>OX276346.1:16231061-26231061 GCA_946251885.1 Cosmia pyralina
CCGTCATTCGTGGATCTTTGACAGTCGTTACGGGTGTCAGAAGCCCGAAAGTCTGACAATCAGTCTTACCAAGGGGTATCGTATTACCCAGTTAATGGGTTGTGGAGGTCAGATAGGCAGTCGCTCCATGTAAATAATGGTATTCAGCTGCATCCGGTTAGACTGGAAGCAGACCCCAACATAGTTTGGGAAAAGGCTAGGCAGATTGATATAATTTATTGTACACCAGAAAAATAAATATAACAGAAAAATAAATTTACTACTGCAAAACATTCAATAGGCAACCTTATCGCTTTCTGCGATCGTTTTACATCACATGTTACGTTTCAGCAATCGGTACACGGCTTAGCGTAAGTACATACCTTTATTTAAAATTCATGTTTCTGTCTTCGGTTGTCTAGGCTGTGCGCCGTTTTGTATCAGTCAGAAAATCACTGAACTGCTGTAAATGTAAAAGAGCGAGATACAAGATAAATAGCTATAGAAGATGAATAGAGAAAGAAGATAATCTGTCAAAATTTGTATGTATAGAAGTGAAAAGTTAACGGCGTATCGCGGTATCATATTACTGCAACCCTTTTACTAAGTCAACTTTTGAAACTGGTACGGGATCAAAAGCATTTTCAGTCTTATGTTTATCATTTTACTTCCAGTTATAAACTTGAACAGCAACTACCGAACGGTTCCTGTAGTTATACTTAGATATAGAGGACGCTAATATTAGGTCTTTACCTATGAAATTGCCGTTCTGCAGTACTGGCCATTTCAAATCAAAATAATTTTTGTTTGGCTAAGAATTCTAATTTCAAATTAATTTTATTTTAAAAACATGGATTTTTTTTCCAAAAGTAGTCATTTGTTAATTGATTTAGTGTTACATTTTCATCGCATTTCAATCTTTTTCGTCATCATGGATACGTTAAAAATTCGAGTAATTATGGAATATGAGTACCGTCGTGGCAGCAACGCGGCACAAGCGGCACGCAACATCAACGACGTTTACGGAGCTAACACTACAAACCAACGCACCACTTGTTATTGGTTTGCTCGCTTCCGTTCTGGAAATTTCGACCTGAAAAATGAACCTCGCGGTCGTCCGACGACTTTGGTCGACAATGACGAATTAAAGGCGATTGTGGAAGCTGATGATACACAATCTACGGCTGAATTAGCAGCAGCTTTCGACGTTAGCGTCAAAACAATATTGGTCCATTTGCGTCAAATTGGCTAGGTAAAAAAGCTTGACAAATGGGTGCCCCACGAACTCAATGATCGCCAGCGCGAAGTACGCGTCGAGACGTGCCTTGCACTGCTCAACAGACACACAAATGAAGGAATTTTGAACCGCATTGTTACCTGCGATGAAAAATGGATTCTGTTTGATAACCGCAAGCGCTCAGCAAGTTGGTTGGATCCTGGTTCAGAACCTAAACAATGCCCTAAACGAAAACTTACCCCTAGAAAAGTGATGCTCACTGTTTGGTGGTCTAGCGCCGGTGTGATTCATCACAGCTTCTTACCAAACGGGGTGAGCATTACTTCAAATGTGTACTGTGAAGAACTGAACACAATGATGGAGAAGCTGGCACATCTCCAACCAGCATTGGTCAATCGCTCGTCTCCGCTGCTCCTGCACGACAACGCGCGACCTCATACTGCACAGCAGACGGTCTCCAAGTTGCAAGAACTGGGGTTGGAAGCTCTCCGTCATCCGCCCTACTCACCAGACCTTGCGCCTACAGACTACTACTTTTTCCAGAATTTGGATAACTTCTTGGCGGGAAAAAAATTCAATACCCGAGAGGCAGTACAAAATGCCTTTGAAGAATTTGTTGCCTCCCGTCCAGCTGATTTCTTTAAGAAGGGCATCAATAAACTGCCACTGCGTTGGCAAAGATGCATTGATTGCATGGGTGATTACTTCGATTAATACAAATAAAAAATGCATGAAAAAAAATCGTTTAAATGTTTTCATACAAAACGGCAATTTCATAGGTAAAGACCTATTATTAAAGAAGAAAGCAAAATGTTGGATGACGTCACGGATAAATCGTTTATTAACACAGATGTGTCGGCGGCGGCGATCTCTCGCGTCCAAACCTGGTCCAGGCCATGGTGCGGAGCGAGAGTGCATGGGAAGCCGTCACCTCCTTCTGCGAAGCAGTAATGCTCGCGAAGGAGGAAGCGGAACGCGTGAGGGAGAGGCAACAGCCGCGCCCTCGCGACCCTAGCCGCCGTAGGAGACGCCCTGGGCGGCGAGATGCGATTGCCGATTCCTGGCCACCGTAGGCGCGGGCTTGCGGACGACGGGTAATGGGCAGCTCGCCGTCCGGTAAGGACCAGGCCCGGGTCGACGGCGCGTTGTGTTCCACGCGCGCCTCAAAGAGATGTCAGCAGTGACGGGGTCAATTGGGCCGATGCCGCCGGGGTCGCGGGTAGTTCGAAAGAGATACCGTGGCCCCGGCACGGGCAACTGAAGGAACATGGGTGGGTTTTAGTCAGTAAAAGTCTGACACGCCCTCCCGCTCTGCCCAGAGTGGGAGAAGTCATTTGATGATTTCCCATCCACAAAAAAAAAAAAAAAAAAAGGCAACAGATGTGGCTCAGAATAAAATTAGCCGTACCTATAGCTTTATGATCAATCAATCAACTCAGCCTATCGCAGTCCACTGCTGGACATAGGCCTCGCCCTGGCTGCGCCGCAACACCCTGTCCTGCGCCTTCCGCGGTCCAACTAGCTGGGGGCGTCCCACACTACGCTTGCCGATACGCGGTTTCAACTCCAAGAATCGTCTATAGCTTCATGAAGACAAAATAAAATATTTTTTGTAGGTAGGTACTTATCACTTTGTTATTTACATAAATATAGGTAACTGTATCAGGTAAAAATAATATATAAAAGGCCTAAAACTCTGAACGTTTTACCGTTTTGTATTTATTTACAAAATCTGATTGTCCGTTTATGTTGTTGTTGTATACAATTTTGTAATTACCCGAAACAATAAACCTGCCTATGTATAGTCAACAAAAGAGATATCTAGGCAGGGTAGAGTAACATATTTGTATGTGAATTGCTTCATGTTCAATTTTATATATATAACTCTGTTTTTGCAATACTCCTACATTGTAACATACCAACACAAAATTGTATATTGTCACGAAATTGAATATGAAGCAATTCACATACAAATATGTTAGTATACCCTGCCTAGATATCTCTTTTGTTGACTGTACAATTATACAAAGGTGTGGCGATTTAATTTATAGGACGTAAAAATGCTTAAGTACAGCCGATGCCGAGTTAAGCCCCTCATCTTCTTGGGATTATTATCTTTGCAGCGACGCGATTCAATCGACGATAAACTTCTACTTGGACTCGAAACTGCCATTAAAGAATATTTTATTAAGCGTTTAGTGGTATTTGCAATATTATAATGCTGTGTTTAATTGTTGTTGCAGGCGAGTGACCGTTTAATCCGATGAATATAAGAAACGAGGCACGTCAAACCTATCCATGGGTGTCATTGAAGACAACTAAGTTTGGAGAATAGAACCGATGATATAATTGTCATCATCATCAATGAAGGCACTGTAATCTGCATTTTGAATTACCGTACTACACTACTGCATACTCCATCCATTATACAGGGTGTCTGTATTCGGACTGGCGAAAATTAAGGGGGTGGTACAGACGATCAAACTGAACAACTTTCTCCCGGGGACCAACATCGTAATCGTGAAAAAAAAATCAGTCGTCCCATACATTTGGCCGAGTAGGTATTGAAGTTTTGTATGGGATGACTGATTTTTTTTTCACGATTACGATGTTGGTCCCCGGGAGAAAGTTGTTCAGTTTGATCGTCTGTACCACCCCCTTAATTTTCGCCAGTCCGAATACAGACACCCTGTATAACCAAGTCTGATGATTGTGACAACAACCCCCATGACCATTCAAACGTTTCTGAACACAAGTACAGTCAGCTTCAATAATATTGGGACGAACAGGCCGTTCAAAATGATCTAAACAACTATGAAAAAAAAAGTGACCAAGTGCGTGCCGGACCACGCGCAGGAATAGGGTTCCGTAGTTGCACAATAATGCGGACTAAGAAGAGGGCTTTTTGTTGTTTCATAAATATTTGACTATTACTCATAAACTGAAAAGCCTATTTAGCTGTGATAGTTTTCCTTTTAACTTCGTTATAATACTACTACCGTGAATGTTTCCACCCATCCAAAACTAACCGTTTAGCTGGCAGGGGGACGACGACACTTGACTCTAACAAAAAATAGTACTTTAAAGCTTAATATTTCTGAAACGGATCCCTAAATCGAAACATTGTTTTCACAGACCCACAATATTTTTGAAAGACCCATCCAACAACACCCCACACCATGGGGTGGACGAGAAAAAAAACCTCCCCATTTTACATGTACTGAAGGTACCCAATTTTTTTTCATGATTTTATTTTACCACTTTGTCGGCGTGATGAATATGTATATCCATGCCAAATTATAGCTTTCTAGTACTAAGAGTCTCTGAGCTAAGGTGCGAACGGACAGACGGACGGACATAGCAAAACTATGAGGGTTTCATGTTGACTACGGAACCCTAAAAAGACAGTACACAACAACTGTCATTCTGACAAAAACTTTATTCAATTGAGATAAAGTTCAATTTTCTTAGTTGTTGAGATCATTTTGAGCAGTCTGTTCGTCCCGATATTTTTGACGCTGACTGTTCCTACCCATAATAATAAGGACTCCTCCAAAGCAATAGACGAGATACAAACCTGCCGAGATTCATTCAAATGGCACAAATAATAATTGAAGAAGGTCTGATATCATAAACTATGTCATGTTTCTAATATTGTTATATTAGTAGATAATTCCTTGTAATTTTGCTTACAAGACTTTTTTTTTGTAAATTTTAGATACTGTGACTTATAACATCGCCTTGGAGGATTCTGTAAAGATGTTATAGTTATGGTACCTATAAATAAAAAAAATAAAAAAATTAAAAAGTGTTTATTCACAGAAATATTTTTTTCAAATACATATTACTTCTGCCAAACTGCAAAGCAGTTTGTTGGCAGACGTGGCCCCTTTTTCTTTGTACATTTCATATTTTTTATAATAGTGACACTTTTTTTGTTTAACTTTTTTTAATGAATAATATATTATCACGTTAAATCGAATAGTCTTAGATACTCCTCGTTACTATGCTCGCAGGCATAGTAATGTCTGTATTAAACTCTAGAGCGAGCGATTCTAGAATATAGATATGAACAAATATAATTGGAGTGCTCATGTCATAATGTCAATAGTGTAGGGAAAACTATAAAGCTGTAATAGCCTGAGGCTAGGCCGTCTGACTGGCAAGCGAGAGGTTTTTAGTTTGGACGCCATCACCGTTCCACTTTAGAGGGAAACCCACAAGCATGTCGCTAACTTGGAGAGATTATCAGGAATAAATCGAATCAAATATATTTATTTATGAACACCTTGTGTTCCAATATTAGAAAGTAGGTGTCAACGTGTAATGCCACAGTAATAAGTAGGTACCTACTGTTTTTTTTTTTTTTTAATTTTGCTACATGCGTTTTTATACGCTGCTCTAAAAAAAATTTCATGATTTTTTCTAGTAGAATAGAATAGATTACAGCTAGTAGTAGTGGTAGGTATATACGCAAAACTATAATAACGAAAGCAAAAGGTTTAAGTGTATTAGTAGTAGTGTGAAGTTCCCATCTTAATTATCTCTCCACTGATGCACATAGGCCTCTCATAAGCAACATGCCACACTGACTGGCATTTTAAGAGCAGAAACTATGTCGGAGAATCAAACGGATTAGAGTCCACGTGCTCGACGTTGGTGTCTGCCATATTGCTTCTTTATCAATCAGTGCGCACGACCGGCGCAGGCGCTGTCTCAGGAGCAAGAGCTCGAAAATAGAAGAACGCACTACTGACAGATATAACGTTGACACTGACAGCTTCGGCATTAACAACCCTGACTCGAACTACTGACTCAATGACAGCTGTTATCGATTTGATTAATCGACTAACGTATCTCAAACGCTAATAGATGGTGCTACTAGTACGTAAACAAGCCTTTTACTTCACGTCTCCGACATATATATTCTTGTAATCTATATACATAAAAAGAGAAGTCCTGACTGATTGACTCATCAACACCCAGCCCAAACCATTGGACCATTGGAAGTTCCCTTTATAATGTAGACAAGGAATAAGGATGGATTTTCGTTCCCGTGGGATATTTACCGACATCCACGCGGGCGAAGCCGCGGGCAAAAGCTAGTGCACAATATAATTAGTATTATACAAGAGCATCATTTGGTGTTACAAAATACGTATGCTCATGTATCGCAACACACTAAATTAAATTATTTTATTTCTTCAGTTGAGCGAGTGAAATTATAATCCTACACTAATTAGGTATTCACTCGTCGTATGTTGGTACTGCATGAGACAAGGCGGGTTTTGTTTTACTAAAACACAGCATACGTGTGGGGATATTTAATATCCACGAAATTATTTTATATAAGGCTTGCAATATTTTGAGGAACAGTCGGATTATACCATTTCTTGCTCTTATTTTATTTATTAAAATAAATACCTACTCGAGTAAAAAAATGCTTTACAAAGGTGGACTTAATGCCTTACACTGTTTGTCCACTGCCACTATCAACGGGACATCAACGTCACAACGAGAATGGAGTTTATTTGAACCGAACTTGACGTCGCGTTGACGGACGTGCCATGGACACGTGGCCATGTAAAGTAAGTAAATGTATGTATCGCTACTTCGGCACCGCCCTCCCTCCCGCCCTTCCTCCTTCTCGTTGACGTCCCGTTGACGTGGCGGTGGACAAACGGCCTAAGGCATTTTCTACCCGTCAACCAAACAGAGATAAAACATGGCAGGTGCAACATAAAAGAGTTCGAGTCATATTGTCCGCAATTTTCCGGGTAATAACGTTAATGAAATATTAAACAAAGTGACGACCCTCAATCATATGCTAGAAATGTCGAACTCCTTCATAAATTACGAGCAGCTCTCTATCACAAGCACTGGTAGAGCTGTTGTGACTTACTAAACTTCTTAGAAAAGAAAGCTAGCAGTTACCAGTGACCATTGGTGATGGTCATTGGCAACTGCTAGCTTTCTTTTCTAGCTTTCTTTCTTTTTGCATTATTTGAGGCGTCAGTAACGAGAGCGATGTCAGCGTTATCTGTTCCTCAAGCTTTCGAGCGGCACGTCACACAGCCAGCCAGCATTCACAGCTTCAACGGGTTTCCTGACCACCATCAGGCAGCGGACGCGCATACCGAGCCATTACCCTCAGCCTTATCAGCAATCTTGGCACAGCACACTGCACTTTCGGCCAGTTCACAAGCAGAGCCCTTCAACCCTCTCCTGGTCGACGCCAGCAGCCAGCTTCAACCCGGCGCTGTACCACATCCGACTCACGAGAGCATAACGCAATTTCACCCCGACTCACTGGGGAATCACCGCAGACAGTTCCAACTCACCGATGCGGCAGCTGGTTCCGACTCACTGGAACCTCAACTGGCCCTGGCAAGCATCGCAAGATACATGACTCAGCTCACTATCAACCTCCAATCTCCGGGAGGTAGTAATGTGGCGGCATCTACATCGCCACATGCGAACTACGCAACATACTGACGTCACGCAAAATCCTGCATCGCGCAATCAGAGTTTACCACGCGACTAGCATATATACAACGTCTCGACATCAATCGTCGGGCAGCAGCCCATCAGACACGACACCCGTCTGGTCGGAGGATCCTCCCTTTTCTAAAGGGGATGAGTGAACTTTACACTCTGTTCCTCATACCTCTTTATATTAAGTAAATTAAAAAAACAGAGAGAGCGTTTTTTAACTCCGTAAAGTCAAACCCTGCTGCCATCATTTTTATAACAGCCGTCACTGCGGCCATTATATGGCGGCCATCGCTCTTCTAGGAAACCGTAACTTTACATGCTAATTATAAGTATAGATTTTAAGATTACCTAGTAGGTATTATTAATTTGAAATAAATTATGTAGGATAAAATACTCTCCTCTATTTACTTACCATTTTCTTAATGCATTCGCCGGTTTACGGAACCTTTCAAGAAAAGCTACCAACATCTACTTACCTCTAAATTATGCACAATATTCGCATATGAAATTCTTAATAAATAATGTGGGAAATCTACAGGAGTCTTTTACGACACACTCTAATTTTGCTCTAAATATTTGGTAATAGTCAAGAATTCTGTATAGAAATCGTATATACAATTACTAGCTTTGGCCCGCGGCTTCACCCGCGTGGATGTCGAAAAATATCCCACCGGAACGTACTACCGGGATTAAAACTATGTGTTAATCCAGGTTATAAACTATCTGTGTGCCAAATTTCATCAAATTCTATTCAGCCGTTTTTGTGCTAATCCTGACAAACAAACAGACAAACGCACAAAATTTCTAAAAACGATATTTTCGGCATCAATTACTTTTTTTCAAAAATATTCAATGTACAGTTTTGACTTCGTTATTATTTCATTCAATCAATCAATCTGCCTAGCCTTTTCTCAACTATGTTGGGGTCGGCTTCCAGTCTAACCAGATGCAGCTGAATACCAGTATTTGTTACTCTTTTATTAAATGTATAAGTTACGGTAAGTGTGATTATTTGAAAATTATTAATAACTAGCTTATGCCCGCGGCGTCGCCCGCGTGGATGTCGGAAAATATACAGGGGGAACAAAAGTCCTTTATTCTTTGTTTAGATTATAAGCGGAACCTCCTGTGCAAAAAATCAGCTTCATAGATCGAAGAGTTTGGGCTGATGAGTCAGTCAGTCAGTCAGGACTTTTCTTTTTAAATATTGAGATAGTTTCGGTTTGCGACTTCATCCTCGTAAAATTTCTTGATGCCCCGGCCCACTCTCTCACATTGCCTGACCGCGCTAATACTTCGTTTTCGCTTAGCATTGTTTCTGACTTTTTTTCTTTTTGCTCGGCACCTAAGAGTTCTAGAGAGATGTTAAATATGCCTGCCTATAGCCTTCTTTAAGAATTGGGCTATCAAATGCAAAAATAATGATTAAAGTCTGCCTGGTAGTTCCAGAGATTAGCGCGTTCAAACAACCAAAAAAAGAGTGTGTGTCAGCTCCGACGCACGACTGGAGTTTACTTCTGTTTTTTGTGCCATCCCGAGTTCCCGACTTCCTATTTTTCGGTAATTTCTGTAGGGCTAGGTTTCTTCAATGCATCAATGCTATACAAAAAGCAATTTTAAACAGTCATCAGTGTAAAGGCACTCGTCGCCCCCCTTCTCCCTCTAACCCTCTCACCCCCCTCCCTTTCCCACCCATCTCACCTTCCCCTATCATCATCTCCACCATCCCCTCTCACCCCCTCCTCATCCCCCTCTCCCTCTCGCCCCCTCATCACATCCTTTTCCCGCTAACCTCCCTCTTCCCCTTTTACCCCCTCTCACACCCTCTTTACCGCTTTCCCCTCCCACACTACCCTCGCCAACTCGTCCCCTTTTTCTCACCCCCTCTCACCCCCTCCATACCCTCCCCACTCACTACACCCTCCTATCGCTCTCCACCTCTCCCCGCTCTCCAATCAATCAGTCAAAAGTCTCAAGTCAATCTCACTTCAATGAATCAGTGCTATACAAAAAGCAACTTTAAAGTGTAAAGGCACTCGTATCCCCCCAATCATCCCCCTCTCACCCCTTCTCCTCTCCCTCTAATCCCTCTCTCCTTCCCACCCCCTCTCACCCCTCTCATCCCCCACACCACCACCTCTCACCCCCTCTCACCCCCTCACCCTCCCCATCCCCCCTCTCCCTCTTACCCCCCTCATCACATCCCCTTCCCGCTAACCTCCCCCTCCATCTCTCACACCCCCTTCACCGGTTTCCTCGCCCCCTCTACCCTCACCAACTTCTCCCGTCCACACTCCCCCTCTTCACCTCCATCCCCCTCAATACACCCACTTATCCCTCTCCTCCTCCCTCCATCATCCTCCCCTTCTCCTTCCTCACCACCCCTCCCCTCCGTCTCCCCTTACCACACCCTCCCCTTCCCCTACTAGATTATTACCACCAATTTTGGAGTTAATCAAGCCCCACAGTAAAACTTGCCCTGTAAAATTGACTACCCCTCTTCACCCCCTTAGGGGTAGATTTTCGAAAAACCCTGATATACGTTATTCTTTATTTTTGATCTTAAGTATAAATACTGAATTTCGAGTTAATCGGACCGCGCGTTAAGATTACTCCATACAAACTTTGGCACCCCCTATATCCCTTTTTAGGGAGTAGTTTAGGAATACTAAAAATGACAAACTTTATAATTTACTTAGATAAATATTCGTGCCAAGTTTCAAGTCTATTAACTCAAGGAATAAGATTTTTCATACAAACTTTAGACCCACGTTTCACCCCCTTAGAGGGTGAATTTTGAAAAATCCTTTCTTAGTGCACCCTTAGACCTCATAAGAAACCTACGTGCCAAATTTGGAATCTCTAGACTCAGCGGTTTGGGCTGTGCGTTGATATGTCAGTCAGTCAGTCAATCAATCAGTCAGTCAGTTTCTTCTTGTATATATTTAGATGTAAACTTAGTACCGATAAATGTAATACTTTTCAAAGTTTATTTAGTATTTTATTCAGTAGCTGTAAGTATTATCAATAAATACCTATTGAACAAAGAAATAGAAGAAAGATGTTAATTTTTAATGCTGATTTTACGGAGTCTATGATTGTACTTCAATCAATCTGCCTAGCCTTGTCCCAACTATGTTGGTTGTCAGCATTGACTTATATATTACTGTCATTCTTTCGGGCTTCTGACGACCCGTAACAGCTGCTAAAAGTAATGAATTTCAATTTTATATTCCCATTTACTAAATCATGAGGTAATTGTTATAATAATGGATGGATAATTATTAATAATTGTCAATTAATCACACTTACCGTTATAGTATCTACGTACTTCAGACATTTTACATCATATACTTACACTTTACATTAATATATGTATATATCATACTCCTATATTGATTTTGCATTAATAATTATTTTGCGAATCGGTCTAAAACGATTTGTTTTCTTTAATTTTCATTGTTATGACACTTATGTCAGGCTGTCAAGCTATCATTACTTTTTCTTCCAAATTTTCTCTCATAGAGTTTCTTACTAGCTTAGTCTATGAAGGTTAGTTTTGATTTATATAATTTAAATTATTTTTATCAATAATTTAGCTCAAATTTTGTATTTTATAGATAATTATGATTGTTTACTGAATAACTGTAACCTAAATTAGATTTATAAAAATAATTGACACTCTCAGAATTCATCGAAGAGGTTCTTGAATGAATACTGATATTTCTGGCCGTTTCGATTACTCACAAGTGGCATTTTTGAAAGAAAGACTTCAAAAACTGAAATAACTCTAAAAAAGAACCAGGAGAAAACAACGGACGTGGTGAAAAACTGGGATACGAGGTTATATAAGCCATGACTGCCACATTCCCGGGGCTTTTTTGGAATCTGATTTCCAAGAGGGAAACTTCTGCGTCAAAAAGTCAGACTATATCAGTTTTTTGAGACGGTGTCTGTGAATAACTGGATAACACCATCATTGCTGGAGGCACCCACCCACGCTGCTTTGGATTATCAGGCCTGGAAGCTGACGAGGCCTGTCGTCTGGCCTGGCCTGGTGCCAATTCAAGTTTTCGTTATTTCCAAAAATCTGATAGTGTGTATATAATAATAATTTGTATTTTCTATTTTTCCTTTTAAATTATATTTTGTTTCGAGTCTTTTTTTCCCTTTTATTTTATTAGATTAGTAGATTCGTTACACCGTAACATATAGATGGCGTATCATAAAATGGCGATAAGTCCATCTTGGCTTCAAAATGTCAGTTAAAATGATTAAGGCCAATAGAATATTATGTCAACAACAAACGCAAAGCGGTTATTAAATGAAAATCACGAGACGCAAATTGCGGTATAATTTAATAAGCCACCATGTCTGCATAAATCACTGTAGCGTAATGGTTAACAGACCAAAAACGTGAACATCGACCACAATTCGCAAAGGCCCGTCACAAATTACAAACTAATCATAGTCCACCAATTGGGTCGCTCGGAAGAGGTTAATTTTCCCAATCCCGACGCCCGCTAACGCTGTGCCCGTTACGGCCGCCCCACCAATTAGCTTTTACTGCCCTTGTGGTCCGATAACTACTCTACGAGACTTATCTATCGAGCGATCCGGGTATTATGTCCTAGTAAACACTAGTAGGAATTGTATCTAAGCTCACTTTACTTGTCGATAGCGAGTGCTTCACGGCCATAATATGAAGTGTTGCGTGAAAATGATGATGGATCGGCTTGCTACTTTAGTGTTGAACTTGGGAATATGTTTATGTATTATGTTGATGGTTTTAAGTACCTCGCCTGAACTAACGTGGTTGTGTATGGTAATATATATACAAACAGCAATAGAATGTCAATTTTATAAACATATCTAACTGCATTCAATATAACAGTGCATTGTTACAACTGCAATATCATTTCTCTGTAAAATATTGTGAAAATATTCCCTTCCAATTGAATCATATGCGTTCACATACACGGCAAGCAAACGGTACCTGCAGTACTATTCTGTACCTAAATATTTCACCGTGAAAACTTAGGTGAAGTGAGCTTAAAGTGAGCTGTCAATAGTGACAATCCCTAGCATCAGCAGTGCGATTCTGTATAACCATCTCACCGTGAATACTTAGGTGAAGTGAGCGTGGAGTGAGCTGTCAATAGTGTCAATTCCTAGCAAAAACAAACTCACTTCACCTAGGTTTTCACGGTGAGATTTTTACAGAATCGACCGGCAGATGTAATGAGTTCATTTTAAGCTCACTTCACCCAAGTTTTCACGGTGAGATTTTTACAGAATAGACCGGCTGCTCCGGCAGTCGGGGCGATATCTCTCACAACGACACTCTATAAGTAACTCTGCCAATTCCTTCCCCTACACATAAACATCTACCGTGTATTGTTTAACTTTTCTCTCTCAAGACGACACATAAACTCGTCGCAAATCCTACAGAGGGTTTGAGAACGTCGTCTCAGAAATTTTCCAAGTCAACGAAAGCAAGAAGCGACAATCTCGCCGACCTATGTCTTATTCTTCAGGAGAGCCGACCCGTTACAACGACAGAGATTTACATTTGAAATAGGCTGAGACACTCTTTTATTTCGCTCCTTTTATTTTTTCTCTCTGTTCGTATTGCAGCAGTTCCACTTACAGCTGGCGTATCTTTCGACGCGCCTAAATAAAACTTGCTCTCGTTACCTGTATAATTTTATTAGAGAAAATATAATTATTTATTGTAATTGAATTTTAAAATTAAACAAGCTCGGATAGCTACAGTTTGCTCGGGTTTCAACTCGGCAAATTACAATTATGCAATTATGAAAGTTAATTTACTACTTACTGATCTCAAAGTGAAGCGCGCCGGCCGCTTATCTGATTAAAGTGCAAATTTTTAATTATTCGTTCAAGTCTTGGAGTTAACAACAGTGATGTGCTTAAATATATAAGGTTGAATAAGCTTTAAAAATGGAATAATTTATCAGACAATATTCTGGAAACAAATTGTGTCGGATGGTGCTATCCATCAAAGATTTTCTTTTACGAGCCAAGCAGTAGGTGGGTGCGTACACGTTCCTACGTTATACAGCGTTATTGATGGACCCTCGCAAGCTATTACCCTTGCTAAAAAATATTAACCCGTTTCCCTTTTTTTATGACTTGCAGTTTATTTTAAAGCATTTTAATGACTAACGCAACGCCGCGTAATATGCTAATCACAGAACAAAAGTTGTACCCAAAAAAATGGATTTAATTAATTCAACATAAATAAAAAAGTGTCGTGATTATTGCATGCTTCGGAGTTAGCACGCCGTCGGATGGCCGAGTGTCGTGATTCCTTTGATTATCATTTTTTTTTTAATGAATTACTTTAACACCGAATTATAATAATCACTGTGGTAACACTGTCAAAGTACAGATTATTAATATTGTGACAAAAGTAAATTAAATTCCGATTTAATTTGAAAAAACATACATTACATTTGACGACACGGTTGGCGCAGTGGTTGAGCGATTGACTGCTGCGCAGCATGTCGCGGGTTCGATTCCCGCACGGAACAAATATTTGTACGACCTACAAGTATTTGTTCCGAGTCTGGGTGTTTTTCTATCTATCTATAATATGTATGTATTTACAAAAAAAAAAAAATGTATATAAGTAGTTTAACAGCCATCTCGTTACCATAACACAAGCATTAGGTTGCTTAGCTTGGGGCTAGATGGCGTTGTGTGATATGTCCAAACATATTTATTTATTTATTTATTTATTTATTAGGGAGTTATTTATGTCAAGTTAATTTTGTTTTGCAATAGCTATCTTGTTAGACAATACATCATTTTGAATTAAGGTCTGGCAAGAAAACCTTTGGGACGCATTGTATCTAGATTAATGACGACCGAATATCCTACATTCTTATACCTACATATGTTGAGTACAGTAAAGTACCCTTTTGTCTCCTTATTTACGGAATATATTATCTCGTCTATGCAGTACTATTAGGAAATATTAAGTGCCATCTGCAGCCTGTTAAACTAAATAATCTTAGCGTTGAACAATGCTATAAATAATACACCTACCATACGGCATTGAGAGATATTGCAGACCTAGCCTCGGAGCACAATTTCCTTGATAAACTGCTTGATCTATAGATATTATTCACAACACAACAAGCTTGAGCTAAATTAACTTATTTTACAAGTCATGAAAGAAACATTTAAATTGTTTTGAAACATTAACAAACAAACAGACAACCATAAATAAAAGCTAAACAGACAATATGGAAATCTGGTACATTTTGCGGAGCCGTCCGAATTGGGGCTCACCAATTTATGCATTTGTTAATTAAATTATATCACGGAACACTTTCCCATGAGGATATTTTAATGTCCCACTCATAAGATCGGAACACATAAATTAACGGAGCTATTTGTTATGCCAGGCCACGCGCCTTTAATTATTAAGGCGACGTACATTTCTCCACGAAACTTGGGCATAGGGCTACCGATACTTAAGACGGAACTTAAACATGGCTACTAACTGCGCTGTTGTAGCGTATAACATCAATATCAACAAGTTATTGTCCTGATAACTACGCAATATCAAATTAACTATGCAACTACTTCGTTACGCGATTAGATCTCGAGTCTGGACATGGCATCCAGACGCAAAACAACGACGTCGACGAAAAAAAAAATCTTCTACTTAAGGATGCATTCATCCTTAGAGAGTCAAGATGAGGCCTACGGGAACACTGCAGCCTCACACAAAAGAAAACTTTATACGTACTTACTTAGTGCTTTATGTCTAAAGCGCGTAGTAGAAGTCACTTTCATATTACCTCTAAAGAAATTATTCTTTTTATTTTACTTTGTTGTAATTAATCATGTTGGCTACTCTTCCTTCACTTAACTCTGAGCGTTTTCTCGGCAGCAGCTGAGCAATTTCATTTATTCAACAGTACCTACCCATTCTTTTTTACACTTGTTCAAAGTAACTTGAACTAGATAAATTAGCAGAGGACTACTGAGTTGTTTATCTTTGAAATTTGAGTTTTTGGTGTCTAATTGGCAATGTTTCATAAGAACATCTTCGGCAGAATTAAACTTTGTGTCACTAAGATAGCTGTGTAGCTCAATTTTTGTTGTATGGTCTCCGAAATATTTGACTATTATCTGTATGCACCTCTTGTTCTCTCGTTAACTCCTACGTATATATGTCTGTCGTCCTCGCCGATACTTACTTTTTCTATTCATTCCGCTAGACGTTTAAATACGCATACGGCGAATTTTCCACCCTTTGAAAGTACACAGCGTACTTCAATACAGTGCAGTGCAAAAAATAGTTGAACATTAATTTATTTTTTACATTAGAAGTTTTAATTTTAAGCTACTTATAACAGTTTATTTATAAGATACAAAATATTGATTATTGCGGAATATTTAACCAAACTATGACTACAGAAATGTCTGTTTGGTAATCGAAAAGTTTCTACAATTATTATTAAACATTCTCTGTATTATTACAAAAGACTTAAACACATGTTCAACGCTTATTTTACGTTTTTTATGTATGGAGTTTGACGTAAGACACGCGTTGAACATGTGTTTAAATCTTTTGTAATAAGACCGAAAATCTATAGTCACAATTTTGTTTATTAAAATACTCGTGAAAAATACATTTTACATGTAACTACAGCAACCTAAAAATGAAAATTTAAAGCCGCGGCTACAGAATGGGATATTGACACGCTTTGGCTCAAACGAATTTAAAAGTTTATGAATAATGAAAATATGGCAGGCACTTGTAGCCAGGCGCATTTTAATATTATTATAAGTATCACGAAGCTAAAAAATATATTTAATAACGAAATGTTTGCCGACTAATATCATTGTGTAGGAAATTGAAATACATTTCATACTCATGCGGCGTCTGCTACTCACGTAGAATTACTGTCAAACATGCATTGAGCTAGCAATATTACACATGCTGAGTACAAATATAAGGAGCTACGAAAAATAGTCCGTGTTTTTCCTTATATTGCAAGCAAGTGTACGGCACTTTATTGTGGCGTCATCAGAGCCTCCCTCGTGACAGCTTACACATGAATTCGGGGATAGACAAAGAGTGTGCACGATGAAAGAGCTTTTCATTCATCCTAGCTTCCAGGCGGAGTTGCGCGACTGCTGGGCACGTTTTGATAACAGTTAACGAGGCCTTGGAAGTAAATAAATTGTCATTACGTGAACTTATCTGAGTAATAAATATTATTGTACAGTTTACAGCGCGACGTTTCGCACAACTTTTAATTATTTGATAAAGTGATAGCTGCCGATTTATCACTTATCGAACGTCAAGCTGCATGCCGCGTCTGTCCCCCTGAGAAATATGCTCATCGATTGCATATTTTTAGTTTTGGGAGCAGTTTTATGGCAGCGATTTAGAATAAGAAAAAGAGATGCTGCAATAAATGGATGGCCTACATCATTATACAAAAAATTAGGTCAGTAAGCCTGCAGGCTTTTTAGAGTTCCGTACCTCAAAAGGAAAAAAAATCCGGCCAAGTGCGTGTCGGACCAAGCACAATAAAGGGTTCCGTAGTTGAAAAGAATTTATCCCAAAAACAACACCATGGACACAGACTGACAGATAGATAGACAGACAGCCAGGCGGAGAACGAGGTGATCCTATAAGAGTTCCGTTTTTTCCTTTTGAGGTACGGAATCCTAAACGACAAGACGGACAACGAAGTGATCCTATAAGGGTTCCGTTTTTTCTTTTTGAGTTACGGAACCTTAAAAACGGAACCCTCATAGGATAACTTCGTTGTCCGTCTGTCTGTCTGTCTCTATGCTGACATAGAGACAGACAGACAGACGGACAACGAAGTTGTTGTTGTTGTTGTTGTTGTTGTTGGACAGACTGATCTGTCAAGACTCTTTTTTTAAGGAACGCGTGGAGGTATCAAGTTGAAACGAATATCAAATACGTAGGTCTTGATTTTTTTAGAGCTCCAAGACACCATGCCTTGGAGCGCTAAAAAAATCAAGCTTCTTTTTGGTACTCGCAAGTAAATCAAAACTACATGACTAAAAATTTCATGATTCTAGGTAAGTAAGTATTTCATGATAACTAGAATCATGAAATTTGGCGAAGCAAGGCCTCCCAGCACAAGTAAAGGAAAAAGTCCGAAAATTAATAATTTGTACTTTTATCACATAATATTTTTTTTGGGATTACATAAGTACTTCAATTTTCTGTTGGAGAATTGACCATGATGCATATCAATGTATGGGAGAACATGTTTTTCAACTACAATGTTAAGTTTGTTTTTGGGATAAATTCTTTTCAACTACAGCTACGGAACCCTTCATTGTGCTTGGTCCGACACGCACTTGGCCGGTTTTTTTTAGATTTACGGTCAAAGAGTTCGTTAGAGTCGCTCCGATACGTTTGAAGATTAACGTCAACGTGATCCAATTTGGGAAGCTTTATACCTACCATTGCGTTTTTTTTTTCCTGATTTTCACGTTGCTTCCATTTGCGACACACTGCTGACTGATTCAAGAAATTAACATAAAACCGCTTCGTACTATCTAAGTTTTAAAGAAGCTCGTGGCTAAGTTCAAATTCATCAGGCTAAGTGGCTAAGTTCATCAGGTTAAGCTACGCTTGCCGGGGTTGTCCGTGGATGGGTGACCATCTTTACATATCGAGACTCCTCCGTGCCTCGGAAATCACGTTAAGCCGTTGGTCCCGGCTGTCATTCGAGGATCTTTGACAGTCGTTACGGGTCGTCAGAAGCCCGAAAGTCTGACAACCAGTCTTACCAAGAGGTATCGTATTACCCAGTTAATGGGTTGTGGAGGTCAGATAGGCAGTCGCTCCATGTAAAATACTGGTTTTCAGCTGCATCCGGTTAGACTGGAAGTCGATCCCAACATAGTTGGGAAAAGGCTAGGCAGATTGAGTATCTAAGTTTTAAACGAACAGTGAATAAACAGCTGTTAGTCATTTGCGTAATTGTCTACCGGGAAACGATTACTATAACTCTCGAAGCCGATAAGAGATTCTACCTGTACGAGTACCCCATTATAATTATTATCTTTAAACGTAGTACATCTTCGGCTAATTTACTACGGACACTTGTGAGCTACAGTGAAAACCGAAGCAAAATACAAAATAAAGTGTGTGTAACACAAGGGTTCGGTGCAGTGCAAAATCATTTAAAATAACACAGCGTGGAAACGAGAAGCGAGTTAAAAAAGAAAGTTTCACTTTACTAACATGGAGTGAATGACAAATTCGCTCAATATTGACACTGCGCCGAAAAATGCTGTGAAATTTAAGAGGAGCTTACCGTTTTACTCTACAACATGTACCGGTTCCTGTAGCTGTAGGTTGGTGAACCTTTATGATTAGCGGTTACTGAAACTTTGCGATTTTTACATAGATTTGTAGATAATTAAAGTAGGTACCGTTATCACTTTCTTTCAATCGCATAATCGCGTCGCATCTCTTAGTCTGTTTTGTGTAAGTCTTCCAAAGAAAATAAATAAATAAATAGTTAAGTTGATGTTAAAATGATGGCCAACAGTCTCCTCGTTTGCGCTCATCACCATCTTAATTCTAAAAAACAACTTATTTGTAAACGTCATTTTTGCGAGGACTTATTCACCCGAAATGTATGGGACTTGCTCGTCAAGGTGAATGAGTTTATCTACGATTCTAAGGCCCGGTTACGCCACAAATAATTACACGCGTTTACTGATAAACTTATTTAAAACATCTTCTGTTTCTGCCAATCATTTGAAGATGCCAGAATGATGTTTTAAATATGTTTAACGCTAAACACATTTAGTAAATGAGGGTTTTCATGAAAATTCAAGCCACCAGTTGGGGCCACTTTGACAAAAGCTCTTCCATGTCGACAATAAATATAAAATATAATAAGACGTTCATCATGCGTTTCATTCATTCGGTTATCATTCAGTCACGACTAAATAAAATGTAGGCGCTTTGACACTTTTGACAGGTGTCCGAACTTGACGTCTCAGTGCTCCCACCTAGTGAACGTCATTTCAGAAAATCCTCATTGTAGTGCAACTGGGCCTTAGTATATCTGGCGCGGTCTGGCCATTCAGCCCTGTTATCAATCTTGCTAAGGCTATGGTTTCCTAAGAAAGCGGTGAACATTCCCACAATAACCGTTGTCCAAATACAGAGCGTTTTTGACACCTTAATGTCAAATAGGTACTGTTGAAACTGGGTAGATTTTCATGACGGCCATTACTTATACCAAAAGAAATAATTTTATTGAGACTTGCTCAGGAAAATCACAAATTAAAACTACGGTTTCCTAGAAGAGATCTTTTAATAGCTGCAGTGATGGCTGTCACGAAAATGATGACAGCGGCAAAGATTTAAATCGTTAGATTCGCCCTACCGCGTCAAAAGATAGTCACGTTTCTGTTTCGTTTTGACACCTCTGACACACAATTTATTTATTTATTTATGGAAACGCTATTGAATAATGTGTGAGCTTACTCTTTTCACATATAGTATGATAGAACCGCTCTTCTAGGAAACCGTAGCTTAATTGGCTAGTATGTGTATTTTACTACAGCACCCTGCAACTACTCTCGTTTAACTTATGATGAAGAGGAAATAAACAGTAAAATTTTACCGGCTTATAAATTAGTTATGGCATGATGATTTTGTCTATTGATATTTTTATCGATCGGTGTTTTTATGTGCTTATACAGTTAGTAGGTTAGGTAATATGAAAATAATAGTACAACAGGACGTGATAAATAAGATTAATTCTAGTTCGTTGTAAGTAACAGTTTTATACGTCAAAATTATTTTTTTTGTTAAATGGGAAAATTTAAAAAAAAACACCTAACTAAAAAGACAACAACAAGCATTATGATTTTATAATCTATAGAATTTTGCTATCGCAGGAACCACAAACAAAAGTTACACCATATTACCTACTGGTTATTGGTTTGTGGGAGCCTGCAATACCAAAATTCTGTATGTAGATTATAAAGCTTGTTTTTCTCTTTTCAGTTATGTGATTTTGCAGTCAGGTTTTTTTTATTTTAATAATTTGCTTTATTTCAAGATTTTTAGTATTATTAATATAATTATATATTTGGAATTGACTCATAGCTTTTTTTTGATGCCAATACTATTGTAACTTATTTTAAAAAAAAACTTCCCTTCCCTTTTTTTGTATTTCCAGATGCAATATATAAATATTATATAACCTATATCATTTCCACAATTAAGACAAATCTAGCGACATCTCATATGTTAAAATCCATCAAGCCGTTTAGGCTACAGAGCGTGCCAAAGAAACAACAACATACGTATGTAGAAGAAGGAGAAGAAAGAAGGAGGGTTATGATTTTCGAGAGTATGTATATACTCTCGAAAATCATAACCCTCCTTCTGGGGCAGTCGTGTAAACATACGGCTACAGATGTATAAAAGAATAATATAAACTCTTAGCTAATCATGTTAATACATGAATAGCGGAAAAGTAGTTTTCGAATAATTTGTGTCCATTTTGATCATTGACTTTCGTTGCTAACCATACCGTACCCGAAGAAAAAGTTCTGCATGTGATATTTTAGAAATAAATCTAAAACTAGTACTTAATACAACACGAAAATAGAGACACATATAGCAGTCTAATTAATTAATTGTGTATAGTACTGTAAGAGTGGTACCAAAGTAAATTCAGTGTTATTTGCACTGGCTCGGACTGCGCGTCGTTTAGCAAAATGACGGGCCCTTTTTATCTTAGTCGAGCTGCAATTTGTTTCTGGCTCTATTTTCTCGAGACCGCAAACCGACGGTTGCTATTTTGAATATCCCTTTTCTTTAAAATTAAACTGTGTACGTTACTTTGGTGGTGAAGCTCATCATTTTGAACTTGAGAATTGTTTCATTAAAATTTGTTACATTTTTGACTGTTTCCATTTGGTTTATGTTGATAATTTATCTTTTGTGTTATTTAAACACAGCATAATAAGAAAATATTAATTTATTTCACATGAACACAACACTTATGTGATTACTTACCTACCTACTTTTAGGGTTCCTCAAAAGGAAAAAACGGAACCCTTATAGAATCACTTCGTTGTCCGTCTGTCTATCTGTCGGTCTGTCAAGACCCTTTTTCTCAGGAACGCGAGGTCATCATCTGCCTAGCCTTTTCCCCAACTATGTTGGGGTCGGCTTCTAGTTTAACCGGTTGCAGCTGAATAACAGTATTTTACATGGAGCGACTGCCTATCTGACCTCCACAAGCCAGTTACTGGATAATACGATTCCCCTTGGTAAGACTGGTTGTCAAAGATCCACGACTGACAGCCGAGATCAACGGCTTAACGTGCTTTCCGAGGCACGGACTAACCCATCCACGGACCAACCCCGGCAAGCGTAGCTTAACCTGATGGATCGACCTGTGCTGCTGTTTTTACTTAACCACGAGCTCCTTGCGAGGTCTGAAGTTGATATTAATAACAAATACTAAAAAATTTAAAAAAAAATCAAGCTTTTAAGTCAACGCAGTAAAAAAATACGGCCATTTATGCTACACATTTTGATACTCGCAAAAGAAATCAAAACACACACGTTGATCTAGAATCATGAAATTTGGCAAGAAGCAAGGTTTCACAGCACAAGTACCTAAAGGAAAATGTCCGAAAATCGTTATTTTGTAATTTTATCGAATAATTTTTTTTTTTTGGAATTTATAGTTTTTCAACTACATGTAAGTTTTTTTTTTTGGATAAATTCTTTTTAACTACGGAACACTTCATTGTGCGTGGTCAGACACGCACTGGCCAGTTTGTTTTTATATTCTAGAGATGAAAATAGGTACCTACCAACCAGTAAGAGAAAGTAGCATTAGGTAGAAAAAAGTAAAAAACAGTATTTTCATTTACGATCGTACGATCGATAAAGTCGATTAACACTTGGATTTTTTTAAATCTTAATTATTGAGAAAATACTTTATTAAAATCGGAACTGATGTAAATTTTAAAGAAAAATAACTCTTATCTAATAAATGAAATGCTAAAAAGCAGGTTATCGTATAATTTTGTGTTAATTTAGTTAGATGATGTCAAAAAGTAGCAGTGTTAACCGACTTCTGTTGATAACCGTACATAAAGCTATCGAAGCCGATTGTAACTAAAATCTCGTTGCTATTACATTGTTTTCTTCTGTGCCTATTATTCCGTACCTATTTCTAATCTTGTCACCTTTTCCATAGGTATTATCTCCCGCCTGATTTGTCGGTCCCAATTAACAGAAAAACAGCCTCACAAAAATACTTATAATAAATCTTTGGAACAAAGAAATAACAACCATGTAAGTCCGTGGAGATGTATTCTTAATATCAACATGATGTATTCTTTATAACAATATCATTCGAAATCTGTAGTATATTTTTGTTATGTTATGCCATCTAAGGCAGGAGAATGATGTTATGCCATCTAAAGCTATTTTACCAAGAGCATTACGAGTATATTTTATTCACCATAAAATATGTAGATACTATTTGACTGTACATAGCTCACATATATCCTATGAAACCTACTTTTATCTTTTAACAGAGAGTATCTTCAAAAGTTCCCTCAGCGTTGAACAACTTATTACATACAAACAAGATCTTACTAAACTTTAGAATCAAGACTTGAAATTCAGACGCAAAGTAGTTTCAATTAGCTAAACGGATCTTTCTAACTTTCTTTTCACATGCCTATTCTATATCAATCAATCTGCCCAGCCTGTTCGCCACTATGTTGGGGTCGGCTTCCAGTCTAACCGGATGCAGCTGATAACCAGTATTTTACATAGAGCGACTGCCTATCTGACCTCCATAACTGGGTTACCAAGGGGTATCGTATTCGATACCCCTTGGTAAGACTGATTGTCAGACTTTCGGGCTTCAGTCGACCCGTAACGACTGTCAACGACCCACGAAAGACAGCCGGGACCAACGGTTTAACGTGCTTTCCGAGGGACGAACCCATCCACGAACAAACCCCGGCAAGCGTAGCTTAACCTGATGCCTATTCTATATTATAATATAGTATAAAATTAAGTCGCTTTTCGTGTCTGTCTGTGTGACCGCTTAGTTCTTTTCTTTTAAATTACACCATAGATTTTGATGCAGTTTTCACCATAATTTATAGATTTTCTCCGGAAGGCTTGTGTAAATTTCAATGTTTTGTAAAGTCGTAAAAACCGTGCAAAGCAGCAGTGGGAGGCTAGTATACAGGGTGTAATTTTAATCATCGTTATCCTCCTATGGGGTCATTGTACTCATCATTATGAACAACTTATACTAACTTTTACTTTTAAATTAAAAATGCCATGCGTTCTTTTGCAAAAAAAAATTCAGTTTCGCGGGCTTTCACCCGTTAAACTAAGTTATTTCTGTTTTTTTTTTTTGTCTGTAATTTTAGTGAGCAAATAAATTTATTTTCGCTCATCTCATCGTCTCGCTGTCACAGTGACCGAGGTAAAACCCAATAGCGTGCTCATAGCGAAACGAGCATTTGTATATGTTGGACAGCACTGCTTGTAGCTCCGCTTTTCGCTTGATCTATTCTGCAGCCTATCCCTGACTTGCATAAAGTACTTGAAGGATATAAGCGCTTTAGAAAAGCGCGTCTTGTGTTTTCTTTTGTGTCCTTTTGACTTTTAACTTTATTTTAATCATGATCTAATCTAGGTTCATCGAAGTACAGGAAAAAAACCCAACAAAAAGATAACTAAATTCCTCGAACCTAAATAATGTTTAGCAACCCTCAATGTACCGTAAAATCAACAGAAACTTGTTACACGTGTTGTACTCGGTCTACCACATTCACGTGTAGCTATTCCTAATTCACATAGTAATAACGCCGGTTTAATTACCACAACACCACAGACAATTCTGTTAACACAAAGTTTGTAAGCTTGTAAGAACAACACATTTGGTTTTCGTATGATAATCTTCACCTACGGAAATATGCAGCGCTTTAAGTCAATCGTAGATGATCGTAGCGGTTCGTAGAAGGACGTAGCGGCTCGTAGAAGGTCATAGCAATAGCGCGTAGCGCTTGCTACGACCTTCTACGAGCCGCTACGTAGCTCGTAGCGCTTGCTACAATTCTGATTAATTGTTTCTAGCAAGAAATGTAATGAAATAAAATCATAATGTCTTAATTATTTCCACTGTAGAGCAGAGTCCTTTTCCTAGCCAGCTGCTTATTGGTGATTGTAGACTACTAGTTTCCAGTTTCCACCATGAGTGGATCGTTTTTTGAAAGTATTACGTAACGTATGTAGTTCAAGTAGGATATTCATTCCAGGTTTGAAAAGTTCCTTAAAATTCATTGTTAACTGCCAGGAATCTTCCACTCATACCAATTCTATAGAGTCACCGAACACTTCCGAATACATTCAAGAAATCCGTCTGCAGCCGATAAATCTTGTAGTTAACAAGCGGTCTGAGGCTCGTCGGGTAGTGAGTTCACTTGAATCGGGCCGGCCGACGGATCCCGAGCTCCCGAGCGCACTTCGTTTGTCGCGATATCGCTCATAAGCGCGCGCTATCTCGGCGCGCCGCCGCGCCGTCGTCCTTTCACCATTCACCCGAAATAGTACCTCAAGGAGTTTGATAATGAGTTCCCTTGAAAACTGTTACTAGCTCCCCCACTATTTTTTAACGACGTCATTTTTGAAAATTGACTCTTTGTGGTGTACGTTCCTTCGAGGGATGTTGTGCTTGTGCTAGCTATATTTAGCTGACGCTAGGATTTTTACGGTAAAACGGTTTACCTTCTAGAGAATTTGATATAGAATTTATGTGTCTGTATCCGTTTTCCGTCCTTTGTGAAGCTTTTATTATTTTGGCGCCAGACAAACTTTTTTGTCACGGTTTTTCTGTCCCTATAAAACATTATAAGCCCTATTCATTGGATAGGTACCTAAATAAAAACAGATTTTATTATTATTTGACTTTTTCATAGAACAGTATCGTATGCAATCTCTGCATCGTTGTTACGCTCAAGTTTGTTGTTTCATTAAATCGTTTTTAACGAGCTTGCAAAATCTCGATACCTTAATTAAAAGTTAATAACAAGGCGAC
The DNA here is from genome assembly GCA_946251885.1 of Cosmia pyralina. NCBI lineage: Eukaryota > Metazoa > Arthropoda > Insecta > Lepidoptera > Noctuidae > Cosmia > Cosmia pyralina. The sequence goes on from OX276346.1 coordinate 16,256,925, forward strand.
ACAGTACACAGCGACCGTCAGCTACGGTCGGCCATTTACTTCACTTTGCCCGTCCGCGTCCCTACGCTACCGACTAACTAAGGAAAGGTAAATTTACATTACAAACGAGCGAAATACAAAATCTACGTTCGTATATCATTACAAATGTATTTGTCCTGAGGAACTTGGATATTTAATACGTTTGCTTTTAGTTCAGAGTTAAGTTTCACGGTTTCACTCCGAAGTACAATGTTCATAACTTTATTATTTATATTTTCTCTGAAGAGTTACTCAGATTGTAGGTGGATAGTGAAATTAAATGAAATGAAATTGTTTTTTGTACATAGGATACCGGAATCACTTTTACACGTCATATTAAATAAAAAAACAAATGAAGTCAACATTTCCTATCTGACTACCCTGAGAAGAAATGGAAAAACAAACTCAGGGGTCAAAGTCTGGTCCCTTTATGGCGCACCGGTGTGGCCACGTTCGTTGAGGCGGCGACCAGCCCGCCGGTTGAACGCGTCCCATAGGGTCATGTCCATCCAGGTAGTCCGGGGATACCGCACAGTCTCCGGTGAGGCAGCGAGCCTCCTTGTGGGATTGCCGCCATGGGATCTGGAGGCAAAAGTCCTCGCACACAGTTGGGAGTGGGGCGAGGTGGCAAAACGCCGGGGCGTAATTTGGCCCGGCTTGGACGGAACACCGCCGTGTTCTCACGGAGGCGATCGGTGGCGGCGATCTCTCGCGTCCCAACCTGGTCCAGGCCGTGGTACGGAGCGAGAGTGCATGGGAGGCCGTCACCTCCTTCTGTGAAGGAACACGGGTGGGTTTAAGTAAGTAAAAGTCTGACACGGCCTCCCGCTCCGGCAAGAGTAAGAGAAGTCATTGATGATTTCCCATCCGAAAAAAAAAGGGGTCGAAGTCTCTTTTAAAGTCCACACAATCTTGGCAAGATAATGTGAGGACTATGTAGATTAGTGTCTGAAATGGTCTTATATAAGATGGCTTATATTAATATGTCTCAGATATAGAAGTATAACGCGTAATAGATAGCTTATATTAATACACAAAACTCAACAAACGGTCCAAACATTATTGAGGCTAGTCAGTACACAAAACATAGATTAATAGACTTAATCCGTTCCAATTTACTGAAGCACAAACATTTTCCGACTGCAAAAGGAAAAAGTTTTGAAAATATCAAAAACATTCGACGTGACCGCCAACGGAGGTTGAAGGCCACCTGCTCGCATACCTACCTCTGTTTTGCTGCTTTACAAATTGATTCCTTAACCCCGTTCGATAGAATTTATTTACATACATATTATTATTTACCCTTAAAACCGTATCAACGTATCTGCCTACGTCCGTTTTATACCTTGCTCAATTTTGTTTAACAAGATCCCAGGGCATATAATTGGGCTTGAAAGGGAAAGTTTGAATCCCATTGAAGGCATTTTAAGGGTGCTTAGTAATGAAGACAAATCTGGTGAAGTTTATTGTATGTTTTGGTATTTTCCCTAACAAAGATGGCAAAAAAATACAAAAAACCAGACAGAGATATGGAACCTAGAATTAAAAATTTTATGGTCGATTGTTAAAAATGGACACCAACTAATAAAGAAAATGCTTTAAACGACTTAAAAGTTCACCGGCACGTCATTATGAAGTCAAAGTAATAAAAAATGTTTATTTAACAACAAGCTGTTCTCATGGGCACTTAGGTACAACAATCTGAGCCCCCGATCTACCTAAACAAAGAATCTGAAAAATAAATAAACTAAATTAGTTTTCAACATTGATTCTATGGAGAAGAATCAGCAATAAAGTAATTAATTACTTCACTGAAATATTAAACTAGAACTGTACAAAACAAATACTATTTCAGGCTTATCGCCTTTAAAATAACGAAAAAGTACTCAATTATCTAACACAATGAAAGCTCCGAAAGCCAATAATTTGGCTTACCTACCCTCGGGTTTAACTTCTTTAGCAACGCGCGAACATCGACCAAACAGCGAGGCGGCTAGCATTGTATTAAATACCTCCTTCTCACGAAGAAATGGCGTGATAACAGCTTACATTGCTTTAACACTTACGTGGCTGTGTAGTTTCCAAAATGCAAACTCCTGTCTCAAGCTGCATTTGGTAACATTCAGTAAAAGTCGTTTGCATTCCGGTCTGTCTGTGCCTTGTACAATAAAACTGAAATAAAGCCACCAATAGTTTTTATCTTAAAAACATTTTTGGGCGAACTCTTGTTTTGTATAAACCTACCCGAGTTGTGTTTGTTTTTCATTTCCTTCCTTAAAAATTCTTGAGTCGATTTTTTTTACTTCGCTATTCACTAGAGCACTTCTCAATTAAATAAGTATTTTCCAATTGCTGGGTATTAGAGAACGAATTCCTCGCCGAGTGGCATGGGAACAATACAAAGTTTAAGCCTATTAGGTATTCTCTAACTTTTCAGATAACATTTGATATTATAGTGGGCGCACAATATAAGAACGAGTAATACAAGTGCATGATAATATATTAACCCAAAAACTTGACATTGCAGAATAGACTATTATCTCCCCTTTTCTAATCAGACTGTAGGAATACACACATGCAATGTACTAATATCACACAAGCTTGAATGAGGTGAAGATTATTTTGTTAATAAATATTACAAGTTATGATTCGCTAAGGCTGAATAAAACTTCTTAACCTATCTATTATATTGCTGAAAATAACAACAACAATATTAGTACAGTCAGCTTTTGTAGAATATCAGAAGATATAAATATACAAGTTCTTGTAGGTTCATCTAATGAACCTACCAGGAAAACCTCATTGCTTTCCAAACATCTAATAAAACCTCTAACAAAAAGCAAGGAAATCAGTTTTGTTCTCGCATGATACTAAATAACGTAGAAACAACATAACAAAGTTACAATGAGGGTAATTTCATAAATTATAAAGCTTATGACTTGCAAAAAATAAGTAGGTATACAGTGCGTAAACTTTTATTTTATTGAAGCGGCGCGCTCACTCGATACCGTGACGGGTAAGTTTACGCGTTCAGCAATTTCTTTGTTAAGTCAAAAGATCGGCTTTCTTTTGCACAAAATAATATGAAACATGACATGAATTGAAAAAGTTCACCGAGGAGAAACTCGTGACAACACAGCCGAGTTCTATTGTTGAAAACGACGGTTACTTTTTTAAAAAGGAAGACGTCCAGTACCCTTTTCACAAAACTACCCGCTCAAGTCTTGTAATTACGAGATGTATTTGTTTTTGTTTTCATTGACTAGTTTAACTGTTAGCTCGTAAAAGCTTCGTTTTAATGGATCGCCTTCTGCTTTCAATTTTCTCAGAATTTTTATGTAAGTGTAACACTTACATAAAACAACAGAATTGATGGATAAAAGTTACAACTTTTATCCATCAATTCTGATACATCCGTGCAGTCTGTAGAGAAAGCTTTGGCATAAACACGTGATGAATTTTGCACCCACAACACAGAGCAGCGTACATAGAGCTCTTCGTACTTTTATGTTTTATCTCTTTTGTTGAAATTCAGAGTGTGCTTGCATCAAGCAACGAAGATACATCTACTTTTTAAGCTTTTTAATATGTAGTACACAGTGTTAATAATATTCCTGCCTTTGACGTGGTTCTGTTTGACGCTATTACCGTAATAATGTTAAGTAAATGAAGATGGTGGCTGGCGGGCGCCGGGCGGTTGGATCTCGTCGTTAGCAGGACGACGGACGGCGGCGCTTTGTCGAACTTGAAATGAAAAAGCATCGACATCTACATTGAAATACCTAAATATTTATAGGATAGGAATTTTAAATGTATTCGGGTACGTAACGGGGCCGGTGTATCGCTAGCAGAGATCGCCGGCAACAAATTGCGGTTGAGCGAGATAAAAAAGGTCCGTCCGTCATTTTGCTAAACGACCGGCCGGAGTGCGGCGTGGTCGGGTTGCGGCCAAAAAAACGACGCCGGCGACCCTTGCCGGGAGTTTCACTTCTGTCTTGAAAAAATGATACCACTGTCAATTCTATTTACGATAGTTTCAAGTACCTACTCCGTTGTCCGCAGCGCGCCTAGGGGGGGCAGACTGACTTACAAATCAAGGACGATCGTCTGTTTTTCTTGGGACACAATCATTAATTTAAGTATTTCCGTCAAGTATTACCTAACTTTAAAATCATTTGCCTTTATACCTTCCAAAAATATGACTTAAAATCGAATAGAATAACAGAACTTTACAATATAATAATGTTCCCGAGCTAGGTATTGAAGAAATATATTGGATTCTTTGAACTCCTTTGATTTTTGCATTCTATTCTCATACCAGTCAATCGCATATGGCTCCAACATACAATAGCTTTTTAATGCAGTTGAAATTCAAATAATGTAAAATACTCAAACTTGTTATTTCGTTTGACATTCGAGTTATCTATTCATATTCTGGTTTGATTCACTATCTAGGTTTGGCATCTCCCAATGATACTAATGCGGTCTGGTTTTACAAATACTCGTAAATACATGACATACACAATTGACAAAGCAAAATAGAAACCATTCCAAAAAACTACAACATTCCATCAATCGGCAGCAAGTATTGTGACTGTAGATAAAAAGGAAAACCGCCATTCTTAGAAATGGGATCCGAGATAGGTTGCGTCTATAGCCTGCTCTATATACACATGTACACATAGTACATAACCTTCATTGTCTACACTATATAAACTCCTTGTGGTTTCTTTGTGTGACACACTCGACACTGCCAACTAATTTGAGTACCGCCAATATACATAATACTGAGTGTCGACACAATTATCTATGCCTATTAGACTCGTATGCCGAAACCTTATTTTAACAAAACAATGCGACCATTCCAAATACGCAATATCCTTCCTACACTGAAATGCATTGCACTAAAATTAAAATAAAGCGAAATAGCGGACACAGTTATCATGTAAATATGGTTCAACGATACAACTCTCTGGGAATTGAACACATTTCGTTTTTAAAGGTGTAAGGTTTTCGTTCCGGCCATAATGAGACAATTCCAGAGCAAACAATCACCGATCGCTGTAAATAGAGGTGCACAGTTATAAATGACGCTAATTTCATTGCATATTGCGAACTGCCTATATTTGCGGAGCTGAATCTAACTATAAGCAGTGATACCTAACTAATCACTAATTAGTAATACATAGCATTCCCGATTGTGCTCTGAACCGAGACAAAATTATTGATTAGAGGATAATATTATAGATATAGTAGGCATATACACAATTTGCGTACATAACTACAAGTCTTTATTATAGCGAATCCTATGATTGAAATCTAAGGATAAATTAACAATAATAATTCAGCAAATATTACCTTTCTCAAAATATATCATTACCGAGTCGATCATTAGGATACCCACTAACCCTCGATTCCGACGGTGGATATACGTGAAATACGGAGCGGCCGCATTTGACCCGTGACACCTGGCCAATCTGAATGTGTCGTGGACTTTTTAACAAGGTTTGGTTACCACCCGAATTTGGGACGAATCCCGATGTTGAAACGTGCTGTGGCGGGCCCATTTTGTATTTAGAAATATAATTACATGGCCTGACTTTCTGGATTTTCGATTTTGTGCGACCACAGTAATTATCATATCGATTAATAGGACATTTAGCCCATGGGTTAGGTCGCTGTCCAATGTTGATACACACCACTCTCAAAAGGGTGTCGTAACAGGCAAATAAGGGATTACAGCTATTAAGAAGATGGGTAGCAGCCATCTCCTGGCAGCTAATAACATACCTACTGCGATCGCAATAACACAATGAAGAAGGGCGGTGTTTTATTTTCCGTATTGTGAACACTAACTTGATTAGTTTACTCCTGTAGCTATTAGAAGACCGACGAGTATGTTCATAATGGTTAATATTTATAATATTGTGAATTATTGAACTAATATGGTTTTTTTTTGCAGTGTTGAAGATTGAGAAGCTCGTGGCTAAATAATAACAGCCGCACGGGTCGATCCATCAGGTTAAGCTACGCTTGCCGGGGTCGGTCCGTGGATGGGTGACCATCTTTACATATCGAGACTCCTCCGTGCCTCGGAAAGCACGTTAAGCCGTTGGTCCCGGCTGTCATTCGTGGATCTTTGACAGTCGTTACGGGTCGTCAGAAGCCCGAAAGTCTGACAACCAGTCTTACCAAGGGGTATCGTATTACCCAGTTAATGGGTTGTGGAGGTCAGATAGGCAGTCGCTCCATATAAAATTCTGGTATTCAGCTGCATCCGGTTAGACTGGAAGCCGACCCCAACATAGTTGGGAAAAGGCTAGCCAGATTGATTTTGCAGTGTTGAAGGTTGAAATTAAAAAAAAAAACAGTAATAATTATTAGTAACTTGTGAGTGTTACTTCAACGAATAAATGATGATAATATTCTAATTCATCTAAAAATTCATAAACGCTTTCCATTTCTTACTTACACCAATAACAATACAATCCACAATCTGACTGAAAGCTTCAAAAGGCTTCTCAGGCAGTAACTTAGGGAAGCCATTTGCCTATAATATTTCAGCCTATTATGGCTGAAATATTCGTCAGGCATTCAATTAAATTGTGAATAGCTTTTACTGATTAAATCCACACATACCAGATAATCCTTTCATGTTTTACGTGAGAACATGAGAATTTAAATCTACTGTAAAATGCCGTGGAAAGTTGATGGAATTACAAATGAATGAAGGTATTTAAAGTTCATAGAACGTATTAAATCAAAGTCAAACCACATTTCTCTGACGAGAAATTCTCCGTCTTTGAAGATATGTAAGTAAGTCCATCCAAATTCATAGACTCTAAGTTTAGTATATGAAGGAACAAAGGAGACTTGCGACCACGTCACCCACCCAGGTCGTAATCTGAATAATTAATAGAAGTGCATGGTATTAGAGTTGTCCGGGCCGTGTCTACCGTCAGCTGGATTCACTGGACAATAACATTAAATCAACATGAACTTATTGCTAGAATACGCAACGGGAACGCGACGACATCGTCCCGACAACGGAAAGGCAATTTACAGCAACAATAAAAGTATCGCTTTTATTGGCGAACACACAATTCGTTCGGACAGCTGTAATTGCGAACTCTCGTACTGTCTATTGGTTCCGTAATTTAGATCCCACAGTTTTAGCATCATGTTCGTGCACTGAGCCGATTCTTTTTTTTTTTTTTTGTTTTTTTTTTGCACTAACTGACCGACCCCGTATATAACAGGCTGTAGAACTATAAATTTAGCAATTAAATGGAGTTTTAACGGCTAAAAAAATTCGTAATAGGATGGGGTTTTTATTCTTATTGAGCATTTTCACAATGAAAAGGTGACGTTCACATGTATCACGAGGTTGAGAAAGTCTCAGTAATGGCCGCTTGTTACTAAGTACATAGCCGTCAATACAGCCTAATTGATCAAGTTACAAGTTCATCAATCGTTGCAAAGTGTCGTCGTGAGCGCGTGTGAAACTCCGCCGCGCCGGCCGCTGGCACTAAGCCAGTATTATCCTGAATATTTTTGGTTCGTTAGTTTTACAAAATTATTGAGCTTCGCTAAAAGCACCTGAGATTAAAATACTGTAGTAAAACTGTGCAGACAAAGGACTGCCGTTGGAAATGTTTTCATGAGATATTGGTGCCTATTCTGTTGTTCACAAGGTAAACTTAATTTAGGTTATTGCTAACTTTTTCTCTCTATTACAACAAGAAAGAGACGGACATAAATTAGAGCTGTCAAATTTAGTTGAACTAATATTTCCATACAAATTTAAACGACACGTAAAAACATGTCGACTAAAAACACGCAGAAGAGTAGGCATAAACTATACTCCATTTACAATATGATCAGACATTTAAACAAACCTTTTTTACAGTCCGTTCAACCGATTTTGACTTCTATTGCCTTAGTGGCATGACAAATGGCAGCTGCAGTAAACAGTTGGTATAGTAACCACTTTTTGCCTTTAATGCCATCCTTAAGCCTAGGGAATAGAAGTCAAAATCGGTTGAACGGACTGTAAAAAAGGTTAGTTTAAATGTCTAAGCTTATTGTAAATGAGGTATAGTTTGACATCTCTAACTTAGTTCATAGCTATACCCGTCCTTTTCTCGCGCTGCCTGTTAGTAAAAGATAGCGATTCTCTAATTAACCGACGAAAAAAAAAGGGGAAGTTTTTCAAGTCGACACGTATATATATTTTTTATGTATGACCACGCATAACTTTTTGCAGAGTTGTCCGATTTAAAAGACTTTTGTTTTGTTTGGGAGGGTATACCTCGAAGTTGGTCCCATGTAAAATTTATTAACTTTGCTTGGGTAGTTTTTTGAGTTAGCTTCAATAATACGAGTACGTATTTTTTAGTGTTTGAACAAGAGAATCGGCACCAATGACTGTTTAATTTAGTTGTTTCGTGAAACCTGTCTTCAATACGAAAACAGAAATTTCACATCGTTTTAATAATTTCTCTGCTTAATCTACTTCAAATAAGAGCTGTTCTTTTAGGTTCAAAGAGATTTTCAGTTTTAAACATGAAAGACCGTAACTCAAAATCTTAAGTATATTTTCATCATGCATCAGTCAAGTAGAATTTGAGATACAAATTAGTTTTTATTCCAAATTCCAAAATAGTGGATATGCGGGCAAAAGCACAATACACAAAGTGAATATTATTGAAACAGCTATGCAAAAAGTATATTATAATTATTAGTTCAATTTGTTTTTTAGTGAATCATTTTCATGATATTATTATACCAACCAAGTATGAAAAAGTATGCAATAAATAAAATCCAACTAATAAGTTTAGTCTCTTAATATCGAGCACTTAACTACTTGTAAAACAATAGCCGATTAATAAGCTTCAACGAAATAAGTTGATAACAGTGTTTCGAGTACCACAATTAGCGCTATTCATATTATCACAAGAGTCTGTGGTAATTCTTTAAGGGTGAATTCGACCAAACTTTAATACCTAGTTTAAGTCTTAATCTTCGAATAAATTTTGAATTCTTGACAGTTTCTCCATACAAAAACTGTCAGTTGTCAATTTTATTCCACGGATAAAAGATATATCCGACTTTGGTCAAATTAGCCCTAACTATCATGAAAGCAACCCTTATTGGCCACTTACCAAAATATTTAGTAGTAGCTGTATGAGGTCAAAAATCTGACTTCATTTTAATTTCCATCTTCAGCCCATCGTCCCCAACGCTACTCAAGAGTATCGTGCTACAAACTTAAATCAACAAATCTGCCAAAAATAATACGACACAAAATGATATTATTTGGCGATGATAGCACAGCTGTTATAAAATGTAATAATGTGACAAGTTATCAAACTGATATTAACAAATCACTTCTCAATATCATCCATTGGATGAATAATAATAATCTCATAATTAATCTAAATAAAACTAAGGTTATGCACTTCCGTCAACGGCAACCACATCCAAATATTGATGTAACTTATAATAACCATAAAATAGAAGAAGTTAATATTGCTAAGTTTTTAGGTATTACCATCGACAGTAAGCTTGCTTGGAAACCCATGATAGAAAACCTGCTTATGCACTCTTTCAGTTATCGAAAAAGGTAAATAAAGATACGTTACTGGTAGCATACCATGGGCTGGTAGCTTCTGTGTTGCGATATGGCGTAATTTTTTGGAGGCAGTCGACTGACCGTGAGCTTATATTTAGGATGCAAAAAAGATGTGTCAGAGCAATGTGTAATGTAAAAACAACGGATAGCTGTAGACCCTATTTTAAGTCTTTAAAAATACTGACCCTTCCAGCATTATACATTTTGGAAACTGCGTTGTTTGTGAAAATAAACACACATTTATTTGAAAAGATGTCTTCCACTAGAAAAACTACATTGCGCGCCCAATACGTAAATAAACTATGTCATCAAAGATGTAAGACCGCATTGATGCGAAAAAGTTTTTTTGGTATGGCACCTAAAGTGTTTAATAAAATTCCTGATGACATAAAAAACATGACATTATATAAGTTTAAAAAAGCTCTTACTAAATTATTAATTGGCAAATGTTATTATACTATAGACGAATTTTTTTGTTGACCAATTATTATAATAATTATTTTTACATTTTGATAATATGACTAATGACTATTTATTGATTTTATTGTATTTTCTTTTCATGTATTTAATTAATTTAAAATATTATTTTTTCTAAGCTACATTTTCTAATGACACCTCATGTGTCCCTTATAAATTTTTATGTCTTAATTAAGACAAAACATAGCGCACCCCCTATTTATGTAAACACCTATGCATGTAAATACCTATGTTTCACTAATAAACTATTGATTGATTGAACAATGAAACCAGAACCACAGACCAGACCAGAATGACCAGAATGTCACAGTACTTATAGTAATTCAATGGTGGCAATGGCTGCTCATTGGTGATTTGAATTTGTAACACGTTAGTTTTGAGTAGCGTTGTGGACGATTGGCCTAACATTACTTGTCCACGAAACGAGATTATTCGAACAGAACGTGACGTCCCGGTAAGAGTAAATGTATGTATCGCTACTTCGGCGCCGTCATCTCGTTCTCGTTGGCGTCCCGTTGACGTGGTGGTAGAAAAACGGCCTTAGGGAATTCGAAAACCCACATCGATTAAGACGACCCAGCGTTGCCTAAAAATATTGAATACTTACCCAAGAAATAGTTCGGTCGTGAGCCTCTTTTAAGGTTCGCTCGGGAAGCAATCTAAAATACAGAAAACAGATTTAAGCCCTGAAAACCTACTGAACGAGGATAGGATAATTCGGACCCAAAACAATAAAAAAGAATAACTTCATCCAGTATTTTATCCTAGACCGATATTTTATTTTAGAACGTGTGCGGAATGGCTGAGACCTTTCTTGAGAATTGCACTTGAGACGAGAGAAGGGGACGTGGAGTTTGTTAGTAGAGTAAGCGTTTATGCTGAGAAAGCCTAATCTTGGTCAATAGTTGAACATTAAACAAAGGTTTAACCGTCAAAAGCAATAGCAGTCCTCTTTCCTTGTCTAGCTTTTGCCCGCGACTTCGTCCGTGTTTCCGTCGTTTTTCGTAAAAAAGTACCATATGTCCTTCCTAACGGTTCAGTGATTTTGATGTAACAGACAGATTAACTTTCGTATTTTAGTAGGGAAATATAATATGTCAATTCACAATACTGTTGAAAAATATCGCAAAAACGAACCGCAGAATATTATTATCAATAGCTGTGCCCGCGACTCCGTCAGCGTGTAACTCCTTGTATTGTATTGGTAATATTGTTTAGATCACTTTCACATGAGGCTTAAGTACCTATATAACGAAAATACTTCAGCGCAAAGCTTCCGGGTAAACTATGTTGAAAATTGACCCGTCCGGCACGTGAACATAAAGATTTCTAGAACTGCTAACCCGGGAAAGAGCGACATATAACTGACCATGCGAGAAACAACTGACACTGAGATCTACTCCAGCAACACGAAAAGTCTGCCCTTGAGCCTTATTAATTGTAATTGCATAACACACCGCTACTGGGAATTGCGTTCTTTTAAATTGGAATGGAAAATTATTTGGTATTATGGGAATTCTGGGAATAAAGACGGTCTCTCCTGCACCGCAGCCTGTTAAAATTTGAGCCTCGATTACATTTTGTTGCAACTGGGTTACTTTTAGCCGAGTTCCATTGCAAAGTTGTGGTGGTCTTAAATTTCGGAGCAGAATAATTGGAATGCCAATTTTTAAACAAATTTCATGAGAAGGAAGTCCGGGCATATTTAAAGAATTTAAAAATTCTATCGGGTAATTAGTGGTTTCTTGTTCATCGACCATTCTATTTATTGAACTATAAACTTTGCTTTCCCCCTGGATATTCGACAGTATTTTATTGTTAATCTCAGATGCCTGGTCATTGCGAGGAGTTAAAATGGACCTTTCGCATAGCCAAGAATTGTGCCTATTTAATATATTTGTTACGTCACCGTAAACCGACGATATAAGATGTTGTTGGGATTGCACTATACAACATAACCCAGGCGTCAGAATAAGTTTTCCTTGGTGTAGTTGTGGATAGGTACCTTCACCAATCTTTAATAATAAATCAGAAAATTCACGATCATCCGGGTTATCTCCAGTTCTCACTCGCATGTTTATAGTCAAATGCACCGATTGTATATCACGCCACAAATAAGAGCTTTTCAGGCAAGCCCTAACCTCATCAGCTCGGGTTCCCCGTGGTATTACTGGTAAGGTTTGTCGGAAATCACCACAAAATAAAACTGTGATACCGCCCATTGGCCGATCATTTTGTCTTAAATCCCTTAAAGTTCTGTCTACCGCTTCTACTCCTTTTCGATGGGCCATCGTACATTCATCCCATATGATTAAATTACACTCACGTAATACCTTAGCTTTGTCGCTATTTCTTGAAATACTACAGGTTGGACTTTCCGTGCGATCTAAATCAATTGGTATTTTAAACATAGTGTGAGCAGTTTTACCTCCTGGTAGCAATGTTGCAGCTATACCTGATGAAGCCACGGCAAGAGCAATTTTACGCTGATTTCGAACATAAGCTAATATTAATTTAGTCAAAAAGGTTTTCCCAGTTCCTCCAGGTGCATCTAAAAACCATATTGTTCCCAAATTATTTTGAACACTCTCGCACACGCGATCATAGACTGAACGCTGTTCTGCAGTCATCATTGGGACACCGTTTTCTAATGTTGCCAGCAGTTCCATTGAGTTGTAACCAATCTCTGCGGAATATTCCCTATTGGTAACCTCTCCGACTGAGGTTGGTGTTGGCAAACCATATTCAGAGAGTGATTTACCGCTTACTGCTGTTAAGTCTTCCTGAAGAGCTAATAAGCACGTATTTATGGCAAGATCACGGAAATTATCATTAGTTGCGCCTTCATCATTGTGAGATATATTCCGAAGAAAGTCTTCTGCAAATTTTTCTTTATATTTTTCCCATAATTGGACAGGATCTGACAAATTACAAAATGTGAGCAATGTTACAAATAAATGGCGTAACCGTCGTGGATTATCACTAACACAGGATTCTGCTAAAGCGTCATCCCAATGCTGATCATTTTCAAGCAAACGACGCGCTTGGCAAGCTGCATGGTAAGTTGGATAAACAACATCGTCTACTTTTCTCAAATCTATAAATGATGTTGGTCCTCGCACTGTATGTAATAATAATCTCAAATAGAAACACTCGGCGTTGTTAGGATGAACGGTATACACTCTACCAAGAACATGTTCTTTGAAAATACCTGACTCGCCATCTACAGGCCTGCCACGGCGTCTACGGTTAAAGACACCTCGTTGCTTATCGTAGGTATAATACGACGGAACTTCCTCATACAAAAGAGATTTTGCAAAATTATCAGTTTGGCAAAGTCGAAAGAATGCTAATAAAGTTGTTTGTCTAGGGTTCTCTAATCGTTCTGTAACATTTTCCGCGTTGAAATATATACGTTGACCGCCTTCGAGATGAACATCCAGATGGGTCACAGGTGGATATCTTTCGTGAATGTTGAAACTTAAAATCCGCCACACAGCTTCTGAAGAGCTGATATATCTGCCTGACTGAAATCTAGTAACTTCATCATGTTCATTTCTCAACGCAAACGTAGCTTGGTCACTGCCCTTATTAATATACTTACAAATATATTTTATTGACTCTACACTATTACACATTTCTACATTTATGTGAGCTTGAAATGCTCTAGACAACACAGGCGAATACGGAACGACCCACCTATTATCTAAAGTAACCTGTTGTCCAGACACTCGCTTTTCAACAGTAAAACCACCATTGTCTCTTGAACGGCGACGATATAATGGGTATCCATCATGTCCTGTTACAGTTTCATCTACTAATGCTTTTGGATATCTTTTAGTGCAACGACCGTCTTGCATGCAAGGAGCATTCCTGTTTAATGCACCACATGGACCATGTATCATATGAGTTTTAACAATGTCATATAACAGGGGATCTGCAATCGGATCTGGAATTTCAGCACTGATTGAACTGTCTACATCATTAGGTCGAACCTTATCTTTTAACCAAAGCAAGATATGTGCGTGAGGTAAGCCGCGTTTTTGCCACTCAACACTATACATATAACACAATACTTCTCCAAAAATGTTATCTTTGGTAAGTAGATCTATCATTGATTTTAATTTTAAATGAAAAACTCTTGCGATAATATCATGGCGGTCATGCGGTGCTTGACCCTCAAGAAGCTCCCGAGTGATTTCATCCCACTTGGGATTGGTAGTTACAGTAATAAATAAGTCGGGACGTCCATATTTTCTTACGTAACAAAAAGCGTCTTGAGTACGTTCGTGCATGTAGCGTGGACCACCAGTAAAAGAAGAGGGTAAAATAACTAAACGGCCCATATTCACAGTATCATTATCTTGCTGCATGGCGTCGCGAAGGTGCACGTATTCTTCAGCGCGCAGCTGCCTTTGATTAGATCGTATATAAACTAATCTTTCGGTTTCAATTTTTGCGTACATGTCAACAATAAACTGATTAAATATGCCACGAAAACGTTGAAAGTATACAAATCTATTCCGTCTCACTTGCAAGTGGTAACAATAAAATTGAAGGCATGACACCTTTTTATTATAATTAGGTGCGCCTGTACGCGGATCAGTTTGGTATACAGCGAAATTATAACCGTCTTCGCCTCGACAGTATATCAACGGATATTGCAAACTGTCGTAAGCCCTGTGGGTTTCGAAAATACGTTGCAAACGATTGTCTTTGGAACGGATAACGATATCACGCCTATCACATTCCTGGTCGACCAATACTACAGCAACTTCATTCGTGGATGGAACGTTATAACGCCCAGGGTGTTCCTGAGTTGGACGCCTATCGGCATTTATAACAATTTTATAATTGTTATCACCATCTTGAGGAAGAGCTTCTAATGCCGATTTAAAACTGCATACATACGAATTAACCTGATGCAACATGTTCTGAAGTTGTGAAATGAGTTCAGTATTTAAATTCGGGAAATATTGATTTCTTATATTCGACTGTTCGTTGTAGTCGGATACAAAATATATTTGAAGAAATTTAGGTTGGTCTTCAGGCAAAAGGGACCCTATCAAATGGTAAAGCTGACCTTGTATCTTAAAAGTAGGCATGAAAGGACCTTCTGAGATTTGTTGAGCACCGAAGGATGTCATTTGAAATGCACTATTATAAGTTCGAATATTGTCTAAGAACTGTTTAGATTGCACATGTTCCCCTAAAAGTAGTGATTTCAAAGGTTCCGGTGGGTCTTCGAACAAAGGCAAATTTATTTTACCTCCAGAACAACAGAAACCAACAGACTCCTTACTCCACTTTGAAGCATTACAAAAAGAACATACTACGTTCATATCGCCTATTACAGAAGATGATCTGTAATCAATTGAGAGGTTATAAGCAAACCCACTTTTAAATTTGTCGGACCACGCCACCGAATTTGTAGATTGATCTTCTATGTGTACATCTAAGTCATTAAGACTATGTCGAAATCTGTCTGCAGTAAGACGGGCCTCTCGCTGATTGTCTGTTTCAAGAGACCGAATATTTTCAATTCTTAATCTTTCATTAGACAAAGTTATTAATCGTTCTTGTCTCAAAGAATTGTAATAATCGCGTCCCGACTCTAGTCGTTGTTCATGCTCATGTTCGTCTTCAAGAGATCGAATAATATTATGGTGCACCCTATCATTTGTCAAACGGTCTTGATATTTAGTAAAAGTTTCAGATTCTCGAGATAAAATATGACGGTCGCGATCAGCTGTAAGCCGTAATTCCCTCTCAGTGAAGGTTTCGGACTCGCGAGATAATGTATGCCGTTCGCGGTCAGTTGTAAGCCGTAATTCCCTCTCAGTGTAAGTTTCAGACTCGCGAGATAATGTATGCCGTTCGCGGTCAGCTGTGAGACGTAATTCCCTCTCAGTGTAAGTTTCAGACTCGCGAGATAATGTATGCCGTTCGCGGTCAGCTGTGAGACGTAATTCCCTCTCAGTGTAAGTTTCAGACTCGCGAGATAATGTATGCCGTTCGCGGTCAGCTGTGAGACGTAATTCTCTCTCAGTGTAAGTTTCAGACTCGCGAGATAAAGTATACCGTTCGCGGTCAGCTGTGAGACGTAATTCCCTCTCAGTGAAGGTTTCGGACTCGCGAGATAATGTATGCCGTTCGCGGTCAGCTGCAAGCCGTAATTCTCGTTGTGAAGCAGTTTCAGCTTCTCGGGATAACGCATGTTGTTCTCGGTCAATGGTACGCCTTAGCTCTCGTTGAGAAGAGCTTTGAGACGCCCGTGATGTAGCTCGTCTCGATCTGTCAGCTGCTAATCGCATCTCTCTCTCTGGAGAGCTTTCATTGGCTCGAGAAGTTGAGGCACTAACTCTCATAGAGTTTAACCGATGTGCTCTTTCCTCTGCCGATTCTTGAGAACGCGTAATTCTCATTCTCTTAGCTTTACTCGAAGTTCGACATAAAGATAATCGTTTTTTAGGTGGCATTGTGTATTTTATTTTTAATCGACGGTAACGGAAAGGCTGTCAGTTACCTAACAAAATAACCTACGTTAGAGGTCCTAACTATAGCTAACTTGCACTTAAAATCTAAGTGCCTATTTAAACTAAAATATTCTAATAGAATTATACCCAGAAATATGTACAACTTACAACAAAAAAAGAAATGAAAATAAAACTGAAACGCCTGTGCAATGCTATCTACTTATACCTACTTCACTTAAAAATAAATACCTATAACTACTATAGTTAATAAATAACAACAAAAGAAATTCAAATAAACTATTTAAAGACTAAAAGTCGCGCTAATAAGCACGGTTTGTTAATATCAATTATTGTCTGTCAATAAGGTCGAACGCTCTGAACGCATCAACAGCCAAATATTGAATGAAGCTCGCGCTTTTGTATGGCATCTCGTAGTGTGACCATGAGAGGTCCCGACTACTTAACCGGACTTCGGACCTCCCGCCTTTTTATACCCTACCGCCGCGACCCGCGTCGAGCGCGGCAACCGTTACACAAAAATAATCCTTATGGCATGATTCAGTATTCACGCGCGACACGGCGCGATGGCTTATTATCGTATTTCATGTATAAGTTTGGTGTTTCTACACCGATTACTATGATTATTTTTTTATTGAATAGGTAATATTATTAACTTCTTTTAATTAGGGATGAGTGAGAGTATTATAAACGTAAGAGTAAACAAATATAATCAGAAAGCTCCGAACTGCTAAGCTATCGGGAGTTACACGTGTTATTGTGAGTCAACCATAAAAGATAGACATATGCTGTTCTGGGATATTTTTTAGATAATTTTATGTAGAACATTTCCGTCATAAATGATTTCTATGTAGCTTTAACCATTAAGGCTGCACACGCGACGGAAGCTTAAAAAATGGAGCAACTTCTCCCGTTTTCCCAACATTTCCCTTCACTGCTCTGCTCCTATTGATTGTAGCGTGATGAAAAGTATACTATAACCTCCCCAGGAGTATGAAGAATAATTGTACCAAGTTTCGTTAAAATCCGTCGAGTAGTTTTTGTTTCTATAAGGAACATACAGACAGACAGACAGAGGGACAGACAGACAGACAGACAGACAAAAATTTTACTGATTGCATTTTTGGCATCAGTATCGATCACTAATTACCCCCTGATAGTTATTTTGAAAATATATATCATGTACAGAATTGACCTCTCTACAGATTTATTATAAGTATGTTCCGTATAAGATGTGTATATGTCCTCTTTAAATTTTTTCATACAAAACGGCAATTTCATAGGTAAAGACCTATTATGAAGCTACTCGTAGTTGCTCATTCCAAAGCATAGTAGGTTATATAAGTAGGTTATATAAGTAGGTTATACCTATAGTGAGTTTAATTTATACTATTGCTATAAAAAGTAGCCTATGTGTTAATCCAAGGTATAAGCTATCTACATACCAAATTTCATCCAAATCGGTCTCGCCGTTTGAGCGTGAAGAAGTAACAAACATACACACACACGCACACACAGACTCACAAACTTTCGCCTTTATAATATTAGTGTGATTTCCATATAATCGAGTAAAAAACCGAAATTTCGAAGACATGTGACAATCCCAACCCGCACTGGGCCCGCGTGGTGGATTACGGCCCACTCCCTCTCACAGAGAGGAGGCCTTTGTCCCAGCAGTGGGATCGTTATAGGCTGATTATGCTTGTAAGTACAAAAAAAAACCGCTCAAGTGCGAATCGAACCACGCACAATGAACTGTTCCGTAGTTGGGATGAATTTATCCCAAAAACAGACTTGACATTGTTGTTGATAGACATGTTCTCCAATACATCGATATTCGGGAACGTCACGGTCAATTCCCCAACTGCAAATGTATGACAGTAATCGCAAAAACAAAAAAAAATCAGTCAAGTCCCCGATACGCACTTGACCGGTTTTTTTTTAGGTACCCATTTTCATCTCTATAATATAAAAACTAACCGGCCAGTGCATGTCTGACCACGCACAATGAAGGGTTGAAAAAAATTTATTCCATAACCAAACTTAACATTGTAATCTCAAAAAAAAATTTTTGTATGATAAAATTATAAATTAACAATTTTCGGACTTTATCCTTCACTTGTGCTGTAAGACCTTGCTTCTTGCCAAATTTTATGTTTCTACAACGGGAAGGAGCCCATAGGTTTTGATTTATTTGCGAGTATCAAAATATTTCGCTTATAGAAGCTTGATTTTTTGAACTCTAAGGGACCTGACGTACGACCATATTTGACGTTAATTTCAACTTGATACCTCCACGCGTTCCTGAGAAAAGGGTGTTATCAGACTGACAGACTGAAATATTATTTTATGTAATAAAATTACAAATTAACAATTTTCGGACTTCTTCCTTCACTTGTGCTGTCTTGTCTTGACAGACTGAGAGACAGACAAACAGACACACAGACGGACAACGCAGTAATCCTATAAGGGTTCCGTTTTTTCCTTTTGAGGTTCGGAATCCTAAAAAATGTGATAAAACTACAAATTAACGATTTTCGGCCTTTTTCCTTTACTTGGGTTGTGAGACCTTGCTTCTTGCCCATGATTCTACGAGGTCAACGGGAAGTAGTACGGTTTTGATTTATTTGAGAGTATCAAAATATAACGCATAAATGGCTGAATTTTTTGTATTGCGTTGACTTAGAAGCTTGGTTTTTTTAGAGCTCTAAGGGACCGTTGACTTATCTATTATTAATTTCAATTTGATACCTCCACGCGTTCCTGAGAAAAAGGGTTTTGACAGACTGACAGCCAGACAGAGACAGACAGACAACGAAGTGATCCTATAAGGGTTCCGTTTTTTCCTTCGGAGGTAGGTACGGAACCCTAAAAATTGTCAATTTGGTCCAAAACAAAAAAAAATACGATTTGGTTATAATAGTTAGAAGTATGTACTTATTAGATTGAAAAGTAAAGCTGTATTATGACTGTTCTACAAAATCAGGTCAGCCGAAAGAAGCACGTAGTTAAACAATTTCATAAATTGAATGATAATTATAATGTCAGCAAGTGCAACACCAATCCATATTCTTAGCTGACAACTGAAGTGAAATGACAAACGGCCACATAGTTCCCTTGTGTTCATGAACTATGTATAATGTATGCTAGTTTTGCATTGTTTCTGTCCACGCTTGCTTACTTACCGTACAGACCTATTAATTTATAGCGTTTTCGACTGCTCGCTTCCGAGGGCCACGCGGCGCAGCGATCCCCGCAATTTGATTTTGAATTTATTTCTTCCTCTAAAAATGTTTGTTTAATTCAAAAGCTAGTTGTGAATTCACAATGTATGAAAACTACACAATGCGTAAATTGAGAATTATTTTGTACTAGCGACCCGCCCCCGCTTCGCACGGGTAGCCCAATTGCTACCAAACTTCACAGGATCACCCGCTGCGCTAATCTGAAGATTGCCTGATTTCATCAAAATCGCTCCAGTCGTTTTGGAGTCCTTATAAAACATACATTTTTGTAGAATATAGATTTCGAATCAAGTCTACCTTTTCAATTACCTACTTCTTGAATTTTCTAAACTAATATAAAAAGATAAAAAAGTTTGTTTGTAAGAAGTTATCTCTGATAGCACTGAGTAGATTAAAAAAAAAACCTTTTACAGACAACTAAACCTAAGGGCCTATTTCACGATGTCCGAATAGCCACTACTCACCGAATAACTTCAAAAATGGAACAGAATTTGTATGAAATTATGTGCCATGTTAATAGGAACTTAATCGTAGGTGGTAAAACAGGCCCTTAGTGCCATAGGATAATGTTTCATGGTATAATTAATTCCCACACGGACGAAGTTGAGGGCAGAAGCAGTATTAAGTAAAGTCTGAATAGTCGACAAGCTTCTAAACAATACTCACTTTTACGAATCATAAGTTATTACAGTCTAGGTTTAGCTCAGAATAATAATAACCCCTAGATTTATGAATAGAATTGAACCGGAAATATTCCTTGTTCAAAGGAGTGCCGTTCCTAGGTTCCTAATTGAAGTGCTTTCAAAGGCCATTGAATATAGATTGCAACAAGACGTTTGCATTTCCAAACAAAAGGGAATGTTGAGTAGCATTCATTCAAATATCAAAGCAGAACGTTACTCTGACTGTCACTGAGTTCACTAAGTAATGGAATATTTGCGTTGGTAGATTTCGATGTTAATGACGATTGGGATATTAATGAATAATCTTATCGTGTTAGTTTACCTTCCCCTGGGTTTGTTCCGAGTTTATTGAAGTCAGTTCCAGTCTAACTAGGAGAGGAGACATTTCAGTATTCTGTAGAGAGTTTCATTAGACTAAAGTAACCTAACTGGGGGGAATAGTTACTAATATTATATGGGTAGACTGTTTATCAAAGGCTTACTGGCCAAATTAGTATTCTGCTATAATCACTATTTTAAACTTTCTTGGATTATAACTTGGATTATTGAAATATAACCTCATGTCCCTACAATCCCGTCGCACCCTTCTTGAAATGATGACTCTGTTTAGTATATGCCGCAATAAATTTGATTGTACTGATCTTGTGAACAGTCTGTGCTACCTGATCCCTCGTACTGTAATCGGTCGTGAGGTTCGTTCAAGACGCCTATTTGCTACTTCATTTTGTCGAACTAACTCAGGCGTTCGCTCACCGTTACATCGTTTGGTTGACACCTATAATAAACAGTTTGGCTCTACTGATATTATGTTTCTCAGCCAAGCTGTAAGAGTGAAATTATGACTATTTTAAGAGATCATAGCCCTAATATATAGTTAATAAGTAATATAAGTGCTTTTTTAACTTGCTCTGCTAACAGCTAGCTATTCTGTATGGTAATCTGTGGATAACGTCTTGAGTAGTGTATTTGTTACTTTTATTGCAAGTTATATATTGTATGCCTACTGTGTAATATACTGCTGTTTGTTATTCCTATCAAATAAAATAAAATAAAATAACTACATAATACATAGTCACCAAATGGTTAATATGTAAAATATGGTTAATATGCAAACAGCCCTTTCTACAACACTCCAAGTTTGTAGAATCTCTTGTCATATTATGTTTGTACATTGTTCCTAACCTACACAAGTGAGGGAACGACGCATAATGCACATACACGTGTTCAGTACGATAGGATCGACCACTGACGCTGATTTGATTGGATATTCCAGAACCATATCTATCTACAGGTTGGTTTATCATCAGTCTGTCTTGGTGTTCCATGTAGAATTATTAGTTTTAATTGTTTTTAAAACTATGTCTGCTTGGGTAGGTTAAACGTCAAGTGTCGCTTAAGAACGAAAGAACATTATAATTATTTAAATTAGTGATCAGACACATTATTATTTGCAAAATGGCACGTTTATTCAAAAGGTTTTCCATTTGTACTCTACCGAGTTCTGTAGTCAAATACAGTCTTGCGACAACGATTCCAAGCATGTCACACACATCCAATATGTTCCGCCCAAACCCAAGCTAACGAGTCCTGTGGCCAGAACTTTTATATCAACTTTGTTAGCTTTCCAAAGTCGTTTCCCCGATTTCAGCCACGTGAATGCCGAGTAATAGTTGTCTGTTACTTTTTTATTAACATTCATAAAATCGTACGACACACCAGTACCTTTTATTAAATAATCAATCTCAACATAAACGAAGTTGAAGGAGTTGTAAATTTTCTTTTAAAACGTTTTTATGTTGATGTTGGAATGGAAGAAACTTTGAATTTGAAATAATTCTATTATCCGCTTTGCGCACCCACGCAAGTTGGAAAAGTCAATTTTATAAAGTTCGTAGGTGGTCTTTGAATTTGTCGATATTGTCACACTATAAAGGCAAAAGTGTGTGTGTGTTTGTATGTTTGTTACTTCTTCACGCTCAAACGGCTGAACCGATTTGGATCAAATTTAGTATGTAGATAGGTACCCTGAATTACCCTAACACATAGGCTAGTTTACTTTATAATATTAAGTAGATTTTGAGTGTTTCGAACTTTTCGACGGACAACTCACTGTCCTAATATTGGGTAACTAAAACAATTAAGACAATTGAAAATGATTTATTTCAACTTTTAAATTATGCTTTCATGTTTTCACTTTCTTAAAAACAATTATTTTAAATTACTTATCAACATCTGTTCAAATATGAACGCATTTATTTACAAGTTCTTAACTTTCGAACAATTCAGTGTTGGGTTACTTTAATCACAAGTCATCCGATCTCTAGTAGAGTATTATAAATGTCCAATCACATATTCGTCTATTAAATCAGACGTACCTACTAATATTTACAAAACATCTACTTAATTACGATATAGTAATGACGTCAACCATTCCGGTCTCGGTTGTGAAGGCTTGTACTCCGAAGGGCTTAGAGCCAACGGAGACGCAGCATCTGCTAAAGCCACCGAGGACGAAGTCTCTGTTACAGCTATGCTCGGTTTCAGTTTCAGTATAGAACGCAACTCATCGTTGTCTGAAGCCCGATTTCGTTGCAGATTCTCTCGGGTCTCTTTCATCCTTGAAAGTTGTTCTCTCAAACTTCTATATTCCTCGAGGAATTTTTCTAGTTGGGAAGCTCGGAAGTCAAAGTCCTCAATAGGTTGACCGGTACGCGAATAGTCTCGCAATCCGGAAAGGTCAAGAAGTGGTGTGGCGGAGGGCACAGTGGGTTGCTCCCTGGAAGGCGACGCCGGGAGACTTGGATTCCGGCGTATTCTATTTCCACCTGTAGAAAGATCTAAAAAACTATTCGACCTCCGGCCTGACCTCTGCCGGCTTTTTTCGTACGTTCTGTCCAAAAAACTGGCAGAGTCTGCACCGGAACTGTTTCTTCTGCTATTTAGAAGCGGACTACGACTATCGCCATCCTTTTTCCGTGGTATTGTGTAAAAGTAGTATGGATCATGTTTCATTTCACTTCGTAAGTACGAGGAGGTTCCTAGGGCACTCATTTCAATGAGGTCGGGGTAATTCTTCTCGCTGTCACTTCCAGACAGGTCGTTGTCGAGTCGCTCGCGAGGTCGCGTACGTGGACATGTGCGCCCATTGTTGTTAAACCGACTATTTTCAGATAATATCTCTACGTGGGCACTCATCATTCCCGTGGAATTGGAGCTTTGCACTGACTCTGACGTGGCATCAGAACTGAAACAAAAAACGGATTTAATTAAAATATGAAAATGGAATAGATGAGAACAATGGGAAATGATGATTGTGTGACTGTACGTCAGTTCCATTGCATTGTGCTGCATGAATCAATATCTTGCAAGCGACCAGAGAGCTTGTAACAATCAGCAATCAGTCGGCTGCCTCACTAATCGAAACTATCCTCGCATGGAAAGATGATTGGCACAATCACTGTACTGGTGTACCCGTCTCGCCAGAGACATGAACACAGACAATTGAACCGTTCACAATTTACAAAATAAACTTTATTCGTTCCAACGATTGAAGCTAAGACCTCTCCGTCTGAGACATTAAGCTACTAAACCAAGAGGATTAGACAATAATTACTGAACTAATTTTCTCTCGTGCTCTCTAGGTTTGGGGAGATTTTCATCACAAGCTCGCCCCACGACCCACGTTAATTTGTAGTAGGTTCGCAATCAGTTGCGATTTAGGCACTTGGCTTGGCATAAGCCCTTACAGACATAAAAACCCAACATATAAACGTTTAATGACCTAATGGGATCATCAGAAACATTTACGTAACATTGTGTACGGACTTGTGAGTATTTATTTTATTTCTCATACTGTAAAACACTGTTGTAACTGAAAAGTTGGCTGGGACATACTGGATGCCGAAGGCGGAGGACAATGTGTTGTGGCGCAGCTTGGGAGAGACCTATGTCCAGCAGTGGACTGCGATACGCTGAGTTAATTGATTGAAAACTGACAATAAAACTTATTTTGTTTCGTTCACTATTGTGCCGAAAACAATATAAACCTTCAAATAATGAGAATGAACACATTTCTGAATGTCTTATATTGATAAAATTCGCAAGCTGGCAATAAAACTTCGTCTCGCTCCGACGATGTTATATTGTTTCACATCTGTTATTGTTTTCTGTGACCCTGACAGCGATATAAATAAACACGTATTCTATTTCAGTTACCCTCACAAAACCTTATACCTTAAGAGACTGAACAATTAATCAATATTTCTAATTACAAGGGCCTATTTCACGATGTCCGAATAGCAAATTATCTGCCAAGTAAGTTAATAGGAACTTAATCGTAGGCCCTTACAATGATAAAAATAACTTTGCAGCACTAGCAATATGGCTTACTTTGAAACGTGAAAGCATTCTATAGTATTTAGCATTTCAGAGACCTCCACAAATGCATTTTTATTAGAAAATAATTGTTCTTTATTAAGTAATTAAACTTTATTACATAATTAATAATATTACTCTACTCGAAAATGATAGACTTTCCGGAGCGCGCTGAAATCACGTAGTAATAATGGACCAAATCGAATTACTAATTAATTATCATGAGAAGTATAGAATTACCGTAAATTGTAGTCGCTGAACCTTGGTATGTGCAGATCTCGTTCGTGTATGTTGCCCCTTGAGTTCGGCGGCTCGAAGTCAGACCTGCGCCACCCTGCTTCCATGGGCGGCGTCGCAGAGCACTCCCTCTCCTCCCGCACCTCGCCCCTTAAATACCCCTCGAACTCGTCCTCTGGATCATGTGATGGCACATTCCTATAGTCACCCCTTTTCCGAGCACTATCGGAAGCTATCACTCTTGGTACTTCAGCATTAGTCTTAAAATTCGCTTCCAATTTATCATAACTATCATCACGATGATTTGTCGTCACTATCTGTTCGTTCCATCTATCTAATTGTCTTTTCTTACGAGTCTCGTATACACACAGTCCTATTAAACACGAACTTAACACTATCACTGCTGATACAGCCATCCCCGCCATCAGTGCACGCCCACCAAAACTTTTGTTTTCTGGTTTCTTTTCTATAGCTAAACTTAAAATCACCTCTGCTTTCCCAGCACGATTTTCAGCATTACAGGTGTAAGACCCAGCGTCTTGCAAGTCTGCTGATTTAATGGTTAAATTACTAGTTTGTCCTTCACTACGTAACATAAAAGCTCTACCGGAATTGACATTGTTTGAAGTTGTGTTGGCGAGCAGGCGGCCCGCGCGCACCCACCGCACTCTCGGCGCAGGCACTCCACTCACTCGGCACACTAGTGTCACTTCATCACCCTCCAACCCTTTGAATTGACTAGCTGCGTTTACTTCAGGGTGACATGCAAAGTCTTCTAGATCTAATCTATCCCATGATTGGGACATTAATCGCGGTGGCAGTGCGCAGTCTGGAACCACGGTTGCTGGAACATTTTTTCTTATCATCCAATCTCTCATCGGTCTCAACGCGCAAGTACATTCCCAGGGATTACTCGCCAGCTCTAAACCTTTTAGGGATCGTAGTGGTGCTAACACCGCCACATGAAGTACCTGCAGTCTATTGTTACTAAGCTCCAAATATTCCAGGGAAGATTCGAGCCCTGCAAATCCGCGTGGCTCTATTTCGGCTATTTTGCAAGCACTGAGTGTAAGTCGCACTAGATGGGGGAGTGTCATAAAGGATTCGTCTCCAACTTTCGTAATGGGATTACCACCGAGTCGCAGTTCTCTAAGCTCGGGGATTGAATCAAACGAATGTGAAGGTATTGTTTCCAGACGGTTGCGCGAGAGATCCAATTCGACTAGGTTTACTAGCGCTCGGAAAGCGTATTGTCTGATGGTGCGTACGTTGCAGGAGGGGAGATAAAGGCGCTGTAGATTGAGGAGGCCGGCGGCTGCGAAGGCGTCGTCGCGGACGATGGGCAGGCGGTTCTCGGCGAGGTCGAGTAGCTGCGTGGTGGGGTCGAGGCGAGGCGGCACGGAGGTGAGGCCGGCGCGGGCGCAGAGTGCGGACTCTTTGCCGCTGCGCCACTTGCACTCGCAGTGGCGTGGGCAGTCGGCGGAGGCGGCCGCCGCCAGCGCCAGCAGCAGCAGCACCCACATCCCCGGCGCCTGCTCACCCAGCGCCGCGCCGTTCGTCTTCACCGCCCAGCGTCATCCCCCGGACCAAGTGCACCCTGTCGACAAACATTTGTTTTTAATTGTTTACCCTTAAAGCTCGGGGATTTATGAGTAAAAGGTCACAACCCTAAACATGTCCACAATAAATGTTGTGTTGATTGTACAAGTTGTGGCGAGAGACTTCCTGATTTCGTCCTCGTGTTCAGTATGCGCTCGTGTAGATCTGGGTTAAACTTTGGCTCGATCTTGACCTTTTATCTAAAGATGAATTTTCAAGTAGTTATCTGATTCAATTTTTGTTTCAGTTTTTACGCCTACCCAATGTAACTCAGTAGGTTCGGTTTATTATGTAATATCGTACCCGTCAACAAAAATATTTTTTATTAGATACCTACTTAGGTACATTTTGCGGCTGGCTATAAACTTTATGTCGTTACAGCTTGACCGAAAAAGGAAAAAATGGGTTCGCTGCCCTGTGTTTTATAGAGGTTACTGTAGAATTGCAATATAAAGTAAAGACTATAGTTTCCTCTTCGAAATTCTGCTGTTATAAACTACATAGTGGGTTCTAAAAGTGCTTCACAGTGCCATTAACGTTGGAGTATGGAGGTTATAAATGAAAATGAAACTCAGGTGTGAGGTTATAGATACGATATAATAGCTATACAGAAGGAATCAGATCGAATGGAGCTCACCACAACTTTGTAGAGTTGAGCTCTCGTGCCAAATATTACTTTACAGCTTTGCGGTTGCTATGCAAATACTGATATCAGTTCGGGCACCTAAATACCGACATTGTTGTTCTACCGCGCTGTTATGGTTAAATACAACTCCCAACTTGGCGAGCAATTTTCCCGAACAAATGCTTTCAGGTAAGAATCTATCATATATATCACATTCAATATTACAAGTTATATTCTGTACTTATCGGTTTATTCTCGGGAACATGATTGTTTTTATTTGTTTTCCGATAAAATGTTGGTAAAAGTTTGCTTTTTATAGAATAGCTTTGTTGTGAAATTGTATGTTGGTAGGTAGGTACTTATGAAACCCGCAAGGCCTATTCTATTTAAATTATTTCCATTCAAATTATAATTTCATATTTCGTGTACATAATGAACTTGAAAACCCTTGTTAAATATGCGGAGAGTAATAGACCTAAATTGCTTTCTCGCATTCAACCATAACTAAAGGCGTTCATTATGGACGTCCCTTATATCTCAAAATATGAAGCTGATATTACAAAAATCATACCTATTTCAAATATTGTGGATGAACTACTTGCTTAAAATATTTTATCAATCATGCAGATATGTTTGCTCAGTAGTTTTTCACAAGAAATCTTATTCCTACTGTTGGCAGCGCAAAACGAAACTTTCAGCAACAACTTTCAAACGATGAATTAGTAAATGCTACTCGTACAATATAGAGATCTTTACCAAAATGTTAAAACAATGGCAATATTAGCAAACGACGGTCTTATTGGAGTTTCGATTACAACAGTAGATATTTATCTTAATTTAAAACAGTGTCCATGTAGCATTTCTTGCTCAATCTTTTCCATAGAGATCTACATTTTAGAACGAGCAACTATAAGCTTCAACTTTCTGACTAACAGACCAACTCCTTGATAATTAAAAAGTCCCTGTAAGTAAAAGGTTTAATTAAAATAAATGCTTTGAGTTTTTACGTGATAATAATTTATTAACTATACCTACATGAACCATCGTCTCTTTCATTGATTTTAAATAAAAGTAGAAACTCTCTTATCAATCATTAAATCGAAGAGCGCTTTATAAGTGCTCAAAAACGGAGCCCACCATTAGCGCAAGGTTCACCTTTATTTCAATCGCAAATGTCCTTCAACTTTTCTTGGACATCGAATGAAAAAAAAATGTACTAGTAAAAGGAACAAGTGTCGGTATGAGGTCTATATTTCATCCAAGTTTCATTATTAGTAGCTAGCTATGAAACTATCTCCAAAATAGCTAGGTACGAGTAGTAGTTTTCTGCAAATGAAGGAAATCAAAGTAATGTTCACGCTTTAAATTCAAATCATCCGAGCAAAAAGACCCGACCACTCACAGCCACTACGAAATACAACGTCACAGTACCTACACATATTGCAGTTTAGACAATACATAAAATCAACTGTCCTTCGCAAATCACTCCCCATTTGCATATGCCTTACTTGAACCCGTGCCACTACCGACTGTACGGCACGCCTAATTGCACCGCAACAAATCTGTGGCGCACTGTACTCCCACAACTCTATATATGGCACCGACGTGTAGACCTAATGGCTGCCACTTCGATCACGCAACACTCGCGTGTTTCGTTTCCCTCACGTGCCTCATAAGCAATGTATGATTATTCGATTCCACATGTTATAAGCCCTGCATGCCAGTAATGTAGGACACGAGGTCGGATCGCACTCGTACACACACACATACACTCACACACGTGCAGCAAAAGGGTTCAGTCTGAACATTGTACTCATTTAAATAGCTATCTAGGGACTATTAATAAGCTGACGGCCACAAAAAATGTTTGTTTTGGCATGTTTATCGTGTAACAGCACTTTTACCAAATAAGCTATGTAAATAAAATAAATATTCTGTCGCCTGTTAGTTTCCTATAAACCTATAGAGCACTCGGATAACCGTCCTGACGATTTATGTCCAATAATGAAATTGCAGGCCAAAGCTAGTCCACATTTTAATCCTTTGATAGTCGTTTACGCCGAACTGAATCTGCCCTCTGACGCAGTACTAGATTTATGGTTAAAATGCACTAAATGGAAATCTGTAGTCCTATAATCCTAGTGTAGCTTGCTGATGTAGATTAATAAACGTAAATGTTGAATCATTTGACGATTCTCCAAACAAAAAGTTTGACCTTTAACATAAAAGGGCGCGTTTAATAACATCACCCCTTACCGGTTCATCCCTAAGTCCACAAAACTCTGTGAATAATTTAAAATCAATTGGATTGCTCCAATAATCCGGAACTTTCTCGTGAAAAATGTTGTACTACGCGGACTTGAACAAAAGGGAAACTCTGTAACTAATTCAATAATTTCACACGTAATAACATCGGACACTTTCAATTCATGAGGTAACTTCTCGCTGAGCGTACCTTGAGGTTTAAATGTCGCAATTATTTACGACTAGTCGTGTCGGCCCTTAAGGCCTCTGAGGAAAAGGTAAACGCCTTTTATTGTGCCTCTTTTAGTGAAACGTTAAAATTAATTTGCGTTTGTGTAACGAAATGAGTTCGCCTGTGGGAGCCCCTGGGTTACTTCTACTTATTAAAATATTGGATAGTTTCGTTTCTATTTATTTCTATATGCACTCACTTTGGAATTATATATTGACTTGTTTGAGTTACTATAGCAACACGAATAATTATATAATATAAAAAATTCTCAAGGCCGAACGCCATTTAAAGTAGTAAGGAGGGACTTATCTTTACGACTTGTTGTAATAAATGTTTGTTATTTTATAGCGTAAGGTCTTTCCAAATTGAAACAATAAATCTTTGTTATAAGCTATAATAAATAGTCCCAACGAAATTATATTGCGGCGATTTTATTTATTTTCGGTAATCAGGCAGCGATCCTGCGCATAGACCTAATATTCTTATAAGTGTATCGGGTGTATCTAAGATTTTCACATGTTTGTTTATTTATATACCTAAATGTATTTTGCTGGCACGGTTCGCTTCGATGCCCGATCAGCGCTGGCAAGGCATAACGTAAAAGAAAGTCGTTTCATACAAGTTCGTGACCTTATTTTGTGTAATATATGTGCGTACGAACATTTTAGGAGAAAACTCTTTGTAGGTATTACTGATACAAACCGACAGGAGGATGACAACGGACAAATTTTCTGTTAGGGTACGGAGAAAGAATACTAATACTGCGGCTTCCCCACTTTTAGAACTAACCGAGTGGATTGTGAGAAGTGACTAACAGACAGACAAACCGATTAGCTTTGAGTATTGTACTGCTGCACTGTGTTCACACTGTGCTGAAATTCCAACAACTTTTCTCGGAAACTGCAAGAGATAAATATTGTATTGGAAAGCGCGTTTTTTTAACAACAGGCTCGAACTGTGTATTACTACCAGTATACTTACTCGAATCGTGAGGTAAAAAGTCGACAAAAACATGTAAAAACTACCGAATTAAAAATAAAGCTAAAACGCAAACTCATTTTGTTCATGATAATACCTAGGTTATGGAAAACTTCTCATCTTTTTTTGTTTGATACAATATCACAAAGGTCAAATAAAACTAAATCTCTTTATTCTCCATAATCAGTTGCAAGTTCATAGAAAATTAATCACGTTAAAACAACTGTGGAACAATGAAACCAGGACGGTGGTAGCGAGACTCAATATTTACATTACCTCTTACTTATGCAAATATATTTTCATTATAAAGTTTCTCTATTAATATTTTAGAAAGAAAGGTGTGAAATATTTACAAAGCTTTTGTTTTAATAAAACTCGAAACGCTGTCTACGATAGTTCCATCGATTGCGTAAAATAAATGAGCTGAGCTGTCATAGATGAAATCTCACAAACAGAGTTTCGACAAAATACTAACACATTGAATCCAATCAATCAATTTTGTGTAAAACAATCTACCAAAGGCCTTTTATTTAAACATCGAATACAAGAACAATATTTACCTCCCATATGCTTAGTTATTATTTCCGAGCAAATTATTCTCATGCTCCCCATTATAAGTTAAAGGCAGCTCCCAACTTGTCTTTGTTAGCGTTACATTGTAATTTTCATCCTTGTAATTTTCAATTAGTGTTCGTAGTGGAACAAATATGTACATAGTTTACAATCTTGCGTGACAAGCAAAATCGTTATTTTCATAATTACAAAGTCATTAATGTCTTGACGACACTCCACTCAAGCACAAAACGAGAGGAGCAATCTAGTGAGGAAGCTACCCCGCCTACCTATGTTGACACTTATTGCTCAATCGTTTAAACGTAGGGATATACACATTTACATAAACATAACCACAACTTAAGTCCATCTGTCAGAAATGTATGCAGGCTTTCGTGCGGAAAATAACTTATGAAATTCACGAAAGCGTAGTAATTTATCATTGTAATTATTTATTATAGTTACCTCAGAGGGTAATAGCTCAGTGTGGGCGAAGATCGTTCGATTACGACCCTTAACACGTTCGCAGTTCTATGTATATATTATGTAAACATGTTCCTTATGTAATGTGCAGACTCCATCGACACTACAAACTCGGTATGGTACATTAACTATGGGTTTTTTCCAGTTTTTTCTCACTTTTTCCTCCCATTTTTTCTTCTAGTTAATTTCGTTGCGGGTTCGAACAGTTTAACTAATGTAGGTAAGGATCGTACCAAAAGTAAATAGCGGTAGGAGTATATTGGGCGTATAGTTTTAGATAAAAGCTTTGCTATTTTATTGTAATGGTGGAGTCACATAAGTGGTGTTAAGCAAAATTGAATGTTTGTTTTATTTAAACTGTAACCGTATGGAATAGTGAGCCTTTAAAGGAGCATTTCTACGATTGAAATAGTAAAAATACCTGAATACTCGTACGACGACATAACAGTAAAAGCAACGTCTTGCTTAGTACAGCCGTTAGTACGACCACTAAAACACAACGAGTAAAAAGCATAGAAACGCATCTCCCGCCGTTAACTCTTATGGTATTGCGCGGCTCCGAACGTTGTTTTCCTACACTTTCAGCACCGAATGGGAAGTTTCCCAGATCGCATATTGGTTCTACCTAATCTTCACTATGAGCGGTACAACATAGAATTTATCGAATCGGATATTCGGAGCGGGTAATCTTCAATAGGGGACCCAGCGGTCAGCACCACATTCCCGTGGCTTTTGTTGAGCGAGCGTGTTGAGTTTTATCCGCAAATGGAAACATTTGTTTTATAGGATACTATCATGCTGTGAAGGCCCTTACATTCGAACCATAAAACCATGTCAAACTCATGGATTTTATATTTCACTCGGCTGCGTTGCGTCTTCGCATACTCTGTCTATTTTCAGACATTCCTCGTTTTGCTTGAGAACATCACGTTTGAGAGAAAGGTCAAATGGCACATCAGAGGCTGCTTTTGTCAGATTCACACTTCTCATTATAATGAAACTTAAGAATAATGACGTGGGTTGGGACTAAACAAAAACGAACATTACGATTTAAACAATCGGTTCGGCTCAATTTCGATGGCTATTCTTATTTAATATAATATGAGCTAAGCCAACACGCGGCAGATACACTCATAAAAAAGGCCATGTGTCACTAGATCGGATCGAAATGTTCCCTGGATTATGTTAATCCCGGCCATCAGCTGGTATTGTATGCAAAATTTCATTCCTCTCTCTAGTTACATTGTGGGTACCTATAGGTATTCAATAAAGGGAACTTACACTCACTAGGTAGGCATAATGCATGATATTACAAATAATTCATTTCTGTTTCAGAATGGTACAAATACGATCATACTGAGAGATTATATAACCAAAAATGTCTTGTAACACACAGTAGTAGATGATGCTAATGTTTCAAAAATTTACATAGCAACACGGCGCTTGTAAAAATCACAATCGGATTCACGCTAACTCGAACATTTAGCGTCTCAAAGAGCAATTACGATATCAACGACGCAGAAGAAATGGCAAAGAGTTGCAAATGTTTAAGTACAAAGTAAGTGTCTCGAACACGTACTTAACCAAGGCAAAGTACACGTCAAACAAGCATTATTATATGACAAAAATATTAACGAAAGACCTCTTAAGAAAGCAGCCCATTACTCCGCTAAACGTACCACTTTATATGATTAGTTACACTTCTCTACTTCAACTTGAAAGTTGCAGCGGAGCTTAAGATTTAGGGGTCTACAACTTGCATGTGCACGAAGCCCCAAAATGAAATACGGTTATCCATGATACATGGTATAACAGACTGGGTTATTTGGTAACTGCTATGCTGTAAATTTATCTAGAACTATTAAACAAAAGGCAAGACATTGAAAAAAAAAGTATTAGTAAAAGCTACTACCCGACTAAACGCAAAAAAAACCACGCTCACGCCGCTCGAAATCACGCTCTAAAAAGTATGAAACAACAAAATATTCTCATCTGAAATTAGAAAAAGAGAGACAAATTAAAAATCCGAAGTCACACCGTGTATTCTGTACAATTTAAGCCCTAACATGACGTGTGTCTCCGGATTTTTAATTTGTCTGTCTTTTTCAAATTTTAGATAAGAATATTTTCTTGTTTCAGATTTTTTAGAGCGTGATTTTTCAGTAGACGGGTTTTAGTTTTTAAATTTACTTTTTATTTAAATTATTTTGGGGTTATAATTCCGTGATAAAGTATTTGCTGAGCCACTTTATATTTTCAATGAAGAATAATTATTATGTACGAGGGGGGATCAAAAAGTAGTGAGAACGACATACTCCTTGGTAAGAAAAAAAATAAATACTGGCAGGCATAGCTCAGATACATATTTGTAATATTAATAAAGAAAAAAATCTTCGATTCTCTTTTGTTTTTTTCTGAATGTAGTCACTTGTTTGCTTCGTGTCGGAACGTGTTCTCGAAAATGGAGAAAAATGAAGTGCGAGCCGTTATTAAATACCTCTGTTTAAAAAAGTTAACGACGCAAGAGATTCATTGCGATTTGGAGGCAACATTAGGAGAGTCTGCTCCGCCTTATTCCACTGTCGCAAGGTGGGCTTCTCAATTTCGAGTAGGGAGAACAAGCACGAAAGACGAACATCGTTGCGGCCGTCCATCGACGTCAGTCACCCAAGAAAATGTTGCGAAAGTCGAGAAAATTGTATTGAGCGATCGAAGAGTTACCATCCGATACTTAATTCAAGAAACGGGCATTTCATATGGAAGTATTCAATCCATATTGAAACAATCTTTGAATATGAGAAAATTCTCCGCAAGATGGGTGCCGAGAATGTTAACCGACAGTCAGAAACCAAATCGACTTGACATTTCGAAGATATTGTTGGACAAGTTTCAAGAAGATTCTGAAAACTTTTTGTCTCGTTTCGTAACAATGGACGAAACATGGTTCCATCATTTTGATCCCGAGACAAAACAGCAATCTTCGCAATGGAAACGGCCATCATCACCGACCCCGAAGAAGTTTCGTGCCGTGGCATCGGCTGGCAAGGTTATGGCCTCAATATTTTGGGACTCAGAAGGGATCTTGTTGATTGATTACCTGGAGCGTGGAACCACTATTACAGGCCAATATTATGCAGCTTTAATTCCTAAGTTGAGGAATGCCATCAAAGAGAAAAGGAGAGGGAAACTTCGAAGGGGCGTGCTGTTTCATCACGACAACGCACCCGCGCACAGGTCGGCAGTTGCGATGGCTGCCATTCAGCAAGCTAGCTTCGAATTGGTTGACCACCCCCCTTATTCACCAGATCTGGCGCCTAGCAATTTTTATCTGTTCCCCAAATTGAAAGAATACTTAAGTGGAACAGGTACGAAGACGATAACGAGGTGACGGATGCCGTGGAGAGCTTTTTGCAGGAACAAGACAAAACTTTTTTTTTGAAAGGGATTGAAGTCTTGGAAAAGCGCTGGACTCGGTGTGTAGAGAGACTCGGAGACTATGTAGAAAAATAAATTATTAAGTTATCAATAGTCATTATAATCTTATTCTCACTACTTTTTGATCCCCCCTCGTATTTTGTGTAGGTTTGGAGGGAAAATATGTTTGGCTCACATCTGAGGCATGATTTTAGAAAAGCAACAGCTAACAATATATATATATTTGAAATGTGCTAATTAAGCCCTTTCATTTCAAACCCAACACGACATCATTAATTTTTTTTTTTTTAGTTCATGGCTTTATGTCCTCTAGACGGCGCCATATTCCATTTAATGTGACGTCACATAGTTTATAGCCAGCGGACAATTAAGATTCGCTTCTATCGATATCTCATTTGTCAAATTACGAAAAGTAGTTTAGAAGTTATGAGGGAACAGATGAACATGCATACATACCGTTCAAAATCATAACATAGTCAAGTAAAAATAAAACCAGTCTAAACAAAAACATGTAAAAAGTAAGTTTTTGTACTAAAATTCATACAAATTTTTGTTGCCGTCTTTGGGTAAAGATTACTTCGTACATACTCGTACGCTATAAATAAAACTTAATTTCACTGAATACATAGCTTGAAACGTATTTCTACGTATCTTGTCAAACGTAAGGATTCTTCGAACTGATAATAATCAGAATAGATTCAGAGTGATATGTGCTCATTTTCAATGAATATTGAAAATTCGTGAGAAATTCTTAACAAGCATTTGCAGGATAAGCTGGCATAATATACAGGGTTATTGGTAAAACACCAACAACCTCTTGAGGGGTGATTGTACTCATCATTATAAACAACTTTTACTATGGGATCAAACCTGATAGCGCGAAAAAAAATCAGCTGCTGCCTACATTTTAACGAGTTTGATGTAGATAAATGTACTGAATATATAGCTGTGAATGTATAGCTGTTTTTTTTTCGCGATTTCAGGTTTGGTGCCCTAGTAAAAGTCGGAAACTATTTTGTTAGGCTGTTGAAACCGTGTGAAGGCAGATTAAGTAAATATTTTGATAAATTAGATTATTTGCTGGGTATCGGTACACAGTGAGAGCTGTCACGTGATTTGTGAAGACATATTCCTGAAAGAGAACCACATAAAACCTAATTGAACTCCGATACAAAAACAAAAACATGTTTTGTTTCATAAATCAAAACACTTTTAAAATTGAAACAATGTGAATGGTTTGAATTAAATTCAACTTAATCACTTCTACTAAAACCTGGATGTTTTATGAATACCGTTTAATATGACGAAGTCGGCTAAAATGAATAAAGTAGAGCATGTTGATAATTCCCATGTTATGAATTGAAACCATCACAATATCAGCTGATAAAATATTAACAGCTGTATAAACTATAAACGTTTTAAGACGCTGCATATTTGTGGAAAATAAGATAGATGATATCTTCTTAGAAACCTACACAAAACAAGAGTTTAATTTTCCCTGTATTCTGAAAACTGCACGCAAACACAACATCATCATAAATTGAATTCTACGAACTTGAATATTCATCTTTCTCTGTTATAAATAAACTAAGAACTATCTCATATTTCTGAGTAATATTCTTTATTCACTAAAACCTTGTATATAGGGTTTATGGAAAAAATATCACATTAAATGTCGATTAAGTTTGTTGGAGCCGCAAGCGGCGGCGGCGGCGGCGTCGCGTCGCCGCGGAATGAGGCGGATGATCGATTACGTTAATTTACCGACTCACCTCAAATACTCACTATGCTTCGCTCGAGGAAAGATCGCGTCATCTGAAACCAAACAATTTTTCTTACTAATTACATAGAAATATATGTACCTATTTACTTAATTAATTTGAGCCTCGCATAATTCTCTGGTTTATGTTAGGTGCGGAGAATGTGTGAGTTAATCCCGTTCCTCTCATGGTAGCACGAAAGACACCGTAGGGAAGTTGAAAGGATTCCTACAAAACTTTAATTCTACCCGGTGCTCATGAGGTGACACGAGATAACAAAAAATCCAAGGCTCTCATTTAGATGGATTTTTCGTAGCTCTCATGCAAACTACTGGGGAATAGCTCGTCTAGTTATAAGACTGAAGCCGACACAGAATAGGATAAGATTCTTAAGGATAATAGAGAAACATGATACGAACAGAAACTATCCGAGAGTCATGCTTTGTCGTTTGTCGAGTGCAGAGATTATAGTCTCACGTAACAGTAGTAGGTGGCCCTTGTCATAAATCAAACATAAACTCACGCCATATTCCCACGAAGATAGGCAGAAACTACAGAACGCCACTTGCTACGATCCTTAAACACTCCTTTGACCCTTGAAATGTAGTGAAATTAAAATATATCTATGATGTTACAATACTTAGGTATCCTGTCCCCAGAGCCTTCTAAGCCGGTAAAAAAATCCTAATAGCATCAGTATTTTTCTCGGGAAGCTGTGGTTCCGGACCATTGGAATTAAAGGCGTACGAGGGGCCGAAGCCAACTCACAGAGGCCCCTTAGACAATTTTAAATGATGAAGAGGCACCAACCGACGATTATCCCTGGAAGCACTATTCAAGTACAACCAAGAACAACCCCCGGTTAGTGCAGGACTATTGCAGAACATGGAAACAAAACATAGTGGGTTTGGGTGGCTTGGACTGATACTTAGAACTGCATCAGTATTATCATTAGCCTTTTTA
Source organism: Cosmia pyralina (assembly GCA_946251885.1). Taxonomy (NCBI): domain Eukaryota; kingdom Metazoa; phylum Arthropoda; class Insecta; order Lepidoptera; family Noctuidae; genus Cosmia; species Cosmia pyralina. The sequence goes on from OX276346.1 coordinate 16,294,958, forward strand.
ACAATGTGCAACACCAGTATTGAGGACCGAGTACAGCAACAATATCAATCAACAAGTTCAAACACCACAACTAAACAGAAGTAAAATAACGACAGACCTTTTAGGATTTCAATATCACCTAGTGCCCACCACTAGTGGAATAACTTTTAGATTAACTCCGTCCCACGTACGACCTTCAAGCTTAACGTCAACTCAAAACTTCTGAATTTCTTTCTGTTAGTATTAAAACCTTTGTGGCAAATCTAAAGAGCGAAACGTAAATCCCTGCCCCGAAAAAAAAGTTAAGCTTTCGTAAAATGTTAGCTAATGACGTCACAGAATTCGAAGGCTTAATGTTATCGACGACATCCGAAATAGACGGCTTAAGTGCAAATTAAAGGGAACAGAAGGGTGGGCTGTCATTCATATTGATTAGTGCAACGCCTCCACTTCGGAAATTAATTGTCGTAATGAGGAAATGATAATAACAGAAACTGGAGCTCAATTAGCCTTTCTATGTAATTTAATCACACTTGATAGGTAATACAAGTGAACTTCTGCATATAATAAGTAGGGTAATACTCAAAAACACAGGAATTTCAAGAAATTAAAAAGATCAGCCTTTGCTGTTAACAATTTCACAACAAAAATCCTCTGCGTTTTCCAAATACAGTCGATTCATAAAAGGTCCCTCATGAGCAGTATTCGAATATTTACGGCAGTCAAAAGGTTAAAAGACTGACCTCTGATATATCCATAGTACTAATGTGTACAAGACGTATTAACGTCTTGCTCTTTATTATCGGAAAATGCCCAAGATACATGACAAAAACTCGAATAAACATGGTTAACTACGTCGATATAAAATGTTCTTGATTTATTTGTCCACTTTCGTAAAAGAAAAACAACCGCGCAGGCCTTAGGGGCCTATAAGCAATAAAAATAACTAGGAAAATAAGGACCAAAAAAGCTGATCTCTTTTTTTAATCACGTAATTTGTTAGGAGTGGGGCTGCTGTGCCGTAGGGCGCATTTTGCGGTGTAGCAATATCAAACGGGCGGCGTAGAAGGTTTGGCCAGCGTAGCGGTGTAGCTGTTTCTTCGTCAGAGAAACTTATAAAGTGGTATACAGGTAGTTAGCTTACAACTAAGATTATATATATATTTTGTCTCTTTTTTAGGGTTCCGTACGTCCGTATGAAATAACGGAACCTTTATACCGGATGACATTTTTTACCGTCTTGAAAAAAATGGGGTATATTATGTGAACGGAGTAAAAGCCTATGGCCAACCTAGTTTTTTTTTAATTGCTTAGTCAGAAAAAAATGTCTAAGTATCAATAAATACTATAAATTCGATGTAAACTTTTCATTTTAGAACAATAAAATCAGAAATTAAAAAAAAAAATTATAAATCGTTTAAAAATATCGAAATTCAAATCATATGCAAACCTGCATATGATTTGAATTTTGATTTTTTAAATATTTTTTTTTTTTAAAAAAAAAACGTTAGGTAGGTAGGCTTCTACTCCGTTCACGTATTTATAGCCTATTTTTTTCAAGACGGTAAAAATGTCATCCAGTATAATAGGATCACTCGTATGTCTGACTGTACCGATTAAGTTAATTGGTACACATGTGAATTTCTGTGACCCGAACACGGACATGTAACAAATAAATGAATTTTGAATATGGGGGCCACTTTTGGGGGGTAAAAATGCAAACTGTCCTTGTGACATATCCAATGAAAGGGCTTGTTGTGAGCGTCTCAAGTGTTTTTTTTATAATCTGACTACAGTTAGTCAGTCAGCCAGTCAATCAGTGGCCAAATAGTAGCCACTTTTTTCCGTTTTAACGATTATAACAAAATATAACGCTACTATTTGTAATAATAATAACGTATAGCCTTGTGGAGCACAATTGTTCCGGCTTATTTTTTGCATTTTCATTCTAAAATAAAAGAAATAACCAAACATACGATGAGGGTGCCACTGCGCGGTCGGTACCCTCTTAAAACAACATGGTAAATCTTTCAATATTGTGCGTACAAACTTACATTTGCAGTTGGAATGTATTGGAGAACATGTTTTTCAACTGTTAAGTTTGTTCGTGGAATAAATTATCTTGGGATAAAAAATATGGTAGATAACATATTTATCGTACGGAACCCTCACCCCTCGAGTTTAACTCACACTTGCCGGGATTTTTCTTACAATCTATCACTATGCAATAGAACAATTAGTAATTTAACGGGATTTAATATATTCATCCTATCCTAAATCCCGTTTAAAAATCATTATAATATTTTCGTTTCCCTACCTTGACCTATGAACTAAACGTGACATTGGCTAAATGCACAAACCGTGCGAAGCCAAAAGAAAAAAAAAAAAAAAAAAAAAATTAGTAATTTATAAGACGTGTGACGTCTTGCTTGGTATGCATCCTAACACACATCCAATTACTTCCACCTAAGGAAATAAGGACGCAGCTTCACCGAGAAACCTGTTGGACCAGCGACTTTGTTGAAAATTAATTATCAGATCAATTATCACAGCAGTTTATATTTCAAATATTTTTAAGAAAACGCAAAAATAGTTATCAACGCGAGTCTATTCTTAATAATACAAGAAAATATGTAAGAAAATATTCTTCTTGATTTTCTGTAAATGGTTTTTCTATGGCACACTAATTACTTACTAATCGCTCGAGGGTAACTCATCAATCTCGTCACGCTACGCAGATATTTTTATATCTGTGTTATTTTCCGTTATTTTTTCATATTAGTATTACTTCTTTTCATGAAAAAAGTATTTCGTTTTATCAGGTACGGTGTTCTTTATTTTTGTGTAAAATATTAAAAATGTTTTGTATTTTATTGTAGACTAGCGACCCGCCTTCGCACGGGTATATGTGAAGACGGTTTCTGTTCAAACACGTTGTGCACAAGTTCTGAGCAGTCATCAACTGCCTAGCCTTTTCCCTTGCTTGGATGAATTCGAGATAGTATTTCATTCAACAAACTGCTATGCAGTTTGGCAGAGGTAATATTTGTTGTGAAAAAATATTTCTGTGAATAAACATTTTTTCATTATTTTTTTCTTTGTACTTCTTATTATACATATTTAGTAAACATGTACAATAAGATACAATATATTTACATAATACATAATCAGCCTATAATTTTCCCACTGCTGGGACACCGACTTCCTCCCTGTGAGACGGAGTGCGTCGTAATCCACCACGCGGGCCCAGTGCGGGTTGGTAGATGCCAAATGTCTTCGAATTTCTGGATCTAGGACATGCCGGTTTCCTCACGCCAACGACAACTACCAACTCTTAAATCACGAAAAAAAATCTGCTGTTTCATTCATTTTGATCGAGTAGATATTGAACATTTGTATGAAACAGCTGTTTTTTTTTCGTGATTTCAGAGTTGGTCTCATAATGAAAGTTGTTCATATTCATGGTTCCATATGAAAATTTGCGAACTGTTTCAAAAGTTTTTCTGTCCTACATACACAAATTCACAAAATCCGCTCTCTCTCTCTTTCTAATTAATTAGTTATTAGTTATTTCTAATTAATTAGTATAGACTAAACCTGGAAATAGATTTGAGATAAAAAAATGTAAACAAAGAAATGTCATTGTCAAAGTGACGTTTCAGGGATAATCAACTTTTCTCTATTCTAATTATTTGATTTTGAAATTGTAATATACAACAAAGAAAAACTTAACAATAAATAAAAACTCAGAGGGACACATTCGAATGTGAAGAAATTTCGTACCCCGGAATAGTTAAATCAATTTGAGAAAATAAAGTAATCAATAAACATTTACTTTATTCTGCATAACGTGGTTCACAAACTATGCGCAATGTGTCGCTTCACCAAGGAAAACAATTGCTACCTCTTTCTAACTGTTCTGCGAATGAACACTAATTACTACGGGACGGTTTTATACAAATAAATCAATTCAAATTTATACACACATTTTTTTGTATAAAAAAATTTATGACAAAAGATCAATAATTTATATTCACTATTGTAATCTATATTCACAATACTGTCTCCAATTGCAGCCGTGGCAGATATTTTTATAGCACCTTATATAGATGAGACTTTGGAGGTATGGTACAAAAGGGTTGAAGGACAACGGCCATTTTATTTTGCAACATCGCGGTTCACAACGGAAATACTGCGATGTTGCAAAATAAAATGGCTTGCAACCACGCAAGCCTGTCAATACTGATAATTATGGCGGTTCTCCTATTGAACGGTTGGGGAAAATTTTTCATGATCACCATGCTTGACAGAAGACTCAACGAGTTTCAGCCACTGGAGCAAGCTGGGTTTCGAGGAACATCAGCACCATAAACCACATCCACACCGTGCGGCAAATTATACAGAAGTCCGAAGGGTATTTTTGGGGAATTTTTGTACTCTGAGAAAGCTTTTGACTCTATCGGGCAATTCCCGTATTTTTAACAACGTACGCAATCTCATCTCAGTCTCAGGGCCTGTTTCACCACCTATGATTAAGTTCCGATTAACTTATTTGGCAGATATTTTCATGCAAATTCTGTTCCATTTTTGAATTTATGCGGTGAGTAGTGGCTATTCGGACATCGTGAAATAGGCCCTCAATCAATCATAAATTGTATAGTATTTACCTACATTATTGACATTTGATTGCCACTGGCATGAGATCGCGAGTTGAATTTGAACGTTTTTAGGTACGAGAATTGGCCTTCTTGTCTGTTTTGGAGTCTCTGCAGCGATGCCAAGTCGACTGGCGATACATCCAAGTGCTGAGATATCTTTTTGAAAACGTAGCAATGACCGTCCAAACTTAGGACCAGTGAACTGAACATATCCACTGCGTCGAGGGGTAAGACAAGGAGATGTAATTTCCCCAAAATTGTTCTCTAACGCATTGGAGGACATGTTTAAGATGCTGAACTGGGAAGGACGTGGCATTATCATCAATGTCGCATACTTGCAGATGTCATCGTCATACTGGCTGAATTGCTGCAAGACTTGCAGTAGATGCTGGGCGGCCTGGTTGATTCTTCTATACGCATTGATCTCCGGATGAACTTAGAAAAACCCCAGGTTTTGTTCAACGAACACTTCACCCGCGGCTGATTGCTGTCATTGGTGGTGCTCTCAAGGTTGTTCGAGAATATGTTTACGTCGGGCAAACCAAATTCTGCAGTTTAGTAAGAACAACTTTGAGAAGGAGGCTATCAGAAGAATTCAGCTGGGCTGGGGCGTTTGGGAAGCTTCAGTCTTCTCGTCCCATATTCAGCTGAAGTGGCAATGGGCCGGCAATATTAGCCGTAGAACCAATGAGCGATTGAGTAGACGTGTTCTTGGATGGAGACCGTAAATCTGCAAACGTAATCGAAAACGAATTCGCAGGATGGCTGGTAGCAGCTGGATGAGAGTTGCCGAGAACAGAGTTGAATTGAGTGCAATTGGAGAAGCCATGTCCAGCAGTGAACAGCTGTAGGCTGATGATGATGCTTGACAGTAGATCGACGATCGCATTCCGAAATTTTCTTCACCGTATTGGCACTAATTATATTTGAGGTTATCTATACCATGGTTTCAATATAAGCTAGCCAGCCAGTCGGTAACGGGGCTGACTGCCCAGGGTGCCTCAGACTTACAGTACAACAACATTCAATCGTGTATCTTCGGAATACCGACACATAGCGAATACATAAAATATGACTATCGACCAATAGAATTTGATTTATATTCCCACCTAAATTAATTACACATTGATGCACTAATTCCGTCACTCCCTTATCGAACCATACATACATAAACTCATGCCTTCTTCCCATGGGGGTAGGCAGAAACTACAGAATGCCACCTGCTACGATCCTTACTTACTCCATTTGCCTCGTTTACGTTTATACATCTGGTCAGACGCGCACGCCGGTTGCGAGTACTACGCACCTGAATTTTCTGGAGAACGTCACCAATAAGGTCACTATATGTCTTCCTAGGGCGTCCCCTCCCGTCGTTTCCACTCACATCTCCCTTGTAGATACCTTTTGTTAGTTGCCTTTCATTCATCCTCTCAACATGACCAAACCATCTAAGCATAATCTTTTCAATTTTTGTCCCTACATCTTTTAAACCACACCGTTGCCTTATCACATCATTCCTCAGCCTATCATTCATAGTCACACTACACATAGGTACTTTATTCAAGGAACGCACTTAATTCTACTTTCACGCTTCTTTTGCCATACCCAACATTCACTTCCATACATAAACGTTGGCACCAGCACACTTATTGGACCAGACCAGACCAATCACATTGATTTCGGCAATGTTCGGTTTTTCCGAAGATACATGATACCTTTGAGCGTTGTCGTCCTGCTACCTACCTACATTTTAGTATCGCCTCTCGTGAATACTATTTTGATCCTATTTACAATGGATTTTTCATATTCTCCTGTTCGTTTCATACCTTTCAGAGTGATTGGATACTATTGGGGTCACAATTACCGAGCTTCCGCGAAAATTCTGATGAAAAAGGATTATTAATACTATGACGTGTTGGCCCATTGTTGAAATAATTATACCATTCCTACATTTATTTCCAATCCAACAATCATTGCGGTAACTAATAATGACATGTATTTCTTGGTGTCCCCTTGTTTCGCAGACAGAAATTTCATAGAATTTCGTTTCCCAGAAAATGTTTCACATAATATTTGGTCCTTGTATTTTTATTTCGAATATTATTGTTTCAACTATTATTTACTTGATTGAAACATATTTTACAGAAACACAATTCAATGAATTTTATAATCACATTTATTTATTTATCAAACTTATCAAACAGTAGAATTATTTTTTAATATTTATTTATTTATTTCCAATACACGTATTAATTAAGTACAATTGGTTTTAGCCACACAACGAAAACCAAATGAATATTGAATAATGAATATTGTTTGTTCGGTGTAACGACCTGCTATCAGAAAAGTATGTGTTCTGCGTATGATTATTCTATGAAATGATATTATGAGAAAAATCTAATTAAAATACTGTCATAAAAAGTCAATATGTTGTGCTACAAAAGTTAGTGACAGAAACGAATCGCTGCAAAACCGACTCCACCTAGTCTTATCTGCCCTACCCTAGAGTGTAATTTAAATCCGCGTAGGCGCGGAGGGGCGAGGCGGGCCGCGAGCTGAGGAGCAGGTGGTGAGCCTTAATACCGTCTGCGACGATAAGCTCGCGTGGGACCGCCGGAGCCCCGCAGTGCCGAAGCCGTGACACAAATCATGCCTGCTGCATGCCGCATGCTTGATTGCATGCCGCATGCTTGCTGCATGCTTGCTGCATGCTTGCTGCATGCTTGCCGCATGCTTGATTGCATGCTTGATTGCATGCCGCATGCTTGCTGCATGCTTGCCGCATTGCTTGCTTGCATGCTGCATATTTGCTATATGCTTGCCGCATGCTTGCTGTATGCTTTCATGCTTGCTTGCATGCTGTATGCTTACTTGCATGCATGGTGTATGCTTGTTTGCATGCTTTTTACTGGGGAAAAAAAACTACAAAACGATACATAAAAATTAAAAACGATACTTTACCTTGTGCACATGAAGTCACTATTAGTGAGAATAACAAGTTGGCTTTCCTGCTTGACAAGAATTTACCCGCATTATTTTTGTGAACGCGGTGTTGGAATTTTATATGAGGGTATGCATTTTATCAAAGGTATGAATTGAAACGTTTAGAAACTGTCACTCGATAAAATGTTATTCTTGGTAATAAGTTTTATAATAAATAAATAATATAAAGAAAAATAATATTTGATTTGTTATTCTATGATATGAATATTCCGTATTATATATATATTATATATATATTATATTATAATATATTATTATATATTATAATCAGGTTAAGCTACGCTTGCCGGGGTTGGTCAGTGGATGGGTGACCATTCTTTACATACCGAGACTCCTCCGTGCCTCGGAAAGCACGTTAAGCCGTTGGTCCCGGCTGTCATTCGTGGATCTTTGACAGTCGTTACGGGTCGTCAGAAGCCCGAAAGTCTGACAACCAGTCTTACCAAGGGGTATCGTATTACCCAGTCACTGGGTTGTGGAGGTCAGATAGGCAGTCGCTCCATGTAAAATACTGGTATTCAGCTGCATCCGGTTAGACTGGAAGCCGACCCCAACATAGTTGGGAAAAGGCTAGGCAGATGATGATGATATGAATATTCCAACATTAAACTTTATGTGAAACAAAAATCAATGATTTAATTATCTTCAAAGTAAGTATTCTGCGTATTGATTATTCTGTGAAATGATAATATGAGAAAAATTTTATGTGAAACGAAATTCTATAAAACAATTAGCTATAAAACAACGTACAACCCCAAACTGGTACTGAAAAAGTTCTGATGGTAAAACCCAATAACACTTTGATGCTTGTCTGACCTAACTATGTTGGGGTCGGCTTCCAGTCTAACCGGATGCAGCTGAATACCAGTATTTTACATGGAGCGACTGCCTATCTAACCTCCACAACCCAGTAACTGGGTAATACGATACCCCTTGGTAAGACTGGTTGTCAGACTTTCGGGCTTCTGACGACCCGTAACGACGGTCGAAGATCCACGAATGACAGCCGGGACCAACGGTTTAACGTGCTTTCCGAGGCATGGAGGGGTCTCGGTATGTAAAGATGGACACCCATCCACGGATAACGCCGGCAAGCGTAGCTTAACCTGATGGATCGACCCGTGCGGCTGTTATTACTTAGCCACAAGCCATATTCAATATAATTGCAACAACAACTTAGCAACAACTCATGCATTCATGTTGCATTAGTAACATTTTCAGACAAGCATCAAAGTGTTATTGCGTTTTTCAATCAGAACTTTTTCAGTACCAGTTTAGATTCTAGAATTTATGGGAATTAACCTTAACGGGCAAAATATGGCTGTATACTACATACATCTGTTCACTGCTTCGGGGATCCCAGGCGTGAGGTTTTGTTTTTGTTCGAAAATGCTGCTATTAATAAAATATATTATATCGAACAGATATCATGTTATTTCCTTTATTTTATATTCCCGATTTACGAGCAAAGCCGTTTAGGGATTTCCAGTCTTTGCTTACCCATTCCGCGAACAGCCAGCGTTATTTATTTTGGCCCAGAGTCTCGGACTTGTACCTCATTTTACTTTACGCTTTATATCTCTTATTACGGCTACTTTAACTCTTTTCGAAAAAAAACATTTTTTAAGAAATTAAAATGTTATTATCTTGTTCTTATGCTTGAAAATTCTGCCTATTATTAAATATTATATAACTAGTGAAATACATTTCCATCACAACGTCAACAACAACGTCGTCAACGTCATCAATACGTTTATATTTCATGGAATACATTTTCTAAATTATGGTGAAACCCGCATCAAAGTCCGACGAAGTTTAGAAGAACAACACGTCCACAGACAGACATGAGAAAGGACTTTATATTATAACTAGCATCCCGCCCCTGTTTCGCACGGTTTTTATCACTTGACAAAAGTCGAGATTTCTTTATTATATGCAAGTTTATTAGAAACGTCTTATAAACATAAATCTTCCGGAATAAATTCTCGAAATAATGTTGAAAACCGCATTAAAATCTGTTGCGTGGTTTCGAAGAATAACGCGGCCACACAGACAGACACGAAAAGCAACTTTGTTTTATAATATTTAGAGATTATAGACTATCGATGTTACTTAGTTACTAGATTTTGTAATTCTTAACGTTAAGTATCTGTAGGGATTACCTCAGGAACGTCATTTAATTTACGTTTCTATCATAACCGCGGATATTTGTTAAAAATGAATAAAATATATGTACCTACACACGCCTACATAAGCTATATATTTCCAGTTTATGCTAATCTCTCATTGTATAGGATTTCGGCACAATGAGAGATCAGTTTATATTGGAAATGTAAAGCTTGATAAGTATTAGTGTGTACAAAATAGTACCTAAACCTTTTCCAAGTCGGTAAGATGAAATTTTTCCCTATGGATCAGCCCAATTTACTTATGTTCCTGTTATTTTTATCTAATAGTAAAACCATTGGGTCCTTGAGAATGCATAAATAATTTTCAAATGTTTTTGTTCTAAAGCTCATTTTTAGAGCGAATATATCTGCTAAACCACACCTTGGTCGCCAATCAATATTCTATTATTCTTTAATACAAAACAATGTTTATGGAAATATTTTAACAAGTAGTTTATTTAGTAAGTAAATACTTCTGCTTTTACCCTGATATTCAAGGATTAAAAATAAAATAATAGTGCCTACTTTATTAAAATTACTAAATGAAAGCAGATTTATACCAATTAGTACGGAACATGGCCCTATTAAGTACACGTATGTATTGTTTTTCTTTGAACCTAATTATATTAATTATAATATTTAAGGAAATGTAAAGCTATTTCCATAACTAGGTCAAACTAATTACCGCTATGTACACTACCGCAGAACAATATTATACTTTATTATTTTAAAGGAAAGTCCAAAAGTCTGACAACCAGTCTTACCAAGGAGTATCGTATTACCCAGTAGCTGGGTTGTGGAGGTCAGATAGGCAGTCGCTCCATGTAAAATACTGGTATTCAGCTGCATCCGGTTAGACTGGAAGCCGACCCAAAATTTAGTTGGGAAAAGGCTAGGCAGATGATTATTTTAAAGGAACCAGTTAGAATGTAATCCCTTCATTATAGAACCTCAGAGCCTAGACAAGTTGCAATCGTATTCAAAGCGTTTCGTATTTGTACAACGATTTTCAACAGGTTAGACATAAGATTTGCATACATTTTTCCATCATTTCATCACTAATAGAATGTCACTTTGTGTGCGCTCTTGTTTTTTAAAACAATCAAAACAGTGCGTGCTTAATTTAAAACAAAACAACTTAACACATAGCATGATAAAAAAATCAATCTTTCCGAACAAAACACCCGCAAGACCTTGCCGGCTTTTATTTTTACATGCCAATTTCGGGTTCTTCTTTTTAATAGCGACATTCGCGTGCCGAATGAGCATGGGTCATTTTGCTGTAATTGTAGTGTGCCCTTTGGTTATCACGCGATCGCGTGCCGGCCGCGGCAACTTGCCTGTGAGTGGCAGCAAGCAACGCCTGCCGACACGACCAGGTCAAGTTTTCATAGCTCCTGCAGCACAACTTTTACAGACAATAAAAAGCTATTTTTCTTTGGACAGATTTGTTCGCGATCCCCTTTGTGTTTAAGTTTTCAGTTTAACGACTATTCGTTTAGTTTCTGCATTGGCTTGTAAAACTATAAAAGCACTTGCAAACTAAAGTGGTGGTAATAAATTGAAAAGACAAGAATTACGAAAATATGGACTTGTTTAGTTACCTCTACCAGAACATGCGTATTGACGAAGATTCTGTTAGACTGAGCCACTTATTCAGCAAACGCAACCCACTTTAGATACACTCACAGAATGACCTCGAGCCCGTACAAGCGCCCACCTGAACCCATTTCACCCATTGCCAATTCGATTGAGCCAATCCAGGTCAAGCCGTATAAAAGAGCTGTAAGAACAATTTAATTTAATGTTGTCAAGCAAACTAAGTCCAATCAACGATTAATAAATAAGGTAACGAGAAAAATGGAATTCAAACTCCGCTTTCAAACGATTAATAAATAAGGTAACGAGAAAAATGGAATTCAAACTCTGCTTTCAACAAAGTTTTCCCGTTTCAGCAATCCAAAAATGATTCGACTACTTTTGAATGGCCGTTGACTCCGCGGAACGTTTCTAGGCTATTTGCAACCCGCGGATGGGTTTCGCAAAAGCACAAAAACTCCAACTTACCAAATCCTTATTGCAAACTTTTTAATTTAAGAAAAAACAGAAATATTTCGCCTTCTACTTTCGCTTGCGACCTGTAAGGGCCCTTGTTGAAACTTTGTTTAAAAGAAATCGTTTAATAAGTAGCGCTCACTTTACAATATTTAAATCGTTTAAAGATTTTTTTTTCCACTTATTTTAAAGTTGGGTCGTTCGAGGCTACAGTTTCAAACAAAAAAGTTGAAATTTGCATGTAACATGCAAGCAAAATGAAAGTAACACATTTTCTAGATGGAATTTGCACTTATTTTACTATATTACTGGAATTCGCACATAACCACCGTGTCGGCACTGCGAACCTTTTTTGTAAAAGTAACGAAGTGCAATGATACTTGTCAAGCATAACACAAAATATGCCAAATGTTGCTAAAAACACCCAAAGTTTTTCCACAAAGGTTTGTACAAAGGGGAAATGTTGAAGCTCACAACATTATGTTTGTAGATATCTAAACACTCCATTATACCACGCTAGCATTTATACCATTGTTGCAATGAAAAAGGCGTTAGGAGCAGATAATTTACATAAATACCTACTTATGCATTTCCATAATACCTATTTATCTATGGCAAAACTCTAGTGTTTACCATAACGTGTTACAACGAATGTATGATTTATGGTGAATGGGTTCAGTGCTTCCTTTACATTATGAATGTAGCCATTTGCTTCGATATTCGGAAAGTAACATGACAAGGAACATTGTTAAATATGATACCCGAAATGGCATGTATGTGTTTATTCGAGGGTTCACATTTAATAATCCGTCATAAAGTACCTAAAGGTCATCAAATTTTCATGCGTTTTTTATCAGCATCATAGGAGGTGCATAAGCGACACCTATGTGCGAGCTCCTAACTGTGATATATTTATACTTGAGGGGTTTGAAATCGGTAACTTCCCGAATAAAACACTAACATCTAGCGTCTACCAGTAAACATGTTCGCGCTTGCTTCACGAATATATCTGAGTAGCAGCGCCCCGTGGTTTTACCCACGTAAGTCGTGAACCCGTAAGAATATCGGGATAAAAAGTATTTTATATGTTAATCCAGGTTATAAACTATCTGTGTGCCAAATTTCATCTAAATCCGTTTAGTAGTTTTTGCGTGAAAGAGTAACAAACATCCATCCATCCATCCATCCTCACAAACTTTTGTCTTTATAATATTAGTGTGATTAGTAGGATATCAAAACCTGTCTATACTTCCTCCAATTACCGGTCGTTGGACACACACGTTTCAATAAAGGCCATAACTGAATGGCAGCTGTAACTATAAATAACTATCGATAGAAATGTCCGATTCCATCAATTTATTTCGTAATTTGAAATGTAAAACGTTCCATTTTTAATAAAAACGTAAAAGTTATGTAAATTATTTTTTTCTTTGATTTATAATTTACTTAGAGTAAAATAAGGATAAATGAAACGACATTGTTCTAGCAAATTAAACGATTTACTTGACTCTAGTCTCAAGGTTAAAGAAAGTGTTTACGTTCCATAATTACAAAAGTATGCCATCTTTATTTAGGCATAGACTTTCATAAAAACATAAAAAATGAGGAGTAGGGAATAAAAATAGAGGTTATATAACTTTAATAGTATATTATGCAATTAGTGAATAAAGGAGGATTTAAAGCGAGGGCCATAGATGAATCACAAGCTAGTGAAGGATTCTAACGACTGAAGTACGACCGTAGGGAGTGATTTATGACGATTAAATCACGAGCGTAGCGAGTGATTCAAGTGTTAGAATCCTGAGCGACGCGAGTGATTCATGGCCCTCGATATAAATCCGTTTTATTCAAGACTTGCTTACTATACTTTATACCATGACTACGAGAAAAAGAAATATTTAAGCGAAGATAGACATTTAATGAAGAAAAAGGAAGGTTAAATTATTAAAATGCACATTAAAATTGGAACAACTACTAAAATTAAGAGTAACTACTATATCAGCCGCCGTCACTTTCATAAACTCGGGTGATAACACATCTTCTTCATCACTTGAATGCATTTTTAATCGATTTATTATTAAGTAACACTAAACTTTGTGTTTGTTCAACTAACAGTATTCAAAATAGCGCCAATTTACTAATGACAGCAAAGAACACAAAACAGTTTTTCTTCTAATGCTAAACTCCTTGTCGAAAATGTCGACCAATCAAATTGAATTTAGAACACACCAATAGATATAGGTCGAATATATTGGTGTGTTCTAAATTCAAAAACCAAAATAGTGATTGAAAGTGCTTTTTATTCACTGTTTTCAGTAAATAAAATAAGCTTTTTAGAGGGGAATGGTATAATAGTACATTTTGATACAAGTGGAGAATTTTGTTATTGCATTCGAGGCGGAATTAACACCCGAGCCGTAGGCGAGATTGTTTTTGAGCCGAGAACTGCAATAACAAATGTCCACGTGTATCAAACGACGTCTTTCAATACACTTTTAAAGAAATAAAATAAAATAACGAAAAATATTTTTGTCATAAATTATTAGGAAACTATGACTTAAATTTTCTTTTTTTTCCGCGCTTTGCTTTCGCTAGGTTGAAGGAGAAGCAAAGGTATAAAGCCGATAAACAGCCTAATATGAAAATCAGAAAATTCAAATATTTTTGAGTTTAGAACACAAATAAATGTTAATTTGTTCATAAACGTTTTTTTTATTGTAATAATCATGGTATTTGATGACATTCTGTTTATAAACATTATTTAAATATTCAAAAAATATTAACGCCGTAAAAACGCATATCACTTTGCCGAGATTAAAAAAAAACATTGAATAGAGGCATTGAACCAATTTGGACTAAGTATCTAATTTTTATTCCCGCACACTTGATGGAAAATGAAAAATCACACGCGTGTGAAATACATTGCATTGTGAACCTAATCATAGTGCGAGATGAACCAGTTTTCGAGGAAGTGTATTGAAAACTTCTTTTTTACACAGACTGTACGTACACAGTTGGAATTTAATCGTCAGCTAGTTTATATGTAGCTAATTGTAGCATAAAGTTGGAACAAATGGAGTGACCCTCGTCAGTCGTAATTTGGCGACAACATTACCGTCTTGTGACATTGTTTGTAATTAATCTCAAATATCATCTCTACATTCATACTATGAAACTTCAACGTAGTGTTAATTTCTCGTGTTCTGTTTAAAGGGGCTCACTGCGGTCAGTTAGATTAATTGTGTAGCAAAGGTATAATTTTACAGGGTATATATTTACCTCCCTATTCATGATCTTTGTGGTTGTACGGTAAGGATGGGCCAGCATGTTTGCGTAACTTGATAAGGTGATGCAGACATAAATTCCAGATGACGGTCAAAGCGGCATTCTTCTGTTATTCTTCTTCTCAAGATTCAATCAATCTGCCTAGCCTTTTCCCAACTATATTGGGGTCGGCTTCCAGTCTAACTGGATGCAGCTGAATACCAGTATTTTACATGGAGCGACTGCCTATCTGACCTCCACAACCCAGTAACTGGGTAATAAAATACCCCTTGGTAAGACTGATTGTCAGACTTTCGGGCTTCTGACGACCCGTAACGACTGTCAAAGATCCACGAATGATAGCCGGGACCAACGGCTTAACGTGCTTTCCGAGGCACAGAGGAGTCTCGGTATGTAAAGATGGTTACCCATCCACGGACCGACCCCGGCAAGCGTAGCTTAACCTGGTGGATCGACCCGTGTGGCTGTTATTACTTAGCCACGAGCTCTTCTCTTCTTCTTCTCAAGATTATCAATCACATTTATACCATAGTAAAAAATTATAGTCATACATATAGTTTTTTTGTTTAGATGTAGCTAAATGATAGCAGCCGCACGGGTCTATCGAAGGTTAAGCTACGCTTGTCGCGGTCGGTTCGTGGATGGATGACCATCTATTACATATGGAGACCTCTCCGTGAAGCCCAAAAGTCTGACAATTAGTCTTACCAAGGGGTATCGTGTTACTCAGTAACTGGGTTGTGGAGGTCAGATAGGTAGTGGCTCCATGTAAATTACTGGTATTCAGTTGCATCCGGTTAGACTGACAGCTGGCCCCAACATAGTTGGGAAATGCCAGGCAGATTGATAGCTGATTAAATTCCGCAATTCCCAATCCATATGCTAAACATGGTTGTTCTTATTATGCGACTAAGGAGAGCTACAGTACAGTACCTTTCAACCTATTACATTGAAAACCAATTGTTTGACCTCCTTATACGTTGTGACCTTCACTTGCTCGCTTCTGGTTTATATGACAATCATTCCCTAATGATAGTACTCATCATCTGCCTAGCCTTTTATCAACTATGTTGGGATCGGCTTTCAGACTAACCAGATGCAGCTGAATTTAAGAATTTTACATGGAGCGACTGCCTATCTGACCTCCACAACCCAGTTACTAGGTAACACGATACCCCTTTTTAAGACTGGTTGTCAGACTTTTGGGTTTCTGACCACTCGAAACGACTGTCAAAGGTCTACAAATGACAGCCGGGACTAACGTCTTTACGTGCTTTCCGAGGCACGGAGCGGACTCGATATGTAACGGATGGTCACCCATCCACGAACTGACCGCTGCAGGCGTAGTTTAACCTTCAATCGACCCGTGCGGCTGTTATCATGTAGCCACGAGCCCCTATCTATCAAAAGTTTTACTCAGCAGGTCAAAAATAAATATGG
Organism: Cosmia pyralina; assembly: GCA_946251885.1. NCBI lineage: Eukaryota > Metazoa > Arthropoda > Insecta > Lepidoptera > Noctuidae > Cosmia > Cosmia pyralina. The sequence continues at coordinate 16,311,546 of OX276346.1, forward strand.
TAAATATTACATTATTAATTGGACACGCATAACGCATATCGTTCATCCATTACGCAACAATCTAAATTATGTTTCAATTGGGTCATCCTGACATAGATAAAATGCTATGAAAATAAACTCATAAAGAAGAAGCAAAATAGTCACGCAACGCAATCAGTCGCGTGTTTGCAGTGCTCTCCATTATTGCTTTGTGAAAAGTGAAATTACTGGAATAAGGTCCCTATCATATACAACTGTTGTTAATCGGAAAACACGCACGAACAATGTTCGCTCGTGTGGAAAGAGCCGAAGAACGGAAAAATAAAACAAAACATAACAAAAGTTCTGGGATGTTGACGAAACTTTCGAAATTATTTCAGTTACGTTGTTGGGTTTCCCCCTTTTCCAAGGATTTAAAATTACAAGGGAAAGTTATGTACATATTATATAAATATGTTACTGAATTTCATGCCTAAAGAACTACAAAAGCATGGTTAGACTTTCGGGTGATTTTTGCAAATAAATTAATATTTCACGCATCGCATTGTCCAATGTGCTATAAAAATATCTGCCACGCGTTCAATCAGAGATCCGGAATAGTTTAATCAATTTGAGAAAATAAAGTAATTAAATAAACATTTAGGTACTTTATTCTGAATAACGTGGTTCACAAACTACGCGCGATGTGTCGCTTTGTCAATGGAAACAATTGCAACCTCTTTCTAACAGTTCTGTGAATGAACACTAATTACTACGGGACGGTTTCATACAAATAAATCAATTCAAATTTATACGCTCATTTTTTTGTATACCTAAAAAAAATTATGACATAAGATCAATAATTTATCTTCACTATTGTAATCTATTTATACATATATTTTTGTCTTCCATTGCAGCCGTGGCAGATATTTTTATAGCACCTTATATTTAAACATACTATAAATTAAAGTGGATTTTCGTGACTTCTGTGTGACCGCGTTGTTCATTTATCCCGGAAGGTGTTAATGATGTAGGTTTACATATATTGATATTATATTTACAAAATATAATAAAGAAATATAACTTTAAATAAAATTGTTACAGTAATATAGCTGAAAAGAGAGGGAATTTTAAAGCTTCCTCAGTTTCACCCTCGAGATGAGATTGAAATTGATACTCATAAGCCAGGATGCTCAGTCAACGGAGCAGAATTTAGTTTGCAGTGTCAACGGAAAGATTTTAACATAAAATACTATTAAGATTTCCCTCCTAGCTCATTTTCTGTTTTAGCGCATAACTGAACCGCTCGTTGCTTGAGATAAGTATCGATATCTCGATTAATTTATGTAGGTAAGTCGCGTGTAATTTATACTTACACTAGCTGCACTCCGTGATTCTGCACCCACACCCGCGTAGACCGGGATAAAAAGAAGCCCAGGGTATAAGCTATCTACAAACCAAATTTCATCCAAATCGGTCCAGCCGTTTGAGCGTGAAGAAGTAACAAACATACAAACACACACACACACAAAATTTCGCCTTTATTATATATTTCAGTATTTAATGTGCATACCTGCAAGTGTGCTAAATATCTGTATCAATCGTCCTGTATTACAGACTAGCTTCTACCCGCGACTTTGTTCGTGCGGAAGTCGTAAGACATCACAATATAGTGAAGTAAAGCTTCTCAAACACACCACACTTACACACCCACCACACACCCACATTTACACTACCTAATGGCACAACACTGATATACTAACTGATGCATTCTTACAGATTAGGTATTCGTAGCGCACGGATATCACTAACTAACAATGTACTCATTGTTAACTCACGGGATTTCTCATTAACAGTTACCTGACACATAGATATTTATTTTTATTATAACCATAGATGACAGAAGAGGCCCAAACTTCATGTTTATCTGTGTAAGTTTTACTAACTATTATATATGTTGCATATGTCGTATATTAAATATATTAGTAAAAAAAAAAAAGAATCACAGCAATTAAGTCGTAAGTCCTAAGTTAACAACAAAACGCCACAACAACAAATTGACAACAAACACAATCAACAACCACACACACACAATAAATACACAATAAACACACAATAACACACAACACACAATAAATTTATCTGAAATAACATTATAAAAGAGACAATTAAATTACATAAGAGAAAAAAACATGCTCAGTATTACAACAATATATAAATATATGAATTTCATTATAGATCTTCAACAGCATAAAGACACATTCAATAGGAAACTTCTTTTAAAAGAGCTTGAGTAGATAGCGCTTTTTATGTATAAAGGCAACTTATTAAATAATATACCCGATTGATATCTGGGACTGTGTCAATAGTTGAAAATCGAACTTACAACCACAGATTTGCAAAGCGTACGTAAGACAAATAAATCTTTTATATCCTGTCCCATACGAAATCGTTGTTATTTTTTAACGTAGCACGAACAAGTACACTATAAAAGTAAATTGTTGTTCCGTCAACGTGGCAATATGTAACAAATAAAGCCATCGGGCCACATGACTCGGAAAATCCGTAATAAAACGAAACTTACGTATCATTTAACCTTTGTAGTTTACATTTTTGGCGCTTTTCAGCCATTAAACAGCATTCGCGGTTACGGTCTGTCTGATCATATGAGACATTTGACCGCTTCGGTTACCATAGAGAAAACTATACTACAGCAATAACAATTAAATAATTCGTATAGTTTCATTTCCTTGGTATTTCCTTGGTTGGTTGGAGCGTTTAGGAGGTAACGGCGGTAACCGTTTCCCTTTCCGTAGTCCCAGCGGACTTTCACGGTCCATAAGCGGGATTAGAAATACTTATATAATCACCTAGTTATTATTATTATTTATTTATTTTATTACAATGATTTACTTAGCTTTAAATATATTAAGCCCCACGAAACCATGTCAATAGGGGGCTGGCGAGTCTTTATTATTACCTATTACTTTACACATTAAAATCTTAAACTCTTTACTTTTGGACTTAGGTAGCACTGTAGGTAACGTTTCCAAATAATATATTTTTAATTTATTTCTGAACCTGTTTGCATTGGCTTCGCTCCTTATGTCTGCCGGCAGGGTATTCAATAGGTATGGTATTCGTTTTTTTAAAGTTCTGTCACCATAGTAATTGGTGACTCTGGGTACCTTGAATTTGCCGGCAGCCATAGATCGCGTATTATAAACATTGAGTACATGAGATAAGTTATGCTCTTGAGTACCATGATGGTTTACTGCTAGAAGATATTTATGTTTATAGCTGATCGGTAGAATTTTACAAATTTTAAATAGCTTCCTATAATATCCTTAGTTTTTTGTTTAATTTTCGAAAGGTTATTAAAAAATAAAAATATTATAAACATTCACTGCTGAATATAAGCTTCCTAACAGACAAAAACTAAAAAATAAAATAAACGAGCGAGCCTTATAGTAGTCGCATAAGATGTGTAACATCTGACGTCTCTCCTTGGTAAAAGTACCTACTTTCTAGTTCCATAAAAAACAATCCGTCACTAAAAACTCTAAGGGCCTATGTCACGATGTCCGAATAGCCACTAACTCACCGAATAAATTCAAAAATGGAACAGATATTGTATGAAATTATCTGCCAAGTAAGTTATTAGGAACTTAACCGTAGGTGGTGAAACAGGCCCTTAGAATAATATTTTCACTTCCTGTTGCACACTTCCGCCACTTCATCTCCGTCCCTTTTCACGACATCACTCACAGATTGCAGGAAAGCGAGAGGAAAGATGAAACATCAAAAACTACTCGACATTTTATTACTATTTTACGTAGTTTTCAATGAAGCAAGTTAATCGTCATCTTTATGAAACGGTCCATTGAAGGTAGTAAACAATATTAAAATGCTACAAAAAGTAATTGTTTAAATTGAAGCGAGATTTTATTAATATAATCACAGTGTCATAGAGGAGAGTCAGATTACGTCAAAAATAACCAAACCAAATTCAACGCCATTAAAAATATATAAAACAAATGTAAATCAACTTTTTAAGTTGATTTACATTTGTTTTGTCGAAAAATACGGTAGAAATAACAGACAACACAACAATTTTGCACGAGTTTTAAATTGCCTATTTTGTGAATGGGAAATTGCTCAATCAAAAGTGTTATATTAGACTTTTTATAAAATAACAAAAAAAAATAGCTGATTATTTGAAGTTGTTTGTGTAATGTGCTCTATAATATACGACGACCATTATGACGTGCCTTAGCTTAAGATTTCCTATAATTAACATTTCTTTAATCTACTACTACAAGAGTTTTAATTAAAGCAGACAGTTTGCGAACACGTCAAAACTAATTACTAATAGGTAAGTAGGTACGAAGCCTGAAATTCGAACGCAAATTCCTCATGAACTTTCTGTATTTCATTAATAAAGTATTTCAAGGTTTTAAGAGTAGTTTTGCATGTTCAAATTGAAATGGATACCGATTTTATTGATTATATATTTCTTTACAAAAACGCTGCAGAAATAAAACCTTTTAGAGGGATGCGCTAAGGTAGCCCGCGAAATTCACATTTTCTTGCGTTTTTTGCAATTTTCAGGTCATTGTCCGGTTGTATCTTGTCAAAAATATGATTCGCGACCATAAGAAATCAGCAACACATCTCTCTAAGTTAGATTTCTTCCGGATTCGTCTGATTTCCGAAATTAGGCCAATCCGGAGGAAGTCTAACTTAGAGAGATGTATTGATGATTTTTATGGTTAAAATTATGTAAATACATATATTGTTGCGAATCATATTTTGATCAAGATATAACCTTACCTGCACATAGCCAAAAACGCAAAAAAAAAAATTGAATCTTGCGCAATCACCTTAAATTCACTTAACTACGTATTTTGTAATAATAAAACCCTAATAACGTCCTTAAAATAATAGCTCATAATCATCCTATAATGTTCCCACTGCGGGGACAAAGGGCTCCTCTCGGTGAGAGTGAGGCGGGTCGTAATCAACCACGCGGGCCCAGTGCGGCTTGGTAGACGTCACATGTCTTCGATTATTTTATTCTAGGACATGCCGGTTTCCTCACGATGTTTTCCTTCACCGTTTTGAGAGCAGTGGTGATGAAATAATAATAATAGCTCAACAATCTTAAATACGCTGAACAACAACATAATAGCTATAATACTTTAAATAAACACGAGGAAAAATACAGCAAAAGAAAAGGAATTGGCACTTGTACACTTCGTGACTTAAACAAAAGCGTCGTTAACAATTCGTGGTTATTAAATGACCGTTCTGACAATCCTCATTACCATACTTAATAACATTTCAAACAGTTTTCACACTGAAGAATACGAAAAAAAGGAAATAAATAATTCAATATGTTTTAAATATATGTTTTAAATGTTTGTTTTAAATTATTTCTTTAAGTCTGAGTTTTTTAAGAACGCAATGTGAAGTGTCGACGATAACAGAGAATTTGCATCGGCATTTGCGGAGCTCGGTATGTATTCGTATGCAGTGCTTACGTACATTATTATTTATGAATCCTGCATCATAATCTCAGCCAAGTATTCACATAAGTTTGTTTTATGTATGACTGAATACATTGTTTCAATTGCCTGATTTCGTTTAATATTATCCCCAGGCATGGTGAGCTTGTTCCATAAACCCGTCTGGTCCTAAAAACAGAGTCGAGTGCCAATCATAGGGTTGGACAGTTCTCAATCTATCGTGATACACCTGCAGTTTATGGTCATAGCGTCGATCGATGGCTACTATTGTTTACAAAAGCCGATGTCAGACATACTTTAACGTCCATCGCTCCGTATGGGTGGAATATATCCATCAAAGTGTAGCCACGTGGTAACCACATTTGAATTATCGACGGTACAGGAAGCACCGTAACTTTCTCATCACCCATAATGAAAAAATATCAAAGGTTCCTTGTATCATCCGTCTAGCCTTTTCCCAATTATGTTGGGGTTGGCTGCCAGTCTAACCAGATGCAGCTGAATACCAGTATTTTACATGGAGCGACTGCCTATCTGATCTCCACAGCCCAGTTACTGGGTAATACGTTACCCCTTTGGTAAGACTGGTTGTCAGACTTTCGGGGTTTTGACGACCTGTAACGACTGTCACAGATCCAAGAATGACAGCCGGGACTAGCGGCTTAACGTGCTTTCCGAGGCACGGAGGGGTTTTAGTATGTAAAGATGGTCACCCATCCACGGATCAACCGCGGAAAGCGTAGTTTAACCTGGTTGAAAGACTCGTGTGGCTGTTACTACTAAGCCATAAGCCCCAACATCAAAGTTTCCTTGTAATAACGCGTAAATACTCGAGAAAGCGTAACTTACTTATTGAGTAGGTATAATTCTACAATATTAAAATCTTAACAAACAAGTATACCATATTTGAAGACTCAGTAGGAAGAGTAATAAGACTAAAAAGTGTACAGCGCACCCCGCAACTAACAAACTACAGTGTGTACAGCGCGCCCCGCAACTAACAAACTACAATGTGTACAGCGCGCCCCGCAACTAACAAACTACAATGTGTACAGCGCGCCCCGCAACTAACAAACTACAATGTGTAGAGCGCGCCCCGCAACTAACAAACTACAATGTGTACAGCGCGCCCCGCAACTAACAAACTACAATGTGTACAGCGCGCCCCGCAACTAACAAACTACAATGTGTACAGCGCGCCCCGCAACTAACAAACTACAATGTGTACAGCGCGCCCCGCAACTAACAAACTACAATGTGTAGAGCGCGCCCCGCAACTAACAAACTACAATGTGTACAGCGCGCCCCGCAACTAACAAACTACAATGTGTACAGCGCGCCCCGCAACTAACAAACTACAATGTGTACAGCGCGCCCCGCAACTAACAAACTACAATGTGTAGAGCGCGCCCCGCAACTAACAAACTACAATGTGTACAGCGCGCCCCGCAACTAACAAACTACAATGTGTACAGCGCGCCCCGCAACTAACAAACTACAATGTGTAGAGCGCGCCCCGCAACTAACAAACTACAATGTGTACAGCGCGCCCCGCAACTAACAAACTACAATGTGTACAGCGCGCCCCGCAACTAACAAACTACAATGTGTACAGCGCGCCCCGCAACTAACAAACTACAATGTGTAGAGCGCGCCCCGCAACTAACAAACTACAATGTGTACAGCGCGCCCCGCAACTAACAAACTACAATGTGTACAGCGCGCCCCGCAACTAACAAACTACAATGTGTAGAGCGCGCCCCGCAACTAACAAACTACAATGTGTACAGCGCGCCCCGCAACTAACAAACTACAATGTGTACAGCGCGCCCCGCAACTAACAAACTACAATGTGTACAGCGCGCCCCGCAACTAACAAACTACAATGTGTACAGCGCGCCCCGCAACTAACAAACTACAATGTGTAGAGCGCGCCCCGCAACTAACAAACTACAATGTGTACAGCGCGCCCCGCAACTAACAAACTACAATGTGTACAGCGCGCCCCGCAACTAACAAACTACAATGTGTAGAGCGCGCCCCGCAACTAACAAACTACAATGTGTACAGCGCGCCCCGCAACTAACAAACTACAAAGAGATTTGCTGAAACACCAAAAGGTTGCTTGTTACTTAATCCAATTTCCCCACAATCTTACGCTGAAATTCTTTTTAGATTGGTGTCACGCGCTTGGTATTATATACTTTGTACAATTTAGTAACAACACCCAGTCGTTTTCATACTGTGGTTTTGCTACTCTACTGCATTTTCATAATTTGTATTTCATACACTGTGACCGCGTTAAAAAATTTCCATTTTCACGGAATTTTTAGCTTAGCTCAATATAAAATATATGAAAGGTAAATCAGAGTGCCAATATGGAATTTAGAAGATATACAAATTCTGTATTTTAGTAAGTGATTCGTAAGTTTATCATCAACATAAATTGAATTATTTAAAATAATAAATAATTCAAAGATCTAAATATTTAATTAAGCTCTCAATTATATTTTAAATAAACAAATGTTTAGAAGCATTAGACTAACTCATAACACCGTTCAATTTAAATAAATTAGATATTTGAACTAAACATTATTATTTTGTAGGTGCTAGGAACGAGAACCGCTCGAGTAGGTACAATGATTAATTTATTCCCAGCCTCCTTAATAATTTCATCACGAACAGTACCCTGTTTAATTTAAAATAAATAAGGCTTTTAAAAGCGAAAACCTTCACACTCTTGTATTTAATTCAATGAGTATTTGGACGAAAAGGGTCCCTCGAAAGTGACTTTTTAAGAATTTAGTGGAATCATAGAAACGAAGGGAAGGTGCGAGGAGACATCAAGAATATTCAAATCAGCAAAGAATATTTCTCGTAACAACAGTGCTGAGTACAAAGTATTTACATAACCATCTTTAAAAAAAAACATGAACCAATTTTAACGAGAAAATTGTTTAAAGAATTCTTCACCCGGATTCTTTGAAAATATTTAATCTAAACTATGTATAAAATAACAAAAAAAAAAGTATTGTTAATTATGCTTGAAAACTTGGATGTTTGAAAACAAAAAGTTTTCTTGCTTTGTTATAGGTTGGAAAAATGTTTGATCAAAAGGTTCTAAGGAAAAAACACTGAATATCTATGTCGCAGACGTCTGGAATAAGTCTGTGGCATTTGAGCTGCAAGACCATTCATTTACCGGTAACGAAGACAAATATTACCTTTGGTAATGAATTAGAAAAAAGAAACCAGCCAAGTGCGTGTCGGACCACGCACAATGGAGGGTTCCGTAGTTGAAAAGAATTTATCCCAAAAACAAACTTAAACAATATAGTTGAAAAACATGGTGTGACTAATTCTCAAACTGCAATTCTTTAGACACCCAAGAGAATTAGAATTCAAATTTTTCTAAAAATATTTATTTTTAGGGTTCCATACCTCAAAAGGAATAAAACGGAACCCTTATAGGATCACTTCGTTGTCCGTCTGTCTGACCTGTCTGTTGACCTTCTTCATTTTTTATGTGATAAAATTACAAATTAACTAGTTTCGGACTTTTTCCTTTACTTTGTGCTGTGAGACCTTGCTTCTTGCAAAATTTCATGATTCTAGGTGAACGGGAAGGGTTTTGATTTATTTGCGAGTTTAAAAATATATCACATAAATGGCAGTATTTTTTTATTGCTTTGACTTAAGAGCTTGATTTTTTTAGAGCTCTAAGGAACTTACGTATTTGATATGAATTTCAACTTGATACCTCTACGCGTTCTTAAGAAAAAGGGTCTGACAGACTGACAGACAGACAGATAGACGGACAGCGAAGTGATCCTATAAGGGTTCCGTTTATTCCTTTTGAGGTACGAAACCCTCAAAAACATTTACCGAAAACATACTAAGCAAAACATTAGAACGTCTACACGAATGCAGTTTAGTACTTAATCAGAACGAATAGGGTTTTAGTGTATGTCAGACTAATTTTTACAAACACACTCAAACTATCTGACATAACAACGGCTATCATATAAAAACGATAGCCGAATCAATACTACAGTAAGTACGTAACGTATACATACGTATTCTTTTTGTAACAAAAATATTGAAAACGCTAGATTACCATTCGACACACGCCGAAGTAAGGACGTGTTTCGTTTTCCAATATTTGAAACAAAGCGGGGCCTTGACAAGAAAGCACAAATCAAACTCTGGCATATCCGTTCAACTATTTTAACTGCCGTAAATATAAATTTATTGTGGTACCGTTGTTTGCTATTTATTGTTGCTTTCAAGTTGTTGTTCAAGTTTAATTGTTGGTGACCACGAACTATGTACGTACATTTATTGTTGTTCCGTGTACGATTCTTTTTGTCGGTTTACGATACCAATACTAGGCAAAGATTCAAATCGTTAGATTATAGCTTTTACCGTTGTTATATTACGCGAAAAGTGTCCCCCGTAAGGCGTTTCCATAGCAGTCAAGTAAATTGTGTGTGTCAAAGGTGTCAAAACGAAACAGAAACGCAACCATCTTTTGACGCGGTAGGGCGAATCTTACGATTTAAATCTTTGATACTAGGTCATTATTTTGCTTTATTTTCGTGGCCACATGTCATTCTCTCACTCTCTTTGCAGTACCGTATCTTGCAGACTTTTGTTCAGTATCGTCGTGCCAACAGCCGATGTGATCGCCCTCGATGGCGATATCTTCCCTCAGGCGTCCAATTAGAGTCAATCTTTGTGCAATGTCCCGGGGGCATTCGCTTGATATGTTAAGTCTTCCTCAGCCTGGCTGTTTTTGTATACAGAAGTCTCTGCTTGAATATTACAGCTTGTTGTGGTGTTTTTTACCGTATATTGTTATGTTATTTTACCGCAAAATGCGGCATTCTATTGTTAATCTTGCTTGAGTTTGGCCTTCTTTTGCGAGAAAAGTCCATAAATTTTTGAAAATCCATTCACGATAATTTCTTTGTAATTACAATAAAATTATTTTTGTAGCGCTACTATCTAACGAACTTCGTCACAATAATTATCGATGCTTCCCTTCGTATATATTTGATACATTCACGTTTGGAGACAAAATAATAAATGACAAAAATAATAATAATAGAGAAATATTTTCTGGAACAGATGTTTGCTTACAGCGCAGCGTATGCACTTATACAAAAATCATTTGCAGGGTGTCCGTAGATTCCAGTAACACTTCAATCAAGTTAGCTATTAAAACAGTCATCATCATCTGCCTGCCTTTTCCCAACTATGTTGAGGTTGGCTTCCAGTCTAACCAGATGCAGCTGAATACCAGTGTTTGACATGAAACCACTGCTTGTCGGACCTTCACAACCCAGTTACTAGGGAACACGATGGCCCTTGATAAGGCTGGTTGTCAGTCTTTCGGGCTTCTGACTACTCGTAACGACTGTCAAATTTGTACAAGTGACAGCCAGGACCAATGGCTTAGCGTGCTTTCTGAGGCACGTAAGGGTCACCCATCCTCGGACCTCGACGTCGGCAAGCGTTGCTTAACCTTGAATACTGACCCGTGCGGTTGTTATTATTGAGCTATTAAAACAGTATAGCTGGAAACTCGAGTTCCCATTGTTATAATGCGCCTATTGCACTTGATCTTGAACAATCATTCAGTACTCTTTTATTGCTATTGCTGTTTTTATTATCATTATTATAGAATAGAATAGAATAGAATACTCTACGTCCCTCCTCCTCTCTTGCTCTCTCTTATCATATTATAATACACAGATGTAAACTACAGGCTTTTTTCCCAGGCGTGGTAGGTACACACACTTGTTTGCTACATCCTAAATGTGCTTCTCGATACGAACACTTTATTTTACCAGTATAACGTCCCACTGCTTTCCGTGTAACTCGTTTTTTGTTAACATACTTATATTGTCAGTACAGACCATATTCTTAACGAATATAATAGATCCGTGATTCACAATCTTCTTATAAATAAAAATCAATTGCTGTCCGTTAGTCTCGCTAAAAGTAAAAAACGACTTGACCGATTTGAATTATTAGAATTTTTTTTTTCTATTCTTCTCTTATCTGGGGTGGTATAAAAGAAAAAAAAAAAGAAGAAATTTTGACAGGACAACGTCTGGCGTGTCAGTTAGTAATCAAAATGGAAGGAAGGATAAAAAGTCTGGGGAATAATGTTTAACTACTAGTACCCTTACGAAGCTAAAGTTAATTCAGATTGACATAGGATACGTTTTATTGAAAATAAATCCGAACAAAGCCGAGGCGAATCCTATTAAATTTTCCCGGAAACTCTTCCCACCTTGCGGAGAGGTTTTAGGTAATATAAAACTTTCCGTAAACAGTTATCACGTTGAACAGTGTCTTGTCCCCATTTTTCTTCTGAATGTAAATAACTTGGATTACTAGGACAGAAATTAAAACGAGTACGCTGGTGTTAAAAAGTAATTACCCACATTTTTCGCAATAAACAGCCACTCATATACATTTGTAATTAGAATTACTTTGCTTCGCGTGACCAGTGACCAATGGATGCTTAGATTCCTGTCGCCACAGTCACGCACGCTTCACAACCTAATTCCAACAGAAATAACTACAGCGGTCGTTTTTACTGGGAATTAACTGGTGTTTCTGCTAATATCTTTATTACATGTGTTCATAAAATGAATTTAATGCCGAATTGAGAATAGACTTAATAATCAGAATGGTTTCCCTTTTATGAACGTTTCGTGGTTTATGATAACTGCTTTATGTCTGGATGAGTCCACCTTAAAATACCCGATAGTTTTATAAAATGGCTGTAACACGGTAAATTGACGTAGGTAGTGTGTCATTTTGTTACAGAATATTAATTCAGTAACAAAAAAAAAAAAATATTCCTGATTGCACAATAATTTATGTTGATAACACAGTAGCTACGCAGTAACAAATAACCTAAATATGCTTGCAAACATGCTAAGAAGAGATTCTCTTTCGTATCTATATCAAATGGTGCAGTCAAGTTTATGCAGGTAAAGTATTAGGTACCTACTTTACCAAATAAATACGTTACGTTAACTTTACATTTCATTCAATATGTTTGTGCTAGCAGTACTTACTGATTAGTGATATTGCATATTACATCCTGCAACTATCCTTCAGGAAGTGTCCGTTCATTAACTAAGAAAGGAGTGATCAGTACTCGACTCGAATAAACGAACAAAAGTAGTCTGGAAAACTAGAAGTTTGTCTAAGTTACCGACGAGTACATTATTTAGTCTGTGTGAGCGCAGTCGACTGGGTTCGCAGATTCAGTGCACTTGATTATCTCTATGGGGGTCGCCTTCCAGTCTAACCGGATACAGTTGAATACTAGTATTTTACATGGAGCGACTGCTGATCTGACCTCCACAATCCAGTGACTGGGTAATATGATACCCCTTGGTAAGACCGATTGTCAGATTTTTGGGCTTCTGACGACTGTCCAAGGTCCACGAATGACAGCCGGGACCAAAGGCTTAACGTGCTTTCCGAGGCACGGAAGGTCTTGAGGGGATCTTGGTATGTCATGTAAAGATGGTCACCCATCCACGGACCAACTGCAACAAGGAGTAGCTTAACCTGAGCGATCGACCCGTGCGGCTGTTATTACTTAGCCACAGGCCGCTCGGTGCACTTGATAAAAAATAGTTCTTAAAACATTAGCATTGTAAGCAAAATGGATACAAAAGATGAATAAGGCGAAAGAATGCTGCAAGCAATCCCTTATTAGTTATCAAATATTTCCAGTTGCTAAAAAAGAAAAAAAGAGAAATTGGTCAAATGTATGTTAAAAAAAGAACTAATAATAAAATACTACTTATTTCAACAACAGACGTTATTGCAACATATAATACATAAGAACGCAAACCTTATTGCTTCTCATAACTGTCCGGACATATACAAGCGAACTGCATAACATCCTTATTTCAAGAGAAAAAAACCGGCCAAGTGTGTGTCAGACCACGCACAATGAAGGGTTCCGTAGTTGGGATGAATTTATCCCAAGAACAAACTTAACTTTGTAGTTGAAAAACATGTTCTCCAATACATTCCAACTGAAAATGTAAGTTTGTACTCACAGTATTGAGAGATTTACTATGTTATTTTAAGACCACAGACTTCTTATAAGTTTTCCTGTAATCTACAGGTAAAGTTCTATTTTCTGTATCTTTTTCAAAATTGTAGGCTCAGCAGTTTCAGAGATAAGGGGGAGAATGGTCAATTTTCGTCTATTTTCTTAAATAACTTTAAAACAATTTATTTTAAAATTATAAATAAAAAAAATATATTAGAGACTCTCATAGTAAGCCCTTTCATTTGATATATCACACGGTACAGTTTGCAAAACTTTTTTATTAATTTTCTTATTTGCCCCCCAAAAGTGACCCTCATATTAAAAACTCATTTATTTACTTTACCCGTTCGTGTTTGGGTCACAAAAATTTATAAGTGTACCAAATTTCAACTTGTTCATTAGATTTGGAGCAAATTGGCTGTGACAGACGGACAGACAGACAGACAGACATACGAGTGATCCTATAAGGGTTCCGTTTTTTCCTTTTGAGGTACGGAACCCTAAAAAAGAAAATCGCAACTATTGACGTAATATTATGTTCTGCATCTTCAATACCTGTTCCATGATATCGGAACAGCCGCGATTTCAGTAAATAACATTAAGTTTTATGATTCACCCATATGCTTGGGTGTAGTTTCCAATGTTCTTCCGGTCACGCCAACGTCAACTTTGCTATAAGTAACAATATTTTTGGGAAAAGAACTGAATTTGGATCGGATTCCTATGTGTGTGTGTGTTTATGCATCTTCTGTTTTAGTTTTTTTTGATAAAACTACTTCAAGTATTTTAAAAGACGTATAATGTTTTCGATATTTCAGGCTTGGTGCCTTAACAAAAGTTATTTAAAATCTATTAAAATCACCCCCTAAAGTATTTTCAATTATTGTTAGACTTTTACGTAGGTATATAGCATTGTTAGACTTTAGACTTTATAAACCACTCACTGCCGAGAAAAGAGGCTCCTGGCTAAATTTCAACTGTGCTAATCGAACCACAAAGTTTATTGACAAGTTACTCTGTGCTTGCTGCGACCAATCACTGGGTTATCTCTGTATCAGAAAGTACGCTAAACTATGATAGTCAACAGTCGGAAAGCCTGATCACCAGGCTAGGTATTGGTATCGAATCGATGTCAGATGTCTTTCGGTCTGTATAAAAGTTTAACAATATGATTAGACTTAAATCTGACGGAAATTCAAACTTCGAATTACTTTAGACAATTCCTGAAAGAGAACCCCTATAGGTAATTTAACTAAAAGATAAGGTATGTATAACTGTATCTGTAATCTTTTCCGCGTTGTTTCAAACAAAATAAGCTATAAGATTTTGTAATAAACAAAGTCTACAAGTTCTTCGTCAGAAAAACACGTATCTCCAAAACTTAAAAACTATCAACCGCGTCCAAACATGTTCTATACAGTGCTTCTTTGATTTTTCACCCGAGCGCGCTTGAAGTGCGCTCTTTAGGTGAACAGGGCGAATCTGACAAGTCTGAGATACGGACCGTAAGTAGAACGACGGGTCGTAAGTGGCCCAGTTAGAGCTTTTGTCCTATCTAAACAGTTGTTTCTGTCATAGACAGCCGGGGACGGCTGTTTCATAATAATACGCCGCATACAAGAACGATGCAAGTGATTCTTTCAAACTGTTGCAGTGAAGTTTGTTGGTGACAGATATTACATACTATGGGGTTGAAATATATAATGTTTAAAATACAATGTTTTATATTTTGTCTTTACTAAGCTGAAGCATATATGTCACGGCTAAGGACAGGTGTAGAAATAAACTTAAGATTAGCCGGCTAACTTTAAGCTTATTTTCGAGGAGAGGCTAATGTTAATTTTTTTAATCTATAACTGGCTAAAGTTAAGTGTATCCGTAACACCTTAGCTTAAAATGAAGCAGCAAATGAAATTGGCTGAAAGGTAGATTAGGTTAGGTTAGAACTGTGACCCCACAACGCACGAGCGAGAGCGAGCGAAGCGAGCGATACCACGGCAGCGGCCGGCGAGTGCCTGGGTCCGTTTTGGCACAAGAGAATGTAATGTTTTCGGAATGTGGTGATTTGCGATTTGTTTGAGATTATGATTTTTTGCGAATACCGTGTTTTGAGAAAATAATATTCTGCGACGAAGGGATCGCGTGCTCATGCGCTCTCTCCCATTCCTCGCGTATCGATTGACTATTCATTAGCCGTTGCGTTTAGGCTAATGTGCAGCTTAGCCGGCTAATGATGAAACCATTTATCGAAAATGCACATTATTTCCAACATTAGCCTCTCCTCGAATATATTATAAACTTAAGTTTAGCCGGCTAATCTTAAGTTTATTTCTACACCCTTCCTTAGCCGTAACATATATAACATTGACTAAAAAATATATGAGAAAAATTGTTTTCCAACAAAACATGTGTACAGTGGGCTGCATCAATTGGGTACCCCAGTTGTATTAAAACTGTATTATAATTTTAATACAATTGGGGTACCCAATTGATGCAGCCCACTGTACATAATGTGCGCATGTGCTGAGAATATATAATGCTGTCCTTAATTTCTTGCTTGATGTAAAAAGGGGCTTTTATTTTGAGTACAAAATATAAAACTATTTCGCACCTCGACAGTTTCAATAATGCGTACACGTGTCAAAGTACCTATCTACGTATAAAACCTATATACGCTTATAGAATCATCAGTTTAACAGCGTGAAAACTGTGTGAAACTCCACGAGCTTTTAATAAGGCCTAAACAATAGGTTTTGCCTGTCACGTTCGGTCTGAATTACGGTGCGTCACGGATACACCAGTGACAAGCATTCATGTCGATGATAGACACTCGATTAAGTACCGCGTGCTCGACAAAACCTACAAAGTGATCATTCATTTTTCAAATCGAAAATATATACGGAATTAAAGCTGAAAGTATGTTAGAATAATTACCACCATAGAGTTTTTTGCGGTGTCGTGGGTATAGGGAAAATTTTAAATTCATTGACAGACAACGTACTGTCTAAATCTAGGGTCTAGAAGCATGAAATGTTTCATAAGAGCTCTTTTTAACAAAAGAAGGATTTTTGAAAATTCATCCCCTAAAGAGGTAAGAAAGAGAAAGAAAGGAAGAGGAAGGAGAAAGTAAGAGATTCAACCCTTACCTACTTTGTGTTGAAGTTCGTAATTTCTGCCGATGGGAATTTTCATAGAGCATAAATTGGTTCCTAACTTTTTTTTCCTGTATTAAAAAGAACTTAAGTTCCTTAGTTAAGGCGGGAGGAAACTCCCGGGTGTCACCATTGTGTGGATCGCCCGGAGGACACAGTGGAGCATACAGTGGAGGTCTGCCCGGCTTGGGCGGAGCACCGCCGTGTTCTCACGGCGGCGATCTCTCGCGTCCAAACCTGGTCCAGGCCATGGTGCGGAGCGAGAGTGCATGGGAGGCCTTCACCTCCTTCTGCGAAACAGTAATGCTCGCGAAGGAGGAAGCAGAACGCGTGAGGGAGAGGCAACAGCCGCGCCCTCACGCCCCTAGAAGCCGTAGGAGACGCCCTGGGCGGCGGGAATCTATCGCCGATTCCCGGCCACCGTAGGCGCGGGCTTGCGGACGACGAGTAATGGGCAGCTCGCCGTCCGGTAAGGACCAGGCCCGGGTCGACGGCGCGTTGTGTTCCACGCGCGCCTCAATGAGATGTCAGCAGTGAAGGGGTCAATTGGGCCGATGCCGCCGGGGTCGCGGGTAGTTCGAAAGAGATACCGTGGCCCTGGCACGGGCAACTGAAGGAACATGGGTGGTTTTTAGTCAGTAAAAGTCTGACACGCCCTCCCGCTCTGCCCAGAGCGGGAGAAGTCATTTGATGATTTCCCATCCACAAAAAAAAAAAAAGCCTGATAGACTAAGCACTCACACTAACTCTAACTTATTATTTTACGAGATAAATTTTGTCTTAACTTGAAAGAGGCTTGTGAATAAGTAATAACAGCTGCACGGGTCGATCGATCAGGTTAAGCTACGCTTGCCGTGGTTGGTCCGTGGATGGGTGACCATCTTTACATACCAAGACCCCTCCGTGCCTCGGAAAGCACGTTAAGCCGTTGGGCCCGGCTGTCATTAGTGGATCTTTGACAGTCGTTACGGGTCGTCAGAAGCCCGAAAGTCTGACTACCAGTCTTACCAAGGGGTATCATATTACCCAGGAACTGGGTTGGGAGGTCAGATAGGCAGTCGCACCATGTAAAATATTGGTATTCAGCTGCATCCGGTTAGACTGGAAGCCGACCCCAACATAGTTGGGACAAGGCTAGGCAGATGATGAGATTTTGTTTTAACTAAGAATAGTATCAATTTGCACTTTTACACAATTCCGTAGCACTTTCTTCAAGTCTGATTTTATTGATAAAACCACTTTGTTCATGTGTCGCAAAGTATTGCTTATTATTCATTCACTATTTACATACTACACAAACTCAAACAGTCTTATTACAAAACGACGTTTTTCTTCTGTCATGGTTTAAACCATCGAGCCAGTTTTTGTAATAAGAACCTAGCTGTGATAGAAATACAGTTCTTTATACAAAACTTCAACTTAGTCTGGTACTAAGTTGTCAGCTTTGTAAAACTGACAACTTAATGTGTCAGAATAAAGTTCGAAATTCAAAAAAATGGTTTAAACCTGGATTTGAAGATGAACCTTGTTTTGTAATAAGACGGTGGTCTTATTACAAAACGAGGTTTTTCTTCTGTCATGGTTTAAACGATCGAGCCAGTTTTTGTAATAAGAACCTAGCTGTAATAGAAATACAGTTCTTTATACAAAACTGACAGCTTAGTCTGGTAGTAAGTTGTCAGTTTTGTAAAACTGATAACTTAATGTGTCGTAAAGTTCGAAATTCAAAAAAGGTTCCATGGTTTAAACCATCGAGCCAGTTTTTGTAATAAGAACCTAGCTGTGATAGAAATACAGTTCTTTATGCAAAACTGATAACTTAGTCCGGTACTAAGTTGTCCGTTTTGTAAAACTGACAACTTAATGTGTCGGAATAAAGTTCGAAATTCAAAAAGGGGTCCATGGTTTAAACCTGGGTTTGAAGATGAACCTTGTTTTGTAATAAGACGGAAATGGTTTAGTTCTCTTTAGCCTACGCACTATGTTCATGTTGTCTAGCAGCTGTATTGCTTCGACATTCACAAGTCGGTGAAGTCTGTGTTCGTGGGCTTCAGCAAATTTTTAGATGATGGTGGTGACGACTTCCATTTTATGGTCGCGGTGGAGGTCGTCATTTCTAATGTAACATGGTGCTAAGGTTCCTACATGACATAAATCACATTTTTTTTGCTTCATACACGTTCGTACCGTCAATTATACGCGAATATTTTTCCATAAAAATCTGGCTACTTTTGTACGGAAAGACTTTTAAATTTTTTTATTTGGGCTTGCAACTTCACTTCTTCAGTTCCACACCACCTACAAATCATCTCCAAAATAAACACTACACCTATATTATATTTGATTTCTAATTTATGTTTGGCAATGGGTTTTACCTGAAATAAATGAATTTATATTTTTATTATAAATTATGACAAAACCACGTTAGTAAAACTTAGCGTATATTGTACCCCTATCCTATAAACTCCCCTAAAAATAACCTTTCAGCCTACCCCTTCCGACTCACACAAAACAGTGACGACTCTCCTCATAATATTCCATAAAAAAATGTTATACCAAACCCGTTTTATAACGTAATTAGGGTAATGTTTCTAAGGAGCGATCCGTTTTTTTTTTTTTTTTTTTTTTTTTTTGGTACTGACCTTTTCGCAATTGGCTCCGGGAGCCTCTGTTGCTTAACCGGGAGCGATCCGTTGATATAATTTTACTTTTTATACAAAACCTAAGAACAAAGTTTTTGATCGGTATTGTTCTTAGTTGTTCAAGTACTAAGTGGGTATGATGTCCTGCGTAATTTGTACTTTGTAGCACCAGATGGGGAAAGCTGGAGGGACTTGTTTGAATAAATAAAGTATTGTTAACAAAAATACAGATTGGCATGGATTATTTTAGAAAATTGATTGCGGTTGTTACTAAGCAATAAGTTGTTAATTATTGTAATTGGTGTATAACCGTTTTAATTAACTATAAATAAATAAATAAATAAAATAAATAAGCGTTTTTGTTTTCTATATCACATACCTACATATAAAAACTCACGCCTTCTTCCCATGAATGTAGGCAGAAACTACAAGAACCCCACCTGCTACGATCCTTATACACTCTTTTTACTTCGTTTACGTTCAAACACGCACGCAACTTGCAAATACTACAAAGGATTTCTATCTCTTTAGCAATATTATCTATAATTAGCAAACTCTAATTCTGAGTCGTAAAATATAGTGTAAGGTATATATTTACTTACATATATGATTAAAAGCACTATTACCCAAAAACAAAAAAATTCTCGCCCTAATGATCAAAAATATCATATTGAATGAACGTTGACAGGTCACGGTTCCAGAACATCGAACACTAACCAAAAGATGTTTTGTTGCAAATAAAAACGTAAGTATTCATAAAATTCCGGATATTTTGAAAGAAATACGATCGAATGAGATAAAATATATTCGATTACTTATTCATAGATCGCGATAGGGCGGCTAGTTTATATCTCATCATAAAATCGAATAGCATATCAATTTACCGAGTGACTACATGAATTTTTAAAAGCATCGGAAGGAACTCATATTGCCTCTTGAGAACCTTCTTGAATCATTTTAGTACTATTTTTTTTTACTTTTAAACTGTTTTTAATGAAATGCTTGATACAATTTCATACCTAAATTGAAGGGAATAAAGCATACAATTACTTGCGGCTTATAATAGGTCTTTACCTATGAAATTGCCGTTTTGTATGAAAAAATTTAAACGAATTTTTTTCATGCATTTTTTATTTGTATTAATCGAAGTAATCACCCATGCAATCAATGCATCTTTGCCAACGCAGTGGCAGTTTATTGATGCCCTTCTTAAAGAAATCAGCTGGACGGGAGGCAACAAATTCTTCAAAGGCATTTTGTACTGCCTCTCGGGTATTGAATTTTTTTTCCGCCAAGAAGTTATCCAAATTCTGGAAAAAGTAGTAGTCTGTAGGCGCAAGGTCTGGTGAGTAGGGCGGATGACGGAGAGCTTCCAACCCCAGATCTTGCAACTTGGAGACCGTCTGCTGTGCAGTATGAGGTCGCGCGTTGTCGTGCAGGAGCAGCGGAGACGAGCGATTGACCAATGCTGGTTGGAGATGTGCCAGCTTCTCCATCATTGTATTCAGTTCTTCACAGTACACATCTGAAGTAATGCTCACCCCGTTTGGTAAGAAGCTGTGATGAATCACACCGGCGCTAGACCACCAAACAGTGACCATCACTTTTCTAGGGGTAAGTTTTCGTTTAGGGCATTGTTTAGGTGCTGAACCAGGATCCAACCAACTTGCTGAGCGCTTGCGGTTATCAAACTGAATCCATTTTTCATCGCAGGTAACAATTCAGTTCAAAATTCCTTTATTTGTGTGTCTGTTGAGCAGTGCAAGGCACGTCTCGACGCATACTTCGCGCTGGCGATCATTGAGTTCGTGGGGCACCCATTTGTCAAGCTTTTTTACTTTGCCAATTTGACGCAAATGGACCAATATTGTTTTGACGCTAACGTCGAAAGCTGCTGCTAATTCAGCCGTAGATTGTGTATCATCAGCTTCCACAATCGCCTTTAATTCGTCATTGTCGACCAAAGTCTTCGGACGACCGCGAGGTTCATTTTTCAGGTCGAAATTTCCAGAACGGAAGCGAGCAAACAAGTGGTGCGTTGGTTTGTAGTGTTAGCTCCGTAAACGTCGTTGATGTTGCGTGCCGCTTATGCCGCGTTGCTGCCACGACGGTACTCATATTCCATAATTACTCGAATTTTTAACGTAACCATGATGACGAAAAAGATTGAAATGCGATGAAAATGTAACACTAATCAATAAACAAATTACTACTTTTGGAAAAAAAAATCCATGTTTTTAAAATAAAATTAATTTGAAATTAGAATTCTTAGCCAAACAAAAATTATTTTGATTTGAAATGGCCAGTACTGCAGAACGGCAATTTCATAGGTAAAGACCTAATATAAGTTTTCATTTCATGCAACGAAGGAATTTTCCAGAGATGGTTTAAGGAGGAGCTTATACTCGTGATGTGATTTTACGAGACACTGCTTATTTATTCGAGATCAAACGCCTCCCTTCTAAACCATTGCCACGTCGCTGCTACGCAACTGCTACGTTACTTCTACGACACTACTACGATACTGCTACGACACTGCTTCGACACTGCTACGACATTGCTACGGCACTTTTATGAAACTGCTACGCCAGTGCTACGATATTGCTACGACTCAGGGAAAGTATGCATATTAATTTTCTTTATTTCACATATTATAGTCGATTTCTTTTGCTGAATATGATTTTACGAAACACGGCTTTCAAAACTGCTTCTTTATTCGAGATCGAACGCCTCTCTTTTAAACCGTTGCCACGTCGCTGCTACGCAACTTCGAGAACACTGCTACGGCACTGCTACGACACTGCTACAACACATCTACGTACTGCTACAACACTGCTATGACACTGCTACGTCAATGCTACGACACAGACTACGACACTGCTACGATACTGCTACGACACCGCTACAACACTGCTACGACACTGCTATGAACTGCTACGCAACTGCTACAATACAGCTACGACACTGTTACGCCAACACTACGACACAAATATAGTGAACTGTAACTTTGATTACCAATACTAATTCAAAGCACTATTTATACCCCCTAATAATTATGGTTGTTTGTGTGTTTCTTACAAAAATTAAGAAGTTTATTAATCACACATTAAAATATATTTTAAATGAATTATGTGGTTAAAGCGAAATCTTTTCCAAATAAGACACAAAAGAAAAAATACTTGACATCACAGTGGCTCGTAACACGAGGCACGTTACTAAGGTGGAGCAAATATCTCACGGTCAGTGACGTTCGGCCTTGAACTCAGTTGACCAGTATTAACTTACCCGGAACACAAAATGGTTTTCCTGTTCTAGAAACGTGAACATTTCTTTAATTTGATTATAATCAAACATCCTTATAATAAAATCAAATATCAAACCAATTGAGAAGTCGGCAAGGCATATTTTTGCCCGACTACGGCAAACCCAAAAAGAAGGTGTATGATTTTAGCAGTCTATATATGTATGTAAGTATGTATGTATATAAGAATGTATTTACGTGTGTTCCACCGTAGCGCCTAAATTACTGAATGGATTTTAATGAATGATGTATCAATATATTTGTAATAATGGTCCGGGTGACATAGGCTATATAAATTCTCCCTAAATTTAATATGGTGGATTTTACACGTAAATTTCTGACCACGAAAAAAATTAAATTGAGACAATAATGACATTGTTGATAACAAAGGTCTTGACGAGCACATTACAAATATGTATATATGTTATATTGTTTAAGTAAATAAATATGTTTAAATTGTTAAAAATAAGTAAAAGTGGAGGTAAATAATATTAATTTAATTGGTTCCAGACCGACCGCGGCGATCGTGATTTTTCAGTAGTCGGGTTTTAGTATTTGAACTTACTTTTTATTTATATAAATTTCTAATCCATACGTATTTCCATACTAATATTATAAATTCAAAAGTAACTCTGTCTGTCTGTATGTTATCTTTTCACGCCTAAACCACGAAACGGATTTCGATAAAATTTGGCAAAGAGATAGATGGCATTCTGGAAAAGGATATAAGCTACTTTTTGACTTAAAAAATAATTGAAAAGGGGGTGATATAGATTGGATATAGGAGATGAAAGTTTGTATGAGAAATCCGGCATTTCTTAAGTTAGGGATATGAAAATTTAAATGTGTTTTTGGTAAGAATAAAAAATTAAGTACGTGATTCAGCGTTTCTGTAAAATCATCCTCCATGGGGTTAAAATCGGGGATGATTTAAAATATAGTCATAGTACGTATCTTGAGGTAACATTTAGTCTTTATTAAATTAAAATCGGTCACCTCTGTCAAAAATTATTCCAGAAATTTAAAGTCACAAAGTAAATTGGCTAACATGTAGGTATTACGTGGTCAATGACGGCGTTGTTTATCGCGCACTGCATTTTCAGTGCACTGCATAGCGCATAGAGTTAAAAATCCAGTGCGTGATAAAAAATTTACACCTGGACTAAAAGTCTAACTTAAAAATAAAAATACAATTAAATTTATTGTGAAGATATTAAAAAAAAAACATTATTAATTTTAATATTTTCACAATTAAATTAAATCTCCCGTGGGTACGAGGGAAAAATATTATTTCAATTTATTATCTGTCTGCAAACTTTTCATGCCTTAACGGCTGAACGGATTTGGATGATAGACATACGAATAGGCCATGACCTGGGTTAGGATATATAGAATACCTACTTTTTATCCCGGTAGTACGTTCCCGAGGGATAATTTCTGACCACTACGCGGCCAACGCCGCGTGCAAAAGCTAATAATATTATACATTGTGAAAGTAACTGTCTGTCTGTTACCCCCGTAACACGTTCCCGTGGGATAATTTCCTATCTCCACGCGGGCAAAACCGCAGGCAAAAGCTAGCTATTTAGTAAGTAATAAATTGTCTAACCAGATGTATAAATTAAATAAGCTAAAAAAAATCAACTGTAACATAATATTACCCTGGCTACTTAAAAGACTTCTTACAGCACCTGACTACGATATTGAATCACTAGAAGTTCACTTTCCTGCTTCGTAACAAACGGTCAGCAAGATATTAACTATTAGGTATCTATACATACTACATATATTTACATGTATACATACATGTACCCATGTACATAGCTATGCTTTTTTAGATTCATAACAATGTGGCTTACACTTAAGTAACTTTTTTATTAATTAAAATTAAAGTTGCCACACTAAAGAAATTCTCCAGCATCGTGGGTGCGTTTACCCACGATGGTAGTCAGTTCACCAGCTACAATAAGACCTTTCATGTCAATACATGCTTGTCGAAATAGTATCAAGTCCAAAGTTTCAACGTGTTGGCAGAACTTACGATCTCTCGATCGTCATTCTACGCTGCCGTTAATGTTTTTTTTTAACTGAGCCAGAATCCAATTTCACAAAATATTTCACTTGAACACGGTTTATTAAATATCCTTTAGTGAGGCACTTGAAGATTGCTCTTAATAATTTACTGAAAGTTTTCCAACTCAGTGCCTATCTAGGTATTCACACTGAAGTAACCAGTTCTTTAGGGAAATGGCTACAAGTTAATACTGTGACTTGTAAATATTAGAGAGGTTTTTACTGAGTAGTCATCGGCTTGAGTCTTTTTATAAATAGCCTTAGGTTCAGTGACACAAACTGACCATTGCCCTCGGCTTCGCCCGTGTGAATGTCGGAAAATATCCCACGGTAACGTACTACCGAGATTAAAAGTACCCTATGTGTTATCCAGGTTAAGAACTATCTGAGTGCCAAATTTTATTCAAATACTTTCAGCCGTTTTTGCGTCAGTCCAGAAAATACATTCAGACAAATGGACAAAAATTCTAAAAACTAGATTTTCGACATCAGACTCGTTCTCACACCTCGTGTACCAATAACTTTTTTCCAAAAAATATTCAATGTGTAGTTTTGGCTTCGGTTCTATTTGGTGTTTTTGGTATATATATGCACCTGAACGTAATATATATACGTTCCTCTTAGCTTGTATATTTTATTTAAGATGATGCTCAAGTTTGTCATTTCGTGATAATAAATTTATAAGAATTGTAAAGCCATAGTTGCAAATATACTTAATAATTGTGCAGAATGGGAATCGGATCGCAGATGCCAATTTTGTTGACACTGACTGTAACACCATTTTTAGGGTTCCGTACCCGAAGGGTACCAAACGGAACCCTATTATTAAGCCTCCGCTGTCCGTCCGTCAGTCCATCCGTCCGTCCGTCCGTCTGTCTGTCACAGAACTGTATCTCATGAACCGTAATAGGTAGACAGTTGAAAATTCACACGCAGATTGTGTATTTCTATTACAGCTATAACAACAAATACTAAAAAACAGAATAAAATAAATATTTAAGGGGGCTAATAATAAACTTTCTATTTTGAAAAAAAACTTCTTACCCTAGCATGTGGGGTGTCATAGTCTAGAACTCATCGAGTAGAGTACAAATATATATTTTTTTATCTTCAAAAATTAAGAAATAGGGGGCCGTAAAAGTTGTCAATTTTAAACCATTTTTGTAGCTCTGTCGCAACAATTATACAAGTTAGGAATTTGAAACTTCTGTTTATCATGTACCCAATACTATATTTAATCAACAAATACTAAAAACGCCGATTCATAAGGTATTTTGGTTAAATATGGGCGATTTTCTACAACCGCAAAAAATAAATTTGTAATTCACAGTATCATTATGAAATTCAAAGTCCTCTTTGCGATACATTGTTATATCGCCTCTCTTGTTTCTTTTACGAAAGTATTTAAAATATAGTGTTAATTAAATCTTGTGCGATATGGTACGGAACCCTGCGTGTGCGAGTCCGACTCGCTATTTCGTTAAGCTTTATAAAACAAAAATAAAATGACATAATATATAATAAAAACATTTAAGAGTGTAGATTCTCAAGAAGTACCTATACATAAAAGATGAGATCCCAAAATATTAATTTTCTTTAGATCCATTAATTTCAAGATGATGACAATATTAAAATTACAGGAAGTACGTAATTAGATTACAAGGACGGTCGTGAGTGGAGTGACTACTTAATTAAGCAGAGAAATCAATTATCTAGTAGATCGATAATGCTGAGAATTGAAATTAGGTTATTACGTGGAATTGCTCAATAGTTTCTCAGTGATATGGGGCTTACATTAATCGTGTTTAGAAATAGAAACTAGATGTATTTCGAGTTCATGCTACCTGAAATCAAACGCCTGTTTATACCTTGAATGTCTACAATAATGCTAATCTAGAAAATACCTATTAGTTTTATTCGCTTGGTTAGTTATCCGGAGTCATATTAACAAATTGCTGTATGCTGAATGACTTGATTAAAATATTTTCTCTTGTCATACCCAACATTAAATATGACCATTGTTGTGTATTTATTTGTGATCATATTGCACACTAAACTTTTTATAAATGAACGGTAAAGCAAAAAAAAAACAACATTATTTCAGCTTTCAACAACCCATGCGTTTCTCCTGTATAACGTTAGAAACGGCCATAACTCATAGTAGAGATCTAAAAGCAAAGGAAGGGCTCGATTGTAATCGGTCATCTATTCTTGTATAGGAAGGCCACCTATTCAAACCGAGTGGCCGAAGCTTACTATGTGATCGAACGGTCTACCCTACAATTGTGGTACAGGCCTTAAATAACTACACTTTCAATAGCCAATAGTTTCGTTTAGGAATAACGTTTGGTCGAAAAGGAGACTTCAATATATAAACCTTAGGTCCTAAACTACACTTCTTCTCTCTGTTTTATTGAGTGTTTATACCGATGTTTTTCAACGATATTTTGCTGTCTACTAGTAATATGCAAAAAGCGCCAGGGTAGCCCGCGAAATTCAAAATTTCTTACGTTTTTTGCAATTTGCAAGTCAGTATTAGGTTTTATGTTGATCAAAATTTTATTCGCGACCGTAACAAGTATGTATTTACAGAATTATAATCATTAAAGTCATCAATACAACTATTTAAGACCAGGTAATCCTGTTGAATGACTTTTTCATGAAATCTTGAGATTATACTACCTTATGGAGTAGTTTTACTGATTGTAATGATTATAATTAATTAAATACGTATTTGTTACGGTCGCGAATCATACTTTAATCAACATACCACCTAAGACTGAGTTACAAATTGCAAAAAACGTAAGAAAATTAGAATTTCGCGGGCTGTCCTGGCGCATCTCCCTTAACTACTTCATTTAAGCTGCTGTTGCGTTTAGTTGGTTCAGTACTTTCGTTTGCCAGTCGCATACTTCATAGGTTCGTAATTGAGTTTGAATGGTTAAAACTGTTGACAAATGCTTCAACTTCAACTGTTGATTAAGTCTGTTAGAATAAAGCGGCCAAGTGCGAGTCGGGCTCGCCCACGAAGGATTCCGTACCACCGTACAATATTTGACACTAGATATTTGTTTTAAATACTTTAGTTTCTTGTACCCTCCACTTTATTTTTAACTTTATTTTATTTTTATTATTATTTGTTGTATAGTGGCCATAGTATGTGTAGTTGACACTCTGTGAAAATTTAAAGTGTCTACGTATTACGGTTCAAAAGATACAGCCTGAGATAGACGGACGGACGGACTTTTAGTATTAGGATGCCATTGGCACCCTTTGGATACGGCATACTAAAAAAAACCGCCCAAGTGCATCTCGAACCATGCACGATGAAGGGTTCCGTAGTAGGGGTGAATTTATCCCACGAATAAACTTAATATTGTAGCTGAATAAAAAGTAAGTTCAAAAACTAAAACCCGACTACTGAAAAATCACGCTCGCCGCGGTCGGTCTATTTTACCAATTAATATTTTTACCTCCACTTTTACTTATTTTTAACAATTTAAACATATTTATTTACTTAGACAATATGACACATATATACATATTTGTAATGTGCTCCTTAAGAACTTTCTTTTGATACCAAACATGTCATTCTCAATTTAATTTTTTTCGTGGTCAGAAATTGACGTGTAAAGTCCACCATATTAAATTAGATAGAATTTATATAGCCTATGTCACCCGGACCATTATTATGAATCTATTGATACCTCATTCATTAAAATCGGTTCAATAATTTGGGCGCTACGGTGGAACATACGTAAATACATATTTATATACATAGACATACATACTTACATACATACATAGACTGCTAAAATCATATGTTCCCCGATTACTCGAAGATGGCTGGACCGATTTGGATTTTTTTTGTTTTATTACAGTTGGTCCCATATAAAATTGATTAACTTTGCTTACGTAGTTTTTGAGTTAGCTTCAATAATACGTATTTTTTCCCCAGTTTTATATGGATGATGTTCTAGTTTGTTTTGCAGGTAGTGTATTAGAATAACACTACAAAGTGAAAAATAACTTTAATTCGGAAGTCGGTGGCAAAAAACAAAAATACATTGAACTAGACACAGACTTCCGAAATTAAAGTTATTTTTCACTTTGTAGTGTTGTTTTTGGAAGTCGGTTGTATTTTTTTGTAAAAAAGTTTTTTTTTTAATTTTAGGGTCAGCAGTTTCGGAGATAAGGGGGGGAATGGTCAGTTTTCATTATTTATCACACTATTCACACTAATATTATAAAGGCGAAAGATTGGGATTGCGTGTGTGTGTGTTTGTATGTTTGTTACTTCTTCACGATCAAACGGCTGGACCGATTTGGATGAAATTTGGTATGTAGATAGCTTAGATAAACACATAAGTTACTTTTATCTCGGTCTACGCGGGTGAAACCGCGGGGCGCAGCTAGTCTTTAATAACTTTAAAACTATTAATTTTAAAATTATAAAAAAATATGTTTAAAAGTCTTCATAACAAGCAAATCTTCATAATAAACATTTGATATAATATGTCACACGGTACAATTTGCAAAACTTTTTTTTATTCTAATTTTTACCCCAAAAGTTAACCCCATATTCAAAATTCATTTATTTACGTAACTATGTAGATTCGGTGCAAATCGGACAGATGACATGAGACTTTGACAGATGGACAGTCAGACAGACAGACACACTTGTGTTCTTATAAGGGTTCTGTTTTTTCACTTGGACATACGAAACCCTAAAAAGAGTGACTAGGATATTACAAGGAATTTAGTTTTGTTATTCTGAAAGGAATTTCAATAAAATCTAATTGTTTCTTCAGAAAACATTGTTATCGTAAGCAAGCGTGTAATGTAATGTGGTTGTTAACCTTTACAGCTCTGTTACACAAGATCTTTGATCGCTTGTTTACAGGGTGTGTCGTAAATAGAGGCTTAATAGACCTTTAGGTAAGAACTATACAGGATGTTGGGTTAAACGAGAGATATGCTTTAAGGCAGTACAGTATTACTCATGAAAATGAACACTATGGGACCAACTCGGAAACATGAAATAAATAATCAGCTGCTACATACATTTATGTTCGCATAATTGGACAGAATGGGAACATGTAATTTTTTTTCATATTTCAGAGTTGTAATCATAGTAAATTTTGTTCACTTTCATGAATATTCTCTCTTCTTCTTTGCTTCGCTCTTGACAGAACGGTCGTGGTCACGATGAACTGTGTCCAATTGCAGGTGTAGTCGTAGCTCGCCTCACGATCTCTCTCCATCTGGTTCTGTTAGACAATGACAGTTTGATGCATTCATTAACAGGGCCTCCAACCGCGGATTTCACTTGATCGGTCTACCTCATCGGTGATATCCCGCGTGAACGATTACCTTCCACTTTGCCCTGCACCACTAGACGCTCTATGGAGTTATTATTCCGCCTGGAGCCATGACCAAAGAACTTCAGTGTTCGAGACTGTACTAGTGCTGATAGACGCTGTGTGATGCCGAGTTCTTGGAGTATGGAGACGTTAAAAGTATATCCGTTGTTCAACCTTACACCCTGTATAATACAAATCTAACACCAACCGCGTAAATGTATGAAAATTATTAAAATAATCTTCTTTTATTATTCTCTCATAACAGGACGGGATATAATCACCGGTGTATATCTCCCGCCTGCACTACACCACTAAGGCCGAGAACATCGTGGAGTACGTGCGCCAGAAGACTAGGTACTCCCCGAGGGTGCAGTTACTGGAGTCGCGCCGCAACGTCAACTTCAAGGCGTTCGTGGTGCGTGTACCGAACTGTTACCTGCCCCTCGTCATGGAAGAAGACTTTTGGCCGCAGGACGTGGTGTTCCGTCGCTTCCGCGGACAAGTTCCACAAGGCAGCACTTAAAGTCAACCTAGTGCAAAGAGAAGTGCTACTAACATATGTCTTAAGCTTATTTTTAACCGACTTCAAAAAGGAGGAGGTTCTCAACTCGAAGATGGCTGGACCGATTTGGATTTTTTTTGTTTTATTCGAGAGGGTCATAGGTCATCACAGTTGGTCCCATATAAAATTGATTAACTTTGCTTTGGTAGTTTTTGAGTTAGCTTCAATAATACGTATTTTTTCCCCACTTTTTAACCGACTTCAAAAAGGAGGAGGTTCTCAATTCATCGGAACCTTTTTATTTTTTTTATGTATGTTCCCCGATTACTCGAAGATGGCTGGACCGATTTGGATTTTTTTTTATTTTGTTCGAGAGTGTATACATCACAGTTGGTCCCATATAAAATTGATTAACTTTGCTTCGGTAGTTTTTGAGTTAGCTTCAATAATACGAGTACGTATTTTTTCCCCACTTTTATATGGATGATGTTCTAGTTTGTTTTGCAGGTAGTGGTATTAGAATTTGAGAGGAGCTTGTGGCTAAGTAATAACAGCCGCACGGGTCGATCCATCAGGTTAAGCTATGCTTGCCGGGGTTGTCCGTGGATGGGTGACCATCTTTACATACCGAGACTCCTCCGTGCCTCGGAAAGCACGTTAAGCCATTGGTCCTGGCTGTCATTCGTGGATCTTTGACAGTCGTTACGGGTCGTCAGAAGCCTGAAAGTCTGACAACCAGTCTTAACCAAAGGGGTATCGTATTACCCAGTTACTGGGTTGTGGAGGTCAGATAGGCAGTCGCTCCATGTAAAATACTGGTATTTAGCTGCATCCGGTTAGACTGGAAGCCGACCCCAACATAGTTGGGAAAAGGCTAGGCAGATTGATTTTGGTATTAGAATTTGTGTGGGGTAGGTACACAACTAAAAAGTGAAAAATAAAAACTTTTTTACAAAAAAATACAACCGACTTCCAAAAACAACACTACAAAGTGAAAAATAACTTTAATTTCGGAAGTCGGTGGCAAAAAACGAAAATACATTTAACTAGACACCGACTTCCGAAATTAAAGTTACTTTTCACTTTGTAGTGTAGTTTTTGGAAGTCGGTTGTATTTTTTTGTAAAAAAGTTTTTATATTAACACAAGTTTTGTTTATATTCAAATATATATGTTTAGGTTAAGGTATTTGTCTATGGGCCAGTGTAGCCTGAAATAAATGGTTTATTATTATTATTATTTATTATAGTATAGATTATAGGTAAATAAGTTCATCCGATTCTCAAGAATGACGTATAGAGACCACACTCATAACACTTTGGCGTATTTTAATTCAATAAACTTAATTGATACATCAGAGGTGCAATTTCCGTATTTTTTGAACAACGTTTTGATCAACGCAGGAGAACGAGCTCCTTTGAAAAAAAAGAAAAGAAAAGAAAAAAAGAAAAAAAAACAAAAAAAAAAAAAACAAAAAAAAAAGTACAACGATAATTTTGCTGATATTGACATATTTGCATTGTCACTCGCACAGTTTTAAAATAGTATTTATAAAAATTCCTTTTAAATACCATAAAATAGTTTTTAGTAGTTATATCATACATCATAGTGTAGTTTGTCATACGTTAATTTCACAAGACATAATTGTTAATTTATGTTAGACGATTGTTTGCTATGTTTGCTTGGACCTTGCTCAAACTATTTTCACTGTTGAATTAATTTGTGGATAACGATGCTGGTTGCGAGATTACTTAAGTGTTCTATAAAATATCTGTACCTACCTAAATATTAAGCATTATTACGCAATTGTTTGTTATCCTGAAGAAATATAAATAAAATAAAACGTTCGCATTTCAGTCTTAATCTGTCAAAAATTTATAGCGTTTACCTACATTTTTGACATTTGATTGTCGCTGGCATAAGATTGCGACTTTGCAGCTTGAATTTTAACGTATTTAGGTACGAGAGTTGACCTTTAGAGAATTTTTATAATTTATTTATTTTTTAATTTCCCAAAATAAGGCAGAGGAAGAATAATACCAAAATAAATACGTCTTTTTACGTAAGTTCCCACACAGGTTCATACCTATTCCATCTGGAAACCGTCGCATGAATCTGTGCTCATTCAGTCACTTCTGTCAACACCCACGCTAAGGGAGTGCTTGGGTGTGATTGACGTGGTGGCAAGCACTTGATACTTGGGCCTTTCTTCAGTAAAAGCGAGCTTTAGAGAGAGACTATGAGATGGTATGAGTGACGAAGACAACGTTCTACAAAGCTAATGGTTTTTTTAGGGTTTCGTACCCGAAGGGTGCCAAACGGAATCCTATTACTGAACCTCCGCTGCCCGTCAGTCCGTCCGTCCGTCTGTCTGTCAGCAGGCTGTATCTCAAGAACCGAAATAAGTAGACAATTGAAATTTTCACAGATTGTGTATTTCTATTGCCGCTATAACATCAAATAATAAAAATAAAATAAAGTTAAAAATTAAAGGGGGACCCTATAAAAGAAACATGTTTTTTTATTAAACTGAAGTTTATTTTAAATTACTAATGTAGTGTTAAATATTGTACGGTGGTACGGAACCCTTCGTGTGCTAGTCCGACTCGCACTTGGCTGGTTTTTTTTTTTTCAAAACTATGTGCCAATGACAATTAAAATTTTCTGAGATCTTTCGTTGTTGAGATCTGTGCTGTGCAAGTAAGAGCAATAGGCTTGCACATCACAAGTCGGTAGCGAATTTGCGAATCATACAAGCAATCAACAGCATTGTCACAGCAAGTCGATTAACTGTGCGCTTATTAAAACTGATAATTAGTTAACTTGCTAGTAATACATAGTAGAAGGTAGCCGCAAGCTCCATGAGTACCGAATACTAGGTATGCTGTGCGGTTTCCATTCAAGTAAAACTGAAACCCTTTAGCTGATGCCTTTAAAACCCACAGTAGGTCCAGGATAAAAATGCTCACCTCCTCGCACATAATATGTCAAATATATATAAAATATATACAGTTATTGTTTAGGTGAACGCTGACCTGAGCAACAAAATCACTAACAATCAGCCAGACACAATAACCGCGTTATTTTATCGAAAAAGTTTAAAAAAATAATAAAACAATCAAAAGAACAATACACTCCACTAACTGTTGTCATAGTTCCGTTAAATTTATCTATCTACGTATATAACAGCAAACAGCAATCCAATTTTAAAATTACCGCTCACATAACCATCGAAACAAACGGGACTCGATATAGTTTTCCAATGTTTGTTAAATATTAAGCGCTCACTACCTCTATTCGAATTGTTTTTTTCACAATAGTTGTAGCGAGAACTCGCTACATAAATGTATGTGCTAACTTGCCACGCGTGTGCGCCCGGAGTACGCGGCACCGATAATCCCCTTAGTGGGTAACGAACTGGCCAAGTGCCGGGCAGATAACTAGCCATTCCACTTTAGGCTATCTTCAAACTGGTTATATATTATAGAAATTCCTCTTTGTATTCAATAGAGAACCATTTTTAACTCTAACCGCGTTTACTTTCACGAACGTTGCTCGACTGTGCTTCTTGGAAACAAGACGAAATTCTTAAGGAGAGTAGTTTAAAACTGAAAAATTTGTGAAGCGTAAAAATAAAATTTCAAACAGTTTTGCACTTGAAGAGGTACATTTGTATCGCGCAAAGAGCTTGCGACGAAAAAGTGAAAGAAATATTTTACGATTCTATAAAAATTATGAGATATTTTTAACGACTGTTTTAAAAGTTTTAATCGAGACAGCGACTTTTAAATATCGCCTGCAGCCTAGTACATAATTATAATATTTTATAGAACATTGTTTTATCTATCTATCTTTAATAATAAAAAGAGTCCTGACTGACTGACTGACTCATCAACGGCCAGCCCAAAACCTTGGACCTAGAAAGCTGAAATTTTGCACAGAGGTTTCTTTTATAATGTAGACAAGGAATAAGGAACGAATTCTCAGTAATATGTTCCCGTGGGATATTTTCCGACAAATACGCGGGCTAAGCCGCTGGCAGAAGCTAGTTTTGTCGTACTTTTTGAGGCGTTCACAAGAGCCTTAATATCACTTGGCATCACTGTAAGCTATATTCTCTACTGTGATGGTGATATCAATCGTACGACGCTGTAAGTCGAGCAAAAATACTTTTAGAGCTTCATAAAATGCTATTTTGTTTGTGATCCCAAGAGACTTAATGAAGCGAAAACTATCCAAAAAGTAGCCATGTTGGTTTTCTAGTGTGAATGAAACGGGCTCAAGATCAACACTGATACTGGAAGGGCTGCTACGTACACAGACGAAACGGAACATGAAAATCGAGCAAATTGGCTAACGTAGTTGCCAGGTGGACGACTACAGCAGAGACCTATGCAGTGAACTGGAATAGCCAGAAATGATTAATTGGTATGCATCGGGAGTGTGATAAATGGATGACGCATTCATTGGCATGGAAACTTGAAAAAATTGTCGATAGATCTGAAAAGTAATCAAGGAAACCACGCCTCAGCAGCAACAGAGCATAATCAGCGTATAAATGTTCCCACTGCTGGGACACAGGCCTCCTCTCTGTGAAAATGAGTGGGCCGTCATCCACCACGCGGACCCATTGGGGTTTGGTAGATGTCACAATGTCTTTGAATTTTTTGTTCTAGGACATGCCGGTTTTCTTACGCGTCATTTTCCTTCACCGTTTTGAGAGCAGTGGTGATGAAACAATTTACACAAAGTAAAACGCCTGTCAGGGTTCGAACCTACGACTCGTAAGTCGCGGCCGTTACCACTGGGCTATCACTGCTCCCAACAGAGGCTAAAAAAAAAAAAAACTTTCAAAATTCCCAAATGAATGTGAAAATCAAATATAAACTCTTAAAATTACGAAAAATCCAAAGAATGTAAAACGCCCAACATTATTGTTGGGCCAGAGTTTTACATAGTCAAACACTCCAACAGCGAGGAGCAGCTAGTTACCGAACTTTATCTCGTCCCGATTCCGGTTTGTAAATATTAATTCAAGCAATTTGCTAAATTTGTCCCGCGTTAATTAAATAGTAGTCGCTTCGTAATCCAATAAATAAATCGCGCTGATAAATACCGGCCGATATAATTGTAGGGACACGACTCTCCGTACGTAACGGTCGGCGATTGTGTCTCTGACGGCAATAATTCACGAATGACGAATTCGTTGTAATACCTACCATTGTGTTATTGTCCGACAGAAGATGTATTAATCGGATTTTATTTCTTTTGTTAACTGTTACGAGTTTTATCTTTTCGGTTTTCAGTTAATATTTTATGACAGACGGTCAATGACCTTATTAGAGGATTTTTCAGCCTCTGGGCTTGATCCTATTTGTATACAACTTTTTATTAAAAAGAGTTTACGCTGCAAACTAAATACTACTACTATTATAAATTCTCGTTTGCTGTTCAGCTTATATACAGAGTTGAAATCACGTTACTAGCCGCACAGGGTTGGTCCCCGGCTAGCCACTTAATATAAGCCCTTAGTTTACCTAAACGCTATTCATAAAATGAAATGTACAGCGTTCTCTGTCTCCATCTTTGCTTGAAACTACACAAGTAACATAAACATTAATTTTAGTGCAATAATACTATACTAAAATTATGCTATTGTTTTAACCCAACAATGTACTCATAAATTAGTTCAGAAATTTACTAAAACGAGCCATAACTGCGTACACATATTTCGTATGCACGTACGCGTATTTGTAACAATCGTATTAAATTCCAACTAATTCGATTGAACCATTATATCTGCCGGTAATGTAAATTTACACACTGTATCATGTTTTATTTAATTTACGGTCAGTCATAAAACCGTGGGAGCTTATATAACTTGAATGTCAGTAAAAATGCATAGTATGCAAAGCCACAGCAGTTTTCCAGGGTCATAAAATGCCCAGTTTTATGACACCAGAGAAACCAAGCATTCAAACGTATTGAGTAAAAGTCGTTTGAAAAAGTACTTTGTATAATGGCTGGCATGGCTGTCCCAAAAACACTGGACGTGGCTCGTTAGTGACATTTGAATTACAAGCATTGTTACGTTAATTCAGTTTTACTGTCCTTTTTAATACTAATTATTTGAACCACAAAACAATTACTAAATGAATGCCACGTATTACCTACATTTAATGTAATATTTTATGTCCTTATTTTGGCAGTTATACGGATGTTGACGCTATTGTTCATTTTTAGATACGATGTTAATGTCAACAATAGAATCCGTTCCGACTATTTATTATTCATGCGCTGTATTTTGAGTGTAGTGCGTGAGTCGTGACTATGAATGGCATAGTGATACTTATCGGTGTCTATTATTTTCAACCATGTAATTACATGCCTACCAACGGTTTCTACAATTAAAAAACCCGAATGGAAAAGTGGTTCAGAATCAAGATATGTTCGTAAAGTAAAAAGTTTTATTCATCCGTGTTAAAGAAAATATTTACATAATTTAAAAGCTAAATGTAAAATAGTTACGATTTCTGGAACGACTATCTAAATATCAAGTTTGTTTCAATAGTAGCATGTCTAAAACAACTCCGCATGCAGCATGTCTGTGTTTTGTTTTTGATTCAAAACATCCTTTCCAAAGGAATGTTTTCCAAAGCTAGGTACGTCCCTGCGTTTATCAGAAAGATGATCGAAAAAACGAGACTGCTACAGACAAATCCCAATATTCTCAATTTGTCTAGTCTTTTCCCAAATACATTGAGCCCCTTCAATGTATTTGGGAAAAGACTAGGCTTCCAGTCTTACCGGATGCAGCTGAATACCAGTATTTTACAAGGAGCCTAATCTTGGAGCTTACCTGACCGATACCCCTTGGCATCTACTACCCGTAACGACTGTCAAAGATCTACGAATGACAGCCGTGACCAACGGCTTAACATGCTTTCCGAGGCACGGAGAGGTATTGATATGTAATGATGATCACCCATCAACAGATCAACTCCGGCAAGCGTAGCTTAACCTGATTGATATATCCATTGGGCTGTGTCACTTGGACATGAGCCCCACCCACAAATCCCAATAATCTAATAAATGAAATAGCACTTTGTAGTCCAAAAGACAAACTTTCATTCTGAACCGTCTCATAATATTGTTATTAATTAACCCAAGTCAGTCTTATTAAATTCAAACCGAAGGAAATGGCCGAAATGTTATAACGGTAATTTAGCTACTGACACTAATTGCCACGGAAGATCGAAATTCCGAATTATTTCGTAACTGTCCATTATAAATGAAGACCAGAATATTAAGACGTTGAATAAAATACGCAACACAACACAACAGAGTAAGCTACACCCGCATTTTATTAAGGCCAATATGCAGTCCCATATTAGATAACGCCTGGTTTTTAAACAAATCATAATAAATTACGCCATAAGATTAAAAAAAAACATTTCTCCTAGCGGAACTAAAAAAAGCGTCAGTGAGCCGCCACATAAAATACCATGGGGGAATTACTAAAGAATGTAGTTAAAAGTAATTATTTCTCTCAAGGGAAACTGATTCTAAGAATTAGTAACTTCAGATTCCTTCAGGGGACGTAAAAGAGGCTTATACAGGGTGTACCAGAAAGGTGTGGTCAAAAAGATACAGTCCATCAAACTTTCTCTATAGGACCAACATCGTAATCACGAAAAAATTATCAACTGTCCCATAGAAAACTTCAATACCTACTCAACGCAAATGTATGGGA
The DNA here is from genome assembly GCA_946251885.1 of Cosmia pyralina. Classification (NCBI taxonomy): domain Eukaryota; kingdom Metazoa; phylum Arthropoda; class Insecta; order Lepidoptera; family Noctuidae; genus Cosmia; species Cosmia pyralina. The sequence continues at coordinate 16,349,912 of OX276346.1, forward strand.
TGGCTTTTTTTGTTTTCGCGATTACGATGATGGTCCCATGGAGAAAGTTGATCAGCTTGATGGTCTGGTGTATATTTGACCACACCTTTCTGGTACAACCTTCAACTGTCATGTTTGAGACACTGTCAAACTATTGCTACTGGCCTCTAGGAGGCCGATCGTCTTGAGAGTATCGCAACAGAAAATACTGTGTTGACCATACTTATAGATAATTATGCTTCTGATCTTCTTAGCGTGTCGATGGCAAAAATAACTCGTAAAAAAATATATATACTGTTTATAAATTTGTTTGGCCCAAAATTCAGCAACGCGAATACCGTTTGCTGAAGCAGCCAAGTCCTCAAGTGTGCGGGCATGCGATGCAAAATGGGAGGTGAGCCATTTGTCTGTGGAGAAACACCGCATAAACACCGGAGATCTGAGCCGTCTATGCACCCCCACTTGTGGAGGTTATCTTTGCTGCGGCCTACTTGGGTTCGAAGTTTATTTAAGGTTTTCCAAGTGGGCCACGGTAACTTGTACCCGGATGCAGGCTCTCAGACGGTTCATTATACAAATCAGAAAGTTTAAGCAGTTCTTTCCAAAGATCACATCTTTCTGTAGAGGAGTCGCCATCGGCTCGACTCAAACTCTTAAGAAAATTTTTGCGGCTTTTAAGCCTCTGTGGCACTGGGTTAAAGTTGTGCATTGGGTGGCGTGGGCCATTCTGTAGCTTCGTTTTCTCGATGTGGCTATATGCTTCTGATGTCTCATTACCATGATTGTTTCGTCACTAACCTCATAGCCTCTCTCGTGGCTAGTCAAAGCCACTGTCAAATAGGCAGATCCAAATCATCTGCAGTGATCGGTCAAATGTTGTCATAATCAAGTCTTAGCTCACGTTATTTGTTCCAGAATACAAGTAAACGTGTTTTACAATACCTATAGCAGGTGAACTTTTCCGTTCAGGAAGCCGTACGACTATTTTCTGGCAGCTTAACTTATTTAGTCTAGGTATATTGTCGAATATTTCAGTTCCTAAACTCAATATCAAGCCAGGATTCATTCACAAATTAATTAATTCCCTGAAGGGATATGCAGATGTTTAAGATAATACACCCACATCATCATCAACACATCAGGGGGTCTGCTTAAGTCCGTCAACAAAAATAATACTGGCCCGTCCGAAAGTGGTTGATCCGTCAAAAGTCGTAACAAATTAAATTTTTCGGACGGGGACGTTGATTTTAGGGACAACTGTCAAATCGTGTTGTCATTAGAAATAATCTTAAGTCCGTAAGTAATACGGTGTAGGAAACACACCCGTAACTTCGGCCGAAACTACGGATTTCGTGCTGAGGGAGTAGACCCCCAGGATCAACATCATCATCAGGATCATAGTGTAAGTCTCTGTTTTAAGTCCCATGTAATAGAGACAAGACTATTTCCATTAACCGAGCACTAACCCAGACTCCGAGCAGCCACAGTGAATTTCCTTTTTCAACAAAACTCTGACGATTAAAGAACAATATGCCTGAGCAAATTAAGGTCAACGGACCTAATAAAATGTTGCTCAAAGCGGTGCCCTTTATACCAGACACGTAGCTAATTAAACATCCCATTCCACTATTCTTTCAAGTACATAATGCATATATACGAGGAAAAAATGCTAAATAGATACCTGCAAGTATAATTTAGTAACCTTCCCGGACAAAAATAGGCTACCCTTCTCTTTTCGTCCTCGGAGGTAAAGCAAACTTGATTTCCTGAGGGTCTCAAGGTACTGTATAGAGATTGTATTATACATTTATGTATTCGTAAAAGAATATTGTAGCCTGTTGACACATAGCTGTAAACATCAATCTTAATTATTACTAATTGTGGTGATTGTCACATTATAATAATATTTCAAAATCATTAGTTGAATCATTTCACAAAAATATGTATACCATGATATTTATTTAATTATTTTTCTTTAATGGCTAACCAACAATTGTTTACACTGTTAAAATTATTATAAAAAAAGCTTTACTAAAAACTAAGGTTAGACAATTTCTTAAAGTTTAGGGGCCTAGCTGTGGGTGAGTAACAACAGCCGCACGGGTCGATAGATCAGGTTAAGCTACTCTTGCCGCGGATGGTCCGTGGATGGGTGACCATCTTTAAATACCAAGACCCCTCCTTGCCTCAGAAAGCACGATAAGCCGTTGGTCCCGGCTGTCATTCGTGAATCTTTGACATTCGTTACGGGTCGGCACAAACCCGAAAGTCTGACCAAAAAGTAACGTACCTATTACCCAGTAGATGGGTTGTGGGTGTCATATAGGCAGTCGATCTATGTAAAATTCTGGTATTCAGCTGCATCCGGTTAGACTGGAAACTGATCCCAACGTAGTTGGGAAAAGGCTAGGCAGATGATGATGTACCATGTTGAACAATCTACAAAAATTATACGTGATCTAGTCTAAAGATACTATGGTAATCAGCAAATCTCGATTTTCAATCCTTTAAGTAAACCTGAGATACGAAACAAAACTAAAATCATTTCGAATTGCGGCAGGAGACGAAGGAGATTAGGACAACAACGTCGTATTTCGTATTCAAAAGGTATCTACGGAGGAATTAAATGAAAAGAAATTAAACCTCTTCACACCTTCTATAGATCCGAAAACATCGCTTCCTTCATATTATGAGGAAAACTTGGCATTCATTAAACTCGATTTAACTGTGTCATTTCAGAATGAATCAGCTAGAAACGTGTCTAAATCTAATTAACTTTACGTACCTACACCAAAGGATAAATTGCCATTTGAAATAATCATTAGAGCTTCTCTTTGAATATTAATATAACGTGTCAATTTACTTAAATACTTTCAGAGTTTTCACATTAGTTTGGCTTGCTATCAAAAACATTTTCCTACAACTGATCAAACTCTTCTAACATTTCAAAGCGAACTCAAAAAGAGCACAACATTACTATAATCTAATTCAGAAACCTTATTCTCACCTTATTAAATGCCATACTTCTAGTAGGCCGCCTTAGCATCATTCCCGAAGTACTTAAGTCAATTTTGTTCGCAATCCAATGCACTCGTAAAAAAACTTTCAACACTATTCACACTGTACTCAAACTGTGGTACAATTAATTAAACTATTCAAACTATTTTTATCACGCTTTTATGATTTTTTATTATCAACAATAATTGTTTATTTAACGATGTTAACTAAAATTGCTAAGCGACAGACACACAACAATCTTCGGCCGCTGTGTTCGAAGACTGAATTTCCGCCCGCCCAAAAGGGCCGAGGCGGCGCGAAGTGCGCCGAGCCTTCCCGACTCGATCCCGATTCATGAAACCCACTCGATGAAGTGGTAAGTTTTTACGACTACCCGTTGGCGAGCGCGGTCGGGACCAATATAAAAGGATGGTTTGACACCTGTTTCTGATTATCTTCCTGTATTCGCTTTCTATTGTATTCTTTTGTTACTACATATTAATATAAACTGAATAATCAAAGTAAAAGCTTCCTCAATAAATCGCATTACACTGTAAAAAGTGTACCCTCATATAAATCATATGTATTGTTTTAATTATTTCAATACAATGCTTGGTTTTCTTTCTCACATTTTTTTGCCGTGATCATTATCCGATTAATTTCACTACTCTAATCGGTGATTTCAATTTAACAATATTAGGTTTGCCAAACTGTCTTTTGCAGATATCCAGCAAGGCATCTTAGACTTCACAAAAAAAAATCTTTCTACAAATTACCAACCGTGGAGTATAAATAGCCTATCACTCAACTCCAACATACTTAAAAACTAATTAACAGTTGATCTTTGTGAAGAACCGGCTTTACAGAGGCTGGGTATTCAGTAAGCATCTAATATCCGTCAGATTAACAGCTACCTGTGAGCTAAAGGTGGAATATTGCATTGAAAAGTGCAATAAAATCGGGATCAACTGTTATGACTCCTCCTGCACGGTGTAACAATGGCATTAAAATGGCCCACGTTTTATACGGAGCTGGGCTGGGACTCGCATACTGCTACTGAATAGAGTAAGCATTCAGTTATTTTGTCTGCTCAGGAATATTCTTTAGGGAATTGTGTATTGTATTTTACTATGCCTATGTGATGCTCATTCTTTCTGTGAATGAATCAGACAGAAAATCTCGTATGTTCAGAATGTCTTAGTTTATGAGGGCCTAAGCCATTTTAATATTCGTTTCGTACGGGAACCGGACCCGAAATTCAGAGGCCAATCACCACTAATTGCGTAACACACAATCAATCGGAATCACAATCATTTTGAAGCAAATTGCTTCATAATTATGTTGTTGAACTGTCAAAATGAAACCGATTCCGATTGATAGTGTGTTACCCAATTAGGGTGCAGAGTGCCATTAATTAATTATTTCTTTCGAAACAATATGTTAAAAGTGGTGTGGTATTATTATTTTAACTAATTAAAATAATTGGGTATTACAGGTAGGAATATCAGCTTTATTTTCAAATCAACAGCAGAAATCATTAGTGGACTTTATCATTTCTGCGAGAAAGAATTGGCGATTTCATTGTAATCTGAGATCAGCCTTAAATTAAATATTTTATATTTAAGTATTCCAACTCAAAAGTCAAAGGAGTACGGAAACTTGACCTCGAACAAATATCTCTGGTCCTAGTAAGACGTTCTTCAGCCTTATAAGGCTGAAACTTTCCTACTACTACTACTTTACTACTACTTACTTACTACTACTTACTACTTTTTTTACTTTTTTTCCTTTTCCTTTTTTTTTTTTTTTTTTGATTCCTATAGGAATCACTTCGAAACTCTACAATCAATATCGTGAGAGGTACATCTTTTAAAAGAAAGAGCTTATACTTACCTACTCAAACGCTGGTTACCTTGATCTATATATATAAAAATGGATGTGTGTATGTATGTGTGTTCCCCCCTATGGACTCCAAAACGGCTGGAGCGATTTTGATGAAATTTTCAGGTATCTTCAGATTAGCCCCGCGGGTGATCCTGTGAAGTTTGGTAGCGATCGGATCAACAGATTTTTTTTTTTGTTTTTTGGTAATTTTGTGTCATATTTTTGTGGCTTGCATGAATTCAAGATAGTATTTAAATCATTAATATTATCCCACTTTGGAATTTGAATGAAATTTGGCACACTAACCTAAGAAAAAGTACTAGGCTTACATGAATTCAAAATAATATTTCAATCATCGACCAGAAGTCATCATACTTAGATAATTAGTGTTACCCGTGCGAAGCCGGGGCGGGTCGCTAGTAAGCAATAAATAGAAACCAGCTTGCGACCATGGGTTTTCTCGAATGGAATTAAGGTTGATGCCTTTGTTGAGACCTAGTCTTCTTGCACCAAAAACCACGAAGATTGGTTCAGTTGTGAAGACTTAAAACAGACAAACAAACTCTCTTTCTGAACATTTATCATTACGGTATAAAAAAAGGGATAAGCATTTCCTCCTAATTTTTCGGCGTCAGGTTTTTTACCATCCCACCTAAAGATCAAATTTCTTTTCAGACAATTTCTTGCGAACTTCTGCGGTCGTTCAATCAACGTCTTCTAGATAACTAACTTTTTGTACTTTGTTAGTCAATCATCTTTTAGTACATCGATCAGGCGAGCCCTATTGCAAAATCTATTATTGCCTTCAATAAGTGAATCCATCTGAAAAATGTGATATTAATGTTCTATGTTTTAACATCGGAAACCAAATCCTTTAGGATTTGGTTTCCGCACTTAGTCCTTCATGTGGACCATTGTGCGTGGGCCATGGCGGCCGTCGGAGGTTTATTCCAACCAGCCCACCTCCCTCCAGAATTTAATCAAATCTCCGGGTTTGTTAAGAACATCTGTGAAAGATCGGGATATTCCGAGAGTTTCTGTTCTAATCTGGGTGACGCCTGTGCATTCAAAAAGCACATGCGCAACGGTTTTCTCAGCCTCCATGCAGGCCCTGCACAGAGGACTGTCCGTTATTCCTATTGTGTGGAAGTGTTTGTTTAATGAGCAGTGTCCTGTGATGGTCTCCGTCACCAGGCGCAGCCCGTTCCTGTCCAGACGTAATAATCGCCTGGTAAGCGTACCATCCAGGGACGGGATGGCCTCCCTGGACTGCCTGCAACCTGATGTCGAGGACCACCAACTCTCCGCTTGTGTATGGGTGAACTCCTGTAGCCACCTGCGTAACTGGTTGAAAGGAATGGGTACGATTGGCTCAGACCCACAGACAGACGTGCTGGATGCTCTCCTAGCAAGTTCGTCCGCTGCGTCGTTACCAAGTGATCCGCTATGTCCTTTTATCCATTGATGTGATATTAATTGTACCTAAATGAATCAAATAAAACTAAAAGTTTGTCGAGTAAACAAATAATGAGTATTGTTACTGAGTTTAGCTCGCGTTTTGTTAGTTGCGAGTAATTTGGTTTTGAAAATACGTGATTCGCCCTTTTGATACGATAGACCTCAAATCTCTTTGCAGAAAGTTTAGAACCCGGGCTTAAATCTTTTGCGGGGATTCAAAGTTAGTTAAATATCAGATATTCCACGAGCCGCCGACGACGGTGAAACCACATTGAAATTTTAGGTAGGTATTATTCATTACAACATGAAATTACGGGAACAATAATAAATTGTCAGTGATTAATATTATTGTTTAATTTTATTTGGTACCATTCTCAAATATTTTAGACCCTTTTAAGGATAATAATTTCCATTGCCATCTCGACGGCCTTTTCCGGCCAATCAGTCAGAGCGAATCTAGGTGCCTTGTTCTGACTGTTCGGCGGAAAAGCAGCAAGTAAAGATGAATGGAAAGGTAGATATATGTGGTGACTTTTGCATAGCAATAGAACAATATGGGTTAAATAAAATCTATAGTATATCAAACAAACTCAAAGCAATAAACCAATTACAGGCACTTTTGAATTGTCAAGGCATCGGTCAGTCAGAAAGATGAAGCAAGTTGCCCATTCCAAAGCGTAATAGGTGGTACCTACTACGCTATGGGGAAGAACGGGCAAGAAACTCCACGGACACTCTTTTAAATCAAAATATTGATACAAAATATTGGTTACATTATTCATGTTGAAATATACTGTGAGAACAATGTAGAAATATGCACGTTAAAAACGTCCTTAATAAAAAGATAAAAACTAAAAACAACTAAATTAAAAATAAGCCGTGGCAGCTAAGACATGACCAGTCCGAACTGACGGCGCCCGTTCATGAACATGACGCATGGATCAGCACCATTCGATTCAAACATTTTGAAGGGAACTTAATGATCCAACACACACGCCACCACCAGCGAGATATTTGAGTGAGCCTGACATACTCTCAGACCGCCAGGGCACATTCAAGTCAATGAAAGACGTACCCAGTAAACGGTAGCTTTATAGTAAGTACACAGTGCACACACAAGTGTAACTCATTGTTTCGGGTTTGCTAGTCTTCCAAACCACACACTTGATATGTGCTACTAACGCTCTTGAAGTGACCGAATTCTTAGTAATACTCGTATATTTATATAAAAGAATCCCTATTACCCTTGGTCACGCCATAACTTGAGAACGACTTTACCGATTGCATTTTTTTTTTTAAGTTTTGTAGAAAAATTAAGAAACTTGCACAGAAAATTGGAAAATTTCAGAAAACTTGACGACTATTTTAACTTCGCGCGTTTACATTAGAATATTCATAGCTAAGACAACACAACGCCTGTAGTCATCTAGCTTCTTATAAAATACAACTTACCTTTCGTAACTCGTTAAAAGCCACAATACTTTGTCAGGACCTACGTAAGTCATGGAACTGATGCCATAAGCAAAACTGAATGGTACCTAAACTGGAACAATCTTTTACAAATTTCTTTTGTATGCCCTAAGGCTTAGTACTTCAATATTAAAGGAGTTAGCTATGGTTGTAAGTATTTTACGGATTATAAATCAAATAAAGACTTGTCCTGTATCGACGTCGTTTCAGACATTTTATAACTATTTTATTCACCTTTTTAAGAAAGAAAAGAAAGAAAATACGTTTATTTACGGTAAACATGACGCAAAGGACAACAAAATAAAATAAACAATGTAAAAAGCAAGTAAACATTAAACATTTAACATCTTCATCATACATATAATATAAAAATCAATTGCTGTCCGTTAGTCTCGCTAAAGCTCAAAAACGGATTGCCTGATTTAATTTTTTTTTGTTTTATTCTCCTCTTTACTGGGGTGGTTTAAAAGAAAAAAAAATAGGAAAAAAAAAAAAAAAAAATTAAATTTTGACAGGACGTCTGGCGGGTCAGCTAGTTTTTAATAAGATTTCTACAAGTTTTGTATATGTCACCATATGATTGTGAACACCGTTACTTTACAATCTATCTCGCGAGACTGTAAACTAATAACGATCAATTGTGAACGGTACCATACTGCTTCCGTACGTAACGTATTCGTTTTCGATATTTATAATCTTTCCAGATTAATCCGTCAAATTGTGAACGTATCTGCACTTATCGATTTAGTAATTATACTTCTTAGGAGGTAACAAGAATAAATAGCAGGATGGTGTTCAGATTCCATAAAGTTACTAACCCCCTTATTCATAAAAAACGAAAATGCTCTACAAACCTATTTTAATTATAGAAGTGTTTAGTCTTCTTTTTTCAAACTCAATTCATAATTCGAAAGAAATTGACAAAACACTTCTATAACTAAAATAGATTTATAGAGCGTTTTAGTTTTTTGTGAATATGGGAGTTAAACATTAACTGCTCATTAAAATCGGTCTATGCTGAGCACTTGTGTAAAAAAAAAAAAATCGCAACAAATAAAATTAACTATTGAAAGGTTTAATATTCTAGTTTTATTTTACAAATACAAATAGTTATTTTCTTTAACAAGGTTTGTACTACATAGCTAGTGATAGAAGTGTCCTTTTAAACAAATAAATGCCTGTATTAGGACACTCCACTCTTCCGCTACTTAGTTACGACGAACACGAACGACGAACGAACGTAATGAACATTCATTTCATTCATTCATTGATACAAAAATTATGCCAGTATTACTATTTACTATTTTATATAATTTTGAGAGACAAATTAATACAAAAGAAAATTACTTATCACACTAATATTAGGTTGGGGAAAAAGTCTTTTCGCATTATAGTATGTATGAACTTAAAATAAAATATCTTTGGTTATACTATTTGTATCTGGCTGGTTTTGGTAACATTGAAAGTTTAAATTTGAAAGAACATAATTCCAAATTCAAATTAGGAAAAAGTGTGATTTTCATTTGTTTTTCGTACTGTTAAGATGAGTGAATCTAATGAAGAAATTCGATACGTTTTAAAAGTTTACTACAAAAAAGGTAAAAATGCAACGCAAGCCGCGAAAAAAATTTGCGATGTTTATGGACCCAGTGCAGTGTCTGTGAGAGTAGCACAAATTTGTTTTAAGCGTTTTCAATCCGGAAATTTTGATGCCAAAGATGCACGACGCTCTGGTCGCCCTATCACGGATAAAATGGATGCCATTTTTGAAAAAGTTGAGCAAGATCGGCATATCAGTAGTGTTCGCGACGACGCATCATCAAAAACATGAAAAGTTAGGCGTTTCCATAGTGTCAGCTGCGAGACCCTATCTGGCGCACGCTAGCGCAAGTAGCGGAGGGACCGCCATCGTATAACGTACCGAGTCGCGAATGAGCTACGTTTTTGTTCGCTACGATGCGTCACCAAACAGTTGTTTATAGCTTAATTTAGTGAAAATAACAGTAAAATCAGTTTAAATAGTGTTTTATAGTTAAAAAACAGTGAAAAATAGTGTTTCCTAAGGAAAACGTGAGTACCACCCCTATGAACTCCAATTAAGTGGGCTACATAGCCGAAATTATAGTTTAATTGGTGCGTCCAGGTACCCTAGACCGAGACCTAGCCCTGGACGTACCATTATAGTCCTGAAAAGCCTACTTGATTGGATTTATAGGGGTCGGAAACTTTAATTTGCTGTTTTTTGGTGACTCGTTTTAGCAATTTAGGTTTTCAGGGCCTGTCACGCCCTGAAAAATATAGATGTAATCATGAATTTTTCATAGTTTTTTAGGTCATTAGACCAGCTTGAGATACCTGCTTACCCCGTTGAAATATCTTCTTTGGTTATCGAATAAAATAGTTTGAAAAATAATTTAAAATCAAAACAATTAACATTTTTGTATTTACACGCTGAAATCTTTTCAGCGAATATAGTTACAGGAAATGCAGGTGTATCAATCGCTGGACAATCTAATGACGATTGTAACGGTGTATAATATGATGTTATTATAGCCATTTTTCAGCTGCTAATAAGCACTTTTGTAAAATTATTGAAATAAAAATAAACTCTAAACCAGGAGACGGTTCGCGGTTCTCGTTAAGGTAAAGTTTCGAGGTACCTTAGCGCGCAAGCGAAAACATAGAATCGTAGCCATCGGCATGGTACCTATTCATCGTTCTGTTCCTGAAGAGTTACGCAAATCGTCTCCTGAAATCTCCTGAAGACTTGTCAAAATCGCTGTTATTATTTCATCATCAAGAAACCCTTCCCCGTCAAGACTTCACACATAGCTACTGGTCGCCAGTCTGCAGTTATCCTGAGCCTATAGGTACAGGACGTCAGCGCCGTTTGGACTAGGAGGCCTAACCTCAAGCAGGGATACACCTGGATAGGCATTACACACTCCTTCAACACACCGTGTCCGACGATCACGCCCGTCCAGTACATTTTCTGGTCCTTACGAGCCGGATAGCAACTGGGACCAGCTACGACCCCGGCCCGCTCCGTACATTTTCTGGTCCTTGCGAGCCGTATAGCTGCGGCTGGGATCATCTGTTCCTGTGAAGAATGAAGATAGATCTCTGAAGATTCCTGAAGATTTATTATAGAAGATTCAAGACTGAAGATATGCTCTGAAGATTTATTATAGAAGATTCAAGATTGAAGAGTCAAGCTCGAAGCCTGAAGATTTATCACTGAAACCTTATCACACAATTCAAGTTTGAAGATTCGTTGCGAAGACTGAAGATCCATAATGAGGTTTACAAGATCACAAGGCAGAGCACCAGAATCCTCGACGATGGAGGTGGGCAGAGAACGCAGTACTACGGGCATCCGTCATGAGCAACCACCGCGATCACCGTCCACCGTCGAAGGAACCGAGCAGCGCCCCACCCCCCGGGAGGGAGAAGATCTGCCTGTACGAGCACAGTCTGAGGAGCAGCCGTATATTTCAGGAGAGGGAACCCAGTCGGAGGGAACTTCAGATGAAACAGTAAACAGAACAGTACAGCCGAGAATAGAAAAAGAATCAGAACAGGAACACCGCCGAACCATGCCGATGACTACCCGGGGTGACGCCCGTACCGAACAGAACAAGCCGCCGTCGACTACGAATAGAACGACGCGGTCAAACAGAAAAATTTCAAGAGCGCGTGAAGACTTATTGAAGATTAAGTTGGAACTTGCTCAAATAGCACTTCAAAAAGCCGAGGAAGAAGACTCCGACGGCGAATATATGGATGATAGAAGCTCAAACAATGAGTACGTGCGTTCCTGGATTGAAAAGGCACCAGAACCAGAGCCGCCGAAAGGGGACAACGCCGCCGAGGGGGACTATAGAAATAGAAGCCGTGTGCAACAGCCCCCCCCTGTGGTTGCCGATATTATAGTGGGCCTCCAGACGCAATCGAATCCTACAGTAAATGAAGTGAGAAACAACACAGTGCCCTCCAAAGAAGCAATAGAAGACACCAAGGGGAAAGACTCACTCCGTCCTTTCATAACGGAGTTGACGTCCGCTATAGCGTCGCTCGCCGACAGGAAAACAGAACAGTGGACATCGAACCAGCCCTCGGCGTCAAAGGCCATCATGACCTTACCGAACTTCAGTGGAGCACATACAGAATGGCTTTCATTTCGTGCCATCTATGAAACAACAAGAACATACTTCAATGATGTTGAGAACACAGCAAGACTCCGAAGAAGCCTGCGTGGACGTGCGTTGGAAACAGTGAGCTCAGAACTCATTGGAAATGCCAGACCTGATGACATCATGAGGGAACTCGAGCTGCAATTCGGCCGTCCAGACTCAATCGCTCAAGCTGAAACAGACAGGCTACGTGGGTTGCCGCGCTGCAGCGAATCACCAAAAGATATCTGCAACTTCGCAAGTCGAGTCAGAAGCGGCGTAGTCACTCTGCGCGCACTGAAGAAAGAACATTACTTGATCAACGCTGAGCTGATGCGATTACTGACAGAGAAGATGCCGAACTCCCTGCGTGTACAGTGGTACCGAACATATACCGAGAAGTACCAGTCGCTTCCAGATCTCTCACTCTTCAGCGACTTCATCACCGAGCAAGCTCGTTTCTGCAGCGCCTTCGCCCCGCCAGAGAACATCAGCCCTGTTGAAGCGACATCCTCCAAGCGTGTCATACAGAGAACTCACGCAGCTACAGACAACACAGCCAATAAATGCCGTATCTGCGATAAGGAGGGACACTATGCTTCTGATTGCAAGAAGTTCAAAGAGGGATCCAGTGACGAGAGATGGGAACTCGCGAAGAAACTCAATCTCTGTTTCCGATGCCTGCGAAGCCGTCGCAATGGTCACACATGCAAAGCGAAGAAGTGTGACGTCAAGGGATGTATAGCCACGCATCATCGGCTTCTTCACTACAACAAGAAGCCAGCAGCGACGGATGTCGAGAAGCCCGACGCTTCGGGACAGAAGAAGGAGGCTCAGGAAACGGTAGCCAGCTCAAGAACAACATCAAGTCACGCCTACCTCAAAATAGTACCGGTTCGAGTCATAGGACCGGCGGGAGAAGCTTCTACATTCGCACTTCTCGATGATGGATCTACCGTTTCCTTGATCGACGAAGAAATATCGAAGCAAGTCGGAGCGGAGGGCCATATCGACCCTCTGAAGATAGGTGCGATCGGAAACACCACAATCGACACTCCTCGTTCTCGAAGAATCACCGTAACTCTCGCAAGCCAGCTGAAGAATAGGGTGCCATTCAGAGCGCGCACCATACCGAAGCTCAACCTCGCACCGCAGACAGTCAGCGAAGAGGACGTTGCACATTGCAAACATCTAGATGACCTCAGGCAACAGCTGATTTACGACATAGGCGCACCGAAGATACTCATCGGTCAAGATAACTGGCACCTATTATTGGCCAGTGAGATTCGAAGAGGACCGAAACACCAGCCTGTTGCGTCGCTAACCACACTGGGCTGGACACTTCACGGCGCGCACACTAGAATACTGGGTCAGCAGGTGCATTACGTCAACCGACTTACAGCTAGCGATGAAGATCTAAACGAACAGCTTCGTGAATTCTTCGCTATAGAATCGCTGGTTATCAATCCGAGACGACCAGACTCCGATCCCGAGAAGAAAGCAGAAGATATCTTGACTCGTCACACTCAGCAACTAGAAGATGGACACATAGAAACAGCCATGCTGTGGAAAAATGAAAACATAGAAATGCCAGATAGTTACGGGACAGCACTCAAAAGGCTCGTCTCAATAGAAAAGAAGCTCGATAGCAAACCGGCTCTTCGAGACAGATACACAGAACAGATGGACTCACTCATCCGAAAGGGATACGCTGAGAAGGCGCCCAAAACCACCACACCGGGTAGAACTTGGTACCTGCCTCACTTCGACGTGTTCAATCCAATGAAGCCTGAAAAACTCCGCATAGTACATGACGCTGCCGCCAAGTCAGGAGGGCTGTCACTCAATGACTTCCTTCTTACTGGACCGGACTTGCTGCAGTCGCTACCCGGCGTCATGATGAGATTTCGACGTCACCGTATAGCCATTTCCGGTGACATAGCGGAGATGTTTATGCAGGTGAAGGTGCGACCACAGGACAGAGACGCCCTTCGATACCTGTGGAGAGGCAATAGAAGAGAAGGGTCGCCCGAAGAATACCGCATGACGTCCATCATATTCGGCGCGGCAAGCTCGCCGTGCACAGCCATCTTCGCGAAGAATTGGAACGCGAGAAGGCATACAGAAGAGCATCCAGAAGCAGTGGAAGCCATCATACAGAATCATTATATGGATGATTACCTCGATAGCTACGCGACAGTAGAAGAAGCGACACGTATCGCAACAGCGGTGAAGAAAATTCACCAACAGGCGAAGTTTGAACTAAGAAAATGGGTTTCAAACAGCACGCAACTCATAGAAAATATAGACGCCACACAGATCCGAACTGAAGTCGTCAGCATCGGAAATATAGATACAGAGAAGATACTCGGCCTGATATGGCGACCGAGAGAAGACACGTTAGGCTTCAACCTGACACTCGCCCGCCTACCGAAAGGCGTCATAGAAAAGGAGGTGCCAACCAAGAGAGAGGCATTGAGAATCGTCATGTCACTATACGATCCGCTCGGACTCGCTTCACCAGTAACAATTCGAGCCAAGCAAATACTGCAAGAGGCATGGAGGCGAGGAATCGACTGGGACCAGTCGCTAGACGAAGACCTAGCGACCCAGTGGAAGAGCTGGATACAGCACCTGCAACAGCTCAAGAATGTCAGCATACCAAGATGCTATCCAGGTTACAGCGAAGCCAGAGAGACACAGGTCCACGTGTTCACCGACGCAAGCGAAACGGCATACGCAACAGCAGTATACTGGCGAGCCACGACAGAAGACGGCCAGCATCACGTCAGCCTCGTCATGGCCAAGGCAAAGGTGGCACCATTGAAGCTGCAATCGATACCGCGCCTCGAACTACAGGCCGCGGTAATGGGAACCCGTGTAGCAGCAGCTGTCATACTCGAGCACCACATCAAGCCCGCATCGGTGACATACTGGTCAGACAGCAAAACCGTTCTGACATGGATAAGGAGAGGGGCACGAGTATACAAGCCGTTCGTCGCCCATAGAATAGCTGCCATAGAAGAGAATAGCAAAGTCGAAGACTGGCGATGGGTACCTACAAAGATGAATATCGCTGACATCGCTACCCGTGACGTGCCACATCACTTTGACTCACATCATGAGTGGTATTGTGGCCCCAAGTTCCTGTACGAAGAGCCGTCTATGTGGCCAACAGAGAGACCTCCCATAACAGGGGAGACAGGGGAAGAAAGGACTCTAACCGCCGTCGAAGAAACCGACGTCAGTAAATTAATAGAAGCCATACCAGATCCTACAAAGTTCTCAAAGTGGGAACGACTGCTCCGAGCTACAGCAAGCGTACTACGCTTTATATCTCTTTGCCGAGGACAGAAGGAGAGAACGTTCTACAAAAGAACAAGACAGAACACAGAGAAGGATCCTGACTGGCGAAAACAGAAAAAAACAGCACCTCTCCCACCGAAACGAACGTCGAAGCCATCAGAAACGGCTAAGAAACAAATTATAGAAGCTGAATTTCTCCATCAAGCAGAGAAGATACTCGTACAAGTCGCGCAGCAACAGTCATTTGCAGCAGAAATAGCCAGACTCCGAGAACAGAAGACACTAGGAAAAGATAGTCGACTGCGGCCGCTGCAAATAGAAATCATAGACAACGTTATACGACTAAGAAGCCGTATAGCAGCGACCAACGAGATCACCGATGATGTGAAACGTCCACCTATATTACACGGTGACCATCACATCACACAGATGTACATAGACTGGACACATCGCAGTCTACAGCATAGTGGGACAGAACTCACAATTAACGAAGTACGGCAGCATTACTGGGTCGTCAAGATGCGACCAACAGTGAAGAAGGTGGTAGCACAGTGCCTACAGTGTCGAATTCGCAAGGCCCAAGCACCCGTTCCGGCGACCGGCGATCATCCGAAGACGCGCCTCGCGCATCATCAGAGGCCGTTCACATACACCGGGCTAGATTATTTCGGCCCGCTATCAGTCACCGTCGGTCGTCAACATCAGAAGAGATACGTAGCTCTGTTCACGTGTCTCACCACCAGAGCCGTCCACCTCGAGATCGCCGCTAGCCTCAGCGCAGACTCCGCTATACAGGCGCTGCGCCGATTCGCTGCTCGTCGAGGCTGCCCAACCGAAATACACTCCGACAACGGCACCAACATGCACGGGGCCGACAAGGAGCTCCGAGACGCCTTCCGAGAGGAGGCCAGTCGTCGAGGCATCGTGTGGCGCTTTATAACGCCATCGGCGCCATTCATGGGAGGCGCCTGGGAGCGTCTAGTGCGCTGTGTGAAGTCCGCACTATATACTGTGCTCACAGAAAAGCACCCACACGAAGAGGTGCTGTCCACACTGTTGTGTGAGGCAGAGTACACAGTAAACAGCCGACCGCTGACGCACGTATCCGTGGACAGCGAAGACGACGAGTCAATCACACCGAACCACTTTCTACTTGGTGGGTCGGCGCGATTACCATCACCCGGCGTGTTCTCCGAGGAAGACGTAAACAATAAGAGGCTATGGCGTCGAACACAGATACTCGCCGACATGTTCTGGCGTCGCTGGGTCAGAGAATACCTGCCGGAGCTTCAAAACCGGCGGGAGCCGCATAGCCGCGGACCCGGACTACAGGTGGGCGACCCCGTGCTCATCGCAGACGGCCAGCTGCCTCGTAACACGTGGCCGCGAGGCCGCATAGTCACCATATTCCCCGGGGCCGACGGAGAAGTCCGGATCGCTGAGGTGCGCACTGCCGGCGGCACCTTGAAGCGTCCGGTGAAGAAACTCGTCCCATTACCGAAGTAGCAGCATAGCGTGCGTGCAGCGGCGAGCGTCGTGGCGGCGAGCGTCGTGGCGGCGAGCGTCGCGACGGCAGAGCGTCGTGGCGGCGAGCGTCGCGACGGCAGAGCGTCGTGGCGGCGAGCGTCGCGACGGCAGAGCGTCGTGGCGGCGGGCGTCGCAGCAGCGAGCGCCGTGGCTACAGTCGTCGCTCACCGGAGAAGATGCAGCGCCGCGCCGACGCCGCTACGAGTCGTCACAGCGCTGCACGGCGGGAGAGATGTTCGCGACGACGCATCATCAAAAACATGAAAAGTTAGGCGTTTCCATAGTGTCAGCTGCGAGACCCTATCTGGCGCACGCTAGCGCAAGTAGCGGAGGGACCGCCATCGTATAACGTACCGAGTCGCGAATGAGCTACGTTTTTGTTCGCTACGATGCGTCACCAAACAGTTGTTTATAGCTTAATTTAGTGAAAATAACAGTAAAATCAGTTTAAATAGTGTTTTATAGTTAAAAAACAGTGAAAAATAGTGTTTCCTAAGGAAAACGTGAATACCACCCCTATGAACTCCAATTAAGTGGGCTACATAGCCGAAATTATAGTTTAATTGGTGCGTCCAGGTACCCTAGACCGAGACCTAGCCCTGGACGTACCATTATAGTCCTGAAAAGCCTACTTGATTGGATTTATAGGGGTCGGAAACTTTAATTTGCTGTTTTTTGGTGACTCGTTTTAGCAATTTAGGTTTTCAGGGCCTGTCACGCCCTGAAAAATATAGATGTAATCATGAATTTTTCATAGTTTTTTAGGTCATTAGACCAGCTTGAGATACCTGCTTACCCCGTTGAAATATCTTCTTTGGTTATCGAATAAAATAGTTTGAAAAATAATTTAAAATCAAAACAATTAACATTTTTGTATTTACACGCTGAAATCTTTTCAGCGAATATAGTTACAGGAAATGCAGGTGTCTCAATCGCTGGACAATCTAATGACGATTGTAACGGTGTATAATATGATGTTATTATAGCCATTTTTCAGCTGCTAATAAGCACTTTTGTAAAATTATTGAAATAAAAATAAACTCTAAACCAGGAGACGGTTCGCGGTTCTCGTTAAGGTAAAGTTTCGAGGTACCTTAGCGCGCAAGCGAAAACATAGAATCGTAGCCATCGGCATGGTACCTATTCATCGTTCTGTTCCTGAAGAGTTACGCAAATCGTCTCCTGAAATCTCCTGAAGACTTGTCAAAATCGCTGTTATTATTTCATCATCAAGAAACCCTTCCCCGTCAAGACTTCACACATAGCTACTGGTCGCCAGTCTGCAGTTATCCTGAGCCTATAGGTACAGGACGTCAGCGCCGTTTGGACTAGGAGGCCTAACCTCAAGCAGGGATACACCTGGATAGGCATTACACACTCCTTCAACACACCGTGTCCGACGATCACGCCCGTCCAGTACAAGTAGTTACAACGTAGCTGAAGGACTGGGAATTGACCACAAAACAGTTTTGGCTCATTTGAAAAAAACTAGGTACACAAAAAAGCTCCATATTTGGGTACCTCGCGAGCTCACTGAAAGAAACCTAATGAACCGTGTACTCATTTGTGATTCTTTATTACGACGTAATGAAACCGAACCATTTTTGAAGAAGCTACTAACTGGAGATGAAAAGTGGATCACGTACGACAAGAACGTGCGAAAAAGGTCGTGGTCAAAGGCCGGTCAGGCTTCACAGACTGTGGCGAAACCCGGGTTCACTCGCAACAAGGTGATGCTGTGTGTGTGGTGGGATTGGAAAGGCATTATTGATTATGAGCCACCAGGCAGGACCATCGATTCTGAACTCTACTGCGAACAACTGATGAGATTAAAGCAAAAGTTGAGAGAAAGCGACCGGAATTAATCAACAGAAGGGGTGTGGTTTTTCATCATGATAACGCTAGACCTCACACATCTTTAGCCACTCAGCAAAAATTAAGAGAGTTTGGCTGGGAGGTGTTGATGCATCCGCCGTATAGTCCTGACCTTGCACCTTCAGATTTCCACCTGTTTCGGTCTCTTCAGATTCTTTAGGCAGTGTCAGGTTAACATCACGAGAGGACTGCCAAAACCACCTGTCGCGGTATTTTGATCAGAAGTCCCAAAATTTCTATAGCAATGGGATCATGTCCCTACCTACAAGATGGCAAAAAGTTATCGAACAAAATGGTACCTACATACTTTAGATAAATGTAAATAATGTATATTAAAAAATGTTTTGAATTTTCTTAAAAAATGCGAAGAAACTTTTTTTTTTTTTTTTTTTTTTTTTTTTTTTTTTTTTTTTTTTTTTTGTTGTTCGCAGTAGAGTTCAGAATCGATGGTCCTGCCTGGTGGTAACAGCTCATAATGAATAATGCCCTTCCAATCCCACCACACACACAGCATCACCTTGTTGCGAGTTAACCCGGGTTTCGCCACAGTCTGTGAAGCCTGACCGGCCTTTGACCACGACCTTTTTCGCACGTTCTTGTCGTACGTGATCCACTTTTCATCACCAGTTATCAGCTTCTTCAAAAATGGTTCGGTTTCATTACGTCGTAATAAAGAATCACAAATGAGTACACGGTTCATTAGGTTTCTTTCAGTGAGCTCGTGAGGTACCCAAATATCGAGCTTTTTTGTGTACCCAGTTTTTTTCAAATGCGCCAAAACTGTTTTGTGGTCAATTCCCAGTTCTTCAGTTACGTCGTAACTACTGATATGTCGATCTTGCTCCACTTTTTCAAAAATGGCATCCATTTTATCCGTAATAGGGCGACCAGAGCGACGTGCATCTTTGACATCAAAATTTCCGGATTGAAAACGCTTAAACCAAATTTGTGCTACTCTCACAGACACTGCACTGGGTCCATAAACATCGCAAATTTTTTTCGCGGCCTGCGTTGCATTTTTACCTTTTTTGTAGTAAAATTTTAAAATGTATCGAATTTCTTCATTAGATTCACTCATCTTGACAGTACGAAAAACAAATGAAAATCACACATTTTCCTAATTTGAATTTGGAATTATGTTCTTTAAAATTTAAACTTTCAATGATACCAAAACCAGCCAGATACAAATAGTATAGCCAAAGAGATTTTATTTTAAGTTCATACATACTATAATGCGAAAAGACTTTTTCCCCAACCTAATATATATCTCTTTATTTCATTTTTTTATGTCTTGTGACACATTGTTTGGTACCTCAAAAAGAAACAAACAATACTACGAAAAATAAAACATAAATTTTTATGCAGCCGTTCGTGTAGTTCAAACTCAAACTCAAAGCATTTATTTCAATTAAACCATTTACAGGAAACTCAGGAGTCTGTCAGTCAGATTGATGCTAGTTGCCCGTTCCAAAACGTTGCCCATTGTTCTCCATAGAGATCTTTCTATGGAGAAGAACGGGCAGGAAACTCCAGTTCCTTTATAGGAACAATATTACCCGGAGTTGTAACGTATTGAACTGTCTATATATCTCAATAATAACAACACAAGAACATTATGACTCATAAAATCGTTAAGAACTCCACAATCAGACTGACTACATCGTAAGCGATTTATGTGTGAGCGAACGTAAATTTTCGATTTCCTTGAATTTCTCACAAGAAACTCCATTTTCAAGGAACGAGTGGTGCTGACTGAGTATCAATTTATATTTCGTGACTATTCTACACATTTCCGCTGCATTCCGAGTTGGATTACTAGGTATATAAGTGTGTTTTTCTTTATTTATTTTGTTTAGTAAACAAATATGGCTTACAGAGAATTGATTTTCTTTTTAAATTTGCTGTATTTGAATCTTTCATTTTAAATATTTTGGGCAAATGTCTTTCTTAAAAGAACCACGCCTTTTGTATCCACCTTAAAGTGTGTGATTGATGCGCGATGCGGCCGTCAATTTTTCACATCGTGTTTGAGAAAGAGACAGCCAAATAAGGACGTTTAAGCGACAGAGACGCACTACAAATCTACACTTTTACGATGTGCCATATAACGGCCACGTGGGTCTGTACTACATTTTCGTGTCCATTTTGTTTACAAAATAAGACAGTAACGGAAAAACACTATACAAATGTCAAGATTTCTGCTGTTTTTGCCGGTGTTGCGTTGTTTTAGGTTGCTAGATGTACGGATTAAGCCGAACAATGTTTGGCTTTTTATGTTTGCTTTAAACCGGATAAAAATAGCGCATGTGGCCGGTTCAGATTCTGTTGCAGACGACTTTTTTGAGTGACAAATTGGCACGTGGTTTTAAAAGTGTTGAAATATTTATATTTAGTTGCTACTTTCTTTGTTTATTTTTACGAAGATACGCCTACCATAATCAACGTCATTATACAATA
Source organism: Cosmia pyralina (assembly GCA_946251885.1). Classification (NCBI taxonomy): domain Eukaryota; kingdom Metazoa; phylum Arthropoda; class Insecta; order Lepidoptera; family Noctuidae; genus Cosmia; species Cosmia pyralina. The sequence goes on from OX276346.1 coordinate 16,371,037, forward strand.
CTGCTACTACCTACTATCTGGATAATTGCACATACTGCATAAATATTGGGATAAAAAGTGCTGGCACGTTGTTCCGCTCCGCCACTGCTCATCAAGGGTTAGCTCCTAATGGGGATATTGCCCTAATCAAGTCAACGCTTCGTTTTCAGATTGGTGATATGATGTAGGTTATTATTATAAGCTCTGCTGCTGCTGGCTTTTTGTATGCACGTCTCTGTGACAAACAAATCCATTTTTCTTTCTTTCTTTCTTTCTTATACCTACTAAACGGTGCAAATTCTTTTGAAAAACCTCGACCTCGACAGTTGCCGAGTAACTTGTCTATTCGGTTATTCTCAGCCTATAATTCCACTGAACGAAAATAGCCTATAATATCAAACCCGGTTTCAAGGAATCTTCATGAAATTCTGCCTAACTCGTTGTGAACAACAACCACGATTTTATATTTAATATTCGAAATTTAATATTAATTAATGAGCACTTCTTCTGTTACTTTCTAATTTGTTCTTACCTTTATAAAAATATATTTTCCTTTCGCGTACCCGAGGGTGGGGGAGGCTCTAAATCATTTTTCCCGCAAGTAGGTGGCTACCTATTACGTTACTGTAGTCATGACAGCGCCCGTCTGCTGAAGGAATGGGTTGGTCCGGTTCGTTAGCCCGATTCTGTCCCCCTACTCTGATTTAGTCAGTACCGGCCAACCGAGTGTAACCCCATTCTCCCTCCGATAAAACAAAAAATAAACTTGTTAATTGAAACATTACGATTCGGAATATACCGACCGCCAGCATTTCATCTGTTCGTGGTCGAATACAATAAAATTTTATTAATTCCAATTCCATCCATATAATTCAGTACAAAATCACTTGATTTTACATTAATAATTTTATTTTTATGTCTCTGTCTGATGAATGCTGAGTGCAGACCCTCGGCATTTAACTTCTGTGTGCAGTAAATATTAGCAGTTCAATTTTCTATCCAAATAAAATACTTTATCCAAACATGAAATGTACGAAATGTGAATTCAGATGCGAATCGGAAAATACAAATCGTCTAATCGACTACACTATCGTAGACGTTCGTAGCTCACGTAGCGTAGCGTCTATTAGCTTAGAGTTGCTACGCCGTAGCATGTAGCTGCTCGGAACTCTCGATCTATTGGCCGGGAAAACGAGGTACTCAACTAGTGTTTTGTAACTTTAAATTATAAAACGACTTTACGTTTACCTTTACCTTTTTTTTTTTTTTGTGGATGGGATATCATCAATGACTTCTCCCTCTCTGGGCGGAGCAGGAGGGCGTGTCAGACTTTTACTGACTAAAACCCACCCGTGTTCCTTCAGTTTCTTGTGCCAGGGCTACGGTACCTCTTTCGAACAACCCGCGACCCCGGCGGCATCGGCCCTATCGGACCCCACCTCTGCTGACATCTTTTTGAGGCGCGCGTGGAACACAGCGCGCCGTCGCGTTGACCCGGGCCTGCAGTGCTATTCTGTACAAATCTCACCGTGAAAACTTAAGTGAAGTGAGTTATCATTCTGCCTGATGCTAGGGATTGACACTATATTATAGCTCACTCCACGCTCACTTCACCCAAGTTTTCACGGTGAGATTTGTACAGAATAATAGCACTGCTGGTAATTACCGGGCGGCACGTTTACCTTTACCTAAAGGAGTTATTGGGTAAATATTAAAAATACAATTTCCAATTAATAAAACAATGCGTTTGTATAACAAAAATGAAGCAGATACTTTTGCTAACATAGCAGTATTAGTTACAATACATTTAATAACATTTCACGACGATTCGCAAAAAAATCCTTTTTTAGGGTTCCGTACCCAAAGGGTAAAACGGGACCCTATTGCTAAGACTCCGCTGTCCGTCCGTCTGTCCGTTAGTCTATCTGTCCCTCACCAGGCTGTATCTCATGAACCGTGATAGTTAGACAGTTGAAATTTTCACAGATGGTGTATTTCTGTTCCCGCTATAACAACAAATACTAAAAAACAGAATAAAATAATAAGGAGCCCCCTTAAATATTTATTTTATTCTGTTTTTTAGTATTTACCATACAACAAACGTGATTTTTTGCTCGTTTTTGCTCGATACTGATAACGGCAACAGATAGACGCTTGAAATGTTCATAGAATATTAAGTTATATATTCACATTAACAATAAATAATTAAATTAAAATAAAACAAATATTTAAAGGGGCTCCCATACAACAAACATAACGTAACGCTCGTTTTTGCTCGATATTGATAACGGCAACAGATAGACGCTTGAAATATTCACAGAATATTTAGTTATATATTCACTTTTACTATAAATAATTAAATTCAAATAAAACAAATATTTCTTTAAATATTTGTTTTATTTGAATTTAAAACGACAAAAAAATCACGTTTGCTGTCGTTTTTATAGATCACGGTACCTACGGACCCTTCGTGCGCGTGTCCGACTCGCACTTGGCCGGTTTTTTTATTTTTTATTTCTCTGAATGATAAAACAACACTAAAATAATAATAATAAAAAAAAATAATAATAATATTACTTACTAACACTAGCTATAAGATATTACTAACACTATGGATCGTTTGTTATCTGATTTAATAAAAAAAATTGATTTTGATTTGATTTTTAAAAACGTTTTCTTGAAGGACGAAACCGCACTCTATAAAATACTGGCACCAGCATAATATAAACGACACATATATTGTGCACCATCTTATCAACGTCTACGGTTATCATCAACTAGCAGTACGCCTGTGTTCATGACCCGCTGTATTATGCACTTTGATATGAATAGCTGAAGAAGCCGCCGTCATAAAAAATGCACTGTATTCTCAGATTAATTTTCCTACGCCCGTAATTTGGACATCACAACAAAGACGTCCAAATAAACGTCAGCTTCGCAACAAAAATAAACACAAATTAAAAAGGAAACAAAAAAAGAAAAGCTGCCGTGTAATATCTTAAATGAAGACACTCCCCTTAGGAAATCGACAACGCGGCAGCAACACAAGCGGCCAGTTAAAAATAAACCGTATGACTACTATTTTAGTAGGAAAGAAGACAAGTCGAAATAGACAATTTGCTACCGTTAAAATTCCCTTTACAGCGGACGGGGGAATTTGAAAGGGCTCCTTAAAGCCCGGATTTACTTCGGAAAATTATATCTAATTCTGTCGGAATCCGTCCACACGCGAGATGCCGATTTAATTGTGTTTACCGAGACTTAGTTAGCAAACATTGAGCTACTTAATTCAGGGATATAGGGGAAGGAAGTCTTTTATTGCTTTGTACTGTATTAGAGAATGGTTATTAGCAGCTTTGGGTGTGGCATAATATGTTTATTGTTTTTGAGGAAGTTTCGGTAGAAATCGCCAATGGTATTGACCATTTAGGACTAAGATATTGTACTTAACATGTTTTTCGATGGTATTAAAAATTTTAAAAAACTGCTACCTACCTCTTCCATAATATTTTTTACGTTTAGGTACTCACACAGTGCTGTTACAAATCCTTCAACATTTTATAATGGCGACACGACACGATGGCTTTACTGTTAAATTGTGCCTCTGAGAGATACCGTTTAAATCGGTTCACTTATTTCAGATAGTACGTCCATGCAGCTATTTAGCCTCTATTAAAACGGACAAATGCTTTATTGGCGATCATCCGACTGATCTCCGACTAATAACAGCCACACGCAAAACGATGGCCCAAGGGGCCTACTTGAACGTTACAGATTAGCAACACCCTCGGGACTTTGCCCAAGATATTTATATCCCATGACAAACTGAGAACTATTTGCATACATAACATTATGGTATACTAGCTTTTGCCAGCAGCTTCGCCCACGTGGATGTTGGAAAATATCCCACGGGAGCGTTCTACTGGGAATTCCTTCCTTATTCCTTTATTATAAAGGAAACCTCTGTGCAAAACTTCAGCTTTCAGATCCAAGGGTTTGGGCTGGGCGTTGATGAGTCAGTCAGTCAGTCAGGAATTCTCTTTTTATTTATATAGATTAACGGAATCATAAACTAATTATAAACTATGTAGTTGGTACAGTAATAAATATTTTATTTAGTTTAAATATTTTTATTTTAACGGAGGCTACCATCGAGGCACTGTCCTGTCTTAGGTTGCTACCTTTTCTGTTAAACGAACAGTACTTTTCTTTACTTACTTTTTTTTGTACCGTAAGCCGACGTACGCATGGACGTAAAAATATCGCGGCGGGATTTTATCGCGCACTGGATTTTCAACTCTCGTTGTTGAGCCGAGCGTTGAGAATCCAACTTAACAATAACAGAGTACATCTAGCGCGTCGAAAAAACACACTGTTGGATTTTAAACTCGCGGCGCTAAGCAGAGCGTTGAAAATCCAGTGCGTGAAGTAAAATCGTCGCAATATTTTTACGTCTGTGCGAACGTCGACTAACTATAAGTGCAATCAAGATTTCTATTTCATGATTTCATTGAAATTAAATATCATTGTAAACTATGACTTATATAAAAAAAGCGGCCAAGTGCGAGTCGGACTACATACAATGAAGGGTTCCGCGGATAGTTGGGATGAAGTTATCCCAAGAACAAACTAAACATTGTAGTTGAAAAATATGTTCTCCCATACATCGACATACGTCACGGTCAATTCTCCACCTGCAAAAGTAAGTTTGTAATCGCAAAAAAAAAAATTATGCGATAAAACTAAAAATTATCGATTTCCGGACTTTTTCCTTTACTTTTGCTGTGAGACCTAGCTTCTTGCCAGTTGTCATGATTCTAGGTCAAGGGCAAGTACCCTATATGTTTTGATTTACTCGCGAGTAGGTATCAAAATATGTCGCTTAAATGGCCGTATTTTTTTTTATTGCGTTGACTTTTTTTAGAGCTCCAAGGGACCATGACTTACGTATTTGATATTAATTTCAACTTGATACCTCCACGCGTTCCTGAGAAAAAGGTTCTTGACAGACAGACAGACTGACAACGAAGTAATCCTATAAGGGTTCCGTTTTCGTTTTTTCCTTTTGAGGTACCACAGTACGGAACCCTAAAAACTATTATTTATACTCAATCATTTTTATTTATGAAGAAACATTAAAAGATTTATTAACGTCGTCACTGGTTCAACCATAATTTACTATAATGACTCTGTAACAATTCTGATCATGAAGACGAAAAGTGTGTTTATTATATTTTTGTAAAATAATAAACACAGTTTTTGTCTTCATAACATAAGTGAGTATGAGAGGTATATAGACCTAATCATATAGCAACTTAAGTGTAACATCAAGGCAAAGATGCCACGATTAATAATGCAAAGACAGCGACACCGAAATAAACCGTGTACATCCCTTTAAATCCTGCTTAAAAAGGTGACGCCGCAGTAAAAGCCTTCAGTAGTGCCTCTTCAATCTTCATATAGGCTGGAAACATCATATTCTAGGCACGAATCTCATGCAACAGTCAGAGTGCACCATATATCCCCGTAATCTAATAAACGTCTGGTGCCCATATTCGCCGCATGACAATATAAACGCACTCTGACGACGAGATTCACTCAAGGGTGCTTTTACACAATTTCCTTGGCATACCCTTTTCGCTCGACACTCCACCTTTTTGCCCCCTTAGCCCTAGCACCTCTCTTCACCTTTTTATAATCAAAGGGAAACAAGTGTCTCCGTTTATTGAACTTGTCTTTACATGAGTTGTATTAGGATTTTGTTGTAACGTTATTAGATGTCGTCTAAGGTGACACCGTAACATTTTGAAGGTTCTTTATTCTTCTAGATTTAATATTATTCAAAATTGTATATATTCTGTATCTATATCGTTTCAATAAATATTCTAAAAACACTCAATATTATATACTCTCCTACTTTCCGTCCCATAATTTTAATACCAAGCTATATTTAAGATGTCTTTGTAAGTACCCCATAATCATTCGTTTCGTATGGTTTAGACGATGGTAATTCTTTTGTTCATTAACAATGCTCCTTAACAGACTTGTCCGGGGAGCTTTGTGCCTCGTAATATTCAATTCAGTGCCATACATAAATAAAGCCTTGAAATGCTTGGAGAATGTAGATAATCATCGCGTGCCGATAATTGACGGTATATGTCGGAAATAGTTACGTTTTCATATGAAAACAAAATGAGGGTACTTCAGTAACATAATTTGAATGAAATAGTCAACATATATTATTATCTGTTATCGTGGAAGTTGGCTCGTTACAAGCTCGTGACGTCATTGAAGTAAACGAGTCACATGTAACCGATAAGCTTAACGACAGTTCCGATTTACTACAAGTGAGCGGATATCCGACAATGGTTTAGGAACGTGCCCCCGAATGACGGCTAGGTATTGAAGCTTCGTGGCTTCGGAGCCGGCTTGTTTTACTTTCCCAAAGGCATTTACTCGGAACACCGAAAATTCCACCGAATTGAACGATAAACTATACCAATACTTGGTTTGCTCGGTCACTCCTGGCAAACACAGTGCATATAAAATGGAAACTATATGTTGGCATCTTTGTATTTTGATTCATTATCATTGTTCTGTACTTATTTACATACACTGAAACGTCTTGACATTCTCGTAGAAAAAACTAAACTGTGTTAATTTAATCGTTATAGCTCTAATGCGTCAATAGACACAATAATTATGAACCCAGCCAGGGTTTAATCGCATTCTTCAACAAATAGCTAGAGAGCCTGAATAGTGTCGGTATTATTATAGAATGAAATGGAAAAATCCTTTTATTTTAAAGTAATAAAAACATTGAACATGTCATGTTGCAAAGGCATATCAACATTCACAGAAAATGGCCGCAGGAATTCAGAGAAGTAGACGGATTTCATTACGGTAAAACCGATAACTCCGCTTGCAATCATAGGTTGGTGATATGAACGACGATGTCTGTATAAACCATACTCAGCCCAATCTATTCCACCAGGGTACTGTTTCAATAGAAATATGAAAAGCTTTTGTAAGATTTCTTTATAATAAAATCGTTTAGACGTTTGTCAATATAGTTTTCGATTCAGTTTCGAGGGTCTAATACGATGAAAATGATAGTGCCAATAGTATCTACTTATCAAGGAGTACCTAGTCTTAAAGTTTTACCTGAAACGCTATTAAAATAAAATTATTCTAACTGTTACTAGTCTGATGCGTACGATACTGCGATGTTTCGGGTATCTACAGATATCTGAAACAATGTTTGTATCTATTGATACAGCTGGTGCCAGCAGATGTCTGTATCAGTCCAATGGTTCAAACAAAGTCTCAGCCGGTAATTCGAAGATCCAAAAGGTATGAGGAACAAAACATTTTCGAAAACATGACCATATCAGTTAGCAAGCGTTACTATAGCAGCCGAGTGCTGCAAGCAAAAATAGTCCTTTAGGTGTATAGATGTTCGTTTCTTCGATAGTACACTATTGTTGCCACTGCAAATTCCATGCGTAAACCGAGTATCTATACACACTACTTGCTTTAATCAAACATCTATAATGCAAACTGATATAGTATTTATTTACTCCCAACATATGGAAACCACTCATCGCCTATTAGACGATGCTTGGCTGAGTTCCTTTGCACTATTACAAAAAAAAAAAAAAAACGATGAAATAACTCAAATCCACCTCAGTGCGAGTGTCCTCAGACCAAATCCCTATTATAAATGGACTCGAGAGGCGGAGTGTGGGCATTCAATGTGTTGAAATATAATAAAATAAAATAGAAGACCGGCTTTTATGTAGCTAGTGTTTTACAGCTTATAATATACTAGCTTTTGCCCGCGGGTTCGCTCGCGTTAATTTAGAATTTGACAAACAACTCAGGTTGTGCTCTGCTTGTAGTAATATAATTCAATCATGTTTCGACAGATACGTGGCGCCATATATTATCATAAGAACTTTATTGTTGTTTTCCTCGGGAAAAGTACTTTTTTCGGGATGAAAAGTACCCTATGTTCGTTTCTGTACACCTGACAACGTATCGCAAAATTTCAGGATGATCGGTTTAGTGGTTTAGGCATGAAAAGGTAACAAACAAACAAACAAACTTACTTTCGCATTTATAATATTTGTTAGGATCCTAGTGCGTCAAACTGAATCATATAAAACTAAAAATAAATTGTCTACCTATACCTTTTACCTCAAAAGGAAAAAACGGAACCCTTATAGGATTACTTCGTTGTCCGTCTGTATGTCTGTCAGTCTGTCAATACCCTTTTTTCAGGAACGCGTGGAGGTATCAAGTTGAAATTGATATCAAATATGTAGGTATATGGTCCCTTAGAGTCCTAAAAATACGGCCATTTATGCGACATATTTGATACTCGCAAGTAAACCAAAATCTATAGGGTACTTCCCGTTGTCCTAGAATCATAAAATTTGGCAAGAAGCAACGCCTCACAGCACAAGTAAAGGAAAAAGTCCGAAAATTTGTAATTTGTAATTCTATCACCAAAAAAAATATTTTCAAATCGGTCAGTCTGTCAAGACCCTTTTTCTCAGTAACGCGTGGAGGTATCAAGTTGAAATACGTAGGTCTATGGTCCCTTGAGTCCTAAAAAAATTAAGCTTCCATATCAACGCAATAAAAAAATACGGCCATTTATGCGACATATTTAGATACTCGCAAGTAAATCATAACCTAATACACTTACCTACCTATACATACCACCACCACCACTACCACTTACCTATATATACTTCCCGTTGACCCAGAATCATGAAATATGGCAATAAACAAGGACTTACAGCACAAGTAAAGGAAAAAGTCCGAAAATTCTTAATTTGTAATTGTATCACAATTTTTTTTTTGTGATTACAATACTTATTAAGTTTGTTTTTGGGATAAGTTCTGTGCATCTACGGAACCCTCCATTGTGCGTGGTCCGACACGCACTTGGCCGGTTTTTACTTATTAGTTACTTTACATAACTATAATTCAGAACCAATAATATGTAGGTAGGTAGGTTATATTTCGTTCGTTCGACGAATCTGCACGAAATCTAACTTAGTGAGATGTATTGATGATTTTTATGGTTAAAAGTATGTAAATATTAGGTTGGGGAAAAAGTCTTTTCGCATTATAGTATGTATGAACTTAAAATAAAATCTCTTTGGCTATACTATTTGTATCTGGCTGGTTTTGGTATCATTGAAAGTTTAAATTTTTAAGAACATAATTCCAAATTCAAATTAGGAAAATGTATGATTTTCATTTGTTTTTCATACTGTCAAGATGAGTGAATCTAATTAAGAAATTCGATACATTTTAAAATTTTACTACATAAAAGGTAAAAAAGCAACGCAAGCCGCGAAAAAAATTTGCGATGTTTATGGACCCAGTGCAGTGTCTGTGAGAGTAGTACAAATTTGGTTTAAGCGTTTTCAATCCGGAAATTTTAATGTCAAAGACGCACGTCGCTCTGGTCGCCCTATTACGGATAAAATGGATGCCATTTTTGAAAAAGTGGAGCAAGATCGACATATCAGTAATTACGACGTAGCTGAAAAACTGGGAATTGACTACAAAACAGTTTTGGCGCATTAGAAAAAAACTGGGTACACAAAAAAGCTCGATATTTGGGTACCTCACGAGCTCACTGAAAGAAACCTAATGAACCGTGTACTCATTTGTGATTCTTTATTACGACGTAATGAAACCGAACCATTTTTGAAGAAGCTGATAACTGGTGATGAAAAGTGGATCACGTACGACAAGAACGTGCAAAAAAGGTCGTGGTCAAATGCCGGTCAGGCTTCACAGACTGTCGCGAAACCCAGGTTAACTCGCAACAAGGTGATGCTGTGTGTGTGATGGGATTGGAAGGGCATTATTCATTATGAGCTGTTACCACCAGGCAGGACCATCGATTCTGAACTCTACTGCGAACAACTGATGAGATTAAAGTAAGAAGTTGAGAGAAAGCGGCCGGAATTAATCAACATAAGGGGTGTGGTTTTTCATCATGATAACGCTAGACCTCACACATCTTTAGCCACTCAGCAAAAATTAAGAGAGTTTGGCTGGGAGGTGTTAATGCATCCACCGTATAGTCCTGACCTTGCACCTTCAGATTTCCACCTGTCTCGGTCTCTTCAGAATTCTTTAGGCAGTGTCAGGTTAACATCACGAGAGGACTGCCAAAACCACTTGTCGCGGTATTTTGATCAGAAGTCCCAAAATTTCTATAGCAATGGGATCATGTCCCTACCTACAAGATGGCAAAAAGTTATCGAACAAAATGGTACCTACATACTTTAGATAAATGTAAATAATGTATATTAAAAAATGTTTTAAATTTTCATAAAAAATGCGAAGAAACTTTTTCCCCAACCTATTACATATGTTTTATTGTCGCGTATCATATTTTGATCAAGATACAAGCTGACACAGACCTGCAAATTGCAAAAAAAGCCAAAAAAAAAATCGCAGGCTACCACAGCGCATCCCCTTGAGTACCTAAACCTTTATTAGCTACGTCAATGAAAAAATGCTGTCTCCCACGTCATGTTTGACCCAGAATTAACATTATGTATTACATATAATGTTAGTAGGTAACGTTGTTTGCAGGAAAGCCTCGCTAAAGTAAAAATGGAACAAGTGGAAAAACTATTTATTACGTGACCGAGATCTGAATACAGCTCTCTAAAAAACATTAATGAACCAGTTTTTTTTTTATATCTCTGCAGTTAAATAAAGGCCTAATGCCGTCGCATATATTCTTAAGATGTGCAATTAAGTTCTTTTTATCCTTCTTCGTTTATGATATTTCCAAAGTATTACGCACAATATCTCCAGGACATCTGCCACTACGTTGGATTTGTACCGCTGGAAAACAAGTAAATTGAATAAATTAGTTAAAGGTGCCTACAAAGCTCGATTTTTGACGATCGTTATTGTCGCTCAATATAGAATAGAATAGAATACTCTTTATTATGCACACCATTACAAAAGACAACACAATACAACAAATACTGACAATATACTGTTTTTGACGATCAATAAGATCTGTCAGCTACAGATTTGATCGATGTAATCGTTAGTATCGCTTTTTAACGATCCATTTAAATAACAAGGTTAAGATCAAGCAGCACTTGTTGATTTCTCGGTCGACAACAACCATCCACCATGGCGATCGACAAAAAATACGATGTCGATCGTCCGATGCTAACATATTCACTCAAGTTTGATCACACATTTGTCGATCGTCAAAAATCGAGTAAATCCGTAGGTACACAAAAACGTATACATTACAAGACACATATAACACAACATACAAGACCACAAAATAAAACAAAACAAAAACACCATAAAACACAAAAAACACCACATAAAACATACAAGACCATGGTTTGGTTACATAAAAGACATGTCTAAAAATAAATTTTTCTTTGCAAAAAAAAATGGTCGACTCCTGTTTAGCTAGGAAGGGTTCTAGTGCTCCCGAGCGCAGCGAGGGAGCCGTGAATGAAATCCTGAGCGAAGCGATTGAGTTAAGACTAGAATCCTAAATGCAGCAAGGGATTCAAGCTTACCCCCGAGGAAAATACTTTACTTTTCGTACATACTGGGAGGTAATAAAAACCAATTCGATTCTGGAACTACTACTTTATGAAACTGTTAAATAACCGGGGAATACCTACTTATATGCAGTTTTATACAGTAGGTATTTATACACTTCTGGACACATCTTTTGGCCCACCTTGTATTTTCAGTTTCGTTTGGTCCTAGCTAAAATTTTATATTAGGTCGAGCAAAAAGTTTTTATGCAGTTTTGAACCTGGCACATTCACAATTTCATTCAATAGTCTTTTTTTGAATTTCGAACACAGAATTTAAAGAAACAAAAGACAATTTGGAGCCTGTTTGTTGATATCAAACAATCGAATACTAAGAAAACTTGGTTTTATTAGTTTACTTGGATTTAATTCTTGAAAAAGTGATTGATATCTTTGGTTTTGCAACAAACATTACTTATTCTTAACATTAAGGTGAGGTTCTATCAATAATCTATGGATACTTCACCTGAAGTCGCCGCCCAAGCTGTGGCACTTATTCAGGCCGGACACAGCCAAAGAAACGTGAGTGCTCAACTTAATTTAAGTCGATCTGCGGTCCGAAATGTTTATCGGAGGTACCTAGAGACTGGCGGCTTTGTTCGTCGCCAAGGAAGGCCACGATCTCGGGTCACAACTGAAAGGCACGATCGATTCATAGTGACGACCAGCTTGAGAAATCGTCACCTTACCTCCATTGAGATACAAAACCAACTTCGCGACTTCCACGGAGTATCTGTGAGCGCTCGAACTGTTCGGAGAAGGTTAAAAGAACGCGATATGGTACCACACAAGCCAGCTAATGGCCCCAAACTAACGCGAGCCCACCGAACAGCACGCCTTCATTTCGCACGCAGTCATTTAAATTGGACACAGCAAGATTGGAGCCGTGTACTCTTTTCTGATGAGTCTAAAATTGTGTTACATGGCAATGATGGAAGGAAGAAGGTCTACCGACGTAAGGGAGAGCATTTCGCACAATGCTGCTTTGAAGAGAAGGTTGCTTATGGCGGTGGCTCATGGACTGTCTGGGGCGGTATATCCGCGAGCGGCAAAACTCAACTTGAGGTTGTTACAGGACCACGGCTGCCAACATTAAATGCTGAAAGGTACATTCGTGAGTGCTTAGAACCTCACGTGATACCATACGCGGACTATGTGGGCCCAAATTTCCTTTTTATGCATGATAATGCAAGAGCCCATGCGGCCGGCATCGTCAGGGAATATCTTCGGGATGTGAACATCACAGTTGTGGACTGGCCAGCCAGAAGCCCAGACATGAACCCCATTGAGCACATGTGGGACGAGCTAAAAAGACGTGTTAGGGCTCGTCAGCCAGTTGCCCAGACGATGCAGGAGTTGAAAACTGCCATAGAAGAGGAATGGGAGATGATCCCTCAAAATTTCATAGAGCGGTTGATAAACTCTATGCCTAATCGTATGAGAGCTGTGGTAGATGCCCATGGAGGCAACACGCGTTATTAAATTAACCTTCATTTGATAAAACATGTTTTTTATTCAAAAATCAATTGCCTTTAACAAGGCGCATATCCGACTTGTTAGGCGTAGCTCCATGTCGTATGGTATTCTGAATTCAAATTTAAAACAATACGATCGAAAAAGATGGTAAAATGTATCAGGTTTAAAACTGCATCAACAGTTTTGGTTCAATCTAGCAATCATATTTCGGTAGGGGCCATCGAAACCTAAACTCTAAGGTGGGCCAATAGATGTGTCCAGAAGTGTATTAACTTATAATATTTCATTAAAAAGACTATAAATTGTCGTAAATATGACACACAAATCCAACATTCTAACGCAGGGGCACAGTGCAGACTTTAATATACAGTTGTGGACATATATATTAATTAGGAACGACTGATACCGAAGTCACTTTTCGATTAACAAGTTGCTGTTCTTTTTGTATCAATTTACTGAATATAACTTTTAACAACATGATTAAACATCAATTTGAATAAGCTAGTTCTAGTACTACATACAAGATACGTAAAATAGTTGGACTTCTATTAATAATTTAACTATGGTCCATTTCAACTACCGAAACTTCCTAGCTGTGGCGAAATAATTAGGAACGGGTAGAATTTTTTTTTATTTTTTATATTAAATTTATTAAATTCAATAGTTTAATAAATTACTTCATTTATAACAATACTTATTAAATAGGGTTTACGACTGCTTAGAAAACTAAGCATCAATATTTTGTAGAATGACCCTTGCTTATAAATGTTCTGCAGCGACAGGCATTATTATTTTACAGGCTTCAAGAGAAATAGTGCTCCACGATTCGACAAAGGCATACAGTTCATTCAAAACTAAAACAAAACTACCTGCAGACAGCGTCTTCTCGTATAAGGAAGAATAGTCTCTTCCAATATTTGCCTGTATTGAAATTGGTCTAAAATTCCTTCAATCTTTTTAACTTTACCAACACCAGGCCCTAAGAAACATCCCCAAACTTTTATGTTTCCACCCCCACTTTTGCTTTACTACATTTTTCGTAAACTTAGGATTCAATGCCTGCCTATCCGTCAGGACCTATGGTTTATTTTATCTTCGTTTCGTCAGAAAATAATATATTTGTCCATTGACTTGCTGCCCAGTCGCCATACTTTCTAGCGAAATCTAATCTTACTTTTCGTTGCAACTTCTTGAGAAGTATAGGTACTTTAGAGGTTTCATGCTTTAGTCAAACCTTAGCATGATATGCTGGCTGACATTCTATTATTCAAACATCGAATTACTCTGGAAGAAAAACGAAGCTTGTGTTTCTTCAAAGGTGTGAGATTAATTTGATTCTTTTAATATAGCGGGCGTCAGCCCCATTTCACCTCCTTGTTATTTCAGTAGCTAGCCTCTCACTGTGAGCCCTCACAGTACCTACTCTGCGGGCGATTCTTCCAAATAACTTTGCGTCCGTTAAGCGTCTTCGTACTGTACGCGCTGATACTCTTCCATTTCCAATAACTTCCCATCTTGTAATTTCAGAACCCTTAAATGGATCAGTCTTCGCTGAACGAACAATCAAAGCATCTTCACGCGGTGTTTCTTTTTGGGTTCGGTAGCCAAATGGCAAAAAACGGAACCCTTATGGATTCGTCATGCCTGTCTGTCGGTCTGTCCGTCCGTATGTCACAGCCACTTTTTTCCGAAACTAAAAGAACTATACTGTTGAAACTTGGTAAGTAGATGTATTCTGTGAACCGCAGAAGATTTTTACACAAAAATAGAAAAAAAAAAAAATTTTAGGGGTTCCCCATACTTAGAACTGAAACTTAAATTTTTTTTTTCATTAAACCCATACGTGTGGGTATCATGGATAGGTCTTCAAAAATGATATTGAGGTTTCTAATACTCGTATAATTTTTTCTAAACTGAATAGTTTGCGCGAGAGACACTTCCAAAGTGGCAAAATGTGTGTGTGTCCTCCCCCCTGTAACTTCTAAAATAAGAGAATGATAAAACTAAAAAAAATATATGATGTACATTACCATGTAAACTTCCACCGAAAATTGGTTTGAAAGAGATCTAGTCCGTAGTTTTTTTTTAATACGTCATAAATCGTAAACCGCAATTTACCTTTCATTCAATCAACTCAATTATTAAAACATCGATCAAAGTTACAACGAACTACAAGAACTTTTATATTATGTTACTTGTTGCTACGGAACCCTTCATGGGCGAGTCCGACTCGCACTTGGCCGCTTTTTTTAGATTTAGGTTTTCGAAGAACATTATTGGTAGTGTCATATGATCAGCAATCTTTTAAAACGACCAATCATGTTCATTCAGTGCCATAATCGGTTTCGGGGTTCATTGATCACAACTTTCCTTTTTACCATAATTTATACATCAATGCTTTTTAACCATAATTTTGAAATAATTACCTTAAAAATTAAACTAAACCAAGATTATACCACTGAACCGATTTCGATAAAATTTCATGGAGATAGATGGCATCCTGGGGAAGTACAGAACTGCATATCAGGTTATACTAAATTGTCAAATTTCTCCAAATGATTTTAAACCTTAAAATGATTATTAAGTACAAAATCGAATTAGAAAATTTAACAGTTTGTAGTAACTTGACCTGCTGCAGTGTATACATAGCCTATGTCTTACTACTTTTTGTCTCAAAAAAAACTTTTTTACAAAAAAATATAACCGACTTCCAAAAACAACACTACAAAGTGAAAAATAACTTTAATTTCGGAAGTCGTTGTCTGGTTAAATGTATTTTCGTTTTTTGCCACCGACTTCCGAAATTTAAGTTATTTTTCACTTTGTAGTGTTGTTTTTGGAAGTCGGTTGTATTTTTTTGTAAAAAAGTTTTTATTTTTCACTTTTTAGTTGTGGTACCTACCCCACACAAATTCTAATACCACTACCTGCAAAACAAACTAGAACATCATCCATATAAAAGTGGGGAAAAAATACGTATTATTGAAGCTAACTCCTAACCCAAGCAAAGTTGATCAATTTTATATGGGACCAACTTTGATGTATACCCTCTCGAATAAAACATTTTTTTTTCAAATCAGACGACTCTGTAAAAAGTTATGCGTGGTCATACATAAAAAAAAATAATAATATACGTGTCGAATTGAGAACCTCCTCCTTTTTTTTCGTCGGTTAAAAATAATCCTAAAGGGGGTGATAAAGCGGATGAAAGTTTATAATTGCCGATTGTGAAGAGGCGCCATCACATTATGTCCAATGGCTGTACTTTAATAGAAAAAATGTTATTTATGGTAAAAGCTTTCATACTAATTTTTCTGTTGAGGTTCCAAATTCAAATCACATTATACACCAGCGGGTCATAATGAAATTCAGTACAATATTATTGCCCAGCTAGACTACACCCTAATTGCGTAACATATTATCGATCGGAGTTGGTTTCATTTTGAAACAAATTGCTAATTCATTGCTTCATATGTTCGAAAAATTTGTCTGCTCAACAACGTAAATAACGCAATGAATGTTGTTGAACTGTCAAAATGAAACCAACTCTGATTGATAATGTGTAACGCAATTTGGGTGTTAGTTACGCAAGTTAGGCTTGCAATACTTATAATTTTTTTATTATATTTTTATTTTGACGACACGGTTGGCGCAGTGGTTGAGCGATTGACTGCTGCGCAGCATGTCGCGGGTTCGATTCCCGCACGGAACAAATATTTGTACGACCTACAAGTATTTGTTCCGAGTCTGGGTGTTTTTCTATCTATAATATGTATGTATTTACAAAAAAAAAAAAAAAAAAAAATGTATATAAGTAGTTTATCAGCCATCTCGTTACCATAACACAAGCATTAGGTTGCTTAGCTTGGGGCTAGATGGCGTTGTGTGATATGTCCAAACATATTTATTTATTTATATTTATTTATTTGATTGACATTAGCGAGCAGGTGGTGTGAAAAAGACATAATATTTTTTGTAAGCACCCTTACCTACGCCACATTTTTGGGCACAATTAATTTTTCCTGGATTTATGTATGTCATGTTATCCGTAGCACACATCGGATTATATTCTGATGTGACTGGGCAGTCCTGGATACATTTATTTTGATTGGCTGCATCCGCGTTACTGAAACCAAAAAAAGCACTGTTTTAAATATTGCCCACCTCAGATTATTGAAAAAAAGCCTTTATTCTATAATCTAAGTTGCCTACAAGTTTTTAATCTTGTTTGTTACAAATTATTGTTAATTTGTAACCTATTGATATGCAACTAAATGCAATTATTAATTACAAATTAATGATAATATCAATTTACCTGTTATCAAGCACAGTTTGGCCGGGCGATGTGGTTGTCGGTGGCACAATCACCGGTTTTCCCAAAATGGCTGTTGTGTCATAATCATTATAGTGTGGAGTATTTCCTTGGTTGTTGGGTAATTGATTTTGAAATACATTATTAAAACCTGGATTAACTGATGAACCCGGAAGAACATTTCCTGATCCGGATACGGTATACCTTGATTGGGATACCGAATTGCTGATAGATCTACATTTACACCACCCGGGTCATTCGTTGGAAAGTGTATGCTGGTATTAGGATTGTTATTTGATTGATAATTTGGAAAATTGCTTAATTGTCCTTGTATATAATTTTGATTTTGAGAATTGGTTTGTGGATAATATTGGCTGGGCTGAAACGACTGCCCAGGACTGCCCTGATTTATTGGCATTTCTCCATTTGGATATGGTCTATTTATGTCGTCTGGTCTATTGGGGTATAATGGTCGTTGATAATTCGGGTATCGGGTATTGCTGTCTCTCTGATATGGATAACCGAGCTGGTTTGGGTATTCTTCCTGAACCGGCCTATTCTGAATGTTTTGATTAGGATATTGCGGCCTTTGATAGTTCGGGCTCGGATTTATGCTGTCGCCCTGATACTGATAGCCTTGTGAATTTGGATAAACTTGCTGATTTGGATTTGGATAACTCAAACCAGACCCCTGTAGCGGCTGTTGCATGTTGATATTCTGAAAAGATGATAAGTACATAGGTCACACTGTTTTGATATTATGAATCACACTAATATTTTATAGGCGAAAGTTTGTGAGTGTGTGTGTGTGTCTGTATGTTTGTTACTTCTTCACACTCAAACGGCTGGACCGATTTGGACGAAATTTGGTATGTAGATAGCTTATACCCTGGATTAACACATAGGCTACTTTATATCCCGGTCTACGCGGGTGAAACCGTGAGGTGCAGCTATTACAGTATAGTATAGTTATTAATTTAATTTGGGAACCTACTATATTTCTTTATAATCAAACGAAAACAACATCATCAAAAAAACCGGCCAAGTGCGGGTCGGACCACGCACTACGAAGGGTTTCGTAGTTGCGATGACTTTATCCCAAAAACAAACTTAACATTGTAGTTGAAAAACCTGTTCTCCCATACATCGATATACGTCACCGTCAATTTTCCAACTGAAGATATAATTTTTGTAATTTTTTTTTTAATGTTTGAAATGTACAAATTAATGATTTTCGGACTTTATCCTTACTTGTGCTGTGAGACCTTGCTTCTTGTAAAATTTCATGGTTCTAGGTCAACGGGAAGTACCCTGAAGGTTTTGATTTATTTGCGAGTAGGTATTTATGAAAATGTCTATTAAATGGCCGTATTTTTTATTGCGTCACCGCGTCGACTTAGAAGCTTGATTTAATTAGAGCTCCAACCAAAGGACCGTAGACCTACGTATTTGATATTAATTTCAACTTGATAGCTCCACGCGTTCCTGAGAAAAAAGGTATTGACAGTCTGACAGACAGACAGACGGACAACGAAGTGATATTATAAGGGTTTCGTTTTTTCCTTTTGAGGTACGGAACCCTAAAAATAAACCAGTTCTCTACAAAATATATCTTATTGTAACATTAGTGCGCTACGCTAAAAAACTAGAGCTTATAAGGCACCTACCTAATTAATTAATTAAATACTTTAATAAATAAACTTTACCTGGTTTCCGTAAGGCAAAAAGGAATTCGTTGGATAATTACTTGTCGGATTGCCGAATATTCCCGAGCCAAAGTTTGGGAATCCCGTGGCACCGTCATCGGAAAATCTCGGCTGTAGCAAGCTTGGGGAGCTGCCTTGATTACTACTTATGTTCGGAACTTCTTGTGCTCCAAGTAACTTGATAAATACTAAAAGAAATAATGTCAATATTACTTTCATTAATTATCATGCAAAATAATAAATTATTTCTAAAACACATACATCACCAATTAAACTTTATTAGTAAGCTAGGGACTTACTTAATAATAAGTAACATTGTAAATTCGTTCTTTTCTCTATCATTTTGAATTATATAATAATTTAAAACTCAATAAACACAAACTTGACACTAATTTAATTATTCGCGGGAACAACTTGTATCTCTAATTTTTAGGTAGTGTGTCCATTATGATAAACAACATCAAACTAACTTATCACTCACTCGAACCATCGACGTTTCAGCCGTTAACTAATCTTTGCTTAATAATTGGTCATTAACTATTAGGTACCTACTTTTGTTACCTACCTATAACTTAATTAACGATGAACGGAAATTCCACACAAATTAAGAAAATATTTTTCGGGGGTAATTACCATCATTTTTGTCACTACTAACAAACTTTCGAACTGGGGAATTCGGCAAGGCAAACATTGGTAATGTGATACAATCTGTCACTGGCTCAAAAGCCTGATATCCGTAGGTGGTATACCTAGATAGACTACCTTGATGTTTTATTTACCTTTGGGAGTGTATTATTTTAGCCTCCACGAATGGTGATAAGCAGACTCAGCAGTCAGAAGCAGAACCGCAACCACTTTGTTCACTGGAACCACGGAATGAACTATTCGCATATGTTGTCTAGAACTTGTCTTAGTTTGTGCCGATAGATACGGGAGATTCCAGGAGAAGATTCACCTTTGGATACCCTGAGGTATACCTATTTATAGAGACAAGAAATCTGTTGATTTGAGTAGGTACTTTCTGAACTGTCAAACATTTACCACAACCACCGTATAATAAAGTAAGCAGTATTACATCTTCATACAAAAGGCCGAAACGACGCGCTTCGAAATCTTAGTACCAGTACGCAACAGTTTCAGCGCGCGGCAGTTACTCACGGACGGACGCGTATTTATCTAACCAGCGGCCGTAGGTGATGTTCTCTATGTTCTATGTTAATGGATTTGGTTTCCGCACTTAGTCCTTCATGTGGACCATTGTGCGTGGGCCATGGCAGCCATCGGGGGTTTATTCCAACCAGCCCACCTCCCTCCAGAATTTAATCAAATCTCCGGGTTTGTTAAGAACATCTGTGAAAGTTCGGGATATTCCGAGAGTTTCTGTTCTAATCTCGGTGACGCCTGTGCATTCAAAAAGCACATGCACAACGGTTTCCTCAGCCTCCATGCAGGCCCTGCACAGAGGACTATCCGTTATTCCTATTGTGTGGAAGTGTTTGTTTAATGAGCAGTGTCCAGTGATGGTCCCCGTCACCATGCGCAGCCCGTTCCTGTCCAGACGTAATAATCGCCTGGTAAGCGTACCATCCAGGGTCGGCCGTAGGTGATTAATTCAAGGTTACTGCCCAGATAAACTACTGTAGCTTTAATATTCTGTGCCACAACTGTATGTATAGCTTGTCCACTTTAAAATGACGCGCCCCACTACCGCATTTACCGTAGTGTACGTATACAAATTTAAGTAGTGGGGCGCGTCATTTTAGAGTGGACAAGCCATACCTATAAATTATACAATCAGAGTACCTACAAATAAATCTAGCGATGTTAAATATAGCAGTGCCCAACAACTGGTAAATGTAACTACCCTAATAATACCATTCATTAAAAAGCTATGTGGCATAAAGGACGAGTGCTCCCCGACTCGACCCCCGATCGTGTCGAAAAATAAAAGAGGTCGGACACGGGAGGCAAGGCAATTTACCTACAATTCTAACGTTCTTTTATGATGTTTTCTATTTTTTTTTACTGTAGCTTATAATTATTATAAACGAGGTACTTGACACTTTTTACGATGTTAGATTATTAATATTTTATGACAAAAACCTTAAAGGGGATTTTGTAGAAATTAAAATAGATGAAATTAAAGGTTGCTCATTATATTAGCGGACTAGTTTTTTTATTATTATTTGGTAAAGACACAGAAGCTGCTAGTGAAACCAACAAGGCAACAATCTAAAGATGGGGTGGGGCATCATTAACAGCCTGGGTATGGAAAGTGGAAGACCCAGTATTTTGGCCTCTTATATGGCAGGAGCCCATCCCCAATAAGTAGGTAGTAGGTAATTTAGTGGACGTCTCGCAACCAACTAGCTCAATTAACATGTCAATTAAAAGCCTAGCCTTTTAAATAAATGCAGCCGTTCAACTAGCGGCCAGAATGATATTAAATTAATGGTTAGGTTGGAACTGTGATCAACCACGCGCGATACCCAATTGGCCGCAGTGACTAAGCCAGGGCACCCCGAACAAATGGGTTAGGTTAGGATAGAACTGTGAACAATTGCGCGCGAACCGAGCGAGCGAAGCGAGCAGTGCCGCAGTAGCAGCCGGCGAGCGCTACTTCCAAAGGCTAGGTTGCTAACTAAATGGCTTATTAAGCTAGTTGCCTGCGGCCGACGCACTACTTAGGTAGTTCCAGTTCCACTTTACAGACTTTTGTAGCCTGTAGGTAAATACCTACATTGAAAGTGTAGCGTGACTAGGATCGTTTTCCAGAACCTACAGCCAATAATCGGCCAACATTTCTTTCTTTTTCTTCTTATTTCTACATACTTCTGTGCTTATAATCAAATACTAATATAGTATACTGGCTACTTATAATATGTATAAATTACCTACCCGCGATAGTTAGGTACTTACCTAGGTACTGTCCCAAAGACTTACAGACAGCGCCATCTATGAAGGCCATGCAACACGAACTGCAGCCCTGTTGCGAATGCGAATCACTGACCTCAGAACAAACATTTACTTCGATAAATGGGAGATGTCTAGGGTAAGTATTTCTCTGACGAACACCCAAATACTCCGAAATATTTTATTCCGAATTTCGATGTTCCGATTTTCAAAAGTCCGAATTTCATAATACCTACGAATTATAAGTACCTAATTACTAAAAATCACGTAATTTATTTTACCGAAAGTCGTAAATGGGATTTGTTTGTTTTCCGATTTTCATACGTCCGAAGAATCAACTTGCTCGATGGGTTCCCTGTCCGGTTCTGATTATTCCGAACTTGATCCGAAAATCCTAACCCTAGAAGGTCGACGTCAGGGGCACCCCGATGTTCGGTTTGGTTAGGTTCCTTTAAACACTGCAAATAAAAATAGGAGCCCCGCGCAGCGGGGTCCATAGACCTACTGACGAAAACCCTAACCCTAGAGGGTCGACGTCAGGAGCACCCCGAGGTTCGGTTTGGTTAGGTTCCTTTAAACACTGCAAACAAAAATAGGAGCCCCGCGCAGCGGGGTCCATAGACCTACTGACGAAAACCCTAACCCTAGAGGGTCGACGTCAGGAGCACCCCGAGGTTCGGTTTGGTTAGGCAGAAAGAAATAAGAGGTCAATCCTGAGGTCAAGGTCAATGCCCTTTAGGTGTCCCATGGTGTTCCCACCCACTCCCACATCCCACCGGGTCCCGAAGTCTTGATTGGGCAATGATTTTTTTTTTCATTTTTTTTTCTCGGTTTCCATTTTTTGGAGATTTCAAAATTACACAAAATTTTTTTTTGGCACATTATTCCCTTATTTTGTACAAAAAAAAAATTGCTGCTATGATAAATCGATGGGTTATAAAACTTATAAAGTACAGTGCTTCCGAGCTCTTCTTTGGAGCATATCCCATGCTCGGTTATGAAATACATAATCGGTTAAAAAATACCATTAATACCGTTTTATTTCGGTTTTGCTCCGAACTAGAACGTAAACGTTTAAGGACGCTGTTACAAATGGGTAGTCAAATCATAACTTTTTTACACAAAAGTATGTTTATTAAATAAAATGCTTTACATTCTTAAATTTTTTTTTTTTTGCCCAAACTGTTGATAGAATTGCATGGTACGATTCTGAACTACCTGTAAATATAATTTTAAATAGGTACATTTTCTCAATAAATGTACCAAAGTAAAAATTTTCACTCCGGTACAATTATTGAGAAACTGTACATATCTAAAATTATATTTATAGTTCAGAATCGTACCATGCACATCTATCGACCGTTAGGCCAAAAAACATTTTAAGAATGTAAAGCATTTTATTTAATAAACATACTTTTGTGTAAAAGTATTGATTTGACTACCCATTTGTAACAAGCGTCCACTGCTGCTCCGCGCCGGCCGCACGGCACTAGTCTTGGGCATTGTCCGTTGCGTGCCCGGCACGGTTTGTTTTAGTTTATTTGTATGAAGCAATGAAAATGTGGGCGGTACCGGTAGTGGGCGTAATGCTTTATGAATTCATACAAAGCAAACCGAAATCTGTTGCGTGCTGTGCTTGCGCTGCGGCTGGCGCGGACCAGTGGACGCTCACCTTAGTGAAATTCAATTTTTTTTGGGTTTTGGGTCAAGTTAGATTTCGTGCAGATTCGTCGAACGAACGAAATCTAACGACCGCACGAAATCTAACTTATAGAGATGTATTGATGATTTTTATGATTAAAATTATGTAAATACTTATGTTTTATTCCTGCTTATCATATTTTGATCAAAATACAAATTGCATGAAACGCAAGAAAATTTGAATTTCGCGGGCTACTACAGCGCATAAAAAAAACGTTAAACGTTCACGTTCATAAAAAACAGTTCGGAGCAAAACCGAAATAAAACGGTATTTTTTAACCGATTCCGAACTTCACAGGAAGGAGCTGTTCATAGGAACAAAATAAATGAAGTCGCCGAGCCTATGGCATGGACCAAATAAGGTCGAGAGTAAACTGCTCTGTGGTCTGCTTTACTTTCTCTATTCTACCGTCTACCACTCCGCTCCGCTCGTCACCCCGGCGCGGCGGCGCTGTCGTTGAGGCCCGTTTTGTAGTTTACGAAGTACGCTGTAACAAAGTTGTAACTCTGAAACAAACAAAAAAAAAACCTAATCAACGTCCTCTTGAACAATGTAAATCACAAAAACAACATGTACACACGGCTACACATCAAGCTTTAGATTTCCAGTTTACACTGACCTCTCATTGTAAGGAAATCCTATACAATGTGAGTTCAGCTTATACTGGAAATGTATAGCTTGATCTATAGCCGTGCGTACAGTCCTACCAACTTATCTGTGAACTGAAAGAGGACGCCACCGTCCATGCGTCGACACAATCGAATGACATGCGTCGGGACA
This sequence comes from Cosmia pyralina, assembly GCA_946251885.1. Classification (NCBI taxonomy): domain Eukaryota; kingdom Metazoa; phylum Arthropoda; class Insecta; order Lepidoptera; family Noctuidae; genus Cosmia; species Cosmia pyralina. The sequence continues at coordinate 16,395,523 of OX276346.1, forward strand.
ATCGAAGACATTTGAACATGACGGCCGTAGTTCCAATTTTCGCCATTTCACAGATAAGTTGGTAGGAGTGTACATCCTGTTGGTTTACTATAACAGACTAAATAAAAAGTAAGTTTAAAAACTAAAACCCGACTACCGAAAGATCACGCTCTAAAAAGTACGAAACAAAAAAATATTTTCATCAGAAATTAGAAAAAGACCCAAATTAAATATCCGGAGTCACACTTAGTCTGATCGATTTATGTATCTAACATGTCGTGTGATTCCGGATTTTTAATTTGTCTGTCTTTTTCTAATTTCTATTTTCTTGTTTCGTACTTTTCAGAGCGTGATTTTTCAGTAGTCGGGTTTTAGTTTTTAAACTTAATTTTTTATTTAAATTATTTTAGGGTTTTAATTTCGTGATAAAGTATTTGCAGTGCCACTTTACATTTATAAAGAAGAATATTTATTATATACGAGTATGTATTTTGGGTAGGTTTGGAGAGAAAATATGTTTGGTTCACATCTGAGGCGTGATTTTAGAAATTATTCCCAAAAATCGGGTGCATGCAAGCAAAGCCGCGAGCAATAGCTAACAATGTATATATATTTTTGAAACCTTTCATTTGATACCCAACACAGCATATACTAAAAAAAAAATGTTTTTAGTTCATGACTTTATGTCCTCTAGAGGGCACCATATTCAATTTAATGTGACGTCACATAGCCTATAACCAGCGGACAATCAAGACCTCATTTGTCAAATTATATTAGTAGTTTAGAAGTTATGAGGGAACAGATGAACATACATACATACATACCGGTCAAAATCATAACCCTCCTTTTTACTTCGCCGTAGTCGGGTAATTAAAACTGAAACAAATCGATGAAACGGCAGAAATGCTATAACTACTTCAACAAACGAATTTTTATAATACGAGTAGGTCTTTACCTATGAAATTGCCGTTTTGCATGAAAAAATTTAAACTAATTTTTTTCATGCATTTTTTATTTGTATTAATCGAGGTAATCACCCATGCAATCAATGCATCTTTGCCAACGCAGTGGCAGTTTATTGATGCCCTTCTTAAAGAAATCAGCTGGACGGGAGGCAACAAATTCTTCAAAGGCATTTTGTACTGCCTCTCGGGTATTGAATTTTTTTCCCGCCAAGAAGTTATCCAAATTCTGGAAAAAGTAGTAGTCTGTAGGCGCAAGGTCTGGTGAGTAGGGCGGATGACGGGAGAGCTTCCAACCCCAGTTCTTGCAACTTGGAGACCGTCTGCTGTGCAGTATGAGGTCGCGCGTTGTCGTGCAGGAGCAGCGGAGACGAGCGCTGCTGGTTGGAGATGTGCCAGCTTCTCCATCATTGTGTTCAGTTCTTCACAGTACACATCTGAAGTAATGCTCACCCCGTTTGGTAAGAAGCTGTGATGAATCACACCGGCGCTAGACCACCAAACAGTGACCATCACTTTTCTAGGGGTAAGTTTTCGTTTAGGGCATTGTTTAGGTGCTGAACCAGGATCCAACCAACTTGCTGAGCGCTTGCGGTTATCAAACAGAATCCATTTTTCATCGCAGGTAACAATGCGGTTCAAAATTCCTTCATTTGTGTGTCTGTTGAGCAGTGCAAGGCACGTCTCGACGCGTACTTCGCGCTGGCGATCATTGAGTTCGTGGGGCACCCATTTGTCAAGCTTTTTTACCTTGCCAATTTGACGCAAATGGACCAATATTGTTTTGACGCTAACGTCGAAAGCTGCAGCTGCTAATTCAGCCGTAGATTGTGTATCATCAGCTTCCACAATCGCCTTTAATTCGTCATTGTCGACCAGTCTTCGGATGACCGCGAGGGTCATTTTTCAGGTCGAAATTTCTAGAACGGAAGCGAGCAAACCAATAACAAGTGGTGCGTTGGTTTGTAGTGTTAGCTCCGTAAACGTCGTTGATGTTGCGTGCCGCTTGTGCCGCGTTGCTGCCACGACGGTACTCATATTCCGTAATTACTCGAATTTTTAACGTATCCATGATGACGAAAAATATTGAAATGCGATGAAAATGTAACACTAATCAATAAACAAATGACTACTTTTGAAAAAAAAATCCATGTTTTTAAAATAAAATTAATTTGAAATTAGAATTCTTAGCCAAAAAAAAACTATTTTGATTTGAAATGGCCAGTACTGCAGAACGGCAATTTCATAGGTATATGATTATGACGATGCGATTGTGTGCATAATTTATTATCTGTGGTTGTAGAAGCGAGAAAATTCCATATCCTACCCCGGCCAATCGGCCAGGGCCAACTATCAAGTGTCAATTTATTTGTTTTATGCGGTCTTAACACCAGTGCGGTATTGTACATTTTAATTGAAAGTGAGGAAATAATTGTTATTTTGCATGTTTCGACGTTATTTTCTACTTCTATTCTACGCAGTTCAAATTCTAATCGATATTTTAGACTATTTGTGACGTTACATTTCAGTTGTTTAATTATCATTTTGCCGGCAGCGCCAGCAGTGATAATCAAGAAAAATGAATTGTCCATTCAACGAGGAGCAACTGAAGCAGTTGAAAGCATTCGTCGAGTTTTGCAAAGAAGAACCGCAGATAATACATCACCCTAATTTAGCATTCTTCAAAGAATACCTGTCGGCTCTGGGGGTTACAATTCCGGGCCCAATACCGAGTGCGAAGAACTTTACACCATCAGGCGATACGTAAGTGGTTGCTTACTTTAATCTAATCTGTAGACTCGAGCTTTAGAGCTATTTAAAAACTTGATCTTCTGTAGAAACTGGAGTAAGCAATATTATAAAATCACCATGTCTTGACAAATACAAAGGAGATTGATGATGTATGATGCAGAGAATACACCATTTGATTTCACATAGTGCCTAATAGATAAAATTTTGGTGCATGTGGTGTTTAGGTAACAATGGGGGGTCTTATCGCTAAATGCAATCTTTTAAAGATCACTCACAGTGTATTTGCAACTTACTCTTTTGCCATAGTCCCTCTGTTGTAATTGTAGCAACATCTATGTCACAATCACATTGCTGTTCTAATAAATAATTGAAATTTCAGTAATACATCTAACAGTAATGCTGACGATACTGATCCAACATCATCAGGGGAGGAAACTTCTGAAGATTTAGATGTAGAGCTGAATATGGACGGTAATTTTTGTAACACATACTAGTTTTTGGAAGATTTTCCAACCAATTTTATTCTTCCCTTCCTACCACATATATATTTAGTCAGCATGGATTGAGTGATCCCAAAATATGTGCTCATAAATGTGGACATAAGCCTGCTACACTAATACCTCTTGAGATAAAAATCCAAATATTGATAGTTGGCACTGACCACAAAATTAAGCTTCTAACTTCTTCATGTTTCCTGTTGATGACAATTGTTAAACAAAGTTATTATGTTGAAAAAATCAAAATAGTGCTTATCTGTAAAGCAGCTAGCACTGGAAAAAAAAGTGACATATCCACACTTAAACTATTAATTTTTTTTTTTCAGAGTATTTCAGGTCACTGGAAGGATCTGATTATTAGAAATATTATTATTATTTAATCACTAGTTTAGATGCATGCTTTTTATAACTTTTAATGCATAGGTTTAACAAGTTGTAACAACACATTATCAGAATGCTATGTTAAATATGAAGATAAATGAGTTATGAAATAAAACAGAACAACAACATTTTATTATTATGAAGATCATAATAACACATACTGCAAATGATTTATATTTGAGGAGTATATTTGATAAGTTGTATGAAAACAATCTAAAATATGGATAATAAATGCTTTGAAGTTAATAACAGACGTGGAGAAGTCAACAAAGTTTCTTCATAAGAAGAATTTCACGGTCATTAAAAGACACAATATGCAATATCCAATTCAATTAATACTCACAAAGGATGTAGAGCTTACAATGTTCCCAAATATTTATTATTATATGCTAGACAACTACAGATAATGATGAACCATTATTATTATGATTATTGGTAGGTTGCTTGGTTGTATGGTACTTACTTACTATTTTTACTCAATAATAGTGGACCCATCTCCTGTTCATAATATGATTGAAGGTCTAGAATAAAACCGTTTTTTTTTTTTCACATTGCATACAGGTGTCATAGATGCAGACAAAGTGGATGATTCTCAGATCATGGGTGATGAGTCAAAAGAAGTGACAGATGAAGAACAAGACCAGTCTGATGAGAAGAGGTCTGAAGCAATGAAGGCTTTCTCCGAGCAGCAGTATGATGAAGCCATCAAACTGTACAATGAAGCTATACAACTCAATCCTCAGAGTGCCTTACTTTTTGCTAAACGGGGACAGGTATGTCTCATTTACTGTTTTCTTAAATATTTCTCTTGAATTTGTTAATTCAGTAAATATAATAGTCTACATGATATTATTCATTGCAGATCTCTATGATTAAGTTCACTTAAAGTTTTCAAATGTGTCTTTTCCGTGTTATGTATGCTTTATTTTATCGACATGCCGTTTTCGATTTCATTTCTGTCATCTAATGTCTCGTTATATTATTTGTTTTTCACAGATTTTCCTGAAGCAGAACAAACCAAATGCTTGCATCAAAGATTGCACGCGCGCTCTAGAACTCAACTGTGACAGTGCTGCTGCGTATAAATTCCGTGGAAGAGCTTACAGGTGGGTTTTGTACTTTTTTCTCAGAATACACAATCACAGTGAAATGTTAGCAAACTAAAGAATAGTAAAAATTGAGCCGTCACGTGACGCCTGGCAGATGTGAAACATCGAAACTATTGTATAGATAGGTAATACACTATAGGTATACGAGCTCAGCGCAGTGAGAGAGACCGGGTACTAGCGTAGGGTTTCGAGTGATTTAACGGGCGTAAAGTGAGGTTCATCCTATTGGGTCTTTACCTATGAAATTGCCGTTCTGCAGTACTGGCCATTTCAAATCAAAATAATTTTTGTTTGGCTAAGAATTCTAATTTCAAATTAATTTTATTTTAAAAACATGGTTTTTTTTTTCCAAAAGTAGTCATTTGTTTATTGATTAGTGTTACATTTTCATCGCATTTCAATCTTTTTCGTCATGGATACGTTAAAAATTCGAGTAATTATGGAATATGAGTACCGTCGTGGCAGCAACGCGGCACAAGCGGCACGCAACATCAACGACGTTTACGGAGCTAACACTACAAACCAACGCACCACTTGTTATTGGTTTGCTCGCTTCCGTTCTGGAAATTTCGACCTGAAAAATGAACCTCGCGGTCGTCCGATGACTTTGGTCGACAATGACGAATTAAAGGCGATTGTGGAAGCTGATGATACACAATCTACGGCTGAATTAGCAGCAGCTTTCGACGTTAGCGTCAAAACAATATTGGTCCATTTGCGTCAAATTGGCAAGGTAAAAAAGCTTGACAAATGGGTGCCTCACGAACTCAATGATCGCCAGCGCGAAGTACGCGTCGAGACGTGCCTTGCACTGCTCAACAGACACACAAATGAAGGAATTTTGAACCGCATTGTTACCTGCGATGAAAAATGGATTCTGTTTGATAACCGCAAGCGCTCAGCAAGTTGGTTGGATCCTGGTTCAGCACCTAAACAATGCCCTAAACGAAAACTTACCCCTAGAAAAGTGATGGTCACTGTTTGGTGGTCTAGCGCCGGTGTGATTCATCACAGCTTCTTACCAAACGGGGTGAGCATTACTTTAGATGTGTACTGTGAAGAACTGAACACAATGATGTAGAAGCTGGCACATCTCCAACCAGCATTGGTCAATAGCTCGTCTCCGCTGCTCCTGCACGACAACGCGCGACCTCATACTGCACAGCAGACGGTCTCCAAGTTGCAAGAACTGGGGTTGGAAGCTCTCCGTCATCCGCCCTACTCACCAGACCTTGCGCCTACAGACTACTACTTTTTCCAGAATTTGGATAACTTCTTGGCGGGAAAAAAATTCAATACCCGAGAGGCAGTACAAAATGCCTTTGAAGAATTTGTTGCCTCCCGTCCAGCTGATTTCTTTAAGAAGGGCATCAATAAACTGCCACTGCGTTGGCAAAGATGCATTGATTGCATGGGTGATTACTTCGATTAATACAAATAAAAAATGCGTGAAAAAAATTCGTTTAAATTTTTTCATACAAAACGGCAATTTCATAGGTAAAGACCTATTATTTCTGTTTGTCCTCAGACACTGACATTCTCATAAGATTTCGAGTGATTTTAACGGGCGTAAAGTGAGGTTCATCCTATTTCTGTTTGTCCTCAGACACTGACATTCTCTCATAAGATTTCGAGTGATTTTAACGGGCGTAAAGTGAGGTTCATCCTATTTCTGTTGGTCCTCAGACACTGGCATTCTCTCAAAAGATTTCGAGTGATTTTAACGGGCGTAAAGTAGGGTTTATCCTAATTCTGTTTGCCCTCAGACGGTGACATTCTCTCATAGGATTTCGAGTGATTTTATTCTTCAGATAAAAGTTATCTGTCTATTATCTGTTAGTCAAATAATTACTGAATTTTAATTTTAGATCGGTACATTTATTGAGAAAATGTACCTAAGTGAAAATTTTTACTTCAGTACATTTATTTTGAAACTGTGCCTGTCTAAAATTATATTTATAGTTCAGAATCGTATCATGCACATCTATCAACAATTCGGCCAAAAAACATTTTAAAAATGCAAAACATTTTATTTAAAAAACATACTTTTGTGTAAAAAAGTAGGTAATGATTTGACTACCCATTTGTAACAACGTCCTTAATCTGTCCATTACATTTAGAAAAAAAAACAAAGCAAAGAAATAAAAAAAATAAAAGCAATTATATTGTATTGTATTGTGTATTGTATTGTATTGTATTTTTAGTTTAGTTACTGATCTTCCTGTGCAAGTCATTGCACAGGAAGATCAGTAACTAAACTAAAAATACAATGATACAAGTTTAAAAACAAAAAAACAAAACAAAGTCTTGTACGAGGCCAAAAGGCTCCTATCTCAGCATGGTGCTGCGACATTTAAAATAAGTGTCGCAGCGCTGGTATTCTGGCAAATTGGCTGTGAGTTCCTGTTTTCCTTTTGAGGTACGGAAGCCTAAAAAGGACTAATGAGTTGACAGGCTATTTCACTGCTAACGTAACAAGTAGTAAATATTATTATATTTAATTCTTTCTATAATACTACAATAACCCTGTTGCCAGATTTACTGATGACATAACTAACATAATTGAAATAAATTACTCACCTTTTTGTGTAAAAAATAGCACATGACAATGCTAATAATAGTTTTTTCATCAGACCAAAATATTTGTGTAGTGTCTGGCTATATTTCCAAAATATTTTAACTGCTGGGAACTGTTTACGGAAAATCATACTCATGATATCATATAGAAACATATTAATTGTGTAGTTTTTCTAGTTTTATAAGAAACACTATTAATTATGTTAGTTTGTGTTGAGTCTTTACAATTTTAACTAAAACAATTGCAAAGTCATGGATTACTCATTTTGTGCATATCATCCTGCCTTTATCCTAATTAATAAAATTAATGTCATAGTCCACAATAAATGGTATGTTCTCCATCTGTCTTATAGTCTGTCAGTCATCCTTGCATTTATTGTGTAAATTATTATTCAATATAATATTATCATTCTCTTGTTTGTAATTTGTTCAATAGGTTACTGGGAAAATTTGAAGAGGCATCTCATGACCTCTGTGAATCTCTTAAAATTGATTATGATGATCAAACCAATGAATGGCTGAGCGAGGTCAAACCCAATGCTGAGAAACTGCGTCAACACAAGCTCAGCTCTCAACGCAAGAAGGAAGAAAGAGAGGTAGTATAATAAATAAATATCACTTTTGCATAACATTGTATAGTATTTCTTACACATGTACTGCGGAAGTATATGCGTAAGTAAACCATTGTATAGTTTGCGGCTCCATGCCGAAATTTAATTATATATTTTTATGTGTCTGTAACCTACTAACACTAGAATTTAAGTTAAAATTGTTACTAACCCTATGGACTCCGGTCTGAAATAAAAATATTCTATTCTATAGTTTACTTACGCCTACCACAAAAATATGATGTACTACAACCTTTACGTTAAATATTCCTCCAAAAATTTTTCAGCATCGTGACAAGTTGCGCAGAGCTCGCAAGGCTCAGGAAGCGAGGGCTCGTGCGGCGCGTGAACAGGCCGAGGCGAACGCCCGCGCGCCGCCCTCCGTGCCGCCTGGCTTTCCCGGTGCCGGTGGCTTTCCCGGGGCCGGCGGCTTTCCCGGAGCCGGTGGCGGTGGCTTCCCTGCCGGACTCAACCCACAGGACTTCAGTAACCTGCTGTTTGACCAAGACATCATGTCGGCATTCCAGGTAATTACATATTTTATTACTAGTTTTTGCCCGCGGCTTTTCTCGCGTGGAAATCGGAAATTATGCCATGACTTTATAAATTATAGCCTATGTGGTACAATAAGGCCGACGTATCTTGGTGAGTCCAAACTTCGCTTAGAAGGCTAGTAACATTTTTTAGGAACCAAATGGTGATACGAGATGAGTGTGAATGAGAGAACATGTTCAAAAGTTCGGAGATCCTAAGTTCAGATTCGCCAAGATACTTCGGCCGCAGTGTATTCTGATGCTTTATTATTGTAAAGTTTCACCAAAATCCGTTTAGTATTTTTGCATGAAAGAGTTAACAAACAAACATCCATCCATCCTCACAAACTTTCGCATTTATAACAGTAGGTAGCGTTATATTCCTTTTTAAATCATAATTTCAAGTAACGCGCAACACATGGGTTTCGACCGCGTGGTGATGTGTTTTCTATCTAGCTGGCCCCCCTGAGCCACAGCAGCATCGAAACCTGTGTATACTGTTAGCTTGTTGAAGGTACCTGTCTAATCCGTCACAAAGGCAGAAATGGCATTTAAATTAGGTTTCCGTCCAGCGGGTCCCTCCAATATTCTAAACCAATTTGAAAACAAAATTCTGTGCACACGATTACCACAAGTGTTAGCCGCTATAGTAACTATAGCGGCCGAGCGCTGCAAACAAGAATATTCCTTACGGTGTATAGAAGTTCGCTTCTCGGTAGTACCTTCCAAATTAGCATTTATTGTCAAAAACTGATGAGTACACAGCAGAAATTCGATTCGAAAGTTTTTTCTATCCAGCGGGGCTCTTTCTATCCTTACTATTTACCAAATGAAAGTACTTAGTACAATAAATTATAGCATTTTCAATGTATCTACAGGTATTATACAACATGCCGCTGCTAAAGCGACATTAATTAAAGACGCAGGTAGTGCTAGTGACCAGTATTCATTAAAGTTATAATAAGAAAAAATAATTAATAAAATTGAAAAAATAATAAATTTCAAACAAAGTAATAACCGAAATCAGGATCGCTCTATGCAAAAGACTCATTCATAAACCTATTGTTCTATGTCAGCTGGTAAAAGGTCCTTGATCTACCTTTTTTTTGTTCTTCGTTTGTCTATTGTTCTGATCCAGCTGTGAGTAGCTTCATGAACGATTTTTTTGCAAAACCCCCAACAAAAAAACTTGAGTGGCTTACCTTTTTTCTCTCGTTCGTTTTAATTTCATCTCTGCGCTGCAGCTTGCTTCAAGATGCAAAATTGTAAATAAATCAATAAATAATAACGTTTAATGAAATTAAAATATCTTTATTAAACAAAAACGCGGAACCGTATGTGCGTGTCAAATTAATGCTGTCATTGCAGCGGCACGTTGTATATTATTATACCGGTTTTGTTGCTGTGGCTCAAGCCCAGCTAGATAGAAACATATTGCATGGTGTTAAATTACAATTATGATTTTAGAAAAGCATTCTTTTGTTTTTTTTTTATCTTGCTAGTAAATTTATTTTTTAATTTGCTGGTGAAACTTAGAAAGATTCACCGATTAATTAAAAAATTAAAGGCCCTGTATACTACACCTGGAATATAATGACATGGACACCTATGAGTTATAGAAACAAAAGTCTCCATGTGTTTGCTACTCCTTAGTTGTTGGACCAATATTGTCACTAACATGGATTTCAAACTTTAGGACCCAGAGGTGGCTGCAGCATTCCAAGATGTGTCGTCCAACCCAGCAAATTTCGTGAAGTATCAGAATAACCCCAAAATTGCGGCGGTTATAGAAAAACTTCAATCCAAACTCGGAAAGGGTGGATCTGGCGGATTCCCAGGTACTTATTTGGAGTTTTTTGATTTAAAAGAACAGCTAAAGTACAAGACGTAAAGGTTAAACAGATTGCCTTTAGTTTTTTTTTATTTAGATTTTTGTTATCTTTTCTAAATACTACACAGCTTATCGTAATCTCTGTACGATGTCCTCTCCCGTCAAGTGAACTGCGCGAGTCAAGACTTCAATATCAGCTGTAAAACAAAAAAAAACCGACTATGAAGTGAAAAATAATTAGAGTTGGACCCCGATGGCTTTGGGTTTTTTAGGTTTTCGTGCATTGCCAAATTACTTTCGAAACTAAATTTATTTTTAACCATGTTGCAGTTTTTAGGTTGTTTTTAGAAGTTTTTAGTTATAGTACCCCACACAAATTCATGAGCCACTACTTACTATGTGAAGATAACAACAATATAGATGACGTGGATTAAAAACATCATTATAGCTAACTCATAAAATACTAATACACATAATAAGTGAATAAAAATATGGGACCACAGCGCGGGCTTCCTCCACCAAATTAAAAAAGAATCGCGTAAATCGGCCCGGTAATCATTGAAAAATTGGTGTACCATTGCGGTGAACCACTTTTCAACCTTATTACCTTAGCAATAAGATGAAAAAAAAAAACATGTATGCAGAGCAAGACGATATTCTGGTTCACCAATCATATTCTTTGGTCCCAATAGCACAGCACTGGTGGAAACGGGTTCAACTAAGCTATGTTTCTTATATGGAAGGATGCTTGCTATGGATGGGAGCTATGAATGTGCGAGTGGTGTAACTGCTGCTCCCCGTCGCATCGCATAGCTCGAGTTGCGCATCTTCCTTGCACAAGCAAGGTAGCTGTGCGAGGAAGATGCGCAGCTCGAGCTGTGCGACGTATCGACAATTGGGAAGGCACGGGGAGCTTGCGACCATCCATAGCACGTATCCTTCCATATAAAAAACGTAACTTAGTTGAATCAGTTTCCACCGGTGCATGCTACGTTGCTATGGATTCGTTTGATATCCGCCAATCATATTCATTGGTCCACATAGCATAGCACTCGTGGAAACGGGTTCTCTTTTTTTTTTTTTTTTTTTTTTTTTAGTTGGCATCTCGTAGTGTGACCATGAAAGGTCTCGACTACTTAACCGGTTTTTCCTGTGGGTGCCTTTAAGCGAGCTCAAAAGCCTCCAGCCAGGGGGCATACTATACTAACTAAACGACTGCGCACTAAGGGCACCCCCTGTGGGGTACGGACCTCGGCTTAGGGAGTTGTTGTCATTATCAATAGAACAGCAAGGCAAAGCAATAGGCTGGATCAAGTAAGGGGAATTATTATTAATAGGGGAGTTTAAAGCTACAGGCTCAGCTACGCCACCAGCTGGCTCGATTAAACCGATCAAGGGACATGAAAAGTACTGTCGGGACTTTAAGATCTAAGTGAAGGTTTTCGTTCCGAACGAACCTAGGGGCTCCCGTTACCTTTCGGAGGAAACGGTTCTGAAGGGTCTGCATCCTATGGATGATGCGGGGCTTTGCGTGCGCAAAGACTGGACCCGCATAGGTCATGATAGGTCGAATGCACGCTGTGTACGCAACTTGCACTTAAGGGACAATTTGCTTCGTGCATTCAGAACGGAGTGTAAACGACTGAGAGCAAAGTAGGCCCGCGAACGAACCTGCCTAACCTAAATATTTGGCTCGCTTCTCCCAAGGGATCTGCTTGCCAAACATGGTGATCGGCCGAGGCGGGGCGGGGGAAACGGGTTCAACTTAGCTGTTTCTTATATAGAAGGATGCGTGCTATGGATGTGTGTGTGTGTGTGGATGTGTGTGAGCTAAGAATGCGCGAGTGGTGTAGCTGCCGCTCCCCGTGCCTTCCCTACAGTCGATGCATCGCATAGCTCGAGTTGCGCATCTTCCTCGCACAGCTACCTCGCGGCGGCGCATCTTCACGGCACATCTTACTCGCTCCGCTACACATCTTAGAATTAGTGGAAACGGTCACATAGTTTCGTAGCTTAGCTTTCACATCATCGCAGCATAGCTCCATAGCACATATCTGGTGAGAAAGCAGCCTTCTAGTAGTAAAGTGTAATCATAACTTATATAAAAATATATTAATATAATATGTACCTAAACCAAAAGCTTTAAGCTAAATAAAGTTTTTTTTAGTCATGTATGTCATATAAAATATAATAATGTTCACAGGTTTTGGCGGCGCGGCACCCGGAGCAGGGGGACCTAAAGCTCCCACGGATGACGACGTTGGTCTTGACTAGATCGCACCATTTCTTATGCAATATTTGGTATCAAATTAGTAATCAGAGTTGCAAATTCACTAGGTATATAACATACAATATAGCACATGTATAATATGGAGTGGGTATTATAATTATCTACGTGAAAACACGAACCCATATGTGTATATTTCAAGCATTAAGATAATAAAATTGTACTTCATTAAAATGTTGACTCTTGCAAAGGTTTTTTTACAGTTCGATTTTTTTGTAAAACCTTATTACACTGTAGTGCAAAGCTGCTTGCTACTCTTGTCATTGTAAGGTTTATGCTAAATATTCTATTCTGATATCACCAATAAAACTCGTCTAGATTATAAATCTGTGGGAAAACTCCCCCAAACGAACTATTGCTAATGCAATTAAACAAACACATTTTTGAGAATCATTCAATACTGAATGGCTAAATCCATTGTTAGCTTTTTACTTGTACTGCATTTATTGTATATTGTAACTAGGTATTCTGATAATTTACTTGTTTAGTTATCGTTTTGTCATATTAATTTTGTTATTTCGGAGTCAAAATTGTATAACGATTATAATTATCTTTTTAAGCTTAAAAGGCAAAGAATTGCAGTCTTAGTTGTAATGGATCAAAGACACGCATGTGTTTTATTTTAATTTTTTTAATTTTAAATACGGTAATAAAATATAATTTTTTTTTTTTATATAGTTGCTTTTTCTATATTCAAGGTAAAGGTTTCTGCTCAATTTCACTTTCAAAATTGTTAAGCAAACATGGTAAATATAGACTGCCAACTCATAGATGTAGAATTTCGATAAAAACTACGGAGGGAAACCAAATTCAATGCACTATGTATAAAAAATTGTCTGATTTAAGAATGTTAATTTTATTTTTTAATGTTTAATAAAAGTACGTAACGGATCCTGTGTTTTATCTGAATCAGTTTTTGCTATTATAGTACACATTGCCTCGGAACATACTCTAGAATATTTGTAATTATAACGGGTGTAATAATACAATTTTTGCAGCCGAGTTACTTGTTCTTTCCATTATTATGATATTTTTGTACTGCACCATACCTGGGAACCTTCTGGTTACGGGAATATTGAACACAAACTTGTTTTCGAAAAAAAAAAAACCGGCCAAGTGCGTGTCGGACCACGCACAATGAAGGGTTCCGTAGTTGGGATGAAATTATCCCAAGAAAAAACTTAACATTGTGGTTGAAAAACATGTTCTCCCATACATACCAACTGTAAATGTAAGTTTTTTCTCATACTATTGATAGATTACCATGTTATTTTAAAATCACAGACTTCTTATAGGTTTTCCTGTAATCTAAAGATCTATTTTCTGTTTTTTTTTTTCAACATTTTAGGCTCAGTAGTTTCGGAGATAAGGGGGGTGGGAATGATCAATTTTCGTCTATTTTCTTAAATAACTTTAAAACAATTTATTTAAAAAATATACTCGAGACCCTCAAAGTAAGCCCCTTTCATTTGATATGTCACGGTATAGTTTGCAAACCTTTTTTTTTTAATTTTCTTTTTTTTTTCAACTTAATCGGTCTATTAGATTCGGAGCGAATTGGCTGTGACAGATGGACAGACAGACACACGAGTGATCCTATAAGGGTTCCGTTTTTTCCCTTTGAGGTACGGAACCCTAAAAACATCAAAAAAAATATTTTTATTACAATTACAAATTCATTATTATTACGCATAGTTGTATGTATTATGTATGTATGTTCATCTGTTCCCTCATAACTTATAAACTACATTACACGTTAGAAGCGTCTTGATCGTCCGCTGGTTAAAAGTCTATGTGACATCACATTAAATTTAATATGGCGCCCTCTAGAGGACAAAGTCATGAACTAAAAAAAAAAATTTAATGATGCCGTGTCGGGTATCAAATAAAAGGGCTTAATTAGCACATTTCAGAAATATATTTATTGTTGGCTATTGCTCGCGGCTTTGCTTACATGCACCCGATAATTGCTAATAGGTAATTTCTAAAATCACGCCTCAGATGTGAGCCAAACATATTTTCTCCAAACCTACCCAAAATCTGAAATTAGAAAAAGACAGACAAACTAAAATACGGAGTCACGTCATATAAGGGCATAAATCGAACAGAATAGGTACGTGTGACTCCGGATTTATAAAAAAAATTTAAACGAATTTTTTTCATGCATTTTTTATTTGTATTAATCGAAGTAATCACCCATGCAATCAATGCATCTTTGCCAACGCAGTGGCAGTTTATTGATGCCCTTCTTAAAGAAATCAGCTGGACGGGAGGCAACAAATTCTTCAAAGGCATTTTGTACTGCCTCTCGGGTATTGAATTTTTTTCCCGCCAAGAAGTTATCCAAATTCTGGAAAAAGTAGTAGTCTGTAGGCGCAAGGTCTGGTGAGTAGGGCGGATGACGGAGAGCTTCCAACCCCAGTTCTCGCAACTTGGAGACCGTCTGCTGTGCAGTATGAGGTCGCGCGTTGTCGTGCAGGAGCAGCGGAGACGAGCGATTGACCAATGCTGGTTGGAGATGTGCCAGCTTCTCCATCATTGTGTTCAGTTCTTCACAGTACAATCTGAACCATCTGAAGTAATGCTCACCCCGTTTGGTAAGAAGCTGTGATGAATCACACCGGCGCTAGACCACCAAACAGTGACCATCACTTTTCTAGGGGTAAGTTTTCGTTTAGGGCATTGTTTAGGTGCTGAACCAGGATCCAAACAAATTGCTGAGCGCTTGCGGTTATCAAACAGAATCCATTTTTCATCGCAGGTAACAATGCGGTTCAAAATTCCTTCATTTGTGTGTCTGTTGAGCAGTGCAAGGCACGTCTCGACGCGTACTTCGCGCTGGCGATCATTGAGTTCGTAGGGCACCCATTTGTCAAGCTTTTTTGCCTTGCCAATTTGACGCAAATGGACCAATATTGTTTTGACGTTAACGTCGAAAACTGCTGCTAATTCAGCCGTAGATTGTGTATCATCAGCTTCCACAATCGCCTTTAATTCGTCATTGTCGACCAGTCTTCGGACGACCGCGAGGTTCATTTTTCAGGTCGAAATTTCCAGAACGGAAGCGAGCAAACCAATAACAAGTGGTGCGTTGGTTTGTAGTGTTAGCTCCGTAAACGTCGTTGATGTTGCGTGCCGCTTGTGCCGCGTTGCTGCCACGACGGTACTCATATTCCATAATTACTCGAATTTTTAACGTATCCATGATGACGAAAAAGATTGAAATGCGATGAAAATGTAACACTAATCAATAAACAAATGACTACTTTTGGAAAAAAAAATCCATGTTTTTAAAATAAAATTAATTGGTAGTATATGTATAGTCCTAGCCAGATCGAAATGTTTACGAAAAATTGCCAAGAAAATAATATTTCTGTTAATTTATGTGTAATATACTTCCAGTTTTATCGGTCTAAAGTCCTTAGAAATGTCAGAGAGATAAATTCTCAATTAAAAACATGTTTTTACGTTTTAAATTACTAGGTTAGAGAGGCGCTTTAACTTCTTTGAAAATATTAAACCTTGCTCTTGGTCTATTGGGTGTCAAGGTGTACAGTCGCATGCAACTGTTTTACCAAATTATAGCGTAAGGCTCTAATTTACGTTACAATAATAAAACTTCTGTTGCCGAAATAAGAATTATGATTTAAGTAGGTACCTAATACGTTCAAATTATCGTACCTTTAGTAAAATATTTAAACGTTGAAAACGTATTGTAAATAAGTAAGTGCCAACCTATTGCTTGAAATATGCTACAATAATTTACAAAAAAAAAAAAAAAATAGGTAGGTACCTAATAATCTTAAATCAAAGACGTATACAATGTGCCGCTGCAATGACGACATTAATTTGACAAGCGGATACGGTTCCGCGTTTTCGTTTTATAAAGATATTTTAATTTCATTGAACGATATTAGTTATTGACTTATTTACAATTTTCTAAAATAGCATCTTGAAATTACCTGTAGTGCAGAGATAAAATAAAACGAACAAGAAAAAAAAGGTCACGCCACTCGAGTTTATTTCTGGGATTTTTGGAATAAAAATACCTCATCAAAGGGTATTTTTTTTTTTCAAATTACCTAATAAGTAACTGCATGTTAAATTGTTAGATTATTTTACATACTATATTTGCGTTCCGAGTTTAGCACACTTAGCATATCTTTCCAAACTTACCCAACTGTTTTGTTGTGTGTTTTTGTTGTTTGTGTGTGTTGTTGTTTAACTGGTGTGACTTCTGTTTATGGAAATAGGGAATAGGGAAAAACATACATATAAAACGCACTCTAATTTATTACAAAACCGTTATTACTCGAGTTCCACTGTAAACTGGCTCACTTTAACTTACGCCACGGACAACTCGCTCTAAGTAGCTCGTCTGTAGGTCACGCGCATCTATCTCCTTCTTACTTACCAAAAATGAAACGGAACGCAGCGATCTCTATCTGCCAGCGACTAAGTGCACATTTTGTTCGATAAATCTTATATATAAAATTCTCGTGTCACAATGTTCGTTCCCGTACTCCTCCGAAACGGCTTGACCGATTCTCATGAAATTTTGTGAGCATATTGAGTAGGTCTGAGAATCGGCTAACATCTATTTTTCATACCGCTACTTTTTATCCCGGTCTACGCGGGTGAAACCGCGGGGCGCAGCTAGTAATTACATATATTTATTGTAGATCTGTTTATAGGTAATGAATACAGCTTTCCTTTGGTGGGTTCAAATTATGGAATAACTTTATATTTCAAACAAACATTCCACCACATTTTATGACATCATAGATACCTGCTGTCTAGAAACTATTAAAGTATTTTGTACTTGCTTGTACCAATGTATGAAGAAATTTAATTCTTTAATATCTTTGTAATTACACACCGACAAAATCTGTAACTTGGCGAAAACTTGCGACTAATTAGCGATCAAATTTGGGAGATAACAGATCTTAGCTAGGTGTTCTAGTTTTTGAGATATAAAATGGATCACGCTGGGGCAATTCACTCCAGCTGTGCCACCTATAAACGCTTATATCTTTTGAACCTGTGACCGGCAAGTTCCGATATTTAGCGACTGATTCCGACTAATTAGCGACTAAATTTGTGAGCCAACAGATCTTCGCTAGGTGTCCTAGCTTTTGAGATTCAAAATGGGTCACGCTGGGGAGACTCTCCAGCGGGGCCACCTATACACCCTTATATCTTTTGAACCTGTGACCGGCAAATTCTGATATTTGGCGACAAATTTCGACAATTCGACAAATTTCGACAATTTTTTTGTGTTATCAAAATTAAGATCCGTGATGGTGGCCATGCCAATGTCGCCTTACTTCTATTAAAGGAGATGGACGAGAGGAATTTTTGGAGATAATATTTCCTTTTAAATAAATACGACGAAAGGAATTTTTGGAGATAATATTTCCTTTTAAATAAATACCACAATACCTGAACTACTTAAAACTTTAATTAACATCTAAACATCATTTATTCTGCCCCAACCCATCCTAATCTTCTGCTCATGTAGTTTCAACCATGATGGCATGCTCTTAGGGAACGGTTGGGCATTGGGGAACTTAAGTGGTGGCGGAGGCGCCTTGAAGGGGTCCTCATTCTTCAACTTGCGCAATAAATACTCTTTGTTAATCTGCTTTGGATCTCTGTACTTATCCATGTATAGGTTGAATGGTTTTGCTCGGGGGAACCATTCTTGAGGCCTCAAGTAGGGCTTAGGGAAGTCATACTCATAAACTGAAAAAGAAAAGTAATTTTGTTTTAAAAAAAAATTACAACAGACGTTTACAATAGATGGTAAGGGGCAAGAAGTATATTGTGCTGCTAGTTACCTGGCTCCTTGTTTTGCAGCACTTGATGGAAGAAATCTCGAACTGTATGGTCCCAGTTGGTTTGGTAAAATGCTAGTCCTGCAGGAGTAATGTTGTCTTGGTACTTTTGGTACCATTCTCTTGTCACAAATGTTCTATCTTCCAGAGGTGATGATGAAGTTACTGGAAATAATTACATTAATGAGGAATACTATGGAAAATTCTAGAGAGTATAGTTTCCTATTACAAAATACTACCTTTTGTCACATCATAAGATACTTTTCCATCTTGCTTATAAAGAACAAATGCATATCTGTGATATCCAGTACCCTTTAACGGGATAGGTTGCAAATATTCCACAATGGTATCTCCTTTCTCAATAGAGTTTCCAGGAATATTGGCCACAAGCCAGTGTACATATTCCTTATCACTCTCTGTTAGGTGGCCATCCAAACTCGTAAGTGCTAGTGTCCATAATGTGTCTGCATCAGATTCATAATTAACAATAGGGTATTCAAGTGCTTCTGCTGGCTTTATGTCATTTCCAGTGTAAATTGGGAGGTACGAACCATTTTTCAAATCATATAACACTTCCAAATTCAAATATGGTACAAAGTACCCTTCTCCATACATGTGTTCAAATATGCCATAGTGATCAGCAATTTGTTTTTTGTGTTGTGGACCTAAAGTTTCAAGCCATTCCTTTTTTACTTCTTTCAGGTCAATTTCTAACTTATGATTGCGTGCAAGCTGTTCTATGTTCTTATCCGCTTTTATGTTTTTAAGATGTTCCAGTCTTGAGATACGACTGCCATGTGATGATTTTCTGAAACAGATTATGTTTTTTATTATTATCGTCAAGTAACCTGGATAAAGCTGGCACAGGAGTGTGGGGATTGGAACAAGAAAAGAGAGGCCCATTGAACCAATGGATCCGCCAAGTTCCTAGTACCGAGACATGATTAAATTATGAATAAAAAACTTTCAGTTATTAGATATACTCACTTGGTACGGGGAAGACCGATATCAATTCTGGTGGTATACAATTCATCTTTATAATTTAGTTCATCCAGACGTTCCTTTATCGTGCGACAGAAAATAGGAGCTTTGCCTCTTATCCTATGTGCATATCTTATCTGATGTAACTGAACATTGGCTGTCCAGACTCCACGAAATGTATTTAACATAGTTTAGTTATAATTTACAAATTACAAGATAAAATTAAATTACAACCACAAAACATTGAGGTTTAGGTTAAACTCCAGGTTATGTTTTAATTTTGACAATGACAGATGACAGTTAATGATTCAGACAGTTTTAATTCAGTGTTAACATGTCTATTATTTTAATACAGGTCAGTAGTAAACAAACAGTAAACAGCTGATTACCAAAAAAGTTCGATTCTTTATATGCAAGTGTGCATGAAGTAGGGTTCAGTAGTAACTCACTTTCAGTAAACTAAAATAAAATGATGTATTTATGTTATAAATTACATTTTTAAATATTAGAATATAAAAACAAAACAAACAGTAAAATACATACAGAAACAACATATAACTTTTGAGTCAAAATCAATCTGCCTGATTTTGACTCAAAAGTTATGTGTTGTTTCTGTATGTATTTTACTGTTTGTAACTTTGTAACATATAACTTTTGAGTACAGTCGTCTAATACTCAGTAGGTATATTTTATTTTATGTATGCTGGCAACGGCCTAATGTAGTGGTGGCCCAGAGGTAACGGCCCTGACTTACTGAGTTGTAGGTCGTGAGTTCGGTAGAGTTCCGTGGGTCCCCAGACAGGCACTTTACTTTTTGTAATTTATAACATCACCACTAGGTACCTACTCTTAAAACGGTGAAGGTAAAAAAAACCAAGACATGATGTGACAATGTGACATTCACGAACCCACAGAGGGAACGTTATTGGCTGATTATACTTATGCTGGCAATATTATTATTATTGAAATAAAAAGTCTAATAAATTACCAAAAAAAAATCAGATATTGTATGTAGCAAACTCAAACTCAAACTCAAACTCAAACTCAAACTCAAACTCAAAGCATTTATTTCAAATAAACCAATTACAGGCACTTTTGAATTGTCAATGGGTCGGTCAGTCAGAAAGATGAAGCTAGTTGCCCATTCCAAAGCGTAGTAGATCCCTATGGAGAAGAACGGGCAAGAAACTCCACGGACACTCTTTTAAATCATAATATTTTTACAAAATATTGGTTACATCGTTCAAGTTGAAAATATACATGTGAGAACAATGTAGAAAGACGTGCACGTTAAAAAGCGTCCGTAATAAAAAGATAATAACTAAAACAACTAAATTAAATATTAAAATTAAAAATAAGCCATGGCAGCTAAGAGACGACCAGTCCCAACTGACGGCGCCCGTTCACGAACATGACGCCACATATCTACCTACACATATTATAATTATTATACTTACAAAGCAAAAAAAGCGAAAAGCAAAAAAAAAAAAACTTGCAAAGCGTTGTATTGGGATACCAATTTTTTTATTAGGTACATTACGAGATGATGAATCTGGCTTGAATACACCATGATTTAGAAAGATCTACACAAAATAATCAATACCTTACACATATGTAGGACCTGCCTTTTACGTTTATGAGTCAGAACTATTACAGCCTGACTTACATAACTTGTTACACAATGCATAAATCGTCGTTCCTTCTTTCTCCTAACAAAATACAATTGTTTCGCAAAATTACATTGGATTTCAGTTATGGGCACGAAAAGAATAGCGATGAAATCTAGGGAGATAGGTACCTACATACAGCAAAATGATTCTTCATGTTTATTTAACAGTTTACGTAGGTAGGTACCTACACACATAGGCAATGCTTATTCCTATACATATACATGTAAGAATTCATGATTCTTCTCTTTCTCTAGAAGACAAACAATAGCGTGAGCCTGATGAGATCGTTTATTGTTGTACCGTGTAATGTGATCGTGCAATGTAGCGCGCCTGTTGCCTGAAAAAATCGAACTTTAAGTTAGGTAGGTCAAGGGTCATCAAAGGTCAGCGACCAGTGTCATCGTAATAGTCTTAATAAAATATAGATAATTATAGGTACCCATTTAAGAAGCGAGGTTTTTAGCTACTGATAGAACGTGTGATTTTAATCCTCCAACCGAAATCGAATAATATAATCATGGCCCAACCCAAGTTTATTGCATTACAATCACAAACAGTCCGTTCCATCTGCCATCTTTTTTAGTATGTATACGGAGTGGATTGATTCTTCTTTCGAAGTGAACGCAATACGCAACGGCACAATCTACTCAAGTAACATCAATCACATCGCTCATGATGACCCACCGGCCCACTACACATATTATGATAGGTAGATATCAACCTACAACGACAACGCCACCACTGATTAATCTTCTGCAGTTTTCTGCTCCCACCCTATTTTTAAAGCACGAAAAGAACAAGAAAATAAATCATGATTTAAGTAATGATTTATTTTCTTGTTTTGCCTACTTTTCTTATCTCATTACATTGGATATCGCTCTGTCCCCTAAAACTTTAATGAATTAACACGAAAACATCATGTTTGTATGCAGGATTATGAACGCCATTTTCTTTCCTTCAAAGAACACCAAAATTATTTAATACACTAGAACGCCTCCCTCGCCATCCGAGACCAAAGCAAGCATCCGTCCAAAAAAATGACCAATGGGATTGAGGAAGCGCCGAACAGCAAGTCGGCGCGGGCGATATTATTTTAACGTTCATGTATGTGTGCGTAATATTTTTGACGAGCGAGCTGCGTTTGAACGAGGCATCACCGCATCAATGAACGAAACGAATCGAATCGTGGTCGAGTGAGTTATCAAGTAACTGGCTGGTTGTGAGATTGTGTAGCTAGCCCTGCTTTTGTAAACGAAATCGTTTAATCAATAAGTACTAATTTTGTTTCATTATTGATAACATTACTCTCGGCTTGTGTGCAAGGCAATCAGTGTTGATGTTATATTGCATTTAAAATCGCGTCGCGGAACATAGTAATGGCAGTGTTTTAGTGTATTTTACTATCTCTACATATAAGGAGCCATTTACACATGGCGAGAAGTCACGTAGACTTTTACTGCGAGTGAAATGCATCCCGTACTTAGGTGAGATATTGTGAGATAAAACATTTTGATAATTAGTGTGGCTTTATTTCGTTAGCGAAAATGGATAGCAAGAACATTCAGAAAAATGCCATGCATAAAAGTGCAGAATTCACTTTCACAGCACCACCTGAAGCACCCGTTTTTGAACCTACGCCCGAAGAATTCTTGGATCCACTTGGATACATAGCTAAAATCCGCCCAGTTGCAGAGAAAACGGGCATCTGCAAAATAAAGCCTCCGTCGCGCTGGCAGCCACCGTTTTCGTTAGACGTGGACAAATTAAAATTTGTACCGCGGATTCAGAAAGTGAACGAGTTGGAAGCCATCACGCGTCTAAAACTTTTGTTCCTTGAGAAAATTTTAAAATTTTGGGAACTTCAAGGATCGCCATTAAAAATTCCAATGATTGAAAACAAAACATTGGATTTGTACTGCCTCAAATTTTGGGTAGATGAAGAGGGCGGCTTTGAAGGCTGTAACACTCCTAAAAAATGGCGTAAGATTGCAAACGCAATGGGTTACAGTCAGCACATGGGTACTATGAATTTTCTTAGAAGTAATTATGAAAAAATTTTGCTTCCCTATGAAATATTTGAAAACAGTAAAGCAGATATATTAAAAACTGTTAAGAAGACTGACCACAAAATTGAATTAAAAGAAGATGAAGTTGGAAAGCCTCAGATTACAGAAGTACCTATAGAAAGGATAACAAAGTTCAAAGTAGAATTTAAAGAGGAGAAACCTCACACAAGTATTAAGAAAACAAAGACAGGATCTGATATCAAACCAGATTTGGACAGCTCTAAGAACAAAGTTGAGAGTGAAGAGATAAAACGGAACAGAGAACTAAGAAGGTTAGCTTGCTATGGACCTGGACCGAAAATGCCTGGACTAAATGATGAAGAATTTGATATTACAAAATCAAGGAAGAGGCCCCGCTATGATCTTGATCCATTAGCAGTTTATCAATGTGCTATTTGCCAAAAAGACCATAGGGATGATTTGCTGTTAATTTGCAATGGCTGTTCTGACACCTATCATACATTTTGTTTAAGACCTCCGCTAAATTTGGTACCAGATGGAGATTGGCGTTGCCCTTGTTGTATTGCTGAGGAGGTACATAAACCTGCTGAGGCATTTGGATTTGCTCAGGCAGAAAGAGAATACACATTACAACAATTTGGAGAAATGGCAGATAAATTCAAATCTGACTATTTCGCCATGTCTGGGCATTTAGTTCCGACGACAGTGGCTGAAAAAGAGTTTTGGAGAATTATTTCTTCAGTGG
The DNA here is from genome assembly GCA_946251885.1 of Cosmia pyralina. Classification (NCBI taxonomy): domain Eukaryota; kingdom Metazoa; phylum Arthropoda; class Insecta; order Lepidoptera; family Noctuidae; genus Cosmia; species Cosmia pyralina. The sequence continues at coordinate 16,419,299 of OX276346.1, forward strand.
AAGAAGATGTAACTGTAGAGTATGGTGCTGATCTTCACTCAATGGATCATGGATCAGGTTTTCCAACTAAATCTTCACTAAATCTTTATCCTGGTGATCAAGAGTATGTAGATTCAGGATGGAATTTAAATAACCTGCCTGTTCTGGATGGGTCTGTCTTAAGATTTATAAATGCTGACATATCTGGCATGACAGTGCCTTGGATGTATGTTGGTATGTGCTTTTCAGCATTTTGTTGGCATAACGAAGACCATTGGAGTTATTCAATTAATTATTTACATTGGGGTGAGGCCAAAACTTGGTATGGAGTGCCAGGCAGTGGTGCAGAATTACTGGAAACAGCTATGAAGGCAGCAGCACCTGATCTATTTAAATCACAACCAGATTTATTACACCAACTTGTAACGATAATGAATCCAAATATTTTGATGGCAGCGGGGGTACCAATTTATAGGACTGATCAGCATGCTGGGGAGTTTGTGGTCACATTTCCTAGAGCGTACCATGCAGGTTTTAACCAAGGGTATAACTTTGCCGAAGCTGTTAATTTTGCCCCACCTGACTGGCTAAAAATTGGACGTGAGTGTATAACCCATTACAAAAATCTTAAGAGGTTCTGTGTCTTCTCTCATGATGAATTGATTTGTAAAATGGCATTGGAAGGGGATCGGTTAGATTTGGAGACTGCACTAGAAACGCAAAAAGAATTAGTTAAAGCCACAGAAGAAGAAGGATCTTTGAGAGCTTTAATAGCTAAGAAAGGTCTTAAGAGTGTGCGTAGGACTGCATTTGAGTTACTTGGTGATGATGAACGGCTGTGTGAAGTGTGTAAAACAACATGTTTCCTATCTTCAGTATCATGTAGTGATTGTAAACACATGGTTTGTTTGCATCATGCAAGTAATTTATGTCAATGCCCATTGGAGAAAAAGACATTGAACTACCGTTATGATATGGATGAGCTGCACATTATGCTACAGACTATAGATTTTAGAGTCAATAGTTTTGACAAGTGGATGACTGAAACCAAGAACATACTACTTCCCACTGCTCCTGATATTGGAAGACTTCAAAAGTTAAAAGTTTTGATTGATGAAGCAGAAGAACTGAAAATACCAAAGTGTGCACTGTTAGCACAATTAAAGGAAGATTATACAAAAGCAACAGAAAATGTTGAACCAATAGTTATAGAATTAGATGATGATTGAGTTAGGATCAGACTGGTTTAGTACAAACATAAGATCCCTTTTATTATGTATATTATGCAACTACCTACTTGTTACTTCAAATAAATATGTATTGAATAGCTATAAGTAACATACCTACATTCTTATCACATTTTATGTTCTCATCACAATATAAGGCAGCTTTATGTATGGTATGCTGTAGCTAGATTATTTTTAATTCAAATATCCAGATGTTTGTTTTTATCTGTAACTTAAAAAAAATTGCAGGTACCTATATTTTCAATTCTCTGATGAAAAATAAGTTTTTCCATTGCTTTGAAAATAAATACTTAATATTTATGAACATTCTTATAAAATAAAAATACTTTACGAATATAATGTATATTTGAGACGTGATTAGGGTATTTTAATATGTAAGGAAGTATGTAAATATTACAGCTTTTCCATTTCTTGTCATGTTGAAGTAGGTATGTTGTATTGTATTATTGTAGTGATTTCCCACCGTATCATATGATAAGATTTTTTAGTTTTCAACTAATTGTTATTATTTTCTTCTTATCAATATAAGATTAACAATAAATTCATTTATAGTTTGTGAGCCAAACATTTAGGAGCTAGCTCAGTAATAATTTTGTTTTCTTTTAAGTAATTAAATGTATGTAAACACACATACAAATGTATACAGTGTACCTAATGTAACAAAATATCTTAGAACCTTCAATTTCAGTAGGAGATGGAGATAAATATTCTGAGTATACCTAGGCATAGTTGTAACTTTAACTGAAATTAAATCCAGATCTATTTAAATATTTAATATATAAGCACCTACCTTAATGTTTTTGTTAACAACTCAACTGAGTAAATGAAAAGTAGGAATAACATTTAATGAATGTGTGAGTTTATAATTTAAATTGAAAAATTGCAAGTCCCCAGCTAAGTATACGCTGTGTTGATCTCAATAAACAATCAGCATTATAAATATGTAATCACAAACTTTATTATTTAGTGTAACTGACACTGGCATGGCCATCATCAGGGATTTTAATTTTGATAACACAAAAAATTTGTTGCTAATTAGTCGAAATTTGCCGCTAAATATCAGAATTTGTCGGGCACTAGTTCAAAAGTTATAAGGGTTCATTGGTGGCCGATCTGGAGAGCATCTCCCCAGCTTGGCCACATTTATATCTCAAAAACTAGGGGGCGGGGGAGGGGGGGGGGAGATCTGTTTTCTCCCAGATTTAGTCGCAAGTTTTCGCCAAGTCACAGATTTAGTCGGGTCTTAGTTTAGAAGATATAATGAGTTCATTTATTAAGTATAGTCCAAGAGCTAGATCGAAGATTTTATCGTAAACTCATCTATCTAGCTCTTGGACTATACTTAAAAATTAAACTCATTATATCTTCTAAACTAAGACCCAACTAAATCTGTCTGTGACTTGGCGAAAACCTGGGAGAAAGATCTTTGCTAGGTGGCCTAGTTTTTAAGATATAAATGTGGCCAAGCTGGGGAAACACTCCAGATCGGCCGTCAATGAACCCGTGACCGACAAATCTAATATTTGGCGGCAAATTTCGACTAATTTTTCATGTTATCAAAATTAAAATCCCTGATGGTGGCCATGCCAGTGTCAGCCACACAATTATTTAGCCTTATGTACTTGCAATAAGGTTTAAATTGTTATATATTTATGATGTTGAGAATACTGTACTGAAACATGTTATGTTAGCACTACACACATTTGAAAAATATTGAATAGGGTATGTAATTTATAGGTTTGTCAGGTAAATGAAAGGCGTAGGCGTAAAAATTGTTGCAGTGATTAGGTATACACTATGTGCATCAGCTGAGACGGTACCTACTCTTACCTTGAGTACCTACCATATCTATTTTGCTTTCTCAAGTTTCCTGCACATTTTGTGTAGGGTCACAGATATTATGTCTCTTCCATAGATATTGATTTAATTTGTTAAAGTGAGGGCTATTTGATTAAGCCCTCTAGTAGGTTAGTGTTTGAGTATGCATGAAGATTGGCTCACCATTACCACATCAGTAGTAGGTGTATTTACTTATTCGGCTATTGATTAATATTAGATTAGAAGATAATTGTAGAAATGGTATGAAAGTAAATGCGATTATTATAATATAGATAATGTTAAATTGTATTACAGGCTATGAAATGAGTATAATTATATTGTGTTTATATTTCTGAAAAGAAAACAGCCAATTTGATATTTATTTGCAGTTAATTAAGATTCACCATGACAACTATAAACATGGCCCTATACTCTTAGTGATGGATTAAAATAAAACCAAAACTAAAGAAGTACCTACCTATACTTTTGTGGGTTATGCTAGGTATAGTTCTGTATAGTGTAATTTTTTGAAAACTAGCTGGAGCTGAATGAGGGTCAGGTTTATTTTTGTAGTGCTTAAAGTTCACATAGAGCGCATTATTATCACTTATGATTAAGATCCACGGCATTACAAGGGTTGATTAATTATGACAAGTTTAATTGACTGGGCTGTACCTCACCGGGACCCCATGGCGATGTCGCCAGATCGCGCTGCCAATGTATACAGTAATATGGTGGGTGGCTCACCTGGCCTCCGCTTAGTAACGCAGCCAACCATAGGTACTTACATTTTTTTGGTGACGTGACCCGGCTGCGCTGACATGGTGCGAGATTTGTATGGCTTTAACTGACAACATCATAACACACCCCTGTACCTAATCATTTGTAATGTTCCCGTGATTTTAATGTCATTTATAGGCTAACACAATAAAGATGTACGCCATTTTTTTTGACTGATTGCTTGTATTCGTAGGTATAATTAGTTCTTTATGTTATAATGTTAGTGAACAGTGAAATGTGACTAGTAAATTATTTTTGAGTTGTGTGATTTATACTGTGATTACAAAATTTTATTTGCTTCTGACATAATACCTTAGATATAAAAAATAATTAAGAGTGTGAGTAGGTATTAATTTCGATATAGTTACAATTAATTAAATTCTTATATTATTATATGCTTCTTTCATTAAACCTTTTAAACTCCATCCTCAAATAAAAAGCGACTTGTGCATAAGTATTATTTATTAAAATCGTGTAAAACTTAACATTAAGTATATAAATAAATAAGCATAAATATATTTGGTGTTATAGCCGTGATTACCTACATCACCGTAAAAAATCTACAAGAGTTTATTACTTATAACAATTTCAAGGGATATATTTTAAATTGCATTTATTTTAGGACACAATAAATGATAATAGCGATAGGTTTACGAATAAATGTTACATTCTCTATTTGTACACAAAATAAACTCTGATTATGACGGGATAGGTAGATCATGAGTAGTCTCTTCGCCTCATTTTTAATTGTTGCAAGAAATTAAAACAGGATAAAATTTAAATAAAATTGTTGAACAGATGGTTTCGTTAAAACTTTCAGCTCAATGACTACTGCAGGCTGATGATATGAGTTCAGTAAGTATATCATACTGATATGACCAGTACATGAAATTTTTTCAGGAATTTTATGGGAATCCAATAAAACTGATTTGTTTTATTACCTCACACGCAATGTATCGTTACCACAGATATAGATACACCTAGATACCGCAAGAGCACCTACTTCCGCGTGCCCAGCTTAAGCACAAAATGCTTAAGTAGGCTTAGCTCAGTGAAAATAGGAATGCAAACGATGTTAATTTAATAATAATTATTATTTGTAAGCCTGCAGCATTAAAAATATATGAAAACAACATGTAGGTAGTGCTGGATGAGTGCTGGCACTGGGTGGGACGAGACGGGTGCCGCACATTTGCCGCGCATTTGGGTTTCTCTTTCCCATCACTAAATAGTGCTTGTGACGTCATAGTACCTAGGTAGTCAAAAAGGCACGCTTGGTTTTCATACAGATGTGATACTTTCGTTATCTAGGTATATCTATATCTGTGATCGTTACCATGGAAAAACGCGCGTAGCGAACGGCAGCGCAGCGCGTCGTTCGTTATTTCAACATCCATTGCTGATTTTTTAATTTCAGCCGTTTTATTTACATATAGATGGAGTGCTGCGTACAGAGAAGGTAATTTTACATTGAAATAAAGGGATAGTAACTGAAAAAACGATAAAAAAAATAAAATTTACCTGAGAAATTTTCTGGTGAAAAATAAGGAGCTGAATGTTTCCTGTTAGTTTGCGGAGGACTGTCTTACACCCTGTATATCTGTCGCAGCCAACTGGTTGAAGTAGCCGTTTGGTCAACCGCCTAGCCATTTCACTAAACGCCGCTATTCAATCAACTGCCTGAATGATATTCAGCCGATACGTCTAATACAACATTTATGAACTGGCTGGCTGACGCTTAGGTCATTTAAGCAATAGGGTATTTTAAATGGTTTCATTCCAATTTAACATTACAGTTTAGCGGTAACACGCCGTTCTTGAGAAAAACAAATTATTGTAACTTAATCTCAAAACTGCGGGAAGTGCAACTCCTTTGTCCTTACGTAACAAAGGATAGGCACCCATGCTCACCTCCGCAGCTTCGGCTCGCACGGGTGCCTATGCTTTGCCACAGCGGGCGGGAGCTGCCCTTCCTTCGTGCCTCCGGATTTTTAAATACACTCTAGGAGTACTACGTGGAGTCGGGGTGCCCCAATTTGGTTTTGCGTAAACTCATTTATGTGAGAAAGACCAAAAATATTGTGGCTTGTCGACGCCATATTGACAGTATGGGTTTCAGCGCCAGGTGGCAGAAAATAGGACTAAATTTAAATCGAAATGTCTGAGCTAGGTAGGCAAGTAGTTGCCGCCGGGGTCGCGGGTTATTCGAAAGAGATACCGTGGCCCTGGCACAAGCAACTGAAGGAACGGGTGGGTTTTAGTCAGTAAGTCTGACACGCCCTCCCGCTCCGCCCAGAGCGGGAGAAGTCATTTGATGGTTACCCATCCACAAAAAACAAAAAAAAAGGGTAGACAAGTAGTTAAACGCTATCGATCCAGTAATTTGCCTAGCCGTTTGATTGAATGGCTGAATATCATTTAGGCTGTTGATTGAATGGCGGCGTTTAGTGAAATAACTGGGCGATTAACCAAACGGCTAATTAAACTAGTTGGCTGCGACATATCTATAAGTACATGGCATGTATCAGAAAGGTGTTGTCATATAGGGAGTGGTCACATTTAAGGGTGTGGGTGGTACAGACTCAAGGAAAGCACAAGCTGTTTGCTGTGCCTATGTCGCACCGTTGCGCGTGCTAAGTCCCCAGTACCACATACTCAGACCGCTCTTAATGATCTCTTGGACTCTCAACCAACAAACGATCTGTTTGCGGACGAATGGACGAAGATTTTATGGGCATGTCAGAAGTACTGTGAAAGGGATTTATGAAAGTGACTTTTTACCTGAACTTAATGCTTTTATATTTTTCATTAGACAGACCATCAAACTGAATAACTTTCTCCATCGGACCAAGATCAATTAATTGATAATTTTTTAACAACTGTCCCATACAAAACTTTAACCTTCGGTATTGAAGCTTTGCATGGGAGGGTTGACAATTTTTTCGCGATTACGAATTAATTAATATTACCACACCTTTCTGAAACTTGCTGAATAAAAAAATTATAATTACCTAGTCTTCTTTATTTAGGTACTATAATACTACAAAGTTTGGAAAACTGTGAGATTCTTATATGTTATAAATCCTATCTCACATAATAATAATTCCATTCGAAAGTACCGTCATAGCACCTTTCTTAAGTACAGTATTATATCACAACCTTAAAGTTAATTAGTTACAAAAAGTATCGAGTATTCTCAGGCATACGATTGTTTTAATTGACTAACTAATTTTCAGAATAAGAATGTTACAGCTTTTGATTTTCATAAATGTGTCTAAATGACAAAATGCCAGCTAGCGAGATTTCAACAATGTGTGCTGCGTTGCGTTATCTTTGAAAAAAAACATTCAACTGTGAAAATAGCAGGTGTTTAAAATTGGTGAAACGCTTATGATCATATCGTAGATACTGTGAGAGAGCTTAATGTAATTAAAATACTTATAGGACATCAGCTGATCACGGATCAGACTGATAACAATGTAATTATTATTGATAGATATAGAGATAAAATGAGTATCGAATGTCAGTGTGCTGTGGTTGCAAGCATGGCTGGCGAGCGTAGAGCCTTTGATTCGATTCCTAGTCTGGCAATGATATTGATTGAAAATTGGCATAACTATAAATAATTGTCGATAAAATCTATCGTATGCCTGAGCTGTAAATAATACAATATGTATAACGTTATATAATATGAATACTGACGTTTTAGTGGAAGACATTGATCGCAAATAGGACGGATACATTTCTGAGTATTTATTAGTATTGAGTATTTAAGTTTTGCATTTTGATTAAGTTGCATTATAAAACATTAAAATTAGTTACGTAGCTACTCAAAAGCAGTCTTTTACGAAGTTTTGACTTAAGATCTAAGAACACAACTCCTTTACTTGAAAATGGAATTATAAATGGCGACATCATTCATTGTTTGCAATAGTGTTGCCAGTATCCATAATCACAGTATTTTAATTAAAGAGCTGTTCCGTACACAAACATTCAATTCAGTTCGATCCATAAAGTATTGAAAATAAATCAGGAAAGAATTATAGTCTATCCTTATTAGTAAAAATCGTACATCTATAATGTAAACCTAAATATTTAAAAAAATCGACTTGATAACAATAAATTGTTCCTTCAAATATTTTGTCAGTAGTTAGTTGCCACAGGCATTTTATTTGAATTAAATATAAATGTAGTATACAATATTTTTTTTGTCAGAAGTTTTTTTTATTATTATTTGACGGGATGTAGCCAAAGACTGAGATTAAGCTCCCTCCTAATGTAAAATAACGGTTGCAAGTTGCAACACCGAAGATTATTGCCGGAACACACTTAGACATCCCTCACGTGCCTGTAATTGGTCTTCATACCCATTGCCAGTTACATGAGATTGCCAGTTACAACTATAAAGCCCCCCCCCCCCCCCCATAAATAACTTACATCACAAATCCCGCTTGCATCACAAATCAATAAATACGTTTAGCATAAAGCTTGTTGAGTTTGTTTCGGCATTCTACACGGGGATCAGTCGGCTACGAATTGCCAGCGGCGTCATCTAGTCTTTACAATATTGACCAAAAAAATTCATAAACATCGTTCCGTTTCTGCCATATGCTCCCACTAGATGGTACCATTGCACTAGATAATTAAAAGATTTAAGTTCTTCATCATTTTAAATTGTAAGTAATTTTAATATTAAATGCATTTTATGAGACCGTACTATCTCATTAGGTAATGAAACCTAATGAGAAGTCCGGTGTGTTTACATTCTAATGATATATTATTTTAGCGATAGCCGTTCGTCAGGAATAATCTGTAATATTGCAGCAGTCAGCGTATCAGTGTTGCGGATATGCAGGAGAAACGAAGGCGTTCATTAATTCACTAAAAACGAATAACTTCGCAAACAATGATAAATTGCATTGTTGCAAGCACTTTACAGTCGGAAAACACTAAAGGTTGTGTTCTGATCATTTTAGATGAATATAAGAATGAAGGATTTTTTACAGGTCAGAATGTAATCCTAATGGAAAAACAATATTTTTAGTACTATTAATTTGAATGTGAAATAATATTTTAAAGGTGAGTGTCTACTGGTCCGCGCCGGCCGCAACGCACGCACGGCATGCAACGGATTTCGGTTTGCTTTGTATTAATTCATATAGCACTGCGTCCGCTCTCGGTACCGCCCGCATTTTCATTTCTTCATATAAACACCAAAATCCGTTGCGTGCCGTGCGTGGGTTGCGGCCGGTGCGGACCAGTGGACATTCATCTTTAAAGTATATTGTAAAGTAGTTCAATACACAATTATATTGTTTGAAATTCTTATAATTAGGCATTATGCTTTTGGTATTATTTTAACCTAAAATTATAGTAATAAGGATAAATAATAAATAATGCTGGAATAATATTGAAAAACGCCAAAAAATGTTTCCGCGCGTCTTTTACAGATTGCTTTGTTTACCTCATGTCAAAGTGGCGCCATCTGCCGTATCAGCTTTGCGTAATATTCCCTATTGTTAGAAAATGTCAGACAGAATTATGTTTCGCGCTAAACGCAATAAATGATTTGTGTTGCAAGTGGGCCTTCATATAAATAAAAATAAGAATGTATAGTACATTTGAATGACTTCACGGAAGATCGCGGTTTGGTCTAGTTTGTAACTGTGACGGTATCCCTCATCTCCCGTCCTTTGGTTTCTATGGGCAGCGCAAGGCACGCGCCCGCTGCTAATACGGCCACCAGGGAGTATACGCTTGTTGCTATCACTATAGAGTTTTTTAACAGCACCTGGAATGAGATGTGGATTGATTAATAACATTATACCTAGCAATTACACTGATTGCGGTGTACCATGGTGCGGGTGACAAACTGCTTCTTTCCACTCGTAAACGTTGCCGCGATTCACAATCATGATTGAATATAAGTAATAACTATAGTAAATTAAATAAATTTACTCTGCCAAAATGTTATTATCTACAAATAAAATCAAATTGAAAGAAAAATTAAAAAGTGTTATATGTGTAATGTAAGTGATGGGATGTATTGCTAGGATGGGTGGTCGATATTTTTTTATCCTCCCAACTGTAGCCGCCATTTTGGCACGAATCGGCGGTTATGTGGGGTACTACTGGGTGGTCTCGCGTGGAATCGGCGCGTGCGCTTAAAATGACGATATCTCTAAAGTTGTGTAATTTTGATAGTTGCCTTCCCCATTGCATAAGGGTGGTATTCCATTATTCAAATATCTTTGTCCAATTTCGATGTCAATTATTTGAACAAATATCTTTGACGGATGCCCATTCCACTCCTCCAATATCTTTGTAGAAAATTTCTTTGTAATTTGCGTAATTTCAGAAAATGAGAGGAACGTGGAGCGACTTTATGTGCTGCTATTTATAATTAAATTAATATTAAAAAAGTAAAAATCAAAACAAAAAAGCTTTGGGTGAAGCTTTAACTTTTTGAATATTTCATTAATTCGTCTTGCTATAGCTGCATACACCTCTCAACGTTTAGTTTTATTTTTGTAATCTTCGTGCCTCGTATTATAAAGGCATTCATTGCTTTCATAAGCATTAATTAAAAATTTCGTCATTGCAATTTGTCCACTAAATCTCACTTGCAGCCATGTTGATTGAAATGTCATAATCTTTGATCAAAATACGGTGTTGCTAATACAACGATGAAGTCATCCAATTTATTTGATCAAATGTAAAGACTCAGCACATCAAGCTACTACAATCTGTCAAATTTCTTTCATAGATTTTCATCCTTATCGCTAAAGCATTATGGTTCAAGGTTGATTGGGAAAATTTGACAGTTTCGGGTGGCTTGATGTGCTGGCGTCTGTACATTGGACAAAGACATTTGACTAATGGAATACCACCCTAATGTCTCTGACCTAGTCATGCGACACTGACATCTGTCATGCTACACCTAAAAAGTGTAACCAACATTGACAGCAATATTATTGACAGCACAAGTTATACTTAAACAAAAGAAAGACAAAAAAAAAATATGTGTTATTGCTGTGTCACAAATGACAGCCATCTTTTCTTGCGCAAAAGTTACATACAGCCCACTCATAGTTGTTTTACCTCTGATTTTGCATCCCAGAGATCTTTATTCTCGCTGTCAGCGGTAAAATAATTTTGAATAGACTGTAGTTATTGGCGCACTGATGATAGATGGTGTTGTTCGTCTTTTTTTTATACAATTTGTTCCATTTCATAACCCATAATAAGGCCAGATTATTACAAATTAGGCCATATGGCCTAATTTGTATCCAAAACTACACGGTTTTAGCCATGGATTTTGATACACCCGAGTGCATTGACCTCTATTAAACAAGTACGCTGGACTAAATATACTATAAGAAATGACAGTTGATTTTTGTGCCGATTCAAAGCGCCCTCCTCGAGCGTCTCAGGAAAAAAAATTGACACATTGTTACAAATGGCCAACGTGTTGTGTCAGTGTTTTATGTCTAAATCGTGAAATAAGACTTGTTTTGTGAATTTTATGTTTATTATGTGATATTTAGAACATTTTCATCATAAGAGTCGGAGTATGCGCATTTTGTAAAATCAGCGAAATAACCTTCCACAATATAATATTAGTTCCATGGACGCTCACGTTGCTATCAGCGCCAAAAAGACGAAAATCAAATGTCTTCATTTTGACATCGATATTATGAAGTCCAGCGTATATTAGAGGACAGTGCCCGAGTGTGATAAGACCATTATGTCCTTAGGGATGATCTTGGTAACCAAGAAGATAAAAGATCACCTGTGCTACGTATGGCGTGATCATGGCGCCTAGTCTCGCCACAGCGCTGCACGCACCCACCGCAGTTGCTCTGAGAGCTGTTGGGTATACCTGAAATTAACAGCGCATGTTATAATCAGAAGTTTTAATAAAAAGTTAGTCAGTTTAGTTTGTCAAATGTGGGTGTACAGGATGGTAGGGAAATTCGACCTATTCCTGGAACGGGTTTATACTAGCCCTCCCACCCACTCTCACAACTCTTTCACCACTTCCCCTTCCCCCTTTCTCCCTCACCACCCCGTCCCCACCCTCTCTCCCTCCCTTCCCCCTCACCCCTTACCTACCCTTCCTCTCCTCACCAACCCCTGCCCCTATCCCCCTTCCCTCTCCCTCCTCACCACCCATCTCCTCTCTCTCCCCCTCACCCACCGCCTCCCCTTCCCCCTCTCCCTTTACCCTCCCTCCGGGTAGTTTTGCAAAACTATTAAGGGGGATGCGCTAAGGCAGCCTACGAAATTAATTTTTTTTTACGTTTTTTGCAATTTGCAGGTCAGGTCAGGTAATTAAAATATGATACGCGGCTGTAGCTAATATGGCTTTACAGAATTATAATCATTAGAATCAGCAATACAACTCCATAAGTTAGAATTGACCTCAAATCTAGCGATTTCATGATATCGTGAACATACAACCTGAAACTGACCTGCAAACTGCAAAGAACGTAAGAAAATTTGAACTTCGCGGGCTATACCTTAGCGCATCCTCCTTAACGACAAACTTTATTACTTACTTAGGCAAGTATCTGTGCCATGTTTTCAGTTAATTAACCAAATGAATAAGATTTTTCATATAAACTGTATTCCCTGTATTCATGCCCACAGGAGTGGAATTTAAAAAGTCGTTTCGGATGTTTCCACTGAAAGATTATTTTTACCAATTTTCGAGTTAATCAAGCCCCGCAGTAAAATCCTCCCCTGAAAAATTTACTACCCCTTTTCACCCCCATAAGGGTACATTTTCGAAAAACCCTGATACACGTTATTCTTAATTTTTGGTCTCAAGTATAAAAATTCTGAGTTTCGAGTTTATCGCGGCGCGGCAGCGCGACGTCGAACGGAATGGGTATGGCATTTTTATACTCGTGATAACTTCGAAATTAAATGTCCGATTCGAATAAATTAAAAAGTATTTTACTGCTACATAAATACCCTTGATGATAAAACTATTTATTTGAATAAGAATTAATACTACGATATGAATGTTTTGAAAACTTTTGTTTCTACCGGCGATTTTATTAAATTTTAGAACACAAAAGCTGCTATTGTGTTAACTATGATAGTTAGATATATTGCCTCGCGGACTTTTTTGAAGGTAATAATAAGTACTAAAGTACTTTTTATGTATCATCTATAGTTTTCTCAGCGCACGCCAAATAATGAATTTTATAGGCAAAATTTTGCTACTTTGGGTTACATTATTGCAATTTTCTTAAGGATCTCTAAATTTTTTGAAAATAAATTATAGCCTATGTTACTTCCTGATAAATTAGCTTTCTACTGGTGAAAAAATGGTTGCAATCAGTCCGGTAGTTTCGGAGCCTATTCGGTACAAACAAACAAACAAAAAAATCTTTCCTCTTTATAATATTAAGTATAGAAGTATAGATTAAGGGCCTGTTTCACTACCTACGATTAAGTTCTTATTAACTTACTTGGCAGACAATTTCATACAAATTCTGTTCCATTTTTGAATTTATTCGGTGAGTAGTGGACATCGTGAAATAAACCCTAAGTTTAATAATTTAACGAAAACCTGCAGGTTATGATTAAGTTGAAACCATTAATACAATGAAGGAAATAACAGTACAAGCCTATTAATGAGAGCTTTGTCGCACTGCAGGACAAAGCCCATCTAAAGCACTACGAAGTGGTGAAGGGTGGGCGTTTTGTGGGGTCTGACTATGTAATTTTGACGTTCAGAAAGTGCTGATTCTCAGCCTAATTTGAATAAATTACTTTTGATTTTTGAAAGGCCGCCCTACTCTCCTTCCAACAATTATAAGAGTTGTAGAAGAGAATAAAGAGTGTTTGAGAGGAAAATAAATAAATTAATAATGTATTAATTCGTCGTTGTAATCTAATTTTTGTTATTATTTATAGACATGGGCATTATTGCTATTTTTAGAAAATCTATTGTATAAGGAGACGAGTGTGTGTAGCCAAAATTGAATTGTAAGTTAATCATATGAGCGTTTTGGATAGTATGTCTGTTAGCTCGTAAACCCAATTGAATAAATAAATAAAATAAAATACATAAAATAAAGGAATACCTCTGGTGTATAAACGTAGGCAGCTTGAAACAGACCAGCTATGATGCCTCTTGCAAGGAACAGAACACAGGTCAGGAATGTGCGGCTGAAATTATATAAAAAACATATTATAATAACCCATTGAGGAGCTCGTGGCTAAGTAATAACAGCCGCACGGGTCGATCCATCAGGTCTACGCTTGCCGGGGTCGGTCCGTGGATGGATGAGCTTTACATACCGAGACTCCTCCGTGCCTCGGAAAGCACGTTAAGCTGTTGGTCCCGGCTGTCATTCGTGGATCTTTGACAGTCGTTACGGGTCGTCACAAGCCCGAAAATCTGACAACCAGTCTTACCGAGGGGTATCGTATTACCCAGTTAATGGGTTGTGGAGGTCAGATAGGCAGTCGCTCCATGTAAAATACTGGTATTCAGCCGCATCCGGTTAGACTGGAAGCCGACCCCAACATAGTTGGGAAAAGGCTAGGCAGATTGATTGGTATAATAACCAAATTACCACTTTATAGAAGAATGTTTTCATTTACAATACAATACAACTTACTTTCCATTGTATATTAACACGCAGACGCACATCGCAAATATAATAAACTGTGTAGCCATTGTCTTCTTGCGACCATACTTCTCAATGATGAATATTGTGGCGAAAATACCTGCAGAGAAAATATAAACATTTTATCTACAATTTTAATATTTATCACCATGACAGAAGAAAGGAAGAAAAAGTATTTATTGGGATTCGCACACGGAGAAAAATGTAGTCTTCACGTTCGGTTTTGGGAGGGGTATTGATTGCATTCAATATCAGGCAGCCTTCAGCCTATTGCCTGATTTTCTATGCATTTATCGCCCCCTATTTAAATAGGACTACATAACTGGTGGAATATTGATGTACTATACAGGGTGTACCAGAAAGGTGTAATCAAACTTAAGGGTGTGGTACAGACCATCAAACTGAAAACTACTCTATTTTAGAGTACCATAGGTTATGTTTTATTTTGAAACACACGGACGATGTCGTGCTGGCGTACAGGCGTGATGTTGACCTCGGAGAGTACTAGACTAGGGCCATTATAATATTTCCAACCATTTATTTTACTTTAGCGTCCATGAAGTATTGCGTTCTTTCGTCTTTGGTTGCCTGACAATAAATAAGGAACTTCATAGGCGGGCTTATGTCAAAACTAAAATAAATGGTAGGAAAGAGTTTAATACCTTACCAGGGAACACAGTGAGTGTAGTCCACAGTAGGTAAATGTAGTCGGTAGTCTGCAGAGGTCTACAATCAGCGGTGCCCGGAACTTCCAGCCCGCTGGGGTCCGTCTGTGGATAGACCCTACGAGTACATGAGCATAGATAATGTATACCTTACCAGGGAACTCAGCGAGTGTAGTCCACAGTAGGTCCATGTAGTCGGTAGTCTGCAGAGGCCTACAATCAGCGGCGCACGGCTCCTCCAGCCCGCTGGGGTCTGTCTCGAAGAGTTCCGTCGTCATCAACACCAGGCCGTAGTAACAGAATGCGCATGACATCCTGGAAATATAATTTATCAGTTCTTAATTACTTTTTCTTAGATCGATTTTTTTTTTCCTTAGGTTTACACGGTGGAGTGAACTAAGATTATTACATAAAATGTCATAAATTTGTTTTCACATCATCACATAATACCAACCCGATTCGATACTGATAGGTACAATTATTATCGGCCCCATAATATTGGTGAACATCGATGACCATCGCGACGCGACAAATAACCACACTACTAATATCGTCATTTCAGGCGTTTATTTATTCCAAAAACAAAATCCCGTATTTATCGGTGTCGGATCGTAATCGTAGTGCAGAAGCGCTGCAACAGCCGTGAAAGAAAAGGAGATTAGGTGAAAATTAAAAAAAAAACAATTGCAGGTAGATACTAAAATAAATTATGTTGCTTTATAAATTTATTTATAACGTTTTACTTATATTTCCCTAAAAACTAAACCCCCGAAATATTAAAATGAATTCCGTAAAACAAAGTTAACTGTACCGCAACATTTGACTGTGACGCAACATTTTTGCAGAGCGGGGACAGCGAGTTCATTTGAACAGCGCGATCGCGCGACTTGCCACGCGGGGAGGGAGGTAACACTAAATGCCTACTGCGCTCGAATATCTTGGCCTTATGCCTTATTCCTGATTCGTTACAAAAGAAACTTTTGTGCAAAATTTCTTGCTTCTAGACCCAGCGGTTTAGGCTGTGCATTGTCTTTCAGTGAATATAAGAATTTTACCAAGTAGACAAGCCGTGTGCCCGATGGTATTTCCCTTCGACATAATTGGTGAATTTCCATACAAATTCATCCTCTAGTTAACCCCTTTAGTGGCTGAATTTTCAAAAATCCAGATTTTTTTTCTTTATTTAGTAGTATAGGATAAAAATGTTCTTACTGTTTTCCTTACAATGTAACCATATTCTTTTGTTTTTGATGTTTGCCACCGCTCATGAAGATCCGTAAATATTGACAGGTATATTATATAGGAACAATTGCCGTACTTTATTGCCAAGTGACGTACCTACTGCTAAAGATGTAAATTATCGTATTTATTATTTTAGGACATCAAAATTAATTTAGTATATTTTTTATCCGTCCCCGGACATGTCGGTTTGCCGTCCCATCGAACTATTTACCAAAACAAAAGTGGCTTTAATGCAAGTATCAATAAATATGTTTAAAGTTACAAACCAACAAAGATATGTTACGTCATCGACGAACTTGATTTGGAACATGGGCACCGAGTGATGCGGTTACCGCCTGACCAGGCTACGTTCACACGGCGCTATTTTTCAAGTGTATAGAATACGATATTTTATCTTATACTGTGACTTTTTGTACTCAAAACTGAAAGTCTGTTCGCACAGAGCCAAAACGATACGAGAAAATATTCTTGTGTTAGCTATAGCTCCGCTATTTGAGAAATGACATTACGATTTTTATCGTGCTCAAGCATTAGGTCATGTTAGTACAGCACTTTTGTTTGAAACAACTATTGGAATGAAATTCTCTGGTGGAAAATCGTCACGTAACGAAAAATAGGTGTGAAACCGCTTCCTCACTCCCCGCATAATATGTATGTTTCGAGCGTATAGACGCAACGAGCGAGCGCGCGCCGGGTGCGGAGCTAGCCGATCTAGCGTTTGAACATGCCACAGTGCAGCGTAAATACAGTAGGTAAGGTATATCGGGTACGGTCGGGTATATCGACGGAAAAGGAAATAAAATTGCTTTTCTGCTTTGTTTGTATTATTGTTTTGCAATCAAATATTAAATAAACATACATATACATACATAACCCTCCGAATTTCAAAATATAAAAAAAAAATAACCACCTAAGAATACACTTTTCTCCAATAGTCAACAATTTAATGTGAAATAATTATTATACTCACCAATTGTAATACTTATTATGAATGATCAATCTTTACAATCGTGTAATTAAATCATTTATTTTCTCAATTTTTATTTTTATCCTTTTTAATCTATTTTAATTACACTTCTGGACACATCTATTGGCCCACCTTAGAGTTTAGGTTTCGATGGCCCCTACCGAAATATGATTGCTAGATTGAACAAAAACTGTTGATGCAGTTTTAAACCTGATACATTTTACCATCTTTTTCGATCGTATTGTTTTAAATTTGAATTCAGAATACCATACCACATGGAGCTACGCCTAACAAGTCGGATATGCGCCTTGTTAAAGGCAATTGATTTTTGAATAAAAAACATGTTTTATCAAATAAAGGTTTAATTTAATAACGCGTGTTGCCTCCATGGGCATCTACCACAGCTCTCATACGATTAGGCATAGAGTTTATCAACCGCTCTATGAAATTTTGAGGGATCATCTCCCATTCCTCTTCTATGGCAGTTTTCAACTCCTGCATCGTCTGGGCAACTGACTGACGAGCCCTAACACGTCTTTTTAGCTCGTCCCACATGTACTCAATGGGGTTCATGTCTGGCCTTCTGGCTGGCCAGTCCATAACTGTGATATTCACATCCCGAAGATATTCCCTGACGATGCCGGCCGCATGGGCTCTTGCATTATCATGCATAAAAAGGAAATTTGGGCCCACATAGTCCGCGTATGGTATCACGTGAGGTTCTAAGCACTCACGAATGTACCTTTCAGCATTTAATGTTGGCAGCCGTGGTCCTGTAACAACCTCAAGTTGAGTTTTGCCGCTCGCGGATATACCGCCCCAGACAGTCCATGAGCCACCGCCATAAGCAACCCTCTCTTCAAAGCAGCATTGCGCGAAACGCTCTCCCTTACGTCGGTAGACCTTCTTCCTTCCATCATTGCCATGTAACACAATTTTAGACTCATCAGAAAAGAGTACACGGCTCCAATCTTGCTGTGTCCAATTTAAATGACTGCGTGCGAAATGAAGGCGCGCTGTTCGGTGGGCTCGCGTTAGTTTGGGGCCATTAGCTGGCTTGTGTGGTACCATATCGCGTTCTTTTAACCTTCTCCGAACAGTTCGAGCGCTCACAGATACTCCGTGGAAGTCGTGAAGTTGGTTTTGTATCTCAATGGAGGTAAGGTGACGATTTCTCAAGCTGGTCGTCACGATGAATCGATCCTGCCTTTCAGTTGTGACCCGAGATCGTGGCCTTCCTTGGCGACGAACAAAGCCGCCAGTCTCTAGGTACCTCCGATAAACATTTCGGACCGCAGATCGACTTAAATTAAGTTGAGCACTCACGTTTCTTTGGCTGTGTCCGGCCTGAATAAGTGCCACAGCTTGGGCGGCGACTTCAGGTGAAGTATCCATAGATTATTGATAGAACCTCACCTTAATGTTAAGAATAAGTAATGTTTGTTGCAAAACCAAAGATATCAATCACTTTTTCAAGAATTAAATCCAAGTAAACCAATAAAACCAAGTTTTCTTAGTATTCGATTGTTTGATATCAACAAACAGGCTCCAAATTGTCTTTTGTTTCTTTAAATTATGTGTTCGAAATTCAAAAAAAGACTATTGAATGAAATTGTGAATGTGCCAGGTTCAAAACTGCATAAAAACTTTTTGCTCGACCTAATATAAAATTTTAGCTAGGACCAAACGAAACTGAAAATACAAGGTGGGCCAAAATGTCCAGAAGTGTATTATGAATGCTCATTCTTGACATGTTATTTTTTTTTCTTTTTCCTAAATGTCATAATCTGTTTTCATCATTCATAATTTATTTTCTCTATTTTTATAGTTTCTTTATCCATACCTATAGTTAATTATGTGCATACTGTGGACTCATGTAATTGAAGGAGCATACGTAAATTAACCTTTTTAGGGTTCCGTACCTCAAAAGGAAAAAACGGAACCCTTATAGGATTACTTCGTTGTCCATCTGTCTGTCAGTCTAAAAAAAAAACAACTGTCCATTACATTTATGTTCGCATAATTCGTAAAAATGTAAGGAACATCTGATTTTATTTTCGCGATTTCAGGTTTGGTCCTATAGTAAAGTTGTTCATAATGATGAGTACAATGACCGCTTAATAGATTGCCACTGTTTACACTTACACCCTGTATAATAGTCGGTAAACATCGAAAATGCACGCCCTTGATGGGTAGGTAGAGGCCAATAGAGAGGTTTCAAGTTTGTATGGAGAAAAAATAACGCAAATTTCTCTGTAACACATAATATATTCATTAAAAATAAAATGTATGTATAAATATGGAAAATTTTAAAAAGAATGGCATGTTTAATTTGAAGAGATCAATACCGTTCCTCCATTCCAGATACTACAATTCAAAAATCGTCAAATGCAATAGTATTTGTACTCGTAGGACACAGGGCCGTCCTCAACAAGATTTGGTCGTGTGTTGAAGAGGCCGAAGGAAGGTTGTTTTCATTGTTTCCTCTTCGAACGAGATATTTTTTATAGGCATGCCACGTATATGCCTAGGATCAACCAACTCTTGCAGTAAGCTCAAGTAAAAGTCCAACTAACTAACTTAGGTTCCATTTTTTCGTTCCAGAATTGTTTATATGTGGATACTGGTTCACTTTGAGACACCCATAAACCAAAAATGCACATTTGGTGCTTCGTCATGTAACTGGCCTTGAATTTGGTAAAACCAGTTACTTTTGTTATTTATAGGTAATACGGGCTGGTATCCGCAACTTCACGACAATGCGCGTATTTTGCGTATGCTTTCTTTATTTAATGTAAACATTTTGGTTTTCTTGTTATACCGAATAAGCTGAATTTTATTATTTTCTAGAGCTTTCTGAAAATCTTCTTTTGAAGCAACTAACGAGCATTTAACTACAACTAACTATTACACCTAACAAGACCGTCTGGTGTGGCTCCAATGAATGGATATTTCTCGTCAATAAAAAGCCCACACGCATTAATTTTGATATTTTCTCGTTGTACAATTTGTTGTAGAGCCTGCTTTTCATTTCAATGCCATGAGCTATCGATTTCACATGTGCTAAATTCTTTTTAAAAAGTATATTTTTTACTAATATTCCTGTGTCACTTGATACTTTGCGTTTGCAGATGTGTCCAAAGTTTGCAGCAGTTACAATTTTTTTTCTTATTTCGAGCCATTCACTAGAATCTCTTTGTAGCACTGCCGATCTTTCAATATCCCTGTCAGCCGTAAGTTTTTTTTTAAGTTTTCTAAATAATTTTCTTTCACTCGCTCTAATTCAATATCTGGCATATCTGGTGCCGAACTGGTTTGACCATAATCATGCTGCAAGTCACAATTGGCGTCTCGGAATTTCCGCATTTTTTTAACTGGGTGTTCCAGATTTAACTTTAGCTTCTGAGCTCTTCTTCTTTCAATATCTAATACTTTTCCTGTAGGACTTTTGCATAGATTTTTTTGCACGGATGGAATAGATGATTTCTTATTGAAGGCAATAAGAAATCATCTATTCCATCCGTGCAAAAAAAATCTAACAACAATAGCCAACACAACAACTGCAGCCACGCACTTCGCCTGATAACCTCCTCGCCTCGTCTTAAAGTAAAATGAACCCTTTTCCCTCCCACGAGTTTAATTAGAACGTTATAAAACTGAAAGAATGGCTGAAAATGGTCGTACTGTTTTGCTTACACTGTAACCATATTCTTTTGTTTTTGATGTTGGCCACCGCTCATGAAAATCAGTAAATATTGACAACTACATATGAAGGAACAATTGCCGTACTTTATTGTCAAGGGACGTACCTACTGCTACAACTTTATTTTATCGATTCTACAAATTATTTTATGATATCAAAATTGATTTAGTATATTTTTTAACATCTCCGAACATGTCTGATTGTCGTTCCATAGAACTATACGGTGTCTATCACTTCTATCCGTTGATGTACCCAACCTTATTCGTTATAGGTATGGTCGGGTACAACAAACTCGAGAGAAGGAGGGACTAGATAGCCACATATGTATTCAAACTATTATGTGGTAAGACCTAATAATCCTTTAAATTCCGGTGTTTTAAAGGTGATTCTGATGTCTGAGTGTGCCTGACAATCACGTATCGCGGCGCCGGAAACCACGGTTACTAGCAGTGCCACATGCACGAACCAACTTGCTCAGCAAAGCGCCACTGACGCGCGCCTTGCACGCACTGAATGACACGGCTGAAGTCGCAAAAATAATATTGTATGTGTTATGTTATTTAAGATAGTTTAATTAAGGAGCACGCTACCGCATTACGAAGTTCCTGTAATGATAGCAGTGTTTGTGATAAATAAATAAATAAAATAATAAATTTTAAGTGACAGTGACGTTTTGTATTCAAAACTAAAAGTTGTTCACACAGAGCCAATACGATAAAATCAATGATTCGAGAAAAAATAAAATGTGTTACTAGCTCTGCTATTCGAGAAAATATCATTACGATTTTTCGTACGTATCCCACGTTTCCATACGTATTTGGTCGTGTTGAAACTACAACACTTTTGTTTGAAACAGTTATTTTTTTTTTTTCAAATTTTCATTGTTGTTGCCAGAGTGAAAATTGTTTGTATTAGTAAGTAGGTATACAACCGAGTTACCGACAACCGGACACATTGTTTATTATGTGTAATTAATGTAGGATATGATAGTAGCGAAGATAGGTCGATAGAGAGTGAATATAGTAATATGGACTGATTAGAATATCTTATAAAAATGTGTTTTTCAATAACTTCCTCGAAAACTGGTTCATATCGCACTACGATTAGGTTCACAATGCAATATATTTCACAAGCGTGCAATTTTTCATTTTCCAACCCGTGTGCGGGAAAAAAAATTGCCACAGATAACATATACCTTATACTTAGTCCAAATTGGTTCAATGCATTTTTTAATCTCGGCAAAGAGATAGGCGTCTTTACGGCGTTAATATTTTTTGAATATTTAAATAATGTTTATAAATAGAATATCATAAAAAACCATGATTATTACAATAAAAAAAACATTTATGAACAAGTTAACATTTATTTGTGTTCTGAACTTAAAAATAATAGAATTTTCTATTTTTCATATTAGGCTGTTTATCAGCTTTATACCTTTGCTTCTCCTTCAACCTGGCGAAATCAAAGCGCGAAAAAAAAGAAAATTTAAATCACAGTTTCCTAATAATTCATGCCGAAAATATTTTTCGTTATTTTTTTAATTTCTTCAAAAGTGTATTGAAAAACGTCGTTTGGTACACGTGGACATTTGTTATTGCAGTTCTCG
The DNA here is from genome assembly GCA_946251885.1 of Cosmia pyralina. Taxonomy (NCBI): domain Eukaryota; kingdom Metazoa; phylum Arthropoda; class Insecta; order Lepidoptera; family Noctuidae; genus Cosmia; species Cosmia pyralina. Next base: position 16,441,955 of record OX276346.1, read on the forward strand.
GCTCGAAAACAACCTCGCCTACGGCTCGGGTGTTAATTCCGCCTCGAATGCAATAACAAAAATTCTCCACTTGTATCAAAATGTACTATTATTAAAACTTCTTTATAAAACGACGATAAAAAATTATATACAACTCGCACTTGACCATAACTTTATCGATAATAATTTGTAATGTGTCTGTCACTATTGTAACATGACAATTAAACGTCATCTTATCACGTAGAAATAATCACATTTTCGAAAACAATCAATCAATCTGCCTAGCCTTTTCCCAACTATGTTGGGGTCGGCTTCCAGTCTAACCGGATGCAGCTGAATACCAGTATTTTACATGGAGCGACTGCCTATCTGCTGACCTCCACAACCCATTAATTGGGTAATACGATACCGCTTGGTAAGACTGGTTGTCAGACTTTTGGGCTTCTGACGACCCGTAATGACTGTCAAAGATCCACGAATGACAGCCGGGACCAACGGCTTAACGTGCTTTCCGAGGTACGGAGGAGTAAGGATATGTAAAGATGGTCACCCATTTTCGAAAACAATATTATGAATTAAAAGTATAATATAATTACGAGATATTTTTTCTGAGCTATCACAATTTCATATTACATTGTGTTTTTCTTTTATTTGATTTTTTTGAACAACGGCAGCGAGAGCGAATTATTAAAATTTTTGACACAGGTTCACCCTCGACGGGACGTCGTCGAGGGTGAACCTGTGTCAAAAATTTTGGACTCTGAGTGACTCTGAGCGCGAGCCGATTTAGCCTGATTTACTAATTTTGAGTTCATTTATAAATAAATAACCACATATAAAAATCATCTTACCAAGCGCTAGAAAATATTAAAACCTATCTTTTGATATATTACTTACATGGTTTCGTAATAGAATTTTTTACTAAGAAATACGTTTGAAATATCGATTAGTCATCTTTGCGATTTTTTTTTTATCGAGCCAATTAGTAGTAATCATGTTTCCGTCTTTAGACAGCGTTTGACTGTATGTTCAATTTTGTTAAAATGATTTTTATTTTACGCTATATTTATATTTAGTTAGAAATAAACAGGTTCAAAAAATTTAAAAATTACTACAACGTCGCCTTAAATGCCCCCTCCATGCAACTTTCTCTCTCTGTCTCTTTCTATTATATCTTGAAAGAGACAAAGAGAGAGAGGACGAAAACGATGACAGACAAGGACGGAGAGGGGAAAATTTTCGAATTTTTCATCATGGCTGTCGTTTTCATGGTTTTCGAGAGAGCCAAAGCCGGTAGTCAAAATGAAAATTCTAGATGGCGGCTGTGAAAATGTTGTGTTTGTGTTTTAAATCATACGTTAGAAGGAACTTCATTCCTGACGGTGGTCTCCGACCGCACATTTTTATTTTTTTCTAATTTTCATTGTTGTTGCCAGAGTGAAAGATGACTATATTAATAACCAACCGACAACCGTTTGTGACATTATGTGTAATTAATGTAGGATATGGTAGTAGCGAAGACAGTTCACACACAGTGGAGAGTGAATATAGTAAGCATGAATCTGATGAAAAAGTCTTAGAAAAATGTGTTTTAAAACTTCTTCATAAAGGACCATGATAAAAAATTATAAACTACTCGCACTTGACTATAATTTTATCGATAATAATTTGCAATGTGTCTTAACACTCGTAAGATGACAATTAAACGCCATCATACCTTACAGAAATAATCACATTTTCGAAAACGATGTTATGAATTAAAACTATAATATAATTACGAGATATTTTTTCTGATCTGTCGCAATTTCATATCTAGTGTGTTCTTATTTTATTTGATTTTTTTTGAACAAATGCAGGGAGAGCGAATTTTTAAAAATTTTGACACAAGTCCAACCTCGATGACGTCCCGCAGGACTCTGAGCGCGAGCGGATTTAGCCCGATTTACCAATTTTGAGTTTATTTAAAAAAAATCTATTAAGCTCAAAAATCCAACCGTTAAATTCCCTCTGAAATACGATTACCTCATGGTACATGCAATTTTCATATAATTTTATGCTGTATTTAGGAAATGAAACAGAAAATGGTTTTGAAATCGACCATGTTTCGGATTTTTTTTTCATCGAGGAAATTACAACTTATCGTGTTTTGAACCGTTAATTTCCCTAAAGCAAGGATGTATCTATGGCATATATTTTTTTCAGGACCTTAATACACTGATTTCACCATGTAAAATTGATTCTAAAACAGGAAAATTCGGAAAACCCCCCGTTAAACTGAAACTGAATTCAGAGCCGTAGGTACTTTTTTTTTCCACATATCACCTACTTTATCGCCGGTCTTATGACAGAATAAAAACTTTTTTACAAAAAAATACAACCGACTTCCAAAAACAACACTACAAAATGAAAAATTACTATAATTTCGGAAGTCGGTGTCTGGTTAAATGTATTTTCGTTTTTTGCAACCGACTTCCGAAATTAAAGTTATTTTTCACTTTGTAGTGTTGTTTTTGGATGTCGGTTGTATTTTTTTGTAAAAACGTTTTTATTTTTCACTTTTTAGTTGTGGTACCTACGCCACACAAATTCTAATACCACTACCTGCAAAACAAACTATCTAGAACATCATCCATATAAAAATTAATCACTTGTAGTTCGCTGTAGTTGACTGTTTCGCATTCCTAGCTGAACTGCCGTACACCTAGTTAGTTAGTTAGTTTAGTATGGCATCTCGCAGTTGACCACTGAGGGTCGAGACTGCTCAACCGGGCGTTTCCTGTGGGTGCTTTAAGCGAACTTAAAGCCTCCGGCCAGGCTTAAAACTAAGGTAAAATATTAGTCGACTGAGCGTCGCTAATAATAGGACAGCCAGACGGGGCCGGCTGGATCATAATGGGGGGAGCTTCAATAATACGTACGTAGACGCTTACGCTAACTCAAAATCTACCTAAGCAAAGTTAATCAATTTTATATGGGACCAACTTTGAAGTATACCCTCTTGAATAAAACAATTTTTTTTCAAATCGGACGACTCTGTAAAAAGTTATGCGTGGTCATACATAAAAAAAAAAATAAAAAAAAAATACGTGTCGAATTGAGAACTTCCTCCTTGTTTTTCGTCGGTTAAAAATATACGGTACTAAACTCACATCTATGAAATAATTCCAACCAACCACATACTTGATATCGCCTTTGCTGACGATATACAAAAAAATAACGAAATCGGTGCAGTAATTAGGTCAAAAAGTAGAGTTTTAATATTGAATAAATTTGAACACTGTAGAATTGGATCACTAGGTCAATGAGCTTGAATCCTTGAACATGAGTGCAAACAAAAAAAAACCTTTTTGGCGAATAATGGTTTGGGCACTGTGGTGCACCGCAGGTGGCCAGCTCGGTTGTCTAAAGAGAGTGATTACTTTTACTGAATTTATTTTGGTATTTATTTTATTTGAAAAAATAACTTTTTTAATTTACTGTTTTTAATTTTGCTATACTTGTGTGGACCAGTATTACTAGTAGTTTAATTTCTTTCACATGGTGTCGGTTCCATACTGTATGTAAATAAAAAAACAGGTAGTCAACGGGACTACTGACAGAAGTGAAAACTTAAATGCAAGTCGGATCCGGTCATTAGTACGGACTCAAACAAAAAAAAAAAAAAAAACAAAAAAACAAGCAAAACTATGCATAGCATGTCGTGGTGACGCGGCGACGCGAACCCGTAAGATTTCCCCCTACCAAAAATCGCTCATCCCGCCTAAACAAGTTTTCACTTTAAAAATGGCGGATATAGCATACTAACCATATAAACCACAGCAGTAAGCTGGTGTTCCTCAAATGTGGAATGAGGAGGTGTTTCAGCCTGCCTCGCTGGCCGATGCCCACGGAGTCGTCGCACACTAAGCGACCTAACAGCATCGGTCTACCGTTGTCTTTTGCTATCTGCAATGTAAGCACACATTGCTTCAGTTATTTACTTTTTTATTTATTTCATTCACAAGCCGTGTGACTGATGAGATTTCCTATGACAAACTTCCATACACACTTTCAACCCCTTTAGGGGATGAATTTTCAAAAATCCCCCATTATATAAGGAACTCCCTAATATTTAAAAAATCCCTGTTATATAAGGAACTCCCTTATATTAAAAAAAATCCCTCGATAATTTTTTGCATTTTCATTCTAAAATAAAAGAAATAACCAAACGAATGATGAGGGCGCCACTACGCGCTCGGTAGCCTCTTTATCTAAGTTGACAATATGTTGTATAAGGAACTCCCTAATATTTAAAAAATCCCTCGTTATATAAGGAACTCCCTTATATTTGAAAAATCCCTCGTTATATAAGGAACTCCCTTATATTTAAAAAATCCCTCGTTATATAAGGAACTCCCTTATATTTGAAAAATCCCTCGTTATATAAGGAACTCCCTTATATTTCAAAAATCCCTCGTTATATAAGGAACTCCCTTATATTTGAAAAATCCCTCGTTATATAAGGAACTCCCTTATATTTCAAAAGTCCCTCGTTATATAAAGAACTCCCTTATATTTCAAAAATCCCTCGTTATGTAAGGAACTCCCTTATATTTGAAAAATCCCTCGTTATATAAGGAACTCCCTTATATTTCAAAAATCCCTCGTTATATAAAGAACTCCCTTATATTTCAAAAATCCCTCGTTATGTAAGGAACTCCCTTATATTTCAAAAATCCCTCATTATATAAGGAACTCCCTTATATTTGAAAAATCCCTCGTTATATAAGGAATTCCCTTATATTTCAAAAATCCCTCGTTATATAAAGAACTCCCTTATATTTCAAAAATCCCTCGTTATATAAGGAACTCCCTAATATTTCAAAAATCCCTCATTATATAAGGAACTGCCTTATATATAAAAAATCCCTCGTTATATATGGGACTCCCTTATATTTAAAAATCCCTCGTTATATAAGGAACTCCATAATATTTCAAAAATCCTTGATTATATAAGGAACTCCATAATATTTCAAAAATCCTTGATTATATAAGGAACTCCCTTATATTTCAAAAATTCCTCGTTATATAAGGAACTCCCTTATATTTCAAAAATCCCTCGTTATATAAGGAACTCCATAGTATTTCAAAAATCCCTGATTATATAAGGAACTCCCTTATATTTCAAAAATTCCTCGTTATATAAGGAACTCCCTTATATTTCAAAAATCCCTCGTTATATAAGGAACTCCCTAATATTTCAAAAATCCCTGTTATATAAGGAACTCCCTTATATTAAAAAAAATCCCTCGTTAATTTTTTGCATTTTCATTCTAAAATAAAAGAAATAACCAAACGAATGATGAGGGCGCCACTACGCGCTCGGTAGCCTCTTTATCTAAGTTGACAATATGTTGTATAAGGAACTCCCTAATATTTAAAAAATCCCTCGTTATATAAGGAACTCCCTTATATTTGAAAAATCCCTCGTTATATAAGGAACTCCCTTATATTTAAAAAATCCCTCGTTATATAAGGAACTCCCTTATATTTGAAAAATCCCTCGTTATATAAGGACCTCCCTTATATTTCAAAAGTCCCTCGTTATATAAAGAACTCCCTTATATTTCAAAAATCCCTCGTTATGTAAGGAACTCCCTTATATTTCAAAAATCCCTCATTATATAAGGAACTCCCTTATATTTGAAAAATCCCTCGTTATATAAGGAATTCCCTTATATTTCAAAAATCCCTCGTTATATAAAGAACTCCCTTATATTTCAAAAATCCCTCGTTATATAAGGAACTCCCTAATATTTCAAAAATCCCTCATTATATAAGGAACTGCCTTATATATAAAAAATCCCTCGTTATATATGGGACTCCCTTATATTTCAAAATCCCTCGTTATATTAGGAACTCCATAATATTTCAAAAATCCCTGATTATATAAGGAACTCCCTTATATTTCAAAAATTCCTCGTTATATAAGGAACTCCCTTATATTTCAAAAATCCCTCGTTATATAAGGAATTCCCTTATATTTCAAAAATCCCTCGTTGTATAAAGAACTCCCTTATATTTCAAAAATCCCTCGTTATATAAGGAACTCCCTAATATTTCAAAAATCCCTCATTATATAAGGAACTGCCTTATATATAAAAAATCCCTCGTTATATATGGGACTCCCTTATATTTCAAAATCCCTCGTTATATTAGGAACTCCATAATATTTCAAAAATCCCTGATTATATAAGGAACTCCCTTATATTTCAAAAATTCCTCGTTATATAAGGAACTCCCTTATATTTCAAAAATCCCTCGTTATATAAGGAACTCCCTAATATTTCAAAAATCCCTGATTATATAAGGAACTCCCTTATATTTCAAAAATTCCTAGTTATATAAGGAACTCCCTTATATTTCAAAAATCCCTCGTTATATAAGGAACTCCCTAATATTTCAAAAATCCCTCGTTATATAAGGAACTCCCTAATATTTCAAAAATTCCTCGTTATATAAGGAACTCCCTTATATTTCAAAAATCCCTCGTTATATAAGGAACTCCCTTATATACGAAGATGAACACTAATGAAGGATTTTATTAAGAATCTCTATCAGTGAATGAGTTTAAGATTTTTATTAAGTAGATATAAGGAACACTTATGCATTTTATGCTTCTAAACCCAACGGTTTAGGTTGTTCGTTGTCAGTCAGTGAAAAGTATATAATCGCCCCACTACTGGGTTTTTAAAAGAAGAGGGCTCCCCCTTTCAAAACGGTCTTTCTTCTGTGTGAGAGAGATAGCTGATTACACAGGGCTAATAGCACCATCTCTTTTAAAATTGGACCAGTGATGGGAGTGAGTGGCTTTGAAACATCGTAGTATGATACAGCTCACGGCTTTAGTAACCAGAATCATCATTCACTATACATATCAATTTTATTTTGTCAAGTTAGATCATAAATTGTTGTTTTTCTTGTTGTGTAGCATTCCGAAGAAAAGAGAACACATAGCTTCATACCTGTTCTAAAGTAGCCAAGGCTTTATCTGGTTCACCGCTCGCAACATGGTATCTTGCGGATTCAGGAAGCCACTGAAATAAATAATTGTTTTTGAAATTAAGTCGGATAATATTGTGTAATTTCTAGGTAACTTAACAAGTCGTTTCAATGTTCTGAGTTTGACACTAAAGTATGGTAAAGATAGCAGGTTTTATTCAAGAGTAAAAAATTATTGTAAAATAATCTTAATATCATTGTTTTGTACAAGCATGGATTATTAATTGATAAGCTGAAAACAATCTACGAACTACAGTTCGGTAAATAATATCCCTTAGCTACTTTGTGGTATGCCGAATGCTGTACTTACAGGGCATATAAGAGCGAACAGCAGTAGTGGTATAGTCGATAATGCTAGGAGCCAGTGAACACCTAACGTTGGCATCACCACCAGCGCCAGAGCGACTTCCAAACAAGCGCCCAGCGCCCAGAAACACTGGAAAATACATAAAATGGATCATTGTCATGACCAGCATACAAATATTACAAGAAAAGTTTTGCGTTTCGGGAATCGTCGGCTATCCTCGGGTTATCGAACGCGCGATGATTAGGCAAAGCTTCTAAGTTTTGTTCTGCCGCGCTTTGCAGTAGTGCACCTATTATTGCGCGTTTGTATGAAGTTTTCTTTCTGTCGGTTTTCCTACTCCGGTCCCAGATTGTCATTTGTCACTCAATAGTTTTGAAAAGTTTCTTGAAATTGCATAGAGTTGCTGAGTTTAATCTTTAACTTTGTAATCATACTTGGTAATACAAAACCGGCAGGTACTTCTATGGCTGTAACAGCTCTACAGGCTCAAATTTAATTAGCTAGCGAGACTCCCTGTGGAGTTTCGCTAGCACGTCTGTACGTGATGGGTATACACGATAAAACAAAGAAAGAAAAAGTAATTAAAAACACAAAAAAAAACCGACTGCAGTAAAAAAACTGACTCCATTTGAGTTGGAAAATATAAAAATGGAATGGGTGAGCCTGCTTCCAACTTTTATTAAATTTAAAATGTGCTTGTTTTTAGCTTTTCAGTTATTTTAACTTTAGTTTTTTACCGCAGTCGGGTTTTTTTCATTTATTTATTTACTTTTTTTTTATTACCAGCGTTTTAGTTTACAAATGTGAAAGATTCCGCAGAAGATTTAGTTCTTGCAAGGAATTTTGGTCGTGAAGGAAAAGCTTTTTTGGATCAAGTGCACAAATAGCCAAGTCTTCGATAGTCCTAACTATGCTCAAAGCAATTGTTTTAAATCAAATTCGATTTGTCACTTCGAATTACTTTTAACCATATAAGTTGTATATATTTTTGTAATTACCTTTTAAAACCCTTCATTTAAATATCCCACTCGATGGTATTAGAAGAAAAAAAAATTTGGAACTCCACAATATTGTATACCAAATCCGCCATTTTACTTTGTTTTTTATTTTAACGTAGCCAGTGACACTTTCGCTACCAAGACAAATTTAAAGACGTATAATTTATCTAAATCCGTTCATTCGTTTAGGAGTTACAAGAGAACAAAGAAACGGATACATACATACATGTCAAACACATAACCCTCCTTTTGGGCTTCGCCGCAGTCGGGTAAAAAAATGTTTCATTGTTTTTTTTGGGGTCAACGACTGTAGTTACTTACTTGAAATATCATTTTCAAAATCTGTTTTTTTTTTTTTCCGCGTAGACTTCACAGATGTGATGGGTATCGATGTAACACGATAAAACACAAACAGAATATTTTTTTTCTAAACTACTTCAGGTATACTACCAGCGCGCATTGACCCGATAAAAAAAAACATCAAATCTTTTGAAATTGACGAGAGGTGGCCTAGCAATAAGCATAAGCTCTGGAAGCCTCAGCTTCCAGAGCTTATGCTTATTGCTAGGCCAGGGGTTTTTGGTTCTTCTAATGTCCCGGCTGTCATTCGCGGATCTTTGACAGTCGTTACGGGTCGTCAGAAGCCTGAAAGTCTGACAACCAGTCTTACCAAGGGGTATCGTATTACCCAGTTACTGGGTTGTGGAGGTCAGATAGGCAGTCGCTCCATGTAAAATACTGATATTCAGCTGCATCCGGTTAGACGGGAAGCCGACCCCAATATAGTTGGGAAAAGGCTAGGCAGATTGATTGGTTCATATAATGTACAGAGATGACTCGTATAATGTAACTGAATATTTTGGCCATTGAACATGCAACTTGCTGATGAAATCATTTTAAATACTTACATCAAGAAGCACAACACATTTTGCCCTCTGTTTTGTCGGCAAAAACTCTGCATACAATGTGACGCTGAAATTAAATGAGGACAATATTGTAGTGTTCGTTTTTCAGTAATTATGACCAATTAAAGAAATGTCTTTAGACTTTATAAAAAAATAGAATAAGTATCGTTATTTTGCATAAAATATAGTACCTACAGTAACAGTCAGTTTCTTCATCAACAACTAAAGTAATCAGTAATAGTATTGACTTTTACTTGACCTTCACTGATACTACGGTAAATGTGTTTCTTCATTTAAGTTACAGCTAAAGTAAAAGTCAAAAGAGTTGCCCTTACACAAACGTCGTAATTTCTCCAAAAAAGCGTGGGGAGCTTCTTTTACACTTGGCAGTACCACAATTTCACTGTCAAGTGGTGTCAAAATGTCAGAGTGAAAGTTCTTCCTAGAGTGCGCGCGGCTGAAATCGGAACTAATCGTATGCCGCCTTCTTGTTGTAATCGCCATCAATTATGCCGAAAGTACTATAGCAGGGATACGAGTATTATCTTGAAGGTAATAAGAAGAAGAAGAACTAGTCAATAAAGCGCCTATGGTACCGTTTTCCAAAGTTAGGCATGCCATCAGTCGCGCGGCTTTATTTCTGTAGAAAATTGTAGATAATTAAGGCGGATACATATGCATCCATTACAGTTAGGCTTAATAAAAAAAGTAACATACATAAACTCACGTCTTCTTCCCAAGGGGGTTAGCAGAAACTACAGAATGCCATCTGCTACGATCCTTACATAAATACATACTCCTTTTGCCTCGATTACGTTCATACATCTGGTCATACACGTGTAGAGGCATGAGGAACAGGGTGTAAAGTTCCTCCATAGAAAAGGGAGGATTGTCCGACCAGACGGGTGACGTGGCAACTGCCCGACGAGGTATTGGATATCGCTACACCCCCGTCAGGGGGTGCGACTGGCGGTATCAGGGCGTGGCCCCCCACCCGTGGTTGCTATTCGTTGGCCCGTTACTACGGGCCCCTCGTTTGAGCGGCCTAAAAGATGATGGGACGCGGATATGCGCGTCCCTGTCTGTCCAACGATTGATGTCAGGACGTTGTATTATGCTAGTCGCGCGGTAAACTTTGATTGCGCGATACAGGATTTTGCGTGACGTCAGTGTGATGAGTAGTTCGTATTTGGCGATGTAGATTCCGCCACAAACGCACGCTGGTTGCGAGTACCTACTGCGTACCTGACCTTTCTGAAGAATATCACCAATAAGGTCACCATAATTATGTCTTCTTTCTTCCGGCGTCCCCTCCCGGCGTTTCCACTCACATCTGCCTTAACCTTTGACCTTTTGTTAGTCACCTTTCATGCATCCACTCAACATGACCAAACCATCTAGGCATACTCTTTTCGATTTAGAAGTACCCTAAGTACTTTTTTGTATTATTAGGACCTGTGATCTTAAACTGAAGCTAAAAATTTATTTAAAGTGGTTGGTGTCAGTTGTCTTGCAACAATAAATTGAGGCATGTAACTGTTTCCTTTGTCTTTGTGTATCGCAACAGAAAATCAGCCTCGTCCCATAAAAAAATATCCTTGCGAATATTCAATCTCTAAGGTCTCTGCCTCGAATTTTGCGGGCAGCGGCGGCGGAGCGGGAGCGGCAGGATTTTATGCGTAAAAACAAATGGACCGGACCTCCAAAACAGCGGCGCGGGACAATGCGAGACGCGCCGCCGCCGCCGCCGCCCCGCTGCCCGCGATATTCGAGGCAGAGGCCTTATGCATATGCGTTAAATAATGCATGATAAGTTCATCGTCTGATGAACTTGAACTTTCACTGGACGATCTTGATGCCATTTTAATACTTATTTCATTAATAAAATAAAATCTAGGCTATTACTTATTACATAGATAAATGTGCAGTGGTTTATGTTAGCTAACAGCTCAAACAGGCGTTGAATAATTCCAACCTACAACAGCACAACTTTGACAAAATGACAATTGCTTTAGCTTTCACATCAGCTTAATGAGCAGCAAAAGTTAGAGGCAAAAGTAACAATAAAAGCAACAGCTAAAATTGTGAAGAAACAAATTTAACCGTCACTTTGACTTTGTGACGTTACTTTGGCTGTTGCTTTTGATGAAGAAACTGGCCGTAAGACAACATAGTTCAAACGTTTCATCGTTTATTTTCTGAAAAACCGAACTTTGTCGAATTAAATGTGGGGAGTGACGGAATTAGTGCGTCAATCTATAATAATTTAGGTGGGATTATAAATCAATTTTATATGCTATATTTCTCTGTACATAAGAGGTCTTATAGTCTCACATATTTTCCTTACTTTTTCAGCCTGCAAAAAATAGAAACCAAAAGCACTTCAATTATTACTACTGCGGAGACATAAACTACTTTAAAATTAAATTACTTGTTTATTAGTGTTAATTTAATACCTTAGGTGTAATAAGTTAATATTTTGAAGTTTAATTATAATTTAAGAACTCATTTATAGTGTAGAACACATTATTATAGAGCTAAATTTCTTAAGTTTCGTTTTGAAATAATTTAATAGAAATAACTTACGATTGTGGTACGCATCCTATAGCAAATCCGACAAGACCTCTTAGGAATAATAACCAGAGGAAATTTGGTGCTATTGAACTCAGCAGACCGTAGTAAAACAGTAATACTCCACACATACTAAGAGCCTGTAACAAATTAAAGAGGCATGTAAGAAATCTGGCACATATTTCATTGCAACATACGTCTTTGTACATCCAAAGTTCTTGTTTTCTTGCTTGCACATTACTCACTTGAATGTAAAATTGTTCTATTATTATTTTATAGAAAAAGTGCTTAAAAGAAAAAAGAATTGAGCATTTAAAGTATCTTGCTTGTTCATAAAGTAACAAGTAACAACTATGTTCCTCGATTGACACAACCCTAGTAATGGCAGCCATTTTTTGAGACATTACAAATGAATCGTAGGGTAAGTATTTTTTTTTTTTTGTAGGTATTTCCTGTCCATATATTTATATGTCTAAGTTTAGTACTTACCTACTCCAATTTCAATTTTAGAACAATGAGAAAGGGAAATATGACTGGCATCAAAACAACATATTTTTTTTCTTTATAGTACAGTCAGCATCAAAAATATCGGGACAAGCAGACTGTTCAAAATGATCTCAACAACTAAGAAAATTAAACTTTATCTCAATTAGATAAAGTTGTTGTGTGCGCTATCTTCATTCTGAAACATTCCTTGTGTCATTGAGTTAATATTTCATTTTCATAGTTGTTTAGATCCTTTTTAAACAGTCTGTTCGTTCCAATATTATTGTCGCTGACTGTACCATTATTTAAAAAGATGGAGACCTTTAAACTTTATAGTTTTTAAAAATATGATTGACGTGTAAAAGTGTTTGTACAAACCTACTTACAGAAATAAATCATTTATCATTTAAACAAACATATGCAGGGTGGTTTGATTCAGGTGTCTGGGGGTGTATTATGATTGTGTACCAACCAATAAAGTGTTTGAAATAGGTTTAATTCCTTGATAAATACAACACAAGCTAGATGTAGGTATTTAAACAAGTAGGATCTCAATGTATTTTTTTTACTCTAATTTTTATTGGACAAAATACTTACAGTTTTCCTCCCATAACGGTCACTGATATTACCCCAAAATGTGGAACTCAACATCATTCCCATGAAAACTATTGTGGTGGTCAAAGCTTGCTGATATCTGTAATTGAAAAGAGATGGTCAAGTATGAATTTTCCAGTGAGTTTTGAGGTCTTGGTTTCTCTTTTATCCATTCTATGTTTTGTTTTCATTTTGAGATTTTTATTGCTGGTCACAATGAATCATTGTACTGGTTAGGCCTGTAAGTGAGCCATCAATTTCTATATCCAGTGCCTACCTTATTAGCCCATTTATGCAACTAACCAGACCAGTTAATGATTTTGAATTCAAACAATAATAATACTTACTTGCTGATATTCCATTCACAATGCAATGCTGGAGATAAAATGCTCAAAATAGTCATCTCCATAGAATCTGCCATCCAGCACAGGCCAGTGAAAAGTGACAGTTTGACTTGAAACCAGCCAAAACCAAGAGCATTCACCGCTTGAGTGACCGTGAAAGTATCTGAAATATTCACATGTTTATTAGCTAATTCAATCTCAGTTAATTACTGCTCAACATACATCATGAGATCTGTTGATTAAACGTTTTCTTCATGACACATGATTGATACGCATGGCAGATTTCTAAAGAGTAAACAAGAATGTGAGGGTATGACTGTTAGAAATCGTCTTCAGAGCAGTATTGTACAGACAATATAAACGTATTATTAATACCAATATTTAAGAGGCTATTAAAATCTCTAAAGGAAGAAAATGAAAGTGAGCGTACCGTCAGGAACTACAGACACCGATGCCATTTCTATTTCTTGGGGTGGAGGCATCGGCGGCCCCGGAGACCGGGGCCTGATGTGGCTGTCATCCAAGTCCTGGTACCCTTTAGACCGACCCATCTCGGCAGCCTCTAAAAACAAGAATACACTTCTGACGTGGATATGAACTTGCGAACGTCGTGTAACGGGAATATTAGCGGTTTTTACATTCAAACACTTAACTGTTAAGATTCTGCCGCACGAAAATACTCCAGACTTACTGGAATGTTGCAACAAATGCACAAAATAATTACTTTCACATACATTCAGTCTCTAAAATAATAAAAAGTAAACAAAATTAAGCAGCCGATTTGTTTTGATTTCATCTGTGGAGTTTAGTTTGACCATTGACATTGACATTGAATGACGTCAGTGTACTGACATTTACTTTTAGTGTTGCGATTAGCGATATTTACAGTTATTTCTAGGTTTGATACTTAGTTGTTTTGCTCAGAACTAGGTACTCATAAGTAGTACTTAGTAGTAGTAGTAGAATAATTATGTACTTCGAGTTTTCGTTCTAAAATTATGAATATAGTGCTTTTTATGTTATTTGAATCATCTAGGCGTGTTTGTATCGGTGACTGGTAATTAGTGACCCATACTTCAACACATGATTGTACGCACGGCTACGATAAAGCTATACATTTCTAGTAAGTATGCTGATCTCGCATTGTAGAGGATTTCCTTACAATGAGAGGTCAGTGTAAACTGGAAATGTATAACTTGATGTGTAACCGTGTGTACTCTTGGTAGCAAAAAACTTTTGCTATGGGACCAAATGGTCAGATCATGCCATTGAAATGATTTTATTATTATCACTTGAATATTATTAAACTTTTGCCGTTTTATCGGAAATTTGGAACATTCATAATAGGGATGATGACAAAAATTTTTTTGTCCATTAGTTAGATTGTTAAAAAATATTGGACACATATTTTTTTTAAGTAATTTATATATTATATACGATTCGATTCGATTCGATTTGCTGTCCTATGAACGTCTTTGGGAGACTGAGGGCTACCTCACTCCCCGAGGAAATCATTCATGTTCTTGATTACTGGTATAACAATCAAGTCAATGTTGTAAGGTGGGCTAACGTTGTGTCCGATGAGTACAGGTTGGAGTGTGGTGTGAGACAGGGTGGTTTGACATCCGCTTGACTCTTCAACCTGTACATCAATGAGTTGATTGAGGATCTCAGTAGCACTGCAGTCGGATGCACTATTGATGGCACCACTATTAACAATCTAAGCTATGCGGATGATATGGTGTTGCTGAGTCCTTCAATTAGCGGTTTACGGAAGCTTGTTAGGAGATGTGACGAGTACGCCGTGGCTCACGGGCTCAGGTACAATGCGAACAAAAGCGAGTTGTTGGTATTCCTAACGCGGAATTGTAAAGTTGATACCGTCCCCTCTGTGACACTAAACAGTGTACCGCTTAACAGATCGACGCAGGTTAAGTACTTGGGTTACTGGGTCACGGAGGAGCTTGCTGATGACGTGGACGTTGAGAGGGAACGAAGGGCGTTGGCTGTCCGTGGAAACATGCTGGCGCGCAGGTTTAAACGGTACCCCAATGAGGTAAAGTGCACAATGTTCAGGGCATACTGCCAATCATTTTATTCGTGCACCCTGTGGGTCAGCTGTACTAAGCGGACACTCAATACCCTTCGTGTGCAGTATAATAATGCTTTCAGGATGTTGTTCGGGCTGCCGAGATGCTGTAGTGCATCTGGCATGTTTATGGAGGCTCATATTGTTGGCTTTCATGCCATCATGAGAAAGAGAGCGGCCTCCATATTGCACCGTATCTGAGCAAGCTCCAAGAGCTTTCTAAAAACAATAGCGGACCGGTTAGACGGCCCTTTTCATAGGCATTGGGTCGCACTCCATGTGTCTAAAATCTGTTTATTAATACCGTGACCACCACCAGACAAGCCGCCACTTGACGGATATCCATGTCCACCCCCTGACGAGGGATACCCATGTCCCCCACCAGACAGCCCTCCTGAGCGGTGACCGCCGCCGGATAAGCCGCCCGATTTAGGATAACTGTGTCCACCACTAAAACCTCTCCGCCCCGATATTGGTTCTAATAGCACAGCTAGTAGAAAAGCGTACAACAACGCACGCTTAAGGTTAAACATTTAGAAAGTCACAATAATTAATTTTATTTATTTTTTGTTATACTAACATAGATTTCAATTATGGATGTTTTTTTGTCCGAAATAAAGTTATTATTATTATTATATATTACGGCGATACATTGGGTTAAAATATGGCATGACGTCACGTCTAGCTATATTTTATACGTAGAACTGAAAAATCTGCCTACCCTATTCCCAACCATGTTGGGGTCGGCTTCCAGTCTAACCGGATGCAGCTGAATACCAGTATTTTACATGGAGCGACTGCCTATCTGACCTCCACAACCCAGTAATTGGGTAATACGATACCCCTTGGTAAAACTGGTTGTCAGACTTTCGGGCTTATATCGACCCGTAACGACTGTCAAAGATCCACGAATGACAGCCGGGACCAACGGCTTAACATGCTTTCCGAGGCACGGAGGAGTCTCGGTATGTAAATATGGTCATCAATCCACTGACCAACCCAGGCAAGCGAGCTTAACTTGGTGGATCGACCCGTGCGGCTGTTATTACTTAGCACTTAGCTAAGTAATTTTTTTATTAATATGATAAAGCAAAAAATACGTGTCTAATATTTTTTTATTATCTGACCGATTGACTAAATAGAATTTATTTTTTTACTCAGGCATTATCCCTATTGAGATGAGGATACTGAGAGGAATGTGTGGTGTGGTGTTACACGAATAGAAAGAATTATAGAAATGAATAGAACTACCTATGTAAGAGGAAGTCACAAAGTGATGACGGTGATCGAGAAGTTGTGTGGAAATTCGTTGTTTGGATATGTGATGTAGTGGATTGTGTACCTACTTTAAAAATACGTAATTAATATTGATGGTCACCAAAAAAAAAAACATCCCAGAATGGGTGATCTCCTTGTGAGTTTGTTTGAATGAACGTAGGTACACGAGGCAAAAGGATTATGTAAGGATCGTAGCAGGTGGCATTTCGTAGTTTCTGCATAACCCCATGGGAAGAAAGTGTAAGTTTATGTACGTATGTATGTAAGGGGGTAATCTTCAGAACTACTGAGCCGATTCCGAAAATTCTTTCGCTAATGGAGAAGCTACAGTATTGCCGAGTGTTGTAGGATATATATTTTATGTTATACAAGAAACATGCGGACGAAGTCGCGGGCGGAAGCAAGTATTTTAGATAGTGATAGGGCTTTAATGAAAAGGAATAGATAATTATAGCATAATAATAAGTAAATAAATAAAAACTGTAATTGTTATTGTTGAAAATGCAATTGATGTATTGTATTACCAAGTAACAGGTTTATTCCTAGGATGGAAGGATATAGGACGATTCTATTATTAGTAGTTCAGCGAACAATAGACCTCGCGAGCACAAACTTTTTGCAACAGTTAATATATACGTATCACTGAAATATTTACCATGTTTTATTTTGCATCTTATTTTCACCAAATTTTTATGAGACCAACTTAAAATAACTACCTTCCGAATAAAAAAGAACCATCGAAATCGGATCTCACGAGGCGGTGATATCCAGTAGCCCCCTTTTTGCACCTTTTTGGAGGAAGTACCCCTCTAATCAAAAATCTCCGAGGACAAAAAATTCTATAAAATCGTAAAACCTGTATAAGTAAAAAGTTTCGTCCAGATCGGTTGTAAAATACGACATGTAGAGGAGTAAACTGACACAAGGAAGCACATTTTGCCAGACTTGAAGCAGAGACGCTTCGCTCGCTCGGTCAAATAGATTGGTTCTACCATTCCATCATCACACTTGTCAAGGGTTCTAAATTATATTTTTATATGACTGGGCGGGCGTCAGCAAATATCAGTGTTATGTTTATCAGGGTTTTGTATTATATATCTTTGTATGTACCCTTTGGCACCTTCGAAGCATCCTAACGGCTGTATGGGTTTTGATACATGAGGTGTATGTGGGATTCTGTGGTACCCATCCTAACGGTTGCATGGATGTTGATACATGAGGTTTATGTGGGATTCTGTGTCACCCTCGAAGCATCCTAACGGCTGCATGGGTTTTGATACATGAGGTTTATGTGGGGTGGCACCCTCGAAGCATCCTAAAGGCTGCATGGGTTTTGATACATGAGGTTTATGTGGGATTCTGTGGCACCCTCGAAGCATCCTAACGGCTGCATGGGTTTTGATACATGAGGTTTATGTGGGATTCTGTGGCACCCTCGAAGCGTCCTAACGGCTGCATGGGTTTTGATACATGAGGTTTATGTGGGATTCTGAGGCACCCTCGAAACATCATAACGGCTGCATGGGTTTCGATACATGAGGTTTATGTGGGATTCTGTGGCACCCTCGAAGCATCCTAAAGGCTGCATGGGTTTTGATACATGAGGTTTATGTGGGATTCTGTGGCACCCTCGAAGCATCCTAAAGGCTGCATGGGTTTTGATACATGAGGTTTATGTGGGATTCTGTGGCACCCTCGAAGCATCCTAACGGCTGCATGGGTTTTGAACATGAGGTGTATGTGGGATTCTGTGGTACCCATCCTAACGGCTGCATGGGTGTTGATACATGAGGTTTATGTGGGATTCTGTGTCACCCTCGAAGCATCCTAACGGCTGCATGGGTTTTGATACATGAGGTTTATGTGGGATTCTGTGGTACTCTTGAAACATCCTAACGGCTGCATGGATTTTGATACATGAAGTGTACCTATGTGGGATTTTGTGATTCCCTCGAAAAATCGTAACGGCGGGATGGATTTTGATACATGAGGTGTTTGTGGGATTCTGTGGTACCATCGATACATCCTATAAAGGCTAGATGGTTTTTGATACATCAGATGTCATCCATCGCGCGACCTAGGTGAGTCCGATAGACATCTCATGCTAGGTTTTGTTTTTATAAAACAAAGTGAATCATGAAATCTGAGATTGAACTAGTAAAGCTGTCACGCTACCACCAGTAAACTAAGTCAGACTCCTTGAGAAGTGAGCTTGTTTGGAACTTTCTAGTTGCTGGTGGGTTAATTTTTTAATTTTTGCCCTGTTGTGGTACTGACTGTTAACTTTGTCTCACACTAATTTAAAGATATGTACTCAGACAAACTTGGAATTGTCTTGTAGTCGCTAAAAAAGTAAGTTTAAAAACTAAAACCCGACTACTGAAAAATCACGCTCTAAAAAGTATGAAACAAGAAAATATTCTCATCTGAAATTAGAAAAAGACAAACAATTTAAAAATCCGGAGTCACACCTCATGTAAGGGCATGAAGCGAGCAGATTATGTTTGAATCCGGATTTTTAATTTTTCTGTCTTTTTCTAATTTCAGATGAGATTATTTTCTTGTTTCATACTTTTTAGAGCGTGATTTTTCAGTAGTCGGGTTTTAGTTTTTAAACTAAGGTACTTTTTTTTTTACTTTTTAGAGCGTCATTTTTCAGTAGTCGGGTTTTAGTTTTTAAACTTACTTTTTATTTAAATTATTTTGCGGTTAAAATTTCGTTTAGGTTAGAGCCCATTTTTAAAGAAGAAGAATAATTACTATATAATTATTATGTATTTTGGGTAGGTTTGGAGAGACAATATGTTTGGCTCACATCTGAGGCGTGATTTTAAAAATTGTTCCCAATTATCGGGTGCATGCAAGCAAAGCCGCGAGCAATAGCTGAAAATAAATATATTTTTGGAATGTACTAATTAAGCCCTTTCATTTGATATCCAACACGGCATAACAAAAAAACTTTTTTTGTTAGTTCATGATTTTATGTCCTCTAGCCATTTTCAATTTAATGTGACGTCAGGTAGCCTATACACAGCGGGCGATCAAGATGCTTCCAACGATACCTTATTTCTCAAATTATGACAAGTAGTTTAGAAGTTAGGAGGGAACAGATGAACATACATACATACATGCGTACATACATACATATACATACATATATATACATACATACCAGTCAAAATCATAACCTTCTTTTTTGCTTCGCCGTACTCGGGTAAAAAGACATTATTTGATTTAATTACTACTCTCTACGGAGACTACGGTATTGCTACGAGTGCTACGACGTAGCAGACCTATTCATGTGACGGATACGGAGTGTGCTACGCTTTTATAGCAGAATGATAGTAGCACTTGCAAAGCAACGCATTTATTTTAATTTATATTGTTTTTCTAATGAGAAGTGTGCAACAGTACTCCCTAGTTATATTACCAGACCGATAAAGCTCTGAACGATCTCTACAAATAGAAAAAAAAACCCTCTTGACTACTTCCAACGGGCAGGCTTTATTAAGGACGCGGTAAATAACAATTTGAATTACCCGTTAAGAAGTAATGCATTTCTCCTGAAAAAATCTCTCCTAATTATTTATTACTTGAAAACAGGGTATGTGCATGTGCAATCCTTTGTTAACTTCCACTCGCATTTTGTCTTTTCCTGTTTAATGTTGGTTAGCATTGTTGGTTTTAATTACAACAACGATCCTATCCTTGAACATCTCGTGGGCCTTTTATAAAATATTCAGACATAATAGATTGTAGAAACCAGAACTAGGTAGGTATCGAACAAATAATATATGTGAAAAATTGGCAAAGAAATCTGCATTTTTTGATTATGTAGCTTTTTGAGGCTCACCAGAATATTTTTTTTGTAATCACTTCATCGTCTTGAGCAAGCGTGGTGATCAATGCTTGTGCCTTCTGTGTATGAGAAGAAGCCTTTGCCTTGTAGTGGGATAATAATAGGCTGATGGTATTATTAAGCACTTGATGAGAATTAGTTTTTTGAAACAGTGCAGTTTATTCTATAGTTATCATGAGGTATACACGCAATCGTATTTTAGCTTGTGCCTTTATGTGAGCATTTTTTTTTGAAGTGAAAACTTCGTTAGTCGCGTTGAGTCATTTTTGGTAGTGGAAATTGTGCGGGTTCGCGTCACTGCGTCATCGCGACATACTATACATATTTTACGTTTAAGTTTTCACTTCTATCCCCATGACTTCCAATTTTTTAAAAGCTAACCTATTTTGTTCCACTGCTGGGCAAAGGTCTCCCCATACTTTTCCAGTTTTCGTTATGTCGTGCCCTCTCCGGCCGGGTTAAGAAAAAAGTGAAAATTTTAACAAATAAAAAGCTTTTTCTCACAACAATTGCTTTTAAAAACCTTCCAACCCTTTCCTGGAACAGGAGAGAGAAGTATTTGGTTTGATTCACGTTTGTTGATTATTCAATTTAGCCGAGAAATTCCGCAGTATGAAAATAAAGGACGCTTGTGGGCGTACTGGGAAAAGGTCAAAGGTAAACGCGTAGGTTTGCTGTATTAACCTATTTTATCCCATTATCTATCTTGGAAGAAAAAACTAAATAAGAGCTTGTAAAAATAGTACGATTTCGTTAACAAACTGGGCTTATTTTATTAGGCGTTTTGTTACGCTGTTACTATTTGCCTACCTTTCATAATTCCTTACAATGTTCTTACTTAATTTTAACGTACAGGTGAATCGATACTTGTACATGCTGAAAGTACTCATATTATGTAGTTACTAGAAGTTTCTATGAACTTATCTTACTCTTAGTCGGGGTTGCTTTACTGGCGTATCAGATTTCACCTATGTTAGTTTAACAGTGTTGCGGACTTTCCTCCTTTCAACGAGCCATTGTTAAGTTTTTCTAAAGAGTAACTTAGGTTTGTAAGGATTGATGCTTGATCAAGCCTCGTTAGTATAATACTGGCTGACATTCAATCATTCAAATATGGAATATCTTCTGTCAAGAAAGCAATCCTGGTTTTCTTGACAGGAGCATGAGATATAGAATCTGGTCAGGGCTCGGCAAAGAACTAATTTTAGTAGGAGTATTATTTGATATTTGATCTGAGCTTTAAATACAGAGGGCTTCAGCCCCATTTGAATAGAGTCCCTCTTGTATTATTTAATAGTTTAGTGAATATCCTACTGTGAGGTTCGAGGCTTACCATAAGTATCTTACCTAGGCTTCGAGATATTTCAACAGGTATTTTGCATTTTTAAAGCATTTTAGGTCAGAGCTGAGCTACCTAACTTTACCGAATGATTGATGAATGGCTAAACTCTGAAAACTGACCTCAACCATTTATAGCTGGGAGATGTGGATATCTTCAAATTGTATTTCTTGTCAGACTTCAATGACAAATAGGTAGTTCAGCGTTTCCTAAACAATCAGATTTTCCTTGAATAGGTTAGTGGAATGGTGAAACATCCACTTTTGTGCATGCTTATAAGTTACCATCTCATGTTCTCCAAAAAGCATGGCATTCTCCTCCTCGCTACGAAAAACATACCTGGTCTATTCCAAGCAAAAACATCATCAGCCATATTGGCTTAGACACTTTCCTTGAACCTCTTCATCCACAAGTTAATTATTTTATTAAGAACGGCTCGCTTACTACAATTCTTCCTATGGAACTGTACTTCGTTTAGATATATTTAGCTACGGATCACCTTTAGCTCGAGCAGTCGAGTACCATTCGCACGTATATTTTCTATACTATGTTTATTAATTAATCTCCGAGAGGAGTGCTCTCTCGAGGTGCTAATTGGTTTAAGTGGTGGAGTGTAGACTTAAGAGATGTTAATTTGATGATTTGCAAAGGGACTTGTCTTGGTAGAACGGTCTAGAGATAGCTTCATCATTAAGAAACATCTTTATTATCTATTATCTATTTAATCTATTGTAGGTTATCTATTGTAAAATTACTTCTTTTGTAGATATGATGGTTATTTCTTACTATTAATAAGTATGGTAAGAGAAAAAAGAGAAGAAACTTAGGCGAGCTTTTAATAAAGTGAATGTCGCTGCTAAAAGCGACACCATAGAGAAAAACATAAATAAATCAGGAGATATGCAACATTTTGCAATTTCCTATGCTCAATTTTTAGCCAGATTAGGTAGAATTTTTTGTATCAAAAAAATCAACACTAAACCTATAGCTCCAGACTTATTAATTTTTCAGTGGTGGCGCTGCCGGTTTGCAGGTCTACTTGCCTTGAGCAGGAATGCCAAAGGAGGTCAATAAGGTCA
Organism: Cosmia pyralina; assembly: GCA_946251885.1. Lineage (NCBI taxonomy): Eukaryota > Metazoa > Arthropoda > Insecta > Lepidoptera > Noctuidae > Cosmia > Cosmia pyralina. The sequence goes on from OX276346.1 coordinate 16,464,824, forward strand.
ATAAAATAAAATGCAGTAAAAGATGTTCGTACAATTTACGTAATGATTTTAATATTTTTTTTCTCGTTTATATTGATACAATTTCATAGCTCGCTAAAGTCCGGATTTGTATCCATAGGTTCTTCTCCGTTATAAGTAGGCCATAATTAAAAAAATACCTATCTATTAAAATACAGTAATGCCTATACAAAATACAAATACACAGATAGCAATTTTTTGTATGTACAGATAGACAATATTCTGAGCAATACTTTGCAAAACGGCTTCTAAACACCTGCTTGGACAAGTTACTATACAAAATTAATTTTATCTACATCATTAACTGTTCGGCTTCAACTATTTTAGGAGTTTGCAGACTGTAAAAGTTATAGCTGAGATTAAACAGAAATGTGTGTACAGAACCCTAGCTGTATTTTACAATTTATTTTAATTTTAATGTTTAACATCAACTAGTAATACTTTACAGGTCTATTACATATCATTACAACTAATTTCAAGGATCGTTTATTTCAACATAGGAAAGTAAGTTGACGTTACTTTAAACAGATATGTACTTTTGAAAGATACAATTACTTATCAAATCTTATTAATGGTGATTTCTTAATTAGGACAAATTTGCAATGTTAGAAAATGTGGGTACAAAAATTATTTTTTTACGAACGTAGGCGAAATTTCATTTTAAAATAGCAAATAGAAAAAGGGGTTAACAAAGATTGTAATTTTTTTGTGTTTTTATCGGTCTCATAGACCAGATGCATATTAAATAACATTAGATAAGAAGCAGTAAAGCTAAAATATCACGTAATCCTCTGCTTCTCGAGAGAATCTTAACCCTTACAGATAAATAGATATATTCATATACTAAGTATGTGTACGTTTTTGCTTTGCAAAAAGTTAGTTTTGTGGTATTGTCTGCATAGACCGTTAGTAAGTTTAACTTAAAACAATGAGTTAGCACCCGAGACAAAATACAATGTTTACCAGATAGGCCAATAACGCATGCCATGAACAAAACTAACAAATATAAATATAATACATTAATTTAGTAACTATGAAAGAAAACGGTAAATAGTAATGAGAATAATTCGTTTTGAAAAATTCCTTCGACGTTTTTGTTATAGCTTGCTTCGAAGAAGCAGTAAGATATTAACCTGCAGCTGTTTTATACAAAACCAAAAAATAGTCTTGAAAAATGTTTCTTATTCTTAAGATTTTTGATGTATTGACTTCTATCTAAATAATTATAAGTCTTAGACGATCAGTACCTACCCATATTTACAAATTGCACTCATCGTGCGACATAATAGCTGCCATTTGAAGGAGCAACTTTTAATATTATACTATCATGCATTTTTCAGTCAACGACACATTTGTTCTAAATGGAGATTATAGTCACATTTTGTACCATCATTTACACCCGTACTCACACTTAACTAATAATTCTGTACCGGAAGAAGTGTTCATAGAGATAGAAAAGGATCTCCTAAACTTTTTTTTTTGTATTATAATCATTGACACAAGATTACTTATTATTCGAAGTGGACGACAAAACTTTATGAAATGGATACATTATACGCGTGACAAATGTTAATATTTTTTTGTTATTTTGTCTGCCCCTAACGCGAACGTGCCATGATATAGCCGCTGCGTAACTATTTAGTCTACATTACTCAGTCTCATATTTGTTGGCGATAATTCAGAAGTGTTTGTTTAAGTGGCGATGCGGTGTTTTAGGCCTCGAAGTTCCCCAACAAGATCAGCGTCGTCTGCAATAAAACGTTTTTCGATTCTTCGTCCTTTTGATGGATCCTGTTGACAAGGTTAGGTAATGTTAATTTAGAAGTCTATGTTCAAAACAATTTTCAGCTGAGCCGCTTTTAGCGAGGTACTACGAGGTAGAGTTAGTACTTGTGCTGGCACCCCGCGGCGCCGATTGACCCGGCCTCGGCCCACTGTGTCACCCGTCGGGCCGCTACTCCGCCACTCCGCCTCCCCCGGCCCGGCCATGCTATTTTTAGACTTCAGAGCTTCCAGTCTTATTGCGTTCCCAAACAATGAAACGTTTATATTTATTGCCTTCAAGTACATTTTTTATGAACTCAAGGGTGATTATAATTGTTTATATTGAATCTTCGTAACCTAAACATTTGAGAATAAGAGTACGAGTGTTTAGTTGATAAAGATTACTTACTTGTAAGTTATTGTTCGTCTTCTTGTCTGCGAAGTATTGCACGATAGTATCGTAGAAGGCATTGCTTCTTTTATTCTGAGTGTTCTGGTGTCTGTGGAATGGATTGTTTGCAGGTCGTGGCATCACAACTTCCTTGTCGCCAGCTTTAGGTGCTTCAGTAGACATTTCTGGGGCAGCAGTAGTCACGCTTCTCTTATTTCCGTTCCAGTTGATAAACCCATCGTCTGATGCGTAGTCATCATCGTCTATCTTGGGCACGGTCTTGGGCACATGGTATAGAGGCTGACCTGCTAACGCCTTCAATTCTCTAACATCTTCGTCCTCGACGTCATGCTCCTCGTAATCAACAGGCGGGAAGGCTGCGCGGGCATTCTCGCGCCTCCTCTGTGCGTCTTGTGCCATTTGCGTAAGGATCAAATTGTCGAGAAAGGCTGCACTGACGTCATCGACATCGTTGGACTGCCAGCGGGGCGTGGTGTCACTCTCGAACCAAGTTTCTTGTCCAATAGGCAGCGCGGCTAGTCTCTCTTCTTGTCTCTTCGGTGCTTCATTTGCAATGAAGTGGCCATAAGGGTCGTAGAAATAAGGGTATGGCACTTGAGGGTGCATTTCAGGCACACTGATCGCCGGAGCGTCATAAAAGTATTGTACTTTCGGGGCATAGTAATATTCGTCATCTGGGTACTCCCTGGAGGTTTGCGGGTACATAGGCCATCCCTGCATAGGGTAAGCCTTTGCTTGAGCTACCAAGTAGCCAAGCAAGACTGATAATAGCCTAAAACCAAATAAAATACTGTAAACTATACACTATAAAATATCAAAAAAATATTTTGGAACAAAACGGAATTATGAAATACTATTTTCTTTTACATTTACCAGAATTAAAAAGAAAAGGATTAAAAATCTCCAAGGTCCAAAATATTTGTTACATTGCTTCTGAATTTATTCACGAGTTATGAATGAATATTATAAAGAAAGCTCACCTCAAGCCCAGAAGCCGCATGTTGCACATAATTCACTGATAGATGTTAGTCTAGGCGCGATCAGAACACGACTACAAGCAGGAGGGGAGGGCCGGCAAGCTTTATAAGCAGGTCGCCCACGCGCGCCGCCCACACGTTCTCAATGAAACAGCGCCCCCCGTGCATCCCCTGCACACCCCCGGGAGCTCCCAGCTCACCCCCGACCTCACGCCAGTCCCGCGACCCGGCCCCCTCCATCTACCCTCAACCCGCGGCATTCTGCTATCGATCGCGCCCACAGATTATTCATCTTGCTATGACACTGTTTTTACTCATAGAAAACTGTTGACGACAATTGACGAGCGGTTACTTCATAACTTCTAATTACAGTTAGAAATATCGATGCATATATCAAGGCGTTAAGTATTCCAGAAGGGTGACATTTGTCTACCTCTACCGCAACGTGGGACCCACGACATTCACATACGTAGATTATGCCGGACGCTCGTAGATGCAGACATAGTATAATAAGACTAAACATAGAATAGAATCCTTATGGACGAGTTCAGAATGTCTAAAATAACATTAACTAGGTACTTCAGTCCCTCTTGATATTCTTAGTTTTACAAATTAGTGCTTTGCAACAGAGTTCTTAACTGGTTTCTAGAAATGTTACCAATCTCGATCTTGAAAGTTTGGGCTCTAGTTAACATAGAGTTTTTATCATTTGAAACTTAACAATTCAAGAGGCGAAAATTTCGAACAAACGCAGTATTTTTCATGGCTGTAAATAACGAAACACAAGTTAAAGATATCATGAGATATAATTAGTTTGTAAAATATCTTTCTTCTTCTGTGGCAATCCGCGATCAGTTTTGTACTTTTAGCGGATGAGTTGGAGCCGTTGGAGGTAAACATTATTGTAAACCCCTACTGTAAAATATGGGTGCTTAAAATGAGAAAGTAGTGAGCTTTCGCCTAGCGAAATCTTTGAGCTAAATAATATGATTTTATTATTAACATTATCCTTCATTCATAGAGAAAACTTCATTCAGATTCTTAGGTGCTTCATAGCATTCATATGTATGACGCAGGCAAGGCAATTAACCCCAAGAGCCTTCAGTAATAGCCGTACTCCCAGTACTCCAACATAAGTGTAGTTCAGTATAAAACTCGTGTAGGACGTAATGACTGTTCTGCGTCATGGTGAGCATGCTTCACGAGTGTACGTGAGAGATTGTGTCAACATTGTTTGCGTGTGGAGGCGGAGTTGGTACCTACCATACATTTTTATGATTTTTTATTTTATTGCTATTTTTTCCCGCGACTCCGTCTGCGTTGACTTCGGATGAACTTATCACTTGGTTTTTCCCGCACAAAATGGAATACTCAGTTTTCTTTTCGGAAAATCCTTTCTTAGTGCGCTTCAGCATGAGAACCATTTTCAGCCATTTATTTTCAGTGACTTAGGCTAGGCGTTCTCTCACAGTGAGCCACGAAAAGTGACTAAAAATAGATATAAATGTTCAGAGTCAGACACATGTAGAAGGCAGAAGACAAGATCAGAAACAAGAGAGCAGACTGGTGTAAAAGATAATGAGTAGAACCTATCAATAGATTGGGACAACTCCAGGAGAATGAGCTTTTGATAGCTGAAAGATTACGAAGTGAAATATCCATATAGCTTAGTGTTTAGTCTGATTTGAAACAAATTCATGCCAGTTTTATTTTCACCTTTTTCGTCGGAAAAGTGGAAAGAAAACATTAGGTACCTACCTACCTGCATATTGGTTTTGTAACAGGGCCTTCTGCGTTTTGGGTATACTCTTGAATTACGTAGGTATGGATTGAACAAAGTGGTGTCTCGTTCGAAAGCATTTCCGATTCTTGTACTCGTATTGAAACAGACAGAAAAATACTTAGTACCTTAGTAAGTACAACATTATTCTCTGGCAATGTTTGATTTTGGATGAAATATGAATTTTTCGCAAATTTTTGTATATTGTTTTATTATTTCAACTTTTCGAAGGTGTTTCAAGTTTCTGTGCCTATTAATTTTATAGTTTAAGACGTTTACATTATTAAGCTTATGCAAATTAATGTAAATGTTTTTAATGCTTCTGCGGCGAAATCTACCTATCTGTATAAATAAAACATGAAATTGAAAATACTTGCATTATTTACCTGAATTCAGTTATATTTAAATTCTTACCGCAGTTTTAGAATTAAATAGTACAGTTAGAATAATAGTTCTGTATGCAACGTTGGCAGCAACTGGGAGTTTAAGCAACGTTCATTAAAGAAAGTATTTCTATAGGAACATGAATATGCAAGAAGGGGAAAGAATGTCTAATTTTAATAAGCTGCTTTTTCTTTTATGCTGGACTGTTGATTCTTGTGGCTAAGTAATAACAGCCGCACGGGTCGATCGATCAGGTTAAGCTGCACTTGCGCGGTTGGTCCGTGGATGGGTGACCATCTTTACATACCAAGACCCTTCCGTGCCTCGGAAAGCACGTTAAGCCGTTGGTCTCGGCTGTCATTCGTGGATCTTTGACAGTCGTTACGGGTCCTCAGAAGCCGAAAGTCTGACAACCAGTCTTAGCAAGGGGTATCGTATTACCCAGTAACTGATGGATTGTGGAGGTCAGGTAGGCAGTCGCTCCATGTAAAATACTGGTATTCAGCTGCATCCAGTTAGACTGGAAGCCGACCCCGACATAGTTGGGAAAAAGGCTAGGCAGATGATGATGGATTATTAAGTCTTCATCAATTTCACATGGCTTCAAAGAGAGCACCACAGAGAGAGCATGGCTTCACCTATGAGTTAGACAATATGATATGTTCTAAAATTAAAATTCAAAAATGTTACTTATAACGTGAGCCCGCACATGAAACGCTTTATGCCAAGGTACAAGGTAAGCAGAAACATTTTAACTGACAGATATATTAAATGTTCGTATTTTTTTTTGTATTTTTATAACAGAATTAGGTTTTTGTGGAAGCAGTTAAGATTATTTGGTGTTACCGGTATAAAAGTCACAAAGGTTAACGAATCACGTTTACAAAAATGTTATTAAAAATCGGACAATCACCTTTAGGATTATTCCGCCGAGCCGCTTTCGCGAAAATTCGAGACAAAACTTAATTTTGAAAGAAACTACGCGTAGGAGGTAGTTAACGGTCTTGAACCTACGTCATGGAAGATATTTTACTTACAAGTTAATGGGACGTTGCCTCCTAACCTCCTATTGAATACCAAGTATATTCTTTCCGTTTAGGTGTCATTCAGAATATGGACCGTTGTTACTATTTACGAATAGGTTGTCGTTTCTTCAATAAATGTCGAAAAACTACTTGTCGTCTACGTTTACCAAATAGCAAAAGACTCAAGAATAACTAAGGAGTTAAATTACCATACAGTGGAATATATTCCTACCACGGATATCGATTCCTACCCACCTACTCGTAATATTTATGAGTGTTAGCGCTCTCCCGCAAGTAATCGCAAGGCATTTTTTATTTGTGGCATCTACTTACAAAGTTTATAAGTCTGATTTTATATTGCGTTTCTATTATAATAATAATAACCCCACCGACGTGTCTCCACGTTCACGTCGTGGTGGGGCTTGCGCGCTCCGAACTCTGGGTCTGTGCCGGTTTACTTTGCCGTAACAGGTGTAGGTTGAGGAGCCAGACCAAGAGAGATACACGAACCCGCAGGGCAGCATGTGGCGAGCTGTTGGGTAGTAGCGTCCCCACGGACCCTATCTCCCGAGAGAAGGCTTGCCTTCATTGGCCGGCCTGAGTAAACACTGACGAGGAACAGAGCTCCCACCACTTTCTGCCTTTATTGGCCGGCTAGAATGGAGATTCGTAAGAACAAACGTACTGTGATGAAGGAAGTATTCCAGTAAGATGCTGGTAGGGATCTTGACCATACTTCCGGGGTTGTCCTGATAGCCGTGGAATGCCTCTCCACTCCTCAAGCACCTCAGGACATGTTGCCCCCTTGTCGCTACTTCACTTTGTGCTTGCGACAGTTTCCGGGGCTCATTATTGAGTGTACAAGTCATCCCCTGCCATTTTTAATCGACTTCAAAAAGGAGGAGGTTCTCAATTCGCCGGAATCTTTTTTTAAATTTTTTTTTTATGTATGTTCCCCGATTACTCGAAGATGGCTGGACCGATTTGAATTTTTTTTGTTTTATTCGAGAGGGTATACATCACAGTTGGTCCCATATAAAATTGATTAATTTTGCTTCGGTAGTTTTTGAGTTAGCTTCAATAATACGTATATTTTCCCCTCTTTTATATGGATGATGTTCTAGTTTGTTTTGCAGATAGTGGTATCAGAATTTGTGTGGGGTTGGTACACAACTAAAAAGTGAAAAATAAAAACTTTTTTACAAAAAAATACAACCGACTTCCAAAAACAACACTACAAAGTGAAAACTTAATTTCGGAAGTCGGTGACAAAAAACGAAAATACATTTAACTAGTTATTTTTCACTTTGTAGTGTTGTTTTTGGAAGTCGGTTGTATTTTTTTGTAAAAAAGTTTTTTATCGGTGTATGTTTATTATAACATTGGATAGGCTGGGGACATAATTCATCCATAGTTTAAGTCACACAATCCACTATATGTAGCCACCAAATCCCATAGCCCAATATGTTTTGTTTCCATGTTCTACAATAGTCTTGCACCAACCGAGGGTTGTCCTTGGGTGTACTTGCAAAGTGCATACAGGGATAATCGTTGGTTGGTGCCTCAATACTTATATTTGTCTAAGGTGCCTCTGCGAGTTGGCGCTTCGGTCCCTGGTACGCCTTCCAAAGGTCCGGGACCCCAGGGTCCCAAGATTATGTCAAAGACATTTTAAAAATAATAATAATAAAGAAAACAATCCGTGTAATAAAACATTGATCCGGCAGGGGCCACAGTCCTTTCATATAATAGTTCTAGGTAACCAGTCCACTTTAGCCACCCAAATCCATAGTCCAATATCTTTGTTTCCATTTCCTGCAATAGTCCTACACCAACCGGGGGTTGTCCTTGGGTGCACTTGCATAGTGCGTATAGGGATAATCGTCGGTTAGTGCCTCATTTAATTGAAAGCGCCTAACGGGCTTCTGCGAGTTGGCTTCCAAAGATCCGGGACCCCATAGTCCCGATATATGTAAAAAAAAGGAAATAATAATAAACAAATAATAAATATCTCGACTTATCACACGAGGTTGTTGACATGTGGAATGTGAGCTCGGCTTGTCATTTTATCGATTGTCGTAACGGCCAGTGGCCTGCTGGCCGGAAGCCTCGATCAACATGTCTCAGGTCTCTCGTTAGGCGGTTGGATCAAGGGCCTGATTCAGAAGGCAGTACTCCTAGATACGGTTCGCATTGTAAGGAGGTTCCTCTCTCTGTAGCCCTAACCACCGGTATCTTGGACTCTCCCGACACAGGTGGACCTCACTTTTTTATATATTTAAATGTTTTTTTATTTCGTTTTATTTTAAGAAATATTTCAGCTCGGTCGGAGCTCAAGAGCTTAACGACTCGACGAAATATACCAAAGAAAGGACATTTGGGTAGGCCGCATAAAATACTCAAAATGCCACACCATATGGTTTATAATGATAACTTAGGTATGTTTTGTTTCCATGTTCTGCAAAAGTCCTGCATCAACCGGGGGTTGTCCTTGGGTGCAGTTGCATAGTGCGTACAGGCATAATCGTCGGTTGGTGACTCATTTCATTTAAACTTGTCGAATGGGCCTCTGCGTGTTGGCTTAGACCCCACGTCCGCCACGTCCGCGCGGTCCCGAGATATGTAAACACATAAACAATAATAAACCATTTATTTCAGGCCACACGGGCCCATGAATAAAACCTCAACCTAAACATACATATTTTAATATAAACAAAACTTGTGCTAATAAATAAGGCATAAGATTACGTTAGTATAGCACTTCACTTTGCAAGTTTGCATTAGCTTAAGAGGGCTGTCGCATTTTGTCATCTGTCTCGCTCACACGAAACCAAATAATTAAGACTGTTAAATGGAAAGATGTTCTTTGAAAAATGTAATCAACAGCGAACTAGTACCTAAATAATATTAATTTAATAGGTAATTATTGAAAACACATTTCTATTGTGTTATCTAATAAACTCAGCTTAAAAAGTGTATGGTCTCTTTTTGAGATGAGTTAAATAAATGCCATAATAAAAATGTGTTTTTAATAATTATCTATTAAATTAATTTCAAAATTTCAAAATTTTATTTATTAACAATCAGGTTGTACAAAAACAGATTAATTACTAGTTCGCTAATTGATTACATTTTCCAAAAAAGCATGGTTCCCTGTGAGCGAGAGAGGTGACGAAATGCAAAAGCCGTCTAACGTTAAGGGCGCTATTACATTTTGACCGTGATTTTTTCATAAATTGAAATTGCACACTATAAACAAAAAAAATATTATTATATGACTCAAAATAAACGTAATCACAACTGCTAAATTGCTACATAATGCGATGCGTCGGCGTGTAAAGCTAAAGACCGCGTGTCCCGAGATTTACATTGATTTTTAGCACTGCATGCAACAATTGATTAAAAATACTATTCTACTTTTAAATAAGACTATTTTTTTTTCTAACAAAGTAATATAGTAACCTTACTTATTAAATACTTTTTGTTTGAATTTGGATTATACATATTCATAGATAAAAAATATAATTTTGGACGAAAAATTATCAGTAACTCTCTGGTTTACGGAATTATTTTTGGTGTATTACTGTGTGAAACATAATAAATTGAATTGAGCACTCCAAAGTAGAACGTACAGTTGTACCTAGGACATTTTTATAAATTATTAAATTATTATATCTTTGATGTAACAAAGCATCAAAACATATATGCAAAAGTAAATTTATATGAAACATGCTTTGCAGAGACAAGGTTTTTACTGATTTATGTAAACAAATCGTAATATTTATTTAGAGCACTCCCAAGAGAAATAATCAAGCTTTTTTGGGCATATCTTTTTTTTAATTTTGTGGCTATATCTAAACCATAATCACACATCAAAACTCGAGTCAAACGCTCAAGTACAAGAAAAATTGTAATAGCCCTCTTAAGGTTATAACGGTAAGGGCTTTGCTAGGTATTCACAAGGCGTATTTTACAGGCGCTTCAGCGTCGGCGTCGCGTCGTCAGCACGTCGATGGTACGATTTCTGCCGTGAAAAAGCTACGCTAGTTGCCTAATTGCCTTTGCAGCACGTCTAAGCTCGTCGACGGCGAGTAAAAAAACATCGTGAGACGGGCCCTAAAACAAGCGTCATATTATTTTCTAGTAAAAGCTATTAAAGTATTTTCTCACATTTCTGTCACTAAGAAATAGTAATTGATAAAAGTGTAAACGGAAACTGGTAATAGCCTATAAAACACGTCGTAAAATATTTACGACAAAACGGATGCTTTTTAGTCGACTTAATTTCCACACATGGATAACACATAACTCCTTTGTACTTTGATAAAATCCCATGAAATGAAATGAAATGAAATTATATTTATTTGCTAACACGGTATAAGAAGGTGTGAAGGTGTGTGTGCGTGTGATTTTTGTCTAAATAGAAATAATGTAAAATAACATAGAATCCCAACCTGTAAGTATAGGGATCTTGTAGTCAGGGCTTATAATACTACGTTACGTTCTTATTTCGCCAGTTATGTTGAAGTGTTGATTGGAATAGGGGGCGACTCGATAGATGTAGGTCGGACACAAATGATATTTCTGGATACCACGGAGTATTTATCATTACATTTACGTATGTTCTGCGATATCTACGCCAATTGCTTATGATGATATTTTTTTTTGTTTGGGTGAGTATTCTCTAGATGTAGATGTAGTTCCGTTTAAAGGTGAAGATCTGGTGAAGACCTTCGAAGACAGACAATGGAACTCCTTAATAATGAGCAGTGCACGTATTGTGATCAAAGAAAATTGCTGGTTAGTTACATATCGGTGGTCAACTGATTATGGACTTCGAAGATACCCCATAGAACTCCTCCATTGAGGAACAGTACACATATTGTGAATGTAATCGGAAGTAAAATGAAATAAAGTTTCTCAGCATCTAAGCACTAGAGAAAGAAAGAAAAGAAAGAAAATGCGTTTATTTGCGGTAAACATGACGCAAAGGACAACAAAACAAATTAACAATGTAAAAAGCAAGTTTTGGGGGAAATATGCGTCACATCTACGCAAAACGGCTACCGCTCAGCATAATGCCGCGACCCCATGCGAAACAGTGCCCCAGCGCTGGTACACGAGTTTGTAAAACCTGAAAAACTAAAACGTGAAAAATCGGCCAAGTGCGTGTCGGACCATGCACAATGAAGGGTTCAGTAGTTGGGACGAATTAATCCCAAGAACAAACTTAACATTGTAGATGAAAAACATGTTCCCCCACTTCTTATATATAGGGTTTCCTGTAATCTATAAGTATAGAACTATTTTCTGTATTTTTTTTTTCAAAATTTTAGGCTCAGTAGTTTCGGAGATAAGGGGGGGAATGGTCAATTTTCGTCTATTTTCTTAATAACTATATCAAAAATATATATTTGAGACCCTCACAGTAAGCCTTTTCATTTGATATATCACACGGTACAGTTTGCAATTTTTTTTTAATTTTCTTATTTGCTCCTCAAAAATATCCACCATATTCATAATTCATTTTATTTACGTTACGCGTCTGTGTTTGGGTCACAAAAATTCATATGTGTACCAAATTCCAACTTAATCGGTCCATTAGATTCGGAGCAAATTGGCTGTGACAGACGGACAGACAGACAGACACTCGAGTGATCCTATAAGGGTTCCGTTTTTTCCTTTTGGGGTATGGAACCCTAAAAAATAAAAACTTCTTAAGAAATACAGCCGACTCCAAAAATAAAGCATTTTAGTTTCGGAAGTCGGTGGCAACTGGCAATAAATAAAAGAAAACCAGTCGAATTGACAACCTCCTCCTTTTTGAAGTCGATTAAAAACCCAATAACATTTGACCTGGGGGTCGAACCCAGGACCTCAGGCATAAAATAACTAGAATGAGACAAATTTCCTGAATTTCGACCAAAGTTTGCGGGAAACTTCTATTTTAACCAGATTGACTGAATGCTACGAGTAGGTGCATCTTAATTAATATCTGCAAGAGTAAAAATAGATTTATGAAATGGAAGCGAGTACAATGTAACTCCATTTTAGCGAACTTTCCCGCTATTTTTAGATCTGTCAGTTCTATTAATAACACAAATCCGAGGCTTATAGCACTTAGGGGTTTTCCCACGCAGAGTCTAAATAATCTTAGCTTGTCCGGGGTGTCTATTTTTGGTAACATATCGAAAATTCAAGGATCGGCGCTTAAGTTTGAATCTATATCGGTAGCTGAGCACCAATCGGTTATATGGATTCACATCTACTGGTTTCGTAACCATTATGGATCGCTGAAGGCGGCGCTTCTCGGCTCCATGGGGTAGGTCGGGAGAGGGGGTCGTATCGGGTGAAATTCGATGCATTCGAAGTGCATCGTCAGGTTTGGGAACGGAAGTCGTCACAAACAAGGGGTCGATGGCCGCCTGGCGCCTTGCAGTCGAGGTACTAGTCGGTATGTTGCGAAAATCTACCTTTACTGTACTTGTACTTACTGGAAGCCCGTCAAAAACGTTCACTTTGAAATAACTACGTCGTTGCGAAAAAGTCTGTGAAACTTTCAAACTTTACATAAAACGTTTTTCTGGTTTCGTTTGGAAGCGGTCACGTTTTAGGTAACTAGTCGCGTTTTGTTTAGGTGGTGATTTCCGTCACATTTATATGACGAGGTACCAACTAATCAGGTACTTTTTAACGACGAATAAGTTCCGATAGACTGTTGTATGTTTTGCTGAAACGCATAAAGAAAAACTCGGCAGTCTGGAAGGGCAGCGTTTTGGAGGAATGTACGTCTTATGTAATATTGACGTTCATTAAGAAGTTCTAATTCTCGGCCTAATTGGAATAAATGACTTTTGTTTCTGATTTGATTTGTAGACGGTAGGCAAGAGATCAATTTTAAGGAAGGCAATAGATCTATAAACAACTGCCTCATCACCATTTCCTGGTGGATTAACGTTGGCTCCAACCTGCTGGCTGTCACATAACTCAATAATATTATATGTACATTACATTATGTACCTATAGATTCCTAAACATAAGTTTTTTGTTTTGAAAATTATTATATTCTTAGATTATTAGTATTGTAGGTACTTATTAATCTAAGAATATAATAATTTTAAAATAAAATAAAGGGGGGCCTGGATTTGTCTTAATTTAAAAATGTCTTATGTTTAGATTAGGATATTTTTGTTAACTTGTATTTACCTTTCTGTTAAAGAGCATACACCTATAGATTTTTGAAAAAATAAGAACGTTTGGGTTGTTTTGAGAAGTGAGATCATCGTTTTGTGTAAAAAATAGCAAACTGTTAATTGAAATGTAACATCATTGTTAAATAACTGCACAGAATCTTATGGATATAATTACATACAACTTAGCTACAGGCTAAAACTATGGCTAGACAGTGTTTCCCTACTCAACTCATTCGTTCCAGCTGAAAATCTCCCACCTGGACATGAGTTATCTGGAAGTCTTTAAACAGACTCCGGACTCGGGTAGGCCGATGCAAAGAAAACCTGCCCAGGTGGAGATTCACAGATGATTCCGCGCTGGAGTATAAATTTAGTGCTGTCTACAAACAATGGGGCACTTAATATCGTGTCCAGCGTGTCCTGTTGTCTACGCTACAGGAGCTGATGGACGCTACTGAAGGTTCCAAGCTCGTAGCAAAATTCTGGGCTGACTGTATATAGATTTGCATCGACAGGCTATGAAGAAGCACAGGATTTCATAATATATATTATTATATTTTTCTAAATTATAATACTTACTTACTTTATTTTTCAGATATCTTATCTCTCGCAATATCACTTTACATAACATAATTGCAAGTACTTGCGTCATTCAAATATTAATATTCTCTTTTATCTACACCCGGCTTATAGGTTTGTCGAGAGTACTTACTACTTTTGTATGGAGCATACAAAAGTAGTAAGTAAATATTATAATCACAAAAAAGTATAATCACAAAAAGCTGCCTATATTTTCTAATGGAAATATTATAATATCATACACAAACTCACGCCTTCTTCCATGTGGGTAGGCAGAAACTAAAATAATGATTATAGTAATTGTCTATTATTATAATATAAGTTGTGCAATTATTCCTTTTTACTAAAATCTTTTCGGAGAAACCGGTTAGTCACCAACTGGACACGAGAGACTGGACACACATGTGTCCAGTTGGTGAAACTCAAAATTAGTATCACTTATTATTTCGTCATCTGGACATGCCAAGATTTTTACACGTGTCCACATGGTGAAATTTACACACAGCTTTTTTTGCAAAAAAAAAAAGGTGTACAGTCAGGTTAATGTTTTACTGTTGATTTTATTGATCTCCATATTATCTTAGTCGTAATAAAATGATTGTGATACAATTACCTTAATTATTAGGTACTGAAATACTCTATTTCCAAAGTGTCAAATATTGTTGTTACAGTTATGTGGAATAATTTTTTTTTTTTGTTAAATTACCCATTTTAGTATTGTTAAGTCATAAGTATCCTCTATTAATGATTATTATCATATTTTATTTTATTATTTTATGCCACCTATAGCTACTCAAGATTGAACGTTCGACTCCGCTCTCGTACAAACTTTACTGCAACTACATTTAGTAAGCAAGCAAGCTTTGCAAGTTTGCACAGGAGTGGAATGTTCTTTCAAGGTTAAAAACCATCAAAAAAAAAAAAAAAGTTAAAGGTAAAGGTTATCATTTACTGAAGCAAATATAGGCTTTCAAGTAGTCCAAAGGAATAAGACTTTTCACAATAAACTGTATCTTTTTCTCACAGGGGTGGAATTTTAAAAATTCGTTTGGGAAATTTCCATAACTTTTTGGTCCTTCAGGGATCGACTTTCGAAAAACCCAAAAACTTATTATTGTTTATTTTACGTCAAAAGTATAAAAATATGAGTTTCGAGTTAATTGGACCGCGCTTTAAATTTTTCCACTACAAACTTTAAGAAAAAAGGCGGGAAAACGTGATAGGGTTAAGGCGCGCTTTTTTGATTTCAAAATATTTTATTTGTAATTATTTATTAATAGTTAGTGTTAAGTGTTAGTTTTTAATTAGAATGGTTAAGAAGAGAAAAAGGAAGGAGGGGGAACCGCCTCCGGATCCCCAGCAGGTAGTAGCCACCGATTCTGACTCAGCGGAATCGGCGGTAACTTGCTTATCCTACAAGGAATCTATTGCTGACAAGGACCCGAAGGACAAATATAAAATTTTTAATGTAAAGGGCTACACTCGCTACTACCCAGAAGATACTAGTCAAAAAGAGTTGGTTGTATTCTTGAACCACTTGGAAGAAAACAAACCATTTAGCGATAGAGATCGTATGGCTTTATCTAAAGGAATACGTGAGCATGGAGTCTCAGGTGTCATGCATTTGCGCTCCATCAATAAATACAAAGTCGGCATCACATTTGACTTGCCGAATAATGCAAATATGTTTATAAAAAATAAAAAATTATTGGAACAGTTAACATTAAGAGCATCCATCCCTGCCGCAGACACAGAGGTAACTGGGGTACTCACTTCAGTCCCTGTCGACATGGGCAATAAGGAAATTTTTTCATTGATTGGTAGCTCGAAAAATGTAATACAGGTCAGGCGCTTCATGCGCAGGGTAAAGGGTTTTGGCGGCGTTGAATTTATTCCAACTCAGGCAGTTGCTGTTACCTTCGCTTCCACCATTCTTCCTCCTTATGTTTATCTAGACTCATGGCGCCACGAGGTAAGCAAATATGTCCCACCGGTAAAGCAATGTTTAAAGTGCCTTCGGTATGGACATATTGCCAAATTTTGTCGCAATAGCGAGGTTTGTTCAATTTGTACATTAAATCATAGTTTTAAGAATTGTCTAGTCAACCCAAAAGATGCTAAGTGTGTAAATTGCAAGGGCGATCACATAGCTATCTCCTCATCTTGTCCTATAAAAAAACAAAAAATTGAAGAAAATAAAATAAAGTCAAAAAGTGCCACATACTCTGATCTTTTTAATATTAATACTTTTCCAGCTTTAACAGCAAAAAATGTAGATGTACAAATTAATAACTTAATGAAATCTGATAAATTTATAAATATATTAGTAGAGACAATAACCAAAATAGTTAGTAATAAAGATGTCCCTATAAACACATCATCAATTAAAGAGGTTTTAAAAAAAACTTTAAGTAATAAAATTCCTTCACCTCCATAATGGGTATATCAAATTTAAACATAATGCAATGGAATGCACAAAGTCTTAATAGCAACAAACATTTATTTACCAATTTCCTCTACACACACAATATTCACATTGCAATAATTAGTGAAACATGGTTTAAATCGTATCAAAATTTTAAAATAAAAAATTACAATATTGAAAGGAATGATTGTGGTAACAAACACAACGGAGTTGCCCTAATAATTCATAAAAGTATTATTTATAATAAAATTAACACTTATTACGACAATTCTTTACAAAATATTTGTGTAAAAATCACAGTTAATAATAAGGAGATGAGTATAGTCAGTTTCTATAGTCCCTTAAATTCTAATCCAGCTTTCAGTAAGGATAAATTTGATTCATTGGTGAAGTCTATTCCTGGTCCTTTTATATTTGCTGGGGACTTTAATGCTCATCACACATCTTGGGGTTGTGGTTCTGACTCTCCACGTGGTCGAAATGTCTTAGAAGTCATTGACGAAAATAATTTAATTTTGCTTAATAATGGTCAGGCAACAACTGTTGGCTCTCTAACATGGCGTCCTAATGCACTGGATTTGTCTTTGGTTTCTTCATCATTGGCACTTAATTGTGAATGGCAAGTACATGATAGTCCTCTTGGTAGTAGTTATCACATCCCTGTAATTATAAAAGTAGTGATTAGTAATAGTCAAAATAATGATTCCTGTGGAGATTGTTCAAGTACTGAACATTTGCCGACCTATCCAAATTACAAAATGGTAGATTGGCAAATGTATAGTAATAATGTGGATGAATTATTACTTGATTTCAAAACAGTTAATGTGTGTCCTCTCGATTCATATCATCATTTTTGTACAATTTTACATACAGCTGCTGCTAATTCCATTCCAAATTGTAAGGTCCATAAAAATACCAGCAATCACTCATGTCCTACAAAAAGGATTAGTAGAACTGCCCTTCCTTGGTGGAATCAAAAGTGTACAGAGGCCGTGTCAAATTTCAAAACGGCTTACATAAATTTTAAAAATAATCCATCAGAAGAAACTTATATTCAATTTAAAAGACTACGAGCACTTAAAAAATTAATTATAAAAACAGAACGTCAAAAAAGTTGGATGTCTCTATGCGAAACTTTCAACAGATGCACGCCAATATCTATCATATGGAAATTCATGCGCAAATATAACAAAACATATAATTTTAACAATCATGAAAATGACACATGGATTTTTGATTTTTTGAAGAAATACACTCCAGATTTCGTGTCACATACCCCAAGTTCTTCGTTTGATGACAGTACTAACTCCAGTCATAGTTTTTTACTTAATCCTTTTACAATCAGTGAATTAATATCTGCCATCTCCTCCCGAAGAGACACTACTTATGGTCTTGATGGAATGCCATACATATTATTTAAGAAACTTAGCACTTCTGGTGTAAAAATATTCTTAGAAGTCCTGAATATTTTATGGGAACATAATATTATACCTCAAGAGTGGAAAGTGGATTGTCTTGTACCAATTTTAAAACCAGAAAAACCCAAATTATGTCCCGATTCTTACCGCCCCATAGCACTTACTTCTTGTGTTGGTAAATTATTTGAGCAACTGTTGAAGCAGCGGTTAGAGTTTTATGTTGAAAAAAATCATATTCTACCTTCTAATCAATTTGGTTTTCGTAGAAATCGGTCTGCTAGGGAAAGTGTCTGTCAATTGCAGCTGGATATACATAACTCTTTAGTGGCCAATAATAATTTGGTTGGAGTATTCTTCGATGTGGCTGGGGCTTTTAATAGTGTAAATATAGACATTTTATGCCATGAACTACAAATAGGGATTCCTGGAAAAATTATAATATGGATCAGAAATTTTCTGAGCAACAGAAAAGTATTTGTTAAATTTAATAGACATCTTTATGGTCCTAGACTTGCTTCGAAGGGAGTTTGTCAAGGAGGTATACTATCTCCTTTATTATTTATATTATATATACGTAGATTAAATTTAATTTTAGGGTCTCAAGTTAAAAATTTACAATTTGCAGATGATTTAGTTGTTTATGCTTCTGGAACCAATTTATCACAGGTTGTTCATATAGTCAATGATGCCTTGTCAAATCTGTGTAAATATTTCTCTTACCTTGATCTCAATGTCAATCCGTCAAAGTCCAAAGTGGTTGTGTTTGGTAAACAGTGTCATAATATGCCTCCCGTACAATATAACAATTGTGCATTGCCCAATTCACATGAAGTCAAATTTTTAGGGGTCCTTTTTTCATATAATTTAACCTGGAATAATTATACCAAACATATAATTAATAAAGCAAATAAAGGTTTTAATATATTGAAATCATTATCTGGTACATACTGGGGTGCAGACCCAAAAAGTTTGCTATTGTTGTACAAATCTTTAGTTCGTAGTCACTTTGAATATGGTTTTTACTGTTTTGCTGTAGATACCAAAATTGTATATAGTTTAGATGTCCTGCAAAATAAATGCTTGCGTGTTATCACTGGGGCATTCAGAAGTACTCCTATAAATGCAATGCAGATTGAATGTAATGTTCCACCATTAAGAATCCGATTTGATTATTTAAAAGAAAGATTTATACTAAAACTTTTTAGTGTAACTAATAATAGTCTCTTGGACAATTTGTTGCAACCCAATTCTAGATTAGGTGTAAAGCCATTTTATATGTTACAGGATATTCATAGTTTCATAAATTTCATTAAAAATATAAACATTTATCAATCATCTTGTATTCTGCCTTGTTATCAAGGAGCTTATAATGCAAAATTTCCAGACATAAATATAATTATGAAAAATAAAAAGGACCTGTCCTCAATAGAGGAAGTTAATGCAATGTTGTCAGAGTGGTCAGATCATAAATTTGTGTATAGTGATGGTTCCAAAAATGATAGTGCAGTGTCTTTCGCTATTTTTGAGCCAACCTCAAATATAGGTCTTGGTCGAAAAATTGATAAAAATGCCAGTATTTTTACAGCTGAAGCTGTTGCTATTTTGAGTGCTTTGAAACATATAAAAAATTGCAATTCAGGTCATAGCAAGTGGGTTGTAGTAAGTGACAGCATGAGTGTTCTGAAAAATCTAGCGAATAATAAATTACATGCTAACACTAACTACTTAATCTATCTAATAAAAGAACTATGGATCGAACTGTCTCAATTCAATATTGAAGTTAGTTTTGTTTGGGTGCCTTCACACATTGGCGTTGCAGGAAATGAAAAGGCTGATTATCTGGCCAAAAAGATTGTTGATCTAGGTGAACTAATTCCAAATGCTGATGCTGATATGAATGTTTCCATACCGCATACAGACGCTGTTAGTCTTTTAAGACAGCGTATGTGTCAATCGTGGGGGAGACATTCATACCAGTCCACACAGATTGAAAATAAAGGCACTTGGTATGCATCTCTAGATAAACAAATAAACTCCACACCTTGGTTTTGCAGAAATAGCAGTTTTATAAATAGAAAGTTTTATTCATTTATTTGTCGTATGCGTTTTGGTCACTGTCGTTTAAATTATCATCTTCATCGTCTTAAAATGGTTAACTCTCCATATTGTGAGTATTGTCAATCACAAAAAGTTCAATCTTTGCATCACATCTTCTTTGAGTGTTCGTCTTTCAACATTCAGCGCCTTGTGTTGTCTGATGAGCTTCTAAAAATTTATAAAAAACCTGATAGGGTCCCGCAATGCATTCAGGAGCTACTTATGAATGCCTCAACTTATATATATTTGTACAAATTTTTAACAGAGACTGTAAATGATATTTAGGTTACATTTCGTGTTTTTTAATGTATATTAATTGTATAATACATTTAATTTAAATTTAACCTTTATTAAAATTGTTGTTCATAGTATTTTGTAGGTTATGTTTTTGAGGAGAAGCTAGTTTCAATTTGACATTTAGGTTAGGATGTATTTTATGTTCGTTTGACTTGACATAGAAATCTAAAATGACGTTTAGTTACCTTGGATTTGACAAAAATGGATATGACGAATTTTTCATGGACTTACTATAAACAGATTATGAAAACTAAATAAATAAATATGAAAAATACGAAAGACATTATTGTTAAAACTTATCACGAAAGAAAATACTTGGACGTAAGACTAGGCAATATGGTCGAAAGACTATAGCCTTCCCTTCGGGGTAAATTTAAAAAAAAAAAAAAAAAAAAAAAAAAAAAAAAAAAAAACTACAAACTTTAACATCCCTAAACTCCCCTTTGAAGGATAGTTTTGAAAAACTAATAATGACAAACTTTATTGCTTACTTATGCAAGTATTTGTGCTAAGTTTCTATACACTGTGTTTCCTGTTTTCACGCCTACAAGGGTGGAATTTAAAAAATCGATTGGGATGTTTCCATAACATGACTCAAAGATTATTTACTCAAGGCCCCAGTAAAATCCTCCCCTGTAAAATTTACTACCCCTTTTCACCCCTTAGGGGCAGATTTTCGTAAACCCTGATACACGTGATTCTTCATTATTGGTCTCAAGTATAAAAACTGAGTTTCGAAATAACCGCACCGCCCGTTAAAATTCCTCCATACAAACTTTAACACCCCTCGTTAGAGGTGGTTTAGGAAAACTAAAAATGACAAACTTTATAATTTACTTAAGCAATAAGAAATAAATATTCGTGCCAAGTTTCAATAACTTAAGGAATAAGATTTTTCATACAAACTTTCATCCCCTATTTTACCGCCATAGGGATGGAATTTCCAAAAATCTTTTCTTAGTGGATGTCTACACTGTATATAAGGTATCTATGTGCAAAATTTCAAGTCTATATGTCTAGCGGTTTGGGCTGTGCGTTGATATATCTGTCAGTCAGTTGTGGCACAGGCTGTGGCGAAAATTATGGATAACCCTACAGCTGTGGGTAGGGGACCTCAAGCCCTATAATATAAAAAAATTCAAACCCCGGAATTGAATAAAATAATGCATATACCCAACGCATTTTTAAAAAATATTTTTTTTTAAATTTGCTTGCTACCTTTGGTGAAATGGAGATGGAGCAACTGCCTATCTGACTACCACAACCCATTAACTGGGTAATATTTACGATACCCCTTGGTAAGACTGGTTGTCAGACTTTCGGGCTTCTGACGACCCGTAACGACTGTCAAAGATCCACGAATGACAGCCGGGACCAACGGCTTAACGTGCTTTCTGAGGCACATAGGTCACAATTTATTTTGAAGACTACCAACATAAATTGTCAGTAGATTCAAATCACAAGCCAACTGCTATTCTTTAACAGTTGTATGAAATGGCTATAATACGCCAAATTGACGTAGGATGACCCATTGATCTATTTATGACATTAGAATTAGATACCTATAAGTGTATAGTATGTTTGTATAGTACCTATATACCAAGGCACGTATTACGAACCATTTTTAAAGTCGATTTTCAACTTGTTTTCATTGGTTAGGTTAGCGTATAGCTTTATAGTGTGTTAAATCCCAGAACACACACACACTTATACACTTTAACTTCCTAAAATGGGTGTTATTTTGTCAAAAGTTATAATAATAATAAAAAAAGGGTATTTCACCCCTGTTGGTTGCCTTAATTTCTTTATTCAAGTATTTTTTTTTTGTTTTAAAAGCATATAGTTAAAGGAGTGACATTGTAGCGTGACAACGCATACGATTCTAAGAAGCGAGTGAGTCAGTACTAAAAGTTAGTACACAAGTTTTCATGCAAGCTCGTAGAACTAATGAATCATTCGAGGCCAGTGGAAAAGTCCAGCGGAAAAACAACTACTAGTAGCATCGCGGAGTAGAAAACATTCTTTGTTTACTATCGCCAGTGACATGAAATACACAGCAATCAATCTGCCTAGCCTTTTCCCAACTATGTTGGGGTCGGCTTCCAGTCTAACCGGATGCAGCTGAATACCATTATTTTACATGGAGCAACTGCCTATCTGACCTCCACAACCCATTAACTGGGTAATACGATACCCCTTGGTAAGACTGATTGTCAGACTTTCGGGCTTCTGACGACCCGTAACGACTGTCAAAGATCCACGAATGACAGCCGGGACCAACGGCTTAACGTGCTTTCCGAGGCACGGAGGAGTCTCGGTATGTAAAGACGGTCACCCATCCACGGACCAACCCCGGCAAGCGTAGCTTAACCTGATGCATTGACCCGTGCGGCTGTTATTACTTAGCCACGAGCTCCTCATGAAATACACAGCGTTGGAAGTTAAATAAACGAAATGTAGCGACAAGCCACCAGCCAGTCTAGTAGCTATTTTTCCAGTGATAACTCTTCTTTTTTGGTAAAATACTGGAATTCAGCTGCATCCGGTTAGACTGGAAGCTAGCCCCAACATGGTTGGGGAAAGGCTGGGTAGATTGATTGAACTGTTCTTTTTTGGTAGCTTGTAGCTAGTATTAGTAAAGACTGGACATTTATCTTATGTCAATCATCACCCTCCTGCCCTTATCCCAGTTTATTTGGGCTGAGACAAAGCATGGGAGGCATGTCTAGTCTCAACCAAAATAATTGGGTTTCTTCCATACGTCTTAGTTATCTTATGTCAATGAAGTCAAACAGTGAATTTTTATGAATAGGTAGGAGTGTTCGATTGCGCGTGATTATAAAAGCCTGTTGATTTTGGCCAGGTACTTTTTTTTTGTTTGGGTGGAAATCCTCATGGATGACCTCCGACCTGAGGTGACCTGAGGTGGGTAGACTTGTCTGTCAGACTCTTACTGACTAAAACCACCCCGGTGTTCCCTCGTACACCTGCGTCGGGGGCTGCGGGTGCGAATGTGACTTCCGCTACCCTGGACAGTGATGGCCTGCGCCAGGCGGGCCACGTCACTCTGGGGATTAAAGTGAGGGTGTCTACTTCTTATGCCCGAGCGATTGGGCCAAGTACCTGGCCGAAATCAACAGGCTTTTGTAATCATGCTTTCGATTGCCTATAGATACTTAGATAATTATCTGATTACTAGCTGTACGCGCCTAGCTTCGCCCGGGTGAATTTCATATCTCTATCTCCAGTGGTTTAGGCTGTGTGTTGTCTGTTTTCATACAAAAATACCATTCATATTTCCGACATTTCTGGTGAATTTTCCAAATAAAAGTCTGTCATACAAACCTTGTCTTGACAATTATAAAAACAGCAAATAAAAAAAATGCCAAATAGGTGCAACCGTTCTGAATTGATGCGCATACATAGGTAAATTCGGCAATTGATTTTTATTTATATAGATTACACATGATCAATCGACAAACCGTCATTTCTGCCTTTTGTGGTCGAATTAGAAAACTTTTTTACATTCTCTAAAGTTGCTCCTTTGGTTACCTATTCAATTATTTTTAATTGGTTAAAACTGTAGCAAAACTAGCGATGCCCGGGGCCCTGTAGGCGTTTTCAGTGCAAACTCTCCGACCTCTGTACTTAATTTGACCTAAGTTAGTTCAGACATTACGGTCTCATTGAGCAAAAAAATCTTTTCATAATTTAATTGTTAATTCATATAATGATTTCAGTCTTATAATCAATTTGAAAGTCCGAATTTACTTCTCTCACGGAACAATCTGAAGCCGATTCAATTACTTATTGCGTTGATCCTCCTGTACTTAAATAAATAAATAAATAATGCGATAGAAAAGTAATCTTCTTTTACAACATGGATTACTTAGCTCGAGTTGTAAGTGGGTACTGACCTGGAAGTGCCTGGGTAGGGTTCCAGGTGTCCTATGGGTCAGCAAACTGTGTCAGGTCGGTAAACTGGGTCACAGCCCCACAAGTCCAGCAGAGATCGACCCTCGGATGGTTAGTATGCATTAGATATGCAATCTGATAATGTAGGCTTCTGTTATTTTAAGGTGTTTAAGAAAAATAAATTGTGAACTAAATTCTTTAAATCTCCCTTAGATTTAAGGAATTTAGTTCACAATTTATTTATTAAACTTTGTGCATAATAGCATTAACAGTCCGCCTTCGTAAGGCGGACTGTTAATTGTGATAATCAATCATATGAATCGAATTCTTTTATATATTTGGAATAATTACTTTGTTGACAAAAAGTAGGTTACAAATTTTGTGGAAAATCACTAAGAGTAATAGCATATATTATTACATTTTCTGATGTCCTTGAAAATTGTTGCATTAGAAAAAGGACAGCATCCATGTCCGGCCGGCTGCGCACCGCCACTAATAGTGTCCTGAGTGTGTTTCGTGATCGGTGGGACTCCCCTCTGCTGCGTCACTGGGTAAGGATCCACACCAGTTGAGGATAATAATCTAATGGTACCTTTTTTATAATTTTGTATTATACTTACTAACACTAGTCTTTAAGTAATTTTGTTATACTAACACTATGGACTCGTGTCTGAAATAAATAATTTGAATTTGAATTAAGGGAAAATAGCTTTAACATTGAAAGAAGGCACGAGTATTGATCACTACGAATTGAGCACTACCATGTGGTTCGGTCTTTCAGAACATAAGCTTTTGGGGTTCCTTAAATTTTATATTATTCAGAAGAGATCAGTGCCAAGATATCTTTAAAATGGTTTACCTACGCGTATCTTTTCGTAGAATCTGGTGATTCTAATATAATATAAACTTGGCTTGCCTGGAGTCCTAGGAAAGGCAAACATACGAGACATGATTCATTGAACGTGGGAGGTTTTACAGCAACGCCCTCGACTTTGCAGACTATTACTTGGAAATATTACTTTATTGCGTAGTGGTAGTTTTATCGATTTGATACTAATAGTATAAGGTTGATTCTTTAATTGAGTGCTCAGAAGATATGATCCCGTGATTCGGTGATTTCTACAGCATTTATGTGGTTTCTAAATGCTAAACGTTCTATGTTATTGAGGTACTAATAGTTTGTAAATCAGTGGTGATTAAAAATTTGTGTTTTTTGTCTTCAAGAATATTTTCTTAGATTCACCAACTGGCAAATGCTTAGAATTTCTACTGAAACCTAAATTTTTATAAAAAGATTATCCTGTTGTGGGGGCGGTTAAGGACAACTTTTTGGCCTTAATTCTCGATGTAGATAAAAATTCCATGTATTTGCATTTAAAACCACTAATTCAACATGTGATTAATAGGTATCATTACATCAATTCTCAAAGGGGATTGTGTTTGATTATGATCCCAATGTAAGATTTGTGTGTGGGCGCCTGAAACAGACAATGGGGTAAGTATATGAAATACTTAACTAACTTTAATGTTAAATTGTCTGTTAAAGCCCACTTTGATATTTAATAATAATTCTCTTTTCAGTTAAATCAACCCTGTGTCACGCCTACGTTCGTCCGACTTCAGTTATTGTAAGCCGGTCTGCCCGGGGCTTCAGCTCTCTAACTAAAAAGTATTTATTAAAAAATCCTGTGTGATCAAAGCTATATAGTTATCTATGTTTTAGATTTTGTGTGATGCTTATCGGAGCAGCAATTTAGGTGCCTATACAACCACTCGACCTGAAAATGCATAGAAAAACATGATATTGAAATAACTTTTTATCTGGCTTCAGATAAGTAGGAGGCTCTGAATTTGTGTGCATATTTTTTAAATCATATATATTAATAATATATCATAATCACATATACAGTAAGTGCTACTGTACTTTGACTCTAGGTCATAACTTTGGCCCAAATCGAGACAGATGTTTACTGTCATTAAATCCACACAAGGTTCCGCAAGTACGCGTCTACATCACCATCTAATAGTTACCGAAGGACATACGACGTTCGGTTGTGTGGTCGTGACACTTCGGGCAGTTTATACAGTTGTCTCGATTTGGGCCAAAGTTATGCCCTAGAGTCAAAGTAACCCGCCCTTACGGTACATATTTTTTTAATAATAATTTAATATTATTTTTAACCGACTTCAAAAAGGAGGAGGTTCTCAATTCGTCGGAACCTTTTTTTTTTTTTTTATAAATAAAAAAAAAAAAAAAAAAAAGGGTTCCCCGATTACTCGAAGATGGCTGGACCGATTTGGATTTTTTTTTGTTTTATTCGAGAGGGTATATATCACAGTTGGTCCCATATAAAATTGATTAACTTTGCTTCGGTAGTTTTTGAGTTAGCTTCAATAATACGTATTTTTTCCCGACTTTTATATGGATGATGTTCTAGTTTGTTTTGCAGATAGTGGTATAAGAATTTGTGTGGGGTAGGTACACAACTAAAAAGTGAAAAATAAAAACTTTTTTACAAAAAAATACAACCGACTTCCAAAAACAGCACTACAAAGTGAAAAATAACTTTAATTTCGGAAGTCGGTGGCAAAAAACGAAAGTACATTTAACACACACACCACACCACACCCACCTATATCACACCCACATTAATTGGCCAGTTATGTTTTTTTAAGTCCCATGTAAGATAGGTGAGCCTATTACCATCAACCGGGCACAAAGTCAGACTCCAGGCAGCTACTGAGAAATTCTAGACGGAAACACCCAATAACACTTTGCCCGACCCGGGAATCAAGCATATCACAAGCATCTATTATATGGGAACTTATCTTTGCTTACCTACAAGTAAGTAAGTAAGACAGACAGTTGTTAAAAGTGCCAAAGTGCTTCAACACTTAAAAAAACCACAATACACAACAAGGCGAAGAAAAGATCTCGTGTACTCCATTCCTAAAGCATACAAACATAACATCACGCCTGTATTCTGCGAAGGGTTAGGCAGAGGTGTACCCATTTAAAAGCAATACGGCTTGTCCTAATAATTTTTTTGATCATCTTGGCTCACATTTAAGCCACATTTACACATTCCATTATCAAAAAAACCGGCCAAGTGCGTGTCGGACCACGCACTATGAAGGGTTCTGTAGTTGGTATGAATTTATCCCAAGAACAAACTTAACATTGTAGTTGAAAAACATGTTCTCCCATACATTCCACTGTAAATGTTAGTTTGTACTCACAATATTGAGAGATTTACCATGTTATTTTAAGACCACAGACTTCTTATAGGTTTTCCTGTAATCTACAGGTAAAGAAGTATTTTCTGTATTTTTATCAAAATTTTAGGTTCAGTAGTTTCGGAGATGAGGTTAGGAATGGTCAATTTTCGTCTATTTTTCTTAAATAACTTTAAAACAATTTATTTTAAAATTATAAACAAAATGTATTTAAGACCCTCAAGTAAGCCCTTTCATTTGATATGTCACACGGTATAGTTTGCAAAACTTTTTTTTTAATTTTCTTATTTGCTCCCCAAAAGTGACCCCCATATTCAAAATTCATTTATTTACTTTACTTGTTCGTGTTTGGGTCACAGAAATTCATATGTGTACCAAATTTCAACTTAATCGGTCCATTAGATTCGGAGCAAATTGACTGTGACAGACGGACAGACAGACACACGAGTGATCCTATAAGGGTTTCCGTTTTTTCCTTTAGAGGCACGGAACCCTAAAAACCATCATTTTACGCGATTTGACTCGATTTATTGACTGACGATTGTTTAGACTTGTTTGTAAGATTGGAAATCACTTTTTACTATGGTCTTCCAATACAAGAGTAGTACGCAAATACTCGCGTCTACTTGGTAGAAACCTAATTAACTACGGTTAAGTAATAACAGCTGCACGGGTCGATCCATCAGGTTATCGCGTACTAAAACTAAGTTCTGACTGATATTTTGGCTAATGGTTCATCATCATTTCAGCCGAAAGACGTCCACAGCTGGACATAGACCTCCCTCAAGCACCACCGCGCCACTTCGACCGGTTCTGTGCTTCCCGCATCCAGCGGATTCCTGCGGCCTTCACAAGTCTCCAAGTTTCAAGTTCTCCTTGTGGGAGATCTTGCAACGTTACGTCTTTCGGTACGCGGTCACCGTTCCAGAACCTTACGCCCCCATCGGCCATCTGTGCTGCGAGCAATGTGCCCTGCCCACTGCCACTTAAGTTTGGCAATTCGATCTTCGGGCTAATGATTGTCTAGAACAAAAACTTTTTTACAAAAAAATACAACCAACTTCCAAAAACAACACTACAAAGTGAAAAATAACTTTAATTTCGGAAGTCGGTGTCTGATTAAATGTATTTTCGTTTTTGCCACCGACTTCCGAAATTAAAGTTATTTTTCACTTTGTAGTGTTGTTTTTGGAAGTCGGTTGTATTTTTTTGTAAAAAAGTTTTTATTTTTCACTTTTTAGTGGTTCACATGTGCTTACCCCTTTACAGCGTACCGGCGTGATGTTATGTTATGAACTGGTGTAAACAATAAACAGACATGAGATTTCAGCAATCCCAGTCCATTTGCTATCATTTATTGAGGAGTTCCGTTGCCTATCTCAGAAGTTCTTCATCAGATCTTCACCAAATTGAAATGGAACCACTCCGAGAAAGTACTCTTCCAAAAACTATCCAATTCGCTTCAAGTGTGCCTATAAAATTGGAAGAGTTCTCTCTATTTCTCCAGGATCCCATCATCAGATCCTGACTTGATGATCATGGGACCACCTGGAAAGTACACCCTTTCAAACAAAAAAAAAAAAATAATCCAAATCGGTCCAGCCATCTTCGAGTAATCGGGGAACATACATAAAAAAAAAATAAAAACTTTTTTACAAAAAGAAATACAACCGACTTAAAAAACAACACTACATAGTGAAAAATAACTTTAATTTCGGTAGTCGGTGTCTAGTTAAATGTATTTTCGTTGTTTGCCACCGACTTCCGAAATTAAAGTTATTTTTCACTTTGTAGTGTTGTTTTTGGAAGTCAGTTGTATTTTTTTGTAAAAAAGTTTTTTAGGATGAGTCTACAAACCAATTCTATACTTTTAAATGAGCAATATTAGTATACAGGGTTACTAGTAATTCGACGTATTCCTTGCAGGACGTCATGGTAGGGTTAAAATGCAACAAATTAAGCCACCGAATGTTCTGCCAAATTTCAATACTTTTACAGTTAGTTACATTTTTAGTTTTTTTTAATGAAAAATACAATTCAAAAATTATTTACGGCGCGATTTTAGTGGAATTTGAGCTATTATCACAGCTGATGCGGTAACAGATCTTTGTTAATAATTAAAGTTCAAAAATAAGTTCAAAAATGCCTAAAACTTCGGCAAAGATCACTAATTAAACATCTTATTTTTCGTAATTTATATTTTTGTTAGACAAAATTACAAAAAAAATACTGAATTTGTGTAGAACATTTGGTGGCTTAATTTGTTGTATTTTAACCCTTTTTTTTGTGGATGGCAAATCATCAAATGACTTCTCCCGCCCTGGGCGGAGCGGGAGGGCGTGTCTGACTTTTACTGAGTAAAACCCACCCGTGTTCCTTCAGTTGCCTGTGCCAGGGCCACGGTATCTCTTTCGAACAACCCGCGACCCCGGCGGCATCGGCCCTGTCGGACCCCATCATTGCTGACATCTCTTTGAGGCGCGCGTGGAAAACAACACGCCGTCGAACCGGGTCTGCAGTGCGATTCTGTATAACCATCTCACCGTGAATACTTAGGTGAAGTGAGCGTGGAGTGAGCTGTCAATAGTGTCAATTCCTAGCAAAAACAAACTCACTTCACCTAAGTTTTCACGGTGAGATTTTTACAGAATCGACCGGCTGGTCCTTACCGGACGGCGAGCTACCCATTGCTCGCCGTCCGTAAGCCCGCGCCTACGGTGGCCGGGAATCGGCTATCCCGCCCTACTTGACGTCCTGCAAGGAATACGTCGAATTACCAGTAACCCTGTATATATATATTTGTAATCACATTCACGAAAACGGCTCTAATGATTTCGAAAAAAAGTTGCAATATTTACGGGCATTTACGTTTTAATAATAACGAAAAATTAGTAATTTCTCGTTATTATTAAGCCATGAGCCATGGGCCTCGCTAAATTACATAACAATTTGTTTCATTTTACGCTAATTTGTGTTACTGTGTAAACAATTGGCTTTAGTTTATGCTCAAATGTAAATCATTGAACCATAAAATTAACCTATGGCATTTAAAACTGTAGAGGTAATAATGTTTTGTGTACATTAATTTTCATAACCTCGGCCTCAAAGGTTCCAACTAAAAGTTTGTGGAAACATTCTGTTTACTCATGAAAATGAATTTTGTTAATGTTTAGTACATTAAATACAAAATTAATTTTCATGAATTCATTAGATTTGATAAAACCTTTCTGCCATACACAAATATGGGTGAAAAAAGCCTTTATGAGCAGCGTGAATCCTGCCTGACGACTAAATTTGCCCTGAATTTTAATAGAAAAGCTGGGTAAATTTCTTATAACGTTCTTCCGTTGAAAAATCTTATGTACATACCTGTAATTTTACAGGTATACCTACAAGGAACACAGCCAGCTCAGTTACCAGAATCCGATCCAGAATTTTTAAGTTTTATGTCCTGCCTGGAGGCTGTAATTTATTGACGCACCCACAAAAAAGTCCGGTTAAGCAGTTGACAACCTTCAAGGTTGACCTGCGAGATGCCATTCCCAAAAAAAAAAAAACAACTACCAGACGGATAAAAAGATAGAGGAAGGTAGTACTTCCACGAACGTTTTTCTACAGAGAGTTCTAAATGCTTGGTACTCATATTATAAACTGATACAATGAAGGACGTTGAAAGGAAGGAAATAAAAACGTGGAAGGGCACACGTGTAATACTCGTACTTATATCAATAAAAGATACGTGGAATCATCTCACATTCTTAGAACTAGTAGTTTTATATAAGTGCATATTTCTAATTTAAATAATAGCTTCTGCCCGCGACTTCGTTCGCGTAAAGTTTCTCGTTTTAACAAAAATAAACAAATAAAAATCATTATTGCAGACCACGTCATGATCCAAAGAAGAAAAAGAAAACAATTTTAAAGAAAAGTAATAATATTAAAAAAAAAAATACCTACCTTACACACAAACATAAACTCAAGCTTTTTTATTGTTGCTCATTAAAAAAAATATACAAATATATAAAATATGATACTCAATGATAACGTATCTTCCCATTAGTGAAAGAATTTTGGAATTGGATCAGTAGTTCGGAACATTACCTCCTACTTACAAGCTCACAAATTTTACTTCCTTACAATAGGCCTCCAGACCGAATTTCGGCCATGGCAGCCAATCTCAGTAGAGACTAACCTAGCGTGTGCGCAGACACACGTGCACAGGTTGCGCAGACACAGGTGCACAGGTGCAGGTGAGAAATCTTTTATGCACCAAGTGTGAAGGGTAAGCTTTACACATAACATGATTTATATAGCTTTTCTAAATAATGATTTCATCCTTAGCTCACGCCTGTTTCTTATTTTTGATAAAAAATACAGAACACATATGTGGAACTAATATAAATAAATAATTACGGTACTTACTTATACTGGGTGTAATTTTAATCACTGTTGTCCTCTTAAGGGGTCATTGTACTCATCATTATGAACAACTTATACTATGGGACCAAACCTGAAATCGCGAAAAAAAATCATATTCCCTACATTTACGTTCGCATACTCGTAACTCGTCAAAATGTAGGGAACAGCAGATTTTTTTATACACCATGTATTTTGTATTTATTTTAAATTTGTGTTCCACACAGCAAAATAATGTTATAGATGATAGAGAAAACAGAAATACAGTTATTTTCATGAATTAACATCACGCCTATTAAATTAGATGTGGGTTGTGTGTGTTGTGGGATGTTGTGTTGCGTTGTTTTATAGCTAATAGTTATATAGTACTTCGTTTCACATAAAAAGAATCTCATATTATCATTTCATTGAATAATCAATACGCAGAATACTTACTTTGAAGAAATTTAAATCATTGATTTTTGTTTCACATAAGGTTTAATGTTAGAATATTCATATCATAGAATAACAAATCAAATATTCTTTATTCTTATGTTGTTTATTTAATATAAATACCTATTCTAAACTAATTTCTGTTGGGGTCTCAGTTCTAACCAAACCTACTGTTCTGGCAGCTGCTCGTTTCAGATGGCGATTCGTTTCCTGGTGGGGTCGCAGTTCTAACCTAACCTACTTTTCTGGTAGCTAGTCGTTTCTGACGGGGTCGCAGTTCTAACCTAACCTAACCTCTTATTCTGGTAGCAGCTC
Organism: Cosmia pyralina; assembly: GCA_946251885.1. Lineage (NCBI taxonomy): Eukaryota > Metazoa > Arthropoda > Insecta > Lepidoptera > Noctuidae > Cosmia > Cosmia pyralina. The sequence goes on from OX276346.1 coordinate 16,497,508, forward strand.
ATTTCTGATGGCGATTCGTTTTAAAAATAATTGAAAGACTCATCTATCACCTCGCAGAAAACAGTTGTTTGTAAACATATGTGGTTTTTATTTCCCTGTAAGAAGCATGCAAACAAGCCTACACCATGCATGCAAGTAAGCATGCAGCATGCAAGCGAGCATGCAACATGCAGCGTGCAAGCAATCATGCAGTATGCAAGCAAGCATGCAGCATACAAGCGAGCATGCAACATACAGCAGGCATGGTTTCTGTCACGGCTCCGGCGCTGCGGGCTTTAGTTACACTCTGGGGGTATAGGGCAAACAAGACTACGTCGAGTCGGTTTTGCAGCGACTCGTTTCTGTCCTGACTTTTGTTTTTGTTTGTGTTGACTTTTTAAGACGAAACTTTTTACTGTTCGAAATAAATGCTTAAAAAACTGAACTCGGTAGAAATTATTATTAAAACACACTTGCAGCAAAAAATTAAAACACTTTGAGTCTTTTATTATTTAATTATATATTCCTTAAACGCTTATTTAATCTAACTGAATATTTATAAGATATTTATTTATAAAATTATGGATAACATAACGTCTATTTTTACAATTTCGTTGAAATAAAATACCATGGAAAAATACACCGAACAAACAATATTCGTTGATATTAAATGTGTTTCTGTAAAATATGTTTCATTCAAGTAAATAGTAGTTGAAACAATAATATTCGCAATAAAAATACAAGGAGCGAATATTATATGGAACATTTTCTGGGAAACGAAATTCTATGAAATTTCTGTCTGCGAAATAAGGGAACACCATTATTTGTGTCATATCGGAAGTAATTCCCGGGAAGAATAAATTCCACGAAAGACGTAAAAAAAAGTTGCGCAGGTAGGTGACATCTCTTTTCTACATAAGCTTCATAAATAACCCCATCTCTTTCTCCGGTGGGGGGTAGCTGATGCTATTTTTAGAACTGGCTGGTACTTACCACTAAAATGTAATTGAACTTCAAGTTTACTCATTATGCTAGCTCAGTGAGGTTTAGAATATAAATTGGTGGAACAAGTACGTACTAAAAATACCTTTTAACTCAATAAAGTTTCGTCGATATTTTTGTATTATTTCTATCTACCCAACGCATCGCTTCTTGGAAGTAATATAGTGTTGGCAGTTACACGAAAAACAATTAATTTATAATCCAATTAAGTGAGTAAAGGAATAGTCACTTGATTCACTGAAATGCTTGCTACGTCATATACAATATTCTTTCAATCACCAGACGAGCTTTTTCCCTACTATAAAAAAAATAATAATAATAAAATGTTTACAAAAAAGTGTACATTTAGCCAAACAGTAATAAAATTTTCCTATACAAATAAAGTTCCTAATAATAAACTAAAGCTAAAATATTTTTTATTACTGATGCAAGTTATGCTGGTTCGGAGTTAAAACAATAGGTAGCGACCCGCCCGATCTAGGTTTAAACAAACCTGTGTTTCAGGCCATCACTTTACAGTTAAATTACATGGGACATTAAAATTTTAAGTAAAACCGATATTAATCTATTAACAACTATGAGAAAAGCATATTTGATACATAAATACCTAAAACTAGCATAATTATGTAAATACACAAAGTGAACTCACACTGACAAGGGAATGAAATTATTATCATGACAAAATTTCTAGAAGTTGTCGGAGTAATGTTACGATGTTACAGGTAGAACCACAGGTAGAACTATAATAAAAACCCATTGAAAGAGAGATAAAGACTACCGTTGATCTTTATTTCCCTTCATCTTCATCATCATTTCAGCCGAAAGACGTCCACTGCTGGACATAGGCCTCCCCCAAGCACCGCCACTTCGATCTTCGACTTTATTTCCTTTATATTGGGTTTATTCCGTATAGTCCCTACTAGGGAATAAGTTAAAATTATACATAGTAGTAAAGCTACAGGATACTCCAACTAAAAACTAAAACTACCTTTATGCTAATATGCTTAATCTTCCAACCAATCAGAATTGGGCTCATGATCTTCGCAACGCAACAATAAACTCTAGGGTCTTACCATAAAAACTTAGACAGTTGTTCAACGCGTGTCTTACGTCATTCTTCCTACATTAAACAACTGATAAACACAGTTTTGTGGTAATACGGTTTGGTTTTATAAGCATCTTATAAAGATTAAAATATCCTTAATTAGCCTTTTATTGGTTAACGTAAGTTTAAACCAATGGTTTTCTATTAATTATGTACGTACGTATTTACGATAGAGGTAGTATTAGTTTTTTTATATGAATGGTTAACGCGTATAAGCGTAGTAGTGATGGCGCATGGCCCACAAACCAAATGACTGGCGAGAACTTTTGGCTAGCTGCCTGAAAACTATATGAAATGTCAGATTCTGTTAGCGCAGACGATGGAGAATATTGTACAATAAATAGTAATATCTACTGAATTATTATTGTCTGTGTTGATAATGTGTCTCGTGATGAAGAAATGTACATATGAAGAAACTGGCTTTTGCCCGCGGCTTCGTCCGCGTGGATGTCGGAAAATATCCCACGGGAACGTACTACCGGGAATTCCTTCCTTTTTCTTTGTCTAAATTATAAAGTGAACCTCGGTGCAAAATTTCAGCTTTGGTTCAAGGGTTTGGGCTGGGATTTGATGGGTCAGTCAGTCAGGACTTCCCTTTTTATTTACATAGAATAGAATAGAATACTCTTTATTATGCACACCATTTAAATTACATAGAAATGAAATGAAATCTTTAATTTCCAGATATAAAATCCACATAAAATTTAAATAAACGCACATAAAGAACTTAATAAATAAATATATCATAAATAAGACGCATTACATACCACAGCCCCACACATACATACATACACACACACACACACACACACACGCGCGCGCGAATTAGGTAATCGGTATATACAGATTTTTGTACATATTTACATAACATCATGCCGTATTCTCCGAGGGGTTAGGCAGAGGTTAAACTCAAATGTAAATAGGGCGAGCGACATATTTCTTCTGTGTAGGTATATAAAATATCAACTTTCGAAATGCAAATCAATACAAATCAATGCAGACGACGCCCTTGCTTACACTAATAACAACAAACAGAAACAAAACAGCAAAGATCCCCCCTTGCTTCATCCAATCGGCTCTCTGATGCATAAAGGAGATACAAAAGTGTACCCTAACTATTATAAACATATAAATACTAAAAAAATATAGGAATATCGCGAGAAGACCCGTTCTCAATTTTTTTTTAATAATATAAATACTAATTCTCTTTATTTCTTAGCAAACTGCGCGCTTTCAGGTGTAAATCCTTCTGAATGAGCACTGGTGCGCCGCGTCGCAATTCCTTGCAGTTATGACCTTTAGTAATTGCATTGGAAAGGGGGTGCTACTACCCACGCTCTGCCGCTGTGGAGCCTGCCGCCTACGGCCGTGCCGTGTCACCGGTAAAAGGTCATGATGTCTATGCATCTATTTATAGGAATTTCCCAGGGCTTAACAGCATCCGACAATGGTAATTAGATTTTTTTAAATCTATATATCAGATTACTATAATGTAATAAGTAGTTAGGTTTACAAATATGTGTTAGTAGACAACAATTAGATTTTAGTAACTCAAACTCTAGAGACCCTCTCCTTGAGATAATATAACTACGCCAGTTTATTGAGTCAAGCAATTGATTGATGCCCTATATTCTATTATTAGGCCTACTTATCAAAAGCGTATACGATCAATTTACGCACAAAACTCGAGACATATGAGCAGGGTAAAAACCCGATTCTTGACATTATTAGATTCTATTTTTAGATCAGAAGAAAATTATAGGAAAACATCAAATATCTGTTTTCTCCAGCCTACTTATCAGTCAATTCAGATTGTACCGTTGTTATGTTAACTGTTCTATATTTGTGGGTAACCAGAGCAGGCTGCCAAAGTAGGTCATAAATCGATAAAGCTGCACTATACAGTGAGAGGTAGTTCAGTCTATGCTTATCTACACTTCTACAGTGCAGCCGGGCCGTTTCCTTGATCCACTTTCAAACTAGCACGGGAAGGTAGCAACTACGTATAGTCTATGTTTTTGCCAGTGTCCTAGATTAACATGGAAATCTTTATTAGTATTTGCATAGAGCGTCTCATCATCTGCCTACCCTTTTCCCAACTATGTTGGGGTCGACTTCCAGTCTAACCGGATGCAGCTGAATACCAGTATTTTACATGGAGCCACTGCCTATCTGACTTTAGGCTGGTTTTCAGACTTTCAGGCTTCTGACGGCCCATAACGACTATCCGAGAATACGAATACGAATACGAGATCCGAGAATGACAGCCAGGACCAACGGCTTAACGTGCTTTCTGAGGCACGAATGGGTCTTGGTTTGTAAAGATGGTCACCCATTCACGGACCTACCGCGGCAAGCGTAGCTTAATCTGATCAATCGACCCGTACAGTAGTTATTACTTAGCCACAGAGAGTACTGTAGAATAAATAATACTGTCAGCACACACACAACAAACTGTCATAATAGATATCTGAGGTCATCGGAAAACTTGAGACTTGAGATGCCGATGCGTTCCACCAGCTTTTATGACAAGTCTTTTACAGTTCAAGCAGTACGATTATGGAATGCCTTGCCCGTCTCGATAAGGCATGCTCAAACTTTGTCCACTTTTAAAATTCTGATAAAAAAACACTTCCTCTCTCTTTAAACATCATTATTACATGTATAGTTCCTTGCTCTTGTTTCATGCTTATTATTGTATAAGTATAGGTATATATATTTATATATATTAATGTATGTACCACGGACTATCTGCAGAATTGTCTCTCCTTGTCCCCATACTCCATCCATAGGATGTCTGTAAAAGATCGCTTTTAGCGATAAGACCGCCCATTGTGTCATCCTATGTAAAATTTCAATATTCATACCTGTATTTTAAATGGTGTGCATAATAAAGAGTATTCTATTCTATTCTATTCATTACGTGGGATAGTTATGCAAGGTTCGTCTTTGAAAGTTCATAGTGGGTTATTCCGATGTCCATGTTCAAAACAAACTGTAAGATAGTTTTATATTGGTATCCTGGCTTATAAGATTTCTTATAAGTTCTATTTGATCTTCCCGCAGTAGGCGGAACGTGGGCATACTTTGTAATTAGTTTTGGTTTGGACTTAGTAACATTGGGATGCCTTAGGAAAACGCTCATTCGTGATTGACAATGTGCTTCAAAATCCAGAGTCAGGCTGTAGATATATTTATAACATAGTAGCTTTTGCCAGCGGCTTCGCCCGCGTGTATGTCGGAAATTATCCCATGGGAACCTACTACCGGGATGAAAAGTATCCTATGTCTTAATCCAGGTTATAAACTATCTGTATACCAAATTTTATCCAAATTCGTTAAGCCGTTTTTGCGTGATTGAGTAACAAACATCCAAACATACAAACTTTCACATTAATTGCTATTAATTGTGTAGTTTAAAAAATATTATCATAGATGTGGTTTATCTATAAGAGAATCCACTATCTGTATTATACATGAGCAATTTATGACCTACTTATATAAAAATATACATTATTAAAATTCTCGCCATAAATAAACCACTTGAAAGCTGACTTTGTTATGAACCTATACTATGATCAATACAACTCACATATGGGTAGGTAATAATCAAGCCATAGCGGGCTTGGGCTTCAATCCATTCATGAATGTAAGTGCTTACGTCAGCAGCTCCTCCCTAGGAGGCGCGGTCCCCCTTCAGCACTAGCGCACAAAAGGGAGGGAGGTTGTGACGTCAACCCTTCGTGCAACAAGTGCTGATAGAAAAGTAGCTAGGTATAGGACACAGTTTATTTTTAGAATGCCGAAAAAGGCTCTACCTTTGTGATGTAAGTAGGTTCCGATTACACAGTGCTATGATGTTGAATGATATAGTTACATGTGCCTTTTGATCTTTCAATGAATGGTAACTAAACTCTTTTGAGAATAAGTTTCAGAGAAGCAGTTGATGTACATTTCGTTGTTCCTCAGTAATTGTTTTGTGGAGGGCAGATGGACAAATACTAACATTCAGTCACTCTTATCTGGCTAGTCTGGAAACCGTGCCAAATAGCTCGGAGAAGCTTGCTGTTAGACAGACGATCCCAAAATGAATGGGATTGTTAATTCTTCTAGTACCTAACCACTTTGACTCAAGAACTGGATCGAAAAAATATAAAAAAACCAATATACGCTTCTATGATGACCATGGTCACGAAAACACCAATGATCATAAATGATATAAAGAGGATAAAACTTATCTTCAAGCATTTTCTTATCCTCTTAACTGCGAGATACCACGAAGGTCCTAATGTCAAAATCGCATAGATTATTCCAAGCTTTTAAAACGTAGATAAATAAGTGCGACGCTTGACCTCTGCGACCCAATTAGAGACTTACTAGAAAATAACTAAGTACTATATATACTTACTTAATTTCAAGAACGTACTGAAATAAAATCTAATTCTGACATTTAACCGGTCTAACATGAAACTGACCTCAGTTTATCTTAAAAGTGGCTAGATTTATTATTGAAACAAAACAAAATACAGACATCAACTTATAAGTATCCGCTCGACCCTAAAATGACCCCAAAATAAAACAAAAAATCCTCGAACTATTTGAATCATAAAGAGTACGTACCTAAAATAATATATAAAAGTACCTCCTTTCTAATGCAATTTAAAAATAGAACACAGTCGATCGTTAGACGTAGACGCAATTATTGTCATTCCAAGGAGACATGAAACCTCCTTCCCTCCTTGTTGCCCCCCCTCGCCGTATCGAACTGGCTTGAAAAACTTCCTCTTAATAATGTAATAGGTAATGACAAAAAAAAACAAATAATACAAAATGCCTACATTATTTTTTAATTAATCTCGACATTTCAATATTTACATACATTTGGGTATAATTTAATGAACAAAAGAGAATTATTCTAAAGAAAATATTGTTTTCGTGAATTTGGCACAGTGTGTAGTGGCGCCATCTATGTGAAGTAGATCAAAAGTTTGAAAACTCGCGACTTTGACGATTTGTAGCTGACGTAGGCATGGAAAACATTTCGTAGCGTAGCTTTCTTTTTTCATCCTTTTTAGTGCAACTAAAATGAATGCTATTAATGTTAACACTATTTTGTACCAATTGGTACTTTTATTTTTTGCGAAACAAGATATAAGAGTGTCTTTGTACTCGGTTAATTCTGACTTAGGTTTAATTATGCCATCTACATTAAATTAAGAAGTTAAATAAAAAAGCTCGCGATCTTTTGTTGACGCTTGCATAAGTGACAGTTATAAACTTTCGTGTCATTACCATAATATTTCAAAGTTAACTTCACTTGCCTTAAAAATATATATAAATAAAATTAATAAGTTCTATTCAACGAATTCAATAAGCAACAACAAGTTCCTGTAACCATCGATATAGCGCCATCTATAGTAAAGCAACTTACGCTATACGAGCTTACTTTAAAAGCTCGCGCTCTCCAAAGTACCTAGTTGACAGTCCAAGCTGATGGGAGCTTTTTGTAATGCCCGGTAGATGGGTTTCTATGAATGTTCTAGAGCTTTTTGCGAGTTTTACTATTGCAAATATTGAATGAAGCATGTTCTAGGATTTGCATTTGATAATTATTTAGAGATGTAGATGTTAAACTAAATTATGATGACACGAATATTTTTTTAATGCATAGGTACCATGATTTTTTAAATGCAGACTTTTTTTACTGTTCTACAGAAATGATGACATTATGGAATATTTAAGTCATTAGCCATTATAATGATAACAATCTGTTGATAGTAAAAGTAAAATGTTAATATTTCGAAATAGCTACAGGTTTGCGTATCGCGGTCATAGCACCCAATCTCTTCCATGATTTAATTGACTGATTCTTTATAATTAATTAATAATTAATTCTTTTAAGGAGAAGAAAATATATCAACAAAATGTTTTAAAATATGAATAATGTCATGTATCATGCATTTCGACCATATTAGAAGTCTTCACGATTAAACATTTGTTAATACAATTCTCAAACATTCACCAAAACGAAGTAAATGATGTACTAAAAGCATGAAAAGTCTTCACATTGTAGTTTTGAATAATTTTCAGTAGTAACTTTTTCTGCGTAGCACACAGGTTTTTATCTAAAAGTCAAACTTTTAAGATACTCCGAAGTGTGTTAAGACTGCTATAGTAAACACGGCAATTAAATAAACAGTGTAGCAATTAAGCAAGCATTGTGTCAACTCGAAGCGGTACTAACTGTTACAGCACAGCTGTTGGATGCGCAGGAGCACGCGCCTCGTAGCCTCATATAATAGACATCAACGCATGCTAAACGATACACGATGGTGCCATCCGTGGAAAACACTTTAATTACCTACCTCTATTATTTTTTGTTATCGAATCAAGATTTATGCTGACCTGAAATTAAATATTTGATAAGAAAAAACGATTTAGGACCTTAATAACCATTAGCTGACTTTGTATTATTCACATGGATTCTTAGGTATTTTAATGTATGTAGGTTTCCGTCTGATCCATTAAGATAATTTTAAAGTATGTTTGCAACATACTTGGACCTAATGCAGTTGCAAAAATAAATAAGTTGGGTTTTAGAAGATTAAAAACAAGTTTCCATTCTAAATAACTATATTCGCTGGCTACCTATTCACTCGTAAGCTTTCTTGGAATGGTAAAGTGACTCGTATCGAACAATAAATAGTAGAATCCTTCGACGTCCATTATCTCGGCATCATCATCACGCAGCTACAGTCGAGAGCTTTCAAAGCTGCGGGGGAGGTTCGATGCGACGGGGGAGGGGCGGGGGCCGGCATGGAGAGGCCTCCGCCTGCCAGTGCCGCGCTAACTGCGACGCCGCCCGCATGCCGCATACAACGCGTTCTTCACTTGTCAAACATAACAAAAACATAACTGAAAAGTGCTTTCAAATTGTGTTGCGTGTTATCGGGTGACTATCGTAATAAGAGTCTTGTTCAGTGCACATCGGGACATACGAGTGAGACGGCCGCAGATAGTGTTTTGTCACGTGTTTACGAATGAATGTGACGGCGTAGGCGCAGCCGCGGCGGGTCGCACTCTCCGTGAGATATTCGTGCGCGCGCAGGTCGTCGCGGCCATGCTGCATACCTGACGAGAGCGAGCGCGCGAGTCTGCGCGAACGGGACACAGCGAGCGCTCCCGGCGCGCGTCAACTTTCCCTGACGAAGAACAACCCTGCGATGTTTTTGTCGGTGTCATGACGAGGATGGGGCGATGGCACGTGGCGCTGGTTGCGCTGGCGGCGCTCCTAGGCGCGGGCGTCAGCGCCGCCGCAGAGCAGATGCAGTCCCGTGCCGTCGACACTGGCGTCGACCTTCGTGTGCCCGAAGACCAGCCCGTCGGCACCATCGTTGGCAGGATTCCCACAAAACCTGGTTTCACTTACCGTTTCAATGAACCTCCCAAGGAATTCGTCCTCGATCCGGTGTCTGGAGAGATCAAAACCAACTTGGTCCTGGATAGAGAAGCCGTAGACCGCTATGCGTTCGTTGTGTTATCCAGTCAACCAACTTATCCAATAGAAGTGCGTTTACGGGTGACGGATGTGAATGACAATTATCCAGAATTCCCCGAACCGGGTATAGCGGTTGCGTTTTCCGAGAGTGCCGCGGCCGGGACAAAGTTATTGCTCGATGCCGCCACAGATATGGATTTAGGAGAAAACGGTATCACAAATGATTACAGAATAGTTGATGGTGATACTGAAGGGAAGTTTAGGTTGAACGTCACCGTAAATCCAAGCGGTCAAACGTCTTATTTACACCTAGAGACAACGGGCAAGTTAGATCGAGAAACCACCGACTTTTACATCCTAAACATATCAGCACGTGATGGTGGTAATCCACCTAAATACGGGTATTTACAAGTGAATGTTTCTATTTTAGACGTTAACGATAATCCACCAATATTCGATCAAAGTGACTTTTCAGTGTCTCTAAATGAAAGTGTACCTCCGGGCACTACAGTTCTGAAGGTAACAGCCACGGATAGTGATTTGGGTGATAATAGTAAAATAACTTATGAAGTGACCGATACAGAGAGACAATTTGCAGTGGATCCTGAGTCTGGAGTGATAACAACCACGAAGAAGCTGAATTGCCCTAAGTATTGTAGCAACACTACTTGCAATATGACTTGCGTTCTTACTGTTATAGCGAAAGATCATGGCGTACCACGGCAAGATGCACGGACCTACGTCACTGTCAATCTCATAGACGCCAATGATCATGATCCCGTAATAACGTTTACGTATGTTCCTCCGACAGCTAACTTCGCCACTGTAGACGAAAATGCAAAAAATGGTTCTCTTGTAGCTGCTATCACAGTGACTGATTTAGATGCAGGTTTAAATGGCATTACTAGCATTAGTATAGTTGCAGGTAATGAACTCAACCATTTTCGCTTGGAAAATTCATCCAGTGTGTATATTGTGCATGTAAATGGTGTGTTAGATAGGGAAGAAATTAGCAAGTATAATTTGACTGTTGTTGCTACTGACAGAGGATCTCCTCCACGTACTGCTACCTCATTTTTAGTAATTCATGTAAATGATGTAAATGACCATGAACCCGTCTTTGAAAAATCAGAGTATTCAACGGTTCTAACAGAACTCGCCCCTTCCGGATCTTATGTGGCCAGTATAACTGCTACTGATGAAGATACTGGAGTTAATGCTGAAATATTTTATGATTTTTATGATGGCAATCAACAGCAATGGTTTACTATTGACCATTTGACAGGTTTGGTCACAACAAAATCAATGTTAGATAGAGAGATTCAAGGAACTGTTGAATTGAACGTTTCTGCTAGAGACGGAGGTCCTAATCCTAAATGGGCATATACTAGACTAAAAGTAACAATTTTAGATGAGAACGATGAAGCACCCTGCTTTTCACAGCCTCAAATCAATGCAACTTTGCACGAGAACATAAAACCTATCAAGGAAATACTAATTCTTACTGCATCCGATTACGATCAGGGTACAAACGGTTCAGTATCATATTATTTACCTTCAAGTATAGAGAGAAAATACCCTAATACTTTCATATTAGATCCCATTACAGGACAGCTTAGTACAGTAATCGAATTGGACAGGGAACGAATACCTTTATACGAAATACAAGTTCTTGCAAAAGATCAAGGGTTTCCTCCACAATCTTCCACTGCTACAATATTACTGAAAGTTCTTGATGTAAACGATAATGATCCAATGTTTTATCCTCAAAGATACATTGAAAGTATCAACGAAGAGTTGCCTATTGGAAGTACCGTGTTACAAGCTCGTGCTTTGGATTTGGATGAAGGCGAAAATGCAAGAATCATGTTCAGACTTGAGAGTGGTGGAGATGGATATTTTGATATAGAGCCATGGACAGGAAATATAGTACTACAGAAAGATTTTAGAAAAGCCCCAGAGACAGTGTACACACTTAAAATATCCTGTAAAGACAAGGGAAATAGACGAGCATTTGAGGATGCTATTGTTGAAATAGTAAAGACATCTCAACGCAAAAATCTTCAATTTGACGGTTATAACGGCTATACTTTCAAAATTTTGGAAGATGAAGGCACTTCAAAGGCAGACGTTGGACGTTTTGTGGGAAAAGTGAATGCCAGAATATCTAGTGACACAATATCATACTACATTTTAGAAGGTGACCCAAAGCATATCTTCAAAATGGATGAAAAAACAGGTGTGATAACAACAGATTCTAATGTAGACCGTGAAGATAAGATGACCTACCACCTGAAAATTATGGCAAAGACCGGGGTCGCTTTCGGTTTTACCACCGTCAATATTTCAGTTTTAGATGTCAATGATAATTATCCCATATTTATTGAAGACAAGGATGAAATTCATATTCCTGAAAATATGGCAGTAGGACAAGAGGTTTATTTTGCCAGAGCTACTGACCGTGATTCGGGCTCTAACAGAACAATCTTTTATACGTTAAGTTACAACCCTGAAAGTAACTTTCGAATATCGGAAACGACAGGAGTTATTTATTTAAATAACCCGATATCCAGTGAGCCAGGCTCTGTTATGTTTATTGAAGTAACAGCCACTGATAATGGAAGTCCAGCTCTAGCGGCAAAGCACTCTATATCAGTTATTGTTGATGACGTCAACGATCATACTCCAGTCTTCGATCATACGTCATACGAAACATCTCTGCTTGAATCTACATTGGTGAACACAAGATTTTTTGCAATCTCTGCATCGGACGCTGATTTAGGTCCCAGTGGCAGAATTTCCTACTATATTGCAGAAGGAAACACTGATGGCAAGTTTGGCGTATTTCCAGATGGTTATATGTATGTGAAAAGTCTACTGGATAGGGAAGAACGTGATTACTACTCATTAACGATAATCGCAACAGACCACGGTAAACCAGCGAGATCATCTCAAGTGCCAGTCGTTATTCACGTTCTGGATGAAAATGATAATAGCCCTCAATTTACTAACACTACGTTTATATTCAAAATCAAGGAAAATGAGCCACCTGATACTTTTGTTGGAAAATTAACAGCTACAGACCGAGATATTGGACGTAATGCTGAGTTAACCTTTTCATTGCCGATAGCGCAAAATGATTTCAGAATAGATTCCAGAAACGGCTTTATAAAAACGTTGAAGTCGTTTGACAGGGAAAGCTTGGCACAACATTCAGGTCAAAACTACATTACTTTAACTGTGACTGTTAGTGATAACGGTAAAGTTAAATTGTCTGATTCCGTGAGAGTTACGATTTACATAACAGATGTCAATGACAACCCGCCCGTCTTTACGCGAACTCCCTATAAGGTTGAGGTATCCGAAGGTGCCGCTGTGGGAGCTTCTATTATGCGAGTGTACTCGACAGATGCTGACGAAGGTTTGAATGGTGACATCTACTACAAACTGATTGGAGGTGATGATTTAGGAAAATTCGCTTTAGATGAAGCTACCGGACAACTGCTCATTAACAAACCCTTAGATCGTGAAACAACGGATCACTACAAGCTCACCATACTGGCTCATGATTCCGGTCAGATAATTCGTCTTTCCGCCACAACAACCATCACAGTTGACGTGCTTGATGAGAATGACAATGCGCCAGTATTTACTCAGACACAAATGAAAGTGTCGGTGCTAGAAACGGAACCAGTAAATACAAAGATTATTCAATTCCACGCAACTGATGCTGACTTGGGTATTAATCGGGAGCTGCAGTTCTCAATTACGTCTGGTAATAGAAAAGAAGCATTTTTTATAGACAGCTATTTGGGTGAATTGTTCTTGCACAAACAATTAGATTATGAGGATTTGACTTCGTACGTTTTGAACATCACGGCTACAGATAACGGCTACCCAAGCTTATCATCAAGCATTTTATTTAACGTAAAAGTAATCGATGCAAATGACAACGCACCCATTTTTACGAACACAGCTATTGTGCGTCAAATAAGAGAAGGTATTCCGAAGCACACGCCTATAGTGACAGTCACCGCAGAAGACCCAGATTCTGGATTAAATGGCAAAGTTTATTATTCGATCACGCACCAAGACCCTAATGACAGCAAGCGGCACTTTGCCATAAATAACATCACCGGGGTCATACATACTTTATTACCTATTGATAGAGAAAGTATTGATACGTTCAGAATAACTGTTGTCGCTTATGATAGAGCCGAGCCACCGTCCGCGCGGCTATCTGCAGAGAAATTAGTTACTGTAATCGTCGAAGATATTAACGACAACGCTCCAGTTTTCGCATCTATGAACGCAGCAGTGATCAACACGGAGAGACTAGGAACAAGTGCAGGCCGTGGAATATTTATTATGAACGTATTAGCCCGTGACTTAGATTCAGGAACAAATGGATTGGTCACTTACAAGCTTATCCACGGTGGCAACGATCTATTCGATCTGCATAGAAGTAACGGCGCATTGACTTTACGTTATCCTCCGGTGACACCGGAGGCACGGTGGAATCTGGTCATAAAAGCTACGGACGAGGCAGTGTTGAGTGAACAGAAAAGTACTGAAGCATACCTCACGGTCATCATGGGGGGAGCAGAGTTACAGGGTGTCACTTGGACTAACGTAGGATCAGTATCCGTGGCTGAGAACGAACCTGCGGGTACGGCAGTGTTAAATTTGACTAATAACTATAAATCGGGTTTAGAATATTACATAGTGAATGTGACTGGTGCTGGTAGACAAGTGGACAGGTTGTTCGACATAGATTCGTCGTTGGGGATACTTTCAACGGCTGTTTCTCTGGACCGAGAAGCTGGTGTGGACCGGTACGAAGTGGAGATCTGCGCAGTTTCATCAGGAACACCGCTTAAAACAACAACGACTAAGGTAAGATGAAAATAAAATAATATAATTAATTGGACAGATTGTATGGTCGTATCGAGTGATTTTTAGCGTTGTTGTACAGTTAACAATTCAAAGCGAACAATCCAATTAACTTGGCACAATCGCCGGTAGAGACAAAACATCGGCACCGTACTGTTGTTAAAACAAAAATAAATAAAAAATGTATGCTCGTTAGCGTATGTCGGCCGGCGCAGTCTAATCGGGGGCTCTAAATTACGATAAGTCGCGTCTTGCAAACGATATCAGAACACTCGTTCTGAAACCTTCCAAAGATTAACTGTACGTGAAACATGAGTTTTGTTTGTTACACGTTTCATTTCATTAATATTATCCCCAATGGTCCGTGAACTCGTATATCTATTGCATTGTTATAATAACAAAACAAAGATATTTTTACACTTATAAGTTTATAAATTTGCTTCAATATATGGGTCCAAATATTTAGTAGTTCATTGAACATTATCTACCTCAATAAGAATTTAACCTTCGATCCGAAAAAGCCATTTTGACTCACAAGTTTAATCGCAATTTTGTTATTTGCGAGAGAAATAAAAAGTATCTAAAACTGGTCATGTGCTCGTAAAAGATCTCGTCACATTACGATTACGATATTGTACCTCACCTCTTGACGAATAAAATGTTGATCCTGTGACATCGGGAGTGGCCATGTACCCACTTTGCACCAGCCGTTTGCAATTCACCCGTTTTATTTAAAATACTTTTCTTGGAAAAGAAACTGAGCTCAAAGCTGAGCTGAGCTGAGTCAAATACTTACTAATACGCAATTAGACTATACACTGAGTACCTTATAAAATCATTATTTCTACTTTACTATAAAAAGCAAACAGAACTTGTTAATTGCCAAGATCATAAAATGAAACATAAAAGCTTCGTTACAGATAAAAGTTGTCACTAAAATAAATTCAGTCTGTTATATAAAATACACAAGTGTCGTTTTTAGTACAAAAGTTGCTTATAAAAAAATAAAGTGTGACTAGATTGAAGGCTGAATACCATGGTTAGGAGATACTTCAGTAGATATTATCAGGCGGCGAACGTAATGGCTTTGTCATAAAGTTGCTTCTTACGACATCAATAAAACAGTGACTTCAGGGTGATTCAAAGTTAAAATCCTTTCAAAGCGTCTCGTAAATATCACAGCATGCGAATTATTTTATTTAGGAAGTTTTTTTAAATAATCACGTCATTTTTGTCATCAGCCAACACATAGTATAATTGGCAGAGTTATTTTAAGATCAGAAAAGCCGTTATCTTTAACGGGTGTCCGAAACGTCCCCGTACTTACAGTAAAAACCTTAAGAATCGGAGAAATAATAAAAGCGTATTAAAACTCGAGTCTTGCTTATTTGAATATATACGAATCGAATATCTTACTTAATCGACGGCAAACGATTGGTCGTCGAGTGAGAAGTGTCACATTTACTACTCAATATATTGTCATAAAACAGTACTTTTTAACAACATTTTATTTTATAATACGGAATCTCGTTATTTCAGCTTGCTGATTTACATACAATTAGGAGTTGGTGCCTTTATTAGGCAATATTTCGTTTTATATATGGATAAAAGAACATCGTATGGAAAATTATTGAAATCTGATATTCTGGGGCATTTAATTCACAGTGGGTACACTGGAACCTTATAGAGATTACTGGTTTCTGTGTCAGTAACAACATCAGTTGCTTATTTTAGATTCTGGCACACTAATGAAACATTACAAAATAATTTACCTAATTTAGTAAAGTAGATCCATAAATTATTGATATTAATGTGCTTCCTAGTTAGGTACTGCGTCATCATAATCATCAATTGCTAAAAATGGACCAATTGAACATCACTAAAACTTTACCTTTTTAATGTCACTTTGTTGTAATTCAGTCCAGAAACCCATCTTAAAACCCTTTTTTAATGTCACGTTGATATAATTCTGTCCAGAAATCCATCTTAAAACCCCGTTTTTAATGTCACTTTCATGTAATTCAGTCCAGAAATCCATCTTAAAACCCCATTTCTTTCAGCTCTGCAAAAACTTAATCATACCTACATGTGTGAGCTTAAAGCTCAATGCACAAGCATCCAGTTAGAAGTGTCAAGTTTAAGAAAACGACCCTAATTATTTTTATGATCGTAATCTGAAAAGTGGTCAGGTGCGGTCAGGAGTGGTCGGACTCACTCGCGACCATGTCTTCACAACCGTTACGGGTCAGTTGACAACAAATTTGAATTAATTAAGCTATATCGCGTAACGATGTGAACCAACTATTACTGGCCAACCTAACCTTTTGTTTTAGACAAGTTTCGTAGACGTAGTGTTTTGTAGAAAAAGATACCATCAAATGGATTACTCATGCGTTTCCGATCCAAATAATAAGCCCCATGTTCGAGCCTAAAACGTGTTGCATATACAGCACTAAATGTTCAAGCTATTGATGTGAATCATCATTTTGGTATCCTTAACGTTATTATCTGCTTCGTGCATCAACTTACCTAGAATATAAAATACTCCATACGCCACATTTTGCGTAGCCTTAAAATTCGCAGAATGCACGGTTTTTTGTAACTGTCCATGCGCAGTGAAGTCAGTCTCAATTATCATTGCATATTTAATCGTAGGGGCCATAAAATCATTGGGGGGTATGATTGTGTGAAAAGGAGCGATTTCAGGTAAGAAGGGGAGGGGGGTGACTATCAACCGACACCGAAAGCGCATTAGGGCGCCGGGCTGCATTCCCGGGACTGATTTATGCAACTTGCACCCGGCGGCTCGGGCATCGACACCCGCCTTAATGAACGTACAACGTTACGTTATACTGTGAAATGGCTTTCATTATTTCACGCCAATACTAATAGTCCTGTGTCTACGCGGCGCGTTTAACCCCCATTCGCGTAATGGTTTCTTTATTCTTCTTTTAACCGTTTGAAGTTAATAAATATTGGAGATATGAATGCTAAATGTGAAACAGATAGGAAAGTTAAACATTGGCGCAGTAAAGTTGTGTTCGCGAACAAGAATTTATGTAAATAAAGGATACTTTTGTATCTGTATGGATAAAAGCAGAGTTCACAAATTGGTATAATGAGACTTACAAGGAAAAGCTGATGCCTTGTAACGGACGTGTACACTGACGTAAGTACGTAGTCAATCGTCTACGTTCTACGCAGTAACGCGTTTTTTTATCTCATCCAACGGAAAGCAGCGCACGCTCAACCTCACGAGGTGTTTCGCTAATTCCCACATCAGAGCGGAAATGACATTCTTCGGAAAAGACACAAAAATCGATGACTCCGATCGCGTCGCGCGTCGCTCGGAATTGCCGATTTACCGTCCGGCCGTTTTTAACTTATTAGCGTTTCGGTTTTTATCAATGAATTTATTGGCGGCCAGCCAAACGTGCCGATTGGAAGAAAACTTTAAATGTTAAATCAACGTTTATTTTAACCTGTTACCCCGCCTAAACGCGTTCCGAGGCAAAATTGATAACGAATTTTGGTGGCACGTCCCCTAGAAGCGTTATCATTGGAAAAAAATCACTCACGATGCTTTTTCAAAGGTAAATAAACTAGACGTTTTGTTATAGTTTTAAAAAGCATTAAAAGTGATTTTGTTCTATGGTTTTGATTTACATACCACATGACTTATGATTACGCCTTTCGAGATGACAATTGCAGTACCTGGTAAATTAATTAAACAGGCAACCTTTTCTAACTCAATGACTTAAATTGGTATAAATATCGTAAACACACATTGCCCTATATATTAAATTTGTACTTGCTTGTATGATCTCGCTTTAACTAACCTCGCCCCCAGATTTACAGTCCCTAATGAGTTAACAGTGACAATAATCAACCAATTATAAAGCTCGTGTCACACGACTGCATTTGCCATTATATTGGTATAAATCGGATAGATAACCGGTGACTGACAAGTTGCCGAAAGACGTCAGTCGTGACTGGAATCGCAGTATCCTAAGTGAAATCCTACGCTGTACCATTTGAGTAAGTTGCGTAAATCAGCGAAATCGTGCGAGGTTTAAGTTTAGTTCGGTATCAAATTACTTACACAGCCCTAGTTGCTTAATTCTGCAATCTTAATGCAAAAGGATATTTTGATGTTTGTAAGTGTGTGCTTTGGAGAATATGTAAAAAAAAAATTTTGGGAAACCGTGTATACCGTGTGTACCGTGTTTTGCATTATTTTGATACATAAATTTTATTCGAATGTACCTAATTTCAAATAGATTCAAAATACACAATAATAGCAGAATAACACTCCTCTAAGTCTGTGTTGGAAAACTTAAAGATCTGTGTTCTTGTTCATGTTTGTTCTTAACATTTTCGACATCGGCCCATCAACAAGCAAATAAAATTAAACATTCAGTCAATCTCGAAAAGTAGTATTTTATCATCAAACTTAGTAACGATTAAGAGGTTTGACAGGTTTTGCCAAACAATAAAATACAAGAGTTATAGACGTGTGCTGACACTAATGATTACTTTATCATAACGGTTTCCTGTTGACACTGACACGTCGTCAGTGCTAATTTTTTGTTTATATACTAATTGAAATCCCATAATTTAGTTTATGTAAAGAAACAGAATCTCTTTCATAAATCTGATGTTAAAACAACCACGAAAGACAAGAAATGTAAAATATGTTTCTCAAGATGAGATAAAAGGTTGTGAACCGACAAATTGAATCATCATTTTATATTTACAAGCCTTTTAGTTAGTATTGATTGCTTTTGATAGCTTGGTTATTAGTGACTTGAAATATTTTTAAATTGCAGAAGAACTCTAAGCCCGAACCTGCGTCTAGACATTCTTAGATCACTGATTTATTGTTTACTACATAAAATACAGTCATTGATACTTTCAAGGATAACTGGGTTTCAAAGAAATTAATGTCTTTGGTTTTTTTCAGCTTTTCTGTTGTATCAAATTATTGATTTATCATGAACATTTCAATAAGATAAACTAGCACTAAACATTTGAAAATGTTTTGCGATAAGTAGATGATAATAAACACATGTATAGAAACTTGAGGGGCTTGTGGCTAAGTAATAACAGCCGCACGGGTCGATCGATCAGGTTAAGCTACGTTTGCCGCGATTGGATGGATGGATGACCGTGGATGGGTAACCATCTTTACATACAAAGACTCCTCCGTGCCTCAGAAAGCACGTTAAGCCGTTGGTCCCAGATCTCATTCGTGGTTCTTTGACAGTCGTTACGGGTCGTCAGAAGCCCGAAAGCCTGACAACCAGTCTTACCAAGGGGTATCGTATTTATAATTGGGTTGTGGAGGTCAGATAGGCAGTCGCTCCATGTAAATTACTGGTATTCAGCTACATCCGGTTAGACTGGAAGCCGACCCCAATAAAGATGGGAAAAGGCTAGGAAGATGATGATATGATTAGGAACTTGACAATGACAATATTTTAGCGTGCTTCAAGTTTCAAGCATCAGACATTTCTCAGCTCTAACAGCCAAGACGTTTATTTATAAAACAGCGCAGTCAATTAAAAAGCTATCAGGTGTGGTTCACATGTTAGGTGAGTTTTTCATGACGGTAGAAATAGAAAATCGGTTTGTGTCACCGACTCAGACGCAGACGTTGCGGGAAGAGAGATCGAACTACCACTTTATACTCACCTAGCAAGAACTAACTAGTACGTATATTCATCGGATAGGTATGAGACCTAGATAACTAGCGTATTTATCAAAAACCCCATTTCCTTAACTCTTAAAATGTCGATTGCACACCATGTGTACAGATAACAATTGAATTTCAATTGGGTCTGCTAATTAGCGCGCGACGGGTTAAAAGGAATAAGTAAATTACGGTTTGTGTAATACTCGGAACGAACAGTTAATTAATGGACGTTAATTATGGTAAAATGTTATAAACTTATGATTTGTTTGTATTAGATATTGGTTGATCATTTTAATTTCCTTTCGTATTTATTTATTTAATTATAACTCCAATTAATGATGTTGATACTGGGCCACTGACCAAATTAACTGGTCATGTTGGGGATTAGGTAGTTGTTGTTAGTTCCCGCGTTTTTCACTTTATTGAAGTAATCTGTTGGCTCAGTTTTCGTATTCTTGTTGTTAGGGTCAAATAAGAAAATTAAAAATAAATGTTTTGCAAACTATACCGTGTGACATATCAAATGAAAGAGCTTAATAGGAGGTCATAATAAATATTTTGTAATAATTTTAAAATAAATTGTTTTAAAGTTATTTAAGAAAATAGACGAAAATTGACCATCTACGAAACTACTGAGCTTAAATAAAAAAAATAATACAGAAAATAGTTCTTTACTTGTACATTACAGGAAAACCTAATACGAAGTCTGTGGTCTTAAAATAATATGGTAATCTCTCAATATTTTGAGTACAAACTTACATTTACAGTTTGAATGTATGGGAGAACTTGTTTTTCAACTACAATGTTAAGTTAGTTCTTGGGAAAAAATTCATCCCGACTACGGAACCCTTCATAGTCCGTAGTCCGACACGCACTTGGCCAGTTTTTTAGTAAAACATTAGCAAAAGCCAAACAAAGCAGTAGTAGCAGCAGCTATTGGAATTAAGGTCTTCAACGCGGCTTGCGGTAGCAGCAAACTGGTACGTGAAAAAGCGTTATGCCCGCAAAAGTGAGTTTCAAGTGTCAAAAGTTTTTGTTTTTAACCGACGATAAAAAAGGAGGTTCTTAAGTATTTTTTTTTGTATGACCACGCATAACTTTTTACATAGTACCTAGTCCGATTTGAACAATTCTTGTTTTATTCGGGAGGGTACTCGTATACCTCGAAGTTGGTATCATGTAAAATTGATTAACTTTGCTTGGGTACTTTTTGAGTTAGCTTCAATAATTCGTATTTTTTTCCCCACTTTTTATGTGGATGATATTCTAATTTCTTTTGCAGGTATATTCGAATTTGTGTGAGGTGAACTGAAAAGTGAAAAATCAAAACTTTTTACAAACACTACAATCGACTACCAAAAAAAACACTACAAAGTGAAAACTAACTTTAATTTCGGAAGTCGGTGGCAAAAAACGGAAATGCAAAACCAAAGACACCGACTTCCGAAATTAAAGTTAGTTTTCACTTTGTAGTGTTTTTTGGAAGTCGGTTGTATTTTTTAACACTTACTTTTTTTCTCTTTTTAGCAACTTTCTTTTGTAGTTAGTAAATTAATTTTAATCAATAAATCATAGCGATATCATTTTCTCAATAATATTTTCTTCGCAGTATTTGATATACAAATATCTACTTCGCATATTTTAGTCGCAGATCCTGATATTAAAATATCTATTAAAAATCGATATAACACTTAACATTGATAAATAGCTAGAGACGTGAAATAATTAAATATCTCATTTCTCATTGAGGTGTTTAATTTGTCAAACTTTATAGTCTTATAGACTGAATACTCGTTTTGAAATGAATTTCTAATGAGTTTGAGATTGAAGACAAAATCATAATTTTGTCGCTTACCAAATAATGTAAATACTTAATTTAGTTGATAATTGTTAAATTTTAGGTGGTGACTTTGGTTGTGACCTCGGCAAAAAATGCATCATGTGGAAACTTTTCATCAGGAAGGCGATTTTCGAGTGCTGTGCGATGAAGCGGCATGGTTACCGAGAGATTTGTTTGTTTTTCAAAATGAAGTAATTTTGAATATGAATTTCCTCGCAAAGCTCAGGTGGAAAGCAGCCCTTCAGTATTTTTTACTGTGGAATTGTAGAGACGAAATTTAAAATAAATTTCCACAGAATATACAATTAAGTTTAATGAATCAGCAACTAACTATCCTGTACATTCATGGACTTTGTATTATTGGAATGTATGGACTATCTCTATTGGCATCTATTTTCGCAACAATTTTTCAATATCTGTCTGTAATCACAATATAGATTGTTTCTTGACAGAGTCCCTCGGCCGAGTCCGCTTTCTTATCGGTGTTGACTATAACGACCACTGAAACATGAACTGTCCTGCTCGCCTCTACATTCCTGCACTGAGACCTGCGCGGGGACACTGATCGCGCTGTCGTAGGCCTTGCTTAATTGGACAGTTTATGTGTGTGCATTCATGTGAAGTTGGACCGGTTCCTAGTGGTTCTGTTGCTTTCTACGTCATACATCGGTGTTTCTGTAGGGATACTTATGAGACCATAGCTCTGTGTGTATGCAGTTCACAAGTTTGAAGTTGTGTGGAGTTTATTATGATTTGTGTATCACTGGCGGAGGCGTGATGGGAGTTTAGCTGAAGCGAGCTTGTCGCTGTCGTCTTTATTATGTTCATATCTTCTCCGCAAGAGATGTACGCCAATGCAATATTATACAGGGCAGTCGTAGCTTTCCCATCCCGGAACACATCTGCTCGTTTCTGCGGAGGACAAGTCAGATTTATCTAGCATCTAATTATATGAAAATGTTTTATCAAACTTGTCAAATAACTTACGCTGAGATATCGTTAAACACACTTCAGAATGTAAAGCTGTCCAAAGGAATAAAACCACTAAAATAACCCTTACAGAGTAATTTATGTCTATTGATTATTCAAATTAGCTAAACCGAATGCATGGAATTTTAATCTGAATGTTCAAAAAAATTATAGTGTTTTTATGTACCTACGTAAGTACTTACGTGCTACATTGCACACGCGTATCGATATAAAGTATAACGAGATTTAAGATTTGAAAGATTTATTATAGAATTATAGTTGCCTTCCTGCCTGCAGGTTATTGTGTACTACGGCAACTTAATTTTTAGAAAGATCATGAGTAGTCCTATAGTGTCTATAAAATGTTTACTGGACCCCAGCAGTTAAGTTTAAAGCTCCTGCTTTTATAAGAGACATGAAAAGATAAATTATGATTTTCAACATTTTATTTCGTTTTTCTACAGAAATTATTGCGCCAATCTTCTTGAGTGTACGCCAGCAAAGCTTTCGTTCCACCTTCATACGATTTGGAAGCTCAATAGCTTTTAAATCGACATAATACCGCCACCTGTAACTAAAAGGCCACAAACCTTACGCCTCCACGACGTTTCATTGCAAAATTGATTTCCTGATGGTATCTAACCTCCCGAGGGAACGTTGGATAAATAAATACTTTACGATAATCTTCGGAGATCTGAGACAGGCCAGAATTACAGCAAGGCCGGGATATTACTGCGTTTTAATTCCGTTCCCGACACACCTCCGTCGCATTACGATTTGATATGATTTAGTGCGTTATTGTACATGGCATGCTCAACCCTCGCATCGCATAAGTCAAATAAATTTTGGAAAGGTTGCAATGAGCGTAGCTGGCTGATCTCGATATCTCCCGCATGTATTACCTACTAAATTACAATTAGGATCGCACTTTTGACATATCGCGTTATATTTAAGCGTACTCTTTGCTTATTATTTGACTTTGGTGAGCGTGTTTTGGCATGTTTTATGCTTATGTCGTTTTTTTAGTAAGAGCTGATTATGAGTCTTTATTGAATGTTGTCGCATTATTGTTAGTAACGAACTTTGTATGTGGTATATTTTGAATGCTATCGTCCGTTTAATTGGATGTTTCTGAATTAGGATTACAGTAAATATATTTAATCAGTAATATTGAGATTAAATTTAGCTTCTAGGTAAAAAATCACGATTGAGAAACGTAAATAAATCGCCTAATTAAAACCTCGGGTATGAATATAGACACTAATCCTTTTAAAAGCCTTGGGACATAAGATACAATGTAAGCAATATGGAAGACGCACTGATTCTCGCCATCCGCGGCAGAATCTCGTTTAGTACATCGATAAAAGTTGTAAAATGCAAATGGGGCTAGTGAAATGTTAAGAATCTTGCGCCCACGCCTTTAGCACCGTTACTTTATTCACATAACATATATATTTTCACACATCACGTTAACTTTTCGTATTCACCAATCCTACTAATATTATAAATGTCAAAGTTTGTATGTTTAGATGTTTGTTACTCAATCACGCAAAAACGGCTGAACGGATTTAGATGAAATTTAGTATACAGATAGTTTATAACCTGGATTAAGACATAGAATACTTTTCATACCGGTAGAAGGTTTCCGTGGGATAATTTCCGACATACACGCGGGCGACGCCGCTGGCAAAAGCTAGTAAATATATATAAGTAATGGTACTTTACTTTTCGTGGTATCGTATCAATATACTGGACAAACTGTTTCATCACCATCATCATTATTTCAGCCGAAAGACGTCCACTGTTGGACATAGGCCTCCCCCAAGCATCGCCACGGCCACTTCGACCGGTTCTGTGCTTCCCGCATCCAGCATATACCATTTAGTTCGCCAGTAAATGTTATCTAAGAGGTTGCATTTGGTTTAAATATCAGCTATTTATAGTCTGTCTCTGTTGACATACTGACACAAGTTGCCAACAAAATGAAGGGTTCACTGCTTCCATTTTCTGAACGAAAAATAACGAAGTTTCTAGGAAACGCAGTTTCTCGTCTTTTGTTCTAGACTAGGAGTTGGAAATTGCAATCTGTCGACCTGCCTGAACCATAATATTTAAAAGGATTTACTATTATTTGTAATTACTCTTGTCTATATATCAATCTCTTGAGTCTCGACGGCTTGACTTCTAAAGACATTCCGGCTCTTAACGACTTTCGCCTAACAGCTTTTAAAGCATCCTTATCGCTCACCTAGTGACTTTTTAGTGCACTACCGGACCCCTTGGCAGCGTGAGGATATATCTACTATGTGTTAATCGAATTCTGGGAATTCTTAATATAAAATGCCTTTTGTTAAGAATGCTTATGACTAAAGTTGCTCTTTTAAAGATCATGACATGACTATCATCATCATCATGACTTTATTTTTGCTATTTTTAAAAAAAAAACTGAAAATTATAATGTTGCAGTTCTTCATATTCATCAATGTTTGAAAGTTTAGGTAGATTTGCTGTAATTTTGAACTTCAGTAGGTAGATACCTATACAAATGTTCTTCCATCTAAACTAAAGTTTTAAAATTCAACAACGTTCCACAGAATAAATTATCTTCAATCTATAAAAATATATATAAATAATAATTCTACGCAGCAATTTGAATGTGATGGGAGAGCCGAGTGTAGAGTCCATATATCTAGAAGGGCAAGACAATAGACTATAGCAGTGACTACATTTCATCCGATAATTGTAGAGGGCGCGTGAGTCGATCGTCGATGCGCAAGCGCCCCGAACGGCAGCTAAACGCCATTTTGTTATTAGGGATGCGATTCATCGATAATGTTCACTATTATTTATTATATCGATACGTTATTGATAGTTTAAGACCTATCCAATATATATTATCAACATTCCTTTTACTAATAAGGTACACACGAAAATCTAAACGATTACATTTTATCTCTTAATTGTCAAATGAGCTAGATTTATCTGTTATACCACGGATAATAATTTATGCAATCTAGACAAGTAGGTATGTCTTTTGTCAGAGTCGAGTTATTTATGAATGCCTACTCAAATTCCTAACCTAAAGTCATGCGACAAATATTGGCGTCTGGTTATATTCAGACATGACAGCTAATTGCAGAATACATAAATATTAGCTGGAGAGCAATTTCAAATAACGTTAACGACTGTGAAATAAATGATTTACGAAAGAAAAATATATTAAAACTGCAGTGAAAATAAAAGAGATCAATGACATCTTATAGATAACAACAAAAAAACACCGTGTGCACTGATACCTCACTATTCTGAGGAAACGGGCCGTTAAAAATATTTAATTTGGTTGGCGCGTAACCCGTAATTACCTGTTACATAGTTATTCACGATCCACAGCCTGTGAGTAAATCCACTGCTCAAGTGGTTTGGAAATGTTTACAGAAATGTACCCGACTGCTTGTTGGTTTGTTTGTGAATTACGGCCACTTGATCATTTAAATTAATTACCAGCGACCTGTAATCCTGAACTGAAGTGTTTTTACATCCATGCGTCATATCTGTACTCTGTGGCACAAGGAAATAACCATAAAGTATTTCAAGAAGTTATTTGCAACTAATAATAATTCAATCATAGCTGCAAGTTTTTATCGTTTTATCATAAACCGATTGAATCGATTCTAATTGATATACTGATAGGTTCGATTTTGTGAAAAATGTTTCACATGTACTCCGTATTTCATTAGATGGCTTACTAAAACCAAGTAGACAACCTGATACCTGTTTGCAGGTTCTAGAACAAGTGTGAGAACTGGAATTATTCTACACTATAAAACATAAGTCCTCCTCTTTCCTTTAGTAATAAGCCTATTCAATAAAATAATTCAGTTAAGCAAAGGGGTTTTCGAGGCTTTGTTCAATTTGAGTGCTTTAATTCTGGCGAAGATGAAAAGAACTTAATTATATTAAAGAATGACCTTGTGGAGCGGTTGAGGTCGTTGACGCCACCGTTTATAGTCAAATCTTTAGTGCAATAATTGTGTTAGATTGTGATCATTGTCATGAGCATTTCCTAAATAGATAAAATCATTCTGTATAGGAGTTGGATGTCCAAATTTACTGTTCTATAAGAAAAAGCTTTGACATCGGTTACTTTGAGCGGTGAAGTCTCATGACTAAGGCACAAGAGTTCTCACTTTTGGATTTAAGAATAGGTTGCTAGAAAAAACTATGAAGATAAGATTAATATACCTGTAAGAAGTGTTGGAAATTTTTGACATTTCAAATTTTTTTGCCGTTGAGCTCCTGCTTTTGTACACCGTTACACGAGTCAAGTAGTTTCTTGGAAATATTACCCGCATGTTTTTGAATGCTGTATTTTGCCGGTTCTTTGCGTTAACAGTTAACGCCAAACTTTGTGAGTATAAAATTATCCAATAAAGCGCCAATTAAAATACCAGGCAAAACTTTATCCGTCTTATTACAAAACAAGGTTCATCTTCAAACCCAGATTTAAACCATAGACCCTTTTTTGAATTTCGAACTTTATTCCGACACATTAAGTTGTCAGTTTTACAAAACAGAGAACTTAGTACCAGACTAAGTTATCAGATTTGTATAAAGAACTGTATTTCTATCACAGCTAGGTTCTTATTACAAAAACGGGCTCGATGGTTTAAACCATGACAGAAGAAAACCTCGTTTTGTAATAAGACCGTATGAGCTTAACTTTAACTTTTTTTTTTTTTTTTTTAAGACTAAATATTTAAAGGTAACACTTTTATTTATTTCATAACATGCTGTCGTAGATAATTATCACAAAAACATAAAAATCTGTTATATTATTCTCTTATCTCTGAGATATCTGTTATCTTTATCTTATAGTGGCAGTGAAACAAGCCCTGAATCTAATAAATATCAATGATGTTTGTACATAAACCAAGCAAACAGGTTTGATACTTCGGCCGGGAGGATATCAATTTTAAAACGCTCGTAAATATATAAATATTCAGCAAAAAAATCATTTTAATGTGTCTACGTATACGAGAAAAGTAGATTGTACGATTTGAGCCTGCTATAATGACTTTAGGTCGGAAATAAATCACTGAGGACGTTTACGATATAGCTTCATTTAAACTATAAATAATTACGAGTTCAAGTGCCTTAGCAGACGTTAAATCAAAACAATTAATGTATTAGAATGTCACTAAATTACATCGCTATTAAACAATAACATTAGGAATTGTCTGGGATTGTGTTTGTAATTAAAGTTCGAAGATCGCGTTTTCAACACATTATAATTTGTCAAACTCAAACTCAAAGCATTTATTTCAATTAAACCAATTACAGGCACTTTTGAATTGTCAAAGAGTCGGTCAGTTAGTCAGAAAGTTGAAGCTAGATGATTGTTGAACAAATGTTCTTCAAAGAAGAAGATATGAAGAAACATTCATAAAACAATAATAGGCAAGAACCTCTACACTCAGTTTACTCAGTATATTTCTAGTACCTGCAACAGAATATGAAACTTTTTGATTATTTGACGACATGCTTTGTTAGAAGCTGAACACCACATCCATTCATTGAAGAATTGCACCGTGTCAAAAGTATCAAACAAATCATATACAGTAGAATTCTATTATGTGTGCGTCTTACTCAGCTGTAAGAAATGCAGGTACTTAAAGTTTGTAGATGTGAACAAAGTTTGGTACAACAGTGGGGCCAACTTGGCGCGGCGGCGGCGGCGGCGTGGCATCCGCCGCTCATCCTTACGTAGCTCGCGGCTCTAAAGGTGCGCCATAAAACGGGTCTCATTTTATGACCATTTGACGAAGTTATATACGTTTTTGAAGCCATTTCTTAGTCGGGCTGACCATTGTGGCTGCGTGACCACTCCGAAGCGTCTCCTTGCCATTCTTATTATTCTAAAGTCTTAGGCTATTGCGAGGAAATGGATTTTTAGTTCAAATTGCTTCGAGATTTACGGATATTATTTACAGATCTAATACCATTGTCAGATAATCAGTTTAGGTTAATTCGTTTACGAATCGTGCTGGCAAAGAGTAAGGGCCCGGGCTATCGCGGAGGAAATCTGCAATCTCGACAATGCGGTATCAATATTCATGCTTACGGTCGCGACCCCTACTATTTGCATAACTGCGCAATGCATTCTCTCGGTTGCAACTGTTCTATTGTTTTATGATCTAAATGACCACGCGATATAGGGCCAGTCACGATAATCATGTATGTTAATATGTATAGCGCATGTTTATGGTTTACACTATATTGTAATAGTCTAATTTTCCTCTAGAATGTAAATCTACCCATACATAGTTAGAACTTTCATAACTTGTTTACACCACAAAAACTCAGCAATATAAAGTTTACTGTTTACATCTTCTACGTACGTAATAGCAAGTTAAATTCTCCATTCAGTCAATTCAATCTGTAACAGTCAATTAAAAGAACAAAATATTGATTGTCTTGGTATTGACAATTACAACAATTAGTAATTGTGCACGCTCCATTCGATTTGTGCATGGTAGGAATCTGATGATGGAAGCTCTATGATACGATTTTAATAGAAAAACCGGTTAAACGCGAACTTGACTCAAACCACTAGGTTTCTAGCAGAACTTTCTTGAATTACTTATATCTGGAAATAGATAAACTTTAATATAAGCACTCAGTTTAGAACACGTCCTCAGTAATGTTTAACTAAGGCTGATAAAGTATTGAGTCTTATATTGTTATGTTTTCTCTACCTACCGTAAATTGGTAACAGGAAGAGGAAAAGTAGTTAACCAGAAGATCTCTGTACGAAGCAGAACCTTGTTAAATGTGAGCTGAATAAATAGGATACGTTGGCGGAATTTGTTAGGAGTAGACAGGCTATAGTCACTAGTGTTGCAAAAATTAGCAAGCTCGTTCATCAGTTTTATGGTACGTACCTTAAAAAGACACTGCTTGAATGTGGAGCACCTTTTTTGTCATGCGTCTTTGGTCTGATTTTCTGAGAACAACAACTGACGTTCCAGTTTGATTTATTTATTTATTTATTTATATATACTTTATTGTACACCACAAAAATACATAACAAAAAAAAAACATAATCAAACACTACAAAATATACAATGGGCGGCCTTATCGCTTTCTGCAATCTCTTCCAGGCAACCTTAGAATGGACAGTGATTTGCCTGGATATGAGATTTTGTTCCTGTGTAGGTACCATCGACAAACGCTAGGCTTTTCCAATATTGTAACAATTTTGCTTGCAATTGTGCTTATGACAGAGTAAAACAAAAGACCATAGAGGCAGGGTTTTTTCAATGAATCAGTGTTTATAAAAAGCAACTTTAAGGTGTGAATGTGTCCGTTTTGTCGATAGTACCTACCTTTTGTGTTTTGGTACCCTTTCAGAACACCAACTTTAGTAATTAAATGCTCGGGCACCTTGCAACATTTATAATAATAAGCTTATTCATTAAGTTTCTGCCGAGACTGAAACTTATCGGGCAAAGGAGAATGGGCATTTTGGTACTCGCTCCAATAGCAATCATTGTGGTGTCATTGGATAGGTCTTTTAATCAGGAAAAATATTTACTATGGCGACATGTCCCAAATCCTTGTCTGAAAACCACGGCAAGCCCCCAAAAGTTCCAGTTTTAGTTAATATCATAATTGCAAGTACGATAATATTACATACCTATCATGGTTGAAATACGAAAAAAAACAATGTAAAACAACATTATTTAAAACGAGAAATGTATTGTGTTACTCATAGACTCATAAAAAAACGAGGACTCCGCGCCACGCATATCGAAAGTGAAGCACAGTAAGTATGCCAGGACCGTTTGTACAAACACGCCTCGCGCACACATTTACATCATAGTATGCCAACCGGACGCCATTACGTGACACAAGCGACGGCGTCTTTGCAGGTACTCATATCACGCACACATAGATCGGTACGGTGCTTCACTTTCGATATGCGTGGCGCGGAGTCCTTCTTTTTTTATACGTCTATTGTGTTACTATTCATGCATTATATCGTGATATGATATGATAATGGTGAAGACTTTTGAAAATATGTTTTTTTACATAAAAAAGTAGTATTATCTTTAACATTTCTGTTTTTTGTTACAACGGTGACTATAGACCTCGGGGATAGGGAACCAGCCGCGGGGTGGGGTAGGTGGTGCGCTGTGCCAGTGGACAGCCTTTTGTGCCGCGACATTCACTAGTCGTTGTATCGTTCTGTGCGTGAAACGACGTTCCGCAGCTGTTTATTCTACCTAGTACTTTGTTATACCGTTTTCATCACTGACCCCGGCGCCCCTTTTGGACATTGTTACCCGCTACAAACGTTTATCTTGGCTAGTGTTGTGGACTATTGTAGTGCTTATCGATTTAGAACATCGTTATGGAAGAAAATCGCAACTGTGTGATGTGTCGGCGAGGCCTACATCATGCTAGATACCAACAGCATGTTTTAACTGATGATCTTCCAAGAATGCACCCCGAGTTTGTGGCTTATATACGAGAACATGCCGTTATGGAGGTTAGTACATACTTCATTAAACTATTTCGAACTTCACCAGCTTCAGTTTTTCTTTTTAGAAGCGGTTTGTGTTATTATTATTGTCTGTTATATTTTTATACCTGAGCCATTACAAACGTGCGAATTGAGCCCTAAATCATTTTAATCGGACCTCTTGCTCGCACTTACAGGTCTTATTGAACTACTCTAGTGTTGTGTGTAAAAGTGCGTTTCCGAACCGAGCTGCAAACTACCAACTGCACGTGTTTATTTTTTATGTAGCGCGGCTGTATGGTCCGTAGCTAAGGGTGTTCGCTTCATAGAAAAAAAAAAACACGTGCAGTACTAGCTACCTGCTTCCGAGCGGCATCCCTTTATATCAGTAATGACTTGTGCAGATTTCTCACATTCCTTTAATACTTTTATGACTCAGTTCGCACGTTTATAGTTCTTCTTATTAAAACACTTCTTTGACCACCTATTGTGTGTTTGCTATTGTTATCTATTCACTAAGCCGTCACATCGGCTATACATAAGATATATTTTTACTTGCATTACTTAAAATATGAAAACAATACAAGTATGCCATGACTTTAGACCTAAATACCTACATACCGCATTGTTTTAAATGTTTTCATAAAAATACAACATAACATCAGCAAGATCGTATTCTACCATTTTCAGGTAGAGTTCGACAACACACGACGTGTGTGTCACCGATGTTGGCAGAGAATTGACAACGTTGTAGGAAGACCACCTGTCATACCAGAAGTAGAACAGAATGTACGAGAGCTTCAGGTTCCAGACTACACTCGAGCTCCAAACACTCCAGGGCATTGTATCTTTAACACTTGCCAAAACGCAACCCGCCATCGAATACCAGAGACGATCAAGATTCACATTTTCTGTGAATATAAGTTATATATTCCTGACGGTGCTAGAGTATGTGGACAACACCTTGAGAGCAATGCTTGGGAAGAGCTGCCTCAATTCTGCAATGTCACACATAACTTCAATGCGCAACAGTTTAGGGACGTTTGTGACATGTTGAGAATGGCTTTAAATCGTGGACCTAGGCTAGATTTCAACACAAGAGGTGCTTTAAGCAACGAGGATATGTACTTTTGGACAGGACGCAAATGCGAACAGTTTGATTCCATATTAGAACAAACACCCTCACTAAGTGGGAGGTGCAAGGAGCCTCGAACTGCGTTAGGCATATATCTGACGAAACTACGTACCGGAGACTCAGAAGAAAGACTAGCGACGTTATTTAATATGTCACGAAGAAAGCTGGAACGTTTACTAACTATTGTGCGCGAATGCCTCGTGAATGAATATGCAATATTACACTTGGGAGTGGACCATATGAATAGAAACGACGTTTTAGAAAAGAACCTCACTATACCAAGAGGGTTATTTGGCAATGAAGAAAACAATAAAGCTATTGTTATATGCGATGGGACTTATATATATATATCAATAAAAGCTCGAACTTTTTGTTCCAGCGTCTATCTTATAGCCTGCATAAGTTCCAGAACTTGCTGAAGCCGTTTTTAATTGTGTGTTCCAATGGCTATATAATCGATGTTTTGGGACCATACGCTGTCACTAAGACTGATGCGAACATCATGAGTGATATAATGAATGATGGAGAAAACCCATTGCATTGCTTTCTTCAACCGAACGATGTCTTCATATTAGATCGCGGCTTCCGGGACAGCTTAGATGCTATCGAAGCATGGGGATATGAATCCTACGTTCCACCATCTAAAGACAGATGGGAGACACAGCTAACTACTGAGCAAGGTAATGAAGCTCGATCAGTTACACTATGCCGGTGGGTAGTGGAAGTGGTGAACGGGAGGTTCAAACGAGATTTCAGGCTTTTGCGGCAAAAATATTTTAATAAAACACTACCAAAAATGTTCATTGATTTTAAAATCGCCGCAGCTATGTTTAATAACTTCCACATACCCATCGATGACAACATTCACGCAGAGGCCTTCCTAAACATAATCAGGGAGAAAATAGATTCCCCGAATCTACTTTATGATTATGTTGAAAGAAAACATTTGAATAACCGAAGAGCGGATTTTCAAAGAATAGAAAGTCACGAAATACAGAACTTCCCATTACTGACGGAAGAACAGATTATTTTACTTTCATTGGGCACCTATCAACTGAAGCTAGCCCGATCCTACTGCAGCGAGCATTTATCAAATGGACTATACATTCTACAAGTATATAGAGAAAGCGCACTCCAAGATTTAAATGAATATGGTATAAACGAAGATGCCTGGCTTTTACGCGGACGCATACAGTCGCGTCACGTACGGTCAAGAACTTATTATTGTTATTTATTTGTAAAAAAACAATTTTAATGAAAACGAAACCAATATCCATAACATTTTATGCAATTATTACTGCACGTGTTTGACCGGACGACGAACAATCGGCACTTGTGCTCATATAGTTTCAATCGTGTGGTATCTAGGATATGCCAGACATGTAGGCTTCACTGCTCCTGCAGCGTTCCTCAACGATGTCATTATTGTTGATAATAATGTTTAAAAAAATAAATAACGTTTCTTACTTTTACTTATTTTTTTTTTATTCCTGAGTGTTTATTCATTTTAGTATCTACTAATCAACAAACACAGGATTCTATAGAAGAAAATTATATAATATCAACATTATCTTAACAAAATGAAACAAAAACAAAAAAAAAAAAAAATACTTAACACAAAATAACTCCATTCCGACAGCAAATGGAGACAAGCGACTCGGTTATCATTAATCCTTGTAAAAAGACCTTTCCAATGATATATATATTATGGCTATTGGACCGAGTACCAGGCTTCATATATTTTTGCCCATGATCCTTTGAAATTCCGAATAATAATATGTCTACGGAGAAGCCTTAGTTGAAGCGTAAAATCCCTAAACATCAATAACTGTTACTTTACATTTCCTTTGTTAATTTCAAAAGGAATTCTAAATGTAAGTGGTGTCCTCTTCCTTGTCTTTGTTCTTTAAGCTATTGTCGATGCCCAAATGTTTAGAGGAAGACGTGCGTGTCATTATTTTATGCAACGGATTTAACTTTATTGTCACGATTGTACCTATGGAAATAACTAACACTTCCTTTCTTCGTTTCAGGTAAACATTGCAATACAAATAACTGCGCTTTGTTCCTATTTATGTAAGTACTTACCTCAGTACATAACCTAGCTCTTTCCTTGAAAATGTATGTTATTGTTTCATAAAATACTGGTATTCCAGTGCATGTAAAAACTCATTTTTATCACCATTCTCGCCAGCTCGTAAGTGTGTTTAGATCAATAAAAATGACAAGTGGAAGCGAAACTACAGATAACTTCCACTAAGCCTTTTAATAGCGGCCTCTTGGTAATAAATTATGTTTAATGACCACTAAAATAAAATAAATTGGAAAATACGACGCTCCAGAGTACAAATAAAAGAACGCTTCCCTTTACAAATCCTAAACGCATATATTAAACTTGATAGAGATATTAAAGTTATAAACAAATCACATATGTGCGCGTGAGACTACAACGGAACGCCATGCAGTTAGAAAAGGCTAATTCTAAATTAATTTTATTTATTTGTTGAATTAATCAGTTAAACTTAATCACGTACAATAAAAGTTGAATTTTTCAATAAATTTCACAGTAAATAACTTAGCAGTGGGCTAATTGGGTCTATCTAGAGACATTAAGATGGTGATAGACTAACATAGCCTTTGATCAGCCGTAGATTTGGCCGGACACGCAATATTTAAGTAGTTGGTGGCTGTATGTTGTGTGCTGATGCCTAAGAATAGACTGTAGCGTTATATTGTTACCTGACTTGGGTTTCTAATATGGAGATGAATAAATTCATGTAAGCTTTAGCTGCATGGTTAGTGGTCACTCTCTTTGTGTTTTAGTCATGTATGAAAAACATTGAATAATTATTTGTTTAAGTTGTCACAATCACAGTGTTGTAGTTCTAGGGTAAAAGTAGAATAATGCAGTATGTCTGTGGTCATTTTTCCAATGCCTTATCATATTATACTATTAAATGAGCAATATTTGAATATTTGTAATATATACGAGTGTAATCACGTTCTCGAAAACGGCTCTAACGATTTCGATGGAAGTTGCAATATAGGGGTTTACGGGGGCGAAAAATCAATCTAGCTAGGTCTCATTTCTGGAAAATTCGTTTTCTCCGTATTTTCACGCAAAAAGATTCGGTTCGTAATTTCGCCGACTGTTTAACCGTGAGGTTAAAAAAAGTTAGTTTAGTGTTTATTTTTTTCAATTTTAGAATTAAATTAAACCTATTCAATATTTTTATTATAACTTATAATTTTCATAGGTCAAAAAAAGCTCCAAAATTGTGTAAGAATTTAACCACGAATATTTTTCCTACACTGGCGTCTTATATCTATGCTGGCAATGGTTTACAAATATTATTATTATATTCGTCTCATATCTAAGAAAAATTGTTTTCTCTATTTTCACCCGAGCAGAGCTCGGTCAACCATGTACTTAATAATCTTAAACCACAATACATGTTAATTCATATTGTTGGTGCAAAAGTGAGCATTCAAGAGCAGTGTAGGAAGGTAACCCAAAATACATTGTTTGAAGAACAAGATAAAGATTATTATTTATTAACTTGCTGCCTCGTAGGTCTAGTGATCGCAAGAGCTGCTGAGGTCC
This sequence comes from Cosmia pyralina, assembly GCA_946251885.1. Classification (NCBI taxonomy): domain Eukaryota; kingdom Metazoa; phylum Arthropoda; class Insecta; order Lepidoptera; family Noctuidae; genus Cosmia; species Cosmia pyralina. Next base: position 16,533,752 of record OX276346.1, read on the forward strand.
TGAGTTCGATCCCCGGGTTGGGCAAAGTGTTTTTGGGTTTTTCTGTCTGGAAATTCTCAGTAGCAGGCCGGAGTCTGGATTTGTGCCCGGTTGATGGCAATAGGCTCGCCTCCTATTAATGGGACTTAAACATAGCTGGCGAAATAAGAATATGAAATATGTGTAGGTACTTAGATGCACCTCTGCCTTCGGGGAACATAGGCGTTATGTTATTGACCGATGAGCGAGCGAAACGTCTCTGCTTCAAGTCTGGCAAAATTTGCTTTCGTCTGATAGTTTGTTGCTATTCCTCTACAGGTCGTATTTTACAACCGATCTGGACGAAACTTGGAATTTTGATTGGACGGGTACTTCCTCCAAAAAGGGGCAAAAAGGGGGCTACTGTACGTCGATTCTGTAAAATTCAAACAACAACTCGCATCTCACTCTCACTCGTAAAATAGATGCTATTTATTTGACACTTTGAATTTGGTTCGAGTGACGGGGGAATTACCTTACTGAATGCCACTTCTTACTTCATCTCATACTTTATCTGTCAAAATCTTACGGTCAATTTAGTTCAACTCGCTGACACGCTCTCAAGGGTAGCGCTAGCGTAAATTCGAATTATCAACCGAGTTTTTAGAATGCCAATCAAGAAACTCACAGCGGATTCAGATTCGATGTTTAGAATGACGTCTTACAGAATCACACGGCTGGATATCTCCGCCTTATGAGATCCAATTTCGATGGTTCTTTTTTTATTTGAAACTTTATGTTGGTCTCATAAAAATTTGGTGATGATCTGATGAAAAAAAAAATGCTCGCGATGTCTACTGTTCGCAGAACTACTAGTGATATAATTTATTCAAAAACATATAAACACTAAAACAATGAAGGAACTAACTTCACTTACAGTCTTATGCAGATAAGTCACGAGAATTTCCGCAGTGACTTCATAAACATTGCTCAATTCACTTCGAAACGGCAAGGACGATCTAAAGCTGACCGTTTTAGACAAGAAGTACTTAAGAGGACGGTGACAACGATCACAGGCGCAACTAAACGATAACCTTCCAACCCGACTCAACAGCTTGTAATGAAAATGTAAGCCTTATTATATGGGCACAGGTATCTTTGAGACGACTGTAACAGTATTATTGAATAATTATGCTATCTTAGTTATGTAATCACTCTAAACACAATCTATGATGACAATGATGGACCGTTGGGAAATTCGTTTTGAAACAATATGTCGCGGGCAAACGGTTAAGTTCGGAATTTGAATGCTTGACGAAAAACTCTATGTTTTTATGGCGAAATAGAAGGTTGAGTGTAGGGCATTCTAAATATACAAGGTGTAATTTAAATAACGCACAACTTCTTAAGAGGTCATTGTACATTATGAACAAATTTTACTATAGGTTCAAACTGGAAATCACGAAAAAAAGAATTAGCTGGTCCCTATATCTATGTTCGCATAATTCGTCAAAATGTAGGATTTTGACGAATTATGCGAACATAACTGCGAAAACTGAAATCGCGAAATAACTCAGCTGTTCGTCAAAATGTAGGATTTTGACGAACAGCTGAGTTATTTCGCGATTTCAGTTTTCGTCCCATAGTAAAAGTTGTTCATAATGATGATGATTTCACAAAAGATGGTGTTTTTGCAGGTTAGTGAAAAGATAGGATTTAATTTCGGCTCATCTCTTGTGATTTTATGAAATGCAAAGTGGAGAGTAGGTATGAATTATTTATATTGGAGTAAATTGCATAAAATAACGATCCACTTTATGTTTAGGCATCATGAGATAAAATAAGAATATAGACTGAGGGCACCAGGCGTTCGCAATAAGATCCAAATTCGCAGTGTTATTTTTGCCTACATGAACAATTATTCGTATATTCGATTCGCGCATTCACTCGTGCGCTGGGATTATTACGAAAGTTCGTATTATACAATATTCCTGCAACTTACGTACCATTTTTTTACTGTGATTAAGCAATTTATATTCAGTGTGTAACGCTATTTTGCCTAAAATGTAAATAGACACCAATTTTTGGGAAAAAACCGGCCAAGTGCGTGTCGGACCACGCACAATGAAGGGTTCCGTAGTCGAGATGAATTTTTTCCCAAGAACTAACTTAACAATGTAGTTGAAAAACAAGTTCTCCCATATATTCAAACTGTAAATGTTAGTTTGTACTCAAAATATTGAGAGGTTACCATGTTATTTTAAGACCACAGACTTCTTATTAGGTTTTCCTGTAATCTACAGGTAAAGATCTATTTTCTGTATTCTTTTCAAAATTTTAGGCTCAGTAGTTTCGGAGATAAGGGGGGGGGGGGAATGGTCAATTTTCGTCTATTTTCTTACTCATAGTAAGCCCTTTCATTTGATGATGTAGTTTGCAAAACTTTTTTTTTTTTAATTTCTTATTTGCCCCCCAATGCCCCCTTATTTTCTGGAGGCATAGCGCTTGATGGCGCGCTTCTCCCAGTCTGCTCCGACTTTCGGTATCTCGGTTCACTCGTGCAAAGCGATGGCGAAGTAGATCGGACGGTTAAGCATAGGATTAACACTGGATGGATGAAATGGCGGCAGGTCACGGGGACAATCTGCGACTCCCGCATTCCCCTTAAACTTAAGGGGAAGATATATAAAACAATGGTTAGACCTGCTGTCTTGTATGGATCAGAATGTTGGGCCACAAAAGGGATGAATGAAAAGCAGTTGCATGCAGCTGAGATGAGAATGCTAAGAGGGATGTGTGGTGTTTCACGAATGGATAGAATAAGAAATGAGTACATAAGAGGAAGTCTAAAAGTGGCACCGGTGACTGAAAAGTTGTGCGGAAATCGGCTGTCATGGTATGGGCATGTGATGCGGAGGAGTGAGGAAAATGTTGTGAGGAAAGTTTTGAGTATGAATGTCGATGGCTATAAGAGTAGGGGAAGACCAAAGAAACGATGGATGGATTGTGTGAAAGATGACATGGCTAGAAAGGGGGTGACTACCGAGATGACGAATAATAGAGAAGTATGGAAGAAAAGGACATGTTGCGCCGACCCCAAATAGATTGGGATAAGGGCAGGAGAATGATGATGATTTGCCCCCCAAAAGTGACCTGTATATTCAAATTTAATTTATTTACTTTACCCGTCCGTGTTTGGGTCACAAAAATTCATATGTGTACCAAATTTCAACTTAATCGGTCCATTAGATTCGGAGCAAACTGGCTGTGACAGACGGACAGACAGACAGACGGACAGACAGACAGACAGACAGACAGACAGACAGACAGACATACAGACGGAGAGACAGACAGACAGACACACGAGTGATCCTATAAGGGTTCCGTTTTTTCCTTTTGAGGTACGGAACCCTAAAAATAAGCTCAGTGTGAATTTTGTGATTGCATGCGATAACAACTTCGAAATATATTATATTCTCATTTTATGGGCTATGAGCCGTTATGTATCAGCAGAAACAAGTGTATTATTATTATTATTTTTAAACAAGCTTTTATTAGTCTGGATATCATCTAGGACCAGAGTCCTTGTCAAAAAGAATGAAACGAGCCCAAACTCGTTAGGGCTGCGTCGTTTTATTGCTGAGTCCCCATGGCCACCTTCCGGCTACATCATCAGATCAGCTCCATATCATATAATATGCACTATCATCTGATTTACATATGCAAGTAAAATTTCAGCCGGGAAGCCGGGTAGTGGGTCAAATTTAACTTGCATGATTAGATTTCAGACAGACAGACACCGGGACAGGTGAAACTAAATAAAAACTTGTAGTAAAAAAAAGGTTGTAATTAGAAAAAGTTCAGAATGCTTTAATTAAGTACTGGCTGGTGCTGATTCAGGTAGATTCCTCCAATTCCACGGATAGTTTCTGTCCACAGGGGTCAACGGTACATTTGCCCATCAAGGAATTAAAAAAAAACTTGACTAGATACACTAGTTCGATCGGATCCCAGAGCACACCAGCCATTTTTAATTAGCGGCTGTACACGCACTGATCGCGGGGTAGTATTAAAACGATACAATAAATTAATTCTTGACGGATCCATCAACTGGTGCGTTTACAAGCCATTGTGAAGGTATAACTATGATGCAGTCATGCGGTAGGTACACATTGGTAGATACTGAATGTGGAAATTGTTGAAGACAATCAATATTTATGACCAGAAGATCATAGCTGTTGGTATTTGGCCTTATCTGCAAGCTTATTTCGAAGAGAAAATACACACACACATCATTTAACGACTTCTGTTTTAAAATTTAAATACTACGGACTTCCCACGGCTTCGCTCATAATGGCACTATGGCTATAACCGTTTTAGAATCTCTATATCTATTAAAAACGGCTATAGAAATCTTATCTGAACAAAACTTTAACACATTTCTCCTGCGGAGATCTTTTTCTTTCCTTCCTTTTTTGTTTTATGTGAAAACAAATAGGTTTTTAAATAAGTGTAGATAAATATACTTCTCAGTTATCAAGCATATTATTACATTTAAGTATGCATATGAATTAATCCTATACTAATTATAACTGTATTACTAATAAGTACTGTATTGCGTAGTACTCTCAACCGGCGTGTGTGTATGACCAGATGTATGAACGGAAACGAGGCAAAAGGAGTATGTAAGGATCGTAGCAAGTTGCGTTCTGTAGTTTCTGCCTACCCCCATAGGCAGAAGATGTGAGTTTATGTATGTGTATGCATGTACCAATAAGAAGAAGAAACACTATATAACCACTACCAAGAAGTATTATTAGTTTCAACAGGATGTTCACAAAAAAATACACACTTCTATACCTACGTGCTTTAAAAATAGTTCGTAGAAGCTTCGTAAAACTTACACTTGCTTTATGATATTTTTAAGTATCGTATCTCATAATAAGACAAAGGATGGTCATGCATAAGTATCGAGAGGACGTAATAGCATTGTCGTTATAAATCACATGGAGATATTGATCGTAAATAAAGTTGCGATTTATGACAAAACAGAGATATCTCGCGGCGTTAGTGGCTCGTGTGTACGTATACATGCAGATAGCCTTTGCTCCTCCGTCTGATGGAAATGTCAGCTTTCAAGTAAATAAATGCATAATAATGTTGCCTTTTCACTTACATACAGACGTAACTGTAAATCTAAATGCAATTATTTTCATATTAATGTGAAATATAGATACTAAGTCTAAATGTTTTATCTATCTATCTAATAAAGATAGAGACTACAGCTTTTAAGGCACTTATAAGGAATAACAGAGTGTTTATGACAACAATAACAATGTTCAAACCGCTTTAACGTCTATAATTAAACATTGATATTACAGCGTTTGAAGTAACAGCTAACACTAACTCACACTTGACACAATTCGCGGCAAGTAACAAGTCAATAAATAAAATAGTATGCAGTATTCGCATTTAAATCACACTCTGTATATGGAGATGAGGATGTTTAATACACCCTTTAATTGATATGTTGCGTGCTGACTTATAGTATCTGATCTGAAGCCAGGCGTGTTCCTGCGGCAATTCTATTGGGCAATTTATTTATATTGATTCCTATACCAATCCCTATCTGTCTAGATAGCTCATGACTTTATATATTGCCACTAAAAGTTGGACTGATATATTAAATTATATAATTGGTTCATTATCTAGCGTGTAGAAGGAACATGGGTTGATTTGCTCGTGCTGAAATATACAGCTCGACTGTGGGTCGAACATATTTTTCAGTTGTTCAAAGAAAGTTTCCAATAGAGCTTTTACTCAATTAACTTCGAGCCATAAGTTACTTTTACCATTCAACAGAATCAAAATTATTTTATAACTGTTAGAAACACCTGCTTATGTTAACTAACAAAAAAAGGTCGTGACATTGAGAAAGATAGATGATCAAAACGAGTACGCATAGTTAACGTGTACCGTTTTTCTAATTTTCTGACGAATTCTTTAAATCGAGAAAAGATTTTAGGAAGTTAATTAATCTCGACTGATGAAGTCTATTAGTTAAAGTCAGAGATTATGTTTGAATAGATTAAAAACAAAAGTGGGATGTCATTTGTCTTTTCTGCTATTATTATGAGAATATATTTTGTTTAATAATACTATAAGGCTGCGTTTCCACCAGAAATGAGCGAGGATGCGTAGCGAGGGATGTGTGTAAAACTAACCAATAACATAGCTTCATTTTCATAGGTTGAGCTAAGCTAGTGCTCTTATTGGTTAGTTTTACACACATTCCTCGCTACGCATCCTCGCTCATTTCTGGTGGAAACGCAGCCTTAATCTAGACTATGAGGAAATTAAATAGTGTTTATCTATACTTCATTAGGTATGGGCTTAGTTTTGTGTCATATTTTTTTTAAATTTTAATGTTTGGTTAGACATCAGTTTCATCTTTTATGGGATTTACTTTTCTTAATTTAGTCCCTTTCGCCTCTTTGCGAGAAAAACGTGACATTTCTGAAAAGTGCTTTTTTTATTATTCGATAATTGAATATTCGATTGTAGAATCTTTTTGTGTATTTTTTTAAAGTTTATTAGATAACTCATTTAATTTTAAAACACTTAATTTACTTTTCATATTTTTTTTAAAGTTTACATATCCCTTCCTGTCAAATTGCATTTTTTGAGATAACACGTTTTTCTCGCAAAGATGCGCTTTATCCATACATTAGCTAGTTATATTCATAAAACAAGATGAGAAGGTTACATTGGTACTGAACTACTCAATAAGATTTTCAGGTAATTTCACAAAACAAAAAAAAATATGGGATTGGGTCCAGTTCAAAAGTTCACCGGGGTAGAGTTTGACCGTTTGACCTCACGAACACGTGGCCGCTAATGAAGGTCTGCCATTAAGCTATTGTTGTCTTTATTAATACCACATTAGATTACAAATTGAATAAATATTGATATCGGATCGGATTTGCATATACAATTTTTCCAAAATCTCTTTTATAGGTGTAAAGGAGCCGGCTAATTTATTAAGTTACTTAATATGTGAATAAATATTAATTTTATGCATCCTATCATGACAAGAACACGAGACACTCGTTAGATCTTTGTAGTCACAGCAAACAGGACTTTTTTCTAAGCTTGTAAATAATTTATTCAGAACATCGTTCGTCGGTTAAGCGTCCAATTTGTCATGGACAAATTCTGTGTGTTAGTTTAACACACCGTGGGTACCTACCCGCTGCGTTTGTGTGTTCTTGAATAATTGTTACATTTACTTACATTGGATGAACACTTGCCTCAACACGCAATACTTAATCATTTTGATATTTAGACGTAATTGCTTTCATGAATGATCGATTTATCAAAACTTCCACCTGTAAGTTGGGGTCACACTCATGTTCCACGTGAAATAAGCTGGATCATGGCTTCTATTAACTCTCTTTATACTAGATTAGAGAATGAAAATATTAAGCTGAAAATGATTCAGCAGGTCCAAGTAATCGGAACGCCTAAAAGCAGATAACCGTTTTGAATCATAATTCAAACGATTGTCTATTCGGATGATGTTATTATACTAATACCAGTTCTTTTGAAGTGACTATTATCCAATAAACGCAACAAAACGCCGAAAATCAGGGCTGGCAGCGAGAAGTTTACTGCAGGTGTATCTCAATCTCAACTTGATGTAGATTACCGAAAGGAATTAAAGTGAAATATATGGCGACATTATGCGCGGGCGCAGGCATATGAATAGCTTATCTACCGCGTAAGAATGCCAATAGCGTGAGAACTGTCCGTGTCCACTTCCAAATTATTCTGAATACGTTCGATCCACGTCCTTGATGCGTGACCGGTTACTAAATCAGCGAGGAGCAAACAATACAGCACAACGTGTGTATTATTTTACTTTGCACGTACGTACACGCAGACAACCTTTTATCTATAAAAATGTCGTATCGCGATCATACCTGGACGATGATAGTGCATCGCACTATTGTTGTAGTTCATCGTGTTTTTTCTTTTGCTTAAATAATAGGTTTTACAACAACCCGTTTACCTGCTAAGACTTTTCAATATATCGTCTGCTATACCTACCCACAGAGCTTTTTATAAGAAACTTTTTAAACTCATTCAATTACCAGTTCGTTGACCTCTGCTACTTAGCTTACACAAAGAAACTTTAACCCAATCTATCAATTCTAATTATTCAAATGTTGTTTTATGTATAACGTTTTGAGGAATTAATATAAATAATAGAAATAGCATCGAAGGAAGAAGCACGTGAATCGAAGTTAAACGATTAAGACGAATAAGCCGTATCGAATTCGATTATGGCGAGGCGCGCTCGATTGGGCTCCCGATGACAGAATCGAGAATGCGATTTAAGATTTTGAGAGGGCTATGTGTACACGTATAATTAGCGGTGCGGAAGCTGGGTAGTTAGTGCGAGGGGCGGGTTGTCCTCGTAACGATAAATCATAAGTGCGCAGGAGTCGCTGGGCGGACGATGGGCGGAGCGAGTGATTTTTAAACGGTTTTTTGAGTTTCGCGACGGCCAATGCACGAGTAATTCGGGCATCCTTTTCTGGCGCCTCAATATGGCGACACTTTTTCGTTAATTAGGAGAACCATGATTACGACTAATTTTCCGGACAACGAACTCGGCGACAAAAAGCGGTATTCAATTAAAACAATACCTATCCAAAACGTAAGTTGTGAAAGCTTCATAAAAAGGATACTTGGTCTCCGCCAAAAAGTATTTTTCGTACGAGAAATTCTTGCACAGTGGTCGTAAAGCGTTCGCTTCCCGATTTTTTGGGTGGCGTTGTCACCCTATGGCTACTAATTAATACCCCGCGGTCGGTGCGCGGGCGCAGGTACACTCCGCTCTGTTTGTGCTCGCTTGCTGCTTTTTGTTCCGCACTGTCTCTATTGTTCTCTGTCGGATCACATGATGTCGCTCTTAATTCCTTCTCACTGCCTCATGAGCTCTGAATACTGATTGAACAGTGGCATACACAGCACGTATTTATAACTACAATAATCTTCCAGACGGTCGCTTTTCATTGGAAAAAGTCTTGTCCTTGTTTTGATCATATTAATTGATCTTATAAGAAATTAAATTGATGAAACGCACAAATTTGCCATAATTATCTGTGGGTTAGTAAAACTGACTGTATATAAATACAGCAGATGTTAGGACGCCATGTAATGTCTTAATTAGCGTTGTCTAGGGATCATTTTAAAAGTATTGATCTACGCTCGGAGAGGGTTGGTCGGATTCTCATATTCTTGTCTCGTTTTATATGCTTACCACTCCACTTTATGTTCTTACATTCGATAAAAATGATCTTTTGAAAACTTACAATGTACCTTAGTACCTATAGGTAGATACTATACATGGCAGGGCCTATTTGTAACAAGTAGTTATAACTTGATACGTTATCGGTCCACCATCTTGTTCGAGTGTTCGTTTGAGTAATCTACGAGTCGTCCGATCGTTTCGTTAACTTGATACGCAATAAATTAAAAGAGCAAATCAAAATAAACATTCCCAACCCTGATAGAGATACAAAATATCATATTATTTGAAATGCGAGGCAATATTTAAAATGCTTTATAACAACTAGTGATCACCTCGGGGGCGTTACTATCTACATATTTATACCAGATACAATTCAAAACCAGTTTCTTCTCGCCACTCGATTCTAACAAGAATTTGGACTCGTACAAAAATAAATACTGTCCACGAAACATGAGAAAGGTAATATCGTCATATTAAAACATTTGCTAACTCAATTTTGGTCTAAAATAAAAGTTGGTAAGACTTGTTTTCGGTTAACTGGTGGAACGGTAGTTAGATCGAAATAATTCTGGAAATGAAAAGCTATATAGCAGTATTTATTATGACATCCGACAGTAAAGTACAAAATTGATTTTATCGAGGCTTACCAACATGCATAGTTTAAATTTCTCCACAGGTTTGTTAAGCTACGCTGTAGTAGGGTAATTACTTCCATGCTATTAATTAAAATTTAATTTAGGTAACCTTATTTGAGTAACGATATTGTAGGCTGTAATATATGGCAGGACTGCAAGCAACACGGCTGGGAACAGTTCCTCGCGCTCATGTTGTGACGGACTCATTGTACGTTACATCCATACTCTACACATATAAATATTCCTATAATTTATTTACATTCTCATGCAAAAAACGCCTATTTGTATTGATTAAAGTTAAAGATAAATTAAACTTTATTAAGTTTTTGCCAGCAGTTTTTAGCATCGTTTTTCTCGTACGTTTTTAAAGAGCTTTAATGAGGCAAACCTTTAATAAATTATTGATTATTTGTTAATTGAACTCGTTTATTTTATTTAAGTATAAAATAGTTTTGTTAACCATTTTAATATGCACATCATCTTGCTTAACATACCATACTAACTTTGTTAGAAGCAGAACGATGTAATTATTTATTTGTTAACATTACACAACAGGTATCCATAAACTTTCAGATAAAAAAAAAAACAAATAAATGAAGTGTCGTGGCCCGTTCACTTGTTACGCTACTTCATACATATCAATAACTTGTGACTTTATACAGGGTGTTTGGTGCATCGTTTGCCAAATTGAATTGGCCGAAAGAAGAGGTCATTTGCTATCGCTTCAGGCTCAAGTACTCATTTTTGGCCACACCGGTTTTTTTATTACAACTTTCTAATTTTTATTTTGAAAAAATCCAAAACTCAGCATTAAAGCTTAAATTAAAAAAAAGTTTTAAGTGTAGTCGTCAAATTTCATTTTTATTTACATATGTACTGTTGTATGGCTCTATCAAATTTAAAATCTATCAAAAAAAAACTAGATGTAACTGGCAAGTAATTTTAAATTTGATAGAGCCATACAACAGTACATATGTAAATAAAAATGAAATTTGACGACTACACTTAAAACTTTTTTTTAATTTAAGCTTTAATGCCGAGTTTTGGATTTTTTCAAAATAAAAATTAGAAAGTTGTAATAAAAAAACCGGTGTGGCCAAAAATGAGTACTTGAGCCTGAAGCGATAGCAAATGACCTCTTCTTTCGGCCAATTCAATTTGGCAAACGATGCACCAAACACCCTGTATAATGATTAGAATTTTAAGTTCATTCAACTGTTACTTTCATTCGAACTTGTTTTGCTGTCCAGCGTATTCAAATGGAGCTAATATTATTAAATTGTAAATTAGCCTTCAGGATAGCGTGACATAAAGTACACTATGGCCAGGTTTACGACAACGGCTAAACACGAGATAAGGGCGCGCTTTATTCGTACCATGTCCCCTTGAGTAATCGTTCAGATAGTTGCTATCTCTGCCGTGAAGCCTTCGTGATTTTTACAGTCAGCTCGAGGCATTAGCGTGCCTGTTTATAGCAGACAATGTTTGGAAACGGGCCACGTGTATTTATTTTATTGATTGTAATATGAATTGCAAGCCATTTAGTTCATTACATATGTTTTCCCGACAAGTCCCGACAGTCCACGATATGACTTTATTGCACGTTATTTTAATGCGATTTATAACAAAGCTTTAGCAAGAGATAAGTTTTGTCTAACCTGTATTAAGCTAACATAATATCACGCCTTAATCCCCGAATGGTTAGGCAGAGGTGTAACCTAAGTTCAAATAATACCTCCAATCAAAATAACCAAAGACCAATAGTCAACAGGGAATAAAGTAATATAAAATAATTATATAATTAAAGGTGATTAACGTAATGGATTCGCAGCTACAACCGCTTTGCAGCACTTACTCGTAGGGATAATGCACAGTTTTATGGACTTTGCTCAATAAAATGGAAACTAATTATACCAGCCTTTCGTACTGGGAAACTCAATTATTGTTAAGTACCTACGCAATAGAGTCCTAATAAATAATTTAAGTTTACTCACACAAATTCCATAACTCATACGTAATGTATTTCCAACATTTTGCTGTGGCACTAAAATGCGGGCTATTTTAGTGTATGGTGGACAATGCAGCGGTGAGGCGCGGGCGCAGAGCGGTGGGGCCACGACGCGACGCGCGTACGCATAAAAAAAGAGAAAACCCTCAATAGTCCTCCACGGCCCACACGCCAACCTATAGCCACTCAATCGTTCGTATTCCTCTAGCGGAATAGAAAAAGTCCCGGAGACGAATTAAACGCGATTAATTTTTTTATACTCTCATATTTAACTATATGTTTCGTAATCTTTAATCAGCGTAAAATAAAATTATTTTATGTTCCACGCATACTTTACAATAATATGGTATATGGTAATAAATGAAGCGTAAAACAACATATTTTAAATATCATATTTTTATAGCTTACTGAGGAAGACTTTCTCAGAATTTAACAGGTGATATGATAATTAAAAAACGTCAGATTTTAGCAGTAATAATAATGATAAAATGGTCATAAAGTTTAATTACTATCTGCTATGGAAATAAAATATCAGGTAACGTCTACTTATAGCACTTGTGTTCAGTTGGGCTCAAGCAATGACACAGCGCTTACTCTCAAGTGATACTTGGAGTCTTGGAGTTAACTTTGAGCCAGCCTAGCTAACGAGTAACGATTGACGTGAGTATTTTCAAGTACATACCCGACGCCTTAATGATTTATAATGATTTTGATGTAGAAACAATAAACAATGTATCGCTCTGGAACATTTTTTATGCCTCATGAGTCGACAGCCTAAGACTACATAATATAAGAATGAATATGATGACTACAGATATGAAAATACTTCACGTTTTTCAGTTGAATTTAGTTAAGCTGTTCAAGGGTCTCGTAAAATCTGGAGAATGTGTAGAATTCCTAAAATCTCTATTCATATTTAACTATTTAAATAACTTTAACAAGACAGGTAGGTACTCATTTAAATAAGTTGAATTGTTTCCAATCACACTTTGAAAGTCATGCTCGTCCTGCGCCTAATTATTCGAAGTCAATGTTCATCAAATACAAACATTCAAATTTGGACCAGAGGAGGGACACACCCACGCCACATGTACGCAATGTTTTTCCACATTCAATTCAAATAAGGTCCACAAGCGTAGCTTTGTACCTTCGTCTAAAAAATTAAAAATGGTATCGGTATGTGTACAGGTTACAAGTTTCATGAGAGATTCATGAGTCAAGTCAACATGCTCATAATATACGTACATATTAATAGTATAGATTAATGTACTAATACAAGCAGTTTTACTTAAAATATATTACACCAATATACATTTAAAATACATTTTTATATTACGGTTTAGTCTTGTAGTTATTAAAACGAATCATTCTGTTCAGTTTCGTTCAGGCGAACGAGAGACAGATGTGCAATCATTGCATTTAATAACAGACAGAAAATGGAATACGTATACTGTAAATAAACATTAATATATTATTAATTACTTCTTTATCTATCTATTAAGAAGATAATTAACATATTTACGCTATTTTATCTCAGTTGTGTTACTATTTCAACGGCACATTCATAATTATTCAGTGTAAAGTATGTTGTAATAGAGATTATCTAACTTATCAAGAATTTACAAATGCAAATGCAAATTAACTTATAAGTGAACGACGACACTATCGTAAGTTAATACGAAATAATTATATTTTAGGATGTCAGTCTTCTGAGGTTGTTAGTGCATACCGGATGTCTGCAGTCTCCAATTACTCTCTCATGCATGATTAAGATACTGAGAAACTTGACGTCCATAATGACGTGCTCTATTTGATCATTCTACTTCGAAGAATGAAATTTAAGCCGGGATAACATTGAAGAGGATTAACCGCAGCTTAATAGACTCAATGTAAAAATGCCTATGACTGTAAAAGGATATAGGGACACGATTATACGCACATACGCCTAAAGTATTGTCTGAACAATGCCTCGGCTGCACGACGCGCGACTCAATGCCTTTCAAGTCAGATTAAGTTAGGAAAGGCGCATTATTAATAACGGCCAATAACTTAACTGCCGCTTGAAATATCGAAGTTAGTTTTGCTTAAGCGACACTCATATATTATCTGAACTAAGAATGTTTCCGGATCGAGAGAGCTTTTGTCATTGGTTCTCAAGCGGGATTATTTTATTTTGTAAGCGTCAATTGTAATGTATACAATTATTTATTTATGGCTACGTTATTTACCTACATTGAAGATGGATTTTGTGTTATTTTATTGTGTTAACGATTACATGCCGTATAACATGTGACTTAGCGTTTACCAAAATTGATAAACTAGTTCTTATAAACACGAACGAAATCCGCAGTAATCATTCAAATAAGCAAATGTGGCCAAAGCGCTTAAGTAGCAAAAAGTATATATGTAAAGTATTCTCTGTCGTCATTGTGAAGTCCTGGAAGTTGAACAGTGCGAATGTTAATAAATTGAATGCAGTCTACAAAAAATATGGTGATTTTATATAATGGCGCTTGTAAAGTTGCATTTGGACAAATGTGTAGGAACACGCCTGACAAGGGTCGTGAATACTTTTAAATGTTTTGTGAAACAACATTAAAACATGCACCCAAATTATGTTATAATAAAGAAAAAACCTTTTAAACATAACGTTTTTGTACAAAAAGTTGCAAGCGACTTCAAGCGAGATACCTAATAACTGACGATGTTTTGACATGCAGTGTTCAGAATGTTTAGTGTTTATATATTGATGTGTACCTAAGCATGTATGTAACTCTCTGCTGAGTAACAAATTAAAGAAGTAAGCACCATTTTCAAATTACAGCCCCGTTTCAATTACTTTACACATTTACTGAGGTAATGAACTTAGCACTTTACGTTCAGTATTTAACAAATAGCACGAAAGCGTAAATAAGTGAACTAGAACCTGAACAACGCCTGTAGAACGCGCAGACAAAGTGGTAACACTTTGTATATTTCAATCTGGAAACGATGCACTAGTCAAACGAGCCGATTTATCTTGGCAACAAAAGCAAAGTAGATAAATATATTTATGGTGCAGGCAACATATCGTCCGGAGGTTGTTACCAAGTTTATCTTCACTTGGGCTTAATGCCCTGTACGGCCTCGGAAAAGCTTTTAAAAGGTTCGCTCATCCCTCGAGCGACGAAAGCTCATATTGTGATACAAGACTTCACGTGTTATAGTTTTTATTTTTTTTATTTTAAACTTTACCTCGCTGTGAATGCTTGCATTCCTATAAGTGAATGGTTAGCAGCTCGCATCATGATACCGTCCCGAAGTATCGCACCGCTGTTCTAAAAGTAGCCGTATTGAAATGTAGATGAGCAGGGAATAATTCCCGCATTAAGGACGAGTGAGGAGATTTAAAGTACACTACAATGTAATTTGAATATTCTGAATAAAATGTGGGTAGGTACTGAAGCTTTTACAAGTTACTTTTTCAGAGAGTTTTTGGTTTCGCTTTCTACGATTTACAAAAGTGCCAGATATTTCTAAACGACATATTAGTATCAAAGCTTTCCTGTTACATTAGATTCACAATGTGTCGTTATTCGTTACCAAATGACAAACTACGTACCTAAGTCTATATTTTCACGTTTATCCATTTAGCTGACCCGAGAGCACTTGATCAAGAAAATGTAGAAAAAGATCCTTTAGAAAATGATAGAGACATTCTAATATTTCACCATAAAACCCTTTACAAGGTGGTTTATAACTCAAATATTTTACTTCACCCGAGCACCGTTCGCGTCGCTCACATAAAACGTAATCTCTCACTTAACACAGTTACTGAGCGCGGCTTAATCTGCTCCTGGCTTAATCTTTCTTGTCAACGGCTAGGATAATCCGACCTACGAGAGAGCGAGAGCAGAGCTTTATGCTAAATTATCAATAAATTTTATAGCATACTTATTTTAAAGCGTGTCGATAATTATACACTATGAATAATGCAAAAAATGCTATAAAATTTTATTTAAAACTTTTCAGGTGTTTGCCATTTTTTTTTTGTGGTCATTGAGACATCAACTTCGAGCATTTTATTTCAAACGTCACGGAAATGTTCGTTGGGCGGCCATTTTGTAACAAATCAATGCTTTGTTTTGTTTCTATTTATGACCATGGTTAGATTAATAAATCGTTTTCCTAATTTTTTACCAGGTTTTGCATGCTAAGGTATAGTCAGCCAGCCAACTTCATGGCCTTCTTGAAAATTTAATCTACGAGAAAAAGTCTGCTTTTTGACTCCTTTTTGAAACAAAGCTCTGTCTTAAAAACTACAAATTCTTCTTATATGTACCACTTAGCTTAAAGAAAATAGTATTTTTACTTTATCCATTTAGTGTGTACTTTAGAGCCTGTTTAATAAAGTGCTAGTAGGTGTCCCGCTTGCGCATTTTACGAGGGGTTTAAACCGTCGTCGTCGGTCAAGATGCAACAATTCGCTTTGGGTCGCTTTGTCGGCCGTCGAAGGGAGACGCTTCTCCTGTTCCTAACGATACCATGTACCGAAATTTATTTTTTTACACGCTCAGATTTATTGAGCCAAATATTAAACCGGAAATAACCGCTTAGATAACGATGGCGGTTGTTATTTCATCTCATGTTAGATCTAGAGTGTGTTAAGGCAAGATGATCAACGTATAACGTGTCTTGGTGTGCTTAATTTTAATGTCAGATTCACAAATATTGTCTCAGTAATGTATTTTAAGCTTATTAGAGCTAAAAATAAGTCTTAATATACACATAAACATGCATATAGAACCGTTACTTAAGTATGCTCTTATCTGCAAGTATATGAAGCGATTAAATTAAACTCAAGGACAACTTATATCGCTGCGAGAAAAATAATATTATTTCAAACAACTGAAAAAGGCCTTTTACGCAAAACGTAAGATACTTATCTATCAAACGTTGTAAAAGAAGTTATCATAATTTGTAACCGTTTTATCACTTAATTATATGATTTCTGAACAAATTCAATTTTATATAATTATTACGATTATGAGATTTAATTTCAAGGCTCGGTCTAATCCGATCATTATGTTTTTTGCATAATTTATTGAACCGGTTTATTATTTTTGAGCGTAATCATGTCTTGAAACAGAGACAGTGGTGTTTTCAAAATGAGATAGGCGCCATGCAAGGTTACTGCTTATTCACTATGCGGTTTCACTGCTCAGGGCTGCCACGGACGAAGTTTATACTGGAAGCTCCATGGGCCATGGCAGACAGCCCGTAGCGATTCGAAACGGCAGGTTTTGTGGAAGTATTTTTGTATGTGGAACATGAATTCAAATAGGTACTTCGTTGTACCTAAACTACCTACCTACCTAAGAATTAGGTAAGAAAAATCATACTTTTACAAAGATTTCAGATCCATGAAGTTCTTTGTTCTATGAAAAGCTCAACTTAGTACTATGGTTGTTGCCTTTTGAAGTTTTCCAAGTGTTAAAAATATTGCAAGAACAAGTCTATCATAAAGAGCACTGTTAAAATAATTTACATCCCTGCGATACTTGTGATAAACAGAATTAATAGGAACCAGATACATTAGCACAAAGGGTATTTGCTAATATTATTTAATAGCTCAGTTACCTATAATTTGCGTTATGTATCTCTGCAGATTTATAGACACTAGGATCGGCGCCGGCGATTTGAATGGCGGCGTGTGATTGGCGGACGCCGGGTGCAACTCAGGCGCATGTATTTAGGTCACCGCGCCGCGTGGGTCTAGACTAGCAACAGCGTTTATAACAGGGCTAGCATAAAACGATTACTAACCTTATGTCAGTAATTATCTGAATGGGTATAATTATTTAAATGACGTAATTATGCGTGTACGAAATGATTGATTAATATCTAATACCTATGCAGGTTAAGGTTTGTCAAGCCTAGAACTCTGTTGCCGGACCTACATGACGTCAGCAAAAGATGTGATGCTCATTTTTATGACCGGTCTTGGTCTTCTTCAGTCAGTTACCTAGATACTTTTCCAGTGTCTGTGATGGTTCATTGAATGTTTTCAAATAATAAAAATAAAACAATCTACATTAATACTACAAGCTCTTATTTAATATCAGCAGTTAAACAAAAACAATCCCTTAAGTTTTACTACCTAGTAAAGAGCCAGCTTTAGAAATGACTTACGATTGGCTACAGCTTAAAATTCCTATTCAATGAATGTTTCGGTAAAGCGTAAATTAGATTTACGCGGTGGACGCCTGATTCATTCCATCTAAAGGCTATAAAATCTAAACTTAAAAAGGGGATTTCTGGAAAAGTGCAAGGGACTGAAATAATCATAGGAGGTCTGAGCACAATAGGGCTAGCTCGTCTCAGCTCGGAGGGCACGTATGCTCGTAAATACGACGTCCCTTATTATTAGCAGCCATTGTTCGGGATTGCTCGGGTACAGTCGGCAGCGACGCGGACGCAGCCAGCTTGTCACATGAGCCCTGCTGCTTTTGGACATTTAAAAACATGCATGTAATTTATTTTCGTAATTCATGCCCGTTTAGTTGACAACAAAAACCTATACGGGTTAACTAAGTGATAGCAATGAAT
This sequence comes from Cosmia pyralina, assembly GCA_946251885.1. NCBI lineage: Eukaryota > Metazoa > Arthropoda > Insecta > Lepidoptera > Noctuidae > Cosmia > Cosmia pyralina. The sequence goes on from OX276346.1 coordinate 16,552,260, forward strand.
CATTACAAATAAATCATTCAGTAATATTCCTGAGCAGTTCTAGCCATTATCGAACAAAGGCATAACTTTCGTTTCGCGTTGAATTCTTAATTGATTTAGATAAAATGGTGCATTGAGTTTTATTGCTCGCGACTGTACTTCTAGCTCGACGTCGGATATCCGACACTCGTAGCTTTAATATGCAGCCCTGGTTCGCCCGACCATTGCACAATTCAATCCTAAATAAACGCAATCCCGCCATAATTAGCTATGGAACTGATGAATTCACGAACCGCCATTAAAAATTCTGAACACAGCTTAATTAAAAATTGTGTTTATTAAAGCGCATTCCGACTTCGATAGATGTTAAAAATCGTTGGTAGTGTGTATGAAGGTGGGAGAATTGAATAAAGGCTTTTATCTCAGGTAGAGTCGGTGCGTGCGGTTGTGGGACGCCAAAATTGGAATCATTCATCTTTTAATCTGACGTGTTCTATTGTGGTCGGCGCTGGCATGGGTTTAGTGGGAGGCCCGCCTGTGTTACTACGAATATTTATTGTTGTTCAACATATGCCCGGTATGTCTGTATAAAACTGATCATTTACCTGAGTGCTTTTAAATACGGAACATTAGATTTGATTAAATCTGTGAACACACATGGCCGGCTACGAGAACTTTTTTATTTGGATTCAAGTAGGTACAAACTGTAGTTCTATGTATAAAAATAACGTAATATATAATATAACAATTATCAAATATAGACTGTCTTTATGAAGGTGTAGAACCTGTTCAAAAAACAAAATCCGAATCAAAAAGATAAATAAAGAAGATTAAATAAACACTGTTATCTGAATGATAAAATATTTATTTAATTATTTACTCAACCATTTTATTACGTTGAAACTAGAAAACGGTGTACAAACAGGTGCTAAGATAACAAGAACAGAACTGTTGTACAAACATTTAAATAAAAATTCTAAAAAAGCTTTGCGGCGGCCATTAAAGGGCAGTCGATTAGAGGCTCGGCAGTAAGAGAGGCTTTTTAACATCGATCCATCAGAGCCTGGCCACAGATAAGGGCATATACCTGTCACAGTAATAAGTATTAAAGATTGAATCATACAAAAAAGAAAAAAAAAACTTTGTAATGGTCCGGGTTCCGCGGCCGAAGCTCTCGATTGATTAATACATACAATTACAAAATAATATTTAGTTGTATGAGTGAATTCCTGCATGTTAATTGAACTTCTTTTCTGACATTTTGATCGGAAAAACTGTTTGCAATTTTTAATAAGATTTTCCTAAATTCAGCTATCGGTTATTTTTAACACAAGTTTTATCATTAAATTCAGATACATTTATTATCTCAGTAAGATTTAAGCAGATGAGTTATAGTTAAAATAGTGCGCTACGAAAATTCGTAGCGACTGCTACGAAGTTGACAAACAACACATTATTGTTAGACAAATAGCAAAGATTCGTTTTTACAACTCATCTATTCAAACATATCCTAATACTTGGTTCAAAAACTACGTAAGCCTACCTTTATATTATTGTGTTTCTAAAAATAAAACGGTATTCGTATTAACTGTCATAAGAGACCGGTTCTTGGCACCTTTTCAATGCACCTGAGTAGATTCCCGCGGTATGTTCGTTACATTTCTTCGTAAATTCTTTACTTATCGTCGAGTTCAAGTTGTTTTTCCTCAAAAAATGGTAAGTAGATCGTAGACTGGTGTTAATGTCTTGATCTTGTAAATGTTTTTTTTTAAAAGTTATTTGTAGTTTTTATTTGATGTTTATCGATGTAAAAATAGTGTAACCGAAACAGGTGAATGTACTTAGTTGTTGAATATTTAAATTTATCTTGGAAATGAGAACTATAACTGTGAGAAAAACTAAATCGCTATATGTATATGAGCACATTACTCACTTTGTCATTTTCTTGAACATTCAATTTTAAAGTTTACATCAGTAATGTTAGGTTATCACGCAAAGCTCGTTCATTAACCACTAGGCAGCGACAAATTGCTTACTGCTGATTCACTAAACCCAAACATTTTTTGTCGACATTTGAAAGTAACTGTCTCAAAATCCGTATGTGGCAAGATACGCATCTTAAGTAAAAAGCTGTAGCGGCAACTAATGTATGTTGTTGATACTCGTTGCTTGATAAATGTTGTAACTGACAACTGGGACTACTACCTGAATGAAGCGCTCCAATTACTCTTGTTAATATATTGGTCTGACATCTTAAGTTAAAATTATTGTGTAATCACTCCTTGGGCTCTAGTTTTGTTCTGGTTTTCAGTCTTGTTTTCATGCTTGTTGCATACACTTTTCAAATGTATGTATATACATTTTACTGGAGGGGCGTGCAATTTTAGACTGAAAGACCTCTATATATTTTTGCTTTTTCATTTACGACTGATCAAGGATCAACATTAGGAAGTAGTCACACGCAAGCCCATCTAGAATAAAAAATTGATAAATAGAATAATAGCGAAAGCTCTTCTGAATTTTATATGATTGTTGCACGTCAACTTTAGTTGGTAACAAATAGGTATTAAGAAATCTTGCTTTTGATACTCATGCAAATCAAAGTGTTAACGCATCTGAACTTCATAAAATACAGTAGATAATGAGAAATTTCCATCCACGATGTTATAACTGATTAGTAAGTACGAGTAACAGTTCTGCGGAGGCTCGTCATGCGATACTTGTAAGGAAGTGAAAAGTGCTTATGTATCATTTGTATGAATATACGATGAATAACCATTATACTAAGAAGCGTTTACAGTTGAGAAAATCTTGTTACATGTACTCAAATTTTATTAGAGATAACACTATTTCAGACACCAATCTCCATGGTCTTCACATGATCTGGCCAAGATCTGTCTGGACTTTAAAAGGTACTGTGACCTATGAGTTTGTTTCAGCCTTTCTTCTCAGAGTATTCAGAAAAGAAACGCGGATCTCATCTAGTTTAAAATAAACCAGCTAAGTGCGTGTCGGACCACGCATAGTAAAGGGTTCCGTAGTTGAAAAGAATTTATACCAAAAACAAACAAGAGGCCGTACACGAAATTTTGCCGATTTCGCTGATTTACGTAATTTTACAGTTATAACACTGTATTCCTATTCACATTAAGTTTTAATGCTCATTATGAATGATCATTTCAATTACGATCTAATGTATGAGCTACTTTTTTATTTTTATTATTTAATTTTGATTAATCGAGCTAAACCGGCGACTGTTTTGTGAATATTTGCTGTAAGAGGTTTAGAATATCACATATTTACGAATTGTTTTGACTTCTAATGGGTATGAAAAAATTACAATATATTTGTGTGAAGTTGTTTATACAATGTGTGAATCACTTTTTACCACATTCATATAAAATTTTTGAGTAAAAAAATATTTAACTTAGTCTAACTTTAAAGAAAATGGGCAAAAAATTGCTTTTGATTTCGGCTACTTAGAACTCTCGTTCATAACATTAAAACAAGAGTAATAAACTTCAGTTCATAATCAATCCATTTCTTATAAAAAAATGCAAAATATTATAAATATTTGGTATTAAAAAATCTTTTAAAATAACCTAATTCTCGCATTATAAACTCGACGCAAAATAAAAAAGTAGCTCATTCATTAATCAAAATTGAAATGATCTTTCTTGTTGTGGTACTTATAGAAATATAGTATTTTAACTGTAAAATCACGTAAATAGCAAAATCGGCCAAATTAACGTCTCCTGATGGACATTTGGAAGTTTCATAATGAAAACCTCAGTTTCTTCACAAAACAGCTTTAATCCTTGATTTTTGGAAGTTATTACAATGAATTGCAGAATTTTGAAGAAATTGTCAAAGTATGCGGGTGTAAGTAAAATTATTACAAAACATGAATACACACCACTTGAATGTGCAACTTGGTGGTATCACAAAACATCAGACGCTGGCGCGCAGACATCTTCCCCCCGTTGAAAGACTCCTTTCAACTTCTTCAGTCGTCATCCAGTGAAGAGGTAGGCAAGGGACAAATCCGAGTGAGAGGCCTCCTGAAGCAGTCTCTGGTAGTTTCCAAGTCTGCGACTCGTGTGACGCCGTCGGTCCCAGGGAACAGGCGGCTGACTCGTCCCATTCGCCAGCTGAGTGGTGGGATATTATCCTCCTAGAGAAGAATTAAATCTCCAACTTGCAGGGATGCTGATTTTGTACGCCATTTGGAGCGCTGCTGTAGTTTTGCTACATATTCCCGTTGCCAGCGCTGCCAAAAATGTTGATGAATTTGTTCAAGCTTCAACGTAACGTTGAAGGTTGTTCTGGTTCTCGTGCTCGAGCGATAGACCAGGCAATGCATTTAGGGCACGCCCTATCAGAAAGTGACCGTGAGTTAGGAAATGGTAATCGTTAGGGGAAGGGGAGAGTGGCATAAAGGTCGTCGACTATTAAGCACAGCTTCCACTTGTGAGAGAACAGTACATATTAGGTCTTTACCTATGAAATTGCCGTTCTGCAGTACTGCCCATTTCAAATCAAAATAATTTTTGTTTGGCTAAGAATTCTAATTTCAAATTAATTTTATTTTAAAAACATGGATTTTTTTCCCAAAAGTAGTCATTTGTTTATTGATTAGTGTTACATTTTCATCGCATTTCAATCTTTTTCGTCATCATGGATACGTTAAAAATTCGAGTAATTATGGAATATGAGTACCGTCGTGGCAGCAACGCGGCACAAGCGGCACGCAACATCAACGACGTTTACGGAGCTAACACTACAAACCAACGCACCACTTGTTATTGGTTTGCTCGCTTCCGTTCTGAAAATTTCGACCTGAAAAATGAACCTCGCGGTCGTCCGAAGACTTTAGTCGACAATGACGAATTAAAGGCGATTGTGGAAGCACACAATCTACGGCTGAATTAGCAGCAGCTTTCGACGTTAGCGTCAAAACAATATTGGTCCATTTGCGTCAAATTGGCAAGGTAAAAAAGCTTGACAAATGGGTGCCCCACGAACTCAATGATCGCCAGCGCGAAGTACGCGTCGAGACGTGCCTTGCACTGCTCAACAGACACACAAATGAAGGAATTTTGAACCGCATTGTTACCTGCGATGAAAAATGGATTCTGTTTGATAACCGCAAGCGCTCAGCAAGTTGGTTGGATCCTGGTTCAGCACCTAAACAATGCCCTAAACGAAAACTTACCCCTAGAAAAGTGATGGTCACTGTTTGGTGGTCTAGCGCTGGTGTGATTCATCACAGCTTCTTACCAAACGGGGTGAGCATTACTTCAGATGTGTACTGTGAAGAACTGAACACAATGATGGAGAAGCTGGCACATCTCCAACCAGCATTGGTCAATCGCTCGTCTCCGCTGCTCCTGCACGACAACGCGCGACCTCATACTGCACAGCAGACGGTCTCCAAGTTGCAAGAACTGGGGTTGCAAGCTCTCCGTCATCCGCCCTACTCACCAGACCATGCGCCTACAGACTACTACTTTTTCCAGAATTTGGATAACTTCTTGGCGGGAAAAAAATTCAATATCCGAGAGGCAGTACAAAATGCCTTTGAAGAATTTGTTGCCTCCCGTCCAGCTGATTTCTTTAAGAAGGGCATCAATAAATTGCCACTACGTTGGCAAAGATGCATTGATTGCATGGGTGATTACTTCGATTAATACAAATAAAAAATGCATGAAAAAAATTCGTTTAAATTTTTTCATACAAAACGGCAATTTCATAGGTAAAGACCTATTATCTCCTGAAAAGTTAAATGATAGTTCCCCATAGGAACGCGATAACTTGATACCTCCACGCGTCCCTGAGAAAAAGGGTCTTGTCAGACAGACAGACGAACAAACAAGTGATCTTATAAGGGTTCCGTTTTTCCTTTTGAGGTACGGAACCAAAAATATAATTGACGTGTAAAAGTGTTTGAAAAAACCTACATACAGAAATAAAATAATTTATCATTTATCTGAGCTTCGATAATAACTAGAATCGGCCGCATAATATCACATTTATTCGCTATGAAAAGTTTACTGCGAATTATCATTTCACATAATTAGAAGGAAATCATATTGCGTATGACGTGTATTACCATAAGGAGACTTAAATTTATTATTGCCATCAAAATAATACGAATAATAATAGTTTTACAATCCGGGTTTTACTATGAGTGGGAACTGTTCGGTATCGATGCTCGTAAACTTGAAATTGCCTAATGAATAACACGGGATTAAGTTTAATGGCAACGTTACAAGTCTTGTCATTTGTGAGATTTTTATAATTATAAATTATTATGAAACTGGTGATCACCCGCGGCTCTTTCCCAATGTACATTAGTTTTGTTACGGTGAGCTTAGCGCATTGTGTTGGTATTTAATGCCTAACTTATGGAAAGCCAGGAGTTTCATGGGTTTAATTTTTTTTATTATCTGTGGGTTTAAAAAAAGGAACGACGCTGAAGAAAGCCTTTTTATTCAACCATTAAAAGAATGTCGTCTTCGTTTGTTAAAATGTCCTAACTAATCACAGTGCACAATCACAAGTTAACGTTTAGCATCAACATGAGAACATAACGTTCGTATGTTTTTATATTACCTTTTTCGCCAGTAATTACGAACGGTGAACATTAAAGTTTTGCGGGACCACGGCAGCGAATATAAATCGGGTGTTTCATGAAATATCGAGTCGCAGCCGTGGGCTACGCGGCACGAACGCGTCGCCGCCCTTATCTCTGCCGATACGATTTTATACGATATTCGATTTTTCTTTTTCTGACTTTTATGGATCGGTTGTTCGCGGTGTATCGATAATTCGAGATCGGTCTTTTATGTTATAATTTCTATACAGGTAGCGACGCTCGCTCTGCATCGCTCCCGGTGGCTTCTAAAATACAACATTGTAACATTGATTTGTGGGGTACTAATAAGCGAGCAGCTTTGGCACTATTTCAATGTTCTCAAGTGTTTCAGAAATCGCTTGGGTTACGATGGATCCTTTTTCCTATAAAAAGCGTTAAGCCATATAAACCGGTTGCAAACCGCGTTCTCACAACGTACGGCCGCTTCATAACTGGCTACTTTATGCTATTGTAATGATCTAGGAGCTGCTACTGCCCACAAAAACACTCGCATTGTCTCTAGACATGTTACCGTAGACAGCCATGTATTTTATCACTTCGCGCGTCGACGCAGACACTTCCGAGAAAAAAGTTTCAAGTCGCTGAGTTTTTCTCTCTCTCTCTCTCTGTTTTTTTTTGTCAAACGCTGAGCCGCGCTTATGCTAGGTAAATACGGACGGAACTGTGACAGTTTTCATACCTTTATATTATTTGTTTAGGCATCCCGAGCCGATAGGCCGTGTGTGCTGAACAAGTTGTAAAGATTATCTACATGTGCATACATAATCGTTAAAACTAATACCAAGCACCAACTATTTCACGGTGCGGTCGGTTAATGAGCATAAAAAATGGAGATGCTGCTTATGAATTCCTGTTGTGTACACAGTTTTCGAAAAAGTTTCGCAGACGAATTATTCATAATGAGTATCAGAGAATGGAATTATTTCAGTGAATTTTATGACGTAAAGCCATATTATTACGACACTTTTCTGGTTGGCGATTGTCGCGCCCATGTTCGGAATTTATATAACGTATCGCTTTTAAATTTTTAAAAATACCGTGTTTGTTGCTCGAGGGTTGAGGGTACGATCGATTGAGTTTATGATGGGTATTTTTTATTATATTATGTTAATTCACTAAATATGTAGTTACACGGTTATGATTGCATGTATGAAAGTTTTATCAGGAAACTGCGTGTGCGCATCTGGGACTTCTTTAATTTGTAGCATTAACGACATTTTATTACATTAAATAAATATAGAAGCCACTGTTTTAAATATATGCCAACACCTGTTGTTTATGGGAAAGCTGAAGTTGTAAAAGTTATTGAAATGTATGTAATTTTGTAGACTGAATGACTTACAAATACATTTATGAATTCAATTCAATAGAACCAATTTTCCTAAATTAAAAAACTTTTAGTACAGTAAATTACAGAGTATTTGAAGTATTATATCGCCTGAAACCAGTTATTGCAAACTGAATACTTTTTCTTTTTCCCATTACAAGTGCTACACTAACACGTCAACTTAGAAACACGGAATCAAGATCGAAGTATTGGCAAAAAACGTTTTAACAGGAGTCGGTATCAAAAATAAATAAAAAACTTTCATCACGGGTAGTGTCGGCGTTTGCTGGCGTGTCATAACTTGTCGCGGCCAGGTTCGTTACACGCCGGTAACGTTACACGACAAGCAACCGGACACCTCGTTGCGTGTTGCATGCGTGTGGTGGGCGGTATCCCCCGGCTCCCTACAAAATACAACAATAACAAACCAATAATGCTACCTTATATACAATACAGCTGCAATGGCTGCAGTATTAGCACCGATCTGTTCCACGCAGCGGGAATAGCGGAATAATCTGAGTAAATAACATAGGTCACGGGCTCTCGCTGCGCGTATCAGTTACTAACTACATTCCGGATCCTGTAGACGTCAATGTTGTTGTAGCTAATCCGCGAAAAAAGATCCGCGTCACTACTGCGTCGGATGCGAGACAGCGACAACAGTCTCCTGAGAATTGTTGCCAGTAAGACTGAAGGCCACCTGATGCACCTGTGCGCAGTGCATGTATTGTTGCCAGGTGTCTCCAGAAGATTGCATAACACATACATGCTTTATGTTGTGTTATATTATTATTATTGTTTCTTTTTGTTTTCTAACATAGTTTAAGTAAGTAATACTAACAAATTATGGGTAATATGCCTGAGTTAAAGTTGAAATAAATAAGTAAATTATAACGATCTTATACGAACCACAATAGTGTTGATGGCTTATCCAACTCCAAATGTAGAGAATATTTCCGTTTCTCAAAATCGCGAGAAGTTTTGCTACTGCTCATTCCGAAGGTTTGATGACCAAACAGGATGTTAAGCCGCATAGAAACAGCTTATTCTGTTTATATTAAAAAACCTAAACTGTCATAATCGTTTACTTTATTTGCATAATAAGGCAATATGTTGGGATTAATTGGGATATAATGTATAAATTTTAATACTGTCAAATACTCATAAATATTGTATTACAGTTTTTCACTATAACTTTTTTATGGAAAATGTTGAGATTAACAAAGCTGTTTACACTTACATTTGGATCTGCTAATTTGTGTAGGCTTAAAAGAAGGCGTAAAGTAAAAAAAAAACTTATTTAATCAATCTGCCTAGCCTTTTCCCTATTATGTTGGGGTCGGCTTCCAGTCTAACCGGATGCAGCTGAATACCAGTATTTTATATGGAGCGACTGCCTATCTGACCTCCACAACCCAGTGACTGAGTAATACGATACCCCTTGGTAAAGTCTTACCAAGTTGTCAGACTTTCGGGCTTCTGACGACCCGTAACCACTGTTAAAGATCCAGAGATCCAGGAATGATAGCCGGGACCAACGGCTTAACGTGCTTTCTGAGGCACGGAGGAGTCTCGGTATGTAGATGGTCACCCAACCCCGGCAAGCGCAGCTTAACCTGATGGATAGACCCGTATGGCTGTTATTACTTAGCCACGAGCTCCTCATAAAAAAAAGAAAAAACCTTTTTAAAACATACCATATAGGTAAGTATTTAATGTAGGTAGGTTTGTAAAGAAGTAATATATCTCATAGTTAATAGTAGTTTATAAAACTGTTGTATAATGAGGGATGTTTTAATACCTAGTTATGTGCAGTTTCATACACTACTTTATATACCTACTCTCATACATTGGGATTGAATATACTAAATAAAAGATCAATGATAAAAGAGCTAGAAATAGTTTATTTAGAATCAAAACTTTCTGCTATAAAAATGGCGCGCCCCACATAAGCGTTCCATTAGAAAAATATAATTGATGGTAACTCCTTGACTCCTTAATGATATTAACTTCTTGGACTTGCCCTGTATCGTATTGGTAATAATATCTTTTTATTACATTTTTTATAATACAGAAAAAGTATAATATGATTATATTTTTAAATTTCGGTATTGTGTTTATAAAGTATGTCCATATAAACTCGTTTTGAAGTTTTTATTTCGAATTTTACGATATGAGAGAAGATAAAACGTATTATTATACGTTTACTACCTCACTTTACGCTATATTTAGCGTAAAGTTGCGGATTAGACTGCGGCAGCACTCTACAGGACATGGCGTAACAATGAAAGCTCATTAAAGCTTTTTCATGCTACCTCTTATTTATTAAATATTTGAGTATGCAATTGGATTTGATTAATCGTGGTTTCAATAAATTGCGGGAAAAAATAATATATGTTACTATATACTCCACCTACGCTCCGTTACACATTGAAACACGATAAAAGTTAAATATAATTTATACATTTCAACTCATGGTTAAAATTCACATGAAGAAAAATCATGACTATTTTAGAAAAAAAAAAAAACTGATATTGATTGTAAGCTCTGTAGGAAGATTCCGCGTACGCATGATTCAATCACGTGAGATCAACGACCAGTCATTGTATCAATTTAGTTGTCAACGTAACAAATCGATTGTATCCTGACCTGGCAGAGCTGTGCGCATTTGCAAACCGCTCCCTCGCCTCGTAAATAAATTTTAATAATAGCCCGTGAACTTGTTTAAAGCTTTGGGCTATAATTTTTCATTTATTTATTGATATCTAATTATTTAAACTATCCTTGAAAATAATACAACATAACCTTCTAATCGTATCGTTCTGCCCCCGTTCCTAAATCTACCATGCGGCGGAATGCCGGAGAACGAGTTTTGTATCCGTCCTGCTCGTTTCTACGTTATGGCTATTTCCGTCCTTGTCGGGCGCTTGTCATTTTCTATAAGTTTTTCTAACATTCTCCGCTTGCACCGCCCCCTCTATTTCGGCCAAACGCCTGTCTTATGAGCGATAACTTTTGTTTGATCAACAGTTATGACTATTGTTTGACACACCGATGCTTGTTACGCTCGCTTTGAGTGTTTACTCACTTTATGAAGCTCTGTTACCTCATCCTTCTAATGACTCTTTATTTATTTCAAATACACATTAGTGTTAGTCATCACCTTCAGTGTTAGGTTACGAAATGGCAAACGACGGAGCTGCCAGCGAAGAGCTTTTGTGTCTATTCTCGTCACAAGTTTGTCTGGTGTCGCTACGAGATATTGTGTTCAACAAATAGCAGTCGATAGTGGCTCTGATCAACATAAATTAAAAGTCTCCCGATAACATTGGAACCAATAAAATACAACAATATTGAAAATGTTCTTTGACCGCGGCTAAAATCTTAATCTAAGCATGCGGGCGCAGCGCGGCTGCTTAATGCTAACGAGTTACAAATTAAAAGAGACCGAGACGTGTGCCAAAGGTAACTTTATGGGCTTCGCATGTCTTATATCAATAAATTATTAACTACGCTCCTTGTTTGATTTTACATTCATACTTATTATTATTTACCTTAAAGTAGACTTTAGGCCCTTTGTGTATAGTCCAAAATTGTGTACGAAACATTTGAGCTGAGACTTTGGAACTTAACCCTTACGACACGGCATTAATGTTCAGTTTGTAGTGACATGGGTGGGGATGAGCATGTGCAAATAGTAGCAAGTAAGTAGGTATTTGAGCGTAAGCGAGGAGATGCGAGAATCTTTAGTTTTAATTAATACGCTGAATCTAGGCACCGCGTATTCGCTATTTTCAATTAGTCGTCGGCGCCAGTAGCATGTTTTGAGCTATGCGATTTAATGGGATCCCGTATTTCCCATACAATTTATTATTAACCTATAAGTTTGGTCGGGAGTGGGGTCAATAGCTGGCTCAGTCGAGTTACTGCCGCACTAACAATCACAGAGTGGTCATGCGATAGCTTATAATGAATATTTCATTGTAGGACGGTGCCCTTTACAAGCTATGTACCGCTAACGTCTGCGAGCGTATATGAGTCATAGGTCATTAAAATTAATAGTTTTCAGCAAACCCTCAAGTTAAGCTTCGGCTTTAGTACGGTACAATGCTAAATACGTGAACCGTTACCCATTAACTAAGGCTTTGGCTTATCCTAAACGGCTATGATATTTATCTGATAGCCGAAACTTTATACCTACTTATCAGCGCACTTGGAAGAATAATAAGAAAATTTTGTAAGTTAGTCGTAAAAGATAAATTGTCAAATTTACGATGAGGTTTCCGAGTAGTTATAAAGTTGAGCAGAAAGTGAGCGTACGGCGCGCGGCGTCGCTCGCATCCGAGTGTCTGGGCGTCCGGGTGTCCGAGAGTCCGAATGTCCATACAGTCACGAGCCCACATACACTTGATGTTATTCTCACGACTTTTCTCACTATTTGACACCAAATAATAATTATCACGTCGCTTTTCAAATATCAAACAGATCGCCTACACTTACTAAATAAACTGAGAAAGCAAGTGTGAAATTAGTTCATGTACCGAGAGTTCCGTATAACAGCATAATCGTGTGAATACGGTGGTAATTGAGATCGGGATTTCCTTTTCCTAGTTCCTCTTTGCGTTCAAAAGTTTGTTCGTTTCGGTATAAAACAACTATTTACATATTGTCACATTTGTGTTTGCAAGTTTTTATATTAAGCCTGAAACTCAAAATTTATCTAAGTTACTTCCAGGACAAATCTATTATACGTAAGTGGAACAGCTGATCTGAATCCTAACTAATATTATTATTACTCGTATAAATGCGAAAGTGAGTTTGTTTGTTTGTAATGCTTTCACGCTAAAACGGCTGAGCGGATTTGGATGAAAAATTAGGCACACGGGTAGACCATGGCCTGGAAAATGATATAGGCTACTTTTTATTGAAATACCTTTATACTACGCGGGCGGTAGCTAGTATATCAATATAATTCAGTAAGGCGTACTTCCGTAGTAATGTACTTGTCAGAATGAAAGAAAGAGAGAGACAGTGAATTTTTACATCACAGAGCACGGAAAATCCTCCGTAGGCATCTCAGCGCGTCAGAACAAACCGGGTCACACATATTTCCATGCTTCCGTCTAATACATTGATTAATTGACGGTAATCATAATGTACATATTTAGCTACATTGTAAATTCAATCTTTAATATATAATGTCGATGAACTTTTGGACAAGCGGGAAGAAAAGCAATAAACATTTTTATAGTCTTCACCAGCCTATTCCTTCGGATTTGGTTTACGATGTTCTTCTTACCATTGCGTAAGTAATGTCAAGCGGTTGACTGTTGATTATGGCATTTATAAAATTGTTTGTTTATGTCCCTCTATTTCGGCGATCGGCTTTACTAATGCCCCGTAGCGATTGCAATCAAATAAAACGTGCCGCTCGGGCCGGCTACGCGGCTACTTTTCAGTATTAGGCTGCCTGTCCACCGGAGTAGAGAAACGGAGAAATATTAAGCAATAGAATCTAAACTCTGGAGCGGAGTTAAGATTCTACTCGTATTGGTTAATATTTCTCCGTTTCTCCGCTCCGCAGCCTCGCTCCGCTCCGGTGGACAGGCAGCCTTAATGTAATAAAACTGCCTACTTTCTGGCAGATAATGCGATAGTATGGCAACACGACAGAGTCATACGCTGTCGGTTTACGTTAGAAACTTTCCGCCTTCTCAGCCACCACGGCGTTTAGCCTCAATACATGCCGACGCCTTTACCTACCAATCAACAACATAATGACCGTCTAATCAAAAGTGAGGCATTAATTTATATAACCCGAGTGAACCAGTAGTTATAAGTCGGTTTAGCGCAGTAAGTCGCAGATTCACAGCGCGCAGCGGCATTTAGGAGAGAGGCTTCCGGAGCGCGCGTGCGCTTTCACGACAACAGACCTCAGAGCCAATCGCCTTTTATGTGGGATCGTAAATTTCACGACACGTTATTTTATTATTAAATCAACATAAAATATTAGCTCTATTGTTGTTTATTGATTAGAGACAATACAATAGTAGCTACTAGCAATGTTTCTGATTATTATGTATTTACTCAAAGAAAGCCTCCGATTAAAATATTGCGGAAATCGTCTAATATGTGCGTTTATCTGTCACGAATCAATTTTACGAACCTCCGACCTCCGTACAGGAAAGTAAAAGCGTCTCAACGAAGCAGGATATTTAGTGACGGTACCACTCGAGGTTTGTAATTAGAAAAAAAACAATCGTCAAGTATAAAGAACATTTAGTTAAATTAAATAAACACGGAATGTCTTGTTAAAAAAACGTAGAGGTACAAACAAGGTTTAAGCTTCGGCACCGAAATTAGTTTCTTAATCAGAATGCCACGGTCATTTTAGTAATTTATAGCGTCGTCTATACGTTAGTGTTTGTTTCCTCCATCGTCGGGCAGGTAACATATTTCTTGAGACAGCGGGGGGTGTCTGGGGCAAAGTTAAAGGATGCGCAGGAGTGCCCCTACGCGGAGGCGGCATTACTTATATATACCATATCTAATTTATTGCTCCAAGAGCTATAAAACAATAGTAACGTTGAAAAATGATTTAAGAAGACGACTAGGAACTAGGAGCTCTCATACTTTAGTATGGATTACCTGTCTCCTGCGCTTTTTGTTGATTAAAAACATAATTCTATATAGTGTAGTTCACGAAATTCCTTCTAGGAGCTATGTTAAGAATGTACTAGATGCCCGCAAAGTTTTTTTTAATAATAATTGCGTAATATAGAATAATAAATTAAAAATGCAAAAACGAGCCTACCGTCAATCTCGATTAATATTCTCTGGCCGTAGTCAGGATGTCTCGCACACCTGTGACACCTTAATGACTCCGTGATAAGTTAACAATTAAGATGGAGCTATGTACAGGACCGTTTTTCTCTCTAATTGCTACGCAAATAGAATATTTTGTACCACACAACATAAAGGAACGTATTAAGACATGCTGCGCTTAGAAAACACAAAGATAATAACTCGTACGATAAAACGAATGATGCTAAATAGGCCTTAATAATTCAGATTTAATAAAAGCACTTCAACATATTTAATCTGTTAGCAAACAATAACTCATCTTTAACTAACAAGGATCATTACTATAGGTATTTATTTACACAGCTATGTAGTAAATACACTTGCAGATAGTCGCATAAATAAATGCAGTTTATTGTTGTTAATAAAATTCTATATGCAGCTCCTGACGCCCCATCTTTTTATAGGGCACCTTTGTAAATTACGTTAGGGCAGAGCTTACCTGTGGCCTCGGCGTGGAATCGATTAGGTGCGTTTCGAACATATTTTCGTCGGAGTTCCATTCGATGACTCGCTTCAACTTTTGTCGCTTGATTGCTTTTTGATGTGGCGATAAATGTGACTTATGTGGTTTTGGGTTAACAGCAAATACATTTGTGTAATGATGGGTTTGTGCACAACGGGCGGGGAGCGTTTAAACTTTAATGTGTGAACGTTGTTATTAAGGTTTCGGTAACGTTCTACAGCTGAGCGGTAGCGGGAACACAGCGATGAGTTTCATTCATTCTCTCATTTCATTCATTCTAGGCACGTAAATGAACATTACTAATCGTATATTATGCTGCATACTTTCAAAATAGCCTATAAGTTTTATCTAATATGCCATATGCTTTATACATTTTTATAAATATATTCGGCACTCTGCAGTACCTACCTGTATAATTATATAAAACAAAGTCGGGTTATTTACAATATTTATAATTCATGAACGGCTGGACCGATTTTAACGACGTTTGATTTGCTGGATTTGTCTCCGTCCCGCATAGCAGGACAACTATTAAAACATACGAAAAATAAATATGAAGAAATTTAATTTTCTCATATATGAAATTTGGACAGGGCAACGTCTGTCGGGTCAGCTAGTTACTAATAAATTAAATTTTATATCTGGTCTTGTGCTAGATGGTTTTATCATATATGTATACCTATAATGCACATGAGGTTAATATAAAAAACTTTTATGTTCCAGGTATGCACATATAGCCGAGTACTTAGAAGTTCCTAACTATTGAGCGGTGAGTTTAATAAACAATTCGCGTTTTAATGACATGTCTCGCACGGCTGCATTATATCCAACACACGAGATAATCACAGAACACTTATCAAACAAAAAGTATTTTAATTTACCGAGGGGCAAGAGCTTCATTCCTGCATGCCAGCATGCCCTCAGATAGATCGACTCAACCTAGATCGCCGTTGGCAAAGAAGCATTCAGCTACTAGTCAATCTTGGGCAGGCATGCGGCGGCCATCTTGGATCCGCGGACAGACGGACGGACGAGAAGACGCTCCGACTGTAATTGCAACGCTATTCGCCCCCAGCCGTTTTTCTAGAATAGTAATCCTGCAAACTGTGTTTGATACGGTCGTGTGTACTGTCCCTAAGACACGCGACACTGCCGATACAAAGTTAAATCACATTCTTACTTATTTCAATTGACTCTATCTGTGTACTTGAAATCTCCTACGATGTATTTTTGTTGTTAAATCACTAAACCTTCATGTTTTATAAAATTACTGGTAATTAGTTGTTACTTATCTCGTTGGCAAAGTGTCTGTAAGTGCAATTATCATAAGCAGTCCTCGGTGACACTCGTATTAACAACTATGAACTTGCTCCGAGCTATTTCAGGACAAGTGTTGAAAAGGGCGTCAATACATTAACGTCCCTGTTTGTAGTCTAACAGCCGATAGAAACTTAAGATAGTATTTCTTTATAGAAAACACTAAGATTTTAACTATTATGTAAGGCACGTAGTCGGCCTTAAATGGCCTGTAATTGTAGGTAGTTGTGGAGAAGTTTTTGCACCTGTGATTACTGTCGCAACGATCCGACACCGAGTTTTTGCTACTTCCGAATGATATATTGTAGGTTTAGACGAGAACGGTGCGCCCGCGCCGGATACCGGCCTACATGGACAAATAAAATGCACCTTCACTTTCAAAATCAATTACGTTCTGAATTCAATAACATCAACATTTATACGAGTGCAAAAATGTCTACACATATGTCATCTCATCAATAAATAATATAGCAAAATACCAAGTTTTCCTCTTCAGTGTTCAGGTTGTAGCAGAAAACACGAAACAGAAGCAGTCGGGAGCTTTGATTATAACATATTATGTAGAGTTACCGCTGCATACTCCATACCACACACCAAGCAATTACAGTTAAGGATTGGCAATTCTAAACAGTAGTTGCTGGTAATCTAACAATTGCAGAAATGTCGCCGTTATTTCTCCAGCATGATAAACATAGATCAATTAACGCGCCTAATTCCAATCTGGGCTCAAGCCTCGCTGACCAAACTTGGCGGTGTAACGTAACTTTCGAGATTTCCCGAATGGACCGGTACAGTCGACTTTTACCAATAGCATAACTTAAATTAAGAACACAAATACATTTATCATTCGCCTTTCGGAACAATGAGAATAATTTATGTACTGCTTTTCTAGCCCACACGAGTGCCGTGTTCGTTATATGCACGACATAGATTTTGAATCTTTGACATTTGTAGATTGTGCTTACATACGTCTGTCCTCTACGTCTTTATTTTGCACACATTGTTATTTATTTATTGCTTTGTCTTTCCTGACTTATATTGCTTTGCGATGACATTATTTGTTTATCAATAAGGAAATATATTTCGCCTACACTAAAAACAAACTTGATAAACTAAAAGGTATTTAAAATTTGCAGTGATCAATGCAGAATATGTTAGTTGGTTTGTCACCAATAACAAATTCATAGAATTCCATTTCAAACTTTATGCAAAACTTTAATTACTCGTTAATTAGAGCTAACCGTGCCTCTATGCAGATTTAAGACATTAACTCTTTTTCATGCACTACGTTTACTCATTCACAGACCTATATACATATATTTACCCAAATTAAAAGCAATTTGATTAGTCACTAGTGACATGCGACATTTTGACTGATACTGAAGGAAGTAAGTCGTTTTATTTGGATCACAGAAACTGGAGTGAGTTTGTCATTCATGTCTGCATGTTAGTCGATTTTGTTCGTATGAATGTCTCAATTTCTATTTGAGTTGATCCGCTGCGGAAGTAGTGCGCCAGTTTAAACCATGGCGTGTGTCCGAGGACTGTGAGAATATGTATTCATTACACTTTGCATGCGAGTATGGGAGGTCTATTCTTAGATTAATGACACTGTTAAATTTAATCGTCTTTATCTGTAATGTAATGAATCAATCAATGATTCTATAATGTAGCGAAACATTCGTTTAACGCAATTAATTATTCAATATCTTGCAGATTGTTTATCGACATACTTGATTTTGGTATGACGGATTTCTAAACATAAACGCATTATTATCATGAAACCAGTTTTATAGATTTACTTGTGTTCTTTAACAACGGATCGCTTTAGGAAAGATCTAAGAAAGATAAAATTGTGTGCTAATGAGTCAGCGCATTTTATTTTGGTTGTTCAAAAGAAATATTTGACGCAGTAACCTGAAACTGTTTTGTATATTTTACGCGGGCTCGCGGGCGATAATTTCGATACTCGGCCAGCCGTCTGGCAGGGCTAACGTGGCATTTATGATTTATAATCCGGCCTCCGTCGGGTCCCCTCTTCTCAGAGACAGCGGACTTAAAAATAATTTTGATTTTAAATTGGAAGCAACTTATTAAACCGGGGTTTTATGTGATGGGACATTGTAAATGATTGGCAGTCTCAATGTATCGGCGCTCGAGTCACATAAACTAGAATAAGTTCGACTTTCGTATTTATGTTTATGTTCTTTATACGGGGAAGTGGAAAATCTAAGATGGGTAATCTTAAAACAGCTGTCGTAAAAGTTAACGGGGAGCTACACAAGATACGTATACTTCTGGTATGGCATGTAGGCTCTACGCAACCAATTATAGCTACGAATATTATATTACAAAAACTTCGATTTGATACCGATCAATATTTATTACATAAATTAATAAACAACATAGACATGTTATGCAGACGCATAGTAGTTACAGTTCTCCTTACTTCAGAGCAAAAAAGCTCGATCAACACACACATATTTACAGTGACTTTAGATGAAAAATGTTTCGCAGACAACATAGCATACAAGAAGTCATAAAGTATGTTAGTTAATTGCGCATAGTACGAGCAGCTATTTAATAACGGAGATAATCTCGCGTGATGCATACTACGAGTGACGATTATGCGAGCATAATGCAGTGACAAACTGCTGATGATTCCTGTATTATGTATCGGCCAACGTTTAACACGAGCACTGCTCTCGCCACCTAATTACGACAGTCACGCTTCAACTAAGAAAAGCTTTTGTGCTCTTTTTCCGAGCGTTGAGAAATGTAACAAAACGGGTTGAAGAATTTTTTTTAGTCGGAATGACTTTTAGTGTCACGGCTTCGACCGGTGACGGTTTAATGAGAAAGCTTTGTGATCGCTGAGCAAGTCGACTCTGTGTCGAATTGTCGTTGTGATGTTCTTTAAAGTTTTATTTTACAAGGATCGCGACGGATGCCCATGTAATCCTTATAGTTGCGCTTTACGACGTCGACCTTCGATCTTTCAATGTGCTAGGAGAATTCTTTCGCCTTTTTTGTAAACAACTAAGGCGAAAGATTTGCAAATTAATTCGATATAATTGTGTAAACTGTCCAAATTATTCTTTTATAACGGTACCGTGATTGATGTAAAATATTCTTTGAGGCCGATAATTTACGAAGAATATTCGTCAATACAAAAAAAGGAAATGTGTTGCAGTGAATATTGAAATTCATTAAGTTTGTAGCGGGGTAGGGTTCGGTGCTGAGGTGGGGGAAGGTGCGCTCGTGACGGTGCGCCGGCGCAGCGCCGCGTGTCGATATCGTGTCGCGCCCGTGACGAATTCTCCTCGAAGACCATTCCCCTGACCAACGCTCGTTATGGATTTCCAATGTTGTGTTGCGACACTTACTTTAGTAAAAAAGCAAAATCAAGAGAGCATTATGACATGTCCCGACGGTTTGTTAGGGAAAACACAAAAAAATACGCAGCCTTTTGGATAAAGGAATAAAATTCTTAGAGTGAGTTGTCATAATTTGTCTTAACTTTCAGCTATAATTATATATTTATGTAGCTTGAGGGCTTTAGAATTATCTTCAGAGGCATTTTCAAATAAAGCCCAACCGTATATAAGAAAATTTGGGTCAATCCTCACCCAATATCTTTGGTTCCCGCAACCAATCTTACTGCCTCCAGTTCCGACTAGTACGATTTACATCGCAATTGCACAATTATTTTATTGCATCACATAGAGAAACCAGTCCCAATGCTGCGTAGCTGCCGAAGCACCTGGTTATAGTAATGCGTACAATTTTGTTCAGCCTGTAAAAGATAAGACAAGGTATGTTAGTAAATATTTATTTATATGTGATGTACTTGTGTGTGGGTGTATGTGTGTGTGTGTGTGTGTAATCTGATCAGTGATCATACATCAAGATATCTGTCAACTGCAAAACGTAGAACCTGTCCTTAAAGACAGTTTGATTTAATGGAAATGAGTGAATAATTGTCAAATTCAATCAAAATGTTTTCATTATTTAATAAAAATCTGAGCTTTGCTTGTTGCTAAGGCAACGCAGAAGAAATCCTTCGTCCTTAGGCTCCCCGGGACGTTAAAAATATCTTCCAATATATCTTTCCAAATAATAACCTTCTGTTTATGATCAAAATAAGAGATAAGTATCTTAAGCTCTCAGACAAATACTATAGTGAAATTTAATGTGTGGCGTGGGGTTTTAAATGTGTGTTTAA
Source organism: Cosmia pyralina (assembly GCA_946251885.1). NCBI lineage: Eukaryota > Metazoa > Arthropoda > Insecta > Lepidoptera > Noctuidae > Cosmia > Cosmia pyralina. Next base: position 16,573,093 of record OX276346.1, read on the forward strand.
TTTAAAATGATTGCAAAACACCGTTAACTGCTCCAGGTTAACTGGTATCCATCAAAGGAAATTCTATGAAATTGGCCATTGTGTCGGCTGAGCCCATAACTCGAACCAGCTTAGAAGGATCGCTCTTTAACCCCCGGCTCGCTTCGTGATGTCGCCTCGACCCCGGGCGAATCTATTTTGCCCATCATAATCGGTGCTTTCAATTTACGGTGGCTATTCTATCGCTTGATATATAGCGCCGTTCGATTTCCAATGTTGGTTATTGTTCGATATCGTTTTAACCCTTGAGGTGTAATGTTATACTTTATTTTATTACAAGAACAATGCAACGTAATGAGGAACATAAATATTTCCATCTAATGCTAACATCCTAAACGTCTACGTACTTACATATTAAATACCGTATATGAATGCCGTATAGATAGGAATTACATTAAATAAACTCAGAAGCATTCCGATACACACGGGAAGTATGGAAACCTTATCAATAAGGCGACGGGGAGTCCGATCATATCGCTCGCTGAGCACAGGAATATCTACACAGAGAGTTACGAATGCTCTCGCACATTACCTTATTTCGAAATCGTGACTGGAAAAATATTATATTATCCATTCATACACATTATGTTAATGTCTATCAGTTATATTATTACCCAAGTATCGAACTTGGGCATAGTTTCAATTTATGATTGAATCATTTTGATTTCTCCAGATATTTGTGTTTGTTCGAGCCGGGGTAACTAATGAACTATAAAAGGTTGATAGTTTGAGATAAGTGGGATATTTTTATAACATTCTGGTTAATGTTCGTACAGTATCATTTGAAAGTAATTAGGGAAACATTATATTTTCGTGTGACAAATTCGAGTTTGTGAGAATGTGAAGCTTTATGATTCTGTGGCTTACTGAATCGTGAACAAAGATGGCGTCCGAGAAATTGTTATTGGTAATGGTTGGGCCGAATGGAGCCGACTGCAGGCGAGTGCAGCCGAGTGCGGGCGAGTGGCGGCGAGTGGCAAGCACGCTCGTTCGATGTGATTCATCAATTTTTGTTGGTCAGCCACCATTTTGAGATTTTTCCTTGAGATAGTGTTCATGTGACTTGCAACACTGGTTACTCATGTTTTCATTATCTAGTTGTATGTCACTCATATTTTAAGATACTCGATACATTTTGAATCTTTGTGATGTGTGAGCTAATCTTTCATGCTCACTTAATTCTTTAATTAGCAGTAGTCACACAAACAAATTAAGAATCTGGTAAAGATCTGCAAAGGAGTGCGTAATGTAAAAATAATCATTTTATTGCAACACTTATCACTTTATGTTTCACATGCTTCATCTTCATCCATATAACAAACCTGAGCTCGGTATATAAAACTATGCAACACACAAGCTAAGCGCTTGCGAATGTTTTTTAACGGTAAACGCCAGGTATAATGTACCATTACCTAGAACCATGGTCTGTTTAGTCTTCACTTAGCAAGGGTTAACACGCACGACTGTGACAAGACATATGACGAATTCTGCATGGAATTTGTGACATATTTAGAATTCTACTGTCTGTTCCAAAAGTATATAATGAAAGTGTAAACATACCCTGTTCAGGTTAAATTCTTATGCAATCACTCGCTAAAGAGAATTAATAACACAATCAATCAATTAAGAAGATCAAATCAATTCAGAAGATTTCAAATTTATACTATATCACCAGTTTTTCAAGCAATTGTAACTGAAAAATCATCGACAAAAAATGAGGTTATAAAATCAACCTCAATTGTCAAATGAACTACAACTTTAAGGTGATTTAAAATTAGAATTGAATTGATTTTATTTAAATATTCAAATAATCAAATCAAAGAACTCAATTTGTAAGTGGAACTACAAATTGGCATCCAAAGGTGCATTTTATGATCCTGAAAGATGTAGTTACTATGCATTTATATTTTAGATATATACGTAGTACATTTCATATTTTGGTTTGGAATAGACCATACGGAATTTGTAACACATGTCGTAGTAATGCTAGGCTCTTCACCAAACGGGTGCGTCTATGACGTAATGAAGAACAAGTGTCAAGACATTCGATAACAGTTTGTATCACTAGTGCTAATTGAATTAACACCTGCGTGTGCTTACGTTGAAAAATAGTTCCCAACATACACCAGGTGTTTTATTTATGAGTACGATTTCTTTGTTTTGCATTCTTCGAGCTCTTAGGAAAGTAAAAGAAAAATGTTGAATGCTGTATGTAGGTTATGGTTTATTTTTTATTTCAAGTATAGTGGCTGACTTAGTCACACTGTGTACAAAGCTACGAAATTACTACAGCTGGAACTTGCTAGGTTTATCTCTGAGTTTTTCAGTTCAGTTGATCTAGGATTATAGACAAAGATGCAAAATTGTATCTTATTTTATTCTGAGCATATGTTATGTGTTTCTCCTAACACAGGCTTTTTTGCTTAAAAGGAGACTCCAATCACTAATTGTTAATTTTACTTGTATAACAAATAAAACATTTTTCATTATGTGATATTTTATTTACGTTAAATAGGTACTTAATAAAGTAACAGGTAAAATATCCCATTAGTAGTTACTAATCTAAAGACAGTACACACACTATTACTAAATCGAATCAGCTAGTCTATGCAAAATTGCTGAAAGCTCTGAAAAAAACTGTAGTCTTCGGCAATAAAACACAGGAATATGCTAGTCTATTCCATATCCCATCAAAGGAGCAATTACTTATACATATAATACCAGCCCTTTACTGTCCCACTGCAGGGCAAAGGCCTCTTCTCATACAGAGAAGCCACGAGTATTGATCACCATGCTTGCTCAAGACGGGTTGGCGATTTCAGACTTATATTAATTACTAGCTTTTGCCAGCGGCTTCGCCCGCGTGTATGTCGGAAAATATCCCACGGGAACGTACTACCGGGGATTCCTTCCTTATTCCTTGTCTACATTATAAAAGGAACCTCTGTGCAAAATTTCAGCTTTCTAGGTCCAAGGTTTTGGGCTGACCGTTGATGAGTCCGTCAGTCAGGACTTCTCTTTTTATTTATATAGATAAGTTCAGGTTTCCGTCACCGATGTCAGTTATGTCCAAGATAAACTCGGAAAGTGCATATGAATTGAAAAAGTCACATTGGTAGTTGCCCAGACTTGAACCCACAACCTCGTGCATGACGAGATACGAGGCCAACCACTGGGCCATCTAACCGCGTCCAGGTTAAGCTACGCTTGTCACGGTTGGTCCTTGGATGGGTGACCATATTTACATACCAAGACCCCTGCGTGCCTATTAGGCAAGCACGTTAACCCGTTGGCCCCGCTGCCATTCGTGGATCTTTGAAAGTCGTTACGAGTCGTCAGAAGCCCGATACTCTGACAACCAGTCTTACCTATTACCCAATAACTGGTTTGTGGAGGTGAGATAGGCAGACGTTCCATGTAAAATACTGGTATGCAGCTGCATCTGGTAAGACTGGAAGCGGACCTCAAAATAGTTGGGAAAAGGCTAGGTAGATGATGATCAAATTGTCTTTATTTTTTATAACAATGTTCGTGAGATGCGTCTAAACTAAAGGCGCGGATCATAACATAATGCCCAGTTTTTTGGAATTGAGACATTGCATGTGCTGTTGTAGAATACGAGATTAGTCTTTGTGTCACCGTAGTTGACCGTATCTACCTACCCTAAAAATTAAAAAAAAAATTGTTACCTTATATACTTGCTTAGGCATTTAGTAAAAAGCTGTTATTTTGACATTACAAATAGACACGTCAATTTTATTTTATTGTAAGATGAACTCATTTTTGGCACGAGGTTCCCTATTGCACGTTATACTCTGCACACTTGACGAATGAGAGCTAGACCATTTGTTTTCTCTGTTTTCTCTTTGCGTCTCTTTCTGTCTTTGTTACAAAAAAAGTATACTTAACATTTTGACCGTCACGACACTTTAGATTCTATAGTATGTATTTTTTTTTTCCATTTAATTACTCTCAAACGTTGTTAGTATAATTAATTGTGCCTGTTATTAATTTAATCTATACTAATAATAAAGCTGAAGAGTTTGTGTTTTTGTTTATTTGTTTGAACGCGCTAAACTCTGGAACTGCCAGTTGGATTTGAAAAGTCCTTTTTGCGTTTGATAGCCCGATTCTTGAGAAAGCCTATATGCTATTTGTCATCACGCTGTGACCCTTAGGAACCGAGAAAAATATAAAAATGTGTGACAGAACGCTAAGCGAAAACGAAGTAATAGCGCATGCAGGCGATGCATTGCGACAGGGTGGGTCGGGAGAGCAAGAAATTTCACGCGGACGAAGACGACGACGACGAGGTCCGAAGCTAGCATAATATTTAACGAAAGGAACTGCGTTCCAACCGGGTAGCCCACTACAACTCTCGACTTTTTTATAGTTAGAACACGCTTATCCAGAACAGTAGCTCCTGAACTGAATTGCAAAAAAATAATAATCACGTTGAAAGTGGGCTTATAATACTCTCATACACATAGTTCGTCGATAAAAGCATTAGTTTCCTATATGATAAGAGGCGAATATATCACATTTATCGGAGACAGTCACTATCTCGATCTTAAACTGAGAATTGTCGTAATGAGCTTTATCTAACATAAAGTTATGTTCCCTATAACTAATGTCAGTAATATTATAGTTTATATTTTATTAAATTTTTTATTTAAATGTAATATAAACATAACCTAAAAATAACAAAATTATATCCTAACTAAAACTATTCTCAAACTAAAACATGGCGTCGAAAAATTCATCCGCATCGTAATGGTAATGTACCCAAGAGACTGGCGGCATTGCCACGTTGTATGGCAATGCTTAGCCTCTGGCCAAGGTAAAAGCCAGCCCTTGGGTCACGGGAAGTGTCAACCAGCCGTTTCGGGATATCCTTAAAGAGACCATGAGCACTCGGACCCCACGGCCCGAGGGTTTCACCCCAAACGGCTCGAAAATATAATTACCAATAAGGTATGTAGTAGTATCCGCAGCCGCAGCAGCGGAGCCAGCAATGCACGCCGGGCCAGGAAGATGGGATGGCGCAAGAGTATCGACACATGTTGCATCCCACACTAAAGGCCTACCCACCTTCCATGGAAATAATAGTTATTTTATTTGACTTATCTTCTTGAAAAAGGATGTACATAGATTAATAAAATATGAGTAGCAAAAGCCACAAATTTCCATGTGTTCATTAGGCACCAGAAAAGGGAGGCTTTATTGCCATTTTCCGGGCACAGTTAATATAACTTCAAGCTGCCAATGAAAAATAATGAAAATTTCTGGACTGTCAAACCCAAATTAAGAACCTTAGTTTCTTGGCTTCGGTTTTTGGGTTTTTGAGTCTCTCCATTTTCATTGTATTTGGTATGGTTGTTTTCCATCACGATTAACTTTATCAATAACTAGCAGCTCCCCGCGGTTTCACCCGCGTAAGTCTCGAACCCGTAAGAGTATCGGGATAAAAGTATTCTATGCGTTAATCCAGATTATAAATCTGTGTGCCAAATTTCATCAAAATCCGTTTAGTAGTTTTTGCGTGAAAGAGTAACAAACATCCATCTATCCATCCATTCTCACAAACTTTCACGTTTTTAATATTACTAGCTGTTGCCCGCGACTTCGTATGCGATTCAGAATATAAACTAGCTTATGTTCTTTTCCAAGTCATGGTCTATCCATGTGCCAAATTTCATCCAAATCCGTTCAGCCGTTTTAGCGTGAAAGCGTAACAAACAAACTCACTTTAGAATTTATAATATTAGTTAGGATAATAATAATAATATAATAGCAGTACTTCTGGACACGGCCCGCATTGTTTGGAGGTTCCTTTCTCTGGAGCCCTGACCGCCGGTAGCTTGGACCCTGTTCCCGATACCGGTGGGCTACTATTTTTTATATTTTTAAATGTTTTTTATATATTTTTTAAGAAATATTTAAAAATGTATTTTATAAGAACAAAAATGAATAATATAATAACAGTAGGATTCATTTGATTTAAACAGAATGATATCTTCATGGTGTGATTCTTTTTCGTTCACCACCGCTCGATAGTATAAACAATGCCTTAGAAGTCGTGTCAGGGTTCACACGCGCTCTGCTATCACGAAAAGCTATTTACTACCGACATACTTCTGTCCATCTGTGTAGATAATAAACTGTTCTGTTAGTGAGCTGTATGAATTATTATGCCATCTCTAGGAGAATATCACGCCAGCTGGAGGTACCTTTGTTTGATACCTCGTTACAATGGTGAGCAACCTTATTATGTCCTGTTCGTCCTAGATTTTGATTCAGGCTGTGGATTGAGTTAGGGCTTTGTGATTGGGCATGAAAATTTAATCCCAAATGGCTAAGGCTTTAGTATTCTATGAAAGCGCTGAACGGGCACACAATAATGGCTGTCCGAATACAGAGCATTTTTTGACACCTTAATGTTGAATACTGGTAAATATTACAGATTTTCATGACGGCTGTTATCGCGACGGTCATTAATTTATTTAACAGGCCTATTACATTTCGACCGTAATTTTTGCGTTAAATGGCCAACTTTGGTGTGTTCTTATTTAAAGAAACTGAAAGAGTTCAATAACTTTGACTTATCGAGTTGTGGAGAATAGTTATTAGTAAAGATTTTTGCGGCCCCGCTTTTCATATTTTTTTCTTATACAACATGTTCCTTTTGATATCCCATAACTCTAGGGTATTAATGAGACCATAATTTTGAACAACTTTTACTATGGGACCAAACTTAAAATCGTGAACAAAAAAATAACTGCTGTTTCCTACATTTTCACTAGTTATGCGAACGTAAATTTAGGGAACAACAGATTTTTTTGTTCGCGATTTCAAATTTACAAAGTAAAAGTAAAAGTTGTTCAAAATGATGGTGTCATTATTATTAATGAGACCATCATTTTGAACAACTTTGGTCACCTAGAGGTTATCCTAGAGTTGTAAGATATCAAAAGGAACACGTTGTATAAAGCCAAAATTCCGATGCAAGTTTTTCATAAAATGCGCGATGGCACTTTTCCGAGCTTGTGGATTGAACTACTGTAAATAAGCAAAAGAAATAAAAAATATTTAATAACTAGCATTTTCCGCGCGGCTTTGCCCGCGTTGATGTCGGAAAATATCCCACGGGAACAAAAATCCTTCCTTAGCCCTTGTCTACATTATAAGGGGAACTACTGTGCCAAATTTCAACTTTCTAGGTCCAATGGTTTGGGGCTGGGCCTTGATGAGTCAGTCAGTCAGTCAGGACTTTTCTTTTTATATATTAAGAAGAAGATATTTCCCCAATAGTGGCTTAGTTCATAGTGGCCTCAGAATTTTGAAATATGTATGGAATATCTATAAAAAAAATCCTATTCAAAACCATTAAACTACCTACTAAAACGCTCAGAATGAACTGCAAATATCTCCTTATTTCTGCTTCTTCCTATTATTGATACGTAAAATATATACAAGTTCATATTTATGAACTAACGTTTATTCTGGTTTACATTTTTTTTTGTTTAAATTAAGAAATTTTAATTTCTTATGATTACAAAAAAATTAAAATGTCATAATTTAAACAAAAAAAAAAAATATATAAAACAAAATAAAAATAATGCCAAATTGGTACATAAAGGAGATAGGACTCTTAAATTACCACATACTTTAATTCCATAACCAAGTAATGTTGCAACAACAACGTCGGATCCTAAATAAACGCAAAAGAACCTAGATTATTTCTTTTATAATAAAATTTCCGCTCACTGTTCCACGATTAAATTATTATGCATGCGACTAAATTCGAAATAAACTATTCCATTTATAAAATTGTTATCTATGGTTACGCTAAGCCACGCTGGCCCGCGGCAGCACCTAACGCGCGCTGTCCGTACCGTGCCTGTAGGCTAAACACGGAAATTAATCACGCTTTATTAGCAAAGCTTCCTTATATGTGAATCATATTAAGATATATCTTATGAATAATGTGGATGCTGCATAAAAAATTATTGATTTTAATTTTGAGATGGCCATCTCCTCTGATTTTAATTGACATTGTGAAGTAGGGTGTGTCGTTTGGCGACTGTGTCGATTTGATATGTTTTAACTTTTTGCAGCTGCATCGATCAATCTTAAAGTGAGCGTATTGATTTATAAATTTTTGACGTTTTTATAAAAGGCTTCTTCTCATTCCTAGCATACCTTAGCAAATTCGACAAAAACTTGCAATGAAAGCTCCTGATAGAGCCTATTTATTCCGCAACAATTTTGTTCATCGTACATGTAAATAAGCGATATCTGCATGTTTAGTTTTTACTATTTTACGGCCGACGATGATTATAAATATAAAATCGCTAACCGCAGGCCTTGTTGCGTGGCGTCTTTTGATTCTTTTTGCGACGTGACAGCGCCATTGCGTGTGCGCACTTATTGGGAACATTGAAAGACGCCATAAATTGTGCTGCGTCGTGTAAAAATACCATTTAATACAATAATTCCGAGTCACAGATAAGCATTCGTGTCTGTAATTGATATATACGGGAAGTTCGGTAAAAGTGTTAAGTAAAAGTTGTTCCGAATTTTTATGCGTGAAAACTGGGGCGAAATGGTATTGGTTGTATCTCAATAATGTTGACAACTTTATTAGCGGTGAACGCTCGTAGAATTTTAATGAGGAATTCGGATGTGAATACCACAAATCACATGGAAAGTATCTTTTTACCTTAAATTTTCGTCGGCTGAGGCCTTTTATCAATTTACTCTATATGTTGGTTTCACATTTTTAATAATATTTTATTGAAGTTGTCTGCTTACGTAGCAGTTATCAAGCCAATTAAAAAGATACAAGAAAATCAAAATATACGATTTAATTTGAGAGATATAGAGATTTTTACTCAAACAATTGGACAACATTTGTCACTGCAGTTAACAAGATACATCCGTTGCTTAACTAGTTTGTAAACATAAACGTTACTTGACCCGATTAGAAAGTCGCTTATCTCTGATCGAGATGAAGATACCGTGCGACTTTTAACTTCTTATATACTCAATTATAATCGTCATGAGAACAGAAAAGAACTCATTAAAGAACTTTAGAAATGTTATGCGATAAAATAATTATGTCCCATGAAGTTATTCTATAAGGCGTCGAAAATGATCCGAAGTAAGACATAAGTATGTTTGGATGCTAATCGTCACCTCATTACTAAATATTTACATGTTTCAGTATTAGAACTGTGAAATTAAATGAACAATTTATATTTAAAATTATAGCTTTTCCTAATAACAACTAGGCTTTAGCTTTGCTTTTTTTTTTTGATAATTTAAGATGGTAATTTTGAAAGGAAATTTCGTCGTTAATATAACTCAATTATATTGTAGTCGTAATGAATGGATCGTGTGAGGAATGATATGAAAGAGAAGGAAGTGAATGATAGCGTGATGGTTGACAGGGGAGAATGGAAAGAGAAAACGTGTTGCGCCAGCCCCACGTAAAGTGGGATAAGGGCAGGAAGATGATGATGATCTTGTAGTCGGAATGTCGCTCGTTATTTGAATGGTAAACCACTTGTAAAAACGCTCTAGTTTCCATATAACATTACTACCGGAACACACGTTTACTTGGAAGACCTCGAAAATAAATTTTGACACGAAGGAGGTTTCACACGCCTTCAAGCAGTAAGTGTGATGTCAGATTGGTCATAACAAAGGTAATTATTCTTTATCTGATGCCAAAAAAGTGCGAACGTCACGCCGGTGTCATGAGATGATGGGATGCTGCTTCGCAATTAGGTACTTGTTTAAGTGTATACAAGTTAATTGTTCCAGGTACTCTACTACTACTTACTCGGTCGTGTGCAAACGAACCTCACATCTATGTATATTTATATAGTGCGGTAGGGATGGGAACGACTTCTTGCTCATTTAGATTTCGCTTGTTGTGTTAGCAATGTGTGTAAGTTCTTGGTACTAAGTTAACTCGCTACCAAAAACCACTAACAAAATGTAGGAAGAGGTAGAGAAAAATAGGAAAATTAAGTTATTGTTGTGTACCTAATTAATAGCTAGTTAATACATTAACTTGGGCAATATAACATAACTTTATTACTAACTACTACAGATAAAATATTAATTATTTTAACTAATTGCAGTAATATTGTCTAATTACATTTTCAATAAATTATTTCGCCGACCTTAAAATACGGCGTTAAATTATTGTTAAGATTGCATTTTAACAGTCAATATTGCTTAATGGGTGAAATACACATGTGAGTGAAATACTCGATAGTCGATTATTGTAAGGTTTGTGTCCCATCCCTAACACAGACATCTGAACGAGGTCTAGTAATTAATGTGCCCCTTGATTTGTGGCGTTATCATGATGTCTCACAAAACATCAATTTATAGATGCATTTAAAACTATTTTATCTGTTGCTATACATACTTATTGTTAGACTTATTAGAGTACTACTACCCGCGGCTTCGCTCGCGTTTATTTAGAATTTGACAATCAATTCGGGTTGTACTCTGCTTGTAATATTATAATTCAATAATGATTGGAAAGATACGTGGCGCCATTTGTTATCATAAGAAAGTTATTGTTGTTTTCCTCGGGAACAGTACTTTTTTTCGGGATAAAAGGTACCCTATCTCCGTTTCAGTATACCTGACAACGCATATGCAAAACTTCAGGATGATCGGTTCAGTGGTTTAGGCGTGAGAAGGTAACAGGTAAAGGGTCGCTGTCGTATTCAAAATTAGCGTAGGATTAGATGCGATTGTTGTTATTATTATGATATCCGCTGGAGTCTAATTTTATGACTGCTAAATGTATGAGTTATAAAATTGTTCGGTTATGCGCTTTGTTACTTCTTTCTCCTATGAGATGGGAAGCTTTGTATAATGACAGTAAATATGACCACTGATGCTGTTGTATTTATATTAAAAATACTAAACAGTAGTGATTTAAATCTCAACTAATGTGTTTTTTTATGTTTTCGTGTGTACCAAAAAGTAATCCCTAACAAAAGACATCAACGCGCAAACATAAAGGTGCTTCTTTTTAACCGACTTCAAAAAAGGAGGTTCTGTATTCGACCCGTATGTATGTATGTATGTAGTATGTATATATGTATGTATGTATGTTTGTTTGTTCGCGATTTTCTCAAAAACTTATGAACCAATTTTGATGATTCTTTCACTACCTCTACATACTTTTAGAAAGGTTTTAGTATATAATATATTAGGTAATTATTCTTATGTACGAATTTATACGCATAAATGTATTGTATCTTCGACATTTCTAAGCGGATTTAGTGATGATTCTTCTTTTCGTTCCTCTTGGGCTCATTCATGTAATTGTCCTAATTATATTCAACTAAAAATGGAAAAATAAATTTACTTTAAAAAAAATCAAAACCGACTTCAAAACCTAAAACGAATAAAATAACTTTCATAAAAAACTTAACAGCTTCTGAAGTCGGTGTCTTCAATTCTTCAATGCACCTTAGCTTGGCACCGACTTCAGAAGCTGTTAAGTTTTTTATGAAAGTTATTTTATTCGTTTTAGGTTTTGAAGTCTGTTTTTACTTTTTTTTTAAGTAAATTTATTATTCTCTACTCTAGGCCTTTTCACCGCATCCAGAGACTTACAGTTAAATTATCTTGCAGACAGACATGCTTCGTAAATATTCAATTCCAAATTAAATTTATCCAATGGATAGTGCTTGTTAGGTCCGGGGAGGAGAAACAGGCACTTTCAATTTCTGTTACAACTTGTTTAGTTTAAACCAATTGGTCACTTGTTACCAAAGATCGTTACCATCATCAGTGATAAAAGTAAAATAAGTTTTTATACACTACCGTCACCTTCAGACAAGTATGATATAGTTAGTCTAACTATAGCATGCCTATTATTTACACTCTTTGAAAGGGTATTTTTATTCTACATCAATAATTTCTTTGATAACTTTTTATTACTTTTCTGCTCAATTAAAAAAGTGTAATCACCAAGTAATTCGCACACATTTTTATTGACATTTACTCGACTTATAAACCTTATTTGCTCCGCATAAAGACATTAAATAATAATAAACTGTAATCGTAAAAGGTATCGTGAACTACAACATAATAACATGTTTACGATCCACTTCCGTAATAAACGGATGTCAGATTACTTTCCATTCTTCTCCTTACGATTTCAACTTAGAAACCGAACTACTTCGTTTCCTGTGAATTTAATGAACAGCATCAGTCTTTAACATAATGAATAATAAAACATATGGTGACAAAAAAACTTCATTAGGTACAGTCAGCAACAAAAGTCAACATTTGAGTTTTCTAAATCTTAATTATTGAGAAAAATTCTTCATTAAAATCGGAACAGATGTAAATTTTAATGAAAATTTTCTCTTATTTAATAAATGAAAACTAAAAAGCAGGTTATCATATAATTTTGTGTTAATTTAGATGATGTCAAAAAGTAGCAGTGTTAACCGACTGCTGTTGCTAACCGTACGTACAAATTCACTTCTTATCGTCACGGACTTAAATAAAATGGCAATATATGTAAGTAATACTACAAGACAATACTACAAGTATTGCCCTTTTATTTAAGTCTGTAACGATAAGAAGTGAATTCTTTCACTTTACAACTGTGGAGTTTTCAGTTAAATTACCTAAAACCTGTTTACAGTTGAACATTAGAAACTTTATTACCTCTCAGTTCATGGTTTAAGTTCTAGGAAGCGCGTTATGTGGGTAACAGTTCAACCTCAATTTTTCACAGGTAAACAGATTCCGGGTACGTTGTGTGAGTCTGAATGCCTAACGGACGCGTCTGCATCTAGACTTGGTAGTGCGCGGTGACGGCCGGGCCCGGGTCTGTTCTGTCACTCAATCTTTCAGACGATTATAAACCATGTTAACAAATAACTGTACTGATACCAAGACATTTAACAAATACGCTCCCATGGCGTGATGTTTATGGTCACCTTCTCCATTGAAAAACATTATTTAATTAGTCCCTTGAATCGTTTTCCGTTAGTAACAATTAAACTGCAAAATAATGAAACAAAGAAACCCCATAAACCGAACCGGAACCGTAGTAAATGAAAAAAAAAAAAAACAACTTTAACATTCTTTTAATGAGCGCTGGCGTGTAAGCGACTTAAATTGACATATTTGGATGTAATTAAAAAAAGAAGAAGCGAAATTACTCGTAAAACTCTGTAGATCTTACTCATTTTATTATCTGATCAATAATCTCTAATACTGCCGCGAACAAATGTTTGTAAAGGATAAGAATTCTCGTGAAATTATAAATTAGAAAGATGCTTATAAAGAACCTAGTATAACTTGCCCTTTGCATTAAAAATGATACCCCGAGATGTACTTAGTGGATTTATGTGAATCGCTTTAGCCAATAAAGTAGGAGATGTCTCGTAAATCGTGGGTACATCGGGACGGATGGTCGGCGCAACCAGGCGACACCTACGGAGTGGGCGCATCCACCGTTAGACGCTAGGCCTGGGGCATACGAACCTCAGGGATCACAAGCCTTCACTTACCTACACCCTCCTATTTATTCTTAGCTCCGACACTGCCTTTGTTTCACGCCAGATTTTGTTTTTGTACGATAAACATCAAAAGCATTTCAAACAAGATATCCAATTTGGGATAAGTGCAGATCGAATCGGTTCTCAGAATTACTTGTAACCTTCCAGTTTTAAGACTTATCTGTGCCCTAAATACCGTTCTTATTGCGCGAACAGTAATGACAGAGTGTTCTTTATCTTATGTACAGAACACATTGCTAACGTCGACGGTGTTCTAAAAAAGCTTACATAATTCGTGAGAGCCGACCTTACCCCTTCTAGCACTAAATATCTCTAGACGAGATTCAATCTACTATTTCTTATTCTCAAATGTCAATGTGTTAAAATCACATAGCTGGAATAGCAGTACAAAATGTTACGTCAAGCGATTCTATGCGTAAAGTGTTCGGCATACCGCATCATTTGTTTGTCCTAGAGGCGAAATGTCGTCGTCCTACATAGCAGAGTATCATTTATCTGGTATTGGATTAGCACGCGTGTAACCCTAACTGTGGGCTTGAACGGTACAAATAGTTCGCACCGCGAGCCAAGCATCTATGTCGGCCTAGTAACAGCCGGGTGTCGGGTAGCGCAGTCGGTTTGCCGAGGTCGGCCAACTAACTAATGAACAAAATTGATATTATACTTACACGACAAACTCCCATATACGTAGCGTAGGTACTACATATAAAGTAGCTTTCAATCGATTAAAATTGTTGACGTCGTAATAATTTTACTTTAAGTGTCATTTTCGATATAAGGTAATCTGACCACCATAAAATTGTGTGATCAACTCAAGCACATCGGATTTGCTTTAGAGCTAAACGTGTACTCCCATCGCAGCTGTCACTGGGCAAATTAATAATCTGTATAAATTAGAGTCTCAAAGCAAACGAATAAATAAGTGCCTACTTACATACAAAGATATGTATTTCTCGCAGTGTTTGTGATTTAATAGTTATAGCTGTTAGCTCAATAAACTTGATTTACATGCTTGACACTGCCTTGCATGCCTCAAAAAGAAGCAGAAGCGAACTTGAAGGCTTTGTTTGAGTTAGTTCTAAGATTAGCTGTAGTTCTCAATGACCTCAAAACGCAGACCATTAATAAAAAAAACCTACTTCATTGGAAATTCTTATGTAACTCCATTTATAAAGCTTATATATTATAATAATTATAATGAATGATAAAGCCCGTAAAAAATATATAAATAGAAACACGAACAAAGAACATCACCTTTGTTTTACCTTCGCCATAATTGGTTAAAAATATTGCCTAGTCCCGACCCGTTTCCTAAAGTTCTTCTTTTAACTCTATATAAAAACAACGGAATAAGTTATCAAAGATCTAGGTTTATTCGAATGCATTTTCTGCAAATTATAGCCATGTACAATTCATTCGTTGCAGCAGTTATATTGAAATGTATTGAAAATGAGGCCGTTTGTGAAAGATATTCTTTCACGATCGATACGGACGCGAAAGTTTTATGTGATAGGCTCATGTTAATTTCATTTAGATACAAATCGCGTGTGGAATACAGCTTAGAGAAATACCGAAAATATTTCGCCGTAGCGCGTTGGAATAATAAAGCTGACAGTTGCGAGAACTCTATTCGACAAGGATCATACTGACTCATTTCCGTTGTCATTCTTTTTTAATTCTTAGGTCGGTGTGAGAACATCTTAATTCCAAGTAATACATAAAAAGCCACAAAAGCGTGTAAGCCAATAACCGCGCCACGTTCTTCATACTATCAGAGTATCAAGCATTCTCCCCCAATCCTAGAACCAGTCCACCGTTTATACGTTTACGGCGAGGACTGTACCGATAGTGACACCCGGCGTCGATCGTCATGACCCGATAATGTTGTAACATTGTACCGCGCTCGATACCGCCATCTATGTTATGTATTATGTATTTTATTTAACTCGCCAGATCTCCGACCCTATTTATATAATTATCTACCAACTTTGTACTGAATGATCTTACCGTTATACGGAATGGTCTTTAGTTATGTGGTATAGTGTTTTATGGGACAAGGTTAATTTGAAAATATAAGTTAGGGGAAATAATCAGTTTTGATCATGTGCAACTGATGCTTATTCCATTCAATGGGTCCATCAAATTGCACATCAAAGTTCTCAGTATCCGATTGTCTCCAGGTACTTTATTCAACGAGATATCAACTAAGCTATTATTGCTATAAACGCGTTAGTGTCTGCGTGTAACTCACCAAAGTAAATCCATCCCACACAAAATCTATCCAATAAATATCCAAAAAGCTTGTTCTGCAAGCATTCCGCGTCCATTGTGTTCCTTGCAGATATATCTTGCGTAAGGAGCATGCGATTCCTGCGAGCTTTGCTTTCTCCAAAGCCCACGCGCCACGCTCGGTGCTCGTCACTGCTGATTGACAAAGTATCCATTACCGCATCGAACCCACTTTTATCAGAATCGATGTAATGGAAGAAGAGACTGAGGAACGGAAAATATTTGCGACGCTTTGAGGATTTCGAGTCGCCCGCGGTGACCGGTTACCTAATGCAATAGTTGACAAATCGCTCAATTGTCCCAACTTGGTGGTTTGTCGAGCCAACTAGTTGGGTGGCGGGTTGCGCAACCAGTGACCACTACAGTGCGCTTGACGGATGCCGGAAGACGTCCAACTTTATTGTGCTTTATTGCGATTGGACGGTGGTAAATAGTTGCGAATCGCATCTGTGAGAACATTTTGATTATCGGGAACGATTCTATTGAAATTTATTCAGAGATTCAACTAAAACATGTTATAAAGAAAATTGTTTCGATCTAAAATATTATGAGCTACTTAGTAAACGCCTACAGATGTCCAGACTAGTTTAATAAATGCATTATCAAATGAATAAAGTAAATATTATAACATTTCGGAATAAATCAAACATTAATAATTTCTTGTTTAATTTTTTTATGCAGTAAAAGGAAAATTTTAGCCATAAACATGTCTCGTATTATCACAGCAGGGTGTATATTTGCAATTTTCGTGGCTTCTCACACATTTGCATAAAATCTAAAATCGCTTTTTGATCCATAATTTACTTGTGACATTCAAAATAAAAGAATACGTTATAAATGTATCATATAATGTAAAACAATACTTATCAAACTGCTTTATTTGAGCACTTTGCGAAAAACAAATGTCTAAAAGCACATAAATATTATTTCAACGAAGCCATCGATGGATTTTTATACACCAGGGTCTATATGTTTTAATTTTAACGATCACTCCAAAGAAGTCATGATAGTTTAGGCACCACCTAATTTGTATAAGCAGGCAGATCTATTGAATAAATATCAGCGTCTAAAATGTAAAAAAATGTGTACATTTACGTTATATTTGCATATTTTTCTTGCTTATATCACACAGGACGCTAACTAAGCAGAAAGCGAAATGCTAATGAAGTGTGGTTATCTGAGTCGAGGCTTTTTATTTGTCGGATAACCCGTAATGTGTTTTAAAGATATGTTCACCTTCAAGTTTTGATGTTGTCTCGGGTTGTTTTTTACCTCCTGCTCTTAAATGCCCGTAATGCGCAACGTTTCTGTATTGCAACACTTTAAGGCTATATCACTTTGACTTATGTGGGATGACTTGTAGCTTTTGGGAAGAAATACCTTAAACATTGTATACGTATTAGGCTTTTGTTATAGAAAAGAGGCTTAATTAAATAGATCTTCTCAAGAAGTAAATAAGTAACCATATTTCTAAGATACCGACTCGATGATAGACCTATATTTATACCTACTTAGGTACATTTAATAACATTGTTAGAGTTTATAATATATTCACTTAGTGATTAAAGCCTCGAGGCACATCATGATAATGCAGCATACGTCACTAGTAACGGTTGCTAGTCGACATCCTACTTCCTCCACCTGACTCTCAGCACTCGCGTATGATACGATATACACTGTTTTTCTCGCATTCCTATACTTGCTTGCAAATTCTTAATTAGACTTCATTAATAATACATGTAAATTGTCTCATTTACAGACACAGTTACCTCTCAATGCAATGAAATACAGTTTTTATTCGATCTCACCGTAATACGCATCCAGTTGTTACAAGTACAGTATTAACCGAAAGAGTTCCGGGAACAGATTGTACCTGCTTATAACATTTGTAGCTCTTTGAATTGAATTGGATCTAGGTATACAGCAATAGATACTATTGTTGTTCATGAAGGGAAAAGGTCAAACATTGTCGCTGCTTTCAAACAGAACGCAACTACCACTTTTAATGTAATGAGTCCAATATTTCCATACAATAATACATTGTTACGTCCCGAGCTAATTGAAATAATATCCAATTTAAAGGTCCTGTCACATGATGTAGGTACATTAATTAAGTATGCAGTTAAATCTTTGCGAAAGTCGTACTTTAACCCTTACAATCTGGTAGCATGGCATAAATCTCCCGCAAATGGAAACCAAGGTTTTAGTAGGTCTTAGTCATTTAGCCAGCTTAAATATACTTCAATGTTATGGTATATCCGCACAGTAATTCAGTAAATCATATAAAACTGGTAGGAACGAGGAAATGGTATTTGAAAATGTATTTCTGTAGCAAAAACAGAATGAATCGTGTGAAACACAAAGAAATCTACTAATGTTTGTCCGAGTGGCCGGCGGGAGGCTATACACCGCGAAATATTTCCCAAGATACATCGGCACGAGTGCGATGTGGCGATATCTTAGGTGCGCGCCAGTTCGAATCGTCTATCGAGTCTATGATCGGCTCTGTCGAGGGGTCACGCGCGTTAAACGTAAATCAACATATCTCGCGACGGGAGATCTAGCCGAGCATGCGCCCGACCAACAAAAACTGAATTTTATAGCCGTAACACTACACCTGGGAAAAAAGTAAATAAATTGGTCGAGATCGAGTGAACGACCCGCGCCCGACCCTCCGACCGCTACTCCCTGAAACTGGCGTCACGGGAATATTTAAACTACCATCAAATACGTTTCACTTCCTATGCCTAACAGCAGGCCTTGTAGAGAAAGTTTTGTGACTTCAAATTGCGAAGTCGCATATATGAAAGTAATTAAAATAGAAGTCGTTTGAAACACTGAGCATCCAGCTTGTGTTAAATAAATACACTTAGCGTAAGTATAGAGCTGGAAAGGTTTCTTAGTAACGTGTAAATTAATCAAGATTCATTTAGCAGGTAATAGAATGGCAGTCTCTCTCATTACTGGCTCGATGCGCTACGTCCGACTATCTTATGATGAAGCGCAAATAATTGATCGTAAATGGAAATTGATTGCACTCATAATAATTCGGTATTATTACAAATCGAGACAACCATTCACAAAAGGTTGGGTTTAAATAATATAATGTCAGGCCCTTCGTTTTGATGAGAATATTTTTATCTCCTATTACAGCAGCTTTGTTAACTTTACTCAATATTATCAACACCTGGATCTAGGTGTCACTCTAAAAATAAAGTTGCTAATTATTATAGGTACCGATCGTCTATATCTATTTATGGCAAACAAAAGAATACCCAAATCTTTGAATAGATTATTATAACTAGTAGTTCTGTGAACAGTGGACTCGCGTAGAGCGGTGCACAGTAGCGCCATCTAGTAACCTGATTATAAAACTAACATTAACACGTTCAGTGCCGGGAGCCCTCCTCAAGGGTTCACTCAAATCGTATGTAGGATGCCAGGAGGGTCCCGGAGGGTTCATTTTAAATGTACGTTTTTCTTAGCGAATATACCATTATAAACTGTGAAAAAAAAATATGTTGTATATTTTAACAAGATTTATTAGTATACTCGTTGGTTTTCAAATACAAGCAATTTTATTTAAAAAAAAATTGTAGGGAATATTGGTCAGGGGTGGCCACATTTTACGGTTACAAACATTCACTAAAATAAAAATATTTATTTTGAGATTACAAAACAAGACTATGAGTTTAAAAATCGAGGCTTTTCCGAGTTTCGTAGCAAAATGGTAAAAAATAATACTTATGGCACGACTTTATCTGTCCGTCTGTTCGTCTGTCACAGCTGATTTTTTCAGGAACTATTAATGCTGTAGACTTGAAAGGGAATCGCCAGTTTCGGCCTGACGCGGACGTGGACAAGCTACTCAGTTAAAAGTATTTTAACAAATAAATAAATATTGTTGTAAACCCAGGAAAGTTTTATTAAAAAAAAGTTTCATTAAGTATTCATGTCGATTTCACGCCCAAAGCACCGACCTTTTTTAGTTGCAGGCTCGATTCTGGGTTACCATACCGCAGAAATAATTATGCGCTTATGTTTTCCTAAATAAGTAAGTATAGATTTCTTAAATCTAGTAAAAAATAGTTTTTGTTCTTGAGAACGTTTACTGATCAAGTGATTTAGTACCATTAAGTTATTATTACTACATTTATGTAGTAAGACCCTGCGCCCGAGTTGGTGTTAGCACCAACTCGGGCGCAGGGTGTGAACGGGCTCGCTCTGGGCGTAAAGACCGAAGTTGCAGTCCATGGTTTAGGTCCAGGTCCCAGCGGCAGCGTGTCGCAAAAATGTGTTCGCGGTGTGTGAAAACATTACTACTTTATACGTAGTAAGAATAGCTCAATATTTGGGACAGAATTTTATTTACAATAAGATTTAAACAAACAAAACACCTGTATTTTTTAAAATGAATCATTTTGCATCTGATTATCGATTCGTTTATCGAATCAATTAATCGATTCTTAACAAAAATAATTATTTTATATTACTTGGCCACAGCGAATGTTAACCGACTTACCTAATCTACCTAGTAGTGTTAATAGGTACCACCACCCAACCCACCACCAGATAAACCACCATACCCACCTATGAACCCACACCACCAAACTACGAACCCGTTAATTTGGTTTTAAACCCTCGATATAATGAATTTTGATTATTATTATTAGAATTCTTTAGTTTTGTGGTCCCAGAAGGTGGTTCCAGGTATTCCATCAATCTCTACCTATTCCACTGGTAGAAACCTCGGTCAATAGGTAATTGTTTTTTAAACAATCCTTGCGAAATATTACTTAACTTTATTAAGTGAGTATCTTGTGAACTTATGACATAATCCACATTATAAAAAGCAATGTCCATTAAAGTCATATTATAACATTCAATCAAGCTTTTTCTATGCTTAGTACATACGTCGACGACGATTAGCAGGTGTCATATTGTACACATGAAGCTCTAAGTTCTATGTTTGGTCATCTTCAGGACTAATGACTAAGATCTTATCGTAATTACAGTGTGACGACAGGCTTAGCTTTATTATTTAGTTGCTTCACATTTCCACTAGATAAATACAGTCGCGCTGGGCTAAACCTTCTGGGTTACATTAGCAATTATATTAATTAATACACAACTTCTGATTACGTTTCCAATAATGTTATTACTAGCACAACATCACTTTAATTATATTCTGTTCTAAATGAACTGTATCGAGGTCGTGTTCAATAAATATCCGCTCTATGTCATGTCTGTTAAGGTTGATGTTCCGGCTGGGGCTGGACAGGGTGCTTTCTCTGGAATGTCGGGCAACTGTCGTACGAATCGCAGACCGAGTTCCGATCGAGAGAGTCGATCCGTATCTTCACGATCGATTCTTATCGCGACAGTTTTACGCGTCGCGTCGCGATCTTACTTCCAATACAAGCAACGCACAACACTACTCTCGGCCCTCGTCATCTCTACTTAATAACCAATAACACACGACATTTTACAAAACTACCTACTTTTTGCACTGTTCGAAATGTCAACCGAAGATTGATGGAGGTAGGTAAGCTGCTAGGTCCTAGCTCCTATATTTTGTCCAGCCAGGCAGTAAGTAGATAAGTAGGTATGTATATTAGGTAGTTCTTTACATCTTTTGTCGGCGCTCGTATCTTGTCAACGACTTGTCAAAGCTGCTCATGTTTTGGCTCGTTGGAACTTACATTTGAATAACAAATTGTTTGCCCGAAGTCATCTGACGACCGCCACCATCGCCATGCGATATTATGCTGTTTGAATGACAATATTAAGTTGCAATTGATTTAATTGCTTCTTTTATCTGTAAACTATTAATAATCTATTCACGATTATGTAAATGATTTAATCCGTGTTACTTAATTAATTAACAAGATAATATTGTGTTACTTAAGGCGACATAATGCGTTCGTAACATTTAAATCCGCGCGCACTTGTATAGGTTGGCGCACGGAGTCAATTATGTTGATTCTACGACAGAAAAAGGATAAGAAAATCTAGGCAAAACTATAGTAGCGAGTCAAATTTAAAGAATCTGAATCAGTAATCTGTTCGCTAAAAGCATTGAAAGATAACACGCGCTCACATCCTCACAATCTCGGGCCGGCGAGTGATAGCGCTAATGAACCCATGTTGCCGTCACAGAAGTGGCACGGTTTGAACGATGGCACGGCCATTAGTGGGAAACTCAAGGCCAGCCGAGGGCGGACAGCTAGCCGTAATTATCTAAAACAAACTAAACCGAAAGGCGGATATATCGCCCGCCGCAACACTTCGCTGAAGACATGCCTCTCTGCATTCAGCCGATAAATGAGCTTCACTATACTGTGCGGACTGTACAGAAACAAAAGTTAATGAGTACGTATCGAAATAGAGACAGATTTTCTAGTCTCTGGCAATACTTACGTAAAAGCAGTTTCCTTTTCTTTGTATGTTTAGTCGTTAATCAAAAAACACGAAATTATTGTTTAATAAACAAAAATTAATGAGTATAAAAGCGGGAAATATTTTACACACTTTTTCTGCACTCAATTCTATCCCAAATACAAATTACTCCGTGATCTAGCTAGGACAGCAGCGATTCACCCAACACTCATCATCATCATCTCATCACTCATCTCTCTCTCTCATTCATTGTACCTTCACCATGTAATTAATAATGCATACTTTGTAAGTTCCTTATGTACTGCAAAACGTTTTTGTACCTAAATAAATAATTATTATTATACTTCCTCGTTTATATAGATGTGCTGAAAATACACAGTTTTACTGAACTCAGGGTAACGGTGCCGAGCTATTAGCTCAAAATTATGAACAGTAAAGCTAAGATATATTGACGATAAACGTTTATTTCGTTTCTTTGTATAGATACAGGGTGTTATGCAGACGGTTGAACATACAAAAATGGCGGTCCGTGGGGCGTCTGCTAAGTGTTTAGGCCCAATAGCAAGACAAGAGCAACGATTTTTTTTATTTTTTTTTTTTAAATTCGTCACTGCTCAAACTTCAAACGTCAATAGTTTCATTTAAAACTATCAAATCTGGCAAAAAAAAAAAATTATTTCCATCTACAATAATTGTTTAATCTTATAAAATTCATATTTGATGCAGTATTTGCTAGAAAATTAAATACGAGCCCTTAAAAAATAAATGGTTTTAACAACTTTACACAATAGTAGAATTCCATCACACCCCACACTCCTTAAGGCTCCCTCAGACAGGCATGACGCGACGGTGCGCTGCGATTCTGGTGGAACATGAAATTTTCATAGAAATTGTTCTACTACACTCGCGTCGCGCTATCGCGTCGCGCCTGTCTGCGGGAGCCTTTAAACCATTTTGTCAATTTTGCATATAATATGTTTTACTTACAGAAGTGAAAAAGGCCCGGGTAGATAGTTATAATTGACGATTTACTCTAAATGTTTTAAAAGAAATTGTATATATTGCAAACCGTTAAAATGGGCATGAACCAAAGATGTTTTCCTAGAATTAGAACTGCTCTATCACTCTTAGTTTTTTTTAAACACAGTTCGAAATCGGGCTTTCGGATTTTTTTAAAATTTTTGTAGTTTAAGGGCTCGTATTTAATTTTCTAGTAATCATCTGCGTCAAATACGAATTTTACAAGATTCTACAATTATTTTAGATGCAACAAAAAATATTGCCAGTTTTGTTAGTTTTAAATGAAATTATTGAAGTTTGAGCAACGACTACTTAATTTCGAATAAAATTTAAAAAAAGTCATTTAAAAAAATCCGTGTGGCATGGGTTTTGTTATTGGGCCTAAACACGTAATAGACGGCCCGAAGGATCCGCCATTTTCACATGTTCAACCATCTGCATAACACCCTGTATTTTGACATTAACGGTAGTGAAGAAATTGTAATTTTATGAGCTATTTTATTTTGTAGAAGAGAAGCCAGTAGCTCTAAATACAACCAGTAGTTGTAAGTAAAAAAGAAAACCCAGTAGTTTTATTTGGACAAAGCAATTGCCGGATGAGTACCTAGGTAGGATATATTTTTTTTACAAAGTGTTCTTATTTAAAATCAAATCCGACGCACTTTTCCAGTCTTATAATTGTGTTTTATAGGTATAACGAATTGTCGTTATACCTATAAAACACAATTATATTGATAACGCCATTCTTCATTCATTTTCACTATTATAGCTACGTCACATAATAATAAATCCAGTAAATAATAACGTAAATATTTCAAGCGCCGCTATACAACGAACTGATAAAAGCTCGTAATACATTTACGACGATCTTGATGCATGAGGATAATTTTGATTAAGTCCTGATGCATAGCTGGACGGACCGCTGCCATGACAGATATAGAGAAAGAGCTTGATTTACTATAATGTTGTTATGTTAGGCTGGTTAATTGAATTTACTCAAGAAAAGGGTGTGTTTGGTTAATGGTTTGCAGTCTTAAGTTAGCGTGTACGCTGACCGACAATATAATTCAACGCAAACGTACGAATAAACTAATCGAAAATAAACATAATTTTCCATATAAATTTATTTTTTCAGTTGTTTTATTTTTGTCAGTCAGTTGTTTTGACAACTTTGTGTCGGTGTGGTTATTAAAATAATCATTTGGATCGAACAAGTTAGGTGAACTTACGTTGTGTCATAGCTGGAAAATTGGATACGCTGTTTTCGATTACAATCTTTTGAATATCAGTGGCCAATGAAATTCTAAGACCATTTTCGTGGGTGCAGTATTCATTATAGTGGGCGAGTATTCGGTCTAGATGTCGGTATTGGTCCACAGACTGTATCAATATCTCAAGTGTCACTCAATGCTGTGACAGTCGCCAATTGATAATATTTGGTGCACCAAACTAAGTAGACGTTTGATTGACTGACACGTATTTATACTCACATTAACTTAAGTTTCTAAACGATTTTTATTACTTTTACTAGGTAGGTACGTGTTACGTTATGAATTTAAATTGTTGGCGTGGCTGGAACATGATCTTCAGTAATTTACTAACTTGATTTCTCAGGGCATATCCACATCACTATTAAAGGGTCTATTCAAAGTATATTATGCTTTTGAACCCCTTAATGTGACTATGTCATTAACTATGTATTTGTTCTTATCCTTTTACTTTTTAACCGACTTCAAAAAGGAGTAGGTTCTCAATTCGTCGGAAACTTTTTTTTTTTTTTTTAATGTATGTTCCCCGATTACTCGAAGATGGCTGGACCGATTAGGATTTTTTTTGTTTTATTCGAGAGGGTATACATCACAGTTGGTCCCATATAAAATTGATTAACTTAGCTTCAGTAGTTTTGAGTTAGCTTCAATAATACGTATTTTTTCCCCACTTTTATATGGATGATGTTTTAGTTTGTTTTGCAGATAGTGGTATTAGAATTTGTGTGGGGTAGGTACACAACTAAAAAGTGAAAAATAAAAACTTTTTTACAAAAAAATACAACCGACTTCCAAAAACAACACTACAAAGTGAAAAATATCTTTAATTTCGGAAGTCGGTGGCAAAAAACGAAAGTACATTTAACACCGACACCGACACCGACTTCCGAAATTAAAGTTATTTTTCACTTTGTAGTGTTGTTTTTGGAAGTCGGTTGTATTTTTTTGTAAAAAAGTTTTTTATTATACACTTCTGGACACATCTTTTGGCCCACCTTGTATTTTCAGTTTCGTTTGGTCCTAGCTAAAATTTTATATTAGGTCGAGCAAAAAGTTTTTACGCAGTTTTGAACCTGGCACATTCACAATTTCATTCAATAGTCTTTTTTTGAATTTCGAACACAGAATTTAAAGAAACAAAAGACAATTTGGAGCCTGTTTGTTGATATCAAACAATCGAATACTAAGAAAACTTGGTTTTATTGGTTTACTTGGATTTAATTCTTGAAAAAGTGATTGATATCTTTGGTTTTGCAACAAACATTACTTATTCTTAACATTAAGGTGAGGTTCTATCAATAATCTATGGATACTTCACCTGAAGTCGCCGCCCAAGCTGTGGCACTTATTCAGGCCGGACACAGCCAAAGAAACGTGAGTGCTCAACTTAATTTAAGTCGATCTGCGGTCCGAAATGTTTATCGGAGGTACCTAGAGACTGGCGGCTTTGTTCGTCGCCAAGGAAGGCCACGATCTCGGGTCACAACTGAAAGGCAGGATCGATTCATCGTGACGACCAGTTTGAGAAATCGTCACCTTACCTCCATTGAGATACAAAACCAACTTCGCGACTTCCACGGAGTATCTGTGAGCGCTCGAACTGTTCGGAGAAGGTTAAAAGAACGCGATATGGTACCACACAAGCCAGCTAATGGCCCCAAACTAACGCGAGCCCACCGAACAGTGCGCCTTCATTTCGCACGCAGTCATTTAAATTGGACACAGCAAGATTGGAGCCGTGTACTCTTTTCTGATGAGTCTAAAATTGTGTTACATGGCAATGATGGAAGGAAGAAGGTCTACCGACGTAAGGGAGAGCGTTTCGCACAATGCTGCTTTGAAGAGAGGGTTGCTTATGGCGGTGGCTCATGGACTGTCTGGGGCGGTATATCCGCGAGCGGCAAAACTCAACTTGAGGTTGTTACAGGACCACGGCTGCCAACATTAAATGCTGAAAGGTACATTCATGAGTGCTTAGAACCTCACGTGATACCATACGCGGACTATATGGGCCCAAATTTCCTTTTTATGCATGATAATGCAAGAGCCCATGCGGCCGGCATCGTCAGGGAATATCTTCGGGATGTGAACATCACAGTTATGGACTGGCCAGCCAGAAGCCCAGACATGAACCCCATTGAGCACATGTGGGACGAGCTAAAAAGACGTGTTAGGGCTCGTCAGCCAGTTGCCCAGACGATGCAGGAGTTGAAAACTGCCATAGAAGAGGAATGGGAGATGATCCCTCAAAATTTCATAGAGCGGTTGATAAACTCTATGCCTAATCGTATGAGAGCTGTGGTAGATGCCCATGGAGGCAACACGCGTTATTAAATTAAACCTTTATTTGATAAAACATGTTTTTTATTCAAAAATCAATTGTCTTTAACAAGGCGCATATCCGACTTGTTAGGCGTAGCTCCATGTCGTATGGTATTCTGAATTCAAATTTAAAACAATACGATCGAAAAAGATGGTAAAATGTATCAGGTTTAAAACTGCATCAACAGTTTTTGTTCAATCTAGCAATCATATTTCGGTAGGGGCCATCGAAACCTAAACTCTAAGGTGGGCCAATAGATGTGTCCAGAAGTGTATTAAAGTTTTTAGTTCAAGCTGTTGAAAAGACTGTGTTGACCAATTTCCTAAGGCTTGTAGCCGCTTCGAACGACTCTTTTGCTACTTTGGCATTAAAACTAACCATGACGCTAGCAAACCGGGTCTTCATATCTCGATGGAACTATCTTCGCAGAATTTGTTCTCACCTGGGTGGCCGATTGTTGCGGCATCAGCCTACACCATTGGTTTAGATAACGTACCTGTCATGGTTTGTTCCAAAAGTATCCGATGGAAGTTTATGCAATCACTCCCTAAGGGCAACACATTCAGCTGTATTTAGAACGTTTCAACTTTAATATCTCACCACTTTTTCCAGTAATTATTGAATTCGAATAACATTATTAAATCGTAAAATTTAATCTTCGAAGTATATCGAGTTTATAAAATTAACCTCGATTGTCAAATGCATAACATTTTAAGGTGATTTAAAATTAGAATTTCTGGTTTAAGTATCTGAATAATTTAATCAATGCACTCAATTTGTAAGTGGCGCTAGACATTGACATGCACAGCTACTTTTTCTGATCCATTTGTTTACATTAGATACTTTTGGAACTGACTATAGATATACATAGGGAAACTAATAACTCTCCTTAGCCTAATTAAACAGTTTGACCTCTACGAAATTTCTCTACGAAACATGTCGTTTATCAGTCGATGGCTATCTCATTAATTCGCAGTGATTAGCCGATGGTATCTGGGCGCAAGTGGGGCGCACGCGTCACAGTTCATTATTAGTGCGCCCGCGCCGCGCCGTCGCTTGCTCCACTTCACTTTACGTGACGAGCGTGAGAAGCAACGCTCTTGAAAGTTTTTAATAAGCGTGCTAAATATTATATTATGATTCTTGGATCACTTGGGTATATGTATCGGTATTCGGTATTCTCTGAAACAGAAAGAAACCGGGGACAGAGCCTTAAGGCTTCAAGTCCAGTTGATAAACCTCTGAAACAGAATTAAACAGGGTATTGAGAGTTCAAGTTCAGTAGTAAGGCCTCTCTTTTTACTCAGTTCATATTAATTTGATCCACTACTGATTATTTACATAATCTTTCTCACCAGAAAGAAGAAGAATGGAAGATAACAAAGGCATATAAGTTTCATCTTCCTTACTCCTCTTACCTCTTATACATACTGTACTGTACTTCAGGGTTTCAGCCAGTTGTAGATAGGTATATACGAATTTAAGTCATATCAAAAAATATCAAGGTATCAGCCAATAAGAGCAACTTAAATGATCCATGCCCTCAGGATAATAAATATATTGTAAGTAGGTAGGTACATGATGAGATGCCAGAACTCGTTTCCCTGAGTTGACTTTTACTATTGACACGGAACGATAAGCCGCTTATACTTATGGTTTTTTTTATTTAGTAGTTAAGGTCAGGTGGATGTCTGTTTCAAAATAAGTATTCCCTTTCATGAACTTACTTATACCTACTAAGATCATAATATAAAAAAAAATAGTGTTTTCAAATCCATCCAAGACCTCCGTTTGTTTTTAATTAGTTTGGATGAAGATTAATAAATTCTGCTTCACGATTTTCAGTCAAGCTCATGTAAAATCAAAGTTGATGTGACTTTCAACTTGATTTCATTATCCTTGTGAGTTACCTCGCCAAGAATTAATGAAAAAATTGGTTCAAGTTCACTACCTCCCCTTAAATAATGATTGAACGATCCCTAATGAACTGGCTAAGCCCTTAGGTAATATAATACGAGGAATTAGGAACCGTGCAGGCTATTCCGAACTTGATTTTCGGTAACAAAACAACTTTTACAAGAACGTATTGAGATAAACAAAAATGAGTGCGGGTTCATTAAATTAATTGTGTTTTTATATAATCGTTGTAACTGGATAATTATAAAATTAATTGGGGTTTATAAGTTCTCTGATAAGTAAATCAAGATTAAGCTTGTGCAAACAAAAACTCATTAATGAAATACTTTCACAAAAAATATCAATGAGGGATGTATATTTTGTGGTAACTCAGTATGCAACCATCTTAAGATTCGGCGGGTTGAAATGAGTATGAATTATTTCCACAGTGACGTCTCATCAATTTTTAGCGTTTCGATTAAGTTTAGGGCACGATAATGAAGCTTGGATACACGGCGAATTTATTAGGCAGGCCTTATCACATTTTTTATACGTCATTAAATTATTCGAAGCACTGAATAACGATTTGAATTTTTAAATGTACGAGTATACGCTAAAATGTGCGGTCTTAAATCTTAAAAATAAAACCTTGAATTAACAACAAGCTTTCATTAAAATTTTCCCGAGCGCGGTGTGAATCGGGTCCGTGAGTCATTTTACCTAATATTGTACGTGGTATGAGTTCTATACCAAGAAAATATTTTTTTATTATTAACGTTGTTCCATCACTATTAAGTAATAATAAAAAAATATTTTCTTGGTATAGAACTCATACCACGTACAATATTAGGTAAAATGAGATTCACACCGCGCTCGTGTGAGGGGATATTATCACTTCAGTAATATAAGTATGACTACCACCACCACTACCACTAATATAAGCGTACCTAGGTAGGTACCTACCTACGTTTTTTTTTCTATTCTCCTAGTGCATTTCGAATTTCAAAATGATACTGCAGTGGATAACCGTAAAGTTCCTTAGTGCTAGAATCCATCATCACACTAATATTATGAAAGCGAAAGTTTGCGAGTCTGTGTGTTTGTATGTTTGTTACTTCTTCACGCTCAAACGGCTGGACCGATTTAGATGAATTTTGGTATGTAGATAGCTTATACCTTTTTTTTTTTTACTTTTACTGACTAAAACCCATCCATGTTCCTTCAGTTTCCGTGCCAGGGCCACGGTATCTCTTTCGAACTACCCGCGACCCCGGCGGCACCCGCGAACCCTGGATTAACCCATAGGCTACTTTTTATCCCGGTCTACGCGGATAAAACCGCGGGGCGCAGATAGTAACTTATAAGTATAACACACTAGCAAGTTAAGCTTGGAATACGTAAGTGAAGTTTTGATGGTTTTTGGAGCGAAAATCTGGCAGAAATCATTACAATATCTTCGATTATGTGCACCTACGTGTACGTGCCATATATACGCGTAAATCTTTACATTGCAAAGACCTACTAATGTCGTGAGTATCGTACGCATGTCTGAACAGGTAACAATCATTAGTTTAAGCATCTTAGTATAATAACGTTAGGTGGTCTACCGGTCAATGTCAATGTAATTGATTTAAGCCGATTGAAAGCTTACTCTCCGGGCTTAGTGTATAAACAATGTAACTAGTCATTAGAAAAGAAGTACAATTTGAACCAGCTATCAATAAAAATCTAGTAAAATTCGTTCTGTAAACTTTTCATAAAAACAAAGAACCTATTTATAACGGTTCCTTGTTAGCAGTATGTAAAAAAGAATAGTGCAAAAAACGGTATTTAGGTAACAACACTATCGGAGGGCCGTTCGTTAGCCTGAATTTCGTCGAACGGGAATCGAACCCGGGCCCGCGGCCGTCGTGGCCAGCCGTAGACAACGATCTCGCTCCCATTGTGTACTTTGGAACTTGATAACATTCTACGTTACTGTGAAAAAGGAGAATTTTAATGAAACTGTGAAAGAAAAAAGTGGCCTTTCAAGTGTTGCTTATCTCGTTAGCTATTATGTTCTATTTTCGAACGTGTTTATTATGCGATTAAAAAGGATCCAATTATATACAAACTTATTAGTATTGGAAACTTTTTGCGTTAGTATTTGCCTGATAATAAAATAAAAATATCTACGTTGCGATACGATTGTTCTGCTAAGTAACAATCCATCAAATAACGACAAATTCTGATAGCCAATTGATTCCGCATGCGGACAGAATAGGTAACTAT
The DNA here is from genome assembly GCA_946251885.1 of Cosmia pyralina. Taxonomy (NCBI): domain Eukaryota; kingdom Metazoa; phylum Arthropoda; class Insecta; order Lepidoptera; family Noctuidae; genus Cosmia; species Cosmia pyralina. The sequence goes on from OX276346.1 coordinate 16,604,175, forward strand.
TCATTACACTAATGGCGCGCCATTGTCGACAGATAAGTTTTTTTTTTTCTTTGCAATAATGCTTTGACTGTCCATTAGCAAGTGTCCAAACAAAAGTCAATGCCTTTAGGTGTGTCCGTTAATAAAATATCACACATCACTATTATAAGAAAATGTGAAAAAAAATGTGTAAAAACATCGACGTTATAATGTATCTTGACACCTTCATAGATTTATACAATCATGCGGACTTTATAGATTTATGATTTTTATTAGGATGGCAATATAAAAAAAAAATCTATGACCATAGAAACCATTCATTAAAAAAAAAACTGTTGTTCACAAAAAATAGTTTCTGTACTCTTGAACTTTTCTACAGTTATTCAATAATATAATTGAAATACTTACAAATATTCATTTAACCATATTCATATTAATTAAGAATACGAGTACATAATTAAAGTCGGTAATTGTTAAGATCGAACACAAAGAAGCCCACAGTTATTCACTTTTCAACTTGTACAAATATTTTGCCTATAGATTGATGTGGCTCGTTAGAAAGTTTGGCCTCTAAGTGATTGAAGCTCGAGTCATTATTATTAATTACTGAGTTATTGTTAGGTATAAGTACATGCCTACATGGGTTTCTATTCACTGACATTTTGCGGTTAACAACTGAACATCCTAAAATAGCTTTTGCGTATGACTTTGTCTGCGTGGATTTGGAAAACACGGGAATCGGATTTCTCTATACAATTTTAAAAGCCCGTAGCGGAAATACAATTTTCCTGAAGTACCTGCTAACGAGCTCGTGGCTAAGTAATAACAGCCGCACGGGTCGATCCATCAGGTTAAGCTACGCTTGCCGGGGTTGGTCTGTGGATGGGTGAACATCTTTACATACCGAGACTCCTCCGTGCCTCGGAAAGCACGTTAAGCCGTTGGCCCCGGCTGTCATTAGTGGATCTTCAACAGTCGATACGGGTCGTCAGATGCCCGACAGTCTGACAACCAGTCTTATCATAGGGTATCGTATTACCCAGTTACTGGGTTGTGGAGGTCAGATAGGCAGTCGCTCCATGTAAAGTACTAATAATAGTGGACCCCAACATAGTTGGGAAAAGGCTAGGCAGATTGATTTTGACCTACTAATGTGTGAAGCGTGTAATTTTACCACATAAGAAGTTTATAAGCTACATAACATATATGTAACATAACATCACGCCTTTTTTCCCCGAAGGGTTGAGCAGGGGTGTAGCCACATTACACTACACTTCGTCAGTTATGTTTGAGTCCCCATGTAATAGGGGGCGAGCCTGTTGCCATCAACCGAGGCACAAATCCAGACAGGCTGCTACTGAGAAATTCCAGATAAAATAACCCAATAACCTCAGCAGTACGTAGAGCTTGCGACCACCAGACGAACGAGGCAGTCAAGTACAAGTTTATCAATACATACTATAGGTACAGTCAACAAAAGAGATATCTAGGCAGGGTATACTAACATATTTGTATGTGAATTGCTTTACGTTCAGTTTTATATATATTACATTGTAACACACCAACACAAAATTGTATATTGTCACGAAACTGAACACACATAATCAGCCTATAACGTTCCCACTGCTGGGACACAGGCCTCCTCTCTGTGAGAGGGAGTGGGCCGTAATCCACCACGCGGGCCTAGTGCGGGTTGGCAGATCTCACAAGTCTTCGAATTTTTGATTCTAAGACATGCCGGTTTCCTCACGATGTTTTCCTTCACCGTTTTGAGAGCAGTGGTGATGAAATAATTTACACAAAGTAAAGCGCCTGCCTGGGTTCGAACCTACGACTTACTACTCGTAAGTCGCGACCGTTACCACTGGGCCAACACTGCTCCTAACATGAAGCAATTCATATACAAATATGTTAGTATATTTTGCCTAGATATCTCTTTTGTTGACTATACACAGTCACTTTTCGTATCTGTCTATAAGACCACTTAGATGTTCCAAATCACACAATGAATTTACACGCTATTTTCACCATCATTTATAACATGTACTCCGGAAGGTCTATGTTTATAATGCACTAGCAGCGCCCCGCGATTTCACCCGCGTTAGTCTTAAACAGTAGGAATATGGGGATAAAAATTATTCTATGTGGTAATCCAGGTTATAAACTATCTGTGTGCCAAATTTTATCAAAATCCGTTCAGTGATTTTTGTGTGAAAGAGTAACAAACATCCATCCATCCTCAAAAACTTTCGCATTTAAAATATGTATATACTATTAGCTACTACTACACTATTACACTCACTACACTACTACTATATTTTAATGTTAACTTGCGAACTGATTTTTGTTGGGTTTTGTGTTCCTATGAGCACAAAACCTCAAGGCAAGACTCAGTCTGGAGTCTGCAGTGCTATTCTATACAAATCTCACCGTGAAAACTTAGGTGAAGTGAGCGTGGAGTGAGCTGTCAATAGTGTCAATCCCTAACATAAGGTAGAATGACAACTCACTTCACCTAGGTTTTCACGGTGAGATTTGTACAGAATAGCACTGCTGAACTAGAAACATACTGCATTGCACGTTACACTGCATCAGTCTTTACGCGGCATAAGATCATCCCATAGCCCTTCATTAAAAAGAACTTACTGATCAGACTACGGTCGATCATCATCTAGCATTAAATTAACTGTAAGGCTTTACACTATTTGCTATAAGACTAACTTAATAAAAGATATTGACAATAGCTTTAAGAAGATGAACCTACAATACATCCGTAGCAGAACATGATGTATCAATCATAACGGGGCATTTAATAGTCTTAGGTAATAAACGAAGTTGCTCGGAACACTAAAGGTCGCATGATAATCATTCGTGTTTTATTTCGCGTGCATTAAATGAGTTAACACTACACACTATTTATTAGTTTCTCAATTAAACTTTGGTCATAACATAATATATAGACATCATAAATGTTTTAAATTTACAACCAATTACATTTACCAAATGAAGTTATCACAATAAAGTCACTAGTTATTCAAGCAATAAATCGTAAAGAATAAAATCCTAAGTATCTATATTCTATTACTAGCTTTTGTCAGCGGCTTTGCCCGCGTGGAGTCGGAAATTATCCCACGGGAACCGTACAATTTCCGGGATAAAAAGTAGCCTATGTGCTATTCCAGACTATAATCTATCTCTGTGCCAAATTTAATCTAGATCCGTTTAGCCGTTCTGGCGTGATTGAGTAACAAACATCCATCCATCCATCTATACTTTCGAATTTACAATAATAGTAAGATTATTTACCTTCAAAGTTGACTTGATCGAGATTTGTGGTAATAAAACTCACCTTTATTATAAACTCAGGAGCTAATAAAAAGAATATAAATTATATCTGTGATACAGTTCTCTCACGATGTGTGACAGAACTTGTTTTCGTTCATTTGGTACATGATATGGTCATGGTTTTATTTTATTCACTATTAATGGGCAGTTTTGTTACTTACCTTATTTATAAAGAATTAAAAAAAAAATTAAACTGAACACTGACACTATAGCGAAAATAGATTATAGCATTAGGTAATGTGCTTTGGTTAATAAAATATACAATACAATTTTTCGGCAGTTATGGTGAGAAAATAATATTGATCAATTTATGAATTTATTTCGTGTATATAAAGATAATAAATAATTAACTTACAGACACACTACATATAACAAAGAGATCCGAATATAAATTATGGAGTTTGTGTACCTGAAATATGAGGACCTCGTGGCTAAGTAATAACAGCCGCACGGGTCGATCCATCAGGTTAAGCTACGCTTGCCGGGGTTGGTCCGTGGATGGGTGACCATCTTTACATACCGAAACTCCTCCGTGCCTCGGAAAGCACGTTAAGCCGTTGGTCCCGGCTGTCATTTGTGGATCTTTGACAGTCGTTACGGGTCGTCAGAAGCCCGAAAGTCTGACAACCAGTCTTACCAAGGGGTATCGTATTACCCAGTCACTGGGTTGTGGAAGTCAGATAGGCAGTCGCTCCATGTAAAATACTGGTATTCAGCTGCGTCCGGTTAGACTGGAAGCCGACCCCAACATAGTTGGGAAAAGGCTAGGCAGATTGATTGTGTGCCTGAAATATTATTTTATATATCTGATAATATGCAGCTTTTGCGCGCAGATCCAGTTTTTTTTCCAGCAGACAACCCTAGCAATAAGATCCGACTACCTAGGGTGAAGAAAACGAATTCAACAGCGGTCGACGCTTCAGAAATTGTATAGTTAAAACCAACACCGATGCATAATTTAGCACCCATAATTGTGTTTTTAACACGTTGCCTGTTAGCCGGCCTATAAACACAGCAAAAAAGCAAACATGTGTATTTATTTATTTTAATATGAAAGTAGGTTTATTATATAAAACCGATAATTAAACAAACAGTTTTAATATTACGCAAGAAACAGTACCTAAGTTAATAACAGGAGACTGTTTAATGAATATGGTGTGTACAGTCAACAGAAGTGTTTGGTGTACAGGTCATACTCAGGTGAACTGTGACGAAGATTTCATTACTCAGTATACGCACAACAAGATTTTATATATCTTTTGTTGTCAGTACACGAATATTAAGCAGTAACAGTACTATACTTACTAGAAAACTTATGAGTATTTATTTGAAAATTTATTAAAAGTAACACGTCGCGCAAATATAAAAGTGCGCGGCGAGCAATGCGTTTAGTGTCGCTTGAGGTGCGCATCAGGCGGTCCGTAGTGCGCATGCGTACACTGCAGCACTGCCACCATTGGCACACCACAGCTTCATAGATCACTACAGTTCGTATTACAAGACACTTTCAATATTTACTTATATTACCTACACGATCATTATTAGCGACGCTCCGTTCACATTTTTTTAAATCGAATATGTTCTTTGCTTTGCCTATTGCTGTAAGCTGAATAGGGGTAAACCATAGAAATATATAAAAATTGTTATATCTATGGGGATCTTGGCTAAAGCTTTTTATTTGGGTTTTTAAACCAATTTTCAATTCTCGTGTTAAACGAACACGAGTTTAATGTAAAGACATTGATTGAATTTTGAGTTATAAAGCTGTAGGTATATGGTTTTACATTTTCCCGTATTCGATGATTCCCATAATAAACGAACTACCTGATGAACATTCAAGTAATTCACCAGCATTTTATAAACATAGGTACTTAAATATTACAGTATGAAACGTAACTAGAAACTGTAAATATGAAATGTTATAATAATACTAGTATTAGTTTTAGCAAACGTATAAAGGGACGAGATGAGTTGTATCTGCGCGTAGATCACGGCACTAACTTGAAAGCGAGATTATCATAAAGCAGTACAGCGAGCAGTGTCGCGGCAGATGTTTGATAAACGCACTAACAATGCCACATTAGTATGAACTCAGAAACAATGTAAATTATGAAGATAGGTTCTTAGCCAAATACTTGCTTGCGTGGGCTATCAGCACCGCAAATGCCAACATTCCACACCACCATTGGCTAAACTAAGGTTTAGTCAACGAGTAGCATCAAGCACTGACTCTAATAGAGATAAGTTTATCTCGACTCCAGAGTCATAAACTTCATCGAGTACACGGCTGATAGCTAAACTCGCGACGTACAAATCGGCGTGCAACCAGCAGATCTAGCTAAACTAAACACGAGTAAAAGCAACAATAGTCTCGCTCGACATGGAAAAAGTCGTGACCGACTCGAGCTCAGGTCAGGCAGGATGCTGCGGGCGTAAATAATGCCGACGTCCGATCTTAATTATCGCTCCATCGTTAGAGATGACCGACGGGCAGACCGAAATCGGCGAGGTGGTTGCGACATCGCTCCTCTGTCGGGCGAAGTGCCCCGTCATTATCCAACGGTGTATCGCCCACCGATAAATCGCTAGAACCACCTGCGAGACGATCTGACGACCGCTGTTATTGTATAGTTTTGGCAGCAGACATTATAATTCTTTTGTTGCCATTGCTATTATTTTCATCGCGATGACTCGTAAATTTAATACATTCGAAGATTGGAGATAATATCGGATGATTTTAAAAGGATTTGATTTGAAACAAAAGATTATTTTGAAACAAATGGCTATAGCAAATCAACATTATGCCGCAAAATTATATCTAGGATAGCTTCGTAGCTTATTTATATTTAATAGAGTAGGTAGACCGCTGTATCATTGGAACTTATACCAATTTAAGCGAGAAAAAAAGTAAAAATCATATCTTCCAAAAATATAAATGACATGCTCGCTTTGGTTTCAGTTCGTTAATCGTTAAGTGCTTTGTGTTCGCCGCTGCGCTTGCACCGATCTCGATCCGCGAGCGACGTTGAAAAATTCAGAGCTCGTGATTTTCGTTCGTGTACTTCATTTATTTGCACGGAGACGGCGAATATTGTTTACTGCACCACTCTCAGAGCTTTCCGGCTTTCACATTGACTGCATTATAGAAAATAACGTTCTATAATTATGTACTCTACATTTTAATGGGATACTTGTGAACTTTATTTCCTGACTTAAACTGTTAAGCTTTCATTTTTAAAACCTACTTGTTAATGGTACGTATGCCCACCAAATACCGCTCTGAACTTCCACAGCCTACTTATTTGTTAAATCTTATCTGCAAACCATTAAAATCAGACGGAATTCGCAGTCGTGTTCCATGCGATATGGAGCTAAAATGCACCACAATATGAACTTAACTGTAAGTATAATATGAACCATTTTGTTATTCAAGTTTTTCCAAAAATATTTGAGACGCGCATAGTTATTACGAAATTATACTATCGATCAGGCAATAATACGAGGATAGTGCCCTCGGGTGGCAAATTTAGGAGAAATTGAGGGTGCCTGCGTGCCTTCCCGCGAGCTGTATAATCCTTGCATGCATGCATAATAATAAATGTTATTCACCAAGATCATATAGCACGGGGGAAACGATTTACACAATCAAAATATTTTCAGAACTACAGGCACAAGTTGATTCATCATGATTACTTGTCTCAAACATGATATCTGAGCTGTAACACAACGGTACCATTGAAACAGATCAAGAACTAAAGATATTTACAGATATATATTTACCCAACTATCAATACATAACGGTGTTTTTTATTTGAAAAACTTTATTACAGTGCAAATATTTCTACGGCACACTTTTTTGATGAGTCACTCTAATTAACATTTATTGTCTCGATAGTAAATCAAGCCTGATTGTATGTATTAAGTATATATAAAGGTAGATAAGTACTGCTTATTGTTAGATATATAGGCATATCGAGCAATCTGTTACATAGTGGACATTATTTTCGGTAAACATAGGTCCGAAACGGTTTCGATCGATGTGCTCAGGGCGATGCAAATTGCGTCGCCTGTTATCGGTGCACTTTATCCGGGGTACTTTTGTGCATATTTTACATATATTTGTGGGGATGCGGCGATAGCCGGCGTGGGCGGACCCAGCGGCCGCATGCTAATGCACGCGGTAAACGGCGCGCACGCAGACTCGGACTTAGGTAAATTAAACGTTAACATGATCATACTGTACTGTTTTAGCTTATCTAAATAGAGTTGCATATTCCTTATAACGGTGCTACATTAGGTTTCAGGTATTTAGAACCAAGATATTAAAATAAAAAAAAAAAACACTTGTTAGAAAGATTACGCACGCTGCTAACTCATTTTCATATCTAAATATCGTTCAAAAAGACATAGATCAAACTCGTAATACATAGGCACAAAATAAATAGAGGCAATAAAGATCAGTATCGCTTCTCTCGGCCACTAATCTCTGACACCATAACATAATTGTGCAGAGTCCCGGGGGGATAGCGGCCTCGCTGCGGTCACGAAGTGCTCTAAACATAGAGTCTAGCCCTAAACGATGCCACCATATCCGTCGGCGGACAACATCCACTCATAAGTTCGTGTAGCCTCAGCCTCACGGGCTCACGGCTAGCACAACATACCTACCTACCTATGTAAGTACATAGGTACTACATAGCTTTGTACACACTGTATTTTCCAACGGTATTGAAGATTTGTCCAATGTTTTACAGCCCTATGTAAGGTTTACAACGTCTTACAATGTTTCGATTCTTGTGCAACAATAGGCAATCGAAGTACATGTTTATTATTTTGTTATACGAAAAATTAATTTCGTTTATGATAAACATAAGTAGCTTTAGACACTCCTAGCCTGTTTTAAAAAATATAAAAAAGTTATTTTCAAACGTAAAGTTGAATGACGTTTCAGTTTCAGTTAATTTATGTTTGCTCTTTATGCATAAAATTGATTAAAATATAAGATCTGTTAATATTTGTTCGTAAAAATACTGTAAGCACTAAAGTAAATAGGTACATAGTGACTTTAAAATTGAACAATATTTTCAACACCTTTTAGTACATTCCTATACCTTATAAAATTCCGAACAATATAAACTTGTTGGGTGAAATTAATATAATCCGTATGTATGTGGTTGAATGTCAATAACAGTCAGTTGATCAGTAATTAATAGTAGATAAGTGTGCCGGTCGATGGGCGCCTGACATTTCAGTTCGCGACGATAATAAGAGTCAATAGCTTTTTTACGGCAAGATAAGCCAGCAGAATATGTTAATATTTTGATCGCATATTTATACTTGTAGGTACAACTTTAAGATCTAGTTTCATTAATTTTTAACCCCCTACGCAAAAAGAGGGGTGTTATAAGTTTGACGTGTATCTTAGCTCCTAAACGAATGGACCGATTTTGATGCGGTTTTTTTTTTGTTTGAAAGCTAGCTATATTTTATGAAGTTTGTTGAGGTAATTGATGATCGTCAGCTCATTTCTTACTTGCAAAAAGTTATTTTATTTTTGTACTTTTTAGAGTTTTATTTTTGTGTCGTGGGTTACTTAAAATTTGTAATTTTATTTTTAGACAGATCAATATCTCCGATAAGGAATTGAGGATATCTTGTCATCATTTTTACGTATCATCATCAATAAAAAATACGTTGTTTGTAGTTTAAACAGTTTTATTGCACACAAGACAAGGTTGCATTAAAAAATGGAATGAGGTAATAAAGGGAGTGACGTAAAATTTGGAGGTAAACGACTTGAATGATTGATGTTCGTAAAATTACACTGTTTTAAAAACGACAGAGTTGTGTGGTCATCTTTAAGACTTTAAGGTTCACGTTCGGCTGAATCCTGATTGTAATTACATGAAAAATTTTAATCTTGTATTAATATTGGAAATGAGATTACATTAATCATGTGTAAGACGGATTATATTATAACTAGCTTTTGCCCGGGACTTCGCTCGCGTGGAGGTTGGAAATTATCCCAAGGGAAAGGACTACCGAGATAAAAAGTATTCTGTCCTAATTCAGGTTCTGGTCTACCCATGTTTCAAATTTTATCCAAATCCTTTCAGCCGTTTTAGTTTGAAAGCGTAACAAACAAACACAAACTCACTTTCGCATTTATATTATCAAGTCAAGTAGTATTATAATATTGGTTAGGATTAGGATTAATTGGCCCAGCAGTACACATATTCATAACATATGTAAGTAAATTGTTGAATACTAAAAGTGTCTTTAGTCCATAGCTCGTAGGCTCACTTGCAAGTTTCAAATTAAATAGGGAAATCGTAGGAATGTAAAATGGCTGTAGTTTTTCTCGCTACTCACGTACAAGGCTTGAATTAGACAAATAGCAGTCATTTATCGTTTTCTACACGTAATTTCCATTTCAATAATAATCTGTGTAAGTTATAGCGCGGATAAATCAAGTTCATAAGTGCCATCGAGCGACCGGCTATGCATCGCACGCTGTACCAAAAACTGCATGAAACCTGTAATAAAAATAATTTACTTATATTTGACACGAATACCTTGGAGTATTATTAGGAGAATTGAAATATAAAGAAATAATATTTATGATCATGGTTTCTTACAAAGAAATCAAGCAATCATTTTCATGAAAGTACTTCGAATCAACTCATAGAATAATCGTCTTTGATTTCACCTAGTAGTCGGTGAGTCGGCATCCTGTCGCTACTTATGCGCTATTGTTATGGTAAGCTCAACCTGTTCTTACTGTACCTGTCTGATACCGTCTCCTAATACTTACTCCTCGTGAGGCCTGCCCGCCTCCTAATGCGAACTTACCGTATTTTTTTTATCAACAACGGAAACATTCTGGTCTTAGCGATAACATCCAATGGCGGCATTCGTTTTCCTAAATTATGATAACTGCATAGGTTTTTGTTCAATCCCGTGATTACAGCACTCGTAGTTGTCACTATATAAGAAACTTAATGGTTTTTCAACTAAGTTTTATGTAAATGATATTACAATTTATATTCCTAATAGATTCCACCGATAAGATGTTCAAGTTTTGATATTGTCAATTTTTTATATCTATTAAGTACGGGTCATTATTCAACACGCATGGTACAAGGAAACATTCAATATTTCTTATTAATCTAGTAGCGAACCGCAATCAATTATCGAAACTTGACTAATCGACGATCCCAATAAACCGACGTACTGTCATTTCTCTTCCCTTAATCGATTACTTCAAACATGAACTCTAGGGGGTCCACTAGCGCTCACAGTGCTCCGAGTGCTCCGACTACTCAGACTACGCCGTACGCGTACCCATCGCGTACCTAACCTTTTTGTCCATAATAAATCTTTTTCGTCTTTTTGTTGTGAAGTATGTAGCGCTTGCCTGTACAACCGTTCCTTGTTTATGCTCGCTACACGCCACTACCGACAGCGGTCAACAGTCATATTTTGCTATCTCATACAATTTAATATACTGTTTGCTTTTATAACACTTTACACAGTTTACGTGCGAGTTGCTGCTGTCAAGACCGCTGAGGGAGCTGCGCCCGTCAATAAGACAATTAAATGTACAAACGTTGTCATTTCCGTATTATATTGCCTTCATTCAAAAATGTATAAAGCGGCTGGGAATTTGTACGGTAACAACTATAAAGTCAATGTTTACAATCGATCCCTACGGTTCTCATGCATTCTCAATTCGTGAACAATAAGTTTTATTAACACGTTTCAATTTATTTCCTCGAGAGCTAAGATCACACAATCAGCGTTAATTGCTGCTTCTCTTACGTGCGGTCACGTGGGCGTGAGGATAGGTTCTATGGAGGCTTCTTAAGACGGCACCCTCGTCCAGATACAAAGAAAAGATTGAGTCATCATAACAAATGCGCAGGCTGTCCTCACCGGCGCGGCTGCGCATGCGCGGTGTGGCGGGCGGCCGGAGCTCCGAGGGCAGGGAACTCGCTACAATCGGCCTCTTCTTATCTGTGACGGCTCCGATCATTGTGTCTCGAATACTTCGTGCTTCACAGTACGAATGACGAAATACTGATACGTTTTAGTCTTTTACTTTTCTCTGTCTTTGTTGACTTGTCGACTTCTTTTCGAATGGTTTTTTGTAAATGTTCAACCGCCACGCTTGTAAAGCTTGCTCTGACTTCATAAATCTTATCTAATTCATCGCATCAAGCGAGAATTAAACACCTTGTACCTTCGCCTTCAGATCACTAAGTAAAAAATTGTAACGGTACAAACGTAAGAAAAAATCATTCGCCCATTGGTATTGGTACCTACGATCAATAAAAAATATGTCTATCAGTTATTCATTAATGTTGATCAATAAATATGTAATTATACTCTGATGTAATCAATCTTTGCAAAATATTCAAACAAAAACTCATCAAAATACTCCTTAAAAATGAAGAATGAAAAAATGGGACCCACCGAAAAAGTAAAAAAAGTTTAAATTACAAAAAAGGAAAAGAACTGCTCCATTAATCATATTGATGAATGCACTTAGTATCACACATACTAACATCGAATGCGATGCGATGCATCCTACTCGGAACATTATTTTTGGATTTTCTTTCAATTCAACCCTTTTAAGTTGTCCGAAATAATGCCTCTTGTTCTCTCGCGTTACATTTTGGAAAATGAAACATCACACAATGATGTTTCGAATCGCGGGTTTGATTGGGTGACTGTTTAATTAACACATGACGATCATTCATTTCTTGTTGTGTAATTATTTTGGTTGAAAAGGTTATTGCTAATGATAGAGAAAAAATTGTGTCTGCATTGTAATTTGTACATGGAGTCTGACATAAACGATTCTGTTTCACAATAATTTTCGCGTAGCTCTTGTCTCTGGAGCATGTAGAAATTTAGTTTGAAAAATAAAATAAATTCGTCGATTATCGATGTTAGAGCGTATCAAATAAAAGGGCCACAGGCGTATTTTGTCATCCCGTCGGTCGTCCGGCGCGCGTCGCCCGGACAGCCGGACGGTCGGCCGGACAGGCGGCGGTCAGCCCAGACACACATTTGTCCAGCCACTCGCTCGCTGGCTGCATTTTTAGAATTATTAATTTGGTTCGTGTTCTTATACTGTGTTAAAGTGGCCGATTTTGTGCCAACCTCATAAATAAAACATCACCAGACTCTTGCGACTGTTTTATAGGAGTCGACGGTTGCTTAAATACGTTATTATTAAGTTGCATTGTTTTACTTTAAAAGGCAATGTTTTTATATCACGGCAAATTAAGGACGTCACGATTGCATGGCTCTACATATTTAATTAATTATTTTAAATTCTAGGAAGCCACGAATTACAAAATCTACTCTATAATTTTAGGTTATACAAAAGACTAGTCTTAAAAGACAAAAAAACTAACAGTAGCTTTATTTTTCAGGTGGAAGTCATAATCCTGGATAAGAACGACAGTCCTCCAGAGTTCAAGAACATCCCTCCTGCTTACCTCGCATCCGAGGACATGGCTCCAGGGCAGCGCATAGCAACCATCGCAGCCGAAGACCCTGACACCATCGGCAGCATCACCTACAGCATCCAGAATGATGAGACGACGCCATTTTCTCTGGACCCTCAAACTGGACTGCTCACTCTCAAAGATCCTTTAGACAGGGAAACGACTTCTGAGTATCAGGTGATCGTGAGAGCTGACGATGGGGTCCAGTTCACGGATGTCACAATTGTTGTTCAGGTTTGTTGTTTTTATATGAGAAACCCGAATTATGTACAGTCGTAGACGTCATAAAGATACTTAGATCTCGTAACATCAGGTGTACACTCGTTAACAGAAGCACGTGTACGGTTTATGTTAGAATGTTAGAGATTCTGGTGTTTTACAGTAAAACGTATATATAAACGTATATGTTTTACAGTAAAACGTATAAAGTAATTCTAGCTTTCAATGTTGCTAAAGGTAACCGTTTAATTGGTTATACGAGTACATTTGATAAATTCAGCCACAAATTTCATTTGTAACTTTGCCTTAATATGGCAAAACAAATTTTACAGTAATTCCCAACTAACCTTTTATTATAGTTGGCGATACCCAGCAAATACATAACAATGAAGAAAATTTCAGCTTAGGCTATAAGCAAAAGATCTTTTGTCATGTAAAATCATGGGAAATAACAGTACTCTAAAACACGCTACTTAACATTTCATAAACAGTTTTGTTGCCGTCTATACATGAATCTAAACATCTACATGTCGGTCCGTTGCCGCGTCGGCTCAAATCAGTAGAGTTCTTATCACCCCGTCTACATCCACTTGTCCAACAGACGTACGACCACCGATTAACTAATCATTGAACCTCTTACCTACCTACCACTTATATCTGAGCACATTTCTGCTATTTATTTACGATTAGGTAAATTAACTTTCAAATATTCAGTCATGTTAATTATATTATCATCTAACAGTATCTTACGTCCGTTGAAAGAATTAAGCACTGGAGGTTATTTTCGTATTCCCATGTGTTAATGTAATTTTCAGGTAACGGACACGAACGACAACCCGCCAGTTTTCAAGGAAAGTGCTTACTCTTTCGACATTCCCGAAAACGCAGCGAGAGGTGTAATGGTTGGCACCGTTGCGGCCATTGACCTCGACTCGGGAGCCAATGCCCAACTCACTTACACCGTCATCTCGGACTGGGCTAATGATGTATTCTCGCTCAACCCTCAGACAGGGGTGTTCACTCTGACTGCCAGGTTGGATTATGAAGAGGTAAGATTTTGTTAAGACTATCTAGGATTTTTCTTTGTGCTCAAAATTATTGCTAAAATAGAATCGTAAATAGAACCACAGTCGATTAAGCCCAAAAACTCTTTCGTGGGTTATTCATTAGCAGAATAACGGTTGCATTCTTAGAAAACTTCATACAAAAGCTCCACCATAGAATCCCCAAAAAAAACTTCAAAGATAAAACAGAGATTAAGGTCACGTATGGTACGTTACGCATGCTTATTGCTCAAATCTCGACGAACCGAACCGAAAATAAAATGACAGCAAATGTTAATTGGGCTTTAAAACGATTGAGTAGTAAATGTACATTGACAATAACCTCACAGCGGGCATGCCGCTGCACCGAGATCCGGAGGCAAGAGTTTAAAAACACTCGTAAAGTGGTGCAACGTCGTCGTAAAAACGGACGAAATGTGCAATTAAAAACACTTAAAATAGATTAAGTGATTACCGTGGAAAACATTTGCGAAGGAACAAAAAACAAAGCTGATTGAACGCGCTCCTAGACCTTGGCATATCGGGTTTGAACTACAGAAACGTATTTTAAATAGTACATTTGCAATTTTCGTGAATAATCATTACTGGAACCCTTTCGAAATTTGAGCTGTACTAAGTAGAATTAAAGTTCATATTCATATGATCGGTAGACGAGCGTCCAGTTACATGGATGTAACTGCCCTTCCATGTACTAAAATAGTCTGATTGATTCCAATCCAATCGTTGATTGCTAGTCGGCAATAAATAACAATTGTATCAGGCAGACGTTATTACATTTCAAGATTTTTATTTTGAAACGTTTGCTTGTGTAAATACGGAATTAATTAAAGCTTAATTAATTGTGTCGGTAAGTTGTATATGTTCTGTAAAGTCGACATGCGACCTACACTCTTGAAGGTATAATCAATTTAATCTGCAGTCGTTTAAGTTTTTACATACAGGACGATGCTTGCTTGTAATGAAAAATTAGTGCCAATTTATTTTCAATCAATATCACCTATTTTTTAAATAAACTTGTTGATCCTTCAAACTATTGAAGTTAATAAAATTATATTTTTAGTATAGTATCCATGATAGGCAATTTATTACTTAAAACATGGCGTCAACAAAACTTGTAAATTGAGACTTGCAACTAAGTCGAAAGTTTACAACTTGGCTAAAGTTTAGTAAAGCGTCCATGTCCATGAAAATGTTCGATCTTATTTGTAAAAAAAACTTTTTTACAAAAAAATACAACCGACTTCCAAAAACAACACTACAAAGTGAAAAATAACTTTAATTTCGGAAGTCGGTGTCTGATTAAATGTATTTTCGTTTTTGCCACCGACTTCCGAAATTAAAGTTATTTTTCACTTTGT
Organism: Cosmia pyralina; assembly: GCA_946251885.1. NCBI lineage: Eukaryota > Metazoa > Arthropoda > Insecta > Lepidoptera > Noctuidae > Cosmia > Cosmia pyralina. The sequence goes on from OX276346.1 coordinate 16,619,658, forward strand.
AGTGTTGTTTTTGGAAGTCGGTTGTATTTTTTTGTAAAAAAGTTTTTATTTTTCACTTTTTAGTGGTTCACATGTGCTTACCCCTTCACAGCGTACTGGCGTGATGTTATGTTATGAACTGGTGTGAACAACAAACAGACATGAGATTTCAGCAATCCCAGTCCATTTGCTATCATTTATTGAGGAGTTCCGTTGCCTATCTCAGAAGTTCTTCATCAGATCTTCACCAAATTGAAATGGGACAACTCCAAGAAAGTACTCTTCCAAAAACTATCCAAATCGCTTCAAGTGTGCCTATAAAATTGGAAGAGTTCTCTCTATTTCTCCAGGATCCCATCATCAGATCCTGACTTGATGATCATGGGACCACCTGGGAAGTATACCCTTTCAAACAAAAAATAATAATTCAAATCGGTCCAGCCATCTTCGAGTAATCGGGGAACATACATAAAAAAAAAAAATAAAAAAAAAAAAAAAAAAAAAAAAGGTCCCGACGAATTGATAACCTCCTCCTTTTTGAAGTCGGTTAATAACGAAACGTTGTGTACCTACGTAACCGTGTACATAGTTGCTTACTTATAACTTCACGAATCATTAAAACTTTGTATTTTTATAGTACCCACGAAAGATTTCACGCATATACTTTGCAGAACCCCCGGCCAGCACAAACTCGCAATTAAAATTTGTGTTGCTTAGATAAATATCAGTGTTTTGCGTTTCATGGCCGCGTTATTTTTTATCAAATTACTGCGAATAATAAAGATCGCAATCTTGGTTCGTCTACTTTAGGATTATTTACGACTACACACCGCTAGCACGGACTTTAAATTCATAAACGTAAACGTTGTCTGCCGCTAACATTGTTGAAACCTTTGTATGGGTGCAAATGAGTTGCACCGTAGCTCTAGCATAATAAAATATTAATACGTTCATCTGCATATTCCATACAATAATATTGAAAATTGGCGCCTCGTGGATGAGGCTTTAGTAGAGTTCTATGCTTTGATATGGAACCATTACTTTGTGGACTATGCTGATGGGATCAATAGAGCCTCTGTCCGCGTTCATTACCTATTATTTTCAAGAACATGTCTTAAGACGTTAATCAGTGTAGGACATTGTAGGTACAACTAGTTGCTAGAACATGAATATTTGGTTAGTTCTTATTAACCCTACCTATTTAGTCAAAGCTAGAAATCATGATTTTGCATCCTACCTGTGGAAACGCTTGTTTCTGTGGAAACTTCATGCTTTTGCTAGATACATGACACTCCTATTGCTTTTGCTGGAAAGGAAGAACGCTAGATGCCATGTTGTCAAAATAACATTTCAGTTCATTTTTACAGTTCCATACCTCAAAAGAAAAAACCAGAACCCTTATAGGACTCACTTCGTTGTCCGTCCGTCTGTCTGTCAGTCTGTCGAGACCCTTTCTCTCAGAAATGCGTGAAGGTATCAAATAGAAATTAATATTAAATATATCTATGGCCCCTTGGAGCTCTAAAAAAATCAAGCTTCTAAGTCAACGCAATAAAAAAATACGGCCATTTAAGCTACACATTTTGATACTCGCAAATAAATCAAAACCTTTAAGGTAGGTACTTACCGTTGATCTCGAATTATGAAATTGGGCATGAAGCAAGGTCTCACAGCACAAGTAAAGGAAAAAATCCGAAAATCGTTAACTAATTTGTAATTTAATCGCATAAAAAAATTTTTTTTGGGATTTTTAGTTTTTCAACTACAATGTAAAATTTGTTTTTGGGATATATTATTTTCAACTACAGAACCCTTCATTGTGCGTGGTCCGACACGCACTTGGCCGATTTTTTGTGAAACTGTGGAAAGAACGATTTCTTGGTCAATACATTTCGTACATGCTACAGGCTGTTGACAGCACATAGATCCTTTCAATAACATAATATCTCCGGCATGCATCGCTCACTGCCACGCCTGCAACATTTCATAATAATTTCATGTACCTTGCAATTTTTTAAGTGGATAAACTATTTATAGTGTTTTGTACCGATTCATATGTGCCAGCCCCTTTCAGCTCGCGGCCATACATTGCGGTTGAAAGAATTATCGTAACACAGATCTTGATGAGGCCACTGACCGCTTGGCCTCTACGCGACGTCACTTTTTTAACTACTTCTAAATAATATTATTAGTTTAGTTATTGTTATTAGAAATACTTGAATCCAAAGTTTACATCTGACATAAAAATGCGATTAAACTTTTGGGTAGATCGTAAAATTGCGCAACAGTTTACAGTCAACTTGAGAGCATGTTACTCATCTTTAGTCTGCAGTTTTCATATATTCCAAAATAGTCAAGTCCAAATAGTAAAAAAATCTATGAATACTCAATGATAAAAGAAAATTTACTGAAATATATTTTCGGTATTAGGTAACATGATTAGGTAATCTATGCAAAAGAGATATTCAAGAATGCAAATATTCTTTCCGCTTTCCACTATAAAAAATATTATAAATACAGTTACAAAGTGCAGGTAAACAATCCACCCGTATCTGCGCGGAAGTGCCCTTGTCATAGAGATATGCTATTAACTTAATACAGTTGACAATATCACGTTTTCTGAACACCTTTCGTGAGTTTTTCGTACTAAAAGTTTAAATATCTATACAGTTAAAGCTGCTGGCGGCTAATTACAAATAAATTCCCCATTTTTTTGTTTTTTTCTTAATTTATGATAAACTATTTCACATTTATCAGTTTATCTGCATGATAATCTTCATAGCAGTAGTGTACGGACATGATATACACCTGACATTAATGTCTTTTCGCAAAAATAAGACAGGACTGAGTAAAATTTATTATGGACCATGAAAAATATTGCAGGTTGTAGATAATATTATACGCAATATAAGAACGAAGGACAATATTGCCTTCGGGCTAGTTAGGTAAGTATTTAATGTGAAACCAGTCCAGTCTGACGTGCCCAATAATAATGTTGGCTTACTCTGTACCACAGAATTATTGTACGTATCAATATCAGTGTAATTTGAACATTCTAAAATTGTAATTAAGTAATTTACGAACATTCTTGGCCATATTGATTATTATTTGTAAAGACATGTTTTAGGCTCTTCATGAGTGAAAGGTATATTATATTACCGATATGAATGTCTCTGCAGATTCACAACTTGGCACTAAATTGTTGCACAATAAGGTACCGCCAAAGCACAATCTCGGTTTTCATATGATCTAACCATTACAAAGAATTGTCTGGACTTTGATGAGTCGCGTTTGTTTCCTTACAAGCCATGTTTCATTACGAAAACTGAAAAAAATTCTACCAATTCAAATCTGACACAAAGGTGCCTACAAAAGTACAAATTAAACGAAGCTTTTGCTAGCTAAACAATGACTCGAAGAGTATATTTTATTGGAATCGACAGTTGGATAGAAATACAAAAGGAAATTAATGCTGCGATCAATGCGCTTCTATGTTAGATTAAGGATGTCGGAAAATCAGAAAACGAGAAAGCGGTTAAATCCTTTTCATAAAATATTTCGCTTTTACAAGTAATTATCTGTTATTAATATAAATGGAAATAACGCAAACATCATCAAATAAAATACCATATAAAAGATGTCCAATTTACCGTAGTAAAATAAACTCAGAAAGCCGTTTTTAAAGTTGAAGTGAAACTCTGGAGACGGCAGCTATCGCATTCTTTAACATTTGCGTGTTAACTGAACAATCATAAAAACTCCGTGATTTGAACAAAGCGATGTACGCCTTAAACTTACGAGTATGCTTTATGCACCAAGCTTTTTTTTATTTTCACAAGCCCAGCATAAAACCTATTTAACATGTTTTTGCGGCAACTCGTCGCAACCACCTTATTGTACTCATCAATGCTGTAGTAAAATGACAAACAAGTCGTTAAATTTTCTATGGACATAAATCAAAGGTCGTTTTGTGATTTTTCGGTATTAGCTAGGAGGTAATCTTATATTTAAGTGCAATATTACTAAAGCATTTCAAACAAATATTTACTACCTACGTAAGATCGATGATTGTAATCGCTGTAGGCGCGAGTGTAAAAATTTGTTCATCGATCTTAGGAAAGCTATTGAAATGAAATGAAATGTATATTTCTGTAGATCTTTTATGACAATTTAAAAACGTCAATATTTTAAAACTAAACGGTGTCGGTGTGTTTCCTAGCTGACTGGCCCCTGAGAAGAAATGCCAAAACAAACTCAGAAGTCATGTAGGTATCTTTTAAAAGGGCCTTTTGAGAAAAAAGAGCCATTTCAGCTTTGAGATGACCTGTTCCTACAGATGACATGCATGCATCTGTTATCGTGTAGCTCAACCATATTTTAGGGAGCTCACCGACCCCCGTCACGCGACATTTGCGTAGGCCATATACAAAATACTCAAAACCGCCAGAAAGTTATAAAGTCATGTAAATCAAAATTAAGATATAGTAGACATTATGCACCTGATCTTTGTCTCGCTCTTGGCCAATTTTTTTTTGTACCGTTTACTTCGATCAATATACTTGTTTTGTGAACAAAGTTACAGGCAAATTCGTTTTTCACAAAGTCCCTACTTATTCTTAAAATATTGTATACAATACAATAGGTACAGAATACAAATAAGTAATGCGTAAGCAGGTTTGTGATGTCAGTCACTAGGTAGCCTACTTAGCTGCCGCGGAGACTCTGTAACATCAACAATGTAGCAGACACTTTTTCAGTCTTGAGCTAAAAGAAACTCGTTCCATTGTTTTTAAAAATTATCTTTTCGTTACGTGCGTGCATCGAGTGTATGTGCTCACAGACGTGTCTCCGGCGTGGTACATAAGGGCGGTGTTCGCGAGCCATCCGCGTGCACTGGACTCATCAAGTCGGCCGGCCCCACTAATTAGTAAAAACAATTCTCTGGGTACATTCGTTCTCTCGACCGCCCGCCAATTCCGCGTACCCCGCTAGAGAGCTGCTAATTTCATCCCAGTACAGTTTTTTCGCGTCGCGCATCATATTCGGCATTTGTCCGCTCGATCCGCCATCGAAATTAAGGCTCGAACAATGTCAGACAAAGCGGCCGTCCGCAAAACATCCCCGAGCCGGATTCCGCGACCACTACTTGTTTTTTTTAAATCGCCATCTCGCTCCACGATCCACGAATGAGGGAGCTTGTCATAGCTGGGAAGCTTCGGTGTCCTATTATAATTATGGAAAATCTGAATGCCGCCGTCATTCGTAAAATGTTACCGTCGTACTTCATGTAATGCTTTGTTTTAGAGTCCAGATTTTCTTGATGGTTACTTACGACGCTATTTCGTACTATCTTGTACATTTTAGGTTTTTTTATTTTAATGTTATGATTATGACTGGTTCTCATTAATGGCACACTGAAACTAGATTTGTACCGATAAGGTTACAGTACCTAATAACTTGGCTGCAGCAATATTTCTTACCATGTGTTTATTTAACATTATATCACCTTGTTCCAGACTCAACACTACATATTGGTTGCGCAAGCGCAGGACAATGGTCACCCCTCTCTTTCTGGCACTGTCACGGTCTACGTCAACGTGATTGATCTCAACGACAATGCACCAATATTTGATCCCATGAGCTTTTCCAACGAAATCCTAGAGGATGTCCCCATTGGTTCTTCAGTTGTCACTATAAGTGCTACTGATTTAGATTCAGGTAAATAAACACCTAAATATGTACGCAGCAAATAGAATAATGTGCTAATTAAATTAAGTAACTGCCTAACAATGTGTCATTAATTCAGACAATTTATACTTAATGCAACCAGAGGACTGAAACAGGTAAACCATGAAACATTTTTGTATCATCCGAACCACGTGCATTGTATTAATATTTTCTTTTAAACTTACAGGTCTTAATGGCAAAGTAACATACAGCATCAGCTCTGGTGACGAGGCTCAGGACTTCAGTATAGCTGAAAACGGTACAATTTACACCGCGCGGCTATTGGATAGAGAGACTCTGCCGATCTACAACCTCGTTGTTACGGCTAAAGATATGGCTAAGCCACCTGAGCCCCAACTGTCTTCGACTGTACAGGTAAAATCACAAAGAAATGTCTGAAAGGGTATATTATAATTTTACTTACTTTGGATTAAGGTCTTGAAAGAATTCTTCATGTAATCAGTGTAGATATACCTATATCATCAACTTTTTATTACATTCTAGTTCTCCAGGTTATGTTAGGAGGCGCGGCCCCTGCCGCGCTGTGAGGCACACAATGATCCTAAATATTTTAATTTATGTTTGTTCAAATGTGTTCCTTGCATACGGCACTGTGCCAAATAAACGTTTTTATTTCCTTATTTTTCTTTAATATAACTATTTGCCACTTTAATTCATAAACAAAACTCTTGGTACTCAAACTTGTTCGTTTAAATGAACTTGCATGGAAGTATTGTTGTGAATTTTTTACCAGAAAATGTCCCATCGATCAAGCGGATACGAGCAATTTATAAACGCGCTGTCTCGCACATTCTTACTACCATATTTTTTTAAATTATGTTCTAACGTTTACTTTCGAACAACTTACAGTTACATCATGTTTACATGGGAGTGGGACGTCATATTTACCTTAACAGGGTCGTGTCACTTTTAGAAAGCTCTTACTAGATATGTCTACCTATACTAAATTGTAATGCTGGGTATTATTAAACCCTTTGTTAGAAAAAAGTTTTAAGTTTTCTAACAAAAGTCTTAAGGGGACTACAGGACCTAAACGCAAGTTTTATAATGCATAAAACTATATGATCCACTGCAGTAGGTAAACAAAATCAGAAAAAATATATTCTTCAGGATCTAGATGCTATCTAGAGTGTTGAAAACATAATACAACTAATTTGATAAGATAGAAAAAAAATCATAAAGATACTCGTACCTCTAAAAAAATATTTTAACGATTAAGAACCCATACTATACAAGCAATCATTCTGATTTTTGTCAGATTATTTTACAAGCAACGTACTAACGAATAGTGTTTTAATTTTTTAGTCCAATGATATATATATATATATATATATATATAATGATGTATACTTTTTGTAAATAGAAAATTGCTTCATATTTTGCAATAAATTACCAGGGTTGTGTCATTGAGCTTCTCTTTCTTTTCTATGAAGTCAGACAGTGACCGCGCTTTAGGTCCTGTAGGTAGTTCCCTTAAGTAAATTAGTTTGATGTTAATAATTTATTTTATTGTCTGTTACATAATGTCGCAACCCATTTATAAAGTAGTCACAACATAAAAATGAAACTATTAGTAATTTAGCTAACTTAAATATTGCATTCCAAACCCTTAAAAATCACGTTCATTACGAGGCATTGTTAAGTGCGTCTATTGTTGGGTTTCACAATATGCCCCCGATGAGGGCAGACGGAAGCATAGGACGCGTTTTGCTTTATTATTTTACTTGTATTAACTTTCTAAGAAATGTAAGATGCTGTTTTCGAAAAACATAATAAAATTCAATTGACGCTACATCCGGCCACTTTTATATTCCGTTAATCTGAAAAAGCCTCTCAACTGAGAAGATTTTTGTTTCATTTAACTGATTTTTATTAGATGTTTGTATGTTTCATTTTCTCACACTTTTATGGCACTGTTTTATTGTTACAGGTTACGATACAACTAAAGGATGTCAATGACATGGCACCTGAGTTTGTTACACCCAATATAACAACAGTGTCGGAAAATATTCCAATGAATACAGTCGTAATGACAATAAAAGCTGTTGACAAAGATGAGGGAAGAAATGGATATGTCGAATATTTTATGACTCCAGATCCAGAAATTAATGGCTACTTTTCTTTGGGAAATGTAGATGGTATATTACGAGCATCTGGAAAACTTGACAGAGAACTAAAGACAAGTTATACAATTACCGTCACAGCAAAGGACAGAGGTGATCCACCCAATGTGACCAAGTCCAAAATAAAAATAAATATTTTGGATGAGAATGATAACAGCCCAGTATTTGATCCGAAGCAATACAGTGCTTCAGTACCAGAAAATGCAAGCATTGGAGCTAGCGTCCTACAAGTAAGTATGATACTGAATAGTTGCAAATTAAATAGCTTACAAATGAACTATATTTTATTAACTAGATAAGAAATAGTAAGTAGGTACTTATAGTATATAAAAACCTGTTTATTTTACAGGTTTCCGCTACCGATATAGACGAAGGTGCAAATGGAAGAGTGAGATATGCGATTGCTTCAGGCGATGAAAATAGAGATTTCAGTATCAGTGAAGACACTGGTATTGTCAGAGTTGCAAAAAATCTCAATTTTGAAAGAAAATCTCGTTACCTGCTAACAATAAGAGCCGAAGATTGTGCTAAAGACGATGCCAGATTCGATACGACTGAATTATCTATTTCAATTCAAGACATAAACGATAACCCACCCACGTTCCTTGATTCACCGTACTTAGCGTACGTAATGGAAAATGTAATTCCTCCCAACGGCGGGTACATAATAACAATTCATGCTTATGATGCTGATTCACCTCCATTTAATAATCAAGTCCGCTATTTCATAAAGGAAGGCGATGCGGATCTTTTCAAAATAAATGCTTCGTCTGGGCAAATTTCCTTGTTAAGAACATTAGATCGTGAAGCGCAGGATGAATATACTCTAGCACTTGTGGCAATGGATACGGGTAAGTTACACAGCTATAAAATTTACTCAGTTAACAATTCGCAGTGCTTTGGATGTACGGTGTATACACTCAAGTATTGTATCAGTTATTTAGTTTATTTAAGAGGCCGTATAATTTTGCTGATTTCGCTGGTTTAACTGATTTAACAAACGTCATTTTACAGTTAAAATACTGTATTTCTATTAATTTTAATGCACAATGCGAAAGATCATTTCAAGTATGATCTAATATGTGAGCTACTTTTTTATTTTTATTATATAACTTTGATTAATCGATCTAAAACCGGCGAGTATATCGTAAATTTTTGCTGTAAGAGGTTTAGAATATCACATATTTACGAACTGCTTTGATGGCTAAAGGGTTTAAAAGATAAGGTATAGAGAAAATGGGCCACGAATTGTTTTTGATTTCGGCTACTTAGAACACTCGTTTATAAAATTCAAACAACAGAACTATACTTCAGTTCAAAATCAATCCATATTCTGAAAAAAATAAAAAAAATTACAATAAAAAATCTTTTAAAACAACCTAAATCTCGCATATATACTCGACGCAACAAAAAGGTAGCTCATTAATTAGTTCACGATTGAAATGATATTTCATGTTGTGCATTAAAACTTATAGAAATACAGTAAACTTATAGAAAAATTAAAATCACGTAAATCAGCGAAATCGGAAAAATTTCGTATACGGCCTCTTAAATATTTTTAAAATAATTCAGGTGCTTTTATGTTTCTAAAGGTCATGTGCAATATTAACTTTAAAAAAATTATTGCACAAAAACGTAGTTTTAGAATAGAATAGAATAGAAGAGAATACTCTTTATTATGCACACCATTTAAATTACAGGTTTTACTCGGCTAGGAGAGAATAAAATAATGAAAATGAGAATAAGAGAATTAAATTATTTTTGTAGTAGTAGTATTCAAGAGAATACTACTACTACAACAATAATTTATCACGAGTAATGATTTGGTTGTTGATTGAGTTTCTTTCATTTACAGGGTCACCTCCACTTACTGGATCAGGAACAGTGAAAATTGTGGTACAAGATGTAAATGATAACAGTCCGGAGTTTGAAAGACAAAGTTATAGAACCAACGTAAAAGAAAATTTACCTTCTGGATCTGTGATACTTAGTCCAAAAGCAACAGACAAGGATGTTGGCAACAATGCAAAGATAAGATATAGTCTTCTTGGTGACAAATCCGAAAGATTTCAGATAGATTCTGCTACAGGCGTTATTTCAACCAATGCAACATTAGATAGAGAAGATTGGGATGTTTACTATCTGATCATAATGGCGCAAGATTCATCAACCACTGACCCACGAACCGCTACTGCCAACCTTACAATAATAGTTGAAGATGAAAATGATAATACACCAACATTTGCTCATCCGGTCTATGAAGCTCACATATCTGATCGGACTGTCAAAGGAGATTTTGTTTTTGGAGTAAAAGCCAGCGATAATGATATTGGACTTAACAAAAAGATAGTCTATGATCTTAAAGGCGAACATGAAAACTTATTCGTTATAAATAAAGAGACAGGAGTTATAAAAGCCAACGAAAATCTAATGAAGTATAAGGATAAAAATGGATCCACTTTCAATCTACTTATAATAGCAACTGATAGTGGTGAAATCCCAAAACAGAGCACAGCAGAGTTGATTCTAATTCCAAAGTCGGTGAAGAATTTTCCGAAGTTTACAGTTACAAATAAATTGACTTTTACTTTTTCGGAAGATACACCAGAAGGTGTTTTGGTGACAAGATTGTCAGCCACATCTCCGAAAAAGGGCCCAACTGGGCTACTGCAATACGGCATCGCAGGAGGAAACGTTGGTGATGCTTTGAGAGTAGAACCTATGAGTGGCGAAGTATTCATTACTGGAAAAGGGCTTGATTATGAAACGATGCCTTTATACGAAGTATGGTTTGAAGTGAGGGATTCTGACAATCCTCCACTAAAATCATTTATTGAAATTGAGATCAAAGTAACGGACGCAAATGATAATCCTCCTGTGATTGAAAGCGCTTTATACAATGCGACAGTATTAGAAGAAGAATATCCGCCTCAGTTGGTAATTAAAATTGATGCACATGATGATGATTCAAATGAAAATGGCAGAATATCTTTTAAATTAGTCAACGACTATGATGAAACATTTAGAATCGATACAGAAGTTGGAGAAATTTATACAAACATAGCTTTGGATAGAGAATCCATTCCATTTTATGAATTAATTGTAGAAGCCGTGGACCATGGAGTACCTCAACTCATAGGAACTTCAACAGTTATTGTGACAGTCTTAGATAAAAATGATAACCCACCAAGGTTTACTCGGCTTTTCAGTGTAAATGTTACAGAAAATGCTGAAATCGGTTCATTTGTGATTAGAGTCACAAGTTCTGATTTAGACTCCGGTCCAAACGCGAATGCAACATACAATTTCGTTGAAAATCCAGGTCAAAAATTTATAATAGATCCAATAAGTGGAAACGTTACTGTTGCCCGTCCACTTGATAGAGAATTACAAGATGAGTACATTCTCAAAGTAGCAGCAACTGATGGAGCTTGGCGTTCCGAGACGCCATTGACCATCACAATACAAGATCAAAATGATAATGCACCAGAGTTTGAGTATTCATACTACAGCTTCAATTTCCCGGAACTACAACAGAAAAACAGTTTCGTTGGTCAGGTTATTGCTACTGATAGGGACAAACAAGGTCCCAACTCAATAATATCGTATTCATTACAACAACCATCTGATTTATTCTCAATAGATCCCGCAACAGGAGAGATACTTAGTAAATTCAAGATGAATTACAAAAGAACATCAATCAATTCATCACCTGAAAATACGTATTCTGTTATTGTTGTTGCTACAGATAATGGAAAACCCCCTATGTCTTCGGAATGTTTAGTTACAATCAATGTGGTCGACGCTAATAATAACGCACCGAAATTCAAAGATCATGAAAAGTTTGTACCTGTACCAAAAGACGCCACTTCAGGAGAAAAAATTATAAAACTGACAGCCGAAGACAATCTAGATTTTGGAATAAATGCAGAAGTGGAATATTATGTATCAGGTGGAAATGGCACTGCATATCTAACTATTGACAAAAAGAGTGGCTGGATAATTGTTAGTAAACAGTTTTACTACTTAGGTCAATACTATGAACTCAAAATAAAAGCAGTTGATCGCGGAGTTCCTCCACAGTCTGATGAGACTACAGTAATATTTGTTGTGACTGGTGAAAACATTCATAGCCCCAAATTCACAGCTTTGAGCTACCAAGTAATTGTACCCGAAAACGAACCAGTAGGTGCACCAATTTTAACAGTAAAAGCAAGCGATGAAGATGAAGGGCCTAATGGAATCGTGCGATACTCCATTTCATCTGGGAATGCAGGAGAAGAGTTCCAAATTCATCCGATATCAGGAGCTATAAGTATTTTGCGTCCACTTGATTTCGATACAATCCAAGAATATAGACTGAATATTACTGCAAAAGATCTTGGCTTCAAGTCGAAAGAAGCCATTGCAACGCTGACGATCATTTTGACCGACATCAATGACAACGCTCCACAATTCAACCAAACAAAATATATTGCATATTTACCAGAAAACTCTCCAGTAAACAGTTTTATATACAAAGTTACAGCAGTTGATATAGATTCACCGAAGAACGCCATAATTAAGTACTTCATAAATAATGATATGGCTTCATTGTTCCACATAGACGTCAATACTGGAGAAATATTCTCCAAAGAAGTATTCGATTATGAAGAAAAGAGACTTTACACTTTGGAAATCAGAGCTGAAAATCCTGATTCCATCATGCGTAATACGACTGAAGTGATTGTTTACATAACGGGTGTGAATGAATATTATCCTAAATTCAAGCAGCCCGTATTTCATTTCGATGTATCTGAATCTGCTGAAGTTGGAGCAAATGTTGGTGTTATTCAAGCTACTGATCAAGATAGCGGAGATGATGGGATAATATACTACTTATTTGTGGGTTCAAGTAACGACAAGGGCTTTAGTATCAATTCACAAACTGGTGTGATTCGAGTGGCTCGTTATTTAGACAGAGAAACACAGAACAGAGTAGTGTTAACAGTCTTAGCTAAAAATTCTGGTGGTATACGTGGAAATGACACCGATGAAGCACAAGTTATTATTTCTATTCAAGATGGAAATGATCCACCTGAATTCTTGCGCCATTATTACGAGGCTACTGTGTCGGAAGGTGCCAGTATTGGACAAGAAGTAATTCAAGTAAAAGCTGTGGATAAAGACGTACGGCCACAAAATAATCAATTTAGTTTCTCCATACTGGGTGGAAATACAAACCAGGACTTCAAAATAGATCCTCAAACCGGGGAAATTGAAGTTGTTCGCCACCTGGACAGAGAAACCTTGTCAATGTATTCATTAATTGTCGGTGCTATTGATACAGGTATTCCACCGCAAACTGGTACAGCCACAGTTAAAATAACTTTATCGGACATCAATGACAATGGACCTTTATTCGATGCAGCTGGGTTTGAAGGTTCTGTTTACGAAAATGAACCTCCTAACACTAGCATTGCTACGCTTTCTGCTAAAGACCCAGATTTACCACCGAATGGAGCACCATTCTCGTATGCTATTTTAGGAGGAAAACATCAAAGCTACGTAAAGGTTCACAAGCATACAGGCGTGCTTTTGACAACAAAGAAAATAGACAGAGAAGTAACACCCACTCTTGAAGTAATGATACAAATCGAAGACAGTGGTAATCCAGTTATGAAATCCAATTACACCATATTTATAAAAGTTTTGGACAGAAACGACAATCCACCAACACCAAGATCAGCTCACGTTATTGTTTATGCTTTTAATAATAAAGTTCCACGTGGCAAAATCGCCGATGTGAAACCAAACGATCCCGATATCGTAGGAGATTACAGATGCAAGATTGTCAAAGAGTCAACATCTGAAAATACAATGTCACTTCTCAATATTCGATCTGGATGCAATTTGCACACTAACGCTGTTAAACCTGGACAAGGATATTCGTTTTCAGTTTCAGGAAATGACGGCGTTCATAGAGACGTTTTATCTTCAATAAGTGTAGAGTATTTTTCTTTTGACAATAATACCGTTGAGCAATCTATCACTTTGAGAATTTTAAACATGACTGCATCAGATTTTTTAACTCATTACTACCGGAGCTTACTAGAAATACTAAAAGAAAGTCTGAAAAGCAGTGAAAGTATTTACTTGTACAGTATCAATGAAGTCGAAGGTCATTTAGATTTGACAATAGCAACAAAAAGTAATCATTCTATTTGGAAAAGAGAAATGACTGAAAAATATCTGAAAGCTAAAGAGTTCCAAATGACAAAGTTATTGAAGAGCCAAATAATAGTAGCCTATTTTCCGTGTGCTTTTCAACAATGCAAAAATGATGGCCTTTGTACAGATTCAATTCGAGTATTGGATGATACAAAAATAATAGAAAGCCCTTCCCTCATTTTGTCTTCGCCATTGGTCAGGCACGAATATACTTGCCACTGCACGGATGGATTTATCGGAGGCAATTGTGAAAAGCGCCAAGATCCCTGCTCACCAAATCCTTGTCGCTTTGGCGGTATATGTCGTAAACAGGGTCACGATTTTACATGTACATGTCCAGCTCGCAGAGATGGTAAAACTTGTGACATGGAAAGAGATGACGTATGCAGTAGTAATCCGTGCAAGAATGGAGGTTCCTGTAAAGAAAGCGCTGATAGAAATTCATTCTTCTGCTTGTGCCGCCCTGGATATCGTGGTAATCAGTGTGAAGCTTTAGTCGACTCATGCCGACCTAATCCATGCATGCACGGAGGTATATGCATAAGTCTAAAACCAGGTTACAAATGTAGCTGCACAAATGGTCGCTACGGAACACACTGTGAAAGTACTACTTTTGGATTTGGCGAACTGTCTTACATGCAATTCCCATCTCTCGATGCATCTACCAACGATATAACAATAATATTCGCCACAACAAAGCCAGACGCTTTGTTGCTGTATAACTATGGTGGCCAGACAGGCGGAAGATCAGATTTTATAGCAATCGAGTTGTTGGGAGGAAAGCCAGTGTTTTCATTTGGCGGTGCTAGAACATCCATTACTTCGGTTGGCATAATGAATTCTAAGAAAAACCTGGCTGATGGAAGCTGGTATAAACTAACAGCTACCAGAAATGGACGGGTGATTTCATTGAGTGTGGCGACATGTACTGATCATGGAGACGTTTGCACAGATTGTGATCCTGGCGATGATTCATGTTACAACGACGACACTGGACAGGCAGGGTATGTACTAATTAAAATTATTATTAAACTACATAAATACTTTTTCATCTTTACTGGCGATTACAAGGTCGCTAATCGTTTTTCCAAAAGATTCGAAACGCTGTGTGCACTCTGAAGCTAGTCGAAGTAGTTGTCCATACAGATAGAGTGGCCGGAGGTGGAGTTCAATGGTATCCAAATTAGAGAGCCCATTTCAAACAGTGGAATGCTATATGGCTATTGATGATAAAACAGACCTGTGTTGCCTTATACTCTGTCTGTTTTAGAATTTTTACGTATTTTTATTGTATAATAAGATTTCCAATTTCTTTTCATAATACAACTCAATCACGTTACATAAATCGAAGATAGTCAAGTATAGAATAGAATACTCTTTATAATGTTACAATGTTGAAATTTTACATAGAGTGACACAATGGGCGGTCTTATCGCTAAAAGCGATCTTTTACAGACAACCTTTTAGTATATATGATTAAATGGACATATTATGTATAATATATTATTTTTCTTCTTTTCAGAACCTTGAATTTCAACAACGAACCATTACTCATCGGTGGTCTTCACAAAGCGGACCCAGTCCTAGAACGTCCCGGACAAATTCATTCTGATGACTTCGTTGGATGTATGCATAGTATTACCATTAACGGACGAATGCTAAACCTTACTAACCCTATAAAGGCACGAAGCGTGGAACCAAAATGTGAACGCTCAGAAGGAGGCGCCTGTTTCAAGAAAGATGTTTGTGGCTCAGGAAAATGTTTGGACAGGTGGAAAGCTAATTTGTGCAAGTGCAAAAGTGACTTAATTTCTCCTGACTGTGGTCTTTCACTGCAATCTATTTCGGTTGCCGAAAATGGATTTATTACTTACACAATATCTGAAAAGCATAGAAGAATGCAATTGTTAGAAACATTTTACGGAGGCAATAATGGTTGGTTGAAGAAGAACAGCAAATCTTCTGGCAAAGTTATTCCTAAAGCCAACAGTCCAGCGAAAAGTTTAACGTTCTTCTTTAGGACTCACAGAAAAGACGGTGTCTTATTTTACTCAGCAACTGACAAATATTACACTGTGATTGAACTACTAGAAGGAAAAGTTTGCTACACCTCAAAACAGAACACAGTTGTTAATATGAGCCAATCAGAACAGAGTGATGTTTCCGATGGTAACTGGCACAATATTACTTTAGTCTCAGTCGGTAGAAGTATACGCCTACTTGTAGATAGCAAAAATGTTGGCGAAGAACTGGATTCCGTTGGTGTTCACGACTTTTTGGATCCCTATTTAACTGTCATATCAATTGGAGGAGTTAAAACTGAATGGATAACAACATCGAGCCAAAACAAGTTTGAAGGATGCTTGGCAAATTTTTCGATTAATAACGAACTTCAACCATTCAGTGGAAACGGCAGCATATTCAAAGAAACCATTCATAGAGGCAAAATATTAAACGGCTGTCATAGTGCCTTTGGTGTTGGTGCAACGCAAAATCATCCATTACGTATTGGGATAACACTAGTAATAGTGTTCTTCGTTATACTATTAGTCGCAATTTCAGTATCAATAATCTTTTATCGTCTTCGTAAGCAGAAAAAAGAAAAAGGCAATGGATCTGCTAGTAAAGGCAATATTGTACACTCTAAGCAAAACGGAGGCCCTGCTATGTTAAACGCACCAAATCTAATAGCAGGTACAAATGACAGCATAATGAATAGAAATCTTCACAATAATGATACAAGCCTCAACAGTTACATGTCAGAAAATGCCGATATAACACGTAATGTCGGCCATATTGTAGGTCCCGAACTGTTATCAAAGAAGTACAAAGATAGAGAAATAATGAACATTGATCCTCCGAGACCACAACGACCAGATATAATAGAGCGTGAAGTTGTTGGAAAAAGCCCAGCTCTTCGGGAAGACCACCATCCACCGCCGCCACCATCTACAAATACATCGCACCACACTCATGATCACCCTAGTGGTATGGATTTAAATTCAGAAGTGCCAGAACACTATGATCTTGAAAACGCCAGCTCAATCGCACCATCTGATATAGATATTGTTTATCATTATAAAGGATTCCGAGAAGCAGCAGGTGTTCGCAAATATAAAGCTACTCCACCACCCATCGCAGGCTACCACCATAAACATCAAACCCCTCAACATCGTCACTCACCACATCATCCGAGCGGGTACCCCTCTCGAGTACCGCAGGCAGCGCAACCTCCGCCACAACCAAGACAACATCAAACTACCCCATTAGCACGATTATCTCCGAGCAGTGAACTCAGTCAGCAACCTAGAATATTAACTCTTCATGATATATCTGGAAAACCGTTGCAGAGTGCTTTATTAGCCACTACGTCTAGTTCGGGTGGCGTTGGTAAAGATGCTTTGCATAGTAACAGTGAACGTAGCCTGAACAGCCCCGTTATGTCACAACTAAGTGGTCAAAGTTCTTCAGCAGGGAGGAAAACACCCAGTGCTCCGCCACAAGTTCCACAAGTGGTGTCGGTTGGTTCAGGCGCAGTGGGGCTAACGGCAGAAGAAATAGAAAGAATGAATGCAAGACAACGTACATCCAGTTTAGTGTCTACATTAGATGCAGTGTCAAGTTCAAGCGAAGCACCTCGAGGAGGAGTCGGTCACCACATGTCGCATAGACATCACTCACCTCCAGACGATAACAGAAGTTCTACCGGGTCAGACGATGAAAGTGGAAATGATAGCTTTACTTGTTCTGAAATAGAATATGACAACAATAGTATAAACGCAGATAAGTTAGAGGATGTTAGAAGACAAAATGTTAGCAGTGGAAGTAATCCTAAAAAACCTATTTTGCCACCACCTTACGAAAGCTTTGATTCCTCGTTCCGTGGCTCGCTGAGCACTCTAGTCGCATCTGATGATGATTTAGCCCCTCATGTAAGTTCAGCCCTGTATCGGCAAGCGAATGGTTCCCCCGCATCAGCTGCTCTAGGCTGGGGACCGGCTGCTCTCGACCTCTTCAACTGGGGACCGAATTTTGAAAGTATGATCGATGTATTCAAGGATATAGCTGAATTACCCGATTCTGTAAACGGGAGAATGTCTTCCTCGCTAAGACTGCAGAATGGCACCCCGAAACCATCAGAAGAATACGTTTAATGTGTTAGTATAGGTTTAGACTGTAAATAGTACTAAATATGTATTTGTTATAAGATTGTGTAAAATAATTGTTGTGATCTTGTATCAAGGTCTCTATATTTTCTTGCCATATATTGTTTATATGATTTCATAATTAGATGAGTACTTATGTCTTGGATATACCTTCTGCCAAAATTTGCTATGTCAATATTTTGACATCCTTGTAATGTACGGCGTCAATAGAAATACGATCAATTTCTGTGTCATGTATAGTGAATGTTTGACACTAGATGTATCCAAGGTACATGTGTAGTTCTTATGATAAACGGTGTTGTTTATCGTCGCTTGAAGCTGGTAATAAAACAAATGGTTAAATCTTAAACCAATAAATTTGTAGTAAAAACTCCCTGTTCATACGTTTTGTCCAATTCCTTATTGGTTTAGTACAGCTTCAACATGTAAAACCTCATTGTACATCAAAAAAATCAAAAAAAAAATCAAAAAAAATCAAAAATGTTTTATTGATTTTTTTTGATTTTTTTTTTTGAACATAAAGTTTGTAAATACAATATTTTATATCCGAATACAAATTGTGTGTAAATATGTAACAGTGAATTATTTTAGGTTCAAATTGTAACACAAAATTATTGGAGCTCTGACTGAATGGGTCTCTTAATGCGGAACCGTCTCTTGTAAATAATATAAATACGCTTATTTAATGGAATCAAATAAATCCATGTGATAATGTTTGTATCTACACATATTCATATTTAAATGTTTGTCAGTCTCTCATTTAGACGGAAATGTAAACAGTCAGAGCTTTCTTTCCCGTTATTATCGCCATATTATTTAGTAAAGTGCCAAATGACTTTAAATAATTTTAAATAACTGACTGATTTCATAAATAAAAGATAATTTAAATTACATATATTTTATTTATTCAACCCCAAAATACAGTCTACACTCCTACTGCAACTGAACACTACATAGTATGGTAGATAGGTATGCAATTAGCCACTTAGTACTACTATACTTTCCGGAGAATTTGACTTACTGACAGTGTACCTTGGTAATCCTAATCCATGCGTCGGGTTCGTGAACGGGCGCTGTCAGTGGAGGCTGCTCATATCTTAGCTGCTACGACTTATTTTAATTTAATTTAAATTTTGAATTTTTTTAGCGTGCCGTACCTCAAAAGGGAAAAACGGAACCCTTATAGAATCACTCGTGTGGCTCTGTCTGTCCGTCTGTCACAGCCAATTTGCTCCGAATCTAATGGACCGATTAAGCAGAAATTTGGTACACATATGAACTTCTGTGACCCAAACACGGACGGGTATAGTAAATAAATAAATTTTGAATTTGGGGGTCACTTTTGGGGGGCAAATAAGAAAAAAAAAGTTTTGCAAACTATACCGTGTGACATATCAAATAAAAGGGCTTGGCTACTATGAGGGTCTTAACATATTTTTTTTTATAATTTTAAAATAAATTGTTTTAAAGTTATTTAAGAAAATAGACGAAAATTGACCGCTTACACCACTGAACGGATGTCGATAAAATTTGGCAAGGCTTATAGATGGCATCCTGGGAAAGTACCTACATATTTGTGTTAAAAAATAATCCTATAGGGGTTGATATAAGGGATGAAACTTTATATGGGAAACCCAGCATTTCTTAAGATAGGGATATGATAATTAAAATTTATGTTTTTGGTAGAAAACCAATAAATATGTGGTATAGCGTTTTTGAAAAATCATCCCCAAAGGGGGTAAACTATGGATTGATTTTACAATTAACAAAGAATATAAAAAAATTGTGTACCTATTTATGAGATTAGAAATGTAGCAATGTAGCATGTGTGTTCATGAAGTAACATTGAGACTCTATTTTTTTTTAATTCCCACGGGGTAGGGAATAACGAGGATTTATATTTTCTCTTTAAGGTTGCATTCAAAAGCATGTAAGTTGGTGATTTATATATCCATTACTATTTATATCCATTACTATTGTTAGGGTTTAGGATTTTTATCCTCCAGCAATCATTTATCAATCCGCGCGCTGCTCCTCGGATACTATATAAGCAGTGCGAGTCGACATTGTTTACTTGGATTAACACATAGGGTAGATACTTTTAATCCCGGTAGTACGTTCCCGTGGGCTATTTTCCGACATCCACGCTGGTAAGCTAGTATATATATATGACGCATCGTATTACAACTACGGATGGATGCCAAATGAAAGTAAATTGAAATATGAAACATAAGTATTGGCTGTTATGTAGGTACTTGTTAAATAATTCATGAACAACGGCAAACGAATTACATTTACCTATAAACATAAAGAACGTTACTGGTACTGCTCCGGTGCAGGCTCAGACTCAAAAGATAAAGATATTTTAAGAAAAACATGGCTGTTTATGATTCATACTGCAAAAGCAAACAATATGTACACCAAATACAAGAATGCCCTTAATTCACTATCAACGCGCTTTTCAACAGTAATTACGTACCTATAAAGAAAACACAGGAAAATACACCAAAAGCAGATAAGATGATAATGCATGCTTGTTCCCTTACGACAATTTCAATGTCATTTACATAATAATTTGGAACAATAGTTCGGAGGAGTTGTTTCTTAGTGAGTTTTTTTTTGTTCTGTATCAGATCATCATTATCATCATTGGCAGCCTTGTTCCACCTACTTTAGATTATAGGCCTCCACCCTTTTGTGCCATGCTTCACTGGTCTGTTCGGGTCTCATCTAGGACTTCCCTGCGATCTTTTGCAGGTCGTCTACCCACCTGGCTATTAGTCTTTCAACCTTCTACTAGTTCTCCGTTCTCGGCAACCTGGCTCTGCTCCAACTGCCATCATCACTTCTAGCGAAGTGTGCTGTCCACTTCCATATCAGTGCATCTGCTAGCGGCGGCGGTAGTGGGCAGGGCACTTTGGGGTTAGCTAACTGTAGTCCTTCCTACGTCTTGAACTAAGGTTCAAGGTCCTACGTCGTCGGCTCTCTGAGAATCTGATAATAACAGAAATAATAGCAAAGAACATACTGTCTTGGCACTTTGAACTAAGTTTTAATTAAGTTTTTATTGATCATATCAAATCAGGAGGAGCTCGTGGCTAAGTAATAACAGCCGCTTGGGTCGATCGACCAGGTTAAGCTACGCTTGCCGGGGTTGGTCCGTAGATGGGTGACCATCTTTACATACCGAGACTCCTCCGTGCCTCGGAAAGCACGTTAAGCCGTTGGTCCCGGCTGTCATTCGTGGATCTTTGACAGTCGTTACGGGTCGTCAGAAGCCCGAAAGTCTGACAACCAGTCTTACCAAGGGGTATCGTATTACCCAGTTACTGGGTTGTGGAGGTCAGATAGGCAGTCGCTCCATGTAAAATAATGGTATTCGGTAAGACTGGAAGCCGACCCCAACATAGTTGGGAAAAGGCTAGGCAGATGATGATGATCATATCAAATCAATCGTCACTGAAACTGATCACCTTAAGTGTGTATTAATGAATTAAATCAATTAATTGTTCAGGCATTCGTCAAGGCTGATTTGCGAGATTTTAAAGAAATTAAGCAACACGTACAGGTAATAACTTTGAAGCGATGGGCGTGAGTGATGAATCTTCTAATGAGACCACTGTTACTAGAACATAGGTAGTTAGTTTGATCTCAATCTCGTATCAGATCAGTAGTCAGTACGACCTTTGTAAAAAGAGAGATGATACAGTAGGAAATAATAAATTGATTTTATTTTATAATAATGGACCAATAAATTATTCATAATATTAAGGGCTGATTGTTCAATAGGCAGATAACTTTTACCTGAAGAATAAATGTGACAGTTTGACATATTTTCAATACAAAAGCTGTCAAACCGCCATATTTATTCCACAAATAAAAATTATCTGACTATTGAACAATCAGCCCTTATTGTGATATAACTTATTTTCTAGATAAAAATCATTTATGGATGTGTTAATCACACTAACATTATAAAAGCGAAAGTTTGTGAGTGTGTGTGTGCGTTTGTATGTTTGTTTCTTCTTCACGCTCAAACGGCTGGACCGATTTGGATGAAATTTGCTATGTAGATAGCTTATACTCTGGTTAACACATAGGCTTCTTTTTATCCCGGTCTACACGGGTCAAACCGCGGGGCGCAGCTGGTACTTAACTCATCATCATCATTCTCCTGCCCTTATCCCAATCTATTTGGGGTCGGCGCAACATGTCCTTTTTTCCATACATTTCTATTATTCGTCATCTCGGTAGTCACCCCTTTTATAGCCATGTCATCTTTTACACAATCCATCCATCGTTTCTTTGGTCTTCCCCTACTCTTATAGCCACCGACATTCATACTCAAAACATTCCTCACGACATTTTCCTCACTCCTCCGCATCACATGCCCATACCATGACAACCGATTTCCGCACAACTTTTCAGTCACCGGTGCCACTTTCAGACTTCCTCTTATGTACTTATTTCTTATTCTATCCATTCGTGTAACACCACACATCCCTCTTAGCATTCTCATCTCAGCTGCATGCAATTGCTTTTCATTTTGCTTTTATGGCCCAACATTCTGATCCCAAGACAGCAGGTCTAACCATTGTTTTATATATTTTCATCTTAAGTTTAAGGGGAATGCGGAAGTCGCAGATTGTTCCCGAGACCTGCCACCATTTCATCCATCCAGTTTTAATCCTATGCTTAACCGTCCGATCTACTTCGCCATCGCTCTGCACGAGTGAACCGAGATACCGAAAGTCGGAACAGACTGGGAGAAGCGCGCCATCAAGCGCTATGGCTTCAGAACTAGAGATACCGCCGAAATCGCAGAACATATATTCAGTTTTGGTTCTGCTGATTTTCAAGCCAACATATTTCATATGAAGTTGAATACATTCGAATGATTTGAATACGACGCCCATCATGATGTCAGATTTATGTTAATTTTGATCATCATTAAAATTCTTATAGGACAATATAAATGTATGAACATGTGCCATCTAAACGTTTCAAGTTTTTTTTTTTTTTGTTTTTTTGTTATAGAAACGATCTGATACCTGTATTAGTCTTTGTAATATTATCAAAAATTATACGCTTGTTGCAGCTGAGTAAATTTAACAGGTAGTACTTAGTTCAGTGATAAGCCCATGCAATGTTGCTAACAGCACAGTCTAGTTTCGACTTTGCATCGAGTTAGCGAAAAGTCTGATAGGAACATCTACAGTTTTCATTGTTTTAATCAGCTGTTTGGTCGGTAATGCGTGAAGTTTGGCGGCTCAGAAGGCAGAGTGTACAAGATCTATATAAATATGCCAGTGAGCCCTTAGCGACACCTAGTTGAAAACTATTTATGACATCGTCATTATGGTTTACATAGTTTTGTTCATTAACTTAATTTACTTATGTAAGTATTGTGATAAAATCAATTCTTCCGGAACTTTTAACAATGGATACATTTTTAAAACTAGATTATGAGATTTTTCAATCTTATCTTAAGACGAGCATAGTCACGAAATGGTCGTTTTTGAGAGCCTAATGCTTTTAAATGGGCCTACAGAAAATTCAAGTGAGCCTTAAAAATATACATATGGATCTTTGATATGTATACTTAAATCTGAGCATTTTAAAATTTTAAGCAACATAATAACCATGCAAAAAAAATTTTAATGGGGTTGTTATTAACTTTACATTCGCTACTGTTTCGTATCTACAAATGATCTTTTCATGGCTTAGCAACGATAATATTGATAAATCACTTTTCTTACAACAGTGCATTTTTTATGAATTTTTACAAAACGCAATTTTAAAGCGGAAATTTAGAAATATTCGGTAGCGGGTCCGTGCGACGACTGTATGGGACTACAGGTCGACGACTATACTCACCTTAATGATCTCTCTGCTTTGATATATCGAATTGATTTAAGTATGAAATTACTTCTAATTAATTATTAAATTAAAGTTAATTTATATACCTACATTCCTAAAATTGGTCATGTTCCTATTTATTTAAAACGATCACTAGCAAGCATGGGCGTACCCAGCTTTTTGTCCAGGGGGGGGGGGGGGGGGGCAAATCAGATATTTCTTAAGCCGGGTCTCCCCACATGTTTTTTTTTTCGCCTCAACAGTCTGCTCAATGTCCTCGGCAAAATCTATGAGAGACTTATTTATAAGCACCTCAGAGATTATGGCCGAGACAAAGGGCGTAATTCCTAATGAGCAGTTTGGGTTTCAAACCCAACACTCTTGCGTACAACAGGTCCACCACATCAACGAACACATAAGCGTTGGTTTTCAATGTGGTTCGATGACGGGTGATGTTTTCTTCGATAGCTCGAATGCGTTTGACAAAGTCTGGTACAACAGTTTCTTTACAAACTCGGTGTGCCAGACCGTCTCATGCTCATGTTACGAGACTTTTTGCCCTACCGCACTTTTCGCTATCGTATCGAAGGAGCGCTATCCTCTCCCCATCCCATTCACGCAGGTGTCCCTTAGGGCTCTGTGCTTTCTTCACTCATTTCCACGTTATTTACCAGCGATATTCCGACAAGTAAAATGGCACAGTTTGCTTTGTTCGCATACGATACGGTCATTTACTATTCCACAAAAGTCAAGCGGTTTTCTTTTTGAAACCACCTCTCAATCGATCTCCCCACCGACCGATCACCATGTTTCGCAAGCCGATCCCTTGGGAGAAGCGAGCCAAATATCTAGGTGTGACCCTCGATGAGCACCTCTAAGCACATAAAGCAGTCTCATTCTGAATGCACCTAGCAAATTGTCACTTAAGTGCAAGTTGCGCATATAAACAGCGTGTATTCTCCCAATCATGACCTATGCAGGTTCAGTATTTGCACACGCAAAGTCCCAAAATATCCATGGGATGCAAATCTTACAAAATCGTTTCCTCCGAACGGCTACGGGATGCCCTTGGTTCGTTTGGAATTAAATCCTCCACCTAGACTTTAAAATCCCAACTATCCATCGATTCTTAAAACGCATTTCCAAGCGTTTCTTAATTACCCCCGCGAAACATCGCAACCCCTCTGGTTGACGAATCTGCTAGTTATATCCCCTCTAAAAACAGAAAAGTCCGCCGTCCAAGGCATGTTCTCACCGACCCCAATGCCCCCATAACCCTCTTCCAGGAGAAAAGTAGGACCACCAGTATAGTTTACAAACACAAATCTACATTCCGACTTCGCCGCCGAGGTTCCTTGCAACGACGATCGCCACGTAATTCCCCCCGACCTTGATATGCCTTGATATGTGAAGGAGTGCCAGCTGGTGGCGTAGCTGAGCCTGTAGTAGATATCTACTACAGGCTCAGCTACGCCACAGAAAAAAAAAAGGCTGGATCATATCTGGATAGTTATATAACTATCCAGATATGATCCAGCCTTTTTTTTTTCTGGATTGGAAATCATCAAATTACTTCTCCCGCTCTGGGCGGAGCGGGAGGGCGCGTCAGACTTTTACTAACTAAAACCCACCCGTGTTCCTTCAGTTGCCTGTGCCAGGGCCACGGTATCTCTTTCGAACAACCCGCGACCCCGGCGACATCGGCCCTATTGGACCCCGTCACTGCTGACATCTCTTTGAGGCATGCGTGGAACACAACGCGCCGTCTACCCGGGCCTGGTCCTTACCGGACGGCGAGCTACCCATTACTCGTCGTCCGCAAACCAGCGCCTACGGTGGCTGGGAATCGGCAATGGATTCCCGCCGCCCAGGGTGTCTCCTGCGGCAGCTAGGAGCGCGAAGGCGCGACTGTTGTCTCTCCCTCACGCGTTTCGCCTCCTCCTTCGCGAGCATTACTGCTTCGCAGAAGGAGATAATGGCCTCCCATGCAATCTCGCTTCGCACCATGACCTGGAACAGGTTTGGACGCGAGAGATCGCCGCCGCCGATCGCCTCCGCGAGAACACGGCGGTGCTCCGCCCAAGCCGGGCAGACCTCCACCATGTCCTCCGGGCGATCCACACGATGGTAATACCCGGGAGATATGATCCAGCCTGTTCCCCCTTGCTGAACTCCCCCCAGCTACGCCCTAAGCCGAGCTTCGTACACCACAGGGGGTGCCCTTAGCATGCAGTCGCTTAATTCATAGACTAATAAAGTCAGGTTTATGGCCGCGCAACGCGATTTTTTCTAAAATAATATATTGTACTTAATTGTAAAGTAAGTACACGACGACGAGGACGACAACGGGACGTGGCTCTAACATAATTTTTTTCGACAACATTACTTAGGCATACAGAATCCAGGGGGGGGGGGGCAACTGCCCCCCCCTGCGTACGCCCATGCTAGCAAGCTGTTCTTGCGTATGTAGGTGACCACGCCGGATTTATTTTCGTGTAAAAAAATAAGGACCAGAATATCTGCATGAAGCATATTCCAATAATCTACGTGAGCAGAAGTTTTATTTTAAATTATTTCTACGCTGACGCAATTTCTTAATTATCTACAGTTTTCTTCACTTATACTTTGCTTCTAAAGTAGGACACCTTGAAGTGTCGATAGATACGAGTCTATTTAAAAATATATGTAAATAAATTAACTATAAATTGCCTTAATTACGAGTACTTATTGTTTTTATTTTTACTATCAGAAAACTTAGTGATGATAGTAAAAAAAATTAGTATTTAAAACGAAAAGTTTAATAGTTATTTCCTAAATTAGGTACCAATATAACGACATTTTATTTCTTTCTTAAATAGATATGTTCAGAAATTTCTTTATTTGACATTTATGGTAGGTAGGTCATAATAATAGTCCTCCAGACTGAATTTCGGCCATGGCAGCTAATAACAGCGGAGACTAGCCATCTAGGTACGAGTAAGCAGGAGATATAGGAGGTGCACTCACTCTTCCCTCACTCTCGTAGTCCGAAGGGTCGGCAATCCGACACGACCGGAGAGAGATCAGGCGCAGGACCAACGGCTTATCGTGCTTACCGAGGCACGGGGTATCACACCGCCAACTTCCACACTCCGAACTGTTACTGAGAAATTCCTTATGGAAAAACCTCAATAACGCTTTGCCCGACCTGGGGATCGAACCCAGGGACCCCACACTCAGCAGTCGCGCTTGCGACTACCAGACCTAGGGGGCAGTTAGGTATAATTCAAATGCAGACTCCGAACTGCTACAGAAAAATTCTTAATGGGAAAACGGAAGGAGGCTCCTGGTTGGTAATGGTTCTGCCCCTGTTACCTACTTGCTGATGGCTTGTGTGTATGTGCTATATAATTAGTGTTTTTGAAGGTATTGGTTCAACTAAAGCAGATTTTGATTGCATTGCACCGCCGATGGAGTGTCCCAATGAAAACATAACATTCTGGCTTTATACTAGGTAAGTCGGTATTGATAATGCCTTTTCACATTATTCGTTTTAATTTAGGTTATTTGGGATTGGCTTCCCGTTTGAGTAGATGTCGATAATGATGTCTGCGTCTATACATGGAGAGCTATCCTTCCACAACCCACCTGAATACTGTATTCGATGATGAACCAACTTTCAAACCTTGCCTGGGACCTCTAAAATTAAAAGGAGACTAGCTAGATTTTTCGACATAAATTAAATTAGCTGACAAAACTTCAGAGATCCTGATAGTATGTAAACGCGATAAAACAATAGTTATTTGTGCAACAAGAGAGCAAAATTGTTTTTTTTTTTTTTCGAGTGTTGATTTTAAATCTCGAAGGATTATATAATTTAATCACGAGCATAACGAGTGATTCTAGGTTAGAATCCTGAGCAGCGAGAGATTCAAATACATGAGATGCAAATAACTTTGGTCTCGTGTAACACCTACAACTTTTCACCTCAGTAGCGAGAGTATTATTACCTTTTTTTTTTTTGTGGATGGGAAATCATCAAATGACTTCTCCCGCTCTGGGCAGAGCGGGAGGGCGTGTCAGACTTTTTCTGACTAAAACCCACCCATGTTCCTTCAGTTGCCCGTGCCAGGGCCACGGTATCTCTTTCGAACTACCCGCGACCCCGGCGGCAGAACATTATTACCTAAAGGTAAAAAAATAAGTACATTTGTAAAACAAACAATATCAAAAGTTAAAATTATTGCTGTTTTGTAAATTAAAAGAAACAGTTTTGTTTGGAACCGATATTGTTGTGCTAGCAACTTGAGTTTGAGTATTCGCTGAGGTTTCGGCTTCCTTACTTGTGGATTGTGACGGGAGGATAGTGAAAGTAGCTGACTCAGCGTCGGTATTCCTGACTCTGTAGACCATAGGTATAAGAATTTCTATGCTGTGGACATGGGCGTTGTTGCAATTTTACGCAAACAGTTAGATACGGTCCGATTCCTGATTTTGAAATTGTTTTCAAAACGTTTTTAGAAATCGATTTCAGTACCGGCTCCGACGTCCGGCTCGCAGTTTCGATCGTCTCTAGTAATAATTGTCGGTTGTATTAGCGAATGACAAACGCAAACGAAGTAAACGAACGCATATAAATAATAGCAATTTTCAGATGTGTGTTATTTACTATATATTATTCTAAATAGTATATGTGCTATGTGATTTAGTTTATGATTATGGCGATTCCGTAGTTTTGTGAAAACGGTTTGTCTGGTTCTGATTATCGATTCGTTTTGATATATCTGACGCATACCTATAACTCTGGAAGTAGACTGGCGAGACCTAGGATCTGATGTCTGTCTCAAGCTTAAGGTTTCGGTTTCCCTACTCGTGGATTGTGACGGGAAGGTAGTGATAGTAGGTGACAGCGGCGGTATTTGTGAGTCTGGAAGTAGACGGTCGAGACCTAGGATCTGAGGTCAGCAAACATTCTGTCTGTCACAATATTAGAGATTGTTAAAACTATAAATAATTAAGTAGATACAATGTTAAACTTTGCATTTGTTTCTTCAACATTCTATTAACTTTATATTTTATTTATTTTTTAATTGCATAATATTTATTATATGCTGCACCGGTCGACGTCATCGCGTCAACGCCGGCTATCGCTGAAAACCAGCGCTGGGGCTCCGTTTCGCATGGGGTCGCGGCATTATGCTAAGTGGTAGCCGTTTTGCGTAGATGTGACGCATATTTTCCCCAAAACTTGCTTTTTACATTGCTTATTTTATTTTTTTTTGTCCTTTGCGTCATGTTTACCGCAAATAAACGTATTTTCTTTCTTCTTTCTTTCTTTCTTCTCTTTAATTGTTTACTTACAAAAAATATATAATTCCATTACTTAGAAAAAAATATAATAATCATTTAAAACCTTATCAGATGATTTGCAATTTTACAGTTATATGTGTATCCGAACGTTTTATTGTTTGTTTCTTTTTTGGGCCAACTATTAGGCATGGAATTTCAAAATCAAACTTCGAATCAACTTGTTTCTATCTCTCGCTTTTTTCGTATCGAAGTGAAAGTGACAGAACAAAGTGAAGTTCCAATCTTTCGAATTTTGTGAGTAGATCCAGCACAGATTTCGGCACTTAAAAAAAAATAAAAGTTACTTTGTCTCACACTTGCGGCAAAATCGGATTTTTCTCACTGTCTTTAAAGCAAAACCAGCTTGTTTGAGATCGAGGTGATAAAAAAAAGTGTGCGGAAACCCTGTCAGGAACGAAGTTTCTTACGCGATACTCGCTCACATGATCACATCACACACTCGTATATATAATAGAAAGAGACACAGAGAGAGAGAGAGAAAGTCGCACGGGGTCATAAAGCTTTTTCCTTACGTGACGATTGCTACCAGTCAACTCCTACCGCAAGCCGCGATAAGGAACTTCGTTCCAAAAATGATTTTCTAAACTCAGACTTAAAGTAATTCAGTTGATTACGGAGTCAACGGCTGGGGGTATTGTAGTTAACTGAAATGAAGAGTTTAGAAAATTAGTTTTCTTTTGTTGTATCGTGTTAACGCCTACTTATAGCACACCGACGCTTACCGCTGGGCTTTCGCTTCGAAACACGTTATTTTTCGTACAAATTAACAAAATATATGCCAGGTTTTCGCTTACCGCAGCGTCAGTGTGCTAAAGGCATCGGTTTCCGCAGTTCGAAATTAAGTAAGTAGTGGTTTTACTTGAATAAATGTTATTGATCGATATTCAAAATAATTTCCTCAAAGTGGCGGTTGTTTTCCAACCAATTCGGTATTATTACAAAACGAGGTTTTTCTTCTTTCATGGTTTAAACCATCGAGCCATTTTTTGTAATAAGAACCTAGCTGTGATAGAAATACAGTTCTTTATATAAAACTGACAACTTAGTCCGGTACTAAGTTGTCAGTTTTGTAAAATTGACATCTTAATGTGTCGGAATAAAGTTTGAAATTCAAAAAAGGGTCCATGGTTTAAACCTGGGTTTGAAGATGAACCTTGTTTTGTAATAAGACGGATTAAGTTTAAAGATATTTTCAAGTATAATATCAAACTATTTCATCATATTTTTATTTAGAGAAAATGAAGAAAAACCACATCAAGTGTTGGCTATGGACCAGCAGTCTATAGAGTCTGCACCCTGGGTGCAAGACGCCCCTGTTAAGATATTAATTCATGGATATACTGGCCATAAAGATTTCTCACCGAATACAGAAATAAGACCAGGTAAACTTTTATACTACTTTATATGCGAAAGTTTGGATGGATGGATGGATGGATGGATGGATGTTTGTTACTCAATCACGCCAAAACGGCTGAACGGATCTGAATGAAATTTGGCACAGAGATAGATTATAGTCTGAAATAGTACATAGGCTACTTTTTATCCCGGAAAAATGTACGGTTTCCGTGGGATAATTTCCGACATCCACGCGGGCGAAGCCGCTGGCAAAATTTAGTTGAATATAGTTATTTGTTTAGTTAAATTTTAAATTTATGCTGAATAGTCGGAAAATAATGGACAAAAATATATCGATTATTTAATTGTTAATTATTTAAGGATAAGCATTTTATTAAGGCCTACTACTAGGTACACCTTCTGCTTACCCTTTCAGGGATTATAAGCGTGATGTTATGTTATGTTATTTTCACTAAGTTCACTTGAAGATAAACTAATTTCATTATGCATTGTTAACGTAGAGCCGGTCATTTTCCTTCTAAAGTCGTAATAATAACTCGTAACTTAGCATCTATTTTATTTTATTGTTTTATTCTTGAAGTAGGTAGGTACTTTTCTATAAGTATGTATGTGAAAACCACCAATTTATGTGTATATTATAAAAATCAATTGCCGTGCATTAGTCTCGCAAAAACTCGAAAATGTCTCGACCGATTCGGATTTGAATGTTCTTTTTTTGTTTTATTTGCCTCAATACTGGGGTGGTTTAGGAAAAAAGAAAATTAGTAAAAACCCAAACGAAGAGCCGAAAAATGCAAATTGAAGTTTTAATAGGACAACGTCTTACGGGTCAGCCAGTGGTAAAATAAAAGTAGGTAGGTGACAATTTCATACATATCAGTGGATTTCACATTCTCCATATGAAAAACGTAATATAATTCCACAAATGAAGTAGTGAATAGTAAAATCGTAGTATTATATTAGCTGTGGTAAAATTAAACTAACTTCATCTTCATCATCTTAATAAATAGAAACAGGATAAAATGGTTTAATCGCGAACACTATCTACGTACATATATAAAAGTTACCGGCCGGCCGAACAATAGGTACAAAACAAAGATACGGTGTAGGAGAAAAAAAATAAAATAAAAAAACAATAAACTTTAATGGCGTTTCAAAAATATAAGCTCGTGGCTAATTAATAAAGGCCGTACGGGTCGATCCATCAGGTTAAGCTACGCTTGCCGGGGTTGGTCCGTAGATGGGTGACTATCTTTACATACCGAGACTCCTCCGTGCCTCGGAAAGCACGTTAAGCCGTTGGTCCCGGCTGTCATTCGTGGATCTTTGACAGTCGTTACGGGTCGTCAGAAGCCCGAAAGTCTGACAACCAGTCTTACCAAGGGGTATCGTATTACCCAGTAATTGGGTTGTGGTGGTCAGATAGGCAGTCGTTCCATATAAAATACTGGTATTCGGCTGCATCCGGTTAGACTGGAAGCCGACCCCAACATAGTTGGGAAAAGGCTAGGCAGATTGATTGGCGTTTCAAAAATATTTTTACATTGAAAGGCCAGTTTTTTTATTAAAGGGCACCAAAATGGTTTAATATTTTTTGAAAATAATAATCTATATACAGGGTGTCCAAGAACCTGGCGTCCAACTGGATTCCCACGATGCCCCAAGTTCTAACAGTACTCAGAAAAATATTTTAAAAAATCCACCCCATGTACTTACAGAATTATACTGATTTCAAAAAAAAAGGGGAAATGAGCACCCTGTGACATACTTTTGAATGCTGTGACTGCTAATGCTGATAATTTCGATATTTCTTGGAGGTTTTGTAATCTAGGGTATTGCTGTGTCTAAATAGAATGTAAAAATAATGTACTTATTGTACCATTTTAAAATAAAATATTATTTTAACTAAAGGTGATATGGAAAACTATTGAATTTCGCAACTTTGACCGACTGTAGTGTAAAAAAAATGTACCAAAATAGTATGGCAAGTGACGTCAAATTTTGACGCGTTTATTCCTCTTTTTAAAAAGGTATAATACTTACACATTAATTTGAAAAAAAAAATTTTTGATAATATTTTTACTCAACAACCCAATTTTTACGATGTCTAACAGAATTCTTAGAAAGAAAAATTTACGACGAATTGAATCTAACCTCTAAAGAATTACTATTGTATGCTCATAAAAATAACAACAGGCCTCTCAAAAAACAGGTTAGACCGTAAGGGACGGTATGTGCATGCATCTCACCATAGTGATTCGTTATTACAACAGGAGGGAGCAAGACAGAAACTATCTTTGCGATTTGCTGGTTCTTCTTTATGGTACCCCATTATTCAGGTAAGAGTGAGGGAGAAAAAGGTTAGAGGTGCGAGTGAGATAGATAGTGACGCTATCTGGGATCGTGCTATTTAGGATAACAGTACGGTCAGTACGCGTCACTGCCTCCTGCCGTTACTACGCACCTCTCTCTTATTGTTACCATTGATCACGTACTACGATTTAAAGCTTTGTTTATTGGACTCGATTACTCTTTGTGCTCTGGACTTTGAAACGAACTCTTTACGACGACCTTTGCCTGTGTTTGGACAGTTTGTGTTTTGTGTGTGCTACCATGGCGACCTACACTCCGCAAGAATACGCAAATATGCACTACATTTATGGAGAATGTAGAGGTAATGGACGAGCTGCAGCGAGACTTTACAGAGAAAGGTATCCGAGGGCTACGCGATATCCCGACCATCGAGTTTTCATTAATGTGCACAGATCACTATGTGACGGGCGGTTCCCCAATCAAGTAGCTGGTGAAGGACGACCCGTAAATGACTTCATACGCGATGAAGTTTTAGAGGCGGTGTCGGCAAATCCAAGCATCTCTGTGCGAGGAATAGAAGCTGATACGGGGATACCGAAGAGCACAGCACACAGTATTCTCCAAAAAGAAGAATATCATCCGTACCACGTACAGCGAGTGCAAAGTCTTTTACCTCGAGACTATCCGAGCCGAGTCGCGTTTTGTGAAACAATCCTGCAAAAACATCGAGAAGACGAAAACTTTATCGACAAAATTTTGTGGTCAGATGAATCAACATTTAAGAAGGATGGCTACATGAACCTACACAACTTGCACGAGTGGCATGTGGAAAATCCGCACTTGATGCGAGAAGATAGATCCCAGTACCGGTTCAAAGTGAACATGTGGACCGGTATTCTCTGTGGGAATATTATTGGTCCATTTGAGATGCCCGAGAATTTGACTGGCGAATCATATTTAAATTTTCTTCAAAATGATTTGCCAAACTTACTAGAAGAGACCCCACCAGATATGTGGTTCCAACACGACGGCTGTCCAGCACATTTTCGCGTATCCGTTAGAGAGTTTTTGGACGAGCAATACCCGAACAGGTGGATTGGGCGATCAGGAACAATCCCGTGGCCAGCCCGCTCACCTGACTTAAATCCGCTGGATTTTTTTTCTGGGGAACTATGAAGGAGCTCGTTTATGCGAAGCCCATTAATGACATCGCTGACCTTCGTGAGAAGATAACACAAGCAGTGCAGGTGATACGTCAAAAAAGTTACTCGCGAAACATAAAGCGGTCCTTTTTAAGGAGAGTGAGAGCTTGTATTGCCGCGGGTGGTCAACATTTTGAACATTTATTGTAATAAAATATCTTTAAACTAACATTCTTTGCTTTTATTCTACTGGGAACCCATCTACCTGTGTGTATTTCCTTCTTGCTCACTCTTGGAACCGAAGTAAATAATAGTAGTAACATAACAGTTTCTAAGATAAGAAAGGGTCCGACAGTTACCGTTAGTAGGTAGGCACTTCGTAAAAATTGGGTTGTTGAGTAAAAATATTATCAATTTTTTTTTTTTCAAATTAATGTGTAAGTATTATACCTTTTTAAAAAGAGGAATAAACGCGTCAAAATTTGACGTCACTTGCCATACTATTTTGGTACATTTTTTTTACACTACAGTCGGTCAAAGTTGCGAAATTCAATAGTTTTCCATATCACCTTTAGTTAAAATAATATTTTATTTTAAAATGGTACAATAAGTACATTATTTTTACATTCTATTTAGACACAGCAATACCCTAGATTACAAAACCTCCAAGAAATATCGAAATTATCAGCATTAGCAGTCACAGCATTCAAAAGTATGTCACAGGGTGCTCATTTCCCCTTTTTTTTTGAAATCAGTATAATTCTGTAAGTACATGGGGTGGATTTTTTAAAATATTTTTCTGAGTACTGTTAGAACTTGGGGCATCGTGGGAATCCAGTTGGACGCCAGGTTCTTGGACACCCTGTATATAAAAATGAATCCCTATTTCCCATGGTCACCGCATCACGCGTGAACGAATGGAACAATTTCGCTAATTCTTTTTTTGTTGTGTTTATTATTGTCAGGAGAAGGTTCTTATGAAAGAAAAAATTAAGAAAATTTCGCAGAAAATTGGAAAATTTCAGAAAACTTAACGACTATTTTAACTTCACGCGTTTACATTAGAATATTCATAGCTAAGACAGGACAACGTCTGTCGAGTCAGCTAGTATGTTAAAAATATCAAAAAGCCTATAATTATTTTATGAT
Source organism: Cosmia pyralina (assembly GCA_946251885.1). Taxonomy (NCBI): domain Eukaryota; kingdom Metazoa; phylum Arthropoda; class Insecta; order Lepidoptera; family Noctuidae; genus Cosmia; species Cosmia pyralina. The sequence goes on from OX276346.1 coordinate 16,655,052, forward strand.
AAGCCAAAAGTATATTTGAGCACCAACAAATAAACATTTGACGCGTCTTGTAAAGTTGACGTTGTAATAGGTCTTTACCTATGAAATTGCCGTTTTGTATGAAAAAATTTAAACGAATTTTTTTCATGCATTTTTTATTTGTATTAATCGAAGTAATCACCCATGCAATCAATGCATCTTTGCCAACGCAGTGGCAGTTTATTGATGCCCTTCTTAAAGAAATCAGCTGGACGGGAGGCAACAAATTCTTCAAAGGCATTTTGTACTGCCTCTCGGGTATTGAATTTTTGCCCGCCAAGAAGTTATCCAAATTCTGGAAAAAGTAGTAGTCTGTAGGCGCAAGGTCTGGTGAGTAGGGCGGATGACGGAGAGCTTCCAACCCCAGTTCTTGCAACTTGGAGACCGTCTGCTGTGCAGTATGAGGTCGCGCGTTGTCGTGCAGGAGCAGCGGAGACGAGCGATTGACCAATGCTGGTTGGAGATGTGCCAGCTTCTCCATCATTGTGTTCAGTTCTTCACAGTACACATCTGAAGTAATGCTCACCCCGTTTGGTAAGAAGCTGTGATGAATCACACCGGCGCTAGACCACCAAACAGTGACCATCACTTTTCTAGGGGTAAGTTTTCGTTTAGGGCATTGTTTAGGTGCTGAACCAGGATCCAACCAACTTGCTGAGCGCTTGCGGTTATCAAACAGAATCCATTTTTCATCGCAGGTAACAATGCGGTTCAAAATTCCTTCATTTGTGTGTCTGTTGAGCAGTGCAAGGCACGTCTCGACGCGTACTTCGCGCTGGCGATCATTGAGTTCATGGAGCACCCATTTGTCAAGCTTTTTTACCTTGCCAATTTGACGCAAATGGACCAATATTGTTTTGACGCTAACGTCGAAAGCTGCTGCTAATTCAGCCGTAGATTGTGTATCATCAGCTTCCACAATCGCCTTTAATTTTTCATTGTCGACCAAAGTCTTCGGACGACCGCGAGGTTCATTTTTCAGGTCGAAATTTCCAGAACGGAAGCGAGCAAACCAATAACAAGTGGTGCGTTGGTTTGTAGTGTTAGCTCCGTAAACGTCGTTGATGTTGCGTGCCGCTTGTGCCGCGTTGCTGCCACGATGGTACCATCGTGGCAGCAACGCGGCACAAGCGGCACTATGAGTACTCATATTCCATAATTACTCGAATTTTTAACGTATCCATGATGACGAAAAAGATTGAAATGCAATGAAAATTTAAAACTAATCAATAAACAAATGACTACTTTTGGAAAAAAAATCCATGTTTTTAAAATAAAATTAATTTGAAATTAGAATTCTTAGCCAAACAAAAATTATTTTGATTTGAAAGGCCAGTACTGCAGAACGGCAATTTCATAGGTAAAGACCTAATATTATAATAAGCATAACAATGTACAGTACGACAGGACTCAGAGGTTCCATCGCTTAACTTCGGAAAAACCGAACTTTGTCGAATTAAATGTGATCATCGACCAATAGAAATAGATTTATATTCCCACTTAAATTATTGCTTTATAATATTGTTTATAATATTGTTTATAATACAATAATATTAATCTTATCAATACAAACTGCATTGGGCGCCCACAGATAGACGGTTTTGATTTGAATTGGGGCGTTGCCTTCATCAGAATCTAAATTATAACAAATATTTAACAATACTTTCAGCTTACATGAAATGCTGCAACTACAACGTAATATCAGTGGACTACAACCCGATAGCCCGGGAGCCATGCTACATAGAAGCTGCGCGGAACACGGAGCTAGTGGGCATGTGCATTGCCCAGCTGATCGACCAGCTAGTCCAGAAATATGGCTTCAACCTCACACAGTTCCATATTATAGGATTCAGTCTTGGAGGTCAGACGGCCGGGTTTATCGGCGATTATGTCACCTCTGGGAAGTTGCATAGGATTACTGGTAAGTATAGATACCTACATGCTATTTTATGATTAAAGTTTTTCAATTCACAGGATCAATGATCCAAGCCTCCAGGAGTACGCTTCCTATATTTCTTTGTTAGCAATGATTCCATTCAGCAACAACGCTACATAATAGACAACTTCGCCCCTGGTATTAATGATTTTACGATAACATGTTCACCTTTACGATTGTTTGCCATTAATTTAATTAAGGCACCGCAAGCTAATGTATAAGAAGAACTACATGCATATACACACATTCACAATCACTCATACATAATCACACAAAACACAGAATTATATTTAGTAAAGTTCACAGAGTCCTCCAATAACAATATTCCACAGCACTGGACCCTGCCATGCCTCTGTTCGTGACCACCGACTCAAAGAAGAAAGTAGACAAAGGAGACGCGAAATTCGTTGACTGTCTCCATACTAACGCACTGGAGAAAGGAAAGTTGGAAGCCTGTGGACACGTTGACTTCTACGCTAATGGCGGTATCACACAACCTGGTTGTAAGGCTACTAAAGAACAAAGTGAGTGGGTTTTGACATGGCTACAGCAGTTGCATTTAAGACAGAAAGTAGGATTGTTTTTTAATTTTCAAGCTCAGCTTGATTTAAATAAATATGTTATATTAAAAAAAATATCTTACCATTTTAATTTAGTATGCTTGTCTTCTTTCCTTCTCATTTTGTAACTTCACCGGATAAATAAGAACTTGGTTAGTTTATAATCTGAGATTGTCAACTCTCTCGATAAATTGTGACTGTACCATACTGCTTACAATACACCACTAATTTTTAATTAGTATAAATACTTAAAGGGCTTATTAGAGAAGGTCTATAATATAGGGAAATAATATTCATAAACAGCAAAGTTATTAGCGTTTGTTTGTACCCCAAAATGTCACTCAGTTTAGTAATATTGTACAGGCTACATAGTAGTATTCATTAAACATGTCAAAGCACTGCGCGAAGTATTTTCTAGTAGCAATTGTTATGAATGATTGATTCAATTATGAAATTTATGAATTTATCAATTATCACTTCGTGGACAATTTTGGGATTTAATTTTTTTTATTTTTGACTACACAAATATGATCAGTAACGGGTACGGATAGAGCCCCAATTTTTTTTTGTACTAATTAAAAAATAGTAGTGTTTAACGTGTTAATTTTCGACAGTTTAAAATCTATCCATGTCAAACTTTCAAATTGTAAAATTTGGCATCATAGGTAATACGGGCTGGTATCCGCAACTCCACGTCAATGCGCGTATTTTGCGTATGGTATCATACATGAATGTGGCGGAACGCACCTTGCGAGCTGATTGTTTGAACGTCATTTGCCCCGCACCGCTATCGTTGACTGTCATCTGTCATTCGCTGTCATTCGTTAGTCGCCGAATATAAACTAACAGATGTGTTTCAATAGGTTAGCAATAGGTAGCTATGTGGTTTTCAATAGTTTTCATTGTTGCAAATAACAACAAATATTAGGGATTAAAGTATGAAATTGCCGATTTGTACTGGAAAATTGAAATTCGTTTTTTTTTTAATTTAACATATTTATTTAATCAAAATAATTACCATTATTATCTATACATTGCTGCCATCTAATAGGAAGGTCACATAAGCCTTTGCGATAGAACTCTCGTGATCTAGATTCGACAAACTGTGTGCAAGCTTTTTGTACTGCCTCCTGAGACGAAAACTTTTTATCACGTAGAAAATTGTCTAAATCACTAAAAAAAATGGAAGTCCGTTGGAGCATGGTCTGGCGAATACGGAGGGTTATGAATGGTTTCTAATTGCAGTTCCTGTAGAGTTAAAACGGATTCTCGTGCTGTATGAGGTCTCGCGTTATCATGGAGCAATAATGGTGAAGATCGATTCATGAGTCGGGACTGTTTCACTGCTAGTTTTGCTATCATTGTTCGGAGTTCGGCACAGTAGACATCTGCCGTTATTGCTTGACCAGATCGGAGAAAGCTATAGTGAATAACACCATGCTGAAACCACCAAACAGTTACCATTACCATTTTATTGGTAAGCTTTGCTTTACGACACTGCTGTGGCGTTTGACCTGGGGTCAGCCATTGCATTTTTCGCTTATGGTTATCGTAAAGAATCCACTTTATATCACATGTTACAATTCGATCCAATATTCCTTCATTTCTTTATCGATTCAACAAGGCAACACAAGTTTCAACACGCGTTTCGTTCTGCAGATCAGTCAAATCATGAGGCACCCATTTCTCATATTTTTTTTTATTTTATTGCTTTGACGCAAATGAGTCAATATTGTTGGTAAGGTAACCTAAAACCATGCCGCTAATTCCTGGGTAGTTTGGCTCGGATCGGCTTCCACCATCTCTTTCATTTCATTATTATTCACCTGTGTGGGCGGTCTTCCACGTGGTTCATTATTCAAATCAAAGTTTCCATCACGAAAGCGTTTAAGCCAAAATCGCACGGTACGTTCATTAGCAGTTCTCTCTCCAAACGCAACATTGATATTGCGAGCTGTTTCTGCCGCGTTAGTTCCGCGTAGGAACTCGTATTCAAAAATAACTCGAATTTTCGAAGTATCCATCTTTCTTGTCTAAGCTGAATAAAAAAAACAACTGAAAATCGATAATCGAATGTTGCACAGTTTTTAAAAGAAGTACTACATAGGTACCTTGTGAAAAAAGTTTCACTCAAAAATCTCAAACCATGAAGGTTCTATGTCAATTCGAATTTCCAAATACAATAAACGGCAATTTCATACTTTAACCCCCATTACTATTATAATAGCGAATTACGATTAAACAAACAAAAGTGAAGTTACAGTGATAAATAACTATACTTTTCGTTTTAATAATTTTTTATTTGTGAAGCTCTATGTATTCAATTTACTACCATGTCGGATATTGAAAATGGTCTGCTACAAAACGCTGAAATACCAATGATAGTGAACACTATCGGTAAGTGCACGTTCACAATTTTACGGTTTGACATAGATACATTATAAACTATCGAAAATTAATACGTTCTAATGTAAGCTGTAATGGTGCAGTCACAATCTATCGACAGTTTACAATTTCACTTCATAAACTATCGAAGTATATAATTCACACACACACACACACATACACACACACATATACACTCACACATACACAAACAACACACACACATATACACACATACACACACACACACACACACATATTACTTAATTAGTTACCATTTAGGTCGTTACTATATTCTATCGTATCTGTACTACTAACACTAGAATATACGTCTTTGTAATATTAACACATATCGATCACTGTTGTCTGAAATAAATGAAATTTAATTTTATATTATTTTCATTAATAGTCGTCGTTCAATACTTACTTCATTTAATTCTCAATTAAAAATAATATTCTCCAGCAAAATCTGGCTGTAACCACGCAAGGGCGCCACAGTACTACGCAGAATCAATAACCACAGACGTTGGTTTCTACGCAACCAAGTGCTACTCCTGGATCATCTACATGATCGGCTGGTGCGAGATGTTCAACTCGACCGATGAAGTGCTCTTCGGGGAATATGTTCCGAAGAAGTAAGTATTTTGCAAGGGTAGAATTGAGAGCAAGTTACAAAACTACGGTAGATAAGTAATCTGTTGGACTGGCGTTTGAGAAATCCCACTTTCCACACCACAATACCTCTGAGTCGAAGCAGTAACGGCGTCTTAAACTATCTAAAAGTAAAGTTAGCTAGCGTTTATTAAATTGTTGACATTGATACCTATAAAATAAAGTAAAGACCTAGTAAAATATCTGCATGTTGATAAAAATGACCATGAGTCTATTTATAGGTAGCCATTTTTGGAAGTTTATAAGTAAAGTGTTTTCTTAGGTTTTCCTCGGTTACTTGTAAACTTTTCTTTAACCGACTTCAAAAAAAGGAGGAGGTTCTCAATTCGGCTGTATGTTTTTTGGTTATATGTTTGTTACGCAATTACTCTGCCAGTTATGAATTGATTTTGATGATTATTTTTTTGTTTGAAAGGGTATGCTCTCGAGGTGGTCCCATTGTTACCAAATCAGAATCTGATGATCCATAGGAATCGAGGGAAACCCTCAAATTTTATAGGGACACCTATAGTGATTTGGGTATCTTTTATAGTACCTTACTCGTGCAATCAATTTGCTCTTGGAAGCACCATTTAGTGAAGTGGAACTGATGATGAAGACCATAGATGGCTTTAGAATAAGTATTTTATGGGTTGCGATTCGATTACTTTAATATGGTTGCTAAGCAATTTATGCTCGTCAATTCATCAGCTTCAGTTCTCCTGGATCTTACTAGGAGAACTCCTCAACAATTAACGTGATGAACAGTTGACATTAGGCTGTTGTAACTTAGATAAATTATAAACTGACCCACAAAAAAGTGAAAAATAAAAACTTTTTTTACAAACAAAACTTTTTTACAAAAAATAATACAACCAACTTTTAAAAACAACACTAAAAAGTGAAAAATATTTTTAATTTAGGAAGTTGGTGTCTGGTTAAATGTATTTTTATTTTTTTTCCACTGATTTCCGAAATTAAAATTATTTTTTACTTTGTAGTGTTGTTTTTGGTTGTCGGTTGTATTTTTTGTAAAAAAGTTATTTTTCACTTTTTAGTTGTGGTACCTACGGCACACAAATTCTAATACCACTACCTGCAAAAGAAATTAGAACATCATCCACATAAAAAGTGGGGAATAAAACGTATTATTGAAGCTAACTAAAACTACTTAAGCAATGTTAATAAATTGTATGGGACCAACTTTGAGGTATACCCTCTCGAATAAAACAAAAAAAAACCTAATCGGACTACTCTGTAAAAAGTTATGCGTGGTCATACATAAAAAATATATATATACGTGTCGACTTGAGAACCTCCTCCTTTATTTTCGTCGGTTATAAAAAGAACCACCGTCCAAAGAAAACACTACAAAGTGAAAAATAACTTAAATTTCGGAAGTCGGTGGCCAAAAAACTAAAATACAGATCCAACGACACCGACTTCCGAAATTAAAGTTATTTTTCACTTTGTAGTGTTTTTTTTTTGGAAGTCGGTTGTTTTTTTAGTCAAAAAGTTATTAATTCTCAACAATAAGAGTGAATAACATTGTAAGCAGTTTATTTATATTATTTCCCAGTTGTATGATTAGTGCAGGCACCGAAACACTTTCATACTTTCACTATAAACAGTTCCTCTTTTCTTCAGCCAAGCTTCCTTCTCGTGACGATGTTATAATTACAGTACAACTATTTTCTTAATGTCCCTCAGCAAATTTCGTGTTTCGTCAGTCGTCGGATTTCTATCAGTTATTGCCCTTTGCACTTGGTGCAAACCGGACGCTCTCAATCAACTTGGCAGTAAACCTATAGACTCTTTTAACTTAATGTAATTTAATTTAAAAAATACGTATTATTGAAGCTAACTCAAAAACTACCAAAGCAAAGTTAATCAATTTTATATGGGACCAACTGTGATGTATACACTCTCGAATAAAACAAAAAAAATTCAAATCGGTCCAGCCATCTTCGAGTAATCGAGGAACATACATAAAAAAAAAAATTAAAAAAAAAAAAAGGTTCCGACGAATTGAGAACCTCCTTCTTTTTGAAGTCGGTTAAAAATGGGAGGAAAGCTGCGAAATACGAATTATGCCGGGGGACATTAAGAAAATAGTTTACAAGCTTTTATTATATTAGGTTTTGTCCACGGCTTCGCCCGCCTCGGAAACGAAGTCGAGTACCAGGATTAAAGTAAAGTACCTTATGTGTTAATAGAGGTTATAAACTATCTGTGTACCAAATGTCATACAAATCCGTTCAGCCGTTTCTGCGTTAATCTGGAACATTCATCCAGACAAACAGACAAAAATTCTAAAAACTATACTTTCGGCGTCAGATTCGATCCCACATCTCAGAGCAATTATTATTTTTTTAAAATTTAATGTAAAGTTTTGACTTTATTTTAGTAAATTTAATTCTTGGGCATCTTTTTAAGGCATCAATGATCATTACGAATAACTTTTACTATGGGACCAAACCAGAAATCGCGAAAAAAAATCAGCTGTACTACATTTTGACGAGTTATGCGAACATAAATGATTTATTTATATAATGATTGATTTGTTTTTTTTTTAGCAGATTTTTTTTTACGATTTTAGTTGTGCTTGCCCATGAATTCATTTTCACCCTGTAGACTGAGTAAGTAAGTTATGCACAGGTTAACTAGGTCAATAACCTTTTATTATTAAAGGTTGTTTAAAGAGGCGCATTGAATTATGAACCTTTGAGTGGATAATGAGACAATCAAGACATAGTGGATACTAAAACGAGATCTCTATAAAACTTTTCCTTGATACCTATTGTCTTAATACACTACTATTTTTTAATTAGTACAAAACCCGTTACTGATCATATTTGTGTAGTCAAAAATCAAAAAAATTAAATCCCAAAATTGTCCACGAAAATTTGTCATATTTGGTAAATTCATAAATTTCATAATTGAATCAATCATTCATAACAATTGCTTCTAGAAAATACTACGCGCAGTGTTTTTCCATGATTAATGAATACTACTATGTAGCCTGTACAATATTTCCATAAACTGAGTGAAATTTAGGGATATAAACAAACGCTAATAACTTTGCTGTTTATGAATATTATTTATTGACACTTTGCCTATATAATAACAAGACCTTCTCTAATAAGCCCTTTAAGTATTTGTACTAATTAAAAATAAAAACTTTTTTACAAAAAAATACAACCGACTTCCAAAAACAACACTACAAAGTGAAAAATAACTTTAATTTCGGAAGTCGGTGTCGGTGTCGGTGATATATGTATTTTCTTTTTTTGCCACCCTATAATAGGGTCTACTTTCCTTCATAATATACATAACCAGTTAGTTACTTCTACTCTTACATCATGGTTTGGCAAGATAAAGTATAAGGTATTGTACGCGGATCTCTACCGTTTGGCCGAATTATGATCTCGACTATCTTTAGAGAAATGAGGTTTCATTCAGAAATATGAGTAAAATGAATGTATAGCGAGCAAAGGAATACAATTATGTCAATAAATATATGTAGATCCTGTATAGGTACATCGTTTCACTGTATGATATACTTTTAAAATTAGCATGTTTATAAGTTACCCATAAAAATGGCTTTGGTCAGACAGTGGATGTCTTAAGAAAAAGTTATTTCAATTTTACAGGTAATACCATTTACATACGTTTTAAAATTGTTTCAGTGCGCGCGGGCTATACTTTTTCAGTACAAACTCGGAGTCGCCGTACGCACGCGGTTCCAATCAGAAGAGCAGAAGAAAAAGACGTTCTAATTTCTTTAGACAAGGAATTAAACGGCTATAGAACAAACTTTTTGTTTTATTCATTTGTTTTAATAACACCATTTTCAAAGATACATAGTTCATCTTTGTCAGCCTCTAGCAGTCTAGCTGCTGGGTATAGGCCTCCCCTACTGCAAGCTATTTAGCCCGATCCTCGACCAAACACATTTAGCAGCCATCCTGCGAAGGTCGTCGCTCCGATCCAGCCTAAGGACTAGAACTTGAACTATGAATACGGTAAGGGTAGGCCCTTGTCGTATTCATAGTTCATTCCATGTCGAAAAGATTTGCCAGTACGATAACCACTCGTACTAAAGCGGCTCTACACTAAAAACAGTCGGTAGTACAGTCATGCGTACGCGCACCGTGACGTCAGCCCGCACTTCGCACGTGTTTACAAACAATGCCGAAGCGACGAAGATTCTTGGAATCTTGTAACGCTCAAATGTTTTAATGGATGCCAGAGAACTGGACTCTGTCGCAGTGTATGTTTCGTTTGAATGTATGATCGTATAAAATTCACTAAAATAGGTATGTAAAGAGCAAACACAGTTAGTTTCAGATTTCTAGATTCTAGATTTCTACATTTCCTACAAAGAAAAAACAAGCGATGACCTATATTTTTTATGGTTTAAAATGCATGATGTGTTAACTCTTAACGTGAAACATAAATAAAACCACTTACCACAGTAAAATATTCATTATTTACAAGCTTCCGAAGTTGAGACAAAAACTTGTTATTGTTTACTTTAGATTTTATGACAGCGAAAATAATATTTTTTTAATGTCATAAACTAGTTCAGTGAGTGTTGTCGTATCTCAAAAGGTTCGGATACAGATAATCTATCACAGTAAATGCATGGAATTGGATATTACTACTTAATAGTGGTGGAACAAGGTTAAAAGTAAAAAAAAATTGTCTTGGGAACTTTGTTCCCACGGACAATCTACTGTTGGGGAACAAACTTCCCGCGGGCGCGCAAGTGGATAAGTTAGGGTGTAGTGGAAGAAATAATAAACCAAAGGTAGTTGAATATTATGAAAATAAATGAATTTTAATCATCGTTAACCACTTAAGGGGTATTGTATTGTAATTGTATTCATCATTACGAGCAACTTTTATTATAGGACCAAATCATAAATCGCGAAAAAGAAAATCAGCTGTTCCCTACATTTATGTTCGCATATCTCGTCAAAATGTAGGAAACAGCTGATTTTTTTCGCGATTTCAGGTTTGGTCTCTTAGTAAAAGTCGTTCATAATGCAGAGTACAATGACCCCTTAAGAGGTTAACGTTAATTAAAATTACAGCCTGTATGATTATGATGGTATGTAACCGTTACCAATTAAAAGAGCAAGTTATACGATATAAAGTCACTTTAAAAGTTATTTCATTCGATGTGCAATGTTACGATGTTATTGCCACTTCTGTGATGTTATATAGACAGTTTACCTACTTACATTGATGTAATTCAACCTCCAAAGCTCAAATAAATGATTGATTATTTTATTAGTTTCTCTCGAAATTCTTTAATTTTTTTCTAGATTCAAGAATAAAAAAAAAAACAAAATATTGCTCACCAGCATAGCAGCAAAGATTACATAGTAAAGGTACTTAATACTAGGTAAGTATACTAATATCATGTACATTATCTATACTTATTATAAAATAAAGTCGCTTTTCGTGTCTGTCTGTGTGGCCGCGTTGTTCTTCAAAACTACGCAACCGATTTTGAAGCGGTTTTCACTATCATTTAGAGAATTTATTCCGGAAGGTTTATATGTATTTAAGGTTTATATACATTAATATTTAACTCATATATAATATAGAAACCTTCATGATTTGCCAAGACATAAAAACCGTGCGAAACAGGGCCGGGTCGCTAGTATAATAATAATCCAGCAGCATTTGCGGAGGTTTATCTAGACTCTATCTTCTAGAATAATTAAATACCTGCCAAAATAGGTATCTAATCTGCCCGTTACGCATACTAATATTTCTTTTCAATCAAAACTTGAATTTTCAAGAACGTGCACTTGAAAGTTTAAAGCAAACCACTGAGGTACTTGTAGCGAGGTAACAGGTAACCATTATGTTCAGTTCCGTCTTCCGTACTTTGCGAATCTTGATAACCTTATAGGTACTTACTCGATCCTATGTTTATGTAAGTTCACATCAAAATTCATTTAAACTGCAGTAATAAGCCAGTCTATGTATTGCCTAATCTGAGTTCTGAACCGGTACTAACCGTTAGTGTGTGCTCTACATACTACCTACCTACTGATTTTCCTTGTTTTGAATGACGATTGTGATGAAGTAAGATTATTGTAAATCTAGGATATTGACATCGAATCTTCTTCGATCTAGAATAGAATTTAAGTAGTTATTGTTGCCACCATGTCGTGACTTTAGACAAAATAAAAAATAAAAGTTTTACTAGATAATTTTACGGTGCAAGAGCTATAATTTTTCTTAAAACAGTTTAATACGAAGCAGTGGTAACAACATACTTATTAAATCATCTATGAACCGACACACGTTAAATACCAGGATGCTGTAACCAGCCGATATTTAAATATTTCCAAACCGTGCTACCGGACAACCCAGCCATTGATAATGACGGAGCAGACAAGCGGACATTCATATGGGCTTTCCCCACATCCTTGTAGCTATCCTCGATTGTTGATTGCAACACCGCGCAGCATTCATGTTGCATCCATGGCCTTATTTAGCCGCCATCCGCGAATTGGGCAACGCCCGTGTGGGTTACGTACTAGTGTGCTCCGGGCCTTATCGTTTATTGCCGTAAGTTATAACTTGATATCGATGACGAAAGCTCTCAACAGCACTGGAGGATTCGATCATTTTGGAATTACTTTTTACAATCCATAGTATAAAATAAGAGTTATGAAAAATTACAAGTTTTTTTTTAAGGTTAACTATGCAATGTTTATACCTGTAGTTTCTTAAATAAGGGCCGGATAATAGACAACCGCGATAAGTTCACACTTCGCTGGATATTCAATAAAAATATTTATTGAACATCAAGCGAAGTATTTCGATATACCAACTTGTACCTCCTGACATATTATCATTACGTAAATTTTCCCTTTAGATTGACAATCGATAACATCAAATTGCGTCTGTTCATAATAAAATTACAATACTGACATAACTAATTAACAAGACACGCATTGTAAAAACCCGTTTTGGGCCCGCGTGGTGGGTTATGGCCCATTCCCTCTCATAGGCCTACTGTGTCTCAGTAGTGGGAACGTTAAAGGCTGATTATGCTTAAGGCAAATATAGCTGCTAACTAGCGCCACCATTTTGAAATTTCCTATGCATACATTTTTAGTCAGATGAGGTAGAATTTTTTTGATACTTTACCTCATCTGACTAAAAATGTCTCCAGACTTATTTTTTCTCAATGGTGGCGCTAGTTAGCAGCTACACTCGCCTTAAGCCATGCTCACTGTGTAAATAATTGGCATGAAGTGGATGATAAATATTAAGTAATAGTAATAGTTCATTATTTTATTTGTCAGAATATTGATACAGTATATGACGATCGTAGCAGGTGACGTTCGGTAACGTAGTTTCTGCCTACCCTAATGGGGAGAAGGCGTGAGTTTATGTATGTATGTATGTGTAATATTGTTTGTTACCTAGTACAAAAGTTGCTGTGCAGCTGAGATGAGAATGCTAAGAGGGATGTGTGGTGTTACACGAATGGATAGAATAAGAAATAAGTACATAAGAGGAAGTCTGAAAGTGGCACCGGTGACTGAAAAGTTGTGCGGAAATCGGTTGTCATGGTATGGGCATGTGATGCGGAGGAGTGAGGAAAATGTCGTGAGGAATGTTTTGAGTATGAATGTCGGTGGCTATAAGAGTAGGGGAAGACCAAAGAAACGATGGATGGATTGTGTGAAAGATGATATGGCTAGAAAGGGGGTGACTGCCGAGATGACGAATAATAGAGAAGTATGGAAAAAAGGACATGTTGCGCCGACCCCAAATAGATTGGGATAAGGGCAGGAGAATGATGACCTAGTAGAAAAGTTACCGACATCTAACAATTTTCAACTTGTCTTGTTGTCTCATATTGCCGCCGACATCCGACACTCGATCGATGATGTCGGTAACTCTCGATTATTCTTGCGGTTGGGCAATGCCTACCACAATAGGCGCACAGGTTACCGTGTCAGTACATGCCTTATAATAATGCCTATTGTAGCCTACACGGAGGTTAACATAGCTCATCTTTATATGCATTAGTCTTACCAAATCATTAAATTAAATGTTAAATGCATAAGAAATTAGTATTTATGAGGAACGCCGGTGACTGAAAAGTTGTGTGGAACTCGGTTATCATGTTGCCCATACGGCATTTGATGCGGAGGAATGAGGAAAATGATGTGAGGAATGTTTTGAATATTAATGTGGATGGCTTTACAGTAGGGGAAGACCAAAGATACGATGGATCGACTGTGTGAAAGATGATATGGCTAGAAAGGGGGTGACTACCGAGATAATGACTTATAGAGAAGTATGAAAGAAAAGGACATGTTGCGCTGACCCCAAATAAGGAGAAATGATGATTGATTGAATGCGGCTTTTAACTACAAAAACTAATGCACCAATTTTGATAATTCTTTCACTAACGTGATCTCATACTTTCAGGAAGGTTTTAGTATATAATATATACATTATGTAGTTATTCTTATACAAAGTTATAGGTATGCATATATGTACTGTATCTCCGGCATTTCTAAGCCGATTCTGATGATTCTTCTTTTCGTTCGTCTTGGGCTTACTTATGTAATTGTATATTCAACTAAAAATGGAAAAATTAATTCACTTTAAAAAAAAAAGTAAAAAATTGACAACAAAAACCAAAAACGAATAAAATAACATCCATAAAAAACTTAACAGCTTCTGCAGTCGGTGTCTTCAATTCTTCAACCGACTTCGGAAGCTGTTAAGTTTTTATGAAAGTTATTTTATTAGTTTTTGGTTTTTGAAGTCAGTTTTTACTTTTTTTATTAATCTTCAATTGCATAGCTTCTCACCTGAAACTTGAAAAACAATACTGAATTTGGGCTACGAAGACGGGGTTGGTTGACCGCTTCAATTCAATATTACTGTCTCAATTCTGGGCTACGGTGAAATTATAATATATTATAAGCCTGCATAAAATACGGTCTAAATCAAACAGCAAAAAAAAAAAACAAATCAGCTAGAAATTAAAATTAAACTAGATTAGTATTCTAAATACCTAATTAATTCCAAAGTTTAATTACCTAACCAAAAAAAACTTTTTTACAAAAAAAAATAAAAAATACTACAAAGTGAAAAATAACTTTAATTTCGGAAGTCGGCGTCTTTAGATCTGTATTTTAGTTTTTGCCACCGACTTCCGAAATTAAAGTTATTTTTTACTTTGTCGTATTTTTTTGGAAGTCGGTTGTTTTTTTTTTATAAAAATGTTTTTTATTTTCCACTTTTTAGTGGGTCAGTTTGTAATTTATCTAAGTTACAATAGCCTAATGTCAACTGCTCATCACCTTTTACAAAATATTGCTTTTCCCGATACAAGGACGTTAACTGTTGAGGAGTTCTCCCAGTAAGGAACCAGGAGAACTGGAACTGATGGTGAAGTCACCATCAGCTCCTCTTCAACATATGTATTGTGACGAGCATGAATTGCTTAGCAATAATCAAATCGCAACCCGTGAAATACGTATTATTGAGTAGTTCCGATGGCCATATGTGGTCTTCCTCATCAGTTCCACTTCAACAAATGGTACTTTCCGGGAGCAAATGCACGAGTTACTATAAAAAATACCTAAATCGCTATAAAATTTGAAGGTTCCCCTCGATTTCTCTGGGATACCATCATCAGATCCTGGTTTGCTCGTCATGGTACCACCCTTGGAATATCTCATTTCCAACAAAAAAAGAATCATCAAAATCTGTTCATAACAATACGGTCAATATATACGGTCGAATTGAGAAACCTCTTTTTTTTTGAAGTCGGTTAAAAAAGTAACTTCAAAGAGAGTTATCATGTCACGTTTTAAAGTGGGTCCATTTATCATAAACTTTAATATAGTCACTTGTGTAATAAAATTGTGTTTTTCTTGGAATTCTCCGAAGTCGTTCCGGTTTATGTAACTGATTCAGTTTTTAGGCAGACACCAATACATGTTTGGACCACGCCCTTTACGCGAATCACCTACATTATGTGCAGAAATTATTACGAACTGTGAATTTGAGAATGTTGTGGGCCTAGTAGACTGTAGATTTGTTGTCTATTTTCTATTTTGTTAAGTCCTTGGTACTTGTTGAAAGGCCTACTCTGCCCTCCCATACCTGTATACACTGTTATTTGAAAATATTGTAAAAGCCAATTATTTTTAAAAGGGTAAACGTGGAGTTTCTTGCCGGTTCGGCTCTTCTCCCTAGGAAACGACCAATTGGAACCGAGCACCCAGCTTCTGACGATCATAAGTAAATAATGTTTATTTTGATATACTATTTCAACAAAATTAATTATAATACTTAATCAAAATGTTAAATATTTTTTTAGGCACTAGTATTGTTGGACCCTGTTGAATATTATATTTTATTTACTTAAGTTAATTCCCACCCAATAGTCGAAAAAATACAAAATTCATTAAAAAATATACATACAAAGAGTGACCGAATTCTTGCCGAATTTGCAGTCTTCTTACCTATGCAAAAGGGGGGAAGTCAGGTACGAGCGAGGGTCAACATCATGCAAACACTTTCGCTCGTTCAGTACCCGTACAGAATACGCATGTGGCACGCGCATTTACGGCACACAGATAACAAATATATATTATCGTAAACAGTGTGGACATTTTATAAAAGTAAATCTATAATATTTATTGTGATAAATTTTCTGTGATTTTATTTAAAAATTAAAGTTAAATATTTTTTCAAGCACCAAAAAAAAAAACATAGTGGCTCTATTTTGTAAACAAACGGTTGTTTACGTAGAAGTAATTAGTTTTGTGTGAAAAAATTTGGAACACAAAAATGATAACATGTGCAAAGTGGTTAATTTTAGTTGGAATAACTGTGTTACAAATATCCTGTAAGTTTGCAATTAAGTATTTATTTTTCTTCCTTATTATAAAGTCGTAGGAGCTCGTGGCTAAGTAATAACAGCCGCACGGGTCGATCCATCAGGATAAGCTACGCTTGCCGGGGTCGGTCCGTGGATGGGTGACCATCTTTACATACCGAAACTCCTCCGTGCCTCGGAAAGCACGTTAAGCCGTTGGTCCCGGCTGTCATTCGTGGATCTTTGACAGTCGTTACGGGTCGTCAGAAGCCCGAAAGTCTGACAATCAGTCTTACCAAGGGGTATCGTATTACCCAGTTAATGGGTTGTGGAGGTCCGATAGGCAGTCGCTCCATGTAAAATAATGGTATTCAGCTGCATCCGGTTAGACTGGAAGCCGACCCCAACATAGTTGGGAAAAGGCTAGGCAGATTGATTGATTATAAAGTCGTAGGAATATTTTGTAAAGATTTTCCAGAATATTATTTCTCTAGTCATCATCTGCCTAGCCTTTTCCCAACTATATTGGGGTTGGCTTCCAGTCTAACCGGAAGCAGCTGAATAAAAATATTTTACATAGAGCGACTGCCTCCACAACCCGTTACTATAGATAGGTAATACGATACCCCTTGGTAAGACTGGTTGTCAGACTTTCGGGCTTCTGACGTCCCGTAACGACTGTCAAAGATCCACGAATGACAGCCGGGACGAACGGCTGACATGCTTTCCGAGGCACGGAGGAGTCTTGGTTTGAATGTTATTTCTCGAGTACCATGCCATTATTTACGACGCCTTTAGTTCTGTTTTAGTTTTAACATGTATGGGTCCTTTAGTTCATAATGTTTATGAGTTAGGTACTTAATGCTGCATCAGCAATCATCTGTTGTAATAGCTATTCGGTACTTGATTATTCATAATTTTCAATAGTAAATAGTTTAGATAAATCAGCCTTACACAATGACAATAAAATTCTCTACCGATGATTGATTAGACTTAATAGTTTAATTTCCATAATAATTATATGTATCACTCGGCTTAAGATATTTACTGTTTAAATTTAAAAGGGCTACGTTAAAAGGCAACAAGACTTTTTTTACTTTTAATTGGATGTCATAGCAAGAGATTCTGCAAAAGATCGCGTACTGCAGTACATAATGCACAGACATACATAACCTACAACAAATAATGAACTCATTGCATAAGAGCGCTAAGTTTGTTTTGCTGTAACCGGCTGATCAGCTTCCTCATCCGCGTAGAGATGCTGCGCGGTACGCGAATTGATGGAACGGATAAAATATTTAATTGGAACGAAGTTCCATAACGTACGTTATACTCTGCACACTAGGCGAATGAGAGCTAGAACTAAAAAAGTGTAACATTTTAACAGTCATGACACTTTTGCTATAAGAAGAAGAAAAAATTCGAGAGGTAAACACACAAACATACTACATGTTTGTGTGTTTACCTCTCGACTTTTTTTCGTAAATTTGCTCCACAATGTATGTGTAACGTATTGTGTATACCTTTTTTTGGAGAACCTAATTAAATAAATAAATAATGATAATTGGAAGGTCATTTCAGAATGTAACATTCGACCTTGCTATTTATGTTTGAACAATAATTTCTCACTTCTATTTTAGATGCGAGATCCGACAAGTTAAAACATCAGTAAATCTATGTCTCTACCTGGGTAAAGGTCAAGGCCTGGGCTAGGTCACACATTAGTGCACACAAACTTTCACCTTTATAATATTAATTATAAAGGTGAAAGTTTGTGAGTGTGTGTGTGTTTGTATGTTTGTTACTTTTGACGCTCAAACGACTGGACCGATTTAGATGAAATTTGGTATGTAGATAGATTATACCCTGGATTAATACAGACGCTACTTTTTATCCCGGTCTACGTGGGTGAAACCGCGGGGCGCAGCTAATAATTAATAAGCCTAAGAACGTTTGGTTTTGCCTGGATACATCTTTCACCTGACCGTAAAATCACATATTAAAAATTTAACTTATTTAACAAATCAAACTCAAAACTCAAACTCAAATCATTTATTTCAATTAAACTACAAGCACTTTTGAATTGTCAAGGAGTCGCTCAGTCAGAAAGATAAAGATAGTTGTCCATTCCAAAGCGTTCCTTAAATGAGAACCAGAACGTCCACTGGGGTCCTAGAGCCTTATATGCTAAGGATAGGCATCCTATAAACCCCTCCATTTTCCCTAAACAGCACCCTAATTACATAACACATTATCGATCGGAGTTGGTTTCATTTTGAAACAAATTGCTAATCCATTGCTTTATATGTTCGAAAAATTTGTGTGCTCGACAGCGTAAATAACGCAATGAATATTGCTGAACTGTCAAAATGAAACCAACTAATAATAATGATAAACAACTAATGATAATAATAATGATAATGTGTTACGCAATTAGGGTGCTGGTCATTGAGGAAATGGTGGAAAAAATCCAAGTGAACAACAAACAAGCAAGGGGTTGCAATTTTGGTGCACAGCATAATCAGCCTATAATGTTCCCACTGCTGGGACAGAAGCCTTCTCTCGGTGAGAGGGAGTGGGCCTTAATCCAGCACGCGGGCCTAGTGCGGGTTGGTAGATCTCACGTGTCTTCGAATTTTTGGTTCTAACATTTTCTCCCGATGTTTTCCTTCACCGTTTTGAGAGCAGTGGTGATGAAACAATTTACACAAAGTAAAGCGCCTCTGGATTCGAACCTAAGACCAACCACTCGTAAGTCGCGGCCGTTACCACTGGGCCACCACTGCTCCTGGTGCACAATAAAGTATAATTAATCAATTAATTTACCTATAAAAATAATCAACTTGCAAAAAGAAATCCCCAACTCGTGAACCGCGTGTCTCGTGAAGCATGAATCGCAGGTGTGTTCTCGTACAATAGCCACTTCCGAAATGTTACTCGGCCGACATTCTCGTTGCATAAGACAGCTCACAGCTCACCCACTCTCGACTACTCGCGGCATGCAAGCTTGCCCAATCCGGTTTGTTGTCACATTAGGCTGATAAACGGTGCCACTTTACCTTTTTATTTTCGATTGTCTTCAGGAAAATGGCACGTTTTGGGTTGTGTCATCATCTTATGTGTTATTATTTGTGTGAATAAATATGTATGATGGATGATAGTGGAAAAAAAAAACATATCTGAGAACGAAGTGAAACGAAACTATGTAAATTCGTTTAGCTTCGCTCATGTAGCTACCGTGTCTTTTCATACTTCGGTTCATAGTTCGCAGTGTGAATCGAAGTATGAAAAGACGCGGTAGCTACTCGTAAATGAGCGAAGCTAAACGAAAAAAAAAAGAAGTTTATTCCATATATCTTATTTGGCTTACATTGCATGTCGAGGAGTCTCCAGTTAGACATATAAAATGCCTGTAGTTGAAGGCTCCGCTTTTCCCTTACATTAGAAACGTACGAGTACAAATAGGTATATGTACCTATAAAGAAACAAAGAAAGGAAAAATAAAACACGATCAATTTTTACGAGTGTATGGGGTGTGTGTGTGTGTGTGTGAGTATGCAAACAGGGGTGTGGGGGTGTGAGTGAGGGTGTTTGAACGAACTTAGCTTCGTTTTGCTTTGTTCTTATGGTGAGCTTGTAAATTAAATGGGCCTTTTGGCGGTATTTTGCAGCTAGTCTTGTTATAGTTGTAACAACTAACTCATGTTAAATTATTAACTAGATGTTCCGGTGAACTTCGTACAACGTGAGACAAAATTTTGATTTTTTTCTATTTTTCGGCTGTTCCTTTGGGGTTTTCCCAATTTTCTTTTTTCCTAAACCACCCCAGCATTGACGCGAAAAAAAAAATCTAATCGGCAGTGCCATATTTCGAGTTTTTGCGAGACTAATGCACGGCAATTGATTTTCAAGGATGAATTTTTCAAGGTCAAGTGGCGTTCAACAAAATATTTATTTTTCTTATGTTACCTACCTACTAAACCTTAACTCATTAATTGTTCAAAATGATGACCATTGTTTTCGATATTAAATAGCTGGATTCGACGTCTCAAGGATTGTACTGCATTCAGCATTACAATATTACTCATAGTTTCGATTTTGGCCATCCACGCCCACTTGAAAAATTCACCCTGTTTATAGTATAGATAGAAATAATTTACACAAAGTAAAGCGCCTGCCTGGGTTCGAACCTACGACCTACAACTCGTAAGTCGCGACCGTTACCACTGGGTCATCACTGCTCCCTAAACGGTGAAGGAAAACATCGTGAGGAAACCGGCATGTCCTAGAATCAAAAATTCGAAGACTTGTGACATCTGCCAACCCGCACTGGGCCCGCGTGGTGGATTACGGCCCACTCCCTCTCACAGAGAGGAGGACTGTGTCCCAGCAATGGGAACGTTATAGGCTGATTATGTATATAGATAGAATGACAAACTTAAAAAATATTTATAATTATTTATCAATATCATCATTAATTGCCTCTATTTTAATTAGGTATAATAACATCTAGGTGGCATAATAATATGTTAATATTATCTCTTACTCATTATTATGACCTCAAGTGGACCGATCTGATCATTACTTTATTGTTAAGAACTTTGTTGTTACTTTGTTGTGCTTTGTTGTTGTGTTGTTGTTGTGTGTGTTGTGTTGTGTGTGTGTGTTGTTTAGTGTTTTTGTGTCTTTTCATTGTATTATTTTTTTTCTTTTTCTTTTTTTTTTCAAAGAGTTATGATACTCTTTCACATATGACCCATAGGCCTTTGGCCTGAAAACTTTTGATCCATGTAAGTAGATACCTAGTACCGAATAGTAGGTTACAAGCATTTTTCTCTAAGTATAGGGTCGCAGTTGTCTTTGGGTCAAGGCTGGTCGTCGTAAATGATGCATGATTACAATGGCTGAAATTATGTATGAAGAGTGCCAGGTTTGGACAAGCTTGCTTGTGACGAGTTTAAAGGTAATTATTGTAATCGTAATTACCCAGAACATAACCCTTAAATAACTTACCAAGTATAAAGTAGGTTGATTCGGAATGATAACATTGTACAGCAGGCTCTACAAAAAAATACCTACTAAGCTCGAAAAAACAAAGAATGCGTGTTAGAACTGTACCCTAATTGCGTAAGTCACTATCAATCGGAATCGGTTTAATTTTGATTGTTTAACAACATTCATTGCGTTATTTACGCTGTCGAGCAGACAAATTTTTCGAAGCAATGAGTTTGGACTTTTTTTCAAAATGGTTTAGATTACGATTATTATTATTTATTTATTTATTTATTCAGTAGTACACTTACATCTTATACATCTTTATGTTGGCGCAAACATAAACTCATTAGATTGATAGTGTATTACGCAATTAGGGTGCTCGTCTGTACAATAGTAGACAATATCTAAATATACTTGTCAGATAATAATAAATTGATGAATGTTTAATATACAAAACGATCTCTTTTCGATTAACATACATTTTTCAAACAGTTGCTGACCTCAAATTGCATCATTGGTTTTGACCGTGAAAACCGTTATATCGCAACATTGCTTGATTATGTTATAATTGTTAAATAATTTCAATGTTTATTACATTAATGACCTTACAGTTTGTTTCTTGCAACATTATTTGTTTTATTGAAACCGGTTCTGGGCGACTAATGCGTAATGTGTGAATTTATAACAAAGTTTTATTTATTTATGATAGCTTCGTAAATTAAGTTTTCATCAGACGTTTATTGATTAATTATGGCAATATCGGAAGATTTAAAATGAACTCAAAACTTTGCAATTAATTGGAACATGTTTTCGAATTAATAAAGCTGTTCGTTTTCTTTTTAATCATTATTATATTATGCTATTACTGCGAGAACTGCAACAAAGACTGCAAAGATTTTAATGAATTGATCATTGCGATAATTTAACTAAGTAATTATTTGAGAACTAGTACAAAGATTATAATCTAAAAAAATGTATGGCTTGTCGTTGATTTCGCCCAGAGTTTAGTAATAATAAGCTATTACACAGCTTCTAAATTATGTATTCAATATTACGGATCATTAATTTAATATTTGTTTAGTTTCGTAATTAATCTGAAAGAGAGTCTTTGATAGCTTAGCTCTATTTTACACTGAACTTATTAAAGGCCGATTTTTTATTTCCCGAGTCTTCACTAATATAACATCTTAGTCACTTCAGAATCTGAAGAACCTTGACATGTGAAGTTTGAATAACTTGGTGTGCTGTTCTTGAAAGAATAAACTTTAGTCTTGGTTTTTAACCGACTTCAAAAAGGAGGAGGTTCTCAATTCGTCGGAACCTTTTTTTTTTTTTTATGTATGTTCCCCGATTACTCGAAGATTTTTTATTACTCCAATCCAAGGACAATGTAAATACAAATGTCAAATTATACATAAAAGCCGCTAATTACGATGTTAGAGGTCAGACAATGATTAGGCAAGATAAGTAGTGATGGCCTTAAGGGTATAAAATATGGATGTGATTCCGCAACATCCGATACACGACAAATGCTTGTGATGGTGGTTGCGAAAGAAATCGTGGATGTTATGACCAGGCTTATTACATTACCGCAGGTCGACCATGCGTGCATTCCATTTATGCAATTATTCATTAACAGTTACTACAGTGTGTGTGATGTCTTAGGAATCTAATGCTCCGGAGTTTCTTGACCTATACTGTTTGGTACATTGATAGCATATTGATTAACCAAACGACATTGCTTGTTAATAACTTATCTCAACATTTTACGGCATTACAAATTGTAACTTTAGTGCACTTAGGTCCACTATCACAGTATTTAGTACACTTAACAGACGTCATCTACTAAGATGACGTCTGTTAAGTGTACACACTGTGTACTGTGTGTGTAGTACACTTTTTAAGAATGTACTAACATTCTTAAAAAGTATTACTTAGAACTTTAAGTTTTTTAAAAATTAAAAAAACATTTTAAAGCAAAGCTGCGAAACTTACATTCCTAGGAGTCACACAAAACCCATATCATTAAAATAATAAAAAATTATAAGGCTCCAGACAATGCAACAAAATGTTTCGTGCATTTGTAACAGCAAAGATATGAATCCTAACTTAATATTATAAATGCGAAAGTGAGTTGTTTGTTACGCTTTCACGTTAAAACGGCTGAACGGATTTAGATGAAATTTAGCACATAGGTAGACCATGACCTGGATTAGGACATAAGATACTTTTTATCCCGGTAGTATGTTCCCGTGGGATAATTTCCGACCTCCACGCGGCGAAGCCGCGGGCAAAAGCACGTGAACAATAATTTCTCATCCATTAAACTAACATACACATTACTCTGCATAACCACACGTAATGGGAACAAGAAATAACATCATTGTTGGCTGTTCCTTACAAAACATCGTACAACTCGACCAATTCAAAGAAGTCTTTCACTACGTACTAATTGAAGGTAGGTAAAGGTATTCTTTAATTGGTTGGATATGAGTCACAGTGCGATAGGTTACAAGCATGGCGACGCTTTCACTGCTCAATCGATTCACTTGTACTTTCCACCGAACCATCATCGATGTGAACTCGTAATCTGGTTCATTATGATTATACAATCGGTGCTCTTACCTTTCCACGATAGTCGCATTTCCAACAGCTCAGGTTCTGTTGATAACTGATAGGGAATATCAACTGAGTTATGAATATTGCCGCGGAGAAATGCGGAAAACGGTTCTTATACGGCGATATGGTAACAAGATAATCTGGCATTTTCGAGATTATGATTGGAGTAGCTGCATTGATAGATCAAGGGCTAGATTATTATAGTAGGGGTATGTTGACCAGGCAGTCAACATACCCCTACATGAAAATAAATTTGAACATCTATTAATGCGCTAATTGATCGTCTACCAAATGCAATTGAAGTTATTGACCATATTACTATACTTAATAGAAATTGATGGCAACTAATTAATATTTGAGGAATTGGTCACGAAGCTCTTTCTTTACTCCGTGGAATTGATCAACGGGGACCCCTTATATCTGTATGGGATTTTCAAAAGGACTAAAGGAATAAAGTGCAAACAAATGTATATAAAATGGTTTACTATGTGATTTTAAAAGAATTCAAACTACTAGAGCTCGATTCACACACAGAAAAGACAAAACTTCGCCACTGCCACCTTATTTTCCTTTAACTGATATCTATTAGTTAATCATATCTCTTGAGTTTCAGCTGTTAAGCAGCTTTTTCTTAGCTGAATCAATAATACTAAAATGAGTTTCTAGAAACCTTGTGTCATACATATAATTAACTAAACGTTTTCCAATTAAATATAGAAAGTCAAAATTAATAATGTCCAACACTATTACGACATTCGATTTTCCATATGATTATGGCTGATATTTTATAGGACATCGAGGTCAACCACTTAACCAATTACCATAGAGAGGGAATCAATTAAATTGGGCGATATTTTAAATTCCAATTGAAAACATTATTGTGAAAGACGGATTAAATTCAAGGATAGAAAAACATAGAACTTAGTTAAAAAGTTTAACTTATTAATATGGAATATTATACACATATTATAATTTCGTATATTTATGAAAATACATGCAATATTCGAGCGAGGCTGTGAAACTTCCATCAAAAATATATGTATTAACGTTCCGTTTTATTTCTAGTCCATAGCCACTTATTTGACTTCGAAATGTCTTTTAAAGTAATTTGAGTCGCATTCCTTTGGTATCGTTCGTCGGTTAGAACATAATTAGCTTGAAATCGCTACACTGGTTGGGTTGGGTAAACCATTTTGTAATTGCACTCACTACACAATATATATTATTGCGTAGATTTGGAAAAGAGGTATGCATTCCTCGTTGAATGATATTGCATGATTCCTATATAAAATTATAAAATATTGATAAGAGAAATGATAGTAATATAGTGTTGTCTCTAAAATTTACAAGTTTGTTAAATTCATTTTATTATTCTGGCTTGGATTTCCTAGTTTTCTTCATATTTTTTTACAACAAATAATTATATTTAATATCTCACTTAGGTAATGCCTTCCTGACCTGACTTAGCTAAACCTTCATAATCTCCCCAGTTATCGCCAGATTGTTTCATATCCCTTTCCGCAAATCCAACCTTGATCTCAACGCTCCCTTGCTCCAAATGTGTAGAAATTACAACAGTCTTTGTAAATCACCAGAAACCCGTTTACACGGTGTATCATTCAACAAGTTTAGAAAATCAGTCTCTGAGGTACAGGAGTGCATAAATTCACCAATAAATAAAATAAACATTTATTGTAAAGTCAATTTCAATGTTAGTAACTAGTTAACCTACAAATCCGTATTCATCAATCTGCCTAACCTTTTCCCAACTATGTTGGGGTCAGCTTCCAGTCTAACCGGATGCAGCTGAATACCAGTATTTTACATGGAGCGATTGCCTATCTGACCTCCACAACCCAGTAACTGGGTAATATGATATCCCTTAGTAAGACTGGTTGTCAGACTTTCGGGCTTCTGACGACCCGTAACGACTGTCAAAGATACACGAATGACAGCCGGGACCAACGGCTTAACGTGCTTTCCGAGACACGGAGGAGTCTCGGTATGTAAAGATGAACCTCGGCAAGCGTAGCTTAATCTGATGGATTGACCCTTGTGGCTGTTATTACTTAGCCACGAGCTCCTCCACAAATCCATATTCATAAACCTTAATTATCATTCACAATCGTTAATGATAATGATAACAAACAGTTTATCGCCATAATTATTGGTTCATTAAGTTTATTGCAAATATCTATTTTTTTTTACATATTATGTTTTCTTAGATAATTACGATGTTGACTTTATTGTGAATGCTGCATATACCTGTAATAGGCACACTTAACACCACTTTTATTTTATCTTGTTTTCGATTAATTCCTTGTCTATGTACTGCTGTTGGTGTACCAAATAAAGGCAATGGTTTGTAAAAATAGTTTACTTAGTGATGAGTGTATGTATTGCTTCTTCCGGCGGATATTTCTAATCAAGGTCGCTTCCTTTTAAAGCTCCCGCGCTTTCCTTTATCAAATTACTGACTACCTAGAGTCTACAAAACACGCCAATAATCTAGATCCTTAATAATCCTATAACCTATAATTAACAACATTACTAGAACCAAGAGGATATCGCAGAAGGTTCATAATTATATAGTTATTTATTAGGTTAATTTATACGGTTTATTATTGGTGCATTAAATATATTTTCATGGATATTCTGTACATACCAAAATTTAAAAATATCTCCTCTATTTTATAGATATAAATGAGACAATATTAACAGACCAACACCATGTTAACGTTAAAAATGAATATTAAAATTAAATAATATGCATTGAAATGGAGGTCACACGAATCTAAAATTCTTTTAAGGTTTATTGGGTGTTACGACAGAGCTGATAGCTATTTCTATTCGACTATTTTAAAATATCATTGACGATATACAGGGTTACAGGTTAAGTCGACCTATTCCCTTTAAGGGCATGTTCTTTACATTGTTTCTGATTGATTTGGCTATGAAACACCCTATCCTAAATCTAACCGTTTTCGAGATATTTGAAATTAATTGTTTTTTATAAAAAATACCCGATTTTTGTCTATCAGCTCAGATATTGTGAAACGTGTAAGTCTTATTATTACTGTTATTTATTTTTTACATGTAAAATAAGATGCTTTATGACCTAAATAAACAAGATTGTCCATAAAATTAATAAATAAGTCGTTGTAGATGATTAAACTTTCAAAAAAGTAATTAAAATTTAGAAACCTTAATTTTTGTTTAAGGATATCTAAAAAAAAAATTATGGCACTTGTTTTGCAGATGAGCTTAAAAATATCTACGTTTCATCAGCTATCCAACGAGGTATGATAATCTGGGGTTTTATCAAAAATGCAGAGCAAAACTTAATTTCATTGGCTACAGGGGAGGTAAAAAAAATACTAAATAAAACAATCGCTTAGTACAAGATGCTTTTAATAAACTATTAAAACTGTTAAATTTCTAAATTTCGTGTTCGACATGTCCGCCTCTATTTTGCACACATCTTCGCATTCTTTTTCGAAGTCCACTTTTAACAACACCAGTAGTTAAAGTTCTTCTTATTTCATTCGCCGCATTAATTATTTTTTCTCTCAATACCTCAACGGATGAAACTGGGTTGGGGTCACTGTATACAAGACTCTTCATGTGCCCCCATACGTAAAAATCCATGGGGGTTATGTCAGGACTTCTAGCTGGCCAGGGTAAAGGCCCACCTCGTCCAATCCACTTATTTGGATAATTTGTATCCAGCCATTCTCTGACACTTCTCCTGAAATGGGCGGGGCAGCCATCATGCTGATACCACATGTCTCTTATTAGATTTAGTGGTAAATCATCTAGTAAATCACTTAAGTCTCCTCGTAAGAAATTTTCATAGTGTTCTCCATTTAAATTATCAGGGAGAAAATAAGGCCCAATCAAATTATTTGAAATAATACCCATCCACACGTTGAGGCTAAATCTTCGTTGTGACCCCTTTACTCTCTTTTTGTTTGGATTTCTCTGTTCTTTCGGGGCCCAATAATGAGCGTTATGGTAATTGGTAATCCCATCTTTATCAAACTTAGACTCATCTGTCCACAAGATTTTTTTAAGGAAAGTCGGGTCTTCGAAATCAGCATTTAACATAAATCTGCAGAAATCCAATCTTCTCGCAGGATCTCCCTCTTCGATAGCATGTACCGGCGTATAATGGTAAGGGTATAGGCCCGCTGTGTGAACGGTAAACCATACCTTCCATTGCGAGAGTCCCAGAGCACGGGCAACAATATTAGTGGAAGTGGTTGGATCCAATCGAAATTGTTCCACTATCTCATTATTTTGTTCTTCGTCGTCATCAATCACACGTGGTCTTCCCAAGTCTGTACGTCGTCTTGAAACGGAGCCAGTTTCTCGAAGTCTTCGATAAACTCCGTTGAACACGCTCACATCCGGCACTCGACGGTCGGGATAGCGTATTATGTACTCATTGCGAGCATGCGCAGACACACAATTGCAGTATCCATAGCAAATTAGCATGTCAGCATATTCCTCATTCGTGTAGGCTGCCATCTTGAACAGTTCCGTATCACAAGCACAATCAGAATCCAGTTAACACGCACAGTAAGTCAGGAATCAGAAGAAACAGTCCAGAAACACAGCCAAGTCGAATAGAAAACAGAGAACAAAATAATATCGCATCTACCACGGACGAATCACATAAGCAGACTAACAGATTATTGTTGGATAATGATAACCAAACACAAAGCGCATTGTATTACCAAACCGGTTTCTTCACGTTATGTTTCCCACTCACACCTGCACAAAGCGTATAGTAAGGTATCTCGCTCACACTCACCGCATTAACCTTAAAGGACAATAGGCTAGGGTCTACTACCTGGGGGCTCGCAACTAAGTTTTTTCTATGACTGTTTTTTTTAACCCTAGATTATCATACCTCGTTGGATAGCTGATGAAACGTAGATATTTTTAAGCTCATCTGCAAAACAAGTGCCATAATTTTTTTTTTAGATATCCTTAAACAAAAATTAAGCTTTCTAAATTTTAATTACTTTTTTGAAAGTTTAATCATCTACAACGACTTATTTATTAATTTTATGGACAATCTTGGTTATTTAGGTCATAAAGCATCTTATTTTACATGTAAAAAATAAATAACAGTAATAATAAGACTTACACGTTTCACAATATCTGAGCTGATAGACAAAAATCGGGTATTTTTTATAAAAAACAATTAATTTCAAATATCTCGAAAACGGTTAGATTTAGGATAGGGTGTTTCATAGCCAAATCAATCAGAAACAATGTAAAGAACATGCCCTTAAAGGGAATAGGTCGACTTAACCTGTAACCCTGTATTTATCTTTGTTTTCAATAGTATTCAATGGACCGTTTTTGTTATGCAAATTATAGCACATGAATACAATTTGCAGATTAGTCAGAAATATTTATGGGGTTATAGTTCTCATGAATTATGCGTTTGGTTATTTATGTTACTAATTGATTTATCCTCCATAACCTCCATAATGTTGATAATTTTTAACTCCATTACCGAATAATCAAATTACATTTTTGCTTAGCCGGGAATCAAATCTCACCTAGGCTGCTCACCTATAGAAATTGCGCTTGTGAACGTTATAGTGATGCAGATGCTCTCACTAAATATAAAATCATGATAGTTGTTAATATGGATAGACATCAAACAAAAGTGTCGACAAGTGTCACTTTGTTTCTCTCAAAATAACATAAAACAGCATTTGAACGTATTACATAAATCTTTTGTTCTTGACGAAGAATGTCTCAACTCTCAATGGTCTCGAATCTAAAAAAGTAAAGGCGAAAATTCGTACAAAATACTTGACACAATGACAGCATGTGTCATGCAAGAGATGTAAGCAAGCGTTCGCGAATTAGGATTGTAAGTAACAATCAGAGCATGGCAAGTGCCGCTCTTTGCTTGCAAATACAAACATACACCATAACGACCTTCACTTACATAATTATGTATGTAATTTTCCTAACTATATTTAAGGAAAAGTATTTTCTTTTTAACGAGGAATGATGGAAGAAAGGCTTTCGAAAGGCTTTCTTTGTAAGTATTGCGAGTTAACTATGAGGAACGGTTTAAACGGAAAGTGAAATATAAAAGCTTTGCGATATAAATAATAATGATGATAAAATATATCGAATATTTTTTTCACTAGGCCGTCTTTGTTATCATTATTTCAATCTTTATTTAAATAATATGAATATAATCTGTTCTAAGAGATTACTTATTACAAATATATAATCTGTTATAAGAGATTACTTATCTTCTATAAATAATAAAATCTTCTATAAATCTTTCTATAAATAAAAAGAGTAGTCCTGACTGACTGATTGACTGACTCATCAACGCCCAGCCCAAACCCTTGGACCTAGAAAGCTGAAATTTTGTACAGAGGTTTCCTTTATAATGTAGACAAGGAATAAAATAGAAATTCCTGGTAGTACGTTCCCGTGGGATATTTTCCTACATAAACGCGGGCGAAGCTGCTGGCAAAAGCTAGTTACAAATTAAAGTATTTGCTCCTTGTTTCAGTATCAAAAAGTCAAGAGGAGCCTCCTCGAGAGAAGAAGCCGCAGTCAGTAAGAGATCTTCTGAACACAACATCATGTATACCTCCGCCGTATCGGTGTCCACATCCTAAAATGCAGTTCTATCTCTATACTAGGTAAGTAGCAGAGATTTTTCTTTAACTTAACCTTAACTTAACTTTATGCGAGCGTCACAGAGGGTCAGCCTTCAAAGCAAGAGTGAACACGCATCTTCTAGGCTTACTCGTTCCATCACAGAACTCACCATCGCTTTCCATCAGGCGAGATCGAGGTTAAGAGCTGGCCCATATCGCCATAAAATAAAAACTTTGATAAGGCCAATACTTTAAATTTAAAAAAAAAAATTTGGTTGATAAAGAATCCTGTTACTTCTTTCGCATTTTTAGATACTTAATAGACAACAAAACCCGTAATTACATGTAGGTGGTTGTGGTAAAGGCAATTAGTTTCTTAACGATAATAGGAAATTAGCAATAACCTTTTTTCACATATAGTCACACGGCCGAGTGAAATCAAAATAATGACACTATTTTATCTTATAAACAATGAATAATAATTAGTAGATAAAAAAAATAATGGCGACGAAAACAATAGTCGATGTTTGTCACACTTTCATGTCCAATGCATTAGCTCCACGGAAACAGTACAGAAGCTGAAGAAGCTGTTTGTTCGAATCTCAATCACTGAAGTTTACATAAATAATCTAAAAAAAAGAAAAGGTTTTACTTAAACAAATTATGGTTATAAAACAAGCTGAATTTCATCAAAAAATCTTTCAAAAACCATAATATGCCAGAAAAGATAAAAAAAACAAAGATAAATAAATTTATGGCGTTTAACATTTATTTTCGTCGCGCGTGGCCAGTAACAGACTGTTCGATTAAACATATTGCCAAAAAGGCTGCGTTTTTGTCTATTATCTTATTATCACACAATTCTACTCGTATCTATGTATATAAATAAAAATTAAATGGTGTTCGTTGGTAAAGCGCATCATTTGAGAATGGCTGGACCGATTAGGCTATTTTTTGTTTTAAAATTCTCATAATAGTCCTAATTAGGGTTTTGCAGAAAGAAAACTTGGAAAAGTTGCCCGGAAAGATGGAAAATTCGGGGAAAACTGAAACTGCTTTTATCTATGGGATTTTTGAACTCAAGACCATAGTAAAAAATAAAAGCAAGATTATAATTTTTACGTACTTACCTACATACGATAACCCATAGTCTACCATTGTAAAATAACTCCGATAAGTCTAATCAAACGCTTGTACATAAATTATAATTTCCAGGAAAACTCAAGAAAATGGTGAACTTATTAACACCCTGGACAATGACTCCCTAACATACTCGAAGTTCAACACCAAACATCCGACGAAGGTGGTGGTCCACGGCTTCGGCGGAGGTCGGAACCTTTCGCCGAGTACCGACATGAGGAAGGCATACTTTACGAAAGGAAACTATAACATTATCATTGTGGACTACGGATCTCTTGTGAAGGAGCCGTGTCTTAGTCAGGTATGTTTTTCTTTATCTTATTATTGTGTACCCAGTGTGTTTTGTGTCACTGCGTTTGCTGCTGTTGTATTCCCACTGCTGGGACACAGGCCTCCTCTCTGTGAGAGGGAGTGAGCCGTAATCCACCACGCGGGCCCAGTGCAGTTGGTGGATGTCACATGTCTTCGAATGTTTCAGGATGTTTTCCTTCACCGTTTTGAGAACAGGGGTGATGAAATAATTTACACAAAGTAAAGTGCCTGCTTGGGTTCGAACCTAAGACCATACTCCGAACTCCGACGGCTTGACGCGTACGTCGGAACCGTTTCTACAGGGTCACCCTGCTCTATTATTGTGTACACGCGGCAAATGAGTTAAGGTGCAGACAAACAATTAACAGTGCAACAAAACAAACAAATTCTGACTGGGGCAGCTGTCAATGATAATGTTTGCCTTTTTATACAGAAGTGATATTCGGATAAGTTCTGATAATTAATTGACTACTCAACACACCAACAACTTTGTGAAAAGAAATTGCTGTTACCAAAATAGTTAATTCTCAATTTTGCCGCCGTAAAAGAAAAGTTTGGTCCATAATGTGACTTGTGCCTTCAGCCAAGACTACAAATGCCCTTAAATTATGGAGATGGTAATATACAAACTCTATATCAAGTCATATGCAGTCTCGTTTAAAAGTTGCAACATTTTAACTTTAGCCTGAGGGCCTTGATAAGAAATGAGCTTCCACGAAACATCAAAAATGTGTACAAGTATGTAAAGCTAAATTTATAACTTGCACATACATCAGCAATCGCACAGATTAAAATACCTACTTACTTGTTCAAGTACAGTGTAATCGCCACCAATTCCTCTGAAATTCTCAGGTAACGTTATAAGTTATAATTTTGCATCATATTCAACTGGGAATCATTCATCAGCTTGATATAATATCGTTACAGAGTTTTTTTAACGCCCTACTTGAAAAACGGAAAGTAGGCAAACAGTGACAAGCATTTTATTTCATTACCACTTCACCGGTAGCATGCAATAAACAGTTGCATAACGTAATCATTCTAAAATGAACTGCATTCGGCTCAAACATGCACTGTCATCCTTAACATACCTACTATCAGTGAAAGAGATAGGTACATATAATATTACTAGGTTACATAACAAGCTTAATACTTGTGTCCCCAATTTAAGTTTTAGCAATTGAGGTCTGTGCACCGTCATGCTCTTTTTGCAAACAGTTAGCTGTTTTGTTTTTTGTTTGCATCTATGTCTTCTAAATTTTAATGAACGACGTATTTGGCAAACAAACAGTGAGACAGGAAAAGCTAATTTTCCGCTATTTTTACCTGACTTCGCGACGCCAAGGAGAGTAATGTGTTTATCAGCCTATATATGTACCTATGTTTGTTCCTTTGTGGCAGTCTAGAGACCAAACGCGTGGGCCGATTTTGATAATTCTTACGTCAATCGATTTGTCTTAGTTTTGTGAGGGTCACTAAAGACAAGACAGTAATCAAAATTCAATATGGCGACAACAAGACGCCATATTGTGAAAATGAAAAAAATGAGAGCTATCAAACTATGTCAAGTGGGATATCACTGAATAGGTCTTTGAAAATTATCTTTACGTTTCTATAATCATTTTTATTTGGAATGATCATTTAGTATCTGGTTAGCAACCATTCTCACTTAAATTTTCAAAACTTATAATAAAAATCGTATAAGTAATATATCTTATCTATATCGTGAAAAATAAGTATTATATGTCGGAACGTCAGGATTTACTCAGTTAGATTTAGACAGACATGTGGGCAGAAGATGGGTTTCGTGCAATGAAAACACACTGGGTGCGATACACGGTATTTAAAATCACAATCTAACATAATCGCTAAGCACAACGAATCGAATACAGTTCCGTGGCGTACCAACCCCGATGTTGCCCCGATGCGATCCAACACTAGACTGTTCTTCTCGCCATGAGGTTAAAACATCACGACTCTGTAGAAGCGCGCTGTAGGCGTGGGCACCTCACGTGATGTCGCCTGTGGCGCGCTTGCGATTCGTTACGCGTCCGTACTATTGACCGGATCCGACATATATATAATATACAATTCTTAAATCGAGTGACAAACCCAGAATTTTACTGCTTTGAAAGATAATTTTAACGATCGTTACCTAAAGCGTTACTTAATACAGTGAGAGAAAAATAATCCAAAAAGTACATTTTAGAAATCAGAAACCCGACCGCGTAAAAAGTGAACTTTAAAAAAGATGGAAATAAGATGAGCTAATATCACGCAGTCGGAGGCATCTTCTTAAATTAAATGTAACAAGTTA
Organism: Cosmia pyralina; assembly: GCA_946251885.1. NCBI lineage: Eukaryota > Metazoa > Arthropoda > Insecta > Lepidoptera > Noctuidae > Cosmia > Cosmia pyralina. The sequence continues at coordinate 16,689,520 of OX276346.1, forward strand.
CTTAGCTGTTTTGTTTTTATTTTCTGTTTGTATCTATGTGTTCTAAATTCTAATGAACGACGTAATTGGCAAACAAACAATGAAACAGGAAAAGCTAATTTTCCGCTACTTTTACAAAAAGTTGTTGCGTAGGTACGTAATTGATGCTCTCTTAAGTACCTTTAATGGAATCAAACCGTTATTAATGAAACCTATAAAATTCACATGTATTTCTCTTTCTTTCGTTACTCTTGTAAAAGTACGCGGGATATACCTCATTTTGATATCGTCTATCATTGTGGCATTTATTTCATTAAAACACGTTTAAAAGCAAATGCTGCGACTTAACTTTCGCTTCGTTACACTTCAAAAAGTCTACAATTATTGTACTACATCAATCATTATATCAGTAATGATACAAGTTACAAAATTAGAGCGATTTTTTTTGATCATCTCCTTTAACTTTTCAGATAGAGTGGGCGCCTCGGTTCGCCGGCCTCTGCATCGCTCAGCTGGTGGAGTACCTACAATACCACCCCGTGAAGTCTGTGATACCTGACAAGCTGCACACTATAGGGTATAGTGTGGGGGCCCATATACTTGGCCTTGTCGCCAACTACCTTGGTAATGGGAAACTTGGAAGAATTACTGGTAAGTTTGAGTATCACTTGAGCAGTTGTGGCCCAGTGGTAACGTCGGCTGCGTCTTGCGAGTTGTAAGTCATAGGTTCAAAGTTCAAACCCAGACAGGCACTTTACTTTGAGTAAATTATTTCATCACAACTGCTCTCAAAACGGTGTAGGAAAATATCATAAAGGAAACCGGCATGACCAAGAACCAAAAATTCGAAGTCATGACGTGACATCTACCAACCCGCACTGGGCCCACTCCCTCTCATCGAGAGGAGGCCTATGTCCCAGCAATGGGAACATTATAGGCTGTTTATGCTTATGCTGGAGTATCACTAGTTTTTGTCGGAACTGCATTAAGGAAGCTTCCATGACTGTAATAAAATTGTTGTCAATACAACTTCTGCAAGCGCGCTTTCAATTAAAGTCTTGCAGAGGTAGGTACTATATTATTTATAAATTCCAGGAATTGTTGATTCCGCTCTCCTTATGTGGTCATTAACTTTTTGAGAGCGAGCGTGATTAAAACCTGTTTTAAACAACTTCCTGATCGAAAGATAAACAACATTTTATGCAACATTCATTTTACGTAAATACAAAAGGGATTGGATGACATTGAAACTCCTATTTTATCGTTTAAATATTATAGACATCGTTTCTGATTCGCTCACTAATAAACACTTACAATGTATTAGGTATAAATGCTTAGAGAATCGTTAAAATATCAATAATATTCATTGCAATGCGAATAAATGCAATACAAGAAAAGTACAGTTGACCGCACGTTGGTGGTAGCAGTTTGATCTTGAGGTGGCCTAACGTAGTACGAAATAGAACACGAGGCCACCCTGATGTGCTGCCGACTGTACTAGCATTCAAGCAACATTTTTTTTGTTCGTCAGTTCTTTGACCTCTGTTTGTTCGTCATTAACAATGACCATCTGAGGATCAATGTTCTATAAACTGATTTTTTCTTTCTTTCATTTGCAAGGTCTAGACCCAACAATATTGTTCTACATGGGCACCAACCGCTCCCGGGACCTGGACTACACGGACGCTCACTTCGTGGACATCCTGCACACGGGGGCTGGTATCCTAGGCCAGTGGGGACCCAATGGACACGCTGACTTCTACGTCAATGGCGGGTCCAGCCAGCCTGGATGCGCACATGACACCATATTCCGTAAGAAAAATTTTTGATGTATTTTCGTATACTAGTATCTAAAGCTGAAATTCCTTTCATTGTCAAGGTGTAAAGGCAGTAATTTTAGATTTTTTTAGGTACATACTTAAAGTTATACTTATCAAATTTTTTTGTCTATCAATAGAAGTTAAATTTACATATAATATACTTCACTTATCCCTCGTAGTCCAAGATCTCAGAGCCGCCAGACCTTACCTATTTTCTGATTAACAAAATGTATGGGTTATAGTAGTAGGTATTTGTTTGTACTTTGAACGTACGCATACCTGCTAGCTTGGGCCGACGGCCAAGTTATGTAAAAATATTACTCATTTTTCTTAAAGTCTGACTGCTGATTTTTATGTATTAATTGTTAATCTGTCTAAAACAAAGTCGTGTTAGTTACTCCACTTATAACTGAAGAACGGTATGCGAATAGAAGGTTTTATATGTTGTGTTTGAGGATAGTTGAATGCTTTTTAGGGTTCCGTAGTCAGGGTTCCTCTTTATAGTTTCGCTATGTCCGTCCGTCTGTCCGTCTGTCCATCCGCACCTTAGCTCAGAGACCCGTAGTACTAGAACTGAAACTGTACCATCGGCCCAAGCTAGCAGGTATGCGTACCTACTACGTTCAAAATACTAACACTACTCTATCCCATACATTTTGTTAATCAGGAAATAAGTAGGGTCTGGTGGCCCTGGGGGCGGTAACCTTTTTACTTATTTTTAATTATTTTAGGTACTTACTTATTTTCTCTTGCTCAATTATTTTCAAAAATAAGGCAACGTAACACAAGACCCTCTTTTATCAACTTTTGGAACTGTCCAGCCTGCAACTATCCCTCCTCATATGAACATTGACATCACAGGGATTGCAGTTTCAATTTTGTCCAACGAACCAAGATGTCGCTATGCAACGACAGCAGCGCCATCTATGAGCAGCAGCGCCACTTGAAAAAGTATCTGAGTTCCATCAACATTACACAGAGGGCGCTTTAAACCTCATCATTCCCACTGTAATTGACACAGCTTAATATTTGCCAATCTTTTTTCAGAAACACTTTCGTGCGACCATACAAAGGTGACTCCATACTTCATCGAGTCAATCAACAGTCGCGCGGGTTTCTGGGCGGGTCCGTGCAACACTTTGTTCTCGTACCTCATCGGGTGGTGCGAGCCCAAGGACTCGGAGTACGTGCTCATGGGTGAACACGTCAGTCAAAAGTAAGTGCTCACGATTGGGGTAAATCGGTGCGGCAATTACGTCACACAGAGATTTTGTTCAGAAGTTGAAGTTTTTGCCAACTTTTTTCTCACCACTGTAAATTATAAGTTATAAAATAACTTTTTTCGAGACACCTATTTGTTCGCGATTATAATTCTAATCGAATGTTCTCGAAGGAATAATGCTATATCTTCAAATACAGCATCCTGTTTAACTCACCAGTTATTGAGATGAATTCTTGACTGTTTGGACCACTTTGCTCTTATCCTATAGTTCAGTTTAATTTAGTACCTGCGCTGCGTTCAGAACAGATATTTGCTGAATATTTAGGATTTTCAAACATTGTTTTCTCTTTCAGTGCCAGGGGTGTCTACTACGTTACAACTAACGCTAAGCCACCGTACGCAAGAGGGTTCCCCGGCAAATCTAGAAGACTCCGATCGATCACACCTTACAGCTGATGAAATGATTCAAAAATACTAGAAAAATAAACCTTACCAAATAATTAAGTAGCTAGCCATTGTTGTCGGGGGTTTTAATTAAATAAAGGTACCTATTAATATAGTGCTTAGTGATTATGGTATGTCAAATAAAAATGGGTGTTTTACCAATAGAATATAGGATACCTAAGACAAATAAAATTTTGTAATAATTCTAGGAGAACTAAAGGAAACTTTAGAACATCTGTTTGTAAACATAAATATATTTTACCGATAGTTATATAGGTATCAGTGGAAGTAGTCACCGCCGGTATTGTATCCGTGGATATGATTGTGTAGTTGCTCAAAATGAGTGTTAATTTATTTCGATATTTAAGAAATTTGTGATAATACTTTTATTTAGGATTAAATATAGATTACAAAGGGAATGCTGTTTTTTATTACTACCTGTTGAAAATCTTGGTTCTAACACTTCAATAAAACTACTTATGGGCTTTTTAAAATAATATAGATTTATTTAGCCAATTAAATTCACTAAGAAGTTTATACGTCCGTCGACGAGAAGTAAAGTAATATTTGTAGTGGGTAGGATTGGCAGGCTACCGTTTTACTTTTTAAATAAGTACCTACAATATATCGATTAGTACAGAATCGACTAAAGATTGATTTTTGTAAATAAGTAAATCAAATAAATCAACACCACCTGATCTTTTATTGTCGTTAAGATTAAGTATAGGTACGCCTGTAAAACAATGGTGTAAGTATCCACTAGCTAAAACTTCCTGCCTTTGAATTTCTATCCCGTACAAAAACTTTAATTTACTTATTTAAAAACCACGATACCTCAGCGGAGCACTTATGGTACGGTTTAGATTTTTAAACAGAGTTTATCCATTCGATACTTAGTGATTATTGGTTCGATATCGTGTTTATGAACACTCCGTAATGGAAGAATTTAGCTTAAAAGTCGAGTGAATTACTAACGAGTGTTTATCTGAGGACATCAAAAATCAAGCATGAGGATGGAATTCGCTTAAATAGATAATTTTGTCGAATCAATAACCATTGAGAGTTTAAACTCCGTTTAAGAATTCCTCAGAAACTGGGCATTAGAAACTCATTAATAAACAAACTAAAGGACACCCGACAATTTAAATGCAATATTTCGAATCGAGTTCTAAAGAAACTACACTCGAGGGCAATGAACCGTCACCAACATAGGTTTAATATCTCGAAAACTAAGAATGATAGCTTATACAATTATCAACTCTAATGACTATTTAATACTCCTCAAGAAAATAAGAAAACCTTTTATTATTTGTTTTACTTATAGAAATACATACCTAAATTAGAAATGCATCAACCCTATCGCAAAACAAAATTGAAATTATCCATGTTTTGCTTCATCTTTTGTTATAAGATTTTCTAACACACACACTGTAACTTTTTAAATGCACACGAAGGCTTTTTGTACCTACACCAAGTTTCTGAGAAGATGTTCAAGAATAAAATCAAATCAAAATCTCTTTTAAATGTCAAAAAATGCTCCTAAAGCCTTTCGGTCACCTGTGACTTACTTTTTATTTTTTATTAGCTATCACGTTTAGTTTCCGAGATATTAAGGATTGTTTGGTGACCCGGATTCATTGCTCTCGAGAGTAGTCAGATATATATCTAATTTCAAGAAGCAACTCAAATCACTCGTGTCACAACTGGTTATCAGAAATGAGGCCCGGGCTTTACATATTATACAAGGACCCTTAGAACAAGAAAATTAATAAAATTGAGAAATTGTACAAAAAAGGCAATACAGCCGCCTACCCTACGAAAGGGTTGCAGCAAGGCTGAGCGTCTTAACCCAGGTTCGTACCGGAGATTTTTTATTGCGCACTGGATTTTCAACTCTCGGCGTTCAGCCGAGCATTGAGAATCCATCAGAGTGATGGCTTGTTTACATGATGTGAGCTAGCGTGCGAGCAGGCCTACCTAGTAGCCGCAGTGCAGCAACTCGCACTGTGTGGACGTATCATACGAGTTACTTGCACCAGCAAGTTGGACAGTAGCTCGCATCCGAGTAACTTCAACATTTTTTGTTTTCACTCGCTTGCTCGCCTTTCCCCATCACTCGCATGAGAGCAGCTCGCACATCACTCGCATTGATCGTTTGCTTTCGGCAATAGCTCGCCAGTCAGTCTCAAGAAGATCCTGAATGACATAGGTTGACGAGTGCATTTTTTTTTGTAAAGAGACTAGTTAGTTACTCTCCTAATACAAATAGCCAAGGCAAGCCGAGCTAGTGACATATGAGTACACAATGCGAGCTGCAGGCCTAGCCAAGTTACAAGCGTTTCGTATCTAATCTCTTTCTACAATCGTGGCGTAAGCGATTTTAGTTTTATAATAGCGTTATCGATTGTAGATTGTCAACATGGCTAAGCCTGCTGCTGTTTACTGTCTAGTCATCAACTCGCACTGTGTAAACCACAGAACAGATATAAGGTGTAAACCAGGAATTTTCCACTCTCAGCGCAAAGCATGGGTTGAAAATCTAGTGTGCGATAAAAAAAAATCGCTTTTGCAGAGGAAGCAAGGCAGTGAGTTTTTCACCACTACAGGAGACGGTCGTCATAGTCTAGGGCAATTCAGGAACAGGCACAAATTAAAACAATAGTAAATAAATTTAAAACATATATTAGGGAAGATAATGTTACCATTTCGAAACGACAAATGGGAACAATTTTAACAGCAAGCACATTTAATAGAAATACACGCGTTTTGCTCTACGGAACAATGAAGTAACAAATATGTTATGGCTTTATGGAAAACAGCACGAGTTTAGTGAATGAGATCATGTTGAGATCATTGTTAAGATACACTTATTAATAATGTAAAGTATTCTATTACTTATATAAAAAAACTAGAATAAATTCATATCATTTTAACCCCTAATTTATAAATTAACTAATAAAGTATTCAATCTGGAATCCAAACAATCGAAAACATAAACTCCTTCAACATACTGTGATAACCTTACAAGTTTTTACACGCCATACTTAACATTCCACAAAGGACTTATTCGCATAATAAAATTATAATATTTAAAAACCCTTGAAGAATATTTCCCAAAAACATTTTCAAACAAAATTAAGACAGACATCGAGAGAATAATAAGACACAGGTACACATATGTATTTACACTTTTATCTACCTATAATATAATTATTATGATCTTATATCACTATAAATTAACTAGAAATATCGATAAAATAAAAATAAGCACTAAAAAGGCTAGAGTTCGTTTAGAACGAAATTTCTTTCAGTAAAATTAAATGTAGAGATAAATGTAGGCATATATCATACGATGATGTACTCGTAGGTAATCCTACAAGTGACACCTGTAAAGGCAGCCTACACAGATAAGACTGGAACATGATTGGTTGTTATAGGTAGGTACCTACTGTACATATGCCTGTACACATTCGAAAGCCCATATTCCTCCCACTTAAACGCAGATATAGCCCGCGAAATTATATTTTTTTGCGTTTTTTGTTTGCAATTTGCAGGTCAGTGTCAGGTTGCATCAAGCTAGTTTGATTTGTTTTTTTTTTTTTTTGTTTTGGTTTTTGATTTGGTTCTTTCGAACTTAGAGTATTGATGATTCTTATGGTTTTACTATTATATAAATATATATTTGTTATTTGAGCGAATCATATTTTGATCAAGATACAACCTGACACTGGCCTGCACATTGCAAAAAATGAATAATTACCACTGCGCGTGAATCTCAAGATTCAGGGTAATATGTTTTAAAACAAGATGCATGCTTGAGCACCGTTCTTACACAGATCTTGGTGCATCAACTATATCGTAGATCTAATGAAGTCAAGTTCTTGTAAATTAAATTAAATTCAGTTTAACTGATCTGACATAAGAATATCATAGAGAAAACTATACAATTATTACTTTAATTAATACTATTGTTTCTATATCTAATCAAATCAGATACGAGTAAGTAAGAATCGTTGTATCATAGGAGTTGTCCAAACACACATGCCCTTCCTTATAACATTCTCTAAACTCTACTTAATATTTTAATTTTTATGGGTAATTCGGAAAAATGACACTTGACGAATAGATATAATATAATGAATTTGTTGATTCACTATGATTATCCCCCCCCCCCCCCCTCTTTTTATACTTGTACATATTATTATTATTAATTTAAAACTGTTAGAGCATTTTTGAATTCATTCACCGAATAAATTCAAAAATGGAACAGAATTTGTATGAAGTTATGTGCCAAGTAAGTTACTAAGAACTTAATCGTAGGTGGTCAAACAGACCCTTAGCCTTTAAAATATGTAAATATTATAGAGAAAAATATTACTGTAGGTACTCGTTATTTGATTTGTAACGCCACACTACGCAAAAAATAAACACGTTTCTTTTCACATTGTTCACATATTTACATATAGAGATACCAGCACTAATATTGATATTGTTAATAATGTAATATTTGATCAAAGAGACTTCTCGAAAAGCAGGACATAACTGTTCGCTAATATAAGTATCATCGTGAAAATGTATGGAGTATGCTCGAATGACGTCACAGAATTCGAAAGAGCTTAGTAAGTAGTTATGTAGGTATGCTAACAGAATAGGCGTCAGTTTGCCCAGAGACATCGTCTTGAGATATCAAGTTATAAGTAAGTAGTAAAAGTTAGTATATTATTGTTATATTATTTTATATCCTAAGTTGTCAAAGGATCTCACTCTATCTCACGTAAAATTACTTAAAATAATAGCATTATTTACAAAGTTTTCAATATTACTTATAGCTATTTCCTCCTTATTTGAGCCCAAATAAAAATTTGTCGTTAATATCTCTTTTTTTAGTTCTAATCCTATTAGCTATCCTAAATTACTAGAATTAACGGTATTCTTATCTTACGAAGCGACACACGCTTTACTTGTGTTTACCAAGCGTACAAACACGCTGTGAATGTGTGTGTAAGCGCAGAAGCTCTCGCTACCGTCCGAGACAATGGCGAAGTCAGAAGTATGAGTGTACGTGTGTGACTTATGTGCTGACGGTACTCGTCTTCACGCACATATTCAAAGCGTGTTTATACACTTGGTTACCACAAGTAAGGCACGCGTCGCTTCGTGACATAAAAATACTATATTCTCGTTGGTACAGGGTCGAAATTTTCTCAAAATCTCAACTCTCTTGGCACTAGTTATTCTCTAAGGAGAGTGCTTCAAGATATACCGTTGCTTAAGCACTGCATTCATTTATTACAATAGCTTTTACTCTATGACATTATTTACATACTAAATCGATAATAGGCCAGATTGAAACAAACTTCTGCTGAACTTACGAGTTTACAACCAAAACTTTAAATCTACTACGCAGTGCCGGAGCAGACAAAAAAATGGAGCCTATTAGGCGAAAAGCACCCAGCCTGTAAAGTTATTGTTCTAGCTCTAAAAAAAGGCTGTACTTGAATGATTAGTATTTTGGAAGGCTACTAAATTAAACTATTCACTATCATTTTCTCTAAATTATAGTTTTGTGTATTGCATGGCAACCACATTATTGAACGCCATTAGTTGTCCTGTGAGCGATGGATTTGTGACGTAACAGCGTTGCCAACCTACTAAAAATAATTACTTCAGCATACGATATTTCTTTTTCCGGCACCGCTTCTGTATACTTATTCAATGCCACAGCGATTAAACCTAACATAGACCAAAATATTTCGTATTTCTTCCATTAAATAATGCGATACCTAATAACAAACCTATTAATACTATCAAAGCTATGTAAAGTAATTCTGCAACTATTGCTAAATAAAAATCAGCTGTCAACTAAAAATGTAGCTCTCCTAGAACATTGTTAAGAAGCGACACAAACTTATTTACAAAATTATTTAGCCTCGATACTATCAGGACTTTGAAAGCAAATCCTTAAACATGAGCCTAATCAGTAATTGACTTGTAACAGTGCTTCCATGCAAGTAATATGTTATCTAAGTTACCCTAATTTAAATATCTACACCGTCCTCACCTGTTATTACTAATATACCTAAAACATAATTATATAAAAACTCGCGTGACAAAGAAAACCCACACTTATGCAGTAACTTCAGCGAAGTAATAAAATTAAAAGCTTGTAAAAAAAATATGGTTCACTTAAATATATTATTCACCTGTATATGAAAAAAAAAACTCTGTATAAAATCAATAAATAAATATGCTATCATTGTGTAAGTACGAATATATTTGACATAAATAGTATTTTTTTATTTTACGAAGAAATACACGACCATGAAAAAAAAAGTGCTATGTATTCAAAATGAAGTTTATAGATACTTAAAGTATTTGCATAAAAACTAATTATTTTATTATTTCTTATATTAGTATAAGTATATTATAGTATTGTCTTATTTATTGTTTTATATTTACACCTAAGGGTCGCTTTATCAAGCTTTATTGTCACCACAGCCTTATAGAGTGAGATCACCCCGTTTAATATTATTGTCCTATTATATCATAAACCTTACATTAATATTATTGTACTTTTTACTTATCATATTTTGCGTACCTTAGAAAATTTACTAAAATATTTAAGTACTTTACCTAACTCAAAAAGTTAAAATCATAGCACAACGAGCTGTTATCAAATTATGGAATTAAAAATAAATATATACCTATTAAAAAAAAAAAAATCCAATGGCGATAGTAAAATTATACTCGTTCTGGAGATCCTAATTAATAAAGCTATAACTCAAACAAGTTTTTATATCGTGCAATTTAATTTAGTCAGTTGTCTCTTTATATACTTACAAACTTCTACATTAGTGGCACCTGTATTTTCGCCATTGGATTAAGAATTTATTAGAAATATATATTTTAAAGTATTACTATTAGTTTTAATATAGTATTACTCAATCACAAAGTATAAAAGTGCGCTTCAACAAGTGCGTGGGGGATCCGTACCCTTTCTGCCATAGCTTTGGACATTGTGAAAATTATCATTACAAACAATAGGATAGGAAATATATATAGGTTTGTATATACAACTTGTATATTAAATAGTCCTTATAATATTCAATGCACATGCCCCGGCCAACGAACTTCAAATTAATGGAGGGAAAGTGTTAGGTATTAAAATAGGTACTAATGCATTTAAGAGATTAAGATAGGTGGTAAGATATATTTTAAGTGTCAGTGATATGCGGCTACACTTTTTATTGTTCAATCAGTGTCTAGCTTTGACACATTTAATCAAAAACAAAAATAGTTTTAAGAGTCGACCTCCTCCTAGCTCAATCTTTACTTTCCATTCGACTATTAACCATTTCAACTGATTATATCGCTAAAATAACAATAGAAGATTTATTTATAAATAGATACAAATCACTACACACTCAAGTAATATCCTTTCAAAGTTAGTCAAAATATTTTTACATCACAGAATTGACGGCGTAGAGATTATTTTAAAACAACGACTTTGCTTTATACTATATAATTAAGTCTATAATTTTAATGTTTTTAAGAAATATTTTAAATTAAAGTAATCTGATAAATAAAAAAATGTATGTTTTACGTCATTCAAGTTTTTGTTTAAACAGTGTTTATTTGTCTTTTGTGTTTTAAAATTCTATGAAACGTTTGTTGCATTGTGAATGCTACAAAATATTATGAGATGTTTTGATCTTCATTAAGTTTAACGGATGAAAGTGACTTTATAATCTACTATGTATGAAGTTTGCAATACAAAGCTCAGAATATTAAAATTGAAAGAGGATTGAAAGTATTTTTGAAAGTTTATTAAAAATGAAGACCCTAGGTAAAGCTGAGATTTTGTTCAACAAATTTTTAATGAACTTTCACTCAATAAAGATTTTATAAGAATGTTTTGAGTATGATGTAACTGAAAGTACAAATCGGATCCGAGATGATAATTCTCACCCATGTCCAAGAAACTAACTCTTAATTATTCCTACGCGAATGTATCTACAATAGCTTGAATACTCGTCACTGCATCGCAGTTCATAATATGCTTCTATTTTTATTATATTATATATTATTTTATTATATTTACAAGACTTACTATTAATAACGGATTTTACGCTAAAAATGTGTAGGAGTGGAAAAAATATTTTGGAAAATAATAAAAAAATTAAAAAATAAATAAATATTGCAATTGTATTATTATTACATAGAGTAAACAATTTTTTTTCAGTATTAAGGAAACTACTCGTCTTCTTGCTCGTCGAAGTTAATTTTGGTTGGTTATTTTTGCATAACTTGTTTTTACTGGAACTTTATTGTTGCTCGCTGATGTACGTTAACTTGAATAAGAATATAAATATTAATAACAGGCTAACTTATATGAGCTATTGTATTCAAAGCAAATTTTAGCACAGTTACCAAAAGAGAAAAAATAATAATATTTCAAAAGCTTTCATCATTGATGTTCTAATGATGTTTAAATTAAACAGATGATCTGCAATCGTTTTCCATCGGTATTTCAAAAGTTAAGTAAATCAAAATATACTTCCCTCATGTCTTATCCAATAAGTGCGCATTTTAACAAGTGATCGTTGGTCTCAGACACCACCAGTCAGGTATTATTGTCATTACGTCAATCTTTACTTTCGAGTTAATATTTCCGAATACATACAATACGTATGTATGTACGAGTACATTAAGAGGGTAAATTATTGTCTTACGATCACTTATAAAATTAAAACTAAAAGGGATTGTGCAGTGAGCAGCATGAGTGATTAATGCTAGAAAAACTTATCTACAAAGGTCTGTCTGTCTGACGCTCGAATTATTGTCGAAATATTTATTATACTATATTTTCGCTTTTTATACTTGCACGCGGTTTTATATCTTACAATATAAAATCTTATACTTATATAAAAATCAATTGCTGTTCGTTAATCTCGCTAAAACTCAAATACGGCTTGACCGATTTGAATATTTTTTTTTTGTTTTATTTGATACAGGAGTGGTTTAAAAGAAAAAAAATAGGAAAACATGAAATTGAAATTTTGACAGGTCAGCTGGTACTAGATACTTATACTACTTGCGATGTGCTTTTTACATGCTTTTATTATTATTGTTCTGGTTAACATTTCAAGCGGTTTTATTCTGAAAATCCATTAATATAGGCTTCTTAGGATTGAGACTTACGAGGAATTTAATCAAAATAAAAGAGTGCATGGAAGAAATTTGTAAAATATTTTTTTTTATAATCTAGTGAGATTTCATTTGCTATTTAAGAGAGCACAAAATGGAGATGATTTATTTTTTTTAAATATAGCTCTACAAATTGGTGCAAAGTACATACGATTGTGCATTTTGTGCATAAATAAATGGATTTTCGAACTTGCCTTACTAATATCCTCGAATATGTTACTCAATAAGAATAGCCGCATGCTCTGCTATTCCAATAGTAATAAATATCCGATCTAATATATTATCACATTATTATTATGTGGGTACCTACGCGCTTACGACTTAAATGTACTATTAACAAAGATTTGTTACAATTTTTCTTAAAAATCGCAGGTATAGAAATTACAACATACAAGTTAGAAGTGTTTATTTTTGTTTTTTTTCTTTAGCCATTAGTATGATAGCCAAATTATGAGGTACACTAACGGTATTTTTTATTTCTTTTACTAATATTATAGTTACTTACTCCATCATTTTCACGTATTATTTATCAGGTTAAATTTATATTCTCGATATTTCCTATTTTTTCAAGCGTAGAGGCGTTATTCAAGGAAGGGAGATGTGTTTTAAACAACCAGCCTAACTCTCTTCAATCTTTATTATAAACCAACATAATGCTTAAATAAATTATACCTCCCATTCTATTTATTTTATTACCACTATTTAATATTTACACGTGACGAATAAAAATAAATAAATGATTTAAAATTTTAATTAATTCTAACGTCTAATTTGCAATATCAACGTAAATAATGCAACAAAATAATATTATAACAATTAAAATATCAACAAGAATGATTACATTACTTCCCTTTATAGTGTTAACATTTTATTTCAATGTCTACTCCTATGATACATATACATTTACGCATCCAATTAAATACAATTCTAAATTTTGAACAATTCAATTATTTCGTAAATATTTATAAACATTTTACAACAGTTTTATGAAACTTAGTAACAAGGACTAGAAATGTTATAGTAACCATTAATTTTATTAAGTACGATACGAGTATCATGAGGCAAAACTAACTATAAATTGATTACTAAGCTAAACCATCCAGTGACAAATTTAAATATTTCTACTGTGATATGCCAATATAATTTATGTACACCTGTACACGTACAAATGTAAATAAAACAAGTACGTATGTTAATACTGATTAGATGTAACTCAAGCGTGACATGTAAGTATAAAGCTCAGATTTGTAATTTTAACGATTAAAGTAACAGAAACAACGAGAACTTTGATTTTGATAAAACAACCCAATTTACGCCTAAACTCTAAACGATTTAATATACAAGCTAACGATGAGAACAATATACTTTTCCTATAAAAATATGAGCCACACGGCGAGTCGCTCCGGGAACTGATGTCAGAGTTATTTGCAAAAGTGTTATATTTACCTATTACCATTAAAATGAGAGGTAACATCGATAGCGGACGAAGCACGCCTGCGATCAACTGTCATTTACATTACGACATTGATAAACAAGAATTAATTTTGTACCCCGAACCTACTTTTTTTCATGAGTAGTTACGGGGTACAAAATTAATTCTTCCGGAAGTCACTGAATGCTATTGCTGCTTTTCTTGTCAGTTAGCCGAAGCAACTTACTTTTGTGCTTTTGTGGAGCTCGCAATATCGTAGTGTAAACCCAGATTTTTTTTTAGAAACGTGTCGTCCATTTAATGATGGCCTCTACTCAGGGTAGTGTTGTTCGTTGGCGGCGGGTCCGTCGTAGTAGTCATGTGCCGGTGGCTGGATGGGCTCGGCCTGGTATAAGGCTCCCGATACGAAGGGATTGTTGGGAACATGAGCGCCGGGCGCCGGCGGTCGTGGGGGCGCGATGGCTCCGTATCCAGCCTGCTCTGAACCCTTCAGAGGCGCTGACGGTCTCTCCGTCTTGAGTGGAAGAAAATGTGAACGGTTTTACAATTTGAGGGAAAATGCATTGTAGAAACTCCTAAATTCAAATGTAAGTGGGGTTTATAAACTCAATTTGTAATGTTGTGCTTTAAGCACAGAAAATATAAGCATCTTAAAATTAGAAAAACCAAAAGTGCTTCCACGCCATAAAAAATAGAGGCAACTTGCGTATACTTACAAATGTAGTTTCTTGGTCCAAAGACTTCATTGGTTGAGGCTCTTCCACGGCGGTCTCAGCCCACGGCTGTAGCTCTCCTGACGCGAAGATGGCGTATATGGTGATACCCACGAAGTGGACTGTCGCGCCCATCAGGAACACCGCGCGCCACTCCGTTATGGCTTTTTCCAGTTGATTCTTTTAACAATCGAGAACAAAACGATTGGTCACCATTGTTGGCCATTGGTAGATCACCTTCAGGCATTTAAATAGTTAGGGCACAGCTAAAGATAGGGCACCTAATTGAAAATACTTTGTAATGAGTTGTTCCAATTTATACATTTCATGCCCGATATAGACTCTGTGCATGAAATTCTACACTTCATAGACAAACATACAAAAGTCTGCCATAACTTTGTTAAAACTTCTCAAAAGCGCATCACAGTAACATTATTACCCACACCCGAAAAGCTGACGAGATATTCAAAGTTTCAGATAAGCATATCTGTAACAAATATCTAGTAAGTTGCCGACACAATGCAGTCAGTCGTGCGCGACGTTGCGCGGCGGCGGGCGATAATAAAGTGCTCAGCGGCGGCGTGCCGCATCGTCGCGCACCCACAATCATACTCATTGTATATTCCGCGCGCGACTCCATGGAGCTCGATTTCCTTTTTTAAATTAGCCACGGACGAATGTCCTTTTTGTCTCGCTAGTTCGCGCCTGAAAGCGATACCTTTCTATTGCATTGGGGGAGTATCTAATAAAAATTCAAGAACATATTTATTGAAAAACATTTTCCCTTTGAAAACTGATTCTGTTAGTAAAGCCGGCTCTTGAATAATCTGAGTGCCTTTGAGCAAAAATTATTTTAGAATTTCAGATGAAGAAATAAACATTTTGAAAGATGTTCTTACCTTTTCTTGCGTCATATAATCGATAACGATAGGTACGACGAAGCCAGCGATGGTGCCGATGCCGTTTGAGAGACCCATAAGGATGGAGGCATATCGTGGTGCGATGTCTAGGTGGTTCACGTTGTAGCCAGATATGGCGAAGCCACTGCATGCCACGCCTAGGGTCAGCTCTATTGTCGCTACGTACTGATAAATTACAAATTATTTTAGATCTTCAAAAAAAAATCACCTTAGAAACCACATGCATGGGTATTCAAATGCAAATACTTTAGATTATTTTGGGGCATGAAAATTACAGCTTAAGTAACAGTGGGTACCGTACACACAGAGCTACAATAAACGGTCAAAAGATATAATGCTAATAATGAAAATTTGATAATTGTCTTTATGCAGAACCAGACATGATTTAATTTTCTGTTTCAAATTTCAAGACTTAAAAGTAACAAAAGAACGTTGCAGTATTAATTTGTTTCATTAAAACTTCGTTTACCTTGTTATTAGCATAAGCGACGAGCACAAAAAAGAACGCCTCCAGTCCAAATCCTCCACAATTGAAGAGTTTCCTCACAGTGGTAGTCGTCATGATGTTGTTCTTACGCAAGTAATCGGCCATCATGCCGCCAATAGGCACCAGTGACGTCATTATTAAATGTGGTATGGCGCCAACAAACCCAGACTGAAACGACGAAATACAATAAAGGAAGAGCCACTCAAACTTAGTCTAGTTTGGGACGACGAACATATAACCATACGTAGATATATATCCAATACAAGGTTACCTCTGTGATCTGCATGTTGAATCTTGAGTTAAAGTAGGACGACTGGAATATGACTAGTAGACAGAAGTTCCACGTTCTGCAGAAGTTTGCTACGATAATGGCGTATACCTAGAAGAACACGGACTTTTTAAAAACAACATTCAGAAGAAAAACAACTAACCTAAAACTTTTAATTTCCGAACACTTTAATTAAAAGTTACACACAGCCTTTGACAGACATAACCAACAAATCAATTGAAGATTAATTGTAACTTACTGGTGGTGAAGTAGCAAATGCCTTCCAGGGCGTAGACCAGAATCCAGGCATAGCGGCTTGTGTCGCAGTGCCAAGGGACTGTTCGATGTAGGTCAACTCTTTGGCGGCGATAGTGGGGTGCTTGCTCGGCCTTTCGAATACCAGCCACAGCCATAGCACGTACCTGAATGAATACTTGAGTTAGCAACAATATCAATAATAACTTTACGTATAGCTTACATAGTAAGCACTTTATTGCACGTGGAAAAAGTTTTGGCTCTTCAATAGATATGTGGGTATTTGCGGAATGAATATCAGTTATTATAAAACGTTAGTTCTTTACCAGATGACGCCAGACACTCCGTAGAAGTAGAATGGCGCCTGCCAACTGATGTAATCCGTGAGTATTCCGGACAGTGGCATGCCAACGACGATGCCAGCGTATGTGCCACAGAAAGCAAGAGTGGCCAGCCGGGAGCGCTCCAAAGGAGGCGCCCACATCCGCCAGATACCGTGGCAAGATGGGTAGGTCACACCCTACAAACAAACGAAAACCAATATTTAAAAAAGAAAATCTTCAAAATAATTACTTCGCAGAATTTAGCTGTCCTTTGAAGATCCGTTACATTATTATTGAATCAAATAGGAAAAGGTGGATTGAAGAGTTCTATATTATATTATGTCAATGGTCCCAATCTTAAAGATTTAATAGGATAGCAGTGGCATTGAAGAATCAACTAAGCCGGGATATGCGGAGACGAGCAAATACGTCGCCATGGCAACGGAGGGCCCGGTAATCCTGAAGAGGCTTTGTACTTCGGTAAGCGATGCCGACTATACTGAAGTGCGATTGAGGATAGATACCAATCGTTCTGTAGGCAATCATTGAAAATAGCTCCTTTAAAACCGCGAAATAGGAGGTGCTAGAATCAAAGTAATTTTAACTTCATTTCAAGTTGATGAATTTTAAGTTAAATTTCTTTTTACGGATCTTTCCCCTTTCAACCTGCTCAGTTGGCATTTAACTCTGGCGTTCGCTAACCTTTCAATTTGGCTTATCATGAATCGATATCACAGAACAAAAGTTAACCAAACGGACAAAATGAGTTGTATGAATGCAAGTAAGAATATGTAGAAATATTTGATAAGTCTAAACTACAAAATACATTCAACATCACTTGAGCCGTGACATCTTCAGAAAATGAGAAAAGGAACTCGTCCTTTAGATCAAAAAGGGTAATATCATAGCAATATGCATTCAAAGTGCGAAATGTACAAAGTGGGGGGAGAGTTAAAACACAAACGTGACAAGTGGAACAAACGATCCCGGGCTTGAAAATTTGAGCATTGGTAATAAGCTTGATCATGCAACGTCACGTCCCGGATGTCAAATGTCTTAAATTTTAAACGTGTGACATTTCACTCGTTACTACATGTTTCCCTAATGCTTCATTACGAGTGTTTCGTGATGGTGGAAATATTTTTGGATTTAGTGTTTTTGCATTTGCACTTTATTTGAGATAGGTAGTGATTTGTTTTAACAACTAATGCACTGTGTAATATATGTGATAGCGTCAATGTGGAACTCAAATGTTTGTTGTATATAAAGTCACATATATGTTAGGTGAGCTATGTATTATTTTGAGAGACTAACAAATAAACCTGACAAGATGTTATAAATCATATCAAATTCATTGAATATTAAAAATTAACACAAGGAAGTGCACAAAAATGTAAGTATCTACAGCAACTCCACTCACCTCAACAAATCCCTGCGCGACTTTCAAGATGACGACAGCAGCGGGGCCCATGGACATCGCTCCGGGTATCGCCATGTTGAATATAGCTGACGTCACGATCGCCACGCCAAAGATCTTGTTAGCAGGGTACATGGAGGCCAGGAAACCACCAGGTACTTGTGTGATGAGGTACCCAGCGAAGTACGACGAGTCTATCGAAGACTCCACGCTCACAGTCCATTCGAATGGGGCTTTGTCAGTTGAGTTTTGCTGTGACAAGTAATTAGTTTAAGAATCAAATCCAGGTTAACAGCTAATATGAAATAATGTTTCCTGATACAAAAAAATTAGCCGATGTCGCCTAATATACATACAACGAAATGGTCGTGCAACTACTAAATGAATTTAAACTTTCTCCATAAATATCGTAATGATGCGGAATCATAAAATATTTTTCTTTTCTTTCTTTATTATCTGTCACTGTAGAATTTGTGGGCTCGATCTTTATCGCCAACGAATCCATAAACTGAAAATATACTCCTCTTTTTAACAGTATAAGCTTAGAAAATGCTTACGGATTGTTTCTCAGTCATCTTGAGCTTGGCCATGCTCATGTTGCAGCGCATGCCGAACATAATGCTGAAGCCGAAGCACGCCAGCAGCGCCACCGTGTAGCGCGCGCTCAAGCACGGACATTCCGCGCGCACGTACTTGTCTAGTAGAAGAATAATTTTATTACAAAGGAAAGTACTTCCTAATACTTAAGAGGCCCCCGGTGTACTCGTATGTGTAGTTCATGCAAACGAAATAATTTGTAAATCAAACACATTCTTAAGGTAGTGTGTATTTATTCCGATTAGATTACAGAATATCTAAGTTCCCAAATATATATTAAACAAGCTGTTCGTGCCCGGCGTCGCCCGGGTGAATTGCATGTCTCTATCTCCAATGGTTTAGGCTGTGTGATGTCTGTTTACATACAAAAATACCATCCAATTTTCTGACCTTTTAGGTAAATTTTCAAAAAAACATCTGTCATACAAACCTTGTCCTGAGAATTACGAACACAACAAAAAAATTATTACCCAAATAGGTACAACCGTTCTGAAGTGATCGCTTACATACATTCGGCAATTAATTTTTATTTATACAGGGTGTCCCTGGAAGTATGAATCAAATCGAATAGGGACGTGGGCAAGGGCAAGGTCATTTCCAAAGTTTTTAACTCTGAGAATGGCGGTGCAATTTTTTATGGTTCAAAAGTTATGACGAATTTTTTTTTCCATCACTTCGCATAGTGCTCAAAGAAAAAAATCATAACAAAAACTATCGGGCAATCAATTTAATTTTTTTTAATGACGTAGAAGTGTGAGCCTTTCACAGAAAACTTGTGTCCAATAAGAAAAAACCTTTACTGCAAAGGTTTTGGCCTGGCAAAAATTTTACTCAATTTTCTAGCAATTTTTAAAATAAAATTACACCGATAATCTCAGGGTTAAAAGTTTGGAAATGACTCTGCCCACGCCCCTATTCGATTTGATTCATACTTCCAGGGACACTCTGTATAGATGAAATATGAGAAAAATAAGTTTTCTACAGTTTGAAATTCCTCATATCTCGTCTTTAATTCAGTGTCCTTTCAAAATATATATTTGGGATCCTAGATATTCTGTAATCCAATTGGAATAAATACACACTACCTTATGAATACGAGTATGTTTGATTTACAAATTATTTTGGTATTTCGTTTGTATGAACACGCATGCTCCGGGGGCCTCTTAAGTTTATAATTTCCTTGACGGCAGTATTATTAAGATTTCGTCATATTGAAAAACCCTGGTCTGCTCACTCTACAAACTCTGCAATAAGGCAAAGAAGAGGTCAGTACGTATAGTAATCTCTCCAGGGTAAGACCACGTTGAGGAAAATTGCAACTTATCTTGCTTGTGTACCCAATGAATAAAAAATGTGTTATAAAAACAAGTATATCACACTTCACACTAATATTA
Source organism: Cosmia pyralina (assembly GCA_946251885.1). Lineage (NCBI taxonomy): Eukaryota > Metazoa > Arthropoda > Insecta > Lepidoptera > Noctuidae > Cosmia > Cosmia pyralina. Next base: position 16,709,998 of record OX276346.1, read on the forward strand.
TAAAGGCGAAAGTTTGTGAGTGTGTGTGTGCGTGTGTGTGTATGTTTGTTACTTCTTCACGCTCAAACGGCTAGACCGATTTGGGTGAAATTTGGTATGTAGATAGCTTATACCCTGGATTAACACATAGGATACTTTTTATCCCGGTCTACGCGGGTGAAACCGCGGGGCGCAGCTAGTTATAGATAAATGAATGGTGGGTGCAGTACCTATAGGTCGTGGTGGAGGACGGTCAGGCGACGGTGGTGTTTCCAAGTCTTCGCCATCGTACATCTGGTCGTAACCCTTCTGATCAACGTGGAAGTTCTCATATTGAGTATTTCTGAAACAAAATTATAACAATTACTCATCAACGTTAAATTTTCGGGCTGCCATTGACACATCGCACCGAGTAACTTCTTCTATTATCTTTATTATATAAATAAAAATGAATCTCTATTTCCCTTGGTCATCGCATCACGCATGAACGGATGGAACAATTTCGCTAATTCTTTGTTTGTTGTGTTTAATAACGTCAGGAGAAGGTTCTTAAAGTTGCCGGGAAAATTGGAAAATTCGGGAAAACTGAAAGTGAATTTTCTATGGTAATTTTGTACGAATTATTGAAATTTGGACAGGACAACGTCTGTCGGGTCAGCTATAATAACAAATAACAGCAATGACGATACGTTTTAATTTCACAACAATAGGGATGACGACTAAAAATTATTTTTTTGTCCGTCATGTAGATTATTAAAAAATATTGGACACGTATTTTTCTTTTTTTACGTAATTAAAAGATTACGGCGATACATTGACTTAAAATGTGGTATGACGTCACACCTTGCTAGATTTATATATAGATACGGTAACTTTAATGCGTTTTATCTAAGTATTTTTTTATTAATATGAAAAAGCAAAAAATACGTGTCTAATATTTTTTTATTATCTGACTGACGGACTAAATAAAATTACTTTTTTTACTCAGGCATCATACCCGTTATTAGAGGCTGGATAATATCACTACATAATAATATTATCTTGCAGAGTTATCACAATAACAAGCTTAGTTTCAATTACAAAAATAATCCCCCTACGAACTCTTTCGCACAATATCCCCAACATCAAACACAGACTTATAGACTTTCAATTAGTTTATTCCGCGTTATTTTGCGCTATTTTCCCTGTAATTGAAGCGGATGAGAAGCGACACACCTAGCCGGAGAAAATAAAATTAAAAACGTCTGCCTGCTAATAGAGCTGCCAATATGCACGATCGCACCTGCGCTTCGAATAAACTGACAATGGAAACTTTTAATAAAACACTTGAAATACGACTCTAAAAGTAAATAGTTATCCCCGGTTTTAGAGGTATTTAAACGGAGTTTATCCATTCGATAGTGATTATTGGTTATAATTTTGTCGAATCAATAGCTATTGGGAGTTTATACTCCGTTTGAAAATTCTCCAGAAACCGGGCATTAGTAGATTTATATTTTAGAATACAAAACTGAGTAAAGAGCGCATGAAACTAAGACCGGGACATTTTTAATTAAGTACAAAAGAATATCAAAGACCACGAGATTTTATTGAAACCTTCCACAATAGGAAAGTCTGCAACTTCTGCGAAACTTATCCAACTTCGCTTCATGTCAGAGATTCTTCAGTTGTCCATTGAATAGTGCACTACAAATAAGTAGGGTACGCAGTGAGTCGGAAGACCGCTCAACTCTTAGACCTCTATTGAAATTGTTTTAAATACTTGGCAGGGCACGATTCAAAAGAAAGGTGGAAAGTTTAAAAAGAAAGAAAGAATGTTTGGAAAGTTAATGAGAATGGTGTCCATAATTTAATTCGCTTAACAGTTATATGATTTTTTTTTGCTAATAGGTACATCGAAGTATTATGTTACTATCTACTACTTATCATTATCTTTCCGAATAAAGTGTCTGTATGTCCAAAATACCTGTTTTTTTTTAAACTTTTATCTCTAATAGAATCCACTTGTAATAATTTTAATCAAATGCTGATCTTGTTTCATTTTACAACACATGGAAGTTTTCCAACCATGTCATGAGTGCAGATTTGTGTGTCTGTGTGCCCTCGAGCCAGCTCGGCTTGCCCATTAGTGGGCAAATTGAATTATTCGCTATTGACGTTGCGTCGCGACTCATTGTTTGCAAACTGATAGGCTCCACTTTTGACGGCTCAGCTACGGGGGTTTTATCGGAAAACCTGTAACTTCGTTAAGGACTCGTCTGTCGTTTGGATAAACTTTCAAGAGACGATTAAAACAAGTATCAATTTACTGGTTCTTGAACGTAAAACATTTTTTTATATCACTGTAAATATTTTTCGTAATCATCGAAATTGAAACGTAGATTTCCATCCATTGTTACCAGTCAATCGCACTTCCGATTAAAATGACTCCTTTCAAAATACACGGAAATCAAAAAGACTTATACAAAACAACAAAATACAAAAGCCATTAAATGTCGCGATGAATATAACGACTTGTGGGCGACAACAGCAGTGCGTAAGTCATCGGCGTGTAAATTCATTTTTCCGCTGACAAAAGTAATAAATGTGGCTATCTGTCCCCGTCCCCCGTTTAACGTTGTTGGTAATGAATCGTCGCATAAAAGGCATAACCAAGTGGAAACGAGGCGCGAACGCTACCCGAGCCGACCGACGCCCGACGCGGCGCTTGGGTGCCCGACGCGACAGCAGCGCCTCGCCAAGCGCCACCACGCTAGCTCCCCGCGCTAATGCGTTTAGCTGTGACTGGACGAGATACCGATGTCAACAGTAACGTTAGTCCGACACATCTGCAGGGATGTTGTGCTAATTACACAATTATGCTATTAAACGAAGGGTGAATAAATGGTTTTAGTGCAAGTTTTTAAAAGCTTTTTGAACAAATTGGATTCTTGTAATAGGATTATTTTCGCTATATATCGAGACAATACTATTTTTAGTTACTATGAGGTAAACTTGAATAGCCATTAATTAATTTGACTTTTGCAATCGTAATCAACCAAATAACTTTTTTAAAGCTCTAAAGGTTTGATATTCAATCCTTTTTACAAAACAACAAGTAATTCCTACATCAATCTATGATCATAATAACTAGCTTCACTTTCGAGCAGTGATATGAATACTCATAAAAACCATGTGATTATCATTTTTGTTACCGTAGCCCCCTTTAGATCAGCCCCTCAGAAGCGTTCCGCGTCTGCGTCACGTCATTGTACCACTAATGCACCCCATACACTGTGCCTATAATTATGTGACGCAACTCTAAATGCTGTAATTACTGTTTTGTCCCCGTTTGTCTACGTAAAGTTAATGGATACAGTCATTTTCTAATTTAAATATTGATTTAGATTAATATCACAGTTATAGTTAAAATATTAAATACAGAATGCTCTTACAGCCTTGTTGTGATTAATTAGTTGCAATAGTTATGTTTATCCTAACTAAAGTAAAAATGCGAAAGTGAGTTTGTTTGTTTGTTAGTTATGCTTTCACGCTTAAACGGCTGAACGGATTTGGATGAAATTTGGCACACCGGTAGACCATGACACCAGGAGCTCGTGGCTTAGTAATAACAGCCGCACGGGTCGATCCATCAGGTTAAGCTACGCTTGTCGGGGTCGGTCCGTGGATGGGTTACCATCTTTACATACCGAGACTCCTCCGTGCCTCGGAAAGCACGTTAAGCGTTGGTCCCGGCTGTCATTCGTGGATCTTTGACAGTCGTTACGGGTCGTCAAAAGCCCGAAAGTCTGACTATCAGTCTTACCAAGGGGTATCGTATTACCCAGTTAATGGGTTGTGGAGGTCAGATAGGCAGTCGCTCCATGTAAAATAATGGTATTCAGCTGCATCCGGTTAGACTGGAAGCCGACCCCAACATAGTTGGGAAAAGGCTAGGCAGATTGATTGGTAGACTATAACTTGGATTAGGACATATAATACGTTTTATCCTGGTAGTACGTTCCCGTGACATAATTTCCGACATGCACGCGGGCGAAGCCGCTGGCGAAACCTAGTACCGAATAAAGTAATATAGTATACCTACTACCTACCTATACCTACCTACTACCTACCTACTAACTACCTATTTTTTAGTAAGATATACCTATCTTACTAAAAAATAGGTAGTTATGTTCAGGCTTGATTATTATGTATGAATTTAACTATTTTATGTATTTTTAGGGTTCCGTACTTCAAAAGGAAAAAACGGAACCCTTATAGGATCACTTCGTTGTCCGTCTGTCTGTCAGTCTGTCAAGAACCTTTTCTCAGGAACGCGTGGAGGTATTAAGTTGAAATTAATACCAAATACGTAAGTCTATGGTCTCTTAGAGTCCTAAAACCCTCAAGCTTCTAAGTTAACGCAATAAAAATATACGGCCATTTATGCGACATATTTTGATTCTCGCAAGTAAAGTCTGAAAAATATTAATATGTAATTCTATGACATAAAAAAAAAAATATTTGGGAACCATTGTTAACTTTGTTTTTGGGATAAATTCTTTTCAACTACGGTACCCTTCATAGTGCGTGTTCCGACACGCACTAGGTCAGTTTTTTTAGAGCAGTGGTGGCCCAGTGGTAACGGCCGCGACTTACGAGTTGTAGGTCGTAGGTTCGAGCCCCGACAGGCGTTTTACTTTGTGTAAATTATTTCATCACCACTGCTCTCCAAAAGGTGAAGAAAAACATCGTGAGGAAACCGGCATGTCCTAGAACCAAAAATTCGAAGACATGTGACATCTACCAACCCACACTGGGCCCGCGTTGTGGATTATGGCCCACTCCCTCTCTTATAGAAGAGGCCTGTGGGGACACAGGCCTCTTCTATAAGAGAGGGAGTGCTGTACTGCTGGGAAGCAGTGGGAACATTATAAGCTGATTATGTTATGTGTATGTTTATGTATGTTTTTTTTATTGGCTCTAGGTAATTAGAGCTAAACAGAGAGCTAAGTTTATTATAGAATTCCAGTAGTGGGACATTCTCGAGACATAGCTCACAATTTTGGAGTGCAAATTGAATCAGTGACCGAGTATGGAACTTGGTCAGCGATTCACTTCGCATGTTAAACTTCTAAGCCAACTTTGTCATTTGGCACTTCGGCGCTACGTTCTTGCTGTTAGCTGGAAATCCTGAATTATTACTAGAAAGGGTTACCCTTTTGTGTCCTCTTCAGTGAAAAGCTTTTTGGTGCGGAGTAAAATTTATCGATCTTTATTTCACCCGATATAAATACAGGGTGAATCAGAAAGGTGTGGTCAAATTTAAGGGTGTGGTACAGACCATCAAACTGAACAACTTTCTCCATGGTACCAACATCGTAATCGAGAAAAAATTATCAGCTGTCATATCAGGCCGAGCAGGTATTGAAGTTTTGTACGGGACAGCAGATTTTTTCCCGATTACGATGTTGGTCCCATGGAGAAAGTTGTTCAGTTCGATTGCCTGTACCGCACCGTTTTTGACCACACCTTTCTGATACACCCTGTACACGTATTTTCAACTGTAAGGTGCTTCAGAAGATCGTGTTTTCGAAATATAGGTGACAACAAACCGCGCTTTGAACATTAGCCATGCGTATAGGTTTCTTGACTTCTCGAAGACAGAACTCCTGGATCAGACGTGAAGAGCAGGGGGGCACAAGACTGGGGGTGGAGAGGGGGCTGTTGCGTAGATCACAATATGCACTTCAACATTCCCCACTATGAATACCTACAGACGGCAGGGTGGGACGCGAAGACTTCCTAATTAATTAAGACTTGAGATATGAGTGCCTGTTTAATTAACTCAAAATATCGTTAACTATTTGAAGGCTTTGTAAATTGTACTTGGTAATTAACTTTGACCTCTAGGCAACTGAATAGACTGCTCTAAGTACTCTTAATTTATGAAACCTCAATTCAAAATAATTGAAACAAAAGTCCTAAAGGAGTAAAACATGCTCAGTGGAAAATCCAGACAGTGTTGTCGTATGATACTAAATGTAACAGACTAAGTATAACACGTTCGATTCCGGCCCTGCCGCCGCTCGGGAGGGGGTAGCTATTACACTCCGTAAAGCCACCCTCTCTAATTGATTTACAATTGTCGGTTAAATTTGTTTCCCGACCACCCTCTGCGATCACCGATCACAAATGCATTTTAGGATACTATTGATAAACCTTGAAAAATACAAAACATTCTCCCGTGAGAATTAGATGAATATGTAACTTTTGAATATAAATGAAGTTCAATTAATCCATAAAGTTTTATTTGGCCATATTACATTAAATAAAATGCAAAAAACTTTAGTAATATTTTAAAAAAATGTCGTAAGAATTGGAGCATGAAACTACGTATGGTTACGTCTATCATATACGTGCTATGCGCTAATCTAGATTTCTATTAATGATAACACATTTTATTATTTACTTTTAGTGTAATTATAGGGTCCATTAAAACACATTCAGGCACGATTTTTACTAAATAACTCATATTAAAATATCAGAAACTTTAAAATTGACAAAAAGCTCGTGCTACGCTTTCTCGTAGCCCCGTAGCAATGCTACGAAAGTCAAACAAAGACACTAAATGTTGTATTGTAAGCAAAAGTTAGGTGATATTTGACTAAATTGGGACACTAGTTTGTAAGCCAGTCTGTCAACGTTCCGAAACTGGCGGGTGGTGAATAAAACATGTAATAAATAAATGTAACCAATGTAACGTAACGACCTATTACAGCCACGCGCACTTCGGTAGCGCTACGCATTTATTGAGTGGGACTTAGCAGACAGTGTCTTATTAAGTACATGTATCGCTGTATTTGTAATTTTTTTGTGGGTTTTTAATTTGTAACTGGTATTTCTTTTTTATGCTCTTCAGGATGTATAGGTAAATCTTATCTCGTTGTTTTTTTTAGGGTTCCGTACCTCAAAAGGAAAAAAAGGGAACCCTTACAGCATCACTTCAATGTCCATCTGTCTATCTGTCTGTCTGTCAATCTGTCATAATCCTTTTTCTCAGGAAAGCGTGGAGGTGTCAAGTTGAAATTAATATAAAATACGTAGGTATAATGGTCTCATGGAAAAAATTCAAGAATTCAAAATTCAAGTCAACGCAATAAAGAAATATTTAAAAAAGTAAATCAAGGGTACTTTCCGTTGACCTAGAATCATGATATTTGGCAAGAAGCAAGGCCTCAAAGCACAAGTAAAGGAAAAATTACGAAAACTGTTAATTTGTAGTTTTATCACATACAAAAATAGAATTTTTGTAGTTAAATTAACTAATATATTAATTAATAGTTATCATAAAGCAGTTGGAGAATTGTCCGGAACGTATAATAATGTGTGGGAGAACATATTTTTCAACTACAATGTTAAGTTTGTTTTTGGGATACTTATATTCTTTTCAACTGCGGAACCCTTCATTGTACGTGGTCCGACACGCACTTGACCGGTTTTTTTTTTTCATCAAAACGCTTCATGTTTTTTTTAACCGACTTCTAAAAGTAGGAGGTTCTTCAATTTACTATTTCATTATTTCTGTAAAATGTAGAATTATTTTTATCGCTTTGTGAAGTGCCTCTAGCTCTGGCTAACGTGTTCTACAGCTCAACGATGCAGCCCCACGTCCTACATTGTGCTTTTGTGTTCACAACAAGCCAACGTATTCATCACAGCATGTTCCTTGCAACCAGCTCCACAAATAAATCAAGTGAACGATCTCGCATTTCGACACTCGCGAACATAATAGAGTTATGACAAAAATGGCGACGCGAGCTAAGAAATATCACTTGGTGAACCCGAGACGCTTGTTAGCGTCTCCTTGCTTTTATTTATGGCCAGATTTATTTTATGGCCGTTCATGGATGTCGGTGAAATCGAATGAAAAGAGATAGCAGCAAATAAAACAATAATTCCATCGATTTGAGACGCCGAGCACAATGTTCAGGAAAGTAAGTTCGCTAAGAAGTTCAACCAGTGGCATTTCTTTGATCTTAAGTTTTTACTTGGGAGTTGTTATTCACTGTGACTTTATTTTTATTCTCATGAATTCATGTCGTGCGTTATCAATAAATTAGATTAATTGAAAAAAATACGCAATACCTAATAGATTCCTTGTTTCATTTCATTCCATGTCATAGTAGTCACAGCTAGCTGCTATTCGAGTAATAAAATCGCTCCGATATAAGCCAGTCTGATGAACGTGCTCCAGATCGTATTTTCTATTTCAAACACAAATTTTATTTTCTCGCAACTCGCAGCGTATAACAAATATCATAAAAATGGAAGGCAAACAAGACGGCTCGTTCTATTTGCTATGATATTCGTATTTGGCTGGTAGATTCTTACTCTCTTTGCTGGGGCCTAATCTGTCGGGCGGCGCGTACCGCACGTCCGGGTTACGCCTCTGTTGTTTCTTGAATTTCCCAACCATTTGTTTTTTTTTTCCGTTTTGCTAATGGAGACGTCTCGTTTTTAATTTTTGTTTTTATCAAATCAGCATAATTTTGTTTTTGTATGCCCCAGCATGTTTCTCTCACAATCAAAACAATAATAAAACAACATTCGCAAATAAAATATGCAAAACAAGAAAAGGTCTAGCTATAACGCTCAACGGCATCAGTAAACGTTATTCGCGCTCACGACGAGGTACAAGGCTGTAAATAAATTGAAGTGAATTCGCGAAGAAGGAAAATCCAAACAAATCCCGTCTAATCCTGGGAAAAGCGTTCTCAAATCCAGGTTAGTTGTAAATATCAATTACGCAAATACCCTGGATTAGGAAGTATAATGGCTGGCGCGGGTATCGCGTGCATTTGCAAGGGGTGAATTTGCACTTAACGCGTTTTTTAAGTTTCGTTTAAACGCACTTAAAGTTGATGGAAGAGTTAATGTAAATAATTTTTAATTACTTTTCCGTTTACATGAAAATAAAATAAACAAGACGTTTGCTTTATAAGTAATATGAATGCATGATAAACTAATTATCTCGCTTCCTAATAACATATTTATCTGTAGAAGATAATTAATTAACAAGGTCGTAATGATCGACGTAACGCAGTGGCGTAACAAACTAATAAAATGTACAGTAGCAGGCAATTGAATAAAAGTCCCGAGGGCGATTTTTTCCCTCAAATCTAATAGAGCTGGGAGCCGGGGACAGTCGTTGAAGACTTGTAGATAATTTTAATATTCGTGTCGCAGGCCCCGGGAGTCTTGTATCGATCTCACGTCAATCTGGTAGACCTGTTATTAGGTCACAATGGCTTTTTTTGCTCTACGTAGGTAAAGCTCACCAGTTTTAATTAGAATGTAAGATGAAATTACCCTTAAAAAAGTTTAGTAATAAGTTTGCAAAAAAAAAACATTCAAGTTTTTCCTTTTGAAACTTTAGTAATAAAATAACTTTCTAATTAATTTTCCTTGATTTCCGACAGTTTTTACCAAAAATGCCAGAAAAAAATGACACAAAAAGCATAACTTTATCGATCTTTCAGTCAATACAGTTCAATCATAAAAATAAATTGGTCTACCTGTGACATCATAATGCCGTCTCCTGAGACCGTTCCAGAGGGGAACGGTGACGTATGGAGACATAAATATAACAGTGGCTTATTGTGCCGTGACAAGGGACCAGCGATTCCGAAGAAATGCCTCATCGGATTTGAGTTATCACATAAAATGTACTAACGAAGGCAATATAAATATCTATCGTTGGTTTTCTTGTTGGCGAAGAAACGAACTTATAAACTGAAATAAAGTCACCAGGGCCAGAAATAACAATTATGTACGAGTTACAATATTGTAGACATGTCACTACAATTTACATAATTGTAAGGTTTCCGTTACAATTGTGTGGCTTAGAGTTTTGTGGTGTACCCGCTTGTAAGATTTACAAATTCGTAAATTGTAAGCTAAAAATCGTAATTGTAAAGTTTTGTGTCCCTGGATTTTCATAGATTCACAGATCAGTTTCAGAATTAATAACACAGAATCACTGTGTTCACTTTTGATAAAAGTTAATCAGAATTGAGTAATACAAAATACACAATGCTCAAGATACAATTGATTTTTCTTAGTCTTCATAAATTAAAAGTTAAATTCCCACACATTGTTGCCACAAGAATTTCATCATTTAAAACAATACAGAAAATTTGTCATTGTAAACAATCATAACATCATTTAAAACAATACAGTCAAATTGTCAGTGTAACCCACTTTTATTCTTAATTCTTTTGCCTACACTACACTACGTTCTGGCAGTAACTGTAAATACTAAGAGCGAATAAAACCACTTCCCAGAAGGGTGTAAATTCTCAGTAAAGCCGCACGATTTTCTTCGTCTTAAGAGAATACTTACAGTATCCTCCAAAACATGTTCTCTGAGGATTTTCTCGGTGAACTCAACAGGTGATATCAGAATTCACACCCCCAAGTCTCTTGAGCAACTTACTACCTTATACTTGTGTTATAAAGTCCGAATTTCAACTACGTTTCCGTAGGATATGAAACACTATGAAACAACAACCTGTGGATTTCTTTAAACACATAAATAAACTTAAAAGAACGTGAGCAGAATTTTTCCAAACACTGTCTGGAGTCACTGAAACATTCACAGTTTTTATTTAGAACTAAGCTGACGAACACTTTATATTTCACAATACAACGCGGTCATTGTGTTCAAACTTCGGTCAAGTATAAGAGAACGATTGATCAAGAGTAATTTATCGTATATTTTAACGAAGGAACGAAGAAACGGTAGTGATGTGACGGGAGCTGATATCAAACTAGCCAGAAATGCGTGCCACGCTCCCTCTGTCCTCACTCACAGTGGTATTCTGCAAAGACGTTTGACCTGTTGCTCATTTATTTTATTAATTATAATTTGTGGAGTCATCAATTATTTCTCATATACTTCTCTGTTACTGAAAGGTCACATTTGTGTATTAAATAAAACGCCACCTATTCAAGAGATCTGCATCCAGCGTGAGCTGAGCTGTAGTCTAAATGTTTCATAAAATATTGTTGTGTGCTGTATTATTGTTAAATTACCCAATAAAATAACAAGGTACAGTAATATTTAAGCCTTGTTGCAGTAAATATGCAACAATGTGTCCCGGTAGTGATAAGTATATGTAGTTGTTAAGGGCAAAGCACATAGGTTATCAATTGGTCAAGTCTTGAACGGAACCGATGCTAATTGAATATTACCCACTATATTTATCATCTGTAATCAGTAGTCACCCACGTGCCTTTATCTATAAATAACTTTTTCCAATAAACAAGACGACCTAGACACGTACCGCAAGGGTTGGATCGAGGTGGCCCTGGAAAAGGATGCTTGGTAGGATTTGGGGAAGCGGCCTTTTCTCAGCAGTAGGACAGTATAGGTGAACACAAAAAAATAAAATAAACAAGAAGCGGAGGTGACTCATTCTACATTCAAAACTAGAACGACACAAAAGCATCTTGCCGATCTATTTCTATTTATATTACAAAAGTTTCCGTCACAAACCTTAAGTAATATTTATTGTAAAAAAGTACCGAATCACACTGCGGATTGATCCTGTATTCTGGTGACAGGAGTGTATATAGTGCTAAGTCCTGTGCGCCAGAGCGAAACGAAACAGCATCAGAGCGAGAAAACAAAAGGGAATTCATTCAAGATCAGCTATCTTATTCTGCAAATATTCTATGCCGATAATAATAATCAATCCTTATCTCTCCTTGTCTGCCTTAAGGTCATTCTATGAACGAGAAAGAGAGACGTACAGTATTGGACTTTAGTATTTTTCTTCGTGTTGCAGAATGAGCCTAAAAGTCTCGCGAATGCTCCAGATTCACAGACAATGCCCCAATTTATATCCAACTCACTTACTGGAGTCAGTGGAGATGGGGTGGTTAAAATAGGAAGGATGTTGTAGTAATATGCATGACACACTAGTGCTGTGTGATAAATCCAAGCTACTGCGGTTCATTTGTTTTACTTTAGCACGTTATTAAAATTAATTAATTCAATTCGGAACTTTCTGCTATATACTGCTGCTGTAAAGAACCAATTAGTAATTTTCCAAGCTCAATGTGTTTAAAATACAATTAAGAACTATGACCTCGTATTGTACTTCTTGCCTAAAACCTACCAACTACTTATAAATAGCGTTAAATAAGGATGTACCACAAATAATTAAGACTAAGTTACAATACGTCCAACGGAGTGGAAATAACTGAAACTTTTCGTGTGTTAACGCACACATGCCGAGGAAAGTGGGGTAAAAAAATCGTCTCACAAAGCCAATTACATTAAAACATTCGGCGCGGGACAAAGGGCGAGAGAACAATGGAGCTTGGAAGGAACCCGCGATATGTCTTTCAATGCTTTTAACTTTCCACTGATGGCGGCGCGGCGAGGGAAAAATGGTGACGTCCCGCGACAAATGCCCGTGAAATAGTGATGTGGCGATGTCTTTTATTTATGTTTTTATTTTATTATGGGTTTTTTATTATATGCGACAGGCTTTTAGTTTAGTAGGTCTGTATATTGAGTTGTTGGGTCGAAGCTTGTAAGTAAGAGCGTCTTTATACATCTTATTTAAAGGTTTTTTTCGTTCATGTTAAAGTAAAAACAAAATAAAAGTTTTATTTCTAAATTATTTTACATCATTACTGGTTAGTACTGTCAGCAACAAAAGTCGATTAACACTTGCAGTTTTTTAATCTTAATTATTAAGCGAAATATTTAATTCAAATCGGAACAGAAGTACTTAAAATTTTAAGAACATTAACTCTTAACAGCTAAACGAAAAAAAAAGCAGTTTATCGAATCATTTTGTGTTAATTTAGATGATGTCAAAAAGTAGCAGTGTAACCGACTTCTCTTGCTCACCGTACCTACTTGTAATTTCACTTAAATCTTGAAAGTCAATTAAAATTCTTTCCTGGGCTTAACGTTTTGAAACAAACCTACATTATAATTTCTGAACTTGCTGCCTGAAACATTTGATGTTTATGCTACTTCAATGTCTTAAGACATGTTTGCACATAGGAGGGCTGTCGCATTTTGTCACCTCTCTCACTCACAACGCGACATAATTTTTAAGAATGTTAAATGAAAACATGCTTTTTTGAAAAATGTAATCAATTGGCGAACTATTAAATAATATTAATGTAATAAGTAATTATTAAAAACACATTTCTATCGTGCTATATAGATAAAACTTTAATGCATTTCACTCCACAAGAACAACAACAATAATAATAAAAACACAACAAAGTAATCAACAGCTGTTCATGACTAAGAAAATTTGACCCAACTTTAATACCTATTATTATCTACAGTCTCATCCTGGCCGGTTTTCCTGGTTTATTTTCACAAAAACTGTCAGACGTCCATTTTATTCTATGGATAAAATTTATATAAGACTTTGGTAGAATAAGGTCTAAGGAAAACTATTTAAACCGGAAAAACAAAAAAAAGGTCTGCGCTCGGTAGACCACTTATTCGGAAAATCTACTCTAAAGAGCGGGTAAAAAGAACATTTAGTCCATCCTAACTATAATCCTACTAATATTATAAATGTGAAAGTTTGTATGTTTGGATATTTGAATGTTTGTTACTCAATCACGCAAAAAGGGCTGATCGGATTTGGATGAAATTTGGTATACAGATAGTTCATAACCTGGATTAAGACATAGGATACTTTTCATCCCGGTAGAAGGTTCCCGTGGGATAATTTCCGACATACACGCGGGTGAAGCCGCTGGCAAAAGCTAGTTTATTATAAATGCGCAAGTGAGTTTGTTTGTTTGTTACACTGTCACGCTAAAACGGCTAAACGGATTTGAATAAAATTTAAGACATGGGTAGACCATGACCTGGATTTGGACATAGGATACTTTTTATCCCGGTTGTATGATCCCGTAAGATAATTTCTCTGACTTTCACGCGGGCGAAGCCACGGGCAAAAGCTAGTAACTTTATAAGTACACAAATAAGTGTGGATTACCAGTATCATTACGATATCTCTATATGAAAAGATAACAAATACATTATTAAACTTTTTATCGATAGCCCGCAACTTCCCAGCCGGAGCGTCACTAATAAAGAAGTGAGACGTAACCAATGGGGTATCACGGCTTGGTTGCACCGCAAACTCATTTTATAAATCGTCCGTCCGCTCGCCCGGAACCACGCGTTAACCCTCCCTTCTAATGCACCTCCTTTGTAAACCAACTCTATAAAAAAACTACCTCCGAAATTACTTTTTTATTTGAAAAAAAAAAACTTCGGAGTCGAATTTTACGTATCAATAACGAAAACCGATAAAGAAGAGTATGTTTAATATAATATTGATGTAGGAAACATTTTGAAAAGCATCTTCGATGTAAAATATAAGCCAGTCTATCATACAAAAAAAAAAAAAAAAAAAAACCACCAGTCAACGACAACAATACAGCCCGATCTCGAGTTGCTCAATAAATTCTATTATTAGACCTCATATCTTAGAGATATCACTAGACAGATATAAGATATATTTCAGTCAAAACATCACATTATACTTTTATGAAAACGACCGTCCTCTTTCGTGAAGCACTCGCTTAATAGACAGTATCAGGCCAAAGATCTTAAGTAAATCAAATCGCCCCATGAATGGCGAATGAGTCCGGGGCTTTTCACGGACTTTCTGCAGATGACTATCACAATGGCCCGGGATCAAGAGAAACTTATCTTGGTGGAGGTCGCAAAAATGTTTCTTAATGCCTATTTAAGTTGCATCCATTTGATCGTATCGCGTTGCTGAGATGGTACGCTGAATCGAAGACCCTTTTCTCTAAGAATAAACTCGGGCACATCCATATTAAACCACCCAAGGAATGAATGAAGTTCTAAATATTTTCTAGGACATTTAAGACACTTTGAAGTTGCTATAACTTTAGTCATTTTTCTTTTCTATAAAGCACTTTCACACTAAATTGGATTAAGCTATTCTAGAGTCTAGACACACCAAAAAAGACAGTACTTTAAATTACATATACTTTAACTTAATGCTCATAATAATGTGATCCCATAAATCTTTAACCACAATCGTCAAAATACAAATTCAGAATTGTGATTCACCAAAGAACTCATAAAATGATTTAATGAATTCACATAACGTTTTTATGAATCCTAAACACTCAATAAATCCGACCGCGGGATATAAAAGCACCCACCGTGTATTAAATGTGCAATGCGTAGCTACAAATCTGTTCCGAGGCGAAGTGAAACCGCGGTAAAACCCCTTTCAGATGGGCGAAACGTTACCAGCTTTGAAAAACAACAATAACCCTCACCATACGTATGTATGAGGATACGCAATATACTTTAAAAGTACGCCCACGATAGACTAGCGAAGCTGTAGAGACGACACTCGTGTGCGACAGATAAAGTTCTTTTGTAGAACCGACCGAGGCATTATTACAAAATATGAAGAATGAATAGAGCAGAACTAAATAAATTCCTTTGTATAAAGTATTTCTTGATAAATAATGTAATGACATTTTTCATTATCTTTTTTGAAAAGGTACCTAATAAAAACTTCGCTATTTAAAAAAAATAAATGAATAATAATTAAAAAGATGGTTTATAACACTAGCCATAGCCATGTTTACCACAGTAGTGCTCTCCGGTGCTATACCCACCGAACAAGTCTGATTTGCATACATCCTCGTCAGCGGACGCTTTGCGCATTTTATTAAGTCTACGCAACCCCTCTCAGTTTGAGAGCCACGCTATTTTCATGTTTCGGGACTACAAATGGGAACCCATTTAAATACTAAGCCTACATTTCAATACGATGCGATGTAAGTGTTTATTGTAAGATTGATGAATATTGTCGAGACGACGTTATTAATTTGTCTTTGTCGTTGACGTTTCCTGGCGTATTTAGCAACTATAGAACTTTTAATTTCGTAACTTTTACTGTATAACTATGTTTAATGTGTAGGTATACCTGTGCAATTTTATATATATGACTTATGGAATAGAATAGAATACAATAGAATACTTTTAATTTCAGACAGAATCCATAGGGTTGGTTGACATCTAGTATTAGTAGGTACAGACAGATACAGAATTAAAATTAAAATTCAGCGTGGAGCTGCATCCACCTCCGCAACATCGGGGAATCCCACCGATCTGTGAAAACACTGAGAATACTATGCTGAGGTTGGGAAAACTGATTTCCTTTACAAAAATCTAAGGAAATAATTAAAAAAATAATTTCAAATTGAATTTTATAATTGCTTCATTTAATCGAGTCCGTAAAATCTACACGTAGTAAGCTCAGCCTTTGTAACGTTTGTGAGCGTGTTCAAAGGAGCGCCGCGCGCCGGCTGATCGCTCAGGCTTCTCTTTGAGCGTCACTTGAGGGGCTTGCATGAAATAGACTCGATTGTACCAATACGCTTATTTGTTTGCCGTTGATCGACTACCGAGGGTGCTCCGCATGTAGAAATGCAATTTTGTGGTTTCTACCGTTCATATGTTTTGGTATATCATAATATTTATACATGAACAAAAGAAATATAATTCTCGTTCTTGTGTTTATTTTCAGGGAAGTATAAATATTTTTCAGCACAAAAAGCCCCCCATAATTTTGATCTAATAAAGACAATGGCAGCACGTCACCGTCAATTACATCAACAACTTTACTTTCTCCAAGTTGTCGCCCCCGAGATTGTATTTTAGATAATGGCTCGGTAATCACGTCGGTGATTTATCACGTTGCTATCTCAGCCTTCACTGTCCATTAAGCAATAGTGAGTGCAACCCTTTGTTGTGTACATACGGGGAAGCTGTCTGCTCACCCCGTCGTCACTGCGTGAATGCGCACTGACTTGTGTGGCGTGCATCACTTGTTTTGACTTACAATCTGTGTGAGTGAATGTGCAATGTCTAGCTGATTTTGGGCTTAGAATTCTTTCTGGCTGGTACCTAATGAAGGGTATACGCTGATTTAGTTTTGATGTATAGTGTAGTGTATTAGCATCCAGTCATTTTGTGTTATAATGCTATTATTCGTTTAAATTCAATTATATATTCGACGATCATCGATCCTCATACGAAAGGGTGTGTCAGATATGATCATGATCTGATCATACAAAGTATCATCAGATCATCATAACAGTACTTTTTGTTCATGTTCGATAGACCCTTTCGTTTGAGGATCGCTAATCGTCGAGTATCTTTTGACTCCTAGTGCAACTGACACCGATATTTTTATGGTAAGTACCTAAACTTTGAGACACAGAAGAATAAAATAAAAATATTAACAATAACACAGTAGAAATGAAGCCACGAGCCAAATTAGCATAACATTTGCAAATATGCCGTTTGTATCATACTTAAATCTTCCTAAAACGTTTAGCTCAATATTTTAAAATGAGGACCAGTATTGTCGCCTAGAGAGTGGGTGTTCAACAAAGTTAGGGGTACAACAATTGACATGCATTAACGGTATTTCCGCTGGCGTGGGCCGCAACGTCATTACCGCCCGGAAATTCAATCGAGTGCTGAAACGCTCAGCTTATATTAACTTGCTACAAACATTATGGATTTAGAAAATATACTTGCTAATTTTACTTTAATTGGTTTCGCTTACAAAGTTATGTCCAATAGTGTCCAAAAATTATAACAAAATGCCAAATCCAAATTGTGGCGATGAAGTCATAAAAATGTAGAAAAGATTTTGCCGTGAAATATTACTAACCGAGAACACTATTTAACAATCCCAAGAACGTGCTTATAACAAACTCCTACACGTTGACGAAACACAAGAGCTTTATCCACAGCTTTTCAGCAAAACAAGTGCATCGATTCGTGTCAAACGTTGTTTTCCTCACAGCTCTATGTGAGGGTCGGGGAGAGTGCAAAATTGCACGCACACCAGCTTACAAGCACTCCAAACGTGACGGAAGCGAGGAGTGCGAGCCGTCATGATCTCTCTCCTGATCAATAAGTCTTGGCGAACTCAAATATTTGCACACCACGTACATTAGTGGAGGAGGAGGCGCAGACAAAACGACGAATGTCGATCGGCGTCACAGAGTAGGCGGCGGACAGAGAAGACAATACTTTTTTTTCAGTTTGTAGGATTTTTTTTTATTTTTGTTTTGTGATAGAGTGCAGTATTTATATGAATTTGTATGAAAGGTCGTTTAATACTATAGGGTAAATTAGGAAAATTATGGAATATTATATCGCGTCATCGCAGTAATTTATGTAGACGTACATTATATTTTGACTTTCTTTTAGCTTAGGTAAGGTTAAACATTACTTCACTAACGTTTTATTGGAACAAAACTATTTCCAAGTACATAATAAACACGGAACTAACAAAACCAATTTAGAGAACTACCATCAAACTTGACAGTTACGAGTACTCTGTGCGATTTGGTAACATTGTAGTTTATGTAGGCGCACGAGAGTGGAATGAGCGGCGCCTCGACGTCTACCCTCGGTTGGCGCCAGACATCCGTCTTTGTTTTAAATACACAGGAGTTTTCGCTCAATCTCTATGTTAGACGGAAAAGTGGTTTGTGGGGATCACAGATGAACTAACCTAAAAATCTTTCAAAGTTTATTTGCAAAATTTTAACTGTCTATTTGACTGATGACCCCTACCTATGTAACTTTATCTTTGACCTAGAATTTCTAAAGCTACCGAATTGTACTAAGTACTCAAAACAAAAAACCCATTTCCAGTCAGAATCAATCTGCCTAGCCTTTTCCTAACTATGTTGGGGTCGGCTTCCAATCTAACCGGAAGCAACTGAATACCAGTATTTTACATGGAGCGACTGCCTATCTGACGTCCACAACCCAGTAACTGGGTAACACGATACCCCTTGGTAAGACTGGTTGTCAGACTTTCGGGCTTCTGATGTCCCGTAACGACTGTCAAAGATCCACGAATGACAGCCGGGACCAATGGCTTAACGTGCTTTCCGAAGCACGAAGGAGTCTCGGTGTGTAAAGATGGTCACCCATCCACGGACCAATCCCGGCAAGTGTAGCTTAACCTGATGGATCGACCCGCGCGGCTGTTATTACTTAGCCACGAGCTCCATTTCCAGTGAGAATAAAACCAACTAACCACACACAGTTTCATCAACTTAGTGTCAGTTCAGAGGCAGAAATAATTAACTCGAGCACGTCAAACTACGTTCATTTGAATATAATACCGCTATATGCAGAGTCTGAAATTCCAGTGTGTCCTTTGAAGTGGGATTAATACCGGCGGTGGTACCGCCCCACCACCCTGTGTGGTCGCCACCACGCAGTAAATTAAATCTGTGTCCTTTCACAGAGGATTCTCATTACGACAATTTAGTACCCGTAATGAGTATAAGTCAGAGGGATGATGATGAGTATACTTTTTTAATCCGCCTGTCGTTGTGGGCGTTGGCTGATTGGACTTTTTAATTTATTTGGTAGGTGGATTTTTGATTGGAAATGATATGGTTGCTAAAGATGTATCTGTAAACTACCCGCGTGCCCGCGGCTTCACTCACGTAAGTTAGTATTCGAAGTATTTATAAGTTAATTGGAACGTTACGTCATAGTATATTCGTAATATCCTCTACACCATTGGTTAATTTTGTTTATTTAAACAAAATATTATATGTATAATAACGAAAGAAAATAATTGAAATTCATGATTTCTCCTTGGTCCAGACGGGTAAAATCGTTCAAAAAAAAAAACAATTAATAATTGGTTCATACATACATACATAAACTCACGACTTCTTCTCATGGGGGTAGGCAGAGACTACAAAACGCCACTTGCTACGATCCTTACATACTAATTTTGCCTCGTTTACGTACATGCACCCCGGTTGCGAGTACTACGAGCCTGACCTTTCTGAAGACATCACCAATAAGGTCACTATGATCACTGTTGTTCGTTCACTTCTTTGAGAACTTGATCAGCCGATTGAAGAACATGTATAGGTAATATCAGCTAAACAAGAGCTACTACTACTACGAGTATCAAGTATATTATTAACATCCATTGACTCCGGAAGAGTAATTTTGATTTTAACACAAAAATCGCTGCAAATAAAAGTTTGCTTCTATTAAGCTAGGTACGTCTAAGTAGGTGACCCCAGAGACGCACAATCTTCAAGTTACCTCTAACGTGACGAACGAAGATGTGCGACCTCAAAATTAACCCCAAATAACCAGCTAATCGATATAGAGATACAGAAATCATAACAAATATAAATAATTTATAGCAGTAGCGGTTTATAAGATTTATTTGCAGATCCCGCGTCCCCTTGGCGCCGCGCCGTGCCGCCGGCCCGGGCGCCGAGCCGTCCCGACGGACAGACATCGCGGCGGCACCCGGCTATCGATCTCGCGAGATGACGACACGATAAGCTGGCATAGTTTACTTTAGGACTGGGGATCACACTCATTTCGATTGGTGTTGTTATTATGAAAAATAAGCCTTTCCAAAATAAATCGTAGGGGTCTGTTCAAAAGTTGGCTATCTAAGAGCCTAGATGCATAAGGATTTCCATTGCACTTAAAGAAAAAAGGCCTACCTACTTCTTCGACAAGTGTGCTAAATAATACACGAAAAGTAAAGATGGGGTATTTTCATTTAGATTTTTCGGCTTTTCCTTAGGATTTTTATTAATTTTCGTTTTCCTAAACCACCCCAGTACTGAGGCGAATAAAACAAACAAAAAAATCAAATCGGTCGAGCCATTTCGAGTTTTTGCGAGACTAACACACGGCAATAGATTTTTATATTAGGTCTTTACCTATGAAATTGCCGTTCTGCAGTACTGGCCATTTCAAAACAAAATAATTTTTGTTTGGCTAAGAATTCTAATTTCAAATTAATTTTATTTTAAAAACATGGATTTTTTTTCCAAAAGTAGTCATTTGTTTATTGATTAGTGTTACATTTTCATCGCATTTCAATCTTTTTCGTCATCATGGATACGTTAAAAATTCGAGTAATTATGGAATATGAGTACCGTCGTGGCAGCAACGCGGCACAAGCGGCACGCAACATCAACGACGTTTACGGAGCTAACACTACAAACCAACGCACCACTTGTTATTGGTTTGCTCGCTTCCGTTCTGGAAATTTCGACCTGAAAAATGAACCCCACGGTCGTCCGAAGACTTTGGTCGACAATGACGAATTAAAGGCGATTGTGGAAGCTGATGATACACAATCTACGGCTGAATTAGCAGCAGCTTTCGACGTTAGCGTCAAAACAATATTGGTCCATTTGCGTCAAATTGGCAAGGTAAAAAAGCTTGACAAATGGGTGCCCCACGAACTCAATGATCGCCAGCGCGAAGTACGCGTCGACACGTGCCTTGCACTGCTCAACAGACACACAAATGAAGGAATTTTGAACCGCATTGTTACCTGCGATGAAAAATGGATTCTGTTTGATAACCGCAAGCGCTCAGCAAGTTGGTTGGATCCTGGTTCAGCACCTAAACAATGCCCTAAACGAAAACTTACCCCTAGAAAAGTGATGGTCACTGTTTGGTGGTCTAGCGCCGGTGTGATTCATCACAGCTTCTTACCAAACGGGGTGAGCATTACTTCAGATGTGTACGGTGAAGAACTGAACACAATGATGGAGAAGCTGGCACATCTCCAACCAGCATTGGTCAATCGCTCGTCTCCGCTGCTCCTGCACGACAACGCGCGACCTCATACTGCACAGCAGACGGTCTCCAAGTTGCAAGAACTGGGGTTGGAAGCTCTCCGTCATCCGCCCTACTCACCAGACCTTTCGCCTACAGACTACTACTTTTTCCAGAATTTGGATAACTTCTTGGTGGGAAAAAAATTCAATACCCGAGAGGCAGTACAAAATGCCTTTGAAGAATTTGTTGCCTCCCGTCCAGCTGATTTCTTTAAGAACGGCATCAATAAACTGCCACTGCGTCGTATGGGTGATTACTTTGATTAATTCAAATAAAAAATGCATGAAAAAAATTCGTTTAAATTTTTTCATACAAAACGGCAATTTCATAGGTAAAGACCTATTATTATAGAAATACAGATTTGTTAACATTGGCCTCCTACACTTTTATTGCATATCGTCCACCTTCTTATGCTCATTAAAACTTCCCGACTACTCTGTTCAGGTACTCATCATTAATTGGCCATGTCCACCCGCATCAGTCCCAGAAAGCAATCCTCATTAAAATTTCATCCGCAAACCCTGAGGCGAAAGCTTTGACAACCAATTAGTTAAGTAACATAACACTTTGACGTCAAACTCTATGGTGAAACTCTAGTGTTTAAGGACTAATATTATTTGAATCATATTACACGACCATTGTGTCGGGACAAACGCCTGTCTTTTTAGGTTGTTAGTAATACTATCAGATATTGAATAGTTTGCCAATTATAAATAATGCCTGTATACCAGATAATACCTGTGCAGTGGTGGTACGTCAAAGTTGTCAGTATTTTGTAGATAGAATACTGACTCTGATATGAGTACAATAGCTACTCTACAAAGTTTAATAATGATGCGTCCATGATCATATTTCGCTACCATGTACCTATTTATGCATTTTACTCGATGAAGTCGGTTTTACACGATTATTTTACTAGCAGGGAAAATGCCTTATAAAAAAAAAAGTTAAAGTTATCCGTGTCACAAGATTACTCAGCTGAAAGTCAGCTGACCTTACCAACCCCCAACTTGGGGGACCCAAGTTAGTGTGATGTATTCGCACTATCAAATCTGGGTTTGTAACGGGCGACGTTATCAAAATAAAAAGACACACCTACACAATTTGAAATCTGCCTACTTGTGGTTTTTGATACAAGAATTTTTAAAGTGATTTTAGAAGGGGTTCGTACTGGACTTTTATTAAATTCTCCTGACATTTTAAATCATTGAAGACAACACAGGTTACTTTAACAAAATAAACTTGCAACTATAGTTGTCCAATAAATAGTCTCCGCTCAGTTCAATCTTTGGCAGTTTCCTTCCCCTGTATCAGATTTCTGATGTCAAGTATCATTATGGCGTACCTACTTAATAACAGGTAGGTACCAACTACATTTTTCTCAAAACGATGCCTATTATATCAAAATCTCCGGACTTCGGTCCACAAACATCTAAATCTTGGTCTTAGTCCTATAGTAACAGTTGTTCATAATTATGAGTACGCACAGCTACAGGAGCTAGACCACCACCTCTTAAAGCAGTATTATTTTAATCTTACATAAGTGTGGGAAAGAGATGGAGCTAGACGTCCTGTATAGCTCCATCTCTTTCTCACACTGAAGTAACATTAAAATAATACTGCTTTAAGAAGTGGTGGTTGGCCCCCTGATCAAGCTATACATTTCCAGTATAAGCTGATCTCGCATTGTATAGGATTTCCTTACAATGAGAGGTCTGAAATGTATAGCTTGATGTGTAGCCGTGTGTAGAATGACCCCTTAAGGGGTTGTGCGTTAATTAAGTTACACCTGGTATAATAGTATTTATTTTATCAATAATAAACATGAACAGTGTAATCTTTTACTAAATTGAAAACTTGGAAATGCAAGTAACTTTTCTTAGAAAAACCAAGCATTTTTTGCAGAATTTACAAAATGAGCATATGATTCGTTTTGATGAAACTTTGTAAGTATATATAGTTCGGATGACAATACTATAATCTGATATCTTGGAGCTGATCTAATGATGGAGCCAGGAGGTGGATAGTGGAACTCTTGCGTGGCTACTAGTAAACTCTCGAGTTTGGAGTCATATGATTCGTTTTGATGAAACTTTGTAAGTATATATAGTTCGGATGACAATACTATAATCTGATATCTTGGAGCTGATCTGATGATGGAGCCAGGAGGTGAATAGTGGAACTCTTCCGTGGCTACTAGTAAACTCTCGAGTTTGGAGTCATATGATTCGTTTTGATGAAACTTTGTAAGTATATATAGTTCGGATGACAATACTATAATCTGATATCTTGGAGCTGATCTAATGATGGAGCCAGGAGGTGGATAGTGGAACTCTTCAGTGGCTACTAGTAAACTCTCGAGTTTGGAGTCATATGATTCGTTTTGATGAAACTTTGTAAGTATATATAGTTCGGATGACAATACTATAATCTGATATCTTGGAGCTGATCTGATGATGGAGCCAGGAGGTGGATAGTGGAACTCTTCCATGGCTACTAGTAAACTCTCGAGTTTGGAGTCATATGATTCGTTTTGATGAAACTTTGTAAGTATATATAGTTCGGATGACAATACTATAATCTGATATCTTGGAGCTGATCTGATGATGGAGCCAGGAGGTGGATAGTGGAACTCTTCAGTGGCTACTAGTAAACTCTCGAGTTTGGAGTCATATGATTCGTTTTGATGAAACTTTGTAAGTATATATAGTTCGGATGACAATACTATAATCTGATATCTTGGAGCTGATCTAATGATGGAGCCAGGAGGTGAATAGTGGAACTCTTCAGTGGCTACTAGTAAACTCTCGAGTTTGGAGTCATATGATTCGTTTTGATGAAACTTTGTAAGTATATATAGTTCGGATGACAATACTATAATCTGATATCTTGGAGCTGATCTAATGATGGAGCCAGGAGGTGAATAGTGGAACTCTTCAGTGGCTACTAGTAAACTCTCGAGTTTGGAGTCATATGATTCGTTTTGATGAAACTTTGTAAGTATATATAGTTCGGATGACAATACTATAATCTGATATCTTGGAGCTGATCTGATGATGGATCCAGGAGGTGGATAGTGGAACTCTTCCGTGGCTACTAGTAAACTCTCGAGTTTGGAGTCATATGATTCGTTTTGATGAAACTTTGTAAGTATATATATAGTTCGGATGACAATACTATAATCTGATATCTTGGAGCTGATCTAATGATGGAGCCAAGAGGTGGATAGTGGAACTCTTCAGTGGCTACTAGTAAACTCTCGAGTTTGGAGTCATATGATTCGTTTTGATGAAACTTTGGAAGTATATATAGTTCGGATGACAATACTATAATCTGATATCTTGGAGCTGATCTGATGATGGAGCCAGGAGGTGGATAGTGGAACTCTTCAGTGGCTACTAGTAAACTCTCGAGTTTGGAGTCATATGATTCGTTTTGATGAAACTTTGTAAGTATATATAGTTCGGATGACAATACTATAATCTGATATCTTGGAGCTGATCTGATGATGGAGCCAGGAGGTGGATAGTGGAACTCTTCCGTGGCTACTAGTAAACTCTCGAGTTTGGAGTCATATGATTCGTTTTGATGAAACTTTGTAAGTATATATAGTTCGGATGACAATACTATAATCTGATATCTTGGAGCTGATCTGATGATGGAGCCAGGAGGTGGATAGTGGAACTCTTCCGTGGCTACTAGTAAACTCTCGAGTTTGGAGTCATATGATTCGTTTTGATGAAACTTTGTAAGTATATATAGTTCGGATGACAATACTATAATCTGATATCTTGGAGCTGATCTAATGATGGAGCCAGGAGGTGAATAGTGGAACTCTTCAGTGGCTACTAGTAAACTCTCGAGTTTGGAGTCATATGATTCGTTTTGATGAAACTTTGTAAGTATATATAGTTCGGATGACAATACTATAATCTGATATCTTGGAGCTGATCTGATGATGGAGCCAGGAGGTGGATAGTGGAACTCTTCAGTGGCTACTAGTAAACTCTCGAGTTTGGAGTCATATGATTCGTTTTGATGAAACTTTGTAAGTATATATAGTTCGGATGACAATACTATAATCTGATATCTTGGAGCTGATCTAATGATGGAGCCAGGAGGTGGATAGTGGAACTCTTCAGTGGCTACTAGTAAACTCTCGAGTTTGGAGTCATATGATTCGTTTTGATGAAACTTTGTAAGTATATATAGTTCGGATGACAATACTATAATCTGATATCTTGGAGCTGATCTGATGATGGAGCCAGGAGGTGGATAGTGGAACTCTTCCGTGGCTACTAGTAAACTCTCGAGTTTGGAGTCATATGATTCGTTTTGATGAAACTTTGTAAGTATATATAGTTCGGATGACAATACTATAATCTGATATCTTGGAGCTGATCTAATGATGGAGCCAGGAGGTGAATAGTGGAACTCTTCAGTGGCTACTAGTAAACTCTCGAGTTTGGAGTCATATGATTCGTTTTGATGAAACTTTGTAAGTATATATAGTTCAGATGACAATACTATAATCTGATATCTTGGAGCTGATCTGATGATGGAGCCAGGAGGTGGATAGTGGAACTCTTCCGTGGCTACTAGTAAACTCTCGAGTTTGGAGTCATATGATTCGTTTTGATGAAACTTTGTAAGTATATATAGTTCGGATGACAATACTATAATCTGATATCTTGGAGCTGATCTAATGATGGAGCCAGGAGGTGGATAGTGGAACTCTTCAGTGGCTACTAGTAAACTCTCGAGTTTGGAGTCATATGATTCGTTTTGATGAAACTTTGTAAGTATATATTGTTCGGATGACAATACTATAATCTGATATCTTGGAGCTGATCTAATGATGGAGCCAGGAGGTGGATAGTGGAACTCTTCCGTGGCTACTAGTAAACTCTCGAGTTTGGAGTCATATGATTCGTTTTGATGAAACTTTGTAAGTATATATAGTTCGGATGACAATACTATAATCTGATATCTTGGAGCTGATCTGATGATGGAGCCAGGAGGTGGATAGTGGAACTCTTCAGTGGCTACTAGTAAACTCTCGAGTTTGGAGTCATATGATTCGTTTTGATGAAACTTTGTAAGTATATATAGTTCGGATGACAATACTATAATCTGATATCTTGGAGCTGATCTGATGATGGAGCCAGGAGGTGGATAGTGGAACTCTTCCGTGGCTACTAGTAAACTCTCGAGTTTGGAGTCATATGATTCGTTTTGA
This sequence comes from Cosmia pyralina, assembly GCA_946251885.1. Taxonomy (NCBI): domain Eukaryota; kingdom Metazoa; phylum Arthropoda; class Insecta; order Lepidoptera; family Noctuidae; genus Cosmia; species Cosmia pyralina. Next base: position 16,736,961 of record OX276346.1, read on the forward strand.
TGAAACTTTGTAAGTATATATAGTTCGGATGACAATACTATAATCTGATATCTTGGAGCTGATCTGATGATGGAGCCAGGAGGTGGATAGTGGAACTCTTCAGTGGCTACTAGTAAACTCTCGAGTTTGGAGTCATATGATTCGTTTTGATGAAACTTTGTAAGTATATATAGTTCGGATGACAATACTATAATCTGATATCTTGGAGCTGATCTAATGATGGAGCCAGGAGGTGAATAGTGGAACTCTTCCGTGGCTACTAGTAAACTCTCGAGTTTGGAGTCATATGATTCGTTTTGATGAAACTTTGTAAGTATATATAGTTCGGATGACAATACTATAATCTGATATCTTGGAGCTGATCTAATGATGGAGCCAGGAGGTGGATAGTGGAACTCTTCCGTGGCTACTAGTAAACTCTCGAGTTTGGAGTCATATGATTCGTTTTGATGAAACTTTGTAAGTATATATAGTTCGGATGACAATACTATAATCTGATATCTTGGAGCTGATCTAATGATGGAGCCAGGAGGTGGATAGTGGAACTCTTCAGTGGCTACTAGTAAACTCTCGAGTTTGGAGTCATATGATTCGTTTTGATGAAACTTTGTAAGTATATATAGTTCGGATGACAATACTATAATCTGATATCTTGGAGCTGATCTAATGATGGAGCCAGGAGGTGGATAGTGGAACTCTTCCGTGGCTACTAGTAAACTCTCGAGTTTGGAGTCATATGATTCGTTTTGATGAAACTTTGTAAGTATATATAGTTCGGATGACAATACTATAATCTGATATCTTGGAGCTGATCTGATGATGGAGCCAGGAGGTGGATAGTGGAACTCTTCAGTGGCTACTAGTAAACTCCTCGATTTTGGGCTCATATGATTCGTTTGATGAGACCACTCTCTCACACTATGACACGTTTGATCAGACACAAGTGGAATTCTTCAGTGGCTATAGTAAACCCCTCTGGTTTGGGGTCATAATGATTCCTTTTGATGAAACTTTGTATGTATATGTAGTTCGGATAAAATAATACTATAATTTTGTATTTTGGAGCTGATCTGATGATGGAGCCAGAAGGTGGATAGTGGGAGTTCCAGTGGCTTCTCGTAACACCTCGAGTTTGAGCTCATATGATTCGTTTTGATGAATCCAATATACAGGGTGTAAGGGACAGCCCTCGGCAGACTGATGGGGTGAATTAAGTATAATAATATCATAATAAGATGACCGGTACATGAAATTATCTCAAGAACGTTATGAGAATCCAATAAACATGACTTTTTTTATTATTTTCCTAAATACTTTAACAGTTTTTTTTTTTTATTTCTGTTGGTGACCTAAACTACTAGAGGAGCTCGTGGCTAAGTAATAGCCGCACGAGTCGATCTATCAGGTTAAGCTACGCTTGCCGGGGTCGGTCCGGGGATGGGTGACCATCTTTACATACCGAGACTCCTCCGTGCCTCGGAAAGCACGTTAAGCCGTTGGTCCCGGCTGTCATTCGTGGATCTTTGACAGTCGTTACGGGTCGTCAGAAGCCCGAAAGTCTGACAACCAGTCTTACCAAGGTTATCGTATTACCCAGTTAATGGGTTGTGGAGGTCAGATAGGCAGTCGCTCCATGTAAAATACTGGTATTCAGCTGCATCCGGTTAGACTGGAAGCCGACCCCAACATAGCTAGGAAAAGGCTAGGCAGATTGATCGGTGACCTAAACTACCGCGTGATCAGGCTGCAATGTATTTGAAAAGTAAAAGACATTCATGAAAAAGTAGATAAAGCGATATAAGTATACAAACTAAATACGTCGATAACCAGCCAGACAGCAGATAAGTTAAGTAAGTGTCACACGCACAGTGAAGGGTTCCGTAGTTGAAAAGAATTTATCCCAAAAACTAACTTAACATTGTAGTAGAAAAACGAGAAATCCTAAAAAATACTTTTTATGCGATAAAATACAAATTAACACTTTCCGGACTTTTTTTTTTACTTGCGCTGTGAGACCTTGCTTCTTGCCAAATTGCATGATTCTAGGTCAACGGAAAGTACCCTCTAGGATTTACTTGCGAGTATCAAAATATGTCGCATAAATGGCCGTATTTTATTACTGAGTTGACTTAGAAGCTTGATTTTTTAGAGCTCCAAGGGACTATCGATTTACGTATTTGATATTAATTTCAACTTGATACCTCCACGCGTTTCTGAGAAAAAGGGTCTCAACAGACTGACATACAGACGGACAACGAAGTGATCCTATAAGGGTTCCTTTTTTTCCTTTTGAGGTACGGAACCCTAAAAAAGAAACCACGGATTATCTTTTTGTTATGGCCAGAAACTATTGATGTTCTATGTTGTATGATAGAAGATTTGGTTTCGGCACTTAGTCCTTTAAGTAGCCCATTGTGGTTATTCCAACCAGCCCACTTCCCTCCAGTAGTTGATCAGATGTCCCGGTGTGTAAAGAACATCTGTGAAAGATCTAGATGTCCTGAGGGTTTCTGTCTTAATCTGGGTGACGCAAGTGCCTTCAAAGAGCACACGCGCAACGGCTTTCTCAGCCTCCATGCAAGCCCTGCACAGAGAACTGTCCGTTATTCCTACTCTGTGGAAGTGTTTGTTTAGTGAGCAGTGTCCGTGATGGTTCCCGTCACCAGGCGCAGGCCGTTCCTGCCCAGGCGTAATAAGCGCCTGGTTAGCCTCTGTGGTGGTTTATCTAGAGATGGCATTGCCTCCCTGGACTGCCTGCAGCCTGGTGTCAAGGACCACCAACTCTCCGCTTGTGTATGGGTGAACTCCTGTAGTCACCTGCGTAGCTGGTTGAACTGGTCGAACTATTGATAAAAAGGGTCTTAGATCTCAAGTTAATATCGGGAGACGCTGAGTAGAAGCCAATCTCAAATACAGAAGCACCATCAAGAAACCGTTCCTTACCGAGACACTGTAAAAAAGCGCCAAGTGCGAGTCGGACTCGCCCATGAAGAGTTCCGTAGCAGCAAGTAACATAATATAAAAGTTCTTGTAGTTCGTTTGATTGAATGAAAGGTAAATGGCGGTTTACGATTTATGACGTATTAAAAAAAACTACTGATCTCGTTCAAACCAATTTTCGGTGGAAGTTTACTTGGTAATGTACATTATAATTTTTTTTTTGTTTTATCATTCTCTTATTATAGAAGTTACAGTGGGGGACACACATTTTACCACTTTGGAAGTGTCTCTCGGCAAACTATTCAGTTAAGGAGAAAATGATACTAGAAACCTCAATATTATTTTTGAAGACCTATCCATAAATACCCCACACGAATGGGTTTGATGAAAAAAAAATTGGTTTCAGTTCTAAGTATGGGGAACCCCCAAAATTTATTGTTTTTTTTTATTTGTGTGTGAAAATCTTAATGCGGTTCACAGAATACATCTACTTATCAAGTTTCAACAGTATAGTTCTTATAGTTTCGGAAAAAAGTGGCTGTGACATACGGACGGACAGACAGACATGACAAATCCTTAAGGGTTCCGTTTTTTGCCATTTGGCTACGGAACCCTAAAAATCATGGCCGTGAAATCATTGAGGTTCTTAGACTGGCCCTCACAGTCACCCGATGCTAACCTGATTTAAAGTGTTCGGGCATTGATGAAGCCTAAGATGTGTGAAAAACCTTAACTTAAAACTTAAGACGCGGTAAGACGCAAATTTTGAAGGTTAGGTAGTCCTAAAGGTATACAATTACGGTTGAAAATGGTGGTGCATTTGATTTTAGTTGATTCTCGTGTCCAATATGAAAGTGATTTCGCAGTTTTTTTTTTTTTTTTTTAAATACACCAAAAAGTTTTAAAAACATTTTCACATATTTCTTTAATTGATTGAATTTTCTTTTTTAACGTTACAATAAAAATTATAATTGCCGCTCAAAATATTGAGCATTTCGAGACAAAAAAGTCTTTTCGTCTACTTTTTTGTGATTTTTTTTTTCAAGGTTTTTTTTGTTTCTGTAAGACTGTATAACTATTTTTTATACATTTTACATACACTGTATTTGTTTGGGCTTGTAATATGTAGCAATACGGCTAACTGTGCGACGAAGAAGTGGACGTTTTAGAGTGTCCCGGTTAGGGAGCGCCATAAACGTAACATAAAATTGATATACATCCATGACACGTCATTTTTAACCGTGATGTCGCTGAAAGGTAGTGGGAAAATGTCTAAAAGATAGCAGGCGATTAGCATGTACCTAAGAGTGAACTCTTGACCCACTATTATGATCATTGTCAAACGCCAACCTCAATTTTTTAATTAAATTTTGTCGGACACGTTCAAGTCGTACAGAGTGAATGTATTTCCTTCAACTCAATTAACTGCTCAAAAAATAATGCATGTTTTAAATATTGGAAAGTACCTACAGGTGAAGATTTTTAATTTTATCAAACTATAAGGTCATAATAAATCAATCTAGCTTAAAATCTTGTACAAAACTAAACAAATCGCAATCCGCCGACCGGCAATATTTCGTAGTTAAACAACACAGCCGACGTTAGAATGGAAGTCATATATTCAATATTAAAATATTACCTAATATTATTTAATAATAGGTCTTTACCTATGAAATTGCCGTTTTGTATGAAAAAATTTAAACGAATTTTTTTCATGCATTTTTTATTTGTATTAATCGAAGTAATCACCCATGCAATCTATGCATCTTTGCCAACGCAGTGGCAGTTTATTGATGCCCTTCTTAAAGAAATCAGCTGGACGGGAGGCAACAAATTCTTCAAAGGCATTTTGTACTGCCTCTCGGGTATTGAATTTTTTTCCCGCCAAGAAGTTATCCAAATTCTGGAAAAAATAGTAGTCTGTAGGCGCAAGGTCTGGTGAGTAGGGCGGATGACGCAGAGCTTCCAACCCCAGTTCTTGCAACTTGGAGACCGTCTGCTGTGCAGTATGAGGTCGCGCGTTGTCGTGCAGGAGCAGCGGAGACGAGCGATTGACCAATGCTGGTTGGAGATGTGCCAGCTTCTCCATCATTGTGTTCAGTTCTTCACAGTACACATCTGAAGTAATGCTCACCCCGTTTGGTAAGAAGCTGTGATGAATCACACCGGCGCTAGACCACCAAACAGTGACCATCACTTTTCTAGGGGTAAGTTTTCGTTTAGGGCATTGTTTAGGTGCTGAACCAGGATCCAACCAACTTGCTGAGCGCTTGCGGTTATCAAACAGAATCCATTTTTCATCGCAGGTAACAATGCGGTTCAAAATTCCTTCATTTGTGTGTCTGTTGAGCAGTGCAAGGCACGTCTCGACGCGTACTTCGCGCTGGCGATCATTGAGTTCGTGGGGCACCCATTTGTCAAGCTTTTTTACCTTGCCAATTTGACGCAAATGGACCAATATTGTTTTGACGCTAACGTCGAAAGCTGCTGCTAATTCAGCCGTAGATTGTGTATCATCAGCTTCCACAATCGCCTTTAATTCGTCATTGTCGACCAAAGTCTTCGGACGACCGCGAGGTTCATTTTTCAGGTCGAAATTTCCAGAACGGAAGCGAGCAAACCAATAACAAGTGGTGCGTTGGTTTGTAGTCTTAGTTCCGTAAACGTCGTTGATGTTGCGTGCCGCTTGTGCCGCGTTGCTGCCACGACGGTACTCATATTCCATAATTACTCGAATTTTTAACGTATCCATGATGACGAAAAAGATTGAAATGCGATGAAAATGTAACACTAATCAATAAACAAATGACTACTTTTGGAAAAAAAAATCCATGTTTTTAAAATAAAATTAATTTGAAATTAGAATTCTTAGCCAAACAAAAATTATTTTGATTTGAAATGGCCAGTACTGCAGAACGGCAATTTCATAGGTAAAGACCTAATATTACCTTGATATCAATGTGCAGGAAGTACGGGTGCGCTCTTCGCGGATAGCGAAATCATCCACAAAAACGTGCAAATTGAGGAAAGTAGTTTACCTGTTATTTGTTCCTCACTCAGTAACGGTTGACAGAATTGATTTTTCTGAGGTACTCGTATTCTTATAAGTATGCTTGCCCAAACTCAACGTTTTGTTATCTATCTATACTAATAATAGTTTGTTAGTTTTTATATTTGAACGCGCTAATCTCTGGAACTACCGGTCCGATTTGAAAAAAATATTTGTGTATTCGACACCCCAATTCTTGAGGAAGGCCATAGGCTATTTCACATCACGCTAGGACCTTTAGGACCCGAGCAAAAAGAAAAAAATCAGAATGAACGCTAAGCGAAAACGAAGTAATAGCTCGGACGAGCGAGGCGATGCGTAAGGGTGGGTCGGGGTAACAAGAAATTTCACGCGTACGAACTCGCGGGCAGAAGCTATAAAACATACAAGGCACATTCTTGTTTTAAGTAGTGTTTGATTTAGATTTTTATATTTGTCGTATACTGTACGTATACATAACTACCCCGCCCATAACCGCCCCGTTGGTCCGTGGTCGCAAGCGAGACTGCTGAGCGTGGGGTCCTGGGTTTGATTCCTAGATCAGGCAGTTATTGGGTTTTTCCATCAGGAATTGCTCAGTAATACTCCGGAGTTTGGAACTTGGCGGTGTGTTACCCCGTGTCTCGGAACGCACGCAAAGCGGTTGGTCCTGCGCATGATCTCTCTCTGGTCGTGTCAGATTGCCGTCCCATCGGACTATGAGAGTGAAATAAGAGAGTGAGTGCACCTATATGTCTGCCCACACGTTTGTGTACTATATCTCTATATCTCCCGCGTATATCCTCTGAGCTTGGCCGCCATGGTCGAAATTCGGTCTGGAGGACTATACGTAATTAAACTTTTCTTTCCTCAATTTTCCTAAAAGCATTAGGAAGTATCAATCAATCAAACTCACAAAATATTGAACATTGTTACACTAAATGGAATTACTAATTAGTTTACTTAATTAAAATTAATATTATTATTGAAATTAGTTCTTTAAATTTTTTGTTAATTTTTGTTTCCCCTCTCATATTTTGTGCTATTTCAACTGTCAGTTTTGTCTTCATCAAAATAAAACAAAGTGAGCAGAGAGCAATTCATTTAGGGGTCCGTTGTGCAGCAGCGTCCTCTGGCGGGTGGACCAATCGAGTAATTGTCGCGAGCAATATTCAAATGGCGGAAACAATTAGCGTAAGTGCTGTACACGTATTTAGTTGTCTAGACCTTTTAATGCCTCGTACTGATTGCAAAACAATTAAGAGCTTGACACATTTGTGCGAACGTTTGTTTTGGGCAATGAAAGCGTGCGATGGAATTCAGAAATTATGAAACTATCTAAGCTTAGACAAGTTCATTAGTTATATATACTCGTATTAACCTTGTTTCAGAGCTGTTCACCATAGATATTTTTATTTCTTTGCTCAGGGTTTTGGAAATATTCTACAGTAAAATCAATTGGTTCATTTTGCGAAATAGCATTTTGTGTGGAAGAAGGTCAAAATTAGTTCTGCCAAAATGTATTAGCTTTTAGTCTTTTCGCAAAACTATTAAAATCCTTCTAGTTTGATGCTCAACAGATTTCTATTGCTAGGTAGTAACATATATACCTTAGAAGAATATATAAAATCAATTTTATGGTACATTTTGGCACAAGTAAGTCTAATTGATTTTCCCCAAAAAATACTAAAATAGATTTCATGACAGCAACAACTCTTCATCAAGGCAAAAACCTAATGGGTGCCTTTAAGCTACTATTACACCCAATTAAAATATGAATCCTACCATTACAAGATCTTTGTACAATCAAGGACTACACCGTACAATATAGCTAAATATCATTGAATAAAAACTGACGGGTTCCTCCCCTTGTCAGCTCGCTCTAAATCTCTTTTGTGTTCTGCGATAACGCTACAAAGCCTGCTAATGTCTTTTAAGGACTTAGTGATTTAAACGGACTAAATAATGAACCGACTACCCTTCCATGCTCGGAGCTCGCTATACAATTTATGGGCTTAAAACCTCGCGGGACGCAGATGTAGATGTGATTGTAGCTAAAGCTAGTGGTCATTTTTTGTCCTGTGACTTGAGTGACGTAAATTATGAGAACAGACCAAAGATTTTATTTTTAAACAGGCTGTAGACTGTACCTACTACTATTTTAGTGAAGATCGATTTTATTTCTTCAGCTTTTAAATGTCATTGGTACGCAAGAAATAGCCTTATCTAGCTAGACCCTTCCCCTAATTTAACAAATGAATGTTTTCATCTGTCGTTTTCACAATACAAGTTGACGCAGAATACTATGATGAAATCATAAGTAAATCTTATTCTAAAAACTCAGTTGATTGTGACAAAACAGTTAATCTTTTATAACATTCCCATATCTTCGAAAAACATGTTCCGACTTATAATAATTCTACTTCATATTTCGAAACACTCACAGATTTGTGAACAAATCACCGTTACAATGTACTTATGTGCTCGTAGGTACTCGGTTTCTTGCATCGGGAGCGTTCGCATGACGACACAAATCCGGATGATGTCTGTTTGTTATCAGCGCTGAGCACTCGGCTGTACGACTGTACCTCGAGGGCTGGCTGCCACCAGCTCACGCAGTAATCGCATTATTTATCGAATGCGGACCATTTGGTATTATGATCTGTTCGGAGGGAACTTTGTTCTTATTCCTATTTAGTCAACGGAGATATTGATTTGTTATTTTCGTTGAGAAAAAATTTCATAGACTTATTTAGATAAGAAATCGTTCTATGGGTCTTTTTATTTTCATCCATATAAAAAAAAATCTATAATTTAAAAGGAAAATCAGTCACCAAGGCAGTGAAGACTAAGGAGGAAAATGGCCGTTTATAAATCAGCACTAAGCAAGGATGGGAGGACAGAACTCGTTTCCCCTAAATATGCATCATTGTGGAACTTTGTAACAATTTAATTGTGACTACCAATACAAAAAAACTGCTTATTTTTTTTCATTCAGGTTCCATACTAGTTATTAATCGTTAGAATTACATTGTTGGAACTTCTGGCTTGTGTAAATGTTGTATTAAGTTTTGTATCACTGAAAACCTGTGGCAATTAAATCAACGTATCTTTCTTTCTGTTTTCAAAGATTGTTGTTCTCCAAAAATGCGACCCTACGTACAAAATGCTTGTTAGAGAATCGTCCGAGATTTCTCCGCCCTTATATTTTATTTCGATTGCAACAAGTATTATCCGCCTGTCAATATTATCGGCGATCGTCTCGCGGCTTCCAGCGAAATTGCTTCGATTCCCCACGCGTTGCCCAACCGTCGATTGTTTCTTTTTGTTTACACTCCGTTTTCATAGATTTTTTGTAACGCTGGAGTGCTCCATTCGCATTTCCCGAAGATGGATCTTCGGGAAATGCGAAATAAAAACGCCATTTGGTCATATTTTTAAGTTTGTTTTTGTTTTTCCGTTTGGTTATCCCGTTTATGGAAGGATTAAATTCTAACCCCCTTATTCATAAAAAAAAAACTAAAACGCTCTAAACGTTATAGAAGTGTTTTGTCAATTTCTATCAAATTATGATTTGAGTTTGAAAGAAGAAGACAAAACACTATTTGAACTAAAATAGGTTTGTAGAGCGTTATGATTATGGGGGTAATTACATACAGGGTCTTAGGTTAAACGAGGGACATACTTTAACTGAGTTTAGTACTCATGCAAATGAACAACTTTTACCGTGGAACTAACCCTGAAATATGAAAAAAAAATCAGCTGTCTCGTACATTCTGATCGCGTAGGTTTTGCACTTTGTAGGGAACAACTGATTTTCTTTTTCATATTTCAGGGTTAGTTCCATGGTAAAAGTAGTTCATTTTCATTAGTCACTTCGTTAAAGTATGTCCCTCGTTTAACCTAACACCCTGTATATTAATTTACTTACTAATTCCTTAATTAGGTACAAAACCAGTGAGTGGTAGATCTCATTTGGGTTATTTCGTACGCATCGAACGGATTGGTAAGTAGGTGATATTATAACTAGCACGAAAAGCCACCAGAGTGGCCATTTCCGCATTTTTAACAACGTTCACAATCTCATCTCAGTCTCAATCTGTCAAAAATTGTATAACGTTTACCTACATTCTTGACATTTGATTGTCGCTGGCATGAGATTGCGACTTGAATTTGAACGTTTTTAGGTATGAGAATTTGCCTTCAGGTATTGCAGTTTAGCAGTACCCTACGTCATCTTTACCGCATTGCTTCAACACCATAATTTGTCATAAGTGAAGGATGCCAAGACTGCCAAAGTTTTTATCAAATAATTGCCAATTTTTTAAAACAGCTATTCTGAATTTGTACCTTAAGCTTATTTCCGAATGCATTGTTTGTATAAGCATTTGCATATTTTTCGGGTTTTTTTTCAGGTTTAACAGTTATTAACCTTTGATAGTTTATAACCTAAATTAATATATAGATTACTTTCTATCCCGATATTCTTACGGGTGCGAGACTTACGCGGGTGAAATCGCGGGGCGCTGCTAGTCATTTATAATTAGTAAGCTACCACAGGCGCGATCATACAGTAATGCTGTTTTAATTACCGTGCTGATTTATAAACAATAACCAATCAAGTTCCTTGACTTGCCATTTCTCAAGGAACTTTCTAAAAACAATATTAAAGTCTAAGAACAAGATAAATAGATATAAGATAGAAAAATAGATATAGACGTACGATAGATAGATTAGATTTATTATAGAATATAAGTACATTATGTTTTATTTTATACGACTGATTTGATTGTTAAGGCGAATTCATAAGAAATCTAAAAAAATTGAAACGAATTGATCCTGCTTTTGGATGTTTGCATCACATTAATTTCCATTTTTTTTCTGTGTTTTATTGATTAATTTCAGTAAAATAACCTACTTTAGTCGCTTTATATAATTATGTAACTTAGTTAACTTTAGATTTTCCTCATTTAGTTAGATTATTTCCGATTTTTTAGCTTGAAATATGACAAACCTGACTAAGGAATATCCAACATATAACATGTACCGTTTCAAAATACCTCCCAATTGTGAAGCCCTCTTTGGCATTAATATTGGGTATAAAACCATGCGACTTACTTGAACAGAAGGGGTTTGTTGGCAAAGAGCCCCGAGGCCTTCTCCTTCGCGGCACTGAGCCCCTGCATGCTGACGGTCGCACGTCCCTCATCAAATGACACTCTTCGCTAACACCTGCAAACAACACCACTGTGACTACTGTGACCATACATATAATTAGCCTTGCTGCCTAATCAGCGTACAACCTTCCCACTGGTGGGACACATACCTCCTCTCTGTGAGAGGAACTAGACCATAAAGGCTTCCACAGACAGGCGCGACGAGACGGTATGACGCGATACTTGTAGAACAATTTCCATGAAATCGCATATGTGGGAGCCTTTATCCACTACGCATGCCCAGTGCTGGTTGGTGACTGGTTAGAATTTTTACCACCGAAAGTGCTACTCTCATATTGTTTGTGTCGATTCGAAAAAAGATAGAAGTGTCTATAAAATGAGATGATATTCCTATCTGAAGTAAATCTTCGCACATTTACACGTCAATGTTTTTAAACTATATTAGGCCAGGCATTTCTGCTTTTTTCTGGTTTTATTCTAGGCACACATTCCGTAAAACTTAAGAATGTACATTGTCTTATGTAACGGCACAATAATTATTAAGGATCATAAGCTACAATACAAGAATAAATGGTTTTCCTGCTATGAGCTGGGAAGAAACTTTTCACTTTTCTCTGTTAAATTTTCCAAGTTTATTCTGAAAATTGAAGCACTATTCTAAAGAAATGTTTGAATTTTTTCACATTTAAGTACAAATTAAGTATCAAAAAGTAACATTGATTATTCGGATGAAAAACGCAATTTTTAGTTTAATATCTTTTGAAACACATTGGATTTGCACCCTAGTTCTTAAATAATTTGAAAAAGAGAATTGATCCGCTATATCTACCGCCCCCATGTTACATAATCACTTAGTATGTACTGGGTACCTACCTATACATGAGCCTACCTATATGTATACCAGTAGCAGTAGTTATATGCATGTACAAAATTAAAATCAGAGTACATAGAGATACATTTCACAGCGAAAAGAAAGAGACTCTTTACAAATATAATAATTAGTACTTACATTTTTCAGTTCCCTGGCGTAGCAAGCTCCGCTGTAGCGTCTGTCGATCGTGTAGCTCCCCGCGCGCCTCTACGCCGTAGCGCTACGGCTGCGCGTAGCCCCAACCGTCATTGGCCGCTACGAGTGCGGATGTAGACGAACTCCGACGAATCACAGCCGGTGCTGTAAATGGGGCGGGGTTTGTCAGATTTCTGAAAATTTTCAGGAGGTCCCAAAATACGTACTATTAAAGTTAACCCTAGAAATGTTATACTGAGCAGGCAGCCGTGCTTAACATAACGCCTGACGCCCACAGACATGAAGAATTCAACTGAGCAAGCTGCAACAGTACATAACATTGTAACTTGGTACTACCTTCGGGTAATCGATACTCTTTGTGTCAGTTACTGCACAGTGGTAGGTATGATCTATAGCTTTATATTTCATATTTTACAGTTACAACTACCATTTAATAACTGAACATGTTCGGAGGTATATTTAATACCGTTTATGTATGAATAACACGTCAGTGACACTACTACTCAGCCACTCATACTCCCATTCTTTTTATTTTAGCCCTACTCACTAGTAGCCACAAAAACTATCGATAGTTTTCTAATCTCAAATCATTGCATCCATTTACACACACATTTACATTTACACGTTTTTCTTAAAAAAATTAAAAACAGAAATCCTCTGTATTTATTTTGTTTTAAGAATTTAAATATGATTGTGATATTTTAAAGTTTTTTTTTTTATTTGAGTAATATATTTCTGTTTTTAATTTTACTTATAGTATGATTGTGGTGTGTATTTGAATCTTTGGTTACTGACATAATTCTTAAGTATACTAACAAAAATATAGATCACTGTGTCTGATGTAAATAAATAAATAAAATTTAATTAAACGTCGGGTTTTGTAATGTATGGAATGTATTATTGTGAAATAAAATTAATGATAGTATACCTAGGATTTCTGATATTTCTTATGGTAGTAGTTACACGATAAGTTTTAAATCACCTCTTAAATATTCTTACTGATAACAACAACCTTTTCATCTGATTGCAAAATCAGGCATACCTCTCTATGTTTCATTACATTATGTTGTATACTAAGGCAAATACAGGTACCTCACAATAAAGGCTTTCCTACACCCGTAGGGACCAAAGCAAAGAAATTCTGACCTATGAAAGAAGAAGCCTTCATGTGATAACTGATAATTTTAAATAGATATTTTACATCTGTTTTACATTGACTGTTCTTAATCTAGTTATCTATCTACTAGCTGCACCCCGCGGTTTCACCCGCGTAGACCGGGATAAAAAGTAGCCTAATGTGCATGTGTTAATCCAGGGTATAAGCTATCTACATGCTAAATTTCATCGAAGTAACACACACACACACTCACAAACTTTAAAGCCTTTACGAGTATAATATTAGTATGTTAGAAATAAACAGAGAAGTCCTGACTGACTGACTCATCAACGGCCAGCCCAAACCCTTGGACCTAGAAAGCTGAAATTTGGCACAGAGGTTCCCTTTATAATTTAGAAAAGGAATAAGGAAGGATTTCCCGGTACGACGTTCTAAACTAAACTAAACTAACTTTGTCAAATAACACAGGACTATTACATAAGTGCCTGAGACGGACAGATAGACCCCGAGGTATACGTCACAACCTAGTTAGATAGAAAAACCGGCCAATTAATTACGTGTCGGACCACGCACAATGAAGGGTTCCGTAGTTGAAAAAAATGTATCCCAAACATAACATGGCAATCCCAAAAAAAAAAAAATATGTGATAAAATTACAAATTATCAATTTTCGGACTTTTTATGTGATAAAATTACAAATGGAAAAGTCCGAAAATTGTTAATTTTCGGACTTTTCCATTTCTTGTGCTGTGAAACCTTGGCATCATTGGATTATAGGACAACGGGAAGGTTTTGATTTACTTGCGAATATCAAAATATGTCACATAAATGGCCGTACTTTTTATTGCGTTGACTTAGAAGCTTGATATTTTTAGATCTCCAAGTAACCGTAGACCTACGTATTTGATATTAATTTCAACTTGATACGTACCTCCACGCGTTTCTGAGAAAAAGGGTCTTGACAAACTGACAGACAGACGGACAATGAAGTGATCCTATAAGGGTTCAGTTTTTTTCCTTTGGAGGTACGGAACCCTAAAAATAGAAAATAGTTTATTGTCCAGGTAATTACAGGTTTCTTAAAATATTACTTAATAGCTAGGTTATAAAATATTATTTACCAGTGAGCCCCAAATAAGAAAGTTAGCCTGTATCTTGGGGCTCGGCGTACGGATTCCAGTGTGGAGAAGGGATTTCAGATGTTCTATGGTACGTCTGGTATGTTTGTGTATATTTGATGTGTGTGTGTGTGGTGTATGTGTGTATTTTTACGGAGATTTATATAGGATTATAATATGTTATGCCTACAAAATAAACAGGTTACATAATTACGTAAGTAGGATTTTATGTTTTAGCAAAACTGTTAAGCAGAAACTTACGTTTATTCGTACGCAAAATACGCGCATTGACGTGGAGTTGCTGATACCAGCCCGTATTACCTCAAAAATCAATCTGCCTAGCCTTTTCCCAACTATGTTGGGGTCGGCTTCCAGTCTAACCGGATGCAGCTGAATACCAGCCCGTATTACCTATTAACATATTTTTATTTCTTCATTTCTTGGTCAGGAATTCTAGTAGTCTACGACAATCTCAATACAGTAGATTATTTAGTATTGGCGTTTTTATTTATTCATACAACTACAACTACCTACATATATTAATTTGTCATTAAGAACATTTGTTTCGTCCCCTTACTCTAAACAACGCAAATGACGGAACCAGTAACATCATATCTTGCAATACCTGCACCTTACAGGACCTAATGGAAGCTACTGATGATGTTGAACTTGTAGCTAAGCAGCCTAACACAATTAAAATTTCTGTCAACTCGAGAAGAAGGCAATAGAAACTTCTACACCATCATTTGCCTAGGCTACACACACACCTACACTACACCACACCACTAAGCCTACACTACACCAGTAAAGCGGAGGACATGCGCCAGAAGATGAGGTACACGCCGAGGGTGCAGTTACTGGAGTCGCACCGCAACGTCAATTTCAAGGCGTTTGTGGTGCGAGTACCAAATAGTTACCTATCCGTCGTCGTGGAAGAAGACTTTTGGCCGCAGGACGTGGTGTTCCGTCGCTTCCGCGGACTAGTACCACAGGACAGGACAGCACAAGGACAAGCTAGTGTAGTGAAATGAAGTGCTACTAACATAGTTATAAGCTATATGTATATATTGTTAGTTTGTATGGTATGTGTCTATGGGCCATTGTAGCCAGAAATCAATCTGCCTAGCCTTTTCCCAACTATGTTGAGGTCGGCTTCCAGTCTAACCAGATACAGCTGAATACCAGTATTTTACATGGAGCGACCGCCTATCTGACCTCCACAACCCATTAACTAGGTAATACTATACCCCTTGGTAAGACTGGTTGTCAGACTTTCGGGCTTCTGACGACCCGTAACGACTGTCAAAGATCCACGAATGACAGCCGGGACCAACTGCTTAACGTGCTTTCCGAGGCACGGAGGAGTCTCGGTATGTAAAGATGGTAACGCATCCACGGACCAACCCCGACAAGCGTAGCTTAACCTGATGGATCGACCCGTGCGGCTGTTATTACTTAGCCACGAGCTCCTCCTTATCCACGAGCTCTTCCATTGTAGCCAGAAAATAAATGTTAAATTTTTTTTATGATTATTATTTCCCCAACTATGTTGGGGACGGCTTTCAGTCTAACAGTATGCAGCTTAATACCATTATTTTACATGGAGCGAGTGCCTACCTGACCTCCACAGATTAACAGCAACTGGTACACTGCTTGACTGCCTCATTAGTCTAGTGGTCGCAAGCACTATTGCTGAGCATGAGGTCCTGGGTTCGATTCCCAGGTCGGGCAGTGTCATTGGGTTTATCCATCAGGAAATTCTCATTAGCGTGGAGTCTTGATGTGTGCCCGGTTGATGGCAATAGGCCCACATGACCGGACATGGGATTTAAACATAACAGCCGAAATGTGGGTTTACTACACCCACACACACACACACTACACACACACACACAAACACTACACACACCCACACACACATACTACACACACACACATAAACTACACACACCCACACACACAGTAGTGTGTGTGTGTGTGTAGACACACATACACTACACACACCCACACACACTACACACACATACACTACACACACCCACACACACACTACACACACACATAAACTACACACACCCACACACACACTACACACACACATACACTACACACACACACACACGCACACACACACACTTCAGCCTAACCCTTCCAGGATTACAGACGTGATGTTATGTTAAGCTACACCAATATTCATAAAACATCGTCATCATTCTCGTGCCCTTATCCCAATTTATTTGGGCTCGGCACAGCATACCTTTCTTCATTCTTCTCTATCAGTCGTCATCTCAGTAGTCACCCCGTTTCTAGTCATACCATCTTTCAGACAATCATCCATAGTTTCAAACGATCAGCACTTCTAAACCACATTCAAGAGCTGTCAGTGTCAATATTCCTCAATAACCTTGACACTGACAGCTCTTGAACGCTTTCAAGTTTCATTGGTGAAATCCGCACTTGTAATCATACATTTTTTCGTATAATAACAGCAACAGCTCGGTAATAATCGTTTCAGTTATATGCGTGGCCGCACTCGATACCGATATAACATGATCGCTATATCGAGCCGACTTCATTTCACGGGCAGAGGAGCTCGCAAATGAAGTTTCCGCGGTCCACCGAACGCAAAGCCATGGGTCTCGGCCACCATAACTAATCTGGGGATGGATGCGGTAAAATATTGCTCGGTTATATGCATGTCATTGGAAAAGATTCAACCCTGATGTATTCCATATTTAAAACATGCATTCATTGAAATAAAATCTGGAAGATTAATCTAAATCTTGAGTTAAGCTCGATGAGTATGTTATTTGTTCTCAATTTTATTATATCTTTGATTTCCAATTTAGAATAACAAAGATTTTTAGTAAAAAAAACTAGAAGTTTAAAGTCAAAGCTATAAAGAGTACCTAGATATTCTCGAAATGTGGTATACTATAGATGCACCTCTGCCTAACTCGTCGGGGAATACCAGCAGGCGTGATGTTATGTTATATTAGTTAAACATTACACATGGAGGCAAATTGTTGCTGTTGTGTAAGAAACCATTAAGAGTGTCTAATTTGACTAAAGCAGAGGGCCTAGACAAATGGCATTCACTTAGGAGCGATTCTATTCCTACAATCGCTACAGCTTCAAAGTGACATTGACATGATCACGTGACATTGCGATAGCTTATGTCAACATTTTTTGTCTTTTCTACTAGTGTCATCGCTAATCGAATGTTACTTGGGTCTAGGCCCTCAGTTATCGTTTAAGACGACAAAAAAAAACATATTTTAAAGTAATAAAACGTAGAGACAATATTTTCACAATATTCACTATTATAACGAAGCACGTCACGGTCATTATTCACTAAAGATATTATTATTCATACTGTTATAAATTCTGTTAGAGCAAAGCTAGCCTTCCATAAAATTGTTCGTAGCACGTCGTAGCACGACGTAGCGCTTCGTAGCTCCGGTCCATGATTCATATTGCTACGCTGGCTGAATAACGCGTTTGAATCAAAATCTGCCCATCAGACCGTTTTAACTTTTTTATGATAGGAGCTCCTTTAAGCCTTTGAAATGAGAGTTATTTTTCAGAAACTCCTTTGACTATTCACAACTCAATAATTTTTAGATTTTATAGTCTACAAATAAAATTAAAATATTTTTAACTTTTAAGCAATTACTTATATGAGAAAGGCTAGGCACATTAATAATTAATGCCTCCTGCACAGAATGCAGGAGGCATTAATTATTTCAATTTTATGCAGAGTACCTATCCTCTTTCACCAAGAAAGTCGAGAAACAAAGGACGACAAAATTTAAAAATCTGTGTACTTAGTTTAGCGTTGTTATAAATTTAGCTTACGAAGCGGGACCACCCTCTTAGCGGGCGATTAATGTACATTTTTATACCGTGAAAAGTCAGATTAGGGGTGAAACTCAATCCATTTAAATAGTTATAAAACCGCTGAGCTTGCAACTAAATTATTACGAGTTCAGATGACGTCATTCCGTCATGCGTCAATTCAAACTGATTGTATATGTCACCGGATAATTATGAACTTGGTTAGTTTATAATCTAACTCGTGAGATTGTAAACTATCGACAAATTGTGACTGTACCATACTGCTTACAATATAACGTGTTAATTTTCGACAGTTTAAAATCTATCCATGTCAAATCATCAAATTGTAAACTGGCATCATACTTGAATGCGACGGAACGCACCTTGTGCGTTGATTGGTAGAACTTGAACGTCATTTGCCCCGCGCCGCTACCTTTGACTGTCATCTGTCATTCGCTGTCGTTCGTTAGTCGCCGAATATAGACAAAAAAAGAAATCTTTGTGGTTTTCAATAGTTTTTGTGTTGAAAATAACTGAAAGTATATAATAATACCTATAACCTACGAACCCAGTGATCTACGATTAAACAAACAAAAGTGAAATTTCAGTGATAAATAATTCTGTACTTTTTGTTTTAGTATTTTTATTTTTAAAGCTATATGTATCCATTTACTACCATGTTGGATATTAAAATGGACTTCTACAAAACGCTGAAATACCAGTTAGTGTTGATCAAGAACAATTTACCATAAATTACAAAAGTAAATGGGCATAATAAAAACAGTAAAAAGTTGGAATGGACAAGTGAAAGAATTCAAAGCGTAATTAAATTGTTTGACGACTTTATAGTCGTAAGTCGCCTTCCCAAAAATTTTGCTGTAATAATACAGCAAAATTTTTGGGAAGGCAACCAACAAATGAACAATACCATCGAGCTAATAAATAAAAGATACTGAACCCTGTCGGTAAGTGCAGGGTACGTTCACAATTAGACGGTTTGACATGGATACATTATAAACTATCGAAAATGAATACGTTTAAAGTAAGTTGTATGATACAGTCACAATTTATCGACAGTTTACAATTTCACAAGTTACATTATAACCTATCGAAGTTTATAATTATTCGTTTCACATAATATACTAAAAATAATGTTGTGTAATAAATTATTATTGGAGACAATTTCACGTGCACTTGCACTTTAAGTGGGGATTAATTATTAACAAAAATACCAACACTGAGGGCTAATTTTTCAACCGTCACATAATATTTATTTATGGAATAAATATGGTGGTTTGAGAGCTTTCGTATAGAAAATATGTCAAACTGTCATATTTATTCTTCACATAGAAGTTATCTGATTATTGAAAAATTAGCCCTAAACTAAACAATAGCCAACGTTAAGTAAATGGTAAAGTGAGGGAAATAAGTAGCTGATTTTGTTAATTCAGCTTTTTTTTTCGCTGTTATATTGATTGGTCTTGGCTTTTAGCACTTGCTTGTTGGAGCACGGTAAATATATTGTTAATGTACTGCACATTTAAAGACAAGCGACCTCCATAAAATACTTAGTTTTGAAATCGATTCTGCTACAGCGACACATTTGGCTTTTTAAACAGTGCTGAACACTATTAGGGAAGCCTGAAGTTTCTGAAGAAATATTACAATACTAGTCGCGACTGTATATAAATTTCCTCATCCGTTATTTAAAGGAAATTTATTTAAGAGATCACTAAAATTATGAACGTCGAGACAAAAGGAGTATGTAAGGATCGTAGCAGGTGGCATTCTGTAGTTTCTACCTACCCCCATGGGAAGAAGGCATGAGTTTATGTATGTAATACATGTATTATTAAAAACACAAACATAAAATATAATATCGCACCTATAATCCACGAAGGGTCAGGCAGAGTGCACGTAGGTACACCCACAAATTGCTAAAGAGTCGCTAAAAATGCGTTCACTATCAATATTTCTTCAGAAAATAAGGCTTCCTTAATAGCGTACGGTTTATCCTTAAAAATGTCGTACGTGATTTTATCGGCAAGTATTATGAGTGTCGAGTGGCAGGCACTTGCCAGTGATCGACCACTCGTCGATATAGCGCACTCAGCGCTTATCGACTCCGTCGCTTACCGCTTTAAAGCGCGGTGCATTTGGATGACCCTCCACAGAAACAATGAGACTTTCAACCTGTCCTAGATATGGAGGGGTAGAGAACCGCTTTTAAATATGTGTATTCTACATACTTGAAATGATACTTAATGTAACCTTCATTAGTCGAGGTAAAGGTTAAGAAAGTACTATAACGTCACTCCCATTTTTAACCGACTTCAAAAGGGAGGAAGTTCTCAATTCGTCGGAACCTTTTTTTTTTTTTTTTTATGTATTTTCCCCGATTACTCGAAGATGGCTAAACCGATTATCAGACTTATTATCTACGAACTCAAGTACACTATAAAAGCATTTATCAATCCATATTTGTCAATTCACGCTTAAATTAAAAAAATACAACCGACTTCCAAAAACAACACTACAAAGTGAAAAATAACTTTAATTTCGGAAGTCGGTGTCTATTTAAATGTATTTTCGTTTTTTTCCACCGACTTCCGAAATTAAAGTTATTTTTCACTTTGTAGTGTTGTTTTTGGAAGTCGGTGTTATTTTTTGTAAAAAAGTTTTTATTTTTCACTTTTTAGTTGTGTACCTACCCCACACAAATTCTAATACCACTATCTGCAAAACAAACTAGAACATCATCCATATAAAAGTGGGGAAAAAATACGTATTATTGAAGCTAACTCAAAAACTACCCAAGCAAAGTTAATCAATTTTATATGAGACCAACTGTGATGTATACCCTCTCGAATAAAACAAAAAAAAATCCAAATCGGTCCAATCATCTTTGAGTAATCGGGGAACATACATAAAAAAAAAAAATAAAAAAAAAAAAGGTTCCGACGAATTGAGAACCTCCTCCTTTTTTGAAGTCGGTTAAAAATAGGGCAAGGGGTACGTTTGAAACACGTTATAAGATAACCAGCGAGAAAATTGGATGAAAAATGCCAGCAAAAATTTTTAATAAAGACCTGCCTGAAGTGCTTACCTTCAGTACAGAAACAATTTGTGATTGCTCAGTCACCTATGAACTCACGTTACTCCGCTTGGAATTACATTAAGGACAATAATGTAACACTCAGTCGATAACAGACAACTATATTGTCGAAAATCGCAATTTTGTGACACCTCATAGCTCCTCCAAACGCACCTTTTTCCAGACGATTGCCTATCACCACCACTACCTGGGGTGACACACCCTCTCTCTCACCCACACATTTTCCATCGCTCTGTCCCCCTCTAGCTCGCTATTTATGACTTATTAACTCCTATAAGGTATCATGGCAACCGCTCCCACGCCGCTCCACGATTTAATATAGAAAATTGTGAAGTCATCCGAGAATAACTCAGGACACAGTTTATTAAATTCTTCATACACGTGCCGATTCAATTTTAAGGAGTTCATCAAGCAAGCTAATTAATTTAGTTTTAGTATCAAGTGTACGGGTAATTAAATCACTACATTTTTGATCACGATTTCATATTTGTTAAAAATCGCCAAAAACTTTTAAGCATGTTTCAGTAGGTACATACATTTCTAGAAATATTTATTTATTTACTAGGTACTAAGTTAAATTTAACAATAAGGCTTTATGAATAAACTAACCATAAAGAATCACATGTCTAATTTTCCACCATCACAAAACCAACGAACAAGAATTTTCACCAACTCAAGTCAACAAAGCCAAAGGTAAAAATAAAACGTTTATGTTAATTTTATTTTGGTATTGAATTTCAACAGTGGAAAGCGATACGGGGCCACAATCCCTGTCCTCTAGCGCCAGATTGCGATGTTTGCCAACCGATCGCTCCTTGGGGACGCGACTCAACCAGTTTTCGCTCACGAAGCAATAAAATACCCCTAAACCCTCCGATATTTATTGAGAACTCACTGATAGAAAAGACCAAGTTGCTGAATTATTAAATTTTAGTGGGTGGAAATGTTTTCTTGATGTATAACAATGTACATTTTGGAATAATTATTAATAGGTACCTACGTTAATTGCGATGTAAAGATACGTAAATATTAAAAGTTGGTTAAAATAAAAAAGCAAAAGGCGAGAAAAATGCAGGTATAGAAAGCATTAAAAATTGAAATAATTGCTTTTCAATGTGTTTGATTATTTCTTTCAATGTTTTTCTCCGCGTGTGGTTACAACTTCGTCTGTATACTTTTAAATACAACCTGAAAGCTACTTTAATCAGTCATTCAATTGCTGAAGGACTATTTATTCTTGTAATATGGCCATTTCCAAACATCCCGAAATTATATTGTTAACGCAAAACGTCTCGAATTAAAACTTAAGATAACGCAACTCAGGCCCCCAAGATACAGGCGCTGCCTAGTTTGGGGACCACTGTTCAAATAATAATGTTAATTATTGTAGTTACAAGAAGCACAAAATAGTATTATTTTTGAAATTTATTTTGTAATAATGGCCAATAAAGTATTCTTACTCGTATTCTTATTTTCGAATTCCATCGTCATCCTAATTTAAAGATTTCGTTCTTCTGGGGTTTTGGATTGTTGCCAAAAGCAACTTTCATCTGAGAAGGTTTTCATTGAGTGGTGTATTTAACCTCTTGCGAGACTAACCTTTATGGTTAGTGTAGTAATTTATCAGGTGGATTCAGTAATCAAGCAGTCCATGATCATAAAAATCTTAGATATTTTCTAAATCTAACCTTATTTCACTCAAAAATAATATACAATGTGTCTGAGAAAATAAATAAATAATCTGTCTTCCCATAAAAAACTTCAATACCTGCTCGACCAAATGTATGGCAAATGTATGATTGATATTTTTTTCGCGATTACGATGTTGGTCCCCGGGAGAAAGTTGTTCAGTTCGATGGTCTGTACCACACCCTTAATTTTCAATACACCTTTGATAAAACTAAAATGAAAAGTTATGAAAACAATTGGTTAAAGATTTTCAAGACATGGCGCATTAATAGCTTTTTAAAAGTTTGAAGAGATTTTGATTATTTAATCATTTTAGGTAATTCATTATAAGCAGAGCTGAGCTCTCTCATTATGCGACAGTCTGGTATCTGAGAAGGTTCTCATCGAGAAGTGTAACTTCTAACTGGACTAACCATGTTAAAGATGAACCATTCTAAAAATGAACGCCCCTCTACAAAACGTGATTATTCTAGGTGTGAGAGGAAATACTTATTGCAACACTTTACTTGTGCGCGTGCGGTGACTTTACTGTCAACATGGACTCATCGCCGCACTTAGACGTCAACTAATCGTGCAGGTAACAACATTGTACGGCGGGGAGCATGCGCTTTGTATGGAACGTCAGGTTCGCTATGTCGCGCGTTCGTGTCATTAGTACACTAGTTGACCGAGAAATCCGGCTGTTTGACGTTTGAGCAAGTCAGGTATAGGTACCGTTTGCATAAAAAAGAAAAGTGTTATTGTGTATATTTTTATGTTGTTAGTATGTAAGGTATTTATTTAGTTTAGTTGTTGACCGTACTCGCCGGTGACTGAGCAACCAATGACAAAGACCAATTATGTGTACTGCGTCTTCTTTGCATGTGAGCATAACCGCTGTGGTAGGCTTTAATTTTTTAAACGACTTCAAAAAAAGGAGGTTTCTCAATTCGACCGTATTATATTTTTTTAAACTTTTTTTTAGAATAGTTTATCTCTACCTTAGCAACAATAGCTTCAACCTTCTGACTATATTCCGGCCGTCGCGACAATGCGTACCTGACACCTGTTAGTTGGACAATTTCTATTAACTAACTAATAAGGATCAAATTCGCAACACTCATATTCGTCAGTATGACATTGACAGCTGTAAAAAAAACGCATTCTCTCGACGGCTGGACTGTAACTGACCGAATCCTAGGCTATTCAAAAGTACCTGTGAATTGTTTAATTAAAATAATTGGTTTAAGTTTATGACAGTCTAATAATTTATCAGATAATCCCCACACAGATGTAACAGCAGCCAGCACTTCCGACGGCGACGGCTAAACATGTTTTCGAAGGCCCAGATAATTTCATAGCAAAATAATATTCGTGACTGATAAAAAAATATTATATTACAATGACTATTTCACGCATCGTTTAAAATAAACATGTCATCTATTTAAACTTATTATAAAATAAAGTTGGTTTTCGTGTCTGACCGTGTGGTCGTGTTATTCTTCTAAACTACGCAACGGATTTTGATGCGGTTTTCACTATCATTTAGAGAATTTATTCCGGAAGGTTTACATGTATAATATATTAATATTTAACTTATATATAATATAGAAACCTTCATGTTTTGTCAAGTCGTAAAAACCGTGTGAAGCAGAGCCGGGTTGCTAGTACATATCATAAATTAAAGTCGCTTTTCGTGTCTGTCTGTGTGGCCGCGTTGTTCTTCTAAACTGCGCAACAGTTTTTGATGCAGTTTTCACTATTATTTAGATAATTTAGTCCAGAAGGTTTATATCTATAAAACTTCAATATTAAACTAAAAAAAATTATTAAATCTTGATGTTTCGTCCTAGGCGCCCAATATTTATCATCAAATAAGTAATGCACGTTGTGCTTACCTGTTAGAAATTAGTACACTAGTCTATAAGTATTTTGGATGTATCTCATATCTTGGTATCTGTGTATTCAATTGTTGGTGAGCCAAATAAATCAAATTAAAATAAAATAAGTCGTAAAAACCGTATGAAGCAGGGGCGGGTCGCTAGTAGTCAAATAATTGTAAGTCAGCAAAGCCCCACAGGGCTGTCTGTTTTAATGCATATCAATTAAATGATAGGTTAACAAGAAAGCCGACTGCTAACTGTGAGAAAACTGTTTACAACCACTTGCAACACCGAAGGGGTAAGAAGATGCGATGACAACCTTTGAAAGAAAACCTCTAAGCTCCATTGTAGTTGGTTATCATTAAAAAGTAATAAATCTTTACTAATTTTGTTGTAATCGACAGATACAAAACAAGGTACAAAACTTAAAACCTATATTTTAGTCTACGCCAGGTGAAAATCGATACTCACAAAAAAGTAACAACCTGAAAGCGACCATTGTCCCACGCAAAGGAAGGAGAGAGTTTTGCATCTCATTTCCTCGTTTCCAATACGAATGATATCGACCGATGATACATAACAACCTTTGTAATAAATAGCTATATGTTAATGAGATTTCAGGTGAGGAGAGGCGGCGCCAGCCGGGGCCCCGCCCCTGCCAGCCGTTGTCTTCCTCAAACCCACCCGAAATTGAATAAATTAACTCTAAATTTAATAACTCTATTACCGTTTTGTCGACGTAAACAACTCCTGACGTATAATAGTTGAAACGTTTTCAGGGGCGGCGTCTTTATTAGATTAGATACGTTCACTGTTTAGGGGGACGAGAAAGCTTTCCATACTGATTAATATCATGATCCAAATAAAATGGTACACAAAACAACATTATTTTTATCTGATATAAGAGCTTGTCAGCTTTTGTTAGTCACTTTGTAATATTTTTTACTGCAGTTTTTTGTGAAAGTCGTTATAAACCTAAAAAATCAAGTTACATACCAAATGTGGGAATATAGGGACAACTAAATGTTACCTACACTTTATTTTTACCTTTTGTAAACTGATAAATACTAAAGTTTAGATGACGAAATAAAAGTATGCTCATTTTAAAATAGTAAAGAACATTACTTTGTTTTTAACAAATAAACATCAACGCTTGTAATAAAATAATTGAAAATCTTTGTATAAAGCTATAAATAAATAAAATCATTCCCTTTCATTTATTTAGTAAAATTGTGTCTATTTTGCATCGTGGAATATAAATTTTATTTTATTTCAGACTAGCTGACCCACAGACGTTGTCCTGTCCAAATTTCAATAATTCATACAAAATTCCCATACAAAATGCATTTTCAGTTTTCCAGAATTTTCCAATTTTCCCGGCGATTTTTCCGTACGAAACTGATTCGGACTATTACCTATTACGAACATTTTAAAACAAAAATTTGCCAAATCAGTCCGCCGTTCTGGAGTGATGGGCTTACCAACGAACACCATTTCATTTTTATTATATCGATTAGGAAAGTCATATTTACCTACCTACTGACATTATAAAAGTAATGTCAACAAAGTTAATACAAATAGCGTTAAATTCATCTCCACTATAAACTTTAATAAATAGTGAAACTGATGACAGGACCTGACCACGAATATGTCTGGACTTTAAAAGAGACTGTGACCTCTGAGTTCGTTACGGTCTTTCTTCTCAGTCTAGTCGGATAGGATAACACCGACTTCATGAAGTTAGTACCTAGTCCAAAACCTGAAACTTTGTAAACTTTGTAACTGATATAAAGTTTCAGGTTTACTAACATACATAAAAAATAACTTCACATGTCAATCGCAGTCTTATATTTCCAGTCACAAAACTTAAAACTTCATTGTCGTTCGTCTCCTAGTCAACGTCTTATCGTTTTGGCTATGGTCACAATAAAAATAGTCGGTAGTACATTACTTCAGCAAGAGAAATAATTTTTCTTCACCTATATCAGAAAGCTTACTCTGCCTGAGTGAGTTTCAATTTTATTTAAAAAATCTACACTGTGATGAATATTTTAAATAGTGCAGTGTAATTTTTTAAATGTACTAAAACTAACCTATTAAGTAGTTGTACATATATTAAGATAGCAAAATCATCTCATAACAACATACTTAATATTTTTGTTAACTTTCTACAATTTTAATATTCGTAAAAAAACTTTCATACCTAGGTAATAGTCGTCAATTGTACAACTTACTGTAAAACATAAGAACGTACTTTAAAAAGTCATATTTCTTTGAAAATACCTTTGTTACAATAAATTTTGACAGCAGTGATAATAATAAACTGTGTTTCGTGCCAATTACTCGTTATTAAACATACAGAAACTTAAACCAAAACAGATAAAAATTGAATATAGAAATGTTTGATGTTCTTACCTGAGATAAGATTTTCCAATACACCTTAGTTAATACCTACTAATATATTTAGCTACACATTATTTTAGTTACATCTATTACATGTTTTTCTATGCTAATTAATTTAGGATTTAATTATTTACGATATTTAATTAAAAGATATGTTAAAATTAGTTTGATATGTTCTGTATTGATATTCTTTAGAGTGGTTGTTGTATTATATACAATTTACTCTAATTCAATACGTAAACATTGATTTGAAATGTTATTTTCGATATGTTTTATACGCTATTTATATCCAGTAGTAAGTAACAGTCACACCGGGGGCCATCACTCTTACGGGGTAAACGACTGGAAAATTGTAGAAAAAAAAACATTAAAAATAAAGTTCCATAAGTGTTAGTGGAAGTGTTGTCGGAATGTTGTTGTGGTAAGATGGTGTTGTTACCGATTCCACCCTTAAGAGTGATGCGCCCCCGGCGGGCGCGCCACGTGACTGCCGGCGTTGCTGAAGCTTTGTGTTTACATCCCCGAGCCCCCCACCCCACTCCCGCCGCCGACCCATCCCCACTCGTCATATTGTTCGCAAATTCACTGTTAAGCAGGAAATCTGTTCAGGAAAATTTTCCATGGAAAAAAACTAGTTATATGTTTTCCCGGTACCCGATCTAATGAAAAAGCCAGTGAAAAAGGTTCGTTTCAATTAGTGAAATAATTTTTTCTATTGAATTCTTATTAGCTCACAGCATTTTTTAATATTGCCTCTATTGTATATAGTACCTGGCTGACTGAGTTCTGCTCGGGTGAAAATAGAGAAAACGAATTCTCCCAGATATGAGACTTAACTAGATCGATTTTTCGCCCTCGTATTTTCGATAACGTGATTACAAATATTGCTCATTTATGTATATATGTATGGTTATATGTAGTATTTACCTACCTATAGACTACCGCTTAAATTATAAGTTCAATAATCAAAGGACTACAGTCATTATGAACACCTGGAAAATATACATAGGTTAGGTACAGTACATCACTGAAAAGATAACTCTTTTCGAAGTTGGAATATACAGTGTTAGATCCTTTGTAAACAAAACAAAACAAATGACGGACAATCACATCTTAGTAAGTCGAGGAAACGACTCAAAATGGAACCTTTGCTCAACTGGAAACTGAGATAAGGGGATTGACGCCATAAAAACAGAATTACCTTCACGCTGAGTAAATTGGGAGCGGAAAATTATTTATTATAGCTCTTATATTGGGTGCTCTCGTGTCAATTATAGTTGGGGGGGAAGATTTAAACATACCTTATTTTCAAGCAAGTTGAAATAAGTACACATTGATATTTTTTGTTTATGTGTATTGAGGTATTCGATAAAAATAACAATGGCAGATTATGATCTGAATAATCATATATAATTTAACCAAAACTAAAAATACGTGCACAAATTTCCTGAAAGTATTTCTATAGATCTTTCTCTGTTATCGCATGCTTTTCCTCAAGTTAGAAATAGTTTTTCCGGGTCTTGATTAATGTGCATTTTTCCACATACACATTCTTATTATGTCAATCTTATAATATTTACAACTTGAAACTTGGTTGATAATTGTGGATTTACATAAATTCAATCAATCCACCTAGCCTTTTCCCATCTGTGTTGGGGTCGGCTTCCAGTCTAACCGGATGCAGCTGAATACCAGTATTTCACATGGAGCGACTGCCTTTCTGACCTCCACAACCCAGTAACTGGGTAATACCCCTTCGTAAGACTGCTTGTCAGACTTTCGGATTTACACAAATTATGGGGATCAAATGTAATCCAAGATAAGTAGGTACAGATTTACCATCTAGTTCGAATGCAGAATTGCAGATAGTCCTAAACTTTGTATATTACAAACTTTTAATCAATTTTATATCTCCTATGTCTTCTTATTTTTAACCGACTTCAAAAAGGAGGAGGTTCTCAATTCGTCGGAACCTTTTTATTTTTTTCTTATGTATGTTCCCCGATTATTCGAAGATGGCTAGAGGGTATTGATTAACTTGAGTAGTTTTTGAGTTAGCTTCAATAATACGTACTTTTTCCCCACTTTTATGGATGATGTTGTAGTTTGTTTTGCAGGTAGTGGTATTAGAATTTGTGTGGGGTAGGTACCACAACTAAAAACTGAAAAATAAAAACTTTTTTACAAAAAAATACAACCGACTTCCAAAAACAACACTACAAAGTGAAAAATAACTTTAATTTCGGAAGTCGGTGGCAAAAACGAAAATACATTCAACCAGACACCGACTTCCGAAATTAAAGTTATTTTTCACTTTGTAGTGTTGTTTTTGGAAGTCGGTTGTATTTTTTTGTAATAAAGTTTTTATTGTAAATCAATTATACAGAGTGTAAGTGGAAACACTGTCATCCTTTTAAGGGGTCACTGTATCATCATTATGAACAACTTTTACTATGGAAACCTGTAATCGCGAAAAAAATCAGCTGTTCCGTACATTTATGTTCGCATAACTGTAGGGAACAGCTGATTTTTTTTCCGCGATTTCAGGTTTGGTCCCATAGTAAAAGTTGTTCATATAGATGAGTACAATGACCCCTTAAAAGGTTGCCACTGTTTACACTTACACCCTGTATTTATAATTTATTTATTTGTGGGAAATGCAACAACTACTTCATAACAAGAGTGAGGCAATGCTTTTAAACAATACTAGAAGATAGAATTATTATTCTACCATTTTGAGACGAGATTATAAATTGGTGGACGTAAGGGCCTTAGCACACCTCCGCCGCGAAACCATAGCAGCGAAACCGCAGTAGTTCAATTCAACTGACTCGCATGTTCCGCTAACTCGAATCGCGATTCGAGTAGTGGAACACCAGCGGAACATCATGTGGTTTCGCGGTATCGAGGCGGAGGTGTGCGAAGGCCCTAACTGTTTTAAAAGCTGAGATCAGTAATGACCGATAGCTGCACAATTATGTGAGTAATGGTTTCCCTCCATTAGCGGCGCACGGCGACACCGTCAGCCTGTCTGTCACGCCATCCACATAATTATTATTGTCCTATGCCTACTGTTTATAACTGGGATTTAGTCGTCATGGAAACACTATTATTTACATAATGTCTGATTCTTAGGGTGGGAATACACCACATACCTGTAGCTTGTACAAAACTATGCAAGTATGTAGCTGGCATACCAACGTGACAGAAGTTGTTATGGCACACGGCATGCAAGCTACTAGCATACTTTTGTGCAAATTATGGCAAAAATACACATACACATGCCAGTAACTGGCATTTTATTGCAACATTAACCAATAAGAAGTTTTCATGGCACACGGCATGTCCGCCTGTGTGGCACTGTACTAGCTACAGGCATGTGTATTCTCGCCCTTAGTAGAAGGTTTCTTCGCAAACCTACTATTACCTTTCTCACGAGTTTTCGTTGGCCGAAGAGTCTCTTGTGCTCTTATGCTATACCGGTGAAATTCTCGAATTAAAGAAACTCATTGCATACATTTTTCTTTAATTTAAACAATACTGAATTGGCTGTGTTTAAGTTTGATGGTTATGGGCCTTATGGGTGCTGGTAAGATAAACATAACATAACAACATGGCTGCATTAGTTACCTGAAGGGGTTATGCTTGATGTGTTTATTGCGCCCACATTTCACCATCCTAATACGGGCCAAAATCCAGACTTCAGGCTGCTATGAGAAGTTGCTCATAGAAAAAACTCGCACTTGCCACTAGATCAACGAAGCTGTCTAGGAGTTGGTATTTGATTACAGACCCACTGTCGTCTCCACGCTTAGTGATACCCCATTATTTCTACAGTTAGTCTAAAGAGACTAATCTCTTCTACGAAAACTTCTAGAAAGATAAAAATGTATGTCTGTTACACCAATTACAGGCACTTTTGAACTGTCAAGGAGTCGGTCAGCTAGAAAGATGAAGCAAGTTCCCCATTCCAAAGTGTAGTAAGTTACCCTATGGAGAAGAACGAAACGGGCACGAAACTCTAGAACACTCTTTTAAATCAAAATATTGGTTACATCATTCAAGTTGAAAAATATGAGTACGATGTTGAAAGACAGACGTGCACGTTAAAAGCGTCCATGGTAAAAAATAATAAGCCGTGGCAGCTAAGAGATGACCAGTCCCAACTGACGGCGCCCTTCCACGAACATCGATCAGCACCACTCAGCTCAACCACTTTGAAGGGAATCGAATGATCCAACACGCTACCATCAGCGAAACATTTCAGTAAGCATGACATACTCTCAAGTGCCAGGGAACGTAGTGACACTGGCTGAAATGGAATAAACCTAACGTTATCTTTAGAAAGCTTTTTCCTAAACAAACTGCACAGAGGGAATAGTTAACGGACAACTGTTCGTTTGATTAAATTCAGAACTCCGCCCACAACCCTTTTTTTGCATCACGCTGCGTCGTAAAATATTGTTATTTGTTCTGTCGGATTTAATTTGTAATATTTTGTGTTTTTTTAAGGAATGTTCCTGATTGTGTTACTGTGTAACCACACCTTTTGTTCACTTTACGTTGTCACTGTCGTAAACAACGACTTCAACTGTATTGCACTCGAAACAATTTTTCCCTCATGTTTCTACGTGTGTGTGTTTCCTCGTGTTTCTACTAACTACCTACTTTCATAAGAATGTGTACCCAGGTATTTCTCTTTTTTTTATTGGTCTCAAATATTTCTTTTTTTTTTATTATTTTGGCTACTTAGTATTAGTGTATTATATTTTACGAGTATGTTCACTTTATTCGTGCAAAAGAAACTATTTTTTTCTTTCTTAACATAAAACTCATCAAAATATAGAAAAATCAAAAAGAAAAAATACCAATGTACATCAAACGAAAAATTATTACGATTCCGAGTAACTTGTACGTTTGTACTGAAAATATCCTGTCAAAGAGTTCCACGAAGCTCTATCAAAGGCAAATACCGAGAATTGATTTCTCTCTAATAGGGATGATGCCTGGGTAAAAAAAAGGAATTCTATTTAGTCCGTCAATCAGATAATAAAAAAACATTAGACACGTTTTTTTTTAAATGAAAAATGACTTAGATAAAACGCATTAAAGTTGGGGAGTGGGGGCTCGCTTTGTCACAAGTCACAACTATAACAAACTACGTACAAAATCTAGCAAGTAGTAACATCATGCCACATTTTAACTCAATATATCGCCGCAATCTTTTAATTAAGTAAAAAAAGAATAAATACGTATCGTATAAATTTAAATAATCTTCATGACGGAAAAAAAAATTGTCATCATCCCTATTAGGTACATACCCCACAATATTCCCGGACTACAGGGTGCGAGTGGTATAACGACTAGTAAGGCTGCCTACCAACCGTTTTACCGACAGTTTCTATACTGCAAAGCCTCTTATTTCGTAAGCTGCTCTAATTGGTATGCTCTCAGTGATATTATGAGTGCCTCGTTAGTAGATATTTATGAACATCAAGATTTACATTGGAAAAGCATTGTTAATTTCGTGCTTTTTAGTTTCTAAAAACAAAGGAGCGTTGTTTTTCTAAGCTTACGTTGAAAAGTCGAGTTTTGCCGCTTTTAAGAAATAAAAATACTTAATAATCCATCCTGAAAAACTGAAAATCTTTTGAGATGTCTATTGATGAATTCCTAAACAGATTATTCTCAGTGTTCCCCATAGTTTAAGCAATCACCAACTTTGAAATTCCAGGATAGGTAGGTACCAATCACTTTACAAAAACATCTACATTCACGAAAAGAAAAACAAATTCTAATCACCCAAAAGTAACGTCTGTGCTATTGGTAAACACAATCAGTAGCATATTAAAATAATGATAACTGAAACCGAGCTTATTAAAAGCTATTACATTCATAACGGGCGGTGAATGAGTGCTTATTGAGACCGTCGACAGACAGCCCGCGGACAAATCATTAATATGAACCGGTATTCATCACCATGGCGGCATTCAGATCCATTGAATGCTATCCCGAAATAATCTCAGTGGGGTTCGGAAAAATACTTGCGGGGTTCCGAGGGTGCGCGGCGCGCGGGGTGCGGAACAACGGCCTCGTTACGTCAGTTCCGCCGGATGTCGCCTCGCGATGCATTGTCGACGCCTTGGAGGGTGGACATCGATGTTTTTATTTTCATCACAAACATTAATATAACATATTCATTCGGCCATACTTAATTTATTACGATTTTACGATATGTTGAGCAAAACAAATTGCTGGTTATTACATGATTTATTTGTTGTCTGCGTAATGATGATAGTGTTGCATTTATACTAAACGTATCCTTGATACTTATACTCACAGATTCATAACCTTATATGAAGGTGTGATTGTAAACTCAAATGTAGACTACTTTTTTTGGCCACCATTTTAATTTGTCGCCAAATTTTACGGTTGTTTGATATCCACTATTTAGTTAAAATGTGGCAAATTCGTTATGCACCATTTATAAGACCAAGACTACTGCATTAGCTTCAGTAATTTTATCCTAAAGTTCCTAACCGGATTGAAAAAAGACCTAATTTTTTTCACGAAATCAGTTCGTATAGGTAACTATATTTTCACAGAGGGTTTGTAAATAAAAGTGGAGAAGAGCAAACTTTTCTGACCACGTAGGACTCCTAAATTATCTTTGTATGACTTGCTAGATGGAATAATTAAGTACACCATTCTTCTTTGAAGAGACTACCGGACAGGTGCTATGCAGTTACTGCGACTGGCAATCGCAACAATGATACAGTGGTGGCATCTACATCGCCACATGCGAACTTCGCATCACAACATGACGTCACGCCAATCTTGCATCGCGCAATCAGAGTTTACCGTGCGACTCTAGCATATATACAACGTCCCGACATCAATCGTCGGGCAGTTACTCAGCCGTCTGGTCGGAGGATCCTACCTTTTCTATGGAGGATGAGTGAACTTTACACCCTGTCCCGCATGCCTCTATAATACAAATGAATAATTTAGACCTAAACAAAACGTGGACGTCCAATGAGACGGAGCCAGAAACCATGCATCACAAAACATAATCGACACTTTGAGATAAATGTTTCCGAAACAATTAATTCCAAGACATATTGACATTAATTGACCCCCAAATTCACCAGATTAGGTAGTTCCTGACTTTTTTCTGTGGAGTTATCTGAAGGTACGTGTTGTGGGTCAATTTTGAACACTAAAAGCAGGATATTTGTGACTCTGATAGTAGAATACCTAATAAAGTATGCGAAAAATTGGTGAAAACACAGTGAAAGCGATCGCATTTTAAACCAGCACGGAGATTTGGTGGATATTACTTTCATGCAAAATTGCAATTCATATATGGGATAAATTATCTGGCAATTTAATGATTATCTCAATCAATTATCTTCAATTGTAGGTATAGATAATAATTATTTAATTTGATTGATCGCTTAGTTTGGGGATGGCCTGAAACACAGGTTTTTATTAACCTAGCTCAGGCAGGTCGCCACAAGTTCTAATGTAGTACCAACGCACCTTTCATAGGTAACAAACATGTGTAAATTAAATTATACTAGTTTCTATAAAAGTATTTAGGTAAGCTAATCTATTAAGAACTTGGTACTACTAAGAATTTGTAAGTTTTGTAAATGTATTACTTTGTAAAAAGGAC
Organism: Cosmia pyralina; assembly: GCA_946251885.1. Lineage (NCBI taxonomy): Eukaryota > Metazoa > Arthropoda > Insecta > Lepidoptera > Noctuidae > Cosmia > Cosmia pyralina. Next base: position 16,771,952 of record OX276346.1, read on the forward strand.
GTAAATAAAATTATTTATTTATTCGGAATTATTTATTTATTCGGAATTAAGTTAGTACCTTACTTAGGTGTTAATTATTTGCATGCTAAAATATAGCAAAATGTGTCATCGCACTAGAATATTTACTTACAAATATTTGTATTGCCGCATTTAAAGTAAATAGTATAAAAAGCTACTAAATACTATCTATATACTCGTATATAGGTACCTATGTGGGTGTAGGTACCCACTATGGGTACACATCTGCCTAACCCTCGGGGGAAACAAGGCTGTTAGTAAGGCTGGGTTGCACCATAATACTTAGTACTTAAAGTAAAGGTTTATGTCAAATTTGTTTACAATACTCGTAACTGTAACGCTGACTTCAACGGTTACTGCGAAATGTGTTGTTGTACATTTTTCACACACATGTATAACAGCTTAGTTTAAGTTAACAGGGTAGGTACGCGTCTGACAGAAGTGACAGTTATTTAACATTAATAATAACATTAACCAGCGAAGAGTGGGTGGTTAAGGTTACAGTTAAAGTTATGACATCAGCTAAAAAATTGTCAAAGGAGCAACTCATTTTTGTCTAAAAGATACATTAACTGCAGGTACGTCGTCTGTTATTGTTAAAGTAAGATGATGCAGCCCACCGTAGATGTCAAAAACAATTAAATATACCGACACAGATTCATAAGTACAACTTTAGTCCCTCAGCAGTCAGCAATTAAGGCTAACGTCTTGACATTTATCCCGAAGCACCAATAATGATTACATCACAAAATAATTACGAGTGCTCAACACATCAGCAGCTGTCCACGGTATGGGAAAGTAATAATGTGGATGCGACGGAGGTGTCTTTTCGGTCCGTCCCCTCGGGAAATCACGGTAATCCGCGATGTCGACGGCGCGCTGACTAAATCTCTGTCGAACGTAGTGTTGCGACACTGTGGATACAACCTTATAATTGATATGTATCGGAAAATTTTATAAACTAATCGAAGTTTTTGTTTAAGTCATATACAGTGTGGGGACTACAATACGACTTTAATTTAAACTTCGTTTATGTAAATGACTTTTCCAGTCTGCATACAAAAATTAAATCAAATATATCCAATAGTATACACTATAGCTAATTAGCTAATCAAAGATCGGCAAAATCCATGTTTTTTTTTTTTATTTTAAGTTAAGATTTGTTTCATCATCTTCGTGCCCTTATCCCATATTACTTGGGGTCGGCGCAACACGTTTTCTTCTTCTATTCTCCCCTGTCAACCGTCACGCTATCATTCACTCCCTTCTCTTTCATATCATTCCTCACACAATCCATCCATCTTTTCTTTGGGCTTCCTCTGCCTCTCCATCCATCAACATGTATATTCATCACTTTTTTAGTCACATGCGTTTCGTCTCTCCTCATTACACGCCCATACCAAGACAAACGATTTCCTTTCAACTTTTCTGTCACTGGCGCCACTTTCAAACTTCCTCTTATATACTCATTTCTCACTTTATCCATTCTCGTCACTACCCACATCCATCTCAACATTCTCATCTCCGCTGCATGCAATTTCTTTTCATCCGTCTTCTTCACTGCCCAGCATTCTGATCAATAAAGTACGACAGGCATTATCACGGACTTGTAAATTTTCCCCTTCAACTTGAGGGGCATCCGTGGGTCGCAAGTTGTTCCTGTAACCTGTCGTCATTTGATCCATCCTGAGTTGATCCGGTGCGTTATGTCTCGGTCTACTTCGCCATCCCCTTGGATAAGCGACCCGAGGTACCGAAAGTCGGAGCAGATCGGTAAGGGCGTTCCGGCAAGAGATATGGGCACAGGACCGGAGAGTCCGCCAAAATCACAAAACAAATGCTGTTTTGGTCCGACTTGCTCTCAGGCCAACGGTCTCCAGTCTTTTCCACCACACCTCCAATCTGCTCTGGACCTCTACGCCACTCTCCAAGCCACTCTCTAAGTTAAGATTTGTTTGATAGTTTCAAAATACTCACAATTATAGTGCTAGTATTTTATTATATTAAGGTTTGACGTATAGCACTGGCGGACTAAGGGGGGGGGGAGGGGTTCTACGGCAGGTGCGGTCCACCCCGGGCACGCGGTTCTGGGGGCCCCAAAACTCGAGAAATACTTTTTAATCAAATCCCAAATTAGATACGATGAGATGATATGATGATGAGATGTTCAGTAAGTAAAAGGCTAAAATTTTCGAGCTCGCTACGCTCGCCCTTGCAACCTGCATTCTGTTTTTTCTCAGGCATCTCTGTGTAACTTCTAATTTTTATTCGAACAGTGAAAAGAGAACCTTACCTATCCGGGAATGGGGGCTAAAAATTTTGAGCTCGCTTCGCTCGCTCTTGCATCCTACATTTTCAAACTTTTCTGTATAAGTTGACAAAGTAATTCCTATTTCTGTATAAATGTTCAAAAGAAAATTATTATGCGGGGTGCTAAAATTTTCGAGCTCGCTTCGATCGCTCTATCATCCTCTATTAGTCTGATGCTCTTGCTTTTCTGTTTTCGACAAAGTATCTCCTATTTCTGTATATATAGTAAAACAAAACCCAACCTTTTCAAGGCAGCGCGCTAAATATTTCAACATTGATACATGGAAAACTAGCCGTCTTTTCCGAACCATTCATGAAATCACTCTATACAACACAGGATGAACAAAAGTATAAACCAGCACCGATTCTTGACACATCATACAATCACTACCTACGCTGGTAGTTATTATAATCAGGTACTAGAAAATTACCTCAAAGCATAATAGTAGAACTTACATTTGAACGTATAAAAAGTCTCCAAAAAACATTTTTATCTAAAAATTAACTTACTCCTGAAAAATCGTTCTTATCCTCATCTCTATCTAAACCGCAGCTGAATCCAGAGATCGCAGTGAATGGGCTGTGATGAATCATGCCCGTTCACACGGAACGATGTACCACGCATTAGAGCCCCGATACACAAACCACCGGTAGAGGGGACTTAAACCTGCAAAGAGGTTTGCTTGCTCGCTCGGATGTTGAGAGTATGTGACCAAAAATATAAAACCATATACTTTTTAGAGTTCCGTACCTCAAAAGGAAAAAATCCGGCCAAGTGCATGTCGGAACACGCACAATGAAGGGTTCCGTAGTTGAAAAGAATTTATCCCAAAAGCAAACTTAACAATGGATCCCAAAAAAAAACTTTTTCATGTCAAGAAATTACAAATTAACAATGTTTGGACTTTTCCCTTTATCTGTGCTGGGAGACCTTGCTTCTTGCCAAATTTCATTATTCTAGGTCAATGGGAAGTACCCTATAGGTTTTGATTTACTTGCGACAGTTGCGAGTATCAAAATGTGTCGCAAAATGGCCGTATGTTTTTATTGCGTTGACTTAGAAGTTTGAGTTTTTTAGGACTCCAAGAGACCATAGACATATTTGATATTAATTTCAACTTGATACCTCCACGCGTTCCTGAGAAAAAGGATCTTGCCAGACTGACAGAGAGACAGACAGACGGACAACGAAGTGATGGCTTCGTTGTCCGTTTGTCTGTCTGTCAGTCTGTCAAGACCCTTTTTCTCAGGAACGCGTGGAGGTATCAAGTTTAAATTAATATCAAATACTACTACTCTTTGATGGTCATTTCATGGTTTAATTCACTACTACTTCCTCAGATCCGTCAAGCCGTAATAGCCGATATCTTACTGTGCAGAACTTCAATCAATGATGGCGAAACTCGCAGCGTGACAGCCCCGACTCGTCAACCGATCGTCACCACTATCGCTCCATGATAACATAAGACCTCACGCTGTTCGTTTTAGCACTACAGGACCTACAGTTAGAAAACATCCGTCATCCTCTGGGCCCCAACCGGATACCATTTCTATGCGATTTGGAAACAAAATTACATGGTAAAATATTTTCTTTCCAGGAAGCTATACAAAATTGTTCACACAGTTTGTTCCAGGTTCCCAGAGTTCTACCGCAAAGGCATAAATGACCTTCCCATGAGATGGCAGATATGTAGAGACAATGAGGGTAAATACTTTGATTAAATAAATATATTTTACAATAAAAAAAAAATTGTTTGAATTTTTCAGTACAAAACGGCCATTTCTTAATTAAACTCCTAATATTTAAGTATTGTGTACCTACTTGGTTGCCTGGCCAACCAAGTAGGTACATCGATTAGCTAAATGCTAAATTGTATCTTTCCACTTAGTACCTATATGTAGATCTAACCAAGACAGTATCTAACCAAGACACAAGTATGATAAAAAAAAACACATCAAATCACCGATCTAGAAACAATGTTCAACATTTTTAGGGTTCCGTACCTCAAAAGGAAAAAACGGAATCCTTATAGGATCACTTCGTTGTCCGTCTGTCTGTCTGTCTATCAAGGCCCTTTTTCTCACGGCCTTTCTCTTAACATAGTTGGGAAAAGGCTAGGCAGATTGTGTAGCAAAGTATGGGAAAACATGTCATTGAACTACAATAAGTTTGTTTTTGGGACAAATTCTTTTCAATTACGGAACCCTTCATTGTGCGTGGTCCGACACGCACTTGGTCGGTTTTTTTTTAATCATTACCCAAATAAAACGCCAACATCAAAACGTGTCAGTGTCAGTGATCATACCATCAGCTGACAACGAGCTCTTCCACGTACTAGCCGAGATGACAATTATCGAGTTGGAGAAGCGACGGGGCCGTCCAGACTCATAAGTCTTCATTACTCTGTGCCGAGACCAAGTTGCTGGCGCGGCGAAACTTTAACGCGTCGATACTGAGCTTAAAGATGATCCGCTAACAATGTCCACCCTCCCCCCTCGACGGTTTATCTTTATTCTTCTGCTGCATTAAAACCTGCAATTCATTGTTTAGAGTATATTTGGGTTTTATTTTTCCATTGAAGTAATACTTTTCTGATAGAAATGTTCAGGTTTAAGTAATAGTTTTTGCAATTAATAAAAAACCCCTGATTTTCAGTTATTAGACTTGACTTAAAGCTTGTCAAATTCCATGTAAGTATAGGTACGAATACTCATGTTTGAATTTTTAAATGTTCATTAATCCCCGATGGTTAATGAACATTTAAAAATGTATGACCGTTTAATGACAAAACCCATCTATAATTTTACATAACTGGATATCTAGGTACCTATAGTACTCACCCACATTTCGCCTTTGCTTAACCCTTCGGGGAATACAGGCATGATGTTATGTAAGGTATCTCTAATTTTCAGTAGGTGATCATCAATTACTAGTCCTATTTCGTATACTTACTGACAACTGGCTGGCTATTAGCACAGTCTACATCATACAGTCCTCTGACGAAGCCCGAACTGCTTATGTAGTTCGGCGAACTAAGTAAGCAGTTCGGGCATTCATCGGACGACTGTATTATGTACAGACTATGCTATTAGCATACATACCAGGTACGCAGCATCTTAATTGCGTTACACACTATCAATCGGAATCAGTTTCATTTTGACAGTTCAACAACATTAATTGCGTTATTTACGTTGTCGAGAAGGCAAATTTTTCGAACATAATTATGATAGATTAGCAATTTGCTTCAAAATTATTCAGATTCCGATCGATAATGTGTTACGCCGCCGGCAGCGGCAGTCCGCCGCCGCGCCGCCGGCAAGCGGTCCACTCATAAAAACTGGTGGTCCACTCACAGAACAATTTTATTATATAAATACTGGACGGACTGCCAGCGAACTGTAAATATGGGGGGCCCTTAGACGCTGCTGTTTATCGACATAATCTGTAACAAAATAACGAAAGTCTCCAACGACAAATCTGAGGAGACCTATTAAAATGAAAAAGCAAATTACACGCAGAAGTCTATATTTTTTTCATCACAGTTCCATCATTTTGTATAAAATTATAATGTCTTTATCATTATGAGAGTTGTTTGTTCTAAAAGCAAAGTTAAAACTTAATACATCACCACTGGGGCCTCTCATTAAATGTGACGAATCATTAGGGAGCCCGTGACAATAGGATAATGTTACCCATTATAATTACTGCCTCTATATTTATAAACAACGTGCTGTAGATAGATAACAGAACACTTAATTAATGAACTTTGAGTTAATATTACTAGATTTTACCTCAAACATAACGTAACGTAACGGTTTTGGTACAAATACAGTTTGTGGTTACCCTACTGTTTACAAGCCGAATCCTGTAAGTATAGTGTGTGTGTGATGATAATATGGGAATGGATCAGTCTGAATGAATAACATAACATATAACACAACATAACACACACACACACACACACACACACACACACACACACACACACACACATAACATATATATAAGGCAGGGGCTACAGTCCTTTCATAGTTCTAGGTGACCAGTCCACTTTAGCCACCAAAATCGATAGTCCAATATCTTTGTTTCCATATCCTGCAATAGTCGTACACCAACCGGGGATTGTCCTTGGGTGCACTTGTATAGTGCGTACAAGGATAATCGTCGGTTGGTGCCTCATTTCATTGAAAGCTTCTAACGGGCCTCTGCGAGTTGGCTTCGGCCCCTCGTACGCCTTCTAAAGGTCCGGGACCCTAGAGCCCCGAGTATCATCATTCTCCTGCCCTTATCCCAATCTATTTAGGGTCGGCGCAACATGTCCTTTTTTCCCATACTTCTCTATTATTCGTCATCTCGGTAGTCACCCCCTTTCTAGCCATGTCATCTTTCACACAATCCATCCATCGTTTCTTTGGTCTTCCCCTACTCTTATAGCCATCGACATTCATACTCAAAACTTTCCTCACGACATTTTCCCCACTCCTCCGCATCACATGCCCATACCATGACAACCGATTTCCGCACAACTTTTCAGTCACCAGTGCCACTTTCAGACTTCCTCTTATGTACTCATTTCTTATTCTATCCATTCGTGTAACACCACACATCCCTCTTAGCATTCTCAACTCGGCTGCATGCAATTGCTTTTCATTCATCCCTTTTGTGGCCCAACATTCTGATCCATACAAGACAGCAGGTCTAACCATTGTTTTATATATCTTCCCCTTAAGTTTAAGGGGAATGCGGGAGTCGCAGATTGTTCCCGTGACCTGCCGCCATTTCATCCATCCAGTCTTAATCCTATGCTTAACCGTCCGATCTACTTCGCCATCGCTTTGCACGATTGAACCGAGATACCGAAAGTCGGAGCAGACTGGGAGAAGCGCACCATCAAGCGCCCTAGAGCCCCGAGTAATAACGACATAATAATAATTAATTTAAGAAATATTGTTCCAAAAACAGTGTTACAGACTGCTTTTCCACCAGTTATTGAAAAAAAAACTATGCAATACAATGCAATACAGTGGAAAAGATCACCTGTATCTTATCCTATTACCGTCTGATGGCATACATACTAAATACATACCTACATACATAGATAGGTATTTTATTTACAAGCATATACATGGCGCAGAAAAGTTTCAACATTTTGAATTGATTTTATATATAAGGTGTACAAAAATTAACCCAACAAACTTAAGAAGTGCTTTTAACTGATTTTATACTATGGGACTATCTTTGCAAATAAAAAAACATCTGCTGTTCCATACTAAAGTTTAATAACCTACTGATCTTATCTGTATGGGACAGCTGTTTTTCTTTCGCGATTTCAGAGTTGGTCCCATAGTAAAAGTTATTCAGTTCGATGGTCTAAACTACCTCTTAAAGTTTGTTGAGTTAATTTTGAAACGCCTTTTCAAGTACCTACCACCTACAATTCTTAATAATTTTTGTATCCTAAACAGACAGTGCTACTTAGCAATGACAGTCGGTGAAACCAGTTTATCTGCAATTTGAATAAAATCCCCCGCTAAGCCGAACTTCACACACATCAGCATTCGTTCGACGTATCCATCATTATCATATTGAGCGAACATTGGGAATGAGGAAGCGAGTGAGCCGGGAACAGCCGGGAGGCGCAACGATATTGCTGTTTGCCATCAACAAATATTTGCAGACCAGCCTCCCGCCCCGCTACTTACTGGAGTTAAATCAATATTTAAATAATTTCAAACTTTGATTAATTTGCAGATATATTGTTTGCAATGATGTCGTCGGGCCCGGATTAGCGGCTTGATAATGTTATTGCTTTATTCAATGTTTTACTCGGAATATCTACCCTGTGCTTTTTTGGATACATAAGTAATTATACCTACGAGTTTTAGGTAATGATCCCTTCTAGATCAATTGTTATAAAAGTTAATTTATTTAATGAACTCGAAACATTTGATGAACAAACAAACATTAATAACTCCGCTATCATGGAAATAATTAGATTGTGGTTATCGCTAACTTTTACAATATTGCTCTGTTTATCATTTCCTTCCCGTTGACCTTGTTTTACTCGCACCGAATTGTAGACACGATTAAACACATATATACATAAACTCATGCCTTCTTCCCATGGGGTAAGCAGAAACTACAGAACGCCAGCTGCTACGATCCTTACCTTTTTTTTTTTTTTTTTTGTGGATAGGAAATCATAAAATGACTTCTCCCGCTCTGGGCAGAGCGGGAGGGCGTGTCAGACTTTTACTGACTAAAACCCACCCATGTTCCTTCAGCTGCCCGTGCCAGGGCCACGGTATCTCTTTCGAACTACCCGCGACCCCGGCGGCATCGGCCCAATTGACCCCGTCACTGCTGACATCTCTTTGAGGCGCGCGTGGAACACAACGCGCCGTCGACCCGGGCCTGGTCCTTACCGGACGGCGAGCTGCCCATTACTCGTCGTCCGCAAGCCCGCGCCTACGGTGGCCGGGAATAGGCAATCGATTCCCACCGCCCAGGGCTACGCTCCTTACCTTATGCCTCGTTTACGTTCATACATCTGGTCTTATACACGCACGCCCGGTTGAAATATCAAATAATTATCTAAATACTGTCAGTTAATCATTTTATATTACTTATATCAGCAACGATGTATATCAACATGAATAGCAACATAAACGTAACAGGGTGCGAGCATCACTAGTACATCGTTCTAAACTGTGGCTATTAACCGGTTTTAGGGTATGAATGCTTTATGCGGCTCGGTGTCACCCGGCTCCCGGGGGAAGGGTACATACAAAACTCTACTAGCATTTAATTAAGGGGTAGCTTCGAAGGGAATAGATTTTAATTAATATTACGCGGTGATTCGCTCTACGGTCTTATTGTTTAGTCCAGATTGAAAACTCCTTTTGAAATACGGTTGCAGTTTCTAATAAGTAGGCATTTCACTTTATATAAAACTGTACTACAAAGCATGTAGGTATAGGTATACCTATTCATATTCCAGGTTAGGTATTTATTGCAGGATTGGTACCTAACTGGTCTTAAAAACGTTAAGTCAGTTATAAAACCAATCATCTCCCAACTTGGTAAATATTTGTTGAAAAAAACTTGTATCAAAGCTTTTGTATCAAAATTTACATCTAAAGATTCTCATTAAAAGATAAATTAACTATTTTACTCGCAAACAAACTAACCAACTCATTCAAGACTTCCGAAACTCAAAGACCAGCATAAGAAGACAAAGAAAATGGAATATACTTTTAAGAATTTAAATAAATTTCCAATAAAGAGGGAGAGTCCGCTCTTGTTACAAAAAGGAAAACGAGTGCTAATAAAAATGCCGAAGTTAAAACGTGCCATTTTAAAGCAGTGTCTGGTAAATAGGTAGGTATAAGATCCATTTTTTTTTTAATTTAGGTTCGGGAATGTGATATTTAAAGCATTAAGGTAACTACCGAGTTAAACAGTAGGTGGAATAAGCAGTGATAACAGCTTCGTCGTTACGGGTCGTCAGAAGCCCGAAAGTCTGACAACCAGTCTTACCGATGGGTATCGTGTTACCCAGTTAATGGGTTGTGGAAGTCAGTTATGCAGTCGCTCCATGTAAAATACTGGTATTCAGCTGCATCCGGTTAGACTGGAAGCCTACTCCAACATAGTTGGGAAAAGGCTAAGCAGATTGATTGATGAACAGCTTCTGATTAGAAGTTTGTTTTCCGAAAATACTGGCAAAAATGTTATATGTTGGTAACTAATCAATTTGCGTTTCAGACTAACTGAAACCCGTTCAATGATTACAATACCTACTTATAGTTTTAACCAAACAGTGAGCGATCACACTGAGATGCGTTTTCTATTCCATATCTTCTACCTAGGTGTTTAACTTGATCGTGAATGCTCAACAGTTTGTTTTCATGAAAACTAAAGAAACGAAGAGAATTCTTCAACGAAGTCACAAATTGAGTCGTGAGTTCTTTTTTTTACTGTGGGTATTTGAAGTCAAGCAAACAAGACAAAAGTGAGGACACCGGCATGTCCTAGAGCCAAAAATTCGAAGACATTTGACATCCAGCACTGGACCTGTGTGGTAGATTATCCCACTCTCTCTCTCACAGGGAGGAGGCTTGTGTCCCAGCAGTGGGAACTTTATAGGCTGATTTATATTATGCTAAGCAGATCGCCTGACTGAAGCTGACAATTTAATGAAACGGTTAAAGAAATTCCTACTTATTGTGTGTGTAGAACAGATAATATCTGTTCTGTGATCTGGATAAACCGCAAAACGTCGTTGTCGTTTTGCATCCTCGTCTAATTTAAGGGTGTGGTATATCAAATCCATCCATCAAATCGAACAACTTTTTCAATGGCACCAACATCGTAATCGCGAAAAAATAATCAGCCGTCCCATACATTTGCGTCGACTAAGTATTGAAGTTTTCTACGGGACAGTTGAAAATTTTTTTCGCGACTACGATGTTGGTCACATGGAGAAAGTTGTTCGGTTTGATTTTTTGTGTCACACCCTGAGGTTTGACGAGGATGCAAATCGACATGTTCCCGTCCCTTTATTTAGCGCCATCAGTGCAATATCGGCGCCCTCCCATTACACGTAAGCAAACAACACTTGAGCGCTCTCTTCACTCTCTTATCATGGCAATATCGATCTTGTATTGCCTACTTAGGCGAAAGCGCCAGGACAGCCCGCGAAAGTCAATGTTACTTACGTTTTTTGCAATTTGCAAGTCTGTATCAGGTTCTTTGATCAAAATATGATTCACCACCGTAACTTGTATGTATTTACTAATAATAATTATTAGAATCTATATATCGGATCCTGTTATTAGTATGGATACGAAACGAATCGCAAGCGCGCCACTGGCGACATCGCGTGATCTACCCACACCTACAGCGCGCTTCTACAGAGTCGTGATGTTTTAACCTCATAGCGAGGAGGACATTCTAGTGTCTGATCGCATCAGAGTTACTACGTCGCGGAACTGTACTCGATTCGTTGTGCTTAGTGATTGTGTTTATTTTAATTTGGATAGATCGTGTTAGATTGTGATTTTAAACAACGTGTATCGCACCCAGTGTGTTTTCATTGCACGAAACTCATCTGCCCACATGCTGTCTGAATCTATCTGAGTAAAAAATCCTGACTATCCGACATATATATATATATATATATATATATATTATATAAATAAAAAGAGAAGTATCCTGACTGACTGACTGACTGATTTATTTATTTATTTATTAAATTGGTCTTACGAGCTAACAGACATACCATCCAAAACGCTCATATGATTAACTAACAATTCAATTGTGGCTACACACACTCGTCTCCTTATACAATAGATTTGATTGACTGACTCATCAACGCCCAACCCAAACCATTGGACCTGTAAAGCTGAAACTTTGCACAGAGGTTCCCTTTATAATGTAGACAAGGAATAAGGAAGGAATTCCCGGTAGCATGTTCCCGTGGGATGTTTTCCGACATCCACGCGGGCGAAGCCGCTGGCTAAAGCTAGTCACCAATAAAACTCTTAAAGTTCAAATTAGCCTATTCAATGACTATTTTATGAACAACATACAATCTGACACTGACCTGCAAATTGCAAAAACATAAGAAAATTTGAATTTTGCGGGATACCTTTTATAGCGCAATCCACACTGAGAATGAAGCGAGACGAAGATAAGTTCGTTTAGCTTCGCTCTTGTGGCTATTGGGTCCTTTCATACTTCGGTTCCATAGAAATATAAAAAACAGTATATCTATGTTCGGTTCACATTTTGTCGGTTCAAGAATCGTGGATATTGAAACAAAGTTGTGCAATCAACGTAATGATAATTTATACAACATTATTTTTAGTATATGCGAAACCTGAATATAGTTTGTTCAGAATAAATAACTGAATCGATTCCAATAATTTTTATACCGTGTATAACACGGTCTAAAAATTTAATTATATATTTTTTATTATATATTTTGCCCCAAAAATCTTTAAAAAAGGTTACAATATGAATACCGAGCGACGAACACAAGTCACGGTAGGTCATAGCGGCACTAGGCACGGGCGCAAAGCGGGCGCCGCGTGGTAATCATGTTTTATACGGACAACCAGGTAACAAAACAAGCTTATAACTTTGTGATTTTTCATGATACAGTTTTGAAATGTTGTACATAGATTTTTTACATAAAAATACGTGTTTCGGGTTTCGCATATACTAAAACTGATGTTGTATAGGTACTAAAAAACCATTTGCAAATATTTTTTTTTTAAAAGACCACGCACAGTGAAGGCTTCTGTAGTTGAAAAGAATTTATCCCAAAAACAGCTTTTAAAGCACACACCAACAAAAAGTCCGAAAATAGTTTATTTGTAATATTTACCCGACTACGGCGAAGCGAAAAGGGGTATGATTTTGACTGGTACCTATGTATGTATGTATGTATGTTCATCTATTCCCTCATAACTTCTAAACTGCTTATCATAATTTAACAAATGAGGTATCGTTGGAAGCGTCTTGATTGTCCGCTAATTTTAGGTTATGCGATGTCACATTAAATTGAATATGGCGCCCCGCCCTCTAGAGGACATAAACTCATGAACGAATTTTTTTTTTTAATGATGCTGTGTTGGGTGTTAAATGAAAGGGTTTTAATTAGCACATTTCAAAAATATATACGTATTATATATATTGTTAGCTATTGCTCGCAGCTTGGCTTGCATGCACCTGATAATTGGGAATAATTTCTAAAATCATGCCTCCGATGAGAGCTAAAATTTCTCTCCAAACCTACCCAGAAAACTAATACAATAATTAATTGGGCCTGCAAATACTTTATCACGAAATGAATACCACAAAATAATTTAAATAAAAAGTAGATTTAAAAACTAAAACCCGACTACTGAAAAATACGCTCTAAAAGTATGAAACAAGAAAATGGTCTCATCTGAAATTAGAAAAAGACACACATTAAAAAACCGGAGTCACACGTCATGTAACATAAATCGAACAGATTACGTGTGACTCCGTATTTTTACTGCCCAAAGGAGTGTAATGTTTACAGGGTTGATGTATGTTTGTATGTATGTGAGTTTCTTTATTCCAGTATAACTTTGAAATGCCTGAACAGATTTGGATGTAAGGGGTATTATTAGAATCCTTACATCATCCCGAGTGACACTGGTTATAATTTTTTTGAAAAAAACCAATATGGCGGCAGTATGGCTCCATTTTGAAAAGTAAAAAAAAATCTTCAATTATTACAATATGGGTATCAAATTGAAGGCATTGAACAGCACATTCTAAAAAATAAAATATAATTTATTGGCATGAAGGACATCAACCACGTTTTATACATTTTTGAATTGAAAGTAAAGCCAAACAAAAATTGTGCTATACCTATTCTATTAGAATTTGTCAGACTGAGCATTTCTTATTATGGAACCGAAGCTGTCAAACCATTTCCTTTAATTTTATTTGAATACAAATATCTGTCTTTTTTCGATTAAACCACGATTTTTCGTTTTTTGATGTTTTTTTTAGGTGTAAAATAAATTATAGAAATACTTTGTTGTGCATACATATCCTATCATCATATCCACATATCACAAAAATACCACACAAACAATAATAAGTATTTTGCAACCCCGTCAGTCAGAGCCAGACATTTATGTACCTACACATTGCCATAGATACATCATTATCAGGACGAGGGGTTTGACGCAGAATGTGCACTTCGCGAGATCCGGCTACTACAATCACTGTAACAAAACTGGACCTGGCAACATATAACACGCGTGCGCTCGGACCGACGAGAAGATCACACAGATCAGATCGGTTACTATCGTAACCAACTCAACTCTTCCTCGAGTTCTGTGATCAGAAGATCACAGAACTCGAGGAAGAGTTGAGTAGGCTCGGACCGACGAGAACGTCGGTCCGAGCGTATGCGCGTATGTGTTGCCAGGTCCAGTTTTGTTATGGTGGTCGGGGGACCATTCTGTGGAATACTTTTTAATCTAAGAGGTCCCCCGACTGCAATGACAATTTAATTATCTGTTTAGTCTGGGAATACAACTTGTTTTCTAATTTTTAGTTCGTTTTTTGGCAGGGCAGTCGTGTTTTTAATTTTTTTAATTATTTATTTTTCTAATTTCAAATGAGAATATTTTCTAGTTTCATACTTTTTAGAGCGTGATGTTTCAGTAGTCTGGTTTTTGTTTTTAAACTTACTTTCTTGGGATTATAAACTTAAATTTGCAGTTGTAGAATTAACCGTGACGTAGGTATATCAGTGTATGGGAGAACATATTTTTCAACTACAATGTTAAGTTTGTTTTTGGCATAAATTGTAGACCTTGCATGTTGCCAAATTTCATGATTCTTGTGGTGATAAAATTCATCCACATCGCTGTCGACTGGTAATGTACCAAAGAATTGGCGGCAATACTACGTTATATGGCAATCGTAGATATAAGAAAGATGATGGCAATACTTAGCCTCTGGCCATGGTAAAAGTTTGTTTTTGGGATAAATTCTTTTCAATTACGGAACCCTTCATTGTGCGTGGTCCGACACGCACTTGCCGGTTTTTTTAATAAGCGACGAAAAATTTCAACACTATTATTGTGATGTTATCTAGTCGCCATTGTGAACCAGTTATCGAATGTTTTCAAAAAGAACCAATGTTTTGAAACATTGATATTAGGTAAACAGGAAAATACGCGCTCAGACGCAGTTTTAATGGCATTACGTAGGCTGTTATCATATTGATCACCAATAAGTAAGTAGGTACCCACCTACAGGAAAATAGTTTTAAATCATTCTTATTTTGACAAAGATTGCCTATTAATAATAAAATAATACAATTTCTTTCTTTTTAAAAGTCTTTGCGTGTCAAATGAACCCCAATAGTTTAGACACAATGGCTTTTTAATTTTATTGCTTCTGTAATTACGACATTGTATCAATTGTCCAGCAGTGGACGTCATTCGGCTGAAATGACGATAATAAAAAAAAACCGGCGAAGTGCTTGTCGGCCCACGCACAATGAAGGGTTCCGTAGTTGAAAAGAATTTACTATTAAAGATAATTTTTTTTTTAAAGATTTTATTTTTATTTTTATTTATTTATTTTTTTACTCGTAAACTTGAAAAGCCTACTTAGCTGTGATAGCTTTCCTTTTAACTTCGTTATATATAATACTACCGTGAATTTTTTCACACATCCAAAACTAACCGTTTAGCTGGCAGGGGGGGGGACACTTGACACTGACAAAAATTAGCACTTTAAAGCTTAATATTTTAGAAACGGATACCTAAATCGAAAAATTGTTTTCACAAACCCGCAATATTTTTGAAAGACCCATCCAACAACAAAATTTTTTTTCATGATTTTATTTTACCACTTTGTCGGCGTGATGAATATGTATATACATGCCAGTACTAAGAGTCTCTGAGGTAAGCTGCAGACGGACAGACAGACAGACAGACGGACAGACGGACGGACATAGCGAAACTATAAGGGTTCCTTGTTGACTACGGAACCCTAAAAATTAGTTTCATATAAGTGCATAGGTAGATAGACATCATGCCTAGAATTGCAACTGTTGTATGGATCTACTACATGTTACGACGGGTGGCCAGATATTATAAATAAATAAGACGACCAGACTATTTTATGTATCGTGTATTCAGCCATTGCATGACGAGCGATCGGAGTCGGTGACAAGACAACAGGATCCGGAAATACCACAGATAATATATATTTTATAAAGACTGATACACATACGTAACATCTCCCTTATTAAGAAAAGAAAATGGAATCATTACGTGGAACATGGTACGTAAGTATACTCTTTTTTTTTTTTTTTTTTTTTTTTAACATTAACAAAATTCTTATATACTAGTAGACTAAGTGGAACGGAACATCTCTAAGAAGTGACAAGTTGACTTGACTGACATTTACATTGCGACAGTTCTGACAGTGACGTCTATCAAATTGACTTAACTAAGTTTTGACAGCTACTAACAAAACAAAATTAGGTTTGACAATGCTTGTACAACAAACAATACATTTAGTATATTAAATTAAAACTAAGTACAAATTAAGAACTTAATCTAGACCAATTTTCAAAATCTTCGGGGCTTTATTATTGCTCTACCGAATGAAGAATAAGTTGTGTGTTGAGTTTGTTTATTTGGTGTATGTGATGTGTTTGTTTTTGTTTCAGATTCTTGGACAGGATTACTTGTACAAGGAGATTGATAATTAGATGGAGATGACGACGGCAGTATATTGGAAGGCGACGGTGGATCAGTGTCAAGTGGAACTGATGGGGATTGAAGTGAACTTCTTCTACTAGGAGCGGACTCAGTTGGTGAATGTTTTGGCTGTAGGATATGTTGGCGATTACGGCGAAAAGTACCTTCCGGGGAGACAATAGTATATGATCTAGGCTGTGGACCTATGTCTGACACAGTACCAGGTGTCCAAATACTGTCTGGCTGTTTCTGGAAGTAAATTTTATCACCAATGTTTAGGGAAGACAACGGTTTAGTATGTTTATTATAATAAATCTGTGATTTGTTCACTTTTATTTGAGTTTTATTTGTTAGAGACCTGTAGTTAGGTATTTTAGGTTTCAGAGTTTGTTCTAAGACTGGAAGTTTAGTTCTGAGTGTCCTGGACATTAGTAATTGGGCAGGCGAATACATATTTTCTTTAGGTGTATTCCTATACTGTAATAATCCTAGATGAGGGTCTGTATTATCAGTAAGACATTTCTTTAATATGTTTTTAACCGTGGCTATGGTTCTTTCTACAAGACCATTAGACCGTGGATAATAGGGACTTGATGTAATATGTTGTATTTGCCAATCTAAAGCAAAATGATTAAACTCTTTTGAGTTAAATGGGGGACCATTGTCTGAAATTAGAATGTTGGGTATTCCATGTCTGGAAAATATAGACTTTAGGTGACTAATGACAATTTTACTAGTAGAACCACCTGCTAGCTTTACAAGCTCGACATATTGGGAAAAATAATCTACGACTATGACATACTTGTTTGAATTGAAATCAAATAGATCAACTCCGACTTTATTCCAAGGGATTGGTTTTACCTCATGGGGCTGTAGTGACTCTTTGGAATTGCTGCGTCTGTTAGTGAGACAGTTATGACAATTATTAACATATTTTTCTATATCAGAGTACATATTGGGCCAGTATACTAGATTTCTTGCCAATCTTTGGCAACTATGAATACCTTGGTGACCTTCATGTATCTGTTTCAAAATGTCTTTTCTCATGGCTACTGGTATAATGACACTGTTGTTTTTGAAGACAATACCATTAATTATATGTATATCGGTTTTTAAAGGAAAATAAGGCCTAAGTATGTCTGGAAGCAATTTTTTATGTTCAGGCCAACCTGTTATGCAATATTTACTTAAGAGTGACAATTCATTGTCTTGGGAAGTCTGTTCTTGAATAGATTTAAGTTTATTTGGACTAACTGACAGTGATCTAATGACTAAATTGACATGTAAATCTAGATCAGAATCTAGATCATGTAATGACTGTTCTGGTAAAGCTGCTCTAGACAGAGTATCAGCTACATAAAGATATTTACCTGGTTTGTAAGTTACGTTCAGGTCATATGGTTGTAATCTTAGCATTATTCTTTGAAGACGGGGTGGAATGTTATAAATTGGTTTTTTATACAGCGATACTATTGGTTTGTGATCTGTTTCAACTAAAGTGTGGCGACCATAGACATATTGGTGAAACTTTGTACAACCAAATAGGATTGCTAACAGCTCTTTCTCAATCTGAGAGTATGACTGTTGACATGAGCTTAATGAAGCTGAAGCATATGCTATGGGGTGTTTATCATGGCAAATCACTGCACCCATGGCATCTTTAGACGAATCAACTGACAGTGTAATTGGTTTATTTTGATCATAATATGTCAAGACAGGGGCTTTTGTTATACATTCCTTTAATTCATTAAATTCTACATTATGTCTCTCTTGCCAAGACCATTCATTATCTTTAGACAGAAGTGTTCTTAAATTAGAAGTTTTATCTGACAAAT
This sequence comes from Cosmia pyralina, assembly GCA_946251885.1. NCBI lineage: Eukaryota > Metazoa > Arthropoda > Insecta > Lepidoptera > Noctuidae > Cosmia > Cosmia pyralina. The sequence goes on from OX276346.1 coordinate 16,790,389, forward strand.
TCTCTATGTATGAGCCTAAGTATGTAACCATACCTAAAAACCTTTGTAATTCTGTGACATTTGTTGGTGGTGGCATACTGCAAATGGCTTTCACTTTGTTTTCATCAACTCTCACACCATCTTTAGAAAAGATGTGTCCTAGGTACTTGACTTCACTTTTACATATATTAGACTTGTCTTTATTAAATTTTATTCCTATTTCTCTAGCTCTATCTAAGACTTGTTTTAACCTAAAATCATGTTCTTGTTTAGTTTGACCGTAAATTAGGAAATCATCCATCATGATTTTGACTCCTGGAATATCACTGAATCTATTTGTCATGATGGAATGAAACAGTTCTGGGGCTGCATTTATCCCGAAGGGAAGTCTTAGGAATCTATATCTACCTTGAGGTGTGATGAATGTACATAGTTTTGAGGAAGCTTCATCTAACTTTAGCATATAAAAACCTTTGTTTGCATCTAGGGTAGTGAAATATTGTGAACCAGAGAGGCTGGATTTAATTTCATCAATAATTGGAAATTGATAATGAGGACGCATAATGGCTTTATTAAGTTTTCTTGGATCAATGCACAGGCGTAGTTTACCATTTTTCTTTGATGCAATTACAATTGAGCTTACCCATTCAGTAGGTTCCTCGACTTTGACTATAATTTGATTTTTTTTTAACATGGCTAATTCTTCTTTTAATTGTTCTAAGAGACTGAATGGAATTCTACGACAGGCATCTATAGACGGTACAGCATCAGGCTTCATTGACAAATGACATTCATAATCTTTAAGACAACCTATTCCTGAGAAGAGATCTTTATATTTGTCAAGCTGTGATACATTGAGTGACTCATGAAATTGGACATTATGGACTCTTTTAACTAATTTTAAATTCTCACAACTGTTGCGACCAATAATATTCCTACAGGGTATATCTATAATGTGGAAATTAACATTGTATAGTTTGTTGTTATGTGTGACAGACAGAATGCATTGACCTACAGTCGGTAATACTTCACCGCTAAAGGTTGATAGTTTGTGACTACTTTTCTTTAAACTACTCAATGGCAAATTAAGTTTTTTATAAGAGTTAAATGATAAAATGTTAGTGTCAGCACCTGTATCAAGTAAAAAGTCTACATTCTTACTATTTATGGACAAAGTTGTATGATAAGGGTTTTTTATGCTGACAGAAATCTCATTAGTGAAAAGACTATTTAGAAAATAAGTATCAGTACCCGTACTTTCTTCTTCTTCTTCTATGGATCTCACATGTTTGCTGCGGCAACACTTGGCAAAGTGATTGGGCTTGTGGCAGTTGTTACAGATGACTCCTATGGCTGGACATTTTGTTCGGTGAACTTGACCACATCTGGAACAATTCTTGGTTGACTGTTTGGATTGAGGTTCTTGACTGGACGATGCTTTACTTGATTGACGACTTTGACTTGTTTGAGACTGATGACTTTGACTTTCTTGACGGCTATGACTTCTTTGACGACTGTGACTTCTTTGACTGTGACTTTTTTGATTGCGACTCTCTTGACTACGATGTGTTTGGCGACTGTGATGCGATTGACGACTGGCAACGACACTTACTTCTTGGCTTGATAAAGCTTTAGCCTGTAACCTAGTATTTCTTAGTGTTTTAGCGAGACTGACGGCGGCATCAAATGTTGATGGTTTCTCGATCAGGATACGTTCTCTGATGTACGAGCAAGATGAATTTAAGTTCCATGAGAATATGTCCTTTACTATATCATCGGCAAGACCTTCAAAATTGCATTGGATACTTAGATTCTTGAGATCCGTGGCATATGTCTCAATTTCTTCATCTGGACCTTGTTTTCTGTTGAACAGCTTATGTCTTTCGACGGAAATATTGACACGTGGTGTGAAGTAGTCTTCAAATTTGGCGAGTAAATCCTTATAGGTGATCTTGTCAATTTGTATGTTAAACGAGTAAAATATCTGAAGAGCGTCTGGGCCTATGATTTGTAGTAAAATGGCTACCTTTCGTTTGTCTGGTTGTTCTTCTAAATTGTTGGCTATCATGTAAATCTCTAGACTTGTGTTGAAATTTCTCCAAGCCAATGGCATGTTCGAGTTGTTGATATCTAAGCTGAAATTACTCGGCGGCAGGGGATAACTTGTATTATTTGCGTTTTTATTTTCCGGCATTTTAGGGCTGGACCACGCGGCGACGTTTTACTCGAAATTTTTTTTTTTTTTTTTTTTTTTGACTGTTTGCGGCACTTACTTTTGTGGTTTTTTTGTGACTTCTTTTTCTTCTGTATCTTCTGACACCATGTTACGACGGGTGGCCAGATATTATAAATAAATAAGACGACCAGACTATTTTATGTATCGTGTATTCAGCCATTGCATGACGAGCGATCGGAGTCGGTGACAAGACAACAGGATCCGGAAATACCACAGATAATATATATTTTATAAAGACTGATACACATACGTAACACTACACATAGGTCCACACGGCACAGCACGGCTACAGATCAAGCTATACATTTCCAATATAAGCTGATCTCGCATTGTATAGGATTTCCTTACAATGAGAGGTTAGTGTAAACTGGAAATGTATAGCTTGATGTGTACATACATAGCTTGATAAATCGACCACCCCCTGGACGAAAAAGTCAACCGTGGCGATTCGTCACGCGGTCACACCACCATTAATTTCTATACAAAAATACACTGGTGCTTTTACAGCGCTTTCGATAACATCAAAACTACATTAGAGTCGTTTTTCATGTTACTTCCCCGGTCATTTGAAATACCTACCAAGTACCTACTTGCTACATATGGGCTTACCTACCTACTTACAAAGACGTTCGAAATGATCCGGGAACAATCAGGTTTATTTATAAATAATCAACACAAATGCGCGAGAGGCTTTCCCAGACTATCAATCCGTGGCTCTAGGCGACCAGCCTCGCTAACAATCTTCAATCTTGGTATTTGACTGTTCACGGCCGGCGGCGGTAGGTACGATCAATTGAAATTGTCAATTTTTTCTTGATTGATGCACATTTATGCGCAAATTAATCATCTACCAAGTGCACAATTGAAGCGATTGACAATATTATTATGGGAGACCGAGGCCAGTTCTAACAAATTTTGTATTTTGGTTTATATTTTCTAACATAATAGACTTTTCGACATTGTTTTTGATTACATACATACATAGGTACATTATTATTAGTTCCATACATTAGTTATTCAATTATATAGATACTTTCAGAATTAGATACATTTTCAACCGACTTCAAAAAAGGAGGAGGTTCTCAATTCGATTGTATTTTTTTTTTTATTATTATTTTTTTATGTTTATTACCTCAGAACTCCGTGATTTATGAACCGATTTGGAAAATTCTTTTTTTATTTGAAATGTTATACTTCCAGATTGGTCCCATTTTTATCAAAATCCAGTTCTGATGATGGGATCCATGAGGAATTGAGGGAACTCCTCAAAAATTATAGGCATACATATAGCGATTTTGGTATTTTCATCAACAAATCAAGCATTTGCATTCAGAAAGTAGCATCTGGTGAAGTAGAGCTGATGAAGAAGACCACAGATGGCCACGGGAACTTCTCAATGATAATAAGTATTTCACGGGTGGCGATAAGATATCTCGTATAAGACAGTTAAGCGACTATGACGAAGCTTTAAATAATTGGTTCTGATGAAAATGGTTGCATCGAACCGATATGATGAAGAATCTGTAGGTACCGGAACTGAGTAACAAAACAATGTATTCTAGCCGTGTTTGGGCTTATTGGAATTGTCATGAGGTGCACTTTGGCTATAAATGATTTTAATGGTAGTTATATGCCGCTTCAAATTGCGCTACTTGAGTTGTATGTTATGTGTGGCCTCGATTGTCAGAAGTCAGATTTCGTAGCCTCGTTATCTCCGTCAACATAAAACTACGCCTTCCAAACTTCTGACACGGCTTAGCGCGACGTATATTTGCCTTTTTGTAAAGTTTTTAGTTCTGAAGAGTGGCGTTTGAGTTAGCTTTAATCATTTAATACGTATTTTTCCCACACAGTCTATGTGAATGCTGCTCTAATTTATTTTGCAGAGTGGTATTCGATGTGTGGGGTAGGCACCACTAAAAAGTGAAAAATAAAAACTTTACAAAAAAAATACAACAGACTCCCAAAAAAAACACTACAAAGTGAAAAATATCTTTAATTTCAGATGTCGGTGGCAAAAAAATGAAACTAAAAAAAAACCAAAGACACCGACTTCCGAAATCAAAGTTATTTTTCACTTTGTAGTGTTTTTTTTTGGGAGTCGGTTGTATTTTTTTTGTAAAAAGTTTTTTTAAAGAAAAAGTCAGTTGTTAATACCTACTTACCCCGTATTGGGGGTAAGATTTAACAAGGCTTTTTTTTTTTTTTTTTGTGGATGGGAAATCATCAAATGACTTCTCCCGCTCTGGGCAGAGCGAGAGGGCGTGTCAGACTTTTACTGACTAAAACCCACCCGTGTTCCTTCAGTTGCCCGTGCCAGGGCCACGATATCTCTTTCGAACTAACCGCGACCCCGGCGGCATCGGCCCTATTGGACCCCGTCACTGCTGACATCTCTTTGAGGCGCGCGTGGAACACAACGCGCCAACGCACAGTGGGCTGAAAATCGGCTTTCATAGACTTAGGGATTTCAATTTGCAAGCGCCGAATTTTTTGCCGGATATACCTTCTATTAATCATTACTATATCAAAAATGACAGCCGAGTTAATTCTACTCAAAAACGAAAGAGTTATAATTGTTTTTACGAAAAATTTGTATGAAGCTAGTATGAAAAATCTAATTATCTCTTAAACAGAAAGTTGAACAGAAATATCCTTACAAGCGATTATAGTGCTCATTATTTTTTATTTTTTTATCACCGTTTTGCCGAAAAATATTATGGCGTTTTTTTTAAAAAAATCGTCAAAATATTTTTATTTATGTTAACATATGAAACGTTTCCTTTTAGTGTTTACGTTGAAAAACACAGACTTTTAACAACACGTAACATATAATAGCATCACCCCATATATCTTCGAAGGAGTAGGCAGAGGTTTATAGTACACCCACACGTAGACAACTATGTTTGAGCTAGATATTTATCAACTTAAAATGAGTTTTAAAACTTTGCATATAACCAAAATACCAAATTACAAATTGTTTAGTCTTCTAATGAGTCGGAAAAAATTATTTAAGTAATTACACTGATTAAGTCTCTAATAAGTAATAATAGTAATGGTAATAAGTAAGTAAGTAGTAATAGTATCTAATAAGTTTTAATAGGTGATATATTGATTTGCAATATCTCACAACAATGCCAACTAATGACTACATTCACCTTTTTCTGGTAAGTAAGCTAATTTGTTGATTAGTTGTGCTATGAGTTCTATGAAATGTTTTTAACGATTATAAATTTTCACTAGCACATCTTGTAAAACTAATGAGGGTAGTTAACTAATTATCGGCGTTTTGCAATAAACGGGCTAAAATTTTGATTTATAATTTAGATTGTGTACAACTGTGTAACTGCTAACACTCAATCTTTGATCAGCGACTATAAAATCTTAGAATGGAAAGTGTAATCACCAATTTAGACTTGTTTGTAATTTTACAAAGTGAGAGTACTTTATTTAATCATGAAGTATTGTGTGGTGCAGTTGTATCCCGCTTAGGCGATTGCCTTTTCGCCGAAGATCGTGTAACTCTCAAAGAATTTTGTCGAAGATTTACGCGAGCCGCTTTACATGGGTGGCAGAAATCCAACCGATACCTTGATAATTTTAGAAGACTGTACGCAAATTGGTTGAAAGCAAGTGTCGATTGGCCAAGTTGTGTGCAAACTTTAGTTAATCAAGAACTAACTGTTGATGAGATACCCAGAGCTCCCTCAGTCTCTCAAGAACCGTAATCGACATCATCGTCCGTTGGAACAATGACAAAAAGGTCCCGAAAACCATTCGAAGATCTGGGAAGTAAACAGAAAAAGAGAAGATCTGATGATCATACAGGCGAAGATTCCAGTGAATTGGTATACGCAGCTGCACTACGTTTAAAAGAAGAAGGTCATGGAGATAACGCATCTTTGATCGAATATATGATGAAAAATCCTGAAGCAGCCGTTAAAATTAATGAAACGCTTAAGAAACCAGTGAAAACAGTCATATTTACGCCAGAAAAAGCGCTTGGATTGCTTCTTTCACTAAAACTGTCAAAGTGGCAATATATTACGTTGCGAGAGGCTGTCATTCGGGAAGGTGCTAAGTATATTTATCCATCCTATTATAAAGTGCAACAAACTAAGCTTGATTGCAACCCTCCGAAGCAATCCGTGTCAGTTACGGATTTATCGGCTAGGATTACACTTCAAGTTTACTTGACATCACGGTGACAAGAATCCTTCAAAGCCTTTCTAATGATGTGCAAAATAAGCAGCTAAAGTTGATATCCAAGTGGGCATTTGATGGTGCTTCCAACCAAAGCCGATACAAGCAGAAAATGGAGGGTGAGCAAGATGACTCAAGCATTTTCATGACCTCCTTGGTGCCACTAAAACTGGCAGATGGAGATAACACTTTGTGGACGAACCCAAAACCATGCTCAGCTTTGTATTGTCGTCCAGTTCAGTTTACTTTTGTAAAGGAGAGCGAAGTAGTAGTCGTTGATCTGAAAAGACAAATGGATGATGAAATTATCCCTTATCCCCACAGAGTGCAGTAATAGTAACAGGGTGACACATCAACTAATGATGACAATGATCGACGCTAAAGTCTGCACTTACCTTTCTGAAGCCAGATCAAATGCATCGTGCTACCTGTGCTTAGCAAAACCCACAGAAATGAACTACTTAGATGTTGTAGCATCAAAGACTGTGTGTTCTGACATGTACGAATTTGGCTTGTCATCCCTACACGCCCGTATAAATTGCATGGAATGTCTGTTACACATTGCGTACAGGCTCGACTTCAAACGGTGGGCAGCGAGAAGTGATGATTACAAAGAAATGCTGCAGACAAGAAAAAAATGTATTCAAAATAAATTCAAAGATTAGCTCAATCTGTTGATTGATATAGTCAAACAAGGCTCGGGAACTACAAATGACGGGAATACCGCAAGAAAGTTTTTTAAGTTTTCCAATAAAACTGCAGCTATAACCGGTTTGGATGAAGACTTAATTAAAAGATTTGCTACAATTTTGCAAGCAATAACATCTGGCTGGGAACATCGACGTAATAAAATTTAAAGATTATGCCCGCAAAACAGCAGAAAAGTACGTGGAATTATACGGCTGGTACTACATGTCGTCAACCGTACATAAATTGTTAATACACGGGGCTGACATAATACAGAAGAACGATATTGTGCCGATTGGGACTCTCTCGGAAGAAGCCTCAGAGTCTCGAAACAAAGATTTTAGGAGGTTCCGGGAACATCATTCGCGGAAAAGAAGCAGGCAAGTAAATATGTTTGTTGTTTCTTCGGATCCTTTGCTAAGTGCACAAAGCCTAAGTTAGATTCCAAGAGAAAGCAGAGCTTTTTTGCTGAAACTCTCGACTTAATTCAGTTTCAGGAAACTGAATTCTAGTTTTTGGATATATCCAATTTGGATGCTGACTCAGAATTGGAGTCCGACAACGAGAGTGATAAGGAAAATTTTTAGAAATATATATGTATTTGGAAATTTGTATTTGTGTGTGTTTGCTTATTAACCGACTAGGAGGAGGTTCTCAATTCGTCGGAACCTTTTTTTTTATGTATGTTCCCCGATTACTCGAAGAGGGCTGGACCGATTTGGATTTTTTTTTGTTCTAGTCGAGAGGGTATACATCACAGTTGGTCCCATATAAAATTGATTAACTTTGCTTAGGTAGTTTTTGAGTTAGCTTCGATAATACGTATTTTTTCCCCACTTTTATATGGATGATGTTCTAGTTTGTTTTGCAGATAGTGGTATTAGAATTTGTGTGGGGTAGGCACACAACTAAAAAGTGAAAAATAAAAACTTTTTTACAAAAAAATACAACCGACTTCCAAAAACAACACTACAAAGTGAAAAATAACTTTAATTCCGGAAGTCGGTGGCAAAAAACGAAAATTCATTTAACTAGACACCGACTTCCGAAATTAAAGTTATTTTTCACTTTGTAGTGTTGTTTTTGGAAGTCGGTTGTATTTTTTTGTAAATAAGTTTTTTTGTTTGTTTTTTTTTTTGTAGTATTTAATGATATTTTTTTCAGGTTCTTTTGTTAATTATGTTACTTTATTTTACTAATGCGTAGTATTAATTCCATAAATTAGTTTTCAAATTATTTTGTATATAATATAGCTGTGTATAGTACTTAAATAATAATTTTGTAACCTCCTGTTTTATTTAAATTATATGTAAAAAAAAGAATAAACAGCAATTTTTTTTATATTTTTCTTGTTTTATGTATTTTTAATATTTGGGTCAATAACATATCGATGTTCTTAACTTAGACACTAAAAGGAACCGTTTCATATGTAAAAAAAAATAAAAATATTTTGACGATTTTTAAAAAATAAACGGCATAATACTTTTCGCCAAATCGGCAACAAAAAAATCATAAATAATTAGCACTATAATCACCTTTACAGGTGATCCTTACGGATATTCCTGTTTAAGTTTCAGTTTAAAAGATAATTACAATTTTCATACAAATTTTTCGTAAAAAAATTATAATTCCTTCGTTTTTAAGCAGAATTAACTGGGGTGTCACTTTTGTATATAGTAATGACTAATAGAAGCGATATCCGGTAAAAAATCCGGCACTTGCAAATTGAAATCCCTAAGTCTATGAAAGCCGATTTTCAGCCCACCGTGCGTCGACCTCACCGTGAAAACATGAGTGAAGTGATCTTAAAGTGAGCTGTCAATAGTGTCAACCCCCAGCATCAGGTAGAATGACGGCTCACCTCACCTGAGTTATCACGGTGAGATGTTTACAGAATAGCACTACTGGTCCTTACTGGACGGCGAGCTGCCCCTTACTCGTCGTCCGCAAGCCCGCACCTACGGTGGCCGGGAATCGGCGATCGATTCCCGCCGCCCAGGGCAACAGGAACACACACACACACACACACACACACACACACACACACACACACGCACGCACACACACGCACACACCCACACACACACAGCTCAGGGCAGGGGAACAGGGCTGCGGTAAGTATTAGAGCAAAGGGGCAAGATGTAAAATGGGAGTTTCCAATTAAATAATTCCAAGAAAACATCATTTTTATTCGTAAATATCTTTAAACCACTTCGGTCTTATTACAAAACGAGGTTTTTCTTCGTCATGGTTTAAACCATCGAGCCAGTTTTTGTAATATGAACCTAGCTTTGATAGAAATACAGTTCTTTATACAAAACTGACAACTTAGTCCGGTACCAAGTTGTCAGTTTTGTAAAACTGACATCTTAACGTGTCAGAATAAAGCTCAAAATTCAAAAAAGGGTCCATGGTTTAAGCCTGGGTTTGAAGATGAACCTTGTTTTGTAATAAGACGGCTTAGGTTCTATCAAATTAACCTATTTTTAATCACGGATACAAAATATAAGGTGCACTATCTAGTACGTTATGGATGCTCCAACATAAGTAGGTAATTGCGTCTCCATAAAAACTTTGCCATAAAATTTCTTAAAAATTAAAAGGCGGGTAGTAATGAAACCTTACATGCATGATTTATCAAATATTAAATTACGAACATTTTCAAAAAACTAATTTAAGTAGGTAAAGCGATTTTTAGTTTGTATGACGAAACAAAATCTTCGAGCAGCCAATAACAATAATTAAATAAAACAAATATCTCGTCAATTAACTGACATTTTAAGAAATATAATGTAATCAGTCTCATATTATTAGTGCTCTTGTTTATATTGTTTCAATCAGTCAACTTGCTTCAATCAGTCAAACTACAGACGCCAGCACATTAAGCTACTACAATCTGTCAAATTTCTTTATTAGGCTTTGATCTTTATCGCTAAAGCATTAGACGCCAGCAGGCCAAGCTACCCGAAACTGGCAAATTTTCCCAATCAACCTTGAACCTAATTAAGTGATAAAGATTAAAATTGTTTAAGTTGAAACCTAGTTTGGTATTCATAAGTTATGATTATCAAACTAGGTTTCAACATAACACTGGCCTGTTTTTTAGAAAGATATTTTGATTTTTCTGTTCCCTATTGTTTTTTCTTACTGTCTTGTCAATTGTGGCTACAGTCCTACCAACTTATCTGTGAACTGAAAAAGGACGCCACCGTCGATGCGTCGACACAATCGAATGACATGCGTCGGCACAATTGAAAACATTTCAAGTTAATAATAATAAAATAAATATGTTTGGACATATCACACAACGCCATCTAGCCCCAAGCTAAGCAACCTAATGCTTGTGTTATGGTAACGAGATGGCTGATAAACTACTTATATACATTTTTTTTTTTGTAAATACATACATATTATAGATAGAAAAACACCCAGACTCGGAACAAATACTTGTAGGTCGTACAAATATTTGTTCCGTGCGGGAATCGAACCCGCGACATGCTGCGCAGCAGTCAATCGCTCAACCACTGCGCCAACCGTGTCATCAAAGTTGACGGCCGTAGTTCCAATTTTCGCCATTTCACAGATAAGTTGGTAGGAGTGTACCTATATACTTCGACTCTGTGTGGGCTTCTTAATTATCCCACAAAAATCTTTTAAAGAAATTTGACAGATTGTAGTAGCTTGATGTGCTGGCGTCTGTACATAAGAAGTTGGCAGTATCTGTTAATGATTCCTATGCCTCGTATTCATCGTCTGAGAAACAATTTAGCAGAAACAGTCTTCTTCTTCTTTTGTATCACTATCCTCTTACAGAATTTTCTTCTTCACCTTTTCTGCTTCTATCCTTCGAATTATTTTCCCCTTCCCTTTATCCTTACTCTTCATTTCTTCCTGATTAGTTTTCTGCTTTTTGGATAACTTTAATTTAGTTTCCTCCTCTAAGGACAATCATCAGGTATGCTCTATCTGTTAACACTTGCCCCACATGGGGGATGTGTATTAACGTGATTTGTGATTTACCCCGGTCAATTTGTTACCTACTTTTAGCCCCAAGGTCACCATGTGTTTCTATCCAGCTGGGCCCTGCGGGCTAGGCTCATAAAACTAGTAGCAATGCTTTGTTTGTTCAATGTACCTCATGAATTTATCAACAAGATCCAATGTACCTTGATCATTTTGATAGAAATCACGATAAATCGCCTCATCTATCCAGCGGGGCCCTCGGCTATACTGCGCTCGTAATACATAAAAAATATTGATCGCATCTGCTCCTAATGTACCTCCGATTCATGTATTAAATTCTAGGAATTTTTGATAGAACAGGAGAAATTCAACATGAAAGTTTTTTCTTTCCAGCAGGGCTGCTACTGAACTTAGCCGTCCTGCAAGAGATGTTAAATGCGGACCCCATTGCAGCCTTGAGTCGAGCGTGATCCCCAGGAAAACAGTTTTATCGATGAATTCTAGTTTCTCTTTATTCAATACTATGTCACAATCAGTACTTTTAACATTTGGTAAAGCAAATCTAATCATTTAGTCTTTTTCCCATATAATACTAAATTATTAGCAGTGGACCAATTATGGACCTGCAGTAGGGCGTTATTTACGTCGTCAAGATTTGATGCACGTCTATTTATCTTAAAAATTAAGGATGTATCGTCAGCAAATAACACCATTTGTGGTTGGTTTTTTAATAAATGGGGTAGATCATTTAATATATACTAAAAAGAGGAAAGGACCCAATATCGAGCCCTGTGGAACACCCATTTGTACTTTTAGACCGAGTGAATTTACACCATTTATTTGAACTTGTTGTTGTCTATCATTTAAATAAGATTTTACTAAACTGAGCGCAAGTTTACCTAGTCCGTAATGCTCAAGTTTCAAGAGTAAGGTTTCGTGATTTATTTTTTATTTAAGATTCCTATGGCATATTGGTACTCCTCCTACGCTGAAAACATGTTTTAATAAAGTGACCCCCGCGTCAGTCGTGCAACGTCCTTTGGTGAAACCAAATTGCTGATCATGCAAGATTTGGTTGGTGTTAAAATGATTAAGCATTCGATCGAGCATTACCTTTTCGAATACCTTGCTGAATACCGGCAACACGGATACTGGTCTATAATTGTTGGTGTCTTTACTGACCCCAGATTTAAAAAGTGGATCTTACTAAATTTCATTAAATCCGGGAAGACTCCTTTATCCACACACAAATTAAATATTAATGCTAAGTATGGTGCTATAGTCTCGATTATGGCTGTACAAACTTTGCTAAACATTCCCCATAGATCTTCGGTCAATTTGATTTTAATTTGCCGAAAAGCTTTTATAACTACCATATGGTTTAAATGTTTAAATTGAAATTCAACCGGGCAGCTTGGAACGTTCGCTCTTAATAAATTAATTGAGACATCGGGTGAGAAATTTAAAGCTTCCGTCGTTTTAGATGGTATATTTGTAAATAAGTGTAAAAATTCTTAAGCTACTTCTAAGTTAGAGCTTATATCACCACGAGAAGTCTCCAATGTAAAATCTATGTTTCGTATTTTTTCCTTCAATCACATAAAATCAATCAATTGGAATAATAAAAAACGCATAGTACAGTACCTAATATTATCAGTAAAATTAAGCTTCATTCTGGGCAATATTATATTCGACTGAGTGAATAACTACGTCTTGAGTCAAATTATTGCAAACCACGAAGACGTCTCATGATTTCATGAAATTTTATATTTGAGGTCAATTATAACTTATGGAGTTGTATTGCTGTAGTGCTATTCTGTAAACACTTCACCGTGATAACTTAGGTGAAGTGAGCGTGAAGTGAGCTGTCATTCCACCTGATGCTAAGAGTTGACACTATTGACAGCTCACTTTAAAATCACTTCACCTAAGTTTTCACGGTGAGATATTTACAGAATAGCACTACTGATTCTAATGATTATGATTCTGTAAAGTCATATTAGTTACGGCCGCTAATAATTTTTTAATCAACATACTTCAACTGGATACTGACCTGCAAATTCCAAAAAAAACATAAGAAAATTTGAATTTCGCGGGCTACCTTAGCGCATCTCCCTTAAGCTGGGTATAAAAGTTGAGTCGAATTCATCCTGTTGATGGTAGGCTCCCGACGTCGCTTCCTGTCACAGACTCAATGAAGCACTCCGTTAGGAGTATTCTGTGCAATGAAGGAACGAATTTGAATTGCTAAATCAGTTGCTCAGTCAGATGTCGGATGGCGATGAGTGATAAATAATATTAATATTATGTACTATCTATTGTAAGCATTATAATAACTTGGTCAGGCAGAACTTTACAGATTAAATGCCTGCTGTGCAAGATTAGAACCCAAATAAACGCTAACTGTCGTCGTTTTCAGTTCCATTTTTTTGACAACCAAGGTTTACTGACGCACCAAGATATGTAGAACTACATATTACTAATCTGTGATGTAGAACGGCTTAGCCACAGAGTACATAATAAAGGCTTAGCTCAAGGCTCAAAGCAGCAAATAAATATTATTTTAAACCATTGAAGCAATCACCTTAAACCATCTTTAAACATTCTAAAGTTTTGGCGAATGGCAACACTAGTATAGTATAAAGTACTCTGACTTTTTGGCGGGAAGTCAAACGAGGCGGTAATTTTGATTTCGCAAAAAGTTTATTAAATATAAAATTATACGGAAATACCACATAAATAACTTCTGACAAGACCTCGAACCACCATGAGTGTCACCAGTGGCGGTGAGGAGCCGCCAGAGCCAGGGGAAAAGAAGAAAAGAAAAATTACCGGTACTCGAAATTCTGACTCTATAAATAAATACAATATTTTTACTAAACCAAACTATAAAAGATTGTTTATAGAAAATACGAGTTCAGAATATATAGTATACGTCGAGTCGACAGAACAGGAGAAGGTAGGGAATAAAAATCCTATCACACTCACCAACCTAATATCAGACAATGTTAAAGGAGTCCTAGGTGTACATAGAGTAAATGCGCATAAAATAGGAGTAACATTTAGAAAAGCGACTGCGGCCAATAATTTTCTAAAAATGGAAGAGTTCCTGTGGAGGAATAAATTTAAAGCATTCATACCATCCTATCTGACAGAAAGGATTGGTGTATTGAGGTTTGTGCCCAAAGAACTTTCCAATGAAGATATATATAAAAATATAGTGTGTGACTCTGAAGTAATATCAATTAAGAGATTCATGCGTAAGGTAGAAGGAAAATTAGTGCCTCTGAATACAGTTGCTGTCACCTTTGCATCAACATCTTTACCGCAATACGCCTACATACAACTATTTAGATACGAGGTGAAAACATACATACCACCACTATTGCAATGTTATAAGTGTCTTAAATTTAACCACTCTGCTAAGACTTGCAGAGGCGAGCAAAACTGCTCTTCTTGTGCTGGTCGTCACTCCTACAAAGAATGCGATGTCGAAGAGATCACATGCATCAACTGCGCAGGTAATCATCTTGCCATTTCACGAGACTGTCCCATTAAAAAACAAAAAATTGAAGAGAAAAAGGCAAAATTTCTGCAGCAATCGTATGCCACTGTTGTGAAACCAACCCCTACATTTAATGAGAAATCTTTCCCTGTTTTACCCAAGGTTACTGATAAGGCTAAAACTAATGAAACTTTAGATATTAAACAAGTAGCAAATAATGATATTATAATTAACGCAATTGTTAAATCGTTGGTTGCATTAGGAAACAAGAGTGACTCTGATGGACCACTCACACATAAGAAAATAAAAGAAATATTTTTATCAAATTTAATTTAAACATGGATAATTATCTAAATATTTTACAGTATAATATACAAAGTTTACAGAGTAAAAGAAGCCTATTACAAAATTTATTAATTGAAAAAAATATAGATATCTGTCTTCTTAATGAGACTTGGTTCAAATCTAATTCTATAATTCCACACTTTCCCACATATAATTTAATCCACAAAAATTCCATAAATTCTCACAATGGAGTAGCCATTTTGGTGAATCATCGTTTAAAGTACAAAGTAGTTAATACACACTTCTCAGAATCGATTCAAAACTTATGTATCACTATAGAAACACAATTTGGAGCAATGGCAATACTTTGTGTGTACAGCCCTCCAAGTATCAGGTTTGACTCGGCAAAGTTAAAGGACATAATCAATAACATACCCAAACCTTGTATAGTTATGGGTGATTTTAACGCTCATAACATAGCCTTTGGATGCCATAGTGATAATAATAGAGGTAGATGTTTATATAATATAATTGATGAATTTGACTTATGTATTTTGAATGATGGATCACCAACAACTGTTCCATATCCTAATAGACAAGCTTCAGCGATAGATCTTGCCCTTGTTAGCTCTTCAATAGCTCATTTATGTAACTGGTATGTTCATGACGATCCCATGGGTAGCTATCATCTTCCAACCTTACTTGAGATCAACATTCAGCCATCTATGTATGACACATCACCTCCTGTGGATCAAGAGAAATATATTTATAGCAAGGCAGATTGGGACGAATATTATAGCCTATCAGAAACTTGTTTTTCCCACTTGGACTTAATAAATGATTCCCCTTGCAATGCATATAACCATTTTATAGAAACATTAAATGATTTAAGGAATAAAACAATTCCAAAACGAAAATTAGGTGCAAACACAGCAATTAAAAAACCAGTACCATGGTGGAATACAAAATGTAGTGACGCTGTCGCAAAATCAAAAGATGCATTAAAGTATTATTTTTCTCAACCCAACATTGAAAACTGGATAAGGTATAAAAAACTAGATGCAAAAAAGAAAATAATTCTGAAGGAAGAAAGTTCTTCTTCTTGGCAAAATTTATGTAACAGCTTCAATAGGTTAACTCCAGTTTCTAGGATATGGGGATACATTAAAAAATTTAAAAAAATTGGAACAAATCGAAACAAAAACATCAATGATGAGTGGGTTCCAAGTTTTTTAGATAACTTAGCAGATTCTACTGAAATAGATGATAATAGGTGTGAGTATTTGTTCGAAAATGCTACAGAAAATGATGTAAATGTATTTCTCAAGAACAATTTCACTATAGAAGAGTTCAAAACATCTTTAAAGAGTAGGAAAGATACTACACCGGGATTGGATGACATACCTTACATGTTAATAAAAAAATTACATTTAAATGCACAAACAACATTAATTAATATTTATAATAAACTATGGAATGAATTAGTAATACCCGAGTCTTGGAAAACACAGTGTGTCATTCCAATTTTAAAACCTAATAAACCTGTAGGTAGTGCTTCTTCTTATAGACCTATTTCCTTATCATCTTGTCTGGGTAAACTCTTTGAAAATATGTTGAAGTTAAGATTAGATTATTTTGTTGAATCTCAAAACTTAATTCCTCCTATACAGTTTGGCTTCAGAAAAGGTAAAAGTTGCTCTGAAAGCCTTGTATCATTATTATCAGATGCAAAACAGGTTAAATTAAGTCACTCTAATGCAATCTGCGTGTTTTTAGATGTAAAAGGTGCTTTTGACAATGTAAATATAGAAGAACTCATTCAAGTATCTCACGATATTGGTATACCTGGTCATGTTCTAAAATGGCTTTATTCTTTTTTAAACAATAGAACTGTATTTGTTAAATATAATAATAAATTGCATGGACCTAGGACTGTCAACAAAGGCACAATGCAAGGGGCAACTTTGTCACCTTTACTTTATAACTTATACACTTCTGAAATATTAAAATATGTAGATGTCCCAGGTGTAAATATCCTGCAATTTGCAGATGACTTGCTTTTGTACAGCATAAATCAAAACATAGATATAGCAATGTCTAATATCAATAAGGCTTTGTCTCAATTATACAGATATTACCATAGTAAACTTAAATTAGAAATTAGTCCAGAAAAGAGTTCAGTTTTAGTTATCAGTAAAAATGTAAATACTCCTAGCAATATTAAAATTTCATACAATAATGTAGAAATTCCTGTTGTTAAGCAGCACAAATTCCTAGGCGTCATTATTGATGATAAATTAAAGTTTGATGAACATATTAACCATATAAGTAACAAAGCACTGAAAGGTATTAATCTATTGAGACATTTAGCAGGAAGTTTTTGGGGATCTGACCCCAAAGTTATGAGTATGCTGTACAAAAGTATAGTGAGAAGCCATTTTGATTACAGTAGTTTAGCTTACATGAATGCCAATAGCACCTTGTTACGAAAATTGGATGTAATTCAAAATATGGGACTGAGACTTATTTGTGGTGCTATGCGCTCCACACCTATTAATTCTTTAGAAGTTGAGACATGTATACCTCCCCTGACATTACGAAGGTTGTTGTTGGCTGAGAGATTTTTATTAAAAGTCATGGCATCAGATGATAATCCTTTACTAAAGAAACTAACAATACATCCTGAAATCTAACAGTCAATTCCTCCCAATGCCATTTCTGCTTCTTCCTTGGTTGGTGGAACTCTACCTGAAATGCCAACAATATTTGGACATGTAAATAAGAATTCACAAGATATTGTTAAAAACAATATTTGGCCTATATACAAAATTCCTTATAATGGTATTATTAACAGCTTTGCAATCCATTTTGACACGGTGCACAATGAATTTGATTTTTTACAGTTTAAAGACAATAGACCAGAACATTATATTATATACACAGATGGATCTAAAACAGACCACAATGTAAATGCAGCTTTCTATGATCCACAGCTAGACTTCACCAAATGTATCAAATTAAACAGGGTGTGTAGCATTTTCACTGCAGAATGCTATGCAATTTATTGTGCACTGCAGCATGTAAATAGTCTTGTAAATAATGTACATAATATTTTGATAGTTACAGACTCCAGAAGTGTTTTGTCTGCTCTACATAATGTAAATATTTCTTATAAGTTAAATTATATTATTTGTAATATTAGACTTATAATCCAAAAACTACTTGATAACTATATTAAAGTAGAATTTGTATGGGTACCTTCACACAGTGGCATTCGTGGAAATGAGGTAGCTGACACGGCGGCCCGTTCAGATCATGATGAGGATCGATCGGAGTTGCTCAAGGTTCCATTCACTGATTACTACAGCCTTTTTAAAAAACTTAATAGACACTTATGGAAGGAGTATTGGGACATAACCCTGGAAACGAAAGGCAGATGGTATGCTGAAATACAAAATGAATTACCGATTAAACCTTGGTATCATAACTTCAAATACATCACAAGAAGATTTATAACTATTATAGCACGCATGAGATTGGGACATTGCTTAACACCAGCTCACCTGAATAGGATTCGCATAATTAACAATAGTCGATGTCATCATTGTGGAGCAGAGGATGCTGATTTGGATCATATTATCTTACAGTGTTCAAGTTTTAACATTCAACGTTTGATTTTGGTCAGTGAATTGAGTGAATTAAATGACAATGACAATGACATTGAAAGTGAACGTCAACCGTCACAAAGTGTTCCCCGCCGCGTTCAGGATTTGTTAGAAAATAAGGAATATTTTAGTGTGTTGTATAAATATATTTGTAATACTATAGAAAAAATTTAATTAATGTTGTTATTTAAATGTCTAGGTTTGTATGTTTAGTATGAAAATAACGATGTTAACATAATATCACTGAGATGTACCCACGCAACCCGAAAGGGTGGCCAGTTGGTAATAATGAACAAAACTATTGATGTAAAAACTTATTAATATGTTAATGTTATTTACTGAAGTGTAACTCGTACCTTATTACCTTTGTATTGTAATATTACCATTTATGTATGCGACTGAAAGACTTGTATCTATGGTCATGAATAAAAAAATAATAATAATAGTGATAAAGTACTCTTCCATCTATTATATGTATCCGACTGAAAGACTTGTATCTATGGTCATGAATAAAAATATTAAAAAAAAAAAGAAAGTACTCTGTGACTAGCGTATTATGCCATTCGTTCTGCTCCATATCCGTATCGTGCGACATGCAGGGAAAGGGTTGTCAGTCGTGTTTCTTTTCGAAATTCTGGGGAAAATAAATAAATTCTGTTGGCTATAATAATATCTACTTAAATACAAAGAAAAACATAAGCACTGCCGACAGAAGAGAATATTTGACAGCGCAACATGCCATACTCATAGCTACATATATACTGTTTTTTTTTTGTCGATTTATATTACTGTCACATCGCATGTCGGTGACGCGAACTCAAGATTTTCCTCTACCAAAAATCGCTCAACGCGCTATAGAAGTTTTTCTTCGAAAAAACATAGGCAGTCATCATGGGATCTGGAGGCAAAAGTCCTCGCGCACGTGTGGGAGTGGCGCGAGGAGACGAAACGCCGGGGCGTAACTCCGCTGCCGCGAGAAATCACGGTACAGCGGACAGAGCTCGGGATCTCATGGCGGCATGGAGAGTGCGATTGTCGCAACCCAGCGCTGGGCACGCAATTGCGGCGATAAGTCCCCTCTTTGAAGAGTGGTTGGAGAGGCCCCACGGCGTCCTCACCTTCCGCCTGACACAGGTCCTCACCGGACACGGTTGTTTCGGGAGGTTCTTGTTTCGGATAAGGCGGGAGGAAACGCCCGGGTGTCACCATTGTGTGGATCGCCCGGAGGACACGGTGGAGCATACAGTGAAGGTCTGCCCGGCTTGGGCGGAGCACCGCCGTGTTCTCACGGAGGCGATCGGCGGCGGCGATCTCTCGCGTCCAAACCTGGTCCAGGCCATGGTGCGGAGCGAGAGTGCATGGGAGGCCGTCACCTCCTTCTGCGAAGCAGTAATGCTCGCGAAGGAGGAAGCGGAACGCGTGACGGAGAGGCAACAGCCGCGCCCTCGCGCCCATAGCCGCCGTAGGAGACG
This sequence comes from Cosmia pyralina, assembly GCA_946251885.1. Taxonomy (NCBI): domain Eukaryota; kingdom Metazoa; phylum Arthropoda; class Insecta; order Lepidoptera; family Noctuidae; genus Cosmia; species Cosmia pyralina. The sequence goes on from OX276346.1 coordinate 16,810,384, forward strand.
CCCTGGGCGGCGGGAATCGATCGCCGATTCCCGGCCACCGTAGGCGCGGGCTTGCGGACGACGAGTAATGGGCAGCTCGCCGTTCGGTAAGGACCAGGCCCGGGTCGACGGCGCGTTGTGTTCCACGCGCGCCTCAAAGAGATGTCAGCAGTGACGGGGTCAATTGGGCCTATGCCGCCGGGGTCGCGGGTAGTTCGAAAGAGATACCGTGGCCCTGGCACGGGCAACTGAAGGAACATGGGTGGGTTTTAGTCAGTAAAAGTCTGGCACGCCCTCCCGCTCTGCCCAGAGCGGGAGAAGTCATTTGATGATTTCCCATCCACAAAAAAAAAAAAAAAAAAAAAGGCAGTCATGGAGACTGCCGACAGAAGTAAAAACTTGACATCACAACACGTCATACTCTTAGCTACAGATATACTGATAGCATTAGCATGTCACATGTCGGTGACGCGAACTCATAAGATTTTCCCCTACCAAAAATCGCTCAACGCGATATAGAAGTTTTCACTTCAATAAAAATGAAATGCTGTTCATTGGTCACCGCATCACATGAAAACGACTGGACTGATTTGGCTATTTTATTTTTGTTTTAAAATGTTTGTAAATTAATTATGGAAAGAAAAATTAGAAAAAGACATTTTTCAAATTCGGGATAAACTGAACATCCTATGGGATTTTTGTATGAACCATTGTTTGGACAGGATAACGTCTGTCTCGTTCGTCGTCGACAAAATTGTGATAGTGGCGGTTAAAAACTGCCACTTGCCCACTTTCTAAGAATTTGATAGCTAGCTCTCAATATCCATACATTTTTACAAGTGACTTCTTTTACGCATAATTAATTAATATGCCCCGTTACGCAGCTGTTGACTGCAAAAATACAGGGGCCCATGTATTTGCCAAGATATTAGAAGAGGAAATCTGTGTGAGAAAGCTCTCCGAAAAAAAATTGGAAAACCGATTTTACGTCGAGATTGTATACATTTTTATAATCTAGTTTAATTTGTGATACGACACAACAGTGGCAGTTTATGGACGGACAACAGTGCTCAACCCATGACGATCTTTCAGTCATTAACCCCATTCTAATTAGAAGAGTTGTAATGATGATTTAAATAATTTGATAATTGTGATTATGTGATTGCAGGTGTACAAATTGATAAATTCTGTAAAAGACAATGCCGGTGGGCAGTACCAACTTGCGAGGGAGTGGGTCACAACAAAATTAAGTTGATAAAATTGCTCCTATTTTTTAAATCAGATTTACGTTTTTGTTATCAATAAGATTCCCGGATTTCGGACATCAAAAATAAAAGTATTTTTTTACTTTGTATGTACGTATTTTCCACGTTTTCCCAATATTGCTACTACGTAAAAAAATATAGCAATATTATATACCTGCCAGCAAACATTTAAATGAAGAAGATAATTTATATAAGTATCGTACCGATTTGCTTTTTAATCGTGATGGTATTGTATGTTATAATATAAGTGATAAAATGAAATATTTAGGTCACGCGTTGCGTTTTAATCATTTACATTATTATTTTGAAATACATTTTAAGTATTTAATGAAAAGAGGACCGATTCAAAAAAAGAAAATGTCGTTTTTATTGTGACGCATTTGTTTTTTGGCTGATTTATATTATTATCTGTAGTTCTTTGGCGCCGTCATGAATGACGTTACTTTCAATGTTGGTTTCATATGAACTATTTGAATATAGTTATAATAACAAAAACTTTTTTACAAAAAAATACAACCGACTTCCAAAAACAACACTACAAAGTGAAAAATAACTTTAATTTCGGAAGTCGGTGTCTAGTTAAATGTATTTTCGTTTTTTGCCACCGACTTCCGAAATTAAAGTTATTTTTCACTTTATAGTGTTGTTTTGGAAGTCGGTTGTATTTTTTTGTAAAAAAGTTTTTATTTTTCACTTTTTAGTTGTGTACCTACCCCACACAAATTCTAATACCACTATCTGCAAAACAAACTAGAACATCATCCATATAAAAGTGGTGAAAAAATACGTATTATTGAAGCTAACTCAAAAACTACCCAAGCAAAGTTAATCAATTTTATATGGGACCAACTGTGATGTATACCCTCTCGAATAAAACAAAAAAAAATCCAAATCGGTCCAGCCATCTTTGAGTAATCGGGGAACATACATAAAAAAAAGGTTCCGACGAATTGAGAACCTCCTCCTTTTTGAAGTCGGTTAAAAACGGGGGTTCAAGTGCTTTTTCTTAATGTAGTCTTGCAGGCGACGGCAGCGGGAGTTCCGCCCAACTGCAATTCATGGCTGATGCAGCGGCATCTACTGGTTTCTATGGGAACATAATATCACCAAAATACAGAGTGTTGGTGTTTGCACTTCCCTCTAAGTGGTCATGAAAAGTATTAGCTAGTAATAACAATGTTTGTGTAGGGTGGATATAGTTTTAATTGTTGGTACATTAACCTTACAGGTACGTTTTTCATTTCTAATATCCTACCTTATTATTACTAATATTTCAAGTTCGAAATATGGGTGTACTATAATAATATGTAAATACACCTCTACCTAACTCTTCTGGTAACATAATCCTAATGTTATGATGTTTTCAAGTTCTTATGAATCAGTAAACACAGTACAAAATCGATTGTTTGTTCAGCCTGCACTTACTGCAAGTACCTATTTGATTAATTCATTGCATTAAAAAAAAACTAACTACACGATTATTATTGTTGACTATAAAGTGATGTATTGTATAATCATCCATCAGGAAAAACTAGCACAAAATCAAGATTATAAAACATGACCGATATTTCATTTATTTATTACCACCTTATTTGTCACTACCATTTCGAATCAGTCAATTTCACGAACCTAACCTCAAAATATTAAGTTGGTAAATGGCAAATAAATACAAATTGCGGGAATTCATGTAAAAAAACAGTTATCAATATAGGAAAAGCATTGAATTCTCCTCCAAATACACTGGGTTTGGTTGTGACACCGAACTTTTCATTTGGTACAGGGCGCCCTATATTTGAAGGCATTCTCCTTTTATGATATTTGTTGCAGTCACAAATCACATTTTGATCAACGTGAGACCTGACTCTGACCTATTTACGAATTGCATAAAACGAAAAGTAAGGAAATTTGAATTTTTTAATCTACCCTGACGCTTTTACTTTAAAAACACACATTGTCAGAGGAATGTCTTCCAGGTGGCAACTACTGACGACTAGAGGACACTTCAGAAGAGCTGCTAACTTTTCGTAATAATGCGACGCCAGGGTACCCCGTGAAATTCAAATTTTTTTGAGTTTTTTGCCATTGCAGGTCAGTTTGTTTCTTTTAACTTGTTTAAAATATGATTCACAACCAAAACAAATATGTATGATACATAAATTATTATAATACCGAAACCGCCAAAGATCTGGGCGTAATTATTGACTCCAATCTTTTGTGGCGTGCTCAAGTCAATGAGGTCAGTCGAAAGGTACATTTCTATTTTCACTCGCTGAAAAGCCTTCAAAGTCTCCTGCCCTTGAAGACTAAAATTTCATTGGTACAAACACTTATTCAGCCGATTTTAGATTATGCCGACGCATGCTACCTGGATGCTACTGAGGAGCTATTAAACAAGCTTGAGCGCTTGCAAAACTTGTGCATTCGCTTTATTTTCGGTCTTCGAAAGTATGACCATGTTTCTCACCTTCGCAAGGAACTCAAGTGGCTCCCAATCCGCCTTCACAGGAACATTCGGATTTTAAGTCTCCACTTCAACATCTTACACAACCCGTCTTATCCTTCTTACCTGCGTGAGCGTTTTTCTTACGCTCGCCTTAGCGACGCACCGTGTAGATCACACCTTAGATCCCACCTTAAATCTCATCCTCATAAAACTAGCTACTATTATTATTCCTTCTCTGTCCATGCTGTAAGATTGTGGAACTCGCTTCCACCTAGCATTCGCGATTTAAAAACTGTGTCTCTATTTAAATATCAAGTAAAAGAGCATTACCTTTCCTCTCAAATGTGAGTATTTATATATAGTATATGTATGTTTATATAATTAGCTTTATGTATTTATTTAGGTATATGTTAATTTTTGCATTATACGTTAAATTTAATCATAAATATATAGTTCATAATTCGTTCGTAATTCGTTCGTTATATAATATTTTAGTTTACGACTTCACATTTCATATTCTTCTCTTCTTATTCTCACACACTATTGTCTACATTTCTTTTTCACTTCTCCTTTCGCAGGTCTGCTGGAAGAAATTTCTTTAGAAATATGCAGTACCTTTGTACTTCAGTTATAAATTATGTTGTGTGTCTATGTATTTTTCTGTGTGTACATAAATTCTAAAATAAATAAATAAAATAAATAATCTGTAAAATCATCAATACAACTCTCTAAGTTCAAATTACCCTATCGAATGACTATTTCATGAAATCATGACCTTTGAGGCTCTAAATTTGAGAGTTGTATTGATAACTCTACTGATTATCATTCTGTAAATACGTAATTTGTTATGGTCGCGAATCATATTTGACCTGTAAAAAAACGCAAGAAAGATGAATTTCGCGGGCTAACTTAGCGAGAAAGAAAGAAAATACATTTATAAGCCACATAGGGACATTTTAGCAGTTGCACTTGGCAACTCGACCGATCGCGATCGCGTTCAGTCGTTCACGCACGTCCCGCGGCCGCGTCGTTCGTTCTCGTTCGCCTTCCTCGCTCTGCCCGCCATTCGCCATTCGCCATATTTTTTCCCTTCACGTCGTGATATAGTGGAACTCTCTCGTTATTACTCTTTTTTTTTAGTTTTTGCATAAATACTTAGGCGTCACAGCTAGTTCATCGTGGTAAGTTAACTTATCTGATATCTTTAATATAATATACACGGACGAACCAGATAGTCTAACGTGCATTGGTTGGGTAAAATTTGGTTCGCCATCTTTATTTTACAATACTTAATTTTACCCGCTACCTGTAGATGTAATCTAAATTTCCTGTTAATCAAGACTGCGATATCGTTCTTAAGTGGTAAGTAAACGGTTAACAATTACTTACTTTCATTTTCATACGTGATACGAATAACTTTCTCTTGAAAACAAACAACATTGTTGTTATTTTTTTCATGCCACCTTCAGTTCAGTACCAGTTTGTTATTTGGACTTTAAAATTATGATATTCGAAGTCTCGTAGTGATTGCCGTTTATACTTTAATACCGCTATGCGCTAAACTGCATTCTCGGAACAGAAATATGATACCTATCGCATAAGGCTTAAAAAAATCAACTAAGCAGTTTTTATATCTTGTTACTAATTTGTAACAAATATGCTTATGTAGGTAGTACATGCTGCCGGTGCTGCGACAAATGGCCGCCAAAACTCCAAAACTAGTACTTACCTATCTAGGGTACATAATTTATTTAGTTATATCTTGGGTACAGAGCAAATAATTACTCATGTGACTTGGGTACTTACTTATTTCCTCACTTGTTTCATTTGTACTTAACATTACATTATTTGACTAAACTGCTGAGCTTCGTACTGCGTACCTAGTTCCTTTATTGTTTCTATGGCGGTTCCCCGCTGGACGTACTTATGTAGTGGGTCAAGTAGGTAGGTGGCCATTTTTACAACCTTTTTTTTTATTAATGTTTTACTCCGCCCCTAAGACGACCCACTGACCAATGTTTCATTTACACCAAGTGGCCCCCATGCTGTAACAGCGCGCGGTTTGTTCCAGGGATTATTTCTAGATTTGTTCCATCAGTAACTTACCTGAAGTTGAATTTGTTCCCCTCCAGCCAGCAAACTAATTTTTTATTAGGCGGCTGGGTCAGTGCTAATAACCTTGACACTTTCAAAGACACACAACAAAAGTTTTATTGTTAAGGAGGATGCGCTAAGGTAGCCCGCGACATTCAAATTTTTTTAGTTTTTTGCAAATTACAGGTCAGTGTCAGGTTGTGTGTATTGATTATAATATGATTCGCGGCCGTAACTAACACTACTTTACAGAATTATAATCATTACAATCGGCAATACAACTCCATAAATTAGAATTGACCTCAAACCTCATGATTTCAATCGCTAGATTTAAGGTCAATTCTAACTTATGGAGTTGTATTGCTGAATCTAATGATTATAATTCTGTGTGTTGTGTGTGTGTTCTGTGTGTTACGGCTACAAATCATATTTTAATCAACATACAACCTGACACTGACCTGTAAATTGCCAGCGGATTCATTTTATTTAATAAAATGAATCTGCTGGCTGGAGGTTTAGTTTGCTAGTGTTATGACATGATCTATTCAGTTTAGCTCAATTATTTATTATAATTGTAGAGATAAACTACGACAACATGGCGCGCCCCTCCAAAATTCAAAATGTTTGAAAGTATTTGTGAAAGTATTTACAATGCAATCCGTGGATTTGTTTTTGTTTGACGGCCGTCTCATTACGCACACATGCGTTGTGAATCTTGGTGGTGCATTGTAAATACTTTCACAAATACTTTCAAACGTTTTGAATTTTGGAGGGGCGCGCCATGTTATCGTAGTTTATCTCTAACATCTATCGCATTTTGTCTACTTTCACCAGAAAATTTAATTTAATTGTAACATCTATCACATTTTGGGAACCACTGTACTTTAACACTCGTTGCTTTTATATAGTAGCAATATTTTTTATTTGGGTAGAATGGATCCTTTTTATAATGTAACATTTTTGAAAACCCCAGTGTGCAAAATCATAGGCACTGAGAAAATAGTTTTTTTTTTTTAAAGGTATCAGTCAAATGTCTCGAAGGTTCAAATTCATTTATTTCGTGAACACAGAGTACATACAGGTGATATAATACATAAGATCTAAGCTTTGTCCTCCCAAAAGGCAATCAAATATAAAAGTTTCTTTTTAATAAAAAACATACATTTTAGAAAATCAAAAGTCAGTACAATATAAGTATAAGATTAGGTACCTACTGCATTGTATTTGTTGTATTGCCAGTATCCCAAATCAACTTGGATATGTAGGTAAGATGGTTCTTAATTTCATTAGATGTCAAAAAAACAGATTATCATCAAGTTTCTGCTTGTTTGTAGATGTCTGAACCTGGGAGAGGACGCTCCCGTGGGCGGGCTGGTAGAGGCGGAGACAATGCTGGGCCGCCTCCGCGTAGACCTGGCGAGAGACCACCCCAGCAACAACAGCCAGGACCCCGTCCTCAGCCTCAACAACCAGCAGGCCCCTCAGGGCCTCGTCCTCAGCCACCATCAGCCTGGGGTCCTCCATCATTAACACCACCTGTGAGGGCTGGTGTTCCTACACCAACTGTGCAGGGAGGCAGGGCCTCTCACAGAACTACACCAACAACCCATCAAGAACATCCTGGTGATGTGGATGTACAACAGCGCATGCTGAGCATGCAAATTGGTGAGAGAATAATCAATTTTGCCTATCGCAGTTTACTACTGTACACCTAGCCTTCTACATCCAAAGAGAAGCAGAAGGGGTTTTGTTTTTATGTTCGACAGCCCTCCCTAAAAACAGACGAGGATTATTCTTTGTTTTGATAATTATTTTAGCTGGACCAGCACAGGCAAGCGGTGGTGATCCAGGCGCCTTGGTGATTGGACGTGGTTCACGCCGTGGCGGTGGTAGGGTTTTGCCAGAACAAATGACCATTTTAAGAACTCGCCCAACAACAATACAGTCTAAGAAAGGTTTGCTTTTTTTTCATAAAACTTGCTACTCCTAATATTTGTCTATACTCCATCGGTTTAGGTAATTAAATAAGGGTAAACCAAAAACTAAAAATGTGTCTGGTTAACCAACTAAACATACTACCTGTCACTGCAGTTGTCTTGCTATGACACAGTTGTATTCTTCAATTTAGCAACATTATACAACAAATTATAAAATTGCTAAATTAAGAGTACAACTGTGCCGTAGCATGACAACTGAAGTGACAGGTATTATGTTTAGTTGGTTAACCAGCCATGTGTTTTTTTTTTGTTTACCTTTATTTAATTACCTATACTGATGCGAGTATAGATAAACATATATCACCTTTTTCCATTGCGAAAACGATGATTGTAATAAATTACAGAAAAAATTATGGTTAGAGGAGCAATTACTCAAAATTATTTCATTTACAGGTCACTCTGGAACTGCAATCGATCTTAAAGCTAACTACTTCACTGTTAAAACAACACCCCAGTGGAGTCTATACCAATATCATGTGGACATATCCCCGGAGGAGGATAATACAGCGGTCCGCAAAGGCCTTATGCGTATCCATGCAAACACCCTTGGAGGGTAAGTGCTTACTTATAGTTCGCATCACGTAACTTTACCGCTCTGAAACCAGGCTTTCCAATGCACAAGGCATGGCGCGCTGTCGTTTTAGTATAGATATTGAGGTCCTTTGGAGTTCTAAAAAAATCAAGCTTCTATGTCAACTTAATAAAAAAATACGGCCATTTATGCGACATATTTTGATACTCGCAAGTAAATCAAAACCTATAATAGGGTACTTCCCGTTGACCCAGAATAATGAAATTTGTCAAGAAGCAAGGTCTCAAAGTAAATGAAAAAGTCCAAAAATTGTTAATTTGTAATTTTTATCACATAAAAAATTTTCAAGTATGTCAGTCTATCAAGACCCTTTTTCTCAGGAACGGGTGGAGGTATCAAGTTGAAATTAATATCAAATACCTACGTAAATCTATGGACCCTTAAGAGTTCTAAAAAAATCAAGCTTCTAAGTAAACGCAATAAAAAAATAAGGCCATTTATGTGACATATTTTGATACTCTCAAGTAAATCAAAACCTAAAGCGTACTTCGCGTTTACCTAGAATCATGAAATTTGGCAAGAAGCAAGGTCTCAGAGCACAAGTAAAGGAAAAAGTCCAAAAGTTGTTAATTTGCAATTTTATCATATAATTTATTTTTTTGGTAGTAGTGTTTGTTTTTAGGATAAATTATATTAACTACGGAACCCTTCATTGCGCGTGGTCCGACACGCAATTAGCTGGTTTTTTTATTTAATGTAAACAATAAGCTGAATTTTATTATTTTCTTGAGCTTTCTGTAAACTTTCTTTTGAAGCAACTAATGAGCATTTAACTTCAGCTGTCATATCACACCAAGCAAGACTGTCTGGTGTGGCTCCAATGAAAAGTATATTTTTTACTAATGTTGCTGTGTTGCTTGATATTTTGCATTTGCAGATGGGTCCAAAGTTTGAAGCAGTTACAATTTTTTTCTTATTTCAAGCTATTCACTAGAATCTCTGTAGCACCGTCAATCTTTCAATATCCTTGTCAGCTATAAGTTTTCTAAATAATTTTCTTCCCCTCGCTCTAATTCATTGATCTGGCATAACTGGTGCTGAACTGATTTGACCATAATCATGCTCCAAGTCACAATTAGCTTCTCGGAATTTCCGCATTTTTTTTAACTTGGTGTTCCAGATTTAACTTTCGATTCTGAGCTCTTCTTATTTCCATATCTAATAGTTTTCCTGTAGGAAGATGATTTCTTATTGAAGGATACAACTGCAGCCGCGCACCTCACCTGCTAACCATGTCTTAAGGCAAAATTAACCCATTTCCCTCCCACGAATTTAGCTATAATGTTGTTAAACCTTTCAACTGTATAGTTGGAAAAAAAAAAGCTAAAAGTGGTTGTACTATTTTGCTTATACTGTAACAATATTCTTTTGTTTTTGATGTTGGTCACTGCTCATTAAAATCAGTAAATATTGACAACTACATATGAAGGAACAATTGCCGTACTTTATTGTCAAGGGACGTACCTACTGCTACAGCTTTATTTTATCGAATCTATTATTTTAGGACATCAAAATTAATTTAGTATATTTTTTAGCCATCCCTGGACAGATAGTTGTCTGGGTCTAGGGTGAGGAGCTAGACCAAGAGAGTTACAGTAACCCGCAGGGCAGCATGTGGCGAGCTGTTGGGCAGTAGCGACCCCACGGACCTTATCTTCTGGGAGAAGTCTTGTTCCTCATCTCTGGCTTGCCTTTATTGACCGGCTGGAGTGAACACTGACGGGAAGAGAGCTTCCCATTCTTGCCTTTATTGGCCAGCTTGAGTGGAGATTCGCAAGAGCAAACATGCTCGGAGTAAGGAAGTATTCCAGTAAAAGCTTGTAGGGATCTTGACCATCTTCCGGGCTCTGGGATTTTTCTGAGAGCCGTGGAATAACTCTCCACTCCTCAAGCACCTCAGGACATGTTGCCCCCTTGTCGCTATATCGCTATGTGCTAGCAACCGTTTCTGGTGGCCCATTATTGCATGTGCGTCACCTCCTGCCATTTTAACTGTGTATATTATATAACATTGATAAGGCATAGTGGACATAGTTCTTCCATAGTTCAAGGTACCCGATCCACTATAGCCTCCCAAATCTATAGCTCAATCTGTTTTGTTTCCATGTTCTGCAATAGTCCTGCACCAACCGGGGGTTGTCCTTGAGTGCACTTGCATAGTGCATACAGGGATAATCGTAGGCTGGTGCCTCCTCGTTGTTTATAATTGTCTGCCTCCTTGTTATTTATAATTGTCTAAGGGTCCTCTGTGAGTTGGCTTCGGCCCCTCATACACCTTCCAAAGGTCTGGGACCCAGGGCCCTGAGATATATCAAAGATAAGACCAATAATAATTAGGAAGTTCCTGTAATGATAGCAGTGTTTGTTATAAATAAATTGTATAGTATACAGTAGTAATAGTGACGTTTTGTATTCAAAACTAAAAGTTGTTAAATTTTTATGTTTTAAAGGTACTTGTTTGATGGAACAGTATTGTATACTGTAAAAAGATTACATCCTGACCCTCTAGAGCTGTATTCAGACAGGAAAACTGACGGTGAACGAATGAGGATCATGATCAAGGTAAGTTGAAGAAGGTTAAATACAGAATTTATTCTAATTTAATTTTACTTCTACCAATATTACTTAAATTGTAATTTAGAACTATACATTAGACCTAAGTAAGTAATGGGGTAATTTGGTTTGTTTGCAGTTAACATGCGATGTAAGCCCAGGGGACTACCACTACATACAAATATTCAACATTATAATCAGGAAATGCTTCCAAATATTGGACTTGCAACTGATGGGCAGAGACTATTTTGATCCAATAGCTAAGGTATGTATTTGTGTCCCATGAAGACTGATTAATTATTCAACTGTATTTTATTAAATTTTTGAAACATTTCAATATTTTATAGGTTGACATCCCAGAGTACCGTTTACAAATCTGGCCAGGGTACAAAACTACCATTAATCAGTATGAAGACAGTCTATTGATGGTAACTGAAATAACCCACAAGGTAAAGCATCTGCCTGTTTTTCTTTTTCAATAAATCTTTTTGACACTACAAAGTAACTTTTACAATTTTGTTGTTTTTATTTGTTTCACTTAATAGTGTGTTTATTTTATAATATTGTCTTAATTGTGCAAAGTAAGCAAAATTGTGGTGTTTTCCCGCTGTCCCCATAGGCCATGTCCCCTTTCAAGGATGGAGTGACTAGTATCCTCACTAGTGCAGTGATGGATATACATCAAAATTGTTTATTCTTCTTTAATTACATTTTGTTTCTTTTTTTTTTTTTGCTACGTATAATAAAAATTTATGATACAAGTTTTGTTTTTATTGTTTTAAATAGGTGCTCCGTCTAGACACTGTGCTACAAATGCTTAGTGAGTATGCTGCAACAAAAGGCAGTAACTACAAAAAGATCTTTTTGGAGGATATTGTTGGTAAGTCGCAGTCACTTGTTAACGGACTTCGAAAAAGGAGGAGGTTAAGCATACTGCGAGTTTTTAGACTTCGGTATATCCAAATGAAAAACTGAACCCATACAGGATCACACCTGTGTCTGTCTGTCCGTCTGTCACAGCAAATTTGCTCTAAATCTATTGGACCAATTAAGTTGAAATTTGGTACATATAATTTCTGTGCCCCCAATACAGACGTTACGTAAATAATGAATTTTAAATAGGGGGGCTAACTTTAGGGGATAAATTTTAATAGGAAAATTAAAAAGGGTTTATCAATGTACACTGACATATCAAATGCAAGGGCTTTTAAAATGTTTTTTTATTGAAAAAAATTAATGACGATAGTACTGAATTTTTACCTACGGAAAATGATAATTAAAGTAGGTACTTAAGCAAGTGAAGTCTGTAAATATTTAATGTTTTATTTTTTAAATTTCAAGTTTATCGACTCAAGTGGTTCCAGGCTGTGTGATAATAAGTGCAAAATGTACTCTTAGGTCCCACCAAAAACATAAATGTAAAATAGGGGCCAAGTTCTATGGAGGTAAAAGATAGTTTATTAGGTTTCTTGCTACTGATTATGAAACTTGGCAAGTTTTCAAAGTCAATTATTTGTGTGCAATTGTTGAGAGTTTTGCTTTAATGAACTTCGTAGGTCTAATATATTTAGGTGGTCGAAAGTAGCTCGAAATGGTTCGTGTAAGGTGTGCTTCACCCTACTTCATCTCCGAAATTGGCTTCACATGCAATAAAGCATGAAAAAATATTAGTAAAAATAATTAACTTTAGTTGTATGTTCAATTTAAAAATAATAAAAAGATATAACAATATTATTTGTAAAATTTATGAGAGTGGGTGTAAATATGTATACGTAGATAAGTATTATTCTGTGATAAAATAAAATCCAACAAAATCTAAACCTACAAAAAAAAAAAATTTTTGTGAAGTAATGTGATGACCCTAAAATCAAAATTATCAGAAAAAACTTTAGAAGTAAATAACTCCTAGATACCGCGAGATTTGGATGTGTTTTTTTTATAGTGATTGGTTGGGGTCTAAATATGATTTACAATAAATATTGAATCCAAATAAGCAAAGATACAACTATGAAAAATCAAAATCTAAAAACGCAAAAAAAGCATATTTCTTTACATCTGTACTAGTTAGTACTCTTTTGTATTTTTTTTCAAATATCTTTAATATAGTTTTATTATACATAATAAAGAAAAGTGTAAAATAATGCGTATTTTTTTTGTAATTAATTAATTTAGAAAAGTTTTTACTTGTGTTTGGTGTACAATTGGCACACGGGTATTTTACTATTACTTTTAAAGTAACTTGTTTTATCGGATAAGTTAATAAAAAGGGGATGGCCTTTTTTCGAGGCAAAAACAATACTGTGGTGCGGTAGGGGCACGGAAATACACTGGTCATCAAAAAAATCAACCCACCCACTTGTTGTTTAATATTTATTGATTTTTTCAAAGATAAGCTGTTTCACACGTTTGTTTTTTATTTTGTGGGTCGGCTATGATGTTTGACATCTTGTTTGTCGTAAATCTTATTGCACTTGAAGGTCCTTCACCATTTTTTAAACAGAAATACTGTCGAGTGCTGATTTGATGGTTTTACGTCGGAACAAATTCGAACCGTTCTTTCAGTCCGAAACAAACTTTTATAGGGATTTCTTGTTATAGTATAGTTAAAATCTCGCTGCAGACTCGGGTCATAAATCATTCGAGTGTTTCGCTCTCTTTCCCACTCACGGGCGTTATGGGCAGGCCACGCCCACACGTAGTCCTGTGCATTACTGCAGTCGATGAGTGATATAGATAGTTTTATATATTTATAAATGGGTGATAGAAATAAATACACATTTTTTTTTATTTTATTACCAAATTTACTACAAAGCATATTAAATATATAAACAAAAGAACGTATATATAAAACTAAAAATAGAAAATTAAAATTCTTCGTCTGAGTCATCGTCATCATTCATAGCCGTAGAGGGGCATTCGCACGATGTCACGATTTGTTTGATCACACTTTTGTCAAAGTCGTCTAATGCAGTTACTGGAGAAGGCTTGCAGATTGATTCCGTTATCGATAATGGCCTTGAGCGCGCGCAACTAGCGCACATCCCTACTCCGATTATGATTTATGACCAAGTCTGCAGCGAGATTTTAACTATACTATAATAACGTTTATTTTCCGAGGCTGTAGTTTTGATTACTTGAAGCTGAGGCGGCCCAAGTGATGGCTTTGCTCCAACAAGGCTTAAGTCAACGTGTCGTGGCCAGTAGGTTACAACTGAGCCGTTCTGCAGTTCGGCGAGTTTTTCAAAGGTTTCTGGAACTAACTGAAAATTTATTATTATTAAACTGCCAGATTTTTAAATTATTTTTGTATAAAACTTTATCTAGACTATATTTAAGTATACCTTCTTTTCTTACTTTTATTTGTATTTGAAGAAGGCAGGCTACTTGTGTAATTAATCCACTATGGTATAGAGGCACGAAAAATCCTACATCGCGCAGAGTTTACCGCGCGACTAGCATATATGCAACGTCCCTACATCAACCGTCGGGCAGTTGCCCACCAGACACAACACCATTCTGGTCGGAGGATCCTCCCTTTTCTATAGAGGATGAGTGAACTTTACACCCTGTTCCTCATGCCTCTATACCAGATGACTCCCTGAAAATTTTGTGGAGGTATAGAGGCATGAGGAACAGGGTGTAACATTCACTAATCCTCCTTAGAAAAGGGAGGATCCTCCAACCAGACTAGTGTTGTGTCTGGTGGGCTACTTACTGCCCGACGGTTGATGTCGGGACGTTGCAGACATGCTAGTCGCGCGTTAAACTGATTGCGCGATGCAGGATTTTTCGTGACGTCAGTGAGATGCGTAGTTAGCATGTCGCGATGTAGGTGCCGCCACATCACTCCCCTCTGGAGATCGGAGGTCGATAGTGGGCTGAGTCGTGCATCTCGCAATGTTTGCTAGTCCAGTTGATGTCCCAGTGAGTCGAAATAGTTCACGGTAAGTCGGAACTGTCTGCGGTGATTACCCAGTGAGTCGGGGTGGCGTTGCGTTATGCTCCAGTGAGTCAGATGTACAGCGCCAGTGAGGCTGACTGCTGGCGTCGACCAGGAGAGGGTAGGGTTCTTCTTGTTGACTGGCCGATAGTGCAGTGTGCTGTGCCAAGGTTGCTGATGAGGCTGAGGGTGCTGACCAGGAATGCGCGTCCGCTGCATGCTGGTGGTCAGATGACCCGATGAAGCCGTAAATGTTGGCTGGCTGTGTGACTCGCCGCTCGAAAGTTTGAGGAAGTGATGCTCATAACGTCACGCTGAAGGAGTTGCACGAAGGCTGCGCTGACATTCATCACGTCGGGGTCACCAGTATAGATGCATGAGGAACAGGGTCGTAAAGTTCACTCATCCTCCATAGAAAAGGGAGGATCCTCGGGCCAGGTGGGTGTCGTGTCTGGTGGGCAACTGTCCGACGATTGATGTCGGGACGTTGTATATATGCTGGTCGCGCGGTAAACTTTGATTGCTCTATGCAGGATTTTGCGTGACGTGTGATGCGTAGTTCACATGTGGCAATGTAGATGCCGCCACAATGGCAACAATAATTCCATACCATAAGCCATTAACCATCAAACTAAATTATGTAATTCAATAATAAAAACATTTCGCTTGGTCATAGCTTTTCCTTTTTAAAATTTGATAGCTACACTATCGCAATTTTATCCCTTCACGTAACACTTATTTTACGTAAACGGTCACCTTAAACCGTTTTTACATCCCCAAAGAAAAGAAAAAACTGATACCGAAAATACCGAAAAAATTAAAATTAGTCAAAAAATGGTGTAAACTTGAGGATTTTGATTTTTAAATCAAAATTCTTTAAAAGAACATTTTGAAGTTTAAATAATGATTAAATTGGTGTAAATAAACAAAAGTTGCATAAAACATTTCAGTACTAAAATGTTTTGTTTGGTTTTGCCTAAGAAAAACGTGATGTGCGGTAAAAACGCAGGTGGGCCGATTTTTTTGATAACCAGTGTGTGTCGCATAAATGCTGTCAAAAGGTTAATAGTAAAATATCCTTGTCTTATCAGCTATCCAAAAAGGTATGAAAGTTCAAAGTCATGGGACTACATTATTAAAATAGTTTTTGATTTAGTACAGGAAGGCGTGCATCTCACAAAAAGATGATTTGACATTATTGACATTATTTTTATTTTTAGTTAACCCGTCGCGCGCTAATTAGCAGACACAATTGAAATTCTATTGTTATCTGTACACATGGTGTGCAATCGACATTTTAAGAGTTAATATCATTTTAAAAACTTTAATTACACACATTTCACACGTCTTGTTCGATGTGCTGC
The DNA here is from genome assembly GCA_946251885.1 of Cosmia pyralina. NCBI lineage: Eukaryota > Metazoa > Arthropoda > Insecta > Lepidoptera > Noctuidae > Cosmia > Cosmia pyralina. The sequence continues at coordinate 16,826,611 of OX276346.1, forward strand.
CCTCTGTTTCGAACACATGTTCTTATTCGCTTCCTCACTTCGGTTTTTGATATTCTTGATGTTATTGTTGCCCTCATCTGGTCCGCCGCATTTGTGATTCTCTCCCTTAATTTAGTATATGCGAAACCCGAAACACGTGTCTAGTATTTTTATGTAAAGAATCTATGTACAAAATTGCAAAACTGTATCATGAAAAATAACAGTTATAAGCTTGTTATGTTACCTGTGTCCGTACAAAAACATGATCACCACGCGACGCCCGCGCCCCCACGCCTCCAGCTTCGTCTTGCGGCTCATTGATAATAATTTGGCAGTAGGTACTCCGTACGGCGATTGTATTGTAATTAACTGGTGATAACATTTTCCATCACACTTGTAGGCTTTGGACTGTCGATGGTCAAGTGTAGGTAGATATTATTATGTATTTTATTCGTAAATGTAGCCGTAAGTGATAAAATGTAGTCAATGCTATCAACACACCTACGAACAATAATGTTTCCCAATGCGAAACTTTCCTGCAGATGTATATGTCGGCGCATTATAGCCGTCGTTGCCAGAGTCACACATATTGGTTTGCACCAATATAACACATAAATACACAGCAATAAGTAATGGCAGGAAAATATTTAAGAGAACACAAAGAAAATACCTTACTCCAACTTCCGGGTGTTTTATTTCACGAGGAGTGAACAGAGAATGTCCTTCCAATCGCATTACAGCAGTTTTTATACACAAAATAACCGCGAAACTTTACCGCCAAATAGAATCAATATAAATCAAGCGGATATGTTAAAATAATTATTAATATTAATTATACAGGAAATTGCATTTTAAACGATTCAAGCGGATGTGTCAAAATAAATCCTTATTAAAATAAATCGTTTTTGCGCTCTAGCATGGTGCGGGTGACATTTGACGAACTGTTCCTTTTCACTCTTGAACGTTATCGCGATTTACAATCATGATTTAATATTTTAGCTGCACCCTAAATATCATAATCGTAAAATACAGATTCAATAATAACTGTAGTAAATTAAATAAATTATCCTGCCAAAATGTTATTATCTACAAATAAAATCAAATTTAAAGAAAAATGAAGCAAAGTGATAGGCGTGTAACGTAACGCCATAGACATGTTTAGTGATGAGATGTATAATTGCTATTATGGGTTTTTATCGATAGTCGATATTTTTTATAGAAAAAGAAGTTTACTGTATGTATTTTTAAATTTTTGTTGTTACACATCTATAGTTAAATTAGCCGAAAAAATGATACCAAGAAAATTTTTTTTTTTTTTTTTATAAATATTGGTAGTGCTTTGAATGTGATTTTTTAATGTTTTATATTAAACACATATTTTAAAATAAATTTAATAATAATATGATATATCAAAGAAATTTTTAAAATTATTAGGAGGATGAGATTTTTGCTGTAAGAATCGTTATCGATAAAATTGAATTGTGGATATTGTCACTGACCTATTCATGCCATGCTGACATGTGTCACCCGCACCATGCTAGAGCGCAAAGATTATAATATTAACTCTAAAGGAAAGAACAGTTTAAATAATTCAAGTGGATGTGTCAAAATAAAAACTTAACTGGGAATACAAGTATTAATTCAGTAAATAACATGGAAGTCAAAATAGAAACTTAATTCAACCGGAAACCACAATATTTTAAATAAATGAAAAGGAAATAACAAACTAGAAACTTAATATAAATTTAAACAGCAACAATATTTTAAATATTGTCACAATAAAAACTTAACATGACTTAAACTGAAATACAAGTATTAATTCAAGAAATAACACGGAAGTCAGATTAAGTACTAAATAAACAAAGCAAGATTAAAATTAAAATATTATAATGGTTTGGTTCCCATATATCGGATGACTTTTTTGAAGTGTATGGCATGCATGGCTAGTTTTTTTTTTTTTTAATAGCTTAGAAAAAAATATCTAAGTATCAATAAATACTACACATTTGTTGTAAACTTTCATTTTAGAACAATAAAAACATAAATTTTGAAGAAAAATAACAAATCCTTTAAAAATATCGAAATTCAAATCATATGCAACCTGCATTATGATTTGAATTTTGTTTTTTTTTTAACTAAAAAAAAACTAGATATGCCATAGGCTTCTACTCCGTTCACCGAATATACCCTAATTTTTTCGAGACAGTAAAAAAAGTCATCCAGTATACATAAATAAAATACCCGACATTTTCTCAATTTCACTCCGCGCATTTGTTGCAACATCAATTTATCTCGTCTGCTCGACGTCCATATGTCACTGCAGGGATCCAGCAGAATATCAGCGTCAGGTATATTTGTCTGACACATGCTGAGCTGGACTTCCACTTGGTGCAACCTTGACACACCACACTGTGTCAGTGTATTTTTTTTTGTATATGTATGCTTTTCTTCTCTTTTTTTTTTTTTTTGTTATTGGCACTTTGCTTTTATATTAATTTACTTAATTGTTCTCTTGTGTGCTTTTGTATGCACTCCTTCGTGCCTCGGAAAGCACGTTAAGCCGTTGGTCCCGACTGTCATTCGTGAATCTTTGATGTTCCAATCGTTACGGGTCGTCAGAAGCCCGAAAGTCAACCAGTGTTACCAAGGGGTATCGTATTACCCAGTTACTGGGTTGTGGAGGTCAGATAGGCAGTCCCTCCATGTAAAATACTGGAACTCAGCTGCATCCGGTTTGACTGGAAGCCGACCCCAACATAGTTGGGAAAAGGCTAGGCAGATTGATTGTTCTTTTGTGTGCACCAAATAAAATCTATCTAAATAACCGCATATGTTTAATTTATTACAAGTTATTATAATTCATTACAGGCTAGTTGCAAACCAGGTTGTATTATAAAAAGCTAAACATAAAACTATCATTACAGGAAAAATAGTCATGACTGACTATAATAAAAAGACATATCGAGTCGACGACGTGTCTTGGCAGGCATCCCCGAAATCAACATTCAAGATGCGGGACGAAAATGTTTCGTATATGGACTACTATAAAAAGGTATAATAAATTTATATATATACGATCTTTGATTTGTTGGATTTGTCTCCGCCCCGAATAGCATAATAACTATTAAAACATCGGAAAAGTTCATGAATAAAAAATATATGAAGAAAATTAATTGTCTCATACATGAAATTTGGACAGGATGTGTGTCGGGTCAGCGGGTTTATAATATATATTTCCCTAGGATTTTAAAGTTTTTTTTTTAAGCCGCGGACTGACTACGATTTTAAACGGCACACAACAGCGTAATCTATTGTCACCATTAGCTGGGTTGAAAATTGAAAATAATATTTGTGTTGCCGAGATGTGACTTAAGCTGCGAATGTGCATTTATTTTCCGGGTTTTCTTTAGATTATTCAGAATATACACAATAAACTAAATAATTGTCTGGTTAGTTTTTAAAAAAATGTTAATTCTATTAAACTCCTTAAAAAAAAATGTTGTTATTGCTGAAAATACAGCTGAGGTGTTTGACGACAAAGTTTGTTTTTGTGGAGCAACTTCCAAATTTTTTATTGGGAATATCAAACGATTTGTTACTATTCTATTTGGTTCAAATTTTTCTTTAAACCCTTCTCTGTCCACTGTATTTTTTGCGTCGGACAGTTTCATTGCGTTACGTCATACTTGACAATCCAAGAAACTAATTTTTGTGAATATTGAGCTAATACCGCGCCTTAAGCAATCTCGTTTATATGTACTGTACATTTCTTAATTTCAGAAATATAACATCAATATCCATGATGTTGGCCAGCCTCTGCTGATTTCTCGCTCAAAGCCGCGTGACATCCGCGCCGGGATGCCGGAGCTGGTATACTTAGTGCCTGAGCTGTGCCGTCAGACTGGTCTGACGGACGATATGCGCGCAAACTTTAAGCTAATGAGGGCTCTGGACGTGCACACTAAAATTGGACCCGATATACGTATTCAAAAATTATTGGCCTTTAACCAACGGTTAACAAAATCTCGTGAAGTGGTGAAGGTGTGTATAGAATAGAATACTCTTTATTATGCACACCATTAATACAGATATCAATGTTGAAATTTTACATAGGGTGACACAATGGACGGTCGTATTGCTAAAAGCGATAAGACCGCACATATGAATTTGGCCTTCTTTAAAAAAAATTTGGTACGTACTTAGGAAATATAAAGAATTTTTTTATAACATTTACATTTTCTTTTTAAGGAAATGGGCGAATGGTCTCTAACTCTATCACAGGAGTTAGTCAAATTTAAGGGCCGTCAACTGCCTGCTGAAAACATTGTGCAGGGTAACAATCACAAGTACCCAGCTGGGGACACAACTGAAGGGTGGACCAGGGACATGCGGTAAGATAAAATTAGAAATGGTAATTTTGTTTTATAATTACAAAAATATTATAACTAATAAATTATGATCTTCATTTTAATCAGGTCAAAACCTTTACTTGATATCGCACAACTGCCATCCTGGGTTGTCATTACGCCAGAGAGACAGCGTCGCGACGCTGAAGGTTTCGTCGACTTGATTATGAAGACAGCTGGAGCTGTGGGTTTCAGAATGCCCAAGCCCGAAATAAGTAAGTAATAATTCTGAAACATACTATGGTATGTGGTGTAATCATCAATAAACTTTTAACCTTTTGCAAAACTAATAATGTAACTTCTTAAGTCATAATTAACTAATTATTGATCAAAATTTTGTCAAAAATCTCATTCAAATAAAATAGTGTTAAGGCGAAAGCGCCAGGGTCGCCCGAGAAATTCAATTTCCTTACGTTTTTTGCAATTTGCAATTCAGTATTAGGTTGTATATTGATCTAAATATGATTCGAGACCGTATCAAATATTTATTTATATAATTATAATCATAAAAATCATCTATACAACTCTTAAGTTCATATTACCCTATTGAATGATTATTTCATGAGATTTGAGGCCAATTCTAACTTATAGAGTTGTATTGCTGATTCTAATGATTATAATTCTGTAAAGCCATATTAGTTACGACCGCGAATCATATTTTAATCAACATCTAACCTGACACTGACCTGCAAATTGCAAAAAACGTAAGAAAATTTGAATTTCGCAGGCTACCTTAGCGCATCCCCCCTTAAACCATAGAACCCCACGTCAAGGTAACAGAACTGGTATAAGCTGGCTTCTTGTTCGTTTGAAACTCATACTAACCTAGGCCAGCTTAAGGTTCAAGCTGCACTCAAATTCACATGCACTAACAATCAAACTTTTCACAACTGTAAACCGAAACTTGGTTGCAAACCATGTTAACAAGATCTAATGGCATGAAATTAAATTTACTGAAATACGTCATTTGTGACTAACTTTATGTACGTTTTATAGTTGCCATCAGGAATGACGGCCCTATGGAGTATGCCAACGCCTGCGAAGGCGCCATAGCCCGAAAGAATCCTGCTATGATACTGTGCGTGTTGGCACGTCAATTCGCGGACCGGTGAGTTTTTAAAAACACTTCATGATTATTTTGTTTACTTCAGTCAAGATCCATCTTTATGTACCACAGAATACATAATAGTACAAGTACAGAAGATTCACTCCGCAGCAAATATATTTAGATAAATAGCGACTTGTTACACAATGAAGTGCAATTCAGGTCGCACAGCGTTATATTCACCTAGAAGTTGCCTCTTTCTATCGCGTAACTCTTAGCAGACGTTCGCCACGGACGTGAAAATATCGCGGCGGTCGCGCACTGGATTTTATATTTTTTTGGATTTTCAACAGTGCAATCGAGCGCATCGAAAAAAAACACTGTTGGTTTTTCAACTCACGGCGCTAAGCAGAGCGTTGATATCCAGTGCGCGATAGTTTTACGTTTGTGAGAACGTCGCTTATACCTTCAGACTCGTTAAGGTTGTTTTCTTTTACGACGCGGCGCGTGAGTGAGTATCGAACTAACGTGCTAGCAGGCCGGTGCGCGACAGCCCACACTGAATTATTAGCCCGACAAGTCGACCACGCCGCTTACTTGTAGGTCTATACCTAAAATGCGGAGTACGCCTGGCCTGATATTACCACAGAATACATAATACTACAGAGGATTCTGTCCGCAAAATCATTTAAATAAATAACGACTTGTTACGACACAATAAAGTTCAATTCAGGCCGCACAGCGTGAATTACCTACTGTTATATTCACCTAAAAGTTGCCTCTTTTTATTATCACGTAGCTCTTATACCTTCTGACTCGTTAGGGTTATCTTCTTTTACGACGCGGAGCGTGAGCAAGTATCGAACTAACGTGCGGGTACACTGAATTATGTTGACAAGTCGAGCCCGCCGCGCATTTTTTAGCTTCATAACTAAAAAAATGCGGAGTGCGCCTGGCCTTATCTATATTCTATCTATCTACACAGGGTGTATCAGAAAGTTGTGGTCAATTGAATTGAATTGGTGTGTGGTGGGTGTGACCAATAAACTGAACAACTTTCGCCATGAGATCTACAACGTAATTGAGAATTAATTATCAGCCGTCCCATACATTTGAGTCCTGCGTATACAGGGCGTCCCACGGATATGCCACATGGAAGGAAAGTACCTTGAATATTGTAGATGGAACATTTTACTGAAACATGGTTGAACCGGAAATCAAACCCGTTACATGAGAAAAATAATAAACCTGTAGCTTTATCATACCGATCGAAAGGCTTCATCATAAGGATTATTTTTTGATAAATAACATAGTGTCACGAATAAAAGGAAGACCATGAATTTTAACATTTTTAATACAAAATTATTCAATTTATCAAATGCTCAAAATGAGTCCCTTCCTGTTGAATACAAAGTTGCACTCTTTTGTTGAAATGAAAAATGTTAAAATTCATGGTCTTCGTTTTATTTGTGACACTATGTTATTTAGCAAAAAAATAATCCTTATGATGAAGCCTTTAGATCGGTATGATAAAGCTACAGATTGATTATTTTTCTCATGTAACGGGTTCGATTTCCGGTTCAACCATGTAATTATTAAATATCTATGAATGCAGTTTAAATTGTTTTTTAAATTCAAATAATGTATTCTTTCAGTAAAATGTTCCATCTATAATATTCAAGGTACTTTCCCTCCATGTGGCATATCCGTGGGATGCCCTGTATAGTACAATTGATATTTTTTTCTGGATTACAATGTTGGTCCCATGGAAAAAGTTGTTCACTTTGACAACTTTCTGATACACCCTCTATATATAAAAATCAATAATTATCGTGCGTAAAAGTCGACGTATCGCATGGACGTAAAAATATCGCTGCGATTTTGTTTCGCGCACTAGATTTTCAACGCTCTGCTTAGCGCCCAGAGTTGAAAATACAAGTGTATTTTCGTCGCGCTAGAATGCACTCTGTTGTTGTTAAGTTAGATTCTCAATGCTCGGCTCACAACCAACGAGAGTTGAAAATCCAGTGCGCGATAAAATCCCGCCGCGATATTTTTACGTCCGTGCGAATGTCGTCTTAGTCTCGGAAAGACTCTGAAATGGCTCGACCGATCAAACTTTGGTAAGTTGTTATGTGCGCGCTGGAGAAGGATCCTAAGAAATAATTAAAAACGCATTGCAACTTGCAACGAATTAGCTTGTTATTTATATTATGGTTGGTTTTTTGACGCAAAATATTGATCACCTCATTGCTGAAGCTAATTCTTTCCCCTGAACTCTGATCCTTTTGTCTGCTGTTTTTTTATAAATTTCTTCCTGAAGTAATTTAAAAAATTAAACAATTCCAGATACGAGGCAATTAAAAAGAAATGCACAGTAGACCGTGCCGTGCCTACGCAAGTTGTTTGCGCTCGCAATATGACTTCTAAATCGGCGATGTCAATTGCTACAAAAATAGCAATTCAGATAAACTGCAAGGTAAAAATTATTTGTGTCTTTTTGTAATGTAACACACACGTCATTGCTGCATTTGAGATAATTTAAAATAGAGAAGATGCTACTTGTATTTAGTAGTGGCCTAGCCATACATTAATGTTTTGATGATGTACAGCTGGGTGGCGCCCCTTGGAGGGTGGAGGTACCACTGAACAGTATCATGGTCATCGGCTACGACGTGTGCCACGACACCCGCTCGAAGGAGAAGAGCTTCGGTGGCTTTGTGGCGACACTGGACCGCTACTTAACACGCTTCTACTCAGCTGTTAACTCCCACACGTCCGGCGAGGAACTGAGTGCGCACATGGGCTTCAATATAGCTGCAGCCCTTCGCAGATATCGTGAAGTAAATGGTAATATATTTCCTTACTGTCTGTTAGTTTTTTGGGGTTTATTTTATTTATTTAATTTGGGGCTAATTGTTCCATCGTCAGTTTTTAGGGTTCTGTAGCCGATGGGAGCCAAGTGGAACCCTATTTGTCCGTCCTTGTCTTTTTTTTTTTGTCCTTCCCTCTGTAGCAGGCTGTATCTCATGAACCGGAATTAGGTAGACAGTTGAAATTTTTACAGATCGTTATTTCTATTGCCGCTATAACAACAAATACATGCTTACATAATCTCACGCCTTCTTCCCCTGGGGGTAGACAGAAACTACAGAACGCCTGCGAAGGCGCCAAATATTAAAATAAAGTTAAAAATTAAAGGGAAAGAAAACAAAAAACTTATTTCTTAAACTGAAGTATTGTTTTAAAATATGTAGTGCTAATATTGTCCGATGTGTCCGACTCGTACTTGGCCGGATTTAAACACAAAAAATGTCTAAAAAATTATTTCCTCAATCACTAATAAATAATAATCAAGACTAATAATTAAGTTACCTAGTCCAGTTGAAATGAATGATTTTAATCTCTTATTTTTAAGTAACATCTCGATCTACGCAAAAATCCTCTTGTTTGATGTTTGTCATTTGAGGTGAATAACATTTTGAATCTTATTATCTTGCAGATGGTAGTTTACCGCAACGTATATTTATATACCGCGATGGTGTAGGTGATGGACAGATTCCCTACGTGCACAGCCACGAGGTAGGTCAATCATCATGTATCTTTTGATTTTTGAACTATTGGTTCATGAATAAATAGTTCTTTTTTTTCGTCTTTAATAGACAATGCTTGTACAGTACCCGGGGGCGTAAAAATGACGTGTAGAGAAAAACACTAGTAGTATACTAGTAACCACTATCCACCTTGCTGCTCTCCATCATCAGACCCTTGTTACTAGTTGTTACTAATAGTATCCATCAGGACGATTCCAATGAGCTCAAGATGAAAAATAACATTCGCCTGGAGTAACGAGGCAAATATTATTGAATTTTTTCAGGGACTAGTAATTTCCTACCTTGGCTTGGGTAAATTTTGAATGGGCTGTGACACCCTTCTTTGCTACAATGTGTTAAAACAAAAAAAATCATAAATATATTATTTCTAGGTGACTGAAATTAAAAAGAAATTGAATGAGATTTATGCCGAAGCTGAGTACAAATTGGCGTTTACCATCGTGTCCAAGCGCATCAACACCCGCATATTCCTGGACCGCGGCCGCTTCGGCGAGAACCCGCGCCCCGGCACCATCATCGACGACGTCGTCACTCAACCCGAGCGGTTAGTAGTGACATTTTATTTACCACCATCCTCAATATGATTGAACTATGGACCAACTTTTGATTCTCAAAAAAAAAAAAACATCAATCTATCTGTGGTATGATCGAAAATAAATGTTAAAAGTTGTTATTGTGAACCCTACGCACTTTGCTATTCTTCGGAAACCTGAGATTACTATGCTAAATAATATTGTTTTACTTTACAGTTACGATTACTTCTTGGTGTCACAAAATGTGCGCGAAGGCACAATCTCACCCACCTCGTACAATGTTATCGAGGATACCACAGGACTCCACCCTGATCGGGTAATTTATACTTTTAAGCATATTTTACACACCACACAGCACTTCTGCGTGGATTTCGTTATTTCCCCTACTAAGTATAGGTACACTCCACCCACTTCAAATGGCTGTTTTGGAAAATAAATCAATAAAATCTTATTATTTAACCCAGATCAGCCGTTTTCAACTTTCTTAATCAAATGAGTGTGATTTCTCTTTTGTTTCCATTTTTACGGTTCCGTACCTCAAAAGTGAACCCTTATAGGATCACTTGTGTGTCTCTGTCTTTCTGTCTGACCGTCAGTCAGCCAGCCAATTTGCTCCAAATCTAATGGACCGATTAAGTTGAAATTTGGTACACAATGAACATCTGTGACCCAAACACGGACGGGTAAAGTAAATAAATTAATTTTGAATACTTAAATGAGGTCACTTTTGGGGGGCAAATAAAATTTAAAATTAAAGTTTTGCAAACTATACTGTGTGAATGTCAAATGAAAGGGCTTCCCTACTATGAGGGTCTCAAATATATTTTTTTATAATTTTAAAACAAATTGATTTAAAGTTATTTAAGAAAGGGGGAGGGGCCCCCTTTCGTATCTCCGAAACTACTATAAAATTTTGAAAAAATACAGAAAATGGTTCTTTACACAGGTTAAGATTACAATCTACAGAGAATACAAGAAAACCTATAAGAAGTCTGTGGTCTTAAAATAACGTGGTAAATCTTCCAATATTGTGAATACAAATTAACAGTTGGAATGATGGGAGAACATGTATTTCAACTACAATGTTAAGTTTGTTCTTGGGATAAATTCATCCCAACTACGAAACCCTTCATTGTGCGTGGTTCGACACGCACTTGGCCGGTTTTTTCCCTAGAGCTCACACTAGATAACATTCTTAAAAATTTGGTCCCTTGTGAGCGAGAGAGGTGACAAAACGCAAAAGTCCTGTTAAAGATAGATTTTCGCTGATACTTTCTTAGTACACCTTTCGTTTAAAACTAAAACTACTGGACAAAATTCAAGTTTTTCTATCTTAAGCGGTTTGGGCTGTGCGAGTCATCAAACACATTCTCATATATATATTTGTACTAGCTGACCCACCAAACATTGTCCTGTCAAAATTTCAATATCTGTTTCTTTTTTTTTTAAACCACCTCAGGAGAATACAACAGAAAATATATATATTCAAATCGGTCAAGCCATTCTCAAGTTACGGGTGACCATGAGAAATAGGGATTCATTTGTATATACAGGATGAAATTTTAATGGTTGTTTTCCTCTTAAAGGGTCATTGTACTCCGTCATTATGAACAAATTTCACGAAATAAGAGGAAAACTACCATTAAAATTTCACCCTGTATATAATATTCTTTTGTTGGAAGCATACTGCTAAGGGCCAGTTTCACCACTTAGGATCAAGTTCCTATTAACTTACTTGGCAGATAATTTCATACAAATTTGTTCCATTTTCGAATTTATTCGGTGAGTAGTGGACATCGTGAAATAGGCCCTAATTGTTATACTTTCATAAAACACTGTCAAACTGTTAGACAAAAATCTGATTGGTTACCGTTACTAAAAATGTTCAACCAAAAAGATGCCATAACAATTTAAATCCATCTCTTATAAGGAAATTCATCACACATGTATTGATTTCAGATGCAATGGCTGACATACAAACTGACCCACCTGTACTTCAACTGCTCGTCGCAGGTCCGTGTCCCTTCTGTGTGCCAGTATGCTCATAAACTGGCATTCTTGGCTGCCAACAGTCTTCACAGCCAGCCACATTACACCTTGAGTGATACTTTATACTTCCTGTAGATTTATATTAGTACAGACCACGCCTAACTTTTTAAACACAGTCAATGAGCCAATTCACACCGAAATGCGCGCACATGCGTAATATATCTTAACAAAATTATTTTTAAAGTATATTTAGTGGCACGCGGCCCAAAGACGCACCGGGCATTTTCAAGCATCTATCTGCGCGCAACACCGGTGTGAACTGACCCTTATACTCTATGCCAAAATGTCGCCACTGTTCAAAACATCTCGTGGTCAGAGGCTGTCTTTACCATGTGATTATTATTAAATGAATAGCTTTAAGAAAAACGGAACTGCCTAGTTTATGTGGTCGTTTTATGACCAACATCTGACTAAGGGTTTTGAGGCGCTAGCCTTGCGTTTAGGAGTATTGAAGCCTTTTTGGGAATACTCGAAATTCGAATCTTAGTTTGCTCGAATTTGCAGACAGTGACAGACATAATCTTAGCGTAACCGCGCGTTTGCACTGGCGAAACATTGCATAAAAACATATTGCTATCTCGATGTATCTGACAGAGATATCAACATGTTTTTAACTGAATGTTTCGCCAGTGCAAACGCACAGTAAACGATACTAAACAGTAAAAAAAAACGAGTACTTTGATTCAAGCAAAATATGACATTTTCTGATTCTTTTTTTTTTTTTTTTTGTAGGTTAGTTACGCTCGTAAGGTTTTGCAGTCCTTGTGACAATTACCTCATTTTAATTTGTCTTCTTTTTGTGTTTATTGTTAGTTTTTTTTTTTATTATTATTAAATAGCTGTTGGTTATTTAAAGTTAACTACCCACCGTGCGAAAGTCGTATGTAGTGTGCGAGCTTGTTTTACATGTACGCTAGACATGTGAAGTCATAAAAATTCAGTAGAGCCTCGATAATCCGAACTCACTCAAAGCATTTATTTCAAATAATCCAATTACAGGCACTTTTGAATTGTCAATGGGTCGGTCAGTCAGAAAGATGAAGCTAGTTGCCCTTCCAAAGCGTAGTAGGTCCCTATGGAGAAGAACGTGCACGAAACTCCATGGACACTTCCGAATTGACAAAAACACCGTTTTCCGGATCGCGGAGCGCTCGAATTATAGTTAGTTCAAAACATTTAAATAAGCTAAGAAATTTCGGAAATTTATGGTAAACTGAACAAAAAATGGTATTGGAAAACGCGACGACGCATGGTATTGGGTTTAGTAAACCGTGTTAATTGATCTTAATCCACTTTAACGCCATGGGTGTAAAAGTGGATACCGTTTCTCCCGGAGACGAGTCTACCTACCCCACGTCTGGCCAGACGGTGGTTGTGCACTACGCAGGCACACTGAATTGGTAAAAAGTTTGACTCCTCACGCGACCGCGGCAAGCCTTTTAAATTCCGCATTGGCAAAGGAGAGGTCATCCGAGGTTGGGATTAGGGTGTTGCTACGATGTCAGTGACCTGCACCCCTGACTTCGCTTACGGTCAGCAAGGCCATCCCCAACTCCACTCTCGTCTTCGATGTGGAACTCCTGCGCCTCGAATAAAACTATTAATGCAACCACCTACTTATAATTTATTAACATGAGACATTATCTATTTCAACATGCAAACCTTTAATAATAAAAACTTTAATGTGTACATAGAAAATGTCTAAGAAAAACCACTCGTGAAACTGCCAAGATCAAATTTTAATGTCAAATCTGTATAATGTATGCACAAGTTGTACTACTTTAGTGGTCTCTTATTCTGAATGTATGATAGGTAAAGGTGATTTCAATTATAGTTTTATTTATAGATCACGAAAAAGCTTTGTCTCTCAATTTACGAAGCAGCATTTTTTCGGACAAAAGGTCATTTCCAAGCAAGTGTTCAGTGCTAATATGGCTTGTAAATGGGAAATTTGTTTGATGTCTGGATTCAGAGGCTCGTCAGTCCCTTGCTTAAGTTCGGCTATTATCTCATCATCAGTTATAGGTTCTGTTAAAGTCCCTTCATCAATTGACAAAAAAGTGGAAATGGTTTCTTCTGTAAACCCACTGATTCTGAAAACAGACCTTCCAAAAGAATCAATTTCATCTGCATTATGGATTTGTTTCCAGGCAAAGGTCGTTTTCTCGTCATTTAGAAAATCGACTTGGAAGAACGGCTTCAGAGTAGAGATAGATGCCAAGACGCTTTTTAAAATGGTCTAGTTCCATCCTCTACTTGCAGATAAACTAGATTCTGTTAGTTTTTGATGGAGGAATCAGGTCTTTTGTTACAATTTATTGATTGATGAATATTTCTCCTTTGCTCTAAAAAAAGATTCTTTGAGCTATTCATTTTCTGGCAATCGGCAACAAATGACCGAATTTTCTGCTCTTTTCTCTTCGAGTCAGTGATAGTAGATTTTTCGACATCATATTTATGAGAAAGCTAATTTGCAGACATTCCAGCTTATAAACTATCCAATATGTCACACCTCTGGTCTATAGTCTATAGGTCACATGTTTGCGTTTCGGTGTCGGAACTATACCTGAAAAAAAACACGATTATCGAGGTTCTACTGATTATCCTAAACGCTTTCGGGTAACAAACGAATGTGTGAGAGATTTAGAAATTGCCACAGGCAAAAAGCTTTTTACGTTATTGAAATTGCCATAAAAATATGCCAATGGCATCACTACTATAAGGTCTTTAGATGTAAGCGTTAATTTTGAGTAAATGAAAAAGTACATAAATATATTGATGTTACTATTTGCATTCCAACTGATTGTTTATTGCTTTTATCCCAATCGTTGATTTAAAACTATTTACAGACATGTAATAATGACTGTAATTCGTGATGCAATTTGGGTCATGTTAAGAATTCTTACAGTATCGCGAATTTTTAGTGACAGCATCTTGGCATTCCGCAGTAAAATACAGAAATAGGCTTCAGCGAATGGGTTATAATTTTTTTTTTTTGTATTTTTGTTTTAAGATTTAATATCTTTTCCAACATTAGTTGATCTGATTATTGTTATAGGTACCTACTTACTGTAAGGATGTTTATTATTGTTTATCGTTTTGCCAAACTGTTTGCTGGACTTCACCACCTCGCCGCATGACACAGCCATTTTCGAGTTCAAAACTTGCGAGTCTAATAACACGTAGGTAAAACGGTTATAACGATAAAAATGTCTCTTTTAAAAACACTGAAACCAGTATCCTTAAAACTTTGTAATACTTTTTGTACTTAATACAGTCATCTTCTCTATGTAAAAAGATATTATGTTTTATTTATCAAACACTACCCTCGAGATGGATGATACAGGCTAAGTTCGTGGGGTATGAATTAACAAGACGTGTCATGGCACGATTTTTGGGATTTTAAAAAACTATCGTCATCGTCATCGTCGTGTGACTGACATTGGCATGGCGTGTGGCTGACACTGCCATGGCCACCATCACGGATCTTAATTTTGATAACGCAAAAAATTAGTCGAAATTTGTCGCCTAATATTAGGTCTTTACCTATGAAATTGCCGTTCTGCAGTACTGGCCATTTCAAATCAAAATAATTTTTGTTTGGCTAAGAATTCTAATTTCAAATTAATTTTATTTTAAAAACATGGATTTTTTTTTTTCCAAAAGTAGTCATTTGTATATTGATTAGTGTTACATTTTCATCGCATTTCAATCTTTTTCGTCATCATGGATACGTTAAAAATTCGAGTAATTATGGAATATGAGTACCGTCGTGGCAGCAACGCGGCACGCAACATCAACGACGTTTACGGAGCTAACACTACAAACCAACGCACCACTTGTTATTGGTTTGCTCGCTTCCGTTCTGGAAATTTCGACCTGAAAAATGAACCTCGCGGTCGTCCGTAGACTGGTCGACAATGACGAATTAAAGGCGATTGTGGAAGCTGATGATAATACACAATCTACGGCTGAATTAGCAGCAGCTTTCGACGTTAGCGTCAAAACAATATTGGTCCATTTGCGTCAAATTGGCAAGGTAAAAAAGCTTGACAAATGGGTGCCCCACGAACTCGATGATCGCCAGCGCGAAGTACGCGTCGAGACGTGCCTTGCACTGCTCAACAGACACATAAATGAAGGAATTTTGAACCGCATTGTTACCTGCGATGAAAAATGGATTCTGTTTGATAACCGCTATAAAATATTTTCTCCGTGCATTTTATAATTTTATATTGGATTTTTAAACAGTTTAGAAAGCCGCCTATGCAAATATGAATTGCTCTGCGTGTTATAATAACATTGAGGGTGTTGACGGAGGTCTCCGATGCACGCGTGACAGCTGTGGGAAGGTATATCACCCCATATGCACAGGCAAAAAAAGCATATTAGACGTGGACGTCGATTCGTGGATATGCCCTGAGTGTTGTTGTGCCATAAAGAAAGGCGGAGATAATTCTTTTACCCCGGTTGGTCCCAAACAAGACTCAAACATAACTCTCAGGAAGAAAGCTACTACTACTACTATGAGAACTAATTACTCAGTTGAGAGTGATGTTGAACTCGCTTCTGATATGCATGCTTTACGCTCGGAGGTGTCAGTCCTCAAAGAACTGCTAACTAAGGCATTATCGTTGATAAGTAGTCAAGAGGAAAAGTTAGAAAAATGTGCTTTTCATGTAGAGCAACTCAATAGAAAGCTTGAGAATTGCGAAAAAAATGGAGTTCAAATCTATAACATGTCCGGAGATCAACATAACCCGCCGCCTCCGTCACCTGCGCTTACCTCGAATGTCACAGAGGTAACTATCCAGCAGGTAAGGCATAAGCACCCGCCTAAACAACAAATAAAAAAGGTAGGAAAGAGTCAGGAATTTCGCCCAAGTTCTCAGCTGACAGCAGCTGATATACCTATTGTCGAACATGTGATCACAGAGGAACCTCCTCTGGTCGATTCACAAATGAACAACACCAGCCTGGAACCAACATCGGTTGCAGTAAATTATATCGGTAATGGAGACTGGACTGTAGTGAAAAAACGCAACAGTAGACAACGCCCATCGCCTCTATGTGGAACTGCCAGTCCAAGTACCATTAACTTAAAGGCGATTGAAATTCGCAAGTATTTTCATCTGTGGAACATGGCCTCGAGTCTCGAAGAAGTTCGACAGTATATTGCCAATCTGTGTCCTGACGCTAACTGCTCGGTGGAAGAACTTACTGCCCGTGGGGATTACAAATCGTACAAAATTGGGATTATAGCTGCGTTTTATGATCAGCTCTACTCAGCCAGTGTCTGGCCGATAAATGCGAAACTCAATCCGTGGATAAACTACAGAAGAACAGCCCCCAAGACCAAGATAAACGATACAGCAAACGTGTCATTGAGCCAGCCGCCGCCCTTTCGTTAATCTACAACTACCCAACAGCAATAGTAAAAATGCTCGCATCAGCTTTTTCTACCAGAATGTACGTGGCCTAAAAACGAAGCTTTCTATGTGGCGCAACAATCTAGCCTTATTAGAAAATTGTCTAGTCGCTGTTACTGAAACTTTTCTAGATTCTTCGGTAACGGATTCAGAACTGGAAGTTGATGACTGGAATGTCCTGCGTCGTGACAGAAAAACACCATGCGGAGGAGTTTTATTGGCAGCACGATCTCCTCTGATACTCCGTAGAAGAAGTGAGTACGAAACTGATTGTGGCGAAGATCTTTGGGCATCCTTCACGTGGCTTGGTCGCTCATATCTTATTTGTGTAGTGTATATAAAGCCCAGTGCCAGTGATGAGGATTATATGCGTTGGTTTTGCAAAACTGAAAGTTTCATAAACAATTTAAAGGCTTCGTAATTCTAACTGGTGATCTTAATTTAAAAAGTGCTTCAACAGATGTCACGAACTACTACTGTTACTTTTTGTCGTTCTGTTCTCTGGTAGATAAAAATGTTATTTTGAATGTTCACGGTGGAATGTTGGATGTGGTACTAGTTCGGGATGGCCTTCATGAGGTTTGTGTGTCCAGTACGGATAGCATTGTCCCGCCAGACGCATATCACCCACCGCTGGAAATAGAGGTAAAGGTTGAATCAGTTCATTGTTCAGACGTAATAGAGCCAAGTAACATAAATTCTATGAGAGATTGGAATTTTAACAAGTGCGATTATGAGCAACTTTATCTGTTACTGTCAGAGATCTCTTGGGCAACTGTATTTCAGGCCAGTAACGTTTCTGAGGCTTTAAACACCTTCTATAATATAATTTATGAAATTTTTGATGGCTGTATGCCAAAGAAACGTCGCTCGAACTCTACCAGTAGGCGGTATCCTGTATGGTTTACACCAGAAATAATTAATGACACCAAGCGTAAACTTGCTTTGCATACAAACTGGAAGCGCTCTAAAAGTCACGATGACTATGAAACCTTCTCTAATCTAACCGCAAGCGCTCAGCAAGTTGGTTGGATCCTGGTTCAGCACCTAAACAATACCCTAAACGAAAACTTACCCCTAGAAAAGTGATGGTCACTGGTTCAAAACCGTTGCCGTTGCCGTTTTGTATGAAAAAATTTAAACGAATTTTTTTCATGCATTTTTTATTTGTATTAATCGAAGTAATCACCCATGCAATCAATGCATCTTTGCCAACGCAGTGGCAGTTTATTGATGCCCTTCTTAAAGAAATCAGCTGGACGAGAGGCAACAAATTCTTCAAAGGCATTTTGTACTGCCTCTCGGGTATTGAATTTTTTTCCCGCCAAGAATTTATCCAAATTCTGTGGCCCTTCGATTAACATAGGTTTTAAAGTGCTACAAGGGTGGGGACGTTTTGACCATTGTTCTTTGCTGTCTCCAGTATTGTAGAGTACTTTCCCTACAGGTGTGGTTAAAAAATTCCACCCCGTATGAATTTGGTTGGACTGCAAAAAGTGCCAGGTTGTGAACTGGCAGACCAATAAATTTTTAAAGGGCATCATTTTAGCTACTAGGAGAACTTAGTTTCATCCTGTAACTCGGTGAGGTGAAATAGACGACCCGATGTGGCCCTTAAAATGGTTTGACTGCGAAACCCTCCAATACCTCCACGCGCACTGGTGATTTACGAGTCACCTGTGCGGCGACAAGGTCACGCGCCTATACGACTTCTAGTGACTTATTATTTAGATTTCTGTGAGTGCTGCAGTGACTAATAAGTTTGCTGATAAGGTTAAGAATGATGGAAGATTCATAGTTCACCAACGCGGAGGAACATTGTAATTTGCAATGGTAATTGCATCGCCATCTAGCAGTTAATAGTCGGAACTCTTAAGTGAGCCAACGATATAGGTACTCTATGCGTGACCGAACATGTACTTAGCTCGGCGAATAATTGCAAATACTACCTACTCAAAGCTTCCGAATGCTTCGCGAATAAATAGGTAGATACTACGGCAATACTACAGAATATTACTCTCCGGCAACGCTAGTCAAAATTATCTAGAAAAACAATACCTACCTACATATCCATTTTGTTTAAAAGATCATTTTGTTTGTAAACGAAGCGTGCGGCGTAATCCAATAACGTAGGTACGCAAGATATATCTCACAGTGTGAAGGCCAATCGCGGGATATAATATATAAGTATATCTCATAGTGGAAAGTCAGCTTGAAACTCGTCACCATATATAATCGATACGTACCTTATTTATGTTTACGTTTTCAAAATCCATAGCAACGCTGCATTCACTGTGTAGACTGTCACAGCTTAAACTTACAATGTGTGTGGTGATGTATGTGTAGGTAACTGACTGTATTGTGATCTAATAAAAATGGAAGAAGACAAAGGAAGTGAAGAAGCTGAAAATTGGAAAGTCTACGAAGCACTGTGCAGCAAAACTCCAACCGAGGTACCTACTTACCTTTATTGTTTTGTTTAAAACACTGACAATTGACACTGATGGTGTTGTAACGTCCCCCAAACATTGTTGGGAAAAGGCTACGCTGATTGTTTGTGTATCATATAATAGTTGACGTTTGAGATGAAATTAACCCGACTGGATCTGTGAACTGACCGATGTAGGAAGATAATAGGTACTTATGTACCTACCTACTTAGCTGAAAACCCTGTCCTAACTAATTCTAAACCTTAGAGTAGGTGCTAATTATCGCGTACTTTTGTGCCAACTCAGAGTGGCCCAGGCGAGCTTACCTACACCACCGTTACCGGAGACATTGAATATCTATGCGATCGCCTGGGAGGCGATCATTAGAGAATATGTATTTGTAGAACATTTTTTTACATACATAAACTCACGCCTTCTTAGCATGGGGTAGGCAGAAACTACAGAACGCCACCTGCTACGATCCTTACATATTACTTTTGCCTTGTTTACGTTCATAGATCTGGTCATACACGCACGCCGGTTGCGAGTAGTAGATACTACGCACCTGACCTTTCTGAAGGACGTTACTAATAAGTTCACTATAATGTCTTCCTAGGGCGTCCTCTCCGAGCGTTATCTTTATGTACCTACCTACATCAACTGGTTGGTCACAATCGCATGTCTAGCACCATTCACTTTATTTCCCGCATTTACCTACTCTCCTTTCCACATCTTCATCAATCTTTCCATCCCTTGTAAACAGACACTTACCAGTGAGTTTGTATATTTGGGGACCAAGTAGATATACTTGCTCCCCACTCTTATCATTTATTAATACCATTACCCTAGTCTTATTCATATTCATATATTTTTTGTGAGCTTGAGAAGCTTTTTGCTATGTATTCGATAGTTTCCTCATTATGGCTGTATCTATAGCCTCTATAAAAATCAGCACTGTCAGACGCTGGTACAGTTATTTTTAGGGTTCCGTACCTCAAAAGGATAAAACGGAACCCTTATAGGATCACTCGTGTGTCTGTCTGTCTGTCTGTCCGTCTGTCACAGCTAATTTGCTCCGAATTGGTACACATATGAATTTCTGTGACCCAAACACGGACGGCTAAAATAAATAAATGAATTTTGAATATAGAGGTCACTTTTGGGGGGCAAATAAGAAAATTAAAAAAAAAAAGTTTTGCAAACTACACCATGTGGCATGTCAAATGAGGTTACTATGCGCGTCTCAAATATATTTTTTTTTATAATTTTAAAATAAATTGTTTTAAAGTTATTTAAGAAAATAGACCAAAATTGACCATCCCCCCCCCCCCCCCCCTTATCTCCGAAACTACTGAGCCTAAAATTTTGAAAAAAATACAGAAAATAGATCTTTACCCGTAGATTACAGGAAAACCTATAAGAAGTCTGTGGTCTTAAAATAACATGGTAAATCTATCAATATTGAGAGTACAAACTTACATTTACAGTTGGAATGTATGGGAGAACATGTTTTTCAACTACAGTGATAAGTTTGTTCTTAAGATAAATTCATCCCAACTACGGAACCCTTCATTGTGCGTGGTCCGACACGCACTTGGCCGGTTTTTTATATAAGATTTCCGTAAGGCTGTGTCAGAAGGGTAATACTACATTAATAATTAATTGGTTGGTTAATTTATATACGGACTAATTAGAGTTACTCTGAACAAACCGTTTTGAATTCAATAAAAGTAGAATGGTTGCCTATTATGTCCATTAAAGATTCTTAAATTTCAGCCAAAGTTTTATAACAAAATTTCGATTAATTTAATAAATCTAGCCTCCCAGGCGATCATTAGTTTACGCAAAATAAGATTAAGTAGTATTCTAGTGATAATACCACAGATCCATTGTAGCAGTTTCCTTTATAAGTAATAACGAATGCCTATAACATTTTTAACAATATAGATAAGTACTTAGTTTGGGCATAATTCTGATAAACAGCAATTATGTGGGGTATAAGTGTAGTAGGTGTGGTGGGGTGGGGGTGTGGGTGTAGTGTGTGTAGTGGGTGTAGTGTAGGGGTAGGGTGTGTGTGTAGGGTAATTGTTTGTTAAATGAACTCAGCGCTCTTTGCTCAACCAGGTATTGGGAACACAAAAAAAAACCTTTATTAATTACAGCATTCAGAAGAACTGAAGAAGAAGATATCTCTTCCAGTTGTCCACTTCAAATGTTTACTTTAAATACTTGGGTTACCAACATTCAAATAACTAATATTATCAAGTATAATTTAGAAAGCATTAAAGGTAGAAAAAAAGACTACAATTTTGATATTCTTAAGAATGAAATTTTACATGAATTACATACTAAATATGATAGTTGGTATAGAATATACACTGATGGTTCAAAGAGCGCTGATGGGTTGGGGGCAGCCTATTATGATTCTAGTAGTGATAATAGAGGCTGTTTCAAAATTAATAATAACAATTTATCTATAATGACATTGGAACTTACTGCAATTTCAGAAGCCCTAACATACGTGAAGAACAAAGGTTACAATAAGGCAGTTATTCTTACAGACAGCAAGAGTGCTCTTCAGCATATAGCTCGATGCGCCTCTGGCTGCAGAGGTGTTTCGAAAGCTTATGCCATTTTAAACCAAATTCATGAGTCCAAATGTAATAATAGGGAGCTGAGATTGCAGTGGGTTCCATCTCACGTTGGCTTACCGGGAAACGAGAAGGTTGATTTATTAGCGAAACAGTCGGCTTTAGAAGGTTTAGTTATTGAAGTTAAGTGTCATTATTCCGAATTATGAGGTAAATATAAAGTAAATTTTTATAACATGTGGACAGAATATTTTGATAAAAAGTCTCAAGAAAAAGGTATTTGGTACAGTACAATGCAGTGCGAACCTCCTCATATTCCCTGGTTTGCCGACGTGAGAATCTGTCGAAAATATATGGTTTTAGCACGCAGGTTAAGGACAGGACACATGCCACTCAACAAGTTTGGCTTTTTAATGAAAAAAGTGACTACTCCAAATTGTGAACAGTGCGGGACTGTGGAGGATGTGCAACACTTGTTGGTGGAATGTGTCCGTAATAGCAGAGAAAGAGATGTGTTGATGGCCGAATTAAACATAAATAGGCTAGATCTGGGTGCTTTTCAAAGTCTCATAGCGAAACCTTGCAGCATTGAAGCTATTAAAATTTACAAGTTCGTTTACAACTCTTACCTAAAATAGTCTGTAGTAGTAGTTTTAAAGTGTACCTATAACCTATGTATGTGTTATTATGGGGCTGACATGGTTATAATATGTATGACCAAAAGCCTCTAAATTAAATAAAGTTATAAAAAAAAAAAAAAAGATGGAGGCAAAATATATGAAAATGGTCGTCACAGTACGTCGTCGCTATAGGCACAGATAGGGAAAGAGAAAAACGCGTTTTAAAAAAATCATAAAATAGTTCCTCCATATCCTCTAGCAATTGTTTTAAAACGCGAAATTTTGTTTGGATGGCTGGATGTTTGTTACTCTTTCACGCAAAAACTACTACTGTACGGATTTTGATGAAATTTGGAACCTGGTTTAACACATAGGATGCTTTTTATTCCGATATTCCTACGGGTTCGACCTCTTTATCTGTTCTGTGGGTTCGAGACTTCCGCGGGTGAAACCGCGAGGCGCTGGTAGATAAATACCTATCTAAAGAAGGTAAGAGGTACTGCGATACATCTTGTCCCGACTCATGTTGGCGGCTAGACACCTATAACTGCTGTCGCTGGTTCGATTCCCGCATGGAAAATGCAGTAGATACCAATGCAGTAGGTACCTAGGTACTTACATGGTACTTACATTACCTACCGTTTCTCGGTGTATGTGTAGTTACCATAGATATAATATTTCTATGGTAGTTACTAGTAGTAGGTAGATAAATAAGACTTAGGGCTGATTGTTCAATAGGTTGTTATCTTTTACCTGAAGAATAAATGTGAGAGTTTGACATATTTTCCGTACAAAAGCTGTCAAACCGCCATATTTATTCCTCTGATAAAAATTATCTGACTATTAAACAATCAGCCCTTACCTACTTAATTATGTCAAAAATAATTGTCCCACCATGCAATAATAAAGGAGGAGCCCGTTGTCGTTATAACTTTATTAGTAGGTAACTGGCTACAAAATCCAGACTATAGTCTCGTCTCCTTTTTTTTCTTTTTTTTTTTTGTG
The DNA here is from genome assembly GCA_946251885.1 of Cosmia pyralina. Lineage (NCBI taxonomy): Eukaryota > Metazoa > Arthropoda > Insecta > Lepidoptera > Noctuidae > Cosmia > Cosmia pyralina. The sequence continues at coordinate 16,850,311 of OX276346.1, forward strand.
GATGGGAAATCATCAAATGACTTCTCCCGCTCCGGGTAGAGCGGGAGGGTGTGTCAGACTTTTACTTTTATCTCTTTGAGGCGCGCGTGGAACACAACGCGCCGACGACCCGGGCCTGGTCCTTACCGGACGGCGAGCTGCCCGTTACTCGTCGTCCGCAAGCCCGCGCCTACGGTGGCCGGGCATCGGCGATAGATACCCGCCGCCCAAGGCGTCTCCTGCGGCGGCTAGGGGCGCGAGGGCGCGGCTGTTGCCTCTCACTCACGCGTTCCGCCTCCTCCTTCGCGAGCATTACTGCTTCGCAGAAGGAGGTGACGGCCTCCCATGCACTCTCGCTCCGCACCATGGCCTGGACCAGGTTTAGACGCGAGAGATCGCCGCCGCCGATCGCCTCCGTGAGAACACGGCGGTGCTCCGCCCAAGCCAGGCAGACCTCCACTGTATGCTCCACCGTGTCCTCCGGGCGATCCAAACAATGGTGACACCCGGGTGTTTCCTCCCGCCTTATCCGAAACAGGAACCTCCCGAAACAACCGTGTCCGGTGAGGGCCTGTATCAGGCGGAAGGTGAGGACGCCGTGGCGCCTCTCCAACCACTCCTCAAAGAGGGGACTTATCGCCGCAATTGTGGCGTACCCAGCGCTGGGTTGCGACAATCGCACTCTCCATGTCGCCATGAGATCCCGCCGGAGCTCTGTCAACAACACAAACTCAAACCTAATAACACTGCTCGACCCGGGTGTCGAACCCACGATCACACAGGGTTACTATAATTATGTATACTTAGGTTGGGTTATGGGTCTTTGTTACCTGAAAATAAATGGTTTATTTTATTTTTATTTACAGCAGTCGTGCTACTGCGCTAAGTTTGGTAATAATTATTTTACTAATGTAAGTACCTACCTACATTAGGTTCTACCTATTGTCATCTACCACGCGAAATGAAAAACTCAATAGAGTAAATTATAATTATAAGACATTCTTAATAGGTAGGTACCTACTTATAAAGGCTAAATCAAAAGGTCGATAAGTTTAACGAGAATTAGAAAAATTTTCGTTGAAGGGGGTGGTGGCGTGCATCGTCCCGTACCTCGCACGGATTTCTCGTGGAATATAAACATAAGTACCTACCTATACTGTTATAGTATACGTTCCTGCACCTAACGAAGCAACCAAGTCGTAGATTACAAGCTTCCCTTTCAGAAACATTTCCGTGTTTTCCTCGTCTACCTGCCACAATACAGCGCTCGATTAGATGGCTGTGATGACATCGCAACTATATCACAATCCAACCAATTATCATGTCCATAAAAATCGTGATTTGGGGTACGCTCCCCATCGTTTATGTAAATTATAAAGCTATGCATGTTAGTACCTGCCTATATAGGTCGGTGGAAAAGATATCGTGACTCTCGGTCGGTAAGTCTGAAACCTCGAACCGGATCACGCTACATTTCCAGCAAGGAGAGGTACTTTACTACACTAGTCGTCTTTTGCTCGTCACGAAAAACTGACTTCTTTTACTGTACCTACTGTACCTATAATAAGATCTAGTTCACAATGGAGTTTTGTAAGTCTTACAGTTTGAAACTTATCAATTTGAGTAGACGTAATCTGGGATAGAAACAGTTGCACAGTAAGATATGAATTAAAATTTCTTCAGATGGAGGCCGACGTTGGTAACGACATAATAACAAGTCTTCGAAGTGATCTCGCTGGTCTCCAGTACAAGCGGGATAAGCTGATATCTGAAGTGAGCCACAATATTAAACTTCTTGTCATATTTATTTGATAAAGTAAGAAAAAAACAAAGCCTAAAAACTAAATTCCTTTACATACATACTTATTGCAGAACAGTGACTTAAAAAATCAAATGTTATCTCGAGATCAGAGAATACTTGAGCAGCAAGTAGAGATCGATCACCTTCGTGAACAGAATGCTCGCCAAAATGCTATCATATCATCTCTTCGAAAGAAGATCCAAGATCTCGAAGAGATTCAGCGAAATCTCCAGTCATCGCATGGTCGAAGTGAAATCACAGTACAAACCCTACAAAGAGATAACCGTTATTGTGAAGAAAAGATTAAAGATTTAGAGAAAAAATTACGTTCTCTTGAATTAGAATGCCACAGTGAAGAACAACAAAAAGAAAATGCCCGTTGTCAGTTTCACGATCTCATTCGACGTATGTCTGCAGCATTGGAGTCTGATTTTTGTGATACCACACACACTCATTCTCCGGAAAGTTTAATAATAAAGGCTGCTGAACTCGTCCAAGAAATCACCAGACTGAAAAACAGATGTATGAATACAACAGAAAACTTGTCAACCGTCGAACAAGAACTGAGGAGTTGCAGAGATGCACTAGAGAGATCTAATACTGACAAGGATATTTTACAAAGGCAACTATCAGGCCAACTTCTTGATCTCGAGAGGCTCAAACAAGAAAAAGAATCTTTAAGTGTTCAAAACAGAGTTATCGAACGGGAACTGCATGAAGCAAGAGAGAAATTAACACATTGTTCTAAAAACTTAAATGTTGTTACTGATAATGTAAACCAGAATGAATCTATAATAATTCAGCTGAAAGGTATTTCGTATATCAATTACAAATTAATAAACAATCATTTGATGTGTTATAATTTATGTAGATAATTTGATAATGTAATTTTCAGAGGATTTGAGGCATCGAGATGAAAAATATCAACGCCTACATGCGGAATTCCGTAATACCATGGAGTCGATAGCCATCTTATTGAGTTTGCCAACGCGGTTTGTGGAGGCACACGAAAGTACTATCAAAGATAGAATTCGCGAAATTTTAAGTGATAATAAAGACAAATCTGTAGTGAGTACAAAATTTTGTCATGAATTAAGTAATAAATATGCTGACTTGTCGGCAATAACTTCCAATGTTTTGGTTTAGAATGTTCTTGGATTTTCATATGTCCCAATGCATCCCCTAAAATCAATCATTGAATATGGTTAGCATGAATAAACAGACTACAGTAACAATTTAATTGATATTATTTTGATTACAGCAAATAGACGCATTGCGTGACAAGTTGGGTATGGAGTCTCAGCAGTTGGGCAGGACAGCACACTTGCATGACCAGGCGACCACGCGTGTGCGCATTCTGGAGGATGAGAGAAACATGCTTGAAGCAAAATTACACAAGTTGGAGTCTGAACTCAACGCCCAGGAACTGTCTAGGGAGAACCTACGCAAGGATAAGGCTAATGTGAGTCGAGTATCATTTCCGCATTTACAAAACTTGTGTTCTGACCGAGCTTTCCTACTTATATGCGTCATGGATTGCAATAAAAGTCTGGACTGGTGCATTCGAGGGTCATGATCTTCTTTGTCGTGTTAATGTAATGTATTTTATCTTATGCGTATTAGTTGTTATTAGCAAAACTCAGCCACATCGAAAGCGTTAGCTGTGGCCTCGGACCCAGTGTGTAACAGACTATCGATCGGAATCTGAATCATTTTGAAGCAAATTGCTAATCCATTGCTTCATTATGTTCGAAACATTTATCTTCTAAACACCGTAAATAACGCAATGAATGTTGTTGATCCGTCAAAATGAAATCGATTCCGAGGGATAGTGCACCTTGACCTAATAGTTAAATGGTTTGCTCCACTCGTGGCCAACATTTGTGTTCAGTTACAAAATAGTGTAGAAAACGGTTTTTTAATGAAGATTTTATCGAAGCATCACATGTTTCAGGAGTTTCAATTTCAATAGCTGCAAAAACCCTATCTAAACAAATTTTTGGGGGAAACTTTCTACATTGTACGGTTCCAGTTCCAACGGTAGACGTTTCCTGTGACGAAGGACCTTAATATTCCATGTTACAGTACACTGTTTTACGAAGTATTTGTGTGCCGCCTGGAGGATTCTCTAAACATCCGAACAAGAGTATGCTCACAGCAACCTGTTTTTGCTTCTCCTTTATCTTTATCCTTTTTGTCATTGTCTTTAAAAAGTTAGACATTGCTGCTACAGTCTTTTTTTACTTTTTAGAACATAATACATAAATTAATGCTGGTACACACGAGGCTATTTCGCTAAGCAGTGTTATATGCAGTTATAATCTACATTTTTTGGTGGGCCGACCGTCTCTAAAATGCCCGGGCCAGTTTCAGGTCCCAGTCCGGGCCTGTGTAGGGCCAGGTGTTAGTGGGCCGCTGGGATCTTTTCTACAGGCTGGTAGAGATGCCAGCTGACTATGTGGAGCTGAGAGATGTTTGAGAAACACAGTTATATTCATGCTTTGCTAGGGTTGCGATCAAAATGTGTTGTTTTTTCGAACTGAGAAAACTTCTGTGACTAGAATTTGTATAAGTCCAATTTCGTCTTTTGAGACCTAGCATACACTCGGAAACTAATATCTAATGTTTACAGAGAAATCTGTTTTGTTACAGTTTGTTGCATTCCTAGAGCGTCTAAGCAGAACACTTAATATGGATGAGCTAACCCAAGATATCGGAATAGAATTGCACACTGAATCTATTATACACCGCGCCGAGCAGTTGGCGCGGCTGGAGAGCGATAAGATTGTCGACAAGGTTAGTGTTAGTAGGTGGTACCGATAGCTGAGCTGATGCTCAGTACACTGCAGCGATATGTATATGATATCAGGATAGCTATTTCAATAGGTACCTTTATTGTTATATTACTGTAATATTTGTCCCCCAAGATATGAATCTAATATGAACACATTAATATTCTATTCTATTAGGGTAGGCCCCTTCTACAAGGTACCTCTTAAGGGGTCATTTGTATTCATCATTTTGAACAACTTTTACTATGGGACCAAACCTGAAATCGCGTAAAAAAAATCGGCTATTCCCTACATTTATTCGCATGACTCGTCAAAATGTAGGGAACAGCTGATTTTATTTTCGCGATTTCAAGTTTGGTCCCTAAAAGTTGTTCATAATAATGAGTGGTCTACAATGTCCCTTTAAGAGGTTGTGCGTTATTTAAGTTACACCTTGTTAAAATATGTGATCATATTATTTATTTATTTATTAGAGTCTGATCTTGTAAATGTAGTTCAATATTTGTATGAAGTCTATTTATCTAGGTTTTTACTTTCTATGTAGGTACCAAACATATTCATATCTATCTAACTTTTCCACCAGCACCCTAACTGCGTGAGCGTAACACTATCGATCGGAGTCTGAATCATTTTGAAGCAAATTGCTAATCCATTGCTTCATATGTTCTAAAAATTTGACTTCTCAACACCGTAAATAACGCAATGAAGTTTGTTGAACTGTCAAATTGAAACCGATTCCGAGGGATAGTGTGTTACGCAACTAGGGTGCTGGTAACTCTACAACTGTTTTGTATTTAATTGTTAAGTTAATTAATATTATTATTAAACAGTTATGGTACGCCACCTTAAATAGCAGTGTAATAACATGTACAATAGTACGTTACCTTCACCTTTACTGTGTCGGTACACTTGCTCACATGTACAGGCAATGTTGCAACTTGTACAAAGCGTTCGTGTCTGTGTGTTAACCCGTGTGTGTTCTGTGTAGATGCTATATTACGGATACTATGGCACGCTCCCCAGACTGCGCAGAGAAAGATCTTTCCATGATTTACCTTATCTTAAAGAAGTAAGATTTGCATTTGAAACTAATTGGAATGACATTGCTTACATATACCTACTCGTACAATAAAAAATAAAGCAGTCATACAGTACTTTTGAGAAACCACAAACAAATATTCTCAGTTGCATTTTAATGACTTGTGTATCCATCATCCTGCACAGTTAATTAGCACTAATAAACAATACATAATTAATCATTTCACGCAATTTAATTATAATTAGTCACTGGGTGCAGTAAACCAGCATAATTATTAGAGATCGGATAATCGAATACATATTTACATAAAGATAATTTTTGCTAAGAAAATATGGAAGCGACTTCTTAATTATTATTTTTTTCTTAATATAAATCCTGGGATTGGGCGACTATAACGACTTCTTAAATCATAATCAGCCTTTAATGTTCCCACTGCTGGGACACAGGCCTCCTCTCTGTGAGAGAGAGTGGGCCGTAATCAACAACGTGGGCCCAGTGCGGGTTGGTACACATGTCACATATTTTTGTATTTTTGGATCTAAGATATGCCGGTTTCCTCACGATGTATTCCTTCACCGTTTTGAGAGTAGTGGTGATGAAATAATTTACACAAAGTAAAGCGCCTATCAAGGTTTGAACCTATGACCTACAACTTGTACTCGTAAGTCGCGGCCGTTACCACTGGGCCATCACTGCGCTTACTTCTTAAATATGTGGTATTATTTATTTAAAAATGCCGGGACACCGGGATCGCATTACTATTTGTATGCTTGTTTACTTGAAATTCATTTTTAACATTACTTATCCTTTATCCTTATCCTTTAAGCACGTTTCCTATGCCAGTTTGGCAACCTTATATAACACTAGGTTTTGCCCGCGGCTTCGCCCGCGTGGATGTCGGGAAATATCCCACGGGAACGTACTACCTGGTTTAAAAGTACCAGGTAAACAATATCTTCTCGCACTGCTTATATATAGTATCTGAGGAGCGGTGCGCGGATTGATATACGATTGCTGGAGGATAATAAATCCTAAAACCTAACAATAGTAAGGAACGGAAAATTGCCAACTTGCATGCCTTTGAAGGCAACTTTAAAGCGATACTATAAATCTTCTTTATTCCCTATCCCGTGGGAATAAAAAAAAAATGAAGACTAAATGTTACTTCAAAATACGAACTATGACAACATTTACAATCCCTTATATCTCTTAAAAAGAGGTACACAACATTTTTAATATTATTCGTGAATTTTAAAATCAACCCCTAGTTTACCCCATTAGGGGATGATTTTTTCTTAAATCAAAAGCATAAAGTATAATTTTCATATCACTAACTTAAGAAGTGCTGGGTTTCCCATACAAACTTTCATCCTCTATATCACCCCCTGTAGGATTATTTTTGAGACAAAAAGTAGCCTATGTCCTTCCCCAGGAAGCCATTATCATTTTATCTATAGCCTTGCCAAATTTTATCGATATCCGTGCAGTTTTGTGAATTTTAAAATCATCCCCTATTTTACCCCCTTAGGGGATTATTTTCCGAAAACGCTGAACCACATATTCCTTTATTTCCTACCAAAAGCAAAAAGTTGAATTTTCATATCCCTTAATTATGAAATGCTGGGCTTCCCATACAAACTTTCATCCCCTATATCACCCCCTGTAGGATTATTTTTGAGAAAAAAAGTAGCATAATATGTCCTTCCCCAGGACGTGCAAAATTTTATCGAAATCCCTTCAGTGGTTTAATTGTGAAAAGGTAACAGACAGACAGACAGACAGAGTTACTTTCGAATTTATAATATTAGGTCTTTACCTATGAAATTGCCGTTCTGCAGTACTGGCCATTTCAAATCAAAATAATTTTTGTTTGGCTAAGAATTCTAATTTCAAATTAATTTTATTTTAAAAAATAAGGATTTTTTTCCCAAAAGTAGTCATTTGTTTATTGATTAGTGTTACATTTTCATCGCATTTCAATCTTTTTCGTCATCATGGATACGTTAAAAATTCGAGTAATTATGGAATATGAGTACCGTCGTGGCAGCAACGCGGCACAAGCGGCACGCAACATCAACGACGTTTACGGAGCTAACACTACAAACCAACGCACCACTTGTTTGGTTTGCTCGCTTCCGTTCTGGAAATTTCGACCTGAAAAATGAACCTCGCGGTCGTCCGAAGACTTTGGTCGACAATGACGAATTAAAGGCGATTGTGGAAGCTGATGATACACAATCTACGGCTGAATTAGCAGCAGCTTTCGACGTTAGCGTCAAAACAATATTGGTCCATTTGCGTCAAATTGGCAAGGTAAAAAAGCTTGACAAATGGGTGCTCCACGAACTCAATGATCGCCAGCGCGAGGTACGCGTCGAGACGTGCCTTGCACTGCTCAACAGACACACAAATGATGGAATTTTGAACCGCATTGTTACCTGCGATGAAAAATGGATTCTGTTTGATAATCGCAAGCGCTCAGCAAGTTGGTTGGATCCTGGTTCAGCACCTAAACAATGCCCTAAACGAAAACTTACCCATAGAAAAGTGATGGTCACTGTTTGGTGGTCTAGCGCCGGTGTGATTCATCACAGCTTCTTACCAAACGGGGTGAGCATTACTTCAGATGTGTACTGTGAAGAACTGAAAACAATGATGGAGAAGCTGGCACATCTCCAACCAGCATTGGTCAATCGCTCGTCTCCGCTGCTCCTGCACGACAACGCGCGACCTCATACTGCACACCAGACGGTCTCCAAGTTGCAAGAACTGGGGTTGGAAGCTCTCCGTCATCCGCCCTACTCACCGGACCTTGCGCCTACAGACTACTACATTTTCCAGAATTTGGATAACTTCTTGGCGGGAAAAAAATTCAATACCCGTGAGGCAGTACAAAATGCCTTTGAAGAATTTGTTGCCTCCCGTCCAGCTGATTTCTTTAAGAAGGGCATCAATAAACTGCCACTGCGTTGGCAAAGATGCATTGATTGCATGGGTGATTACTTCGATTAATACAAATAAAAAATGCATGAAAATAATTCGTTTAAATTTTTTCATACAAAACGGCAATTTCATAGGTAAAGACCTATTAGTATGGATTAGCTAGCATTCGATTCTATAGTCAATAAAAACTTTTTTACAAAAAAATACAACCGACTTCCAAAAACAACTACAAAGTGAAAAATAACTTTAATTTCGGAAGTCGGTGTCTAGTTAAATGTATTTTCGTTTTTGCCACCGACTTCCGAAATTAAAGTTATTTTTCACTTTGTAGTTGTTTTTGGAAGTCGGTTGTATTTTTTTTGTAAAAAAGTTTTTACTTTTTAGTTGTGGAACCTACCCCACACAAATTCTAATACCACTACCTGCAAAACAAACTAGAACATCATCCATGTAAAAGTGGGGGAAAAATACGTATTATTGAAGCTAACTTAAAAACTACCGAAGCAAAGTTAATCAATGTTACATGGGACCAACTGTGATGACCCTCTCGAATAAAACAAAAAAAATCCAAATCGGTCCAGCCATCTTCGAGTAATCGGGGAAAAAGGTTCCGACGAATGGAAGTCGGTTAAAAAGAACTAAATTTATCAATTCCTGAATCGTAAGATTTTTACGATCGACACAAAAGTGCATTCCATAATTGCCAACACCTGAACCTAAGTAAATATACCTACATTCGATTCTATAATGCAGAACTCTAAATTGGTCGAACCCGGAACCCAGGCTTTTTCGATGCAAAAGTACAGGACCTACATTTCATAATAGCCAACACACCAACTATATGTAATTATGCATCCGAATAACAGATCTATAATAATTATTATTGTCTATAAAGTAGATACCTATAAATAATAAAGAATCATGGCCACGCTGCTAACATGCTTGGACTAGTGAAATTTAACAAAACGACCCTTGATGAAACATACGTTGTTTCATTTACCTTTAGAATGTAACTAAGTACGGCCCTTCAATATATTTTTAAAAGATGGGAGAGTCGAGTAATAAAGAAATATGTTTTTTGAAGTTAGGTGGTATGTTATTAATCTGTGGCTTTTTGAATTGAGAGGTTTCTCACCTGTTTTTTTACATAGGTTACAAATTATGTCGAATGCAAGCCAGATAAGTCTATGCGTGTCTATATGTGTCTATGCGTGTGTGTGATCACTAATCGTGGTCTTTTACTGACGGTGCATATTAGTTCATATATACATATTAGTACCAAGCAGCACCCTCGGTCGTGTCACAGCTGCAGACTCATCTGGTTCGCACTCTACACATCTGTTAAGGTTGAGTTATCTTCATTCATAAGTAGGTCCCATAAAAGACATGGACAGAAAAAAAAATAAATTGAATTTGTCCCTGATAATAGAGGAGTTTTGAAAACTGCTCTGTATAGGTAGCTCAACCTCTCTACTTCAAAATTACTAATTTAAAACACCTACGACAAAAAAACTCATTAATTTACTTATATGGTTTTATTATAATTCTCTTATAAATACATCATCAAGGAATGCGGCAGGAGCAGCTACATTTTGAAAGCCGAAGCTGCGGAGGTAAGGGCGAAGGGGCTGCACTTCCCGCACCGCAAGAGACTTTGCAGAAGCATGCCAGTTTTAATTAAAAAAAAACTAACAACTGATTATTAAGGATGATGCGTAGTGGTAGCCCGCGAAATTCATTTTTTTTTGGGTTTTTTGCAATTTACAGGTCCGTGTCAGGTTGTATCTTGATCAAAGTATGATACGCGGAAATAAAACATATGTATTTATGTAATTTAACCATCAAAATCATCAATACATCTCTCTAAGTTAGATTTCGTGCAGATTCGTCATTGACGAATCCCACCGAAAAAAAAAAACCAAAAAAAAATTGAATTTTGCGGGCTACACAGCGCAATCACCTTAAGCTGCTACTTTCTACTTAAAATATTATCCTTCGCTGTAGCTGCCAACCAACTATTTTTGCTACTCGATTTAATAATTTTTTAATCCCAAATTCTGATTAATTTCTCGCCGCGTTAAATACATGCCTAAAATGATTACTTTTAAACAGTTCACATTGCCTGGGATTTCATTTCGATTAAAAAATAAAATCGATTTAGATCTAAGTTGAAGTATGGACTTCTCTAGTTACGTTAATAATTATAAATGCGTTCAAAATCAATACTTTTTACTGCGTTCTGATAAAGCAAAGTTATAATTATAATGATGATTATTTAAACACCTCCCAATCTTTTAAAAATAAATTGATGATACCTAATAATTTCATTAATAATGTACTACATTTTGGTGATAGTCTCATCTTAGGTCGGAATTCTGTTTTTCCCTAGTCCAAAATGACCATGATTCTTTACGAATAGGTAGAATAGTTTACATTTTTTATTTATAAGTTCATTAGCTAGATTAAGGTAGGTACTCGTAGGTACCCACTGAATTATTAAGGTGAGTCCTAATCATCATTTGGAATAAAGTACCAAGGTACCTAATGTAAGTTTCATAGACATGCACGTAGATATATAAGTAAGTAAGCCTCACTGAATCAAATCAAAATATTTTATTCCACATAAATAACCTACGTGGGCACTCTTATGAAACGTCAAAAGCAGTAAGCTAGGTGCACGGTTCCTATTGGTCGTTTCATAAGAAGAGTCGGCAAGAAACTCCACGGTTACTCTTTTAATGAATGATTTTCTTTGCGACTAATGCGTTATCATTATTACAGCGAGTATGTATAGGTAGACACCATAAATACATTTTGTATACAGGGTGTAAGTGTAAACAGTGGCAACCTTTTAAGGGGTACTCATCATTATGAACAACTTTTACTATGGGACCAAACCTGAAATCGCAAAAAAAAATCAGCTGTTCCCTACTATTGACGAATTATGCGAACATAAATGTAGTACTGAACAGCTGATTTTTTTTCGCGATTTCAGGTTTGGTCTCACAGTAAAAGTTGTTCATGATGATGAGTACAATGACCACTTAAAAGGTTACCATTGTTTACACTTATACGCTGTATTTCTATGGTAGACGTAGACACCTACCCATTCAATATTACAAGCACTAACGCAATTAGGTACCTACCTAAATAAAAAGTGTGGTGAAGAAATTGTATCTGCTAATGTCCCACATTCTAAGTAGGTATTAAGGTTGGTTCAAGAACTTAGATCATGATATAGGTAAGTAAATATTAGATTCAAAATAAAGAAGTTTTGTTGAATTAAGAACTTTTTACAACATCTGATTTGCCTTGGAATGTACAGTCGGCAGCACACGCGATGTCGTCTGCATCGATACGAACAAACACAGTACAGTCACGCACACATTTTGCATGACAGCGCTGATTTATAGAGCAACTTTTGTCATTTAGTACCGTTATCCATAACATTGTTCCTGAATTTCAGACAGCAGTAGTTTACCAGTTACAAAGACGAATAAGGATTCTAAGAGAGCAGCTGCAGAGAAAGGACTTGCACTTGGACTTACTGCGACGCAAGCTTAGTGTGCAGGTAAGTGGCAAAAGCGGCCTACTAACTACTCAAACTCGTTGAAAGTAGTGCAGTATGTTTACGTTTTTACCAGACTGCCCCAGAAGGAGGGTAACGTTTTACGATAGGTAGTATGTATGTATTCTATAGGTCTATTAAAATTTCTTTTGCACGCTCCGTAGCCTAAACGGCTTGATGGGCTTTAACATAAGGTGTCGTGGGAGTGACCTAGGCTATATACAGGAAAAGTTTGCGCAAATTTTCACAGGGTGTTCTACCCTTGAATATGAACCAACTCTGAAATCACGAAGAAAAAATCGGCTGTTTCTACAAAAGTTCAATACTTAAACTCGACCATTTATTGAAAGAATTTTTTGGTGATTTCAGAGTTGGTCCCTTCTATAGAAAGTTGTTCATATACATGGGTAGAACATCCTGTGAAAATTTCCGCACTGCTTAAAAACTTTTTCTCTATAGGTAAACAAAAAAAAAAAACCTTGAAATAAAGCAAATTATTAAAAAAAAAAAACAAAAAACCTGACTGCAAAAACCATACTTAGACAAGAAAGTTATATTTCTATGGCAAAACACATAAGTACTTACATACTTAACTGAATAGAGAAAAAAAAGCATTATGGTCATGGTTACCCACGTGCCAAATTAAAACCCATTCAGCCGTTTTATCGTGAAAGTGTAACAAACAAACTCACTTTCGCATTTATAATATTAGGGGTTAAGTATGAAATTGCCGATTTGTACTAAAAAATTGCAATTCGTTTTTTTTTTTATTTAACATATTTATTTAATCAACATAATTACCATTATTATCTATACATTGCTGCCATCTAATAGGAAGGTCATATAAGCCTTTGCGATAGAACTCTCGTGATCTAGATTCGACAAACTGTGTGAAAGCATTTTGTACTGCCTCCTGAGAAGAAAAATTTTGATCACGTAGAAAATTCTCCAAATCACGAAAAAAATGGTGGTTTGTTGGAGCAAGGTCTGGTGAATACGGAGGGTGACGAATGGTTTCTAATTGCAGTTCCTGTAGAGTTAAAACGGTTTCTCGTGCTGTATGAGGTCTAGCGTTATCATGGAGCAATAATGGAGAAGATCGATTCATGAGTCGGGGCTGTTTCAGTGCTAGTATTGCTATCATTGTTCGGAGTTCGGCACAGTAGACATCTGCTGTTATTGCTTGACCAGATCGGAGAAAGCTATAGTGAATAACACCATGCTGAGACCACCAAACAATTACCATTACCTTTTTATTGGTAAGCTTTGCTTTAGGACACTGTTGCGGCGTTTGACCTGGGGTCAGCCATTGCATTTTTCGCTTACGGTTATCGTAAAGAATCCACTTTTCATGACATGTCACAATTCGATCCAGAATTCCTTCATTTCTGTATCGATTCAACAAGGCAACACAAGTTTCAACACGCGTTTCTTTCTGCAGGTCAGTCAAACCATGAGGCACCCATTTCTCATATTTTTTTATTTTATTGATTTGACGCAAATGAGTCAATATTGTTGGTAAGGTAACGTTAAACCATGCCGCTAATTCCTGGGTAGTTTGGCTCGGATCGGCTTCCACCATCTCTTTCAATTCATTGTTATTCACCTGTGTCTAGTCTAGGTCTTTCACGTGGTTCAAATCAAAGTTTCCATCACGAAAGCGTTTAAACCAAAATCGCACGGTGCGTTCATTAGCAGTCCCCTCTCCAAACGCATCATTGATATTGCGAGCTGTTTCTGCCGCGTTAGTTCCGCGTCGGAACTCGTATTCAAAAATAACTCGAATTTTCGAAGTATCCATCTTTCTTGTCTAAGCTGAATAAAAAAAACAACTGAAAGTCGATAATCGAATGATGCACATTTTTTAAAAGAAGAACTTCATAGGTACCATGTGAAAAAAGTTTCACTCAAAAATCTCAAACCATGAAGGTTCTATGTCAATTCGAAGTTCCAAATACAATAAACGGCAATTTCATACCCCTATTATTAGTTAGGATTGAACTTTGCATTTGTAAGGTATTGCAGATGGGGGCAAACAACAGTTACGTAACTGTACCATATTTCAGGTTATTTTTTTGTCCCCGTCTGCAAGTAGGTACTTAGGTAAGTACAAAAAACAAAGTTCAATATATATTATTCCTTGTTTTTTTCCTTTCAGTTATGTATTTTTATTTTCTAACATCTTCTCGGCGCCACGTGTATCTTTTGTCACACATTGTCTGAACATTGTGTATCCAAAACATTGAGGTAAATATATTATGTACTAAGTACACCTCAATGATCCAAAAGTACCTATACACATCTTTGTATTCGGTAAAAGCGCTGTGTATATTTTAGACACACGTTTTCTATGTGTAGGTACATGTAAATAAATGGTCTGACCACTGGTTACTTTTTTTCAATAGACTTCCTCGAAAACTGGTTCATATTGCACTACGATTAGGTTCACAATGCAATATACACATATTTCACACGCGTGCGATTTTTCATTCTCCAACACGTGTGCGGGAATAAAAATTGCCACAGATAACTTATACCTATACTTATTCCAAATTGGTTCAATGCCTCTATTCACACCGTCTCTCTTCGGAGGTGATTTTTTTTTTTTTAAATCTCGGCAAAGAGTTAACCGTCTTTACGGCGTTAATATTTCTTGAATATTTAAACAATGTTTATAAATAGAATATCATCAAAAACTATGATTATTACAATAGAAAAAACTTTTATGAACTAATTAACATTTATTTGTGTTCTAAACTCAAAAATATTTGAATTTTCTATTTTTCATATCAGGCTGTTTATCGGCTTTACACATTTGCTTCTCCTTCAACCTGGCGAAAGCAAAGCGCGTAAAAAAAAAGAAAATTTAAATCATAGTTTCCTAATAATTCATGACAAAAATATTTGTCGTTATTTTATTTTATTTCTTCAAAAGTGTACCTACTGAAATTTTTTTTTCAATACACTTCCTCGAAAACTGTTTCATAACACACTACGATTAGGTTCACAATGCAATGTATTTCACACGCGTGCGATTTTTCAATTTCCAACACGTGTGCGGGAATAAAAATTGCCACAGATAACACCTATACTTAGTCCAAATTGGTGCAATGCCTCTATTCACATTGTCTATTCGGAGGTGAATGTTTTTTTTAATCTCGGCAAAGAGATATGCGTCTTTACGGCGTTAATATTTTTTTTAATATTTAAATAATGTTTATAACTAGAATATCATCAAAAACCATGATTATTACAATGAAAAAAACGTTTATGAACAAATTAACATTTATTTGTGTTCTAAACTCAAAAATGTTTGAATTTTCTATTTTTCATATTAGGCTGTTTATCGGCTTTATACCTTTGCTTCTCCTTCAACCTGGCGAAAGCAAAGCGCGGAAAAAATGAAAATTTAAATCTTTAAAATAATTCATGACAAAAATATTTTTCGTTATTTTATTTTATTTCTTCAAAAGTGTATTAAAATACGTCGTTTGATACACGTGGGCATTTGTTATTGCAGTTCTCGGCTCAAAAGCAACCTCGCCTACGGCTCGGGTGTTAATTCCGCCTCGAATGCAATAACAAAAATTCTCCACTTGTATCAAAATGTAGGTACTACTATTTGTCTTGACCTTTTTCGTGGGCACACCCGACAGGACGAGAGCTGTCGCGTCCGCGCCGTGCTTCAAGCGGAGCGCGACGAGGCCGTGTCGCGCAACAAGAAGCTAGCACGCCAGTGTGACAAGCTGCAAGTGCAGCTCAGCGACGCGCGTGCGCAGATCCGCGACCTCAACGCGCAACTAGTAGACGCTGCTGAGTATAAGGTACTTACCTACTATTTTATGGTCTTCCTCACCACGTACTGATAGAATAGTATGAAGGGGATAGAAGATCAATCATAATATGGTGTAGCATTATTTGTTAATGAAAGTTATCAAGTAATGCGCGCTCATAACACAATAATAGAAATAAACAATAATAGGGCGCTCGTTGTGAGGGCGGTGTTTTTACCGGCTGACTCCATGTAGGTACTTATTTTTTTATTTGTAGCGTAATGTTCAAGACTAATCTACAAATATAGAAATAAGTACATGGAGGTTAAGGTCCTGCGACTGCCTGTAGTAACGCAGCAATGGTCAAAACGCAAGTCATTATTGCCACGCCGCGCCGCCGCCGCCGCCCGGGGTCGCGGGTTGTTCGAAAGAGATACCGTGGCCCTGGCACAGGCAACTGAAGGAACACGGGTGGGTTTTAGTCAGTAAAAGTCTGACACGCCCTCCCGCTCCGCCCAGAGCGGGAGTCATTTGATGATTTCCCATCCACAAAAAAAAAGAAAAATAAGTCATTACTTATTTGCCACAAGCTTGTCCAAAATCCGACTTCCTCAGACGTCTGCTTTAGGGAACTATAGTATTTTGCCACTAACCGGACGAGGTTCTGGCGAATGACAGACGGCCTGTCCTGGGCCTGGGAGCCATGTTTTACGGTCACTGTGAAGGACGAATGGCCTTTTTCAATTAAGTACAAATTCATGATGTAGGTCTGTGAAGTAAATCTAGACAGCGAATTACTGGAATACCTAATTGCATACAAGGTTGAAGTGATTTGTTTAACAGAACCATGATCTCATTTATTGTAGTTTGAACTTTACAAAATGTATTCATTTATTCGAATCATCACGCTTTACATTCCCATACTGCCTTACATTAGAGATTATGTTAACGTCATATCGTCCTATAGACCATTTACAATCGATAAATACCAAAAGCACCTACTGAAATCCAGTTTATTAAAGTTAGAGGTAATAATTTTATTGGCGAGGTAGTAAAACCGCACTTGCGTCAAAGTAACCATGTGCTTGAACCTTCCTGTCGAGGAAAACAAGTTGGAAATGCGATTCAAAACAAAGCCTGCGTCATCAGTGGCGATTACATTCTTTGTCTCTTAAATAACACAGATAACATCACTGGAGCGGGCCCGGAAGGTGGAAGAGCTCCAAAAGAAGTTAGAGGAGGCGGATCTACTGCGCGTTCGCTATAACCGCAAGGTGAACGTACTGAAGGAGCAGGTGCGCTCGACTGGGGAGACCTTCGAGCAGGAGCGCTCTTCCAACGACCACCAGATCACTATCCTACGGGATGACCTGGCGCGGACCAAGGAGGCGCTCGCTGAGTGCCAGCGCAGGGAGGCCCAGCTCACCAGTTTTAGGTTGGTTCCTTTAAAGCTTAAACTTACCTACTGCAATGTAGTAGAAACATTATAAAGCGATGTGATACGATAATGTTAAAAAGAACGCAGTTGAGTCAGAAGACAGTGATAGTATAAAATGAAGCCGCTTCCGCTGTCTGTTCGCTTAAATCTTTTAAACTCCTCAACGGATTTAATGCAGTTTTCAGCAATATATAGAGTGAACCAAGAGGAAGGTTCTTAAGAACAGAAAAATTGAAAAAGTTGCGGGAAAATTGTAAAATTTCGGAAAACTGAAAGTATTTTCTATGGGAATTTTGTATGAATTACCTACCTACTTATTGAAATTTGGACAGGACAACGTCTGTCGGGTCAGCTAGTTTATTATAAACGGCTAGTTTTAGTATACTAAATAAGAAATAATAATATACTTAAATAATAAATTTGACGTCGTGAAATTACTAATTAGGTACGGGGGCTACATCTGTACAACCAAATGTAAAAAAATCTTTTTCAGGAACTCGATAGCGAAGCTGCTAGGCATCTTAGTACCGGTGTCGGTGTCAGACTTCGAGATGGTATCCCGCCTGCAGAAGCTGATCGATGCGCACCACGACTTCACGGTGGTCTCGCGGCGCTACGACGACCCCACGCTGCTGCGTGCCTCCTCCCGCTCCCCGCCACCCTCGCGCTGCCGGACCAGGACACCTGACAGGTAAGCCTCAGGCTGGTACAGGCTGAAGGGAAGGCAGTATCATGTCTTTCTATGAGTAATAGTTGCTCATAATTATGGTGGTTTAATTGCAGGTCACTACGGTACGATGACTCCGGGTACGCGGACCCTGCGTTCGAGCTGGACGACGAGATATACAAAGCTCGTGCGGGATTGTGACACGCGAGGCGCCGCGCTCGCTTCTAGACCTGAGCCTCTCCTTATTGTGCGTGACCATTCACACGGACACGAACAGAAATGCCACTTCATACAAACGTAGCTACTATATACCTACTAACATTAGTGTCATAACTCATAATAGACCTTAACATATCAAGTGACAAAAGGGATTTTAAGGTCTTGGAAGTCATCCACCATTTTTGAATTTCACAGCTTTGTCCCAAAACTGATCAAAACATTTCCATAACAATTTCTCACACGAATAATCTTCAAATGAAGACATATGCAATTGTGCATTATGATATACAATCTGCAACAGCAACGAAGTAAGTACTACGACTACTTGTGGGTATCTATCGCGCGTTGTATGAAGTGGCCTCTCTGAGGTCACATAAGTGTCATTAAAACTAACATCGTCTGCTGACCCCTTAACGCCCAGAATTTTTAGAACACGAAATTGATTGCATCTTTCAACATTCTTCTGAAACATTTTGAGCTATTGAGACTAATCGCAAGCAACATAGGTACAAGTTGTGAAATGTATCGTCTGCCTAACTGCCTATTGTAGTGCTATAAAACTGGACGTTACGCGGTAAGATGTGACGAATGTGACGTGACGAATGTGATGTGACGAATGTGACGATATGTTTAAACATTTGGACAGAAGTGATGAACCGCAACTAGCAGTGGCGATGTTAAGGAATCGTAATTTCTGCTGCAGTTGATGAATGTTATTTCAAAGAACTCCTGAAGTTACACAATAAGTCCAGGTCAATACTAGCGAGCTAAGAGCGGTTGGCGATGTCATTCATCTAAATAGCTACGTAATTTGTCTTTGAAACTCGCCGCGATATAAATATGGTCGACACTGAAGCATCTTTTTTAATTATAGGTACTAAAGACTTCGCCTTTATAGCTCTATCAGGAACCTACAACATTTAACTTATATAGATACATGCATATCATCTAATTTTTATTCGGAAAAAAGTACCTGCAATTAATTATGAGCAAATCACAATCGAGCAACATTTTACAAATACTAAAGTAAGGAAATAATATTTTTGATAGGGAAAAATCGTTAGCATATATCACAGTTCATAATTATAAAGATTATGAATTATCAATTAATTATTTTCAATTTGATTTGTATTAGTTTTATTTTACTTTGACATTAAATTTTTTATGGACTTTTTTATTTTATTTTGACATTTAATTTTTTATTGATTATTTTATTTTAATTTGACATTCAATTTTTTATTGATTTTTTTTTGACATTTAATTTTGTATTGATTTCTTTATTTAATTTTGATACTTTAATATTACTATAATAATTTAATAACTGTGACTGTCAATTTTTATCCTGTACCTATTTTCATTATTTGCATACCCATGTGATGGTTAAACATGGAGAACTTTAGTATTCATTTAAAAACAAAACATCAATGTATATTTTTACCCATGTTTGCAAATTAATAAAATGATTTATGATTTAAAAAAAAAAAAAGAAATATCGCACCAAAATTATTGTCTAAGTAAGTACACATGTTTTTAAGTAGGTACCTATAGCCACAACCACAGGATCATATATTTAACAATTAGGTATGTCTGACCGAAAAACATCAATCGATCCAAAATTATTCGGCTGACGTGCTCACTACCTACTCATTAATTTATTTTTTTTAGATAAATGTTACACATTAAGTAGCCACTATGTAATTGTATGTGTCACAAGGAAGTAGTTATTATCTTAAGAATGTTATAATGACTTATGTTATGCGTCGCGAATACTCAATGTTAATTATACCTATTGATCTAAATTTTTGGTGTTCCTATGTTTAGTTAAAGTCTTCCATTACTTTTTCAAGCAAAGATATTAAGTATTATTAAGTTTTTTATTTATTTTATTATGGACAGACCTATTTTAATATAAGTGTAAAACTGTGCTAAAAATATGTCCTTAGTTTGGAAGAAACCACTAAGTAGGCACCTAAGTAACCATTTTAATGTGTAAGGTACCTACTCAATTCAACAGTGCAATTATTAGAAGTAAGAAACTATTTATAAAACCTACGTTATAATATAAAATGAGATTTTAATTGCAAATAAAATATCAATTTAATCAATAAATGTTCTGCTATAAACCGATTTTATCACTTCTATATTGCTTCATAACAACTTAGTCGGTTTGATTTAAATAAATTTTCCTTGCTAGTCCAGATAATTGCTAAAACTAAATTGAAATTAATCAATTTCATATTTTACGTGTTTTATTATTTATTTTAAGCACTAGACGACCACCTAGGGTAGGGTGGGGCTAGTTGAGCAATAGCTCCTTTACCCCCTTTTTTCCTTCCTATTTTTTTTTTTTTTTTTTTGCTTTAGTCTTAATGGCTTGTTATGGATACTGGAGGGTAAGTATTTTATCCCTTTCAATTTATTTCTGTCAAATCGTATTTAAGAGCTGCAGCCGTTTAAGTGAAGAAAGTCAGAGATGCTCAACGTACCCCATAGGTGAGGTAAGTTGAGCACACGTATGGGGCAAATTGAGCAGTAAGAAATCCTTCATCAGTGACAGCCTTTGTAGCATCATTTAAGTCTTGAGTAGTGTAAGAACCTCTTGAAGTTTTCCTTTTACAAGTCCGCATCCTAAAATAAAATACATACATTACTAAATCGTGGTAACTGAGCAACTATTGCTCAATTAACCCCAACTCGAAAATTTTAAACAAAAGCGAGGTTATGAAAAAACTGTTAGAATTATATCCAAAACCTTTCCCTATACATATCAAAAATATACTAAATTTATGAAAGTTTAACTAAGTGTTAAACTTTCATAAGTTTATCTTATCTTGTGTTATCTTGATTGAAAACAAATAGTATTTGACTCGTACCTAAAGAAGAAATATTCCCATAGACAGATTTTTTACTTTTTCGTCGTAAAATAAACAAAGCGCGCGTGTAGGTACACCCCTACCAACTTATCTGTGAAATGGCGAAAATTGGAACTACGGCCGTCATGTTGAAATGTCTTCGATTGTGCCGACGCATGTCATTTGATTGTGTCGACGCATCGACGGTGGCGTCCTCTTTCAGTTCACAGATAAGTTGGTAGGACTGTACTTCACTTGATCGACAAGTGGTCACTGCTCACTGGCGGTCGCGCGACGAGTTTCCCTCCTATCTTCTCTCCACTATTTGTTGCGTTTGCGTTAGCGTGCGTGTGTGTGTATAGTTTCTGTGTTATTTCGATTGCCCAACTTACCCCAATGCTCAACTAGCCCCGCCCTACCCTACTACGGAACTTGCTGCTGAATCAAAGATCCAAGTGCTAATAAAATAAAATATGATCAGGTTTCTTAAGACTGTAGTTTTACTTTTGCCTGTAATAATCATATTTTTTTTTTACACTAACACTACCAAAGAATCATCTTGTACCTACATCCCGGAGTCCAAAATGATTCCTACGGTAGGGTCAAGAGGATCCATTACAACAAGGTGATGAAAACAACTAGATGTCCGTACATTAGTTTTATTGCAATAAAAAAGTTTCATCTCGCCTTAACGGATCATCTCATACACCTTTCCCCTACCTACCCAAGTAATGTAGTTCTATAAAATTGATTATTACTTTACATTCAAATTCTTTCCGGACAAATATATTGCGTCGTTCCTCTATGTATCTACTTAATGTCATATATTATTGTTTATAATTGGATAAATTAGAAACCTGTAATTACCTACTACATACTCAGAAACAACATATTCCTACGTAGGCACCCATTACTTAGTATACCGCATCCAGTAAATAAATATGTACATAATTCCAGTAATTGCTTTATTTATTCGATTTTTTCGACACACCCGATCACCAAGTACCTACTCTGTGCCGATCAGCCCGATCGATATGGCCAGTACGATAGTAATTAACATAGGTACGTAAATGTTAGCTGACCACCATTTGTTGGTTTTTGTTTGATTTATCTAGATAATATACGCGTAACTAATTATGTTCAAAGATAATGTGACTTACAGTAAGAATAATTATTCATACAATAACCAATAATTGCGCTATCAATCATTAATTCGACCTCGATCGATATGTTGATAAAACATTCGTTTTTTCAATCGAGAAAAATAAGCACTAAAAGCTTGTCAATGAAGCAGACAGAGTCACATTCACAGATTCACGCCCTGAGCCTTTGAGCTGATGACTGACAAAATGAGTTCTTCGAAATAATACTAATTGATAATAATGTAAAACCTTTGTATTCAATAATGAACGCAAAAAAATTTCATGCATAGAGTAATAAAGTTATTTTAGATATATTATGTAGGTACTTACTATCTGATGGTGTATATCGTGTATATATACCACCTTTAGCTATCCGCACTTTTTAACGTTGAGGGTAGAGTACAATCCTGACGACGTCACACGGGGAGCTTGTCGCGTGAGTCCATCTACCTCATACACGGAACAAGGAAGCCAGCTCACTTGAACAAACGTGTTAGCACTAGATCCGCTTCTAATTATCGAAAATGTGCATCAAAATCGTTTATTTCATACTTTTCATCAGTTCCGGTAAGTACCCATTGCTTGCATTTCGTGCAATATTCAATGCCTGTCGTAATTAAAAGTGATGTATCAATCTAAATGCGTTAGCACCATGCGGTCTTAACGAGCACCATTAGTGAATATCGGAATATAATTATTTAGTCGCTAAAACATTGTTAGAACGACTTAAATAACAAATCGTTAATAAATCACAAAGCGTGCAACTACTTAATCATCACTCGACACTCATCTAAACGATTCTAGAAATGATTAATGGTCATCTAAGTAACTGATTTCTACGCATAAAAATGAGTAAGTAGGTAAATATTTAACCGACAATGATATTTTTTTAATTCTATAGTGTATTCGCGACACATGCCACGTTACGCCGATCTCGACGATGAAGACCAGCACCTCCTCCGAGCGGCGTACGATACTCCTGCTTACGACCACGAGTACCAAGAAAACGATGACATGTCCCTGGACAAGCTGGACTTGCTCAAGGATGGGCTCTGGGCAGTCAAGGCGAAGATCAAGGAACTGAAAGCTTTTAACAAAGCTTTGGCTGCAAACTTCCTGTCGACCAAACTGAAGGTGAAGGAGTTAATCGCGGCAAGCTTGGTACTGAAGAAACATCATCACGGGGAAGTGGAGAAGAAACCTGCCTATAACTATCAGGTATGCATCAACTTAACTTTACAAGTGTAAAAAATTAAGGGTTTCTAATTGTTTCACTTTCACGATCTACTCGATTAAACATAAACAAGAAGTTTCCTCAGAAAAGTAGCTAAAAATATTGACCAAGTAAAGTGGCCCATGCATCATCGCCGTGGGTAGGCGCTCCACTAGATGGGTCGACAACCTTGTGAGGGTACTGCTAGGGCAGCACAGGATCTGTCGTTGTTACATAAGCCTAGCCCATAGAAATGTAAAAAACAGACTTCTTTCTTATATCTATGGCCTAGCCATAACTTGGGTAAGCCTACCAAGCCTAGCCTAGCCTGCTGGTATGTCCAACAATAGGTAGTTCAGAAGTCTTCTGGCTGAGATGAAGACTGATGAAGCCTTTATGTGTGTGTTGTATAACTGTAGATATAAGTACTAAATATAACATTTCAGAGCTAAGTACCTTCGGTAATAAATAATTATATACTTATATTTTACTAGCTGACCCGACAAACGTTGTCCTGTCTTAGCTATGAATATTCTAATGTAAACGCTCGAAGTTCCCGAAGGCGCAAGCTGAGAAAATTTTTAATTGTGTAGGAAAACTTTATTTATATTTTAAGAATTGAATTACGATTTTTTGCTGAAAAGTAAAATACCGGAATAAATTTAAAGTAAAAAAGTCAAAAATATGAGAAAGATTAATTGGAGTCAATTAATTTGAAACAAAAAATTGTTTAAACAAAAAAAAAAATTAAATAAAAGTTAAATTAAAAGTTAAATTGTTTGAAACAATTTTTGGTCTCTTTTTGGTTTTTTGGTTTCTTTGGTCTTCCCCTACTCTTATGAGTAGGGGAAGACCAAAGAAACGATGGATGAACTATTATGTGAAAGATGATTCTATAAAGGCATTTTTCGCCGCGTCATTGGATTTGAAATTTTTCCCCGGGGCTCATTGATGAGATCAAAATTTCCAGAACGGAAGCGATCAAACCAAAAATGTACCACCGTGCGTTCACTTGCAGTACCTTGTCCATACACTTTGTTAATATTGCGTGCTGTCTGTGGTGCGTTGGTGCCACGACAGAACTCGTATTCGCACTATTTAGATTTTTCCATGGTTACAGAAACATCGATATCAAAGAAAAAGCGAACGGCGGGAAAAACAAATGAACAACTATTTTTTTTTTCAAATATCATGCTATATTATAAAATTAATTTGAATTTGGAAATCTAAATAGAATGAAATATTCGCGACAGACGTTGCCCTATCCAAATTTCATGTATGAGAAAATGAATTTTCTTCATATTTTTCTTTATCACATATTTGTATGAAAAATAGTTTACGTCCTATTCTCAGACCTACTGAATATACACACAATTTCATAAGAATCGGTCAAGCCGTTTCGGAGGAGTTTTGTTACAAACACTGTGACACGAGAATTTTATTTATTACATTTTTAACGCCGACATTGAACCGCGCTTCGTGCGTTCAAGTATCTTCGCGAGACGCAACACGAAATCATTAAATAGTGACTGCATACCATAAAATCAGTAATAAGTAAGCAATTAAATCACGTTAAAATCGTGGGCGACTTGCGCAGACGCAACATACAATGTAATATTAAGTTTCCCTTCCGTGCTTTTGATACCTACACCACATACCTAACTATATTCTAAGAATGGATGCATAATGTAGGTAGGTACCACTAGGGGGGATCCTATAGGTATAGCAGCCACCAGGGTATACTTACCTATTCAATAAAACTGGCTTAAACTGACTACCTACCTAACAAACAAAACCACAAGAGATTTCACCAAGATGACTATGCTTAGATGTACCTACTTACCAATTTTTTTCCTCATTGAGTCAAATATTCGATTAGTTTCAAGTTTTTTTGCAAACTGCAAAATGTTTTGTTTTTAGTTCAAAAAATTAATTTATTGACATTTTCATTGATATTGATCATTTATGTTACTACCTACTATTATATAAAAACCGACTTATTATAAAATGTGCATTGTCATCTGCTAGTTCAACGTTTACCAATGTTTAAAACTTCCTTACCTATCTAAAGTTAATGAATTACTTTTAATTATCTCAATGCTGTTAGTATGGATGCTATTCAAGAAATCAATCTTTACTTTTAGGTACCTATTAACTGTTCCATGTCAAGTCAGATATTTCATCGTAAGCCGTAGCTTTGATGCTGATAATACCATACGTAACATACCTAAATGGGACGACTTAACATAAGAGAAAAAATAATTGTGTTCTTTATTTTTATAGGCTCCTTCATACCAGCCACAGTATGGGCCCCAGTACGCCGAAACACAATACGCGCCACAGTACGCCGAGCCCCAATACGCGCCACAGTACGCCAAGCCCCAATATGCACCCCCGCAGCCGCAGCAACAGCACGACCCTTACTATGGACACTAATGCAATGTATGAATGTATCTTGCATTACGTACCCCAGTAGTCGGCCTTTTAGCGAGAATTTTAACTTTCTAGAGCTGTCAGTTCAAAAATTATGGATTATAGAAATTGTGCAATCAACATAATGATCAGAGTGGTAGTAAAGATGATGATGAGATGGCGTGGTGATGTGGTGGTAGGAGTACGCAAAGCTTGAAACGCTGACTACTGGGTGTTTTACCCTATTTAACTTATTTACTTACATAATATTATTTTCCATCTATCTCTCTACATTCTTTACCAAAGAAAAAGAGTTGATCATTGTTTATGTATTTTGTAAATTATTCAACTAGCAGTATTTTTTATAATTATTAATGAATTACTAACGCCAATAAATCAATACGTTCAAAACGATCTTTGTCTCATCAATATCATAGATGTCGATTCATATTCTCGAGCCGCCGGCGTAACACGTCATAAGAAAGTGCATTAATAAAATAAATTATTAATTGTTAAGGTCACCAGTACTGTTGAGCGGAGTAGTTGAACGCGGCGCGCGCGCAGGCCACTCGTGTAGTAGAAGCGAATCGCTTTTTCGTGCCGAATAGCGAATCAGAGGAACTCGCTTAGTGTTGCATAGAGTCCTGGAGCCGCCCTGTACCCCGCCAGTCCCGATGTGCCCCACATGACACCTCCCCTTTGTTTCCTTCGATAAGATGTGTTTGTTAGCAATTCCTGTCAGAGTGGACATGTCACTATCGATACAGTAGACCTAACTATTGTGTTAGCTAAGGTGCGGCGTTGTCCTGCTACGAAATGAGTTACAACTTATTATGGATTTTTCTTCTGGTATGATATTATTATTTATATTTCATCTAACATCCCTTGGATTGTAACAATATGACATTTGAATATTGTAAACAAACAAATGTGTATACAAGTTTAGATTTCGTCACAGAAACTAAAGTTTTGTACGCATTGATTAACTAAGTTTCTTAGTATCAGCGCCAGCTTGGTCAATTAGTCTAAAATATCTATCTAAGTAGGTACTTTATCCTAGATCAAACTTTTAGGTTCCAACTTCCGATCTAGTTCTCAATCTACTTTAACTAGTTAATTTGATTAAAATGCGCATGATTCGGAGAAAAAGCCTTTATTCGTTGCTGACTTTTATGGTAGGTAATAATAACGTACTAGGTAACTATTACCCCTGAAATAAAGGTCGCCCTTTGCATCATAGCTTTCATAAGTAATCTAGGTACCTTGCACTTCATAGAAGTACCTAATAATTATAACGGTCGTTATAAAATGCGCGGGAGTTAATAATTTAGTAACTTAGGTTTGCTACTTAATTAGTTATCTATTCATTAGTTTTTCATTGAATTTCTTTATGTACACCGAGTAGTCTTTCCTAAAGCCTTCGTTTTGAGTCATATACCTTGGTAGGTATGACTCAAGAAGAAGGCTTTAGGGAAGCATCACCATCTCTGATTGAAGTAGGTCCCTACCTACAAGCTTTTTTCATCAAATCTAGTGAAATTCCTTCATAAACTCGTAGTTGAACAACAACCTACTGCATATGCCCTTACCATACATCTATTAGTATTATATTATACTTGCTTTTGCCCGCGTGGATGTCTGAAATTATCCCATGGGAACGTACTACGTATAAGAGTATCCTACGCCCTAAACTCCTAACCCAGATCACGGTCTACCCGTGTGCCCAATTTCATTCAAATTCGTTCAGATGTTATGGCGTGAAAAGACAAACAGAGTTACTTTCGCACGCGACT
The DNA here is from genome assembly GCA_946251885.1 of Cosmia pyralina. Lineage (NCBI taxonomy): Eukaryota > Metazoa > Arthropoda > Insecta > Lepidoptera > Noctuidae > Cosmia > Cosmia pyralina. The sequence continues at coordinate 16,877,942 of OX276346.1, forward strand.
TCGTCCGCGTGAAATTTATTCCCCCAACTCACCGCGTAGCATCGCATCGCCCGCCTGTGCTATTACTTCGTTTACCTTTTTTTTTCTTTTTGCTCGGCTCCTAAGGGTCATAGCGTGATGTTAAATAGCCTATAACATTCCTCAAGAATCAGGCTATCAAATGCAAAAAAAATATTTCAAATCCGACTTACCCTCTACATACAAATGTTACCTCTTTATAATATTAGTTTTTTTTTTATTTTGCGAAAAACTATTTGAATTAACTTAAATTGTTATTGATCGTGCTCTATATTATAATTTAATTAATTAAAATTTTATTCATCATAAATAGAACCTGATAGATGGATTATGTTACCTACATTGTAATGAGTTTAATTAAAATTTTAAAACTGATTTCTAGCAATAAATTAAAAAGGTCCCAACACGTTCCGATTAAGCTAATAAAGCGTAGGTAAACATAATAGCGGACATTTTTATTACACTTTTAATTACATGTCACTGCAGCAAGGTTGATGAATAACATTTAAATACATTCACATGTTACCTCCAAAAAATATTAATATCAGACATCTAGTTTTTCGTTTGTAGGTATCTTAGTTATGTTATATACTTAGTTCTGTTTTAAAACAAGCATTCATGAATAATGTCATTATGCAATAAGGAGCGTGATCATGCTTGCAATTCCTCATTGAATGCCAGATGCAAAGAGTAAACTGTTGAACTTGAATAAATCGAAGGTATCCTTACTTACAGGCTCAACTACCTACAAAGACCGATATAAGTCGGACTAGTTTAGCGTAGGTATAAACCCAAGTAATAAAAATAGAACAGTCCCTTAGCAACAACTAGCTGGCTGCAGCGCCCTTCGCAAGTTCAAAGTAAACATATTTGTGTGATAAATGTCAGAGTGATCTTTAAACAAACTGGATCGGCGTCGCACACTAATTTCGTTTCAGCTGAGGGCGAAACGGGTCTAGAGCACTTCCTGGTCTTTTTATAAAATGGCATCAGGTAGGCGTGCTCGTATATTTATGGACGTAAGTAGTATTGTCTTACAGTCTCCACTTTATCTTCGATTTAACAGTTTAAACCAGAACCAGATGGCAAGCGCATATCTACTTCCTTTGATTCACTAATGCCGGGGCACATTATACGGCATATGCCGTTGATGTAGCCACCACTTACCGCGATAATTTGATCGAATCTTGACCGAATTTAACTACCGCGATGTTTATGGCGTTTATGGGCATTGACGTTGACGTTAATGTGGCCCCGGAATAATAAACTCAGTACCTATAGTCATTTGCGTTGCGTTGGTAGGTAATAGGCAAATACATCATTGGTAATAGGTGTTCTCATAAATCCAAGTAGGACCTACTTAGTTATTTTATTTATTTATTTATTTATTTATGTCAGACACAATGATCCATAGTTATGTTAGTACAGGTACCTACTTAAAAATTATGTTAGTAACAATAGAATAAAATACACGCCACATTAATACCATTATAATTAAACAATAATCATTTAAACTAAAACTATTAAAAACTAAAATAAAAATCATTTAATAAATGGTGACGAACTGGCATGCAGGTGCATCCACCTCTCCAACAGCACCGAGTCCCACCGCTCGGACAATACGCTCAGGATACTGTTAGTGCTGCATCGGAAGCGACTTAGCAGCGAGGCGCTCCGTTTCCTAATAATAGCATAAAAGTCATCAGTTTGCGCCTGCGCGAACATAGTTGAAGCGCTGCAAAACCGCGGCAGCCCTAGCAGCACCCTAAACGCATTGTTGTACTGTACGCGTAAGGCACTGTATACTCGCTGCACATAGTTGGCCCATAGGCTGCACGTATAAAAAGACTGACAATAGGCTTTAAATAAGGCCACCTTTACTTGTTCAGTACAGCGTGCAAACCTACGTGCCAACATGTTACAGCGAACCGACAGCGCCCTACGTTCCCGCTCGATGTCCTCATTGTCAGACAAGTTATCTGTGACCCAGTGGCCCAGGTACTTAAAATGGTTAACCCTATTCAGACTGGCACCGCAAAGGGTGATCGGAGGTATAAAAGAGTAACATTTGGTACCAGCTTTGAAAATCATGTACTCACTCTTTTGAGGGTTGTACCTGAGCCCATGAGCCCCAGCGTATGTCTCACAAATGCGCAGGAGTTTTCGCAACCCCCCAACCGACGGGGGGGATTAGTTATGATTCAAGTCAAAAGGTTAAGAGTGTGTGAATTTTTCGTGAACATATTGAAACATTATTTCATCCAAACAAATTCATAATCATGTTGTGATGTCAGCTGAACATAATGCATTTAGAATACTACAACCAATGATGTAAACGTCATTGACTACAACAATATTTATTTGCTCCAGCTAAGGTGAACTCCGTGGCGAAATGGGTTCCAAAGAAGATATTTTGACGCATTTCGGCTGCACGCAAAATCAATTTTTGTCCTCAAAAACGAGCCTTATTCTTTTTCATGATTATAAAAATTGAAGATTTTCTTTTTTTAGAGAAATATTTTTTAAATTCTTTATAATCTTAATACATATTTAGAGCATAACATAATAGGTTGGGGAAAAAGTTTCTTCGCATTTTTTAAGAAAATTCAAAACATTTTTTAATATACATTATTTACATTTATCTAAAGTATGTAGGTACTATTTTGTTCGATAACTTTTCGCCATCTTGTAGGTAGGGACATGATACCATTGCTATAGAAATTTTGGGACTTCTGATCAAAATACCGCGACAAGTGGTTTTGGCAGTCCTCTCGTGATGTTAACCTGACACTGCCTAAAGAATTCTGAAGAGACCGAAACAGGTGGAAATCTGAAGGTGCAAGGTCAGGACTATACGGCGGATGCATTAACACCTCCGAGCCAAACTCTCTTAATTTTTGCTGAGTGGCTAAAGATGTGTGAGGTCTAGCGTTATCATGATGAAAAACCACACCCCTTCTGTTGAATAATTCCGGCCGTTTTCTCTCAACTTCTTGCTTTAATCTCATCAGTTGTTCGCAGTAGAGTTCAGAATCAATGGTCCTGCCTGGTGGTAACAGCTCATAATTAATAATGCCCTTCCAATCCCACCACACACACAGCATCACCTTGTTGCGAGTTAACCCGGGTTTCGCCACAGTCTGTGAAGCCTGACCGGCCTTTGACCACGACCTTTTTCGCACGTTCTTGTCGTACGTGATCCACTTTTCATCACCAGTTATCAGCTTCTTCAAAAATGGTTCGGTTTCAGTACGTCGTAATAAAGAATCACAAATGAGTACACGGTTCATTAGGTTTCTTTCAGTGAGCTCGTGAGGTACCCAAATATCGAGCTTTTTTGTGTACCCAGTTTTTTTCAAATGCGCCGAAACTGTTTTGTGGTCGATTTCCAGTTTTTCAGCTACGTCGTAACTAATGATATGCCGATCTTGCTCCACTTTTTCAAAAAGGGCATCCATTTTATTCGTATTAGGGCGACCAGAGCGACGTGCATCTTTGACATCAAAATTTCCGGATTGAAAACACTTAAACCAAATTGTGCTACTCTCACAGACACTGCACTGGGTCCATAAACATCGCAAATTTTTTTCGCGGCTTGCGTTGCATTTTTACCTTTTTTGTAGTAAAATTTTAAAATGTATCGAATTTCTTCATTAGATTCACTCATCTTGACAGTACGAAAAACAAATGAAAATCACACATTTTCCCATTTTGAATTTGGAATTATGTTCTTTAAAATTTATACTTTCAATGATACCAAAACCAGCCAGATACAAATAGTATAGCCAAAGAGATTTTATTTTAAGTTCATACATACTATAATGCGAAAAGACTTTTTCCCCAACCTAATAAATTAAGGTAGTAGAGGAGATTATAGAACATGTATTTTCTCTTCAGTGGTAATTGCTAGCACGAGGCACGAGGGCAATTAAACACACGATCGACTCACAGCTAATTAGGAGAATTAAAGTTTCACATCGTTTCCGCTAAGTATACTTATAGTTTAAAAGACCACGATCAGTTGAAACAATCTTACAAACAATCGAATCATATTCTGCGAAATTGCTTTTAGCAACGTTATTTAAGTTCAATTAAGGGTCCTTACAAAAATAATAGCCACACATCATAGATCTTAATAACTTTGTATTAAACTCAATAAAACGCATTACTTATTGCAGCAATTGCAATCGTAAAATAACATTGAAGCTAAATAATATCTGTGTAGTTAACTCCAATGCCGAGTCTGAATAGTAAAGTACAATACTTACAGATCGGTATGCACCATCTTTTCTTTGTGCTCTCAAGTTCTTTATCATGGGTCAATTTATTTGCATTCGAGTTTAAAATACCGCACGATCTGGTAAATCAGAACTGGTTTGCTCGCTCCCCGTCCACTGTCCGCAGACCTTATATGGATAATAAAGACAAAGAATTACTAAATAAATCTCTTTTCAGTCAAATGCCCTATGAGCTCATTTCTTATCATTGGACAGCAAAATATTTCAACTGTTCAGTAAGTAGATTAACTTGTCAAAAAGTTCAAAGTTAAGTAAGCTGATCAATTATTAATATGTAGTAATTATATACACAAGTAAAGTAGAAATAATAATAATAATAACTCCACCGCCGCGGCCGCCGCCGTATCTCCACGTTGACGTCGTGGTGTGGAGCTTGCGCGCTCCAAATTGTAAGTCTGTGCCGGTAGAGTTTACTTTGCCGGAACAGGACTAGGATGAGGAACCAAACCAAGAACCCGCAGGGCAGAATGTAGCGAGCTGTTGGGCAGTAGCGACCCAACGGACCCTATCTCCCGGGAGAAGTCTTGTTCTTCACCTCTGGTTTGCTTTTATTGACCAGCTAGAGTGAATAATGACGAGGAACAGTGCTTCCACCTCTTTCTTGCCTTTATTGGCTGGCTTGAGTGGAGATTCACAAAAGTAAAAGTGCTCGGAGGAAGGAATTATTCCAGTAAGATGCTGGTAGGGATCTTGAACGTACTTCCGGGATTGTCCTGATAGCCGTGGAATGCCTCTCCACTCCTCAAGCACCTCAGGACATGTTGCCCCCTTGTCGCTGCGTCACTATGTGCTAGCGACCGTTTCTGGGGGCCCATTATTGAGTGTGCAAGTCACCCCCTGCCAATTTATCTGTGTATTATTATATAACATTGGTCAGACAGGGGACATAGTTCAAGGTACCAATCCACTATAGCCACTCAAACCCATAGCCCAATATGTTTTGTTTCCATGTTCTGAAATAGTCCTGCACCAACCGGGGGTTGTCCTGTATGCACTATGCATCCCTGTATGCATAGTGCATACAGGGATCATCGTCGGCTGCTGCCTCCTCGTCATTTAAAATTGTCTAAGGGGCCTCTGCGAGTTGGCTTCGGGCCCTCGTACGCCTTCCAAAGGTCCGGGACACCAGGGTCCTGAGATATGTCAAATGCAAATAATAATAATCAAATACGCATTCTATACAAAAATCAAGTAAGTTATACAAGGCATACATGGCAGGATGAAATCATTTAACAAGGAAACAGTAAATTGGCTGATCGGCTGCCTGGCTCACCAATCCATACATTATTATCATCACAAATAACTTCGATTGCAATTTGCAATTACATTACCTCGGCTACCTACTATTATTTGTGTAGTTTTAACCTACTGTATTCCAAAAACTCCGGTCGTGAGGTCAAGGGGGTCATACAAAATCTGAGCCAAAGCATAGTAGGTATAGCCTTCGAAGAGCAATGTCTACCGCTACAACTAGGTAGGATAGATTGTTTTGGTCAGTAGGAACTTGTAAACTAGGTCAGTTTACAAGTTTCTACCAACTACTGTCGGTTTTATCCAGGTTTTCCAACTTCAATTCGTAACAGTAAATCTATATCTAATTACTTGCATCAATGTCTGCATCACTACTCTAAACTTTTTTATTACATGATCATTGTGATCATAGCGCATGCACAAGCAAGTCTTTCTTACAATACTTCAATGACATGATAAATAGATTCCTTACGTATTATATTATTATAATGTGTATTGTGAGGTGACACGACGTGACGCAGGTGCGACAGTTGCCACAATCGTTCAATTAGCCGACAATATTCGCGCATTGTCCGGCGCAGCAGGCGGCCTTCGAGGAGCACTTTTATCTAAAGAAACGCCCTTAAACGTTCGCGCAAATCTAAACTAGCGACTGGCTCTGGTTTTTCTTGAGCGTTCATTTAGAATGTACCAACATTAAGTAAAGTTTATTTAGCCCTGCACACTACTCTTGAAGATGGAGTAAAATTTTATTCGTTCTCATCACGGCTGGAGTTCTGCCAATGGAACACTGGCAGCATCTAAACGCTACATGCGAACTACGCATCAAAGACCTGACGTCACACAAATCCTGCATCGCGCAAGCAGGGATTACCTCGCGAATCGCGACTGGCATATATACCTACAACATGCCGACATCAACCGTCGGACAGTTAGCCACCAGACACAATCACACAACAGCCGTCTGGTCAGAGGATTCTCCCTTTTCTATGGGCGATGAGTGAACCTTACATCCTAATCCTCATACCTCTGTAGAACTAAAGGTATCAGAAATAATGAAAGCATAAAATTTCTAATAACTGTATTTTCCTAGCATTGATAGTATCGAACATACCGGGCTACAGTTGGACAATGCGTTTGATTATATAACTATACCTACTTAGGCATAGCAAAAACTTTTACGCTGAGTGTCACGAAGTTAGGACGACTTTAAGGGATCATCTCAAGAAATGTTTAAAGTACATTTTGATAATACAGAACTTCTAAAAGTATAACTTGTTAGTCTAACTGAACAGTATTTACAGTTACCGGAACGCATAATCCTACTACACGTTATTTAGGTATGTCCTTGTTGTTATGTCCTTTTGTTAGCTATAAGTCCAAGGCCCTTTGCAAATTGTAACATAATCAAATTACATACGGGTTGTAGCACCTGGTATCAATTAATATTATTCCGAATTCTCAGAAATACAGAGTTAACATTGGAAAATACTGACGTGATACTGATAGTTGCCTTTACTTTATGTACCTCTAATGTACCTATTTTGTTTTCTGGATACAGTATAATTAATAATACTTAGGGAACCTAACTAACTTAATTTAGGATTACGAAAGCTACTAAGTTTTATCTAATCCATGAACTTAATCAGTTTCATTAATTATGGTATGGTCAGCAACATAAGTCGATTAACACTGCTACTAACAACACGTTACAACGTGTAAATTAATAAAAAATTATTTGATGATCTTCTTTTTTCCTAAAATACCTACATAAGAGTCTAGTAGATCTTTAAATTTTACTTCTGTTCCAATTTTAATTAAATGTCTAGCTCAATAATTAAGATTTAAAAAACTGAAGTGTTAATCGACTTTTGTTGCTGACTGTACCTACTACCTCTCCATTTTTTTGCTTGATTTTGTTTTTCCTAGATGAACCAAACAATCACTTTGTGAATGTTCGGTACGATCCTAACTAAGTTCAAAAACACACTCTTAAGAGTTATGAGGATAACTTTACTACATATAATATATACTTATTCCATGAGTAGGTAGTAGGTAACTTGTAACATTTTACTTTTTGACAATGGACCAGCCATTTATGTTTCAAAAAATTGCGATACCATTTGATATTTAGTTTCTAACTTTTTTTTTTTAATAAGCTCGTTTTATTATTTTTCATCTAGGTAAATCAGCATGTATTTTCATTTCAGCATTGATTTCATTTAAAAAAAAATTAGCAATAATTTTTTTCTATCTCAGTATTTAGGGAGGGTGTAGGTGTACTTATATTATAATTTCTGCAAATTCAAAGTAGGTATTAGCGTAACATATTACTAGGTATTTTTATAAATGAAAGTAGGGCCGAACATTGATCCCTGTGGAACTCATCTCATCGACGTCTCCCTACACCCCCTAAAGATCTTCTGTAGAGTCTACTCAACAGTATTGAGGGCACTCACTTAGGCACCGTACTCCTTGCCTCCTAGCACGGCGTGCTGTGTTGGAGCGGCTGCTACAGGTGCAGAAAACCTCAAACGGCGCAAATATAATAACCTTATTGGGAGCTTTATGTTTGAGCCATTTGGGGTTGAAACACTAGGGCCTTGGGGTCCGAGTGCTTATCGAGAATTTCGGGACATTGCCAAGCGGTTGATCGACTCTACACGGGACCAGGGGCTGGCCTATTTTTAGCCCAAAGAATTAGCATTGACATCCAACGTAGCAACGCTGCCAGCCTTTAGGGCACTTTTCTCACTGACAGCGATGCGGACGAATTTTTTGATGCCCTATGAGCTCTTCCCCTTTTTTTATTATTATATACTTGTACATATATAAATAATTTAGTGTCAGCTTGTACTTATGTTTTAAATAAGTTTTGTTTACAGTATCTAAAGTACCTACTAATTAGAATGATATAAAATAATTATAAAACTTTTTTGACTGACAATATTCTTCTGTGTAAGTGTATCATGTTGAGGCACGCAGGTTTACAAAACCTGACGATCTAGTTCTGTTAAAAAAATCACCGTGAAAACTTGAGCCTGCTACATACGTGCCGTTATAACTGACAGCTTTATCTAACAGTTATTTATAACTGACGCCCCTTTTTTCTTCACAGGGTGAGTTTTATCGTTTGTTGCTTCAGTTATAATCTGTTGGCGCTCGTAACTTTTTTTGTAAGCGCATCGCAAATTGTTAATTTTTTCACTACAGAGTCTATATCACTCAAACTCAACTCAAACTCAAAGCATTATTTCAATTAAACCAATTACAGGCACTTTTGAACTGTCAAAGAGTCGGTCAGTTACCTAGTCAGAAAGTTGAAGCTAGATGCCCATTACAAAACGTAGATCTCAATGGAGAAGAACGGGCAAGAAACTCCACGGACCAAGGACTCCAAATCAAGATAAGTACCTAATACAACAACACTTGTAGCATCAATTTCTCGAAGCTTCGACAATATTTTTGCATATGCTGATTCGCGTTTCTTGGTACTCTTTTGATTTAACTTTCCGTATACAAGGTTAGGAATGATAAATTTCTATAAATTTGCTAACCATTCTCGTTAATTCGGCATTGTCACGTGGAACCCTGAAGAACAAAAATACGTGTACCTACTCGCTATGAATGTTATGGCAAAACTGACAACTGCACAGTTTTCTGCTACAGACTTTCAGTTTTAACTGAACATTTTTAATTGTTCAGTTTTATCTAATGATAATTTGATTAGTTATCAGTTCAACTGTACAGTTTTCAGTTTATTCTAGACACGTTACGATTTAACTGAATAGTCCAACTGAACAGTTAAAACTGTTAGTTATAAGTTTATAACTGCACGTGTGTAGCTCGACTTAGGTGGAGTGAGCTGTCAGTCAAGTACTTCAATCCCTTAGCTTCAGTGAACTTGGTCTAATTTTTCACGGTGAGATTTTTATAGAATCTATATAAATAGAAAGAGAAGTCCTGACTGACTGACTGACTGACTCATCAAGGCCCAGGCCAAACCCTTGGACATAGAAAGCTAAAATTGTACACAGAGGTTGCCTTTATAATGTAGACACGGAATACCTAATGAAGGATTTACCGGTAGTACGTTCCCGTAGGATATTTTGTGACTTCCACGCGGGCGAAGCCCCTCGCAAAAGCGTAGTATAAAATATACAACGTGTCGTTTTGCATCCTCGTAAAATTTAAGTATGTGGTATAAACAATCAAACCGAACAACTTTTTCCATGGCACCAACATCGTAATCACGAAAAAATAATCAGTCGTCCCATACATTTGCGTCGAGTAGGTATTGAAGTTTTCTATGAGACAGTTGAAAATTTTTCGCGATTACGATGTTGGTCCCATGGAGATGGAAGGATGGATTGTTCGGTATGGTGTTCAGGCCTGAAATTTGACGAGGATGCAAAACGACACATTGTATAGACCGGCCGAATTCGATTTACAGAATTAGTATATCTCTAATACCATAAACAGTCTAATAATACGAGGTGACAGAACCTATTTAGTGATTATCATTAGGATAAATGATTGAATGCACTGATACACTTAGCGTGTTATTTACGTTTCGTTTTATACAAACTTGCGGCCTTCACGTTTCTCACTGTCACGTCGCGGGCACGTGTGTGTGGCGCCCAGCGGCTCACTGCGCCCATGCCGCGCTACACCTTCTATTCTACAGATTTTATATCCATCTGGCATATACGTCTATTAAAATCAAAAGGTCCATAAAAACTGTAGGTGCACTGTGCACTCAGTCATCAAAAGACGTTTAAGACTTCCGCAAATAAGTGCGATGCGAGTCTAGTAAAATTTCTATGAAATTTTTATGGAAGTTTTTCTACCACGGCCCTAATTTATGACCTCTTAACAATTCCTTACTTGGAAACCACGTCAATTCTTTGAGCTAATCACGACATCTGCTAATAACGTATTCTCTATAATGTCAGGGCCACACCAACGGGATATGCCGTTGATTATCGCGATGATGGACGTAGACCGTAGTAGGTGTAGCCAGAACTTATCGCGATAATTTTACAACGGCGACGTGGCGACAACTCGGTGGCGGCATTCAAGTGTGGCCACTCAATGTATCGCGTTAATTATGGGCATAATTCCCGCGATGTTTATGGCGATGATGGGCATTGACGTTGACGTTGGTGTGGCCCCGACATGACACAGTGAACGAAACCGCCTTAAAGTACTCTGTGATGGGTTTCTACAAGACACGATATTGACGTGGTTTGCACGCGGTAAGATATAAGCGGGGAATCAAACAGAATTGGGGCCCTGAATCGCGTCCCACCGCGCCGCCGCCGTCTCGCGTCGTTCATGTCTAAATTGGACTTATCTGTTTATTAGCCAAACCATTATTGGGCACTGGGCGGGTGTATAGAAAAATGGTAGATACCAACATAAATTGTATCAACACAGAAATCTAAATAATAATGCCTTATTAAGTATATAGATTTCTGTGTGTATCAAGCATCATGCTGTTTCCACGTAGAACCGAAAACATGCGTAGGTAGGTACTGTAAAGGTGTCATGCAAAAGGCAACCTTATGCCGAACATGCGGAGGAAAATAACTATGGTTGCATTCGATCAGTCAAGCGAAGTCGGAATTACTTTTAAATGTAAATTATTAGGTTTTTGTTTCGGAAAAAACGACTGAAAAAAGTAGACGCGTAATCGTGCACGATTCTCTGAGAAAACTGATAAATATACAGGGTTCTCGTAAATAATGGATCAAACGACAAATGTAACGGGTAGTTCACCTGATGTCCAACAACTAATTTGAATAGTTTAAAAAAAACCGCTACGGTAGGTTATAATGGGTGTAAGTGTAAACAGTGGCAACCTTTTAAGGGGTCATTGTACTCATCATTATGAACAACTTTTACTATGGGACCAAACCTGAAATCGCGAAAAAAAAATCAGCTGTTCAGTATATTTATGTTCGCATAATTCGACAAAATGTAGGGAACAGCTGATTTTTTTTCGCGATTTCAGCTTTGGTCCCATAGTAAAAGTTGTTTATTCGTTACAATAAGTAGTACATGTAGGTAACAAAAACAATTGATTGTAAAAAGGTGTCTGGAATGGTGGAAACCCTGCCTCCTAAACTAGGGGACACCTCTGCCTTAGGAGACAGTGTTCTACTGTTACTTCGTGGTCAAATAGTCCTTTTCATCGCACCTTGATTGTAATACATGAACGGATTAATAAGAGAGAAAAAAAAAATAATGATGATGAAAATACTTAATAAAAATAGGGAACAAAAGAAAAATTACAATGAGGAATATGAAAATATGGTTACCATGACTGCGTGTGTAAGTATAATGTGAGTGAGGGTGAGTGCACCTGTTTATGTGAGTGTGTGTTTATGTGAGGGTGTGTTATGTGTGTGAGGGTGTGGGTGTGTGTAAGAGTTGTATGTGTGTGTAAGAGTTGTGTGTGTTTGTTAAACAACTACTAACATTCACAATATTATGCTTGAGCGGGATGATTAATTTCGCAAGACAATAATTTGGTTAAGCAGTTTGAGTACAAACGTAATGGAGTGTGATTGTATTATTCTTTACATAATTCAATCAAAGAATCTTTTTCTTCCTTATTTAAATGATGTCCTCTTTCAAGTTTTTCAAGTCGATTACTATCATACTTAATTTTTATTAATAAAATCGTTTTCTAATCTATGTTTATCTAACTGTAGTATTTTTTAATTTAAAATAGCTGTACCATTTTTTTCTAAACTAACATAAGGTATGATGGTAGTACGGTCAGTTGCGTTATGTACGGTCGTAATGCCTTTATTATTATTTAATGTGATAAAACTCGGGCATAAAAGTTTACATACATATTTTTTTTCTACATATTTTAATATTAATAACTAATAACACATTCGGTTCTTGCTTTGATCGTCAAAGTTAATTCCACGCTTCATCATTTATTTTTTATAACACAAATTGAATTGGTTTTTAGTTTTAAACTCTTGGTACTTTATTACATAATTCCTTCATATTTATTTAATATAATCACCTCCAATAATGCCATCAGCACTATTATGGAAATTATCATTCACGTTATGGAGTATTCAATTTAAATTTCCTGTAATTCTAATTCGACATAACCTAACGTCCTTGTTGAGTTGCCTACTTTATCAATCCCTTTTAAATCAGCTAAAATATCATAATGAGTTTCAGCGTCTTTTAGTACAGCACTTTTCTTTATGAGGCTAATTGTTGCACCATATAGGTATATCAGAAAATCTATTTTTCTTGTATCATCTTTCAATTTAAATGAAACAAAATAACAATTATTATTTATCGCGGTAATGATGATGAGCCCTTCCATTAAATTCTTACCCTTTGGTTGGCTCGCGCCATTGGGATTTATTCGTTTTTTTTTATTAGAAGTAGAACTTTTATCCGAATAACAGTTATCACTAGGTTTAAAATCAGTTTTGCCGGGTGAATTTTTATACTTTAGATGATAGCATTCATCCGTATGACCCTTTTTCTTGCAATAATTGCAAAATGGGTTTTGATTAGGTCCCGAAAATGATCGAACTCAGCAATTTACGACTGTATGGCCTGGTTTGTTACATTTATCAATGCTTCTTAGAAATGTTCAAATTTTGAAATTTAGATTTTTAGTTTTTACTTTTGAGCTGTTGCTCTTCAACTCATCATCATTCTCCTGCCCTTATCCCAATCTATTTGGGGTCGGCGCAACATGTCCTTTTTTTCCATACTTCTCTATTATTCGTCATCATTAACAGCTGTTGCTCTTCAACTACTGCCATGGAAATAGCATCTGTGAGTGTTTTTGTTTGAAGTGCTTTTATAATTCGATTTAAATCTTTATTTAATCCGGTAATAAATACACTTAAAGCCTGTGATTTAAGTAATTCAACGCCTTTTGTTTCGGGCTTCTTATGTTTGATTAGTTGAATCTAGCGAATTTATTAATTTCACATAGTTATTCTCAACTTTATTAGCATATGCTAAAACATGTTCGTTGTGATTTTGTTGGCAACTGCTTAATTTTAGTTGCCATTGACCAATCATTCGTTTTCGGTGTAAGTATCTAAAATATATTTTTTTAAGTCATTCCCTATTTGGAATCCGTTATCGGTGATTTTTCTAATAATTATTTGGAGTAATATGTTTTTAACATTCGTATTAATTAAATTATTATCTGTGTCACAATTGTCTAATAATTCAAAGATTATTGCCATCAAATTTTGTTATCATTCCTTCAGCCATTTCTAATTATACCTATAAAAAGAAAAGTCCTGACTGACTGACATCAACGCCCAGCCCAAACCAGCTGAAATTTTGCACAGATGTTCCTTTTATAATGTAGATAAGGAATAAGGAAGGATTTTTGTTCCCGTGGGATATTTTCCGACATCTACGCGGGCGAAGCCGCGCGGGAAGTGCTAGTGAGATATAATTATGATGTGTAGTTGTCAATGTAGATAAAGCGGGATTTGCATCTCGAGGCATGATTACTACTCGTATACACTCACTTTGTACGATTAAACATTTATGATGACTGGTAGCTGATTCTGTACAGAAAATATTCTTTATAACAGTGTTATACAGAAAATTGGTGGTGTACTCACAGTAATAAAATTACTTGAAGATATCCCATTGTCATTGTAGTTGACGTGATGAGTAGGAGACTGGGCGGCGTAAACGGTTGATTTCTAACCTTCGGACCGCTAACGATACGTTTTGTCCAATTCCGCAGATCTCGTTCTCGTCGTGATGCTCAGATGCTCAGGAACATGTAGGAAAATCAGAGGTTAAGGTCTCCTAGGAAGGTCTCGTACAAACGAATGCTCAGGAACTTGTAGAGCATCGGAAGTATCTGACGAAGATCTCGTACAATTGGAGAGAGATTATCTCAATCTGTCCCACTTCTGACATGAATTTGTAATGGTCCGAACGGTGGCGGTGACTTGATGGAGACAATTTGAATATTTATTTTATTTATTATTTATTTATTCATATAACAATTCGCATTGTGTAATATCTGAACTTTTACTGTTATCAACGAGAGTTACAAGTAATAATAGGTCTTTACCTATGAAATTGCCGTTTTGTATGAAAAAATTTAAACGAATTTTTTTCAAGCATTTTTTATTTGTAATAATCGAAGTAATCACCCATGCAATCAATGCATCTTTGCCAACGCAGTGGCAGTTTATTGATGCCCTTCTTAAAGAAATCAGCTGGACGGGAGGCAACAAATTCTTCAAAGGCATTTTGTACTGCCTCTCGGGTATTGAATTTTTTCCCCGCCAAGAAGTTATCCAAATTCTGGAAAAAGTAATAGTCTGTAGGCTCAAGGTCTGGTGAGTAGGGCGGATGACGGAGAGCTTCCAACCCCAGTTCTTGCAACTTGGAGACCGTCTGCTGTGCAGTATGAGGTCGCGCGTTGTCGTGCAGGAGCAGCGGAGACGAGCGATTGACCAATGCTGGTTGGAGATGTGCCAGCTTCTCCATCATTGTGTTCAGTTCTTCACAGTACACATCTGAAGTAATGCTCACCCCGTTTGGTAAGAAGCTGTGATAAATCACACCGGCGCTAGACCACCAAACAGTGACCATCACTTTTCTAGGGGTAAGTTTTCGTTTAGGGCATTGTTTAGGTGCTGAACCAGGATCCAACCAACTTGCTGAGCGCTTGCGGTTATCAAACAGAATCCATTTTTCATCGCAGGTAACAATGCGGTTCAAAATTCCTTCATTTGTGTGTCCGTTGAGCAGTGCAAGGCACGTCTCGACGCGTACTTCGCGCTGGCGATCATTGAGTTCGTGGGGCACCCATTTGTCAAGCTTTTTTACCTTGCCAATTTGACGCAAATCGACCAATATTGTTTTGACGCTAACGTCGAAAGCTGCTGCTAATTCAGCCGTAGATTGTGTATCATCAGCTTCCACAATCGCCTTTAATTCGTCATTGTCGACCAAAGTCTTCGGACGACCGCGAGGTTCATTTTTCAGGTCGAAATTTCCAGAACGGTAGCGAGCAAACCAATAACAAGTGGTGCGTTGGTTTGTAGTGTTAGCTCCGTAAACGTCGTTGATGTTGCGTGCCGCTTGTGCCGCGTTGCGGCCACGACGGTACTCATATTCCATAATTACTCGAATTTTTAACGTATCCATGATGAAGAAAAAGATTGAAATGCGATGAAAATGTAACACTAATCAATAAACAAATGACTACTTTTGGAAAAAAAAATCCATGTTTTTAAAATAAAATTAATTTGAAATTAGAATTCTTAGCCAAACAAAAATTATTTTGATTTGAAATGGCCAGTACTGCAGAACGGCAATTTCATAGGTAAAGACCTAATATTAACGAGACATACTACTGACTGTCTGTACTGACCAAATTAATAGTCACCACCACTCTTCCCCTAAGTTAGTCAGCACATACAGGTTAGTCAGTACAGACAGACAGAGCTACCTAACCGTTACGATTGATCCATTATTTACGGGACTCTCTGTAATAGTAGGTACCTAAAATAATTCAAGTTTATCATCTATCATTCTACGACCCCATACATTGTACTAAACAGTACAAACTTACGGCTACGTACTACGACTACGTAACGCAACCTGGATCTCAAGGATGTGTAAGGATTGTAGAATCCTTACACATCCTTGAGACATCTTGTATTAAGTAAAACATTTAAATAACGGTCACGCTAATTATTTATATAAGGTGCTATACAAATATCTGCCACGGCTTCAATGGGAGATACTATTGTATATATAGATTACAATAGTGAAGAAATTTCGTACCCCGGAATAGTTATATCAATTTGAGAAAATAAAGTAAGTAATTAAATAAACATTTACTTTATTCGTCGCTTCGTCAATGAAAACAATTGATACCTCCCTCTTTCTAATTGTTCTGTGAATGAACACTAATAACTACCGGACGGTTTCATGCAAATAAATTAATTCAAATTTATACGCACATTTTTTTGTATGAAAAAAATTTTGACATAAGATCAATAATTTTATCTTCACTATTCCCATTGCAGCCGTGGCAGATATTTTTATAGCACCTTATTATACTTAGACTAAGTCTGTTAAAATGGACTAATAAAATTTTATTCGCATATTTTCTTTATTAATGAGGTACTTACCTACCAGCATTGTATATCGATTACTTAATTAATCATTGTGTAGGTACTTTGTATTTGTAGAGCATTTTTTCTTAAAGGTCACATTCATATTCACTTTTAGATTTAATGTAAGGTCACTATGTTTCTTCATAGCGGATTTTTGTTAGCTTCCGCACGGTCGGCGGCGGCGCGGCGCCTGTTACCGCTCCACCCACTACTAACTTAGGTTCTATAATTTACTTTACAAATATATCAATTAATTATTAGATTCAGTTTAATTCTTAAATTATATATTTACTAAAAACTACAGCATTTAACCTGAACAACCCCGGCACCCACAATGAACACATTCAACTATCCTGCCTTCCTCCAACTTGCTCTTAGGCACCCTACATATACAGTTGGTTGCAAAGTTAGTGTCTCTGGTTTGAATACAGCGCAAACAACACAAGTTTTCATATCCAGTCTTCTTCCACTTAGCAATGAGGTTGGCATCAGCTATTTTCTCATCTATACAGTATTGGTACAGCTCTCTGCTGATTGCCTTACGTCTGTAGAATAAGTCATAGATGTAGCGAGACTTCTGATGATGTATCTTGAATATCGGCCATAGAGATTCTTGCTTGCGTTTCCCTTCATGTGGTTCTGTCTCAGCTTCTCGCATTTTCTGTTCCAATTCTTCCAAGGTAGGTTCAATGAGCTCCCATCCTTCTGGTGGAGGTTTACGACTGCGACGTACTTTCGGCATTTTATTATCTGATCAAAGAATTATGTTATGTTTGGAGTCACAATCTTGGTCACAATACAACAAATTCAAGTATTTGAGTTTAATTCTTGAGGGGTTTAATCCTCAGGTCTCGGTAATTACCTGCACGAATGTGTGACCGGACGCTGGGTCTTTCCAAGAATAGTATTGGTTGATATGGATTTCAGTGTTCTTATTTTTAAAAGTAAAACACATCAGAACATAAGTCATACAAAAAATAAATATAAGAAGTTCGATATGCATAATTAACAATGTAATATTAATAAACATGTACAAGTAGGTATCTTATTCGCATTTCACACCCGTGTATGACAAGTGCTCAACTTTTTGTCAATGAATTCCAATGGTTCAGTTTTTTGTTTAGTAAAGTTATAATACCTACATATTTACTGGTGCTTAGATAGCTGGCAAAAAATTGTTGTCTGCATTGAAAAAGAAATACCTGCCGTAGAATCTTCTAATCTAAGCCTTAGTTACTATTGTTATTAATAATTTAAATAAGGTTGACATTGATTTATCATCTTTGTGTGGAGCAGAATTTGTAGTGTAGGTACTCGAAGTAAAAAAATAATGCATAACAAATGAAGGTATCGAGTTAGCGACGGCTGCAGCGAGCGCATCGCCCACTATCATTGAACCAGCTTATACAGATTCTTTTAAGTTTCACAATCTGTTAAGAAGCTACAATACGAATACGGTTTCTTGTTTAACTTCTTAGAGACAGCATGAATGTTTGAATAACCCACATTCCTCGAGCTAGCCTAGTTCGGGACGTAGTTAGGTAAGTAGTTTATTTGGTTCAGGTCTTTCAGCACAATTAGGTACAATACTAATTACTTCATTCGACTCGGTCCACTATATGAGCAGTGGCTTGTGGTTTAGTTAGGTACGACTCGGCAAGGACGCCCACGCGGTCACTGACAGCGCCGCCTGCGCCCGCGCCGCTGTCCTCGCATCCGCCCGTCAGCCACCAGACACAGTCATGCCACTAATTTCCGCTCTGAACACTAATTATTACTAACTAAACAAATATTATAATTAATTAATGTTATGCTCAGTTCCCCGTGTTTTAACTCTGCCATTTATTTGTGGTAAAGCAACGGCAACGGCTATCGTTCAATTCTTTGTTATTGAAAGTAAAGAAACGATTATTTGTAATTTCCTGCAAAAAATTATATTACGTACAATGTTAGATGTCTATTGACCTGAAAGGTTATTGTAGTAATTAGATAGGTACTTAGGTATGTTAAAACTCGTACTTATTTAGTACCGACTTATATGTTTTGAGGCCCTGCTATCTTAAGACCACAAATGCTTTGTACTGAAAAGTACCCGTTGTAAAAAGTAGTTGATTGGATACCTATGTGTCCATATTGTAGCAAGTAATAAATTCACCGAAGAGTTAGGCAGAGTTAGTACAGCCATATTTCGCCAGTTACGTCAACCGGGTACAAATCCAGAGTCCATGCTGGTACCGACAAATTTCTAATGGAAAAACCGAATAACACTGCTCGACCAGCAGTGCTATTCTGTATAAATCTCACCGTGAAAACTTAGGTGAAGTGAGCGGGGATTGAGCTGTCAATAGTGTCAATCCCTAGCATCAGGTAGAATGACAACTCACTTCACCTAGGTTTTCACGGTGAGATTTGTACAGAATAGCCCTGCAGCACCCTAGTTACGTAACACACTATCGATCGGAATCTAAATCATTATAAAGCAAACTACTAATCCACTACTTCAAATGTTCGAATAATTTGTCTGCTCAACAATGTTGTTGAACTGTTAAAATGAAACCGATTCCGATTGATAGTATCTTACGCAATACGAGTATAGGGTGCAGGCAATCACACCCAGGACCTCACGCTCAGCAGTAGCGATTGGGACCACTGGATATTATTACAACTATTCAGTAACTATGTTATCATTTATTATCTAATTTTCTAGTCTAGATCAGCAGTGCTATTCTGTACAAATCTCACCGTTAAAACCTAGGTGAAGTGAGTTGTCATTCTACCTTATGCTAGGGATTGACACTACTGACAGCTAACTCCACGCTCACTTCACCTAAGTTTTCACGGTGAGATTTGTAGAGAATAGCACTGCAGCAGTTAAAGTTCCATAGTAGGTAACTATTGAGTACGCGACCATATCAAATAATTAGTTTTGAAACGATTCTTTGCAAAATTCAAAGACTGCGGATTTCCAAAGTTTTATCCAATAGATATAATTAACAAATTCAAACCATACATCCAATGAAACTCATATAGGTACCTAAGTATTTTGTTCAGGATTAAATAGAAGCAAGTGAAATGAATAATAATATTAAAATCTGTTCATGAATACTCGTACACGGAGCTTGTGACGTATCGACAAGGAAATTTAACACATGACAATATAAAAAGTTACTTTAAGCCAAGCTGACCTACGAAATATGTGGATCTGGTTTTATTATGAAGAAAACAATTCAGAAGGGTAATACATCTGAATACCTACCTACCTCCAAGTGGGATATATGAATTGTAAGGCATGCAACTAGACACTTGCTCGGGTCGGCATTAAACGGCACAGCCCCGGGCAACAAAATCTAATACAGGTTTATTTTAAATTGACTAGCTAAACCCCGCAGACGCAATGGCTACCGACATGTAAACAAATGATAAAACAGTAAATTAAGTATTTAAAGCTTTTTTTGGGGGTCAACGACCGCAATCATTGTAGTCACTTGAAATATCAGTTTAAAAAAAAACTGTTTTTCTTTGTGTGAACTTCACAGGCATGATGGATATCCATATCTAAACACGATAAAACATAAGAATACAACAAGTGGTCTTGACGTCACAAAAAATACATGAAATCTTTTTCATGTTTCTGAGATACCTTAGATACCAATCACGTCTGCAGATTTTTGCTAGCTAATTTAATTTGACCCTGTATAGGTATGTAGGTAGGTAATTATTTCGGTTCGACTTTGTTCAACAAATACTCCCGAACCGAATGTGCCGACCCGAACAAGTGTGTAGGAAGCGTAAGCAAAATTTTTGATCATCTTAGACTTCCACTAATATTTTAAATGCGAAAGTACCTAACTCTGTCTATTACCTTTTTACGGCTTAACGGCTGAAGGGGTTACGATGAAATTTGGCACACACGTAGGACCATGTCAGTCTAATAATTTATTTCAAATAGGCACTTTTAAGGCACTTTTGAACGTCAAAATTTACAAAAAAAAAAAAGTAGAATTGATTTTAGTCGCCCCTTCCAAATGGTAGTTTCGTATGGAGAAGTATGGGCAAGAAACTCCACCGTTACTCTTTTAAAATATTTTGTATACATTAATTATATCAATATACAGAGTGTACCAGAAAGGTGTGGTCTTTAAGGGTGTGGTTCAGACCATCTATCTGGACAACTTTCTCCGTGGGACTAACATCGTAATCGCAAAATAGTAATCAGCCGTCCCATACATTTGGGTCGAGTAGATATTGAAGATTTGTATGGAACAGTTGCTATTTTTGTCGCGATTACGATGTTGGTCCATGCTGGCTTGACATTTCTCTCGCGCGTTGCGTCGATAAATATCGCACGTTTAATGCGTTATACTGGTTATAGGTAGGACATATTATACCAATAACAATGTGTTTAACATAATAATTGCCACGTTGTACACTATTGCTATAATAATTTTTATTAATTAAGTGAAACTGCGGGAAGATAATATCATGGTTAAACATGAGACGCATTTATAGTCAAGAGGTGAGCGATATTACCCGGTCAATGTTTCATGACCAGACTTTTTGTTTTAATATTTATCTGCATACACTGAGGTGATGGTTGGTGGACTTTCCTGCACTATAAAAAATCCAACGTTAGTTATAAAACATGTATGGATAACAGTCAGTATTAAAACGTTTTTCTTTTGCCATTATATCGATCCATAGATAGACTGTCCATGGCAGCAAGTCGTGCAAGAAGTAGTCTAGTTTATTCATATCGTAAATTATATTATCAATAGATTCATTTACCTTGATGCGAACAACATTTTTCCAGCCCACATTCCTCGGTGTAGTTTGTAGAGCGGAATGTGTTAGATGTGTTACGGTTTGTGCTTTCATAGCGTAATTACTTCATTATTAATTACTTTTGGCACTTTTTATCGTAAAACAGTTTCATTTTGAACTAGCTGAGTAGATTTTGAGCTCTTACATTACAAGTAATACTGACCTTATAATCATCAATGTTACATGCTAAGTTTTAACATTTTTAGGGTACCTATAGCTAATTATTTTACAAGTTCTCGAAGTATTATTAAGACAAGTACCTACCTTTAACTAGGTATATACCTACATTCTGCCGTGCAATTTGTAGACGCATAATTAACATTTAAAAAAAATAATAAAAGGATCTTTGATTATTAATAAACTCATTTCGGCGATCACGAATATATGATTTACTCAATTTTAACCAAATTATTACTTACTGCTTTTATAAATTGCACGGCTACTAGAGACTAAATGATCGAGACCTATGGTTAATCATATCTTGTTCTAACCTCTCTCCTTGAATAACTAAAAAACTTGTTTCAAAGGAAAATAAACTAATAATATGATGTAAATATAAAATGTTGGAGATCTTTTATGTTCTTATTCAAAACATATAATTAATGGGTACTTAATTTGCTTGTTTTGCAGATCCTACAAAGTTTCACGGCGTCGCTCCCAGTACCAAACCAGTATGATTTGGGCGTCATCGGCATCGATCAGGAACCTATGAACAATTCTCCAACAATATCAAGGTATGGAGATTCACCTGATTCCTCAGATGAAAAAGTTATATCAGTGAGAATAACATCGTCAGTGGCTGTCGGACGCGGGAGGGGAAAACCTACCTATAGATATACTGGTGACATGTTAGATGATGATCAGAAACATGTTCCATCTAAAGTATCTCCCTCAGGTGCACAACCCTCAACCATGCTGTCCAAAGTTGTGGAAATTACGGCAACCGGAGCAACAGACGTGCCGCCAAATCTCGTAGGTGCTAATATAGAATATATAAAGCAATTGAATGCGAAAAAGGAATCAAGAGAACACAGTGCAGACCCAGTTCACCCATTCGAGTTAATGGTAAAAGATCAAAACGCTAACGATGGCGAACCCTCGATCAAAATGGACAAATATGAAGAGGATATCCATGATATACCACTGGCCAGAAAAGTCCCATCGACGGCTGATGCTAACAGATTTCCAGATCAGAAAACAATACATAGATTTCAAAATCCAGACATCAATCCACAAGCTGAAGCTCGCGTTCAAAACCAACATATTAATATGACAAGTGATTCGTTATTTTTGCCTCACATGAAACTCGAGTTAGAAACTAATAGTAACAATGATAATAAAAATAAAGAGGGTGTTAAAGCTTTATCAATTGTTGACCAACAAGCGGATAAAAAAGAGACTAGAAATATAGATCTGTTGACAAGTCTTGACTCATTTGCTTCTAATAGTAAAAATTACCAAACCGACGACTCTGTAGCCGAACCATCTATAAAGTCAGTTGAATTTACAAAATATAACGAAAGAATCGAAAACATTCCACCGACAGCAACAATGCCACCAGTGCGCTCTCTGAATAACGTTCAAGGTTTGACAAATATACCACAGAACGAAGGACGAAATATTCCAAGATTGACCACTGTGAGTTTTAATATAGTACACGATACTCCTAAAATAACGAATGACAATGAACCTAGTACCTCGTACATATCGTCAAGTCAAATAATTCCTAACCAAAAACAGTTCTACGATCCTCCAAAAATTTACAGTGAACCAGCAAAAATATATAGTGAACCAGCTAAGTTCTACAGTGAACCGGCAAAGATATACAGTGAGCCAGCTAAGATATACAGCGAGCCGGCTAAAGTGTACAGTGAACCTGCTAAAGTGTATAGTGAACCATCCAAGTTTTACAGTGAACCTGCTTCTTTACATCTTGAGCAAAACGTACCGTCAAGCGTCCCTCCCAACTACTCGCCATGGCAAAGACCTCAACGTCCGTTCGGAAGCACTACTGTGAACACGACTCCCATAAGTACTGTAACCAATGTGTTCCAACAAGAGACAACAGTTGAACATCAGCCGGAGAAAAATTACGAAGTAGACGAAAAGATCAGCGTGATCACCGATGGCCGGAGTCATGGCATACAGCAAGATACAACCACCGAGAAGTGTAAAGAAGACAACTGTAAAGTAGGATATGTGTTGGAAGGTCGCCAGTTTAAGAAGTATAGAGTGGAAGAAAGAACTCCGGATGGTTTCATCGTTGGAGAATACGGAGTCGTGAGAAACGAGGACGGCGCGCTACGGGGAGTTCGCTACACGGCAGACAGCGACGCCAGTCCACGCCTCATCCACGACGCGCTCATGAAGTTCCTACAGCTCACATAGTTAGGTATATACACTCGACTGGTCTGAACCCAAAATAAATGCACACATAACTTACTTGCTCATTTAATTAAGTACTTACATCAAATATCATAACTATATGAATAACCAACAATAAAAGTACATTTTAACAGTTTACTATGTATTATAAAGACTGAATGATTAAATATAATGCAAATCCATATATTCCAGTTTAGTACCTTTGTGTACAGACCTAAAACTGTCTGCAAATAAATCCGATATCATGAGTCTGTACTCACCTCACAATAAAAAATAATTATCAATCTTTTAACTGACTCAGCAGACAATCGACCAAATAATTATATTCTTCTTTATTTCGAATTACTTACTGAATAAAAAGTAAATAATCCGACAAGTGATGTATCATCCCTAAAAATGTACAAATACCTATGCTTTGACTTACTCAGTAGATGTAACAGATTGGGCTGATGGAATTTAAATATGTGTTATTTATTATGGTGCATTCACCACATTCCACGCAGGAACACATTCTCGTTAGTTGTAATTAAAACAATTTCAAAATAATGGTAAAGGAAAATCTCGATGTTATCTCTATATTTACTTATCTAATTATAATTCTGGTGCCATGTACACAAAATTATTAATAATTTCACTATGGTAACTTTATCGATATTGTAGGTATTGTAAATAAATAGCTAAGAATACACAATTATGAGATAAATATTGATGAACATGCAATAGTGTTTATTTTCTCATTGCCCACTCAAACTCATCATCATTAACGATATGCAACATGGAAACCTTTTTCTATTAGTTACAAAAAAGTATCAGATCAAATTTTAGTATTTTCAAGACGAAAACTAACCAATAAATATTATAGGGCTGGCATAGCAATGTTTCAGGCAGCGCTTATTTAGACCTTTCCTTAGATTATAGAGAATCTGAGTCGGTAGTAAAAGTTGGCTACAAATAAGCAACATTATTGAACAACTACAAAAGGTCTGAGTATTGTAAAAATAACTACGTGGAATGTTATTTGAACAAAATACGCCATATTCTATTATAAATTACATGTATACTCAAAGTAAGTGGTTATTCAGATATAGTTTTATAAAAATATATACGTAGGTACCTAATTCGTTACGATATACAGTTTCGCTCATGGTTCAAATACCACCACTGGTCACTGGGCATAACATAAGGGATATGCAACAAACAACACTTCATATTGTGGCCGATAATATTCATTAACATCTAACAACAGTGCTCTATATTAATATGTCATTGTTATGTAACAAAGCCAAACGCCTATGTGTACACGTATATATAAAGGTTTTAGTCTAACTTTCAATAGTAATTATATACGATATACTGAATATAGTATAAATAGTAGAGAACCTTAATTCACATTCATGTAAGAGAGTAAATATTTAGATATTGTTTGAAACGTTTAAAATTGTAAAAAATACAGTATAATAAATACCTAAGCATATTTCGATGATAAGAAGTTATAGGTTCAAAAATTATGATAAAGGAATTCACAATAGATAGATAGTAAGATATGTTTAAAATTGGAACAGTTATCAACAAAACAGCTATATAAATTGAACTACAGTTGTATATATTAATAAATATTAAATATAACATTATAATTAGAACTATCATGCTTAAAAACTATATATATCGTAGCGTTGGCCTTATTACTAATATGATTCGGTACCTAACAATAAACTTGCTTACCTTTGATGAACTTTAACCTAGCGCACAAGTTAATATTGAGAGTCAATTTTCCAATGTAAGAGGATAATCTATCGGGTTGAGATTAGATTTGGTCATTTTTCATAATAAATTAGTTTAAGTTATAGTAGGTACTCTCAAATCCATTAGATAATTAGAGATTAGCTATTCATTTTCAAGGATTAACATTCTTATTATCAGATATCTTATAATATGAAACTACATCAACGTAGATAACTGGAATATCTTACTCTATTCTTATATCTCGTAACATATAAAGCAATATGTTGACAACGCTTCGTGCATAAATTATCAACAATAACCATTCGTGGAAGCACATTAAATCAATGGAACAAACATACGGGTTGTCTGATGGCGATGCAGTATGCACGGTGGACATTACAACAAGTAAAACAAAAGCTTACATATTGTTTTATACTTGTTTCAATATTTATGGGCCTCTGGAAAATTCAGTTTATTCTCTCTACGTTTTTCTTATTTAATTGTGGGTTGGAAACTCTAGTTCACCTTCACTTCCTTCAGGTATTTCGCTTTTCATTGCCATTTAGTGAGTGGTGAGTCTGTACCTATATATACATAAAAGGTATGCGCTTCGGTAATCTTCGGAATTAGTTCGAACTAGGGAATCCAATCCCGCATCAAAACCTCAATCCGGCAAACTTGCGGGATTGAGGTTATTCAAAAGTTTTAAAGAGTTTTATAAAAGTGAATCTAACAGTGCTTGATCTCGAAATTTATAACAATAGTAATACAAATAGGTTTTACAAGTACTTCCATGGTTATAAAAGCTCAATATTAGATCCCATAATCGCGTGTCCGTATTTCCGAAGAGAGATTGCCGAAGCGCATACTTTTACTGGGAGACCTTACGTTTCAAGTGGCCATACTTGTCACGGTGATAGTAATGTGAGGATCTGGGTGATGCAAACATCGCCAACAGAGAACCAGAACGTTTGCCGCGTGGTCCTTAAATTTAACACTACTGCCGAATATTATCACAATTGTCGCTAATACAGTATGTGCAACAACATAACCAAACGAACACCTAATTGTACCTAGCTTTAACACATTAAAATAACGCGATCTTAGCCACACACTTATAGCACAGCTTATAGTTTCATTTACGCCGTGCCTAGGCTTAAACACACATGAAAACAATTAAGCCGTTCTAAAATCGCTAGAACTATATGAAAATAGCTCATTGTTAGAAAAATATCATAAATTCATAACACATTTCAAAACCTAATAAGTCAGTAAAATATAATTAACAAGTGCCAGGATTGACTTTTTTAGAACACCATCAACTTTTTGGCTACCTTACTGTTTTCAGTTTGCTTTAATAATTTTCAATGTACTCTAATCACTCGTTTATTTCTCATCAACGTTTATTAATACTTATTATAAAATCTGGCAATCACTTTCCCGCTCGATTAGAATATCGTCCACATAGGCTGCGAAAATAGGATCCATAATGAACACAGACAAAAAAATAATAGTTTTAGTACCTATCACAGAAGACAACATAAAGAGTATTAAATAATATTAAATAAATTTAAACATAATTTATCTTAATGATAGTAGGTAAGGTATAATGTCTGACAATACGGTAGGTACTTATAATCAAATCCATATTTAAGTTTTGCCACAAATGATTGCTATTTAATATCTAGGTACATACTACATTTCGTTTACCTTTTTGCAACTTTATTGGTATTTAATAAGTGTACTAATATTTTACATTTTAGCTAAGTAAATAGGAAGATCGAAATAATAATTTGGTGCAGGGTGCAGAACAACAGCCTAGGTAAAGGTAAATAAATATTTCCCTTCTTTTTACAACTCTAAAACTATATTTTTTCCTAAATTTTGGCAGTGTGACGCAATATTATTTTTGTTTAGAGAGTCTGTCATATCCAACTTTATTTGATTGTATGTACAACTTTTATTTTGAACAAGTCTAGACATTTAGGCAAAAACGTCGATCCTTTATAAAATATCCAGCTTTGTTCGTAAACTTTCAAAAGTAGTCGAAAAAATATATGTTTTTGAAGATGTGTCGTAAAAAAACAAATAAATAAAATAGAAACAAGTAGCTAGATAAAGTTATAGCGTAATAAATATTTGAGCGATCAGCACAGATGGCTCCAAACTAGTGCAAGCCCGATCCCGTCGCTTCGAGAAGATTCCATGATGGGCGCGTTACAGCGGACACGCTTAGTCGTAGTTCTCAGACTCCTGCTGCACCAGCTTGAACCGGCGAGGGCTCTTCACTGCGATCGATCCGTGCCCGTCGAGCGACAGTCGGCCCTTCATCTGAAGGTATCTGCAAATTATGTCGTCATGAATTTTAAAGACAGTTCTAGAACGGATCAATCCACAAAGAGATTTCCTGCGTCGCTATATATTTCCAGAGGTCAAGCAAAAATATAGGTACAGTTTGGGTGTTTTCCAACGAGCAACACGAATTATGCAATTATCTACCTTTTAATATAGCGGCACACGAGCTTCGTCGGTCGCTGCTGCCATTCATCCAGCACTTCCTTAGGAGCTAACACCTGTAATCACATTTTGATACATTGTAGGAGAGTAACGTAGTTTTGCTGACCTGTCAGTGTTCTCAGTTGTTTTAGTGACAAATATTCTGGTATTTGCAACTGTAATAATATTTATCTGTGTATATTATATAACATTGGTCAGGCAGGGGACATAGTTCTTCCATAGTTCAAGGTACCCAATCAACTATAGCCACCCAAACCCATAGACCCAATGTGTTTTGTTTCCATGTTCTGCAATAGTTCTGCACCAACCGGGGGTTGTCCTTGGGTGCAATTGCATAGTGCATACAGGGATAATCGTCGGCTGGTGCCTTCTTTTCATTTAAAATTGTCTAAGAGGCCTCTGCGAGTTGGCTTCGGCTCCTCGTACGCCTTCCAAAGGTCCGGGACCCCAGGGTCCCGAGATATGTCAAAGACAATAATAATAATAATAAATTTATTTCATATAGCATATTTGGCTTACAATGCCTGTCGAGGAGTCTCCATTTAGGCATATAATATGCCTGTAGTTGAAGGCTCCGCTCTTCCCTTACATTAGAAACTTACGAGTACAAATAGGTATATGTATAAAGAAACAAAACAAGGAAAAAATGCGATCAATTTATACGAGTGTGTGCGAGATTTATATGTGTGCGTGTGTATGTGTATGTGGGGGTGTGTTTGTGTGTGGGAGGGTGTGTGTAGGTATGTGTGTGTGAAAGAGATTTAGGGTGTACATGAGTGACTAAAAAAGCAAATAACATCACACTTATAATAATATTATTAAGTCACACGTTGCAGAAGTAACTCTACGTCATTATAGTTTAAAGTGTGAAGCCATGCTATTAACTTCTTTTTACATTCATATTTTTTTTTATCATAAATATATATTAATTTATTAATTTTATTGTATAAAAAAGCTGAGCGCTTTTTATATCGCCTACTGGCAAATTCTGTCCTAGTTGGGGGAACGTTTACTATGCAGTGTTTATTTCTTTTTCTTAGTATTTTAGCATCATATGGTATCTCTTTGTGCATTTTGAGGACGATAAGAAGGATATACAATTTTCTCACTGACAGCAGATTACATAATTCGTATAGCTTGTCAGTAGAGAATCTTCTTTTTTTGAAATACATCACCTTAAGTATCGCTCTTTGAGCGCGTTCAACCCCTAGAAAGCTAGATTTCGCTGCTCCACCCCACACAGTTATGCAATACACTAAAACAGACTGGACCAAAGATACATAAATTTCATTTAATAGATTTCTTTGGTTATTCTTATTTTTATTTACATGTATTCTCCTTGGTACAACATATCTCAGCTCTTTGAATATCCATATAAGTTTCCTTACTCGACTCATGACTTGCAACTGTAAAACCGAAGTTTACTATTGTGGCCAACTTATTTACCTGGTCTCCCCTCAGCCTATCGAGCAAAGTGACACAGATGACCGCCGCCTTGATGCCCGCGTGGTGCGTCAGTGCAGCGAACGCGAGTGACTCCATCTCAATGTTGACGACGCCCGACTTGTGAATGCTCTCCAAGTATTCCATCTTGTCCGCTTCTGTGAAGTCGCAGAACGCTCCGTCCAGGCGACCCTGACCTGGTGTGGCGACAAAGCACAACTATTTGTTACTGACCTCAATACAGCACTGCGAAATAATTATACTTTATGTCCGCCAATTTTATCTCGAGACCTATCTATCTTTTGCGAAAATTCTGATTAGTTTCCTTGTTTCTGTTTGAGATAAGCTTGTGAGTGAGAGCAAGGAATGTGTCCTTTGCGTCACCTTGTCCTTTACCAGTTCGGTAAGCAGAACATTAAATTGGCATTTTAATATTTTGTTTTTTAGGTAGGTACGTCAAACCAGAACGACTCGGCTAATATCACTTTAATTTTCTTGTCTGTCTTATTTAAAATGTTTATTTCTGTGTAACAGTAGTTTCTTCGCGCCCGACGTTCAGTAATGACTCTGTCTGACTTTGACAAAAATAAATTATTAATAAATAATTTGACTTTTAGATCAACAAATGCTTCAATGTTACATCATTTATTTCAAGTAGTTCATTAAAAGGCAGTTTAAAATGCCAACATTTACCAGAAAATATAATTGATTCTAGATGCCCGTTCCAAAAGGTATAGTTTCGTATGGATAAGAATGGCTGTTTCAGTGCGTTCATGACAGTCCCTCTACTGGATGGAACTTATGATAGCGTCGCCAATTATCTTAATCTGTCTTTAGACAGCATTGCCCGTATCATTTCCCTGAGCTAAGCCATTGGACTGCTGCCTATAGTAGCCTAGGCCCTAGATTATTCTAACTTCTGAGAAGTGGTAGAAAGGGTAACCTTCGTAAAAGTCGTATGTGCACATGGTCCTGCCATTAACTGTGTCATAGGGGTCCTCGGGGTCAGCCAGGCCCTTCAGCTCGCGAGCCAGCCGCTTGTCCAGCTTCGCGGGTCTTTGGATATTCTTGCCTAATACCGTCTGAAATTGATAAAAGGATATATTATTTAGTTGCCATTTTCAAGTAGCTCCCAACCGCATAAAACCAAGCTGGTTCATATGGTCACTGGGTATATAAAACAATTTCTTTTTCTAAGCCGTGCGTGTCCCACTTTCCTACCCTACTGATTCGACCTCATCTCAGCAGCTTTGTAACCTTGGTAAGTATAAGTTATTGCTCTGCTGGACTAAGATCTGCCCCTTACCCCTTACCTACTTATTGCAATTGAAGATGTCAGAACTTCACAAAAAAACGTACCAGTTCGAGCACATTCCTCAGGGCTCCATCGACGGCCTCTTCAGAGATGACGACAGTGCCTCCCTCGTAGCCGATTCCACCACACGTGCCGATCCTGAAGAACACGGGGTCCCGCACCTTTGCGTGGAACATCAGCTTGATCACCTCGTGCAGCAGGATGCCCACCGAGGGTATACCCATGCCGTGCTGTATACATAAATAATTTATCATGTTACATGTATAGGTGGGAAAATTCTGATTTGCAGAACTCAAGAATGGAAGAGATTCCTGCGTAACGAGAACCATCGTCGGCATAGTGATTTGTCTCTGAAAACCGTTAATAGGTACGTAAGGAGACCATTTTGTTAATCTGCAGGCGTCCTCGGGCTACTCGGTGTAGGTAATAATATTAGATAATATTATGTACCTATGTATTTTCTTCCGTTGTAAAGTTCAGTAATCCTCTGTACCTATATCTATTTAAAATTGAATACAATATTTATTTATGGCATTGCCGGTTAAATTACGTTTCAGATATACTTGAAACTTCACCTCTGATTACAAGAACTGCAGAAAATATTGCAACTTAATATAATGTCGTTTGGTATACGTATACCTACTGAACTATAGCTAACCGTCCTGGGAACATGCTTGACTAGATACTGGATAGAAATTTTTGTCGTACTCTATATACACTAACTATACTTCCACACCGCCAACTTCCAAACTCCGGGCTGTTACCGAGAAATTCCCATACCACCCGTTACCACTTTGCCCGACCAGGGAATCGAACACGGGACCCCGCGGGAACTTCACCATTTGGCACAGATACAACAGATAGCTACGTAAGTAACATTTTGAATTAGGTGCAGAAGTATTTGAAAATATTATAAGTATTGTACCTTTTCATTGAAGGTACCGTAAAACTCAATATAACAATAATAATAATAATGTATAAATATAATGGTGTGCATAATAAAGAGTATTCTATTCTATTCTATTCTATAAATGGTGCCGATCCATGCGTCATGTTCGTGAACAGGCGCCGTCAGTTGGCACTGGTCGTCTCTTAGCTGCCATGGCTTATTTTTAATTTTAATATTTAATTTAGTTGTTTTTAGTTTTTATCTTTTTATTACGGACGCTTTTTAACGTGCACGTGTTTCTACATTGTTCTCACATGTATATTTTCAACATGAACGATGTAACCAATATTTTGTAAAAATATTATGATTTAAAAGAGTGTCCGTGGAGTTTCTTGCCCGTTCTTCTCCATAGGGATCTACTACGCTTTGGAATGGGCAACTAGCTTCATCTTTCTGACTGACCGACCCATTGACAATTCAAAAGTGCCTGTAATTGGTTTATTTGAAATAAATGCTTTGAGTTTGAATTTGAATGAAACTGTGGAGCTTTGCACCGCCCGTAGCTTTACCTATTGGTCAAATATGGGCGCATTGTATCACAACGCAATATTAACCCAGTTTCGTTATTTACAGGACCCTCATGTGATGTGACTGATGTGATGATAAAAGATAGAACAGGTAGACAGACCAGACCACATCATTTCGATTAAAAATATGCCTTATGGAAATGGAACTCTAGTCTGTTCTCCATAATACGAACAAAGTTATCTATTTGCTCACGTGCTATCCTTGGTTAGTTGTTCCCATAGATATAAGAAAGAACATTTCTATGGTTGTTCCAAGAAAGAATAAGAAACCATTTTCATACGCAAATTTTTATCAAAGTAGGTTCTTAAGAGGATACATCGAAGCGTAGTTTAGCTCGGTGTGTAAGTGAAATGGCGTTACGGCTGTCTAGTTTGACGTGCGAGATAGAAGACTCTCACGCGCACCGGAACTAAACGCGCTCCGTATAAATGAAGATTTTAACTTAGTAAGTTCTTAACATATTTAAATACCTACGATTTAAAGTAAATTTACTGCACAATAAGAAACTGTTTACGTATAATAGTGTAAAACAGAAAATAGACTGTGCTACTTTGGATTTTTTTTCTATCGAAAAAATTTCAAGTACCTAATTAATCATGTTTCGGTTTTAGTACAGCAAAAAAACACAACATTTATCGATGTATCCCCTTATGTAAGTTCCGCAGTACAAAACCACATGCGGGTCGCCCTCTTAGTAAGGTAGAGATTTCATTTAAAAAACTTGTAGAGCAACATTTCGCTGACATTCCACTAAAGTTTATCGCTACCACAATAAAATTCCAGCCAACCCGTCTTCCTGAAACATGTAGTAAGTACAATGATGAAACAATGTTTTATAATAATATCGTACATCGTACATAGTTGAAAATAAAAAGGTCGCCGTCAAACAGTGGAGGGCTTGATAGCGTTTCCGAAAGGTCGTTAACAATTATCGCAAATACAACAGACCCTCACATACAACTAAATCCCCGTCCGGAAATTGCATGACTTTTTATACGTAGATCGTATAGGTATAATATAATAGGTAGCCTTGCATACTTCACTAACAGTCAGCCAGTCATGGGGCTAGGATCATTTAAATGGCTAGCTACTGCGCAGACTAATCGATCCATTTACGAGGCAAATCAACATTTCCGCACCGAGGTCCATGCCTGGAGCGCGTTATGCACCATGCAGTCTGTCGAGCAAATTGCACCGACATCATCCGGAACAGATTACTTCTCATCCTGTTCAATAATAAATCTCATATCTACCCCGGTGAATTTTGTGGATTTTTCCAAGGAACTCCTAAATTGACAAAATATTTTATCCTGTATTTCGCAGATACAGCTGAGACTGTTAAATATTTACTTCTTCAAATAAATAAACTAAACTACTTAGGACTTAGGTACTAGCAAAAAGATAATGCATAAATAATGAGAAAAGAGAGGCGAAGCCAGTTCCAGTTAAAAATACATTACCATGTAAGTGATGTGATGATGGGATCTCAGTGTAGACGGCCAGCCTTTATTAGCTTGAACTCAAAGGAAGGTCAATCATACGAGGAATGAAATAAAGATAAACACTATCAGGACATGGTCTTCCATGAATTCGTAAGGGGAAAACAATTGAAACCAGTTATAAAAAAACAGAAACAAAAAAAAACAAAGAAGAAAAAAAACATAGAAATATAAAAAAACAGTACTTATCTATGAATTATACCGAGGAGATGGGAAAATAATTAAATTTGATTTTCAATAAGAACATAGGCAATCAGCTAAATGAAGTAACGAAGTTTACAGCTACAGCAGACATTATTATGATCAAGATAATGAAAATAATAATTCGTCTCAATTGAAACGGTCGCATTTGATATGTTTTAATTCAAGGTTGTCAAGTCTGAAATGCTCGAATGTCTCTTACTTCTCTTGATGACATTATGGTGAATGGTTAAAAATATTCGACATTATTATTTGTTGCACTAGCAGGTTGGTAAAAGTCAGTTGGCAAATAGGTGGACGGTTCACCTAGTGGAACGTCTATCTGGGGGCCAACCACCACCTCTTAAAGCAGTATTATTTTAATGTTACTTCAGTGTGAGAAAGAGATGGAGCTATACAGGACGTCTAGCTCCATCTCTTTCCCACACTCCTGTAAGATTAAACTAATACTGCTTTAAGAGGTGGTGGTCTAGCTCCTGCAGTGCTATTCTGTACAAATCTCACCGTGAAAACTTAGGTGAAGTGAGCGTGGAGTGAGCTCTAAATAGTGGCAATCCCCTAGCGTCAGGCATAATGGCAACTCACTTCACCTAGGTTTTCACGGTGAGATTTGTACAGAATAGCACTGCTGGTAGGTACAGTCGCCTAAAGTTATGGCACTTAAACTGGCACGCCAGTATAATATTGTCGATGCGACTTTGCCATCTATTTTTATTCACTGGCGAAAACAACTTTCAATAAGAGAGTTCCGAGTTAATTTAATATTTCACAGGCTCTTTTCATAAAACCTGAACCTCAGGTACCTGCGGTAAATAAGAGCCGGCGGCATAATTAAAACTTAAATATTTAAAAAAATAGATGAAGTTGAAATAATAATCAGGAATATTATGGAACAGTATTTATTTAAGATCTTAAAAAAATGCCTATATGGCGAGGTTTTAAACACTGTATAGCGTTTACCTACATTTTTGACATTTTATTGTCACTGGCATGAGATTGCGACTGGAATTTGAACGTTTTTAGGTACCTACGAGACTTAGCCTTCTGATTACAGCCACTAAGAATGAACAGTGCGATGGACCGATGGTAACAGCCCTACTTTTGTTTTATCAGTTGCCATATCTCACGAGACAGTCACGAGGCGTTATACACGTGAATCGCAATATGATAAGTACATACCTATAGGTACCAACACAACTTGGCGGGTACGTTTAATCTTTAAGTTACCCACGCAATACACGCACGTAACATATTCAATAATAGCCTATCTAGGCTTAGCTTTTGATTATAGGTACCTTTGTTCAGTTAGAATTGAATTTAGAACTCTCTAGCTTTGTATCGCAAACAATAATGTAGTGATTTGTTGAACCTACACGCGTTAGTTGAGATTTCAATACATACTTATATATTTTGAATGATCGATCTAAATATTTACATTTTGATAAAGGCTACACAACAGAAGATATGAAATTATAATGGCGATTAAGTATGTTGAGAACAGTGATCTTAACAAAACTGAAATTGATATCATAAACCATAGAAATATTATCTATGTCATAAAAAAAACTGAGTAGCCATAGAAATATAAAACGTGAGCAACATTATACTGTGTCCTACGCACTTCGCATTAGGGCTGTGTCGATCAATCATTTGTTGTAACCCGGGTCAATCGCGACCCATTGGCAAGGTGATCGGATCAAAATGATTCGATCGTTTCGATCACTCGATCACTTCGATACTTCTATCACGGATCGTGGTTCAGTCGTGTGATTGACTGGTTTCTTGAGTAAATTTCGTGTGGAAATGTGTATAACAATATCTAATCTACCTTAGTATGAATGTTGCGAGTTGTGACTAAGTGTAATTACTCTCAGAAATATTTAAAAAACATTTACAAAAACAACAATTACCATTAATAAACTAAACATTCCACACCAAACACCGAAAACTAAACAGATCACGCACAGGTCGCAAACGTGGGTCGCGAGTCGTAGGTCACGGTGCAACTGATTTGTTATTGTTAATGTCAATCAATCTTTCGATCGATCACTCGCGACCCAAACAAACAGGTTTGTACTGGTGTAGCGCGCACGAAGGAAACTCGACTCGTGAAAGTGACCGACATACAAATCGGAATGCGATAAAAAGAGACAAACATACTTGTGTCGATTCAATTCGTAAAGTACGGCGCTGTTGTATTGTGAGTATAGAGTATCGCGAGTCCTCCGTGAGCGGGTTATATGATCGAATGTTTTTGAGATTCGTGAGTCGATCACTTGCGAGTGGGTTGTGATCGAATCAAAGTGATTCGATCAATCGTGTTCGACACAGGCCTACTTCGCATGAAGTAAGAATAAAATACGACACGAACATTGCGAGGTGGGTCCGTAGTTCCATACAGCTCAACTGCAAGTGGTTGAAGGCTATATCTAAGACTGCTCACCATCAATTCATAAATCACTATTGAACAGTGTTTAGGGAATACATATATTTTTTGATCTGCTACTAAATAGTCGCAGGATATTTTTTAAACAACTAACTATAACAATTGTGATCTAAGTATTTAATGTGTAAATAAAAAATATTTGTATGGAAAGATATAATAATCTTGGATAACCTGAAACATGTAAACGGCCAGAAAATTACATACACCTAGGTACCTTAAGTGGCCATTGAGAATTATTATCTAACAGATTATTGAAATATCTGTAATTAAGAAATGCAATTACGGTATGTCTCGTAGAAAGCCAATCGCTATATAACGTATACATGCGATTGCCTTTCTACGAGACATATACCGTAATTGCATTTCTCATACTTACCCCTTCGGGAAATACAAGATCTTGATCGGGTTGCTATAATGTTATATTCTTCTCTCATGTCGGCACGAGTTATGATACATTGAAGAACTATGTAAGACCTAGATCATGCACCATGCAGTGAGTGGTAACAAGATGAGTCAGTCACCAGCACCCTAATTGCGTAACACATTATCAATCGGAGTTGGTTTCCTTTTGATAGTTCAACAATATTCATTGCGTTATTTAAGTTGTCGAGCAGACGAATTTATTGAAGAAAAAGCCAAAGTAGGTACTAACTAAAACAATCCGCAAACCAATTCCGATTGATAATGTGTTAAGCAATTAGGGTCCAGTGGTGCTATTCTGAAAAAATATCACCGTGAAAACTTAGGTGAAGTGATCTTAATGTGAGCGTCATTCCATCTGATGCGAGGGATTGACACTATTGATAGATCACTTCACGCTCACTTCACCTAAGTATTCACGGTGATATTTTTACAGAATAGTTCGGCAGCACCCTAATTGCGTAACACACTATCGATCGGAATTTGAATCATTTTGAAACAAATTGCTAATCCATTGCTTCATATGTTCGAAAAATTTGTCTGCTCGACAACGTAAATAACGCAATGAATGTTGTTTAACTGTAAAAAATATCATAATAGGTAAGAACAAGTAACTTTCGGGGTTTTTTTACATCCGTTTTAATTAAGCTATTGCTTATTGCTATGTTATACTCACACTGATACAAAGCACGGGCCCCACTTTGTACATGGAGTATCTGTACGAGAACTGGCTGATGTCCTGCAGCGTGGTGCCGCACGGCAGCTTGTGGCCGATCTCCGCCATGATCGTGTACGCGAACTGCTCCATCCGCTTCGGGGTGCCTCCCATGCATACAAACTGCAGACACATCGGACAAAAGGCTAAATGATGTTCTAACCAACTATTTACACATGTGACATAGTAATCATTAGGTATATACTCGTACTAATGAAAGGTGACCTACTGTCTAATAAAACAAGAGCATCTGGAAATAAGATGCAAAGTTTGACATCTGAATATAGGTAAAGGTAAGGGACCTAGAAATTGTCTGAGAATAAAACCATGTGATTGAATAATGAATCTGTGATTAACTGTAGGTACATACGACGCGTGTAGTATGCCAAAAGTTTTTCAAGACAAGTCTAACCAGAAATACCAGTAAAGTATCGCCAGTATAGGTAATTATATCGGAATAACAATAATATACCTTGACATCGCCGAACATTTCTACAAGATCGTGAGAACCACTGCCGAGTGCCAAGTGGTATAATATATCTTGGTCCATTAGCTCAATGTTGGGGTTCCGTAGGCGCACTGTGCCATCAGGGTACCTGGTGAAAAAAGGGTCAGACATGAGTTTCTATTACAAGCTTACAAGTAAGGATAAGTCCTTTCACATCACTATACTATGTATATTTACATAACAAAGTCCAGAATATTTTATACCGTGGATCTTTCAATTTGTATGATTTCCGAGGGGAGTTTTTATTCGTAAGACTTGCTACTGTTGTAAACTTTACCTGGGAAACACCGTTTGTTTGTAATGTTTACGTCGTATTTTAACGTTGTCGACATAGGGAAGGAAAACCAACACAAGAAATAAAAATCGTACGGTCAAGTCAACTCCCGAACTAGGTCCGACTGAACTATAAACTAACTCAAACTCAAGGGGTGGAATAAGATTGTCGAGAACCCTCAAAACTAAAACCACAGCTGTTATGTCAGCATGTTCTGTAAATGGAATAGGAGGAAACAGGAATTTATTTAAATAAGTACTTATATCGATAGCATATTGTATCAGTTTAGGAATTCCAGACAAAAAATTAACGATTTTTTCCTGCATCCAAAAATGTTTTAACAAAAGTCAGTAGTCACAACCTAACAGTATCTCTGTCTACTGGTTCATCAGCGTTGCTCTCCTTTACTTCTTCTTGACCATTATCTTGGAACAGCTTCCGATGTGGATGATGATACCCATTCTGACCGGTCGAGCACCGATCAACATTCATCTCGCATCCGTTCTGATGCCGAGAGGATGCACTCGAATCTTCCACTTTGCAGTTACACGGCATTTTGTCCATAACCTCGAACCCTAAAAAAAAAAACAAATATGATAAGATCTACCTATATTATATTTTTCTTGCAAAATGAACACTGAAACTGCAATTAAATGCATGCGAGTTTAACCCTGCTGACCTTTCTACGCAAATTACATCACTGTTGGTTGATTCAGCGAATCAGATCATATTATTATCAAAGGTTATCGCATGTTATTTTTTGAGCGTTGCGATAGTAAACTACGTTGATACAATCTGTTTGCAAACAATTTAATCAAGGTTAGCGGCTAATCGATGTTGAAAGAGTTACCGCTGTTAACAGTACCTAACTGTTTGAAATACTTATTGTTTGTTACGGCGAAAAACTTATTCATCCATTTTTTTTAAACTTAAACTAAGTATTTAAAACTGCTTTTTAGTGATAACTAAAAAAAATCAAATTAGGATACAAGTTTGCAATAAAAAACTATTGTAGTTATGTAAGTACAAAATTATCCCTTAATTATTGAGATAATCATAATAGATAGATGCAAGTGACACTTACAATAGTAATAAACTACAAAAACTTCTAATTAAACAATACTTCTAATTAAAATCTAAATTACGACACAAGTCAGAAACGCAGTCGTGTAAAAAAATAACTCACTTACCTTATTTAATAAAATATAAATATTTAAATACGATCACACACAATTTATCCCGACACTTGCTGCCTCACAACAAATTACGAAAAGCACACGAGAACGTATCGCGTCGCGAGCACACCGCACGTTGCTACGTATTGTTGGATCGACTTTCCAAAGGCGAATAGAACACTAGCTGTACTGTAGCTGAACCGCTGGACGGCATCGGCAGCCTCTGGGAATCCACAAAAACATTTATTACGCGACTTTGCGATATTGTTCTGCTTGTTATAAAAAAAACTTTGTACTAAATACAACGTTCCATTGAGTGTACTCACAATAAAACAATGTGCGCTCTCGATGCACATGCCTCGATGTATAATGAATCATAATTTATGTCACTGCCAGAGAGATTTTAATCATTCCTAGTAAAGGAATTGTATGGAACGCATTTATTATATTGTTCACGGATGTTATGCGATTCAGTAATATAAAGATGATGGCTTGGTATACCTACTAAGCAACCATAGAGGTTCCATCGGATACTAATTGGATCAGATTAATGGGTGGTAATCAAGAGAAATACGAGTAGGTAGTATCTAGAGAGTTCTAGAGTAAGCGAGGCCATCCATTATTTCAGATCCATAGAAAACTATAGACAGCTATAAACTAACATAGACCGTAAAGCCTGCTTTCTACTATGGCTTAATTTATATTACTCCGTGCCGAACCGTTTACACTGAGGATGTATTACTAGGTATATTACTTACACCTGAAACTATAAATAATTTTTCGATCGATATTTTCATAATAAATTTTGCCTCCTCCGCTATATCCCGCCTTATTATAATTATCCCGCATAGTTATCACGCCTTCCCCTAAACACCATTCCGCGCCGCATGGAGATTTATGTGCTATAATTTAAGTTACATAAATATTTCTTTTATTTTTATTATTTTTTTTCTTTTTTTTAACATCCGGAATAAATTATCTAAATGAAAGTGAAAACCAATGATATTTTACGTAAAAAGACGGTGACCGCATCAAAATCAGGGAACATTTTGGTTACCCATTGAAAGGGTTTTCGATAGGGTTTTTATAAGCAGTTAAACAAAAACCCATACGATGTGGGCAACCCTTTTTAATGGCTTTAAAGGACCATTTTGGTTATCATTGAAAGGTATTTCGATTGGGTTACCTATTATAGTTAAACACAAACCCATACGATGTGGGTAACCCTTTTGAACGGCTTAAATTAAGCCGTTCAAAAGGGTTTAGCTTCAACTCTATTTAAAACGATAACTGCGTAACATTCCGACTCAGAGCAATGTAATAAAATATGATATCTCGATGATGGGCATACCTACGTTGCAAATTGCTAATATACCCGTACAAAATCCTTACATTATATAGGTTATTTTAATGAAGGGGAAACCCTTTCACTAGGTTTCAAGGCTAAAACAAATTCAAGGAGTTACACATGATACAGGTAACCTCATAAACGGCTTACCCCTTCGAAAGACAACTCTTAACCGGGGTTGTACGGTCCCCGATCAAAATCCGTTGTGTAATTTAGAAGAACTAAACGGACACTACGGAACGGAACTAAACGGTCATACAGTAGATACTATTTATTATTAATATTTTAGATTATATGTTATTTATTTATAATTATTGTTTGTTAATGGATTTTACCATCAGGAATTTCTCAGTAGCAGACTAGCAGGCCGGGGTCTGGATTTGTGCCCGGGTGATGGCAATAGGCCCCTATTACGTGGGACTTAAACATACTTTTTTTGTTTTAGTGGATGGGAAATCATCAAATGACTTCTCCCGCTCTGGGCGGAGCGGGAGGGCGTGTCAGACTTTTACTGACTAAAACCCTCCCGTGTTCCTTCAGTTGCCCGTGCCAGGGGACTTAAACATACTTAACTGGCGAAATGTGGGTGCACTATAGGTACCTACACATAAGCCTGCCTAACCCTTCGGGGAATACTGGCGTGATGTTATGTTAGATTATATGTAGGTCTAGATGGACCAGGTTATGCTTGTCTTTCCTCCAAATTGCATAAATATTTACGAATTTTAACATTGCCCTTGTTGACTAATGCTACGATGACGTCAGCTCGAATTTGCAGACGTGATGTGACGCAGGTTTTAGTTGATACAGCCATAGTCAACAAAGGTAAATCCCCAGTTGACTTACTTATTACAACATATCCTACGTATGATAGTTTACAACATGGCTGGTAAAAAAAATGCACAATTTAACAGCAGTGATTGAGCAGCAGTGGCTCAGTGAGTGAGCAGTGGTGGCCCAGTGGTATCGACCCCGACTTACGAATGTAGGTCGTGAGTTCGAACCCGACAGGCACTTTGTGAACTTAATTTCTTCACCACTGCTCTCAAAACGGTGAAGGAAAACATCGTGAGGAAACTGGCATGTCCTAGAACTAAAAATTCAAGAACATGTGACATCTACCAACCCGCACTGGGCCCGCGTGGTGGATTACGGCCCACTCCCTCTCACCGAGAGGTTAGTGTGATCCAGCAGTGGGAACAAGGCTGATTTTTTTTTTTTTTTTTTTTTTTTTATTATTCTAAGCATGTAATGTACAGTCAACAAAAGAGATATCTAGGCAGGGTAGAGTAACATATTTGTATGTGAATTGCTTCATGTTCAATTTTATATAAATTAGTTTGTTTTTGCAATACTCCTACATTGTAATACACCAACACAAAATTGTATATTGTCACGAAATTGAACATGAAGCAATTCACATACAAATATGTTAGTCTACCCTACTTAGGTATCTCTTTTGTTGACTGTACCTACCTCAAGGGTTTTTCATTCAATTATTAATTCACCAGTTAAATTCTCGCCTAAAACTGGGCCACACGTACTTATTCGAACTTCGAAGTCTACAGCACTAAATTTGAAGTAGGGAAGTTCACATAAACTTTACATGGTGATGTGCTCAACACTTATTTTTATTACCTCCAAACTTAGCTATAGCACTTGGTACTATTATGTATTGACTGCTGTAGCTTCACCGCAAATACCGCTATTTAGATAGTTAGGTACTTACTGTAGAGCTACGTGTTCTTGCTGTACCTACCGGCAAGGATACGACGCTACGCCGACCGACGCGACGTAGGCGCTATACAAAAGCAATAAGTAGTACCTACATACTGAATTTTAGCTATTTACATCAAGAGGACTTGTTCACTTTTACGCGCCTATCACAAAACTATTTAATTTAAAATCAAGCACCATATTTACAACCTTTAGTAGGTACCTACAGTTGATACTGTCAAAGTCCGAGCACCCTTATTGGGAAACCCTTTACTTACCAACAATTTTACATAGACCTACTTCTTTAAAATTACGTCCAATAATTGTTGTGGCCGTCGATTTTGGAAACCATCTCTACACGCCTCTTAGTAAACCAATTTAACCGCTCGGCCACAGATTAAATAATAGTAATAAATAACGTACGCTCTAAGCAGGTAATTTAGCATACTACCTACTCGTATATTTTTTCCAACGTTCAGACGTAGTTTAACATATATTTTTCCAACAATTAGACGTAGCTTAACATATACACTTCTGGACACATCTATTGGCCCACCTTAGAGTTTAGGTTTCGATGGCCCCTACCGAAATATGATTGCTAGATTGAACAAAAACTGTTGATGCAGTTTTAAACCTGATACATTTTACCATCTTTTTCGATCGTATTGTTTTAAATTTGAATTCAGAATACCATACGACATGGAGCTACGCCTAACAAGTCGGATATGCGCCTTGTTAAAGGCAATTGATTTTTGAATAAAAAACATGTTTTATCAAATAAAGGTTTAATTTAATAACGCGTGTTGCCTCCATGGGCATCTACCACAGCTCTCATACGATTAGGCATAGAGTTTATCAACCGCTCTATGAAATTTTGAGGGATCATCTCCCATTCCTCTTCTATGGCAGTTTTCAACTCCTGCATCGTCTGGGCAACTGGCTGACGAGCCCTAACACGTCTTTTTAGCTCGTCCCACATGTGCTCAATGCGGTTCATGTCTGGGCTTCTGGCTGGCCAGTCCATAACTGTGATGTTCACATCCCGAAGATATTCTCTGACGATGCCGGCCGCATGGGCTCTTGCATTATCATGCATAAAAAGGAAATTTGGGCCCACATAGTCCGCGTATGGTATCACGTGAGGTTCTAAGCACTCACGAATGTACCTTTCAGCATTTAATGTTGGCAGCCGTGGTCCTGTAACAACCTCAAGTTGAGTTTTGCCGCTCGCGAATATACCGCCCCAGACAGTCCATGAGCCACCGCCATAAGCAACCCTCTCTTCAAAGCAGCATTGTGCGAAACGCTCTCCCTTACGTCGGTAGACCTTCTTCCTTCCATCATTGCCATGTAACACAATTTTAGACTCATCAGAAAAGAGTACACGGCTCCAAT
Organism: Cosmia pyralina; assembly: GCA_946251885.1. Classification (NCBI taxonomy): domain Eukaryota; kingdom Metazoa; phylum Arthropoda; class Insecta; order Lepidoptera; family Noctuidae; genus Cosmia; species Cosmia pyralina. Next base: position 16,922,048 of record OX276346.1, read on the forward strand.
CTTGCTGTGTCTAATTTAAATGACTGCGTGCGAAATGAAGGCGCGCTGTTCGGTGGGCTCGCGTTAGTTTGGGGCCATTAGCTGGCTTGTGTGGTACCATATCGCGTTCTTTTAACCTTCTCCGAACAGTTCGAGTGCTCACAGATACTCCATGGAAGTCGCGAAGTTGGTTTTGTATCTCAATGTAGGTAAGGTGACGATTTCTCAAGCTGGTCGTCACGATGAATCGATCCTGCCTTTCAGTTGTGACCCGAGATCGTGGCCTTCCTTGGCGACGAACAAAACCGCCAGTCTCTAGGTACCTCCGATAAACATTTCGGACCGCAGATCGACTTAAATTAAGTTGAGCACTCACGTTTCTTTGGCTGTGTCCGGCCTGAATAAGTGCCACAGCTTGGGCGGCGACTTCAGGTGAAGTATCCATAGATTATTGATAGAACCTCACCTTAATGTTAAGAATAAGTAATGTTTGTTGCAAAACCAAAGATATCAATCACTTTTTCAAGAATTAAATCCAAGTAAACCAATATAACCAAGTTTTCTTAGTATTCGATTGTTTGATATCAACAAACAGGCTCCAAATTGTCTTTTGTTTCTTTAAATTCTGTGTTCGAAATTCAAAAAAAGACTATTGAATGAAATTGTGAATGTGCCAGGTTCAAAACTGCATAATAACTTTTTGCTCGACCTAATATAAAATTTTAGCTAGGACCAAACGAAACTGAAAATACAAGGTGGGCCAAAAGATGTGTCCAGAAGTGTATTTTTTCCAAAACATTTTAAACTACTCATTTAGAGACGTGATCTTCAATATAAAAACATTAAAAGTCGGTTATCGTCGCCATGGAACGAAATGTTACTTTAATCACCGTTTAAACTGAACATCTACCAAGCTATGAGCTTCGGCACCACATGTTCAAAGTTTAACATTGTAATGGAGATCGCATTGTAGAGTAAACTAACTTAGCGAAGTTCCAAGGCGTACCAATTGTAGGTACAGTGGGCTGCATCAATTGGTTACCCCAGTTGTATTAAAATTTACTTTTACTTTTTTTTTTTTTTTTATTTATTTTGAATTTGTTATTTTTTATTTTTTTTTTTTTTTTTTAGTTGTACCTACTTATATTAGTGGATCGAAGATTTATTCCAACATTCGACGATAAAAACCGCTTTCAATAACATAATTATCAAATCAAATCAAAATATTTATTTGCTAGAATATGGTACCTACACAGGGTGTTAGGTTATTTAATTTCAGCATATCCTGCCATAACATGGCGTGCAATTAAAATCTTGCGATGTCAATTATTCTAAGTTCTCACTATTATATACTCAAGGCCGTAGCTAGTATGGGGGTTCTAACTTCCAACTCCCCAGTCCCCAATTTGGATGGTGTCAAACAGGTTGAATTGGTTTTAATTATTTTGTCTAGTATCTACCTACCTACCTATCTATGAAATTAAGCGGGCTCAAATAGATGCCCAAAATTTTCTCGACAAATCTCTAAAAGCGGAGGCCACACTTTGTCTCCTTGGACACAGGCACTCGGCAAAATATAATACACTTTAGCTTTTACCGCGTGGATGTCGGAAAATAACCCATGGGAACGTATGTAGGTACATGTGAAGAAAATAGGGCCGTCCGATATAACTGTGCAAACTCAAATCGCTACGATACATCGTTGACGTGTATGTGTGTGTATGGTGGGCTTAAAGCTCCCAGTCGAGTCGGTATGATGTTTCCGACATCTTCAACAATCATCGTCATATTTCAGCCAATTTACACAAAACTGTAATGAATTATATACTGAATCACTCCGTCCATTGGTGAAAACCGTACGACAATCCGTTCGGTATACTTTTTGAGTTTATCGCGTTCAAACAGACGGACAGATGCGGCGGGGGGACTTTGTTTAGATAGTTAAAATTTATTATTTATGCCAGTCGCGCTCAAATAATAAATAACTTTTGACCGAATGTCCACTCGTTCAAAAGTTATTTGTTGTAATAATTTCGTCGTAAAAACGTCGAATGAATTAAAGACTTGGGCCTGTTTCCCCACCTACGATAAAGTTCCTATTAAATTACTTACTTGGCAGATACTTTCATATAAATTCTTATCCATTTTTGATTTTATTCGGTAAGTAGTGGCTATTCGGACATCGTGAAATATGCCCTAAACGTTACCTCAAGATACGAACTATGACTGGGTACATTTGTAATCCCTCAGATTATAGAAGAAAGGCAGATCGCCGGGGGGCGCGCGGAACACTGAGAGTGAGGCCGAAAAAGCGAATACAAATTCAACAAATAGGCCAAGTGCGTGTATTATTTTTTAAGACATTTATGCCCCCAAATGCCCCCAAATGCCCCCAGTATGCCAGCCTTGCCAAATTTTAACGAAATCCATGCAGTTTTGTGAATTTTAAAATCAACCCCTATTTTACCCTCTTAGGGGATGATTTTTAAAAATGCTGAACCACGTATTTCATTGTTTCATACCAAAAGCATAAAGTTGAATTTTCATATCTCTAACTTAAGAAATGCTGGGTTTCCCATAAAAACTTTCATCCCCTATATCAACCCCTGTAGGATTACTTTTGAGACAAAAAGTAGCCTATGTCCTTCCCAAGGGTGCTACCTATAGCTTTGCCAAATTTTATCGAAATCCGTTCAGTGGTTTCAGCGTCAAAAGAACAGACAGACAGACAGAATTACTTTCGAATTTATAATATTATTATGGATATAATAAAGCATAGACTAGCAGCATCCCGCGGTTTCACCCGCGTAGACCGGGATAAAAAGTAAACAAGCTATCTACATACCAAATTTCATCCAAATCGGCCCAGCTGTTTGAGCGTGAAGAAGTAACAAACACTCACACACACACACTCACAAACTTTCGCCTTTATAATATTAAGGGTGATTCTGATTAGTTATTAGTTAGGATATAGTATAATATATAGTTATAGATAGTATGAATAGTATGGATTAGGTACACACATCCACGTAAAAGGTAGACACGTAAAAATACTACACGATAAAAGTGCATTTGGGTACACCGATTCTAAATAACATAACATAAGGGTAGATTTCAAAATTCTTTTACTTTTTTAATTAAATTCTGTCCCACGCTGTTATTTTTTTTTAAATAATTAGTAAAAAAAAGAACACACTAGTCTAATATAGGTAAAATAAAATCAAAACAAAAACAAAACAAAACAAATGCAAAAGATCCATTTATTATCAGTAAAATTGTGTGCCAGTTTAACTTGATTTCATACAAAATATTTTGTCCCATCTAAGACGAAGACGACGGCGACGACGGTAAGACGGTTCTTTACAGATTTAAAAATATTTTAACTGTCTAATCGGACCAAATCAATTTTTCTCGCTTGTAATATTAAATAAATATTTATAAAAAAAAAATAGAAACATTATTTTAATTAAAACCTATTAATAAAAAATATAATATTTTGTCCCACACTTAATTTATATTTTGTTACAATGTTTACCAATATACATATTATCACGCCTTGTTTCCCAAGGGTTGGGCAGAGGTGTACATAAAGCCCTATTTCCATCAACCGCGCACAAATCCAGATTCCAGACTGAGAAATTCCAGATAGAAAAACCCAATAACACTTTGCTCGAACTGGGAATCGAACCCATGCACAGCTTAGCAGCAGCGCTTGCGACCACTACACCAACGCGAGGCAGGATTGAAGCAAACATTATTGGTTGATGATAATGTTATAGCAGTTCTGGGGGCCAACCACCACTTCTTAAAGCAGTATTATTTTAATGTTACTTCGGTGTGAGAAAGAGATGGAGCTATACAGGACGTCTAGCTCCATCTCTTTCCCATACTCATGTAAGATTAAAATAATACTGCTTTAAGAAGTGGTGGTCTAGCTCCTGGTCTCACTGCATTCGCGCAATCTCCAGCTCCTCTGACGTGTTTAGCGTTTTATCCGCAAAGTTGATTATCCAATAGCTTTTGCGTCAGTTGGATGGAATGGATATGAAAGGTCAGTAGGTAGCGGTTCATCATATAGGTATTCATAAGCCTTCACTACTTTTTTGTCCTGGGCCTGTGTGCCTCAGTCAACCCAGGACATAGTTTTATCTTGCTACGTAGCCTTTCGGTGACAAGCATATTTAAGTAGCTAACAGCTGACGTGCAACCTAATTATGTAGCCCCATATGTTTGTGACGTGTGACGCAAACCCCTGGACTGAACTGTGTAAACCCAACAAGTAAAGGCATGCAACACATTCGCAAGCACCAGCTAAGTGGTGGTCATTTACTACGCGTAGATCCCCTGGATCTGCTGTTACATTAACGAGCCTGCGGCATTTGAGTTAGATCCTGTACTTCTTGTTTGTGTCACAAAATGTTTATAAAGTAAGAATCGACCTATCTACTTACTTACTCTGACAGAAGATGTCACAGTTAGAAGATGTTTTTTATATTTCTCTAAAAGATGTAATATTGGGTAAGTATTCTTGGATAGTCCAACTATATTATTATAATACTTATATTAGCTTAATTGAGGACAGTAGGCTAGTTACACTCAAACTTAGCGATAGCGAATTTTAAAGAGGGATTATAGGTAACCCCCAATCACATTAGATAAGATTAGTTAAAGAATTTACTGGCGGCATTTCTGTTGTTATAACAGCTGTTTATAGCGGCTTTTTATCAAAATTGTCGATTAGTATAATATTATCAAGACGTTAGATAATCAACTCAAGATTTTTAGAAATCGCTTGAAGTTTTAGAATATAAAATATTATCTCTAATTAAAAAATGATTCATTAAACCGTTTGTCGGTGACTTGGTGTGATTACTTACCTGACAATCGTTTGGTATTGTTTACAAGCTATAAACACGCTTCATACAGCGTGAACAACAACGATTGTACGTCCCACCAATTAAAAACATTGATTTATCTTATATGTAGCTATTGTACACAACTGATGACCATTATGCCATAACCCAATCTACTTGGGTAACCCGAGTGACCGGGTCATCTTTTCAGCAGGGTATGTTAATGCTGCATAATAATGTACTGATATTTTCAGGCTTTAAAAGATTAGGTACGAACCTAGCTAGTAAGGAAAAGTAAATAAGTGATTTTGTGTTTACTGAAGCAACAATCTGTAAAGGAACATCATACTCGCGCATCATCAAAGCCTCCCTCTTGGTTTACTTTACCACATTATCCTTTACTATTACTAAAGGTCTTAATTACATTTTGAAACAATCAACAATCTGCCGACAATTAAAACTTACCTCAACTTTTCCTTCCCTGTGTTTCGTTCACCTTAACATATTTCAGCCTAGTAATTTTCAATAAGAGTGAAATAGCGGAGGAATTGGATTATGAACTTCAGCATATCCATTCTCAGCCACAACAACGAAAGACAAAATATCTCGGTTTAACGATATCCCCGCAGTCATCGATTCACCTAGTTTAATTTGTGGCGAGTGACAGTCATTGCCGTAACAAGTAGGTACCTAGGAACACTGAATAGATGCGAGTTAGCGATACTTACTCATCACGGAGTTCGTCTTTATCGAAGGACATGTTGTATTTATTGTATCAATAAGTTCACAGGCACAACACAGTTTCAATGAGCGCGTTAGGCACAGTATCAATGTGAAGACGGATCGATGAGTGTCGCGGTGGTAGCGAGCGGTGCGCGACTGTCTGCTATCAGCTACCAAAGGTTTTCCGCCCAGAGTGGCCAGGGCGCGGGCGGACGAAGGGCCTGCGCGACCGCTGTGCGCGTAGACAGCGATACGACGAGCCCTTCTCTGCATCCGGAGAGGGCGCACAAAAATGTGTTGACGCATTTAAATTTGTTTACCCTCCCTTTGTCACTTATAATTATAACTCACATTTAATTTGCCTTTACTGTTGTTATCTAAGTACATACTTAGACTTCAACATAACATAATATTGCACCCGTTTTCCCGGAAGGGTCAGCAGAGGTGTGTAGCAGTGTAGGTAGGTACCTACCTCTGTGCACACGTACCTACCTAAAATGGGTACATTTCGCCCAAAATACTTATGAAATATAATTATCTAGTTACTTACTTACTTGTTTTTAGAAGTGTATACCTAATGAAACTTACCATCTAAGTACTAACTATCGTACGGTCGGTATCGTATGGTGTACATAAATAAGAGTATTCTTTTGTTTAGAGGTAGATGCGGACCAAACAAAGAATGAAATACATAAGTATTTATAATTTATTTATTAAAACTTTATGCACAAGTAAAAAAATACTGTATAAAGGCGGACTTAATGCCTGAGGCATTTTTACCAGTCAACCTTAGGGTGATGCAGAGAGAAGACATGGAAGTATTTGTGAGTTGCTTTTACTTATCAACCCCTTTCGAAAAAATCAATAGTTAGCTATAATAATATAGTAAAACATTAACACAGAAACAATTTGCGACATCACTGACTGCTGCAAAGTAACAGGCCCAGCCCATACCTTGCAGCAGTGGTTCAGAAACGCACAATCTAGCCTGCTTGCTACCATAGATTACTACCTACATAATTCTATTGATACTGTCAGTTTTAGGCGTTCGTGGTGCGTGTACCGAACTGTTACCTGCCCCTCGTCATGGAAGAAGACTTTTGGCCGCAGGACGCGGTGTTCCGTCGCTTCGGCGGACAAGTTCCACAGGGCAGCACTTAAAGTCAAGCTAGTGCAAAGAGGAGTGCTACTAACATAGTCTTAAGCCTATTTTATTACCTAACACAAGTTTTGTTTATATTCAAATATGTATGTTTAGGTTAAGGTAATTTATCTATGGGCCAGTGTCGCCTGAAATAAATGGTTTATTTTATTTATTAACAATCGTTTTTTTTTTCAAAAGTAAAACTGCATTAATTTTTTTTTTTTTAAATTCGCTTGTCTGCGCCGGGTATCGAACTACCTCAAATGCAAAAAAATTACGTCTAAGTATGTTTTTATGGCACCAATCTATAGGGTCAATCATCATAATAATAGGTCTTTACCTATGAAATTGCAGTTTTGTATGAAAAAATTTAAACGAATTTTTTTCATGCATTTTTTATTTGTATTAATCGAAGTAATCACCCATGCAATCAATAATCTTTGCCAACGCAGTGGCAGTTTATTGATGCCCTTCTTAAAAAAATCAGCTGGACGGGAGGCAACAAATTCTTCAAAGGCATTTTGTACTGCCTCTCGGGTATTGAATTTTTTTCCCGCCAAGAAGTTATCCAAATTCTGGAAAAAGTAGTAGTCTGTAGGCGCAAGGTCTGGTGAGTAGGGCGGATGACGGAGAGCTTCCAACCCCAGTTCTTGCAACTTGGAGACCGTCTGCTGTGCAGTATGAGGTCGCGCGTTGTCGTGCAGGAGCAGCGGAGACTTGCTGAGCGCTTGCGGTTATCAAACAGAATCCATTTTTCATCGCAGGTAACAATGCGGTTCAAAATTCCTTCATTTGTGTGTCTGTTGAGCAGTGCAAGGCACGTCTCGACGCGTACTTCGCGCTGGCGATCATTGAGTTCGTGGGGCACCCATTTGTCAAGCTTTTTTACCTTGCCAATTTGACGCAAATGGACCAATATTGTTTTGACGCTAACGTCGAAAGCTGCTGCTAATTCAGCCGTAGATTGTGTATCATCAGCTTCCACAATCGCCTTTAATTCGTCATTGTCGACCAAAGTCTTCGGACGACCGTGAGGTTCATTTTTCAGGTCGAAATTTCCAGAACGGAAGCGAGCAAACCAATAACAAGTGGTGCGTTGGTTTGTAGTGTTAGCTCCGTAAACGTCGTTGATGTTGCGTGCCGCTTGTGCCGCGTTGCTGCCACGACGGTACTCATATTCCTTATTTACTCGAATTTTTAACGTATCCATGATGACGAAAAAGATTGAAATGCGATGAAAATGTAACACACTAATCAATAAACAAATGACTACTTTTGGAAAAAAAAATCCATGTTTTTAAAATAAAATTAATTTGAAATTAGAATTCTTAGCCAAACAAAAATTATTTTGATTTGAAATGGCCAGTACTGCAGAACGGCAATTTCATAGGTAAAGACCTAATATTCATCAGGACAACACTACCCCTCCAGGGTCCGATTGTACACTGAATAATTAATATAGTGATAATACATAAATAGGTACCTACCTACATAAATTCACGCTTTCTTCCCACGTGGGCAGAAACTGCAGAACGCCACCTGCTACGATCCTATCCTTTCATACTCCTTAAGCTTATTTTTATCTCCTATGTGTAATAAGTAAGTCACCTGAGGATGTCACCCTACACCCGCAGTTGTCTGTTCAGGCTACTACAGACTCCCCAAGTCCGTCGCCCCCAGGCCCAGGCGGCAGGCCTCATCCTACAGAAGCCGGACTGCCGGAGTTGCAGATCGTTGCAAGATTAGGGAAATAGATTGTAGTCCTATTTGTATCCATCCTCTAGTCCCCTTTCCCGGCGCCTTCTTTGCGACCATTACTTCCTCGCAAAAGTAGACGGCGGCGTCGGCCAAAGCGAGAGGTTTTACCGGTGGTGCACCGACCGCGGCGCGTGATCATCACGGCACTTTACTGCCCAAAGTGGGCACTCTTCGAATATCCTCGGGGCAGTTACCACAATAGTGGCGACCGGCGGGCGCTACCTCTCGGCCTTTACTACAGCTTAGGTACTTCCCGAAGCATCCATGTCCGGAGAACACCCAGCCAAGTGTCAGGCGGAAAGTAAGGACGCCATGCCATCTCTACTTTATTCGCTCCTCCATAACGGGTCTTTTCGCCGCTTCAGATTGTGTCATGCCCTAAGTTCGGGAATGATGGGCCCCATCCCAAATTTATAGGTACGTACAGTACTTAGGTATTCACATAAAATATTTCGAAAAAACATTTTATTGCTTGGTTGTTCAAGCTTGAGTAGTGGCGGCCCAGTGGTAAGTGGTAACGTAACGGCCCTGACTCACGTGTCCTAGGTCGTGGTTATGAACCTAGGCAGACACATTAGGTACTTTATGTACCGTCAGAAACAGCATGTCCTAGAACCAAAAATTCGAAGACGTTATATCCACCAACCCGCACAAGGCTAGCATGGTGGATTAAAGCCCACTCCCCCTCACAGAGAGGTGGCCTGTGTCCCAGCAGTGGGGACCTTAGGTATAGGCTGATTATACTATCTGGGCATAGCATATCAACCTGTAGGTAACGTTCCCAAATTCCCACTAAGCTGTAAGTTAGAATTGACCTCAAATCTCATGTTTTCATTAAATTTTGAGATTTGAGGTCAATTCTAACTTATGGAGTAGTATTGCTAATTCTAATGATTATAATTCAGTAAAGCCATAGTTACGGCCGCGTCTCATATTTTAATCAACATTCAACTTGATACTGACCTGCAAATTGCAAAAAAGTCAAAAAACGTAAGAAAATTTGAATTTCGCGGGCTACCTTAGCGCATCCCCCTGCGTAAACTTCAATTAGTACTGCGTCTGCTGACTATGAGAAACACAATAATATTCCATACAAATTGACGTACGTTAACGGAACGTAAACGCGATGGAGTAAGTATAAAAACTCACACTAAAGTCACAGTACGATTGAAGTTACGGTAACGTGTTCGAGTGCGTATAAAAACTCGCACTAATAAGGCCTCTTTACCTAAGAAAAACAAAAAATATACAGCTATAAATCCAGCGTGTACACATGACTGTGTGCAAGTACTTACAAGCTTCTTACAATTTTTCCGTGTACCTACGAGGTGTAACTTAAATAACTCAACCTCTTAAGGGGTCATAAATTATTGTACCTACTCATAATTATGAACAACATTTATTAAGGGACCAAAACTGAAATCGCGAAAAAAATCTGCTGTTCCCTACTTTTATGTTCGGTTATCTCGTAAAAGTGTAGGGAACAGCCGATTTCTTTTTCGCGATAGTAAAATTGTTCATTTTTTCAGCAATTTCACTGTATAAGTATGATTAAGGGCCGTTTCACCACCTACGATTGAGTCTTGGCAGATAATTTCATACAAATCCTGTTCCATTTTTGAATTTATTCGGTGAGTAGAGGCTATTCGGACATCGTGAAACAGGCCCTTAGTACCTATAAAATTCGACGCAGACATCTCGCATGATGTCTGCGTCGAATTTATTGATATTACTTACCTACTTCATCATCTACCTAGCCTTTTCCCAACTATGTTGGAGGGTCGGCGTCCAGTCTAACCGGATGCAGCTGAATACCAGTATTTTACATGGAGCGACTGCCTATCTGACCTCCACAACCCAGTTACTGGGTGATACGATACCACTTGGTAAGACTGGTTGTCAGACTTTCTGGCTTCTGACGACCCGTAACGACTGTCAAAGATCCACGAATGACAGCCAACACCAACGGCGGCGCTATGACCCGACAGTGACTGCGCTTAATAGTTTTTTGAATCCATGGGAAACAAAAAACAGTGTTATAAAATGCTGAATAAAAAGATTCAGGTTTAAGGATCTGGCGGATAGCTAATCGCTTTTAATAACACGATTCGATTTACTTTGCTGGATAGAAAAAATCCGTTAACCTTTTCTTGTTTAATCAATCGCATAGCCCGATTTCCAAAAACAACACTTCAAAGTGAAAAATAACTTTAATTTCGGAAGTCGGTGTCTGGTTATATGTATTTTCGTTTTTTGCCACCGACTTCCGAAATTAAAGTTATTTTTCACTTTGTAGTGTTGTTTTTGGAAGTCGGTTGTATTTTTTTGTAAGAAAGTTTTTTATTTTTCACTTTTTAGTGGGTCAGCTTATTATTTATCTAATTTAAGTACAATAGCATAATGTCAACTGCTCATCACCTTTTACAAAATATTGCTTTTCCCGATACAGGGACGTTAATTGTTGAGGAGTTCTCCTAGTAAGGAACCAGGAGAACTGGAATTATGGTAAAATCACCACCAGCTCCACTACACCGACATTCGACATCATGTCATATCATCATGTCGACTTTGTGACGAGCATAAATTGCTTAGGAAACATATTAATGTAGGTAATCGAATCGCAACCCGTGAAATACGTATTATTGAGTAGTTCCGATGGCCATCGGTGGTCTTCCTCATCAGTTCCACTTTACCAAATGGTGCTTTCCGGGAGTAAATCCACGAGTTACTATAAAAAATACCCAAATCGCTATAGGTGTGCCTATAAAATTTGAGGGTTTCCCTCGATTTCCAGGGGATCCCCACATCAGATCCTGACTAGGTTCCAATGGGAACACCTCGGAAGTGCACTCTTTCGAATAAAAAAAGAATTTTGAAAATCAGTCCACAATTGACGGAGAAATCGGTGAACATTAAAAAAAAAATAGTTTAAAAACTAAAACCAGACTACTGAAAAATCACGCTCTAAAAAGTATGAAACAATAAAATATTCTCATCTGAAATTAGAAAAAGACAGACAAATAAAAAATCCGGAGTCACACGTAATCTGTTCGATTTATGGCCGAACATGACATGGTTGTGCAAACTCAAATTCTTTAATCGGATCAGCAAGATGTCCTGCCCAACAACACCTCTAAGTTTTTTACCATTACCTAGGCACAAACCGAGCTCCGGCCTGCTACTGAGAATTTTTTGATGGAAAAACCCTCAGATTGTAGAAGAAAGGAACCTTTCTTCTATAATCTGAGGAAAAACCCTATAACACTGCCCTACCTGGTAGGGAATCAAACGTCCAGTAGTCGACCTTGCCCTTGTGACTACTAGACCATCGCGACTGGCTAATGAAACATTTAATAATGCTTGCACACTTTATTTCTGAATAATTAGATAGATCATATTGATACACTAATAATACACAAGTAATTCATTTGGCAAAATGATTGACATAATGTGTAGTAATGTACTATAATTATTTGTAAAATAATATATAATAAAAAATATGCTTTTATTTCTGGTTGGCGAAATTCGGACTTGGTCACAGTAAACACGAATTCTTATTCTTTCAACTAAGTCATCTACTGTGACTGCTAAAAACAAAACTAAGTATCAAAATATCTCTTTACCATTTTAAAAAGTTTCAAAAATATAAGACTGGGAAGTGAACTGGTGATGTCGAATTATACAAAATAATGATAACATAACTAATTAAAGCTTAATCGAGTTAAAAAAGGGCAACACAGTCCAAGCGTCCAGATTACAGATAGCACATAAGTAATCTATCTTTAACAAATTCAGTCCGTATAAGCCCTAGTTGTGGTTTATACGTTTATTGGCATACCTATATTATTCAAACTGAAAGCAAGATTATGCTAAATTATAAGACTACTGACTAGTAGATGAAATGTACCTAAAACTTAAAGTTTTTAATCCTAGTACCTGCAATGGCATTGTTTTAATTAATAGAAACAAATGCAAAACAGTGAGATCACAATCGACCTCGGTGATGTCAGTTTATAAGCCTCTTTTAACCGCATAAAGCATTACCTTCTATTCGTAAAAACATTTAAAATAAAAAACGGAAGATACCTATTCAATTGGTCTCTTGAAACAGTTGATCGTAAGCATTGAAAATATAAAGCTATCATAATAATTTTATTTAAAGTATCGTATTCACTAATACCATGAAAATATTCTGTAATATTAATATTTTTTATAAATATACATCCAATTGATATGAAACATTTAACTGTAGAAGCCAATATCATCTAAATTTATATAAGTATTCATTATTATTTAAGGAAATTAAATCCGAGGATCACTAGTCTTTTATTAATATGGAATTACGATGACTAAAATGTAACTAATGATAAATTTAGGTACTAGAAGGAATTAACCATTTAGACGAGCTAAAATATACACAAAGTACTTTATTTTCTATCATTATAAACGTGCATCAAAACAAAAAAGTTAAAATTGATACGCGTTTCAGATTTTAGCGTCGTTTTTTTTTACTAGATACTATAGGTACATACCTACTGAATTAATTCGTAAATATTATACGAACATTACAGAGAAAAATAGCCTTTATTTGAATTCTATTCTGGTCAACTTACTAAATTCTATATAAACCCAAGATTAAACGATACTGCAACAAATAAAATTCGGAAAGTTTTGTAATCACATTCCTATTACCTACACTTACTAAAGTTAGAAGAAGTCTTGTTTTTTTAATTTACGGTCTGGCTTCATAAGTGCCGAAAATAGTCTCAAAGAATTTTTATCGAGAAAAATAGGTACAATTAAAACAGGGTTTGCGCAAAATTGTGTTATGGCAGTAGGCAGATTTTAACAATTTATCCTTATAACGTTAAATAACTACACTTGCTTACTTATTTTATGTGATGCAAGTTGCAAATAATCTCAAAATTAATCAAAAGACATGACTAAAAATTTTTTTTTGTCCATCATGTAGAATAAGTATTAAAAGATATTGGACACCTATTTTTCTCTTTTTTTAGGTAAAATCAAACATAACGCAGCATAACGGTAGCATAACATGCAGCCGTAGCATAACGTCACGCCTTGCTAGATTTTATACGTAGTTGTGACGTAGCGAGCGCCCACTCCCCAAGTTTAATGCGTTTTATCTGTATTTTTTTTTGATAAAGCAATAAATACGTGTCTAATATTTTATTATTACCTGACAGACTAAATAGAGTATTTTTTTATCCAGGCATCATCCCTATTTGCGCTTCGGTAATCTTTTTGTTATTATGTACCTACTATGTTGGATTACTCTCTCGGTGAAAATTAATTACTTATATGATATCCCTCGCACGTATGAAGGCAGACTGTAATATATACAGGAAACACATCTTAACAAACTGCTGGTACTACGAAAACGTAAAATTCACTAAATCAGTCTGCAGGAATATTACAGTAGTTCTAAAATTAACATGTCGCATTTCAGTAAAGATAGTTCTTTCTAGGGAATATAGCATGGGGCTCCTTATAATTAGGATCAGGCTGGTTGCGGTACCGTCGGGCGAGCCATACAGCGAATAACTGAAATATAGAAATAAAGCATTAGAAACGACTTGTACTTACGAAAACATTACATTAGGTACAATATAAACAAGCATGCAGGTGCAAACATGCTAATAATATATTGTGCAATATTTAACATAAGCACGCAATTAATAAAATTAAAACGATTTTACAAACGATTACAGAAAGTCTATACTTTACACGCAAGAAAATTTTAATTTCGCGGTCTATACCGCGAAATTAAAATTTTCGTGCATGTTTTGCAATTTGTAGGTCAGTGTAAGGTTGTATCTTAATCAAAATATGATTCGCGACAGTAAGAACTATGTATTTACATAATTTTAACCATAAAAATCATCAATAACTAAGTAAGTCTATCCTGCGAATTGTTCTGATTTCGGAATTCAGACGAAACCGGAGAAAATCTAACTTAGAAAGATATATTGATGATTTTATAGTTAAAATTATGTAAATACTTAGTTCTTATTGTTGCAAATCATATTTTGATTAAGATAAAACCTGACACTGACCTGCAAATGGCAAAAAACGCAAGAAAATTTGAATTTCGCGGTCTACCACAGCGGATCCCCCTTAAAAATGACATAATAATATCAACTCGACCTAAACAAACAAAATTATATAAAATAAACAAAACGCAACGCAGGGCGTTGGCGGTCCGCGGGAACATGTTGGCGCGCAGATTTTCTCGTTGTACTGATCAGGTCAAAATAACCTTGTTTAAAGCGTACTGTCAAGGCCTGTACACGGGAAGTCTGTGGTTCAGCTGTTCTCGTGGGACGCTAAATGCACTGCGCGTCCAATATAATAATGTTTTCAGGATGATGTTGAAACTCCCTCGTTTCTGTAGTGCCTCGGGGATGTTCGCCCAATCGAGTACAGATGGTTTCCATGCTATCATCAGGAAAAAGGTGGCATCGCTTGTGGGGAGGATTCGAGGGAGTAGCAATAGCATCCTGAAAGTCGTGGTTGAGGACCAGAGAGCTCCTGTACTGAGGCATTTCATGCGGATTCACTGTCCGCATCATAGAAATATAAAAAACAGGAGAAGTGGCATGGGGGCGTGTTTGTGTCCACGCGTTATGCGCACGCTGTGCCTTTACTCGCTAAATGGCCGTCTCCGCGAACTAGTACGCTTTCGACCGTGGTCACGATAAATTATAAAAATGCCGTGTTCTTCAGTGGTTTCCTGCAAAAACCGAAGTGATATTAAAAACTTCGTATCTCACGGAATCACTTACCATATGTAATTAAAAGTATTTTACTGTATTTATCTTTAAAATCAGAAAAAACAACAAATCGTAAAATATTTCTTGCTTTTACTACGTTATTTTTGTTTTCAAATATCGCAGCGGCTGTACTATTTTTGCAGCAAACACATTGCTCCTTAACCACTACCTTAAGTATGTCGCTAAGCGACTGGACAAGCAATGTAAAAATAACAAAACGATACTTTATTTACGCGGAGCGTCGCATAGTACAGCCGCTGTGTCTTGCGGCGAGATAGTGATGAGGTTAAGATCCACTAAAGTAGGCTATCGATAATAATGTCGATTGCCCAGCGAATATTATATTGCTATTATAGTTTATTTTTCAATTTGTCAACCGTTTTAGCCCGGTTGGAACACTTGAAAAGATGACGTTTAAGTACGGTTGGAAAACCTTTGAGAATGTAAAATAATCTTTTTTACTGTTTTTGATTATTTTACCTAGTTGAGAAATGCATAACCAACGGTCGTAAAGTAAGTTTATTAATGTTTAGGTGGAGTGTTTTAGGGTTTAAATTATCGCATCTTCGTGCTATTTCCTTACTTTTTTTTGGTTTTGGTATTTTACTTCCGCTAAAGTCTTTAACTATGCACCACAAGATTCGAATGCGTTGTAGTAATCGGTATGGTTCAGATAAAATATTAGTGATTTTTGCTTAAAATAAGTCAACATATTCATGCTATTTATTTGTTATGTATGAGTATGGCATGTGTTTGTTTTCATATATTTAACTATTTCTTAACTAAGGGTTTTTTTTTAATAACAAAAGCCTATTCGCCTGTTGCCTGCTACCTGCTTACTCATCGTGAGGTTAAGAAGTATAGACCGCGCGGAACTAGTTGATCGCGCCTTAGGTATGTGAGCGGTGGGATGGAGGAGCGGGGGCGCATTACTCAGTACGTGCGTTGCGAACCGCCGCCTCACCCCTGTCTCAGCGGCCAACTAGTTCCTATAGACTATATAGACTATAGCTTAAGATACTTATTATGTAAATGATAAATAAGTTCATAAAGTACCTTTTTAGCTTCCCAAAAGATACAAATACAAAAAAATAATGGATTGATGCCACAGGAAGGCCACCTAACTGGTTCCCAACAAAATGT
The DNA here is from genome assembly GCA_946251885.1 of Cosmia pyralina. Classification (NCBI taxonomy): domain Eukaryota; kingdom Metazoa; phylum Arthropoda; class Insecta; order Lepidoptera; family Noctuidae; genus Cosmia; species Cosmia pyralina. The sequence goes on from OX276346.1 coordinate 16,938,442, forward strand.
AGCACCATATGCTCAATTCACTTTAAGGCAGAAATGTTCCAGCCTCTAAAGAAAACTCGCAGGCTTTTTGAATGGGCAATCCCAAAATTAAGAGTACGTCAAGTACTGAACAAATACCTCCACTTTACAGGTCAGTGAGTAAACACATCATAACAGGGTTCAACAATTCCTATGGTTTCACAGCCTAAACCAACTTAACCGGATTGTTTTAATTTATTGATTCGTGTTTTTTTTTTTAATATACATTTTTTTTTAATTTAAAATATATAATACTTTCTGGACATATCATTTTTTATTTTATTTTCAGGACCCCAAATTTTTCTTGTACAGTAATAAATGGAAGTATCGATAACTTTCCGATTTAGTCAATCACTAGCGTATATGTAAAATAAATTGCTTTTTGCACAACACAATAATAGCGCCAGATGTTTTTGTGTGAGTAAGTTGTACGGTGCATGGTAAATGCACGCTGTGTGTTGTACGGTGCATGGTAAATGCACGCTGTGTGTTGTGTGACGAGTTAAGGTTTATAATTGATTGTGTAGTATGTTCTGATTTATGAATTGCAAGTGTGTGCGCGACTTTGTATCTATTGCTTTTAGTGAACTACATGTGTAGTAGTGGCGCGGTGGTGGGGCCAACCTAGCGACATCGGGTTCTGATACATTTTCAACTACCGGGCATATTTCCTTCTTTCATATATCTATGGTCCGCATGAAGTGCCTCGAAGGTACATGACTCATTAACTTGGTTTTTTATTTATAAGTTTGTTACTAATCCTAGTGTATAAGTTGTATACTTATATGATGTTTACTAACAAAAATGGTTCCTATGTTGTCCCAAATAAAAGAATTTTGAATTTGAATTTTTGAAAAAGTCTAAAAGTTACATGTGTAAAAAACTACAGAATACTACAATTTTCATTTTTTATAGCTCCAAATGATTACATTTTTTTTAGTTAAGAAGAAAATACATAGCACATTACGTACCTAATACATTAAGTTGGTACTATCATGTGACCAGAATAATGCTCATGAGAGAGATACTACAATCATAGACCGTTATTTTAAGGCGAAAGCACCAGGGTAGCCAGCGAAATTCAAAATTTCTTACGTTTTTTCCAAATCGCAAGTCAGTATTAGGTTATATGTAGATAGATAACTTTGATAGATAGCTTAATTTACTTTTAAACAATTTTTATTTGGTTTGGCGCTTTTATTTTGGTTCCAGTGCATCACTCTCTTTTTTTCGCATGTGGAAGTAATTGACTCACTTTCTTATTCCCGACTAGTTCGTTTTTTACATATCACCTTAAAAATTGTACCGAAGAATTTATCCTAGCTTCAACGAAATAGAAAGGCAAGGACATACTTCCAACACTCGTCATATAATTATTGTAAACTAGCACATTACAATACACTTTAGTAATTCTAAAATCTTCTTTCATATGAAACCAAACTGATTTTGTTATATTTATATGCAATGATTTTGTTGTTAAGCTACGCTTGCCACGGTTGGTCCATGGATGGGTGACCATCTTTACATACCGAGACTCCTCCGTGCCTCGGATAGCACGTTAAGCCGTTGGTCCCGACTGTCATACGTGGATCTTTGACAGTCGTTACGGGTCGTCAGAAGCCCGAAAGTCTGACAACCAGTCTTACCAAGGGATATCGTATTACCCAGTTACTGAGTTGTGGAGGTCTGATAGGCAGTCGCTCATTGTAAAATACTGGTATTCAGCTGCATCCGGTTAGACTAGAAGCCGACCCCAACATAGTTGGGAAAAGGCTAGGCAGATATATATTTTGTTTCTGCTGGCATACATGCTGCCAATTTTAGATTTTCTTCTAAAGCAAATTCTTAATTAGATGGATTGACGGGTTTCATTAAAAGATTTGTGCGTTCTGAAGCATTGTTGTTTATAAATAACATATAAATATATTATATCTATCTGTATTGTCTCCGTTAGCTTAACTAAATATTCGTCGTTCGAAGTTATCCCATTCCTATTGAAACAATCGTGATGAAACAAATGAAAATCATTAGCTATGTCAGAGTTTTACATTTGAGAGGCTTACATTTGAGCCAATCAAAACGAAATCTATACTTACGATTTTTTACAAAATGAAACAATATCTAGCTAACCCATAAATATTCTTTTTTTTTTTTTGTATTTTTTCTGCGCTTTTCTTGGTCTTTTTTACATAACACAAAATAAGCCAGTAATCTTCGAAGGAGTAGCCAGAGGTCATTTCGCCATTCGCTTAAGTATCACAAATAAATACTTAAATAAATCATGTAATATAGAGGGCGAAACTTGAGCCTTGATTAATATTGTGTAAATTCTCTAATCGGTGACCCGTTGCAAATTATAAAACAAAAAGCGGCATGCGCACATCAATAAAATCACACATGCAATCAAAGGAAAACACCAATCCACCTCAAGTGATTAAAATCCACATCGTCAGATCATTCACAGAAATGCACTGGGGTTAGCACGCGGATCCTTTTGGTTACGGTATCTTACTGTCAACCATACACCCAGAAACTGCAAGTTAATCGTCCGAATGTTAGTTACAAGTGCAAGCGAAATATTAAGAAATGTTTCATGTAGGTACACATGAACACGTAGACTGTATACAGACGCAATGCCGACAGCAAACAACTACCAATTATTATTATACAGTTTGTATAGTTTGGATGTAGTTAACGCGCAGTCGAAACAGCGAGATCCATAGCAAAATAATTGCATGACAGCTAAAGGGATGAATAGTAATGAATTCCAAAACAAATCCACCCAGTCGTTCTGCCCTCGGAGTAGATAAAAAAAAAAATATATATTCTCACCATTAAAGTACAATTTCAGAACAGGTAACGTGACAAGTACTAAAACTGATACGATACTGATACTGATAGATTACGCTGTGTTATTTACTTTGTGTTCGCACCTCACCTCCGAGGACTCGCTCATAACAAGCAACCAAACGAAAAATCCGTTTCATCTTTACTAAACTCTCATTTTTTTTTTTTTTTTTGTAAATAACGTAACATCACGCTTAAATAAGCGTGATGTTACGTTATTAAACTAAATAGTTTAGTATCCCGAAGGGTTAAGCATAGATGTAGGTACGCCCACATTATGCCAGATATTTTAAGTACGGCGAGCCAATTCTCTTGCGACCACTAGACCAACGAGGTAAAACAAACACGATATGAATCCACCCTTCCTTAAATCCTGTTGCGTTTAAGGAAGGGTGACCTTTGCCCTGCAGTGGGACAATACAGGCTCATCTCTACTAATTAATAATCTATATACTAATAATAAAGCTGAAGAGTTTGTTTGTTTGTTTGAACGCGCTAATCTCTGAAGCTCCCAGTCGGATTTGAAAAATTATTTTTGCATTTGATAGCCCAATTCTTGAAAAAAGTTATAGGCTATGTAACATCACGCTACAACCCTTAGGAGCCGAGCAAAAAGAAAAAAAAATCAAAAAGAACGGAGTAGGATGCGACGCGGTGGGTCGGGGTTCGAAATTTCACGCGGATGAAGTAAGAGATAGAAGAAGTAATAAAATAATAATAAATAACAGCATTTAGCACTCGGCTAACAGTTGTATTTAGTGTTGTATGTTGGTAGTAGATTGCAGTCAATCTGTATACACGCTACGTGATAGTTTCACCATAACAAGTAACAAATAATTAGCTGCTTCTAATGGAGCGGTCATCTGAAATGCTTCAATGTTAATTACAAAAATATTAGAAAAAAAATCAATTAAATCGAGAACAATAACTTTATCCATGCTAAATCCTGATTATAGTACCGAGTATCTACATGCAAATATTAATTTACAAAAGAATTATTATTGTGTAAGTAGAATGTGTTATTATTGTGAATGGTGATTGTTGTACCGCATTTTTCACATCCAAGAAATGTCTGATATTACTGTCAGATAGTAAAATTCCACTTGCTGGTCTTGTTACGCAGTACAAATACATTTGCAAGTTGCTATAGTATTACAATATAGGCACTCAGACATTTCTTAAAGAACTTTAGTTTTTGTAGCGTGTGAAAATACGGTCTAATAGTATTTTTTTCTACCGAAGTGTCTAGAATAGTTTCACAATCTATGTAAATACAAATATATTGTCAACAATAATTGTGTATCTATTTAACATGCAAATTTTTAAATCGTATTTTATATGATAACATTTTATTACGCAACAAGGCCATCTATTATTATTTATCATGTAACTATAATATACTTTAGGAACAAACGTTATCATCATCCATAGATTCATATTTTATTTGTAACGGTTTGTTTTAATTTATGTAACTAAATATTTCTTATTGTTCATTCCATTCCTAATACACTTCGAACAAAATTTTATTTAGTAGGTAGTATTATATACTCTGCCATATCAAACTGTTTTTATGTGAGGTACTATCATTGAACAATGATAAAGTATAGATAACTAAAGTCAATAGAACTCACCTCAGTAAAACTGAAAAACAGTCCAATGCCACCACACAGTTTGAATGCATAGTCAATAGTCTCCTTCAACTTCCCCATACATGGCGCACATTGGCAATGTATAGACGACTCATATGTATTACGGCAACAAATTTTCTGTAATATAGAAAAACAGTTATTAAAACTAGTAAAAAAATTAAGAAAATTAAACATGAGATGATTTATAATATATTTTTAACATAACATCACGTCTGCATTCCCTGCAGGAATAGGCAGCGGAGGTGTACCTATAGTACACCCATATTTCGCCAGTTATGTTTAAGTCCCTATTGCCATTAACTGGGCACGAATCCAGACTCCGGGGAACTGAGAAATTCCCGATGGAAAACCCAACAACACTTTGCCCGACCCGGGAATCGAACCCAGGACCTCATGATCAGCAGTAGCGCTTGGGTCCACTAGATCAACGAGGCAGTCAATATAATAGGTCTTTACCTATGAAATTGCCGTTTTGTATGAAAAAATTTAAACGAATTTTTTTCATGCATTTTTTGTTTGTATTAATCGAAGTAATCACCCATGCAATCAATGCATCTTTGCCAACGCAGTGGCAGTTTATTGATGCCCTTCTTAAAGAAATCAGCTGGACGGGAAGCAACAAATTCTTCAAAGGCATTTTGTACTGCCTCTCGGGTATTGAATTTTTTTCCCGCCAAGAAGTTATCCAAATTCTGGAAAAAGTAGTAGTCTGTAGGCGCAAGGTCTGGTGAGTAGGGCGGATGACGGAGAGCTTCCAACCCCAGTTCTTGCAACTTGGAGACCGTCTGCTGTGCAGTATGAGGTCGCGCGTTGTCGTGCAGGAGCAGCGGTGACGAGCGATTGACCAATGCTGGTTGGAGATGTGCCAGCTTCTCCATCATTGTGTTCAGTTCTTCACAGTACATATCTGAAGTAATGCTCACCCCGTTTGGTAAGAAGCTGTGATGAATCACACCGGCGCTAGACCACCAAACAGTGACCATCACTTTTCTAGGGGTAAGTTTTCGTTTAGGGCATTGTTTAGGTGCTGAACCAGGATCCAACCAACTTGCTGAGCGCTTGCGGTTATCAAACAGAATCCATTTTTCATCGCAGGTAACAATGCGGTTCAAAATTCCTTCATTTGTGTGTCTGTTGAGCAGTGCAAGGCACGTCTCGACGCGTACTTCGCGCTGGCGATCATTGAGTTCGTGGGGCACCCATTTGTCAAGCTTTTTTACCTTGCCAATTTGACGCAAATGGACCAATATTGTTTTGACGCTAACGTCGAAAGCTGCTGCTAATTCAGCCGTAGATTGTGTATCATCAGCTTCCACAATCACCTTTAATTCGTTATTGTCGACCAAAGTCTTCGGACGACCGCGAGGTTCATTTTTCAGGTCGAAATTTCCAGAACGGAAGCGAGCAAACCAATAACAAGTGGTGCGTTGGTTTGTAGTGTTAGCTCCGTAAACGTCGTTGATGTTGCGTGCCGCTTGTGCCGTGTTGCTGCCACGACGGTACTCATATTCCATAATTACTCGAATTTTTAACGTATCCATGATGACGAAAAAGATTGAAATGCGATGAAAATGTAACACTAATCAATAAACAAATGACTACTTTTGGGAAAAAAATCCATGTTTTTTTAAAATAAAATTAATTTGAAATTAGAATTCTTAGCCAAACAAAAATTATTTTGATTTGAAATGGCCAGTACTGCAGAACGGCAATTCTAATTTCGAATTAATTTTATTTTAAAAAAACGGATTTTTTTCCCAAAAGTAGTCATTTGTTTATTGATTAATGTTACATTTTCATCGCATTTCAATCTTTTTCGTCATCATGGATACGTTAAAAATTCGAGTAATTACGGAATACGACTACCGTCGTGGCAGCAACGCGGCACAAGCGGCACGCAACATCAATGACGTGTACGGAGCTAACACTACAAACCAACGCACCACTTGTTATTGGTTTGCTCGCTTCCGTTCTGGAAATTTCGACCTGAAAAATTAACCTCGCGGTCGTCCGAAGACTTTGGTCGACAATGACGAATTAAAGGCGATTGTGGAAGCTGATGATACACAATCTACGGCTGAATTAGCAGCAGCTTTCGACGTTAGCGTCAAAACAATATTGGTCCATTTGCGTCAAATTGGCAAGGTAAAAAAGCTTGACAAATGGGTGCCCCACGAACTCAATGATCGCCAGCGCGAAGTACGAGGGTCATTCAATAAATACTTAGCCTACAAAAAGTAAACGAAAATTTTGGAAAAGTGGCAATTTATTTTTCAACATAGTCTCCTTTTAGTTCGATACACTTAGCCCAGCGATGCTCCAACTTTTTTAACCCGTCCGAAAAATAGTTTTTGTCAAACTCTGCAAAATAGGCCTCCGTGGCGGCGATGACCTCCTCATTCGATCCATATCTATTCCCGGCGAGTGATTTTTTCAGATTAGGAAACAGAAAGAAGTCACAAGGGGCCAAATCTGGAGAATACGGTGGATGGGGCAGCAATTCGTAGCGTAATTCGATCAATTTGGCCATGGCAACGGCAGACGTGTGAACCGGTGCGTTGTCGTGGTGAAACAGCACTTTTTTCTTCGCCAGATGGGGTCGTTTTTTCTTTAATTCGGCGTCGAATCGGCCCAATAAATCGGCATAGTAAAGCCCTGTAATTGTTTTACCCTTCTCGAGGTAATCGATGTAGATCACACCTTGTGAATCCCAGAAAACGGTGGCCATAACTTTTCCGGCCGATTTTACAGTTTTCGCCTTATTTGGAGCACGTTCCCCGGTCTGGATCCATTGTTTTGATTGCTCCTTGGTCTCTGGTGTGTACCAGTGGATCCAGGTTTCATCGACGGTCACAAAACGACGCAAAAACTCCGCTGGATTCCGCTTAAACAGCGCCAAACACGTCTCCGATGTGGTCTCACGGTTGTGCTTGTGGTTGGTGTGAGTAAACGCGGCACCCATCGCGCCGACAGCTTTCTCATGCCGAGTTCCTCGTGAAGAATATGATGCACTGTTCCTTCTGAAATGCCTACAGTCTCAGCTAGCTCCCGAACCTTCAATCGGCGATCTGCCAATACGAGATCATGGATTTTTTTAATGTTTTCCTCCGTAGCAGCTGTTTTCAGTGCACCTGGACGTGGTTCATCAAAAACCGACGTACGGCCACGTGCAAACTCGTTGAACCAATTCTTGACGGTGGCCATCGATGGAGAAGAGTCACCGTACACAGCATCCAAGCGCTCTTTGATTTCGATGCGCGTTTTCCCTTCCAAAAATAGGAATCGAATCACCGAACGATATTGCTCTTTTTCCATTTTTGTAAAACCGATCGACACGTTCGCTTCCATAAGTTGTCAAATTAAAACAAATGAAGGGATTGGAATGAAAATTTGAAAAAAGAATTAAAAAAGAATGTGCTACACTGTGGTAAAACTCTTTTGAAACTACAGCGCCCTCTGGCGATGAGGCTAGGTACTTATTGAATGCACCTCGTACGCGTCGAGACGTGCCTTGCACTGCTCAACAGACACACAAATGAAGGAATTTTGAACCGCATTGTTAACTGCGGTGAAAAATGGATTCTGTTTGATAACCGCAAGCGCTCAGCAAGTTGGTTGGATCCTGGTTCAGCACCTAAACAATGCCCTAAACGAAAACTTACCCCTAGAAAAGTGATGGTCACTGTTTGGTGGTCTAGCGCCGGTGTGATTCATCACAGTTTCTTACCAAATGGGGTGAGCATTACTTCAGATATGTACTGTGAAGAACTGAACACAATGATGGAGAAGCTGGCACATCTCCAACCAGCATTGGTCAATCGCTCGTCTCCGCTGCTCCTGCACGACAACGCGCGACCTCATACTGCACAGCAGACGGTCTCCAAGTTGCAAGAACTGGGGTTGGAAGCTCTCCGTCATCCGCCCTACTCACCAGACCTTGCGCCTACAGACTACTACTTTTTCCAGAATTTGGATAACTTCTTGGCGGGAAAAAAATTCAATACCCGAGAGGCAGTACAAAATGTCTTTGAAGAATTTGTTGCCTCCCGTCCAGCTGATTTCTTTAAGAAGGGCATCAATAAACTGCCACTGCGTTGGCAAAGATGCATTGATTGCATGGGTGATTACTTCGATTAATACAAATAAAAAATGCATGAAAAAAATTCGTTTAAATTTTTTCATACAAAACGGCAATTTCATAGGTAAAGACCTATTATTTTTATTGAGTACAACTCATTATTATTATTAAAAAAATATTTAATATAAAAAGTGTCGCATTTTAGGGTTCCGTACCCAAAAGGTACCAAACGGAACCCTATTACTAAGTCTCCGCTGTCTGTCCGTCCGTCCGTCTGTCACAGGGTACCGTAATACGTAGACAGTAAAATTTTTCACAGATTGTGTATTTCTATTACGGCTATAACAAATAATAAAATAAAATAAAGTTAAAACTAAAGGTGGTCCCCATACAATAATTTCATTTTGGAAAAAAAAAAATTCTTACCCTAGCTTGTAGGATGTCATTGTCTAGAACTCATCAAGTAGAGTCAAATATATACAGGGTGTTCCGTAATTAATGGATAACCTCTTACGGGGTCATTCTACTCATCATTATGAACAACTTTTACTATGGGACCAAACCTGAAATCACGAAAAAAAATCAGCAGTTCCCTACATTTTGACGAGTTATGCGAAAATAAATGTAGGGAACAGTTGATTTTTTTTTTCGCTATTTCATGTTTGGTCCTATAGTAAAAGATGTTCATAATGATGAGTACAATGACTCCTTAAGAGGTTATCTATTAATTACGGGACACCCTGTATATATATATATTTTTTTTGTATCTTTAAAAATGAAGAAGTAGGGGGCCGTGAAAAACTATATCGCAACAATTAAACAAGTTAGGAATTTGAAACTTCTGTATATCATGTGCAGTCAGCGTCAAAAATATCGGGACGAACAGACTGTTCAAAATGATCTCAACAATTAAGAAAATTAAACTTTATCTCAATTGGATAAAGTGGTTGTCAGAATGATAGTAGTCGTGTACCATCTTCATTCTGAAACATTCCTTGTAACTATTTCATTTTCATAGTTGTTTAGATCATTTTGAACAGTCTGTTCGTCCCGATATTATTGACGCTGACTGTAAAATATACTGTATTTTAATCAACAAATACTAAAACCGCCGATTCTTAAGGTATTTTGTTTAAATATGGGCAATTTTCTGCAATTGCAAAAAATAACCATGTAATTCACAGTATCATTATGAAATACAAAGTTATCTTTGCTATTGTTAAACATACATATATGGTACGGAACCCTTCGTGTGCGAGTCCGACTCGCACGCCGGTTTTTTTATTTACATACGAATAATCATGTTTAGAGATTATCAAAAGGTTATCAACCACTGGGCTTGGTTTGTATCAACGTAATTATTATCTTTTTAGAACAGGCTGAAAATTCTAGTTGATGTTTCTGTTTGAAGACAAAGACATTTGTTTTCTTTAAATTTCAAAACTCTGGACATAAGCCTGGGTGCATAATTTCTCTGCTTCTTCCTCATTTATTTACTCTAAACTGTTGCACAGGTGACTATAAGGCTATTGTACTTTTTACTGGCTTCAAGTACTTACATCTACTAGTTCACATGTGGGATGTTCAGCAGTACCATTGTCTGGTATTCTGCTCTGGAAACCACAGCACTGGAACCTCTCCTGAACTTGTTCTTTGACATCCACAGTCACCTTGTTCCATCCCTTGAAACATAAAAATCAATCATCATCAAAGCTTCCAAGTTCATCAGCACGTGTAAACCCGCTCATCCTAAACTATCGAGAATTCTCCATTAGGGGTCAGAGATTATTTGGGATATTTTACTTGGAAAAATTTTATTCCGTAAATTCTGCCAATACGACATTCCATGCGCCCAGCCCCCCCTCACCCTTTATATAAAATAAATATTTATATAAATCACATAAAATATAGTGACATTAACAGGATACACAAGTTTATTTCACAAACATAGAGAATATTTACATTGGCCTGAGCTTGGATGATAAATAATGATAAGATATCATTTAAAACAAATACTTGTTTCTGAAGAGAATTACATATTTATGATACATTAATATGCGGCTACCTACTAAATGACGTAGTCATTGAATGATCTCACTTTTTAAAACGCCTCATAATAAGTAGTACATAAATGGGCTGCACATTCAGCAAACTGTCTAAGAAGTGAATATGTTTTTTATGGGATAAAAACCCTATAATATGTAATAATTGTTATTTTTTTACATAAAAGAAAGTAATTCAACTAATTAACTCACCTGTCGAGCCAGCATTTCCTGATGGTCAGAATTAACCGTGAGGCAGGCACATGCCACTGAAAACTGTACCAAGAACAGAAGGAATAGAATCACCATGTACTGAATACTGAGTTAAGGTTTTAGATACATAGAATACTCATTATTGTTACAAAGTGTGTTACAACAGGCAAATGCTTTTAGTTCTGATTAATTACTAATTCCCAAAATACAGGCTTGACTTAGTTGGGAGAGTTTTTGTTGTACTTTGAGAGCAAAATAAATTTATATTTAACATTTTTTTTTTCTTAGCCACCATCAAATCAAATCATTAATTTTCTTTATTTGTACAGGATTATAAGGTATTATAACACTAAAAATTAGGTATCTCTGTGTCCTGCTTGCCACAGTAAGTGTCATACAAATATTGCAAAGTTAGGAACAAAAAAAAATAGTGATCAAAACAGTAGATACCAGTGCAGATCTCTAAGAAATATTCAGCTAAGAAGATCAGGGTCTATATTAACCTCTCAAGTGATAGAGAAATCACACAAGAGGTACATGCATACAATACATGATTTTATGTAAACCTGTTAGGAAACTATTTCATTGCAGTAATATTACATGACGAAACAAAAGAATAAGAATATTGTGTAGATACTTATTAGGAAATCCTTGATGTATTAGTATAGCAATGTAGCACAATTACTTTCTAAACTTGTGTGTATTTACACTGTGCACACAATGATTTTAATATTATCACAATGTGTGTTATCAATATTTAAATAATTAATGTATTAAGAGACACAAAGCTCATAATTAACTTTGGAAAAGGATACAAAGAATAGCATAACTTGATGATGTTTGACAGCTCCCAGCAGTCCCAGCAGGGAAATCAAAATAAGGAACACCCCACATGCCAGTATTCCTCCCACAATCGGCAGATTGGTGACCAGTGACGACGCCTGCCCATACACCGCCACTGATATCAGAATGCTGGCCACGACCTGACAATTTCATTAGGGTTTATTTAAAGGCTTTAATACACTACACTTTATATTAGAACCAGTAAGCGTTATCAATAGGAATAGTGTGAAAATTACCACATAATATTAATTATATAATTTATGATTAATATGACTTAAAATCTTACCACATAAAGAATGTTTAACGCAATAAGCGCATTTTTAGAACAAGTGAATCCTCCACACATGTTGACGCCAGTTACCTACTTAAACACAAAACTGCTAATTCATTTATACGCAGTTGTACTAACGAAAGTGTGATCGAAAGATACGACACCTTGAAACTATTTTGTCAATCTATTCAGTATCAGTTCACTTACACCACACAGAAACTGAGAGTTAAATGAGTTGAACTCGAGCTCAACAAAATGATTGTGAAGAAAACTATCACGATTTAGATGTTAGATTTAAAAGAAAGTATATTTAAATTTGTAAGCTACGAAGCTATTCTTTGCAGAATCAAAAAATAAAGAAAATAATTCACTCAATGGAATGCAAGGGCAATTATTTGTTCATTGATTCATTGACAAAGGGGAACTATGACATTCACAATTCACATGACTGTCAGTGTCACTCTCACTGATATTATGGCTCCATTCCGAATTATGCCATAATCGATCACAGCCCTCTCACATCAATAATTTTGCGTTCCGATTTAGATATCACGATTATGACAACTGAAAGCTGTCAACAATTCGGAACACTCGTGAACGCGCTCACAGTGCTCGCTCTAAGGCCTCTGCCTCGACATTCGCGGGCAGCAGGGCGGCAGCGGCGGCGGCGCGGGAGCGGCAGGATTTTATGCATAAAAACAAATGGACCGGACCTCGAAAACAGCGGCGCGGAAGCGGGGCGGGACAATGCGAGACGCGCCACCGCCGCCGTCGCCCCGCTGCTCGCGAAATTCTAGGCAGAGGCCTTAGTGTGCGTCCACAGTGAATGCGCGGTTATACTGAGGCACGGTGACTAGGGCCTAAGGCGGGCGCGAAGGCGTGGGCTTGCGGTGGCTACAGTGACGAGCGAGCTGTTGTAGCCATTATGACGTATTTCAGGTGTTGCAAACTACCAAGTACTACTAAGGGCTATCTAGTAAAAAAAAAATATTTACTACGTAACCCGTATCAACGTTTGACTACATCCTAAATAAAATGTCATATAAAATCACCAGAGAAGATACAAACTTACAAAAAAAAAACGTATAAACTTACTTACAACAAATGTTTTTGAAATACATGTTAGCCATACCTGTCCGCTCAAGTTCCATAGTAAATGGGTTTGTGGTTTGGGTGTTACAGAAGATTGTGAAGTGGATGCTGGGCTTGGTGTTTATTGCTGATTTACTTTACACGTCTTTAGAACCGACATCTTTTTATAACTTCCTTCGGAATTTCGTAACTGAAGTCAGCTACTTATGTGTCAGTTCGAAAATAAAACACTGAAGGCTCATTCTATTATGTTGCTTCGTTTATACAATGTTCATTTGGCTGAACACTCGTTCTACGTCAGCATTGAAAATGCACTAGATAGCGCTCTAGGCACTAAAATCTATTTTTAAGCACTGAGTTAACAGAAAGTGCATCAGATCTAGTACTACCGAAAGCACTAAGTTGGCATCATGGTATAATAATATACTTCGCCAGGTATAGCATTCCGAGTCACAGTGGTCACGTGGGAGACACAAGTCTACGTCATCACCGCTATCAATGGTTCTCAAACTTTATAGTTTGGGGAAATTCAGTCTAATAAAATATTGACCTAATTATAAAATTCCTACTAGCTTTTGCCTGTGGCTCAACCTGCGTTGTAGGTTTTCCGTGACAAAAAGCATTCTATTCATAATATTAATAGTGGATTCTAGGGATTACTAAAATAATACTCAAACAAAACTCAAAAAAAAACTCAAAACTCAAAGTATTTATTTCAAATAAACCAATTACAGGCACTTTTGAATTGTCAAGGGGTCGGTCAGTCAGAAAGATGAAGCTAGTCGCCCATTCCAAAGCGTAGTAGGTGTAGGTCACTATGGAGAAGATCGGGCAAGAAACTCCACGGACACTCTTTTAAATAAAAAAATGGTTACAAAATATTGGTTACATCATTCTTGTTGAAATTATACATGTGAGAACGATGCAGAACGTTAAAAGCGTCCGTAATAAATAAAACAATTCAAAATTTAAATTAAAAATAAGCCGTGGCAGCTAAGATATGACCAGCCTCCACTGACAGCGCCCATTCACGAACCTGACGCATGGATTAGCACCATTCAGATCAACCATTTTGAAGGGAGCTAAATGATCCAACACACGCGTCACCATCAGCGAGACATTAGAGTGAGCATGACACTCTCAGCCGCCAGGGCACATTCATGTCAAAGAAAGACGTACCCAGTAAATGGCAGCTCTATAGTAGGTACATAGTACTCACACATGTGACTATGCAACTATATAATACAAAGTAGATTGAGTTTATACAATGCAAAGATAGTCTTATAATCTTCAGCAGCTCAATACTAATCAATATTTTCAATACTAATCAGATGTGGTTGTGGCTTGTGGAGCCGGACCAGCATTAAGCCAAGCATCTTTATCCGATAAGTAGTCCCCCAACCTATAATATGCCTGCCTGCATAGTGTGCGTTTAATACAATTTTTGAATTTTGCCTCATTCAATTGAAGTATATGTGGAGGTATTTTATTGTAACATTTTAAACAGTAACCCATGAAAGATGAGTCTACTTTAGCTAGTCTGAAACCTGGTTGAACTAATAGGTCCCTATTTGTAGTGCTATAATTATGTTTATCACCTCTTTTACTAAAAATATGTAAATTTTTCCTTACGTACATGATGTTTTCGTAGATATATTGACAAGGTACCGTCATGATGTTAATATTCTTAAACAGTTCCCTTATAGAATCGCGCCTGCGGAGATTATATATGGCTCTGATGGCTCTTTTCTGCAGAATAAAAATAGACTCGATGTCTGCAGCCCGTCCCCAAAGTAAAATACCGTAAGACATGATACTATGAAACACACATTGTAAAACAAGTCGCCTTACGAAGTTTTTATTGTAGTGTGGCGGCATCACGCAAAAATCCTGAAAAAGCCACTAAACAGTGTTTGAAACTTTATATAATTTTCTTTTGCGCTTCTTTTCCAGTTGATTACATACAATATTTCTATTTAACTCTTTCAGTCTTATGTAGGTTCTTGTTCTGACTAGGCAAAGTATTACAGAGTAATCAATTTGAGGGTAGCGGTCTTTCACATTATTGTGCACAATACCAGCCAAGGTTTTAAAAATGAATTTCACCGTGGACAGCGATTTCCCATGAAATTTCTCAAACTCGGTCTCCATTGTTTGAGCAACGCTTATGAGCTCTTGGCATGGATAAATCAGCTTCCCCCTTGAAATAAAGTTTATCCACTCACAGGAACCACTTTCAGGATTTAGAGTCCGAGTTTGATTGCCAAGATATGGATACTTACCTAAATACCTGAAAGCAACATAGCCAGCAATGTATTTAAGGCCCTGTTCATTGACTTCATTACTAGCCATCTGCGTTTCAAATACGTGCAATAATTGCTCTTCTTCGTCTGTTGGAAAACACATAGCCAAGTCGCAATTATCAACGTTTTTCTCAACCATCTGCGTTTCAAAAACGTTTAATAATTGCTCTTCTTCGTCAGTTGGAATATACATGGCCAAGTCACAATTAGGAACGTTTTCCTCATGTTCCAATGCGTCACGTTGTAATAAAGATATTAGTGAACAGGTCTCGTCGTCATTGCCATATGTTGTTGAATCGACGTAGGTATTTAGTATGCTGGTCAAAATTACATCTTCATTTACACTTTGATCAGGTTGATTACAGGCGGACGTTTCGGGCTTTTCTAATGGCGCTATCAGACAAGAGACACTTGGATCTTCACGGGTATTTGTGGAACATTTAAAAACGTCGGCGGAATGCTTGCCTAAAATATACCATTTCAGACGATGTTTGAGAGAAAGCGCTGTGGGGTGGTCATGTGTTGCACCCATACCTCTTATATATGAGAAGAAATTCTCTAAAACGTCTTGGTTTAATCGAGAGGTTAATATGTACTCCAAATCAATGTTTGATCTTCCTTTTAAATCAGATAATAAACACACAAGAGATTTATTTGATATTAAAATGCCTCTTTGGAATGGAGTGTTGGAGGTTTTTTTGCCAGTTTTTATGTTGACCATCAAGTGGTTCATTTCATCCAGTACCAAATTTTGAGCATCCAAGTTGATGCCATATGCTGTTTTGTTTCCTTCAAATTTCATTCGGGCGTTCAAAACATCAAACCAATCATTGAATACTTTAAAAATGTATGACAGCTCTAACCAATTATTGTCCGGCAGAAAATTTTTTATGCCACACCATTTTATTGCCTGAGCCACTGTGTTTGAAAAAAGTTGGGCAGCTGGGCGCACTTTTTGTCTTTGCGAACCTTCAACATTGAGATGGTAAGATGTTATTTTGTGAGCCAATTTAAGATCGTTTTGAGAAATGACCAGTATTTTTTCTATTGTCTCTTTTGTCAATACTTTGCTGTTGTACACAAATCCATGGTCTATAAAATGATTCCTAGCCAGTTTGAGTAAATGAGGAACGTCAAAAAAAACGTGGACTTTCAAATCGCTGTCACTGGGATGGTTAAAATAGGTCTGTTTACCACCTTCAACGCCAATATTTAATGATTTTATCAATCCCTGGTTCCCAGGACCCATATCGCACGTTACTGATATCACGGTCAGACCAGCCTCATATGTTTTTTTTATTATATCAAATAATATGTCCTTGGTCATCTTCTGGTCACATTTAAAATATATAGGCTGCTTCCACTTACCGCAAAGGCCACGGGCCATAACAAATTGACAGTTGCTATGAGGTCCAACTTTTTGCTCAAATTTCTTATCAATTTCAATTTTATTTGAGAGATAAATCTCGTCAAAAGACAATGTTACAAGTTTTTCCATCTCATTAAAACTCTTGGCTTTGAATTTCATCAGAGTAACAACGTTTTCTAATAGCCCTTCTGTAATCTCAAACTTGGACGCCCATTTGCGGAGAGTGGAAAAAGCCGGCAAAGGAATCCCTACGGTAGCTCTCAAGTGACGATAGCCCTTGGGACTTATACTTCTTAACGAAATAGCTGCAGCAATATCTTCCGCGGACCATCTGACACGACGCTTATTAGGCTTCATGAAGCAACGAATTTGACCGGGGGTAAAAATTTTCTCCAGATTTTTTTTTAAAACATCGTATTCGTTGAAACTCCTTTTAAATAGCTTATATTCAGCCAAAGAAATCGTGATATTTTCATCACTGAAACAAAGAATATAAATAATTGGTTGCCGTAGGGAATAGATACATTACCAAGGAAAATAATAATAATATTATTAACAGAAATTCATGACTGAAATAGAATTTTAAAAAATCTTCAACATACATACCTAATCTTTGAAGAGCCCGCAACCGCATTAGCTGGTGTTGTGTTACATTCAGGAAAATACTTTATGTTGCCTGAAGTATGCTTATATTCAGCCACAGGAATAGTGATATTTTCGTCACTGAAACAAAGAATATAAATAATTGACTGCTGTAGGGAATAGATACATTACCAAGGAAAATAATAATAATATTATTAACAGAAATTCATGACTGAAATAGAATTTTAAAAAATCTTCAACATACATACCTTTTCTCTACAATCTTTGAAGAGCCCGCAACCGCATTAGCTGGTGTTGTGTTACATTCAGGAAAATAGTTTATGTTGCCTGAAGTATGCTTATATTCAGTCAGAGGAATAGTGATATTTTCGTCACTGAAACAAAGAATATAAATAATTGACTGCGTTAAATAATAGATACAGTTACAAAGGATAATAAGTAATATTTACTTCATGTTGCCCGAAGTATCTACAATTTGGCTGTTTACTTCTATCGGCATACTAAGCGTATTTTGATTGTCTGTATCATCGATCAGCAATGTAGGTAATGCATCTGGCTTTAATTTTCTCACTTTTCTTGGCGATTCATTTAAGAGAATCTGCTGAAGTGGCTTGAAATAGTCAGAAGATAAAAAATGGTTTGAACATACTCTCCCTGAAAAATAAAAAACAAAAAGTTTAGGTTAGCAACATGCAAAACCACAGACTAACAAACTCACATCACTCTTATCTTATAGTCTGTGGCCAAGCTGTCAACTCTGTGCAATAATCTTTAAAGTTAAAAAAATAGGGTTATAGGGTTAGGTAAAGGTTATAAAAATAGCAATAACCATACCGCGATTTAGCTTTCGAGAATACAGCACATAATCACTGCCAATTATAATTTAAATACATCAGTAATTTTACATACTTACCATTTTTAGTGGTTGTTTTAGGTCCACAATAGCGCAGCCATTCATTGGCTACAGATTCTTTTTGGGGAAATGAAAAAAACCTTATTGTACCGCCTTTTATACTTCTACTTTTACATTTCCGAATAGAACAACCAACCATTTCGATGTTGTGGTCACTTGTGGTCAAAGAAAATAATATAACAAACAAACTTGTTAGGCGTCCACAATAAATGTTTGGGAATCACTGTTTACACTGTCACTGAGCGAGACAGGCTTACGCGTTAAACAAGAATAGCGATATACAACAAAATGGCGGAATAACAATGAGACAACTCGTTTCTGTGTTACCAGGTGTGTGATAATAACTCCTTAACCACCTTTATTACCTGTGTGAATGCTCAATAAAACATTGCGGTTTTAATTAACAATATCGTTGGTATACGTTTAAATTGAATTGTTTCGTTTGATTTGACTAACGAAATGACGATTTAAATGCTTTAGAAATATTTTTTAACTTACCAGTGACTGAAACTGTTTCCTTAATTTCATATTTTGTTGCAATAAAGTGGCAACTGGATAGTGACGTAAGCATGTGTCTCTCCCGGAATGCCAGACCTTGTTTTTTTAGACTATGGTTGGCATCACTGCTCGTAGTGTGGCCATAACGCGCAGATAGGATCGTTTGAAAACTACGCGCGCTGTCTCGCTCGGGCTCGTCGCGCTAGGCGCCCGCCTTAGTCACTAGGCCCACGACCCACGGGGCATGCATTCCGGAATTCCGTAACGATTTTTCAAATATTTCAATTCCGGAAGTGAAAGGATTAATATCGTAATTCCGATATTCATAATTTGTTGATACTTTGATTATTATATTTTCTGAACGCACCCAATCTGTGAATCTTTCCAAGCCGCCGCCGACTTCTTTGCACAAGCAGAGGATGATACTTTTCCTAAACCCAGTAATGAAGAAATTTCTTAGATTATTGTCGATTTACTACGTCAGCTAGTTCAAAACTCCTAGCGAGCCCATAGACTCTACAACTGCACCGCCCTCCCCTTCGAACTAGATTGTTCTAGTAATGACGTAACAAATAATGTACCAATTCTGCAAGAGCAGCTCGATTTTATCCCAAGAAAAACTTAACATTGTAGTTGGAAAACATGTTCTCCCATACATTCCAACTGCTAATGTAAGTTAGTCGACTATTACTACTTACTATACTATTAGCTGTGATAGTTTCCTTTCATCTCCGTTACTACAATGACGTGAAAAAAGATCATGAATCCAGTGAGAGAGACCTATTTAGTACCATCCTTTTTTCTCAACGGAATCATGATGGATCCATGATCTTTTTTCACGTCATAGTACGGCCCGAGACATTTTTTCACATATCCAAAAACAACCATTTTGCTTTAAAGCCTAACGCAAACGGATATCGATCAAATCAAAAAATGATTTTCACAATATTTTTGAATGGCCTATCCAACGGTACCCCACACCATGGGATAAACGAGAAAAAAAATATCATCTCCACTACGTACAAGGTCAATCTTGAAAAAAAATAAATTGTAGTGTACGTCACCTCACCCTACAAATTTATTTTTCAAGATTTTATTTTACCATTTTGTCAGCGTGATTAATATGTATAACCGTGCCAAATAACAGCTTTCTAATAGGTACTAAGAGTCTCTGAGCTAAGCCGCGGACAGTAGATAGACGGACATGGCGAAACTATAAGGGTTCCTTGTTGACTACGGAACCCTAAAAATTAAAAGACTGATATAATACTAAATCTT
The DNA here is from genome assembly GCA_946251885.1 of Cosmia pyralina. Taxonomy (NCBI): domain Eukaryota; kingdom Metazoa; phylum Arthropoda; class Insecta; order Lepidoptera; family Noctuidae; genus Cosmia; species Cosmia pyralina. The sequence continues at coordinate 16,958,459 of OX276346.1, forward strand.
GTTTGATTTGAACAAACATTTTTCTTTTCCTAAATAGAGAAGGAAGAGACACAAAAACAATTAAAATTTATCAGTTCCGGTATTCTGGAATCAGGTCTCCAGTATTGGAACTCAGTTTCGGAATTAAGAACCTTCCGATATTGCACGCCCTGCTCGACCCTGACGATAATATACAAGGTGTTAGGTTAAACGAGGGACATACTTTAACGGAGTGTAGTACTCATGAAAATTAACAACTTACCATGGAACTAACCCTGATATATGAAAAAAAAATCAGCTACCTCGTACATTTTGATCGCGTAAGTTTTGCACTTTATACAGAACAGCTGATTTTCTTTTTCATATTACAGGGTTATAGTTCCATGGTAAAAGTTGTTCATTTTCATGAGTACTACACTCCGTTAAAGTATGTCCCTCGTTTAACCTAACTCTGTATAGGTACGCACGGCTACAGATCAAGCTATAATTTTCCAGTATAAGCTGATCTCGCATGGTATAGGATTTCCTTACAATGAGAGGTCAGTGTAAACTGGAAATTTATAGCTTGATGTGTAGCAGTGTGTACTCAGCCCGGTAACTAGCCAAGCCGACTAAGGTTCTAAAACAATAGTATAAATAATAATGGCGCAAATTAACGAAAACATTTATTTCTCACTATTATAGGTACCTACTCAACATTTTTATACAGTTTATAATATAAGTTACTGAGTTATAAACAATCTACCAATCAACAATATAATGATTTTAGTCTAATCTTTCAGCATCGCTTGTAGTTTGGGAGGCATTTAATTCATTAAATTTTTGTTCAAAAAATTGTTTCCTATGAACTAAGGCTATACGGGGTTGTCGTATACCAAAATTTTCATTTCCCATTTTACTGTATTTCTTTTCTCCTTCTCTTCCCATCAATTCTCGAAGAGCTTGATTTCTATTTAAAATTTTTTCATAAAATATTTTACCACTTTCAACATATTCAGGACCAAGTTCACACAATCTCTGGTCAGTGTCTGCTTCATAGTAAACTTCTGTCATATCTTTCATAAGAAAATATGTACCTGATGCAAACATGCCTATTATTGAGTACAATACCCCTCTTATAGACAGAGGTGCAGCATATAAATTTAATCTTCTGTTAAGAAATTGAGAAAGATTGTAAGCAAGAAATAGGCATGTGAACGGATATGCAGCTTCATAAATTATTTTGTTATTCTGCGTCATCATGATTTCCCTACATATCGCAAATTGTTGCACTTTTTCAGGAAGTATTATAGCATCAGCCAATTTTTTGCCAGCTTCTGATTCCCAGTCGACTTTCTTTTGGTTCACCTGAAAATATTTTATACATGTGAGTTAAATAATGATTTGTGGCGAGATTGTAGTAGTTTTTAAGTTTTTTTTACCTATTTATTTTATTTAAATGGGCTATCCAACACTAAAAGAATTTTTCAATTCGAACCAGTAGTTCAAACAAACAAACTCTAGTTTTATAATATTATAAGTATAGATTATAATATTAGTATAGATTATTATTGCTTCTGCCTGCGACTTCGTCCGCGTGACATTTCTTATTCCCCCAACCCACCCCGTCGTCGCCTGCCCTCGCTATTATTTCGGTTTTGCTTAGAGCTCTTTCTGATTTTTTCTTTTTTCTCGGCTCCTAAGGATCCTAGCGTGATGTTGTAGCCTTCCTCAAGGATTGGGCTATCAAATGCAAAAGAATTATTCAAATCCGACTGGTAGTCCAGAGATTAGCACGTTCAAACAAACAACCTCTTCAGCTTTATTATTAGTATACAGGATGTACTAGAAAGGTGTGCTAAAATTTAAGGGTGTGGTACAGATCATCAAACTAAACAACTTTCTCCTTGGGACAATCATCGTAATTAATTGCGAAAAAATTATCAGCCGTCCCATACATTTGGGTGGAGTAAGTATTGAAGTTTTGTATTGAACAGTTGATAATTTTTTCGCGATTACGATCCCATGGAGAAAGTTGTTCAGTTTGATGGTCTGTACCACACCCTTAAATTTGACCACACTTTTCTGGTACACCCTGAGTCAGGATGTACCAGAATTTAGCTTAGCAGAATTTAGCTGAACTACCAGTAGAATTTGAAAAAATATTTTTATATTTGATAGCCCAATTCTTAAGGAAAGTTATAGGCAAAAGAACATCACGCTACAACTCTTAGGAGCCGAGCAAAAAGAAAAAAAGTCAGACAAAAGCTTAGCGAAAACGAAGTAATAGCGCGGGCGGGCGACGCCGTGTATCAGGGGCCAAAATTTCACGCGGAAAAAGTCGCGGGCAGAAGCTAGTGTGTTAAAAATTTACTAGAAATGATCATCACCTGAATATCATCTGCTTCTAAATCGGCTAAGGTTTTGTAGTTAAAGTTCACTGGAATACCAATAGCCACTCCAAATCTTGAGTTCATACTACCTACAACAAAATTAGGTATAGTAAGTACTTTCTTAAAAACTTTAAATAACAATAGGTTAAATTTGCAATGCAGCTTAAGTACGAGTATAATTATAGTTCCCAAAATAATCTCTTAATTACCATCCTGTAAATGTAAACTGTAAGTCGACGTTCGCACGAACGTAAAAATATCGCGGCGATTTTTTTCGCGCACTGGATTTTCAACGCTCCGCTTAGCGCCGAGAGTGCAAAATCCAACAGTGTGTTTTTTCGACGCGCTAGAATGTACTGTGTTATTGTTAAGTTGTATTCTCAACGCTCCGCTCAACAACGAGAGTTGAAAATCCAGTGCGCGATAAAATCCCGCCGCGATTTTATTACGCTCGTGGGAACGGGGGCTAATGGTGTTATTACTAACATAGCAATTTTTTTACAGCAAACATTTGTGATGGATTAATTAGATTTTATTTATCAATCATTGACTATTTAAATTATAGTTCCCAAAATAATCTCCTAATTACCATCCTGTAGGTAAATGTAAACTGTAATGGTGTTATTACTAACATAGTAATTTTTTTACAGCAAACATTTGTGAGGGATTGATTAGATTTTTTTATCAATCATTGACTAGGTACACACGGCTACACATCAAGCTATACATTTCCAGTTTACACTGACATCTCATTGTAAGGAAATCCTACACAATGCGAGATCAGCATATACTGGAAAAGTATAGCTTGATCTGTAGCCGTGCGTACCTATCTTTCTGCATAGATGGAATAATAGTAGTTAATCCTACTAATATTATAAATGTAAAAGTTTGTACGTTTGGATATTTGTTACTCAATCACGCAAAAACGGCTGAATGGATTTGGATGAATTTTGGTATACAGATAGTTTATAACCTGGATTAAGACATAGGATACTTTTCATCCCGGTAGAAGGTTCCCGTGGGATAATTTCCGACATAAACGCGGGTGCTGGCAAAAGTTAGTTTCATTTAAATAAATCAGTCCGATTTGTTTAATGATTAAGTGTCTTTATGCGTCAAATAGTAGCCGTAAGGAACACCACCAAAACAAAAACAAAACAATCTGTTACACCATATTTCCCGGTGTATTCTTACTTCAAATACTATTAGGTTTATTATTACCAACATCGTATACATATAATTCTGTCACATTCTATGGCGTGCCTTGCGTGCCATGGGATATCATCCGACATCCACGTGGGCGAAGCCGCAGGAAAAAACTAGTAAGAATAATAACTAGAAGCCAATAGAGCCTGGGGAATAACTCCTGGCACTTTAACTTCATACTTGAGAACAAACAAGCTTCTACAATAATAATGAATGATTTCTACACAAGTACCTACTCCTCAAGTTTAAGGGGGAAGTGCTAAGGTAGCCCGCGAAATTCAAATTTTCTTATGATTTTTGCTATTTGCAGCTCAGTGTCTAGGTGTAAGTTGATTAAAGTATGATTTGCAACCGTAGCAAATATGTATTTACAGAATTATAATCCTTAAAATCAATAATACAGCTCTTTATTTAGTATAATCCTCTAATGTCAAGATTTCGTGAAACAGTAATTTAATAGGATTACCTGTGCCCTGTTTATCAAAACTCACAAGTCTATACGTTCAGAAGTTACACTTTACATGGAAGTTTTTACAAGTTCTTGTAAATTACGTTTATCAAAAAAAATCTACAGGGCTTGTAAAATTAAACATTTGTAGGTTCTACTCGTAAGTTCTAAGATCAAAAATAAGTGCCGCTTTCTTTTCCTGTCTTTCTTTTTGTTTTTAATTGAATATCCCTCCTTAAACGCATGGCTGAATGCTATATTGTCTGTGCCTAATATTGATGGGACATTAAAAAAAGTAGTAGCGACAAAGTATTCCCTCCTTTTATTTATAATTTGAAGCTTAAGGAGTATTTGCGGCAAGGTTTTGCGATTTCTTGAAAAATGTCTAGAAATGATATTAAAATAACGATTTTGCAACTGATTTGCTACAAAAAAGACATTTTATTTGGTGCATTTAGCAACAGGATGTCCAAACAAATGGCTGCCCAAAATGTAATTAATTGTTCCAATTTTTCAACTTGAAGTTGAAGCCTTCCGTATAATTCATAGGTCGTCTCCATATGACGGTAGTCAATTCTTGTTCTTTAACTTGGTTCTAATATTCTTCTAATATTCTAAGGTTCTTGGTTCCATTGTTCTAATATTTTCATCATCGCTCGAGTCACTTGACCACATTTTAAAAGAGAAAATCAAATTAAAAAATATATTGCGTTAATAAGCACAACACTTGTAATACGGAATGGAGAGTCGCCAGACACTCTCAGGATCTGCTATGATTTTCAACAAATTGTAACTTACAAGGGATTTTTGATGGAACAAAATCTCAAAATAATGAACTTTGTAACTCGCAATTACACGTGTACTTTTGATAAAAACATATTTATAATAATTAAATATTTTACAGGAAAATTGCTTGTAATACAAAGCTAATAAGGAGTTGTATTGATGACTTTAAAGATGACCCACTAACCTTAATGATTATAATTCTGTAAATACATACTTGTTAGGGTCGCGAATCGTATTTTGATCAACATACAACCTAATACCTACTGCAAATAACGCAAGAAAATTTGAATTTCGCAGGCTTAGTATAAATTGAGACTTGAGATAGATAGGTAATTGTAAACTTACCAGCATGAAATAAGTCATATCCAAAAACACTAAATGGCACAACTAGTTTTCTTTGAACATCGGATATATTCAGGATGTCCAGACATTTTGAGTACCTGTCGCTAAGTTCCTTAGGTAAAAGTGCCGGCTGACCATTGCTGAAAAGTGAAACAAGTCAACAATTTTATACAATTCTATTGCCAAGAATTGATTTAGCTTAGCTAAAGGTACCAACTAACCTGTAATAATGTACGAAGTTTTTATACTTATCCAAGAAAAAAGTATGTGGGCCATATTTTGCTAATGTACACGCAAGTCCAGAGCCTGTAATAACAACAAACGAAAACTTTCGACCCGTTTCAGTCAAAAACCAATTAATTGGTTTTCGCGTTGTCATGATAAATTGATAATTGTTCTAAAATAGATGTCTAGAATTATGTTAATTGCACGCCGAAATTCGACGAACGAAATTGTGCGTAAACTACAATCCACTAGTCTTTCAAAAATGACATTTGACTGGCAATATTTTGTTGTATAATAGATTTGTCAAAAATAGGGAGACTACGTCAGTACCGGTTTTCTACATGGACCTAATAATATATTAAGTCCATGGTTTTCTATAGTAGTATCATGTTGATGGGAATGAAAACTGAAAATTTTTGCCACGGGTGTCGCAGGTATAGCTGGACTGCTGGACTCACAAAAAATGTAATTATTGTATTATTTTATTTTGTAACATATTTTTAAATGATATAGTTTCTAGGGTAAGTTCGTAGCTCATGACTACTCATGAGACATATAACATGTTATAAAACTACTGTGTAATTACATAAAAATTTGTAATTAAGGTCAATGTGGGCAAATCCGGCCATACTTTTTTGTAAGTTGAATTTGGTTGACTTTAAGTGGCACTCTAACTACTTTAATATAAATTTGATGGTTGTAAGCGATTAAGAATTTTATTGTCTTTATATACATCTATTTGAATCAACAGAACTGCCTTCCATATTTAACTAAAAAAGATTTTGTTAAATTCTGTCGTTAGATGGATTTTCCCGTGGATTGGGGCAATTCCGTCTAGTACCAAATTTTCCTAGAAATAGGCCGTTATTTCAAAAGTATGCAATTTGTAAACAAGTATATAAGCTCGAATTTACATTTTATTTCCAAAAATCTTTTTTTATAACCAGGGATTATGAACCTTTTCAAAAAGGTTGAAAAATTTTTTTAAGATTTTTTACTTACTGAAAATCATCAGTTTTCTTTTTCATGTACCCGAAATATGTCCTGTCTTATTATGTGGTTGGTATTCTTGGTATTGACTTAATTATACAGGGTTATTATTAAATGAATTCGGTTAGGTATAATAGCATTGTAATTTTAAACAACGCTGCACGTTTCACGTATTGTTTTAAAGCTCTAAAAATAAAAATCGGTTTCCGAAAATAAATGTTTTTATTCTTACTATTATATTATTAGTATTAAAAATGGCTCATAGAATGAGAAAGGTTTACAATGGTGCCGATTCTCTTGTCACAAATGCCTCTAAACTAGACTAAAAATCACTAAAATTTAGTTTATTCCTGTCAAACGACGATTTCCCATTCTGAAATTGACTAAAGTGACACAACTTAACTATATTTTAGTTTGACAGGACTAAGATTGTACGGAGTTACTAGTTTAGTGAAAATGGCAATTTGGCTATTCTGAATTTGACTGTTTTCACATGGTTTTCACCTAAAATTTTAATTGTCAAACTAAATCAGACTATGCTTAATCGCGATTAAAAAGGTGTGGAATAAAATTAGTTGACATGAACTAAAATTCACACCGAGACCTTGACTTCGGATGCAAAAACAGTAGTGTATTTTTTTCTTTTCTTTTGCATATATCTCGAAAACGGTGAGTCCTATCGCAAAAATAATGAATATTTGGCCCATGAACCCCTATGACTCAACATGTAGGCACCAAAAAAAAAAGTACCAAAAAAAAAGGTACCAAAAGAAAAGGTACCAAGAAAAAAAGGTACCTACATTCCATATAAAACACGTTGAAGCTGCCCCCTCCCTGCGCCCCTCCAGCTCTAAAAGATATTTGACCCGGTAACGACAGCGATGTCGGTGAACAAAATATGACAAGCCTGTCACTTCATAGTGATTTCGTTAGTTCCAATTAAAGCCACCGGGTCAAATATACTACAGGCACTATACCACGCGGAGTCACGATTGTCAAACTCGATTTTAGTTGTGTCAAAATTGTTATTAAATTTAGAGGTTTTTTTTTGCAGAATAGCTCTAAAATTCTCATAGCAAAAAGTAAGGAATTTTAGTGATAGTTTAGTTAGTTTAGTTCGGTGTACAACAGAATCTGCACCAATATCTACAATGGGGTAATTCCGGTATATGACGATTGAGCCCCTTTGATATTAGACGGATTTTCCCACTTGTGCATTTTGAGGATCCTCATTTTTACAACAATCAATTTAGTATCCACTGGTTTTTATTTAAAACAAATAGAAAAAAACCATTGAAATACACATTAAACTACATAATATGCAAACTTAAAAATTCGTAACTTGAGAAATTGAATATTTATCTGTTCAATGTTACCTTTGAACATTGAATCAGCATTCGCGCGGCCCAGTTAAATTAACAATTGGTTGCATCTTACACGCACAAAACACAAAGATTTTGTATAATAGTGTGTGTTAAGAAAAACTAGTATATAAGCGGTAAAATAATGTAAATAAATCAGATTTGAATTTTATATTCTTGTCTCATTACCCCTCACTGTGGCCGAGACACCTTTAGCCATCTCTGATCAGTCTCGTGAGTCTGCGGGACTGGCAGTGAGTGTACCCTTCCCGAACCTGGAATCCTGTCCACTATCCGTCTGTAACCTTAGGTCGCATGGTGCAGACATCCTGAACTTATTTATATATTTATTTATCACATATTAGGTATATGATAGGTTAGGGCTGTAGGGCTTAGGGTCGTAGGGACTGTTAGGCTTGTAAGTCTTAGTAGGTTCCTGTAACTTATCATATATTTTCATGTACTGAGTACGTTCTGATAAGCAACAGTTCGATTTTTGAAGACAATTATCACGATTATGCAACGGTATACGGGACACACATTTTGAAGAAGTATGGCGATTCCCAAGTATTAATCAACACAACCACAGCAATTAACGACTCTAATTATTTTGCAATATACATTTTACTCCAAGGGAAATATTTGTTAAGCTGATTCAGCTTGATGCTAACAAAGGTGCTCCTGATTCAATACACCCCTATTTTTTAAAACGGTGTGCCAATGTACTGGCTGCGCCTTTAGCCAAGATCTACAACCGCTCTCTTTACGAAGGAATTTTTCCAGAAGAATGGAAGAAATCTAGAATTGTTCGCGTTTATTATGAAAGGCGACCTCAAAAAACTATAGACCCATTACTATTCTCTCAACCTTGGGCAAATTTTTTTAATCCCTCATTTATCCTGATAACTAACATCATGTTAGTTAATTTATCTCAACTCATCAACACGGTTTTGTGCCAGGCCACATCATTATACGTCGACGTCAATGCCAATAAACGCTTTAAACATCGCGTTAAATTCGGTCAAGATTCGGTCAAATTATCGCGGTAAATGATGGCTACACCTACGGCTATCGCCCTTCAACGCGATAATCAACGGCACATCCCGTATAATGTGGCCCCGGCATTAGAAGTGTACGTTCTATTGAGACTAGTTTATCTTGTTTTATTTCAGATTTATCAAAACACATTGATGGAGGTTATAAAGTTGATACGATATACTTATATCGATTTTTCCAGGCTTTTGATAAGGTAAATCATCAACAGTTATTACAGAAGCTGGAATCCATGGTTCCCTTCTTGCCTGGTTTAACTCATAATTGAGCGGCTGGAAACAAGTTATTTCAGTCAGAGGTCAAAATACTCAGAGGAACTCATTAGTCTATTATCTCAAATCAAATCAGTCGAAAATTACAGCCATTACTTTCCCCTTACAAAATAAACAACGTTACCTTGCAGGAGGTTTCTGAAATCCATGACGTAATAAATAAAGGCGTAATTAAAGACCAAAAGCTAAAATTCACCCCTCTTATCTCTGAAATTGTAAAAAAATCGGCTCATAGGCCGCTTAAAATGCTTGGTTCCATCAAAAGAAATACAAAGTCATTTGGGGCCAAACCAAAACCAAAATTATCCTTTACAGTGCTTTGGTGCGTTCTCATTTAGAATTTGCCACTTTATCATGGAATCCCATGTACGCACGGCTACAGATCAAGCTATAATATTTCCAGTACCTAAGCTGATCTCGCATTGTATAGGATTTCCTTACAATGAGAGGTCAGTGTAAACTATAAATGTATAGCTTGATGTGTAGCCGTGTGTACGCTGTACATTCGCAGTCTCGAGCATATCCAGCGCGTATTAAAGACGTTGTCATGTCTATAATAATTGTTTATTTAGTACCTAAGTACAATTATGTTTCTTTGTAACTTTTTTTGACTTCAAAAAGGAGGAGGTTCTCAATTCGTCGGAACCTTTTTTTTATGTATATTCCCCGATTACTCGAAGATAGCTGGACCGATTTGGATTTTTTTTGTTTTATTCGAGATATACATCAAAGTTGGTTCCATATAAAATTGATTAACTTTGCTTGGGTAGTTTTTGAGTTAGCTTCGATAATACGAATTTTTTCCCCACCTTTATATGGATGATGTTCTAGTTTGTTTTGCAGGTAGTGGTATTAGAAATTAAAATCTCAACCCAGGGATCGTTATTGTCACGCTTTAAAAAAAATCTAAAAACCCGACTGCAAAAATGTCAACTTATAATTATGCAATGCACTAAAAGGACCGAAACAAGATTGAGAATATAAAACAAAATTAAAATAAACTACTTAAAAACAAAGCAAACTCTACTTCGGTTTAACTTACATTATGAGCTGAAAGCCTAAGTTAAATACCCGCATTAAGTTTGGTAGCAGGCGGCCCCCATTTGCAAATTATAAACCAAAAGAAAATTAATTAATTCATTGATTTTATTTTAGACTTTTTAGTGTCCACACTCTCACACTCATATATGAACGAGAACTTGTACGTTTATTAAAAAACTACTTATAAATAGTTTTAACATTTTTCGTAAAAATGCGTAACACGAAGTCCGATTCAAAATCATCCCATTACAATCACACCAGAGACTGATTTGATCAAGATCGTGTTGGGGTAGGCTGGCATCGTTCCATTGAGACTAATTTATCTTGTTTAATTTCTGATTTGTCAAAATTGATTTGACATTGATGGAGGATATCAAGTTGATGATTTACTTTATCAAAAGCACTAGAAAAATCGGTGTATATTATCGCATCAACTTGATATCCTCCATCAATGTCAAATCAATTTTGACAAATCAGAAATGAAACAAGATAAATTAGTCTCAATGGAACGACCACACACTTCTAAAACCGTGTTGATGAGTTGAGATAAATTTACTAACATGTCAAATGAGGGATTCAAAATTATTGCCCAAGGTTTAGAGGATAGCAATGGGTCTATTAATTTTAATACTGTCCTGATCACCTTTCCTATAAACGGGAACAATTATTCTAGATTTCTTTCATTCTTCTGGAAGATATCCTTAGGCAAGAGAGCGATTGCAGATCTTGGCATTTTAAAAATTATATTTATTAGTCTCGTCATTATCTAGACCTGAACGAAAACAGAATTTAAAAAAAATGGTTTGTAAGTTGAATCTTATGAATGACTATTAAGTGCGTCGAATCTTCCATAAAACGCATCTTTGGGCTTAAATAAATAACTCTCGGAGTATGAAAATTGTTACCGTGCAGGGATAGATAATTTGTTCAAGAAATAAATTAACTATTTTGAATAAATATTTACGGTCCAGTAATTTTTTTTAGAATATCTATACTCCCAAAGGCCTGTTCATAAAATTTTACGCGCTCGTTTTCTTTACAGATCATCGTCTATGTGTCGGGAGCGTTTATGTGTGCGCGCAATAGCTTTTTACTGCTCATCGCTGGCCCCAGCGATAAAGTATGAGAAAGGGATAGCCCTAGCCTGTGGTTCCCTTTCTCGTATGATATTAGGTGAAATAACAAGCATATTAACTACGCCCACCAACGAGTTCGAGCCGACTCGGTCGTCGACTAGCGAGCGCTGAGAAATTTTTCCAATTTTTCGTCATGGGTGTCGTTTTCGTAGCTTTCGAGAGTGCTAAAGCGGTAAAGCCGACAGTGAGGTCAAAATAGAAATCCAAGACGGCGGCTGTGAAAATTTTCAATATTTTCGTCATGGTTGTCGTTTTCATAGTTTTCGAGGGTGCTAAAGTCGATAATGAGGTTAAAATGTAAATCCAAGAAGGCGGCTGCGAAAATTTAGTTTTTATCAATGACGGTTTTTGTATAAGTAAAAAGACGGTTTTTGTTTTTAATCCTACGTCAGATGGAACTTCGTTCCTAACGGGGGTCTCCCGCCCGCACATGTTTTTTTTCTACGGTAGTAGCCGCGAAATAATTTTTTTTACGTGTTTTTGCAATTTGCAGATCAGTGTCAGGTTGTATTTTTATCAAAATATGATTAACGACAGTAAAAAATATGTATTTATGTTCTCTATAAGTTTCATTTCAGAAATCATGAAATTTTGGTACAAATCTAACTTGTAAAGATATCTGGATCATTCTTATGGTTAAAATTACGTAAATACATGTTTGTTATAGCCGCGTATCATATTTTTATCAACAAACAACCAGATACTGATCTGCAAATTGCAAAAAACGGAAGAAATTTTGAATTTCGCAGGGTACTACTGCGCATCACCAAAGATGCAATAACAAAACATTTCATTTTATGCCAAAATAAAACATGACAAACATTACCCAATAATTTAAAAAATAACTATAACAGAACAAACATATTATATCATTTGCTATCTTCAGACTGAATTAATATAGCAATTTTGTAATTTATGTTTAGATTATCTCTTTGGTTACATAATGGTCTTTGTTAATAATTTCAGGGGAGGATACATTATTTATCCTAGAGCTGTTGAATTTTGGCAAGGACAACGAGACCGGCTTCATGATAGAATTAAATTCAGGAAGCCGAAAGAAGGAGAAGTTCTTAATGGAAAACTCTTGCATGAAGGAGACGATGGGTGGGTCTACGAAAGATTGTCTCCTTAAAATTTTTATAACTAAGTTACTGTAAGAGAAAGTCTTCAATGGAAGACTTTAGAAACACAGGTACCTACCTATGAACATAGGTAATGACCTATGTTGCAAGTTATCACAACTTTATTGCAAACATCACTATTAAAGGTCGTTATGGTTTATGTGTGATTTTTAATATTTCCCTTTGAATACCGCCTGTGTTCTTCCAACATACCTACTTACTTCACTGATTAATTTTCCATGGTTCTGAATATTTTTTTCAAATTGTCTTGTTCCACCACCAACATCAAAGTAAGGTACATCAAAGTAAAGTACATCAACATCTTAATATTTTTTTTTGCAGCAATTTAAGCTTATTACGAATACCAGATAAATAACACACTGGATGAACGATCGACTTCTGTAATATAAACCTTTGAGCAAGTGTGCAGGTTATCTTATCTGCCATTCAGGGTTCAGGGTTTTTAACAGAAGCAAATTAATTTTTCGTTAAAGAAATTGCTCGCGGCAATACATATAAGAAAGAAAGAAAGAAAAATATTTTATTTGGGACACGCACAGGAAATACAGTTAAAAAGGAGCATATAAAAGTAACAAAATAAACATTAAAAAACAAAAAAAAAGAACATACATCTATATAAGTTAGAATTCGTGCAGAGTCGTTAGATTTCGTTCGTTTGACGAATCTGCACGAAATCTAACTTAGAGAGATGTTGATGATTTTCATGGTTAAAATTATATAAATACATATGTTTTATTCCCGCGTATCATATTTTGATAGATACAACCTGAAACGGACCTCCGAATTGCAAAAAACCCAAAAAAAAAATTGGATTTTGCAGGCTACCACAGCGCATCCCCCTTAATATAAAACAATAATAAATAATCGTCGGCTGGTGCCTTCTTTTCATTTAAAATTATCTAAGGGGCCTCTGCGAGTTGGCTGCGGCTCCTCGTACGCCTTCCAAAGGTCCGGGACCCCAGGGTCCCTAGATATGCCAAAGACAAATAATACTTATAATAATGTTAATATACAGGGTGTAACGGAAAGGGTATATACATACCAAAGGCACGGCTTCTTTGGATGGTATTAAACGATATTGGAAGGGATTTTTAATCCTATCTACACGTTCGGAAGTTATGAGAATTTTTAATACATTGCTACCAGAAACCGAACTTTTCAAATTGAAATAAATACATCACTAGCACTAAGTCAGCTGATCGGTGTCAGCGAACTATTTGAAAGTAGTATAATGCCACAGACTACTTATGGGATACTACGTATAATGCACTCTTACGCGAACATTAGCTTGCTACATATTACTAATCTGTGCGAACATCTTGGCTTGGCTGGAGTAGTGTCAATATGGCGGCTTGGCTTTGGCTGGCTGCTTGTTGGCTGACGTCACGTGATCACGTCCGTTACAATACACGATAGTCCAGGGGGCTTACTAAAGTTACATGCTTTGTGAGCTATGAGCTCTTAAAGCAGGGCCGAAGTTGAACGGTCCCAGTGTAAGAGAGAGACGGAGCTATATACGACCTATAGCACCATTCTTTTTTCTCAATGGATCCATGACTTTTTTTCACGTCATAGCCAGCCAGTTATTTGGTAGTTTTACCTGGAACGTCTTCCAGGGCATTGTTCATATTTTTTAATATGTTGTAATTGAAAAACCATTTCGAGGAATAGCGTTACTGATCATTACGGACTAATTAATCTTGAAAAATATTTATATTTTATTGTTTTTTTTTTTATAAAATACGATTGACCTTGTTTGCCCTTCAAATTACGTCAGCTTTGGCCGTACAGTTTTGTATCGTTGCCTCAAAAAATAAAAAGTAAATGGCAAGTATTGTCTACAATCTGTCAAGTGTCATTATAATATAAACATAACCTCAAGTATAAAGTTTTTACAATTATTATTCCTGCGACTTGCCTCATAATCTCATATAGGTACTCGTAAATCTCATTACATTATGTCAACACTCGACAACATTTACTATATTGGAAGAGTTATGGAATACAGGAAGCGCTTTGTTCCAACTTGCAGTAATAATAGTAATAATAATCCAAACAAAATTTTTGTTCGTATTAGAGAAGATTTGCGAGAAAAGTGGTGTCATGATGTAGACGTGGAATATTGCAACGATTATACAATGTATTGTTGCGAAGATCACTTTGATGTAAGTATTTCAGAGACTTGCGCGAGTCGGCTTTAACAAAAGTATCGCTCATTGTGGTTCAGGGAAATGAACAATAATGTCGTCGCCTCGATTATTAACGTAGTCTTGCACCTTAAAAACCACTTTGCGTTTAAAAGCTACCGTTTCGGTCAAAATTTCGAAAAATAAGTTGTAAATAGGTTAGGATAGGATTCGATTACGTATGACATCTATTGGCACTTTGACAGATTTGAGATGGATGACGTTGTGTTGACAGATTTAAATTTTTAATTATGTACTAGTGGGGCAACGGCACAATCTTTTGTGCCACTGATGACGTCACCTACCTTGAAAATTCAAAATATTTTAAAATTCAATAAAAAAATAACTATTGAGCCAATCATCAAAATATTCAAATTAGTTTCTCAAAATGCTATAAATTTTCAAAAAATTAAATAAAATCTAAAGGTTAAAAAATTTAAACAATCCCCATTGGTGATTTTATTGAGTTCGACACAAGTAACCTTGTTTATGTGTGTCTGTATAAAAAAAAATGTTTACTAACACAAATTGTCTTCAAATAACTTAGAACAATAACTTAAAATCACGCCTGTATTCCCCGAAGGGTTAGGCAGAGATGTACAATAAACAAAAGTACTTAAAACATAAAATTGTCTTAAAATCCAACTAAAATAACCTACTTCCTACCAATATTATAAAAACGAAAGTTCAATCTCGTCAGAACGGCTGAACGGATCTGGATAAAATTTGCCACAGAGCTAGATTGTAATCTGGAATAGCACATAGGCTACTTTTTTTTATCCGGGTAGTACTTTCCTGTGGGATAATTTCCAACATCGACGCGGGCGAAGCCGCTGGCAAGAGCTAGTACTAACATATAACTAGAATAGAAACTACCACAAAGTGCAAAGTTCGACGGCTCACTTTGCTGCGTTGCTGTCTCCACGTGACGCTGGCATAATAGTCGACATAGTGCATCGTGCATGGTATAGAATCTGAGTGTAGAATCCATGGACCTAATATATAAACTGGACTGAGCTCTCGTACCAAAAACACGAGCAGAGAGAGATATTATGTCAAACAGAGGCTGTTTATCCCTTTCTAATAGGGTGACCAAACATTTTTATAACAATCAGGAAAATTCGTTTTGAAAGAGAATTTGGGTTCGGTGGACATTAAATGATTGTTTGTATAAAAAAATTATTGTTTGTAATACAAAAATATTGTAATTAAGTTACTTATATAGTGAAATAATGAAACCGTAAACAACATGTTTCCGCCATCGCGACATGCCTTCAACACGCGGGTAGGGCTAGTGGCCAATAATCATAAAAATTAAAATAAGATAAAATAATTCGTAAATTGAAAAAAAAAATAAAACAAACTAAATAATTAAATAATAACCACAATTAGGATGCAAAAGACTCATCACCGTTTTTTTATGTTCATCGTTTGTCTATTGTTCTGAACCAGCTATTATTAAGCTATTAAGTAGCTTCATGGAAAAAAAAACTCGAATGGCGTGGCCTTTTCTTTCTCTTTCGTTTCAATTTTCATCTCTGCGCTACAGGTTGCTCCAAAATGCTATTTTAGAAAATCGTAAATAAATCAATAAATAATAACGTTTATTGAAATCAAAATATCTTTATAGAACGAAAATGCGGAACCGTATACGAGTGTTGAATTAATGTTGCCATTGCAGCAGCACGTCGGATAAAAACTATACATACCTATCGAAATACTTTTTTCGAAAGTTTCTTATTTGAAACTGAACATTGTTGTGTTCTATGTCAGTTTTGAACCGTGTACCTAGTATCTACCCATGTTTTTGAGAAAAAAAGTTATGATAGCTAGACTACAATATTGTTGAGACAAGTCTTGTGTTGATTCATCAAATATGATCACGTACATGATACGTGGCTTATTAAGTAGGCAAGGGTGAATATAGAATCTCGTTCCGGGAACATGGCCCTTTCTTGCTCTTTGTTTCGTTTGCTCTAATAGAGCTGGTGTTTAGGTACCTATTTAACCCGTCGCGCGCTAATTAGCAGACACAATTGAAATTCTATTGTTATCTGTACACATGGTGTGCAATCGACATTTTAAGAGTTAAGGAAAGCAAAGGGAAATAAAACTTAAGTGTGTCAAAAATCAAAATCAAAAGTTATTTATTGAAACTAGGCTGAGAAACAGAATCTGATAATACAAATTATAAAACCAATATCCTTACTACTGGAAAAAATTATGGTACCTACATTAGCATTCAACCCTCATCGAGATTTTGCTATATAATAATCTGCCGGGTTGAAAACACACCACAGAATTTTTAGTAATTGTTTGTGATTCGGGAATTACATCCTGGTTGGATTTTTGCTTCATTTCTTCTTTCGATGGAAAGCTGTAACCAACATAAAAATTATGTTATTTCAATCACGCGATACATAGGTACAAATTGTTTTTTCGGCTAACATTGATAGTTTTAATGAGAAATACACAAAAGCTTCAGCGTCTTCCGTCTACAAAACGTCTAGATCATGGTCACACTACTTAGACTCAAAATTGTTATTAAATAAAATCTTTGTTCTTCGGATCCTTACCTGTGAAATGAAATGCCGTACAACCAAAATATGATTCACTTTTACATCTCTTGATGCAACACTTTCTCACCATTATTTTCACTATTTAAATTGAAAAAGAACCGCCATGAAACCATTGCTGTCAGATTTCAGTGTTACCAGAGTAATTTTAAGATAGCTACCAAACAATCGTATTATTTTGATTATTTTTACTTATGTATTTTACTTATATAAAATTATTGACTATGATGTACAGATTGTAAACCTATAAATAAAATTATTTAAAACTAATATAAATGCTAAAAAAATTATACGTAACTTATTTTACTTGTAGTTGGTGAAATATTTGAGGAGCTCGTGGCTAAGTAATAACAGCCGCACGGGTCGATCCATCAGGTTAAGCTACGCTTGCCGGGGTTGGTCAGTGGATGGGTGACCATTCTTTACATACCGAGACTCCTCCGTGCCTCGGAAAGCACGTTAAGCCGTTGGTCCCGACTGTCATTCGTGCATCTTTGACAGTCGTTACGGGTCGTCATAAGCCCGAAAGTCTGACAACCAGTCTTACCAAGGGGTATCGTATTACCCAGTTACTGGGTTGTGGAGGTCAGATAGGCAGTCGCTCCATGTAAAATACTGGTATTCAGCTGCAACCGGTTAGACTGGAAGCCGACCCCAACATAGTTGGGAAAAGGCTAGGCAGATTTGATTTGGTGAAATATTTTCTACCATCTTTAACATTTTTATCTTTTGGCAATTGAGCAAAAGGGACAAACAGCCTCCGTTCGAGCTATCTCTCTCGTCTCGTTTTGCCTCTGCTAAGATATCCTATCAAATGTAAACCTAAGGTGCAATCCTTATGGTTATTTTTTGTATGATACGATTTTTGGAGAGCTCAGTTCTGTTTATATTGTATTATTAGATCCATGGTAGAATCTGTCTACGTGACAAAGGGTCAGTGGCCAAAGAAGAAAAAAAAAAGAGTTGACATACAACTGACAAGACAAAAAAGGTGATAGCCTGACAAGTGACAGATATTGACATGACAACTTGTTTGTTTGTAGCGAGTGTAAGTAAACTCTGATGATGGACATGATAAATCAGCATTTCCGTTCAACTAAGAATAGTTAATTTCAGTATTTTCAGTTCATTTTATCGATTTATGGACCCTTATTGAAATTAATAACTAGTTGCATAAAATATAAATACTGTGTTTTATCAACATTGAGATGAGTTATACATCGGAAATACATAATATAAATTGTGAATGAAACTAGAAGTTTTGTGAACTGGTGCGGTGGTGATACCTACAAATGTTACAATGGCTTTAGTGGATCAATTAAACAATCTGCGCTTGGACTATCTGGACCATGGCTGGGTTAAAGCTATTTATCAAGCAGAATTTCTTGAGTTTTGTGATTTGCCGCCAAAATATGAGAACGCGATAGAATCTTTAGATTTGAACACAACATTTAAGGATATAATAAAGTCGACTGATTTATGGCTTAACTCAGAAGCAATACCTAGTGAAGAAAAGTCTTGGGCGTCGTTATCGCATTTGGTACAACAGAAGAAAGTCTTGGCTATTTTAGCATACTATATAGATTATGGATGCAAAAATGTCCATACCAAGGAATATAGAAACTATGCTTTATTAGCATCACGAGCTTACTATAAGTTGTTGACAATCCCAGGATACAAAGCTTATCATATCTACCATTCACAACTATTTGCTCAATCTCTAGCATGCCTTCGCTTTCCATTAGAGATGTGTGATGAAGCAAGTAATTTCAACTCTAAGGATCTAACTAATGAAGTTAACCTTGTTTTGAAGAAACTGTCAGAGTTTGTGGAAGACTTGACAGTTGTTGTAAAACATTTACAACTAAGCCCTAGTGATATGAATTTTGAAGAAATTTTAAGTAATTTAGTAGATGTAACGGGTTATGCTATTGTTGACAAATTACATGTGGGTAAGTGAAGTTGATGATGTATCTTGCCTGTTGATATTATAATGTTAAAGTAGCATAATGATATCTTTAAAAAATTTCAGATGTCCTATGCCTACGAGGAAGTACGTCTGAAGCATTTAATTTTTTATTTATTTTAATTTTGTTGTTCTTATTTTTGTTGCAACTGCTTAATAAACATAATTAGATGAAATTCTTGTGTAAAATTGTATAGGTACTTAAGTGATGTTTCATTGACATTCACCTATGTGATTCAGCAGTAAATATGGCCTTCACTGTCTCGGCTCATTGGCTAAGACATTGCATGTTTTGCTCAATTTCTAGTACTTTGAGAGATCATTGACAGTCATTACAGGTCTTCAGAAGCCCGAAAGTCTGACAACTAGTCTTCCAAGGGGTATTGTCTTACCAAGTTACCAGTAACTTCCCAGGATGTGGAGGTCAGATAGACAGTTGGTCCATGTAAAATGCCAGTATTCAGCTGCATTCCGGTTAGACTGGAAGCCGATCCTAACATAGTTGGGAAAAGGATAGGCAGATGATGATGATCCTAAGTATGTTTAAATTAAACCATGAAGCACTTTTGTTGCTTAGCTATAAAGTGGTTGGATCAAGTTAACCTTTTGTCAAGGGGTTTAATCTTATAATAGGTCTGTTGGTCTGTTCCAAAAGTATCTGATGAAAGTGTAAACAAACTATGTTCACTTGTTCAGGTTATATTCTTATGTAAGTAATCAATCACTCACTAAAGGGAATTAGTAACACTTGCACCTGTATTTAGAAGGTTCTCCCCACTTTTTCCAACAATATTGTTATATTGTTTCAATAATATTATGATTGTAGGTACATAATTGAAAAATTTACGAAAATTGAGGTTGTAAAGTTAACTTCGAATTTCAAATTAAAAAAGTTCTCTGTACATCTGCAAAAAAACCACATTACAGTAAAAAACGTTCTGAAGCCTTAACCAGGCAGAGTGTGTGGGCATTATACAAGCGGCTTATGCTATAGAAGCAAGGAGAGTTACGGATACTCGTATACGTATACTCTCCGATAGTGCCTCGGTACTCCAATCCTTACAGAGAAAACACATTTCCTCGAGACTTACACTAGAATGTTACAATGCACTAGATACCGTTATACGCTCTAGTGACTAGAGTGTATAACGGTATCTAACGCAATACAGTGACACTGCAATGGATAAAAGGACACAGTGGATCACTGGGTAACGACGCAGCTGACAAACTAGCTAGGAGAGCATCCAGCACGTCTGTCTGTGGATCTGAACCAATTGTACCCATCCCCTTCAACCAGTTACGCAGATGGCTACAGGAGTCCACTCATACACAGGCGGAGAGCTGGTGGTCCTCGACACCGGGATGCAGGGTCAGGATCTAGGGAGGCTATGCCATGTATAGATGGCAAGTTAACCAGACATCTGTTATGCCTGGACAGGCATAGCATGCGCCTGGTGACGGGGACTATCACAGGACACTGCTCACTGAACAAACACTTCCACACAATGGGAATCACGGACAGTCCTCTGTGCAGGGCTTGCCTGGAGGCTGAGGAAACCGTTACGCATGTGCTCTTTGAATGCACAGGCGTCACCCAGATCTTTCACAGATGTTCTGAACAGACTAGGAGACTTGATCGACTTCTGGAATGAGGTGGGCTGGTTGGAATAACCAGCCCACCGATGGCCGCTATGGCCCATGCACAATGGTCCACATGAAGGACTAAGTGCGGAAACCATACCCTCTAACTAGAACTAGAATACTCTTTTAAATCAAAATATTGTTACAAAATATTTTCAACATCTTACTTGTTGAAAATAAACATGGAGAGCAATGTAGAAAGACCTGCACGTTAAAAGCGTCCGTAATAAAAAGATAAAAAAAAAAACTAAATATACAGTAGTTCCCATTGTAGCGTGTCCTATCACCTTCTTTAGAACTTTTCCCTTTCTTTTGCTATTTTTTGTCACAGTGAGCCTATGGGCCAGTGCTTTTCCTTAGCACATCTGACCACCTCCTGATTTGTGACCTACCTCTCTTCCTTCTTACTGATGGGGGAGTCCAGTCTGTCACTTTTTTTGTCCATTTTATTCTTTGCTCTTTGTACACCATAATAAATGCCAAATACCTGGTGTGGGTCTAGATCTAGAAACATCTCACAACAATATTCCTCATTTTTCATCACTTGCCTGATTTTGTGGACTAGGTACTGGGCGTAGGTATATATAATACATAATTGAAACTTCGCCTGCAACTTCGTTCGCGTGGATTTCGTATTTTACCCTACAAAATTCAACACTTCACCTTCCACCCCAGCCCTTACGATCTTAATTGTTTATTTCTATATGTATTCGGGCAAAGGTTTTTACAGATCAAAGGAATAAGATTTTTCATCTGGACCCCTCTTTTCACCCCCACAGGTGTGGAATTTTGATAAATCGTTCTGGGCTTCAGTCAGAGTCAGATATCCTCCCCTAAAAACTTAATTACCCCCTTTTCCCGTCAGCGGTCGATTTTGAAATACCCATAAACTCGTGTCAATACCGACTTTCGAGTTAATCGGATCGCGCAATAAGATTCTTCTAAGTATATAAATTTAAACAAATCCTTAACCCCTTATGGAAAACTAATAATGACAAGCTTTATTATACTTGTTTGGAAGCTTGGTGCAAAGCCTTAAAAGGGGGTGAAAGTTGACAGCATTTAGAGCATTTTGAGCCATACATGTCTTAGACGAAGTGTAAGAGAATTTTGAGCCATATCAAAATGCTCTAAATAGTGTCAACTATCACCCCATTAAGGCTTTGCACCAAGCTTCCAAACAGCTTGTATATGTACTACGATAAGCATTTGAGCCAAAGTCAAAGCGTTTGTGAATCTTGCCCTGAGAGTGAGCGAGGGAAGAGAGAGTGCACACACATGTGCACTATAATTGTTCAGCGAGTTTCCGGCGAATAAACTAGCTGCGTGTGTACCTTATGTAGTATCAAACTCGTAATGAGGCTATAATAAGTATAACCAAACTAGTTTAAAACTTCATTTGCAATGAAATGGAACTAGGGACAGGGAGTCTATTGAAGCATTTTGTTTTATTTTATTTATTTTTATTTCAGACAAGTTCATACTTGAACGCATATCTAATGCTATATATAAAATAATACATACTTTATTATGTGGTGCAACGGGGGAGTCCGATGAGAAGGCAGTAACATTGCTTTTTAAATGTATCCTGCCGAAGCTGGTCAACTCAAGTTTGGACAGCAGGCATGCTAATGTAAGGACATATTTTATATTTTATGGTTTTATGGATGAAGAGGAGCTCATGGCTAAGTAATAACAGCCGACCCATCCGTCCATGGATGGGTGGTCATGTTTACATCTATCCGTGGCTCGGAAAGCACGTTAAGCCGTTGGTCCCGTCTGTCATATGTGAATCTTTGACAGTCGTTACGGGTCGTCAGAAACTCGAAATTCTGACAACCAGTCTCTAACTAAGGGGTATCATATTACCCAGTTACTGAGTTGTGGAGGTCAGATAGGCGTCGCTCCAAGTAAAATACTGGTATTCATCAGCTGCATCCGGTTAGACTGGATGCCGACCCCAACATACACACATCAAAAGTGTCTAGGGATCAACATATATTTTTGCAATAACTTTTCTCCTGATTGATATTAATTAAAATTTTCTTTAAGGATTCATCAAATAAAGTGTTTTCGTTTGTCACAGTAACGATAAACCAAGTCACCTTTGCATTAATAAAGAAATTTGCCATTTTCCTAATAAAGGGATTTTTGACATTTGAACCACTAACATTAAAGTTCGAAAAAAAGACTGAAATAACAGTTTTCTTTAAAATTTTATTGGGTAACTTAAACAATTAATAATCCGTG
Source organism: Cosmia pyralina (assembly GCA_946251885.1). Taxonomy (NCBI): domain Eukaryota; kingdom Metazoa; phylum Arthropoda; class Insecta; order Lepidoptera; family Noctuidae; genus Cosmia; species Cosmia pyralina. Next base: position 16,981,431 of record OX276346.1, read on the forward strand.
TTTCTACCGCGAACACTAACAACACAAGAACATCGGTTTGGCATACTCAAAATGAGTTCATCCAAATCACGCTGTGGAATGGCCGCCCATGTTCGTTGCAACAACAAAAAAAGGTCTTCTTGCGACTGGATACCCTCCATATTCGGCAGAGCTCTTCTCTGTAGCATATCCCATGCATGCTCAATCGGGTTCAAGTCTGGCGACTGAGCAGGCCAGGGCAGGACATTGATGTTAGCTGCGGCGAGAGTCTGTCTTACAACTCTTGCGGTGTGCGGTCGTGCATTATCATGCATTAACTGAAATAAGGGACCGATTTGCACTTGTAGAGGAACGATGACGTCTGATACAATCGTCTCAGCATAAATTTGAGCGTTGAGGTTGCCTCTGATCCAAATCAACTCAGTTCTTCCGCCGATCCAAATACCCGCCCATACCATGATGGTTCCACCACTATAAGGATGGACTTCCTGGCAGGATTTTAATCGCTGTTGGCGTCCAGGGGTTCTCCAGTGTCGTATACGTCTTGTATCCGGTCTCATACCAAAACGAGACTCATCAGAAAAGCACACGAAACGCCATTGTTCTTCTGCCCAATTTCTGTGTTCAAGAGCCCATTGATATCGAATCCTACGATTGTGCATTGCTATAGGTGGTACCCGTAGCGGTCTTCGGGAATGAAGGTTCACTTCATGCAAGCGGTTTCTGACTGTTTGGTCGCTAATTAAGTTCCCTGAAGAGTGATGAAGCCTCACGGCTAACATCATGGCGGTTATAGTTGGAGCTCTTCGAGTTAAGATTTGAATGTATCGGTCTTGTCTCCGTGTGGTGCAGCGATACCGTCCTCCATGGCGCTCAGCCACGGTACCAGTGCTTCGGTAACGTCTCCAAAGTCGACTGATAACACTCTGACTTGTATTCAGAGCTAAAGCCACAGTACGTTGCCGGGAACCAGCTTCTATCATTCCCACGGCTCTGAGCATTTCTTCCCTGCTTAAATGACGTCGCCGCTCCATAATAACGTTGGTTTTAATCAGTAGTAGGGAAACAGTAGCACTAATAATGTCTTCAATGCGTTGTATGTTTTTATAGGGAAAATATTGACAGCTGATTTTCATCTTTTACTCGAATTTGATTCACAGTTCCTGATTCAAATTATGAAATGCACCAAAAAGGATCCATATAAATTTATAAAATCATAAATTTATTACAAAGCCACATCTCAATCTCAAGAAATCCGCATAAAAATGCTTGATCCCTAGACACTTTTGATGTGTGTAGTTGGTAAAAGGCTAAGCAGATTGATGAGATTTTGGTTTTATGGATGATCGATGGAGATGCTTGATAGGCCTTTTTAGGGTTCCGTACCAAAATGATAAAAAGGAACCATTATAGTTCGACCCGGTCTGCCTGTCTGTCCGTCTGTCACAGCTAGATATCTCAAGAACTACCAATGCTATCAACCTGACATTTGGAACAGTTTTAGATGGCGTTTGCCCAACTATTTTGCAAATAAGAAAGAAATGAATATATATATTTTTTTTTTGCAATAGGGACTATAAGGGGGTCTTAAAAATTCAAAGTGGGGCTACTAGGGCAAGTGGGGTATCATATGAAAGAGCGCTGTTTGCACATTCTCAAACATTTTTCTTTTTTTTAGGCCGCATAGCTTTCGACTTTTGATGAAAAATGTAATAAAAATACCGTTATCCTTATCTCCGAAGTTTGAATAGAGAAAAATCTGAAATTATTCTATGTGATAGAAGTTTATGTAAAGATTACAGGAAAAATAAAATGGTGCCTCTTTAAATAGCCCACTTTTTCAGAAATTGGAACGGAACCCTCGGTTCGCGAATCCAACTCGCTCTTGACCGGTTCTTTTTTTATATCTAGTAGTCAATATCTTTCGGCTGAGTGATGGTGAGGTATAAATATACAAATTCATGTCAAAGAAAAGATGGATGGATTGTGTGAGGTATGATATGAAAGAAAAAGGAGTGAATGATAGAGTGACGGCGCTGACACCCCTGTCAGCGCCACTCACACTTGGTTCGGCGCAAGCCAAGTAACATGGGACAAGGGCAGGAAGATGATGTTGATGACGTACAAAAAAAAAAATTTGAAACGCCGAATATTTAATTAACTATTTACTTGTTCTCATTTTTTCCAGAAATGTATTGGGCCATCTTATGTAACATATTCATTTCTGTTGTTGGCCACGCATGGTAAGGCAGCTTTAAATGGATACCTGTGTCTTTTAGAACATCTCTGCTTAAGTCCAGATGGATTGGTAAGTACTGGGATATATTTCTTTCTGTTTGATAAAAATTCAATGGAAATAAATGTAAGTAATTAAAATACAAAAAAATCTTTGAGTCTCTTTGAAACTGCATCATCCTGTTTTTTCATTCAATTAGTAACTAGCATCGACTGGCTGCCTGACCCGCGCCGTAGTCGTTTTTTTATTACTTTTTAGTTGTTATTTACTAACTAGCGCATAATTCTGTTTTATAATAATAGGTTGGGGAAAAAGTTTCTTCGCATTTTTTAAGAAAATTCAAAACATTTTTTAATATACATTATTTACATTTATCTAAAGTATGTAGGTACCATTTTGTTCGGTAACTTTCTGCCATCTTGTAGGTAGGGACATGATCCCATTGCTATAGAAATTTTGGGACTTCTGATCAAAATACCGCGACAAGTGGTTTTGGCAGTCCTCTCGTGATGTTAACCTGACACTGCCTAAAGAATCTGAAGAGACCGAAACAGGTGGAAATCTGAAGGTGCAAGGTCAGGACTATACGGCGGATGCATCAACACCTCCCAGCCAAACTATCTTAATTTTTGCTGAGTGGCTAAAGATGTGTGAGGTCTAGCGTTATCATGATGAAAAACCACACCCCTTCTGTTGATTAATTCCAGCAGCTTTCTCTCAACTTCTTGCTTTAATCTCATCAGTTGTTCGCAGTAGAGTTCAGAATCGATGGTCCTGCCTGGTGGTAACAGCTCATAATCAATAATGCCTTTCCAATCCCACCACACACACAGCATCACCTTGTTGCGAGTGAACCCGGGTTTCGCCACAGTCTGTGAAGCCTGAACGGCCTTTGACCACGACCTTTTTCGCACGTTCTTGTCGCACGTGATCCACTTTTCATCTCCAGTTAGTAGCTTCTTCAAAAATGGTTCGGTTTCATTACGTCGTAATAAAGAATCACAAATGAGTACACGGTTCATTAGGTTTCTTTCCGTGAGCTCGTGAGGTACCCAAATATGGAGCTTTTTTGTGTACCTAGTTTTTTTCAAATGAGCCAAAACTGTTTTGTGGTCAATTCCCAGTCCTTCAGCTACGTTGTAACTACTGATATGCCGATCTTGCTCCACTTTTTCAAAAATGGCATCCATTTTATCCGTGATAGGGCGACCAGAGCGTCGTGCATCTTTGGCATCAAAATTTCCGGATTGAAAACGCTTAAAACAAATTTGTGCTACTCTCACAGACACTGCACTGGGTCCATAAACATCACAAATTTTTTTCGCAGCTTGCGTTGCATTTTTACCTTTTTTGTAGTAAACTTTTAAAACGTATCGAATTTCTTCATTAGATTCACTCATCTTAACAGTACGAAAAACAAATGAAAATCACACTTTTTCCTAATTTGAATTTGGAATTATGTTCTTTAAAATTTAAACTTTCAATGTTACCAAAACCAGCCAGATACAAATAGTATAACCAAAGATATTTTATTTTAAGTTCATACATACTATAATGCGAAAAGACTTTTTCCCCAACCTAATATAAATTATGTGTTAACCATAAATAATAATTATTTACGGTTAACAAACACTATAATTATAGTTCATATTATACTGACTAAATACAATTATCGTATTTAGTTAGTATTAAGATTGCTTAAAAGTGTTTCAACATCGGGACAAACTTTTTGAGGATTTTGTGATGTTTCTGTTTATATTTTGTATTGTCCCTTAATTTATAAATAATAAAAATAAATTAGAAAAACTTGTTACAAAATAATAACCATCTTAAAAATTTAGAAATCCGGTATTTTTGGAACCGGTACCATTGGCCTTGGTGTGATACCAGGTACCAGACGTAGTAGCTGTACTATTACTACCGGTACCAGATGTAGTATCTGTACTATTACTACCGGTACCAGATGTAGTATCTGTACTATTACTACCGGTACCAGACGTAGTATCTGTACTATTACTACCGGTACCAGACGTAGTATCTGTACTATTACTACCGGTACCAGATGTAGTATCTGTACTATTACTACCGGTACCAGACGTAGTATCTGTACTATTACTATCGGTACCAGACGTAGTATCTGTACTATTACTACTGGTACCAGACGTAGTATCTGTACTATTACTACCGGTACCAGACGTAGTATCTATACTATTACTACCGGTACCAGATGTAGTAGCTGTACTATTACTACCGGTACCAGATGTAGTAGCTGTACTATTACTACCGGTACCAGATGTAGTATCTGTACTATTACTACCGGTACCAGATGTAGTATCTGTACTATTACTACCGGTACCAGACGTAGTATCTGTACTGTTACTACCGTTACCAGATGTAGTATCTGTACTATTACTACCGGTACCAGACGTAGTATCTGTACTATTACTACCGGTACCAGATGTAGTACCTGTACTATTACTACCGGTACCAGATGTAGTAGCTGTACGTACTATTGGTACCGGTACTTTCTAATCAGTATCTAGTGAGAAAACAGATATAGTAAGTTAAAAGGCATTTTGAAAAATAGCTTCAAGATTGCCAACCGTACGAAGTTCCTCCTACAAATAAGAGATTTGTGGTACGAGGCGGGTACCTGAATTTGGTACCGGTACGTATCCGTCTGGGACCAGTACCCAGGTACCGAAATGGCAAGAGCCGCTAAGTACCGATACATAACATGTACTTTTGGTACCGGTTCCAAGTCTTACAAAGTCAAAGTGAAAAATCATTTGTGTTCAGGAATTCGAAGCTTTGGTTTTGTTTGTTTTTGTTGAGTATTTACAAATTGCCGCCGACTTCCAAAACTTAAATAATTTTTACTTTATAATCGCTTCTTTTATAATCAGACTGATTTATTTGTCTCCCTCATCTGCGTTTTACAGCTGCACTCACCCCACGACACAGCTCCCCTTGTCTTCGCTACATAGCTCCGCTAATCCGTTTGTCTCCGCTTGAGTGGAAACGCACCATAATGGAACTTTTCAAATTACCACCTTGTATCAACTACACGCTTTATAAACTTACCGTTATTATTTTTTACAGGAACGGGCAGAAGTTCGCGAGATGCGATCGAAATTAGTTGTCGGCATGATGAGTTCTCTACCGCCGACTTCTTACAGAGAATTTCTTAAATGGCTGACAGATTTATCTGTTGCTACAAGACTGTCACATCGTCAGCTAGCAGTTGTATGTATCAATACCATTTAGATTTATTACTACTACTACAAAGACAAATTCAAATCATTTATTTGAAATAGGATAAATATAAAAGACTTTTGAACGTCAAAATTTACAAAAAAAATAGAATAGATTCTAGTCGGCCCTTCCAAAAGGTATAGAATAGAATAGAATATTTTTTTGCCAGAAACATGGTATGTTTACACAATATCATTTCATAGTGCTCATGTCTCACCGTTTTAACGGTATGAAAAATCTATTTACAATTAAATGTAATCAGTGAAGTACATTAATTTTAAAATTTAAATATTATTTCAATTATTATATTATCTAAACTACACACTTCCATGTTTACCATATTATTAAATAAAACAATAAATTTAACTTACATTCAGTCAAAAAAGTATTGGGAATGGATGATTTGCTTATGGTTACAAATTCAATTTTTTGTTTATTTTTTGTTGTTACTTGTTAGATTGGTAGAAATGTTTTCCATTTTGGCGCCGAGTTTGAGTTGCATCTATTATTTAGATTAAATACAGTGCTCTTTTTAGGTAGATCATATCTAGTGTGTATTGCGAGTTTCATAATGAACAAAAACATCGAACAAAGAGTTTGTCTTAAATTTTGCATCGCCAATGGAATTTCGTGTTCGGAGTCCTTGAAAATGTACAGAAGGCTTACTGTGAATCGACTTTATCATATACACGTGCTTATGAGTGATGGAAGATTTACCTCGCTCTGGTAAAAGTTAAAATCGCAAAAATGAAGGAAATAGTGACTGAAAATCCTCATTCCAGTTTGAGAGAGATAGCTGCTGAACTTTCTGTGTCTCACGAGTAGTCACGAGTCGATCGACATTTTACATAAAAATCGTGAATTGAGTAAAAACATTCCTGTAACAACCACTTCCGTAGTGCCGAACAAAATTTTTGGAAGGGTAGTTGGGTGATTGGCTTCGGCAAAGCATTATAAATTAGGAGAGCCATATAGATACAACTCTTTCGGAAGAGTTACAACTTAGGAACAGGTATCTCATAATCTAAATGTGCAGCTTTCCTCTTATTTGTATTATCTTTTCGTTTCATATGGAGAAGAATGGGCAAGAAACTCCACCGTTACTATTTTAAAATGTTTCATAATATAATACAAGTTCGGACGTAGTCTACGTAGCGTAGACCACGAAATTGCTTTATCACCGGTGATATCAACTCCCAGTAAATTCAAATTTCATTAAGGTTGAAAGTATTATATATAGGTTAAATTGTCTATTTCACTACTAGTTCACATTACAGGAGTCGCTGGCTAAATTGTTAGACAGTGAACATGAAGAACATGAGCAACCAGCTGAGGAAACAAATGAAACTACCGACAATGGTGAGCTAAGTATGTTTGAGTAGTTTATTCTTTGATAAAGCTTGCTTCATAATGTTATCTGACTAGAACGAACGCTTTCCAATTAGCTGGCATTGGAAATTAGAATAACATTTTTCTTAATTTAATGTTTATTATTGTTTGTTTTTGCTGGCAACAAAGTCTCCGTTAAACGGAACGTAATTGGCGCACAAATAATGCCGCTTAACTGTAAAGCCCCCTGCATCACAAATTACTAAATTACAAACGGTTTAAACACATTTAAAACATCATTATGTCACTGTCATTCTCAAACGATTTACGGAAACAGAACGATGTTTTAAATACGTTTATTAACCGACTTCAAAAAGGAGGAGGTTCTCAATTCGTCGGAACCTTTTTTTTTTTTTTTTTTAATTTTTTTTTTATGTATGTTCCCCGATTACTCGAAGATGGCTGAACCGATTTGAATTTTTTTTGTTTTATTCGAGAGGGTCATCACAGTTGTCATCACAGTTGGTCCCATATAAAATTGATTAACTTTGCTTTGGTAGTTTTTGAGTTAGCTTCAATAATACGTATTTTTTCCACACTTTTATATGGATGATGTTCTAGTTTGTTTTGCAGGTAGTGGTATTAGAATTTGTGTGGGGTAGGTACACAACTAAAAAGTGAAAAATAAAAACTTTTTTACAAAAAAAAACAACCGACTTCCAAAAACAACACTACAAAGTGAAAAATAACTTTAATTTCGGAAGTCGGTGGCAAAAAACGAAAATACATTTAACTAGACACCGACTTCCGAAATTAAAGTTATTTTTCACTTTGTAGTGTTGTTTTTTTGCTAAACGATTTGTGTTGCAACGAACCTAAATCAGCTGTCGGTGTTGTAGCCCATCAGGCATATAGCTGGTGGCGTTAACTGGCTCACATACCAACGACACGATATCGGGTCAAGAACAATAGATAATCAATTGTCTCATTACTCGGGGTTTGACGGGTTAAGAGGAGCAATGTAAATAAATAAGCGATTTTCAAAATTAGAAGGCAGTTGTTAGTTACTTACTTTATAAACGGAAAATTATATGTTTTTAGTTGCTGGCTGCAGTAATGAGCAAGAACCAGAAACGAGTAATGACCAAATAGTCAACCAACAACCCGATGTCGCTGCACAGGTACAGTAGTCTTTTTCTTCGTCAGTTTACAAATCCTATTTATCAAGTCAGGATACCTTTTGAAGCTACGGCTTTGAGTAGACTATTACACAGAAAACTATATTTAATTACTTGATAGCAAAGATCAAAATAGACTAAAGCCATAAAAAAAAAAAACATAAACACTAACAGTTTGTTGAGGAGCTTGTGGCGAAGTATTAACAGCCGTACGGATCGATCCATCAGGTTAAGAAGCTACACTTGCCGGGGTTGGTCCGTGGATGGGTGGTGAAAGCACATTAAGCCGTTGGTCCCGGCTGTCATTCGTGGATCTTTGACAGTCGTTACGGGTCGTCAGAAGCCCGAAAGTCTGACAACCAGTCTTAACAAGGGGTATCGTATTACTTACCCAGTAACTGGGTTGTGGAGGTCAGATAGGCAGTCGCTCCATGTAAAATACTGGTATTCAGCTGCATCCGGTTAGACTGGAAGCCGACCCCAACATAGTTGGGAAAAGGCTAGGCAGCTTGACATAAACACGTAACAGTTTCTGTAAGTGCCATATTTTTAAGTCGCTCTGCCATTTAGGGCCTTAGCACGCCTCCGCCGTAAACTCGCATGATGTTCCACTTCTTGAATCGCGATTCGAGTAGTGGAGTGGAGTGGTGAGTTCACTGCTAAGGTTTCGCGGCGGAGGTGTGCTAAGGCCCTTAAAGAATATAGCTGAGTGTCATTCTGCGTTATTGAGATTACCCCACAATATATAATGCCGAGTCGGTAAAGCAGATTCTATCCGCAACGAGTAGACAAAGATAAGATAACGAACATAATATTTTGATTGTGACTTTTGTATATAAAATTATCTTGAGTGATGAGGATGACTTAACCGGCAGTATTTTTATCAATCCTTGCACATACTGTCCAAGGAATGTAATTCAAAAAGGAGATAATCGCTGAACATTCTAAAAAAATATTTTGGAAATGGGCCACCCTGTACCAGCCGGTCGCGAATGAGTGTTGCAAGCTTGCGAGGCAAAATAAAAGAGATTAGATTAGCAAACAAAATAATACATTCCATCATTAAAAAGTGGTATTATACATTGTACATGTCTTTAATTAGTTGGCAAAACTTCACTGACCTGACGGGTATCGATATAAGATAGGAAAGGTGTGATAAGAAACTTCAAAACCTCATTATTTCTCATACTTTTAAGAGTTACACAGTTTTATCAACTAGGTATCCCAGCAAACGACACGCAAGTTCAAATCCGATATAGCTGCATAACAGCTTTTGTATTTTTACAAAAAAATATAGTTAATATTTCGACAAGTATAGTGTATCAATCTGCCTAGCCTTTTCCCAACTATGTTGGGGTCGGCTTCCAGTCTAACCGGATGCAGCTGAATACCATTATTTTACATGGAGCGACTGCCTATCTGACCTCCAGAACCCATTAACTGGGTAATACGATATCCCTTGGTAAGACTGATTGTCAGACTTTCGGGCTTCTGTCGACCCGTAACGACTGTCAAAGATCCACGAATGACAGCCGGGACCAACGGCTTAACGTGCTGTCCGAGGCACGGAGGAGTCTCGGTATGTAAAGATGGTCACCTATCCATGGACCAACCCCGGCAAGCGTAGCTTAACCTGATGGATCGACCCGTGCGGCTGTTATTACTTAGCCACGAGCTCCTCGACAAGTATAGTGTATATAGAACATTAAAGTGGCATAGTATCATCTGTCTAGTTAGATCGGAGTTTTTAAGATCGCTTGAAGCGGTTATGATTAAACTTAACCGCAACCGCGGTTCAATTCCCAGAAATGTATTTAGCAATATTTATTACAAAAAATTACGTATACAACAACACTAAAACTACAACAACATACAACTAGTAAATAAAGTCAATAACCGTTTACCTAAAAGTATTTTTTATTTATTGCTACATAATATAAGAAACTAGAAAAGGATGCCTGCAAGGATTTGGGGGAGGCCTTTGCTCTCAGCAGTGGGACTGTGTAGGCTAAATAAAAAAAAAATAAAAATATAATTATAAGAAATATTTTAATTTTGTTTAAACAGAACCACCATTTTTAGGGTTCCGTAGTCAACAAGGAACCCTGTTTCGCTACGTCCGTTCGTCTGTCCGTACGCAGCTTAGCTCAGAGACTCTTAGTACTAGAAAACTATCATTTGGCATGGATATACACATGCATCACGCCGACAAAGTGGTAAAATAAAATCATGAAAAAAAAAATTTTTAGGGTACCTTCTGTATACGTAAAGTGGGGATGTTTTTTTTTTCTCGTCCACCCCATGGTGTGGGGTGTTGTTGGATGGGTCTTTCAAAAATATTAGGGATCCGTTTCTGAAATGCTTTGCAGCTTTAAAGTGCTCATTTTTGTTAGACTAAAGTGTCCCCCCCGTGCCAGCTAAACGGTTAGTTTTGGATGAGTGAAAAAACTCACGGTAGTAGTATATATAACGAAGTTAAAATGAAAACTATCACAGCTAAGTAGGCTTTCCAAGTTTACGAGTAATAGTCAACCAACTTACATTTGCAGTTGGAATGTATGGGAGACCATGTTTTTCAACTACAGTGTTAAGTTTGTTCTTGGGATAAATTCATCCCAACTCAATCCCAATTCATGGTGCGTGGTCAGACACGCACTTGACCGGTTTTTGTTCTTAAAAAGAAATTAATAAAATAACTTGATGAGAATGGTTATCGATAACTTGAATAGAAAAGAACAGAATACTATTTATTATGGACAACATACAAATTACAGATAAGTTAGGAATGTAGAAATTTTACCTAGGGTGACACAATGGGCGGTCCTTATCGCTAAATGCGATATTTTGAAGACAACTTCTGGATGGATTTAAAGGTAGAAAGAGAGACACTAGGTACTGCAGTATTGCAGCAATAATGTTTGCTTTATACACGAGACCGAATGATAAAGAAGAACGGAGGACAGTAGATTACAAATTTATCGCAATCGCAACATCCTCGCGGGCTACTTGTTCAAAACTGGTGGTATTGCATTCACTACCACCAGACGCGACGCCACGACGCGACGTTGGGCGATGCGTTGATTCGAATCCACGTCAATTCGTGCTCTTTTTGAAAGTATTCTTTAGGATAATCGTAACAAATTCAAAGTTATAACTAATATTTTCTTGAGGTGTCTCCACATAGTGACGCTGTATCCGTATCGCGGCAATGGTTAGCCAACGAACATACTAACAAGAAAATTTAATAGATTATTAAGTAGATAATAAAATACTAAATATAAAATGTTTATTTCTACAGCCCGAACATGATTTTGGTGAGGACAAAGGGAGCCTGTTACGTGAGCGCAAGCATAGGATGATGCACGCGGCTATTTTACGCGCCATATACGATCGAACGGATGACGAGTCAGGCACACTGCGCACGCGCGCGCTCGCTATTCTTACGAAGTGCCTTACTAGTAAACACATGCCCTTGATCAACGCTATAAAGGTAAGGCACTTGGAGGTTCCTAAGCCGAAAGCGCCAGGGTAGCCCGCGAAATTACAATTTTCACGTTTTTTTGTAATTTATAGGTCACTAGCTGCACCCCGCGGTTTCACCCGCGTAGACCGGGATAAAAAGTAGCCTATGTGTTAATCCAGGGTATAAGCTAGCTAAATTGGTCCAACCGCTTGAGCGTGAAGAAGTAACAAACATATAAACACACACACCTACTCAAAACTTTCGCCTTTATAATATTAGTATAATTGTCGGGTTGTATGTTGATAAAAATATGATTCGCGACCATCACAAATGTGTATTAACAGAATTATAATCATTAAACTCATCAATACAACTCTAGAAGTTAGAAATGGCCTCAAATGTCATGATTTCATGAAATAATGATTCAATAAAATGAATTAATTTGAATTTCGCGGGCTATCCTTGGCACTTCACGTCCATAAGATTTTGTCAGTACAGTGACTAGCACTCGCTGGATCTGGATGGTTTGTGTTGCAGCAACTGAACGGCTCCGGCGAGGTGTCGCGCTTGATGGCCGTGGTGGCCCGCAGCGCGAACGACGAGCGCGCCGTGGTGCGCAAAGCGGCCGCCACGCTGCTGCAACAGCTGCTAGCTGACCCCGCTGCGCCGCCGCCGCAGCCACAGCAACTGGCGGTTAGTACTAGCACTTAGCCGAGCGCGCCCGTGCGCAAGGCGGCCGCCACGCTGCTCCAACAGCTGCTGGCAGATCCCGCCGCGCCGCCGCCGCAGCCACAGAAACTGGCGGTCAGTACTAGCACTACGACGAGCGCGCCGCGAGAAAACGAAAAACGTAGTATACGGGAAGTTTTATAAAAAAGTGGCTGGTATTTTAGTATGTGTCTTACGACTTCCACGCGAACTAAGTCGCGCGCCGAAGCTTTTCATTATATGTATATAGCCAGGCCAGGCGCACTCCGCATTTTAGATATGAAGCTACAAGTACGCGGCGGGCTCGACTTATCGGGCTAATTCAGTGTGGGCTACCGCGCGCCGGCCGGGGCGCATGTTAGTTTGATACTCACTCATGCGCCGCGTCGTAAAAGAAGACAACCCTAACGAGTCAGAAAGTATAAGAGTTACGCGATAGAAAGAGAGGCAACTTCTACTAGGTAATATAACTGTAGGTAATTAACGCTGTGCGACCTGAATTGCACTTTACTGTGTCATAGCAAGAGTCGCTATTTATACAATTGAGTTTGTGGAGTAAATCTTCTGTACTTGTACTAGTATGTATTCTGCAATATAGCATTAGTTACGTGGTAGTTAAACTATTCAATAAACCATCCTCTTTGGCTGTCTGTGGCTTATCATTCAAGCTAACATCCAAGGTGTGTGCGACCCATTCAGCAGTGCATACAATATACATAAACCTTTCGAAATAAATTCTCTAAATTATAGTGAAAGGCTCCTCAAAATAAGGTGCGTAGTTTAGAAGAAGAAAACGTTCACACAGACACAGACAGACACGAAAAGCGACTTTAAATTTATAATAATGTATAAATAAACCTACAAGAGCACTTATGAAACGTCAGAAGCTGGGTGCGTGGTTCCAGTTGGTTATTTCCTATGGAGAAGAGCCGGCAAGAAATTCTACGGTTACTTACTCCATTAAAGATTTACAACGTTTCAAACAATTCAACACAATCAAACGTTACAAACGTTTGTTTTACAATGTTTTCAAATTACACTGTTGGATGACAGTGTAGGCCTGTCACAAACACCAGGTACTTAATGTTCATTCATCTATATAAATAACAAGAGAAGTCCTGACTGACTGACTAGAAATCTGAAATTTTGTACAGAGGTTCCCTTTATATTGTAGACAAGGAATAAGGAAGGATTTCCTGGTAGTACTTTCCCGTGGGAAATTTTCCGATATCCACGCGGGCGAAGCCGCGGGCAAAACCTAGTTTTAAATAATGATCTAAATGTTGTATTTTCGAGATGGGACCTCGAATCCCGATCCCCAGAATCTGTTTTCAACATCGGTGTTTCACATTTGAAAAACCTCGATGTTGGACCATCGATATTTTTATGAGCTATGTTGTAATTGCAACCAAACTATATAAACTTGAGAATCTGTCTGTCACAGCTCCAAAAGTCGCGCAAAACATTGTTTTTATTTGAAAAATAAGTTTTAGAACGTACAGTAAATAATTTATTAATTACTGTTGGCGCCAATCAATACCGTAGCTATAGGGGCGGAACCAACCGGTTGATGATAAGAACGAGGACAGCACTACTTCAGTATTATAATTATTTCTATATGAGGCCGCGAACTTTTCAACCTACCTAAGTATAAGATTTAAGTAATTATAATTGAAAACGATTTTTCTAAACAGTTTTTGGTGAGTCTGTGTCGCGATGCGAGCATCATTGTACGGACATCTGCCATCGCCGCTCTTGGCGAGCTGCTGACGGTGCGGCCCAGCGAAGTTGTTCTGAATGCCTTCCTCGACGGGCCTTTGCATCAAATATCTGACCCAGAGACTAAGGTACCTATTCAATATTTATCGCTATTAAATAGTTCACTTCTTTCTGTCGAGAGCCCGCGCGTCCTCCTTCCAGTTTTGACCGAACCAGCATTTCCGGAACCCGCAAGATACCTATCTCCTTCCGAAAGATGGAAGAGTGGAGTGAGGCTTTTGCCCAGGAGTGGGACAGTGTAGGCTAGGTAAAAAAGTTGTAGTTCACACACCAATTTATTTAGTACTTTTCCTTGACAAGTACCACCAAAGACTATTCCATTTTTTAACCGACTTCAATAAAAGAAGGTTATTTTAGTTCACTCAACTACAGAAAACCAACAGATACAGCCGTTTATATATACATGTCTGTTTGATATAGCCTGATCAACAGCGTAAACAACGTAACGAATATTCTTGAATTGTCAAAATAAAAAGCAGTGCCTTTGTGTTATGAACTTATGATATTAGGCTGCAGTACTCGTGTCCCAATTGTGGCAATTTCGCACGACACCCTGGTAGAGGCGGTGGGCTTCTTCCCGAGGTCCCCCGAGATTAGGCAACAGTCTGTGTGAAGCAGTGGTGGCCCAGTGGTAACGGCCCTGACTTACGAGTTGTAGGTCGTGAGTTCGAACCCAGTCAGGCGCTTTACTTTTTGTAAATATTTTCATCACCACTGCTCTCAAAACGGTGCAGGAAAACATCGCGAGATAACCAAGCATGTCCTAGAAACAAAAATTCGAAGACATGTGACATCTACCAACCCGCGCTGGGCCTGCGTGGTAGATTGTAATCTCCACCACCTCCACTCAGGCCTCCACTCTTCGAGTGGGAGTGGGCTACAGCCCACTCCCACTCGAAGAGTGGAGGCCTGTGTCTCAGCAGTGGAAAAATTATAGGCTGATTATGCTTATGCTGTGTGAAGCACCCACTCGGTGTATTTGTGTGCACTATTGCAGTGATTTCCCAGAAGCTTTTAGTATGCTAAAAACGCACTTTAAATCAGCAAGTCAATGTTAAATGTGTTTTTTTTCCGTCCAGGTACAAGAACAGGTGTTAAGTCTAATAGAAAAACTGTTAATCGATCGATTGCGTAAGTTTACGGCGCCGGGATGCGACGAGGAGATGCCGTGGATGTTCCTAGCAGGAATCCTGAGCCGGCAGAAGATGAAGCACTTGCAGAAAGTCTGCCTTATGCTTTCAAAATCAGCAAAATGCATCAAGTAAGATATTTATAACTATTGGACCTGTTTACCTAAATACAGGGTGGGTAATAAGCCATAACCATAAGGTTTGATTGGAATCTGCCTAGCCTTTTCCCAACTATGTTGGGTCGGCTTCCAGTCTACTGCTCAGTCGAGCATACTGATATTCAGCTGTATCCGGTCAGCCTAATACAGCTGAATACCAGTATTTACATAGAACGGCTGCCTATCTGACCTCCAAAACCCAGTAACTGGGTAATACGATACCCCTTGGTAAAACTGGTTGTCAGACTTTCGGGTTTCTGACGACCCGTAACGACTGTCAAAGATCCACGAATGACAGCCGGTACCAACGGCTTAACGTGCTTTCGGAGGCACGGAGGAGTCTCGGAATAAAGATGGTCACCCATGCACAGACCAACCCAGGCAAGCTTAGCTTAACCTGATGGATCGACCCTTGCGGCTTTTATTACTTAGCCACGAGCTCCTCAACCATATGTTATAAAAAAAACAAGTACATCTAAAATGTTTTTGATTGAATAATTGAATTTACTACCTGGAAATTTTCTTAAAATAAAAGAGAAAAAAAAGAAAAAGAGTTAGTAAAGAGTACTTCTATCCTGTGTGTAAAGCAAACGAAGTTTTGGGTAAGGCTATACTTGGAATTTTAATTGTATTCAGTAACTTGACAGTTTGAAGCAAAATAATATTCCCATAACTAACTTTCTAGGAGTAGATCAGGGAGGCACTCCGGTATCACCGGGTGCCAACCTACCTCCGTCGAGTGGTCGAGGCCTATTTGACGGACAGGGCCGTCATCTACCCCGGTCATCAAGGAGAGTGGAACCGGCGAGAGATGTCGTGCGGTGTCCCACAGGGATCTGTCCTGGGGCCACGTCTGTGGGACATCGGGTACGACTGGGTGCTGCGCGCCGACCTCCCTGGTGGCGTCAGCGTTGTATGTTACGCTGACGACACGCTGGTCCTGGCGCAAGGGAGGTCGCACCAGGCGGCGGCCAAACTAGCGACACGCGGGGTTGCGACAATAGTAGAGACGATCCGGCAGTTGGGACTCGAGGTGGCCTTGCACAAGTCCGAGGTCATGTGTTTTCATGGTCCTCGGAACGCGCCACCGTCGGGTTCCCAAATAACGGTAGGAGGGGTTCACATCGGAGTCGAGTCGACGATGAAGTACCTGAGACTCGTCCTCGACAGCCGGTGGAACTTCGTGGAGCACTTCCAACGTTTGGCTCCCAGACTGGAGCGGGCCGGGGCTGCCTTGAAGCGGCTCCTGCCCAATCTGGGGGGTCTAAACGCCTCCTGCCGGAGGCTTTACGCGGGGTCGTGCGGTCCATGCCCTTTACGGAGCACCGGTGTGGGCGCGTTCCCTGAGGCTACGACCGGCCCGCTGGTTGAACGCGTCCCAGAGGGTCATGGCCATCCGGCTAGTCCGGGGATACCGCACGGTCTCCTGTGAGGCGGTGAGCCTCCTTGCCGGATTGCCGCCATGGGATCTGGAGGCAAAAGTCCTCGCGCACGTGTGGGATTGGCGCGAGGAGGCGAAACGCCGGGGCGTAACTCCGCTGCCGCAAGAAATCACGGTACAGCGGTCAGAGCTCCGGCGGGATCTCATGGCGACATGGAGAGTGCGATTGTCGCAACCCAGCGCTGGGCACGCCACAATTGCGGCGATAAGTCCCCTCTTTGAGGAGTGGTTGGAGAGGCGCCACGGCGTCCTCACCTTCCGCCTGACGCAGGTCCTCACCGGACATGGTTGTTTCGGGAGGTTTCTGTTTCGGATAAGGCGGGAGGAAACGCCCGGGTGTCACCATTGTGTGGATCGCCCGGAGGACACGGTGGAGCATACAGTAGAGGTCTGCCCGGCTTGGGCGGAGTACCGCCGTGTTCTCACGGAGGCGATCGGCGGCGGCGATCTCTCGCGTCCAAACCTGGTCCAGGCCATGGTGCGGAGCGAGAGTGCATGGGAGGCCGTCACCTCCTTCTGCGAAGCAGTAATGCTCGCGAAGGAGGAAGCGGAACGCTTGAGGGAGAGGCAACAGCCGCGCCCTCGCGTCCCTAGCCGCCGTAGGAGACGCCCTGGGCGGCGGGAATCTATCGCCGATTCCCGGCCACCGTAGGCGCGGGCTTGCGGACGACGAGTAATGGGCAGCTCGCCGTCCGGTAAAGACCAGGCCCGGGTATTGGGTAAAAAATTAAAAATAGTTGAATTTAAATAAAAGAAAAACAGTCTTACTTATCTACAGGGTGTACTAGAAAGGTGTGGTCAAATTTATGGGTGTGTACAGACCATCAAACTGAACAACTTTCTCTATGGGGCCAACATCGTAGTCCAAATTTTCACTTCACTTATCTTTTTTGTCAGAAACTGGTAGATATTCCTCCAACTGTCAAGTTACTGAATGTGCTTTAAGTCCTAGTAGGTATAGTAAAAAATCGTTAAGTAGCGTGGACTACACGGCGCGCGGCGATGAGTCAATAGCTTTATAAATTGATTGAAATTGAAACTCTAAAGTCGTCAAATTAATCGGTTCGCGGACGCTAAACTAGACCTAATAGAAGTTTTATTGTTATGACGTCTATAGACGTCAAGCGCCCGCGAAAGCAAACGCTTTACGCTTTTCGCCTAAACAGGCGAGTAGTGCTGCCAACTAGCGCCACCATTGAGAAAAAAATCATAAGTGTGGACATATGGAACATTTTAGTCGTTTTTGGCGTTAACTACTAAGGCTTCGAACCGAGGAGGTTTAGTGTTGATTTTTTTGATACAAAAAATTCTACCTTTTCTGCCTAAAAATGTGTGCATAGGAAATTTCTAAATGTTCCATATCTCCAGACTTATGATTTTTTCTCAATGGTGGCGCTAGTCGGCAGCACTACTCACCTTATATATCTAGTAGCCAGTTGAATTACGTCACTAACATCATGTGATTATGACAACCTTAAGCAGGTGACAACAGTATCAAACTGTCACATTGGTCTTGTCACAGACATTATAAATCATACGCACTTGAAATTATTGACTATAGAAAAAACAGTTATACAAATATGAGGCATATCGACGCCAAAATCATACAAATACTGCCAATATCTTTTTAACTTTCATATTTTGCGTAAGTGAAAAAGAACAATACTGTTTTTGACATTTACTATAATGGCAACCCTTCATTCAAATACCTATTTGCGGCCATTTTATCCGTTCGCTATTTGGTACCAAAGTTAAATGAAAGGCCTAACTTGGGGTATTTTTACTCGTAGATATTGTACTGTGACTTTCCGTGACAATATGAAAACATTCTCAGTCTTTTATCGATGTTATTATATAGAAATAACGATACGGGCTGCCCTATTAACCGCCATTTTATCCGCTCAGTAAAGTGTAGGTATACGATTTCTTGTAGGTCTGCCAAGTCCATATTATTTATATTACGTCAGTGGGTCTCGTACGCAAAAATAGACTTTTTCGTTTTTTGACGTGCATCTGATTCTTAGGAATGGTGGTAAAGCAATTTCACGGTCGACTGTAGATACATTTATTTAAAATACAAAATAAGCTTACAGCTATGAACACAATTTTTTTTATATGCTGAATGGAAGAGAAAGAAAAAGTTACATACTAGAACAAGTTAAAAAAAAAAATTAACTTATAGCCTTAAAAACACTCAAAAACAACAGGAGTTTTCGTTCTAATCAGGGACCGTACAACCCCGGTTAAGAATTAAGTCTTTTGAAGGGGTAAGCCGTTACCTTTATCATGTGTAACTCCTTGAATGGGTTTTAGGTTTGAAACCCAGTAAAAAGGTTTTCCCTTCAATATGGATAACCCATTGAATGTGTTCTATTCTTGAAGCCCAGTGAAAGGGTTACCCCTTTATTAAGATAACCGATATAATATAAGGGTTTTCTTCGGGTTACCATACTAGCTATTTGCAACGTATGTCCATCATCGAGAGATCATATTACCTTGTTCCGAGTCGGAATGTTATGCTGTTATCGTTTTTAAGGGTAATTGCAGACTACATCCATAGTCCTATGTGGAGGCATTGGATTGGTCTGCACATATTGTAGGCTGATTGGCGTTTTTTCTATTTGTTGTATGTGTGAATTACTAACATAGCTTTAAGTCATTTTGATGTACTACTAACACTCTATGGACCAAAAGTCTGAATTAAATGTTTTGAATTTGAATTTTAAGAGAGTTGAAGCTTAACCCTTTTGAACGGCTTAATTTAAGCCGTTCAAAAGGGTTACCCACATCTTATGGGTTTTTGTTTAACTGCTTAGAAAAACCCTATCGAAAACTCTTTCAATGGATAACCAAAATGGTCCTTTAAAGCCATTAAAAAGGGTTGCCTACATAGTATGGGTTAACTGCTTAGAAAAACCCTATCGTTAACCCTCTCAATTGGTAATCAAAATGGTCCCTGGTTCTAATAGATTAATATTATCGTAAAATATTATGTCGGCATCTGAATGCCTGTCAATCAATTTCTACTTTGGCAGTTGGGCTTTTGCTGGTATGGGGGGTGAGCGACCTGTGAAAGCGTACTCACTCTGGTGTTTATTTTAAATGAATATATATTGTTTGTCAGCCATCGCTTAGTGGACATACTGAGCTCTCACTTGGGCGCGCAGAACGACGAGCGCGACCTCCAGTGTCTGTTGCTTCTGACGAGTGTGGCGCCATATGTGGACTACTCCGACGTCGTCTTCGTGCTCGAATATTACTACAAACTGACCGAATACGAACAAGTAATAATTTGATTTTAACTATGCACATTAAAGACTGGCGCCTATTAGGGTGGGCCACATCGCAACGAACGTATTGCAAAAACATCCTCCTTCATCACTTTCATACATTTTCTATGAACCAACGCACACTACAGGCGAGGCAGGCCGCACCGCACTTTTTTGTATGGAAATGCGTTGCGCTGCGGCCCGTTGCGGATGTAATGTACGCTTGGTTTAGAAGTAAAACGATTGAAATAAATTAAACTTGTTTGACCTGTAATCTTTTATGTGTAAGAAAATATCAGGCGGCTTTGGATGTTTGTTTTATGAACTAATATTATAAATGCGAAAGTGAGTTTGTTTGTTACGCTTTCACGCTAAAACGGCTGAACGGATTTGAATGAAATTTGGCACATAGGTAGACCATGACCTGGATTAGGACATAGGATACTTTTGTCTCGGTAGTACGTTCCCGTGTGATCATTTCCGACCTCTACGCGGGCGACGCCGCGTGCAAAAGCTAAAAATAAAATGTTTATAGGTTTTTTTTACTAAATAGTTGAGTTTCCCTTGGCACCCTACGATAATAAGTTTAAAGTTAGTCTAGACTAAACAACAGTAGTCAAACTCAGAGCATTTATTTCAAATAAACCAATTACAGGCACTTTTGAATTGTCAAGGGGTCGGTCAGTTAGAAAGATGAAGTTAGTCGCCCATTCCAAAGCGTAGTAGGTACCTATGGAGAAGAACGGGCAAGAAACTCCACGGACACTCTTTTAAATCAAAATATGGTTACAAACATCATTCATGTTGAAATTATACAAGAGAGAACGATGCAGAACGTCAAAAGCGTCTGTAGTAAAAAAAAGAAAAATATAAAAACAATAAACAAAAAAAGAAAAACATGCATTAGCTAAATAATCCAACATAATCCAACACACGCGCCACCATCAGCGAGACAGAGTGAGCATGACATACTCTCAGCCGCCAGGGCACATCAAGTCAAATAAAGACGTACCCAGTAAAATGGTAGCTTTAGAGTAGGTCCATAGTACTCACACATTTGCTATGCAATTATATAATACAAAGGAGATTGAGTTTATACAATGCAAATACATATAGTCTTACAATCTTCAGCAGCTCCAACAGTATCTTCAAATGTTAATTAAATTAGTTGTGTTTGTGGAGCAGGACCAGCATTGAGCCAAGCATTTTTATCAGTTATGTAATCCCCCAACTTATAATATGCCTGCCTACATAGTGTGCGTTTTATACAAGTTTTGAATTTCGTCTCATTCAGTTGGAAGTATGTGTGGAGGCATTTTATTGTAACATTTTAAACAGTACCCCAAAAACGATGAGTCTACTTTAGCTAGTCTGAATCCTGGTTGAGCTAGTAGGTCCCTATTTCTAGTGCCTTTCAGCTCTTTTACTAAAAAGATGTAAATTTTAGAAATGCTTTCAAGTTAGGTATAACCCATATATATCTACACATTATAAAATAAAATAAAAAAAAAAAAAAAACATTTAATTCAGGCAAAAACCCATATTACCATAAGATAAAATAAAATTTCACAATACTGCCACATAATAAAACAGAAAGAAATGTTAATATGTACAATTAAAATAAATGAACGAATACAAATTGAAAAGGGTCAGAGATTTAAAATAAAAATAAAATGTCAATGCAATTAAAATAAACGAAGATTAAAAATACATAATTGTCAGGGTCACAAAATTTAAAATTTAATTATGCGTGATTTAGGCCCGAGTACAGTTTTAGAGAACACGAAGAATTGCACAGTATGCTTACTTACAGTACTTCTCGATATTATTTACGGTAATACTATCTGACCCGACAGACGTTGTCCTGTCCAAATTTCATGTATGAGAAAATGAATTTTCTTAATAATTTTTTTTTGTTTGTGATTTTTTTCTGATTTAATAGTTATTCTGTTATTCGGGTTGGAGACAAATCCAATAAATCAAACATCGTAAAAATCGGTCCAGCCGTTCTTGAGTTATAAATGGTGTAAATAACCCGACTTTGTTTTATATATTATATATGCAGTTGTGCAGACACGCTACAGCATACGACATATGCCACTAACTAAATTTGAATAATCGAATCTCAGTTTTCCACCTTCTCAGGTAGATATGGGCGTTTTGAATGTTGTAAAATGTTTTGTAAAAATATATAGTTTTATGTCCACAATATCATCATTGTGATGTTGTAATATTATAACTACATTTTCTGAATGTGCATATTTTTGCGGGCGGGAGGTTGGTGCTGCATACTGCATCCAAGCCTGGATCTAGATATTGCGGAATTAGAAACTAAATATTTTTACATAACATTTTATAGTCATGTATCTCCGCAAAGTAACGTCTGATTCCGTAACTTATGTTTTGAATGTTCGCGTTGTTAGTGTCGCGACTCGCGCCTGTTGAAGCTGACGATAGAACTGCTGGGATCGTGGATGCGGTTCTTGCGCACGCGCGAGCGGACGCAGCTGCGCGACCATCTTGTGCAGCGCCTCGCTACAGCGGGTCAAAATGGTATGTCACTAGTTTTTTAAGGTTCCGTACCTCAAAAGGAAAAAACGGAACCCTTGTAGGATCACTTCGTTATCCGTCTATCTGTCTGTCATTCTATCAAGACCCTTTTTCTCAGGGACGCGTGGAGGTATCAAGTTGAAATTAATATCAAATATGTAGGTCTATGAACCCTTGGAGTCCTAAAAAAATCAAGCTTCTACCTCAACGCATTAAAAAAAAACGGCCATTTATGTGACATATTTTGATACTCGCAAGTAAATCAAAATCTATAGGGTACTTCCCGTTGTCCTAGAATAATGAAATTTGGCAAGAAGCAAGGTCTCACAGCAGAAGTAAAGGAAAAAGTCCGAAAATTGTTCATTTGTAATTTTATCACACTAAAATTTGGGATTACAATGTAAGTTTGTTTTTGTAATAAATTCTTTTCAATAACGGAACCCTTCATTGTGCGTTGTCCGACGCGCACTTGGCCGGTTTTTTTTTTGTTATCTAAATCGAAAGTCATTTATTCAAATTAGGCTGACAACCGGCATTTTTTGAACGTCAAAATTACATAAGATACCACCTTCCCACCTTCCCACCTTTGCCACCTTCACCACTTCCTAGTGCTTTAGATGGAAAGAAGTGGCGCAACAAACTCCCCAGTAGAACAGCTGTCTGTTAAGTTAGAAGAACATGATTCTATACAATAGTATGCAAAGTAAGTTTGAGTTTATACTCAAGCAGAAATAAAAACGTTAACAGTCCCCCAGTATTCTAAACTGTGTCTTTTGTTTTTCTTTTAAACCCCTGTTTTGTGCGATGTCTGACCATGGTGGCCCCGCAAACATGATCAACGCACCACCTTCGCCGCGATCGACCTCACCGGCGATGTCCTTCCGGCGTCCAGTGACTGACGATCTTTGCCCATCTCTCCGGGTGCATACATGCGACGTGGCCAGCCCACTCCCATTTCAGCCTGGCTGAAATGGCATGTATTTAATCGAACCCCAAGTAATACCCATTTTGATTTCCTAAAAATATGAATGGCCATTCTAATATTATAAATGTGCCTCTTTTTCTGAGCTTTAAATTATTTCCATATTTTGTCATAAAAATACAAAATAGCCAAGTAACTGCGACCTGCTTGGCTCGCGCGCGAAATGGGCGAGGCTAGGCTAGCCAACCAACTAACCAACCTTAGCCAGCCTCACCCATTTGGCCGGGGTGCCCTTGCTTAGTTACTGGGACCAACTCGGCTTGTGCGTGGTTGGTTGAAATTTTAGCCTATATAGTCGGGGTGCTCTAGCATAGTAACAGCGACAGACTTTGGGAAAAGGTCAAAAAATTAAAGAGGCTCATTCTCTTAAAAAACGTAGACCAGGTACGTTATGAGAAGCCCAGAAAAATTTTAGAGGATCAATTAAATATTTCCGTTTTTTTCCAACATGATCCGCTACTTCAATTATGGAGAGCTGGGTGATGTTTCTAACGCGATCTATTCGCTTGACACCTATTAGGCTGCGCTACTTCGTCCGTTGGTAAATCTTGAGTTTGGACTTCTGTCGTTCAGTATCTGACCGTAGGTTAGTATTCAATTCACGCTTGGTGATAAAATGTAGGGTATAGCGGAAAAAGGCGGTCTGAATGGTTGCGACACGACTGAAGTTAACTTTTTTTCGATTTCGATAGTAATCCAATGGTTTACAGTCAACTGCACGTCCATGAACAGCGCCTTTATTAGCGCAGCAGTTAAGGGCCACACACATTTACAGTCCTCCGGCAGATGTCTGCCTGTTGTCAGTTAATCGCTATAGATCACAGACTCACACCTCCCTATATGGTTTCCGATTGACGAGCAATGCGAACCCAGTGTGTGGTCGCTTGCCACCGCAGCCCTGCATCGTCAGGTATCGGCCGGTGCGCGCTACTGCGGTGTGATACTCATAGACTAATATATGTATATGTATGCCGTCTGCTAGTATGTAGACCCAGAGCCGGTAATCGACCGTTGCCGGCGGGCAATAATCGCTGTAGTGTGTGGGCTATGCAGACCTTGGACAGGCCGCCTCAAGGATCAGAGACTGCAAGCCAACTGTTAATGTGTGGGGCCCTTTAGAATGGTTTTCGTAGTTTTTCTACAGTCGCTGACGTGGGGCTGTGACCGTACGCAGATATTTACGAGTGTCGAAGTAAACAAAAAAAAAAAATTTTTTTTTTAGTGGTTAGTTCTATCTCTCATTTTCTTTTTAACCGATTTCAAAAAAAAGGAAGAGTTTCTCAGTTTGTCGGATTTTTTTTTTTCATGTACCTATATTGCATTTTATCATGTATTTGAAAATTCTTTCTTTTTTGTTTGAAAGGGTATATACACTTCCTAGGTGGGCCCATATTAATTTTATTAATTTTGCTTGGGTAATTTTTGAGTTAGCTATTATTACGTACTATCCCCACTTAGTCTATGTGAATGATGTTATAATAACTTCCTGTCACTGTAATTTACATAGTAGGTAGTGGTATACGAATTTTTGTGGGGTATAGGTATCACAGCTAAAAAATTAAAAATAAAACCTTGACTTCTACTAATAAAAAAAAAAAAAGAAAACACTACAAAGCGAAAAATAACTTAATTTCGGAAGTCGGTGGAACAAAACGAAAATACAAATTCAAAGACACCGAATTCCGAAATTAAAGTTATTTTTCACTTTGTTTGTTTTTTTTTTTTGTAAAAAAGTTGTTATTTTTATTTTTTTATCGTCAACAGAGTTTAAACGGCTATCACTGTTTTTTGCAGCATGTCGAATAAAGTGCTCGCAGTTGGCATCTCAACTAGATCCTGATAATATAACATGGGCTACGGAAATGATGCAGTTGTGTAAGTATAAATACAGAGTCAAAGTATATTAGCTGGCGAAACTTCACAGATGTGATGTGTGGCTGGTATGGATATCTAAACACAATAAAACAAAAACAATACTGGTTTTCTAAGATCTTAATTTCAAGTAAGCACAAACTACATGTCCATGACACTAAAATCCTCACATATCTAAATAGTCAAGAAATAGTCCCCAAGGTAAAAACAATACTCGAGTTATAACTCCGAAGTTATAGCTTTAAATAGGTGAGGATTACAGAGGAATGGTTTCACCATAATCCTCACCTCAATCGGCGCGGAATATCGACTTGGTTTCAATTCCAAAAAATAGTCATGATATAGTCATGACTCCATGCCAAATCTCGTAAATAGACCTTCAAGGATTCCAGAGTAATAAAGGTACATCGGTGAGGATTATGGCAGAACGCTTTTCCGCCATAATCCTCACCTGTTTGCTGCTAAACGCTGACGGATTTCAGTTTAAAAAAAAAAAAAAAAAAGACGACTATTTCTTGATACCAATCTAGAAATAGTCGTCTTTTTTTTTTTAGATTGGATGGGACAAGCGAAGATTGCAACCTCCTACAAAAATATATTGACGCCATCTTTGAGTGGAGCATTGTGAACAAGCTATTTTTCAATATTAACAAGTGCTACGTCATGACGTACGGTAGACGGTTGCGACCAATTCATTATGAATATAGTTTGGGTGGTGAATTAATTACTCGTGTCACCAACATAAAGGACTTGGGAGTCACTTTCGACCGCTGTCTTACTTTTAAAGATCACGTTTCTACCCTTGTTTTTCTTTTTTGTGGATGGGAAATCATCAAGTGACTTCTCCCGCTCTGGGCAGAGCGGGAGGGCGTGTCAGACTTTTACTGACTAAAACCCACCCGTGTTCCTTCAGTTACCAGTGCCAGGGCCACGGTATCTCTTTCGACCTACCCGCGACCCCGGCGGCATCGGCCCAATTGACCCCGTCACTGCTGACATCTCTTTGAGGCGCGCGTGGAACACAACGCGCCGTCGACCCCGGCCTGGTCCTTACTGGACGGCGAGCTGCCCATTACTCGACGAGAAAAAAAAAAGTCGTCCCAAACAATAACAATTTCGACCTGGCTTACTCTGTATAATTATGTGTGTTAAAAACCCATGTAAATTCAATTTGTTTTGGTACAGTCTGCTTTTTGTTGTTGTCCGCACATTATTTTTTTTTTTTTTTTTTTTTTAGTTATTTTATTATGGCGAAACCATTCAATGTAATCCTCACCTACTTACAGCCATAACTTCGGAGTTATAAACACAACTATTTTTTTTTACTTTGGTGACTATTTATGACTATTTCTTGACTAGTAATCATTATTACAACAATAATCATTACAAGTCAAGAAATAGTCAAACAGCTTTGCTGCAAACCACCACAATGTGCATGTAAAAATAAAAGTAACAATTTGTTGACTGCCTAGCTGGTCTAGAAGTTGTGACCTTCGGTTGGGTCCGATTCCCGGGTCGTCAACTAGCTAGCTAACTATACAGTATTCAGGGAGCCGTAAGATAACAGGTAAACAAACCATAAAAGTCCGTTCAACCGATTTTGACTTCTATTGCGTTGGTGGCATGACAAATGGCAGCTGCAGTAAACAGATGGTATTGTAACTACTTTTTTGCCTTTAATGCCATCCTTAAGCCTACAGAATAGAAGTCAAAATCGGTTGAATGGACTGTAAAAAAGGTTTGTTTCAATGTCTCATCTTATTGTGAATGGAATATACGGTAACTAGCGAAACGTGGGTGTAGTTTATTACCAGACTGCGCGACAGCGAACACAAGGGTCATGTTTTGGGTTGGTTGGTTCAGGGTTGTATGTTTGTATGTGGGATTCTTTATACCGTCTAATTCGCTCGATGGATATAGGCTAGGTTTTGTTTTATAAAATCAAAATGGCGGGCTTTAGATGTCAATAAGTAAGGTTTTGTAAAATAAATTGTACCATGACCAGTGGGGTATATCAATAAAGGGCTTGAGAAGACAGATTCCAATAAATTAAAAAAATCCCGACTGAAACTAAACTTTTTTTGAGTAATTTAGGCATCTGCTTACCTTGTCTACGTTCCGTAAACAGCGGAGCGACGCGCGGTGGCCACGGGCGACATAGAGGAGGCCCTGCGCGCCGCCGACCTGTCGCTGGCGGCGCGCGTGCCGCCCGGGCCCGCGCTGCTGCGCGTCTTCCTCGCCGTCGCCGACGCGCCGCCAGGTAACACCACACTATCTACTATGTACATATCTAGTATTATGTATATAGTAGATAGCGCGAGCCACCTCTGCTTCGCACGGTTTTTACAACTTGACAAACATCGAGATGTTAATTTAAGTTTTTTTTAATAAAGTAAATGTAATTAACGTTGCATACACATAAACCATCCGGAATAAATTCTCTACGTGATGGTGAAAACCGCATCAAGATCCGTTGCGCAGTTTAGAACAACGCGGCCACACAGACAGACACGAAAAGCGACTTTAATTTATAATATATTATTATTTATAGAAGTATAATTTTTTTTCAGACTAAGAGAGTTCTACAGGTTTTTCGTGGTTTATTAAATTTAAATCAAAGCACTATTTATTTTCAGCCAAGCACTAGATTTTAGTATTTTATAATACACACATCAAGTGTCTAGGGATCAAGCATTTTTATGCGGATTTCTTGAGATTGAGATGTGGCTTTGTAATAAATTTATGATTTTATAAATTTATATGGATCCTTTTTGGTGCATTTCATAATTTGAATCAGGAACTCAAATCAAATCAAATTCGAGTAAAAGATGAAAATCAGCTGTCAATATTTTCCCTATAAAAACATACAACGCATTGAAGACATTATTAGTGCTACTGTTTCCCTACTACTGATTAAAACCAACGTTATTATGGAGCGGCGACGTCATTTAAGCAGGGAAGAAATGCTCAGAGCCGTGGGAATGATAGAAGCTGGTTCCCGGCAACGTACTGTGGCTTTAGCTCTGAATACAAGTCAGAGTGTTATCAGTCGACTTTGGACACGTTACCGAAGCACTGGTACCGTGGCTGAGCGCCATGGAGGACGGTATCGCTGCACCACACGGAGACAAGACCGATACATTCAAATCTTAACTCGAAGAGCTCCAACTATAACCGCCATGATGTTAGCCGTGAGGCTTCATCACTCTTCAGGGAACTTAATTAGCGACCAAACAGTCAGAAACCGCTTGCATGAAGTGAACCTTCATTCCCGAAGACCGCTACGGGTACCACCTATAGCAATGCACAATCGTAGGATTCGATATCAATGGGCTCTTGAACACAGAAATTGGGCAGAAGAACAATGGCGTTTCGTGTGCTTTTCTGATGAGTCTCGTTTTGGTATGAGACCGGATACAAGACGTATACGACACTGGAGAACCCCTGGACGCCAACAGCGATTAAAATCCTGCCAGGAAGTCCATCCTTATAGTGGTGGAACCATCATGGTATGGGCGGGTATTTGGATCGGCGGAAGAACTGAGTTGATTTGGATCAGAGGCAACCTCAACGCTCAAATTTATGCTGAGACGATTGTATCAGACGTCATCGTTCCTCTACAAGTGCAAATCGGTCCCTTATTTCAGTTAATGCATGATAATGCACGACCGCACACCGCAAGAGTTGTAAGACAGACTCTCGCCGCAGCTAACATCAATGTCCTGCCCTGGCCTGCTCAGTCGCCAGACTTGAACCCGATTGAGCATGCATGGGATATGCTACAGAGAAGAGCTCTGAATATGGAGGGTATCCAGTCGCAAGAAGACCTTTTTTTGTTGTTGCAATGAACATGGGCGGCCATTCCACAGCGTGATTTGGATGAACTCATTTTGAGTATGCCAAACCGATGTTCTTGTGTTGTTAGTGTTCGCGGTAGAAACACGGATTATTAATTGTTTAAGTTACCCAATAAAATTTTAAAGAAAACTGTTATTTCAGTCTTTTTTTCGAACTTTAATGTTAGTGGTTCAAATGTCAAAAATCCCTTTATTAGGAAAATGGCAAATTTCTTTATTAATGCAAAGGTGACTTGGTTTATCGTTACTGTGACAAACGAAAACACTTTATTTGATGAATCCTTAAAGAAAATTTTAATTAATATCAATCAGGAGAAAAGTTATTGCAAAAATATATGTTGATCCCTAGACACTTTTGATGTGTGTATATTCAATTCAATTCATTCATTTTATTTCAGATAAATTACAAGTACATCACAGTTATTGTAACCATCCATACATTAAAAAAATATAATACGAACACAAGAAACAGACATAGACACAAAACAATAAAAACATTGAATCAGGACCGCATTACTCGCAGATGTAGTGTTGTCCAATGCTGCATTAAGGATCAATCCACATCCATTCTCCCTGCAATACGCTGCAGGACGCTGTTGGGGCTGCCCCGTATGCGGCGCATCAGAGACTCTATTCTTTTGCGTTGTATCGCTTGAAAGCCATCTACTTGAGCTTCTGCAAACATACCTGATGCGCTACAAAACCGTGGCAACCCCATCAACATCCTGAACGCGTTATTGTACTGGACACGCAGGGCACTGTACGTCTTCTGCGTATGCTTTACCCATAGGCTGCACGTATAAAAAGACTGACAGTACGCCTTGAATAATAGTATATTTCATTACAAGTTCGGAAAGGCTGTCATTGCAAAGAGTTCCGACAAATGTCGACCCGAGCCGAGGCGCAGCCGAAGGCGAGGGTTGACAGTCGGAACAAGTTGCTATGACGGTTCCGTACGTGTACTGAACGACTATTTTAATACAGTTGCGAAAAAATTAAGCAATTTAATAAAATAATAAAAACACAATAAACTCAACTAACTAATCATTTAATTCTTATAAAAGTTATAATTCACATATACATTGACATTGGTACAGTTTTTTATACTAACTGGGGAAGTTTTAGGTTGCATATTTACTGTTTGAGACAAACTATTATTAATTTCGTATGATTGTTCATGTATATTTGTCATACTATGGCGTTTGCTAGTTGATGGAATTGGATCTGATGAATTATCATTGTCAACGAAGGTAGATGGACGAACGTTCTCTTTAACATGTGAGAAAGACGGACTGGACCTTAAATTAATGGATTGCGTGATTTTTTTCCCAGTTTCTAGTTTGTTGTTTAATGAATCACCAATATAGCTTTCTGCAACTTTGTCTGATTTCCAACCTCCTAGTCGCTTTAAGGACGTCAAATTGGCTCCTGAATCTGCCAATAATGTAGGAGAGGTCCTCCTGAACCTGTGCCCAGTATAATACTCAGCATCCGGCAGACCGAGAAACGTAGCCATTTCTTTTGGCATATTACCAAATTTGTTTATCCCGATTGTTTGAGCTGTACACTTCCCTTTTTGGTAATTTTGAAAAAAACGGTCGGTTTTTCCTTTTTGGGACTATTATATTCATATATTTTTGCACTATTCTAAGAAAATCTCCATCAACAACAAAGCTTCTCGGTATCTTATTTTTTCTGTTCGGAATCTTGATTAGTAGCATTTTTCCATGGGCTGTAATATCTTTTAAAGTAATATTGGCTAACTCCTCTCTGCGGCAAGCTCCAACAACGCCAAAAATCACAGCAACCTACAAAAAAGGGATTTGATTAATATTTGTTTTAAATAATGTATTGACTGTATTTTGCGATTTCAATAAACTGAATACTAAAGAAAAATATAAGTACTTATTAATAAATTACCTTTGTGGCTAAATAACGATCATCGGGAGCTTCGTTCAAAAACCTTTCCACTTCATTCGATGTTAATATTTTTGACTTTTTACTTGTAAAACCGTCTGATTGTCGTTTTAAGAAAGCATTTAATTTTGGGTATTCACTTATATCTACGTTGTTCCTTATTTTCAGCATACTTTTTATCATCGAAAACCTCGACCATAATGTAGAAGGTTTTAATTTTTCTGAGAGTTCGGAGAAGTATGCCAACATAACATTTTCTGAAAAACTATTTGCTTTTTTCTTTTCTCTCCACGCAATGAATTCATCATATGTAGATATGTAGCGACTTTTTGACTTTTCCGGTAAAATGTTCTCCGAAGCATTTTGTGCAATTATACTGTGTTCCGGTGGTGTTAATTCAAAAAAATTAAGGTCGAAATTACTCGTTTTGTGCAACAAACAATTAAACTCGAAAAGAAAATTTCTAGAAAATGGCGCCAACCGTAGAATATAAGAAGAGATTTTTTTTTTCTTCACCTATTCTGGTAGGCAAAGGGAACTATGCCCATACAGCCAAGTCTTCAGTAGAATTTTTTTATTGATATGAAATTAAAATGAAATTTAATGAGATGAAATGAAATGAAACCTAACCTAACTCATTCAATCAAATCATTAAATCTGATATAGAAACAAATTAGTAGCTTCTTTTTAGAAAAATACGTATTTGCATGAATCATAAAAACTTCTATAATTTTTTTTTAGTAAAAACTTCATGGTTGGTTTTTCTTTTTAATAGACATTATTTTGATAGTTGGGAAAGAGAACACACGAGTTCGGGAAAGGTAAAAAAAAAGCACGAGTATGTAATAGCCCACATCCCGAACGCTATACGTCCCTGCAATACGCCACTTTTTGAGCAACTGTATTAAAAAGTTATTTTTACCTGTGCAGTACAGCGTGCAAACCTACGGCTCAGCATATTGGCTCTGACTGACAGTGCCCTGCGTTCCCTCTCAACATCCACATCATCTGTGAGGGCCTCGGTGACCCAGTGGCCCAGGTACTTAAACTGCGCCACTCTTTTGAGAGCACTGCCGCCCAATGTGACCTGAGGTACGGTGTCATAGCAAGTTAAAATTTTAATCAATACTTTGATTAAAATTTTCTAAAATAATCACGAAAATCCTTTAGAAATGCGACGTTGCTAGCTCGCGTGGGATGAACGCTCAAAGCGCCAGGGTAGCCCGAGAAATTCAAATGTTCTGACATTTTTTTGCAAATTGCAGGTCAATGTTAGGTTGTTTATTGATCAAAATAAGATTCGCGACCGTAATAGATATGTATTTACAGAATTATATTAATAATGATGTTGAGTGGTCCCGTGCAGAGTGGGACAGTGCGCGCTGTGCCACGGCGGTGGCGGGCGCGGCACGGCTGTGCGTGCGCTCGCGCGATGCAGCGGCGGCGTGCGCGCCCGTGTTCGCGCAGCTGCTGGCCAGGGTGGGCGAGCCGCTGGCTGTCAGGGTTAACGCGCTCATTGGACTCAGCGATATATGTGCCAGGTATGTCAAACACACACAGGCACATTTAAACTGTCAAGGATCGGTCAGTCCTAAAGATGAAACTAGGTTGCCCATTCCAAAGCGCAGTTGGTTCCTTTGGAGAAGAACAGGCAAGAAGCTCACGGACACTCTTTTAAATCAAAATATTGTTACTAAATATTGGAAATCATTCATGGTGAAATTATTCATGTGAGAACGATGTAGAAAGACGTGCACGTTAAAAGAGCAGACCACACTGGGAACGAACCAAAACGTAGCTAAGTTCGTTTTGCTTTCCTCCGCGTCTTTCCATACTTCTGTTTTTGTTTCGCTTAGTACGCGATGTGAACCGAAGTATGCAAAGACTCAGAAGAAAGCTAAACGAACTTAGCTTCGTTTCGCTTCGTTCTCAGTGTGGCCGCGCTAAAAGAGTCCATAATACAAATATTAAAAAAAAAGCAATAAAAAATGTTAATAAAATAAACCGTGGCAGCTGCGTGTCTGTCAGGTAATTCAAAGAAAAACAAAAAATAACATCTCAATTACCTACCGTGACACTTTGGACATGGGGTCTTTGGGTGGAACCCCCCAATCCCCCAAAAAATTGTGTTGGTCCGTGCGCCAAACATCCTGTATAGTAAGTTACTAGTAAAGGTTGGGCAACGAATTGTGTGTGCGTTACGCCAGCGGAATGACCCTTTTCAGGATTTCGGCTTGACAGATATAATGAGTACCACATCTCGTGTATTTGTGCCCAAAATGTATAATTAGTGCGTCCAGCCGACCCAAAGATATGCACGAAAAATTGATTCCGCTGGAGTAACGTTACCCTAGCGCTGTTTTTTACTGGTGGTCGTAGCTAAATACAAAGTAGCTACTTAGATAATTTGTGCATAATTGTGCCCAAAAAATAAAATTTGTGCGTCTTGAGGTTTCAGAGTTATTCAAGATGCCGTTGGGGTAACGTTTAGCAAATTGCTGTGTCTCTTAAACGGCATGACACACAACTACATGGTTTTCAAGGGCGCTGACAATGAAAATGGGGTCTAAATCAAAGTTCAAGATGGCGTCACCGAAAATTTGCAAATTTTTCGTCATGGGTGTCGTTTTCATGATTTTCGAGGTTGCAGATAACAAAAATGGGGATAAAAATCAAAATTCTTAGCGTTACCGAAAATTTGATATTATTGTGTCACCGTACAACCGTAACATTCATGGTTGAATGGTTTCATGGTTCATGGCGCCTTCTTGAATTTTGATTATGACCACGTTTTCGTCATCAGCAACCTGGAAAGCCATATAAACGACACCCATGACGAAAAATAAGCAAATTTTCGGTGGCACCATCTTCAATTGTGACCCCATTTTCGCTGTCAGCACCCTCGAAAACCATGAAAACATTATCATTACTTCATTTACTAGATTGCTGTATTAACATTTGACTGAGAGTTTAAAGATTTGCTAATCCTCAATATAATATGGTTTACACTGTGTGTACGTGTTTTACAAAACAATAAATTATAAGTAATACTTTTGTGCGAGACTGTTTCAAAAAACCAAATGTTGTACTAAAAATTTGAGAAGGTTGGCACAATGTGCTGTGCAGCCGCTTTTATGTAGTCATTCGGATTTTTACGGTTAATCGTGTGATTTATTTTCCTATTGTTTTATTCTTATATCTGAGTAGTTAGAAGGTTTTTTCAGCTGAAACTTTAAGGATAAATAGTTTTAATAAAAGTACTAATTATTAGTAGGATCATAATTACCGTCACTTAATAATAACTCATGTATTGGAGCTTTACATTATGTCGTAGCCAGATTTTAATTAAAACGGAATAACTTTATAAGGAGTTGGAATAGAAACATCAAATTTCACATGATGCTTTGAATTCATAAAAGCTACAAACCGCCATCATTGGTAAGTGTCTAGGTGGTTTCTCATTTAAGCGTAAGGATCGATTTTAGGATTTTTGAAAAAAAAAATAATTTTCCAATGGTGTCGATTATAGATAAAATAAAATTGCACAAATTAAGACCCACCTTATTAAAAAAATCGTAGTTGTATGTCATGCCGTTTAAGAGATACAGCAATTTGGTAAACTTTACCCCAGCGCGCAGAAAAACTCTGAAACCTCAAGACGAACACATTTTATTTTTTGGACAAATTATATCTATCTAAGTAGCTAGTTTGTATTTAGCTACGACCACCAGTAAAGAAACATGCCGCCGCGATAAAGTTACTCCAGCGGAATCTGTGTTTCGTGAATATCTTTGGATCGGCTGGACGCACTAATTACAAATTTCGGTCACAACGGTTTTTTCTTTTCAAGTATTCTAGTATTTGTATTTTATTTTATTTGATTTTATTCCCCTTGCTATTTTTAATTGATATCCGTGGGTATGTCCGTGGCATCACACAGGCCCTATCAGAATACCAGCGTTGCGGTATTTATTTTTTAAATATCGCAGCTTTATGCTGAGATGGGAGCCTTTTTGGCCTCGCACAGGTCTCTTTTTTTTTTTTATTCTGATTTCTTTTTTTTGTTTTTTTGCTTTTTAATGTTTATTTTGTTACTTTTATATGCTCTTTTTTAACTGTATTTCCTGTGCGTGTCCCAAATAAAATATTTTTCTTTCTTTCTTTCTTTCTTTCACAATTTCACGAGATTAGATACTAATTATCTGTCACGCCGAAATCCTGAAAAGCGACAACATTCCGCTGGCGTAACGCACGCATAAATTTTGGCGACTACAGTATAATGTCAAATAATAATGTAAAAAAAATAACGTAAAACGATTTCTTTTGATGGTTTATGCATTCAGGTACACGTGCATAGTAGAGCCGCTACTGGGCACAATGTGCGACTGCCTGTCGAAGGATTCGCCCGAGATGTTGCGTCGCATGGCCACGCGCGAACTTACTCGTCTCTTGTTAGGCGGGTTCCTGCGTTTGCGTACTCCCCTCTATTACCGGTAAGTAAATATGGCCGATCATGTCGCGATTTTTAGGGTCAATTTAAAAAGCAGCGCAAGAGAAGGAATGTCAATTTCTCTTCGTTACGTAAGAAGGCGCTAAATCTAAGAATCTCAATAGAAAGAAAGAAAGAAAACTGTTTATTCACATGAAAGTGACGCATATTACATAGTTATTTTATTTTTAGGCTTAAAAACTAAAACAAAACGGAAATTTGCGTCACTTCCGCGTGAAACGGCTAATGCTCAGCATAATGCCGTGGCCCGTGCACGAAGGCACGAATCAACGGCGCTGGTTTTCAGCGCAAGCCGGCGTGTCACTGTCCCAAAACATGTATAAAATCACACAAGCTCTGTCTACAGCGACAGACACAAAACGACGCTGTATCAGCGCGCACAATGATTATTATAATTTGGTATTTATAATCAAATAGATAGTATTAAAAAAAAAGAGCATATTATAAAAACTAATAACAAAGAGACATAATAATTAATTATGTGGCAACATTTCAATGCGTCCCAAATAGCCAAATACAAAAATCACAGACAGGAGAGGTTGCGAGTTGCGACTTGCGCAATAATTAGCTTGCTACATATTAGTAATCTGTGGTAATAATTTGACAAATGCCCAACCAACCACACGAGAAATTGCAAATTACGCAAGCAACAATGGCGTAAGGAATTACGAAATGATGATGTAATGGGTGTAATAAGCTACAGTAATAATTGTGACAATGTATAGAGTGTTTGTGAGTGAATGTAGAACTAGATGAACACAATAAACACCAGGGATGTTGCAGATATAGCAGTGGTCCGCTATTGCGCATCTGCAATTGCGGAGCTTCCGCATTAGACCTCCGCATCCGTATTAATCAATGCGGAGCATGAGAAGCTCCGCATTGATTAATGCGGAACTTAATTGTGGGTGGAAAAGGGTGAATATAAGAAAAAATATTTATTTTATTTTATTTATTTATTTCCAACTTACATCTATCATTATAGAGTTTACATCTATTGCGATAGTGTAAATATCAAAAAAAAAACTTATCCTAAATTACTAACTAACTATTACTACTAACAACAACAACAACATATTACTTTAATTAAATTTTGTAACTTATTACAAACAATGCATTCTTTATGAACTTACTCAGAGAACAACATAAATAAATGCGGAACAAACAAAAATCATAATCAATAAAATCGAAATTATAGTCACATAAATCATCAATATAGCTCTAAATCGTCACATTTTCACGAAACAGTCGAATATCCATCAAACACATGTAATTTCGAGAGCTATATTGATTTTTAAATCAAATTTAGTCATTCATTCATCATTATCATTTCAGCCGAAAGACGTCCACTGCTGGACATAGGCCTTCCCCAAGCACTGTCACTTCAACCTGTTCTGTGCTTCACGCATCCAGCGGATTCCTGCGGCGTTCACAAGGTCATCGGTCCACCTTGACTTTGACGTGGGAAGCCTTCCAACGTTACGTCTTCCGGTACACGCTCGCCACTTTAAATCCTTTCGGCCCCATCGGCCATCTATTCTGCGAGCAATGTGTCCTGCCACTGCCACTTAAGTTTGACTATTCTTCGGACTATATCGGTTACCTTGGTTCTATTGCGAATCTCTTCATTTCTGATTCGATCACGTAGGGAAACTCAAAGCATAGCACTCTGCATTGCCCTTTGGGTGACTTTTAGCCTTCTAATAATGGCCATTGTGAGCGACCACGTTTCAGTGCCGTAGGTCATCACTGGCAACACGCGCTGGTCAAAGACTTTCGTCTTGAGACACTGCTGTATGTGAGTCGAGAAGATATTGCCTAGCTTCCCGAACGCTGCCCAGCCGAGTCAGATTCGACGATTTCATCATTCTCCTACCCTTATCCCAATCTATTTGGGGTTGGCGCAACATGTTCCTTTTTCCATACTTCTCTA
This sequence comes from Cosmia pyralina, assembly GCA_946251885.1. Classification (NCBI taxonomy): domain Eukaryota; kingdom Metazoa; phylum Arthropoda; class Insecta; order Lepidoptera; family Noctuidae; genus Cosmia; species Cosmia pyralina. The sequence goes on from OX276346.1 coordinate 17,018,977, forward strand.
TTAGTCGTCATCTCGGTAGTCACCCCCTTTCTAGCCATATTATCTTTCACACAGTCTATCCATCGTTTCTTTGGTCTTCCCCTACTCTTATAACCATCGACATTCATACTCAAAACTTTCCTCACGACATTTTCCTCATTCCTCCGCATCACATGCCCATACCATGACAACCGATTTCCGCACAACTTTTCAGTCACCGGTGCCACATTCAAACTTCCTCTTATGTACTCATTTCTTATTCTATCCATTCGTGTAACACCACACATCCCTTTTAACATTCTCATCTCAGCTCCATGCAATTGCTTTTCATTCATCCCTTTTTTGGCCCAACATTCTGATCCATACAAGATAGTAGGTCTAAACATTGTTTTATATATCTTCCCCTTAAGTTTAAGGGGAATGCGGGAGTCGCAGATTGTTCCCGTGACCTGCCGCCATTTCATCCATCCAGTGTTAATACTGTGCTTAACCGTCCGATCTACTTCGCCATCGCTTTGCACGAGTGAACCGAGATACCGAAAGTCGGAGCAGACTGGGAGAAGCACGCTATCAAGCGAACTGGAGATACCGCCGAAATCGCAGAACATATATTCAGTTTTGGTTCTGCTGATTTTCAAGCCAATATTCTCCAGCTTCTGTTATTATTTCTCCAATCTGCTCTGGATCTCAGGTTCATCTTCACCGACAAGAACAATGTCATCGGTAAACAGCATGCACCAGGGTGCCTCTTCCTGTAGATTCGACGTCAGAGAGCATCCATAATCAACAGGAAGAGGAGACTTAAAGCTGACCCTTGGTGCAAGCCAACCACATTGAACTCGTCGGTATTGCCAGCAGCCGACCGGACGTAGATACGAGATAGCACGAATTAACTCTACATAATTCCCGGGCAAACCTTTCTCTTTCAAAGCCCACCACAACAAGAGAGGATCCGGCAGTTGGGACTCGAGGTGGCCCTGCACAAGTCCGGGGTCATGTGTTTTCATGGTTCTCGGAACGCGCCACCGTCGGGTTCCCAAATAACGGTAGGAGGGGTTCACATCGGAGTCGAGTCGACGATGAAGTACCTGAGACAGCCGACAGCCGGTGGAACTTCGTGGAGCATTTCCGATGTTTGGCCCTAGACTGGTCCGGCCCGGGGCTGCCTTGAAGCGACTCCTGCTCAATCTGGGGGGTCCAAACGCCTCCTGCCGGAGGCTTTAGGCGGGGGTCGTGCGGTCCATCGCCCTTTACGGGGCACTGCTGTGGGCGCGTTCCCTGAGGCTGCGACCAGCCCGCCGGTTGAACGCGTCCCAGAGGGTCATGGCCATCTGGCTAGACCGGGGATACCGCACGGTCTCCGGTGAGGCGGCGAGTCTCCTTGCCGGATTGCCGCAATGGGATCTGGAGGCAAAAGTCCTCGCGCACGTGTGGGAGTGGCGCGAGGAGGCGAAACGCTGGGGCGTAACTCCGCTGCCGCGAGAAATCATGGTACAACGGACAGAGCTCCAGCGGGATCTCATGGCGATATGGAGGACACGGTGGAGCATACAGTGGAGGTCTGCCCGGCTTGGGCTGAGCACCGCCGTGTTCTCGCGGAGGCGATCGGCGGGGGCGATCTCTCGCGTCCAAACCTGGTCCAGGCCATAGTGCGGAGTGAGAGAGCATGGGAGGCCGTCACCTCCTTCTGCGAAGCAGTTATAAAGGTACACTATACTAATGCTCGCGAAGGAGTAGGCGGACGCGTGAGGGAAAGGCAACAGCCGCGCCCCCGCGCCCCTAGCCGCCGCAGGAGCCGCCCTGGGCGGCGGGAATCTATTGCCGATTCCCGGCCACTGTAGGCGCGGACTTGCGGACGACGAGTAATGGGTAGCGCGCCGTCCGGCAAGGACCAGGCCCGGGTCGACGGCGCGTTGTGTACCACGCGTGCCTCAAAGAGATGTCAGCAGTGACGGGGTCCAATAAGGCCGATGCCGCCGGCGTCGCGGGTAGTTCGAAAGAGATACCGTGGCCCTGTTGGCACGGGCAACTGAAAGAACACGGGTGGGTTTTAGTCAGTAAAAGTCTGACACGCCCTCCCGCTCCGCCCAGAGCGGGAGAAGTCATTAGATGATTTCCCATCCACAAAAAAAAAAGGCCCACCACAACACATCCCGACGTAACCTACCCATACGCTTTTCAGTCGCTTTCTCCAGATCAATGAACACCATGTGCATGTTCTTGTGTGCACGTCTGTTCTTCTCGCACATTTGGCTGAGTGCAAAAATGGCGTCCATTGTTCCTCGACCTGGCATAAACCCAAACTGGTTCGGGGTAATTTCACTCTCCTCTCGCAGTATTTTCTCTATTACTTTCTTCCATACCTTCATACTATGTGACATGTGCTTTATTCCTCGATAGTTGTTGCAGTCCTGTACATCACCTTTACTCTTGAAGATGGACACTAACGAACTATTGCACCATTCTTGTAGCACCTCCTTCATGCAACAAACAACTTATTTCGATTCAACGATTTCAATTTAGTAATTATTGTGTTATAATTGCGGCGAATTGAATTATGATCAACACACAACGAAACAGCGATGCAATTTGCAAAAAACGTAAGAAATTTTTAATTTCTCCTGCCGCCTTGACAGATCCCTTAAAGAAACTTAAGAGTCGCATCAGCGGATGAAAAAGGCTGCATCTGCAACATCCCTGATACACACAACCCAGTGTCATAGAGACATAGATGCTTGACGTCGCGCTATTCTTCGCGCCACTATCCGTGAATAATTGAAAATCTTTGATGTCGCCAACAGAATCTAGTTTCGACAATTCTTGGGAAGACAGCGACCCGTTTTTATTTATTTATTTAAACTTTTCGCACTGAAAAAGGTACAAAGGCGAACTATATATATTTATTTTCTTTTGTCTTTGTGAAGCCGTGTCTCCTGCGCGTTGTTTTTTTGAAACATTACACAAACCATCGTAACAGAGGTGTGGCCATACACATTTGTGTATGTAAACACGATGTTTTTGTTTTCCGAGCTTCATGGAAAACACTCCCCGCGCGGGGGAAGAGGGGAAGGGTTTGTTTCATTTTCAACTGCCGCGCGCATCGCGCACGTCTGTTGTCAAACAGATAGCACGTCTTCCTCGTCGGAACTCATTACGACATCTACACAAAATGTCATGTACTTACATTTACACAAAATTTGTAACTAAATATATTTGAATACGCAGGAGACAGCTTGTGTATGAAAACAACAATTTTTTGTGTAATGCTTCGAAAAAAGACGCGCAGTAGACACTACTTAAGGATACAGGACACAAAGGATAAAGTTTGAAATGCAATTCATTTAAAAACGCTCGCTTTCCTTCCCTACTCTTAAGCCGCAATGTAAATTGACTGTTAACGTGGGCTAATAAGGAATTGTAACATGTGATTCGAATAGGGGTATTTTTTTTTTTTAATAAACTGTTTTACTTCAAAATTATGCGTCCATCAGTATTTTTATTATAATTTATTTTTGAGCCAAAGATTAATTTTTAAAAAGCGCAAAAAAACTGTGGGGCAATCAAATACGTGAAAAGCGTCGCCATTGATTAGAGCGAATTTAACGTAACAGTATATGACAGTAGGTAATAAATGTCAATGTGTTGCGATTCAGTCAGTTTTGTTGTCATAGACTATGACGTCACACCAAGCGCGCCAAAATGGAGGGCGTTTAAGCTGTCCGTGTCGGATGGCTGTTTTTAACTTTATTTTTTTGAAGTACCTTTCAATTGCTTTTTTGGCGTTGAATATTTTTTTACTATTAAATATCGATGTAAACTATCGAATACATAACTATTTAAAAAATACATGCATATTTCCTAATGCGGTGAAAGTTCAGATCAAAACAACACTGGTGATTTGTGTTAGCCCCATTTATACGATGCAAGTTTTTGCCTGTGGCATACAATAAAATTGAAGCAACAAATTACTTGCATCTTCTAAACACTGTTGAGACGGTGCAACTTTTATTGTCGCTTCGATATAGTGAAAAAAAAATAGCATCGTGCAAATGAGGCTTAAAGATGGTAATTACCCATAGATATTGCGCCCTATTGGCGGATGAAGACGTCGACGTGCGCGAGCCGGCGGAGTATTACGTCACGTGCGGTCTCACTGTCGATGCCATTTATCATCACTTCGTTGAGTGCGTGCTGCATTACAACCACGATGAGAAAAGTAAGGAGAAAAATAAAAGTCGTTGCCCAGCAATCATTTTTGCTTAATTGTACTTAGTTACATATACAAGGTATAGGCACAGTGTATACATCATACAATCGTCCGACGAAGCCCGAGCTGCATACGAAGTTCGGCGAACTTCGTATGTTGCTCGGGCTTCGTCAGACGACTGTATGATGTATAGACTGTGGTATAGGTACTATGGATCAAAGTTCCGCGTGATCACCTCAAAGGCGATGATCGCATAGCACGGCTCACGACTCAATCGCACAATGTTCGTTTATCACTAGCTGCGCTCTCACAGGAATATTTTCTTAAGTGAGCATGCTTAAGTTTTGTCCATAGTATCTACAGAATGCGTAGATGACAGCTTGGTGATGGTTCTTTTTACACCCTGTATAATAGATGTTTTGTCCTTTTTGGTTTTTTCTAATAACTTATCTTATAACTTTCGTATCGTAGCATCTTCTAGAATTTTTATAGATATATCCCGTCACATAAATATAACAATGATTTTGCGCGCAACGATCAAACTGACAAGCCATTAAATCTGTTTCACAGATCACATAAAGTTCGACGACCGGCAGCTGATATATGACGTCATGCTGCAGCGCATGTCTCTGGTTCAGAAGCTGAACATCCAGTGTCGCTTAGCGCGCGAAGTACTGGAGCATGCCGCCGACCTCACCGACGAAGGGGATGAAGAGCTACCTCCAGCTATGAATGCAGCGTTGCTGGATACGATCACACTGCTCTGCGGACCTAGGATGAAGCTGCCCAGTAAATATTGAAACTAATTTTTAGGGTTCCCTACCTCAAAAGGAAAAAACGGAACCCTTATAGGATCACTTCGTTGTCCGTCTGTTTGTATGTCAGTCTGTCAAGACCCTTTTTCTCAGGAACGCGTGGAGGTATCATGTTGAAATTAATATCAAATACGTAGGTCTACAGTCCTTTTAAGTTCTAAAAAATTAAAAAAATACGGCCATTTATGCGACATATTTTAATACTCGCAAGTAAATCAAAACCTATAGGATACTTCCCGTTGTACTAGAATCATGATATTTGGCAGTAAGCAAGGTCTCACAGCACAAGTAAATGAAAAAGTCCGAAAATTGTTCATTTGTAATTTTAGCACATAAAAATTTTTTTTTGGAATTACAGCATTAAGTTGGTTTTTGGGATACATTTTTTTCAACTACGGAACCCTTCATTGTGCGTGGTCCGTCATGCACTTGGCCGGTTTTTTTAGGGTACCGTAGCTACTGTAGAGCATGAGGTCCTGGGTTCGATTTCTAGGGTGGGCAATGTGTTATTGGGTTTTTCTTTCTAGAAATTCTCAGTAACAGCCCGGCCTCTGGATTTGTGCTCGGTTGATGCCAATAGGCTGATACCAACATTATTATAACACCCTGATTCAGAGCAATCCGACATTTGGGTTAGGTTCGGTTAGGTTAGAACAGTGACCATTAACGCTAGATCCTCTTTATTGTTGCTGAATCATTTGGGTTAGGTTCGAATAGTGACCATTACCTCTATATTGTTGGTGAATCATTTTGATTAGGTTAGAACAGTGACCATTACCTCTATTGCTGGTGAATCATTTGGGTTAGGTTAGGTTAGAAAAGTGACCATTATCGCGCGAAGGCGAGCGAGCGAAGCGAGCGTGCCGCGGCAGTGGCCGCCGAGCGCCAGATCCTCTTTATTGTTGGTGAATCATTTGGGTTAGGTTAGGTTAGAACAGTGACCGGCAACGCGCGAAGAAGAGCGAGCGAACCGAGCGTGCCGCGGGAGCGGCCGCCGAGCGCCATATCCTCTTTATTGTTGGTGAATCATTTGGGTTAGGTTAGAACAGTGACTATTACCTCTATTGTTGGGGAATCATTTGGATTAGGTTAGAATAGTGGCCATTATCGCGCGAAGGCGAGACAGCGAAGCGAGCGTGCCGAGGTAGCGGCCGCCGAGCGCCAGATACCCTCTATTGTTGGTGAATCATTTGGGTTAGATGAGGCGATCAATGCCTCGTATATTATACGATGACAGCTTTTGCTTTGTGTTTTTACTAGGCGTTTTATCATATTAAATTAAATAGGTTTTATGTCTTTTGAGTGGTATATCAAACGATTTTATATTCAATGTGTGTTATGCTTATAAAAATTAGTTACTTTAAAATTATATCAATCGTTTATTATACTAACTGATCATTATATAAAAAAAAATATAGATTCAGTTGTTATATCTTGTAAATATTAGAGATTTTGTAATTATATCATATATTACTTACCCATTTTTGTGCACTTGATCCAAAAAAAATACTCTCACGACCAAAACTCCTTGCAAGAACTAAATCGTCTGCGAAATCTTTCACATTTGTAGACTAAAAAGCTGGAAATAAAAAAAAAGTTATTAAAAAAACTAAAAAAACCCGACTGCGGTAAAAAACTGAAAAGCTAAAAACACGCCCATTTTAAATTAAATAAAAGCTGGAAGCAGGCGGGACCCATTCCATTTTTATATTTTCTAACTCCAATGGGTCCCGCCTGCTTCCAACTTTTATTTAATTAAAAATGGGCTTGTTTTTAGTTTTTCAGTTTTTTACCGCAGTCGGGTTTTTTAGTTTTTTTAATTAATTAAATCAATCGTTTTTGAATAAGATCTTTTCGGTTACAACAGTACAGTGATAACTTTGTTTTTCTTAGTTTTTTGAGAAATACTATTATATGCAAACTTATTATTCATCATCCCAACTATGGAACTCTTCATTGTTTGACCGGTTGTTTTACTTAGGGTGGGTTGCACTATCTAGTAAGGTAACAATAACAAACATCGCACCTTCAGTTCGATGTTTGTTATTGTTAAAGTAGGATGGTGCAACCCATGTTTGTTCCTGTTAGACAAAAAATGGGTTGTTCCATTTGACAATTTGTTAGCTGACGTCATAACATTTAACTGTAACCTTAACCGTCCACGCTTCGCAGGTTAAAGTTATTGTTAAATATCTGTCACTTCTGTCAGACACGTCGAATGTCATGTCCCTGCTCCGAACTTTATATTTTACATTTGACATGATGGTGCAACAGCAGGTAGTCATTCTGTGGTCATTTTAACTTTGACGGAAACTATAACTCTTGGTGCAACCCACCCTTAGTTATCCCGGAAAACATCGATCCGAGTTAGGGATGAACTGAAAAACGGCCGAAAAACAATGTATTTTTTGCAAAATGACGCTTCTCTGTTGATATTAAATGACGCGTCTGATCATAATAAAACTCGACTGTGTGATCTTACACTATATCAAAGCTTCGCGGCCTCGTATTGAATCGAAGTTAAAAAGTCAACTCGAGTTAGAAAGTCTAAATATTTTACCTTACAATAATCCATTTTCTTATTGTTTATGTATGAGGCATTATTTATGTTACAGAAAAACCGCAAAAGGCAGGCGAATTGAACGATATTGACGACTTGCAGGAGCGGGTCACTACAAACATTGTGTCTCATGTAAGTATTGTTCTCTGATATATTCCTCATATCCGCTATCGTTAGCTCAAAGCATAAACCAACGGGTTCCGGTTTTGGGTTCCGTGGTCCCTGCCGTACTGCCTAAAAGGGACCACGGGGAATTTTTGTGCCCGTGGTCGTGTTACTGACATTGGCATGGCCACCATCTGGGATTTTAATTTTGATAACATAAAAAAGTATGTTTAAAAACTAAAACCCGACTACTGAAAAATCACGCTCTAAAAAGTATGAAGTAATCTGTTCGATTTATGCCCTTACTGACGTGTGACTCCGGATTTTTAAATTTGTCTTTTTCAAATTTAAGATGAGAATATTTTCTAATTTCATACTTTTTAGAGCGTGATTTTCATATTTTCGAGACTACCATTCTAATTCGGCAGCATTGTATTTCTCGGAGGGACCACGAGCACAAAAATTCCCCGTGGTCCTTTCCAAGGAGTACGGCAGGGTCTACGGGTATTAAACGCATAAAACTACATAAAATGACATCTTTGCTAATCCATTGTTACAGAAAATGAAGATACAAGTAGCAGAGGTATTAGTACCGGCGGTGTTGAGGCTGTACACTCGGCTGAAACCACGCGGCGGCCAGATCAACACTTATCTGGTGCAGCTTGCTAACGATCTCTTGAAAGATTACGAACAAGAGGTAGGATTACATAACTGTTTAACATGCTATTTGTATTATAAAAATCAAGACAATATTCAGGAAAAAATGGCAGTAAGTACCGTCAGTTTTGGTTACTTCTACAATAATGATTTCAAGCTCTTTTTCCACTAGTCCTTATATTTTTCTCAAAAGAACGAGAGATAGTGAAATGTGAAATAAAAATCTTTGATTTAAAAAAAAAACAAAGCCTCTCATTTTCATTGGTCGATAGGGCTCGGATGCGGGAACCGTTTTCGTTAGTCGATAGGGCCCGCATATGGGGTGCTGGAGATTTCTGTAATAAATAAATAAAGCATGCCATAGGATCCGTATTCGGGGAACCGTTTTCATTAGTCGATAGGGAATGACTGCGGTATATGAAGAACCTGCACCGCCACGTTTGGCAGTTGCTTTAAAGGCTTGTTTTCATTTGATGTGAGTCTCTGCATGCTTTTTACCGAACGATGAATTTCAGTGGTCACTACATCCGTTACGGGGGGTCCCCAAGACGGTGCACCGACAGTGTTATCGACTTATGACACATTAGGCACTACCCCGCCTGCGGGGAGTACCCGCATGTTGTATATTGAACGTGTTATCGACTAATGAAAATTAGCCATTAATTCGTCTACATACAAGTATAATTCATAAAGAAATAAAATAATGTAAGTATCTCAGCTGTACCAGAATTCTTAGAGAGTAAATGGTCATATTCACAGATCAAGGAGATATTCGAAGACAACGAGGAACTGATGAAGGGCATACAAATGTTCCAAAGCACCATCGGGGTGCAGGCGACGTTCGGCAACGTGCGCAACCTGGTGACGCACACGGCTCCACCCGAGCCCGACACGCCGCGCGCGCCGCGCCGCCAAGCTCGTGCGCGCGCCTCCTCGCCGCGCAAGCGCGCTCTGCGCATCTGATATTCGTCATCTGAGTCCAGTGGTATAGCAGAATCTGGCTCACTCGAAACACCGACGTCTTCCTCTATCGTAGAACCATCATTTCCCTGTATTTCACATGCTGAACTTGGACCGTCGAGCTCTGCTCCCGGTCCATCGAGTGTGACAACAAGGAGAGCATTTCTTAACCTGTTGTATGATGCACCTGTATTGTCGCATGGTGAACCTAGTATTTTAAGAGTTAGTCCTGGCAGTTCGAGCGCTACACCTAGCACATTAACAGATAAACGTAGAGTTTCAATGGATCTACCCGGACCTGCAAAAATAGTCCCGAACACAACAAAAGAGGAGTCAAAACTCTCAACTGCTAAAATTGTCACATCAAGTCTTGCAAGTAAACAATTAGAAGCTGTCAAAACTTATAGAGGCCCGAAGAACAAAACACAACAGGCTACAGTTATACTTCACGCATCCTTTTCATTGCCAGGACCATCAAACATTGTACCAATCAAACCGAAAACGACTCCTCACATGTCAAAAGACATCCGGCGCCCGACGTTGGATTCGTCAGATAAGGCTAAATCTCCAAATAGCTCAACGCCAGCTTCGGCAGTCCCAAAAGATTTACAAAACATATCGAATGTGTCACCGGGCTCAGCCTTCGTCGTATTGCCTAGTCCCTCAGATATACCTAGCACGCAGAAAACGGCTCCGTCAGATAATGCACAATCTCCACGAAATACCATGAAACCTGCGTATGACTTGAAAGATTTAGAAAACATATCGGATCCACAAACAAGCACGACAAGTATTGCAGGTGGCTCGCCGAGTGCTACAATACAACCGTCATTTGCTGACCCTTCAAAATCTTTACCTGGCACGCCCAAAGCTATGGCTTTGAAATCTGATTGTAACCCGTCGGAAGATGAACATTGTTCAACAAAAGCAGTTCTAGAACCGGCGAAAGTTAAATCGACGCTGTCCGTTTCCCTCCCGATGGTCAGTTATGATACAATGAAAATAGCTCATCGTCTGTCAAAAGACGTCCAGTGCCCGTCGTTGGATTCGTCAGATAACGCAAAATCTCTACACAGCACAACGCCAACTTCGCCTGTCCCGAAACATTTAGAAAACTTATTGAATGCATCACCGGGCTCATCCGTTGTCTTACCTGGTATATCTGAATCTACTCGTAGCACATTGAAAGAAAAATTTAAACCAGCAATGGATCTAGCTGGTCCTTCAAATTCTTCGCCTTGCACGTCAGAGAATGACATCGACTAAAACTGTCACTTTAAGTGGTGCAGGAAGCTCGTGGAATGCGCCAGGAGCTAATCAGTCGGAAGCTTCGAAAACTGGTCGAAGACGGATGAAAAAATCACGACGACGACGGTCACCAATCCCAGTTGACACATCAATAGCATTGCCTGATTCCTCAAATATACCTAGCACGAAGGGACCTGCTGCGTCAGATCATGCAAAACCAGCAATGGATCAAGCCGGACCATCAAGCTCATTGAAAGATAATCGTAAACCAGCAATGGATCTAGCCGGTTCATCAAGCTCATTGATCGATAATCGTAAACCAGCAATGGATCAAGTCGGTTCATCAAGCTCATTGAAAGGTAAACTTAAACCAGCAATGGATCAAGCTCATTGAAAGATAAACTTAAACTAGCAATGGATCAAGCCGGTCCATCAAGCTCATTGAAAGATAAACTTAAACCAGCAATGGATCAAGCTGGTCCATCAAGAACATTGAAAGGTAAACTTAAACCAGCAATGGATCAAGCCGGTCCATCAAGTTCATTGAAAGATAAATTTAAACCAGCAATGGATCAAGCCGGTCCATCAAGAACATTGAAAGGTGAACTTAAACCATCAGTGGATCAAGCCGTTCCATCAAGCTCATTGAAAGATAATCGTAACCCAGCAATGGATCAAGCCGGTTCATCAAGCTCATTGAACAATAATCGTAAACCATCAATGGATCAAGCCGGTCCATTGAGCTCATTGAAAGATAATCGTAAAACAGCAATGAGTCAAGCTGGTTCATCAAGCTCATTGAAAGATAAACTTAAACCAGCAATGGATCAAGTTGGTCAATCAAGCTCGTTGAAATATAAACTTATACCAGCAATGAATCAATCTGACCCTTCAAAGGCTTCGCCATGCATGTACAACAATGAGCCCAAACACATCGACTAAAACTGCCTCGTCAAGTGGTTCAGGAAGCTCGTCGAATACGCCAGGAGCTAATCAGTCCGAAGCTTCGAAAACTGCTCGAAGCCGGTAAAAAAATCACGACGACGTCGGTCATCAGTCACAGTTCATACATGAATAACATTTCCTGATCCCTCGAATATACCTAGCAAGAAGGAAACGGCTGCGAAAGAACATGCAAAAAATCTCCACGAAACCTGCGTGTGACTTGAAAGATTTAGAAAACATATCGGCTCCTGTAACAAGCACGTTATGTAATACAGGTAACTCGTCGAGTGCTACAATACAATCAATTTGTTAACCTTTCAAAATCTTTACCTGGGACGTCAAAAGTTACGGCTTTAAAATCTGATCGTAGCCCGTCGGATGATGAACCTTGTCTAACAAAAGCTGATCTGGCACCCTTGGAAGCCGATTGGTTCCCTCCCGTTTGTCTGTTATGAACTTACGATGCAATGAAAACCAGCTCGTCGCACGTAAAGTCGTCCAGCCTGGTGCCTCAAACATACCTAGCACGCCGAACACGGCAGTCGATGGATGCCTCTGATCGTGTAAAATCTCCACAGTAAAATATTTATAAAACATCTGCTGAAACGCGAGTTTTAATGCTAAAAGTATCGTCTCTATACAATAGCATAGTATTTTATACATTATATATTAGGCCCATCCATAGCAGATAATTTTATACTATTGTAAAATACTTCGCAGGAGTATTAATAATTTAAGCCCGAAATTAATTATTCATTCTTCTAGTAATAAAGATCATAAATTTTATTATTATTATCCTAGATCACTTTTTGACATTTTTTTTTTGGCGAGTGCTAATCCTACTAATATTATAATTACCTACATTGTTATTTTTGATTAAATAAATTATTATTATTATTTCCTTTATTTCATTTACAAACATATTAATTACATTTTTAAATATTTTTATAAAAACAAAATAAAAAAAAAAACATTTAAAAATATAAAAAATCCACCGGTATCGGGAACAGGGTCCAAGCTACCGGTGGTCAGGGCTCTAGAGAGAGGAACCTCCTCACTATACATGCCGTGTCCAGGAGTACTGCTTTCTGAATCAAGCCCTTGACCCAGCCGCGCAATGAGAGCCTCCTGAGGTGTTGGTCGAGGCTCTCCGCTATTGGGCCATTAACCGTAACTATTATCGGTGCAATGATTGCAGAGTCCACGTCCCACATGTCGACAACCTCTTGTGCTAAGTCAAGATACTTGATTTTTTTTATCTTTCTCAGTTTTCACGAGATTCTCGTCATGAGGGACAGCGATATCAACAATCATTGCACGGCGCTCGCGTCGATCTATCACCACAATATCAGGCTTATTGGCTACAATAGTCCTGTCAGTGATGATAGATCGATCCCAGTACAATGTGGTGTGACCATTCTCGAGAACTATGTCGGGCACATACCTGTAATATGGTACTTCGGACTCCACAAGGTTATACTGCAAGGCAAGTTGCTGGTGGATAATCCTAGCGAATTGTATCTGTGCAAGTACTCGGCGTTAGCAAGACGAGAACAACCGGAAACAATATGTCGGATTGATTCACCGGGACGGTGGCATGCCCGACAGATGTCAACCGAACCATCCTTAACAATGTATTTCCGATAATTATTCGTCATGATAACCTCATCCATAATTGCACACACAAAACCTTCGGTTTCCCCGAAGAGGTTGCAGAAACGTAACCAGGATACAGACGCCAAAAAGTCGACATCAGGCCCATGGAAGGCCCGGAAAAAGCGTCCGTGAAGCTCTTTGCCTTGCCATACTTCCTTACGATCGTTAGTATCAAAAACTGCAGGTTTGCGCCAGTTCTCTTTCGCCAAGGAGAGTGGGGTCAGACCCTTGTCCATCGCGACCACATCTCGATGCATCCCCACGTCGGCTTTTAGGAAATATTCCCTGAGACTGCATATCTCGTGATTGTGGAGGGTCTTAGCATTTAAAAAGCCTCGGCCTCCACACTTTCGCGGGATATACAGTCTCATTACTGATGACCGTGGGTGATGCATTCGATACACAGTCAGCAGCGTACGGACTCTCCTATCCAGGGCGTCGAGTTCGGTCTGAGTCCATTTGAGTATACCGAAAGTACATCAAGACCGGCAAGACCCAACAAGTTGAAGGCGCGCACCTTGTTTCCGCCTGATGGAAAACTATTAAATACTTTCTTCAGGCGGCCAAAGAAGCGCTCCTTTAACGAATGCTTCATGTCAGTAACATTGATGCCCAACGCTTCCGACATACCCAAATATTTGTAGGTTTCGGTTGAGGAGAGGGATCTACGATGTATGGAATCCGAGAGTTGGGTTCCCACGGATTGCATAATCTCCCCTAGCTTTACATGCATGACTGCACATTTTTCCACACCAAATTCCATCCTGATGGCGCTACTGAAGGTTTCTGTTACCTACAGTAACTCCATCAGTCGCAAATTGTTGGGGCAAAAAGTTTTAAGTCATCCATGTATAGGAGGTGAGATATCACTTGACCACCTCTTCTCAACCTATAGCCTGGACCTGAGTACTCCAGCAGTGTGCTTAGAGGATTCAAGGCTAAGCAAAACCAAAGCGGACTCAAACTATCGCCCTGAAATATTCCCCGCTCAATCATGAACGGTTCATCGATCCCTCGGATCTGCTGAAATCCTGGGTAGAGAAGGACCGTCCTCCATTGCCCCATACACGACATCAAGAAGGTGCGTAGAGTTGCGTCTTTATTATTATTATTATTTCCTATATTTAATTTACGAGTATGTACTTTACATTTTTAAATATATGTTATAAAAACATAAAATAAAAAACGTTTAAAAATATAAAACATAGTAGCCCACCGGTATCGGGAACAGGGTCCAAGCTACCGGCGGTCAGGGCTCCAGAGAGAGGAACCTCATAACAATGCGCGCCGTATCCAGAAGTACCGCTTTCTGAATCAGGCCCTTAATCCAGTTGCCCAACGAGAGCCTCCTTAGATGTTGGTCGAGGCTCTTGGCAATTAAGCAATTGGCTGATACCGACTATCGGCACAATGATTGCTGAGTCCACATCCCACATGTCGACAACCTCGCGAGCCAAGTCAAGATATTTGATTTGTTTATCTTTCTCGGCTTTCACGAGGTTCCCGTCATGTGGGACCGTTATATCAATAATCATTGTGCGCCGCTCTATTCGATCCACAACCACTATATCAGGCTTATTGGCAACAATAGTCCTGTCAGTGATGATGGATCGATCCCAGTACAATGTGATATTTCCATTTTCGAGAACTGGGTCGGGCACATACCTATAGTACGGCACTTCGGATTCCGCAAGTTTGTATTTCAGTGCAAGTTGCTGATGGATAATCCTGGCTGCAAGGTTGTGTCTATGCAAGTACTCTTCGTTAGCAAGACGAGAACACTCGGAGATAATGTGTCGGATTGATTCTCCCGGACGGTGGCATGCCCGACAGATGTCAGCCGTGCCGTCTTTCACAATATATTTCCGGTAGTTGTTCGTCATCATAACTTCGTCCATAATTGCACAGACAAAACCTTCGGTTTCCCCAAAGAGGTCACCGGAACGCAGCCAGGCTACGGACGCTAACAAATCTATCTATCTATCTATGACACTGTACTTGATCGCCTGCGAATTGAAATGCAGAGTAGCCATGTCATTGCCCCCCCGCCGCAGACTAATATAGTACCACCACAGTCCGACATAAACCAAGTTGACGTGACAGGGCTACAAACGTAAGTACTCAGTGCAATGAAGAATTGAGGAGTGCTTTGGTGATTCTGGAATATCGATTCATGTCTCCCGAACTTAGACCACGCTTACCTCGTTTACCCATGCATAACAAAAATAGGGCGCTTGTGGCGGCTCTGGATTCGCAGTTGTCAAACTATTTTGATAACTGCGAAGACCTCACCGATACTCATTCGATTTTGTACTGCGCGGCTGTAGCGGCATGTCGTGTAGCTCACGTCAAATTTGCTAATGACTCTAGAGCTACACGACCGAAATCAGCCGTATCAGCTTGGCAGTGCAGAATTGAGCGCCGTATTGGTGGGACCAGAGCGCTCATCGGCAAACTAACCTGCTTCAGGGAGGGCAATACTCGTCCTAGAGTGATGCGCTTTGTGAGGCGGGCGTTTTCAGGGACTGATGTCAGCCCTCAGGACTATATGTCCCGTGTCACAGAGCGCATCGACTTCCTGAAGCAGAAAGTCTATGCATGGGCAAAACCGTATTCGTAGGTATAAGCGGCGAGTGGACCGATACACTCAGAATCGCACCTTTCAGAGCGATGAAAGGTGGGTTTATAGGGATTGGGAGCGACCGGACCAAGGTGTGACTGACACACGCCTGCCGGATGATGATGCCATGTGTTCTTTCTGGCGCAGTATCTGGTCGGTGCCGGTCAGTCACACTGAAGGTGATTGGGCTCGGGAAGTCGAGCGAGCCTGCGATCCAATACCAGAAATGGGGGCTATTACCATCTGTCCCCAAGATGTAGCTCGTGCAGTCCGTCCGTTACCTAACTGGAAGTCTCCAGGGCCGGACGGACTGGACAACTTCCGGATCAAATGGTTTCTTGGATCGCACGCTCGCTTGGCGGCTCAGTACCAGTCTGCTTTAGAGTCTGGTTCGCTACCCCAGTTCCTAACGACAGGAGTTACCCATCTGCTCCACAAATCAGGTAGCACCGCGGAACCCAAAAATTATAGACCGATCACGTGTTTACCGACGGTCTATAAAGTTTTTACATCCATTTTGAGAGCTAAAATTAATGAACATATAGACACCAACTCCATCATGTCTGCCTCTCAAAATGGATGTAGGAATGGGTCCCGTGGTACTAAGGAGCTACTCTTCATTGATATGGCCATTAGCCAACAGGTTCGTCGTTCCCGAAAGGATCTGTCGACATGTTGGATAGACTACAAGAAGGCCTATGACTCGGTGCCACATACATGGCTCATGAGGGTGCTGGAGTTGTATAAAGTAGATGCAACTCTGCGCACCTTCCGGATGTCGTGTATGGGGCAATGGAGGACGGTCCTTCGTTATATCCTGGATGTCGAAATAACCAGAGGAACAGCGAGCCGATAAGGATCGAGCGAGGCATATTTCAGGGCCATAGTTTGAGTCCGCTTTGGTTTTGCTTAGCCTTGAATCCTCTAAGCACACTGCTGGAGGATTCAGGTCTAGGCTATCGGCTGCGGAGAGGTGGTAAGGTTATATCCCACCTCCTCTACTTGGATGATCTAAAACTCTTTGCCCCCAACAATTTGCAACTGATGGAGCTACTGAAAGTAACTGAAACTTTCAGTAGCGCCATCAGGATGGAATTTGGTGTAGACAAATGTGCGGTCATGCATGTAAAGCGAGGAGAGATTGTGGAATCCGTGGGAACCCAACTCTCGGATTCCATAAACCTTAGAGCCCTCTCCGCATCCGAAACCTATAAGTATTTGGGTATGTCGGAAGCGTTGGGCATCAATGTTACTGACAAGAAGCAATCGTTGAAGGAGCGCTTCTTTGGCCGCCTGAAGAAAGTATTTAATAGTCTTCTATCAGGCGGAAACAAGATGCGCGCCTTCAACGTTTGGGTCATGCCGGTTTTGATGTACTTTTTCGGCGTACTCAAATGGACTCAGATGGAACTCGACGCCCTGGATCGGAGGGTCCGTACGCTGTTGACTGCATATCGAATGCATCACCCACGGTCATCGGTAATGAGACTGTATATCCCGCGAGTGTGGAGGCCGAGGCTTTTTAAACGCTAAGACTCTCCACAACCGCGAGATATACCTACAGTCTCAGGGAATATTTCCTAAAAGCCGACGTAGTGATGCATCGAGATGTGGTCGCGGTGGACAAGGGCCTCAATCCGCTCTTCTTGGCTAAAGAGAACTGGCGCAAACCTGTAGTGCTTGACACTAACGATCGCAGGGAGGTATGTCAGAGTAAGGGGCTTCACGGACGCTTTTTCCGGGCCCTACATGGACCCTGATCCGACAATTTTTGTGCCGACTCGTTGTCTGTGGTAGCCCGCGAAAAAATTTCTTGCGTTTTATGCAATTTGCAGATGCGTGTCAGGTTGTATCTTGATCAAAATATGATACGCGGCAATAAAACATATGTATTTACATAATTTAAACCATAAAAATCATCAATACATCTCTCTAAATTAAATTTCGTGCAGAGTCATTAGATTTCGTTCGTTCGATGAATCTGCACGAAATCTAACATTTTAAACGAGCTTTTATTAGTCTGGATGTCATCTAAAAATAAATAAAATAAATATTTAATGAACAAAATGGTTGAACAATGAAACACAAACAACACCAGGCGTACCAGACATCTAGGACCAGTCCTTGTCAATACGAATCAAACGAGCCCAAACTCGATAGGGTTGCGTCGTTTTATTACTGAGTTCCCATGGCCATCTTCCGAATCTCTCTTCAGATCAGCTCCATGTCATAATAATATTGCACTGTCACCCGATTTACATGTGCATGTAAAATTTCACCTCAATCGGAAACCGGGAAGTGGGTCAAGCAATATTATATTACCGACAGACAGAGCCACTGTGACAGGTGAAACTAAATAAAAGCTTGTAAAAAGTAGTAGCCCCATCGGTATCATATCAAGCACCGTATTACCTAGAAGTCATATCTGTTAAACATAAGTACATTGCTTGTCGAACTAAAGACCTATCGCACTAACGACCTGTCGAACTACTGACATGTCGCACACGTTTGTCGCACTAATGACAAACACTCCCTGATCCGACAGTCGTTGTGCCGAAACGTTGACAGCTGGCTCAAGCACCTGAAAAAGAGAGCATCCGAACACGGTACGCGGTCAGATTGTTTCCTCCCTCTGTAGCCCCATAGTATGAGCGCATGACGTTCTCATTAATGGATTGGGTCCATCTCATGCTCTGCACACTTCCGCCGGGAGCTGGGCCCCTTTCAGAGGCCAGTGGGCCTCGAGGTCCTAAGCCATCCGGCGGCCGGCGTTCTCCCGTCGGCGAGCAGGTGGTGGCGTCGTGGGCGGGGAGAAATATTCGTCGCTCGAGCTCGACGCATCACAGCGCTTACAAAATGGGGCTGGGTACCGGCGGCGGCGAGGCGGAGCTGAGCGACGAGTCCGGAGGTGGTAGGCGTGCTCTTCGTGCAGCTGATCTTGTCAACATTTATATACTTATTTTCATCCTTAGTTTTCATCATTTCATTTTGTTTTGTTTTTCGCAGGTGACATGACAGATGTCACCTCCGATTCGGCATTATTTTAATATTACATTGTTTTAAATAGGTTGATTTCAATATTTTTAGGTTATATTAGGTCTTTACCTATGAAATTGCCGTTCTGCAGTACTGGCCATTTCAAATCAAAATAATTTTTGTTTGGCTAAGAATTCTAATTTCAAATGAATTTTATTTTAAAAACATGGATTTTTTTTTTTCCAAAAGTAGTCATTTGTTTATTGATTAGTGTTACATTTTCATCGCATTTCAATCTTTTTCGTCATCATGGATACGTTAAAAATTCGAGTAATTATGGAATATGAGTACCGTCGTGGCAGCAACGCGGCACAAGCGGCACGCAACATCAACGACGTTTACGGAGCTAACACTACAAACCAACGCACCACTTGTTATTGGTTTGCTCGCTTCCGTTCTGGAAATTTCGACCTGAAAAATGAACCTCGCGGTTGTCCAAAGACTTTGGTCGACAATGACGAATTAAAGGCGATTGTGGAAGCTGATGATACACAATCTACGGCTGAATTAGCAGCAGCTTTCGACGTTAGCGTCAAAACAATATTGGTCCATTTGCGTCAAATTGGCAAGGTAAAAAAGCTTGACAAATGGGTGCCCCACGAACTCAATGATCGCCAGCGCGAAGTACGCGTCGAGACGTGCCTTGCACTGCTCAACAGACACACAAATGAAGGAATTTTGAACCGCATTGTTACCTGCGATGAAAAATGGATTCTGTTTGATAACCGCAAGCGTTCAGCAAGTTGGTTGGATCCTGGTTCAGCACCTAAACAATGCCCTAAACGAAAACTTACCCCTAGAAAAGTGATGGTCACTGTTTGGTGGTCTAGCGTCGGTGTGATTCATCACAGCTTCTTACCAAACGGGGTGAGCATTACTTCAGATGTGTACTGTGAAGAACTGAACACAATGATGTAGAAGCTGGCACATCTCCAACCAGCATTGGTCAATCGCTCGTCACCGCTGCTCCTGCATGACAACGCGCGACCTCATACTGCACAGCAGACGGTCTCCAAGTTGCAAGAACTGGGGTTGGAAGCTCTCCGTCATCCGCCCTACTCACCAGACCTTGCGCCTACAGACTACTACTTTTTCCAGAATTTGGATAACTTCTTGGCGGGAAAATTCAATACCCGAGAGGCAGTACAAAATGCCTTTGAAGAATTTGTTGCCTCCCGTCCAGCTGATTTCTTTAAGAAGGGCATCAATAAACTGCCACTGCGTTTGCAAAGATGCATTGATTGCATGGGTGATTACTTCGATTAATACAAATAAAAAATGCATGAAAAAAATTCGTTTAATCTTTTTCATACAAAACGGCAATTTCATAGGTAAAGACCTATTATATTGATTTATAGACTTCTACATTTACTTAGGGTTTCTGATAAAATGAAAAACTGCGTCTAAAATAAATAAAACTACGGTAATTATGAAAACAAATTTTGTGACTTGTTGACGTTAGTGTTGCCAGCTTATTATTATCATAGACTACCTATATATAAATGAGAATTATTATTATTATTTAAATTGTCTTTGACATATCTCGGGACCCTGGGGTCCCGGACCTTTGGAAGGCGTACGAGGAGCCGAAGCCAACTCGCAGAGGCCCCTTAGATAATTTTAAGTGAAAAGAAGGCACCAGCCGAGGATTACCCCTGTATGCACTATGCAATTGCACCCAAGGACAACCCCCGGTTGGTGCAGAACTATTGCAGCACATGGAAACAAAACACATTGGGCCTATGGGTTTGGGTGGCTATAGTGGATTGGGTACCTTGAACTATGGAAGAACTATGTCCCCTGCCTGACCAATGTTATATAATATACACAGATAAATTGGCAGCGGGTGACTTGCACACTCAATAATGGGCCCCCGGAAACGGTCGCTATCACATAGTGACGTAGCGACAAGGGGCAACAACATATCCTGAGGTGCTTGAGGAGTGGAGAGGCATTCCACGGCTCTCAGAACAATCCCAGAGCCCGGAAGATGGTCAAGATTCCTACAAGCACTTACTGGAATACTTCCTTCCTCCAAGCACGTTTGCTCTTGCGAATCTCCACTCAAGCCGGCCAATAAAGGCAAGAATGAGGTGGGAGCTCTGTTCCCGTCAGTGTTCACTCCAGCCGGCCAATAAAGGCAAGCCAGAGGTGAAGAACAAGACTTTTCCCGGGAAATAGGGTCCGTGGGGTCGCTACTGCCCAACAGCTGGCCACATGCTGCCCTGCGGGTGCAAGTATCTCCCTTGGTCTGGCTCCTCACCCTAGACCTGTTTGGGCAAAGTAAACTCCACCGGCACAGACCCAGAGTTCGGAGCGCGCAAGCCCCACCACGACGTCAACGTAGAGATACGGCGGTGGGGTTATTATTATTATAAATGTGAAAGTTTGTATGTTTGGATGTTTGTTACTCAATCACGCAAAAACGGCAGAACGGATTTGGATGAAATATTGGTATACAGATAGTTTATAACCTGGATTAAGACATTGGATACTTTTCATCCCGGTAGGTTTCCGTGGGATAATTTCCGACATACACGCGGGCGAAGCCGCTGGCATCAGCTAGTAAAGAATAATAGATAGTTTTTCCTCTCAACAAGCAACACTGTTTTATTTGATTGAGCACAGACGGTTCACATCGCATATTGCGGCTAAGTTTTAGTTGGCTCAATTTTTCCGATTAGGCTTCTAGGCGATATTATTACGCAACCAAAGTAAATTTGAAACTTTCCTTTTCATTTAATTAATTATGCATGTGTACAAGATTAACAATATAATGAATAAGACTAAAACTTAATAAATTATACAACATTGCTCAAGTTTAACTTAACTTCTAAATCACTCTCATTTTCTATTTTTAATTCTTTACCAAACGTTTTCTTTAACAACAAGTCAATAGCTGCTTCTTCTGAAAAAAAAAGAGAAAACAATTTCATATTCATAAATTAACAGTTGCATTGAGGAGAATCGGTTCCAAACAAAATATATGGACAAACTTTTAAAGGAGACCAACTCTGTAATTTAGCTCGAGGTCCCGGTTGGGAGGAATAGGGAGGAGAAAAACTTCGTGAGCCATGGAAAAGCCGGGGGAGACCTATGCAAAAGCAAAGTAATCTGGGTCTAAACTATGAAATTGTAAAACTAGTTTTTAAGACTGGTAATAAAGGCTAATCTAAGAAGAAAATTTTTCAATGACTCAACTAATTAGCCACATTGTTAAAATTTTGGCTTGTATCTAAAGCTACGGTTTCCTGGCCACATAGCATCTGCAATTTACCGGCGAATGACGTCACTGAAACGTTATTTATGAAAATAAGTTGGTGTTTTCCTAGAGAGCGTTTTTGACACCGTAAAGTCAAACCCCGCTGCCCAAAGATTTAAATCGCTAGATTTACCCTCACCGTACTTAGGTGTGTGTGAAGTGACAGATATTTAACAATAACTTTAACCAGCGAAGCGTGGGCGGTTAAGGTTACTGTTAAAGTTATGACGTCAGCTATCAAATTGTCAAATGGAACAACCCATTTTTAACCGACTTCAAAAAGGAGGAGGTTCTCAATTCGTCAGAACCTTTTTTTTTTTTTTTTTTATGTATGTTCCCCGATTACTCGAAGATGGCTGAACCGATTTGGATTTTTTTTGTTTTATTCGAAAGGGTCATCACAGTTGGTCCCATATAAAATTGATTAACTTTGCTTCGGTAGTTTTTGAGTTAGCTTCAATAATACGTATTTTTTCCCCACTTTTAGGATGATGTTCTAGTTTGTTTTGCAGATAGTGGTATTAGAATTTGTGTGGGGTAGGTACACAATTAAAAAGTGAAAAATAAAAACTTTTTTACAAAAAAATACAACCGACTTCCAAAAACAACACTACAAAGTGAAAAATAACTTTAATTTCGGAAGTCGGTGGCAAAAAACGAAAACAAATTTAACACCGACTTCCGAAATTAAAGTTATTTTTCACTTTGTAGTGTTGTTTTTGGAAGTTGGTTGTATTTTTTTGTAAAAAAGTTTTTTTTAAATCTAATAGTTACTTTAACAAGGGTGACCATGGGTGTTATTGTTAAATTGGTGCAACCCACCCTAACTCACGCGAAAAAGTGTCCATACTGAGAAGAGCGAGGTGTCAAAACGAAACAAACACAACTATCTTTTGACGCGATAGGGCGAATCTAACGATTTAAATCTTGTCCGTTACTATCAGTTTCATGTGAGCCGTCACTGCGGTGGTTATGTGCGGCCACCGCTCTTCTAGAAAACCGAAGGTTTAGACCAGTGCTCAAGCAATAATTCCGATTAAAGAATGTAATCTGCGTTTCCCCAATTTAATTTCCAATTTATGTACTTTCGGAAAAATTTACTGCAATGGGTACACAAAGTACAACTTCATTATGACATTTCCAATAGTACTAGTCGTTCTGAAATTAATTTACACAGAATGACAGAAGAAAAGTTGATATTTGTTTAAATGTAGTACATAACATCAATCGAAAACAGGATTTGAATCTACTTTTTGGATTTGAGAATAGATTAGTATGAAACTCTATCATTCTGTATTTGAGTGGATAGTCATCCTCGAGCATGGTTTTCTTAGGCCCCTGGACTTAAAAATTCTGTTCTAACTTACCCGTAACTTGAATGGCCAGCAATTGATGAACAATATGTCGTGCAGTAGTCTTAAACAGGTCACGATTGCTTATTTTTTTCTTTTTGTAGTATGGCATGAGTAGTTTAACTACTAGTCCAGCAAGATCCACCTTTTCTGTTTTCTTTACTGTAGGTTCATTCGTTTTATTCGCCTCGCTTTTGCTCCTATGTTTGCTTTCTTTACGATGTAGTCTATCTCTTTTATGTTTTTCGCTTTTTTCTTCTTTCGTCTTTCGTTCATCCTTTATTTTTTTACTTAAGCTAAGTTTATGTTTTGTTAAGTTTGTATCTTTGTCCTTATGTTTAGATAGTGTTGGAGGCGGAGCAGACTTCATGGTAACTAGTGCTTCTATTTGGTCGACGTCAGGCAGGTTTTCAGGAGGTGCAGTTTCGGGTGGCAGATCTTTGAACATTTGTAGTTTTTGCAGAACAGCATCAGCTTCTAAACTTAATTTACGAGCTTTGTTGAAATTTGCGTCATCACTTTCCATGTGGTCTAAAGAACAGTTAGATTTATTTTCTTCAAAAGACGCGTCATTGTCGTTTTTCATTCCAATTGAATCAATATTTTTTTTATTGACTTGATCATTTTTAATGTCACTAAGTATTAATGTTTCTTCTGCACTATTGTTGATCGTTAAATCAGTGCCGTCATCAATCACTAAATCTTTTTCAGATTCTCCATCTGACTGACCAAATAAAGATGTCGATTCCGTTGAAGTTTCGTGTCTTTTATGTTTTTGTTTGTTAGGTTCCTTGGAACTATTTTTCTTGGACTGTTTCTTTTTGCGATCAGTTTTATCACGATTGTTTTTTTTTACTTTTTTAGGCGGTCTAGTTTCGCCATCGCTATCAGAAGATTCTCCAAAGAGAGCTTTGATTTTTCGTTTTGAAGGAGGTTTGTCTTTGTGTAATTTACGATCTGTATCTTTGTTTTTCGTTACAATTTCATTATTTTCAATATCTTGTTCATTGTCAACATGTTCTTTATGTTTATTCGGTATACCTTGTAATGTTATATTTATCACAAATGTTTTCGATCCTTTACCAGATGTGTATTTGCTAATTCTATCTACAGACTCTGCATGGTCATCAACAGTATGAGTATCTTCGTCACTTATATCTTTTAATTTGAGCGTAGTATCATTACTATTTACGTGACATTCTTTGTTACCACTGTTTTTGCTGCCTTCGTTATTTTCATCAATAACAAGACCACTATTATCATCGTCACTTTCTTCTGGAGTATTATCAGGAGACGCCTCTGATGATTTTTTAAAAAAGCTTTTTAGTTTCGTTTGAGTTAATGGGTCCCTTCTGAAAGAATTTGCTTTTCTTTTTGTTTCTTTGTCAGCTTTGGACAACTGTCGTGCTTCATTTTTCAAGTCCATATCTTTTTGATAAAATAAAAAAAAAACTGAGTAATAATGTCATCATTAGGATAATTTATTTTATTATTGTGGACGGGATAGCTTAGCTTCCTAGAATGGCGAAACCGGGGTAGGATAAGTGCAATGGAACGGCACTTTTTTACGGGATAACTTTAATAATCTTTACTACCTTCGCCGTTCTAGCAACAGTACAGTCGTTTCATTATTTTACTTTTGACAGCAACCTTATAGCAACGAGAATAAAGATCATTGGGATGCAAAATCAGGGGTATAATAACTTTGTAAGGACTGTAAACCAGTTGGTATACACACCCCGCCACCTTATCATTCAAGCTTACCTAATTGTGATGCTGTAATAAAACCGTTGCAGTTTTTGCCTCTTTGTTGCTCAATTTCTTTAACGAATTCATTGCGTGTGTTGCTTTTCTTGTGCTCGAAATTTTTTAACTGAGGATAAACTTGATCCTTACACGCTTTAACGGCTGAAATCTGTTGTTTTGTGTTAGTAAAAACATTTTTATTGAAAATTGCATGTAGTACCCTACATTACTAGATTAATGTTTCGGAGAATAAAAAAAGAATCTCACCAATTTGGACATCGCTCGCCTATACAAACTGATAACCGTGCTACTGGAAAATGCCTCGTATTCCAATTCTATAGCGCACTGTTCTATGTTGTATCTCGACAACGGCTTCTCAAATTGGTCAACTTCTTTCGTGCTTTGAAAGTTATTATTTAGGGCATCAGTGAGTAACGTGAGATAGCCATCGCGGCTTGCCACTGATAATCCGTTTACCTAAAATAAAATGTATGCTTGTATATTTTGTTGTTGAAATCACATTTTAGTATGACAGAAATACAATGTCAACCATTGATTGCTATTATCGTAAGAACATAAAGGCGCTACTAGTTCCATACTTCCCCGGCAATGTGCGGCTGCAACATTATCTACTATATTTTTTTAGTAGTGCTTAGGTATGACGTATAGTTTTGTTATGTTGTTTATATGTATATATATACAACGTGTCGTTTTGCATCCTCGTCAAATTTAAGGTGTGGTATAGACCATGAAACCGAACAACTTTTTCCATGGCACCAACATCGTAATCGCGAAAAAATAATCAGCCATCCCATACATTTGCGTCGAGTAGGTAGGTATTGAAGTCTTTTATGGGACAGTTGAAAATTTTTTCGCGATTACGATGTTGGTCCCATGGAGAAAGTTGTTCAGTTTGATGTTCTATATCAGACCCTGAAATTTGACGAGGATGCAAAACGACACGTTGTATATTAATGGGTACTTAATAATGTAAATACATATAGTATTGCCTGATTCTAGTGGCTAATCAAAATAATATGTATACATCTTCAAGATTTACCTTATTGCCAGTACTTTCAGCCGCTTTGCATTTTGAATGTTTGGCGGATTCAGCCTCATTATTTGCTTTCTTGTCTTCTGTGCGTTTTTTCCTATTGGCAAACTCTTGCAAAATGAGAGATTTAGTTTCCTGTGCAATACGACGCCGGTTTGTTTCACCATCTGAGTCGTCGCTGTCATCTCCACCGCCGTAATATGACTCGGACTCCCTGCAATGTTAATAAAACATATTTAGTTACGGTATACGTACTATTCGGATCTTGGCGGTGACTACTCGGTAGTCGCAGTCAACTGCTGCTACTGCGGAGCATTCGGATTGCAGCGGCCGCGACTAAGAGTCACAAGCAGTTGGCAGACAAGAGTATTGTGAAAAAAAAACTTATTTTGGATTATACAAATATTAATAAAGCATAACGAGAGCTCATGACCTCTTCATGCTGCTTCTGCTGGAGGATGAAGAGCCTCCTCTTCATGATGCTTATTGTTTTTTTAACTCTCCATAGGATTTGAGGCAAGGAACATAAAGAGGACGATGTTTAGCAACAAACTCTACAAAATATTTGTCTTCTTGATCATAAAACGACTCTCGAGTGACATCGAGTGCTAAGCCGCGCTCGCGCACTCAAGTCTTGATCGAGATCTGGAATGAGATTTTCTTGCCACGAGATTGGATCTCGAAAATGGCTCCAGATCTCGCGAATAAAAAGATTTCTGAAAGGAAAAAGGAGAAAAGGCTAAGGGAGATTTTAAAAATTCATGTCCTAAAGGGGTTAAATAGGGGATGAATGTTTGTATGAAAGTTTGTTATTTTGTCGATCAGAAATCCCATCGGGCACACAGCTTGTACACGAAAAAATATAAAAAGACACTAACTTTTTCTGTCCCTGCCGCCCTTCTCCATAGAGATCAGACACGTCCTGGTGCACCACAAGCCTGCCGTCGCACAGCTGCGCGGCGCCAGCGCGGCGCTGGTGCTGCTCCAGCGCGCGCCGCACGCTGCGCTCGTCCGCGCAAACATCGCAGCGCCCGCCGCACTTCGGCACCTCCTCCCCGAAGTATTCAGCGAACACTTTGTGGCGGCACCTGAGTACAAACCTCCTATTACTTTTGTTTCTTAACGTAATGCGACTAACGAAGGTATTTACAAGGCAAACTTGAGTGGAAACTAAACTAAAAAAAAATCTGCCACTATTATTGGTGTTCTTCAGAAAGGTCAGGTGCATAGTACTCACAACCAGCGTACATTATGAACGTAAACAAAGCAAAAGGAAGTATGTAAGGATCGTAGCAGGTTGCATTCTGTAATTTCTGCCTACCCCCATGGGCAGAAGGTGTGAGGTCATGTCATCATCATTCTCCTGCCCTTATCCCAATCTATTTGGGGTCGGCGCAACATGTCCTTTTTTTCCATACTTCTCTATTATTCGTCATCTCGGTAGTCACCCCCTTTCTAGCCATGTCATCTTTCACACAATCCATCCATCGTTTCTTTGGTCTTCCCCTACTCTTATAGCCATCGACATTCATACTCAAAACTTTCCTCACGACATTTTCCTCCAGTGTGAGGTCATGTATATGCAAGTATTTAATTTAAATTATTATGACGCTCTTCAAGCTTTAACTTGGAGTGTAGCACTGAAACACTAGTAAATCATCACGTGCGCACTGCGAGCCGGGCTACATGTTGCAAATAACGTTTTTATTTTATTTAGTACATAAGCTTGTAGGAGAAAGTGGTACATTGATTGGTTGTTAATGTTTAAAACTTACTTGATATCTTCACAGTATTTCACCATAATTTCAAAGCTCTTGTAGGCCGTTTTACACCGATTCTTTTGTTCTGGTGTTTTTGCTCTACCTACTTCCGTTTTCAGCAGAAAGTCAACAGTATTGCGTTCACTGCGGCAGTAGTAAATACGACAAAAAGCTGGCTTGCCATCACGACCAGCTCTACCAGATTCCTGTTTTAAAATAATAGTTATGGATTTAATATAAAACATCAACCGAGTCATAGTGTGTGGCAAGCGGTTTAAGCTTCCCACACACTATGACTCGGTCGGCATGAGGTGGCTGCGTCGAGTGACAGCTATCATATATAGCCATAAAGAAAAATGAGAAGTTTTACAGCATAAATAAACAATAGATGCCAATATTTGCTTAAGGTAACAAGCAGTTGTCCCATTAATTTGGTGGTCTCAAATATGTACAAAGCAATATGTACTCTATTTTGTTTAATGTTTAGAGTAAGAATATAAGATTATTGTAGATTCTAACTTGATAATAGGCGGCGACATTTTGTGCGATACCCCAGTGCGCGACGGCGCGCACGCTCGCTTTGTCCACGCCCATGCCGAACGACACCGTCGCACACACGCATGGCACCTCGCCACGCGACCACTTCTCCTGTACTGATATGCGGTCGCCGGACTTCATACCTGGAATAACAGTATAATTTAAAAACAAGCCTATTCATTTCACAGTTTGAATAAATTCAATAACAAATAAAATGCAAACCACCTATATCACAAATAAGACAGTTTAATAAATAAAAATATCACACACCTATATATAATAATTATTTTATAAGCATTTGCAAAGCATACCTCCATGATAAGCTAAAGACATTAGACCCCTTTTAGATAACATGTGAGCTAAATCTTCAGTTTGTTCTCGTGTTCGACAATAAACAATAACTGCATTTTTATCTTTCTGAAATATGGTATAAGTACAGTTAAATAATTATAAAATAATTTGAAAACGTGCCAATTTCAATAAAATAATAGAACAATAAAAATTAAATACTAACTGGTTTCACATTGTCATCCTCTTTTACGCTTTTTTTTAAGAATTCCATTAAATGGCCCACTTCATCCTCTATACAGTTTTGATATATTACATCATAAAATAAATTTCTTCTGAAACTTGGTGTTTTGTATTGTGCCACGGGCAGCAACAGTTTGAGATTAGACAGAATATCTTTTGCCACTTCTGCACTTGCGGTAGCCGTTAGGGCAACCCATGGTATACTTTTATACTCTTCTCTGAGATTACCTAACTTCAAATAATCTGGCCGGAAGTCATGGCCCCACTCACTAACACAATGTGCTTCATCCACAACTACATAAGAAACTTTCTTGTATTTGACCAGATGCTCCATAAGAGATTTAAATGTGCCAGTAGCAGCCTGTTCTGGTGTGACATATAGAAATCGAGTACTAGGTTTCATGCTTCTTAAATCATTAAGAACTCTCTCTCTGTCTTTTGGTGTCATTTTAGAGTTAATAGACTCTGCATTTACTTTTATTTTAGACAGGTGATCAATTTGGTCTTTGATAAGGGCCAATAGTGGAGAGAATACAATTGCAACTTTGTTGTCTTGCAACATTGCTGGCAGCTGGAAGCATAGAGACTTGCCAGAGCCCGTTGGCATTGATACATATACATCATGAACACCTGAAATCATGTAAGTTGGATAAAGACGAAAAGGATCCCAATATCAAAATATTCATTTCAAGACCTACACAATGATTAAACTCCATTTACTTGACAAATAAGACCATTTTAGATACAGAAATGTGTTGGTATATAAAGCACTAGCAATGTTTCAAAAGATATTTGCATCTGGGTGAGCCGGTTTTGTCTAAAATGGAATGTAGAGCTTTATTTTAGCTAGAACTTCGGTGGCTATTTTGGTAATTTGGTATATTACAACCATTTCGTGACGTCGCTTATTGCGTTTGCTTGTTTTTACTCAAAATTTAGTCAGTATACGAACTCGATGCACGCTAAAACCTTTGATTTTATTTAGATAAATGTGAATTCCGTACCTCTTGCAATTGCCCTAATCGCACGCTCTTGAAGTTCACTTTTGAACTTGCGATGTCCAAAACATTGAAACAATTTTTCTGTTACGTTGTCCATCATGAAAGCTCGTTTGCTCACTCAACACCAGCAAAATTATGGCACGCAAATTGTGAAAACTTTTAACCATAACAAGTCTGTCGGCATATTTGTATATGTATAAACTTTTAATATGTAAATTGTAAAATAAATAGAGAATAAAAACAACCTCAAATTATTTCGTATCTAAATACGACATAACTGACTGACTAGTGACAAGTCAAAGTGACAACTGACAAGCAATACTGACAACACGATGACAATGACATTGACAATTTGTTAAATACAACTCATGGAATCAGTATCTACTAAACAAAGACAACTGAGGGCCAATTCTCGTAATTAAAAACGTTCAAATTCAAGTCACAATGTCAGCCAGCGACAATCAAAATGTCAAAAATGTAGGCAAACTCTATACAATTTTGACAGATTGAGACTGAGATGAGATTGCGAACGTTGTTATAAAAATACGGGAATTGCCCCTCAGTTTAGCTACGGTTTCCTAGCAACGCCGTGGCCGCTACTAAAGCTTTGGTTCCATTAGGAAAGCGGCCGTCTGAAAAAAATTCTGTCATTTTTACCTCCATCCCGCGCCTCCCAAAGATTTTAATCTTTGCCGCTGTCATCATTTTCATGACAGCCGTTAAGTGCGGCCAGCGCTCTTCTAGAAAACCGTAGCTGCGTAGCGTAACGGCCACCGTGACGGCTCTCATGAAAATTATGGCAGTGGCTAATATTTAAATCGTTAGATTCGGCTTGCCGCGTCAAAAGAAAGTCGCATTTCAGATTCGTTTTGACACTTGTCATAGAAATGCTGTAAACATGGACCTAATAATATAATATAAACAGGACTGAGCTCTCCAAAAACTTTTTTACAAAAAAATACAACCGACTTCCAAAAACAACACTACAAAGTGAAAAATAACTTTAATTTCGGAAGTCGGTGTCTGATTAAATGTATTTTCGTTTTTGCCACCGACTTCCGAAATTAAAGTTATTTTTCACTTTGTAGTGTTGTTTTTGGAAGTCGGTTGTATTTTTTTGTAAAAAAGTTTTTATTTTTCACTTTTTAGTGGGTCTGTTTATAATTTGTATAAGTTACAATAGTCTAATGTCAATTGCTCATCACATGTTACAAAATATTGCTTTTCCCGATGCTGGGACGTTAATTGTTGAGGAGTTCTGCTGGTAAGAACCAGGAGAACTCCTCAACAACCACTCACCACACGCATTGTGTGACGAGCGGAAATTGCTTAGCAACCATATTAAAGTAATCGAATCGCAACCCGTGAAATATTTATCATTGAGTAGTTCCGGTAGCCATCTGTGGTCTTCATCATCAGTTCCACTTCACCCAGTGGTGCTTTCCGAGAGCAAATGCACGAGCTACTATAAAAAATACCCAAATCGCTATAGGTGTGCCTATAATATTTGAAGAGTTCCTTCGATTTCTCCAGGATCCCATCATCAGAACTGGATTTTGACAAAAATGGGACCATTTGGAAAGTATACCCTTTCAAAAAAATATTTTTTCAAATCGGTTGGCAAGCGTCGGAGTTATGCGCGAACAAACATAAAAAAAAAAAAAAAAAATACAAACATCCGAATTGAGAACCTCCTCCTTTTTTAGAAGTCGGTTAAAAATCGTATCATACAAAAATTAACCATAAGGATTGCACCTTAGGTTTACATTTGATAGGATATCTTAGCTGAGGCAAAACGAGACGAGAGAGATAGCCCGAACTGAGGCTGTTTGTCCCTTTTGCTCAATTGCCAAAAGATAAAAATGTTAAAGATAGTAGAAAATATTTCACCAACTACAAGTAAAATAAGTTACGTATATTTTTTTTAGCATTTAGATTAGTTTTAAATAATTTTATTTATAGATTTACAATCTGTACATCATAGTCAATAATGTTATTTAAGTAAAATCCATAAGTAAAATTAATCAAAATAATATGATTGTTAGGTAGCTATCATATAATTACTCTGGTAACACTGAAATCTGACAGCAATGAATGACGTTGTTATGAAGTTTCTAGTTAGCGCCGCTAACTAGAAACTTCATAACAACGTCCTTACGTACAACGTCCAACGTACAACGTCCTTAGCGGGCCTTTTTATTGTTTTATAGTTTCAGATTGCCCAATAGTGTTCGGGGTTATTATTATAGAAACTGTTATGTACAGACGCCAGCACATCAAGCTACTACAATCTGTCAAATTTCTTTAATAGATTTTCATCTATAACGCTTTAGCGTTATAGATGAAAATCTATTAAAGAATTTTAGCATTAGGTTCTAGTTTTGATTGGGAAAATTTGAGTTTCGGGTGGCTTGACCTGCTGGCGTCTGTACTTTACAAATCCAAAATGTCTACTTTCTGAAATATCTTTCAGAAGATATTCGTTATTTAAACAAACGTCCAGCCAGCGGGCCCTTTTTTAAATACTACTTTACTACTATCATACAATAGTGTTAGGAGCTCGTAACTATATGTAACTTACAAATCCAAAATTTCGACTTCCTATGGGCTTCATAAGACATTCGTTAATTAAATAAGCGTTTAGCTAGCAAAACCCCTTTCAAACATTACCTATACCTACTTTCATCAATGATGTTTTATAGAACCTCATTGACTTTCATAATCACCCAACAGGGCTATTACACCAAAACTAATTAAGAAAAAGAGCAGCTATTTTAAGGTGATTGCGCTGTGGTAGACCGCGAAATCAAAAAACGCAAGAAAATTTGAATTTTGCGGGCTACCACAGCGGATCCCCCTTAAGTAGGCCGCTATGTAAATTTGAAAAGTGCTCAAGCAACCGCGAGAATTTTCAGTTTGGTGAAAACTGACCCTTACATACCTACTCATTTTGCTTTGTATAAATATTCCGGTGCAAATTCGAAAACAATGCACACGCAGCGACTTCAAAATCTCCAGTCTACACACAGTTTTTATTATTGCTAGTGACAAACCGGCGGTCAAAATTGAATTGTTAGACATAAAAGAAAAAGGAAAATATAAAAATCTTCGTTTCATGATGGAATATTTTAATGTTACAAAAATATTTACTTACATAATATCTATCTTTGGATATACATAATTTTCGTATTTACCATGAACTTACAATTAGTGCGACCAAAAGAAAAATAAAGGAAAAATATCCTAACAGCACATTTCACTACTGACAAAACAAAACTACGACTAAAACGTTATTTTTACCCCCATGATGGTCTGCTATTCTCTGTCCACCACGTTATTCACTTTTTTACACCTGTCAGTTTCATACTAACGAATATGTGTTTTAAGAATTTGATCCTTATTACAACTAGAAATTGTCCAACTGACAGGTGTCAAAAAGTGAATAACCTAGTGGACAGAGTATAATTTTAATAAATGCGAAAACTACGTAAACGTTTCAAATAAATTACAATATCACAAGAATCGACTTTGTTTTATATTAAAAAAAAAAGGAAATCGATATTCTGATATGGTATAACATACGACGAAAATACATTTTTTCATATCTTAGGTACTTACCTAACAGAATAATTATCTTTAGTCGTCATAAACTAGGCCACTAGTTCAGCAAGTCTCCTGCTTTTGCGTGTTATGCATTTGCTTCAGAAAACAACAAACAACTGGCAACTAACATCTAGTTGTAAGATGCGGTCACTCTGGCACTGCTTTGTAGCATGTCCAGTTAAGCGTTTTGCGCGCATCCGAGATACTGAAAGCCAATACATTTCATGCGTGATTTTACTGTTTATTCCCCTTCTCCTCATTAACCGAGTACCGTTCCCGTCCGTTTTTTAAATTTATTATTTGTTAAACGGAGACAACGGGAATAAACCCATTTTGCGCGTAATACATACTCATTTGCGGTCTGGGCGCCTTTTTACATTCAATACGGTACGCGCGTAAATCGCCTTGTCTTGACCAGTACTTAGCACGTAGGTTGCATCTTGAAAATATGTAATTTATTGACCGTAGCTTAAGGCCACTAAAAAACTGACTCATGGCGATCACTAAACTCACAAGCAACCAAATTGACTCAACCCCATACGACTCTCACGGAGGCGATCGGCGGCGGCGATCTCTCGCGTCCAAACTTGGTCCAGGCCATGGTGCGGAGCGAGAGTGCATGGGAGGCCGTCACCTCCTTCTGCGAAGCAGTAATGCTTGCAAAGGAGGAGGCGGGACGCGAGAGGGAGAGGCAACAGCCGCGCCCTCGCGCCCCTAGCCGCCGCAGGAGACGCCCTGGGCGGCGGGAATCTATCGCCGATTCCCGGCCACCGTAGGCGCGGGCTTGCGGACGACGAGTAATGGGCAGCTCGCCGTCCGGTAAGGACCAGGCCCGGGTCGACGGCGCGTTGTGTTCCACGCGCGCCTCAAAGAGATGTCAGCAGTGACGGGGTCCAATAGGGCCGAAGCCGCCGGGGTCGCGGGTAGTTCGAAAGAGATACCGTGGCCCTGGCACGGGCAACTGAAGGAACACGGGTGGGTTTTAGTCAGTAAAAGTCTGACACGTCCTCCCGCTCCGCCCAGAGCGGGAGAAGTCATTTGATGATTTCCCATCCACAAAAAAAAAAAAACCCCATACGATCCGTGCATAAAAACTCGTTTTTTATTTTTTAAATAGTTCTTATCCCATTTATGAAAAAGTTTTTTTTTTTAAAGCCTGACATTTCAGCTTGATGGTACACACGGCTACAGATCAAGCTATACTTTTCCAGTTTACACTGACCTCTCATTGTATGGAAATCCTATACAATGCGAGATCATCT
Organism: Cosmia pyralina; assembly: GCA_946251885.1. NCBI lineage: Eukaryota > Metazoa > Arthropoda > Insecta > Lepidoptera > Noctuidae > Cosmia > Cosmia pyralina. Next base: position 17,053,873 of record OX276346.1, read on the forward strand.
TCACTGGAAATGTATAGCTTGATCTGTAGCCGTGCGTACCATAAAATCGGTTAAGTGCGAATTCCATTTCACCAATGAGAATGAACGCGATCAGCACTTCTAAACTGCGTTATGGAGCTGCCAGTGTCAACATTCCATAACAATTTTGACACGACAGCTCTTGAACGCGGTTTAGATGTGCTGAACGCGTTCAGTTTCATTGGTGAAATTCGCCCTTAGCTGGTTGTTTTCGAATAATTGCTATTTGAGTTAAAATGCATGATTAGGAATCGAGTAGATTTGGTTGCTTGCAAGTGTAGTCGTCGCCTAGGTTGCGGCGGTACAGATACCCAAAACAATATTTTCATTGGTTTTACTACGAGAAAAATCTCATTTCATAGCCCTCAGTGACACAGTCATTAGAAGGATGTTACTTAGGGCTAAAGTGTATCTATAATCGAAAATACTATTTTTTTATTATACACCTAGAACAACACTAATACTTACTTGAAATTAAAACCAATAATCAGCAAGACATCATTGTCATTGCGACTAGACTAATCTTTTAGTCTAGAAGTACGCAACAGTATTAACAGAAATATTAGTTCATAAGAAATTATAAAACATTGTAATAAATACCACACGATACAATTCATACAATACATATTGATCATATCATTAGAATAATAGATTGTTATTATATTATAATTAAACCTGATTTTATGTCAAATAGAATATTTTCTTTATTGGATATTGAATAATATTGGGAATGTGCAACTACTTTTAAAGTCGTTACTCATTAACTACTACTCCACTCAACTGAGTTGAGTGGAGTAGAAAATACCGATCGATCGAGATCGGTATTGTCATAGGCAAAAAAATCATCAAATTGTCTTTATTAGAGGTGAGTAAACAAGGGTCATCTTAAAGGTACGTCCAAATTGAAGTCTTACTTTGATGGCAGAGACTTTAAAAAGAACTTAGTTTACAAGTCAACCCACCCTATAGCCACGTTAATGCGATCGTGCTTCAAAGGAGTTGTCCAAAAATGTTTTTTTATTACTCAATAATTCCGATGAGGTTAAGTTAAATATATTTGGATAGACATCCCAAAAACTAGTGGTTCTAGCTATTTCATATATTTTTTAAATCCTCCAATTTTGAGAAAAATAGTTTTTTTATTTTAGTGTGAATTTATTCCTAAAACGAAAAACCCTTTCTAATTATCTAGGATAATAAAGTGAACACACCCCAAAAAAATAGGAAACTTGTCAAAATTGACACAAGGTACTGTCATTACTGTCATTCAATATTTGATGTAAGAGTATAACACTATGACAATGTAAACAAAACGTTAATCTAATAAGATTATTTACCTACGTACGTTTTATAATATGAAATAAGATGAAATGGGATATTTTCAGTCAAAAATGTGTAGTATAATCCTTTTAGAACTGAAAGCACACTCTTTATGATTATGGCTACTTCGAATGTTTATGTCATGGGCAACTTGACTGAAAATATCCCATTTCATCTTATTTCTTATTATAAAACAAACGTTTTGTTTACATTGTCCTAATATCTCTTAAATCAAATATTGATTGATACTTTGGCAGTAATGACTAATGACAGTACCTTGTGTCAATTTTTGACAGTTTCCTATTTTTTTTTGGGTGTGTTCACTTTATTATCCTAGATAATTAGAAAGGTTTGTTCGTTTTAGGAGTAAATTCACAATAAAATAAAAAATGACTTTTCCCAAAATTGGAGGATTTTAAAAATGTATGATATACCTAGAACCACTAGTTTTTGGGACGTCTATCCAAATATATTTAACTTATCCAATTCGGAATTATTGACTAATAAAAAACCAACGTCCATACAAAAAAGCGGACATCTCCTTTGCCAGCATTCATATAAATAAATACTCTAATCTTACCAAAATGAGCAAAGAAGCAAAACAATTTTTGACAGAATTTACAGCATTTCAAAAAGAAAACACTGATTCTAGAAGTTTAAATTTTATCTATCAAACTAGAATTTGGGCAAGTGCATGATGTACTTAAGTAAAAAAATTGCAATCATAAGCTCAACGACAGTCAAAGTACAATAATAAATTTTATGATCGGCTTTCAGTCTTACTAACGCGACTAACCAGTATCCGAATAGAGTCGATGGCAGTCGCTACATGTATTAAATCTGATTACAAATACTAGAAACCCAGCCCGACTTTCGAGCCCCGCCAACTCCTAAGAGAGCCACGGACACTAAATTAAATAATTGTGTCTCAATAATCGAAGCTTGAGCATCACACGCCACAGACGGCACTATTCACTTGTTTTAGTTTTTTTTTTGCGAAACCTAATGCACTAAATAGAACAATATTATGGATTATGGGTACTATACCTTCCTGACATTTCAACAAAATCGGAAACGAGTGCTGTCTATGACGCAAGCTTGTTAGGTTGGTGACGATTGAATATGTCAGAACAGATGAAGGTCTAGGAGCCGTACACGAGGCTGTAGAGATGCGAGGTGTGATCGGCGAGCGCGTCGTCGGGCGCGCGCAGCTCCAGCACGCGCCCGGCGCCCAGCACGAGCACGCGCGCGCTCTCCAGCACGCCGGCTAGGCGGTGCGCGACGAATACCACGGTGGAGCCGCCGAACGAGCAGCGGATAGCGTCCAAGATTAAGCGCTCTGCTTCAGGGTCCAAGTTAGCAGTCGCCTCGTCCACCAGCAGGATCTAACCATCGAAAATTCGTTATGTAGCTGATGACTGCCGTGCAATGACAATGCTCTGTATCTTAAGATACACTGTGTTGTCGATATAAATCATCATCATCTGAGAATTTGTCAGAGGAAATTGTCCTTTGATTTAAATTTAATTAAATAATCACGAAAACCCTCTAGAAAAACGACGTTGCCAGCCCGCGCGCGATCAACGCTCTTTAAACACAACTCATGTTTTAGTAACCCGCTATCTATAAATACACTGTTTTGTCAAGTCATAACAATCATCAAAGAACGTGAGCTCGAGACATGCTACCGTTTTTTATCTCTATTTGAGCAGTAGCAAGAGGAACCATAACCGGCTTTACGCTTCGCGTACTAAGGATTACTTTTTTACACATCAGATGCTTTGCATTCTTAAAATGTTTTTTGGCCGAATTGTTGATAGATGTGCATAGTACGATTCTGAATGACATTTTCTCAATAAATGTACCGAAGTAAAAATTTTCACTTCAGTACATTTATTGAGAAACTGTACCTATCTAAAATTATATTTTATAGTTCAGAATCGTACCATGCACATCTATCAACAATTAGGCCAAAAAATATTTTAAGAATGCAAAGCATTTTATTTAATTAACATACTTTTGTCTAAAAAGTAATTATTTGACTGACTACCCATTTGTAACAGCGTCCTTAAGGGGATTCTCGCGGCTCGTCACGGAAATCCCCTGGAAGCTAGGTGGGAATCCCCTGAATGCGCTTCAGTTTTAACTGCATTCAATCAAAAAAATCTACAGAATAGGTCAGACTGCCTACGACATTACTCGAGCAGAGTTTTGTAATAATAGAGATACGAGTTTATTATCGGCAAGAGCTGTGTACCTTAGGGCGGTGCAGCAAGGCTCGCACGACGCACAGCAGCTGCGCGTGGCCGCGAGCGAGCTGTTCGGCGCGCGCCGGCGCACTGAGCCCGCCGCGCACGCCTACCAGATCGCGCGCGCCGCACGCGTCCAGCGCGCGCCACACCTCAGCGTCCAGGTACTGCCGCAACGGATCCACGTTCTCGCGGATGCTCCCCGCGAATATGAACGGCTCTTGTGGGATCACGCCGATCCGGGACCTATTGCAGTACAACATTACAAATCAGAACAACATACTAAGTACGTTTTGTCGCTGCAGGGTCATAAATCATGTTTGCAAAGTGTTTAGTGTAATACACTAGAGAATAATATGATATTCCCAACTAATATTATAAATGCGAAAGTGAGTTTGTTTGTTACGCTTTCACGCTATAACGGCTGAATGGATTTAGATGAAATTTAGCAAATGGGTTGACCATGACCTGGATTAGGACATAGGATACATTTTATCCCGGTTGCACGTTCCCGTGGGATAAATTCCGACCTCCACGCGGGCGCAGCCGCGGGCAAAAGCTAATAAATAATAAAAAGATTACGTTTCTACATTGGCCCTACACTAGGCAAGCCTGTCTCTTTGGATACCAATATGGGAGTTTTCTGTGTGCAGGGCGCTGGTCATAGCGAGCTCTTGTTACCTGAGCGCATGCAAGTGCAGCGTGGAGATGTCGACGCCGTCGACCAACAGGCGGCCGCGCGCGAGCGGCGCCAGTCGCAGCAGCGCAGTGAGCAGCGAGCTCTTTCCGGCGCCGGTGCGGCCCACCACACCGAGCTTCTCACCCGGGTGCGTCGAGAACGTCACGCCGTTCAATGCCAATGCACCATTCTCCCGACCGCTACAAAAGAGAAGGGAAAAAAAAAAAAATGTCGGAACCACAAGGCAACAAGTCCACTTGCAGGTAAAAGAGTTAAGTACCTATATTTTAGGTATACGTCATCGAACTCTATGACGCCCTGCGAGGGCCAGCCGTATGGTGGTGGGTCACCGTCAATGGTTTCGATCTCCACCTGCAAAAGTGCCAAAATACATTATAGTTTGTTCGACAGAGTTAACTTATAATCAACTCTATACAACATACCTTCTTGATGTACTCGCCGACGCGCTCCACGGCGATCATCTCGCGCTCGGTCTCAGTGAAGGAGTTCAGAAGGTTGCTCAACATGGACGTCATCGACAACGCGTACGATATGGCGAGACCGACGAGACCTGCGTTTGGTAAGCATTTAGAACACACGCTTCTACTGTTACCTATGTAACCAATGCCCGGTTTCTGAACAATTCTTAAACGGAGTTTAAACTCCTAATAGCTACTGATTCGACAGAATTATCTATTGAAGCGAGTTCCTTCCTTATACTTGGTTTTTGAGGTCCTCAGATAAACCCTCGATAGTAAATCACTCGACTTTTAAGCTAAATTCTTCCCTAACGAAGTGTTCAGTAACACGATATCGAACCAATAATCAGTATCGAATGGAATGAATCTTTGGAGAATTGATCATAAAAGGATGCAAAAATAAAAAACATGAAAATAATAAATTAGTAATTATAAAAAGGTTTTTTTTTGCATTCAGACAGAGATAGAAGTTACAAGGCGGCAGGTTATAAGTAATGCTGGCTCTCTTGGCCATAGGGTTGCCTCTGGTGGCTACAGGTACACACGTCTACTACGTGGCCTGCAGGCGCAGGCCAGCCACTGCGCCGCGCTCAGCGTGTCGTGACTACAAACTGTACTCACCAGGGTCGGCGGCGTGCAGCGTGCGCTGCAGCACGGCGAGCAGCGCGGCGGCGGCCACGACTGCGGCGGCGGCTGCCTGCAGGCGCAACGCCAGCCACTGCGCCGCGCCAGCCGCGCTGAGGGCGGCGCGCTGCCACGCCTCCACCTGCTCCGCACCGCGCGACACCCACGTGCCACCCGCGCCCAGCGCGCGCACTGTGTCGTGACCTACACAAGTATGCCGAGCTGCTAAATGCGCCTCAGGGTGCAACCAGACCATAGTCAACCTTCTCCTCAAAATACGTCACGATTTCGTCGATCGACCGCGGACTGACTGCCACCTAATCAGATGTGAAAAATATTACATTCATGTTTCACAATTCAAGTCTTTTATATCTTCGTAGGTTCCAAATTCTTCCCTTTATCAAGTCATGAACTCATGACACTTATTACCTTTGAACCTACGATACTGAGCAGATCAGCATACTGTTGCACAGAAAACTATATTTGATTACTTGCAAAATAAAATAAATCAAAATACCATACAGGTGTATGCTATTTTGACCAATGTCGAGTTGACAAGAATCTACAACCACAGAACACATTACTCCTCCTACAACTATTTTAAAGGCCTGGCCGCTTTATGAAATATAAATCTTTTTTTTTTATTTGGTCTGACAAGTAAAGAAGAGGGCTGAATGTTATTTAGCGGGAATGTTTTAATCTAAGTTACAATAGCCTAATGTCAACTGATTATCATCTTTTACAAAATATTGCTTTTACCGATGCAGGGACGTTAATTGTTGAGGAGTCCTCCTAGTTCTCCTGGTTCTCTGGTAAGAACCAGGAGAATTGGTCCTGATGGTGAAGTCACCATCAGCTCCACTTCACCATAAGCATTGTGACTAGCATAAATTGCTTAGCATCCGTATTAAAAAAGTAATTGAATCGCAACCCGTGAAATACTTATTATTGAATATTTCCGATGGTCATTTGTGGTCTTTATCATCAGTTTCATTTCCCCAAATGGTGCTTTCCGAGAGCAATTGCACGAGTTACTATAAAAAATACCCAAATCGCTGGTGTTCCTATAAACTTTGAGAATTCCCCTCGAATTCATGGGGTCCCCTCGTCAGATTCTGACTTGGTGACAATGGTGCTCTCGGGGTGGTCACCCCGAGAGCACACACTTTCAAACAAAAAAATAATTTTCAAAATCTGTCCACAATTAACGGAGAAATCGGTGTACATACATAAACGTTTTAAAAATATATATATACAGTTGAACATATAAGAACTTCCTCTTTCATTGAAGTCGGTTAAAAATCTGTGGTTCCCTACATTTATGTTCGCATAACTCGTCAATATATAGGAAACAGCTGCTTTTTTCTTCGATTTCAGGTATAATCCTGAGTCGGTAATGTAGATTCTATCGTGCAATGAGCAGACAAAAATAACCCAATACAATTCAAGGTGACGAATATATTTTGGCTGTGACTGTACTAACCGTCGAGCGTGTCATTGAAGTGCGTGTAGACGGGCGACAGCGTGACGCTCTGCAGTCGCTTGAGCTGGCGCGACGTGACGCGGTAGCGCCGCTGCAGCCGGTAGTAGATGAACGTCAGTGGAACCACTCCCACCACTAACCACGGCAGACCGTACAGCGTCACCACTACCGCTCCTGTAATGAAACCGACTCATTTATTATAGTATTTTTTTGTCTTTTTTCGAAAATACTACCGCGCCTTGATGGTATCTAATACTAGATACCATCAAGATCGTTAGTATTTTCGGAAACAGAAATGTAACAACTCTACAATGTATATGTAGAGTTGTTACATTTCTGTTTCAGATAGTGGTTTCGGAAATAGGGATGATGCCTGGGTAAACAAAAAGAAATTTTATTTAGTCCGTCATTCAGTAAGACAATAAAAAAAATATATTATACTAGCTTTTTCCCGCGGCTTCGCCTGCGGGGATGTCGGAAAATATCCCACGGGAAAGTACTACCGGGACTAAGAGTACCTACGCTATAAGTTAATCCAGGTAAACAATGTATTCATAGCGAAATACATTGTTTCATATAACTCTTTGGTTTGCGCTCCCCCCAGTCGGCATGATTTTTTCTGACATCTTCAACAATCATCGTCATAATATTTCAACCAATTTACACAAAACCTCAATGAAATTCATTCACTCCATCCATTGGTGAAAAGAAAACCGTATGGAAATCCCTTCGGTAGTTTTTGAGTTTATCGCGTTCAGACAGACAGACAGACGCGGCTGGGGGACTTTGTTTAGTCAAAATTTTGCCGGTCACGCTATAGCAACAAATAACTTTTGACCACAAATATAGATAGACCGTAGGTCTGTCTATAGGTATTTCTTTTTTTTGTGGATGTGAAAACATCAATGACTTCTCCGCTCCGCTAGGGACATAATTCAATTATGTCCTTAGCGTCGTATATTTATGTGACACGCGTCGGTTAGGGCCCAGAACTTATAATGACTAACCGAGATATTTTCACATAACTTTTTTTGACTAAATATCCTGAATCTGATCTGGGGGCTTACAATGATCTCTTAAGCAGGGCAGAAGTTGAACGGTTCCAGTGTGAGAGAGAGACGGAGCTATATACGACCCATAGCACCATCCTTTTTTCTCAACGGATCCATGATCTTTTTTCACGTCATACACTTCTGGACACATCTTTTGGCCCACCTTGTATTTTCAGTTTCGTTTGGTCCTAGCTAAAATTTTATATTAGGTCGAGCAAAAAGTTTTTATGCAGTTTTGAACCTGGCACATTCACAATTTCATTCAATAGTCTTTTTTTGAATTTCGAACACAGAATTTAAAGAAACAAAAGACAATTTGGAGCCTGTTTGTTGATATCAAACAATCGAATACTAAGAAAACTTGGTTTTATTGGTTTACTTGGATTTAATTCTTGAAAAAGTGATTGATATCTTTGGTTTTGCAACAAACATTACTTATTCTTAACATTAAGGTGAGGTTCTATCAATAATCTATGGATACATCACCTGAAGTCGCCGCCCTAGCTGTGGCACTTATTCAGGCCGGACACAGCCAAAGAAACGTGAGTGCTCAACTTAATTTAAGTCGATCTGCGGTCCGAAATGTTTATCGGAGGTACCTAGAGACTGGCGGCTTTGTTCGTCGCCAAGGAAGGCCACGATCTCGGGTCACAACTGAAAGGCAGGATCGATTCATCGTGACGACCAGCTTGAGAAATCGTCACCTTACCTCCATTGAGATACAAAACCAACTTCGCGACTTCCACGGAGTATCTGTGAGCGCTCGAACTGTTCGGGGAAGGTTAAAAGAACGCGATATGGTACCACACAAGCCAGCTAATGGCCCCAAACTAACGCGAGCCCACCGAACAGCGCGCCTTCATTTCGCACGCAGTCATTTAAATTGGACACAGCAAGATTGGAGCCGTGTACTCTTTTCTGATGAGTCTAAAATTGTGTTACATGGCAATGATGGAAGGAAGAAGGTCTACCGACGTAAGGGAGAGCGTTTCGCACAATGCTGCTTTGAAGAGAGGGTTGCTTATGGCGGTGGCTCATGGACTGTCTGGGGCGGTATATCCGCGAGCGGCAAAACTCAACTTGAGGTTGTTACAGGACCACGGCTGCCAACATTAAATGCTGAAAGGTACATTCGTGAGTGCTTAGAACCTCACGTGATACCATACGCGGACTATGTGGGCTCAAATTTCCTTTTTATGCATGATAATGCAAGAGCCCATGCGGCCGGCATCGTCAGGGAATATCTTCGGGATGTGAACATCACAGTTATGGACTGGCCAGCCAGAAGCCCAGACATGAACCCCATTGAGCACATGTGGGACGAGCTAAAAAGACGTGTTAGGGCTCGTCAGCCAGTTGCCCAGACGATGCAGGAGTTGAAAACTGCCAAAGAAGAGGAATGGGAGATGATCCCTCAAAATTTCATAGAGCGGTTGATAAACTCTATGCCTAATCGTATGAGAGCTGTGGTAAATGCCCATAGAGGCAACACGCGTTATTAAATTAAACCTTTATTTGATAAAACATGTTTTTTATTCAAAAATCAATTGCCTTTAACAAGGCGCATATCCGACTTGTTAGGCGTAGCTCCATGTCGTATGGTATTCTGAATTCAAATTTAAAACAATACGATCGAAAAAGATGGTAAAATGTATCAGGTTTAAAACTGCATCAACAGTTTTTGTTCAATCTAGCAATCATATTTCGGTAGGGGCCATCGAAACCTAAACTCTAAGGTGGGCCAATAGATGAGTCCAGAAGTGTAGTACGGACCCTGATAGATAACATTTTTATAATTATCAATAATCAAGAAAAATATTTAGGTATATTGACTTACCAACTAAAGAAAACGATTGAGCCAACAGAATGTTTAAAATAAAAGGCAATGAATCATCCACGGTGTAAGTATCTGACGAGAATCTATTTACAATACGGCCCAGCGGCGTCACGTCGAAGAACTTCACTTTTGCCTGAAATAGTAATATTATTATATATTAATGATAAAAATGATCATAATACTTAAAGATATTTTCATTAATGTGAGTAGTAAACAACATACTTTGACGATGACTTTCAGTAGAACCTTGTGGATCCTGGTAGCCGCCTTGACGCCGCCGTAAGCAAACAGGAACGCCCGCATTATTGTGAATACCAAATTGAGTCCCGCCAACGCGAAATACATTTCCAAGTAGAAGTTGTCGGTATAAGTCGGCGTGATATTTGCCACTTCAGATACTGTATATTGCTTATTTTCTAGATTTTCAGGAGCAGTTTCGTTTCCAAGTTGGTTATTTTGCAACCACTGCGATGTTGTATTTATTATAGTGTGTACCACGTTATCAATAGCTATTACTCCATGGTCCAATAAGGACGTTTTCTCCGTGAGATGAGGCGTAAATTCAACATCATGCAATGAAGTCGAATTTTTTGTTTTATTTCTCACCCAGTAGGTGAGCCAAAGGAACGTGAAGTTTTGTGAAAGCTGCATGAGTACCAGCGACAATATGATGGCGATAGATAGGAATACTCCGACCGACCGCAGGTACAAGCCGAGGACCCACCAACCAACAGTTCCTTCCGACATTGCCTCCTGTTAAGAAAAAAGTATTGAATATTATATCATGTTTAATAAAATGCAAGGTATTTTTAAATTATCTGGCGAAATTTCACAGACTTGGTGGTGATTGATTTCTAATTTAGTAACTTAATTGTAAGTAAGGGATGGAGTCATGGAGTCAAAGAGTTTATGTCGCGCGTAGTTTCTTGAAATTATGATTTTATAAAATATTTTATTGATTGCCAGTAAATTTAAAAGATTAAACTTATCAGCACGCTACAAGAATGCACAAGCGTGTACAAACCTCGTCATCCAGGCTGTTCCTGCTAACGGCATCCTGGTCATCCCGCTCGGACTCCGAGGGCCGCGGCGGCTCCTCGCCCAACGACTCAGATTCGCTTGGCATGAACTCTTCAATGTCATTCAGTACGGTTTCGGGAGGACCTACCGATATTTATAAAATTTATTGTTACTGGTGAATTGAATACGTAGTCGGTGCCGCGGTAATCAAACAACTGTCTAAAATTATTTTATTTTGAATAAAATAAGGTGTCCTAATAAATGATCATTATCAAGACAACAACATTTTCAATCACAAGATTCAATCAAATACAAGAAAATGTGCACAAATGGAGTGTCAACTGTTAATACCACCAGCACACGCGTGGTATGACGTAACACGCCCAGTATGCAGTCTATTCAAATTCTTGTTAATTTTTGTTATTTCCATTAACACGAACATCAACTTTATCTTATTGTACATTGATTCCAAAATGACTATTACTATAAAAAAAAATCATAAAAATGTTTGAAGTGGTAGCGCAAACTGAACTTTATGTGTGGGTAACATAAAGTTGTTTTTCCAGAAACACATATTTGTTTACACGTTTGGAAACTACGTCGCGAACGCAGTATACCTTGTCTAACGATTCGTCCGTCACGCATGAGCACGGTGTAGGCGGTGCGCGCGAGGTGCCGCGGCGAGTGCGCGACAAGCACGCGTGTGGTGTGACGTAGCACGCCCAGTATGCAGCGCTGCATTATATGCTGCGCCACTGTGGCGTCCACGCCCGCTAGCACGTCATCCAGTAGATACACTGCAGAAAATATACGCCTGTAGAGTACAATTGGCAATGCACCGATCTTCTGCATACCGGTAAGTTACAGTAATACCTTGCTTATCTTGGTACACGGCACGCGCTAGAGCGATGCGCGCACGCTGTCCGCCGCTAAGCGTACACCCGCCCTCACCTACGTACGCGTTCCATCCGAGCACGTTTAAGTCCTCTGTTATACAAAATTATTGATATTAAAATAACATAACGCAGCTGTTGTAAGTTCATTGGTTGTATGATTCCATTGTAATACTCGAATTAAAGGTAAGTATTAAGTTATAGTTACCCGTAAGTGCGCAAGCGTCGACTACAGTTCGGAATTTTGCCTCTTCATACGGTTTTCCGAATAGTATATTATCGCGGATGGTACCGCGTACTAGCCATGGTTTCTGGGATACATATCCAAAGCCTATGAGAAATGAAAAATAGGTTTTTTTTAATAAGTAATCCTTGCATTTTTCGGATTCCTAGCATGCTTCCCGATATTACTTACTGTTAAGGTTCTCCGGTATCTGTAGATAACCATTTTTCTTAATCATGTCTCCGATGATGGCATGTAGTAGCGACGTTTTTCCGCTGCCGATGGTACCAGTAACACCAATCAACTCTTCGTTACCGATTTCTAAACAAATATCGTTCAACATAAACGGCTCATCTTGTATCAAATGTTCAGATGATGAAGTTGAATCTTGCCTCTGTATACTACCCCTCGATAATCGCTTCTTAGACTTTCCTTTATTTTTCTTAGATTTCTTTGGTTGCTTTTTCCTCTTTGAAGCCTTAGCCCAAGCAAATGTAGCATTTTTAAATATGATTATTTTGTCTTCATCGTGGTTTTTATTAAGGCGGTCATAATAAAGTTCCGCGTCCATATCTGGAAGCTAAAATTGCAGTTTTTCATTTGATGCCGATATTATTTAAAATAGAAATCAATAGAAGTAATGAACATAAAATGACTTACATCCAACAACTTTTGTATACGTTTTATGGACACCCAGGCCTCTGTTAGCCCGTTTAGCACCCAAGGGAAGGCATTTAGCGGTGCTATTAACATGTTAATAAGTGCAACTGTTGTGAAAACCTGAAATCAATAATACTGTATATAACTGAGGTAATTTCAACGATGAGCGACTAATAAATAATACAGAAACATAGAAGTTTCATCACTTCGAGAGACAGATACGTACTGTGGGTGCATCGAGTGGTAGCCCCCTGAGCGAGTGCGTGCCGAGCGTGAAGGCGGCCACGAGCACCGGCGTGGTCGCCCACAGCACCACGCAGATCGCGTCCAAGTACTTGCGTCCGCGTAGGTACCACAGCTCCTGACCGCGCGCCTCTGACATTATACACTGATTAGATAAATAAACCGACCCTTGTATTGACTGACGTGGGCATGTAACACAGAAATGTGTATGGAAATAAAAACGCCATTCAGGACACCGTAGTAGGTATCTACCTATACAAGGTACTATTGAAATAACTGTAAACCTCTTAAGGGGTAATTGTACTTTATCATTGTGAACAAATTTTACTAAGAGACCAACACTCAAAAAGCAAAAAAATAATCAGCTGGTCCCTATATTTTTTTCAGTTATGTGAACATAAACGTATGGGGTAAGTAACTAATTTTTGTTCGCGATTTGAGTGTTTATCTCATTATCCCATAGTAAAAGTTGTTCTTATTGTTGAGTACAATGACTCTCTCCTTTTTGAGATATATAAGTGTGAAAACGAAAACACACACACTGCATAACTAAAAATTGAATACATTTCCAATTAATCTCAAGGAGCTGATTATGGTTAACCTACATTCATGCAATAGAACTAAACGCTTTAGTAACCTCACTAACCTGATACTCTGTTAATGAAGTAATCCTCCCAAACATGAACTTTTACTGTTCTAATGCCTTTCAGCAGGTCACTGATGAGGCTGACGCGCGTGTCCTTGTGTTTCATCAGCTCAGTGCTAAGTTGTCCAATTTTATTTGCTATCACTTTGTTTATTGGAATCAGAATCACCGAGAAAGCCACACCAGCGAGAAAAGATATGCCCACTTGTTGATACAGAAGAAATAGAGTTATGAACAACTGGAAATTTAATAAGCATGAATGTCATTATCCTATGCATATGAATCATATGAATAATAGCAAACAAATGTGTCACTATTTCTATTACCTGTAATGGTATACTCCACAAGGCATGAAAACTAGGACACGAATTCACAATCCTATCTGTATCTGTCGACATGAAGTTAGTAATCTCACCAATTGAGAATATATTATTTAACTCTGTAGAGGTGACACTGAGTGTCTTTCTGAGTATGGTGGCGACGATAGCGCCACGCATCTTCAGGCCAACGATCGACATTAACCAGTTGAAATGGACATTAAACAGAGCAGAGATTAGAGTAGCCCCTAGCAGAGATCCAGCATATACATAGCTGCAAAAAATAACACAAATATCAGTTAATACAATGGTTTATTATAAATATATTTATATTTCTAGAAATAAAAAGAAAACCCACCCTAAATGTTGATCAATACTTTCATCTTCCACAAATCTAATAAGATAGTTAAGTAGTATTGGACCTGCGAAGCCGGCCATGTCAGATACTAATTTGAGTATTCCGATACTATAAAACTGCACGCCAAAGCATGTGTGCAAAGCCCGCAGTAGTGTCACGTTCTGTCGCCGCGCTGCGCGGACGAGCACGCGCGTCGTCGGCGTCACGGGAGTCGACGCTTGTGGCGCTGTCTCTCCTGTTGCACCGTATCCTACAAATAAATAGCAAGGAATTTCTAATCTAGCCCATAATATACTAATATCCAACTTCTTGAGTGCATTTTAAAGGGGAAAAAAATGTGGCCAGAGGCATTTATGCAGTCCTAAGTATACACATTCTAGTCTACACATTAGCACTCCATTTGCTTACCACTCTTTGTCTAAGGGAGTTGTAATAATACAGTAAACCCCCGTACGCACGGGCGTGATAAAATCGCGGCAGGATTTTATAGCGCACTGAATTTTCAACGCTCAGCTTAGCGCCGAGAGTGCAAAACCCAACAGTGTGTTTTTTCGACGCGCTAGAATGTACTCTGTTATTGTTAAGTTGGATTCTCAACGCTCGGCTCAACAACGAGAGTTGAAAATCCAGTGCGCTATAAAATCCCGCCGCAATTTTATTACGCCCGTGGGAACGGGGGTTTACACATAAATAAAGCTTTATTACTCATTAGCTTAGAAATTCTGTATCATTATCATCTTATCAAAATAATCTTGATATGGCTGATAAAAATTCCAATAAAATAAGTCACACACACACACGTCACATGTCCATCTATTTTTATTTCAAGTTATTATACTTGTACTAAATAGACAGGAAAAGGACATCAAGTGTTGTAACAAGTTAGTTTCTTATCAGGTTTTTATCCTGAAACATGTTATCTCAAATTACATAGGTATATTCTTCCTTGTGTATGAGGAAAATATAAGTTTAAATTCTCCTATAACTAACCAACAATGCCCGATGCCCGTTGTTTAGTTAAGTGCACGGGATGACAACCCAACCCTTAGCACATTTCAAACATACACTGCAGCTTGCTAATTAATGGTTTTACCAATTCGAACTGTAGAACTGTAAAAACAGAGAGCCAAAAAAGTGAACTAATGAAGGTTCTGTTTTAACTTTTAAGGTCAGAAGCCAAAAATCAACTAGCATGATGAAACTTGCCATGTGTATTATTCATAATTATGGTCAGATTTACCTGAGCCTATAAAAGGTTCATGTGGCACTTCTTCATACTGCTGGTAATTGTCCACATTGCCTATGAGTGATCGGTCCATTCTTGCTCCCACATAAGAACAACAATATTTTGCTGGTATGTCAAACAGTTCCTCTGGGTCGTTTAATTTATTGTCTAAACCTATAAAATAAATAGCATAGTTATTAGTTACAACTCTGATAATAATTGTAAAAGGCTTTTGAAAAAAATAATACATAGTAGATTGGAGCTGGCATCTCACATATTTAAAACTTATATTCCATACCTATTTATTCTAATTATAAGCTAGCTAATATTATAGAAACACTTTAGTAACACAAATGTGGGGAAAATTATACTTACCCTTTTGAAGAAGGGGATCAACCCATGAAAAAGTTAATCTTGATAAAAAACCGGCTCCTTGCATGGCAGTACCCAATATACCTTCGTCCATATGTGGTAGCAATGGTGTGTACTCATTCTGTTAACAATGACATCATATCAATATAATATTTTATGGTACAGACAAAATACTTACAAAGAACAAAAGTTATAAACTTACATGTGAATGTTGTGAGCCAACCAGGCATGGTGAATAGAATGTAGGCCTTGAATTGCTTGCCGGTAGTAGAGTGAGAAAATACAAAACATGGCAGCACATAGTAGCAATATTGAATCCTATAATGGTCCCAGAAATAATGTTGCTCCGCAATGCTATAACATTGACAACCACCGCTAAGCTCCACATCAACAGCTGAGAGGTAGGACCACGGGAACTCTGTCCTAGTCTATGTTTCAACGCCAAAACATAACCGAAGTGAAATAGCCACGCCAAGCATGACGCACCGGCCGCGAAGTAGTTGACAGGATACAAAACAAAGTCAGGTGTTGTAATTAAAACATATAACTCTATTATTGGAATGAACACTAGGGCTAATGAAATAAAACTTCGCAGTACTAATGCCCGCTCCTGTGTCTTTTCACGTACCACCCAATCTTTTCTGTATCCAACATAATAGCCTGATAAAATTGCAATAATAAAGAATACAGGTATTTGTAAAAATAATTCCTGGAAGCATTGTCCGAAGTCTTTTGTCACATCGTTCCATGGGTTTAAGCCCAGAGGGCCGCACATGTATTCCCACTGCCACTGCATTTTGATTTACCTATCTTTGTTTATGAAGGTATTTTTATCATCACTACTTTTTGTAACATCTTTTTAACTAGGCAATATAAAAAATATATTCGATAATTTTTAACTACAGCGATTTAACTAAAGCTTTGAAAATAATTAATATACGTCATTTAACGAGAGAATGTTTATAAAGTCGGGACTTTTTCTATTGATAACTCAATAATTACAAAAGCTGAAGCTGGAAGAATGACAAGTATTGACAAGAAACAATGTTCCTGTCACTGACTAAAGACTAAACTGTCAGTTGTCTGTCACTGTCACGGGTCACCGCAACTGTCAGAATCAGTAGTCCACAGAAAAATACTAAATAGTCATTCAATGAAAATACTATTATGCCTTTTTTTTGTGGCTGGAAATCATCAAATTTTAATGTCTTCTCCCGCTCTGGGCGGAGTGTGACAGACTTTTCTCACCCATGTTCCTACAGTTGCCTGTGCCAGGGCCACAGTATCTCTTTCGAACAACCCGCGACCCCGACCTATATAAAAAAGTACTCTGTGACCCCGGCGATGCTTGCTTTCACAAATTTACAATCGGCGATGATCATTAATCGTGTGATCATCTTAATCGGCATGATCATCGAGCGAGGCTGCGAGCATCCACATGTTCGTCGTTGATCATCCGTAGTCATTTGTTGAGAGGCAAGCATTCAAGATGGACGTGGAGTCTATTGCTGCTGCTACGGTATCTTTGTTCCATTATCGTCTGCTAAAACGTAGTGAATAAATCATACTTGGTTTTTACGCCTTGGTGTTTGAAGATAATGGCAATATACTATCAAAAAAAAAAAAAAAAAATACAACAAAGATATAGAAAGCTGAAGGAGTGGGATAGCGAGTGTAGCAACCAAATATTTAAAGGTTCGTAATTCAGAATAAAGTTATTGTAGTTAATAAAACCTATTTAAATTAAAGCATGACGTCTCACAAATTTAAATAATGTATTTGTAGCTCTGAATAATGAATAAGGTACAATACCACTTTGACTTGGCCCAACGATTTACACATCAGGTTTGTATACAGGTTTACCTATTGGTAATATGTCAGCAATCGGCAATCCATTGGGAAAGATTGGGGATGTAGGAGAGGTACACAGACCCATACGCAAATGTCGTCCAGTTTCGAATAATTTGACATTTTATATTTTTTTCCGATCGAAAATTGTCTTTGCCATTTTTGGGGGATTTTTTCTTCAAAACCTGAATTTTGGAGGGATTTCGGGAAAGGTTTGGGAAGAACGCAAACGGTCATTTGGCTGGCAACACTAATTAGTATAATAAGGGCTGATTTTTCAATCGTCGGATAGGTTAATAACGGAGGAATAAATAATATGGTAGTTTGACAACTTTTGCATAGAAAATAATTATGTCAAACTGCCATTTTTGTTCTACAGATAAAAGTTATCAGGCGATAGAAAAACCGGCCCTTACGGTGCTTTTCCACTAAAGATGTGCTATGCTACGTTATTATGGATGCGCTTGATATCCACCAATCATATTCATTGATCCACAAAGCATAGCAATGGTGGAAACGGGTTCAACTAAGCTATGTATGGAAGGATGCATGCTATGGATGTGTGCTATGAATGCGTGCTATGGATGAGAGCTATGAATGCGCGAGTGGTGTAGCTATGCATGAGTGCATCTTCCTCGCACAGCTACCTCGAGGCGGCGCATCTTCATAACACATCTAACTCGCTCCGCTATACACCTTAGCGTTAGCATTAGTGGAAACGGTACTTTCGTAGCTTAGCTTTTGCATCCTCGCAGCATAGCTGCATAGCTTAACTCTGGTGGAAAACAAAATTCGTAATCTAGCCTAATCTATCCACTTTAAGAAACAGTAATTAGTTTTTTATCAATACATATCAATATTTTGCATAGAAGCCGTGTATAGGCACGCATGCGCACCCGTTGCGCGGCGACGAAAAATGTTCAAGGGCGCGTGAAGGGGTGTGACGCGGGGGAGCCGGACGCATGGGTGGATATAGAAGGATGTGTGTGGAACTGTGGATGCATGCTATGGATGCGAGCTGTGGATGCGTGCTATGGATGCGTGCTACGAGTATGGATGGTCGCGAATGGTGAAGTTTCCTTGTCGATACGTCGCATAGGTCGAGCTGCGCATCTTCCTTGCACAGCTACCTCGTGGTGGCGCATTTTCATAGCACATCTTACTCGCTCCGCTACACAGTTTAGCATCAGTGGAAACGGTCACACAGTTTTGTAGCTTAGGTTTTATATTCTCGCAGCGTAGCTGCATAGCACATCTCTGGTGTAAAAGCAGCTTAATGTTACGGCCAGACCTGAACGTCAAGTAGCGGGACGCGGGACGCAAACCCGGAGCGTCTGAAACGCGAAACTTTTACGTGCACACCTACGCGACTACAGCGCGAACCGCGAATCTCATTATTACTGAATAGTCACTAAAGACTGTAACGCGGCAACCCCAGGACCATAGGTTTAATAATAATGTTGGTGCCACTGACTTGGGCGACCAATCACGCGCCGCGATTTCTCCCGCGCGCCCCGTTTCTGGCGCGGTTGTGGAGCAGGAGTCCCTCGCGGTCGCAGCGCCGCAAACAGCGCAGTCCAACCTCGATCCTTGTGCAACGCTACGCGTTTCAAGCCGCGCCCGGAAAGCGCCGGCCATCTTAGATCTTTAACTCTCTCATTTCTAGTAATAGTACGATTTCGAGTCTGTTACTCATTTATTTTTCTTGTTTTGTTTGTGTTCTCAAGTGTATTGGTAAATTAAAGTACAGTAAATTTACAAGGACTTTCAATCAGAGGCCCGAACCCCATGCCCGTCGGCTACATTTGGCGTCCCAACAGTAGGGGCCTCTGACGACACGTGCTTGCAAATTTTTTTTTACGAAGCATTACGACGCAGTCCGCGTCTGTTCTCCAGGAGGAAGGCTTCGGTTACACGTACTTACCTACACGCGGGAACTTCGGAATCTGAAGCGCTACGAGGGCGTTTCCAGCGAATAAAAGTTCGCCACGAGGTTCCGTTTTCGTTGTCAGGATGCCAACGACACCAACGACGATGGTAACAAGAAATAAGAAATCCAAGAAGCAGGGAGAAGATAATGAAGATGAAACAGAAAAGGAAAATGAAACAGAAGAGGAGATGTTCACGTCCATCACCATGGACCAGGGTCAGTTTGCAACTCTGATGCAATCACTGCAGCAGAGTCAGGCAGAGATATTCGCGAGGCTCATCCAAGATGTTAGGACTTCGACACCGGCGCCTACTGAAGTGTCCATGTCAGCGCCCGCCGCGAACTTCTCAAAGTGCACAACTCGATTTAACGGATCGTCCGCTGATGTCGACGGGTTTATCGACGCAATAACAGTGTACAAGAACTGCCTTCAGATATCAGATGATAACGCTGTCAAAGGACTCTCCATGTTGCTAGTAGACTCGGCAGCATTATGGTGGCAGGGTATAAAAACCAGCACCACGTCATGGCCGGATGCTATGCAAAAACTAAAAAGTGCATTCGGAGAGCATCGCCCGCCATTTCGTATATATTTGGAATTGTTTTCATTGCGACAAGGTACGGACAAAACTGATTTATTTATTGCGAAGACGAGAGCGCTTTTATCGAGATTGCCACAAGAAGATCTACGTGAAAAAGTTCAACTGGATATGGTATACGGGCTTCTCGATCGTAGAATAAAAAAGCGGCTCGATCGTAACTCCATAACATCGTTCGACCAGTTACTGCACCGTGCCAGAGCGATCGAAGAATCGTTAGAAGACAGCGCATGCGACAAGACACCGGCACTGACGCCATCGAGCGCCAGTCACCAAGCGGCCGTCGCCGGCGCCCCTTCAACTTCGGCACCAAGTGATAAAAACACTCGCAGCAAAAGACTGTCGTGCAGTTACTGCAAGAAATGGGGACATGAAAAATCGCAGTGTAAAAAGTTAATAAACAATGATAAAAGTGATAACGTAAAAAGTGATAACGGGAAAAGTGATGATAGCGTAAACAAAAATAAAGCTATTCAATGTTATGGGTGCGGTGCCCCTAACGTTATAAAATCGAAGTGTGAAAAGTGCAAATCTAGTTCTCAAAACGCATTCTATTCGGTTACGACAACTAGTGATAGCGTAAATTCAAAAGTGCGCGGTTCCCGTAATCATAGCGTTATCGTGCGCGATGAATGCGCGTCGGGCGAGCCGACAGCCGCAAGCGTCCCGCCACCCGCGCCGGCCCCGCAGAGTACGTGCGGCCGCGCCAAGGTCGCGAGCGGCAGCGCTGCCCGTTGCCTAGCGACCGTCCGTGAGCGTAACGATATCGTTCCTCGCGGTCGGAAGTCGCCGGGCCCGCCTCGCATCGTTCCTGCCAGTACCACAGGTAACCCAGCGTCTTGCAACGCTGGGCGTAACTTAAAACTTTACTGTGATTGTGTTACTGAACTGCAACATACTAACGAGCGTTCTAATGTCGGTAAAAATGTGTGTTATAATTTCATAGGTTATAATAATAATAGAGACACTAAGTTTTCTGTAAATTCAACTGAAACCCGTTCGCAACACGGGCACGTAATTCAATCAGCTGATAACGATTATGTTGCCATATCATGTTGCGTAAACAATAATTCAAATGGTCAGGGTTTATTTAATGTTCAGTGTGATTGTTTATGTTTATGTTGTAATAGTGATAGCGTTGATAAATGTTTAGGATTATGCTCGGTAAATGTTAATAATAAAAATTGTAAGAAACGCCTCGCGTCTGCACAGGGTCGGACTAAGGGAGGTTCAATTAAGGGGGAGCCTAATAATAATAGACCTTTGATGCAAATAGGTATTTTGGGGGAAAATGGGACAGCGTTACTGGACACTGGTGCTAGGGGCTGTATTGCCGGTCACACACTTTTTCGCGTGTTAAAGGAAAAAGGCCATCCTTTGCAACAGTGCACTAGAAACATCCGCCTGGCGGATGGTTGCACGCGCCTGATGGAGGTGCTTGTTGCAGAGGTACAGGTGAAACTTTTTCATAAAATTGTGCCCACCGAGTTTATAATTTTCCCCGAAGCGAAAGATAATGAAACACTTTTAGGTATTGATTTTATTAACAGTGCCGGTCTCGTTATCAATTTTAAGCAGTGCCTTTGGCATTTTTCGGATAGTAGTGATCAAAAGTATAAATTGATTTTGGAAACTTTTTCACCTCGTCAAAATTCGTACGCCGCGATGAATGTTTTACGCGATGACGAGGGTGCAGGTTTAGAGGATCAGGAGCGTGAGGAGCTTGCCCAATTGCTCACGAATTTTCAGGATATGTTTAATTCGATTGGGGAGCCGACTCCATATGGAGAGCATCATATAGATACGGGAAATAATTTGCCGATAGCGACGCCTCCATATCGCCTGACACCTGCAAAGAAGGAGATCATGCAGCAAGAGCTTACCAAAATGTTAGCTGAAGATATTATTGAAGATTGTGAATCTGCATGGGCTGCGCCAGCCCTGCTAGTACCTAAACGTGACGGCAGTTTCCGGTTTTGCGTCGACTATCGAAAGTTAAATTCGATTACGAAGAGTGACGCCTATCCAATGCCTCGTATTGATGAACTGTTGCAATCTACTAAACGTGGACGTTGTCACATGAGTACAATAGATTTGCGATCTGGCTACTGGCAAGTGTCAGTTAAAGAAGAGGATAGGGATAAGACGGCTTTCGTGACCCCTTTCGGAACTTTTCGTTTTAAAAGGATGCCGTTCGGTCTGAAGAACGCGCCGGCTACTTTTCAGCGTCTGATAGACAGAATGCGATCTGGTTCAGCACTAAAGGACGTCACAATACTAGGATATTTAGACGATTTATTAATTATAACGCAGGGGGATTTTTCGAGGCACCTGGAAGACCTGCGAATCGTTTTTGAACAGCTGATGAAGTTCAAATTGCGTGCTAACCGAGAAAAGTGTGTGTTTGCACGAGAGTCGGTTAAATATTTAGGTCATGTGATCTCGCAGGACGGAGTCTCAGCTGATGAAAGGAAAATTCAAGCCATATTAGACATGAAAGAGCCGTCTGCACTGGGACACCTCAGAACATTTATACAAACATGTTCCTGGTTCAGGAAATTTATTCCCAAGTTTTCGGAGGTAGCAGAGCCACTGACAAGATTGACAAGGAAAAATCAACCTTGGATATGGGGACCACAACAGGCTGAAGCGTTCAGTAACTTGAAAAGGCTTTTGACGTCAGCGCCGATCCTCATACAGGCAGACTACTCCAAGCCATTCATCCTGCGCACAGATGCGAGCAACTATGCGATAGGCGCAGTGTTGCTTCAAGGTGAAAAGAATGAAGAACGACCCATTGAATTTGCCAGCCGTTTGTTATCAGCGGCTGAACGGAATTATTCGACCACGGAGCGGGAGGCTCTGGCGGTCGTCTGGGCAGTCGACCGTATGCGGGGTTACATTGATGGTCATCCAGTCGTTATAGCCAGTGATCACCAGCCCTTGAAATGGCTGCTGTCCTTGAAGTCACCTTCTGGTCGTTTAGTGCGTTGGGCACTAAAGCTGCAGGCCTATGACATCCGGTTTGAGTACACTCCCGGAAAGGTAAATGTAGTGGCCGACGCACTCAGCCGCCCTGTCTGTACAGATGAGTCTCGTGAATCCTGTGGAATATGCACTGTCATTATTGATTTACCTACGCGAGATCTCACGGAGCTACGTGCAGCACAAAAATCTGACCCAGATTTAATTAAAATTGTGAAGGAATTAGAGGATATAGAAGAAGTTGCGTCTCGCCGTTGGACAGAACGTGGTTATCTCATGGAACGCGGTATCCTTTATCGCTATAACCCAGATACAGACAACGAGTCGCCGCAATTAGTAATACCTGTAAGCATACGTGAAGGGATTCTAAGAGAATGTCATGATGCTCCAATTGCAGGTCATCCTGGTATAGAGAGAACATACCAGAAAATAGCTCAAAACTATTACTTCCCTGGCATGAGAAGAATTGTAACCGATTATGTAAAATCATGTTCCTCTTGTCAACGCTATAAAGCGACAAATGAAAAGCCACCTGGTCTGATTCAAACACCGATTTTAAACCAGCGCAATGAAGTCTTGGCTATCGACCTATTTGGACCACTGCCAGAGGGCGAAAACGGGGAAAAATGGATCCTGTTAGTGGAAGATACCGCGACAAGATGGGTAGAATTGTATGCTCTCAAAGAAGCAACCTCTGTCGCCTGCGCGAAAGTACTCATAGAAGAGTATTTCCTTCGGTTCGGCTTACCACGTCGCATTATTTCGGACAATGGTGTCCAATTTGTTTCAGCGGTCATGCAGAAATGCATGTTCATTCTCGGCATTACACAAGACTTGATACCCTATTACCACCCAGAAGCCAATCCAGCTGAAAGGAAAAACCGGGATATGAAGACCCAATTGGCCCTGTTGGTTGGTACGGATCACCCTTCATGGCCTAAGCAGCTACCGATAGTACGGTTCAGTATGAACAGCGCGGTCTGTGAAACAACAGGGGTTACTCCTGCATATTTGACGTTTGCACGTGAGCTGAGGTCACCGTTAGAGGTGTACAATGATCCAAGGGCAGTCTTAGAGAAGGATAATTTTGTACCACAGATCACTCCTTACCTGTCAAAATTTTTAAACTCCTTAAGTGAAGTCCGTGATAGAGTAGAAAAACTGCAGGACAGAAGGAAGACTTACGCTGATCGTTCGAGAAGAGTAGGAGAGGATTTTAAAGTAGATGACAAGGTTCTATCGACTACCCATCAGCTGAGCGACGCCAGCAAGTCAAAGACTGCTAAGTTTTTCCCTAAAAGGGATGGGCCATATGTTGTGAAGAAGAAAGTAAGTCCAACAACATACCTAATCGCGTCTGATGATAATCCTGGTGAGATATTGGGCAAATTCCACGCTAATCAGCTCACCCCTTTTCGAGGACGAGTAGATGAACGCGCTCAGCCAATGGAGCCAAAGAAAAAGCGAGGCCGACCTCGTTTACAACCTATTCGTAATGATTTTAATGTAGGGCTAGACCACGATCGAGGGCGTAATCGTGATCTAGAGGGGGAGTATGTAACGCGGCAACCCCAGGACCATAGGTTTAATAATAATGTTGGTGCCACTGACTTGGGCGACCAATCACGCGCCGCGATTTCTCCCGCGCGCCCCGTTTCTGGCGCGGTTGTGGAGCAGGAGTCCCTCGCGGTCGCAGCGCCGCAAACAGCGCAGTCCAACCTCGATCCTTGTGCAACGCTACGCGTTTCAAGCCGCGCCCGGAAAGCGCCGGCCATCTTAGATCTTTAACTCTCTCATTTCTAGTAATAGTACGATTTCGAGTCTGTTACTCATTTATTTTTCTTGTTTTGTTTGTGTTCTCAAGTGTATTGGTAAATTAAAGTACAGTAAATTTACAAGGACTTTCAATCAGAGGCCCGAACCCCATGCCCGTCGGCTACAAGACTAAATTGTTGTCCAACAACAGAAAGTCGCCTGACGAAAGGACTTTTGTTCTCGTCATTCGTGCGACGCAGCTGACACCCACACTTTTTTTTTTGGAAAGCCGGGTATTTTAATCACGAAAATTGTATGATATTTAAGGGTTGCGCGTCGCGGTCGCGCAGGTGTGCAAGGCGCCATAAGATAACACGAGCAGCGTCCGACTGACGCTACCGTTTCGCAGTCGCTTTGGTCGCTCAGGTGTGTTCGAAGCTTTATACTCTATAATACTCTTTGCTGTAGGAACAGTGGTGGCCCAGTGGTAACGGCCGCGACTTACGAGTTGAAGGTCGTAGGTTCGAACCCCGGCACTCCCGGCAGGCGCTTAACTTTGTGTAAATTATTTCATCACCACTTGAAGGAAAACATCGTGAGGAAACCGGCATGTTCTAGAACCAAAAATTCGAAGACATGTGACATTACCAACCCGCACTGGGCCAGCGTGGTGGATTACGGCCCGCTCCCAATCACCGAGAGGAGGCCTGTGTCCCAGCAGTGGGAACATTATAGGTTGATTATGTTGGGACAGCATCAACCAATAATTTAAAATGCATCAACCGTACTATGACGTGTTTGTGGTTGGTTTGGTCTCCGCTTAGAATATAAAAACTCTCTAAGCAACTTCACACGGACGTAAAAATGTCGCGGCGGCGATTTGTTTTTGCGCACTGGATTTTTAACGCTCTACTTAGCACCGAGAGTTGAAAATCCAACAGTGTTTTTTCGACGCGCTAGAATATACTGAATATACTGTTTTTATTAAGTTGGATTCTCAACGCTCGGCTCAACAGCGAGAGTTGAATCCAGTGCGCGATAAAATCCCGCCGCGATATTTTTACGTCCGTGCGTACGTCGGCTAAGGGTCTCCGTCCTTAAGGAGTATATGTGTTCTGTGGGTTTGGTTCAGTCTGTGGTTTGATTGTATTGATTATTGATTGAAAGATTCTGCTATATAAACCCCCGTTCGCACAAGCGTAATAAAATCGCGGCGGGATTTTATAGCGCACTGGATTTTCAACTCTCGTTGTTGAGCCGAGCGTTGAGAATCCAACTTAACAGTAACAGAGTACAATCCAGCGCGTCGAAAAAACACACTGTTGGATTTTGCACTCTCGGCGCTAAGCAGAGCGTTGAAAATCCAGTGCGCTATAAAATCCCGACGTGATTTTATTACGCCCGTGCTACGGGGGTTTAATCTGTGGAAACATCGTCTGTGGCACAGAGTACATTGAATATATGGTCTGTGGTGTGGATTGAAATAAAAATAAATAAATTAGTAATAAGCTGGACAGACAGAACACAGAAGAAGTGAATTGTGATTTTCATGTTTTCCTTTTCTTAATTATTTATGTAGTATCATTATCAGAATTTGGCTCAAGTTGAGCAGTTTTTTACAAAATGGGGACAAATGAAACAAACGGAACAATAGCTGATGATTATGAACAAGAATTCCAAGAATCTGATGTTGAGGTTGAACCCATCAATGATATAATTGATTATTTAGTTAGATGTGCTAAAATATCATTTAAAAATGCACATGTGGATAAATCAGAAATTCGCACAAGCGATAAAATTAAAATGGCCTGCGATATTTACAAGCAATCGCCCACGAATTTTTTATTGCAGTTCGGAAAATATCTAGCTCCGCACCACATCGGTTACTTTGAGAATTTGCAATTTCGTGAGAATGACAGCTTTCGGGAGTGTGTTAACCAATTAAAAACTTACCATTCTGATAAGAGCAAGTGTAAAAGAATCCGAAATAGACGATTTAATGCATTACAGAAACTTCAGAATGAAACAGATTATTTCAGTGAAAAACAAATGATGTATCGAAATCCCTTACTTTATGAACAGCTAGTTGGCCAGTACCTATCTGATGAGGAGATCAAAGAACGCGATGGTGTAGATAATGCAAACCTTACCTTTCTGAGCATGATTTTAGAGACAGTTGACCGAAATGACATGAGAGAAATGAAGAATGAGCAAATGCTTGAAGAAGATCTAGAATGTATGAAGTTAACTAACACTGAAGATGATTCTAATTCTAAAAGCAGTGATAGTGACAACACTGACAACTTTAAAAATGAAAAGCAATGGGGTGCCTTTGACACTCCTGATACCAGGCCAAATTACATGCCTGAACCTAGAAAACAAAGTGTAATAACTGCCCCAGAAAGGAACCTTCTTCGGGAAGAATTTTTACAAGAAATGTACTGTAGTTTTATAGAGGGAAGAGATACAGATGTTGATTATCATAGTATTGATAATAATGAGGAATATGATGATCTTCAGCAAGTTTCACAAGATGCGGAAGACAGATATTTTGATTCAGAATCCAATGATATAGAGAATCTTGAAGAACACATGAAACTTGTTCAAGAATATGGAAGAAAGAACTCTGGAAGTAACCTTCATGATGATCCTTTGGATGAATTCATGAAACACATCACAAATAAACATGACCAAAGCTATATTTTCGTTTCCTTTGTACAAAAGATCTTAAGAATAGCCTGATGCAAACTTTATGGCGGCTTGGAACATGTAGTGTGTTGCTATACAGCAATAAATTCATGTGTCAGCGGGGATAAGGAGTAGGGTACTGCACAGCGAGTAGCTCACTTCAGAGTCGCCATAAAGTTTGACACATACTATACCTATAAAAAAGGGAGGGGAAAAATTCATAAGCCATCAAAAAATTTGTTTGCATTGCTGTCAACAGGAAAAGTGCCCAAAAGGCTGGCAGCATTGCCACATTGTATGGCAATGCTGAATCTTTGGGCGAAAAATGTCTACCACCTACCTATTTACATTTTTTACAACTTGATAAACCTGCCCAAACATTTAAGAAAAACTAAGTAGGTACCTACTTAAATTAAAAACAGACTACTTATCAAAAATATATTAATAGTCTTTGATGTTTCGACTCCACTCACTTTTCGTAGAGCACATACGCCATGCCGCCATACATATTGCAAGTGAACAAATATATTCAATGTACTCTGTGGTGAACGACCTGGAGGCCTCTGCATCGAATTTCGCGGGCAGCGGGGCGGCGGCGGCGGCGCGGCGGCGCGTCTCGCATTGTCCCGCCCCGCTACCGCGCCGCTGTTTTGGAGGTCCGGTCCATTTGTTTTTACGCATAAAATCCTGCCGCTCCCGCTTCGCCGCCGCTGCCGCCCCGCTGCCCGCAAAATTCGAGGCAGAGGCCGGTGGGTCACTGGCATTACGTTTGCGGCGCTAAAATCCTGAGACAGGGGTGTCCAACCCTTTGTGAAATTTTGGCTCCACTTTACTTTATAACCCGTTGATTTATTATACTAGTTATTTTTTTGGTATAATATATCCTTTTTTGTGTAATTTAGGGATCCCTGAAATACGAAAATTAAAAAAAAATTAAAAAAAAAAAACAAAAACCATCGCCTAATCAAGCCTTCGGGACCCGTGTGCATTACGCCAGCGGAATGTTGTCGCTTTTCAGGATTTCGGCTTGACAGAAATTAGTGCCTCATCTCGTGTAATTGTGCCCGAAATTTATAATTTGTGCGTCCAGCCGATCCAAAGATACCTACTCACGAAAAACAGATTCCGCTGTAGTAACGTTACTGCAGCGGCATGTTTTACCAGTGTGTGTGTGTTTTTTTTACCAGTGGTCGTAGCTGAATACAAACTAGCTACTTAGATAGATATAATTTGTGCCTAATTGTGCCCAAAAAATATAATTTGTGCGTCTTGAGGTTTCGGAGTTATTCAAGATGCCGCTGGGGTAACGTTTAGCATATTGCTGTATCTCCTATACGGCATGACATACAACTACGATTTTTTTTACTACGGTGGGTCTTAATTTGTGCAATTTTATTTTTTCTATAATCGACACCATTGGAAAATTAAATTTTTTTTTTTCAAAAACCCTAAAATCGATCCTCGAGCTTCAATGAGAAACTCTAGAAACTTACCAATTATGGTGGTTTGTACCTTTTATCAACTCTATGCATCATGTGAAATTAGAGGTTTCTATTCCAACTCCTTAGAGAGATAATCCATTTTAATTAAAATCTGACTACGATATAATGTAAAGCTCCAATACATGAGTTATTATTAAGTGACGGTAATTATGATCCTACTAATAATTAGTACTTTTAATATTATAATATAAATATAATTTTATAATATAAATAAATATTAATATTATAATATAAATAAATATAACTTTTAATATTATAATATAAAATATAATAATTAGTACTTTGTTTGGCTAAGAATTCTAATTTCACATTAATTTTATTTTAAAAACATGGATTTTTTTTTCCAAAAGTAGTCATTTGTTTATTGATTAGTGTTACATTTTCATCGCATTTCAATCTTTTTCGTCATCATGGATACGTTAAAAATTCGAGTAATTATGGAATATGAGTACCGTCGTGGCAGCAACGCGGCACAAGCGGCACGCAACATCAATCATCATGGTTGGATCCTGGTTCAGCACCTAAACAATGCCCTAAACGAAAACTTACCCCTAGAAAAGTGATGGTCTCTGTTTGGTGGTCTAGCGCCGGTGTGATTCATCGCAGCTTCTTACCAAACGGGGTGAGCATTACTTCAGATGTGTACTGTGAAGAACTGAACACAATGATGGAGAAGCTGGCACATCTCCAACCAGCATTGGTCAATCGCTCGTCTCCGCTGCTCCTGCACGACAAGGCGCGACCTCATACTGCACAGCAGACGGTCTCCAAGTTGCAAGAACTGGGGTTGGAAGCTCTCCGTCATCCGCCCTACTCACCAGACCTTGCGCCTACAGACTTTTTCCAGAATTTGGATAACTTCTTGGCGGGAAAAAAATTCAATACCCGAGAGGCAGTACAAAATGCCTTTGAAGAATTTGTTGCTTCCCGTCCAGCTGATTTCTTTAAGAAGGGCATCAATAAACTGCCACTGCGTTGGCAAAGATGCATTGATTGCATGGGTGATTACTTCGATTAATACAAATAAAAAATGCATGAAAAAAATTCGTTTAAATTTTTTCATACAAAACGGCAATTTCATAGGTAAAGACATATTATTAAAAAAAAAAAAAAAAATATTTACATAATATTTAGGTGTCTTAAAATAATGCTTTTTCTCTATGCTGCAGAAATTCTTGCAGTGTATAAAAACAATTTTCGACTAACCATCTGCGCAATTTTATTCTAAAATATTTAAATGGAAGTTCTCTTATATACTTTGGTAATTTGTTGAAAATGGTAATGCACATATGATAAACTTTCTTTTTAGTTAGTGTTGTATTATTATTCCCCTTATCTCCGAAACTACTGAGCCTAAAATTATAAAAAAAAATACAGAATATAAATCTTTACCTGTACATTACAGGAAAACCTATAAGAAGTCTGTGGTCTTAAAATAACATGGTAAATCTCTCAATATTGTGAGTACAAACTTACATTTACAGTTGGAATGTGTGCGAAAACATGTTTTTCAACTACTATGTTAAGTTTTTTTCTTGGGATAAATTCGTCCCAATTACAGAACCCTTCATTGTGAGTGGTCCGACACGCACTTGGCCGGTTTTTTATAATCTTATAAAGTAAATATTTACTTGACTTTGGCTAAAATCATTTGCCCCCACCCCTGAAATAACACCAAAATTTCCTACAATTAAAAAAAAAAAAATTGCTTGTATTTAAAAACCAACGAGTACCTATATAGGTAGGTACTAATAATAAATCTAAGGTTTCAATTAGAAAAACAAAAACTTAAAAATTGACGGATAATTTTGAAATGGCAATCACATTTTTTATTATCAGTTACAATAATTAGTAAGGTAATTATTTTTCTCTCACAGGAATCCCTGTCCACTAATCCATATGTTACAAACCTTTTTTAGGAATATCTTTTTGTTTGTAAAATCTTCGCTTCTTGTAACTACAGACAGACAACGATGATGATATTAGTGTTAACGATACCAAAATAAATATTTAAATTTAAATAATATGTTCTTTTATTCTTTTTTCCATTTAGCCATACAAAATTAATATTTTAGTTAGTGTGCATTGAATGCACAGAACAAACACTATTTACCTACATTGTGATAGTTTACTTGAGGTATCAGTTTTTGTAAGGAAGCATAGAGAATTCTTTAGATTCAAAGGTGACAATTATACCAAACAGAGACCGAGGGATGCAACAAAAATTTTAATTCCATTTTGTAATACAACACTAACTAAAAAGAAAGTTTATCATATGTGCATTACCATTTTCAACAAATTACCAAAGTATATAAGAGAACTCCCATTTAAATATTTTAGAATAAAATTGCGCAGATGGTTAGTCGAAAATTGTTTTTATACACTGCAAGAATTTCTGCAGCATAGAGAAAAAGCATTATTTTAAGACACCTAAATATTATGTAAATATTTTTTTTTTTTTTTAACTCTTAAAATGTCGATTGCACACCATGTGTACAGATAACAATAGAATTTCAATTGTGTCTGCTAATTAGCGCGCGACGGGTTAATAATATGTCTTTACCTATGAAATTGCCGTTTTGTATGAAAAAATTTAAACGAATTTTTTTCATGCATTTTTTATTTGTATTAATCGAAGTAATCACCCATGCAATCAATGCATCTTTGCCAACGCAGTGGCAGTTTATTGATGCCCTTCTTAAAGAAATCAGCTGGACGGAAGGCAACAAATTCTTCAAAGGCATTTTGTACTGCCTCTCGGGTATTGAATTTTTTTCCCGCCAAGAAGTTATCCAAATTCTGGAAAAAGTAGTAGTCTGTAGGCGCAAGGTCTGGTGAGTAGGGCGGATGACGGAGAGCTTCCAACCCCAGTTCTTGCAACTTGGAGACCGTCTGCTGTGCAGTATGAGGTCGCGCGTTGTCGTGCAGGAGCAGCGGAGACGAGCGATTGACCAATGCTGGTTGGAGATGTGCCAGCTTCTCCATCATTGTGTTCAGTACTTCACAGTACACATCTGAAGTAATGCTCACCCCGTTTGGTAAGAAGCTGTGATGAATCACACCGGCGCTAGACCACCAAACAGTGACCATCACTTTTCTAGGGGTAAGTTTTCGTTTAGGGCATTGTTTAGGTGCTGAACCAGGATCCAACCAACTTGCTGAGCGCTTGCGGTTATCAAACAGAATCCATTTTTCATCGCAGGTAACAATGCAGTTCAAAATTCCTTCATTTGTGTGTCTGTTGAGCAGTGCAAGGCACGTCTCGACGCGTACTTCGCGCTGGCGATCATTGAGTTCGTGGGGCACCCATTTGTCAAGCTTTTTTACCTTGCCAATTTGACGCAAATGGACCAATATTGTTTTGATGCTAACGTCGAAAGCTGCTGCTAATTCAGCCGTAGATTGTGTATCATCAGCTTCCACAATCGCCTTTAATTCGTCATTGTCGACCAGTCTTCGGACGACCGCGAGGTTCATTTTTCAGGTCGAAATTTCCAGAACGGAAGCGAGCAAACCAATAACAAGTGGTGCGTTGGTTTGTAGTGTTAGCTCCGTAAACGTCGTTGATGTTGCGTGCCGCTTGCGCCGCGTTGCTGCCACGACGGTACTCATATTCCATAATTACTCGAATTTTTAACGTATCCATGATGACGAAAAAGATTGAAATGCGATGAAAATGTAACACTAATCAATAAACAAATGACTACTTTTGGAAAAAAAATCCATGTTTTTAAAATAAAATTAATTTGAAATTAGAATTCTTAGCCAAACAAAAATTATTTTGATTTGATATGGCCAGTACTGCAGAACGGCAATTTCATAGGTAAAGACCTAATATAAGGTTGTGTGTATTAGATAATAAGGTTTTTATTAGATTATATTAAGGTTGTTAGGTTATCTTGGAATTTATGTAGATTAGGTATATTTTATAGTTTTGTAGTGTGTCCTACTAAAATAAATAAGTACCTACGTAGGTACCTATTTTATTAAATAATTTGCATGCCCTAAACAGGCAAAATATGGACTGTGCTTACACCACCAATTTTTACATCTGGTAAAACCTGTATTTTCTGCAAATAAATTATTCTTGTTCTTATTCTTGATCTCATTCTCTTTCATATTTTTTGTTATTATACAC
The DNA here is from genome assembly GCA_946251885.1 of Cosmia pyralina. NCBI lineage: Eukaryota > Metazoa > Arthropoda > Insecta > Lepidoptera > Noctuidae > Cosmia > Cosmia pyralina. The sequence goes on from OX276346.1 coordinate 17,087,016, forward strand.
ACATCAACACGGTCTAGGGATATTTTTAAAAAAGCGAATTACTATCAATGTGTTAATTATTTATGTGACATGTATATATTTAAAAGATACGTTATTTAATATTCTACCATTTTTTAATAATGGTTAAGGTACTTAGATTAAAATTTCAGGATTTTATGAAAAAAAAAATGAAGCATAGACGGAAACCGTAAATGAATTAACTTTTAATTTGTGAGTAAAAACTGAAAAAAATAGAAAAATCATTTAATTTGTGTTTATAAACTTGAAGTTGGTAGTCTGAGAAAGCGCCCATGATGTTCATAACACATCGGCAACGATTCGGCATGCTCAGAACAAGGTTGTCAATGTCTTGCTGCGGAATATTGTCCCATGTCCTTCTGAGGTGCGCAAAAAGTTGATCTTCTGTAGCCAGATTTTCAGGAACTTCCTTCAGAGCTCTTCTTTGCAGCATATCCCACGCATGCTCAATGGGATTTAGATCTGGCGATTGAGCAGGCCAGTCTAAGGCCCTAACATTGTATGTATGTAACCAAGCTGCTACCGTTCTCGCCGTGTGTGCCCGGGCATTGTCGTGCATGAGCAGGAAATCTTGCCCCATTTGTGTTCTGTGGGGCAAGATTACGGGCCCCAGCACCTGTTGGACGTATCGTTCTGCCGTCATATTGCCCCGCACCCAAACGAGATCCATCCGTCCTCCAAGACGAATTCCTGCCCAAACCATAATTGTTCCTCCTTGGTATGGGTGAACTTCCTGAGGGTTCTGGAGACGGCTCCATCGTCCAGGAACTCGCCAAACACGCGTCCTTCGTGAATCTGGATGGAAGCCGAACCTGGATTCATCCGTGAACAGCACATTGGACCATTGCTCACGGCCCCAGTCCACGTGGTTCCGAACCCATTCTAATCGTCGTCGTCCACGATTGCCTCTCCGTAAAGGTGGGACCCGGAGTGGTCTACGAGAGCGTAGATTGCTTTCATGCAGTCGCCTTCTTACAGTTTGGTCACAAACAAGCACTTGGTGTTCCACTCGCAGCCTTTGGACCAATTGAGTCGCCGTTGCATTTGGTTGAGCTCGCGCAGTAATTTGCAAAAATCGGTCTTGTCTGGGGGTAGTGATGCGACTTGGCCCCCGGTGCCTCTCCGCTACTTCAATTGTGGCACGATAGCGTGTCCACAATCTTGAAATTACATTTTGGTGGGTCCCTATGGCCTCAGCAACATTACGCTGAACAAACCCAGCTTCCAGCATTCCCACAGCTCGTAACATCTCCGCCCTCGTCAAATGTCGGCGTTGCATGGCTACAATACCTCAATTTTAACTTTATCTTTCGTTTAAAAATTAAAAAAAACTGTAACGTAATTGTTGAAGGAATAATATAATTAAAGAACAATGTTGGAAGAATTGGAACGGCTTTATAAAAGAACAAAAATAGAAGTGACAAGTATAGTGTAAAGAGTACAAAACCATAACTTTTAGCCTATAGGTATACACCTAATAAGTATGAATATACAACATGCTCCCTCAAAAAGTTAATTGCATTGCACTCATAACACAAATCCATAAAAACCAGTAAAGAAAACCACTACGAAAAACTAGGATATACCAATCTTTTGCAAACAACTGCGGTGCTTTGTTGGACCCAAAGGTTTCGTCAAAACATCTGCAGGTAACCTGTCGGTGGGCATATACCTAAGTTCAACGGTTTTATCGTTCACTTTTTCTCGGACAAAATGGAACTTAACATCTATATGTTTTGTCCTATTGTGGTGAACCGGATTCATGGCTAATTTTTGTGCACTCTGACTATCCGTATACAAAACTATGTTAAGCGACTTACCTGTTATATCGGATATCAGTCGTTTTAAGAAGCACGCATCCTTTACTGCTGTAGCCAATGCCATATACTCAGCTTCAGCGGACGACAAAGCCACTGTGGGCTGTTTTTTAGCTTCCCACGAAATAGGGCCGCCTGCAAGTTCATAATAGAACCCAGTATAGGATCGTCTATCAGTTGGACAATTTGCCCAGTCTGCGTCTGAAAAACCCGTCAAAGTTGTAGTATTACCTTTTTCTTTCCTGAATGTAATACCACAATTTTTTGTCATTTTCAGATAACGTAGACATCGTTTAGCAACATTCCAATGTGACTGATCAAATTTAGAGTTAAATTGACTCAAGTAACTCACGGTGTAAGCTATATCTGGTCTAGTATTTACAGACAAAAACATTAGACAGCCAACTAACTCTCTGTAAGGGTACTCACACTCACCAATACCAGGCTCAAGGTTTTTCTTGACCAGTGGGGTAGAAACACCCTTACAATCTTGCATGTTGAATTTCTTTAGCATCTTTTCAATATATGTATGCTGAGATAGCTTCATTCCATAATTATCATGGTGAATATTAATTCCCGTAAAGAAATTAATTTGTCCAAGATCTTTTGATGAAAAATATTTTTCAAATTGACATTTGAAATTGTCAAACGTAGTTTCATTTTTATACAAGATTACTAGATCGTCGACGTATACAGCCAGAACCAAGGAGTCTGAGTTCGCATTGTTTTTAAAAATACACGGCTCAGATGTTTGCATAAAACCAAGAACTGACAAAGTCTGTTTTAACTTTGTATTCCAGGCTCTTGGTGCCTGCTTCAATCCATAAAGTGACCGTTTCAAAAAACACACTTTCGACTCTTCCCCTTCCCTTACAAAACCTTCTGGCTGTGTCAAGTAGATTTCTTCCTCTATATCGCCATTCAGAAAAGCTGTGTCCACATCCATATGGCGGACCTTATAATCTTCCTGCACTGCAAGCGCTAACAGGGTTCGCAACGATGAGTTGCGTACAACCGGTGAAAATGTTTCGTGATAATCGACACCTTCTCTTTGTCGATAAACTTTTGCTACTAGGCGCGCTTTATACCTAAGAACGCCACCTTTTGCATCTCGCTTCAATTTGAAGACCCACTTGCAAGGAATACACGTTTTATGATTTGGCTTGTCTACCAAAACCCATGTGCCCTTTCTGACTAAGGCATTGTACTCATCTTTCATTGCTAAAATCCAGTTATCTTTCTCATCGCTGTTAATCGCAGCTAGATAATTATTTGGATCATCGCACCCATCGTCTAGCAGAGTATTATATGAGAAATAATCCGGTGGTTTGCGAGCTCTTGAAGGATATCGACTAGATTCATTTGAGGAATCTGTAGCCTCACTTGACTGCTGATCATCAACATTGTTGACCTCTACATTGACTGCTTCATTGATTTCAACATCAGTATCCTCAGCATCCATGAAAGAAGTATCTATGCTAGGAGCATCTACCTCACATCTTCCTGGTGAAGAGGTGGGTAGTACTTTTTGTCTTAAAACTGCTGGCGATGGTGATTGTGAAAGCAAATTGACAATATCAGAGTTCACAGTACCTATAGGCTCAATATTTTCCTTCAGTCCAGTAAAGTTATTTTCAAAAAATTTAACATCTCTTGACTTTAGTAACCGTCTAGGACTTGCCGCATTCCGGAAATAATAAGTATGAGGATCATCTGAATATCCTACAAAAATCTGTTCCTCAGCTTTCATGTCCAATTTACATCGCTGACTTAATGGAACATGAACAAGTGCTCTGCATCCAAAAACCTTCAGATGAGACAGATCGGGTTTTCTATTAAACCACATTTCAAATGGTGTTTTACCGCTGAGCGCGCGATGTGGTGATCGATTTTTCAAGTAGACGCTTGTCTCCACTGCGTCTTGCCAAAAAGCTTTTGAGAGAAAACCATGTGACAATAGTGATCGAGCCTTCTCTACTATGCTACGATTACACCGTTCACTTACCCCATTTTGCTGAGGGCTGTAAGGTGCTGTCGTTTGCCAATCGATACCCAGTGACTGAACATAATCCATCAAATCCTTATTGATGAACTCAGTTCCATTATCTGATCGCAAGGTCTTTATTTTTCCACCAAACTGTCTCTCGACATGAGAATGAAAAGAACAAAACTTAGTTTTGACTTCAGTTTTAGAAGACATAAAATACACAAAAATAAAACGTGTATAATCATCTATAAAAATAATAAAATATTTATTACCTGTAAACGAATTTGTAGAAAAAGGTCCACAAACATCGGTATGAATCAATTGAAGTGGCGATGTAGCCTGCCTGTATTTTAAGCTTTTGAAAGGCTTTCTAGACTGCTTACCCTCTATGCAGGGTATGCATGGTTCCTTGTCAACCTCCGTGTACCCCACGCCGATAGCCTGACCTTTTCTAAGTAGATCCATGCCAATTCGACACAGATGTCCTAACCTCTTATGCCAGAGCTGGAAGTTGGAACAATCAGAGTGCACAAGACTAGCTGAAACATTATTGAACATTTTAATTGAACAATCGACAGTATACAGCCCATCACATAAAGAACCATACACTAAAACATTTTTATTGTCTACTACATCACACTTTGAGTCATAAATAGCGCAGCCTTCTTTATTGAAAACTACACAGTAACCCTTCTCTACTACTTTACTTACTGAAAGTAAATTACAGTTCAAATCGGGAACATGAACTACATTCTCTATTCTGTTCGCCAAAGTATCCGTATCAATGGATACATCACCAATACCTACAGCCGCCACTTTTTGTCCATTAGCCACAGTAATCGTTCCACCTTGTACTGGCCGATAACTGCTGAACCACTCGCGATGCGGAGTCATGTGAATGGTTGAACCGGAATCAATAATCCATTTCCCATAATTTCCAGCCGGCGAAGAAAGAGCCATTTCCTTCACAACAGCCTGTTCCACCTTTTCATTATGATGGCAATCTGTACCTTTAAAAACCTTTCCTGACCCACTCATAGCCTTCTTGACCTTCTTATTGGGACATTCGGGACTTTTGTGTCCTGGTTGTCTACACTTAAAGCAGATTATAGACTTCTTCTTTTTGCTCGTAGAACCTGTTGAATGTAGCGCAGCCACCTCGTTCTGGTGAGGGTCCTTAGAAAACTTGTTTAATAGTTTTGCCTTAACCAACTCACTGGTTACATCAACATTCGAATTCTCTAAAGCCATTATCAGCGGTTCGTACCGAGATGTCAATCCTCCGAGAATAATCGCAGCCAGAGATCCATCATCGATCTTCTTACCAATATCTTCAAGATCTTGAGCAGTACTCATAACGGCGTTGATATACGATTCTATGTCTTGGAAATCGGTCAAGGTATATTTGTATAATCTACGCTCCAAAGAGAGCCTTCGACCCATACCTTTATCCTCGTATGCTTTTTGTAAAGCACTCCAAGCCTCCTTAGCGTTTTTCGCATTTCGCACATGCGAAATTGCACCTCCGTCTACCGTAAGGCATATTTTTGACAACGCCTTCTGGTCACTACGAGAGCGCACATCTTCCGCCGTTTTATCAGAATCATCGTACCCAGTGATCGACGTCCACAACTCCTCATGAATGAGAAGCATCCTCATTTTGAACTTCCACGTTGGGTATCCGTCTCGGTTTTTTAACATCTGAATACCTTGAAAATTCATACTATTCCCTGACATTATCTTCTTTTAAAGTAAGAGCTTCGTGCTGATAACGTGTTGAAGGAATAATATAATTAAAGAACAATGTTGGAAGAATTGGAACAGCTTTATAAAAGAACAAAAATAGAAGTGACAAGTATAGTGTAAAGAGTACAAAACCATAACTTTTAGCCTATAGGTATACACCTAATAAGTATGAATATACAACAGTAATTCGTATTGTTTTTTAAATTTCGCACAAATGAAAATTCCCTCTCCTACACATCAAGGCATTTTTATGCCACCGAAACAAAAGAATTTTCAAAAATTTGAATTTGGAATTAGTCTGAGATAAATTACAAACAATTCGGTGTATAAAAGATTCCAATGCGGCCAGTACTTTTCGAGTTATTTAATTGAGTATGAAATATCCCTAGACCGTGTTGATGTGTGTATATCCAGAAAATTCTAGTCATTTAAATAACTTATAAAAAGGACAAGGCAGAAAAGGTTTAGGTTATCTGAAGTGTCAAAAAATTACAGCTATCAGAATTCCGTCGAATTAAAAATCAGACTGTAGTCTCTAATTTCTAATAATACAGCTGAAGAGTTTGTTTGTTTGAACGCGCTAATCTCTGGAACTCCAGTCTGATTAGAAAAAATATTTTTGCATTTGTTAGCCAAATTCTTGAGGAAGGCTATAGGTTATTTAACATAACGCATCACCCATAGGAATTAGGAGACGAGGAAAAAGAAAAACATTCAGAATGAACGGTAAGCGAAAAAAAAGTAGTAGCGCGGGCAGGTGATGCATTGCGACGGGGTGGATCAGGGAAACAAGAAATTTCACGCAGACGAAGTCCCGGGCAGAAGCTAGTTTATTCATGAAACGATCACTACTATCGGACTTAGGAGCTGAGGAAAAAGAAAAAAATTCAGAAAGAACGCAAGCGAAAAAAAAGTAGTAGCGCGGGCAGGCGATGCATTGCGACGGGGTGGGTCGGGGAAACAAGAAATTTCACGTAGACGAAGTCCCGGGCAGAAGCTAGTTTATTCATAAAACGAGCACTACAATCGCTTACTCGCGCGACTGTCGCTTTCGGTTAGGACGCGGCGTAAAGGCTGGGTTATTCACGACTCTCGCTCGCCCGTTATTGCGAAAAGACCGCTCCATTTACAAATATAATAACATAACTTCAAGCTTGTATTCCCCTATGAGTTAGGCAGAGGTGTATTATAGTCCGACACAAATTTAGACATAATCTTGACCTCAGGCTGCCGCTAAGAAATTTCTAACAGATAAGTATCTATACCTATGTTAGTATTTCGTGAGAGAGTGGAGTTCAGAAGCAGCAGTACATTTTTTTTTTATTATTAACAAGCGATTAGTTAGTATTGCCTACGTCCGTCGCTGTGATGTGCGTTACGCCATCGCCATGACATAACTATAAACAGATGTGTACCTAGTTCCTGCATAACCCTACGTAACTCGACTAGATAACCCCCTAATAAACATACCATATTTAAAATGTAATTGTAAATGTTGCATAACTACTTAAGTTGCTACAGCTTTTCTATAATACAACTATAGATGTACTTAATTGATCGTTTCGAATACTGTGTGCGTTTCACTGGCGCGGCTACCTAACGCATTTGTTGTTGTGGACTCTTTCTAAGGTAGCCGACCGTGGTATGCATACTGAGAAGTGAACTGCAAATTTCACATAACATACCTGTACACGGCTGCGTGTTTTCGTTCCATGGGTGTTATTCTTTCATCGCAGGGTCAAAATATAGTTCTTGTAGTTATTTAGGTAGGTAGACGATAGTTTTTGCGTAGGTTATGTTTTAGCAGAACGTATTTTTTTACATAATGTTATATAGGTACGTATTATAGCTGACGTAGAACCAGTAAGATCAAGATAGAAAAAAAAAACCGGCCAAATGTGTGTCAGACCACGCAGAATGATGGGTTCCGTAGTTGGAAATAATTTATCCGAAAAACAAACTTAACATTGTAGTTGAAAAAGATGTTCTCCCATACATTGATAAACGTCACGGTCAATTTTCCAACTGCAAATTTAAGTTTGCAATCGTAAAAAACAATTATTTTATGTGATAAAACTACATATTTTCGGACTTTTTCCTTTACATTATGCTGTGAGATCTTGCTTCTTGCCAAACATAATTCTATGTCAACGTGAAGTAGGTTTTTGATTTAGTTACGAGTATCAAAATATGACGCATTAAATTAATGTCCGTATTTTTTTATTGCGTTGACATAGAAGCTTAATTTTTTTAAAGCTCCAAGGGACCAAATACCTATGTACGTATTTGATATTAATCTCAACTTTATACCTTAACGCATTCCTGAGAAAAAGGGTCTTGACAGACTGACAGACAGACAGACGGACAACGAAGTGATCCTTAAGGGTTCCGTTTTTTCCTTTTGAGGTAGGGAACCCTAAAAACCGGACAAAGGCGACCCTGAGGGTTCCGTCTCAAAGCTGCCAGCCAGCTGTTGCTGTGCCCGGCTGTCCATGTTCATGGCTTCACTCAAGTGATATATATACCTACAACCAAATTACCAATTTCGGATTGAAGGACAAACTTAACATTGTAGTTGTAAATTTTTTTTTGATAAAGTGGAATCCTGTAGCGATTTGAATGAAATAAGTACGTAAATAATGTTAAGTACTTCAAGATAGGGCCTAATAATTTCCCGATACAAGATTGAAGGACAAACTTAATTTACAATTGAAAACAAAAAATACTGTTGACCAAAAAGGTAAAGACCAAAATTTGTTTTTTTATTTTTTTTTTTTTTTTTTTTTTTTTTTTGTTTTTTTTTTTTTTTTTTTTTTTTTTCATTTGTGCTCAATTTTTGTGAATAATGACCCCTATGCTAGGAAAATCCTGTGTTATAGGGGCCATCCATTCGTCCGTTATGATAATTTTACAAAATTCGGGAGTTTAAGACGTGTAACAGCAGCGATAGTGTGTGAGTAAGCGCGTGAGATGTGGTGTAATGGGGGCAGTGTATGAGTGTGCGATATGTGATGTGTGTATGAGTGTGTAATGTGTGATGTGTGTATAAGAATGTGATGTGTGTCGTGTGGGTGTAGAGAGGGAAGGTGGTTTGGGGTCTGTAAGTGTTAGTGATACTATTAATGATTTATTTGTATAAGGGTTTCATCAGTGCTTCTGTTTCATCATAATCTAGGGTGAGGAGGAATTCTTTAGTTATTGTTTTACATTTGTGTGTGTTTAGTGTATGTATGTTAAGTTTATGATGTTTTTTATTTGGCGGCCTATACTAAACTTTATACATTTACTAGCTTTTGCCCGCGGCTTCGCCCGCGTGGATGTCGAAAAATATCCCACAGGAACGTACTATCGGGATTTAAGTGTTAATCCAAGTAAAAATTTCTTCTCGCACAGCTTATACAGTCAAATAGTGATATAATATGATTGCCGGTGGATAATAAATTCTAAAACTTAACAATAGTACCTACCTACGAAAAGGAAAATTACCAACTCGCATGCCTTTGAAGGCAACTATAAAGCGAAAATAAATCTTCTCCCTATCCCATGGCGATTTAAAAAAAAATTAAGACTAAATGTTACTTCAAGATACACATGACTACATTGCCAATCTTATATCTCTTAAAAAGAGGTACACAAAATTTTTAATTTATTTGTGCATTTTAAAATTAACCCCTAGTTTACCCTAGGGCATGATTTGTAATAAATCAAAAGCATAAATTTTTATTTTCATATCCCTTACTTAAGAAATGCTGGGTTTCCCATAAAACTTTCACCCCCTATGTCACCCCTGTAGGATTATTTTTTAAGACAAAAAGTAGGCTATGTTCTTCCCCAGGATGCTATTTATATAGCCTTGCCAAATTTTATCGATATCCGTGCAGTTACGTAAATTTTAAAATCATCCCCATTTTACCCCCTTAGGGTATGATTTTTCAAAAATGCTGTACCACATATTTATTTATTTCTTACCAAAAGCATAAATTAGAATTTTCATATCCCTAACTTAAGAAATGCTGGGTTTCCCATACAAACTTTTATTATCTGTACCACCCCCTGTAGGATTATTTTTTAAGACAAAAAGAAGGCTATATCCTTCCCCAGGATGCCATCTATAGACGTGCCATTTTTTATGGATATTCGTGCAGTTTTGTGAATTTTAAAATCATCCCCTATTTTACCCCCTTAACCCGTCGCGCGCTCATTAGCAGACACAATTGAAATTCTATTGTTATCTGTACACATGGTGTGCAATCGACATTTTAAGAGTTAAGGGATAATTTTTCAAAAACGCTGGACCAAATATTTCTTTATTTTCTATCAAAAGCATAAATTTGAATTTTCATATCCCTAACTTAAGAAATGCTGGGTTTCCCATACAAACTCTCATTCTCTATAAATCACCCCCTGTAAGATATTTTTTAAGACAAAAGTAGGCTATGTCCCTTCCCAGGATGAAATCTTGACAAATTTTATCGATATCCATGCAGTTTTGTGAATTTTAAAATCAACCCCTATTTTACCATCTTAGGGGATGATTTTTCAAAAACTCTGAACCACATATTTCTTTGTTTCCTACCAAAAGCATAAACTTTAATTTTCATAAATGCTGGGTTTCCCATACAAACTTTCATTTCCTATATCATCCTCTGTAAGATTATTTTTGAGACAAAATGTAGCCTATGGATGCCTTGCCAAATTTTATTGAAATCCGTTCAGCGGTTTAGACGTGAAAAGGTGACAGACAGACAGACAGACGGACAGACAGAGTTACTTTCGAATTTATAATATTAGTATGGATTTAGTAGAAAATTACATAGCATACGAAATTGTGTAAGGCGGTGAAGTCTATCTCATTCCGAGCCGAGTTAAATCAGTTTGTACAGCCTGAAGTCCGATATCAAAAATAAATTTTTGAGATCGGACTTCAAGCGAATCCGAAAATATGAGAACAAAGTGGTTTTAAAGGAACCATGACCTAGATTTTGGAGGAAAATTTAAATGCAATTTGAAATTTTTGAAAAAGCTGCCTGTGCCAGAAATCGAATCCGATCCCTTTCGGTTCGACTGGAAAAGGCTCAGCAGATTATAACCCAGGCTAAAATCCATGAGATTAAAGAAAATCCAAGTTTTCTATGTCAAAATTTCTTACTTTTTTAGAGTTCCGTACCTCAAAAGGAAAAAAAAGGAACCCTTATAGGATCACTTCGTTATCCGTCCGTCTGTCTGTGTGTCTGTCAGTCTGTCAAGACCTATCTTTTCAGAAACGCGTGGAGGTGTCAAGTTGAAATTAATATCAAATACGTAAGTCTATTCTATGGTCTCTTGGAGTCCTAAAAAACTCAAGCTTCTAAGTCAACGCAATAAAAACATACGCCTATTTATGCGACATATAATATAATACCCAACCTAATATTTTGATACTCGCAAGTAAATCAAAACCATATACTATAGGGTACTTTCCGTTGTTCTAGAATCATGAAATTTGATAAGAAGCAAGCTCTCATATCACAAATAAAGGAAAAAGTCCGAAAACTATTAATTTGTAATTTTATCATATAAAAAATATTTCAACTCTGTCACTCTGTCCTGATCCTTTTTCTCAGGGACGCGCGGAGATATCAAGTTGAAATTAATATTGAATACGTAAGTCTATGGTCCCTTTGAGTCCTAAAAACATCAAGCTTCTAAGTCAACGCAATAAAAAAAACGGCCATTTTGCGACACATTTTGATATTCGCAACTGTCGCAAATAAATCAAAACATATACGGTACTTCCCATTGACCGAGAATAATGAAATTTGGCAAGAAGCAAGGCCTCCCAGCACAAGTAAAGGAAAAAGTCCGAAAATTGTAATCTGTAGTTTTATGACATCAAAAAAATTTTTTTGGAATCCATTGTTAAGTTTGTTTTTTGGATAAATTCTTTTCAACTACGGGAACCCTTCATTGTGCGTGTTCCGACACGCACTTGGCCGGTTTTTTTTTAAATTGCGGTACTGGATTACCTACGTTGTATGTTGATCAAAATTAAAATTTAAAAATGATTTATATCAATGGCTCTGGAAAATATATTTGATGGAAATAAGACTATTTAGTGAAAATATGACGACTGCTACAGCTCTAGCCTAGAGCTAGACTCCGGGCTGTTATTAAGAAATTCCTAATGTAGTTGTGTATGATTGACTGACGACCGGTTCCTTACTGATCCTTGGCACCGTGCAAGTATCACGAGTGTGATAACGATAACTGATATTCGATGACCTGTATCCGAATGCGTCATTATGTCGACATGTGTACCTACACTGTACACAGCACCCCAGCTAGGTTGTGTTGATTGAGGGTGGACCATAGGGCAGATCCACCCCGATTACTATTTCACTGCGTAGAAACGGACTCCTAATGGTAAAACTCAAACTTATTCCTAATGGAAAACTTAAAACCTTATACCGATCTTGGGATCGAATCCAGGACCCCCTGTGCACTGTCACGCTAACGACTACAGGACCAGCGACAGACTAGACGCGGTTAGAGTACAACATTCTAATACATCATCTGCCTAGCCTTTTCCTAACTATGTTGGGGTCGGCTTCCAGTCTAACCGGATGCAGCTGAATACCAGTATTTTACATGGAGCGACTGCCTATTTGCCACAACCCAGTTACTGGGTAAAACCACATCAGTCATCAACCGTCGTCCCACGAAAGCCCGAGCTGCTTACGTAGTTCGCCGAACTTCGTATGCAGCTCGGGCTTCGTCGGACGACTGTATGATGTATACACTGTGGTAAAACGATACCCCTGGTAGGACTGGTTGTCACACTTTTGGCTTCTGACTACCTGTAATGACTATCAAAGATCCACGAATGACAGCCGGGTCCAACGCAACGGCTTAATGTGCTTGCCGAGGCACTGAGGGATCTCGATATGTAATGGCTGAACTCACATCCACGAACGGACCGCGGCAAGCGCAGGTGGTTATTCTTCGATCGACCCGTGTGTTACTAACTTATATCTTAGAGCCACGAGCCCCTGCCTTATGAATCTTATGATTCTAATAAATATAAAAGGAATATAATTTAAGCCAGCAATCTTTCGCAAAAGATATGCAACCTTTTTTCTTACGTAATCTTGCAGTTTTGAATGTTGCTGATAGTCATCAAGTGGGTTACTTAGTTTGTTTATCGCAGTTAATTATACTCCATCGGTTTAGGTAATTAAATAAAGGTAAACAAAAAAAAACACGTGTCTGGTTAACCGACTAAACGTAATACCTGTTACTTCAGTCGTCATGCTACGGCACAGTTGTACTCCTCAATTTACCAACGTTATACAACGACTTGATAAAGTTGCTAAATTGAAGAGTACGTCTGTGTCGTAGCATGACAACTGAATTGACAGGAATTACGTTTAGCCGATTACCCAGATACGTGGTTTCTTTTGTTTACCTTTATTTAATTACCTAAACCGATGGAGTATAGTTTATTTGTAATTGTAAAAAGACTGTACTCATAGCAAATATTGTTACAAGTAAATTTCAAGAACGAGTTATTGGTATGGTATGTAAGTAAATACAGTCACTCACAACACTACACCTATAATGAATGTATGTTGAGGTGGCGACTGGCCGGGCCGGCGAGCGGCGGCAGGCGGCAGGTCAGCGGCAGCTCCGTTGTATTGTCACAGTATTATGGTTAACGCACAGTCTCCATGTCACCCCATTCTTTAACATCATTTGCATACAATCGGCTAAACTAGCGGTCCCAAAAATTACAAACAGAAAACTAAAACATCAGATTAAGCGTAAAATTTAAAATTTTGCTCAAGTAGGTCAGTCGATGCAAATTAAATTAACGACTCCTCCTATTGTCCTTTTATTCTTATAGTGCAATTAAGAACTTTCTGTGTGCAAACAATGCAATGCTAATAATGTTTAAATTGACGTAGGTATCCATGGACAATCATTTTACTATGGTGCGGGTCATTTCCAAATATGGATCCTTAGCGCTTTTTGACGATTAGAATAGAGAACTCGGAAATGGAAGAGCGTTCTGTTCTACAGCTTCAGCACCGCTATTAGTGGAGCAGTGAGTACAGTATAGTATATTTCATTGAATAACTTAGGCATTAAGTTTGATGCTTAGAAATGTTTGATCCTTTTTCCTTCGGCAAGTTATATCAATCGTTTAACCATAATACCATTGTTTCAGTAAGATCGCGTGATAACATGGGCAGGAGAAGTCGCGGGTCGGGTCGGGTGAGCGCGTGCGCTATGAATGGGCGCGCGCACGCAGACTCGCCGCAGACGTCGAGCGGGAAACGCGCTGGAGTGGCGCGCGCTCTGTGACTTGTGTATAGTGGTGTCCTTCGACACGGTCGTACGAACATTATGTTTCCGGTAAGTTATGTGTTGTTAGTTTTTGAGTAAAATGTTTCTAAAGTGTTTGTTTTCAACGTAGTAACCGAAATCCTTCCTTTAACCGGTTTATTTTAAGTTAGTCTAACCTCAGCCTAATTTTACTACCTACATACGTTTCTGTTAAAATTCCAAAAATAATAAGTATTAAAAAAAAAACTTTTTTTATAAATCTGATAATCAAGTACCTACACACAAAGTCAATAAAGGAAATTTGTAGGTTATAATAACAAATTAATAACTTTTCAAACTAGTCACATGAAAATACTCAAAAATATTAATATCCTGCGCTGCGTTACGACGCGGCGACGGAACCTTCAATTCCGCTTGCAAAAGACATCAACGCGCGAGAGGTGCAAAGTACTGAGTCAGTTAAATGTCTTATCATTTTAACAATTCGTAACTTGTGCATTTCTAGTTTTAAGAGATTGACTTCTATTTAAACGGTAGTATTACTTCAATCTCTTCTTTGCTGGCACACACGAGTCGTGAGCACAAATTCCACCTTAACTTTAACTGCCTCGTCAGCCTGCTCTTGTATTCTGTTTTCAATCTGTATCTAAATATGCTTGATAATGTTATATTGATTTCATTGCTCTCACCCGTGTGCAACCTGCCGTTGTAGGAGATAAGATTCGTTAGGTTTAAGAGAAGAGTTTGTGCTCACGACTCTTAAAGTTCTATGTATTCTTATAAGGCGACTTCGTCCGCGTGAAATTTCTTGTTCCCTCGACCCATCGCGTCGAATAGCATCGCCCGCCCGTGCTATTACTTTGTTTACCACTTTTTTATTTTTGCTTAGCTCTTAAGGGTCATAGCGTGATGTTAAATAACCTAGAAACTTCCTCAAGAATTGGGCTAACAAATGCAAAAAGTATTTTTCAAATCCGACTGGTAGTTCCCCCTACATATAAACTTATAAACAAATTTTACCTCTTTATAATACGAGTATTAGTATAGATTTAAAGTAGGTAGTGATTGTTGTGTTCGTCGTCGTTGTGTACGTGAAGTAAGTAGGATTATGAAATTTTTCAGAATACTTTATATATTGACCCTGACCTAGTAGGTACCTACCAAACTTATATTTTGACGTCCAAGTAAAGAATAATTTGTAGGATATGCACAGGCGACAGTACTACATTAAATTACTATGTTACGAAGTTTTTGTGAATGTCTAAGTAGGTAGGTATAGGCTTAAATTCTAACGTAGGTTGGTTAATTGTTCTTTTTTTAAAAAAACTAAATGCTACTTGTAAGACGGGTTCTACGAAGTAGCTTAGGTAGTTATAAGCCATGGGACCAAATTAAAACATAGATTCATAGATGCTGAGCTGGGTTACACCCGTGTGATAATTTCATCAGTTTTTTTAATGAAATCCTTTACCAATCGATATTGGTAGAGCAGTTATTCATCCGTCATCACGTTTATAAGTTTTTTGAAAGGTAGGTATGTTTAATGGATTGTTCTTGAATACAAAGTTGGAATTGTCATAAAATGTTTAAAACGACTACACTAAAACCGGTCACCTCAACTGTGGGACAAAGGTGAGGCGTGCAAATCATTTTTGTAGCAGACAAGTAAATTGACTCGTCTACTAAACTGTAGCGGTCGGTAGTGCTAGAACAGTTAATTTTCTTCTAAACAAACTTCGGGAAGTTTGGTAACAAAATTTTTAATGAACACCGGCGTTAAGTAATAGTAGGTGGTCATCGTCGTGATGCCTACCTTTTTATAGATGTAGGAATGTAATAAGATTTCAGTTTTACTCATATCTTAATCTTCTATAACTTTTCCAAGAAAAGTCTCATTAAAGTAAAAAAACCGGCCAAGTGCATGTCGGGCCACGCACAATGAAGGGTTCCGTAGTTGAAAATATTTTATCCCAAGAACAAAATTAAGTATATTGTGGTTGAAAAACTAGAAACCCCAAAAAATATTTTTAATGCGATAAAATTACAAAGTAACCAATTTCGGACTTTTTCCTTTACCTTGAGACCTTGATTCATGCCAAATTTCATGATTCTAGAAATCTAGGTCAACGGTAAGTAAGTATCTTATAGGTTTTGATTTACTTGCGAGTATCAAAATATGTCGCATAAAATAATGGCCGTATTTTTTTACTGCGTTGCTTTAGAAGCTTGGTTTTTTTAGAGCACAAACTCCACGCGTTCCTGAGAAAACGGGTCTCGATAGACTGAAAGACAGACAGACGGATAACGAAGTGATCCTATAAGGGTTCCGTTTTTTTCCTTTTAAGGTACGGAACCCTAAAAATAGAGTAGGTATTCTAACATATTAATGACCAATACTTAAACACATGATTGTGCTCAAGATAACAAACAACTTTTACTATGGGACCAAACCCAAAATCGCGAAAAAGAAATCAGCTGTTCCGTAAATTTTGACCGAGTTATGCGAACATAAATGTAGGGAAAAGCTCGTGTTTTCAGGTTTAGTCCCATAGTAAAAGTTGTGTAAACACACAATCATGTGTTTAAGTATCGGTCATTAATTACCAGTGCCCCTATATACTTGGGTATTTTTTCGAAAACGGGAATTTTTTAAAGGTATTTTTTTAATAAATCGGAATGAAAATCGCTCGAATGCACGCAGCACACAGGCTTAGTTAAATTTTACCCCTTCCGTATCTTACGATCCAAATTAATTCTAAATAATTCGTTCTTCCATTCGTAGATATACTTAGCTCAGCCATAACTGTTAAAATTTAGATACCCTTGAATCCGACCGTATCTCACTGAAACTGTTGAAGTAGATGTTCTAAGTATTATACTTTGGATTTACACCTTATACCTTATACCTACCTACTGAATATGTAACTAACACTGACTATTGCACAAAAGGTCATTCGAATTTTATTACTGACCCAATTCTATCCATTAATAGAACCTTTCATCCTCTCTGGTCCTCCCATCTATTAGTTTGGTCCTTCTTAAATGATTAAATATTGAGTTAACTAAAAGATGGCAAGAACAAAAAGTTACTTCGGCATAAATAAATAGAAAAATTATTTATTTCGTAACCATAATAAATAAAAAAACACAATTAGTGATTGGAGCCTCCTTGTAAGCAAACAATGCCTGTATTAGGAGACTCCGCTCTTTCACAGCAAGGTACAAAATAAAATAAAAGACTAACTAATTAAATGTGTGTGTGTGTGTGTGTATGTGTGTGTGCGTATGTATGTATGTAAATGTTTAAGTGGAAATTCAATAAAAGTAATCATATGTAAATGGGGATGAGGGTGGGTTTGCGTGTGTTTTGTGAGTGAGTGTGTTGATAAACCGAGTGATTTATGTGTTGCAAAGTTTCAATAGTGCCTCAGTATCTTCATAAGAAAATGGTTTAATCCAATCTATTAGAATCTTTTTACACGTATGTGCTTGTTTAGTGTATATGTATATATCCTTGTTTACTCTATTATATAGTTGAGCAGATCGTATGCTGTATTGTATAGCAGCAAATTTTGTTTTAGTTTGAGGGATTTGAGCAATCATGTCTTTCCGTCTTTTAGATATAATGCTTGAATCGTAAGGAAGTGTCTTATGTTTTTTTAGGACAGTGCATGTAATGTATAGTTTTCTAACAGAAAGCAGTCCACTAATCTGGTATAGACTGTCAGTAGGGAATCTTTTCTTTTTGAAATACATAATTTTTATTAGTGCTCGTTGTCCCCTTTCAACGTCTATTCAACGGCATAGGTTCTAAACTGTACTTACTAACTATTTCGGGACATATGTATACGGGCTGGATTTTGTGTTCGAATCGATATTCCTATTGCCCCATTACCGTGAAGAGTGTCTAGTTCCTTTCAGATGTCATGCGACTCTACTATCTGCTTTAAGGTCTCGACTACCTCTTACTCGAAATTGGGCAGAATCCAGCAATATTTTAGACTAGTGGACGCTGCCTCAGCAAATCGAACTAGTGGGGCAGATTCCACTGCAAAATTTTAAGCATTCCACTTTGCCCCACCATTAGGGCGGCTGGGTGAGGCACAATGGAATATTTCGATACGCCCATAAGCATCTAATAGGCATATAGGTATCCGTTTATATCGAATCGTATAAATATACAGTTATTATGGAAGGAACTTGTTCAAGATTAAATATATCCTTTTTTTTTGTATGTTAAATCAGCACTCTCACTACTGATAACACCCAAGTTACAAATTAGTTCACTAGGTGTCGCAGGGTAATTTAACATTACACACACGTAGCTATACGCTACAAATAAATCAAGAGCTTCCTCGCTGCCATCCGTGTCCATTGTCCATTAAAATCCAGGGACATGAAGAATATCTGTGGGACGCGGGCGGCCGGCCGCCTCGGGCGGGCGCGCCGTACGTGGGCAAGTCTTCTGCACCCAGAGCCGACAAGCGGACGAGCCGACAGGTCATCGACACATAAAGCGTGTGAAAGTGTTATATCTTTCCTTCTGCACCCACACGCCAATAGGTCGGTGTCGCCTCGTTGTGCCGGACTATCACGATCGACTAAAACAATAGGATTTTATGGATTGAATAAGGTATTGTCGCCTCCTAAAAGTAGGAGCTAGGAGCTATATTTTATGTTGTTTTGATGAGTAATTTGATTACTTATAAAAAAACTATAGAAACGATCAAGTGCGACCGAGAACTTTTGCGAGTGTTGCGTACTATACTTACCCCCTTATTCATAAAAAAAACTAAATGCTCCAAAAACCTACATATTTGAGTTAAAATACTGTTTTCGCAATTTCTTTTGAATTATTGTTTGAGTTTGAAAGAAGAAGACAAAACACTATTTTAATTAAAATAGGTTTGTAGAGCACTTTAGTTTTTTTTTTTTTTTAATAAGGGGATCTGTTCTGATCCACTATCCAGTACCTTATACCTAGGTATAAGTACCTAACGAACTTCGGAGTACGGAGTTTCAGACACGAAAAAAGTTTGCCGTAGTTTTTTTTCTGTGTCACGTCACATAATGAGAAGTAGTACCTGGGCGACCGAGCTCTGCACGGATGCAAATAGAGAAAACGAATTTTCCCAGATATGAGACCTAGCTAAATCCATTTTTCGCTCCCCGTAAACCCCTTTATTGCAACTTTCATCGAAACCGTTTTCGAGAACGTGATTACAAATGTATAAAAGTAATAAATATACAGATATTGTTCATTTATTAATAGTAGGTATAGGATTTTGATCACCTTTTCTCAATGATCATGTTAAGAATGATCCTTTTTTGGAAATAAGAACGAAAGCTATATTCATATTTAGATCTAAGTGATTTGTCAAGATCATGGGCAAGGTTGAAGAGTTGTACCTACCTACAGTACCTACCTACTTGACCATTGAGTTCTACTGTCTACAGGAGTTTCAACTCAAACCAAAGATCAGTTTTGTTGGAAAAAAGGACATAAAATAACCTGAAAATCAAATCTCATCAAAAAAAGAGACATAAGCGTGGCTGGGCGGTTGCGTTGGCGTCAAACCGCCCGTGGCGCCACTCGGTCTGCGCGCGCGCTGTTCCCACGCCTTCGCCCCGCCACCCCCCGCACACCCAGCTCCTCTCCGCCTCTCGTGAATCAACGTCGACTTTTATAAATAAATGCTTCAAAAACTTTCACTAACAAATATATACGACTTTTTGGAAGAACATGAATAATGATTTATGTCTAAAAGCACGCTTAAAATATATAGGTATCGCCGTTTGAGAATCTGCGAACGCGAATAACATAACAAACAATCGCAACAGTGAAACTATTATTTCTTTAGTATTTTTCTCGCATGATGTACATAACGTAATATTAGGTAACGACAAAATAAAAGCCGAAGATATTAAGTCGAATATGAGTGTTTATAACAGTGTGAGTGTTTATCACGCGACGAATCCCCATCACAAAGCGTCCGCACCGCGCCGCGCCGCCTCATCCGTCGAGCTCGTGCGGCAGTTCACGCTTCTCGACAATACGTCTGCTCAGATGTACACACGTCTAACATCAAGCTATACATTTCCAGATTACACTGACCTCTCATTGTAAGGAAATCCTATACAATGCGAGATCAACTTATACTGGAAATGTATAGCTTGATCTGTAGCCGTGCGTACAAGAATACTGATTTTACGGACACGCCTGCGTTAGGTACGGTTTTTTATGATTTGATTACATGCATAAACGTCGTTTTCGGTTTAATTGGTCGATCCAAACATCTAGTAGAATCTGTTATTAATTATTATATGTTAATAATTACTTACTTAGTTATTTAATCCTTGGATAATCTTTCAGTGAGTGCGTAGGTACTGACTGACCTGACTGTACCATTTTCCAAAATCTATAAATGCACATAGCAATTAGGTACTCCAAAAATTATGGGTGGTCTCCTAAGATCGTTTAAGTACACTGGTCAAAACGTTCTTAGGAGACCGCACCCATATCTACAACGGTTAGGTTTCCTTCATTTCATGCCCCATCTCAAATTACCACCATTTACCCGACAAATGTCGTATGAGCCAGCGATTGTTCCTAAGAACAATACACTCGAAATAACAATAAATGTAATCGTGAAAACCGTTGAGCGCTTCCATGCACGGCTTCTAGAATGCTATCGTTTGACAGGTTAAAGTATCTGAAAAATCAAATAACTCGTCATTTCAGTCAGAGAAATATCAAGTAGGTATGTGCACGGTACCGTACAATATCACATATTTAACTAAGTCGGCCGTCCCTATGGGGGTCAAACTGATGGACACCGCATTTGTCATAATCTGTCCACTAGTTTTTAGATTGATTTCGTTTTCGCTTTGCCGTAATCGAATGATTTACATATTTACTTGATGAAAAGTAATTATGACCAAACCAAACCTCGAAGAATATTCATTTATAAATCAGAATGATTTAAAAGATTGACGATAAAATTTAAACTTAAGGTCTATCTATTCGAAATCTCTTAAGGGGTCATTGTACTCATCATTATATGAACAATTTTAACTATGGGACCTAACCAGAAATCGTGAAAAAAATCAGCTGTTCCCTACATTTATGTTCGCAAAACTCGTCAAAATGTAGCGAACAGCAGATTTTTTTTCGCGATTTCAGCTGTGGTCCCAAAGTAAAAGTTGTTCATAATGATGAGTACAATAAGAGGAGGTCCCCTTATGAGGTTAACGGTGTACAAAACTACACCCTGTTTACATACCTATAACTGGCTCAAAACTTACGAGGTTTTTCGCGAAAGCAAATTTTATAAAAGGTATAGGTAGATATATAACTCCCAGTGCACATCGACGTTCCAACTTGGTCTACTTTTTTGCGAAACATTGTTCTAGTCGTAGGTATAGTTACTTACCTGGTTAATATAATAGTAGGTAGATGTACAAGTAAATAATGCATGCGCTTGTATTGGTATCCGTATGCAGCATCGCTGGCACCGAAGCCTAACGGAATCTGTGTCGGAGACAGGTTCGAAGGCAGTTTTATGTCACGTCCATTGTAGAGGTGTACGTAGGTAATTCTTGGTGCCTACATAGCTACCTATTAAAATTAAGTGGGTAGTTGTGCTTACTCGTCTCTACATGTACACATGCAAGAGCATTGGAGGTGTTTCCGTATTAGCAAAATATTTATAAGTGATAAAATATCATGAAGTTTGTTTTAACTTAACAGACATTTTAAATTATATGCAAGAATGGATTCATGTAGGTACGTCTTCTAGATAACTAAAACAATCCTTTTCCTTGATAAATACTTGATATATATCTTGCAGCGCACGGAGCACCAGCAAGACGGGCGTAAGTAAAAAGTAATGATGCATAATGTGCGCAGATGCATTATGTGTCATAAAACTTACAAAGTTCACTTACCTGTAAGTAATCTTCGTGTTCATGAGTAGCATCAAAAGTAAAGCCATCGCTTTACGACCACCTTGCTTCCTTACTTTACGTAGAAGAAAAAAAGGCAAGAAAATAATAATTAGTAACTAAGTAAGTAGCTGTACTGTAGGTACCTACTTACTTAAGTAATAACGTTCATGTTTGACTTTAATTATTATAATCATTATTTTATAAAATTACGAAACGAGCTAAAGTTAAAAAAAAATCAGCTATTTTACGTGTATTTTTTGGAAAACCTTACTAGAGAAGACTAAGGACCTAGGCTATGCATTACATAAGTAGGTAACTATTCCTTACAAAGTAAATAGATGTCAATGTCGTTTTCACTAGCAACTTGAGCAAGCCGGTGGTTAGTATATAATTTCATTCAGTTAGTAAAACTAGAGGACTCGGTTAACCACAATGCTTATAAAACTAGAAAAGGAAAGTTGTAGGTACCGCGTTTAAGAGTCCGAACAAATGTTTACTGAACGTGCCGATTGGATGAGCGCCGAACCTAATTAACATTGCACTTGAGAATAATATTACTGTCTTTGATTGTTCTTAATTTAAAGTTTAATTGACAAGAGAAGGTATTATCTACGCCATCGTCAACAGTTATTTTGAAATAAACTAGAATCGAACAAGATTATCTTCTATAGACAAAGACATACCTAACTTATTCCTTACTTCTACTTCAAATAAATAAAGAAGGGCCGAATCCAATTTTGTCTCACCTCGTTTAAACCATGTAAGTACCTACCGGTACTACCGGTAGGTACCATCCGTACAACTAGGTACTATTATAAAAAAGTGAAAGGACACTTTAAAATAGGATAAATTAAATGCAAAACACCTTAATATGATTCCCGTCAAGTATAGTGCGTGTTAGTGATTCGGCGCACGCGCCGCTTTCACTGCTGCTGTGTCCATTGTATCCTGGTACCTGAGGTGTTGGAGGCATAGGTAGTAGCTCTTACATCCCAACGATTTCCCAATAAAGGTCACATCGATGACGGAAGTCGTGTTAATAGATATCTATATTGTTAGTCGTAGTCGATGTTCTCATCGACTACGACTAAAAATACGTTTTTGGTGGTCCAAATGAAATCGAATCAAAATATTTTATTTCACAAAACCTCCTGGGCACATATGAAACGTCAGAAGCTAGGTGCACAGTTCCAAATGGTCGTTTCCTATGGAGAAGAGCCGACAAGAAACTCCACGGTTACTATTTAGAAATAATTGGCTTTTACAATGTTTTCAAATTACAGTGTTAAATGTTATGGGAGGACAGTGTAGGCCTTAATAGTGATAAGCACCGCGCAACGATCATCTACGAAAGGTATAATTTTATCGTAGCGTGGTGGTAGAAGAGACACTTGTGTAGCTAAGCAATAAATGCTAGGACATAATTAAAACCTTATAGACCTTGTACTGCTTTGCGTCAACTATAAAAACCCGATCATTATATTAGGCGAGTAGGCGACGCGACAGATGTAACTCATAGGTATCACATACATAGTTGCAATCGCATCCTGTAAAGCTTCGATACGGAGATAGTATTTCTATGGCCTTCCTAGGTACCTACAATATTTTCTAATCAGATCAGGACTTTTAATGTTGTAACTAATTACTTCATATGTACTATACCTACAGTATGCCTTACCTGATACATAACAAGGTATGGCCACAGACGTGTTTCAATTAAAATTCAGGTAGGCATGTTCACATGGCGGAATTTCATATTTATGCTTAATTTGTGACGTAATTCAGTAAACAAATTTGGAACAACGCATATGAACAGGGAAACGACTTGAACTTGCCCAGTTTTTTCCATAAAAAGCCATTGAGGTCAAGCATTTCGTATATATAAATAAAGAGGATAGTTAAAATATTAAATTAGCTCGTCTTTCTTCCCGCCGAGGCAGTCGGCATTTTAACGAGGTACTGTCGTGTCCAAAACCTCCCAAAAAAACCATTCGCCTTCACTCTACTAATTGGATGAAAATCATGTTTTCAGAAGTTACATATATGAACGACTAAAAACTGAAATATTAATCATGCACATGTCGGACAAAAATATGCATTAATTTAAAATATGTATTGATTGTCAATGATAAAGAAAAGTATGATTTTAAAAGGAGAATGGGCAACGAACTATGGCTCTACCGTAAGGCCCAATAGCCATAAGATGAAAAGAGCTTTTCAAGGAGAACCTTTGCTACTAACACGGTTTTTGTTTTGCCGGTTTTTAGTCCATTCAGAGTTAATGACCGGCACCCTAATTGCGTTACACACTATCGATCGGAATCCGAATAATTATGAAGGTAATTGCTAATCCATTGCTTCATGTGTTCGAAAAATTTGTTTGCTCGATAACGTAAATAACGTAATGAATAAAAAAAAATATTTATAGAAGTATAAAGTAAAAATAAGATTTAAAATAATTACAATCGAGGATAATTTACTACTACAAGTTTTGCAAGTTTTTGTCCGTTTCCAAATGGGTAACGGCTTTAAGGGCTCTGAACTCCAGTTCAGAGCACTTAAAGCAAACACAGTCCTAGCAACTTATCTGTGAACTGAAAGAGGACGCCACCGTCGATGAGTCGACACAATCGAATGACATGCGTCGACACAATCGAATGACATGCGTCGGCACAATCGAAGACATTTCAACATGACGGCCGTAGTTCCAATTTTCGCCATTTCACAGACAAGTTGGTAGGAGTGTAGTTACAATAGCCATGTCTTACGTTAACTAATGATTTATGCAACACCAGCCACCTATAAATATGTACCTTTCCTGAAATAGAAGTGCAATGGTATTAAAATAATAACTAATTTTCAAAAGTTAATTACTTAGTTAACTTATTAGTAGGGGATTACGCCAGGAGCATGATGCTAGTAAAATATTATATTATTACGAGAGTTCAGTTGTTATGTAAGTAACACAATTTAACTGCAAATGGACCACAAATGCAAATGCAGGTACCAGTCGTAATAGTTATCTTTTCAATAACGCTATTTTGGGGAGTAGGGCAGATTAGCGCAATCACCTTTATGTTTTTGGAGTTAAGTACAAAATAAGGTGGATCATGCCCATATTCATTTTACGTTGCGAATGTATTAATGATGATTTTGTTTGCTTTCAGATAATACAACATATTTTGTTGTTACTGTTCCTTGTGACAGGCACAACTTCTCGCTCGTTTTCTTCGGACTTGGTTGCAGTTGATTCGGCACCGATCAATCAAATTGCGAACGTAACTTGTAAGTATATCTGTGTATCAACTGGGTTAGGAATGGGATTTATACCGCTTTTGTACAATAGTAGGTACTAAAGCTACACATCTTCATTCTAATTTCAGATGGAGCAGAAATAGGAAACCAAGGCAGCTTAACATCGATATTTTCTCCTCGTATGGACTTTGAACAATGGAAGCCACTAACTGGTCGCGGGGACCCACTGCGCAACGATCCGACGTATGACTACGAACCGCCAGTTCTTGAACGAGTCCATTACTGGGCTGAAGAAACTAGACTGGAACGGGAACATTTTCCAGAGAGAAAATCAGAAGTGCTCATGCTCGGTGTCTCTTCACGAAAACCGAGCGTTACCTCTAGACAGCCTCCCCTGCCACCGAGGCGACATGTGCATCGGCCTCAACCAAATAAATACGAAGACTTTACTTACAAACTGAGCGACCTCTATCCGATGACTATTTTAGTACCCCCGCCGCCACCTCCGCCCGGTCACCAACCACCGCTCTTTATTCTCTCTGATGATAAATCCCCCATAACGAATAAAGCACAGACTCCAATGAAACCGAACAACTCTCCTCAGAATGTAATTCAAGATTCTACAACTGCACCCGAACATCTTACATCTCTGTATGCCTTGCAAGAATCAAACCTAATCTATCAGTCTTCAACAACCACCCAAAATTGGATTAGTGATTCAAATGAAACTAAAATCTTGGAAAATGCTGTTAGCAGTGATTACGCTGGTTGGGGACCAACGACACCGGTCGATGATAACGATGCCGCAAATGACACTCACAACTTAATTTTCAATGATCATATAGAATTTTCAAGACATCCCTATTCCTTCTACAAACCAATGTTGTCTGAATCACCACCTCCTCCCAAGTTGATGCTAAGCCCTTCGGTTGTATCAACGTTTATTCCAACCGCTTTACCGCCTACCACCGCGGCACCAGCTGCTGTGACTTTTACTCAAGTGACATGGCCAACAGAACGGACTACTGAAATGATTGAAGTTTCGACGGAGACCCCACAAGAGATAACAACCGAAAAAAGAAGCACAATTGTATTTCAGCCGACGCCTGTTCCTACTACAACGACAAAACTAGAAACCAGCTTATTCGATATGCTCGGACCAATGATGTCTATGCCAATGGTCAACGGACCAGACAGACCCGAGGACAACCTTTATGCTCACGCATCTGAGACTGTTAATATATTTAACGAGAATAAACCAGAAGATCCACAAATTGAAACAATGCAAACTTTGCAACCGCCACCGCCGGTTAAACCCGCCGAGAGTTCAACAGCACCTCACAAGCAACAATTCCATGTGAATTCACAAGTTTCCAATAAAAAGTCGGCCTTGTACACTCATGGTCCCTATTTACATAATCGTTTTACAACACCGATACCAACTACTGTAGAAGAGTACTCAGAAAATCTCAAACAAGCAACTGAGTCGCCGACCGTGCCGATGTATCTTATAATACAGGGTCACTCTAAGGTAAAAACTTATGGCTCAAAACCGAAAGTTCCTGACAGCAAGGAAACAGTCAACAATGAGATTTCTAAAC
Source organism: Cosmia pyralina (assembly GCA_946251885.1). Taxonomy (NCBI): domain Eukaryota; kingdom Metazoa; phylum Arthropoda; class Insecta; order Lepidoptera; family Noctuidae; genus Cosmia; species Cosmia pyralina. The sequence goes on from OX276346.1 coordinate 17,113,712, forward strand.
CTGTAGAAACGAACGAAGTTAGACACCTTCATCCAATAATTAAAAAATCTGCAAAAAAACTGGATTTGACGGATGCAGGTCGAAATAAAAAAGCAAAAAATTTAAAGTCGTTGATCGATAGTGGGCTCGGGTCAATAGAAATACAAGAAACTGATCTTGGGATAAAATACGATGTTAGCGATGGCAGTGACGTGCCGATAGAAATATATAGAAAAGGCATTGTAGACAATGATGAAAATAACTATTCAGCCCTTAGGAAAACTGTTAAAGAAATAAGGCCAAAACGACAAATTGAGCTGGAAGACTTGTTACCGTTTGATGAAGAGGCTATAGAAGAATACGTTTATAACTTTTTAGAGGGGAGAAAAAATGAGACAAGTATCACAGGACTAATCGCACAAGCCGTAACTAGTGATGCAGCACAAGCCGTAGATGAATTGGAAGATGACGACGACAGTGAACAAGAAGAAGAAAGATGAGTGTTTGTTGAGTGCTTTTCAGAGACCTAATAGGATAAATTACATAGCACAATACCAAAAACGATTTTGGTGCAGAAGTTTGATAATTTAATGAATTAGACAATTAAACTTAAATTTTATTTGTTGATCGACCCCACCGATGGATCAGCTTACTCCACAACAGATGCCATAACTTGGCGCTTTGAAATACCTTTGAGGCATACTGGGTGTTAATCTAATCGGCCACAACCGTTTATGGTAGGAACTCTACCCATTACTGAACTAGTAAGAAACTGAAGCTTAACTAAATTTGTGTTAAAAATCTACTTTAGACAAAAAGTATGAGACGAAACTGGAAAAAAATTAAATTGAACTAGCTCGAGTTCCATAAATTACTTCCATTGGAAAAGTTTCTCAGAAAGAAGTATGTCACGTGGATGTTGCCGATGAAATTGAGATCTTTGTTTAGTAAAGTATTTAAATTAAAAATTGTATTTTCACCCACTACGTATGTAACAACTTTTATCCCGACTTCGCGACGCGACGCCGACAGCGACGTAGCGTTGCGTTGGCATATCGTAGAATTTTCCAGCAGCTGAGTGTTTGTAAATGCACCTGTTTACTATACCTACAAAACTATGTATCAAACAATCTATTGCGGAAAATATGTGCTCCTCAATAATGTAGTTCGAAGCGATAGAAGTGAATATTTATAAATCATTTTAATAATGGATAAAAATGATTAAAACTAAACATTCTATTTTACCAAATAAAGAGCTAGTGAAAAAAGTTTGTCGTTGGATGTCACTGCAGTTCAGTGATGGAGTAAATAATTGGACTTTTATAAGACTTTTGAATGTTAGTTTTTGTACCTATTAAGTGAATGTATTTATTTTAGTAACAAGGGATACATTTAATTAATCAATTATATTACTTTTTATATAACTTCGAGATTTTACTTATTATATTTTTCTTTGAGGAGGCCGGGGCGGTAAAACTAAATGGGATTGGGACTGGGATTCGTCGCCCAGGAATGAACGTCGAAATATTTAGCACGCTGCGCTGTCTCGAAAAGGTTAGATATTCTTTTGTTTTTTTACAAAGTATCATCTATTTCTGTAGACTCAATAAGTCAAAACTTTTGACTATTGCTACAAAAATAGATGATACTTTGTCGACAACAGAAAAGCTACAGCAAAACGACAAATAGAGGATGGAAATAGAGCGAGTAATTGTTTTTGATCATTTCAAACACAGAAAATAGAAATTACTTTGTCTACAAAAGTTTGAAACTGTAGGATGCAAGAGCTAGTGTAGCGAGGTCAAAAATTTTAGTACCCCACCCCGGATAGGTAAGGTTTTCTTTTGACTATTGTACTTGAATATGAATTAAGTACTTTGTCGACTTACACAGAGAAGTCTGAGAAAAAAAAGAATGTTGTTTGCAAGAGCGAGCGAAGCGATCTCGAAATTTTTAGCACCCGACGTGGCATGCGTAGGGAGTCCCTCAACTACAAACTGCCTTTTACTTAGGTACTGAACAAATTGGTTTTGGTCTTGTTTAAGATTTGAATAAAAAGTATTTTTCGAGTTTGCCAACCCCCCAGTGTCGGATGGACCGAAACCCTCCCCTCCCCCTATACTTAATATCTACAGGTCATATACCCTAATCCACTGTAGAGCTAAAAGTTCAGATATTAAATAAGTAGATTTGTATGTTTATTTTGTGCGTATTTTCTCGTAACAGCCCTGCTATATTGCAGCTTAGATAATTTTCCATTTTTCTAATTAAGTATGTAGGTTTAGATTGATGCACGTCTACAAAAAAGCCAGGTGCGAGCAGCGGACGCGGCCCACTAACACACACATTTCTTACCATCCTTTTCGTAGAAATAGACAGAGACACCTTAGATAAAGTGAAAGCTGCTTATAAACCCATAAAGTCACATTTATTGCGATCAAGTGAGGACCTATAAGGAGTCATCTATGATGGAGGGTCAACGGCAGATAAGTAAAACAGCGTGAATGATAGTTGTTTACACAAATAAACATTTAAACATTACATCTGAAAATAATAATGCTCCCAACTATGAACGTGGATAACTTGAGAAAGTATTGTGCAATAGAAGAGACCATGCTGGACGCTGAGTTACACCAGTCTGCTTGACACAGACACACCTTGTACTCGGCCGCAGGATGTCTGAAATGGGATAGCCAGCGTTATCGTAACTGGTTCATATTAATTAGGAACCTCCGAACGGTAAACCGGTTAGGTGGATGGGCCATATGGTAATAGCACAGTCATACATCATACAGTCGTCCGACGAGAGCCCGAGCTGCTTACGTAGTTCGGCGAACTTCGTATGCAGCTCGGGCTTCGTTGGATGACTGTAGTAATAAGTACGGTCAGCAACAGAAGTCGGTTACACTGCTACTTTTTGTCATCATCTAAATTAACACAAAATGATATGATAACCTGCTTTTTAGCATTTAATTTATTAAATAAGTTAATTTTCATTAAAATTTACATCTGTTCCGATTTTAATGAAGTATTTTTCACAATAATTAAGATTTAGAAAACTCAACTGTTAATCGACTTTTGTTGCTGTCTGTACCTACTGGCTGCCATGTTGCTACGCGATTGGCGCATTAGTTTGAGCTATTGACTTTCTGTGCCTTTGGTTCACTAGTTCTAAAATTCGATAGGTTAGTATCCTGATATGTTAGTATCAGGATACTAACATATCGAATTTTAGAACCAGTGATCACACAGGTGTGAAACAATGTGGTAATCTATGACCTACGACTCGAGATGCCGATGCATTCCACCAGCTTTTATGACAAGTCTTTTACAGTTCAAGCAGTACGATTATGGAATGCCTTGCCCGTGTCGATAAGGCGTGCTCAAACTTTGTCCACTTTTAAAATTCTGATAAAAAAAAACTTCCTCTCTTTAAACATCATTATTACATGTAAGTATAGTTCCTTGCTCTTGTTTCATGTTTATTATTGTATAAGTATAGGTATATATATATGTATTAATGTTGTATATGTATATGGTACACCACGGACTATCTGCAGAATTATCTCTGCTTGTCCCCATACTCCATCCAAAGGTTGCCTGTAAAAGATCGCTTTTAGCGATAAGACCGCCCATTGTGTCACCCTATGTAAAATTCCAACATTCATACCTGTATTTTAAATGGTGTGCATAATAAAGAGTATTCTATTCTATTCTATTCTACAGCTAAGTTTTTCTGAAAACATAATGTTTTTTAAGCATGTAACATGTGGGTCTGTAGACATGTACCTACATAGGTATGTCGTTGCTCTGCACGGTGCGCGCTATACATGCAGAGCAACGACATTTATTTGATAAATTAATTTATTATCTTATTCTTCTCGTGTCGATAGAACCTACTTACTCTTCTTCGATGTTTTTATACTGATCGAGCCCAGTAGGTGGGAACATTGATCGCGGCGTCAGCGGCATTCTTTATGTCATCCGAGGTGCAGGTGAACGGGCTCTTAGGACACTCCGGCAAGGGGGGGCATGGTCTGATCAGAGGCACCGCACTCGCACTGGGTTTTCGGTGGGTTAGTAATACCCCACTTTGACCACATTGTGTCTGCAGCGGCCTAATACGCAATCGATTGAGAGATTTCCATATACTAGGCCAGCCACAAATCACGCCCGGGAGGCAAATGTTCCCGGGGTTTAACGAAGTAGGGAGGGAGGTGGTGAATGCTTCTCAGAGGTAGGTAGATACCTTTCTACTTAGGTATGTACAGTAAAAGCTCTTTATTCACGGGATATACGCTCCGTAAATATGCCGCGAATACAGAAACCGTGATTATGGAATGGTAATTTATATGGGATTATGGGGATACGTTCCTAGGTGACAAAATAAAAAAACAAGTACCTACATAAAAAAATAATTTAATTGAAGTTTTTGACCATATTCATTAATTATTATCTTCAGGCTTAGGAAATGGTTTAAAGAATTTTGTAATATTTTCATGCTTGGCAGTTTTTGAAAGCTCCTTCAATTCAGACTGATATTCAGCAGTGGCATTAGCAATTTGCCTCTTAAAAATAAGACTTCGTTCGATAAAGAAATCACAAAGCTCATTTGCCATTCTTAAACCTTCACTAAGATTTTTCAAATTAAACGTTTCCCGTGCTTGTTGAAGCCTCTTCTTCAATGGGGCTCTTCTTCAGTGAATTTAACATTTCCTCCAAGTCGGTTTCAGTCAAATCTTCATCTTACGATTCAAGCAACTTCTGAATGTCACTTGATTCTATCTGTTCGAGCCCATCTCGTCCAATTCCATTCGCAACAACATACCTGAGGCGTAGTTGTAATAAGATCTATTTTACTTTTTTATTAGTCCATTTGACGTCGCCTTTAGAAAGGATATTCAGTTGGGTACCTACATATTGGACTCCTTTGTAACAATGTGTATGTACCGATTAGATCCGCGAATAAAGAAATATTTAGCCGCGAATATAGGAATTGGGTCGCATTTTTTTAATCCGCGAATGAAGGAAGCGCGAATAAGGAGCTTTCACTGTATATTACGTACTTAGGTATATTCCGTTTATTTACCATGCTATCAGTAACTAGCCGTAGTTTCTCTAGTAAAAGACGCACTAACTACCGAGTAGGTACCTACCTTTCGATTATCCTATACTTAAGCAATCCTGTTCAATATAGAAATTATTTTATTTGCACACCAACTCCTCCGGAAATAATAGGTGCGATATACAGAGCTATTACTCACCTTTCATGCTTACAAGTCATAGCTCTTGTGGGTACAGTCATGGATCGAGGGAGAACATCCTCTGCAGTTGTTTGATAGCATCCTCTCTGCACTATCCACGCATGGTGCGCTCGTGCATTCCACGACCTCACAAAGCACATCGCGTTCTCTGGAATACAAAATGCCATATAATACTGTGAAGCATGAACTCAAGGTAATTGTTAATGTAATCACTATCATATAATGACTATAAACACCTCCTGTACAATTAACAAGAAACATCCGTGTGCTGTTAAATGTAAAAGTCGACGGTACGAAGTCTCCTCCGCAGCGGTTCCAGTCGCTCTGTGTCGACGAACAGTTATAACAGAGCAGTGCCTCATAGGACTTAAACAAAAGCAACCAAAGCCAGAACTTTATCAACAACATGTGTGCATCATTTGAAATCTGTAGAAACCTTATCGCTGTCACTGTAAAGTGAATATGGAATTTACATGTAGTGGCACCTCCCTATTTATTTATTAATTACACTCTTTGAGTGGCACTCATGCGTGTGGAAACGAGCGTGTGTCATGCTGAATTTATACAAGTTATGACATATGATAAGCCGACAGGACCAGAGACAGGACGAAGCAATCCACAGAATAATGAAAAGAGGCCGACTTAAAATAAAAAACCAGCTGGAGCTTGAAAATTGGTAAGTATACTGCGAAGCACCTATTCGTCATTCGCCCTAACGACTTGTCAGAAAGATATAGTGTCCACACAGTGCCTGCTGCACTGCTAGCTCAGCCGGTCTTGATTTTCGGTAATCAGTCGTCACCGAATTCTCAGTGTAATGCACCTTGACATATGTATCTTGGTAAACAATAGAACATATGTAACCTGAGCGTATATTACACTGAGTCGTCAGTAAACATCGTGTTCTTGCCGCAACTGTCCGACTGGGGCCGAATAATCCTCTATAAGTCACAGGGTCTTGTCCATAATGTCTAAACGTGAACGTGCCATTGTAGCATAGTAAAGGGCAGGTCTTATGGATAATTACAATGAAATTAAAGATTACAAATAAAAGCATTTAGTCTACAGCTGTTGTTTGTGACATTAGGTAGGTACCTAGTATAATAAGGAAAGGCCAACTAGATTTTTAGTAGGATGACGGGAGCCACATTAAATAAGCTATACCTTAGACAACGTGGTGTTGCAAACGGTGTTTGTAATAGAAAAGGATGACTTTTTTTATAGAAACGACTAAAGGCTCCTTCAAACAGGCGCGACACGCGATATAATAGCGCGCGACACAAAGGCACCGCTCGTCGCGCGACAAGGGTGGATCGAAATTGCTATATGAGGGACATTGGGATTTTTTTTTACCAATTCCATTTAAAAAAAAATACCCATCGAAAGATCTGTCATTCTGATGAATAATTGTCATGAAACGTTTTTCTCTAAAACTGATAGTTTGCCCGGAAAAAAATATTTTCAATTTTTGTTGTATGGAATGAAACAGAAACTGCTAAAATTTGGCAAAGTCTTGACAGGTCTTGCTTTAAAACTACTTTATTCTTATTCTTTGAATTGTTGGCTATAATTCTATGCTATCTATTCTATATATCCGTAGGCTCAATAAAATGCAAACAAGTAAAAAGCCAAAATGGATATCGCGTGGTCTCAAATTATGTAGCATAAAGAAAATGCAATTATTATGGGCGTCGAGACTCCAACCGACACAAATAAACAAAATAAAATATTCTAACTACACCAAATTATTGAAAAAAATTATTAAAATGAGTAAGCGATCTCAAAATGACTACAATATTAAAAACTGACAATAAAAGCAAAATGACATGGAAATTAATAAAGAACTCTACATTTAATCTACCAAATGACTTAATTAATACAATCAAACTGACAAGAGAACAATTAACAATCCTCAATTAATTGCTGACAAATGTATAGCCTATTTCATTGATAAAATTGTACCACTACCAGGGATAGGCAAAAAATCAACTGAGCATATTTTAAACAAACAAAAACCCATGTTCATGGCACCATATCAACCAATACAAATATTTAATATTATAAAAAGTTTAAAAAACACTAAGTATGACGAAATTTCAACAAAGATCATAAAACATGTTGCCGATCTAATTTCTGGCCATCTGAGCCATATACTTAATCTTTATATCAGTCACGGTATTTTTCCTGACCGTCTAAAAGTCTCTATTGTAAAACCTGTTTTCAAAAAAGGGGATAAACAGCAAATGGAAAACTATAGACCTATTGCGCTTTTGCCAATTTTCTCAAAAATATATGAGAATATTGAGAGTAGATATATTTATAACGAGCTTTATGCATATTTAGAAAAACATGATTCTCTGCAATGAACAAAAAGGTTTCCGGAAAAATAAGACAATAAATATGGCAATCTATGATTTCTTGAATACAATTATGACTAATATGGATAAAAAGACATCTCCTGTTTGTGCTATGTACTGTGACATGTCACAAGCATTTGGCTATGTTGACCACAATATCCTAAAAAACAAACTGTAGGTATGTACTCCTATGGTATAAGAGGAAATATTCTGGATTTATTAATGACTTATCTTTCAAATAGAAAACAAAAAACTGCTATAACAGACTTAAATTTAAAAACGAATGAAGAAGTCACATACCTATCCAAAGAACGTACTGTTTACTTTGGCGTACCACAGGGCAGTGTTCTGGGTCCACCACTTTTTTAAATCTACAATTCTACATAAATGACCTACCCAAAGCCATAAACTACCCCTTAAACCTATTTGCTGATGACAGCACGGTAACAGTACCGTGTAATAAACCGGACCAATACGAAGCTGATGTAAATGACACGTTAATCTCGATTATCTCTTGGCCTAAAAAATTAATCTAAGTAAAACTCAAATTATGCACTTTGGCCATAGAAAATCCATTAAAAAAATGGACGTAAAATTTCAAAACAATGTAATTAATGACGTGGACAGTGCTAAATTCCTAGGTCTTATAATAGATAGATGTGCTTAACTGAAAGAATCATATTGAAACATTATGCAAGAAAAAATAAATGTATAAATTATTTCATTATACATACTTACCTCCAGCCTTTACTTTATTATTAAGAAATTAAATAAACCGTATTTTTTATGATTATGTGGCGTGTTCATACAAAGTAGTGCTCGGGTTCATTGTTTAAGTAGTCCGTGTAGATGTTAAGCTTAAATTACGGTAAACATATTTTTTTTTTTAAATATTAAATCATCGGTGATTTTTTAAAAAAGCATCGAGCTTCTGGCCATTTCGAGGAGTATGCCAAAAAATTGTAAATAATTGAAGGATTAATCACATGAAAAAGAATTAGGGCCAATCATTCCATAGCGGAGATATAAGACTTTTTCATGCCAGCTCCATAGTAATTTTTAAAGAAAAAATAGATAAGATATGTGTAAAAGGCATTCCATCTTATTAATACGCGCATCAAGTGAAGAAATTCCAAACTCCATCATGTCAGCTGATGTTGCTGTATTAAATCTTTAGCTATTTTTATAAAAGGAATCGAGCTTCTGGTCATTTCGAGAACTATGTCAAAAAATTGTAAATAATTCAAGGATTAATTACATAAAAAAGAATTAGGGCCAAACATTCCTTAGCGGAGATATAAGACTTTTTCATGCCAGCTCCATAGCAATTTTTAAAGGAAAAATTCTGTGTGCGTTGTTTGCAATGCTATTCCATAATGTTGATATTTTTAGGCAGGTATTTAGTCTTCCAAAATATCTTCAAGTCATAAAAGTGAACATTTGGGAAAAAAGTATTATATGTCTATGAAAGTCGCTTTTCAGCCCACAGTGTGGCGGGAGCGATGTGTTGTCCTTGACGCACGATCACAGCGATGAGCGAGTGCGAGAGGCGCCGAATTTAAACCAGATAGGGAAAGGGAAGACTAAGGAAGCATCCCGAAGCCTGTTCATAAACCAGGAATTTCTTAAGATAAGATAGATGAAGTTCGAGACTTACGGCCTATGCAGATTCATTTGTCAACGTGCTGATAAGATTTTAAGTTCAAAGTTATGCTGATAAGAACAAAATAAGTTTAAAGGAGACATAATTCTGATACATACTAAATAAGTACTTGAAAATGTTTAAGTGTTACTGTTTAAGTGTGTGTTGTGTTTTGTTTGTGTGCTATTCTATGAGATGCTTTCCACATCGGCCAGTTATGAACCCTAAGGCCCCTCGCGCACTAGGCAGCCTGGCTGCGGTAGCCAGGCTGCGGCAGCCAGTCGAGAATATGTCGGCGTATGGGAGCCCGCGCACTAGGCAGCCACAATTTTCTCAATATTCTGGCTGCCGCAGCCTGGCTGCCTAGTGCGCGGGGGGCCTTATACCTTTTGAACCAGTGACCGACAAATTCTGATATTAGGCTAAATATTTCGACTATAAGCGACAAATTTTTTGTGTTATCAAAAATAAAATCCCTGATGGTGGCCATGCCAGTCACACATTGAGAGATGGCGTTGCATGTCCTGGTGTCTCCTTCGCTCGTTCACTAGATGGCGCTTTTAAGAGTTTTTGTCTAGTATTAAATCCATAGTGTTGAAGAATGAATATGATATTTTATTTATATGGAATAAATTAATTCCATTGAGTATAAAATAAGACGTCATCAAATTCATATTCTAGAGGAAATGTAGAATTCAAAACATACACCCATAAAATAGGTAATAAATAATACTTATTTATTATTAATTAGTTTGATTAATAGTTTTACTTTTATTGTAGGTACCTACTGTTATAAAGTAGCTCTATTTATCTGCCAAAATGTAAAACTATAGCCAAAGTTTCTGTACCTTCCCCCTCAGATGGCAGCACTATCAATGAATGTTTTGTTTGAAGCCAACAATATATGGAAGTGTCACTGCCCTGGTTACAAACAAAAGAAGAGTGTCAGATAATCTTTAAAAAAAGAACACATAGGTGGCCAATGATTTTCACCAAGGAGATTTGTATTGAAATTAGCCGTCAATTCAAAATAGTTTCAAGAAAAAAAAAAGTAAAAACCAGAGTCAAAACCTAAAACGAATAAATTAAATTTCATAAGAAACTTAACATCGGTTTTTACTTTTTAAAGTAAATTTATTTTTCCATTTGTAGTTGAATATACATTTACATAGGTAAGCCCAAGACGAACGAAAAGAAGAATCATCAAAATACGTTTAGAAATATCGGAGGCACAGTACATTTATGCATAATACACTTCTGGACACATCTTTTGGCCCACCTTGTATTTTCAGTTTCGTTTGGTCCTAGCTAAAATTTTATATTAGGTCGAGCAAAAAGTTTTTATGCAGTTTTGAACCTGGCACATTCACAATTTCATTCAATAGTCTTTTTTTGAATTTCGAACACAGAATTTAAAGAAACAAAAGACAATTTGGAGCCTGTTTGTTGATATCAAACAATCGAATACTAAGAAAACTTGGTTTTATTGGTTTACTTGGATTTAATTCTTGAAAAAGTGATTGATATCTTTGGTTTTGCAACAAACATTACTTATTCTTAACATTAAGGTGAGGTTCTATCAATAATCTATGGATACTTCACCTGAAGTCGCCGCCCAAGCTGTGGCACTTATTCAGGCCGGACACAGCCAAAGAAACGTGAGTGCTCAACTTAATTTAAGTCGATCTGCGGTCCGAAATGTTTATCGGAGGTACCTAGAGACTGGCGGCTTTGTTCGTCGCCAAGGAAGGCCACGATCTCGGGTCACAACTGAAAGGCAGGATCGATTCATCGTGACGACCAGCTTGAGAAATCGTCACCTTACCTCCATTGAGATACAAAACCAACTTCGCGTTTTCCACGGAGTATCTGTGAGCGCTCGAACTGTTCGGAGAAGGTTAAAAGAACGCGATATGGTACCACACAAGCCAGCTAATGGCCCCAAACTAACGCGAGCCCACCGAACAGCGCGCCTTCATTTCGCACGCAGTCATTTAAATTGGACACAGCAAGATTGGAGCCGTGACTCTTTTCTGATGAGTCTAAAATTGTTTTACATGGCAATGATGGAAGGAAGAAGGTCTACCGACGTAAGGGAGAGCGTTTCGCACAATGCTGCCTTGAAGAGAGGGTTGCTTATGGCGGTGGCTCATGGACTGTCGGGGGCGGTATATCCGCGAGCGGCAAAACTCAACTTGAGGTTGTTACAGGACCACGGCTGCCAACATTAAATGCTGAAAGGTACATTCGTGAGTGCTTAGAACCTCACGTGATACCATACAAGGACTATGTGGGCCCAAATTTCCTTTTTATGCATGATAATGCAAGAGCCCATGCGGCCGGCATCGTCAGGGAATATCTTCGGGATGTGAACATCACAGTTATGGACTGGCCAGCCAGAAGCCCAGACATGAACCCCATTGAGCACATGTGGGACGAGCTAAAAAGACGTGTTAGGGCTCGTCAGCCAGTTGCCCAGACGATGCAGGAGTTGAAAACTGCCATAGAAGAGGAATGGGAGATGATCCGTCAAAATTTCATAGAGCGGTTGATAAACTCTATGCCTAATCGTATGAGAGCTGTGGTAGATGCCCATGGAGGCAACACGCGTTATTAAATTAAACCTTTATTTGATAAAACATGTTTTTTATTCAAAAATCAATTGCCTTTAACAAGGCGCATATCCGACTTGTTAGGCGTAGCTCCATGTCGTATGGTATTCTGAATTCAAATTTAAAACAATACGATCGAAAAAGATGGTAAAATGTATGAGGTTTAAAACTGCATCAACAGTTTTTGTTCAATCTAGCAATCATATTTCGGTAGGGGCCATCGAAACCTAAACTCTAAGGTGGGCCAATAAATGTGTCCAGAAGTGTAATAATTACATAAGAATAATTACCTAATGTATCATAAATACTAAAACCTTCATGAAAGTATGTAGATCACGTTAGTGAAAGAATCATCAAAATCGCGGACATACAAACATACACACCTACGGGTCTAATACAGAACCTCCTTTTTTGAAGTCGGTTAAAACGAGATTGTATTTATTCTGTGGCTAAAAATTTTCGGCACATGGTCCCTTTACATAAACAAATTATTTAAATAAAACCAACTGTTATTCAGTTTCAATAATGTATTTCGTAGTTTCCATAAATTGATAACTATCCACTATCGGTGAGGTAACAACTCTTGTAGAACCATGAGCTACAAATCTAAATTCACAATCTAACTGGATAATTTGAGGGTGCATCCAAAACATCATAATCAAGTATTTTCAAGGTCGATCTACTTTTGATTTAGGCGGTTAACACTATACTTGACAGTGTTATCTGTTTATATGTAAGGGTAAAAGTACACAAAGTATTAAATAAGAATCAGTAATATAAGAGTTTCTAATATGTTTACTGCTCTGCTTGTGTGTGTAAATGTATTGAACGCACCCAGCACGCGTTCACCGCCGCACTAACTCAGGCGCACTCCCAAAACTGCGTAAATAGCCACAATATATAACGACAAATTTTAAAGTGTTGCAGCGCTTCTGACTCGCAATCATTCTTTGGACCCAAAAAAAAACTAAATACGTACCTACACATCATCATCATCATATTACACAAATCAAGCCAGCTTCTAACATTAATTCTTCTTTTTGTAAGTAATATCAATCAAATTATAGGCACCCAGCGTAATATGCGTGTACAAGTTTCAACATGCGCATAACGTAAGTTCCCACTTCCCAGAAACATATTAATTAAAGTGATACAATATTCCAACATTTAGACATTATTCATATTGCAATGTAGCGACTGAGCGATATTTTGTTAATACATGTTTAAAAAAATATTATATTATAATTATAAATTTAAAACTCAATATACAATCCAAATAACTAAGTGGCTATAAATGCAAATTAAAAAATAAAACAATAATATATCACAATGTAAAGTTGACAAGTTAACAAACTTATTGAAAAATAAAACATGCCCTACGCAAATTCCCGCTCAGCCTCGCTCATTATTCATTTTAGATGCACAACACTAACAATAGGAAAGTATTTCGATTACAGGATTTTATTAAATTTTCTTAATTAAACATCCAACAGTTGTAAGTTACATAACAATTTAGCTACACATAGTATTTTGTTCATATTAAATGCAGAAATGTAAATAAACAACTAAACTAAAGGTTTTTTTGAGAAACAATTAGTTTACCACTTCAATATGAAGCAGGCATACAACCGACATAAATATTTGACATTTGAATCAAATATCTGTTAGGTGCCAATAAATCAATTTACATCTACATTATTTATTAAGACTGCTTTTAACAGAATTTCATAAATATTTACAATATATTTCTGTGAACTACATGTTTAAGCTATTGTTAACTTTTGTGATACACATTAAGAAAAGCACAAAACAGATATCAATTATTCAGTTACATCTTATGTTTGTCTACTGAATTGAAAAATCATTTGTGATATAATCTTGTATTTACTTGTATAAGGATTAAGGTGCACCTAAATAGTTAGAATATATTGGGAAATAAAAGCTTTATTAAAGCAGCTCTCTACTAGTTAACACCAAAAGTCATTAAACAACGCGATGCGAGTCGGCGGCGGCTAGGGTACCAGTAGTCCACAACGAGAATACCATCTGGCACAATTTTTGATAACATCTAATATATTGGTATATAATTAAAATGATATGACACATTGAAATAATAGTATTCCAACCAGTCTTAAAGCTTCAACAAATAACAAAATTTTGGTACCTAATGAACATAGGGGATATACGGATACATACAATGAGAACAATTACGAATAATATACTGAGCTCTCTGGCTAACTTGGACGGCCAGGTTCTATTCTCGTTGAGTATGAGGCAAGTTGCGTGGCAAGAGTCTAGCTCACAGTCCAGTCCAGTCCCCAGCGCTCTGATACCTTCAGTTGTGCTGCAGCTGCATCCTTCAGAGAGAACAAGTGTGTCATCTCTAGCTCAGTTTTGGCTAGTGAGATAGCCTTCTCAAATAATTCTAAGGATCGTCTCAGGTTTCCTCTGGAAAAGACATAATTCATTAGCAATTCAATCACGCTAATAATATAAAGTTCTTAAACTATGTTCTGGGTTAAAGTGTTGAGCAAAACTTATCGAAAATGAAAGAGAGAAGGGCTGGACTAATTTGGCATTTTTTTTTGTTTTAAAATGTTGGTAATAGTTTGAACTAGGTTTTTATGGAAAGAAAAATTGGCAAGTTTCCCGAAAAATTTCAAAATTTGGAATAAACTGAATGGCCTTTTTTCTATGGGATTTTAGTATGAATTATGAAAATTTGGACATGACAACGTCTGTCTGGTCAGTTAGTACCTACTAATTATATAAAATTCTTGTCTTCTGATTTTGTGGGAATACGTGTCCATGATAGTAATCTATCAGATACTAGTCTTTGTTTAAATTCCCAGTATTGAGAAATTTCAGAGAAAAATATTTTGAGAAATGGACTGCTAAGTCACAACAAAAAGCAAATTCAAGACATAAAAGATTAAAATATTGACTCCTAAATTAACCAAATAATAAATTAGTATCCAATGATGAAGAAGCAAGTATTCAATGACGTATTTGTGATCAACGCGGTGAGAACCACAAGTGATCACCGCATGGTAAGAGGCATATTGAAATGATTGAACTTAAATATCAAGCTGGAAAGTTCTCGACTGATGAAGTCTACGCCCCGCCCAGCACCAAGTTTAAAACCCCGAGAGCTTTCAACTTGAACTTCAGAATCGTTTAGAGTTCCTAGGCAGCTCCGTGGACGATTAATACGAAGGGTTCGTGGAAACTGTCCATACGGTCGGGTCTAAGATCTTCAAGACCCGTTGCACAAGAGGCTCACTGATCCTACTTTACAGCAAATGGAGGAGAGGCGCGAGATGATCCTGCAGTCTTCAGACGATGCGCTAAAGTACCGACAACTCATTAGATGATTAGACAGATCTCTAAGTTCTTGAAAAGCGACCTTCGCCGATTTAATACAGCCCGTATTAAAGACGCAATAGAGAGGAACAAGGGTTCCAAAGTCTTTACAAGAGATCTATCTATTGGGCAGAGCCAGCTTACGAAACTGAAGACCGATGATGTCAGGATCGTATCCGCCAAACCCGAGCTGTTGAGAGATCGAGAGGTTCTATGGACAGATAAACGTCAACAAGTAACCCCGTTACAAATCTGGCAAATGACCCAAGAGCTAGATTGGCCAGAAATTATACCGAAGCCATCCCGGACGTCAGCTTGTACGAGATTAGAAAGAAAAATGCGTTTAATTGGCATTACAGCAAAAAATAAATACACCTTAAAATTATAAAAACATAAAACAAAGACTGTAATGCCAAAAGGGCCTCAGCTCAGCATATTGTCAGATGACAACACAAGGTGTACCACCTGACGCTGATTTTCAGCTGCAACCCACGAGTGCCATACGCTAGAACCTAAGGCTAGAATAATCTGAATAATTAACACAAGGAGAGAGTAGATTTAAGAGAATTAATTAAAAAGAAATTATGTGCCATGCATGCGTGTGTGTGTTGTATTGTGATTAATGAAAAACTAAAAAAAATACCCAAAATCAATATTTCCACATTAAAATAATAATAAGTCTATACCGATAGGTATAGACTTATTATTATTAGGTGCTTAATATTTATTAGATATAATAAATATTAAGCACCTACATAGCAAAATCATGAGACTGCATTATATTCTTATAAACTACCAAACGTATTTTGATGTGGTTTTATTAAGATTTAGAGCACAAGGCAATAATAATTGATTATAATAAAAAATAAAAGTGATAAAATTGGTATGTATAAAATTGATAAAAATTAAAAAATAATAAATTGCATATATCGGATATGTCGGCTCGAACATTTTCAAAATCTTTTTGCTGGTTTAATAAAAATTCTTTTAGTTTCAATTTGAAAGTCCAGTAACTACTACTACACTTCACTATACTTTATGGGAGGAGGGATATTGTTCCAGCATTTAGTAGCTGCGTAGCGAAAACTGCCTCTAAAAGCTGCCGACTTGTGCCATGGGATAGAAAGCTGTTGAGAACATTTTCCTCCCTCACCGATTCTGTGTCTTCTTGTCCACGATAGTCTGTCATATAAGTAACAAGGGGAATGAGACTTAATAACACTAAAGAGTAGGCTTGCCAAGTGGAGTTTACGTCTAGCTTACATTTTTTAAATATTAGTGATTAGGATGGCTCTCAAGCAGCTGAAAACCAATAAGGCGCCGGGGGATGACAGAATTACGGCCGAACTCCTAAAGGCCGGCGGAAAACCCGTTCTTAAGGCCCTCCAAAAGCTGTTTGATTTTGTCACACCCGAGGGCAAAACGCCACAGGCATGGAACAGAAGTGTGGTGATACTTTTGTTTAAGATGGGCGAAAATGCCCTTCTTAAGAATTATAGGCCCATATTGTCTCATTTCTGAGCCATTTTTTTTTATCGTGGAGAAATTTAATCCTCATGCATACTGTACTACCACGGGGAGATAGTGCAGTTATGTAGAACTCTAACCCACTAAAACTCCACGGTGTCCTCCTCTGCCGCTTACGGCGGGAACACGGGCACGCGTTAGCGCTCATCCGTGAACCCGCCGCGGCTGTCCGTCACCGGACTCTCCTCTGGGGAGTACTCCCCATCGGCGCACCAGAACACATTGCACGCCGTGATCACCCCAGGGATCCAGCTACACAATATCTTCTCGTCCCACATACCGCAATCTCAAGAGGAAACGCTTAAACTAGTGCGTGATGAGTTGATGACCTACGGCACTGAAATGTAGTCGCTCACAAGCGCCTTATTATAAAGGCTAGGTCACCCAAAGGGCAATGGAGAGGGCTACGCTTAGGAGTTTCCCTACGTGATCAAATCAGAAATGAAGAGATCCGCAGGAGAACCAAGGTAATCGACATAGCCTGAAGAATTGCCAAACTTAAGTGGCAGTGGGCAGTGCACATTGCTCGCAGAACAGATGGCCGATATGTTCTGGAGTGGCGACCGCGCACCGGAAGACGTAGCTTTGGAAGGCCTCCCACAACGTGGACCGATGACCTTGTGAAGGCCGCGGGAAGCACAGAACCGGTCGAAGTGACAGTGCTTGGGGAAGGCCTATGTCCAGCAGTGAACGTCTTTCGGTTGAAATGATGATTTTATAATTATTTTGGAGTCAAATCCCTGATATTAAGTTGGGGTCGTTCCCGCTCGTTAATACCCCGTCGTTAATACTATTAATGACTGGGAATGTTTTGTTCCACTCGTTAACAGTGTTGAAGAACTCAACATTTTTTTTTCCCAATCGTTCACCCCCAGTTCCGCGTCTAGTTCAGTAGTTAGGTTAAAGAAAAAGTGCTTTAATTAGGCACCTACGACTTTTGAATGCACAAAATGAACAACGAAAAGATAAAAGCTACTATTTTTGTTCAACTATTTCAAATGTAAACATTAAACGAAATCGTTATTAATTTGGTTCAGTCAACAAAAGAGATATCTAGGCAGGGTATACTAACATATTTGTATGTAAATTGCTTCATGTTCAATTTCGTGAAAATATAGGTATATGAAAATACTCATGTACTTATTGCAAAAACAAAGTAATATAATTATGTAAAATTGAACATGAAGCAATTCACATACAAACATGTTAGTATACCCTGCCTAGATATTTCTTTTGTTGACTGTACCTCAAAAATCGTGATTAACCCTTAAAATGTCGATTGTACACCATGTGTACAGATAACAATAGAATTTCAATTGTGTCTGCTAATTAGCGCGCGACGGGTTAAAGCACTTTCAATAACCATTACATCTTTTGTTTAATTTCACTTTTCTTTACCCTGACTCCTAAACTAGACCCGGAACGAATCCAGGCGGGCACTTTGTGTATTTTTCATCCAATTGTTCTCAGACACAGAAAAAGAAAAAAAAAACCAGCCAAGTGCGTGTCGGACCACGCACAATGAAAGGTTCCGTAGTTGAAAAGAATTTATCCCAAAAACAAACATAAGAGGCCGAACACGAAATTTTGCCGATTTCGTTGATTTACGTGCTTTTACAGTTATAATATTGTATTTCTATAAGTTTGAATGCACAATATGAATGATCATTTCAATTATGACCTAATGTTATGATGTATGAGCTACTTTTTTATTTTTATTATTTAACTAGCTGCGCCCCGCGGTTTCACCCACTCTACGCGGGTGAAACCGGGAACAAAAAGTAGCATATGTGTTAAGCCAGGGTATAAATCCAAATCCAAATCGGTCCAGCCGTTTGAGCGTGAAGAAGTAACAAACATACACACACACACTCACAAACTTTCGCCTTTATAATATTAGTGTGATTTTGATTAATAGACCTAAACCGGCGACTGTTTTGTGAATTTTTGCTGTAAAAGGTTTAGAAATCACATATTTTACGAATTGTTTTCACTTCCAATGGTTATGGAAAAATTACAATATATTTGTGTGAAGTTGTTTATACAATGTGTGAATCACTTTTTACCACTTTCATATAAAATTTTTGAGTAAAAAAATATTTAACTTATTCAAACTTTAGAGAAAATGGGCAAAGAATTACTTTTGATTTCGGCTACCTACTTAGAACTCTCGTTCTTAAAATTAAAACAAGAGTAAAACTTCAGTTCAAAATCAATCCATTTCTTAAAAAAAATTCAAAATAAAAAAAAAATGTATTAAAAAATCATTTAAAACAACCTAACTCTCGCATTATAAACTCGACGCAAAATAAAAAAGTAGCTCATTCATTAGATCATAATTGAAATGATCTTTCATGTTGTGCTCGGCAAAATTTGGTATACGGCCTCTTAACACTGTAATCCCAAAAAAAAGTTTTGCTTGCGAGTTTCAAAATATGTCGCATAAATAGCCGTATATTTTTATTGCGTTGACTTAGAAGCTCGATTTTTTTAGAACTCCAAGGGACCCTAAATAGACCTACGTACCTATTTGATATTAATTTCAACTTGATACCTCCACGCGTTCCTGAGATAAAGGGTCTTGACAGACTGACACACAGACAGACTCGTGTCCTCCAAGTGCTCCAATAAGGGTTTCGTTTTTTTCCTTTTGAGGTACGGAACCCTAAATATGAAAGAAAATAAAAGAAAGAAAAAAGAGAAAGATAGACAAAGAGTATTCTATCTATCTCTGAAAACGGTGAAGGAAAACCTGGAGAGGAAACCAGCATGTCCTAAAACCAATAATTCGAAGACATGTGATATCCACCAACCCACACTGGGCCCGCATTATGGATTATCATTATCACACTCTCTCACAGAGAGGAGGCCCGTGTCCCAGCAGTGGGAACATTATAGGCTGATTATGCAATAGACAAGTTGCCATTTGCTATATTTAGATGTACAATATACATGTACACTAATAAATCAGGCCATGCTTTGTACTTGAACATTGTAATTTTGAGACCTTACCTTAAGAATGAATGCTATGTAAGTGAAGGTAATTAAATAGAATTATGTGTACAATGAAGCTTGTACCTATGTAGGTAGGATATCCTAAGGTGTTACCTTTGTACTTAAGTGATTATAGCTCATTATCCTTTACGTGATGGGGAAGCAATTATCTTGGTAATTTTTCTTTAATACTTTAATTAAAAAAGGTGCATTTAAATTATTACCAAATCACAGACCTATTTTATAAGGTTGGTGTTTCTTACTTAACAATAAAATAATATTCTTTTTACAAGATAGTGTGAGATAAAGCTTCTTATCATATTATATATTTACGGGTATGGATGATAAGACAGCTCAGTGATAACAGTGGATAATACACCAATAAAGGATGTCAATAGTATAGAAATGCTGCATAGATATTAACTGATTTTCTATTGGCATGCATGAATCACAAGACTCATTTAATCATTAGGTAATAGCTTCTGCCCGCGACTTCATCCGCATGAAATTTCTTGCCCTCCCCCCGGTCCACCCCATCGCATCGCCTGCCCGCGCTATTACTTCGTTTGCGCTTAGCGTCCTTTCTATTTGCTCGGCTCCTAAGGGCCCTAGCGTAATGTTAAATAGGCTATAGCCTTCCTCAAGAATTGGGCTATAAAATGCGAAAAGATTTTTTCAAATCCGACTGGGGTAGTTCCAGAGATTAGCGCGTTCAAACAAACTAACAGAAAAACAAACTCTTCCGCTTTATTCCACCGACAATAGTGAAATAATAAATCGAGAAGGGTCATCAATCCGCGGAAAATCTCGCAATTTAGAAAAATGACGTATTTGCACAACACAATCTATGGCTAAATGGATAAAACATCTAACTAAACATTTTTTATGCTCTCTGCGGTATGAATGAAAGTTATTTTGCATTTTAGTAATTTTATAATATCTCTGAAACTATATGACCAATTGACATACTGTAAAGGCCAAATCTTATCTCTATGATGTCCTTGTGATCATATTTGTTGTTAAAATAATCATCCAAACTTTTATAAACAATAAAAGAAGTATAAAAGATAGAAATATAGTGTTGCGGACTTTTTTGTAGAATTATTTAAGACGGACCAGGTTGCCATACATTGTTTTCAATTTTAAACAACTGTTTAGGCAGTGCATGCAAATAATCCTGTTTCGAGAGGTATGTCTTTCTGACTTGCTAGACAAAAATTGTGATAGCTTGGCTAATATGCATGATATAAATATAATTTATAGCCTATCCTATAGCACTCAGGAATAATGTAGCTTTCTACCAGTGAAAAAATTTTAGAATTTGATTATTAGCTCCCCCTACATACAAACTTACAAACAAATTTTACCTCTTTATGATATTAATATAGATTGTATAGATGGCATGCAAAGTAACTATGACATAACCATGATCCTTCCTGCTTTTAACTGAAGTCAAATATTATTTTAAATCTGTTTAACTTACCTCTGTACTTCAATTGTACCCAATGTCTCATATGCAAAATCACATTTGTCATCCATTTCAATTGCTTTGTTGATCAGTTTCACAGCTTTATCAAAGTCTGTACTCTTCTGCAGCTGCACCAATCCTTTGTGCACATACAGAGTAGCATTATTGGGGTCTACAGAGAGGGCAGCATCAAACAGTGCTTCAGCACGTCCCCATTCCTGCTGGTCTGATAGTACTTGAGCAAACAAGATGTATGCTTCAGCACAGCGAGGGAATCTCTCCAAAGCCTGTTCAAAATCAGCACGCACTTGTGTCAGAGCTCCAACATTCTTATTGATCTGTGCATGTCTGTAATCAGCATAACACTTCTGTATGTAAGCAATGGAAAAGTCTGGGTTCAACTCAACAGCCTTTGCAAATTCAGCTGTGGCCTCATCCATGCGCTCCAGGAGTAAATACACTTGCCCTCGATGATGATAAATGTCAGAGTTATTAGGATCCAGCTGTGCAGCCTTTGCAAAGTCCTCTAAGCAGCGTTCAGTGTTTTCCAGTTGTGTAAATAATGAAGCACGCTTGATCAAGGCATTTACCTTAACTTTAGTAGAAGCATCACTGTCAATAACCCTTGCAAGATCTGCTTGGGCCTCATCATGTCTTCCTAACAAAAGATAGAAGGTGGAGCGCAGCAACAAGGCTTCATTTTTGTATTTGGCATCAGGATCTTTTAGTTCCTGAGAGCATGCCTCAACAATGGAATCATAATCTTGAGCATCAAGAGCTTGCTTGGCTTTAGTAAAGCCACTGGTAGCCTTATCATCAAGTAACAACTTAGTAATGGGATCCTCGGAGAAAGCTGAGAAATATGTCTTGATGAAATGTTTAGATGGCATGACTGGGCGACGTTTGGCTAGGGCTTCCCGAGCATGCTGCCTGCCCAGAGCCTTTAAGATTCTGTCAGCATTAACGAGAGAACTCTGTACCTGGAACCTTTCAAGAATGCAGGCAGAAGTGACATCTTCAAGAGCCAAAACAAGATCACCACTTTTCTCAGCAGCACGAGAGCGTCTCAAGAAAGCTTTAACGTACTTCTCATTGAGTTTAAGAGCAAACGTACAATCTTCTTTAACTTGTTCCCACATTTCACGTTTTTCGTAACATGCAGAACGATTCTGATAGAAAGTGGCAAGGTCTACGTGACGGTCAGGAGGGCAGGCCTCGATCGCTTCGTTGTATAAAGCTATAGCTTTATCATATTCTCCTGCATGGAAAGCCCGGTTTCCGGCACCTTTCAGTTTCATAGCGCGGTCGATAGCGCTCTCGGAAACTTTGGCGTTATTATCTTCATTATCCAATGAAATGGTAGTCTTGGCTTTTAACTCGGACACTTTTTTCTTTTCCGGGTCTTCTAATCTGTTTCTCAGATAAAGGTAACCTAAACCGATGGCAAGAGGTGCGCCAAGAAGAATTGCCAGTTGCCATTTAGGAAAAGGTGTACTGCCTGTTGACGCCATTTCTTCTGGGAAATTGCTTCAAGAGATACAAAACCATAAACGATTCACCATTAAGTTTATCACTACTAAAATATCGTAAATACAGAACACCTAATCTAAGATTTTCTTTACCGTTCTTTCCATTTCATTGATGTCTTCACGCAAGAAGGTAAAGCAAAACATAGACAATTTTTGACATTTAATTTTTTTTTTAAGTATGAATCATGTCATGTGGATGTAAACTGCCAGTTTCTTTGCCTATAGCATAGCAGTATCAAAGCGAAAATTTAGCACAAAATCATTTGCAAAAAGTCGTCATACACTTTGTGGGTTCGCGTCGCGTATTCGTGCGAATGTGAATGACCGGCATTACAGCTTTACAGCAGTCGGGTTGGTCAACAAATTCAAGGTCGCTGAGACAGCGCACTATGCTCGGAGTTTCTTTGAAGGATAAAATCAGGAATTAAATTATTCGGAAAAAAACCGGAGTTACCGACATAGATTGCTTGCAAAGTGAGCAAACATTTGGCACTGGGCTGGCCATGTTTCTCGAAGGACCGATGGCTGGTGGAGCAGACGAGTCCAGTGGAGACCGTGTATCGGCAAACGCAGTGTGGGACGAAGGTGACTGGGACAGACTGGATGCGGAAGGTGGAGGACAGGATGTTGTGGTGCAGCCTGGGAGAAGCCCATGTCCAGCAGTGGACTGCGATAGGCCGAGTTGATTGATCTATTAGCGTGCCTTCAGGGTAACAAACTCGTTTGCCGTCGCCGTGACGGCAAACGGCATGACGCTCTCTTTTCGATGGTTTGAATCTGCCGGGCGTCCCGCGAGTCCCGTGACGGCTACATTTTTTTACTAGATCACTCTATAGGATGAAATTGAATTCATGGGCATCCTTAAAAGTTGTTCATTAATACAATGACCACTTGGTTATTGTACTCATCATTATTAATAACTTTTACTATGGGACCAAACCTGAAATCGCAAAAGCTTTTCTCCACAATTTGACGAGATAAGCGAACACAAATGTAGGAATAGCTGATTTTTACGGTTCCGTACCCAAAGGGTAAAACGGGACCCTATTACTATGACTCTGCTGTCCGGCCGTCTGTCTGTCCGTCTGTCATCAGGCTGTATCTCATGAACCAAGATAGTTAGACAGTTGAAATTTTCACAGATGATGTATTTCTGTTGCCACTTACAAGATATAATAAAGAAAATATTTTTTTTATTATTACTTAATAGTGATGGAACAACGTTAATAATAAAAAAATATTTTCTTGGTATAGAACTCATACCACGTACAATATTAGGTAAAATGACTCACGGACCCGATTCACACCGCACTCGTGTGAGGGGATAAACAGCTCTCATACAAAACTAGAGATATCGTCTACCGCGCGAGACCACCCAGAAATACTCTCACACAAAAACCCACTAAAACAAAATGGCCGTCACATTGAATAGGTTATGTTATCTACATACCAAATAACATCCAAATTGGTCCAGCCGTTTGAGCGTGAAGAAGTAGAAGAGAAGTAGTTTTTGGTCTCAAGTATAAAAATACTACTGAGTTAATCGCGGCGCGACATCAAACGGAACGCGTATGGCATTTTTATACTCGTGTTAACTTAGAAATTAAATGTCCGATTCGAATAAATTAAAAAGTATTTTATTGCTACATAAATACCCTTGATGATAAAACTATTTTTTTGAATTATAATTAATACTACGATACGAATGTAACCAACTTTTGTCTCCACCGGCGATCTAATTAAATTTTAGAACACAAAAGCTTCCATTCTGACTTAACTATGATAGTTAGATATGTTGCCCCGCTGACGTTTTTGAAGGTGATAATGAGTACATTAATCTTGTAGTACATACTTTTTATGTATCACTAATAGTTTTCTCAGCGCACGCCAAATAATAAATTTTATAGGCAAAATATTGCTACTTTGGGTTACATTAATGATATTTTCGTAAGGATATCTAATTTTTTTGAAAATAAATTATAGCCTATTAAGGGTCTGTTTTTTTCAAATTCAAAATTCTTTTATTTGGGATAACATAGTAACCATTTTTGTTAGTAGGTAAACACCATAGATACAACTTATACACTAGGATTAGTAATGAATAAAACCAAGTTAATGAGTCATGTACCTACGAGGCTCTTCATGCGGACAGTGATTCCGCGTGCGATACCTTAGTACATGAGCTCTCGGATCCTCAGCCACGACTTTGTTACTGTATTACTTCCCAATAATTTAGCTTTCTATTGGTGAAAAAATGATTCAAATCGATCCAGTAGTTTCGGAGCCCATTCGGTACAAACAAACGGTAAAAAAAATCTTTCCTCTTTATAATATTAGTATAGATGGTACGGAACCCATCGTGCGCGAGCCCGACTCGCACTTGGTCGGTTTTTTTGGCGATTTCAGGTTTGGTCCCATTCTCATAGTAAAAGTTGTTCTTAATGATGAGTCATCATCATCAGCCTAGCCTTTTCCTAACTATGTTGAGGTCGGCTTCCAGTCTAACCGGATGCAGCTGAATTTTACTTGGAGCAACTGCCTATCTGACCTCCACAACCCAGTTACTGGGTAATGCGCTACCCCTTGGTAAGACTGGTTGTTAGACATAATGACCCCTTAAAAGGATGCATAAGCACGCCTAGGAATTTCCCAATTTATATAGTAGTACTTCCATGGAATTTCCCTCAGATTTCCTTATTTATTGACAGGCAACTAACCATAGACGAAAAAAATGCAATACTTCATGGACGATATGAAATTCCTTATTTATTGAAAGGCAGCCCTAATACGGTCAAGAATGTAATACTTCCTTTTACGAGCACGTTTGCTCTTATGAATCTCCACTCAAGCCAGCCAAGAATGTCAAGCCAGTGCTGAAGAACATGACTTCTCCCGGGAGATAGGGTCCGTGGGGTCGCTACTGTCCAACAGCTCGTCACATGCTGACCTGGGGGTTTATGTATATATTCTCTCTTAGTTTGGCTACTCACCCTGAGCTTGTTTCAGTAAAGTAAACTTTACCGACACAGACAAAGTTAGGAGCGTGCTAGCTCCAACACGAAATGAACGTAGAGATATGGCGCGGCGGTGGGGGTGTTTATTATTATTAAGGGGGATGCGCTGTGGTAGCCCGCGAAATTATTTTTTTTTGGGTTTTTTGCAATTCGCAGGTCCATGTCAGGTAGTATCTTGATCAAAATATGATACGCGGGAATAAAAATATGTATTTATATAATTGGTTGACCATGAAAATCATCAATACATCTCTCTAAGTTAGATTTCGTGTAGATTCGTCGAACGAACGAAATCTAACGACACTACACGAAATCTAACTTGATGATGATGATTTTTATCAATATTTTTATGATTAAAATTATGTAAATACATATGTTTTATTGCCGCGTATTATATTTTGATAAAGATACAACCTGACACGGACCTGCAAATTGCATAAAACGCAAGAAAATTTGAATTTCGCGAGCTACCACAGCGCATCCTCCTTAAAAGCCTGTGATGTCCCACTGCAAGACAAAGGGCTCCCACTCTCTTTCCACTTCTCTCTGTGTCTCTGTGTAAAGCTGTTATGGAACAGTTCTTGTTGAAAGTGTCTCTAAGGAGTCTACCCCGTTAGGGTATATATGTTCTGTGGAGTCTACACTGTACTGTACTGTCACTGACTGTTAAGTGTCACTGTCACTCACCTGCTGAGTATTGACAGTACAGTAGCGTGACAGTGACAGTAGCGGCGGTATCAAACATTGCGAACTAAATAACCTCTTTTTGCTTTCTTATTAATAATTGTTTTATTATTTATTTTTTACGTTTCTACTTGATAGTTAAATAACTGAATTGAACCCAAATAAATAGAACACAAAATGTTTAGTAATAAACTATTTAATTTTGTGAGTATTCTCAACTTTTTTTTAAAACTAAATATTTGAATTACTTACATACAGTACCTAGGTACAGTAATATTTATGTAACGGGGAAATAATTTTATTTAATTTCAGATAAAACTTCGTCAATGTTTGAAGCTTAATAACTTACGCAATCTCAGCATGCCAGCAGTTCATAGTCAACAGAAAAGGTTTAAAAGTGATTTATATGAACCTGATTATTTAATTGTAAGTAATTTAAACTAATTCATTCAAGTTTAAAAGATTTGATGTAAGTAATGATAGTACTTTATCTCATCAGCATTATTACCTGCAATGCTATGAATAGAAACACTTCAAGTATAATAGTCATGATCATTTTCAGTGGGTACTTGCAAGTCCAACTCTGGCTTTTGGCTTGCGTTTGCCTGTTTGCAAAATGCTCAATTCCTGTAATGGGACTTTTGAACATATATATATTTTTGCATGTGCTCCTTTAAGTTCAAAAGTCTCATACTTAACGCTTACAAGGACACAATACGTCCATAGACGTCATAACATTACTGTGTCTTGTTCAGTGTTGTTGAAAGTGTTAAGCAGCTTTCTTGAATATTTTTTTTGTGCCATATTATACAGATAAGTAAGTACTTACTTATCTGTATAATTTTTAAGAAAAGTATACTTACACTAGGTAATACGGGCTGGTATCCGCAACTCCACGTCAATGCGCGTATTTTGCGTATTAGTAGTAACACATTAGTTATAAAAAAAATTAAAACTTCTTTATGTGACCCTAGCAATTATTTTCACTTATAGATGTATCCTATAGCTAATCTGTGAACAGTGTTGTGCACTGCAATATTACCGGGCTACCTTAGCGCATCCTCCTTAAACCTTATGATTAACGTCATAACGGCAACAAGACACTACAACACATCAAGTACTTAGCATGCTAGCACAGATTGCGTTCAGTCAGACTTGCATTATAGCAACCGCCCTCTCTCACCCGCGCTTCACACGGCACACCGTGTGCTAGTTAGCACGAAAAATAGACCGGCTTGCGATTAAGTAGCGTAGTTATTCGTAAACATACTCTTTTTAGGGTTCCGTACCCAAAGGTTAAACAGGACCCTATTACTAAGACTCCGCTGTCCGTCCGTCTGTCTGTCCGTCTGTCACCAGGCTGTATCTCATGGAACCGTGATAGTTAGATAGTTGAAATTTTCACAGCTGATGTATTTCTATTGCTGCTATAACAACAAATACTAAAAAACAGAATAAAATAAATATTTAAGGGGGCTCCAATACATCAAACATGTTTTTTTATTTGCTCGTTTTTGCTTGCTATTGATAACGGCAACAGGTAGACGCTTGAAATATTCACAGAATATTTAGTTATATATTCACTTTAAAAATAATAGGTCTTTACCTATGAAATTGCCGTTTTGTATGAAAAAATTTAAATGAATTTTTTTCATGCATTTTTTATTTGTATTAATCGAAGTAATCACCCATGCAATCAATGCATCTTTGCCAACGCAGTGGCAGTTTATTGATGCCCTTCTTAAAGAAATCAGCTGGACGGGAGGCAACAAATTCTTCAAAGGCATTTTGTACTGCCTCTCGGGTATTGAATTTTTTTCCCGCCAAGAAATTATCCAAATTCTGGAAAATGTAGTAGTCTGTAGGCCCAAGGTCTGGTGAGTAGGGCGGATGACGGAGAGCTTCCAACCCCAGTTCTTGCAACTTGGAGACCGTCTGCTGTGCAGTATGAGGTCGCGCGTTGTCGTGCAGGAGCAGCGGAGACGAGCGATTGACCAATGCTGGTTGGAGATGTGCCAGCTTCTCCATCATTGTGTTCAGTTCTTCACAGTACACATCTGAAGTAATGCTCACCCCGTTTGGTAAGAAGCTGTGATGAATCACACCGGCGCTAGACCACCAAACAGTGACCATCACTTTTCTAGGGGTAAGTTTTCGTTTAGGGTATTGTTTAGGTGCTGAACCAGGATCCAACCAACTTGCTGAGCGCTTGCGGTTATCAAACAGAATCCATTTTTCATCGCAGGTAACAATGCGGTTCAAAATTCCTTCATTTGTGTGTCTGTTGAGCAGTGCAAGGCACGTCTCGACGCGTACTTCGCGCTGGCGATCATTGAGTTCGTGGGGCACCCATTTGTCAAGCTTTTTTACCTTGCCAATTTGACGCAAATGGACCAATATTGTTTTGACGCTAACGTCGAAAGCTGCTGCTAATTCAGCCGTAGATTGTGTATCATCAGCTTCCACAATCGCCTTTAATTCGTCATTGTCGACCAAAGTCTTCGGACGACCGCGAGGTTCATTTTTCAGGTCGAAATTTCCAGAACGGAAGCGAGCAAACCAATAACAAGTGGTGCGTTGGTTTGTAGTGTTAGCTCCGTAAACGTCGTTGATATTGCGTGCCGCTTGTGCCGCGTTGCTGCCACGACGGTACTCATATTCCATAATTACTCGAATTTTTAACGTATCCATGATGACGAAAAAGATTGAAATGCGATGAAAATGTAACACAAATCAATAAATAAACGACTACTTTTGGAAAAAAAAATCCATGTTTTTAAAATAAAATTAATTTGAAATTAGAATTCTTAGCCAAACAAAAATTATTTTGATTTGAAATGGCCAGTACTGCAGAACGGCAATTTCATAGGTAAAGACCTAATAAATAATTCAAATATTCATATTCCCATACAACAAACGTGATTTTTTTGCCGTTTTAAGATAATGGTACGGAAACCTTCGTACGCTTTTTATTTTACCGTTTTTTATTTCAGAGCATGGAACCTGATGAGCCGGTATATGATTGCCTGAATCTGCAGTTAAAAGGGTATGACTTTGCTCTGTTGGAAGCCTGCCAGAGCCAAATCCATAGATATGCTGAAGTTATGGGAATTCAAGTGGACGAATGGTACATAATATAATTATGGTATTTTATAATTTATTTGATCCGATTTTACCTGTATTTTCTATAGTATTTTCAACCATTATGTAGAGATAAACCATTCGAAAAATGAAAGCTCCTCCACAGCGGTTACGCTCACTTGCAAAGAAGGTGTATAGATGCAATACACAATTATTGTCATTGGTTGCTCAGTCACCGGCGAGTACGGTCAACAACTAAACTAAATAAATACCTTACAGACTAACAAACATAAAAATATACGCAATAACATTGTTTTTTAGGGTTCCGTAGCTTAAAATGAAATAACGGAACCCTTATAGGATCACTCGTGTGTCTGTGTGTCTGTCCATCTCACACAAAATTTGTCACAGCCAATTTGCTCCGAATCTAATGGTCGGTCCATTAGATTCGGAGCAAAAAAGTTGAAATTTGGTACACATATGAACTTCTGTGACCCAAACACGGACGGGTAAAGTAAATAAATGAATTTTGAATATGGGGGTCACTTTTAGGGGGCAAATATTAAAAATTAAAAAAAAAAACGTTTTGCAAACTATACCTTGTCACATCAAATAAAAGGGCTTACTATGAGGACCTCAAATATATATTTTTTATAATTTTAAAATAAATCGTTTTAAACAAATTTAAGAAAATAGACGAAAATTTAGCATTCGGCCCCTTATCCCCGAAACTACTGAGCCTAAAATTTTGAAAAAAATACAGAACAGGAAACCTATAAGAAGTCTTAAAGTAACATGGTAAATCTCTCAACATTGTGAGTACAAACTTACATTTATAGTATGTACTAAAGTAAATTACTAACTAACTAACTATACAAATAAATACAAAACAAAAGGACACTTAGGCGTCGAAGTATTCGTCCGCATCGATGTCATCCGGAAACGTGCCCAGAAGACTGGCAGCATTGCCACGTTGAATGGCAATGCTAATTCTTTGGCCAAAGAACGAGCCAGCCCTCTGGTCACGTGAAGACTCGACCAGTCGGCGAGAAATTTCCTTAAAAAGTAGACGCGCACTCGGGCCCCATGACCTGAGCGTTTCGACCCCATACGGCTCAAAACTGTAGTTACCTATAAGGTATTTGCGCCGCTTGAGGGTCTCAGCAGCCGCAGCAGCGACGCCAGCACAGCACGTCGTGAACATGAGATGGCGCAAGGTTATCGACACAGGTTGCGTCCCACACCAGAGGCCTACCCATCTTCCAAGGCAACAACATCATGCCATCTGGCTCTTCCCATCGTCACGTACTAAGCCGTTTGGTTCTAATACCGCTGGTATGCCGGCGGTGACAAGAGCTCGACGAATAATGTCGTTGATGCTGGCGTGCCGTGCTATGCGACCTGCGCTCCTGTAGCAGGACAGGCCATGGTGCCCGAGACTGTCGACAGCTTCACCGCAGTGACACCGATGCGGAGCAACACAAGGTGCGCCCAAGCGGAGACACGTAGCGAGCCGAAACGATGAGTCATCTATCATAGTACCTATGGTGGATGACGGGAGCGCCTGAAGTCATAAGCCTGACTCCCATTCTCCCACAGCTAGCAGACAGGCACGCTATGTTATAAATTTATGATCCATAAATAATGAATGCTTAAAATTTTGTTTTTTTAAGTTGGGCGACACCAGCACAGCAGCTGAAAGTACAACGGTTTAAGCCAGGTGGTACTGCACTAGATGCTGAGTACCATCTTAATGTCTATGAGAGAAACGTGCAGGTAACTTATTTATAAGTATCGTTTTTTGTTACATTGGGAGTGGGAAGTTGGCAAACCAGTAAGTCTGGTCTAATAGCCTAAACTCACGTTGATCATCCTAAAATTACTAAAAAATAATAATAATACCGTCCTGTAATTGTCCCACTGCAGTGCAAAGGCGTTTTATACAGTGATGGCACAAGCATTGGTCACCACGCTTGCTCAAGACAGGTTGACGATTTCAGACATTGACTACAAGTCCACGTTTCCTCACAATGTTAGTCAATGTCTTCACTGATGTCAGTAATGTCCAAGATAAACACAGAAAGTACATATGACTGCATGAATCACGGGGCCCACTGAGCCATCACCACTCAAATCATCTACTAACTTAATAATAAAATTAATAACTAGCTGTCAACGTTTCGGCGCAACGACTATCGGATCAGGTACGGTCATTCAGCGTTATCATAATGTTGGATGATTACTTGATCGCCTGCGAAGTGAAATGCGGAGTAGCCATGTTATCCCCCCCTGTCGCAGACAGTTGTATCACCACAGTGTAACACAAGTCAAGCTGACGAGGGGAGTGATGACATGGTTACAAACGTAAGTACCCAGTGCAATGAGGAATTGAGGAGTGCTTTGGAGGGTGCGATTCGGGAATATCGGTTTATATCACCCGAACTTAGAACACGCTTACCTCTTGTGTAACTAGAGCTATACGACCGA
Organism: Cosmia pyralina; assembly: GCA_946251885.1. NCBI lineage: Eukaryota > Metazoa > Arthropoda > Insecta > Lepidoptera > Noctuidae > Cosmia > Cosmia pyralina. The sequence continues at coordinate 17,145,713 of OX276346.1, forward strand.
AACCAGCCGTACCAGCTTGGCAGTGCAGAATTGAGCGCCGTATTGGTGAGGCCAGAACGCTCATCGGCAAACTAATCTGATTCAGGAAGGGCATTACTCGCCCTAGAGTGATGCGCTTTGTGAGGCGGGGGTTCTCAGGGACTAATATCAGCCCTCAGGACTATACTGCTTCGTGTCACAGAACGCATCGACTTCCTGAAGCAGAGAGTATATGCATGAGCGAACCGTATTCGTAGGTATAAGCGGCGAGTAGATCGATACACTCAGAATCGCACCTTCCAGAGCTCTGAAAGGTGGGTTTATAGGGGTTGAGAGCGATTGGACCAAGGTGTGGCTGACACGTGCCTGCCGGATGATGATGCCTTGTGTTTTTTCTGGCGCAGTATCTGGTCGGTGCCTGTCAGTCAGTCCGAAGGTGATTGGGCTCGGGAAGTCGAGCGAGCCTGCGATTCAATACTAGAAATGGGGGTTATTACTATCTGCCCCCTAGATGTAGCTCGTGCAGTCCGTTCGTTGCCAACTGGAAGTCTCCAGGGCCGGATGGACTGCACAACATCTTGATCAAATGGTTTTCGTCGCACGCTCGCTTGGCGGCGCAATACCCGACTGCTCTGGAGTCTGGTTCGCTGCCCCAGTTCCTACCGATAGGAGTTACCCACCTGCCCAATAAATCAGGTAGCACCGCGGATCCCAAAAATTATAGGCCGATCACGTATCTTCCGACGGTCTATAAAGTTCTTACATCCATTTTGAGAGCTAAAATTAACAAACATAGACACCAACTCCATCATGTCTGCCTCTCAAAATGGACGTAGGATTGGGTCCCGCGGTACTAAGGAGCTACTCTTCATTGATATGGCCATTAGCTAATAGGTGCGTCGACATGTTGGATAGATAAGAAGACCTATGACTCAGTGCCACATACATGGCTCATGAGGGTGCTGGAGTTGTATAAAGTAGATGCAACTCTGCGTACCTTCCTGATGTCGTGTATGGGGCAATGGAGGATGGTCCTTCGCTATTCAGGATGTCGAAATATCCAGAGGAATAGCGAGCCGATAAGGAACGAGCGAGGCATATTTCAGGGTGATTGTTTGAGTCCGCTTTGGTTCTGCTTAGCCTTGAATCCTCTAAGCACACTGTTGGAGGATTCAGGTCTAGGCTATCGACTGAGGAGTGGTGGTCAGGTTGTATCTCACCATCTTTACATGGCTGACCTAAAACTCTTTGCCCCTAACAATTTGCAACTGATGGAGCTGTACTGAAAGTAACGCCATCGGGATGAAATTTGGTGTAGACAAATGTGCGGTCATGCATGTAAAGCGAGGGACATTCTGGATATTCTGGAATCCGTGGGAACCCAACTCTCGGATTCGTTAGAGCCCTTCTGCATGGAAACCTATAAGTATTTGGGTATGTTTACTCGACGATCATTGTGCCGATAGTCGTATCAGCCAATTGCTTAATTGCCAAGTGATCTATGGAGGCTTTTGCTGGGCAGCTGGATTAAGGGCTTGATTTAGAAAGCGGTACTTCTGGTCACGGCTCGCATTGTTAGGAGGTTCCTCTCTCTGGAGCCCTGACCGCCGGTAGCTTGGACCCTGTTCCCGAATACTGGTGGGCTACTATTTTATATATTTTTTAATGTTTTTATATTCTAATTATTAAAAATATAATTTATAATTATGTATATTTATGAAATAAAGGGAATTAATAAAAAAAACACTTTAACTGACATAATATTTATGTTCATAATATTTTGAGAAAAGGGACTCACATTGACTGTACTTAATTCCATTAGTTAGTTAGATGATCACCATAAAAAGTGAAAATCATTTATTTAACCTGAGACTAGCAACCCTTGTTGAATTTCAAAATTTCAATATATATAGCAATGGCTTACAGAGTGGCTGATCTCAAAAGCAGATTAGTATAAATGCTTTTTTTCAAAACTGGTTATGAAAAATTTCTTGCAATAAAAAAACAACTCTGAAGTCATGTCAAAAGTTTTTTTTTTTACATTACAGGTAACTGATGTTCCCGCGTGGGCTCTGGGTACGTTGCTGCGCGTAGCTCGTTCTGTGTTGCCCGAAGGCTGCACGTTGCGCGTGCATGAGCACGAGATCGCGCACGAAGAGGTCCGCTACGTGCCCGACAACCAACTGCTTGATCTCAAGCAGCAACTTCAAGACATGGGCGGCAGTCGCGCTGAAAGAAAAAAGAAGAAATAAAATTTTGTTATTTTTGTAATAAGTATAGTGTGTACCATAGCAGTAATAGAATAAATTATGTTATAATATGTTATGTATACCTGTGCGGAAGTTAGCGTGATTTTTAAATAAAAAGGCAACAGGCACATGTAACGTCTATGAGTTTTAATTTTGATGTGTAGAATGACACTTAACATGACTGTACGTACGGGCACATACAAAAACATAATAGTTTACGTAGGACAGAACACTTAAAGCTAAGACTAATCGCGTAGGCGCTCCAACATGCCCCCGGGCGTTGAAAGACATGCTTTCAACCAGTCTTCGTTTCTGCAGATACAGGTAATGGGCATATCCTGTTGAAGGCCCTCCGGATGACTCCATTAGAGGTCTTGATATCTGCCACACGGACAATTCCATCAGTACCTGGATGTACGGCGATAACTCTTCCTAGTCTCCACTTCAGAGGTGGAAGATTCTCCTCTTTGATGACCACCAAGGAATCCAACTTCAAGCCATCCCTGCAAGAACGCCACTTTGTCCGTTGCTGCAACTCTGAAACATACTCTTTACTCCATCTAGACCAAAAGTGTTGGCGGAGTTGCTCAATACGTTGGTAACGACTAAGATGGGTTGCAGATTGGTCTTCACAATTCTTCTGTGGCAATGAAGTGAGTGGCCGGCCGACGAGAAAATGACCTGGCGTCAGTGGGGTGCAATCGGCAGGATCTGATGACAGCGGCGTTAGTGGGCGTGAATTTAATATTGCCTCAATTTGCGCTAATGCGGTATTAAGTTCCTCAAAAGTAAAATTACATTGTCCCAACACTCGCTGTAAGTGATATTTTACCGATTTTACGCCCGCTTCCCAGAGACCGCCAAAATGTGGAGTATACGCGGGAATGAAATGGAATTTGATTCCATCATTAGCTACGCCTTCACTCAAAGCATCAGAATTCTTTTTTAGGAATTTAGATAGCTCGTTACACGCACCAACAAATGAAGTACCGTTATCGGAGTATATATGAGCTGGCTTACCCCTTCGTGAGATGAACCGATACAAGGCTAATAAATAATTATGGCTCGTCAAGTCACTCACAAGCTCCAGATGCACAGCCTTTGTGGTAAAACAGATAAAAATTGCTATGTACACCTTGACGAGTCTACATCCACGACCTTGACGACTAGCGCTCATAATAGGCCCCGCGTAATCAACACCGGCACTTTCAAACGGATACCCACCTGGAAGAAGGCGCTGCCGCGGTAGGTTACCCATCAATGGAGTAACAACCTTACCCTGCATGCGTTGGCACAGAACGCATCTATGGTAACAGGCTTTAGCTAAATTTCGCCCTCCTATAGGCCAATAGGATTCTCTAATCGATGCTAACAATAGTTGTGGGCCTGCGTGCATTAACCTTTTGTGCTCAAAATCAAATAATAATTTAGTAAAAGTATGAGTGGACTGTAAAATTATAGGGTGCCGTTTATTATATGTAAAATCTGAATTATCGAGACGTCCCCCGACACGCATTATATTGTTGTCATCTAAATACGCATTAAATTTTAATAGGACGCTCTTTTTTGGCAAACTGTGCTTATTTAAAAGTAATTTATATTCGGGAAATGATTCTTGTTGACTCTGATAGATTAAAATGTATAATGCTTTCTTTAGTTCGTCATCAGATAAAAATTTACTGTGTGGCAATTGGTGTTTACACACCTTAATGAATCGCAACACGTATGCCATGGACCGTAAAAGTCTTAAATAATTAGAAAAACGATTAAAATCTATAATATATGCCTTATCGTTGGTGTCAAGGACAACATTTAAAGTGACATCAGTTCGAGTTTCGGGAAGTGACCCTAATTCTATGCATTTAAATTGCGAAGGCCAACTACTTGAGTCTTGTTGGAGAAAGTCAGGACCAGACCACCACATATCTAAACCCTGCAGATGACTACTATCCACACCACGAGATAGTAGGTCTGCTGGGTTTTCATTGGTTGGGACGTGCCGCCAGGTGCATTGACCTGCCTGATCTAAAATTTCAGCGACGCGATTACGTACGAATGGCTGAAGTTTCGAAGGCAATATCTGTAGCCACCCCAACACGGTGGTCGAGTCAGTCCAACAAAAGACGCGCGAGAACTTAAGGCGAAGTGAGTTTAACACTTTCTCACACAGGCGAGCTCCCACCACAGCGCCACACAACTCCAACCTTGGGATTGTAGTGGGTTTAATGGGCGCCACTCGACTTTTGGCGATCAGTAACCGAACGATGCACTCACCTGCATCATTAATACAGCGAACATATAAGCGCACGCACCATAGGCGTGCTCAGATGCATCAGTAAATATATGTAGTTCCAACTCCTTGTAGGAATGACACACAACAATTCGAGGAATACGAACTTCATTTAAAAGACTAAACTAACTACTAAACTCTGCCTGAGTTTTAATAATGGTCTGCCATTTTAATTTAATTTCAGGGGTCAATGGATCATCCCATGATAATTTATCCAGCCAAATTCTCTGTAGTAACATTTTCATAGTGATTACAAATGGTGACAACAGTCCCAAAGGATCGAAGATCTTTGCAATCACAGAAAGTAAATCACGTTTAGTGTTACTATTGCAGGATATAGTTGAGCCTATGGAAAATACTAATTCATCTGAACTTGCATACCAACCTAGCCCGAGCAACTTGTCGGGTTCGCTAGAACCTATATTTAAGGCAAGCGAAGATTGAGCAACTTCAGACAATAATTGAGGTTCGTTTGATTTTCACTTACGCAATGGCATGCCAGCCGATGCAAGTACATTCGTGATTTCCTGACGAATAAATCTAACCTCATCTAAATCATCACCGCCAGTTAATAGATCATCAGCATAAAAGTCGTGCTTTATGACCTCAGCAACCTTCTGATTCTTACAATCGAGCCCTAGTTGATGAAGGCACCGAAAAGCTAAAAATGGCGCACTAGCCGTACCATAGGTGACGGTGTTTAATTTATAAAATTGAACGGGGTCAGATGCCTTACCTCGCCACAGTACCTGCTGCTGATATCTGTCAGACGGATGGACGACTATTTGTCTGTACATCTTCTCGACGTCTGCTGACAAGACATACTTGTGCTGTCTGAAACGGAGAAGAATCGACAACAGATCGTCCTGAATGGTAGGGCCAACCATCTGTAAATCGTTAAATGACACACCAGTTGAAGAAGGACAACTTGCGTTGAATACCACTCGAAGTTTCGTAGTGGTACTACTTTCACGTAATACGCCGTGATGCGGAATAAAATAGCCCGATGGGCTTAAATCGGATTCTTTGCATTCAGTCATATGACCTAGTAACTCATACTCAGACATGAATTCGTGATACATTTTACTAAAATCAGATTTCGTTTTTAACCTGCGTTCTAATGACTGTAAGCAATGGGTAGCTTTATTAATTGAATCTCCCAAAATAGAAGGATCTTGTTTGAGAGGAATACGAACACAAAAACGACCATCAGGTAATCTGCTCATATTATCGAGAAAATGCCTTTCACATAACTTCTCTTCAGGTGAATAATGAGAAGACTTCTTATTTACTTCTTCTAACTGCCAGAAGCGAGTTAAATCACTTCGAATTTTATCGAAATCGTCGTCAGTTGAAGAATTTATTTTAGTAAAGTTACACCTAATGTTACTAGAAAGCAATGCAACATAATTACGATCAACAGGACCGGAGACAATCCAACCTAACCTGGTTTCACATAAAATTGGCTTACCAGTACCTAACTTGATTCTTTGTGACCCTAGCAAGTCCCAGAAGACATCAGCACCAATCAGAATGTCCACATGAGCGGGCTTGTAAAAAGTAGGGTCTGCTAAATAAATATGAGACGGAATGTTCAGAGTAGACAGATTTACTTCACGACATGGCACATCACTAGTTATTGATGGTAAAACGAAACAATAAAGTTCAGTACTGAAACTATTGTGTAATGACGTCATGTTAATGCGACACGTTTTACCTACGTGGGAGGTCACGTTATTAATGCCGAATATCGACCTGTCTATCTGCCTAGTCTCTAGATTTAACTGTCGACATAGTCTTTCCGTCACAAAGCATGATGTACTACCGCTGTCAAGAACTGCACGAACAACATGTTCTCGACCATTACGATCATGTAATTTAATTAATGCGGTTGACAATAACACATCATGACTCACACTACTGTGCGAAGATGTGACGTTGGCCGACAGCGCGACGTCATTCGTCTCCGTCACAGATGTGGTCACAGAAGACGTCGAAGGCGATTGCGGCGACAAGTTATCACACGACTTATTGTTTGTATTATTATGACTATTTGCACTAGGTTTAAAATCAGCGACATGGATAAGAGTATTATGTCTGCGCTTACACAGCTTGCAACCTGGCCTTTTACAATGATTCGCGAAATGACCCGAACGAAAGCAGTTATAACATACCTTAAAATTTGGCAACAATTTAATACGTGCTTCGATACTTAGTGCGAGAAACTGTGCACAATCACTCAAGTTATGGTCACCTTTGCATTTGGGACAGACCTTTGTACCTGACTCTGAACTAGAATTACCACCAGTTTGGACGGTAACCATAGACTTCAGCTTAGTCCCTGATTTATTAACAGATTGAGGCTGGTTATTACGCGACAATTCTAAAGTTTCAATTAACTCAGCGCGCTCACGTATGAATTCAAGGAATACATCGAAGGTAATCTTGCTATCCTTGTCAATCCGACCTTTGGACTCCTCCCACTCACGGAACGTTTTGCTATCCAACTTGCGAGTAAAAATGTAAATTAAAAGGGTATCCCAATAATTAACAGGCTCACCTAATGTGACTAATGCTCGTAAGTGTTTATTTATTTGGTCAATTAAATTCTTTAAAGTGACAGATGATTCTTTTGTAATTGTCTCCATGTTGAAAATAGCCGAAACATGATTGTGAATTAATAACCTCTTATTGTCATATCGCTCGCATAACACTTTCCATGCCACAGAGTAATTAGTAGCCGAAAACTCGATCGACTGGATCACTACGGCAGCGGATCCTTCCAGAGACGTTCGAAGGTAGTGGAATTTGTTAATTTCGTCTATAGCATCATTGGAATGAATAAGACTCGTAAAGGTGTCATGAAACTCCAACCAGTTATTGTAAGATCCACTAAACTTTGGCAATTGGATTGTGGGCAACTTAACTGGCTTATAACTACTACCAATATTACTTTTATTGCTGCAGACAGATTCACTATCTTTATTATAGTTTTTTACAACTTCGTGAGCCTTAGACAGGGATTTATAATACAGGGACTCAAAATCCGAACGCTCAGAAAACTGTGCCTTGACATCATCAGCAATACACTCCATACGTAACTGTACCTCATCATATTGTTGGTATAACAACTCCATCTTGTCTATACGTAGCTGTAGTTCAGTTATATTGGAACTAGATAACGTTTTATCACCCAGCGCGTCCAGATAATTGATAAAAGCAGTTAAGCGGCCTTTGAAGCTACCTCGTTTCTTTATTAACTCCCTTTCCTCGGTCATTCTGGGATTCGAGCGTAAATCCGGAATTTATACAATAAAGTTTAAACAATATTATAAGTCTTAGGATTCAATCTACAGGTGATAAATATACTGATGTAGGTAACTGATAAATTGATATCTATAATGACTACGGGTGCTAATTAGTGAATACCTACCTAAATAATAAAACTCGTTTCTACTCTTATACAAAACTCAATAAACTAACAATGATTTTTATAAAGTATAACAACACAATAACTCAAATAATACGGTGATTACACTAACAGTAAACACTAATTAACAATATCTAACACTCTTAAATTATATTTCTCCTAAGTCCCTACCTACCTACTACCTATGCAAAAAATACTTAACGTGATCAGTAATTACTTTGGCAAAGATAATTAAATTAAAACAATATAATGTAATAAATCAATATTACTACACTCAAGTAAGTGTGATTTCTAATTTAATTGCTGCGAACACACAATAATATCAATAAAACTATTACAATGCAAATGCTAGGGTAGGTAAACAAAGGAACAAACTAATTACGCAAAATACAATAGGTAATTAATAAGACTAACCTTATAAATCCTTAATTTTCGTTATATACTACCTGATTGAGTGTTGGGTGACGATATTATTAATAAATTAGACTTAACACCGCTTTATTTCATGTACTTGATTCACTTAACACACTGCCGGTCATGCTCGTTGCACGAATAAAAAATTATTCGCTAATTCCACTATTAACTTCTTGATCTTCTTATAATATTAGCAGTTCCTTACTAATTAATCAATCCAGTTCGTAATGGACCAATATGTGCGGAAGTTAGCGTGATTTTTAAATAAAAAGGCAACAGGCACATGTAACGTCTATGAGTTTTAATTTTGATGTGTAGAATGACACTTAACATGACTGTACGTACGGGCACATACAAAAACATAATAGTTTACGTAGGACAGAACACTTAAAGCTAAGACTAATCGCGTAGGCGCTCCAACAATACCTGTTTATTTTGTTTATTTTAAAAAGCCACGTGTCTAGCTTAGGTATTTCATCCTTAAGTACGTGTGCTTTTAATTACTAATCGAAAACCGACGGCGACAGCTAGAGCTTAGCTAAGCCCCTGAAGGAAAGGGGATGAAATGTTTTAATACTCGAAGTACCTACCTACCTACTGTACTGTAATTAGGCATTGGTGCCGATTCTCTTGTACACCAAACTGAATTATCACTAAATTTCCTTGCTTTTGTCTATAAGAAAACCTTATCTAAAGCTATTCTGCAAAAAAAATATCTAAGTAAATTTAAAAACAATTATGACAAAATCGAATTTGACAATCAAATAGACTCCACGTGGTGCTTGTTTGCCCATGTTTGCCCTACACCAAGAATTTTTTTTTAGACCATCTCTAAAAAAAAATTCTCGGTGTAGGGCACAAGGCGCGCAGGGGGACAATCTCAACGTGTTTCATATGGAATTTTTACTTTGTATGGAAAAATTAAAAATTATTATCTACATGTTGAGTTTTAGGGGTATAAGGGGATTTTAAAGAAGGTCGAAATTTTCATTATTTTTGCGATAGGACACCGTTTTCGAGTTATAAGCAAAAGAAAAGAAAAAAAGATGCAGTAAATGATGCTTACAGAACCTACTGTTTTTGCATCTGATTCGAGGTGCAAAGAAAAAAGGTTGCTTGGTGTGAATTTTAGTTCATGACAACTAATTTTATTCCATACCTCTTTAATCGCGATTAAAAATAGTCAGATTTAGTTAAACTTAGACAATCAAAATTTTAGGTGAAAAACGTCAAATTCAGAATAGAAAAATTTAGATTTTCACTAAATTAATAACTCAGTGCCATCTAGTGTTGTCAAACTAAAAGTTAAGACAATCAAAATTTTAGGTGAATAACGTCAAGTTCAGAATAGCAAAATTGCCATTTTAACTCAGTGTCATCTTAGTGCTGTCAAACTAAAAGTTAAGTGGTATCACTTTTAGTCAATTTCAGAATGGGAAATTGTCGTTTAACCATGACGTATTCTAAAGGTAATACATAATTGCGTATTATTGCTGTAATAATAAACTAAATTTTGCTGATTTTTAGTATAGTTTAGAGGCATTTGTGACAAGAGAATCGGCACCACTGTCCCACGTAATAAGTAGTTATTTTAGCTGTAGCCGTAGAGCAAATCTGCAGATCCAAACTAGGTAAGTACATAAGTAAGTAGGGAAAAGGAAGGTAAGACGGACCCCGGAGGCACGAAGTGATAAACAAGATAAGTAAATAAAATATAAGTAAAAATCTAAATCTTTTTAAAAACAAGCTTTTGTTGAACTAAAAAGTACCAAATAAAACTTACGTAAACATAGAACTTTAATCCTGTACTATTAAATGAGCAATGTTTGTATAATAATAGTCTACTTAGGTATATATTACTTTACCTACCCATATTTGTAAACACGTTCTCGAAAATGGCTGTGACGATTTTGATAAAAGCTGCAATATGTATTTAAAGGGCTTTACGGGGGTGAAGCTATGTCTCATATCTGGGAAAATCGTTTTCTCCGAATTTTCACGCAAAAAGATTCAGTTTGTAATTTAGACGCCGCCCGCGCCGCTATGCATAGGTTTTTAACCAAGAGATTGAAAAAAGGTAGTTTAGTGTTTACTAGCTGACTCGACAGACGTTGTCCTGTTCAAATTTCAATAATTCACACAAAATTCCTATAGAAAATGTACTGTCAGTTATACAATTTTTCCCACGGACTTTTTTGTAGTCCGTGATTTTCCCGGCAACTTTTCCAATTTAAAATCTGTTGAGGAGTTTAAAAGATCTAAGCGAACAGACAGCGGAAGCGACTTCATTTTATAATATACTACCTTTTTTTTTTTTTTTTTTTTTTTTTTTTGTGTGGATGGGAAATCATCAAATGACTTCTTCCGCTCTTAGTCCGGTCAATTTAGACCATAAAATGAGAGTGAAGTTACATAAAGTCACACAATAGAACAAGAGACAGATGTCTCGAAGTTACACACACTGGCTTAAAGATTAAGGGACTGGGTTTCATTTTACCTGATATTCTTATAGTTAAAACTTACGTATATTTTATATTGTACTCATGCATATTATGACGATAACAACTTTTATAACTTTTTGAATCGTTATATCTCAGAAAAAAGTATTGATACATTTTTTATAGATAATTTTATGATCTACAATTTTTGTCTGAGGTACTTTTATGATAAAACTTACCGTTGTAAGGCGTACGTGGAGTTCAAACTATTTAAAAAAAATGCTTGTACCGGACGAATAATTCAATAACAATAATTAAATCTATTAGAATTAAAAAAAAAAAAAACTACATAATAAAGATAAATCTTAAGGGGGATGCGCTGTGGTAGCCCGCGAAATTCAAATTTTCTTGCGTTTTATGCAATTTGCATGTCAGTGTCAGATTGTATCTTGATCAAAATATGATACGCGGGAATAAAACATAAGCATTTACCATTTTAACCGTAACGGACCTGCAAATTGCAAAAAACCCAAAAAATAATCATTTCGCGGGCTACCACAGCGCATCCTCCTTAAGGGGGATGCGATATGGTAGCCCGCGAAATTCAAATTTATGCAATTTGCATGTCAGTGTCAGATTGTATCTTGATCAAAATATGATACGCGGGAATAAAACATAAGCATTTACAATTTTAACCGTAACGGACCTGCAAATTGCAAAAAACCCAAAAAATAATCATTTCGCGGGCTGCCACAGCGCATTCTCCTTAAGGGGGATGCGATAAGGTAGCCCGCGAGGAAATGCGACTTCGTACAACAACTGTGGAAATACGAAATAATAGGTTGGGGAAAAAGTCTTTTCGCATTATAGTATGTATGAACTTAAAATAAAATCTCTTTGGCTATACTATTTGTATCTGGCTGGTTTTGGTATCATTGAAAGTTTAAATTTTAAAGAACATAATTCCAAATTCAAATTAGGAAAATGTGTGATTTTCATTTGTTTTTCGTACTGTCAAGATGAGTGAATCTAGTGAAGAAATTCGATACATTTTAAAATTTTACTACAAAAAAGGTAAAAATGCAATGCAAGCCGCGAAAAAAAATTGCGATGTTAATGGACCCAGTGCAGTGCCTGTGAGAGTAGCACAAATTTGGTTTAAGCGTTTTCAATCCAGAAATTTTGATGTCAAAGGTGCACGTCGCTCTGGTCGCCCTATTACGGATAAAATGGATGCCATTTTTGAAAAAGTGGAGTAAGATCGGTATATCAGTAGTTACGACGTAGCTGAAGAACTGGGAATTGACCACAAAACAGTTTTGGCGCATTTGAAAAAAACTGGGTACACAAAAAGCTCGATATTTGGGTACCTCTCGAGCTCACTGAAAGAAACCTAATGAACCGTGTACTCATTTGTGATTCTTTATTACGACGTAATGAAACCGAACCATTTTTGAAGAAGCTGATAACTGGTGATGAAAAGTGGATCACGTACGACAAGAACGTGCGAAAAAGGTCGTGGTCAAAGGTCGGTCAGGCTTCACAGACTGTGGCGAAACCCGGGTTAACTCGCAACAAGGTGATGCTGTGTGTGTGGTGGGATTGGAAGGGCATTATTTATTATGAGCTGTTACCACCAGGCAGGACCATCGATTCTGAACTCTACTGCGAACAAATGATGAGCTTAAAGCAAGAAGTTGAGAGAAAGCGGCCGGAATTAATCAATAGAAGGGGTGTGGTTTTTCATCATGATAACGCTAGACCTCACACATTTTTAGCCACTCAGCAAAAATTAAGAGAGTTTGGCTGGGAGGTGTTAATGCATCCGCCGTATAGTCCTGACCTTGCACCTTCAGATTTCCACCTGTTTCGGTCTCTTCAGAATTCTTTAGGCAGTGTCAGGTTAACATCACGAGAGGACTGCCAAAACCACTTGTCGCGGTATTTCGATCAGAAGTCCCAAAATTTATATAGCAATGGGATCATGTCCCTACCTACAAGATGCCAAAAAGTTATCGAACCAAATGGTACCTACATACTTTAGATAAATGTAAATAATGTATATTAAAAAATCTTTTGAAGTTTCTTAAAAAATGCGAAGAAACTTTTTCCCCAACCTAATAGATGTCGGGCCTGCATTCGCAATAGAGGGCAACAATTTGAGCAGAATATGTAAAAAAATATTAAGTAAATGTTAAAAATGCATTTTTTATTTCTGGTACTATGGTATTTCTTGATGTTATTTTACCACTTTATCGGCGTGATGAATATGTATATCCATGCCAAATTATAGCTTTCTAGTACTAAGAATCTCTGAGCTAAGCTGCGGACGGACGGCCATAGCGAAAATATGAGGGTTCCTTGTTGTTCCTAAAAAGGAAAATGTCAGTTTACCCGACGATGAAAACTGGTTTTCAGAATCAAGTGGCGGATAAGTTTAAGGTGATGATGAGGCAGTGTTTCTCTGTGAACAAAATGTTCAAACAGCTTTTTTATGCGAGTCCATTTGCCTTCTTGTGTGGTCCGTTGTGCATCGCTTTAACTCGCTTATGAAGGTAAAAACGGACCAATCTAAGCTTTTAGAAATCATTTATATCTATCTATATAAATAATAATTAATGGCTAAAGTGTTGCTAAGCACAAAACTCGAGAACAGCTGAACCAGTTCGGCAATTTTTTTTTCAAATATTTGTTTGATTGAGCCCGAGGAAGGTTCTTAAGAAAATAAAAATTGCCAGGAAAACTGAAAGTGCATTTTCTATGGGAATTTTGTATGAATTATTGATATTTGGACAGCACAACGTGTGTCGTGTCGGGTCAGCTAGTTATCTATAAACATACCTATTTAATTCTTATTATTATAAGTAGCCTAGAGTATAAATGTTGTTGATTAGTTTTACTCTCGAAAATTTGGAATAAAACGAATAAATAGTTTATTAGGGTTCCGTAGTCAACAAGGAACCCTTATAGTTTCGCTATGTCCGTCCGTCTGTCTGTCCGTCCGTCCGCAGCTTAGCTCAGAGACTCTTAGTACTAGAGAGCTATAATTTGGCATAGATATACATATTCATCACGCCGACAAAGTGGTAAAATAAAATCATGTAAAAAAATTTTCTTAGGTTACCTTCTGTGCCCGTAAAATAGGGATTTTTTTCTCTCGTCTACCCCATGGCGTGGGGTGTTGTTGGATCGGTCTTTCAAACATATTGCGGGCTTGTGACAACAATTTATCGATTTAGGGATCCGTTTCTGAAATATTAAGCTTTAAAGTGCTCATTTTTGTTAGAGTCAAGTGTCCCCCCCCCCCTGCCAGCTAAACGGTTAGTTTTGGATGAGTGAAAAAAATCATGGTAGTAGTATATACATATAACGAAGTTAAAAGGTAAACTATCACAGCTAAATAGGTTTCAAGTTTGCGAGTAATAGTCAACTATTTAATAAAATGTAGGTACTTGGAAAAGTAAAAATTTCGTACAAATTTATTAAAAATTGCTTATACACTGCTATTTTTTAATTAGTACAAAAAAAATGGGGCTCTATCCGTACCCGTTACTGATCATATTTGTGTAGTCAAAAATCAAAAAAATGAAATCCCAAAATTGTCCACAAAAATTTTTCATAATTGGTAAATTTCATAATTGAATCAATAATTCATAACAATTGCTACTAGAAAATACTACGTGCAGTGCTTTTCCATGATTAATGAATACTATTAGGTAGGTACCTAGCCTGTACAATATTTCCATAAACTGAGTGACATTTTGGGATATAAACAAACGCTAATAACTTTGTTGTTTATGAATATTATTTATTGAGACTTTACATATATAACAACAAGACCTTCTCTAATGAGCACTTTAAGTATTTGTACTAATTAAAAATTAGTGGTGTATAACGTTGTTAGTCGTGTAAAACATTACATGACGCTGGTTGTCAATCTTTATTACAACCGCTTGCCTCTACACGCGGTGGTACTCAAATAGATAATATTTTTTCTAACTTCACTTGTGAAGTTGGATTTTATAACGCCTTCAGTTACCATCGTCCTATGTGGGCCCGTTTTTAGACGTTGTGAGCCGCCGAAACCGTTTAAATTTTCATGAAACAACAAAAAGCCCTCTTCTTAGTCCGCATTATTGTGCAACTACGGAACCCTATTACTTACTGCGCGTGGCCCGACACGCACTTGGACGGTTTTTTTTTTCCTATATCGGTTCTTGCTTAATTGGGACCTCTTAAGCAAGCAATTCTGCCTTCCCTTCACCTAGCTTGTGAAACGGAAATACTGTTAAAAAAGTTTACCTACTATGTAATCTTAGCTTATCTATAGTCTGCTACACAAAGACTACGACTTATGACACAAGCAGTTACATAAATTATGATGATTACATCCGGATGAGACACAAGTACCTACACGACTCTAGAAAAAACCCGCAAATGTTTCCACTTTCACCCTACTTGCGTGATCTCTACTCGCAGCTTCCTGGCATCCAATTCAGATTATTAATGATCGTTTTTCCCAGACTAATAACAATAGGGAAATTACAAACAAATTGTTTCGAGTGCCGATCACCTAACTTTTATAAAGCAGTTAAGTATAACACCTCTCGATACCTTGTCGGTCATCAACTCATCAGCTATAGTTTTGTAATTAAAAATAGGAATAAATTTCCACTGGCATCCACAAGTAAGTGAATTTCAAAGTCCCATCTCTAATATTAGTTCCATGGACGCCAACGTGCTGTCAGCGCCAAAATGGCGAAAATCAAATGTCTTCATTTTGACATCGATATTATGAAGTCCAGCGTACAGTCCTACCAACTTATCTGTGAACTGAAAGAGGACGGCACCGTCGATGCGTCGACACAATCGAATGACATTTCAACATGACGGCCGTAGTTCCAATTTTCGCCATTTCACAGATAAGTTGGTAGGAGTGTACCTAGTTGTATATTATTCAGCAATCAGAAGATGTTCTAATACTTAACTCGATTTTTCTAACTGGGTGTCTGTCAATGTCAAAATCGTTAGGTTACAGCGCCTGCTTACCTCCTCAGAACCCCGCCGACGCGACGCCTCTCTACGGTCTAATTACACACTCCTGTCGTCTGCACAGTTCTATCTATACTTATAATATTATAAAGAGGAAAGATTTGTTTGTTTGTTTGTACTGAATAAGCTCCGAAACTACTGGACCGATTGTAACCATTTATTCACCAGTAGAAAATTAATTTATCAGGAAGTAACATAGGCTATAATTTATTTTCAAAATATTTAGAGATCCTTAAGAAAATTGCAATAATGTAACCCAAACTAGCAAAATTTTGCCTATAAAATTCATTATTTGGCGTGCGCTGAGAAAACTATTGATGATACATAAAAAGTATGTACTACATGATTAAAGTACTCATTATTACCTTCAATTAGATCGCCGCGCCGGTAGAAACAAAATTTGGTTACATTCGTATTGTAGTATTAATTCTTATTCAAATAAATAGTTTTAACATCAAGGGTATTTATGTAGCAGTAAAACACTTTTTAATTCATTCGAATCGGACATTTAATTTCGAAGTTATCACGAGTATAAAAATGCCATACGCGTTCCGTTCGACGACGCGCTGCCGCGCCGCGATTAACTCGAAACTCAATATTTTTATTATTCTTGAGACCAAAAATGAAGAATAACGTGTTCATCAGGGTTTTTCGAAAATCTACCCATAAGGGGGTGAAAAGGGGTAGTAAATTTTTCAGGGGAGGATTTTATTGCAGGGCTTGATTAACTCGAAAATTGTTAAAATTAATCTTTCAGTCAAGTTATGGAAACATCCGAAACGATTTGTTAAAATTCCACTCCTGTGGGCATGAAAACAGGGAATACAGTTTACGAAAAATCTTATTCATTTTGTTAATTAGGTAACTTGAAACATGGCACAGATTCTGCCCGAGTAAGTAAATAGAGTTTGTCATTAATAGTTTTTCTAAACTAACATGGAGGAGAGACCCCTAGGCCCTAGGCCTAGGTCAGAGGGGGAGGGGGACGGGGAGAGGGTGGGTGAGGGGGAGAGGGAGGGGATGGGTGGTGAGGAGGGAGAGGGGAGGAGGATAGGGGCAGGAGGAGAGGAAGGGTAGGTGAGGGGTGGACGGGGTGGTGAGGGAGAGAGGAGTAAGGGGATGTGGTGAAGGGAGTGTGAGAGTGGGTGAGAGTGGGAGGGAGAGGTTAGCGGGAAGGGGATGCGGTGAACGAACGTGCTAATCTCTGGAACTACCAGTCGGACTTTAAAAAATCTTTCTGCATTTTATAGCCCAAATCTAAAGGAAGGCTATATGCATATTTAACATCACTCTAGGACCTTTACGTAACGAGCTAAAAGAAAAAAGTCAGAAATAACGCTAAGCGAAAACGAAGTTCACGCGGACGAAGTCGCGGTTAGCAGCTAGTAATATTATAGTTTAGTTGTTATTGTTATTTTAAATACATATATCCTACTGTAATATTTTGACGCTAACAGACGCCTACTTTGAAAAATCGAGCTATATGGCAAACGACATGTAGGTAAGCTACTTGGATACTTTTGTGCAAGTTACAGGCATTTGTGTGTTCTCGCCCTTAGGTACCTAGGTACACACGCTTAGCTAATTACTAAATAGCGAACCTATGCCTAGTGTAGCGCGATGAAAATAAGTAACACATTATTACCCTTTTAAAATACGTAAGTCTATTTTGTTGTCAATTTCAAAAAGAAAAAAAAGAAAAGCGTACTCACATAAAAACTATAAAAGGATCACATGATTTTACGCCGATTTTTCCAACGTATAAGAATATTTGAGAAAAGAAATTGAATGAATTGATTTTGTTAGAAAATAAATCGATCAGTTAAATTTTAGCCTCGCGTTTTACGTTGTACTAATTTGAGTTATGTTATGAGGACCCAAAACTGAAAGACTGCAGTCTCCCTAGATTGGACCGTTTAATAAAACAAGAAGGTAGTGGCGGCGGGCGTTAGGCGTCGGCGACCGCTGACGGCCTCGCGCCTGAGGGGGCCTCGCAAAAGTACTTTTGAATCAAATCCCAAACAAGGCCAAGAATAATATGTTTAGTAACGAACGAAGTAAAAGATGCAGTTTGTAGTTGCAGGCCCCCTTGCCCCTACGTATTATGCAAACTATAAAACGTAGGGTACTAAAAAGTAAAAACTTCCGTTGCTCGTAGAAAATTTTGCTATTTTCGAGCTCCCTTTGCTCGCTCTTGCGTCCTGCATTCCCTAATTCTCAATTTTTTCTGTATAACTTTTCAAAATATCTCCTATTTCTGTAAGAATGGTTAAAAGACAAAATAAAAACCATCCGAGGCGGCGTCATAAAGTTTTCGATTACATCCTACTTCTCAAACTTTTTACCGGACTACGGCGAAGCAAAAAGGAGGGTTATGATTAAAACTCAAACTCAATGCATTTATTTCAAATAAACCAATTACAGGCACTTTTGAAATGTCAAGGGGTCGGTCAGTCAGAAAGATGAAGCTAATAAATAGTCGCCCATTCCAAAGCGTAGTAGGTACAAGTGGAGAAGAACGGGCAAGAAACTCCACGAACAGTCTTTTAAATCAAAGTAGGACAAAATATTGGTTACATCATTTATGTTGAAATTATACATGTGAGAACGATGCAGAACGTAAAAAGCGTCCGTAATAAATGCATAAAAAAAAACAATTCAAAATTTAAATTAAGTTAAAATAAGCCGTGGCAGCTAAGATATGAGCAGCCTCCACTGACAGCGCCCGTTCACGAACCTGACGCATGGATTAGATAAATTATCCAACACACGCGCCGCCATCAGCGAGACATTAGAGTGAGCATGACATACTCTCAGCCGCTAGGGCACATTCAAGTCAAATAAAGACGTACCCAGTAAATGGTAGCTTTAGCGTAGGTAGGTACATAGTACTCACACATGTGCTATGCAATTATATAATACAAAGGAGATTGAGTCTATACAATGCAATGATAGTCTTACAATCTTCAGCAGCTCCAACAGTATCTTCAAATGTTAATTAATTAAGTAGTTGTGGTTGTGGAGCAGGACCAGCATGTAATCCCCCAACTTATATTATGCCTGCCTGCATAATGTGCGTTACAAGTTTTAAATTTCGTCTCATTCAGTTGAAGTATGTGTGGAGGTATTTTATTATAACATTTTAAACAGTAGGTACCCCATGGACGATGAGTCTACTTTAGCCAGTCTGAAACTTGAGCTATTAAGTCCCTATTTCTAGTACTATAATTATGCCTTTCACCTCTTTTATTAAAAAGATGTATTTTTTTTCTTACGTGGGTACCGACATGATGTTTTCGTAGTTATATTGACAAGGTACCGTCATGATGTTAATATCCCCTTAGAAAATCGCGCCTGCGGAGATTATATAAGGCTCTGATGGCTCTTTTCTGCAGAATAAAAATAGACTCGATGTCTGCAGCCCATCCCCATAGTAAAATACCGTAAGACATGATACTAGGAAAGTAACTAAAATAGACTAGCCTCGCAGTATATCGGCATCAATAAATTGACGGATTTTTCTGACAGCATATGCTGCTGAACTTAAGCCATCCTGCAATTTATGTTAAATGAGGACCCCATGGTAGCCTTGAGTCGAGTGTAATCCCCAGGAAAACAGTTTTATCGACGAATTCTAGTTTCTCTTGATTCAATACTATCTCACAATCACTACTTTTGACATTTGGTTAAGAAAATCTAATGCACTTTGTTTTTTTTTTTCATTTAATAATAAATGATTAGTGAACCAATTTTGGATCTGCAGAGTAGGGCGTTATTAACGTCGTCAAAATTTGTAGCACGTCTTTCTACCTTAAAAATTAAGGAAAAAACTAACCACAAATGGTGGCAATGCTGGTGGTGGTAGTTTTTTAATAAATGGAGTAAATCATTAATATATACTAAAAAGAGGAAAGGACCCAATATCGAGCCTTGTGGAACCTACTTTTACTTTTAAACCGATTGAATTGACACCATTTATTTTGACCGGTATATTTGTCCATGGACGAGCTTGACGCCGACGTCGCCGAGGACCCCGACGACCCCTCCTGCACCCTATTGTGTAACACACTATCATTCGGAATCGGTTTCATTTTGACAGTGCAACAACATTCATTGCGTCATTTACGGTGTTGAGTAATGCCAAGTGCCCACACATTAATGTGCAGCCTTTAATATTTTAACAGAAATCTTCAATGCTACAGATTAATAATAATAAAAGTTACGTAAAACTTAATTATCTCCGATCGTGATTTTGGCTAGTGGTTTACCATCAACAATATGCATGGTCATTCGTGACTGATTGCGTATTTCTTTAGTATGTTTAGAATGCATAAAAATAAAACGCGGTATGGATTAGATGTATGGTATAGGCTGTAGGTACTATAGGTAGGTAGGTAGGTACGTATTTGTTTCCCTTCATTCACCATTCATTTCGTGGACCTTCATTCACTACGTTCACATTAATACCAGATACTCTCATTACATGCTACTAATTACTGTAAGTACGGGGTTACCAAAACATTCAACAACGGCAATTTGCGTGGGTACAGTAGGCCACAAGTCAGTGGAATCAAAACCAGCATAAGCTGGTCTAGTATTGAAATTCCGCACCAGTTAGAGGTCAAACCGTCAAAGTGTTACCCCCGCGACGTGCGGTCGACTGTTCTGTACTTTTAACATAGAGGTTGTAGTTATTGCATTAGGTTGCGACTTGCGACACATGCAATTACACTATCTGGTGCACTCTTGACAATCATTGTGAGCACAATGGAATAAAACAGTGAGAAAATACGCAACTACCTAATCCAAACAGATTTCGTGTCTCAAGACTTAATGCGATCAAATACTTTGCTAAGTTTTGTAACTAGCAGCAATGATCTAGCAGGTATTAATATTCTAGCCTACCCAGAAATATGAACACAATGCAGATGATAGTTTTATTTAAAAAAAAAACCGGCGCAGAGCGAGTCGGACTCGTCCATCAAGGGTTCGATACCGTGGTAGGAAAAATATTTTTAGGTATATTTTCAAAGTTTTTTAATTTGTTTTGTTGGCCTGATTATAGAGGGTTTCTGTTGATTACTTAAAATGAAAGTTTTACGAAAGTTCGTAATTTTTTAAGTTAGAAACGTGGAAGTTGGTACGTTTTCTAAAAGTTACTTAGGTACTATTGTACCTATCATCGTTTTTTTTGGAAACACATAATATAAGCTTATTAGGCTCCTAAAAAGTCGCTGATGGAAAATCTCATCGGGGACATGATTTACATAAACCTTCATTAACGTTTTCAGATTATTCGGTTTGCAAAATTCCAAGATTACCTAAGGTGATCGCGCTAATGTACGGTCAGCAACAGAAGTCGGTTAACACTGCTACTTTTTGACATCATCTAAATTAACACCAAAATATTGGATAAACTGCTTTTTTTTCGTTTAATTGTTAAGAGTTAATGTTCTTAAAATTTTAAGTTCCGATTTGAATTAAATATTTCGCTTAATAATTAAGATTAAAAAACTGCAAGTGTTAATAGACTTTTGGTGCTGACTGTACTTACCTATCTGCGAAATTAAAAATTTCTTGTGTCTGATCCAAAATCAGACGAATCCGGAGCAAATCTAACTTAGATAGATGTATTGATGATTTGTATGGTTAAAATGATGTACTTAATACTTATACCTACATTATTTGTTATTGTCGCCAAACATATTTTGATCACGATACAACTTTACACTGACCTGCAAATTGCAAAAAAACGCAGGAAAATTTGAATTTATCAGTCTACCACAGCGCGTATCATCCAGACAGACACACAGCGGATGGTATTTTTCTTTTACGGACATTTTTCATTGTAGGTAAGTCAAAAAACTATGGTGACTTAGGGCGAATTTCGTAGTATTTACCACTGCAGTGCC
The DNA here is from genome assembly GCA_946251885.1 of Cosmia pyralina. Taxonomy (NCBI): domain Eukaryota; kingdom Metazoa; phylum Arthropoda; class Insecta; order Lepidoptera; family Noctuidae; genus Cosmia; species Cosmia pyralina. Next base: position 17,167,477 of record OX276346.1, read on the forward strand.
GGTGACTGGTACCTACATAAATTCTAAAATAAATAAATACCCCACTCGACATAAACTTCGATAGGTTCCTACTTACTTCAATGCTAAAATAATAATGCTGTGCTGCCTGTGTGGTGCTTACCTGCTTGCCCAGTAGCTCTTCGTCATCGGTGAAAATAGAACTGTAGTACCTACTTAGCTAGCGTAATCAAATGAGTATCTACGCAATGCACGTCGCTTGGTGTCATCAGCTGATCTGATGAAATCATTTCTTGTAGAGACGAATCCATTTTGATGAATGGAAGGCCTTTATTTTCCAACAAAGAATAAGCAAGGGACTACAAGTTGGGACACAATAATTATGAGCAATACTTTTCAGAAAAAGATTCTCAATCAACTAGCCAACGTAAGTCATAAGTCATACGTCCAATTGCACTACTTTCTCTTCAGTAGGATCAGGCGGGGTAAATATAAGACCTCCAACATTTCGGATAAAATAAGACATGATTGTAATTCCGTAGAAAAAGAACTTTGGTGAATTTAAAAATATGCTTTATGTGTGCTCTGTTAAGACACTGTTACTCATTGGGTTGGACCGCTTCGATTGATCAAAGGGTTGGACACACTAAGGTATCAAAAAAATTAACGCGAAATTTTTACATTGGGCACTACGAACTTTCCGTTTGCATCCTCTCATTCAAGCGTGGGTGGCCCCCACTCTCGTCCCTGGCATCCCGTGCGAGCCGTACTTGCGCAGTTTTCATACGTGCAGTCGTTTTAAAGTGCGATCGCTTTGTAGTTTGTATGGCGGGTAAAAAATGAGAGGCGCATTTGGGAAAATATAAGACACTTGTATCAAGATGCCTGGTAAATATGTACCGAAACACAAAAGTTACAGTGACTCAAAGCTGGAAGAAGCGATAGATCTAGATATAGTAAGAAAGGATGATTTATCAGAGAAGCAGAAATGAAGTATAAAATTGATAAATCGTTGTTATGGAGGAAAAACCACAAATAAGCAAGGAAGGAAGACAGTTTTGAGCAAAGAAACAGAAGCAGATCTAGCAGATAAAATTAAAATAATGGCTAAATATGAGGCTAAATATATTTTGAAAATAATGGCTTAATAATGGTAATGTCTCCAGTAGTAGCATACGTTAAATTTTTTTAATGCTTATTTCTGTATCAGGTTTTGTATTTTTTGGTCTTATAGACTGTCATCAGAAGGCAGATAAGTTTAATTGTAGCATTAAATTGCTGATTGCTGTTCTGATTACCAAAAACAATTTACATGTAAGCAGATTACATTATTTATGTTGATTTTTTTTTAAAGTTTAAAATGTTCCAACAAATTTTTGTTGCATTTAATAAAAGTTTTCGTATTATATTTATCCACATTGTCTTGTTATTAGGGTACCCCTGTAGCTGTAAAACACGCTGTTATAGAAGTTTAAAGCTGTTTTATTTTTGATATCCTTGTCTTAGGTAGGTATATTTCCCCCATTATTGAGGAAACAAATGAAACACATACGGTCTACCTTGTATAAAAAAAACTATATAACTAGGCCAATTATTTTCAATTTAATGCTATCATGTGGAAATATCAAAGGACTAGCTTTTGCCCGCGGCTTCGCCCGCGTGGATGTCTGACAATATCCCATGGAAACGTTCAAGTGAAAACAAAGAGCCGTCCGATATAACTGCGCAAACTCAAATCGCTACGATATCTATGTTCTATGTTAAGGATTTGGTTTCCACACTTAGTCCTTCATGTGGACCATTGTGCGTGGGCCATGGCGGCCGTCGGGGGTTTATTCCGACCAGCCCACCTCCGTCCAGAAGTTAATCAAATCTCCGGGTCTGTTAAGAACATCTGTGAAAGATCGGGATATTCCGAAAGTTTCTGTTCTAATCTGGGTGACGCCTGTGCATTCAAAAAGCACATGCGCAACGGTTTCCTCAGCCTCCATGCAGGCCCTGCACAGATGACTGTCCGTTATTCCTATTATGTGGAAGTGTTTGTTTAATGAGCAGTGTCCTGTGATGGTCCCCGTTCCTGTCCAGACGTAATAATCGCCTGGTAAGCGTACCGTCCAGGGACGGTATGGCTTTCCTGGACTGCCTGCAACTTGGTGTCGAGGACCGCCAACTCTCCGCTTGTGTATGGGTGAACTCCTGTAGCCACCTGCGTAACTGGTTGAAGGGAATGGGTACGATTGGCTCAGATCCACAGACAGACGTGCTGGATGCTCTCCTAGCAAGTTCGTCCGCTGCGTCGTTACCCAGTGATCCGCTGTGTCCTTTTATCCATTGCAGTGTCACTGTGTTGCGTTAGCAACCGCTACTCATTCGAGTGCATCGTGACATTCTAGTATTAGTCTCGAGGTAAAGTATTTTTCTGTAGGGATTGGAGCACTGAGACACTGTCTGAGAGTATTCGTATATTGGTATCCATAACTCTCCTGGCTTCTATGGCATAACACGCTTGTATGATGCCCACACATTCCGCCTGGTAGGTAGACAGTGATAAATACTCCAAGCGGACTGGATATGTTAATGTTAAGGTCGTATGAAAAGACTCCGACCCCGATTCCGAAGTCGGTCTTTGATCCATCGGTGTATACTCTCAACTCTTGCGGGCCTGAGTAATCACACCGTTCTTCCGTGAGTATTATATTATAATGCTTCTGAAAGCAGTGTGTTTCGGCTCTCTATCGCATAGTAATGCCATCATTGGCTGTCGCCTGATCGCATCCTCTTTTATGCGTATGTGCTTAACTCTAGAGTCCTTGCTCAATGTTCCTGCTAAACTGAGCCTAAAGGCGGCTAGGGCCGCCTCTTCACGCACGATGAGGTGTAGTGGCGGCAGTCCAAGCATTGCATGTAGGGCAGAAGTGGGTGTAGTTCTCATGCAGCCAGTTATTGCTACTCAAGCGAACCGTTGCAGTTTCTCAAGATCTTTTCGGGCTGTACTCAGGTCTGTCCTGGGCCACCAGACCAGTGAGCCGTATGTGATAATTGGTTGGATTACTGTGGTGTATAGCCAGTAGGTGACCTTGGGGCTAATCCCCCAGTTCCTGCCGAGCAGTCGCTTGCACTGCCACAGGGATATACTGGCTTTTGTGATGATGTAGTTGGTATGATTCGCCCAATTCAGCTGTTTGTCCAAAAAGATGCCCAGGTATTTGGTTTCAGTTGATAGGCTTAGGGTAGTTCCAAAGAAACGCGGTAGTTGTAATGTAGTCAACTTCCTCTTTTTTGTAAAGAGAATTAGCTCGGTTTTTGTAGGGTTCATAGTTGGTGTTTGTTGCACCAGTCTTCTACTATTAGGTCTTTACCTATGAAATTGCCGTTCTGCAGTACTGGCCATTTCAAATCAAAATAATTTTTGTTTGGCTAAGAATTCTAATTTCAAATTAATTTTATTTTAAAAACATGGATTTTTTTTTCCAAAAGTAGACGGTCTCGAAGTTGCAAGAACTGGGGTTGGAAGCTCTCCGTCATCCGCCCTACTCACCAGACCTTGCGCCTACAGACTACTACTTTTTCCAGAATTTGGATAACTTCTTGGCGGGAAAAAAATTCAATACCCGAGAGGCAGTACAAAATGCCTTTGAAGAATTTGTTGCCTCCCGTCCAGCTGATTTCTTTAAGAAGGGCATCAATAAACTGCCACTGCGTTGTCAAAGATGCATTGATTGCATGGGTGATTACTTCGATTAATACAAATAAAAAATGCATGAAAAAAATTCGTTTAAATTTTTTCATACAAAACGGCAATTTCATAGGTAAACACCTATTAATAAGTGTTTTTGTTTATATTTGAATGTGTTTTTTTTTTGCATGCTGAAAAAAGTAAGCAAAATATGTGGAACTATTTTATATTTAAGACCTTTTATGTACCATATTTTATGCAAATAAAGATATTCTATTCTATTAATTCATTTAATGAATCACTCCGTCCATTGGTGAAAACCGTATGAAAATACGTTCAGTACTTTTTGACTTTATTATCGCATTCAAACAGACAGACTTTGATTAGATAAAATTTATTATGCCAGTCACGCTCTAATAACAAATAACTTTTGACAGAGTGTCCACTCGTTCAAAAGTTATTTGTTGTAATAATTTCGTAAAAACGTCGAATGAAATAAAGACTAAATGTTACCTCAATATACGAACTATGACTACATTTCCAATCCCTTAAATCTCTTAAAAAGAGTACACAAACATTTTAACATTATTTGTGAATTTTAAAATCAACCCCTATTGGATCATCATCCCCTTAGGGGATGATTTTTCAAAAACGATGTACCACATATTTCTTTATTTCCTACCAAAAGCATTTTGAATTTTCATATCCCTAACGTAAGAAATGCTGGGTTCCCATACAAACTTTCATCCCCTGTAGGATTATTTTTTCAGACAAAAAGTAGCGTATGTTCTTCCTCAGGACCGCCGATAATTATGAAGTAGTTTTTAATAGTTTGTTCGAACTCAACCAAAAAGGCCGGCCGGTGTAGCCGAAGCGCGCGGTGAAAAAACACTAAAATATGGTGAAATACGACTGCTACTGATACAGTGTGGTGATCCCCTGGCTCCCAGTATCCCGTGAGTACCTACCTGACCTCTTTTAATTTCACATTCTCTAGCCTGTTTCTGAGTAGGTACCTTCAAAAAGCGTCCTTGGCTAAACGCAAAGAAACGCGATACTCAATCATATTTGTGATATCTTGCCAAATTTTATCGATTCCGTGCAGTTTTGTGAATTTTAAAATCAACCTCTATTGTACCATTGTACAATAATTGTAATTCTCTATTGTGTATTGTACCTTTATTGTCTCTCGTGGGTTGCAGCTGAAAATCAGCGTCAGGTGGTACACCTTGTGTTGTCATCTGACAATATGCTGAGCTGAGGCCCTTTTGGCATTACAATCTTTGTTTTATGTTTTTTTATAATTTTATGGTGTATTTATGTTTTTTATAATTTTAAGGTGTATTTATTTATTTTTTTGCTGTAATGCCAATTAAACGCATTTTTCTTTCTTTTTCTTTTACCACCTTAGGGCATGATTTTTCAAAAACGTTGTACCACATAATTTCTTTATTTCCTACCAAAACCATAAATTTGAATATTCATATCCCTAACTTACGAAATGCTGGGTTTCCCACACAAACTTTCATCCCCTATATCACGCCCTGTAGGATATTTTTTAGGGTTCCGCACCTCAAAAGGAAAAAACGGAACCCTTATAGGATCACTCGTTTGTCTGTCTGTCTGTCTGTCTGTCTGTCCGTCTGTCACAGCCAATTTGCTCCGAATCTAATGGACCCATTAAGTTGAAATTTGGTACACATATGAATTTTTGTGACCCAAACACGGACGGGTAAAGTAAATAAATGAATTTTGAATATAGAGGTCACTTTTGGGGGGCAAATAAGAAAATAAATAAAAAAGTTTTGCAAACTACACCATGTAGCATGACAAATGAAAAGGCTTACTATGAGGGTCTCAAATATATTTTTTTTATATTTTTTAAAGCTATTTAAGAAAATATACGAAAATTTACCATTCCCCCCCCCCCCCCCCCCTTATCTCCGAAACTACTGAGCCTAAAATGTTGAAAAAAATACAGAAAATAATCTTTACCTGTAGATTAAAGGAAAACCTATAAGAAGTCTGTGATCTTAAAATAACATGGTATATCTATCAATATTGTGAGAACAAACTTACATTTACAATTGGAATGTATGGGAGAACATGTTTTTCAACTACAATGTTAAGTTTGTTCTTAAGATAAATTCATCCCAACTACGGAACCCTTCATTGTGCGTGGTCCGACACGCACTTGACCGGTTTTTTCTCAGACATAAAGTAGAGTATGTCCTACCCCAGGATGCTATCTTTAACCTTGCCAAATTTTATCGAAATCCGTGCAGTTTTGTGAATTTTAAAATCAACCCCTATTTTACCCCCTTAGGGGATGATTTTTTAAAACCACTGCATATTTCTTTATTTCCTACCAAAAAGCATAAATTTGAATTTTCATATGCCTAACTGAAGAAGTTTCCCATACAAACTTTCATCCGCTATATCACCCCCTGGAGGATTATTTTTGAGAAAAAAAGTAACCTATGTCCTTCCCCAGGATGCCATTTATAGCCTTGCCAAATTTTATCGAAATTTGTTTAGTGGTTTAGGCGTGAAAAGGTAACAGACAGAGATACTTTCGAATTTATAATATTTATTAGTGTGGATATCCATAATCCATATGGATTTTGTGAGAAACTAAGCTGCCTGAAATAATCCGAATAATTTAAAAATATTGTGTATAAAATTGCTTCATGTCTGTCGCTTTTAAGTGGAGCGTAAATTATATGTGTACTACACAATTCCTTAAATGGGCTTTACTCAACGTCTCTTATTATGAAAGGAAACCTCTTAAATTTGTTTGTGCAATGTAATACAATATCGCAGTATCTCAGTAATCACTGCGTTAGATCCTTTCCCTGCTTGGTAAAATGATCGCCTTGTTTGCAACACTGGGCGTGTGACAGATTTCGTAGTCGACAAGATATTAAAACTAGGTTTATTTTGAGTTCTAGGTTCTTACATATTTTTAACCGACTTCCAAAAGGAGGAGGTGCTCAATTCGCCTGTATGTTTTTAGGGTTCCGTACCAAAATGGTAAAAACTTTTTTTACAAAAAAATATAACCGACTTCCAAAAACAACACCACAAAGTGAAAAATAACTTTAATTTCGGAAGTCGGTGTCTAGTTAAATGTATTTTCTTTTTTTGCCACCGACTTCCGAAATTAAAGTTATTTTTCACTTGTTAGTTGTGGTACCTACCCCACACAAATTCTAATACCTCTACCTGCAAAACAAACTAGAACATCATTTATATAAAAGTGGGGTAAAAATACGTATTATTGAAGCTAACTCAAAAACTACCAAAGCAATGTTAATCAATTTTATATGGGACCAATTGTAATGTTATACCTTCTCGAATAAACCAAAAAAAATCCAAATCGGTCCAGCCATCTTCGAGTAATCGGGGAACATACATAAAAAAAAAATAAAAAAAAAAGGTTCCGACGAATTGAGAACCTCCTCCTTTTTGAAGTCGGTTAAAAGGAGCATTGATTACCATGCACGCTTGCTCAAGACGGGTTGGCGATTTCAGACTTTATTATCTATCTATAAGTACCTACTTTAGTTATAAAGTAAGTAGTAGTAGTTGTTATTAAGTACTAAGTAGGTACCTACAGGTTTCCCCACGACGTTTTTCTTCACCAATGTCGGTAATGTTCAAGATAAACTCAGAAAGTACCTACATTTTACATGCCTAAGGCCTCGTTTACGGACACGCGGGGCGTCAGGCGGCGCGGTGCTCGGGGCGGGCTGCGGCGCGTCAAGCGTTTTCTCCGTTTTTAGCACGCACGCGGCGGCGGCGCAAGCGGTGGCGCTCGCAGTGTGGCACGCGGCGCCGCACGCGGTGTAACTATGTTATAAAGAAGTTAAACCGAAGAAACCCGCCGCGTCTCCCGCTGCGTCACCCGCAGCGTCCGTCGCGGCGTCGCCCGTCGCTTCACCTGCCATATGCAACGCTACAATTCAAACATACGCGTGTAAAATCGCGTCTCCGTAAACGCTCTCATAAAACGCCTTATGTTTGAATTTACTGCGGGCCGCGGCGCTCAACGCGCCGCGCGACGCCCCGCGTGTCCGTAAATGAGGCCTAAGTATGTATAATGTATACTTTCTGAGTTTATCTGTACTTATTGAATTGAACAACATTGATACCTACTTGTCCGGATTTGAATACACAAACTATGCATGAGAGGCGAAGCCTTAACCACTGGGCCATCGCTATAACTGAGCAATCTATCTATCTATTATATCTTTATATAAGTACTTATAATAACACAAATTAAGTAGGTAAGAATTAAAAAAAAACAAAAAACCCGCCTGCAAAAACACATAACTAAAAAGAGAAAAATAAGCGTTAAAATCTATAGAATTTTAGTATTGCAGGCGGGGGACAAACAAAAAATACACCATATTTCAGGTTATTGGTTTGTCCCCCCGCCTAAAATGTTTTTCGCATTTCAGTTAAGTATGTGTTTTTTTTTGCAGGCGGGTTTTTGTCTGTCAAAGAGGCTTTAGGCTACAGAGCGTGCCAAAGAAATAGGCATACCTACATACATACATACATACATACTCTCGAAATATCCTCCTTCTGGAGCAGTCGGCTAAAAATTAATCCCTAGTTCCCTTGGTCACGCCATAACTTGAGAACGGCTTGCTGACTGATTTGAATAATTTTTATTTATTTTTTTATTTTGTTCTCCTCTTTACTGTGTTTTATATGACAAAAAAAAATAGGGAAAAAACGAAATAGAAATTTTGACAGGACGTCTGGCGGATCAGCTAGTACTCAATCTATACTTTATTATTAGGTATAAAGAGGAAAGATTTTTTTGTTTGTTTGTTTGTACCGAATAACCTCCAAAACTACTGGACCGATAGTAACCATTTTTTCACCAGTAGAAAATTAATTTATCGGGAAGTTTTTATTTTCAAAAAAATTAGAGATCCTTAAGAAAATTGCAATAATGTAACCGAAAGTAGCAAAATTTTGCCAATATATCTAACTATCATAGTTAAGTCACAAAAGCAGCTTTTGTGTTCTAAAATTCAATTAGATCGCCGGTAGAAACAAAAGTTGGTTACATTCGTATCGGAAATATTGGTATTTATGTAGCATTTACTGCTACATAAATATCAAGGTATGCCTATGGCATTACGTCCGCCTCTGTACATTTGTGTGCTTGAAGTAAAAAAGTACTCATTATTACCTTCAATTAGATCGCCGGTAGAAACAAAAGTTGGTTACATTCGTATCGTAGTATTAATTCTTATTCAAATAAATAGTTTTATCATCAAGGGTATTTATGTAGCAGAAAAAGTACTTTTTAATTGATTCGAATCGGACATTTAATTTCGAAGTTATCACGAGTATAAAAATGCCATACGCTTTCCGTTCGACGACGCGCTGCCGCGCCGCGATTACCTCGAAACTCAGTATTTTTATTCTTGAGACCAAAAATGAAGAATAACGTGTATCAGGGTTTTTTGAAAATCTACCCTTAAGGGGGTGGAAAGGGGTAGTAAATTTTTCAGGGGTGGGTTTTTTAACTCGAGAATTAGGTAGTAAAAATAATCTTTCAGTCAAGTTATGGAAATATCCGAAACGATTTTTTTAAATTCCACTCCTGTGGGCATGAAAACAGGGAATACGGTTTTTACGAACAATCTTATTAATTTGGTTAATTAAAGTGAAACTTGGCACACATACTTGCCTAAGCAAGTAATAAAGTTTGTCATTAATAGTTTTTCCCCCCGAGGGAAGGGAAGAGGGGCAAGGGAAAAGGTGTTGAGGATGGAAAGGGGGGAGGAGAGGAAGGAAAGGGAAAGGGGACGGGGTGGTGAGGGAGAGAGGGGGAAGGTGTTGTGGTGATGGGGGTGTGAGAGTGGGTAAGAGTGGGAGGGAGAGGTTAGCGGGAAGGGGATGCGGTGAACTAACGTGCTAATCTCTGGAACTACCAGTCGGACTTTAAAAAATCTTTTTGAATTTCATAGCCCAAATCTAAAGGAAGGCTATATGCATATTTAACATCACTCTAGGACCTTAAAGTAACGAGCTAAAAGAAAAAAAGTCAGAAATAACGCTAAACGAAAACGAAGTAATAGCGCGGGCAGGCAATGCGATGCGACGGGGTGGGTCGGGGGAACAGGAAACGCGGACGAAGTCGCGGTTAGCAGCTAGTAAATAATAAAAAGTAAGCTTAAAAACTAAAACCTAATGAAAAGCTTAGAGTAATTAGACTATTAATTCTATGATGAAAAGTATGAAGAATGTGATAATTAGAGTTCGGATTTTATGCAAATGCTTGTCTGCATAATAGGTACCTATCACAGAAATCATCATAAGTGCCTTATTATTTAGATTTCTGTGGTACCTATAGATATGCATTTACATTATTGGCAATTTTTTCGAGGTTCCGTTTAGGTCACCAATTTGAATATCACCCAGTAATTTCGACCATTTTCACAGCAGTTTACACGCGCTTGACAATTTTTTGCACTAATTTTCGTTCGTAAGACTGAGCGTTTGAGTGTGTGTGTGAATGTCTTGGCATATTTCGACAATTTGAAGTTGCGTAATATATTGCAGTCTTAAAATAATGATACCTACTAAATCGTTTGATGGTATAAATTACATTATAACAGGTAAGTAACATTATATGTAGCGATCGGGGGATTTTGAAAGCAATTTAATAAATTATTATCTTGGGGTCGTAATTAGCCAAAGTGTAAAATTCTGGTTCGATGTATTACTTTATAGAAGAGCATACGCTCTTCTATAATAGGTACTTATAGTACATCCCGAGTACAGGGCCTACGCCCTTTAGGGGTTTTGTACATCCCGGGGTTTTTATATTAAAATTTAAACTCCAAGTAGGCTTTCTCTATGTCTATGAAGGTACACTCACTGTATTGCAATAGACGCAAAACATATGTAGTAGATATACGGTCGTTCATTATAAATTACCTAATTATAATTTGTCATCAAACTTATCCATGGTCCATGACCCATGCGTACCTATGCGTACGTTTGGTGAGTTAACTAGGTATTTAGTCTGCTAAGCAATCTGCCATTAGCCGGACGTAAGTATTCAGGGCGCGTTGCAACCTCTGTAGTTTTATTTCATACATAAGGCACGCGGGAGGACCTCCTCTTTATTTTACACTATGACCTTCTACAGACTAAGATTTCCTCATTGTGGTTGAAAGGCATGATGTTCATTGAACGGTCTTTTGGACAGTGGTAGGTACCTAATGGCACTTGAAATTGTTTCGTTATGCTAATTATACGCAATTCAGCTAACAAAGAATATCAAATGTTAATCTTTCCGCACTCATTGTTAATGGTAGCTTTAACAGTGGGGTGGGGTAACTAATTAGTCTAGTCTCTAGATAGTAGGTATATATTCAACACTAACTATTGGTAGGTAGTAATCACTAGACTACTATGAAAACATATTATGAAGTAGGTAGGTACTGGAAGGCTTCGAACCTCCCACCGGTAGCTAGCTAAAGAATAAAAGGGGTAGACGGGAGGTTTGAGGGCCGAGGCCGCTAATATATTATTAATTACCGGTTTCAACTTAAGGAGGATGCGCTAAGGTAGCTCGCGAAATTCAAATTTTCTTACGTTTTTTGCAATTTTCAGGTCAGTGTCAGGTTGTATGTTGATTAAAATATAAGACGCGGCCGTAGCTAATATGGATTTACAGAATTATAATAATTAGAATCAGCAATACAACTCCATAAGTTAGAATTGACCTTAAACCTCATGATTTCATGAAATCGACACATTTGAGGACAATTCTAACTTATGGAGTTGTATTGCTGATTCTAATTATTATAATTCTGTAAATCCATATTAGCTACGGCCGCGTCTTATATTTTAATCAACATACAACCTGACACTGACCTGCAAATTGCAAAAAACGTAAGAAAATTTGAATTTCGCGAGCTACCTTAGCGCATCCCCCTTAAAATATAACACTGCCCTAGCACGGAGCCCTACTAGAATCTGACTACCACCATTGAACAAAAGCAAGATTCGCTTTTCTTCAGTAGTAGGTAATTCGATGTTTGAATGATAAGTAGAATGTCTGCCAGTAACATACTAAGATTGACTAAAGCAACGAACCTCTACAGTACCTACCTACTTCATGTTCTTGAAGGTGAAGGCCCAAGGTGAAGGTGTGACGGCAACCTTTGGAAGGTGGATACTACTCTTCATAACACTTCTATAAAAAGTTATCGTCAGATGACGTACTGCCAAACAACTAAAACTAAGTGGCCCGTCCTCTGACGTACACTCCTACCCTCTTATCTGTGAAATGGCGAAAATTGGAACTACAGCCGTCATGTTGAAATCTCATTCGATTGTGCCGACGCATGTCATTTGTTTGTGTCGACGCATCGACGGCGACGGTGCCGTCCTCTTTCAGTTCACAGATAAGTTGGTAGGACTGTACTGTCATAAATAACGCATTATTTTAATTTCCCGCCTAAAGACGTACTGTCAGGGAACGTGTTACTTAATCTGGGATAAAAAAAAAACAAATTCCACCTCGAACGTATACCTAGCTAGGCTGATCACTCATGTGTGTGTGTGTGTGTGTTTGAGGTTAAATTGTTGTATGATCGATAACACTTAGCTAATAGATTCACGATCTGATGAGTCACGATAACGAAGGTTTTAAACTCTAATTAAGTTCGGTAAATTATACCACGATAACCTCCTTGAAATGTCTGATGGTCACAAGACTCACAAATAAAAGGGGAGGCCGAGCGTGGAGGCACAGAATAAATAATAGTAGGTACGGTGGAGGTACCGAGATCTTGTCTTGCTCTGGATTTATTCATGAACATAACCGACCGGAACTCTCCGACCACGCCGACATAGAAAGACAGCGACGAGCCATATCGGTACGAGGCAATATGCTAGCAAGGCGGTTTAGCCGCTGTAGCGACGTGAAGGCCCAGCTGTTTACTAGTTACTGCACAAGCGTTTACACAGTCGAGTTGTGGACAAACTACACCAAGGCGGCACTGAGCGACATGCGAGTGCAGTACACCGACGCGTGGCGCGCGATGTTTCGACTGCCTCGGTGGTGCAGCGCAAGCGCCATGTTCACCGCGGGCCGCGTGCCCTGCTGGCAGGCGCTGCTGAGGAGCCGGTCGGCCGCCGCACGCACCGCCATATATCGATCGGCCAATTCATTGGTGGCCGCAGTACGTGACTGGAACCACAGCCCCCTACATATGAGATGGCAGTCCTACCACACGCCGATAACCTGATTTGGATCTTATTTATGATATTGTTTGTGTGTGTTTGTTTATATATATGTTAAATATGTAATTAATTTGTAAGTTTATTTGGATTTACATCTGGAATAAAAAGATTTCATTTCATAACTTTAATTCAGTCATTTTTCTATCCTATCAGTCCATTTCGTATTATAGATGATATTGAGTAGGTATTAGAAAACCCTCAAATATGAGGCTAAATCAAATCACATCAAATCAATTTATCGCCATAAGTGTTAGTACAATTTCGGTCTAAGTACTTATAAAGATCCATAAAACACTTAGTCATACATAATAATGTAACATGCAAACATTTGGGTTTAGGTACCTATAGTTTTACATAAGTTAGTTATTATGTAATTATGACTAATTCAGCAAAAATTAAAATTGGGAAATTGATTATATTATATACATTTAAAAAAATACTATTAATGTCCGAGGGTAAATGATTATTGATTTTTATTTATTGTTCAACCTCTTATTAAATAAATCGCTTAAGGCCAGGTTCCTCAAAATCGACCTATTTTTGATTCAACATTAAACAATCAAATATTCTTAGTTTTGATTTGGTAAAAATATATGTTGTACTTTAATAAACATTCTTGATTATTCTCCGGTTCAAAACACGATATTTAAATTTTCACTCGATCATAAAAAATCGCGAAAACAGAGATATTTGTGATCGTTTTTCAAGTCGTACTTGAAGTAGACCAAACTTTTACTCAAAAAAAAATATGTCAAAAAATAGGCAATAACGTTTAGGAGAACATTCTCCGGTTACTTTTTCTCAAAACAGTTTTTTATTATTTTAACAAATGATTATATAACTAAGCGGCGCACGCGCTTCGCTTCAGGTTATCGGTATACCTAAGCCCGGCAAGCCCAAGAGCGAGCCCACTAGTTACCGCCCCATTAGCTTGCTCAATGTTCTCGGCAAAATCTATGAGAGACTTATTTATAAGCGACTCAGGGATTATGCCGAGACAAAGGGCCTCATCCCGAACGAACAGTATGGGTTCCGAACCCAGCACTCCTGTGTGCAACAGGTTCACCGTATCGTCGAACACATAAGCGCTAATTTTCAGCGCAGTTTGATGACGGGCGCGGTCTTTTTCGATATAGCGAAAGCGTTTGACAAAGTCTGGCACAACGGCTTAATTTATAAGCTGTACAAACTCGGAGTGCCTGACCGTCTCGTGCTCATCCTACGAGACTTTTTGTCGAACCGTACGTTTCGTTACCGTATTGAAGGGGCACTTTCTGCCCCCCACCCGATTCGCGCGGGGGTCCCACAGGGCTCCGTAATTTCTCCTCTTATTTTCACACTATTTACTAGCGACATCCCGAAAAGTAAAAAGGCTCAGTTGGCTCTGTTTGCAGACGATACGGCCATATACTGTTCGGGACGTGACCAAAACGTGATAGCTCGTAATCTCCAAACAGCAGTCGATACCCTCGGCTGCTGGTTCCGTCGGTGGAGAATCGAGGTCAATCCTGACAAGAGTCAAGCGGTTCTCTTTTTGAAACCGTATTTCTCACGTTCCATTCCCCGACCAATCACCATGTTTGGTAAGCCGATCCCTTGGGAGAAGCGAGCCAAATATCTGGGGGTGACTCTCGATCAACGCCTCTCCTTTGCGGAGCACATTAAGCTGGTACGTTCACGGGCCGCTTTTGCCCTCGGTAGATTACATTACGTTTTAAATGCACGCAGCAAACTATCTCTTAAGTGCAAATTGCGCATTTACACTGCGTGCATTCGTCCCATCATGACGTATGCGGGTTCGGTATTTGCACACGCCAAACCCCGCTATCTGCATCGGATGCAGACATTACAGAACCGCTTCCTCCGAAGGATAACGGGCGCCCCTTGGTTCGTTCGGAACGCGGACCTCCACCTTGACCTCAGGATCCCCACGATCCATCAATTTTTGAAGCGCGGCTCGAAGCGTTTCTTTGATGCCGCCGCGAAGCATCGCAACCCTTTGGTTGTCGAGGCCGCGCGTTATACCCCCTCTCAAATTAGTAAGACTCGCCGTCCGCGTCATATTCTCACCGACCCTGATGACCCCATAACCCTCCTTCAGGAGAGTAGCAAGGCCACCAGTACGGTTTATAAACGTAGACCACCCCGGAATACATTCCGACCTCGCCGCCGAGGTCGCAATCGTAACCGCCCCCCCCCCTATCCCCTACTCGGTGAAGCTGTGCCAGCTGGGGGCACAGCTGAGCCTGTAGCACTTGTCCCCCCCGTCATGATCCAGCCTGCCCCGTCTGGCTGTCATATTATTATTAGCGACGCTCAGTCGACTAATAATTTACCTTAGTTTTAGGCCTGGCCGGGGGCTTTAAGTTCGCTTAAAGAACCCACAGGAAACGCCCGGTTGAGCAGTCTCGACCCTTAGTGGTCAACTGCGAGATGCCATATATAAATAACTAACTAATAACTAACGCTTCGCTTCAGTAGCCCGTTAGGCGTTTCCGAGGCAGGACCTGTGTCGTTTTTGCTGGCTCGCTGCATCCCTCCGCTAATCGATCGAAATATTTGTCATATTATTGTTATTTTCCGTGTTTGTTTATTAGTTTTAAAAATCAGTCTGTAAATATTGTTGTAGTGTATAATTAAACTGTAGATCTTAGTTTAAGTTGTATTATAATTATAGTGGTAATTAAGTTTAAATTATGGGAAAATTATTTTGCAGAGCGGGGTCAGCGAGTTCATTTGAACTGCGCGTTCGCGCGACTTGCCGCGCGGGGTGGGAGGTAACGCTAAATGCCTACTGCGCTCGAATATCCTGGCCTTAAAGTTCTATTCCCATAACCATACTTGGAGACACCTTGTAAATTTATTAGCCGGTAAGTTTGCCAAAATGGCCTTACCTTTATATACGTCATCGTCAATTTTCAGACAGGAGTACCTACCTACATTGGTTAGGCAAGTCAGGGTAAGTATAAGTACCTAAAGGCATTCACCACCTAAAGGAACTCACTTTCGCATTTAATTAGTTATGATGTTCGGAGCTAACACAATTTCAGTAGTCGTCCCAAAATCAGCTAGCACACACCAAAATACCCTTACAATCCTAAAAAAGCCAAAGTACCTACTCAGACTTAGTACTTACTTAGCAATGATTTCACAACGTAAAGTAGGTACTTACTTTACGTTGTGAATTTGTAGTCTTCTAAAGCCTCAAATCACATTTCAAATTAAATGAATTCATAATTAAAGTGCGTACGTATAGTCATCCACACATCAGTGCTATCCTAACCTAATCCCCCTTCCCCTTTATGTCGTAGCAGTAAGGGTGATTTTCGTAGTGCAAGTGACTGTTGAGTTAGAGTAGAATAATATATCGTCTTGAACGATCGACGTTCGCCGAAATCGCGACCGTTCTGCATTTATGTAGTTGCGTAAGCGGCCTTTTACTCGGATATCACTCGAGACATTATGGATAGTGAGGTGTTTCGGATTCACTCTAATGATTGTACGTTATGATGACTTATGGCTCTGACCTTCTTACTATCAATTACATTAAGTAATATAATAGGAAATACAGTATTTTACGGTTTTTGTAGGTGGTCATTATTTTACGATTTTTTCAGAATTCCGTGCCTCAAAAGGAAACAACCGAACCCTTCAATTATAGGATCAATTTGTTGTGCGTCTGTCCGTCTGTCAAGATCAATGCCCTTTTTCGCAGGACGTAGAGCTAGAGGTAGCTAGCATCAGGAAAGGCAAGAAGCAATGTGTCCACGGTACAAGTACGTGGAAGAAATCCAAAAATAGTTTATTTGTAGGTATTTAGGAATATGGTCTCTTAAAGTATTGTTTTTTGCGATAAAAAAAATTACATTTGCAGCTGGAGCATCGATCGACAAGTAGACCGATGTATGGGAGAACATTTTTTCCACTGCAAACTGAAGTTTGTCTTTCAATCCGGCTTACCTTTTCTATAAAGCAATATGCTTACTAAAGTAAGTACTTTAGATTTTGGTGAAAGTATGCTCACAATTAGGTTTCCATACCAAAGTACGGAACACTAATTGTGCAAGCCCGACTCGCTACTGGATGAAACTTAAAGAGCCTGGATCAAAATAACTGATGAGGAAGACCAGAGATGGCCATCGGATTACTCAATAATACGTATTTTACGGGTTGCCATTCGATTATTGCTAAGCAATTTATGCTCGTCATAATACATATGTTGAAGTGGAGCTGATGGTGACTTCACCATCAGTTCCAGTTCTCCTGGTTCCTTACTGGGAGAACTCCTCAACAATTAACGTCCTTGTATCGGGAAAAGCAATATTTTGTGAAAGGTGATGAGCAGCTGACATTAGGCTATTGCAACTTAGTTGAATTACAGACTGACCCACTAAAAAGTGAAGTCGGTGGCAAATAGCTAAAATACAGATCCAAAGACACCGACTTCCGAAATTAAAGTTATTGTTCTTTTCTTCTCTCGCTCTACCCCAGGGCGCTGACCTTGCCATCTGGCGCCTAGAGCAACCGCTCCTCTCGCTCTACCCCAGGGCGCTGACGTCGGTGACAACAAAAATTTACTTACTTAGGTAGGGCAGGTATACTTCTTACCTAGTTTTTGTTTTCTCTAAAATCGAGTAGCCTACTTATTCCATGCAGGACCCGCATGCGTATGACTGACGTACTTGACCACTTTCCTCTATTTATTCGCTCTAAGTCAATCTGCTTAGCCTTATCCCAACTATGTCAGCTTCCAGTCTAACCGGATGCAGCTGAATACCAGTATTTTACATGGAGCGACTGCCTATCTGACCTCTACAACCCTGGGTAATACGATACCCCTTGGTAAGACTGGTTGTCAGACTTTCGGGCTTCTTACGACCTGTAACGATTGTCAAAGATCCACGAATGACATGACAGCCGGGACCAACGGCTTAGCGTGCTTTCCGAGGCACGTAGGAGTCTTGGTATGTAAGATGGTCACCCATTTACGGACCGACCCCGATAAGCTTAGCTTAACCTGATGGATCGACCCGTGCGGCCGTTATTACTTAGCCACGAGCTCCTCTTTTATCACGAACTCCTCATTTATTCACTCTAAGTCCCATCTGAAAATTCACGAATTGGAGAGACGTCTAAATGATTGGTTACTGAATTCAGACAAATGTAATCGCATTCGACAGAAAGAAGGTCGTGAAACTTCCGTCTGACGGATTCAGTGAATGACTAATTCAGTGCAGTACAGACTGGATGTTTCTAAATACCTATATTAGGTACCTAGGTATCCCTCTCTTCCTAAAATATGACTAAATTCAGACCACATAATTCAGCCTTACGTGGTGAAAACATTTTTTTACAAAATAAAAAAGGTAGGTAAATAATTAATAAGTAGGTAGGTAGATATTATCGATGACCTCACAGTATGAATAATTAATTTGTAAAATGTTTAGCTCAAATCATTCCGTCTGGTAAGAAAATGTAAGTATTAGCAATAATGACAAAATTTGCATTTTTGTATAATTTCATTTAAGCGGGAGATTATTATTATTATACAGATTTTTATTAGAGATTCAAAAAATGTTACATCACAACGATAATTCATTTATGGTTTCTAAGTTGTAAAATAATTTCGTGGTTTGAAACTAGAAAGGTGCCTATAGTAAGTTCGAAATTAAAACGACTGTGCTAATATTATTACGTTACATAATGATCTGATAGTAAATACTAATTTCAGCATAAACAAGTTAACTAGTGTAACGTCAAAGTAAGTACTTACCTACTATTACAAAGTAGGTAGGTATGTAGGTGCACTATCAAAGCGGAACTAACATCACATATGTCACAAAGAATCATATACACTGATAAATTACTGTCGTAACACTCATATTATTACTGTCACAACACGTACGGAGGAGCAGTTAAGTAATAACAGCCGCACGGGTCGATCCATCAGGTTAAGCTACGCTTTCCGGGGTTGGTCAATGGATCGATGACCATCTTTATTTAACGAGACTCCTCCGTGCCTCGGAAAGCACGTTAATTAAGCCGTTGGTCCCGGCTGTCATTCGTGGATCTTTGACAGTCGTTACGGGTCGTCAGAAGCCCGAAAGTCTGAGAACCAGTCTTACCAAGGGGTATCGTATTACCCAGTTAATGGGACAACCCATTATATAGCGACTGCTTATCTGGCCTCCACAAGGAGGCCAGATAAGCAGTCGCTATATGTAAAATACTGGTATTCAGCTGCATCCGGTTAGACTGGAAGCCGAAAGTCCATTAGTGCAGCATGGATATATGGATGTAACTAGCTTTTGCCCGCGGCTTCGCCCGCGTGGATGTCGGAAAATATCCCATGGGATCATTCATGTGGAAAACATAGGGCCGTCCGATAAAACTGTGCAAACTCAAATCGCTACGTATATCGTTGCCGTGTAGCTCTCAGTCAACAAGATTTTTTCCGATATCTTCAACAATCATCGTCACATATTTCAGCCAATTTACACAAAACTTTAATCATTTATACACTGCATCGCTCCGTGCATTGGTGAAAACCGTATGAAAATCCGTTCGGTACTTTTTGACTTTATCGCATTCAAACAGACAGACATACGCGGGGGAGAGACTGTAGTTAAAATTTATTATGCCAGTCACGCTGTATTAGCAATTAACTTTTAACCGAGTGTCCACTCGTGCAAAAGTTAATTGTTGTAATAATTTCATCGTAAAAACGTCGAATGAAATAAAGACCAAATGTTACCACAAGATACGAACTATGACTACATTTCCAATCCTTTAAATCTCTTAAAAAGAGGTAGGTACACAAACATTTTAATATTATTTGTGAATTTTAAAATCAACCCCTATTTTACCCCCTTAGGGGATTATTCTTTGGGCACGCCACAATTGCGGCGATAAGTCCCCTCTTTGAGGAGTGGTTGGAGAGGCGCCACGGCGTCCTCACCTTCCGCCTGACACAGGTCCTCACCGGACACGGTTGTTTCGGGAGGTTCCTGTTTTGGATAAGGCGGGAGGAAACGCCCGGGTGTCACCATTGTGTGGATCACCCGGAGGACACGGTGGAGCATACAGTGGAGGTCTGCCCGGCTTGGGCGGAGCACCTCCGTGTTCTCACGGATGCGATCGGCGGCGGCGATCTCTCGCGGTCAAACCTGGTCCAGGCCATGGTGCGGAGCGAGAGTGTATGGGAAGCCGTCACCTCCTTCTGCGAAGCAGTAATGCTTGAGAACGCGTGAGGGAGAGGCAACAGCCGCGCCCTCGCGCCCCTAGCCGCCGTAGGAGACGCCCTGGGCGGCGGGAATCGATTGCCGATTCCCGGCCACCGTAGGCGCGGGCTTGCGGACGACGAGTAATGGGCAGCTCGCCGTCCGGTAAGGAACAGGCCCGGGTCGACGGCGCGTTGTGTTCCACGCGCGCCTTAAAGAGATGTCAGCAATGACGGGGTCAATTGGGCCGATGCCGCCGGGGTCGCGGGTAGTTCGAAAGAGATACCGTGGCCCTGGCACGGGCAGTTGAAGGAGCATGGGTGGGTTTTAGTCAGTAAAAGTCTGACACGCCCTCCCGCTCTGCCCAGAGCGGGAGAAGTCATTTGATGATTTCCCATCCACAAAAAAAAAAAAAGAAAAAAAAGGGGATTATTCTTTAATAACGCTGATTCGCATATTTCTTTATTTCCTAACAAAATCATAAACTTGAATTTTCATTAATATCATTTAAGAAATGCTGGGTTTTCCATAGTAACTTTTAACTTTTTTAAGACAAAAAGTAGACTATGTCCTTCCCCAGAATGCTATTTATATAGCTTTGCCAAATTTTATCGAAATCAGTGCTGTTTTGTGTGTTTTGTGTTTTTAGTTTTGTGTTTTTTTTTTAATTCCTTCCAAAGTCATATACCTACATGAATTTTCATAAATATCACTAACTTAAGAAATGCTGGGTTTCCCATAGAAACTTTCATCCCCTATGTCACCCCCGTGGGACTATTTTTTAAGACAAAAAGTAGCCTATGTTCTTCTTAAGGATGCCTTGCCAAAGTTTATCGAAATCCGTGCAGTTTTGGGAACTTTAAAATGAACCCCTATTTTACCCCCTTAGGGGGTGATTTTTCAAAAACGCTGAACCGCATATTTCTTTATTTCCTACCAAAAGCATAAATTTGATTTTTCATATCCCTAATTTAAGAAATGCTGAGTTTTCCATACAAACTTTCATCCCCTTTATCGCCCCCTGTAGGATTATTTTTGAGAAAAAAAAAATGTAGCCTATGTCCTTCCCCAGGATGTCACCCTTGCCAAATTTTATCAAAATCCGTTTAGTGGTATAGGCGTGAAAAGGTAACAAACAGACAGTTAGACAGAGTTACTTTCGAATTTATAATATTAGGATGGATTTATAGATATAATGTTTATTGACTATTTGATTAATACTCTGACTGAAGGAAAACACAATTGGGTTAAATCTCCTCGATAGAATTTAATTCCGAAAAGACCTCTACTTTTTTATATTTTTTTTTTGTAATTCTAAAATCCTAAGTAATTTCATTGCAAAATTTCTTTCAAAATGTGTGCGTAATCGAAAACTCTGGCTGAAAATATTTTTGATAGATAGCTTAATTTATTTTTAAACAATTTTTATTTGATTTGGCGCTTTTATTTTGGTTCCAGCGCATTGTTGCTCTCTTTTTTTCGCATGTGGAAGTAATTGACTCTGTCACTTTCTTGTTCCCGCCCAGTTCGCTTTTTACATAAGTTTCACCTTACCCCAGGCGCTAAAAGAGGCTGAAGTGAGTTTGCGATCCAAATGGCGTCGCGGCCAGCAACTAGTTTCCATGCAATTTCACGAATCACGAATCATTCACGAATTCATAATTTACAATGAAGGTTTCTATTGTAAAATTATTTATTCTCATTATAATCCACCCATATTCGTGCTAACTAATTATTTAGTACCGAATTATACAAAACGAAGCTAATTCAATAGTGAGCTGGTTGCGAAATCAACCTACAAGACATTTAGATTGCCACACATTGTTAAGAACCTTATGTACACAATAAAATTAATGTTTACTCGGTCCCGCGGCCTTCTCACCGTATATAATAATCTCATCTAACGCATCTCGATCTCGATGGATGGTAAAGTTTATTTGCATTGGGTACAATTACGAACCATTTCCGAATCCGTCCTTCCTCAACGTAATCATATATTTATGAGTAGGTAGGTACCTAGTAATTTGAGTGCTGGAAGTGTGTTGTTTTTAATTGATGTAATTTGATTAATAGTCACGTTCAATCAGCGAAAAATTGTTTGCCGCAAACCTTAGATTTCCTTGAATAAACTGACTTTGTACCTCATCATAGGTAAGTTAGAGGTGGTAAATGGTGGTCAAAAATGTGATGGTATCTCTTAAAAACAGATCTAATTAGGTGATTAGCAAACCTACCGTTTATACGACACACACCCCCTCATACACAAACACACCCCCACATACACATACACACGCACACATATAAATCTCGCACACACTCGTATAAATTGATCGCATTTTTTCCTTGTTTTGTTTCTTTATACATATACCTATTTGTACTCGTAAGTTTCTAATGTAAGGGAAGAGCGGAGCCTTCAACTACAGGCATATTATATGCCTAAATGGAGACTCCTCGACAGGCATTGTAAGCCAAATATGCTATATGAAATAAATTTATTATTTATTTATTTTTATTTTATTTTTTTATACGATCGACCTTACAATTTTAAAATAACGGGTTTAAATAACAGCTTCTGCACTCATTCCTAAAGTCCGCTGGAGTAGCGCACTTTAAAAAAAAAATCATTTAATTCAGGCAAATACCCATAAGTGTTACATGATAAAATAAAATTTCACAATACTGCCCCATAATACATCGGAACAAATTAAATGAATGGACGAATACAAATTGAAAAGGGTCAGAGAATAAAATAAAATGTCAATGCAATTCAAATAAACAAAGATGCCAACAAGACAATAATACAAAATTACAAAATTGGACAAAAAAAAAAAAACCAAAGACCAAAGTAAATTTTTTTTTTTACTTTGGTCCTACATAGGTAGGACCAAAGTACCCAGATAGCTGGGTAATTTAATTTCCGAAGTTAATTTAATTTCAGCCAGATTTCGTAATTATCGATTTCAGTTCACAATTCTTATTTACACCGCACGCGCACTTATCCGATAAAATCCTATTGGACTGCCTGGTTGGTCGAGCTCGGCTACAGAAATGATAAAGAGGTTAGAAGGGCCTTGTGGGCGGGGCAGGCGCGCCGCACATATGTGTAGACACACAAATGTCAGCCGAAATTTGTTTTACCGGCCAGTATTCGCGCTCTCCCTGTGACAGAGTACGACGCTCCGCGAAAAAAAAAGAATTATATCCTGTTGCGCTATTACAAAGTGTCGGAAAAGTAGCAAGTGGTGTAGTGTAGCCCGACAAGGGATTTCTTTTCACCAGTAAGTCCAAAAACCTTAAAATATGAATGGTATTTGTAATTATTACAATAGTATTATGTAGTTTGTAGATAAAGGCGATACAATCGCAAACAGATGCACAATTATACATTGCTTGCAATGCATGGGTACCGTCTTGTACTACGTGAGCGATCGCGCAATATGTTGCGTTCACTGCGAAAGTCGCGTGCGTCGAGCCAAAGCTTGAATTCCGCGAAATCCATGCGTATCGATAGGGTTGTACCAAGTTGTAAACAATGTCGATATTAATTATGGTACACAAATGATGTTTTTATTTATAAAAATATACTTACGTCTAATGAAAAACATTCGATAAGGTCGTGAAATTAGTTTTTTGGATTTTTGCAAATTGCAGTTTTGTTATTGAAAATAAGATTTGCGCCCGTAACGGTTACTCAATAATAAATTCAGTATTCATCAAAGGCGTAAGTATACTTTTCTAGGTTTTCTATACTCAAAAAATAATTATTTCCGAAAAAATACTTGTTTTTTTGAGCAACATGATGATTTTTGATAATTTGAAATGATTTTAATTATTTTTAACCGACTTCAAAAAAAGGAATCTGTTCTGTGGGCTGGGCTATTTGGTTGTGGATCTGGGTTCAAATCCCGTTTCGAGGCAAAAAACAAGTTGTGTTTTTTTTCTTTCTAGTACAAGCAGGCGCGACACTCGATGCGAATCGCACGCGACACAAAAGCATCGCTCGTCGAGCGACACGCGGTGCCTTTGTGTCGCGTGCAATTCGCGTCGCGTGTCGCGCCTGTTTGTAGGAGCCTTTAGGAATAGAATAGAATAGAATATAATATTTATTTGCCAGAAATGTTTACAAAGGTGTTCAAACATTCCATAGTGCTACATGTCTCACCGTTTTAATGGTATGCAAAATCATTTTATATATCTAATCAATGAAGTAAGTACATTAATTTTCAATTTACATTAGGTACATTAATTTTAAAATTTAAATATTATTTCAATTATTATGTTATACCTAATATGTTATTAAATAAAACAATAAATTTAACATATTATCACTTAACTTAAATAATGATCCCAAGAACAAACTTATCATTGTAGTTGAAAAACATGTTCTCCCATACATTCCAACTGCAAATGCAAGTTCTTGTAAAGCCATTATTAATTAAGTAACTACTGACGTGATTTTTTTCACATATCCAAATACAATTCCATTACATAATAATAATTCCATTTAGCTGGCAGGGGGCACACTTGACTCTAACAAAAATTCGCACTTTAAACATTGATATATTAGAGGAAGATATGTTACTCGGTAACATCGCAATCACTAAACCTGGACTCGGCGCACGACTACATGCACCGAAACTCGCACATCTGTGAGCACAGTCCCAAACCTACAGTTACCGAAATACAAGGACAGAGATAGGAGCCGGCGCTGCTGTCGTACAAGCGAAATCTTTTATGAATCGATTATGAATGACATTGCATGTCTATGTCACTCTCACAAACATGGCGAAGCAAACATATAAATATTATTATAATTTTCAACAAATTAACATTTTTGGCTGTACTTACGAGTGAAAAATAATCCCGTGGAACTTGTCTTTGGTCCTCGACGTGGACGGTCCACGTCGAGGAGCGCGAACCTTATTTTCCTAATATAAACATCAATGTCTTTAAAGCTTAAAAATTTACATTAAAAAAAGTAAAAACCGACTTCAAAACCTAAAATGAATAAAATAACTTTCATAAAGAACTTAACAGCTTCTGGAAGGTGCTGAAGAATGGAAGACACCGACTTCAGAAGCTGTTAAGTTTTTTTTATGAAAGTTATTTTATTCGTTTTAGTTTTAGGTTTTGACACAGAACAAAAAACACAAAATATAAAAAAAAAACTGTTTTTTATGTTCTGTGGGTTTTGAAGTCGGTTTTTACTTTTTTTAAAGTAAATTTATTTTTCCATTTTTAGTTGAATATACAATTAGGACAATTACATGAGCCCAAGACGAACGAAAAGAAGAATCATCACAAAATCCGCTTAGAAATGTCGGAGATATACAACATTTATGCATATAACTTCGTACATAAGAATAATTATCTAATTTATTGTATACTAAAACCTTCCTGAAAGTATGTAGATTACGATAGTGAAATAATCATCAAAATTGATTCATTAGTTTTTGAGAAAATCGCGGACAAACAAACATACATACATACGGGTCGAATACAGAACCTCCTTTTTTGAAGTTGGTTAAAAAGCTCTTGAACGACTAGCGATACCCCACACAATATGGGAAAGACGAGAAAAAGAATATCATCCCCACTTTACGTGCAAGGGGTTATTTTATCACTGTCGTATTATAGGTATGTAGGTACCTATAGGTTACATTATACTTATGTCAAATTACAGTTTTCTAGTACTAAGAGTCTTTGAGCTAAGCCGTAGACAGACAGACGGACATGGCGATTCCATGACTACGACTACGGAACCCTAAAAAACGTGTGCGGTCGGGCAACCCCCGTCAGTACCGAAGTTCCTACTCACGTAAGATGATTTAAAATAAAAAGCAAAATTTTCTCAGTCGCCATCTTGGATTTACATTTTGACTTCACTATCGGTTTTAGCACCCTCAAAAACCATGAAAACGATACCCATGATGAAAAATTTAAAAATTTTCGCAGCCGCCATCTTGGATTTACATTTTAACGTCACTCTTGAAAACCATGAAAAACGACACACATGACGAAAAATTTGAAAATTTTCGCAACCGCCAATCGTGGATTTTCATTTCGACTTCACTATCGGCTTTATCACCATCAAAAATCATGAAAACGATACCCATGATGAAAAATTTTAACATTTTCGCAGCCTCTATCCTGAATTTACATTCCCACCCTCGAAAACTGGGAAACGGTTCTTCCGAAGATAAACGATGAAACCTTTGGACATTGTCGAACTGTAACCTGACCTTAGTTGCTACGTTGCTAGTTGTTGTTGTTGCAACGTGCGTGGGTGCGGTCACAGAACAGATAGTGGGTGCGATCGTATGTACCTCCTGCGTAGTTGACTAATCTTCGTTGAGACACAGAATAATAAAGCTACTGTAGTTTATCTGGGCAGTGACCTTGAATTAATTACCTACGGCCGCCCGGTAGATAAATACGCGTCCGTCCGTGCGTAACTGCCGCGCACTCGAACTGTTCCCTACTGGTATATACTGAGACACGTCTCGTTTCGGCCGTTTACTATACTACTGTAAAATTATTATTCTGTGGTTGAGATCAGCCGCCCGCCACCCGTCGCGACGCCCGCCGTGGTGACCGAAATCAGAATGACCTTTTTTTTCTGCAGCCGATGGGAAATCCCATCGGACATATGACTGCTGAACCTAAGTGGTAAACATAAGTTTCAAATTTCAGATTTTTTCTTAAAGAGAATAAATGTACAGGGTTATTGGAAACATCCACCCCCACTATGTTTTGAGAAAATAAAATATCTCGAAGGTGGTTCGTTTTTGACCCGATTTGATACCTAATGACCTCTACTATCATCCCTTAAAGGGATCGTGATATGTTTCGTGACCCTGTCTATATAAATAGGTATAGTTATAGGTACGGTGTACCAGAAAGTTGTGGGCGAGTTCAAGGGCCAGACAGACCATCAAACTGAACAACTTTCTCCAAGGGACCACCATCATTATCGCGAAAAAACTATCAGCCGTCCCATACATACTCGACTCAAATGTATGGGACGGCTGAAAATAATAATTATCTACTGTCGGTTCATAATTAATTCGCGATTACGATGTTGGTCCCAAGGAGAAACTTGTTCAGTTTGATGGTCTGTACTGTACCACACCCTAAATTTGACCACACCTTTCTGGTACATTCTGTATATCCTTCAAAAACGTTTTAAATTTAGACTGGATTTTTTATCACACATCTTCGTAGATGTGGCGGCATAGGTACTTGTTGCTGTCTGCAATTACTACATCACAGGCAGTTGAGTGCAAATTGCAATGTTTCACAATATTCATATAAAATGTTTATCGCATTGTTTGTATGTTGCGAGATGAAGATGGCATACAATTATGCGATGATAAATCGCAGCATCACGCGTGTGATCTACATACTGACCGACTAATAGAGCCGGGAGGTCCAAAGAAGTATACTTACTATTATTAACGAAATGACGTATCGGTTTTGCAATTTCTAGGTTCATTAAAGTAACTGTTTAGTTGAGTAGGTACCTACAAGTAGGTAAGTAGTTACTGATGATGATTGATATTTTGTATTAGGGTGTCTTGTCCTCTTCTTCGCTGTGTCAACAGTCGTTTCGATAATTCAGTAGGTATCAACCTACATACTTAGGGGAAAGGAAGGTAAAGGTAAGACGGACCCTGCAGGTACAAAAGATTCAGATAGACCTACTTTAATAATTTTGAAAGGAATTACGCCATCTCTCAATGGTTGCTCTCTTGGTCACCGTACGCAACGTCGTCAGCGTTGCCATCCACGTCAGCACTACGTTTTACCAAGGAAAGTTTGTTTTTCCATGTTCTGATGTAAAATTGATGATTTTCAATTGACCTACAGTTTACTTTGGCTTAAGATAATTATTTTCTGGCGATCACTGTATGCAAAGTGACTTATGATTGAACTAATATCAAACTAAGTAGGTGTATGGTTATCTATTATGTCATAATAGCTGTAACAGAATCGTTCCTCTCCTCACTAGTTCAGTAATTGACTCGGAGGTTGCAAGCCATGGATGGAGTGTATTACGTCGGGACCGCAACACCGGTGTCGGCGGCGGCGTACTGCTTGCTGCGCGACACTAAAATACTGTTAATTTAAAAATGAATGTGCTAAACAGTGCACATTTAATAATAATAACATTCTACAAGACTCAATAAAATTGTAAATATTTAGTTTTTCGTGCAATATATAATATAAAAATAAATATTTTAATTTAATGTTTATTTAACAAAAAGCGCCTTCATCCTCTCTCCTATAAAAAATTAACTTTGCTGTGCCCAACAGGGTACATAATTGATTCGATGTTTTAACATACCAACTACTCGTATTAATGTACACATTATGGAATGCAATAAAATATTGAGTATTGAGTATACAGGGTGACCCGAAATTAGTGGCGGACCCGTTAAGGGGTGATAGTAGGGATCAATTCCAGTCGATATCACTCTTAGACCTACTGTCCTAAAGTTAACCCATTTCAGGATATTCCTACTTAAAGAATTTTACAAAAAATACCCTACTTTAAATCTTAAAATAGCTGTAAATCCTAAAAATTGGTCTTTATGGTACTTTTTGTTTTTGTTTTGCATCAAAGATATTCTAAGTAAGGAATTACGAGTATTAACAGCGATATCTTCGTAAATGTCGGTACCTATCTTACGCGAAAAACGCTTAACAAAATCATAAAATGAAAAAAAAAATACAATGACTGCGTCTAAAACATCGATTTACTTAAAAAAAGTCACCCCACAATGTTACGTACATAATAATTAAATATCATTTACGTTTCATTATCTTTCAAATGAGGTATCAAAATCCAAAATCGGTTAAAAAACCACGAAGATATGATCAATGGAAAACCCCCAGGAGAGAGCCCGAGAACAAAGGATTTCCGAGGACAAAGGATTTCCGAGAATAAAGGACTCGGGCGCAGGAGTCGACCGCCCCGTTGAGCGCTTGGCTTTGCCCCTCCTTGCCTCAGTCCGCTCTTACGGTTTAGTTTCTTCTGTGTTCGGATGTGCTCTCTTTGCTCACTTGCTCTCAGATTCGATTTTTCTAACGACTAGAATTGATGCCTACTATCACCCCTTAACGGGTCCGCCACTAATTTCAGGTCACCCTATATATGCATTGGTTTCAAAAAGTGGAATCTATCATTGTATCATTAAAAAGTGCAGTGATTATTGTTGGTGATTTGAATTTAAACACTAATCGTACATCAAATAATATTCTAAGTTAGGTACTAATGTTTCTTTTTAAGTGTTTGTGGTCTGACTGAGAAGAATGAGGTGATGAATGCGCGTGGAAGTAAGGTTTATGTAGTGTTGGTGTCAGATTGCATTAGCTGTGCTGAAGTGGCAGATTGATGGTGGAGGTCTTGTACCACATCGAGACGCATATCATCTGCCATTAGAAGCTTGTTTTACACCAAACAACACGATGCGCCTATTGAGTTCCGAAAAAATTGATCCAAGTAACCTTGACACGCAGAGGGACTGGAATTTCTCTAAAGGAAACTTTGAACAGATGTACAAACTAATATCTGAAGAAACATGGCAAGAGGTGATTTTTACTCGTGACGTTGACACTGCTGTGGAGTATTTCTATAACATCTTGTATGGTATTTTTGATGAATCTGTACCCAAAAAACACAGGCCTAAGAAGCCATGGAGGCGCTACCCAGTTTGGTTCACGGCAGAGTTAATTAGCGACATTCAATGTAAGGCTGATCTGCACCGAAAGTGGAAAGCTTCTCAAAATCCTGATTTTTACAATTAATTCTCTTTTCTTAGAGCTAGTATTAAAAAGAGAATATCCCTTGCCTATGACGAATACATTATGCGGATTAATAGCTTTAAAGTCAGAGGTGGTTTTGAACCCAAGATAAAGTTTAAGGGGGTTGAACACGTCGGCAGTGATACGGCAAAGGCTTTTTCCGACTTCTTCGCAAGCGTTTTCTTACCCGACGTTCCTCTTCCATATCGATAAAATAGAATTGCCAGATGTAGAATCAGCTATTAATAAACTAAAACCAAATTCCGCTGTAGGTCCAGACAAAATTCCCGCATACATCTTAAAGGGATGTAAAGAATTCATTAAAACACCTTTTTTTTTTTTGTGGATGGGAAATCATCAAATGACTTCTCCCGCTCTGGGCAGAGCGGGAGGGCGTGTCAGACTTTTACTGACTAAAACCCACCCATGTTCCTTCAGTTGCCCGTGCCAGGGCCACGGTATCTCTTTCGAACTACCCGCGACCCCGGCGGCATCGGCCCAATTGACCCCGTCACTGCTGCCATCTCTTTGAGGCGTGCGTGGAACACAACGCGCCGTCGACCCGGGCCTGGTCCTTACCGGACGGCGAGCTGCCCATTACTCGTCGTCCGCAAGCCCGCGCCTACGGTGGCCGGGAATCGGCAATCCATTCCCGCCACCCAGGGCGTCTCCTACGGCGGCTAGGGGCGCGAGGGCGCGGCTGTTGCCTCTCCCTCACGCGTTCCGCTTCCTACTTCGCGAGCATTACTGCTTCGCAGAAGAAGGTGACGGCTTCCCATGCACTCTCGCTCCACACCATGGCCAGGACCAGGTTTGGACGCGAGAGATCACCGCCGCCGATCGCCTCCGTGAGAACACGGCGGTGCTCCGCCCAAGCCGGGCAGAGCTCCACTGTATGCTCCACCGTGTCTTCCGGGCGATCCACACAATGGTGACACCTGGGCGTTTCCTCCCGCCTTATCCGAAACAGGAACCTCCCGAAACAACCGTGTCCGGTGAGGACCTGCGTCAGGCGGAAGGTGAGGACGCCGTGGCGCCTCTCCAACCACTCCTCAAAGAGGGGACTTATCGCCGCAATTGTGGCGTGCCCAGCGCTGGGTTGCGACAATCGCACTCTCCATGTCGCCATGAGATCCCGCCGGAGCTCTGTCCGCTGTACCGTGATTTCTCGTGGCAGCGGAGTTACGCCCCGGCATTTCGCCTCCTCGCGCCACTCCCACGCAGATCCCATGGCGGTAATCCGGTAAGGAGGCACGCCGCCTCACAGGAGACCGTGCGGTATCCCCGGACTAGCCGGATGGCCATGACCCTCTGGGTCATTAAAACACCTGTACTTCATATTTTTAATTTATCGCTCTCCACAGGTCAGTATCCAAAGCGTTGGAAGGTTTCGCGAGTTCAACCTATACCTAAAACTAAGGAAACTTCTCATGTAGAAAATTATCGGCCCATAGCCATTCTGTCATCACTTCCTAAATTGTTTGAATCCATATTACTCAAGTTGATTAGTTACCAAATTCAACCATTTCTTAGTGACTCTCAACACGGCTTTCGATCGAACCGTTCTGTTAGTACAAACCTTTTAACGCTTGTGGATCTCATATCGCAGCACTTGGACAAAGGTATACAGGTTGATGCTATCTATTTCGACTTCAAAAAAGCCTTTGATCGCGTAAATTATGACGTGTTACTGACCAAACTTAGTAACATTGGCTTTTCACCAAAATTACTAAATTTTTTCGCGAGTTATATGCGGGACCGTCAACAATATGTCAAACATGGTTGCTTCGTTTCGGACACATATCACACTCGGTCTCGCGTTGGTCAAGGCACCATTTTGGGACCTTCATTATTCGGAATCATGGTGAATGATCTTGAGAAGGTTCTCAAACACACCAAATGCTTGCTCTACGCTGATGATCTCAAGTTGATATATGGTGTTGAGGAGATGGCTGATACATTAACTCTTCAGGAGGACATTAACTCAGTGTTCCAATGGAGCATTGAAAACAAGCTCCTATTCAACACGGCTAAATGCAGTGTTATGTCCTTTAGTCGCGCTCAAAACCCTCTGCATGTGCAATACTTCCTTGGAACAGCCGGCCTATTCAGTAAAAATCTCACCGTGAAAACATAAGTGAAGTGATCTAAAAGTGAACTGTCAATAGTGTCAACCCCTAGCATCAGGTGGAATGACGGCTCACTTCACGCTCACTCCACCTAAATTATCACGGTGAGATGTTTACAGAATAGCACTACAGATCCTATTGCCCGAGTTAATTCGACAAAGGATCTAGGAGTTTTATTTGACCCGCGACTAACCTTCCACGAACATATGCGGTCTCTCGCCACTGATTCATACCGAAGACTAGGTTTCACTATTCGGAATATGCGAGAATTTAACAACCCTCTGGCCATTAAATTGGTTTTTAAGGCGTTAGTTAGAAGTAAACTAGAGTCAGCTTCAATTATTTGGAACCCATATGAAAGTACTTACGCCTTGCTTCTTGAGAAGGTCCAAAAAACATTCCTTAGATTTTTATTTAAAAAATTCCTGTATCCTACAAAATTTTTGCTTGGAATGCTGAAATTTAACTCTCTTGAAGTTAGGCGTATTTACTTTTTACTCATGTTCGCTTGTCGTGTCCTTCGGGGGGAGTCTGATAGCCCGGAACTAGTAGCTCAACTTGTGAAACTTTTTGTTCCTCCTGTACCCAAATACCAACTAAGACCGCGACGACACGGATTGTTGGCCGTTCCGTCAGCACGCACAGTTTAGCATTCTAACTCGCCCTTGGTTTGCGCACTCGCAATGCTGAATGCTCTACTGGCATCGATACAGGACTGTGATTTGTTTGCCGCGAGATGGATAGACGTATGTCGTGCATGTTTGCGATTCTGTGAGATGATGGACGAAAGAAGAGCTTTTTTTTTTTGTGTGCCAATAAGTATTATGTGATTGGTATTTGTTAGTTTTACTTGTTTTGTTAGTTTTTTTTTTTGTGTATTTTCTTATTATTCCTTCCTTATTGTAAATATGTCTGTTTTTATTTAAATTTAACTGTGCAATAACTTGGATCTGGATCTGTAATGTTGTGCATGTTTTTTTACCAAATAAATAAATAAAATAAACAATAATAGCGTCACGTTAGAAATTATAAAAACGCACAATGGCGGTTTTTTTTTGGGACCAGCAGGTAAGTACCGGCTGCTAACACACTCCCTAACTTTTACCTAAAATTTGAAATAAGTAGGTTTCTATGAGGTTGTCACCTACTGAGGGTTTCTACATAGGAGAAGGTCAAGGTACACAACATGGCATGAGCTATTAGAATTAAATCACACATTAAGTGACTACACGACTTATCGTTATTTGAAATAACGATAGTACTCATGTCGTATAGATTAAATTTTAATGGCAGGGAGCACAGAACTGTTAGAGAGGTATCTGTTCTGTGGTAGGGAGGTTGTTAGGTACCTACATAGATAGGTAACAATGTATTTAATAATTGTCAACATTGGTACCTAACACAACACAACCTCACGCCTGGCGCCTGTAGTCCCCAAAGGTTTAGGCAGAGGTGTACCTACAACGTGTCGTTTTGTCCTCGTCAAATTTCAGGATGTGATACAGAACATCAAACAACTTTCTCCATGTGACCAACATCGTAATCGCGAAAAACTGTTCAACTGTGCCATAGAAAACTTAAATATCTACTCGACGCAAATGTATGGAATGGCGATTATTTTTTCGCAATTACGATGTTGGTGCCATGGAAAAAGTTGTATGGTTTGATGGTCTATACCAAACCATTTTTGACGAGGATGAAAAACGACACGTTGTATAGTAGAACCTCACATTTCGCCAGATAAGAGTTCCATGTAGTACCTAAGGGCGACCCTATTGCCACCACCCGGGTACAAGTCCAGATTCCGGGCTAGCTGCTACTGAGAAATTCTTGATAGAAAAACCCAATAACACTTTTCCCGACCCGGGAATCGAACCCAGGCCCTCATGCTCAGCTGTAGCACTTGCAACCACTAGACCAACGAGGCAGTCATATTAAAATTAAATATTGTTACCTATTTCATGTAATACTCCTAATTTAAAAAAGGTCAAATATCATCAATTTATCAAAAAATCGAGGTCAGAATTAGGTACCTGCAAATAAATACAGTTTCAAGAACTTTCGGTTTTAAATATCAAGTTCAAAATTTTCAACTGCATCATAACTTCATAAGCATATCTTACCAAACTATTGGTTGCATGTAAGTAGTTATTATTACTTGAGACTTTTAACCTTGCGTTCAAAATTTAGAAGACGTAGATTACCTTCTAAATTAATTTTCTCATCTTAATATTTATGTAGCCTACAATTTACAAATGTTATTATTGATTTAACAATAAATATTCCAATAGGTCATCGTCTATACTAATAAATAATTGTAGTATTATTTATTAGTATAGAGTAGTATGAGTAAAATAAACAGCTGTTTATTTTTTTTTAATTTATTAAAAAACAGTTGCTTTTCGTTAACATAAAAATATTGTCTGATTTTGTTTAATTTATGTCGTAGATACCTACACAAATAAGGTTATCGGCGAAGGACTGCCTCGTTAGTCTAGTGATCGCTATAGTGCGACTGATGAGCAGGAAGTCCTTGGTTCAAATCCCAGGTCGGGCATAAGTAGTTCCATCAGGAATTTCTCAGTATCAGCCCGGAGTCTGGATTTGTGCCCGATTGATGGTAATAATCATTAGAGGTTTATGCCCGTAGTTACCACGCTGGGCGTGCGGGTTGGTGACCGCAGAACCAATCCTTTCGCAACAATGACGCTGCTGCCCGTCATCGCTCTGGAGAATTTAGGTTAGGCTTCGTCAAGTCTTTTCGTCACCTATCCCGCAATGTTTGAAGACTAAGGTTTTCAACCAGTGCGTCCTGCCCGTTATGACATACGGTGCTGAAACGTGGACACTGACGGTCGGGCTGGTCCACAAATTCAAGGTCGCTCAGCGCGCTATGGAGCGGGCTATACTCGGAATTTCTTTGAAGGATAAAATCAGGAATGAAGTTATCCGGAAAAGAACCGGAGTAACCGACATAGCTTTCAAAGTAAGCAAACTGAAGTGGCAGTGGGCTGGCCATGTTTGTCGAAGGAGCGATGGCCGGTGGAGCAGACGAGTCCTAGAGTGGAGACCGCGTACCGGTAAGCGTAGTGTGGGACGCCCCCTAGCTAGATGGACCGATGACCTGAAGAAAGTGGCTGGGGCAGACTGGATGCGGAAGGCGGAGGACAGGGTGTTGTGGCGCAACCTTGGAGAGGCCTATGTCCAGCAGTGGACTGCGATTGGCTGAGTTGATTGATGGCAATAGGCTCGCCTCCTATTACATGGGACTTAAACATTACTGGCGAAATGTGGGTGTACTATTAGGTGCACCTCTGCCTACCCTTTCGGGAATTAGGTACAGGCGTGATGTTATGTACCATTTACTTAATTAATTTCTTTCTGGCTTGCTACAAATTACGTTACTTTTCATATTTTCATCGGGTACCTAATTATTATATACCGGGGCATTTTTAACCGACTTCAATAAAAGGAAGAGGTTCTCAATTCGGTTGTTTTTTTTTTAAATTATTATTACCTCAGTTCTCCGTCATTTATAAACCGATTTGGAAAATTCTTTTTTATTTGAAAGGATATGCTTCCAGATTGGTCCCATTTTTATCAAAATCCAGTTCTGATGATGGGATCCATGTGGGATTGAGGGAACTTCTCATATATTATAGGCATACATATAGCGATTTTGGTATTTTCATCAACAAATCAAGCATTTGCATTCAGAAAGTAGTATCTGGTGAAGTGGAACTGATGAAGAAGACCACAGATGGCCACGGGAACTTCTCAACGATAATAAATATTTCACGGATGGCGATAGATGACTATGACTATGACGAAGCTTTAAATAAATGGTTCTGATGAAAATGGTACCATCGAACCGATTGATGAAGAAGCCGCCGGAAGGTAGGCACCGGAACTCAGTAATAAACCATTTATCCTAGCCGTGTTTGGGCTTATTGGAATTGTCATGAGGTGCACTCTGGCTACAAATGATTTTAATGGTGTTATATGCCGCTTCATAATTGTGCTACTTGAGTTGTATGTTATGTGGGGCATTTACTGTCAGAAGGCAGATTTCGTAGCCTCGTTATCTCCATCAACATGAAACTACGCCTTCCAAACTTCTGACACGACTTAGCGCGACGTACCTATAATTAGCCTTTTTGCAAAGTTTTTATTTGAATATAATGGTATACTCCTGAGATGGTCGCACATAAATATCTTCAAATTATGATGAGTGGCTTTTGAGTTTACGTATTTTTCCCACATAATTATAGAGTATAATATGAATGATGCTCTAATTTATTTTGTAGAGGGATGTTCCAATTTGTGAGGGGTAGGCACCACTAAAAGTGAAAAATAAAAACTTTTTACAAAAAAAAAAAAAAACAACCGACTCCAAAAAAAAAAACGCTACAAAGTGTAAAATAACTTCAATTTCGGAAGTCGGTGGCAAAAAACGAAACTAAAAACCAAAGACATCTACTTCCGAAAATAAAGTTATTTTTCACTTTGTAGTGTTTTTTTTGAGTCGGTTGTTTTTTTTTTTTTTTTTTTTGTAAAAAGTTTTTATGTCAATAAGAATTTGAGGTTGTGGATTTTTTGTTCGGGGGCCCCGTATCATTGATAGAGCTGATATCGCGGTAGCTAAGTCCCTGTCCCCTGTGGCCCTAAAATAGAACACATATAGAAACTCTAATGTCTCGCTGATGGTGGCGCGTGTTGGATCATTTAGCTAATCCATGCGTCAGGTTCGTGAACAAGCGCTGTCAGTGAAGGCTGGTCATACCTTAGCGGCCACGGCTTATTTTAATTTAATTTAAATATTTGAATTGTTTTTTTTAAGGACGCTTTTAACGTTCTGCATCATTCTCACATGTAAAATTTCAGCTTAAATGATGTAACCATTATTTTGTAACCATATCTTGATTTAAAAGCGTGTCCGTGGAGTTTCTTGCCCGTTCTTCTCCATAGGTACCTATTATGCTTTGGAATGGGCGCCCAGCTTCATCTTTCTGACTGACCGACCCCTTGACAAAAGTGCCTGTAATTGGTTTAATTGAAATAAATGCTTTGAGTTTGAGTTTGAAACCAAGATGGGCCTAAAACATTTTGTATTATTATAGAATTAAGTAGAATAAACACTTAACATCACGCCTGTATTGCCCGGCACCCAATGCCGGCACCCTACTGCGTAGTACACACTATCAATGGAAATCTGAAACATTTTGTATTATTATAGAATTAAGTAGAATAAACACTTAACATCACGCCTGTATTGCCCGGCACCCAATGCCGGCACCCTACTGCGTAGTACACACTATCAATGGAAATCTGAAACATTTTGTATTATTATAGAATTAAGTAGAATAAACACTTAACATCACGCCTGTATTGCCCGGCACCCAATGCCGGCACCCTACTGCGTAGTACACACTATCAATGGAAATCTGAAACATTTTGTATTATTATAGAATTAAGTAGAATAAACACTTAACATCACGCCTGTATTGCCCGGCACCCAATGCCGGCACCCTACTGCGTAGTACACACTATCAATGGAAATCTGAAACATTTTGTATTATTATAGAATTAAGTAGAATAAACATTTAACATCACGCCTGTATTGCCCGGCACCCAATGCCGGCACCCTACTGCGTAGTACACACTATCAATGGAAATCTGAAACATTTTGTATTATTATAGAATTAAGTAGAATAAACACTTAACATCACGCCTGTATTGCCCGGCACCCAATGCCGGCACCCTACTGCGTAGTACACACTATCAATCGAAATCTGAAACATTTTGTATTATTATAGAATTAAGTAGAATAAACACTTAACATCACGCCTGTATTGCCCGGCACCCAATGCCGGCACCCTACTGCGTAGTACACACTATCAATGGAAATCTGAAACATTTTGTATTATTATAGAATTAAGTAGAATAAACACTTAACATCACGCCTGTATTGCCCGGCACCCAATGCCGGCACCCTACTGCGTAGTACACACTATCAATGGAAATCTGAAACATTTTGTATTATTATAGAATTAAGTAGAATAAACACTTAACATCACGCCTGTATTGCCCGGCACCCAATGCCGGCACCCTACTGCGTAGTACACACTATCAATCGAAATCTGAAACATTTTAAAGCAAATTAATTGCTAATCGATTGATTGAGTTCGAAAAGTTTGTCTACTCAACAACGTAAGTATAGGTACCTAACGCAATGAATGTTGTTAAACTGTCAAAATGAAACGAATAGTGTGTTACGCAATTGCCCGCGGAGATGTAAGCAGTCATCCCTGGTTTACTGAGACTGGTGAGAAGGTAAGTATTATAGCTACACTCACATTTTGCCATGTAGGTACGGTCAACAACGAAAATCCATTAACAAAATCACGTTTTAATACTTCATCAAAATTGACATGACATAGCATTTCACTAATAGCTAAGAGATTACTTACTTATTGTTCTGTTTCAATTTTAATTATTGTTTTGCTCAATTATTATTAAGGTTTATTAAAAAATTGAAGTGTCAATCAACATCCGTTGCTGACCGTAGTGTACCTACTATTGCCATCACCGCGGCTGGAAACACGGGACACCCGTACCGCCACTGCCACTGAGAAAATTATTTGTAAATAAAAAGCGGCCACGCGCAGTAATAGGGTTCCGTAGTTGCACAATAATGCGGACTATGAAGAAGGCTTTTTGTTGTTTCATGAATATTTGACTATTACTCGTAAACTTCAAAAGCCTACTTAGCTGTGATAGTTTTCCTTTTAACTGCGTTATATATACTACTAGCTTGAATTTTTCACCCATCCAAAACTGACGTTTAGCTGACAGGGGTGGGACACTTGACTCTAACAAAAATTAACACTTTAATGCTTAATATTTCAGAAACGGATCCCTAAATCGACAAATTTTTCCCACAAACCCGCAATATTTTTGAAAGACCCATGCAACAACACCCCACACCAATGGGGTAGACGAGAAAAAAAAACATCCCCATTTTACGTGTAGGTACAGAAGGTAAAAAAAAATTTTTTTTCATGATTTTATTTTACCACTTTGTCGGCGTGATGAAATATTTATGCCAAATTATAGCTTTCTAGTAGGTACTAAGGGTCTCTGGGCTAAGCTGCGGCCCGGACGGACAGACAGACAGACGGACGAACATAGCGAAACTATAAGGGTTCCTTGTTGACTACGGAACCCTAAAAAACCGGCCAAGTGCGTGTCCCACCACGCAGAATGAAGGGATGAATTTATCCCAAAAACAAGTTGAAAAACATGTTCTCCCGTACATTCCAACTGCAAATGTAAGTTGGTCGATTCGTTTAAAATTTGTAAAGTCTACTTAGCTGTGAGAGTTTTCCTTTTAACTTCGTTAATTAACTACTGCCGTGAATTTTTTCACATAAGTACCTACTTACTTATCAAAAAAACAACCATTTACTCGTAGCTGGCAGGGGGGACTCGTGACTAACAAAAAATTGCAATATAAAGCTGAATATTACGCAAACGGATGTCTGAACGGCCTATCCAACGATACACTATGGGATAGACAAGAAAAAAAAACCGGTCAAGAGCGAGTCGGACTCGCGCACTCCGACGTAAACACACGTTCCATTCCGATTTCTGAACAAGTGTGCTATCTAGTTTTATTCTTCCTATAATCTTTACATAAACTGCTATCACACAGAATAATTACAGATTTTTCTTTATGCAAACTTCGGAGATAAGGGGGGTTTTTTTTACATGTTTCATCAAAAGTCGAAAACTATGCGGCCTAAAATAAAAGAAAAAAAAATGTTTGAGAATTTGCAAACAGCGCTCTTTTAATACCACACATGCCCTAGTAGCCCCACTTCGAATTTTTAAGACCCCCTTTCAGTCCCTGTTGCAAAAAAAAAATCACGTAAGTATACTTATTTATATTTTTTTATTTCTTTCTTATGTGCTAAAAAAAAGGTTCCGACGAATTGATAACCTCCTCCTTTTTGAAGTCGGTTAAATAGTTGGGCAAACGTCATCTAAATAAAACTGTTCCAAATTTCAAGTTGATAGCATTATTAGTTCTTAAGATAACTAGCTGTGACAGACGGACAGACAGCCTTAGCCGTCGCACTATAAGGGTCCCTTTTTACCATTTTGGTACGGAACCCTAAAAATGTCATCAAAATGCCGCTTTACGTGACGTACTTACAACGTACCGTATATGTATATTTTTTTTTTCAACATTTTATTTTACCTCTATGTCGTGTTCGGCGTGATATTATGTAGGTATACCTATGCTAAATTATAGCTTTCTCTAAGCTAGGCCGCAGACAGATGGGCAGACAAACAGATGGACATGGCAAAACTATAAGGATTCCTTGTTGACTACTGAACCCTTAAACACTTAACACTGCCCAATCTGGGCACCCAATAAACCTAGGTAGAAGAGGTGTTCGAATCCAGGAAGTAACATTCTGATTATTACGGCAACATTTCATTTGGTTTACTTTCAAATTAGTGTTTTATGATTAACTAAGTATTTTAAATCATGTCTAAATAAACTGGAACATGAAGCTTTTTGACACTGTACCTGCTAGAACTGTGCAGTGGGGGCACAGTGGTAACGGCCGCGACTTACGAGTTGTAGGTGGTAGGTTCGAACCCAGACTGGCGCTTTACTTTGTGTAAATTATTTCATCGCGAAAGTGAACATGTTTGTTTGTTACGCTTTCGCGCCTGAAAGGATTTGGATGAAATTTGGCACACGGGTAGATCATGACCTGGATTAGGACTTATGATACTTTTTATCCCGGTATGCGGTAGTACGTTTCCGTGGGATAATTTCCGACATGCACGCGGGTGAAGCCGCTGGCGAAAGGTAGTATTTTCATAAAATACCTAATAGCTTCAGAAAATGCGAAAATATTACGAGTACCTACCTTGCTTGCTTTTCACGGGAGTCTGCTTTTCAGAACTAAGCTTAATTTAGCAAACCTACACTTAGATACCTACCTTACGTCCTGTGCCTAGCTGCCTACCTACCCTGCCTATTAGCAAGTAATGGCTCGTGCAGACTGGCGCGGTGCGACAGCGGACGGCGACGGCGCGGCGCGGCTGCGGCGGCGACGCGACTCCGGTGAACAAAACAATTTCAATAAATTTTTCATAGATATTCTTCCCACCAGTCGCGTCGCGCCTGTCTGCCTTAGCGCTTTCTTTCACTATTTTGGCAATAAAAATGTTGGAAGTGGCTTAGTTTCTGCAACTGTAACCTGACCTGAAATCTAGCGATTTCATGAAATCATGAGGTTTGAGGTCAATTCTAACTTATGGAATTGTATTGCTGATTCTAATGATTATAATTCTGTAAAGCCATGTTAGATACGCCCGCGAATCATATTTTAATCAACATACAGCCTGTCACTGACCTGCAAATTGCAAAAAACGTAAGAAAATTTGAATTTCGCGAGCTACCTTAGTGCATCCTCCTTAATCCAATAGTGGAGGCAAGCAGGACCGACCCAATGTTTTATGTTACCGATTTCCAACCCACTTCAGCTCATGACGACAGACTGCAGCGGAACTGGTGGCGTAAATTTTAAAATGACGAACAACGTCCAGGTAAAGTGGCTATCTTTTTATTTTGAGGAAGACACCACCGTTTCAGCACGGAGGCTTTGATCAAGCACCCAATCTCTTAGGCCTAGCCCACACTGTGAATTTTATTCGCTCATTTTGTATTCAGTGTACGGCATTGCAACGAGCGCTATTTGTGCGTGTAGATACATAAGATACTAAGATACCATGTAAGTAGGTATCTATGTTACAGAATTGCGATAATAATTTCGCGCGGGCTAGGCCTTATGGTCTGGGTAGTAGTATACATACAGGGTGTTAGGTTAAACGAGGGACATCTTTAACGGAGTGCAGTACTCATGAAAATGAACACCTTTTACCATTGAACGAACCCTGAAACTGAAATATGAAAAAGGAAATCAGCTGTTCTCTACGCGATTAAAATGTACGAGACAGCCGATTCTTTTTTCATATATCAGGGTTAGTTCCATGGTAAAAGTTGTTCATTTTCATGAGTACTATAACCGTTAAAGTATGTCCCTCGTTTAACCTAACAACCTGTATATGCAGCCGCACCGCTTGCACCGCCCTTGTCAATCAAAGCACTGGTAGACTCTAGCCCAGAAGTTATACGAGTAACTGTAACTACGACGGACAAATGTCCGTATATCACATGTCCTTTCAAAAACAAGTGACCTAATCTCAAGAGCCGCACATGTCAGTAAAGCTCCACGGGATATAGACTAATGTGAGTAATCGCAAGTCCGGCAACGCAGGGACAATGGGTTGCGTCACTGACGGCCACAGAGCGGCTTCCGTTCGCCTCTTCACGGCGCTCGGGCCGGGGCCGCGAGCGGAGCACCCGAGTGGGAGATGCTACATCACATATATAATGCGATAACAACGACCCCTCAGCAAGCAGTTTGCTCTCAGCTTCGCCATGAAGGTAATATTTCATTTAACAACTTTAGCATTTAGGAGCTAAAACTAATTTTTTAAAATTATTTCTAATTTGTAAATTATTTGTGCATCGAAATTAAAAGCTTACCTGCCCTATGGGTATTTAGCCAGAGCCACAAAACAAATCTAGAGACAACAGAATATCAATCATTTTAATGGAGCTGATGATATTTGACAAATACCTAGACACTTAGAATACCTTTAAAAAAAAGTGATCGCTAGCGAAAACCTAAAAATGTTATAGCATCGCATTTAAATATTTGATGGGGTTTGGATTTATAACATAAGTTATAATTAAAAATTCAGTTATTATTGCCGTGGTGCTTATAATAACGGAAACTAGGTTCTAGATACGCAAGTCCCTACCTGCTCAAAACATCACCATAGTACCTACCTAATCAATAATTTCAAAACGTAGGTATAGGTAGGCCTACCTAATTATTTCAAAACCAATCAAGCCAGTACCTACCTATCTGCAAAGACATATAACTATAACACAATAATAAATGAAGATGACCGACTTTATTATGCTATAATACATAAAACGTAATCTTTCCTCCTTTCATTCCACTGCACTGTGACCTCATAAAGCACTTTCTATTTTTTCTCATCATTATTTTGAGAACAGTGAAGTGTTATGTGCTTACTTGGTTTATTTAGATTTAGAAGAATGTCGCGCTCACCTAAAATATTTATAACTTACTTTTCACATCTATGCTTGTCCCTAGCCCTACCTAATTTCATATTCGTCAGTTTCGTGACTGCAGAAAGCAGAAACTCAAAACGTTGACAATGAATAATTTTACTTCATCTTTCCAGGTGTTCGTCTGTCTGTTAGCGTTAGCCGTGGTCGCGGCCAAGGCCGGCTACATTAGTAGCGGTGGGTGGTCAGGTGGCGGCGGCGGCGGCGGTGGCGGCTGGTCCAGCGGTGGCGGCGGCGGTGGTTGGTCCAGCGGCGGCGGTGGCGGCGGCTGGAAGTCTGGCGGCGGCGGTGGCGGCGGCGGCTGGTCCGGCGGCGGCGGTGGTAGCGGTGGACGTGAGTGACTTACTATACCAGACATCCGATCCAAAAGCAGTGTAGTTAAGTGATAAACACACGGTCGATCGGACTCTGAATTATTTTGAAGCAAATTGCTAATCCATTGCTCCAAATGTTCGAAAAATTTGTCTGCTCGACAACGTATATAACGCAGTGAATGTTGTTGAACTGTCAAAATGAA
Organism: Cosmia pyralina; assembly: GCA_946251885.1. Classification (NCBI taxonomy): domain Eukaryota; kingdom Metazoa; phylum Arthropoda; class Insecta; order Lepidoptera; family Noctuidae; genus Cosmia; species Cosmia pyralina. Next base: position 17,211,317 of record OX276346.1, read on the forward strand.
ACCGATGTTACGCAATTTGGGTGCAGATATTCTGTGTTAGGAATCTAACTCACTACAGAATGCATTTCCGCATCAGCTAAGATTATTGCTGCAACTTGGGTACAAAATCAATAGGATAATAAGTTGTTTGCCCAGGAAAGGTCTTAAGATAACATAAGTTCTAGCAGACTAACATTTTTCGACTTAAAATAACATAACGCGCCAAGTGCGGATTTTTTAGTTAAATTAGTACTTATAGAATTTTTATTGTTTCGTATTTAAATATAATGTTTTTGTAGGTATGGCTATAGGTATGTTATTAAGGTGTGATAAGTTGTGTAGATAATAATACTTATTTCTTTTTTTGTGTACACAGAGGTGAAAATCATCAAGATCATCACTACTGGAGGAGGTGGTGGTGGAGGTTACGGTAAGCCATTTTATTTCATTCCTTCTTTTGTACCTAGACTTATGTACTCGTAGGTAGCTAAAGTACCTACTTATAAGTAGGTACCTAAAGTTAGATTGCAACACGCTACCTGTCATGCAGGACTAATGTAGCTATGAGTACGACGCAGCTATTTATTTATGCTCTGCAGTACTTCGCGAATAAACCCGCGCTTTACTGACCTCGTAACAAAGAAATCACGACATGTCGATGAACCTAAAACTTCGCTTGAGAATACTATAGCACAGTGAACCCTCCTATTGCCTTTTGATGCTTATGAAGAAGTTGCGCAGTGATTTCCTATTTCATAATCTTTACCTCTAAATAGGTGTAGGTAGGTACCTACACTAACATATTTACCTACCTACAAAATCTAACGCTTGGAGGTCAAGACATCGCCAATAGTTGGGGTCATCCATTCCCTCAGCGGCAACCATTACGAATTTCGCAATGACTGCATTCGGCCTGGACATTATTTAGTTTGTCTCTTGTCTTTGTAAAACTTGACTTCTGAGATACAATAATAATACCAACTCATTTTACGCAATCTCTAAATTATTTTAATATAAAGTTACAGAGTATTTGACCGCAAGTCAAGGTTTTGGCTTATTTGTAGAGAAGGCTTAACGATATAATATTGCAACACTTGTATATTGCCATCTTTATATGGGTAGACTTCCTGTGGAGCATCTAATTTATGTACTTACCTACCTACTTACATATAAAGGATGGAAATCATTATTTTGTTGTTTATTGTACAGTGAACCGAACATCAGTGGTAATCAAATTGACATTGACATTTGTAGTGCAAGACAAGTGTTACCAACTTATGTGTGGTTTGCTGAACCTACCTATCCTAGTTTTATCGATTTAGTTATACACTTCTGGACACATCTTTTGGCCCACCTTGTATTTTCAGTTTCGTTTGGTTCTAGCTAAAATTTTATATTAGGTCGAGCAAAAAGTTTTTATGCAGTTTTGAACCTGGCACATTCACAATTTCATTCAATAGTCTTTTTTTGAATTTCGAACACAGAATTTAAAGAAACAAAAGACAATTTGGAGCCTGTTTGTTGATATCAAACAATCGAATACTAAGAAAACTTGGTTTTATTGGTTTACTTGGATTTAATTCTTGAAAAAGTGATTGATATCTTTGGTTTTGCAACAAACATTACTTATTCTTAACATTAAGGTGACGTTCTATCAATAATCTATGGATACTTCACCTGTAGTCGCCGCCCAAGCTGTGGCACTTATTCAGGCCGGACACAGCCAAAGAAACGTGAGTGCTCAACTTAATTTAAGTCGATCTGCGGTCCGAAATGTTTATCGGAGGTACCTAGAGACTGGCGGCTTTGTTCGTCGCCAAGGAAGGCCACGATCTCGGGTCACAACTGAAAGGCAGGATCGATTCATCGTGACGACCAGCTTGAGAAATCGTCACTTTACCTCCATTGAGATACAAAACCAACTTCGCGACTTCGACGGAGTATCTGTGAGCGCTCGAACTGTTCGGAGAAGGTTAAAAGAACGCGATATGGTACCACACAAGCCAGCTAATGGCCCCAAACTAACGCGAGCCCACCGAACAGCGCGCCTTCATTTCGCACGCAGTCATTTAAATTGGACACAGCAAGATTGGAGCCGTGTACTCTTTTCTGATGAGTCTAAAATTGTGTTACATGGCAATGATGGAAGGAAGAAGGTCTACCGACGTAAGGGAGAGCGTTTCGCACAATGCTGCTTTGAAGAGAGGGTTGCTTATGGCGGTGGCTCATGGACTGTCTGGGGCGGTATATCCGCGAGCGGCAAAACTCAACTTGAGGTTGTTACAGGACCACGGCTGCCAACATTAAATGCTGAAAGGTACATTCGTGAGTGCTTAGAACCTCACGTGATACCATACGCGGACTATGTGGGCCCAAATTTCCTTTTTATGCATGATAATGCAAGAGCCCATGCGGCCGGTATCGTCAGGGAATATCTTCGGGATGTGAACATCACAGTTATGGACTGGCCAGCCAGAAGCCCAGACATGAACCCCATTGAGCACATGTGGGACGAGCTAAAAAGACGTGTTAGGGCTCGTCAGCCAGTTGCCCAGACGATGCAGGGTTGAAAACTGCCATAGAAGAGGAATGGGAGATGATCCCTCAAAATTTCATAGAGCGGTTGATAAACTCTATGCCTAATCGTATGAGAGCTGTGGTAGATGCCCATGGAGGCAACACGCGTTATTAAATTAAACCTTTATTTGATAAAACATGTTTTTTATTCAAAAATCAATTGCCTATAACAAGGCGCATATCCGACTTGTTAGGCGTAGCTCCATGTCGTATGGTATTCTGAATTCAAATTTAAAACAATACGATCGAAAAAGATGGCAAAATGTATCAGGTTTAAAACTGCATCAACAGTTTTTGTTCAATCTAGCAATCATATTTCGGTAGGGGCCATCGAAACCTAAACTCTAAGGTGGGCCAATAGATGTGTCCAGAAGTGTAGTTACCTACTGAGTTACTGAGTATTATTATTGTTTGGCCAGGCGGTGGCAGCAGCGGCTGGTCCAGCGGCGGCGGCGGCGGCTGGAAGTCTGGCGGCGGCGGCGGTGGTTGGTCCAGCGGCGGCGGCGGTGGCGGCTGGAAGCTCGGCGGCGGTGGTGGCAGCAGTGGCTGGTCTAGCGGCGGAAGCGGCGGTGGCTGGAAGCTTGGCGGTGGTGGTGGCAGCAGCGGCTGGTCCAGCGGCGGCGGAGGCGGCGGCAGCGGTTGGAAGTCCGGCGGCGGCGGCGGCGGCTGGTCCAGCGGTGGTGGCGGCGGCGGCGGCTGGTGGTGATCCCGTCCCTACCAACTTTTATAGCGAAATTTCCGACAATACAGTAATACCTCCGATTTTGTTGTTTTAGTCATTTCGAAAACCAACTTTCTTTTAATAGGCAGCAACTTGAATCTATTGAAGTAGGTATACTGGTAGACACACTCGCAAGTTTTATAGACTTCACATTCAGCCAGAATAGGACTTCATTCAAGTTTAAATCATATCGAATTAATAAAGAATAATTATGTACCTATACCTATACTTAGTAGGTACGTAGTCGGGTCATAAATACTGTCATGGGAATAGCGGCCATGTCTATCCATAACAAAAAAAATAAGTTGAGAGTCTCATTTCCTAAGAAATGGGAAAGCTTTTTGCAATTTCTGACTTTTCTAGTACCTACTCAAACCTCAGTTGGTCTAATAGTGTTTTTTGATTCATAAATGAAACAGTAGTGCTATTCTGTAAATATCTCACCGTGAAAACATGAGTGATCTTAAAGTGAGCTGTCAATACTGTCAACCCCCTAGCATCAGGTGGAATGACGGCTCACTTCACGCTCACTTCACCAGAGTTATCACGGTGAGATGTTTACAGAATAGCACTAGGTACTGGATCGATTGGCATCAAAAAAAGTTTTTGTGAAAATGGCCCATTTTCTTGCTGACAGTCCATTTTTTTCAGTCTGTGAATGTGAGGATCAAAATTTCTCAAAAAAATAAGAACAGTATCTTAAGACCGTTTTTAGGGTTCCGTAGTCAAGGAACCCCTAAAGTTTCGCTATGTCCGTCCGGCTGTCCGTCTGTCCGTCCGCACCTTAACTCAGAGACTCTTAGTACTAGAAAGCTATAATTTGGCATGGATATACATATTCATCACACTGACCAAGTGGTCAGTTAAAATCATGAAAAAAACCTTTTTTTTTTTAGGGTACCTTCTGTACACGTAAAGTGGGAATGTTTTTTTTTCTCGTATACCTACCCCATGGTGTGGGGTGTTGTTGGATGGGTCTTTCAAAAATATTGCGGGTTTGTTAAAACAATTTTTCGATTTAGAGATCTGTTTCTGATATATTATCTACGCTTTAAAGTGCTAATTTTTGTTAGTCAAGTGTTTTGCCAGCTAAACGGTTAGTTTTCGATGGGTGAAAAAATTCACGGTAGTAGTATATACAGGGTGTTTGGTGCATCGTTTGCCAAATTGAATTGGCCGAAAGAAGAGGTCATTTGCTATCGCTTCAGGCTCAAGTACTCATTTTTGGCCACACCGGTTTTTTTATTACAACTTTCTAATTTTTATTTTGAAAAAATCCAAAACTCAGCATTAAAGCTTAAATTAAAAAAAAGTTTTAAGTGTAGTCGTCAAATTTCATTTTTATTTACATATGTACTGTTGTATGGCTCTATCAAATTTAAAATTACTTGCCAGTTACATCTAGTTTTTTTTTAATAAATCACAAAGTTTTTGGAAAAATAAAAAATGAACTTAAAACTCAACTTTAAATAGCTATAAAAAAAAAACTAAAAGCGATCGGGATCTTCGAATTATTTTAAAAAGTTCTCTAGTCTATCCCCTTTCCAACGGTATGTAATGTGTTAAAAAACTCTTTTAATATCTTTAATAATTAGCTAAATGTGTAGTCGAGACACATCAGGCTGATATTGGATATTACGTTTAAAACACTAGTTTTCGCATAAATTACATGCTATTAGTAGATAGATACTGTTATCTCACGTCTTACGTAGTCTCTTATCTCGTTCTTACATAGGGAACTTTCCTCGAAATTGAAAAAAAAATACATTATTACAAAAATAATCATTTATTAATAAGTAATTTAATTACATACTAATCTTACAAGAATTAGAATTTCTGCAAACAGAGTTGCCCTTATTATTAGCTGATTTGCCAATTTTCAGTGAAGACAGGTCTTTTGTTTTCCAACATGACGGTTGTCCCGCTCATTGGAGAATAACCGTCAGGGAGTACTTGAATGATGCATTCCCGGACTCATGGATTGGGAGGGATGGCCCTATTCCTTGGCCTCCACGTTCTCCAGACTTAACTCCGTTGGATTTTTACGTCTGGGGACGGGCCAAAGAACTCGTCTACGCCACGGAAGTTGAGACAAGAGATGATTTAGTCCAACGCATTGAGGCGGCTTTCATGACGATCAAAGCAGAAATGCGTTTACGCACCACTACAGTTGAGATAAGACGAAGATGTCGCGCGTGCATACGCAATAGTGGTAGACAGTTTGAACAAGACTTGTAAGATTAGTATGTAATTAAATTACTTATTAATAAATGATTATTTTTGTAATAATGTATTTTTTTTTCAATTTCGAGGAAAGTTCCCTATGTAAGAACGAGATAAGAGACTACGTAAGACGTGAGATAACAGTATCTATCTACTAATAGCATGTAATTTATGCGAAAACTAGTGTTTTAAACGTAATATCCAATATCAGCCTGATGTGTCTCGACTACACATTTAGCTAATTATTAAAGATATTAAAAGAGTTTTTTAACACATTGCATACCGTTGGAAAGGGGATAGACTAGAGAACTTTTTAAAATAATTCGAAGATCCCGATCGCTTTTAGTTTTTTTTTTATAGCTATTTAAAGTTGAGTTTTAAGTTCATTTTTTATTTTTCCAAAAACTTTGTGATTTATTAAAAAAAAACTAGATGTAACTGGCAAGTAATTTTAAATTTGATAGAGCCATACAACAGTACATATGTAAATAAAAATGAAGTTTGACGACTACACTTAAAACTTTTTTTTAATTTAAGCTTTAATGCTGAGTTTTGGATTTTTTCAAAATAAAAATTAGAAAGTTGTAATAAAAAAACCGGTGTGGCCAAAAATGAGTACTTGAGCCTGAAGCGATAGCAAATGACCTCTTCTTTCGGCCAATTCAATTTGGCAAACGATGCACCAAACACCCTGTATAACGAAGTTAAAAGGAAAATTATCACAGCTAAGTAGATAGGCTAGGACTATTACTCGTTTTGAACACAAAACGAGTAATAGTCAAATATTCATGAAACAACAAAAAGCCCTCTTCTTAACTCCGTTCGCACGGGCGTAATAAAATCGCGGCGGGATTTTATAGCGCATTGGATTTTCAACGCTCTGCTTAGCGCCGAGAGTGCAAAATCCAACAATGTGTTTTTTCGACGCGCTAGAATATACTCTATTATTGTTAAGTTGGATTCTCAACGCTCGGCTCAACAACGAGAATTGAAAATCCAGTGCGCTATAAAATCCCGTCGCGATTTTATTACGCCCGTGGTACGGAGGTTTAGTTCGCATTATTGTGCAACTACGGAACCCAATAACTGCGCGTGGCCCCGACATACACTTGGCCGTTTTTCTGTAACTACAACGATTAAGGAACCTACCCTTACTGCCCCATCGCAAAAATCCACTGGTGTTAAAAATGAACCCTAAAATTTTAAGGAGTGCTTTATATACGAGTATTATACCATCGAAATGAATTTTTGTTCGAGAGGGTAAGAGGGGCAAAGTTTGCCCATATAAAAATTAACTTTGCTAGGGTAGTTTTTGAGTTAGCTTCCCACTTCTTATGTGGATGATGTTCTAGTTTCTTTTGCAGGTACCTTGTGGTATAAGAATTTGTGAGGGGTAGGCACCACTAAAAAGTGAAAAATAAAAACTTTTTTTTACAAAAAAATACAACCGACTTCCAAAAACAACACTACAAAGTGAAAAATAACTTTAATTTCGGAAGTAGGTGGCAAAAAACGAAAATACATTTAACCAGACACTGACTTCTGAAATTAAAGTTATTTTTCACTTTGTAGTGTTGTTTTTGGAAGTCGGTTGTATTTTTTAACCGACTTCAAAAAAGGAGGTTTTGTATTCGACCCGTAGGTATGTATGTATATATGTGTTTGTCCGCGATTTTCTCAAAAACTAATGAACCAATTTTGATGATTCTTTCACTAAAGTTATCTACATACTTTCAGGAAGGTTTTACTAGATATATAATACATTATGTAACTAGTCTTATGTACGAAGTTATATGCATAAATGCACTGTATCTCCGACATTTCTAAGCGGATTTTGATGATTCTTCTTTCGTTCGATTTGGGCTTACCTACTTATGTAAGTAATTGTATATTCAACTAAAAATGGAAAAATAACTTTACCTACTCTAAAAAAAGTAAAAACTGATTTCAAAACCAAAAACGAATAAAATAACTTTCATAAAACACTTAACAGCTTCTGAAGTCGGTGTCTTCAATTCTTCAATGCACTTTTGCTTGACACCGACTTCAGAAGCTGTTAAGTGTTTTATGAAAGTTATTTTATTCGTTTTTTGTTTTGAAGTCGGTTTTTACTTTTTTCAAAGTAACATTTATTAAAAAGTTTTTTGTGCTCAACGCCCACTGGTAGTGTATGAAAGTAAAGTACCTACTTGCTTGAAAATATGTTCACAATTATTATTATTTTTTAATCTTCCCAGATGTTGAGTAGGTATCGATAAAATAGTTATCTAAACACGATTAAACTCGCTAGCTTTTGCCTGCGGCTTCGCTCGCGTTTTTCTATCCCTCGGGAAAAGTACTTTTTTTCTGGATGAAAGGTATGTCCTTTTCTGTATCCCTGATAACGTGTAGGTATGCATTCCATGATGATCGGTTGAGTAGTTAAGACGTGAAAGCGTAACAAACAAACTCACTTTCGCATTTATAATATTACTTAGGATAATTCTTACTTACCTATCTACATAACCTACTTAGCTGCTATCGTTGACCCCAAAAAAAAAGTCATCATTTTTTTTTGTTTTATACATATATATATAGCCTATACAGCCTACCACTACTAGCTACTAATAGCGCCCCGCCCCTGCTTCGCACGGTTTTGCGACTTGGCCAATTATCGAGATTTTCGTATTATTTATAATTTAAATTTAATAGGTACCAATGTTTATTTATTTATTTATTTATTTATTTATTTATTTATTTATCCAATCTTACATTATCTTAACAGGTCCACACCCAATGCGATAATGTGATTACAGATTATCACTTATTACTTAATAAATCGAGAGTCACCCTCACGAATTCCGCCAATGTACAGTTAAAGATATCAATCCTTTTTGAGACGCTGTTTATTAACCGTAAGGCTCTTGCAACCGGTGCGAATTTGCCTACGTTAGTGCGAGCCACCGGGACGTCGAAAAGCCGTGCCCTCGGCGCCTGCCGCAACCTGGTGTTTGGAACAAGCAGCCTCAACGAGTCTAATATATTAGGGTTATTTAATCTACCACGAAACACTTCAAATATAATAATAAAATAATAAATATAAATATGTTTGGACATATCACATATATATTTGGCTAACGCTAAGTTACGCCTTACCTCCAACTTATAGTATCCAACCATCCCTATAACAAAGAGGGTTGGATACATAAGCGGATAATAAGGGTAAACACCATATTGTCTAAAGTATAAAGTAATGTAATATAGGTAGGTATCTAGTTCCTGCACATAAACCTTCCGGAATAAATTCTCTAAATAATGGTGAAAACCGCAATAGTTTAGAAGAACAACGCGCTCACACAATACAGACGGACACTAAATAATGGTGAAAACCGCAATAGTTTAGAAGAACAACGCGCTCACACAATACAGACGGACACTAAATAATGGTGAAAACCGCAATAGTTTAGAAGAACAACGCGCTCACACAATACAGACAGACACTAAATAATGGTGAAAACCGCAATAGTTTAGAAGAACAACGCGCTCACACAATACAGACAGACACTAAATAATGGTGAAAACCGCAATAGTTTAGAAGAACAACGCGCTCACACAATACAGACAGACACTAAATAATGGTGAAAACCGCAATAGTTTAGAAGAACAACGCGCTCACACAATACAGACAGACACTAAATAATGGTGAAAACCGCAATAGTTTAGAAGAACAACGCGCTCACACAATACAGACAGACACTAAATAATGGTGAAAACCGCAATAGTTTAGAAGAACAACGCGCTCACACAATACAGACAGACACTAAATAATGGTGAAAACCGCAATAGTTTAGAAGAACAACGCGCTCACACAATACAGACAGACACTAAATAATGGTGAAAACCGCAATAGTTTAGAAGAACAACGCGCTCACACAATACAGACAGACACTAAATAATGGTGAAAACCGCAATAGTTTAGAAGAACAACGCGCTCACACAATACAGACAGACACTAAAATCGACTTTGTAGACGAAAATACACAATTCTTAGTATACAATAGGCGTTCCTCATGGGTCAATTTTGAGTCCATTCTGCTGTTGTCCGCGACTTCCGTTTGCTTTTTTTTTAAACAAATATTCAGGATGAAAAGTAGCCTACGTCCTTCTCAAGGTCCCAGGCTAAAACGATTGGTTCAGGATAGTAAAAAAAAATATGGCACTATGAGATAAAAAAAACAATGTATACATTTCAAAAAATAATATCTTTTGGTTCTATTGGTCGATTTTGATGAAATAAACGCTAACAATAAAGCTTTTTGTCTTTCAGTAATTCGATTTTGAATCCAATGAGTGGCTTTTACGTGATGCGGGCACAAACAAACAAACGTACATGTGACGCCATTAAATCAAACGTTATTACTGTTACACATTGCGTCACTAAATGTTAGTAAAGGAACCATATTCGAAAACGCTCCCGTTATTGCGATTCGGAAGTGCCAGCCAGAAGTTTTATACGTAAATTCAAGCAGGCTGGACACAGATTTTTGCATTTTTCTACTAAACCGCTGTACGTATCACAAAACTTTTAGCTCGATGCCTGTTAAAAATTTATGTGACGCCCGTTGATATACAAAAAGTCGTCAAAATCACTTCCGTTACCGAGATTGAGAGACCAGCGAAAAGTGGTTTTTCAAGCTGGCTGGACACGTTTTCGATCGATTATCTAAGATTCTGTAGCGTTACAAATTCTGAAATAAGGGTGTTTAGCCGTCACATAAAGTGCCCTATTGACCTAGTTAAATGCGAGCCATTTTGAAGATTTGTCCAGCCAGCCTGAGCCACATCTACCGTGAATTTTTTCACCCATCCAAAACTAACCGTTTAGCTGGCAGGAAGGGGCGGACACTTGACTCTACCAAAAATTAGCACTTTAAAGCTTAATATTTCTTGAACAAAAAACTTATTCCTTGCGTTATAAACTTGAAACTTGGCACGAATATAATATGTACCTACTACCTTCTTATATGTACATATTATATTACTAGCTTCTGCCCGCGACTTCGTACGCGGATCCTGTTGCTTAAGCAAAATAACATTTTAAAAATTTCTTTATAAAGTATATTTGGGGTTTTTCCTTCAGGAGCTATATAAAGACCGGAAACGTTGCTGACCCTTGAAAGGTTCACCGACCCTGACGAACCCATAACCCTCCTTCAGGAGAGTAGTAAAGCCACCAATACGGTTTGCAAACGCAAACAGCCTAGAAATACATTCCGACCTCGCCGCCGAAGTCGAAATCGTAACCGCCCCCCCCCCCCCTACCCCCTACTCGGTGAAGCTGTGCCTGCTGGGGGCACAGCTGAGCCTGTAGCACTTAACCCCCCCATCATGATCCAGCCTGCCCCATCTGGCTGTCCTCTTATTAGCGACGCACAGTCGCCTAATATTTTACCTTAGTTTTTAAGCCCTGGCCGGAGGCTTTAAGTTCGCTTAAAGCTCCCACAGGAAACGCTCGGTTAAGCAGTCTCGACCCAGTGGTCAACTGCGAGATGTCACTCACAAAAACGAAAAAAATGACCCTTGAAAAAGCAACATAAAGTTGGCCATGAGAAAAACAGCCGGTTGTCAGGTCAAAGCCAGCGGCTTTAAGCGTCTGCCCTTGTGACTTATTTATTGTCATGGCAAAGCATGTAGTCACAGGGAACTGTGTGCGCTTAAATTTAAAGGGAAAATTATTGGGGATGAGTGGTGTGCGCGGTATTTAAAACTGTGTTTACGTAGGAATTTACTTCATGCAACATACCTACATTGAAGCAGTGAAATCAGAGTATTGTTTAATTGCGGAAAGTTTAATTCCGAACACTTATCTATTCCGTGGTTCCGAAGATTAGCGTGTACAAACAAACAGACAGACAGAATTTTTTTTTTTATTCGTGCTCTATTACTGCTTCTAAGCCCCCCTCAATTATTCTTTTTTTAATATATTCAATGTACAGACACAGTTTTTTTACTGTTTTATTATATGTATAGATAAGACTATGCTGTCCCACTGCAAGCTGCAAGGCAGAGGCCTCCCTTCCCTCTTTCCACTTTTCCCGGTCTACTGCAATTGCGGGGGTGTGCAGCTCATCCCACCATCTCTGTCTCGGCCTGCCGCGTAGTCGTTTCCTGTTATTTGGGATCCACTGGGTGGTGGTTTTTGCATATTGCTGTTCCGACATGCAACAGATGTGACCAGCCCAGTTCCGCTTTAGTCCAGCAGCTGTGTGGCCAGAGTAAACTATAATATGTACCTAAGTAAGTATAAGGTTGGACATTATTAGGTTTTCAAAACTAGGTACCCCAAAAGGGGGAATAAAACGTGTTACAAGTTTGGATGGAGCCGCGGGCACAAGTTAATAGTTATATATATATATATTTTTGTTTTTTTAATCATTTGGTACGACTAGCACTTCCCACGCGGCGTTGCCCGCGTGGATGTCGGAAAATATCCCACGGGAACGTGCTACCTGGAAACCCTTCCTTATTCCTTGCCTACATTATAAAGGGAACCTCTGTGCAAAATTTCAGCTTTCTAGGTTCAAAGGTTTGGGCTGGGCGTTAATGAGTCAGTCAATCAGTCAGTCAGGACTTCTCTTTTTATTATTTATATATTAGTCCGTCCCCCACTCTCCCTCTTCACCTCCATCCCCCTCATTACACCTACCTATCCCTCTCCCCCTCCCTCCATCATCCTCCTTCCTCACCACCCCTCCCCTCCCTCTCCCTTTTCTCTCTTTAATACCCCCAACTCTTCCGCTCTTCACCACCCCCTCCCCTCCCCCCTCTACCCTTCCCTCTGGAGAAAAAACTATTAATGACAAATTGTATTACTTGCTTAGGCATGTATTTATGCCAAGTTTTAAGTTAATTAACCAAATGAATAAGATTTTTCATGTAAATTATATTCCCTGTTTTTCCCCCAAAGAGGTGGAATTTAAAAAAACCGTTTGGGATATTTCCGTAACTTGACTGAAAGATTATTTACACCAATTTTTGAGTTAATCAAGCCCCGCAGAAAAACCTGGCCTGTAAAATTGACTACCCCTCTTCACCCCCTTAGGGGTTGATTTTCGAAAAACCCTGATACACGTGGTTTTTCATTTCTGGTCTCAAGTATAAATACTAATTTCGAGTAAGTCGAACCGCGCGTTAAAATTCCTCCATACAAAATTTTACACCCCCCAATCCCTCTTTAGGGGTTAGTTTAGGAAAACTAAAAATGAAAAACTTTATAATTTACTCAGATAAATATTTGTGCCAAGTTTCAAGTCTCCAGGAATAAGATTTTTCATACAAACTTTCATCCCCTATTTGAACCCCTTAGGGATGGAATTTCCAGAAATCCTTCCTTATTCCTCGTCTACAATATAAAGGGAACCTCTGTGCAAAATTTCAGCTTTATACGTACGTTTATACGTCACTTATATAGAGTGCAAGAGAAAGGCAAAAAAAGCGGTAGCAGTTTCGAGGGCTAAGGCGCAGGAGAAGTTGTATGACTCACTGGACAGCCCTAGAGGCCAGAAAGAGCTCTACCGGATTACAAAAGCAAGAGAAAGGAGAACGAGAGATATTATTCACATTAAATGTATGAAAGACGATGCCGGTAAGGTTCTGTTCAAAGATGACGAAATAAAGGAACGATGGAAGATTTATTTTGAAAGGTTAATGAACGAAGAGAATGAATGGAATGGTGTGCTTAAAGAGGTACAAGTAAATATGGGTTTGGTGAGGGAAATTAGCATGGATGAAGTCAGAAAGGCAGTTCAAAGTATGAAAAATGGAAAGGCCTTGGGCCCAGATGATATACCAGTAGAAGTATGGAAGTGCTTAAAAGAAGATGGATGTATGTGGCTGACTTTATTCTTTAATAAGTTGTTGCATGAAGGAGGGATCCCACAAGAATGGTGCAATAGTTCGCTAGTGCCCATCTTCAAGAATAAAGGTGATGTACAGGACTGCAACAACTATCGAGGAATAAAGCTCATGTCACATAGTATGAAGGTATGGGAGAAAGTAATAGAGAAAAGACTGCGAGAGGAGAGTGAAATTACCCCGAACCAGTTTGGGTTTATGCCAGGTCGAGGAACAATGGACGCCACTTTTGCACTCCGCCAATTGTGCGAGAAGTACAGACGTGCACACAAGAACGTGCACATGGTGCTCATTGATCTGGAGAAAGCGTATGATAGGGTACCTCGGGATGTGTTGTGGTGGGCCTTAAGAGAGAAAGGTTTGCCCGGGAAGTATGTAGAGTTAATTCGTGCTATGTACAGTCAATCTCGTACCTACGTCCGGTCGGCTGCTGGGAATACCAACGAGTTCAATGTGCCTGTTGGCTTGCACCAAGAGTCGGCTTTAAGTCCTTACCTCTTCCTGTTGATTTTGGATGCTCTGACGTCGAATCTACAGGAAGAGGCACCCTGGTGCATGCTGTTTGCCGATGACATTGTTCTTGTCGGTGAAGATTTACCTGAGATTCGGAGCAGATTGGAGAAATGGCAACAGAAACTGGAGAATGTTGGCTTGAAAATCAGCAGAACCAAAACTGAACATATGTTCTGAGATTTCGGCGGTATCTCCAGTTCTGGAGGCATAGCGCTTGATGGCGCGCTTCTCCCAGTCTGCTCCGACTTTCGGTATCTCGGTTCACTCGTGCAAAGCGATGGCGAAGTAGATCGGACGGTTAAGCATAGGATTAACACAGGATGGATGAAATGGCGGCAGGTCACGGGGACAATCTGCGACTCCCGCATTCCCCTTAAACTTAAGGGGAAGATATATAAAACAATGGTTAGACCTGCTCTCTTGTATGGATCAGAATGTTGGGCCACAAAAGGGATGAATGAAAAGCAGTTGCATGCAGCTGAGATGAGAATGCTAAGAGGGATGTGTGGTGTTACACGAATGGATAGAATAAGAAATGAGTACATAAGAGGAAGTCTAAAAGTGGCACCGGTGACTGAAAAGTTGTGCGGAAATCGGCTGTCATGGTATGGGCATGTGATGCGGAGGAGTGAGGAAAATGTCGTGAGGAAAGTTTTGAGTATGAATGTCGATGGCTATAAGAGTAGGGGAAGACCAAAGAAACGATGGATGGATTGTGTGAAAGATGACATGGCTAGAAAGGGGGTAACTACCGAGATGACGTATAATAGAGAAGTATGGAAAAAAAGGACATGTTGCGCCGACCCCAAATAGATTGGGATAAGGGCAGGAGAATGATGATGACGTCCAAGGGTTTGGGCTGGGCGTTGATGAGTCAGTCAATCAGTCACTCAGGATTTCTCTTTTTATTTATATAGATAACTATTACGTTGACTTTTAGAGCATTTAGGCACAAATTATTTAAATGGATGAATACAAAAAAAAAAAAAATAATCTATTAAAGAATTCATGGAGACTAAATATGCTCTAACAATAGCTTAATATTATGTGTTAGAAAGCATACCGATAAGTTTGCATGCTATGTATCTTTAGCAAAACATGTAAGCACTAATTTTAATGTAACACCTGTAATACCATGTTTTAATGCAAATAAAGAATTTGAATTTTGAATTTGAATTAGAGAAAATAATTGAATGGAAATCATTTTAATTGTTAAGCGCAATCAAATGACGATGAATGATGATGATGTTACGTTTCACGTTGGTAGCGTGGTCGTTAGTCTGGTGGGTTGAAAAAAAAAAGATTTATATAAACTTCATTTTAATTCAGAATCATTGCCACTTAACAAATAAGGCACAGACCTATTCCTTAGCAAATAACAAATACTTAAGTAATTAATTTTAAGTAATGTTAAAAACATTTTCGTTTTTAGTACAACTAACTTACTGATTAACATTCCAAGACAAAATAAAATTCATCAATTTCATATAAAACACTTTCTGTCAACACACCTATTACTTAAATGCAATCTTAAATGTCACTTTTTAGTATATTTTTTCTTTTTAGAAGTATGTCTTTTCATTCTGTTGGGATTATAATTTTCTTTATCTGAAGAATCAGTGCTTGTGGGGGTGAGTCCTCGCGGCCCACGCCTGTGTCTGGTATTGTGTTCCAGAGTGTTCACTATTTCACTCAGAATACCATATTCCCTGGAATTAAAGTAATAATCTAAACATGTTTTTTATTTTTATTTATGAAAAGTTGTAGATTTTGTTTTCATGTTGACAGTTGCTAGAGATTTCTGAGTCATATTTTTTTTAATACAAAAATAAAATATGACTGACTCGGATCACTGGAGAAAAATGTTTTGACCCAACTCATAGAGGTCAAAAAAGTTTTTATGTCATACCTATTTTGAATAAAAATAACTAGCGACATGCGGCTGCTACGCACGCTTTTTACGAATTGACAAAACATCGAGATTTAGTATTTTATGTAAGTTTAATACTTATGTACCTAAGTACTACTTACTAGCAGCGCCCCGCGGTTTCACCCGCATAAGTCTGGAACCCGTAAGAATATCGGGATAAAAATATAACACATCTAATACTTTTTATCCCGATATTCTTACTTATTCAGGTTTATAACAATCTGTGTGCCAAAATACAACAAAATCCGTTCAGTAGTTTTTGCGTGAAGGAGTAACAAACATCCGTCCATCCATCCTCACAAACTTTCGCGTTTATAATAGGTAAGATAGTCATTTTTAGGGTTCCGTACCCAAAGGGTAAAACGAGCCCCGCAGACTCCGCTGTCCATCTGTCTGTCTGTCTGTCACCAGGCTGCATCTCATGAACCGTAATAGTTAGACCGTTGAAATTTTCACAGATGATGTATTTCTGTTGCAGCTATAACAACAAATACTAAAAACAGAATAAAATAAATATTTAACCTTCCTATACCCGCGCATTGGTCTGTGACACCGACAAAATAATCTTTCGTGGTTTTTTCTTAGATCATCAATACTGCCATTTTGTTCTTTCTGCTAGCTGCCTGATTCGTTGCTACATTCATTTTAGTGTGCAAAGTGCGTTCGTGCGAGTAGCACGTGTGGCTGTTTTTGGCGCCAATTGGTCCGTGGGACCGACGCGGGTATAGGATCAACTTTTCGAGTAAGTAATAACTTTTATTATTCTTATAATATTAGTTTGTTATTTATAGTTTTTTGTATCATACGGTATAGATTAAACCTTACTTATTATTTTTAGGTTATATTTTGTTTCAAGATGGATGAAAATCGAATTAGACTGATGCTGGAAGAAGAAAATTCGGATTCTAACTATGAAGATGAAAACGACAGCGAGGTAGAGGATTTTGTTGAAATACAAGAAGACAGATACAATAGTGAACAAGAAGGTAATTCTGAGCATGAGCAAGAAGGTCATTTCGCAGAGGAGAGTGATTCTCAAGTGGAGTCGGAAACTCATCAAACATCTAGGAATTATTACCTCGGAAAGGACCGTCAGACGAGATGGAACAAAATTCCTGTCACAAATCCAGTAAGGAGACGTGCTAGGAACATCGTAACTCAACTTCCAGGTGCTAAAGGTGAAGCTAAGTACTTGAAAGAACCCGGTGAGATATGGAGGTTGTTTTTCACGGAGGATGTTATTGGTCGGATTGCAAAGTACACTAACGAGCAAATCAAACGAATTTCATCTCAATTCACAAGAGAAAGAGACTGTACAGAAACAGATGAGACAGAAATTGAAGCACTACTAGGTCTCTTACTCTTTGCTGGCGTTAGAAGAAATAGTCGACTGAACGCTAAAGACTTATTCAAGACTGATGGCTCGTCACCAGAGATATTTCGATTGACTATGTCCTGGAACCGTTTTTATTTACTGTTACGGTGTCTTAGGTTTGACAAGAAAGACACGCGAGCTGTACGTGCTTCTATGGATAAACTTGCACCCATCAGAGAGCTTTTTGAAAAAATTGTAGCTGGATTCAAAAAATATTACAGTTTGTCTCAGTTCGTCACAATCGACGAAAAATTAGAAGCATTCAGAGGTCGTTGTAGCTTTAGACAATACATTCCATCGAAACCCAATAAATACGGTATAAAAATCTACGCTCTGACGGATGCCAAAATGTTTTATACCCAAAATATGGAAGTTTATGTTGGGAAACAGCCTGCAGGTGCCTATAGACTCGATACCTCGTCAATGGCATTGGTTTTGCGACTCAGTGAAGGTATCTATAATACTGGCCGTAACATCACATGTGATAATTTCTTCACCAGTATTCCCTTGTTAGATAAACTTGAATCACACAAGTTGACCGTCATCGGCACGCTTCGCAAGAATAAAAGGGAACTGCCCAAACAGTTTACAGAGATAAGAGGCCGAGAAGAAAAATCCAGCTTATTTGGGCACCGAGGCAATTGTACTCTAGTATCTTATGTGCCCAAAAAGGGCAAAAATGTTTTACTTGTGTCCAGCATGCATGATGATGATAAAATAAACGAAGAAACTGGTAAACCTGAATTGATAATGGACTACAACTCTACAAAAGGCGGAGTTGATACTGTGGACAAAATGTGCGAAACTTATAACGTTGCACGAGGCACAAACAGGTGGCCCATGGTAATTTTCTACAGTTTGATGAATGTAGCGGGTATAAATTCGTATGTTGTATACCTGCAAAACAATCCCAATAAGAAAGTCAACCGTAGAACTTTTCTGGAAGCTTTGTCCTATGACCTCATAAACTCGCATCTCAGGAGACGGGCTGTCAACACTTCTTTGCCGAAAACATTAAAGTTACGGCTCATGGAAATATGTAAATTAGATGGTCCTGAGTCTGCAGCAACAGCCAATAACAATAAAATCGGCCGCTGTGCATTTTGCACATCAAAAAAGAACCGTAAGACGCGTTATAACTGCGCTAAATGTAAAATTTATTTTTGTATGGAGCATGCTAATATGGTATGCTCTAACTGCTATGGTGAGACTTCTGCCTAAGATTAGTTGTAAGCTTATTGTTCCTTATCTTGTTACCATTAAGATTTAAGTTTGTTTTTATTTGTTACAAGAAGAAAAAAATATTTTTGTTGACATTTAATTAGCTCTTAAGAAAAACTTAATATTTTCCAGAGACTGTAATAAAAGACTGTTAGTCAGTAAATAAATGGTATATTGTCGATAAATTGGGTTTATTTTATAACTTAACACTCCCTAGTTTTAAGAAAATATAACTTTACTATACATTTTTTTTGAAAAAAACCATGACATTGGGTTTCAAACTTTCGGTCTATGAGACCGTGCGCGGGTATAGGTGGCACAAAATTTGGCGCGGGTATAGAAAGGTTAAGGGGGCTCCCATACAACAAACGTGTTTTTTTTTTTCTCGTTTTTGCTCGATTTTGATAACGGCAACAGGTAGACACTTGAAATATTCACAGAATATTTAGTTGTGTATTCACTTTAAAAATAAATCATTAAATTAAAATAAAACAAATATTTAAGGTGGGCTCCCATACAACAAACGTGATTTTTTTGCCGTTTTTATTGATAATGGTACGGAACCCTTCGTGCGCAAGTCCGACTCGCACAAGGCCGGTTTTTTTTAGTAAGATATACAAACCTTCCAGAATAAATTCAAAATCCATTGCATGGTTTACAAGAACAACATGGTCACACAGACAGACACGAAAAGCGACTTTAATTTATAATATGTATGCCATAGGCCATATGATCACTTTTCGAAATTTTTTTGTTCGAATTTCATTTTACCGAAAACCATTGACCGACGTCTTTTTTGCTATAAGCATTATTTGACATATTTTTAAATCATCGAAGTATCATGTGTCATAGGTAGGTATTATTTTACCGAACTATATTTCGCCGATTTACAAAATAACTTTTTGCTATTGGCCGAAGCCTCTTTTGAACTTTTTTCATTTGCCAAATGATTTATTTGCCATATTTTCACTACACCGAAACAACATTTTACGGAATATTATTTGGTCACAAATATATAGCCGGTTACTTGGTAGCATTTTCAATATTAAATTCAAATAGTGTCATAAAAAGTCAATATGTTGTACAAAATTTTGTGACAGAAACGAATCGCTGCAAAACCGACTTCACGCAGTCTTGTCATCAAGACAAGAAAGAGAGTCTTGAGTCTTGTCTTGTCTTGTGAGTATAATTTAAGCCCGCATAGACGCGGAGGGGTGGGACGGCCCGCGAGCTGAGGCGGCTGAGGCTGGCCGGCTACGCCGCGCCGGCAAGCCGAAGATGCGGTGGATAGCGTTCAAACCATCTGCGACGATAAGCTCGCGTGGGGCCGCCCCAATGTTCGAAAACATAATACTTCGAACAAATGTTATTTCGGCTAACTGAAACTTCGGTAAAAAGTTTTGCGACCAAATGAAACGTCGAAGTAACGAAAAAAATCGAATTGATTAGGTCAACTGATACAGTGGCAAACGTGACTTCGATGAAGTAAAAAAAAACGAAACGAAAATAGTTGAAAATTTTTTGAAATGAAATTCGGTCAAATATCTTTCGAACTTCTGATAGGTAACCATGCCACAGACCTAGACAATGATACTTACGATTCATCACAAGACCTGTGGACGTCAACTTTGACTGGCAATGGACCACTTGCTTCCATCTCCATATCACTATCTGATTCTGCAATTACTAAACAGTCATGGAGGTTGTTTTGTTTATACTCAGTACCAATGTCTTGTCCTTCTTCTTCAAATAAATCTTCACTTTGTATATCTGATTTCTGTGAAACTACATCTTCTCTACCGCTTTTTTCCTTCAATTTTGTAAATCCAATATCATCAACAGGAATATTTTCACAAGTATCAGTTTGAACTGAAACTGAATTTGTTGTATTCAACTTATTTTCAACATCCTTTAGAATCTTAATTGTAGTTGTGAAATTTGCATTATCAATGGTTATTTCCACTTTTTCAGAGTGGCCTACAGCTTTATCAGCTGCAGCATTACAATATGTACATGGTTCTATGATACAACTTTTTTTATAAAAAGGTACTTTTATGTTTGGATTTGTTTTGCTTTGTAATGCATCAGACTGCGTTGGAGTTTCTTTATTGATATAAAGTAAAGTTTTATTATCTCTACAACTTAAGTTAACTAGTGAGGTAGATTTAATTTCTTCATTTTCATTGGCTTCAAGCACAGCTAGCCATGAATTTTTATCTTTATCAATTACTGTTTCTTGTGAGTCATCTATTACAATAAGATCATCATCCATAAAAATGCCACTTTCGTCTTTATCATGTTTTGTCTTTGTTTTAAACCTTACAAGATCTACATTAGACAGATGTAATTCTTTTTTAACTTTCTTAGAGCTACCATTATGTTGGTTTACAATTGAATTCACATTTCCATTCTGCACAGGATTGTTTTTAGCCATCGTTTTGAAGTGAGATCTCTTTCTATTTGTCTTGAGAACTGCTACATTTTCATTTTCTTTAGTTTGTTGTTTATAATTATTTTTTGAAAGTTCTATATTATGATCTAATTGAGTGTTCACATTCAAATCTCTAAATGGTTTTCTTGTAAAATCTTTGTCATTTTTATTGAGCCACTCCTGTACATATTTGGCAGAGGTTTCCATTGTAATATTTTCCCTAGAAAGTAATGTTCCTTCTCCAGGCAAAAATATTGTACTCCTATTTTCTTTATTTTTGTAAGAATTAAACAAAGTTTTTCTTTTGTTCTCATACTTCACAGGAGCTTGAATGCA
Source organism: Cosmia pyralina (assembly GCA_946251885.1). Classification (NCBI taxonomy): domain Eukaryota; kingdom Metazoa; phylum Arthropoda; class Insecta; order Lepidoptera; family Noctuidae; genus Cosmia; species Cosmia pyralina. The sequence continues at coordinate 17,232,516 of OX276346.1, forward strand.
TTCTGGGAACAGTTCTTTTTCAATCCTTTGTTGCTCAGATAATCTTTTATGTTTGAAAACTAAAAATAAGAATAAAAATAATTACCATTGCAAATGAATAAGTATATAAATGAGTGAAAAATATTGTGCAATTAATTACATATAGCATACCATTTGTATTAAACAAATCTTGACACACTTTTAGTAGTTCTGATGCATTTTTTACCCTCTGAGTCAAGGGCTCATCAAGCTTGGGCTGAGAACTGGTGATCTGAGGTGGAGTGAGGCAAAGCTGGCAGTCTACTGCATCAATAACACAGTTGTCACATGCAGTATGTCCACATGCATATCTCAGTCGCTGACCATCTGTTTTATCGCTGAAGACAAACAAACCATTCAATAAGTTTGATTCATACTATAAAACTACTTAGTTTTTATTTAATTATTAAGGCACTAATTATTGATACTAGGGCATCTAAATGTAACAGGATATGAATGGAAGAAGTATTTAAACTCCATCCCTAAGACAACCACTGACCGGGATTTAGATTCATGTTATCGAAGCCCGAAATTACCGAGCGCTAAATAACAACATAAGGAAAACAGAATGATGAAGAAAACGGTATGAAGAATATCTACAGTATTCACAAAATATGTGTACACTCAAATTAATATGCCAACAAAAAGTTTACGCCATAACTAACCAAAGAGCACATTGACTGTTCTCAACTATTTTCCTAACATATTCAATAATTTGATCGCTGTGCAAATTACTCATGACAACTGTTGCGTATCCCATCCATTACAGTTATAACTCTATCGTAAAATACAAAAGTTCTGTAAAGTTTGGACATTCAAACATTGGCCAACTTTGAACGTGACATACACAAGTGACATACAGTATGTCACACTATACGTCAACAAGAAGAAAAGAACAACGTCAACAAAACAACACAGAGAAGGACAGAACCAGAGAGACTTTTTTTTCTTTTGTTCCTTGGGGAACAGGCTAGGGTCAGGGACCATGCTGCCTAGTCATCAGCTAAGAATCATGGACCTAATAGAAGGGAAACAACTGACAACTGTGACCTAACGAACAGACCAAGCCCCAAGAGGTGCCTACATAAAAACATGAAGAACTGTCTCCACAGTCCATACGCTTGCCACAAACTACAAAACTGTACGAACGCACAAACGTGTGGATGCATCTCAAGCGCTTGCGCAAAAATAAAAAACTTTTTTTAAAAAAATGCTTTAGACCCGGCTCTATGGTTGTGACATTGTCATTGTTACTTGTTTACATAGTTACTACGTCAATAAATACATTCTTGTATAATGATATTAATTTATTTCATTGGCGACGAGGATTAAGTAGTAAAAATGAACGCGGAACAATTTAAAGAATTTTTACAAATACAACGGGAGCAACAACAGCAAATATCAGACGTTTTGCAACAACTCGTGTTAAACAACAGCGACCGACAGCGGCGGCCCCCACACCAGCAACATCTGGTACGGAATCTACCAGCTCGGCGAACACCAACTGTAACTCATAATTATTAAAAATTTCAAGTGCGATACGTTTAACCCTACCACTACGTCGGTAGAATATTTTTTAGATTTTTTTGAAAAAAAATGCGATATCTGGGACGTAAGCGAAGACGATATCAGAAAAGAACTCTTATTCTCTTGCTTAACTCCAGAAGTTTTCCACGATCTGAAAGTAGCACTCATACCAGATTTTGAAAACAGTCTATACAAAGACGTAAAGTTTAAACTACTCGACTTACATCGACCTAAAACAACAAAATTCAAAGCTTTAACTGAGTTTTGGAATTGCGTAAGAGACAGCAATGAGACTATAGAACACTACGCTAACAGGCTCAAAAAAATCGCCACCGACTGTGGCTACAAGGACGACTTGTTCGAACGAATGTTGCGTGATCGATTTGCGACCGGCATAAACCACCCGCAGCTAGAAGTGGATCTGAAACAGAAATGGCCCGACCTACAAGAACATTGCGATGGAAAGACTGTGGAAGTTACATTTGCCAAATTCTTTGCAGTAGCTCAGTCTAGAGAGCTTGCTGAGGGTAACATTTACGTCGGTTTACCTGCTGCCACAAACAAAGTCAGAGCAAAAACCAAGATGGCGCATCACAACAAACAGAATACGTTTTTACGCAGAATTGGTCTAGATTAGTGCCGTCGATGTGGTGCATATGACAGGCATAAGATGAGCGATTGTAAGGCAAAAGACCAAACTTGCAAGGAATGTCAAACACAAGGGCATTTTGAAGATTGCTGTATCAAGACTGGGAGAGCATATTTGACGAGCACCAAGAAGAAACGAGCAATAAAAAACGAAAACAAATTACATAAAATTAGAAACACTGACAGCGACGAGTGTTTATCAGAATCTTCTTCAAGCTCATACAATAGTGACGATGTCTACAAAATTGAACGCAAAAGGAACAAGGACAGCAAGCGCATTGACATCACACTCAACGGTGTCAGATGTACGTTGGACTGGGACCCGGGATAGTATACTCCATCATTAGCACAGAATTTTGGAAACGTATTGGAGCACCCCCTTTAACAAAGGCACCAAAACTACGTGCCTATGGGAACCTCAAACTCAAACCAAAAAGACTTACAGACGTAACAGTTGAAATCCTTGGAAGACAGAAAATTTTGCCCGTTGTAGTTATGGAAGACGCCAACCCCATGCTTTTTGGTCTCCAGTGGAGCGAGATGTACGACATGACGTTTCCAGAACCCGTTTATTCGGTTAAGCCTACTCAACGAGATACCAGAACACTTATACAGGTATTAGACACTTTCTCGCCTCTTTTTGACAACAAACTAGGAAAAGTTAAAAATTACGCCGTTAACATCCATATTAAACATGGTACCGTACCTAAAAATATCCCTGCCCGACCCGTTAAGTTCGCTATGTGCAAAAACATAGAAAGAGAACTTCAGCGTTTAGTGGACGAGGGAATAGTTACCAAAGTTGATCCAAATATGACCCCTTTAGAATGGGCAACACCCACAGTCAACGTGGTCAAAACAAATGGCCAAATCAGAATTTGCGGTCTTTCGCAGCACTATTAACTCTGCTATGGTAACACACGCTCATCCAGTTCCACTATTTGACCAGTTACGTCAAAACCTTGCAAACGGAGTTAAGTTTTCAAAAATCGACTTAAAAGATGCGTACTTGCAATTTGAGATTATCCCAGAGTCGAAAAAGTACCTGACAATATCTACTCACAAAGGATATTACCAATACAATAGGATGCCTTTTGGAATATCAACAGCACCCTCGACTTTTCAGCACTACCTTGATGAACTACTAGGTGGTATAACAAACGTAGCGATTTACTTCGATGATATCGCCTTAACAGGGAAGGATGACGCTGAACATCTCGAAACACTGTATAATGTGTTTGACAAATTACAACGGGCTGGCTTAAAAGTCATCTTAGCAAAATGCTCATTCTTCCAAACAGATATCGAATACCTGGGACACACAATCAGCAAGGAAGGAATACGACCAACTAAATTGAAGATTGAAGCAATAACAAAAGCGACACCGCCTACTAACGCTCAAGAACTGCGGTCATTCCTTGGCCTCGTAAATTTCTACGAGAAATTCATACCTCACCTGCACAGCTTCTGGGTGGATCTGCATACACTAACTGGCGCGCGCCAAAAGTGGCGATGGACAGATAAAGAAAATACAGCGTTTGAAAAGACTAAAATGCTGATTTGTGAATCAAAACCACTTGTGGCCTTTGATGAGAAGCGTCCGTTGTTTTTAGCGTGTGACGCCTCGGAAAAGGGTGTGGGTGCAGTATTATTTCATAAAGCGAATGATCAAATTCAACCTATCGTTTTTGCATCAAGAAAGCTGAGATCAGCAGAAACTAAATAATAGGTCTTTACCTATGAAATTGCCGTTTTGTATGAAAAAATTTAAACGAATTTTTTTCATGCATTTTTTATTTGTATTAATCGAAGTAATCACCCATGCAATCAATGCATCTTTGCCAACGCAGTGGCAGTTTATTGATGCCCTTCTTAAAGAAATCAGCTGGACGGGAGGCAACAAATTCTTCAAAGGCATTTTGTACTGCCTCTCGGGTCTTGAATTTTTTTCCCGCCAAGAAGTTATCCAAATTCTGGAAAAAGTAGTAGTCTGTAGGCGCAAGGTCTGGTGAGTAGGGCGGATGACGGAGAGCTTCCACCCCCAGTTCTTGCAACTTGGAGACCGTCTGCTGTGCAGTATGAGGTCGCGCGTTGTCGTGCAGGAGCAGCGGAGACGAGCGATTGACCAATGCTGATTGGAGATGTGCCAGCTTCTCCATCATTGTGTTCAGTTCTTCACAGTACACATCTGAAGTAATGCTCACCCCGTTTGGTAAGAAGCTGTGATGAATCACACCGGCGCTAGACCACCAAACAGTGACCATCACTTTTCTAGGGGTAAGTTTTCGTTTAGGGCATTGTTTAGGTGCTGAACCAGGATCCAACCAACTTGCTGAGCGCTTGCGGTTATCAAACAGAATCCATTTTTCATCGCAGGTAACAATGCGGTTCAAAATTCCTTCATTTGTGTGTCTGTTGAGCAGTGCAAGGCACGTCTCGACGCGTACTTCGAGCTGGCGATCATTGAGTTCGTGGGGCACCCATTTGTCAAGCTTTTTTACCTTGCCAATTTGACGCAAATGGACCAATATTGTTTTGACGCTAACGTCGAAAGCTGCTGCTAATTCAGCCGTAGATTGTGTATCATCAGCTTCTACAATCGCTTTTAATTCGTCATTGTCGACCAAAGTCTTCGGACGACCGCGAGGTTCATTTTTCAGGTCGAAATTTCCAGAACGGAAGCGAGCAAACCAATAAGAAGTGGTGCGTTGGTTTGTAGTGTTAGCTCCGTAAACGTCGTGGATGTTGTGTGCCGCTTGTGCCGCGTTGCTGCCACGACGGTACTCATATTCCATAATTACTCGAATTTTTAACGTAGGTATCCATGATGACGAAAAAGATTGAAATGCGATGGAAATGTAACACTAATCAATAAACAAATGACTACTTTTGGAAAAAAAAATCCATGTTTTTAAAATAAAATTAATTTGAAATTAGAATTCTTAGCCAAACAAAAATTATTTTGATTTGAAATGGCCAGTACTGCAGAACGGCAATTTCATAGGTAAATACCTAATATTCAGTTATTGATCGAGAAGCATTAGCCATATTTTTCGGCATCCAAAAATTTGACCAATACTTACGTGACACAAAATTCACACGTCACTGATCATAAACCCTTGATTCACGTATTAGGCCCACAGCGCAATTTACCGAAGCTTGTTAATAATCGCTTAGTACGTTGGGCTTTGATCATTGGTAGCTATGACTATGACATCGTCTTCACAAAAGGACAGCTTAATTTTATAGCTGATTACCTTTCCAGGATGCCCAATCCTGATGAGAGACCGTCCCGTGTAGAATTGACAGTACACAGAATAATAGCTCAACTTAAACATAACGGTGTTTTAGATATAGCGTTGACAGAAGAAATAATAAGGGATGCGTCAAGGAATGATCCTATTTTCAAACAAATATCGGAAAACATTAAGACAGGTTGGCGGGAAAATTCATATTCAGACACTTTAAAACCTTATGCTCGGAAACGCACCGAATTGTCCATCGAAAATAAGATTTTGATGTGGCAGGGTCGAATAGTTATTCCGAATACGCTCAGGAAGACTACATTGAAATACCTGCACACAGGACACCCAGGAACTTGTGCAATGAAAGCACTCGCACGTTTTTACGTATGGTGGCCATCGATCGACGATGATATTGAAGAGTACATCAAATACTGTCGTAAATGCCAAGAAAACCGGCCAAATAACTCTGAATTGTCTGTATACTCCTGGTCCGTCCCTGACAACCCATGGGAAAGACTTCATGTCGATTTTGCGGGACCATTTGAAGGAAAATACTGGTTTGTTCTAGCAGATGCACTCTCAAAATGGATTGAGATCAAGCCCATGAACCAAATAACTACAAACAAACTGTGTGAAGAGTTAGACTCTATATTTATAACGTTTGGTTTTCCACAATTCTTGGTGTCGGATAACGGGACACAGTTTACCTCCCGGGAATTCCAAAATTATTGCAGAGACAAGGGTATCCTACATATTAAGTCATCTCCATATCACCCGAGGACTAATGGCTTAGCAGAACGCCTGGTTCGTACTTTCACAACTAGAATGTCATCAAGTGCGAGCGATGGCATGTCCCTGAGAAGGAGGCTAGAAAACTTTCTATTTTCCCTCATAGTACCACCGGTAAGAGCCCAGGTGAAATTTTGTTTGGGCGTCGGTTGCATTGTGCTCTGGACAACGCGCGGCCTAACCCTAAAAGAACTCTGCAACACAAACACATACAGGCAAACATTGAGTCTGAGAAGCTAACCCCATCTTTTAAAGCAGGTGACAGCGTTTTTGTTCGCACCCGAGACGGATTACGATGGGTACCTGCTACAATATCAAGGCGTACGCACAGATATTCTTACGCTGTAAACACTTCAGACGGTGTAGAGAGGAGATATCATGCAGATCATGTGCGTTTCCGCTTAGCCGATCCAATCAGTCCAGTTGTTACTGATCTTCTTCCATTACCTTCGTCAACACCTGTTGGACACCCTCTAACACCTCTGTCTACACCTCATTCTCGCCCTTTGCCTCCATCCACACCTACGCCTCATTCACTAACTTTTTCCACACCTATCAGACAGTGATCACCATCACCCACACTTAGCAATCAGCCAGAGTCACCTCACCCAACGCCTCAACTAACCCAACCATCAATTTGGTCCTCCTGCCAGGCTACTCAAGACTCGCCTGATATACATCCAAATGTGATGGAGCACATCGTTCCAAGTTCATCAGGCACACATAATCAAGCGGTCACTCCACGACACGCCAATGCTGAGACACCAGGTCTCCCATTGGCCACGGCTGTCTTGCAGGGAGCACCAGCAAGGCGCAGTGGGCGCACCACCAGGAAGCCACGACGACTTATCGAGGAGATGTCGTAGCTTATTAGGATGTGGACGAATGGCTCTATGGTTGTGACATTGTCATTGTTACTTACTTGTTTACATAGTTACTACGTCAATAAATACATTCTTGTATAATGATATTAATTTATTTCAAAAAACAACTGACTTCCAAAAAAAATACTACAAAGTGAAAAATAACTTCAATTTCGGAAGTCGGTGTGTCTATGGATCTGTATTTTGTTTTTTGCCACTGACTTCCGAAATTAAAGTTATTTTTCATTTTGTAGTTAAATATATTTTAGTATTAATTAAATGTAATAAAAACATAACCTAACAATAACAACATTATATCCTAACAAATAAAACTATTCACAAACTAAAACAGCGTCAAAAAATTCATCCGCATCGCTGTCGACTGGTAATGTACAAACTGTCAAATTGTCCCAATCAACCTTGAACCTAATACTTCAGCGATAATTATGAAAATCTATTAAAGAAATTTGACAGATTTTAGTAGCTTGATGTGCTGGCGTTTGTACCCAAGAGACTGGCGGCATTGCCACGTTGTATGGCAATGCTTAGCCTCTGGCCAAGATAAAAGCCAGCCCTTGGGTCACGGGAAGTGTCAACCAGCCGTTTCGAGATATCCTTAGAGACCATGAGTACTCGGACTCCACGGCCCGAGGGTTTCAACCCCAAACGGTTCGAAAATATAGTTACCAATAAGGTTATAATCTTTACGCCGCTTGAGGTTTGCCATTATTTTATAGTATTTTTTTTTGGAAACCGGTGTTTTTTTTTTTTGTAAAAAGATTTTTATTTTTCACTTTTTATTGGGTCAGTTTGTAATTTATCTAAGTTACAATAGCCTTTATAATGTCAACTGCTCATAACCTTTTTACAAAATATTGCTTTTCCCGATACAGGGACGTTAATTGTTGAGGAGTTCTCCTAGTAAGGAACCAGGAGAACTGGAACTGATGGTGAAGTGACCATCACCTCCACTTCACCTTAAGCATTGTGACAAGCATAAATTGCTTAGCAACCATAGCAACCCGTGAAATACGTATTATTGATTAGTTCTGATGGTCATCTGTGGTCTTCCTCATCAGTTCCACTTCACCTGTGCTTTCCGGGAGCAAATAGACGAGTTACTATAGAAAAATACCCAAATCGCTATAGGTGTTCCTATAAAATTTGAGGATTTCCCTCAATTTCCATGGGATCCCCTCATCAGATTCTGACTTGGTGACAATAAGACCACCTTTAAAGCACACCCTTTCAAACAAAAGAAGAATTTTTAAAATCGGTCCACAATAAAATTGACGGAGAAATTGGTGTACTTGAATAAAAAAAATACGCGACGATTTGAGAACCTCCTCTTTTTTTTAAGTCGGTTAAAAATAACGAACATTCGATTGGATCTCGCGTCAGATTGGTATGCGCCAGGCGGCAGCAAGGCCAGCAAGTGCTTGCAAGACATTGCAAGAGGATTGGGCCGGCAATCGCAGTAGACCGGAAAAAGTGGAAAGAGGGAAATGAGGGCTTGACCCTGCAGTAAGACAACACAGGTTTTAGTAATGAAAGTAGTACGATAGAAAAATCAGTTCAGAAACCCGCCTGGGCGTAACTAGTATTGATTTCTTTGTCACAAAATCATGCAGCTAATAACGACACAATATTATTATTTGATCTCAATAGCCCATGTGTCAATCAAAAGTCAATATTTAAAAAATAGGCATATACACAAATACAGCAAAAAATAATTACAACGACCCGGCAAAACGATCTCGGTTTTATTCATTTTTAATGTTTTCTGATAATTATGTGAATAATAGCAACCATAATAATGGCGTTATTAGAATATAAACATTATTTTCCGATAGATAGCATACAAAAAGTATGTGATCTGTTTGAAGAACAACTACGCAGTGAGAAGGAGGCAGATTTAGCTTTGTTTTCTATTATTGTTGGAGCGGTTGAAAATAATTTAACTAATGTAAAACACAACAGCGACAAGGAAATGAATTTGGCGGCAAATAAAGTTGGGAAAATGAAGTTTCCATCTGTTGAATACGAAGAAGTGAAGTCACTCCATGAACGTTTTGTGACACTGATGCGTGGAGGCGTCGATGTGAAACTGCTAAATGGAGTTCACACCACGAGAGATTTGGTGAAGCGAGTTGCCGATGTGGTTTGGAATTCATTGACTCGCAGTTATTACAAAGACCGAGCGCATTTGCAGTCTATTTATAGTTTTTTAACAGGAAATAAACTTGACTGCTTTGGTGTAGCTTTTGCAGTAACGGCAGGCTGTCAAGTTCTTGGTAAACATGACGTTCACCTGGCCTTATCTGAAGATCATGCTTGGGTAGTTTTTGGGAAAGATGGCATAGAAACAGCTGAGGTATGTATCACAAGAATGCTTGACACCAAAAAATTTGATTATGAAATTAAATTACGTTTTAATTAAATTTTCTCATAATTCATTTTTGTCTTAATAATTAATTATCTCTTTCTATATAGCAAATAAGTATCTTAAGTTTCAATCTATTTTTTGTAGCACATACATGTAACATCTGATGATCAATAAGAAACATCTGTTTGTAGGTAACTTGGCATGGCAAGGGTAATGAAGACAAACGTGGAAGGTCAGTTGGTGATGGAGTATCTGCACGTTCATGGCTGTATGTGGCTGGCAAACCAGTGATATGCACACGAGTAATGGAATTAGCTGCACTTGTATCTTCAATCAACCCCACGTTGACTCAAACTACAGATGTCCATGAAATTGCTCAAATGCAGCACAGACTTCTATGGTTATTGTATGACAGTGGTAAATATAACTATATTTTTCAGTATTTACTTATTTTACATGAAAACAGAAAATACTAGCAGAAATACCAAGCTCTGCATAACTGTTATTGGAGACACATGTAGCTAAGAGAGCCCAGCCAAAGTGAAACTGAGTCAGCCACTATCTCCTGCTGCTTACCCTGTAAACTAAAATAACAACTGTTTACCCTGATAAATTACACAGTACCAGAATAGGCCTGCAGTTAAAAGATAATCCTATAATAATAAAATAATAATATTTTTTTATATTCTAATATTTAAAAATGTAATCTATATTTTTTTTTTTCTTTTGGCTTCGCACGGTTTGTGCATTTAGCCAATGTCACGTTTAGTTCATAGGTCAAGGTAGGGAAACGAAAATATTACACTTCTGGACACATCTATTGGCCCACCTTAGAGTTTAGGTTTCGATGGCCCCTACCGAAATATGATTGCTAGATTGAACAAAAACTGTTGATGCAGTTTTAAACCTGATACATTTTACCATCTTTTTCGATCGTATTGTTTTAAATTTGAATTCAGAATACCATACGACATGGAGCTACGCCTAACAAGTCGGATATGCGCCTTGTTAAAGGCAATTGATTTTTGAATAAAAAACATGTTTTATCAAATAAAGGTTTAATTTAATAACGCGTGTTGCCTCCATGGGCATCTACCACAGCTCTCATACGATTAGGCATAGAGTTTATCAACCGCTCTATGAAATTTTGAGGGATCATCTCCCATTCCTCTTCTATGGCAGTTTTCAACTCCTGCATCGTCTGGGCAACTGGCTGACGAGCCCTAACACGTCTTTTTAGCTCGTCCCACATATGCTCAATAGGGTTCATGTCTGGGCTTCTGGCTGGCCAGTCCATAACTGTGATGTTCACATCCCGAAGATATTCCCTGACGATGCCGGCCGCATGGGCTCTTGCATTATCATGCATAAAAAGGAAATTTGGGCCCACATAGTCCGCGTATGGTCTCACGTGAGGTTCTAAGCACTCACGAATGTACCTTTCAGCATTTAATGTTGGCAGCCGTGGTCCTGTAACAACCTCAAGTTGAGTTTTGCCGCTCGCGGATATACCGCCCCAGACAGTCCATGAGCCACCGCCATAAGCAACCCTCTTTTCAAAGCAGCATTGTGCGAAACGCTCTCCCTTACGTCGGTAGACCTTCTTCCTTCCATCATTGCCATGTAACACAATTTTAGAATCATCAGAAAAGAGTACACGGCTCCAATCTTGCTGTGTCCAATTTAAATGACTGCGTGCGAAATGAAGGCGCGCTGTTCGGTGGGCTCGCGTTAGTTTGGGGCCATTAGCTGGCTTGTGTGGTACCATATCGCGTTCTTTTAACCTTCTCCGAACAGTTCGAGCGCTCACAGATACTCCGTGGAAGTCGCGAAGTTGGTTTTGTATCTCAATGGAGGTAAGGTGACGATTTCTCAAGCTGGTCGTCACGATGAATCGATCCTGCCTTTCAGTTGTGACCCGAGATCGTGGCCTTCCTTGGCGACGAACAAAGCCGCCAGTCTCTAGGCACCTCCGATAAACATTTCGGACCGCAGATCGACTTAAATTAAGTTGAGCACTCACGTTTCTTTGGCTGTGTCCGGCCTGAATAAGTGCCACAGCTTGGGCGGCGACTTCAGGTGAAGTATCCATAGATTATTGATAGAACCTCACCTTAATGTTAAGAATAAGTAATGTTTGTTGCAAAACCAAAGATATCAATCACTTTTTCAAGAATTAAATCCAAGTAAACCAATAAAACCAAGTTTTCTTAGTATTCGATTGTTTGATATCAACAAACAGGCTCCAAATTGTCTTTTGTTTCTTTAAATTCTGTGTTCGAAATTCAAAAAAAGACTATTGAATGAAATTGTGAATGTGCCAGGTTCAAAACTGCATAAAAACATTTTGCTCGACCTAATATAAAATTTTAGCTAGGACCAAACGAAACTGAAAATACAAGGTGGGCCAAAAGATGTGTCCAGAAGTGTATAATGATTTTTAAACAGGATTTAGGATAGGATGAATATGTAGGATCAGTATAATAAAGGTGATAAAATAATGATAATGATCAAATTACAACGACGAAAATTTACAACTTAATATTATTTAAAATAATGAATGAGCCTATACATTTATATACAGGGAAGCTATTTGTACAAAGTAAAGAAATTATTGAGGTAGGAAAAGGAGTACTGAGGGACAAGAGGTTACCAAGAAAAGAAGAACGGTCATATAAAGGACAGGAGAAAAAAATGTGGTTTAGGTCACCTACGTCTGTGCCACACAAGCACATGGGGTCGTCGATGATATGAAGTTTGGCAAGATGGGCTGGAGAACAAACATGACCCAGTCTCATCCGTATTAATACAGAGGTCTCCATCTTGCCAAACTTTGCCCTGCCAAACCACGGTTTTTCCGGAACATCGGGTTGAATTAGTGAAAAATAACGACCCTTTGACTTGCTTCCGATATCCCAAGCTACCTTCCAGGTGTCCCAAAGAAAAGTCTTTGGTAGGATCATAAGATCAGTGCTGAAATTTGTATAAGGAGCTAAGTCCCCACACTGCACCGCAGCACCGGCGAGTGTATTAGCCACTTCATTGCCATGGATTCCAGCATGAGCCGGAATCCACGCAAATTCCAAAGTATTACCTTCAGAGATGGTTCTGAACGCAAATTCTCTTATTAAATAAATGATTGGCAACTGCGATTTGTGTTCGAAAGGGGATTTGTTGATGGCTAGAAGAGCACTTTGGGAATCTGTAAAAATTATAGTTTTTTTGAGCTTAAAAACACGAGTATATTCGATGGCTTTTAAAATCTATATTTATTTTGAAATAAAGAAAATAATAGATAATAATTTCAAAGGATCTTGGTCAAAATGGATGTTCAACCAACTTTGTTGCAATACATATAATTATGAAAGTTTATATTTAGTACTTCATTTCATAGTATGGCAACATTTACCCAAGTAGCGGGAGTACAGAAATATTTATTATTATTGAGATAAAAAATTCAAAATTCTTCTTGGGAACGCAAAACAAAGACGGGAGGAGAGCAGTCCCCTGCACCCCCTACCCCTTCCCCCGCTTTCGAGAAATCGCTACAACCGCCCGTGGATTGCGTGATTGTGAGCGTGCGCACTCAGTGTTTCAATATCATCAATGTGTTTCGATTTCTTGACCCCGGCTTGTTTCTTGATTTGTTATTGCCTTGTGATTGGACTTTTGTTGTTGTATACGTTTTTTAAACCGGCGAGCTTGCCTATGCTATAGTTAGTACACGGTAATTAGTGTGTACCAATAACACTCAAACATTGGCGGAAGCTTGCACACATATACTATAAACGGTTAGGATGAATAGTGGGGCACGTCTTCATGGATTGCACTATCTGTATACGGTGACGAGTTACATTATTGCAGTTATTAAAAATACAATGATCACCCCTGTTTGGAGCTCTTCTATATTCTGGAACGAAAAAACGCATATACCTAATAAAAAAAAACCTAGTTTAATATTTTCATTGATGCATGAATAACTGTTTTTGTTCTCTTATATTGTTAGTAGTGGGTAACTGTTATTGGGTAATCTGTAATTCAAATAGCAAATGTAAAAAATCTACATTGTTTATGCTGTTGTTATCCCTAATATATAAATAAATAAAGGTAAAGATCGAAAATTAAATAAAACATAATTATTATGCAATTTATTTTATCCACCTTTTGGATTTCACTGCTCTTCAACCCCAGTGATATAATGAAGATAAAATTCATGTAAACGTTATCTTATTATGGAGTACTAAATATTACGATAGATTTAATTTCTGTTGGTGTTACGTCCAGTCGCCATACAAAAACGCCCATCATCCTTTATAACCCTATTAAGAGCAATATTCACTCTGTATCTATATCTATAAATACCATTAGAGACTGGATTATAAATGTTACTTACATTTAATTCTTGGAATATGCCACAGCCAAAATATGCAACATCAAATTTAAATAATTTGTAGTATTTATTTGAAGTATTTAATGGAAAACATTCCAAAATAATGTACAGTCAACAAAAGAGATATATAGGCAGGGTATACTAACATATTTGTATGTGAATTGCTTCATGTTCAATTTCGTGAAAATATACAATTTTGTGTTGGTGTGTTACAATGGTAGGAGTATTGCAAAAACAAAGTAATATTATATACAATTGAACATGAAGCAATTCACATACAAATATGTTAGTATACCCTGCCTAGATATCTCTTTTTTTGACTGTACCTACAATCGGTTGTATAATTGGTAAAATATGCAATGACCTAAAAAAATACACAATATGCTTTTGCATATAATTATGCAAACATGCGTTTTCATTAAATCCGGTCTCTACATAATATAAATTAATATTGTAAGTATGTAAATTACAAATTGCTATCTTCCCCTTTCAGGCCATTTAGATGCTTACCCCATGGCATTGGGCAATCTTGGGGACTTAGATGAATACATGAGAATAGCCAATTGTTCAGTAGAAGCTGATGTAGAATTGCCTCTACATAATGAATTGGATAATTTACGACCTGATGGCACACAGAGACCAGACCCTGCAGCACTATATGCTCAAGCTATCCGCTCATCAAGAACAAATTATGAAGATCGCCATGTTTATCCATACACTTTCCAAGGAGGCCACTACCATCGCCATAAAATGTACAAAGAAGCTTTCCATGCATGGGCCTGTGCTGGCGACGTTATTCGACAGTTAGTCCTTTTATTCATATTTTTATCTTAAAAACTTATGCAATCAAAGAAGCTAATATACTATACTATATTAAAATAGATCTTGTCACAAAGGACACCATTCAAGTTTGATATACTTTTGGTCCAAATGCTAAAGAGAAATTTAGTAGAGGAAGGATGGTGCCAATACCGCCAGCCAATAAGTGAGAGTTACGTAAAAGAGCAAATAATACTGATTCTCTGATGACACCATCAAAATATATCCGAGAGGAACCGATCTACGTGTATGTAAAGTATTTATCAATTATTCATCAGTTTTAAGTGCATTTTTGAATAGAATGATTTAACAATAACAAGTCGGGGAGGTGATGAGCTCGCGGCCAAGTAATAACTACCGCATGGGTCGATCCATCAGGTTAAGCTACGCTTGCCGGGGTTAGTCCATGGATGATGGCCGTGACCATCTTTACATACCGAGACTCCTCCGTGCCTCGGAAAGCACGCTAAGCTCGGCTGTCATTCGTGGATCTTTGACAGTCGTTACAGGTCGTCAGAAGCCCGTAAATCTGACAACCAGTCTCACCAAGGGGTATCGTATTACCCAGTAACTGGAGCAACTGCTCCATGTAAAAAACGGGTATTCAGCTGCAACTGGTTAGACTGGAAGTTTATTCCCCAACATTATGTATTTGGGAAAAGGCTAGGCAGTGATTGGACCTGTGTTTGTATAATAGGTTGGGGAAAAAGTTTCTTCGCATTTTTTATGAAAATTCAAAACATTTTTTAATATACATTATTCACATTTATCTAAAGTATATAGGTATCATTTTGTTCGATAACTTCTTGCCATCTTGTAGGTAGGGACATGATCCCATTGCTATAGAAATTTTGGGACTTCTGATCAAAATACCGCGACAAGTGGTTTTGGCAGTCCTCTCGTGATGTTAACTTGACACTGCCTAAAGAATTCTGAAGAGACCAAAACAGGTGGAAATCTGAAGGTGCAAGGTCAGGACTATACGGCGGATGCATTAACACCTCCCAGCCAAACTCTCTTAATTTTTGCTGAGTGGCTAAAGATGTGTGAGGTTTAGCGTTATCATGATGAAAAACCACACCCCTTCTGTTGATTAATGCCGGCCGCTTTCTCTCAACTTCTTGCTTTAATCTCATCAGTTGTTCGCAGTAGAGTTCAGAATCGATGGCCCTGCCTGGTGGTAACCGCTCATAATGAATAATGCCCTTCCAATCCCACCACACACACAGCATCACCTTGTTGCGAGTTAACCCGGGTTTCGCCACAGTCTGTGAAGCCTGATCGGCCTTTGATCACGACCTTTTTCGCACGTTCTTGTCGTACGTGATCCACTTTTCATCACCAGTTATCAGCTTCTTCAAAAATGTTTCGGTTTCATTACGTCGTAATAAAGAATCACAAATGAGTACACAGTTCATTAGGTTTCTTTCAGTGAGCTCGTAAGGTACCCAAATATTGCGCTTTTTTGTGTACCCAGTTTTTTTCAAATGCGCCAAAACTATTTTGTGGTCAATTCCCAGTTCTTCAGCTACGTCGTAACTACTGATATGCCAATCTTGCTCCACTTTTTCAAAAATGGCATCCATTTTATCCGTAATAGGGCGACCAGAGCGACGTGCATCTTTGACATCAAAATTTCCGGATTGAAAACGCTTCAACCAAATTTGTGTTACTCTCACAGACACTGCACTGAGTCCATAAACATTGCAAATTTTTTTCGCGGCTTGCGTTGCATGTTTACCTTTTTTGTAGTAAAATTTTAAAATGTATTGAATTTCTTCATTAGATTCACTCATCTTGACAGTACGAAAAACAAATGAAAATCACACATTTTCCTAATTTGAATTTGGAATTATGTTCTTTAAAATTTAAACTTTCAATGATACCAAAACCAGCCAGATACAAATAGTATAGCCAAAGAGATTTTAGTTTAAGTTCATACAGACTATAATGCGAAAAGACTTTTTCCCCAACCTAATATTATGTTAAGATCTGGGCATTTTCTTGTTGTTTATAATAATTGTCACATTTTATATATTGTATCTACATGTGTGTGTGTCCGGTATCTGTAATCATAATCTTAAAGAAATAATTAACAGGTTCACGCGTGGTAAACGAGACAGTAGAAGTTTTATTGTTATGACGGCTATAGCCGTACAGTGCGCCGGAACGTGTTAAAAGGCTCAAAATGAAATGGCACTGATGTGCTATTGTGTAGCTCGCTAAACAAAAAAGGTAATTTAGCCAGCTGCATCCTCAAATTCCTCGACGCTTGAGCTACTCATATCGTCGAAAAAATATGTTAGTGCTGTGAGAGGGGCTGTAGCTTTAGTTATATTACTAAAGATAGAGGGATCTACTCATATAACTGATTATATATTAATCATATTCAATCGTACATAATAGGTTGGGGAAAAAGTTTCTTCGCATTTTTTAAGAAATTTCAAAACATTTTTTAATATACATTATTTACATTTATCTAAAGTATGTAGGTACCATTTTGTTTGATAACTTTTTGCCATCTTGTAGGTAGGGACATGATCCCATTGCTATAGAAATTTTGGGACTTCTGATCAAAATACCGCGACAAGTGGTTTTGGCAGTCCTCTCGTGATGTTAACCTGACACTGCCTAAAGAATTCTGAAGAGACCAAAACAGGTGGAAATCTGAAGGTGCAAGGTCAGGACTATACGGCGGATGCATTAACACCTCTCAGCCAAATTCTCTTAATTTTTGCTGAGTGACTAAAGATGTGTGAGGTCTAGCGTTATCATGATGAAAAACCACACCCCTTCTGTTGATTAATTCCGGCCGCTTTCTCTCAACTTCTTGCTTTAATCTCATCAGTTATTAGCAGTAGAGTTCAGAATCGATGGTCCTGCCTGGTGGTAACAGCTCATAATGAATAATGCCCTTCCAATCCCACCACACACACAGCATCACCTTGTTGCGAGTTAACCCGGGTTTCGCCACAGTCTGTGAAGCCTGACCGGCCTTTGACCACGACCTTTTTCGTACATTCTTGTCGTACGTGATCCACTTTTCATCACCAGTTATCAGCTTCTTCAAAAATGGTTCGGTTTCATTACGTCGTAATAAAGAACCACAAATGAGTACTCGATTCATTAGGTTTCTTTCAGTGAGCTCGTGAGGTACCCAAATATCGAGCTATTTTGTGTAGCCGGTTTTTTTCAAATGCTCCGAAACTGTTTAGTGGTCAATTCCCAGTTCTTCAACTACGTCGTAACTACTGATATACCGATCTTGCTCCACTTTTTCAAAAATGGCATCCATTTTATCCGTAATAGGGCGACCAGAGGGACGTGCATCTTTGACATCAAAATTTCCGGATTGAAAACGCTTAAACCAAATTTGTGCTACTCTCACAGACACTGCACTGGGTCCATAAACATCGCAAATTTTTTTCGCGGCTTGCGTTGCATTTTTACCTTTTTTGTAGTATAATTTTAAAATGTATCGAATTTCTTCATTAGCTTCACTCATCTTGACAGTACGAAAAACAAATGAAAATCACACATTTTCCTAATTTGAATTTGGAATTATGTTCTTTAAAATTTAAACTTTCAATGATACCAAAACCAGCCAGATACAAATAGTATAGCCAAAGAGATTTTATTTTAAGTTCATACATACTATAATACGAAAAGACTTTTTCCCCAACCTAATATTTTTTCTATCTATCACTTCGGGCTGAGGCCGCAGGCCACTCACGTTTCTATATTCAAATCAAAGTTTGTAATCTATTTAATCACCGCAAAGGTTGCATGCTATAACGCTTAAGGTTCAAGTCTCTACATCAGCTACGGCCCTACCTTGATAAAATAGGGCTTCCGCAGAGTCCCGTTTTATCCATTTGAGACAAACTTTGAATTATCCTACCTATGAGAATGATTACCTAACGTCAAAAAATAAAGACAAACTGGGGTCACGCTCTTCTATGAACACGCTTAGCTCAGGGGCCATACTATGATGTGAAAAAAGATCATGGTTCCAGTGTGTGAGAGAGAGACGGAGCTCCGTCTCTCTATATACGACCACCACCACCATCCTTTTTTCACAACGGAAGAAAGATTTTTTTCACGTTATAGTACGGCCCCAGGACGAGCGAATTGCGAAAGCCTGACACTATGTTAAGTGATAGTCAAGTTAAACATTAGGGTGTGCCAATGTGCACTCATAAATTAATATCGTATTCGTCCTTCTAAACCTCGTAAACCAAAACTAGCGAAAATGATTGACAAACCCCTTAACTGCAAACAATTTAATGTGAAAATTCACATCAGCCCAGAAGGGGTTGAATAAATAAAAACCTCAAACAATAATGGCTTAAACTTCATCAAACTTTATGGAGCTAGAGGAATAGAGTCAAAACTGTATAAGATTGATCGATCCTAACACATGAACTTACTCCAGAGCTCGAAAATGTATCATATAATGTCAACATTACACCCCGATTATTCTTACTAGTCCATATTGACTGACTGTGGGTCCTGAATCCTAAACTGTGCCAATTGTGTCAATCTGATACACTTTGCAAAGGCTATGCCCCGTTAGTAAAGCTGGTCAGCTTGGGCTGAGTATCTTCCCCCACCCCTTTCGAGAAGGAACACAGTTCTCAAAATTACTTAAAATAAAGTAAAAACCGACTTCAAAAACCAAAAACTAATAAAATAGCTTTCATAAAAACCAACAGCTTCTGAAGTCGGTGCCAAGCTAAAGTGCATTGAACAATTGAAGACACCTACTTCAGGAGCTGTTAAGTTTTTTGGTTGTAGAATTCGGTTTTTATATAAGTAAATTTATTTTTCCATTTGAATTCCATTTGATTTTTTTTTTTTTTTTTTTTTTAGTTGAATATACAATTAAGTACTTAAGTAAACCCAAGACGAACTAAAAGAAGAATCATCAAAATCGGCTTAGAAATGCCGGAGATACAGAACATTTATGCATATAACTTCGTACGTAAGAATAATTACATAATGTATTACCTATATACTAAAACCTTCCTGAAAGTCTGTAGATCACGTTAGTGAAAGAATCGTCAAAATTGGTTCATTCGTTTTTGAGAAAATCGCGGACAAACAAACATGCATACATACAGGTCGAACACAGAACCTCCATTTGAAGTCGGTTTAAAAGATAAAATCAAAATAATATTAGTAAGGGACGTTATTGAAAAACCTGGAGTATTTTCATCCTAATTATCATGAAAGAGTAAAAAAGAATCATTATGATGCCATTGTAGTCGACATCTTTTTAATCTCTTCCTCTACTCGCCAGCTCATTAGAATTAATCTGCCTAGCCTTTTCCCAACTATGTTGGGGTCGGCTTCCAGTCTAACCGGATGTAGCTGAATACCAGTATTTTACATGGAGCGACTGCCTATCTGACCTCCACAACCCAGTAACTGGGTATATGAAACAAACAAACAAACAATAATATGAAACAAAATTAAATAATTAATACTTCATGCCCTGCTGATAGTAAGTAAATGTAATGCAGTGACATGATAAACGTCAATTAGATAATTCTTAAAAGAAAAAGTTTCCATCTATTAACTCTTAAAATGTCGATTGTACACCATGTGTACAGATAACAATAGAATTTCAATTGTGTCTGCTAATTGGCGCGCGACGGGTTAATACTGTTAATAAAAATATCTCTAACTCTTTTTATTCAATTTCAAAACCTATACTTTAAAATGTAAAACTACGTTATAAAATGTTCATTGGCTGTATTAGACCTTTTTAAGTCATTTATTTTTGGAGCCAATTTTTTAATTTTAGTTTTCTTAACAAATAAATTCTTTTTCTTTCTCTGAGCTCCTCTTAAAATGTTTATAGCACCCTGGTGTCGTAATGCGGTATTAAGGAACCTATCATAACTGTTTTCATTGTATTTAATTCCTACTTGCGCATTAGCAACTACAGTATCGACTCCACGTCATCTTCATCTAACTTCAAATCTACTTTCAATTCACAAAATTGACCATTCTCCTTTATTTCAGTTGCCAAACAGGAATGCACATTTTCCTTTGTTTCCAAAAATTTCATGCTGAAGTTATAAACTAGCTTCTGTCTGCGACTTCGGTGATATTTGTTGTCCCCGACCTACCCCGTCGCATCACATCGCATCGCCTGCCCGCGCTATTACTTCGTTTGCGCTTAGCGTTACTTCTGACTTTGTTTTCCTTTTGCTCGGCTCCTAAGGGCCCTAGCGTGATGTTAACTAGCCTATAGCCCTCCTCAAGAATTGGGCTATAAAATGCAAAAAGACTTTCAAATCCGACTGGGGTACTTCCAGAAATTAGCGTGTTCAAACAAACTAACAAAAAAACAAACTATCGAGAGGGGGTCATCAATCCGCGGAAAATCTCGCAATTCAGAAAAATTACATATTTTGCACAACGCCGTAAATGAAAATTTTGTCGTAAATTTTGTCCGCAGTCCGCACTAAGCATGTTCTATGCTCAAGAGCGGTATGAATGAAAGTTATTTTGCTTTTTAGTAGTTTTATAATAGGTCTTTACCTATGAAATTGCCGTTTTGTATGAAAAAATTTAAACGAATTTTTTTCATGCATTTTTTATTTGTATTAATCGAAGTAATCACCCATGCAATCAATGCATCTTTGCCAACGCAGTGGCAGTTTATTGATGCCCTTCTTAAAGAAATCAGCTGGACGGGAGGCAATAAATTCTTCAAAGGCATTTTGTACTGCCTCTCGGGTATTGAATTTTTTCCCGCCAAGAAGTTATCCAAATTCTGGAAAAAGTAGAAGTCTGTAGGCGCAAGGTCTGGTGAGTAGGGCCGATGATGGAGAGCTTTCAACCCCAGTTCTTGCAACTTGGAGACCGTCTGCTGTGCAGTATGAGGTCGGGCGTTGTCGTGCAGGAGCAGCGGAGACGAGCGATTGACCAATGCTGGTTGGAGATGTGCCAGCTTCTCCATCATTGTGTTCAGTTCTTCACAGTACACATCTGAAGTAATGCTCACCCCGTTTGGTAAGAAGCTGTGATGAATCACACCGGCGCTAGACCACCAAACAGTGACCATCACTTTTCTAGGGATAAGTTTTCGTTTAGGGCATTGTTTAGGTGCTGAACCAGGATCCAACCAACTTGCTGAGCGCTTGCGGTTATCAAACAGAATCCATTTTTCATCGCAGGTAACAATGCGGTTCAAAATTCCTTCATTTGTGTGTCTGTTGAGCAGTGCAAGGCACGTCTCGACGCGTACTTCGCGCTGGCGATCATTGAGTTCGTGGGGCACCCATTTGTCAAGCTTTTTTACCTTGCCAATTTGACGCAAATGGACCAATATTGTTTTGACGCTAACGTCGAAAGCTGCTGCTAATTCAGCCGTAGATTGTGTATCATCAGCTTCCACAATCGCCTTTAATTCGTCATTGTCGACCAAAGTCTTCGGACGACCGCGAGGTTAATTTTTCAGGTCGAAATTTCCAGAACGGAAGCGAGCAAACCAATAAGAAGTGGTGCGTTGGTTTGTAGTGTTAGCTCCATAAACGTCGTGGATATTGTGTGTCGCTTGTGCCGCGTTGCTGCCACGACGGTACTCATATTCCATAATTACTCGAATTTTTAACGTAGGTATCCATGATGACGAAAAAGATTGAAATGCGATGAAAATGTAACACTAATCAATAAACAAATGACTACTTTTGGAAAAAAAATCCATGTTTTTAAAATAAAATTAATTTGAAATTAGAATTCTTAGCCAAACAAAAATTATTTTGATTTGAAATGGCCAGTACTGCAGAACGGCAATTTCATAGGTAAAGACCTAATATTATCTCCGAAACTGTGTTACCAATTGACATACTGTGAAGGCCAAATCTTATCTTCATGATGTCCTTGTAATGATAAAATAGCTTAATTTTGATAAGGATTAATATTTTGTTGTTTAAATAATTATCCAAACGTAAGTATGTCGAAAAAATACTTTTTTAAAACAATAAACGAAGTAAAAAAGATAAAAATATGGTGTCGCGGACTTTTTTGTAGAATTATTTAAGACGGATCAGGTTGCCATACATTGTTTTCAATTTTAAACAACCGTTTTGTGCAGCGCATGCAAATAATTCGTTTTAAGAGCCATTTCTTTTTTCAATTTTAAACAACCGTTTAGGCAGCGCATGCAAATAATTCTGCTTTAAGAGGTATTTCTTTCCGACTTGCTAGACTAAATTTGTGATAGCTCGGCTAATATGAATGATATAAACATAATTTATAGCCTATAACACTCAGGAATAATGTAGCTTTCTACCAGTGAAAAAGTTTTTAGAATTGGATCATTGGTTCCGGAGATTACCCTCTAGATACAAACTTACAAACAAATTTTACCTCTTTATAATGTATGTATATACTAATAGGTATTATAAAAAAGTAAAATTTGTAAGTTTGTAAGTTGTAGGGGGTAATCTCCGAACTAATGATCCAATTCTAAAAAATTTTTCACTGGTATAAAGCTACATTATTCCTGAGTGCTATAGGCTATAAAAAAAACGGCCAAGTGCGTGTTGGAACACGCACAACGAAGGGTACCATAGTTGAAAAGAATTTATCCCAAAATCAAACTTAACAAAGGACCCCGAAAAAATTTTTTTTATGTCATAAAACTACAAATTAAGAATTTTCGGACTTTTTCCTTCACTGGTGCTGGGAGACCTTGCTTCTTGCCAGATTTCATTATTCTAGGTCAACGGGAAGTATCCTATAGGTTTTGATTTTGCGACAGTTGCGAGTATCAAAATGTGTCGCAAAATGGACGTATTTTTTTATTGCGTTGACTTAGAAGTTTGATATTTTTAGAACTCTAAGGGACCATAGATACACGTATTTGATATTAATTTCAACTTGATATTTCCACGCGTCCTTGAGAAAAAGGGTCTTGACAGACTGACAGACTTGATTTTTTTTTTATGTGATAGAATTACAAATTAACATTTTTCAGTCTTTTTCCTTTACTTGTGCTGTGAGACCTTGTTTCTTGCCAAATTTCATTATTTTAGGTCAACGGAAAGTACCCTATAGGTTTTGATTTACTTGCGACAGTTGCGAGTATCAAAATGTGTCACAAAATGGTCGTATTTTTTTATTGCGTTGACTTAGAAGCTTGATTTTTTAGAACTCTAAGGGACCATAGACTTACGTATTCGATATTAATTTCAACTTGATATGTTCACGCGTCCCTGAGAAAAAGGGTAATGATAGACTGACAGAGTTGATTTTTTTTTATATGATAGAATTACAAATTAACAATTTTCCTTTACTAGGTTATGATTAGGTTAGGTTAGGTTAGGTTTTGATTTACTTGCGACAGTTGCGAGTATCAAAATGGCCGTATTTTTTTATTGCGTTGACTTAGAAGCTTGAGTTTTTTAGGTATCCAAGAGACCATAGACTTACTTATTTTATATTCATTTCAACTTGATACCTCCACGCGTTCCTGAGAAAAAGGGTCTTGACAGACTGACAGACAGACGGACAACAAAGTGATCCTATAAGGGTTCCGTTTTTTTCCTTTTGAGGTACGGAACCCTAAAAAGTAATATTGTTTGTATGTTTTGAGCTCCTGAATTTAAAGTATTTTACTACAATACTTAAATATTAACATCTAGAATTGACCTGTACGCGTTCTAGTTTAAATTTAATTTTTTGCATAACTTCCTTGCATTATTTGAAGGCGTAATAATAGATTTAAAAGTTACTAAAATTATAACGCTTTTAAAGTATGAATGCGCTTCACTATTTCTACCAGTCAACTCTTACTGAAAGCCGTGTTAAAGAACTTCGTTCCAATAAAAAGCTAACAAGACAGTGTAACATTACGAAATGAAAGATTGAAAATACATGAACACAAGCTGTGCGTTGATCGGAGCTCGATATCCCCCACCCTCACAACATACGCTGGCGTTGGTCCTGCTCGTCGTCAGCTCGGCATATCGGCGCAGTCCTTCTCTTTGTTGTGTAGGGTACTGTGCGTATGCTTTTGGCTGGTTTTTACGTAGGTACCTGCTCGACGTGATAAACCATTAGGTTTATCACGTCGAGCAGGTTATGAGGCCCAGCCGCCAGAATCAAACATATGTATGTCGGAGTCGTCAGGATTTACTCAGTTAGATTAAGACACCATGTTGGCATAAGATGGGTTTCGTGCAGTGAAAACACACTGGGTGCGATACACGGTGTTTAAAATCACAATCTAACACAACGAATCGAGTACAGTTCCGCGACGTAGTAACTCCGATGCGATCAGACACTAGAATGTCTTCCTCGCCATAAGGATAAAACATCACGACTCTGTATAAGCGCGCTGTAGGTGTGGGTAGATCACGTGATGTCGCCAGGGGCGCGCTTGCGATTCGTTTCGTGTTTATACTAATGACCGGATCCGACATGTATATATATAAATATTATGGTGTGGCAGACATTTAGTCATGTTGTGCCCAGAGGCTGAAAAAATCGAATGGACGTTATCCATTACGACTTACGATATTGTTTTCGATTTTACGAGTATGATCCAACAACTTTAACACAAACCATTGTCATAACGCAACGTTTCCCTCTTTACAGCTACAACTATTCCCGTGATGATGAAGAGATATACAAAGAGTTTTCTGAAATAGCAAATGAACTAATACCACAGTTGATGAAAGCTGAAAGCTCTGGCCACTCTGCTAGATCCATTCTGAAGGACCCAGAGTGTTTTGCGTCATTGCTAAGGTATGGTTTGTATTTAAAAATACTCAGGCCATTATTATTATCTTATCTTATTTTTGATAAAATAGTTAATAATTTTGCTTCTATTAACTTTTAGATTTTATGACGGCATTTGCAAATGGGAAGAAGGTAGTCAAACACCAATTCTTCATATTGGTTGGGCAAAACCCCTTGTGAGCACAATATCAAAATTTGATGCGGAAGTAAGAGCTCAAGTCCACATAGTAAGTAAAACTGATACTGATGATCACTCAGAGTCAAATAAAGCATCAGACAATGTTGAAAAAGACAAAGGCGATAATGACAAATGGAACAATAATTCTGAGAACACTGAGATGACTGTGCGTGAGCAACTAACTGCCGCTGTGAATAGTCGGCCGCGCGTCACACTGTACAGCCATAAGATGGCGGCACTGAGGCCGTTACTTCTAGCTGAGAGATTGAACACGCACGCGCTACAACTGCAGTTGACAGCGCAGAGCCAGCTACAACGCCCGCAGGCGCCGACGAAGAAAAGAGATGTCGATGACGCTAATTCATCTCTACCGACAGCGCGCGCCAAACGAGCTCGTCGCGAACGTTGAAGGAATTGGTAATGTTTTTAAATTGGAACCGAATACGCTTCTCTGTTAGACTGGTACCAATGTACCTAAATGAGTGATGTATACAAAGTATTTTATGTGTTTCTATTAGATTGTTACTGTTGGTAGTACATTATTTATTCTGGGTGATATCATGTATTTTTAGAGTCGAGTTTAAAACTAAACAAATCACCCAATATAATTTAAACTTGAAGAATAATTTAACTTTGGATGGATCATCATTCTGGTTTACTTAAATACGAATGGGGCAGTGCCTCGAATCTACATTTAAAAATAGTCTGCTGCAGTGTCAACCTAACCACGCATTGAATTTTAACCAAATTTTAAATTTTCCATTATTCACAATGACTACCGTCATCAGTTGCTAAATAACTAGTATATAATAGAAATTTATTTTTATGAATAGTAAATTTTAATTCAGACTAGATAAAAACTCTGAATGCCAACTATAATAACTATTATCCTTACTTGTGATTTCTAGTGATGCAACAAATTTTACGAATACGAATACCGATTGTACTATTCGCTGAATACGAATACCTGATTCTACTAAAGTAGCACACAATTGTTAGTCAAAGAAGGTGAAAAAAAATTAAACACGCTAAGCAATATAAATATTTACAAGTAATTTAAAATTAATTATAAGTAATTTAAAATTAACTATAAGTAATTTTTTATTTAAAAAACCAGCCAGTTTTTTGGCGTCAAACGATTTTTTTTCAGTCTGTATATTTTCTGCTGTTGAAAATAGCTCAACTAAATACAGTCCACGCGCGAGTTCCGAGGAAACATAAGTAATGATGACGTAATGAGCTAGCTATAGTGAGAGAGAGAGAGTGACGGTCGGGCGCAGCCACTGACCTCTATTAAAATACGCTGGACTGGCTATCGCTATCAACTTCATGTGCCTATTTGAAAATTGCCATTTTGGCGCTGACGGCAGCAATGTGGGGGAATGGAACTAATACTAGTGATGTATAAAAACTTTTCTGATATCGACCACAATGATAGAAATATTACCAACGCTATTGTTACAGATTTCCTATAAATTAAATTGGTATAGTTAGTTAGTAATAGGTAATTATTAACATGTAACATTCGTGTTGTCTTTTATACATAATATGTTTTTAAAATCGTGAAATACGTTTTATAACATAATAGGTTGGGGAAAAAGTTCCTTCGCATTTTTTAAGAAAATTCAAAACATTTTTTAATATACATTATTTACATTTATCTAAAGTATATAGGTACCATTTTGTTCGATAACTTTTTGCCATCTTGTAAGTAGGGACATGATCCCATTGCTATAGAAATTTTGGGACTTCTGATCAAAATACCGCGACAAGTGGTTTTGGCAGTCCTCTCGTGATGTTAACCTAACACTGCCTAAAGAATTCTGAAGAGACCGAAACAGGTAGAAATCTGAAGGTGCAAGGTCAGGACTATACGGCGGATGCATTAACACCTCCCAGCCAAACTCTCTTAATTTTTGCTGAGTGGCTAAAGATGTGTGAGGTCTAGCGTTATCATGATGAAAAACCACACCCCTTCTGTTGATTAATTGCGGCCGCTTTCTCGCAACTTCTTGCCTTAATCTCATCAGTTGTTCGCAGTAGAGTTCAGAATCGATGGTCCTGCCTGGTGGTAACAGCTCATAATGAATAATGCCCTTCCAATACCACCACTCACTCAGCATCACCTTGTTGCGAGTGAACCCGGGTTTCGCCACAGTCTGTGAAGCCTGACCGGCCTTTGACCACGACCTTTTTCGCACGTTCTTGTCGTACGTGATCCACTTTTCATCACCAGTTATCAGCTTCTTCAAAAATGGTTCGGTTTCATTACGTCGTAATAAAGAATCACAAATGAGTACACAGTTCATTAGGTTTCTTTCAGTGAGCTCGTGAGGTACCCAAATATCGAGCTTTTTTGTGTACCCAGTTTTTTTCAAATGCGCCAAAACTGTTTTGTGGTCAATTCCCAGTTCTTCAGCTACGTCGTAACTACTGATATGCCGATCTTGCTCCACTTTTTCAAAAATTGCATCCATTTTATCCGTAATAGGGCGACCAGAGCGACGTGCATCTTTGACATCAAAATTTCCGGACTGAAAACGCCTAAACCAAATTTGTGCTACTCTCACAGACACTGCACTGGGTCCATAAACATCGCAAATTTTTTTCGCGGCTTGCGTTGCACTTTTACCTTTTTTGTAGTAAATTTTTAAAATGTACCGAATTTCTTCATTAGATTCACTCATCTTGACAGTACGAAAAACAAATGAAAATCACACATTTTCCTAATTTGAATTTGGAATTATGTTCTTTAAAATTTAAACTTTCAATGATACCAAAACCAGCCAGATACAAATAGTACAGCCAAAGAGATTTTATTTTAAGTTCATACATACTATAATGCGAAAAGACTTTTTCCCCAACCTAATATGTTAAGATTTACTAAAATTGTAGATAATTGATTTAAAACAAGTAATATAGGCATATATTTTGTTAAATGTTACTAAAACACAGATAAAAAGACATGTCTGCACTAGTTGAGTACCTAACTAAACTAATGAACTATAGATAGTCATAATAAGCAGATATTTTACGTAGGTAGAAAACATAACTTGAAATAGCAGTATCTAGTACTGTTTATGGACTGTAATAATAAGTATCACATGTCCGGTTGACGCCTTCCTTCCTTGTTCTCCTTAATCGGATAACAGTTCACTATAGGATCAACAAATAATAAAATTCTATAAAATAGTAAATTACTAAGATAGATATAGTAATTAATAAGATAATCCCTTCCTGTTAAGAGTGCACAATAAGATATTATTACTAGTCAGATACCGCATGTTGCCATGTGATAGGAGACACAATAACTTTCTATTAGGTCTGTAATTACGGTAATTATCTTGTAACAGCTTAATTACCGTAGGGGAGGGGGACAGGTAAATAAAAAAAGCATTCTCAAATCACATATTTTATTAAATTAAAAATTACTATCGAGCCCATATTATTTGCCGAGTCAAAAAATGTCTAACCTTCTCTCCAGTTATTACATAAAGAATATTTTTTTGTTTCTGCGAACAAACGGATGTCTATATATTTTGTTATTATTTTTTTTAAAAGAATATTTAAATGACTGTGAAAATTGTCTGAGATATAACTATCTCTCAAATGACCTTCTAGCTCAGGAAACAGTTCATTTATTTTTGTTAAGAGGTTCCTTATTACCTTTGCAGTTAGTAATGCAGGAAAATTCAACTCTATAGGTGGTTTATTGTTATGTTTACAAGCTTGTCGGAATAATGATTCCACCATAAAACAAATATTTACTACACTCACAGAGGGCACAGTTAACCCACCTCTCTGCTTTTGGATAATAAGCGCTACCCCATTTCTCCTATTTGACACTGCATCTTGTGGTACAGCTTCACAGGCCATTAAACATTCTTCACATTTTATTTTTTTTCGAATCGATCGAAATACAAAGCCTGCAATATAGCCAATGCATTGTTTGGAAGTCTCATTAATATTAGAGTCAGGTATTGCCCAAAATTCATGTAAAAATTCACTTAACTCGATTTGTAACGAGGATGGGTCATCGTCGTCAAGGCGGTATTTCTTCGTAATAAGCATATTTTCAGCATTGGTAAAATCATCAACATTAAATTTATTTATTTTAGCACGCTTTGCACTAGAAGTAGTTAATATTGATACATTATTGCCCTGAACATTGCCGGTGGAAGTTTTTATTTCGTGATGGATTAACAACTGTTTATGTGCATTGACCTATTGTGCAGCTGTTGGGTTTGGGCACCAACCCCCACGGCTACGAATGGCACAAAAAAAACAATTCTAGATGATCCTGGCTCATCTTATATGTTAGAAGATACTTTATTACTGCGTTGTAGAATCCTAAAAAACCCGCCTTACGACGGGATTTAACTGCCAAAGTATTATCCATCAGTTTGATTTGACTCAGATACCTAACTTCGTCAAGAACTTTTGTCCTCCACCTGTTTTCATTATTTACTCGTAAAGGACTTTTAAATCCTCGAGCCCAGGGATTCTGTACATTTAAAAGGTCAAAGATTCTATCTACGGCTCTTATGAACCTGACCGTAGCTGCGGAACCACTAAACTCAGGGAGATTTAAAATTTTGTCACAAAACTCAATCGCGTCTGCTACACTGCTACTGAGAGTTTGAGCCGCAAGGTAAACTTTCATAATCATTTTTTTTATAATTTATATGCAAGTTTTTCAATTTGTTTCCTAATCTTAGGCCTTCAGTTTCTTGCAATTTTGCCAAATTCTCGACATATACCCATTTAATTAAATCACCTCTGTCATCTTTTAAAACTTTTAGATCACCCAAACAATTTCTTATGTTTTTTTAACATATGACATGGGTCAAAAATAACATGCACTTTGTGTTCTTTATTTATGGGATGACAGAAATATGGTTTTGCTGCTGTTCCTATTTGAAGCTCTTCCCCTAATTTAGCTACTGCAGAAAAATGTTCAGGTGGCCCATCTAAAGTTAAGGAGCATATCTCCACAGATACGTCATGCAACCGAATTAAGGCCTGTTTAATTAGAGCACTTTTGGTTTGCGTATTTTAACCTTTTAACCGCCCGACTTCAAAACAGTTGGCGTGTCCCCAGCGCCCGGCACAGTGAATCGAAAATTAAATACCTACAAGAAAGAGGGATGTGCAATATTTAACTTTGCGATGTCGATATTTCGTTTTAATAACGACATTTGCATTTACGAGCGTGGTTAACTAACAACTATATCTCACCAAGCTAAGTTTGCACCTCGCGTCGTTTACGTCACACTGACGCTTAGGTACGGGCTGCAAAAAAGGATTCGCTATGACTTTAAAAAAGTAAACAAATGTTTGTTAGATTTTACTTTGCATTTATTGTTTTTAACATTATATTATACGTAGGTACACGGGTACACGCCGCATTCCAGCGAGGTGTAAACTTAGCTTGGTGGAGATATAGGTACCTACCTACTTGAATACTACGTACCTTACGAAATTATTCGGCATTTTTCGCAAGCCAGTAAAACAAAAAGTGTTTAAAAATTTGATCGATTTATTAATTATTACTTAAACTATTCACAATAAAATCAGTCCAGAGAAGGGTTTGGCGAGTTATACGAACATAAAAGTGTCCAAAAGTGCGGTGTGTGGCAGCGCGGCGGCACGCACAAAATAAATTCTAACTATGTATCTACGAGCGAGTCAGCGAGTCCACACGTGACTCGCGCTCGAACCAATCAGAATCACCGTTCCAGAGTGACCGCGCGCGCATTCTCATCGCACGGCGCGCTCTCGCCATCTCACTCACTCTAATTAAGTTTAAAATTTCCATTCAGACATCACCACCATACTACACAATAAATTAAAATACATATAACTAGATATGTAATAAAAATAAAAATTACCTCTACATCAATGTCAAACTCTTCATCTGATAAAAATTCTTCATTTTCATCGCCTTCTAGAATTCGTATTAACTCTTCAGTAGTCGTCATGATAAATTTCTATCATGTACATTTACGAGTATCGACATACGAACGTAAAACTTCATGCACAAGCACAACATTGATGGAAAATTCCAGAAGTCGGCACTCGTTTATGACGTAAGAAGCGGTCGTCTTTATCCGACCGTAGCGCAGGGCGTACTAACAAAGTAAGTTTCGGAACATGTAGGCTAGGGATGGGAACCATCAATTCAACCGCTGACATTTCATAAGTAAATTTACTTAATTTTAAAGGAATTAAATGAAATACTCACAAATATTTGTAAAAAAATGTTTTATTAACAATTGCTGTATTTGTTTTAAAGTTAATTAGTCAGTATAACGAGAAATATTTTGATTTATGTTTATTTTTATATCGGTAAATCTTGGCATATGTCCCGTCCCTCATGTCGGATTTTGTCGTCATGGGCGTTGCACATCAATACAATTTTCTAAAAATAATGTTAGTAATTCATCTAACTTTGGACATTATTTTTAGGACTTCTAATTAAGAGACTAAAGTGTATTAAACTGTAAATGATTACTTACTAACTATTTACCTAATATAAACATATTTTTGATAGAATACAGCTTAATTAAATAAAAAAGCTGATTAAACGAGCATTGATATTTTGGTCGTAAATATACGACTCTGGCGAAATGGGCCCGAAAATATTTGTCGGATTAATCCGACGTAGGCGGTTAAAAGGTTAATAGAGGTCAGTGGGCGCAGCGCACACCCGCCTGCTTCCTCAAAAAAAGCTACAAACAAACACTAAAAAGTCTCTACAATTGCTGACGATCTATGGATCATCTTTGGATGTAAACAAATGATAAGAACGTTTTATGATTTTATAAATTAATCTTTTTATCTGTCAACTCGGTCGCAACGCAGCATGGGATTTCTAGGAAGTCACTAATTACGAATGTCATGAAGGTATTCGGCGAATACGAATATTCGTATTCGTTGCATCACTAGTGATTTCACATCAGTATAGGAACAGTCAACTGCACTTCGTTGGCAACAATTTGATATGCTTTCAGTTACCTTTATAGGTGTTTTTAGAGTCATGAGCGTTTTATCACACAAGTGGAAATGCGGCAAGAATTTTATTACGGCGCAGATGCGGAGCTAACCTAGTGCTGTATAAATCTCGTAAAATATTATTAAAATTATGACTCTAGGAACGCCCATGTTGCATTTATTATATGTCCCACCCATACATACATAATAATATGAAGCATGTACTTAATGAAATCGTTTTAAGACGAAACGTTTTTTAGTTTGTCTGTATAAGTAGTAATTAAAATAGGAAACATTCTGAGATATAAAATAATGTAAAAGAGCCCTAGCATACATGATTGTCTTATAATCAATCGAAGATGAGCCATTTTGCGACTTCATCAATATGCATCGCGTTTTAGTGCCTCGTTGCGATCAGTTGCGTTAGTAAAATTGTGCATTTCAAAAATTGCTTCAAGCAGCATCGCATTTTAGCAACTCTGCATTTTTGCAATAAAAAAATGCATAAGATTGCCTTGTTCTGAGAGGTGCCAGTGTTTTTTAGAGTTGTTTAAAATTATGCGTTGACAGCAGGTGCTTCCATCATAGTATTTTTACTATTATACATAAGTAGGTAACACCACGCTGCGGCTGCTTTCAGGCGCCTTAATATTTCATATTAATTACAGAAACAATTAAAACGCCATTGTAACTCGCGTGGATCCACGTTCCGGCTACGAAGGATTAAGGGGGATGCGCTAAGGCAGCCCGCGAATTTCAAATTTTCTTACATTTTTTGCAATTTGAAGCTCAGTAAGTATTAGGTTGTATGTTGATCAAAATATGATTCATCTTCATGATGATACAAGAGAGCTGTATTGGTGATTCTAATGATTATATTATTCTGTAAATACATATTGGTTTAGGGTACCGAATCATATTTTGATCAACATACAGCCAGACTCTGACCTGCAAATTGCATAAAAATGTAAGAAAATTTTCGTGGGCTACCCGGGCGTTTTCGCCTTTAGATACAATTCCGAAGATGACGGCAGACCGCAGACGGCAGTGACTGTGCCGCCCAACCACAACAAGCAAATTGACACCCTATGTCAACTTGTCGTGGCATTGCCATTTCAGGCAACTATCAATGAGTAACACTAATTGTGATTTGAATATAGTTACAGACAAAATGTGTCTATTTAC
This sequence comes from Cosmia pyralina, assembly GCA_946251885.1. Lineage (NCBI taxonomy): Eukaryota > Metazoa > Arthropoda > Insecta > Lepidoptera > Noctuidae > Cosmia > Cosmia pyralina. The sequence goes on from OX276346.1 coordinate 17,266,318, forward strand.
TTAACAATAATTATTTCCCTGGCTTTATTTCTATGAAAACATACCGTAGCTGGCGAAAATGCCACCTGGTGCTGCGGTCGAGCGGCGACTGCAGACGACATACCAGTACCGCTCCTACTAATCGAAAATGCGTATTTTTGTTGATTAATGAGTTTCGCGAAACTGAAGGAAAGAAGTGCCGCTGCAATCGTAGACGTGACGTCACGTTCGGAATTAAAAACCATAGCGGCACTGTCTGACGTCTGTCGCTTGTGTTTATTGTCAACCGCAACGCCACTGCCGTCTGCGGTCTGCCGTCGCCTTCGGAAGTGTGCCTTAAAGGTGAGCGGCAACTGGTTCGTGCCGGCCGCAACGCACGCACGGCATGCAACGGGTTTCGGTTTGCTTTGTATGAATTCATAATAGCATTGCGTCCACTACCGGTACCGCCCGCTTTTTGATTTCCTCATACAAACAAACCAAAATGCGTTTCGTGCCGTGCGTTCGTTGCGGCCGGCGCGGCGCGGACCAGTGGACGCTCACCTTTATGATGCATTTCATCACATCATTTACTTACAGTAGTTTATTACCTTTACATTAGGAACGCACATCTAAACATTGAAAATATTCGACGCGCGGGAACAGCGAGATGGTTGGTGGGGGGTTATGTTATCAAAGAGAAGAAAATGAGATGCGCCGTTCTTGCTGGCGGCATAAGAATGGCTTCAAAAAAGTATTTGTAAAAGTTGTCCATTATTTTGCTATCTGTAATTTTTTTTTAATCTATGAATTCAGATCAATCTTCTTAAAAAGTTAAGGACAGTCTCATAAGACCGTTTTCCTGTAGGTACAGTTGGGAAATTTGAATTATGACCCACCTTATGCTTATTTTGTTACAGACATTCAAATACAATTAGGTCGACATTCGCGTAAACATACATTTCCATGGTAACGATCTTATCTGCCATTTAATTACAAAGAGAATTGTCTTTTGCAGTCTCCATCTTTGTTAAGACCTTTTACACACAAGTGCGGTATAAAGCTGAATGCTCACCCAAAATAAATACGATGCGTACGCATTGTCGTACTAAAATCAATGTGTTTTTAATCTAATATTTATTTTAATACGCGTTCAGCTTAAATGTGCTACAAACGAGATTCCGCCATCTTTGCATACCTACAGCTTCACTGAATTTTGTTTGCAAAGTGCGTTAAGGCAACAATAAGAAATGGGGAAGTAAAACGCTTAAAAAATATAAAAATTATAATGTTGAACCAGTATTATTTAACAATAGTTAATACATTATAAACAAAACTAAGAACGGGTCTTCTTGCGATATTCCTTTTTACGAGGTAAACAGGTACCTACTTGTTTCCCGACGTTTCGTTTAGTGTTGTGTGTAGAAGTACCGACAGTGACAATAATAAAAATTGTGAAGACCAAGTGATGGTAGATGCCAATACCCGCACTTTACGAAGACGTCGCTGAGCTGTCATCAGCCTAAGGACTACTATAGTATACTGGCAACATCAGTCCTCCCGTGACCACGATCGCTGCAAGGCGGTCGAAACGTCGCGAAACAAGTAGGTACTTACCTGTTTACCTCATAAAAAGGAATATCGCGAGAAGACCCGTTCTTAGTTTTGTTTATAATGTGTGCAAATCGCGAAAGTTTAAAAAGTTTAATAGTTAATATCCAGTGTAACCACCATTAATTGCAATAACAGCCAATAGTCTCGAACGCATTGATCCAATAAGGCGACTGCAAATATCACTTCCTCTCATATTCCCAAACATTGCAATGTTGCTCAATTGCTTGCTTTGTCCTCTCGTTTCTGTTATCCCACATTTGGACCATCAGTCCCCATAAATTTTCAACTGGATTTATGTCTGGGGATTTAGACGGCCAGGGAATTAGCGTAACTTCTGGATGCTGGCTAAATCAGTTAAACACAACTCTGGCCGTATGCACTCTACAGTTATCGTGAACATAATAAAAGCTTGGAACTTCTTCTCGCGGGTAAACTGTTCGCACTGTCGGTAACATAGATTCTTCTAATAAATCCACATAAGCCATTGCATCGCATGAGAAGAAATCTGATAAAATCTCCTACACCTCCGGTTCCCATCCAGCCCCACATGTTAGCTGAGATTCGGCCAGATAATTGATTCGGGAGTACGTGATCCTCGGCGTATCGTGTGTTATTGTAACGCCACAAGGTTTACTAACATGATTTCGCTTGCACGACAGCGCCGGCTCCTATCTCTGTCCTTGTCTATCGGTACCTGTAGGTTTGCGACTGTGATCACAGATTTATGAGTTTCGGTGCATGCAGTCGTGCGCCGAGCCCAAGTGATTGCGATGTTAGCGCGTAAAATATCTTCCTCTAATATATCAACGGGTTGGCACTAGGAAATCGTGTTATGGGTTTTGGCTAAGTTTATATTGTAGAAAACTTAAAGTAGTAGCTATGAAAAAAAACGTCAGGCTAGCTCAAGAGATTCACCAGTCCGTGAAAAAATCTAATTGAGGATAAACCTTGTGGATGATTGTTAAAAAAAAATTGAATATCAGTAAGAACGTGCAAAAAGCACTGGTGACTTCTTTTTTGTACGCCAAAGTTATCAAAATACGGCCATATAAACTTATCCAAAACCGATAACACGATTTCCTAGTAATCTTCAAAGATAAATAATCGTTTTGAAACGGGGCTTCGGGACCTTAAGGGCCAAAAATTCATCAATGGTTGCCGCCTTACTGTTTTACCATTGCCAACTCCTATTTATCTAAGCAACAGTCACTGAGAAACAACAAAATATGTATTTATGTAATGTGACAAAAAAAACCCTTGTATAAAGTAGAAATTACGATCGTCACTGTGTGACGTCAGAATGGTTGATACTAATATTTAAATGTTTATGTTATTATTGTAAGTATGATCAGTTGATCATGGTAAAGAATATATTTTTCAAATTAAATTATATTTAAAAAAAATACCGTTGTAAAATTGAATGAATTGAAGAACATATTATAATATGTAGAACATTATAATTATATAGGTAAGTACTCGGATATCTGTCTACAAAAAACATTTTGTTTTTCGATGTTGTTATTTTACTGTGTACCTACATCTCATAACATTAAAAAGGTCATTTAATATATTATATTTAAAAAGGTAGAATGCCTTTAATTTAAAATGAAAATTATAATTAAGTGAGGTCTGAAAATGATGTTAATGATTATGTTAATCATCTAAAGATCAGAAAAATCACATGTCTGTATAATGTAGGTACTTAATAGTATTAGTATGTTTTAAAAGTATTTCATGAAAATGTAAACAAATGGGTAAGAAAACGTTCCTGTGGTTATCAATTTGTAGTGCCACTTGAGTGTTTTGATTTGATTATTTGAACACTTTAAATCCGGAATTCTAATTTTAAGACGCTTTAGAGAAGTTTTTCATTTGAAAATTGAGGGTATTTTTACAACCAGAATTTCGTCGACGATTTTCAATGAGCTACTATTCAATAATGTTATTCAAACATTAATTGTTGGGTAAAGTGGTGAGATATAAAATGAGTGATTGCGAAAGAATTTAACCTGAACAGGTTTCGTTTACACTTTCATCAAAATCTTTTGGAACAGATTTTACTATCGATACTTTGTGAATATTAAGCATTCCTAACTTAACAAAGTTGTAGCACAAACTTCTACCTAAACCAATGATATTATATTAAAATATCATTGACCTACACTAATTAGCAAACAATAAAAAGTATTTATTGTTATAAAGGTGAAGATACGACAAACACAGCTGCTATTAATAAAAATATATTAAGCAAGCTAGACACAGCAGCAGGTCAAGTTACTGCAAACTGTCAAATTTTCTCATTCGATTTTGAACTTGGCCGTCAACATTTTAAGATTTGGAGAAATTTGACAGTTTGGTATAAGCCTGATGTGTTGTTGTTGAAAGTGAAAAATAACTTTAACTTCGGAAGTCGGTGGCAAAAAACGAAAATACATTTAACTAGACACCGACTTCCGAAATTAAAGATATTTTTCACTTTGTAGTGTTGTTTTTGGAAGTCGGTTGTATTATTTTGTAAAAAAGTTTTTTTATAGATTGAGACTGAGGTGAGATTGCGAACGTTGTTAAAAATACGGCAATTGACCCTCTGATGTTATCGCCTTCAAATATCTCGACTATTATAATTAGTAGCAGTATTTTCATTTGAAATTTCCCATTGCTGAAGTTTCCGATGCCTCGTAATTTTTCTTAAGGAACTGCTGATGATGAAGACGATTTCTTGTTGCCGCTTATGCATTCGCCGGTTGTTGCAAGATTAAAGTATCTTTCAATTGTAACTTCCCAATATTCTGTGAAGTTTCGCCACCTGATTAAATTTGACCCTACTTATTATATAAAAACTAGCTGACCCGACACGTCCTGTCTTAGCTAATGAATATTCTAATGTAAACGCTCGAAGTTCCCGAAGGCGCAAGCTGAGAACATTTTGAATTGTGTAGGAAAACTTAGTTTATATTTTAAGAATTGAACTACGATTTTTGCTGAAAAGTAAAATACCGGAATAAATTTAAAGTAAAAATATGACCAAGTTTACCAAAATAAATTTCTGAACGCACGCATAAATATTTCACAACCAAAATATAATGTCAATCCTTTTTCATTAAAATCTAAAATACGCCATTATCCGAATATTGTGGCTATATCTTGTCGATTCAAAACCTTTTTATAAATACGTTCTTTAATTTGAGTTTAGCGTATCGACGGGATGAATATTAAATGTTTGACAGACGAAACCCATGAACATTTTGTATTGGATTTTTTTTTGTTTTTATTTTATTTTTTCGTCAATTTTCCAATGTTTTTAATAGTATTCTAATATTCGGGACAGAGACAAATATAACAAATCAAAAACCATGAAAATAGGTCCAGCCGTTCTCGAGTTAGTGTTCGAACAAAACCGACTTTGTTTTATATGATTTGGAAATCTAAATAGAATGAAACATTTCCGACAGACGTTGCCCTGTTCAAATGTCATGTATGAGCAAATTAATTTTCTTCATATTTTTTTTTATCACATAGGGGTATGAAAAATAGTTTACGTCCTATTCTCAGACTCTTAGGAATCGGCCAAGCCGTTTCGGAGAAGTTTAGTTATGTATTAGATATTCCGTTTTTTTTAAATATAATAACTTGTTATATAATTATAATCAGTGCCTCTCCTTAAAAAAATCATAAATATTCGTTACGTAAAATTATGAAATTTTATTAATTTTGACCTCCAAGTGTGTTGAAAAATGTCGGAAACGAGTGCTAATTTATTTATAGCAGTTGCATTTGTCGTGTCTATCCGTATTCAAAAAGACGTAGGTACCTCTCGATTTCAAATCGTTTATCCTACTGAAGTCCTGCGCAAATAATACTAATTTATTAAGACCTTTATGTTTTTGAACAGTGTCATAATAATTATAATTAAGTGATTTTTCATAGGTAAGTATTATCTAAGATAAAAGATAGATGAGATAAGATGGAGATAAACTGGATATGTATAGCTTGATGTGTAGCCGTGTGTACTATCGGGGCTGTAGGTAGTACCTACCTACATACCTCCTGTACAACTCATTGCATTTATTACGCAAACAAATATCCTCTAAGTATTGCTTGTTCATGCATTTAAGGGGGATGCGCTAAGGTAGCCCGCGAAATTCAAATTTTCTTACGTTTTTTGCAATTTGCAGGTCAGTGTCAGATGGTATGTTGATTAAAATATGAGACGCGGCCCTAGTTAATATGGCTTTACAGAATTATAATCATTAGAATCGGCAATACAACTCCATAAGTTAGAATTGACCTCAAATGTAGCGATTTCATGAAATCATGAGGTTAGAGGTCAATTCTAACTTATGGAGTTGTATTGCTGATTCTAATGATTATAATTCTGTAAAGCCATATTAGCTACGGCCGCGTCTCATATTTTAATCAACATACAACTTGATACTTACCTGCAAATTGCAAAAAACGTAAGAAAATTTAAATTTCGCGGGCTACCTTGGCGCATCCCCCTTAAGGCAGTAAGTTGTTTGCTCCAAATAGCTATGCAGCCATGTGATCTTTATGAGCATCTACACACTTTGCCAGCAGCATCGGCATGACTCTGATGGTCTTATATTTATTGTAAATATATCGTATGCCAGCGGCTCATGCCGCTACGTATTTCCATCTGGCGAAACTGACACGTAATGAACAGACGCTCACCTCTAGCCTCTAGACTGAATGTCTCGTCTCGAGCCTTTTTATGTCAGCCCTCTTAAAAATTACTGTGTGTGTGTGTCAGTGTATAGTGTGTCTGCTAGAGTGTGTCTCTGTTTGACGTCCTATCAGTCTTTGTTTTACAAAATGTGAATCACAATCCGAAGAACTTTTATGGAAATTGATAAGTAATTTATTGCATCATATGTTTGAAAAATTCGTCTGCTCAACAACGTAAGTACCTACCTAAATTACGCAATGAATATTGTTGAATTGGCAAAATGGATAGTATTGGGATGGTGAATGTGTCACGCAATTGAGCAACGCCTCCCTCCTCCTTTTTGAACTCGATTAAAAATACGATCACGATCAAAGTAAATGTAGGGGGAGTCCGGGAGAGTTGAACCCCCTTTTACTCTAACATCATCGATCACTAATAAAAAACGTTTTTATTAGTGATCGATGTCTAACATGCATAAAATTGTAACTATGACGAAACTAGACAGCTCAAGAACGTATACAAAGCACTGGTAGATGGGTTTAATTTTTTGATGTTAATGTTTTTATTAATCCAATAACTTGAGCAGGAAATATATTAAAAAAAAAAAAACGATTGTTGGTTGAAATCTCCCCATCGCACGGGAGAGTTGACCATAGTAGTAGGGATACTTAACCATATCTATTTGTATAGGAAAAACAATGACAATATTTTCTAAATCTCAAATATTTTAATCAGATACCTACTTACTTTAAACGTCATCAACGACTATTTCTTGTAATATTAGTTTTCTAAACAAATTACTTTCTAAATAAAAATGTAATAACAAAACAATAAGCATTCTTAGCCTTTTTTAGAAAAAAAAATATAGATATGAAAAACAAATACAACTAATTAAGCGTCTTAGCTAAAGAGATCAATAATGAGGTTAATTTTTTTAGGCACATTCAAAATCACCATATTTTTTTTAAATTCTGTTCCTCTTCGCATTCATGACTTATGAAATGATCACTACTTATCTTGATTGGTCAATCCTTGGTTCCTGCTTGGTAACTTTTTGCGGATAGAACCTTCTTTTGTTTTATATTGGAACGGCATGACATTCATTCCTGAAAGCAATTAAAGACAGTTATTTATCCGTCGAATATACCTGAGAGACAGTTGAACCACTGTCATTTCTCCCTCACACTATGGATCAAATCTCCCTAATTTTTTGTAGGGTACCTACCTCCCTTGATGTAAAGTGGGGTGATATTTCTTTCTCGTTTTTTTCATGTTGTGAGGTATCCGAAGCCGTTCAAAAATATTGCGGTTCTATGAAAAACCATTTTTCGATTCTGGGATCCGTTCGCGTAATATTAAGCTTATAAAGTGCTAATTTTTGTTATCAATCATGTCGTGTCCTGTCAGCTAAATGGTTGTTTTTGGGTAGGTATGTGAAAAAATTCATGGCAGTAGTACCTATATTATAACGAAGATAAGGCGAAAGCGCCAGGGTAGCCCACTAAATTCAAAATTTCTTACGTTTTTTACAATTTGCAAGTCAGTATTAGGTTTTATGTTGATCAAAATTTGATTCGCGACCGTAACAAGTACGTATTTACAGAATTATAATCATTAAAGTCGTCAATACAACTCTTTAAGACCAGGTAATCCTGTTGAATGACTATTTCATTAAATCTTGACATTTGAGGATTGTACTAACTTAAGGAGTTGTATTACTGATTCAAATGATTATAATTCTTTAAATACATATTTGTTACGGTAGCGAATCATACTTTAATCAACATACAACCTAAGACTGACTTACAAATCGCAAAAAACGTAAGAAAATTTGAATTTCGCGGGCTGTCCTGGCGCTTCCCCCTTAAAGGAAAACTATCACAGCTAAGTAGGCTTTACAAGTTAACGAGAATAAGGCTAATTTGACCAAAGGTCGGATATCTTTTATTCGTGGAATAAAATTGACGACTGACAGTTTTTGTTTGGAGAAACTGTCAAAAATTCAAAATTTAATCGAAGAATAAGACTTATGCTGGGTATAAATGTTTGGTCGAATTCACTCTAAGGGTGAATTCGACCAAACTTTTATACCCAGTATAAGTCTAAATCTTCGAATAAAGTTTGAATTTTTGACAGTTTCTCCATACATAAACTGTCAATCGTCAATTTTATTCCACGGATAAAAGGACTTTGGTCAAATTAGCCCTTAGTCGACCAACTTAGGTACCTACATTAAAATTTGCACTTGGAGAACGTGTTTTTCAACTACCTACATTGTTAAGTTGTTCTTGGGAGTTCATCCCAACCACAGAAACTCTTCATTGTGCGTGGTCTGACAGCTGACACGCACTTGGCCGTTTTTTTTTACTTAATTAATTTTGATGGTACTTTTTACTTTCTCTTTAATTTAGTTCGTGGTGGCTTGCGTTTTTCGCATAGTAGGTACCCGAACTTATCCATTATTAGCTGGAAAAAAAAAATACACTACACAGACGCACCAATAATTAATAGCATTATAAACATTCTTAAGTTTTATGCTAGTATAGAGGTTTGGAAAAAATAAACAATGTTTTCTGTTTTGACGTGATATATTAACAAGTCTCAATTTCCATAAATTTCAAAAAACTAGGTATAAATATTGTGATGATTTTTGTGGGTGGGTATCCGCTGTGAAAATGCGTCACACCATTACTATTTCACTTTATTTAAACATGGCATAATATTATGTTTGCTGCAAATACATTGTTAAACCTTATTGTTAAATATTATGCCGATGTCGATCAAATCGATTGCAATTCCCGCGTTTGACTATAATAAGACAAAATAAATACTTATGGGTTGAATATATGAATTGCATTTTCATTCTTTACTCATAATCTGTCTAGCATTTGCGTTCACTGTGTACCTATAGCCTTATTACCCAACTACCTATGTTGGGGTCGACCAAATGCAGCCGACCCGTATTTTACATAGAACGACTGCCTATCTGACCTCCACAACCCACTTACTGGGTAACACCCCTTGTTTTCTACTGGACTTTCAGGCTCCGTCAAAGAATTACTAGGTATAGCCGCGTCCAGAGCAAAAACGGACCGAGCACAGCTCGCGAGCCAATGCTTGGGCTGCTGTGGATGTGGCTCGGACTGCTTTGGGCGTATGGCTCTCGGGCGTTCGGCGCTCGGCCCGAGGCAACGTGCGCCCGAGACTAAATAATAACGTTTAATGAAATTTTTTGCCTCCATTTTCTTGTGCCACGACCCACGACTCGCCGGCCAAACTCATCTGCTAGCTTAAGCTGTTCACACACTGTCCATTATTGAGCATGTCACGGCGCACGATGGATCGAAACTGCTATATGAGGGACATTGGGATTTTTTTTTACAAATTCCATTAACAAAAAATACATATCGAAAGATCAGTAATTTTCATGAATAATTGTTACGAACCTTTTTTCTCTAAAACTGATATTTTGCCCGGAAAAAATATTTTCAATTGTTGTTGTATGGAATGAAACAGAAACTGCTAAAATTTGGCCAAGTCTTTACAGGTCTTGCTTTAAAACTACTTTATTCTTATTCTTTGGCTTGTTAGCTATAATTCTACACTATCAGCGCGCGCCCGTACTTGCCCGTTCAAGAGTTATCGAGGTCCAGTAAAATGAAAAAAAAAAGTGAGTAAAAGGTACTTTTTATAATGATATCATAGGTGAAATAATTGTGTTACATTAATATACTTATAATTAAGGATTAATAATCATTTCAAAACATATATTTATCGAAAAAAGTACAAAAAAAAATAATTTTAAAATTAAACCAATTAATAAATTTAAAGAAAATTAAAAAATAAATAAGTACCTCTCCACTTCGTCTTTCTTAATTTGGTTCAAATTTATAATTTGCTTTAATTTTGAAAAAAAAAAAATTGTACTTGTTTCGTTAAAGGTATGTTTTGAAATGATTAATATGCCTTAGTTATAAGTATTTTAATGTAACACAATTATTTCATCTATGATAATCATTATAAAAAGTACCTTTTACTCGCTTTTTTTTTTTCATTTTACTGAACTATTGAACGGGCAAGTATGGGCGCGCGCTGATAGCGTAGAATTATAGCCAACAAGCCAAAGAATAAGAATAAAGTAGTTTTAAAGCAAGACCTGTTGACAGTTTTAAATGGAATTTGTAAAAAAAATTCCAATGTCCCTCATATAGCAGTTTCGATCCACCGTGCGGCGTGGCGGCGTGTGTACGCACGGCTACAGATCAAGCTATGGTTTTCCAGTATAAGCTGATCTCGCATTGTATAGGATTTCCTTACAATGAGAGGTCAGTGTAAACTGGAACCAATAGCTTGATGTGTAGCCGTGTGTACAAAGCTTAACACTACTGACAAAGATATTTGTCAGCGCTATGCTAAGCACCACAGACCTGACATAAACAGTTACCTGTGCCACTGACATGAGACAGGGGAGCGGAGTTTTCCGAGGGATGGCAAACGTGTCAGACTGTCAGTGTCGGCCGTCAATTGTGAATTTTGTGTTGTGATGATGTGATCTGTGATCTCGCTAGTCTAGTAGCAATAGCATTGAAGCTTGAAGTTGATATGATAATAATACTACTTCGTCTGTGAATCTGTGAAGTTGATCTTGATTCTTATCCCTAATAATAGGTTATTAGAAAAACAATTGAATATTTCTTGTTTTATTACCTATAATAAAACTTGATTTTTAAAAAATCACTGCAACACCTTTACTTAAGTGAAGTAATAATGAATACTATTCAAAATGATAAGCAAAATAAGCGATATCGCAAAAAATACAAGTACATGAAAATGCGAATAAAAAGTCTAATACTAGTAAGTAACTACAAATCAAAGTATTAATCCGCCCCACTGACCGATTTAAAGGTTGACGCAAATCTCCAAAAACTATTTTGTATATTTTACAAAAAGCCAAGCATCAGACGACTGTTTGCTGACGTGCGACTATCTTTTCATGTACTGGTTTGGTGCTACTTTTCACACTTTGGGTATTCTATATGAAATTTGCTTGCTATCTGAGCATCTGATGCGATATTGTTTTGTTTAAGTTCAAAACCTAGGTATACCTGTATATTGAGCTGGTGTTCGCATTTCACGGCCGCGCCGTGTATTTTGCGTTCACTATTAAATCCCTTTAATTTAATACAACTAAAATAAAATTTTATTTTAGGAAAATGCTGCATTGTGCGATGAAGTCGCAAAAGTTCAGGAAAGTATATTAATTGTAAAAGATGAAAGAAGATTTTTACTTCACAAACTACTAGAATATGAAAATGATAATGAAGTCTCACAAGTTTTCTTTAAAAATGATTCTGTGATAACATCTAATGGCTCAAGAACAAAAATAAAGAAAAGACAAAGCTGTGATGACACTAGGTAATGAATACTGAAGAAAATTAAGTTAAAAAAATCTTGAAATTGTAATGCCTACAATGTTGCGTAAAAGCATGAACTGAAGGCAAAACTGGGAGAAAACACTTTCTGGATGATACTGCAGATGTAGACATAAAATTGTTTTAAATAAATAATGCAAGTTCATATTAACTTTTCAAGTAATGATTATTATCTTTGTTTTTTGCCTGTTATATCTTACTTTGTGTGACTGACACTGGCATGGCCACCATCAGGGATTTTAATTTTGATAACCCAAAAAATTTGTTGCTAATTGGTCGAAATTTACCACCAAATATCAGAATTTGTTGGTAACTGGTTCAAAAGTTACAAGGGTTCATAGGTGGCTGATCTGGAGAGCGTCTCCCCAGCTTGGCCACATTTATATGTCAAAAACTAGGCCACCTAGTGAAGATCTGTTTTCTCCCAAATTTAGTCGCAACTTTTCGCCAAGTCACAGATTAGTTGGGTCTTAGTTTAGAAGATGCAATGAGTTCAATTTTTAAATATAGTCTAAGAGTTAGATCAAACGGTTTATGATAACCTTTGATCCAACTCTTGGACTATACTTAAAAATTGAACTCATTATATCTTCTAAACTAAGACCCAACTAAATCTGTGACTAATTAGTGACAAAATTTGGGAGAAAAAAGATCTTCACTAGGTGGCCTAGTTTTTGAGATATAAATGTGTCCAAGCTGAGGAGACGCTCTCCAGATCGGCCTTCTATGAACCCTTATAACTTTGAACCAGTGACTGAGAAATTTCAGCAAATTTTTTTTTACCAAAATTAAAGTCCCTGATGGTTGCCATGCCAGTGTCAGTCACACTCTTACTTCATACCACTATTATTGAGCATAATAAATTTATAACAGACTGTCCCATTGTTTTTCAAACTTTCTAGCAGTGACAAGGTATCATCACATTAATATTATAAAGGTGAAAATTTGTGAGTGTGTTTGTTACTTCCTCAAACGGCTGGACCGATTTGGATGAAATTTGGTATTTAGATAGCTGATACCCTGGATTAACACATAGGCTACTTTTTATCCCGGTCTACACTGGCGAAACCGCAGGGCGCAGCTAGTAAATCAATAAAATGAATTTGATTTTTAAACTGATGTTTTTAATTCTACTATTCCATACATTATATGAGTATAATATTATTTTACTATATAATATTGTTGTTATGTTACATCATTTTCATCCTCCTCATCGTCATTATCATCAAACGACAAAATAGGACGACTCTTCTTTTCTTTTGAGGTTTTTGTTTTAGAGGCATCCTCTTGCTTCCTTTTAGGTGCTGATTCTGCCAATGTCTTCTCTTTTGTCTTGAACATAATTCGTTGACTTAGGTCTGCTTTTGTTTCAGATTCCAATTTTTCTATCCTTACCCTCTCTGTTTCTGCTTCCTCTGCTGTTAAGTCACCTTTTTTAAGGACCACTACTTGCGGCTGTTCACTGTCTTCATCTTCAGCGAAATCTTCCTCATTATTCATTAGTTCATCAAACTTATGATTTTTATCATCATACCCAGCTTGCCTTTTTAACACTTTGAGAAATTCTGGATCTTCTGGTTTTATATAACTAATGTTTCTTTTCTTATTCATGATAATGTATAAATAAAAATAAGTATTTGATAAAATGCCAAAAAGAAGTAGGTAATTTGTGTAGATCTGCAAGACTGAAAACTACCCTAGCACCATAGCACCATGGTACCTCTATATTTAGTAAGTGATAATATTCTTTAGTCGTAGTTTTTCGTTTCTTATTTATGTTCCACTCTTGGTTACAAACTGGACGAGTACCTATCGAGTCAGTAAAATTATCCAGGCCTGTGTAATTTAATAAGACTTCATACTACGGAAGAGACGCCAGTATTTTGCCAATATCATGTTGGAACATAGACCATTACAACGCTGGTCCCTCGATAATAATAATCACTGATCGTACCGATCACACCAACAGCTGACAGCAACAATAATGACTTCGATTTAATGAAAAATTAAATGAACACAAAAATAAAAAATGATTGCAGTGTCAAGTCCAGTAAAGTCAAAGCTCAGCATAGATAATAAATACACTATCTAAATCTAAAGTAATAGAGCACAGCACACTAGCCGATATATTACTTTACTCAGTTTACTCTATGGAGCACACGACGAAGACCATAGACTAATACACTTGGCGGCGCGCGCGGCGGCGGCATCGGTGGACGCATTCGGCATCATACGTCCGAAACAAATAATTTTGTTTTTATCGCGCGATGAGCTTATATGTATAAATAATGGATACGGAACAATTTATTTGTGAAATACTGAGTTTAGTGATATGGATGTCAAAACATCCACATCATACACAGACACAGCATGTTATAAAAAAATTGTGGGACAAAATAAAAAAACAATTTCCTAGTAATTTATAGTGGTAAGTATTTATTACCTATTTTTTACTGGTTGATATCTTGAGCTGAGAACGCACTTATTTCAAGGCAACACCATGCCACTTTTGATAGGGCCATTTCAAAAGCCGTTCTCTCAATACGACCACCGCTGCCTTTTTCATAGCTGAGTCAGAAAAAATGATCCAAGTATCAATATAACAAATTCGATGTAAACTTTTCATTTTAGAACAATAAAAACATAAATTTTGAAAAAAAAATTATAAATCGCTTCGAAATCGAAATCACATGCAACCTTTTTTTTTTTTTTTTTTTTTTTTTTTGTGGATGGGAAATCATCAAATGACTTCTCCCGCTCTGGGCAGAGGCGGGAGGGGGCGTGTCAGACTTACTGACTAAAACCCCCCCATGTTCCTTCAGCTGCCCGTGCCAGGGCCACGGTATCTCTTTCGAACTACCCGCGACCCCGGCGGCATCGGCCTAATTGACCCCGTCACTGCTGACATCTCTTTGAGGCGCGCGTGGAACACAATGCGCCGTCGACCCGGGCCTGGTCCTTACAATCGATTCCTGCCGCCCAGGGCGTCTCCTACGGCGGCTAGGGGCGCGAGGGCGCGGCTGTTGCCTCTCCCTCACGCGTTCCGCTTCCTCCTTCGCGAGCATTACTGCTTCGCAGAAGGAGGTGACGGCTTCCCATGCACTCTCGCTCCGCACCATGGCCTGGACCAGGTTTGGACGCGAGAGATCGCCGCCTCCGTGAGAACACGGCGGTGCTCCGCCCAAGCCGGGCAGACCTCCACTGTATGCTCCACCGTGTCCTCCGGGCGATCCACACAATGGTGACACCCGGGCGTTTCCTCCCGCCTTATCCGAAACAGGAACCTCCCGAAACAACCGTGTCCGGTGAGGACCTGCGTCAGGCGGAAGGTGAGGACGCCGTGGCGCCTCTCCAACCACTCCTCAAAGAGGGGACTTATCGCCGCAATTGTGGCGTGCCCAGCGCTGGGTTGCGATAATCGCACTCTCCATGTCGCCATGAGATCCCGCTGGAGCTCTGTCCGCTGTACCGTGATTATCACATGCAACCTGCTTTTGCAATATTTGCAATATTTTGCAAGATTTGAATTTTAATTTATTAAAAAACGTTTTAGGCTTCTACTCCGTTCACATATGGTAACCTATTCTTTACAAGATGTTAAAAAAGTAATCCAGTATATATGTCAAACTGTCACATTTATTCTTCAGACATAAGTTCTCAGCACTATCTATTTGTTGAAAAAACAGCCCTTTATATGTTTTGTGAGAGGTCTCGACTACTTAACCGGACTTTCCTGTGGGTGCCTTTAAGCGAGCTCAAAAGCCTCCAGCCAGGGGCATAAAATACTAACTAAATTATAAACTAAACGACTGCGCACTAAGGGCACCCCCTGTGGGGTACGGACCTCGGCTTAGGGAGTCGTTGTCATTGACCAATGATAGACAAGGCAAAGCAATTGGCTGGATCAAGTTAGGGGAATTATTATTATCAGGGGAGTTTAAAGCTACAGGCTCAGCTACGCCACCAGCTGGCTCGATTAAACCGATCAAGGGACATGAATTTACATTTACGTTAGATGGTCTTAAACGCGGTGGGCCTCGGCGGCGAGGCCGGAATGTAGATCTGTGTTTGTGTTGGACTGTGCTAGTGTCCCTACTACTTTCCTGGAGGAGGGTGATAGGGTCATCGGGTTCAGTGAGGGCATGTCGCGGACGGCGGATACTACTGATTCTACTGGGGACATAGCTAGCGGCTTCGACAACCAAGGGGTTGCGATGTTTCACGGCGGAATCAAAGAAACGCTTGGAAAGGCGTTTCAAGTACTGACGGATGGTCGGGACTTTAAGGTCAAGGTGGAGGTCCGCGTTCCGAACGAACCAGGGGGCTCCCGTTACCTTTCGGAGGAGACGGTTCTGAAGGGTCTGCATCCTATGGATGAGGTGGGGCTTTGCATGCGCAAAGACTGGGCCCGCATAGGTCATGATAGGTCGAATGCACGCTGTGTAAATACGCAACTTGCACTTAAGGGACAACTTGCTGCGTGCATTCAGAACGGAGTGTAAACGGCCGAGAGCAAAGTAGGCCCGCGAACGAACCTGCTTTATGTGCTCTGAAAATGTTAAATGACTATCGAGCGTCACACCTAAATATTTGGCTCGCTTTTCCCAAGGGATCTGCTTGCCAAACATGGTGATCGGCCGAGGAGGGGCGGTGAGCCGACTACGCCGTCTCGTAAAGAGAATGGCTTGGCTTTTATCGGGATTGACTTCGATTCTCCACTTTCGAAACCACTTGCCGAGGGCATCGACTGCGGTTTGGAGGGTGCGAGCGATCGAGTCAGGGCGAATTCCCTTGGAGAAAATGGCCGTATCGTCTGCGAACAGCGCCAACTGTGCCTTTTTACTCTTCGGGATATCGCTGGCGAAGAGTATGAAAATGAGGGGGGAAAGCACAGAGCCCTGAGGGACTCCTGCGCGAATAGGGTGGGGGGAGGAAAGTGCTCCTTCAATACGATAGCGAAAGGTGCGGTTTGACAAAAAGTCTCGTAGGATGAGCACGAGACGATCCGGCACACCGAGTTGGTACAGCTTATATAATAAGCCGTTGTGCCAGACTTTGTCAAAGGCTTTCGCTATATCAAAGAAGACAGCACCAGTCATCGCACCGCGTTGGAACCCAACGCTGATGTGCTCGACAATACGGTGGACCTGCTGCACGCAATAGTGCTGGGTTCGAAAACCGAATTGCTCGTCGGGAATGAGACCCTTTGTCTCGGCATAATCTCTGAGACGCTTATAAATAAGCCTCTCATAGATTTTGCCGAAGACGTTGAGCAGACTGATAGGCCGGTAGCTAGAGGGCTCGCTCTTAGGCTTGCCGGGCTTAGGGATACCGATAACGGTAGCCTGTTTCCAGGCGTGAGGAAAGATATTATTACCCATGGCACCATTGAAGATGATGGTCATGAGCATAATCAAACGGGCAGGGAAAAGTTGGAACACCCTATTGGTGATTCCATCTGAGCCGGGGGCTTTACGGTGTTTTAGACCCTTGATTATCTCGTGCACCTCGTCAGGAGTGACGGGAGGCAAGGGACAATCAGGGTCCTCAACGGGGGGAAGGGAGGCTCTACGTTCGACTTCAGCGTCAACCTCAGAGAGGTGGGCTTCGTCTACTGGTTGAGAGCTGGGTGAGCACTGGGCCTCAAGACTATCGGCAAGGCATTCGGCCTTGTCGATATCATCGAAAGCGATGGTATTGTCTGGGCGTACTAAGGGGGGCATAGAAGCTGTCTCTGAGGACCTGAGTTTCCTCTGTAGGTGCCAGAAGGCCTGATGAGTTGGCTCGAGCTCACTCAACATCTTGTCCCAACGCGTGGAACGCAGTGTTTTGTTATTGAAGCGCCTTTGCTTTTATACCCCTCAGAAGTAAGTGTATAATCTATGGTTTTGGTTTCATAAGAAAGCGGGTCATGAAATTATAAATCATTTTCACCAGTATTTGATATTTATCAAACCCCATCCCCCAAAGATTTAAATTGTTATAGCTGCCTTAGCGTATATTTCACTTACACTTTTGTCCTTAGTGTCCTTAATGAAAAGAGTGAGTTCAAACATGATTAAATAGGGTTTCCATGATAATCAAGTCATCAATGCGTCATTGTGTGTTAGAAAAACCCAAACAATACATAAACGCGACTATCTTTTAACGCGGTAGGGCGAATCTAACGATTTAAATCTTTGCCGCTGTCATAATGTTCATGACAGCCGTCACTGCGGCCGTGTGCGGCGTATCAGCTGCATCCAATGGATGGACGTAATACTATAAAATTCTCTCTGATAAGATTTTTTTTTATTTCGTAGCTATCAGCGTTATCGTATATAGTAGTATCTACAAATATTTTTTGGCGCCTGAATGACATTGACGGGTAGGGGTTGTTGGTAAACAATAGGTTAGTAAGTTGACAGTAAGAAAAATAAAATTAAAAGAAAAAAAAACTTTTTAAAAACAAGCTTTTATTACTTGTTAATAAAAAGAACTAAAACGTTAAAAATAATTTAAACCTGATAAGAAAAATACCATTATATAGGTACCTACATTGCAACCATTAACGATAATTAACCTTCTTCGTCTACGTCATAATAAACCCATATCGTACATACCTAATTAAATATTTTTATTAAACCCTAAAACTTTAAACCAGTATAATTAAATCTTTGCGTTTTTATCACAGACCCAATTTTTTATAAATAAAAGCGTTTTACATTTTGATGGAACATTAATTTAGCATATTACACCATCATTATTTTTCTGCAATAACAATGTAACACACTTTTATTTATAAAAAATTGGGTCTGTGATAAAAACGCAAACATTTAATACTGGTGTAAAGTTTTAGGGTTTAATAAAAATATTTAATTAGGTAGGTATGTACGATATGGGACTAATACGACGAAGAAGGTTAATTATCGTTAAAGGTTGCAATGTAGGTACCTATTTAATGGTATTTTTCTCATCAGGTTTAAATTATTTTTACTTTTTAGTTCTTTCTATTAACAAGTAGGTAATAAAAGCTTGTTTTTAAAAAGTTTTTTTTTTCTTTTCATTTTATTTGTAACTTTTTAGTATTTTTGATGCGAGATTGACTACGGCGTAGTTAGTACCGCGTAGCAATGTTTTTCCGTTACCTATGTAACCCTTAGTATGCTCACAATGTGTTCGTTTTGAGCAATATGTATTTTAAGCGTTGTCGCTAGTGGATAACGCTTACATAAGCAATGTTCACCTGTCGCTTCGCTAAACGTCTCTTTATTTCTGTAGTAGTTTCTTTTTTGTTCATGTTGTTCCCACGAGTATAGGACAAAAATGGTCCATCCCCCCAGAGATCCATTGTAGGGGGATATGGGCTTCAGTACAACAGTGTTCGCCGGTACTCTGAGTCGCAACGTTAGAGATATGACATGTTTATACACCCTCATACCATTCAGCCCTCGGCACGTGCTCACCTTGGCATTGGGTCATCCACAGAAAAGATAAAGAGGGGACAAGCGGCGACACGCGTTCTAGTACAAATCAGGGACTATTTCCTTTCTAATCTCTTTATCTGTTCTGTGGGGTCATCCATCAAATCAAAGATGGAATCCACATTCATAACAAACGGAACGAACGAACGAACGAACTTATTTGCCCAAAGATAGGGTAGCATATTCACGTCCACCAAACCATCGTAATCGCGAAAAAATAATCAGCCATCCCATACATTTGCGTCGAGTAGGTATTGAAGTTTTCTATGGGACAGTTGAAAATTTTTTCGCGATTACGATGTTGGTCCCATGTAGAAAGTTGTTCGGTTTGATGTTCTGTATCACACCCTGAAATTTGACGAGGACGCAAAACGACACCTCGTATAATGATTTTTTTTCCTTGTCGAAATTCACGATTGTTGAACTTTAATGTAGACTATTCGGAATCGGTTTTAATATAATAGGTCACCTATGAAATTGCCGTTTTGTATGAAAAAATTTAAACGAATTTTTTTCATGCATTTTTTATTTGTATTAATCGAAGTAATCACCCATGCAATCAATGCATCTTTGCCAACGCAGTGGCAGTTTATTGATGCCCTTCTTAAAGAAATCAGCTGGACGGGAGGCAACAAATTCTTCAAAGGCATTTTGTACTGCCTCTCGGGTATTGATTTTTTTTCCCGCCAAGAAGTTATCCAAATTCTGGAAAAAGTAGTAGTCTGTAGGCGCAAGGTCTGGTGAGTAGGGCGAATGGCGGAGAGCTTCCAACCCCAGTTCTTGCAACTTGGAGACTGCTGTGCAGTATGAGGTCGCGCGTTGTCGTGCAGGAGCAGCGGAGACGAGCGATTGACCAATGCTGGTTGGAGATGTGCCAGCTTCTCCATCATCGTGTTCAGTTCTTCACAGTACACATCTGAAGTAATGCTCACCCCGTTTGGTAAGAAGCTGTGATGAATCACACCGGCGCTAGACCACCAAACAGTGACCATCACTTTTCTAGGGGTAAGTTTTCGTTTAGGGCATTGTTTAGGTGCTGAACCAGGATCCAACCAACTTGCTGAGCGCTTGCGGTTATCAAACAGAATCCATTTTTCATCGCAGGTAACAATGCGGTTCAAAATTCCTTCATTTGTGTGTCTGTTGAGCAGTGCAAGGCACGTCTCGACGCGTACTTCGCGCTGGCGATCATTGAGTTCGTGGGGCACCCATTTGTCAAGCTTTTTTACCTTGCCAATTTGACGCAAATGGACCAATATTGTTTTGACGCTAACGTCGAAAGCTGCTGCTAATTTAGCCGTAGATTGTGTATCATCAGCTTCCACAATCGCCTTTAATTTGTCATTGTCGACCAAAGTCTTCGGACGACCGCGAGGTTCATTTTTCAGGTCGAAATTTCCAGAACGGAAGCGAGCAAACCAATAACAAGTGGTGCGTTGGTTTGTAGTGTTAGCTCCGTAAACGTCGTTGATGTTGCGTGCCGTTTGTGCCGCGTTGCTGCCACGACGGTACTCATATTCCATAATTACTCAAATTTTTAACGTATCCATGATGACGAAAAAGATTGAAATGCGATGAAAATGTAACACTAATCAATAAACAAATGACTACTTTTGGAAAAAAAAATCCATGTTTTTAAAATAAAATTAATTTGAAATTAGAATTCTTAGCCAAACAAAAATTATTTTGATTTGAAATGGCCAGTACTGCAGAACGGCAATTTCATAAGTAAAGACCTAATATTATATACCTACTCTTGCGGGAAACAAGGGCAAGGGGAGTTAAATGTTATATTTTCAAAGTTCAAAAATCGTGTACCGGGCTTTTGTCTCATATTTTGTTCAAAGTTTCGAATAAATATGGTCTCTAGATATTTAACATAATTATAAAAGGAATCTGAGGGTAGTTTCAACTGTTCGTAGAAAGATGACGTTTTGTTCAAAGTTTTAAAATAAGATAAGATTTTATTTTTTCTCACCACATTATGTAGAATATGTAGGTAAGTACTCAATACATAATATGTAGAATAGGTACTCAATACACATGAATACAACATTTTAATATTGTGGGAGACTAAACTAAGCTCTAGGCCTGTATTTCAGGACACCAGGTCTCCGCCCTTTTACAGAATGATACATATTATTCTCCTATGTAAATACTTGTACACTGATAGTCTAAAAGACAAAAAAAAAAGAAAATCAACATTCTGGATTCATTGCAACTAAGTACGTCAGGTCGACCGATTTATATGCGTACGTACGCGCCTCGCGGCCTGTCGGCAATCCACTGAGAAATGGGTCGCGTGCGTCCCGGGGGCCGGTAGGTAGTTAGCGCGTAAGTACATGGAGTGCTTTATCTGGTAATCTATGGCAACGGCCCCGACTTACGAGTTGTAGGTCGTAGGTTCGAACCCAGACAGCGCTTTACTTTGTGTAAATTATTTCATCACCACTGCTGTCAAAACGGTGAAGGAAAACATCATGAGGAAACCGGCATGTCCTAGAACCAAAAATTCGAAGACATGTGGCATCTACCAACCCGTACTGGGCCCGCGTGGTAGATTACGGCCAACTCCCTCTCACAGAGAGGAGGCCTATGTCCCAGCAGTGGGAACATTATAGGCTGATTATGTATGCGTAGGCGGCCTCCAACTACAAACTGCCTTTTACTAGGAAAGCAAAGCCACAATTTATATTAGGTTGGGGAAAAAGTTTTCGCATTATAGTATGTATGAACTTAAAATAAAATCTCTTTGGCTATACTACTTGTATCTGGCTGGTTTTGGTATCATTTAAATTTTAAATTTTAAAGAACATAATTCCAAATTCAAATTAGGAAAATGTGTGATTTTCATTTGTTTTTCGTACTGTCAAGATGAGTGAATCTAATGAAGAAATTCGATACATTTTAAAATTTTACTACAAAAAAGGTAAAAATGCAACGCAAGCCGCGAAAAAAATTTGCGATGTTTATGGACCTAGTGCATTGTCTGTGAGAGTAGCACAAATTTGGTTTAAGCGTTTTCAATCCGGAATTTTGATGTCAAAGATGCACGTCGCTCTGGTCGCCCTATTACGGATAAAATGGATGCCATTTTTGAAAAAGTGGAGCAAGATCAGCATATCAGTAGTTACGACGTAGCTGAAGAACTGAGAATTGACCACAAAACAGTTTTGGCGCATTTGAAAAAAAATGGGTACACAAAAAAGCTCGATATTTGGGTACCTCACGAGCTCACTGAAAGAAACCTAATGAACCGTGTACTCATTTGTGATTCTTTATTACGACGTAATGAAACCGAACCATTTTTGAAGAAGCTGATAACTGGTGATGAAAAGTGGATCACGTACGACAAGAACGTGCGAAAAAGGTCGTGGTCAAAGGTCGGTCAGGCTTCACAGACTGTGCCGAAATCCGGATTAACTCGCAATAAGGTGATGCTGTGTGTGTGGTGGAATTGGAAGGGCATTATTCATTATGAGCTGTTACCACCAGGCAAGACCATCGATTCTGAACTCTACTGCGAACAACTGATGAGATTAAAGCAAAAAGTTGAGAGAAAGCGGCCGGAATTAATCAACAGAAGGGGTGTGGTTTTTCATCATTATAACGACATCTTTAGCCACTCAGCAAAAATTAAGAGAGTTTGGCTGGGAGGTGTTAATGCATCCGCCGTATAGTCTGATCTTGCACCTTCAGATTTCCACCTGTTTTGGTCTCTTCAGAATTCTTTAGGCAGTGTCAGGTTAACATCACGAGAGGACTGCCAAAACCACTTGTCGCGGTATTTTGATCAGAAGTCCCAAAATTTCTATAGCAATGGGATCATGTCCCTACCTACAAGATGGCAAAAAGTTATCGAACAAAATGGTACCTACATACTTTAGTTAGATAAATGTATATTAAAAAATGTTTTGAATTTTTTTAAAAAATGCGAAGAAACTTTTTCCCCAACCTATTATAAAAAGAATACAAACTAAAGCTACCTTCTACCTACTGAAGTACGCACGGCTAGTCGGCTACAGATCAAGCTATACATATCTAGTATAAGCTGATCTCGCATTGTATGGGATTTCCTTACAATAAGAGGTCAGTGTAAACTGGAAATGCATAGCTTGATGTGTAGCCGTGTGTACACGTGCATCTTAGTGTCTCTTGAATCAGGAAACAGTTTTAGCATAATAATAATTATAACAATACCTGCTTAAAATTAATTTAGGTAAGTAATACGAGGTAACAAAGCATAATCATATTTACTTATAGTTAAAAACGTATACCAAACGGTTTAAATGCGTTGGTTGTTAAATAAAATTTCCCAGACATATTTCTATTGACACCTTCACCCATAAACCCTTTAGGACTGCATCGATTTTCTAAAAAGTCAAGCCAAGATTCGCACTGGTATGCAGGAAAAGATGTAGGATATTTGATTGATTCTGCGAAATAATCAAATGAACGGCCGTGACTGCACGCTTCTGTAAGTGTAAATAAAAACAGATTTAAACATTGTTTTACGACAAAACACTCTATGCTATCTAGATAGTATTTAATGAAAACGAACCAAAGAACTTGACAATATCTTCGCATCCTGGCTGTGGTGCATTCCTGCATTAGGGTAAAAATCGACTGTTCCGATTGCTCCTTCAAAACCTAACAGCCCTGCACAAGTGTGAATCACGTCAACAATATCAGCATCGGAGGAATCAAGTTTTGCGAACGCGTCTTGAGGTGGATACTCAAAAAAAGGTCTTGCAGGATCGAGGCCTAAAAACATTAGAAGTTGTTGTTAACTTTTTATGTAGGTAGATACCGAAGTAGATACTTGGGTCTGAATGTTACATGTCCTCACATAGTGACGCTGTTTGACGCTGTCAAACAGCGTCACTATGTGAGGACCCCTCAAGTTTAAAATTTGATACTGCTTTAACATTGAATATACAGGGTGGCTCGTGTAACGAGGTCCAAAGCAAAATTTTAGAAACCTCTGCCAGGGCCGTAGCTAGACTTGAATTTAACGTAGGGCAGATGTTGTTACAGGTAGGGCGGAAGTAAAAATTTTACTTGATCTGATCGATTATTGGATTGGATTTTTGGCTTTCTTGACAAACTTATGTCGGGGGTGATATACAGGCGGTCTTTGAAAACATGCCACAAAATTTAAGGAGGTGTTCTACCCATTAACAACTTTAACTATGGGACCAACTTAGAATTCTCAAAAAAAAATCGACCTTCCCGTGTAAAGCATACTCGATATACCCGATTAGACAATTTTGTATAAGGTCGAATTGTTTTTTGAGAATTCTAAATTGGTCCCATTTAAAAGTTGTTCATATTGATGGGTAGCACACCCCCTTAAATTTTGTCGCATGTTTTCAAAGTCAGCCTGTAATAAAAATAAAAAAGTAATTTACTCTGATTTATATTATTACTAGCTGCGCCCCGCAGTGTTACCCGCGGTTTATGAGATACACTAAAACGTGTATTATTTAATCGGTGAGAAAAGTATTCACAAAAAAATTGCTCATCCCACGGGAACACTACATTTTTCAGGATGTAAAGTAGCCTATGTGTGCTATGTGTACACAGGATGTCTGCTACTTCCACTCCAAATTTCATCAAAATCGTCGAGGCGTTCGAGTTTGAAAGAGTAGCAAATATATTTGAATTTCTTGCTCATCCCACGGGAGCACTACATTTTTTCGGGATAAAAAGTAGCCTATGTGTTAATCCAGGGTATAAGCTGTCTACATACGAAATTTCATCTAAATCGGTCTAGCCGTTTGAGCGTGAAGAAGTAACAAACATACACACGCACACACAAACTTTCGCCTTTATAATATTAGTGTGATGTGATTTTCAAACATTTTCATATATCAATAAAAAGTTCGTCCTTAAAATAGTTGAATCCTTCGATTCGCCATATTATTAAAAATGTTAAAACACACCATGCGATGATGCGACTAACATTTTAAACGTCAAAATGTCAAAACAGATTTTAGAGGCTAGGGGATTCCCAGTTCTATAGACTGCAATACGAACAAATCTCGCACTCGTATTTCAATACCATAATATTGAGCAGAATAAAGAATTAATATATTATGATATAATTGTAAGATGCCGTGGTTAATTCGCAATCGTTTAGATGTCACTATAAGCTAGTAATTTTTTCCGTCATAACTTAGTTGATGGTGTTTTCTTCAGTGTTTAAAGGTAGGGCATTGCCCCAATGCCCCCCCCTAGCTACGGCCCTGAGCCTCTCTCCAACGACGCCGACGTCTTCTCGAAACACCCCCATGTATGTTCAGCGATTCTTTTTAGTTTAGGAGCTTGACGGTTTTTAATATTATTAGGGAAATTCTCACTTGACTTCCGACTTTTTATTTTCCTCTTTCTGTGTCGCATTTTTTGTTAATATAAAAAAAAATATTTTGCTTTGGACCTTAAAAACCGGCCAAGTCCGTGTCGGACCACGCACAATGAAGGGTTCCTTAGTTGAAAAAAAAATATCCCAAAAACAAACTTTACATTGTAGTTGAAAAACATGTTCTTCCATACAATGTACGTCTCGGTCAATTCTCCAACTGCTAATTTAAGTTTGTAAACAAAAAAAAATGTGATAAAATTACAAATTAACAATTTTCGGACTTTTCCTTTACTAATGCTGTGTGACCTTGCTTCTTGCCAAATTTCATGATTCTAGAGGTCAAGGGTAAGGGTATAAGTGTTCCGTTTTTTCCTTTTGAGGTACGGAACCCTAAAAAAAAACGTAAGAAAATTTGAATTTCAAAAAGAAAACTTCGATTCTGGGAATTTAACTTCCATATAAATCCTCTTCAAGCGTTTTAAAACCTTCGAGCAAACTAAAAGTATGTTGTTACGTACGTACATTAAATGTTCTTCTGTATCGTTGCTTGTCGTTATACCTAATATAAAATGTTTTTGTAAAAATGCAAAAAGCTGTTATGTTTGGAAGCTAGGTGGTGGTATTTTTTGAGCATTTTGAGCCAACATGTCTTAGACCACAGAACAGATAAAAGAGACATCTTTGTCTGTTCAGTGTCTTAGACGAAGTATATTTTATTTTATTTTTAACTGCAAACGTTTAGTTTGTTTTCTTTTAAATAATTCAATTTCTGGTATTTATGCTTGAACTTGGTTTATTAGATTAGGTACACATCAGTCAAACCACAAAAATTTTAAACAATAACATAAGTAGGTAGGTACCAACTTTAACTGGGGCACTGATGGCAATTAACTGTCAGAAATTGGGTTATTTAAATAAAACTAAAAATAGCAGCTAAAAATAAAAAAAAACTACTTCATCTAAGTCTAAGACATGTATGGCACAAAATGCTCTAAAACTATCACCCCCCTTAAAGCTTTGCATCCAGCTTCCAAAAACCTGTATAGCTATGTCGGATTTGAACTTGCGTGCCTTTCGTGCTGGGGTACCTACCTAGGTACCCCAGGGTACCTATACTTCATAAAAGATAGCTTGATCTCTGCGACAGCTGACAGTAAAATCACGCCTATGAAGTCCTGAATTTCATAATAGTACAGACAGTACCTGTCAATGTCATACTTTATGGGCATGCCAGCCTAATTAGTGATGGGCGATGAATCATCGTGACTACAGACTATAAACTATCGATATTTTAAATAAAACTTAATTTAATATTAATTTATCTTTTAATTTTATTGTATATTTTAATATCATAACATTATTTACATTTGTACATACTTGATCTAAAATAATAGTGAGTAAATAAAATCCAATTTCTCACCTACTCTTGTAACATTCCATCCGTCAACGAGAATAAATGTATTTTATATTAAAATATTCGTTTAATTTATTAACGTTTGTAATTAAATTAAACACAATTATATGTTACATTAGCATCGATAATAGTAAGAAATGTCGATAATTTCTATCGACAATTTTTTATATCCTGACAACCCTAGGAATGTCAGTTTGACATATTATGTCGCAGAGATCAAGCTATCTTTTATGTAGTATAGGTAGGTACCACTAGGTAGGTAAACTAGGTAGTTTATAAAGATGTAGGTATGATGAATGCAGTATCATAAGTATTTTTTAATGAATACTTACCCGTGACTCTGTATAAAGTCCTGTTAGTTTTAGATGCTGCTATACCCATTACGTGAGCTCCAAGACTATGTCCAATAAGATGTAGCTGTTCACTAGTCACGTTGTACAGGTGGTTTAATCCATCCAAAAAAACAGCTACTTGACCTCCAATCGTTTTAGTTTCATTTGCTACCCAAAAGTACAAGATAGAACTCGCAGTGCAGCTCCAATCCACCGTTATTACATTGACATTTTGAGCTTCTATATACGCATTTTTTATGTTTAATATGCCTTCTTTATCCACTGAAGACCGCCATCCATGAGTAATTATTTTTAATGGCTTATTGGAATGAAATAATATGTCTTTCGTAATGTTTTTATCACTATTTTTAATTGCTCGTCCCCGTCTGTTCAACAAAACATAACTCTCCGTGTCGTTCCTACAAGGCAGAAAAGGATAGTTTTTAGTGCGCAAATTTTTGTTGTTTCAGTAAGTACCTATCAGTATTATAACACATTACCATTAATAATTACAATGCCTACTTTTTTAGGTCCGACTTGTAATCAGCAAAACATGGACACAATTATTATTTTATGTGTTATTATTTATTGAACACCATATATCAAACAAAAAGGACAAACAAATTTAAAACTAGCGTACACACGGCTACACATCAAGCTATACATTTCAGTTTGCAATGACCTCTTATTGTAAGAAAATCCTATACAATGCGAGATCAGCATAATACTGGAAATTTATATCTTGATCAGTAGCCGTGCGTACAATGGTCTTCGTCTTATCGCACAAGGCGATCTCCTACATACAATCTTTGGAACTGACAAATTAGAGGCATTTTAGGGTGGTGGTGAGGTGTATAAAAATTGCATAAGTAGTAAAGTGGGCTGCATCAATTGGGTACCCCATTTGTATTAAAATTTTAATACAACTGGGGTACCCAATTGATGCAGCCCACCGTACTTAATAATACTTACACATAATAATAAAAATATACAATATAACCAATAATAATAACCCCACCGCTGTATCTCTACGTTGACGTCGTGTGGTGGGGCTTGCGCGCTTCGAACTCTGGGTCTGTGCCGGTGGAGTTTACTTTGCCGAATCAGCAGGTCTTGGGTGAGGAGCCAGACCAAGAGAGATACAGAAACCCGCAGGGCAGCATGTGGCGATCTATTGGGCAGTAGCGACTCCACCGACCTATCTTCTGGGAGAAGTCTTGTTCCTCATCTCTGGCTTGCCTTTATTGACCGGCTGGAGCGAACACTGACGGGAGCTGAGCTCTCACCTTATTCTTGCCTTTATTGGCCGGCTTGAGTGGAGATTCGCAAGAGCAAACGTGCTCGGAGGAAACAATTATTTTAATAACATTGAAATAACGATTATTATTTATATTATTTGATTTCCTACTATCCTCCTTATTATAAATGCGAAAGTTTGGATGAATGAATGTTTGTACTTAGGTACTCAATCACGCCAGAACGGCTGAACGGATCTGGCTGATATTTAGCACAGAGATAGTAAAGTAGCCTATGTGCTATTCCAGACTATACTCTGGGATAGCAAATAGGCTACATTTTTTATCCCGGTAATAATAGGGGTTAAAGTATGAAATTGCCGTTTATTGTATTAGGAACTTCGAATTGACATAGAACCTTAATGGTTTGAGATTTTTGAGTGAAACTTTTTTCACATGGTACCTATCAAGTTCTTCTTTTAAAAATGTGCAACATTCGATTATCGACTTTCAGTTGTTTTTTTTATTCAGCTTAGACAAGAAAGATGGATACTTCGAAAATTCGAGTTATTTTTGAATACGAGTTCCGACGCGGAACTAACGCGACAGAAACAACTCGCAATATCAATGTTGCGTTTGCAGAGGGGACTGCTAATGAACGCACCGTGCGATTTTGGTTTAAACGCTTTCGTGATGGAAACTTTGATATGAAGAACGAACCACGTGAAAGACCGCCCACACAGGTGAATAACAATGAATTGAAAGAGATGGTTGAAGCCGATCCGAGCCAAACTACCCAGGAATTAGCGGCATGGTTTAACGTTACCTTACCAACAATATTGACTCATTTGCGTCAAATCAATAAAATAAAAAAATATGAGAAATGGGTGCCTCATGATTTGACTGATCGGCAGAAAGAAACGCGTGTTGAAACTTGTGTTGCCTTGTTGAATCGATACAGAAATGAAGGCATATTGGATCGAATTGTGACATGTCATGAAAAGTGGATTCTTTACGATAACCGTAAGCGAAAAATGCAATGGCTGACCCCAGGTCAAACGCCGCAACAGTGTCCTAAAGCAAAGCTTACCAATAAAAAGGTAATGGTAACTGTTTGGTGGTCTCAGCATGGTGTTATTCACTATAGCTTTGTCCGATCTGGTCAAGCAATAACGGCAGATGTCTACTGTACCGAACTCCGAACAATGGTAGCAAAACTAGCAGTGAAACAGCCCCGACTCATGAATCGATCTTCACCATTATTGCTCCATGATAACGCGAGACCTCATACAGCACGAGAAACCGTTTTAACTCTACAGGAACTGCAATTAGAAACCATTCGTCACCCTCCGTATTCGCCAGACCTTGCTCCAACGGACTACCATTTGTTTCGTGATTTGGACAATTTTCTACGTGATAAAAAGTTTTCTTCTCAGGATGCAGTACAAAATGCTTTCACACAGTTTGTCGAATCTAGATCACGAGAGTTCTATCTCAAAGGCTTATATGACCTTCCTATTAGATGGTAGCAATGTATAGATAATAATGGTAATTATTTTGATTAAATAAATATGTTAAATTAAAAAAAAAAACGAATTTCAATATTTCAGTACAAATCGGCAATTTCATACGTTAACCCCTAATACTTTCCGTGTGATAATTTCCGACATCCACGCGGGCGAAGCCGCTGGCAAGTTAGTAAAGAATACTTCAAGAAGTTCCAGGTCACAGTCACAGGACACTTGGTCTCGACCCTGGATTAGAATCACCGTATGGTCGAATGTCGCCACTCTAATACCCGGCTGTTTTGGTCCATTAGCCAATAGCCAGCGAGCTCCTTGTAAATGTGAGGGATTTGGAATCTATTATCATCTAAGTAATCTACTTGATTAGTCGGTCTCTGACTCTCTGTCAATATGTTGATGGAGAAACAGAAAATACGTTATGCATATTTGAAAGTCAGTCAATCAATCTATGTATGAGGGTATGCATCATAATTCTATATGATAAGTTACCTACTAAGTAAACGTTAGTAAAGTAGGTAAGGTCCGGTTCACATTAGGTCGGACGGGTAGTTTTACCAGAACTACAAATGTATCGGATTCATATTGCCATAATATTATATTCCAATAGCGCTTTGTTTTACAAAATAAAAACTTTGACTTTGATTTCATTTAGCTATGTATGTATGTATAGGTTTCTTTTTACTGACAGATTTTTTATTTGTGTCTGAATTATTATTCCATAGGTAATATTAAGTTACAGTCACGTTAGTGGTGGACATTTG
The DNA here is from genome assembly GCA_946251885.1 of Cosmia pyralina. NCBI lineage: Eukaryota > Metazoa > Arthropoda > Insecta > Lepidoptera > Noctuidae > Cosmia > Cosmia pyralina. The sequence continues at coordinate 17,297,104 of OX276346.1, forward strand.
GACCACTTTTGCCCAATGTCATTTCTGTGGGTTTATTTATAAACGTTGATGTAGGTATGGTTAACCAGACATTATTCATTACCAACATAACTTTTTATAAATAAACTCCATAATGTAGGTATTAAATTTTTAATAAAACACAAACTTGCTACGCAACAATGTCGGATATGTACCTACTTGCGTGTCTTTTAATGAAGCATTCCCGATTGAGCACCTATTTTTTGAGCACCAAAGGTGTTCCCATCTGAGCACCAATCAATATTTTAACGTGGTGCTGAAAAGGGAACAATAAAAAATATTCAACTTTATTCCCTTTTGAGCACCTACGGTAGCTTCCAGTGATGGAGTGTTTAATAAAACATATCGATACTAATTGGGAGTACTTTAGAACATCATGGGATACCTTGAGAGCATTGACCTTGACCTCAGGGTCATTGTCCTTGAGGTCAAGGTCTTAATTCCGAAAGTCAAGATCGGCTATTTTACTAAGGTCACTGATTTTGACCTCAGGGTCATTTACCTTGAGGTCAAGGTCAACATTCCGGAAGTCTGATTCGCTGTTGATCCAATTCGCGGTTGGTATTTCTGTGTAAAAGGTTTAAAGTAACCTAACCTCAGGGTGTCCTTCGCTCTCTGTTGCATCGTCGCTATGTCGAGCGAAGGGCACCCCGAGGTTAGGTTTGGTTTTAATTTTGACCTTTACCTCAAGGTCAATGATCCCGAGGTCAAGGTCAGTAACCTGAGGAGAATCACGGACCTTGACTTTCGGAATTTTGACCTTGACCTCAAGGTCAATGACCCTGAGGTCAATGTCAATTCCCTTGAGGTATCCCACGGTGGTCAAAAGTACTGAAAATTTGTATCGATATGTTTTATGAAACACCCCGTCACTAGAAGCTACTGCACCGTAGGTGCTCAAAAGGGAATAAACTTGAATATTTTTTATTGTTCCCTTTTGAGCACCACGTTAAAATATTGATTGGTGCTCAGATGGGAATACCTTTGGTGCTCAAAAAATAGGTGCTCCAACGGGAACGCTTCCTTTTAATGGGGTAGGTTAGGTACGAGTACCTACCTATTTAATGATACTGTGTGTACCTACCTAGTTAGTATCTTCACAAGACGATTGGGGCTTCCAAAATTAAGTAAATAAAAGATAATAGTAAAACATACCCAATATATAATCTAAATTCAATGTCATCCATCATTGAGTTTCGATGTATAAGCATATCATCTTCTGTAATTGTTAGGTTTAAGTAATGTAGCACTCCATCACCGTCCGGGAAATATATCCATTTAGTTCCATAGTCATCATCGCCGTACTGTCTTTTATAGACATCTAAATTATTTTTTATAAAAGTACCTGCAATTGTATAAAAAACATATCTCATGCAACCCATGACCTTCAAATAGCATGGAAATTAATGGAAAAATAAAACAAGCATCATCACATCATCTGCCTAGCCTTTTCCCAACAGCTTAACGCACCCTAATTGCGTAACACATTATCAATCGGAGTTGGTTTCATTTTGGCAGTTCAACAGCATTCATTGCGTTATTTACGTTGCTGAGCAGACAAATTTTTCGAACATATGAAGCAATGGATTAGCAATTTGTTTCTAAATGATTCAAATTCCGTTCGATAGTGTGTTACGCAATTAGGGTGCTGCTTTCCGAGGCACAGCGCGGAAGGGTCTTAGTATGTAAAGATGGTCACCCAACCACGGACCGACCGCGACCGCGGCAAGCCTGACAGATCGACCCGTGCGGCTGTTATTACTTAGGCACGGAATACAAACATGTAAAAATATTTATTTACCTTTATGTATTATGTATTAAAAACATTATATTGTTAAAGCAAATACAGACGTTTCAACACTACTAATGCTAGGTACACAGACTAGCAAAAAAAAGTCCGTCGCTACGTATATTAGTTCTACAGCTTTGTTGTACGCACGGCCACAGATCAAGCTATTCATTTCCAGTATAAGCTGATCTCGCATTGTATATGATTTCCTTAAAATGAGAGGTCAGTGTAAACTGGGAATAGATAGCTTGATGTGTAGGGATGTGTACGAACTTGTTTAGTTATTTTTATTTTACAAATATTTATTTTAATTTATTATACAACGTGTAGTTTTGCATCCACGTCAAATTTAAGGGTGTGGTATAGACCATCAAACCGAACAACTTTTTCCATGGCACCAACATCGTAATCGCGAAAAAATAATCAGCCGTCCCATCTCCCATACATTTGCGACGAGTAGGTATTGAAGTTTTCTATGGGACAGTTGAAAATTTTTTCGCGATTACGATGTTGGTTCCATGGAGAAAGTTGTTGGGTTTGATGTTCTGCATCACACCCTGACGAGGATGCAAAACGACACGTTGTAGTAAATGTAGAGGTTATAATACTACTTCTATACTAGATACATACTACAGCTTTGTTGTACAAACATGCATAGGTACCTATAGGTATGTATTTTCTTTTAAATATTAGGTCTTTACCTATGAAATTGCCGTTCTGCAGTACTGGCCATTTCAAATCAAAATAATTTTTGTTTGGCTAAGAATTCTAATTTCAAATTAATTTTATTTTAAAAACATGGATTTTTTTCCAAAAGTAGTCATTTGTTTATTGATTAGTGTTACATTTTCATCGCATTTCAATCTTTTTCGTCATCATGGATACGTTAAAAATTCGAGTAATCATGGAATATGAGTACCGTCGTGGCAGCAACGCGGCACAAGCGGCACGCAACATCAACGACGTTTACGGAGCTAACACTACAAACCAACGCACCACTTGTTATTGGTTTGCTCGCTTCCGTTCTGGAAATTTCGACCTGAAAAATGAACCTCGCGGTCGTCCGAAGACTTTGGTCGACAATGACGAATTAAAGGCGATTGTGGAAGCTGATGATACACAATCTACGGCTGAATTAGCAGCAGCTTTCGACGTTAGCGTCAAAACAATATTGGTCCATTTGCGTCAAATTGGCAAGGTAAAAAAGCTTGACAAATGGGTGCCCCACGAACTCAATGATCGCCAGCGCGAAGTACGCGTCGAGACGTGCCTTGCACTGCTCAATAGACACACAAATGAAGGAATTTTGAACCGCATTGTTACCTGCGATGAAAAATGGATTCTGTTTGATAACCGCAAGCGCTCAGCAAGTTGGTTGGATCCTGGTTCAGCACCTAAACAATGCCCTAAACGAAAACTTACCCCTAGAAAAGTGATGGTCACTGTTTGGTGGTCTAGCGCCGGTGTGATTCGTCACAGCTTCTTACCAAACGGGGTGAGCATTACTTCAGATGTGTACTGTGAAGAACTGAACACAATGATGGAGAAGCTGGCACATCTCCAACCAGCATTGGTCAATCGCTCGTCTCCGCTGCTCCTGCACGACAACGCGCGACCTCATACTGCACAGCAGACGGTCTCCAAGTTGCAAGAACTGGGGTTAGAAGCTCTCCGTCATCCGCCATACTCACCAACCCTTGCGCCTACAGACTACTACTTTTTCCAGAATTTGGATAACTTCTTGGCGGGAAAAAAATTCAATACCCGAGAGGCAGTACAAAATGCCTTTCGAGAATTTGTTGCCTCCCGTCCAGCTGATTTCTCAGCTGGACGGGAGGCAACAAATTCTAAAAAGATTAAAAAGAAATAAAAGATTAAGAGATTTTAAAGAAATTTAAGAAGGGCATCAATAAACTGCCACTGTGTTGGCAAAGATGCATTGATTGCATGGGTGATTACTTCAATTAATACAAATAAAAAATGCATGAAAAAAATACGTTTAAATTTTTTCATACAAAACGGCAATTCCATAGGTAAAGACCTATTATGTTAATTTTGAAAACATTTACTTATTTTAATTTATTAGAGAAAATACATAGGTTTTAATACTACACACGAACGACCGTCATTGCTACACACGTTCAGCTTTGTTGTACGAACATGTTTAACTACTTATTTATTTATTTTATCTTGATTTTTTTAAACATTTACTTACATATTTATATTTACTATAGGAAATACAGAGATTTTAATACTATTTTTGTAATAACGCCTCGTGCATAGAACTGAAATTAGCACAAAAGTGTTAGTGTTAGTTAGTGCTCAAACCTAGATCTTAAAATCGTCATAACATAACTCCATTTTTTTTTTTCTAAATACGTCCCGAGGGCCTTTCTGAACAACAGATTTTTTTTAAATGTTCCTAACATAAGACAAGATGAATGGTACATGTAGGTACCTACATATTACCTCAAAAAATTACCATATAAAAAGCCATTTTTTATTTATTAAAGAATTACATGACTACCATTGACAGTTTATAAATATCAATAATGACTAGGTACTTAATTCAACTTTACTTTTTTTACATTGACAAATCAATTAACTAACTATATATTGAATTAATAACGGAAATATCGGAATGTCGCACTTTTCTTGAAAATAGGGCCCTTATTAGAGCGATCCAAAAAATTTCCAACGTTAAAATGCATTTTTTATTCTATTTTTGAACATGACATTGTATTTGCGTTGCGTCTAAAGGGAAGCATTCCCGTTGGAGCACCAATTTTTTGAGCACCAAAGGTATTCCCATCTGAGCACCAATCAATATTTTAACGTGGTGTTCAAAAGGGAACAATAAAAAATATTCAACTTTATTCCCTTTTGAGCACCTACGGTGCAGTAGCTTCTAGTGATGGGATGTTTAATAAAACATATCGAAACAAATTGGCGCTCGGTAGCGATAGCGATAGTGATAGTCCGCCTTCTAGTCACTGGACCAGTATCGCTACCGAGCGCGACAGCGATATCGCTTATCGTCGCTGGCATTTCAAAAATTCGAACGTTAAATTTTTGTTTTTTATTAATAGCTGTATGCGTAGTTTGGAACGTAATGCTTCATGTGTCAAAATGCCATAGTAGGTTATGTTTGAATTTCTACACTCCATGTTATTTTAAATGTCTTTGTGAAATTGCCTTATGTGTAACATACGACTTTTTATCTATGGTCGGACTTTTAATTAGCTGCAGTTAAATGACTTCTAATATCATTTCCACTATTCGCTATCAAATGGGAACATTTTTTAACGAAATAACAAATAAGAAGTGTCATTTTACTGCAGCTAATTAAAAGTCCGAGCGTAGTTAATTTTGCAAGAGATTTAATTTTTTGTTAGGTAATTTTGAATTTATAACAACTGATAATAGTAAAAGTTTTGTTACCACTATCACAGATATTATAATACTAAGGTTAAGATTATTTTTTGAAAAATTTAGTTCTAATTATTACTTAAAGGTACTTATAGATTTTTATTTCAATAATTTACCGACATCAAAATGCCTATAAAACTAAAAGTTTTAAGTCAATACGTCGTAAAGGCCTTCAAAATGTCGTACCTACTTTATGTATTTTAAGGAGAACCAACAGCTTAACAGGTAGATAACAATTGAATATAAAACATAAAGCCAATTACAGGTTCTCACGGGTAAAAACAGAAAAAGTAGTACAAATTTTAAGATCACTAACAAGCACGATAGAGAGAAATGCGAAAGATGTTCAGTTTTATTCCAAAAAAAAAAAAATGTCATAATGACTTAAGTATTGTTACAATAGTTTTCAATGTTTCCTGAAAACATTCTATTTTTACATATATTTTAACTTTTTAGAATGATACCGACCTAGAGAGAGACTAGTCCGAGTCTACAGACTACGGGCTACGTTCACAAGCCGCTCGGGGCGGGCGGCGGCGGCGGGCGCGGCGGGTGGGGCGATGGTACGATAATTTTTACAGAATGTTGGGATGACCGCCAGGCAGGGCAACAGATTCTGATTATGGATGAAAAATAGTAGGTACTTACTGTAGACCAAATCCATAAGTATGCAAATTTTACATAGTAAAATAAATATTAATGTATCCCAATAAGTCATTGTTACTTAAATGTATTTACAATTTAAAATGCATTTCATAACACTGAATAAGTCTAAATTGAACAAACCACAAACAGGCTAACAGCTACTAATCTGTCTATTAATCCATTTTATTTGACCTCCCACATATAATAAGTTATGCAAGAGAGTAGCAAGCATCGAGTTGCTAAATAAAATCTGATGGTTCATATACAAAGTATTTAAGCTAGTACAAAGTCACAATAGATATTTATCATGATATTGCAGGATACCTACATTTTTTTAACGTGTATCATATCATATTATCAATCGTAGCTTTGTTTTGCTGCGATATAAGTTTGCTTGAAGTATTCTTGTAGAACATTGTTCAGAAGTTAATGAAGCGTTACTAATATACATAGATAAAGCGGTCAATTAATTAGTATCTAACCGTAATACTTTAAACTGGTACCTATGTGCCTGCTGCCTGAGTAGGTAGGTATTTACTGCCGGTAACAATAGCTTAAACCAGTGTTCTTACTGTTAATCCGTTACCTTCCTTCCATTGTATAGGAGCCTCATCTTCATCTTCTCTTCTCTGGTATATTGAGCTTAAACGAGAGAAGGTACTTGATAACCAGGGTATGTCACTATCTCATACTATATTAATAATAGTATATTTTCATGGTACACACGGCTAAACATCAAGCTATAGGTACATTTCCAATTTACACTGACCTCTCATTGTAAGGAAATCCTATACAATGCGAGATCTGCTTATACTGGAAATGTACTGCTTGATCTGTGGCCGTGCGCGGATTTTTTAATTAAAGAGTGTACCTACCATTGATGCTTCGTCACTTTGGGCAAGTCATTTATATATAGTTTAAATAGAGGAGGGCCAAGCACGCTCCCCTATGGTACACCATATGAGATTGATCTATCACGTAGGTATCAATTCTTCTGTACGTGTGTTTGTCACCTAACTCCTCCTAAACGGCTGGACCGATTTAGATGACATTTTGTGTTTAGGTATATTTCAATGGGTTCCTGGATGGTTTGATTTCTAGTGCGACTAATTTTGTACGGCATAAATGGCAAAACATCAACCTCATACTAATTATAAGACTTTTAGATTTTACTCATGTTTACAAAATTATCTTGTATCAAACCGACAAAAAATTCTCGTATTTGCAACAAACATTTTGTTCAATTATACTCTTATCTCTCTTTAGAGGGGTATCAGAAATAAAAAAATGCATTTTTAAAATTTGTTTCATAATTTTAAACATAATTCTGCTCAGTCAAACGCCAATGCGCGGGACAGTCGTCATGCTGGAATACGTTGGGCACATTTTCATTAAATACGGACACCTCGGACACTAATTCGGGCAGGTCATTTTGAAGGAACTTGTAACATTAGGGTTCTTGAATAAGATTCATTTAGGAAATGGGTAAGCGGTATTTATTACAGAGCAATGTCTGCAGGCGTCATAGAGTATAACCACAGAGTACATAGAATGACAGATAATAATATGTCTATGCTTTACATCTCCCTTTCTTTGTAAATAAATTGAAAACATTAGTTTACAAATTTAAACTTGACATTAGCATTACAATTTTGCATTAAAATATTTGAGATTACACTAATATCTATTTATTCAAAGTTATACAGGGGCAGTTCGACGTATATCCGTCAGGGGCTAATAAGGGAGCCAAAATGCAACAAATTCAACCTCCCTTAAGTATGGCCGAAATTCAATAGTTTTCGAGATATTTGAATTTTAAGAGTTTTTCGATATTTACCCAAAATTTGACATTTAATTCCAAATAAAAAAAAAATACATATTTGAATGGGTACCATTAAAAATGATGTTGTAGCTGGCACTTCAATTAAGCTATGGACATAATTAAAACCACTTAATTTAACAAAATAATTAAAATAATGAGCGATATAAGAATAATATCTTACCAATATTTTCATTTTACGCTTCAAAAATATTGTCTCGTCACAAAAATTTCTATGACATTAATCGTACAAATAACTAAAACAACTTGCCTATTCTGTAAGCTTTCCAAAAAGGTATAAAAGTCAATTTTAAAATACATAATTCGTGGCATGGCATGTGTTTGAACCGGCGCGGCGGCGCGCGGTGCAGGGAGAGAAATCATCTGTGTTTTTAGTTTATGATCCTCGCTAAAACAACCGATTTTACTGGCGAAATTCTTCGTGATGGGGCGGGGTGTGCGGGCGGGGTAGTACACGGCGTCTGCTGCGCTCGCATCGCCTTCCTTAGTAAGTTTCGACTCTACGCCGCGCAAGTACGTGTGTTGTTATCTTGCTATTAACCAATCTCTCATCGCGTTAATTTGTTATTGATCATTATTGTTAAATCTTGTTTCTCTTGTTATTCTTTTTTTTATCATTGTTATTTCGGATAACATGGCTTCGTATTCTAATAACGAATACGCAGACATAATGTTTTGTTATGGTTTTGCCGATGGAAACGCGGCTGCTTCCTCACGTTACTGTTCGGGAGCACCTATCGACGATTGTCTGAAACTGGCAGTGTTCAGAGAGCACAAGCCAACGCTGGCAGACCTCGACGGTACACGGCTGACGAAGAGGACACCATTCTTCAGTGTTTTATTGATGACCCAAACATCTCAACGAACAATGTTGCAAGACAGCTCGGTATGTCCCAGTGGAAAGTGTGGTCGGTTTTACACCTATCAGGTAGACACCCATACCATTATCAACCTGTCCAAACATTGCACGAGGGAGATCCTGCCAGGCGACTCGAATTTTCTCGGTTTATGTTAAACGCTGACGCTGACCAGGAACATTTCCTAAGAAATATGTTGTGGACTGACGAGTCAAAGTTTGACCGGGATGGTATAACGAATTACCATAACTTACATTTTTGGGCACCTAAAGTAGGCAGGAATCCAAAAAAACTAAAAGAAACTGCGTCGCAAATGAGATTTTCCCTGAACGTATGGATGGGTGTCCTTGATAATTATTTGCTGGGCCCTCATTTCTTGCCCCAAAATTTGAACGGCGAAAATTACGAGGAGTTTTTAAGAAACAACCTAGACGATTTGTGTGCGGATGTTCCCGAAGAAATAAAAAACAACCTCATGTTTCAACATGATGGTTGCCCAGCACATTACCGGATTACTGTCCGACAGTGGCTAGACGAGAGATATCCAAACCGAAGGATTGGGAGGGGAGGGCCAATTCCGTGGCCAGCCCAAAACCCTGATATCACACCACTAGTTTATGTGACCCCAATAAATTCAGTCGAAGAACTTCGACAGCGAATAATAAACGCGGCGCAACAGATGAGAACAACGTTCACATCAAGAGTGACGAAAACCGAAGTTATGAAGAGAATTCAAACCTGAATTCGTAATCGAGGGGCTCATTTTGAACAAGATGTTTAATTTTTTTTATAAAATTTGACGTAAATTTTTTAATGCATTTTATTTCATACAAATACAAATGACCCTTTCTCTCCCCGCGCCGATTCAAACACATGCCATGCCACGAATTATGTATTTTAAAATTGACTTTTATACCTTTTTGGAAAGCTTACAGAATAGGCAAGTTGTTTTAGTTATTTGTACGATTAATGTCATAGAAATTTTTGTGACGAGACAACATTTTTGAAGCGTAAAATGAAAATATTGGTAAGATATTATTCTTATATCGCTCATTATTTTAATTATTTTGTTAAATTATGTAGTTTTAATTATGTCCATAGCTTAATTGAAGTGCCAGCTACAACATTATTTTTAATGGTACCCATTCAAATATGTATTTTTTTTTTATTTGGAATTAAATGTCAAATTTTGGGTACATATCGAAAAACTCATAAAATTCAAATATCTCGAAAACTATTGAATTTCGGCCATACATATGGCGGGTTCAATTTGTTGCATTTTGGCCCCCTTATCAGCCCCTGACGGATATACGTCGAATTACCAGTAACCCTGTATGCCTGTGATTATCATTTTATGCAATCCAGGTAACTCTAATTATTATCAATAAGGTTCTAATTTCCATAACATTTATGGTAAGTATAAAATTATAATTATCGGTTTATGTATTATTAAAGATCAAGTCTATTTATTCGTTTAATTATTCTACCAAACCTTGATAACCGTGGTGCTGTCGCTGCTGCATATGATTGGAACTGCTTGGTGTTGACTGTGTTGATGCTGGGAGTGGCTTGGGAACAGCAGTGCTATTCTGTACAAATCGCACCGTGAAAACTTGGGTGAAGTGAGCGTGGAGGGAGCTATAGTATAGTGTCAATCCCTAGCATCAGGCAAAATGACAACTCACTTCACCTAGGTTTTCACGGTGAGATTTGTACAGAATAGCACTGCAGCTGCTGGTGATTGAGCTTGTGCTGGTACCTGTTGTACTGCTGGTTCATCTGTGTATTTAGTTTCAGATACTACCACTCTGTTGCTGGTTATGTCTGCTTGGTCTTGTGCAGGTGACTGAAGTTTCTTCGTAAGATTTGGCCTTGATCTATTTGAATTATTACAGATCTTGATAGACCTTCAGGCTTTTCTATAACTCTTGCTCCTTCCCAGTGTCGATGTGCAACTTTGTGTCTTACTTTATCATTGATTTCAAAATGTGCTAGTCTTGTAGTATGTTGTGTTGTTGTGTGTATGGTCTCTTAATTGCTGTAGTTCAGCTGTGACTCCTTGCATTATTTTTGGTTTTAAATTATTGTCGCTTGTAGGTATAGGAGATCTAGTAATTCTGCTGAACAGATGTTGGTTAGGTGAACCTAAATGATCATTTCGTGGTGTATTTCTCCAGTTTAATAAAACGAGTTGAACGTCTGACTTGTCGATACTGCATTTTCTTAGTATGTTCTTTGCTGTTTGAACTGCTTTTTCAGCAAGCCCATTGCCTTGTTGGTGATGTGGACTGGATGTGGCGTGGTTAAATCTCCATTCTTTTTGAAAGATCTTGAATTCTCTGGACATATATTCGTATGTATTCCATTATCACTTTGTTGTTGTTCTGGTATTCCATGTAAAGAAAACCATATTTTAAGTTGTTCAATTACTTCATATGATGACTGACCTTTCAGCTGTTGAAAATCTACATATCCAGAGTAACTGTCACATATTACTAAGTAAGTTTTGCCTTTCAATTCAAATAAATCTTATGCAACTATTTGAAATGGAAGTGTAGGGATCTTTTTGACTTGCACTATATCTTTGATATTGTTTCTTTGTGTTTGTTCACAGACAGTTTTGCCTTTGACTAGTTTTGTAATATCATTGTATTGTCCTTTCCAGTAAAGGAGTTGTCGGGCTCTTCTTAAGCAGCTTTGTATACCTAGGTGCCTTTATGAATGTTTTTTAACATTTTAGGAATTTGTGATTTTGGTACTACAATTTTATCACCTTTGAAAATAATTCCTTTGAGATAGCTAAGTTCTTCTTTAAAGTTAAAATAATGTTGTAGTTCAGTAGGAAGTTCGTTGACATTTTCTGGGAATCCTTGCAATATTGTCTTTAGAAGTGTCTGTAAACGTGGATCTTCTTTTGTTGCGTTAATTAATTCTTCTTTAGCGTCTAATGACATAGGTAGTATAACTGAAACTTTTAAATTTTCTTCTTGTTCATATTTCAGGTTAGATGCATCACAGTCTCGACTAAGAAAGTCTGCTAAGCGTATTTCTGTGCCCTTTTTAATTATCACTTTTGGTGAGTATGGTGCAAGATTGAACATTATGCGTTGCAACCTCGCTGGTGCGTATTGTATGTTTTTCTTGAAAATTGTCTCAAGTGGTTTGTGGTCTGATTCCACTGTGAGTTCTTTACCATAAACATATTCGTGAAACTTCTTACATCCAAACAGTATAGCGAGTGCTTCTTTCTCTATCTGTGGATAATTTTGTTCAGATTTGGTCAACGCTCTTGCTCCATAGGCTATTGGTTGTCCTTCTTGAAGAAGTGCAGCTCCAAGATTTTTTAAACTTGCATCTACGGTTAAAGTTACAGGTTTGTTTACATCATATAGTGTCAGTACTGGAGGACTTAATTTATTTTGTTGAGAGCTGCTTCGTGATGAATCTCCCATGTAAAACTTGTATTTTTATGTAACAAGTCTCTTAGTGGATTTGTTAGGTCTGACATGTTGGGTATAAATTTATTTAGGTATGTGATCATCCCCAGTAGTCTCTGTAGCTCTGTTTTTTTCTGGTCGCAGATTCTCTTTAGAAGAAAAAGTCCTCTCACTTTCTTTATATAAGAAGAGTCCTAGAAGTTACCCTCTTTTGGCAAAATATTTTACATTGCCGTCCCCTAAGCCATTAAAAAGACTTTTAACCAAAATAGAAGTGGAGTCAGGGCTGAATAAATGCATCTTTATAAAAATTAAAAATACGGTCAAGGAGTTATGTCCAGAAGGTCGGTTATGCAGCTTAATTTTCGACGAATTGTCAATTTCCCCCCAAGTCCACTATAACGCTGCAAAAGACCAACTTAGGGGGTTCACATTCGATGGAAAGAAAATTGCAGACCATGTACTTAATGGTCTTCATGGTGAAGGGATTAAGAAAGAAATTTAAGCAACCCGTCGCATATTATTTCACCAACTCCATGAATAAGGCTCAATTAAAAGAAATTTTGCAAAAAATCATTAAGTATGTTCGTAGTACGGGATTGAAGGTCTTATGTACTGTCTGTGATCATAGCACAGTCAATCTTAGTGTAATAAATGACTTGGTAGAAGATACAAGAAAAAAATATTTAAGAGAAGAAAAGACATGGAAGACCGAAGTAGGTAATTGAAATAGGGAAAACAAAAATAATCCCTCTATTTGATGTTCCACATTTATTAAAAAGAGTCAGAAACAATTTACTCACAAAAGATTTAAAATATTATGATTTTGAAGAGAAGTGCAAAAAGAGCGTTAAATAGGAATACTATATACAAACTTATGAAGCTGATAAATCATATGGAGAGGTGAAATGCCTGCTGAAAGTCACAGATGAGCACAATGATATTATATGTAGAAAGAGGTAGATAGGTTACACACGCTCCGCAAGTGGCACGTCAAAATCTGGCTAATTAGCCACATTTTCGTCGTCTTGTCTCTTTTTCGCTCCCGATAATTAAGACATGCCGTCCTACTTCCACATGTCATCTAATCGTACGAAATTGTGCCGTTTTTGAACACCGAATGTTGGGTTGGTAACCTATCTACGTCTTTTTACATATAATATCATTGGATGAGCACATAATATGTCGACAAAATAAGAAAAATGAAAGTGAAACCAGCAGCCCAAAGAATCATGGCAGAACTTGGTCTGGACTTTTTTTTGGCGCCCATAGATTTCATTTAAATTAATCAATTTTAATTAATTTTCTACTATTTTTCAATTATTCACTCCTTCTCGTAAAGGCCGGAGGTTATTTTATGTTTTTAAAAGCTTATCAAATAATGTTCGAATTAGGTAGGTACAGTCGAAATGTTACCATTAAAATAGTGGTGTGGGTACAAATAGTATGAATGCAATTTATCTGTATCAATTATTAAACGAATGATCGATATAATTGACCGATCGATCGACCCATGTAGAGTTGGTTTTGATTTTAACATAATTGTTGAAATGATCTATTATTTCGTCTTTAATTAACTGATATCATTGAAGAAATTATTCTACTTTTAAATCCAATTAATAATGGAACAAAATATCACAGGATTGTTTCAGTATTGTATCGATTCTTAAGAAAACCGAATCGAAACGTGCAGCACTACTTTTGTCTTTGACAGTGAGTGACATGTTGTCTGTGGTTGTCTGTCAAGACGAAGACGCTATTAGCGGCTACAGAATCCTTCCGCGTTTTTCATCTCGGTTGTGTTTTCTGTTTATATTTGGTGTTTTGGCTTTCTATTTATTTTACCCGACCTGGGTGCCTATTACGAACTTTTAAAAAACCTGGCAAGTTCCAGGCAGTTCATTTCACTGGCTGGTTTAATTTCGTATTATGACATTCCTAATACTGACTGACTTTTCGCTGGCTAGATTGTCTATGGCTGTTTTGTAGTTCTCCGACGTAACGTTCCGAAACACAATTAAATATTTTATTGGTAAGTTACGGTTATATTTAAGTGACGTATTTAATGATAAAAATAATAATAAATATACTTATAATAATCTAGTTGCTCTAGTTTATAAGTTAGTTTTAATGAACGCAATGTATATTGTGCAATACCTATATAAAATATAATTTTCGTGTTTGTAACTGTAACGCGAGAGTTTCCGAACGTACTCCACACTTTCAGCGGGGAATTCAAACTACTTCAATGAATATATAATTGTTCCATTGTAAAAGAACGCTATCGTATTGTTTATTTATTAAAGGTTTTCGGAGTTTATTGAAAAATATGGCGTAAGTGTTGTTGAGTTTTTAATGAATGTTCAGTTTTAGCATGATAATACTAATACAATAATTCTTACTATAGTTCAGTGGTTGAGAGATCTCACCCTCATCGGCGTCGGCGCGTTACCTATATTCAATTAGAGACATTGTGGGAGTTTTTGAATTCTCACAAAGAAGTGGCGATGGGGTTTAACAAATCTGCCCAAGCAAGAGAATACTCAAGGCGGATGTGGCAATCAGTCACCGAGGCCCTAAATTCCCAAGGAGAAGGTGCTTTTAAAAGTTGCAAAGGGTGGTCGAACGTAAGTAATTTTTTACAAACTTTTATGATTAGCAATTACCTATTAATTATTCATTCTATGCATAATCTTATCTAAAACCTAATGCTGTTGCAGTATTGGGTAGACTATAAAGCAAAATTAAAGAGAAGAGTAGCTGCAGTACGAGTATCCCTAAACCGTACTGGAGGAGGACCTTCAGATGTTCCCCCCCTTAACGACATAGAAAAAAAATTTCTATGTCTACTCGGAAGTGGTTATGGGACTGGCATGCCTGATACTCAAGTTCCTATACCATTCCTAGCTGTGAGTATTTTTTAAGTATAAATAAACGTATAGATAAATAATGTAGGTATTTATTATTATTATGTCTAATGTATTAAATTGTCTCAGACATCACAGACCTCCAGCACTGGAGAAATTGACGCTGGTAATCTTCCTAGTGGTAGTGAGGCAATAGATCCTCATTCACCAGAGCCACCACCAGTGGTGGATGAGGAACCACAGTTTCATGAACCACAGGAGGCATCACAGCCCCTAGTTTCAAACCGCAACATACGTGAACCTGTTAGTTCACGTCCTGCACGTCAACCCCGCCACAGAGAAGGTCATATCAGTCAAGAGGCGGCCCGGCGTACACTGATACAAATCAGCAGGTCCCGATTGGAGTTGGAAACTAGGAACAGTCAAACTTTGATTAAAATGCTAGATGCATTAAATAAAATTGCAGATAAAATAGATAGGTATATATTTACACAAAAGTTTATTCAAATTAGGCTGAGAATCAGCACTTTCTGAACGTCAAAATTACATAAGACAGTCCCCACAAAACGCCCGCCCTTCACCACTTCCTAGTGCTTTAGCTGGGAAGAAGCGCAACAAACTCCCCAGCAGCACAGTTGTCTGTTCAGTTAGAAGTACTTGATTCAATACTAGTATGCAAAATAATTTACACAACACAAAACATTAAATTATATTATTTGTCAAATAAAATAAACAATTTTAGAAACTCATATAACCTGCCATTATGTAAGCTAATTCTGGAGAAAGAACATAAACAGAAATAAAAAGAAAGTCATTTTCAATACTTGCTATTTAAAGTTTTTGCAAAAATTGGTCCTATGGAGAAAGCTGGCAAGACACTCCATAGATACTTACTCTTTTTAAAGTACCTACAATCTGGTGTACTTACATTACTTACATTGTCGAAAAAGTTAAGAGAACAATGTATGTTAGTGTAAAAATAATATACCTAACAATACAGTAGACTTAAAGGCATTTCTACATTTAAATTACACATAAGAAGATATAAAAATGAAACAAATTAAAGATAGACCTTTGTTATAATGAATTGACTCTAAACTAAAAATAAAATATAAAGTTAATCTTAAAAATTACATGGTTATTTTAATTTTAAGGGTTGTGGGAGGTCCAGAGGCGAGAGACGAGGGCGCTCCTGACAGTTAAACCTTCGTTCAACTCCCTGTTGCTGCTAGATGGTTGCTGATTGACGTGGTGAGTACTATCCATTTGCTGCATTGTCATTTCTTGCGCAGCCTCTTCTTCAGTGAGCTCCGGTACTGGTAGATTTGACCGGACGCTCATGTTGTGCAACACCACACATGCATTAACTATTGTTGCTGCCACTTGCGGTGTATAATGAAGAACTCGATGCACCAGTAAACATCGGAAACGAGCTTTGAGGAGTCCAATTGTTCTCTCTATAACATTTCGAGTCCTCACATGTACTTCAGTATAATATGCTTCCTGGGTACCAGGAGCAGTATTTGTTATTGGAGTCATCATGTGTTTCCTCAAAGGGTAACCAGAATCCCCTGAAATCAAAATAGCATATTACAGCTTTGTTGGAATATTAATGACTATAGTTTGTATTAAAAATAGAAAATTTGGCCAGTTTTCAATTATTATCTTTTTATTTTAAACATAGGACTTTTAGACTTAAGGCTTTTATTATTATGAACCAATAAAAAATAATTATTGACAGTATAAACAATAAACTTTTTACATACCAAGTAACCATATTGACTCATTTTGACTAAGCTCCTCCAAGTGATGCTTCAGTGGATGGTTCCCCCAAATAAATGAATCATGTGTAGCCCCTCCATAGCTAGCATCCACGCTGATTATTTCTAGGTCTGCATTACTAATCTAAAATATTTGTTTCAGGTTATTCTCACATAATTTAAAAGAAGATAGATCCAGCATGGTAATACTGCCAGCCTTTTGGGCACTTTCCCTTTGACAGGAAATTCTTTATAACAAAGTTCGGATATAATGACTGCTTATAGTGACATGTCGCTTATTATGACCTATTTTTAAGAAATGATGTCCGGTTATAGTGACAAAGTGAATAAAAACAGACAAAAATTATTGATTTCTTTTCTTCTTTTTCTTATGTAAAAAATGTAAAAAAAATATACTATTTTATGTAATACAATTTTAGTTCTATGTTTTTAATGTTTGTTTTGTGTCAGCTCATGTTTCTTTTTGTTTTTTTACTAATAGATACTGTATACACTTTGTACTTTTTCTCTCTACCTATTCAAAACTAAACACCTAATAAAAATGGGAAGTTGTTTATTCATATCATTCATTTTCATGATTCATGAAATCATGATGCTCATATTTTATTTTAAAGTTTTAAGACTTACCAATTGTACATTTAATGAGTGATATTGTTTTCTACAATAAAATCGCTCTTCATTTTCAGTTGGGCGTATGATGGCAATATGACTGCAATCAATACAGCCCAACACTCCCGGCATACCAAACTTATTAAAAAACCTAAAAAGAAAGTTATTCAATTAGGCCAAGGCATTAACAAAATATATAATTATGAGAATAAAATTTTAAACATTTTTTACCTTATGACATTAGCTCTGCGTTCTTGAGATGTGCTTGGAAACTTGATATATTTTGCCTGTATATGCGGCAAATTCAATAACTTTGTGATCTGCTTAATTACTGTTGAAACCGTTGGCTGGGATATTGAATGAGAGCCTATATCACCAGTGGGACGTTGGTAGGAGCCAGTAGCATAAAATGATAATGCTACCAAAACCTAGAATGAGAATAATGTAAAACTTTATGTAAAGTTCATAGATAAGATGACATGAGCTTACATAAAAACAAATACCTTAGTCTCCACCGATAAATCCGTGGATTTTGTAGGCCCCGACATGTGAGGTCTTAGCTCCTCACAAAGATTCAGTACCAAGTCTTTGCTAAGTCGATATCGTTGAACAAATTGCACATCATCCATATCGAACGCATTACATTCATCACGAAGTCGTCTTCTTTTATTCCTTGATGCACTATTTTGATGAGAAAAGTCACTTTCCAGGAACTCAAACACTTCATACTCGTCACACATGATATTTTATTTTGATAACTAGTTAGCACTCGAAAATTTCGCCAAATAAACCCAAAACAATTCAATAAAAGCTCCTCTGATGCAGCGTAAACAAAATTGTTTGTGAGCGGTTGTGAGGTTACTTTTTGACAGTTGTATTATGAAAAGAAATGTCAAACGAACGTTCGTAATACGGTATTGCCAGGCATTATTCGTGCAGAAGTCGGCCAGCGTGTCACGTGATCGCTGACTGGCTTGTTTGACAAGTTCATAGTACGAAATTGCCATGCAGTTCTGTTTACGCCGTAAACTGTCTGGAAATAAGAGTTCGTAATAGGGCCCCTGGGTGCCTATTACGAACTTTTAAAAAACCTGACAAGTTCCAGGCAGTTCATTTCACTGGCTGGTTTAATTTCGTATTATGACATTCCTAATACCGACTGACTTTTCGCTGGCTAGATTTGTTAAAGGTTGCATAGCATCAAGTGTAGTGAACTCTTTTGAGATGGATATTTTGTGAATGCTATGTGACATAAAAAAAAAAACAATGTACTGACTTTGACAATGTAAAACAAAAGTGTCTGTTCGTGTTCGTGTCGTGCTAAACACTAATATAAAACTAATAACATTTTAAAGACTCTCATAAGTGCAAATCAACTATTACGACCACGCTCTGTGCTACAGAGGTAAGTCAATTTTAACCTTAACAGGTTATGGGCTCAGAAAAGTAAAAATAAGGAGATTTGTCGAAATGGAAAATTTTACTTCAAAATTGCAAATAGGCAATCTAGAGGGGAAAGACAATTGGGCCACATGGAAATACAAAATTTCCATAATGCTACGAGGTGTAGAAGGCGCAATGGAAGCAGCCGAAGGAACCCTTGAAAAACCCGTTGCCCCCGCCCAAGGAGCTGGTGACGCTGAAGTCGGCACCTATAATTTGGCCATGGCTAGATATAGGAAGACTGAATGTAGCGCTCTGCTCATATTAACTACTAATATGTCCGAGGACACGCTTAAAAAAGTAATGCGATTTGAGACAACTAAAGAGGTATGGCAGGAACTGCACAGATTATTTGACGGACAGTCAGATGACAGGGCATACAATTTGTGTACAGAATTTTTCAGTTTTCAACGTCACAATGAGGATGACGTTTCTACTCACATGTCAAAACTGAAAAACATTTGGACAAATTTAAACGCAGAAATAACAAAGAAAGATGCCAATGTCAAGCTGCCGGAATTATTCCTGATTTGCAAAATCCTAGACACACTGGATGAAAAATACTTTGTTTTCAAATCAAGCTGGTTATTACTGAACCAAAGTGAACGGACAGTGGACAATTTAACGAGTCACTTGTGCGCATTTGAAAGAGCACTCGGTAGTAAAGAGCACATAAAGCATGAGGCCTTAACGGCAACACGTACAGAACACAAGAGCAAGCAAAGCAGTGAGAAAGAGCTCATCTGTAACTACTGTTCTGGTAAAGGACACAGAGTTCGGAAGTGCAAAAAGTGGATAAAGGATGGGAGGCCACCGAAACCCACGCCAGGCACATCAGGAGCTGGTTCAACGTCAAAGCAAGTGCAACATATTTCTCTGTTAGTGAACGCCTGTTCCACAGGACAAACTCAAGACAGGGAAAGCTGGTTCGTTGACAATGGAGCCACAACTCACATTGCAGTAAAGAGAGTTTATTTCCAGGAGTTTCACGAATTTGATTCAGACCATACCGTATCGACTGCGGACGGGAGCATCATACCTGCGATAGGAAAAGGCACCGTTGAGGTGGAATCAAATGTCAGTGGCAAGAGGGAGCGAATAACACTCAACGATGTATGGTTAGTACCATCACTAAC
Organism: Cosmia pyralina; assembly: GCA_946251885.1. Taxonomy (NCBI): domain Eukaryota; kingdom Metazoa; phylum Arthropoda; class Insecta; order Lepidoptera; family Noctuidae; genus Cosmia; species Cosmia pyralina. The sequence continues at coordinate 17,316,955 of OX276346.1, forward strand.
AAAGAATCTGTTCTCACCGCTTGCAGCACAAGACAGGATGCAGGACAGCATCTTCAGTTCCACGACTAGAGAGTGCAAGCTAGATATTGGAGGCACAACTAGAGTTGTTGGAAAGAGAGTCCATTATGGAGGACTTTACAGGTTGAACATGAAGACGGTCATGCCAATTGAACCTAGGACCATAGAGGTCAACGCTGTGACTGGCTCTAATATGTTACAGCTATATCATGAGCGATTTGCACATCAGGACAAGAAACATGTGATCCGTCTCGTGAAGAGAGAGCTTGGAGTACAGTTGAGTCCTGACAACATCAAATGTGAAGGCTGTATTTATGGGAAGTCACACAGAAAACCGTTCGGAAAAAGGGAAAGAGCAACAGCTGTAGGAGAGCTGATTCACACCGATGTTTGCGGTCCCTTCGTAGATAGCATCTCAAAATACAAATATTACGTACTCTTTAAGGATGACTACTCTGGCTACCGCATGGTCTACTTCATCAGAAACAAGTTTGAAGTTAAGAATAAACTTCTTCAAATGTTGCAAGAAGCCAAGACTGCTGGATATAAAATCAAGACGATTCTTAGCGATAACGGAGGAGAGTTTGACAACAGAGAAGTACGAGATATTTTACACAAACATGGTATTCAACAACGGATGACAATGCCCTACACTCCTGAGCAGAATGGATGTAGTGAGCGCGAAAACCGTACTTTAGTTGAAGCTGCGAGATCTATGATACATGCAAGAGGAGAACTACCACAAGTGCTCTGGGCAGAACTTGTCAACACTGCCGCGTACGTACTTAACAGGACAGGTCCATCAAGAGTTGAGGGTCAGGTACCTTACGAGCTTTGGCATGGGAAAAAACCCAAGATAAGTCACTTGAGAGTTATCGGAAGTGAATGCTTTGCTCACGTTCCAAAACAAAAACGGAAAAAACTCACCAAAAAGGCAATAAAAGGCAAGCTTATAGGCTATGAAAACGATGACGGTTATCGTATATGGGACGGAAACAAAACGCAAAGGTCGAGGGACATAACCTTCCAAACTGACGTCGAGTTCCGGATTTTTATTCCTTCAACATCAAGTTCAGAGGGTGATAACCAAACGATTACGCAAGAAGCTATGCCAGAAAGTGCTATAGAGCAGCAGGAAACTAATCATGAATATGCTCCAGAGGGAGATGGAGAAAATGATGATCATATACATGGTGAAGTTTTGGGAGATAGCAACGAAACCAGAGAGGATGAGAGTGCTAACGAAGAGTTCGTTGACGCTGACGAGGAGTTAGAGATAGTTGAACCACCGTTGGACGCGAGATCTCAATACAACTTACGCGATCGAACTTGCCTCTCACGTCCTAAGAAGTTCGAAGACTACGTGTGTTTCGTAGGCACAGAGTATTTTCCCGAGACATATAAAGAAGCTATTGCGAGGGATGATAGCGCAGAGTGGGTCAAGGCAATGACGAGTGAAATGAACTCTCTAAAGGAAAATAACGTATGGACACTCTGTAAGCTACCTAAAGATAGAAAGCCACTCCCTTGCAAGTGGATCTTTCGTATCAAGCGAAACCCAGACAGCAGTATTGACAAATATAAGGCTAGGCTCGTAGTAAAAGGTTTTAAGCAACGGAAAGGAATTGATTACGAACAGACTTATAGTCCAGTTGCTAGAATGGCCACCATCAGAGCCTTATTAAGTGTCGCAGCCAAAGAAAAATTATATTTGACGCAGTTTGATGTTTCAACAGCATTCCTCAACGGCAAGCTAAAGGAAGAAATTTACATGCAGCAGCCGGATGGATTCAATGACGGAACTTCAAATGTATGTCTACTTAAAAGGAGTTTATACGGACTCAAGCAAGCTCCCAGATGCTGGAACTCATGCTTTGAGGAAACTTTGTTAGAGAAAGGTTTTCAGCAAAATGCAGCTGATTGTTGCCTATTCACAAAGAAAATAGGTGACAAGAAACTTTTGATAACTCTCTACGTAGATGATGGGCTTGTAGCCTCTTCTGACAAAGATTTGGCGAACCAATTCCTCAAAGAATTAGGGGATGCTCTAAAGATCACAAGCAAGCCAGCGTCTTATTACCTTGGACTTGAGATAACTCAGTCGAAAGATGGCTCCATTACAATCAAACAAGAGACGTACGCCAAAAAGATACTGGAACGTTTTAGAATGTCAGAATGTAATCCAGTTTCAACGCCAATAGAAATGACTTCTCAAGCAGGGAAAGTTAACAAGGAGGAAGAGAAGAAGTTTCCATATAGAGAGGCAGTAGGTGCTTTAGCGTACTTAATGACAGGAACGCGACCTGATATAGCGTATGCAGTTGGATTAGTTTCAAGAAATCTGGAAAAACCGACACATGAAGATTGGCTACGTGTTAAGCGGATAATGCGATACATAAAAGGGACATGTTCTTTTGGTATAACATATAAAGCAGAACATGATTCCAACGTAATAGAAGGCTACAGTGATGCGGATCATGGAGGAGACCAACAAACAGGACGCTCTACAACGGGAGTTGCATGTCTCTTTGCTGGAGGAATAGTATCATGGCTAAGCCAACGACAATCTTCAGTCGCGATTTCAACTACCGAAGCTGAAATAGTAGCAGCAAGTGAAGGCGCTCGTGAACTTGTGTGGCTCCAGAGAATATTCTCCTCACTTACTACAATGGACGGAGTACCCACGTTAAAAGTTGATAATGAAGCAGCCATACGTCTTGCATACAATCCAGAGTTCCATAAGCGGACCAAACACATCCGAGTGAGACATTTTTTCGTAAGAGAAACTGTACAAGACGGACTTGTGGATGTACAAAAGACTGGAACTGCTACTCAATTGGCAGATATTATGACTAAGGCAGTTCCTAGGCCAAGACTCGTTACAATCCGAGATGCCCTGGGTATACAGTGCCATACACTTAATTAATGAGGGAAAGTGTTAAAGGTTGCATAGCATCAAGTGTAGTGAACTCTTTTGAGATGGATATTTTGTGAATGCTATGTGACATAAAAAAAAAAACAATGTACTGACTTTGACAATGTAAAACAAAAGTGTCTGTTCGTGTTCGTGTCGTGCTAAACACTAATATAAAACTAATAACATTTTAAAGACTCTCATAAGTGCAAATCAACTATTACGACCACGCTCTGTGCTACAGAGGTAAGTCAATTTTAACCTTAACAAGATTGTCTATGGCTGTTTTGTAGTTCTCCGACGTAACGTTCCGAAACACAATTAAATATTTTATTGGTAAGTTACGGTTATATTTAAGTCACGTATTTTATGATAAAAATAATAATAAATATACTTATAATAATCTAGTTGCTCTAGTTTATAAGTTAGTTTTAATGAACGCAATGTATATTGTGCAATATATAAAATATAATTTTCGTGTTTGTAACTGTAACGCGAGATTAAGTTTCCGAACGTACTCCACACTTTCAGCGGGGAATTCAAACTACTTCAATGAATATATAATGAGTTTATTGGAAAATATGGCGTAAGTGTTCAGTGAAGAAGACGGATGAAAAAAAATTGCATGCAGCGGAGATGAGAATGTTGAGATGGATGTGTGGAGTGACAAGAATGGATAAAGTGAGAAATGAGTATATAAGAGGAAGTTTGAAAGTGACGCCAGTGACAGAAAAGTTGAAAGGAAATCGTTTGTCTTGGTATGGGCATGTAATGAGGAGAGACGAAACGCATGTGACTAAAAGAGTGATGAATATAGATGTTGATGGATGGAGAGGCAGAGGAAGGCCAAAGAAAAGATGGATGGATTGTGTGAGGAATGATATGAAAGAGAAGGGAGTGAATGATAGCGTGACGGTTGACAGGGGAGAATGGAAGAAGAAAACGTGTTGCGCCGACCCCAAGTAATATGGGATAAGGGCAGGAAGATGATGATGGCGTAAGTGTTATTGAGTGTTTTTAATGAATGTTCAGTTTTAGCATGATAATACTAATACAATAATTCTTATTATAGTTCAGTGGATGAGAGATCTCACCCTCATCGGCGTCGGCGCGTTACCTATATTCAATTAGAGACATTGTGGGAGTTTTTGAATTCTCACAAAGAAGTGGCGATGGGGTTTAACAAATCTGCCCAAGCAAGAGAATACTCAAGGCGGATGTGGATTGCCACATCCGCCTTGAGTATTCTCTTGAGTGTTCTTCTTTTGTTTTCTCTGTCACCGAGGCCCTCTCCCGCTCTGGGCAGAGCGGGAGGGCGTGTCAGACTTTTACTGACTAAAACCCACCCATGCTCCTTCAACTGCCCGTGCCAGGGCCACGGTATCTCTTTCGAACTACCCGCGACCCCGGCGGCACCCGCGACCCCGGCGGCGTCACCGAGGCCCTAAATTCCCAAGGAGAAGGTGCTTTGCACATCATCCATATTGAACGCATTACATTCATCACGAAGTCGTCTTCTTTTGTTCCTTGATGCACTATTTTGATGAGAAAATTCACTTTCCAGGAACTCAAACACTTCATACTCGTCACACATGATATTTTATTTTGATAACTAGATAGCACTCGAACAATTTCGCCAAATAAACCCAAAACAATTCAATAAAAGCTCCTCTGATGCAGCGTAAACAAAATGGTTTGTGAGCGGTTGTGTGGTTACTTTTTGACAGTTGTATTATGAAAAGAAATGTCAAACGAACGTTCGTAATACGGTATTGCCACGCATTATTCGGGCAGAAGTCGGCCAGCGTGTCACGTGATCGCTGACTGGCTTGTTTGACAAGTTCATAGTACGAAATTGCCATGCAGTTCTGTTTACGCCGTAAACTGTCTGGAAATAAGAGTTCGTAATAAGGCCCCTGGACTGATTAATACTGCCCTGTGTGACTAGTGCGTGCCTTTAGGACTCCGATATTGCTATTTAATTGAAAATAACACTCCTGGCAGAACAGTTGAATATTGCTGTATTTGTGTAGTTGGCCGGCGCACTGTAGGCTGGTGCGCACACGCTATGACCTTAGTGTGGTATCTAGGATGGGCCCAGACATCAAGAACATATCTCAGCACCAGCAGGTTTTCTTGATGAGATAATAATTCGAGATGAGGAATAAAATAAGTATGTTTAACAAAATGTGTTTTATATTTGCCCTAACATTATGTAAACCCTCAGTTTTAGTGTTAACGGGGCAAGCGCATTTTTATTTAAATACGCGCCCAGATTTCGTAAAAATACAATTGAGTACTCTACACCGACGGAGGATTACAATTTATTTGAGTTTGTCTCATTTTATCCGTAAATACTCTTATCCTCACTTAGACCACACCACATTATCCATTTCTTTATGATTTAATTTCAATCTGAGGTATTTCATAGGTAATTGTTGTTTAGACGTTCATTCATAACCTAAAAATTCAAACCGATATATTTTTTTTCCGGCTTTCCCAAATAAAAATATTCTCATTTATAGATTCTGGAGCTAACGCCAATTCTTTTAACATATTTTTCATTACGGGATGTTTCAATTTGATCCCAGACACTTTTTAGTATGGAGACCTGCCATTGTTATTTTCAGTCACACCGTAGCTGCGACTGCAGGACATCTCGTGGCAAGAGGAGACATTCCGGCAGAATGCCAAAATTTGGTAAAATTTACTAAACCAATGGACAATCTTTTTGACTCATTAATTTGTAACACATTTCATGTGCCTGATGGCAAAATATATAAAGGATGTGTACGACGGTCTAGTCCACACCATGATTTGTGGAAGAATGCCATAAAACTGTAACATTAATTAAAAAAATTAAGGACAAAAATAACAAAATCCGTGTGATTGAAACGAAAGCTATACCATCTATAAAGAACTTCATACGCACAATTGAAGGAATGCAACAATTATGGATATTGCTGTCCCAAACATTATTCATTTGATGCTATGCTAACACGTAATTTCAACCAGGACCCGCTAGAAAATTTCTTTGGGAATATCAGAAGTTATGGGGCGAGAAATACGGCACCAGACAGTTGCAATTGAAGGGGCTTTTAAGTCCCTCTTAATTAATAATTTTAACTCTCCCCATTCTCTGCATGCAAACTGCGAAAAAGATGACGACGGCTGCTTGCAGAATCTAGATTTTTTTGTAAGAGAAAATAATGCGTCAACTTTTGATATTCCCAGTCCAATTGATGAGGAGACACCACAATTTTCTAAAATTATAGAAGACGAAATTATAGTGCCTTTCAACAATTTGAATACTTACCAATGTAAATGATGCTGGTCAAGGCAATTATGTGTGGGTGGGTGGGTCCTGGTCCTGGGGAAATGCATTAAAAATGTATCAAAAGGCTGCAAAAATTGTAAAAAAGATATGTATGGCGACCCTGAAAGCAAATCAAATGAATATATATAAGGGCCACAGAATTCAAAAAAGGCAAAAATTCTTTAATTTACCCATCAAAAGAAGTAGAAAAATGTTTTCTCCAAATTCAAAATTTAGTGACAGACATATTAAAAAAAAAATGTACAGTACCAAAAAAAAACTTAAAATAAAAATGTTTACTGACATATTTGTTGAATTTTCATTCAATTGCGTAATTCACAAAAAAATATTACAAAAATATTTTCAAAACACAATAATTCATGTGCTTAAGTATATAGGTATAGTTGGTGCCGTTCAATAAACCGGATTTTGTCTGGCAAAATAACGTATCATGGTGAGGATGAAACTAAAGCCGCAGCACAAGCTTATAAAAATAAACACAAAACAAATAAAATAAAAAAATGTAAATGAGGCAAAATGAGTATGTACCTAAGGATTGTAGCAGGTGGTGTTCTGTAGTTTCTGCCTACCCCATGGGAACAAGGCGTGAGTTTAGGTAGGTATGTTTGTAAATAAAACAGTAATTTTGTAAAACTTGTTTTTTTTATATATCCACTGTATGTACTATGTATTTTATGTACCTTTTGATATTGATGCTTCCTTACTAATTTGCTTGTTTTTAATTTGATAAAGTTTTACTGTGATGAGAAAACATAATATCAAGTAATACTATCAAATTGAAAACAAGTAAATTAGTAAACCCAAAGTCTATGCACTATTGCATTGGTAGTACCCACAGCTAAGTACACATACATACTAAGTTTGCGGATGGTGATAATAGATGGCGCTATTTATCCAATCAATTGACATTCGCTAATGTCAATTGATTGGATAAATACCCCCCTCGCAGAGTTTATTGAAGACCGCTGTCTTCAATAAACTCTGCGAGGAGGCTCTCTATAGCCGATATAATTACTTTACTCTATGGGATAGACTAAAGAATTTTTGAGGGAGTTGGAAGATCCCGGTCGCTTATGGTTTTTTTTTATAGCCATGTAAATAGCTGTAACATGGACAGCTTTAATTCAAGTCCGAAACTTTACGAGTAAATTAAAAAAAAAAACTAGATGGCTAATGTCACTAATTTTGAATTTAAAAGTAGGTACTGTAATACAATGCACATCTACTGTAATAATCTACTATAATAAATTCACAGTCTACGACTTAACACTTTTTTTATATTTGTATTTGAATGTAAAATTTGGGTATTTTTTTAATAAAACAATAAAAAGACTATGAAAAAAAATCCACCAGGCATGAGGAGTGTTTATGGGTCTGAAAGGATAGCAGATGACCGCCCCAGTCGACCATTTTAATTTGGCACACGACGCACCAAACATCCTGTACATGTCTATGGTATACTCAGACAGTATTGTCCTGATCTGAATAAAGGTTTACACAAGCTCCGTAGCCGACTCCAAACTCGAACCAAGTCAGACTTACACTTACCCGTTACTGTCTTCATGTAAATAATTGCTTAGCACATGTATGAGTACTATGTACAGACGCCAGCACATCAAGCTACTACAATCTGTCAAATTTCTTTAATAGATTTTCATCTTTATTACTAAAGCATTAGGTTCAAGGTTGTTTGGGAAAATTTGACAGTTTCGGGTGGTTCCTGTTGGCGTCTGTACCTACTCTAAAGCTACCATTTACTGGGTACGTCTTTATTTGATTGGAATGTGCCCTGGCGGCTGATGCCCGGGCCACTTTGACGTCAACGTCAATGCCCATAAACGCCATAAACATCGTTGTAGTTAAATTCGGTCAAGATTCTGTCAAATTATCGCGGTAAATGGTGGCTCCACCAACGGCTAACGCCCTTCAACGCGATAATCAACGGCATATCCCATTAATGTGGCCGTGGCATGAGAGTATGTCATGCTCACTCTAATGTCTCGCTGATGGTGGCGCGTGTGTTGGATCATTTATCTAATCCATGCGTCAGGTTCGTGAACGGGTGCTGTCAGTGGAGGCTGGTCATATCTTAGCTGTCTCGGCTCTTTTTAACTTAATTTAAATTTTAAAATGTTTTTATTACGGACGCTTTTAACGTTCATCGTTCTCACATGTATAATTTCAACATGAATGATGTAACCAATATTTTGTAACCATATTTTGATTTAAAAGTGTCCGTGGAGTTTTTTGCCGTTCTTCTCCATAAGTACCTACTATGCTTTGGAATGAGCGACTAGCTTCATCTTTCTGACTGACCGACCCCTTCACAATTCAAAAGTGCCTGTAATTGGTTTATTTGAAATAAATGCTTTGAGTTTGAGTAAATTGATTTGAAATCAATAGTACCATAGACTAATTAGTACGACTACTGACGTGTTACTGCATGCTTAGAGACAGTTAGCCCCGTTCCCACGGGCGTAACAAAATCGCGGCAGGATTTTATCGCGCACTGGATTTTCGGCTCTCGTTGTTGAGCCGAGCGTTGAGAATCCAACTTAACAATAACAGAGTACATTCTAGCGCGTCGAAAAACACACTGTTGATTTTGCACTCTCGGTGCTAAGCAGAGCGTTGAAAATCCAGTGCGCGAAAAAAAATCGCCGCGATATTTTTACATCTGTGCGTACGTCGACTTAGAGACTGCATGGTAACAGTGAGTCAGTTCCATAGAGTAAAATAATATAATGGCTAGTTAGTTTTCGGCGTGGCGCCAGCTCTGACTTCATTTACTGTGCGTTCACTGTGAATGTGATTAGGGTCTAAGGCGGGGGCGTGCGGTGGCCACAGTGACGAGCGAGCTGTTGTAGCGTTTATGACGTATTTCAGGTGTTGCAAACCATGGACGAGGATTTGGTATTTTTAGATAGCCCGTGTCAACATTTGACTACATCCTGAGTAAAATATCACCTAAAATCACCAGAGAAGATAAACTTTAATTTATTTTGCTCCATGTTTACTCCATAATTTTTTAGTTATTGTACGGTTACTGTGGTGTGGATGTTTACTGTGCCATATATCTGGTTAAGATTGAATCGTATTTATAAATACCTTAGTATTTACCGCCATTTTACACACAAAAAAAAAAAAAATGTTTGCAGACTCTTACGCCGAGCGACAAGACTGAACTGTTTTGATACCCCTGCCACGTCGCTTGCTGACTAGGCCCGTAGTGTGGCCATAACGCGCGGATAAGAACGTTTGAAAACTACGCGCGCTGTCTCGCTCGGGCCCGTCGCGCTAGGCAACCGCACCCGCACCCGCCTTAGTCACTACACTATGGACGCAAACAGTGGTTTCATTATGTTTGATATTTCGCGCCCGCCGTCGTCACCGCGCTAGTGTGGATGCACACTAGAGTCAAAGTTGCATGCTCTGTGGAGTCAGCTACTCTACTGACCCTGTGTACAAATCGACCATGATAATGTCCATGGTCCAGATTTAGTAGCTTGAGTTTCTACTAATATCTTATCTGTGGTTAGTGATATCAGCATGGATATCAGATCAGCAATCGGCAATCAGTCAGGAATCAGGTGGTATTGTCACACGTAAATAAAAAAATACACGTTTCTAGATATTAAATAAATAAACTGATTACATCGGAGTAATAAAATAATTATTACTTATAAGCAGAATTGATGAATGATTTGTAAAGAATTCTTGAAAAAATAATTCTGGGACACAAAAAATAAGCATAGACAACATGCGTGTAAGCTTTTTCAAGCTTCACGAAAACAACGGATTAGTATGTATGGTAGTGCGTTAGACTGATTGCGCCGCAAATTATTTTCTCGGGTAAGTTATTAAATTTGTCGTTATCACCAAACACTCTTTTCCATTCCTTGTAGAATGAAATGACAAAAGTTTTGTCACATACGCAATGTTACGATTCTTAGCAAACATCCTCACTCTATAAGCGGGGTGTGTGCTCTATATTTTCATTTACAACAAAAAAGAATTTGTAATTATCTTATTTTATAGGATTCTCGTAATCTTTGCACTCAAAACAAGTCATTTCACCCACAGTTCGATTCGTTGAACAATCATAAAACTAAAATTTTTATTTATGCATCATGAAGAGGTTATAGCTGGTAAAGTCCTTCCTAATTCAGGAATTATTTTTTTCAGTGATACGTATGGTGAGGAATGAATGTGAAAAAATTATCAGAGTTTTGATTTTCAATAAAAGGAACAAATTTTCAATAAGTTGTAACAAACAGAATGGCAACTTTAGAGCAACAAGCTTCTAAACTTTTGGATTTCAACCAGAAATTAGACATCACTTTACTTGATAATATAGTTGGATGTCTGTACTCAACTGTTGGAGAACAACAGCGGACTGCACAGGAGATACTGACAGCACTAAAAGAACATCCTGATGCCTGGACTCGTGTTGACACTATATTGGAGTATTCGCAAAATCAGGAAACAAAGTACTATGCCTTACAAATATTAGAACAAGTAATATTAACAAGATGGAAAATATTACCAAGAAATCAATGTGAAGGTATTAAGAAGTACATTGTTGGTCTCATTATCAAAAACTCATCAGACCCTGTAACAATGGATAATAATAAAGTGTATTTGAAAAAACTCAATATGATCTTGATTCAAGTATTGAAACGTGAGTGGCCTCACAACTGGGAGACATTTATAAGTGATATTGTGGGTGCATCCAAGACAAACGAAAGTCTTTGTCAAAACAACATGGTGATTTTGAAGCTACTTAGTGAGGAAGTGTTTGTTTTTAGTACAGGACAACTCACTCAAACAAAAGCAAAACATTTAAAAGACACCATGTGTTCCGAGTTCAGTCAGATATTTCAACTCTGCCAATTTGTCCTTGAAAATTCACAAAATGCACCATTAGTGGATGCCACACTCCATACTCTGCTAAGATTTTTGAATTGGATTCCTCTTGGGTATATATTTGAAATGAAGTTGATAAGCACACTCATATTTAAGTTTTTGAATGTACCCATGTTTCGTAATGTAACATTAAGCTGCCTAACAGAGATTGCTGGTGTGACTGTGAGCAACTATGAGGAGCAGTTTGTTGCCCTGCTTGTGCAGACCATGGAGCAGCTTGAAGTGATGCTTCCAATCACTACTAACATACGTGAAGCGTATGCTGCTGGTCGGGATCAAGAGCAGGTTTTTATCCAAAACCTTGCTTTATTTCTCTGCACCTACTTAAAAGAACATGGGCAACTTATTGAAAGAAGAGGGCTTACAAACACTCTAATGAATGCTCTCCGCTATCTTGTTTTGATTTCTGAGGTGGAAGAAGTTGAGATTTTTAAAATTTGTTTGGAATTTTGGAATGCACTAGCTGCTGATTTGTACAAGATTGTACCATGCTCACATACATCAAACATGTATACACTTGGGAAGAGTGTTGGCAGGAAAGCACTGTATGCTGAAGTGTTGAGCGGTGTTCGCTACATTATGATCTCTAGAATGGCTAAACCTGAAGAAGTATTAGTGGTGGAGAATGAGAATGGTGAAGTGGTGCGAGAGTTTATGAAGGACACTGATTCAATAAATTTGTATAAGAATATGAGAGAAACCTTAGTTTATTTGACACATTTGGATTACCAAGATACAGAACGCATTATGACAGAGAAACTTCAGAACCAGGTAAATGGCAGTGAATGGTCATGGAAAAACCTGAATACATTATGCTGGGCTATTGGATCCATTTCAGGCGCAATGATGGAAGAAGATGAGAAAAGATTTCTTGTTGTCGTAATTAAAGAGCTGCTGGGACTTTGTGAACAGAAAAAAGGGAAAGATAATAAAGCTATTATCGCTAGTAACATAATGTATGTGGTGGGCCAGTATCCCAGATTCTTAAGAGCTCATTGGAAATTTTTGAAAACTGTGGTGAATAAACTTTTTGAATTCATGCATGAGACTCATGATGGTGTCCAAGACATGGCATGTGACACATTCATTAAGATTGCAATAAAGTGTCGGCGTCATTTCGTCACTACACAGGTTGGTGAGGCTTGTCCATTTATTGAAGAAATCTTAAGCACAATCAGTTCCATTATCTGTGATTTACAAACACTTCAAGTGCATACTTTCTATGAAGCTGTAGGATACATGATTAGTGCACAAGTGGATCAAGTGGCTCAAGAACAGCTCATTGAGAAGTATATGCTACTGCCCAATCAGGTTTGGGATGATATAATATCCCAAGCATCACACAATGTGGATATCTTGAAAGATCCAGAGGCTGTTAAACAGCTTGTGAGTATACTTAAAACAAATGTACGTGCCTGCCGTGCTCTAGGGCATCCATATGTTGTGCAGTTGGGAAGAATATATTTGGACATGCTGAATGTTTATAAAGTAATGTCTGAAAACATCAGCCAAGCCATTGCTTTGAATGGTGTTGTTGTCACTAAGCAGCCACTAATAAAGAACATGCGGATAATAAAGAAAGAAACACTCAAATTGATTGCCAGTTGGGTGTCTCGTTCTACAGATAATAGCATGGTTTTGGAAAATTTCATTCCACCGCTTTTAGATGCAGTTCTCCTCGATTACCAAAGAACTGCTGTGCCAGACGCACGAGAACCTGAAGTGTTATCATGCATGGCTGCAATTGTTTATAAGCTAGGAGGGCATATAACATCTGAAGTACCAAAAATATTTGATGCTGTTTTTGAATGTACTCTTGAAATGATTAACAAAGACTTTGAAGAATATCCAGAGCATAGGACAGAGTTCTTCCTTCTATTACAGGCAGTGAATACACATTGTTTTAAGGCATTCCTAAGCATACCTCCAGCACAGTTCAAATTGGTATTGGATTCCATTATCTGGGCATTTAAGCACACAATGAGGAATGTGGCTGATACTGGTCTTCAGATCCTGTACCGGTTGCTGCACAATGTAGAACAACACCCACAGGCAGCACAGAGTTTTTACCAGACTTATTTGTGTGATATTTTAGAACATATTTTTAGTGTGGTAACAGACACATCTCATGGCGCCGGCCTTACAATGCATGCTACGATATTAGCATATGTCTTCTCACTTGTAGAGGCTGGCCGAGTTACAGTGCCACTTGGGCCCACACCAGATAACGTCCTCTATATTCAGGTAAGAATATTACTTTATAACTCAGGCTAATTACCTATCAAACTAAGCTAAGTTCAGTAATATTAAATAAGTCTTGAACTTAAACAACAACCAAGTGAGTTAATAACCTCATCATTAATATAATATTAAACTAGTGTTCATTTACTGATAAATTTAAACAATATATTTACAATGAGACTATGTAAGTACTGTGTAGTGAAATGTATAATAATTTCAAAATATGTGTTTAAATCTTTTCAGGAGTATGTGGCTAATCTATTGAAAAGGGCGTTCCCCCATTTAACAGACAATCAAATAAAAATCACTGTTCAAGGGCTGTTCAATTTGGATCAAGATATCCCAGCATTCAAAGATCACTTAAGAGACTTTTTAGTTCAAATAAGAGTAAGTATGAAGTTTATTGTCTTTTATGATTATTGAGCACCAGCGTTTGCCCGCGGCGTCGCCCGCGTACTGGTTGGAAATTATCCTACGGGAATGTACTGCCGGGACAAAAAGTATCCTATGTCCTAACCCAGGTCATGGTTTACCTGTGTGGCAAAGGACCCTACACAAATGTTAGGAAGAAGCCGTTTGGTGATTTAACTGTTTTTTTTTTGACAACATAATCTGTAACATTCTTCCGGTTAGAATGGAAGCCGACCCCAACATTGATGAATCTGTAACATTCTGAAAGTCTATATGGCCGCAAAGTTAATTACTGGCCAGATTTATAGATATAGCCATTCTTATGTAGAAGTCAGAAGGACGATTTTTATGTTCTAGTTACTTCTTAAAATTATTATTTAGATTAATAATTGGTATAGTGTTACGTTTGTTACGTGTTGGCACGTCAGTGTTATTAACCTGTACTATTACTATCGTCTATAGTAATAAATGTGGTAATACTAGAACTATGAAAACTTCCCCCTACTGGTATGACATCAGGCGCTGTCAATGTCGAATTGATACCAACAATATTAAAGTTAGCGAATTACAAAAACAGCAAATTACTTTTATTATGCATAATTTATTAATTACTCTATAGAACATCACTAACATTATATTTAGGTAGGTGTAAAAATATACTAAGCCGCGTACAGACTTGCGACGCATGCCACAGGCTCGACTAATAGCCACCACATCGCCACATCGACGAATACAGCAAATACATACTGAGCATCCTGTCGTAACCTGAGGGTCCTGAGGCCTGAGGCACACGTGGCAAACCATTCATGGCGGGAGCCTCCTGGTGGTGGCTCTACGTTAACGAAATCAGAAAGTATTGATTGGAATATTGAAAATATACAATGTTTATTCCAAAAGTATGAAAATGTGTAAAAAACCCTGTTCAGGTTAAATTCTTACGCAATCACTTACTGAAGGGAATAAGTTGCGTATTCATCTATATTTAGATGGTTTCAACTGTTTTTATATCTCTAATTGGCGTTTAATTTCTAATTGACATTAAAAATGGGCAACTGCAAGTATGACTTCTGATTCACTTTTGGTACAGACTATATACTAAGTATGTGTTCAAAGAGATAGTTACTATGTACATACATTACTACACAGTATTTCATAATATGATTGCAGAACTACTAGTAATTATTAATAAATTCTATTTTTACAGGAGTATACGGGTGAAGACGACAGTGATTTGTATTTGGAGGAGCGCCTGTTTGCTCTTCGTCAAGCACAGGAGGAGAAGCGAAGAGTACAGTTATCAGTGCCAGGCATTCTCAATCCTCACGAGTTGCCTGAAGAAATGCAAGATTAAGTGTAGTGACAACCTTACAAATGGTGGCAGTTCACAATTTAGTGTGGATAAAAGTCTATGTCTATATTTGTATGTTTGAGGGTTAATATTATATTCTCATTTTAATGTTATGATAGTTATGAATCATTTTAATAATTGAAGCTGAAATAATGCAATCAGATATTGTATTAATTGTATTTTTTTTTTTGACATTGTCCTTCTAAATACTCTCGCAAATTTCGTAGAGGTCTTTTTAAGTATAATTAATTAAGTTGACTTTATACAGAAGCCAAGTTGTTCAGCTCATCCATGGCTAGCGTTAATTTGTCGTAATACAACACTTGTAGGTTTAATAGGTACCTACTTAATTTTAAGTTTTACCGTTACGTTTAAATCTTTGTGATGCATAACTTTTTTTTTTAATTTATAAAGTATGTATTTTTTTTATTCAGATAGTTATTTTGCTAGGTTTCATAAAACATAATATTTGAGTTATAATATGTGGACTATTGAAGTTGGCTAAGATAATATTTTGTGGACTGTTGCCATTTAAGCTGGTCTTCTTATCTTGTGCCTATAAAATGATACCTTATTATGACAGTTTGTACAGAGGACCACTTGGAACAATGCGAGGTGATGAATGTAAGTAAAAAGGAAAGAAACCTTTTCTTTAAAGGTATCTTTTGCAAGCACAAGGCTGTTTTGGGCCTTTAATAATTTATAGGCAGGAAATCATGCATTCATTTACATTGCTAGTGAGGAAGTAGGATATTTCTATGTTTTTAAGTAATCTTCAAAATGTAGGTAATGAAATCTCTGTGATGGAAACCAGTGTCGGAATTTCAACATATGCACTGCAGAATCTGAGTATTACTGAGTAGATTCTAGGAGAACTTTATAAAGTGACTTGCTGTTAGTAATATTTTTTATGTTTTGTTTAATGTTGTCGAAACTAATTTGGTAATGGTTTGGGAATCCAAACATTCAAGGTAAGGTTTCCGAATGCATTTTGGGTCCGATTAACTGAGTCTTTCAATTTTGTGTTTCAAATAAACCATTAAATATGATAATATTGTTTTACTCATTTAGGTTTTCATAAAAGGATAGTCCAAAGTGCAAACTTGAGCAGAGTTGATCATATTCATGTAATCAGTAATGTTACATTCACGAGAACCATTAATTTGCATTAAAATTTACAAAGCAAGTACCAAAATGCACCAAAAATGTTTAATGCTCGATTTTTGTTACTTTAAAGGCGCCGTGCACGAAATAGACTGATTTTGATCAATTTTGTTTACAGTTTGTGAGAAATTGAAAAAGAATTTATACAAAATTATTTATGATTTGAAAAGTCGAGTTCTTTGTTTTGCATGTGGGTCAAAGAGATTTTTCTAATAAATTAAGCATCATTTAATTTTGCATTTTTTTTTTCATTTGCGTTTTTTAATTTTTACATCAAAAAATGACGCGAGAATGATGTTAGATCATCTTTTTACAAGAAACTGCTTTTGATTTTGAACATTAAAAAATATCATCAACATAATTATATGGTGTGGTGGTACCACTTTTTTCAACTTCGATACAAAATATAGCAAAAAAAGAAATGTTGAAATAACATTATTTTCGGAAAACTTCTAGACAAATAAGTATTTTTTTCTACTACTTAGAAACACTTTTAAGAAATTTAAAAAATGACAAATTAATCTTAAGTTAACCTTCTAATGTAATCTAAATTTTATTTTATAAATAAACAGTAACTTTATTTCGTAAATGAAAGGCAAAGTGAACTACATTATCGACCGCGCAAAACCGATCCCGTCAGTAGCGACCGGGTCTTCCCAGCGAGAGGATATATCATTTTGTGTCGCAGGCGCGCGCGTTTTCTACATAAATATAATCCAGAAATTGTACGCCGACTACCATATTTTGATCCGGTAAGTACCTATTCATTTTATTTTAAGTACTTTGCTTGTTTATGAAGAACATAAATGCCTAGCCTAGCCTAGCCTTTACACCAGGTGTAACTTAAATAACCACAACCTCTTAAGGGGTCATTGTACTCGTCATCATTATGAACAACTTTTACGATGGGAAAAAATCGCGAAAAAAAAAACAGCTGTTCCCTACATTTATGTTCGCATAACTCGTCAAAATGTAGGAAACAGCAGATTTTTTTTTCGCGATTGCTGGTTTGGTTCTGCGAAAATTCTAAAAATTTTCATCCTGGTCGTTTTCATAGTTTTCGAGAGTGTTAAAGCTGAGAATGACGTTAAAATGTAAATCCAAGATGGCGGCTACAAAAATATTCAGGTTTTTAATTATGGGTATCGTTTGCATGGTTTTCGACGGTGCTAAAGCCGATAGTGCAGTCAAAATGAAAATCCAAGATGGCGGCTGCGAAATTTTTCATCATGGGCATCGTTTTAATGGTTTTCGAGGGTGTTGAAGCCAAAATAAAAATCCAAGGTGGCGGCTGCAAAAATTGACAAAATTTTTGTCATGGGTGTCGTTTTCATAGTTTTCTGGGGTGCTAAAGTCGATAGTGAGGTCAATATATAAATCAAAGATGGCGGCTACGAACTTTTTTTTCATCATACGTGAGAAGGATTATCGTTCCTGAAGGGGTCGCCCCACTGCACACGTTTTTAGGGTTCCGTAGACAACAAGGAACCCTTATAGTTTCGCTATGTCCGTCCGCAGCTTAGCTCAGAGACTCTTAGTACTAGAAAGCTATAATTTGGCAAGGATATACATATCCCTTTGGATGTAAATTTTGTACTAATTTATGAACCCAAAACCTCAGGGGAGGAGGGGGGGGGGGGGTTAGTTGCGAACCCCATAGGTTCACAACTACTGATGATGATTTTATTCCATCGCCTGATGTTTTTTTACGTTTATATATATATTATATAAGCTTATATACCTATTATATTAGGTCTTTACCTATGAAATTGCCGTAAAATAATTTTTGTTTGGCTAAGAATTCTAATTTCAAATTAATTTTATTTTAAAAACATGGATTTTTTTTTCCAAAAGTAGTCATTTGTTTATTGATTAGTGTTCCATTTTCATCGCATTTCAATCTTTTTCGTCATCATGGATACGTTAAAAAATCGAGTAATTATGGAATATGAGTACCGTCGTGGCAGCAACGCGGCACAAGCGGCACGCAACATCAACGACGTTTACGGAGCTAACACTACAAACCAACGCACCACTTGTTATTGGTTTGCTCGCTTCCGTTCTGGAAATTTCGACCTGAAAAATGAACCTCGCGGTCGTCCGAAGACTTTGGTCGACAATGACGAATTAAAGGCGATTGTGGAAGCTGATGATACACAATCTACGGCTGAATTAGCAGCAGCTTTCGACGTTAGCGTCAAAACAATATTGGTCCATTTGCGTCAAATTGGCAAGGTAAAAAAGCTTGACAAATGGGTGCCCCACGAACTCAATGATCGCCAGCGCGAAGTACGCGTCGAGACGTGCCTTGCACTGCTCAACAGACACACAAATGAAGGAATTCTGAACCGCATTGTTACCTGCGATGAAAAATGGATTCTGTTTGATAACCGCAAGCGCTCAGCAAGTTGGTTGGATCCTGGTTCAGCACCTAAACAATGCCCTAAACGAAAACTTACCCCTAGAAAAGTGATGGTCACTGTTTGGTGGTCTAGCGCCGGTGTGATTCATCACAGCTTCTTACCAAGCGGGGTGAGCATTACTTCAGATGTGTACTGTGAAGAACTGAACACAATGATGGAGAAGCTGGCACATCTCCAACCGGCATTGGTCAATCGCTCGTCTCCGCTGCTCCTGCACGACAACGCGCGACCTCATACTGCACAGCAGACGGTCTCCAAAATGCAAGAACTGGGGTTGGAAGCTCTCCGTCATCCGCCCTACTCACCAGACCTTGCGCCTACAGACTACTACTTTTTCCAGAATTTGGATAACTTCTTGGCGGGAATAAAATTCAATACCCGAGAGGCAGTACAAAATGCCTTTGAAGAAATTGTTGCCTCCCGTCCAGCTGATTTCTTTAAGAAGGGCATCAATAAACTGCCACTGCGTTGGCAAAGATGCATTGATTGCATGGGTGATTACTTCGATTAATAGAAATAAAAAATGCATGAAAAAAATTCGTTTAAATTTTTTCATACAAAACGGCAATTTCATAGGTAAAGACCTATTATAAAGGATTTTTCCTTATGTACACCCATGTGTACAGTCGACGTGCAAGGAGATATTCATCACGCCGACAAAGTGGTAAAATAAAATCATGTAAAAAACATTATTTCTTTTTCTCGTCCACCCCATGGTGTGGGGTGTTGTTGGATGGGTCTTTTAAAAATATTGTAGGTTTGGTTAAAACAATTTTTCGATTTAGGGATCCGTTTCTGAAATAAAAGTTTTAAAGTGCTAATTTTTGTTAGTCAGCCCCCCCCCCCCCCCCCCCCCCGCCAGCGAAACGGTTAGTTTTAGATAGGTGAAAAATTGACTGTAGTAGTATACAAACGAAGTTAAAAGGAAAACTATCACAGCTAAGTAGGCTTTCAAGTTTACGAGTAATGGTCAACCAACTTACATTTGCAGTTGGAATGTATGGGAGACCACGTTATTCAACTACAGTGTTAAGTTTGTTCTTGGGATAAATTTATCCCAACTACAGAACCCTTCATTGTGCGTGGTCCGACACGCACTTGGCTGGTTTTTTATTTTTAATTCTTTTTGATTTACCTGGATGGTTCTTAGCTAAACTAATTAGGACCCGGGTGACACTGTTGTCACAGGACAACTTCTGCCTACTGGGTCCGCTAGTTATACTTAGATTGTAATGATGTTTCATAGATATTTTTGTTATGGTTTATTTATTTATTTAAAACATAAGTTTACAGTGCTTACGACCAAATCACTTATATTCTAGTACTATTAGTATTTATTTTTCCTATTTTTAGTTTTTAGCTAAAAACTAAAAATAGGAAAAATAAATACATCATAAAAACTTATACTAACTTACAAAGAAACTGGTACGGCTTATCATGAAAGATATCCAGATCTATGTGTTGGGTGAGCAAAGAGTTCAGCAATGTGACAGCTCGGGCCGTGGGTGCAGCAGCAGCTCGACGAGTGCGCACCCCCGGGGGCAAGGCGAACAGTTTCCTCCGACGACGAGGACCTTCCACGCCCTCACCTCCGACCAGGAAACGACTCGGCACACCTGCTAGACCCACCCGCTCCAGAGTAGTTGGATTATCCACTCCGTTTGTTAGGAGACGGTGGTAGTGAACTAGTAAAAGTAAGTTACGCCTGAGTTCGAGAGTGTCTAATCCCACCATTCCTCCAACAAATGAAGATGGATACTGGTAAGGGTAGTACCCGTACATCCGCTTAAATATAAATCGAGCAAACTTCCTCTGGACTCGTTCAATTAAAAGAGCATACTTGGCCTCGTGTGGATCCCATACTATGGCGTTGAACTCAAGCCTACTACGCACATATGCTTTATACAATATGAGGGCAGCTCTTATTCCTTTAAACGCGAATGAAACCCTCATGACAAACCCCAGCATCCTATTGGCACTTTCACATGTACCTAGATGTAATATGTTGCCTAAAGTTTAGTCGTGAGTCCAATGTAAGCCCCAAGTCTCGAATTTGGTTGACACGATCCAAAGGAGCACCCGCCAGATTATAGACAAAGTACAGCGGTGTGCGTGAGCGTGAAAACGCCATAATTTTACATTTTGCAACATTGAAGTACAGGCGATTTATTTCACTCTCTACGGCGTCTATATCCTCTTGCAGCCGTTGGCAATCATCGAGGTCACTCACCGCGTAGTAGAGTTTCAGGTCATCGGCAAACAGAAGACATTTAGCGGTCTTGACGGTTTCCGGCAAATCAATGGCCATTATAATAAATTGGGTTGTTCCAAGTGTACTGCCCTGACTAACACCAGATCGAGTATAGTATGAATCAGACTCAAATCTGGCTAGTCTTACATACTGGGTTCGGTTACACAAGTAGGATGCAAACAATGCAAGTAGTTTAGGTGTGAAACCAATTGACGCCATTTTTGTTAATAGGATATCATTATCAACGACGTCAAATGCCTTTCGGAAGTCAAAGTAGGCTCCACTTGCCGCCCAGCATCCATTTTTGTCGTCACGTAATCAACAAAGTTAATGTGACTGGTTGCCGTAGATCGCGAAGCTCGAAATCCGTGTTGTTCGTCAGGAATCCATACGTTCAATTTTTGTCGGATACGGTTGTCTATAATGAACTTGAACACTTTTCCGAGAACCGACAGCACCGCTATTGAATTAAAAGTCTACTTAAAGTTATGTACTACCGTTGAAATTCAACAGTTTAGTCTCATAAAAGTCTTAATTAGTCTTCCATATGACTAAAACAGTTTTGTAATATATAAAGGTCCTACACAAACTTTTAAGCGGTGTTTTAATTATATAAAAGTTAAACGGCTGAACCATTATATGACGTCATATAAGTTAGTCTTGAGAACGTTTACTCAACATATGCACTGACACCATTGTACGACGTCGTATAAGTTAGTCCTGAAAACGTTTACTGAACATATACACTGCTTCCATTATACGACGTCGTATAAGTTAGTCCTGAAAACGTTTACATTATAATAAGACATTAAAGTCAGGTGACTGAGACATCGTAAGATGAACGTCTATTTAACGTAATAGTTAACTAAATACCGATATATAACCGTTTTATAACATGAAGTCATATAAGACTGGAATTATACGACGTTTTTGCTAGTTGGGCAGTGCTTCATCAGCAGTTTTAGTACATACAGCCTCGTCTCTGAGCCCACTCAGCACCAAGTCCAGAATACCACCATGTTCATTTAATATGTTATTATGTTGTTTACTTTTACAAAAGTCTAAGAAAAAATTAAATTGCGTTTTGACATTTGCACTAACCGAGTTTAAATTAAAATCACCAAATATAATAAAATCCAAGGAAGAGTATTTACATATGGCATTTTCTATGCTAGATAATACGCTCTAATACATATCGTCCTTATAGCTAGGTGGTAGGTACACAACACAACACAAAAATTTAATGTTTTTCCATGTAACAGTAGCAAATAATAATTCTTTGTCATTCGTTTGTTCTTCTAGATCACTCAATACACACATTTTAAAAGAGTTTTTGACAGCTAACAAAACACCTCCCCATCCTACGTCTCCAGTACGGTCTTTTCTCATAACGGTATATTCGTCAGAAAATAATTCTCCATCATGTATAGAACTATTCAAAAATGTTTCAGTGAGAGCGACGATATGTGCATCAATTGTTGGCATATTTTTCCTTACCGTAGTTGTTTTCGACCGCAACCCTCTAACGTTTTGATAATAAAATCTTATAGTTTTCCTTGAACAATTAGGTTTTTTATTTATTATTTTCGTTCTTTCGGCAACGAAAATTCTGCATCCAGTGCTTTACGAAAATGTCTTCAATTATTGGCATTCATAATACACTCCGATAGTTTTACAGGAACTCCGATCTTAAAAGATGCATATTGCCTACGAGCTTTAAGCGCATTTACGGTATAGGCATCACTCGCGGATATTGTCTTAAGGTGGTCTAAGACTTGATTCTCTGTGGTGCCCAACTTGACTTAATAAAGATGCAAATAGTTCAACTTGTTCGACGCTTCCAGTGCTGTCGAGCCAGGTGCTGCAGTACCGCGCAAAACGTTAGAAGATCGACTACGAGTGCGCTTGTAACTCACGTTAGTCCATCCCTGAGTATCGCTGTCGGTGGAATTGAGGTTAGCGTTATTCGTTTACAAAATTTTTTGTTTGACTAATCAATAGATTGAAAATTTTAGTGATTGAGCCCAACACATCCTTTAGGTTACTGGTATTAATGTATATTTTATTTGTAGTTGTAGATCATTACCAGTGCATCACCAAGAAAAGACGACGAAACTTGGGATTGGCACGTTAATCTGCCTAGCCTTTTCCCAACTATGTTGGGGTCGGCTTCCAGTCTAACCGGATGCAGCTGAATACCAGTATTTTACATGGAGCGACTGCCTATCTGACCTCCACAACCCAGTAACTGGGTAATACGATACCCCTTGGTAAGACTGGTTTTCAGAGTTTCAGGCTTCTGACGACCCGTAACGACTAAAAGATCCACGAATGGCAGCAGGATTGGAACGTATCAGACAAATATGCACCCTGCCGCGTGTACACTCATCTTTTGTCAAGAGATTTTTTCATTTTCTTGGTCCGTTTCTTTACAACAAAATTAACGAAGAATGCCAAATCTACGGTTTACCGTATTACAAATGCAAAAAGGTTGTACAAACGTACCTGCAAAATAAGTCATATGACGACACTGAAAGGATCTTAACATAGGTGATGAACATACACCTTCTCACACCCACACCAAACACCCACACCACACACACAATCACACACACACCCCCCCACACCACACACCCAATCACACACACACCCTCACACACATATTATGTACTTATCTATCTTAAATTATTTTACTTTAATGTCTAACTCAATTCTCCGAAATTAACAATTAAATCTGAACTATTATATAATTTTACGTCATTGTACCTTAGGGGACCGGACTGCTTCTCCTTAACACAGGTTTCCATAACCTAGCTAGGAGAGCAGTGCTCACCCACACGTTTTGAGATATCTAATAGTGCTTATTTTGTAAAAATGTATTTTTAACGTGTACCTATTTCAATACTTTGTTTTCAGTAATAAATAAATAAATAAATTCTTGCAGAACGTAATACTAATCAAACTGCTACAGCTTTGTTTCAAGAACATGTAAGATTTTACTTTGGATCAGCGCTAAAAGTACATAAAGAAGTATTTACGAGTACCTTCTTATTTTCTGCAAAACCTCAAATTCAGATAGAGCAACGGCACGACATTGAAAGGGAGACTATTTTGCAGGCAGAAAGCGCCTTGTGGTGGCTGGAGCTATGAAGATGCCTTTTGTCGGCCTCAAATTTTAGCAGTCTGCAAGCGAAGGAATAATATAAGTTATGCAGATCTAGTAAAAAAATTGCTGTATAAATATACTCAATTGACTACGCAGCCATTCAACATGGCAAACGAGAATATGCATTGGCTCAGCTGGAAAAACAAGGAATCTTGTTTTTGAACATAGCAGTCTGATTCTATATTTTACATTCCTAGACCCAGTAGTTTCGACTGTGCGTTGATGTGTGTGTCAGTCGGTTTCTCCTTTTATTTAGGTCACCGTATAATTATGAACTTCGTTAATTTATAATCCAACTCGTGAGATTGTAAACTGTCGATAAATTGTAATTGTACCATACTGCTTACAATATAACGTATTAATTTTCTCGTTCTAGTATCTATCCATGTCAAACCGTCAAATTGTGTACTGGCATCATACAAATGAATGAATACGACGGAACGCACCTTGCGCGCTGATTGGTTGATCATGTGCCTCGCGCCGCATTCTCTGTAATTCGTTCGTTTGTCTCGGAAAATAATCAAACAGATGTTTTGTGGTTTTTAATTGTTTTCGTGATGAAAATAACTAAAAGTTATATTAAAGTTGCATTTAATAGTAAAATTAAACTACGATTAAACAAACAAGTGAAGTTTCAGCAATAAATAACATAACCTAAGTTATAGGTACTATAGGTACGTAAATGGTACGTAACGTACCTAGTTATTGATTATTAATATTTGTCATAAAAAAAAATATTGATTGACATACTTGATCTCAAACAATTAAATGAGTGCATTTCCTTTATTTGACTCCTATGTGTTTGTTTTCTTTCATGGACACAGAACGAGCTACCGCTAAGACCGACTAATCAGGGACGGTTCACAATTTTACTAGTGATAAAATCGGACAGATTGTGAACTTTGTTGGTAAGTGCAGGATTCGTTTACAATTTGACGGTTTGACATGGATAAATTATAAACTATCGAAAATTAATATGTTATATTGTAAGCAGTAGGTATTTTACAGTCACAATTTATTAATAATTTACAATCTCACGAGTTAGATTTTATATAAACTAAAGAAGTTCATAACTTCACATACAACATATAGGTGACATAAAACATAGATTTACAGTCATTGAATAGCAAATCTTTAATTGTAATGTAATTATAATTACATCACGAATCCTTCTGATATACAGGGTGTTTGGTAGATGGGTGCAAAGCCTGAAGGTGGTGATATCTTAGACCATTTAGAACTTATTAAGCTAAACTTGTCTTAGACGAAGTCTGTTCCTTGTATTTTTTTTTTAAATTCTAAGGTTTTTAACAATAATACCCATTTTTTTTCAATTAATCGTTAATAGTGTCCAGTAAAAGCTGTTATGTTATTATTTTTTATTTATGTAATGTGTGATTACTCAAACAAAATTATTCCCAAGCATCTGTGTCATCAGAGAAACATTCTACGTAATATTCAAGTTTAAGAAACTTTTAAAAATCAAGAAAATGTTTTGTTTACGGCATAATAAAAAAATTAAAAAAATAGGCTCAGTTGTTCAAACCTTTTTGAAAACATACTTGGTTAGTGCCCTTTCTTTTGAGGTACTATTTACGCAGATGTCTCATCAACTCTTGGAATTAGGATGTACAAAGCAAATTGAGTATGAAAATTGTTATTTTCGAACAGATCAATAAAACAACATTTTTGTTAAAATAATTTATTGTTCATGTTCAAAATTTTGACCGCGGTTTCTTATACAAGCACGTGCCCGTCTTCTCACTTATGTAGTCGTGATTTTTAAAAGCCGTTTGGATTCTTTCTATTAATTCTTCTCTAGTTGAAATTTCAACGTGCGTGTAGACGAGCTCCTTGGCCCGTCCCCAAACGAAAAAATCCACAGGAATCGGGTGATCGAGGTGGCCAAGGGATGGGCCCGTCTCTGCCAATCCAGCTCTCTGGAAAACAATTATTTAAATGTTCTCTCACGTTTAGGGTCCAATGTGCTGGACAACCATCTTGTTGAAAAATCAGTGGTCTTCTCATTGCCAATATTGGTATTTCGGTCTCGTCCAGAAGCTCTGGGAGATAGTTTTGGAGGAATTCCAGGTAATTTTCTCCATTTAAATTATCTGGTAGGAAGTGGGGACCAATCAACGTTCGGCCGATTACTCCTGCCCACACGTTAACTGAAAATTTCCTTTGGAACGACACTTGCTTCTTCCAGTGTGGATTGCTCTCCTTGTCGGTCCATCGATGAAGATTATGAAAATTGGTAATTCCTTCTTTCGAAAATTTTGACTCATCGGTCCACAATATGGATTTTAAAAACCATGCATCTTCAATGTCACTATTTAACAAAAAGCGACAGAACTGAATCCTTCGTGGGGATCTTCATTTTCCAAAACACCCGTGCCGTGGAAAGGATATTTGTTTTCTCGATGCATCGTATTCCACACCTTCCATACCGAAATGTTGAGGTTTCGAGCTACTACTCTGACGCTCGTAGTAGGATCTCCATCAAAAGCTGCAATAATGTCTTCCTCGATACTTGCGTGATGTCTTCCCGGGTTGAGTCCAGATTCCGCGTGATGGATTCCAACATCAGAAATAGTGCAATCGGCCTAGCCTTTTCCCAACTATGTTGGGGTCGGCTTCCAGTCTAACCGGATGCAGCTGAATACCAGTATTTTACATGGAGCAACTGCCTATCTGACCTCCACAACCCAGTAACTGGGTAATACGATACCCCTTGGTAAGACTGGTTGTCAGACTTTCGGGCTTCTAACGACCCGTAACGACTGTCAAAGATCCACAAATGACAGCCGGGACCAACGGCTTAACGTGCTTTCCGAGGCACGGAGGAGTTTCGATATGTAAAGATGGTCACCCATCCACTGACCAACCCCGGCAAGCGTAGCTTAACCTGATGGATCGACCCGTGCGGCTGTTATTACTTAGCCATGAGCTCCTCAACATCAGAAATAGTGCATTAGCAAAAATGTTGCATTATTTTGGTCTGTTTAAAAATTAAATATTCGACCTCAATTTGCTTTGTACATCCTAATTCCAAGAGTTGATGAGACATCTGCGTAAATAGTACCTCAAAAGAAAGGGCAATAACCAAGCATGTTTTTAAAAAGATTTGAACAACTCAGGATATTTTTTTAATTTTTTTATTATGCCGTAAACAAAACATTTTCTTGATTTTTAAAAGTTTCTTAAACTTGAATATTACGTAGAATGTTTCTCTGATGACACAGATGCTTGGGAATAATTTTATTTGAGTAATCACACATTACATAAATAAAAAATAATAACATAACAGCTTTAACTGGACACTATAACCATTTATTGAAAAAAAATGGGTATTATTGTTAAAAACCTTAGTTTCAAAAAAAAAAAATACAAGGAACAGACTTCGTCTAAGACAAGTTTAGCTTAATAAGTTCTAAATGAAACTCAAACTCAAACTCAAAGCATTTATTTCAAATAAACCAATTACAGGCACTTTTGAATTGTCAATGGGTCGGTCAGTCAGAAAGATGAAGCTAGTTGCCCATTCCAAAGCGTAGTACTTAGATCCCTATGGAGGAGAACGGGCAAGAAACTCCACGGACACTCTTTTAAATCATAATATTTTTACAAAATATTGGTTACATCGTTCAAGTTGAAAATATATATGTGAGAACAATGTAGAAAGACGTGCACGTTAAAAAGCGTCCGTAATAAAAAGATAATAACTAAAACAACTAAATTAAATATTAAAATTAAAAATAAGCCATGGCAGCTAAGAGACGACCAGTCCCAACTGACGGCGCCCGTTCACGAACATGATGCATGGATCAATGGTCTAAGATATCACCCCCTTCAGGCTTTGCACCCATCTACCAAACACCCTGTATATTTTTAAATTATTTTATTAACCATTGAGGTTCAATATATTGTAAACTAGAGCAGACAACGCGAACAAAATTTTTTCGCAACATTTTATTTGTTTTAAACTAAAGTGGACATGTGTAGTGTGTGTACCGTAGATGTCGATGTAGATGTAGAGAATTGAAAACAGTTTTGCAAACTGTGTCGTGTGACATATCAAATGAAAGGGCTACTGTGAGAGTCTCAAATATTTTTTTTTTATAACTTGAAAATAGACAGTTATAAAGTTATTTAAGAAAATAGATTTAAATTGAGCATTCCACCCTTATCTCCGAAACTAGCGAGCCTAAAATTTGAAAAAAAAAAACAAATTTGTCCTATATTTATAGATTAGGTACAGGAAAACTGATAAGAAATCTGTGGTCTTAAAATAACATGGTAAATCTCTAAATATTGTGCGTACAAACTTACATTTGCAGTTGGAATATATGGGGGAACATGTTTTTCAACTACAACTACGGAACACGCAATTGGGTTTTTTTTTATAGTACAGGCCCAGTCCCATTATTTAGAATGTACAAACTTATTAAGTTAGCCATCATTGACATCGGTGAAGGAAAATATTTAATATTTATTTATGCATACTACTCGTATTTATGTAAAACGTTTATCTCTCATGTACCTAAATGCATCTAGCACTTAGGGCTGATTTTTCAATAGTCAGATAACTCTTGTCTGAAGAATAAATATTTCAATTTGACAGCTTTTGTATAGAAAATATGTCGAACTGTCATATTTATTCTTCAGATAAGATTTATCTGACTATTGAAAAATCAGCCCTAAATTATATAATTTTTATGTTGATTGTGATTTTACTAAACGAATATACAAAAACATTCCAGACTTTTATTTCTTAACAAAAAATATCATTACATATCTTAGGATCAAAACTGTTCAAGCGATCACTACGCTCGCTCTTTGGGCGTGTGTGCGTGAACGGTGCACACAAACATAGCATCGCAATGAATTTACCTAAACTCTATTGAGTGAATTTTGTGCACGGCCTCTTAATGTGCACTATTTTTTTTTAAAATTGAAATTCTAACAGACATTCGTTGCTGATTGTACTACCAGTAATGTCTATGTCTATGTGATCGGGGCGTCGGCGACTGGAGCGCGCCGGGGCAGACAGGGCGCTGCGCGCGGTAGCTCACAAATTTGAATAGGTACCTATTTCTGTCGATACCTATAAAGAAAAACTAAATAGCGTATTATCTCGTAGGAGTGAGTATTCGGCATTTATCTAGGGCTTGTCTACTCAGAAATGTCGCGCCCCACTACCGTATTCACCGTAGCGTACGTATACAAATTCAATTAGCGCTAGCGGGACATTTCAGAATAGATATAAAAACTTTTTCACAAAAAAATACAACCGACTTCCAAAAACAACACTACAAAGTGAAAAATAACTTTAATTTCGGAAGTCGGTGTCTGATTAAATGTATTTTTGTTTTTGCCACCGACTTCCGAAATTAAAGTTATTTTTCACTTTGTAGTGTTGTTTTTGGAAGTCGGTTGTATTTTTTTGTGAAAAAGTTTTTATTTTTCACTTTTTAGTGGGTCTGTTTATAATTTGTATAAGTTTCAATAGTTAAATGTCAATTGCTCATCACATGTTACAAAATATTGCTTTTCCCGATGCTGGGACGTTAATTGTTGAGGAGTTCTGCTGGTAAGAACCAGGAGAACTCCTCAACAACCACTCACCATACGCATTGTGTGACGAGCGGAAATTGCTTAGCAACCATATTAAAGTAATCGAATCGCAACCCGTGAAATATTTATCATTGAGTAGTTCCGGTAGCCATTTGTGGTTCCAGTTCACCAAGTGGTGCTTTCCGAGAGCAAATGCACGAGCTACTATAAAAAATACCCAAATCGCTATAGGTGTGCCTATAATATTTGAAGAGTTCCTTCGATTTCTCCAGGATCCCATAATCAGAACTGGATTTTGACAAAAATGGGACCATTTGGGAAGTATACCCTTTCCAACAAAAAAATATTTTTTCAAATCGGTTGGCAAGCGACGGAGTTATGCGCGAACAAACATAGAAAAAAAAAAAAAAAAAAAAATAATACAAACATCCGAATTGAGAACCTCCTCCTTTTTTAGAAGTCGGTTAAAAACTCTAGCACGACTTGTCATTTTGTTGCTTGTCTTAGTGTGCGTCCACAGTGAATGCGCGGTGACCAGTAGTGCTATTCTGTAAATATCTCACCGTGAAAACATGAGTGAAGTGATCTTAAAGTGAGCTATCAATAGTGTCAACCCCTAGCATCAGGTGGCATGACGGCTCACTTCACGCTCACTTCACCTGAGTTATCACGGTGAGATGTTTACAGAATAGCACTATAGGGCCAAAAGCGGGCGCGAGGGCGGGGGCTTGCGGTGGCCACAGTGACGAGCGAGCTGCTGTAGCGTTTATGACGTATTTCAGGTATTGCAAACCATGGATGAGGATTTGGTATTTTTAGATAGCCCGTGTCAACATTTGACTACATCCTGAGTATTTTATCACCTCAAATCACCAGAGAAGATTCAATCTTTAATTTATTTTGCTCCATAATTTTCTTGTTATTGTACGATTACTGTGGTGTGGATGTTTACTTTGCCATATATCTGGTTTAGATTGAATCGTATTTATAAATACTTTAGTATTTACCATTTTACAAAAAAAAAAAAAAAAAATGTTTGCAGACTTACGCCGAGCGACAAGACTGAACTGGTTTGATACCTCTAGCACCCACGCAAAGTCGCTTGCTGACTAGGCCCATAGTGTGGCCATAACGCGCGGATAGGAACGTTTGAAAACTACGGGCGCTATCTCGCTCGGGCCCGTCGCGCTAGGCACCCGCCTTAGTCACTACACTATGGACGCAAACGGCGGTTTCATATGTTTGATATTTCGCGTCCGTCGTCGCCACCGCGCTAGGCCTGCAGTGTGGATGCACACTTATCGTTTCCCTCTCAAGAGAGACGCACAGAGCGACTGGCGAGAAATGGCAACTCGTATTAGGCTCCCTTTATACTTTCCTATCTTTGCTTTCAATTACTCGTAGGTTCTTAGAAAAACTTATAGATAGGTAGTCATCAATCACTTACCTACGAATTAAAAAGCCATACATATTTTGTGGTCGGGGAAGTCCCTCTATAGTGAATGAGCTTAGAATAACGGGCAACATCACAACAGAAAAAAAAGCGCGGGAAACTTCGTACTTGGCGGACGCGTCTTTTTTGATATAATATTTATAAATTTAAAAACCCTAAATATAAGATCAGTAGTCGTAGTTTTAGTGTTCTATTCTCTTTTACTTGTAGTTTAATTTTAGTGTTATATATTTTCATCGGTAGTGGTAAGTTTTTTTTAGCTATTTGAACTGATAATGAAAGACCCGCCTGATCCGGGGGATGTGCCCCCGGCAGGCAATTTTGTTACTATTTCCAATGAATCGGGCATGGATACCGATGGGTCGTCTTCAGCTCGACATTTGAAAAGAAGCCGTGTTCATGTGTGCAAGCACTGTAATAAGCGTCGCCGTATCCGGAAAAACCACGGTTCAGCGTCTTCGGGTTGTGGTTGCATGGACTCTACTCTAGAACCTACTGCATCAGAGCCTAGCTGCTCTGAAATAATCGTCCCTAAGGAAACAACTAATACTTCTAACAAAATGCCCGATATCTCTACTCTGCCCTCAGTTGTTCAATCTCAGATAGGTCGGAAAACATACGACAAAACGGACAGCGCGCCTTTTGTCATTCATGTACAAAAAAATATTATTTCACCAGATGATGGATCGACACTGCACCCAATCACTTTTGGCAAGTTCCTAAAACATAATGCCTTCCAAAACATTATCAACGGGAGTGTCAAAAAAATTGGACGCAATAAAATTTCTTTATCGTTTTCGAATTTTCTGAACGCAAATTCCTTTATTACACATAATAGTCTTGAAACATATAATTACAAAGCTTTTATACCTACTTTTAATGTTACTAGAATGGGTTTAGTGCGTGGTGTTCCTGCGGAATGGTCTCCGGAGGAGGTTATTGATAACATAACAGTACCTATAGGTTGCGGGCCAATCTTAAAAGTCAGACGCCTCAATTTTAAAACCACTGTTGATGGTACAACAATTTGGAAACCATCCCAATCCATAGTTGTTACATTTGATGGGCAGGTTCTACCAAAGAGAATTTTTATGTGCTATAATGCATTACCTGTAGATTTATATATTTTCCCTACTGTACAGTGTTTTAATTGCTGTCGTTTTGGTCATACTAAAATTCAGTGTAGGTCCAAGCCTCGTTGTTATAAATGTGGCCAAGGCCACACTGGGGACAGTTGTGAAAGAGAACAAGAAAGTGCATCGTGTTGCCTTTGCTCTGGTTTTCACTATGCTACGAATAAGTCTTGCCCAGAATTTTCTAGGCAAAAATTAATTAAAACATACATGGCACAAAGTTCAGTATCTTATGCTGAAGCGGAAAAACTATATCCACCAGTAACTAAATCATATGCTGATACACTTTTATCTTCTCCTTCCAAAAACTTTGCACATACCCCATCAATCTCTTCACCTAATAGAATGCCTGCTTCAAGTAGCTATAAAAAGACTGTCTTCCTCAAACCACGCTCCCCTCCCAAATCTGTACAAGGATATAATAAAGAGGCTCACAATGCCATTATTAAAGATTATGACATTCCCCAACCATCAAATGGTTGTGCTCTTTCTAATAATAATGGAAAAAACGACACAAATTTTTCCATAAATGATTTTCTTTCTGCATTACACAATCTTCTTTCTCAGTTCAACATTTCACCGTCCAACGTTGCCCCGTCTTTCAATGTATCTCAATCCAGTCATAATGGACAACACATCCAAAATAATCCAGTGGAACTGCCGCAGTCTAGTAAACAAAAAGAGTGATGTTATATATCTTTTAAACAAATATGAGCCATTTGTCTTTGCCTTTGCAGAGACTTGGCTCAAATCTAATCATAGTTTTAAAATCAACGGTTATTTAACCATTAGAGAGGATAGATCTGATGGGTATGGTGGAGTAGCTATACTCATCAAGAATTCTATACCTTTTTCTATCATTACATTACCTCCTCATAGTGAGGAAATCTCAATTGTAGCTATTAAAGTGCATCACACTTGTCTTGTTTCTATTTACATTCCTCACCCTTCCTCTTCTGTCCTTCAAGAGATGAATAATCTCTTTTCTTCTCTTCCAAAGCCTTTCTTAATATTGGGGGACTTTAATTGCCATCACCAATCATGGGGTTGTTCAACTTCTAATTGTTATGGCGATGAATTACTTGATATAATAGACTTACATAACTTATGCATCTTGAACTCGGGAGCTGCCACACGTCGCTCAGATCCCACTCAAAACCAAAGTGCAATCGACCTTTCTATCTGTTCTCCAAACTTAGCCTCTTCATTAACTTGGCATACTTTGACCTCTACTTATGGCAGTGATCATTTTCCAATAGTTATTTCTTATCCTCTTTCAAAACCAAACGCACCATTAAGGAGATCAAACTTAAAACATAAA
Organism: Cosmia pyralina; assembly: GCA_946251885.1. NCBI lineage: Eukaryota > Metazoa > Arthropoda > Insecta > Lepidoptera > Noctuidae > Cosmia > Cosmia pyralina. The sequence continues at coordinate 17,350,638 of OX276346.1, forward strand.
CTACCTAATAGAAATAATAATGACTGGGACAAATTTAGGAACATTGTTGACAGTAAGCTTTGCTCTTTGCCTGTTATCTCTGATGGCAATGAAAATAGTTGTGCTGAAGCTTTAGCACTTATATTAATCGCAGCGGCAGATGAAGTTTTTCCTGAAAAAAATAACAATATTAGTACAATTCCTTCGCCTCCATGGTGGGATTCAGAGTGCACTGAATTGGTTAAAAAACGGAAAGAGGCTGAATACAATTATAACCTTGATATGTCTGATATTAATTTTGAAATAGTCACCAACTTAATTAATGTAACTTGTAAACTTTTTAAGAAGAAAAAATTTGAGTCTTGGCGTAATTTTTGCTCATCAATTTCTCCAAATACTCACCCTACCACTGTCTGGCGCAATATTCGTAGATTTAGGTCCATTTATAACAACCCTTGTCCCATTCCTGATTCTTTAGCCAGTGAATTTTTAGATAAATTAGCACCGCCATGGGTACCGGATGAGGTTATTAACCTTAGCCTGCCTCTCGTATCCAATATCCAAGATACTCATACGACACTAAATCTTCCATTCACTCTCACTGAATTAAAAGGTGTTATTCATAAAACTAAGGATTCTGCACCGGGCATTGATGGCATCCCGTATTCCTTTTTTGCTAATATAAATGACGTCCTCATTTATTATTTAAAGCTTATTAATTCTATCATGAATTCAGGAAACATCCCTGTTGAATGGAAACGTCAAATGGTGTTGCCATTCCTTAAACCAAATAAAACTCCATCTGACGTTTCTTCATACCGTCCCATAGTCTTGTCATCAATCCTGATGAAATTAGCGGAGCACTTAGTTAAAAATCGCCTAGAATGGTATGTGGAAAGTAACAGTCTTTTGGCAGAATCACAATATGGTTTTAGAAAAGGTAAAAGTACAACTGATTGTTTAAGTATTTTAACATCGGATATTCGATTATCCTTCTCTAATAACCATTCCACCATTGCAGTTTTCCTTGATATTAATGCAGCTTATGATAATGTTGTATTATCAGTTTTACTAAATAAATTAAAAGCCTTGCAGGTTCCATTGATTTTGTCGAATTTTATTATTAATATCCTGACTGAACGCTCTGTTAACATGATAATAGGAGATCACGAGGTATCTCATCTTGTATGGAGGGGTCTGCCACAGGGTTCTGTGCTCAGTCCCCTTTTATACAATATTTACACTTTTGATCTAGACTCGTCTTTAATTACTAACCATGTTAAAGTTCTTCAATATGCCGATGACTTATTATTATATTCTTCAAGCCAATCTGTTGAACAAGCTCGCTGTGCCATCAATTCTGCTTTATCTAATTTGGAGTTATGGTTACATCTAAACGGTTTGGATTTATCCACGTCTAAAAGCGCGGCTGTTTTATTCACCCGGAAGAGAAATATTCCCTTAGTTAACCTCTTTTATAAGGATATACCTATTCCAGTTATAGATAAATTCAGATATCTAGGTATAATACTTGATTGTAAATTAAGTAGTGTTCCTCATTGTGATTATATTGTCAACAAATGTGAAAATCACCTAAACATGCTTAGATGCCTCTCTGGTGTGTGGTGGGGTGCACATCCGTTTTCGTTGAAACTTATTTACAACGCAATTATCAGAAGCACTCTGGATTATGGATTGTTCGTTTTAGAACCTGGTAGTATCATGGCTTTTAAAAAATTGGATCGTATTCAGTCTAAAGCATTACGCATTATTTCGGGTGCCATGAAGTCTAGTCCTATTAATGCTCTCCAAGTTGAATGTGGGGAAGCTCCTTTACATCTTAGAAGACAATTCTTATCAGACAAATATTTGTTCCGGATTCTTCAGTTCTCAACTCATCCTCTCATTCCTAAACTAGACTCTTTAGTGTTGCAGATTGAATCTTCGGATTACTGGTCCCATAAACGTGCGCCTTGTTTAGTTATAAGCTATAAAAAATTCCTTTCACTTTCTTCTCCTATTCACCGTTCCAATAAACTTCCCATATTTAACTGTAGTTATGAGAGTTTACAATTCAGCCCCATCATTAAATTTAACTGTGTACGTAATAAATTAGATCCCGATTGTCCTAAAAGTTTTAACAATTTCCTTGCTGATCACTTAGAATATCACCATATATTTACGGATGCTGCCAAGCGTTCTCCGATGGGTTGTGTTGGGATAGGTACTTACCATTCTCAATACAACATCGTACAAAAAATAAAACTGCCTCCGGAGACTTCGGTTTTTACGGGGGAATGTTTCGGTATTTTAAAAGCCATCGAATATACTCGTGTTTTTAAGCTCAAAAAAACTATAATTTTTACAGATTCCCAAAGTGCTCTTCTAGCCATCAACAAATCCCCTTTCGAACACAAATCGCAGTTGCCAATAATTTATTTAATAAGAGAATTTGCGTTCAGAACCATCTCTGAAGGTAATACTTTGGAATTTGCGTGGATTCCGGCTCATGCTGGAATCCATGGCAATGAAGTGGCTAATACACTCGCCGGTGATGCGGTGCAGTGTGGGGACTTAGCTCCTTATACAAATTTCAGCACTGATCTTATGATCCTACCAAAGACTTTTCTTTGGGACACCTGGAGGGTAGCTTGGGATATCGGAAGCAAGTCAAAGGGTCGTTATTTTTCATTAATTCAACCCGATGTTCCGGAAAAACCGTGGTTTGGCAGGGCAAAGTTTGGCAAGATGGAGACCTCTGTATTAATACGGATGAGACTGGGTCATGTTTGTTCTCCAGCCCATCTTGCCAAACTTCATATCATCGACGACCCCATGTGCTTGTGTGGCACAGACGTAGGCGACCTAAACCACATTTTTTTCTCCTGTCCTTTATATGACCGTTCTTCTTTTTTCAGTAAACTCTTGTCCCTCAATACTCCTTTTCCTACCTCAATACTTTCTTTACTTTGTACAAATAGCTTCCCTGTATATAAATGTATAGTCTCATTCATTATTTTAAATAATATTAAGTTGTAGATTTTCGTCGTTGTAATTTGATCATTATCATTATTTTATCACCGTTATTATACTGATCCTATATATTCATCTTATCCTAAATCCCGTTTAAAAATCATTATAATATTTTCGTTTCCCTACCTTGACCTATGAACTAAACGTGACATTGGCTAAATGCACAAACCGTGCGAAGCCAAAAGAAAAAAAAAAAAAAAAAAAAAAACATCACAACATGGAGCAATTGAAACGTTTTATTTGCGGCGAAGTCCCAATTATTATTTTTCAAATAAAAATAAGAACACCGGCCAAGTGCGAGTCGGACTCGCACACGAAGGGTTCCGTACCATATATGTTTAACAATCGCAAGGATAACTTTGTATTTCATAATGATACTCTGAATTACAAAGTTATTTTTAGCATTTGCAGAAAATCACCCATATTTAAACAAAATACCTTATGTATTAGGTTGGGGAAAAAGTCTTTTCGCATTATAGTATGTATGAACTTAAAATAAAATCTCTTTGGCTATACTATTTGTATCTGGCTGGTTTTGGTATCATTGAAAGCTTAAATTTTAAAGAACATAATTCCAGATTCAAATTAGGAAAATGTGTGATTTTCATTTGTTTTTCGTACTGTCAAGATGAGTGAATCTAATGAAGAAATTCGATACATTTTAAAATTTTACTACAAAAAACGTAAAAATGCAACGCAAGCCACAAAAAAAAAATTGCGATGTTTATGGACCCAGTGCAATGTCTGTGAGAGTAGCACAAATTTGGTTTAAGCCTTTTTAATCCGGAAATATTGATGTCAAAGATGCACGTCGCTCTGGTCGCCCTATTACGGATAAAATGGATGCCATTTTTGAAAAAGTGGAGCAAGATCGGCATATCAGTAGTTACGACGTAGCTGAAGAACTGGGAATTGACCACAAAACAGTTTTGTTTTGTTTAGCGCATTTGAAAAAAAACTGGGTACACAAAAAAGCTCGATATTTGGGTACCTCACGAGCTCACTGAAAGAAACCTAATGAACCGTGTACTAATTTGTGGTTCTTTATTACGACGTAATGAAACCGAACCAGTATTGAAGAAGCTGATAACTGGTGATGAAAAGTGGATCACTTACGACAAGAACATGCGAAAAAGGTCATGTTCAAAGGCCGGTCAGGCTTCACAGACTGTGGCGAAACCCGGGTTAACTCGCAAAAAGGTGATGCTGTGTGTGTGGTGGGATTGGAAGGACATTATTCATTATGAGCTGTTACCACCAGGCTGGACCATCGATTCTGAACTCTACTGCGAACAACTGATGAGATTAATGCAAGAAGTTGAGAGAAAGCGGCCGGAATTAATCAACAGAAGGGGTGTGGTTTTTCATCATGATAACGCTAGACCTCACACATCTTTAGCCACTCAGCAAAAATTAAGAGAGCTTGGCTGGGAAGTGTTAATGCATTCGCTGTATAGTCCTGACCTTGCACCTTCAGATTTCCACCTGTTTCGGTCTCTTCAGAATTCTTTAGGCAGTGTCAGGTTAACATCACGAGAGGACTGCCAAAACCACTTGTCGCGGTATTTTGATCAGAAGTCCCAAAATTTCTAAAGCAATGGGATCATGTCCCTACCTACAAGATGGCAAAAAGTTATCGAACAAAATGGTACCTACATACTTTAGATAAATGTAAATAATGCATATTAAAAAATGTTTTGAATTTTCTTAAAAAATGCGAAGAAATTTTTTCCCCAACCTATTATATGGTACATGATTGATATACAGAAGTTTCAAATTCCTAATTTATTGAATTGTTGCGGTAGAGCTCGTACAAAAATGGTTTAAACTTGACAACTTTTACGGCCCCCTATTTATTCATTTTAGAAGATAAAAAATAAAATATGTTTGTGTTAAAAAAAACATTTTTTTTTTCAATGTTAAAAGTTTATTGTATTTAAAAATGAAAGGGGCGGCCCCTTTAATTTTTAACTTAACTTTATTTGTTATAGCCGTAATAGAAATACACAATATGTGAAAATTTAAACTGTCTACCTATTACGGTTCATGAGATAGAGCCCTGACAGACGGACGGACGGACAGCAGAGGCTTAGTAAGTGAGTAACGCACAATATTGAGAGACTAGCTAGACTGCCCACGGCTTCGCCCGCGTGGATGTCTGATTTCGTGGGTTTTAATTTTCTTGCGCGGGACCCTAATTATTTTTCTAAAATAAAAAAAGCCTAAGTTACTCCTTATAACATCAGCTATCTGCCGTTAAAATCGGTGAAAATTCGTTTGGGAAGATTCCATAACTTGACTCAAAAATTACTTAAACCATTTTTTGAGTTTAATCAAGCCACGCAGTAAAATCCTTCTCTTATAAAAACTATCCCTTTTGGTCCTTCAGGAATCGACTTTCGAAAAACCTATAACCTTATTATTGTTTATTTTATAACAAAAGTATAAGTACTGAGTTTTAAGTTATTCGGACTGCGCTTTAAAATTCTTCCATACCAACTTAAACATCCCTAAACCCCCTTTGAGGCGTACTTTTGAAAAACTAATAATGACAAACTTTATTACTTACTGCAAGTATTTGTGCTAATTTTCAAGTTCATTAACCAAATTAATAAGATTTTTCATATAAAATGCATCCCTGTTTTCAAGCCCACAGGGGTAGAATTTCAAAAATCGTCTGGAATGTTTCTATAACTTGACTCAAACATTATTTACACCAATTTTCAAGTTAATCAAGCTCCCCAATAAAATCCTCCGCTGTAAAATTGGCTACCCCTTTTCACCCCTTTTCACCCCTTAGGGATAGATTTTTGGAAAACCCTGACACCTGTTAGTCTTCATTTTTGGTCTCAAGTATAAAAAGGCGCGTATTATGTCCCTAATCGCCGAGAAGAGGCGCCTTCGCAAGCAGTGGCAACAACTTAGATATCCAACACTGAAGACTGCACTCAACCGTCTCGCGGAGAAGGCAAAGGCCGAGTTACAGGCTCACACCTCCGCGGGCTGGGAGGAACGCATAGATGCTACGACGGACAGTTGGCCGTCAGTACATAAGCTCTGCCGCCAGTTATCGAATACCCCAGCCCCGGTGCGTCCGCTACTCAATAGCGACGGGGCGCTGAAATATGTATCGGAGGACCGGGCGGAGGTCTTCGCTGAACACCTGGAGCGTCAGTTCCAACCGAACCCAACCAGCGACCACGAACATGTCGCGGCAGTCGAGAAACACCTGGGAGACTACTTCGCAACGCCGATGGCTCCCGATGAAGACCCTATCTTCTTCTCGCCGGGTGCAGTCAGACGCGCCATCTTGAGAACGAAGCCCAGGAAGGCCCCTGGTGCCGACGGTATCTCCAACACAGTGCTGCGCCATTTGCCGTTCCGTATGGTAGCGGCACTGGCGCGCCTGTTCACGGCGATACTGCGCACGGGGGCTTTTCCCGCTTCGTGGAAGGAGGGGCGCGTCGTTATGCTGCCCAAGGCGAGAAAAGACATTCTGAAGCCGGAGAGTTATCGGCCGATCACTCTTCTACCAACAGTATCCAAGGTGTTCGAGGCGCTCCTGCTGCGACATCTCCAGCCACATATCCCACCACGACCGGAACAGTTCGGGTTTCGGTCGGAACATAGCACGACGCTTCAACTGTCGAGGGTACTGCACCACCTCTCGGCGGCTGTTAACAAAAAGGAATGCGCGGTTGCAGTATTCCTCGACATGGAGAAGGCCTTCGACCGCGCGTGGCACGAGAGCCTAGTCTACAAACTGGCCACCTCGGACGCGCCCCGTCGCGTTGTAATGGTGGTTTCTAGCTTTCTCTCAAACAGGACTTTCAGGGTGGTGGTCGACGGGGCGCTATCTAGCGCTCGCCCGGCGCGCGCCGGTGTGCCGCAGGGTAGCTGCGTTTCACCGGCGTGTTACTCGCGTTATACCGACGACATCCCCACAACCTCAGAGGCCATGCTCGCGCTGTACGCCGACGACGCCGCGTACATCACTACTTCGCTTAATGCGAGGCACGCGGCGGTCAAGATGCAGCGCGCGCTCGACATGCTCCCCGAATGGCTGTCCAAGTGGCGGTTGTCGGTTAACGTGGGTAAGACGCAGGCGCTGGTCTCCGGCGCCGCGCCTCTCCCGCCACCCCTGAAGCTGCAGGGAGCTGACGTCGGGTGGTCGCCCCGGGTCAAGTACTTGGGGGTCACTATCGACCGACAGCTCTCAATCGCCCGCAACCTCCTGCGACCGGTGCTCTCATCCCGCATTCCGGTGTGCGTCAAGTTGGGCGTGTACAAGATCTACATACGCCCAATATTGACGTACGCCGCCCCTGCGTGGTTCACCCTCACAAGCGAGACCAGCCGCAGGCTCCTCCGCGCGCAGCAAAGTCTGGCGCTGCGGACAATATTAGCCGCCCCTCGCTTCGTGAGGAACGATGTCATGCAGCGGGACCTCGGGATCGAGAGCCTGGATGAGTTTGTGCGGCGCCTCGCGAAGGGGATGTTCGCGCGTGCCGGCGCATCTGAGTGGCCTCATGTCAAACAGATTGCGCCCTGGCATACGCGCCCCCCTGACGCGAGAAGGCCTTTGCCCCGCGACTTGATCGCGGACGAGTGATTCCATCCCCGGACTGGATTTCCAAGTGAGTCGCTCTCAGTTTACACGCGGCTCACCTGTGACAATAGACTCTACACATACATACATCTGTTGCGTGGCGCGTGCTAGGATAATTTAGGCGTGTCGCGTAGTAAAAATCAGACATTCACCCCTATACAGGCGTTTAAAAACAAACGTGAAGACGCAGCATGGGCGTGCGATTCGCGTAGACACCGGGTGGCGTCACACAGTACAATGCCACCCACACACCCAAGACACGGTCTTCCTACCCCATGCCAGGCTCGGCTAGCTCTGAAAGTGGGGCGGGCGGGAGCCACTCACCCTTTCTGTAGGAACGTCGAGTCCGTATCCCTGTCGCTGGTCGCCTTCTGCTGGGCTTCCCCCATGTAGGTTGGGGTGCCACCTGGTAGTGGTTGACCGGGATACGGCGAAGAAAGCGGCGCTGACGGGCAGCGTCGTGGCGTGCCTACAGACACAGATATAGCAACCATACACAGGGACGCGCATATTCGCGTCCCATCATCTTTTAGGCCGCGTAACTTGACCTGCTGGTGTGTGTACTCGGTTGTAGTTTTCCATCTATAGCGTCATGATTATTTATTATTTCCATGATTATCACATCAGTCTTTGGTTAGTCCTCTTTGAGCCTCGGAATCACAGAACACTATTACTCCTAGCTCGGAACCACAGCTCGAAGTCTAAAGTGTACACTGATATTATATTGAGTACCGAATTAAATATTACTATAAACCAAGTTTGTATGTGTGTAAAAATTTATTACCTACAGAAATAATGTAAACTGGAAAATGCTTGTTCATCTTCATTTCACGACCGACTCGACTCGGTAAGACGCGCCGTTTCCACGACGAGTATGTTGTGTTGTCCACTATGCCACACATACATCGTACTTTCCTTCCTATCTAGTACCTATATTCCGACACAGAAACGTGATGTGGACACTCACGATCTAACGACGCGTCAAACACAACTTATTAAATAAAAACCAAGCAAACTATTCGCGTACTGTATACGGTCAAAATGGTTTGAATGAAAACCTTTGATCGTCTCTGGAAGGCTAGATTGGACGTCTTAAAAGCCTACGACTCATAACCATGAAATTACTTATGAAAATAAAAAATGGATTGTCAATGACATGCGAAATTGCGAATAAATTGATAGATGAAAATCCTATTCTAAGTCGTAGTGGATGATGAGATTATATTTGTCCTTCCAAATGTTAAGTGTTTTAGATAAATAACAAGCATTAACGAAGCAATACTCAGATATTCAGTATGGCGGAAACTGATAGTCTCAGTCCTTCCAACAATCCCCCTGGCGAGGCGTCCACCGAAAACAGTATAGTTGAAGCAAATGGATCTTCTGAAGATGCTGTTGATGTAAGTAATCTTTGGAATATGATGACATACATTACTTCTCTAAACTAAGTCCTGATGGGCACTCCTGGGTCCCTTGAGATTTCCTGTACCTAAGTCAGAAAATAATGTACCAAATAACCTGTAAAAAAACCATGTAGGTCAAGATCAATTTTTTATAACATAAACCATAAACTCGATCATTATTGTTTTAGATCAATGCCCAGATTGATGAACAAAGGCGCAGAATGCAACCAACTAAGATGGAATCTTTTTTTGCTGTTACAAAGTCACTGATAATAAGAGCACTAGTAGTTTATTTTATCACTTCCATGTTCCGCCAACCATCCGCACCAAAGACAGATATAAGCAATCCTACTGCTACTGCAGCGCCCCGTGTTCCTGCTACTAATATGTTTGCTAATGGTACAGTATTAGACATGTATTGTTATGTATCAGAGAATGAATTTTATTCAAATTTGAATGATTCAGATTTAATTTGGAAGCACACTGGAATTGTTTATGGTGATTGGCATGGAGGACCTCTTAATGATGGTACTTTCACACACTCCACCAGTATTAAGCCTTCAGAGTCATTAAAGAATAATGGAACAATTTATCTTCATGTATTCCTGGTACAGTCAGGTAAATCACCTGATCCCAAAGATAAAAAGGACTATGGTGGACCTTATATCAGTTATGGAAAAAAACAGCTTAACAAGTACAAAAAGCTACGTTATATGAAGACACATAACTTGTTAACAGGGCAAACTGAAAAGTCTGCTGAAGAAGTAATAAAAGCTGAGACACTTAAAGAGGAAATAGTATCACATTGGCATCCAAATTTGACCATAAATGTGGTCACTGATCAAACTAATTGGATGCAAGGAAGTGTTCCACCTCCATTAGATGAGTTTATTTTCTTTTTACCAGATGGAAAACAATATAAGCCTGCTGTTTTCTTAAATGACTATTGGAATATGATGCGTGATTATGTACCAATTAACCAGACCTCTGATATCCTAAATCTTGAGCTAACATTTCAGCCTCTGAGCCTTTTTAAATGGCAGTTGTATACAGCTCAAGCAATGAGAGACAAACTGAGCATGTTCTCAGCACTGGGAGCTGAAGAGCAAGATGAGGAGCAGGACACAGTGAAGGAATTGCTTCTTGATACATCTCCATACTTGCTTGGACTCACTATTAGTGTGTCTGTTTTACATTCAATATTTGAGTTACTTGCTTTCAAAAATGACATTCAGTTTTGGAACAATAGGCAGTCTCTTGAAGGTCTTTCTGTGAGATCAGTATTTTTTAACGTTTTCCAGTCCACTGTGGTGTTGCTTTATGTTCTTGACAATGAAACAAACGTAATGGTCAGAATTTCATGCTTCATTGGGCTACTTATTGAAGTATGGAAAATTAACAAAGTAATGGATGTAAAGATAAATAGAGAGGACCGCATATTTGGAATACCAAAACTAAGTTTCAAAGATAAAGGATCCTATGTTGAATCCAGTACAAAGCAGTATGACATGTTAGCATTCCGCTACCTCAGCTGGGGTTGTTTCCCTCTCTTAATTGGCTATGGTGTGTACTCTTTGTTATACCTGGAACACAAAGGATGGTATTCCTTTGTCTTGAATATGATGTATGGATATTTATTGACTTTTGGCTTTATCATGATGACACCCCAGCTGTTCATCAATTACAAGTTGAAATCAGTAGCACATCTGCCCTGGCGAATGATGACATACAAGTTCCTTAATACCTTCATAGATGACATCTTTGCATTTGTTATCAAAATGCCAACTATGTATCGTTTGGGCTGCTTTAGAGATGGTAAGTGTGCATTTATATAAGTATTATGACTTCTTAAAATTTTATGAAGTCTATCTATACATAGAATATGTATAGAATTTCCTCCCATTAAAAATGTTTGTGAAAGTTAAATAATAATGATTACTCTTACAGACATAGTATTCTTCATCTTCTTATATCAACGTTGGATCTACAAAGTTGACCACAAACGTGTCAATGAATTTGGGTTCTCTGGTGAGATGGAAGAACAGCAGAAACAAGTGAAGAATGGCACCTCGCCTCCAGCTATTACAGAAACAGAACAACAACCTGGGGATAAGAAGAATGATTAATTTAATTTGTGCTGTAATTTAGCTAAATGTCAAGACAATCCACTTATTATATTTTCAACCAGAGTGCAGAGGACTGGATAAATGTCTGGATCATGTTAAGAACTTGTCCATGGCTACTGACTGCAGTAGCCATGGACAAGTTCTTAACATGGGTGTGAGTAGACGTGATCAAGAATTTTTTTTCATCACTTTCAAGTGTCATACAAGTAATGTCAAAACGAGTAATAAAATATATTTCAATACTCCCACGATTATTTAGAGATAACTTAATTTGAATTTTTTTTTACTTGGATGGCACGATTTCTAGTAAATGTTTTGTTTTTGAGAATAGGAAGAATAGTTTGGATTTTCTCACTGTTGTATGTACCTATCAGTAAATTATATTGGAAATCTAAAGTTTATGTAAGTGCCAGAAGCTTTTGGTAAATATATGTATTTGTGTAATTAATGTAAAACTATTTAGTTGTTGTTATGGGAGTGCCGCTGATGATTCAGAGTGCAAGTAATTTCAGTTCTCAATGTTGATTTTAAAGCGGAGCAGTCAGTATGATTCGGTTGTTGTATTATAATATATAATAGTAGTCATGTAAACTGGGACACGTATTATTTGACTATTACGAGATAAAAAGACATTTCTTATAGATATAACACTTAAAAAGTATTTAAATGATTGTGTAAGCAGTTATGGTTGTGTGATAAATTTCACTATCATAATTTTTCTCTGATGATTTTTTGTTACTTGTTTATTTTATTGTTATAATATACTGGGTGTCCGGTAAAGAATGAATAACCTTGAAATAGCATATACTTAATTCTTAATAGACCATAGAGACATTCTAAAAAAAATATAATACTAGCGGGCCCGACAGACGTTGTCCTGTCTGAACGATCCTAGAACTCGACTGCAACGCCACCTACCGGGTCCAATTGTGTTTTCAAACCATCCAGGAACCCATTTGAAATATACGCACAAAATTTCATCCAAATCGGTCCAGCCGTTTAGGAGGAATTAGGTGACAAACACGTACAGAAGAATTATATATATTAAGATACCCAGGAGACCTTAGATTTTTAGAACATAATACTAACTTTTTATACTTAACTTATTTTACATTCTTCTTCACCACAACTACAAATGAATGAATTCCATAGATTATTTGTTATAATATTGTATGTTGACTATGCTGACAGAGGCAGTAAATAGTGTGACTAGACATTGCACAGAAGTTATTTCTGAAAAATATCTTAGGTACTACTTGGGATATATGTTTTTTTTTGTATTTATTCTAGAAAAGGCCAAGGCCTATTATATGCTTTTTTAAGGTTATCCATTCTTTACGGGACACCCTGTATAGTAAACATTGTGTATGTGCGTTATTATATTCAGAAAATGTCTTTATTAAGAATAAAAAATATCGACACTTTGTAAATATTAAACTATACATTTTCCTCATTATCACAAATGGGTTTTGTGTACACATACGGTACCTAAAGCAAATTAAGAGGTGATGATAAGGTGATGTGTATGCTGTGTGTGATAAAATGTTGACGGTGGAATTATCTTGATCCGATAGTAGCAGTGTTTGTCTTGAAATAGGTGTATATACTATTTATTACTTACAAGTGTCGATCGAAATACATTTGCATTCATATTTATTGTTGTCTACTTATTCAAATTTAACATCGACTCTAATGTACAGACGCCAGCACAAAGCTACTACAATCGGTCAAATTTCTTTAATAGATTTTCATCTTTATCGCCTCAGCATTAGGTTCAAGGTCGATTGGGAAAATTGGACAGTTTCGGGTGGCTTGACCTGCTGCCGTCTGTACCTACTAATTATTATCAGTGTTAATTCTGCATGTTTCGTGTTAAGACACAATGATTTTTCTTGAAAATACAACTTAATTTAGAGCACAATATTGTTATTTTATTGCATGACTATTACATATTGTAATATAGTTTTAAATATGAATAAATTCGTTGGTTTCAATTATCCGTGTTCATTTTATATAATGTCGACCTTACTCTAAAAGTCATTATATATATATAAGTAGTAAATTGTTTGGAATCAGAGGTATTTGTGTTTTATTGTAATAATTAAGAGGACGAGTTAAGAATAACACGCAACCGCCTCATAGGTAGGTATACCTAAGTACCGCCTGGGCGCCTGCTATCCTCATCACAATTTAATCGAACCGTGACGATGACACGGAATAAAAAGATGCAATAAACGTATAAATAGATTGATTTATTTAAAATATTTCAATTAATAATTTTACGTAACGATAATATACCTACTATAAAACATACATTTGTTTTTGTTTGCTATTTCTACACATTTGGTTACATTCATAAAATCATAACACAATATCATGGTGTTTGCTGCCAGATCATTATGTAGTGTGGCTGACACTGGCTTGGCCACCATCACGGATCTTAATTTTGATAACACAAAAAATTAGTCGCTAATTAGTCGAAATTTGTCGCCAAATATCAGAATTTGCCGGTCACAGGTTCAAAAGATATAAGGGTGTATAAGGTGGCCCCGCTGGAGAGAGTCTCCCCAGCGCGACCTATTTTGAATCTCAAAAGCTAGGACACCTAGCGAAGATCTGTTATCTCCCAAATTTAGTCGCTAATTAGTCGCAAGTTTTCGCCAAGTTTTTCGCAAGTTTTGTCGGTGTGTAATTACAAAGACATTAAAGAATTAAATTTCTTCATACATTGGTACAAGCAAGTACAAAATACGTTAAATGGTTTCTAGACAGTAGGTATCCATGATGTCATAAATAGTGATCGGATAATCGGATGCATATTTACCTAAAGTTAATATTTGGCTAACAAACTATGGAAGCGGCTTCCTAATATTTTTTTTCTTAATTTAAATACCGGGATTCCAGAAAATGTGGGAATGTACAACTAATCGGATACATATACATGGTATGGAAACGACTTCTTATAAAATGTAGTTTTATTTATTTAAAAATACCAGGAAATCGGGATCACATAAATATTCCGTTTGTTACACGTGGTCCCCGAGAGAAATACAAAGCTGCCGATTTAAAATGGATGTCCCTGGAAGGTCCGTCAATATATCGGTGGGGTTGTTTTCATAGGTTCGAGGGTGTTAAAGCCGATAGTGACATTAAAATGTAAATCCAAGATGGCGGCTGCGAACATTTTCAATTTTTCGTCATGGGTGTCGTTTTCATGGTTTTTGAGAGTGTTAAAGCCGATAGTGACGTTAAAATGTAAATCCAAGATGGCGGCTGTGATTTTTTTTTAATTTTTCGTCATGGGTGTCGTTTCCATGGTTTTCGAGGGTTTTAAAGCCGATAGTGGCGTTAAAATGTAAATCCAAGATGGCGGCTGCAAAATTTTCAAACTTTTCGTCATGGGTGTCGTTTTCATGGTTTTCGAGAGTGTTAAAGCCGATATTGACGTCAAAATGTAAATCCAAGATGGTGGCTGCGATTTTTTTTAATTTTTCGTCATGGGTGTCGTTCCCATGGTTTTCGAGGGTTTTAAAGCCGATAGTGGCGTTAAAATGTAAATCCAAGATGGCGGCTACAAAATTTTCAAACTTTTCGTCATGGGTGTCGTTTTTATGGTTTTCGAAGGTGTTAAAACCGATAGTAATGTTAAAATGTAAATCCAAGATGGCGGCTACAAACATTTCAAATTTTTCGTCATGGGTGTCGTTTTCATGGTTTTCGAGAGTGTTAAAGCCGATATTGACGTCAAAATGTAAATCCAAGATGGTGGCTGCGATTTTTTTAATTTTTCGTCATGGGTGTCGTTCCCATGGTTTTCGAGGGTTTTAAAGCCGATAGTGGCGTTAAAATGTAAATCCAAGATGGCGGCTACAAAATTTTCAAACTTTTCGTCATGGGTGTCGTTTTTATGGTTTTCGAAGGTGTTAAAACCGATAGTAATGTTAAAATGTAAATCCAAGATGGCGGCTACAAACATTTTCAAATTTTTCGTCATGGGTGTCGTTTTCATGGTTTTCGAGAGTGTTAAAGCCGATATTGACGTCAAAATGTAAATCCAACATGGCGGCTGCGATTTTTTTTAATTTTTCGTCATGGGTGTC
Organism: Cosmia pyralina; assembly: GCA_946251885.1. NCBI lineage: Eukaryota > Metazoa > Arthropoda > Insecta > Lepidoptera > Noctuidae > Cosmia > Cosmia pyralina. The sequence continues at coordinate 17,365,888 of OX276346.1, forward strand.
GTTCCCATGGTTTTCGAGGGTTTTAAAGCCGATAGTGGCGTTAAAATGTAAATCCAAGATGGCGGCTGCAAAATTTTCAAACTTTTCGTCATGGCTGTCGTTTTCATGGTTTTCGAGAGTTTTAAAGCCGATAGTGGCGTTAAAATGTAAATCCAAAATGGCGGCTGCAAAATTTTCAAACTTTTCGTCATGGGTGTCGTTTTCATGGTTTTTGAGGGTGTTACCTATGACGAAAAATTTGAAAATGTTCGCAGCGGCCATCTTGGATTTATATTTTAATGTCACTGTCAGCTTTAACACCCTCAAAAAGCAAGAAAACGACACCCATGACGAAAAATTTGAAAATTTTCGCAACAGCCATCTTGGATTTATATTTTAATGTCACTATCAGCTTTAACACCCTTGAAAAGCATAAAAACGACACCTATGCCGAAAAATTTGAAAATATTCGCAGCCGCCATCTTGGATTTACATTTTAGTGTTACTATCGGCTTTAACGCCCTCGAAAGCCATAAAAACGACACCCATGACGAAAAATTTGAAAATGTTCGCAGCCGCCATCTTGGATTTACATTTTCATGTCACTATCAGCTTTAACACCATTGAAAACCATAAAAACGAAACCCATGACGAAAAATTTGAAAATATTCGCAGCCGCCATCTTGGATTTACATTTTCAGCAGCTTTCACTATGGGACCAACTCTGAAATCACGAAAAATTTACGATGTTTGATACAAAAGTTTAATACCTACTCGACCAAAATGTATGAAACAGCTGATTTATGTTTCGTGATTTAGGGTTGATCCCATAGTGAAAGTTGTTCATGAGAAAAACACCCTGTGAAAATTTAGTGATAAAAAAGTTACCCTCTAATAGTCAAAAAAATACTTAATTTATCAATTCCGGAATCGCGACAATTTGACGATCGATACAAAAGTGCATTCCATATTAGCCAAAACCTAAACGTAACTAAATATACATTCCATTCTATAATCAGCACTCTAAATTTGTGAATCCTGGAATTCCGGGATTTTTTTGATACAATAGTGCAATCCATATTAGCCAACACCTGAACGCAAGTACCTAACTAAAACATTCGATTCCAAAATCAGAACTTAAAAAATGTCGTTCCGGAATCCCGGAATTTTTTCGATACATAAGTGCAATCCATATTAACTAACATCTGAACTTAAGCAAATTATACATTCCATTCTATAATCAGCACTCTAAATTTGTGAATCCCGGAATTCCGGGATTTTTTTGATACAATAGTGCAATCCATATTAGCCAACACCTGAACGCAAGTACCTAACTAAAACATTCGATTCCAAAATCAGAACTTAAAAATTGTCGTTCCGGAATCCCGGGATTTTTTCGATACATAAGTGCAATCCATATTAACTAACATCTGAACTTAAGCAAATTATACATTCCATTCTATAATCAGCACTCTAAATTTGTGAATCCCGGAATTCCGGGATTTTTTTGATACAATAGTGCAATCCATATTAGCCAACACCTGAACGCAAGTACCTAACTAAAACATTCGATTCCAAAATCAGAACTTAAAAATCGTCGTTCCGGAATCCCGGTATTTTTTCGATACATAAGTGCAATCCATATTAACTAACATCTGAACTTAAGCAAATTATACGTTCGATTCTTTAATCAGAAGTCAAAATTGGCCGATACCGGAATTTTGGGATTTTACAATCCAAAAGCCCACTCCATACTTAGCCAACACCTCAACTTTAGGTTAATATGCATCCGATTATCCGATCTCTAGTCATAAAATATGGTGGAATGTTTGTTTCGAAATATAGAAAAGGAAAGCTGTATTCATTACCTATAAACAGATCTAAAATAAATATTTGTAATTATTTATCGAACAAAATGTGCAGTTAGTCGCTGGCAGATAGAGATCGTTGCGTTCCGTTTCATTTACGGTAAGTAAGAAGGAGATAGATGCGCGTGACCTACAGACGAGCTACTTAGAGCGAGTTGCCCGTGACGTAAGTGAAAGTGAGCCAGTTTACAGTGGAACTCATTATGAATATTTAGGAACTCTAGTAATAACGGTTTTGTAATAAATTTGTGTGCATTTTATATGTTTATTTTTCCCTATAGATATATGTGTAAAGACAACATAAACAGAAGTTTTTGTGTAAGTTTGGAATAATATGCTAAGTGTGCTAAACTCTGAACGCAAATATAGTAAGTAAAATAATCTAACAATTTAACATTACTAGGTACACTAGGTACACTTATTAGGTAATTTGAAATAAACTCGAGTGGCGTGACCTTTTTTTTCTCGGTCGTTTTAATTTTATCTCTGCACTACAGGTTGTTTCAAGATGCTATTTTAGAAAATTGTAAATAAATCAGTAATTAATAACGTTCAATGAAATTAAAATTATAAAACGAAAACGCTGAACCGTATACGCTTGTCAAATTAATGTCGTCATTGCAGAGGCACATTGTATACATCTTTGATTTAAGATTATTAGGTATGTATTTTTTTTTTTTAATTATTGTAGCATATTTAAAGCAATAGGTTAATACTTACATACTTACAATACGTTTTCAACATTTAAATATTTTACTAAAGGTACGATAATTTGAACGTGTAAGTAAATCATAATTCTTATTTCGGCAACAGAAGTTTTATTATTGTAACGTAAATTAGAGCCTTACGCTATAATTTGGTAAAACAGTTGCATGCGACTGTACATCTTGACACCAAATAGACCAAGAGCAAGGTTTAATATTTTCAAAGAAGTTTAAGCGCCTCTCTAACATAGTAATTTAAAACATAAAAACATGTATTTAATAGAGAATTTATCTCTCTGACATTTCTAAGGACTTTAGACTGATAAAACTAGAAGTACACATATTAATAGAAATATTATTTTCTTGGCAATTTTTCGTAAACATTTCGATCTGGCTCTTGGACTATACCTTAAAAATTTAACTCATTATATCTTCTAAACTAAGACCCGACTAAATCTGTAACTTGGCGAAAACTTGCGGTTAATTAGCGACTAAATTTGAGAGATAACAGATCTTAGCTAGGTGCCGTAGTTTTTGAGATATAAAATGGGTCACGCTGGGGAAATTCACTCCAGCTGGGCCCCCTATAAACCCTTATATCTTTTGAACCTGTGACCGGCAAATTCTGATACTTATTTGGCGTCAAATTTCGACTAATTAGCGACTAATTTACTGTGTTATCAAAATTAAAATCCGTGATGGTGGCCATGCCAGTGTCAGCCACACCCTTATTTATATAATTTAAAACAACTTATCACATGAATATCAAACGATTCTTTATAATTTAAATAAGTTTTTGCAATAGGTATTAAATGAATCGCCTTATTACCACGGAAACAAAATAATAGGTGACCCCTGGAAATATTTTGTTAAATCGATACGTACAGTCAGCAAAAAATGTTTTTGAATCTTAATTATTAAGCGAAATAAAGTAGGTAGGTACTTAAAATTTCAAGAACAATAACTTTTAACAGTTAAACAAAGAAACAGCAGTTTATCGGATGATTTTGTGTTAATTTAGATGATGTCAAAAAGTAGCAGTGTTAACCGACTTCCGTTGCTGACCGTACCTAAAATAATCAAATTAATCTATTTATCTTTGTAAGTTTGACTGGGACATGGTAGGTTCCAAAGGGATCAACACATGTCATTACATTATGGTTGTTTGTAAACTCATGGCGGTGGAGGTCAGTATCCGAGTTTTAAATTAAGTTCCAATTAAGCTATGGAAACTCGTATCGTAAAAGTAAAATAACAAAATCTCTCAAGTTTTCGTTCTTTACCTAACGTTTATACGAAACCTATAATATACAATAAGTAATGATAAAAAGGTTTCTTTTTTTTAATATGCCAATGACTTACATGTACATAATTTATTGTATTATCACAGATAAATCTTTTATAGGTATACTTTGTACTAGCTAGGTAGGTACTAAGATTGTCTTAACTAACTACACATTAGCTATTAAGTAGGTATACTGTCAGTATGTCAACTAACGAAGGGTGGTCCCGTAACCGGTATTATTACTATATACCTACACACACCTACAAAAAAAATATTCCAACCAAAAACATTTTTTTTTGGTGCGAATATTTTTTAAGTAGGTACCTATGTATTATCGGGAACTGTCCTTTGTTAAATAACGTACCTACTGCTTAAGAGCCTATACTACCTCAAATAGCTTAGCATGATCCTCCGTTATGTCAAGTCTGTTATGTCGAAAATACTGCAGCATTAATTTTGAAATAAATGTATGGTAAAGTTGAGGATTAATGTTAATTTTCTCCATAGAAAAAAATTCAAAGTTACCTCCAAACCGAATAATAAACCGCTGCTATTAAAAAAATACTTCAAATTAGGTCATGAAACTTTGCATACTACCTGAACTAACTATAAAGCAGGTCTTATGTTTATAATTTTTTTCAAATTACCATTATTTTCACCGTAAATAGCAATTATCTAAACTATCAGCGCCTAGCACCACGCTCAGTTTCGCTGTCACTCAGTCCGCGAGCACTATCGTGCGAGCGAGATAACAATCTGAGAAAGTATAGGCTCTTATTAACTGACATTTGAACAACTGGGGAAATACAGTGTAGAAGTTTGCTGTCTATGCAAGATTTCGATCAACGCGAAGGATAAATTTAATAGACAATTTGATTTGAAGTAATATTTCTCATCAATAACAAGATGTGAGTCATTTATGGAATAAAAGGTATACAGCGTATTTGTCTATCTGTCGAACATTCATTTTCTCCCAAATATTTAACACCCTAACTCGAAATTTAGCGTAGTACCTACACATGTATGTAGGTGATTTCTATAGAACATGGTAGCCTTATTGTGTCCAGTCTACAGACACCAGTCATCATCAGTCGTCCGAGGAAAGCTCGAAGCAGTTCGGGCTTCGTCGGACCACTGTGTGATGCCTATAAATGTTGATTGTGTTGTATGTTAAGGTTAGCAGCGACGCGACAACAGAGCCGACGAGAAGTCTGTTAGTGTAGCACCCACGCTCGTAGCCGCGTAGAAGGCATCATCACTTTCGGCTGCTTAACATCAAAATGTTGTACTCAATCATCTGGAAAGGTATCATTCAGTAATTAACCAGTCAAGTCCTCAGACCAAATAAAAAACCAAGACACAGCGCTGCGAACAATACAGTGAAGCATGAGCAAAACTACAGCTCACTCTGTTCATGCACGCTCACACGCACACATTTACTCGAAATTACACTTCACTAAGTGCACACATGTTTACGAATCTGGCCTCACGTCACTGTTGACAGTGCTAAGTCTTGGTTTTTTATTTGGTCTGAGGTCAATGTGAGACATAATTACCTAATAATCTGTTGTAGGTATCGTTACTCCTCGGTATCACACGTACAGCTTTCCAATGAAAAGTAAGCACTTCAGTAATTTTCGTGTTTCCGAATTAGCACGAACGTCGCGCCACAGAGTAACCGGCACAGAGGCAATGCTTCTAAGTTTTGTGCTACCGCGCTTTTTAGTAGTGCACTACCTATCAATGCGCGTATATAAGAAGTTTTCTCTCTATCGGGTTACATTACTTACTCCGGTCTTAGATAGATCGTCATTTGTCACTCAATAGTTTTGAAAAGGTTTTTTAGAATTGCATAGAGTTGTAAACTAGGCAAGTAATTTAATGGTTGTAACAGCTCTATTTTAGATCTCATCATCGCGCGTTCGTATATCTGAAGATAGACGATGATACCCGAAGCGCATACTTTTCTTTGGAAAGCTGTAGATTACGACTAGAACCTTTTTGGAAAATTTGTTCACAATAGTTCCTTGCATTCGCAATATGAACCTAGTGCTTCTAAAATTATAAGAAGCTTAACGGGGAAGGCAACTATCAAAATGGCGCTTTCGTAGCTAGTTCATAACACAAGGCGCGAGGTGGTTCAATTTAATTTTTGCGAATACTGAAATGCTGGTCGTATCGTTCAAGCCTCTAAAATATGAAGGATTATATTATCACTAGCTTTTTCCCACGGCTTCGCCCGGGTAAAGGTCGGAAATTATCCCACAGGACCGTAGGTACTACCGGGATACAAAGTATCCTATGTCCTATCTCAGGTCATGGCCTATCCGTATGCCTTTCACCTAAAGCTCTTCAGCCGTTACCTACGGCTTGAAAAGGTGACAGACAGACAGGCAGATAATAAATTCAAATAACATTTTATAGGGTTCCGTAACTCAAAATGATAAATGGAACACATAAGGCTCCTTCAAACAGGCGACGAGCGGTGCCCTTGTGTCGCGTGCGATTATATATCGCGGGTCGTCAACTTCGTTGTCTGTCAAGACCCTTTTTCTCAGAACAGCGTAGAGGTATCAAGTTGAAATACTCGTAAATAGCAAAAACTTAGATCTACGGTCCCTTGGAGCCGTAAAGAAAATCAAACTTTTGCCACTCGCAAATAAACTAAAGCCTAGGATAGGATAGGTACCTACTTCCCCTTTGACATAGTAGAAATAAAGTTTGGCAAAAAGCAAGGTCTTGAACAACTTTTACTATGGGACCAAACCTGAAATCGCGAAAAAAAATCAGCTGTTTTACACATTTTGGTCGAGTAGGTATTGAAGTTTTGTATGAAACAGCTGATTTATTTTAGCGATTTCAGGTTTGGTCCCATAGTAAAAGTTGTTCATAATGATGAGTTAACATGAGTTAATTGACGACACGGTTGGCGCAGTGGTTGAGCGATTGACTGCTGCGCAGCATGTCGCGGGTTCGATTCCCGCACGGAACAAATATTTGTACGACCTACAAGTATTTGTTCCGAGTCTGGGTGTTTTTCTATCTATAATATGTATGTATTTACAAAAAAAAAAATGTATATAAGTAGTTTATCAGCCATCTCGTCACCATAACACAAGCATTAGGTTGCTTAGCTTGGGGCTAGATGGCGTTGTGTGATATGTCCAAACATATTTATTATTATTATTGTCTTTGGCTTATCTCGGGCCCCTGGGGTCCCGGACTTTTGGAAGGCGTACGAGGGGCCGAAGCCAACTTGCAGAGGCCCCTTAGACAATTTCAAATGACGAGGAGGCACCAGCCGACGATTATCCCTGTATGCACTATGCAAGTGCACCCAAGGACAACCTCCGGTTGATGCAGGACTATTGCAGAACATGGAAACAAAACACATTGGGCCTATGGGTTTGGGTGGCTACATGGATTGGGTACCTTGAACTATGGAAGAACTATGTCCCCTGCCTGACCAATGTTATATAATATACACAGATAAATTGGCAGGGGGTGACTTGCACACACAATCATGGGCCCCCGGAAATGGTCGCTAGCACATAGTGACGTAGCGACAAGGGGCAACATGTCCTGAGGTGCTTGAGGAGTGGAGAGGTATTCCACGGCTCTCAGAACAATCCCAGAGCCCGGAAGATGGTCAAGATCCCTACAAGCACTTACTGGAATACTTCCTTCCTCCGAGCACGTTTGCTCTTGCGAATCTCCACTCAAGCCGGCCAATAAAGGCAAGAATGAGGTGGGAGCTCTGTTCCCGTCAGTGTTCACTCCAGCCGGCCAATAAAGGCAAGCCAGAGGTGAAGAACAAGACTTCTCCCGGGAAATAGGGTCCGTGGAGTCGCTACTGCCCAACAGCTCGCCACATGCTGCCCTGCGGGTTCACGTATCTCTCTTGGTCTGGCTCCTCACCCTAGACCAGTTTCGGCAAAGTAAACTCCATCGGCACAGACCCAGAGTTCGGAGCGCGCAAGCCCCACCACGACGTCAACGTAGAGATACGGCGGTGGGGTTATTATTATTATTATTTATTATTATTATTAATTACGGGACATGTTATATAACAACTGTAAAGTTAAGTTGGTTCTTCAAACTGGGATCAGAAAAATTCTAAATGTATTACTGAAAATAATAATTAAATATTCATTTTAATAATTAACATCATTCATTTTGTAATATCTACTCTAGTGCCGTCATTGAATACCTACATGTTAGAAAGGTTATTTTATGACATAAATTGTAATACATTTTGACCGAGTAGGCCGATTTTAATGAAATAAAGAAATGTTAACTACTTAAATGTTACTTCAAGATACAGACTATAACTATATTTCCAAACCCATAGCTAAATCTCTTGAAAAGAAGTAGGTACCTACACAAAAAAAAACAGTATTAGGTTGGTACGTCCGCGCAACTTTCCGGTGAACCAATTTTTAACCTTATTGCGTTAGTAATAAGGTCGAAAAGTGGTTCACAGCGAAGTTTCGCGATGGTAAATGTGAAATAATTGCGTTTCAACGTTTTTGTAAAATCATGATTTTAAGATTTTACAAAAACGTTGAAACACGCAATTCTTTATTTCTTACCAAAAGCATAAATTAGAATTTTCACATCCCTAATTTAAGAAATGCTGGGTTTCCCATACAAAATTTCATCCCCTATACACCCCCTTTGGATCATTTTTGAGACAAAAAGTAACCTATTTCCTGCCCCAGGATGCCATCATCTCCTTGACAAATTTTATCAAAATCCGTTCAGTAGTTTAAGGTCAAAAGATAACATACAGACAGACGAATTATAATAATTTCGAATTCATAATATTATAGTAGGTAATCCACGACTGTAACAAATAGGAATGTATTTACAGAAATATAATCATTGAAATCATCAATTTCTTGAATTCGGTTTTTGTTGCGACACTTTTCGAATACACATATTAATTTAAAATAAGGTGACATAAAACTAAACACGTGAATTGAACACGAAATAGAATGGACGAAATGCAAAATTCAGTGTATGGACCCGTGGGACCGAGCTATGGTCACGCCATCTACAATTAGCTTTGACCGGCCTTCCCCATTGGTCAAGGTTCAATATAACATAACATTTTGGTTACAATATTATTAGTTCGTTGTGTGTACAGCTAAGAGTGGAACTCACTGCCGGAGTCTATGTTTCCCGATAGCTATGACTGGAAGTCTTCAAGTCTCGAGTGAAAAGGCTACTTTTTGAAAAGTGTACTATCGACAAAACGAGACGTCTTTACACTTTAAAGTTGCTTTTTTGTCGTTGATTCAACCTGCCGATATGGTCCTTTGTTTGTCCGGCAATTGCAGTTTGCAAACAAAATTGTTTCGAAATTGAAAACGCCTGGCGTTTGCCGATAGTACACCATCGTCGACCGCATCATCGCTTGGGTACATTTTGATTGGCTCGAATTGACCATTATTTCATTTTATGCAAGTAATGTCTAATACATTATTTCATTTCGGTGTATTATTAATTTGTACACATACCGCGTCAATGCTCTATCAGATACTATAACAATCACTGTCGCTCTCGGTGGCCCACAGGTCACCGTCGCTGTCTGAGTCGCTGTAAACAAAATGAATATAATTTATTACCCTCACGAAGCTCAGTAAAGTTTTTACCAACGAATGTATCTATACTAATATAATAAAGAGGAAAGATTTTTTTGTTTGTTTGTACCGGATAAGCTCCGACACTACTGGGCCTATTTTAACCAGTTTTTCACCAATAGAAAGCTAAATTATCAGAAAGTAACACAGGTTATAATTTAGTTTAAAGAAATTAGAGATACATAAGAAAATTGCAATAATGTAAACCCAAAGTAGCAAAATTTTGGCATGCGCTGAGAAAGCTATTGATGGCACATAAAAAAATATGTACTACATGATTAAAGTACTCATTATTAGGCAATATATCTAACTATCTTAGTTAAGTCACAAAAGCAGCTTTTGTGTTCTAAAATTTAATTAGATCGCCGGTAGAAACAAAAGTTGGTTACATTCGTATCGTAGTATTAATTCTTATTCAAATAAATGGTTTTATCATCAAGGGTATTTATGTAGCAGTAACATACTTTTGAATTCATTCGAATCGGACATTTAATTTCGAAGTTATCACGAGCATAAAAATGCAATACGCGAACCGCTCGACGCCCGCCGCCGCGACGTTCCCTATTTTATACAGTGCGCGTTGCCGAGGTGCAGGAGGGGTTATCTATACAAATAAAAACAATTTAAATATCTGTTTATAATGTCAAAATAACAGCTTTTTACTAAATGAAAGTATTTATACTTTATAATTATAATTATACGGAACTTAAAAAAAAAGTTTTTAAAATTTTTGTCTGTCTGTCTGTTTGTTCCGGCTAATCTCCGAAATGGGTGGACCGATTTTGACGGGACTTTCACTGGCAGATAGCTGATGCTATAAGGAGTAACTTAGACTACTTTTATTTTAGAAAACGAATTAGGGCTCCGCACAAAAAAAAATAAACTCGTGAAATTGTCAAGAAAATCAGATTCAAATAGGGAAGTATCGACATCCACGCAGGCGAAGCCGCAGGCAACAGCTAGTCTCAAATATTTAAATGTCGCTTGTGAGCAATAGGTACTTCAAGAAATAAATTGATTTATTCTAGCTATATTGACAAACGGCCGCACTCAGAGACATCATTTAAGAATAATCTATAATTTTAATCTACAAGTATATAATGGTAGCCATACATGTTACGATATACTTGGGCGAGTTTAGAGTTGCACAAGCCTGCGTGATACCGAATAGTTCGGATAATTGTGCTAATTCATCCCATACACGTTGTACACGTTGTTGTGCAAGTCCAATTTTGTGCAATTATATCGTAACGTGTCTGGTCTGGCCTGCATAATGGAACGCTGAATATGTCAAAAATATGACAGATTGAAAACATTTATAGCTGTGCAAGGATCATTTGGCACGTGGCCAAATTGGGAACTAACGCCGCCATTTTGTTTGTCAGTAAATTTCACAAAAATGATCAAGGCGAAAGCGCTAGGATAGCTCACGAAATACAATTTTTCTTACGTTTTTTGCAATTTGCAAGTCAGTATTAGTTTGTATGTTGATCAAAATACGATTCGCGACCGGAACAAATATGTATTTACAGGATTATAGTCATTAAAGTAATACAACTCTTTAAGACCAAGTAATCCTATTCAATGATTATTTCATTAATTTCATGAAATCTTGACATTTGAGAATTTATATACTGACTCTAATTCCGTAAATACATATTTGTTATGGTCGCGAATCATACTTTAATCAACATACAACCTAATACTGATTTGCAAATTGCAAAAAACGTAAGAAAATTTGAAAAAAGTTGTAGAACGTTATACTTACCGGCTATTTTTAAAAATACCAACAATAGTAGTTTATAGTGTGTTATCGTATGTTTAATTGTAAAATATACAAGTTACTAAAGTAAATGACTAACTAACTAACTATACAAATAAATACAAAACAAAAGGACACTTAGGCGTCGAAGTATTCGTCCGCATCGATGTCATCCGGAAACGTGCCCAGAAGACTGGCAGCATTGCCACGTTGAATGGCAATGCTAATTCTTTGACCAAAGAACGAGCCAGCCCTCTGGTCACGTGAAGTCTCGACCAGTCGGCGAAAAATTTCCTTAAAAAGTAGACGCGCACCAAACGGACGTTTCGACCCCTAACGGCTCAAAACTGTAGTTACCTATAAGGTTACAGTATTTCCGCCGCTGGAGGGTCTCGGCAGCCGCAGCAGCGGCGCCAGCACAGTACGTCGTGCTCGGAACATGAGATGGCGCAAGGGTGTCGACATAGGTTGCGCCCTACACCAGAGGCCTACCCATCTTCCAAGGCAACAACGTCATGTCATCTGGTCTCTTCCCATCGTCACGTACCAAGCCGTTTGGTTCTAATACCGCTGCTGGTACGCAGGCGGTGACAAGAGCTAGACGAATAATATCGTTGATGCTGGCGTGCCTTGCTATGCGACCTGCGCTCCTGCAGCAGGACAGGCCGTGGTGCCCGAGACTGTCGACAGCTTCGCCGCAATGACACTGATGCGGAGCAACACAAGGTGCGCCCAAGTGGTGACACGTACCGAGCCGAAACGATGAATCATCCATCATAGTGCCTATGGTGAATGACGGGAGCGCCTGAAGTCACAAGCCTGATTCCCATTCTCCCACAGCCAGCAGACGGGCACGCTCAATAGTTTTAAATAACGTGTTTACTAGGGTATACCGTATAATACTGCAGAGCGATGAGCGACACGTCCCACAATTTCTGGGAGGACGGGTTGTCGGGCAAATCCGTATTGGGACAAGCCATTTTCCAAGCGTTCAACGCATCGGTCAAAAACGGTACCTCAAAATCGACCAGTGAGGAAGATAAAATTTTCCTGGTTAATTTATCGGCACAGTGGACCGAGGAGAGGAAGGCCGGTAAACTAATACTTGAAACTTTGCGGACACCGAGACCACCCAGGCGAATGGGAAGAGTAGCTTGCTGCCACACTCGGTCGTCCAGGGCCACATTTAGGATATAAGTTAGTGTGTTTCTAATAATTTGGTCTACTTTTTCTAAAAGTTGTGGATGCTTCCAAACATGAGAGGAGCGAAGGCTAATATGTGTATTTGGAACCAAAGCAACAGTATCGAAAGAGTGTGAAGGCCGAATAAATATTAATTTTGTCTATACGACAAACGACGAAATGAACTCGGAACGACTATTCGTTCCGAGACATCATGAAAATTTTGTATTTTCACCTCAATAAACGTTGGAAAGGATTCGTCAAAAATGAAGCACCCCAGGAAGTGAAGAGTTTCTTTCCATAAATTTGATATTTGGTGCTATTGTATTAAATTTTGCTATGGTAGTCTGTCTGTCAGTGGTTCGGGGAAGATACATTTCACATTTTGAAAGGTTAAGGTCTAGGCCAACGGAACTGAATTATTCTTTAAAAAAAACTAAATCTTTTAAGACTGTGTCTACATCACCTCCTGGAGTTTCGTCATCCAAATACCATACGTTGAATTTAGAATTTACTTGTCGAATAATTGGATTTATTGCCAAACTAAAAATGACTGGCCCAAGAGGGTCACCCCGTTGACATCCAACGGCTGATTTCAAAAAGTAGTCTTTATAATTTAATTTAATTTAGAGGGGTGCCTATAACATTGATATAGAAAACTGTGAAAACTGTGTGTATGTGTGTGTGAAGATTTTTTTCTTCATTAATACACCCGTGCGAAGCCGGGGCGGGGAAATAGTTATTAATATAATTAGTAATATACATCCAATTTATCACGAGAGCTTGTGGCTAAGTAATAGCAGCAGCACGGGTCAATCGATTAGGTTAAGCTACGGTTGCGGTTGGTCCGTAGATGGATGACCATCTTTATATACCCAGACCCCTCCTTGCTTCGGACAGCACGTTAAGCCATTGGTCCCGGCTCTCATTCGTGGATCTTTGACAGTCGTTACGGGTCGTCAGAAACCCGAAAGTCTGACAACCAGTCTTACCAAGGGGTATCGTATTACCCAGTAACTAGGTTGTGGAGGTCAGGCAGTCACTCCATATAAAATACTGGTATTCAGCTGCATCCGGTTTGACTGGAAGCCGTAGCAAGTAAGTAAGTAAGTCGTAAGTAGTTGAAAAGGCTAGGCAGATGATGATTCAATTTATCTACCCATACAAGTAATAGAATGTTTGCTGAGTAAACTTACTCGGAGTCTGGTCCCTCGTCGTTCTCCTCGTGGGAGGGGCTCTCGTAGTCATGTGCGGACTCATCAGGGCTGTGACTTCGACTGAAACAATAAAATCATAACTTATTACATCACTAGCGCCCGCCTCTCATGGTTTTTACAACTCGACACAACATCGAGATTTCTTTATTATAATGTAAGTAATGTAATTTAATATTAATGTATTATACCTACACATAAACCTTACGTCATAAATTATCTAAAAAACGCATCAAAATCCGTTGCGAAGTTTAGAAGAACAACGCTGTCACACTCAGACACGAAAAATTTATACAAATTAATAATATAACATACAAACAAATAGTCGTTTTAAGACGTGCAAGCGACATTCAACCTTAAGGTGGTACAGAAATTACGACTACAGTCACACAGTCGATACAGTCTGATTTTTAATTCGACGGAATTCTGACAGCTATAATTTTTTGACACTTCAGATATAAACCTTTTCTGTCTTGTCCTTTTTATAAGTTATTTTAGTACTAGAATTTTTTTGATATAAAATAACAAAAAATATGAAAGAGAATTAGATCAAGTAACTATATGACAGTGTAAATAGTGTTTGTTCTTCCATTCAATGCACACTAGCTAAAATATTAATTTTATATGGCTAAATGGATAAAAGAGTAAAAGAACATATTTTTTTAAATTTATTTAGGTATCATTATCACTAATAGCATCATCGTCTCTTTCATATGATACCCCACATGCCTTAGCATGTGGGGTACACATGGAGTGTTGGAGGTGGAGGCGGTGAAGTGTGGGCATCGAGCCCGCCGCATCGGGGAGGTTGCGGCGTGGCCTGTGGGTGACCATTTTGGGTACGGCCCTGGATGCTGCACTTGTGGAGAAGGGGGCCACCTCCGGTCGAGTTGCCGGAGGCAGGGTGCTGCCGGCGAGGATCGTAGCCGGTAGGGAGGGGCGGCAGATGTCGCCACCCAGCGCCAACGAGTGGACGCCGGGACTGTGGGGCGGATGCTGGCTGGTGTTAATGGAGCCCCAAGGATTTCTACCTCACAGGCCCGTGATGGGAGCAGCCTGAGCATCAAAGGTGGGGAAGTGCTACCTGCCCGGATGCAAAGAACGGACCTTATTGACGAGTGGAGGGACGCTATACAGCATGCTCAATCAGCAAACTGGCACGATATTACGAGAACAGTGATGCTCGGGATGAGCATGTCTTAGGAGGGGGCAGTGTTACGTAGACGCTAACGCCATCTGTTATCGAGTAGCAGAACTACACGGTACGTCGATTCGTGACAGATTTTTCTAGAATATTCTAAACTCTTCCAGACTGTTCTAGATGGTTAAGAGTCGTTTTACAGCATTCTAGATCATTCCTGTAAGCACTAGAATGTTCTCGAATTATGGCCTCGAACTTTCGAGAAGCTTACACTCGTCATATAAATAGAGGGTTGCCAGCGGTGTAGGCAGTGCAGCTAGGAATGCGATACAGTGTGAGCGAACTACAGCGGACTATAAGTGATACAGGTGATTTTGTTTAAAGTTTCTGATTACTGTATTTGTGATTATTTAAATATAGTGTGTTTTTGGTGTAAACTGGCATAAATTTATTTATCCCGAACCCAAGCACGTAACAACAGTATGCCGACCGCCCGCCATTATGTGACACGACGGCGTCTTTATCAAATCAAATCAATGTGTGCGTACACATAGATCGGTACGATGCTTCACTTTCGATCCGCGTGGTGCGGAGTCCTTCTTTTTTTTCTAGTCCGTGGTAATAGTATGTTTGCTCAGTAAACTTACTCGGATTCTTGTTCCTCCTCGTTGTCCTCATGGGAGGGGCTCTCGTAGTCATGGATGGAGTCACCAGGGCTGTCACTTCGACTGAAACAAGAGAACCATTTGGTAAGATAATTTTCCGGGTAGCTGTGCTTCTAGGTAGGGTAGCTCCCGACCTCGACCAATCTAAACTGGTAGTCTGGTACATATACGTAAATGGCGTTTCGCGCAAGTATAGCAGGACCAAAATTCAGGACCTCGATATTGTACCGATATAATATTGTTACGTAGACGCTAACGTCATCTGTTATCGAGTAGCAGAACTACACGATACGTCGATTCATGACAGATTTTTCAAGAACATTCTAAACCCTTCTACAATTTTCTAGATGGTTAGCATTCTAGATCATACATGTAAGTACTAGAATGTTCTCGAATTATGTCCACGAACTTTCGTGGACAGATTTGTTATATAAATAGAAGGTTGCCAGTGGTGTAAGGCAGCCCCCCCCGACGCTTGACCTCGACCAACCGCGCGGAGCGAGCAGTTATAAAAACCGTCCCTAATAATAATAACTGTTTCTGAGGCATCCGACTCTGAACCTGCTCAGGATCAGTCAGCCTCCTCGTGCCCTCCTTCTTCCCCTTCCTCCGCTGAGGACGATGGTTTCGCCACCGTCCAAGGTAAGAGGAAGAGGAAGAAGAATCGCGTTGATTCTTCTGCTCAAACTAGGAAGGGAAGGAAAGTGGGTGATTCCCCCACTCCTCCCTCTGCGGCTTCCACCGCTATCCCTCCCCCCCCTCCGACCGCGGATCCCACGGCCTCAGTTGCCCCCACCGCCACCCCCCCCGTTTCGTCTTCTGTCCCTAAGAAGGCACCTTCCCCCCCTCCTGTGTACATCCAGGACAAGGGGAAGTGGACAGACGTCTCGCGTTGGTGTACCGATCTTAGGATCAATTACACCGCCGCACGATCTACCCAGCAGGGTATCAAAGTGAGCATCCCTACGTCTCATGACTTCAGGGAGCTCACGAAACTCCTTAGGTCGAGGAACGTGTCTTTCCACACGTATACTCTCCCTGAGGAGCGCCAGACTAGAGTGGTGATCCGCAGGATCCCGAAGGAGCTCTCCGTCAAGGAGATCAAAGACGACCTTCTGTCGCAGTCTATCCCGGTGGATGAGGTCCATCGTATGCACCGCTCCAGGGCAGGAGAAGCATATGATATGGTCCTCGTTATCTGTCCCCATTTCGAGGGGTACCACCCTATCTTCCAGGTCAGATCGATCTGTAACCTCACGGGTTTCGAAATCGAGAAACCCTGGAAGAGTGGCATCATTGGTCAGTGTCACCGCTGCCAATTGTATGGCCACTCGCAGAGGAACTGCCACGCAAAACCCAGGTGCGTCAAGTGCCTGGGGGACCACGGCACTTCGGACTGTTTGCGTACGAAGGATCGTACTTTGTGCACCGACCCGCCTAGCTGTGTGCTATGCGGCGAATCTGGGCACCCAGCCAATTACCGTGGCTGTCCCAAAGCCCCAAAGTCCTTCTCCTCCTCGAAGCTGAACAAGCGTGCAGACGCTCGTCAGCAGAGAGAACGTCCTCCGCTACTCCCCATCCCATCTTCCCAGATGCCGTCCCGGCTAAGTCCGCAGCGACCTAACCCGTGGTTTCCCCTACACCACCAGCAGGCTTTCCCTGCATTGGCGTACTCCCAACCCCCTCCTCCTCCCCCGCTCGCTCCTAGGGATCCGAGAACCCGCGCTCCCCCAACCGTTCTCTCTCAGCCCCCTAAACCCGCGTCCGCGTCCGCTCCTAAAGCCACCCCTCCCGCCGCTTTGGCTCCCCCCCCCCCCCCCCTACCATACCCCCAACCATGCCAGTGCTCAGCCAAAATGTTGACTCGTTCAGCATTATTGCTGGCACTTTTATGGCTTTTTATACCCCCCGCGCTAGACAGATGGCTCTTGAGCTAACCGCCGCCAGAAATGTCGGCGATTTGCCCAGGATCATTAATATATTCAATGCGTATCCCGAGATTACGCAAGCTCTGAATTCCTTTTCCAACAACTCAAATAAATAATGGATAAAGGAATCATAGCTAGGATCAAACCCCGATCATTAAACTTAGGCTTTTTCAACGCGAATGGCTTTGCAGGCCAACGCGATGAGATCGCCACTTTTCTCCGCGACCACCATATCGACGTTTTCCTCTTACAGGAAACGTTCTTGAAGCCCCATCACCGAAGTCCGTCGATTGCCAACTATCGCATAGTTCGCAATGACAGGTCTCGGTGTCACATGGGTGGTACTATGATTTACTATAAATCGTCCCTATACTGCATCCCTATGGACCCTCCCCCTCTTCGCGATTAGAAGTGTCTGTCTGCCGCCTAGGCATGACAGGTCACCAGCCGATCACTCTTGTATCGGTCTACCTCCCCCCCCGCGGCCCCCGCATTTCAGAGGATTTCCAATCCCTCTCTGACGACCTGACCATTCTGTTCGGTTTGAGTGACTCCGTTATCATAGCGGGCGATCTCAACGCCAAACATACCTCCTGGAATAGTTCCACCACCACTTCTAGAGGAAGACACTTGTTCGACCTCTGTCCCATTTTGGGTTTCGATGTCATTGCCCCAATGACTCCCACTCACTATCCCCATGACCCCGCTCATTCCCCCGACGTACTTGATGTAGCGCTTCTAAAGAATGTCAACCTTCGGTTGGACTCTATAGAAGCGATACATGAACTAACGTCTGATCATCGTCCCGTGATCTTAAATCTGGCCCCCCGCATAGGTCTCCGCGATCCCTCTCAACCTCTCCCCACCCGGTTGGTGACGGACTGGAGGAAAGTAAGCGAATGTCTGAAATCCTCCTCATCTCCCCACTTAGACTCTATTCCTGATCAGTTTGACTCTCTCGCTGACACGACAGCTGCGATCGACTCATTCACGGAGCACGTACAATCAGTCCTGAACGATTGTTCAAGGGAGGTTCCAGCGGTGGATGACCATCGCTGGAAGCTGCCGGACGATGTACGTGCCCTGATGAATGAGAAGAACGCGGCTGTCCGTGCCTACAGCAGCTTTCCCTGCCGCTTGAACAAAGTCCATATGCGCTATTTGCAGAAATCTGTAAAGAAAAAATCTGTAAATTGTAACAGTAATTTAAATGGTGTGCATAATAAAGAGTATTCTATTCTATTCTATTCTATTCTAAGAAACGCATAGAGGAACTGCGTTCCACGCGTTGGGACAAGATGTTGAGTGAGCTCGAGCCAACTCATCAGGCCTTCTGGCACCTACAGAGGAAACTCAGGTCCTCAGAGACAGCTTCTATGCCCCCCTTAGTACGCCCAGACAATACCATCGCTTTCGATGATATCGACAAGGCCGAATGCCTTGCCGATAGTCTTGAGGCCCAGTGCTCACCCAGCTCTCAACCAGTAGACGAAGCCCACCTCTCTGAGGTTGACGCTGAAGTCGAACGTAGAGCCTCCCTTCCCCCCGTTGAGGACCCTGATTGTCCCTTGCCTCCCGTCACTCCTGACGAGGTGCACGAGATAATCAAGGGTCTAAAACACCGTAAAGCCCCCGGCTCAGATGGAATCACCAATAGGGTGTTCCAACTTTTCCCTGCCCGTTTGATTATGCTCATGACCATCATCTTCAATGGTGCCATGGGTAATAATATCTTTCCTCACGCCTGGAAACAGGCTACCGTTATCGGTATCCCTAAGCCCGGCAAGCCTAAGAGCTAGCCCTCTAGCTACCGGCCTATCAGTCTGCTCAACGTCTTCGGCAAAATCTATGAGAGGCTTATTTATAAGCGTCTCAGAGATTATGCCGAGACAAAGGGTCTCATTCCCGACGAGCAATTCGGTTTTCGAACCCAGCACTATTGCGTGCAGCAGGTCCACCGTATTGTCGAGCACATCAGCGTTGGGTTCCAACGCGGTGCGATGACTGGTGCTGTCTTCTTTGATATAGCGAAAGCCTTTGACAAAGTCTGGCACAACGGCTTATTATATAAGCTGTACCAACTCGGTGTGCCGGATCGTCTCGTGCTCATCCTACGAGACTTTTTGTCAAACCGCACCTTTCGCTATCGTATTGAAGGAGCACTTTCCTCCCCCCACCCTATTCGCGCAGGAGTCCCTCAGGGCTCTGTGCTTTCCCCCCTCATATTCATCCTCTTCGCCAGCGATATCCCGAAGAGTAAAAAGGCACAGTTGGCGCTGTTCGCAGACGATACGGCCATTTTCTCCAAGGGAATTCGCCCTGACTCGATCGCTCGCACCCTCCAAACCGCAGTCGATGCCCTCGGCAAGTGGTTTCGAAAGTGGAGAATCGAAGTCAATCCCGATAAAAGCCAAGCCATTCTCTTTACGAGACGGCGTAGTCGGCTCACCGCCCCTCCTCGGCCGATCACCATGTTTGGCAAGCAGATCCCTTGGGAAAAGCGAGCCAAATATTTAGGTGTGACGCTCGATAGTCATTTAACATTTTCAGAGCACATAAAGCAGGTTCGTTCGCGGGCCTACTTTGCTCTCGGCCGTTTACACTCCGTTCTGAATGCACGCAGCAAGTTGTCCCTTAAGTGCAAGTTGCGTATTTACACAGCGTGCATTCGACCTATCATGACCTATGCGGGCCCAGTCTTTGCGCATGCAAAGCCCCACCTCATCCATAGGATGCAGACCCTTCAGAACCGTCTCCTCCGAAAGGTAACGGGAGCCCCCTGGTTCGTTCGGAACGCGGACCTCCACCTTGACCTTAAAGTCCCGACTATCCGTCAGTACTTGAAACGCCTTTCCAAGCGTTTCTTTGATTCCGCCGTGAAACATCGCAACCCCTTGGTTGTCGAAGCCGCTAGCTATGTCCCCAATAGAATCAGTAGTATCCGCCGTCCGCAACATGCCCTCACTGAACCCGATGACCCTATCACCCTCCTCCAGGAAAGTAGTAGGGACACTAGCACAGTCCAACACAAACACAGATCTACATTCCGGCCTCGCCGCCGAGGCCCATCGCGTTTAAGACCATCTAACGTAAATGTAAATTCATGTCCCTTGATCGGTTTAATCGAGCCAGCTGGTGGCGTAGCTGAGCCTGTAGCTTTAAACTCCCCTGATAATAATAATTCCCCTAACTTGATCCAGCCTATTGCTTTGCCTTGTTTATCATTGGTCAATGACAACGACTCCCTAAGCCGAGGTCCGTACCCCACAGGGGGTGCCCTTAGTGCGCAGTCGTTTAGTTTATAATTTAGTTAGTATTTATGCCCCTGGCTGGAGGCTTTTGAGCTCGCTTAAAGGCACCCACAGGAAAGTCCGGTTAAGTAGTCGAGACCTCTCATGGTCACACTACGAGATGCCATACCAAAAAAAAAAAAAAAAATAATAACTGACTGATGCTTATAAGTCCCCACTTACTAAGTAGTCAATAGCGCCCTAAGCCTAGAGTCCCACTATGGCACGCCCTTAGCTATGCTACTTAAATTATTTTTTGCAAGTCGAGAGGCCCTTCTGGCACCGCCGACGCCCCGGAGCCAATTGCGAAATGACCCGTACCAAAATAAAAAAAAGGTATAAGGCAGTTTAGCTAGGAATGCGAAACAGTGAACAACAGTGAACTAACAAGTGATTCTGTTTAAGTTTCTGATTACTGTATTTGTGATTATTTAAGTATTAGTGTGTTTTTGGTGTAAATTGGCATACATTTATATATCCCGAAGCCTAGCTTGTAACAATATAAAGAAAGAAAATACGTTTATTTGCGGTAATCATGACGCAAAGAAAGAACACGAACAAAAAAATAACAAGTTGGGGGAAAACATGCATCGCATCCACGCAAAACGGCCATCACTCAGCATAACGCTGCGACTCTATGCGAGACAGAGCCCCAGCGCTGGTTTTCAGTGACAGCCGGCGTTAACATGATTACGTCGACCGGTGCAGCATACAATGAGATAAATAAGAAATAAAAATTAAAATAAATAGGGTTAGTGGTGGGAATATGAAAAACAGGGTAACACAAAAAGTCGTCCATAAAACCAGTTTTAGGGCAATTTTTGCAGTGATGGCAACATTGTTAAGACCGCCATTTTGTTACGTCACACACCTCGATCAGTGTTTGCCGCTTTGAGTGTTGTCACAGAATACATAATAGTACAAGCACAGATTTGCTCCGCAAAATCATTTAAATAAATAGCGACGCACAGCGTTAATTACCTACAGTTATATTCACCTAGAAGTTGCCTCTCTTTCTATCGCGTAACTCTTAAACTTCTGACTCGTTAGGGTTGTGTTCTTTTACAACGCGACGCGTGACTGAGTATCGAACTAACGTGCGCCCCAGCCGGCGCGCGGCTGCCCACACTGAATTAGCTGGACAAGTCGAGCCCGCCACGAACTTGTTGCTTCATACCTACTCGTAAAATGCGGAATGCGCCTGGCCTGGTGTTGTGTAAAAAATGCAAATGTTTGCGCAGTGACTTTTACGCAAGTTAATCAAGCTGTAACTTACTTATAAGATAGGAACGAGGGTATTGGAACATCTACTCATTATTTTTCATCTTTAGGGTTCCGTACCCAAAGGGTAAAACGGGACCCTATTACTAAGACTCCGCTGTCCGTCTGTCACCAGGCTGTACCTCATGAACCATGATAGTTAGACAGTTGAAATTTTCACAGATGATGTATTTCTGTTGCCGCTATAATAACAAATACTAAAAAACTGAAAAAATAAATATTTAATGGGGCTCCCATACAACAAACGTGATTTTTTTTGCCGTTTTTATAGATAATGGTACGGATAACGGTACGGAACCCTTCGTGCGTGAGTTCGACTCGCACTTGGCCGGTTTTTAGTTGTGATATTATTATATCTGAATCAATTTTCCGTTTTTACCCATCAATATTTGACGGGGAAAGATGAACATATAAAAGACTAAGATGAAATAAAGATGCTAATGTTATGTAATATCTTGCTATTAGGATAAAGTAAAGAAAAAAGATTTATTTTATTGATAGTGATGTTTTATTTTATTTCCAGTATCACAGAGGCCTGTGTCTCAGCAGTGAGAACGTTATAGGCTGATTATGGTTTATGGTATTTTACCTTAAGCAATTAAATTGGAAAGTTTTAGAAGTATATAAAAAAAAAAGTTTTTCTTTGTTATTTAAAAGTATTTTGACAGTACAGGCAGTTCCGAGATTTCAGGGCACTTCAAACTATAGACTAGTGACCATCAACAACGTCTGATATTAATTTGAACGATTTTAGAAACTATTTCGATCTTTCCCCATCACCCTTTCGCCTTCCCCCTATTTCATTTATGTGATAAAAACATATGATTCCTTTTTTCTGTTTTGGAACAGATATAACAGGATGTTACTCGTATCATTAAGATAGAAAAATATACTCTTTGCTCTTTACTCACTAAAATATATTTTAGCACAAGCTATTGTGTACTTTTCTACAAGACTTCAAAGTTCAAATACAACACTGCTCATCTTATTAAAAAACCGTTCGATCTTCCCGCACTCACCCTACACAATACTTATATAATTCTGAATGTCTATATAAATATAATAATTAAAATGGCAACATTCCGTTCCGCACGGTACGCCGTCGCCGGGTAAAAAGTAATCTGTGCGCGCAGCTGTCAGAAAACTATTTGTTTGACGTTATAACACGACCAAACGTATTGTATGTTTGTCGATTTGTCGATATAACACGTCTCATTGACACGATAGAAGACAGGAGCACCTCGATGCGACATGAGTATGTTAAGTTCAGTTTTCGGCAATTTACGGCGGAAATATCCATTTTCCTACCTACCTATTCAGCTGTATTCGGTTAGACGGGACGATAGCGAACCACATATTGTTGGGAAAAGGCTAGGCAGATAATACGAGTATTTGTGTGATTTAAGTTTAAACGTTTCAATTCAACGATTAAAAGTTTTTGCTAGGTAAAAGTAAAACCAATACAGGATAAAACCTAACAAAAGCCTATGGACTAATAAAAAAGATTTCTTTCGTTTTCGTTTTTCGGCTGTAATTGCAGATCAATACAAAAAGAAAACCATTTTCGGTCAGAATCTAATGTTAGAATGGTAGGTTTCTGCCTACAAAAAAGCGTGAGTTTGTTAAATAGAATTATCGAAGAGATAACTTACTCAGACTCCGGTTCCTCCTCGTTCTCCTCGCGCGAGGGGCTCTCGTAGGTATGGATGGAGTCACCAGGGCTGTGACTTCGGCTGAAACAAGACAACCATTTGGTAAAATAATATCCCGGGTAGCTGCGCTGCTAGGTAGGGTAGCTCCTGACCTTGACAAATGTACAGTCAGCAACAAAAGTCGATCAACATTTGAGTTTTCTAAATCTTAATTATTGAGAAAAATTCTTCATTAAAATCGGAGCAGATGTAAATTTTAAAGAAAATTAACTCTTATCTTTTCAATGAAATGCTAAAAAGCAGGTTATCGTATCATTTTGTGTTAATACAAATGATGTCAAAAAGTAGCAGTGTTAACCGACTTCTGTTGCTGACCGTACCTAATGAGGGTTCGTAAAACGTCACATACATATACGTTTCGCGCAAGTATACCAGGACCAAAATTCTGGACCTCGATATTGTAGGTACTGATAAAATAAAACACGTGCCATTGTTACGATAGAAGACAGGAGCACCTCAAAGTAGCATGAGTATGTTAAGTAGAGTCCGACCAAATTTAATTTTCGGTTTACGACAATTTTCGTTTTAGGCCAATAAAAAATTGTCTTATAAAATTATATTTCTTAAAAAACTGCTTTATGTGGGCAGACACCTATTGTCCTTCAAAAAAATACAACCGACTTCCAAAAACAACACTACAAAGTGAAAAATAACTTTAATTTCGGAAGTCGGTGTCTAATTAAATGTAATAGGTTGGGGAAAAAGTTTCTTCGCATTTTTGAAGAAAATTCAAAACATTTTTTAATATACATTATTTACATTTATCTAAAGTATGTAGGTACCATTTTGTTCGATAGCTTTTTGCCATCTTCTAGGTAGGGACATGACCCCATTGCTATAGAAATTTTCGGACTTCTGATCAAAATACCGCGACAAGTGGTTTTGGCAGTCCTCTCGTGATGTTAATCTGACACTGCCTAAAGAATTCTGAAGAGACTAAAACAGGTGGAAATCTGAAGGTCCAAGGCCAGGACTATACGGCGGATGCATTAACACCTCCCAGCCAAACTCTCTTAATTTTTGCTGAGTGGCTAAAGATGTGTGAGGTCTAGCGTTATCATGATGAAAAATCACACCCCTTCTGTTGATTAATTCCGGCCGCTTTCTCTCAACTTCTTGCTTTAATCTCATCAGTTGTTCGCAGTAGAGTTCAGAATCCATGATCCTGCCTGGTGGTAACAGCTCATAATGAATAATGCCCTTCCAATCCCACCACACACACAGCATCACCTTGTTGCGAGTTAACCTGGGTTTCGCCACAGTCTGTGAAGCCTGACCGGCCTCTGATCACGACCTTTTTCGCACGTTCTTGTCGTACGTGATCCACTTTTCATCACCAGTTATCAGCTTCTTCAAAAATGGTTCGGTTTCATTACGTCGTAATAAAGAATCACAAATGAGTACATGATTCATTAGGTTTCTTTCAGTGAGCTCGTGAGGTACCCAAATATCGAGCTTTTTTGTGTACCCAGTTTTTTTCAAATGCGCCAAAACTGTTTTGTGGTCAATTCCCAGTTCTTCAGCTACGTCGTAACTACTGATATGCCGATCTTGCTCCACTTTTTCAAAAATGGCATCCATTTTATCCGTAATAGGGCGACCAGAGCGACGTGCATCTTTGACATCAAAATTTCCGGATTGAAAACGCTTAAACCAAATTTGTGCTACTCTCACAGACATTGCACTGGGTCCATAAATATCGCAAATTTTTTTCGCGGCTTGCGTTGCATTTTTACCTTTTCTGTAGTAACATTTTAAAATGTATCGAATTTCTTCATTAGATTCACTCATCTTGACAGTACGAAAAACAAATGAAAATCACACATTTTCCTAATTTGAATTTGGAATTATGTTCTTTAAAATTTAAACTTTCAATGATACCAAAACCAGCCAGATACAAATAGTATAGCCAAAGAGATTTTATTTTAAGTTCATACATACTATAATGCGAAAAGACTTTTTCCCCAACCGAACATCATCCATATAAAAGTGGGGAAAAAATACGTATTGAAGCTAACTCATTAACTACCGAAGCAAAGTTAATCAATCTTATATGGGACCAACTGTGATGTATACCCTCTCGAATAAAACAAAAAAAATCCAAATCGGTCTAGCCATCTTCGAGTAATCGGGGACCATACATAAAAAAAAAAATAAAAAAAAAGGTTCCGACGAATTGAGAACCTCCTCCTTTTTGAAGTCGGTTAAAAAAGCGTGAGCTTTTACGAAATAGTTTTTTTAGTACCTAACGTTAACTTACTCAGACTCCAGTTCCTCCTCATTCTCCTCGTAGTAACGTGCGGACTCATCAGGGCTGGAAACATTACAAATGAAAAAGGCAAGGTAAAGGTAAAGTATGTTAGGATCGTAGTTACCTATCGCTAACGTCTCGTCGTGACAAAAATCGTAAGTTTGTGTAGGAACTTTACCTACAAGGTCAATTAATAAGCTAACGAAATTCCGCAGACGGGACGGGTAATAGATATCTAAAGAAGGTTAAAAAAAACAGATTTGATGATATTTATGGGGGTCAATGGCCGCATGTTTTACGTGTTTAGATATCGAGACCCGTCACGTCTGCGGAATTTCTCAATAATACCTAATCTCAGATAATTATCAAGTTTTGGGAACACAAACTCAATGTCATACATGATAACAAAGTTCAACTTACATTGCAAATTGCAACCGAAAACGGAGGATTTAACGGTCAATCAAAAACAACTTACACGTAGCTACTTACAAGTAACGGTAAAGTACTTACATAAATGATGATAAGTGGCAAAACTTGTAAATTATCTTCGATTGAGTATTCAAGTACTGGTAAACCAGAAAAAGTATGCGTTACGGTAATCTTTGTTTCCGAATTAGCAGGCTCGGCGCACTCCGCATTTTAGGTATGAAGCTACAAGTTCGTGTCGGGCTCGACTTGTCGAGCTAATCCAGTGTGGGCTGCCGCGCACCGACCGGCTCGCACGTTAGTTCGATACTCACTCACACGCCGCGTCGTAATACAAAACAACCGTAACGAGTCTAGGTGACTATAACTGTAGGTAATTAACGCTGTTCGATCTGAATTGCGCTTTATTGTGTCGTAGCAAGAGTCACTTTTTATTTAAATGATTTTGCGGTGTGAATGTTCCGTACTTGTATTATGTATTCTGTGGAATTAGTAAGAATGCCGCGCCTCAGAGTACACCCGTTCATAGAGGCAAAGAAAAGAAAAAAAAAAAGCTTCTAATTTTTGTTCTGCCGCGTTTTGTCGTAGTGCACTTATCATTGCACGTTTGTTTGGAGTGTTCTTTCTGTCGGGTAACATGCTCAGGTCAGGGTCACATTCCACCAAACGGAAAAATCCTCGCGGATGCTCGAGCACTTTTTTTCAATTTCATTGAATAAGTAACTGTATCAATATTGACTTTAAGTATAAAATTCGACGCATCAAGCGTCAGGTCGCAGATTGTCATTCGTCATTCAAAAGTTTTGAAATGTTTTTGAAATTTCATAAAGTTGTTAATCTTTAACTTTGTAAACATTGTAAAACAAAACAGGCAGGTACTTTCATGGATAGAACAGCTCCATGGTTATTATGACTCCCACATACTCGTACGTACTTTTGTTGGGAAATCTAAAATACAATGTTCACAGTGAAAACTTACTCGGACTCCAGTTCTTCGGGTTCTTCCTCGTTCTCCTCGCCATGTTCGGCCTCATCAGTGCTGTGACTTTGACTGAAACAATACAACCATTATTTATTTACATATTAAGCAATCTTTTGGCGGCGTTAAACTGCTTTCTCGACTCTTTCGCTCTTTCTTTCTTCTTCGCTCTGATGAGTGTCTAGTGCAGGGTCGACCCGCTCCTCGTTGTTTATGTCCAGCTCAGAGGCGGTACCAGTTCTGCTATGCTGACCAAATACGTGGAACTTAGAATCATTTAGTCGTTGTAACTCGAACAAATCTGTGGCGGCATCTAAATCGCCACATGCGAAGTACGCATCACACTGACGTCACGCAAAATCCTGCATCGCGCAATTAAGAGTTTACCGCGCGACTAGCTTATACATATACAACGTTCCGACATCAATCGTCGGGCAGTTGCCCACCAGACACGACAACCGTCTGGACGCATGATCCTCCCTTTTCTATGGAGGATGAGTGAACTTTACACCCTGTTCCTCGTGTCTTTTTAATACTATAACTCGAATTTCAAACCCGTAGACTCCGTAAGTCGAAGGGAGCAAAATATAATGACGTCCTGCTTGGTATTCCCCAAACCCATAGCAATTAAATCCAAAAGGAATGTCTGGTACTTTTGTTCTAAATGCAGATCACGAAAGTGATGAAATTATGTCATAAGGCACACCACACACTTATGCGTGAAGCTGAAACTGAACCATCTAGCAACAAACAAGCAACAAGGGAGGAAAACCCACCGTCGACCCCTTCGACTTCCAATGGGGTTAACAACATAACGAACGAACAAAAGGAAGTGTTGTTGACAACTATACTTCTGACAGTCAAAACAATTGATAGAAACTTCATCAACTTAAGAGGTCTACTTGACCAAGCCTCCCAAGTGAGCCTAATAAACGAAAACGCGGCACAGCGCCTCCGAATACAGCAACGTAAAGTGAGCGCTGTTGTATCGGATGATGGAACCCTTAGCGGCAACTGCAAAGGGGCAATGAACTTAGAATACCAGTTAGTACATTCAGACTACAAATACAACTTTGAAGCATTAATTATGAAAAAAATCACAAACAGCTTACCGCATCGTTTTCATTCAGCAACTGGGACTATTTGGAAAACTTAAAACTAGCGGATTCACAGTTCAACCTGTCAGGCTCGATCGATTTGTCGGAACTTATCCCTAAACGGCGTCATCAGGAGTGTTAAGAGATACCCAGTTACTCAACAAACCAAAGTGGGTTGGATTCTATGCGGGAATGTAAAGACATTCAACTGCTTGGTGACACTTAACGATTTCGAAAACATGGCAAGATTTTGGAAAACCGAGGAAATTCCAGAGAAGTCATCATCAACTAGTGAGGACACTATGAGGAATATTACAACATAACTACCACAAGATTGACGAACGGACAAATGTAAACATTGTTTTTTTTTTGAATGAATGAATGCTTTATATGCCAGATTATAGGTATATTGTTTATGGTAAAGTGACATATGTATGTATGTGCGTATTTACAACGGTTTAATTTTTTTGGCCTATGTAATAAGAATGTTCCAGTAAAACTTACTCGAACTCCTGTTCTTCGGGTTCTTCCTCGTCCTCCTCGTGGCAACTCTCGTCATCGCGACTGAAACAATACAACCAGATAATAAAATCACTCTTGCTAAACAACCTCACAGTCACACAGTAAACTCTGGGCTAATAGACGAGTGTCACCAGCGCCTGGACCAGATGGGTAGCCTCAATAACATAACCATTGAATAAATTAAAGAACACAGCGGTTCGCTACGCAACGATGCAGCCGACGGACTCACCAGAAGGGGGTCCCCTTCGGGTACTTACGCACTCTGGTAAGGAAACGCGCCAAAGTTCAACATCACAAACTATTGTTGGACCAAGGTGAGTGCAGGCAGGCTAAGAAGCACTCCCTATAATTGATGGCTGCCCCACGAAACAGGTGCTCCGACTAGCTAAACAACAGCTGCGTACAGTTACAGCGGTTATCGGTGAGTTGCACGAAACCAACATTAATGGAGACTTGATGCTGTCACTTTCTTTTTGATACAAAATGCCATGAATGCGTGAATTTAAAGTCTCCAATAAGTTTAATGTTGGTTTCGTGTAACTCAACGTTTAACTGGCAACGAGTGTGACTCAGTCTGTCTGTCTGTCACAGCTGGATATCTCAAGAACTACTAATGCTATCAACTTGAAATTTGGAACAGTTTTAGATGAAGTTTGCCCAACTATTTTGCAAATAAAAATATATATATAAAAAATTAAAATTAAAAAATTAAAAATTATTTATTGTCATAAAACAGATGGTACACCAGATATGGAATTCTCTACACTACACTCCCACACACACTACACACACACTTCTATTCTCTATTCTTTGCACTAGTTAAAACTGTGTTGCAGGAGCCAGTGTCCTCCCGTAATAAAAAAACACACAAGGTTTTATGATACATAATAACGATTCTAATTTCTAATTTTGCGCGAGGGTATATTTGTATGTTTGTGCGCGAGAGTATTTGAGTGTGTGTGCTGTGTGTGTGTGTGTGTGTGATATGTGTGTGTGTGTGTTATATATATATATATGTTTTTTTTGCAACAGGTACTGAAAGAGGGTCTTATAAATTCGAAGTGGGGCTACTAAGGCATGTGGGGTATCATATGAAAGAGCGCTGTTTGCACATTCTCAAATATTTTTTTATTTTTTTTGGCCGCATATTTTTCGACTTTTGATGAAAAATGTTAAAAAATACCGTTCCCCCTCTTATCTCCGAAGTTTGAGTTGAGTTTGTTTGTTTGTTTGAGTTTGTTTTGTCTCAAAGAAAAAAAAAAAAACTGAAATTATTCTGTGTGATAGAAGTTTATGTATAGATTACAGGATAAAAAAAGGATGTCTCTAAATAGCACAGTTCTTCAGAAATCATCAACAAAAATTACATATAAATGATGGCACGGAACCCTCGGTGCGTGAGTCCGACTTGCTCTTGATGGTTTTTTTAAGCTGTGCTTTTTAGGTTAGTACGGAACCCTAAAGTCATGAAACAAGTATAAATGCATGCATTACAGGATAATGTATTTATTACGCAAGTTTTATTACTGTAAATGATAATTTGTAATGTATCTCGTTGGTAATCGTTAAATAAATAAATAAATAATAATAATAAATTCCTATTCGTAGCCAAGCATGTCATGGAAAAAAAAAAAACCGGTCAAGAGCGAGTCGGACTCGCGCACCGAGGGTTCCGTACCGGACCATCATTTATACAGGGTGTCCCGTAAATAATGGATCAAACGTAACGGGTAGGTAGCTTACCTAATTTCCAACAACTAATTTGAATATTAAAAAAAAAACCGTTACAGTAACCAGGATATTAATTTTTTTTCGAATTTTACGATTTTGTCTTCCAGAATTAAGCTTTTTTAATGCTGTCGCTGCAAATGATGACATTTTTAGGTATGATTTTTATTTAACATTTCTGAATAGCTTACTAATGTTATAAGATACCATTTTTTTTTAATACCGTTTTATTTGCCTTAGAAAAAAAATCTTGAGTTGAAAAGTTTTTTCTTTACGATGTTAGGACCAAAATTGAAAAAATTCTCCTGTAAAAAAAATGTATGACACCGAAAACCACCATTATTTTAAAAACTTGTACATTTAATAAGGTTTGCAAATTGGTGTAAAACTTACGTCTAGTCTTTATCGTTACAAAGATATTGCTATGAATGTGATGAAGACAGAAAATAAATTAAATTGGTACTATTCCATTTTTTCATTTTCGTAATGGCTTATGCTTGAATGCTTGTAATCGAAGCAGGTAGTTAAGCGGCTAGCATATTCCGACCCGATGACGTCATCTGTCCGGAATTTGGGACCGCTACCTGTGGCGGAGTTGCACCTCAGTCAGCGTGAAGGGGATAGATAGCGCCGCTTTTGTATTTTTGGTAAATTGGTATGAAGTTGTACATTCTAGTCCTTGTCGTTACAAAGATAATTGCTATGAATCTGACAGGTGCTCCAAATCAACGTTAATAAAAAAAATAAAAAAGTGTGTACATTTAAACTTTTTCTTTAAAATGTGTAACTGTAGTATTTCAGAGGCAATGTTCATTGAATTATTGAGGCGTATGAAAAGAATTAGGAGGCCGTACTAAAAAAAACAGTTAGTTCAAATAAATCGTTTTATTTGGTTTTTACAATAAATGTTCGAATTGCCTTCCCTCTACAAGAATGCAAAGTCTGCATCTCCTAATAAAGGAAGCTCTTATCCGACGGACAAAACGGCTTTGGTTTATTTCTGATGCAGCAGATTGGATGCGCTGTCGTAATTCTTCTTCCGACGTTATTGGATTCTTGTAGACCCTGTCTTTTAACCCGTCGCGCGCTAATTAGCAGACACAATTGAAATTCTATTGTTATCTGTACACATGGTGTGCAATCGACATTTTAAGAGTTACACATCCCCAGTAAAAAAAATCTAGGGGATTTAAATCCGGAGATCGCGGAGGCCACAAAATTGGTCCTAATCGGCCGATCCATCTGTCCGGATAACTTTCATCAAGGTGCGCCCTTACTGCCGTCGCATAGTGAGCGGGGCACCCATCATTTTGCAACCACATTGCTTGCCGTACCTCTTCTGGAACGTTTTCTAATAACCTTGGCAACTCATTCCTTAAAAAATGGAGATAATATTCGGCGTTTAGAGTAGCTGGTAGTTCAAAGGGCCCTATTATTTGCCCATTGATTATTCCCACCCATAAATTTATTTTAAATTGATGTTGGCTCCTGTCCTCTCGCATCAAATATGGGTTTATCAGCTGCCAACTGTGCAAATTATGCAAATTTAAATATCCATCTCGGCGGCATGAAGACTCGTCACTCCATAAAATCTTGTTAAAAAACTGCGGGTCCGCCCGAATCATTCTAAGCATCCTTTGGCAAAATTCTATTCTTGGCTGGTAATCACGCGACGTCAGCGTTTGAACACGTTGCACGTGATATGGGTGCAATCGGCACCGTTGTAGCACTCGATGCACCGTCGATCTAGAAATTCCTACGCGTCGCGCTATGACGCGAACGGAGACTGACGGATCTTCCTCGATTTCTCGAAGAATGACTTCGTCATTAACTTGTCGCGGTCGTCCTTCACGGGTACCACCAACTCCGGTGCCAAGAATTCTTCCCTCAAGAAGCGCGTTATGCACTCTAATAAAGACGCGATAATCGGGATAACGAACCAGGTTCGGGTATCTTTCACGGTACAATCTTGCAGCCGCCCTGGCATTACCTCTTGCTTCTCCGTAGATAAAATGCATTTCGGCGTACTGCCGTGGCGTGTACTCATAACGAGGCATTGGGCTGAATAAGGTTTCAGCGCTACTGCACACACGTACAAGCACACACAAACGAATGTTTTCGGAGTCCGTAGGATCGCCAAGTCGTTTGTCCAATACGCAAAGAGTTCCAAATCGATAGGCAAAGCAAAGTCCAAAAACACAGCACAATCAAATTTTACAGAAGAAAACACCGAGCCACTGACCGGGAGCGAAAGTTGTCTGACGTAGCAACTCGAAGAGAGACTAGTTACAACTAAACTAATAAAATCAAGCAACAGTGAAGCCTGTACGAGTGAAGGGCGCAGGAAAGAACAAAAGAACCTGCGCAACTTCATACCGATTTAACCGATTTACCAAAAAGCGGCGCTATCTATCCCTTTCACACTGACTGAGGTGCAACTCCGCCACAGGTAGCGGTCCCAAATTCCGGACAGATGACGTCATCGGGTCGGAATTATGCTATCCGCTTAACTACCTGCTTCGATTACAAGCATTCAAGCATAAGCCATTACGAAAAGGAAAAAATGGAATAGTACCAATTTAATTTATTTTCTGTCTTCTTCATCACATTCATAGCAATATCTTTGTAACGATAAGGACTAGACGTAAGTTTTATACCAATTTGCAAACCTTATTAAATGTACAAGTTTTTAAAATAATGGTGGTCTTCGGTGTCATACATTTTTTTTACAGGAGAATTTTTTTCAATTTTGGTCCTAACATCGTAAAGAAAAAACTTTTCAACTCAAGATTTTTTTTCTAAGGCAAATAAAACGGTATTAAAAAAAAATGGTATCTTATAACATTAGTAAGCTATTCAGAAATGTTAAATAAAAATCATACCTAAAAATGTCATCATTTGCAGCGACAGCATTAAAAAAGCTTAATTCTGGAAGACAAAATCGTAAAATTCGAAAAAAAATTAATATCCTGGTTACTGTAACGGTTTTTTTTTTAATATTCAAATTAGTTGTTGGAAATTAGGTAAGCTACCTACCCGTTACGTTTGATCCATTATTTACGGGACACCCTGTATGTAATTTTTGTTGATCGTCGAACGTCATCTAAAACTGCTGGAAATTTCAAGTTGATAGCATTAGTAGTTGTTGAGATATCCAGCTGTGACAGACAGACATACTGAGTCACACCATAAGGGTTCCTTTTTACCATTTTGGTAGGGAACCCTAAAAAACGTACTCAGAGTCCGGTTCCTCGTTATGATCTTCCTCGTTATCTTCGGGGTAGGGACTCTCGTGGTCATCTGCGGAGTTAGGACTGTGACTTCTTCTGGGAACAAGGAATGTAAACATAAAATACAGTAATTCGATTATAATATGTGACACAGACACGATAAAAGAAGCACTTGACGTAAACGTGGGATCAGCCAATCTATTCTATAAAAAATCTCACCGTGAAAACTTTGATGAAGTGAGCAGTCAATAGTCAATCCCTAGCGTCAGGTGGAATGACAGCTCACTTACTGAATAGATACATGAATGAATTTGAACGAAACGGAAGGAGTATAAATGGCATGGTATCTCGTGGTGTTTCTGCCTACCCTCAATACAAGTATTAGGAGTTTAGAAGGTTTTCTGCGTAAACTTACTCGGATTCCTGTTCCTCCTCGTTCTCATGGGGGCTCTCGTTGTCATTTTCGGACTCATCAGGGGTGTGACTTCGACTGAAATAATACAACCGTTCGATAAAAAAAAATCAGCACCTCGATACTACTTGGGCTTATAAAATACAAGTGACCCGTCTCTACTCCCTACTTCGCACCAAAAAAAAAAAATAAACTGCTGTTCCCTACATTTGTTTGCATACCTCGTCAAAATGTAGGGAAGAGATGTTTTTTTTTCGCGATTTTAGGTTTGGTCCCATAGTAAAAGTTGTTCATAATGATAAGTACAATGACCCCTTAAGAGGTTTTGCGTTATTTAAATTACACATTGTATATCATAATGCGTGCCATAGACACAACAGAAATAGAAGCACCTCAGTGTGTGCTAAATGTATGAAGGACGAGGCGAAAGGAGTATGTAACGGATAGTATCACGTTTAGTAGTTTTTGTCCTAACCCTAGAGGAAAAGGCACGATGTAAATAAATTACATGTAGGTTAATGCTCGCAGCGTAAACTTACTAGGAATCTGGTTCCTCTTCCTCCTCCTCGAGAGCGGGATTCTCATTGTCATGTTCATCAGATTCATCAGGGCTGTGACTTTGCCTGGAAACAATAAAACCATATAAACATATGGTTATAATTGCACACAGTTGTCTAAAACCCACTGTGGTCATTTTATCGTAATTATTTATTTTACAAATGAAACAAACAAAGTGCAAAGCTTCATCAAAGAAGTATGATCAAATCTGTCACATTGTAAACAAAAGTTTACCCGACTGACCCAGAAGGAGGTTATTTTAAATTAGATTATTTTTTCGTTTTTCGTTAATTCTTGTTTCGTTTACAATTAGCGAAGTGTAGGGCGAAATAATATACTTGAACGTGAACGAAGTGAGAGGAGTATGTTAGAATCGCTTATAGATTTTCGTAGTTGCTGCCTAGATCCGCAGGATAAAGGCATGAGTTTATGTTGGAATATAATTTTTGCTTGGTAAACTTACTCAGACTCGGGTTCCTCCTCGTTCTCCTCGTGAGAGTCGCTGTCATATCGCTCATCAGGGCTGTCACTTTGTCTGGAAACAATACAAGCATTTGTTACAAAACAAGAGCCAGTTATTGTATTTGAACTTTATTCCAACTTACGTTAACATTTTAAAACAAAATTAACAACATAGACTCAAATCAAATCAAATATGAAGAACTCACGGACTAGAAAAAAAAAAGGACTCCGCGCCACGCGTATCGCATGCGAAGCACCGTACCGATCTATGTGTGCGTGACAAAGCCAAAGCAAAAGCCGTCGTGTCAAGTAATGGCGCCCGGTCTATCATGTAAATGTGTGCGTGAGGCGTCTTTGTACAAACGGTCCCGGCATACTTACTGTGCTTCACTTTCAATATGCGTGGCACGGAGTCCTTCTTTTTTTCTAGTCCGTGGAAGAACTTTACTCAAGTCGGAATGAAGTTCAAAATACAATAATTAGAATAGAATATTTTGATTTGCAAAGTATCTGCGGTAAACAAGAGCCAGCGGCTATCAAGGGCCATCAGAGAAACAACACACAATCGATAGTTTTATGGGTTGGATCTCACACATAGATAAAAAGGACCAATAGTATTGCTATCTCACGCAGGGACGTTGCCGAGCGCGCCGTCATTTTGTCAGTAGCCCCGAGTAACTCACTGGGGACGGTCGAAGTTACATTTTTTTTAAAAATGCCCATGCCTAAATACTTATTCACTGTAAAGAAAATAGTGTATTTTACAATAATCTAACACCTAATTACTGTAGAGTGGACATTAGAGCTGTTGAATCAAGGTAAGTTCTTTTATTTTGTTGATATTTGCCAACTTTCAAATCAAGTTTTGTAAAAAGTGACGCCATTGCTAATAAGGGCCACCTGAAAGGAAGTGAATAAGGGCCGGTCCTTATTGGCCTGTCTAAATATTATTTTTTTAGTTTGGTTTTCTTTTCATGTAGTTATATAGCTTTATCTTTTTATTAACCTTGATGTTATTGAGAGCTACAAAAGTAGCTCAATAGCAGCTATTGATGCTATTGAGCTTGCTTGTTATTTGAAACATTTTTACAAGCTTTTTAACTCGATATGTCTATGGGTTTTTATGTGTGTTCCAATTGATTTGAACCTTTGCATGCTTGTCTAGTTGTGACGAAAACACAATATTATAGTAAGAACGAGCTGATATGATAATGGAGACAGAAGGTAGACAACGGATTTATGGTTTTTGGCAAATTTTGATAATATACCATTACTGAATCTTAAGCAGAATAAAAGTTTGAAATCTCTTTTCCAACAGCTAATACCAACTCCAAATTATGCGGTGGTGAAGCAAAATAAACCAAGATGGAAACTACAAAGGCGAGCTGGTTACTAGAGACTTATTTATGTAAAGAGAACAAAAAGAAAAGACAAAAGAGACAGCAAACCCCTAAAGGGGCCAAAAAGATTAATAGAATTATTCTAGTAAGGTTTTCGTGATTGTTACTATTTCATTATTTTAATAAGGGCCAGGGCATTTGTCGGGCAAAAAATAACCATTTGTTTTTAAATTTTTGTTAAACCCATATTTCTGGTTAAGAGGTTTTAATTTAAAAATAGTATAAATTTGTTAATTTTATTTAAATAACATCTTTTTGCTACAAATGATTGATTACTTGAGTTTTATAAGGACCGTATTGTTTTTTTTTGTTATATAATTAATGATAAACTGTTAACTATTTTGGCTGAAAATGTTAAATATGTTGAGTTATAGAGGAAAACAATTTAGTTTATTTTTTATCGGCTTAGTTTCTTTTAATTTAGTCTCGGACCTTAATAGACTACCTGAGTATATTAAGGTCCATATAGGATTTTTTAAAGTTTATTGTTGTTCACATATTGTTTAAAACCTCGCCATATTGGCATTTTTTTAAGATCTTAAATAAATACTGTTCCATAATATTCCTGATTTTTATTTCAACTTTTGAAATCATTGTTCAATTTTCATCTATTTTTTTAAATATTTAAGTATTAATTATGCCGGCTCTTATTTACCGCAGGTACCTTAATAAATAAAACTCGTTTTGTAATAAGGCGGTTATAGAAAGTTTTCCTTCATTGATTGCAATGATTAGAGGCTCAGAAACATTCTGAAAGTTTTCAACTGGCCAACAGATATGGCTGCACAGCAGACGGTCTCCAAGTTACAAGAACTGGGGTTGGAAGCTCTCCGTCATCCGCCCTACTCACCAGACCTTGCGC
Organism: Cosmia pyralina; assembly: GCA_946251885.1. NCBI lineage: Eukaryota > Metazoa > Arthropoda > Insecta > Lepidoptera > Noctuidae > Cosmia > Cosmia pyralina. The sequence continues at coordinate 17,403,471 of OX276346.1, forward strand.
CTACAGACTACTACTTTTTCCAGAATTTGGATAACTTCTTGGCGGGAAAAAAATTCAATACCCGAGAGGCAGTACAAAATGCCTTTGAAGAATTTGTTGCCTCCCGTCCAGCTGATTTCTTTAAGAAGGGCATCAATAAACTGCCACTGCGTTGGCAAAGATGCATTGATTGCATGGGTGATTACTTCGATTAATACAAATAAAAAATGCATGAAAAAAATTCGTTTAAATTTTTTCATACAAAACGGCAATTTCATAGGTAAAGACCTATTAATATAGCAATTAGTCACGTGACACTGAACGCGAATCAGCAGCCTTTTTTTTTTTTTTTTTTTTTTTTTTTTTTTTTGTGGATGGGGAATCATCAAATGACTTCTCCCGCTCTGGGCAGAGGCGGGAGGGCGTGTCAGACTTTTACTGACTAAAACCCACCCATGTTCCTTCAGCTGCCCGTGCCAGGGCCACGGTATCTCTTTCGAACTACCCGCGACCCCGGCGGCATCGGCCCAATTGACCCCGTCACTGCTGACATCTCTTTGAGGCGCGCGTGGAACACAACGCGCCGTCGACCCGGGCCTGGTCCTTACCGGACGGCGAGCTGCCCATTACGTACACGACGCCGCAGCCGCACCGCATGTTTGTGTCAAAGAATAGCTAAAAAGGTTAGAAAGGAAACAGGTCCTGATTTGTATTAGAATGCTCGCTTGGCCCCCACTCTTTAACTTCACTACAAGCAAGAGACCAATACGAACGCGCTTTACGCACACAAATAAACCACACGCACTTAGATCGCGAGTTTGCTATTGGTTCTCACACTAACGCAAACACTGCGCTTCACGTACACTCAAACACACGCAAAAGCAATTTATTTGTCATACCATGTTACGGCGACCAAAAGGTCGATTATTTATACCGATAAAATACCTTTACTATAATTTTGTTACTTTAAGTTTTGCAATATTTCACTTTAACTTCGGGAGGGGGACGGGGTACGAATAGTGTGGACTTCAAAATAAATAATGAGGGAACATCCGTTAGAGCCGCGAAATCCCAATTTTCTTTATTTTAAACCGACTTCAAAAAAATTAGGAGGTTCTCAATTCGGTTGTATTTTTTTAATGTTTGTTACCTCAGTACCTACTCCGTTATATTATATAAACCGATTTGGAAATTCTTTTTTTATTTGAAAGGATTTACTTCCAGATCGGTCCTATTTTTATCAAAATCCAGTTCTGATGATGGGATCTATGAGGAATTGAGGGAACTCCTCAAATATTATAGGCATACATATAGTTATTTTGGTATTTTCATCAACAAAACAAGCATTTGCATTCAGGCAATATCATCTGGTGAAGTGACACTGACGGCCACGGGAACTCCTCAACGACAATAAGTATTTCACGGGTGGCGATAAGATATCTCGATTAAGATAGTTAAGTGACTATGACGAAGCTTAAAATAAATGGTTCTGATGAAACTGGTACCATCGAACCGATCTGATGAAGAAGCCGGAAGGTAGGCACTGGAACTCAGAAAAAAAACAATGTATCCTAGCCGTGTTTGGGCTTATTGGTATTGTCATGAGGTGCACTCTGGCTATAAATTATTTTAATTGTAATTACATGTCGCTTCAAATTGCGCTACTTCGTTCGTAGCCTCGTTATCTCTGTCAACATAAAACTGCACCTTCAAAACTTCTGACTCGACTTAGCGCGGCGTTTTGCAAAGTTTTTATTTGAAATTGTATACTCCTGAGATGGTCACATATAAATATCTTCAAGTTCTGATGAGTGGCTTTTGAGTTAGCTTCAATAATTTAATACATTTTTTTTCCAATTCTATGTGAATGATACTCTAATTTATATTGCAGAGTGGTGTTTAAATTTGTGTGTTCCACTTCTAAAAAGTGAAAAATAAAAACTTTTTACAAAAAAAAAAAAAAAAAAAAAATAACCGACTCCCAAAAAAAAACACTACATAGTGAAAAATAACTTTAATTTCGGAAGTCGATGGCAAAAAACGAAACTAAAAAACCAAAGACACCGACTTCCGAAATTGTCTATAAACTACATAATACTACTGTAATAATTACAAATATTACTTGTATTTTAAGGTTTTTGGACTTACCGGTGAAAAGAAATCCCTTCTAGGATCACACTACACCTGGATTATTTTCCGACACGTTCTAATAGCGCAACACGGCATAATTCTTTTTTTTTTTCGCGGAGCTTCGTACGCTGTAAGAGCACGATTATTGGCGGTAAAACAAATTTCGGTTGATATATAATATGATCGTCTGATCACAGTGCGGCGCGCCTGCCCCGCCCACAAGGTCCTTCTAACCTCTTTTATCTGTTCTGTGGTTTGTGTATAGTACCTATACGATTGAAAACCGCACAGGCGCCGCACCGGAGCTGCGCCGGAACCGCGTGTAGGTACACCGTATTGATGCTGAGATAAATAGTAAAGCGACGGTCACAGTTCAGTAAAGCATTGCCAACGAAACTGTAAAAACGTCTGCTTTTCATTTTAATATTGATAAATATGATTTTAACTTTAAACAAACTAAAACAAGGTTTTGGCGAGGTATGAAATTACCTTTTTATAAGTTTTTTTTGAACTTTGGCATGCTGTAACGTTGGATTCCCCCTTGGGTGCGGCGGCTGACTCTCACATGCATTATTAATGAATATTAAATCGATTCGGTACCTATAAAATTGGTCGCAAAAATCGAGCAGTACCTACCTCCCATACTATTACTGAACTGTTATCATTGCTTTACTGTTTAATTCGGTATCAATGCGGTGTAGACGCGGTTCCAGCGCGGCTCCGGTGCGGGGCGGCGCCTGCGCGATTTTCATTACACAAACATGCAGTCCGGCGCCGCCGCCGGTGCGGCTCCGGCATCGTGTACATGAAGCCTAATTGTGTAATGATCGTTAATCGTGTGATCGTCTTAATTCGCACGATCATCGGACCTTTGGTACTTTCAAGTTATTTAAACTGCATTTTCGTGCTTTACAGGCGGGCTCCATCATAACCTACGTATTGCCTCTGGGTCATCAAGCGTGCGTATTAGTGGGACAATACCGAGAGAATGATAAAAAAAAAGCATACCCACTCACCGACTGATGTTCGCGTCGGACGGCCGGGCTTGTTGTATCGAGTTCTGCAACCAATACAGCTCCATAAAGCTAGTCACTCGTGCATCGAAAATTTTCGTGGCTGAAGCACTGATTCGTGAGCGTTACAAACGAAGTTGTTATAGTTAATTATTAATTAGGTGCCTACATCTTCTTGCATCGTTATTTGAAGTCCTACCATATTCTTCTATGATAGCTAATTTTACTTAATAAACTGCGTATATTCGAGAAGTCTATTAACGCATTGCCTAATCCCTAATGGGCCATACAGACATCATTAATTTAATATAGGTAAAAAAAAAAAAAAATGTAGAAGAGATATTTTCAGTACAAAGTATTTTTTATCGCAATAGGGCTCTCTACCGCATCTGCAGTAGATCAGAATGTAGGATCAGACTATACCAACATATTAGAAGCAATAAAATACCTACAATAAAGAATTACCTTAGCAGGATGTTTCGATTTCGGGCATAACTAATGTCGGCTGCAAAGCAGTTTTGGTTTTGTACGGATAACGCTAGGCCAAGCCCAGTTCAGCATCACGTCCAATTCAATACACATCTACGTCCAATCCAATACACACCTGTAGGTACCTTTAAGTACATCCACTTTAGGTTTTAGGTAAAATGATAGGATATTAGTAATCCTACCAAAGTACCTATTTACAAATAAAGTTGATTTACAAGCAGAATAACTTAGGCAGCATGCGAATGGAACACAAGTATGTTAGAAGCCACCGCCTCTAGTGTCTGGCCATAGGTTTCCACTAGAGGGCAATTCCTGATCACGGCGCCGAGCACAAAAAAGAACCCAGAAGGTGGTGTCACGTTCGGGGGCTTGTCAACAAGGAAGAGGACCTATTAGCTCACTGTAGTCACTATTCTTAACAGTCTCAAATGGAGTGGACTTGGCAGAACCTTGATGATTTGGTCAATATTGAGATAATTATAACAGATGCAGAATTAATGTGTCAGAGATATGCCCACAGAGTCAAAACCGGATGCGATCACATAAGTGCCTACTTGTTTGAAGTTCTCTGAATCAACTTTCAGTTTAAGCGGAACAGTTTGAGGACGTCCAGGCTTCGGCCCAGCTTGCAGGAAACTGTAGTAAGATCTGAAACGTTCCAGTCAAACATGGAGTATCCAAAACAATGTCGACTAATCACTTGAGTAAGTGGAGACATCCTCAGAGACGAAGCTCAAACATCCTGTAAATTTTTGCGATCAAGCAGGAAGTCTTTGAAGTCTGCAACGATGCCGAGTTGGCTGGCGATACATCCAAGTGGTGAGATGTCTGACATTGTGTCCAAATGAACTTAGATAAAAAGGCAATGTTCAACGGGGATGAAACCTCGGAACCGGGTGTCGTCAACAGACTGTTTATGGTTCTTTCGAAGTTGTTCAACAATAACATGTTTACCTACGGTAAACCCTGCACTTCAGTAAAACAACTTCAGGACCTACCAGCTAACGGAGATCAGTGTCCTTATACCGGTAGCGTTTGGGGCCGTTTGTAAATAATTTGGGTGTGGACCGCGAATCGGTAAACGCAGTGTAGGACGCTCTCGGCGTCCTCAACCTGAACAGGTTGGTGGTGTTGGTGGCTGGTAATAGATAGTTGGAAGGAGCCGAGGGTCAAAGGCAAACAATTGGAGGAGTGAAGTCCAGCAGTAGACTACTGTACTGTTGATGAATCGGGCACAAACTTATATCGTTTATGAAAATTCCCGAGTCACCTCAGTACCATTTGCCCTGCACGGACATTAAGCAAAATACCTAATAATATCATATAAGTCACCGCGATCGTGTCGCCATCGATATAAAAATATTACGAATCGACAAGTATCTTTATAATTTTAAAAAACATATGCCGGACGGGATAGTTTGTACAGGGCAGAGCGCCGTGATCTCGCCTCGAGCAGCAGTATACGTGTAAGTTATCTTGGTTCTCTAGTACTCTTTATGATCTGAGACTGCTTGTAGAAGGTGATGTACCTACGTGCATGTAAAGTGGTGTGGCATTTGAAACTTATCTCAAAATAATCGACCCGTAAAACGGAATAAAATTGCAATATTTGTACAAAAAGATTGATTTAATTAAAGTTTTCCAATCATCATTTTACATAACGATAATAATAAATTTACATTCATTTCAAAAAGTAATTAATTGTTATTTCTACAGATTTTGTTACATTCAACAGATTGTGGTTGCTCTCAGATCATTATAAATTGAAAATAATCCCAGATTTCCAAATCAATTTAAAACTATTTTTTATTAGGTGATCGAGTTTAAGCTTTCCCTCGTACAGTTTGGATACAAGATATCACTGAAATAACATCTGAACAAGAATAGCTCAATATCGATGAAAAATATAGTTGTTTAAGGCAGTTCAGTCTATGAGGCATTGCAGCTCCCAAACGGATGATAAAAAATAGTTTTTTTTGGGTGAAAGCTAGTTTAATTCTTCCGTAATAGATTTTTTGGGATTCTGTCAATTAAGCAGAGCGTTGGGTCCAAGCCAGAGATGGATATACTTATTGTTCATACGGATAACATACGTTTGTATGTAAAAATGGCCATGAGCATTATGCATTTTGGCATTATTATATTTTGTTTTGCGTTATTTCAATGACACCTTATTTATATAATAATTAATAACGGAACAACTTAAACTTTGTTCATCGAGGCGGCATCGGGCATACTGTCTGTGACGGATATTATTAGTATCCCTCATTTGAGGGGTAATATGGCTACTTTTTAAGATTGTTATGTTTTTAAATACTTAAACGTATTTAGAAGCCAATCCACTTGTAAAGAACTGAGAAAATGTAAGTGACCTCAAAACATTATACATTTAGGTAACCAAAATTAAACATTGATGTTTTATGAAAATAACATCAATTCATTTTCAAATCAGCATTACATCACACAAATACATTCATGTGAGGGCTCTCAATTAAAAGCTATTGATAAGCACAGGCAAAAAGTGCTAGTTATCTTTGATTCGCGAGCGAGGTCGCGCATCAACCTTTATCAACCTAATTACAACCACGTTTACGTACAAATTGCGGATGTTTTGAAACTGCAGCATAAGTTACTGCAGCGCCCACACCCGCGAGTGAACGAGAATAATAATTAATAGTTAGTTTAAGCTATGGTAAGAGTTCGAGTAATCGCGACAAATGATATTGCATTTACATAATTATACTACTTATTCAGAACAAACACGGGCACCATTAAAAAAAAAATCAACAATGCGCGAATCAGTCAATTGATTCGATTCAAATTTGCAACACAACTAATTTATTAATGACGGCGGCATTGAGGGACTTGTAATTAATAAGTACGAAATTTTCTGCTTTTATTTATCGTTGGAAATAATAAACGAGATATTCATTTGTATAGTGCGTTTACTTTAGTAATCTGAAGTTCTGAACACATTTTAAATATTGCAAATTTAACCTTAGATCGGTCACAGGGGCGCCCCGTGCCGTTGTTAGGTAGAAAAATGGCACACGAAATACTTACGGCAGTTCCATGCCGGAAACAATACAGAAACTGTAATAAAATTTTATATGTATTTTTTAGTTTTATAGAAGTTTGATAGTATTTCGGTCAAATTACTACATTGTAATTGCGCACATAATTGAATTTTTTGCTAGTGATGAATACCGAAACACGTATGTAGACCAGGCTAATGAATCCGCAATTATTCTGAAATTTACGTTTACAATGTTCCACGTTATAACTTGTGTCACCTGGCCACTTGAGGATCTTATGACTGAGTTCGCGTGGCAGAATTTAGCAAAACATAATAAAGCTAAACATAATATTTGAATTTTCACAACCTTATTTGCCATCAATACGCTATGAAGAAGAATTTTACAAATGAATAAGAATGGTGCGGTTCCATATGCCCAATGCCTTCATAACTATTATAAACGTATCACAGAAAAATCTCCGACATACTTTGTACCAAGGTTGTCTTAACTAGGTATGTATGGTAGAACCAACAGCCAACAAAGAATAAACAAGTTTAGAAATAAGGTGGAGTTGTGTGCAGCACTTACTAAACCTAAAACGTATAATAACAGTTTAAAAAGTATTACAGTATACCCAGCAAATACTGTAGTATTTTTTACATTACAGTACATTATTTCACATAAAGAACAAGAAAGAGACATTACTATCTATTGCCTATTTATTATTATATCTATCTATTGTGTATGCTGCGGCGTTTCAGAGGTAGTCCTAACAACATCCTTGCTTTTAAACTTTCGCGATTTGTACACATTATAAAACAACATTGAGAATGGGTCTTCTCGCAATATTCCTTTTTACGGTAGTACGTGACCGCGATCGCTGCAAGGCGGTCGAAACGTCGGGAAACAAGTAGGTACCTGTTTACCTCGTAAAAAGGAATATCGCGAGAAGACCCGTTCTCAGTTTGTTTTATAACATCCTTGCTACCCTGCGGACAAAATAGATGGGCCGTTTATAAGGCACTGGGCTACCCACCCAGAAACCCACCCGCCAAATTAATTGGCGACATGGACATCTGTGCGCACATGTCTACACATGTGCGCACAGATGTCCATGTCGCCATTTAATTTATGTTTTAAATAATTACTAACAATTAGGCTAACACTATATGGATCTCTGGTATAAAATAATGAATTTGAATTACTAGTGATCTGTGCAAACATTTACGAAAAGAAATGGAATAACTACAATGTCTGTCATTATTATGTCGTGGTCTATTTTTCTCTGATCATGTTTAACAACCTAAAAGATTCGAATTACGACAGGACAGCACTTTATATGTGCTTCTAACAAAGGCACGATCTGTACACACGCCTCAATTGAACACGCGACAAACCAGCAGCAGCATACAAAGATGGCGGCACTCAGGAACGTAATCGACGTTATCAGCATTCAGGAAAATTAATAATAATCGTATGTCTCTTTCTTGTTCCCAGTGCGCTATTCGAATGCCCAGGTGCCTATGTATGTACCTACGGTAAATTTCAGATTTTCCGCACTAATAAAATCTCGTTTCATGGTACAAATTAGCAGCACGAACATAATCAGTCTATGTAACGTCAGTAACGTTAGTCGAAAGCCAGCCTTCGTTTAAAGTATGTAAATCCTCAAATAGTGCTAACATTTAACATTGTTAAGTGGCGCTGTTACGATTCCTATGCAAAATGAGTGGATGGCGATACGATAACGGTGAGTTGTGTATTTTGCTAGATGTTCGTGCTGCAGGACGCGGGAGGGACAGACACACGCTAGAAGGGGCAGCCGGGCGCCCAGTGGCCGCGCGCGCCGCAGCGGAAGCAGCGCCCGTAGCCGCCGTAGTACGCGTCGGCGCGGCCCTCCACTAGCTCCGCACCCCCTCCAGCACTACCACTTCCGGATGCTAAACATCAAATGTTCTATTCAATCATCTGGAAAAGTTTCATTAGAATTAAAACCAGAACCTTCTTGGCAGAAGGCACAAGTTTCCTAAGATCACGAAGTTTCATGTATTTGCAGTAACGGTAAAAACTGTAACGTTATTTTCATGACGCTTGCGATGCCGCTAGCGTTGAATAGCGGTAGGTTTGAATCTGAATATCACGATTGAAGTTTGGTATTATGTTATTCAAATGATACGCCTGAGAGAAAGAAAATCGTTTAAAATAGAACTACAAAAGTAGCCAACTAAGTTAGGATTCACACTTACCCCATTCCTCGTAGGCATCACCGTTAGATCCACTATCACTGTCGTACCCGTCGTAGAGAAATCTGTCGTGGTATCTCTCGTCGTAGTGCTCGTCCCTGTAAACAAAATTCATTTCATTATTTCAGTCACAAAATTTTGTAAGATTGAATAATAAATCCAGCCAAGTGCAAGTCATATTGCGTTGCGTTGAGTGACATTATAAATTGGCTTGACAAAAATAACCTTATAATTAATTTAAATAAAACAAAAGTTATTCACTTTCATCAGCGCCGAAAGCATTCACCAGTTAACATTGCCTACAATAACTCTGTGATAGAAGAAGTTACACATGCAAAATTCTTAGGTATCACTATAGATAGTGAACTAACTTGGAAACATCACACAGAGGAAATCTGTAAGCGCCTTAGTAAATCTGCATATTTATTATTCCAATTGTCAAGGTTAGTAAATACTGACACTCTTTTAACAGCCTATCATGGATTAGTCGCTTCTACTTTAAGATATGGTGTTATTTTTTGGGGACAGTCAACTAATAAAGAACTTATATTTAGGATGCAAAAAAGATGTATACGAGCAATGTTTAATCTAAGAACAACGGATAGTTGCGTAAATTACTTTAGACAATCAAAAATTCTAACTTTACCATCTTTGTACATTTTAGAAACTGCACTTTTCGTAAAAGCAAATCCGCAATTTTTTCAGAAATTTTCAGACGTGAAAAAAAACCCAATTCGTTCTCAATATCAGAATTTGTTGTGTCCAATCAAGTGCAAAACTGCCTTAGTGAAAAAGAGCCTATTTGGAAGGGCACCCATTATCTATAATAAAATACCTGATGTTGTTAAAACCTTTAACCAAATTTAAAAAGTCCGTTCAGGGGTTTTTACTAGATAAGTGCTATTATAGCGTAGATGACTTTTTAAATGATAATCTTCCGCAATAGAATTTGGACTGTGTACCTTTGTTATTATTTTTTCTAATATGTATTTTACTTAAATTGAATTTAAATTGGTGACATTTTCATTTAATCCTATGTTTTTTTTATTTATATTTTTCCTCTTTGTAAGTCATTGTTTTAATTTATTATTAACGATTTTATAATTATCTTTTTGTAATAGTTGTCTTAGTGCGACTAATTTTGTACGCCATGATTGGCAAAACATGTAGCTACCTCTGATTATTTTTAAGACCTGTATAATTCTGCACTCATGTTTTACAAAATAAATATCTTGTATCTTGTATCTTGCGTTGTTACTGTTTCATGACATAATATAACTAGTTGAGTTTTTATGAAACCGATTAAAAATGTTCCCTGTGGTCTATTTCCATTAAAACATGAATATTTCATCAAAATATTAACATTAACAGTACTAGTTTTTCATTTATAAAACCCAATTTATTTCAGTCACAGCGGGGTACACAGTAACGGCGGCTCGAGTGATATCATCATCTTTAAAGGCCTGTGTTCACCAATATTCCACCAGTTAGGTATTTAAGGACGCTGTTACAAATGGGTAGTCAAATCATTACTTTTATTGCACAAAAGTATGTTTATTAAATAAAATGCTTTGCATTCTTAAAATGTTTTTTGCCCGAATTGTTGATAGATGTGCATGGTACGATTCTGAACTTTATATATAATTTTAGATAGGTACATTTTCTCAATAAATGTACCGAAGTAAACATTTTCACTTCGGTACATTTATTGAGTAACTAAAATTAATTAAAATTAAAAATAAAAGCCAAACAAAAAAAATGTTTCAATCCTTTAGAATGTATTCTCTTCACTTTTTACTATAGGACCAAATCTATAGAATCATTCCCTACGCTTTTATACGCGTTTGAAAAATATGTTTTGCAATAATAGTAGTATGTTTTAGTTAAGTAATAATAGTTATCTAATTATAGTAACATTTGTTTGTTTGACGACACTACTTTCCGCCTCGCTGCTTCACTGCGACTAGGAGCTCCTTCTTGTTCTCCTCATCGCTGTCACTGTGGTGAAGTTGTCAACAGCCTCGGACACCACGGCCTGTCTTGCAGCCGAAGTGCGGGTCGCTTTGCGCGGCACGCAAACATCAATGACATCATCCGACGAACCCTTGTCACCGTCGGCGTTCCAGCTGTATTAGAACCCAATGGCTTGGCACGCGACGATGGCAAGAGACCGGATGGCATGTCTTTATTTCCATGGAAGGTGGGAAGGCCCATAGTGTGGGACGCAACGTGCGTCGATACTCTTGCGCCATCCCATCTTCCTGGCTCGGCGTGCTGTGCTGGCACTGCTGCTGCGGCTGCGGAAAACCTCAAGCGGCGAAAGTATAATAACCTTATCGGTAATTATATTTTCGAGCCGTTTGGGGTTGAAACCCTTGGGCCGTGGGGTCCGAGTGATCATGGTTTATTCAATGAAATCTCCAAGCGGTTGGTTGACACTTCCCATGACCCAAGGGCTGGCTTTTACCTTGGCCAGAGGCTTAGCATTGCCATACAACGTGGCAATGCCGCCAGTCTCTTGGGTACTTTACCACTCGACAACGATATGGAGGAATTTTTCGATGTCATATTTTAGTTTTTTAATAGTTTTAGTTATGTTAGGATATAATTACAGTAATAACTTAATAGGCTAGTAAACATCACAATTAACAGTTTTTACTGTGAAACTGAGGCTTTAGGGTTATTCTCCACATAGCTATAGTACCTAGGCAAAATATAGTTTTATTCATATTTTTATAACAGAAGTACTGGTATTAACTGATTTAAATGGTTGACTGGTTTTAGATCTACTTAGTGGTTTCTCTTCACGTAAAAACAGTTTTTAGTAAGTAAGTACATAAATATATTTAATAATACAACAAAGATAAAAACAAACTAAAAAAACTCGGTCACAACTCTTCCTACCGCCAGATATATACTAAACCTTCGGCCGGTTGAATTATTCGTGGCTCATGTCGCGCAAAACCCATGAACCAAGTTATAACCATGACGTGCGCACAACACCCTAATGTGCGGTTGCCTATGTTGCAGCTACAATAATAGTGGGGAATTGCCTCTCGTCTGCTTAAAGTTGGCTCTACAGCGATGTACACATAGTAGGTTTTGGCTTGAACGTGTCTCGACTGTATGCGACCTCTTAGGAGCCACATCTCTTTCATCCAGTGCCCGTACCTCTTGAGCTGGCACACTCCCGGCAAGTGCTATGACGAACGCGCCATCAGTTTGAACGTACACACCATAGTAACTGCGAGCTTGTTTCAATTGATAGCTGCCCAATGCAAATAATATCAATTGCTGTTCTGTAAATTTGGGGAACTGGTAGAACTCTTGGCTGTCATTCTCTGGAAACGTGCCCTCCTATTACTATACCTATTTGTAATTACAAAATCAGCTAATCTATTAGGAAGATTTATCCTTTCATTTATAATTGTTAACAACTCGTTGGCGTGCACATTATTGTGAACCAGGCCGTGGAAGTCATTCAAAAGAGCTGCAGCAATTCTGAAATAGTCCATCATATGGCTCAGTGCTCGGTTATTGTGAACTATTCTCAATAGGCGAAAATCTCTCTTGAAGCGTCCGTTGATGAGTTCGACCACCCAACGGCAAATGGTCACAAGCCTAGACTAGTTGGCTTGGTGTGCAGTAGCTAAGCTGCGTTTCCCGTGGGTGCTTCGTCTCCGGCAATACACTACGTAACCGTAGTGTTCAAGAGGACCTTTAGAGTCCCTGAACCCACGGTCTAAAATAAATACGTCCCCTGGCCTATAAAACCAATAAAAATCACCTCCTTCATCATCAATTGTGTTGTTCATAACGGTTGCATCAGACGTCGTGGCAGCGTGTGGACCAGACATCTCAATAATGGTACTATCACAGCATACATATAAAATTGGTTTTATTTGTTTGTGACTGCTGTACGACTTCCGCTGGAAGAAGTAATTCGAACTTTTTTGATGATAAATATGTCCCATCACACATCGTCACAGCACAGCTCTCCTTTCATGAATTGGGTGGCTTGGATTGCCGAAAAGACTCTCAGGGATCAATAAGCTAATAGTAGTTAGTAGTTAATCTATAATATTTGAATGATTTAATTGAATTGGCGAAATGTGGAAATACCTACTATAATAATGTGTAAGCCTCCCCTCTCACCACCCTCACACTCGCCCTCCCCATCCCCACCTACTACCCTCTACCCTCACCTCCCCCTTCCCTCCTCACCACCCTTTCCCTCATATAAACTGTATCCCTGTTTTCACGCCCACAGAGGAGGAATTTTAAAAATGCTTTGGGATGTTTCCATAACTTAACTCAAAGATTATTTACACCAATTTTTGAGATTAATCAAGCCCCCCAGTAAAAACCTCCACTGTAAAATTGACTACCCCTTTTCACCCATGGAGGTTGATTTTCGGAAAACCCTTATACACGTTATTCTTCGTTTTTGGTCTCAAGTATAAAAACTGAGTCTTGAGTTAATCGGACAGCGCGTTAAAACAAACTTAACACACCCCAATCCCTCCTTAGGGGGTAGTTTAGGAAAACTAAAAATGACAAACTTTATAATTTACGTACATATATTTTCCTGCAAAGTTTCAAGTCTATTAACTCAAGGGATAAGATTTTTGATACAAACTTCACCCCCTATTTTATCCCTTTAGGGATGAAATTTCCAAAATCCTTCCTTAGTGGATGTTTACGCTGTATAAGGTATCTGTCTGCAAAATTTTAAGTCTCTAGGTCCAGCGGTTTGGGTTGAGCGTTATCAGTCAGTGACTCAGTCAGGACTTTGAATTTTATATATATACTAGCTTTTGCCCGCGGCTTCGCCCGCGTGGATGTCAGGAAATATCCCACGGGAACGTACTACCGGGAATTCCTTCTTTATTCCTTGTCTACTTGTTAAAAATTCAGCTTTCTAGGTCCAAGGGTTAGGGCTGGGCGTTGATGAGTCAGTCAATTAGGACTTCTCTTTTTATTTACACAGTCTGGCCATAAATACGAGGGGGCGTTTTTAAGTTCGCGGAATGGGGGGAGGGGATAACAATAGGTCATTATCGGGATGGCCACAACTTCAGCCACTCAATATTAGTATAAATACCAGGTTCTATCTTAATAGTCTTTGAACTATCGTCAAGCAAACAACTCAATTGGGAAGAAAGTGTGAATTATGGAAAAAATCGAGTACCGTGCCATAATAAAGTTCCTTACCAAGCAAGGAAAGTCAGTTCAAAATATACTGGAAGAGATGGAATCCGTTTACGGGGACTCTTATCCGGGTAAAACCATGGTTTACAAGTGGCACAGTCTCTTTAAACAAGGCAGGACCTCACTTGAAGACGACCCACGGCCCCGACGGTCGATCGAGGTGACTACTCCGGAAATCATTAAAAAAGTCGAAAAAATAATATTGGAAGATGCCAGACTAAAGAAGAAACAGCTTGTAGAAATAGTTGGAGTATCGGATACGACAATTTTCAAAATTCTACACGATCATCTTGGCATGACAAAGGTCAGTGCAAGATGGGTGCCAAGAATGCTCACGCCGCCTCAAAAACAACACCGCGTGGAGTGTTCTCGCACGTTTTTGGACCTCTGTAACGAAGATAAGGATGGACTATTGTTACTGGACGAATTGTTACTGGAGATGAAACATGGGTTCATCATTATGAACCTGAGTCGAAACAAGACTCTATGCAGTGGCACAAAAAAGACACACCACCACCCAAGAAGTTTAAAGTGTCACAATCGGCTGGAAAAATCATGGCAACAGTGTTTTGTGATTCAGAAGGGATCCTGTTGACCGATTATAAAGATAAAGGCGTTTCTATAACCGGAGAATACTATGCTTCTATCCTCGAGAGGTTGAAAGAAAGCATTAAAGAAAAAAGGAGGGGTAAATTGACCAAAGGAGTCCTTCTTCTTCACGACAACGCGCCTGTTCACAAGAGCCGTGTTGCGTTGGCTGCCCTGCATAAGGTGGGCTTCGATATTTTAGACCATCCACCCTATAGCCCCGACCTGGCTCCCAGTGATTATTACCTCTTCCCAAAACTGAAAAAAGAACTTCGTGTGAAGAAATTTTCAACTGATAAAGAAGTGAAGAACGCGGTTTCAGCTTATTTTTCGGACAAAGGCAAAGCATTTTTTTATGAAGGTATACATAAGCTAATTGAAAGATCTGAAAAATGTATAAGGGTAGCAGGTGAATATATTGAAAAAGAAAAATAATTTAGTATTTTTATTTTCACTTCTCACCCTCCATTCCGCGAACTTAAAAATTTACCTACGTACTGTTACAATTAAAAATAAGAAAGATATTACATTTGAACTTGGAATCTGTAATTTTTATACGATTGTTCATTGAATTTTCTAATTTTGGCGCCAATACATTGAACAATATTTTGCCATATTAAAATGGAACCGAAGAGAACTGAATTGCTGTGATTGCATTACACAAAGTTGGTATGGAGCCAAATGCAATTTTTAAAACTCTCCATACGCTTGGTATTAGTATAATGTTTGTGTACCGAGCTATTAATAGGTACAATGAGACCTCCTCTGTTTGCGACAGAAAAAGATCTGGCCGTCCACGTAGTGTTCGTACGAAAAAGGTGGTCAAAACAGTAAGGGAAAGAATTCGAAGAAATCCTGTCCAAAAGCAAAAGATTTTATCTCGGGAGATGAAGATAGCACCCAGAACCATGCCGCATATTTTAAAACATGACTTAGGACTTGCAGCCTATAAGAGACGCACTGGTCGTTTTTTAACTGATAATTTAAAAAAGAATAGGGTGGTAAAATCGAAACAACTACTGAAGCGGTACGCAAAGGGAGGTCACAGAAAAATTTTGTTTACGGATGAGAAAATTTTTACAATTGAGCAACATTTTAACAAACAAAATATTAATAATAATAATATAAATTAATTAAATAATTTATTAATTAATAATATTAATATTTATGCTCAAAGCTCTAAGGAAGCTTCCCAATTAGTCGACAGAGTGCAACGTGGGCATTATCCGACTTCAGTGATGGTTTGGTGGGGTGTTAGCTATGAAGGAGTGGCTGAGCCACATTTATGTGAAAAAGGTATCAAAACATCGGCACAAGTGTATCAAGATACCATTCTTGAGAAGGTAGTTAAGCCCCTTAACAACACCATGTTCAATAACCAAGTATGGTCCTTCCAACAAGACTCGGCGCCGGGTCATAAAACTCGGTCCACGCAGTCTTGGTTGGAAGTGAACGTTTCGGACTTCATCAGAGCTGAAGACTGGCCGTCGTCTAGTCCCGATCTTAATCCGCTGGATTATGATTTATGGTCAGTTTTAGAGAGTACGGCTTGGTCTAAACGCCATGATAATTTGGAGTCCCTTAAACAATTCATACGATTGACATTGAAGAATTTTCCCATGGAAAGAGTGCGTGGTTCTATTGATAACTGGCCTCAACGTTTAAAGGACTGTATAGCAGCCAATGGAGACCACTTCGAATAAGCTTTTTATATTTTAAATTGTTTTATATTTATGTATTAAACACACTGTAAAAGTAATAAATATTATTTGCAATAAAAATTTTTTTTTTCTTCGTGACAATATTTATGGCAAGACTAGATAGATAGCTTCTGCCAAAAATTCTGAAATTCCTTGCTGCTGATGCATTGCCTGCCCACGCTATTATTTTTGCTTAGCGTTCTTTCTGACTTTTTTTCTTATTGCTTGGCACCTAAGAGTCCTAGAGTGATGTTAAATATGCCTATAGCCCTCCCTAAGAATTGGGCTATCAAATGCAAAAATAATTATTAAAGTCCGTCTGGTAGTTCCAGAGATTAGCGCGTTCAAACAAACAAAAAAAGTGTGTGTGTGTCAGCTCCGACGCAAACTGGAGTTTACTCCTGTTTTTTGTGCAGACTTTCTATTTTTCGGTCATTTTTGTCGGGCAGGGTTTTAATGTTTTAATGCAAAAAGCAACTTTAAGGTATAAAGGCACTCGTCATCCCTCCCCGTCTCCCTCTCCCCCTCCTCCTCTCCCTCTAATCCTCCTCGCACCCCCCTCCCCTTCCCAACCCCTCTCAACCTCCTCTATCATCCCCCTCACCGCCCACCAACCACCCCATCCCCTCTTCCTCTCACCCCCTCACCACATCTCATTCCCACTAACCTCCCCCTCCCCATTTTACCCCTTCTCACGCCCCCTTCACCGCTTCCCCTCCCCCTTTACCCTCGCCAACTCCTCCCCCTCACCCCCTCTTCATACCCTCCCTACTAACTACACCTTGCCCCTCACTACAACCTCCTATCCCTCTCCACCTCGTCCCGCTCCAATCAATCAGTCAAAGTCTCAACTCAATCTCTGTTCAATGAATCAGTGCTATAAAAAGCAACTTTAAGGTGTAACGGCACTCGTGGCCCCCCCCGCCTCTCACCCTCTAACCCCCCTCTCACCCTTCCTCCTCTCCCTCTAACCCCCTCTCACCCATCTCCCCTTACCCCCCTCACCACATCCCCTTCCCTCTAATCTCCCCCTTCACCGGTTTCCCCTCTCCCTCTACCCTCAACAACTCCTCTTCTCCACCTCTTTCCCCCTCACACCCTCCCATCCCTCTCCCTTGATCATCCACCCCTTCTGCCTCCTTGCCCTCCTCAGTACCCCCTCCCCTTCCTCCTTTCCCTTCTCACCACCCCCTCCCCTGCTCCCCTCACCCTCTATCCTTCCCTCTGGAGGAAAAACTATGAATGACAAATTTTAATACTTGCTTAAGCAAGTATTTGTGCCAAGTTTCAGGTTAATTAACTAAATGAATAAGATATTTCTTATAAACCATATTCCCTGTTTTCACCCGCACAAGGGTGGAAATTAAAAAAACCGCTTGGGATATTTCCGTAACTTGACTGAAAGATTATTACCACCAAATTTCGAGTTAATCAAGCCCCACAGTAAATCTTGCCCTGTAAAATTGACTACCCCTCTTCATCCCCTAGGGGTAGATTTTCGAAAAACCCTGATACACGTTATTCCTTATTTTTGATCTCAAGTATAAATACAGAATTTCGAGTTAATCGGACCGCGCGTTAAAATGACTCCATACAAACTTTAACACCTCCTATATCCCTTTTTAGGGGGTAGTTTAGGAAAACTAAAAATGACAAACTTTATAATTTACTTAGATAAATATTCGTGCCAAGTTTCAAGTATATTAACTCAAGGAATAACATTTTTCATACAAACTTTGGCCCCCTTTTCACCCCCTTAGAGGGTGAATTTTGAAAAATCCTTTCTTAGTGCACCTTTAGACCTCATAAGGAACCTACGTCCCAAATTTGGAATCTCTAGACCCAGCGGTTTGGGCATATGAGTCAGTCAGTTTCTTCTTTTTTTTATATAATTATTTAGATATATTTATATAAAATTCAAAGTCCTGACTAAATCAAATAATTCTATAGAATAATAGATTTACCATGTTATTTAGAGACTATAGACTTCTTATAGATCCTGTAATCTATAGGTAAAGAACTAATTTCTGTATTTTTTCCAAAATTTTAGGGCTCAGTAGTTTCGGAAACGGGGGGGGGGGGGGGGGGGGGCGGAGGAATGGTAAATTTTCTTAAATAACTTTAACATATTGATGAGCCGACTATAGTATTTGCCGATTAGCCGACTAATCGGCAATGCCGATCATTCTAATACCTACTTGAAATAAATAAAACAGTGCTGCGAAATGTCGAAAAAGAAATCGCGCGCGTGGTCTTTTTTTGATGATATTAAAGGTGAACCGTCAAAAGTGAAATGTAACTAGTGCCAGGGAATTATTTCACGCGGCGGTCAAGGCAGAAAGCGAATACGACAAGTATGATGTCAAGTTAGCTTAATTACTGACTGGTTAATACGTTCCTATATTGTAAAGACTGTAACTTTAGATACCACTCTAAGTAATGTTTAGAAATTATAAAACAAGTACAAATTATTTATTTTATTACAACATTTGTTATGCGCCGATTATAATCGGCATATTTTGCCGAATAGTCGCCGAATAGTCGGCTTTCCCGACTAGTCGGCCCATCTCTACTTTAAAACAATTTATTTTAAAATTATATTAAAATATGTTTGTGATCCTCACAGTAAGCTCTTTCATTTGATATGTCAAAAAAAAAGTTTTGCAAATTGTAATTTACAAAACTTTTTTTTTATTTGCCCCCCAAAAGGGACCCCCATAATCAAAATTCATTTATTATCGTTACACGTCCGTGTTTATTTATTTATTTAACCTTTTCGCACACAAAACGTACAAAGGCGGACTTGCGGCGGGGTGTTTGGGTCACAGAAATTCATATGTGTACCAAATTTCAACTTAATCGGTCCATTAGATTCGGAGCAATTGGCTGTAACAGACGAGCACGAGGTTCGGAACCCTAAAAATAAATTAATGTCTAACTAGCACAATTTTTGAGAAATCAGCAACGTTAGTTGCGATCGCAAAAAAATTGTTATGAGAATTTAAAAATACTTTTCCTACCAAGGTACGGAACTCTCAAGTGGGGAAATCCGACACGCTCTTTGCCGGTTTTTTAAAATCATAAGCGAAGTTGAAGTAAATAATAGGACACTGAACATTAATCAGCTGTTATAAAATAATAACACAAAAAAATAACTTGACTTTTGCCGTTAATTTAAATAAATCAAAAATTTAAATTATTAATTTACAAGAAAATTTCACAAGAGGTTGGAACAGTGTCTCGGGCTCATTATAATTTCCTTGATTTTTATGTTTTTATTATTTCACGGCCCCACTCCTCTAGTACATGAAAATACCCCCAGGGATACTAAGTATAGTTACAATTCCCTTTTTTTTGTGGATGGGAAATCATCAAATGACTTCTCCCGCTCTGGGCGGAGCGGAAGGGCGTGTCAGACCTTTACTGACTAAAACCCATACGTGTTCCTTCAGTTGCCTGTGCCAGGGCCACGGTATCTCTTTCGAACAACCCGCGACCCTGCCGGCTTCGGCCCTATCGGACTCCATCTCTGCTGACATCTCTTTAAGGCGCGCGTGGAACACAACGCGCCGTTGATCCGGGCCTGATCCTTACCGGACGGCGAGCTACCCGTTGCTCGCCGTCCGCAAGCCCGCGCTTACGGTTGCCGGGAATTGGCTATAGATTCCCTCCGCCCAGGGCGTCACCTGCGGGGCTACAAGACCCCCTGAAAACACTATTTTTCAGTATTATATAACACGGTTTCAAACCTAACGCCAAGAGCCCTCGTCGAGGGTTCACTTTAGCGCAAACTAAGCCAGTGACCCTTCTGGAAGGTCTACTAGGCGGCATGGCATACGAGCTCAATGAAAACTAGGTGGACTGGAATGTGTTAAGGTAATAGACTGGTAACTTACTCGTCCTCCTCCTCCTCCTCGTCGAGGTAGTCGTAGTCGTCCGGCGTGGAGCCAAAAGAGCCTTCATCTCGTCTGCAAACAATACAAACAGTCTTGTTACTTAGGGAGAGAATAACCCTGTTTTATCCTTCGCTCATCATTTCGTTTGGGAGGCTAATATTTAGCAATAGACGTTTCTGGGCTGCGGATGTCCATCATCTTGCCAAGTTTCTTATAATTTATCATGCATGCTCTTATGCAAAATAGCGTGCAAACACTGATACACGCCACGCCAGTAATCCAGTATCCATCACTCAGTATCCATCCTTGGTTAAAAGTTTGACAGCTTTTTTTATAGGAATTAGAAATCGTTGTAGTTTATATTTATAGCAAAATGCTGTGTTTGGGCCAAACGAAAACAGAGTTAGAACATGATTCCTTTGTCGTCATCATCATCAGCCTACCAGTCCACTGCTGGACACTCTCACTCTCCAATAGCACGCCATTCAGCTCGATTTTCGGCAACTCTCATCCAGCTGCTAGAACTGTTCATTCTGAAATGACGCGCCGCACTACTTAAATTTGATACGTACTGTAGAGGTTTGATGCTTTGGTCAAATCTCGACAATGTTATACTGGCTGACATTCAATCATTCAAATATTGAATGTGTTCTAGAAAGAAAAACGAATCTAGTTTTTCTTTGTAGTATGACAGTTATATTTTAGCTAGGGCTCCGCTTAGGCAGTGTGAAATACTTTTATCTTTTTTTTTATTATTATAAATATATACGGCATAAGGCTAGGCATACGGTAAATGCGGTAGTGGAGCGCGTCATTTCATCGTAGCCAAGCTCCACCAGCCATCCTGCAAAGATCGTCGCTCCACCTAACCTGAGGTCTTAGGGTCAGTCTCTACCAAAAGGAAAAATCCTCGCGGATGTTAGAGCACTCATTAAATTTCACAGAATAAGTAATTATATCAATTGCAGACATCACACTTGATAAACGCATGATTGTCTGCGTCGAGTTTTATACTTAAGGCGTCGATAGCCAACTTTTAATGATTTTAAACTGAAGATCACGTCTAAACGAGTGAGTGTTAGACTTGGAAAAAATATACACTTCTGGACACATCTATTGGCCCACCTTAGAGTTTAGGTTTCGATGGCCCCTACCGAAATATGATTGCTAGGTTGAACAAAAACTGTTGATGCAGTTTTAAACCTGATACATTTTACCATCTTTTTCGATCGTATTGTTTTAAATTTGAATTCAGAATACCATACGACATGGAGCTACGCCTAACAAGTCGGATATGCGCCTTGTTAAAGGCAATTGATTTTTGAATAAAAAACATGTTTTATCAAATAAAGGTTTAATTTAATAACGCGTGTTGCCTCCATGGGCATCTACCACATTATCAATTACCATTTATCATGCATAAAAAGGAAATTTGGGCCCACATAGTCCGCGTATGGTATCACGTGAGGTTCTAAGCACTCACGAATGTACCTTTCAGCATTTAATGTTGGCAGCCGTGGTCCTGTAACAACCTCAAGTTGAGTTTTGCCGCTCGCGGATATACCGCCCCAGACAGTCCATGAGCCACCGCCATAAACAACCCTCTCTTCAAAGCAGCATTGTGCGAAACGCTCCCCCTTACGTCGGTAGACCTTCTTCCTTCCATCATTGCCATGTAACACAATTTTAGACTCATCAGAAAAGAGTACACGGCTCCAATCTTGCTGTGTCCAATTTAAATGACTGCGTGCGAAATGAAGGCGCGCTGTTCGGTGGGCTCGCGTTAGTTTGGGGCCATTAGCTGGCTTGTGTGGTACCATATCGCGTTCTTTTAACCTTCTCCGAACAGTTCGAGCGCTCACAGATACTCCGTGGAAGTCGCGAAGTTGGTTTTGTATCTCAATGGAGGTAAGGTGACGATTTCTCAAGCTGGTCGTCACGATGAATCGATCCTGCCTTTCAGTTGTGAACCGAGATCGTGGCCTTCCTTGGCGACGAACAAAGCCGCCAGTCTCTAGGTACCTCCGATAAACATTTCGGACCGCAGATCGACTTAAATTAAGTTGAGCACTCACGTTTCTTTGGCTGTGTCCGGCCTGAATAAGTGCCACAGCTTGGGCGGCGACTTCAGGTGAAGTATCCATAGATTATTGATAGAACCTCACCTTAATGTTAAGAATAAGTAATGTTTGTTGCAAAACCAAAGATATCAATCACTTTTTCAAGAATTAAATCCAAGTAAACCAAGTTTTCTTAGTATTCGATTGTTTGATATCAACAAACAGGCTCCAAATTGTCTTTTGTTTCTTTAAATTCTGTGTTCGAAATTCAAAAAAAGACTATTGAATGAAATTGTGAATGTGCCAGGTTCAAAACTGCATAAAAACTTTTTGCTCGACCTAATATAAAATTTTAGCTAGGACCAAACGAAACTGAAAATACAAGGTGGGCCAAAAGATGTGTCCAGAAGTGTATGTTAAATTATAGCATTTTCATAATAACTTAATACTTATGTGAATATTTTAGAATAAGTTTATATTACATACTCGTAGTGTAATTAATTTGTAAAGTTATGTCTAACGTGGATAAAAAACTGAGAATCACGCAAATATTATCAAGCGTATTTTTATGAAACCTTCACCATTTTAAAGATAATTTTATTATTTATCTTTTGGTATACGTGTTATTTGGGACAGCGCTCCTTGATGGGCGAGTCCTATTACTGGCTGGACGTGCGATGCGCTTTGAGCTTACCTACGCTCAGCACAAAACAGAACACGCAAGCTAACCGCTCAAGGCCATTGGCATATATCTGCGGTCTTCAAGTCAATATGACACAGTTACTTAGCGAAAGGACACCATTCATATCCGGCCCAAGTCTAATTCAAGCCAACCAAAAACAATGTGTTAGCCTTGTTTGGAATATCAGCACTAACATTTTTATTATAGCACCAAATCTCTACGACCATTCCTTGTGCTCTTTTTAAGTCCAAAATCTGGTTTCTCATATATTTTATCAAAAAATTAATCAAGAAATTAACAACAAGGCATGGCAAGGCTTGTTGAGAAGGTCAACTTAAATAACTATTAGTACGGCGCCGATGCTTAAATACCATTCCTTCTGCTTCTGCCATTATTTTTAAGTTTAAAAATCTACTTTATCAATAAAAATTAAACAAACGAGTGGCGACAAAAATGTGATATAGACTAGTTGGGAATAACCAGAACAAGTAGGTGTTAGTGCTTCACCGATACTTAACTACCATTCCTTTGACTTTTGGGTCGGACTTTGTATGAAACGTGAATTGTCTAGTTTAGAAAGTGCTCGAGCATCCGCGAGGATTTCTCCGCTTAAGAACACCAGACCAGATTCCTTTGTAACATGTTTGAATTTTAGGCCAAAATAATTCTTGAATCTACTACAGATAATGAGGACCACACACATATTTTCTGGATGTTTTTTTTATTCTAGATTTGTAACAAGTTAGGTATTCTTACTTATTCATATATCATTTAGTGCCAAGGCTTGGAGAAAAAATGGTACCCAAAAATAATATTGAAGAGTTTAAATAAGCATACCGGTTGGTGTTGGCGTCGGAGTGCCGGCCTTGTTCCGACTCGAGTTCTGCAACCAATACAGCTTCATAAAGCTATTCATGTTTTACAATTCGCCCTTTATTATTCTGCGCCCCATTAAAAAATAGTGAGAGTGACAAACCCTACCTAGGAATGCACAATAGAGCAAGGTTTGAGTTGATCAGTTTAAGTTACACCACTGTTAAATGGCTTTAATATTTTACAAGTTTTGTAAATGGTTTCTGTGCGTTAAAAACTAAATATGGGCAACGCGTATGATTATGTGAGTGGCGACTCGAATGACGTGCGCGATTAGACTAGCATAAAATTCAAGTTCTCAAATACTTATACTATCATTTATATCATTAATAAAATCTTGAGTGCAAAAAATAACTTGTAATTAACTTGTTCTTCCAATTAAAAATAATGTATTGTTTTAAATAAGACTATTATATTATTTTGTGATTTTAGGAAATGGGAATGAATTAAACAATTTTTTCGAAAATGTTTGAAAGATTAATTTATTTTCTTTTACAATATTTGGTAATTTGACGTGACTTTTACAAAATTGTGTACCATAGCTACATCAACACTTCTGGTAAAATAGGCACTATGTTAATTTGTTAACAAATTCATTTTAAATAAAAAAGGAGAGCTATAGCTATGCAGACCTTATCTGAGGTATTTTGTTTAAACTTGATATTACTTCATCTTTGTAAATATATTTATGTTATATATTATATTATTCAGTAAAAAAATTACAAAATAAAAATATATATTAACAGAATTTGAATTATTTGAATACATTTATATCGAGCCCATGTAGTGTTACAGTACGTCAAAGAACGGCTATGTCTTGCACTAGAAGAGGCACTCCACAATAATTGCTTGTATATTTTAATTGCCATTTCATTAATCATCGATACCTACTACTAATTTAAACAGTATTAAAATAAAATTATTATTACTAGATTGCACTTTAACTAGGTTTGTAACAATTCACGGAGTGAACAATGTGTGTTCTTTTTGAATAAATAAATACAATCGTTAACTGTAATAGTTAAATCTGCTAGTTAAATCACTGCAAAGGTCCTGACTTTCATTGTCTTTTAATGTTTTATGTTATAGTTGGTTTACAAACTAATTTTAAGACTCTTGTTCTTGAGCTGAACCAAGCTTTACACATTCATTAATTATTATACATTATTTTAACGTCAAACTGTATGCCACTTATAATCAGATTTTATAAGTTATTAAGGATTTACTGACGTCTCCTTGGTTTGGTGATGCCCTGAAGACCTGTGTGAGATAAGAATGAAAAAACTTTGGAGATGAATGCACATACAAATGTATTTCTTGTAAGAACACCAATCAATTCATAAACCTTTACTATTGTGTTGAAATAATCGATTATGAAGCTGCATTGTTATCAACATGCATAATAACATCAAGAATTTGAAAAAAAGAGGCCGGATAAATAATATGCTAAAACCATTTTTCTATATTCCATTACATTCGAGAGACAAATGAATTTGGAATAGAATAAAATTAAACAAGCAATATGCCAAATTCGGGATGTTTATAGTAAGTTGTTTTAATATTATAGAAAACAAATAAAGATATGAATATGAATAAGGTATGTTTTCATTTGAATATGAAAGTATTTATCAAATTTTATGCGCAATAATGACACTCTATTAGTGAATATTGTTAAAAATCAACCATACTTCGACTTTTAATTGTATTCAGTATACTTGACAGTTCAAATCAAGATAATACTAAAACTAATAGTGTTGGGGTAGTGACCGTGTATTACGTTCAATTCCTCAACACTATTAGTTATATTACACTAATATTATAAAGGCGAAAGTTTGTGAGTGTGTGTGTGTGTTTGTATATTTCTTACTTCTTCACGCTCAATCGTTATCGTTACCAAATTTTATCAAAATTGGTTATAAAACCATACCATAGAGGTAGCTGACACCCTGGATTAACACATAGGCTCCTTTTTATCCCGATCTACGCGGGTGAAACCACGGGGCGCAGCTAGTATTTATAATAATAACATATTTTTTTTTTAGTTCTTTTGTTATAACAAATTAATTCAATTGGAAGAAAACGAATTTGTTAATACCCAGAAAATTTAAATTATAAGCTTATATTTATCCGGGCCCTTATCATTAAAAATAAATGAGTATTACAGACCTTTTCTACCATGCAAGATTTCTTTTCTTTTTTGTTTCATCTCCTCACTAAGACTTTGCACCATTTTCTCTATGAAGGACTCTAGTACTAAGCTTTTGCATTCTGATGTGATTGAAGCTCTGAAAATGATATTAAAAAATACAAAGTTAAAAAGTTTACAATTAGATCTTTGTCGTAATCAGCCTATAATGTTCCCACTGCTCGGACACAGGCCTCCTCTCGGTGAGAGGGAGTGGGCAGTAATCCACCGCTCGGGCCCAGTGCGGGTTGGTAGATGTCACAATGTCTTCGAATATAAATTTTTGGTTCTAGGACATGCCTTCCTTTCCTCACGTTTCCTCACGATGTTTTTCTTCACCATTTTGAGAGCAGTGGTGATGAAATAATTTACACAAAGTAAAGCGCCTGTCTGGGTTCAAACCTACGACCTAGAACTCGTAAGTAGCGGCCGTTAACACTGCTCAATTAGATCTTAACCTTTATAAATAACAAACAAGGCAAAACCATTTCACCTGCATATAGGACAATCCCTTTTCTTTTTCTTCCAAATGGATATACAATATTTGCAGAAGGTATGTGAGCAGTTCAGTGTAGTGGGTTCCACAAATAGCTCATTGCATATGCTGCACTGCAGTTCACTTTCCATAAGCTCACCCATTTCGTTCAGCACCATCTCCTTTGAGGAGCCTTCGCCAGAATTGTCTGGTGCGCAGATGTTCTCTAAAATTGTGTTCCTCTCCGTTTCAACAGTTTGTAGTTGGCTTTTAACCTGCAAGAATGTAGAATAATTTATTATTTTAGGTAATGCTACAATTGCTTATAGCAGACCTCGGACACAGTACGTATACTAGGTTCATTGGTTTTTGTCCGTGGGTTGATTACACATACTTATCTAAAATTTAAACTAACACGCCGGTGCCACCACACTAACAGTGCCGAGAGCCCTTCATTCTAGTCGGATTTGGGATGCCGGGAGCCGGTAGATTTTTCATAACAAATACAATGTTATAAAATGTGAAAATAAAATCAGTTGGATATTTTAACAAGATTGATTAGTTGGTCTTAAGGACGCTGTTACAAATGGGTAGTCAAATCATTACTTTTTTACTTTACACAAAAGCATGTTTATTAAATAAAATGCTTTACATTCTTAAAAAGTTTTTTGGCCAAATTGTTGATAGATGTGCATGGTACGATTCTGAACTATAAATATAATTTTAGATAGGTACACTTTCTCAATAAATGTACCGGACTGAAAATTTTTACTTCGGTACATTTATTGAGAAAATGTGCCTATTTGAAATTATATTTATATTTCAGAATCGTACCTTGCACATCTATCAACAATTTGGCCTTAAAACATTTTAAGAATGCATAGCATTTTATTTAATAAACATACCTTTGTGTAAAAAGTAATGATTTGACTACCCATTTGTAACAGCGTCCTTAAAGTACAAGTACAAACTTTGTTAGGTACGGGATCGCAAAATAATAAAATTTAGTTATTATTTAAAAATATTTTTCCAAACAAGGTACGTAACTCTGGGTGCGCGAGTCTGACTCTGCCAGTTTTTTTTAAATCATGAGCGGCGATCAAGTAAAATAAAACACTAAATGTTGAGGACGCTGTTACAAATGGGTAGTCAAATCATTACTTTTTTACACAAAAGTATGTTTATTAAATAAAATGCTTTGCATTCTTAAAATATTTTTTGGCCGAATTGTTGATAGATGTGCATGGTAAGATTCTGAACTATAAATATAATTTTAGATAGGTACAGTTTCTCAATAAATGTACCAAAGTAAAAATTTTCAGTTCGGTACATTTATTGACAAACTGTACCTATCTAAAATTATATTTATAGTTCAGAATCGTACCATGCACATCAATCAACAAGTCGGCCAAAAAACATTTTAAGAATGCAAAGCATTTTATTTAATAAACGTACTTTTGTGTAAAAAAGTAATGATTTGACTACCCATTTGTAACAGCGTCCTTAATCAGCTGTTACAAAATAATTTTAATTAATTTTAAATTTGCATGAAAATTTCACAAAAGTTTGAACACAGGATCAGAGTGATTATACTTTTTCTTATTATTTCACGTCCTCACCTTACTAGTACATGAAAATACCGCCTGAGATAATAAGTATAGCGACAAGGCCCCCTGAAAACACAATTTTACTGCGTTTTAACGTGTTTTATAACATGGTTTCAAACCTAATGCCAAGAATCCTCCCGGAGGGTCCGCTAGCAATAGTATGGCAGCATGCCATACGAGCTCTATGAAAAGTGGATGGACTCGAATATGTTTTTAAAACATTTCAGGATGAATAAAGAAAAATAAGGAATATTCAAAAAGAAAAAAACAGAAAGCATGAAGACCCGACTTCGAAGGTTACTGCTTACCCTCTCCAGTTGTTCCTGTAACGTGTTGATGACTACATTAGACTGCTCTGCCTGCTTCTGAATCCTTTCTGCTGCCAAAGCAGCCAGCTCAGTTTCCCTTTCTGTCACTCGCATCTGTGAGTAAAGATCATGTACTTACTACTTCAATAAGTAGATAGGTGCTTCTCAGCATCCAGTACCGAAATGTTTCGGTGTTTAATAAAAAAGTGAAATGGTTGAAGGCTTAACGCGAGTGAGACAAAAAAAAAATGCCATTCTATTTTAAGGTTCCGTAGCTAATTGGTAGAAACGGAACCCTTACATGTAATTTCGTCGTCATGTCCGACCGTCCGGATGTCACACTACCATTTTACTCGGAGAATATTTGCACTATGTATGTCAGTGAAAATTGAAATGAAGGTGAATTGTGCACCGCTAAACAATGGTGTAGTGAAATTACGAAAAAAATATTAGTGGTGGCATTCCCCACACAAGTAGGAGAGAATAAAAAAAAAATTCAATGTACAGTCAGTCAATTTAATGTAAAGAAAACTGATTTTTCAAGTGACTTGAAATATCAGTTTAATAAATCCGTTTTCTTTGTGTAAACTTCACAGACGTAATGGGTATCGATACCTACCTAAACACGATAAAAAAAAAAAATTCTCAACTCGTACTTCAAGTAACAAAAAACACCATCAGAGCGGTCGTTGGTCCCAAAAAAATCACCTTTTTTTATTTGGGCTTTAGATACCGATACCCATCACGTCTGCGGAATTTCGCTAGCTAATTTAATTTGACCCTGTATACAGAGGTCATATTACTATGAACAGCTCGGCAATTATATATTAGGTTGGGGAAAAAGTATGTTCGCATTATAGTATGTATGAACTTAAAATAAAATCTCTGTGGCTATACTATTTGTATCTGGCTGGTTTTGGTATCATTGAAAGTTTAAATTTTAAAGAACATAATTCCAAATTCAAATTAGGAAAATGTGTGATTTTCATTTGTTTTTCGTACTGTCAAGATGAGTGAATCTAATGAAGAAATTCGATACATTTTAAAATTTTACTACATAAAAGGCAAAAATGCAACGCAAGCCGCGAAAAAAATTTGCGATGAATATGGACCCAGTGCAGTGTCTGTGAGAGTAGCACCAATTTGATTTAAGCGATTTCAATCCGGAAATTTTGATGTCAAAGATGCACGTCGCTCTGGTCGCCCTATTACGAATAAAATGGATGCCATTTTTGATAAAGTGGAGCAAGATCGGCATATCAGTAGTTACGACGTAGCTAAAGAACTGGGAATTGACCACAAAACAGTTTTGGCGCATTTGAAAAAAACTGGGTACACAAAAAAGCTCGATATTTGGGTACCTCACGAGCTCACTGAAAGAAACCTAATGAACCGTGTACTCATTTGTTATTCTTTATTACGACGTAATTAAACCGAACCATTTTTGAAGAAGCTGATAACTGGTGATGAAAAGTGGATCACGTACGACAAGAACGTGTGAAAAAGGTCGTGGTCAAAGGCCGGTCAGGCTTCACAGACTGTGGCGAAACCCGGGTTAACTCGCAACAAGGTGATGCTGTGTGTGTGGTGGGATTGGAAGGGCATTATTCATTATGAGCTGTTACCACCAGGCAGGACCATCGATTCTGAACTCTACTGTGACTGATAAGATTAAAGCAAGAAGTTGAGAGAAAGCGGCCGGAATTAATCAACAGAAGGTGATGTGATGTGGTGGTTGTGATTTTTCATCATGATAACGCTAGACCTCACACATCTTTAGCCACTCAGCAAAAATTAAGAGAGTTTGGCTGGGAGGTGTATTATGCATCCGCCGTATAGTCCTGACCTTGCACCTTCAGATTTCCACCTGTTTCGGTCTCTTCAGAATTCTTTAGGCAGTGTCAGGTTAACATCACGAGAGGACTGCCAAAACCACTTGTCGCGGTATTTTGATCAGAAGTCCCAAAATTTCTATAGCAATGGGATCATGTCCCTACCTACAAGATGGCAAAAAGTTATCGAACAAAATGGTACCTACATACTTTAGATAAATGTAAATAATGTATATTAAAAAATGTTTTGAATTTTCTTAAAAAATGCGAAGAACCTTTTTCCCCAACCTATTATATAATGATTTCATGATTCATCCATTAATATATGTAGGTAAATATATGTAATAATTTGTGGAAGGCACAAGTGGCAGCAAAAATATGTGACAACTAAAGCCGTGTCTCCTGCGCGTCTTTTTGCGAAACATTACACAAAAAACCTTACACATAAACATTCTTTTGCATATACAAGCTGTCTCCTGCGTATTCAAACATTTTTACTTACACATTTTGTGTAGATGTCGTAACGAGTTCCGACGAGGAAGCGTGCTAGCAGTTTGACAACAGATATGCTCGGTGCGCGTGGCCGTTGAAAATGAAACAAACCCTTCCCCTCTTCCCCCGCACAGGGAATGTTTCCATGCACCTCAGAAAACTAAAACATCGTGATTGCATACACAAATGTGTATGGCCACGCCTCTTTGTTTCGATGTTTTTGTGTAATGTTTCGAAAAAACACACGCAGCTTTAGAAATACCAAAACTATCTGGCGACACAAGCGACGCCAAAATACAGGGTATATCAGAAAGGTGTGGTAAAATTTAAGGGTGTGGTGCAGACCATCAAACTGAACAACTTTCTTCTTGGGAAAAACATCGTAATCGAGAAAAAAATATCAGCTGTCCCGTACAAAACTTCAATAGGTACCGACTCAACCCAAATTTATGGGACGGCTGATTATTTTTCTCGTTACGGTGTTGGTCCAATGGAGAAAGTTATTCAGTTATGTTGAATCGGCATCAAAATTCTCGCAATTTATCCCGCTTGGGGGCGCTGTTATAGATGTAGACCTGTGAAATACTTTTCGTGTCAAATTAATAATAACGGAATAACGGATCTGTCTTGCGTCATAATATCTGCCTACTCAGTCATATTCAGAAGAATGTGTTACCTCATTGTGATCGAAAATATCTGACATCACTTCAGCTTTGGCAGCATAAAAATTTGACAGCTACACACACTGACAGCTGTTAGCTGTGCTGTAACTGTATTCGCAGGACAACAGCCAGCCACATCGAAATGGCGAAGCTACAGGATGACCTACGCCACCCAATGTACAACTACAACCCAGTATCTATAATTCGTCAAACTACGTGGTGTGTCAAGTCTCATTTTTATGTGTAGTAAACTAAAGTGTAGGTCTTAGTACCTCTACTTACTTGATAGTTGACCTTCTTATTAGGTTAGATCCGAAGATTGCTACTTAATTGTTTTGGCAACAGTGTTGTAGGTATAAGTGCATATTAATAAACGGCGAGCTATTAGCGAACGATTTTTTTTAGATAATACCGATTTTTATAACGTTAAGCAATTGATCGTTTTTACGTAATAAGCCTGCAATAACATTTTTAGGAATCAAATGGTGACATGATGTGAGTGTGAGTGAGAGAACATGCGCGGAAGTTTGGAGAGCCTATGGGTGCTTACATAAAGAAACAGGTTTCCGGTACGGGCGGGTTCGGTACCGATCGGTGCAGGTATTAATTTCTATGCTCACTTATAAAGAAACAGGTTTAAACTTGTCGCACTGATTTGTCTGTACCGGCAACCTGCTTCTTTATGTTTGCACCCTATGTGCAGACCAGCCATGATTATTTTGCCGTACCTACTTTACATAAACGAGTGGGGATCCCTTATTTCAATTATCATGTTTCTAACTGACCATCTTTCAACTTTCGGGGCATCATCATCATTCATTCATTTCAGCCGAAAGACGTCAACTGCTGGACATAGGCCTCCCCCGAGCAACGCCACCTCGACCTGTTCTGTGCTTCCCGCATCCAGCGGATTCCTCCGGCCTTCACAAGGTCATCGGTCCACCTTGTGGGAGGCCTTCCAACGTTACGTCTTTCAATACGTGGTCGCCACTCCAGAACTTTTCAGCCCCATCGGTCATCTGTTTTGTGAGCAATGTGCCCTGCCCTCTGCCACTTAAGTTTGGCAATTCTTCGGGCTACAAGGTTACCTTGGTTCTCCCGTGGATCTCTTCATTTCTATCACGTAGGGAAACTCCAAGCATACGCATTGGCAACACGCACTGGTTAGACTTTCGTCTTGAGACACTGCGGTATGTGAGAGTACAACCTTTTTCGGGCACCACCGCAGAAATAACTTAGTTTATATAGTTTTTTTTCGAGAAATTCTATGAAGTACTAACTTACTTTTTGTGGTCGATAAAATTAATACTTACTGTGCATTCATCCAAATTCCCAACTACTGAACCCTTCACAGAGCGTGGTCCGACACGCACTTTCTGTTTTTGTATGAGAAGTTAAGTTAAAACTATAATATTATTTACCCTCAGTTCTTCAAGTGACTTTTCAGCATTGTTTTGAGCTTCATTTAGTTGTTTTTGTACTGCTTCTCTTTCTGACATCTGAATTAAAAAAAGTAGATTAAATTATAATAAAGTAGGTAAGCCAAAAATTTTTTTAGTGATATGAGTTTATGGGAAAGTTCATTGTAAAAAACTTTGCTGATCTATAGTCTAATTATGTAAATTAGTATGACTTTCATAGTTTAAACTCGGCCGCAAGTAAGACCCTTCGAGTTTTAGAAAAAGATTGGCTGTGTAGAGCACCTTCTCTTTCACTCATTGTGTGATAGTCTCTTTTCAAAAGATCAGTGATGTTAAAACAAAACCAAATATTGTTACCAATTGGTCCATTTTGATTTTCTCCTCATTACTAAGTTTTTTCATATGTTCCATTTGTTCATTAAGCAATTGTTCAGCTTTTAATTTCTCTTGTTCAGTTTGGTGAACACGGTCTTCAAGATTCTTCTTGATATTATTTAGTTCTTGCTTTAGTTCCATTTCTCTTAGTATTCTTTGTTCTTCTATTTCCTTTAATTCCTGTAAATATGATAGTGGTGTAAGCTCCATTGACACGGTGCAAGTTTATTGTTATTTTTAAATGACTTCAAAAAAGGAGGTTTCTCAATTTGACCATATATATTTTTTTTTATGTGTGTTCGCGGTTAACTTCGTCGTTTATGAACCGATTTCAATGATTCTTTTTTTGTTGTAAAGAAGATATCCCAAGGGTGGTACCATGATAAGGAAACCAGGATCTGATGATGGCATCCCGGAGAAATCGAGGGGAACCTTCAAATATTATAGGCACACCTATAGCGATTTGGGTATTTTTTATAGTAACTCGTGCATTTGCTCCCGGAAAGTACCATTCGGTGAAGTGGAACTGATGAGGAAGACCACAGATGGCCATCGGAACTACTCAATAATTCGTATTTCACGGATTGCGATTCGATTATTACTAAGCAATTTATGCTTGTCACAATACATATGTTGAAGTGGAGCTAATGGTGACTTCACCATCAGTTCCAGTTCTCCTGGTTCCGTACTGGGAGAACTCTTCAACAATTAACGTCCTTGTATCGGGAAAAGCAATATTTTATAAAAGGTGATGAGCAGTTGACATTAGGCTATTTTAACTTAGATAAATTACAGACTGACCCACTAAAAAGTGAAAACAGACTTCAAAAAAAATACTACAAAGTGAATAATAATTTTAATTTCGGAAGTCGGTGGCAAAAAGCTAAAATACAGATCCAAAGACACCGACTTCTGAAATTAAAATTATTTTTCACTTTGCAGTATTTTTTTTTAAGTCGGTTGTTTTGTTTTTGTAAAAAGTTTTTCTATCATTCAAACAGGAGCGAACGAAACAAGATATTTAATAAATTTAATTTAATATTTGGTAGCGCAAATACGGGTAGTACTTAAATCAATTGTACAAGGACGAGAAACTCTCGTGTTTCGACGAGGCAAGTCGCATACAATTTTATTGAATGGTAAAACTTGCATGCAATTATTGTATGCCATTTATGGAAATCGCACGCGTATAAACACTTGCATGCAATTCTTGGATGCCAATAAAATTGAATGTGCTTTATGGCATGCAATTATTGCTCTTGAACGTTTCAGAAACTTGCACCGTGTAAATGCGAGGTTTAGTTTAAATTGATTTGCCACGCTATTTGTTTTGTAAACAATAACAATAATATTATACGCCTCTGATAGGGTTCCAGCTCCCGGCGGAAGTATGCAGCGCATGAGTGGACACGATCCATTAATGAAAATGTCATACTATGGGGCTACAGAGGGGGGAAACTATCTGACCGTGTACTGTGTTCGGATGCTCTTTCTTTTTTAAGTGCTTGAGCCAGCTGTCAACGTTTCTGCACAACGACTATCGGATCAGGTGCGGGTCATCCAGCGTAATCATATGTTAGATGACACTGTACTTGATCACCTGCGAAGTGAAATGCAGAGTAGCCATGTTATCGCCCCTCTGTCGCAGACAGTTGTACCACCACAGTGTAACACAAGTCAAGCTGACGAGGGGAGTGATGACAGGGCTACAAACCTAAGTAACCAGTGCAATGAGGAATTGAGGAGTGCTTTGGAGGGTGCGATTCAGGATTATCGGTTCATATCGCTCGAACTTAGACCACGCTTACCTCGTTTGCCCATGCATAGTAAAAATAGGGTGCTGGTGGCGGCTCTGGATTAGCAGTTGTGAAACTATTTTGATGACTGCGAAGACCTCACCGACACTCAATCGATTCTGAACTGCGCGGCTGTAGCGGCATATCGTGTAGCTCACGTCAAATTTGCTAATGACTCTAGGGCTACACGACCGAAACCAGCCGTACCAGCTTGGCAGTGCAGAATTGAGCGCCGTATTGGTGGGGCCAGAGCGCTCATCGGCAAACTAATCTGCTTCAGGGAGGGCAATACTCGCCCCAGAGTGATGCGCTTTGTGAGGCGGGCGTTCTCAGGGACTGATATCAGCTCTCAGGACTACACTTCTGGACACATCTATTGGCCCACCTTAGAGTTTAGGTTTCGATGGCCCCTACCGAAACATGATTGCTAGATTGAACAAAAACTGTTGATGCAGTTTTAAACCTGATACATTTTACCATCTTTTTCGATCGTATTGTTTTAAATTTGAATTCAGAATACCATACGACATGGAGCTACGCCTAACAAGTCGGATATGCGCCTTGTTAAAGGCAATTGATTTTTGATTAAAAAACATGTTTTATCAAATAAAGGTTTAATTTAATAACGCGTGTTGCCTCCATGGGCATCTACCACAGCTCTCATACGATTAGGCATAGAGTTTATCAACCGCTCTATGAAATTTTGAGGGATCATCTCCCATTCCTCTTCTATGGCAGTTTTCAACTCCTGCATCGTCTGGGCAACTGGCTGACGAGCCCTAACACGTCTTTTTAGCTCGTCCCACATGTGCTCAATGGGGTTCATGTCTGGGCTTCTGGCTGGCCAGTCCATAACTGTGATGTTCACATCCCGAAGATATTCCCTGACGATGCCGGCCGCATGGGCTCTTGCATTATCATGCATAAAAAGGAAATTTGGGCCCACATAGTCCGCGTATGGTATCACGTGAGGTTCTAAGCACTCACGAATGTACCTTTCAGCATTTAATGTTGGCAGCCGTGGTCCTGTAACAACCTCAAGTTGAGTTTTGCCGCTCGCGGATATACCGCTCCAGACAGTCCATGAGCCACCGCCATAGGCAACCCTCTCTTCAAAGCAGCATTGTGCGAAACGCTCTCCCTTACGTTGGTAGACCTTCTTCCTTCCATCATTGCCATGTAACACAATTTTAGACTCATCAGAAAAGAGTACACGGCTCCAATCTTGCTGTGTCCAATTTAAATGACTGCGTGCGAAATGAAGGCGCGCTGTTCGGTGGGCTCGCGTTAGTTTGGGGCCATTAGCTGGCTTGTGTGGTACCATATCGCGTTCTTTTAACCTTCTCCGAACAGTTCGAGCGCTCACAGATACTCCGTGGAAGTCGCGAAGTTGGTTTTGTATCTCAATGGAGGTAAGGTGACGATTTCTCAAGCTGGTCGTCACGATGAATCGATCCTGCCTTTCAGTTGTGACCCGAGATCGTGGCCTTCCTTGGCGACGAACAAAGCCGCCAGTCTCTAGGTACCTCCGATAAACATTTCGGACCGCAGATCGACTTAAATTAAGTTGAGCACTCACGTTTCTTTAGCTGTGTCCGGCCTGAATAAGTGCCACAGCTTGGGCGGCGACTTCAGGTGGAGTATCCATAGATTATTGATAGAACCTCACCTTAATGTTAAGAATAAGTAATGTTTGTTGCAAAACCAAAGATATCAATCACTTTTTCAAGAATTAAATCCAAGTAAACCAATAAAACCAAGTTTTCTTAGTATTCGATTGTTTGATATCAACAAACAGGCTCCAAATTGTCTTTTGTTTCTTTAAATTCTGTGTTCGAAATTCAAAAAAAGACTATTGAATGAAATTGTGAATGTGCCAGGTTCAAAACTGCATAACAACTTTTTGCTCGACCTAATATAAAATTTTAGCTAGGACCAAACGAAACTGAAAATACAAGGTGGGCCAAAAGATGTGTCCAGAAGTGTATATGTCCCGTGTCACAGAGCGCATTGACTTCCTGAAGCAGAAAGTGTATGCATGGGCGAACCGTATCCGTAGGTATAAGCAGCGAGTAGATCGATACACTCGGAATCCCACCTTCCAGAGCAATGAAAGGTGGGTTTATATGGCTTGGGAGCGACCGGACTAAGGTGAGGCTGACACGCCCCTGCCGGATGATGACACTATGTGCTCGTTCTGGCGAAGCATCTGGTTGGTGCCTATCAATCACACCGAAGGTGATTGGACTAGGAAGATCGAGCGAAAGTGCGATCAAATACCACAAATGGGGGCACTTACCATCAGCCCCCAAGATGTAGCTCGTGTAGTCCGTCCGTTACCTAACTGAAATCTCCAGGACCGGACGGGCTGCACAACTTTTGGATAAAGTGATTTCGAAGGTCGCACGCCCGCTTGGCATCCCAGTTCCAGTCAGGGTCGCTGCTCCAGTTCCTAACGACAGGAATAACCCACCTGCTCCATAAATCAGCTAGTACTGCGGAGCCCAAAAATTAAAGACCGATCACTTGTCTACCGACGGTCTATAAAGTTCTTACATCCATTTTGAGAGCTAAAAATAATGAACATACCTATAGACACATGTCATGCCATAATGTCTGCCTCTTAAAATGGATGTAGGAATGGGTCCCGTGGTACTAAGGAGCTACTCCTCATTGATATCGCCATTAGCCAACAGGTTCGTCGTTCTCGAAAGGGTCTGTCGACATGTTGGATAGCCTATAAGAAGGCCACATACATGGCTCATGAGGGTGCTGGAGTTGTATAAAGTAGATGCAACTCTGCGTACTTTCCTGATGCCGTGTATGAGGCAATGGCAGACGGTCCTTCGCTATCCAGGATGTCGAAATATTCAGAGGAATAGCGAGCCGATAAGGATTGAGCGAGGCATATTTCAGGGCGATAGTTTGAGTCCACTTTGGTTCTGCTTAGCCTTGATCCCCTAAGTACACTGCTGGAAGATTCAGGTCTAGGCTATCGGCTGAGGAGAGGTGGTCAGGTTATATCTCACCTTCTTTACATGGATGACCTAAAACTCTTTGCCCCCAACAATTTGCAACTGATGGAGCTACTGAATGTAACTGAAACTTTCAGTAGCGCCATCAGGATGGAATTTGGTAAGGACAAAAGTGCGGTCATGCATGTAAAGCGAGGGGAGATTGTGGAATCCGTGGGAACCCAACTCTCGGATTCCATAAACCTTAAGAGCCCTCTCCGCATCCGAAACCTATAAGTATTTGGGTATGACGGAAGCGTTGAGCATCAATGTTACTGACATGAAGCAATCGTTGAAGGAGCGCTTCTTTGGCCGCCAGAAGAAAATATGTAATAGTTTTTTATCAGGTGGAAATAAGCGCGCCTTCAACGGTTGGGTCATGCCGGTTCTGATGTACTCTTTCGGCATGCTGAAATAGACTCAGACCGAACTCGACGCTCTGGATAGGAGGGTCCGTACGCTGTTGACTGCATATCGAATGCAACACCCACAGTCATCGGTAATGAGACTGTATATCCCGCGAAAGTGTGGAGGTCGAGGCTTTTTAAACGCTAAGACCCTCCACAATCGCGAAATATGCAGTCTCAGGGAATATTTCCTAGAAGCCGACGTGGGGATGCATTGAGATGTGGTCGCGGTGGACAAGGGCCTCACCCCGCTCTCCTTGGCTAAAGAGAACTGGCGCAAGCCTGTGGTGCTTGACACTTAACGATCGCAAGGAGGTAAGGCAGAGTGAGGAGCTCCACGGACGCTTTTGCCGGGCCCTACATGGACCCGACGTAGATTTGCTAGCGTCCGTAGCCTGGCTGCGTTCCGGTGACCTCTTTGGGGAAACCGAAGGTTTTGTCTGTGCAATTATGGACGAAGTTGTGATGACGAACAACTACCGGAAAATATTGTGAAAGACGGCACGGTTGACATCTGTCGGGCATGCCACCGTCCGGGAGAATCAATCCGATACATATCTCCGGGTGTTCTCGTCTAGCTAACGAAGAGTACTTGCATAGACACAACCTTGTAGCTAGGATAATCCATCAGCAACTTGCTCTGAAATATAGCCTTGTAGAATCGGAAGTACAGTATATAGGTATGTGCCCGACCTAGTTCTCGAAAATGGAAATATCACACTGTACTGGGATCGATCCATCATCACTGACAGGACTATTGTTGCCAATAAGCCTGATATAGTGGTGGTGAATCGAATAGAGCTGCGCGCAATGATTATTGACATAACGGTCCGCATGACGGGAACCTCGTGAAAGCCGAGAAAGATAAACAAATCAAGTATCTTGACTTGGCTCGCGAGGTTGTCGACATGTGGGATGTGGACTCGGCGATCATTGTGCCGATAGTCGTGTCAGAAAATGGCTTAATTGCAAAGGCCTCGACCAACATCTAAGGAGGCTCTCGTTGGACAGCTGGATTAAGGGCCTGATTCAGAAAGCGGTACTTCTGGACACGGCTCGCATTGTTAGAAGGTTCCTCTCTCTGGAGCCCTGACCGCCGGGTAGCTTGAACCCTGTTCCCGATACCGGTGGGCTATTATTTTCTATATTTTTAAATGTTTTTATACTTATATTTTTTTATTCTAATATTTAAAAATATAATTTATATGTATAGAAAATTAAATAAAGGAAATATTTTAATACCAAATCAAGTATGTAAATTAAAATCTGATAATACCTTCTCCTTGGCTAATCGAAGTTGTTCAGTTTCCCGCTGGAGCATATCTACAAATTCTTGCCTTTCCTTCAACCGGACATCTTCTTGCTCACGTATCTTGCCCTCTAACTTCTCCAACATCTCTTGTTTCGAAGTATTTTCTCGATTTAGTTCTGATAAAAACTCTTCTCTCTCTTTCATTAGTTTCTCTTTAAGCGAATTGTTCTCTTTCAGGAGTTCTGACTCAGTCTCATTGTGTTTCTGAATTTGCTCCTATGAATAAAAGATTTGGGATGAATATCTACTCTGGCTCAATCAAAACTAAAAACTCTATAAGGATTAATGTAATGTAATATACAGGGTTACTGGTAATTCGACGTATATCCGTCAGGGGCTGATAAGGGGGCCAACATGCAACAAATTGAACCCCCCATATGTATGGCCGAAATTCAATAGTTTTCGAGATATTTGAATTTTAAGAGTTTTTCGATATTTACCCAAAATTTGACATTTAGTTCCAAATAAAAAAAAAATACATATTTGAATGGGTACCATTAAAAATGATGTTGTAGCATTAAGCTATTGACATAATTAAAACTACTTAATTTAACAAAATAATTAAAATAATGAGCAATTTAAGAATAACATCTTATTAATATTTTCATTTTACGCTTCAAAACTGTTGTCTTGTCACAAAAATTACTATGACATTAATCGTACAAATAACTAAAACAACTTGCCTATTCTGTAAGCTTTCCAAAAAGGTATAAAAATCAATTTTAAAATACATAATAAGTGGCATGGCATGTGTTTGACATAATTAAAACTACTTGTTTTAATTATGTCAATAGCTTAATTAAAGTGCCAGCTACATCATTTTTAATGGTACCCATTCAAATATGTATTTTTTTTTATTTGGAATTAAATGTCAAATTTTGGGTAAATATCGAAAAACTCTTAAAATTCAAATATCTCGAAAACTATTAAACTATTGAATTTCGGCCATACATATGGGGGGTTTAATTTGTTGAATTTTGGCCCCCTTATCAGCCCCTGATGGATATACGTCGAATTACCAGTAACCCTGTATATACTATATTCAAATAATGTACAATGGGTTAATAGCGTAACACACTAACATTAGCAATTGCTTTAATTTTGACAGTGCAACAACATTCAATGCATTATTTACATTGTTGAGCAGATAAATTTTTCGAACATATGAAGCAATGGATTAGAAATATCCTTCAAAATCATTCAGATTGTTGTTGATAGTGTGTTATGCAATTAGGGCGCATATCTTGTTATTTTTCTCATCTAAATCTGATTATAAGTGTGGTCCTGATTATAAAATACCCCGAGCAGGCAACAAAACTTATCTATATTTTCTGTAGAAAATCTAAATTAATTGGATTAGTTTGTCTACAAAATTAAAATAAAAGCATTACTGTTCATATCCATATGTATGAGTACCTACCTACTAAAGTACTTTATGCATTGAGTGGATAAGTGTATGTATGCCCATAAATATTTAGTATTTATCTACAATCAGTAGGTTCTGATATAGTATTTTACTCAGTGTCAGTAATATCAAGGCGTTGCTGGCCTTCTTTGAGGAGCTGCGGTGGATCGAATAATCGATTTTCCCACCCATACGCAAAATACGCGCATTGACGTGGAGTTGCAGATACCAGCCTGTATTACCTATTAGGTAGACAGTTGAAATTTTCACAGAGTGCCTATTTCTATTGCCGCTATAACAACAAATAATAAAATAGTTAAAAATTAAAGGTATATAAAGATATATATTTTTACTTTTGATTTAGATTTTTTTTTGCCCTGGCATGTGGGGTGTCATTGGCTAGAGCTCATTGAGTAGAGTACAAATATTGTTTATTATGAAGTGGTCATGAAAGCAAAAATACTGGTATTCAGCTGCATCCGGTTAGACTGGAAGCCGACCCCAACATAGTTGGAAAAAGGCTAGGCAGATTGATTGATGTATCAATCATGATTGATACTTTATTGCCTTACCAATTGAGATGGAAAAATTTGTGTGTCAAGGTTGTGTACGTTGTGTAATGATGAGAATTTATTAATTATAAATATGTAGATTTATAATCCTGTCCTAGAATCTCAAGGAGCCAGCTATTTGACACATCTTATCTTTATGTTTTACAAGCCACATGTGAAACTTACCATGAGTTCACAAATTTTCTCTTCCATTTCGAGTTTGATGTTAGCAAGCTGTGCATCTCTTTCCCCCAAGAGTATAAGTTTTTGGCGTTCAACCTCATTTTTCTCCCCTTTTAAATTTTCTATTTGAGCTGCAAACTCATTTTCAAGTTGAAGAATTTTTCTATTCATATCTGTTTGCAATTGTTCTTTTAATATTATTGATGTGTTTTGCATTTGTTTAGCATTTTGTATTTTCTCTTCAATATGCTCTATTTCAAAAGATTGTGATTCTTCAAACTTCATTTTTACATCATCAATTATTTTATTATTTTGATCACTATTATCCATTTTCAACCGCTTTCTTGGTACTTCAAATACTTCTGATGGTGAACTCATAAACTTATAAACAAATTCATCAGTCAGTTCTAATGATATGATGTCTCCATCGCACAGGTTTTTCTCAAGCCCCTTGCCTAAAGTTACTCCATTGATTTTAATACCAAATGTGCTGTTATCTTCAAGACACCATTCATTATTTTTACCTTTTTTGAATTTGCAGTGATTTCTCGATATAGATATAAATGGTACTACAACTGAGTTCTTCAACCCACGACCAAGTGAAAACTGAAGCAAAACAAACAATGTTACAGAATAGTGTTATGAGTAATTTTGTAGTTTTACTATAACTAATGTTGTTATTGTGTTAAGGATAAATAAACTGTACTTACATTATCTGAGGTTATAGGTATTTTATAAAAATTATTGAACTCCGGTTTTAGTTTTTTACAAGATTCTAGTACTGGACAGCTATCACCATCTTCCATCTTTACAGGAATGTAAAAAAAATATTATACTAAATAGTAAACAATAAAAACAGTAAACAGCTCAACAAACA
Source organism: Cosmia pyralina (assembly GCA_946251885.1). NCBI lineage: Eukaryota > Metazoa > Arthropoda > Insecta > Lepidoptera > Noctuidae > Cosmia > Cosmia pyralina. Next base: position 17,446,254 of record OX276346.1, read on the forward strand.
AAACTGGGCAAGTTCCCCAACAATTGAAATAACATCATTCGAATCGAACACGAGTTTTTCTAACAATCTTTAAGTCAAGAGACACTGTCATGTCATGTCAAGACATCAACAAAACACAAATCAACGTTCAATTTCAAACTTCAATCTGTTTTCCTCTACGAAGCTTTGGCTTTGTCTGTGCCTTTATGATCCTGACTGAATATAATAGCAATAATCATCTTTTTTTTTTTTTTTTTTATTCATGACCATAGATACAAGTCTTTCAGTCGCATACATAAATGGTAATATTACAATACAAAGGTAATAAGGTACGAGTTACACTTCAGTAAATAACATTAACATATTAATAAGTTTTTACATCAATAGTTTTGTTCATTATTACCAACTGGCCACCCTTTCGGGTTGCGTGGGTACATCTCAGTGATATTATGTTAACATCGTTATTTTCATACTAAACATACAAACCTAGACATTTAAATAACAACATTAATTAAATTTTTTCTATAGTATTACAAATATATTTATACAACACACTAAAATATTCCTTATTTTCTAACAAATCCTGAACGCGGCGGGGAACACTTTGTGACGGTTGACGTTCACTTTCAATGTCATTGTCATTGTCATTTAATTCACTCAATTCACTGACCAAAATCAAACGTTGAATGTTAAAACTTGAACACTGTAAGATAATATGATCCAAATCAGCATCCTCTGCTCCACAATGATGACATCGACTATTGTTAATTATGCGAATCCTATTCAGGTGAGCTGGTGTTAAGCAATGTCCCAATCTCATGCGTGCTATAATAGTTATAAATCTTCTTGTGATGTATTTGAAGTTATGATACCAAGGTTTAATCGGTAATTCATTTTGTATTTCAGCATACCATCTGCCTTTCGTTTCCAGGGTTATGTCCCAATACTCCTTCCATAAGTGTCTATTAAGTTTTTTAAAAAGGCTGTAGTAATCAGTGAATGGAACCTTGAGCAACTCCGATCGATCCTCATCATGATCTGAACGGGCCGCCGTGTCAGCTACCTCATTTCCACGAATGCCACTGTGTGAAGGTACCCATACAAATTCTACTTTAATATAGTTATCAAGTAGTTTTTGGATTATAAGTCTAATATTACAAATAATATAATTTAACTTATAAGAAATATTTACATTATGTAGAGCAGACAAAACACTTCTGGAGTCTGTAACTATCAAAATATTATGTACATTATTTACAAGACTATTTACATGCTGCAGTGCACAATAAATTGCATAGCATTCTGCAGTGAAAATGCTACACACCCTGTTTAATTTGATACATTTGGTGAAGTCTAGCTGTGGATCATAGAAAGCTGCATTTACATTATGGTCTGTTTTAGATCCATCTGTGTATATAATATAATGTTCTGGTCTATTGTCTTTAAACTGTAAAAAATCAAATTCATTGTGCACCGTGTCAAAATGGATTGCAAAGCTGTTAATAATACCATTATAAGGAATTTTGTATATAGGCCAAATATTGTTTTTAACAATATCTTGTGAATTCTTATTTACATGTCCAAATATTGTTGGCATTTCAGGTAGAGTTCCACTAACCAAGGAAGAAGCAGAAATGGCATTGGGAGGAATTGACTGTGAGATTTCAGGATGTATTGTTAGTTTCTTTAGTAAAGGATTATCATCTGATGCCATGACTTTTAATAAAAATCTCTCAGCCAACAACAACCTTCGTAATGTCAGGGGAGGTATACATGTCTCAACTTCTAAAGAATTAATAGGTGTGGAGCGCATAGCACCACAAATAAGTCTCAGTCCCATATTTTGAATTACATCCAATTTTCGTAACAAGGTGCTATTGGCATTCATGTAAGCTAAACTACTGTAATCAAAATGGCTTCTCACTATACTTTTGTACAGCATACTCATAACTTTGGGGTCAGATCCCCAAAAACTTCCTGCTAAATGTCTCAATAGATTAATACCTTTCAGTGCTTTGTTACTTATATGGTTAATATGTTCATCAAACTTTAATTTATCATCAATAATGACGCCTAGGAATTTGTGCTGCTTAACAACAGGAATTTCTACATTATTGTATGAAATTTTAATATTGCTAGGAGTATTTACATTTTTACTGATAACTAAAACTGAACTCTTTTCTGGACTAATTTCTAATTTAAGTTTACTATGGTAATATCTGTATAATTGAGACAAAGCCTTATTGATATTAGACATTGCTATATCTATGTTTTGATTTATGCTGTACAAAAGCAAGTCATCTGCAAATTGCAGGATATTTACACCTGGGACATCTACATATTTTAATATTTCAGAAGTGTATAAGTTATAAAGTAAAGGTGACAAAGTTGCCCCTTGCATTGTGCCTTTGTTGACAGTCCTAGGTCCATGCAATTTATTATTATATTTAACAAATACAGTTCTATTGTTTAAAAAAGAATAAAGCCATTTTAGAACATGACCAGGTATACCAATATCGTGAGATACTTGAATGAGTTCTTCTATATTAACATTGTCAAAAGCACCTTTTACATCTAAAAACACGCAGATTGCATTAGAGTGACTTAATTTAACCTGTTTTGCATCTGATAATAATGATACAAGGCTTTCAGAGCAACTTTTACCTTTTCTGAAGCCAAACTGTATAGGAGGAATTAAGTTTTGAGATTCAACAAAATAATCTAATCTTAACTTCAACATATTTTCAAAGAGTTTACCCAGACAAGATGATAAGGAAATAGGTCTATAAGAAGAAGCACTACCTACAGGTTTATTAGGTTTTAAAATTGGAATGACACACTGTGTTTTCCAAGACTCGGGTATTACTAATTCATTCCATAGTTTATTATAAATATTAATTAATGTTGTTTGTGCATTTAAATGTAATTTTTTTATTAACATGTAAGGTATGTCATCCAATCCCGGTGTAGTATCTTTCCTACTCTTTAAAGATGTTTTGAACTCTTCTATAGTGAAATTGTTCTTGAGAAATACATTTACATCATTTTCTGTAGCATTTTCGAACAAATACTCACACCTATTATCATCTATTTCAGTAGAATCTGCTAAGTTATCTAAAAAACTTGGAACCCACTCATCATTGATGTTTTTGTTTCGATTTGTTCCAATTTTTTTAAATTTTTTAATGTATCCCCATATCCTAGAAACTGGAGTTAACCTATTGAAGCTGCTACATAAATTTTGCCAAGAAGAAGAACTTTCTTCCTTCAGAATTATTTTCTTTTTTGCATCTAGTTTTTTATACCTTATCCAGTTTTCAATGTTGGGTTGAGAAAAATAATACTTTAATGCATCTTTTGATTTTGCGACAGCGTCACTACATTTTGTATTCCACCATGGTACTGGTTTTTTAATTGCTGTGTTTGCACCTAATTTTCGTTTTGGAATTGTTTTATTCCTTAAATCATTTAATGTTTCTATAAAATGGTTATATGCATTGCAAGGGGAATCATTTATTAAGTCCAAGTGGGAAAAACAAGTTTCTGATAGGCTATAATATTCGTCCCAATCTGCCTTGCTATAAATATATTTCTCTTGATCCACAGGAGGTGATGTGTCATACATAGATGGCTGAATGTTGATCTCAAGTAAGGTTGGAAGATGATAGCTACCCATGGGATCGTCATGAACATACCAGTTACATAAATGAGCTATTGAAGAGCTAACAAGGGCAAGATCTATCGCTGAAGCTTGTCTATTAGGATATGGAACAGTTGTTGGTGATCCATCATTCAAAATACATAAGTCAAATTCATCAATTATATTATATAAACATCTACCTCTATTATTATCACTATGGCATCCAAAGGCTATGTTATGAGCGTTAAAATCACCCATAACTATACAAGGTTTGGGTATGTTATTGATTATGTCCTTTAACTTTGCCGAGTCAAACCTGATACTTGGAGGGCTGTACACACAAAGTATTGCCATTGCTCCAAATTGTGTTTCTATAGTGATACATAAGTTTTGAATCGATTCTGAGAAGTGTGTATTAACTACTTTGTACTTTAAACGATGATTCACCAAAATGGCTACTCCATTGTGAGAATTTATGGAATTTTTGTGGATTAAATTATATGTGGGAAAGTGTGGAATTATAGAATTAGATTTGAACCAAGTCTCATTAAGAAGACAGATATCTATATTTTTTTCAATTAATAAATTTTGTAATAGGCTTCTTTTACTCTGTAAACTTTGTATATTATACTGTAAAATATTTAGATAATTATCCATGTTTAAATTAAATTTGATAAAAATATTTCTTTTATTTTCTTATGTGTGAGTGGTCCATCAGAGTCACTCTTGTTTCCTAATGCAACCAACGATTTAACAATTGCGTTAATTATAATATCATTATTTGCTACTTGTTTAATATCTAAAGTTTCATTAGTTTTAGCCTTATCAGTAACCTTGGGTAAAACAGGGAAAGATTTCTCATTAAATGTAGGGGTTGGTTTCACAACAGTGGCATACGATTGCTGCAGAAATTTTGCCTTTTTCTCTTCAATTTTTTGTTTTTTAATGGGACAGTCTCGTGAAATGGCAAGATGATTACCTGCGCAGTTGATGCATGTGATCTCTTCGACATCGCATTCTTTGTAGGAGTGACGACCAGCACAAGAAGAGCAGTTTTGCTCGCCTCTGCAAGTCTTAGCAGAGTGGTTAAATTTAAGACACTTATAACATTGCAATAGTGGTGGTATGTATGTTTTCACCTCGTATCTAAATAGTTGTATGTAGGCGTATTGCGGTAAAGATGTTGATGCAAAGGTGACAGCAACTGTATTCAGAGGCACTAATTTTCCTTCTACCTTACGCATGAATCTCTTAATTGATATTACTTCAGAGTCACACACTATATTTTTATATATATCTTCATTGGAAAGTTCTTTGGGCACAAACCTCAATACACCAATCCTTTCTGTCAGATAGGATGGTATGAATGCTTTAAATTTATTCCTCCACAGGAACTCTTCCATTTTTAGAAAATTATTGGCCGCAGTCGCTTTTCTAAATGTTACTCCTATTTTATGCGCATTTACTCTATGTACACCTAGGACTCCTTTAACATTGTCTGATATTAGGTTGGTGAGTGTGATAGGATTTTTATTCCCTACCTTCTCCTGTTCTGTCGACTCGACGTATACTATATATTCTGAACTCGTATTTTCTATAAACAATCTTTTATAGTTTGGTTTAGTAAAAATATTGTATTTATTTATAGAGTCAGAATTTCGAGTACCGGTAATTTTTCTTTTCTTCTTTTCCCCTGGCTCTGGCGGCTCCTCACCGCCACTGGTGACACTCATGGTGGTTCGAGGTCTTGTCAGAAGTTATTTATGTGGTATTTCCGTATAATTTTATATTTAATAAACTTTTTGCGAAATCAAAATTACCGCCTCGTTTGACTTCCCGCCAAAAAGTCCGCAATAATCATCATTTCATCAGTGTTGCTAACGTTAATCAAAGTCAAAGTTTTTATTAGTATCAACAATTTCCTGAGTTCCGCTGAACTATTCGAAATATAGACGAAAATATTTTTTTCATCAGTTTTAGTGATTTTGGTGAATATCCAGGTCTTCCCCGCGATCTTCGCGCCACGTAAACTCGGAACGATTTTTGAATTAAAAGTACAACTTGTTGTAGCATCTTTTATAAAATGTGTTTATTTTACGGGCAATCTGTATAATACAGGTACCTAGGCAATATATATAATACCTGGGGCGGCCAGGCAATGTATGAAATATGAATATGTCATGGTTTAAGGGCTAATGCTAGTTTCACACGCAGCGACTTTGGTTACTGGCGGGGTGGGCGGGGCCGGCGCACAGTGGTCTGAAAATCGAGCTCCATACTCATAGAAACTTAAAGTACGGAATTAAAAAAAAAAAATAGTAATGGCTCTGGTATACCTCTCTTTACGTAATATTAAGGGGAAAGCGATAAGGTAGCCCGCGAAATTCAATTTTTTTTTACGATTTTTGCAATTTGCAGCTCAGTGTCTGGGTGTATGTTGATTAAAGTATGATTCGCCACCGTAACAAATGTTATACATATTTACAGAATTATAATAATTAAAATCAGTAATACAACTCCCTATAATAGTATAATCCTCAAATGTCAATATTTCATGAAATAGTCATCCATTAGGATTATGTTTGGTTAAGACTTACAACAATGAGTTTAGTTCAATTGATATTCTTTTTCTCAATAAAAATGCATTTAGGCAACAAATCCAAGCAGCCTTAAAGGATCAGCAAGGTAAAGTTTAATGTTTAATAATAATATTTAACGTAATGTTTAATAATTAATAATGATGTACGCGCACAAATTTACTTTTTTTTTTCTTTTTTTAAATGTAAAAATCCATTTTGAGTTCTAGGACAATATATAACTGTGTTACTAGCTAGTTTTAAAACCTACTATAAATTGTAATCTGTGGAGAACGTAGTGGGTAGCATAATTGTTAAATGTAATATTTAAGTTATTTTGTCTATTTGTTATTGTGCTACTATTTGTTTTCCCTAAATGAATAAATGAACTCAGGGAGTTGTATTGATGATTTTGATAACTATAATTCTTTAAATACAGATTTGTTATGGACACGAATCATATTCGGATCAACATACACTGACCTGCAAATTGCAAAAACCGTAAGAAAATTTGAATTTCGCGGGCTACCCTGGCGCTTTCACCTTAATGATACTCATATTAATACTCAGAGGTTGACTGGAATAACACTCCCCACCTGTTTACATGTGACAAATCCATACCTATACAATCAATGTTACCTAAACAATAGCATTACACAAAGCACTTAGATGTGGTACACAATGAACCGTGGTTCATTGCTTACCCACACACTCACACCCACACACACACACACCCACGCTCACGCACATGCGCTCATGGGTACGCTCACTGCGTACCCATCCCCCCCCTTAGGAAATGTTAGATTGTGTTTTACACAATAACCGTTGCGAAGTAATTCCAAGAAATAGTTTCAAACAAGCGCAAGGACCCACATTACACATACAATTCACTCGTAGTTTAGTAAAAGTTAAGCTAATAAAGTAATTAAAAAAAGAAACACCTTTTTTAAGTCGTTTTTTCTTGAGAAAACACAATGACGCGGCGTATGTGTCCTTTTGTCGCGACAGGCGGCCGGTGCGGTGATTATATCAAACTGCATGGCATGTCAAGCTAGTCGTGGCACGTTTTTTGCACGAGCTGGCAACGTCGTGTATTGACGGTAGGTACTATGGTTAATACGGTACACGCGGTTCATTGGCTACCACTCTACCCTCCATCCACCATCCACCCATCCACCATCCATTCGACCTGTGCTGAGAAAGTCTATAAAAACAGCTATCACTGATGATATGACACCTCTTCTCATTAATGACGAATCAGGTGTAGGCAAAGAGAACATTGAATTTGTCGATGTTAATGTTAGTGCGTGCTTCGATTTAGAGGACTGATGAAGGCGAAGATACTCTCTGTTAGTAGTAGTTTTTATGTGTAATAGAAAATATGTAAACTTATAATTAAATATAGTAGTCATAGTTATAACAGTGGTAAAACACGGCTGAAATAGTACTGAAATAAACAAATGCTTATTTTACTACTATTTGAGCTATTTACCTATTTTAATCATTTTAATACTTACTGGCTTTATTATTTAGTTTTGTTGTCCTTGCTGAGATAGTTGTAGTGTAAATGTATTTTGTTGTGATGTCTTGATAATTATTAGTATAATTTTACAATTTATTATATTTACTTATTTCAAAATATGTTTATTTTTTCGAGATACTGAAAATTCATAATTTCAAAAAATTGCTACGTAGCAATTTTTTGAAATTATGAATTTTTGCACGTGCAAAGCGGTACCCAAAGGTGCATTCCATTAAAGCTCATGTCATTAGTATCTAATTATAACCATAATCACGGTGATTAACAAATGAGTTAGTTCTTGGAAAGAAATTTAGTAAAAAAAACGTGTAAGTATGTAATCAATAAAACTTTTAATTGTTGTCATCATAAAGGTTAGCAGGCTAAAACTAACGACAATATATGTAAATCGATCGGCAACTTCATTTAACCACGTCAAAGATTTAAAAAATCACATATCGAAAATTCAATATTTCAAAAATTTGCTACGTGCTAAGCGGCGCCCAACGGTGCATGACCTGTATGTCATCTTGATGGCCGTGTATGGTACAATAGCTCGTGTGAGCACCAGCCTATCAGTTCCATTGTATCCTACGAGTTTCAAAAAAATTTACTTTAAGTGTTTTCTCCCATACAAAAAAAAAAAACACTAAACTTTTATTTCTCACGCGTGGAGCGACTTATAATAAATAAGCTCGATTTTCAGACCACTGTGCGGCGCGGCGCCCGGCGGTGACTAAAGTGTGTATCTAGCTTAACGCTTTGAAGGACACTAGACTACGAGACATAATAGAAGTTTCATTGTTAGAGTAAATAAAGGATTTTTGATTTCAGAGAGGGTAAATAAAAAGTACCTACACATTTTTATTACAGCATCTTTTTAAATCTTCTAATTCACAGTTCAAATTGATGAAGAGATTAGTTATCAATTTCAGTAAAGCCCTGTTTCTCTCTTCCCGCCACTTTGCAATCATGACCAAGACAGGGCCGTCCATTTAAGGCAACTTTAGGACAATGCGGCCGCTATGGAGAATATAGGATGTAAGAGCGAGCGAAATGAGCTCGAAAATTTTTAGCACCTTTCTTCGAATAAGTCAGATTTTCATCGCGCGCCGAAAAAAAATGTTCGGGGACAATCCCGGCGAGGTCTCGCGGGGAGCTGGAGCGGGATGCATCAGTGGTTATGTAGAAAAGTTTGAAAAATAAGAGAATGTAGGATGCAAGTGCGAGCGAAGCGAGCTCAAAAATCCTTGCATCTCGCTTGGGATTAGTTACTCTCTCAGAGATAGCCGTAATAGGTATTATTATAATTTTACATACAATCTAAATTTATAAAAGAAGAAACTGACTGACTGACATATCAACGCACAGCCCAAACCGCTGGGTCTAGAGATTCCAAATTTGGCAAGTATTTTCCTTATAGGGTTTAGGGGTGCACTAAGAAAGGATTTTTCAAATTTCACCCCCTAAGGTGCTGAAACGGGTTTCCAAAGTTTGTATGAAAAATCTTATTCCTTGAGTTAATAGACATGAATAGTTAACTTGACATGAATACTTATCTAAATAAATTATAAAGTTTGTCATTTTTAATTTTCCTAAACTACCCCCTAAGGAGGGATTGGGGGTTTCAAAGTTTGTGTACGCACAAACTACGCACAGGCTACTGATCAAGCTATGTATTTGTTGTATAAGCTGATCTCGTATTGTATAGGATTTCCTTACAATGAGAGGTCAGTGTAAACTGGAAATGTATAGCTTGATGTGTAGCCGTGTCTCGTACACATCACCATAATTATGATAATGGATATGATTTTTGTTAATTTGTTCTAAATTTTTATAATACTTGATAAAGTATTATAAAAATTTAGAACAAATACTGATAAGTCTAATCAATACTTTTGTCTTATTTTCGGAAAATGAGCGCTGATTGTCCTTAATACAGGCTACTAAGTAGGTAATCTAGCTAGGATATCAGATCGTAAACGTATATTGTTAGGTACCTACTTATCTCAGATGTATACTAATCCTAAGTTGTCAACCTACGAGTACTTTACTGTACTCTTGTACTGTACCTCTGTACCTTGACTGTACCTCTTGTTTATGAAATAAATGTTTTATGTTATGTTTTATTATATGTCTTGTTTTAGTTCTTACCTGAACAAGCATTTGCTTATTCGTCGATTATTTGGGTACATTCGCTAACTAGGCTATCGCACCCACCACTAATAACCTACTTTACATATTATATAATTTAATGTTTTAATAAACTGTCAATCATTAATGGACACAAAACAGTGATTTTATTTCCTGTTCACATCCCGTGTGATTCGTCCACCTACATAATACATCTCACTGTACGGAGTTACTGCCCGTACATTTGGTCCTTCGAGCCGGATCGCCACTACTAGAGCAAACAGTCCCGCAAGGCGCACACTATCGTACGGAGATTCTTCAGACCCTGCGATCCCCACAGGAAACATCAAAATTTGGTGGTTCGGGAATTACATCCTAACAACTGAAGAGTGAAGTCAACAGGGCTAACGTCCATCAATAATACGCATACATACAACAATTATGGACACTAGACAACAAGAACTTCTCAAGCGGCAGCGCAGAGGGCATCCGGAAAATTGGTATCAACTTTGGAAAGGATGGCCCTGACCACAAGAACGCTACATACATCAGGGGTAGACTGGATACCTTCCAGGCCCACTGAAACGCATTCGAGATGAATCATAGCGAGCTAAGGACGCCACAGACTGGACCGACATATACTACACTACAAAGGTGTAAGACCGGAATACTCAAGCATCCAACATAAGCTGCAAACATGGCCTACCTGCACTGCAGAACCCGCGAGTCACCAGGTGAACAGAACAAGAACACTGGAGTCCTTTCAAAATCGGACGAGCTCAAACTTCAACAAGCAACTAACTTCAGAGCCTTCTCCCGTTTCACCCGCAACTTGTGTATTGCTGACATTATAGAGAAATAGGATATAGAAGACAAGCTCAGGATCCTCGAATCTAGATGGAGGGTGATTGACGAAGTACACTGGTGGCTCGCCAACATTCTCGGCAGAAGATGAAACAACACCTAAAAGGGAAGCTAAAAGGGGAGGCTGAGCTTGTGCAACATTTGCCTGTTTCCGAAAGCAATTACGACTCCTGCTGGGAAATCCTCCACCACAGATACAATAACATGCAGCTGCTATTCACCAAAGAAAATTAAAGTTTTGATGAATCAACATACGATTCAACATCAAAACGCTCACGTGATGAATCGCCTACACGACACCAGTCTCGAAATCGTACACGCGTTGCGTAACTTGGGCATCGACACGACAACATGGGATCCAATTTTAGTGCATATCATATTTTAGTGACGGGAAAACTGGACACTCACACCTACTCTGACTACATGGAGGCAAGGAAAAGTCCAAGAGGGCTGCCTGATTTCAAAGAGTTCATCCAGTTCATCGAAGGGAAGTTCACGGCGCTGGAATCAGTGGTCCAGAAAACAAGCAAACCTAACAAACAAACAGATGCCGACGTCCCCCCGAACAAAGGGAGCTCGACGACAACAGTACAAAAGGATGCGTACAACAGATACAGACGCTATACCAAGGCAAACCATACAAGCTTCGACAGAAATTGAAATTGTAAAGCAAGCCACATCTCACTCTACTGCAAAACGTTCCAAGAAATGACGCCAGACATAAAAATTAGGACAATTGTCCAATTGAACATTTACAAAAACTGCATGTATCCGCACAACGGACAGAAATACAACTCGCAAAAGAGGTGCAAAGTGTGCAATGGCCCACACCACACCACGTTACATGACCTAACACATGATACTGGGTCACACAGTCATCAAGTCAACTGACCGACATCGGGACTAACAACGACTCGCAGCGAAAAACCAATCACGTGTCAGGAAATTTTAACGAAGTACTACTAGCTACAGTACAGCTTAAAGTAAGGGCCGCAGATGGATCTTAGGTACACCTTACTCAGTCTAGTTCTAGACCAAGGCTCCCAACTGAACCGTATAACAGAATCTGCTGTGCATCGACTTGGCTTTCCGCGACGCAACCACAACGCAACTGTGTCGGGAATCGGAACAGCTTTTTGGCATCATTATTTTTTCTTTCGCCAGTAATGAAACTTAGAAGACTACCTGAGAAGACAGAAAAAAAACCAAGTCTCTGAACCGTAACCTACCAGAGATATCACGGTTGCTATTTTGTTTTTTCAGGCGGTAAGCAAATTGAAAATATTTATTGAATTTCGTTTATCATGACTAATAAGTAATACTAATAACTGTTCCTAACAACTTTAGCGACGTTGTTAATTCATTTAATTTTTTTCGGTGTTATCGATAACACCTGTTGTAACAATTACCGGTTAACTTACTTAATGATATTAATAATCAGCTAACTCCAACTTTTATGTACTTTGTACACTATTCATTTATACAGAGCACATTATAATATATACTAGACTGCAACTGTTGGCTTTGGATGGGAACAGGATTTTGATAACAAAAAAAGCAAAATATACAAATAAATATTTATTTATTAAAAAAAACATCTTAAAATCACCATCACTACTCACATTTAATACCTATCAGTTTAACTGTCGATTACGTTAGGTAGGTACTTAAAATGATATCTAAAAAATGAAGCTGGGGGTGTCAAGTTTTGTTAATGTCTCCCCCAGTCCGTAATAAAAATATACTAAGTACACTTTTTGCCTCCTTTGTTGGGACTGGCTGGACGCTATTATGTTGCATTTTTCACACCGCACTTTTTGCACGGGTCCATCGATCAGGTTAAGCTACGCTTGCCGCGGTTGGTCCGTGGATGGGTGACCATCTTTACTTATCGAGTTCCCTCCGTGCCTCGGAAAGCACGTTAAGCCGTTGGTGCCGGCTGTCATTCGTGGATCTTTGACAGTTGTTACGGGTCGTCAGAAGCCCGAAAGTCTTACAATCAGTCTTACCCAGACCTTATCTATTACCCAGTAACTGGGTTGTGGAGGTCAGGTAGGCAGTCGCTCCATGTAAAATACTGGTATTCAGCTGCATTCGCTTAGACAGGAAGCCGACCCTAACATAGTTGGGAAAATGCTAGGCAGATGATGATGAATTGAAGTGTGGGGAAGTTGTCAAGGCCAAGAAGAGAAGCTCAGCTCCAAGCTGGCTACCATTGGCTCGAAATCCATCATATAGCTGCTGAGCTCATTGAGGTCGGGAATTTGATTTATTTTGTTTACAAATTAATCAACTAACGCTTTTCCGCTGGGCTGTACACTATCGCGCGTACATGCATCTTAGTAAAAATGCGGGAGAGGCACAATTAACCACGCAGCAGGCGAATTATTCTAGACAAGTAACATTATACAGATGGATTATCGAAACATGAAAGAACTAAAAATCAGGCTCGACAACTCGAGGTCAGTTTTTTTAATAGAGCTGCAGGATATCATTTATGACGAGTTCAAAATAGCTTGTGCATTGTTAAATGCATTTGGAAAAGATTTAACAGATTATCCGTTGGTTGATTTATTTTGTGACAATGTGATTGAAAGAAACCTGAATCATAATTGAGCTGATTTCGATCCAATGGTGGCAAATGTTCCTGGCCTTGACAACTTCCCCACACTTCAAATGAGTGACATCTATGCGCTGGGGACGTATGAAGTATGTCAGGCCAGGAACTACTATAGTGAACATTTAAGAAGCGACCGCTCGTACGTTCTTGAAATACACAGAGAGAGCAGATTAAATATCCTACGCGCATTTGAAAGATACAACATCCCTGGCTGCTGCGTGGCAGAAATATTATGCTGTATGCTTCATCATCATCACAATAGATTATTACTTCGTATCTACTAAAACGATCTAGAAACTAAAAAAACTAGAAAAGCGAGCAATGTAGGTATCTATAGGAGTTAGCTTCTTTTACGGCATGAAGAGCCGACGAGAGTGAAAGCATATTTCGGGGTGGATAAAACGAATAGATAGAGGTCTTTAATATAAACGAAGCAGACTTTAGTACTCTCGAAAAATGCAAGCGTGGCGGGTGAGTACACACTGAATTTTTAAAGCACCTCCAGCGTTCGTAACTTGTTGGCTTGCAGAGACTGAAATTTTGCGTTAGTCGCTTTGCTTTTGCATTTTCAAGCACTTATGTTTTTTAGTCGTGGAAATGTTTGTTTTTAAAGGGTTAGCAATGGGCAATGGCAGCTAACCTTAATCTATATCTATCTGTCTATACCAATAATAAAGCTAAATAGTTTGTTTTTAGGGTTCCGTAGCCAAATGGCAAAAAACGGAACCCTTATGGATTCGTCATGTCTGTCTGTCTGTCCGTCCGTATGCCACAGCCACTTCCGAAACTATAAGAACTATACTGTTGAAACTTGGTAAGTAGATGTATTCTGTGAACCGCACACAAAAATAGAAAAAAAAACAATAAATTTTGGGGGTTCCCCATACTTAGGACTGAAAGTAGAATTTTTTTTTTCATCAAACCCATACGTGTGGGGTATCTATGGATAGGTCTTCAAAAATGATATTGAGGTTTCTAATATATTTTTTTTTCTAAACTGAATAGTTTGCGCGAGAGACATTTCCAAAGTGGTAAAACGTGTGTCCCCCCTGTAACTTCTAAAATAAGAGAATGATAAAACTAAAAAAAATATATGATGTACATTACCATGTAAACTTCCACCGAAAATTGGTTTGAACAAGATCTAGTAAGTAGTTTTTTTTTAATACGTCATAAATCGGTCTATTATTAAAACATCGATCAAAGTTACAACGAACTACAAGAACTCTTATATTATGTTACTTGCTGCTACGGAACCCTTCATGGGCGAGTCCGACTCGCACTTGGCAGCTTTTTTTGTTTAGTCGAACGCGCTAGTATCTGGAACTACGGTCTGTCAGATTACAAAAAATATTTTTGCACTAGCATTTGTCCGCGTCTTCGCTCGCGTTAATTTAGAATTTGACAATCTATTCGGGTTGTACTCTGCTTGTAATAATTTATTTCAATCATGATTCGAAAAACACGTGGCGCCATCTATTATCATAAGAATATTATTGTTGTTTTCCTTTTTTTTTCAACCGAGTTCAAAAAAAGGAGGAGGTTCTCAATTCGGTTGTATTTTTATTTATTTTTTTAATGTTTGTTACCTCAGAACTGTCATTTATAAACAGATTTGGAAAATTCTTTTTTTTTATTTGAAAGGATATACTTCCAGATTGGTCCCATTTCTATCAAAATCTAGTTCTGATGATGGGATCCATGAGGAATTGAGGGAACTCCTCAAAAATTATAGGCATACATATAGCGATTTTAGTATTTTCATCAACAAATCAAGCATTTGCATTCAGAAAGTAGCATCTGGTGAAGTGGAACTGATGAAGAAGACCACAGATGGCCACGGGAACTTCTCAACGATAACAAGTATTTCACGGGTGGCGATAAGATATCTCGATTAAGATAGTTAAGCGACTATGACGAAGCCTTAAATAAATAGTTCTGATGAAAATGGTACCATCGAACCGATCTAATGATGAAGCTGGAAGGTAGGCACCGGAACTGAGGAACAAAACAATGTATTCTAGCCGTGTTTGGGCATATCGGAATTGTAATGAGGTGCACTTTGGCTATAAATCATTTTAATGGTAATTATATGCCGCTTCAAATTGCGCTACTTGAGTTGTATGTAATGTGTGGTCTTGATTGTCAGAAGTCAGATTTCGTAGCCTCGTTATCTCCGTCAACATAAAACTACGCCTTCCAAACTTCTGACACGGCTTAGCGCGATGTAGGTATATTTGCCTTTTTGCAAAGTTTTTATTTGAGATGGTTGCATATAAATAAATCTTCAAGGCTGATGAGTGGCTTTTGAGTTAGCTTCAATAATTTAATACCTATTTTTCCCACATAGTCTATGTGAATGATGCTTTAATTTATTTTGCAGAGTGGTATTCGATGTGTGGGGTAGGCACCAATAAAAAGTGAAAAATAAAAACTTTTTTTAAAAAAAAAAAACAACCGACTCCCAAAATAACACTACAAAGTGAAAAATAACTTTAATTTCGGAAGTCGGTGGCAAAAATGAAACTAAAGAAAAACCAAAGACACCGACTTCCGAAATTAAAGTTATTTTTCGCTTTGAAGTGTTATTTTGGGAGTCGGTTGTTTTTTTTTAAGTAAAAAGTTTTTATTTTCGGGATGAAAGGTACCCTATGTCCGTTTCTGTACACCTGACAACATACATATATTCAAAATTTCAGGATGGTCGGTTTAGTGGTTTAGGCGTGAAAAGGTAACAAACAAACAAACTTACTTTCGCATTTATAATATTCATAAATTAGACAATACACGAGTTTTTAAATGATAAGCATTTAATAATAATAATTAAAAAAAAAATTGACATCTGTAATTTTTTGTGAATGGTAGAACGATTCTTTTTATTAATGACTTTTTCCTTTTTTATTTGAACTTTGCATGTTACCATATTTGTATGTCTTATGACAAAACATAGCGTACTATTTTATATGTAAATATACTTACCAATGTTTCACAAATAAAGTTTATGATTATGATTATGATTATTATGATTAGAGATATGCTTTTAGTAAGGTATAAAGAATTACGTAATTCAGTGTTTTTTGTGTGAATGTGAATTGTAAAATCATCCCTATTCTAACTACTTGAGGGATGATTTTACAATTCACATGTAATATTGAAATTTTGGGGGATGCGCTGTGGGAGCCGAAATTAAAATTTTCTTGTGCTATTTTACAATTTGCAGGTCACTAGTTGTATGTTGATAAAAATATGATTTGCACCTGTAACAAATATGCATTTACATAATTTTAACCATATAAATCATCAATACATCTCTCTAGGTTAGATTTCGTGCGGATTCGTCGGATTCGGAAATTTATTATAGGCGCAAATCATATTTTTATCAACATCATTCCTATTCTTTAAATTATTTGACCGCTGAGAAAGATAAAGAAACTAAAACCAAATCCCTGTTTGACATTGTATCGCAATGCAATTATTGTGTTCGATATCTGGTAAAAAAAAGTAAATGAGTTGTGTCGTCGGCCGGCGCGGTGGGCAACGGCTTCACATCGGCCCTCAATATATCAACGTGGACAGGACGAAAATTGGACTGGACCCTTGTTAATGTCCCGTACTTAGGCCCTTCCGCCCTTGTTTCTGATTATTTATTTAAGACCTATTGATACTTACACCCAACAGAGGGTAAGTATACCAAACAAATCGAAGGAGCACACATTTATATGCTCTTGCCTTTAAACTAAAACATAGATTTACAAACGAAACAACTCTTTCTGAAAATGGTTTTGCTTTATTTGTGTAGGTACCGGTACATAACTAATTAACTACCCTAGTTCAGATAGTTTAACTTTTGGTTAAGGGTTATTGATCGTGCATTTTTATTGTTTTTCTAAAGGTGTGTCGTAACGAAACGAACAATATCTTCGCTTATTGGAAATCTATGGATCCTTTAAGGATTTGTGGGATTCTCGTCAAAATAATAACAAAAATAACCATTGACCTCGAATCCTATTCTTCTGCAGCGAGGGGTGAGACAGGGAGACGTTATCTCTCCGAAACTGTTACCGCGGAAAGGGCTAGGCATCAACATCAATGGCAAGTACCATCACCACTCACCTTCGGTTTGGGTCTCAAAATGAAAATGGACAAAACGAAGGTCATGTCAAATGTCCATGTAGGTAACATCCACTCTCATGAAGATCGCTGTTCAACCTGATTTTGACTACCACTTGTACTAGCATGTTAAGTGTATCTGATAATGTCTATCTCCTTGTACAATAAACTTATTATTTAATAAGTCAAGTCAAGTCAAAGATTTATTTGCATACTAAGTGTACATTTTGAGGTCTTTTACAAAAGTAGGTACTTATAACTTAGCGGCCTTTTCCAGGCATCGCAAACTTTGAGGGCTAACTAGCAAACATTTAAATTATAATGACACAATGAAATTCATACCTTCTATCATTATGTAGGATTAATCAATCTAATAAATTTAAGTCTTAACATTCTAACGCATGCACATTAATTTATAACATTTTTTTTTTTTTTTTGGCTTATCTTATTATTATTTTTTGTCTTTGGCTTATCTCGGGACCCTGGGGTCCCGGACCTTTGGAAGGCGTACGAGGGGCCGAAGCCAACTCGCAGAGGCCCCTTAGACAATTTCAAATGACGAGGAGGCACCAGTCGACGATTATCCCTGTATGCACTATGCATTTGCACCCAAGGACAACCCCCGGTTGGTGCAAGACTATTGCAGAACATGGAAACAAAACACATTGGGCCTATGGGTTTGGGTGGCTACATGGATTGGGTACCTTGAACTATGGAACCTTATTATTATTATTATTATCGGAGACTCTACTCTCGAAGTTGTGGAAATAAGTTAAATACAAAAAAAAAGCTTGTAAAAAAACTGTCCAGTTAGGTAGGGCCAATTTTGAGAAAGAGGTCAATCGTCGAATCCGACTCGGTTTTCGGGAAGCTACGTAATATATTCTCGTCTCACATACACCAGTAATGACCTATGGCACTGAAACGTGGTCACTCACATCAATGGGCCTCATTCATAATCAGCCTATAATGTTCCCACTGCTGGGACACAGGTCTCCTCTCGGTGAGAGGGAGTGGGCCGTAATCCACCACGAGGGCCCAGTGCGGGTTGGTAGATGTATGTCACTCTCATACACACTCACTATGTCTTCCTTCGCCGTTTTGAGAGAAGTGGTGATGAAATTATTTACACGAAGTAAAACGACTGCCTGGATTCGAACCCACGACCTAAATCTCGTAAGTCGGGGCTGCCACCATTGCTCTCATGGGCCTCATTAGAAGTCTAAAAGTCACTTAAAGGGCCATAGGGCTATGCTTCCCTACGTGATCGAATCAGAAATTAAAAGATCCGTAGGAGAACCAAGGTAACTGACGTAGCTCGAAGAATTGCCAAATTAAAGTGACAGTGGGCAGGGCACATTGCTCACAGAACAGATGGCCGAGGTGGGCGTACGGTCCGGGGACGTAGCGTTGGAAGGCCTCCTACATGGTGGAACGATGACCTTCTGAACGCTGCAGGAAGCCGCTGGATGCGAGAAGCACAGAGCCGGTCGAAGTGGCGGTGCTTGGGGGACGCCCATGTCCAACAGTGGACGTCTTTTGGGTGAAACAATGATGATGACGAACAAAAATAAAGGAGAAAATCTCTGGGACAAGATAGTCAATGCTCGGCATGTCCCGGTTTTGCCGCACAGTAAATTTCTCCATACGTCTAGTCATAGCGCGGGAGAAATTGCGTCCTGCGAATGCCGCATGTTGCTGCCGCGCACCTTGCGCGCTCTGTTTGGACACACCTTTATAGGATCCATAGATTTCCAATAAGCGAAGATATTGTTCGTTGTCCATTTCAAGATTACGTTCAGACATGGATAATGACGAATGCTGACTGCGAATGCCGCGCGCGCACAACTTCGCCGCGCGCGGCATTCGTTCACGCTCAATTGCATCGCTGTATTTGAACACACCTCTAGAAACTTACATTTTAAAACCTTGCTGACCCTTTTTACCCGACTGCCGAAGGAGGCTTTTTTTTTTTTTTTTTTGTGAAAATGTGTTAAGAACCTATTAAAATTAATAAGTACCTTATAATGATGGCCCAGCGGTTAAGTGACTTTCTGAGTTTATCTTGAACATTACTGATATCTAAATAAAAGAAAAACATCGTGAGGAATCGACGTTAATATTCAATTGTGATGTGTGATGGGATGTGATGTGGTGAGCCAAGTAAATAGAATAAATAAATATTATTATAAGTCTGAAATCGCCACCCCGTCTTGAGCAAGCGTGGTGATCAATGTTCTTGCCTTCTCTGCATGAGAAGAGGCCTTTGCCTTGCAGTGGGGCAATAGTAGGTGAAGACAGAATACATTGCGAAAAAAGTAAAAGTAATAGGTAATTTTTTCGCTCTCAACTCTATGTAATCATATATATCTATGCATTCATCATTCTCCTGCCCTTATCCCAATTTATTTGGGATCGGCGCAACATGTATTTTTCTTCCATACATCTCCATTAGTCGTCATCTCGGTAGTCACCCCCTTTCTATCCATGTCATCTTTCACACAATCCATCCATCGTTTCTTTGGTCTTCCCCTACTCTTATAGCCATCGGGACATAAAGGGGGGGACCCCTTTCTAGCCATATCATCTTTCTTACATGCATAGTTTCTTTGGACTTCCTCTACTCTTATAGCCATCCACATTCATACTGAATTAATATTTCCTCACGACATTTTCCTCATTCCTCCGCATCACATGCCCATACTATGACAACCGATTTCCGCACAACTTTTAGTCACCAGTGCCACTTTCAGACTTCCTCTTATGTACTCATTTCCCATTCTATCCATTCGCGTGACACCCCACATCACGTAATTTTACGGCTTTTACAAAAGGTATTTATTACGTTGATAATTTGAAGTCTTCCGCT
Organism: Cosmia pyralina; assembly: GCA_946251885.1. Lineage (NCBI taxonomy): Eukaryota > Metazoa > Arthropoda > Insecta > Lepidoptera > Noctuidae > Cosmia > Cosmia pyralina. Next base: position 17,466,564 of record OX276346.1, read on the forward strand.
ATTATTTCAGCTTCCACCTATCTGCTTCCAGAACCTAGGCTGACGTGACACGTTTGAGCATTCGGGGCCTATATTGATGGATTACTATGCATCTACTTTGATGGACCTTTTCTGAACGAAGTGATGGATGCAGGCAATTCATGTGCCAGCCAACACACGCTGACTGACGGACAGAGGCAGCGAAGCATCAGTTACGGAGATTATTGAGAATATACTCTCTGTAACTCACTTAGATATTAATTTAATTGAGAAATGGAAGAGGATTCTTGAGAAGTTTTTTGAATGAATGAAGGGTAGGTAGCCTAATCAAAAATTCATTGTTACTCTTAGTACTTACTACTTTGAGAAGTAAATAAGTACATCCGAACGAAAGCATCCCGAGTTACAGAGTAAGTAATCAGTAAGTATCTACACAGAGCGATAAACTAGGTATAAGAAAATCAGGGAGGGATATTATTGAACCAGAGCTGAATAGATCTGCGCACACACCTGCACCAGTGTGAGCTCTTTATCTGATCTTATTAAAGGCGGCAGGAAGCCTCCATTCCGATCACGTAGACAATTATTCGACTAAAGTGTGCGGGCTTGAATCACTAACCTCAGCGAACGGCCAACTTTTACAATAAATCCATCCTGGTCTCGACACTTAATCAGTCCTCCGATAAAAGCTTTAATCGAGAGTTAGAGAAGGTACCTACTAAGACGCACTGATTTTATTCCAACGTTACTGAACTAAATTAAACGAGAAGCGACTGCGATTACAAACTCAGCGAAGTTTTTATTCAATGAGGTTGACTCAATCTCGTTTTGTGAATATAGGTACCGAGGTAAGTACGTACCTCTACCTACCCTACGTTGGTACCTACTTAGTAGTGTAAGATAAGAACTCAGTCGTATCTATAAAGAACACAGATACAAGACTTCCTATTTCTTGTATGAGTCGGTCTACGAGTACGGTACGGTAGTTTATGGTAGGCAAGCGATCGCACTTTTAAGAGCTTAAAGTTAAGTGATTCCCATGTTAGTTGCAATTCATTCAATAGAATAGACTCATGTATTTGATATATATTTTATCGAAGAAATTGAGATACTCTACAATACGTTGTTTACTGTCAAGTGCGAGGGCCTTAGCACACCTCCGCTCCGCCGCGAAACCATTGCAGCGAAACCGCAGTAGTTCACTTTAACTGACTCGCATGATGTAAAAGGTTTCGCGGTTTCGCGGCGGAGGTGTGTTAATGCCCTCAATGTTCAACAATAAAAATAAGAATTTGCCGAAGAACGTTGTTTCCATTGAGATTTTTATTCCTTTCATTACATACCTAGTCGGAGTTTTAGGAAGGGGCTTCTTTCATTTTATTATTGCACACGCAGCTCAGGCGAATTTGTTGTTAGGGTTTCTGTCCGCACTTCTACTTTATGGTAGGTATGTAGGTATATCGTATTAATACCAGTAGGTAAGTGGACTAGTGTGTTAAAAGTCAGTGGAATACATGAATCCGCTGGGAAATCGAATATTAGTGGGGCTTGGAAATTGATAGCTTGGCTATGAGTTTGTCGCCTTCTAAACCGATTCCTCGCAGTTAATTTCACTTAACCGCGGCCATTTATTCTCGCTTCTCAATTTTATTTTGCTTACAAACGTTTGTATTGCTCTGTCTATTAGTATAGAGATGTTCCATAGTTAGCATCAGGTGATGTGATTTTTACCCGACTACGGCGAAACAAAAAGGAGGGCTATCATTTTGACCGGTATGTATGTATGTATGTATTTATTAATGTATGTATGTATGTATGTTCATCTGTTCCCTCATAACTTCTAAACTACTTATCATAATTTGACAAATGAGGTATCGTTAGAAGCGTCTTGGGCCGTCCGCTGGTTATAGGCTATATGACGTCACAAAAAATTAGAGGACATAGGTGCCGATTCTGTTGTGCACAAACTAAACTTAATTTAGGCTATTGCTAACTTTTTCTCTCTATTATGACAAGAAAGGGACGGAAGTAAATTAGAGCTGTCAAATTAGTTACAACTATTTTTTCCACAGACATTTAGACGACACGTAAAAACATGTCGACTAAAAAACACGGTGAAGCGCAAGGCGTGAACTAGTTTGACATCTCCAACTTAGTTCATAGCTATAGCCGTCCTTTTCTCGCGCTGCCTGTTAGTAAAAGATAGCGATTCTCTAATTTTAGTTTAGTGCGTTCACAAGAGAATCGGCACCATTAACTCATTAACTAAAAAAAATATTTTTTCTAAATATGCCGTGTGGGGTATCAAATGAAAGGGCTTAATTAGTACATTTCAAAATATATATATTGTTAGCTATTATTCGCGGCTTTGCTTGCATGCACCCGATAATTGGGAATAATTTCTAAAATCATATCTCAGATATGAGCTAAACCCGGGTGTCACCATTGTGTGGATCGCCCGGAGGACACGGTGGAGCATACAGTGGAGGTCTGCCCGGCTTGGGCGGAGCACCGCCGTGTTCTCACGGAGGCGATCGGCGGCGGCGATCTCTCGCGTCCAAACCTGGTCCAGGCCATGGTGCGGAGCGAGAGTGCATGGGAAGCCGTCACCTCCTTCTGCGAAGCAGTAATGCTCGCAAAGGAGGAAGCGGAACGCGTGAGGGAGAGGCAACAGCCGCGCCCTCGCGCCCCTAGCCGCTGTAGGAGACGCCCTGGGCGGCGGGAATCGATTGCCGATTCCCGGCCACCGTAGGCGCGGGCTTGCGGACGACGAGTAATGGGCAGCTCGCCGTCCGGTAGGGACCAGGCCCGGGTCGACGGCGCGTTGTGTTCCACGCGCGCCTCAAAGAGATGTCAGCAGTGACGGGGTCAATTGGGCCGATGCCGCCGGGGTCGCGGGTAGTTCGAAAGAGATACCGTGGCCCTGGCACGGGCAGCTGAAGGAACATGGGTGGGTTTTAGTCAGTAAAAGTCTGACACGCCCTCCCGCTCTGCCCAGAGCGGGAGAAGTCATTTGATTTATAGGACTAGAAATAGGGACCAATTAGTTCAACCAGGTTTCAGACTGGCTAAAGTAGACTCATCCTTCATGGGGTACTGTTTAAAATGTTATAATAAAATACCTCCCCACATCCACTCCAGCTGAATGAAAGGAAATTTAAATCTTGTATAAAACGCACACTATGCAGCCAGGCATATTATAAGTTGGGGGATTACATCGCTGACAAAAATGCTTGGCTGAATGCTTGTCCTGCTCCACAAGGACGCATTAATTAATTGATTAGCATTCGGATATATTGTTGGACCTGCTGAAGATTAAGATGAGAGAAAACTTTCTTTGCATTGTTTAGATTCAATCTCTTAGTATTATATAATTGCATAGCACGTGTGAGCACTATGTAGCTACTATTAAGCTACCTTTTACTGGGTACGTCTTTCACTGACTTGAGTGTGCCCTGGCGGTTGAGAGTATGTCATGCTCACTCAAATGTCTCGCTGATGGTGGCGTGTGTGTTGGATCATTAAGTTCCCTTCAAAATGGTTGAGCTGAATGGTGCTGATCCATGCGTCATGTTCGTGAACGGGCGCCGTCAGTTGGGACTGGTCGTCTCTTAGCTGCCATGGCTTATTTTTAATTTTAATATTTAATTTAGTTGTTTTAGTTATTATCTTTTTATTACGGACGCTTTTTAACGTGCACGTCTTTCTACATTGTTCTCACATATATATTTTCAACTTGAACGATGTAACCAATATTTTGTAAAAATATTATGATTTAAAAGAGTGTCCGTGGAGTTTCTTGCCCGTTCTTCTCCATAGGGATCTACTACGCTTTGGAATGGGCAACTAGCTTCATCTTTCTGACTGACCGACCCATTGACAATTCAAAAGTGCCTGTAATTGGTTTATTTGAAATAAATGCTTTGAGTTACCAGGCCCAGCAGGGCAGGGGCAGTTTGATGATTTCCCATCGACAAAAAAAAAAAAAAAGATGAGCTAAACATATTTTCTCTCCAAACCTACCCAAAATACATATAATTATAATAATTATTCTTCTTTATAAATATAAAATGGCTCTGCAAATACTTATCACGAAATTATAACCCCAAAATAATTTAAATAAAAAGTAAGTTTAAAAACTAAAACCCGATTACTGAAAAATCACGCTCTAAAAAGTATGAAACAAGAAAATATTCTATCTGAAATTAGAAAAAGACAGACAAATTAAAAATCCGGAGTCACACGTCATGTTAGGGCATGAATCAAACTGATTACGTGTGACTTCGGATTTTTATATTTGTGTCTTTTTATAATTTCAGATGAGAATATTTTCTTGTTTCATACTTTTTAGAGCGTGATTTTTCAGTAGTCGGGTTTTAGTTTTTAAACTTACTTTTTTTGCTAGATTGTTACATACCTATTGGTTTTCAAAAACAACCAGTCTTACTAAGGGGTATCGTATTACACAGTAACTGGGTTGTGGAGGTCAGATAGGCAGGCGCTCCATGTTAAATACTGGTATTCAGCTGCATCCGGTTAGACTGGAAGCGGACGGCTTCCGCAACATATTAGTTGGGAAAAAGCTGGGCAGATGAAGATGACATATCTATTGGTTTTCAATAAAATTTGTAAACTTACCTACAGTCCTACCAACTTATCTATGAACTGAAAGAGGACGCCACCGCCGATGCGTCGACACAATCGAATGACGTGCGTCGGCCGGCACAATCGAAGACATTTCAACATGACGGCCGTAATTCCAATTTTCGCCATTTCACAGATAAGTAGGTAGGAGAGTACCTGTTCTCACTATGTTCGGTCCTTGTAGATACAACCACAGAACAGATAAAATCTGGTTCTGTGGATATAACCCAGACGATAATATTCCACTTGCGCGTCTGCTGTCAGAAAGTTTTATTATTTTTTTTCTTGAATTCATTAATCAATTCATAATAGGTAACATTTTTTTTAACGTTGTTTTTATAAAATCAGCGCAGCAACCACAGTTGTCGGGACACGCAAGTGGTTGTTGTACAAGTTCATATGAGACTCTTGAACTTTGTCACTAAGGTCGGCCAACCCCATAGACAAACCCCTTGGCATTGCCGCCGTCCAAAGGCGACGGTAAACACAGGTGGGTCGGCCCGTATTGTTTGCTTACGTACTTATAACATAATAACAGTGTTCCATAGTCAATCTGTTCTTTTAATTGAATAGCCATAAGTACCTCATTGTTGTTTTAGATCTCGGTCCTTAGTTCTTGGCTACGAACGTGGAAATCCACTCAAAACTTTAGTTAATAACCTATAACTGATAAATTTAATTCTTGGTTAAGTTCGCGTAGCCTCGTCGGAGTCCATTTTTGAGTTTCAAAGTTTTATGGGAAACCTTGTCCGCTGCACATTGTTTACGAACAAAGCGAGTTCTCGTTCAGTTTCCGATACCAGCGCGGATCGAGTCCGCCATTCGCGTCCAACTTATCCGTCTTTGTTCCGCCAACTATTGATGCTTGATGAAACTCCGTCCGCTTCCGCCGTCTTACAGGTACGAGTTGGTGTTGGGCGTCGCCGATCGCCTTCGCCGTCGCTCGCTGTAACGCTTGCACAGTTCTGTATCTGCCCTCCTTTCGTGTTCCGTTATATCTACTTTATGTTATGATTTGATCCTTAGGAAAATTCAAACCGAGGCATGCACCTAGCTGAATATCATTTATATAATGTAATTATAATGTTAGGCTTCACATTCAGCATGAGCGTATGTAGCAATAGGAGTAATTTCCATGATGTGCTTCCAGGATGTAATATGTACACTAAGGGGCAGTAGCAATAAATAAATGTCTGCGAAACGAAACGCGTCATTCAGAAGTCCGTTATAATCATGCGAAAGAAAGTTTCGCCAGCCCTAGAATTTCGTTTCACTTTTAGAAATAATGGAAGAAGCTGACATATTATACTAGGTTGTTCTAAAAATTGTAAGCCACAGAATAAATATAATCTCTTTTTTCTTGAAACTATTTTGAATTGATGGCTAATAGTTTCAATACAAATCTCCTTGGTGAAAATCATTGGCCACCGTAGACATGTGTAGTTCTTTTTTTTATTTTTTAATGATTATCTGTCACTCTTCTTTTGTTTTCAACAATGGACGTCTCGCGAGAAGCTTTTCGTGCCAATGATATTTTATGTAGAAATTACATATAATATCATTGTTTCGTGCTATGACTTTTTATGATTATAAACGAGGGTTAACCTTCAAGGAATCTCAAGAAAATTTACAAACTGCATTTGGAGAGCCAGCACCCTAATTGCTAAACACGTTATCAATCGGAGTTGGTTTCATTTTGACAGTTCAACAACATTCATTGCGTTATTTACTTTGTGGAGCAGACAAATTTTTCGAACATATGAAGCAATGGATTAGCAATTTGATTCATAATGAAACCAACTCCGATTGATAATGTGTTACGCATTTAGGGTGCTGCTCCTGCGTTAGAAACGGTTACTTATTGGTTTCGTGAATTTAACTGTGGGTGAGAGAACCTAAACGATGACCCCAGACCCGGCCGACCTACAACTGCAGTAATTCATGAAATGTCATCAGGGTAGAGTGGCTATTGCGGGAGAATAGACACATTACACATCGAGAGATTCAGGCTGAACTGAAGATTGGATCCCAGGCAGTTTCCACCATCCTGCATGAACACCTTAAAGTTAGGAAGCTTGCTTCGCGATGGATCTGAACGCGCCTGCTCAAACAGCTGGTAGAACCATGGACTATTTGAATACTTCGAGGGTACAAATGTTACCTCATCCTCCATACAGCCCAGGCTTAGCTTCATGCGATTTTTTTTTTATTTCCCACGGTAAAAAAAATGCTTCGTGGCCGAAAATTTAACACATTATACATTTTTGAAATCTTTCGAAAGCTGGTTCATCCGAATGCATAAGTGCATTGAGGTTGAAGGGGAGTATTTTGAAAAGCTTTAAATAAACTTTTTTCATATTCTAACTATTTTTCATTTTACTAACAATTTTTGGAACACCCCACGTATTGAAGCAAGTTTTCAACATGGAGCTATGCACGATTGGTTTGACTGAAAAGGCGCGAGGCGTGCGTTGAGCGGCATGCTATGCTACCATCACGGTGGACGTAACTACCGATGCAATGGATATTATTGAGTGCTGCTTAGTAGACATTTAAAAAAGACTAAAATTATTTTTACTTGTCTTATATCTAATAAATAACTGACATTTTAAGCATGGGTTTCGTAGGAGATCACGTATACCTAACCTATGCTATCTTAAACGTCCGAGTATACTTTTCCTACTGAGGAACAAGACCGACAATTTGATAAATTTTAATGTTACTGAATTATAGTTTTGTGATAACTCTCATGTTGTTAATGCAACACAATAAAGCTGCAGGTCAAGTAGGTACCACCTAATCCAGATTGTGCCTTTAACATTTTAGTGATACAGTGATACAACGGCCCCTTTCGCGGCCTTAGCGACGTGTTTTCACTAAACCATTGAAGCCATACCTGTCTAAAACGTATTAAAGAGCTATGCAATTAAGCACTTGACCTTTGACATTAATAAGACTTGAAATAAAATTTGAACAAGGACACTAGTTCAATTAATTTCTTTGACTAAGTTCAAAGTTTTCTTTCAAATGAACCAAGTGCTCGCTTCAGTTCACATTAAATGACTTGACTGCCATTGACTTATATGTTACTACTTTTTATATCTATGTTGACTACTGATACTTTATCACCGAAATAGAAATTAATACCCACTGCTGAAGTAGTTTCGTAAATAAATCATAACTTAGAAATACAATGACTTGTTATATTATTTGCATTTACTCACTCTTAAAACTGTAATTTGCAGGCATCACATTTGGTGACTTAAATAGATAGGCCCATTTTATGTAAAAATTACCGCAATTTCATACATGTAGATCCAAGGTAAGATTTTATGTTCAGTGTAAAGTAAAGCAACGCTTTTCTAGAGAGAAAGACACTCTCATGTGAGCAGATGAGAGACGTGATTCAATTTGCATGGTATGATGGACGGATTACACGGTGCAAGTACTCGTCCCTTTGTCGGGACAAATGCCTCAGGAAATAGAGTGCTGTTATATTAGTATTACAATTTTACATTTTGTAAGTAGTTGCACACTTATTTTTTATTATTTCGATGCATAAAAGAAAGCATTCATAAAAGGTTTCGTATGAAAAATAAAACTCTTTACGCGAACCACACTGATGGAAGTTCTATGTAGATGTCGCGTGGAAAATAAAGCAAGAACAAGAGTATAACTCTTATGATTGTTGTTCTAATGTCATAATTTCATAAATTCAATGTTTTTTTTTCTCTATTTTATCAATTCAAACAGCATTGAGTTTAAATAAATAACGGAGTCGAGAACATGTTAAATATTTTAATAATAAGTAAGTACTATTTCAGAAACTATAATGGCAGAATTTTAAGGCAATGTAGGTTAAATAAAACTGATGCTTAAGGTAAAAGTGAAGCCTTTTCCCAGCATTGTAGTAAATTACGGTATCCGCGGTGATAATTTATAAGGAAATTCTCTGGTAGCGGGACAAAAAATGTGGTCTATACTTGAGACCCCACCGCCCCGCACTGGCCCACTAATGAAGGAGCTACTCCGTCGCTAGTATCGAGTTACATGGCGCATTTTTTTTCTTAAATGAGTAGGTCATAGAAATATAAAAAACACTTCTTTCATATATCTATGGAGTAGGTATTGTGATTTGATTTTATTATGTAAACCATTGGATTATTAATTAAATAAATCTTATGGATCTTTATAAAATACTATTTTGTGCGTGAAGTGAAAAGTTGCCATTATTGTATATTAGCCCCCTTATTCATAAAAAAACTAAAACGCTTTATAAACCTTTTTTAGTTACAGAAGTGCACGGTGCACGGTTGGCGCAGTGGTTGAGCGATTGACTGCTGCGCAGCATGTCGCGGGTTCGATTCCCGCACGGAACAAATATTTGTACGACCTACAAGTATTTGTTCCGAGTCTGGGTGTTTTTCTATCTATAATATGTATGTATTTACAAAAAAAAAATGTATATAAGTAGTTTATCAGCCATCTCGTTACCATAACACAAGCATTAGGTTGCTTAGCTTGGGGCTAGATGGCGTTGTGTGATATGTCCAAACATATTTTTTTTTTTTTTTATTTTTTTTTATTTAGTGTTTTGTCAATTTCTTTCGAATTATGATTTGAGTTGGAAAGAAGAAGACAAAATACTTCTATAAGTAAAATAGGTTTATAGAGAGTTTTAGTTTTTTTATGAATAAGGGGGTAATAGTATAGCAATATATTAGCTGGAATTCCGAACTTACCTACCTCCACTTACGGGGTTATTGATGGGAGACTTTCAAGGTCACTGGCCCTAGATGCGGAATCCGTAAACTTTGTAAAACGACCTTGAGTTGGACGGTAGATAGCACGTATCCAGAGGCGGTAGGTAGTATATAAGCAAGGAGCACTGGCGCGTTACGTCGTAATCTAGCCACATTATGTGCTAAGGGACGGCCACCTTGTGGTTTTAGTTTAACTTCCTAGCTAGATACCTCATTTATCGGTTCTGTAATGGAGGGCATCTAAAAGGACTTCCAAATGAGAATAAAAACGAAGAAAAAAGAGGGGTAAGTTATTTTTATTTGTCAGAAACCACACTCCATTTGGCAGTTCCTGTAAATCGGAAATGAAACACTACGTTTTGCTCAGTGTCCTTTAAATAACGCGCCGAATAATGGAGCTTCAAATTTATAGGTACATCCTGGGTACCTAATAGCCAGGATTGGCTCCAGACGAAGGAACTCTTCAACAGTCAACAGTATAGAAACGAAGTTTCATATACGCTTTAATGAACAATAATTACTTTTATTAATTGTGATAGTCCGCTCTAAAGTCCAACATGACCTGGCTGCTGCACCCAGGATTGGCTTTAGACGAGGGAACTCCGAAACGGTCAACAGTACTGACAAGAAATTGTATATACCTACGCTTTAATTGTAATAGTCCGCTCTAAAGTCCAACATGACCTGGCTGCTGCACCCAGGATTGGCTTTAGACGAGGGAACTCCGAAACGGTCAACAGTACTGACAAGAAATTGTATATACCTACGCTTTAATTGTAATAGTCCGCTCTAAAGTCCAACATGACCTGGCTGCTGCACCCAGGATTGGCTTTAGACGAGGGAACTCCGAAATGGTCAACAGTACTGACAAGAAATTTTATATACGCATTCATATACCATGACCTGTTAGCTGCGCCCAGGATTGGCTCCATAAAAAAGATATCCTCAGCGGTCATGAAACTAAAATATTGAAATATTGAAATATTCATACAAATTAACGATATTGTTTATTTAATTTTAATAACTGATACAAATTAATAAAATATAATAATTAATACACGTAAATAAAATATTTTAATAACCTTACTAATTATATTACTTATATTATATTTGCTTAACAAACTCGCAATCCAGTATACCTACTGACTGGATGCTTGTTTTGTTAAAATCTACTATGTTGCCGTGCCCTAACCGGGTTTCATGTTGGAACTTACTTACATATATGTAACAACTGAATGTACACATGAATGCAATAAAGAATTTGAATTTGAATTTGAATTTGAACTTTCAGTAGCACAGGCATGAAACTTTCAAGTACACCAGATAGCCCCGTAGTGTTTGGTTTCAATGGATACGTATTGACTAGTGCATTACACTAGGTGGTTCAGGGTCTGATAATGGAGCCCGTAGATGACCATAGGAATTTCTCAAAAAAAAAATGAGATAGCACCGTCGAGTTTGGACTCGTTGGCTTTGTCTTGACAAGTACTATAGCCCAAGGTAATATCCAGGGTCTGATGATAGAGCCGCAACGTGACCATAGGAACTCTTCAACCAAATATGTTAGCAGCATCGTGTTTGGACTCATTGGATATGTATTGAGAAGTGCTTTAAAACTAGGTGCTGTGCAAGGGCTGGAAGGCTGCTATAGTAACTCTTCAACTAAAGAAGATAGCCCTGATGTATTTGCGGTCGTTGGTTTTGTCTTACCAAGTACTATAGCTCAAGGTGTAGTCCAGGGCCTCATGCTGCATCTGGAAGGTCACCATAGGAACTCCTCAACTATACGAGGTAGCCCCGTTGTGTTTCGACCATTTAGATTTTTTTTGACAAGTAGGTACGTTAACCCAAGTTGTAGTCTAGTATCTGATGATGGAGCCAGATAGTGGCTATAGGGACTTCTCAACCAAACAAGATAGCCCATTTGTCTTCTGGCTATTTGGATATGTAGTGACAAGTAGGTACGTTAGCCCAATGAGTAGTGCAGGACCTGATGATGGAGCTGGAAGCACACTATAAGAATCTTCACAGAAACAAAATACCCGTTGTCTTTCGGCTATTTTGATTTGTATTGGCAAGTACTATATATATATATAGCCCTAGTTGAAGTCTAGAGTGATGTTGGAGCCGGAAGGTGGCCATAGGAACACCTCAAAATTACAAGGTAGCGCTGTTGTGTTGGACTCGTAGGATTTGTCTTGACAAGTACCTTACAAGTGAAGGTGATGGAACAGATAGTTTATCAAATTCTAATGCTAGATAGTACAAAATAAAATATAAGTAAAAATCGTCTTAAAAACAAGCCTTTATTGAACTAAAAAGTACTAAATAAATGTTACGTAAACAAATTTAAGGCGTGAACGCGTCCTTACACTTAAAGATAAGCCTCAAGCTTTTGAGAAAATATTAAAGTTCTACGAGTATGTTTACGTAAGTTTTACTTAGTACTTTTTAAACCAATATAAGCTTGTTTTTTTTTTAAAAAAAAAAATACTTATATTTTATTTAACACTACTTCACCGGCAATGTTGGCAGTGATTGCGCTTTGTTTAGAAAAATCAGGAACAAACAATAAAATGAAAAATAAAGGAAACTTACAAAAAGAACTCGTGCTTAGCTACGGAAACTGTTATGGGAATGTAATTAATTCCAAAGACTTGAAAATAAAGGAAACGATAAAGAAAACGAGTATATCTACGTAATCCTGTTAGTACCTAAAAGCTATGGGTGTGTTAAATATAACCCACTGCAAAAGTACCTACGACTAAGAAGAAATACCCTAAAAACGATTTCAGGTTTAATTACAATCCTGTCAGGCTCCCGCGTACTGAAAGCATGTTACGTCGTAAAAGTAACAATAGTAGGTGACATGTAAGCCCGCCTGTAAGTCAAGGCGCTAATGAACCGCGCGAAGAACATCGTACTAAAGACTTTGGAGTGATCTTGGGGAGGATTTTTTGAGCGTACCTTCCCTTCTTCATTAGTGTAATTAACTTATGCCGTAGGTACCTATTCTTCTACAATTCGTTGCGGATCTCAGAAGGTTATTAAATTACTATTCGGGATTTCGGGTATATGGTATATTTTTAAAAGTCTTCAATATGGTTTTCTATAGCATCATGTTGAGTTTCGATTCTGAAATTGATTATTGAGCATATAGGTTTTCGTGTTCATTTCGTGTCGTCGTTGAATAAAATCTTTCTATTTGTATAAACATATAATGTGATTTCCAAAGACAAGATAGGCATATATTGAACTCGACTTTAGTTGTATTTAGATATGTTTATATATATATAAGTTTTAAAATCAATTCAATCTTTTAATATAATTCATAACTTTGTACGATTTCTGAACAAAAACAAGATGGAAAAGAAATTCCAATTAAGCATGTACCTACTCTACATCAACGTTATTAAACTGTGAACGGATTCGGGAGTTGTGCTCAGATTTTCTTCAAGCTTTTGTACAACCCTCGCAGGAACCTTGAATAACATACCTACTCAAGGAAACTCGTAAATACCTACTGTATTGGGTTCCATACCTCAAAAGAAAAAAACGGAACCTTATAGGATCACTTCCTTGTCCGTCTATCTGTCTGCCAGTCTGTCAAGACCCTTTTCTCAGGAACTCGTGGAGGTATCAAGTTGAAATTAATATAAAATAAGTAGGACTAAGATCCCTCAGAGTTCTAAAAAAATCAAGCTTCTAAGTCAACCCAATAAAAAAATACGGCCATTTACGCGACATATTTTGTTCGCACGTAAATCAAAACCTATAGGGTATTTCCTGCTGTCCTAAAATCATGAAATTTGGCAAGAAGCAAGGTCTCACAGCACAAGTAAAGGAAAAGTCCGAAAATTGTTAGTTTGTAATTCTATCACATAAAAAATATTTTCAAGTCTGTCAGTCTATCAAGACCCTTTTTCTCAGGAACGCGTGGAGGTATCAAGTTAAAATTAATATCAAATAAGTAGGACTATGGTCCCTTAGAGTTCTAAAAAAATCAAGTTTCTAAGTCAAACCAATAAAAACCTATAGAGTACTTCCCGTTGACCTACAATTATGAAATTTGGCAAGGAGCAAGGTCTCACAGCACAAGTAAAGGAAAAAGTCCAAAAAATTTTTAATTTGTAATTTAATCACATAAAAATTTTTTTTTTGGGATTACCATGTTAATTTGGTTTTTGGGATCAATTCTTTTCAACTACGGAACCCTTCATTGTGCGTGGTCCGACTTTTTTTTTTTTTTTTTTTTTTTGAAATGGCATCTCGTAGTGTGACCATGAGAGGTCCCGACTACTTAACCGGACTTTCCTGTTGGTGCCTTTAAGCGAGCTCAAAAGCCTCCAGCCAGGGGCATAAATACTAACTAAATTATAAACTAAACGACTGCGCACTAAGGGCACCCCCTGTGGGGTACGGACCTCGGCTTAGGGAGTCGTTGTCATTGACCAATGATATACAAGGCAAAGCAATAGGCTGGATCAAGTTAGGGGAATTATTATTATCAGGGGAGTTTAAAGCTACAGGCTCAGCTACGCCACCAGCTGGCTCGATTAAACCGATCAAGGGACATGAATTTACATTTACGTTAGATGGTCTTAAACGCGGTGGGCCTCGGCGGCGAGGCCGGAATGTAGATCTGTGTTTGTGTTGGACTGTGCTAGTGTCCCTACTACTTTCCTGGAGGAGGGTGATAGGGTCATCGGGTTCAGTGAGGGCATGTCGCGGACGGCGGATACTGCTGATTCTACTGGGGACATAGCTAGCGGCTTCGACAACCAAGGGGTTGCGATGTTTCACGGCGGAATCAAAGAAACGCTTGGAAAGGCGTTTCAAGTACTGACGGATGGTCGGGACTTTAAGGTCAAGGTGGAGGTCCGCGTTCCGAACGAACCAGGGGGCTCCCGTTACCTTTCGGAGGAGACGGTTCTGAAGGGTCTGCATCCTATGGATGAGGTGGGGCTTTGCATGCGCAAAGACTGGGCCCGCATAGGTCATGATAGGTCGAATGCACGCTGTGTAAATACGCAACTTGCACTTAAGGGACAACTTGCTGCGTGCATTCAGAACGGAGTGTAAACGGCCGAGAGCAAAGTAGGCCCGCGAACGAACCTGCTTTATGTGCTCTGAAAATGTTAAATGACTATCGAGCGTCACACCTAAATATTTGGCTCGCTTTTCCCAAGGGATCTGCTTGCCAAACATGGTGATCGGCCGAGGAGGGGCGGTGAGCCGACTACGCCGTCTCGTAAAGAGAATGGCTTGGCTTTTATCGGGATTGACTTCGATTCTCCACTTTCGAAACCACTTGCCGAGGGCATCGACTGCGGTTTGGAGGGTGCGAGCGATCGAGTCAGGGCGAATTCCCTTGGAGAAAATGGCCGTATCGTCTGCGAACAGCGCCAACTGTGCCTTTTTACTCTTCGGGATATCGCTGGCGAAGAGGATGAATATGAGGGGGGAAAGCACAGAGCCCTGAGGGACTCCTGCGCGAATAGGGTGGGGGGAGGAAAGTGCTCCTTCAATGCGATAGCGAAAGGTGCGGTTTGACAAAAAGTCTCGTAGGATGAGCACGAGACGATCCGGCACACCGAGTTGGTACAGCTTATATAATAAGCCGTTGTGCCAGACTTTGTCAAAGGCTTTCGCTATATCAAAGAAGACAGCACCAGTCATCGCACCGCGTTGGAACCCAACGCTGATGTGCTCGACAATACGGTGGACCTGCTGCACGCAATAGTGCTGGGTTCGAAAACCGAATTGCTCGTCGGGAATGAGACCCTTTGTCTCGGCATAATCTCTGAGACGCTTATAAATAAGCCTCTCATAGATTTTGCCGAAGACGTTGAGCAGACTGATAGGCCGGTAGCTAGAGGGCTCGCTCTTAGGCTTGCCGGGCTTAGGGATACCGATAACGGTAGCCTGTTTCCAGGCGTGAGGAAAGATATTATTACCCATGGCACCATTGAAGATGATGGTCATGAGCATAATCAAACGGGCAGGGAAAAGTTGGAACACCCTATTGGTGATTCCATCTGAGCCGGGGGCTTTACGGTGTTTTAGACCCTTGATTATCTCGTGCACCTCGTCAGGAGTGACGGGAGGCAGGGGACAATCAGGGTCCTCAACGGGGGGGAGGGAGGCTCTACGTTCGACTTCAGCGTCAACCTCAGAGAGGTGGGCTTCGTCTACTGGTTGAGAGCTGGGTGAGCACTGGGCCTCAAGACTATCGGCAAGGCATTCGGCCTTGTCGATATCATCGAAAGCGATGGTATTGTCTGGGCGTACTAAGGGGGGCATAGAAGCTGTCTCTGAGGACCTGAGTTTCCTCTGTAGGTGCCAGAAGGCCTGATGAGTTGGCTCGAGCTCACTCAACATCTTGTCCCAACGCGTGGAACGCAGTTCCTCTATGCGTTTCTTTACAGATTTCTGCAAATAGCGCATATGGACTTTGTTCAAGCGGCAGGGAAAGCTGCTGTAGGCACGGACAGCCGCGTTCTTCTCATTCATCAGGGCACGTACATCGTCCGGCAGCTTCCAGCGATGGTCATCCACCGCTGGAACCTCCCTTGAACAATCGTTCAGGACTGATTGTACGTGCTCCGTGAATGAGTCGATCGCAGCTGTCGTGTCAGCGAGAGAGTCAAACTGATCAGGAATAGAGTCTAAGTGGGGAGATGAGGAGGATTTCAGACATTCGCTTACTTTCCTCCAGTCCGTCACCAACCGGGTGGGGAGAGGTTGAGAGGGATCGCGGAGACCTATGCGGGGGGCCGCGTGGTCCGACACCCTCTTGGCCGGTTTTATCGAATCATGTGCCTAATCAACAACCTGATTTAGTGTGAAAATAACAATAATGATGTGCAGTTTGTACATACTTACATACAATTGGTCAGTTGGCGCTTCATGTATGTTTTTTCCGTGGCAAGCGGATAGTTAGGTACAAAGTGGTAATTGGTAGGCACATGGTGCATGGTGCACAAGTTGAATTAGTTTTTGTACAGGATGGAGTGCGGGCCGCGGCGTGGACGGTTCAACTGGGGAGGCTCAGCGCAGGCGGAACCACCCTCACCTTGCCTCAAATTAATTAAAATAATTCGTTGAAAACGTCACGAATCTACCAGTTTCCGCAGCTTGTTAGTACGCTCTTGTTGGTTTGAAAACATTAAATTCCAACGGATCTGTGTGGAGAATTTCACCGTTTAATTCTCGTAATAAATTCGTCGCACGTCGTGTTTTGACATTATGACGGTACTATACGATAAGTACTCGTAGATATCCCATACTGCCATAATATTGCTGAACCAAATATTGTAATAGATTATCCTACAAGTGTTGGTGTCGTCATCACGGCAGAGTGTATATATATAAATGCCCATACGGGGTGGTTTCCCAGTTTAGAACATTCAATAATGTTCCGTAGGTTCTTAACGTGCTGTAATTTACAGTGAACGCTGCAGTGCTCAAGAACGAGTGTTTTTACTCTTTTGCGCTTTTATGGCCACGGGGGAAAAATTCATTGAAATTCCGGAGTAACGTAGATAAACTCTATGAAACTGGGCAGATACACCCAATTAATTTAATTTATATCATGTTTATTATACGAAAAATACGCCCCAGTAAATAGTTTCACGTTACGTTGAAGTATCTTTTAGGAAAAATACTCGTTTTAAAAAGACGGCAGTCTTTCTTTTTAACCGACTTCTTTAGTTCTAATGAGCAATACATTTAAAGAATTTAAACGGATATTATACTTTCGTTTTGGGCAGCCAACTGTAGCTGTAGTTGAAAGCATACAGGGTAAAAAAACACAGTAAAAATAACATCCTCATTCTACCTAAATTGTAATGTTATTTTTCAATACACTTCCTCGAAAACTGGTTCATATCGCACTACGATTAGGTTCACAATGGAATGTATTTCACACGCGTGCGATTTTTCATTTTCCAACACGTGTGCGGGAATAAAAATTGCCACAGATAACTTATACCTATACTTAGTCTAAATTGGTTCAATGCCTCTATTCACATCGTCTCTATTCGGAGGTGAATGTTTTTTTTATCTCGGCAAAGAGAAATGCGTTTTTACGGCGTTAATATTTTTTGAATATTTAAATAATGTTTATAAATAGAATATCATCAAAAACCATGATTATTACAATAAAAAAAAAAACGTTTATGAACAGATTAACATTTATTTGTGTTCTAAACTCAAAAATATTTGAGTTTTCTATTTTTCATATTAGGCTGTTTATCGGCTTTATACCTTTGCTTCTCCTTCAACCTGGCGAAAGCAAAGCGCGGAAAAAAAAAGAAAATTTAAGTCATAGTTTCCTAATAATCATGATAATCACGACAAAAATATTTTTCGTTATTTTATTTCTTCAAAAGTGTATTGAAAAACGTCGTTTGATACACGTGGACATTTGTTATTGCAGTTCTCGGCTCAAAGGTATTTTTTTTACTTGTGCATAAAGTTTTAATAAATAAATAAATAATAAAAACAACCTCGCCTACGGCTCGGGTGTTAATTCCGCCTCGAATGCAATAACAAAAATTCTCCATTTGTATCAAAATGTACTATTTGTGTAAATTCTGTAATATTCGCATTTAAATGTATTAAGAACTTTGAGTTGTAACCGTGTCAGAGATCACACCCATGACGTCATGCACGTAATTAAGCTGAGAGTTGAAACACCTAGTGCTCATGTAGTGTAATTGACTAGTTTTATTAATTATCTTTCGTTATTTGCCTTGATGTACGGTGAGCATTTTGTTTTCCGTCTTGAAATTCTTTGAGTACGGGTAGTCAGAAACCCGAAAGTCTGGCAACTAGTCTTACCAAGGGGTATCGTCTTACCCAGGACCTAACGGGGTTGTCAAACTCAAACTCAAACAATTAAACCAATTACAGGCACTTTTGAATTCTCAAGGGGTCGGTCAGTCAAAAAGATGAAGCTAGGCGCCCATTCCAAAGCATAGTAGGTACCTATGGAGAAGAACGGGCAAGAAACTCCACGGACACTCTTTTAAATCAAGATATGGTTACAAAATAATGGTTACATCATTCATGTTGAAATTTCACATCTGAGAACGATGCAGAACGTTAAAAGCGTCCTTAAAAAAAAACAATTCAAATATTTAAATTAAATTAAAATAAGCCGTGGCCGCTAAGGTATGACCAGCCTTCACTGACAGCGCTTGTTCACGAACCTGACGCATGGATTAGCTAAATGATCCAACACGCGCCACCATCAGCGAGACATTAGAGTGAGCGTCACATACTCTCAGCCGCCAGGGCACATTCAAGTCAAACAAAGACGTACCCAGTAAATGGTAGCTTTAGAGTATGTACATAGTACTCACACATGTGCTATGCAATTATATAATACAAAGGAGATTGAGTCTATACAATGCAATGATAGTCTTACAATCTTCAGCAGCTCCAACAGTATCTCCAAATGTTAATTAATTAGTTGTGGTTGTGGAGCAGGACCAGCATTGAGCCAAGCATTTTTAACAGTTATGTATATGTTGTAAAGGTCAGATAGGCATCGCTTCATGTAAAACACTGGTATTCAGCATCCACTAGCTAGAGGCTGTCCCCAACATCGTTCTTCGGAGAAAAACTAGGCAGATGATGATGGTCATTGGTCATGAGTTTTGAGTTCTGGTATATTATTACATGTTATTCTTAACGAAATCGCGGAAAGGGTAGATTTATTTTACTGTTCTCTGAATGAGTTCACAAAGATTACTTTACATGTGTTATGTTATACTTAACTTATTGTTACTTGAAGTACTTACTGTTGTTTTACTTATTGTTTGAGGCCACGCTACCGATTTGGGGCAACCTGTAATGTTAGTTGTGTTGGGAATAATAAATAAATAAATAAATAAATAAATAAATAAATAAATAAATAAATAAATAAATAAATAAATAAATAAATGTATTCTTAATTTCTGGAACTGAAAACCTAACTGCAATAGGTATATAAATTCATTTGTAACCAAGCAATAATTATTAAACAGTGCAGCTAATATAATACACTATCGCTCATTTCCCGTTTAGCAAAGTTACTTTTATATGGGAGCAAGTATTTGGTATGGCATGCACGATTCTGTCGGCAATATAACAACGTAAGTGATTGCCTAGCCGTGTATACGTACAACTATTCCTCGAGATTTTCAGGAGCTCTTGAGAAAATGTTGATGCGGGGTCACGCATGCCGTGTCGAGGCATGCTCAGCAATGAACGCCGCCGGCCGTGTGATGAGCTGGACGTGTTCCCGATATACCAACAAAAGGCTTCAAGCTATTCTAAAGGTGCAGATTTAGGTGAAAAAGTTACGCAAAATTAAGGAGGAAAACTTGAATAAGGACTGAAATTCCATAAATTATCTTAAGCAAAAGAACTTTTTCAGTAAAACGATTAAGTTTAAGTTTATGAACGTTTTGTGCTAAATGAACGACCTTCTGGCTTCATCATTAGATCTATTTTGGTACCATATTATTAGAAAGAAAAAAAACCGGCCAAGTGCGTGTCGGACCACGCACAATGAAGTGTTCCGTAGTTGGGATGAATTTATCCCAAAAACAAATTTAACATTGCAGTTGAAAAATATGTTCTCCTGTACATCGATATACGTCACGGACAATTCTCCGACTACAAATATAAGTCTGAAAACGCAAAAAAAAATTTTTGTGGGATAAAACTACAAATTAACAATTTTCGGACTTTTTTCTTTACTTTTGCTGTGAGACCTTGCTTCTTGTCAAATTTCATGATTCTAGGTCAACGGGAAGTATGTACTCTATAGGTTTTGATTTATTTGCGAGTAGATGGCCGTATTTTTTTATTGCGTTGACTTAGAGGCTTGATTTTTTAGAGCTCTAAGGGACCATAGACCTACGTATGATATTGATTTCAACTTGATACCTCCACGAGTTCCTGAGAAAAATAGTCTTGACAGACTGACAAGCAGATAGACAGACGGACAACGAAGTGATCCTATAAGGGTTCCGTTTTTTCCTTTTGAGGTACGGAACCCTAAAAAAGAAAGAAAAAGTATTTATTGGGACTCGCACAGGAAGATCACAAACTAAACCAAACACACTCATACAAGCATAAAAAAATAAAACCCGCCAAGTGCGTGTCGGACCACGCACAATGAAGAGTTCCGTAGTTGGGATGAATTAATCCCAAGAACAAAGTTAACATTCTAATTGGAAACCATGTTCTCTTATACATTCCAACTGTAAATGTACTCACAATATTGAGAGATTTACCATGTTATTTTAAGACCACAGACTTCTTATAGGTTTTCCTGTAATCTACAGGTAAAGAACTATTTTCTGTATTTTTTTCAAAGTTTTAGGCTCAGTAGTTTCAGATATAAGGGGGGGAATGGGTTTTTCGAAAGAGATACCGTGGCCCTGGCACGTGCAACTGAAGGAACATGGGTGGGTTTTAGTCAGTAAAAGTCTGACACGCCCTCCCGCTCCGCCCAGAGCGGGAGGTCATTTTATGATTTCCAATGCTCAAAAAAAAAATATATTTGAGACCCTCATAGTAAGCAAAACTTTTTCTTAAATTTTTCTTATTTGCCACCCAAAAGGGGGTTACTTTTGGGGGCATATTCAAAATTAATTTATTTACTTTACCCGTCCCTGTTTGGGTCACAGACATTCATATGTGTAGAAGAATGGGATTTCTTTAGCAACTTAATCGGTCCATTAGATTCGGAGCAAATTGGCTATGACAGACAGACAGGTAGACACACGAGTGATCCTATAAGGTTTCCGTTTTTTCCTTTTGAGGTACGGAACCCTAAAAAATCAAAATAAAAACAGGGAGTCCTGCATGCTGTAGTCACGTATCCTGTGGCCATTACGTTATCAAAACAACACGAGGGATGCAAAATTATTATTGTTATTATGTAATTTATACTAACCACCTTCTGAGAAAAATTGCTGAAATTGATACGGAAAGAAATGAAAATAACCTAAGTATACATTCAGTCTTAGCTGATCGGCTTCGTTCAAAATTCAATAATAATATATAATTACGAATAATAGATATTTAATAAGCAAAATAACAAATATAAATTCTACTAAAACACTTAAACACACAATACATCTTAATTATATTCTTACTGCACTAAAAATAATGAATATTTTTAAAGCGAATAAACAAATAAGCTTATTTTAATTACAATTAGATAAGAAAATAATAGATATTGATATATATAATAATAATAGATATTATTAATAGATAATAATAATAATAAAGATATTAATAGAATAAGTTAATAAATTAATGGAAATAGAAAATACTTAATAGGAGTTAAAACATTTTAAACTGAAAATTAATAAAGCGCTCTTCCTCTCTACATATTTACAAAGATTTGCTGTGCCCGACAGGGTCCATAATTGTTTCTATTTTATTTTATTTACCACCTGTGTACATTATGGATTTAGCAATAAACGATTTGATTTGATTTGATTTGTTCCTGTAAGAACCCATCAACAGAACCTTTGTAAAAATGGCATGTTGCAGCGCAGACGTGGATTGTTGGAAGTCCTTCCACACAAACTTGTGTAGATTATTTAGTTTACTGAAAGGGTTGATGGCTCATAGTAAACTGTGCAGACTTGGCTTGGAGTGAAACCTCGGAAACGGACTAGTTGTAAATAAGGCAGCGTACACACATATAACTGCGCTATCGTCGCCAGCTCTGTCCGGCTGTGTCGTTTTTGCGCCGGAACTGTGTATGAGTTACTGAGGCCGCCGTATCCGGTAGCCCCAGCCTTTTATTATTTAACATACATGAAGGTATTTCGTGGTGGACAAAGTTTCAATAGCCGAAATAGGTCAGAACGTTTTATGGGGTCCTGCTTTTACGTTCGTCCATTTATAAATATTGCCTATAGGATTCCTTATGTAATAAATGCTCAACTGGTCTGGCGGACATACAAGATATAAAAAAAAAAACAAAAAAAAACAGCCAAGTGCGTGTTGGACCACGCACAATGAAGGGTTCCGTAGCTGTAGTTGAAAATAATTTATCCCAAAAACAAACTTAACACTGTAGTTGAAAAACAGTACTCCCATACATTGATATATGTCACGGTCAATTTTCCAACTGCAAGTTAAGTTTTTAATAAAAAAAAAATTTTTTTTTCAATCATAAAATTGCATATTAACAATTTTCTGACTTTTACCTTTACTTATGCTGTAAGACCTTTATTCTTGCCAAATTTACGATTCCAGGTGAACGGTAAGTACCCTGGTTTTGATTTACTTGCGAGTATCAAAATATGTCGCTTAAATGGTCGTATTTTTTTTCTATTGTGTTGACTTTTAAGCTTGAGTTTTTTAGAGCTCCAAGGGAGCTACGTATTTGATATTAATTTCAACTTGATACCTTCACGCGTTCTGACAACACGTTCTGAGAAAAAGGGTCTTGACAGACTGACAGACAGATAGACACGGACAACGAAACCATCCTATAAGGGTTCCGTTTTTCCTTCCGAGGTACGGAAGCCTAAAAATAGGGAAAATTAAGTTAATTTATTATGCATATTATTAAATATTGAGGTAAGTAGTTACCCAATCAAATGAACATACATAATGGAGTTTTATCATACAATATAATATCTTCAAAATGTCGTTCTTTTGTTTACTGAATCTAGAAAAACAGTTAAATACTAGTTAAATTTAGACAGCAGTTCTGAGAGCAGTGGTGGCCGAGTGGTAACGTCCGCGACTTACAAGTCGTAGGTCGTAGGTTCGAACCCTTCACCATTCACCATTTTGAGCACCTGCTCAAAATGGTGAATGGTGAAGGAAACACATCGTGAGGAAACCGGCAAGTCTTAGAACCAAACATTCAAAAGACATGTGACATCCACCAACCCGCACTGGGCCCGCGTGGTGGATTACTGCCCACTGTGGGTACGTTAAAGGCTGATTATGCTGTATGATGGACATACAATAAAATTTATGTAGAGAAAACCTTTCTCTACTATTATATTATCTTCGTACGTTAAAGTAAGTTAGCGAGTGCGTAATTCAACTGTTGAATTTGATTTTTTGGTGAATAAATTGAAAGCGATTACAAAAAAATATTTTATTGTACCTAGCCATTGTAGAGGTGCTTTCTATTCATTCTATGCATAATATATGATTGCATTTAGTATAGCCCAAATGGTAATCTGCTATATTGGATTGATTAGGTACATTAGTTAGAATGCATTGCATTATTGTAATTTTTAAAGAATAGAATAGAATAGAATACAAAGCGAAAAAAAAAAGAAAAAAAAAGCGAAAAGCAAGCGAATATAAAACGTTGTAGGCTTATAATAAATTATCTGTTAACTACATAGTTTTAATGAAACTGTAAACAATAATTGCCGTTTTATTTGTGTCTTACAACAAAAAAATTAATAAAACACGGAGTATCAAGCCTCTTCTCACCAGTGATAAATAGGTACACAGTTTTCTTGTAGTTTTATAAAAACGGTACTGTTACACAAGACTAAGTAGTGAGTAAAGTGGCGAAAACGGTCCGCAACGAGCGTTCTAGTGAGATCATTACGCTGGTGGCCATTTGTATAAATATCTGTGGCGGAAAAAGTCGCGGCCGGATTAAGTTGCGCGTCGTACATTATGAGAACATCCGCATTATATTTCACTGAGCGGCATGAATTATGTGCTGTTGGACCGCACCACTGTAAAGCTACTTTGAATCAGGCGATGGAAAATTCCTTTAGTGGATGCTACGAATTTTTCCCCGAAGGCAATATAATTAGTGAGGCTTCTTCATAATCCCTTTTTTGCTGTATTTGGCACAGTCGTATATAATTTATTTTGTATTTAATATTACGCTCGGCTTTACTTCGCTAAACAGAAATGTTTTTATGAGAATTATAGAATGTTTCTTTCAGGAATTCGTGGTAAGCTCATCTACTGATGCCACATGCCACATCTTCCTGTTTGTATTTGTCACTTTGGTGAAGGGCCTAATTATTTATTATTATTTCATGTTCTAGTACTTAGATCCACAAAAACAAATGAATTATCCTTTTTTGATAGATTGCCGTGATTAGCAGAGTTTGTGTCGAACAATAACCACTGTTTTTTACAAAATGTGTAATGAACTTACAGCAGAGTTTAATAAATTTAAAATTGCGTAAAAGGTAGGCTGTCCTGTAATATGGGGCTTACGTGTTATTAATCGGTTTTTAAGAAGAAGTAACTATCAAAATAATGACTTAAATTCAGTAATAATACCTAATGTAAGCAGTACCCCTACATATAGGATTTAATTTTGAATACCGAGCCCTAATTCACTATGACCACTTAACGATTCCTTACTTCAAAACCACGTCAATTCCTTGAGTTAATCACGATGTCTGATAATAACGTGTTCTCTATGACACAATGAACGAAACCGCTTCCAAATAAAAAGGGGTTTCTACAAGACACTATATTGACGTGGTTTGCACGTGTTACGATAAGCGGGGTATCATGAATTGGGGCCCTAGGTGAAATTTAATTTAAGGGGTCATCAATGTACTCATCATCATCATATTAAAAAAAAAATCAGCTCATCCCTACATTTATGTCGCATAACTCGTCGAAATGTAGGGAACAGCAGATTTTTTTTCACGATTTCAGGTTTGGTACCCTAGTAAAAGCTGTTCATAATAATGAGTACAATGACCCCTTAAAAGGATGCCCATTAATTCAATTTCATCCTGTATTTTCCTGTGGTGTTCAATATCTGCGAAACTTGAAAGGTTCTCTTTAGCAAGGCGATTACACTGTGTTGTTCAAAACGAGCATACATCGACGGAAACAAATGATTGTCTCGCAAGTACAGGCGAACGGCCAAGCGTTCATACTTTTTATTGAACTATAATATTTCTGTTCGTAAGTACGTTGCGATTAACAAAGAAATAATCAATTATGTACTTTATGTAAGGCATGTAAGTACAGTGTTTCTTGTGAGTGTAAGGTTAATCTCAAAATAGGATATAGGTCGTTTCACTTCCCCAGGGTGTCGTTGTAGGTGATGGAGAGATTTTGTCAAATGGAGCGATAGGTTTCTTTCTTCTTAGCACTGAGTAAAACAGTCGAATGTCACTCCTTGCATACAGAAACTCTCCACGTTTTCGAAATTTTTGTCGGTCACGACTTCGAGCGCTTGGTTCTTGTATTTTTTAAGCAATCTAACAATAGGCCGCTAATCCATTAGGATAAAAGATAATGTTTATGATGTTTTATTAACGGCTTCCTTCTTAATATGCCCATCTCGATTGCTCAGTTCGGAGCTAAATGGAGTTTTGCCTCAGATTTGTTTTGTAACCTAATTGTAGTGATTTAAGTTACGCGGTTGCTAAAGTAGCCAGCACAAAGGGGTTTAAGCTGTGATATAATCTTAAGAGTGACATTAAGTTGGAATATTACAGGCACTATTTCTCTCGCCGATAAGGATACTGAATTGTTTAATTTTATTTATTAGAGTCTTGAGAGAAAAAAGGTTTAGATAGTATAGAGTTGTTAACCGTATCGTATAAGAACGATGTAAGTGTTTTGCTGTAGCCTGAAAACTTATCAGCTATGCCACCCATCAGAGTGTTAACAAGTGAAGTGCTTATGTATTGCTTGTTATTAAATTGTAGGTGTATAGTAGGTACCATGTGCTCAACAATGTGTAGGTGGCTATTAGAGCACCCACATAATGTACATAAAGTATACTGACATGATACATCACTTAAGGCGAGTAGTGCTGCCAACTAGCGCCACCATTGAGAAAATTTTTAAGTCTGGAGTTATGGAACATTTTGAAATTTCTTATGCGCACATTTTTTGTCAGATGAGGTAAGTCAGGCGAGGTCAAACAAATCAACACTAAGCCTCCTAGGTTCGAAGCTTTAGCAGTTAACGCCAAAAACGGCCGGTTTGGCGTAAACTGGCAGGATGGATGGTGGTGCTAGTTGGCAGCACTACTTGCCTTAAAGAAAAGACAATTATCTAAGTATATACTTTATGTGTTTCTCTCAGTTCGTGTCTAACTTAAGTAGGTAGGTAGATGTTTCTTATGCTATACTCAGTTTTCAGACTGTATTTTCTTATATTTAAGGATTACTTCACAGAAAAGCTCTTGGAGTCAATTCCGTGGAACGGCAGCAGATTTCTCTTTTACACTTTCTAAGAGCATTTATACGATGTAAATGTTCCTGTACGTTCAAACGAATGTTTTTATTTAAAGAAAAAACACATTGTTGAAAGCCCACACAATAATATCGACAGTAGGTACCACAACGATGCCAGCTTGGCTTATTCTGCCAGCATTTATTGCCTGTTTGCGCGACAAACCCCCGCAATTGCAACGAAGATTTTAGGGTTTCACAAAATGGATTCTTCTTATCCCACCAATGTTACATTACAGCTCCCCGTACAAGCAGAGAGAATATATAATGCTGCGTAAACACTGCTACAAAATGTAGATAAGTCTTTCCAAAATGTTATGCGTCTGAAAAGAAAAACGGTTATGAGAAATGTTATCACACAGCACGCGATGAATTATACCATCTACTGAAATAAAGGCGGCAAACCACTTGCATAATACGAGTCAAACTACGTTATTGTATTAAAGAAGGTAAGAGTATGTAATATACCTAGATTTATGTGTGTACCTGTGTTAAATAAGTACGTAGGTACATGTTATGTTCATCATCATATGCCTATAGCCTTATCCCAACTATGTTGGAGTCGGCTTCCAGTCTGACCGGATGCAGCTGAACACCAGTATTTTACATGGAGCAACTGCATATCTGACCTCGACAAACTGGTAAGACTGGTGGTCAGACTTTCTGACGACCCGTAACTACTGTCAAAGATCCACGAATTACAGCCGGGACCAACGGTTTCACGTGCTTTCCGAAGCCCGGAGAGGTCTATATGTAATGATGGTGAATATGACCATCCATCCAACGACCAACCCTGGCAAGCGTAGCTTAACCTGAACGATCGACTCCATGTGGTCTTATAACTTAGCCACAAGCCTACTCCTATTACGTTGTGTTGGTGAATGTGGAATACTGTTGCCTAGTCGAATAATGTTTCAAAAAAAGGTAGTAAGATGCTGTTGAAAAGGAGCAGCGGCAGGTTGGTAAAAATGTTTGATCTTTAATTTGATAAACTTTGAACAACTCTTACAACTGTAACTGACAAAATAATTGATCCTTAGAATTTATTTATACAAAAATAAAAATTCAAGCGAAAATAAGAAAACATATCTAGAGCATATTTTCTTTTTAAATAAAAACCTAATTAGCTCGCAGTACTACCAGTACTACTATTGCGTAAACGATTAAGAAAACAATTTAATATGATGTTGTGTATCCTTGCTCTATGTATAAGCTCCGGGGATTTTAGAGAGCTTGCTCGGATAATTAGGAGGAACGCTAAAGACGACGTTAATAGATCTGTAAGATTGATGGTGCGAGTACAAAGAAAAACACGAACTCATGCATCAATCTGACAACCACGACGTTTTCCCACAATTTTGGTTCACGTCCGATCCTGTCAGGACATTTCCCGCAGTTTCTGGGAAGTGAAAGCATATAATAAAATAAGCAGTTCCAATTTTACCAATTAACGTAAACTTGGATCCATTTTCATTATTATAAGTTCATGTGAACATGTGTCTGAATGTACGGTTTAGAAATTGTTTGGCCTACGGTATATTATGATCTATGAATGTAATTTAAGTAAGGATTTAAAAAAATGAATCCTTTTCAGATTCATTGATGAATGAATAAAAAATGTACTTACCAACGTTCATTTTGAACAAAGTTTCTATATTTTTATACTATTAAATATACTTCGTCTTGAATTTAGGTTGTTCTAATAAAGAAAAGAAAGAAAGAAAAACAAATTAATAAGATTTAGCAAACCTATATGCTTTTTACTGATAGTTTTGGGTATGTCTTTAATATACTGAATATTACATATACGATATTTATTTCAGCGGCTGTTTGATACGTATCTTATCGAACTGAGGTGACTTGAATCCCATGAAATTATTAAAAAACTTGATGTTTTAACGTGCGTGGATTCGCAGGTTCAGTTGGTGTTGTTACACGCTTGAAAGGAATCCTAGCGGCGTACAGCTATTCATGCTTGATTAATGAGTGCAATTACACACATAAATTACATCCACGAACATATAGGCTCGGAGCAAATGTCTGTTAGCTCTGCAAATGTATGTGTCTATGCGGGAATCGTAGTTGCGACCCACGATGATGACGTCCAGACACTTCGTACTACTTATGAACGTTAGCAATAAGAAGAAGTTGTGGATTTCATAGAGGACTTCCAAGAGTAGAGACTAGATAGCATTCTATTTCTACCTATCTCGATACCCACTAAGAAGGTGATCGTACTACAGTATCTACCGAATGTACTGCGAAGTCAGGCCCACCCACGTGCCTATTGGTTTCCTAGATTCCGTAAATATGGACCTCAATTTTGTGTTACACTAATAAATTCTTTGCTATAGCTATTTTTTATCAAAATCAGACCTAGTTTATTGGTACATAATTAATTTAATTGGCTTCTGTGATAATTGAATAGGTACGTAACGTACGAAACGCACTTTTTAAATGTCACATGAGAAAATTAATTCGCTGCTTGATAATCCCATTGTTATGAGATTGGAAATATTTATAAGCTAAGCTTTCCTCCGGTATCAATATTATTTGAAGTATTTTGCAGTGTCAATCAATACAGAAACGCCTACCACATCAGTAAGAAGTAAGAACTCACTGTGACATTAAATGAGCCTAAAATGATTTATGTGTGGCAAGATAAAACCAACTTCTCTATTATATCAATCATTGTTTGATGGTTACGACCCATCTTCAGTTCTGTTTCTATTGTCTAGTGAGCGGAAAAATAGGGGAAGTACTTGAGGAAATTGAGTTTGAGATGCAATATAAAACAAATAAAGTGAAGGACTGGACTCATTTGTACCCGCACAATATGTGATCTTCTAAGGGATCGTTTTAGGATCGATGTAATTAGATAGGAAGTATATTATTGTGTTATTGGTGCCCATTTTTTTTCCTTTATATAGGAAAATATAAAATATAACAAAGCAAGTTTGTCTGCTTGTTTTTTTGGACTATATGGCTAAGCTGAAAAACGGATTTAATTGGATAAATGATAAATTATAGATGGACATGCACACAAGCAAGGAACCTGCTTTTCATTCCTAAAAATTAGGAGCATTTCATGCGGGCGGAACCGGCGGGCACTTCTAATAAAAGGGTTAAAGATTTTCCTGTAAACAACAGAAAGTGAGTGCTACCAGTCAGCACCGCTTTTAAAAGCACTTGGCTCGCACTTTACCGTCAAGGTACTTGATTTAATTTATACTCCCAAGAAAATTATTTCCCTCAGCTCACTTCATATTTTTCTATGGATCAAGCATTTTACTAAGATTAATTTGCTTTCGCAATTTATGTTTCGGATAAGTGATTTAATTTTTATATAAGTAAGCAGATCCTGAACCAGAAAATTAAATGTTTTGTGCGTGTAGGTAGAAAATTTGTTGGCAAAGCAATTTACTTTCAGTGAGGATACATAAATAAATTAAACTGATAAAAGTTCATTCGTGCGAAGCTTATTTAAGACTTGTCGTATTGAAACAGTAAACAAGGTCCCTAATTAATAGAATGACAAAATAAACAAAATACGTGCCGGTTTTCATTAAGGGCTCGACCGCAATCAGTCTTTGAATGTAGAATGTGGATGCTTTGGTTGTGATGTATCGTGTTGTTTGACCGTAGATATTGGATTTCAGTAGCGTGAACTATAATTAGTTATTTTTTTAACGCACTTACTTATTTAAAAAGAAAGAATTAAAAAATCGATCTTTTTAATCGATTTTAAAATTTAGTAGTGCGCTATGTGTTGCCAATATTGACATACAAATGATTTAATTGGAACAATTAAAGTAAAAATTGTAATGATGAAATCTGGTATCCTCTCAAAGATTGGAATTTCTTTGGATTGGGTTTTCTATCAAATTTGAAATTACAATCGTCACTAAAAACGAAATAAAACTATAACTTAACTTTATTGCTTTCTATTAATATCTCTCAACTGATGATAAGCGTGGTCATTGTTATGTTTGTCAATGTTACTTCCGCCCGTAACCTCTTGATATCCATCGTTGCATCATTTTGCAAGCATCTTTTCCATCTTGACAGGTAGACAGTTGATTTAATGCACAATCAAATCGGTCTGCCTCTGCTGTAAAGGCAAAGACTACGGGTGAATAAAAAGTTTTGAAGTGATCGTCAATTAACTTTATGCTTTCAGCGCTTCATCATTTTCAGTTTTCTTTAGCTTGTTTTACTCCAAGACGGCGCGAATCAACTGAAGTGAGTTGTAAGTACTAGTTGGACTATGTGCAAACATTGGATTTAATACTACCTATATTCTACTATACCTATATTCTATTATTCCTTTGTGGTTTTCTTTGGAGTAGGTACCAAACTATTCCAGATTATTGTGACCAGAGTGCGACTAGAAATCCGTTTTCCAAGCGTGGTGATTGGGGCGATGCTTCATGTAAGCTTTTGTTGTGGTGTTCTTTTAAGCACTTCATTTTCAGCGGTAAAATGTTTACATCCTGATTAGGTGCAGGTCGTCATACATTCCATGGAATGACGAATAGTAGGACATGTTAAGGATTCCCAATTTATGGTGATCATTCATTATAGACATGATATATTTATATCTACTTAGTCAATCTGCCTAGCCTTTTCCCAACTATGTTGGGGTCGGCTTCCAGTCTAACTGGGTGCAGCTGATTACCAGTATTTTACATGGAGCGACTGCCTATTCTCCACAACCCAGTAACTGGGTAATACGATACCCCTTGGTAAGACTGGTTGTCAGACTTTCGGACTTCTGACGACCCGTAACGACTGTCAAAGATCCACGAATGACAGCCAGGACCAACGGCGAGGCACGGAGGAGTCTCGGTATGTAAAGAATGGTCACCCATCCACTGACTAAACCCGGCAAGCGTAGCTTAACCTGATGGATCGATCCATACCGCTGTTATTACTTAGCCACGAGCTATCTACTTAGTACGATATATATATTCTATTTTTAAATCATACCCAATAATAAATAAGTATTGAATAACGCTAATACGACTTCGAACGAACGACTAAAATATCATTAGGTATGATGTCTCCAAGTTATTAATTTGCGACGTAGCCGAATATAAATCATGGAGATACCAGTTTTACGCTTAGTTGTTTTACTAAATGAGAACTATCTCGTGTTCAGGTAGTTGGCGGAGGTCATTAGTGTCAAATGTCTTGAGTTGGCAAATTGCGGAAAAATCGCAAGTAACGAGTGTGAGTGATGTATAACGCTATACAGGGTGGCAGGGACATCGACGCGCATCCTGTTACCATGGATTCAGTAAATGCATTACATTATTAGTATAGCATTATTAGCATTTATATTATTTCCACTGAAATATAAAGTCGGTTATTAAAAAAAAAATTGTTGTTCCATACATCAAGATGTATGGAACAACAATTTTTTTTTTAATAACCGAACCGCGAACGTATTATACATTTCTATGAATCAGCAGATTTTTTTTTTTGATAACCGCCGAAACATTTCTACGCTATGGGCTCTAGAATCATGTACTGAATTCATGGTCGCAGTTTGCGCGTCGATGTCCCTGCAACCCTATACAAGGTAGTGTTCCTTTTGATATCCCGTAACTCTAATAGAGTTAATTAAAATAGGGTAATCAAAATAGGGTATTAATGATGGTCTCATTACTACCCTAGAGTCTAAGGTAATAATGAGACCATCATTTTGATTAAATTAACTTTTACTACAGGAGCAAACCTAAAATCGCGGAAAAAAAATCAGCATTGTTTTGACCAGTTATACGAACACAAATGTAGGGAACAGCTGATTTTTTTCGCGATTTAAGGTTTGGTCTCATAGTAAAAGTTGTTCAAAATGATGGTCTCATTAATATCGTAGAGTTATGGAATATCAAAAGGAACACGTTGTATTTTGGCGTGAGCCGTCATACTTGCATTTATTCTTACTTGTGTACGTAAAAGTTGGGTAAAGTAGGTTAAGTCTGAATAAATGAAATATAAAATAAGCTTTATGTCGCTCTCGTATTATTATAATTAGGTTATTTATTTGGTATGGGTTTTGTAATTCAAGTTTTGCACCTTTTTGTGCTACAGAACGATACCAGCTGGGTTTTATGCTTAACTTTTTGTGACACCAATCTAAAATTCAGTCTAGTTACTACTTTTATGGTGAATTTATGACCTTTAAACTTCATAAAGAAACTGCAATAAGTATTTATTATTTATCCGGAGGATCCCGGTTAACAGATAAGTGTTATGATATCCTCCCCGAATCCTTACTACAGACTCATTCGGGAGGTCTTCGACGTGGAGGGGCCCTCTATCGGCGTGGCTTGAGACGCTGCCTTACTCTACTGCTTATTTATGGACAGAATAGCTCCTCTCGTCACTCTAGCGGCTTGACGTGCCACCACCAGCGTGAAGTGCTGTAAAGCACCTTCGCTAAATACTAATCTCTTACATTTAACACCATGTCCTCTGACATCAGGGTTGATTCCCGAACAATACTCCTTCTTGGAGTAAGGTGTTACAGCCCCGTCTTCTCACCTGCCTTACTGCCTGCTGTAGAACTGAAGAACCTGATACTGCGCGCGACTAGCGCTGCAGACCTGCATCCTGACCTGGTTCCTGCTTCGTCGATGTTGTTACACTACAATCCGGTTCTTATCTTAATTTTTTTAAATCTCTTATTTAATGATCTTCTGTATTTTTTTTACCTTTAAGTATTAGTTCAAATAGCTCGGGCTATCTGTTACGTCACAATACATAGGAGCAACTCTGGATTTGTAGGAAAAACCGCTTGAATTTTTGTTAATTTGGCAATAGATGTTTTCATGGATTGTTAGTTTGTATTTGTCAAATTTTAATTTATACGCGTAAGAGGCAGTACTTATACTCGTACATACCTACCTAATGTATTATGTCGTCACACCTTAAAATTCTTACAGCAACAACGTGGTAATTACTGAACCTTTTCGATTTGTAAGTATTTTATAGAGGTAAACAAATAAAAAAAATTAACGTTTCTTACATAAATAAATACAAAAAAACTTAGGATAAAGACTTCATCAATAAACACATGAATAATGTCGATTATGCGATACAACGGTAATTATATTTCTTACGTTCATCGAAGTGCTGAATAAAGGCAAGAAGAAGGTAAACCTCGGAAATAGATTGTTGTTACTGATCGAAGATTTTTCTTGGCCACAGGGCCCGAAGAAGATTTGTCAAAAATTTGTCTGCGTAATAAATTTCATCGTTCGCCAATTATTTATACAGAGACAGGAAACTGAGACTCGCCCCCCGAGAACGTTTTAATTTATGGACACTTTAGCACGACATTGTTCTATACTTCTTAAAAATGAATCTTAAACAAGTATGTGAATATGAAATTCTGCTGGAATTATTCCCGATGTTGGGAATAAATGCGTTTTATGTACGAGTTATTGTACGAATATATTATGTTTTATGTCTTATGTCAACTTGTGTTGTGGAAATGACAATATTTTGATAAATGGTTAGCTTAAATGGTACTTATTCGAGCGTGCGGCGAGTACGTCTCACACTTGAGATTTGCAGATGACATCGTCATCCTGATTGAATCACTGCAGGACTTGCAGCAGACGCTGGACGGCCTGGTTGATTTTTCTGTATGTGTGTTTCTCCGGATGAACTTGGGCAAAACCCAGGCTAAGTTCATTTGGAGACACACCGGGACCGATTGCGGTCCGGTCCGGTTGTGGGGTTAATGGCGGTGCTGTCAAGGTTGTTCAAGAATACGTTTACCTCGGGCAAACTCTGCAGTTTGGTAAGAATAACTTTGAGAAGGAGGCTAACAGAAGAATTCAGCTGAGGTGGGCAGCGTTTGGGAAGCTTCTACGAGTCTTCTCGTCACGTATTCCACAGAGCCAAAGACTAAGGCTTCAATCACTACGTCCTGCCTGTTATGACTTACGGAGCCGAAACGTGGATACTCATGGTACGGCTGGTCCATAAATTCAAGGTCGCTCAGCGAGCTATGGAACGGGCTATGCTTGGAGTCTCTCTGAGGGATCGAATTTGCAACGAGGTGATCCGACAGAGAACCAAAGTTGTCGACATAGCTCACAGAATAAGCAATATTAGCCATAGAAACGATGACCGTTGGGGGACGAGTTCTTGGATGGAGACCGCGAATCGGCAAACGTAAGGTTGGACGCCCTCAGGCTAGGTGGAGCGATATCGTTCGCAGGGTGACTGGTAGCAGCTGGTTGAGAGTTGCCGAAAATCGAGTTGAATGGCGTGCAATAGTGGCCTATATCCAGGAGTGGACTGCTATAGGCTGATGATGATGATGAATGGTACGTATTTGTATTCAACAATCTTTGAGCTCAATAATATAATTCCAAAAATAAAATCGTGTCGGGCCACGCACAATGAAGGGTTCCGTAGTTGGGATGAACTTATCCAAACCAACAAACTCAACATTGTAGTTGAAAAACATGTTCTCCTATACATTCCAACTGCAAATGTAAGTTGGTCGACTATTACTCGTTATCTTGTAAAGCCTACTTAGCTGTGATAGTTTTCCTTTTAACTTCGTCATATACCTATACTATTGATGAGAATTTTTTCACATATACAAACACAACTATTTAGAGGCAGGGCTCTAACAAAAATTACCACTTTAAAGCCTAATATTACGCAAACGGATATCTGAATCGAAAAATGGTTTTCACAGTCTCACAATAATTTTAAACGAACTATCCAACGATACCCCACATCATGGTATAGCCGAGAAAAAAAAATGTCATCCCCGTTTTACGTGCAATGGTTACCCTACAATGTCTTTTTCAAGATTTTCTACTTTTTTGGCGTGATTAATATGATACCATTTTTTTGGAATACCAAATTACAGCTTTCTAATACTAAGAGCCTCTGAGCTTAGCCGCGGACAAACTGACAGAACATAGCTAAACTATAAGGGTTCCTTGTTGACTACGGAACCCTAAAAAGCATAAAAACCAGTCACGGCAGGAATACATCAGCCATTCGAACTTCAAACACGATCAAAGGGTTCCACACAAAAGTTCTATGAGACTAGGATTCGAATCTAGTCTAGATTGCTATTTTCTATTGGTATGCATCGGGTCGCAGGTGCAGCCTTATCAAGAGAGCGATCAAAGGTGATGCTCACTCGACTCGTCTGGATCGAAGTTGGACGAGAAACGGTGACGTCATAAACAGTTCAGTGCAAACGACATAATCGTAGCAGTTCGGGATACTAATATTGAATTTAGTGGAAAAGGTGGCTTCTATGAAGCTCTTCGTATGATAAGATGATATAAATTTTATGTTTGTAGCTATTTATTGATTGTTGATTTTGTTTGTTTGATTTAATTTAATAATTTATGACCCATTACCTATCTACCTTATAATTTTCTTAGTAGCCTTACCTAAGTATGGACCTAATTATGGCCCGGACCCAAAAATTGGTAGGGCTGAAGGTCGTCTTTGTGAATAATGTAATATGTTATTTTATTAGATAACTAGCTTCTGCCCGCAACTTCGCGTGATTTTTCTTGTACCCCTGAGCCATCCCGTCGCATCGCATCGCCTGCCAGCGCATCACTTTGTTTTCGCTTAGTGTTCTTTCTGACTTTTTTTCTTTTTGCTCGGCTCCTAAAGTTCATAATGTGATGTTAATAAATAGTCTACAGCCTTCATAAGGAATTAGGCTATTAAATGCAAAAATATTTTTTCTAATCCGATTGGTGGTTCCAGAGATTAGCGCGTTGAAACAAATAAAAAACAAACTTTTCATTTTTATTATTAGTATCTATAGATCATATATCGTAGGAATGGCACTTTCCAACAAAT
Organism: Cosmia pyralina; assembly: GCA_946251885.1. NCBI lineage: Eukaryota > Metazoa > Arthropoda > Insecta > Lepidoptera > Noctuidae > Cosmia > Cosmia pyralina. The sequence continues at coordinate 17,503,036 of OX276346.1, forward strand.
ATGTGAAGAGGTAGTGTTTGTTGTTACCCTAAATTTTGGAAGTATAACGAGTATCATGTAGGCTAATAACTATAAGTATGGACCTATCAAATACCACAATGAACTCGTGCAGGGCAATAGAGACCAGTCAGTAACAACAGAGCAAAGGAACGTTTTAGTCAGCCCCGTCCAAAAAAAAAAGGTATCCCGTGAAATTAAAATTTTCTTAGGTTTTTTGCAATTAGAAAATACAATCATATTCAAAGTATTTTGATTTGAATATGATTCGCGACCGTAATAAATTTGTATTTATAATCATTAAAATCATCAAAACAATTCTCTAAGTTCATACATTCATATATACTCCTAATAAATGATTATTTCATGAAATCTTGACATTTAGGAATAATTATAGGTACTATCTTATGGTGTTGTATAACTGATTCTGATGATTATAATTTTGTGATTAAATATATGTTGCGGTCGCGAATCATACTTTAATTAACATACAACCTAATACTGACTTGCAAATTGCAAAAAAAAAAAAATTTCGCGGGCTACCTGGAGCTTCTCAGCCTAGCCTTTTCCCAAGGATGATGGGGTTCTAGTCTAACCGGATACGTCTGAATACCAGTATTTTATAAAGAGCGACTGCCTATCTGGCCTCCACAACCCAGTTACTGGGTAATACGATACCCCTTGGTAAGACTGGTTGTCAGACTTTCGGGCTTCTGACAACCCGTAACGACTGTCAAAGATCCACAACCACGAATGACAGCCGAATGGGACCGATAGTGGCACATCCACGGACCAACAGCGGCAAGCGTAGCTTAACCTGATCGATTGACCCGTGGAGCTGTTATTACTTAGCCACAAACCCCGTCTAATCTTTAGTAGGTACCTACGTAATTCAGAACTGAAATCTAATATATATCTATCTACGATTATACATACTAATAATAACGCTGAAGAGTTTGTTTGTTTGAACGCGCTAATCTCGGGAACTACTAGTTGGATTTGAAAAATTCATTTTGCATTTGATTGCTCAATTTTTGCGGAAGGTATTATAGGCTAGGCTATTAGGACCCTCAGGAGCCGAGCAAAAAGAAAAAACAGTCAGAAAGAATGGTAAGCAAAAACGAAGTAATAGCGCGGGCAGGTGATGCGATGCGACGGGGTGGGTCGGAGGAACAAGAAATTCCACGCGGACGAAGTCGCGGGCAAAAGCTAGTAAATAATAAAATAAAATAATAGGTAAAACCAAACATAATTTCCAATAAAACTTTTTATTGTAATGTTTGTATCATGTCAGCTGCTAAAGAAAACTAATGTTACATAAACTGAACATAAATATTTTGTGTAATATCAATCCTCGTTTTCCTCATAAGGGGAGTTGTAATCGTGTTCGTACACTGTTCAGGTAGGTTCCGCGTAATGGGCTTTTTTGTTTTCTCCCGTTTCGGTTCTCAGGTGGTGCTGTTACATTGTTTCCCAAAGAAAAAAAACCGAGCAGTTTCCGGTATATATGCGGGTAATCGTAACACTGAATCACACTCTCACCACTGCAAAGGGCGCGCTCCCGGCCTCCTGCCCATGCGGTACTCCATCGTGGAATTATGACTTTGCTACGTGCCCGATATTTAGGATGAGATAAGAATACCGTTTTATGTGTATTCGTGTCACAGCAGACCAAATTACTGTGAATAATGTAGTTTATAGCATCCCACTGAATGTCCAACTTTGGCTAAACGTATGCAATAAAAACACCAACAACTTTTAACAATTTGCACGCCCAACTTTCAAAAACTAAATGCTTAATTAAAGCGTTAGCCACGAATTAAAATCACAAGTGTGAAAAGTTAGCAAATGACAAACAGTTGCGTCATTTGCGGATGTTATTTAATCTTTTCGTGATATTAACAAAAGGTCGGTCATGATTAATTAATGACAATGAACGTTGTTGTTATTTTGAGCACTTCCCAGAAACAGGTAATAAAAAGAAATAAAAACATTTCCACTGTGCCTTCCATCTTCAAACTAAAGTTAATATTAAGCAGAGCTTTAAATAGTGCATTGACACAGAGAGCACAAATAACAATAACCCATTGAATTCAAATGTTATTGTGTAGGTAAAACGTGAAACAAGTTGGTACTAACTGTTCAAACGATATTAGATTCTATTACGGAACTTTGTGCACTATTTACGTCTAGGAAAATAATTACTAGTATCGAACGATGAGCGGCGAACATCGCTTTCATCTACGACCTCGCAGTTAACCAGTTTTTAATGAGTTAACTAACTTAACCCTCGGAAGTTCAGACCTCAGGGGAGGTGTCCAGTCGACAAGGAACCTATTTATGTTCCCCTTTAGGACTGTAACACTTTTGACGTGACGGGGTTATCGAGATACTTTCAGATATTAATCTTACTGCTGGGACGTATTATCTATTCATTGGAGCAATTTTCCAGGTAATTTAATCGAACATTGGTGCCGATTCTGTTGTGCACAAACTAAACTTAATTTAGGCTATTGCTAACTTTTTCTCTCTATTATGACAAGAAAGGGACGGAAGTAAATTAGAGCTGTCAAATTAGTTAGAACTAATTTTTCCATAGACATTTAGACGACACGTAAAAACATGTCGACTAAAAACACGGTGAAGCCGCAAGGCGTGAACTAGTTTGACATCTCCAACTTAGTTCATATCTATAGCCGTCCTTTTCTCACGCTGCCTGTTAGTAAAAGATAGCGATTCTCTAATTTTAGTTTAGTGCGTTCACAAGAGAATCGGCACCATTATTGATCACTAAGTTCCAATCTATTAAGGTCTACTAACTCTACAAATAGTGTCCTAGAAGCTTAATTCAACATGAGATTTCTATATGGAGTGGAGTTTCTTGCCGGCTCGTCGCCATAGGAAACAACCAAATGGAACCGTGCACCTAGCTTCTGATGTTTTATAAGTGTCCATGGAGGTTTATGTGAAATAATATATTTTGATTTTGATATAGGATTGACATTCGTATCTCTCAGGTTCAATAAAATCCTATAAGTATTTAACAATGGCAGTAGCTCAGTGTGGAATATCCCTACTCATAAGAATATATTCAGCGTTATGTTAGTAAGTACCTGCTATACTGAAGAGTCGTCTGCTGTTACTTATCGATACACATCTCCCAGACTCCCATATTGTACCAAGCTGTATCTAAGTTTACAAACAGTGGCGTGCACAGAGATTTCAGACAGGGTATGCACGTCTAAAATAAAAATAAAAACTTTAACAAGCTGAAACTAGTACCTAAGTTTTTTTTTTCCCGACCGTTTGTTTTACCCGACCTCACCTACCCTAACCCTAATCTTACACTGACTCTTACCGCACGGCGCCATTGGCTTCGCATGATGTTTGTTTGCGACCACAACGAATATCTAAAATATTTTAATCTGAATATCCGATAAAGGTTCAAACATTATTTTTATCTTGATTTGTAAACAAAAAGCAAGGGATAAAATACAATGTGTTTGTGTTATACACAACATGTTTGCCAGTAGGTAATAATTAGGTATCACAAAACTTTTCTATGAAAATAACAAGAGGCATTACCTTTTTTTTGAGTTAAATAAAACCCGGGTTCACACCTTCCGTTTACAATGAATTTAACTTTTTCCTCAAAATATAACGTCGAAAAGCGGCAGATTTTAATTTATTTAACACACTTCGGCAGCACAGGTCTCACAGGTATAATTTTCAATTTTTTACAAATGATTAAAATAATTACATAATAATATACAGTCAATCACTTGCGCCAAGAAAAACAATCAAATCAAAACAATATGGCGAAAAAACAAACAAACATTGCAAGTTGAATAAAAGCGTGTAAAAACTTTACAATTACAAAATAATACGAACTAATCTTGGTCAATCCGACTAAAAAAGTCAACCCTCTGTAATCAACAACTAAGCGGTGCTTTTACGGCTTCTCAATTTGGACGGGTTGCAAAATAAGCTGTGCTTCCAGAACTTAAACACACGCATACATTTTCACGCACACAGTCACACTATTGCTGTGTACTACACGGGTTGCGTTGTATGAAGAATAAGCACGGCGTTGTTCTGCTTATGCTCACCGGGAGCGCTGCCTGCGCGGTTGTCGCCGCTCGCTTCAAGAAATTAGTTCCAAATAAAAATAATAGATGGCGCGTAAATCGCGTTATAAACAGTGAGATAGCGAATAAGTTAGATTAATATAGATAATACCATGATTTTTCTTGCGTTAAAGTTATTTATCATTTCGAGGGGCATGTATGTATGGGACTACAGGGTATGCAGAGCTTATTTGCATGTATGGAGTACACGCCACTGTTTACAGATGAATATAAGATGTTGAGATGTTTTACTTCTGCAAGCAGGCTATCTTTAAACTCAACATTTACTGGTGAACATTGCTTTGAGAAGTCCTGACGCGAATCGCTGTGAAGGAAATGAGTGCGAAAATAAACTTATATTTTATAGGTACTGTTACTACACTACTGTTGTTACTACTACTGTTGTTACTGTTGTTGTTGTTGTTGTGTACTGTTGTTGTGGTGGGTACTGTATGTATACTTGTGGAAGAACTTGTGGCTAAGTAACAACAGCCGCACGGGTCGATCTATCAGGTTAAGCTATGCTTGCCGGGGTTGTCCGTGGATGGGTGACCATCTTTACATACCTAGACTCCTCCGTGCCTCGGAAAGCACGTTAAGCCGTTGGTCCCGGCTGTCATTCGTGGATCTTTGACAGTCGTTACGGGTCGTCAGAAGCCCGAAAGTCTGACAACCAGTCTTACCAAGGGGTATCGTATTACCCAGTTACTGGGTTGTGGAACTCAGATAGGCAGTCGCTCCATGTAAAATACTGGTATTCAGCTGCATCCGGTTAGACTGGAAGCCGACCCCAACATAGTTGGGAAAAGGCTAGGCAGATTGACTACTGTTTGTATACCTACTGAAATCTGAAATGAAAGAGTTATTTAGTGTGAGACGAGGTGTGACTGAAATTAATGAAGAGTAAACACCAGATAGTTTCAAAAAAATAAGTTATCTTTGAACAAAACTTATCTGCTTTACTTACTTTACTTTCCGTGTATTACCTCCATTTTAAAAACACTGATTCTGCTAGCCACAGTAACTTTTGATACTTATTCGCTTAAGTAACGGAAGCTGTTCATTAAACTTAGAACGAACGAGGGCTAAGGTTTTAGTTCTTCCCCTGCACACTCTGGGATAGATCAGTAATATACCTAAAGACATGTATACCTATGTATAGCCTGTGATATTAATAGACTTTTACAATATTAGAGTGAATAGACACGGAAGCACTAATTGTTGACAGCAATGGAAGGTTTTCCTGTGCGTATCTCTAACACCTTTTTTACTTTATAGAATATTAAATCAAAAAGCTGTAATTTCTTTGCCTCGTCTCAAGATATTACAGAGAACCGGAATTCATAATCAAACACGACAAGCAATTTAGATCAAACGTTAAACACGAAGAATTAAATACTTTAATCCACCACTGAATTATTCACGTATCATAACGGATTGCAGAATGAATGCAAAGTTGAGCCGCCTAGCGCCCTAGCGCCTAGCTGCGCCACAGACAAGCTCATCACACAAACTTACGTCACAAATGCTCTATTTTTCATTTCAGCACAGTATATAAATAAACAGGCGCAAGAAGAACGATAACAAAAGGAATTTGAGTCTCGTACTTTTGAATTTGAATAATTAATTTATACCGAGCTTAAAATTCACGCAGGCGGCGATTTAAAATTGTATCTTGTTTGGGGATGACTGTCGGTATATAAAGTACTAAAATGGGTTCGTCTCTGTTTACTGTTTAGTTTGCTCTGTGAATAAGTTAGATAAGTGGCGAGAGGGCCGGTGCCTTTGAACCGACGAAGAGCAGTAGTAAACAAGAGGATTTAATGGTTATGGAGCAGTCGGTGGCGCTAAGTGAAAATGAAAGTGATTCCCGGGAGCCCGTTAACTCCTCGGAATTATGACGAAAATTCTTGCGTTCACGTGTCCCCACCGTTTGTGACCTGACTACACCGCTTTTACGATATTGTTACGTTCATTGCCCTTTTACATTACGGGAATGGAGTCCATTGGTCTATTTCGTGGCGGCTGATCGTCTCTAACGTCGAGGATGAGTGGCTAGCCACTGTCGATGTCACTCGTTCGATACACGGGGTGCTTGTGCCATGTTGCTTGACATGAATTACGATAGATATGGACCGGATAAAACTTAACCGGGTTTGTGTGTTTAGTTATGTGTACATACATCTTTCTTGTACATAATTATGTTTACAGGGGAAATGGAATATCAGAACAACTTCTTTGAGGTTGAATTGCGTAGAAACAAATGTGTTGACTGTAAGGAAAATATAATTGAGTGATAAACGAGTATATCGTTTATATAGGTACCTAACTGTTTTTCTGAGGACACGGGAAATAAACAAAAACAATCAACGTTGTTTTGTGAGACGCCTACTTACACTTTATTTCCTAGAAGAGCGGTGGCCGTCATATTTTATCGGCCGTCATGAAAATCTGTCATTTTCACCAGTATTTGATGTTAAGATAACGATAAGTGCTGGTGACCAGCCGTTCTATTCCGTAAACACATCACCATGAAAACTTAGGTGAAGTGAGCTGTCAATAGCGTCAATTAGGTGGAATGACAGCTCACTTCACTTAAGTTTTCACGGTGAGATTTTTACAGAATCGACCGGCTTGTGCGACTGTGCCATAGGTGGGTTTTCGCTGCATGTCGTTCCGTTCAGCTTCATAGGGAATATTATTTATATTTAGTACATAACAAAAATATGAATATTTGGAAAAATAACAGATCAGCCTATAATGTTCCCACTGCTGGGACACAGGCCTTCTCTTTCTGTGAGAGGGAGTAGCACTTAATCCAGCACGCGGACCCAGTGCGGGTTGGTGGATGTCACATGTCTTCGAATTTTTGGTTCTAGGACACGGTCGGTTTCCTCACGATGTTTTCCTTCACCGTTTTGAGAGCAGTAGTGATGAAATAATTTACACAAAGTAAAGTGCCTGCTTGGGTTCAAATCCACGACCTACATATGCCTAAAAATATAGATAATAAAATAGACTGATCATACAAAAAAAAAAAAAAAAAATCATGAAAATATCTTAAGCTTTTTGAAAGTAATATTGTTTTATGTTTTGGGTAGACATTTCTTAGAGTATTTTACTTATAGATACGTACGCGTGGAGCTCGTGGCTATGTAATAACAGTAGCACGGGTCGATCCATCAGGTTAAGCTACGCCTGCCGGGGTTGGTCCGTAGATGGGTGACCATCTTTACATACCGAGAAAGCACGTTAAGCCGTTGGCCCCGGCTGTCATTCGTGGATCTTTGACACTCGTTTCGGGTCGTCAGAAGCCCGAAAGTCTAACAGTCTTGCCAAGGGGTACCTATCGTATTACCAAGTTACTGGGTTGTGGAGGTCAGATAGGTAGTCGCTCTATGTAAAATACTGGTATTCAGCTGCATCCGGTTAGACTGGAAGCCGACCCCGACATAGTTGGGAAAAGGCTAGGCAGATTCATATGTAGGTACGCGTTCTAGTTTAACATTTTAAATTACTTGTATTATTTGTTGACGTAATAACAGATTTGAAAGTCACTAAAACGTACCTACTTGTTCACCGCTTTAGCGAAAACTCATTAGTATAACACCTACGAATATATATATAATTTACTTTATCTTGATTATAACACACTTCTATTTTCTTCACTTGTAATTAACTAACAAACAATGTAAAAAAAAACAATTTTAATCTACATAAAATCGTTGTATCAAAAATAAACTTTTTTCTGACGTACTTAGCCAACACGTCATTAACCTTTTCATAATGTTCCACTTCATAACCCTTGTTTACTGGCCCACAGTTCGTAGCTGTATCTGGTAAACAACACAAATATTCATAGACATTTCAATCTGTATAAATCTAAAGTTAATATAACACAAAGCAGCGCTGGTAATATTATTTGTGAACACAGATTGTTGCAAATAAGTCCCTGGGGGTGGTTTGGGGTTGTAGTGCCGCTCAATATTATGTAGTTTCGATTTTAAAAGCGTTCCGCTTTGGATATATAATTCAGCTTTATATTATTATATAGGTACTCCTACGTTCTTTCTTGTGATAAAATAATGGAAAAACATAATTTAAAAGCTGTGTTTAATTTTTCTAAAGGCAAATTCAATTTGTAATTAACTATGAAAGCTTTAATAACTTCAGGATTGTTTAGTTCCTTATTAATACTAGTTTTTTCCAGCGGCTTCGCGTATAAAAAGTATATTATGTCCTAATCCAGGGCATGGTATACCCGTGTGCCAAATTTCATCATTCATCATTTTCATATATTATGAGTAGGATATTATAGGATAGGATTAAGATTCGGATTTCTTGTTTACAATTTTTTTTTATTTTTGTGGTTTATAAACACTATACAAGTTAACACTTTACACTGGGTACTAAAGTAAATGACTAACTAACTAACTAACTATACAAATAAATACAAAACAAAAGGACACTTAGGCGTCGAAGTACTCGTCCGCATCGATGTCATCCGGAAACGTGCCCAGAAGACTGGCAGCATTGCCACGTTGAATGGCAATGCTAATTCTTTGGCCAAAGAACGAGCCAGCCCTCTGGTCACGTGAAGACTCGACCAGTCGGCGAGAAATTTCCTTTAATTTAAAAGTTTTACTAAATTGGTTTAAAATATGGGTTGTTCCACCGCGCTCCAAAACTCATTGTTCTCAAAATTTTAATGTTCATACATTGATTCCACTGCGCTCCAAGAATTTTTAGCAATAAAATATTTCAATATTTTAGTTCCACCGCGCTCCGAGAAATAGGGACTTTCACGGCTATAGAATATAGATGAACCGGAAGTAAGAGTAGTAGAAGTACAAATGTATAATACATTTATGGGAAAATATAGTTTCCTTTGTTTCAAATACAAATTATCGATTAATTAACAGTTTAAAGCTCGATTCGATTCGATTTACACTGAATAAAACTTAAAAATCACAGCTTAGCAGTCATGACATGCTGTGCCTTTATGTCGCGTGCGATTCGTGTCGTGTGATGTCGCGCACTTTGTAGGAGCCTTTATGGGTGGGTGCCTCCAAAAAGCACCCCTGAGCTCGCTTCCAGCTTTAAGCATCCAATCTTTGCCAGCCACTCTTAGCAAATCGCTCGGAGGTGTCCTACACTATGTTAGTTTAGATGCCTGCCTCACTCTCCATCGGTTTTGTCTAAAAAGTCGAGTCTCAGAGCTTGCAAGACCACGTAGCCTTTTATCGGCCATGACTGTCTTTGTTGCATCTTACTTTCAGGATTTATTGTCGTAAAGTATTTCTTGTCTCGAGCACAATTAAATGTACACTTTATCTCGATTGAACTGTGGGAAATGCATTCGCTATTTTACTTTCAAACTGTGTACTACTTTTGGAAAATTATATTAGCGAGAAAATTCAAACGAGTCCTTGAACTTTCTCTTCTGTTTTTAATAAACAATTTACTGTTTAGTTTACAGTAATCTGTTTGGTATAAGGTACTTAAAACTTAAACAGAAAAGCGCGGGTAATAATGTACGTGGGCCTTCTATGTAGGTACCTATCTTTTTAATTACATTGAGTTGGCAAGGTTATACTCGTTATGAAATGATTTGGTAATTCCTCAAGTGTCAGTATATTAATATACATTCGATATTAATATACACTTGAGGAATTAACTATGTTCATTATTAAGTTAAGGCTTTGTGTAGGGTTTGGCGTTATAAATCAGAAGCCGTCAAAAAAGATGCCTTCAATGTGATTTGTGACTATCCAATTACCTATACAAACTTGTAATTTTATTTGTATTTTGAAACGAGGGTAGTTATAAGAGCTTTGGGAGATTTTATATCGACTACCTTCGTGCCGTGGTGATTAATGTGCAATTTGATAGTTTCACAAAATCAGTAGGTTCGAATTCACGACCTACAACTTGGTAAGTCGGGGCCACCACTGCTCTTTAGTATGTGTATTTAATTTCATCACCACCGCTCTCAAAGCAATGAAGGAAAACATCGTGAGCAAACCGGAAACCAAAAAAAGAAGACATGTGACAGCCACAACCCATACTGGACCCGCGCGGTGGTTTATGGCCCACTCCCTCTCACAGAGAGGAGGCCTGTGTCCCATCAGTGGGAACATTATAGGCTGATAATGTAATAGGTAGGTGGAAGCCGCTGGCCATCTGACCTGATTTACATGCAGACTGCCCTTAGTCGTGTCTGACAATCCCCTCAGGAGCAGACGAGCTGACCTATTCTTAACTGGGCACACATGGTTAAACTGCTGCCTAATATTATTAGATAACAGACTTGCAAGTAAGCTCCTGGGGGTCGGTGTCTCCTTAAATGAAAAAGGGGTAGGGAGGGGGTGAAGCCGGAAAGGGAAATAAGCAAACTCGTAGCTTTGAATTTACGTAAAACAAGGTAGGTTAAGTCAAAGTACGGATTTAAACGTCGACTCTTGAAGTTAAACATGTACTCGACTGCAAATCTAATGTTTAACTTCACATTTTGATTCGTTTTGCTTTCGCTTTGAATAAGTATATGTTCTACTTTCTTCATTATGTTAAGAACAGCAAAATGAAAAATGAAATGACGGTGTAAAGAGTTGAGCCGTAATTTAACTAGAACGAAAAGAAGGATGAAATTCACAACAGAGTTCTAGAAGTTAAAAGGATGGAAGCACACCTCCGGAAGTCAATTTGTTGAAGTAGAAACTTACGTGTTTCACGGAGCTAATGTCTGAATATATTACTTCTAATAATGATAAGGTACTCTCATTAACAAGGGGTTGATTAACAATTCAACCTTTAAGAATATATGTCATGCTTTGCGTAAATTCATGAATAATGTCTATGTTAATATTATGAATGACCGGAGTTTCTTCTTCAATATTATCACTGCGAGGACGTCCTTTTCCTAGCTCTAATTGCAAGTTTATGCAAATTCATATTCCCGACTTTACTATCTGTTTAATATTGCATTCCAAGCATTTTTGCACAAGTATTTATCAGCAAGGAAGTAAATGTTGAAATAGCGCTGTATATTGGTAAACACATGTTTTAATATCCAGCTTGTTAAAGTAATTAAATAGGCGTTTGATTAAGGTTGTTGAGATAGCGAGTTTTAGTACTCTAGACCAACTTTTTAAAATAGAGAATTTAAATGCATTGTCGATTTTAACATTGTACTGTAGGCATATTTAATAATAATAAATTAAAATATTTTACAAAAGAGATTACAAAAAATACTTGAAAAATAAATAATATTGCAGAAACGAGGTTTTTATGAAAAACCAGAACTTAAAATTCGCGAGTGAATAGGGCTCAAATGGCTCAATGCTCAATGCTTCAAATAAGAAAAGCAATTTCAGAAATTCGAAGGGCGTCAAAATATTTATGTTTTTACATCGTTTATGGTGAATAGCGTCCAAAGTTGAACTAAAAAATCACTAAAACACCACTACACACTACACTACCACTACTACCACCACCACCAACACCACTACCACTTAGGGCGTGCAATATCGGAAAGTTCTTAATTCCGGAACTGAGTTCCAATACTGGAGACCTGATTCCGGAATTCCGGAACTGGCAACTTTAAATTATTTTGTGTTTCATCATTCTCTATCTAGGAAAAGTAAAATGTTTTGTTTCAAATCAAACAAGATTTATAATTATATCAGTCTTTTAATCATTTTTAGGGTTCCGAAGTCAACAAGGAACCCTTATATTTTCGCTATTCCGTCCGTCGTGTTTCGTCTGTCCGCGGCTTAGCTTAGAGACTCTTAATACCTATTAGAAAAGTGTTATTTGGCACGGTGACACATATTAATCACGCCGACAAAGTAGGAAAATAAAATCTTGAAAAATATTTTTTTAGGGTGAGGTGAGTAGGTGAGGTACCGTACAATTTTTTTTTTCAAGATTGTCCTTGCACGTAAAGTGGAGATGATATTTTTTTTTCTCGTCTATCCCAAGGTGTAGGGTATCGTTGGTCAGGCCGTTCAAAAATATTGTGAAAATCATATTCGGCTTTAAAGTGCAAATTTTTGTTACAATTAAGTGCCCCCTCTTGCTTGCTAAATGGTTGTTTTTGGATATGTGAAAAATTCACGTCAGTAGTAACGGAACGAGTAATAGTCGACCAACTTACATTTGCAGTTGGAATGTATGGGAGAACATGTTTTTTAACTACATTGTTAAGTTTGTTTTTGGGATAAAATCGAACTGCTTTTGTAGGGTTGGTACATTATTAGTAAAGTCATTAACAGAAGAATCTAGTTCGGAGGGCTGCGCAGTCGTAGAGTCGATGGGCTCGGTAGTAGTTTTAAACTTTAGCTGACGTGGTAAATCGACAATAATCTCAGAAATTTCTTCATTATTGGGTTTAGGAAAGGTATCATCCTCTGCTTGTGCAAAGAAATCGGCGGCGGCTTGGAAATATCCACAGACGTTAGATTGGGTGCGTTCAGAAAAAATAATACATAATAAAAGTATCAACAAATTATGAATATAGGAATCACGATATTACTCCTCTCAATTCCGGAATTGAAATATCAGAAAAATTGGTCCGGAATTCCGGAATTACGAAATTCCAGAATGCATGCCCTACTACCACTACTTAAATCACTTGGATTAAAAGTTATAAATGATCCATGTGATAAATTTCTTGTGGAAACACTCGCTTTCCTCCAACAAACAACACCTTACTTCTGTCTCGTGCATATCAATTTTTACAGTAACAAAACCACGTGTAAGTTAAAAGGGCCACATCAAGCATCATATTTCTATTCGTTCGAGCTCTCAAAAAGTAAACTCATCTCGTAAACAAGCTCTAATATAAGCATACTTTAGATTAGAACTATGAGCCCAGAATAAATAAAAGTACTAACGTACTATGAGACTCGTACAGCCATATTCTCCAATACGCAGCATTTTTAAGCAAGTGCATATTTGAATTTAAGTCGTGTTGCGGAGAGTGGTATAATCCCAGTTTATAAGAGTTAGTGTTATTACGGCCCGCAGAGGGCGACGTACACTTCCTAGAGGTTTTTAAAGGATTAAAAGCAACCGACCCTGGGTAGGTATCAACTTTGACCTAATTTTTTATGAAAATCTTACTATCCAAATTTCAGCCGAACATTTTCTCATAGTGAACACAAGTTTACTAATTAAAATTGTTTACGTGTCTACCATAAATTTTAAGCAAATGAATGCTAATTTAGCTGACGTGGAAAGACAGAGTAGATTTTTTGTTCAGATATTCCCGGAATGTAAAAGCACAATAACTATTTTTCATATTAATTGTGTATGACTGTTGTAATAAATCTTTTCGTAACAATTATTTTTCGCACTGATACCATTTATTCCCGCTTGAGTGCATTCAATAACGCAGCAACGTGTAGTCATATCTAGCGAGTATCCGACAACACCATCCAATTTGAAATAGGTGGCCGACAGTGAGCATAATTGCTTTCCCGCCAACTGTTTCTACTTGCATCACAAATAAACCACAGTTTTGCTTCGTCTGACAGAATAATCCATATAAAATTGATGATGTCTGAATTAGTGAATTCTTGTAACGTATGAGTATTCATGATTATTTATGCCTAAACGTAGACGTCAACTGCCTGTGCTAAGAACTTTCTGCAAAAGTTAAAGTAGTTTGAAACGTTTAAAATGTTAAGATGTTGTTTGTTTTATTTTTATGCAAACATACTCTCCCACATCTCCACAATGCCTTACTTCTTCAACTGCTTAGTCTTGCTTCCAGCCAGGTGGAAGCGGGGCTGACAGGCAGGGGTGCGCGTGCGCTCCACGTACTTACCTACATTTAAGTATTGCCACTGGTGGAGGCTATTTTATTGCACCCTAATGCCTTTTAAATCAAAGTATTGATTTAAAGCTCTGGCAGCTATTGGTCCCGCATTATTTTTTCACTCCTCTTGCTCAAAAAGTACGTGATTGTAGCGTAAAGATGAACCATTCTAAAAATGAACGCCCCTCCACAAAACTTGATTATTTCAATGTGTGAGAGGAAATACTTATTGCAAGACTTTACCTCTGTGCATGCGGTGACTTTACTATCAACATGGACTCGCCGCCGCACTTAAAGTTCAACTAATCGTACGATCAGTCCAGGTAACAATATTGTTGGGAGAATGCGCTTTGTATGGAACGACACGTTCGCTCTGTCGCGCGTTCATGTAATTTATACACTAGTAGGCCGACAAATCCAACAACAATCCAAGTTGCGCAACAGTGTGACGGTAATTAGGTCACCTGTCGATGTGTCTAATGTAAACATTTGTCGCGGCACCGGCCTCGATATAACGTCGTGTGATTCCGCGTCAGCAATTCGTCGCCAGCGCATCCGTCGATTGCTGAGCCTGCAGTGCGCCCCGCCCTCGCGCCTCGAAGCCCCGCGCCCGTCGCTGCGGCTCGTCCGCGCAGCGCCGCCCGAGCTCCTCGCCCCGTCCCGCTGCCAGTGTCTGCAGCCCTAGTGAAACCCCTTCAAAAGAATTTCGCTAGCGTCACCGCGAGCGTCCCTGGCGCTCAAGGATGGAGCCTATGCCTGAGAAGAGAAGGCGTCGAACAAGGCTGATAATGATGAGGGTTTCGTGACGGTGCACAGGAGGAAGCGCCGATCGCGAATTAATAATAGCCGTTGCGGCAAAGCTCCTGCGGAGCCCGAAGTAGAAAAAATAATACATCTATAATTTAATATTATCACTTTAATAAACATGAACCAAATTTACAAAATAAATATAAGTACTTACACTATAAAGTAATAATTTCATAAACAACATAATTAAAATACCTACAAAAATAAATAATGGCTTGCACTATAACTGTGTCGAAAACCAACTTCGAAACCAGTTTCTAAACGCACATTAAAATGCCAGATTGACAACTGTCAAAAAGATCGATGTTTGTTTTGGGATCAATGACTGCTGCTGCTGTGTTGTTAGTTGAAGTGTGAGTATTTAAACGCACATCAAAAATTGCCAATTTTTCCCAACAAAATACGTAGGTACATCAAAAATACTGTTGCACATCAAAATTTGCACGTCTTAATAAATTAAATAACGTCAGGTCGACGGAACCCTGCGCGGGGCTCCTATTTCTGCCTCAGCAGGGTTTAAAGGAACCTAACCAAACCTAACCTCGGGGTGCCCAATAATTAATATTTGTACAAGTTTTGATATTCAAACTCGTTAACTGGTAGTGCAATAATAAATTTATTTGATTTATAGTGGAAACTATTATTTTTATAATTAATTTAATTAATTTCATGTAATAATATACCCAAATATTTACTTACTCTTCACTGA
Source organism: Cosmia pyralina (assembly GCA_946251885.1). NCBI lineage: Eukaryota > Metazoa > Arthropoda > Insecta > Lepidoptera > Noctuidae > Cosmia > Cosmia pyralina. The sequence continues at coordinate 17,518,496 of OX276346.1, forward strand.
AAATATTATATCTTCTTTTTAATTTTAAGCCTGTATAAGCTAAATTAAAAAGAAGATATAATATTTTCAGTGAAGAGTAAGTAAATATTTGGGTATATTATTACATGAAATTAATTAAATTAATTATAAAAATAATAGTTTCCACTATAAATCAAATAAATTTATTATTGCACTACCAGTTAACGAGTTTGAATATCAAAACTTGTACAAATATTAATTATTGGGCACCCCGAGGTTAGGTTTGGTTAGGTTCCTTTAAACCCTGCTGAGGCAGAAATAGGAGCCCCGCGCAGGGTTCCGTCGACCTGACGTTATTTAATTTATTAAGACGTGCAAATTTTGATGTGCAACAGTATTTTTGATGTACCTACGTATTTTGTTGGGAAAAATTGGCAATTTTTGATGTGCGTTTAAATACTCACACTTCAACTAACAACACAGCAGCAGCAGTCATTGATCCCAAAACAAACATCGATCTTTTTGACAGTTGTCAATCTGGCATTTTAATGTGCGTTTAGAAACTGGTTTCGAAGTTGGTTTTCGACACAGTTATAGTGCAAGCCATTATTTATTTTTGTAGGTATTTTAATTATGTTGTTTATGAAATTATTACTTTATAGTGTAAGTACTTATATTTATTTTGTAAATTTGGTTCATGTTTATTAAAGTGATAATATTAAATTATAGATGTATTATTTTTTCTACTTCGGGCTCCGCAGGAGCTTTGCCGCAACGGCTATTATTAATTCGCGATCGGCGCTTCCTCCTGTGCACCGTCACGAAACCCTCATCATTATCAGCCTTGTTCGACGCCTTCTCTTCTCAGGCATAGGCTCCATCCTTGAGCGCCAGGGACGCTCGCGGTGACGCTAGCGAAATTCTTTTGAAGGGGTTTCACTAGGGCTGCAGACACTGGCAGCGGGACGGGGCGAGGAGCTCGGGCGGCGCTGCGCGGACGAGCCGCAGCGACGGGCGCGGGGCTTCGAGGCGCGAGGGCGGGGCGCACTGCAGGCTCAGCAATCGACGGATGCGCTGGCGACGAATTGCTGACGGTCACAATTCTTCGAATTTTTGATTCTAGGACATGCCGGTTTCCTCACGATGTTTTCCTTCACCGTTTGGAGAGCAGTGGTGATGAAATAATTTACACAAAGTAAAGCGCCTGCCTGGGTTCGAACCTACGACCCGTAAGTCGCGACCGTTACCACTGGGCCACCACTGCTCACCTTTCAATACGATTGCGTGAAAATAAAATAATCCAATAAGTACATTATTAAATAGTTTATTTTATTAAAAAAAAAAGTACATTTTCTACAATTCTGGATATTTAACAAGAGGTTTTTTCCCGGCAACTTCATTTCAGTCCTCTGTGAAATTTATGAATGTTGAGTTGTCTGTGGGGTAAACGTGGGAGATACACGTAGTTCCTCGTTCGAATGTACTGAATAGAATCAGCTGAGTTGACTCATCCCTTGATGTCTATGGTCGTGGACTAGTTGGGAATGTTCATGCATTCTACCGAAGAGATCGTCGCTTTTCGTTCCATTTTCAAAAATAAAATGTTCTTCTTATTTTATGAAACAGTAGTAAGTCAAGATTATTCTACTTATAATAAAGACTTTTTCGTTTTTGTAGGCTCGTTGGTAAAAGACAAAAATTAAAAAAAAATGCACTCTCCCCTAGAGGAAATTATGCTATTTTATCCCCGCTATGGTAAAGATGGAGAGATGGTAAAGATAAACCATTCTAAAAAGGAACGCCCCTCCATAGCCGTTACGCTCACATGCAAAGAATGTGTATTAGACGCAATACACATAATTGGTCTTTGTCATTGGTTGCTCAGTCACCGGCGGCGGCGATTACGGTCAGCAACTAAACTAAATAAATCAATCTGCCTGGCCTTTTCCCAACTATGTTGGGGTCGGCTTCCAGTCTAACCGGATGCAGCTGAATACCATTATTTTACATGGAGCGACTGCCTATCTGACCTCCACAACCCATTAACTGGGTAATACGATACCTCTTGGTAAGACTGATTGTCAGACTTTCGGGCTTCTGACTACCCGTAACGACTGTCAAAGATCCACGAATGACAGCCGGGACCAACGGCTTAACGTGCTTTCCGAGGCACGGAGGAGTCTCGGTATGTAAAGATGGTCACCCATCCACGGACCGACCCCGGCAAGCGTAGCTTAACCTGATGGATCGACCCGTGCGGCTTCTTTTTAAATGAAGTTAATTACTGCGTTAATAAAGTCTCGGTAAAGCATCACACTTTTTTATTATGACTTCCTTATAGGAAAAGTCCCGTCTATTTATAACTTTTAACTACGTGGCTTTTTGTTAAATCGAATGGAGAAAATTATGGAATGTTTCCTTCACTTTGATGTTGTCCAGAATATTAAAAAATAAAAGCCTTGTAATCAGTGTAACAACCTTTGACCTGAAGTTTTTATTGATGAAAATTAATTTTCACTTGGTAGAACAATTTTATTTTCTTAAGTGAGATAATATCCTTGCTAAAGGTTAATTACAAAATAATACAATGTAGAATGGCATCAAAGGGTTAATAATACGGGTTGAGAACGCCAGTTGATATTTATTTCATTAATATTACTGACTTATCTAACCGACTGACATGATTCGACCTGCTTGGAAGTTGGAAAAAACAATTATGGGTGATGAAGAAACAGTAAGAATGACTAATGTTTCAGCTTTAGTATCGAACTTTAGGTTCTAGTGTTTAGTTTAGTATTTTAGATATTTTTTTTTATGTAATCTAATACCATTTGAAGGGCGTTTCTGAGGCCGTTGCCATGGCGTTCTGAGTCTAATATAAGTCGAGGAAGTTCCTTCAAACGGATTTTTATTATCGGTGTTTGAATAAGTTCAAAATTTTATTTTTAAACAAGATAATATTTACTTAATATATACTAAGCGCTAACAGACTTAAAATAATAATAATAATAAGTATGTTTCGCCAGTTATGTTTATGTATATAAACATAACTGGCGAAATGTGGGTGTACCTACTGTAGGTACACCTCTGTCTAACCCTTCGGGGAAACAAAGCGTGATGTTTTGTGCACACATAATGAAGGGTTCCGTAGTTGGGATGAATTTATCCCAAGAACAAACTTAACATTGTAGTTGAAAAACATGTTCTCCCGTACATTCCAACTGTAAATGTAAGATTGTTTGGGTCACAGAAATTCTTATGTGTACCAAATTTCAACTTAATCGGCCTGTTACATTCGGAGGAAATTGGCTATGACAGACGGACAGACAGACAGACGGACAGACAGACAGATACACGAGTGATCCTATAAGGGTTCCGTTTTTTCCTTTTGAGGTACGGAACCCTAAAAAAGAGGGGAACGAATCTTTGGGCATCAAAAAAGTCCAAACTTAGCTGAAATATTGACGAATTAATCTTGTGCCACTTAACCTTTCCACAGTAGCTTCCTCCACGTGTATTGTAGTATCCTCCACAGTAAGTACCTTCATAATAATTATAGTAACCACAGTGAATGATCCCCGTAAATTACTTCTTTAGTACATTTGATCCCGGAATATGGCTTTGCCACCTCCTAGATCATGGAAATTATGTTATTACACTAATAAGGTTATTTTTGTATTTCTACCCCTTACGTATTAAATACACGTATAATAATTTACGTATTAAGCTTTATACAGACGCTGGTAATGTTACCGAAGAGAATTGCAATATCAGCGCGATGCTTCGCCCGCTCCCAACGACAAACAAGCCGTGTACTCTGTAAGTGTATTTTTTTTTTCTCTTCATTAAATTTAATAAATGAGTTTTTGAATGAAAACAAGGTTAAAAAGGGCCTCAAGTTTAATGTGTCCTAAAATAATAAAATATTCAAGTACTGTCTCAGGCTTTACATTATGTACGAACTTTTTATAAGCTGTATATTTTTATGTAGTCTTCATCGACGCGTTTCCTCGGCGTTTTGCCAGAATTTTAAAGGAAGCTCAATTTTTGGATCGCCCGCCCGTGTAAATGTCATCACTTGCAAACGCCAAACGCGCGAGTAATTTTTATCTCTGTTACCTCATTGTCTATCTAGGAAAATTATACATTGTAATGGTGTAATGCAAAGATGAACCATCAATCACATTACCTATACCACAGCATAGCTCTGCCTACCCGCACTGGGCCCGCGTGGTGGATTACGGCCCACTCCCTCTCACAGAGAGGAGGCCTGTGTCCCAGCAGTGGGAACGTTATAGGCTGATTATGTGTAATGAAAGGTAGTGTTAAACACGGCGCTAAAAACCCATTATAAGTCGTTTTTAACCCCTGACGCAAAAAGAGGGGTGTTATTATAAGTTTGACCGATATGTGTGTGCATGGGGGAGTGTGTGGGGGTGTGACGGGGTGTGTGTGTGTCTGTTTGTGGCACCGTAGCTCTCCGATTTGGATGCGGTTTTTTTAATTTTAAACCAGGTTTTCTAGCGGTGGTTCTTAGACATGTTTTATCAAAATCGGCTCAACCGTTTTAAGGTCATCCACTCTTTTGTTAGCTGCGGTAGTAATCTTAGGTATTTACTTTACTTTCAAACATAATGTGTGACCTAAAATTTGAAACACCCATGTATGCTATGTAACTATGCAAGATTATGGAATTCTTGGTCTGATGCTGCAGCCAGGATATCCAGCACACTACGAGTAGTACACTCTTGAAAAAATAATAGCAGAAATGTCCTAGTTGGATTCGTTTTGATTAGTATTAGATTCTACATACAATGCAATGGTGGCAACACGATGAGCTGATGCTGCAGCCAGGATATCCAGCACACTAGTACACTCTTAAAAAAAAATAGCATTTAAGTACCTAGTGTTTTTTGAAGTTTTATATGCGCTAGGCGCACGTGCGAGGTGTCAAAAGTTGCGTCTCTGCGCGGGCTAGCGACTTATGTAGTTAGTGGATTTTATGCCGAACAAAAATTTTGTGTTTTGGTCAAAAAAAGTGTTTTTCGACGAAAGGTATGTAAAAATCAGGAATTACGACTATAAAACAGGTCTCGAGCTCACTGAAAGCGCGCCAGAATACAGGTAAGGCAGGTAAGTAACTTTTGCAACTAAAATCAAAGATGATTTAGAAGTAAAATTATACTTATCTTATCTTCTTTTGTAACCAAGTTTAAAAATTTTAATATAAAAATTTAATTTAAATTTAAAAAAACTACCTCGTATTTAATGAGTCATTTTAGCCTCTTGTATAACAACCTATTAACTATTACTGTTGTATAAAATGTCCACATTGTACTGTATTGTACAGAACGTATACATTCCGTTCTGTTACTAGGGGTTCCAAGTTTATAAATTGAGCATATATTAACTTGGATAAAAGAAAAAAGGCCAACAGAGTACAGTCAGAACAGTGTCGTCAGTTTTTGGCTTCGTTCCCACGTAAAATATTGCGTGACCGTAATACATACTTACTGTACATAAGCACATTTATCACCGAGGTTTTTCTCAAGCGTTTTATAACCTTTAAGGCTAACAATGCACTTTTCACGACTCTCGTCATCTAGTTTGTGAATGCAACATTCTAATTTACCCAGTTTCGTTGCAATTTAAATACAGCACGTCATAATTTATTATGAAAATAAAATAAAAACTGTGTGTGAAATAACACACACCACGGCTTCATTTTTATTCGAATGGTTGAGAGAAGATATAGGTATAATGATGTAGCATTATGTTCACCCACCCCCTTATAAATTTGCGTTATAAGTAAATCCCCATTTATTTTATTTAAGAGGTTAAGTGAGGCGATATGTGTTTTCGTTTACACACTCAAATAAAGAAATATTATAGTAAAGGGTGGAATTTGTAAAAGGCTGGTTAACATTTTAATTTGTCATTTTATAATTAAAAAAAAAAAGATCACTTTGTTAACCCAGTAATGCCTAGTGCGTCCATATGGACACATAATTAATGGTAAAATAGTTAACTCAAATGTAGGAAACGTTGTATTTTCAGCAAACATTCGTTAATACGATTTCACGGAATTTAACATCATATTTAGAAAAGCGTTGCTACTAAATTAATAATTAAGAATTTATGTTTAGCCTCTCTCTCTGTTGACTCTTACTCTTATAAAATATTTTCTTTTTAAATGAAGTTAATTACTGCGTTAATAAAGTCTCGGTAAAGCATCACACTTTTTTATTATGACTTCCTTATAGGAAAAGTCCCGTCTATTTATAACTTTTAACTACGTGGCTTTTTGTTAAATCGAATGGAGAAAATTATGGAATGTTTCCTTCACTTTGATGTTGTCCAGAATATTAAAAAATAAAAGCCTTGTAATCAGTGTAACAACCTTTGACCTGAAGTTTTTATTGATGAAAATTAATTTTCACTTGGTAGAACAATTTTATTTTCTTAAGTGAGATAATATCCTTGCTAAAGGTTAATTACAAAATAATACAATGTAGAATGGCATCAAAGGGTTAATAATACGGGTTGAGAACGCCAGTTGATATTTATTTCATTAATATTACTGACTTATCTAACCGACTGACATGATTCGACCTGCTTGGAAGTTGGAAAAAACAATTATGGGTGATGAAGAAACAGTAAGAATGACTAATGTTTCAGCTTTAGTATCGAACTTTAGGTTCTAGTGTTTAGTTTAGTATTTTAGATATTTTTTTTTATGTAATCTAATACCATTTGAAGGGCGTTTCTGAGGCCGTTGCCATGGCGTTCTGAGTCTAATATAAGTCGAGGAAGTTCCTTCAAACGGATTTTTATTATCGGTGTTTGAATAAGTTCAAAATTTTATTTTTAAACAAGATAATATTTACTTAATATATACTAAGCGCTAACAGACTTAAAATAATAATAATAATAAGTATGTTTCGCCAGTTATGTTTATGTATATAAACATAACTGGCGAAATGTGGGTGTACCTACTGTAGGTACACCTCTGTCTAACCCTTCGGGGAAACAAAGCGTGATGTTTTGTGCACACATAATGAAGGGTTCCGTAGTTGGGATGAATTTATCCCAAGAACAAACTTAACATTGTAGTTGAAAAACATGTTCTCCCGTACATTCCAACTGTAAATGTAAGATTGTTTGGGTCACAGAAATTCTTATGTGTACCAAATTTCAACTTAATCGGCCTGTTACATTCGGAGGAAATTGGCTATGACAGACGGACAGACAGACAGACGGACAGACAGACAGATACACGAGTGATCCTATAAGGGTTCCGTTTTTTCCTTTTGAGGTACGGAACCCTAAAAAAGAGGGGAACGAATCTTTGGGCATCAAAAAAGTCCAAACTTAGCTGAAATATTGACGAATTAATCTTGTGCCACTTAACCTTTCCACAGTAGCTTCCTCCACGTGTATTGTAGTATCCTCCACAGTAAGTACCTTCATAATAATTATAGTAACCACAGTGAATGATCCCCGTAAATTACTTCTTTAGTACATTTGATCCCGGAATATGGCTTTGCCACCTCCTAGATCATGGAAATTATGTTATTACACTAATAAGGTTAGCTATGCTGTGGTATAGGTAATGTGATTGATGGTTCATCTTTGCATTACACCATTACAATGTATAATTTTCCTAGATAGACAATGAGGTAACAGAGATAAAAATTACTCGCGCGTTTGGCGTTTGCAAGTGATGACATTTACACGGGCGGGCGATCCAAAAATTGAGCTTCCTTTAAAATTCTGGCAAAACGCCGAGGAAACGCGTCGATGAAGACTACATAAAAATATACAGCTTATAAAAAGTTCGTACATAATGTAAAGCCTGAGACAGTACTTGAATATTTTATTATTTTAGGACACATTAAACTTGAGGCCCTTTTTAACCTTGTTTTCATTCAAAAACTCATTTATTAAATTTAATGAAGAGAAAAAAAAAATACACTTACAGAGTACACGGCTTGTTTGTCGTTGGGAGCGGGCGAAGCATCGCGCTGATATTGCAATTCTCTTCGGTAACATTACCAGCGTCTGTATAAAGCTTAATACGTAAATTATTATACGTGTATTTAATACGTAAGGGGTAGAAATTGAATTACAGGAGGCTGTTAGTGTTATATTTGAAGAGCTTTTCGCATTTTTTTACGTGGGCTACTATTGATATCATCATTCTCCTGCCCTTATCCCAATTTATTTGGGGTCGGCGCAACATGTCCTTTTTTTCCATACTTCTCTATTATTCGTCATCTCGGTAGTCACCCCCTTTCTATCCATGTCATCTTTCACACAATCCATCAATCGTTTCTTTGGTCTTCCCCTACTCTTATAGCCATCGACATTCATATTCAAAACTTTCCTCACAACATTTTCCTCACACCTCCGCATCACATGCCCATACCATGACAACCGATTTCCGCACAACTTTTCAGTCACCGGTGCCACTTCCTCTTATGTACTCATTTCTTATTCTATCCATTCGTGTAACACCACACATCGCTCTTAGCATTCTCACTACTACTACAGATAATGGTCAACTTATAAATTTAATATCTTGATACCCAACCACGTTAGGCCGCTTCACCCATAAAATGTCACATAGAGACATTAACTTTTACATAAATATATGTAAGTGTAACTTGTACCTATTTGTAAAGTAAATTCACGCTTGTCTCTCGGTGGGTAGATTCACAGAATACCTAATGTACCCGGTAGATTCCCCAAGCTACGATGTTGGCAAACCTCTTTCGACCACCAAATTAAAAGAGCTATACAACAGGTACGTGGCTATGTAGGTGGTAACCACAAGATGTATTACGTATTATCTGCTAGTGGTGACTGCCACGCAGTGTAGCCTCTGCCTTTACACTACTTGTAAGTACTTCTTTAATATTTGTGTGGCTGGACAGAAAATTTTGGAGATAGTCATGAATAACTGTTAAACTATTTTGATGTTGCACGATTCGACTTATTAGTATTTATTAAATTTATAAACTTTTTATTTTTGTTTGCAAATCGCTGTTAACAAACACAGTCAACTGAAATATTTGCATATAGAAGTATATATGTGGAAGCTTATCATTTGCAAATTGTCCTGCCTATGAATGATTGTTAATTATGATATTAGTCTGTAAGCTTTCTGTAAGAATATACTTAGAATAAAATAGTGAAAATGATAGATAGATAATAACAAAAAAAAAAAAAAAAAAAAAATAGAGAATGAGAATATAAATGAATAAAATATAGTAATTCATACAAATTAATAAACTATAAATTTAATAGAGAATATAAATTAATAAATATTCATACAAATTAACGATATTATTTATTTAATTTTAATAACTGATACAAATTAATAAAATATAATAATTAATACACGTAAATAAAATATTTTAATAACCTTACTAATTATATTACTTATATTATATTTGCTTAACAAACTCGCAATCCAGTATACCTACTGACTGGATGCTTGTTTTGTTAAAATCTATTATGTTGCCGTGCCCTAACCGGGTTTCATGTTGGAACTTACTTACATATATGTAACAACTGAATGTACACATGAATGCAATAAAGAATTTGAATTTGAATTTGAATTTAAATAAATAAATAATAATAACCCTCATTATCATGAAACGTTTTGTAATATGCAAATATTTGGAATGTCGGTTTAATTGGATCGAATTTACCGATGTTTTTCTCTTTGTTCTTTTTTCATTATTTTATCGAGTCGTACCTGACATTCAATGAGCAGTTGATTTTTTTAATTCCTCGAAAACGGAAAATATTTTGCAGTGAAAGTGTAAAATAAATAAATGACAAACAAATAGACAGAAGAGAGCTTCGTGGTTGAATCCCTAAACCTCGCAATCAGTCTACGAATTAAAAAGAGAAGTAAGTCGAAGAAAATTCGAACTGAGTGTGGAATTTTACCGGAAGGCTACCGGAAGCGGTTGCCGCAATCGAGGGGAAAAGTAGCTCGCTCCGGGACGCTTTGACCGGTCATTCGTACTTACTGCCTTACAGAGATTTTCTGTTTTAAAAGTTTTTTCAATCGTAAACATTTCTTGTATTGCGATAAGCTAAGTTGTCAGATGTTGTTTGGTTGAAATGCCAATACCTGCTGCTTCTATTGTGAGAAACATTTTGATTGATGTCAGAATATTCAATTCCACGGTCTAAAAGCTTTAAATAGAAGGCTGTCGATGAATGCTTACAATCTGGGTCTGGGGGCATTAACAGAAACAGATCCTCTAATAACACATCAAGGTTCGGGTATCCGGGATAGAGATGTTGACGGATTTGACGGCAGAAGGCGCTGGCTCGTGCGGATTCCAATCTAGCGTCAAACGGGACGAGACGCGGGCACGCCGCCTCCCCCCGCGCCACCCCGCGCCACCTGCCCCCCCACCGGCTCGGTGGTTCATTATGCAGCCGCCCACGCCGCGCGCCAATCACATAGCATCGCAGCGATATTGCCGTCTCGCTAGGGATTTCAACGATGTTTGTCGATTACTTGGAATACGGATGTTTAGTTCCTTAGTTCGCATGCATAACAGATTCTTGGGTTAAGTATACAAATATAATCTGCCAAGTTAAAGTCTTATTTAAAACGAATTCTTTTGCAAGTTTATCTTTATGGCGACGAACTCACTAACGCAGTGCAACAATACCCGTGAAAGTTATTTGTGTTAATAAAGGAAATCCCTTCATATTAATTATACAAGTTTTATCTCTGCTAGACGAAGGATAAAGATAATTTTAGAGAGTCTTCGTCTTTGAGCGTCATAGCTCAGAGTGTAAGGTCAGCGTTCTTGTTGACGTAGCGTAGAAGCCACGAAGGAGCGTCGTAACACTGAACCCGCGTACAAGCCGCGTAGCAGCTCCGTAGCAGCGGCGTAGCGTTGGATTGGCGTAGAAGCCGCGTAGCAGCTCGTAGCGCTGAACCCACAAACACTCGCGTAGCATTAAAACCGCGTAGAAGTCGCGTAGCAGCGGCGTAGCATGGGACCCGCATAACAGATGCGCAGAAGTCACGACTGTTACGTCGCAAAGCCGCTGCGTAGATTCCGCGAAGACAATACGTAGGTGTTGCGCAAGTGACGCTGGGACCGGATTATATCGAAAAGGCTCGCATTTGTGCAGTATCTGCGCTGCTTTCACGTTCGACAAACGCCTGCGCTGCGCTGGCCCAACGCCACACGCGAAGGTCATTGATTTGTGGAATAAGTACCTACATAATGTGAAGATACAGGTAACCCTAATATCAATTATGAATGTAGGCTCATTCATCATTAATGTTTGTTATCTGTATCTTCTCATAGCTAGGAAACTCTTACTCTAAGTATTTTTAATATTCCTATCTCGAAACTAAGTAACTTCGAACATACAACAAAGTTTATCCCGTGTATACCTACTCGTATATATGTATTTATGTAGGTTTATAATATCTATGTATTTATTGTTGTCTATGTATTTTATAGTTATTTTCGTGTTATCTATCCTTTATGTTGCACCTGCCATTTTTTTTCTGCACTACCCTAAGGTTGACTGGTAGAAAATGCCTCAGGCATTAAGTTCGCCTTTGTACGGTATTTTTTTTACTTGTGCATAAAGTTTTAATAAATACATAATAAATAAATAAATACTAGTGGCACTATTGAAGTGAACCAACGTGCTCATTTAGCTTGCCGATGTGACATTTGTGATGTTATTCGCAGAGGTGTACCTGTAGCGCAAACCATGATGGTTGTTCACCCAGTTTTGTGTTTCAAGTAGGCATCTAAAATGTAGTAATTACCTACAATTTTCCACTTTCTGTACCCCTTTTACATTCTAAGTTAAACCAAAAAAGATATCTCACAAATACACATAATATGCAGTTTTCTAACTAAAAAATTAGAAGTAAAACAATGCTCGCCTATCGATACTTTTAACAAAAGGCCCGTAGCACTAGCACAGCACTATCAATATTACCTGTTCCTAGCATAAAGAATAATCCGGGTTGGTCGTCATTGTATGTTGCACGGACGACAGAAAGCCTCATAGCTTGTATAACGTCTTTGGTATGGCCGAGTCAGCTGTACCTAAGTATTTTTTATTGCAGCAGACGGCACCGACCGGTGAATATAAATGCACCATCAAGACGGCCGCGGCCGTGTGCGAGCCGGCACGGCAGCGTATCTGATAAGTTATTTCCGTTACTTTGAGACGACAGCTCTCGCCGGATGCATGGTTTTTTTTTTATTTTAATTTAGCTTTTTTTTGGCTGGTAAAGGATTGTTTGTAGAGGTGCTCATTGAAGAGGTTCTCGTTTAAAAATTCTTTTAGGAAGATTGTCCACTTCTTTGTGAAATCTGTTTGTTACGCTTCCACGCTAAAACGGCTGAATAGATTTGGATGAAATTTGACAGTTAGGTAGCCTGGGACCTAGAAAAGGACATAGGGTACTTTCATCCTGGATCGCAGACGAAGTCGCCGGCAACAGCTAGTAATGATTATATTTCTGAAGGTTTGTTATGTTCTAATTCGGGCTGGTCCCTACTTATATCACTATGTTGTCCAATAAAATGATAATCTATATTGCTGTGACAAATAACATTCTTTGTGTATAACAATACAAGCTTGAATAAATAAGATGAAGCCACACACAACGGTAGGAACTGGAACCAGTTCGGAGTCTCATGTAGTGCGAGGAACAATTCCTCAATCTTTATTGTCACCTATTGGGGCCATTGGTAAGTCTGGTATTATTATAGAGCGGAGGTAGTGTGGCTGTGTGGCGGCGATGACACTCGCCTGCAAGTGGGAGTTCACATTCACACCGCGCATAGGGTTGACTCTCTCTAGAAATTCAATTTAAAAATTAATTAATTGTGATTGTTATATTGTTTTAATGTTGACTGTACTAATCTCGGTAGCATATTTCGGAATAAAAGTATTTTATATAGTATTAACATATTTCCAAAACCGCGCGGATTTGACTCAACCAGGTCAAGTCTCACATACACAGCACTAACATATATTTCACGAGGTCAAAGTCTAGGTACACAATATAACGCCGGCTATATGTAACTGTACGATATATGGGTCACAAGAAACATTTTTCCCTGGTAACATTGTTTAGGTTGAGCATTTTATCCCGCGGCACGTTGCCCGTCAAACTGCGGAATATTGCTCGATAGTAACACGTGGCTTGAATTCCAAGTGCGCCCGCTACAATAAGCGTGATAACAGGCAGGACTGTTAAGATAATAATTACTGCTAAAGAAGAAAACCTTGGCGGTCGTTTTTAATACATTTGGTTAAAGCATGCCATTCCCGAGTGGTGGGGGATAGAGGGCGGCCAGCGAGCAGCCCTAACCGCAGCAGACATTCCTACACAATTTCCCTTTTAACTCGGACTCTGTGGCCAGTATTTATCAATGGAATGATCTCACGGCCCGGACTCACACGAGTAGTTTATTTATTTAGCATATTCATTCGACAGGTACCCGTAACCCGTCAGGCGTCCTGTTACTTTATTTCTACCATTATTTCGGAATTAGATCTTTTTTTGAATCAATTTATTGGAGGATGCTGCATTTAAAGAAATTCACTTTGAAATGTTATTTGAATGATAATAATGGATTGAGAAGACAATGAGCTTCAATAAAGGTATATATAACCTATATTCTTTGCCACTCTAGTGATATATAAACTTTCGTATGGCAACTTTTATTGGCGGTTATCTGTGATTGTTGTCGGTTTAGATTTAGACACGTTCACTCAAGTTTCGGAAGTGCTCAAACTGTTTAGGGATATAATAAAGCCCAAAGGCCAAAGGTGGTGATCTGATTAAACCTAATTTACATTTTATGTCAATATAAATAAGTCAGTTAAATGTAAGTGTATAAATAATAGTCTGGAATCCGGGCAAAACCCCGGTTGTAGACTCGCCCCCTATTACCTACGTGGGAAACGTAACTGACGAAATGTGGGCGTACCTACTAGGTACTATAGGTATACCACTGCTTAACCCTTCAGGGAATACAGGCGTGATTTTTATGACATGTAAATGGATGAGTCCATACAAATAAATCGTGTGGCAACACCATTGGGCCTGGTCCATCAGGGGACGTATTTCCGCCGAAATGATGATATTTACAAATAAATAAAATGATGATGATACTAATAAATGATGTCGCAGGAGTAGTGGTGGCCCAGTGGTAACGGCGGGGACTTGCGAGTTGTAGGTCGTGGGTTCGAACTCAGACGGGCGCTTTACTTTGTGTAAATAATTTCATCACCACTGCCAATACCTACCATTGCTCTCAAAACGGTGAAGGAAAACATCGTGAGGAAAATGGCATGCCCTAGAATCAAAAATTCGAAGACATGTGACATCTCAACCAGCACTGGGTCTGCGCGGTGGATTACACCCACTCCCTCTCGAAGAGAGGAGGCCTGTGTCCCAGCAGTGGGAACATTATAAGCTGATGATGCTATACAAATAAATCATGTGGTGACACGACTGGGCCTATTCCATCGGTGGAAGTATTTCCGCCAAAATGTTGATATTTACAAATAAGTAAAATGATGATAATACAAATAAATAAAATGATGTCACAGTCCAAATGCTTCATCAAAATGTAGTACGAAGCCAAATTAATGTCTACTGTGTGAGTAGGTATATGACACAATTTAGCTATAGTCTAAAAATAACCAAGTTTACTCCATATCACGCTTCTTAGTAGACGTTACGAAATTATTTGTTCCTTTTAGATACAAAGCCATTTATTCGCCTTTGAAGTTTAATAATACAGCCTATCAATAACAGAAGCAACACATCCAACAGCCAGAATCTGTGCTGTACTACATTTGGATAGAATATTGAACGTTGAATATTCCGACAGAATGTTATTTTGGAGTTAACAAATAACAACATATAGATTTGGTACCGAACACCTTACGAATGAGCACACAATTCAGTCACCAACGTGTTCTATGGGCCTTATTGTGTGCGACACATCCTGTATTAACGTAGGGTGCGCTCATGTGAGGTACCTTGGCATAGGTAGACAACGTATCACCCACACAGCGATATTGCGAGACATGTATTAACCTGTCGATTCAACCTTGTTCCTTTGTCGCCGTGGTTTATCGCTATGCAAACGAGCTTTTGTGGCGATATCACTGAGTCATAGCATTCGTAAATACGATACGTTAAAAATGTACAAGAGCGCATCCACCGGCACCGAAGTGCCGGAAATGATATTGTTTAGTTTAGATAGAGCTGTTTATATAGAGATTATGAAAGCGTTTAAAACAAAGTATTTCCTTAAAACTTTCAACGTAACTATTTCCTTCCTGGGCCCTAATTCACTATATAACCACGTAACAATTTCTTACTTCGCACATCAATTCCTTGAGCTAATCACGACATCTGCTAATAACGTATTCTCTATGACACAATGAATGAAACTGTCTATACAGGGTGACTTTGAAAACATGCGGCAAAATTTAAGGCTCTCCGATCTTGGGGTGGTGGATACGACTGCACGCAGTCAAGTAGACAGGCGTGCCTCACTCAGCATGTGAATAAATGTTACTAACACTAGTTTATAAGTTTACATAGTTACTAACGAATATGGAAGTGATTCTGCAATAAATGTTTATGTATTTATGTTATTTATGGGGGTTTTCTACCCATCAATATGGACAACTTTTACTATGGGAACAATTTCTAATTCGCAAAAAAATTTCGACCTTATACAAAATGGTCCAATCGGGTATGTACCTTTATATGGGAAGGTCAATTTTTTTTTGCGAATTCGATATTTGTCCTTTAGTAAAAGTTGTTCATATTGATGGGTAGAACACCCCCCAAAAAATACACCCCCTTAAAATTCGTCGTATGTTTTCAAAGTCACCTGTATATAAAAAGTACTTTGTGATGGGTTTCTACAAGACACGATATTGACGTGGTTTGCACGTGGTATGATAATATAAGCGGGGAATCGTACAGAATCGGGGCCCTGGTGAAATGTGGGTGTACTATAGGTAGGTACATCTCTGCCTAACCCTTCGGGGAATGCAGGCGTAATTTTATGTGTTATTTCCTTCATAAATTACAAAATTAAACGATACAATTTATCATACATCCAAGAAACCGAAGGCTTTTTGTTGTTAGCTTTCAACGCATCCTTTGACGCTAATAGCTTCTGGGGTTAGCTTATAAAATATTCCTTTGATCACCTACTATTCAAAATTCAATTCATTTAAAACGTTTCACATTATGACTTAAAAATGAAGCCTGATGGAGCTCTGATTCAGACAAAATGAATTAACTTGCACTTTCCCATTAATAAAAGCGTAGCTGAATTTTTCGTAGCACTACGTAGCACTAAGCCAATTTAGATTACTCCGAGTTCTATCGAAATGAACCTGTACTTTGAGCACCTGTATGAAGCTGATGGTCGCGAGTGGTGCTATCATGTCGAGTTATCATTTACTCTGTGAAACTTGTGCCTCAAGCCAATTTGCGAGAGAGCTAGTAGTCCGCCCAAACCCGTGCAAACTTGCCGACTCTTAACGAATACCAATTATGAGTTAATTTGATTGAATTATTGCTAAAACAAGAGTTTCGGAAGTTGATTTTACGCAGATTTAACCTGAAGTACCTGGCTGTTCATAATGTAATTAAACTTGTTAGCCGGTATTATAAAATTAAACTGCTACAAGTACAACATTTTCACTCCAGGATAGTGTTACAAATAAGTATTAGTTAGTTTACTGACGTTAACATTTACTACATTTAAGTTTTCCAACCGAAGCTTGTCTGCGGTGAATTTTGCACGTTCCCTCACCGTGTAACGAAAGAAGGAAAAACTGATACGTATGCTGTTGTCACATTCACTTTTTATTCGAAGTTCAGTCTTCTATTAGCAGAAATACGAAATTAAATTGATAATATGCAATATCCTTGTGTAATTTAGCTGTTTGCAGTGAGTCATAGTACGCAATATAGCTTTTACCATGTAAGTATGAAAGCGCCCGCTGGACGGTAGTGTTAGTTACAAAATACAAAGTTTTTACTTATAACTCGGTATAAAAAGGCTATTATATTATAGAGTGGGAATGCTACACATTTCCCGGCGGCACATTGTTTGTTGGCGGTGAGCCGGGACTCCGGACTCTGGCCTGCGGACTCCGGGAGCGAACCCGGGACAGTTGCGGCCCGCCTGGAAGTTCACTTACGTGAAATTTGTGAACTATCCGACACTGACCACGCGTGAAGTATTTGTTAAATATGTACATACTGTAGGCATGTGTCTAGTAGGTTACAACGTGCACTATGTTTGCGGTCTTGTGCCGCTCTTATTATTTTGGGATGTGATACGGGACATAAAAATTTTAAAGTTTAGTGAAATTCCGGTAGAGTAGGTTGTAATTTGTCATTATAGATAGACTATTGTGATTCACCAACTTATATTATACCTGAAATTACTAGTACAGTACAGTAGGTTTGGCACTTCATATTTGCATTAAGTCTGCCAGTCTAATTAGCTAAAGTAATCATAACATACAAACTTCCACACAATGTAAACACTGCATCAGCCCTCACACCAGCTACTTAGTAATGTAAATTAAATAATTATGTTGTATTATGAACAATGCTTGAAAAGCAAACAGGTACTAATTCTTTTAAATTATACGCTGTTCGTTGAAACGATTCCTTTGCAAATTTTAAATTCCTTAGAATAACATTCAACAAAAAGCAGGAAGCGAATGTAGGATTATAAATACGTGAGGTGATGTGAAGGATGTTGGTTTTGTCCCCCTGTCCGCCGCCCGGCGCCCGCGCGCCTTGCTGCCTGGTGCGCGCCGCTTTTGTTCGCAATGAGAATGGCAAACAGTCGTGACGTATTTGGTGACTGCAAAGCATAGAAACGTTCGCTATCGAGCCCTTCCTTTCATGTCAAGATTTTATAAATAAGTTGTTTTGAGTACTTTTCTTTTTCCGTCTCGTTGTAGCTAGTTATAGAAAATCGGTGGCAATAATTGAATTTCATTAAAAAGGAGTTTTGTTACTCAATAAACAGCAATTACTCGTTAAAACACGTACAGACTCTGTACAAAAACACGTTGAAATAAAATATATAAATTCGTTTTCAGAGGTCTGATTGACAGTGTAAGAATTTAGTAAGTGTTGATAATAAAATGCACATAATACTCGAGCATAATCAGATAGAAAAAGGTGAGGGGATAACCCAACTACCCAAGTTAATGGGATAGGAATGGGTGAATTGGGTACAAAAGGAGCTGGGTAATTGGGGTGAGAGATTGGAGCTGGGTGCTTGATAACGATGGCCGGCAAACTACGAGAGATACAGAATAGGTACTGGAGCGCTACAATAAATTATATCTACGTAAGTATAGGTACCGGACAATGTCACTGATGTCGTTTTGTGGTCCCACTATTTTCTCCTTCAAGGTTTCTCTGGAAAATGAGCACGAAATGTAACAGCCGAATTCAACGAAGCTGCATGTTTAAAATCACTGATTTTTACTGTCGGATCAGAACAACAACATTCTTATATTGTATGCAACATAACGTCGAGAGCGACCTTTTCATAAAACCAATATTATAAACGTCAATATGTAGGCTACTTGCCTTCCTATGTTACACTATAACATTCCCCAGAGGTTCAAGATTTCCGAGGAATAAACGCATTGTTTACCTTTTTCCCATCGATATTATATTTAAGTCGGTATATCGTGGCTGAACAAGGGCTGATAAAACAGATTCCGGGTCGCGATGCTCGACTGAAATTAAAACAAAGAGATCCAACCGCTACTGGAATCGAAAACGGGAAAAACGAAATAAAAATAAGGCGTAAAACGGTTGTCAAATCTGTCACTGACAGGCATCTCATTCAATTATTGTAACAACAACAGGGCGCAATTTTTATTTTTTGCTTTGCTGTTTTAGCACAAAATGTTTGTATGTTGTTGCGGTAATAAATATAAAAGCTTTGACGAATAGTATAAGTTTGTATTACTTAGGTATACTTAGAAAATCATTAATAGCCGATTAGTTTGCAAACTACACATCTTTACCCAGGACGGCCACGGAGACGGTATATGCGTTTGGGGTTAAAGGTGTTTGTGTGTCTGTTACCATTTTTCTCGGAAACAGTTAGGCCGAATATAAAACGGTGTTTTGCTTTGTATCCTAAGCATGTTCTTAGCAAAAACAAAAAGTTAAAAATAATAATTTAAAATTTTTAAAAAGTCACAATGTAGAATATAGATATTAGGTAGTATATTATTGTGTGCCAGTAGCTTTATTGTTTAATTAATGTGCATTCTACAACACAGCTTACGCACGACGCGACGGCTATTAATAATATTCTATCCCATGTCGTGGGTTTTTGAAATTATTTATTTAAAGTTTTTTTCATGTCATAATTTTCCGTCGTGGGTATTTAAAATTTATGTTTTTTTAATTGAAGTCCCTGCTACTTACAATAAAGAGTTTTTATGAGTAGGTAGAGGAAAATGCAAGTATTATTGTAGTAGAAGTAAAAGAGCCGTTCTCAAATCGATTTAAAGGCTTGAATAATAAATAAGGAACGATAAACTTATCTTGATTATACGATTTCATGTTTTGACGAGTCCTGTACTGTGATACATTGTACATAAAAAAATATATTTTTCTACGTGTTCATAGGAACTACGTGACTACAGGCCACATCATTTTTATACGTACTCAAAAGTTCAAAGGCCTTCAGTAGGTATTATAGCATAGTAAATAATACTAACCCGAGACCCAACAGGCACAGACATAAAGCTACGCAGACTTTTAATAGCATAAGGTAATAAAGCCTCTTTTATTTACACTACAGAATCGCTTGGGAGCTAATAACGATTCTGGGGCGGAACAGTATTGAATATTGGTATAAAAGGCTAAATAGCGACCTCGTCACTGTTTCTGACTGGTTTATGGTGGAGGGAAAATATAAATAACTAGCCGTTGCCCGCGCTTTCACCCGCTTAGATGTCGGAAAGTATCCCACGGGAACCTACCACCGGGATAAAAAGTATGCTATGTGTTAATCCAGGTTATACCAGGCTATCTGTGTGCCAAATTTCATTCAAATCCGTTCAGCCTGTTTGCGTGATTGTGTAACAAACATCCAAACATCTTCACAAACTTTCACATTTATAATATTTATAATATTATTATTAGTTGGATTATGTACAATTTGAACTTAGACTTGTCTTTTCACGCATATTGCTTTTATTGGCCTTTGTTTACTTATTTTAGACTTACTTCTTTCTTTTCCTTTAAATGGGCTGAACGAAAATAAACGACACCATTTTTACGTACTATACGAGTACTTTGACAGCAGAATGAGATTTCTTTCCTAACATAGTATCTGTCTACGCTAAGTCATCATTGTTTGCTCTTTTCATACCATTTTACTTACAATTGACTAAGTACTTACATTAAAAGTATCAAAGGACGAAGTTGTAGCGGTCTATGGGGAGGCCCATGTTTAGAAGCGGACATTTACGACCCGATGCGATGATAAAAAAGGTAGTCCGTTGTTATTTTTGTACATTACCTTCTTGGACGCTACCATCAAACAATTTTTCAAACGGTCTAATACTTAAGGGGACACATAGATAATTTTGTGTTTTTAAAATTCCTTTAAATGTATATGGTTAAATTATTTGAATTTTCCATAATGTTTTATTTGACTACTTTGTCTACTGTTGTACTAAAACCGAAACATGATTACTTGAAATTTTTTCGATAGAAAAAAATTCCAAAGTAGCACCGTCTGTTTACTGTTTTATACGATTATACGCAAATTATACGTAAACAGTTCCTTATTGTGCAGTCAAATTTGCTTTAAATCGACGGTATTTAAATATGTTAAGAACTTACTAAGCTAAAAATTTATTTAAGTATAGCATTTTGTCATAAATCTACATTTAAACGAAGCTTGTTTAAATTGAAGACTCACGCGCACCGGGCGCGTGTCTTCTATCTCGTGCGTGAAACTAGACAGCCATAACGCCATTTCACTTACACACCGAGCTAAACCATGCTTCAATCCTGAAGCTGATGTCCGGAACAAATGTTTGCAGTCAGGCGTCACCATAATGTTGTTGCGTAAGAATAATACACTCGGCACACAGTGTTACAAATTAAAAATACCTCCGAGATTGCGTTACGCACGCACAATCCCTGAAAGGGTCCGCTTCAATGTTTCTAGGTAGGAGTCAGGTACGTAGGTTAGGTATGTAAGTATACGTGTATTTTACCTACAAATGGTTTCTAAAGTGAAATAATTTCATTAACCAGTGACTTATTCGATACTGGAAATATGAAATAACGTAAGGGACATTTTGTCGAAAATGAGTTATATATATCGTTGGATTCGGAATTTTTTGCTCTATCGATTGGTATATTTAAAATCTCGATATCTTAAAAAAAATGTCCTTTACATCACATATTTTCCGTAGGCTTAGACCATTTTATTTCTAGAAACTGGCTGTATATGACATTTAAATTAATATTTTTATAAAAACTAATGTAAGTCTCTTTACTCACAGTATTTGGTATTTACATTAAATCAAAATCGAGTTCATTTTACAGCAGGTCACATAAGTTATTTCATAATTTGAGATGTTTTATTATTGTCTTGTACATTAGTGTTCCCTGAGAAGGTACAAATACCATGTCCCTTACATTAAATTGTGACTCAAATTATCAGAATTATATTGACACTTACGTTAATTTGTCAGCATCAAAAATAAATTGATCTGGAGCTAGACCACCACCTCTTAAAGCAGTATTATTTTAATCTTACATGAGTGTGGGAAAGAGATGGAGCTAGACGTCCTGTATAGCTCCATCTCTTTCTACACTGAAGTAACATTAAAATAATACTGCTTTAAGAAGTGGTGGTTGGCCCCCAGTCCTTTACATCACACTGGACTGCGTGATCCGTACAATTCCTCAAAATTTATCTGAATGATTATTATTATGCGTCTCTGTCACACACGCAAAACGGTGCAACTTGTCTGAACTAGATAGCAATACGGATTTTGTGTGTGATTTTGCTTTTGAATATGTACATTTCAAAAATCGAACTTAAAGATAGTGGAAGTAAAATATACGATGTTAGAGGATGGCACAACTCACAAAATAGAACTCTGCAAAGAAATGCAAACTGGAAGAAGGACAGTGAAGGGTAAAGGGAAGGGCAAGAGCCTTGCAAAGAATGATCAATCCGAATAAGAAAGTACCAGAAATCTAGCTGTGCCCAGTAGCATAGACAGCTTACCATTTCTGTATAAGGAAAGACTGCCAATTTCAGTTCCAAAGTTTAAAGATCTCAAAAAATTATGTGACAATGGTATAATTCCAAATAGGTTTCACAATGAATATTTGAATCTTCCTAATAAGAGTAGGTATAATTAAAGATAGGCTCAATGACACCGACGATGATGAGACTGATAAAGATAATGACTAATTTTTGAGACTTTTTCAATTTAACTGTAGGCTTTCTATTAAGGAAGCAGTTAATTTTTTTTTTTATGTTTAATGATTACTATTAGGTCTTTACCTATGAAATTGCCGCTCTGCAGTACTGGCCATATCAAATCAAAATAATTTTTGTTTGGCTAAGAATTCTA
This sequence comes from Cosmia pyralina, assembly GCA_946251885.1. Taxonomy (NCBI): domain Eukaryota; kingdom Metazoa; phylum Arthropoda; class Insecta; order Lepidoptera; family Noctuidae; genus Cosmia; species Cosmia pyralina. The sequence goes on from OX276346.1 coordinate 17,541,176, forward strand.
ATTTCAAATTAATTTTATTTTAAAAACATGGATTTTTTTTTCCAAAAGTAGTCATTTGTTTATTGATTAGTGTTACATTTATTGGTTTGCTTGCTTCCGTTCTGGAAATTTCGACCTGAAAAATGAACCTCGCGGTCGTCCGAAGACTTTGGTCGACAATGACGAATTAAAGGCGATTGTGGAAGCTGATGATACACAATCTACGGCTGAATTAGCAGCAGCTTTCGACGTTAGCGTCAAAACAATATTGGTCCATTTGCGTCAAATTGGCAAGGTAAAAAAGCTTGACAAATGGGTGCCCCACGAACTCAATGATCGCCAGCGCGAAGTACGCGTCGAGACGTGCCTTGCACTGCTCAACAGACACACAAATGAAGGAATTTTGAACCGCATTGTTACCTGCGATGAAAAATGGATTCTGTTTGATAACCGCAAGGACTCAGCAAGTTGGTTGGATCCTGGTTCAGCACCTAAACAATGCCCTAAACGAAAACTTACCCCTAGAAAAGTGATGGTCACTGTTTGGTGGTCTAGCGCCGGTGTGATTCATCACAGCTTCTTACCAAACGGGGTGAGCATTACTTCAGATGTGTACTGTGAAGAACTGAACACAATGATGGAGAAGCTGGCACATCTCCAACCAGCATTGGTAAATCGCTCGTCTCCGCTGCTCCTGCACGACAACGCGCGACCTCATACTGCACAGCAGACGGTCTCCAAGTTGCAAGAACTGGGGTTGGAAGCTCTCCGTCATCCGCCCTACTCACCAGACTTTGCGCCTACAGACTACTACTTTTTCCAGAAATTGGATAACTTCTTGGCGGGAAAAAAATTCAATACCCGAGAGGCAGTACAAAATGCCTTTGAAGAATTTGTTGCCTCCCGTCCAGCTGTTTCTTTAAGAAGGGCATCAATAAACTGCCACTGCGTTGGCAATGATGCATTGATTGCATGGGTGATTACTTCGATTAATACAAATAAAAAATGCATGAAAAAATTCGTTTAAATTTTTTCATACAAAACGGCAATTTCATAGGTAACGACCTGTTATTTACATTAAGAAGACTGATGTTGATTTTGTTTATTTTTTAAGTGAATTTTATTTTTCTTTTGGGACAATGAGTCTAATTTTAGTAAGCCAAAATAGCTATTTTTTATTGTGATTTAAAACAGAATTTACTTAACATAACTTATGAGAGTACCTAAATTGCGTTTATAAAAGAGGATTAGTGAGCACAAATAAAAGTTTTGCTCTATTTTATTTGTTTATTTTTTATCCCTATGAGTCAGCAAGTAGTTTTAAACTGTATGGCATAGGCATAGTAGGTCACGAATGTATAAAATTCTATTTTTCATATTTGTTAACAGCACTAACAATATAGAGTGTACCATTAAGAGACCTTTACTTTGAAAAACTCTAAATGTTTATTTCCTTAAGTGTCCCATACATCAATGCCGTTTATTTACATCAAAAATTTTGTAAACGTATATCACTCGTATTCATTATTATTTAACGTAAGGGACATGCTATCTTTGAAACTGTAGGATTTATTGATTTTTTACTATATTAGCTGCAAAGAATGAAGAAATCTAAGAAACTTTGTCCTAGACACTTTTTACATAAAATATATAGTTAAAAAATTATAGCCAGTTTTGTAAGAAAAATATCTTATTTTTGCTCTCCTGAAAACCTTAGTTTTGTCCCTTACGTTATTTCATATTTCCAGTATCGTATATGATGTTCATAACGCTTGTAAATGAATAATGTAATTCACACTGTTGTTAAATGGGAACATTCACATGCCAGATATCTTTTTTTAAATTTAGGTTGATCATAGACATTCATGATACACATACCTACACAAGCTGTCCCACGTCTCGGACAGAGCATAAAGTAATTTACACACTTCATTAGCGTAGCTTAGCTAGTATAATATCTTAACAACACCTTGCGGTTTCCCGATTGGGAAATGCTACACGGCAGCTATTGTTAGTAATCCGCCCGTCCATATACCAGTGAGTGTTGTGAAGTAAAATGCAAATATCCGGCACAATTCCTCGGCGGCGAGGCTGAAGTTAGATCATGCTTTTTAATTTACCGAGTGCCGCCATTACCGACCTTATCGCGCCAGTTGCCCCCAGATCTGAAATAGGGTGCTCTAAAATTGCCTTCTTATTCAGATTATCCTCAGCATGCGCCGATGTCGAAATTTAGAATGTTGTGCGTCGAACGGCAGTTATTGAGCCTTAATGGGCTTGGGACGGTCTATCTAGTGTTATTTGCTCGCGTCCGAGTCGTTAAAAACAATGAAATGAATTTTGTTACGTCATTACTGAAATGAAATAGGAACATTCTTGTGAAGACGAAATCTATAACAAATACGTTTAATGAAGATCATTTCGAAATCAGTCACATTCTATTTCGAAGAGTGGGTTATAATAATATGTAATTATGAAGGTAGATTTGAGCAGGATAATAATACCTAATCGTAGAAGTAAATAGTAGTCTATATGAATAAAAATGAATGGCTAAATCTGTTGCTAAGCGCAAAACTCGAGAACGGCTGGACCAATTCAGCAAATTTTTTTTTTCAAATATTATATGAAGCCCGCGGAAGGTTCTTATAAAAAAAAAAAAAAAAAGTTGCCGGGACAATTGGAAAATTCGGGAAAACTGAAAGGGAAATTCTCTGGGAATTTTCAAGGGATTTTTTTTTCAAGTTCAATTTAAAAAAACTTTTATTAGGGTATTGATGTGTTATACCTACATGAAGATGTCCTAATAAAAGTAGCAACCGGATCTAATTAGAGTACCGAAAAAGGATAACTTATCAGAAGGCAGATTCATAATTTCTATAGAAAGGTATTTACCTACCTATTAAAAAGAATTGTCCTTGTTTTCGGAAATAAGCAAAATTACAAGACTGGGTTGAAAGAACCTCTCCGGGCGCTCGCACCGTGGAGCGCTTCATTGTGTAGTGAATCAAACATTTGAAAGAACCTCTCCGGGCGCTCGCACCGTGGAGCGCTTCATTGTGTAGTGAATCAAACATTTGAAAGAACCTCTCCGGGCGCTCGCACCGTGGAGCGCTTCATTGTGTAGTGAATCAAACATTTGAAAGAACCTCTCCGGGCGCTCGCACCGTGGAGCGCTTCATTGTGTAGTGAATCAAACATTTGAAAGGTCTTTAAACTTAAATCGATCCAGTCCGGCTCGGTCTCGATATTCTGAGATTGAATATTATACTTTTAACCCTTTTTTGTTTCCCAATCATTAATTTGGTGACTTTGTTTTTAATTAAGTAGGTATCACGATTGTTTTATCTTTTTTAATTAAATGGGATAGGATATAAACACATATGAATAAAAGTCCGTGCCTCGGAAAGCACGTTAAGCCGTTGGTCCCGGCTGTCATTCGTGGATCTTTGACAGTCGTTACGGGTCGTCAGAAGCCCGAAAGTCTGACAACCAGTCTTACCAAGGGGTATCGTATTACCCAGTTACTGGGTTGTGGAGGTCAGATAGGCAGTCGCTCCATGTAAAATAATGGTATTCAGCTGCATCCGGTTAGACTGGAAGCCGACCCCAACATAGCTGGGAAAAGGCTAGGCAGATTGATTGAATAAAAGTCACATTATGCTGGTTAATCGGAATTTCAGATATCGAGACAGATCTGAGTTAGACAGGAAGCGTCGAAGCGATAATACCCTGTAGGCGTGCGGTTTAACCCTGTTTTTAGTCCACTAACCAACCCATTCGGATTATAGCGGCTCTGGAAATGAGAAATACATAAAATAATCTGCTTTAATTGGAGCATACTAAAATTGTTGGCTCAGATCCTATGTCCAAAAATAGACCGTTTGTATTGCCGATCGCAGATTTTGGCTATGGCCTCACCGGGCCTTTAAAACCACTCTTAAGGCAATTTCGGCTGTAAGCTCTTCAAAGGAGAGAAATCTCTTATGGAAATTAGGTAAGTTTCGATGTGTGCAAAGATACGAGAGCTTTAGTTGAGTTTTAACAATTGAGTTTCGCTAGTAAGACTTTGTGTAGGTACTACTACTTATGAAACTACAACGTCAAATCTTGCAACTCCGTTATGACCCATTTCTCGGAATATTTCGTATTGATTTTAAACTTCGCAAACTTACTCCAGTATCATGATAATACAATTCTGTAGTGTCGAACTTTAGATACTTGCAGTTTCCGAACGTCATGTCTACACATGACGTTCGGAAACTGCAGGTATCTAAAGTTCGTTTTGGGATCCAGTAGTCAAATATAACATACCTATAATCTTAATAAAATCCACCCCAGATAGTAAAATCAAATAACTATAAATAATGACTAGCTGCTGCCCGCGGCTTCGCCCGCGTGGATGTCAATACTTCCCTATATTAATTGTATGTGGTTCACAATTTCATGGGTTTTAGTTTTTTTGCACAGAACCCTAATTATTTTTCTAAAATAATAGTAGCCTAAGTTACTCCATTAAACATCAGCTATCAGCCAGTGAAAGCCCCGTCAAAATAGGTCCACCCGTTTCAGAGATTAACCGGAACAAACAGGAAGACAGACACAGAAAATAAAAATTAAACATTTTTTTGTTATTATAAGTAGGTACCGTATGTACTTACATATGCGTTTAGTAAAAAACTTTTATCTTGACATTACAAACAGGCACTTCAATTTTATTTATTTGATGATGATGATGATTTGATGATGGTGCACCTTACTTTGAATGTAAAGAGTTAATTGATACATTCATAATTATGTATTTACGCACATTGACGGACTGAAAGTTCATTGATCAGCTTTTAGTTGATGATAGAAGAGTCAGTTTTTAGGGTTCCGTAACAAAATGAAGAACGCAGTAATCTGGAAAGAGGTGTACTCAGATAATTGCGTGGTCACTTCTAGGCTATTTTAAAAGTTATAAGTAAACAACAAAACTCTTTTACAGAAACTGAAGATTTAAAAAGAATGCTGTAAACTTGTCACATCCTTGATAAAGATATACCAGTTTACCAAAGGAATTAAATATGGCATTTGTGTAAATGTAATTGCCCTGACTGAGAACGTACTACTGTATAATTTAAAAGCAAATTACACAAGCTAGGAATACGGTACAAACGGTATAATAGACTGACTCATGACACTTGGTATTTAAAACCGTGTGAGGCTGAACACTCGTCATATTTTTAATTATTTTATCCTTCATTCACGAGCACAGAAATGAGTGAAGTGGAGTTTTCGCACAGTGAAGTGTTGTCGGTCGCTGACCACCGGAACTAGCTCATAATCATTAAATTGGGACGCCCGTTTAACTGTTAATTATTGCTGACGCTTTAGTCATTAAGAGGCTCCAGAAAAAAGAAACGCACAGATGTGAATCAAGCAACATTTTAAATACAATTAGGTATTTTGGTAGACTGCTAAAAGCCAGCAAATGTCAAACGGGTTTTGTTTTTAATGAACGCGTGTTTTCGACTGCTTTGTTGATTTTTAATTTGCACTTTTATCAGTTGACTACTGACTTCCGACATGTGTAATTTATTTATTTGTTTAGTGGTGGCCCAGTGGTAACGGCCCCGACTTACGGGTTGTAGGCCATGTGGTCATGTGTTCGCTTTACTTTGTGTAAATAATTTCATCATCACTGCTCTCAAAACGGTGAAGGAAGCATCGTGAGGAAACATGAGGAAACGGCATATCCTAGAACCAAAAATTCGAAGACTTGGTGGATTACGGCCTACTCCCTCTCATCCGGAGGAGGCCTGTGTCCCAGCAATGGGAACATTATAGGCTGATTATGCTATTGCGACACGGCAATGCGGTCATCTCCGCGTATGACGCGGAGATGACCGATGGAGTAAAAGCTGTGACTGAATGGTGGCCAACGTTAGACCATAGAAACGATGGCCGTCCAAAAGTGCGTTGCGTTGATGATATCGTCAGTAGCGGGAAACACCTGGATGTACGCATGGAACCAGAAAGTATGGCAAAAAAAAGGCCTAGGAAGCTTGTAGGTACCCAGCAGTGGGTAATTCCGATTTCCGCTAGCTTTTGTCCGCGGCTTCGTCCGCGAGGAGGTCGGAAATTATTCCACGAGAACGTACTACCAGGAGAAAAAGTATCCTATGTGTGTGTATCTAGGTTATAAACTATCTGTGTGCAAAATTTCATCCAAATCCGTGCAGCCATTTTTGCGTGATTGAGTAAAACAATCATCCAAACATACAAACTTTCACATTTATATATTAAATCTTACAAAATATGATAGGATACAACAATTCAACAATTTCAATGGCGAGTTATAAATAACCGAATACTACGGATATAACGGCATTTATCCGAATAAAATCCTAAGTAGAACCTGACCCTATCGGAGTAGCGGAGTAACTCAGTAAGTAGTAGCACAAGCCCACTTGCCTTAATTGGTGGAGTTAGTGAGAATAGGAAAGCATCATGCATTGTTAGGAACACTATACATAATGAACTCTAAGCGCGCTGTAATCTCTTTAAATCCTTTAGCGGCTCAACTAATTTATATCCTTTAGTGAAAAAACGGTTTTTTTTTGTTTGAAGTTTGTTTTCAACCGGCATTGAATACTAGGTAATGAATGAACGCGAGTCTTTTAATTCTAATTAATATTAATGAACTGTATTGAGTAATTATGTAGTTTAGAATTCTGATCCTCTTATGACTTTGTTTTAACAAATATTTATAAACATAACATTGAGAGAATTCAGAGATAGGAATCTGTAGGAACGACTCCTAGAGAACTTTCATTATATTTTTGATTCGGATTGAATGGGTATAATAGCAAGATTTTCTTTCGTAAACTCATTTAAAGAAAATAACCGGCCAAGTGCGTGTCGGACCGCGCATAATGAAGCGTTCTGTAGTTGGGATGAATTTATCCCAAGAAAAAACATGTTCTCCCATACATTCCAACTGCAAATATAAATTTGTACGCAAATACAACATTGAGATAATAGGTTGGGGAAAAAGTTCCTTCGCATTTTTAAAGAAAATTCAAAACATTTTTTAATACACATTATTTACATTTATCTAAAGTATGTAGGTACCATTTTGTTCGATAACTTTTTGCCATCTTGTAGGTAGGGACATGATCCCATTGCTATAGAAATTTTAGGACTTCTGATCAAAATACCGCGACAAGTGGTTTTGGCAGTCCTCTCGTGATGTTAACCTGACACTGCCTAAAGAATTCTGAAGAGACCGAAACAGGTGGATATCTGAAGGTGCAAGGTCAGGACTATACGGCGGACCTCCCAGCCAAACTCTCTTAATTTTTGCTGAGTGGCTAAAGATGTGTGAGGTCTAGCGTTATCATTATGAAAAACCACACCCCTTCTGTTGATTAATTGCGGCCGCTTTCTCTCAACTTCTTGCCTTAATCTCATCAGTTGTTCGCAGTAGAGTTCAGAATCGATGGTCCTGCCTGGTGGTAACAGCTCATAATGAATAATGCCCTTCCAATCCCACCACTCACTCAGCATCACCTTGTTGCGAGTGAGCCCGGGTTTCGCCACAGTCTGTGAAACCTGACCGGGCTTTGACCACGACCTTTTTCGCACGTTCTTGTCGTACGTGATCCACTTTTCATCACCAGTTATCAGATTCTTCAAAAATGGTTCGGTTTCATTACGTCGTAATAAAGAATCACAAATGAGTACACGGTTCATTAGGTTTTTTTCAGTGAGCTCGTGAGGTACCCAAATATCGAGCTTTTTTGTGTATCCAGTTTTTTTCAAATGCGCCAAAACTGTTTTGTGGTCAATTCCCAGTTCTTCAGCTACGTCGTAACTACTGATATGCCGATCTTGCTACACTTTTTCAAAAATGGCATCCATTTTATCCGTAATAGGGCGACCAGAGCGACGTGCATCTTTGACATCAAAATTTCCGGACTGAAAACGCCTAAACCAAATTTGTGCTACTCTCACAGACACTGCACTGGGTCCATAAACATCGCAAATTTTTTTGCGGTTTGCGTTGCATTTTTACCTTTTTTGTAGTAAATTTTTAAAATGTACCGAATTTCTTCATTAGATTCACTCATCTTGACAGTACGAAAAACAAATAAAAATCACACATTTTCCTAATTTGAATTTAGAATTATGTTCTTTAAAATTTAAACTTTCAATGATACCAAAACCAGCCAGATACAAATAGTATAGCCAAAGAGATTTTATTTTAAGTTTATACATACTATAATGCGAAAAGACTTTTTCCCCAACCTAATATTTGCCATATTATTTTAAGACCGTATACTTCTTATAGGTTTCCCTGTAATCTATAGGTAAAAAAACTATTTCCTGTATTTTTTTCAAAATTTTACTTCTTTTAATTTTGTTTTTATTACTCTTTTCATAACTGTCACTACTACTACGGCGGCGGTCAGTCTCAATTCATTGTGGACAAAAAGTTACAGCTGAAAGAAAAACCTGTGTCATTGTATTAAAAAATCGTATCGTAATCGTTAAACAAAAAGTGAATTTAACAAGGTAATCAACAATAACGTTTAAACATGCTGGTGGAGGACTGAAAGGTTCATGCCTTGCGAATCCGATGTACAGAGGTTACATGACTGCTTAGCTTCTAATGTGATATTACATTTAAGCAGATCTGATCTCTGTCAATAAAAAAATACGTTCGGCTTTAGCGTCAACCTTGCCAAGGTGGCTTGGTCCATCTACTGGTTGAGAGCTGGGAGAACATTGGTACTCTAGGCTGTTGGCTAGGCATTTGCCTTATCAGAGTCTTCGAAAGCGATGCTCTTATCTAGAATATTTGTTCCTGTACTTTTATTGAGGGGGAAGTGTTCGTAAGGCTTCTCCCGTGTTATATTTTCCAAGATGAGAACTCGTTTACAGCCCCCTCCCTTACCGCTTCTTCGCACGAAGTCGCTTACCTTCGGCCAGATATGCGGAGTAACAAATAGTTGTTACTTTGGCGGTCCCTCTAAAAAAAGTCACAATTATTGCATATCAATTATTGCAATTATAAGTGATGCATTATGCTTGCAATATCACACTAATCTATCTTCTATATAAATAAAAAGAGAAGTCCTGACTGACTGACTGGTTATCTGATTTTTATTATTTTTTATTATTCAAAAACAGTTTACACACATCAACGCCCAGCCCAAACCCTTGGACCTAGAAAGCTGAAATTTTGCACAGAGGTTCCCTTTATAATGTAGACAAGGAATAAGGAAGGAATTCCCGGTAGCACGTTCCCGTGGGATATTTTCCGACATCCACGCGGGCGAAGCCGCTAGCAAAAGCTAGTAATATTATATATAATATATTTATATATAGGTAATATAATGTATAATATGTAATCACACTAATATTATAAAGGCGAAAGTTTGTGTGTGTGTGTGTTTGTATATTTGTTACTTCTTCACGCTCAAACAGCTGGACCGATTTGGATAATATTTATGTATATTAGATAGCTTATGCCCTGGGTTAACAAATATGCTACTTTTTATCCCGGTCTACGTGGGTGAAACCGCGGGGCGCAGGTAGTTAGTTATAATTATGATGATTAGTTTATTTTATTATTTGTAGTTAAAACGTAACGTATTATGTATATTTTACTATAACGAATGATTTTTTAGCTACAATGACGAAGGTTTTTATTTTAGCTGTAACTTTTTCGCACAACGATTTGAGACTGACCGCCACAGTAACAAATGACTGTCATAAAAAGTGCTTTTCAACGAAATACGTTCGGTCGTTATTGGTTGGAGACTTCCTGGCGCATCATCCTTTCCTATATTTAATAATTAATAAATTAATGGAGTAGCTAGTAATAAATACATGGAAAGTTTTTTTTCTGTGTTAGAGACTACACATGCAGCTGATCAAGTTTTCATCGAACGATTTTTAATTAAAAATGAGCAGGGATTCCGCTATACATATGTTTGATAATAAACAGTACCACACAGAAATACAGAACATGTTTCAAATGAAACATTTCAAAGTAAGTACATAGCTACAATGAAATCGAAATGATCTAAGAACTTAAAAAAGCCTTGGTTTTTTATCAAGATATTTTAGGACTCAGAATCATAAAGGCAAGTGAGTTCGCAACAAAAATAAAATAAAATGCTCACTTTGTATTCACTACGCCTTTTTACCACGCTACAGGTGCTGTTGAATCTGTTAGTAAATAGCTGTTGTAAAATATGTTAAAATTGTCGAAATAGTCTGCACATTCTTTAGAAAAATTATAGTCTTCTGGAAAGATATTCTTAGTAATACCTACTAATTACTAACAGAAAAATTACAATTTGCGATTCTGCAACATTCCACTCTAAAGGGAACATGATTAATAAGTACCAGAAGTTACCGTTTACATTATTTACAGCTTCCGTTTACTTTCGTTAAATACAGATGTTATCATAATAATTTTCCAAACTGTTTTGAGATCATCCGAGTGTTGAATGTTGAATTATTGTTTCAACTGTGCTTCTGTTTCTTCAATGAGAACGTTTTTGTTGAATCGGGCTTTATATAGCTGCAGTTTTCAGGAAGAATATCGCTCATAAAATATACATTCAGTAGGATGGGATCAATGATCATTCAATATTTTTTGTTTATGTGTAGACGTTCACGGAACCTGTATTATGATTTCACAATTCATTCTTCTGTTGAGATTGTTTGAGATACATTCGGACATGTTTATATATTTCAGTGGAGATGAATAGCAATGTGTTGTCATTTCCAGCCCATACGTGTATAATTAGAAGGAACTAATGTTGGCCAGTATTATGCAGCGGCCATGACAGAATACAAATTTGTAGTGTATGTAAGTAATTTTATCATTAGTACTAGTATGTTTATACAAGTAACCACACAGTATTTAGGATTAGCCGAGTAAGCAATATATATTTGATATTGTAGTCCTCCTTATCGATTTCGATAACTGCGACCTGGAAGTCTAGCTAGGAAGGTAGGGTCATCTGCGCGTGAATTGGATTATAGTGGACAAGCAGTTGCTCTGGTACAGATCCACTCTCTCGTCCCTTCGTCTGTGGTCCAATGGACTGGTAGACCAGTACGTTCGGCAAAGGTAGGGATGCAGCGAAAGACCGTAAACCACTACATGGATCCTGGTTACGCCCTCAATGCGCTTCGCATTACCCTGCTGCATTTTTGCTCACGGTAGCGAGAAGATAGTGAACGCCTATCATGACCAAGCAGACTTATGTGCATTGGGGATCTCCCGATTATCCGTAGTCGCCTTTTACGACACCCATTGGACGAGGTGGGTATCAATAATGGTGTAAAAATAATGGCGGTAAGCAATATATTAAGATCAGGTTCGCTCAATCTACGAGTATGTGTATGTTTTCCTGTTTTTGCCTAAACGGACTATTGTTTCACTTCAGTAAAACAAAGACAAAGAAAAAGAGAAAGACAAGCTGTTTTATGAATTAACGAATCTTGTAGAAAAATTATTCCATACTTACTAATATTATAAATTCGAAAATAACTCGGTCTGTCTGTCTGTCTGTCTGTTACCTTTGCACGCCTAAACCACTAAACGGATTTCGATGAAATTTGGCAAGGCGATAGATGGCTTCCTGGGGAAGGATATAGGCTACTTTTTGTCTCAAAAATAATACTACAGGGGGCGATATAGGGGATGAAAGTTTGTATGGGAAACCTAGCATTTCTTAAGTTACGGATATGAAAATTCAAATGTATGCTTTTAGTAGGAAATTAAGCATTACGTGGTTCAGCGTTTTTAAAAAGTCTTCCCCTAAGAGGATAAAATAGGGGTTGATTTTAAAATTCACAAATAATACAAAAAAAAATGTGTTGAGACTTTTCTAAGAGATTTATGGGACTGGACATGTCATTGTTCATATCTTGATGTAACATTTAGTCTTTATTTCATTAAAATCGATCCACTCGGTCAAAAGTTATTTGTTATTAGAGCGTGACCATATTTAAAATTTTGTCCCCACGCCGCGTCTGTCTGTATATCTGATCGCGAAAACTCAAAAACTACCAAACGGACTTTCATACGGTTTTCACCATTGAACGGAGTGACTCATGCATGAGGAAGGTTTAAGTGTATAATTCATTAGAGTTTTGTATAAATTGGCTGAAATATGACGATGGTTGTTGAAAAAAACCATGCCGACTGCAATGGGAGCGCCGCGTAAACCAATGTATGAAAACATTGTTTTATGGAATCAATACATTGTTTACCTGGATTAACTTATAGGGTAGGTACTTTTAATCCCGGTAGTACTTTCCCGTGGGATATTTTCCGACAAACACGCGGGCGAAGCCGCGGGCAAAACCTAGTATATTATAAGACAAAGTGAGTTTTATTGTTATTCCACATTGACGTCATACAAGGACAGTGAATGTAAGTGGATGAAAAAGGATATCCATTATAATGTATGACTCAAAACCGAGTTTTGTCCGAGTAACTGCACAAAGAGCGATAAGCATTACTTTATATGGAGCGTATTTTTTGCGCTTTTTTGCAAAGTTTAAAATGTTGGTAATAATTTCATAGACATTAGTTTTTATGTTACGATACATAAGATTAGAAAGATTGTTTAAAAGTTTATTTATTTATTATGGTAATAAAGTTCCAACTAAATTTAAATTCAGTAAACATGAAGTGACGTTTGGTAAAGTTTTCGTGAAAAATAACTTATACTGAAATACATACCTATATTATTATTATCAAAGCAGAAAATGTACCTAATAAAGTTCGTCGCCGTAGGTACTTGTCTTTACATCAGTAAACTTGCTTCAGAAGTTAATAAAATTAAGGTTCGCGTATATTACATTCCATATATAGATTGTAGGATGAACTTGTTGAATGACGCTGTTATTTATTATTAAAAGCTGTGAGAAGCCTTGTGTCGGGCGCGTGGCGGCGGCGGCGGCACGGCGCTCGCGCCCGCCAGGTGAAGCGCAGCTGACTGTGCAGGAGTTGTCGCCGGCGCAAACGCATATGGCGGAGCGTGCCAGCCGCGTGCCACATCACTAATTTCGTTTTATTAGCTTCCTTTGAACCTTTGTCGAACAAACCTACCTCACTTGAACAGTTGCTGTAATTTATAGCAGCTTTACACCCCACTTATAGGATCCTGCTAGTAAGCCATGCTTAAATTATTGCTCGTGGCTCGCTTTACTTTTAAAAGATAGGTAATTAATTTTCTTTTTATTTTGCTTTGGGATAATAACTACTGTAGATTGTGCAGTTGCTGATGTAAAACAACGGGTGGCTAGTTATGCACTGATCATAATAGCGCAATGTGTTTATGGGCCGGTTTTTTAAACCAATGTATAAAAATATTAACTAATGGTTAAATTTTACCAAAGGGTATTTTACCCTTTGGTAAAATCTGATCCAAATTTAACCATTAAGTAATTAATATGTTTAACCATTGATTGAGTTAATTATGGATCAAAAAACCGGCCCTAACAGGTGTTTTGGTAATATTCAGATGCCAACATTACTTGAAACCACTTGTCAAAGATGAGGCTGCTCCAGTGGGGCTAATAATAACATGAAAAAAATTCACAGATCATGAGATCTGTGAATTTTTTTTTCATGCACCACATGACCTTCAAAGAGTATTGGAAATGAAAATTGGTAATAATAAAACGAAACCGGCTAAGTACGTGTTGGACCACTTATAATGAAGGGTTCCATAGTTGAAAAGAATTTATTGCAAAAACAAACTTAACATTGTAATTCTAAAAAAAAATATTTTTCTAAGTGATAAAATTACAAATTAATGAATAATTTTTGGACTTTTTCCTTTACCTACTTGTGCTGTGAGACTTTGCTTCTTGCCAAATTTCAGATTCTAGGTCAACGGGAAGTAGGTACCCTATAGGTTTTGATTTACTTGCGAGTACCAAAATATGTCGCTTAAATGGCCGTATTTTTATATTAAATTTACTTAGAAGTTTGATTTTTTTAGTACTCTAAGGGACCATAGACCTACGTATTTGGTATTAATTTGTTAATTTTAACTTTATACCTCCACGCATTCCTGAGAAAAAGGGTATTAACAGACTGAAGACAGACAGAGAGACGGACAACGAAGTGATCCTAGGGTTCCGTTTTTTCCTTTTCGAGGTACGGAACCCTAAAAACAAACATCATCATCATCTGCTTAGCCTTTTCCCAACTATGTTGGGGTCGCCTTCCAGTTTAACCGGATGATGCAGCTGAATACCAGTATTTTACATAGAGGGACTGCCCATCAGTCCTCCACAACCCAAGTTAGTGGATACTACGATACCCCTTGGTATTATAAGACTGGTTGTCAGACTTTCAGGCTTCTAACGAACCTTGACGACGTCAAAGATCCAAGTATGACAGCGGGGACCAACGGCTTAACATGCTTTCCAAAAAGCGCGTAGCTTAACCTGATCGATCGATCCGTCCACGGAAAACAAACATGTAGGATTCATTTATTTATATTTTTAAAACATTATTTTAATTTATTATAAAAAATACAGAGGTTTCATTACTACTTCTGAACTCTAACTTCATACTACAGCTTTGTTATACGAACATGTATATTTATTTTTATGTTCATTTTTTAAGCTATTAGTACTTATTTATTATAGAAAATACAAAGGTTTCTATACTGTGTACTTCTTACTACATTCACACTATAGCTTTATTGTATGTAGTAGACCGCACATCAGTGGTTCAAAACTCAAATTAGCCCAGAAGTGTTTTATTTTTAAATTTCGAAAAACAGTCGTAGGTATTTAACCTTTCTGAACACAGACGCCAGCACATCAAGCTCCTAGAATCTAACAAACTCTAATAGATTTTCATCTTTATTTCTGAAGCATTACGTTCAAGGTTTATTAAGAAAATTCGACAGTTTCGGGTGGCTTGATGTCTGTACATGTAGTTTTTTTTTTTTAATATTCTAGAAGTTGGGTACATTACGAACCCCAAAAAATATAACAATTTTAGAGCCACTTTCTTTAATTTTTTAAAGAAATATTTGAGTAATAAAATTTTACTTTTTTGTTCATTGTAGACCTCGTCAATACAAACATTTAGACACCTCAATTAATGGGTAACATAACTAAAACTATTAAAAAACTAAAATATGGCGTCGAAAAATTCCTCCGCATCGCTGTCGACTGGTAAAGTACCCAAGAGACTGGCGGCATTGCCACGTTGTATGGCAATGCTAAGCCGCTGGCCAAGGTAAAAGCCAGCCCTTGGGTCACGGGAAGTGTCAACCAGCCGTTTGGAGATTTACCTAGCCTTTCCCCAACTATGTTGGGGTCGGCTTCCAGTCTAACCGGATGCAGCTGAATACCAGTATTTTACATGGAGCGACTGCCTATCTGATCTCCACAACCCAGTTACTGGGTAACACGATACCGTCTGTCGGCCCTTGGTAAGACTGTAAAAGCTCGCAATAATTCTAAGCTTTGATGCAATTTTCGATACTAATCAGTATCACCCAGAAAATACAGTGTTTACTACCGTCGTAAGAAGTAAAACACGAAATATTTAGAAAAACATGTACCATAATGTACCATGGGTACATAATGTAGTACTTATGTAGATACCATCTGTACTGTCATCTTGAGTCGCGTATGAACTAGCATTACTTCCAGAGCTTTCACGGTTAGCTAGTTAGATATCATTGGTGCATCCAGTTGGCAACAATAAGATTTTTTCGCCAAATCGCCTTAAAACCAGTCAGTTGTTGCGATTTAAGCTCGTTCAACGAAGAGATGAATGAATCCGTCGCTTCCATTGTACGACACATCCTGTGTTATTGTCGCTGTATACCTGCGATCCCTTCGAACTGCTATTTATAATTAGTCGTCTACTACCTGATGCCCAGCCCGACGTGCTCTTAACAAAAGTATGCGTATTGTATAACAATCGGAGCGGTTTGCGTGCCGCAGTTGAGCGGGCCCAGTATTGTTTGTTGCATCTCCGACCGGCATCGCCATTGAAACTAGCGCCCCGCCGCCGCCGCCGCGCCGTGCCGTCCGTGCCGCCGCTAGTGACTCAGGTATTTATGAATGAACGTGACGAGCTAGCGAGTGGGATGATCGGCCGCGGTCACAGCCAGGTAGAAAATTACACTTTTGGAATTCTTTCAACAGTTCGCGTCGAGTAGGGCTACTCAACTCGGTGGTAGAGGAGAGCCGCAGAGCGGGGTGCGGGGCGCCGGCACCACGCATGCGTCGAGCTCTTTACCGAGACGAGCAGACGATGCCTCCCTCTCAGTTGACTCAGAGTCGTCGCGCGTGTACACCGTGCCGTCATGTACCGTTTGCCAACTTTCTCGAGTAGTGATGTGATACGATACCGACGTTCAAACGCGACCTATCATTAGATATTATTATTGAATTTTTGTAAACTCTATGTTTATTCTGACACAAGTTAACCGTGTGGATTTAAGTGAAGGAAATGTTACAGTGACTTAAAATAAATTGGATTTGGAAACAAAATGAGGTGGTTTATAGTGACAATGAGCGTGATGGTGTGGGAAACAATTTTAGCCGGTATCGCACCCGCAGGCTCTTGTCCTGGGGTGTGTGCGTGTAAGTGGAAAGGAGGCAAGCAGACTGTGGAGTGTGTGGATAAAGCTCTTATCACAGTGCCCGAGCCAGTAGACCCTGCCACGCAAGTATTGGACCTTTCCGGGAATAATCTTCAAATACTTCCTCAGGAAGCTTTCGCCAAAACAGGGCTGCTCAACTTACAGAGAGTTTATTTACGCAATTGCAATATTGGCCAAATACACGATAGAGCTTTTAAAGGCTTAACTAATTTAGTTGAATTAGATCTGTCTTATAATTTACTCACAGAGATCCCTTCAGATAGCTTCAAGGATGCGCCTTTCCTTAGGGATCTTACGTTGTCTCAAAACCCAGTATTAAAAGTTCATTCTGATGCTTTGAACAATCTTGGCAGCGTCGTCAAACTTGATCTATCCAAATGTGACATTAGAGAGATAGCTCCAGACGCGTTTAGGACGTTACGCTCGCTGGAATCTTTAAAATTAAACCACAACAAGTTACGTGACATACCTCTGAGCTCATTAGAGAAGATAGAGAAACTGCGAGCGATAGACTTATCGGACAATCCGTGGACTTGTGACTGCCGGTTAAGAGATCTCAAATTATGGTTGGCTAAACATAAATTGCTATCAACTCCCAGCTGTTATGCGCCGACACGTCTAGCCTACAGACCATTTTCAGAGTTACCAATTGAAGAGTTCGCATGTAAACCGGAGATACTACCAGCGAGCCGGCATGTCGAGGCTTCAGTAGGTTCCAATGCTACTGTTACGTGTCGGACTGAAGCCGTGCCGAGTGCCAACATCAATTGGTACTGGAATGGGAGATTGCTTCAAAATGGAAGCCACTTCAATTCACATCAGAAAATTTATATATTTGAAGAAGGGGATTCGAGAAAGAAGTCTTCTTTAATATTGACGAATACGCAGGAATCTGATTCAAGCGAGTTTTACTGTGTGGCTGAAAATAAAGGCGGGAATGCCGAAGCCAACTTTACAGTGCACGTGACACAACTGCCAGTCGGGATGGCATCATTGGGGAGTGCACAGATTGCGAGCCTAGGAGCTGCATTATTCCTAGTCGTAATCGTCATTTCTTTAGCTCTACTGATTACTTTTGTTCGGTTTCGTCCAACACCGGCTTGTGAAAGTAAAACACCGAATACCATAGACAGAGTCGTTTCTGGAAACGAAGTTCACCCAACGTCGACCGATCGACCACATGTCGCTGTTTTAGCTAATAGGCAAGATTCACCGAATTACAATGACCCGAAATGTAATCCTGTTCTAAAACCTCCGAGAGCGAATGATATACCTTACACTACGAATCACTATGAGGGCAGAGGAAGCGTCGTGACTGCTGGCGGGCCGGTAGTAGTGTCTCCTACAGTTTCTGGCACTATCGATCCCGATCTTATAAATGATACGAGGCCGGAAAGCGCTGCAAGACCAGGAAGTGGCGAGTACGCCCGCGAGACCTCAGAATCATTATACCCATCCGGCCTTTGGGACCAAATGAAAATGAGCCAGGCCAGTAATTTGGCTCGTGCAGTCAGTACGGCAATTCCCACGTACTATAATGATAGAACGCCGATAATAGAGAACTGCAGCGTGGACGGGTCGCAGGAGGAGCTGGGCTACATGAGCCGCACGTTCCCGCGGGCGCACGCGGTGACGGCGCCGAGCCCGGCGCCCACGGCCGACGCGCCCTACCCGCCCGACTACGGGCTGCCCGTGGCCGGTGCGCGCACGCTGCGCGTGTGGCAGCGCGCGCCCCCGGTGCTGCCGCCAGTGGCCGCGCTCAAGCGCGTGCTCACCATCACTAGGCCCTCGGCCGATGATCACTTTCAGGATGGCTGTGCTACTGATGTATAAATCTGATAAAAGAACACATATATCTAGATGACATGTCAGAAATTGTAAATTTGTATCCTAAGCTAGAAATCATCTTATACGTAAGGTATGTGTAATTTATACTTAAACAGGTTGTTAGTGTAATATTTTTTGTATCATATAATTTATTTAGATAATTAATGGAAAGTTACATTGGATCCAAATGCGACGGGTCCGCGACTGATTAGTTGAAGAATGTAAGTGTAAATTATGACGTGATATGGAATGGTATCGTCTATGATCGCCAAATAATTAAAATACTGAATATAAATATATCTTGATTGTTGAAACTCAAATAAAATGTTACATGAATATTAATAATAACTATACAGTGTAAGACATACACGAACTATCCAAAGATATCGAACTCCCCCTGAAAGTAATATAAATGAAATATATTACTATTATTGTAATTCACGATGAATGTTAATCAATGTACGATAATGAATGTGTAAATTTTATGTTGACAAGGAATAAGAGTTTTAGCAGTAAAATGGAAAAAAATAAATCGGGCGATTGTAAATTACACACTTTGTTTGAATTAGTTTCACCTAGTTCCACCTGATTGCCGCTCACTATCTACATCCTAAGCGAGTCAAAGATTGATGTCATTGCTGGCTTTAAAAGTGTCCTATGGCGCAATGACTTATGTATAAAGTGGTCATTAAGTAGGTAATAACATTTTTCGTATATTTCAAAGACATTTATATACTGGAAAGTGATGAATGTGATGACTTATCTTGGTCTCACACATAAAGTACCTCCACGTAGGTACTTCGACAGGATGGCGTGGGCTGTATGTTCGAGGAACGACCGCAATGGAGAGTTACCATGACCATGCTAATGGAAATGTAAGTGACCAAACTTCTTCACTTGTCGGGATATTATGTTGTGAGCAACTTTAATAAAATTTATAGACATATTTAAATATCATTAGGTTACCCTACATACATGAATAATTTAATTCGTACACCTGCCTTTTGATATCGAATGTAGGGTTGTGTGTGTATGTAATTGTATGCATGTATTTAATTCATTCAAACCTGTCTCAGACATCGTAATTTATTTTGTTAAATTTTGCAAACAGATGGTTAATTTCCTACTAGACAAGGTTAATATATATTTTTATAGCCATCGCGGCATCGCATCCGGACAAACCGGTTAGAGCTAGCTTGTTCATTCACAGCTTCGAAAGATGTATCACAATTTGAATAAATAATTCAGGAGGAAACTAGATTTAATAAATGTAATGCCATTAGAATTCAATACAAGAATAAAGTCGACTTAAAATATTTTCTATGGAGAGTCAGTGTCATGGCGACAAAAAAGGGAAAAAGTTTCAAGCTCACCTTCCAGCCCGCCGGAGAAAAACCGGTTAACGTTATTTCATTTCCGTTCGATTCAGTTTTTTATTAGAACCAAACTAAACGGGTTCAATGAAGGTGAGAATTTCGAAACAAGAGTTTTATGGCAAAGTATTGAATTACAACGAATTTAAAATTTACATAAATAGGGCAAATCGTATCGTTTTATGTCATCTGTGATTTCCGAGATTTTAATACTTTTGTGACACTGTTTTTGGTAGCAATTATTATAGTTGGTACAGGCGAAATATTGTGACTGATATGACAAATTATTATCCATTTCAACATCTTTCATGTCATTGTATCCTGTAGATATAACTTTGATATCGTATAAGTATATTACATAAGAATTAAATAAGAAAATATATTTCAAGCTAAGATGTCAAAAATCGGCAATGAATAAGGATTTAAATAAGAATATTAAGTTCTTTTAGTTCCGTAGTCATCAATTATTTTTACCTATTTTCGCATATACTAAAATATCATGTCTGTACATTATATTTATCTTTTTTTTCTTATATCTAAGATATTTAATAGTAGGTAGGCAGTATACAGGATGTCCCAGAAATCGACGTCAAGTCGGAATCGGGTGATAGGTTAAGTCATAATAGTTAACAGGTTAATATAAAAAAAATCTTTGCTATGTCTAATATTTAAAAAATTACAGGCATTTATAAAAAATATCGAGAAAATCTACTCTCTGTTACGGTTTTTTAACTACCGTTGCTACAAATTTTAACTTTTTTTACACTTTCTTTTTATTATGTAATTCTGAATAATGCTTCTGAAAACGGTTGCTTTAAATTTGCAGCCAACTGCTCCAGTCCAGAAGGAAATGTATTTTTTATCCCAACCAAGTGTTCAAAATTAATAGTTTGCCCAATTTTAAATGAATGTACTGAAAAAAAAAACATGACAAAGATTTTTTTTTTAAATATTTTTCTGTTAACTTATCATCCGATTCCGGCTTGACGTCGACTTCTGGGACATCCTGTATAAAGTTTGATTCTGAATATCACTAAAGTAATTTGCACTAGGAACATTTACTGGAGGAAATAAAATAGTAAAATGGATACTGCTTCTGGACCTTTGGGTAGCATATATTGCGATGGATGATTTCTTAGCGAATGGCACCCTGGGGTTTGACCACTTCCGCGTCAGGTTTCTTTATAAATAGGTTTTTTTTACAAAACGTCTTTTACAACTCTCCTATTATTTAAATGTTGGTTTGGTTACCTAAACACGTAAGTCAAGAACGTTGTTACTATTATTTGTGGTTTTATCGTTGTAGATATCGATAGTTTCGTTAGAACACTTGTCTAGACACGTTTGAACATGCTGATACTCGAACAAGTCAAACCCATGTTCAAGTTTATTTATCATGAATATGTTTACTAAAGACATATCTAACAAGATACATTTAAAATTAACTGTGAACAGTTTCTCATAATATATTTTAAATATAGGTACTTAGTGTGTTTCTTCAACCACATTGTTTGCAGTAATAATTATTAATTCAAGCTTTGTTTTAAAAGGCATATGTACGATGAAGTTCACAACCTGACTCCTAACAATGATCAGATCTTCTCACTCAGAACTATTATTGTCCATTGTGATGTGAATGAGAGTTTCAGAATTTGATTAGGTAGATGCTCTAGTGTTAATGAATTTAGTAGACACTAGACAGGTACTTGGTTACGTATAGCAAATAAAAGTTTTTAATTTGAAAAGCGGTATATTATATATTATATAAATAAAATTTATAATCAGGGAAATTAATCAATGAATATTTACATAAATTAAAATCTAACAATCATAAAAACAAAAAAAGATGTACAAGTATATAAAAAAGGAGGGGAAATAATCATAGGGCATCAAAAAATTCGTCCGCATCGCTGTCGACGGGAAAAGTGCCCAAAAGGCTGGCAGCATTGCCACGTTGTATGGCAATGCTAATTCTTTGACCAAAAAATAGGCCAGCCCTTTGGTCACGTGTAGAGTCGACCAACCGTTTGGCGAAAAAGCAATTGGAAAAAGCAAAAAAAGGAATTGAATTTTAAGAATTTCAAGAACAAGGATTTTGACAAGTTTAAAACTAAGAATTACCTCACTTTGATGTAGTTGCTTCTACCGCTCACTCGGGAAAGACGCTCTAGTCTAGATACATTCTCGAGTCTAGCCGCTAGCGACAGGTTAAAGAATTTAGACACTATTCCCAGCGGAATTCCATACAAGCATCTAAAATGGTTACAACCTTAAAAATAAAACGTAGACGTGCCCTTAATTCAACACAAAATTCTGCTGCCCAGAAATCAAAGATTTACATCTCTCCTAAGTCAAGGATACGTTGATTCAGAAGAACAGACTAGAAACCACAAATCCACAACAATTAATTGCGAGTCGACAAGTATCCAAACTTTCTTGTCTATTAACATTTCGAATACTATAAGATAGGTAACTCCGAAACTTTGATAAGAGAAACAATGGTATTGAAATAAGCAAGCCAAATTTTGTAGGACGACAACCTTATTTACCTACCATCCATGGCTTTGCGCTTTCTTCTCGTAAAAGCGGAGACTTTCGCTGACAATAATGATGTTTCGGCCTGGCAACAATGGGAACTCAGGCAGAGCGATCTTGATTGTTCGCCTGAATATTTCAATTGTGTACTGCTTTCGAGACTCGCTCTTTGTATATTCATTGCTATCATATTTTGTCGTGTAACGTTTGTTATTATATCGTTTGTTAGCTTTCGCTGTCTTAGTGGTTTTTACATTCGGCTATCTAGTTTGTTTGGATTTGGGCTCGGTTTTGGAGACAATGTTATTAGATTTTGTAAACGTAACTTCAAATAAGTAGCTTGTTTTTCTTTCATTTTTGAATCTGGCGTGCACTATCAATCGGAATCGGTTTCGTTTTGACAGTTCAACAACATTCATTGCGTTGTTTACGTTGTCGAGCAGACAAATTTTTCAAACATATGAAGTAGGAATACCTAACTAACTCGTTGCTCGTTTTATAATAGGTAATAGAAATTAAATCAACCAACTGTGTAAGTAGGTTCTCTACGTTTAGTTTCTTTCTGAAACCCAAAAGAAATGTGGAGCTCACTATCACAGACTGCGGGGGCTTTAACTGCGAGTACCTATTTATTAACCGACTTCAAAAAGGGGGAGGTTCTCAATTCGTCGGAACCTTTTTTTTTTTTTATTTTTTTTTATGTATGTTTCCCGATTACTCGAAGATGGCTGGACCGATTTGGATTTTTTTTGTTTTATTCGAGAGGGTATACATCACAGTTAGTCCCATATAAAATTGATTAACTTTGCTTGGGTAGTTTTTGAGTTAGCTTCAATAATACGTATTTTTTCCCGACTTTTATATGGATGATGTTCTAGTTTGTTTTGCAGATAGTGGTATTAGAATTTGTGTGGGGTAGGTACCCAACTAAAAAGTGAAAAATAAAAACTTTTTTACAAAAAAATACAACCGACTTCCAAAAACAACACTACAAAGTGAAAAATAACTTTAATTTCGGAAGTCGGTGGCAAAAAACGAAAATACATTTAACAAGACACCGACTTCCGAAATTAAAGTTATTTTTCACTTTGTAAGTAGTGTTGTTTTTGGGAGTCGGTTGTATTTTTTTGTAAAAAAGTTTTTTTATTTCATATGTATATTGTATAATGATGTACATCATTATATTTTACAAACCTGGCATTTAGGCCTACAATCATGGCTTTAACATTTAGGTACATAATGTTTATCTGTGTTCATAGCGAAGCAACTAATACTTACAATAGAATAAACTTTATCTCTACCTACTTATATTTTAAGCACGTGACTGATAAAGGCCAACTTTACAGCACTGATCTAAATGAACTCTTATGAACTAATAACATTATCCACCATTTTACAGTACGACACAACTTAGAATTAGCATCGGCAAAATTCGTAAAACCGATCACTATTGGAACTGAATCCGCCTTGAAAATCACTCTATAATACTGCTTTAGGCGAAAATGATCTTTACGCAAACGCAATATCTTGTAAAGTCATATAACCGAATACCTTCGTAAAATTGAAATAAATGAATGCAAAAATATATGCTAAAGTTGTGTCGTACCCGTAGGTACCCGGATATTTAAGATTTTTTAAAGATTTAGGTACGATATGGAGAAGCAGGAGTATTACCTATTAGCTGCTATCATCTACATCTTGCAGAAATACAGAGAAATATGTTACAGGAATTCGGTTACAGCTGTAAAAGTAAGTATACATAGGCACAATTACATATATACCTACAATCCACTTATATCAATGACGGTTTAATCTTTTAGTTGTTAAATGTAAATATGAAAACAAAGCATGTACTAACAGCATCTGAATTACGCTAGCGAATGTAATATTGCATGAAATGTACTTCCGCTGTAGTTATTTTTTCCCAATTCAGTAGATACCTAGGTACCTAATTAGTTGTAGGACTATTTTCCGGATTTCTTTTATTAGCTCCGACAACCGTTGCGACGGTCCACCATGACAGCCAATTTTGATTGAATCGTGATCGATTATTATTGGTGTGAACATTGTAAAGCGAAATAAAAACTATATATTCAGACGAACTGGCCAGCGGGCGGCGGCGGCGGTGAACCCACCAGCGCATGATGTTGCCAATGCCAATAAAAATTGATTTTATTTTTCGTTATTGACACGTGCTGGCATAAATTAAAAGTGGCAATTCCATTCCATGTTTGTTGAAAAATCGCTTCTTCACATTCGAGTCAATATTAGCTATTGTTGGTTCGTGATTAATTGATAACTTTGCTATATCGTATGTGGAATATGACCTTTCACGTAATCGATCTACAAAGTTATCAAGTTCCTATAGGTCACTGTTTAGTTAGCCTAAAATGATACAAGGACTAACTGATAAGACACTCGCTCATTCGTATTCAGACAATAATATAGTAGGTAATAAAATTAAAACATAATATGTAATATAATGAATGACATACGAGATAACGAGAACAAAGTCCTGAACGAACTAGAATAGTGCTTTATGTTAGTACAGCACTACAATTCAATCAACATGATTAATGAAAAACATCGGCATTCAATCGTTGTGTAGGTACCGATAAGCAACTCTTCTTCGAAAAACATATTCAATTAACTATGTCGACCATGCCCCAGGGCCGCACTATAAAAGCTAAACCCAGATTTCGGTATGACGTAAACTCTTTACGATTCTATGGCTTCTATAATTCTACCAACTACGAATGAAAAAGAAAATATATTAGGGTTTACACAGTATATTTTATTTTTCTTTCGTGCTAGGTAACCACGGTTAGTGTCGTCTACACCTAATGTAAATATTGCAGTTGCTAAAGGGGTCATCTACAATAGTCCCGACTAGTGACGCACAAGAGTTCCCCGAGAGCTGGACAATCCGCAACAAACTAAATCAGAATAAAAAAAAGTTGTTTACATACAACTTCTTTCCTTGGAAAAATGCAAGATGGCTTAATGAGGCTTGAATCCATTGAAGGGCTTGAGAGCTATATTTTGCCTTTATGATTTAATAGATGAACCCACTGAAATGTTCTGTAGGTCACAAACTAGATTTCAAAGAGTAATTTTCAGAGGTCAGCTCATGCTTGTGGTTTGATGCGTGATGAGCCGGACGTGGATGTTACAACGGTATCTACCTCATACCGACATAAATGCAAACATGGAACTGTTGTTGGGCGTGTGATTGATAATTGAATTAATGGTTAATTCCATCGGGTACCAATCGGCTCCCAAAGCAATTTGGTAAATCGGCGGTGTGCCGACTCTGACCGTTCCAAACCGATGAATGTTCTTGCACACTCATAAATTAGTTTGGCATGTGTTTTGGTTTGCGCCGAAATCAACGCTATGTGTGGTCACTTCGATAGATAATATTGCATGAGCTTGTTCAACAACAGCGATTAACGACCAGCTTGGACATTTTTACATCTATTTTGTAAAATTATGATCGGAGTTTTTGTAGGACAGAACACTCTGATTTCATGAAATGATAAAATCGACATATAAATGTTTAATGAGTCTTTTAACGAACGAAAATGTTTTGGTGTATTATGGAGTATTGTAAGTTTACTATCACAATTTGTTATATGGGGTCGCTTAGTTACACAATATTTGATTCGATATTAATTAAATGTCAGCTACAGTAAACAGACTCTTTGCAATTTGTTTCAGTTGCCTAATTTTAGAAAAGCTTTCCAAGAAGTTTGAGTCACAGTTGATCCTGATTATTTGTGATCTGTTATTGTTTATTTGTGTACTGTACTGATCTCATAGAACTGATTCCCCAAAATACACATGATACATTTTATATACCCGTATAACTCTTGGTATGTGTGTATCGTCATAGTCCGCTAAGGGTTCAGTCAGACATTACCACTGCTCGGACAGATTTGATCGAATTAGCCCAGGATTCGCTTGGTTTATGATGGCCGAAGTTGTCTGCAGATGTAGCGGTGAGCAATGTTAATTCGTTGTTGTCGTTGTATGTTTTTGTGTTTTTAGGGTTACGTAGCTCAAAAGGAAAAAACAGAACCCTTATAGGATCACTTCGTTTTCCGTCTGTCAGTCTGTTAAGACCCTTTTTCTCAAGAACGCGTGGAGGTATCAAGTTCAAATTAATTTAAATGAAAACCCTTTCACAGTCGACCGACCGAACAATGGCATGACAGAGAATAAAATATTTTTTAATGTCATAGACGAGTCTCAGTCAGTGTTGACGTATCTTAAATCGTTCGGAAATAGATAACGCATCAAATTAAATGCATAGAATTCGATATTAGTACTTAATAGTGATGGAACAACGTTAATAATAAAAAAATATTTTCTTGGTATAGAACTCATACCACGTACAATATTAGGTAAAATGATCCACGGACCCGATTCACACCGCGTTCGTGTGAGCGGATATAATACAGCCATTTATGCGACATATTTTGATACTCGCAAGTAGATCTAAACCTATAGGGTACTTCCCGTTGACCTAGGATCATGAAATTTGACAAGAAACAAGGTCTTTCAGTAGAAGTACAGAAAAAAGTCCGAAAATTGTTAATTTGTAATTGTATAACATTAAAACATTTTTTTTTCGGATTACAAAGTTAAGTTCATTTTTGGAATAAATTAATTCTTTTCAACTACGGAACCCTTTATTGTGCGTGGTCCAACACGTACTTCGCCAGTTTTTTTTAGTTTATCTATAATTTTATAGATAATCATGGTAATACAAACTAGGCAAGTACTTTTATGGTTGTAACAGCTGTATATTAGATCTCATCATCGCGCGTTCGTATATCTGACGAAAGACGATGATTCCCGAAGCGCATACTTGTTCTGGGGGAACTGTACCTAATTTTGTTATAAGTGTAGGTACTGTGTATGTATTTCAAGTCTTCCATTCGATACATAGTATAAAATTCGACGCGTCCCGTTTGCGTCGAATTTTATACTTAAAGTCAATATTGATACAGTTACTTATTCAGTGTAATTTAATAAAAAGAGTGCTTGAGAAACCGCGAAGATTTTTCCGTTTGGTGACAACATACCTTTACACAACTCTACGGAAAACGAAAGCATAACATTTTCTTACTTAGTTACAAGGAGAAAGGTTACTTAACAAATAAAAACTATTTTACAAAACAAAAACAACTAACTTCCAAAAAAACACTACAAAGCGAAAAATAACTAATTTCGGAAGTCGGTATCTTTGGTTTTGTACTGTCGTTTTTTGCCACCGACTTCCAAAATTAAAGTTATTTTTCACTTTGTACTTAGTGTTTTTTGTTTTGAAAGTCGGTTGTTTTAATTTTTATTAAATTTTTAGTCTATTGAAACTTTCGGTTTAAAGACATTTATTTCTCAAAGAACAAATAACAGTTCACTTAAAGAGAAACAACTAAATTAACAAAATTTAAAATCTAACAATCATAAAAACAAAAAATATGTACAAGTATATAAAAAAGGAGGGGAAATAATTAAAGAGCATCAAAAAATTCGTCCGCATCGCTGTCGACAGGAAAAGTGCCCAAAAGGCTGGCAGCATTGCCACGTTGTATGGCAATGCTAATTCTTTGACCAAAAAATAGGCCAGCCCTTTGGTCACGTGTAGGGTCGACCAACCGCTTGGCGATGTCCCGAAAAACTAAAAGGGCACTCGGACCCCATGGCCCTAGTGTTTTTTTTTAGTTGTGGTACCTACCCCACACAAATTCGAATACACTACCGTACCTGCAAAATAAATTAGAACATCATCCACAAATAAGTAAGAAAATGTGGGAAAAATACGTAATAATGAAGCTAACTCAAAAACTACCCAAGAAAAGTTAATAAATTTTACATGGGACCAACTTTGACGTACTCATTCCCGAATAAAACAAGAATTTTACAAATCGAACTACTCTGCAAAAACATAAGCGAGGTCATACATAAAAAAAATATACAGGGTGTAAGTGTAAACAGTGGCAACCTTTTAAGGGGTCATTGTACTCATCATTATGAACAACTTTTACTATGGGATCAAACCTGAAATCGTGAAAAAAATTCGTCATAATGTAGGGACTAGGGAACAGCTGATTTTTTTTTCGCGTTTTCAGGTTTGGTCCCATAGTAAAAGTTGTTGTTAGGTTTCGTTGACTTGTTCTTGAGGAGCTCAAAACGTTTAATTAGGTTATAAATTTTATTAAAGAAAAAAAAAACAAAAAAAAAGCTCTGAAAAAAAAAACGAAAAAAAAATCGACATTTTCTCTAACACTATACTTAAATGTCCTGACCTAGTACAGTAGGTACCTACCCAAGTAGTTAGGACCTCGGTAGTTATAAAATGTTTCCTGCTCAATAAGACTTCCCACGCGTCCTGTGACCCAAAAAGGCGATACCGAATTTCCTCGCTGAGTATCCCCAATATAATTATGTGGAGCAGTTATGGGACCTTCCTATTATAATATGTATTACTGTACAGTGTTGGTATACTTAATTATTTTTATGTGGATCTCCTTTAACTTCCATTTAATACGTATACCTACCATCTCACTTCAACACTTTCTCTTTTCGTTGTGGTAGAACCCATTGCCCTTTGCCAGGATACTTGCAAAAAATACAACACAAAAAAATAGTACCTACTTTCACAAATAAAATGTAAGTGTACTAACTACACATATATCCGACCGACCTTTTGGTTGTGTTGTGTTTACCGCTAAGTCCGGGGCTAAGCTTAACCACCTTAAGGCTAATACCGGGATTTCCTTATCCCGTTGGCCTCTGGTCAGTTTGGCCGACGCCTTAACATCAATTAGCACTGTGTCTTGGACATTGCTATCTTAACTGAGCCAACGCTTTGTTTAGATAAAAGGCTTTTTATCTTATAACTACGAGCTCGGCGCGTTCCCATAAATAGAAAATATAATTATTCTGCATACATTTGCATCTCTGGGCTTGCAGAAATAAACAAGGTAAAAATACATTCATTTTTTACATGTATATTGGTGTAGAAGCACGCAGATACAAAAGTTATGTTTAGCTAAGAGTTTAGGCTCAGTTAAAATATGTGGTTAAGGGGGATAAGATGAATTAAGATTTATCGCGATCTTCATTAACAGAACAAAAGAAAATAACAAAAAATCTTTTAGTCGCATTCTTTTGTTCATTTCGTGTTGCCGCGGGAAAAATAGGAGTTCCTAATGAGTTATAAGATTGCAGACAGATTAATCCGACACTAATTATATTAAGTATTATGTTCTTCTTCTTCTTAGCGTATCGATGGAAAAATGTTCAAATATGTTTGGCCCAAAATTCAGCTGCGCGAACTCTGCTAAATGACGCAGTCATAAGATCATCAAGTATACAGGTGATGTTGAAGGTTTGGGATAGACAGGATTTTTTTTTTTACTTAGCCTATACTGTCCCACTGTTGGGCAAAGGCCTCCCCCAAGTCCTTCTAGGAACTCTTTTCCCGCGCCACCTCGAACCAGCCCTCACGGTATGTGTCCAGGTCATCCTCTGTCTGGGCCGGCCTCGGCGGCGCCGTCCATCTTCAGGTAGACATTGTGTGGAGACTTTTAGCCTAGCGGTCATCATATTTGCAGCTGACGTGACCCGCTCAATCACATTTGAGCCTGGTAGCCTTCTTGCCTGCGTCCGTTATAGCCGTTTTGGAATTCTAAATTATTCAAATCAGACTCAACAAATTAGTAAGTAGACAAGTTTCAAATAAGCTATTTGATGAATGCAAAAATAAATCATTCCTGTGATTGATAATAAGAAATCGAATCGTCACTCAGCCTGAAATATCGGTCTCATATATTATGGTATCTTAAGGCGAGTACAGCTGCTAGCCGGCGGCGCTACCATTGAAAAAATATTAAGACTGGAGATATGAAACATTTTGAAACTTATACACACATTTTTAGTCGGATGAGGTAGAGAAACGGCCGTTTTTGGCGTTAACTGCTATAACTTCGAACCTAGGAGGTTTAATGTTGATTCTTTAGGTACAAAAAATTCTACTCATCTGACAAGAAATGTGTGCATTGTGTGCAAAATTCAAAATGTTCCATATCTCCTGACTTATTTTTTTTTCTCAATGGTGGCGCTGTTAGCAGCTATGCTCACCTTAAACGCCCTGAGGTAATTATTCCAGAAGGACACTATTTACTAGTGTCGACTCTAGAAGTTGTTTCGTTTTACGTTTTTCCATTAGGTACGTAGGTATGTAACTGTACTTACTGTACCTACTTCTATCTACCTATTTTTTTTTTTACAAAATTAGTGCATTATTTAAATTAAACTAATTAGGGTTCCGTAGTCAACAAGGAACCCTTATAGTTTCGCTATGTCCGTCCGTCCGTCTGCAGCTTAGCTCAGAGACTCTTAGTACTAGAAAGCTATAATTTGGCATGGATATACATATTCATCACGCTGACAAAGTAGTAAAACAAAATCAAGAAAAAAAAAATTTTTTTAGGGTAGGTACACGTAAAATGGGGTTGTTTTTTTTTCTCGTCTACTCCATAGTGTGGGGTGTTGTTGGATGGGTCTATCAAAAATATTGCGGGTTTGTGATAACAATTTTTCGATTTAGGTTTCCGTTTCTGAAATATTTAGCTTTAAAGTGCTAATTTTTGTTAGAGTCAAGTGTCCCGCCCCCCTGCCAGCTAAAGGGTTAGTTTTGGATGGGTGAAAAAATTCATGGTAGTAGTATATATAACGAAGTTAATAGGAAAACTATCACAGCTAAGTAGGCTTTCAAGTAAAAAAAAAAAAATATAATTCGCGGCAATAAAACATATGTATTTATATCATTTTAATCATAAAAATTATCAATACATTTCGCTAAATTTCGTTAGATTTCTTCGACGAATCTGCACGAAATCTAACTTAGAGATATGTATTGATGATTTTTATGATTAACATGATATAAATACATATGTTTTATTGCCGCGTATCAAATTTTGATCAAGATACACCCTGACACGGATCTGCGAATTGCAAAAAACCCAAAAAAAAATTGAATTTCGCGAGCTACCAAAGCGCATCCCCCTTAACACCAGTTTTATATGGAGATGCGTACGCACCTGGTGTTTTCTATGAACAAAATCTGAACTGAGCTGAATAAGTGAAGTTAATCCCTAATTTTGACGTTAAAATAATTATTTATTGAGTAGGTTTAATGGTTAATAAATTGTGAGGAGTATTTGTGTGAGTTTGTTGCTGTGGCGTTAAACGGTCTGTTGGGTTTAATGTGTGAGTGTGGTATACCTACTTACCAAAACAAATAATCTGTCAAGGAAGTGAAATCTTTGGTATTTTTGTCGTGAATTCGTAGAATGAGTTCCTGCATCGCAATAGTTTAGATTTAGGAATTCTAAGTGGCTTAGATTATTTGTTGTTAATTTGTTTTGAAGCTTGATGACACTTAACAGTTTTACAACTAGCTGAAGGCAACGGACGGCGACAGGAACAAACAGGAGATTTGAGTTGAAACCTATGTTCTGTTTTATCTAATTTATTTAAAGCTATATATGAAAAGCTTATGATTAAACTTCGCAGACTTTACAAATCAATCAATGGTCTATTATAAGGCTTCGTGATTTATGATTGGTGGTTTTAAAAATAGATTGCAGACACACAAATAGCAGGGCTCGAACTTATAGTAAGTCAATATTGAACCTTTTCGGGCTTCTCGATGGCGTGCTGAAGGCCGTTAGCATGTATAATCGCCCTTGTACGTTTTAAATACTCCTTGCTCATTATTTAGCTCGTTTATTATTACTAACTACGTCCGTTTTCTTACACGGAATGATGTTCACACTTAGTCAATTTATAAATAATTAATTAATAGACGAGTTCCCAGGTTCCCAGGTAACAAATGAAACGAAATTTCTATGAAACGCGCGTATCAACATTCAAAAACTGTCTACGAACGTATAGTGTTTTGCGACATTTTCATGCAAAAGCCGTTTGTTAACTACTGAAGAACTCTCTACTGCAATGATCGGGACCAGAAAATTTCAAATGCTAAGTATACAATCAGGAAAATCTATCATTTTCCTGCTTTTTAACCGTTGACGTAGATATGATAGTTACCTAAGTATTTATGGGTGAATAACCCCGCGGCCGTTGAGAATCGAGGTGTTAAATGATAGGATGTTTCTGTTTTTTTTTTTTATAGTGAACTACGTAACTTGGTTTAATTAGGGCCACATATTTTTTTTAATTATAAATAATCAGGAAAAAAAATCACCTTAAAATTCAAGTTGGGTGGCTTGTCCCAGCTCCATTTTTTGATATAATGGCATTCACCAAAGTAACAATTTAAGGTATAATTAAAAATAAACAATTTTCTTTATTTCCATGGAAGGTGGGAAGGCCCTTAGTGTGGGACGCAACGTGCGTCGATACTCTTGCGCCATCCCATCTTCCTGGCTCGGCGTGCTGTGCTGGCACTGCTGCTGCGGCTGCGGAAAACCTCAAGCGGCGAAAGTATAATGACCTTATCGGTAATTACATATATTTTCGATCCGTTTGGGGTTGAAACCCTTGGGCCGTGGGGTCCGTGTGCTCATGGTTTATTCAACGAAATCTCCAAGCGGCTTGTTGACACTTCCCGTGACCCAAGAGCTGGCTTTTACCTTGGCCAGAGGCTTAGCATTGCCATACAACGTGGCAATGCCGCCAGTCTCTTGGGTACTTTACCAGTCGACAACGATGCGGAGGAATTTTTCGATGCCATATTTTAGTTTTTCAATAGTTTTAGTTATGTTAGGATATCATATGTACCTACAATGTAATAAATAAAAAAAGTTAAATTAAAAAAAAAAAATTCTTTAGTATATGCATAAGACACTAAAAAAAATTAAACCATATTAGAAAATCGAATTTAAAAGCCCAGGATACTCGATCAAAGTTTGTCTCTAAATTCTAAATTTTGGTGGCACTTATTCAACTTACTATAACGTGAAGTTTCGTGCGTGTGCGATTAATCGCGTTTTTAACCGACTTCAAAAAAAGGAGGTTTCTCAATTCAACCGTATATATATTTTTTTTTATGTGTGTTCGCGGATAACTTCGTCATTTATGAACCGATTTTGATGATTCTTCTTTTGTTGGAAAGAAGATATTCTAAAAATGGTACCATGACAAGAAAACCAGGATCTGATGATGGCATCCCAGAGAAATCGAGGGGAACCTTCAAATTTTATAGGCACACCTATAGCGATTTGGATATTTTTTATAGTAACTCGTGCATTTGGTCCCGGAAAGCACCATTTGGTGAAGTGAAACTGATGAGGAAGACCACAGAAGGCCATCGGAACTATTCAATAATACGTATTTCACGGGTTGCGATTTGATTATTGCTAAGCAATTTATGCTCGTCACAATACTATGTTGAAGAGGAGCTGATGGTGACTTCACCATCAGTTCCAGTTCTCCTGGTTCCTTACTGGGAGAACTCCTCAACAATTAACGTCCTTGTATCGGGAAAAGCAATATTTTGTAAAAGGTGATGAGCAGTTGACATTAGGCTATTGTAACTTAGATAAATTACAGACTGACCCACTAAAAAGTGAAAAATAAAAAACTTTTTTACAAAAAAAAAAAACAACCGACTTCCAAAAGAATACTACAAGGTGAAAAATAACTTTAATTTCGGAAGTCGGTGGCAAAAACTAAAATACAGATCCAAAGACACAGACTTTCGAAATTAAAGTTATTTTTCACTTTGTACTATTTTTTTGGAAGTCGGTTGTTTTTTTGTAAAAAAGTTTTTTTATAATATTTCACATATTTTTCAGTCGTGCGCCACAACTTGCGCGTAACAGGTGTGTGATTAGTGCTGTTATTTCCCGTCATTAACGTAAGTATCATCTTGGGTGGCACGGGAGACAAGAATTGTTAAATTTTTGGTGGATCGATTTGCTGTTGATTTTAAAGTATTTTAATAGTAAGCTACACGTTATTGGTAGTGACTTGGGTTACGCATAAATCAGTGGTATTCATTTGATTGTAACTTAAAACCCACATTTTTAAAGATTTTTTTTATGCCTGGTTCCAATTTTGGTGGCTTTGGTGGTGTGTTTCCATTGATCGTCTGGTGGCCGATTTTCAATTTTGGTGACCACACTAGACTGAACTAAAATATCTCAAAAGTTATCGAAATATTCTCAGACCTCTTGAAGATCCTTCTAGCTTGGACTTTCTATTCTTATACCAGGTCCTAATTTTTCACAAAAACTGAAGAAAACATTTCGCTATCAAAATTGAAAAAAAAATGCACTTTGTTGACATCAAAAAAAAAAAGACATAATTTGATCTATACAATTTTATTTCAAAGCATTTTTAACAGAGGTCAATGAAACACTACAATTTAATAAAACCCGGTTCAGGCCGACGTATTTTTATTTACAACTATGATTCGCTTCCGACGCAATCTACAGCAACATTATCGACATAAGCGCTTATTATTGACATCCTGTGTCCATCAGAGGACCACTAATGAAAGTTTTATGCCATTCTGATTAACCGCTGTGGTGTGGAAACGTAAATATTAACAAAACTACCCGTTATTTGCGATCCAAATATAACGGTTCGATTGTGACATTATTTTCAATATAAATTGCAATGCAATTCCATTTTATGCGTGGGTTTTTTGTTGAATATTTTAACGACCGGCCTGCCTAGTTTCTTAGTAAAAGCTCTGATGATGTTGATGATGCAAGGGACAACATTATCAATGATCATCACCACGCCTTGCAGACGGATTGTTGATCCAAGAAACATTTTGATCACACAGAAATATGTTGGCATTCTCTATCGATATGGGTGTGGACTGGTATCACTATCCCGCAAGACTTTGTGCAAGTAAAATAAAAACAACAAGACTTATCGCTTATCATCGGTCGCAAGTCGTAAAAGTGACTGAGGCCAACGATAAGTAAGACAGGCGATGGACGGATAATTTATTATACCAGGGAAGAAGCAATATAATGTAATGAAAACAAACATACACAGTTTTCAGCACACAACCTTTGTTAGACGCCAATTAAACAAAACACAATAGCGATAACTGTAAGGTGAATATTATCTACTAATATGAGTACAAGATTTATTGCAAATGTTTTTTATTAGTCCGAACAGTCATAAATATGTAGTTACATTGGGACTTATACACGTAACCTATCGAACCTAACGATACCTAAGGATGTACTAAACATGTTAGTTAGTTTGCCAAGTATATGTAGGAAAAGAGAAGTCCCAGTCAAATAAGAAAGATAGGCTATTGAATTAAAAATCTTAGGTAGGTACTGTTATTTGAAAGACACTATGGATGATGCCTGGGTAAAAAAAAAGAAATTCTATTTCAGATGATATAAAAATATTAGGCACGTATTTTTTTTGCTTTATGATATTAATAAAAAAATTACTTAGAGTGGGGGCTCGCTACGTCACAACTATAACAAGCTTCGTATAAAATCTAGCAAGGAGTGACGTCACGCCACATTTTAAATCAATGTATCGCCGAAATCTAAGGAGGAGCTCGTGGCTAAGTAATAACAGCCGCACGGGTCGTTCCATCAGGTTAAGCTTCGCTTGCCGGGGTTGGTCAATGGATGGGATCGGAAAGCACGTTAAGCCGTTGGTCCCGGCTGTCATTCGTGGATCTTTGACAGTCGTTACGGGTCGTCAGAAGCCCGAAAGTCTGACAACCAGTCTTACCAAGGGGTATCGTATTATCCAGTTACTAGGTTGTGGAGGTCAGATAGGCAGTCGCTCCGTGTAAAATATTGGTATTCAACTGCATCCGATTAGACTGGAAGCCGACCCCAACATAGTTGGGAAAAGGCTAGGCAGATTGATTATATCGCCGAAATCTTTAGATTACGTAAAAAAAGAAAAAATACATGTCCAATATTTTTTATTAATCTACATGACGGACAAAACAATTTAGTCATCATCCCTATTGTTAATACTCATAATGTACATTATGTGTATGTACTACATAATGTCTACATTATGTGTAAATATTGTATGATAATATGTTGGTAATTATTTATTTAACTGTAAACATAACCTAAAAATAACAAAATTATATACTAACATAACTAAAACTATTAAAAAACTAAAATATGGCGTCGAAAAATTCCTCCGCATTGCTGTCGACTGGTAAAGTACCCAAGAGACTGGCGGCATTGCCACGTTGTATGGCAATGCTAAGCCGCTGGCCAAGGTAAAAGCCAGCCCTTGGGTCACGGGAAGTGTCAACCAGCCGTTTGGAGATTTCGTTGAACAAAATATGAGCACTCGGACCCCACGGCCCAAGGGTTTCAACCCCAAACGGCTCGAAAATATAATTACCGATAAAGTTATTATACTTCCGCCGCTTGAGGTTTTCCGCAGCGGCAGCAGCAGTGCCAGCACAGCACGCAGAGCCAGGAAGATGGGATGGCGCAAGAGTATCGACACACGTTGCGTCCCACACTAAAGGCCTTCCCAACTTCCATGGAAATAAAGACATGCCGTCCGGTCTCTTGCCATCGTCGCGTGCCAAGCCATTGGGTTCTAATACAGCTGGAACGCCGACGGTGACAAGGGTTCGTCGGATGATGTCATTGATTATGTGTAAATTAAATCGAAGACTACCGAAAATTTATACCTTAACAATAACGTGTAATGCCAATACTGGTTCCCGATATAGTTGTTACTCTGGACTAAGTGCAGACCTACACTCCTAAAGCTAACATAAGCCACTACGAAAGCAGATTAGGTCGTTTATAGATAATCGGGCGTGTCAGGCAGAAATACATTAAACCGCCGTAAGGGATCCATTTTCACGTTATTGACATGGAACCCTATAAAACGTGCGCGGTTAAGGCTTGAGATCTGTAAAGCCAAGCCACAAAGAGAGAGCAATCCTTTCTTAATGGAACGTTAAAAACACGAGGCTACGATTGTCACGGCTGGTTTTTGCTTCGTTGTTCTGTCACGCAGCGGTCACACTTATATCTACTACCTCCGGTATAAAAAGCAATGTCTGTGGCTCTTCGGCTCTTCCTTTTATATACATTCTGAAGTTTTGGATTTCCAGTTTTTGTTTTGCTTCGGATCTCTTCCCTAGACTTTGTTTTTAACCGATTGATCGAGGACACCACTCTGATACCACTCGTTTATGATTTGTAACCGACTTCAAAAAGGAGGAGGTTCTCAATTCGTGGGAACCTTTTTTCTTTATTTTTTTTTTTATGTATGTTCCCCGATTACTCGAAGATGGCTGGACCGATTTGGATTTTTTTTGTTTTATTCGAGAGGGTATACATCACAGTTGGTCCCATATAAAATTGATTAATTTTGCTTTGGTAGTTTTTGAGTTAGCTTCAATAATACGTATTTTTTCCCCACTTTCATATGGATGATGTTCTAGTGTGTTTTGCAGGTAGTGGTATTAGAATTTGTGTGGGGTAGATACCACAACTAAAAAGTGAAAAATAAAAACTTTTTTACAAAAAAATACAACCGACTTTCAAAAACAACACTACAAAGTGAAAAATAACTTTAATTTGTCCTTTGCGTCATGTTTACCGCAAATAAACGTATTTTCTTTCTTTCTAATTTCGGAAGTCGGTGAAAAAAAACCAAAATACATTTAACTAGACACCGACTTCCGAAATTAAAGTTATTTTTCACTTTGTAGTGTTGTTTTTGGAGTTCGATTGTATGTTTAAGTAAAAAAGTTTTTTATAGACACACTTGAAGCGATTTGGATAGTTTTTGGAAGAGTACTTTCTCGGAGTGCGATTTTCAATTTGGTGAAGATCTGATGAAGAACTTCTGAGGTAGGCAACGGAACTCCTCAATAAATGATAGCAAATGGACTAGGACTGCTAAAATCTCATGTCTATCTATTGTTTACACCAGTTCATAATCATATCAGTACGCTGTGAAGGGATAAGCACATGTGAACCACTAAAAAATGAAAAATAAAAGCTTTTTTTACAAAAAAATACAACCGACTTCCGAAACAACACTACAAAATTAATGAAAAATAAATTTAATTTCGGAAGTCGGTGGCAAAAACGAAAATACATATCAGACACCGACTTCCGAAATTAAATTTATTTTTCACTTTGTAGTGTTGTTTTTGGAAGTCTTTTGTATTTTTTTTATTGAAGCATCTCTATACTGGATGTTGTAAACATGAGCTTCTGAGTGATGAATTTAAATTTAATGCAAAGCGATTTTAACTTGACTATCAACGAGGTTAAAAGCATGATACGGTTATACTCATTCATTATTTATGTTTGTAAACAATATTGCACCACCTATAATAGACATTTAAACTGACTGAAACTGAATAACAGACTAGTTGGGCTAGGTTGAATTTTGTAACGCTAATTATCGCAATGTGACAACAAAACCAACCCAGTTTTATATAATAATATCATTAGTTGGTTTCCACGAGGTTGTAATTAGGTTTTTTTTTATATTTAGGCTTGTGTTACTTGAAATTAGATATGTAGGCAGAGAAAGGCAACATGTCGATTCGGTCTGTTGGCGTCTGTGTAAGTACATCCAGTGAAAGATTACTCACCGTGACAAGTGACTGCATCTGATCCCAGCGAGTTCATTACTGAGGCACCGAAGTCGATGTGACCACTTCATTTGAATACTGTTTGGCAGTGGCTCGCCAACATTTTACCTCGTTTAGACAAAACGGAGTTCGAAGTCGTGGTGTGAATAGAAGAACAAAAAACTATTTCAAATTTAAATATCTTTTGATTTATTTATATTATTGGTACCTACTCTGATAACATTGTTCGATGAAACGGAAAATTTCATGCCGGCGCAGGATTATCGACGACGTTCTACGCATATGTCGGTATCTTGTTGCAACTAGGAAACCCTGCTCGAAATATATTGATTTTATAACAAAAACGAGGGGATGGTTGCACGCGGGGTGAACGCCCTTGTCACTGCAGATTCGCCCCGCCATATTGGTTGGGGTTCCCGCGTCACTAATGGAGTAGCGACGGCTAAAATATGAGCCTGTGCTCCATACGTTGAAAAACATGCGGACTCAGACAAATCATTTTTGGAATTAATTCTATTACACATTTTGGCAGATGGCGCCCACAACGGTTTATTCAATTTTGTCATATTATCTTTTGTGGATTAAGTACGAGTACCTACGTTCTCTCTCTTTTTTTTATTATTTTTATACCTAATAGGAAAATTGAAAAGTTATGTGACTGTCGTACGGTTTACAGGACCATTCGTATTAATAATGATCAGGAAGAGTTAGTCAAAACCTAGGTTGTATTGTACGTAAGTATAACAATTTTGAGAAGCTGTCAAATGTGTAACAGATAACCAGGTGCAAATACTTATGTGCCGTCTGTCGAATTAAGTGGTATATATCTACGCGACCAGATTGTTGGACAAAATTTAAATATATGTACAGATGATCTTGAGATATCTCCTTAACTGTAAGTAGGTAACTTTATTTCCATTTGTAGATCTTAACTTCTAATCAAATTTGGTTTAATAAACCTTTGCAATTCATGGAATTGATTTGAATATTATTAAATTTTTTATCGGCCATTTCAAAGTGAATTCAGTTAGTGTAAATTTATAATTTAAATTGTAAATACTGGTTGTGTTATTATGAAGGTTTATCAAATTCGCATATTATTGAAATAAAATGTACATAAAAATAACCTTTTGATGCCTAACTAGCTTTTGTAAAAAAGAGGAGGACCCCCGACGGAAAAAGAGGGGCGTTATAAATGTGTATCTGTGTGTTTGTCTGCGGCATCGTAACTCCTAAATGGCTGAACCGCCGATTTTGTTTTTTTTTTTGTTTTGTTGAAAGGTGACTTGATCGAGAGTGTTCATAACCACAGAAAAGATAAAGAGACCTCTTTATCTGTTCTGTGTTCATAACTATGAATCAAGAAAATCAGTTCAGCCATTTGAAGATTGTCAGCTCTTTTTAGGTTTCCGTACGTTCGAATAAAAAACGGAATCCTTATAGGATCACTTGTGTCTCAATTTGTTCCGAATCTACTGGACCAATCAAGTTGAAATTTGATACACATATGAATTTCTGTGACCCAAACATGAATGGGGTCACTTTTGGGGGGAAAATTAAAAAAAAATCTTTGCAAACTGTACCGTGTGGCATATCAAATGAAAGGGCGTGTTGTGAGGGAATCAAATATTTTTTTATTTATATAAGAAATTAGATGAAAATTGACCATTCGCCGTCGCGACACGGCGACGACGCTTGGATCAAAATATTACCTTACTTTTTGTTTTTCTGAAAGTTTTCGTCACCGAAATATGGTTCACGCGAAACTTCCACGATAAAGCGCCGAGTTTCAGCCTAAGACTCTAATAATGAATAAAATCACTTCGCTATAAGAGTCTAATGTAGTATAAGGGACTTTTTATTATCTCTTAGTACAATACTTAACATATTATGAAGCTATGTATCTGTCACAGTAAGGGCGCTTTCAATTTAGACGTTTCGAGTCGGACCGCTGCGGTGCTGAAGCGGTGCGTTTGTTGTATTGCGCACGGACGGTCGTTTGTTTTTCATACAAAGCGCGCGGTGCGGCAACAGTGCGGCGTCGATATCGCGAACGCTTGACAACAGGACGGTAACGTCGCAAACTCCACGTCTATGAAGAAAAAAAGACCATCCACAAACGCACCGTTCGGCACCGCAGCGATTCGACACGAAACGTCTAAATTAAAAGAGGCCTAAGATGGTTGTAGCCGTGATATAGTTACTTTCGTAGGGATATAGACAAGTGAAAGCGGTTCATAACTATCTTATTAGGAACATAAGTAATAAGGCGCTCCGACCAAATAGGTTAGGTTAGGTTAAAGAACTGTGACCAACTACGCGGAGCAAGCGAAGCGAGTGGTGCCGCGTTAGCCGGCGAGCGCTACGTCGAAATTGGTCGCAGTAGCAAAATTAGGGCACTCCGACAGTTTTCATATAACTATATCCTGGTAGATAGCTATATCCCTAGGGATATAATATATCACGGTTACAATCATCTTACTACGACATGATTACGATGTTACGCAATGTGTAGTTCATTTTTGAAGTAATTTATTTGTGATGTCTAGTAGGTGTAGACTGATTTGATGAATGTGAGTAAACAAGAGAATTTGTTTCCATCCACGAGCGAAACGGTTATCTATACTTCCAGATAAGGTACTGAGAAGATAGGGTACTTACTTGATGTACTTCCTACTGTTTGTTACTGTATTTTGGTCCTATAAAAGCATAGAGGGTGACGAAATCTCTAAGCAGCCACCTAAACTAATATGAAAATAGAAAACCCGATTCACCTATGACTGAAACATGATCAGGATTACCTCAATATACTCTTAACTTCGTTGACCCCTCTTCACATAGTGTAGCAAAGTGTTTCAGGTGCGCTCTATGACGTATTTATCTAGTCTTTCCAAAATAAATACGTTGCTTGGGCGTATTTGTCAAAGTTTTTGTATGGAGTGTTTCGAAAGTTTGAAGTTATACGATGCAGGAAAGGCAGAGCTCGCGAGATATTGAGAGTGTATTGTGTGTTAGATATTGTGTAAGTATAGTGCTAGAACACAGACATTATCATTATTATCATCGTGACACCGCGCCAGGCCCAAACGGAGATGGCGGGATGAGCTGGATTCCTTTAATAAAGATTGTTCCTTCATGGCAGTGGGAAAATACTAACTAATAAAAAATTAAAAAATAATGTTAGAAATAAGTAGTATTAATGTTTCCTCCGTTGCTCTAACTGTCCAATTGCCTCTTTGGTCTTCTGGGTTGGACCGCCAGGGTGGACAAAGAGTTATTGGAATTCCTTTGGGAACTAGCTGACCTGACAGACGTTGCCCTGTCTGAATTTCAATATGGCCTTCAGTTCAAACAAAAAACCTATAGAAAAAAGCACTTTCAGTTTTTCACGAATTTTCTAATTTTCCGGGCAATTTTTCCAATTTTATTTCCATAAAAACCTGATTCGGACTATTATGAACATTTTAAAACTGCGCTTGTCAAAGAACAGCATTTCATTTTCAGGGTTCCGTACCCGAAGGGAGCCAAACTCAAAGCATTTATTTCAAATAAACCAATTGCAGGCACTTTTGAACTGTCAAGGGGTCGGTCAGTCGGAAAGATGAAGCTAGTCGCCCATTCCAAAGCGTAGCTTAGGTACCTATGAGCTCGCGCACGTGCGGGAGTGGCGCGAGGAGGCGAAACGCCGGGGCGTAACTCCGCTGCCGCGAGAAATCACGGTACAGCGGACAGAGCTCCGGCGGGATCTCATGGCGACATGGAGAGTGCGATTGTCGAAACCCAGCGCTGGGCACGCCACAATTGCGGCGATAAGTCCCCTCTTTGAGGAGTGGTTGGAGAGGCGCCACGGCGTCCTCACCTTCCGCCAACGCAGGACCTCACCGGACACGGTTGTTTCGGGAGGTTCGTGTTTCGGATAAGGCGGGAGGAAACGCCCGGGTGTCACCATTGTGTGGATCGCCCGGAGGACACGGTGGAGCATACAGTGGAGGTCTGCCCGGCTTGGGCGGAGCACCGCCCTGTTCTCACGGAGGCGATCGGCGGCGGCGATCTCTCGCGTCCAAACCTGGTCCAGGCCATGGTGCGGAGCGAGAGTGCATGGGAGGCCGTCACCTCCTTCTGCGAAGCAGTAATGCTCGCGAAGGAGGAGGCGGAACGCGTGAGGGAGAGGCAACAGCCGCGCCCTCGCGCCCCTGGCTGCCGCAGGAGATGCCCTGGGCGGCGGGAATCTATCGCCGATTCCCGGCCACCGTAGGCGTGGGCTTGCGGACGACGAGTAATGGGCAGCTCGCCGTCCGGTAAGGAACAGGCCTGGGTCGACGGCGCGTTGTGTTCCACGCGCGCCTCAAAGAGATGTCAGCAGTGACGGGGTCAATTGGGCCGATGCCGCCGGGGTCGCGGGTAGTCCGAAAGAGATACCGTGGCCCTGGCACGGGCAGTTGAAGGAGCATGGGTGGGTTTTAGTCAGTAAAAGTCTGACACGCCCTCTCGCTCTGCCCAGAGCGGGAGAAGTCATTTGATGATTTCCCATCGACAAAAAAAAAAAAAAAAAAAAGGCCCGGGTCAACAGCGCGTTGTGTTCCACGCGCGCCTCAGAGATGTCAGCAGTGACGGGGTCCAATAGGGCCGATGCCGCCGGGGTCGCGGGTAGTTCGAAAGAGATACCGTGGCCCGTACCGTGGTGATGATTTCCCATCCACAAAAAAAAGAAAAAAAAAAGGTACCTACCTATGGAGAAGAACGGGCAAGAAACTCCACAGACACTGTTTTGAATTAAAATATGGTTAC
The DNA here is from genome assembly GCA_946251885.1 of Cosmia pyralina. Taxonomy (NCBI): domain Eukaryota; kingdom Metazoa; phylum Arthropoda; class Insecta; order Lepidoptera; family Noctuidae; genus Cosmia; species Cosmia pyralina. The sequence goes on from OX276346.1 coordinate 17,584,960, forward strand.
AAAATATTGGTTACATCAATCATGTTGAAATTATGGGAGAAATATTTTCAAGTCAGTCAGTCCGTCAAAACCCTTTTTCTCAGGAACGTGTAGAGGTATCAAGTTGAAATTAATATCGAATGCGTAGTTTCTTGGAGGTCTAAAAATATCAAGCTTCTAATTCAACGCATTAAAAAAATACTGTCATTTATACGACATATTTTAATACTCGCAAGTAAATCAAAACCTAACAAAACTAAAATAGGGTACTTCCCGTTGACCTAGAATAATGAAATTTGGCAAGAAGCAAGGTCTTCCAGCACAAGTAAAGGAAAAAGTACGAAAATTGTTAATTTTTAATTTTATCACATAGCAAAACATTTTTTGGGATTACAAGGTTGTTTGTTTTTGGGATAAATTTTTTTCAACTACGGAACTTTTCATTGTGCGTGGTTCGACACGCACTTGGCCGGTTTTTTTTAATATCTAATGTTAAATATTGTACGGTGGTACGGAACCCTTCGTGTGCGAGTCCGACTAGAACTTAGCCGGTTTTCTATTTTTTTTATAGATGAATAGATAGATAGAATAGGTATATAGATTTCTCAGTAAGAGCCCTGAGCCTAGATTGATGCTCGGTTGATGGCTTAAATTAAAGGCTCGATTATCATGTTAACTAAACATAACAGGTGAAATGTTGGTGTACTGTACGATACGATACACGTCAGTTATGGACACCCACTGCTGGCCAATATATTGAATTACCAATAATCTAATGAAGTAGTGATTAATTTACTACGAAGTTTTAACGATGACGTAGGTTTGACATACATACAAAGTTTTATACATTAAAAACTAGCTTTCTGGTGCTTTCACGACGATACCTTGCTATCACTACCCTATTTTACTGAATCATCATTTCAACCGAAAGACGTACACTGCTGGATGTAGACCTCCCCAAAGCAGCGCCACTTCGACCGGTTCTGTCCTTCTCGCATCCAGCGATTACTGCGACCTTCAACAGACAGATCATCGGTCCACCTTGTGGGAGGCCTTTCAACCTCCCAGTTAAGCAGATCCAACTTCGAGAAAGAGGTCAATCGTCAAATCCAACTCGGCTGGGCAGCGAGAAGATAGTAGGCACGTAGCTTCCTGCAGAAGCTACATACTGTCTTCTTATCTCATATTTTACTGAATAAACAATATTTTCTCAAGTCATTACTGCAATCTTAGTACGAAGCATGCTAAAATAATGCTTTGTATATGAGCGATGGATGAAAATGTCTATATAAACCACCCCTTTGTTGCATCCCCGTGTAAAGTATAACCCAGAAAGCAGGTACACGCTACATTGTGTGCCAGTGCTAAGCATAAAGGCCAAGCCTGAATAGTGCATCATATTTTGTGGATCGCCGCAATATAATGTAAAGGTGTTCGCTTTACTAGGAATGAAGATCTACGCTATTGTGAATCGTGCATTCAAGAGGATTTTAAGGAGAAACCGTCTCGCATTACCGCTTGCGGTGTGGCGAGGTGTTAGATCGTTGCAGGTCGTAGTGACCAATAGACTTCTACTACCTTACCTCTTAGTCTAATTACTTCATCCGCCCAGCTTTACCACTATTAGGGGACGGCATTTTGACTAGTTTTATTTGTAACGTCTCTCCTAGGAATTGGTTTACCTAATACAATGTGAAGCACATGTATGGAATATAGCAAGTCCTGTGACTTGCTACATTCAATACATGTGCTGTATCTATACACTGACAGCAGCAGGTGGAATTCCTACAATACTAACAGGAGTCGGGAGTCATGAAAAGGCGTGTTGACTGACGAGCGGTAATAGTACACAAGTAGGATGGAAAGCATAGTAGGGCTGACCGGAGGCGAACGGCACAGAATTTAGGAACTAAAATAAAATTCTATAAGATTTATAATGGATTCTCAAAATAATAATAAACACATACACACATACATAGACTCACGCCTTCTTCCCATGGTAGGCAGAAACTACGGAATGCCGCTGATACGTTCCTTACCTACTCTTAATAATAGTATCTAATCGGCAATATTTTGAAGTGGGCCTACTATATAGCTCGTGGCTAAGTAATAACAGCCGCACGTGTCGACACATCAGGTTAAACCGCGCTTGCCAGGGTAGGTCCGTGGATGGGTGACCATCTTTGCATACCGAGACACCTCCGTGTCTTGGAAAACACGTTAAACCAAGATAAACCGAGAGATCCATGAATGACAGCCGGGATCAACATCCCGGCTGTCATTCGTGGATCTCTGACAGTCCTTACGGGTCGTCAGAAGCCCGAAAGTCTGACAACCAGTCTTATCGTATTATTACCCAGTTACTGGTTTGTGGAGGTAAGCAGTCGCTCCATGTACTTAAAATTAATATTCAGCTGCATCTGGTAAGACTGGAAGCCAACCCCAATATTGTTGGGAAAAGGCTAGGCAGATTGATTGGGCCTATTGATATTCATGAAAGTTGGGCTTTGAATTTGCGCTCAAACTTTCTTCCGCAGTTTAAACATTTTTACAAGAGAAATGTGATCACGCAAGCGCAACCAGTTACAAACTGTTACAATTGGAAATGTATGTAGGTAAAGTCTCAAAGTTAATAGAGGCCGCCTGATTTGTACGTGGGGTGGTCGGGCCGTCCGTTACCACGCACGTTTCTGGCACCCTAGCAACAGTCCCCTCACGGCTCCGCACTTCCTTATACCCGGCTGCCTCAGTACCTACCCGGCCGGCTCCGGCACTTGCGATAACTTTGATAGCTGACGGTCGGGGATTGGACACCGACTGATTGTGTTTACTACCTACAGAACATTATGTAAACGGCGCTCGCCCGTCCGTCTTTCCTGTATAACTGTACCGATACCGGCGCCAGACTAAATATCGATCGATTGTCGTAGGCACTTAAAAAAACTGACCAAGTGCGTGTCGGACCACGCACAATGAAGGGTTTCGTAGTTAGGATGACTTTATCCCAAGAACAAACTTAACATTGTAGTCGAAAAACATGTTCTCCCAGACATTCCAAGGTTAAATGTAAGTTTGTACTCACAATATTTAGAGATTTACCATGTCGTTTTAAGACCAAAGACTTCTTATAAGTTTTCCTGTTTTATACTGGTAAAGAACCATTTTATTTACACAACAATTTACCAAATTTCATTAATCGGTCCATTAGATTCGGAGCAAATGCAGACAGACAGACACACGAGTGATCCTATAAGGGTTCCGTTTTTTCCTTTTGAGGTACGGAACCCTAAAAACGTTGAGGTAAGAAGCTGACGAATAATAAATATAAATCGTCCAGTCTAAAATGCTGTACAGTCACATCAATGGAAAACTTGTTTCAATATGATATAGAATAAAGTAAACAAGCCCTTTCATTAAACCGGGAAAATATAAATAAACGCCCACATGTGCGGAGAAATCGTGAAAAATAGCATCAAACAGTTCCTATTTTAGAATCGAACGGCTCTCGATAATCGCAACTAAAAGAGCATCAATAGCACGGGACTCTGTTTAGAAAATCATTCTAAGATTAAATTCGGATCCCTCCGACCACAAATCAGTAACGACGAGTCCTTATTTATTAGGGTAGAAATAAAATATAGCATCAACTTTTCATGTAACATGCTCAAATGGGAGGTTTGGTTACAAAGTTTGTTCGAGGAAAACATCTCGGTTCTACCTTAGAAAAGAATAAATGTTTTTTGTTACAAAAATGGACAAGATTAAAGTGTTATATAAAATAAGATGCGGAGGTGCCAGGGGCTATGGATTCCGACATATGGCTTCATCGATTTATCGGATGTGTATAACAGGAGTTATTATATCGACATGTGTTATGAACTTGTGTTATTTTGTACCTACTATGAAATGTATCTATGTATCTACCCCTAGTAGGAACTTCTGATAATATACGTAGTATATAATATGTAGTCACTGCTATCGTTTTGCCTTTGATAAATTTTGTATGAAATGGACAGGACCGTGTAAGCGTATTTGAAACTAAACAATTACTAGAACGAACTATGACAACCGGTTTCTTAGCATATCAATTTGATGATGGGTACGGTCAGCAACAGAAGTTGGTTAGCACTGATACTTTTTGACATCATCTAAATTAACACAAAATAATATGATAACCTGATTTTTAGCATTTCATTTATTAGATAAGAGTTAATTTTCTTTAAAATTGACATCTGTTCCAATTTTAATGAAGTAGTTTCCTCAATAGTTAAGATTTAAAAACTCAACTGTTAATCGACTTTTGTTGCTGACTGTACAAGAGAATTGGGTAGAATGAAAGATTTTATAATGTAAGTACTTATCTAGTTTAACGAAAGCTTAGCACGAAGGTAACCCGATGACGTTATGGATCCATGAGTAATTAATTAACTACATCAGGTCCTAGATTTCCAAGCAATTCTTATTGTGTTTTCTTTTAATAATAAAGGGATTAAAGGAGGTATTCTTTTATGTCGGGAATACTCGTAGTGTAAATTCTCTTTGCTTAGATGCCACACTTACGTAGGTGGAAAGGCATTCATAGCGATGTGTCATGTTCATTTTCATTGTGTGGACCATACAATACATTGGTATTGCTTACCCATATTATGATATACCTCCGGTCATTATGTCATTAGTGAACAACATATAAATAGCGGTCCGTAAAAGATACCAGTATTTTTATGAGATGATTTTATCAAAGTTTTTATACAAAATATTTAATAACAGGATGTTGTAGTAAAACAACATCAATGAACATACGTACCTACCGTACAAACTCAACGTTATAAATTGAGTTCGACTGCAAAAAATGGCAAAGGAAATGATTCTACTTATCTTCCGAATGGTCTTTTAAGTATCCACATTCGTTTTACATAAAGACGAATTTAGCAGAATAAGTAGGATATGGGTACAATGGGATAAAAGTACAAGTCGAGTGCAGGCGTTCAGTGAAACGTTTCATATGTAAATGGGCCCGTAATCTGTAGGAGGCTCCCGGCGAACACACATCTATCGTCGGATCGGACTCAACTGCGAAACTTTTCGTCTCTGATATGTATTCTCCAGTAAACAGTAGACTGGAAAGTTTGTCACAGTTTTATGTACAGGCGAACTAGCGACGATACATTTGCAAGTGCTCGGCTGTGAAGCGAAGGGTTTTCATGTTTTCTTTATATTTTTTTTACATTTAAAAATATCGCCTTGACTGCATTCTCGGTGCACTAACGGCTTAACTGACATAATTACTTTTCCCTGCGTTCCATTCTCTCGGCTTTGTTAATATTTTCAACGTTATTCAAAATACTGTTTATACAGTATTTTAAATACTGTTTTTCATCTTTTAAACTACAAAGTAGTCTTACATTCTAAAAACTGCGATGTCTTTAGATCAACACATGAGAAGTTTCCATTTTCCATTGATTGTTCTGAATTTTATTATAAGCTACTAAAGTTCTAATTATGTAATTGTACATAAATTGTACATTGTACAGGGTGTACCAGAAAGGAGTGATCAAATTTAAAGGTGTGGTACAGACCATCAAACTGAACAACTTTCTCCGTGGGACCAACATCGTAATCGCGAAAAATTTATCAACTGTCTCATACAAAATTTCAATACCTACCTACTCGACCCAAATCTATGGGACGGCTGATTTTTTTTCACGATTACTGTGTTTGTCCCATGAAGAAAGCTGTTCAGTTTAGTGGTCTGTATCACACCCTTACATTTGACCACACCTTTCTGGTACACTCTGTATGAGATAAACATTTATCTCGTTATCACTTAAGGCGAGTAGTGCCGCCAACTAGCTCTATTGAGAAAAAAATCATAAGTCTGGAGACTTGGAACATTTTGAAATTTCCTACTGCAAAGACTACGAACCTAGGAAGTTTAAAATGAGACTTATGATTTTTTTTTCAATGGCGGCGCACGTTGGCAGCACTAAAAATGAATTATTTCAGCTTTATTACAATTTTATGCTACTTAAATTAAAAAAAATTAAAAAAATTAAATTGTTTATTGGGTCTCAAACAGTTACATTTGCAGATGTGATTGAGACAATTAATTACTTGAATAAAAGTAATTTAGTAATTTTATTCAAATGTCCTATCCACTTCCCTGTTTCATACACATGACTAGGTAGTAATTTGTGAGGTTGCGCCATAGAAATACTTATATCTATGGGTTGCACGTTATGTCCTAGACGGAATATCTTGAGTCACCCAGATGGCGTTCTAATGAGTAAGGCTACTAAATCTTATTAGTCACATATGTTTCATAACTCTTGAATAACATTTCGCCAGATCTTAGTCACCTATGACTAAAGAGAGGTTGTTACCTCTTTAGTAGGAAATAATTATATTATTTTCTTATTATCTCGTTGACTTAATTTAATCTTTTTGAATTTATATAGGGTGACTGGTAATTAGTGACCATTACTTAAACACATGATTGTGCTCATGTGATAACAAACAACTTTTACTATAGGACCAAACCTGAAATCGCGTAAAAAAAATCAGTTGCTCCCTATATTTTGACGAGTTATGCGAACATGAATGTATGGGACAGCTGATTTTTTTTCGCGATTTCAGGTTTGGTCCCATAGTAAAAGTTGTTTGTTATCATGAGTATAATCATGTGTTTTAAGTATCGATCACTAATTACCAGTCACCCTATATAAAGAGTCTATTTAAGTTAAAATATAATATCCTAACCTAACTATAACTATTAAAAAATAAAATATGGCGTTGATAAATTCCTCCGCATCCCTGTCGACTGGTAATGTACCCAAGAGACGACAGTCTCTTTCCAACTTTATATGGCAATGCCCATGGCTCTGGCCCAGTTAAAATCCAGCCCTTGGGTCACGGGAAGTGTCAACCAGCCGTTTGCAGATTTCGTTGAACAAATCAGTCACAATCATATGTCGATGATCTCTACAATGTGGAGACGAAAATCCTAATCCTATCCTAACTAATATTATAAATGCGAAAGTGAGTTTTTTTGTTGGTTTGTTACGCTTTCACGCTAATTCGGCTGAACGGATTTAGATGAAATTTGGCACACGGGTAGAGCATGACCTGGATTAGGATATAGGATACTTATTATCCCGGTAGTACGTTCCCTTGGGATAATTTTCGACCTCCACTCGGGTAAAAGCTAGTGCGACAATAAATGAAAACACTGGCAATAAATGCATGAGAATATTTTGGAACTACCAAATAAATCCTGACCAGTGCTGCCGTTAGGACCATCTAGTTTGTGGCTACATCAAAGAAATAAGTTGCTAGTTTTGTAAATAAATTACTTTCGAAATTCCGCTAAAAGTGGCTAAAGTATTTTAGGCTCACTTTGTGCTATTAATAATAAGGGGATAAGTGGATTTAATAGTGTTGTTAAAAAATATTAGAAACCGGTTTCAAGTTTATAGTTAAAAACATTAAAATTATTGTTTTTTTAGTAAAATATTGAAAATCTATTTGAAAGTTTACAATGTCTTCTGGAATCTCTTCGTTAATGGATGATGATGTGGATGATATTTGAGTTGGTTTTATTGGTTTGACCGTTTTTATGAGTTTGGTTAAAACTTCAGGTGGCAAAACAGTAATAGAAGTAGGTATGTAGTAATAATCTAAAAAGTAGCTAGATTCATTTAGGTGGCTAAAACGGATTATTTTATTCCTAAACCCGTTGAAAATCCGCTAGATCTAGCCACAAAGTGGCTAAAACGGCAACACTGCTCCTAACATCGAAATTAAAAATGTGATTTTTTCGAACAAACTAAATAGTAGCGATGCGATGGTACGACTACGGGTTTTGCCGATTCAATATACTTAGTGACAAAACTATTGGGTATTTACATATTTTGTATGCAGGCTGAAACCGTCATTACAAATACACAGTTATATTGTCGTATTGTCGTCTCCATCATAATATGTATAAAGTGCTAAAAACTTTCTACGATTGCAACTTTGAAATCGCGAAAAAAAAAATCTGCTGTTCCATAGGTACTAAAGTTTAATACCTACTGTTCTAAACTGTATGGGACAGCTGTTTTTTTTTCGTGATTTCTGAGTTGGTCCCATAGTAAAAGTTATTCAGTTCGATGGTCTAAAGCACCTCTTAAAGTTTGTAAAGTTAATTTTTTAACACCTTATCAACTAGTAAAAAAAGTAGGAAAGCAAAACGTTAAATCTGTATGGAGAGGAACAATTCACAACACAATAAATTATCATGAGTAATTTTCCTGTACGCACACCGACAATTTATTGGATACCAATCATTTTGTTCATTTCGTCCCCGGGGTGTTCATAAATTTCAGAAATATCTTAACACAAAACATGTCAATTCAATTCAGACTGAAAGATGGTTTTTAGGAGCTATGTCCATTCATTGAAGGATTGAAGGAGTTTTATTTTGAGTTTTATAGCTCTTGGCTATTGGTCCTGACAACCTCTTTATTTTGTGTGTATTATTTCATTAGCACTGCTCTAAAACGGTAAAGGTAAACATTGTAAGGAAACCGGCATGTCCTAGACCATCCACCAACCCGCTCTGGGCCGGGCGTGGTGGTTTACGGCCCACTCCCTCTCACAGAGAGGAAGCCTTTGTCCCAGCAGTGGGTGTGCTCTTGGTTTAAGAGAAAAACGTATCCTACATAATGTATTGTTGATGTTGACTAAATTGTTTAGTCTACGATTCAGTCCGCATGTCTTATTGTAACTATAGAAGTCTTTTTTTTACAAATAAAATATTACAAAGAAAAGACTTCTACAGTTATACTGTCATGATGACTTTTCCAATGGGGTCACAGACTTAATTGAACCCGGAAGCCTTGCCGCAAGAGAGCGCTGTGTGTTTGTCACTTGTCAAAGTCATCTTGAAGACAAAGCGAACAATCGGCGGCGTCAAGAAAAAATACTTAGCACCGTCTCGCGGCAAAGTTTTCACCAAGGAACTCCATTAACCACTGAATGAAAGTAACAAACAAATTCATGACACTTTTGACTAAAGGTGATTTCTTTGTGATCAAATCTGGACTTAGAAGACTCAGGAACTTAAAATAAATCACACTAAGTAAAAGTGCGTTAAGGTGCGTTCCACATCTGTGTGACAAGAGGCTTGCAATTACAGAATGATAAGAAGATACATTAAGATATTATATTTAAGATAGATATTTTCTCTTATCATGTAATCTTCACGCATGCATAATTCATAGAAACCAGGTGTCAAAAAAAATTAAGAATTTTTAGTAGAGGTAACCCTCCGCTGCCAGAAGTACATTTTACCTAAGTTTCGAAATTTTTCTATCAAACACAGTAAATAATTTGAAAAGGGGTCAAATTAATCAATGTTTTGAAAAAAAAAAAAACAATATTGCTGTTAAACATCTAGGAATTGCAGTAAGCAGGTTTCAGTAAGCAATTAAGATTTTTTTGAGCAGAAACACTGGCCGTTTTGTAACAAAAAAATGAAAAGGAAGCCGATTTAGTGATTTAAATATATATTTTTTTTTCATTATAAATGGTGTGAATTGTTTTTTCATCTAAAATTGCCAGTCTGGTATGAAAATTAAGTATTATATACTCTTTTAATCCAATGAAAAAGGAAGTCTTGTCGCACACTGGTGCGAACGAATGAAAACATTATTAAAGAAAACCCAGTAAAATATTGATGATCTAGTCTATTAGAGTCTCTAGTCTGGGAAGGATAATATTTGTGAAGGATAATATACGAATATCATACTACCCCACTGCTGGACAAAGGCTCTCCTCACACACAGAAGGCATGAGCCAACTGTTCCAGACTTCAACTATAAAACTAAATAAGTCCAGATTTTCTCGAGATGTTTTCCTTGTCTTTAAATATTTTACTCAATCAACTCAGCCTAACGCAGTCCACTGCTGGACAAAGGCCTCTCCCAGGCTGTGCCAGCTACTTTATTAAGGTCGTCGGTCCATCTAGCTGGGGCATCTAAATATTATATTACTTCAGTGAACATTGAAAACTACGTTAGGTTTTTAAGAAAATAAGTCTTGCTGTAAAACATCTACTTATTTCTGTAAGTATAGGTTTCAGTAAACAGTTTTTTTAGCTTTATCACTGGCCATTTCATCACAGAAAATAGGAAAGAAAGCCATTTAAATCGAATAAAATAATTGTTTTTTTTTTTTTTTTTTTACAAATGACGACAGTTACTTATATTTTTTATTATCTAGTGTGGTATGAAAATGAAGCACCTGTTAATATTCTTTAAATACTTACTCAGTAGATTCCACTGACCTTTTGCAAAAATGCACTGTGAATGGATGGGACCGTCTACGTCACTAAGCCTTCGAACAATAGAGCTTGAAACCAACTTGGACAGTAACATTGGAACTGCGGCTTTGGGTAAGAAAACCTGTTATAATTCTAAATCGATACCTTTATAGGTTTATCTTGTTTTGTAACCATGATTAATGTCCAAAATACTCAAGTATCATTACTTTGCCCTGTTCAAAGAATAGTCACCATTTTGTGGTTTTGCGTTGATTCCGTGATTACACATTTTTTGTTGGGAAAATTCGTTCAAGCTTTTATCGGACTTGAGTTTTTGTGGGTAAGTCGTCATTGCAGCGTGACAATACCAGAGTTTCTTGCCTTGAAAATATCAAAAACACGAATCAAATCTATTGCGTAATGTTTGGTGCCATTATACTTATAGAAAAAAATATTTATAGAAAAACGTAAGCTCATATCGTCCGTCGAGATAATAAAAATATCTTCCTTCTAAGATGAAACCAGAAAATCAAAACAACGATCAAACATGTGATTTTATGAACGTGCAGCACATTTTCATTACCTACACGAGCTGACACAACGATTACGTCCAGATGAGTGTGCTCGTAAACCGTTGCTCTGACTCGTGTGACAGCAAGACTGTGCACACAATGTTCTATGCAGGTAAATCAATCGTTCGAGTTCGGTGGCTTCTCACGGAACGCTCAGTCAGAGGGCTCTCAAGTCGGTCGCACCTTCCATTCAACGCCTTTTTGTACTGCACGCCATTTCCTCTCCGGGAAAAAATGTCGAGCGAGAGTGAGACGGACATTAGTGGTTCTTGTGATATTTTCGTAATATTACTTCGGAGATTAGATTTTGACGTCAAAGAGCTATTCTGCGGCCTCTGTATTTGTAACAAAAATGACAGGTTAAATAAGGGTAAGGTAGTTATGTCATAAACTAGAATACCTATTAGAACTATTTAACTAGAGCGTTGCCTTAAACTGGTCATTATATTTTGCACTAAATCAACTCGATGGGCTGTGATTGTAAAGTATGCATCGTTGCGTTCTTTCAACCTAATTTGCTGTGTGTATAGCGGTTACCGCGGTATGTGATATCACTGCACGTCTGGCATAATATCATTAGGAGCTTTGTTCACCCGGAAAAGAAAGTTGTACAATGATAAGTGCTCTATAACTTAACCTACTTGCGTTTGCCGTTCCAATAGAGCCTCCCACTAGCCCGCTATAATGATTGTAACAATAATTACTGTATAATTGGAAACTGAGACTAATCCCAAGATAAAACAGGAAACACTTAAGACTTTATCGCCGCATCTTCCTCTCTTATACTGTTTTTCCATCGTGCGAGCGAAGTTAATGAAATAAAAATAAAACTAGTCATTATGTACGCTCCACATTAAAGATCGATAAAAAAAGAAATCGATGTTTATAGCTGTTCGCAGACGCACTGAGTAAATCGTATCGACATAGTTTTTGCTACATTAGATAGGTGTGCAGTGAGTGAGTATAAGGCAGGTGTTGTTTTATCAGCGGACGGGAACGTTGCCCTCACTTCCGCCCTTATCTGAGTTTACTTACCTTTGCCTGAGAACCGACGGCGACAAGTCAGCTGAGCTCTATTCATTCATACGTGTTTCGAAGATATCGATATTTTACACGGCTGTGTCTAGCACAGATAGGCGGAGACTAATATTTGTTCCGCAAGTTCCGTATTTATTAGTAAATACTAATTCTGGGTTACGACACAAAATAGTAAAGTGGTTGGTATTTGCATAGGGAATGTGATTGATGTGATTGTTGAAGTGTAGTATGTGGACATGTAGGATGGGCTCAGCGCTTGACAGCTTAGATAAATAGTTTCGACGGAATATAGACATTATCATTAAGTACAACGTAACTATTGTACCTACTGATTATCTAATTTGCTTATACACATAGCACAATTCGACACAGCCGCTTTTAATACTAAACAAATAAATATGAAAATTATAATTACCGTGAAATTGGAGCGAAAATAATCTTTATTTTATAAGCAGAAAACCCTAACTTGACAGTTTCTTTTGAGAAGTTTGAGACAAACCCTTACATTTTCCGATTAGCTAAGTTTCAAACAACTAATATTGAAAGTACAAATCTTTGACTTCACTAAATTCCTTTCATATTTTGGAGAAAGTACTTTCGAAATACATTTTATTATATAGGTATATTTAACAAAGAAAGGATTGAAGTTAAAGGCCCTCTTTATCCTTTACCGGCTGAGCTGCGTAGCCAACGATAAAACTCCAAGATCAAACCTGTGAAGGAACGTAACATACGAGCAGGTATTGGCTATCAAGAGAGTGGGTAAGTGAAATAAAATGTTAGTGGCTTGGAGTCTCGCCGCAGGTTAGGCCGCGAGGACTCAACACTCGCAAGCGGTCTATTGATGTTCCCGCTCCGGAAAACCATCTCAATGAGCCTACACACCTATTTTACATACATACTGCCTTCGTAATGGTCGCGTAGACGAGCTAGGCGTGAACCGATTCCAGATAAAATACCAATTTCCCTGGAAATATACGAATCCCTTAATCTGCATCGCAATAGTAAGTACCTACATTGAACGCTTTGTATTTTTAAAACTACAGTTACGACACGTGTAATTTATATGCATGAAGGACGGAGGCGGACGAAGGCGGTCATAACTTGAAGAGATGAAAAAATGTTTATTGAATAAATTGTAAGTATATAGGTGCTCAAGAGGGAGAAGGCAGAAAAAGCACATATAATGTTTCTAGGTTATGTAATACTCCCCATAAATATAAAACATAATACGAGTACGTAGTGGACTAGGCAGGTAATATTTACTAAGTTAAACGAATCAACCCAATTGCGGCGGAAACGTACGCGCGATGAAAACGTTGAATATTTTAGTGAATAAAGAATTTAGTTAAATATTTGCTTTTCCAAATACTCAAATTAGATAAAATAAAATGCGAGAAACGCAATGTTGTACAAACGCAAGTCAACTATGGATGATAAATGTTTCGTAGCCATAATTTTTATATCTTGCCGAGGAGGTACTTATTGGTTTTTGCGCAGCTTTGAGAACGAACGAGAAATCCGGAGCCATTTGTTAGAGTCACGTTAGTGAAAAGGGTTGTCTGAATGTTTCAGAAGAAGCCTAACAATCCGTCAGTCCTTGTTGTTGGTCTATTGCTTCAACAGATAATTTATTTCTTATATTTAGGTAGTAAAACACATGAGCTTTTTGGTGTTGATGTCGGTTTGCAGCTATTTAATATAGGGCTAGACAGGGTGGCAAGATTCGCTCACGTATTGGACACAACAGAATTTTGAATTTAGCGAAAAGCTCGCGAGTTCAGCAGTAATTTTATATAGATACTGGTTACCTATTTAGATTTCTTCAACCTTTTTACTAATATGGTAAAGCACATCACCGCGCTGGTGCATAATGATCGTAGGTCAATTGAGTAAGGATCCAAATATTATCTGACCTACTTTCTCTGTTTTACGCCTACATTATTGATTCCTTTATTTCATTTACCTAAAACGCATGTACATAAAACCACTTTTGGCATGAATATCGTTGGTAAAAAGTGTATAAACCGCAGTATGTGTGACAGTATGCCAACACGTCGGCTATCTACCTACTGGCTCACCAGTAAACCTTTCTCTCAGAGCTTTACGATTTGTGGGATGATAAAACGAACAGTTGGTACATTCCGCTCTTTTTCCCTTTATTTGCTGAAAGACGCAGATTTTCATGTAATAAATAAAGGTTTTATTAATAGTTAACGCTTAATACCAGTTAGCACAGTACTAAACTAGAATTTCCGGTGTCAAAACGTAGGTACTACTTACAGGGATTAAAAGTACCCTATGTGTTATTGTCGGAACACACATCCAGAAAAACAGATAAAAGGACAAAAATTCTTCGTTACTATTTTAATTTATAATATATGTAATACGTGCGTATCTTAATTCTTTAACATAACTATCCTAAGGCGGAATAAATGTCCGTAGGCAGTACAAATATATTGAACTAGCTTCTACCCGCGACTTCGTCCGCGTGTAATTTCTTGTTCCCCCGGCCCACCTGCACAGGCAGGCGATGCGACGGGCATCGCATCGCCTGCCTGCGCTAATATTACTTCGTTTTCGCTTACTTTTTTTCTTTTTGCTCGGCTCCTAGATAAGCATCCAGCGTGATGATAAATAGCCTATAGCCTCCCTCAAGAACTCTCAAATGCAAAAAGGATTGGTCAAATCCGACTGGTAGTTCCAAAGAATAGTGCGTTCAAACAAACAAAAAAACAAACTCTTCAGCTATTTTATTAGTACAGATCTACGGATGTTATTACTAACGGAATCTGTTTCTAATGCACCTGCACTTCCTCTATCAAAAGCTCCGCTACTACTTCATTTCATTCATTTCATTTCATTTCATTTATTTATTTTGTGAACATAGGTGATTACAGGTGTTTTTCAATATAAATGTCTATTGTACAAACCATGTCCCGCCGATAGGCATACAAAATCAGCTTAATAAAACTTTGCAATAGAAATAATAGGTCTTTACCTATGAAATTGCCGTTTTGTATGAAAAAATTTAAACGAATTTATTTCATGCATTTTTTATTTGTATTAATCGAAGTAATCACCCATGCAATCAATGCATCTTTGCCAACGCAGTGGCAGTTTATTGATGCCCTTCTTAAAGAAATCAGCTGGACGGGAGGCAACAAATTCTTCAAAGGCATTTTGTACTGCCTCTCGGGTATTGAATTTTTTTTCCGCCAAGAAGTTATCCAATTTCTGGAAAAAGTAGTAGTCTGTAGGCGCAAGGTCTGGTGAGTAGGGCGGATGACGGAGAGCTTCCAACCCCAGTTCTTGCAACTTGGAGACCGTCTGCTGTGCAGTATGAGGTCGCGCGTTGTCGTGCAGGAGCAGCGGAGACGAGCGATTTACCAATGCTGGTTGGAGATGTGCCAGCTTCTCCATCATTGTGTTCAGTTCTTCACAGTACACATCTGAAGTAATGCTCACCCCGTTTGGTAAGAAGCTGTGATGAATCACACCGGCGCTAGACCACCAAACAGTGACCATCACTTTTCTAGGGGTAAGTTTTCGTTTAGGGCATTGTTAAGGTGCTGAACCAGGATCCAACCAACTTGCTGAGCGCTTGCGGTTATCAAACAGAATCCATTTTTAATCGCAGGTAACAATGCGGTTCAAAATTCCTTCATTTGTGTGTCTGTTGAGCAGTGCAAGGCACGTCTCGACGCGTACTTCGCGCTGGCGATCATTGAGTTCGTGGGGCACCCATTTGTCAAGCTTTTTTACCTTGCCAATTTGACGCAAATGGACCAATATTGTTTTGACGCTAACGTCGAAAGCTGCTGCTAATTCAGCCGTAGATTGTGTGTCATCAGCTTCCACAATCGCCTTTAATTCGTCATTGTCGACCAAAGTCTTCGGACGACCGCGAGGTTCATTTTTCAGGTCGAAATTTCCAGAACGGAAGCGAGCAAACTAATAACAAGTGGTGCGTTGGTTTGTAGTGTTAGCTCCGTAAACGTCGTTGATGTTGCGTGCCGCTTGTGCCGCGTTGCTGCCACGACGGTACTCATATTCCATAATTACTCGAATTTTTAACGTATCCATGATGACGAAAAAGATTGAAATGCGATGAAAATGTAACACTAATCAATAAACAAATGACTACTTTTGGAAAGAAAAATCCATGTTTTTAAAATAAAATTAATTTGAAATTAGAATTCTTAGCCAAACAAAAATTGTTTTGATTTGAAATGGCCAGTACTGCAGAACGGCAATTTCATAGGTTAAGACCTAATAAAAGAAATAAGAATGTCAAATTATAAAATTGTCATAATAAAATTGGGAAAATGTCATGAAAATGGAAAAAAAATAATAAAAATACATAATGTCAAAAGATTGCAAAAACGCAAAGAAAAAATTTAAACAATTAAAAATATAAATTATAAAAAATTATCAAAATCCAGAAACTCCTTGACTGAATAATATACCTTGTCATTTAGTAGCTTAAAGAGATTACTTTTGAATTCGTTGTTATTCTTACTATTTCTATTATGACAAGGTAATTTGTTATACAATTTTGGTGCCATTGCATAGACACTTTTATAAGCAAACGCAGTTCTGGTCACCACTTCAACCTGCTTATCTTTTAATTTTGCTATCATTTCATAATATCAGTCAAAAGACGTCTATTCCAGTCTCGTAAACAGTCTTTATTATGAAGCAGTCACCTATTAAAAAGCCTTTTATGTTTAATCAGTTCACAGTACATTAAATCGTGGCCACATGAAGACTAATCGGTAACACAAACGAGTCATTACAACGAAATATTAACCCTATATCCCTTGCATGTTTGTTTACATGCCAATGGAAAGCCGATGAACAGGAAATATGGTGCTCGGCCTCTAAAGAAAACTTCAACGACCCTGAATGGAAGCATTTCTAATTTATCAAACAACAAAAGCAATTTTGCAACAGTTGTAGCATCGTGCGACGGCGAGCATGCCTTGCAGAACCGCGCGCGCGTCCGCGTCCGCGCCCGTGCCCGCGCATGCCTCCGCATCCGCTCGCGTGTTCGTGTAGATGTCTAATCTTGAATCAACTTAGCCACAAAACTAAGTTTAACCTACTTCGCGGTGTAACGGCCTTTTGAACATTCCTGATAAAAATGTTTGTAAAAATACTTAATTAGATTTTAATTGTAAACTTCCTTGTAGGTAGGTGTTGCTGTTTTTGCTCACCTTTAGCTGTGGCTTTAGCATTGTTTAACATTCGAATCTTGAGCGTTATTTGATATTATTATTCAACCAAGTTACTTACATGAACAGACACACACACATACACCTACACTTCAATTTAGTTTTGGTATTACCTAAACATAATTTTATACGAATTATAGAAGTTTATTAAAGGGGAGCACAATTCCGGAACTACTAACCCACGTGTAATTATTAATTCAAACGGTAATGTTGTTAGCCAGCCATTAGGTAAGTGAACCCCACTGAAATCTGGGCTTCGTGTTTGATAACTAAATATAACAAAATGTTATGTTAAGTTGAAATTTTATTATGAAGTTTTAGTCTACGAGTATGTTAAGGATGTTTATTTCGCATCATGAACATTCGGCTTGGATAAGTTCGCGATTATTTGATATTTGAGCGAATATAACTGCTTATTTGTCACGAAGATCTAAGTAGTGATATTTTAAATGTTGAGACCGATCGCTCAATATGGTGGAATCGTAAAGGAAACGTAGTCAAATCGACACCGGTACTGGTGTACAGCGCTTGCCGGGATTCTCACGATTTATGAGGCAATATGTTTAACGTCTACTACGGGAACCCTCTCCGAACATAACGGGGCTGTTACGTAAACAGATTGCTCGCGAGTGGTGGGCCGACGCTCCAGATATCGGCCTACGAACGAGTCCTACACTTACAACTTTTGTACCAAATCGACGACGACATTTCGCTCTTTGTAAAGCTCGCTATGGCGACAATTCGAAAACAATATCAGAAAACTGCGCTTTGTAGAGATCTTCTTACAGTTAAATTCGACTTGTAACAGCTAAGGCGTGGTTTTAGAGAAATTTAGCTTCGTTCGCGGTTTAATAGTTGTATAGGCACCTATTTAGGAACCAACTATTTAGGATGTACGAGTATGTCCGTCTTATTTCTCTTCTTCATACTTCACAACCACATTGGCTTTGGCATCAACAGATACAACATATTTATTTTATGGATCGGTTTCCATTAGGGTTAGGAAAACTCTATTTCCACCAATGAACTGAGGAAAGCTGTTGATTGATTCATGAGTTTACATCACACTAACTTATTCTCATAGTCACCAGGGAAAAAAATGGTCGTGAAAATTGTTCAGCAATAAAAATGTAAGAAACAGAATAATTTTATTGGCCGCGCGTACGTTTCATTCCCTTGACATTTGGATCTAAGCTCGTCTGTGTAAGTCGCGTTTTACGAGTATGAGTATAAAGTGATTTTTTAAATTTCGTTTTTATTGTTTATGATCAACGTTAAAAAATAAGAAAAGAATATTAGCCCCTGTACATGACATTCTTGTTCATGATGCTATAAAAGTTACATTAATATTATGAAGCAATCCGTTATGCTTTGCTAAATTATAGGTTGTTTTTCATTTTGTGAAAGCTTCTGATATTAGATTTTCACTTTAACTGCTGCGATAACTTTCATTTTTCAAGTTTATTAATCAGCAAAACTTTAACCATTACCTACAGACTTCATGAAGTAAGATTGTTTACGGTGGCCTAAATAAGTAATAATATACCTTAACATCACGCCTGTACTACCCGCATGCTTAAGCAGAAGTGTTCCTATACTAGGTAAACCCTCATTTCGCGATCTAATATAAATAATAAAAAGAAGCGGCCAAGTGCGTGTCGGGCTACGCGCAATAATAGGGTTCCGTTGTTGCACAATAATGCGGACTAAGAAAAGTTTCATGTATATTATACATTCAAGTTTCATGAATATTTGACTATTACTCGTTAACTTGAAAAGCCTACTTAGCTGTGATAGTTTTCCTTTTAACTTCATTATATATACTACTACCGTGAATTTTTTCACCCAGCCAAAACTAACTGTTTAGCTGGCAGGGGGGGGGACGACGACGACACTTGACTCTAACAAAAATTAGCACTTTAAAGCTTAATATTTCAGAAACGGATCCCTAAATCGAAAAATTGTTTTCACAAACCCGCAATATTTTTGAAAGACCCATCCAACAATACTCCACACCATGAAGTAGAGGAGAAAAAAAAACATCCCCACTTTACGTGTACAGAAGGGACCCTAAAAATTTTTTTTTCCATGATTTAATTTTACTACTTTGTCGGCGTGATGAATATGTATATCCATGCCAAATTATAGTTTTCTAGTACTAAGAGCCTCTGAGCTAAGGTGCGGACGGACAGACGGAGAGACGGACGGACATAGCGAAACTATAAGGGTTCCTTGTTGACTACGGAACCCTAAAAATGAATGGCTAAATGTGTTGCTATGCGCAAAACTCGAGAATGGCTGGACCAATTTGGCTAATTGTTTCTCAAATATTCATTGAAGTACGAGGAAGGTAGCTACTTATGAAGAGAAAAATTGAAAGTGTATTTTCTATGGGAATTTTGTATGAATTATGGGTTAGCTAGTAAGTAATATATTTCACAACTTACATACATAAACTAACGCCTTCTTCCCATGGGGGTTGGCAGAAACTACAGAACATATTTAAATACTATTTTTGTTAAGTTAAGGCACTCTGTAACAAAAGTGTAGGTAATGACCGCAGGTACTCACATATAATTTTCGACACGCTCTACCAATGTTGTGATGTCTAAGTTATTCACATTATCAGTAGGCAGGTATGTGAATTCATGTTTTTACGTATACCTTACTAATTAGTGGGTTTCTAATTTAATTTAGGAAATATGGCAATTAAAATTAATAATTAAATTTAGCTAAATAAAAGCGAACAGTGAATAATAATGAGTACGTGTAAAATCGTGCGAGTATTTTTGTACCAGCTATGTGTGTGTAAGCATCATATTACTCAAGAACACCCAAAACTCAAACTTTTTATATAAAAGAAGTTAGAGAGGTTAACTTGCTCCATTTTAGTATTAGTTTTCTGCGAAGCCCAAACTAATGTTCAATCCATCATTGCAAGTGGCATTGGGGTAGACCCAGTATGCATAAGTAAATTTTTATCGATCCTGTGGTGGACTAAAGTAATGACGGCAGTCGACTAGCGCGGTGCGTGGCGTTGCCTCATTGTAATGGCTGGTTTACACAGTGCAAGCTGACTACACAAGCGCAAGCTGCTGCTGAGTGCAAGCTGCTCGCACTGTGTACTCGAATGTTAGTAGCTCGGCTTGGTTTGGCTGTTTCCACAGTGTGAGCTGATGACTAGACAGCTGCTCGCACTGTGTACTCGAATGTTAGTAGCTCGGCCTGCCTTGGCTGTTTACACAGTGTGAGCTGATGACTAGACAGCTGCTCGCACTGTGTACTCGAATGTTAGTAGCTCGGCTTGGTTTGGCTGTTTCCACAGTATGAGCTGATGACTAGACAGCTGCTCGCACTGTGTACTCGAATGTTAGTAGCTCGGCTTGCTTTGGCTATTTCCACAACGTGAGCTGATGACTAGACAGCTGCTCGCATTGTGTACTCGCATGTTAGTAGCTCGGCTTGCCTTGGCTGTTTCCACAGTGTGAACTGATGACTAGACAGCTGCTCGCACTGTGTACTCGAATGTTAGTAGCTCGGCTTGCTTTGGCTATTTCCACAACGTGAGCTGATGACTAGACAGCTGCTCGCATTGTGTACTCGCATGTTAGTAGCTCGGCTTGCCTTGGCTGTTTCCACAGTGTGAGCTGATGACTAGACAGCTGCTCGCACTGTGTACTCGCATCTTAGTAGCTCGGCTTGCCTTGGCTGTTTCCACAGTGTGAGCTGATGACTAGACAGCTGCTCGCACTGTGTACTCGCATGCTAGTAGCTCGGCTTGCCTTGGCTGTTTCTACAGTGTGAGCTGATGACTAGACAGCTGCTCGCACTGTGTACTCGCATGTTAGTAGCTCGGCTTGCCTTGGCTGTTTCCACAGTGTGAGCTGATGACTAGACAGCTGCTCGCACTGTGTACTCGCATGCTAGTAGCTCGGCTTGCCTTGGCTGTTTCTACAGTGTGAGCTGATGACTAGACAGCTGCTCGCACTGTGTACTCGCATGTTAGTAGCTCGGCTTGCCTTGGCTGTTTCCACAGTGTGAACTGATGACTAGACAGCTGCTCGCACTGTGTACTCGCATGTTAGTAGCTCGGCTTGCCTTGGCTGCTTCCACAGTGTGAGCTGATGACTAGACAGCTGCTCGCACTGTGTACTCGCATGTCAGTAGCTCGAGACCAACTCGCACGCTAGCTCACACGCAAACAAAAAATGTTGAAGTTACTTGGCTGCGAGCTACTGTCTAACTCGCAAGCGCGAGTAACTCGTATGATAGGTCTATACAGTGCGAGTTGCTGCACTGCACCTACTCGGTAGGCCGACTCGCACGCTAGCTCGCACGAAAACAAAAAAAAATTGAAGTTACTCGGCTACGAGCTACTGTCCAACTCGCAAGTGCGAGTAACTTGTATGTTACTTCCATACATTGCGAGTTGCTGCACTGCAGCTACTCGGTGGGCCAACACGCAAGCTAGCTCGCACTGTGTAATCTAGCCATTAGAACTAAAAAGGCAACAATTGCGTGACGTCGGAAGATTCTTAATTTTGATTAGGGGCTTGCGTGAATGTGGCGCTCGCGGTGTTCATCAAACGATTTAACCACCGCTGATGTTTACTTCACAGCTTTATTGACTTTATGCCGAGTTATTTGAAGAAAAGTACCTAGCCCCTACACCCATACGCGAGGTAGGTAAATAGGCACAGTCAACCATAAAAATCAAAAGTTTATAGCGTTCCCTTTCCAAAGGCTTTCATGCAAATCGAACGCCTCAAAAAAGTTAAAGGACAAAACCATGAACAATTATTGTCAATAAACAATCGAGTTAGCGCCGTAGAAAAAATAAGCAATCTGAAGTCTATTTTCAACGCTGTACCATTTTATCCAGCAATTGTAAAGCAATACACTTTAAAAATAAAAGCGAGTGTTCAAACATGAATCGGCTTGGCGAGGCAATAAATTGCGGCACGAGGCAAAACTCGCCGTTAAATATACTCTTTTAAAGTTCAACTTAAAATTTGCGACGCCAGTTTTATCGTCTAAAATAAACGTATAAAAATACGTAGTTTTGTTATGTGCATGTGATATAACATTTCCCTAAAGGACAGTACATGAAGAGAACGCCACTTTGCACTTTTGTATTGCACTTTTCGTTTTCAAACAGTTACATGCGCTTTTATTTTGATGTTATACGGCTTTTGTTACGTTTATATAAGGTACCTATCACTTTTAGGCACAAAAAAGAAGCTCAAGTTATGAAAAAATTGCTTTTGCCCGCGGCTTCACCCGCGTGGAGATTGGAAATTATCCCACGAAACGTACTACCGGGATAAAAAGTATTATATGTCCTAATCCAGATCATAGTCTACCTATGTGCCAAATTTCATTCAAATCCGTTCAGCCGTTTTAGCGTGAAAGCGTAACAAACAAACAAACTCACGTTCGCATTTATAATATTAGTTAGGATGCCACGTAAAAGACCCGCTGTACGTATAGTGCTACTGTCTACTGTGCTGAAGAAGAAAGTGAGTATGAAGGGCTTCCTCATGACACCACTCATTCAGAGATGGCGTTATTCCTTTCAAAATTATTTTGGTAGACCTTTGTACCCTCTGACCTTCCTTTTCCGATCTTCCTTTTCCTTTTCCCTTTCCGGCATCGGGTTTTGAAGGTTTTGGTCTAGGTAAAAATAAAAAGTTTAGAGTTCATTGAAGCAAGGCATTTTTTTACGTTAACTGATAAAAGTAAATTTTTCAGTTAATGTTTATCCAAAACATCCTTTCCTCAAAACTGGGCAAGGAAGGAAGGAAAATTAGGTTATTCATATTATACGAAAACAATATCAAAATTATCTACCTACATTATAAAATTCTAACAGAGCTTTCCTTTTATGCCATCGTGATAGAGAAAACAGAAATACCGTTATTGTACCGTTGTTGTAAGCTTTTATCCGCAGCAACACTTAGATTTTAAGTTCTCGTAAAATTATTAATCCGTTGAGATGGGACAACAAAAAGAAATAATAATTCATTCTGCTCCCGGACCCCACGGGGATTAGGCAACGGGATAAAAAGTAACCTCATTTACCATGTGCTGCGTTCTTTCTATGTCCAAAGTCACATCCAATCATGTACCACAGTCATGTGATGGACTGCATACCCGACATGCTTATTACTTATGCAGGGTTAATGACAACCTGTGCTCATCATTATGAACAACTTTTACTATGGGCCCAAACCTGAAATCGTGAAAAAAAAATCTGCTGTTCAGTACATTTATCTATATCAAACTCGTCAAAATGTAGGGAGCAGCAGATTTTTTTTTCGCGATTTCAGGTTTGGTTCCATGGTTAAACTTGTTCATAATGATGAGAACAGCAACCCCTTAAGAGGATATTGGTCAATAACCAGTAACCCTGTATATTGGCGTTAAAATATTAAAGGGTGCCCGCGTATGGTATTTTAAATAATGTGTGCGTTAATACAATGAATGTGTGACATGTGCATTAAAACAAGTGCTCCATTAATTGTGTTTACTGCCATAACACTTTGTGTTTTGTTGAAAAACTTTGTGGAATTAATACTGCAATATTGGAAAATTCACTTTACGTTTATGCAATTCGCCGTTTCACAGTTGAACACACGAGAATTAAATTTCTGAAATTGGCTTGAAGTGGTGACAGAGACATAAACTTAGGTATCACAAAGATTATAAAATTTCCTACTTTTCCATTAAATTCATGAGTACTATATTCAGTATAACAATATTACTTCTAATTCTGTGTCTGATTAGCTCTCATTTGTATTAAGTAGGATACGGAAAAAAAATGAAAATGTAATAAAATGAATGATAATTAGTTGACCATTGTTTCATTATTATCCGTGTTACGTGTGCGGGAAAATAAGCAGCTGATGAAAAGAGCAGAATGAAAACAACCTTCTGTGTAGTGTTGATACTCGTATAATTATGTTTTATGATAGTATGACATACGTAGTCCGGAAATAACAAAGTGAATTAATTTAATCATTGGAAACATAGTATACTTTCACTGGTAAATCACTTCTCTATCTTTTATATATGTACCAAACATGTCACATATTGTATTCTTACTTTTGATGAATAAACTTTAATAATTATTATAAATTTATGTATTGTCTAAATCCATACACAATATAATAAAATCGTAGCGAAGTCAAGTCGTCGTAGATCGCAGCGACCGGGAGCCAACGATAACAAGAGAAATTTAATTGTTATCAATAAACTGACACTTGAGTTAGTACTTTTCAAAAAAAAAAAAAGTAATTGCTGCGAGGTCTAGGAATGATTCTAATGCCGAAAATATAGTTTTTAGAACTTTTGTCTGTTTATCTGTTTGTCTGAATGTATAATATGTTCCAGTATCACGTAAATACTACCGGATACATTTTGTTAAAATTTTGTATAGATCCTAAGTAATATTATAAACGCGAAAGTGCGTTTGTTTGTTACGCTTTCACGCCAAAACGGCTGAACGGATTTGGATAAAATTTGGCACACGGGTGGACCATGACCTGGAAAAGAACATAGGCTACTTTTTATTGACATACCACGTGGGCGGAAGCTAGTTTCCTATAAGTCTGGGCAGTCTGTAGTCTATAAATTATCACGCTATTTGCTATTGGGGATAGGTAATATTGTAATTTTTTCGTATTCTTCTATAGTTTACCGCAAATTGTAAAAAGACGAGCCAAAAAATTAGAATATTGTAGATAGTTACAGGTTTAACCTTTTAAATAATTATTATCACGTTATTTAGGGAGCTAAGCAATCATGATGACGTTATGATACATACAGCATGGATTTCTGAGATGGGGCAATAAGTGAAGGTTAGTAGTACCTTAACCGTTGTCACTACAAGAAAACGGTTTTAGAAGACTGTTCCTAACTTTTTGAAATATTTTGATCTGCATTCACAGATTTTGACAAAAATTGTCAGAAAGGGCAATTTTCACAAAAAAAAATGTTGATGCCAATCGATCCTGTACTTACTTCTAAGGATCAAAAAACTCTTTGAGCCCCACTGAGGTGTGAGTGCTAGAAAAGTCAGAACTTCCCACATATTTCGTAGGAAATGAGTGAGACTGAGATGTGAGACACATTGGAGTAGTGTATGACAGCCGTCGAAAACAGTTGAAATATTCCTCTACTTCATGGGTGAATAGGGAGGCTGAAGATAGTTACAGTTTTAACCTTTATAATGATTATCATCCCGCTATACCTTTAGGGAGATAAGCAGTCAATCATGACATAATATAAGAATGGCTATTTTAGTCAACTTTCAACAAAGCAAATAGTTTAAAGGTTCGGCGACTGCTTTGCAAACCTAAGTTCGATTCCTAACAATTGATATTTTGTGTTTTTTTTTTATATTTTGCTATACTATTATAATTATTATAGTTCGTAGGCCTCTTCTGTCATCTTTAGTTACAAATATAATAAAAATAAATATCTATAGTTAGGTGTAGTTATAGTTAGAAGAGCTCGTGGCTAAGTAATAACAGCCGCACGGGTCAATCCACCAGGATAAGCTACGCTTGCCGGGGTTGGTCAGTGGATGGGTGACCATCTTTACATACCGAGACTCCTACGTGCCTCGGAAAGCACGTTAAGCCGTTGGTCCCCGCTGTCATTAGTGGATCTTTGACAGTCGTTATGGATCGTCAGAAACCCAAAAGTCTGACAACCAGTTACCATCTTACCAAGGGGTATCGTATTACCCAACCACTGGGTTGTGGAGGTCAGATAGGCAGTCGCTCCATGTAAAATACTGGTATTCAGCTGCATGCGGTTAGACTGGAAGCCAACCCCAACATAGTTGGGAAAAGGCTAGGCAGATTGATTGATCTATAGTTAGGTGACTTAATGAGAAATCCCGTGTGTTTACAATCTACTGTTACTTAATTTAAAAAATAAAATAACGTTATTTATTGACATAAAACAACATAGGTATAAAACGAATGATATAACTCTTTGACTCCTGCGATAGTTATAACTGTGTTGCAGGAAAAAGCTTTTAGTGATTGCTGTTCGTCAGGAATAATATGTAAGAACACAACAGTCCAGTGTATTAGGGTTGTGCCCCTAAGTAGTATATGCAGGAACGCAGGCGTTCATAAAATTCACTAAAAACGAAAAACTTCGCAGGCAATGGCAAATTGCTACTGCGAAGGCTGCGGGTGACCTTAGGACGAGCTGCTTCTCACACGTTCAACAAACCTGTACATCGCATGCTCCCGCGTCACCAGTCCTGACTCTTCGTATTATGTATTTTGGCTGCTGAGATCAAAACTACAAACGTATCTAGTATACCAACGTAAAACGCTTTTCGTGTATGTCTGTGTCACCGCGTTGTTCTTCTAAGCTAGGCAACAGATTTATGGGTAAAATACATTAATATTAAACTTACATTAATATAGAAATCTCGATGCCTTGTGTAGTCGTAAAAATCTTGCGTAGCAGAGGGGTGAACATTCACTGGTAACCATTAATAAACAAAAATATACGAGTATGTATGGTATAATAATATTCAGCTTACAGGGTAAGCAAACTGAAGTGGCAGTGGGCTGGCCATGTTTATCAAAGGACCGATGGTGGAGCAGACGAGTCCTGGAGTGGAGACCAATCAATCATCAATCATTATTTTTCAGTGCTCAAAAACCCTTTTGAGCACAGAAAAATAATAATTGAACGAACATTTAAGTTTTCTGAAAACCCATTCGGCCCTAATTGACTATGACCACCTAACACCTAACCTTACTTCGAAACCACGTCAATTCCTTGAGCTAATCACGTATTCTCTGTGACACAATGAACGAAACCGCTTGAATGATTTTTGTTTTGCAAATAGTGACGTCAAAAAGAAAAATCTGAATTCCTCATAGCCCCCCTGGGTATGAGGAATTCAGATTTTTCTTTAGTTCTCTGCCGGTGGAGCTCCAAAAACTCATATTTTGTAGAGGGTATTTTCAGATTTTTTTTTGCGACATTGTCGTCTTGAATGTTACTTTTAAGTCACAGAAAAACTGTAAAATACACACTACAAAAAAAAAAAAATTTAAGCTCCACCGGTAGAAAACTAAAGAAAAATCTGAATTCCTCATACCTACGGGTATTACAAAAAACCCCATGTATATTCCGCGATTTTTTGTAGTTTTCGAGTTATTTATTTGTAATTATTTACAGTTTTTTTGTTTCTCATCTTTTTTGTGGTGGGTATTTTTCAGATCTTTTTTGTGACATTATCATCTTGAATATTAATTTCATGTCACGAAAAAAAAACTGAAAAATACACACTACAAAAAAGGATAAGTACGAATTTTTAATAATAAAATAATAATAACAAAACATTTATTTCAGAAAACAATCCATGAAGCATAATAAATAGTAATAAAAATAGTCAGCATTCAGATAAAGCTCCACCGGTAGAAAACTAAATAATTACACAAACAAAAACAACTCGAAAACTAAAAAAAATCGCGGAACATACATGGGGTATGAGGAATTCAGATTTTTCTTTTTGACGTCACTATTTGGACCACCCTGTATAAAAATGGGTTGCTACAATACACGATATTGACGGGGTATGCACGTGGTAAGTTATAAGCGAGGAATCATACAGAATTTGGGCCCAGAAAACTTAAATGAAAATCAATCTAATACTGTATAAGATACGAAATACCTTATACAGTATTAGATTGATTTTCATTTAAGTGTGATAACGAGTACTGTCATCTATTCTGTGATTACGGATTATTCTTGGAACTGTTTCATTAATTACTTAGATTAAGTAATAACTTCTCACACTTAATTCAGTAATTACATGAATTTTCTTCAAAACAAAACGAGATAACTAAAATTAGTTTCTAGAATTCCATTGTTGACTGATTACTAAATTGAAATACTTATAACTAAACGTTACATAAAGAACATCAATGAAGATTTTAACGTAATTCCCAGTAGGCTACCTGCGCTGTTCGGTCTAAGCAACCAAACACCTGTTTAAATGAAAAGGTAATAGGTCTTTACCTATGAAATTGCCGTTTTGTATGAAAAAATTTAAACGAATTTTTTTCATGCATTTTTTATTTGTATTAATCGAAGTAATCACCCATGCAATCAATGCATCTTTGCCAACGCAGTGGCAGTTTATTGATGCCCTTCTTAAAGAAGTCAGCTGAACGGGAGGCAACAAATTCTTCAAAGGCATTTTGTACTGCCTCTAGGGTAGTTAATTTTTTTCCCACCAAGAAGTTATCCAAATTCTGGAAAAAGTAGTAATCTGTAGGCGCAAGGTCTGGTGAGTAGGGCGGATGACGGAGAGCTTCCAACCCCAGTTCTTGCAACTTGGAGACCGTCTGCTGTGCAGTATGAGGTCGCGCGTTGTCGTGCAGGAGCAGCGGAGACGAGCGATTGACCAATGCTGGTTGGAGATGTGCCAGCTTCTCCATCATTGTGTTCAGTTCTTCTCAGTACACATCTGAAGTAATGCTCACCCCGTTTCGTAAGAAGCTGTGATGAATCACACCGGCGCTAGACCACCAAACAGTGACCATCACTTTTCTAGGGGTAAGTTTTCATTTAGGGCATTGTGTAGGTGCTGAACCAGGATCCAACCAACTTGCTGAGCGCTTGCGGTTATCAAACAGAATCCATTTTTCATCGCAGGTAACAATGCGGTTCAAAATTCCTTCATTTGTGTGTCTGTTGAGCAGTGCAAGGCACGTCTCGACGCGTACTTCGCGCTGGCGGTCATTGAGTTCGTGGGGCACCCATTTGTCAAGCTTTTTTACCTTGCCAATTTAACGCAAATGGACCAATATTGTTTTGACGCTAACGTCGAAAGCTGCTGCTAATTCAGCCGTAGATTGTGTATCATCAGCTTCCACAATCGCCTTTAATTCGTCATTGTCGACCAAAGTCTTCGGAGGACCGCGAGGTTCATTTTTCAGGTCGAAATTTCCAGAACGGAAGCGAGCAAACCAATAACAAGTGGTGCGTTGGTTTGTATTGTTAGCTCCGTAAGCGTCGTTGATGTTGCGTGCCGCTTGTGCCGCGTTGCTGCCACGACGGTACTCATATTCCATAATTACTCCAATTTTTAACGTATCCATGATGACGAAAAAGATTGAAATGCGATGAAAATGTAACACCAATCAATAAACAAATGACTACTTTTGGAAAAAAAAATCCATGTTTTTAAAATAAAATTAATTTGAAATTAGAATTCTTAGCCAAACAAAAATTATTTTGTTTTGAAATGGCCAGTACTGCAGAACGGCAATTTCATAGGTAAAGACCTAATAATTAAGTTTAGCCTTTATTGGATCGGATTTGAATAGACGACTTCAACTATAGAAATATAACTTATAACTTGCTACCTTTTGCCCGCGGCTTCGGCCGTGTGGATGTCGGAAAATATCCCACGGGAACGAAAATCTTTTCTTATTCCTTGTCTACATTATAAAGGGCACCTCTGTGTAAAATTTCAGCTTTCTAGGTCCAAGGGTGTGGGCTGGGCGTTGATGACTCAGTCAGTCAGGAGTTTTCTTTTTATATAAGGAAATAGCTTCAGCCCGCGACTTCGTCCGCGTGGAATTTTTTATTTCCCCAAACCTCCCCGTCGCATCGCATTGCATGCCCACGCTATTACTTTGTTTTCGCTTAAGCGTTCTTTATGACTTACTAGCTGCGCCCCGCGGTTTATGAGATACACTAAAACGCGTAATATTCAATCGGTGAGAAAAGTATTCACAAAAAAAATGCTCATCCCACGGGAACACTACATTTTTTCAGGATGTAAAGTAGCCTATGTGTGCTATGTGTTAATCCAGAGTGTCAGCTACTTCCACACCAAATTTCATCAAAATCGGTCGAGGCGTTTGAGTTTGAAAGAGTAGCAAATATATTTGAATTTCTTGCTCATCCCACAGGAGCATTACATTTTTTCGGGATAAAAAGTAGCCTATGTGTTAATCCAGGGTATAAGCTGTCTACATACCAAATTTCATCCAAATCGGTCTAGCAGTTTGAGCGTGAAGAAGTAACAAACATACACACACACACACTCACAAACTTTCGCCTTTATAATATTAGTGTGATTTTCTTTTTACTCGGCACCTAAGAGTCCTAGAGTGATGTTAAATATGCCTTTTGTCTTCGTTAAGAATTGGGCTGTCAAATGCAAAAACAATGTTTATAGTCTGACTGGTAGATCCAGAGAGTAGCGCGTCCAAACAAACAAAAAAAGTGCATGTGTCAACTCCGACACACGACTGGAGTTTACTCCTGCTTTTTGGCCGTTCCGACTTTTTATTTTTCGGTCATTTCTGTCGGGCTGGGTTTCTTCAATGAATCAGTTCTATAAAAAAAACAACTTTAAGGTGTAAAGGCACTCGTCCCCCGCCTCTCACCCCTCTCCCCCTCCCTCTAACCCTCTCACCCTCCCCATACCCATCCCACTCCCCCTCTCAGCCCCCACCCCTTACCCGCTAACTTCGCCCCCTCTCTTCCCTCTACACACCCTCCTATCCATCTCGCCCTCTCCCCCCTCACCAACCCTTCACACTCTCCCCTTCCCTCCATCACCCTCCCCATCTAGAGAGGAGTGGTGAGGAGGGCCTCACCACCCCTTCCCTCCCTCTCCCCCTCCCCCCTTACTACCTACTCCCCTTCCCTCTTCCCCTCTACCCTTTCCTCCGGGGTAGTTTTGAGAAACTACCAATGACAAACTTTATTTCTTACTTAGGCAAGTATTTGTGCCAAGTTTCAAGTTAATTAACCAAATGAATATGATTTTTCATGTAATCTAACCCTGTTTTCACCCCCACAGGGGTGAAATTTTATAAATTCGATTGGGGATATTTCCGTAACTTGACTGAAAGATTATTTACACCAATTTTCGAGTTAATCAAGCCCCGCAGTAAAATCCTGACCTGTAAAATTGACTACCACTTTTCACCCCATTAGGGGTAGATTTTCGAAAACACTCTGATACACGTTATTCTTAATTTTTGGTTTCTAGTATAAATGCTGAGTTTCGGGTTAATCGGCCCGCGCGTTAAAATTCTTCCATACAAACTTTGATATACCCCAATTCCTACTTAGGGGGTAATTTATGAAAACTAACAATGATAAACTTTATAATTTACTTGGATAAGTATTCGTGCCAAGTTTTAAGTCTATTAACTCTAGGAATAAGATTTTTCATACAAACTTTCATCCCCTATTTGACCCCTTTATTTCCAAAAATCCTTCCTTATTCCTTGTCTACATTATAAAGGAAACCTTTGTACAAAATTTCAGTTTTCTAGGTCCAAGGGTTCGGGCTGGGCGTTGATGAGTCAGTCAGTCAGTCAGGACTTCTCTTTTTATTTATAAATATATATAGATAGATAGATATCTATGACTTCCACTGTCTATGACGGGTTCACACGAAGATAAGAAATTGTTAAATTAAACTATATCCTGTACTATTAAATGAGCATTATTATATATACATATTTGTAATCACGTTCTATACACGTTATAGAGGTTTACGGGGGCGAAAAATCGATTTAGCTAGGTCTCTTAACTGGGAAAATTTGTTTTCTCCGTAATTTCACGCAAAAAGATTCGGTTTGTAGCCGCCGCGCTGCCGCTATTCATACTATTTAACCGTTAGGTTGAAAAGAGTTAGTTAAGAGCTTATTTTTAAAATTTTAGACATATTTATTGGTTTAAAAAAGCTCCAAAATTGTGTAAGTATTTAACCTTTAAGCACTGGTGGCTCCAATAGGTAGGCATAGACGGTGGCGCCACCCTCGAAAATTAAGCCTTTTTTGCGCAGAAATTAAACTAAATCAATGCCGAATATTTTTCCTACAGTGGCAATGGTTAACAAATATTATTATTATATTCGGGTCTAGCTAGGTCTCGTATCTGGGAAAATTCGTTTTGTCTATTTTCACCCGAGCAGAGCTCGGTCGACCAGGTACTACAATAATAAACTACATAAGTACTAACTAACCTAACTATACACTTTGAGTAAATTAATTATACTTATACAGGGTGTAATTTTAATCATCTTTATCCTCGGGATCATTGTACTCATCATTATGAACAACTTTTACTATGGGACCTAACCTGAAATCGCGAAAAAAAAATCAGCTGTTTGACGATATATTCGAACATAAATATGGGGAACAACTGATTTTTTTTTCGCAGTCCCATAGTAAAAGTTGTTCATAATGATGAGTAAAATGACCCCTTAAGAGGATAAAGATGATTAAAATTACACCCTGTATACAGTCTGAAAAAAGTTCGGTGTTTTATCCCAAAAACGATCGTTTTATTTACCTACCAACTGTAGAATTTCGTTAGAAATGGGTTCCCGTGGTATTCCTGTCCCGTACCCGTGAGCAAATTTTACCAATACAGGCTCTTATAATGGATGAAGGGTCTCCAACGCTAAGCTATATGTAGATTACGGTATTGGCATGGTAATGGTACGGTACATTCCTACATACACGAGCTTTACACGGAGCGATCGGTAAGTAATACAAACCGGATATGAAACCTTTTGACTTAGTCATTTAGTGTACATTTCCGAGACACTTACCCCTTATTCATAAAAAACTAAAACGCTCTACAAACCTATTTTAGTTAAAATAGTTGATTTATATTAGTTAACCTATTTTAGTTTTTAATGAATAAGGGGGTAATGAGTAAGCATTGACGTCATTACGTCAACGCTTAAATCGAGATACGCTCTGCATATCAAGGTTGAATCGAGTCAATTTCAACGCGAGCCAAGTTTGACAAGTCAAAGGCCAAATTGAAAAGTAATTGTTCGAACTTTGGGCTTATTAGTAGAAGCGACTGATATACTCGTAGGTAGGTATTTGGTTGTTGTGTTGCCTGCACCCTAATTGCTTAACACACTCGATCGAAATCTGAATAATTGTGAAGCAAATTGCTAATCCATTGCTTCATTACGTTCGAAAAATTTGTCTTCTCAACAACGTAAATAACGCAATGAATGTTGTTGAACTATCAAAATGAAACCGATTCCGATTGATAATGAGTTACACAATTAGGGTGCTGGTTCTAATGTCAAACTGCCTGCGATAGTCGATGCATGTATTATTCCAATTTTTGAGTCTTTGATATATTTTTCAGATTAGCTGCGTCACAATTAGTTGCGTATGTTACCAAATTGCCATCCCTATTCGGTAAGTTATTTTTGTAAGTCTATTTAAAAATTGTATCACAGTCACCAAAAAGTCACCGAATGAGAAAAATACAACGTAGAAGCCAACAAACTTATTTGGTTTAGATGGAGTTAAGAAAATAAAAAGAAGTTGGAAATATCATCATACTTAATGCTCTGGAGAGTTGCTAGCTACCGTAAAAATAACACTTTATGTCAAATCCTCAGGTAACAAGCTGACAGACAGATTTTTCGCGTGCAATATACAAGGAATAAGGTCCCCGGAGTGTTCTCTCTACGTTTATCGCTTACGTCTAGCTACGTTTTAAGATTTAAGGAATACGGCCACGAATATAACCCACGGCGAGGAAAACCATAAAGAGGGTAGTTAGATAAATAGATTGCTAGACGCGCAGAGGGCGCACGCGTCTAAACTACCCTTTAATAGAGAAAGATGTTCACAGACATCAACAGTTACTTTTATAGTCTTCACCGTGACCGGGGTACTAAATAAAAAAATGACAACAACGCCATGTTGGCACGTATCGCAGGTTCCGCACGTTTATTGGCACTTACCTTAATTTTCCCACTCACAGGGACGCTTGAACCCTCACGATTAGCCCCCAGTTTTTAATATGTAATATTATGTAGATAATATTAAAACATGCAAGTTGAATAAAATTATTCGTCACGTGTATGTATATGTACCTTTATGCACCTTAATATTTATTTTTAGAGCGTTACGAAAAGGACGAAGACATTAAACCTTGTCGATGGATCATCTTAAAACCATTTCATAGCTGACCCGACAGATATCCTGTCGAAATTTAATTGTCAAAGTCAAACTGTATATCGTAGAAAGAGAAAGTGTCAAATCTACGAATGCATTCAAGTAGTTTATCAGTAGCACTTCCCGCGCGGCTTCGCCCGCGTAGATGTCGGAAAATATCCCACGGGAACAAAAATCCTTCCTTATTCCTTGTCTACATTATAAAGGGAAACTCTATACAAAATGTCAGCTTTCTAGGTCCAATGATTTGCGCTGGGCGTTGATGAGTCAGTCAGTCAGTCAGGATTTTTCTTTTTATATATTAAAAGATAAGATTGCTGTCCCTAGAATGAGGGTTTTCATGAAAATTCACGCCACCAGTAGGCGCCACTTTGACAATTAAGAGGTCTTCCATTTCGAAACTGAATATAAAATATATGATAGAGTTCATTATTCAGTCACGACTAAACAAAATATAGGCGCTTCGATACTTTTGATAGCTGCCCGGACCTGACGTCTCAGTGCTGCCACCTAGTGAACGTCATTTCAGAAAACCCTCATTAAAAAAGAAGAATCAAGGATAAAGAAAAATGTGGTTTTTACGTTTTCTCGTGCAATTTTCCTATTTATCTCTTCATAAGAACCTTCGGACCCCAACGAATATTTGAAAAAAAAAAAATTGCTGAATTGGTCCATCCTTTCTCGAGTTTTGCGCTTAGCAACACATAGCCATTCATTTTTAATATTTATATAGATGAATTTAATTATCTCAGGAAAGCTTTAATGAACATTAGGTTCATATTTTGTTAACAGCTTATGTGAAGTTTAAATTCCGAGAATAATAAGTATAACAAAGATACATAGACAAGTAGATTTATATTTTACTAGCTTTTGCTCGCTTCGACCGTGTGGAGATAGGAATTTATCCCACTGGAAAGTACTACCGGGTTAAAAAGTGTCCAAATCCAAGTCATGGTCTACCCATATGCCAAATTTCATCGAAATCCTTTCAGCCGTTTTAGCGTAACAAACAAACAACTCACTTTCGCATTTATAATATTAGTTAATTTAATTTAATAGTTTTAAAAAGTGTGGTATAGTCTGTTCCAATAAATATATTTTTTTCATTTATTATTATAATTTTTTTTAGTTGGGATTAAACCAGATCATAAAAACTTAAAGAAGATATTAGGCAGTAAGCTTTACCCTCGCTTTTGTACCTAATCCCCGGCGTAAGCTCGCATATCACCATATGCTGTAATCTGACGAGATTTGACGAGAAAGAGGACATTGGCCGTTATTTAAAAGATGATAAATTGAGAAAATCCTCTATGATCACTTCTGATCGTTTAATTTTGTATGAGTTAGTCTTTTAATGGCACTCTTTGTTTAATGTGCGCGTTTTAACGTGGGTACGTCGGGTATGTTGACAATGAAGCGACATTATAATTCCGGAATATTTTTCGGGCCTACGTGAAACTCTCTGTAAGAGAAAATGCGGATATAACGTTCCTGGGTATCCATAAAAGAAATATTTCCCTCACAGTTATTTGAGAAAGCAAGCTACGCTTTGCTCTCTCAAACTCTACTCACAAAGCGAGTAAAATTATACTTCATATATATTTATATGAGTACCTACCCCATGTTCACGCAACTTCTAATATTCGTTTGGACTGCGAAATGCAAACAACTGGCAACAGTTGTTTAAAGTTTCTGAAGAATTCTTAAACGGAGTTTAAACACATATTAGCTATTGATTCGACGAAATGCTGGCTTTTTGAGGTCCTCAGATAAACCCTCTATAGTAATTCATTCGACTTTTAAGCTAAATTCTCCCTTAACGTGTAAAGAAACACGATATTAAACCAATAATCACTATCGAATAGATAAACTCCGTTTAAGAACCTCAGAAACCGGGTATCAGTGCTTCAAAGTACCTACATAAGTACTTTGGAATAAATAATTAGTTAATTTTTGAGGGAAATACCTTACTACAACATGAAATTTAAATCCTATTAGATTATTTAGATTCTAAGTAGGCAAGAAACAATACGGCCGGCACATTTTATTATCGATTAGTTCAAGCGCGGCACTTGGTCGCTAACTAAGTCTTGTACCTATGTACGGATTTAGATATCTTGCCTGTGTTTATTTCCTTATGAATAGCAATCAATAATTTAAAGTCTTAAGGTGGACATTCACGGTCCGCCCATCGCGCCAAATGGCGTGATGGACAAAATGGCATCCAAAATTTGATTGTGAATGTTAAAATCCGTTGGCGTGATGTAAAACTCTGGATTTCCAATCTCTCCATTTGACTTTAGTCACCTCAGTCACGGGATGACCTTATAAGAGGTGGAATAAAATCATAATATTTTTTTTTTTTTATTAAGTTATAATAACTTACTCGTTAAGATCTGGTGACCGGTCTCGTGAAAGAAATATTTTCTGTCTTGACTGTTCTGTCCACCCTAACTTACGAAGGCTTACTTATAATAATTATTTTATAACCCAGCTTTACCGCTTATGCCTCTAATCCGTGGAGTAAGCCAACAACCCAAAAGGGGAAGCAGTATAATATTGTACATCTACAGTCCGCCTATGATTATACTGGGGAGCCGATCAATTTAATCGGGTACGACTATAATTTCAATACAGTATATCTGAGTTTAAAAGTAGAAGGTAGGTAAGACTTGACCGCAGTGCTGTTTAAAAGTAGATTGCGTAAATTTTTAATTGATAAAACGTACTACAGTGTGATTGAGTTTTCATTACAGAATTTTTTTTTCAGAATTGCTCTGGCTTTTGGATAATGTTGTGAATATTGCTAATATTTTATCTTGTTAATAATAAATCTTGTCAATAATTAATTAATCTTGTTATTTTATGTTATAAACGTTTGCATGCCGAATGGTGAAATATGGCTGAGCTATAATGTATCTTAACACCTATTTATGTATTACCCATGTTTGCAAAATAAATGTCTAAATTCTTTTCTATAGTGTGTTCTATGTTATCATCATTCACCGTTTCCGGTCAGTTTTAGGTCTAATTGACCTCTCATTTTAAGGAAATGCTATACAATGCGAGATCAGCTTATACTGGAAATGTATAGCTTCATCTGTAGCCGTGCGTACCTGATTACCAATATTTTTTCCGAAGCATCTACCATTTGACCACCACCTCCCATGCTTCGTCCTTAGTCTTGCATAAAAGAGAGAAAAACAAGAGTCTAAATAAGCTTATCAGTCTTTTGTTACGACTTTTAGAATCAGAATCAGAACTTTATTTGCTATGAATGTAGGTACAGGTATAAGATGTTGTATATAAATTAAAGAGATCTGCTACTGTCTACCTTACGTCGTGCAAATTATTACATAATTTAAAATATTAATACATACAAACAAAAGAATGTCAACAACACAAAACAGAAATTATAGTGAAGTCAATTAATAGTATTTTAGTCAGTTAAATAAGTCTTACAGGGTCAAATTTGCAATTAATTATAAAATCATAATCCAGATAAATTCATATT
Organism: Cosmia pyralina; assembly: GCA_946251885.1. Lineage (NCBI taxonomy): Eukaryota > Metazoa > Arthropoda > Insecta > Lepidoptera > Noctuidae > Cosmia > Cosmia pyralina. Next base: position 17,622,609 of record OX276346.1, read on the forward strand.
ATTTAAAAAGTCTTTCACTGTGTAACATTTGCCTAAAAGTAGTGCCTTACATTTAAAAACGTTTACAGAACAGTGGTTTTGTTTTTTTTGTTTACTGAAATAATAATATTTTCTGAAAACATTAAGTTGTTATGTTATGCATTAGTGAGACAGAACGTTAAAAAACTTTTTAAAAAAAAAAATACAACCGACTTTCAAAAACAACACTACAAAGTGAAAAATAACTTTAATTTCAGAAGTCGGTGTCTAGTTAAATGTATTTTCGTTTTTTGCCACCGACTTCCGAAATTAAAGTTATTTTTCACTTTGTAGTGTTGTTTTTGGAAGTCGGTTATATTTTTTTGTAAAAAAGTTTTTATTTTTCACTTTTTTACCTACCCCGCACAAATTCTAATACCACTACCTGCAAAACAAACTAGAACATCATCCTTATAAAAGTGGGGAAAAAATACGTATTATTGAAGCTAACTCAAAAACTACCGAAGTTAATCAATTTTACATGGGACCAACTGTGATGTATACCCTCTCGAATAAAACAAAAAAAAAAAAAATCCAAATCGGTCCAGCCATCTTCGAGTAATCGGGGAACATACATGTTCCAACGAATTGAGAACCTCCTCCTTTTTGAAGTCGGTTAATAATACTGTAAGTTTTCCATACAATGGCGTTAACACAGCTAACACAACGGAGCTTTTATGCTGTTTCGCTTTTAAGCATATTTTATCGGAAAACGCATCGCCTGGTAATTGGAGCGATGTCAGCCCCTCACCTAGTGTGAATTGAGCTTTATTTTCCCCAGTATAAACTTATTATGTACGCCGTCTAGTGTTACTATATGGTATAAATAAAGTTTGACTTTGAATGTGATTCGATTTTCGAAGTTTGATTTGATTTTGTTTGCTATTTCACGATTATAGGTGTATAGTTTATGTTTAGCGGGCGAACTGTTCTGAAGTTTAATTAAAATTGATGAATTTATACGACGTGTAAACTTAACTTCACTTGTATTATGGTGTTTCCAGTTAGTTAGGTTTAATTAAAACCATGAATTACATTCATACAAATATACATGAAGTCGTGTAGTGAAGTGAGGCTTTTGCCTTGAGAGGCGGCAAAAAGCACAGAACACCACGTGCTTCGATCCTAACACATTTCTTTTATTTCGTCAAAGTTCCAAGTACCTAAGTACTACGCACTTGACTTTTTAGGACATAACCACCAATAAGATCACTCTCTGTTCTTCTATGGTGCCCCCTACCTCTATTATAATGAATTAAAAGGTCAGTCAAAATAACAACGATTTGATTTGATTGACTCTCTACTCTACACGTGCTGGTGTTTCTGCAATTGTAGTGTAGAGTTTAATTCAAATAAATAATAGTAGATTATGCACTAAGGGGATAAAGTTGTGTCTTATGTAGCGGGCACCGTATTGAATCCCGAGCAAAACGAAGGATTCTAGCGTTAACTCCCGGGCAAAGCGAGGGAGTTAAGAATCCTGAGTGCAGCGTGGGATTCAAGGTCGCCCAAGACGAAGGCACCTTTATACCCGAGGAGAATACTCTAGTTTTCATACCATCTACGAGACAATAAAAAGCAATAGTACTAGAATCAAAGTATTTACAATTACAGTTACTAGACCTATTTAAAACAATTAAAAGTTAAAGGTAATGTTTGATACATTAGACCAGTTGTGGAAAGACAAAGTTATGTTTTTATTCGGTATATTTATTGAAGTTGAGGTAGAGTTTATTTGAGTATTACTGTTAAGTAAAGTTTCAGAAACTTGGGTCTGCTGAGGACCATTTTGGATCGTGAAAGTTGGTGAAGGTCGTGCTTGAGGCAGCGGGCTAGGTGTTTTTATGTGGCAGGTTAATTGTGGTGACAAAGGTCCAAGGATCAGTTATCAACGGTGTTTTTAGTTTGATGTTGTCACCAATGCGGCAGCTTATTTTATCCTTATTTTGTATAGAATTTTCAATACAGCCCTGTGCTACTACATCAGATTTCCAGCCACCGTGTCTTTTAATCTGGGTCACGTCTTTTTTTTTTTTAGTGGCACCTCGCAGTTGACCACTGGGGGTCGAGACTGCTTAACCGAGCGTTTCCTGTGGGTGCTTTAAGCGAACTTGAAGCCTCCTGCCAGGGCTTACAAACTAAGGTAAAATATTAGGCGACTGTGCGTCGCTAATAAGAGAACAGCCAGACGGGGCAGGCTGGATCGTGATGGGGGGGTTACGTACTACAGGCTCAGCTGTGCCCCCAGCAGGCACAGCTTCACCGAGTATGGGGAGGGGGGGGGGGGGGTGGTTACGATTGCGACGTCGGCGGCGAGGTCGGAATGTATTTTTGGGTGGTTTGCGTTTGCAAACCGTACTGGTGGCCTTACTACTCTCCTGAAGGAGGGTTATGGGGTCATCAGGGTCGGTGAGAATGTCTCGGACGACGAGTCTTACTGATTTTAGAGGGGGCGTAGCGCGCGGCCTCGACAACCAAAGGGTTGCGATGCTTCGCGGCGGCATCAAAGAAACGCTTCGAGTTGCGTTTCAAAAATTGATGGATCGTGGGGATTCTAAGATCAAGGTATAGGTCCGCGTTCCGAACGAACCAAGGGGCACCCGTTATCCTTCGGAGGAAACGGTTTTGTAATGTCTGCATCCGATGCAGATAGCGGGGTTTGGCGTGTGCAAATACCGAACCCGCATATGTCATGATGGGTGGGTCATGTCTGCTCCTGAATTCGCCAATAGTGTAGCTGATGTTTTCCTGAAACAATGGCCCGTGTAGAGTTCGGCATTTGTCAATTTCAGGTATTTCGCAATTTCTTTCGCCATGCTGCTAATCTTATTTTTTCCAATTGCCTAGTGACTTGCCTAGTGCACTTGCCATTATTATATAAGCTACGAAAAATCTGTTAGTGTTTACATTAGAGGGGCTTAAAGCTTGGTACTTTTCGATAATTCTTACTATTCTCCACGGACTACGAAAACCGTTCTTTCTTTGATTTTGTATCTGGCAAATTTACCAGCAACAAATCTGAACGTTCTTCGATATCGTCGATTTTAATGTTTATGAGTTCATTTCCACGACAAGCGCCATTCACTCCAAAAATCAATGCCACCTGTAACGATAATAGGTAGGTAGGTTAGTATTTAAGTAGGAAGGGAACTTACGTAATATATTAATTTTTATGTATTACATGTTATAAACTTTCTTAGATTTGACTGAGACACTCATGTGTGTGTCAGTCAAATCTAAGAAAGTTTATTATTTATAATAACAACACATAAATCTTACGAAAGTTTACAATAATTATTATAGAGCCGAAACGTCACATCAGTAGATCGCACACAAGCGATCGATTCATGAGCGGGTAGCTAGTACCTATACTTACCTATAGTAAGTTAGTGAAATTAGTAGCAGTAGTATTAGTTAGTGAGTTAGTGGTATTTTAGTTACTGAAAATTGAATCAATAGGTAGGTACTTACTTTTGTGGCAAGAAAGCTGTGGTCAAGAGCTTCATTTAGAAACGTTTCCACATTTTGAGCTGTGAAAACTTTTGATTTCTTAGGACGATGTCCTACTGATTTCCTTTTTAAAAATGCCGGTAATTTGGTGTATGTATTAATTTGTATATTATTTTTGATGCATATTGTTGACCTGAGCATCGCATAGATGCACCATAGGCTACTTGGCTTCTTTGTACATGATAAATGCTGGAAGTAGACTAAAAGCACTGATTCAGATACAGACTTGACGCCCTTTGTAGTTTTCCATTTGTAAAAATCGTCGTAGGTTCCTTGGACTTTTCTGGGAGTAGATTGATGGCAATGCCAAAGGCTTCGGATTTAATGTACTTCGCAGTCAAATCACTGACGTCACTCGACAACATTTTTGTGAGAATTTGTAGGTAAGTAATTTGTTGTATAACAAAGCAAAGCAATTTTCAGTATTCGCGCCTCTTTTTAATTTGTGTTTTATTTTTCTTTTATTTATATTCTACTCGTGATGGCCAATTCGATTTTCGAACAATTTATTTTTTAGTGCAGATCTTAATGGTGATCTTAGCATGGAATTAGTATGTACCTATCATAAATGTTCGTATGCGATTTCTACTTTGTTCCAAATTCAAATCACATTAATGACCAGCGGGTCATAATGAAATTCAGTACAATATTTAATGCCCTGATAGACCTCAAGTTTGACCTCAGGTCTTAAATTACTTACTTTAGGTTAGGTTTACAAGACATATAATTTGAAATTGTCGAGCAGGTGGTGCAAAAAAATAATTACAATTCCCTTTTGTAATATTTTTTTATTCCATTATGAATGCCGATGTTTGTCGTGATTGTGTGCTTATGTTAATACGTTCTGTAATTAATAAAATCGATAGCATCTCATTACGGGGAGGGCCGCGCCTCGCGAGTGTGCCGGCGAGGTTTAAGCAGCTTCACCAGCCCGACAAACTTCCGTTCCGGTGAAATCCGATTTTATCGTAACTGAGACAAATTCGGTTCACATATTTTTTACCGAGTGCACGGTGAATTATTCCGGCGGCGAGGAAAGCGGCGTGTCGTGTGATTCCGTCGTATCGACGCTCATTATCGGCAGGCGGGGCGCCGCCGCCGACGCGCTCAGCCGTGCCGCTATTACAATCGAATTCTACTTGACGACTCGTGATTCACGATCCAAATCCCACTGCGTATGATTCGATAATGCCTGTGTTTGATTCACATCTTAAATACGCATATTTATGTTGCGACTGTGTTAGAAATGCGTCAATTTGTTAATTGTCCGAAAGACGCACCGATAAACTTGCTTGCATACCTAACTACGAGTATATCATATTGCACAACGTACACACCATAGACGTATAAAAAAGGCTTTTTTTTATACGTCTTTGGTACAGACATCAATAAAAGTTTGCGATCAGTTTTTAAAATCGAAATCTTTTTGTTACGGTATATGTTTGTTTTAGTAAACTATGATAGAATTTCTTCTTCTTTTTAGATTCTTTACTTAAAAATATAGAATTAGAATATAAAATAATAAAACAAATTCAATTGATCTGCCATAATTGTAAAAAGAAATTCAACCCAAGCTTACGCACATTCAAAAATCTGACTAATTCAATTTTAACAGATTTAAAATATTTTTTCGAGGAAAGTTGTGATTGATAAAATGCCAACACCTGGGCTGACCCGCCGCATTAGATGTTTCACATCAAAAAATAAAATTGTAGGGCTTGTATGTGTCGCCCCAAGGTGTGCAAGGTTATTTCAATAAATGGAGTGTTCTCGTAAGTACATTACCGCGACACAGGTCGCGTAAGGCGTCATGTTGGTAACGGGGACGTGTAGCTGAACTTCACGGCTGAAAGCATTCTTATACCAGGTTGCTCAGCTCCGCGCGAGGCGAAGCATTAATCGTGTAACGTAGCGGGCACACACCGCATACATCACCTCCGTACCGAGTGTGACATCGCACACTCCAGTTAACGTAAATCACTCATTATAACCTTACTAAACTTAATGACTCATCCACGGGACCATTTTCTAATGACAATTTAATAACGCTCATCGCTTAATTTCGCAGAGTAATCAAACTTTCAAGCAACGTGGCTCTTAAGGTAAGCTAAGGATAATAGACAGCACCTTTGTGGATTTGAATACATTAAGGGAACTGTTGTTTAGTAATTTATTATAAAGCCATTTTGAATATGGCTTTTGATATAGGTAGACGTTCAGTTTCTTAAACGAACAGTGTGTTTAATACTACCTTTCATTAGATATTGATCGCAGCATAAAACTCAAGTAAATTGTTTTTACGAAAGTTAGAAGCTTTGTTTTTCTTCGTCCAATTAAAGAGAGACTACGACGTCATAGCAGTAGGTACCTACATATCTAAACATTTACAGTTGAAAACACTTGGTAATGAAGTGTTAGTATTAATAGAGTGCCACAGACACCGCTGTGTCTGTGAAGTGTTAAGGCAAAAGGCAAGTAAAGCCTTTGTCTTCTCAAAGTGTTACATTTGAGACGATGGAGATAACACATGTTGTTCAGAATAAATTAAATTCATACTTACTTGTACGTGTTACATAGTTTTAGACGAACATATTTCTTAATTGAATCGAGTACTTAAGTATTACAGATTGTTAATGAAATTGCCATTGATGTAGGTAATGAATGAGGGTAGAGATCGTCTAAGCAAGCTAAAATTGCGCGCCCAAAGTACGTATGTGTACGTACGTGCGCGTAAAGTACGTATGTGTCGGTACAGACGCTATACATTAAATAAACGTCTTTGCCCATCATTAGTTTCTCAGAGTGGCTTCAGATAATTTTATTATAAATATGGAAAATTGTGAAAATGGTGCAATTATTACTTATCTCGCCAATCGAAAAAACTACATAGTGGAGATGCGCAAAAGCTTAGACGATCTCTAGCATAATGATTAAGAATGTAATAACTACATACATACCTACTTCCCATGGGGGTAGGCAGAAATTACAGAACGCCACCTGCTGCGATCCTTACAACATCATACATCGCCAGTTATGCTTATGACTACTGATTTACGTACCTACTATGTAATATACGATAAATAATAAAATTTCTACATCTGTCTCACAAATGTATTCCGTAAAAAAATATTAACACATTTTTTCAAAGCTTATTTTTTATTTGCTTTTCCTTTGTATCGTTATGCAAAGATATACGACCTTTCGTGATAAATGCCTTACACTTCACTGGGTACAGTCGCGAAATCGGTTAAATGGTTTCAGAGTATTCGTAGTACCGAACCTACGTAGAAGGTATCGCGTGTTTTATCTGCTTGTAATTTAGTAGTTTCGCAGTTTTAATATTAATTAATAAATGGTTTATAGGAATTGACAATTGACCTAGTTTTGGTTACCTTGTATTCATGTTTATTTATTTTAAAAAATAAGTTTCAATTGGATAGAATAAGAAATGAGTACATAAGAGGAAGTCTAAAAGTGGCACCGGTGACTGAAAAGTTGTGCGGAAATCGGCTGTCATGGTATGGGCATGTGATGCGGAGGATTGAGGAAAATGTCGTGAGGAAAGTTTTTAGTATGAATGTCGATGGCTATAAGAGTAGGGGAAGACCAAAGAAACGATGGATGGATTGTGTGAAAGATGACATGGCTAGAAAGGGGGTGACTACCGAGATGACGAATAATAGAGAAATAAGGAAAAAAAGGACATGTTGCGCCGACCCCAAATAGATTGTGATAAGGGCAGGAGAATGATGGAAGTTTCAAACCGCAATAATTTCGAGGTAGGTAAACAAAAAATACCTGTTTTTAATATTTTTTGCAGCTATTTTTAAGAAAGCTTCCCTCCATGTTTCATGAGTTTCGAATGACCATTGATCTTTGAACGGTTGAACTAGGTACCGTGTAGTTTCAATAAAAACTTAAAGAGAAACAATCGACTTTCAAAAAATACACTAATACTTACATAGTGAAAAATAACTTTGATTTCGGAAGTCGGTCTCTTTGGTTTTATATTTTCGATTTTTTGCCACCGACTTCCAAAATTAAAGTTATTTTTCACTTCGTAGTGTTTTTTTTGGAAGTCGGTTGTTTTTTTTTTATGTAAAAAGTTTTTATTTTTCACTTTTTAGTGGTGGTACCTACCCTACACAAATTCGAATACCACCCTGCAAAATAAATTAGAACATCATCCACATCCACTAAGTGGGAAAAATACGAATTATTGAAGCTAACTTTAAAACTGCCCAAGGAAAGTTAATAAATTTTACATGGGACCAACTTTGAGGTATACCCTCCCGAATATATTTCTTGTGCCGTAAAAACAACAGAAATGTCCCCAGTGTTGGCTCCAGCATCAAACACCTGCACAGGTCTAGTAAGAGGAGGAGACTCAATCTGGAAGTGACGTCTAAATGCATTGGCAATATCAGCCGGCTCATGTACGCCCGCCACGCTCACCGGGGGACTCGACTTCGAATTCAAACTATTTGTTGATTTCCAAAATGACCCAAATTTCTTTTTAGTGTGATGTTTAGCTAAAATATCCATTTTTATCTGCTGTTGGTTATCTTGACAATATTTCAGATTGATCTTAAATACTTTTCTAGATTCACACATTTTATTGTAAACATAACCACTAGCAGGTTTACCATAAAACAACCATGTTTGGTAACACAGTCGAGCCTCTCTGTGAGCATCACAAACATATTTGTTCCAACCAGGAATGTATCTCTTGCCATTATGACGCATCTGTTTACATACATAAGTACGTTCAGCACCCTCCTTTAAAATGCTAACCAAACTACTATACATTGTATCTAACACTTTCACATGATTAGCATTACAACACATTTTATGCGCACAATGCCGAAAATCATCTGGAAAATCTATCAATTTTAATTTTGAATTACAAAAATTTGAGTATTCATTTATCTGATTGCTATCCCTTTCGCCCCATATCACCTTATTGCAAGTATAGGTAGGGTTTACTAGCTTAGGTATAATTAAATCAATATTACATTCAATTAATAAAGGTATATGATCTGACAAATAAACTCCATACAAAACTGACGCATCTACAACCACATGACGTGCCGCACTGCTCACCACACAGTGATCAATCCAGCGCAATGCACCATTAGCGGTACTCTCAAACGTAAACGTGTCCTTCGGAAGTAGTTCCATGTCAACACATGACCACGACATATTTATTATTATGTCATTTTAGTCTAGCAAATTAGTCTGTACTAGTCGGGAAAGTCGACTATCCGGTCAAATGTCTAGTTTGGGGGTCACCGTCCAATCTGTTCTTGTACAACCTGATTATCAATACTAATATTATGAATTCGAAAGTGTCTGTCTGTGTGTCTATCTGTCTGTCTGTCTGTTACCTTTTCACGCCTAAACCACTGAACGGCCCTAATACCCTAATGCCCTGTATACTAGTAGTAGTATACAGGGCATTAGGGTATTAGGGTAGTAGTACCACTTGAATTAGGTAAGTAACAGTTTTAATTCGGCAGCATTGTATTTGTCGGAGGGACCACGGGTAAAAACTCCCAGGGACTACGGGAGGAACTACCATTTTACCATTTTAATTCGGCAGCATTATATTTCTCGCAGGGACTACCGGGAAAAAAAATCCCCGTGGTCCCTGCCGTGGTCCCTGCCGTGATCCCTGGAAGGGACCACGGGGAATAGACGAGATTTATTTGGCAAGGCTGTAGATAGCATCCTGGGGAAGGACATAACCTACCTACTTTTTGTCTTATAAAATAATCCTGCAGGGGGTGATATAGGGCATGAAAGTTCGTAAGGGATACTCAGCATTTGTTAAGTTACATATATGGTACAGCGTTTCTGAAATCATCCCCTAAGGGGGGTACTTGTTTTTCTAATTATTTAAGTTTGACAGTATTTCAGAATACACCACTTTCAAAAAACAGAATTGCCCCGTTGCGTATGCGCTAGGCAGTGTCGCACACAGGTGTCGCACGACTATGTCGCTGTGTGCGTGCGTGTCGACGACCGGCAGGCCCGCCCACCTAACAACGGCGCGTGAAAAATTAGAAAAAAGAAATTTGAAAAAAAAAGAATTACCTACTTATTTTATTATTGATTCCTGTCGAGAATAATTAGCATAGTTACTTCTTTGAATTTGACGAGGATGCAAAACGACACTTTGTATACAAGGTTGATATGAGCGAGAGGCATTAAATTAAACCACATATACTATAGATGCATAGTGTTAACTCGGAACTATTAAAAAACATTTTTCGAACAACTAAAATAGCTTAACGATCTAATTATAATCATCCTTTGTAGTCATTTCCACTGACGTGCGTAACAAAACGGCAACGTCGCGTCAAAAATTCTGTCGTTTTAAGGACCACACTACCACCACCACCTTTAAACGACAGAATTTTCAACAACATACTTAGTCAGCTGTTAGGACAGATACGTCGTGTTTCAACAAAGAAAAAACTAAAAATAACCCTGTGACTAAACTATTGCTTCTATTTGTCTGATTTTTAGTAAAGAGGCTGAAAATGATACAAAGTATATGTGGTTTAATTTAATGCCTCTCGCTCATATCAACCTTGTATTATCGTTTATATGACGATAAAGTTTTGCGGTTGTAGTTTGCAGTCGGCAGCCCATCTCGGATAGGTACCTTTACGTTGTAACCAGTTGTTTACTATAATATAATAGGCCGGGGAAAAAGTTTCTTCGCATTTTTTAAGAAAATTCAAAACATTTTTTAATATACATTATTTACATTTATCTAAAGTATGTAGGTACCATTTTGTTCGATAACTTTTTGCCATCTTGTAGGTAGGGACGTGATCCCATTGCTATAGAAATTTTACGACTTCTGATCAAAATACCGCGGCAAGTGGTTTTGGCAGTCCTCTCGTGATGTTAACCTGACACTGCCTAAAGAATTCTGAAGAGACCGAAACAGGTGGAAATCTGAAGGTGCAAGGTCAGGACTATATGGCGGATGCATTAACACCTCCCAGCCAAACTCTCTTAATTTCTGCTGAGTGGCTAAAGATGTGTGAGGTCTAGCGTTATCATGATGAACAGCCCTTCTGTTGATTAATTCCGGCCGCTTTCTCTCAACTTCTTGCTTTAATCTCATCAGTTGTTCGTAGTAGAGTTCAGAATCGATGGTCCTGCCTGGTGGTAATAGCTCATAATGAATAATGCCCTTCCAATCCCACCACACACACAGCATCACCTTTTTGCGAGTTAACCTGGGTTTCGCCACAGTCTGTGAAGCCTGACCGGCCTTTGACCACGACCTTTTTCACACATTCTTGTCGTACGTGATCCACTTTTCATCACCAGTCATCAGCTTCTTCAAAACTGGTTCGATTTCATTACGTCGTAATAAAGAATCACAATGAGTACACGGTTCATTAGGTTTCTTTCAGTGAGCTCGTGAGGTACCCAAATATCGAGCTTTTTTGTGTACCCAGTTTTTTTCAAATGCGCCAAAACTGTTTTGTGGTCAATTCTCAATTCTTCAGCTACGTCGTAACTACTGATATGCCGATCTTGCTCCACTTTTTCAAAAATGGCATCCATTTTGTCATCATTTTGTAATAGGATGACCAGAGCGACGTGCATCTTTGACATCAAAATTTCCGGATTGAAAACGCTTAAACCAAATTTGTGCTACTCTCACAGACACTGCACTGGGTCCATAAACATCGCAAATTTTTGTTCGCGGCTTGCGTTGCATTTTTACCTTTTTTGTAGTAAAATTTTAAAATGTATCGAATTTCTTCATTACATTCACTCATCTTGACAGTACGAAAAACAAATGAAAATCACACATTTTCCTAATTTGAATTTGGAATTATGTTCTTTAAAATTTAAACTTTCAATGATACCAAAACCAGCCAGATACAAATAGTATAGCCACAGAGATTTTTTTTAAGTTCATACATACTATAATGCGAATAGACTTTTTCCCCAACCTAATATTTATAGAATCACAGTTTCGGTTTTGTGGATAGGGACTCCACCGAAACCAAAAATCGGATTGGCTCGGTCTTTTTGCAACAGACTATAGTCGGCCAGTCGGCTAGTCGGCCTAAGTAATATTATAAAATAACATTTAGTGATTACAAACCCCAAATTTTTTAACATGAACAGGCCTGAGAGTTAGAACACATTATTTAGATATACAAAGTCCCTTATTTCATTTCATCAATTAATATTCAACAAAAATTTTATCGTCCTATTGGATTCATTGAATTCCGGGAATACAATAGAACAACTTCCGGGAACTAGGTATGTTTTATGGTGAACACTCCCTTTCATCTATATATTATGAGTTGTGTAGCAATTCGTTTGCATCATAATATTGTTGCTACCGATCGTAAGCTATTCTAATAAAAAAGCTTTTTAAAGAAATAACAAATATAAACCGACTTCCAAAAAATACTAAATAAGTACCTATGAAGTCAAAAATAACTTGAATTTCGGAAGTCGGTGTCTTTAGGTCTGCATTTTAGTTTTTTGCCACCGACTTCCGAAATTAAAGTTATTTTTCACTTTGTAGTGTTCTTTTATATAAATTTTTTGTGAGTCGGTTTGTAATTTATCTAAGTTACAATAGCCTAATGTCAACTGTTCATCACCTTTAAGAACATAATGCTTTTCCCAATGCAGGGACGTTAATTGTTGAGGAGTTCTCCTCGTAAGTACCAGAAGAACTGGAGATTATGGTGAAGTCACCATCAGCACCACATCACCGTACGCATTGTGACGAACATAAATTGCTTAGCAACCATTATTAAAGTACCTAATCGAATCGCAACCTGTGAAATCCTACTTATTATTTAGTAGTTGCGGTGGTCATCTGTGTTCTTCATCATCAGTTTCACTTCACCAAATAGTGCTTTCTGAGAGCATTAGCACGAGTTACTATAAAAAATACCCAAATCTCTATAGGTATTCCTATAGCATTTGAAGAGTTCCGTCGATTTCTTCAGTATCCCATCATCAAATCCTGACCTGATGATAATGGGACCAACTAAAACGAATAGTCTTTCAAACAAAAAATAATTTTCCAAATCGGTCCAGCCGTCTTCGAGTAATCGGGGAACATACATAAAAAAAAAAGAAAAGATTCCGACGAACTGAGAATCTCCTCCTTTATTTGAAGTCGGTTAATATAACGGTACAAACCATGGGAATATTGACTGTATTGTTACTTAGGTGAAGTAAGTACCTAATCACTTCAGATTCTGAGACAATATTTAGTGCTTCAAACGATCATGATCACCAAGGTTGTGATATCAAAGATCGGCGGACACCGTTTTCTGCATTTCCTCTGTAGTTACAGTCAGGTGTCAGCCAGGTGTTTTACCTTAAGGACGGCTAATAATATCTATTTATTCATTTTGAAAGTGTCACAGTCTCATCGTCATCACACCCACTGTTAGCTTCCCTGCCGAGTTCTATTTCACAAACAATTCAGCTCAAGTATACTAAATAAGCGAAAATTAATTATATAAATTAAAGTACTGTTGTTTTCATGTGTGTTACATTTCACTTTAGTTTCTCAACTCGCTAGTGGCGCCTCTCGCCGCAACCAAAAAGTAATTAATTGTTTCAGTTACCACATAGAATGACACCGCCTGTGCTAACCTCTACCTCCCGACCTATCAGCCCATCTATTGTACTCCTAGTTTTAAATTGCTTTGACTTATTTTGGCACTTGTCTAGTAGATTAATGTAGAGAGAGAGAGAGAGAAAGAAATAATATTTAAAAATACCTTAGGTTAGTAACACCTAGATACAACCTAATTAGGTAAGTCTTATCCTGCAGCTACTTGCGTGCATAAAAGGCTTTACTTACTGTAGTACTGTGTGTGTGTGTGTTTGTTCGTAAACTGATAGGAATCAATAATAATACACACGATACTCTCATTATGTCTAAGCTGACGGAAATATCAACACAATATCAGCACAATACTAGAAGGAAAATGTATTAAATTGTCTACATGAAACTTTTCTAATAATTGCATTCAAACAACTTGGCAAAGCGGCAATAAAGTGCGATGCGATGCGCAAGAATGAACACTGTAATAAATGTGGAGCGAACAGCGAGCGGAAACGAAACGTCCATCGAGCCTCAATCCCTCTGCTCAACCGGATAAACAACAGGTAAGTATTCAGATTTTACTACGCTATAGATACCTCCCGTTATGGGTTGCCCGTTCACTCCCTGCTCGCATCCGTTTCATTTATCTTTAGATCTCCAAATCCGTTTCTATATCCGCCTTGCTTGACACCCAAAGCGGCCTAATTGCTCACTCCTACAAAACATAGCAATCACGTGGTTTCACTCCAATTAATGGTTCTCAATTACTTGGTGTTGTTGATAAAGCGGATCATCTAAACTGCTATGCGTGATTAATCAGAAACAATGAGAAGTTTGTGTGTCCGTGCAACGAGACGCGAGGGCAGTGCTCCGGCTGCCATTGTCTCTGGTCACCGGTGTGTGGCGGCCAGCGAACCACGAAATCGGTCCCAGCCGCGCGTTCCGCTGCGCCTCCGGGGCCCAACACTACTCCAGTAAAACACGGCCTAATAAGAAGCATAGTGCCACTCCTGAATATCAGAAACGAATAAACAAAAAGGTGGATGACGTTCATTACGACACACAGCTTATACATACTTAGGAAATGTAATACCGCTAAGAATTTTTTTAAAGGAAGTGAAAGGCCGTCTATCGACCTCGCGGAGTCACACAATTGGTATCAGGCTATACCGCGCCCTCTCAGCGTTACGACATACGTTCAAATAAACTAATGACACCGTTACAGTCGCGCAACCGGTGTCGTTTCATGTTCCCGGACGTGACCTACAACATTGACACCTCCAACCGTAAAGTCCATTTTCTGAAATCAAATATCAGTAATAAATGAAACAAAGCGACCTTTTTTGGTAGGTATAGCCCCAGCGTCTAATATGGAATTTAATTTGGGTTCGCACAGAGGTTTTAAAAATGGAGGAGGAATGAGGAGCTCGTGGCTAAGTAATAACAGCCGTACGGGTCGATCCGTCAGGATAAGCTACGCTTGCCGGGGTTGGTCCGTGGATGGGTGACCATCTTTACATACCGTGACTCTTCCGTGCCTCGGAAAGCACGTTAAGCCGTTGGTCCCGGCTGTCATTCGTGGATCTTTGACAGTCGTTACGGGTCGTCAGAAGCCCGAAAATCTGACAACCAGTCTTACCAAGGGGTATCGTATTACCCAGTAATTGGGTTGTGGAGGTCAGATAGGCACTAAGCACTTGCTCCATATAAAATACGGCTGCATCCGGCTAGACTGGAAGCCGACCCCAACATAGTTGGGAAAAGGCTAGGCAGATTGATCGAGTTTTAAAAATAGAAAGAATTTTATTTTTACATAGTCTTTTTTTTTCAAATTGTGGTTATATTTAGGAGGCCATTGACTAACAAGGACCGAAGGTTTGAGCTGACGAAAATGAGAAATGATACATTCGTAGTTTTGTCGAGTAGTCCCGTAGAGCCGGTAATATTGACGCTGAAAATAAACGGCCGAAATAAAATTTGACGCGATGTGTTTGTCGAACGTAAATAAAACAAACAGTGTGCACCCGGGACTTTGTTACTGTATATTTTAGAGGTATATCGTGGGACAAAAGGTTTTATATTATTCGAAAATGGTTTATTATTCGAATCGCTATTATAATTAAGTGTTCTTACCATAGATAGAAGAAAGGTTCTTACACACGAGCGATACGCGTCAACAGCAGAGGCTAGGTACTGCACGCGTCGACGTCCGTCGTCGACAACCGCCGCCGACCTAAAGCGACGCTTGTCGTTGTAGCGTGTCGCGTCCGTCATTTTATCAGTGTACTTGCGAATAGTTCAGGTCACGCTGTAACTGCAAGCGTCGCTTTTAGGGAGGACGACGCGTGCAGTTGCCTCTGCCGGTGACGCGTGTCGCTTTTTGTCACCTCTCTCGCTCACACGGGAGCTTATCTTTAAGATGATGCTTTTTTGAAAAATGTAATCAATTAGCGAACTAGTAAATAATATTAATTTGATAGGTACTTACCTAAATATTAAATCACATTTCTACTGTGTTATCTATTAAAAAGTATCTCATCTCAAAAAGTATTATCTGTTTGTACGGTCTCATCGCCGTACATTTTTCTGCTTACTCTATAACCTACTTTAGGCCATCGCGCGCGTCATAATTTATTTAATTTATTTATTTAATTGACCAACTTAATAATAACGTAATAATTTAGTATTATAAAATAACATGACTAACGAATTTAAATATAGTGAGCTTATAACTGCTGTGTAGCTATCATAGATATCTGTTTTTTATATTTCTATGGTAGCTATCAACAACTGAGAGAAATAATCGCCTTCCACTCTAGACTGTTTCTCTTAACTTAAATAAACTTACTACTTAGTGCATCTTAGTGGAACGTGTTTCTCTATACAACTGAACTTTCAAACCTTCACGTCAAATCGGTGTACGGAGTAAACTAATACAACCCGTACACTGTTTTTGAGATGAGTTAAATTAATGCCACAATAAAAACGTGTTTTTAATAATTACCTAGTAAATTAATATTATTTACTAGTTCGCTAATTGATTACTACTTACATTTTTCAAAACAGCATCTGTTCATATAACATTCTTAAAAATTTGATCCTGTTTGAGCGAGAGAGGTAACAAAATCACTTAAAAAAATCGACGCATTTCGTTTGATAAAGGGGTAGGCACGTAATCATCTGCCTACCTATACCTACTGTCTTAGGTAGGTACAGGCTATGCAGTTACCGCTGTAGGTAGGTACAGCGGTACAGCCATAGCATTCCCATATCAATGTCATAGGGGACGAGTCGATTATTGTCATTTATACCCGCCGCGCCGCCGCTCACAGACATGACGTAGTACTTGCCTGTATTATGTCTATAGCACCCGTTCCATGAAGGATGGTGAACATAAACAGTTGTAATCAGCCACGGGCAGATAATTACTATTAAAGCAAAAATATTCATTATCGCGGTTTGGACGTACCCTGATGGGAAACGATTGATTAGGATACATATTCGGGGTTTTTGAAATCTCGGTTCTAAGTAAGCCACTTAGCGGGTTCCGGAGAGGCTTATGAGAGGTAACTATAACAGAAAAGTACAGAAAATCCAGCCAATTGTGAGTCGGACTCGTGCACTTATGGTTCCGTACACCAATACTGTTATAGTATTTTTTTTACCTAATTTTTATTATTTGCCTTATTGAAGACCATAGCAACATCTCTGTTAGGTGAAAACATCAACTATACCTAGTTATACGGTGTAAACGATACAGTCCTGTGGTAGACTGAGGGACAGACAAAGACAGGCGTGGCGCAGCGTGGTAATATGGTTCCGTAGGCACCCTTTGGTACGGAATCCTAATAAATGGTAAGCTGAATTAAAGATATATATCAACTACAAGCCTTGTGCCCGATGGGATTCCCCATCGGCAAGAATGAAGAACTTTCATACAAATTTTCGTCCTTTATTTAACCTCTTAATTCAATTAAATTTTATTCAGGAACAATTCACATTGTGTTTGAAATCATAAATAAATATATATATTTTTTTTGACAAATAAATTATCTCTATCTCTACCTCAATCTATCACTAAAATCATATTAATTAAAATTATAATACTAACACATAATGCAATAAATTATAGAAAATAAAAAAAAAATATTAAAAAAAAATCAATAACATTGTACTTAATCTTTTTTTTTTTTTTAATTTAGGGCATGAATTTTCAAAAATCCTTCCGCAGTGCTTACTTTCGTTCTATATGGAACTCTTGTGCTATAGAAGCTTCTAGAGGCAGCGGTTTAGGCTGTCAGTGAATTATTCCAGAAACACAAAATTATCAGCTTAATTAATATTTATATTTTAGAATTATGTAAACTAGTCCGCAAATACCCAGAATCATACAACACACGGGAAGCCATACAAACAAAATATTCTTTGCGCCATAAAAACAGATTAAATCCACCGCCCTTCCGCCTTAAACTGCACTCTTCTAGCCCTTAAGCTATGTCAAAAAATATATAATAAATTACCGGATACCATTAAACAAGAAAACAAAACCAATATATTTATAACTAAGTTAAAACAATTCCTAATTAATAAAAGTTATTACACAATAGACGAATATCTAACGGATAAATACAATAATTAATATATATGACTGATTATCAGATAAATAAAACAATAATATTAATAAAATAAATAAGTTAAAATACATTATTCAATTAAATAAGTACTATATTCATTCTGTAGTTTCTGTGATGGTTTCCACGGGAGGATGGCATGAATTTATTTTAGTATTTAAATAACAAATACATTAATTGCAAAACAAATTATCTTACCGGAAAATTAAATAAACAATAACATTATATAATTTAATACATAATAAATATTTTAACAGTGTGACTTATTAGAAAATCCAGCCAATTGTGAGTCGGACTCGTGCACTTATGGTTCCGTACACCAATACTGTTATAGTATTTTTTTTACCTAATTTTTATTATTTGCCTTATTGAAGACCATAGCAACATCTCTGTTAGGTGAAAACATCAACTATACCTAGTTATACGGTGTAAACGATACAGTCCTGTGGTAGACTGAGGGACAGACAAAGACAGGCGTGGCGCAGCGTGGTAATATGGTTCCGTAGGCACCCTTTGGTACGGAATCCTAATAAATGGTAAGCTGAATTAAAGATATATATCAACTACAAGCCTTGTGCCCGATGGGATTCCCCATCGGCAAGAATGAAGAACTTTCATACAAATTTTCGTCCTTTATTTAACCTCTTAATTCAATTAAATTTTATTCAGGAACAATTCACATTGTGTTTGAAATCATAAATAAATATATATATTTTTTTTGACAAATAAATTATCTCTATCTCTACCTCAATCTATCACTAAAATCATATTAATTAAAATTATAATACTAACACATAATGCAATAAATTATAGAAAATAAAAAAAAAATATTAAAAAAAAATCAATAACATTGTACTTAATCTTTTTTTTTTTTTTAATTTAGGGCATGAATTTTCAAAAATCCTTCCGCAGTGCTTACTTTCGTTCTATATGGAACTCTTGTGCTATAGAAGCTTCTAGAGGCAGCGGTTTAGGCTGTCAGTGAATTATTCCAGAAACACAAAATTATCAGCTTAATTAATATTTATATTTTAGAATTATGTAAACTAGTCCGCAAATACCCAGAATCATACAACACACGGGAAGCCATACAAACAAAATATTCTTTGCGCCATAAAAACAGATTAAATCCACCGCCCTTCCGCCTTAAACTGCACTCTTCTAGCCCTTAAGCTATGTCAAAAAATATATAATAAATTACCGGATACCATTAAACAAGAAAACAAAACCAATATATTTATAACTAAGTTAAAACAATTCCTAATTAATAAAAGTTATTACACAATAGACGAATATCTAACGGATAAATACAATAATTAATATATATGACTGATTATCAGATAAATAAAACAATAATATTAATAAAATAAATAAGTTAAAATACATTATTCAATTAAATAAGTACTATATTCATTCTGTAGTTTCTGTGATGGTTTCCACGGGAGGATGGCATGAATTTATTTTAGTATTTAAATAACAAATACATTAATTGCAAAACAAATTATCTTACCGGAAAATTAAATAAACAATAACATTATATAATTTAATACATAATAAATATTTTAACAGTGTGACTTATTATTATTGTTATTATATATTTAGATAATAAATAAACGAGTAATAATTTAAATAATTAATAATAAGAAAAAATAATAAAAGCGCTTTTCCTCTCTCTTACGTAAGCTTGCTGCGCCCGACAGGGTCCATAATTGTTTCTAAAATTACTAACCACCTGTACCACATTATGGATTGCAATAAAGATTATTTGATTTGATTTGATTTGTATGAATTTAACTGTTATTTATTATTTATTGTTATTATATAAAAAGATACCTACACATACAAAACATTCATGCTGTCAATTTATAATTGCAAATAAATAGGTACCTACTACACTTCTGGACACATCTTTTGGCCCACCTTGTATTTTCAGTTTCATTTGGTCCTAGCTAAAATTTTATATTAGGTCGAGCAAAAAGTTTTTATGCAGTTTTGAACCTGGCACATTCACAATTTCATTCAATAGTCTTTTTTTGAATTTCGAACACAGAATTTAAAGAAACAAAAGACAATTTGGAGCCTGTTTGTTGATATCAAACAATCGAATACTAAGAAAACTTGGTTTTATTGGTTTACTTGGATTTAATTCTTGAAAAAGTGATTGATATCTTTGGTTTTGCAACAAACATTACTTATTCTTAACATTAAGGTGAGGTTCTATCAATAATCTATGGATACTTCACCTGAAGTCGCCGCCCAAGCTGTGGCACTTATTCAGGCCGGACACAGCCAAAGAAACGTGAGTGCTCAACTTAATTTAAGTCGATCTGCGGTCCGAAATGTTTATCGGAGGTACCTAGAGACTGGCGGCTTTGTTCGTCGCCAAGGAAGGCCACGATCTCGGGTCACAACTGAAAGGCAGGATCGATTGATCGTGACGACCAGCTTGAGAAATCGTCACCTTACCTCCATTGAGATACAAAACCAACTTCGCGACTTCCACGGAGTATCTGTGAGCGCTCGAACTGTTCGGAGAAGGTTAAAAGAACGCGATATGGTACCACACAAGCCAGCTAATGGCCCCAAACTAACGCGAGCCCACCGAACAGCGCGCCTTCATTTCGCACGCAGTCATTTAAATTGGACACAGCAAGATTGGAGCCGTGTACTCTTTTCTGATGAGTCTAAAATTGTGTTACATGGCAATGATAGAAGGAAGAAGGTCTACCGACGTAAGGGAGAGCTTTCGCACAATGCTGCTTTGAAGAGAGGGTTGCTTATGGCGGTGGCTCATGGACTGTCTGGGGCGGTATATCCGCGAGCGGCAAAACTCAACTTGAGGTTGTTACAGGACCACGGCTGCCAACATTAAATGCTGAAAGGTACATTCGTGAGTGCTTAGAACCTCACGTGATACCATACGCGGACTATGTGGGCCCAAATTTCCTTTTTATGCATGATAATGCAAGAGTCCATGCGGCCGGCATCGTCAGGGAATATCTTCGGGATGTGAACATCACAGTTATGGACTGGCCAGCCAGAAGCCCAGACATGAACCCCATTGAGCACATGTGGGACGAGCTAAAAAGACGTGTTAGGGCTCGTCAGCCAGTTGCCCAGACGATGCAGGAGTTCAAAACTGCCATAGAAGAGGAATGGGAGATGATCCCTCAAAATTTCATAGAGCGGTTGATAAACTCTATGCCTAATCGTATGAGAGCTGTGGTATATGCCCATGGAGGCAACACGCGTTATTAAATTAAACCTTTATTTG
Source organism: Cosmia pyralina (assembly GCA_946251885.1). NCBI lineage: Eukaryota > Metazoa > Arthropoda > Insecta > Lepidoptera > Noctuidae > Cosmia > Cosmia pyralina. Next base: position 17,643,661 of record OX276346.1, read on the forward strand.
ATAAAACATGTTTTTTATTCAAAAATCAATTGCCTTTAACAAGGCGCATATCCGACTTGTTAGGCGTAGCTCCATGTCGTATGGTATTCAGAATTCAAATTTAAAACAATACGATCGAAAAAGATGGTAAAATGTATCAGCTTTAAAACTGCATCAACAGTTTTTGTTCAATCTAGCAATCATATTTCGGTAGGGGCCATCGAAACCTAAACTCTAAGGTGGGCCAATAGATGTGTCCAGAAGTGTATATTACACTATTCACATAATTACAAGCAAGGTAATGCATTAATACGTCTAGGTATGATGTATGTCTTTTAAGCCAGACAAATATTGGGAAAATATTATTTTAAATTATATTCTTTATGTAGGCACGGAATTTTTTCGATAAACAGATGTTACTTATGAAAAAGATTGACGCTACTGGCTAAGTGGCTACACATGTAAAATGCACATGTTACATAATTTGTCAGCTTCCAGTATTACTGAAATTCCAAGCATTTCCTTTTTGTGTCATAATTATTCAATAAGAAAATCTTTCAAGAAAAAAAAACCGGCTAAGTGCGTATCGGACCACGCACAATGAAATGTTCCGTAGTTGGGGTGAATTTATACTGAGAGCAAACTTAACTTATTCCAACTGCAAATGTAAGTTGGCCGACTTAAAGCCTACTTAGTTGAGATAGTTTTCTTTTTAACTTCGTTATAATTACTAGGTACTGCCGTGTTTTTTTTCACATCTCCAAAATATAAGCAAGCTTAATATTACGCAAACAGTTCCCTGAATCGAAAAATGGTTTCCACAGACCAGCAATATTTATGAACGGCCTATCCAACGATACCCCACAATATGTGATAGGCGAGAATAAAAACATTATCATCACGTGAAAGGGATTAAATTAATACTCTAGATTTTTTTTTCTAGATTTTATTATACGTCTTTGTCGGCGTGACTAATATCTATACCCATACCAAACTACAGCTTTCTAAAACTAAGAGTCTCTAAGCGAAGCCGCGGATAGACAGACAGACGCACATGGCGAAACTATATAAGGGTTCTTTGTTGGCTACGGAACCCTAAAAAGGACGACTTATTGAAAACATTTATTCTTGGATCATCCCATTATTACTCGTTCGGAGAGCTTTCAGTAAAAAGTAAAAGGGATCATAACAGAATTTATTTTATATAGAATTTATTTTATCGGCAGTAACTTGTGAATCGATCGCGGAGCTGAAGGAGGGCTTGGAAAATTATTTTCGAGGGTGACCATCAAACAACTTACCGTTCGCTACAGAAACTTCGCGTGGCATAAAAGAAGTTTTATGGACCGATAAAGACCTTTTCAAGGGGCACTGGTAAAAGAGAGCACGTCCATATCATGTTAGTGCCGACTGCTTTGCAAATAACCCCAAAATCAAACGTTGCTTGCCAATGCTGACTCATGGATATAATTTATATTACAAAGTACCAAGGAACTTTGTTAAAAGATTAATAGGTACTTATAGGTAAGGTATATATACATACCAATAGTAGGTAGGTACCTAATACCGAATTTTAACATCGTCGTTACTACAATAAACAAAGTAAGTATTCTAAGCTCTTTGTATCGTCGCGCGTCGTTATAAAAGTAATTGCAGTATCGTTTTTAACTGCCTTACGTCTACGTCAGGTCTACGCCCTGTAGCCATGCTAGACACTATCTTATAAATTAATCGTAGCAAGAAAGTGTACTGCGGCAGGTAGCTATTATATTTTTTACAGGCGTTAGCTTGTCAAGGGAGAAAATTCACCGTGGTGAATTAATTAGTTTGTTAGATCTATAAATAGAAAAATCAATGTGTGTATTGAATGTATGTTTCCTATGGACTCCAAAACGTCTGGAGCGATTTTGGTTAAATTTTTGGGCAATCTTCAGATTAGCCCAGCAGGAGATCCTGTAAAGTTTTGGTAGTGATCGAATCAACAGAATTTTTTTTTAGGCTTTCTGGTAATATATACGCTGTGCACAATTTCTGAGCAGTCACTCAGGCTTGAATTCGAGTTAATATGTCAATTCACGACACGACACGTTGTGCACAACTTCTGAGCAGTAAACCTTACAAAAAGTACTAGGTTTGCGTGAATTCAGGATAGTATTTATTTTGAATCATTAGTATATTGTGCTTCTAATAGGATTTGGATGAAATGTGGCCCCAAGACAGTTTATAACCTGGATTAACACATAGGGTACTTTTAATCCCGGTAGGATTTTCCCGTGGGATATTTTCCGACATCCACGCGGGCAAAGCCGCCGGTAAAAGCTAGTTAATAAAAAGAAGAACAGCTATTGAAAATTAAGCTGAATTGTTCATTATGTTTCACTAAAGACTGTTAAGAGCGCCAAGGTAATTAGTCTCTGTTTCTACCGTATTAATTTTGTAAGGCTTAGCACGTAATTAAAAGGTCAAATAATTAGTCGACCTTCCTCTTATGCCCAAGGTTATAATAATTTGGTAGTACATGATAACGTTATAGTGCCATGACCTTATAAAATACTAACATAAACCTTAATCTGTTTCTTGCTAAATTGAATTACATTTATAGACGTTAGCTGTTCTATAATCCGTGGACCAAAACAGATTTCAACATTCTATGTATAAAACCTCGCTGGATATACAAACATGAGCTACAATATACAAGCAAGTAAATGCTTAAAGCCCGTATCCGATCCCTCCCTTTCCGATCTCTTCAATCCAATGGAGACATTATTTAAATTGATACATTTGTTTCACCGAACCAGTTTGCAAAACATTTGAATTGCATGCAATTTACATACCTTTATGTAGAATGATGTCAAAGCTCCAGAGTTGCAAGGGAATCTGCTTTGTTGACATATTTCAACTGCTATAGCTCTGCTGCAGTAACTAAAAGGTAGGAAGGTACCTAAATTACGTATAATTTCCTATATAAAAAAGTAGGTACCTAATGAAATACGTAGAATAAATGCGATAAAACTGGACGAGCACCTAATGGCCTCACCTGTGTGCATTGACTGGATGTCTTTATTTTGACTGACAATGCTGCTGTAATACCATAATAGTAGTAGTAGTACTAGTAGTAGTAGTAGTAGTAGTAGTAGTAGTAGTAGTAGTAGTAGTAGTAGTAGCAGTAGTAGTAGTAGTAGTAGTAGTAGTAGTAGTAGTAGTAGTAGTAGTAGTAGTAGTAGTAGTAGCAGTAGTAGTAGTAGTAGTAGTAGTAGTAGCAGTAGTAGTATAGTATCTTTATTCATAACAACATAATTGTGTCGAACAGATAGATAATTATAAATATATCCTTAAAACTAGATTAATTTAAATTCTAATATAAATAAAATCATTACATTGTCATAATTATCACAATTACCAAGCATATAATATATTAATAATAATAAAAGATTCTCATAATTTAAATAATAAAATAATGTCAAAATTATTATAATTGCAAATTCCTACACAAAATACATACAAATTAGAGATCACCTACTGAGTATAAACACTTTTAATAAAATAGTTTATTTGTTTATGTACGTACTTTTTAACGTTTTGCACTGGTTAATTAATAGTGTCGTAGTTTGTAGGATAATACCGTTAAAAAATAAAACCGAATTCCACCCGACAGGCTGTTCTGAAATGGAGTGTCAACGTGCTTTATACACCTTCCACAAGCGGCCGCTGCCTCTCGCACTGCAATCATATAAAATCAACTTTATTATAATGCATTTTGCATTTTTTTTGCTGAATGCATTGAACAACGCGGCATTGTTACAAAAAAAAATGCCAAAGTTGTGTGTTTTTAATGAAATTTCGTCCCCGTTTAAACAGTTTGTGGTTATCGATTTTCATTTAACTCTTCTTAAATAGGTCATTACGGCAATGTGTTTATGAGCGACGCGGCGACGTCGGTCGAAGGGCAATATTGCGTTTTGTGCCACTGCGTACAATAATAGGGTGATTAATGGCTCAGGCGATACACGAAGCAAGTTCTTTGTTGTTCGCCAAATATTTGATCCGGCGCCGACATCGCAATCCATTCCTTTGATATTACTTATAACAGTGATTTCAGCCGCCTAAGCTTGCGGGGGATGTGTGAGGACGCGTTAATGGTCTACGAGCTTTCAGCAGCCACATCCAACCTATACGAGCGGGATTCGCCATGAATAAGTAATACGTACGTGTATTTACTCACTCCACTTTTGACGTGTTTGCTTTTATGAAATCTCGATAAATTACCTAATTATTACAAACCATTGAAGAACAGGAGGCCATTATTGAGGTTGATATTAAATTTCTTTTAGGCATGTTTTCAATTGTCATGAGGAGGTTTTAACCTTTTGGATTCAATGCCTATTCCAAGAAAATAGAAATGTGAAGGCAAAATAGAATTGAAGAGCCCTGTGGAGTTTAGGTAAAAAGAGGATATCAACGCACACCGGTATATTGTATTAGCGGCGGCGGCGCTACGTATCCTTCCCTATCCTTAATTACTCAATGTATTGAAAGGCCAATTAATTATTCAGGCGGTATCAATGGCGCAGGACGCAAGTAGAGGAGGTACATTATCACATAATGGTTATTTTATTGATCAGTGAAAATTCAATTAATCTATAATAGGTTTTGAATTTAGTGTTCTTTTGGAAAAAATATATAAATAGAAATTTCTTCATGAAGCACGTAACATTCTGAAAATTCACTCAAAAAAGTTCTGTTATACTCTAATTCAATAAAAAAAAGTAACAGGGAATATTACCTACATGTGATTCAAATAACGTACATATATATTTTTTAATAAATTGTATTACTTCAGAATTATGCCTTCAACAATTTTTTTTATTGTAATTTATTTTTGTGCAAGAAATAAATTTTCAAAAAATGCAAAAAACCTGTGGGAAATTCAAATATTTAAAAAGCGACGAAATTGTTCAGAGCGAATGTGACATAATCTGACGGTAAAAGTCACGGAAGTCATCACGCAAATACTACCGGATACATTTTGTTCGCATAGTTATACCTTCTAAGTCTAGTCAGTCTATAAGCCACTTAGAAAAATTAAAACATCGTCAGAGTAGGTAATTAGACAGGGTTGATTATTTCAAAATTTTAATGTCACTAAGCAAACAAATTGTTTGAAAAACTATTCAGAGGTGCCCGTCAATTGTTTGGTAAAGCTGGCACATGTGGAACACCACAGTTACTAAAATTACCGAACACCTTAAACTGACGCCTTGTTTACGTCGTAAAACTCTTCTATTATATTCAGGTTTTATTGTAACTACAAACGTCTACACTCGATATCGTTACTGAAACCGATCCTAATATTTTCGTTTTTGTGAATTTTGTTAAATAAACCTCGAGGAGCTCCTGGCTATGTAATAACAGCCGTACGCGTCGATCCATCAGGTTGTGGCGGCATCTACATCGCCACATACGAACTACGTTACTACGCGTCACAGTGACGTCACGCAATCCTGCATCGCGCAATCAGAGTTTACCGCGCAACTAGCATATATACAACGTCCCGACATCAACCGTCGGGCAGTTGCCCACCAGACACGACACCCGTCTGGTAGGAGGATCCTCCCTTTTCAATAGAGGATGAGTGAACTTTACACCCTGTTCCTCATGCCTCTATACTGGTGACCCAGAACATGAACGTCAGCGCAGCCTTCGTGCAACTCCTTCAGCGTGACGTCATCAGCATCACTTCCTCAAGCTTTCGAGCGGCGAGTCACGCAGCCAGCCAGCACCCACGGCTTCAACGGGTATCCTGACCACCAGCATGCAGCGAACGCGCATTCCTGGTCATCACCCTCAGCCTCATCAGCAACCTTGGCACAGCACACTGCACCTCGGCCGGTCCACAAGAAGAGCCCTACCTCTCCTGGTCGACACCAGCAGTCAGCCTCAACTCAGCGCTGTACACTCCGACTCACTGGAGCATAACGCAGCGCCATCACCCCGACTCACTGGGGAATCACCGCAGACAGTTCCGACTCACCGTGAACTATGCGGCACCCGGTTCCCGACTCACTGGAACCACAACTGGCACTGGCAAGCATCGCAAGATACACGACTCAGCCCACTATCGACCTCCGGTCTCAGGAGGGGAGTGATGTGGCGGCATCTACATCGCCACATACGAACTACGTTACTACGCGTCACAGTGACGTCACGCAATCCTGCATCGCGCAATCAGAGTTTACCGCGCAACTAGCATATATACAACGTCCCGACATCAACCGTCGGGCAGTTGCCCACCAGACACGACACCCGTCTGGTCGGAGGATCCTCCCTTTTCAATAGAGGATGAGTGAACTTTACACCCTGTTCCTCATGCCTCTATAAGGTTAAGCTACGCTTGCCGGGGTTGGTCCGTTGATGGGTGACCATCTTTACATACCGAGACTCCTCCGTGCTTCGGAAAGCACGTTAAGCCGTTGGTCCCGGGTGTCATTCGTGGATCTTTGACAGTCGTTACGGGTCATCAGAAGCCCGAAAGTCTGACAATCAGTCTTACCAAGGAGTATCGTATTATCCAGTTAATGGGTTGTGGAGCTCAGATAGGCAGTCGCTCCATGTAAAATACTGGTATTCAGCTGCATCCGGTTAGACTGGAAGCCGACCCCAACATAGTTGGGAAAAGGCTAGGCAGATTGAAACCTCAACACTTCTGCTTAGGCCGCTAGCTGCGAGTTCACTAGATTTAATGAAAGATCCTGAGATAAAAATTTATTTTCAACTGACTTCTATAAAAAGGGGTTATCAATTCGTATTTATACAGGGTGACTGGTAATTAGTAACCGATACATAAACACATGATTGTACTCATGTTAACAAAAAAACTTTTAATATGGGACCAAACATGAAATCGCGAAACAAAAATCAGCTGCTCCCTACATTTATGTTCGCATAACTCGTCAAAATGTAGGGAGCAGCTGATTTTTTTTTTCGCGATTTCATGTATGGTCCTATAGTAAAAGTTGTTCATAATGATGAGTACAATCATGTATTTAAGTATCGGTCACTAATTACCACTCACCCATATATAGGGTGAATGTTTCAAATCAGCATGGATGGCAAAATCCAAAGCTATAGGTAATAGCGAAACATAGGTACATAAAGGAGTCTCGGGGCCGATTTTGATGAAAACTACAACTGCATCATTCGTGTTTTGAAAAATCAATTTCTCTAGCTAGGAATCGAAATCTTTATTTTGAAAAATAAAGCACACCAGCAGCAACAGTAATAGTAGGTATAGGTTATTATTGCAACGTCCGATAGTGTCGCTTATTAGGATCAAATTCTGCCTTCCGCCTGACACAGTGTTTCGGGAGGTTCCTGTTCCCGATAAGGCGGGAGGAAACAACCGGGTTTCACCAATGTGTGGATCGCCCGGAGGACACGGTGGAGCATACGATGGAAGTCTGCCCGGCTTGGGCGGGGCACCGCCGTGTCCTCGTGGAGGCGATCGGCGGCGGCAATCTCTCGCGTCCGAACCAGCATCAATTGCGTAACACACTATCGATCGGAATTTGAATCATTTTGAAACAAATGCTAATCCATTGTTTCAATAAGCTCGAAAAATTTGTCTGCTCGACAACGTAACTAACGCAATGAATGTTGTTGAACTGTCAAAATGAAACCAACTCCGATTGATAATGTGTTACGCAATTAGGGTGCTGGTCCAGGCCATGGTACGGAGCGAGAGTGCATGGGAAGCCGTCACTTCCTTCTGCGAAGCAGTAATGCTCGCGAAGGAGGAGGCAGGACGCGTGAGGGAGAGGCAACTTTTGCGACGCCCTGGGCGTCGGGAATCGATAGCCGATTCCCGGTCACCATAGGCGCTGGCTTGCGGAAAGCGAGCAATGGGTAGCTCGCCGTCCGATAAGGACCAGGCCCGGGTCGACGGCGCGTTGTGCTCCACGCGCGCCTCAAAGAGATGTCAGCAGTGATGGGGTGTGATAGGGCCGATGCCTGCCGGGGTCGCGGGTTGTTCACAAGAATTACCGTGGCCCTGGCACAGGCAACTGAAGGAACACGGATGGGTTTTAGTCAGTAAAAGTCTGATACGCCCTCCCGCTCCAACCAGAGCGGGAGAAGTCATTTGATGATTCCCCACCCAAAAAAACAAAAAGACTGCGGGTGTCGACCTCAAAACGAGCTGCTTATCACACGGACAACTGTACGTCACCAGTCCTGACTCTCTTTATATTTTAGCTGCTGACACCAAAACTAAAAACGCAGTTCAGTTCTTATCTCTCATTTAGTACTTATATCGTGTTGCTGTACGACTTCAATGCGAATGAAGTCGCGGACAGAAGCTACTTAAAAATATACGTTGCTTTCTACATGTTCCTATAAGTTCTATCAAATGATTTTACACAATAAATGTGAATGGTATCTACTTATTGAAAGCAGTATATACGCGGCTTTACGAACAAAATGGTCGGACTAAAGTGTAGAGCTAAATGACTTACCTAATACCTATCCGTATACCTGCATAGAACATTGAAACAATATATTGAATTAGGGTTATAAGTGTTACCCATTATCCTGATTTATACTTGAGCAGAAGTTAGCGGTCGGCTATTAGCCGGAGCCAGGACCTGTGTAATGGGGCGTGATCGGCGAGCTTTCAACTTGTATCTATAACGCGCTGCTGTTACAGTCCCGAATAAACACACTAATAAAAGGTAAGATTTACAATTGTCAGCTTCAAGCCAAAAAATGCTAAGCCACGTAAAATATATGTAGCTACCTGCGTTATTTATGAGTACTGCTTATGAGATTCTTTCGTAGACATGTCTAACTTATCTTAAAGAATTCAGCTACGGTACGTTGTGGTTGATGCCTACGCATTTCCTATTCACATTCACGTCTTCACTATTCATCACATATTAAATATTAGTTACAATGTTGGCTAAATATAGGTATTTCTACCGGATTGTTTCCTATTTTGAATCACGACATAATGGCATCCATCGAAGTTTGCGGGAGTTCGATGAAAATAATTGTTCGTTCCGCCACTGTAACAATTTTCTACAGAAACTCGTCTAATTGGTTAGCCAGCATTTACAAAAAGTTTAGCCGATTATTCCATTGGAGAAAGCTCACAGAGTGATTTGCAAAGTTCCACAATCGCAACAATAGGCACATTTATCTTTAGAAAAGTTTCGCTACAGCGCAGAACAAGCATTAACGCGTTATTCTCGAAATTTTGAAAAGATAAAGAATCCTCTTAAGATTTTTTGTAGGAGTATTGTATAAATATACGTGGCCATCTTTCCGTGTTGATTAATCCGCTGGAACATTGGGAGAGCACTTGTTGCTGCAAATTAATTAGGAAACAAGTTAACAAAAAGTGCAATAAACTTCGTTAAGGAAGCTTAATTTCCGTCGGAGCCCGAAAGAGACTGACATTAATCAACTGAGATCGCTCTCGACTGCCGCGAATTTCATGACGGAATCAGAGCTGCCTAGGATTATCATTACATTGGAGCGATAGATGATATCTACTGTCTTATCTACGATCCTCGTCTATGACTATAATATTACGGAACTTTATTTTATTGGCATTTTATATGGGTTGTATTGAAACCCAGGCAAGCCTGAACGAGTTGATTGTAAATCTGATTTTGAACCTAAAACAACAAAAGAGAATACCTTTGTCGGGCTTCTGTTTTGTGTTGTATGTCGGTCACGGTTAAAAAGCTTTTTCGCGGGTTGTGGAGTTTGAACATAAATATGGGGCGCGGCGAACGAACACTACAGTGGTACAATCAACATTTTCGACGAATCTGTTGGGTTTAATAAGATCCTTTTATATCGTTTTCAGTTCAACATGCCGATAAAGATCCCCTATACCCTTTCCTTACTTATTTTTTATACTAGTATCAGATCACCTTGTTATAATATACCGCACCAGTAGATGTGTTACAGGCGACATCCAATGAAAAATGTCATGAATACCTATGACTACTGAATTTGTCACATTTCTTATAACATTTCTTAAAGGTTTGTTCTTTAGTATGTTACCTACATAGGTGGAGGAGCTCGTGGCTAAATAATAACAGCCGTACAGGTCGATCCATCAGGTTAAGCTACGCTTGCCGGGGTTGGTCAGTGGATGGGTGACCATCTTTTCATACCGAGACTCTTCCGTGCCTCGGAAAGCACGATAAGCCGTTGGTCCCGGCTGTCATTCGTGGATCTTTGACAGTCGTTACGGGTCGTCAGAAGCCCGAAAGTCTCACAACCAGTCTTACCAAGGGGTATATCATATTACCCAGTTACTGGGTTGTGGAGGTCAGATAGGCAGTCGCTCCATGTAAAACTGGTACTGTACTGGTATTCAGCTGCATCCGGTTAGACTGGTAGCCGACCCCAACATAGTTGGGAAAAGGCTAGGCAGATTGATACATATATGTTACCTACATAGGATACGTATTTTAAATTTCAGTTGTAATAAAAATATTGTTAACAAAACCCACGAAGGTACAACAAATAAAAGCCAATTTTAAAAATGTGTTATATTACTGTTACTGGAAAACGTGCCTATTATTAACTTGCTATTACTACTAAAGCTCAGCAAGGGCCTCTTTATTATTTTACTAATTTAACACGTATCGCGCACGCGATATGAATGGACGGTACAGACCAAAATATTAAGTGAAGAGGTTATATAGTTATCGTTTTTCGGTAGTAGTCTAAAATCATATATATACACATAACGTCCTATTTCCCCAAAATCCAAGGGAAACAAAGTCATAAACATTGTCATTTGCGAAGCAACTAGTCAAGTAGTTGCCCATTTCCTAGGTAATTGCAGCCATAATAAAAGGTGACTCAAGAATTACTTTAACTAGATGGGCAATAGCGACCAACTGTTTGTTGATAACAGTTAACTGGGATTAGGTATTACCCGTTTGCCAAGCGGTCACTGCAGTACAGACGGCTACACATGAAGCTATAGATTGCCAGTTTACACTAACCTCTCATTGTAAGGAAATCCTATACAATGCGAGATCAGCTTATACTGGAAACGTATAGCTTGATCTGTAGCCGTGCGTACCACCGCAATGAAGCATATACAATGCCGGCCATGGGCATGTGACCGCCCAAATTTTTCTGAATGTTCATGAAAAATTAATTTTAAAAGGCGATCTATCTTTAATATTTTTCATGTTATTCAATTTTTATTTTTGAGTAGCGTTTGTTACCTTGCTTTTTATTTTTGTCATATCTCCGATGTTATGGGCTCGATTTGGATTCTATTTATTATTTCTAAAAGCTCAGTTAAGCTTTATTTTATAATTTGTAGTTTTCGATAATTTTTCATGAATATTCAGAAAAATACGGTCGCTCACATGCTCATGGGCGGTATTGTATCACCGTTCACCGTAAAGCCTGAACCTGATGGAATATACTTATTAATATGTATCTACACAGAGACCATCTTCTTATCTTTTCCGTAAACTGTATCACCATTATATTTATGCATAAACATAATGATATAACTTACCAAAAGAAAGAAATCAGTTTAAACCACGAAATTCTCTTTGCACTTCGTAATGACGCTTCGATCATTAACCTTTGCGAAAGTTTTCTTCAAAACAAAACAAAACAAATTAACGCAAACCAAAGATACTATAAACTCGATAAATAATCCACCAACTATCTTTGCTTATCAAACAGAAAATGTTGTCATAACAAATGAACAGTGTCAAAGAAACATTTGCTGTTTTCACTGCAGTTAATTGACTTTTGACTTGAAGTGTCGATCAAAGTTACGGGATGAAGTCTAAGCCGTTTGCGATCCCCAAGTTTCCTCGTTTGCATCACTTAGGGTGTGGAAAGGCTTTAAGTGTCGCCGTGATTAGCTCGCTTCTCTCAAGTTATACATACGGGCCCTTGATTATAATGAAACCTTTCATTACACACGCCCCACGTCTGCTTGCGGTGAACCTACTGCCGACGTCTACCAGCCTAACTATGTTTTACAAGTCTAGTTAGCTTCATCGTTATTCGTAACGTAAATATAACCGCAATCTCGGTTAGACACGGCTGCTTTTTCAATACAAGCCAGATGCGTAACACAAAGGAAACTGAAATTAAATACGAGTTAGATACGTAATTTATTTAAACTGAAAATAAATACAAGCTAGATATGTAATACAAATAAACATAAATTAAATATGGGCTAGATACGTAATACAAGGAAACTGAAATTAAATACGAGTTAGATACGTAACACAAGTAAACTGAAAATAAATATACAAGCTAGATACGTAATACAAGGAAACTGAAATTATTAGGGGCTAGATACGTAATAAATATAAACTGAAATCAAATACGAGCTAGATACGTAACACAAGTAAACTGAAACTAAATATGAGCTAGACACGTAACACAAGTAAACTGAAACTAAATATGACCTAGATACGTAACACAAGTAACCTGAAACTAAATATAATATAAGCTAGACACGTAACACAAGTGAACTGAAATTAAATATGAGCTAGATACATAACACAAGTAAACTGAAACTAAATACGAGCTAGATACGTAACACAAGTAAACTGAAACTAAATATGAGCTAGACACGTAACACAAGTAAACTGAAACTAAATATGACCTAGATACGTAACACAAGTAAACTGAAACTAAATATGAGCTAGACACGTAACACAAGCAAACTGAAACTAAATATGACCTAGATACGTATCACAAGTAAACTGAAACTAAATATGAGCTAGACACGTAACACAAGTAAACTGAAACGACAACAACGATACTGTCAAAGTACATTTATTAGGGAATAAAGTGGATATTGTAGACAATGTAAAATTTTTGGGGGTACAAATAGATGCACTTTTAAATTGGAAGAAGGAATTGGAAGTGGTTACCAACACTATGAGTAGTGCTTGCTATGCTCTCAGAAGTCTTAGAGATGAATTAACCATTGCTCACCTCAGAATGGTGTATTTTGCACTCATAGAGTCTAGACTTAGATATAGCATAAAGTTCTGGGGCAACAGCTACCAATACAATATTAATGCTGCTTTCGTTATGCAGAAAAGAGCCTTGAGAACTATGCTTCGCATTAAACAAACGGAGTCTTGTAGAGATCATTTTAAGAAACTGCACATTCTTACAGTATATTCTGGTCCTGCTCAGTAATTTTATTAAAAACATCCATAAGTTTGAGACAGAAGAACAGAGACAGATTAGAATAAAAACGCGAAGAATGGATCTACCTAATTTCATACAGCCTAAGCTTAATGTCGTTAAACATGCCTCAAGAGTGCAATCAGTAAATATGTACAATAAATTGCCTGTACAATTGAAAATACTGTATGAATTTAAATGAATTCAAGAGAAAATTAAAGTCATTGTTATTGACGAAATGTTATTACAGCATTGAAGAGTTTCTCAAAGATAAACGTGACTTACATCTTAATTAATTTTATTGACATACTTATATTTTTTATTTATCGTATATCTTTTTTTTTTTTTTATTGAATTGATTTTGAATTGATATGTTGAATTATTATAATTAATAATATATTAAGAATAATAATGTTGTGACCAATGTGGAATGTAGTGTTTGTATGTTTTGCTTTTTCCTGGCTTTGTGATAATTGTTTAATTTTAGTGTTACATTTATTGTGAATACCACTTCGTGTAATTCGTGTAGGTATGTTAAAACTGTTCGACACAAATGTAAATTTGTTGAAGAATAAATAAATAAACCCATTGAAACTAAATATGACCTAGATACGTAACACAAGTAAACTGAAACTAAATATGAGCTAGACACGTAACACAAATAAACTGAAACTAAATATAAGCTAGACACGTAACACAAGTAAACTGAAATTAATTAGGAGCTAGATACGTAACACAAGTGAACTGAAACTAAATATGAGCTAGATACGTAACACAAGTGAACTGAAACGAAATATGATCTAGATACGTAACACAAGTAAACTGAAACTAAATATGAGCTAGACACGTAACACAAGTAAACTGAAACTAAATATGAGCTAGACACGTAACACAAGTAAACTGAAACTAAATATGAGCTAGACACGTAACACAAGTAAACTGAAACTAAATATGAGCTAGACACGTAACACAAGTAAACTGAAACTAAATATGAGCTAGACACGTAACACAAGTAAACTGAAACTAAATATGAGCTAGACACGTAACACAAGTAAACTGAAACTAAATATGAGCTAGACACGTAACACAAGTAAACTGAAACTAAATATGAGCTAGACACGTAACACAAGTAAACTGAAACTAAACAATAAATTTACTTTTATAAAAGTAAAAACCGACTTAATAAAATAACTTTCTTAAAAAACTTTACATTTTCTGAAGTCGATGCCAAGTTAAGGTGCATTGAAGACCTGAAGACATCACCGAGTTCAGAAGCTGTGCAGCAGAAATAAATAATAAATAAATAAAACTTTATTGCAGACTAGGACTCCATAAATATGTTAGTATTTTGGTGTTAGTAACAATGATGCTCATAGGTTAGTATTGTTAGTTTTCAAAGAGTAATTAATTATTATTTCAGACCTAGGACTGTCCCCACCCAGGTCCCTGAAAGGGACAGTCACCTCTGGCAGCTATCATTTTTAGAATGCTGTGTTACTACCATGCGCTGTAGTAAGGAGGCTGCTTTCTTTCGCATAATGTCATGGAATCCAACTGTGGGAGCCTCTGCGAACATTACCGAAGCACTACAACGCCACGGCGGCAGTCCCAAGTTATTTTATTCGTTTTAAGTTTTTGAAAGTCGGTTTTTACTTTATTTTAAGTAAATTTATTTCTTAAATTTTAGTTGAATATATAATTACATAGGTAAGCCCAAGACGAACGAAAGAATCATCAAAATCCGCTTAGAAATGACGGAGATACAGTACATTTATGCATACAACTTCGTTCATAGGAATAATTGCCTGATGTATATTAAAAACCTTCCCGAAAGTATTTAGATCACGTTAGTGAAGAATCATCAAAAATGGTTCATAAGTTTTTGAGAAAATCGCGGACATACAGACATACATACATACATATGGGTCGAATTCAGAACCTCCTTTTTTAAATTGGTTAAAAAATCATATTTGAGCTGCCTCGTTGGTCTAGTGGTCGCCACTGCTCCAGCTGAGCATGATGTCCTGGGTTTGATTCCGGGGTCGGGAAAAGTGTTATTGGATTTTCCTATCTGGAATTTCCCAAAAGCAGCCCGGAGTCTAGATTTGTGCCCGGTTGATGACAATAGGCGCGCCCCCTATTACATGGGACTTAAAAATAACTGGCAAAATGTGGGTGCACCTCTGCCTAACCCTTCGGGGAGTACCGGCGTGATGTTATGTTATGTAAATTTACGTAAACACCGACTGCATATTCAGAATTTGATGGCTGACGAGATGAAATTGAAACAGGTGCAAATATGAAAGTCAGTACTAACTAGGTATTGTATTTTTAAGGTTCCACGTCAAAAAGATGATTAAACAAGATTATTTTTTTTAAACATTGTAGCAGAAAATAATCCATTGTTTATAAATTCTGAACATCTTCTGAAACTTCCAGCAGTATTGAGAGAACTTTAAATTTGTGGAGGTGCAATTAAAAAGATTAGCATCAGTCAAAGTAATTACAAACAGGATTTGGGTAAGTTAAGCTACGGAACTTCTTCCGTTCGATTGGTGCGGCTTTGTTTGAAAGGATATAATCGTTTGCTAATTTCAACGTCTCTGCAAAATATATAGATTCTAAAATTAAATGCGTAGACAGCATTAGTTCAAAATTATGTGTGAAAAATCGTAGCGGATCTGACTGCTACGAGGGCGTAGTTCGCGTAGCGAACCCTCTACGCGTTGGCTACGGCGTAGTACGGGACAGCACGCAGCACAGAAAACAGTGTACTTATATCACTTTTATTTTATTTACGTTTATTTTGTCGCACTGCTAGGCAAAACTTTACTATATTTAGTTACTACCTGAAGACTGTGGTCATCTAATACTATTCCATTCTTTATGGTAGACACGTCGATACACACAAAACAACAAGAATCAATCTAGTTCAATATTGAATCTTGTACCACTTCTGAGTCTGAGCTTAATAGGGCGAGACCTATGTCTATAAGAAAACCGCAAGTCCTATAATCTGTTTGGTTCTAGGAAACCGTGTAGCAGTACATAACAATTTGAAACTTTGAAGTTAAATATTATTATGTTCCATAACTACCTAGTTTTGCTCAAGTAAGACTTCAAAATATAAAATTGTTGTATCTAGTGCGAACCGCAGTCACCTTGGGGTTACGTACAACAAACAAGAAACAAATTTAATTTTAAAGCACAAAGAAAGCCATTGCAAACAATGGAGGTCTTGGGTAATTTTCTTCAAATTTAGACCTCATAGCGTTTATCGTTATTTTTTTATTGTTACTTTACGAAATCGTTCTCGGTCGGCATTATAGGGGGATAAAAAGTTTGCCGGCCTGACAGATTGACACCAACTTACCTTTAGTACCATTTTTTATAATACGAACCTGAAAGTTTAAACTACAATAGTACATTTTAATATAAGTGGAGAATTTTTGTTATTGCATTCGACGAGCCGTAGCGAGGTTGTTTTTGAGCCGAGAACTGCAATAATAACTGTCCACGTGTATCAAACGACGTTTTTCAATACACTTTAGAAGAAATACAATAAACTATCGAAAAATATTTTTATCATGAATTAAGATTGAAGGAGAAGCAAAGGTATAAAGCCGGTAAACAGCCTAATATGAAAAATAGAAAATTCAAATATTTTTGAGTTTAGAACACAAATAAATGTTAATTTGTTCATTAACGTTTTTTTTTTATTGTAATAATCATGGTTTTTGATGATATTCTATTTATAAACATTATTTAAATATTCAAAAAATATTAACGCCGTAAAGACGCAGAGACGAAACTCTGAGCAGAGATTATAAAAAAACATTCACCTCCGAATAGAGACGGTGTGAATAGAGGCATTGAACCAATTTGGACTATGTAATGTAGGTATAGGTATAAGTTATCTGTGGCAATTTTTATTCCCGCACTCGTGTTGGGAAATGAAAAATCACACGCGTGTGAAATATGTTACATTGTGAACCTAATCGTAGTGCGATATGAACCAGTTTTCGAGGAAGTGTATTGAAAAAAAAATAATAATTAAATTCCTCGTTTAAACGTTAAAAGCTCTTACACTTGTATTTATAATCAAGTAAAAGTGGTTACTTCAGTAAAAGTAATTACTTAAGTAATGACTTTCATTCTATAGTTTAATAATTGCTTGAAGTTAGAACTGTCAAAGGTTAGAATTCTTAGCCAAGTAATAGTCACCATTTGCTTTACTTAAGAATTGAGAATTTGACCATTTTGCGTTTGATTTTGCGGTTATAGCAATGGAAAGCATCTAAGCGGCTAGGGCTTTTGGTGTTATACAGGTGTTATAGATGATATCGATAACGATTTAGGTAGGTACCTACTACCGGAGATAATGACAGGTGTGCATACTACCAGAGATTGTATTTGCTGAGCACAGAAATCGCTTCGTGATGTGGATCCATTTCTGATTATTATCATATTCATCACTTTTTTTTTCATTTGAAGATGTTTTAATAAGAGATTTCGCTTTACCAAAAGTGTTGAGATGAATGTGATTTTACCGAGCAATATGGACTCTATACAATCAGAGACACAAAGAGGGCTTCAGACACAAAAAGACCATGCTAGATAACGAAATTATAATAAAGCATAGTACTTATGTATACAACTGACTAACAATAGAGGTCTCATTAAATTCCTCTTTTATTTACTCCCATGAATGTTTCTTCTTCGCTCGTGGCTAAGTAATAACAGCCGCTCGGTTCGATCCATCAGGTTAAGCTACGCTTGCCGGGGCTGGTCAGTGGATGGGTGACCATCTTTACATACCGAAACTCCTCCGTGCCTCAGAAAGCACTTTAAGCCGTTGGTCCCGGCTGTCATTAGTGGATCTTTACCTACGGGTCGTCCGAAACCCGAAAGTCTGACAATCAGCCTTACCTACCAAGGGGTATCGTATTACCTTGTTACTGCGTTATGGAGGTCAGATAGGCAGTCGCTCCATGTAAAGTACTGGTATTCAGCTGCATCCGGTTAGACTGAAAGCCGACCCCAAGATAATTGAGAACAGGCTAGGCAGATTGATTGATTGAATGTTTCTTCTTCAAAGCACTCGTAGCGTTGCCGTTGGTTTGTTTGGAAGTTAAAATAGCATCATATTTTTGAATTACATTTAGGAACTTAACCTTTTCCAGACTCTAGAATGGTTTTTTCCTGCTTCAGACATTCATTTTATTATCACATATCATAACAGATCTTGAACTCGCCATAATCTGTGGCCGTATATGACACCAGACTTCAAACCCACACAGTGAGATACAAGCTATGAAATTAAAAAACACATGTCAGTAACTACTTCATGTGTAAAAAGATACTTTCCATTTTTGTTGGGTTATGGCATGTCGAACGTTTTGTTTCTCCCAAGAATCACTTCTTTTCTCTAGAATAAAATGAAATGAAATTATTAATTAAAATTAGTTGTTTAAAGATAGTTTAATTAGAATTAAAAAGTAAAATAAAATTTAAGTAATATTATAGATGTTAAAGTAAAATAATGTACACCTTACGTATGCCTTCTAATGAAACAAAAGGCAGTAACCGAGTGTTACCATAACGGAACAACTATCAAGCATATATTCTTACTCCAGCATTTACTCAAGTAAGTAACGTACATTACTCGACTATAGAATAAGATTTTGTAATGAAGAATTCTACCCTCAAGTAATGACTTCATTATAAAAATTACTTAGCAGCAAGTAATTGCTTGATTATAAATACGGGCCTTAGCTCTCTAAAAACTAACCAGATAAGTAATAATGGTTACATAGTTTAGAGCACAGATTTTGATTTCTTGAATAATTATTGTTTACACGTGTGCTCTGACTAACTAAAATATATCACCACCTGCCTAGCCTTTTCCCAATTATGTTGGGGTCAGCTTCCAGTATAATCGGATGCAGCTGAATACCATTATTGACTAAATAAAATATTTATGTTCTTGAAAAAAAAACCGGTCAAATGCGAGTCGGACTACGCACAATGAAGAGTTCCATAGTTGGGATGAATTTATCCCAAAAACAAACTTAACATTGCAGTTGAAAAACATGTTCTCCAACTGCAAATGTAAGTTAGTAATCGCAAAAAAAAAATATGTGAAAAACTACAAATTACTTAACAATTTTTGGACTCTTTCCTTTACTTGTGCTGTGAGATTTTGCTTCTTGCCAAATTTCGTGATTCTAAGTCAACGGGAAGTACCCTTTTTTAGGTTTTGATTTATTTGCGAGTATCTAATTAGGTTGCACTAGCATATGCCCGCGGCTTCGCTCGCGTGTTACTCGGAAATTATCCCAGGGGGGCGTACTACCGGAATAAGAATTATCTTATGTTCGAACCCAGGTCATCCGTTAAGGCGTGAAAAGTTAGCGCTGAACATGTTTAAAACATCATTCCATCCCTGACAACTTCAAAATTAACAGAAATAGAATAATGATAAATATTCGTTTAGCGCTCAACGTATTTTGTGATTTGCGGTGCTAGTGGGTCTAAAATCATAATTATTCATATTAATATGATCATCATTAATTTTTGTGATTGACTACCACTAACCCCGTAGCCCGTAAGTGAATGTGTGACGTGTTAGCCAAGTTATTTTATGACTAAATTGTAATAACATTTGACCGAGTAGACCGACTTTAATGAAATAAAGACTAAATGCTATGTCAAGCTATATATTTATGACTATATTTCCAACCTTTAAATCTCTTAAAAATATGTAATAAGTACTTACCTACACAAAAGTATCAATATTACATGTGAATTTTAAAATCATCTCCTATTTTACCCCCTTGAAAAAACGCTGAAACACGTAATTCTTTATTTCTTAATAAAAGCTTAAATTTTAATTTCCATATCCCTCTTGTCCTTTCTTAGGATGCCATCTATCTCTTTGCCAAATTTTATCGAAATACGCTCAGTGGTTTAGGCGTGAAAAGGTAACATATAGGCAGAGTTACTTTTGGATTTATAATGAAGTTTATTCTGTAAACAGGATATTGGAATCACTTTTGAAAGTCATATTAAAAAAAAATAAGCTAGATGGAGTCGACATAATTCCTATTTGACTATCCCTGAGAAGAAATGGCAAAACAAACTCAGGGATCAAAGTTTATTTTCAAAGTCCAGACATAATCTTGGTCAGATCATGTGAGGACCAGTAGATTAGCGTTAGAAATGGTTTTTTGAGAAAATAATCACACAAATTTGAGTGGACCCGTCCAGTCAGGGTAAGCATTTGTCAGACTTAGTAATTGTGTAGCTCAACTCAGTACCTAAGGACCTCAACAACTTGACGAACAATATCAAAGAAAGAACAATTGGGTAGGCCGCATAAAGTACTCAAACTGCCAGACTATATTAGTACCGAGTTTCAAGCAGCGCGTTAAAAATTTTCCTTGCTAACTTTGCAATCCCCTGAAATTAATCTGTGAGGGGTTGTATTTAAAAAACTAAAAGTGTCAATCCTTATTATTCACAGAAGCAAATATTGCCAAGTTTCAAGTTTATTAACCAAAGGAATAAGATTTTTAATATAAAATGTATCCCCTCTTTTCACCCCCACAGGAGTGGAACTTTGAAAATTCGTTAGGATTTTCGTTTGCTTCGTTTCCGTAAATTGACTCAAAGATTGTTTTATGAAATTGTTGTAAAATGCTCCAATAAAAAAAAAAATGGCCCTTTTTGCTCCTTCAGGGATCGATTTTCAAAAAACCTAAAATCTTATTATGTTAATTTTATGTCAAAAGTATAAATACTGAGTTTCGAGTAAATCGGACTGTGCTTTAAAATTCTTCCTTAAAAACTTTAACATCCCTTAACCTCTCTTCGAGGGGTAGTTTTGAAAAAATAATGATGACATACTTTATTACTTACCCACGTTACGTATTTGTGCCAAGTTTCAAGTTAATTAACCAAATGTATATTTTTTTTTTATTTTCATGTAAATTGTTTTTCCTGTTTTCACCCTCAAGAGGTGGAATGTTAAAAAGTCGTTTGAGATGTTTCCATAGCTTGACTCAAAGATTATTTACAACAATTTTGGAGTTAATCAAGCCACGCAGTAAAATCCTGAAATTGACTACCTCTTTTCACCCCGTTAGAGGTAGATTTTCGAGAAACCCTGATACACATTATTCTTTATTTTTGGTTTTAAGTATAAGTACTGAGTTTTAAGTTAATCGGATTGCGCGTTAAAATTTTTCCATACAAACTTTGACACCCCCCAATTCCCCTTTAGGGGGTAGTTTAGAAAAACAAAAAATCACAAAAATCATAATTTACTTAGATAAATATTCGTGCCAAGTTTCAAGTTTATTAACTCAAGGAATAAGATTTTTCATACAAACAATATCCCCCCTTTTCACCCCCTTAAAGGTCGAATTTCCAAAAACCCCTTCTTAACAGATGCCTAGGTCATAATAGCTATCTGTGTGCCAAATTTCAGCCCAATCCGTTCCGTAGTTTGAGCTGTGTGTTGATAGATCAGTCAGTCAGTCAGTCACGCTTTCCTTTTATAGGTATAGATAAATGGCCTGTATTTTTTATGGCGTTGACGTAGAAGCTTGATATTTTTAGAGTTCTAGCGGACCGTAGACCTACGTATTTGATAATAATTTCAACTTTACGTGTTCCTGAGAATCCTGAGAATCACTGACTGGCTGACCGTTTGTCAATACCCTTAGGTATTGACAGACGGTCAGCGAAGTGATCCTTAAGGGTTCCGTTTTTTCCTTTTGAGGTACGGAACCCTAAAAAGGTGGTTATATACCTTAAGTCTAACATGAATATGTAAATACGTAGGATATAACCTAATACATATATGTATGAAGCGAGGCTAAGCTTTAGTTATCTGTGATCTAACAAGATGATTCCCATTATTTATGACTTGCAATTAATTTAGTGCCCTGCTCACTAAACTCCAGCAATTTACTGTAATTTGTAATAGGACAATATTATTAATAATAGTACCTACTCAAATATAGGTATATACATTAACAGCATTAGGATTGTTTTCAATAGTGTGTTCAATGTTTTGTTGGTTTCAACAAATGGATATTATTATGCTGTGTTGCAAATAAATCTATGGTCATGTTCAGCACATAATGTATAATGATGGCTTTTATTTTAATTAGCTAATTGGAGAATATTATTTTGTGGATGAGTCTGCATAATATTGTGATCGAATTATTGTGGCGGCCCCTGTGGCAATATAATTATTTAGTGAATAGATGACAAACACAACTGTGTAAATCTCCATAGATTTATAAATGAACGATTATAGTAGTAGTATTATCATAAATAGAGGAGCTCGTGGCTAAGTAATAACAGCCGTACGATCAATCAGGTTAAGCTACGCTTGCCGGGGTTGGTCCGTGGATGGGTGACCATCTTTACATACCGAGACTCCTCCGTGCCTTGGAAAGCACGTTAAGCCGTTGGTCCCGGCTATCATTCGAGGATCTATAACAGTCGTTCCGGGGCGTCAGAAGCCCGAACGTCTGACAACCAGTCTTACCAAGGCGTAACGTATTACCCAGTTACTGGGTTTTGGAGGTGAGATAGGCAGACGCTCCATGTAGAATACTGGTATTCAGCTGCATCCGGTTAGACTGGAAGTCGACCCCAACATAGTTGAGAAGAGGCTAGGCAGGTATATAGATTATATTATAACTATTATTATAATATTATAGAGTTACGTTACGGTACGAGTTGGAGTTGTTGAGTTGGCTGGAGTTGGGTACGGGTTGGTTGGAGTTGGTATGTTAGTTTATGGTTTGGCCAATAAGAGCAAGCTGTAGAAGAGCTAAATTAATCAATGTGGAGCTCATGCGGATGCAGATGTAAGTGGAAATGGGTGAATTAAGAAAAATTAACAAAATGGAAATTATAATCATTTTTAACATTAATACCTAAGCTCTAAATCGTCACATTTACACGAAAAAGTCATATCAAATGTAACCGTATAATTATGAACTTCGTTAGTCTATATCTAACTCGCGAGGTTGTAAACTGTATCAAGTATGGTACAGCTTACCATATAACGTATTAATTTTCGATAGTTTATAATCTATCCATGTCAAACCGTCAAATTGTGATCTGGCATCATACAAATGAGTACGAAGGAACGCAACTTGTGCGCTGATTGGTTGAACGTCATGTGCATCGCGCCGCAATCTTTGGCTGTCATCTGTCATTCGCAGTCATTCGTTCGTTTGTCGCCGAACATAAACAAACAGATGTTTTTGTATTGTTGGATAGTTTTCGCGATGAAAATGACTAAAAGTTATAGTATAGTTAAATTTATTAGTAAACTTAAACTACGATTAAACAAACAAGTGAAGTTTCAGTGATACATAACTGTTAGTCGCTGAACATAACCTAAGTTATCCTATATGTAACGTACCTAGTTATTGATTATTAATATCGTTTATTAAAAAAATATAATGGATTTACTTATGTGATCTCAAACAATTAAATGTGCATTTCCTTTATTTGACTCCTATATTTGTTTTCACTCTATGGACATAGAACGAGCTACCGCTAAGACCGACCAATCATGGACGGTTCATAATTTTACGAGTGATAAAATCGGACAGATTGTAAAGACTGTCGGTAAGTGCACAATTCGTTTACAATTTGATAGTTTGACATGGATAGATCATAAACTATCGAAAATGAATACGTTATATTGTAAGCAGTATGGTACAGTCACAATTTATCGACAGTTTACAATCTCACAAGATAGATTATAAACTATAGAAGTTCAAAATTATACGGTGACATATACATCAAACACATATAAATTTGAGAGCTATATTGATTTTTAAATGATTATAATTTAGTAATATTTTATTGAATTTATTTTTTAATACTTTTCTTGGGTAATGTTTTTTTTGTTGATTTAGGAGAAAAAAAAGTACATGCATCTTATCTATTGGCGCGAATTGAATTATGATCAACCTACAACGAAGCAGCGCTGCAATTTAAAAAAAACGTAAGAAATTTTGTATTACGCCTTGCCGCTTTGACGGATCCCTTAAAAAAACTTAAGATCCACATCCACATCCGCATCCGCATCCGTAGATGTGAGCCACTATAATCTGCACCCGCAACTTCCCTTCTAAAGAGGCCCCGAACAACTTTCTAGAACATTCAGGTAGCCTACATATTATAGTTACCATGGTTACTAAGTGAGGAGGGGAGGCGCTGCCCTGTAGGTGTAAATTAATTATTATAGAGAGACGCCTACATTTTAACAAGCTTACAAAGCTAACATTTTTATAACTTAATTATCGGTCGGCTGGGCTCATTATATTCACTTCAGCATTCTCGGAAATCTTTCAAGCGTAGACACGTGTAACAAAGAAAAATCAGCAAGGCATCAAGATAAATTAATTTTGTATTTATTTAACCATTAATTATGTACACACATATAAACAGACAAGCAGAAAGGAACAGTAAAATAAGTACATTTATGTGATGTTTATTAGAGAGAAAGGTTTGCCCGGGAAGTATGTAGAGTTAATTCGTGCTATATACAGTCAATCTCGTACCTACGTCCGGTCGGCTGCTGGGAATTCCTACGAGTTCAATGTGGCTGTTGGCTTGCACCAAGAGTCGGCTTTAAGTCCTTACCTCTTCCTGTTGATTATGGATGCTCTGACGTCGAATCTACAGGAAGAGGCACCCTGGTGCATGCTGTTTGCCGATGACGTTGTTCTGAAGATGTACCTGAGATTCGGAGCAGATTGGGGAAATGGCAACAGAAACTGGAGAATGTTGGCTTAAAAATCAACAGGACCAAAACTGAATATATGTTCTGCGATTTCGGTGGTATCTCCAGTTCTGGAGCCATAGCGCTTGATGGCGTGCTTCTCCCAGTCTGCTCCGACTTTCGGTATCTCGGTTCACTCGTGCAAAGCGATGGCGAAGTAGATCGGACGGTTAAGCATAGGATTAACACTGGATGGATGAAATGGCGGCAGGTCACGGGAACAATCTGCGACTCCCGCATTCCCCTTAAACTTAAGGGGAAGATATATGAATCAATGGTTAGACCTGCTGTCTTGTATGGACCAGAATGTTGGGCCACAAAAAAAAAATGGAAAATGACGGATGATGAATGATGATGTTGGATGGATGGATGGAATGGAATGGATGGGAATTAAAAGCAATTGCATGCAGCTGAGATGAGAATGCTAAGAGGGATGTGTGGTATTACACGAATGGATAGAATAAGAAATGAGTATATAGACTCAGGATGGCCTATATCAGAATCTTCCATGTTTCACGTGGGTCAGAAACTCGAACAAAGTCACTAATTGATTCTCCAATGATTTATTTCTCCTTAACTTCACAGATTAACAAAATATAACGCTAACACTCTTTAATTAGGCATAGATAACGATACTAAATTAAATCAACTTAGAAACTGTTAAAGATAGCGTCGGAAGTAAGCGATTCGTCGAGCGCGTGGTGCGTTGGCGGTTCTCGATTCCGAAGTGAACAAGATGGCCGCCCCGCTCCCACCGGTGTGACGTTCCGCAAGAATGGCAGCTGACAGACAGCTGACATATGTCATACTGCCATTCTGTTCCGACGTTGTCGACAGCAAACGTCAAATGTCATGTGTCGCGCCGTCACGGCCGGACTGACATTCGACCGTCCTCGGGCGTAGAGCTAACGTTGTCCTAAAACAGGCAATTTTATTATTTCATGGTTAGCTGCTCGTCCAGCCTGACAAGCAACACAGCACTAATTCTAACAAATTTCAGAAGCAACATTATGAAACCATGTATCCCTTCGACCATTATGAATAATGGACCGGATGACATCTCTCAAGCTGGACAACACAACCCGGACCGGACGAGTGTGTCCTTTCGACCAGCTTCAATGCATGGACCGGACGACACTGTCCCTTCGACCGGTTCTGACAGGGTCTAGACAAGTGTGTCCCTTCGACCAGCCCCAATGGCATGGACCGGACGGCACTGTCCCTTCGACCAGATCACAGACAGAGTTTAGACAAGTGTGTCCCTTCGACCAGCCCCAATGGCTTGGACCGGACGGCACTGTCCTATCGACCAGATCACAGACAGGGTCTAGACAAGTGTGTCCCTTCGACCAGCCCCAATGGCATGGACCGGACGGCACTGTCCCTTCGACCAGATCACAGACAGAGTTTAGACAAGTGTGTCCCTTCGACCAGCCCCAATGGCTTGGACCGGACGGCACTGTCCTATCGACCAGATCACAGACAGGGTCTAGACAAGTGTGTCCCTTCGACCAGCCCCAATGGCATGGACCGGACGGCACCGTCTTTGCGACCAGTTATAACACAGCATTTTAAATACAAAGGAACAGAAATGTGGCATGCCTATAAGTTACGGACAATCTTGCTCATTTTGAATTTCGACTTCATCTAGTGCGCCGGGATCAGAGTACACACTGAGTGTATCGGACCCGGCAGTAAGGGTAACTGAATTTGCCGAGACAGTGTCCGAGTCTGTGTTCGACCTTTCATCTCTAATATTTAGGTCATCGCCTCCCTGAATTGGGCTTTGTGGTAGCATGACATCACTACTGGATTCTAATTGCTCCGCATCTTCCGGCGCCGTCTCGGCCTCCTCATCGTTCAACAAACAGGTAGTGACTTCAAGCAACCCAGCGTGTCCCTGAGGCACTGCGCGCAAACTCTCGTGTGCGTATTTATAAGTGCGGTGTGAACCACTTACACTTTTTAGCTCGTACCGGTCATTCTCTAACACGGAGGTAACAACGAACGGTCCCCTAAACTTTCTATCTAGTTTAGTTTGATTTCGTTCACTGTTCTTGATAAAAACAAAATCGCCCTGAGCAAATGGTTTAATGGTAGCACGGCCCCGGTTAAACCTTAGAGTATCCGCCGCGGCTGCCTTTTGAATATTTTCCGATGCACTTTCTCGAATGGACTCTAAATCTAAACGGTTATTTCGCTCATCAGAATGTGAAGATATCTGGGACATACCTAATGATTCTGCACGTATCCCGAACATCAGTTCCGTAGGTGAGTACTTAGTAACAGCCGATTTTGTACTGTTGAGCGCTAGTTGTATATGGCCTAACTCCTCGCGCCATGTCTTATTGGGGTCGTTTTCGACTATTGTGAGCAAGCTTTTTAGTGTTCGCATAACTCGCTCAACTTGTCCGTTAGCCCTGCTGGAGCCGGTTGCAATGAAATGCAGATCAATTTTATAATTTTTTGCAAAAGTTTCTAAATTCACTACTCACATAGCATCGGCCCTGATCAGCAATTACGCGTGCCGGAGCCCCAAAAAGACAAACAGCGTTTTCGAGAGCTCGCACCGCGCTACTTGCATCTAGTGATATTGTGTGTTCTAGCAGGACATACTTAGTAAACGCGTCTATTATGACTGAACAATACTCTTTCCGGTCGCTCTTACCACTAAGCTTCCCGGTAAAGTCTATGTGGATTGTGTGCCATGGCACAGATAGTTTTGGGATCGAATGTAACTGAATGGGTTGAGCGCCTGATGGTCCCTTTGATGCTTTGCAAACTATGCAGGAGTCAATAAACTTACGAACGCACTTGGACATTTGCGGGAACCAGTATTGTTCGTAGAGTTTATCTAGTGTCTTATCACTACCAAGGTGTTGAATTTCGTTATGGACGTGGTTGATAAGA
The DNA here is from genome assembly GCA_946251885.1 of Cosmia pyralina. NCBI lineage: Eukaryota > Metazoa > Arthropoda > Insecta > Lepidoptera > Noctuidae > Cosmia > Cosmia pyralina. Next base: position 17,671,571 of record OX276346.1, read on the forward strand.
GTCCAAATCAGAGAGCGTGGAACGACCGGTAACCAAGAAATTGTTTTGTTGCGCCCAACCTTTCTATACAGGATACCATCCCTAACATCGTAAGTATGTGCTACTGTTTCCGGGAAGTCACCATTTTTATGCTTACTAATCAAGTCTTGGATTTCGCTATCGCGTTTTTGTTCAACTGAGAGCCATCCTTGATGTAACTCAACAAACTGGACACTTTTAGTAGTAGGGGTTTGGGACGAAGACGCGCCAGCATCTGACTGAAGGTTACGGGAAAAGAAGTCTGCATGTTCCATACTACGGCCTTCACGATATACTATCTCAAAGTCGTAGGCTTGTAGGAAAGCCCACCAACGATGCACGCGAGGCGTCAGATCAACCTTAGATTTTGATGCTTTGAGCGAATTGCAATCAGTGTAAACTACAAAATGTCGGCCGTACAAATAATGCCGAAAATGTTCTACCGCTCGTACGACAGCCAAGGTCTCTAATTCGTACGAGTGGTAGCGAGATTCTACCTCAGATGTACGCCGGCTGAAGTACTCCACAACATGGGGTAAGTTATTCGCTCTTTGTATAAGGATCGCACCATAACCTTCGGCACTCGCGTCTGTGTGCAACTCGACCGGCAATTCAGGATTAAAAATCGTTAAAACTGGTTCTGAAGTTAGTATTTTAACCACATTTCTACGGATATCTTCATGTTTATTGGTCCAATTAATGGGGCCTTTTAGTTTAGTTAACGGGTATAACGGTCCAACAACATTTGTAAACCCAGGTATAAATTTCCTAAAATATGACGCGAGTCCGAGAAACTGGCGAACCTGCGTAGCTGTATGTGGTGATGGTGCTTCGACTAATGCTTGAATTTTGCGGGAATTGGGTCTAATTTCCCCAGACTGTAAGGAATAACCTAGATAGTCTACTTTTTGTTTCATGAATTTGCAAAGGGAGAGGAACTCTCACGAACTATACCGGCATCTAACAATAGTTGTATTTTTTTCTCGGACTATTTGCTTCTCTATAGGTGCTAGTCGATAGGGAGACCTTCGAACTATTTTATGAGGATCTATCAATTTAATGCTCAACTGCCCTGTAGTAACGCGCCTAGTAGGTATACCGTCTATAAAATAGTCTGAATATTTACTAATTATTTTTGACAGCAGCATTTTATCTTCACCTTCTAAGTCAGTATCGATTGAAGAAATATCAAAATCTGCCGAGTTAGTTTCACAAAAATTAGTATGATCTTTGGTCTTAAATAGGACTTTGTCATTATCGATCGTCACAGAATAGCCTTTATCTAAGATATCCCTGCCTACAATAATTGGCACAGACATTACCGTATCTGGAACGATGTGAAACATAAGGTCTACTGAGGCGTTTCCAATTTTTACGGTACTTAAAATTTGGTAAGTGGACTGTACGTCATCACCTCCGATACCAGAAAGATGAACTAGATTATTGCGCACAGTACCCGGAAACCGACAGCGAATACTTTCAGATAAAAGCGAGCAAGATGATCCGCTATCAAATAAAAATGGAAATCTCTCACCAGCTGATGTCTCTAACGTAGATCTGGAAAGTTGGTGGTCGCAAAGGTTGACTTCCTTCCTTTCAGACTTTCCTCCATTCTTCTTTTCTGGACAAGTCGTAGACGCGTGACCAGGTTTGCCACACGTGTAGCAGGTTATAGACGGCTTGTCTTGATTATTTGTAGAACTGGATGCTTCATGAGACTTCAATGATTTGGAGTCATCCTTTCGCTTCTTGCATTCAAACTGTCGATGTCCTGGCACGCCACACCAATGACACTTTCCAGGAAATCTAGGGTCTGTCATTCGAGGTCGCTTAGAATCGGCGTCTTGATTTCCATCACTGACGTCCAACCGTCGCTTTAGTGATATGCCATTGAGGATCCGAAACAACTGAGCACGAGTAGTTATCACATGTGCTATCAACTCTCTACGTATCAAATTATCCTTTTGACATAGCACCGATATCACGAACCCAGTGATAACTTCCTCAGGAAGGTCAGTTTTTGGTATACGTTCGATCAAGTTCCACAATCGCATTGCAGACTCTGATGCGGTTTCTTTGACATTAATTTGAAATCGTAAAATGTCATCAAAATGATCTTGCATTAGTTTGGGTTTAGCAAATCTAGCTAGCAAAGTTTCTTTAACTGCAGCCCATGTTAATTCCTTGAGGTTCATTCTGGTCAAGTGGGTCGCTGCGCGACCTTTGAGCGCCTTAGTAAGTGCCATCAACAGATCAACACCTACAAGATTTTTCTCCTGCACTATTACTTCTGTGACGTTGCACCAGCCCTCGATGTCAGATTCGGAATCATCAGGATCAAAGTCAATTAGTTTTATCGTGTTGGTACTCACAGGAGTTGATGCTTGCGACATCGCAAAAATCCGGGTAAACATTTCCTCCATATTCGACAATATTCTCATTGCAGGGATGTTTTCTGCAGGCTGCGTGTTCCCTGTTTGTGGCCCGTGGGATCCCACTTCTGATATAGACTCAGGATGGCCTATATCAGAATCTTCCATGTTTCACGTGGGTCAGAAACTCGAACAAAGTCACTAATTGATTCTCCAATGATTTATTTCTCCTTAACTTCACAGATTAACAAAATATAACGCTAACACTCTTTAATTAGGCATAGATAACGATACTAAATTAAATCAACTTAGAAACTGTTAAAGATAGCGTCGGAAGTAAGCGATTCGTCGAGCGCGTGGTGCGTTGGCGGTTCTCGATTCCGAAGTGAACAAGATGGCCGCCCCGCTCCCACCGGTGTGACGTTCCGCAAGAATGGCAGCTGACAGACAGCTGACATATGTCATACTGCCATTCTGTTCCGACGTTGTCGACAGCAAACGTCAAATGTCATGTGTCGCGCCGTCAAGTACATAAGAGGAAGTCTGAAAGTGGCACCGGTGACTGAAAAGTTGTACGGAAATCGGTTGTCATGGTATGGGCATGTGATGCGGAGGAGTGAGGAAAATGTCGTGAGGAAAGTTTTGAGTATAAATGTCGATGGCTATAAGAGTAGGGGAAGACCAAAGAAACGATGGATGCATTGTGTGAAAGATAACATGGCTAGAAAGGGGGTGACTACCGAGATGACGAATAATAGAGAAGTATGGCAAAAAAGGACATGTTGCGCCGACCCCAAATAGACTGGGATAAGGGCAGGAGAATGATGATGTGATGCTTATTTGTAAAGAAATCTCTTCCAGCATACCTGCGATAGGAAAGTAGATAAAAATAGATGTAGACAACGTATGTAAGAGTAGAAAAAACAAAATACATAAATTACAAAAAAAAAAAAACAATTCAATTTAAATATAATCATACAATATGAGAATATTCGCAAAATAACGTGCTTTGACATGAAATTGCGGACATCAGCCCGTAATAACTATACAAGATGGAGACGACTCATCATCTTCTGCCCTTATCCCATATTACTTGGGGTCGGCGCAACACGTTTTCTTCTTCCATTCTCCCCTGTCAACTGTCACGCTATCATTCACTCCCTTCTCTTTCATATCATTCTTCACACAATCCATCTATCTTTTCTTTGGCTTTCCTCTGCCTCTCCAACCATCAACATGTATATTCACACTCCTTTAGTCACATGTGTTTCGTCTCTCCTCATTACATGCCCATACCAAGACAAACGATTTCCTTTCAACTTTTCTGTCACTGGCGCCACTTTCAAACTTCCTCTTATATACTCATTTCTCACTTTATCCATTCTCGTCACTCCACACATCCATCTCAACATTCTCATCTCCGCTGCATGCAATTTTTTTTCATCCGTCTTCTTCACTGCCCAACATTCCGATCCATAAAGTACGACAGGCCTTATCACGGACTTGTAAATTTTACCCTTCAACTTGAGGGGCAGGGGCACAAGATGGAGACGACTATACGACAATAAAATAAACTGCGTAATGACGTTCGCAGTCTGCATACGAAAATTCAATCAAATATATTCAATAGTTTAATTACTATAGCTGGTCAAAGATTGAGGCAAAACTCATAGTCAGCCCATCACTACTATTTAATTTGTTTGAAAAAATAACTTTCTTTATTTCGATGTCAGGATTTATTTTATAATTTCAATGCATTAGTATCGCCAGTGTATCATTTACTGTCGTATTGTTGTCTCCACATTGTATATTTAATATACTTATCTTTATTGTGTTAAGGGGGAAGCGCCAGAATAGCCCGCGAAATTCAAATTTTCTTACGTCTTTTGCAATTTGCAAGTCACTATTAAGTTGTATGTTGATTAAGGCTGGTTTGCGACCGTATCAAATATGTATTTACAAAATTATAATCATTAGAATCAGTAATACAACTCCTGAAAGTTAGTATGATCCTCAAATGTCAAGATTTCATGAAATAGTAATTCATTGGGATTACTTGATCATAAAGAGTTGTATTGATGACTTTAATTACTATAATTCTGTAAATACGTATTTGTTCCGATCGCGAATCATATTTTGATCAACATACAACCTAATACTGACTTGCAAATTGCAAAAAACGTAAGAATATTTGAATTTCGCTGGCTACCCTGGCGCTTTCGCCTTAAGGGAAAACATTAAAATCAATAACATTGCGTTGATCACGATGTAATTTTTCCTGAAACCTTACAAGGTCAGTTTCTCGAGTGAAAATTGTCGCAAAATTAAAGGGACAAATTGTCAAACGCGCTTATTTATACTGCTGTGATTGGTTGAATGATTTATCAACAGCCCTAAGTCTCTAAGGTCAGGGTGTATCAGAAAGGTGTGGTCAAATTTAAGTGTGTGGTACAGATCATCAAACTGAACAACTTTTTCCATGGGACCAATATCGTAATTGAGAAAAACATATTAGCTGTCTCATACAAAACTTCAATTCTTACTCGACCCAAAAGTAAAGGACGACTGATAATTTTTTTCTCGATTACGATGTTGGTCCCATGGAGAAAGTTGTTCAGTTTGATGGTCTGTACCACACCCTTAAGTTTGACCACACTTTTCTGATACACCCTGTGTACATAGGTACCCTGTGTGTTATGTTTGTTTATAATGTATATTATAAACAAAACTGAGAACGGGTCTTCTCGCGATATTCCTTTTTACCCTGAATGTTTAAAACGATGCCGATTCTCATCCGAATCTAGCTAGGCGAGAAGACGACGCGCACTCACTTAGTTAAAGGACTGGATTTGGCTAGTGCCGATCATGTTGAATTAAATAGTAAAAATTATACTTCCCGACGTTATTTTTGTTTTGTGGGATAACTTTCCAAACCACTACCAGTTTTCTTAAAATTACCCAAATGTGACAAACAGTGGCAGTTTTTAAAAACTGAAATAATACAGTAAACTTGCCATAAAATAATACAGTAAACTTGCCATAAAATAATACAGTAAACTTGCCATAAAATAAAACACATCTAGTGGTAGCAGCGACAATGTTACTGAGACGTGAGAAAAAAAGGCCCTTTTAATTAACTTTTCGGTACACAACACGAAGATCCCAGGGGTTTACTGGGTGTACCTTAGAGTTTCGCAGGTCTCGGTAAACCTTAAAGGTTTACCCGGATCTCAGCTTAAAAGCTATCTCAGAACCACTGGGTGGATCCATTATGGTGCTTGTGGGAGCACGTTGAGGTTATAAAATGATATACACATTCGATATTTATTTTATGATGAAAAAATATAACAATATTTCTACAATAATACTCAATAAGTATTTTATAACGTAACATGATAGGAATGAAAAACATGACAGTAATTACGTTTAAAAACATAATATTTAGTTGTAATTATTTTACAACAGTTTTATTTCCACCACAGAGCACGTTAATTTATTTTCAATACACTTCCTCGTAAACTGGTTCATATTGCACTACGATTAGGTTCACAATGCAATGTATTTCACACGCGTGCGATTTTCCATTTTCCAACATTGCGGGAATAAAACTTGCCATATATACACCTAACTTATACGTATACTTAGTCCAAATTGGTTCAATGCCTCTATTCGCACCGTATCTCTATTCGAAGGTGAATGTTTTTTTTAATCTCGGCAAAGAGAGCGTCTTTACGGTGTTAATATTTTTTGAATATTTAAGTAATATTTATAAATAGAATGTCATCAAAAAACATGAATATTACAATAAAAAAAAAACGTTTATGTACAAATTAACATTTATTTGTGTTCTAAACTCAAAAATATTTTAAATTTCTAGTTTTCATATTAGGCCGTTTATCGGCTTTATACCTTTGCTTCTCCTTCAACCTGGTGAAAGCAAAGCGCGGAAAAAAAAAGAAAATTTAAATCATAGTTTCATAATTCGTTATTTTATTTTATTTCTTCAAAAGAGTATTGAAAAACGTCGTTTAATACAAGTGGACATTTGTTATTGCAGTTTTCGGCTCCGGCTCAAAAACAACCTCGCCTACGGCTCGGATGTTAATTCCGTCTCGAATACAATAACAATCATTCTCCACTTGTATCAAAATGTACTATTGTAAATATGATTCATCGCATCACTATTAATTATAATTTTGTGCATAACTGAGTATTCACTCATATTTTAAGTTTAATAAAGTTAACAAAATGATAAAATAAAGTGTATTAAGGTTTGCCGCAAACCAAAATGTGTGTCCAAAGTTTTCAGCAACGAGTTTAACAAAAGCCTTTCAGTGCAAGAATACTGTTATTCGTAATAGACGATTCTCTAGGGGAAAGTAGCATTCAAACATACGTTAGTTGTTTTTGGATTAAAACAGGTTGAAAGTTTAATTTACGTACCTGATAACGTTAATTCTTTTTGTGCATTCAAACTTTCACAGACAGGTTTTTGGAGAATGGCGTAATAGAGAAAGACGGAAAAAACTGTAGTAGCTAAGCAGTGTTGTATGTTGCACCGGTGGTTTTCGGCAAACCAATAGCTTGATGGTTGTTTAGTTATTTACTCTAATTTGTGGTTATATTCGGCAGGAGTCTGACATAAGCTTCTCTATTCCTCAGTCGAAGGACATCAATGAGTCAACATACGAAACAGGACTGTCATATGCTCGTTTCAAAGCTTCGGTTAGTCTGCTTACATACAAAACAGTCTCTCAAAGCATACTACTCATTCATGGGCACCTAAGCGTTACTATGTTTGGGTTGCTGTATACAAGGATATGTTTATTACATATTATATACGTTTTCTATTGGATGCCCCTTTATCACTGAGATTCAATAAACCTCAATGCCCGTTATCTGTGTAGACGTATTGTGAAATTCAAATGTCACACGAAAATAATCATGCTTTAAAATAACAGATTTCTTGTGTACGATCTTAGAACATATAATAGAATACGACTCATTGAATATATCCTCGTCCTAGTTGAAAATTGTTTTAAATGCCTATTATCCTGCGAGTTTGAGTTTTAGTTCGTGTAGTGACAACATTGCAGTTTGAATGAACATTTGCATGCAATTGCTTAATTAGGTAAAAAAAACCGACTCTGGTGTACCCGTAGATTCATGAAAATAGTAACCTGACCCATACATATTTTAGGAGAAGACGAAATACAGAGTGTCGGAGCGTAACTTGGGAGAAGCCTATGTATATGTCGCAGGCAAATTGTATAATACGCCGTAATACAAAACGTCTAGCCGAAATAAATAAAGGCGCTGTTTGCTATTACGGTTGATTGACGTTCAGCCAAAATGTCGTAATGATAAGTTCGCCCTATTGCAAGCAGATCAAAGTATAGGGTAACCAAGTCAAGTATCTGCGACTAACGTGGAAGTAGCGCTCGTCGGACGCTGCTGCGGAACCGCTCGCTCGGCTCGCGCGTGGTTGATCTCAGTTCTAACCTAACCTAATCATTTTGGAACTAAAAACTACAAAGCGACGCGCCAAATTGTATTATGGCGGAACATTGCAGCGTTAATCAGCCGCATTGTAGAACGTGACGCGCTATCACAATGCGTCGTACGTTTAAATTCCATTTACAACATTATTTTTAGTATATGCGAAACCTGAATATAGTTTGTTCAGAATAAATAACTGAATCGATTCCAATAATTTTTATACCGTGTTATATTTTTCCCCAAAAATCTTTAAAAAAAGGTTACAATATGGACACCGAGCGACGGACACAAGTCACGGTAGGTCATAGCGGCACTAGGCACGGGAGCACAGCGGGCGCCGCGTGGTGATCGTGTTTTTGTACGGACAACCAGGTAACATAACAAGCTTATAACTTTGTGATTTTCATGATACAGTTTTGAAATTTTGTACATAGATTCTTTACATAAAAATACTAGACACGTGTTTCGGGTTTCGCATATACTAAAACTGATGTTGTATACGGTGCAAGTGGCCTGTGGCATACCATAAAATAGAAGGGCAATAACTTTTACCGTCTACAATATTGTTGCACGATACGGGCAAGTTAGTTGCCATTCAAAACTGGTATATGTGTAAACAGCACGTATCATCACACATCCACATCCCAGTAACTGGGTAATACGATACCCCTTGGTAATACTGGTTGTCAAACTTTCGGGCTTCTGACGACCCGTAATGACAAATGTCAAAGATCCACGAATGACAGTCTCGGTATGTAAAGATGGTCACCCATTCACGGACCAAGCAAGCAAGCGGCAAACGTAGTTTAACCTGATAAATCGACCCGTGCGGCTGTTATACTTGAATCAATTGTACAAGTACGTGCATAATCTCTATGTTTTGAGACGAGGCAAAACTAGCATGCAATAATCGCCTAGCAAATTTATTGCCTTGGTGGAAGTCACATGCAATTTTATTGAATGGCTAAACTTGCATTCAATTATTGTATGTTATTTTATGGAAATCGTACGCGTGTAAACACTTACATGCAATTCTTGAATGACAATAAAATTTAACGTGCTTTATGGCATGCGATTATTGCTCTTGAACGGTCCAGAAACTTGCAACTTGCAAATGAAGCTTAATTTAGCTGTAACACATTTTGGCTGAACATCAATTTGATCAGCGGTAATAGAAAGTATTTTATTTTATTTATTTATATTGTATTAATAGAAAACAGCGCTATTATGTATTTCGGCTAGACGTTTTATATAACAGCGTATTATACAATCCGGCGGCGACATATACATTGCAGTGGATTGCAGGGGACCGAGTATCATTTTTGAATTTTATATTCAACAAAGATTATAAAGACTTGAAAAACATTGCTTCTCGAATAAAAATTCTCTTGTGTCGTTACGCTGCTGGTGCGTCTACATTCACAAAATGCACAAACATTCTCGAAACAAATATCTATTTAGAATTAAAAAAAAAGAAATTTATGTAGAATTTGAATTATTTTGAAACAAATTGTTAATCTCGACAACGTAATAAATAAATAAATAACGCAATGAATGTTGTTGAACTGTCAAAATGAAACCAACTCCGATTAATAATGTGTTACGCAATTAGGGTGCAGATAACGTTGGACTAATCTTTTCATTTACCGCTGATTCGGATTGTTGTCAGTTTGAGATGGTGCCTACTCGAATATGTAGAAACATTACGGTTTTTCTGAAATTATAATCTGCTCAAGTTCATCAGTAATATGTTTTGCATCAAACCAAACCGTATAATAATGGTCGAATGATTCGGTTTAGGGCTTAGCTTGAATAAATTACTCACAGCCGTTATAATTCATTCCGTGATGACGTAATGTGCTCGATGAAATTCGGTTCTTATTTCAGGTAAATAATTATTTGCAGGACAATGAAAGTTTTGAGTAAGTGTTCCTGAGTTCCGCAGTCAACAGAGCCATGTTTGTTGTTTGAACAAGACTTTAGTTTAGGACATAACTAGACAATAGGAAGCGGGGACTTTTATAAATTTAGCAGCTCCTACAATATACTGGAGAGCTGACGCTGCAAAGATGATGCAACAGCTGGAAGACTACTCAATTCCACCTTATTGTCAAAAGTAAAACAATTATTTTTAGTTTCAGAATCAGTCCTGAACTATGTGAAAATGCTGAAAATGTAAGTCCTGTATACTAGCAGACTTAGGACTGGGTAAATTAAATTACCTTTTTTACTTATTAGCAATTTTCTTGGAAAAATAATCAAAATTTAAGTACCCTAGTGATTTAATATAAGTTCGTAGTTCTGAGTTTTTTACATAAAAAATGTAGGTACGTAAACAACGGTGGGGTGACGCCATGACGGTGACGCGCGATTGCTGTTTTATTGGCTCGTCGAGTACTAAATCCAAGAGTTAAATGGATCGGCATAATGCAGTTGCCGTTTCGCTGGTCGCTACACTATTCGGATAATCTGTCAGTAGATCGATGTCAATCAACTAAATATGCAGCTGAAGGCAAATTCCGACTACCTACTCGATTCAATTTTCAATCTGTCTGCAATCAAACGAAAAGAATCGTTTTCAGCATAGTATTTCGATCGTTGATGAAAGGACATACTGGTCTTATAATTTAATAAAAAAACGAAGCAAAAGGAGTACCTATGTCAGGATCGTAGCAAGAGGCCTTCTAGTTTCTGCCTACCCCCATGGGAAGAATGCGTGATTTTAGTGTGTGTCTATGTTAAATAGTACTTACATTTTGATACAAGTGGAGAATGTTTGTTATTGCATTCGAGGCGGAATTAACACCCGAGCTGTAGGCGAGGTTGTTTTTGAGCCGAGAACTGCAATAACAAACGTCCACGTGTATCAAACGACGTTTTTCAATACACTTATAAAGAAATAAAATAAAATAACGATAAATATTTTTGTCATGAATTATTAGGAAACTATGATTTAAATTTTCTTTTTTTTCCGCGGTTTGCTTTCGCCAGGTTGAAGAAGAAGCAAAGGTTTAAAGCCGATAAACAGCCTAATTTGAAAAATGGAAAATTAAAATATTTTTGAGTTTAGAACACAAATAAATGTTAATTCGTTTATAAACGTTTTTTTTATTGTAATAATCATGGTTTTGATGATATTATATTTGTAAACATTATTTAAATATTAAAAAAAATATTAACGCCGTAAAGACGCATATCTCTTTGCCGAGATTAAAAAAACATTCACCTCCGAATAGAGACGGTGTGAATAGAGGCATTGAACCAATTTGGACTAAGTATAGGTATAAGTTATCTGTGGCATTTTTTATTCCCGCACACGTGTTGGAAAATGAAAAATCGCACGCGTGTGAAATATATTGCTTTGTGAATCTAATCGTAGTGCGATATGAACCAGGTTTCGTTTCGAGGAAGTGTATTGAAAAAAAAAACTTTAACTTAACGTAAGATTTGTAGTGGGTTTGAATGTTTTTAAAAACAACATTTTTGGAAACTTATAATCACTTTAACTCAATGCTTTAACAAATTTTTTCCTAAGCCCACAAGCGCTTTGTTTGTTCTAAACGTCAATGACATGTTCAAGATAACCCTTTTCTCATTTGTATATACATTCTATTTTATAAAATAACTTTTGTGAGGCATTAAGGCATTATTTCTTAATTATATACGAAACTCTGAACTCTCCTCAGAATGATAAAGTGTAAAATTACATTTTATTTTTGTATCTGATACAGAACGTAAACATCAGTCTGTTAACTAATAACAAGTTACTAAACGAGTGGAAACAATCATTTAAATGAGTGGCCGAGATTGTGATAGGCGTGTGATGGATGCGGCCACTTATGCGCTCTATCTCAATCGACTGCGACGCCCGGTGCTAACGATTTGCCATCGATCTGCAGCGCATACTGGATTTTAATAGAGACCAACAAATTGTGAATATGTGCCACAGTATTCTAAAAGTTCGTTAGCATACTCTTTTGTTTTCCCTTTACCTACGTGAACACATTTAGTAGTCCTGATTATTGTACGTTGTACAAACAGACCACAAACAATAATTATTAATGCGGTCACTTAACCGCCTGAGAAGCACTTTGATTTGATTTGAACACCAATAACCAATTAATGCGTACTGACCAGAGGCAGTCTGTTACGTGCAGAAGACCCGTATGATAGTCCCCAAGCGAACTGATGTTGTAGTATAAATTCAATCGACGCATTAATTTGTAGTTGGTGAATATATAAAAATATCCATTGAACAGGTAGTTTTTTAAACTTGTCAGTATAGGCACCAAGACTTTATTCAACTATAGAAACGGTACATAATTATAAAGATACATAATATTGTGAGAATAAAAATGAATTTACCGTTCATTGCTGCACGGCTACTAACTCTAATGCCATATCTGCGACCACGCGCAACGAAATTAAAAATTTATTAAAGAAAAGTCAATCGTTCGTCATGTTTATTTTCAGTAGGTGGTACGTGTTAATTGGGGACGCTGAGCACGTCGGTCGGCTTGTTGACTTGCGACAGGCCCATTAGGCCTGAACAGTAAAGGGGGCGCCCCACACCCTGACCCGCCCATTCTTTGCGGGTTATCTGCATTATTATAAAGCAGAACGCCAGCTCTTCTAATATAAATACTCGTATTAGAATCAACACAAAAGAGTACCACGTCAACGGCGGCGTTTATTACTTGTTACCTATTATATACTCCATCGGTTCTGGTAATTAAATAAAGGTAAAAAAAAAAACACGTGTCTGGTTAACCGACTAAACGTAATACTTGTCACTTCAGTTGTCATGCTATGACACAGTTGTACTCTTCATTTTAGCAACTTTTTAATTCTGCATATCGTTGCTCAATTGAAGAGTACAATTAACTGTGTCGTAGCATGACAACTGAAGTGACAGGTAATACGTTTAGTCGGTTAACCAGACAGGTGTTTTTTTTTATGACACAAAAGAGTACCACGTCAATGGCGGCGTTAATTATTTGTTTCATCCGGTTCTGGTAATCAAATAAAAGTAAAAAAAAAACACGTGTCTGGTTAACCGACTAAACGTAATGCCTGTCACTTCAGTTGTCATGCTATGACACAGTTGTACCTACTCTTCAATTTAGCAACTTTTTAATTCTGCATATCGTTGCTCAATTGAAGAGTACAATTAACTGTGTCGTAGCATGACAACTGAAGTGACAGGTATTACGTGTAGTCGGTTAACCAGACACGTTTTTTTTTTTTACTTTTATTTAAATACCAGAACCGGTTATAGGTAACAAGTGATAAACGCCGCCATTGACGCGGTACTCTTTTGTGTTGATTCTAATATATCGACGTTTCTAAACAAAGACGTTCTTTTCCTCGTATTCCTTAGCCCTCAAGTTACCTACTTGAACCAACTTACTTCAAACAACACTAAAGTACTTTTCTAAAAACTTAGTCTGTTAATCTAACATGTGGTTTTTTTTGTTTACGTTTATTACCTAAACCGGTAATTTCTTGCGCCATCCCATCTTCCTGGCTCGGCGTGCTGTGCTGGCACTGCTGCTGCGGCTGCGGAAAACCTCAAGCGGCGGAATTATAATAACTTAGCGGTAGTTATACATATTTTCGAGGCGTTTGGGGTTGAAAGTTTCAACTCCAAACGGCTCGAAAATTAATTCGAAAATAAACACTCGGGCCTTGGGCCGTGGGGTCCGAGTGCTCATAGCTTGTTCAACGAAATCTCCAAACGGCTGGTTGACACTTCCCGTGACCCAAGGGCTGGCTTTTACCTTGGCCAGAGGCTTAGCATTGTCATCCAACGTGACAATGCCGCCAGTCTCTTGGCAGCGATGCGGAGGAATTTTTCGACGCCATATTTTAGTTTTTTTAATAGTTTTAGTTATATTAGGATATAATTTTGTTATTTTTAGGTTATGTTTTTATTACATTTAAAGATAAATAAGTTTTAGGTGACTAAACATCCTAAACTGATGGAGTAGAGACCTACAATTCCAATATGTAGCCGTTAGCTTAGGTAAAAGGTACTCAAAAGCGATATTCTGAATAATGTTTACTTATATGGGTAGGTAGCTAAACAAAATTGTTTTTGTTTGAGAATGAAGATTAACAATTTAAAATTTACACGTATTGTTTTATTTTGTTGGTGGACGGCTTAGCTATGTTGACCATTGTAACATACGAACGAATTTTAGCTTTAATTATTCAAAAGCAACTCGTTTTCAATTAAAATTCAATATCATAATAAAGGGTATTTACATTTTGTTGTTAACCTATTTCCAGGGCCGAAATAATTTCCTCGAACTATGCAAGTTTCACGAGTAAATTACATTGAAAATTGTTTTAGAATCTAAGTGGGTGAAGGTACTTGAATCTATGCGGCAATCTGAACCCCCTCGTCGTGATAGTTGAAGTAAGTTAACATCAAGTACATAGGTACTTTATTAATTTGTTTCATCAAAAATAAATCAACAACCCAGTCAACCAATCGCAAAGGAAATATTGGCACTTTATCCACGCGTGCACCTATAAATAATGTGTAGGTAGGTACTACACACAGTCATTAAAGGTTGCCCCGCAACTGCCCCGTTGGTCTCGTGGTCCCAAGCGCGACTGCTGAGTGTGGGGCCCTGGATATGATTCCCAGGTCGGGCAATGTATTATTGGGTTTTTCCTTAGGGAATTTCTCAAAATAACCCTTAGTTTGGAAGTTGTCGGTGTGATACACCTCGGAAAGCACGTTAAGCCGTTGGTCCTGCGCCGTTAGTGCTATTATTTATTCTGTGCCTGCGCCTGATCTATATCCGGTCATGTTGGATTGCCGTACCATCGGACTGTGAGAGTGAGGAAACAGTGAGTGCAGTCTCGGCTGAAATTAACTGCCATGTACGATATTTGGTCTGGAGGACTATTTATTATTAGGGGTGTAGCAGCAGCGATGAGGTTTGGTAAAAACTTTGGTGTTTTACAGGTTGTGTAGAGGATTTTCAAATAAAATACGATGCGTTAGTTTAACGAGCAAAAATATGTAATCGCCATCTTCCATTATTCAAGGAGAGGGGAGTAGGAACAATATTTGGAACCAAAACCAATCACAGTCGAGATATAGTATGACGTAGATTTTGGTCTCATGTCTCGCCCCGAGATTTCGCCATCAGTAAGAGTTCGCAACAAGGGGTTCATAGAACTTGTGTAAAATATTACCGATAGCATCAAACGTGAATAAAACTATTCACACAGGTAGGAATTTAAAACAAAAAGTCCGCTAAAACCCAAATGCATTAGTTCGGTATTTGTGCAGTGGATTTTGTGAGCGGCGATTGAGGGATTAAGTCATGGGAACGGGCGGAAGCTCCCTCCTTATGTCGTGATCAATCCGGCTGCCAAACGCGATGATTATCTCATTATTCTCTCAGAATCGCTTGCTGTCTACTCGTGGTCCCATTCACTGATAGTATATGACCGATATTAGCTTGATTTCGGTGCTAAAAGAACATGTAAAGAACAGTGAAAATGCTTATAGAGTATTTCCTACCCGTCTCAATATTTAAATGGTACTTTGCTTATAATATAAGGTTTCATCTAGTTTATTCTTATTTATCGTTTAGAATAGGGATGATGACAAATTTTTTGTCCGTCATGTAGATTAGGTATTAAAAACATTAGACCGTATTTTTTTATTTATTACATAAATAATCAAAAAATTACGGCGATACATTGAGATATAATGTGGCATAACATCACTCCTTGCTAGATTTTCTACGTAGTTTGTTATAGTTTTGACGTAGCGAGACCCCACTCCCCAACTTTGATGCGTTTTATCTAACTAGGTCATTTTTTATTAATATGATAAATCAAAAAATACGTGTCTAATATTATATTTTTTATCATCTGACTGACGGACTAAATAGAATTTTTTTTTTTACCCAGGCTTCATCCTTATTGAACATGATTGTAATTTTGTTTGGCTGATGAGAAACCAACCACTCCAAATTTTAAGTATGAAAATAAATAAGTGACAAGACAGATGATTTTAAATTTTGAAGTGATCTTGTTAAAGGTAATCTTATGTACTTATGTAGGAGGGGCTGAGAACAATGAAATCGATGTGAGAGCAGAAGCAGGAGAGTTCACCACTATTCGTTACTTGTCTAAGTACAAAGTTGAACTTCCGAAGCACATTTTAATGCAGCGATATAGTTCCCTTATTGCTTTAAATACAATACAAAAATAATTACAAAGCATTTAATTCAATCAATCTGCCTAGCCTTTTCCCAACTATGTTGGGGTCGGCTTCCAGTCTAACCGGATGCACCTGAATACCATTATTTTACATGGAGCGACTGCCTATCTGACCTCCACAACCCATTAACTGGGTAATACGATACCCCTTGGTAAGACTGATTGTCAGACTTTCGGGCTTCTGACGACCCGTAACGACTGTCAAAGATCCACGAATGACAGCCGGGACCAACGGCTTAACGTGCTTTCCGAGGCACGGAGGAGTCTCGGTATGTAAAGATGGTCACCCATCCACGGATCCCGGCAAGCGTAGCTTAACTTGATGGATCGACCCATGCGGCTGTTATTACTAAGTCACGAGCTCCTCTCCTCCTCCTAATTACCAAGTAATGTCAGATGTTCAAATAGTAGGTAATATGTCGCAATTTTACTGTGTGTTTTGTTACGGTAATACCTAGAAGGGCCGGTTCAAATAAATAATAAATAGGTAGATATTTATCTGTATATTATCGAAAGATATAACTGTCGTGACACGTTTCATATCCACATTGTTAAATCCATAGGTGTTGCTTTATTACTTGACGACTAGGCAAATGTATTATTTAGTTGTTATTGTTGAATATCGCCAAGCTACATGACACTATTTTCGAAAGTTGCTAGGGCCGCGTTAAGGGTTAAATTCGCAATTTTAGTTGTTTATTGGAAAAATTTGGTCATTGAAGAGAAATTATCATTGGATAATTTCTGTAACTTGCTACACCTCAGTTCACATTATGGATTGCAATAAATATATTGAGTTAGAGTATAATCTGAGATAAGTTTATTAAAAATTTATCTAGTGTATTAAGATAAAAAAATTATCAATAATTTCAATAGTGTATTGATGTAAAGTTTCTTAATTATATAGGTACCTAAATCGTTTATAGCTAGAAAATGTTCACTAGGTACAACAAGATACAATATAGAATTAATAAAAACATATTATTTCGGTTGGATGCTTGAATGTAACATTATTAAAATATATACAGGGTTACTTACTGGTAACTCGACCACTTCCTTGCAGGATGTCATTGTAGGGTTAAAATGCAACAAATTAAGCCACCAAATGTTCTACCGAAATTCAATACTTTTTGAGTTACTTAGATTTTTAGTTTTTGTATGAAAGATCCAATTTAAAATTATTTACGGCGCGACTATTCTGGAATTTAAGTTAGTAATATAGCTGATGCAGTAGCAGACCTTTGCGCTAATAATTAAAAGTTCAAAAATGCCTAAAATTTGGCAAAGATAACTAATTAAACATTTTATTTTTCGTAAATTTTGTCTGAAAAAATTAAATTTACGAAAAAAAAACTGAATTTCGGTAGAACATTTGGTGGCTTAATTTGTTGCATTTGAACCCTACTATGACGTCCTGCAAGGAAGTGGTCGAGTTACCAGTAACCCTGTATACTTGGGTCTAAGGTCACCGTATGATTGTGAACACCGTTAGTTTACAATGTATCTCGCGAGATTGTAAACTGCCGATAAATTGTGAATGTACCATACAGTAGTGCTATTCTGTAATCATCTCACCGTGATAACTCAGGTGAAGTGAACGTGAAGTGAGCCGTCATTCCACCTGATGCTAGGGGTTGACACTATTGACAGCTCACTTTAAGATCGCTTCACTCATGTTTTCACGGTGAGATATTTACAGAATAGCACTACTGCTTACAATATAACGAATTAATTTTCGATACCTTAGTTTATAATCTATCCATGTCAAACCGTCAAATTGTGAACGAACCTGCACTTATTCACAATCTGTCCGATTTTATCACTCGTAAAATTGTCAACCATCCCTGATTGCGTTTCCTGGTCTTGGCGGTAGCCGAATTGGACGCAATAACTAAGCCAGGGCATCCCGACCAAATGGGTTAGGTTAGAACTGTAACCAACCGCGTGCGAGCCGAGCGAGCGAAGCGAGCGGTGCCCCGGCAGCGGCCGGCGAGAGCTATTTCCAAGTTGGTCGCAGTTACTTAGCTTTTAGTATTAGCGCAAGGTGCGTTCATCGCATGCAAGTGTGATACCAGTTCACAATGTTTGTCGGTTTGCCATAGATAGATTATAAACTATCGAAAAATAATGCGTTAAATTGTAAATGGTTTGTAGCAGTTCACATTTTTTTGTCGACTTGCCATAGATAGATTATAAACTATCGAAAAATAATGCGTTAAATTGAAAATGGTTTGTAGCAGTTCACATTTTTTTGTCGACTTGCCATAGATAGATTATAAACTATCGAAAAATAAAGCGTTAAATTGTAAATGGTTTGTAGCAGTTCACAATTTTTTGTCGACTTGCCATAGATAGATTATAAACTATCGAAAAATAATGCGTTAAATTGTAAATGGTTTGTAGCAGTTCACAATTTTTTGTCGACTTGCCATAGATAGATTATACCTATCGAAAAATAACGCGTTAAATTGTAAATGGTTTGTAGCAGTTCACAATTTTTTGTCGACTTGCCATAGATAGATTATAAACTATCGAAAAATAATGCGTTAAATTGTAAATGGTTTGTAGCAGTTCACAATTTTTCGATAGTATATAATCTCGCGAGATAGATTTATAAACTGAAGTTCATAATTAAACGGTGACATATTATATTGTAAAAAAACGTGTTTTAAACACGCCCTTAGAGTACGTAGCGCGTGATTTTAACCACCCTTTAATAATTCATATAAATTTACATAAAAAAAAGTAAAAACCGACTTTAAAAACCAAAAACTAATAAAATAACTTTCATAAAAAACTTAACAGCTTTTGAAGTCGGTGCCCCAAGCTAAGGTGCATTGAAGAATAGAAGACATCGACTTCAGAAGCTGCTAAGTTTTTTATTAAAGTTATTTTATTGGTTTTTGAAGCCGGTTTTTACTTTTTTTAAAGTAAATTTAGTTTCCATTTTTAGTTGAAAATACAATTGCATATGTAAGCCCAAGACGAACGAAAAGAAGAATGATCAAAATCGGCTTTTATATGCCGGAGATACAGTAAATTTATGCATATAACTTCGTACATAAGGATAATTACATAATGTATTATAGACTAAAACCTTTCTGAAAGTATGTAGATCAGGTTAGTGAAAGAATCATCAAAATTGGTTCATTAGTTTTTGAGAAAATCGCGGAAAAACAAACATACATACATAGGTACATACATACATACGGGTCGAATACAGAACCTCCTTTTTTGAAGTTAGTTAAAAATAAAAAAAAATAGAAAACTAAGAAACTAATCCCTGCAATTTATTTTTAAAGAGGTTTCTTGTTAATGTCCATAAAAAGCCGTCAAAGTGCCGCCCCATTATATTCCTTGAACATTTTGAAATATAACCACAGCTCTAGTTTAATATTGCCTCATTTATAATACAAACAACATTATCACAAAAGTTTATTGCTAATTATAATATGTTTGTCTCCTTCGAGACTCCAGACAGTCATTGTCACAGCAAGGTTATGCCAGTTACTCTCTAACTAGCGAAATATCTACGCTCCGTTGCGCGTTGGATAATAATATTTGTGCGAGCGAAGCCGACAAATATTATACTAGCGACCCGCCCCTACTTCGTACGGTTTTTACGCCTTCACAAAACATTGAGATTTCTTTATTATATGTAAGTTTGATAAATACTATTTAATAAACCTTCCGGAGTAAATTCTCTAAATGATGAAAACCGCATCAAAATCCATTGAGCAGTTTTGTAGAACAACGCGGTGACCACACAGCGACACAAAAAGCGACTTCAATTTGATGATAGTTACTTTTGATGTAATTTTTTTCATAATATATACCTTTGATAATAGGGCTAAATAACATGTGAGTGAATTATTTAAACATTGGTGTAATTATCCTCTTTGTAGGTATGTCCTCATGAGCAGCTGTCAAAACAGTAACATTATTTGGAAATGATTAAACTGTTTGATGTTTAACGATGCATATTTTATGATTAATATGAAAAGCTATTGTCATTTCATTTGTATTTCCCTTTCCACTTAATTATAGTTTGATATTTCTTTTTGTAGAGGTATCGCAAAATGCTCTGCAGGTCACAGTTTATGCCAAATGTACGTTTAAAACTGTGAAGTGCATAAAACATTGAGGACATTGGAGGTTTTATGTCCAACTTAAAACTTTTTAGAGCATATGTTCAGAAGTTATGTTCAGAAGAGTACATGGCGAAGAGGACTTGAGGAGTAGGTTCCTTAATTAAGTAAGAAGGCGTCAATTATGTATTTCATTATATTCTTTCTCAAGGAAGAAATAAACAAATCATAACAGCGACTGCAAAGTATTAGACCTTGTAATTCTTGAACAGTAACATTTATACCGTCGCGGAATCGTAAAAAATATCTAATTGCTATAACGTAACATTCTTTTTAGTACACCCCGTAAATTTCACAATAAAAACTTAATTTAACATAGTAAAAATGCAATTTTTATTCTCCAATCGTCCGCCTTAAACTTTCCAGCGAGAGCCGTTTCTTACGAGTTATGAGAGCAACGAGGGGAATATTGGAATTTATTTTTATGAAGCGAGATCCCCGACCGAGTTAATCTGTTAATATTGAACATTTTCCCCACAAGAGTAAACCATCCCTCGGCTTAGAGTGGGACAGAAGTAACATGTTACCACTGTTTTACATACTTCTTGGTATAGGGAACCTAGACCTCATGACCTTAACTATATAATCATTTTCAGTCTAGCAGGGTTGGTAAGCTCTGATTAAACGTGACCTAGAGAATATAAATAATAACCGGCCAAGAGCAAGTCGGGCACACACAATTAAGGTTCCGAGCCAAACTGTACCTACCTACTTAATACTCTTTGACAAAGTGTTGAAAGAACTGATCTGTACTATATATTCAGTTAAGTAATAGTAGTTTATGATACTGTTATATAATGAGGGGTATCAAAACGCACGAGTGTTTTAATACCCAAATTGCTATAGGTGTACCTATAAAATTTGAGGGTTTTCCTCAATTTCCATGGGATCCCCTCATCAGATTCTGATTTGGTGACAATGGGACCATTTCGAGAATATACCCTTTCAAACAAAAGAATAATTTTTAAAATCGGTCATCAATTGACGGAGAAATCGCGTAACAAACACAAAAAAAACAGTCGAATTGAGAACCTCTTCCTTTTGGAAGTCGGTTAAAAAACCAAAGTTAGCAAAAAGTAAACAAACACAATAATTAATGGCTCCGAAACCATCACAGACTATAATAGAGATACGAAGAAGAGAAAGAAAACCATCGTGACGTGGATTAGGTTAAGGTGCGAAATTCAAATTTCAGCATTATAACCCTAGGAGATAAGGGTGGGGGGAGCGCAAATTTTTTGTAAGTTTATTGCAATATCTTCAAGGCTGCTAAACCAAATATTATTGTAGGCAAAATGTGGACTGTATTTAAAGCGTTTAATAAAATTACGAGTCACTGACACAACTGATATTTTATTTTGACAACAACATGTAAAAAGAGTAAAAAACATAAATATACATGGAGCTCACAATATATGTAATAAATCTAACCACATACTTGATATCACCTTTGCTGACGATATACAAAAAATTAACAAAATCGGTCCAGTAATTAGGTCAAAAAGTAGAGTTTTAATTTTGAGTAAATTTGAACACTCTGTAGATTCGATCACTAGGTCTATGAGTCAATGAACTTGAATCCTTGAACATGTGTGCAAACAAAAAATGCCTGTTTGGCGAACAATGGAGTGGGCACTGTGGTGCACCGCAGGTGGCCAGCTCGGTTGTCTAAACAGAGTGATTACTTTTACTGAATTTATTTTGATATTTATTTTGTTTGAAAAATTAACTTTTTTAATTTACGGTTTTTAATTTAACATTTAATTTTGCTATACTTCTGTGGACTAGTATTGCTAGTAGATTAAATTCTTTCACATGGTGCCAGTTCCATACTGTATACAAAAAGGTCGCAACATCATCCCCCCGTGTAGCGATGCTGCACAGCTACTGAAGCCCTCCCAGTGCGGCTAACTTCCTAGCGGGCCTCTTCACTGTTCCGCCTTTAGTCTCAACGTCAGCTACGCGCACGACCCCATCTTTTCCCGGGTAGACGCCGGTTACGCGCCCTATAGGCCACACTTCTCGGGGTAGGTCTTTTTTTTTTTTTTTTTTTGTGGATGGGAAATCATCAAATGACTTCTCTCGCTCTGGGCAGAGCGGGAGGGCGTGTCAGACTTTTACTAACTAAAACCCACCCATGTTCCTTCAGCTGCCCGTGCCAGGGCCACGGTATCTCTTTCGAACTACCCGCGACCCCGGCAGCATCGGCCCAATTGACCCCGTCACTGCTGACATCTCTTTCGGCGCGCGTGGAACACAACGCGCCGTCGACCCGGGCCTGGTCCTTACCAGACGGCGAGCTGCCCATTACTCGTCGTCCGCAAGCCCGCGCCTACGGTGGCCGGGAATCGGCAATCGATTCCCGCCGCCCAGGGCGTCTCCTACGGCGGCTAGGGGCGCGAGGGCGCGGCTGTTGCCTCTCCCTCACGCGTTCCGCTTCCTCCTTCGCGAGCATTACTGCTTCGCAGAAGGAGGTGACGGATTCCCATGCACTCTCGCTCCGCACCATGGCCTGGACCAGGTTTGGACG
The DNA here is from genome assembly GCA_946251885.1 of Cosmia pyralina. Lineage (NCBI taxonomy): Eukaryota > Metazoa > Arthropoda > Insecta > Lepidoptera > Noctuidae > Cosmia > Cosmia pyralina. The sequence goes on from OX276346.1 coordinate 17,694,388, forward strand.
CGAGAGATCGCCGCCGCCGATCGCCTCTGTGAGAACACGGCGGTGCTCCGCCCAAGCCGGGCAGACCTCCACTGTATGCTCCACCGTGTCTTCCGGGCGATCCACGCAATGGTGACACCCGGGCGTTTCCTCCCGCCTTATCCGAAACAGGAACCTCCCGAAACAACCGTGTCCGGTGAGGACCTGCGTCAGGCGGAAGGTGAGGACGCCGTGGTGCCTCTCCAACCACTCCTCAAAGAGGGGACTTATCGCCGCAATTGTGGCGTGCCCACTCGGGGTAGGTCTGGATCCACGACTAGGACAACGTCATCAACAGCCAAATTACGATATCCATCTCCGTGCTGTCTCTTTACCTATCTTGAGAAGGCCACCTACACCAAAAAATCTCAGAGAGGCGAAGAGCTTTTTCCACTCTTTTCTTAACGAAAAAACTTCGTCGTCCAGAGGGGTAGGTAACTGTTGATTTGATGAGCTGCCTATTAAAAAATGAAAAGGTGTGAGGCTTTGATATTCATTATTAGCTGCAACATATGTGTCAAAGGCCTCGAATTAACAATTGCTTAGGGTTCTATTATAAGCGTGTGGAGCAGTTCTTCTCGTGGGGCTTTTTCTCTTAGTCACCTAAAAAAAATTTTGGCAAAATGTGGACTGTATTTTAAAGCGTTTGGTAAAATTACGAGTCGCTGACACAACTGATATTTTATTTTGACTACAACATGCAAAAAGAGTAAAAACCATAAATATATACAAAAAGGTCGTAACAATTATATAGTTTTCGGATCCTTAAAGTAAGCTCTTTTAAACGATACGAAACACGATATTTTAATTAAAATCTTTCTTTTTCTATGATCGCAATTACCGCCACAATAAATCTAAAAAAAAAGAGTTTTGGTCTTTGACTGGCGCACGCGCGTCATAGACACCTAACTGCCAAATTTCAAATTCCTATGTTGCATAGATCTCGAGAAAAACCTTTGTGACAGATGGACAATGAAAATGAGATTATGAAGGTTCCAATTTTCATTTGTTCGGAACCTTAGGGCACACCTCCGTCGCATAGCAGCGAAACCACAGTAGTTCAATTCAACTGACTCGCATCATGTTCCGCGTCTCGAATCGCGATTCGAGTAGCGGAACAACATGCGGTTTCTTGGTTTCGCGGCGGAGGTGTGCCGAGGCCCTTAAAACCTCTAAGATCTCATGCTAGGTATTGTAGAAAATCCTGTGTAAGCGATGTTTATCGATACGACCCCTGTAACATTTCCGTGATGACATGAATCTATTTTCACTTAGTCACTTGTTCGGAGACAGTTCTGAAAAATTTTAAAGTTTCAGAAGACGAACACGATAAGTTACAAAACTATGTGAAACATTTTCGTATCCTGACTCGTACAGTTTAAACATAAAATGAAAATACCAAACAATGTTGGCATTTTGTATTTACAGGTATATCGGCAATAAAATCAAACGGGGGTCAATTCCCGTAGAGGCCATTGGTTTTTTTGTTTACATAAGTACATTTGTGTTATCGCTACACGTGTCACTTAAACTATTATGTTGTGGAAAATTATGTTGAAACAACGTTCGGTTATCACTAGAAACAAAACAAAGTTATAATTCTAGCGTCTATAACCACAAATTAGTCAGATAACTCTTATCTGAAGAATAAATATTTCAATTTGATTTGTCATATTCATTCTTGAGATAAGAGTTATCTGATTATTGAAAAATCAACCCTAAATCATGTAATACCTTAAGTCTATTAGGCATATATTTATATCGAGGAAGGTATTTTTCTCGGAATAATAGTTGTTTTGGTTATTTACGGTTTCGATCACAGGGTGCATATTTTTGATACTCCTCGATGTAATACACCTCAAGCGGAGTTCCTAAACTAATAATAGGTAATCGGCCAAAATAAGTTTAGCAAATAAGTAATATAAAATTTAAAAAAAAAAAATAGACATAAACACGTAGGCTAAGCCCAGTTGATTAGCAACACGCATGAGAAAAACGAAATATTGTTAACAAAATATGGGAGCGAGCTATGACATTGATTACACTATTAGATTACGTTGGTATTAGGTAGAGTTGGTATAAATACACTTGGACATCACGCAAAGTCGTAACCAGCGCAAACAACATGCAGAATGTCTAAAGGCGGATCCACACCAGCGCACGGGCAGCGCACGCGCACGAACCGTGCACACTACGCGCTTCGAACGGCTATGGACATGATTTCATAAGGACGTGTTCGCGAACATGAATATTACAACTTGCACGCGAAGCACTCGCTAACTGCTCGCGAACATGTCCAAAGGTGTCCATACTATGATCCTAAGATGCACGCGAACCGCACCGTTCGTGCGCGTGCGCAGGTATGGAACCGCCTCAAGACAATACTACAAGTTATACAGAGAAAACTCAATGCCTTCATCGAAGGGATCTTTCGTGATTGATTGATTCCCAAAGAAAAATTGTAACGTAAACAATTGTGTTTGTTAGGGTTCCAAGAGCAAACACACCTTGGGCTATCCCTATAATCTACATATTTGAATTACATAAGCAGTATTGTTCAGGTACATTAAGTTATATTGTGTTTATAAATAAAACAATTTTAGAAATACGTTCTGAACGAAGATATTTTCTGTGTAATAAGTTCAAAGTATATAAAGTAACCACTGAAAATACAAACGTTGAAAATAAAGCCGTCCGATTCGGAAAGAGTTTCTCAGGCAGTCGCGCAAGATTGAAGCATTTCCATTTGTTCGCTTCGTGGTCGTTACACACGTATGCGCGTAGTACGCACGACTCGTGTGGAGTAGCGCATGGCGCGTGGCGGATGTTGTGCAGAGGGTTACGTCCGATGCCGGCGGACAGTGGCTAAGTGGTCTGTCGGGCCTCGCTTACGCGTGATGGATTGCACAACCGTTTCTATAACACTGTCCCATTTAGTCTTAACCTTAATGATGTACCTACCACTACGCCCGCAGCCAAATTGTTGCCTATACTAACGACCGCGTTAGTCTTCCTAAATAGATTTATTGTAAAAGGCGCATTTAGTTCAACGTTGTAAATTGCTATATCAGAGTTTGCTCGCAGTTTACCTAATTGGGTAGCTGGCAATGCTCCTAGCTTACGAATTTTAGGATTTGCTAGTTGTATTGCACTACTCTAAATGAACACTTTGCTAATGGCCATTGTTCAATAAGATTATATTCATCACTAGAGGCTACGGCGAAAGTCTAAGTCCCAATAAGAACAGTATCTCCAACGTACGTAGGAGCTATTTTTGTCAGATCTAATATGATACAATTCGGGATTTAGCAAAGATAGGATACGAGGTCACATCGTCGCAAAATTTCACTCATATTGTATCTCGAACAACTGTGCACTTCATGACGAACTCGTAAGGTCTATATTGCAATGACACGAATGCTAAGCTTTTCAGCCAATTCTTTCTCGTATGGTATGTGGGGGGTGGGGTGTAATTTTTATAGCAATTTCAAACAGCACCATTTTAATTCTAATGAGTCGATTTGGTTTATTCGTGAATATAACCGACCCCAAAGTACCCATATGCCGAATTTCATTTAAGCCGATTAAGAAATATGGTCTTCCGTTTGCGAACAATTTTGTTTTACGTAATACGTATGGCTTCGAAAGTTAAGATAACATCTACAGATACATTTATAAAACAGCTAGGAACATGAAACGTCTGAAATAATAATATTTTAGCATTGAAGCAGATTCCTTTTGTAAAAAAAAGAGGGCGATACAAGGATACTTTTAGGTTTGACTTTATTAGATTTTTTCAACTTATGTACGATTTTTACAAACAATAATACGAAGCGAATCTATCGCTTGGTATTATTGTCTGTACAAATCGCCTAAAAGAGGGAACACTTCTAGGGATTTCATCATAAACGTTTTTTGAAATTTTCAGGTCAGCATCAGGTTGTATGTTGATCTGAATATGATTCGCGACCGTAACAAATCTATATTTATAGAATTATTATAACTATTAAATAAATCTCTAATTTCTTATTACCCTATTGAATGACTATTTCATGAAATCTTGACATTTGAGGATTATAATAACTTAAGGGGGATGCGCCCAGGTAGCGCGAAATTCAAATTTTCTTACGTTTTTTGCAATTTACAGGTAAGTATCAAGTTGTATGTTGATTAAAATATGAGACGCGGCCGTAGCTAATATGGCTTTACAAAATTATAATCATTAGAATCAGCAATACAACTCCATAAGTTAGAATTGACTTCAAACCTCATGATTTCATGAAATCGCTATATTTGAGGTCAATTCTAACTTATGGAGTTGTATTGCTGATACTAATGATTATAATCTGTAAAGCCATATTAGCTACGGCCGCGTCTCATATTTTAATCAACATACAACCTGACACTGACCTGCAAATTGCAAAAAACGTAAGAAAATTTGAATTTCGCGGGCTACCTTAGCGCATCCTCCTTAAGAAGTTGTATTACTGATTCTAATGATTATAATTCTGTAAATACATATTATGTACAGTCGCGAATCATACTTTAATCAACATACACCCAGACACTGCGTTGCAAATTGCAAAAATCGTAAGAATTTTTGAATTTCGCGGGCTACTTAGCGCTTCCCCCTAACCCTGCGACATAATATACTATACACAGGTCGCGCGGGTATGTCGTGGCTATCATCACGACAGGTACCCCTATCGCCATCCGTAGGGTATTACACTCCTTAGAATATTGCAGAAACGTGGCTTTTCTCACTACATTTTCCGTCCCGAAGCTGTTGACAAATGATCCGAGTGAATATTGTGCAAATGTTTTCGAAATAATATTACTTAGACTGGTAGACAGCCGGGTTCAGAAACGTTCGAAAAAGAATCGAATCGATTACATTTTGTTTTTATAGTACTCAAATACATAGTATATAAGTATCGTAGCTGGTGGCGTTCTGTAGTTTCTGCCTACCCCCATGGGAAAAAGCGCGAGTTTGTGTTTGTATATATGTATGTATGTAAATACATATAATACTGGCTTCTGCCCGTGACTTCGTTCGCATTGAAGTCGTACTTAGACACTAAAATATACTAAAATAACAGCCACATATTTATAAAACTTCCCTGTTTATTCGTTCGCAGTTTTGGTCTCAGCAGCCAAAATATGAAGAGGGTTAGTACTGGTGACGCGAGAGCAAGCGAGCGACGTACAGTTCTCCGTGTGAGAAGCAGCTCGTCATGAGGTCGACACCCCCAGCCTTCAGTAGCTTGCGAAGTTTTTAGGTTTTAGTGAATTAATGAACGCCTGCGTTACTGCATATGCTACCTAATGGCACAACACTGATACACTGACTGATGTATTCTTCACAGATCCTGATGAACAGTTATCACTAAAATAATATAACAGTAGATTGTGAACTCACAGGATTTCTCATTAACAGTCACCTAACCATAGATATTTTTTTTTGTTATATCTAATAAAAGATGATAGAAGAGGCTTAAACTTTGTTTTTCTGTGTACGTTTTACGAACTCATGATCATTCTCGTGGCCTTGTCCCACTTTATTTGGGGTCAGCGCAACATGTCTTTTTTTTTCAACTTCTCTATTAGTCGTCATCTCGGTAGTCACTCCCTTTCTAGCCATATCATCTTTCACACAGATCATCCATGGTTTCTTTGGTTTTCCCCTAATCTATTTACACTCATACTCAAAAATTTCCTCACGAAATTTTCATCATTTCTCCGCATCACATGTCCATACCATGACAACCGATATACCGGTTTAACCGGTTTTTTCAGTTACTAGTGCCACTTTCAGACTTCCTCTTCTGTACTTATTTCTTATTTTATCCATTCTCCGAACTATCTTAAAACAGTAATACTCGTAAAACAAAATTGTTGGGAATCGAACTTAGGTTTGCAAAACGGTCCTTTGTAGAAAGATGATTCAAATAGCCGTTCTTATATTATGTCATAACTGACTGCTTTGCTCCTTAAAAGGTATAGCGGGATTATAATCATTTAAAAGGTTAAATCTGAAACTATCTGCTATAATCGTTCCTAAATCGACTGTTATGTTGTGTTCTCTCTCATCTCAGCCTCATTTCATACGAAATATATGAGATGTTTTTACTTTTCTAGTAATCAAACCTCAGTTGTTCCGAAAGAGATTTTTGATACGTATAAGTAAGTGTTTTTTATATATAAAACAGGATCGCTGGGCATAAAAAAGTTTTTGTGAAAATTGCCCATTTTCTTGCTGACTGTAAATTTTTCAAAAAGCTGTGAGTCCAGATCAAAATGTTTCAAACTGTTAAAGACAGACTCATAAAGCCGCGACAACGGTTTAAGGTACCTAGCCTTATTGCTCCATCTCAAAAACCCACCCTGCATAAAATCACAAGATTGACTGCTTAGCTCCATAAAGGTATAGCGTGATGATAATCATTTAAAAGGTTAAATTGGTAACTATCTGCTATATTCTAACCTTATGGCTCGACTTTTTACAATTATAAACGATAAACGCGGTTTAGGCAGCGCACGCTAAGACAGTAGTGCTATTCTGTAAAAATCTCACCGTGATAACTCAGGTGAAGTGAGCGTGAAGTGAGCCGTCATTCCACCTGATGCTAGGGGTTGACACTATTGACAGGTTCACTGTAAGATCACTTCACTTATGTTTTCACGGTGAGATATTTACAGAATAGCACTACTGCTCTCAGAGGGCAGGAATTTTTCCGACTTACTTGATACTTTTTGTTATATTATGTCCCAATCACAAAAAGTCTTTATAAATTGTAACGTTGTTAGGTATAAGCTATATTACTGTAAAGTTTTATCAAAAACCGTTTAGTAGTTTTTGTGAAAACATCCATCCGTCCATTCATCCATCATCACAAACTTTCGTGTTTATAATATTAAGCAGGATGTAGAAGATTGTAATTAATTATAACTCATAATAACTCGTAACTCGTAATGGGACTATTTAGATTCAACGTCAATAAAATGACTACACCTAGTTACTATATAATGTAGATTTAAATATAAATTTTTGGCCAAAGAGTCAGCATTGCCATACAACGTGTCAAAGCTGCCAGCCTTTTGGCCACTTGTCCTGTTGACAGCGATGCGGACGAATAATTTGTAGCCCTATGATCCTATCCTCTCCTTTTTACGAGTATATACCATGTACGTACATATTATTATTTTAAATCTGTTAGCTTATATATTAATATACATACAAATAAATATTTAAAAGATAAAATTTAAAGTTTATAAAACCCCGACACAAACAAAATCCTCTAAAAAGTAACAAAATAAAATGTATTGGCCCTTTAACTTTAATGTAAGCTGTAGCTAAGAACTCTCTCGAATCACCTTTCAAACAAAACAAAAATAAAATTATTTTAAATTAAATTAATTTGTGTTATTATTTGTGTTTGTTTTTTTGTTGCTCCTAAGAGCTACGATGCACAGTCAGATACACAGATACACACGTTAAACTTGTAAAACGCCTCTGTTTCCGTCGGGGGTTAAAAAACGGAATGATAACTACATTAATTAACTTTGTCAAAAGTAGTAGGTACAGTACGACACAACTTAGATGTAGCATAGATTTTTTAAATTTGCATTCATTCATTCATTCATATTCATTCATTTCATTTATTTTATTTTTTATTTTACTTGGATAAATGACTATACAAGTTATTGCGTACCTATGCGTAAAGATCATTTCCGCCTAAAGCAGTAATAAAGATAGGTGATGTTGAAGGCGCACTCAGTTCGGATCGTAATCGGTTTTACGAATTTTGTCGATGCTAAATCTAAGTTGTGTCATCTGTATTGCTATATTGTTAAATACAGTACCAGAAACAAAACTATAGCGACACACCAAAGCAAAAACCGAACACACCGACAAAATTGAACACTCGAGTGCGTGTAAAGTGCCCATAAAATCTACCTGAAAGGTTATTACAGTATTTACGTAAAATATGTAGGTAAGTATAAATCTCCGATCAAGTTCGACGAACAGATACATCAAGTGGTATTACCGTTTGAAAAATCGCAGGGAGGTGACGCTGACGATGGTTCGAGGTTCCACCTCACTTTCACTAGCTGAGGAAAATCTTTTGCGCACATATTGCATGTTGATACATTTTCCTTACACGTTATTTGCCTTAGGCTAATCAGGCGTAACATGGAAATATTATAGATATTTTTATATTAGACGGCATCTTGACGCTGAATCAAATGTTGATATACCTAACATTCCTATCGAACTTATAAATTATTCGAAGGTAATAAATAAAAACTTTGCCGTTTCAATCAAATTCTCGTTTTCTCTCGCTCACCGCAGGATAACTTATAAAAAAACAAAGCTTACGCCATTTTCCTGTTTCCCACTAATAATTTCAATCAAATTTATTGACTGAATTATTGATTACGATCATCGTCATTTTGGTCTTCTAGGAGAATTGTATTTTACTTCTTTAACTACGTTCAGCAAATCGTTTTCAAATCAAAATATATTTCAATAATAGTTGAAATTAATCAAGTTAACAGACCATTTTACAAATGAGCACTATCTATAATGTTCAATAATATTTCTAATATCGATGAGTTACGACTTGCGTAAAGCATCCATTAATTTTTAGAAGTGGCAAAATCATGATTATTGATTTTATTAGAATGGAAGGGAAAGGGGCGGAGAGGTCCTTGCTTGGCTGCTTCTACTGGGGTAGGTAGAAATCATAAATCAGGCATTACCGAACATCAATATTATTTTAATGATGTTTTATAAATTTTAGGTAAATGAATCTTGTAGGTGGTAATGTATATTTGCTTTAGGTAAGTGAGCTTTGATAATTACAGCAAAAAGTTTAGTGGGGCACATCACGTCGCTCAGCAGTGAGCAAACGTCTGGAGGAGGAAGAGGAGGATAATTACATGCTGACAACAAATTCTAACTTTTCATCAACAAGCTCAAAATATCTCATTCACTTTTACCTATACGTATTCAGCCATACATACATGCCATACAGCCTGGTAGCCATATTTTCCACGAAAATGCTTCCTCCCTTTGAACAGACCAGCAAGCGCCGCCGTTTGAAGAATGTGCAAAGTATTCCAAAAATGTCAAGTAAGTATTCCTTTATAAAATTGTGAGTGAGTGAGAAACCTACAGCAAATAATGCTTTAAATATACTTGAAGTGCAACATATTGAGACCATCGAGGATATTACTACATCCAATATATTCTATTTTATGTTGAGATCACAATAGAATTTTGTTATAACTTGCGGCGTACCTACAACACATAGCCAATAACTTTGGCATTCACTCCTGCTATGCTATGCTCCAGATACAACATTATATAAACGATGATTTTATTTTGTTACTTTGTTGGATTCTGTAAATTAAGAGCGCTTTTTGTGAAAAATAGATCCTCCTTTTTCTAAGCTTGTCATAAAATACATTTAAGTAATTGTCAAGAGGGGCGGCCTTACTACGAATAAAAAAAATCTGACTATGTGGCACATAGACGTAGCCGTCTATGAGTCGGCAAAAAAAAAACATTTATTTTGTTAATGTAATTTTTAGGGTTCCGTACCAAAATGGTAAAAAGGAACCCTTATGGTGCGACTCAGCCTGTCTGTCCGTCTTGTCACAGCTGGATATCTCAAGAGCTACTAATTCTATAAATTTGAAATTCGGAACAGTTTTAGATGACGTTGGCGCAAATATTTTGCAAATAAGAAAGAAATAAAACATTTTTTTTTTTGCAACAGGGACTGAAAGGAGATCTTAAAATTCGAAGTGGGGTATCATATGAAAGAACGCTGTTTGCACATTCTCAAACATTTTTTTTAAGCCGCATAGTTTTCGAATTTTGATGAAAAATGTAAAAAAAATTCTGTTTCGTTATCTCCGAAGTTTGCATAGAGAAAAATCAGAAATTATTCTATGTGGTAGAAGTTTAAGTACAGATTACAGGAAAAATAAAACGATGTCTCTAAATAGTATACTTTTTCAGAAATCATCAACAAAAATTACATGGATGATGGTAAGGAACCCTCAGTGCGCGAGTCCGACACGATCTTGACCGGTTTTGTTGTGAGTAGTGGACAGTTTGTAGCCCTAAGTATTTACTTAACGCTTTGAAGCATAAAAACCGGCCAAGTGCGTGTCGGGCCACGCACAATGAAGGGTTCCGTAGTTGGAATGAATTTATCTTAAGAACAAACTTAACATTGTAGTTGAAAAACATGTTCTCCCATACATTCCAACTGTAAATGTAAGTTTGTACTCACAATATTGATAGATTCACCATGTTATTTTAAGACCACAGACTTCTTATAGGTTTTCCTGTAATCTACAGGTAAAGATCTATTTTCTGTATTTTTTTCAAAATTTTAGGCTCCGTAGTTTCGGAGATAAGGGGGGGGAATGGTCAATTTTCGTCTATTTTCTTAAATAACTTTAAAACAATTTATTTTAAATTATAAAAAAAATATATTTGAGACCCTCATAGTAAGCCCTTTCATATGACATGCCACATGGTGTAGTTTCCAAAACTTTTTTTTTTAAATTTTCTATATTAACTATATTCAAATTTAATTTATTTACTTTACCCGTCCGTGTTTGGGTCACAGAAATTCATATGTGTACCAAATTTCAACTTAATCGGTCCATTAGATTCGGAGCAAACTGGCTGTGACATTAGACAGACAGACAGACAGACACACGAGTGATCCTATAAGGGTTCCGTTTTTTCCTTTTGTGGTACGGAACCCTAAAAACGAGATACAATAGAAGTTTTATTATTATTGCTGCTATGGCCGTATCCTTATCGTATCCTTCAAAGCATTAAGGTTGCAAACAGGCCGCTTTCACTTTCCTAAGAAAATGTATCGTTACCGAGCGACTAATACTATTGAACCGCATAACATTTATCATGATCATTGATCAGTGTACAGAGTAGAGGAGAGGCGAGGAGCTCGTGGCTAAGTAATAACAGCCGCACGGGTCGATCCATCAGGTTAAGCTACGCTTGCCGGGGTTGGTCCGTGGATGGGTGACCATCTTTACATACCGAGACTCCTCCGTGCCTCAGAAAGCACGTTAAGCCGTTGGTCCCGGCTGTCATTCGTGGATCTTTGACAATCGTTACGGGTAGTCAGAAGCCCGAAAGTCTGACAATCAGTCTTACCAAGGGGTATCGTATTACCCAGTTAATGGGTTGTGGAGGTCAGATAGGCAGTTGCTCCATGTAAAATAATGGTATTCAGCTGCATCCGGTTAGACTGGAAGCCGACCCCAACATAGTTGGGAAAAGGCTAGGCAGATCGATTGATTTTTGGTCAGTGTACAGAGTGGAGTGGCTATTTGGATAGCACATTAAATTACAGTGCAATTTATAGGGCATTTTATTACGAGGGGGGATCAAAAAGTAGTGAGAATGAGATAGATTATAATGACTATTAATAACTTAATAATTTATTTTTCTACATAGTCTCCGAGTCTCTCTACACACCGAGTCCAGCGCTTTTCCAAGACTTCAATCCCTTTAAAAAAAAAAGTTTTGTTTTGGTCCTGCAAAAAGCTCTCCACGGCATCCATCACCTCGTTATCGTCTTCGTACCTGTTTCCCCTTAAGTATTTTTTAAATTTGGTGAACAGATAAAAATCGCTAGGCGCCAGATCTGGTGAATAAGGGGGGTGGTCAACCAATTCGAAGCCAGCTTGCTGAATGGCAGCCATCGCAACTGCCGACCTGTGCGCGGGTGCGTTGTCGTGATGAAACAGCACGCCCCTTCGAAGTTTACCTCTCCTTTTCTCTTTGATGGCATTCCTCAACTTAGGAATTAAAGCTGCATAATATTGGCCTGTAATAGTGGTTCCACGCTCCAGGTAATCAATCAACAATATCCCTTCTGAGTCCCAAAATATTGAGGCCATAACCTTGCCAGCCGATGCCACGGCACGAAACTTCTTCAGGGTCGGTGATGATGGCCGTTTCCATTGCGAAGATTGCTGTTTTGTCTCGGGATCAAAATGATGGACCCATGTTGCGTCCATTGTTACGAAACGAGACAAAAAGTTTTCAGAATCTTCTTGAAACTTGTCCAACAATATCTTCGATATGTCAAGTCGATTTTGTTTCTGACTGTCGGTTAACATTCTCGGCACCCATCTTGCGGAGACTTTTCTCATATTCAAAGATTGTTTCAATATGGATTGAATACTTCCATATGAAATGCCCGTTTCTTGAATTAAGTATCGGATGGTAACTCTTCGATCGCCCAATACAATTTTCTCGACTTTCGCAACATTTTCTTGGGTGACTGGTGTCGATGGACGGCCGCAACGATGTTTGTCTTCCGTGCGACAGTGGAATAAGGCAGAGCAGACTCTCCTAATGTTGCCTCCAAATCGCAATGAATCTCTTGCGTCGTTAACTTTTTTAAACAGAGGTATTTAATAACGGCTCGCACTTCGTTTTTCTCCATTTTCGAGAACACGTTCCGACACGAAGCAAACAAATGACTACATTCAGAAAAAAACAAAAGAGAATCGATGATTTTTTTCTTTATTAATATTACAAATATGTATCTGAGCTATGCCTGCCAGAGTGCCAGTATTTATTTATTTTTTCTTACCAAGGAGTATGTCGTTCTCACTACTTTTTGATCCCCCCTCGTACACAAGTTCATTTATGTCTGTTCAAATACCAAAATAAACATTTAACAAAAAAAAAAAAAATGCATTTTTCAAAACAAAATAAATAGCGTAAAAATTGTCACGACATAAACCGCCCGTGATAATATTAGTTTACTAACCTCTACTAAGCGGCAACGTCGCGCACGCGGGCAGTATTGTGTAATTCATAGAACGTCACGTAAGATACGTAGGTACCTTTAACCTCATCGCCACTCTGTGTAATTCGTTGGTAGATTTGAAGATGGTATACAATCTTACGTTTCGGTACACAGGTAACTTAATTTGCGCATCCAGTTTCCCTATGGGCTGCGAGATTGAGACGGCATGCGACGCAACGTTACGGGGGATCCATTAGAGCTTGAAACTCGTTATTTACTGGCTTGTTAGCTTGAGCCAAGGAACCTACCACGGCAAACGTTTATAAATGACGAGACGATACGTGTTGCACCAGATATTATAGAAATAGATGAATTTTTCGACACCATGTTTTAGTTTGTGAATAGTTTTAGATAAGTTAGGATATAATTTTGTTATTTTTAGGTTATGTTTACCTTCTTAAACTTAAGCCTCAAGAAATAGATGATTAGAATATCTTCGTTTCAGCACCATTCGCGTGGTTATTCATTGTGAACCTATCACACTTCTGCTCGTTTAAAGATTTTTTTGGAACGAAGTTCCTTATAGCGGCTTGCGGTAGGAGTTGACTGGTAGAAATCGTCACGTAAGGAAAAAGCGTTATTTAACTTTAATTTAATTTATTTATTTATATCGGACAGCAATATAAATAGTCCATTTTGTTAGTAAAACATCTTGTAACTAGTGTTAGTAGTACAAAAATAAGGAGAAGAACATTACCTAGGTGACTGAGGCAGAATGTGCAGAGAACGATAAAGCAGATAAGCTACCGGACCATTCTCCCCACGTAGTGCCTCAGAAAAGGGGAGTAAGGACTCTCCACTCTCAGTTATGCCTCCTCCATGCGACTTTCTCTCTCTCCGTCTCTTTCTATTATATACGAGTACCTATGTGTGTGCGTGATGGGAAAAAAAACTACAGATATGAATACTGCGTTGGTAACATATTACGTATATCTTAAATACGGTGTCATATTATGGGGTAACAGTACAGACGCACCCACACTATTCACCCTACAAAAAAAACTTATTAGAATTCTAGTCAATATTGAACAAACGGATAGCTGTAAGCCCCACTTCCAGGAACATAAAATTTTAACCCTACCGTGCCTCTACATCTTTGAACTCTGTAAATTTGTACGTAGATACCCGGAATTCTACACGAAAAGAGAAGACATACAAACTAAATTTACTTTAAAACATAAAAATAGATTAAACATACCTACATCCCGATTAAAAATGCACTCCTCAAGTACCTATGTCATGTCGATAAAAATATATAATAAGTTACCAGAAGAAATAAGAAATATAAATAAATACAACATTTTTATTAATAAATTAAAACTATTTCTATTAAACAAAAGCTATTATAATATAAACGAATGCTTAAATGAAAGACCATAATTGCAATATACGTAAACATGTGTATATTTATCAAGAAGATTATTTAAACATAACCATGACTACTTTAAGTAAATTATAAAATATCAACTACTGAACCTATAAATTGTCTCAAATTGTGATACATGTAAAACTGATCTCTCTATTAATAATTTGATATTTTAAAATATGATCTCATAATAAATAAGTGTAGTTTGTAATAATACTACCTATGTAAATATAACTTTATCTAAATGTAATAATAGTATTTTAAGAAAATAGCTACCTACTTACCAATAATAGAAATATTTTAGTCATTGATTAACTTTTTATGCGAACGTAATTATTCAGTTTTCATGTATAATTTTATTTTAATTTAGTTTCTACGATTAAGATTTTTTAACTTTATGAAATAGCTATGTATCATACAATAATTGTTGCTGTGCCCTGATAGGGTCTACAACGGCTCTTAGCTCTATGCCATTTGTTAACATTTTAATTTACCTTGTGGAACGCAAATAAATTATTATGAATGAATGAATGTATCGCGTACAGTATACGACAACATTCAAAGGTTCGATCGTTTATCTTCGGAAAACCCGAACTTTACCGAATTGAATGTGATTGGTCCAAAGGGAGTGATAGAATTAGTGCGTCAATCTATAATAATTTAGGTGGGAATATAAATCAATTTCTATTGGTCGATAGTCATATTTTATATATTCGCTATACTTAGGTATTTCAGTTTTTCCGAAGATAAACAATGGAACCTTTGAACATTGTCGTCTTTTTTTTGTATTTTGCTTTCATGACTTTCTCGTGTTATTCATTATTTCTTTGCAACCTATATCGATCAATTGGCTAGGATTGATCTATTGTCAAATATAAAGCAGGTATTTGCGTAGGTGCGATTTAGCAGAAGCAGAGCAAAGCAAGTAGGTAACATTTTGTGGGGAGCTTGGCTATTATGCCAATTACTTCTCTCGTCGTGCTGATAACCTCAACAAAGGAGCCTTCTCCACAAGGGGCATTAATAGGCCGTTACTATTCTGCTATCAACAAAGGAAAATCTAATTTTGTTTCTGAATACGCGCACTTAATTGAGCTTTACCATTCGCTTCGGAAACTTAACCGTTGTTCTTAGGAAACTTTCTCAAAGATAGGCAGGTATATAAAATGTATGAGCTTTCGGTTAAAAACCTAAATCACTGGATCGTGAAATCAGCAGCGAAACGTCACCTACGCCAGACTCACTCTAGCATCAAAATTAATTCTTTCTGTGGCCTTAGTGCAAGTTTTTATAGGTACCTACGGTCAGCAACAGAAGTCGGTTAACACTGCTACTTTTGATGATGAATGATACGATAACTTGCTTTTTAGCGTTTATCTGTTCCGATTTTATTGAAGTATTTTTCTCAATAGTTAATATTTAGAAAACACAAGTCCTAATCGACTTTTGTTGCTGACTGTACTTACTCAATCGCGTTTAGGTTAACGTTAACTTACGTCAATTTGTATGGAATAGTTGTGTTTCCCATTATAGTCACCAGACGGCGCTTATTCAGTTTCAGTAGAAATTCATGTTTACGTTAACGTGATCGAGTAAGTATAAAAACTCGCACTAAATCATCAATTATCGAATTGATTACACAAGAAACAGCATTTTTGTTGCATGACTAATATTATACATTTTTGGGGTGCTAATTCTAGATCTGAGGTCAGATTTTTTGAGATGTACAGGATGTCCCTGGAATTATGGATCAAATCGAATAGGGACGTGGTCAAGGTAATTTCCAAACTTTTAACCCTGAAAATGACGGTTTAATTTTGTTTTGAAAATCGCTCGAAAATTGAGTAAAATTTTTGCCAGACGGAACCCTTTACAGTAAATGTTTCTTTTCTTATTGAGCACATGTTTTCTAGCTGCGTAAAAGTATTACCACGAGAAACGCCCACTTTTCTACAACGTCCTGAAAAAAAAATTTAATCGATAGCCCTGATAGTTTTTTTTATGATTTTTTTCATTGAGCACTGCGAACTGATGAAAAAAAAACAAAAATTGGTCATAACGTTTGAGCTATAAAAAATTGCACAGACATTCTCAGGGTGACCAATGACCTTGCCCACGTCCCTATTCGATTTGATCCATACTTGCAGGGACTCCCCATGCAAGGAAAACGTGAAATTCAAGAAAAAAAAAATTTTTACAGGTCATTACGAGAACCAACGCGTTTATTTATTTCTATAACATCCATGTTATAGGTAGGTAAAGGTAGAACAGCCTATCTCGAAAAAAAAACAGGGCAAGTGCATGTCGGACCACGTACAATGAACCGTTCCGTAGTTGGGATGAATTTATCCCAAGAACAAACTTAACATTGTAGTTGTAAATATGTTCTCCCATACCTTCCAACTGCAAATGTAAGTTTGTGCGCACAATATTGAAAGATTTACTAGGTAGTTATTTAAGACCATAGAGTTCTTGTAGGTTTTCCTGTAATGTAGGCTCAGTTGTTTCGGAAATAAGTTGACTCCAGGAATGTCAAGGCTTTACTAACGATTTTCCGCCTCGAATCCCCATTCGAGACGGAAAATAAGCGTTAGTAGTTAGCTCAGTTTGACTTCTCATGTCCTAAATTACAAAAATACATAAAGATGTGTGAATTTGTAAGATTTTATGTTTGCCTTAATGGTTTTGCAAAGTGCGTTAAATTATTGAATACCCGAGTTAAATGTTCCAACTTGCTTCGTCATTCAGGTGTAAGTATGTTGATTGTTGAGTCATCATTACCGGGCTTTTTTCATCAGTGACTTACAGAATGACTGATGTGTTTACAGTATCGGTAGTATTATCTTTTCACTACGCACGTTTACGCTATTTTTAAATCTCTGTAAAGTAATATTTGATTTTCTTACCTCATGCCTAGACATTATGAGGTAAGTTTCTGTTGCTGCACAAATAGTTTTATCAACGGTAGCTGATATATCTATGCAGCTTGTGTAAAAAATATGTACGCTAATACTCTTGCGAACGTACTTATTTAAAACCTAGTGTAAAGGTGCCTTACAAGTTTCGGAATGTTCAAATATCAAGATTTGAAACGGTTATTGTTTTCTCTTAAGCTGTATCTACCTACTTATTCAAAAAGGAACTAGCCCTAGATTATTACCAACGCTTTAAAAAGTCGGGGTACACACTGCATAGCGTTGCATTGCTTAAAGTTTTATTTTCGAAATATTATATACCTACAATTCTTGTTAAGCCCCGTTTTCACAACCCTACAAAGCGAACATTTTCTTTTGAGCAAATGTTTGCTGTTCTGCCGATGTTCGCTCAAAACAGAATACATCTGTTTTCACTACAACTAGGACACGAACACAAGTTCTAAACAAAAGCTCGTACTGAACAGTTCGCTGGCGCAGCTGCGTTCTCATTCTCACTCGATAGATATGGACGATCATGACGTCGATTTGCTTTTGGCTAGTGTAACGTTTGTAGTAATTGGAACATTACAAAAAAAAAATGGAAACGAATAGGCTATGTATTTTAAAGCGTCGTTTTTTATTGCGTTATTTTTGTAATATTTGGTTTGCGGGTCCCATAAACATAGATGGACTCTATATATTTCAATTAGATGCAATTTTTTTTCTTGATTCCACACCATGTTCGCGTAAAATAAAAAAATAGCGGACCCCAACTGAGCACGTCCAACGTCGAGCGAATTGCACAGAGCAACTGATGCTCATCGGTGACGTCGTTTTTACTGAATGAATGAGCGAACGAGCAATCGTTCGCCGAGTCCAACTGATTATTGCTGAACAAACATGTTCGCTCCCTCAAGTGTTCTCATTTACCGCGCGAATAAACGCTTGCTTGCTCAGAATTTAGAACGCTAAGTGAAAACGCAGCTTTAGACGTTTGAAACAGGCACGTTTGTAATACAGGGCGCGGTGCGGCGCGGCGCGCGGGCGCCACTCGCTCCGACCACGTCTCGTCTCCTCTCCCGGGAATTCATATCGTGTGTGAACTTTTTCGAATCTTCTTTGTTTCTTTGTTGAACCATAACTCTAAGTCAGAGCAGTACCAACACTCAACACTAGGGCTATACATAACTTTCATTAACAACTACAGCTGTAGTTGCAGCTGCTCTCATTGCTTTCTAAACTTAAAATGACTGAAGTCATTAAAATGTACTGAAATCTGAAATTAGTTTCGAGAATTTAAATCCAGATTCAGATTTAACACGTATTTAAATTTTATTACAGCTAAATTAAATTAGCTCCAATTTATCCATTTGCAATAGCATTTCTGAAACAGTTTATTTTTTTTGCCCACTATACGCGTGGCACATGAAGTAAATAATTTTATTTACTTTATTTATTTTAGTTTAAATTGCTTTTTAAATGTGCAGAATACATTCAACGTTCTTGGTAAATTAATCCAGTTTAACCCTATAATTAATGCAATTTACGAATTCTGTACCTGTAGTACGTGAGTTAAATATTAAATTGGCGCATTATAATCCAGTTCCGAAGGCGTGAAACGTCAAAAACAGTGAACAACAAATAGATGTGCGAAGTGGAAGGCGCAACCCTAGGGCTTAAAACGTTACGTGACCTGAGTGCGGCGGACATTATAACCAGTTTAAGTCCCAACTCAAAGTTCCATTCAGAATCGCAATTAGCCGCATCCGAATTGTAAAAACGTCAGAAAAGGCAACACTTTCAATTATAAATTAAAGCTTGTAAGCTAGTCAATGTAAAATTTGAATATTCATTTGTGATTTCAACAAGCCTAAAAGGGGTTATACGAGTGAAATTTGTCAATTTATTGGTTGGTAGGTACTTGTGTTTAATTTTCGTCGCTCGCTGTACAATTGGTATTGATGCGCTATTTACGAAATTAATTTTTGTTGATAAATAATTTTCCTCAAGTAGCTCGGGTCAAACGTTTTAATTTCGAATATGAAAAAGGCAATATAGGTGTGGTCAAATTTAAGGGTGTGATGGTACAGACCATCAACTTGAACAACTTTCTCCATGGGACCAACATCGTCATCGCATTGGTTCGATTAGGTATTGAATTTTTCTATGGAACAGTTGATAATTTTTTCGCGATCACGATGTTGGTCCCACGGAGAAAGTTGTTCAGTTTGATGGTCTGTACCACGCCCTTAAATTTGAACACACCTTTCTGGTACACCCCATAGTATACAGGCAGACATACACTTTCAGCGTGATCCGATTTCAGTTGAATAAGAAACATGAGCTGTCACGGAGGAAGCTTCATTCAAAAAAGTACATTCGCGTTATTGCATGCCCAGAGACGATTTGTAAAGATAACGCAGAATGTCTGATGAGCAGATTACATTCAGTGATTCGCCTTCAAGCATTCTTTTTGAGTTAATACGAATATAGACGTAAAGTTGTTCAGATTCAGTTGAATAATTTATAAGGATAATAGAAAGAAATGATCAAATTACCCTAAGTTGATTCGAATATAAAGCTGATAATACGTTTAGTATTTAAATCTATGTTACTGAGGAAACTGGCTGGACCTGCCTTAGACCTATTTCATTATTTATGTATCTATCTATAACTTGAGCGTCGCTAAAATAATATCAGAAAATGGTACAATACTTCTATTATTTTGGGACACTGAAGTTAGTTAAATACAGCTAATATTGGGTTAATGGCTGAGGACATACAACATTTTGCTCACAACATCATATCATTCAGATGAGTCTGATAATCAGTCTTCCCAAGGGGTACCCAGCAACTGGTTCGTGGAGGTCAGATAGGCAGTCGCTCCATGTAAAATACTGGTATTCAGCTGCATCCGATTAGACTGGAAGCCGCCCCCAATGTATTTGGAAGAATATGAATTTTATGACTCCCATTTCCGTGGGTCGTTATTTTTTGCCAATTCAATGCTGAATCCGGTATTCCGAATAATCTATCACAAAAAAGTTTAGAATATTAAATTATAACATAACAGTTATTGCAAAATTCACAGTTGTGACGAATCCACAATTTTCAATTCTGTTTTATGTTCGATATTCCTTTTTATACTATTAAAACGATGTTATTGATAGCTCTCAAAAGCAACTGCTTCAGGGTTCGATGCCACCAAGTACCCAAAGGGAACCTTCCTATTCGATATGGTCTGTTGTCCCTACTGTGTTTATTTGGGTTTCAAATACAATACACGATGTATCTCAAGAGGAGAATCATCAGAAGCAAGACGGAGGGGACCTTAATGCCCGTCGATTTAACGGTAGACTAAAATAGAATACCCTTTATTATGCACACCATTAAAATTACAAAAGCAACCCGCCCGCAATCGAAGGTACCAACAGGGATCGGTGGCCCGATAACTTAAATCCTATACATATTATAGGTTCTGAGATTCTTCTTTCGTAAACTAATTATTTCATACGTCTTCCTGACTGAATTTCTGTCATGGCGGCCAATCTGAGCGGAGATATTGGCGCTGGAGATATTATATACTGTGTAACTGCAAAGGTGCGCACAGGTGCACTCTCTCTTCCGTCACTCTCCTAGTCCAATGGGACAACAATTTAACACGACCGCAACGGCTTAACGTATTCCGAGCCACGGTCTCACCGCTAACTTCTTAACTCCGGTCTGCTACTAAGAAATTCCTATAACATTTTGTCTCGCTTGGGAAGTGAACCCCGGAGCCCACTCGCAGCAATCGCGCTTGCGACTATTAGAAAGGATATGTAAAGGATATTTAACTCAAGACGTAGTCGTTGTCCAGCAATGGAACCGACTCAGGTTTCACCACAAGTTCTTCCACCCTAAAAGTAGTGTGTAGTAGTGGGAAATTGGACCAAAAAAGCTAGCAAAAATAAGAGCTTAGAATGCTTAAGATCTACGATAATTCGTGAATTTCGCGAATTAAATCGTAACCATTCTTCTCTTATTTTTGTATAAGTAAATAAGTACGCACTTATTCCAACATAATCATGTATTGTGTTAAAAAGGTGCTTGATATTTGTTGATGTTTAACTACAGTTCTGATTCAACAACCTTTCAATCATGTTGTTAACAAATTGTTATTAGCGTCCTGCAATTTACCAAAACTACTTACTTAAAACTACTTAAAATACCATCAATTTATACCACGAGGTAAGTACTAACGACCCGCCCCTGCTTCAGACGGTTTTTATGACTTGACAAAACATCGACATTTATTTATTTATTTAATATTAATGTAGTATATACATTTTTTTCATTCCCGAATAAACCCTATAAATGAAGGTGAAATCCATCCGCATCAAAATCCATTGAGTTGTTTAAAAGAACAACGCGCAAAATTACTAGCGAGGGGCCCTGCTTCGCACGGTTTTTACGACTTGATAAAACATTAAGGTTTCTATATTATACAGGGTTACAGGAAAAGTCGACCTAGATCCGTTAAGGGCGTGTAGTACACATCATTTCTGAATGATTTTACTATGGAACCCCCCATCCTAAACTTAACCGTTTTCGAGATATTCGAGTTTTAATTTTTTTTATGAAAATGCCCAATTTTTCGGCTATTGAATTGAATATTTTGTATTTATTTGACTCTTATGATTATTTTTTTGGTTTTTTACATGAAGAATGAGATGCTTAATGACCTCAATGACTAAAATTGCACGTAAGTTAACTAAATAGGTCATTGTAGACGATCGAAACTTAAGAAAAAAAGTAAAAATTATAAAAACATATTTTTCTTTTCTGGATATCTCAAAAAATAATTATCGCACTTGCTCTGCAGATGTGCTTAAAAACATCTACATTTTATCAGCTATCCAACGAGGTATAACACTCTAGGGTATTTATTAACCTCAAAGGTGAAACTTAGTTTCTAAGGCTACATGGCAGTCAGAATAAATCATCTCATAGTTCAAATCTCATAGTTGGCGTACAGATCGTCGGTGATTGTAGTAAGCTAAATGAAACAATAAATCAGTTCAAAATAACATTTATTCACCTAATGTTTTTGAATAACATTTTATAGTTCATGTTCTACGTGTCCACCTCTTTTTCGCACACATTTTCTCATTCTTTCACGTAGTCCACTTTTCACTACACCAGTGGTTAATGTTCTTCTTATGTCGTTAGCAGCATTAATTATCCTTTCTTTGAGAACTTCCACTGACGATATGGGGTTGGGCTCACTGTAAACGAGGCTCTTCATGTGCCCCCATACATAAAAATCCATGGGGGTCAGGTCAGGACATCTGGCTGGCCAGGGTAAAGGCCCACCTCGTCCAATCCATTTGTTAGGATAGTTAATGTCCAACCATTCCCTAACGCTTCTTCTGAAATGAGCAGGGCAGCCATCATGTTGAAACCACATGTCCCGCAGTAATTCTAATGGGAGATCATCTAGTAGGTCACCTAAGTCACCTCTTAAGAAATTTTCATAAGTTTCACCATTGAGGTTGTCTGGAAGAAAGTAAGGCCCAATCAAATGGTTGGAAATGATGCCCATCCACACATTTACACTAAATCGTCGTTGTGACCCCTTTACTCTTTTCTTATTTGGATTGCCTAGTTCTTTAGGAGCCCAATAGTGTGCGTTATGGTAATTAGTAATCCCGTCCTTATCGAATTTGGAT
The DNA here is from genome assembly GCA_946251885.1 of Cosmia pyralina. Lineage (NCBI taxonomy): Eukaryota > Metazoa > Arthropoda > Insecta > Lepidoptera > Noctuidae > Cosmia > Cosmia pyralina. The sequence continues at coordinate 17,717,273 of OX276346.1, forward strand.
TCATCTGTCCACAATATTAATTTTAGGAAATTCGGGTCCTCGATATCTGCATTGAGCATGAATCTGCAGAAGTCCATGCGTCTCGCGGGATCTCCTTCTTCAATTACATGTACCGGCGTGTAGTGGTATGGATACAGGCCTGCCGTATGAACCGTAAACCACACTTTCCACTGAGTTAGACCCAGTTCACGGGCAACAATATTGGTCGAAGTGGTTGGGTCTCTTCTGAACCGTTCTACGATTTCGTTGTCTTGTTCCTCGTCGTCATCAATGACACGTGGTCTTCCTAAGTCCGAACGTCGTCGCGAAACAGAGCCAGTTTCACGAAGTCGTCGGTAAACTCCGTCGAAAACGCTCACATCAGGTACTCGACGGTCGGGATAGCGTCGTATGTACTCAGTCCGAGCTTGTGCGGACACGCAATTGCAGTATCCGTAGCAGATAAGCATATCCGCATATTCTTCGTTCGAGTATGTTGCCATTTTCAATAGTCCAGTATCACAAGCACAAATCAGAGTCCAGTAAACAAGCACAGTAGTCACAGTTAGAAAAATCAGTCCAGAAACAAAGCCAAGCCGTGTGGGAATCCGAAAGCACAATAATTCGCATCTACCATGGACGAATCGCATGAGCAGACTAAAATGGATGGCAAGCAAACCAACGACCAAATACAAAACAATGGGCATGTTGTATCCCCAAACTTGTTTTTGCACATTATTTTTCTCACTCTCACCTGCATAAATCGTAAGTTGTCTCGCTCACACGCACCGGATTAACTTGAAGGACAATAGCCGAGGGACCCGTTAGACCTACTACCTGAACCTTTTCAACTATGTTTTTTTATATGAGTTTAAATACAACCCTAGGTTGTTATACCTCGTTGGATAGCTGATAAAATGTAGATGTTTTTAAGCACACCTGCAGAGCAAGTGCGATAATTATTTTTTGAGATATCCAGAAAAGAAAAATATGTTTTTATAATTTTTACTTTTTTTCTTAAGTTTCGATCGTCTACAATGACCTATTTAGTTAACTTACGTGCAATTTTAGTCATTGAGGTCATTAAGCATCTCATTCTTCATGTAAAAAACCAAAAAAATAATCATAAGAGTCAAATAAATACAAAATATTCAATTCAATAGCCGAAAAATTGGGCATTTTCATAAAAAAAATTAAAACTCGAATATCTCGAAAACGGTTAAGTTTAGGATGGGGGGTTCCATAGTAAAATCATTCAGAAATGATGTGTACTACACGCCCTTAACGGATCTAGGTCGACTTTTCCTGTAACCCTGTATAATAGGTCTTTACTTATGAAATTGCCGTTTTGTATGAAAAAATTTAAAGGAATTTTTTTCATGCATTTTTTATTTGTATTAGGTAATCGTAGTAATCACCCATGCAATCAATGCATCTTTGCCAACGCAGTGGCAGTTTATTGATGCCCTTCTTAAAGAAATCAGCTGGACGAGAGGCAACATATTCTTCAAAGGCATTTTGTACCGCCTCTCGGGTATTGAATTTTTTTCCCGCCAAAAAGTTATCCAAATTCTGGAAAAAGTAGTAGTCTGTAGGCGCAAGGTCTGGTGAGTAGGGCGGATGACGGAGAGCTTCCAACCCCAGTTCTTGCAACTTGGAGACCGTCTACTGTGCAGTATGAGGTCGCGCATTGTCGTGCAGGAGCAGCGGAGACGAGCGATTGACCAATGCTGGTTGGAGATGTGCCAGCTTCTCCATCATTGTGTTCAGTTCTTCACAGTATACATCTGAAGTAATGCTCACCTCATTTGGTAAGGAGCTGTGATGAATCACACCGGCGCTAGACCACCAAACAGTGACCATCACTTTTCTAGGGGTAAGTTTTCGTTTAGGGCATTGTTTAGGTGCTGAACCAGGATCCAACCAACTTGCTGAGCACTTGCGGTTATCAAACAGAATCCATTTTTCATCGCAGGTAACAATGCGGTTCAAAATTCCTTCATTTGTGTGTCTGTTGAGCAGTGCAAGGCACGTCTCGACGCGTACTTCGCGCTGGCGATCATTGAGTTCGTGGGGCACCCATTTCTCAAGCTTTTTTACCTTGCCAATTTGACGCAAATGGACCAATATTGTTTTGACGCTAACGTCGAAAGCTGCTGCTAATTCAGCCGTAGATTGTGTATCATCAGCTTCCACAATCGCCTTTAATTCGTCATTGTCGACCAAAGTCTTCGGACGACCGCGAGGTTCATTTTTCAGGTCGAAATTTCCAGAACGGAAGCGAGCAAACCAATAACAAGTGGTGCGTTGGTTTGTAGTGTTAGCTCCGTAAACGTCGTTGATGTTGCGTGCCGCTTGTGCCGCGTTGCTGCCACGACGGTACTCATATTATATAATATAATTAACATAATATATAATTACTCGAATTTTTAACGTATCCATGATGATGAAAAAGATTGAAATGCGATGAAAATGTAACACTAATCAACAAACAAATGACTACTTTTGGAAAAAAAATCCATGTTTTTAAAATAAAATTAATTTGAAATTAGAATTCTTAGTCAAACAAAAATTATTTTGATTTGAAATGGCCAGTACTGCAGAACGGCAATTTCATAGGTAAAGACCTAATATGACAGAACATTATTCTGCTTACTTCTTCGAGGAATAGGTACTTACAGGTATAACATGTCTAGCTTAGTTCAATATATTGCAGTTAACGAGAAATAATCTAAAATAAAGAATACCAGCAACTGTGTTCCTAACTGACATTAGGTACCTACTCATACTTAGGTAATCAGACATCTGCTTAGATTCTTCCTATTATACATAATAATAAAAAAAAGACTGAGACTGTACTTTCTTAACTCACAATACAATAATTTAAACTTTACGAAAATAAGCGTGAATTCAAACAATTCAGGTTAGTACCTAATATTTATGTTTATTTATACTTTGACCTTTCTGATTTATGAATTTTTTTAATGGATAATAAAAAACTATTATGTTTATAATACTTAATGTAAATAGATAGGTTCACAGAAGGTCGCCATTAGCTTAAATTTTGTTCAGTAATTTAAGAATTTCGTTCAAGAATTCGTACAAGTCCAATTATTTTATTTTTACCGATTTATTCCCGTCAAATCGTTGAAAAGCACTCCAAGCAAGAAAGAATTTGATTAATACAATCAAACAGTGCTACTAAACTTTTTATAGCTGTGATTTGTATTTTGTTAAATATTCTCGCAAAAAGTGTAAGGTTGTGTTGCTATCCTAGCTCTTGTAACCCACAAAGATACCTTTTCCCCACTTGAATCAACCACAACGTAGGGGTGACGGTCAACGCAAGTAGCAGCTTATTTACGGATTTTCTCACGTTCCTTGAACACCATAAACGGCCACAATTCCCGTGCATAATAAATCCCGTACCTTCATCACTACGGCACCATTCTTTTAATTATCACTTTTAATGAACATTGAACGATATAAGGAGCGTTTACGCACGTAATCGTTTAAAGCCCCTTTATAGCCGTTTTGAGCGGTTGTGAGCTAGAGCGGGGCTTACCGAATGATGGATGCACTGGAGGATTACGGAGCGCTGTGTGGCGTTCAGATGACCGCCTGACCACCGCCACTAGTACCGCCGCGTACTGCCGTGTTGTATTATGTAAACAAACATTTGCTTAATACTGCCACAACTAACAAATGATACAAGATGCGAAATGGAGCGTATATAAATGATGTCGTTTCACTGCCACGTTTCAGTAGTTTGTGCCCGTTTTCGGAAGTTGATCCAATGTATGTTTTGTCACGTTCTGTTTACCCGACTGCGGCGAAGCCCAAAAGGAGGGTTATGTGTTTGACCTGTATGTATGTATGTTTCTTATGTTTATGATTCAGGTTGTTGTGCTACGCAAATCTGCGAGACATCTAAGGAGGTGCATGATATTATTAACGCAATTTAATTAACATTGACGAGTTTGTGGAATTTATAGGTATGTCTAAATCACTAACTGGAACTTAACATCACTCGCAATTGTACCACGTTGACAACCTACTGTGTGATATAATGGGGGGGCATGGAGTTCTAAAGTACAGGCCTAGGCTTAGCTTTAGACTCCAGATCTCCCACAAATTAAAAAATGTTGTCTATACAGGTAGTATCTGTCAACTTAATATTTATTTATACTTATTACAAAATAAAGTCGCTTTTCGTGTCTGTCTGTGTGGCCGCGTTGTTCTTCTAAACTACGCAACGGATTTTGATGCGCTTTCACTATAATTTAGAGAATGTAGTCCGAAAGGTATATAAGTCACAGGTCGCTAGTGACGTAATATATGTCTAGTCGATTAGTAAGACTGTCTAACTTCCGGGACCATAGACTCTGTGTAAACAGACAACTTACCCTGATAAATTAGATATTTATTTTATTAGATAACCTACACGGAAATCTCTTAACACTTCTTGTTACTCAAATAGAAACATATTTCTAACTTTTACGTAATTTCTAAAACGGTACATATAACAAGACCAACTTCGGCAATAATCCGGAAAAAGTTTAGGGTAAAGAAATCGTAACTTAATATCTAAAAGAAATCATATTTCACTGTTGATCTCTGAGGAGCTAGCGATCCAATCGGGTAAACAAGTAGCCTATGTCCCTCTGCGCGGAGGCAACTTTCCCTGCAAAGTTTCATCGCCAGCCATTGGTCCTTCGAGACCGGATCGAGTAACAAATAAAACTACAATCAAATCTTATTCATAACATTACAAACGGAGATTGCAGAGCTCTCGGTTGTAAATAATGTTGTGAGCGCTATCTTGCTTTGGATTTCTTGAATGTGAATTATATTTAGATCTTCATTAAGTAGGTAATAATGTTCCCAACTGTGTTGGGATCGGCTTCCAGTCTAACCGCATTTAGCTAAATACCATTATTTGACATGGAGCGACTGCCTATCTGACCTCCATAACCCAGTTACTGGTATCAGAAATAATCTAAAATATTCCGGAAAATGTCACAGGAGTTAGTAACCTGCAACCAAAACCACTGATCCAAACTCATGCAAAGGGTTAAATGCGACTTTTTTTATGATGCGCATTTCAGACATTACAGAGAAGGTCAACCGTAAACGAGTTTATGCTTGAATGAGGAACTTCTATAAATAAAATGCATTTAAACGAGCTTAGTCTCGAAAATGTCATTTAAAGGTCGTGTTATTAGGTTTGCATCTAATAGTATTTTTAAAGTAATAAATAACGTTGGATCAAAATGTCAGTTGGGTCAGGTATGTTTTAAAATAAAGGGTGTTGGGAATAATGCAATAACAGAGTGATTGAGTCAAAATGAGGGTGGGTATCACGGGAGGGTGGCAGAAAGTTTTGAAAGTGGTCAAGAGTACCCCCAAAAGTAAATATTCTAGGAAACACCTGGCTATCTATACATCTATTTTATTTTTGTACCATAAAATATATATACCATAAATAATACCATCAATGCGGACGAGTACTTCGACGCCTAAGTGTCCTTTTGTTTTTGTATTTATTTGTATAGTTAGTTAATTTGTTATTTACTTTAGTACCTAGTGTAAATAGTGTTAACTTGTATAATTGTTTATAAACCACAAAAATAAAATAATTATTTTTGTACCATTAGGTGTTATGGTCACCACAACTTGTTCAATTCATGATAACAATGCTATATTAATTCCTTTGACAAAGGTAAAGTTACGAACACGGACTAGAAAAAAAAAGAAGCACTCCGAGCCACGCATATCGAAAGTGAAGCATAGTAAGTATGCCGGGACCCTTTGTACAAACATGCGCCTCACGCACACATTTACATCATAGCATTCCGACCGGCCAGGCGGCCGCCATTACGTGTCTTTGTCAAATCAGGCATACATAGATCGGTAAGGTGTTTCAATTTCGATACGCGTGGCGCGGAGTCCTTCTTTTTTTTCTAGTCCGTGGTTACGAACAAAATTGTTAACCCTTAAGCTTTACCTTCTACGAATATACCAACCTACATGAATATCAAAATAATAGCGTTTTTTTATGACATGTTGATCCTCCTAACCAACAAGTGTTCATTAAAATAGATTCTTACTCCATAAATGAATATAGGTAACACATCGTATTGAAGACCTCTTGTACATACTTATAAACGAAGAAAGGTACGTACAGTACATAATATTGACGTCTAAATCATAGGCGAGATAGAAGACGTATAACTAAGCTAATACCCGAGGACATAATGTTACTAATGATACGGGATAACCGAGGGGACGATCAAAATTTTGGGGAACAAAGCGTTGCCGTAAACGACGTGTTTTGAGTTTCACCGGAACAATGAGATAATGATTCGTGAGCTCGTAAAGTGTGCACTTGTAACTATAGAGTTGTCAAACTTCCTTCAGGCGTGGATCCGAGGGTTTGACGAGGGCCCAATCTCTGTCTGCACGTACTTGGACGTGCCCACTAAAATACTCCTTCACATTAGGTACATTGAAACAATGAGTACAATGTTTCTAGTTAATGTGATTAATGTCTTCGAGGAACACTCGGTAACACAACAATTCATTTTGGTATTTTGTCTTCAACACTTCGTTACGCTATTTAATTTGATGAACGTCATTCTAAATATGGTGACAACGTGTAGGTGTTTAAATTTGCCGGCAATGTAAATTACTTGTGTTTTGAAACTCGTTACAAGTCAAAATCATTTATTACTTCACGCTACGTTTGTAATTTCAAAGTTTTCAAAGTCACGGGAGCGTACCTATGTAAAAACCTATATAAAAGTATAGAAAGGCTTGACATGATTTAGTTTAGATTGCGACGTACATGTCTTGTGAATGATAGGCACTTTAATCAACGTGCTTCTACGAATAACGCTCGTGATGTCCTCGGCATGTTGTCATAAATCGTCGGCGCGGCCGCGAGCAATGGTACGTCGCGACAAATTGTGAGAAAAATAAATTTCCGGATATCAAGCAAAGCTCTTGTTAAAAGAAGGAAGGTGGCAGCTGGACAAACAGATTGCTGGAGGCACCGGCCGCGCGCCCTCCCTGACAAACGAGCTCACTCCTGACACCAGATTCTTTTTTGGCAAAACGAGAGCGTGTCTGGGACATCTCTACTCTATCAAACAGCTGTTTGAGTGTCAAAATTAAAAAAACGAAATAGAAATGTTTCAGATAAACAAAATAACGCCAATAAAAGTAGCTTAACCTAAATACAGTAAAATGTCTAAATTGTGTTCTGGTTTTATTTCTAACCGATTATACTAAAAAGCTTACAATTCTTAGTTACGAGCCTTTTGATGGTTGTGGAATGGCCGCCATAAAAATAATTACGACGTCTAGCTATGATTAGATAATTTAATTACTTACTGCTTTCATTGTGAAGATGGTAATAAATTGAAGACAATAGATTTATGATACAGAACAGACTGGATGCTCTGAAGATATGAAACAATCGCAATGAGCTTATCGTCTAGAGATTATCTATTAGAGGCATATAATTCTCAAGTCTCATGCATTTGTTTTATAGGACATTTCAAAGCCAGTAAAGCTTTTCAAGATCTAATATAATAATTCTCATGTTACAAAGATCTTTCATACATAAAGGAGGATGAGCATTGATTATGAAAGCTAGCATACCTGCCAACGGCAACAATCAAAATAGGTACAATCAATGGAATTATTGCCAGTAATTGCAATAAGTATGTAATTTTTAGGGTTCAGTACCTCAAAAGGAAAAAACGGAACCTTTATTCGTATTATTATTATTTCCTTTAGGACCAATTTATTGTCCATCTGTCTGCCTGTCTGTCTGTCAGTTTGTCAGTCTGTCAAGCCCCTTTTTCTCAGGAACTCGTGGAGGTATCAAGTTGAAATTAATATCAATCAGTGGTCCCTTGGAGTTCTAAAAAATCAAGCTTCTAAGACCACTCAGTAAAAAATACGGCCATTTGTGCGACATATTTTGATACTCGCAAGTAAATTAAAACCTATAGGGTCCTTACCGTTGACCTAGAATCATGAAATTTAGCAAGAAGCAAGGTCTCACACAGCACAAGTAAAGGGAAAAGCCCAAAAATCGTTAATTTGTAACTGAACCAATAAAAATTTGGGATTATAAAATTAAATTTGAACATGGTTTTCAACTACTACGTTATGTTTTTTTTGGGATAAATTCTTTATAACGACGGAACTCTTCATTGTGCGTGGTCCGACACGCACTTGGCCAGTTTTTTAGGGTTCCGTACCAAAATGGTAAAAAGTAACCGTTATGGTGCGACTCGGTCTGTCTGTCTGTCTGTCACAGCTGGATTTCTCAAGAACTACTAATGCTATCAACTTGAAATTTGGAACCGTTTTAAATGACGTTTACCCAACTAGTTTGTAAATAAGAAAGAAATAAAAATATATATATGGTTTTTTTGTAACAGGGACTGAAAGGGGGTCTTAAAATTTCGAAGTCGAGCTACTAGGGCATGTGGGGTATCATATGAAAGAACGCTGTTTGCACATTCTCAAACATTTTTTTATTTTTTATTAGGCCATATAGTTATATACTTTTGATGATAAATGTAAAAAAAAATACCGTTCCCCCCTTACCTCTGGAGTTTGCATAGAGAAAAATCTGAAATTATTCTATGTGATTAAAGTTTATGTAAAAATTACAGGAAAAATAAAACGATGTCTTTAGAGACATCGTTTTATTTTTCCGATTTTCAGATATCGGAACGGAACCCTCGGTGCGCGAGTCCGACTCGCTCTTGACTGGTTTTTTTTTATCAACCAGTTCTGCAATAAGAATTCTGGAATACTAACAGATGAAGTGATTCTTTACGTCACCACACACGTCACTTCTTTTAGAAAATTATCTCTACTATCAATCCTTGATTCATTTGCGACGTTGCGTTGATCGTTTTAAAGTCATTTTGGCAACGGCACTATCACTGGATCCTGGAAACAGTTAAAAATGCATTTAACTTCCTTCAAAGATATTTTATGCTGACAATAAAAGTTTATGGGTTGTCCATTGCATTCTCATCAAGGTTTCATATTTAAATATTATGTTTGAAATATTTAAACATTTTTTTTTTTTTAACAAAAAACTGCTTTACTGTAGAAAAAAAGTAATATTAATTATACCAGTAGTTAGCTATCCTTCAGTATAATATCTCTTATATAATATATCTTCAGTATAATATATCCTTCAGTTTTTAATAAATAAATAAAATCTTTGATTTGCTTGTCATTTCATTTTAACAAAAATTCTGATAAATTTTAATTTCATATTTGATATTTGTATAAAACGCTGTTAACGACAAAACATCTCTGTACCTATTTTATTTATAGCACCTACTTTTAAACCTATGTTTAACAAATAAAAAACTTTGACTTAGACAGTTCTAAATCATTATTGATAATAAATGAGAATATAATAATAGGGCACGTGTAACAACATCCATCGCTTGACATCAATGTAAGTACGAGTATTTAGCATCATAAGTACCAGTACATAACTAACGTAATAGTGAGATATTATGTCTCTAAAAGAAAACTTCACCTTTTCCTTTATTATAATGTATGGATAAATGTCATTTTCCAAGGTGAAGAAGGTCATAGGGTACATTTCGGTGTGAGTCACGCGTGGCCCGCGTCAGCTGTTGGCGATCGCTAAGCCTTAATATTTCTCATATGAGTTCCTTTCCCCTCTGTAAAAAATGCCAAGGCCGAACCCACTTATTTATCGAATTGTTCCGTATAAACGACGCGACGTAAACAAACTGGAACTGATGTTAAATATTCAGGCAGCCTTTCATGGAGGCCGGTTGACTGTTATCATTGATAGGCAACGCATTAGGCAATAAACTCACGGGGCGAGCATATGCCGTGCCTGCATGCGGTTGCGGTTGTACGGTTTAATTTCAAAGTTTAGTTTTAGTTATAACTAAAACTAAACTTTGAAATTAAATTTTTGTTGAAGTTACGCAGATTATTTATTATTTCATAACCCACGGCACATTCAGTGTGATATTTGATCCTGTGTGCAATTCATCTGCCTTGCATAGACTCAATCTCCTTTGTATTATATAATTGCATAGCACATGTGTGAGTACTATGTATATACTCTAAAGCTACCATTTACTGGGTACGTCTTTGTTTGACTTGAATATGCCCTGGCGGCTGAGAGTATGTGACGCTCACTCTTAATGTCTCGCTGATGGTGGCGCGTGTTGGATCATTTAGCTAATCCATGCGTCAGGTTCGTGAACAAGCGCTGTCAGTGAAGGCTGGTCATACCTTAGCGGCCACGGCTTATTTTAATTTAATTTAAATATTTGAATTGTTTTTTTTTTTTTTTTAAGGACGCTTTTAACGTTATGCATCGTTCTCACATGTAAAATTTCAACATGAATGATGTAACCATTATTTTGTAACCATATCTTGATTTAAAAGAGTGTCCGTGGAGTTTCTTGCCCGTTCTTCTCCATAGGTACCTACTATGCTTTGGAATGGGCGCCTAGCTTCATCTTTTTGACTGACCGACCCCTTGACAATTCAAAAGTGCCTGTAATTGGTTTAATTGAAATAAATGCTTTGAGTTTGAGTTTGCGTTTTCCCAACTATATTTACATTTACCTTGATTATAAGTTAGGCAGTTATGATAAACGTTCTCAAGATATCAACAAAACCTTAACTGAGTAGATATGATCGATTATGTTGTATTTAAGAATAAGAAAAATCAATCGGAAATATATATCGTTCTTCTAATATTCGTTTTTCCGCCTCGATGTAGGTACTTACTTTATACAAAGAATAAATACTAAGTCGAATGTCAATCATTTGGATCCTTGAGAAAAAGAATGCCTTTCTTTTTCTCTGTGTAGGTATTTATTTCCAATTGGACTAGTTTTCTTTTGACTTCAATATTCTTTACTATACGTAGTTATTATTATTATATTTATTTATTTCAGGCTATGTCCGTAGTGTTAGACTCAATGGTCTTAAATACTAGTCATAATAGTAGGTATATAAGAAACATAAGAATTGAATTATTTTTCTGTTTCATAACTTAACAGCTTGCCAAGCAGCTGCTAGTGCCCTTTCTACCCACTTTTATTTTGTAGCGAATATTAATAAGGGCTGTTAAAACTGAAGTTTGTTCCCCTTGAAAGAAGCTTAAGTATGATTTTGTTAAATTATTAAGAGGGGTGATTGAAACAGCCTTGCCTTGCTATAGCAATATCTTAGTATTGAGTGTTCGATCCCGACCTAGAAACTAAGGAATCCTATCTTCATGCTACGAGTATTAAAGAAAGTTCTAGTTTTTCTGCGCGGTGGATATAAGGGCTATTACCTTACGTAGGTATTTTATAGAATGGTTTAATCGACAAACGCGCTATGCAAACTGTAGTTAAGTAAACTGTTACCGCAAAAATAGTCATCACGAGTGTATAAAGAAAATAAAAGTATCCTAATCCTTAAAGCGACGGTAAACGACTTTTAATGATTTTAAACTGAAGATCGGCGTCTAAACGAGTAGTGTTAATGATTTAAAAAAAAATGCATGTTAAATTAGAGCATTTTTTAATAACTTAATATGTGAATATTTTAGATTATGTTAATATTACATAGTGTTATTAATTTGTAAAGTTATGTATAATGCAGATAAAAAATTGAGAATCACGCAAAAACTATCAAGCGTATTTTAATGAAATCTTCATAATTTTAAAGATTTTTTAACTATTTATCTTTTAATATACGTGTTTTAATATAATACCTTTTTATTTTATGTATAATAAATTAATAATGCCTCTAATTAGGGACAGCGCTCCTTTATGGGCGAGTCCTATTACAGGGTGGACGTACGACGCGTGACGTGAGCTCAGAACAGAACACGCAAGCTAACCACCCAAGGCCGTTGGCATATCTATCTATATAAATAAAAAGAGAGAAGTCTTAATGACTGACTGACTGATTGACTGACTCATCAATGCCCAGCCCAAACCCTTGGACCTAGAAAGCTGAAATTTTGCACAGAGGTTCCCTTTATAATGCAGACAAGGAACGAGGAAGGAATTTCCGATAGTACGTTCCCGTGGAATATTATCCAACATACACGCGGGCGAAGCCGCGCGGGACATGCTAGTACGTGTAGGTATATCTGCGTCTTAAATAGAAACGAATACAACAACGACACGTGCCTACAAGATCTGATCATTTCTTTTACCGATATTCAGTTCTTGTGAATTTTTTATGATTAGGTAACATTTTTGGCATAATTCTAAGTAAACATATATAAATATACATTATTTTCGTAACAATATTTCACACGAACAGCGGGAATATATATTAATATTTCCAATGATTACGGAACTCCAAAATCGGGCCGTACCTTTATATCGGCTGGTGTTCCCGAAAGCAGTCGCACACAATTTTGCTTTGAACATCTCTTTGTGTAGTTGATCGTTCATAAATAAGCACATTTTGTACTGTTACATATCCAGCCGGTTTTATATGCTCACAACTATTTTAAAACCAGAATACGCTTCAAAGAGCTATGCGAAAATTTGCTAGTAATCAAAGCCATGTGAAAATTTGTCATATTGGGAAAATATTTTCGCCATTTTGGTGCAAATATGTAATGAATGAAATCATTAAAAAAATATCGGAAAACACAGCACAAAATGGAACTCTTTAGTCCAACACGATACTACCAACTCTGCTGGTATTGAGCCACATCTGCAAAGGTTATATTTTACATTAGAAGCCGACCGCTAATACATCCAAGAGAAAGGCTTAGCTGATAAAAAGACGACACACAGCCACAGCTGGTGCCAAATTTAAATACGTTCACAGTAAGAGAATATTTTTTGAATCACGTTTTACGTTTTAGAAAGAAAGCATTGCAAAGGACACTGATAAACCGAAAGTTTAAAAGGAAAAGTAATATTTTCTTGTTTTTGTAAAGAAGTCTTAAGATTGTTGAGCCCATTCCACAGAAGTTTCTGGAACACTAAGGAATAATAAGGAGCCATAAACCAACATTATGTTGAATATAGAAGTAAATAATATAATACTCGTTTATAAATTAACTTCTAAGCAGTCTTAACAAACTGTTGTCCTTTGTAGAGTGCTTTTATTATGTTCTGTAACATGATGTTGTTGTTTATACGTAGCAGTATACGAACGGATACGTAGGTAAAAATATCTTTACTTTTTATTGGAACCGAGGTTGAATGAGGTTTCTCAACTCAATCCTCAAATGATATCTGACTTTGTACCACCACTGTAACAAAACTTAAATGGAGCGACTGCTTATCTGAGCTCCACAAACACTGTGTTGTGGACACCCACAACACAGTTACTGGCTAATACGATATCCCTTGGTAAGACTGGTTGTCAGACTTTCGGGCTTCTGAAGACTCATAACGTCTGTCAAAGATCCACGAATAATAGCCGGGACCAACGTCTTAAAGTGCTTTCCGAGCCACTGAGGGGTCTTGGTATGTAAAGATGATCACCCATCCACGGAACAACCATAGCAAGCGTAGCTTAATTACTTAGCCACAAGCTTAATAAGCTTCTAAAAGGCTAAAGGTATGGGGTTATACGTTGTTTTAGATTTATGTAGGTAGTCACATCTTTAGAAAAATCAGTTTAATTATAGATACTTACAATTACAAAGTTCCATAAAATAATATAATAAAGTTATTCAGCAATCCCCTTCCAATTAACATTTCGCAGAGATAAAAAGGGTTCACGACAGATATCCGAACATCGTGAACGGCACGTAGCGCTTTGCCCACTAAAACATTAAAAAGAACATAAAGTTGGTACAGCTATCTCAACAAACTAACGTTAGGGAATCTCTCGTAGTGGGGTCAGGTATTGTGAAAAAACCAGGGGCGATATCACAACAAACCCGAGGTGCTCGGCGCGCGCGTTGTTACGCCGACGTGACCCGAATGCCCACGCCCCGATGTTCAGGGATACTTCACAAATGTTTCCGTTACGATACGCGATCTTTTCCTTTACTGAATGCGTACTAAACACGTAAATAGCTATATGATCACCTTAACTTCGCCGTTTACATGTATTTATATACGACTACAATCTAACTGGATCTAAGTACTTTATTTTTATGAGTTTGACGTTATTATCATGTGTGAGATATTGGTGCCGATTCTCTTGTCACAAATGCCTCTAAACTAGACTAAAAATCACTAAAATTTAGTTTATTCCTGTCAAATGACGATTTCCCATTCTGAAATTGACTAAAGTGACACAACTTAACTGTATTTTAGTTTGACAGGACTAAGATTGTACGGAGTTATTAGTTTAGTGAAAATGGCAATTTTGCTATTCTGAATTTGACTGTTTTCACCTAAAATTTTAATTGTCAAACTAAATCAGACTATGTTTAATCGCGATTAAAAAGGTGTGGAATAAAATTAGTTGACATGAACTAAAATTCACACCGAGACCTTGACTTCGGATGCAAAAACAGTAGTGTATGTTTTTCTTTTCACTTGCATATATCTCGAAAACGGTGAGTCCTATGGCAAAAATAATGAAAATTTGGCCCCCCTTTACAAAAGCCATAAACCCCTATGACTCAACATGTAGGTACCAAAAAAAAAGGTACCAAAAAAAAGATACCAAAAAAAAGGTACCTACATTCCATATAAAACAAGTTGAAGCTGCCCCCTCCCTGCGCCCCTCCAGCTCTAAAAGATATTTGACCCGGTAACGACAGCGATGTCGGTGAACAAAATATGACAAGCCTGTCACTTCATAGTGATTTCGTTAGTTCCAATTAAAGCCACCGGGTCAAATATACTACAGGCACTATATACCACGCGAAGTCACGATTGTCAAACTCGATTTTAGTTGTGTCAAAATTGTTATTATATTTAGAGGTTTTTTTTTTTGCAGAATAGCTGTAAGATTCTCATAGCAAAAAGTAAGGAATTTTAGTGATAGTTTAGTTAGTTTAGTTCGGTGTACAACAGAATCGGCACCATTGTTTTAATACCTTTATAAGATATTAAAATGGAAACCACAGTTAATGTGAATCACGTTGCGAGTCACCATTAATTAGTACCTATCAAAGAGTCGGTGTAGGTACATACCTATGTAGTTTTACTTAACCCGTCGCGCGCTAATTAGCAGACACAATTGAAATTCTATTGTTATCTGTACACATGATGTGCAATCGACATTTTAAGAGTTAATAATATTTGCTTGACCACATCTAATGTTAAAGTAACATCACCGTCTAATTAAAATGTAGTTGTTACTCTGATCGTATAATTTTAATATTTACCGCGACATTATTTTGTCGCTACATTTTAAGAAACACGGAATTCGTTTTAGCGGCCCTCGATATCGCTTGCAAGAGTTCCCCGCGGCAGGGTCAAGGTGATTAGCTAATTAACCCGACAGCACGTGATTGATATCTGTAAAATTGATTACAGAAATATTTTGAATAATATCTTCCAAAACATTTCGGTTATGAAAGCTGGGATTCCTGTCGGGACATCAGTTTGGTTAAATTATTTTTGATTTATTAAATATATCACACAAAATAATATGATATTATTACTTATGCACTCTCTGCCTAGCCTTTTCTAAACATGTTGGGGTCGGCTTCCAGTCTAACCAGATTCAGCTGAATACCAGTATTTACATGAAGCGACTACCTGTCTGACCTCCACAACCCAGTTAGTGGGGTAATACGATACCCCTTGGTAAGACTAGTTGTCAGACTTTCGGGCTTGACGACCCGTAACGACTGTCAAGGATCCACGAATGACAGCCCAGACCATCGGCTTAACTTGCTTTCCGAGGCAGGGAGGAGTCTCGGTGTGTAAAGATGGTCACCCATCTACGGGCCAACCCCGGCAAGCGTTGCTTAACCTGTTGTATCGACCCGTGGGGGCTTGCATAACGCATTATAGGTGTAAAAATATTGGTGAAAAATATTTGCTAAAATATTGTGAAAAATAATGGAGCTTGTGGCTAAGTAATAACAATCGCTCGGGTCACTTACTGTGGTTCTTCCGTGGATCGGTGACCATCTTAACTGACATACAAAGACCCCTCCGAGTCTCGGAATGCACGTTAAGTCGTTGGTCCCGGCTGCCATTCGTGGATCTTTGACAGTCATTACGAGTCGTCAGAAGCCCGAAAGTCAACCAGTCTTACCAAGGGAGGGTATTAGGCAGTTACTGGGTTGTGGAGGTCAGATAGGCAGTCGCTCCATGTAAAACACTGATATTCAGCTGCATCCGGTTAGCTGGAAGCCCACCCCAACATAGTTGGGAAAAGGCTAGGTAAACGATGATGACGACGTGTGTAAAACATTACCTAATAAATATTAACTAAGTATGTCACAACTCTACTAAAACGGGGAAAATAAAACAAACCTACACGCTGCACGTATTGAAAAAATCCATCCTGTGACACAAAATCCTTTGTATTTTACAATATGCACTACTCAAAAACTTAGCTAAGCGCATAAAGAGTAAAGTGTGCAAGACTTTTTTCAGACGGCGTGCAGCGCAGCGTTTCGACGAGTTTAGTGCATGTTCAACCATTGAACGGAACATTACAGTACCTACCTATTGCAACTATGTACACATAGGCCCATGTTTATAGTAGCTTGCTCGTGTGATACAGCTTTGATCTAAGACAAACATTAAGAACGAAGAAAGTTAGAAAAAACAACAAATTCATCATTACATACTCGTATATTTTGGTTTCACTAGAAACCACCTAAACGAGGGTAGAAATAGAACACTATGACGTATCTCAAAGTAATGTCAGAACACCAAAAATAGGCCAAGAAACAAATGAACGTCTTTAACTCGAGTGAATCCGTTCCATTTTCGACAAGCCGTATTCCCGAGTGGTGAAAAAGAATTTAGACCGCTGTATTGGACTCAATTTAACCTGTCACAGTATTATTGACAGATCAGACATAATTAACGGCATTAATGGCGCCATAAATGTCAGCAGCCGTGCCGGACCCAGTTCATAATAATCCGCTTATGGGTCACGCAATTCGAGAACGAATCCTCTGGCTCACTTGTAAGGGACACTTTTATTATAGCTCTTAAATCAAGTGTGCTCAATAGAAGATCTTGTATTAATATTCTATGGCAGATATAACCCTTTTTAGCAGGTGAAGGGAGACTTTATGGATTTTGTATGTGATGTGGTCGACGCCTTATACATATAAGTACCTACCTATCTGTATCCACACTTGATGTGTATCTATAACCAATAACTGTTTCTAGGAGTACATCAAGCGATCAAGCTTGTTGTTTAATTTTTTGTTTTATTTGCTAAAACTATGAAAATTTATGTGGTACAGGAAGTCAGAAAACAGTCGGTTCAAAAAGTCCAAACCCACCAAATAACTAGCTTTGTGCTGTGTGTTAATACATAGTAAGTAAATTAGCTCTGGGCTGTGTGTTAATACATAGTAAGTTAAATAGCTGTGTGCTGTGTGTTAATACATAGTAAGTAAACTAGCTGTGTGCTGTATGTTAGTATATAGTAAGTAAATTAGCTCTGGGCTGTGTGTTAATACATAGTAAGTTAAATAGCTGTGTGCTGTGTGTTAATACATAGTAAGTAAACTAGCTGTGTGCTGTGTTAATACACAGTAAGTAAACTAGCTGTGTGATGTGTGTTAATACATAGTAAGTAAACTAGCTGTGTGATTTGTGTTAATACACAGTAAGTAAACTAGCTGTGTGATGTATTAATACACAGTAAGTAAACTAGCTGTGTGCTGTGAGTTAATACATAGTAAGTAAACTAGCTGTCTGCTGTGTGTTAATACATAGTAAGTAAACTAGCTGTGTGCTGTGTGTTAATACATAGTAAGTAAACTAGCTGTGTGATTGAAGTTATTACATAATAAATAAACTAACTGTGTGATGTGTTATTACGTAGTAAGTAAACCAGCTGTGTGCCGTGTGTTAATACATAGTAAGTAAACTAGCTGAGTGCTGTGTTAATACATAGTAAGTAAACTAGCTGTGTGCTGTGTTAATACATAGTAAGTAAACTAGCTGTGTGATGTGTTAATACATAGTAAGTACACTAGCTGTGTGATGTGTTAATACACAGTAAGTAAAGTAGCTGTGTGCTCTGTGTATAAAAACATTGTAAGTAAACTAGCTGTGTGCTGTGTGTTAATACATAGTAAGTAAACTAGCTGTGTGCTGTGTTAATACACAGAAAGTAAACTAGCTGTGTGCTGTGTTAATACATAGTAAGTAAACTAGCTGTATGATTTGTGTTAATACATAGTCAGTAAACTAGCTGTGTGATTTGTGTTAATACATAGTAAGTAAACTAGCTGTGTGATGTTTTAATACACAGTAAGTAAACTAGCTGTGTGCTTTGTGTTAATACATAGTATGTAAACTAGCTGTGTGCTGTGTGTTAATACATAGTAAGTAAACTAGCTGTGTGCTGTGTGTTAATACATAGTTAGTAAATTAGCTGTGTGATTTGTGTTAATACATAGTAATGCTTGGCTGAATGCTTGTCCTGCTCCACAAGGACGCATTAATTAATTGATTAGCATTCGGATATATTGTTGGACCTGCTGAAGATTAAGATGAGAGAAAACTTTCTTTGCATTGTTTAGATTCAATCTCTTAGTATTATATAATTGCATAGCACGTGTGAGCACTATGTAGCTACTATTAAGCTACCGTTTACTGGGTACGTCTTTCACTGACTTGAGTGTGCCCTGGCGGTTGAGAGTATGTCATGCTCACTCAAATGTCTCGCTGATGGTGGCGTGTGTGTTGGATCATTAAGTTCCCTTCAAAATGGTTGAGCTAATTGGTGCTGATCCATGCGTCATGTTCGTGAACGGGCGCCGTCAGTTGGGACTGGTCGTCTCTTAGCTGCCATGGCTTATTTTTAATTTTAATATTTAATTTAGTTGTTTTAGTTATTATCTTTTTATTACGGACGCTTTATTAAGTGCACGTCTTTATACATTGTTCTCACATGTATATTTTCAACTTGAACGATGTAACCAATATTTTGTAAAAATATTATGATTTAAAAGAGTGTCCGTGGAGTTTCTTGCCCGTTCTTCTCCATAGGGATCTACTACGCTTTGGAATGGGCAACTAGCTTCATCTTTCTGACTGACCGACCCATTGACAATTCAAAAGTGCCTGAAATTGGTTTATTTGAAATAAATGCTTTGAGTTTGAGTTTGAGTAAGTAAACTAGCTGTGTGATGTGTTAATGCACAGTAAGTAAACTAGCTGTGTGCTGTGTATTAATACATGGTAAGTAAACTAGCTGTGTGCTGTGTGTTAATACATAGTAAGTAAACTAGCTGTGTGCTGTATGTTAGTATATAGTAAGTAAACTAGCTGTGTGCTGTGTTTTAATACATAGTAAGTAAACTAGCTGTGTGCTGTGTGTTAATACATAGTAAGTAAACTCCGTTTCTTGAATTAACGCAGAGAAGTCAATGACCGGTGAAATGCTGACATGAAACAGAAAGCTTTATTTAATAAATATCTTTCAACAGTCTTTTATATTTAATAAAGGTCTGCCAACGAATAATTCATTAAATAAATTAAACAATCACATCGAGCACACAATACCTACATAATTATGTGCCACCACAGCCCACACAAAAAGATCGAGTACCATAAAATAGTTGTAGCGATAGAAGTACATTACAGCTCGTTAAATAATTATCACTGTGTGTGACATGTTACATTAAATGTTCGATTTACGTATCGCAAAATACATTATTAAAGATAAGTAAGATGTTGTAATTATATTCTGAATTTTCAAATAAATTATTTAAGATGATTATTGTATTTTTGGCTGATTTTAATTAAAATATGTATTATTAAATGTCGGCGTTGAATAACAATAAGCTTTAGACGATACCTATCCACGTAAGTACTTAGTTTCGCTAAATACTATAGCGACCCACTTATCTCGTTAACATAATATATTTTAATAGGTACGTGTCCCTCGGTGTATTTTCACATGTTGAACAGAAGGCAATGGAATAAAACATCTGATTGCTAACAAGTCTCACTTTAACGAAAGTTATCGAATAAACGCTGAAATAATTTGTGTTGGCTCATTTTACATTGTACTCTGACACAGGCGCTCATCGGCGATACAATTCATGTGTATAAATTTCTGTGAAATAAAGTAAGGGAATTTTTTTCATTTTTACATGGAGATATTCCTTTATTCGGCCGCGTTGAATTAAATACCATCCCGGGAGTATTACGTGATGTTTCGAGATAAAACAGCCATGTCCTTCTCCTTGACCTGATATTTTCCTTAAGATTAGGTAAAGACATTATAATTATTGGTTCTTTGAAGTGTCATAGAATTATGTAGGCACAGATTATTTCGTTTTATCATTTTATGTTATACTAAAATAACGAATTCAGATTTATTTCAGTTTTCTTCTAAATAAATAAAATATTATTTAAATCAGCACTTGAACCTAGAATTTGTAGCAATTTGTAATCATAATGATCACAGATTGTAAGTCTGTGTGCACATCATTTTTCAATTACTCTCAACTTGCTTATTGCGCCGCATGCTCTGTTACCTGCACACGTGAGGACCTAATGGTTGCGTCAGCAAACGGTATTAGTGTTGTTGAATTAAAAAAAAAAAACAAAAAACAAATTTAAAAAATATGTATTTTATGTGACATTTTGCCATCAAAACGCTAAGAAATAGAAGGGAAGTGCATAACAGCAACAGTGCAAAACGGAAAAAAAATGCAACTTTTCTCGAGATAGAAATAATAATTGACTCGCTTAAAAGCGAGAAAGGAACAACTTCATATGTAGAGAAGAGAGGAGATTATTCCGCAGTGCAACTTTTTCTCAAGCATCATTATTTTTGCAGCTCTACAGATATTGGTCTGGTGTAGCAAAGATATTGCCTGTAGCTGTCACCGCCAGTAGTTTCAACTGGCTTATGTACTTGTGTCGTTTCCCCGCATTGTACACCCGGACCGAGCGCGGAATGTGTTTCTGCGCTGTATTATTCTTTTTTATTTACCCCACCGTTTTTTGTCTTCATGTTTATTAATATGTAGTGGACGTAATGTAACTTGCGGTGATTTGGTTTAGGAACATTGCATTATGGACGTTTTTATTTCTAAATAATGCATGTTTATGACTCGGAGTAATTTTCTTTGTCTAGTTATTTTGATGTTGTCCATTGTCCAACAATATATCTGTTAAAATAAAAAGCATTCTACATTTTGGTGAAACGCAGTATAAAGCATAGGATTTTAATGCTTACCTATCACACTAATATTATAAAGGCGAAAGTTTGTGAGTGTGTGTGTGTGTGTGTGTGTATGTTTGTTACTTCTTCACGCTCAAACAACTGGACCGATTTGGATGAAATTCGGTATGTAGACAGCTTATAACCTGGATTAACACATAGGCTACTTTTTATTCCGGAAAAATGTAGTGCTCCCGTGGGATGAGCAAGAAATTCAAATATATTTGCTACTCTTTCAAACTCAAACGCCTCGACCGATTTTGACGAAATTTGGTGTGGAAGTAGCTGACACTCTGGATAAACACATAGGCTACTTTTTATACCGAAAAAATAGAGATAGAAAGAAAAAGTATTTATTGTGACTAGCACAGGAAGATCACCAACCAAACAAAAAACACACCAATAAAAGTGTGAAAACAAAAAAACAAAATTAAATAATCACACTATCACATCACACTAATATTATAAAGGCGAAAGTTTGTGAGTGTGTGTGTGTGTGTGTGTGTATGTTTGTTACTTCTTCACGCTCAAACGGCTGGACCGATTTGGATGAAATTCGGTATGTAGACAGCTTATAACCTGGATTAACACATAGGCTACTTTTTATCCCAGAAAAATGTAGTGCTCCCGTGGGATGAGCAAGAAATTCAAATATACACTTCTGGACACATCTTTTGGCCCACCTTGTATTTTCAGTTTCGTTTGGTCCTAGCTAAAATTTTATATTAGGTCGAGCAAAAAGTTTTTATGCAGTTTTGAACCTGGCACATTCACAATTTCATTCAATAGTCTTTTTTTGAATTTCGAACACAGAATTTAAAGAAACAAAAGACAATTTGGAGCCTGTTTGTTGATATCAAACAATCGAATACTAAGAAAACTTGGTTTTATTGGTTTACTTGGATTTAATTCTTGAAAAAGTGATTGATATCTTTGGTTTTGCAACAAACATTACTTATTCTTAACATTAAGGTGAGGTTCTATCAATAATCTATGGATACTTCACCTGAAGTCGCCGCCCAAGCTGTGGCACTTATTCAGGCCGGACACAGCCAAAGAAACGTGAGTGCTCAACTTAATTTAAGTCGATCTGCGGTCCGAAATGTTTATCGGAGGTACCTAGAGACTGGCGGCTTTGTTCGTCGCCAAGGAAGGCCACGATCTCGGGTCACAACTGAAAGGCAGGATCGATTCATCGTGACGACCAGCTTGAGAAATCGTCACCTTACCTCCATTGAGATACAAAACCAACTTCGCGACTTCCACGGAGTATCTGTGAGCGCTCGAACTGTTCGGAGAAGGTTAAAAGAACACGATATGGTACCACACAAGCCAGCTAATGGCCCCAAACTAACGCGAGCCCACCGAACAGCGCGCCTTCATTTCGCACGCAGTCATTTAAATTGGACACAGCAAGATTGGAGCCGTGTACTCTTTTCTGATGAGTCTAAAATTGTGTTACATGGCAATGATGGAAGGAAGAAGGTCTACCGACGTAAGGGAGAGCGTTTCGCACAATGCTGCTTTGAAGAGAGGGTTGCTTATGGCGGTGGCTCATGGACTGTCTGGGGCGGTATATCCGCGAGCGGCAAAACTCAACTTGAGGTTGTTACAGGACCACGGCTGCCAATATTAAATGCTGAAAGGTACATTCGTGAGTGCTTAGAACCTCACGTGATACCATACGCGGACTATGTGGGCCCAAATTTCCTTTTTATGCATGATAATGCAAGAGCCCATGCGGCCGGCATCGTCAGGGAATATCTTCGGGATGTGAACATCACAGTTATGGTCTGGCCAGCCAGAAGCCCAAACATGAACCCCATTGAGCACATGTGGGACGAGCTAAAAAGACGTGTTAGGGCTCGTCAGCCAGTTGCCCAGACGATGCAGGAGTTGAAAACTGCCATAGAAGAGGAATGGGAGATGATCCCTCAAAATTTCATAGAGCGGTTGATAAACTCTATGCCTAATCGTATGAGAGCTGTGGTAGATGCCCATGGAGGCAACACGCGTTATTAAATTAAACCTTTATTTGATAAAACATGTTTTTTATTCAAAAATCAATTGCCTTTAACAAGGCGCATATCCGACTTGTTAGGCGTAGCTCCATGTCGTATGGTATTCTGAATTCAAATTTAAAACAATACGATCGAAAAAGATGGTAAAATGTATCAGGTTTAAAACTGCATCAACAGTTTTTGTTCAATCTAGCAATCATATTTCGGTAAGGGCCATCGAAACCTAAACTCTAAGGTGGGCCAATAGATGTGTCCAGAAGTGTATTTGCTACTCTTTCAAACTCAAACGCCTCGACCGATTTTGACGAAATTTGGTGTGGAAGTAGCTGACACTCTGGATAAACACATAGGCTACTTTTTATACCGAAAAAATAGAGATAGAAAGAAAAAGTATTTATTGTGACTAGCACAGGAAGATCACCAACCAAACAAAAAACACAACAATAAAAGTTTGAAAACAAAAAAACAAAATTAAATAATCACACTATCACATCACATCACACTAATATTATAAAGGCGAAAGTTTGTGAGTGTGTGTGTGTGTGTGTGTGTGTATGTTTGTTACTTCTTCACGCTCAAACAACTGGACCGATTTGGATGAAATTCGGTATGTAGACAGCTTATAACCTGGATTAACACATAGGCTACTTTTTATTCCGGAAAAATGTAGTGCTCCCGTGGGATGAGCAAGAAATTCAAATATATTTGCTACTCTTTCAAACTCAAACGCCTCGACCGATTTTGACGAAATTTGGTGTGGAAGTAGCTGACACTCTGGATAAACACATAGGCTACTTTTTATACCGAAAAAATAGAGATAGAAAGAAAAAGTATTTATTGTGACTAGCACAGGAAGATCACCAACCAAACAAAAAACACAACAATAAAAGTTTGAAAACAAAAAAACAAAATTAAATAATCACACTATCACATCACATCACACTAATATTATAAAGGCGAAAGTTTGTGAGTGTGTGTGTGTGTGTGTGTGTATGTTTGTTACTTCTTCACGCTCAAACGGCTAGACCCATTTGGATGAAATTCGGTATGTAGACAGCTTATAACCTGGATTAACACATAGGCTACTTTTTATTCCGGAAAAATGTAGTGCTCCCGTGGGATGAGCAAGAAATTCAAATATATTTGCTACTCTTTCAAACTCAAACGCGTCGACCGATTTTGACGAAATTTAGTGTGGAAGTAGCTGACACTCTGGATAAACACATAGGCTACTTTTTATACCGAAAAAATAGAGATAGAAAGAAAAAGTATTTATTGTGACTAGCACAGGAAGATCACCAACCAAACAAAAAACACACCAATAAAAGTTTAAAAACAAAATTAAATAATCACACTATCACATCACACTAATATTATAAAGGCGAAAGTTTGTGAGTGTGTGTGTGTGTGTGTGTATGTTTGTTACTTCTTCACGCTCAAACGGCTGGACCGATTTGGATGAAATTCGGTATGTAGACAGCTTATAACCTGGATTAACACATAGGCTACTTTTTATCCCGGAAAAATGTAGTGCTCCCGTGGGATGAGCAAGAAATTCAAATATATTTGCTACTCTTTCAAACTCAAACGCCTCGACCAATTTTGACGAAATTTGGTGTGGAAGTAGCTCACACTCTGGATATACACACAGGCTACTTTTTATACCGAAAAAATAGAGATAGAAAGAAAAAGTATTTATTGTGACTAGCACAGGAAGATCACCAACCAAACAAAAAACACAACAATAAAAGTTTGAAAACAAAAAAACAAAATTAAATAATCACACTATCACATCACATCACACTAATATTATAAAGGCGAAAGTTTGTGAGTGTGTGTGTGTGTGTGTGTGTATGTTTGTTACTTCTTCACGCTCAAACGGCTAGACCCATTTGGATGAAATTCGGTATGTAGACAGCTTATAACCTGGATTAACACATAGGCTACTTTTTATTCCGGAAAAATGTAGTGCTCCCGTGGGATGAGCAAGAAATTCAAATATATTTGCTACTCTTTCAAACTCAAACGCGTCGACCGATTTTGACGAAATTTAGTGTGGAAGTAGCTGACACTCTGGATAAACACATAGGCTACTTTTTATACCGAAAAAATAGAGATAGAAAGAAAAAGTATTTATTGTGACTAGCACAGGAAGATCACCAACCAAACAAAAAACACACCAATAAAAGTTTAAAAACAAAATTAAATAATCACACTATCACATCACACTAATATTATAAAGGCGAAAGTTTGTGAGTGTGTGTGTGTGTGTGTGTATGTTTGTTACTTCTTCACGCTCAAACGGCTGGACCGATTTGGATGAAATTCGGTATGTAGACAGCTTATAACCTGGATTAACACATAGGCTACTTTTTATCCCGGAAAAATGTAGTGCTCCCGTGGGATGAGCAAGAAATTCAAATATATTTGCTACTCTTTCAAACTCAAACGCCTCGACCGATTTTGACGAAATTTGGTGTGGAAGTAGCTGACACTCTGGATAAACACATAGGCTACTTTTTATACCGAAAAAATAGAGATAGAAAGAAAAAGTATTTATTGTGACTAGCACAGGAAGATCACCAACCAAACAAAAAACACAACAATAAAAATTTTAAAACAAAAAAACAAAATTAAATAATCACACTATCACATCACACTATCACACTAATATTTTAAAGGCGAAAGTTTGTGAGTGTGTGCGTGTGTGTATGTTTGTTACTTCTTCACGCTCAAACGGCTGGACCGGATTGGATGAAATTCGGTATGTAGACAGCTTATAACCTGGATTAACACATAGGCTACTTTTTATCTCGAAAAAATAGAGAAAGAAAGGACGAAAGAAAAAGTATTTATTGTGACTAGCACAGGAAGATCACCAACTAAACTAAAATCACAATAATAAAAGTTTGAAAACAAAAAAATAAAAATAAATAATTACACCATCAAACTTAATCACACTAATATTATAAAGGCGAAAGTTTGTGTGTGTGTGTGTGTGTGAGTGTGTGTGTGTGTATGTTTGTTACTTCTTCACGCTCAAACGGCTGGACCGATTTGGATGAAATCCGGTATGTAGACAGCTTATACCCTGGAAAAACACATAGGCTACTTTTTATCCTGAAAAAAATGTAGTGCCCCCGTGGGATGAGCAAGGAATTCAAATATATTTGTTACTCCTTCAAACTCAAACGGCTCGACCGATTTTGATAAAATTTGGTGTGGAAGTAGCAGACATCCTGAATACACATAGCACATATGGGCTACTTTACATCTAGAAAAAATGTAGTGTTCCCGTGGGATGAGCAATTTTTTTGTGAATACTTTTCTCACCGATTAAATAATACACGTTTTAGTGTATCTCATAAACCGCGGGTAACACCGCGGGGCGCAGCTAGTGAGCTTATAAGACACAGATTTAGACCGAAGACTACATAGGATGCATTAAGTAGAAAGTCTACTCATTGTCCTCCCTAGACGTGCATATGTGCCGCACAGGCGTAGGTACGGGTGCAATTCACAAATTGTTAAATATAGTTGCAGAATTAAGCAACGTAAGAGTGTCTACAGACACTCGCAACGCAATGTAAGAGTGTCCACATTGCTTAATTCTGCAATTCTGCATACATGTTTAGGTACCTATATTTAACAATTTAAAAGTAGAGGGATTCTAACAAGAAAAAGCAGCTCATTTTTACTTTGCTTGAGATTCTAATTTCTAGGACGTCTTTATCAATATACGAAACAGACAAAAAGTCCTAGAAATGAAAAAAAAAAAATATATATGTTGGAATAATTTAGCTTTTAGGGTTCCGTATGGCTAAATGAAAAAACGCAATCCTTATAGAGTCACTCCTGTCTGTCTGTCCGTCTGACACAACCAATTTGCTCCGAATCAAATGGACCAATTGAGTTGAAAGGAGATCGCCCAGTCTAGGGCCCAGCGAGTTACAGACAAAAAAAAATTCACCCCTGCACACTTCCTACATTATATTCTACTAGCTGCGCCCCGCGGTGTTACCCGCGGTTTATGAGATACACTAAAACGTGTATTATTTAATCGGTGAGAAAAGTATTCACAAAAAAATTGCTCATCCCACGGGAACACTACATTTTTTCAAGATGTAAAGTAGCCCATATGTGCTATATGTATTCAGGATGTCTGCTACTTCCACACCAAATTTTATCAAAATCGGTCGAGCCGTTTGAGTTTGAAGGAGTAACAAATATATTTGAATTCCTTGCTCATCCCACGGGGGCACTACATTTTTTTCAGGATAAAAAGTAGCCTATGTGTTTTTCCAGGGTATAAGCTGTCTACATACCGGATTTCATCCAAATCGGTCCAGCCGTTTGAGCGTGAAGAAGTAACAAACATACACACACACACACTCACACACACACACACACACAAACTTTCGCCTTTATAATATTAGTGTGATTAAGTTTGATGGTGTAATTATTTATTTTTATTTTTTTGTTTTCAAACTTTTATTATTGTGATTTTAGTTTAGTTGGTGATCTTCCTGTGCTAGTCACAATAAATACTTTTTCTTTCGTCCTTTCTTTCTCTATTTTTTCGAGATAAAAAGTAGCCTATGTGTTAATCCAGGTTATAAGCTGTCTACATACCGAATTTCATCCAATCCGGTCCAGCCGTTTGAGCGTGAAGAAGTAACAAACATACACACACGCACACACTCACAAACTTTCGCCTTTAAAATATTAGTGTGATAGTGTGATGTGATAGTGTGATTATTTAATTTTGTTTTTTTGTTTTAAAATTTTTATTGTTGTGTTTTTTGTTTGGTTGGTGATCTTCCTGTGCTAGTCACAATAAATACTTTTTCTTTCTATCTCTATTTTTTCGGTATAAAAAGTAGCCTGTGTGTATATCCAGAGTGTGAGCTACTTCCACACCAAATTTCGTCAAAATTGGTCGAGGCGTTTGAGTTTGAAAGAGTAGCAAATATATTTGAATTTCTTGCTCATCCCACGGGAGCACTACATTTTTCCGGGATAAAAAGTAGCCTATGTGTTAATCCAGGTTATAAGCTGTCTACATACCGAATTTCATCCAAATCGGTCCAGCCGTTTGAGCGTGAAGAAGTAACAAACATACACACACACACACACACACTCACAAACTTTCGCCTTTATAATATTAGTGTGATGTGATAGTGTGATTATTTAATTTTGTTTTTAAACTTTTATTGGTGTGTTTTTTGTTTGGTTGGTGATCTTCCTGTGCTAGTCACAATAAATACTTTTTCTTTCTATCTCTATTTTTTCGGTATAAAAAGTAGCCTATGTGTTTATCCAGAGTGTCAGCTACTTCCACACTAAATTTCGTCAAAATCGGTCGACGCGTTTGAGTTTGAAAGAGTAGCAAATATATTTGAATTTCTTGCTCATCCCACGGGAGCACTACATTTTTCCGGAATAAAAAGTAGCCTATGTGTTAATCCAGGTTATAAGCTGTCTACATACCGAATTTCATCCAAATGGGTCTAGCCGTTTGAGCGTGAAGAAGTAACAAACATACACACACACACACACACACACTCACAAACTTTCGCCTTTATAATATTAGTGTGATGTGATGTGATAGTGTGATTATTTAATTTTGTTTTTTTGTTTTCAAACTTTTATTGTTGTGTTTTTTGTTTGGTTGGTGATCTTCCTGTGCTAGTCACAATAAATACTTTTTCTTTCTATCTCTATTTTTTCGGTATAAAAAGTAGCCTATGTGTTTATCCAGAGTGTCAGCTACTTCCACACCAAATTTCGTCAAAATCGGTCGAGGCGTTTGAGTTTGAAAGAGTAGCAAATATATTTGAATTTCTTGCTCATCCCACGGGAGCACTACATTTTTCCGGAATAAAAAGTAGCCTATGTGTTAATCCAGGTTATAAGCTGTCTACATACCGAATTTCATCCAAATGGGTCTAGCCGTTTGAGCGTGAAGAAGTAACAAACATACACACACACACACACACACTCACAAACTTTCGTCTTTATAATATTAGTGTGATGTGATGTGATAGTGTGATTATTTAATTTTGTTTTTTTGTTTTCAAACTTTTATTGTTGTGTTTTTTGTTTGGTTGGTGATCTTCCTGTGCTAGTCACAATAAATACTTTTTCTTTCTATCTCTATTTTTTCGGTATAAAAAGTAGCCTATGTGTTTATCCAGAGTGTCAGCTACTTCCACACCAAATTTCGTCAAAATCGGTCGAGGCGTTTGAGTTTGAAAGAGTAGCAAATATATTTGAATTTCTTGCTCATCCCACGGGAGCACTACATTTTTCTGGGATAAAAAGTAGCCTATGTGTTAATCCAGGTTATAAGCTGTCTACATACCGAATTTCATCCAAATCGGTCCAGCCGTTTGAGCGTGAAGAAGTAACAAACATACACACACACACACACACACACACACTCACAAACTTTCGCCTTTATAATATTAGTGTGATGTGATAGTGTGATTATTTAATTTTGTTTTTTTGTTTTCACACTTTTATTGGTGTGTTTTTTGTTTGGTTGGTGATCTTCCTGTGCTAGTCACAATAAATACTTTTTCTTTCTATCTCTATTTTTTCGGTATAAAAAGTAGCCTATGTGTTTATCCAGAGTGTCAGCTACTTCCACACCAAATTTCGTCAAAATCGGTCGAGGCGTTTGAGTTTGAAAGAGTAGCAAATATATTTGAATTTCTTGCTCATCCCACGGGAGCACTACATTTTTCCGGAATAAAAAGTAGCCTATGTGTTAATCCAGGTTATAAGCTGTCTACATACCGAATTTCATCCAAATGGGTCTAGCCGTTTGAGCGTGAAGAAGTAACAAACATACACACACACACACACACACACTCACAAACTTTCGCCTTTATAATATTAGTGTGATTCCTTGCTCATCCCACGGGGGCACTACATTTTTTTCAGGATAAAAAGTAGCCTATGTGTTTTTCCAGGGTATAAGCTGTCTACATACCGGATTTCATCCAAATCGGTCCAGCCGTTTGAGCGTGAAGAAGTAACAAACATACACACACACACACTCACACACACACACACACACAAACTTTCGCCTTTATAATATTAGTGTGATTAAGTTTGATGGTGTAATTATTTATTTTTATTTTTTTGTTTTCAAACTTTTATTATTGTGATTTTAGTTTAGTTGGTGATCTTCCTGTGCTAGTCACAATAAATACTTTTTCTTTCGTCCTTTCTTTCTCTATTTTTTCGAGATAAAAAGTAGCCTATGTGTTAATCCAGGTTATAAGCTGTCTACATACCGAATTTCATCCAATCCGGTCCAGCCGTTTGAGCGTGAAGAAGTAACAAACATACACACACGCACACACTCACAAACTTTCGCCTTTAAAATATTAGTGTGATAGTGTGATGTGATAGTGTGATTATTTAATTTTGTTTTTTTGTTTTAAAATTTTTATTGTTGTGTTTTTTGTTTGGTTGGTGATCTTCCTGTGCTAGTCACAATAAATACTTTTTCTTTCTATCTCTATTTTTTCGGTATAAAAAGTAGCCTATGTGTTTATCCAGAGTGTCAGCTACTTCCACACCAAATTTCGTCAAAATCGGTCGAGGCGTTTGAGTTTGAAAGAGTAGCAAATATATTTGAATTTCTTGCTCATCCCACGGGAGCACTACATTTTTCCGGGATAAAAAGTAGCCTATGTGTTAATCCAGGTTATAAGCTGTCTACATACCGAATTTCATTCAAATCGGTCCAGCCGTTTGAGCGTGAAGAAGTAACAAACATACACACACACACACACACACTCATAAACTTTCGCCTTTATAATATTAGTGTGATAGTGTGATGTGATAGTGTGATTATTTAATTTAGATTTTTTGTTTTCAAACTTTTATTGGTGTGTTTTTTGTTTGGTTGGTGATCTTCCTGTGCTAGTCACAATAAATACTTTTTCTTTCTACCTCTATTTTTTCGGTATAAAAAGTAGCCTATGTGTATATCCAGAGTGTGAGCTACTTCCACACCAAATTTCGTCAAAATTGGTCGAGGCGTTTGAGTTTGAAAGAGTAGCAAATATATTTGAATTTCTTGCTCATCCCACGGGAGCACTACATTTTTCCGGGATAAAAAGTAGCCTATGTGTTAATCCAGGTTATAAGCTGTCTACATACCGAATTTCATCCAAATCGGTCCAGCCGTTTGAGCGTGAAGAAGTAACAAACATACACACACACACACACACACTCACAAACTTTCGCCTTTATAATATTAGTGTGATGTGATAGTGTGATTATTTAATTTTGTTTTTAAACTTTTATTGGTGTGTTTTTTGTTTGGTTGGTGATCTTCCTGTGCTAGTCACAATAAATACTTTTTCTTTCTATCTCTATTTTTTCGGTATAAAAAGTAGCCTATGTGTTTATCCAGAGTGTCAGCTACTTCCACACTAAATTTCGTCAAAATCGGTCGACGCGTTTGAGTTTGAAAGAGTAGCAAATATATTTGAATTTCTTGCTCATCCCACGGGAGCACTACATTTTTCCGGAATAAAAAGTAGCCTATGTGTTAATCCAGGTTATAAGCTGTCTACATACCGAATTTCATCCAAATGGGTCTAGCCGTTTGAGCGTGAAGAAGTAACAAACATACACACACACACACACACACTCACAAACTTTCGCCTTTATAATATTAGTGTGATGTGATGTGATAGTGTGATTATTTAATTTTGTTTTTTTGTTTTCAAACTTTTATTGTTGTGTTTTTTGTTTGGTTGGTGATCTTCCTGTGCTAGTCACAATAAATACTTTTTCTTTCTATCTCTATTTTTTCGGTATAAAAAGTAGCCTATGTGTTTATCCAGAGTGTCAGCTACTTCCACACCAAATTTCGTCAAAATCGGTCGAGGCGTTTGAGTTTGAAAGAGTAGCAAATATATTTGAATTTCTTGCTCATCCCACGGGAGCACTACATTTTTCCGGAATAAAAAGTAGCCTATGTGTTAATCCAGGTTATAAGCTGTCTACATACCGAATTTCATCCAAATGGGTCTAGCCGTTTGAGCGTGAAGAAGTAACAAACATACACACACACACACACACACTCACAAACTTTCGCCTTTATAATATTAGTGTGATGTGATGTGATAGTGTGATTATTTAATTTTGTTTTTTTGTTTTCAAACTTTTATTGTTGTGTTTTTTGTTTGGTTGGTGATCTTCCTGTGCTAGTCACAATAAATACTTTTTCTTTCTATCTCTATTTTTTCGGTATAAAAAGTAGCCTATGTGTTTATCCAGAGTGTCAGCTACTTCCACACCAAATTTCGTCAAAATCGGTCGAGGCGTTTGAGTTTGAAAGAGTAGCAAATATATTTGAATTTCTTGCTCATCCCACGGGAGCACTACATTTTTCTGGGATAAAAAGTAGCCTATGTGTTAATCCAGGTTATAAGCTGTCTACATACCGAATTTCATCCAAATCGGTCCAGCCGTTTGAGCGTGAAGAAGTAACAAACATACACACACACACACACACTCACAAACTTTCGCCTTTATAATATTAGTGTGATGTGATAGTGTGATTATTTAATTTTGTTTTTTTGTTTTCACACTTTTATTGGTGTGTTTTTTGTTTGGTTGGTGATCTTCCTGTGCTAGTCACAATAAATACTTTTTCTTTCTATCTCTATTTTTTCGGTATAAAAAGTAGCCTATGTGTTTATCCAGAGTGTCAGCTACTTCCACACCAAATTTCGTCAAAATCGGTCGAGGCGTTTGAGTTTGAAAGAGTAGCAAATATATTTGAATTTCTTGCTCATCCCACGGGAGCACTACATTTTTCCGGAATAAAAAGTAGCCTATGTGTTAATCCAGGTTATAAGCTGTCTACATACCGAATTTCATCCAAATCGGTCCAGTTGTTTGAGCGTGAAGAAGTAACAAACATACACACACACACACACACACACTCACAAACTTTCGCCTTTATAATATTAGTGTGATGTGATAGTGTGATTATTTAATTTTGTTTTTTTGTTTTCAAGCTTTTATTGTTGTGTTTTTTGTTTGGTTGGTGATCTTCCTGTGCTAGTCACAATAAATACTTTTTCTTTCTATCTCTATTTTTTCGGTATAAAAAGTAGCCTATGTGTTTATCCAGAGTGTCAGCTACTTCCACACCAAATTTCGTCAAAATCGGTCGAGGCGTTTGAGTTTGAAAGAGTAGCAAATATATTTGAATTTCTTGCTCATCCCACGGGAGCACTACATTTTTCCGGAATAAAAAGTAGCCTATGTGTTAATCCAGGTTATAAGCTGTCTACATACCGAATTTCATCCAAATGGGTCTAGCCGTTTGAGCGTGAAGAAGTAACAAACATACACACACACACACACACACACACTCACAAACTTTCGCCTTTATAATATTAGTGTGATTCCTTGCTCATCCCACGGGGGCACTACATTTTTTTCAGGATAAAAAGTAGCCTATGTGTTTTTCCAGGGTATAAGCTGTCTACATACCGGATTTCATCCAAATCGGTCCAGCCGTTTGAGCGTGAAGAAGTAACAAACATACACACACACACACTCACACACACACACACACACAAACTTTCGCCTTTATAATATTAGTGTGATTAAGTTTGATGGTGTAATTATTTATTTTTATTTTTTTGTTTTCAAACTTTTATTATTGTGATTTTAGTTTAGTTGGTGATCTTCCTGTGCTAGTCACAATAAATACTTTTTCTTTCGTCCTTTCTTTCTCTATTTTTTCGAGATAAAAAGTAGCCTATGTGTTAATCCAGGTTATAAGCTGTCTACATACCGAATTTCATCCAATCCGGTCCAGCCGTTTGAGCGTGAAGAAGTAACAAACATACACACACACACACACACACTCACAAACTTTCGCCTTTATAATATTAGTGTGATAGTGTGATGTGATAGTGTGATTATTTAATTTTGATTTTTTGTTTTCAAACTTTTATTGGTGTGTTTTTTGTTTGGTTGGTGATCTTCCTGTGCTAGTCACAATAAATACTTTTTCTTTCTATCTCTATTTTTTCGGTATAAAAAGTAGCCTATGTGTATATCCAGAGTGTGAGCTACTTCCACACCAAATTTCGTCAAAATTGGTCGAGGCGTTTGAGTTTGAAAGAGTAGCAAATATATTTGAATTTCTTGCTCATCCTACGGGAGCACTACATTTTTCCGGGATAAAAAGTAGCCTATGTGTTAATCCAGGTTATAAGCTGTCTACATACCGAATTTCATCCAAATCGGTCCAGCCGTTTGAGCGTGAAGAAGTAACAAACATACACACACACACACACTCACAAACTTTCGCCTTTATAATATTAGTGTGATGTGATAGTGTGATTATTTAATTTTGTTTTTAAACTTTTATTGGTGTGTTTTTTGTTTGGTTGGTGATCTTCCTGTGCTAGTCACAATAAATACTTTTTCTTTCTATCTCTATTTTTTCGGTATAAAAAGTAGCCTATGTGTTTATCCAGAGTGTCAGCTACTTCCACACTAAATTTCGTCAAAATCGGTCGACGCGTTTGAGTTTGAAAGAGTAGCAAATATATTTGAATTTCTTGCTCATCCCACGGGAGCACTACATTTTTCCGGAATAAAAAGTAGCCTATGTGTTAATCCAGGTTATAAGCTGTCTACATACCGAATTTCATCCAAATGGGTCTAGCCGTTTGAGCGTGAAGAAGTAACAAACATACACACACACACACACACACTCACAAACTTTCGCCTTTATAATATTAGTGTGATGTGATGTGATAGTGTGATTATTTAATTTTGTTTTTTTGTTTTCAAACTTTTATTGTTGTGTTTTTTGTTTGGTTGGTGATCTTCCTGTGCTAGTCACAATAAATACTTTTTCTTTCTATCTCTATTTTTTCGGTATAAAAAGTAGCCTATGTGTTTATCCAGAGTGTCAGCTACTTCCACACCAAATTTCGTCAAAATCGGTCGAGGCGTTTGAGTTTGAAAGAGTAGCAAATATATTTGAATTTCTTGCTCATCCCACGGGAGCACTACATTTTTCCGGAATAAAAAGTAGCCTATGTGTTAATCCAGGTTATAAGCTGTCTACATACCGAATTTCATCCAAATGGGTCTAGCCGTTTGAGCGTGAAGAAGTAACAAACATACACACACACACACACACACACACACTCAAAAACTTTCGCCTTTATAATATTAGTGTGATGTGATGTGATAGTGTGATTATTTAATTTTGTTTTTTTGTTTTCAAACTTTTATTGTTGTGTTTTTTGTTTGGTTGGTGATCTTCCTGTGCTAGTCACAATAAATACTTTTTCTTTCTATCTCTATTTTTTCGGTATAAAAAGTAGCCTATGTGTTTATCCAGAGTGTCAGCTACTTCCACACCAAATTTCGTCAAAATCGGTCGAGGCGTTTGAGTTTGAAAGAGTAGCAAATATATTTGAATTTCTTGCTCATCCCACGGGAGCACTACATTTTTCTGGGATAAAAAGTAGCCTATGTGTTAATCCAGGTTATAAGCTGTCTACATACCGAATTTCATCCAAATCGGTCCAGCCGTTTGAGCGTGAAGAAGTAACAAACATACACACACACACACACACACTCACAAACTTTCGCCTTTATAATATTAGTGTGATATAAATCTTACAATATTTTCACATAATCCTTAACTTTATTTAATTTGCTACCAGGTTGAGTCTTATTAAGTTGACATCTGATTAGTGACAGACATTTGTAAAAAGAAGTTGTTCTATTTTTTGTATAAGAACGCACATTAGGTACATTAAATCCGTTTTTTGAAGTCAGTACATTGTTTTTGAGGCGGGGGGGACCAGGTACCATCTCGATGTGCCTCCCATATGGTTAAATGGTGTTCCTCTTGAGCGAGTGGAACAATTTAAGTACCTAGGTCATTTGGTCACCACTGGCCTTAGGGACAATGCTGATATAGAAAGGGAACGGAGGGCTCTTTCCGTGCGTGCGAATATGATGGCCCGCAGGTTTGCACGTTGTACTGCAGACGTAAAGGTGACGCTTTTTAGAGCATTCTGTACAACATTCTACACGTGCAGCTTGTGGGAGAAGTATTCGCGGGCGTCGTACGGAGCCCTTCGTGTCCAATTTAATAATGCGTTCAGAAAACTGTTGGGGTTGCCATGGCGTTGTAGTGCGTCAGGGATGTTTGCGGCGGCGCGTGTAGATTGTTTTTACACAATAATGCGCAAGCGCGCAGCATCCATGGTAGCTCGAGTCATGGCTAGCACTAACAGGGTTCTGAAAATGATTGCTGACAGAGTGGACTGTCCGTATATAATCCACTGCTGTCAGGTACATGTGCCATCGTTTTGTGTTGTTTACTATTAACACTTAGTTTTAAGGAACAATGTTACTAACCCTATATGAGTCTTTGCTCGAAATAAAATTTTTGAATTTGAATTTGAATTTATCTTTAACTCCGTTAAAGCTCCTACAAACAGGCGCGACAAGCGACGCAAATCGCACGCAACACAAAGGCACTGCGTGGCGCGCGCTATTCGCGTCGCGTGTCGCGCCTGTTTGTAGGAGTCTTTATAATAATGGATACAGAAACCCGCAGGACCGCATGTGCCGAACTGTTGGGTAGCAGTGACCCCACGGACACTAAGTATCTCTCGGCAGAAGTCTTGTTCCTCATATCTGGATTGCCTTTATGTGAATACTGGTAAATAATAGAGATCCCACCTCTTTCTTGCCTTTATTGGCCGGATTGAGTGGATATTCGCAAGAAAAAACGTGCTCGGAGGAAGGAAGTATTCCAGTAAGTGCTTGTAGGGATCTTGACTATCCTCCGGGCTCTGGGATTGTTCTGAGAACCGTGGAATACTTCTCCACTCCTCAAGCACCTCAGGATATGTTATCAAATTGTGGGCCCCTCGATGTAGGTATATTGGGAAGATGGTCGATGTCCTTTGGTACACATATCAATTTCTGTGACCCAAACACGCACGTGTTACGTAAATAAATAAATAAAGTTTAAATACACAACACATACATACTCATACATGCATATACATAGCGCATCCCCAATTTATGTAAACACCTATGTTTCACAAATAAACTGATTAATAGATTGATTAATATGGGGGTCACTTTTGGGAGACAATTAAGAAAATATAAAAATGCACACTGTACCGTGTGATACCTATATCAAATGAAAGGGCTTACTGTGAGGGTCTCAAGTATTATTTTTAAATTATAAAATATTTAGTTTTAGAGTTATTTAAGAAAACAGATGAAAATTGACCCCTCTCATAGCTCCGAAACTACTGAGCCTAAATTTTGAAAAAAAATACAGAAAATATTAAGTTCTATACTTATAAATTACAGGGAGACCTCTATAAAATCTATGGTCTTAAAACAACTTGGTAAATCTCCCAATATTGTACGTACAAATTTACATTAGCAGTTCGAATGCATGGGAGAACATGTTTTTCAGCTAAAATGTTAAGTTTGTTCTTGGGATAAATTCATCCCAACTACGGAACCCTTCATTATGCGCGGTCCGATATGCACTTGGCCGGTTTTTTTCCATTAGGTATCAAAACATCTGCTTGTTGCTTGAAAAAAAAAAAAAATAAAATAAAATAAAAATTGAATAAATATTGAACAGCACCTTAGCGTCAACATATATAATTTGATTGTGCATTTTCACTGAAAACTTAGCGGACAGTAAATATAATATTTATATACCTTTAAAGCTCTCATGTGCCTTCTCAGATTGAGAATAAAACCAAACTTTTGTAAAAGAAATTGTATTTCTCGGAATGTTGGTACTGTCACAAACATTCTAAGATTTGTGATGTAAGAAATACTTTAGCCATTTTTGGGGACCTAGGCAGCTATATATATGAAGTATTAGGTACGGAGATGTAATATAAAATTCTAGGACAAGTTACAAAAGAAAAATATATGTTTATGAATTCAACGTAGTTTTCTAGAGTTCTACATATCCAAGGCGGAATTATGCATGCACATTCTAAGAATTTTGATTTGTTGCTATGAGTGTTCGAGGATATTAATAACCAAATGCTTTACCAGCACATGTTGCCATCTCACCCACCCGCATCGCATTCAATTATAAATTCAGTTAATGTAATGAAAAATACGTCAAAAACAATGTGGACTCGTGGCTTCGTAAAAGTTTAAGCGTAATAAAAGCTTTCCAAGGTTCATTTTCGTTTGACTGTGTTCACTACTGAAGGTAAATGGGTTCTGTAAAATATCAAACCGGTTAGTGGTAAAACCAAACAATATAAAATTAAACTAGAAAGGACTTGTCATTTAGATTAATTTCGAGGTAATTACAAAGAAGTAGGTACTGAAGAGCGTGTAAACACTTGGATAGTTTTTCCCGCGGTGCGGCTTCCAGGTATATGAAGAGTTATTTCCACAAATTCCCCCTACTAGTGATAGGCCACCAAGCGACGTGTCCGGTGAATCAACGAGAAGCGCTCCGCTCGGTCGGGCAAAAACGGAAAACCATTTTACGGTCCATTGTGAAAGAGGATTGGCAATTTCGTTCCGAGCTTACTCGACCATCGGCCGGACAAGTTTTACAACGTCTCTGATGTAACGCGAATGCTCTGACGAAACTCTCTAATACATGCGCACTGGTCCCGCTGATTCAGCACTTCATTTTCCCTATTTAATCTTTGAAAAGTTTATTTTAGTGTCACTGACGTTTCCATTTATTACTAACCATTTCACCGGTAATGCCCAATCAAATTCTTATAACCTTTTTGTAATTTATAACCGCTCTAATAACTTCCCCAAAATGCGTTTGCCTAAACGGATATTGGTGCCGATTCTCTTGTGAACGCACTAAACTAAAATTAGAGAATCTCTATCTTTTACTAACAGGCAGCGCGAGAAAAGGACGGCTATAGCTATGAAGTAAGTTGGAGATGTCAAACTAGTTCACGCCTTGCGCTTCACCGTGTTTGTTAGTCGACATGTTTTTACGTGTCGTCTAAATGTCTATGGAAAAATTAGTTCTAACTACACTTCTGGACACATCTATTGGCCCACCTTAGAGTTTAGGTTTCGATGGCCCCTACCGAAATATGATTGCTAGATTGAACAAAAACTGTTGATGCAGTTTTAAACCTGATACATTTTACCATCTTTTTCGATCGTATTGTTTTAAATTTGAATTCAGAATACCATACGACATGGAGCTACACCTAACAAGTCGGATATGCGCCTTGTTAAAGGCAATTGATTTTTGAATAAAAAACATGTTTTATCAAATAAAGGTTTAATTTAATAACGCGTGTTGCCTCCATGGGCATCTACCACAGCTCTCATACGATTAGGCATAGAGTTTATCAACCGCTCTATGAAATTTTGAGGGATCATCTCCCATTCCTCTTCTATGGCAGTTTTCAACTCCTGCATCGTCTGGGCAACTGGCTGACGAGCCCTAACACGTCGTTTTAGCTCGTCCCACATGTGCTCAATGGGGTTCATGTCTGGGCTTCTGGCTGGTCCGTCCATAACTGTGATGTTCACATCCCGAAGATATTCCCTGACGATGCCGGCCGCATGGGCTCTTGCATTATCATGCATAAAAAGGAAATTTGGGCCCACATAGTCCGCGTATGGTATCACGTGAGGTTCTAAGCACTCACGAATGTACCTTTCAGCATTTAATGTTGGCGGCCGTGGTCCTGTAACAACCTCAAGTTGAGTTTTGCCGCTCGCGGATATACCGCCCCAGACAGTCCATGAGCCACCGCCATAAGCAACCCTCTCTTCAAAGCAGCATTGTGCGAAACGCTCTCCCTTACGTCGGTAGACCTTCTTCCTTCCATCATTGCCATGTAACACAATTTTAGACTCATCAGAAAAGAGTACACGGCTCCAATCTTGCTGTGTCCAATTTAAATGACTGCGTGCGAAATGAAGGCGCGCTGTTCGGTGGGCTCGCGTTAGTTTGGGGCCATTAGCTGGCTTGTGTGGTACCATATCGCGTTCTTTTAACCTTCTCCGAACAGTTCGAGCGCTCACACATACTCCGTGGAAGTCGCGAAGTTGGTTTTGTATCTCAATGGAGGTAAGGTGACGATTTCTCAAGCTGGTCGTCACGATGAATCGATCCTGCCTTTCAGTTGTGACCCGAGATCGTGGCCTTCCTTGGCGACGAACAAAGCCGCCAGTCTCTAGGTACCTCCGATAAACATTTCGGACCGCAGATCGACTTAAATTAAGTTGAGCACTCACGTTTCTTTGGCTGTGTCCGGCCTGAATAAGTGCCACAGCTTGGGCGGCGACTTCAGGTGAAGTATCCATAGTTTATTGATAGAACCTCACCTTAATGTTAAGAATAAGTAATGTTTGTTGCAAAACCAAAGATATCAATCACTTTTTCAAGAATTAAATCCAAGTAAACCAATAAAACCAAGTTTTCTTAGTATTCGATTGTTTGATATCAACAAACAGGCTCCAAATTGTCTTTTGTTTCTTTAAATTCTGTGTTCGAAATTCAAAAAAAGACTATTTAATGAAATTGTGAATATGCCAGGTTCAAAACTGCATAAAAACTTTTTGCTCGACCTAATATAAAATTTTAGCTAGGACCAAACGAAACTGAAAATACAAGGTGGGCCAAAAGATGTGTCCAGTAGTGTAATTTGACAGCTCTAATTTACTTCCGTCCCTTTCTTGTCATAATAGAGAGAAAAAGTTAGCAATAGCCTAAATTAAGTTTAGTTTGTGCACAACAGAATCGGCACCATTGTACGATTTTAATAATAATTAAGTAAAAGTTAGGATAACTTCATTAAGTACCTAATGGTAATTATAAACTAAAAAAAATCACAAAAAAGCATTGCAAACACGACGATCTCACAGCTACGTATGTCGTAGCGGGCTCCCCAGCTGCTACGCAGTCGTAGCAGGATATCAATGTGCTACACAGTCGTAGCGGGTTACCCAACTGCTACGCAGTCGTAGCAGGGTATCAATCTGCTGCGCAGTTGTAGCGAACTACCCAAATGCTACGCAGTCGCAGCAGGATATTAATCTGCTACGCAGTCGTAGCGGGCTCCCCAGCTGCTACGCAGTCGTAGCAGGATATCAATTTGCTACGCAGTCGTAGCGGGCTGCCCAGCTGCTACGCAGTCGTAGCTAGATATAAAATAATCTGCTACGGCCCCTCTAGTGAGCCACTCATTACTATAAACTCATAATTATATTGATCTTGTTGTAGCTTGGACGTGTTATAATATGTAATAAAATAACTGTGTATTTTATGTTTTGTAAAATTGTGGTTTACGGTTTTGACTTTAAGTTCCATTCTCTCTTTTTTTATTTTACTTTTGGTACCTATCTAATATAGAATGATTCTAAAACCCTTTTAAACAATGATCAAAGCTCGTAACTATAATAAAATAAAGACCTAGTAGTTAGTACCCAGTAATTGTGATATTCAATGTTGCAAAAATCGTTATGGACTAATCTAATCCTATACAAACGAAGCCTTTAGTTTAGAGGATTAGTAAGGTTATACAATAATTAGATTGGAAATCGATATCTACTCCGTATGTACGTGAAACTTTTACCTATACGAACCTATATAAAATGGCTTAGATAAACCCACATGGATTAAACAACAATGGATAAGGCGAGTCGGGTATAGTGAATATAGAAAGTGTTGCTAATAAATGCTATTATAGTATATAAATTATTATCATAACGATTTTTATTTTAATGCTTACATTAAAATAAAAATGGTTAATACGGAATGTATTTAAGAAAAATTTCTTCCATGTTTTCTACACGCCATAAAGGGATACTTAACGAAATCACGCCAGTGAGGTAAATTGCTTAATGAGCATGCCAAACGTGACAGGTGGCTCAACCTAACTCCGTTCTCAAGGCATTACACATGAGAAGGAAATATCCTCAAAGCATTTTCCTCAATCGTTGAATTGGAACATGATTCGTGAAGAGATATTTAAAAGTATTTTGGTACTTGCTTCAAATCGACCTGACATACCTCAAAACTGTAACTTTTAGCTTCTTGAAAGTTTATTTAAAACTTTGCTTATACCATCATAGGAAATATAGAGCGTGCCACGTTTCCAACTAAGTACTTATTTACAAACTGTTACAAAACTGTACAGGGTTATTGGTAATATGTCGGCAATCCATTAAGGGGATGTAGGAGAAGTATTTGCAACCAAATGACCCCTTATGACCCCTATGCAAATGTCAACCATTTTCGAGTAGGTACCTAATTTAACATTTTATATTTTTCTGAAGATATCTGCAAAAAACAACTTTAAAAATCTATAAAAAAAAACAATGCAGATTTTCACTATCTGCTATCAAGCCGATAGTAATAAAATGACATTTATTTTATAATGTTTTTTAAAATCAGAACTACAAATCGTTACAATTTTCATAATTTTGGGCAGGTTTTTTGACAAAAATGGTCGATTTCTGCAAAAAAAAAATTATTGACATTAGCATAGG
Source organism: Cosmia pyralina (assembly GCA_946251885.1). Classification (NCBI taxonomy): domain Eukaryota; kingdom Metazoa; phylum Arthropoda; class Insecta; order Lepidoptera; family Noctuidae; genus Cosmia; species Cosmia pyralina. The sequence continues at coordinate 17,760,184 of OX276346.1, forward strand.
AGACATAAGGGGTCATTTGGTTGCAAATGACCTCTCTTACTTCCACTTAATGGCAATTGCCGACATATTACCAATAACCCTGTACAGTGATGAAACATTTAATCTTAGGCAAAAGCCCGGCCACAAACTCTGATTAATAAACACCAACAACAACTCAAACTCAAAACTCAAACCAAAGCATTTATTTCAAATAAACCAATTACAGGCACTTTTGAATTGTCAATGGGACGGTCAGTCAGAAAGATGAAGCTAGTTGCCCATTCCAAAGCGTATTAGATCCCTATGGAGAAGAACGGGCAAGAAACTCCACGGACACTCTTTTAAATCATAATATTTTTTACAAAATATTGGTTACATCGTTCATGTTGAAAATATACATGTGAGAACAATGTAGAAAGACGTGCACGTTAAAAAGCGTCCGTAATAAAAAGATAAAAACTAAAACAACTAAATTAAATATTAAAATTAAAAATAAGCCATGGCAGCTAAGAGATGACCAGTCCCAACTGACGGCGCCCGTTCACGAACATGGCGCATGGATCAGCACCAATTAGCTCAACCATTTTGAAGGGTACTTAATGATCCAACACACACGCCACCAAAACCAGCGAGACATTTGAGTGACAACATTATTTAAAATATAACCTGAATTAGTTTAAACTGCGAAACTACTTCGCAACAAGGACTGATATTTGACACCAAAACGTCCCCGCATTGTAATGGCACCTTCAAAGCTATCACGCAACTGCATTTATTAATGTAACAAATGGTCTGTTGACAATGGTAGGTACTGGATGTTAAATTACTAAAACCCATATCAATTACCAAACCGAAGAGAATTATAATGCGGCCCAGCATGTTGGCGTCGAACCGCGAACTGCTCTCGTCTGGATAAACGGAGGCCTATTTGAAATTCCAATTAGAAAGTTTTCTCATTTACTTGAATCAGGGCGTAGAGTGGCGGAAGGGCAACAATCCGCGCTGATTAGTCCTGGTCTCCACCCTGCATCAGATTTAAAGGGTATGGGTTCACCGCATAAACTAATCCTTCATTGAGGACTACCTTATTTGAATTATTTTTGGGCCTAACCCTGCGGTTGTTCGCCGGATTATTCGAACGTCGCATTTAAAAACAAATTGATTCCAACAATTAACTTTTATTTTTACGAGCTTTGTGACTTTACTGTAGACCTACAACTATTAAAGCTCTTTAGATACATATATTGTACTTTGTATTGGCAAAATTTAAGTTCTAAATAATTGTATGTTACATCTGAAACATCCAAATAAACCCACGGGAAATAAACGTTTGCACTGCATTGTTCTGTTTACGAGACTTGCTTATTTAATTAAATATTATCTGCTTTGGATTAGTTAGTAATAAATGACTTATTTATTTTTTAATTCAGGTTTTTAATTAGGTCAACAGTAGTAGTACTTTCATTATTTAATGTAAATTGCTACCCTTATTCATCGGCATGCGGTGAATATATTTCAGTTCTATGTATCTATTTGACGTGTGGTAACAAAACACAGGAAGTCAAATTTCCGGCGAATATCACGCCTACTTCCAAAAATAATATTTTTCTTGATACTATGTGACGCCATCCGACCATCGACCACAAACAAGCTCAGAAATACGGATATTACTGATTCAATATTCTACGAAAAGTTATGTTGCCTTTCGATAACTTCCGAGTTTTCTATACTACTATCGATTCGGCGCGAGGCCAATTTATTCAAAAAGTATCAAGCGTGAACCGCCCAGACACGGAAGTTACCCAGTTGAAAATTGAATTTATCAAACTTTTCCGGGACAAACAGATAGCTACTTTATAGACTGTGAAATGCAATTTACTTTCAATTGCTATCAATCGGGTGAATTGAAGCTTGTAATGCTAAATGCCACAGTGAAACATGCTCACCAAGCGTGTACAAGTACGTACAACCTCTCAACACTGATTTATAGGTTAAACACATTGTATGTAAATTGAAAGCATAACATTGACCTTCAGGAGTTTAGTCTAGTATTTAACTAAATGCTAGTAGGAACGATAAATCGGTTTCATGTAAAGTAAAGTACCAAGTGGTTCTTTTTATTAACCGACTTCAAAAAAAGGAGTTTACTCAATTCGACCGTATACATATATTTTTTTTTGTGTGTTCGCGGATAACTTCGTCGTTCATGAACCGATTTTTATGATTATTTTTTTGTTGGAAAGGAGATATTTCAAGGGTAGTACCATGATAAGGAAACCAGGATCTGATGATGGCATCCTAGAGAAAGCGAGGGGAACCTTCAAATTTTATAGGCACACCTATAGCGACTTGCGTATTTTTTATAGTAACTCGTGCATTTGCTTGCGGAAACCACCATTTAGTGAAGTAGAACTGATGAGGAAGACCAGAGATGGCTATCGGAACTATTACTCAATAATTCGTTTTTCACGGGTTGCGATTCGATTATTGCTAAGCAACTTATGCTCGTCACAATACATATGTTGAAATGTGGCTGATGGTGACTTCACCATCAGTTCCAGTTCTCCTGGTTCCTTACTGGGAGAACTCATCAACAATTAACGTCCTTGTATCGGGAAAAGCAATATTTTGTAATAGGTGATGAGCAGTTGACATTAGGCTATTGTCACTTAGATGAATTACAGACTGACCTACTAAAAACTGAAAAATAAAAAAAAAATTTACAAAAAAAATCAACCGACTTCCAAAAAAAATACTACAAAGTGAAAAATAACTTTAATTTCGGAAGTCGGTGGAAAAAAGCTAAAATACAGATCCAAAGACACCGACTTCCGAAATTAAAGTTATTTTTCACTTTGTAGTATTTTTTTGGAAGTCGGTTGATTTTTTTTGTAAAAAAGTTTTTACGTTTTTCCGGTTCAAAAGTCTGTAATAACCTATTACATTATTATTCCTACAACACTACACACTCGATCATGTATTATAGTCCTCCTTATCGAAATCGATAAGGAGGACTATAATACATTATTCCTATTTATTTATTTATAGTTAGTTTACATTGGATTGGTATCGTTCGTCGCAAGCGCACGAACAACCCCATGGAATTTTCACTGATGACTTTTGTAAGCTTTTAAATAATCAGATAAATGTAGCGTAAAGTAAAGAATAGCATGTGATAACTAAATATATAAAACACAGATTTCCATCCAAATTAAGTACTCGCTAAATAAATATGGCCACCCTTTATCTTTGTATTTCACGAAACTCAACCGTTCTCAAAATATAAACGAAATGATAAGGCTCGACGTTTGGAGTGGTCATCCCTTCGCAAAACAGAGCCGACCGTGACGTTTTAAGAATTTAATCTGAATACTCATAGATCGTCCTCATAACATGCTGGCATCCGTGAAAGTTGTAAGGGTCAATACCATCCCGTAGGCACTTGTGAATTTGGACCACTAGACGTCACTCTCGTCGTGGCTCTATGATGTCTGTAATTAGTGCGTGGCATGGTGCGTGTCACATGTCGAGCCGGATCGAATAGCGTCCGTTTCAATTAAATTCCGACATGAGCGTGAACCGTGCGGCCGCCCGGCTGGCCGGCTCGAGAGCTCTCATTGAACACGGTTAGGACGGTTGAATCGAATCAATTCGCGACGTACTATGCAGATTTTATTTATTTTACTATATGGAAAAAGGCAAGCTGATAATTGGTGGAATTACTGATAAAATATACCACTTTTGTACGTTTTATTCAGCTTTATTCATTCGGTAGGCACAAGTTTTATGGAAAAATAGGGCACGGCCAGGAGTTGGATAGCAGTACGTGGCAGTACGTAACGAAATGAATCCACATACGTTACGTCGTACATTCGTTGTACGTTCGTACGTCGTACGTTATAACGACCTTTTCATGTTTCGCTCACACAAAGAATCGTCTCGTCGCAAGTTGTATTGCTCACAATAAAATTGCAACGAACCGCAAAATACGTAAAGCGTAGCTCTATTTAATCAACGCTCACGTAATTAACACTTTCTGTGTCAAATATCACTTGACCTGGCATATCAAATGACATGTTCTAAATGCATGTTCATAGTTTCGTTTCAATATTAAGTTTTGCAAGTTGGCAGCTGTAACTATTGTCACCAGCGCCAACGAGGCGTCACGTCTGCGAGGACATAATATTAAGAAAATGGCCAGACCATCAGCAGACGATTACAAATGGCTGCGACACGAGGGCGATTAACCGAAGCACATTTTACAAGGCCGGCTCCTCAATAACTTTTTACCTGCTCTTTAGTTTTGACAGGCATCTAAACTGGTACAAATGATGCTTTTAGGTAATATCATTTTAGAATAATATAACCTCTTTTTTCTGAATCGACGCACGTTGACACCATTCGAGTTACTTGGACACTCGTATATTACTTTATGTATGCTAATGTCAGTGGAGTAAGGCACTATTAATTAAGCTACTTTCAGTTTGCGTGTACGCTACTCACATTATTGTAGAGGCGGTTTACAAGATGAAGGAAAATAATAATTAGTGGAAGTGACAGCAGTAGCAGCAACAGCTATACATTTTTTCACTGACGAGTCAATTCATTGAGATTCCCAAACGGAGCCCTCACTTCGTTATTTGGGCATTTGATATCTGTACGAGTGAAGCCATTTGAATAAATGGTGGCCGATTCTCCAGCCTCAGTATAAAATATGGCCATTAATTCATTACACCCGAGCTAATTGCTTCGCTGCAATTAAATTATCTAAATAGCTATCATTACTGATATTATTCTACTGTATTAACACTTCAATATGCATTAGTCCCAACATATCTTTGTAGTCTATTTATCACAGACAGTTGCTACTATTTAAGTACGTTTTGTTTTTAAGGTGATATGTTGAAAATAATGTGCATTTTCTTTATCGTGTATCTTATTAGGTTTATCAGATAGGGATTCAACATTTTGGTGTATGTTTTTTGAATATATGACCTAGTATCCTAGAAAAGGAATACACGATACAATGAAATTTTCTCGATACAAAAATAATGCAAAGTTCTATCTAGTTTTATGTTTTTTTGAGTACCAAAGCGTAACGCTTATGAGTTATTCAATGGAGTTTACTTTAAAACGTAGAGAGTAGTCGTATCAAGGTTTATGGAAAACAGTTTTAGTTTTAATAATACTTTTTTTTTAAAAAGGCGGCAAATCGATTTGGCACATAAGTTGTTTTATTCTGAGCACACGCACATTATCGCCATCCCTTCTTTTGCCTATCAAAAGTAATGTCATCATTCTCTTTTATTCAAAGATCAGTCGCCCGGTGGGGCTTGTCGACGATGAATCTATGTAATTTTTTTGCAAATCGGTGCGATCAAATTTACGTGATTTAATATAATTGTTTACAGAAAAGTTAGTAGTATAGCAAGATAAAGTATTTTTTAATTCAATCAGTGTTGAATAGGCATTTAGACTGTGTGTGTGCGTATTCTTGTGACTGTGAACGATACTCGTATAACATAATTTTAAAAATGTTAAAAATGGGAAGAAATAAAAACCAAAACTGAACAGTACCTACCTACCTGAAATGTTTGGTATCAGCACAGAGAATCAATGAACTAATTTTACAGGAATTCAATATAATACAGCAATTGAGTCAATAGAATGAAGATGATAATGTGAGTCGAATTCACCGCTTCATCGCTTCACTAAAGCATAACCAGCAACCATCTATTCTCGCCTTGCAGAGTAGGTAATATTGGGTAAGCATTCTATGTTCTAGTGAAGAATGTCTGTTTTTAACCCCACAACTTATAATAATCGTTTATTTAAAATATATGATTAATTTTTAGGTTTGAAATATGACAACAATTACATCAAATATGTCAAGTACTGTCACTACGAATGATGAGCACAAAAAAGAAATGGAGTCGCATTTGAATTGTGAAAAAAGACGAGTTTTTACCCGACTACGGTAAAGTCAAAAGAGGGTTATGATTTTACCAGGCAATGCATGAATCAAGCACGTTTTTGCTACTTACTACTAAAAATCTGGTTTTTATTTATAATTTTAGTAACTCCTATGGATAATTTTTAGTTAATTTCGTCATTTGAAAAGGGAACAGTTTTTGAATTTCAGTCAAAAGATGAAAATCTTCTGTCAAGTCATCCTATATAGTTCTGCAACGGGTTTGAGGCCAAATCAGTAAAATTTATTAGAACGTTATTATGGAGAGAAGACGTGATCAGAAAAGAAATGATCAGAGCAGTGGGAATGTTGGAAGCTGGTTCTCGCCAACGTGCTGTGGCCATCGCTCTGGGCACTACGCAGAGTGTTATAAGTCGACTTTGAACACGTTATAGTATCACTGGCAGCGTGACAGAGCGACATGGAGGACGAGCTCCCATCACCACCCGCAGACAAGATTGTTACATAATTACTGCTTGACGAAATCATACACTAACCGCGATGATTGTGGTAACGAGGCTTCATTGTTCTTCAGGGATGTTAATAAGCGTTCAAACTATAAGAAATCGCTTGCAAGAAGTCAAGCTTCGTTCCCGAAGGCCGCTACGAAATAAATCAGAAATTGCGCAGAAGAAGAGTGCCGTTTAGTGTGTTTTTCTGACGAACCTCGCTTCTTTTAAGTTATTTATTAGTTTCATCATACATTCCTTATTTTCTCCCAATAATATTTTATCATCAACATGTATTCCTAGCATCATTGTACCGTCTGAATTCATGAATAAACATTTATCTACTTTCAATTGTTTTAATCCATTGTTAAGTAATGCTAAGGTAATTTTTTCATTCCAGTTCATAGCAGCTTGTTTTATTCCATATAAACTTTTCTTGAGTTTACAGACTTTTGTATTTCTGTCATATTCTTCATAACCTTCAGGTAAAGCCATAAAAATATTTTCTTTTAAATCTCCATTTTAGAAAGCTGTTTTTATATCTAACGACATGACATGTAGATTTTTTGAAGCACCAATAGCCATTAATATTCTAAATGAACTATTATTCATACCTGGACTAAATGTGTGTTCATAGTCCAATCCATATATTTGTTGACAACCTTTCGCTACAAGTCTGGCTTTGAATTTTCCATCTGGTTTTATTTTGAGAACCCACATACTAGCTATAATCTTACTTCCTTTTGCTTCTTCTTTTTCTCTATATCCCAAACTTGGTTTTGTTGTAAAGACCTCTTTTCTGAATCTATAGCTTTTATCCATTCTTTATTTTTAGGACATGTCAACACTTCTTGAAATGTTAATATAGCATAATCTGTTTATCTTATTGGTATTTTACATTGTCTTCTAGGTCTTTGTGAATTTGTACTTTGGTCTTCATTTTAAGTATCTTGAGTATTTTAAGTATCCTGTGTATTCGTCCCCTTGACTCACTAATCCAGGTAACCCAATTCTTCGTAACAATTGGGAAAACACTTGCTGAAGAAATAATAACCCTAACTGGACAAACATCTAGACCTGTCACTAACTTAAGTCCACTATCTCAAATTAATTCGTTCGTGCTGTTGGAGACAGATCCGGCAGAAGTAGATAGTATACTAGCTTCGCTTGACTCAGGTAGTGCTTCGGGGTGGGATAGCATACATGTGAGTTTCCTTAAATTATCTCGAGAGCTTGTAGTTCCTTTTATCAGCCAGTTAGCTAATCTGTGTTTCGATAAGGGAATATTTCCTGACGCGCTAAAACGGTCTATAATTACTCCTGTGCTCAAGGATGGGGATAAGAACGATGTAAATAATTATCGGCCCATATCTGTCTTGTCATCCCTTTCGAAAATAATAGAAAAAATATTAAATAAAAGACTAGTAGGGTATCTAAATAAATAAAACATTATTTCCGATTCACAATATGGTTTTAGACAGGGACGGTCAACACAGGATGCGGTCATTGCGTTAACATCGGAAATCAATGACAAGGTGAACAAGGGTTATAAATGCGTTGCGGTGTTCCTGGACCTGAAAAAGGCTTTTGACACCGTATCTGTCCCCATCCTTGTGCAGAGACTTGAGGCTATAGGGATAAGAGGTAAGGCTCTCTCCCTCTTTGACAGTACCTCCGAGGTAGGAGATAGCAAGTTAAAATAGAGAACTCGTATAGTGGGGAGGATAGCATTACATTTGGTGTCCCGCAGGGATCGGTTCTCGACCCACCACTGTTTCTAGTGTATATTAACGAACTCTGCAACATACGAAGTGGTGGGGGGAGGATCTTCTCCTATGCGGACGACACGGCCATTGTCTACTCTGAGAATACGTGGGAAGCTGCATGCAATAATGCCGAGCACGGTTAAGTTGCTATAGATAGATGGCTCAAAGCTAATCTACTAACCCTTAGCATTCCTAAAACAAACTACATTTGTTTTTCTCCTAGTAGAAGGTAAACCAGGCATTAATTTTAAAATTCGAATCCACACGTGTGGGGACCACTTAGACCGGGACTGTAATTGTCAAGCCATTAAACATGTAACGTCCACAAGATACCTGGGAATTATTTTTTATATTTAATTATTTCCAGAATTGTTCTAAGTATATAGTTTATTTTGGTTCTTAATTCTCACTGTTAGGATTTTAGATTTTATTATTTGTGAACGCTCTGGGCCCATAACCTGTTGGTTTTTTATAGCATAGGATATTATTTTAATAAAATAACTCATACCATTTTATGACACCAGAGAGAAGTGACTTTTTATTTTTATTACCACAGACAATCAACATAACAGAAACATATCGATTAGATTACTGTTTTTTTAGATTAGGTATTCTTTTCAATTTTTATTACTTAACACAACCAACCTCTACCGCCCGCTCCGATAGTAGCATGCTATCGGAACTGAGCGGGCGGATGAAATGAACGGGTAGTACCTACTTATGGGAGAACAGTTTTTCAACTACAAAGTTAAGTTTGTTCTCGGGATAAATTAATTCATCCCAACTACGGAACCCTTCATAGTGCGTGGTCAGACACGCACTTGGCTGGTTTTTATATAAATATAGAAGATTAATTAACAATTTTTAATTTCATGTTGAACATACCTAATTAATAAATATTTTAGTTGTTAGTTAAATATTTTTTTTAATATTTGTCTACTCCATAGTTCGCTATGTGCAAAAATTTCATAGACTGAGATAAATTGACGTTAATTAGCACGCACTTTTTCTTAGATAATGTTTCCGTCTTTATCTTGCATTTTTAGTTTGACAGTTGTGCGACAGTGACAAAAATAATGGTTAGCCAAAGCTCATGCTAAGTAACGTTTTTAAATTCCGTTCAGTGATATCGTTAGTTCAGATGTTCGAGCACTGGTTCAGATAAAGTTTGTGGCTCCGACCGACCACGGAAGATGGTACTACCACTCCCCGCGTGCGGGGAAAGTAAGCCACGCCCATCAAGCTACTATTTAATAGGTTGGGGAAAAAGTTTCTTCGCATTTTTTAAGAAAATTCAAAACATTTTTTAATATACATTATTTACATTTATCTAAAGTATGTAGGTACCATTTTGTTCGATAACTTTTTGCCATTTTGTAGGTAGGGACATGATCCCATTGCTATAGAAATTTTGGGACTTCTGATCAAAATACCGCGACAAGTGGTTTTGGCAGTCCTCTCGTGATGTTAACCTGACACTGCCTAAAGAATTCTGAAGAGACCGAAACAGGTAGAAATCTGAAGGTGCAAGGTCAGGACTATACGGCGGATGCATTAACACCTCCCAGCCAAACTCTCTTAATTTTTGCTGAGTGGCTAAAGATGTGTGAGGTCTAGCGTTATCATGATGAAAAACCACACCCCTTCTGTTGATTAATTCCGGCCGCTTTCTCTCAACTTCTTGCTTTAATCTCATCAGTTGGTCGCAGTAGAGTTCAGAATCGATGGTCCTGCCTGGTGGTAACAGCTCATAATGCATAATGCCCTTCCAATCCCACCACACACACAGCATCACCTTGTTGCGAGTTAACCCGGGTTTCGCCACAGTCTGTGAAGCCTGACCGGCCTTTGACCACGACCTTTTTCGCACATTCTTGTCGTACGTGATCCACTTTTCATCACCAGTTATCAGCTTCTTCAAAAATGGTTCGGTTTCTTTACGTCGTAATAAAGAATCACAAATGAGTACACGGTTCATTAGGTTTCTTTCAGTGAGCTCGTGAGGTACCCAAACATCGAGCTTTTTTGTGTACCCAGATTTATTCAAATGTGCCAAAACTGTTTTGTGGTCAATTCCCAGTTCTTCAGCTACGTCGTAACTACTGATATGCCGATCTTGCTCCACTTTTTCAAAAATGGCATCCATTTTATCCGTAATAGGGCGACCAGAGCGACGTGCATCTTTGACATCAAAATTTCCGGATTGAAAACGCTTAAACCAAATTTGTGCTACTCTCACAGATACTGCACTGGGTCAATAAACATCGCAAATTTTTTTCGCGGCTTGCGTTGCATTTTTACCTTTTTTGTAGTAAAATTTTAAAATGTATCGAATTTCTTCATTAGATTCACTCATCTTGACGGTACGAAAAACAAATGAAAATCACACATTTTCCTAATTTGAATTTTGGAATTATGTTCTTTAAAATTTAAACTTTCAATGATACCAAAACCAGCCAGATACAAATAGTATAGCCAAAGAGATTTTATTTTAAGTTCATACATACTATAATGCGAAAAGACTTTTTCCCCAACCTAATATTTTCAAGGTAGGGCCTTAAGGCTATATACAGGGTTAGTTTTCAATGACCAGCTAAATTTTCACAGGGTGTTCTACCCATGTTTAAAAACAACTTTCACTATGGGGCCAACTTTGAAATCACGAAAAAAAAATCTGCTGTTTCATACATTTTGATCGAGTAGGTATTGAACTTTTGTATGAAACAGCTTTTTTTCTTTCGTGATTTTGATGTTGGTCCCATAGTGTCCTAGTTGTGTGTGTAGTTGTTCAAATTCACGGGTAGAACGCCGTGTGAAAATTTGGCTGGTCATTGAAAAGTAACGCTGTATAAAGTTAAGAAACATTAGGTAGATACCATTAATCCCTAAGATAAGCCTGTAAGTACGTATAGTCATGTCCAAGTAGTAATTTATTTGTTTTATAAGAATGGAAACTGTCAAGTAAAAAGTTTGAGAAGAATAAAAGTATTTTAAAAGTGATACCAACAATAAATTAAAAAGAAATTAGAATTATCTCGAGCAGAAACATATTTTTTCGCAGTTATCGCTTTCGAGTGTCGGGGACGATTCCATTTGTCTTGTGTGCAAGTGTATTCCCTGTGGAGTTTTCAAAGCAACTTTACTGGGCCCGCGATAAGATAGAATAAGCCCTTTGCGCTCGTATGTCATGACTTCTTCCTGCAGACGAAGCCCAAGGTTTAGTGAAAGTTAGACATTTATTTATTTCTGTTCACTAATGACACTTATATCTCAGTAATTGAATTGAAAGATAGTTTTGCTTTGCTGAAGTTTTATTACGTTCAATCTTATTTTACGAGGGAGAAAATGAAATTGACATGTGGATCCCAAAATATAAATGCCTTTGTGGTATATTTTCGGTGTCAACAAAATATCTAAAATTAAACCGGCGCGGCGTCGTAGTACATATGTAAATATGTACTACGACGCCGCGCCGGTTTAATTTTTACAAAGTAATTTGTGCTTTTATTCTAATACGAGATTAAACAGTACCGAAGTCGTGAAAATGGTTTATTCCTGGCTACAAATGTCATGAAAAACGTACCACTAATATCTATTCAGTTATTTCACCAGTCGTAACATGTTAGTTAATGAGATTCATAGTGCGAATGCATGTACCTATCTCACTAAACGTTTGTCATTTCATACCAAAATACAATAACTTGTCATTTGTTACGTGAAGTCTAAAATGAAGCTCGACGGCCCCTTCTCTGAGTGCCATAGCCATAATAGCCATCTATTATCCAGATACCCTTTCAGCGAATTACTTAGATGAGATTCAACGGATGACAAGTTTATTCGTTAGTAAATTCGAACCACAACAATAACTATCCAATAAACACGTACAAGGTGTAAGATATTGCGTCAAATACATACGAGTTGTGTGACTGATTCGGTAATAAACAGACGAAACAAACTTTAATTAGATTTTTAAATAAATTCACATCCACTGTTTGTGCAGCTGCGGAGCTACAGTCTAATAAATAAATAGCACACACACAGACCCGAGATCATATTTTGCTATAAAAGTTGGCTACGAACATTGGCCTCCAACTCATAACGGCCCTCCTTATTCGCGTTGAGGTTATAAAGAAGGCGGGCCGGAACAGCTGATGTTAAAGTGATTTGTGAAAGAAAACGTAAAGAGAATAAACAAGAGACCTGAGTAAGGTCTAGAGGTCAAACGGCACACTTGTAATAAATCACCAACCAACTTGAAGGTACTGATCTCAAAACTTGTACGTAGGTAAGTAAGTACAGTCTGACAAAAAACAAAGAGCAAATAAAAGCAAGAAATTCTGCAATATAAGGTGACATTAAAATAACTCGAAACCATAAATAGGTTGTTAATCCATAAATTGAATTCTATCCATAGATTTTTTTGTAAAATATTTATAAACTCGTATATAAGCTGAGGTTTTGCCGCTTTTTCAATTAAGTACTCTTTGTTGAATTTATTACGATAGTAGGTAAGGTATTGAAATGTATTCACGTTGCCAAAATATGCAAATGAAATGTAAAAAAAAACTGTCGCTAGAACCAGAAACTCTCCAAATTGTGGATAAAAAATACTGATCTCAATTAATTTACAAGAGGTAAGGCTTTGTGGTAGGCTAGCTAAACGCAAGAATGAAAAAGATTTCTCGTTGTAATAAATTGGATATCTTAACTTAAAAAAATATCACTGATTCAGATTGAATCTCGACGGTTTTTGAGGAGACGTTAAGTTGTTCTAGTACTAATAAATTACATTGAGGAATTGCCCCGGCCAAAGGTCTTATAAAACTAGATTTCTGTGGAAAAGTAGGATCTATATTTAAATTTAAAAAGGGCTTGTACCTGGCTAAAATATAATTCTCAGCGAGCTGCGCCAAGGATATTTCGTGCAATAAATCAACCCACTTTCGGGATTCTGCCTTGTGCGCGATAATGCGATCCTTGTCATCGTATCTTATTACCTGTTGAACACGGATTCAATTTTATTACTTAAGAAAATGAAGTGTATATTTGAACAACATTCCAGATGAAATATTCATAAAATATTTTAGCTCACATCTGACTCGGAATGGAGTGTCCATAAAATGTCCTTTATGGCAGGAGAATCAACATTATTATCGTGGTCCTCAGAACATTATGCAAACAAACTGGTACATTTACTAGAATATCATACACGAGTATATCAGGTAAATATGTTCGATACGTCAACATACCTACTACATTAAACATTTATTTGCGTAGACACCAAATCGTTTAGAGACTGGAAAGGTGACCGCGGTGACAGGCAACACATACAACGTCGCGTTTTGCATCCTCGTCAAATTTCAGGGTGTGGTACAGAACATCAAACCGAATAACTTTCTCCATGGGACCAACATGGTATTCGCGGAAAAAATTTCAATTCTCCCATAGAAAACTTCAATAACTACTCGATGCGAATGTATGGGATGGCTGATTATTTTTTCGCGATTACAATTTCGGTGCCATGGAGAAAGTTGTTCGGTTTGATGGTCTATAGTATAGACCATCAAACCGAACAACTTTCTATAGCAAATTTAAGGGTGTGGTATAGACTCTATATCACACCCTTAAAATTGACGAGGATGCAAAACGACACGAAACGCTAGTCCTTCGTAGCGTACGACACCCACCAATAAGCTCGGTTGTACATAGGTAGAGCCCATAGAAATATAAAAAACATATAAAAAACTTCTTTCATATATCTATGGTAGAGCCCATCCTACCATAACTCCGCTCACCTCAAAATAAATAAAACATTTGATATTAAAATCCGATTGATCACCAACGAACACAGGCGGATGGTTCAGCTGTCCATATCAATAAATATTTCGACTGCGCATAGCACGATTAACAAAGGTTTTCACACGTTTTATTAACATATCGGTGGAAAACAGAGAGCTTTTGCCATTATTCATCGATTGGTCAGTCTGTCCACTATAATTTTGTCTAAAATAACAAAAGTTTTGGATATTTATAAATGTGGAGAATAATGTAAATTCGTGAAATTGATGCGCCTATTGAGTGAATGTCTTAATGTATGATCCCTTGCTAGACCATTCATTACTTTTAAATGAGGGATGAATGGAATAAAAGAAGGTAAGTACTGAAACACCATTTATTTATTTATTAGAAAAAGTACAGCCACATCAATGCATTAAACTTATGCTAGAAATAATTTTAATAACTAAATGACTAATGTACATGACAATTACGGCGTACATAGCATTTATTACAATATCTTGCTGCCTTGAAAAATATACTACACTAATCTATACTAAAACAGACTAACCAAAGTAGAAGGGTAACAAACAAAATTAAAATTAAAAATAACTTGGCAAAGATAGCATGATTTTCTTTCTGAAGCCTGGTACTCGTAGCTTGTCGCTGAAGATATCTAAGTCATGCATGGTTCAGTATTTATTTATTTATTTATTTATTCAATTGGTATTACGAGCTAACAGACATACCATCCAAAACGCTCAGTATTGTTGTATTCATTGCTCATTCGTATTATTGTATTGTCCCAAAGCTATTTAGAGGTAAAATGAGCTTAATGGACTGATGGTGTAGAAATTAAGTCAGTGACGCGGCCATTGTTGGCTGTAACGAGAACGCCTGGCTGACTTGATAGCTCAACGCAAACTCAACTAATTATTATGAGTTGAAATGAATGTATGGCGTAACGTAAACTGCTGAGTTACAGAATGTGTGGTTGCACCGTACACTAAATTAAATACGCCAGTGTAATTTATTTAATATTAATAACACCTGCACAATGTTAGAACTTCATAAGTTACGATTTTACTATTTTAGATTTCACACTGTACGACATTCTTCTACCTGCTCTTGTTCATGTAACTTGGGATCGGTGTTTTTAAAGGTTTTCCTCGTTCATTCTCTCCAGTTTATATAATAATATCATTATCTTATTTTCTATTCAAGTTCTTCTTCTATTTGTGTAATCCAGTCAGTTTAGAAAACGATGTCCTGGTTTTGGACGATCCATTTGACATCGCTTATAACCTGATAAAATAATTTCACTACGGCCATTAAAATATTAACAAAATAAGAAGCTTATAATAAGCTATAATCCGTGGTATTAAACATTTTTGTTACATCCCGCTGATCACGCTTCCGGCAGCGGACCAAAGTTAATAATCAATTAGCAAGGATGGGCCATTGTAGGGCTGTGGTAAGTTAGCTGATCATGATGAAGAATTCTTCTTTTTCTTTTTTTATCTGAAAGAAAATTATATTAGAATAGCTAAAAATATTACTCAGTCTATGATGGTGCACTGTGCACAATGATATATGGCCATTCAAGGAACCTATCCTAACCCTAACTATTATTATAAATGCGAAAGTGAGTTTGTTTGTTTGTTACGCTTTCACGCTAAAACGGCTGAATGGATTTCGATGAAATTTGGTACATAGGTAGACCATAACCTGGAATAGAACATAAGATACTTTTTATCTCGGTAGTATGTTCCCGTGGGATAATTTCCGAAATGCACGCGGGTGAAGCCGCTGGAGTAAGCTATAGTTTACTATAAAAGTACCTATGCTTCTATATTGTTTTAATTAATAAATCAATCAGTTATTTACACACTGTTCACACATTTTTTTCTTGAATAATTAATGAGTTTTCAATTGGAAACTTCAAAGTGCCGTAAATACAGCAATTTGTTTCTAGAAAATATGAATTTAAGTTGCAAGTGAGAAATGTTTCATACGAGTCGAGGTGACACTCGCACCTGCGGTCGCGACCAACTTTTAACATCCAATTTCATAGAAATATACATACACTTATAAAGTATTCAGAATTAATTTAGACATACCTCAGAGACACGATGAGTATGAAATTAAAATTGTTGAATATAAATCTAGAAACTTAATGTCTCTCTAGGTCTACTTCAGCATAATTTTTATTCTCACTTTCATCATTGTGGGCTAGAATTTTGAAAAAACAATGGTGATATTCCTTTGTCTTGGTAATTTAAAGCTTGCTTAGAATTTATAAAATTATGAAAATATAATTTTTATGACTGTCTAAAACATCGTGGGCTGCATCAATTGGGTACCCCTACTGCATCAAAATTTTAATACAACTGGGGTACCCAATTGATGCAGCCCACCGTACCTAGGATACCTCAATACTGTTCTACGACATGTCGCCCTCATAACATTCTACAAATAAGAGGAATGTTAAAAATGTTTTCAAGCCAATAGAACTTAAATGTACATAGTATACATGGTATTTATTTGATTATAATTAGTAAGTAAAGTTAAACCATTCTAAAAATGAACGCCCCTCTACAGCGGTTACGCTCACATGCAAAGAAGGTGTATAGACGCAATACACATAATTAGTCTTTTCATTGGTTGCTCAGTCATCGGCGAGTACGGTATAAACTAAACTAAATAAATACCTTACAGACGAACATACATAAAAATATACACAATAATACTGTGTTTTTTTACGCAAACGGTACCTACCCGACTTGCCAAAACGCCGAACAGCCGGATTTGTCGGCCAACTAGTGTATAAATGACACGAACGCGCGACAGAGCGAACGTGTCGTTCCATACAAAGCGAGCGCTCCCCGCCGTATAATGTTATTACCTAGACTGATCGCACGATTAGTTGACCTCTAAATGCGGCGACGAGTCCATGTTTACACTAAAGTCGCCGCACGCACACAAGTAAAGTGTTGTAATAAGTATTTCCTCTCACACATTGAAATAATCATGTTTTATGGGGCGGCGTTCATTTTTATAATGGTTTCTCTCTACCTACTCCGTACTTGTGCCTCATAGGTACGGTGAAAGCTTTTAACGACAGGCAGAAGGTAATATTATAAAGCTTCATAGTCAATATTCTCTTCTTACCAAATTATGCTGGCACAACAAAAATATATCACGACTATTCGTAACAAAAGTTAAAAACCCCATATACTCTTCAATCCATCCGTCGGTCCATGTACCAAGCGGGAACCTAAAAGAAAATTTATGTGCCGATTAAGACCCTTTGAAGGGCGGACGACCGCAAACGCGCTGCGCCGTCATTTGGGAAGCCGTTAGTTTGCCAGAATTAAATATAATTCCTCACTATTTTGCGCCTATATCAAAGTTATGTAACCAGTTTAATTTAAAAATGCGTTAAACAAACTAGATGAACGATTTTATCATCGTTGAAATCAATTTATTAGTTTGCAGTGTTTTGTTTTAAAACTCTCCGAGCGCCGTCGTTCACAATGTTATTAAAACGCAAATACGCCACTTGTAACTGATGTTTGACATGCATGTGTACACGAACGTTATAATTTGTACGAGAGGTCGGCACTTCGGTGCTATGTATAGCGTTTTGTTCTAATAATAATGTAATAAAATATTGGCACGCAGTTTTACTTAACATTTGAGATGTGATGGGTACTAACTTATATTAGGTATTACTACTAAATCGAAGATGTGTTACTTCATAAATCAGAAGCTAGCGTGTACGCGTGTTTTACTCAAGAAAATAATAAATTACTTTTCACCAAGTCTGTGTACGACGCTATCACAAATCTCCGTTAGCGTACAGTAAGTTAAATTGAATGTCTAAGCTCGCAATCGAGGATTCAGCAAATACCAGTATCTATTGGAAGCGACCGGAGTCTTTAAGAAAATCCCGTAGCTTCACTCGTCTGCTGTGAATCCAGCTAGGTCTGCCATTGAGAGGATATTTTTAAAATGGATTTAAGTATAACTTTTTAAAGTGATTCTTATGATACAACAAGACATTCCGCCGTCTCTAACGCTTAGATAATATATTAAAAGCGATATATAACATATAACCGATCGACTTTGTACGATACCTACATTATCTTTTAATTGCCAACTAAGGTATATTGAGGTTATTATTGGGAAATAAAATACAATTAGAGGCAGATGCTCGGCGGCCCGCACGCACGCAATACGCAGCATGATACGAAACTATAAATTATAGAGCAAGCCGCGAGCTGACCGCGGGAACTAGCCCGCAAATGTTTGGAGGTCGCACTGCACGAGACGGCCCACTAGACTCGTTACTTCTGCAGGACAAAAGTAAATGAGAATTGCCCTTAATTGGAATTGTAAATGAGTGTTGCAGCGCTTTCTTGTCGGCTGAGCGCCCGTTTCGCCATCACAGTAGAATAAACTGTGATGATTTCATTTAAATTAATTCTCAGCGCGAGAGGGCTGCGGACGCGATGTCTAAATTGAGACGTCTCTGGACCGTTTGTACAGACTTCTTGCTCATTTAAGACGTCTCGTGTCCTAAATTCTAAGGGACCGCGTCGTTAGGGTTTCTTTTTCCCTTTAAAAAAGAATTTCCGTTTTAAAAAGTAAATTACCCCTTTAAGAAGAACATTAAAGCCTACACAGGAATTAGTTGTCTTTGTCCACGAAAGGGTAGGCTTTATTTTTAATTGTGACAAAATAACGTTTTGATTGAAAAACAGAAATAGGAGCTTGGAATAAAATAAGTTGATTTAAAATTTAACGTGATCGTAACATTTTGTTCGATTTTATTGGTTATATTTGAATCTTACGACAAGTCATGCGACACGACATTTGGATAACATTTTCAAAACACCGTAAAAAAGTAAATTGTCACTCGATCGTCAATTTATTTTGTACGATGCTACGAAAATGAGAAACGACGGGTGCGACCGATATTATCACAACGTTGATTTGGAATTTATTGGCTTAGAATTCGTAACTGGAGCGTCAATACTGGCTCCAGTGGGGTGCACCTGTGCCTTCACCTTCGTCAAGCATTGACGCGGGTTGCGAACATTAGTCACAAGTGTGTAAGACATGTATGCACGTCGGGAAGGGAGGAAAGTAGCCACACATTCATATCGAAAAATGTATAAAAATGTACAGGCATGTGTTGCTAAGCATAACATAAATAATTCATGATTATATACCAAGTTATAGCGTTTATTGTGAAGCACAGAAGTGGAGGGGACGTACCTACCTCAGTGAGCACGTAAACGTTTTCGTTCCGGTAATCAAACGAAGGCCCATTACCTATTACCCATGACAATGATAATCGTTAAAGGTAATCAAAATTCGGTAACTGGTGTCACCTTGAGAATTTGGTGCTATTGGCTATATATACCCAGAGATTGTGTGTTCCGAGTTAAGAATGTTGTTCCGTATAAAATACTAATATTCACGGTTTATACCGTGAATATTAGTCATTCATTTTCACTCCTCAGCCTTTTCCTAAGTACTTAGAAAACGTAGGAAAAGGCTGGGCAGTGAAAATATTATCAGTCTTTTCCTGCCCAGTCTTATCCACTGTCCAGTCTTTTCCTACTTTTTCTGTTGACAACAGAGAAACTAGGAAAAGGCTGGCCAGTGGAAAATGCCTCCCTATCTAAAGATAACTTAAACAAAAGAAGAATAGAGTATGAATAATGAGTGAGTTGACTATAAAGTTTTAACGTAAAATAATTTTCCAGTCTCGGTAGCGGAAGTTATACATTTTTAATTGAAAATGTTAGTACGAAGCTAGGTAGTTATATAAAGTTTGTTCGCGAAGAGTATCGGTAAAATCTTTCTTTAGTTCCTAAGTATAAATAACAATGTTTTTGCTTTTTTGTTAATCTTTCACAGAGATTCGACTTTATTATGAAGCACAATAGTTCAGGTATTTTGTTTTATATTCTTTTTTACCAGAAAACCTATAACAAAACTTATTTCAGCTAGGTATAGAAACACCTATCTATGATCTACTCGTATATACTATCCATACATCCCTTAATGTTATAAATTCGAAAGTAACTCTGTCTGTCTGTCTGTTACCTTTTCACGCCTAAACCACTGAACGGATTTCGATAAAATTTGGCAAGGCTATAAGATGGCATATTGGGGAAGGGCATAAGCTACAGGAAACTCAGCATTTCGTAAGTTAGGAATATGAAAATTATTTCTTACCAAACACATAATTTGGTAGGAAATAAAGAAATAATTATGTGGTTCAGCGTTTTTGAAAACAGGGGGTAAAATAGGGGTTCATTTTAAAATTCAAAAATTATATTTAAAATTTTGGTGTAGATTACCTCTTTCTAAGTGATTTAAGGGATTGGAAATGTCATTGTTCGTATCTTGATTTAACATTTTGTCTTTATTTCATTAAAATCATCCACTAGGTCAAACATTATTTATTACTAGCTTGTTCCCGCGGTTTCGCCCGCGTGGATGTCGGAAAATATCCCACGGAACAAAAACCCGTCTACATTATAAAGGGAACCTCTGTGCAAAATTTCAGCTTTATAGGTCCAAGGGTTTGGGCTGGGCGTTGATGAGTCAGTCAGTCAGTCAGGACTTTTATTATTATATATTGAGCTAGCTTCTGCCAAAATTCTGAAATTCATTGCTGCTGAAATTTCTTGTTCCCCCGACCCACCCCGTCGCATCGCATTGCCTGCCCACGCTATTGATTCGTTTTCGCTTAGCGTTCTTTCTGACTTTTTTATTTTTGCTGGGCACCTAAGAGACCTAGAGTGACGTTAAATATGCCTATAGCCTTCCTTAAGAATTGGGCTATCAAATGCAAAAATAATTATTACATTCCGCCTGGTAGTTCCAGAGATTAGCGCGTTCCAACAAACAAAAAAAAGTGTTTGTCAGCTCCGACGCATGATTGGAATTTACTCCTGTTTTTTGTGCCGTTCCGAGTTTCCAACTTTCTATTTTTCGGTCATTTCTGTGTATGTTTCTTCAGTGAATCAATGCTATACAAAAATCAACTTTAAGATGTAAAGGTGGGCAGCCCTGCCCCTCTCCCTTTAACCCTCCTCTCACTCCCCTCCCATTCCCACCATTCTCACCTTCCCCTATCATCCCCTTCACCGCCCCCTCTCACCCCCTCCCCATCATCCTCTCACCCCCTTACCACATCCTTTTCCCGCTAACCTCCCCTTCCCCTATCACCCCCTCTCACACTCCCTTCACCGCTTTCTCCTCCCCCTCTTCCCTCGCCGACAACTCCCCTCCCTCTCACCCCTCTCTCCATACCCTCCCCCTTCACTACATCCTCCTATCCCTCTTCACCTCTCCCCGCTTTCCAATCAATCAGTCAAAAGTCTCAAGTCAATCTCTCTTCAATGAATCATTTTCATTTCTTTCTTTCTTTTCTTTTTCTTTCAATGAATCAAAGTATACAAAAAGCAACTTTCCTCCTCTCCCTCTAACCTCCCTCTCACCCCTCTCTCCTTCCCACCCCTCACCACCCTCTCTCAACACTCTCATCCCCGTCACCGACCCCTCTCACACCCGCTTCACCGGTTTCCCCTCCCCTCTACCCTCACCAATTCCTCTGTCCCCCACTCTCCCCCTTCTCCCTCCTCACCACCCCTCCTCTCCCTCTCCTCTCACCACACCCTCCTCTTCCCCTTTCCCTCCTCAATACCCCCGCCTCTTCCCGCTTTCCCTCTTAACCTCCCCTCCCCCTATTGACTCAAGGATTAAAATTTTTCATACAAACTTTGGACCCCCGTTTCACCCCCTTAGAGGGTGAATTTTGAAAAATTCTTTGTTAGTGCACCCCTAGACCTCATAAGGAACCTATGTACCAAATTTAGGATCTCTAGACCCAGTAGTTTGGGCTGTGCGTTGATATGTCAGTCAGTCAGTCAATTAGTCAGTCAGTTTCTTCTTTTTGTATATTTAGATTAGAGCGTGACCATATTTAAAACTTTAACTAAACAAAGTCCCCTCGCTGCGTCTGTCTGTCTGTCTGAACGCGAAAACTCAAAAACTACCGAACAGATTTTCATACGGTTTTTACCAATGAACGGGGTGATTTATGAGAAAGGTTTACTGAAACCTTCCTCATAAAAAATAATTAATTCATTATTTCGTGTAAATTGTCTGAAATATGACGATGGTTGTTAAAGTTGTCGGAAAAAAACATGCCAACTGCAATGGGAGCGCCGGGTAAACCAATAGAGTCATAAGAAAACAATGTATTACGTAATTAATACATTGTTTATCTGGATTAACACATAGAGTAGGTACTTTTAATCCCGGTAGTACTTTCCCGTGGGTTATTTTCCGACAATCACGCGGGCGAAGCCACGGGCAAAAGCTAGTATTATAAATGCGAAAGTGAGTTTGTTTGTATGTTGTTTATTGTATGTTATGTATCTTTCACGCTAAAACGGCTTAACGGAATTGGATGAAATTTGGCACAGAATAGACCATGACCTGAATTAAAACATAGGATACATTTTATCCCGGTAATACGTTCCCCTGGGATAATTTCCGACCGCGGGCGAAGCCGCGGGCAAAAGCTAGTAACTTATAATAATATAAGTTCCTGTCCGAACTTTCTGCTTACTTTCATGATTCTCAGACACATATTCTTCGTAGGTGCTCAGTTTTCATAGAACGCAATGAGATATCAAAAAAGTTTACGATATACCTACCTATATTATTCCAGCTAGGCATTATTCGCATTCGAAGTGGAACACCAATCATTTTTATTTCTTTTTGCTTGAAGCAATTCGTTTGAGAGAGACATAAAAAGCTTACAACTAAATGATTCCATATTCATATCCTAAGAGTTAGAACTATTTTCTTAACTTTTATAATTCTTAAAATGAAGTAAAAGCTTCACCCGTCATAAAAAGTCAGTCTGGAGTAAAATCTCTTGCTTCCATTTTAATTATTTATGAAAAGTTCAGTGAGAATCCCTATTATTTATTTTATGAAATTACTTAGTCATCAAAGAAACAAAGCACTTTTTAGGAAAGGTATCTAAAAACCTGGCATGGCTCAATCATTGATACGAACGAAGCTTTATTAGGGCAGATGGACCTGGCTGTCCTATTTGGAACCTTCTAGACCTCCTATTCCTCAAAATCCGAAATCCATGTTATAAATAATGATAACTTGTCTCTATTATTTTGTTTAAAACACAGATTATACTACACCAATAGACTCGCGTTATAATCAATTAAGAACTATGTTCGACTGCTGCTGTAATTAACAGTACCACAATACCGACAACAACATATTCTAACTTGCACTAAGCCGGTTTTACTGCTGCCGTGTTCAACTTAGAAAACATTGTAAGTATATTATGTACATACAACGGCACATGTGTATAACATCATATGAGTAGGTAAATTTTACCAAAAACCACTTTGTCCCTGGCGGAGTTAAGTGCCTTGTCAAAACTTGTTCTCTTATGGTATTCCCGTTTGATTTATGACTTCGATATGTCAATTTTACGTCAGTCAGTATGATTTATATGGTCATTTGCACAACCTTACGTGTCGTATCTAAATTCACACATTTGATTTCACATTTAGCTTACATCGCAAACGGGTAAATACTCAATTATCATAGGTACTCAAGTGGATCGAATCAGTAAAAACATTATCTATTACATCGAACTGTTATATTATGGCACGTGACTGAAAAATGTGGAAACATTTATTGACAATCAGTGAATAACAAAAATGTAAATATAGGGGTGGCAAAGTGACCGACCGCCGTACATTGGATAAATCGTGTGCTGGCGTGATTGATTGTTCTACAAAACAGTAACACAAATGTCCATTCTAGGAAATCCGAGTATCTCATGTGGAGTGCGTTAAATAAATATGAGTGTAAAGCTAAACAGTATTTTCCATTAGTGTCATAAAAAGGTAACATTTCGAAATAACCGCGAGGCCGGGGCCATATCCACGTGTGATAATGCGCAGTAACATTTTATAAGGGATCTAAATGTGAGCAGATGGCACAATGCGAATCGCTGGTAGTACTTCCCGGCACGGCCGCAATCTGCCATTACATTTTATGCAAACACTGTCGGAATGATTTCGGTTGTACAATTTCCAAAATAGAATACCAACAACTTTTACAATACAACCGTTTGTTATGCGTACTTTAAATGGCAACATTATTCTGACTTTTAATTCCCTCATAAAAAAGCTTCGTTAGCAAAAATGGATGCAGTTATTGCTAAAGTTCTTGTCAAACACAACGTTGTAACATGTCGGTATTGCGCGGACTTCAGAATGGAGTTAATTAGGTAGTTAATATGAAAGCCCATGATCACAGCGCACGTTTTTACGTAAATTATACTTCTAAATTCTCCTTCATAGTCCCCCTTATTTAAATGTCTACCTCTCCATTTACATTTTGCCCCTCAGTATTACTTTCTATTGATTGCATCTTCAAAATCACTGATTTATAGATTTTATTGATGCGGAGTAAAAGACTTTTAAAAGCTTTTTTCCCAGATGACTTTTACCCGAATGCGGTGTAGTAATGACAGGATAATGTTTTTTCCGCGGGATTTCCCGGAAATAATGGGTAATATTTTACTACTTTTTCCGTAAGTAATTCGTAAAAGGTGGCCAAGGGTTTTTTTTCTAACATTAATTGTCCTCGGTGGTTAGTGTGGTTATAACAATGTTCCTCGTGAGCGGTCATTATAGTGAGGCTGTGGAATATATGGACGGTTACTGCTGAAGATGTATTCTTGCCCACTGAACCATTTTGAGCATTATTATTTACCTACCACGCTGTTAAATTATTAATTTAAAAAAACCTCTGAATTTCATTTTCATCATCAATTTTAATAGTCTATTGCTGAATATAAGCCTTCTAACCTGGATCCTCAGCTTTCCCGTCCCATGAAGCGATGTATGGTGAAGCAAAATAATATTTCTGTTTCAATTAAAAGTATGAAAATCTAGGTTAAAGCCTTTGTATGTTTTTATTGGTATAAGTAGCCGTTTTGTCACAGTTTAACGTTATAGTTTATGAGTGTGCGGTGATAACAGGCAAACGGAATAAGGATGTTTACGAGTAATTATGTGGGTTAAATAAAGTTTTGCCACAACTGATTATTTTCTCGAACATTTTCCTTCCTCAATACTGCAACCGATGTACATAGGTAAGAATAATTTGAACGAGGTCACCTAGCTGGAGTATCCGTTCTTCGTTATACATTCATGATCTGATACCAAATAATTTTGTCTATCACGCAACAAGATTTACGCATCAATACATGATTAAATGTACATTAAGGACATGTTACGCCACGTTTTGTTATGAGTTGGTACGTGCGCGTGGCAAAAGATTACTAAGTTTGGCAGTAAGCAAAAACTGTCGACCATTTATATAAAAGTAGCTTTCGCCAGCAGCTTTGCCCGCATGCAAATTAACCCACGGGAACGTACTACCGGGATAAAAAGTATTCTTTGTCCTAATGCAATTCATGGCCTATACCCGTGTGCCAATTTTCATCCAAATCCGTTCAGCCGTTTTAGCGTGAAAGTGTAACAAACAAACAAACTCACTTTCGCATTTATGATATTAGTTAGGATTAGGATACCCTCCTTACGTTAAGCCGTTGGTCCCGGCTGTCATTCGCGGATCTTTGACAGTCGTTACGGGTTGTCAGAAGCCCGAAAGTCTGACAACCAGTCTTACCAAGGGGTATCGTATTACCCAGTAATGGGTTGTAGAGGTCAGATAGGCAGTCGCTCCATGTAAAATACTGGTATTCAGCTGCATCCGGTTAGACTGAAAGCCGACCCCAACATAGTTGGGAAAAGGCTAGGCAGATTGATTGATTTTTAGGATATACCTTGAATGGCGATACTTCAATGTGCACAGTGCACCATCATAGACTTTGCTGACAGGGTAATATGTTTAGCTATTTTCTAATATAACTTACTTTCAGACAAAAAAAGAAAAACTCTTCATCATGATCATCTAACTTACCACAGCCCTACAATGGCTCATCCTTGCTAATTTGAAGTAGAACTCGTTTTTAGGGTTCCGTACCTCAAAAGGAAAAAAACGGAACCCTTATAGGATCACTTCGTTGTCCGTCTGTCTGACTGTCAGTCTGTCAAGACCCTTTTTCTAAGGAACGCGTGGAGGTATCAAGTTGAAATTAATATCTAATACGTAAGTTTATGTTCTCTTGGAGTCATAAAAAAGTCAAGCTTCTAAGTGAATGCAATAAAAACATACGGCCATTTATGCGACATATTTTGATACTTGCAAGTAAATCAAAACCTATAGGGTACTTCCCGTTGTCCTAGAATCATAAAATTTGGCAAGAAGCCAGCTCTCACAGCACAAATAAAGGAAAAAGTCCGAAAATTGTTAATTTTTAATTCTATCATATAAAAAAAAAATCAAATCTGTCAGTCTGTCATGACCCTTTTTCTCAGAGACGCGTGGAGATATCAAGTTGAAATGAATACCGAATACGTAAATTTATAGTCCCTTAGAGTTCTGAAAAAATCAAGCTTCTAAGTCAACGCAATAAAAAATACGGCCACATTTTGATATTCCCAACTGTCGCAAATAAATCAAAACCTACAAGGTACTTCCCGTTGACCTATAATAATGAATTTTGGCAAGAATCAAGGTCATACTGCACAAGTAAAGGAAAAAGTCTGAAAAATGTTAATTTGTAATTCTATCACATAAAAAAAAAATAAGTTTGTCTGTGTGTCAAGATCCTTTTTCTCAAGGACGCGTGATGATATCAAGTTGAAATTAATATCAAATACGTAAGTCTATAGTCGCTTAAAGTTCTGAAAAAATCAAGCTTCTAAGTCAACCCAATAAAAAAATACGGCCATTTTGCGACACTTTTTGAAACTCGCAACTGTCGCAAGTAAATCAAAACGTACTTCCCGTTGACCTAGAATAATGAAATTTGGCAAGAAGCAAGGTCTTCCAGCACAAGTAAAGGAAAAGGTCCGAAAATTGATAATTTGTAGTTTTATGACAAAAAAATTTTTTTTGAGATCCATTGATAAGTTTGTTTTTGACCGACCCCAAAAAAAAAGGAGATTCTGTATTCAACCCGTATGTATGTATGTAAGTATGTATGTTTGTTGGTCCGCGATTTTCTCAAAAACTAATGAACCAGTTTTGATGATTCTTTCACTGACGTGATCTACATGCTTTGAGGAAGGATTTAGTAGCATTATGTATTGTGTGTTGTGTTAGTGGCATTATGTAATTAGTCTTATGTACAAAGTTATATGCATAAATATACTGCATCTCCGGCATTTCTAAGCCGATTTTTATGATTCTTCTTTCCGTTCGTCTTGGACTTACTTATTAAATGTAATTGAATATTCAACTAAAAATGGAAAAATAAATTTACTTAAAAAAAGTAAAAACCAACTTCAAAAACCAAAAATGAATAAAATAACTTTCTTAAAACATTTAATAGCTTCTGAAGACAGTGTCTTTAGTCCTTCAATGCACTTTAGCTTGGCACCGACTTCAGAAGCTGTTAAGTTTTTTAAGAAAGTTATTTTATTCATTTTTGGTTTTTGAAGTCAGTTTTCACTTTTTTTATTGGGATAAATTCTTTTCAATTACGGAACCCTTCATTGTGCGTGTTCCGACACGCACTTGGCCAGTTTTTTTCTATTTCTGAACATCTAAACAAGGAATATTTAAAGCCTACGGTATTTCTTCTTATAAATATCCACAAGTCCCATGAATATTAACGAGTATTATTAAGACACTAAGCTCCAGCTCTACCGTGTTCTTATATACTAGGTATTGTAAATTGTAGAGTAAGAACATTTACTGCAATTTAGATTCTTAGAAACGGCGCTCTAGTTAATACATAGGAAATGCAAAAACTTTCAGATTTTATTTTATTTTCGCTTGTGGTTGATAAAAGTTTGCGATTAATCATTGTAGAGAAATATTTTATAAACGTCTACCTAAAGTAGAGTACCTAGGTAGAAAGTAAAGTAGAGTAAATTGGACGTCACTTAACCAAAATTTAAAGGCTTCAAGCTAAAAAATATTTCTCTACAATGATAAATCGCAAACTTTCATCAACCACTAGCGAAAATAAAATAGAATCTGAAAGCGTTTGACGACGAACAATTACTACAGTGTTTACTTATAAAAATAATAATTGCGTTTACCGTCCATTTTCATTTCACTTTAATTTTCCGATATGTATCGCGTCAAATGCGGCGTACGGCGTACGACGTACGGCGTACGGGTGTAGGGGTGTACGCCAGACGTTCTCCTGGCACAAGGGTAATCGAATGTCATACGCGGTCGCTACCCGACAGAACTATTCACGAGCTGCCAGCTGGCGCACTCCACGCCCTGATTTATGTCCCTTTTGCTGTCCAACTTTCTGCACCTTGTTCGTGCAACATTTGTACATGACGTCTTAAATATATAGACCAACGGAAGGAGAAACTCAGGCGGCAGCCAATGGTACTGACTCACATACATGTGTGTTTAAGCATCATTAACTTTATCGTTTTATTGCCTTCGAACTTTTCTTATAAGAATAAGATTTCTGAGCTTTCTGAGGCGTAAATGCAATTTTTAAAATTACAGCCTACTGGCTAATATGTTCAAGATTACACTGAAACATTAAAAACACATCTCAATGTCTTCTATTTTTTTTGGATTAGGATACAAAAAAAAATAGAAGACATTGAAATCAAAACGGAAATGGTATTGCAAACAATTGTATTCCTTTACACCACCCACATTCACGCGTTTACTATTTACAACAAAATCACATTGTTGTCATTCAACATTTCACCCGGACGAACTAATTATGTCAATGTGGCGTTCGGGAATAAGTTACAGACGGGTTACCTACACCGAGCCACGCCAGGAGCGCTCATAAACTCATTAAAAGTTGCCTCCATATACTAAAACGACTGACCTTATCCATACAGACGGCAGTTTTAATCGAGACCGCTTTACGAACCATTAAATTCCACGGACGGTTATTGTCGAGCTGGGATCGTTAAATGAAATTCTAGACACAGTAGCCGTTGCCCTCCACCATATTAACATGCGGATTTGCAAATTTAATCCATAATAACGAATTTATTCGACGCCAATATCACAGCGAAACTACTTAAAGAATCCCCTGTAGTTATATAAATGTGACTGTTATTACCTTCAATAAACCAGGCTGAAGTAAAAAAGTGTACGTGCATTTACATTTTCCAGAAGGAACCACCGAATAACAAAGTAAAATTTCGCGACATATACTTTCCTAAAGAAAGTATCGCGATCAAGACCGTATTGAAGCAAGATGGAAGGAATTGAATGTCGATCCACTTATACTGAAGATTTGTTCCATAACTGAAAGAAAGTGACACCCCTTTTCGCACAAGAAGCGAACGTAAAAGATTGCTGAAAAGTAAGTACGCTTATTCTTGACGCCAATTTATTGGTTCAAAGGTGCGCCGTCGACTAAATGGTACTGTATAAACTCATCACCTCCTCAGGACCGCCTCTTCCATGTAGAGGGATTTCGCTCGTTCATTCACCTTAAATCGACGTCATTCCGAGAGGCAAAATAGAGCACTTCTGAAAAAGAGTTTCCGATAAAAAGGGGCCCATCAAATTTTTTCAATATCCATTTACGAAGGAATAAGAAAGGATTATGCGCAAACCAAAACCCTTTAATCCGTGATATGGGTTATTGAAACATTGCGCAAAGTGTGGACGAATTATATCGGCTTGTTCACATATACGTAATCCTTCTAATCTTTCGGCCCTTTCCAATAATTGTGGGAGGCTCCAAAAGTTATTTCTATTAGAGCCGCTGAGCCTGCGATAGCCGGGCCGATGTCATTTTCTATGCAATTGAAATTTATTTTCTCACATCTGTTACCGACTGCTTAACTCGCCACTTCCCACTGCTCTTTGACATCGAATTGATGCTTGATAAAGTCGTTTCCGTTCGGGAATTTCGTTACCTTAAAAGCTCTAATATTTAGTGAATTCAGAGTTTGGAATCGTGCCCAGTATAGCAAAATATAACATGAATAGAACACTAATAGTTTTCAGACAGCTCTCTGCTCCGTATCATGTCAAATAAATGCGAGCTTATACCAACGTTTTATTGTTCTGAACATTTTGTAATTGGTTTTGCTTTTTTTTATTTTAGTATTTTATTATCTTTTGAATCTATGTAAATATGAATGAATATTTATGACAGAACCCATGTAGGTTTACACACAGTTTTAGGAAAAACTGTAACTTCTTAATGTCACTACCTAATCTTTATCATGTATTATCATGAACAGCATCTGTAAAATAAAACCGTTCTGAATTTGATGTAGGTACTTATCTCATCATTAATTTAAAGCAATAACGTACCTTAGGGATGACTTATACTATTTCAGTATTGGGGATTCACAAAAGAGAATGCTGATACAAAAAGTAAAGAATAATTTTACTTAGAAACGCTGCCCCTGAGCGTAGTTTTCATTTGTTTCACAAAAGCGGTTAATGTAAACGGTTGCTCTTTAACATTTAGCTCGATTACATCTAGCGACTCATCGTGCCCCGTGTTTTGTTTTGCAAAATTATAAAAAGCAAGGCCATTTCTTTCGACGCGCGCTAACAACTATTATTGTTCCTGTGTATTTTTTCATAAAATAATTGTATTATTATGCTGATAAGCTAACAGAAAAATAAAACTGCATTTATTTTCTTTTTCAGAATTACATTTCACCTAATCATTGGTGTTTTCCGTCGTGCGATGTTTTTGTTTTCGAGTGGTGCAGAACATCGCGTAGCAGTTGATTTTAAGACTCGCCCAGACACCCGTTTCTAACAACTGATTTTTATGAGTTGACTAACCCAGGAAGGAAAGTAAGTAGGTAAGTACCAATATCAATACCAAATTTTCCTTCTCTTTGATTCCGAGTTTCTCAAAGGAGCGAATAGCGTAAGTCGTTCAGCAAAGGTTCACAAAAGCCAATAACGTAAAGACCGTTAAACATTTAAAAAGTGTATGTATAAGCAAAGGCTGCCTAAGATGTATGAGCACCTTCAAGCAGGTCTACTTGCGCTGAATAATAAGCTATTCACAGTTCCCGTGTTTCGCTTTGTCTCACTTTGCCTGTTCAATATTCCCTATGTAAATTGAAAATAAAGGGCTAACTTCATTGTATTATTTGATTACTTTACATGTACATTTTATTCAGTATGGTAACTAAAGGGTCATCTACAGAGTACCATGTTTATTTGTTATCAAATTGATAGGTATACCTATCTACCTACCTACACATGACTTGGTCAGTGCAATGGGTGGGAGTCAAACTCTCCACCACTTGCTAGCCACCCTGGCGAGCGACGTAGTCGTTGAGCTTACCAACGCATTAGATAGGTAAATATCGTCAAACATAAACCTGAGTACAACTTCATTACCAAGTCAAAACAGAAATTACATTGAAGTGTAAATAAATATAAAATTTGTCTACTGAATATGTAGACAAATTATGCAAATGATCATGCGTAAAACACGGATCAATCCAATTTACTGTCAAAGGCCACGGTTAGAAAAGAAAGGGAGAAATCAAATTGTTTTCACGAGGATATCAAATCGACGATGTTTAAGGAAGAATTTAGGTCACGTCTCATGGATTACGGCTTATTTCCCGCCTCTCTTTTTCTTCGTTTGACGCTAATCCCAGCGGCTTCGCTGAGATTCCGCCGCCCAGCCGTCGTGCGTTGGCATTCCCCTCCTTTAGGCGGTACATCAATTTCAAGGTCAAAAGTATTTACGAATAAATTATGGGCATTTCATTAATTCTTTGGTATCACGCGCAAAAATAAAATACGCAACAAATTCTTTGCTATGAAGGGCCACATCGTGCAAGGAGAAACTTGATCAAAAATATTATTAAATTATGAGTAAGTATCATTATCTAAGAATGTGTACCTATAATAATTAGGCTCCCGATTCTCTTCACAATGTCATACGTAGCTAACTAAATCAAAGGCGACGCTCGATTTCGTTCCATAACTCGGGACAATAAAATTACAATCTAGTCTTTTATCATGTTACCTTTTCCATAATCATATAATACTAATGTAAGTGAGCGCCACTTCTCATCCTAATAGCATCTCGAAGGTGTCACCTCGACCCGCGCGGAAAATCTGATTATTCAGTGAGTGACGGCGGCGGCGGCGGCGTGCCACCGACCGAATATTAATCGAGCTCTTCCACTTATACTAATCATTGTAACTATCAGGGTTACAACATCAACTCGGAATCATTCCACCAGCTCAATTGTACATTCAACGGAGTAGTACTAACGACGTAAGAAAATATTATTTGGTAGGTACCTACTTGTGCCCCAACTTCTATTCGACGTGCTCAACATTTTAATGAAAAAACCCTTAGGTAGAGTCAAAGCCATTTTATTGGACTTCACGCGTATCAACACAAAAGAAACTGGACATTGGGAAAAGTGAGCGGTCTGGAATGTGTTCTATAAAATCTGAGAAGCATTTGAAATCCACACTCGCTTTTAGGGCCGTCACTAACTATACAGTCTATACTAATAATAAAGCTGAAGAGTTTGTTTGTATGTTTGTACGCGCTAATCTCTGGAACTACCAGTCTAATTAGATTTTTTTTTTGCATTTAATAGCCCAATTTTTGAAGAAGGCTATAGGTTATTTACCATCACGCTAGGACCCTTAGGAGCCGAGCAAAAAGAAAAAAGTCAGAAAGTACGCTAAGCGAAAACGAAGTAGTAGCGCGGGCAGATAATACGATGAGACAGGTTGGGTCGGGGTAGTTGCGGGCAGAAACTAGTCGTGGATAAAAGCTTGACAGCAGAGCAAATTTTTTTTTTTGTATTAAATTAATTCCATTAGCAAACCGTGTAACTAATATTTTATTAATCCGTTTACTAATTTGGCAGTAGTAATCCGTGATATTGCCAGTTTATGTAGATACAACCAATTATCGCCGGTTATATTTTAGTGCTAAAATGCGGCCACGCACATGCAGCCGCAACATTCCCAAACTACCAAAATGCAATTTAAACTCAGTATAGCCACTGTTCCTGCGCTGTTATGTGACAAGTTAAAGCATTATGCAAATTTTGGTTGAATCTGGGTTACAAATGTACATATTACCCAGGAGCAATTACAAAATGCATATCTTTAAATGTGTATTCTGTTCATTTAAGCAGCCGTAATGATATAATATTAAAACATCCTAGAGGCAACAATGTTCCTGAAATTGTACCCAATGAAGCAAAAAACACAGGCCAAGTGCGTGTCGGACCACGCACAATGAAGGGTTCCGTAGTTGGTATGAATTATTGCAAGAACAAACTTAACATTGTAGTTGAAAAACATGTTCTTCCGTACATTCCAACTGTAAATGTAAGTTTGTACTCAAGATATTGAGAGATTTACCATGTTATTTTAAGACCACAGACTTCTTATAGGTTTTCCTGTAATCTACAGATAAAGTTCTATTTTCTGTATTTTTTCAAAGTTTTAAGCTCAGTAGTTTCGGAGATAAGGGGGGGGGAATGGTCAATTTTCGTCTATTTTCTTAAATAACATTAAAACAATTTATTTTAAAATTATAAAAAATATACATTTGAGACCCTCATAGTAAGTCCTTTCATTTGATATGTAACACGGTATAGTTTGCAAAACATTTTTTTAATTTTCTTATTTGCCCCCCAAAAGTGACCCCCATATTCAAAATTCATAATTATTTAAATTTATCATTTAGTTTAATATTGCATTAAAATGCAATTATAATGTTATTTAATAACAACATTTTCATTGCAATATAATAGTAAGTTGCTTGTTGTTTCCTTGAGTAATTTCAAGAAAACTAAATTATTAAAAAAAAAAATAGGTATTCACAAAAAAATAAACAAGCGGGGCAAAGAATACAATAAGTCACAGTATCAACCCGCGCATTAAAAAATTGGCGCATGATGGATGTTTCGATTTTTTCTACCACATTAGTTTCTGGCCATGGATTCACCCGTACCCAATACTTAATTTTAATTGGTATACTCGTAGGTACTAGTTTATAGTTATGTAAATAGGTATATAGTTACTAATCCAGGCCAGACCATCCTTAAGTGGTTATTTATTTACCCAGATGGGGTTACAATATTTACTTAGGTACTGTTAATCGAAAGAAGCAAAAAGTTAAAGTGAATCAGAATATAGGTACATATTTATTTGCCATAAGTGTTGGCACCTACTTAAAATAATCTATGTGACAAAACATATTTAATTTTTTAAACCCAATTTGCTAACTAATAATGGCCTATTAAGACATTAAAACAATACATAAATTAAATCATTCAATTGTAATTATTATACCTACAATAATACTAATAATAACCCCAACGCTGCATCTCTACGTTGACGCCGTGGTGAAGCTTGCGCGCTCCTGAACTAGGTCAATAAACAGGTCTAGGGTGCGGAGCCAGACCAAGAGAGTTACAGAAAGCTGCAGGGCAGCATGTGGCGAGCTGTTGAGCAGTAGCGCCCCACGGACCCTATCTCCCGGGAGAAGTCTTATTCCTCACCTCTCGCTTGCCTTTATTGACCGGCTGGAGTGAACACTGGCGAGGAACAGAGCTCCCACCTCTTTCTTACCTTTATTGGCGGCTTGAGTGGAGATTCACAAAAGTAAACGTGCTCGGAGGAAGGAAGTATTCCAGTAAGTGCTGGTATCATCTTGACCGTACTTCTGGGATTGTCATGATAGCCGTGTAATACCTCTCCACTCCTCACAAACACCTCAGGACAAGTTGCCCCCTTGTCGCTACGACACTTTATGCTAGCTACCGTTTTCGGGGCCCATTATTGAGTGTGCAAGTCACTCCCTGCCATTTTATCTGTGTATTTTTTATAAAACATTGGTCAGGCAGGGGCCATTGTCTTTTCTTAGTCACTCATAACAAGTTTACTTTAGCCACCCAAACCCTTATCCAATATCTTGGTTTCCATATCCTGCAATAGTCCTACACCAACCGGGGGCTGTCCTTGGGTGCACTTGCATATTGCGAACAAGGATAATCGTCGGTCGGTACCTCATTTAATTAAAAACGTGTAACGGGCTTTTGCTAGTTCGCTTCGGCCCCTCGTACGCCTTACGCCTTGCAAAGGTCTGGGACCCCAGGGTCCCGAGAAATGTCAAGAGACGTTTATGCGTACCTTTAAGCTAGAAAGAGACCGCCATTCGGTCACCAGCATATTCTGCTAAGGATATGCGCGCATAGAACATTATGGCGCGTGTTTGTTCTGTTTTGAAACAGTATAAACGATGAATCAAATAAACAAAGTTCCCGAATACATTTTGCCTTTCGTACAACGAAAAGATTTACCTACGTACTTTTAACACGTTAAAAAAAAAGTAATATAAATTACAATGTTATAATAATAATTAGTTTATCAAAATATCTGATGTAATTAATTATTCAAATATAATTTCAATCATTGAATGCGTAATTTATTAAGTTTGCGTAAGTCAAGAAGATTTTGTTTATGATGATGATGATAACATGCATTTTTCAACTTCACCCCATATTTATAGCGTCGCAATACTCCAGATGCATGTTAGCTAAACAATTGAAAACTGTTTTTATAACAAAAACACGTAAATGTACAAAATATTAATTTTAACTATCCTAATACGTGGCATTTTCAGTTTTCAGTTGAAAGTTTCACAAAAAGAAAATTACATAGGTAGGTAAGTAGGTACGTACATAAAGCTTGAGTCTGCCTTACTTTTTGAATGAATCATATTTATTTGAATCTAAATCTTGATCTAATAAATAAGAAGCGTTTATAAAACTTAGGTCATCTGAGTCAGTTAGTACTTTCTCAAAAGCTATTCTCGGTTATTTATAGCTTTGAAAAAATATATAAATCAAACTCGCGACACTGTAACTTATAAAATACTGTAAACATTTAATAAGAGAAATTACAAAAATAACAAATTGTTTTAAGTAGGTAAATAACATTAAAATATTAAAAACCTTTTTTTTTTCATATCCTGAAATTCTAAATCGTTTTACAACAAAAGTAACTATCGAAATGCTTAAATATTTTACTTAGAATGAATTACTTAATGATAGTTTGTGTTTACAGTCGTTCATGCATGAAAATGCACTCACAATAGTTTAGCAGAAAATCGCTTTTGAATTAATAAATAATAATAATAAATTTTTATTTCAGAAAAAAACACATTTATGGGTCACAAAAACAATTTTCTAAGTTAAAATAGAATATTCCCGAATTAATTGTATCGTTGGTGTATGTATTATTGAAAAAAAACATTGTATCACAAACACCAGCGCCTTGAAAACTTTCAAACATGCCACATGGTGAACTTGTTAAAAATAAAATATGTGAAAGTTTGTGAAGATATTTGGATGTTTGTTACTCAATCACACAAAAACGGCTGAACGGATTTGGATGTTTGGCAAACAGATAGTTTATAACCTGGATTAACACATAGAATACTTTTATCCCGGTAGTAGGTTCCCGTGGGATAATTTCCGACATCCAAGCGGGCGAAGTCGCGGGCAACGGCTAGTATAAAATATAAAAAGACGTAATTTAAAAACACTAAAAACAAATTCTATAAACTAAGCTTACTTATATTAAAATATTGTGTGTCAATATTGTAATTCCGCCAAGTGTACTCATTTTTAGGGTTCCGTATGTCCGAATGAAAAAGCGGAACCCTTATAGGATCACTCGTGTGTCTGTCTGTCCGTCTGTCACAGCCAATTTGCTCCGAATCTATTGGACCGACTAAGTTATTTGGTACACATATCAATTTATTTCTGTGACCCAAACACGGACGTGTTACGTAAATACATAAATGAATTTTGAATTTATGGGGACTTTTGGGAGGCAAACAAGAAAATTAAAAAAAAAAATGCACACTACCTTGTGACATATCAAATGAAAGGGCTTACTGTAAGGGTCTCAAGTATATATTTTTTTTATAATTTTAAAATAAATATTTTTTAAGGTAAGTAAACGTCGTGATGGCCCAGTGGTTAAGGCCGCGCTCTCGTGCACGAGGTTGTGAGTTCAAATCCGGGCAAGTACCAATGTGCCATTTTCAGTTCTTATATGTACTTTAGATAGATAGATAGAATACTCTTTATTATGCACACCATAAAAATTACAGATATGTTGAAATTTTACATAGGGTGACACAATGGGCGGTCTTATCGCTAAATTAAGCGATCTTTTACAGACAACTACTACTACAACAACAACACAACAACATTAGGCAACTACTTTCTGAGTTTATCTTGGACATTACTGACATCGGTGAAGGAAAACATCGTGAGGAAACCAGTACCCTAATTGCGTAACACACTATCAATCGGAATTGGTTTCATTTTGACAGTTCAACAACATTCATTGCGTTATTTACGTTGTCGAGCAGACCAATTGTTCGAACATATTAAGCAATGGATTAGCAATTTGCTTCTAAATGATACAAATTCTAATTGATAGTGAATTACGCAATTAGAGTGCTGGACTTATAGGAAATATAAGTCTGAAGTCGACAACCCGTCTTGAGCAAGCGTGATGATCGATGCTCTTGCCTTCTCTGTATAACACTGCTAAACTGGAGGCTATTTCCAGCGCACCCAGACCAGAGAATATAACTCAACTTAAAAGTTTTTTGGGAATGTTAAATTATTACGGAAAATTCATTAGTAATTTGAGCACATTGTTATTTCCTTTACATAATTTACTTAAAAAAGATGTGCGCTGGAAATGGGATGCTAGTTGTGAGCAGACGTTTAAAGAAGCTAAGCGAGTTCTCCTGGGCGAGCGAGTGTTAGCACATTACGAGGAGGGGCGGCCGCTCGTGCTCGCGGTAGACAGCAGTGCGTATGGGCTAGGCGCAGTGTTGGCTCACCGCTACTCCGATGGCAGCGAGCGCCCGGTGAGCTGTGTGTCCCGCACACTTAACGCGGCCGAACGGAATTACAGTCAACTCGATAAAGAGGCACTCGCGATATTGTTTGGTATAACAAAGCACCACCAATACTTGTTTGGTAGGAGTTTTATATTACGCACGGACCATCAGCCGTTGACGCACATTTTTGGTGCTAAGAGTGGCATTCCACAGACCGCTGCCAGCCGGCTGCAGCGGTGGGCGGCGCGCTTGGCCGCATACGACTTCACTGTAGAATTTGTCCGCTCAGCTGACAATGGGCCGGCCGACGCTTTATCGAGGCTACCGCTACCACAGGAGGCGCTTGGTGGACGCAGTCACTTATATCAATTTAATAGAGGAAACAATACCAATTAGCTTTAAGGATATTGCTAAGGAAACGGAGAAGGATACATTGTTATGCAAGGTTAAAGGTTATGTCACATTTGGTTGGCCGTTGACAGTGTCGGATACTGAGAAACCATATTTCTCAAGAAAACAGGATTTAGCTGTAGAATTGGGTTGCCTCATCTATAAATACAGGATTGTCATACCGAACGCATTACAAAAACAAATTTTAGATGAAATTCACGATGGGCACTTAGGAATGAATAAAATGAAGAATTTATCAAGGAATTATGTGTATTGGCCCAGTCTAGATAGGGACATAGAGGAGGTATGTCGCGCGTGCACGGCGTGCCGCGCCGTACGCGACGCGCCGCCGCACGCGCCGCTGCACCCTTGGGAGTTCCCGCTGCATCCGTGGCAGCGAGTACATGCAGACTTCGGAGATTGTGGGGGAAAACGGTATTTAATTATGGTGGACGCAAACTCGAAATGGATAGAAGCTATTGCTATGAGTAAGACGGACGCGCAGGCGACTATCACAGCAATGAGAACAATTTTTGCCCGATTCGGCTTACCGTCATTACTCGTCACTGACAACGGCCCACCATTTTTCTCACAAGACTTTGAAACATTTTGTAAAAAAAATTGTATAAAACACGTGACCACAGCTCCTTACAGACCGCAGGGAAACGGTGCAGTAGAAAATGCGGTAAAAACCGTCAAGAAAGCGATCAAACGTGCTTTGTACGAGGGCGAGGACGTCGCCACGGCACTTAGTAAGTTTTTATTCAAGTATCGTAATTGTCAACATGCAACCACTGGTGTCTCCCCTGCGGTGGCGTTGCAAGGGCGTAGGCTCCGCGGGCGCCTCGATGCGCTTCGGCCTGACGTGTCTACGGTAGTGCGCTTGGCGCAAGAGCGGCAAGTGGCCGCTGCGGGCGGCACGACGCGCGCACTAGAGCCGGGCGACGCGGTGCTGGCCCGCGACTACACCGCGAGGGGGGACAAGTGGTTGTCGGGAACAATAGTCGACCAGACTGGACCGGTCTCGTACAAAGTAGACGTTGGACGTGGAGTCGGTTGGCGTAGACATGTCGATCAAATTATGCCCGTACATAACAAGAACCGCCACTCGTTATCGCGGACTAGCATACATTCCGAGAGCAAAGATTTATCGCCAGACCGAGAGATTCCTTCGGTCCGTGAGGAGGCTGAGGACACATTCGAGGACGCGTCTGACGGCATTGGTGAGAAGTCACAGACCAGTGGTACAGAAGCGGCATCCGAGCCGGGGACACCACCACCACCGCCAGGTGCGTCTGCTCGTGCTCTGCGGGCTTATAATCGGGCTCGAACAGGAGTCACCAAATAACATGCTTTGTTAATTGTTATATTTTAGTTTATGTTTTAGCTTAAAGGGGAGAAATGTACCGATGTTGCGGGTATGTTATTTGTATGGTGGTGGGACTTGTTCAATAAATCAGTGTGTCGCTAACCCTCGCCTTTCATTGACGCTGCAGAGACTTTTGCCCTGCAGGGGGACAATAATAGGCCAGTATTATTATAATGAAAATTGTCAATTTTAGGTTCAGTAAAACCTAAAATTAACCGAAAAATAAAACCCCGCAAAACCTCCTTTTTTTAATTCAGAAAATAGTTCTTTACTTACAGATTATAGGAAAACTTATAAAAAGTATATGGTCTTAAAATGACATGGTAAATTTCCCAATATTGTGCGTACAAACTTTCATTGCAGTTGGAATGTATGGGAGAACATGTTCTTCAACTACAATGCTAGGTTTGTTCTCGGGATAAATTCAACCCAACTACGGAACCCTTCAGTGTGCGTGGTCCGATATGGTTCACGTACATTTTTTACTGTATACTACTTAAATTAATTCGAAGGAGTTTTCTCGAAAAATAAAGTTTATATTTATACATACCTACCATATTTTAGGGTGGGTCAGATATAAAAAATCACATCACTTCTCTTTTAAAAAATCACGTTACGAGTATTGCCCAAGTTATTTTTACAGAGGCAAAAAAAAAACTTGGGCAGGCAATTATACTCATGACAAGTGCCGGTCGTGTAACGAAGCGTACTTTTAACGGGCCAAAAGAAAAAGGGATAAAGTACATTCATTGTAATATAACGTATCACGAACCCCAGCGTCAGCTAAGCGATTTTTCATGAGGTGTGCCACGTTAATGTGTACAAACGCTCCGGCTCGGCATACTTTGCTTCTTTGCAGGAAATAAATTACCTATGCTTAGAGCGCTACCTCCTGGATGGCTTTGCTACACGAATTTCGCAAACAGATAAGCTACCCCGTTATTTTAGTATTTTAAACACGCTGAATAAGTGTTGACAAGACAGACGGGTGATAACGGTAAGTCAGTAAGACGATTTTGTTTTCCTCATTACTTTATTTTTGTGTGTAAAGATGAACACATTTGTAAATTGCACGTCTGAACTGTTCTGCGTTATCTGAACCGATGTTTATTCAGTTATCAGCTGAGATAGATTGACTGGATGAATAGTTTTTCCCCTAAACCGAGCCGTACTGGGTGTTTGGAAAGTTTCGCGTTTTCCGCCGGTTAGTCATAAAACGTAAACATCAACTGTTGTGCGGTTGGAGCCACAACTATTTCAACTTTAGCTATAAGTTGCTCTAGTCTATTTAACAGGCGTTTCGTTGACCTACAACATACCTTAATTTTTTTAAATGTTGGTATAAAAACCGGTTGGTTTCCTTGATTTAGTTATTAAAATCATAAGCATTTTCTTACACTACTTGGTCCAGATAGACAATCTTAAACACCCTTACTGATGAACACCACGTTGTTGTAGTAAAATCTTATCAAAGTCGCATTTTCTTAAATCGACACACCGTAAAATCCCTATTGGTAGTAAAAGTACAAATTCAGTTATCCATTCCTCCATCCAGAATTAAAATTCCTAATAGAATATGAAATTCCCTCGAACTCGATAAAAGAAGCGAGAACACTTTGTTAGCAAAATGTAAATAACCGATACACTCTGTCGAGGTTATCAGGAATTTTACGCAAAGAATTCTGATAAGCTGCAGGAATATTCAAAATGAAATAACTTAAATCCCTGAGAGAGAACTGACCGACAACTTACGTTGTGAATAAAGAAAAGAAATGAAACACTGACTTAATGGCTTCTACATAGTACACCAGGCGATCTGACAGGCACCAGTGCTTTGGTTACTTAGATGGGCAGAACACCCAACAAGCAAAAACGTCGTATAATTCCAGTCTTAAAAAACTTCATGTTATAAAACAGTTATATATATAATGGTATTTAGTTTAGGTACGTTTTAAAGATGTTCATCTTACAATGTTCGAGTCGCCTAACCGTAGTGTCTTATTATAAAGTTACTTATTCTGTACATAAAAATACTTACAATACAAAACAAGCGGATAATCCAGGCTGTCGTATGAATTTCTAACTTCTTGAGAACGTTTCCAAAGGTCAGACTCTGAACGTGTTATTTTTTCCCAATTTAATACAGATTGTC
The DNA here is from genome assembly GCA_946251885.1 of Cosmia pyralina. Taxonomy (NCBI): domain Eukaryota; kingdom Metazoa; phylum Arthropoda; class Insecta; order Lepidoptera; family Noctuidae; genus Cosmia; species Cosmia pyralina. Next base: position 17,802,084 of record OX276346.1, read on the forward strand.
TCGTTTTCGGTACAGCGTTTTGATATCGGAATTGTAATTTAGTAACCCACATGTTGCGACGCATACTTCGTCTTGAATCATTTTATTAATTTATAGTTACTTATTGGTACTCAAGGTGACGAAGGAGAACAGCACAGCTTCTCCCTGGCTAAAAATAAAAAGAAGCCAATCTATCCAACATTAATCATTTCCTTCGAATATTTTCATTTTTTACGATATGCAACACCAGCAAGCTTCTCATTCTATACTTGTATTAATCGCTAAAACATCGCCAAATTCAAACTTGTTACTACAATATTCCGAATTTGAATTTGACCTACATGGACTGCCAAAGACCTTGGTATAATGCGTATTTCACTCAAACTTATTCGAATGTGGGGTGATGTCTGACAAACTTAGTACTGTACGAGTATATTAAGTTATTATTCTGTAGCGTAACGCCACAGAATAATAAAACTACAGTAGTTTGTCTGGGCAATGACCTTGAATTAATTACCTACGGCCGCTCGGTAGATAAATACAGGTCCATCCATGCGTAACTGCCGCGCGCTCGAACTGTTGCGTACCTACTGGAACTGACTGAGATTTCGAAGCACGTTGTTTCGGCCGTTTTCTATGAAGATAAACTACTGTATCATTATTTTACTGTGGTTACATAATCATAATCATTTTATTATCAGGCAACTAGGCCCATAGATAAAATACACAAAATTATCTAAAAAAACAATAATAAACTAATACATAATAATAAATCTTATTATAACTATTACGCTGTCCTTGTGGCCCACTCTCACACTGTGTACAATAACAACCCTAATTACCTAGTTACCAAATTAAGAACAACTAGTGCTATAACCGGCAGTACCTACCTACAATAATTACAACATTATGACAATTAACTGTTTGGGCCATTTGCCCTTACGGCGAAATTACGATAAATATATCTTGAACTTCATTGTCAAATAGTCGTGAAGACAAAGGTGCGAGGTAGTTAGTTACCGAGCCGACTAGATGATTCACCATGCCTTTGTTTTGCTAAACGTAAAACACAACTCGTAATTAAACTTTAGTTGGGAGAAATCAATACTCAGTGTAAGTAACTGTGTATATTTAGATATATACATAGTCACGAGAGCCCTTGTTTAGCACTTAAACACTTATTCCGCTTGTCCACACTGTGAGGTAAACGGGTTTTTGTATACGCCGCGAAGGCGAGTCAACCAGTCGATCGACATCCACTGACCGGGTCGCATTACTTAATACGTTACACACATTACCAGCAAAATGAAGACCGCACCTGTATTATTCGTCGTACTTTTGTCGATCATTTGTGTCGTCCATTGTAAGGATCTGATTGTGGGCTCCAGTTTCAACAACAGATTGATATGGCAGGATAAAGCCGAGTATAATGCCATCCCACTGAAGAAGCGAGTTAAAGAAGTGTTCTTTTCAGATCCGGGTCAACAAATTATTAAGGTAAGCATTTTATTTTTTAATTTTATATTTATTAGAATTGTTCAAACGCTTTTCTTCGTAACTTCATCGTAGGTACCCTTTTCAATAGGTGCCTATTTTATCTTAATTAATTTTCTAATAAAAGGTATAAAATATTTAATTATACTTTCAAACGTTGACTTGATTGACTTTCGTAGAAGTTCTTAATGATAACTGGCACTAAGAGTTTCTAATACAAAGTTAAAGGTGATCTAATTGCGACAACAGCTCTTTACAAGTAAACCTGTTCTATTTAAACTACGTGTTCAGTCAACTGCTTCTTGGAATTATACTTGGGTCTTGCAAACTTACAACTACTAGCAACTACACTTGTTTATTAATATTTTCGCCTGCGTCTGTTGGGCCAACAGATTGTAAACTACGGTGCCGCGGGCTAGACCAAGTAAACACTTTTGCTCTTCTCTATGTATTCATTTTGTTCGGGAAAGCGAAAGGTATATAGATACGACGTCCCAACACTATGCAACTGAGTCGTCAAGAATAACGGTGTCAATAAGGATTTCGGCTTTCATTTTATGTTATCAAATTAGGGTCACGCCAAGCACTTGCGTACACGTCGATAACAAATTCCATCTGTATATGAGATTCATCATATCTAATGATTAATTTGAACTATTCAACTAACTAACATTTATCAGATATGTTAAGCTTTTGCTTTACACAGTGCGAGCTAGGTATGAGCCAAGTACCTACTTCATTGTTTTAATTCCAGTCTTTTATCTATAGGTTGAAATCTGGAACAAGCAATGCGTAATATTTTATACAATTTCCTACATAACTCATGTAGTTTTCACATTGTATACCATAGGCCTTGTACACAGCTAATTTCAGGCAAACATTCCTCACGTTTTTGTATAAATAGGTAGTACCGTTTGTCTGTAAAAGAATGCGTGTATTATTCCGGGCCGCAATGCAGGACAAAATTCTGCAGCACGCATCATTTTGGTTTATTTATTACCTACTCGTTCCTTCGCACACTATTTGTGGAACATTTTGCAATTTCCCGTATACGACTATTACGTCTTACGCACCTAGTAAGCAATGAGTCTGTGACTATGGCCTAGGAACTCTTAAGACGCAAATATGTGACAATGGCCTTGAATGATTAACTTGCGTGTTCTATTCAGAGGTCACGCAACGCGTCATGCGTCCACCCAGTAATATGACTCGGCTCGCCCATCAAGGAGCACTGTCCCAAATTAGACACAAAATGTATTTATTATACATAGAACAAAAGGTATTATATTAAAACACGTATACTAAAAGATAAAAAAATAAATTATCTTTAGAATGGTGAAGATTTCATAAAAATACGTTTGATAGTTTTTGCGTGATTCTCAGTTCTCAGTTTTTTATCCGCGTTTAACTTTACAAATGAATTACTTACACTATGTATATTATAAACATACCTAATCTAAAATATTCGCATATTAAGTTGTCATGAAAGTGCTTTAATTTAAGTGCTTTAACATGTATTCATTTGTTTAGACGTTTCAAATCATTAAAAGTCGGTTATCGTATCCTAGGTGCAGGATACCATACCTAGAAGTTTCTCTTCAGGAATGGACCGAGGAACTCCTGTCTGTATTACGAAGCACTTGTGGCCTCAAACATGTGTCAATAATCGTTCAGTCTATACGACTTATTTAGCCACAAAAGTGTTACTTTTCATAAATAATTTTCAGAAAACACTACCTATGCGGTAAAAAATGTGCTCCATTCCAGCGACAAGAAATGCCCTGGGTAGTGTAAACAAGGCTTTAGCAACAAAAAACCCTTTTGCAAATAATTCAACCACATTCAAGTACCTAACAAAATTAAACTGACTTCTTTATTACCGTATTTGAATAGTCTTATATACCTCACTTACGAGTAAGCGAGCTCTATAACCTATTGAATGTTTTGAAACCACAAACATATCGTACCTAATACGGTGAGTAAAGATCATTTCTAGAAAAGGTTTCTTTTATTGGGAAACTCAACGTAAACATGCTATGTACAATCGTTCTGATCTTATTCATTTAATTGATACTCAACCGCAAAGGTTTTTTTACTGTTGTAACAAATAAAAAGCCTTTTTGCTGTGATTTTACGTTCAGCACTCGCGTGTCATATAAAGCTTTGTTTGGCACATGAAACAGACCGATTGGCTTTTTTGTTGTTAATGTTTTTGTCACTAAGTTAACGTTTATTGCTGTTGGTAAAAGTAAAATCATGATTCTTGGATGTAGGTATATTTACAGGTGTTCGCAATGAAATTGACTTCTAGATCATTTTTGGGTCTTAATTATGTTTTTTCAAACAACTTAGATGCTCACAGAACGTTAATTATTCTCATTTGTACCATTATTGTTCTGAAAATAGTTTTGCGGTTAAACCATTTACTCGAACTGAATAGGTACAATGAACGATAAATGTTAGAATATTCAATGTTATGAATAGCACCTTCTTCTGTATTCACCTTTGTTTATTAATAATGATGAAAATCTACGACTTCTGACTAATTAATGGTCACAAATACAAATAATCGTTATTTCCTAACAACAAAATGTTATTTGTGTCATTTAATTAATTTACAACACAGACTATCGCAGTTCTATCGTTGACATTATTTATTGACATTCGCCAAAAAGGGGAACGACTCTCCCTTTGTATCGCATTATAATGTCCTTTTTCCCTATTCGAAAATTATTTATAAAAAATGAGAGAAGAAATTTGAGAACAAATGAAAATTAGAACAGGGATCTATTTATTTATTTATGTACTATAAAGGACTGCCGTGGTATTTATATCTAAAGATATAAAAAACCTACATCTAATCTTTATGACACTAGTTCAAACTACAGACGTCACTGGGAGGGGAGTTGTCCGGGATCCCCCCGGGCCAGGCGAATTGCAATGACTCATACACTTTTAGTTGCTGGCATTAATAGGTCTTTACCTATGAAATTGCCGTTTTGTATGAAAAAATTTAAAGGAATTTTTTTCATGCATTTTTTATTTGTATTAATCGAAGTAATCACCCATGCAATCAATGCATCTTTGCCAACACAGTGGCAGTTTATTGATGCCCTTCTTAAAGAAATCAGCTGGACGGGAGGCAACAAATTCTTCAAAGGCATTTTGTACTGCCTCTCGGGTATTGAATTTTTTTCCCGCCAAGAAGTTATCCAAATTCTGGAAAAAGTAGTAGTCTGTAGGCGCAAGGTCTGGTGAGTAGGGCGGATGACGGAGAGCTTCCAACCCCAGTTCTTGCAACTTGGAGACCGTCTGCTGTGCAGTATGAGGTCGCGCGTTGTCGTGCAGGAGCAGCGGAGACGAGCGATTGACCAATGCTGGTTGGAGATGTGCCAGCTTCTCCATCATTGTGTTCAGTTCTTCACAGTACACATCTAAAGTAATGCTCACCCCGTTTGGTAAGAAGCTGTGTTGAATCACACCGGCGCGAGACCACCAAACAGTGACCATCACTTTTCTAGGGGTAAGTTTTCGTTTAGGGCATTGTTTAGGTGCTGAACCAGGATCCAACCAACTTGCTGAGCGCTTGCGGTTATCAAACAGAATCCATTTTTCATCGCAGGTAACAATGCGGTTCAAAATTCCTTCATTTGTGTGTCTGTTGAGCAGTGCAAGGCACGTCTCGACGCGTACTTCGCGCTGGCGATCATTGAGTTCGTGGGGCACCCATTTGTCTAGCTTTTTTACCTTGCCAATTTGACGCAAATGAACCAATATTGTTTTGACGCTAACGTCGAAAGCTGCTGCTAATTCAGCCGTACATTGTGTATCATCAGCTTCCACAATCGCCTTTAATTCGTCATTGTCGACCAAAGTCTTCGGACGACCGCGAGGTTCATTTTTCAGGTCGAAATTTCCAGAACGGAAGCGAGCAAACCAATAACAACTGGTGCGTTGGTTTGTAGTGTTAGCTCCGTAAACGTCGTTGATGTTGCGTGCCGCTTGTGCCGCGTTGCTGCCACGACGGTACTCATATTCCATAATTACTCGAATTTTTAACGTATCCATGATGACGAAAAAGATTGAAATGCGATGAAAATGTAACACTAATCAATAAACAAATGACTACTTTTGGAAAAAAAAATCCATGTTTTTAAAATCAAATTAATTTGAAATTAGAATTCTTAGCCAAACAAAAATTATTTTGATTTGAAATGGCCAGTACTGCAGAACGGCAATTTCATAGGTAAAGACCTAATAGAAAAACAATAATCCAAGTCGCCTAACAATGTATTGTGTATGAGGTTCATTATGTTTAAGTACCTCAATACCTAAGTTAACAATCTCAATTGAGATAGTATATATTTTTTTAATGAAGTCGGTGGTGTGACTTCATAAAAAAATATATATCTACTATCAGACTAATTATGAAAGTCGTTCTTTATTTGTTGCATCGTTAACATCATAATTATGCCTGAGTTTATAAACCGAGGTGCCCGTCTCTACTTACGCAACTTTTCTTCTTTTTAGCGTGTCGATGATGTGCTGCAAGACCTATTCTTTGTTAACTTTGTGCTGGCCTAGCCTAGTAAGGAATTTCAAAAGAATAAGAGGTCAACTTATACTGGTTTTATTACCTCTGATCTGCGGCTTGTTGTACTTATAGTTGGGTTACAGAACTCCAATACGTCCGATTCACTTAATACTCTACTACAAATATGACCATTCCTGCCAAACTAAGCCAATCATAAACTGCATAAGTGACTAACACTCATAACAGCTCGTGCAGACACAAAAAATACAGTTAATCGACTCATCGTGATGCCAGACACGTAACAATCAATAGTAATAAGAAAATATAGGTAGGTATACATGCATGCAGATGCGTAATACCTGCCATGCCAAGCATGAGGATCGTTACCTTATAAATATTATTATACTTCACAAGCGCTATCCGTCATTAAAACTCATATTTAAACATTCATTTAGTAGCACAACACATAATTCACAACTATTTACACTGTAAAAGCTGAAAGCGCGCCAAATTAAAGCCGGCAGCGAGTCGGAACACCTTGTGGTATTGTAGGTGCCGTCTATTATGGCAGCTGAAACCACTTTTCATCAGGTGGGCAGCATCGTGGGCAGTCAACCTTTTACTACTTAAGGCTCCCGCAGACACGCGACGCGACTCCGGTAGAACAATTTCCATGAAGTTTTCAAAGCAATTGTTCCACCAGAGTCACGTCGCGCCTGTCTGCGGGAGCCTTTAAACAAAATAAATATAAATGATCATCATCTGCTTAGCCTTTTCCCAACTATGTTTGGGGTCGGCTTCCAGTCTAACCGGATGCAGCTGAATTCCAGTATTTTACATGGAGCGACTGCCTATCTGACCTCTACAACCCAGTTACTTGGTAATACGTTTCCCGTTGGTAAGACTGGTTGTCAGACTTTCGGGCTTCTAACCACCCGTAACGACTGTCAAAGATCCACGATGACAGCCGGGACTAACGACTTAACATGCTTTCTGAGGCACGGAGGGACCTCGGTATGTAAAGAATAAAGATGGTCACCCATCCACACATAGCTTAACCCGATCCCTGATCGACTCGTGCGGCTGTTATTACTTAACCACAAGCCTTTACAATAAATATAAATGATATCGAAATAAAAAGTTCTGTTGACATTTCTGTTTAAGTATAAAATTATAAGAAAAATCTTTGTTATCGAATTACTCTCTATACTTACGAGAGATATAACGTACTACTAGTTTCCAGAACTATAATTCATTAGTTGAACATGCGAGTTCGCGAGTTGACCCGTGTTTAGCTACTACAAACAATTTTAGAAAACTGTTTTTATATTATTTCACTAGACATTCATCTAATTGGTACGTTTCCTTTTTCCAGGGTATAGTTCTGCGGGACCTGGACCACACTGATGCAATCCCCAGCGTCACAGCTGGAGGAGTCGGCTTCTCATACGCCAACATCAGGCTCAAGAGCGACCGCGGATCAGGACTCAACTACCAGGTCGAAATCTATGTATAATATCAAAATCACACACCGATAAAAAATACCTTTAAAGTATGTAGGGTATATTTTTAAGTATCACACATTCATTAGGTACTTCACTTAATTATTACTTTAAATAAATAATTTCAGTAAGATTACAATATAGAAAAACAGAAACTATTTGTTTTATTTTAATTAATTAGGTGACTCGCTTGAATTAAAATCAATCAATCTGCCTAGCATTTTCCCAACTATGTTGGGGTTGGCTTCCAGTCTAACCGGATGCAGCTGAATACTATTACTTTACATGGAGCGACTGCCTATCTGACCTCCACAACCCAGTAACTGGGTAATACGATACCCCTTGGTAAGACTGGTTGTCAGACTTTCGGGCTTCTGACGACCCGTAACGACTGTCAAAGATCCACGAATGACAGCCGGGACCAACGGCTTAACGTACTTTCCGAGGCACGGAGGAGTCTCGGTATGTAAAGATGGTAACCCATCCACTGACCAACCCCGGCAAGCGTAGCTTAACCTGATGGATCGACCCGTGCGGCTGTTATTTGTTATTACTTAGCCACGAGCTCCTCCCTCTCTCTCTCTCTCGAGGCGAATTAAAATAATAGCGTTAAATTATTTACTGTTGATAGTTAAATATTTGCCGTGAATTCATGCACATAAAGTTATGGTCACACAATAGGTATAATTCACCGCAACAATTTCAACTAGTAAAATAATACTGATAAGAAATTAAAGCCGACCATTATCCTCGTAAAATGATTATACTACATGAAAATTTCATAAAGCTAATAATTTAATAACGTAACCTACTCAAAAGGATTGGATTTATTACGGTTTATGTTCATTTTTGGTTATATGGAATTAACCTGAATTTTAATTACAAACCGACCAGAATCACTTTTGATTAAACCTAATGATGCCATAAGTTTAATAGTTGTATTGGTGACAAAAATTTGAAAGAGTATGCTTAGACAGTTTGGTCATGTTGAGAGGATGAATGAGGATGATGAGGTTTAACAAAAGGTATAAGGCCTCGGCCTCGAATTTTGCGGGCAGCGGGGCGGCGGCGGCGGCGGCGCGTCTCGCATTGTCCCGCCCCGCTACCGCGCCGCTGTTTTCGAGGTTCCGTCCATTTGTTTTTACGCATAAAATCCTGCCGCTCCCGCGCCCGCCGCCGCTGTCGCCCCGCTGTCCGCAAAATTCGAGGCAGAGGCCTAAGGCAAGGCATATGGAGGGGACGCTCTAGGAAGACATATTGTGACCTTATTGGTGATGTACTTCAGAACGGTCAAGGGCATAGTACTTGCAACGTCATACGTGTATGACCAGATGTATGTACGAAAACAAGGCAAAAGGAGTACCTATGTAAGGATCGTAGCATGTGGCGTTCTGTAGTTTCTGCCTACCCCCATGGGAAGAAGGCATGAGTATAATTATGTATATTTAATACTAGCTTTTGCCAGCGGCTTCGCCCGCGTAGATGTTGGAAGATATCCCACGGGAACGTACTACCGGGAATTCCTTCCTTATTCCTTGTCTACATTAAGAAGGGACGTCCAAGGGTTTGGGCTGTGTGTTGATGAGTCAGTCAATCAGTCCATCAGTCAGTCAGGACTTAGCTTTTTAATTATATAGATTTAATAATTGCATTAATCGCAGTGCTATACTAAAATATTATACTAGTATTTTTTATTGAAACTGCCTGTTTCATACAAAGAACACAAACCGTAGCAATGCAAAAAGGTTATTATGTCCGCAGTGTAAGGAAAACGTTAAGAGGAAAATATAGCGAGCCGTCTGAATGATGTCACCCTCTGCGGCCAACAGAAGACCTCACGACAACAGGAAATCTTCATTTAGCGAGGTTGATTGCCGAATGATGGCAGACAATTGTCGACCAGCCGACCATATTTACAAACTACCTACATTTACGAATAATGTTTTAAGCTCGGCGATCAATTCTACGTTTTCTTTTTGTCTAGATCTAGAAAAACTTTAACTCATGCTGTTTTATACAGCGACTAGTTTATCTAACGCTAATTAAGCGAGGACAAACGACTTTTCTTTTCGCTTCATGCTTTTCAAAACATTAAAAGATCCGTAAGGAGATCGTTTACACAATTATATCAAATTGTTTTATCTGTCTTCTGAATAACGTGATATTAATAGCATTAATTTATAACAGCTGTGTTCTTAAATTAAGTTATCTTGCTACCTTAATTAAGTTTCGACCTTTGCTTGAACACTGCGGTTTTTCCGAATACACTATTTGAAATGCTCAATATTTTGATATAGTGCTGGAGGGAGAGTCACATGCCTAAGTATACTTACTAGTTAGTTCTTAAGTACTTCAACGTAGCTTCCACGCCCGGCTAGATTACGACTAGACAGACACTTTGCCTGCACTAAGTGCCAACTGTCTGACTCCATAACAAGATTAATGTTTCCTCATTTAGGATTAATTTTTAGGATTCTGTAGAAATCTTACACTCTTTCTTTTAGTCACTCACAGCAGTCATATACAGGGTGTCCCGTAAATAATGGATAACCTCTTAAGGGGTCATTGTACTCATCATTATGAACAACTTTTACTATGGGACCAAACCTGAAATCACGAAAAAAAAATCAGTTGTTCCATACATTTATGTTCGCGTAACTCGTCTAAATGTAGGGAACAGCAGATTTTTTTCGCGATTTCAGGTTTGTCCTAAAGTAAAAGTTGTTTATAATGATGAGTACAACAACCCCTTAAAAGGTTATCCTTTATTTACGGGACACCCTGTATACGATCATCTTCACTCAAATTACTCGAAAACGTGGACATTTAAAATTAAAATGAAGCTACTAAACTAGTGTTAAATGTTAACTGTCTTTCGATGTTTTCACGACTTTATGGGAAATTCTTTAAATAACGTGTACTAATGATGAAATTATGTGACTCATAACATAAGACCATACTACGGAACGTTACAGATGGTCTGACCAGTGCTTATGTTATTGTGTGGCCATGACCACCATTGCACTGTGCTTGTTGGATATGAATATAGTATAAATCAGTGTGAGTCAACCTGTGACCGATGCCATTGTTTTGTAGTTTATTATATTAACAGGAAGACGCATTTGATGCGCGCTGGCGTAATATCCTGAGTTGTCTAGCTGTGAACGGTGCTAAATACTATAATAATATCATGTAGGTATGTATTATCTACTCTTCATACCTCTTGCGTAGACGATTTATAAGTGCAATTGACTTCTAGTCTCGATTTAAAACATTCAATAGGAGCACTCGGCCTAAAAGTTTTGCCAATCTATATGTTATGTATATATCCCGCATTTATAACCACTCTCAATACTAGAGTGGTTAACACACGTTTACTATTCAGAGATTTTTTTCTAAGAAAAAACCTCTGAATAGTAATGGTGTTTTATCTGAATTTCATACATTGACAACATAAAAGGATTTTTTTTTCTTTCTCGAATCAGAATTCCAAGAGATAGAGAGCATTTTAAAGTTAGAGGAGCTCTTTTATGAGAATGTTTTATCAATGTAGACCTTAGATTCGAATTCTAGCTTTCACTATTTTTTTATTTACCCAATAAATGTAAAGAGGATGCTGAAGACAGAACAGACCTACATAAGAATGTAGGTACGAGTATGTTCTATCTCAGCATCTTTTGCTGTCCTCTGATATTATTTTATACAGCTATAATGTTCAACAGGTAATAACCCATAAACGGCACACGTATGATGACAGGGACCCCATTATCGCCCCTCGACCAAAGACCCAGGCCTGCCCGTCCTATACAAAGGGCCTCCGCTAATTTATTACCAAAATATCTTTAACACCACCCGCCCCGAGATAATTAGACACCTACATTACGAAATATGTTCTCTAAAATATATGTGAGAGGTTCGGACTACGTTTATTACATATCTATAAGGTAAGTATAACATGTAGTCAGCGTTGTAAAGGTAAAATCAATAGAGCTCGTGGTTCTTTCTTTACGATTTGTCAATTAGGATTTGCCCTCGGGAGCACGCAACGACAGGCTTGTCGTGTATGCAGGAGGCATGGTGGAAAATGGAGCAGAAATGTGCTGCTATATTATGAGTAATTATAAAGCGTTAAATCTAGTGCAAAGTGAAATGCTACTAACATATTTTTGATTCTGAAACAGTTCTCCGACATTCGTTTCTCCGATGAACGGTTCGCCGACAAAACGATTCACTTTTCATTGTTTCAGCAATAGAACTTTTCAACGACGAAAGATTCGCCGACACAACTGTTCCTCCTATACCTGGGGTATAAAACATAGATATTGGACATGTAGTCCTGTTTCCGTTTATTCGTTAAAAAAAAAACATAAAATACAAATAATAATACAACATATTATTACAATAATAAAATACTAAACACATAAAATTAAACTATGCACTCATTGTCCTAATGAATGTACTTACATGTATGATGATTGAAAATTAAATGGACAATGCATGCTAGTATTACTCTGATAATTATAGACATACTTACAATACGCGCCACAAAAGATGAGACTTGACACACCACGTGGTTTGACTTGCGCAGTAGACGATTTTAGGTTTCTCTAACCTTTCAAAGCGTATGTATAATCTTTAGATTTAGTCACTAGTACGAGTAGTAAGTCATGAAATAACCGTCCCTTAAACTTGTAACTGGTGTGGTACTACGTTTACGCTACTTCTACTCTTACTCTGCCTACAATGTTCTGTCGCTTTTGTTTTTAAATCTTATTAGGTGCTCTTATTGCTTCTTTTTCTCTGATAATAATCCTGAAATGACCTTTCATAGTAATCCCAGTAATAGTAATTCTCATTATTATTCTAAGGTAATGATAGCGCACGCAAGCAGCAGTAGCGCGGAAGCTCGACCATTCCCTACGTCTGCCGAACTGTCAATTATTATCAATTTTGCTTGTTGTTTGGGTAATACCTATCACTTGTAAAAACTAAAACTTCTGAAACCTTGGAAAAGACTATTGTCAAATTTATGTGATGATCATAACATGTATGTATGATACATGGATACATGTATTGACATTGAATCAAATACGTTTTGGTCACTTTTTTGGCAAGTTTTCCAGAAGTTTTTTATTATAACTTTAAGTTTTATCTTCACAGCTTGATTTAGGTATGAACTATACGGAAACAGGACTACATGTCGAATGTCTATGTTTTATACCCCAGGTATAGGCGAACGGTTGTGTCGGCGAATCGTTCGTCGTTGAAACGCTCTATCGGTGAAACAATGAAAAGTGAATCGTTCTGTCGGAGAACCGTTCATCGAGAAACGAATAAGGGAGAACTGTTTATTTATTTATTTAGGATCTCCAACAAAAGATGTATGATAATACATAAATAGAGGAACATCAGGTATTAAGTAGGTGTACTTCTTCACTTATAGGAGACCACAGCATGCACAAAAATGTTAACAACTAAGCTAACAAAGTTAAAATAATAAGTAAAATTTGGAGAAAAATTAACACATTTTTAAAGTACAAAAGACATAAGAAATGAAAATATAACATTTAGAGACACCTAAATTATATCTATAAAACATTTTTTATATTTAGACAGAGACTCGCAGATGTCTAAATTCGTAGTTTAAGCAAATTCAAACTGTTTCAGAATCATATTTTGAAGCCTTATTTATTAACTCATCATCATCATCCACAGCCCGACTTCACCCACTGCTGGGTATAGGCCTCTCTTTTCTTGTGCCAGCCACATCCAGGTTTTGCCCGCGATGGCAACAATGTCGTCCGCCCATCTCACCCGACCGGCATGTCGTGTTCTAGTCCTTGGACGCCACTCTGTCACAGCCTTACGCCTCCTGGCATCACGACGCCTTGCCAGGTATCTTGCTCAACTCCATTTGAGTTCCATGATATAATTTCCGATATCGAAGACCTTCGTACGTCTTCGGATCTTGACGTTTGGAACTCGGTCTATTAGCCTGATGCCAAGCATGGAACGCTGAATGGCTCTTTGTGCAACTCTCAGCCTGTACACAGCATCCACGTCTCAGCACCGTACGTCATGGTGGGCAGAACACACTGGTTATAGAAGTGGGACTTCAGACATTGTGGAATTTTAGCTGATCTCAGAATGTGGTCCAGTTATCTAAATGCGGCCCACCCAACCTGTATTCTTCTCGATGTCTCTGTGTGTTGATGCTCTTTAACAAAAGAAAGAATATGATCGAGATAGAAATACCGGTCAACCACCTCCACATTTCCTGCTTTAACAGAAGGATTTGAATTGCCGAAGTATGTTCAAGTTAAGGTATTTTTCTATGGGCATGTGTCGCCTGAAATAAATTGTATTATTATTTAATCTTTTCCGATTAACGCTTTATGAAAATTCTTATTCTATTCTATAAATATGGGACATTGGGTGTAACCCCCGCTGATCTCTAGACGTGCCCGTAAGGGAATTCCACGATGAGAATGACTTCCTACCTGATTAGAATACGTCATCAGCTTCATAATATAGAATTTCACACAACCCATAATCTGCAGATGATAGTATGGTGTAGCCATACCACCAGGCCATTGTGAAAACTCCAATATCTCAGAGACATAAACCACGTCCTAGAGATTACAATAAAAATAAATTAAAAGCGACGGCCCATTAAAACAGCTCAGGCTTTGAGTGCTATGCATAAAGATGGACATAATTTGTGAAAATATGTTTAGCCTTCCGTCAGCTAAAATGATTTCATAAATATGCCGTCGCTCTACAGATTTATAACATATCAATTTTGCGTTAATTAGAAAATGTCACTCCCGAACGCTTTGACAGCGCTAACGAAAATAGGGAGTCTGTTTTAACGACAAAATTAATTTGAAACATGTGTACAGTGTATATTGTAGGTAGATATATGCTTAGAAACACCCACGGTTATTTCGGAATAATTCGTAGAATTTAGATAAAATGAGTTCCAAACTCAGTAAAATCTTTGATTGTGCACCATATACTCGTATCTAAATATTGAATCATTTGAAGTTACAAGGTATGTTTATTTTTCTAATAACTCCACAATTTACTGAGAAAACTTCGAAATCGATTGGGATACTGCAAATCTGTCTGTAACGAACTTTTGTTTCAGAATAGCCTGTGGCATGAAATAAAATTCAGTACAAATTGGATGGGTCATAAAATAAATGTTAGTTCAGTGAACATTCTTAATTATTTCTGAGAATGAATCTATCGTTAGATGTAATATTTCGAATAAGGATAACTGCATTATTTACCCATCGATAATTTGCTTAGACATGATTGTTTAATTAGTTAACGTACCTATTATCAAGTAGCTACTCAATCATTTATTTTTCAATCAAAATAATGACACAAGACTTGATCTTTGTTATCCAGTGAAGTATTGTAGGTAGATCATAATTATCGGCTGTTGAAAATTACTGTTATCCTGATTAGAATTTAATTTTTATTGACGAGAAATATCCATTCATTGGAGCCACACCAGACGGTCTTGTTAGGTGTGATAGTTAGTTGTAGTTAAATGCTCGTTAGTTGCTTCAAAAGAAGGTTTGCAGAAAGCTCTAGAAAATAATAAAATTCAGCTTGTTCGGTATAACAAGAAAACCATAATGTTTACATTAAATAAAAAAAGTAACTGGTTTTACCAAACTCAAGGCCAGTTACATGTGACGAAGCGCCAAATGTGCATTTTTGGTTTATCAAAGTGAACCAGTACCTATACCTACATTTCTAGAACGAAAAAATGGAACATATGTTAGTTAGTTGGACTTTTACTTGAAGAGCCTACTGCCACAGTTGGTTGATCCTAGGCATATACGTGGCATGCCTATAGAAAATATCGTTCTAAGAGGAAACAATGAAAACAACCTTCCTTCGGCCTCTTCAACACACGAGTCACGACCCAAATCTTGTTGAGGACGGCCCTACTGTCTCTACAAATACTGCATTTGACGATTTTTGAATTGTGGTATCTGGGATAGGAACTGTATTGATCTCTTCAAATTAAACATGCCATTCTTTTTAAAATTTTCCATATTTATACACACATTTTATTTTTTAATGAATATATTATGTTACAGAGAAATTTGCGTTATTTTTTTCTCCATACAAACTTGAAATCTGTCTATTGGCCTCGACCTATACCCATCAAGCGCGTGCATTTTCGATGTTTACCGACTAGTATACAGGGTGTAAGAGTAAACAGTGGCAATCTTTTAAGAGGTCATTGTACTCATCATGATGAACAACTTTTACTATGGGACCAAACCTGAAATCGCGAAGAAAAAATCAGATGTTCCCTACATTTTTACGAATTATGCGAACATAAATGTATTGAGCATTTGTTTTTGTTTTTAGACTGACAGACAGACGGACAACGAAGTGATCCTATAATGGTTCCGTTTTTTCCTTTTGAGGTACGGAACCCTAAAAAGGTTATTTTACGTGTGCTTCTTCAATTACATGAGACCACAGTATGCACATAATTAACTATAGGTATGGATAAATAAATGATAAAAAAAATGGAGAAAATAAATTATGAATGATGAAAACAGATTATGACATTTTGGAAAAAGAAAAAAAAACATATATCAAGAATGAGCATTCATAATGATTAAAATAGAATAAAAAGGAAAAATATAAAAATTGAGAAAATAAATGATTAAATTACTTACACGATTGTAAAGATTGAACATGCATAATATTACAATTGGTAAGTATAATAATTATTTCACATTTAATAGTTGACTATTGGAGAAAACTGTATTTTTAGGTGGTTAATTTTTTTTATATTTTGAAATGGGGAGGGTTATGTCTAGGTTACTATATGTATGTATATTTGATTACAAAACCATAATACAAAAAAAGCAGAAAAGCAATTTTATTTCCTCTTCCGTCGATATACCCGATCCCTACACACACATACCTATACAGTGCAGCGTAAATGCAGTAGGTAAGGTATATACCTTACCTACTGCATTTACGCTGCACTGTGGCATGTTCAAACGCTAGATCGGCCAGCTCCGCGCCCGGCGCGCGCTCGCTCGTTGCGTCTATACGCTCGATACATACATATTTTGCGGGGAGTGAGGAAGCGTTTTCATACCTACACACCGCACTACAAAAGGGCCTTAATCAGTACCTACTAATTACATGTGATTGCATATATGTAAAATCCCTATTGAATCTATGAGAAATCTTTTATTTCAATGTTATACTCATATGATACACAGCGGTTTGATACTACAGTAGTAGTAAAACAGAAGTCTAAGTTAAAATTATTCCTAATGTTCCCACACGCGCTTCAAGATTCTCCCCAACTAGCAAAATCGTCGTATAATTCCAGTCTTATAAGACGTCATGTTATGTAACAGTTATATAGTAGTATTTAGCTAACTATTATGATTATATAGACGTTTAACTTACGACGGTTAAGTCGCGTGACTGTAATGTCTTAATAAAAAGTTGAGTAAACGTTTTCAGGACTAATTTATACAACGTTGGATAATGGTGTCAGTGCATATGTTGAGTAAACGTTTTTAGGACTAACTTATACGACGTCATATAATGGTGTGTGTGCATATGTTGAGTAAACGTTTTCAGGACTAACTTATACGACGTTGGATAATGGGGTGAGTGCATAATGTTGAGTAAACGTTTTCAGGACTAACTTATACGACGTCATATAATGGTGTGAGTGCATATGTTGAGTAAACGTTTTCAGGACTAACTTATATGACGTCGAATAATGGTGTCAGTGCGTATGTCGAGTAAACGTTGTCAGGACTAACTTATACGACGTCGGATAATGGTGCCATTCATGACGTTTATTGGACAATGTACTGGTCGTATAAACGTTACGGTTAAATGAAAGGTTTTCGTACGACAACCGTCGTCGTTTGCGAATCTTAACATAACTTTTATATAATTGAAACGCCGCTTAAATGTTTGTGCATGACCTTTATGTAACAAAACTATTTTGGTCGCATGAAAGACTTACTAAGACTTGTATGCGACTAAAATGTTGAATTTTAACAGTTACATAACTCTAAGAAGACTTCTAAATCATTTAAAGGTCAAATCCACACTTTAATGAAACCATTCCCGTTTTGTTTTGTCAAATACAAAAGGGATTTTGTTAAAAAATATGGATCCAAATAAATGGAAAAAAATTAAAAGAAGTGGGGCCTTCAAGCGAAAAATTAGTAAAACGTTCCACTCATTGAAAAGTGAACAGATAACATCTTCGTTATCTGATCGCCCCAAAAATGACGTACAAGAACGAACGATTGTTTCAGAAAATGGTTCCGTATATTATTATACACTATAGAATTTATTTTATTATTATTATTCTGTTTTTCTTTTTTTGTGGTTAATTCATTTAAACTATCGGATATTACCAAAGTATCGGATTATTTAAATACTTGCAAACTACCTAGTGAAATTCACAGATCCGTTCGAACTTTGGAAGTTTTAGCACACTGGAAGGGATCAGAATTTCGCACATTTCTATATTATCTCAGTTTTATTATCTTAAAGGACTTATTATGCCATAAAGCGTTTTATCACTTTTTATGCTTTTTTTTGTGCAATCACAATATGTTCAAATAAGCAACACTTTACTTACCTACGACTTGCTGAAGAAATGCTTAAATATTTTGTAACTACTTACGGAAACATTTATGGTAGCGGTTACGTTACTTGTAATGTACACAACCTATGCCATTTAGTTGACGAGGTAAAAAAATTTGGCATTCTGCAAAATTTTATTTATTTATTTATTTAACATGTGGAAAACCAACAGCTTAACTTACAAACAATAAATATATTATTATAAGAAACATGAAGCCAATTACAGGTTTTCACGGCTAGCTATACAGTAATTATAATAAGAGATCTTACACACGACAAGACATCAAGAAAAGATGAGCACCAATCGTCAAATCGGCACCGCCAAACAATAGATTAGATTAGAATAGATTACAAAAAAAATTAAATAAAATAAGAAACAGAACTATAACACTAAGAATTAATTTTGAAAAAATTCCAGGTTCAGCCTATTGCGTACGCTTGAGCCTTTGGTTGAAAACAAGTCAAAAGAGAACTGCTTGCATAGGTCATTAAAGTCTTTACTCACTCGCACTAAATATGAGTTTTGCCTGTAGTTGGAAGAAGACAACGGAATAGCTATAGGAGGATTAAATCTGAGAGTTCGCTGGGGAACATTAAAGTACAGCTTACGTAGAAGCTGCGGACAGTCCACCTCATTTGATACAATTTTGAGCAAAAATGTACAATCTGCTAATCGACGACGGTTAGTAAGTGGTTGTAGTGGTTGTGTGGTTAACACTTATCCATTTGAAAATAAACTATTTGCCATAAAAAATGGTAAGACAAGGTAATAAACCATTGAGTCAAATAGCAAAAAGGATTATGGAGAAAAATTACGTAGAAGTAAAGCATTTTGGCCGAAAGCACATAAAGACAACTCTATTTATTACAACGAAAAGGACCAAACATGGTGTTATTTCCTTTGTTAGTTTTGAAAATTTTATTCTATCTCCACAAAATCATAATAAATGGTTTCTAAACACAAATAATCATGTAGTTGAAACTGTTTCAGTGAATGATAACGATGGAAATATAGTAATATTTGGTAACCTTTTAGAAAATTGTACCGATGCGTTTGAAAAGCCTATCAAATCTTCATTATTAAATATTTATATGTGTGATACTAATACTGTTAGTAAATCAGAGTTAACATTTAAAATGCAAGTTTTAAATGCAAGTTGGTTAGCGTTGCTTATAATGAGCTTATGTTTTTTATACCTTTAATCCACACATTGTCATCGTAAAAAAAAATTAAAGATCTTAAAAGTAGCAATTTGTTTTTTATTCACCAGGAAAATCACAGCACCGTAAATTATAAGACTAATTTTGGTGTCGAAAACTAACAACAGTCTGTTTGACACCTTATTATTAATGAAAATTTAGCATACATAATCTAATAAAAATTTAAGTACGAATATGGGACATTCGGTTAAAAAATTATCAACAAAAGTTCGTTTATTATTAATGAACGCAGCTTATAGTATTTTGTCTCACAAAGCGACGTGCGCTTTACTTGTTGTAACCAAGTGTACAAACACGTGAATGTCTGCCTGAAGACGAGTTGCGTCAGCACACATACACTCACACACACTTCCAACTTCACCACTGTCTCAAACGGTACCGAGAGCTCCTGCGCACACACATTCACAACGTGTTTGTACAATTGGTAATTACAAGTAAAGCGCTTTTTGGGTTTGGAATTTTTAGACGTCAATTCTTCTACCTCTGTATCACTTTTTTCCAACATAATGTTCAATTCTGCTTCCGCACTTACTTTTGATACTAATCCCGTCCTTTTGACTCGGCATTTCATTGTATGCCACGAAGAGTCTGGGTATGAATCTTCTTCAGCCAACAATGTCTCAGCTTTCCATTTTGGCCAATACAAAATATTGTTCTGTTCCCAATTATTTGGGACAAAAAACAACGTATTTTTACCCTTTTCTAACGTTTCCACTATTTTGTACGGCATGCCATTAGATTGGTACTGGAAAGAAAGCAAAGCAAAACATAAAAAAGTAAGTAATCGAGAACGCGGCCTGATGGCTAACATTAACGTTTTGAAGGACACTGTATGGCCAGAACAGTAATAAGAATAAAACTTCTATCGCGTCTCGTTAGTGTCCTTCAAAGCGTTAAGGTAGGTATGTATATACATCTTTGATCACACGACGAGAAGAAAAAGAAAACACGGAGAACCACTGATGCGACCGTGCATGCCTTATTTCCAACTTTATAAGTTTACACAATGGAGGAGGAGGAGCTCGTGGCTAAGTAATAACAGCCGCATGGGTCGATCCATCAGGTTAAGCTACGCTTGCCAGGGTCGGTCCGTGGATGGGTGACCATCTTTATATACCGAGACTCCTCCGTGTCTCGGAAAGCATGTTAAGCCGTTGGTCCTGGCTGTCATTTGTGAATCTTTGACAGTCGTTACGGGTCGTCAGAAGCCCGAAAGTCTGACAACCAGCCTTACCAAGGGATATCGTATTAACAAGTTAATGGGTTGTGGAGGTCACATAGGCAGTCGCTCCATGAAAAATACTGGTATTCAGCTGCATCTGGTTAGATTGGAAGCCGACCCCAACGTACCTAATTGGGAAAAGGCTAGGCAGATTGATTGACACAATGATTAACGTGTTATAGGTAAAGTGCATTTTTTTCAATTTACTATCTACAAATTCTACAATTTAATAATAATTAACATATTCTAACTATTAACTACTAACTATTATCTTGTTCTACGTTGATATGCCTAAGTGCGTCAATTATTAATTTTACCTTCGATTCCACGGAGCGCAAGCGACACGTTGGACGTACAAAGGATACTTCACTACTGAAAGGCGTGTGGGTGGGGCAGCCCGGCAGCGCGGTGCGGCGCAAATCGCAATGTCAAAGTATAGATGTAGAGGGGGCGCCTGCGTCGCTCCGTCAACGACACTTTCGCTTGCTCCGATTATTATTTAGTCAGAAAATTGATAATAGCAATAATCACACTCGTCCTCGAGAAAGTGATCATATACACTGAAAACTGAACAAGTTAAACACCAGAAAAAATTATGGTTCAATAGGAGCATTATTTGATTGCTACTAAGTATAAAATGAGTCGGTCTAAGGGTATCAGTAGCAGTGGGACTGTGGCAGTTATAGCATTTGCTTGACAAAGTAAAATGAGTTCTTTTCCAAGGCCATTTTCGTCTTTTAAGACGTTTTAAATCATTCCGAGTCAAAAATTTTTCGATGTCCAAGAACACTACCATATCTCATTATCATATGTTAGACCTGAAAATAAATTAAATTATTAATTTAAATTAATTAATTTAAGTCATTTGATTTGATAGCCATCGACACGAAAAGAAGATGAATATATTATAAAGGGCGGCGTTAATTCTCATGATAAGCAATGTTTAGTAGATTTTATGAAAGTAATGATTAGGGAACCCTAAGTTCGACTGAATATGGCTGCCGGCTTTATGGTATCGAGGAAAAGTCTACGCGACCTTTTTGTTGTATTAATGTAACATAGAGGTCGCTACATAACGTAAACAAAATGGTTGGAACTTTGTATGAAAACATATTTTGGATAATTAAATAAAACCATCGAAATACAAAGAAATACGGGAGCACGTTAAAAACTTGACAACAACACATATATACATTGTCATAAAACTAAAGTTCCCTGAAGGATTAACACAACTAATATTAAATCACACTCATTTAAATAATGTACAGTATAGATATTTTGTAATCATGGAAATTAACTTCACTTACCTTTTTCTGTTGTTTTTTTATGTCACACACGGCGAGCACTTATTTTCACTTCACTACATTTATCACGCGAATCAAAACGGTTGTCGTTGAGTCGTATTGTTTAACACTAGTACAACGTTTTAGTCATTTGAAACCGTCATTATAACTGCTATGTGACATAAGCGGTCACATAAGGGTCTTATCACAACCAGTATTGGACCGAAAAGTCGGTCTTTGTACTTTTAATTAACTTGTATATAACGTTCAACGGTCATTGGCTGACTTCTATGTAACTACTAAACGATATTAACGTCGTATAATTTGGGCCCTTTTCGCGTTTTTTAGACGTTAATATGTACGTTTTTGCGACCAATCTTAAAAACGTAACAGTAAATGTAAAACGTTATCTTGACTATTATAAAACATTAATTAATTTTAGTTGGGTCCTTACACCTGCGGGCCCTGCGGCACTAACCTTAATAAATCGTACCACTGCACACTATGAGATACACGTGTGCTAATGCGAGATAATAAGATAATATAGCAGAGAAGTCAAGTGCAGTTAATGAACAAGCAGTACGTCATGCAGTAGTCAGGTAAACCCCCCCTCCCGCCTCCCCCTCACCCCTCTTCCTTCCGCCTCGTGCTTGTGACGTCACTGACGCGAGTCGGTGCAACACCGTCGACTTCGCCGGATCCGCAATTTCCCAACCTGGAAATTACGAATCCTAATGAAAACGCAAACGTTGATAGAATAACATCCGCACATACAAAACAACGTTATCGCAAATGCAGCATCCTTGATAAATTGATAACAAATACGAGTACCTATTATTCTTCCTTGTTCTTTATTCTCCTTTGCTTTTGCGGGATCCAGATGATTCGTAACCTTTTTCCTTTTTGTGTAACGCAAGTTTTCGTCTACATCGTAGGTGAACAGACACAATAATTAATCTCAGTTGTACAAACTTGTCTTAATGTAGTCAGCTATTGTAGGTCAAATATGTGTTAAAACCACGCAGATCGCTTCTGGTTTGCTGGACTCGGACAACCCGCAGCGCTGAACCCGACCGCCACTACCATCGCCAATCGAGACGTCATGTTAATGCGTATAATATATTTGTTTATACGTGAACATGGTTCTAAAAAATGTACCTATAGGTAGGTATAAAAATACCACGAAATCCCTATAGCATTGTATTTTATCTATTTCCTTGTCTTGGTCATATCCTTGGCATTTTCCTGTCCATGGTGTAATTGTGCTTGGATTTAGCTATGATTAAGGCAAGCCTGACCTTTGCTACTTTGACCCTTATTGAGTACCTACTAGGGTGTGACCAGATATTGCACGTGTCCCTTTAACCCGTCGCGCGCCAATTAGCAGACACAATTGAAATTCTATTGTTATCTGTACACATGGTGTACAATCGACATTTTAAGAGTTAAAGCTTCATCAGGTTTACTCGAAACAAGTCTAAACTGAAATAACCGAAGTACGAAATTAACAATATTTTTGTACTCTGACGCTAATGACTTACAAGAAAATGTCTAACAATGTGTACTTATTTATTTAAGTGCCATTAATTATTTGATAAATCAACATTAATTGGAATAGTAATTTCATCAAAAATTACTTATTAGAAATTCTCCTCATCTCTGAGCCACAAATAAGTAAGCAAGCGTTTCATATTTAAAATCCCTATAAAAATAAACTTATTCTCGGAGTGGCACCAAATGTTCTGAGGCATGAGCGGAGTTGGCCGCTCGCGACTCTCACGAAGGATAGCGTAAGCTACAATTTATGAGGCAATTCATCAGATCTCTGAGAGCTCCAAGAACCATATTCCATTTCTGTGGGATAGAGGCATGACAACGCAAATGATATCGATACCATACTTCTTACGTTTGTTGGCACTGCTTGCCATGTCAGCTTACATTGCATATACAACTAAAGTACAGCAATTTGGGGTTGTTAATGTATTTTGAAGCAAAATGTAAGGTTGAGTGATAGTGCCGTGACCGATGTTTCCTTGTAAAAATCAAGAATTCATTCGCCATATTCCAATTTGCAATATAGAAAATTAACTCATGAGTTGATCTTATTTGTTTTATCCCGTTCGTACCTATTACAAGTTTTAACAATCTCACTGCAGAACAAAGACCTCGCTTTCCTTGTTCAACGCAGTTATGCGCCAGTCCTTTTCTGAAAATTAAGTAAGTTCCATGGCACAAAAGAATCGTCCGTAACATTGATTTATTTTCCTCTACGAGGTAACTAGAATTCTCTCAATATTCGTTTATCATAAAGGTGCATAGGGCAGTCACAGATTGCCAGTCCATTTTCTGCCGCCATAATTTATTTCTCTCAATTCCCTATTGTGACTGTGACGATGAAAACGTGCTACATCTGCTGCTTTTGTGACGTGGCCATGCAGCCAACCACTTTAAGAACTAGGTAGAGTACCTATACCTAGAACAAAAGTAATACGTGTATTCAAATTCCCCTACAGAGCACAGAATTGAATCAAGAAAGTTTCGCTAATCAGAGAATAAATCAGAAGTTTTTTTCCGAATGCCATTTCTAAATTAACACACACAGACGAGAAAATTAAGAACTGAAAAGGATATAAAACAGAAAAGCTATTATTCTCTTAAATAAAACACTTTGAGTTTTGTTTAATTAAACTAGTGAGCTTGTACTCATACAATTTTTAACATTTCAAACTCATGCGCCTACTAAAATAGACACTTAATTATGTAGCCAGTACGAAAAAACGTGCTATGTAATATTAGCGCGATAAACTCACTTGCCGTAACAGTGATGAATTACGTCACGCTATGAGGCTAATAAAGCCCCAAGGCATGACTCCAGATTATGGGGTTAATACGAACGGAGCACCGAGGGTGTTTGTGAAAGACGTTATAGAACGTATATTATGTATCAAAATCGTTAAGTAACTTCTCCCGGAGCGCAAACACCTACTCCATTTTAAATATTTTAGAGCTGGTACCCGATCGCTCTCTAATATTCCCGGTGAAAACATATTTCGCCTCTTCCCACTCAATTTATTTCTGAAAAATTCGTCGTTAACGGTTGCCGACATCAGAGGAGGTAAAGTTATAGGTGCACGGCTATTTATGAGCAGCGATGAAAGGCAAACATGAAATAGCTGCTTCATATTAGACCGTACAAATAATTTGCCGTAAAGGAGTAAGTAGCTATTCTTATATAATAACTGGGTTAAGAAAGTAATGCTTACAAACTTATCGCATAACGATAAAAATAAACTGGAACAAAACATAAATTTCGTACTTAATAAGTACCATTTAAGCTAAACGAAAATCAATGTTCATAGCACAGAAACATTCATCACAAAATAATAAATGTAATAATGTTATGTAACTGGGTCATCTACCTTGAACTATGTTATTGAACAGATAAGGTCGAGACATAACTTACATACCTAGCAGTAGCAGCACATAGCGCAGGCGACCTAACTCACAAAACTATTTAGCGAGAACGTTACACTTCCAAACAAAAGTTTACTTCCATAAGTACATTAAGCTATATACGCTTTCGACTTATCCCGCCGGACCGTTACTTAAAATTGCATCGTTTTGTTACGGGCTAAGTAAAGTAAGTACAGTGCTTAGTGGTACTGGTATTTGGACTGAGCTGCGGAAGTTAAATGAAGTTCAGTGTAATTACTCTCGGAGAGGCGGTTAACTCGGCTCGGTTATGGTGACAGCCACTGGCGCACGCCTCGTGTCGCCTTGCCTCTAATTGAGGCCAATATTAATAATGAAATACTGTTTCGGATAAAGGAAAATATGTTTACACGAAATTTGATTGTATCGAATAATTTATAAGGCTTGAAACGGAAATTCTGAAAAAGAATCATAACATTTTGAGTAAAATAAGTTCCTGGAATAGTGTATGTTCTACATAGACTAATAATGTGTAATAAGTAAATAACGTAACATGTACATGTGTACGGACATAATATAATACTCCATAAATAGTAAATTGTAATATAGAGACAACGCTACAATACAATAAATCTAAATAACGCTACAATAAACGCTACAATAAATCTAAATTAATAATAATTTAGATTTATTAAGTATTGTTTATAGCAGTCAACAGATGCACACTAGATTTCGAAGATAGATGCAGCATAGTACATCGTAGCTACCAAAACTATTACTGGCATACTAGGTATCTATAGAGGTGCGGCTGCACAAACATTCCGCCTAACCATGGCGTTTATCCAACTATTTGTGAAATTCTAAAGCTTCTATTTGTCCACGATGCATTTGCCTAGTTACACATCCAACGGCAAAATGAGTTGGACAACAGCGCTAAGAGCCAATTTTCACAACTTTTTATTTCGTCGGCTTTCAACGCCCATTAACTGCACACTAATATGCGTGCACTGACTGGACAGGTCCACTCAATCCGTGTGGTTCTATCCCCAAAAGATCATTTCAGACACCAATCTACATGGTCTTTACATGATCTGACCAAGATTATGTCTGGACTTTAAAAGAGACTGCGGCCTCTTAGTTAGTTTGTTTCGGCCTTTCTTATCAGTGTAAAATATATGTAGTGTGTGTGTGTTTGAACAAACCTTACTTCAATCTGCCTAATAGCCTTTTCCCAACTATGTTGGGGTCGGCTTCCAGTCTAACCGGATGCAGCTGAATACCAGTATTTTACATGGAGCGACTGCCTATCTGACCTCCACAACCCAGTAACTGGGTAATACGATACCCCTTGGTAAGACTGGTTGTCAGACTTTCGGGCTTCTGACGACCCGTAACGACTGTCAAAGATCCACAAATGACAGCCGGGACCAACGGCTTAACGTGCTTTCCGAGACACGGAGGAGTCTCGATATGTAAAGATGGTCACCCATCCACTGACCAACCCCGGCAAGCGTAGCTTAACCTGATGGATCGACCCGTGCGGCTGTTATTACTTAGCCACGAGCTCCTAAACCACTTAAACAAACCTACTTACAGAAATAAAATCAATTTTGATGTACTGGTTCTTCTCAGTTCATATTATCTATCGTAATCAGCGGATGGAAATTGATAATTTTAGTTCTGTCACTGTCTTGTTAACAACGGCTACTAAAGCTACGAGATGCCCCGGATATCTAGGCTGTAGCCGGAACCCTCCCGGAAACAAAGAATCTGAACTAGACATCTCAAGTTCCTATATGTCCCCTTATTGTCTTTGGTCTGGCACTTCCAGCTAATCGTGGGGAGACCGGTGCCAAATGTACATTAGTATTTCTTATAGTTGAACGAGATTGAGTTCATTTGTGTTTCATCGTAGCGTGTTTCAAACCTACTGGAAAAAACACGTCTAAAGGGAGTAGAGTTTAACAAAACCGCTATTTCTGACTTTGTGAATATCTTTATCACATTTCATGGTAACGGTTGAAAGGCTTATGTAAAACCGTTTCTGGAGTTAAAACATATATTATCTTGAGGAAACCAAGTTTACCTGATTCCTGGTATGGATATCATAATACCTACAGGTTTACTCTGCCAACTTCTGGTTAGCAGGTAATAGGTTTTCTTAAAAAAGACAGAGGAAGGGGTCTAATAGGTTACGTGGCCAACTTTAGGAAGAATCATCCAATAAACTGGTAGAAGATGCATTACTATATTTACTAACTGTGTCAGTGGTCCAGTGGTGGCAAGAGCTACTGCTGAGCATGAGGTCTTGGGTTCGATTCCCGGGTCGGGCAAAGTGTTATTGGGTTTTTGTATCTAGAATTTCTCATTAGCAGCCCGAAGTCTGGATTTGTGCCCACGCGGTTGATGGCAATAGGCTCACGCTCTTACATGGGACTTAAACATGGCGAAATATGGGTGTGCTATATGTACACCTGTGCCCAACCCTTCAGGAAAATAAGGCGTGATGTTATGTTATAAATTTACGAACTATTTTCGTTGTATCATCAGTTACAGCATTTCAAAGTTCTTAAATAACAAGAATGACACCAATCGCAAATAGTCTACAGTCTCTTAAAAATAAATCAGGCACTTTTTATTGCCGCGCGACACGTAACAAAATGGATTAAACAATAAACATAAACTATGTCGGTAAAATAGCTTTATAATTTGTCAGGACAATCATGAACAGTACCTAAAACTGGCAGGACTCGTGTTTCGTTGTAAATTCACCTTTAACAGACATATCATATCCTCATATCCTCTGACAATTTTTTGCCGGTTTTTTTTGCTGTGAAGCATTCCTGGAAATAGGTATTTAGGTATGCCTATTTCCAGAAATGTTTTATCAAACTGTGTTAAGGTTTTACGAAATATAATATTGAAAGGTACTTTTCATTACATAATGCATGAATAGGTACCATTCAGTATTCATGCACTAAATAATGAAAAATATTGAGGTTCTAGTTGCCGTTTACATAAGAAAGCGGTTCTCTTCCCAGAAGAGGTTAGTCTTCGGAGAATCTAGGAAAATCGAACAGAATAATAATACATTCTCGGAATTCCCTATATACCGGGTACAGGGTTAGTTTTCAATGACCAGCCAAATTTTCACTAGGTGTTCTACCAATGATTATGAAAAACTTTCACTATGGGACCAACTTTGAAATCACGAAACAAAAATCAGCTGTTTCATACATTTTGGTCGAGTAGGTATTGAACTTTTTATATGAAACAGCTGTTTTTTTTTTTCGTGATTTTAAAGTTGGTCCCATAGTAAAAGTTGTTCATATTCACGGGTAGAAAGCCCTGTGAAAATTTGGCTGGTCATTGAAAACTAACCCTGTACCCGGTATATAGGGAATTCCGAGAATGTATTATTATTCTGTTCGATTTTCCTAGATTCTCCGAAGACTAACCTCTTCTGGGAAGAGAACCGCTTTCTTATGTAAACGCTAACTAGAACCTCAATATTTTTCATTATTTAATGCATGAATACTGAATGGTACCTATTCATGCATTATGTAATGAAAAGTACCTTTCAATATTATATTTCGTAAAACCTTAACACAGTTTGATAAAACATTTCTGGAAATAGGTATACCTAAATACCTATTTCCAGGAATGCTTCACAGCAAAAAAAACCGGCCAAGTGCGTGTCGGAACAGGCACAATGAAGGGTTCCGTAGTTGAAAAGAATTTATCCCAAAAACAAACTTAACAATGAATCCCAAAAAAATTTTTTCTATGTCATAAAACTACAAATTAACAATTTTTGGACTTTTTCCTTTACTTGTGCTGGGAGACTTCTTGCCAAATTTCATTATTCTAGGTCAACGGGAAGTACCCTATAGGTTTTGATTTACTTGCGACAGTTGCGAGTATCAAAATGTGTCGCAAAATGGCCGTATTTTTTTATTGCGTTGACGAAGCTTGATTTTTAGAACTCTAAAGGACCATATGCTTACGTATTCGGTATTAATTTCAACTTGATATCTCCACGCGTCCCTGAGAAAAAGGGTTATGACAGACTGACAGAGTTAATTTTTTTTTTATGTAATAGAATTACAAATTAACAATTTTCGGACTTTTTCCTTCGTGCTGTGAGAGCTTGCTTCTTGCCAAAGGATATTTCATTTTCGGCCATAAAGAGTAAGGTGATGAAAAAACTGGAAACAATACTATGAATTGAGGAAAAATGTTCTTTCCTGAATATTCCCCTGATTACTTCGACGCCAAAAATAATAGTTATTCAAATTATTGGCATATTCCATATTCTATTGAACATGGCGTCACGTCTTACTTGCATACTGTTTCCGTCCAGAAATGATGTTACATTAAAACATAACAATAATAAGTAGATGTTATTTTATTTATTTATATAGGGTGACTGGTAATTAGTGACCGATACTTAAACACATGATTGTGCTCATGATAACAAACAACTTTTACTATGGGACCAAACCTGAAATCGCTAAAAAAAAATCAGCTGCTCCCTACATTTTGACGAGTTATGCGAAAATGAATGTATGGGGCAGCTGATTTATTTTTTCGCGCTTTCAGGTTTGGTCCCATAGTAAAAGTTGTTTGTTATCATGAGCAGAATCATGTGTTTAAGCATCGGTCACTAATTACCAGTCACCTTATATATGAAAGGCATGTATTTCTGATTTATTAAGATAAGATAATAAACCCACTTCATGGACTTTAGGTCGAATTACCTGTGTAAACACTAAAAATGGATGGCCTATGTATGGCCTATCTGTAAAGATTCGAACTAGTAGTAAAGGAGAATTTACTAGACCTGTAAATAGAGTAATATTGCTACCAAGCAAAGATTGAAACTAATAAGCAACTATATTAATATTGTGAATTTTTTACTTGAGCTAATATTATATGTAGGTAACTACGTGTAACTTACTATACTATACATGTGGGATAAGCTAAATATTTCTTGAATAAAACTCCTGATTCTTCCTTAATTTCTGTATTTTTTTAACGCCTTCGTCTTACAACTTTTCTTCATTAGTTCTAACTTAATTTTTCTCTACTTAATCTACATTTTAATCTTTCATTCACTATCTCTTTCGCTCCTTGACTATTTCGTACATTCATCTCTGTCACTCGTTTATGCTTCATATCTGTCATTCATCATCACGTCTCATTTCACTATCCTTTCATAACATTCCGTTCCTACATACCTACACCTATGTGTGTGTATCCAATTATTCCTAAGATCTACAATAAGATTTACCTAGCTATTTTTGTTTACTTATCTAACTTAAGTAACGAGTATGTTGTCATGAATGCTAAATTCATTAGATTTACTATTCTAACTTACCTATCTAAACTATTATGTTTACCTAATAATATACTTACATGGTTCACTTATCTGATAAGTAAATACTTATGACTACCGAACGTAAGAAACAAGACTACCTACTACTTAGCTACTGCTGTACTTCCTATAATATATTTAAGATGCTATGTCTATGTTCCTTAACCATACCTACCTTATTATTATATAACTGTTAGTTAGTAATGTCAACATCATGTTATAAGTCAAACTAAATATGTACTTGCTTGACAGATGGTTGGATTGCGGTTGCCCCTTCTAACTTCACAATGAACACTGCGCACACATCGCTTACAAACTTACAAAATTAAATAGTCTAGAAATAAAAACCTTGTGACTTGTATTATTGTGTCCTGAATAAACAATAGTCAAGTGTATAAAGTAGTTTTCATCAAGATCCCAAACATCACTAAAAGCACACATGTTTACGAAACTGGCCTCACTTCACTGTTGACACTGCTGTCTTGGTTTTTTATTTGGTCTGAATTTATACCTAGGACCTTGTGAAAGCAACCGCTGGAAACAGCAAGCACAACCAGTCGAAGTGGCGGTTCTTGAGGGAGGCCTATGTCCAGCAGTGGACGTCTTTCGTCTGAAATGATGATAATACATAGGATATCAGTACCTACTTATTGCACAATTATGTTTTCACTTTTCAATCGATTACTTACTTAAATTATCATACCAGTATATTTATTAGGTACTAGCTGACCCTACAGACGTTGTCCTATTTTGACTATGAATATTCTTATGTAAACGCGTGAAGTTAAAATGTTTTTTTCTGAAATTTTCCAATTTTCTGCAAAATTTTCTATTTTTTTTTTTTTATAAGAACCTTCTCCTGACAATCATA
Organism: Cosmia pyralina; assembly: GCA_946251885.1. Classification (NCBI taxonomy): domain Eukaryota; kingdom Metazoa; phylum Arthropoda; class Insecta; order Lepidoptera; family Noctuidae; genus Cosmia; species Cosmia pyralina. The sequence continues at coordinate 17,833,670 of OX276346.1, forward strand.
AACACAACAAAAAAAAGAATTAGCGAAATTGTTCCATCCGTTCACGCGTGATGCGATTACCAAGGGAAATAGGGATTCATTTTTATATATATAAGATAATAAAATAAGACAATTAATACCCATTCTAAGCATATAATTATATGTCAACCCACTGACCCTTTTATTACTTAATATAACCTTTAAAAACGCTATAGATCACAGATTCACAGTTCCATTTATGGTTATGGATTGTCGACCAATGCGAACTCAGTGTGTGGTCTCTTGTCGGCGCAGGCCTGCATCGACAAGTATCGGCCGGCGCGCGCTATTGCGGTGTGAAACTCTTACTACTCGCACTTATGTGAAACTGCCGCCTGCTGGTGTGGAGATAGAGATCCAGAGCCGGTAAGCAACCGTTGCCGGCGGGCAGTAATCGCTGTAGTGTGTGGGCTATGCAGACCTTGGACAGCAGGCCGGCTGATAGGATCAGAGACTGCAGGCCAACTGTTAATCTGCCTCACACATTAATCACCCTTAATATAGTCTAACCTAATAAACAGAGTGCCCTGGGTAACATAAACAATACACAACATGTGTATAAATATCGCAATCAAACAACAATCACAGTTTTGACTAATTCTAGGTTATCTAAATTATAAACGCGCGTCATCTCTCCAACCCAACCTCTCCTGGCTGTCAATCTTTACTCTCTCGACAAACGTCAAACATTTTCAGTTTTTATTCAGTGCCGAAACAATATTAGTTATTATGAAAAAAACACTATAATGTATTCAGGGTTTCATTTTCCAGGTTCTCTAAAGAGTAGGTGTTATGGCCGGAGCCCCATACAAAAATGAAACGTCTCCTTTCATGATTCTAGGACAACGGGAAGTACCCTATAGGTTTTGATTTACTTGCGAGTATCAAAATAAGTCGCATACATGGCCGTATGTTTTATTGCGTTGACTTAGAAGCTTGAGTTTTTTAGGACTCCAAGAGACCATAGACTTACGTATTTGATATTAATTTCAACTTGATACCTCCACGCGTTCCTGAGAAAGGGTCTTGACAGACAGACAGACAGACAGACAGACCGACCGACAGACAGACCGACCGACAGACAGACAGACAGACTGACAACGAAGTGATCCTATAAGGGTTCCGTTTTTTCCATTTGAGGTACGGAACCCTAAAAATGAATGATTCTATAACATTTTACTCGAAAACTCTTCATAAGTACCTATACCGACAATAGTTCATAACTTCACAACGGAATTTACATGATATTGAAAAGCAAATCCCAAATACTCGTAGGTAGTTGTTTCAGTGATTCGGTAAGTGTGCCATATTTCTGTGAAATATAATGAAGTTTTTCAAATACCAATTTGATACTTCCAGCGAACAAATCCTCTTTAAAGCCTTCTACGACGAATCGGCGTTAATTTTGTTTCACTAAAATAAACTGGATTAAAGTATTCTTGACACTTTTACCACCAAACCATTATCCATCAACTTACCAAACTCTTGTTGGTTAGTTGATGAATAATGGTTTGGTTATTCAGCCTCTAAAGTTATATTTTCAAAGCTCTTTAGAATGCGCACCGCCTTGAACTGGTAATGTGGCGAACCAATATTGGTTGACTTTTAACTCCTACTTTTTATCAAACGAGAGCATCGAGAAATTTAGTGGTAGGTAGCTAGCCAATTTTAAAATTACCTAAGCTTAATTTTGACCTCGGTATTATATAGAGACCCAAGTCAATCAACTTAGCCGCTGTTGTGTGAAAACTTGATATACCTACGTGTAAAGAACATTAAAATACTGGTGAAAATAGTGCAGTGCGAATATTATTAGGTGATACTCGCATTAGTAATATGCGGAACAATATTTGTTTATTTATCGGTCGCTAGTGTTGTGATGCAGCGCGCGAGCACGCGGTTGGGGCGGGCGCGCGCCGGTTTGGCGACTCGGTGAGCAAACTCGCGCTCTAGCCGCATTTGCAATTCGTTTGCGGACTACGAAATACTCTGCACCCGACCAAGTCTTTTGTGTAACCGGATTTCTCGGTTAACGACCTAGATTCTGCATATTTATGCAGTTTGGTCACACAATTTTTAGTGTCTGTAACTATCTCTTAAGCCTTCGCTGAATGTGATGTGTTGGTGATAACATCTCTCTGCTCGTTATATCCATTTGTTTTCAACGCTAACTTGTACAAGTACCCATCCATAGGTTTGTTAAACATATACTTTTCTTAAACTGTGAAGATTATACCTACTACTTTAAAGGGTTGTCACCAATTTTATTATAAGCAGATAGCACCTGCCAGAAAAGAAACGTATTAAATGTGTAGTAGATACATGGAAAAAGGACTCCCGCCGTGCAGCGTGCTCTACATGAGCCTTCTCATACATATCGTGAGGGTTAGAAACCATTGTTCTATACTTAGTCGACAAATGGAATGGTAGATGGCAACGGCAGAAGAAGGAGGTAATTCGGTATGAGAGCACACGAGGATGCTGCTGCCCCTATTCTCGAAATCTAAGCTCCACGCAGATGAAGTTATAAGCTTTCGTTAGTTCTAAATAACATGGCTGGCAGCGCAAGATATCTTGAATTTAATTATAAAGTTAGACAATACTCATACAGCTACGTTCATGAACCCGTTTAATGTTCACTTTATGAGGAAACAGTTTCAAAAATAAACAAACAAGATAAACATAGGGTCCGCACCGCCGCGCCGCAACGCCGCGCCGCAACGTCGCGCCGGGGTAATGATCGTACCAGTGTATGAGTGTTGCAGAGGCGAGAGCGGTCGGGGGCCTGGCTGGCTGCAACTTACACTAATGTTCTTAATTTTTACACCAACGGCAATACGAGCGAATCCAAGATTAACAATTGCCCTAAGCTGGGGAGCGAGAAAATTAACTTTTAAATGTAAATTTTACGAGGAAGTCATAACGTGAAAGCTGCCGCGGTTAGCTCTGATTTATTGCACTTGGAATTGAAAGTGTTAAAGGAGTTGCAATCTGAAAAAAGTTTTAATAGGTACCTCTTTAAAGAAATATAAATCATGATTGTAGAGCGAATTTAACTTTCGCAAAGTTGTCCAACATTTAGGCTCATCTACTTGAGTAGCTATCTAATGACGGCGCTTATTTCTCTAATCAGAAAAGTATTCATTAGCTTCACAGTAGACGAGGATAATTATATTTTATCCCACCCCTTTGCCAAGGTCTGTGAAATCACTCTACAATAAAATATACATTGTCAAAAAGTTGAAATATTTACTTGCGAGTTTCTGCATAATCTCAACGTGTTTACATTTAGCAAACTTTCTTTATTGTAAAGAAAAATAAAAGTGCCATAGTAGACCTGTATATTGTAATAATATTTGTTTTCTTAAATTAAAATACCTTCAGAAAACACTGAAGACCACTTCTGTTTTGAAACCCCAGTACCGGTACCTACACCTGCCGAGGACGTTATTAACTAACTACTTACTACTTACTGGCCAAATCTTCCACAACAATTTTAATTTATTATTTTAAGAAATATTGACACGAATTTCTCACCAACATCAAAAATTCACACAAATTCAAATTTGAAATTGAATTGAAATTTGAATTTGATTTGAATTCAATTTTTGAATTTCTCACAAAGCTTCAATTAATATGAATACGACTGAAACTCATTCCATACCCATATTTTTAAACTTGTAAGACACATTAATTCCGTAACAAATTTCAATTTCCAAGTACTTGAAAGCTTAACTCTTTAGACCGCAAAGTTATATGGATTGGAACTCTTTAGCGTTGACGAATGGTAGGAGGTAACGAATGTGTACAATCAAAACTTTGAAAAGATTCATTGCCGCAAATTTAGCTAGCCAAAAATATGATCCAGCCTGAGTCAAAGAATTTGAGAACGGATGTGCCTCGGGGCGTCGGGGCGGTGCGATGCCGCTACTCGCAAAACTTTTTCATTTCCACGCAGAAATATAAAAAGCGGAAAACTTTCTGCGAATAAACTATCCAGGAATATTTTTAAAACTCCTACAGATTTTTTACAGTGACATACTGATGCTCTTTTTGAAAACATCTCAAACTATTATAATCAGGTCTCCATTTCTGTAAACAGAAACCATTTATTAAATAGAATGAAAATAATGATTCAATAAATGATTTCTTATAGATAAAAAACTGGCAATCAGATTTCCAGGTACTTACGCTATTTATAAAATGTCAGCCGAGTAAAATGTATACAATTTATAAATCTTGAAATAACGATTCAATTAAGCGGTAGGTGTCTAAAATCGGTTTGCTGTCTGGTGTTTATTTACAGTTCATAAGCACAGCCATTTGGAATAGCATCTTAAATCATATTTCATGTAATAGAGCTACAGTTCCATTCATTGTAGATCGACTTTCCGACCGCGCATTCAACGCGGACACGATAGAGGACAATGTTTAATAAATTTTTTTATTATGTAACGGAGGCTCCTTGGTTCACCGGAAGCACTCAATTATGTTATAATCAAGGTGTCCGGGGGTCGAGAGCGGCGCGCGACGGGGCAGGCGGCCGGAGCGCCGCTTCGCGACCCGCTACCAACAAACTTAAATGTCACAGCTTTAATGCACGACCCATTCATTATTAAAATTCGACTCTCAGCGTACAACGACCCTCCTTGTAATAATACCTTGGTAAAAAGTTTCTACGTGGAAATAATACCGAAATACAAAATAATTTCTGTAGTCATCTGGGAATGAAGAAAAACCACGGAGTTGCTTATCAGGACAGGTTAAAATACACTTTCCTACTATATGTATATAACAACGTTGCAATACAACTTTTCGCTGCTGCAAAAATTCAGTTTATTCGGGCTGCGTATAAGCAAGTTTTAACGAGATGATTGTATGTGTGTGATTCGAACCCAAAATAATAAAAAAGATATCTTAATCGGGCTTTAACTTTTTATTGGGTTTATCTTGTGTGTCGGTCGAGGTTAAAGGGCTTTTCCGGAAATAACTGGTTTTTTTATTGTTTTAGTTTAGAATAAGGCATTCAATCACATTGTAGTGGCTTGTTGTTTTGAACTGAAAACTAGACATAACGCTATTACAGCCGAATCCAAACCATGAAGTTTACTATAACATGGATACTTTATCGTAAACTTCTGACGCGCCAATAGGACCCCATGTGTGCATGAGGAAAATCCTTTAATAATATCCTTTACATAATAGGTATATAAGCTTATATATTATATGTATAAACGTAAAAAAAACATCATCCGATGGGAAAAAAATCATCATCAGTAGTTGTGAACCTATGTGGTTCGCACCTAACCCCCCACCTCCCCCTGGGGTTTTGGGTTCATACATAAGTACATATGTTCCTGCTGCTTACCTGCATTCGTAGGGCCTTTCAGTTTTTACATAAGAGATAACGCAATCACGAAAGAATATATTTTTAGGAATTTAAAAAAATATACAGGGTGAGTGGATCTGGACCCGCCATAGCAAATTCGCATATAGAGGAGGACATTTACTAATTATTGAACCATACTTTCCCTAGCTAAAGTTTTATAGTTTGGGAAATAATATATGTCAATTTTCATACTTAATTGAGATTTTTTCAAAATTTGACTTTTAAGCATTCATAACTTTTTTGTTTATTATTTTAGTAGTCTTTTTATTTATATTTGGTAGTCATAAACATTGGTGATTAAAATACTTCGGAACTTCCCTCAAACCCTAGGTTAAAAAATAAGACAGTACGCTTTAAAAAAGAAATACTAAAAAAAATCTTTACGATCAAATTCAACCTGAAATTAAAAAAAAAACTACGGTGTTTCAATAATTAATTTAAATCTAAGTTAGTTCTCTAGTTCGTCACCTTTCCAACGGTACTAAATTTGTATTTAAAAAATTTACATATCTCCTAAACTATAAAACTTTAGCAATGCAAAGTAAGGTCTAATAATTAGCAAATGACCTCGTCTATATGCGAATTTGCTATGGCGGGTCCAGATTCAGTCACCCTGTATACACGTGTAGATAACGCAATCATTATCAATCAGGTACCTACTAAGCGTTTAAGGATTCTAACAAACCAGGCTGAGCGGTACCCTAGGCAACCCTTCCCCACAGGTGTTGGTTTAAAAATCAATTTGTTTTTCTATAAACCACGCCCGATGAATATTACTTTATGTTCTGTTTATGATCTTACTAAGTGTAGGAGTTGCTATATTGTTGTAAGAAAAGTGAAAGCATATCAAATTGATTGATCGTTCTGTCGACGAGAATGTTTCGTATTTGGATGACTACAAACTCAATCTGTTAACCTTTATATTAGAGCAAGATGTTGCGCATCGATTTGTGCTAAAAATACAATATATTTTGCCAATGTTTGTTTAAAAAGCAATTATTATACTTGTAAAATGTATCGTCTTTACTTTGAATTTCTATAAAACAAATGTAGATAAATAAATGTAGGTATTAATAAATCGTCCGTGTTAGCTGCAAGCAAACTACGCTGGGATTTTTTGTGATTTAGCATGTGTACAAAAACCGCAAAGAGCCGGCGTCCGCTCGTTAATTTGCTCCTTTCTGTGTCGTTCACTCGTTCGTAATCAAACAATCGCGGCTGGCCGTTGATCGAAGGACGGGACTATAGCTATTTGTTACATATTGTGTTGATATTTCATTTATCATGGTGATTCAATTTTCCCATCAATTAATCACTGAACAATAGCCGTGGTCAGTGGACGACGGCTGGACGAAAAGATAGACGAAATACCCGCTGGAAAATTATAAATATAGACGTCTGCCTGTCCACACGTCATGATCACACGTCACAGTCCTTCGCGTTATTAGGAAAATGGCAACGCTTGAAATAACATTGTAAGGATAATACAGGACCTCATAGGTCTTACGTATTTTTGGACCACTTTTAGGTCTATAAACAAATATCACGTCACTTAGGATTATCTTCACTATTGGTTTTGTCCTAAAGTTTTTCGCACATTTTTTTTTCATTTTAATAACTTGACAATAAGCCGACGTTCGCACGGACGTAAAAATCGCGGCGGGATTTTATCGCGCACTGGATTTCAACTCTCGTTGTGGAGCGGAGCTTCGAGAATCCAACAGAGTGCATTTCTGCGCGTCGAAAAAACACGCTGTTGGATTTTCAACTCCCGGCGCTAAATAGAGCGTTGAAAATCCAGTGCGCGAAAAAAAATCGCCGTAATATACAGGGTGTTTGGTGCATCGTTTGCCAAATTGAATTGGCCGAAAGAAGAGGTCATTTGCTATCGCTTCAGGCTCAAGTACTCATTTTTGGCCACACCGGTTTTTTTATTACAACTTTCTAATTTTTATTTTGAAAAAATCCAAAACTCAGCATTAAAGCTTAAATTAAAAAAAAGTTTTAAGTGTAGTCGTCAAATTTCATTTTTATTTACATATGTACTGTTGTATGGCTCTATCAAATTTAAAATTACTTGCCAGTTACATCTAGTTTTTTTTTAATAAATCACAAAGTTTTTGGAAAAATAAAAAATGAACTTAAAACTCAACTTTAAATAGCTACAAAAAAAAAACTAAAAGCGATCGGGATCTTCGAATTATTTTAAAAAGTTCTCTAGTCTATCCCCTTTCCAACGGTATGTAATGTGTTAAAAAACTCTTTTAATATCTTTAATAATTAGCTAAATGTGTAGTCGAGACACATCAGGCTGATATTGGATATTACGTTTAAAACACTAGTTTTCGCATAAATTACATGCTATTAGTAGATAGATACTGTTATCTCACGTCTTACGTAGTCTCTTATCTCGTTCTTACATAGGGAACTTTCCTCGAAATTGAAAAAAAAATACATTATTACAAAAATAATCATTTATTAATAAGTAATTTAATTACATACTAATCTTACAAGAATTAGAATTTCTGCAAACAGAGTTGCCCTTATTATTAGCTGATTTGCCAATTTTCAGTGAAGACAGGTCTTTTGTTTGTTTGTGGTTGTCAGGGAGTACTTGAATGATGCATTCCCGGACTCATGGATTGGGAGGGATGGCCCTATTCCTTGGCCTCCACGTTCTCCAGACTTAACTCCGTTGGATTTTTACGTCTGGGGACGGGCCAAAGAACTCGTCTACGCCACGGAAGTTGAGACAAGAGATGATTTAGTCCAACGCATTGAGGCGGCTTTCATGACGATCAAAGCAGAAATGCGTTTACGCACCACTACAGTTGAGATAAGACGAAGATGTCGCGCGTGCATACGCAATAGTGGTAGACAGTTTGAACAAGACTTGTAAGATTAGTATGTAATTAAATTACTTATTAATAAATGATTATTTTTGTAATAATGTATTTTTTTTTCAATTTCGAGGAAAGTTCCCTATGTAAGAACGAGATAAGAGACTACGTAAGACGTGAGATAACAGTATCTATCTACTAATAGCATGTAATTTATGCGAAAACTAGTGTTTTAAACGTAATATCCAATATCAGCCTGATGTGTCTCGACTACACATTTAGCTAATTATTAAAGATATTAAAAGAGTTTTTTAACACATTGCATACCGTTGGAAAGGGGATAGACTAGAGAACTTTTTAAAATAATTCGAAGATCCCGATCGCTTTTAGTTTTTTTTTTTATAGCTATTTAAAGTTGAGTTTTAAGTTCATTTTTTATTTTTCCAAAAACTTTGTGATTTATTAAAAAAAAACTAGATGTAACTGGCAAGTAATTTTAAATTTGATAGAGCCATACAACAGTACATATGTAAATAAAAATGAAATTTGACGACTACACTTAAAACTTTTTTTTAATTTAAGCTTTAATGCTGAGTTTTGGATTTTTTCAAAATAAAAATTAGAAAGTTGTAATAAAAAAACCGGTGTGGCCAAAAATGAGTACTTGAGCCTGAAGCGATAGCAAATGACCTCTTCTTTCGGCCAATTCAATTTGGCAAACGATGCACCAAACACCCTGTATTTACGTCCGTGCGTACGTCGGCTATGGCTGCTACAAGACTACAAGACTGCTTGCACGCTTATTTCTTTATAAGTATCCTCCTTTGGTATTGGCTGGTTCTGATTAATTAATCGACAAAGTACTATGACCAATAATTCCATTCAAGGAATTCATAAATTAATGTATTCGGGGCTGTAACATAGAATATTCATTATGTATGATATTAAATGCCTACACCTAGTTGGTACTTATGTAAAGAAATACCGCCCACAGCATTTCTATGTTTATTGAATAGAAACAGACTTTCAGAATGACTATAAATATTTACAATGCCTAATTGGTGTCATCAATCTGATACACATACGCCTAGTGGCATTCAAAATGACATCATTGTTATTTAATGTGGCGGCTGAATTCACATGGTTGTCGTTAGTCCATCTGGTTTAGGGATCTGGAGGCTCTTCAGAATTTGTACTACTTTTTAGGGTTCCGCACCTCAAAAGGAAAAAACGCAACCTGTATAGGATCACTTCTTTGTCAGTCTGTCAAGACCCTTTTTTATGTATGGTCCTTAGGAGCTCTAAAAAAATCAAGCTTCTAAGCCGGTGTTCGCACGGACGTAAAAATATCGCGGCGGGATATTATCGCGCACTGGATTTTCAACTCTCGGTGTTGAGCCGGGCATTGACAATCCAACCTTACAACAACAGAAAGCATCCCAGCGCGTCGAAAAAACACACTGTTGGATTTTCATCTCTCGGCGCTAAGCAGAGCGTTGAAAATCTAGTGCGCGAAAAAAACTCGCCGCGATATTTTTACGTCCGTGCGAACATCGGCTTAGTCAACGCAATAAAAATATACGACCATTTAGGTACTTATGTGACATATTTTGATACTCGCAAATAAATCAAAACCTAAAGGGTACTTCCCGTTGACATAGAATCATGAAATTTGCCAAGAGGCAAGGTCTTTTCCCTTAATTTTTTTTTTTTAACTTTTTTTGGACTTATTCCTATAACTACCTGTGCTGTGGCACAAAAAAAAACTCAGTGGTGGAAAAAGTCAGAAAATCGTTAATTTGTAGTTTTATCACAAGAAATATTTTTTTGCGAAATACAAACTTACATTTGCGATTACAAACTTACATTTGGATAATTGACTATAACGTATATCGATGTATGGGAGAACATGTTTATCAACTATAATGTTAAGTTTGTTTTTAGGATATATGCATCACAACTCTAAACCCTTCATTGTGCGTGGTCCGACACGCACTTGGCCGGTTTTTTATGCGGAATAGCTACATTGCTGCATCTCCCCGAGTGTAAGAATCTACATTTTCGCAAGAAGATAACTTAATAAAAACTTCAACATACAGCCATTTCAGCTAGGTAGACTAAAAGCAGCCACCAGCGTTAGACAGAGAATAATTTTGTCATGGAAATTTGAAATCTCTTAGTAGTCTGAAGCCTAATATCCAGCTCAGCTGCAAGCGCATTAGCCTTTATGAAACGTCGCACCCATTAGCAACGTAGTACCGTCACCGTTGCCTGTATATTTTTTTCCCTTTTTGATTTCCTATTTTCTTTTGAAAATTCATTAGTTTTATTTATTTATTTATTTATTTATTGCACAATGTACACACAGTTACAGGCTTTGCTTAAAACTAATGAGTACATGACCCCGTTGGGGCGCAGCAAGATAACTTAAAACTAGAATATTGTTGTGTAATTTTATTACATTATTAAATATTTATACCTACTAAATTGTATTGTATTATATTACCTATCATTATATTCTGTTATTACTAGGTATTACATTTATAGTTTAATTATAATCTGTAATCTATTATTATCTAGTAGGTATTATCACATAATTATATAAAGTTTAGGAACTTTCACAAACATAGGTACATTTAATTTGTATATTATTATTTAAACTTATATCTAGCTTTACATCGAACAAAAAATAAAAAAAATAAAATAAAAATATATTAAGTAATTATAATTCACATATTCTAAGGGTTTTTATCATCCATAAATTCTTGTATACTATAAAAACATTTTTCTATGAGTAATGACTTTAGTCTAGCTTTGAATAAACTTAGTGTTTTGGTTGACCGTATACTTTCGGGCAATTTATTATATATTTGAATGCTACGGTATTCTGGGCTATTTTTATACATTTGCAATCTAGGTGCTGGTAGAACTAACTTTGTTTTGCGGCGCTCGTTCTTATCAAAATTAAACATGGTTATGTTTTTCTTAACAAAAGTGGCTACTTCTAGTAAATAAATAGAGGGTAGAGTTAGTAATTTTTCCTTTATAAAGTGGGGTTTGCAGCTATCTCTAGGTTTAATTTTGAATATTATTCGTACACATTTCTTTTGGGCGATAAATAGATCTTTGGCATCTATACTGTGTCCCCACAGGATGATACCATAGCGTAGCCACGCGTAGGCATACGCGTAATATGCAGAGAGAGCACAGTGAGTTTGTGTGTTAGTTTTTAAGACGCTAAGCCCATATGAAAATTGTGATAGTTTTATTTTGGTTTTCTCGACATGTTTTTTCCAATTTAAATGTGAGTCTAGTGTTATACCTAAAAGTTTGAATTCTTCAACTTCTTCAATATTGATATTATTAGTAATAGTTTTTAGGTTTACTTTTTGCTTTTGGTAGGGTTTGAACTGTATAATTTTAGTTTTTTTGTTGTTTACTTCAAGATTGTGATTCTGAAGCCATGATTTCAGGTTTTACTTTGCATCCCTTCATTATTCCTCGGTAAGATATAAATGCATTCCTAACTCTACTTTACTTTTCAATGAAATGCAATAGGAGTGCAGGACTGGTCTGAAAAGATGATGATGATACACACACACTACCACAAAACAAACAAACAAAACAAAACACCACATAAAAACAACACCTACAAAACAATATAGGACACTGATATAGTATTAGCACAGAATCACAGAAGAGGCCTGTGTGCTAAATCACACTTCACACTAATACTATAAAGGCAAAAGTTTGTGAGTGTGTATGTGTATGTTTGTATGTTTGTTACTTCTTCACGCTCGAACGGCTGGACCAATATTGATAAAATTTGGTATGGAGGTAGCTGACACCCTGGATAGGTTACTTTTGATCCCGGTCTACGCGGGTGAAACCGTGGGCCACAGCTAGTGAGAATATACTATGTAAAAAATCAATCAATCTGCCTAGCCTTTTCCCAACTATGTTGAGGTCGGCTTCCAGTCTAACCGAATGCAGCTGAATACCAGTATTTTACATGGAGCGACTGCCTATCTGACCTCCACAACCCATTAACTGGGTAATACGATACCCCTTGATAAGACTGGTTGTCAGACTTTCGGGCTTCTGACGACCCGTAATGACTGTCAAAGATCCACGAATGACAGCCGGGATCAACGGCTTAACGTGCTTTCGAGGCACGGAGGAGTCTCGGTATGTAAATATGGTCACCCATCCACGGGCCGACCCCGGCAAACGTAGCTTAACCTGATCGATCGACCGGTGCGGCTGTTATTACTTAGCCACGAGCTGCATAATATATAAACAAGACCTATTACAATATAAACACCCAAATCATCACTGAAAAGACGTTTTTCCCTTGTTGGAACGATGTAAAATGATCACAGGTACAGTTAATTGGTAGTGCTAACTATCCGCCGTAGCGTTAACTTTTGGACGTAACGTTTTGTTTCGCTCGGATCCGCACTGAAGCGGAGTGCAGCTTTTCGGTAATCTCGCATAATAATGCAAAATACGAGTCGCACTCGCGTACCCACTCTGCGCAGATACACCTAATTACTTGCCCTCTAATTAAGTGGCGAGTTAACTTACTGTTTCATTAACTTTTAGTCATAAGACAAGTTATAATGCAAATAAGTTTGTTTGCAACTGTTTTACGGCTTAACTACCGAAAGGGCCTGGATAAAGGCATTCGCTTTGGAGCGATTCTATTTAGTCTACCATCGCTATAGCTTCAAAGTGACATTGACATGATTATGTGACATTTCGATAGCTTATGTCAACCTCATACATTTTTTTGGATTTTTTAGTTTTTCTACTTGCGTCATCGCTAATCGAATGTTAGTTTGTCTAATAGGCCCTCAGATGTTGTTGAATTTGGTAAAAGGCAAACTTGAATGCCATTTTAACGAGTGTCCATTGCTATGCAGGATGTCCATGTAGAAGTTTGCCGTGGTTCATTTGTTAGCCAGCATTTGTTTCATGCGCTTCCAACCATTTTTTACTTTTAACATAAGCACGCCTATGAAGTTCCTTATTTATTTACAGGCAATCATAATCATATATAGACGAATAAATGCAATACTTCATGAACAACAAAAATCAGCCTTTAATGTTCCCACTGCTGGCACACAGGCCTCCTCTCGGTGAGAGGGAGTGGACCGTAATCCAACACGCAAGCCCAGTGCGGGTTGGTAGATATAACATGTCTTCGAATTTTTGGTTCTAGGACATGAACGCTCTATTTCATGAACGCTAAAGTAAAAAGGTTGGAAAGATTATAGCGTGATGAACGAAGCGACACTAAGTACCACGTGCGGAGTGCGTCTGTGGGACGGCGCGGCGCAGTGCCTTAAAGGTTTTCTCCACGAAGAGTAGCTTAGCTGATGCTGAGCTTATGTCTGTGGCTTCGCCGACGTGATTAAAATGCTATTACCTACGTAATTTAAAATGTTATTAATCTTACGTAATAGACAGCCTTTGTGCTGCTGTAAAATGTGTGTTTAGTTATAGGTAATGGTTAGAGGTAAATGTATCTTTGTTATTGATGGAAAAGTACCTACAAGATAAAATATAAAATGATTTATGGGAGCTACATCTGCCCACAAACTGCTATGCAGTTTGGCAGAAGTAAAACTTTTTCTAATAAGATGTCACCAGAAAAAAACGCTTTTCCTTTTTTTTTATCAGTAACAATCATTTAATGTTGCGTTCTTGGAATTACAAGTCGATATAAATTATTATTATTATTAGAATCGGGATTTTATGCATTTTGGCAATTTAAAAAAAAAAAAAACAAACAAAAAAAATATATATTAGGTCTTTACCTATGAAATTGCCGTTCTGCAGTACTGGCCATTTCAAATCAAAATAATTTTTGTTTGGCTAAGAATTCTAATTTTATTTTATTTTTAAATTTAAAACATGGATTTTTTTTTCCAAAAGTAGTCATTTGTTTATTAATTAGTGTTACATTTTCATCGCATTTCAATCTTTTTCGTCATCATGGATACGTTAAAAATTCGAGTAATTATGGAATATGAGTACCGTCGTGGCAGCAACGCGGCACAAGCGGCACGCAACATCAACGACGTTTACGGAGCTAACACTACAAACCAACGCACCACTTGTTATTGGTTTGCTCGCTTCCGTTCTGGAAATTTCGACCTGAAAAATGAACCTCGCGGTCGTCCGAAGACTTTGGTCGACAATGACGAATTAAAGGCGATTGTGGAAGCTGATGATACACAATCTACGGCTGAATTAGCAGCAGCTTTCGACATTAGCGTCAAAACAATATTGGTCCATTTGCGTCAAATTGGCAAGGTAAAAAAGCTTGTCAAATGGGTGCCCCACGAACTCAATGATCGCCAGCGCGAAGTACGCGTCGAGACGTGCCTTGCACTGCTCAACAGACACACAAATGAAGGAATTTTGAACCGCATTGTTACCTGCGATGAAAAATGGATTCTGTTTGAAGCGCTCAGCAAGTTGGTTGGATCCTGGTTCAGCACCTAAACAATGCCCTAAACGAAAACTTACCCCTAGAAAAGTGATGGTCACTGTTTGGTGGTCTAGCGCCGGTGTGATTCATCACAGCTTCTTACCAAACGGGGTGAGCATTACTTCAGATGTGTACTGTGAAGAACTGAACACAATGATGAAGAAGCTGGCACATCTCCAACCAGCATTGGTCAATCGCTCGTCTCCGCTGCTCCTGCACGACAACGCGCGACCTCATACTGCACAGCAGACGGTCTCCAAGTTGCAAGAACTGGGGTTGGAAGCTCTCCGTCATCCGCCCTACTCACCAGACCTTGCGCCTACAGACTACTACTTTTTCCAGAATTTGGATAACTTCTTGGCGGGAAAAAAATTCAATACCCGAGAGGCAGTACAAAATGCATTTGAAGAATTTGTTGCCTCCCGTCCAGCTGATTTCTTTAAGAAGGGCATCAATAAACTGCCACTGCGTTGGCAAAGATGCATTGATTGCATGGGTGATTACTTCGATTAATACAAATAAAAAATGCATGAAAAAAAACGGCAATTTCATAGGTAAAGACCTATTATATATATATACTGATCGTGCATATTTGGGCATGTTTTCTATAATACTCACTAGATAACTACAAAAATACGTGTAGGTATACGATCATCAATGGTGCGTACACTAATAATAATTCAGTAATTAAACACACGGCATCCTCAGTTACTTGAGAAACGTGCACATATAATACCAATGCAGTAATTTGCATGCAATGTCGATTACTTATTGAAACTATGATAATTCTCAAGTAGTAGGTATACGTAGGTGCCTACTACTATCGATCTTTACTAGGTTATATAGTAAAGCTACCCTACTACTGAACGAAGCTGATCGTAATTCTATATACATTGGTATATAGGATTACGATCACACACATTGGTTCAATCCCAAACTCCCAACTAACAAAACAGTTACAATCGCTATCCCTAATTCGAAACGTAAGTCCTTACACACGTTTTTCATAGTTGTAGTATTGTTTTCTATTGATTCCAAGCGCAACATTTGCGGCCACTGAGCTCTAGCAAACTTTATCCTGGCCATATTGGCCGAGGTTATATCGGATCCACGCGGTAGTAAAACTGGATAATAATAAGTAGTGGATGCAATAAAACACGGCGCTTACGATCACACAATTCGATGACACCTATAAACCTGGCTGCATCACCCATCGTCTGCTTATGTCACGCCCCCAATTTATATGCTTGAAGTTTTTATTTTATAGCACACGTAATAAAACAATGTTTGTATTCATACGTTGTATTAAATTAATCTTTTTAGGGTTCCGTACCTCAAAAAACGGAACCTTTATAGGATCACTACGTTGTTCGTCTTTATGTCTGTCTGTCAATCTGTCAAGATCCTTTTTCTCAGGAACGCATGGAGGTATCAAGTTGTAATTAATATCAAATACGTATAGGAATCAAATGAAAATCAGCGTCAGGTGGTACACCTTGTGTTGTCATCTGATAATATGCTGAGCTGAGGCCCTTTTGGCATTGCAATCTTTGTTTTATGTTTTTTTATAATTTTAAGGTGTATTTTTTTTGTTTGCTGTAATGCCAATTCAAATAAATAAATAAATCAAAACCTACAGGGTACTTCCTGTTGTCCTAGAATCATGAAATTTGGTCTTACAGCACAAGTAAAGGAAAAAGTCCGAAATTTGTTAATTTGTAATTCTATCACATAAAAAAAATGTTTTTGGGATTACATGTTAAGTTTGTTTTTGGGATAAATTCTTTTCAACTACGGAACCCTTACTTGTGCGTGGTCCGACACGCACTTGGCTGTTTTTTTTATTGACATTTAAGCTCGGCACGTACATTAATTCGTTCCTACTTCCAATACGCGTGTTAGTTCTTTCTGATTTTCAAGACACGTTTCTTTTCAGTTAAAGTGGTAGTTTTCACATGTCAAGGCATTTAATGTCTCAAATTTTTCCGTTTGTGTCTACAATATTCTTGTATTGGGATATACTCGTAATGTGGTCACAAAAAATATCATTTCAAATGACTAATTATTTGCTACGTCGGGTCATCAATCGCAGAGGTTGTTTAATGAAATGTGTCCACAAACTACGGTATCGATATTTCAATTAATATGCATCGTTACTTTAAACTTTACTTAGTGGAAGTGGGGTGAAGCAAGTTTTAATAAGGGTCTCTCTGGGTCATTACAGGCTCGTAGCGGTAATTGTCAGAGGCGGCGCGGCCCCAGCACTTAACGACACTTCTGGTTGACGTAGGCAGCCACTCCTTACTGCCGCCGTTTGTATTTCAATAGCTTTGTGAAACGAAATAAACGTATATCTGCTCACCAAATATACGTTTTTCGCATAAATGTGCCCCGCATTTGTTTTGTTTATTTTTATTTAAAACAAAAGCCGGTATTCCTCTTATTGTTATTGGAATACGCCTCTGCATTGTACAAAATACTCTGTGCTCATAACAACGACGGATTTCAAGCGAGGCATCATTCGTTCTAGCCCTAACCACTGGCTTGATATAGTTGCTGAAGTTTCCAATCTAATAAAACGAATCACGTGTTCAGCGATCCTTACACAAGTAAATTAAGACGAAGAGATTGGGACAAGAGATACGACATCTGTAGTATTCAAACTTTATAAAGTTTGAATACTACAGATGTCGTATACGAAGGGTTGAATAGGCTTCTTTAACAATAAGTCTTTCTTCTTCGTTTTGTAATCATCAATTTCCTACTAGGGTGCCTATTGGGCGTTGGTTGAGCGTAGGCATAGAAATATAAAAAACAGGAGAAGTGGCATGGGGGCGTGTTTGTGTCCACGCGTTATGCGCACGCTGTGCCTTTACTCGCCAAATGGCCGTCTCCGCGAACTAGTACGCTTTCGACCGTGGTCACGATAAATTATAAAAATGCCGTGTTCTTCAGTGGTTTCCTGCAAAAACCGAAGTGATATTAAAAACTTCGTATCTCACGGAATCACTTACCATATGTAATTAAAAGTATTTTACTGTATTTATCTTTAAAATCATAAAAAACAACAAATCGTAAAATATTTCTTGCTTTTACTACGTTATTTTTGTTTTCAAATATCGCAGCGGCTGTACTATTTTTGCAGCAAATACATTGCTCCTTAACCACTACCTTAAGTATGTCGCTAAGCGACTGGACAAGCAATGTAAAAATAACAAAACGATACTTTATTTACGCGGAGCGTCGCATAGTACAGCCGCTGTGTCTTGCGGCGAGATAGTGATGAGGTTAAGATCCACTAAAGTAGGCTATCGATAATAATGTCGATTGCCCAGCGAATATTATATTGCTATTATAGTTTATTTTTCAATTTGTCAACCGTTTTAGCCCGGTTGGAACACTTGAAAAGATGACGTTTAAGTACGGTTGGAAAACCTTTGAGAATGTAAAATAATCTTTTTTACTGTTTTTGATTATTTTACCTAGTTGAGAAATGCATAACCAACGGTCGTAAAGTAAGTTTATTAATGTTTAGGTGGAGTGTTTTAGGGTTTAAATTATCGCATCTTCGTGCTATTTCCTTACTTTTTTTTGGTTTTGGTATTTTACTTCCGCTAAAGTCTTTAAATATGCACCACAAGATTCGAATGCGTTGTAGTAATCGGTATGGTTCAGATAAAATATTAGTGATTTTTGCTTAAAATAAGTCAACATATTCATGCTATTTATTTGTTATGCATGAGTATGGCATGTGTTTGTTTTCATATATTTAACTATTTCTTAACTAAGGGTTTTTTTTTTAATAACAAAAGCCTATTCGCCTGTTGCCTGCTACCTGCTTACTCATCGTGAGGTTAAGAAGTATAGAAAATAGGGGATGAAAGTTTGTATGAAACTTTGTCAATTTTAAACCGATCGGGCTGAAATTTGGCATACAGGTAGATGTTATGACGTAGGCATCCGCTAAGAAAGGATTTTGATAAATTCTACCCCCAAGGGGATAAAATAGGGGATGAAAGTTTGTATGAAACTTTGTAAATTTTAAACCGATCGGGCTGGGACTTTGCACGCATATAGCTACTATGACGTAAGCTTCCCCTAAGAAAGGATTTTGATAAATTCTACCCCCAAAGGGGATAAAATAGGGGATGAACGTTTGTATAAATCTTCTTAGATTTTCGACTGATTGAACCGAAATTGTTCAAGCCTTATCATAAGCTTATTCTGCGTGTGGGCACTCCAATTATGTTGTTGCGAATTTAAAACCACCAAAACTTTGTAACGGTACGAGACTGCAAGTGAAAGCGTTGTATCGCAATATAGTGGAAGCCACTATATTAACTGGGTGTGCGAAAGGGGAAGCTGTATTTATACCACGAATCACATTAATACCGAATGATATCCCGTTCGAATTTAAACGATTACAGTTTCCCCTAAAAGTCTGCTTTGCTATGACAATAAATAAGTCTCAGGGGCAAACTCTCAAATTTGCGGGTACTTGAGAGAAAATTGCTTCTCTCATGGACAGTTTTATGTTGCTTGCTCACGAGTAAGTTCACCCAATAGCTTGATAGTTTTAGCGCCTAATGACAGATTAGTTAAGAATATTGTGTACAAAGAAGTTTTGTAGGCCCTAATTTTTTACTCACGCTAAACAAAAGTAAAGCCGCAAAAAATATACCTAATTAATAATAATACTTAACGCGAGCGAAGCCGCGGGCAAAAGCTAGTTTAAAATATATAATACTTTCTGGACATATAATTTTTTATTTTATTTTCAGGACCCCAAATTTTTCTTGTACAGTAATAAATGGAAGTATCGATAACTTTCCGATTTAGTCAATCACTAGCGTATATGTAAAATAAATTGCTTTTTGCACAACACAATAATAGCGCCAGATGTTTTTGTGTGAGTAAGTTGTACGGTGCATGGTAAATGCACGCTGTGTGTGACGAGTTAAGGTTTATAATTGATTGTGTAGTATGTTCTGATTTATGAATTGCAAGTGTGTGCGCGACTTTGTATCTATTGCTTTTAGTGAACTACATGTGTAGTAGTGGCGCGGTGGTGGGGCCAACCTAGCGACATCGGGTTCTGATACATTTTCAACTACCGGGCATAGGTATCTCCTTTTTTCATATATCTATGAGCGTAGGCATTCAGCGTCTACGCGGCTACGCGACCTATAGGTCGCGGGGCCTCACGGAGGAGACGCGAGACGACGACGGGACGCAGACGCGGTGTCCCTTTCACGTGTCTTCATTATGCTTGTCAATTGAAAAATTCAAGTGTCAAAAACAGTACAGTATGAAGAGTTTTCGTCCCGTCAAGTCTGTGCTTCGTCTCATCTGTATGTATAATTTCAAAAGTCGCATCCGCATTTCGTCCGTGCCGCGTCTGTATCCCGTCCTCGTCTCACGTTCCTTACATGTGGCCGGCGCCTAGGCGTTTGTTATGCCACGTCTACGCAGCTGCTATTTATTTTATTAGGTATACTAATTTAATTAACGATGATAAAAATAAGTTCCTCGTTTGTGTGATAATTCTGCAACGTTATTATGGAAACCAGAACGGCTTAGCCGTGGTTCAATTATAGCTAAGTTAAATAATGCTTCATTTCCAGCGCTGATCTATCTTATTTGTCCAGAGATATCTAATTCAAGTAATATGAAGAAAATATTATTAATAACTGGCATCCCAATATTATTAACGAGTAAAGTATTATAATATTCTTTAAAAGCGTTTTTATGAAAATAACAACGAATTTTCCCATAAAATGCGAGCGAGGGAAAACAAGCCGTAAATTAATCAATCAAAAACCGTGGGTAGGATAGACCTACTGACCCAATTATCATATTTACGTATGCTTTTGAATTATGTATTTTTCAATGAAAAGCATGAAAAGTTTAGATACATGTTAAAAAGGCGCAGGTTCTAATTGCTGCGGGATCGCAATCACGGCAGACATGTCATGTCAAACGTACAGCGTCGGCTCGGCGCGTACGTAAGGTTACGAGTAGACGGCGACGACTAATTCAATTCCGCAGCAGCGAACTGAATGCTAACGACCGGCTTAAAATGAACACGTATACTGAAATAACACATGCGAGAACATACTCTATTCACTAATAATACGCGCCGAATATAAAGCGCGGGATTTCTACCGATTCTGACGTAACCGTTCACCAGATTATTATAATTCTAAGCGATTTAAGAATTTAAATTTTAATTTTCTTAAAACTTGCCCTCAAACTTAATTTCTTTCTTTGAGAATAATTTTTAGGGGCCTTTGATTTTCTCGCTCACCTTTTTAAGGGATTTTTCGTGAGTAATACAATTTATTATACTCGTAACAGTCTTGATCTCACTTTAATCAAGTGTCCTCACTGGCTCATTAATGGATAATTCTAACCGCTCTTTAATTACGCTGAGTCACAACCTTTTAAGAATATTTTCTCCGTGGCTCCCCCTCGAGGTGGGCACCGAAACGTCCAAACGAAAGTCGTGACTTTCGTTTACCTAAGTAAGTACGAGTACCGACGCATGTTCGACGTTCGATACGAATGAAGAACATGCGTCGGTACTTAGTTACTGTTACGTATACATATGTAAAGGACGTGTGAAAACGATATTTTTATTGTATTTTGAGCACGAAAAGTTTTTTTTTATCGCAGTGGCTCCGTCTCCAGCGGCAGCGGCGGGCAACCAGTCCGCTGTCGGCAAGTAAGTATTGTGGAATGATTAATTGTTCTGTAAATTGAATTCACCGTGATAAATGAAATATCCGCACAATAGGTAATAAATTACGCTGACCCGTTTGGGCGTAAGATGAAACGGTCTGAAAGTAGCTCCGGACGGATGTTACAGGATAATAGGTATAAAATACAACACACGTAAAACACCTGCCCGAAGGTATTGTTGGGATTTTAATTCGCATGGGGCACGGAACGGCTTTGTTAAACGAACTCGTACAGCTTGCTCCCAGTCCGTTACTACCTGCATTCTATCTCGATGTTGCTGTGTTTGTTATTATTCCGATAACAAACGTTTGAACAGCATGTCAATTAAATGTACAAAAAATATTCATTGAATTATTTAGGCACACCACCTTAAATATTTATTATGACAATTCATAATCGGAACAGACTTAATTGGTCCAACTCTTTTTATTAACCTGAGTAATGAAGTCGAATCGATACAATTCGAGAACGACTCTATAAAAGAGATTAATTTTTTCGATTACAAAACTTACGACTGAGGCTGCTGACCGTCACGGAGGCGATCGGCGGCGGCGATCTCTCGCGTCCAAACCTGGTCCAGGCCATGGTGCGGAGCGAGAGTGTATGGGAAGCCGTCACCTCCTTCTGCGAAGCAGTAATGCTCGCGAAGGAGGAAGCGGAACGCGTGAGGGAGAGGCAACAGCCGCGCCCTCGCGCCCCTAGCCGCCGCGCGCCGTAGGAGACGCCCTGGGCGGCGGGAATCGATTGCTGATTCCCGGCCACCGTAGGCGCGGGCTTGCGGACGACGAGTAATGGGCAGCTCGCCGTCCGGTAAGGAACAGGCCCGGGTCGACGGCGCGTTGTGCTCCACGCGCGCCTCAAAGAGATGTCAGCAGTGACGGGGTCAATTGGGCCGATGCCGCCGGGGTCGCGGGTAGTTCGAAAGAGATACCGTGGCCCTGGCACGGGCAGTTGAAGGAGCATGGGTGGGTTTTAGTCAGTAAAAGTCTGACACGCCCTCCCGCTCTGCCCAGAGCGGGAGAAGTCATTTGATGATTTCCCATCCACAAAAAAAAAAAAAAAAAAGGCTGCTGACCGTCAGTAGAACCTGTAGTTTACGGACTCGCTCGTTAGAGGGTTACCTACTACGTACCGTGCCATTTGTAAGCTGACAGACATAGGTCGGTGGTGGTGAATAATTATTAGGAACATAACGTACACTCAAAAAAACCGGCCAAGTACGTGTCGGACCACGCACAATGAAGGGTTCCGTAGTTGGGATGAATTTATCTTAAGAACAAACTTAACATTGTAGTTGAAAAACATGTTCTCCCATACATTCCAACTGTAAATGTAAGTTTGTACTCACAATGTTGATAGATTTACCATGTTATTTTAAGACCACAGACTTCTTATAGGTTTTCCTGTAATCTACAGGTAAAGATCTATTTTCTGTATTTTTTTCAAAATTTTAGGCTCAGTAGTTTCGGAGATAAGAGGGGGGGAATGGTCAATTTTCGTCTATTTTCTTAAATAACTTTAAAATAATTTATTTTTAAATTATAAAATAATATATTTATACATATATATTCATACATGTCCACAAAACGCAGTTAATCTTTGCAATGAATTCTTTGCATCAGTTGGTCAAAGCTACGCTACTAATATTCTGAAGGGACTCAACACAACCCAGTATGAATTGGCCCAACAGCTTGATAATGATTCAACTCCAATAAAATCTTTCTTTTTTGAGCCCACGGACACCCAGGAAATTGAAAATATAATCATGAACCTAAAAACTGATAGTGCTCCGGGATTAGATGGTGTTAATAACATATTGATAAAAATGGCTAAACATAGTTTAGTTGAACCACTAACAATAATAATCAATCAAAGTTTAGCCACGGGAGTTGTTCCTCCAGACTGGAAAACTGCCGTTATAGTGCCAATTCACAAAGTGGGTGAAACTAATGTACCTGATAATTATAGACCAATATCGCTGCTTCCTGTTTTCTCAAAAATATTGGAAAAAGTAGTAAATAACCGTCTTGTCAAATACCTAGAATTAAATAAAATTATATCGGACACTCAATTTGGTTTTCGTAAACATAAATCTACAGAAGACGCAGTTAATCTATTAACAAATGAAATCATTGACCATCTAGACAATGGCCTCGCGTGCGTAGGAGTCTTTTTAGACTTAGCAAAAGCCTTCGACACCGTGGCTATTCCAATATTGCTGAGAAGACTGGAAAACATCGGAATACGAGGTATTGCACTTGAATGGTTCAAAAGTTACTTAACTGATAGGAAGCAATGCGTTAAGCTGAACTCCTGGCTCAGTACCAAACAAGAAATATCTTTTGGAGTGCCTCAGGGCAGCGTTTTGGGACCAACGCTGTTCCTAATATATATTAACAGCCTGACTAATTTACCTCTAAAAAATGCTAAAATAGTTTGCTATGCAGATGACACTGCTGTTGTATTTCACGATAGTAACTGGAAAGACTGTTTTAGAAATGCTGAACAAGGCATCAATACAATCGCAAAATGGCTAAGCAATAACCTATTAACATTAAATGCCAACAAAACCAAGTTTCTATGTTTTCACAAAACTGCAGCTTCCTCACCTTCTTCTCTACTAAATATTCAAATACATACATGCGATCAAAGGCAGTACTCCAACAACAAATGTCAATGCTGTAATTTACACAGAACACAATCCATGAAATATCTTGGAGTAATTATTGACGAAAAACTCACATACAAGGAGCATATCACTGCACTCTCAGCCAAAACCAGAAAGTTAATCTATGTCATTAGGGAACTTAGAGATGTTGCTTGCATGAAACTTATTAAAGCTATTTATATCTCCTTGTGTCAATCTATCTTATCATACTGTATAAGCGTATGGGGTGGCACATCGACATCACACCTCATGCTGTTGGAAAGAGCGCAGAGGTCAGTTCTAAAAGTAATGTTAAAGAAGCCTATTAGATTTCCAACAAAAGATCTTTACAAGGAGGCTGATCTACTTAGCGTGCGTGGGCTCTATGCTATGCATGCAATTATCTCCACTCATAAGCTAGTCATAAATTCGCCAAGTTACAATGACATGCTGAAGCGAAAAAAAAAAAATCACTAGAAATCACTAGTACTAAATGTAAAACTTCATTTGCTAGAAGATCACAGAAGTTTATGTTTCCATACTTGTACAATAAAATTGTAAATAAATATCAGCTCCAGCATAATACGACTCGTGAAGCCAAAGTTAAAGTTAGGAAATTAATCACCGGCATGAACTACTATCAGATGGAACAATTGCTACGTACAGTTACCTAAAGACTAAGCTAAACACTCTCACTAAATTTTATCACACACGACACACATAACACACATCACACATAATACTCTCTCAAACACTTATTTACACATTTCACACTCATATACATACAACACACTCGCACTTTAACTTCATGAGAGCGATATGCAGATTTAATTTTTTTAACTATTATTAGAGAAATCGTTTTTGTTTGATAGCCACGATTCAGGCTCTGCCTAGTGTGGTTTCACTGTTATTTTTGTAAATTGTAAGTTGAGTTGCTAATAAAGTTATTATTATTATTTAAAATAAAACCCTGGGGTCCCGGACCTTTGGAAGGCGTACGAGGAGCCGAAGCCAACTCGCAGAGGCCTCTTAGACAATTTTAAATGAAAAGAAGGCACCAGCCGACGATTATCCCTGTATGCACTATGCAATTGCACCCAAGGACAACCCCCGGTTGGTGCAGAACTATTGCAGAACATGGAAACGAAACACATTGGGTCTATGGGTTTGGGTGGCTATAGTGGATTGGGTACCTTGAACTATGGAAGAACTATGTCCCCTGCCTGACCAATGTTATATAATATACACAGATAAATTGGCAGGGGGTGACTTGCACACTCAATAATGGGCCCCCGGAAACGGTCGCTAGCACATAGTGACGTAGCGACAAGGGGCAACATGTCCTGAGGTGCTTGAGGAGTGGAGAGGTATTCCACGGCTCTCAGAACAATCCCAGAGCCCGGAAGATGGTCAAGATCCCTACAAGCACTTACTAGAATACTTCCTTCCTCCGAGCACGTTTGCTCTTGCGAATCTCCACTCAAGCCGGCCAATAAAGGCAAGAATGAGGTGGGAGCTCTGTTCCCGTCAGTGTTCACTCCAGCCGGTCAATAAAGGCAAGCCAGAGGTGAAGAACAAGATTCTCCCGGGAAATAGGGTCCGTGGGGTCGCTACTGCCCAACAGCTCGCCACAAGCTGCCCTGCGGGTTCACGTATCTCTCTTGGTCTGGCTCCTCACCCTAGACCTGTTTCGGCAAAGTAAACTCCATCGGCACAGACCCAGAGTTCGGAGCGCGCAAGCCCCACCACGACGTCAACGTAGAGATACGGCGGTGGGGTTATTATTATTATTATTATTATTATTATTTAAGACCCTCATAGTAAGCCATTTCATATGACTTGCCACATGGTGTAGTTTCCAAAACTTTTTTTTTTTTTTTTCTTATTTGCCCCCCAAAAGTGACCTCCATATTCAAAATTCATTTATTTACTTTACCCGTCCGTGTTTGGGTCACAGAAATTCATATGTGTACCAAATTTCAACTTTATCGGTCCATTAGATTCGGAGCAAATTGGCTGTGACAGACGGACATACAGACAGACACACGAGTGATCTTATAAGGGCTGTTACGTATGTGTATCAGTCTTTATAAAATATATATTATCTGTGGTATTTCCGGATCCTGTTGTCTTGTCACCGACTCCGATCGCTCGTCATGCAATGGCTGAATACACGATACATAAAATAGTCTGGTCGTCTTATTTATCTATAATATCTGGCCACCCGTCGTAACATGGTGTCAGAAGATACAGAAGAAAAAAGAAGTCACAAAAAAAACCACAAAAGTAAGTGCCGCAAACAGTCAAAAAAAAAAAAAAAAAATTTCGAGTAAAACGTCGCCGCGTGGTCCAGCCCTAAAATGCCGGAAAATAAAAACGCAAATAATACAAGTTATCCCCTGCCGCCGAGTAATTTCAGCTTAGATATCAACAACTCGAACATGCCATTGGCTTGGAGAAATTTCAACACAAGTCTAGAGATTTACATGATAGCCAACAATTTAGAAGAACAACCAGACAAACGAAAGGTAGCCATTTTACTACAAATCATAGGCCCAGACGCTCTTCAGATATTTTACTCGTTTAACATACAAATTGACAAGATCACCTATAAGGATTTACTCGCCAAATTTGAAGACTACTTCACACCACGTGTCAATATTTCCGTCGAAAGACATAAGCTGTTCAACAGAAAACAAGGTCCAGATGAAGAAATTGAGACATATGCCACGGATCTCAAGAATCTAAGTATCCAATGCAATTTTGAAGGTCTTGCCGATGATATAGTAAAGGACATATTCTCATGGAACTTAAATTCATCTTGCTCGTACATCAGAGAACGTATCCTGATCGAGAAACCATCAACATTTGATGCCGCCGTCAGTCTCGCTAAAACACTAAGAAATACTAGGTTACAGGCTAAAGCTTTATCAAGCCAAGAAGTAAGTGTCGTTGCCAGTCGTCAATCGCATCACAGTCGCCAAACACATCGTAGTCAAGAGAGTCGCAATCAAAAAAGTCACAGTCAAAGAAGTCACAGTCGTCAAAGAAGTCATAGCCGTCAAGAAAGTCAAAGTCATCAGTCTCAAACAAGTCAAAGTCGTCAATCAAGTAAAGCATCGTCCAGTCAAGAACCTCAATCCAAACAGTCAACCAAGAATTGTTCCAGATGTGGTCAAGTTCACCGAACAAAATGTCCAGCCATAGGAGTCATCTGTAACAACTGCCACAAGCCCAATCACTTTGCCAAGTGTTGCCGCAGCAAACATGTGAGATCCATAGAAGAAGAAGAAGAAAGTACGGGTACTGATACTTATTTTCTAAATAGTCTTTTCACTAATGAGATTTCTGTCAGCAAAAAAAACCCTTATCATACAACTTTGTCCATAAATAGTAAGAATGTAGACTTTTTACTTGATACAGGTGCTGACACTAACATTTTATCATTTAACTCTTATAAAAAACTTAATTTGCCATTGAGTAGTTTAAAGAAAAGTAGTCACAAACTATCAACCTTTAGCGGTGAAGTATTACCGACTGTAGGTCAATGCATTCTGTCTGTCACACATAACAACAAACTATACAATGTTAATTTCCACATTATAGATATACCCTGTAGGAATATTATTGGTCGCAACAGTTGTGAGAATTTAAAATTAGTTAAAAGAGTCCATAATGTCCAATTTCATGAGTCACTCAATGTATCACAGCTTGACAAATATAAAGATCTCTTCTCAGGAATAGGTTGTCTTAAAGATTATGAATGTCATTTGTCAATGAAGCCTGATGCTGTACCGTCTATAGATGCCTGTCGTAGAATTCCATTCAGTCTCTTAGAACAATTAAAAGAAGAATTAGCCATGTTAAAAAAAAATCAAATTATAGTCAAAGTCGAGGAACCTACTGAATGGGTAAGCTCAATTGTAATTGCATCAAAGAAAAATGGTAAACTACGCCTGTGCATTGATCCAAGAAAACTTAATAAAGCCATTATGCATCCTCATTATCAATTTCCAATTATTGATGAAATTAAATCCAGCCTCTCTGGTTCACAATATTTCACTACCCTAGATGCAAACAAAGGTTTTTATATGCTAAAGTTAGATGAAGCTTCCTCAAAACTATGTACATTCATCACACCTCAAGGTAGATATAGATTCCTAAGACTTCCCTTCGGGATAAATGCAGCCCCAGAACTGTTTCATTCCATCATGACAAATAGATTCAGTGATATTCCAGGAGTCAAAATCATGATGGATGATTTCCTAATTTACGGTCAAACTAAACAAGAACATGATTTTAGGTTAAAACAAGTCTTAGATAGAGCTAGAGAAATAGGAATAAAATTTAATAAAGACAAGTCTAATATATGTAAAAGTGAAGTCAAGTATCTAGGACACATCTTTTCTAAAGATGGTGTGAGAGTTGATGAAAACAAAGTGAAAGCCATTTGCAGTATGCCACCACCAACAAATGTCACAGAATTACAAAGGTTTTTAGGTATGGTTACATACTTAGGCTCATACATAGAGAATTTGTCAGATAAAACTTCTAATTTAAGAACACTTCTGTCTAAAGATAATGAATGGTCTTGGCAAGAGAGACATAATGTAGAATTTAATGAATTAAAGGAATGTATAACAAAAGCCCCTGTCTTGACATATTATGATCAAAATAAACCAATTACACTGTCAGTTGATTCGTCTAAAGATGCCATGGGTGCAGTGATTTGCCATGATAAACACCCCATAGCATATGCTTCAGCTTCATTAAGCTCATGTCAACAGTCATACTCTCAGATTGAGAAAGAGCTGTTAGCAATCCTATTTGGTTGTACAAAGTTTCACCAATATGTCTATGGTCGCCACACTTTAGTTGAAACAGATCACAAACCAATAGTATCGCTGTATAAAAAACCAATTTATAACATTCCACCCCGTCTTCAAAGAATAATGCTAAGATTACAACCATATGACCTGAACGTAACT
The DNA here is from genome assembly GCA_946251885.1 of Cosmia pyralina. Classification (NCBI taxonomy): domain Eukaryota; kingdom Metazoa; phylum Arthropoda; class Insecta; order Lepidoptera; family Noctuidae; genus Cosmia; species Cosmia pyralina. The sequence continues at coordinate 17,862,792 of OX276346.1, forward strand.
TACAAACCAGGTAAATATCTTTATGTAGCTGATACTCTGTCTAGAGCAGCTTTACCAGAACAGTCATTACATGATCTAGATTCTGATCTAGATTTACATGTCAATTTAGTCATTAGATCACTGTCAGTTAGTCCAAATAAACTTAAATCTATTCAAGAACAGACTTCCCAAGACAATGAATTGTCACTCTTAAGTAAATATTGCATAACAGGTTGGCCTGAACATAAAAAATTGCTTCCAGACATACTTAGGCCTTATTTTCCTTTAAAAACCGATATACATATAATTAATGGTATTGTCTTCAAAAACAACAGTGTCATTATACCAGTAGCCATGAGAAAAGACATTTTGAAACAGATACATGAAGGTCACCAAGGTATTCATAGTTGCCAAAGATTGGCAAGAAATCTAGTATACTGGCCCAATATGTACTCTGATATAGAAAAATATGTTAATAATTGTCATAACTGTCTCACTAACAGACGCAGCAATTCCAAAGAGTCACTACAGCCCCATGAGGTAAAACCAATCCCTTGGAATAAAGTCGGAGTTGATCTATTTGATTTCAATTCAAACAAGTATGTCATAGTCGTAGATTATTTTTCCCAATATGTCGAGCTTGTAAAGCTAGCAGGTGGTTCTACTAGTAAAATTGTCATTAGTCACCTAAAGTCTATATTTTCCAGACATGGAATACCCAACATTCTAATTTCAGACAATGGTCCCCCATTTAACTCAAAAGAGTTTAATCATTTTGCTTTAGATTGGCAAATACAACATATTACATCAAGTCCCTATTATCCACGGTCTAATGGTCTTGTAGAAAGAACCATAGCCACGGTTAAAAACATATTAAAGAAATGTCTTACTGATAATACAGACCCTCATCTAGGATTATTACAGTATAGGAATACACCTAAAGAAAATATGTATTCGCCTGCCCAATTACTAATGTCCAGGACACTCAGAACTAAACTTCCAGTCTTAGAACAAACTCGGAAACCTAAAATACCTAACTACAGGTCTCTAACAAATAAAACTCAAATAAAAGTGAACAAATCACAGATTTATTATAATAAACATACTAAACCGTTGTCTTCCCTAAACATTGGTGATAAAATTTACTTCCAGAAACAGCCAGACAGTATTTGGACACCTGGTACTGTGTCAGACATAGGTCCACAGCCTAGATCATATACTATTGTCTCCCCGGAAGGTACTTTTCGCCGTAATCGCCAACATATCCTACAGCCAAAACATTCACCAACTGAGTCCGCTCCTAGTAGAAGAAGTTCACTTCAATCCCCATCAGTTCCACTTGACACTGATCCACCGTCGCCTTCCAATATACTGCCGTCGTCATCTCCATCTAATTATCAATCTCCTTGTACAAGTAATCCTGTCCAAGAATCTGAAACAAAAACAAACACATCACATACACCAAATAAACAAACTCAACACACAACTTATTCTTCATTCGGTAGAGCAATAATAAAGCCCCGAAGATTTTGAAAATTGGTCTAGATTAAGTTCTTAATTTGTACTTAGTTTTAATTTAATATACTAAATGTATTGTTTGTTGTACAAGCATTGTCAAACCTAATTTTGTTTTGTTAGTAGCTGTCAAAACTTAGTTAAGTCAATTTGATAGACGTCACTGTCAGAACTGTCGCAATGTAAATGTCAGTCAAGTCAACTTGTCACTTCTTAGAGATGTTCCGTTCCACTTAGTCTACTAGTATATAAGAATTTTGTTAATGTTAAAAAAAAAAAAAAAAAAAAAAAAAAAAAAAAAAAAGAGTATACTTACGTACCATGTTCCACGTAATGATTCCATTTTCTTTTCTTAATAAGGGAGATGTTACGTATGTGTATCAGTCTTTATAAAATATATATTATCTGTGGTATTTCCGGATCCTGTTGTCTTGTCACCGACTCCGATCGCTCGTCATGCAATGGCTGAATACACGATACATAAAATAGTCTGGTCGTCTTATTTATCTATAATATCTGGCCACCCGTCGTAACACTGTACATTAGCAAAACGATGTCACCGTAATTAATACGAGAAAACTTTAACCAAAGCTAAATACAATAAATTCTAGAAACTCAAGTCTATTAAATAATCAGGCACCCATGATCAAACTTTGTCTTCCTTTAATGGATACTTACATAACTTACATTAATTCGTTGAGACAAAATGTCCTGATTCTGTTTAAACTTCTAAGTGGTAATGAAGACAAAAGACTTTAATAAAATAAAAGGCCATTTTAAAATATAGAAAGACATTCAAGTCAGTTCAGATAAAATGTATTACAAGATAGGAAGCTGAAGTCTCGCATCTCGATGCGAGTGTAAATACATGGTTTGAGCATTATTACGTAATTATGATTGTAATATGAACCTAACATCGTGAGAAAGGCACTCCAGGCGTACATTCATTGAACAAAGCGGCAAGAAAAACGACGGCAACAAGCGGCGCCGCCTGTTCTAAATTGCCAACACTTCTGAGCCGTGGGCGTTCCCTGGAGTTCACTCCACTTCATTATTTGTTACATTGCATCGATCCGGGATCGCGTAAAGTGTTATATGATAGCGCCATCAGTGTATGCGCCAGATAAAACACGATACCGTACCTCCATTTTCCGTATTGCAAGTATTACGAAAACGCTGACGATATGTAAAAGGGAAATTCATTTGTCATTAAGTTGCGTTGTAACTGAAAAATATTCGCAAAAATGAAAATGTGGCTGAATGTCTTTTGTCAGAGCAAATCAGATTTTCGAATATACAATATGTATAGAATGAATATTAAGTGCTCGGCTTTTCTATATAGAAGTGAGTGCATATTTCGGTGGTTAATTTGAGAACAGTGCGTCTATCCATTAGTGATGTTTCAATGTTAAAAATAAGTTTGTGCATCAAGCCACACGGCCGACCAGTGAGCGTAACTTTTTTAAATTCCAACTCGGTAAAGTAATTAGAATTTTTCCAACGGCCCCATTGTGCTACGAACTCAGCTCACGCAAACTTTTAATGCGACTTAAATTCAAATGCTATTTTACGGTTTCTCTTTGTGAAGTTGATTTTAATGAAATATTGAGTTCGGCGACATTGATTGTCTACTTCTTTATATTGTGTGACTTTATTATTTATTTCACTTAAAAATTTGTGATGACTGCAACACTTACAGAGCAAATTACAAAATCATTTTTATGCATAAAGGACTTTAATGTGGCATTGATAACATGCCACGGTGAAACTGTCATAAATCTACACTTTAATGTTCTCCAAAACAATTTGACTTTAATACGTAAGTAGGTACCTAATCATATGTTAATCTCTCATAGAGGCACATGATTCATGAACCGATATTATCCCAATGATATATTTTTCCAAAACTCAAACGGTAAAGGCAAACTTGAAAGTCATTCAACGAACTCGAACTCGGCGCAAATAGATGTCATCAATCGAAGAGGCTTTCGATCAAAGACAAGGGACAAAGGGACATCGTAGAGCAAGAGCTGATATGCGGAAGAATTATTACCGACGAGGACGGCCCTAATGCCTGAGCTGAACGTATTTATTTGGTGACCTGCTGGAGGTAAACTGACAGCCCGAATGCACGTTAACATATGGCTTCAGTGGCGCCGCTCCTTAACATAATCTTTTTAATTTGATATGACATTAATGGACTCTAAAATTAACGAGTGAATGAAGGGTATATTAAAACATGGTCTTTGGGTATTATGAATTCTAGGTTTAGTAATATTCTTTGGCCAAGGCACTCTTTTCCATACTTATTTTATCTAGAACTAATCGCAATATGTGTGTACCTACCTACCTACTTCACACTAAAATGCAACTGAGTAAAATAAATAAATAATATTATTTTAAAACAAAACAATAACGAAGACTTTGAACTTCTCTGGTTGGATTTTCCCGTGAAACCACCCACTAGACTAAACGTCAAATCCCACTTTACAAAACGCAGTTAGTTTTCAAATCTTAATCAGGTTTCTCATAAAAGGATCTCCAACAGTGTAGACTGTAGACGTTTAATCCTTGCTTTTGAAATATTCCATTAATCTTATAATCGCGCGGCAGTTGTTTTATGTAAATTGCTTGACTGGTATTTGTTTTGCCTACATGCCCTACATGCTGTGCACTACAAGGAACAGGCGATATGCCTGTTATCGATAGGATGGCTGATTCTGAAAGGAATGGAGCATGTTGAGCCAATAATTGGGAGTTTTTATCGTGTGGTTTTGCTCAGGCGGCTGCGGAGGGATTGTTGTCAAAACAGTGAACCACTTTGTGGTGACACACTCAGTGTGATTATTTTGACACACTGTTATATAAACGTGGTAATGGTGAAAATTTTAAGACCCAATTTTAATTGAGAGTGAGATTATGTTATGATAAGTATTATCAAAAACAAAAGCAATTTGTAAAACTATTCTACCGCAACGATAGCACCGCGCCCATGTATATTGCTACATAGAGAAAGCCGTTTAGATAGCCACGTACAGTCAACAAAAACAATGTCGCGGCGTGGTTGAAAGAGCGAGATTCCGGCTGCAATCATCTAGATAACACTTGAGGGATTTATCCAAAATAACATTTCGCCTGCGCAAAGTTCTTAATGAAATAAGTTAGTAATCCTCGGGTAATTCGTTAAATGTTTGTGCGATAGATACTAGTTTGGAAGCTCTCCCGGAGTGGCTGTTTCATGCTTTGATTACAGCGCGCGGCGTCTTCACCGTATCAATGATTCACGTGAACGTGCGCTCAAGTTTACCTATCATTTACATTGTTATACAGAACGTTATAAAGTTTGAGTACATATTTATGAATACGAGTACTACTCGTATTCAGATTGTAGTATGCAGATTGGGAGAAATTTTCAGGCGTGTTTACTATTTGCTACTCTAACGATTGATCATCATGATCAGCTAAATAACGTCGAGCTCAAAACTTAACTGGACTTTATTTATGCCTACTTCAAAGAGATCTCTATGAAGTATAAAATTTTCTTTATTTCACAAAAGAAGCTAGGAGTTTATTGGCGTGCGAAAAACATTTGCAATAATAAAATCGCGTGAATCACGGATTTAAAACTGGATCGTGGCGAGAGGTTAATTACCAGAATATTTGAGTACTCCACTCAATGTAACAGGCAGCAGCCGCGATACATTTGCGATCCTTTTCGGTCATATTAACAACGGACACTCGCAATATTTTTACAACTCTGAATTAATTATTTCAATCTGTAGTAAAAATTATTGTTGATTTGTAATTCAAAATTTAAGATTGGGACTTTTATTAAAGATAAAGAAGAAATTATAAACTCTGAACGAAATATTACGGATAATCAAATAATACCTATACAAATTTATCTTTTTTGAGTCTATTCGTTATCCAACCTGCCAGAAATATCACACTTTCTGCTGTATCCACAAGATAAAAACTAATCGGTTCTCGTTTCAACCTGTTACATCCACTTACTTCAGACATCCGTATAACAATTTACTCACAAGGGTCATCGAGACCCCTGACTTGGGCAACACTAAGTTCTGTCGAATAAAAAAGTCCCATAAAATAAAGCTAAAACTAACCGTCGGTCGGTCGCCGGGCACAGGTTATTTATATAAGTCATGTCAGACAACGCTTCTGGCCTGAAAGTTCACTCATATTTTTTGTTTGACAAATTGCCGCGGTAACGGGACTTGGCTAAAGTTTCACCTCCATTTAAGCGTCCATTAATACCTACCCGGTGGCCGTGACTCTCTTTACATTTTATGAAATATTGAGTATCGACCTACCTATCGCAAAAGTATAGGAGTGCCTCTTAATAGCACGTTGTACGGCGTACCGGGAACTGGAAAATATTTTGCGAGGATCTTTCTTTTAGAAAACATAAACCTAACGCACTTGCCTACGGTCTAGGTAATTTACAAGTACTTAATTATTTATCGTGAAATAATCTTAAAGCACTAAAGAATTCCACGAAAAATCTCGACTTACCCATCAGGAGTGACGTCATTCAACGTTCAACGTCTTCTCTCGAGTTGTGATCTTGTTTGTCAATTTTATTATTCGTCACATCGCCCGACACGTCCCGCGCCCTTATTCTGCTCGAAGGCAACCCCCTTAGCTTTTTACCCTTGGCCGACATTACGCTAATGAATATCAAGGATAAGAGGCTCCACTGAGATAACTTTTTTTCTATTCCTTGATTTGGGTGTTCGATTTCCTTGCATAATACGGCTCTGGTGGAAATTATATTTTAGATTTTCATTCTTTAGACATAAATATCCGCGACAAAATGTCAGAATGAAATCTACCATCTCAATATCGTGAAGCTTTGTTGACAGGTTTGCTACTAGCCGTTGTAAACCTCTCATTTTACCAACCTCAGGGCTATGAAGGCAAAACAACGTGACCTTAGTCAAGTTTTGAATCTAAGCCCATTAAACAAAGCTACCGTAACAAAGCGCACTCCACGCTGCCTGCGCTGGTTCTACGAATACCTGTGACGATCGTCACAGCCAGTCTGAAGCCGGACAGGCGGCTTAACAAAGGAGTATTTGTGGCCCGAGTTATTGTCTCAATAGGTAGTCGCTTTCAGTGAAATTATGGTATTCAGTCTTCGATTGTTTTCGGTAGTTGAAATAACGACTACAACTAGTTGGATAAAGGCATGAAAAATCTTTTAAAAGCTATATCAAGACAACAAATTATGTATTGTCTAAAATATTAAAGCTCCGTCAAAATATACAAACAGAATAAAATATAAAAGCTTTAAAATAAAAATAAATTATTATTATAGTAACAAGATTAGTTTGCGTAAACATCTTATAAGTGTCTACGCGCTTTAGAGGCGTGCTACGAGCGCTACGCGGGTCGGATTACCTACGCGTCGGCGTAGCACTTCAACTTGTGCTGCGAAGTATCTTGTTCTGTTAGTATGAGTATATAATATTACATTCCAACAACCACTGCTGAATCAAAACTATTTTCCTGTGTTCTTTAATTCTATAGGCTGTATGTTTTTTTCGAGTTATTTTTGCCATCGACACGCTAAGAAGATAGGCTGTAGGTGTAACAATAAACCAAATTCGTCTTATGGAAGCTTTAATGAATATCAACTACAGCTTTTACCAAATAAACAAGGGTAAAATTAATCGTTCATACGAATTCCTAGTCTTTTAGTCCAACTATGTTGAGGACGGCTTCCAGGCAAACCGGATGCAGCTGAATACCAGTATTTTACATTTAACGACTGCTTATCTGACCTCGACAACCCAGATACTGGGTAGAACGATACCCCTTGGTAAGACTGGTTGTCAGTCTTTCGGGCTTCTGTGGACCCGCAACGACCGTCAAAGATCCACGAATGACAGCCGAGACCAACGGCTTAACGTGCTTTCTGAAGAACGAAGGGGTCTTGGTATGTATGTAAAGATGGTCACCTATCCACGGACCAACCCCGGCAAGCGAAGCTTAACCTGTTCGATCGACCCGTGCGGCTGTTATTACTTAGCCACTAGCCACCAAATGAATTCCTATAAATACGGAAATCATTGTTAAAAGGAAATCGTTTGGCTTAGAATGGGCCTGTGATGGGGATGTGACTAAAAGAGTGATGAATATAAATGTTGATAGATGGAGAGGGAGAGGAAGGTCAAAGAAAAGATGGATGGATTGTGTGAGGAATGATATGAAGAAGAAGGAAGTAAATGATAGCGTGACGGTTGACAGGGGAGAATGGAAGAAGAAAACGTGTTGCGCCGACCCCACGTAACAAGGGATACGGGTAGGAAGATATCATCATCTTCATGTTACTTGGGGTCGTCGCAAAATATAATGAAAATCAATAGAAAAGTTGTGGGATGTTTGTACAAACCAGACGAGCTCATTGGCTGATCAATTTGAGCCAACCCCACGTTTCGCTCAACTATTGTTTCTAGCCGAAAGATCGAACTTTTCATTGAAATTCAGGCTTCGTTAGCATGCCAACCGCAATACCGAAATCAATTAAATATACATTCCAGGTCAGCGAACTGAGAAATGCATGGGTGGTGCTCGCACGGGCCCCGCGAGCCACGTCACCACCCCTCCCCCCGCCACCACCACCACGCGGCGCCAGCGCCCGATGGGCCCTGCACATTCTAATCATTCCTAACTACACTTTTCTTACCATTCCGAACGTTGCAATTAGCCTAAAGCCACTTAGTTTGTTTCCAAGGATGGAAAATATCGTAAGTAACTTAACACTTTTTTATGTGGTTTCTTCAGACGATCCAATTAAAATTGCAAAAAAAAACTTTTTTACAAAAAAACAACATTATAAAGTGAAAAACTTCATAGTGCTGTTCTTGGAAGTCGGTTGTATTTTTTTGTAAAAAAGTTTTTATGTTTCACTTACCCCACACAAATTTTAACACCTGCAAAAAAGTGGGGGAAAAATGCGTATTATTGAAGCTAACTTAAAAACTACCCAAGGTACGTTAATATATATGGGACCAACTTTGAGGTTCCCTCTCGAACAGAACAAACATTTTTCAAATCGGACGACTCTGTAAAAAGTTATGCGTATATATGTATATATATACCTATATATATATATACATATATATATACATATATATATATATACCTATATAAAAAAATATACGTGTCGAATTGAGACCCTTCTCCTTTTTTTTTAGTCGGTTAACAAAAATATTACGTAAATAGCTTTATTTCAGTTCATTCAAAACTAGTATCCAGTCCATACAAAACACAACTGAAAGCTTTAATAGACTAACGGGTTTCAGTTGAACGATTAACGAGAGCGAATTGTCACTTAGTGACACAAGTGGCACGAGCCATGTGAAGAATACTATGTGTGACTGTGTGAGCAACGTCGGCGTCGCGCGTCGTTCGGAGCTGAAATTGTCAAGTTATGTAAATGCGGTCGGAAACTTGCAGCGACGAGCGGCGCGTCCGCTGTGTTGTGTCGCCTCTCGATACTCATCAATAGCATGCCCCTTTAATAATTCATTACAATACTCACTTGTACGATATCAACTTTTATTGCTGTTAATAGACGACACATCATTAGTTACTGCTGGCATGTTCCACGCATTCTCACGCATTCCCCTTTCGATTTTTCGACTTCGTAACTTCTAGAAAGCACCACAATGTTATAAAAAAATAGAATTCAACGGAACTAAATAAGATATTTATAACACTGTTTCTAAAGAAAAGTTATACATACAAACATTTTCCTTTCGTACATTTCTCTCACAATAATAAAAACGTTAAACTTAATCAATACAGACAAAGCAAAAGCTCTATGCAGCAGCGCGACTCCCGAGAGATGCTAAAGTAAATTAAAATCTAAAATGAATTGGATTTAAAAAAGAATATCGAAAGAGGATACGGAGATATTTTAACCTTTGGTGGCGTAGAATGAGATGATAACAAGGCGTTTAGTATTCGAGTCACGAAAGGTCGATCCACCTGCTTTTCATATCACGACAATTGCCGACCCCGAGGAATCGGCTCTCTAGCGGAATGACAATTCTTGTCTATGAAAATCAATTGGGGAGAACGAGGAGCTCCGGGGCCGGCGACAATTCCAATTTCATTAATAGCTTCCGTCACAGCGTAGGGATGCCACTGCGTCGGCATTCGGAATACCTCAAAGTCTCTTTTGTTTACGGCCGCTGCAGCGAGGCTATAACGAGCGCTGCAATTAACAAACGATTAGCAAGCCGCCGACGCGCGGGTGACGTGCGCGCACGTCACCCAACTACTTGAACATCTCGCGCCGGATTTATTACTACTCGTCGAATTATAACACAGATATGATAATAACAAGTCTTTTTCACTACTAGGTATTACAAGTAAAAATGTTGGTGTTTAAGATAAATATTATTTTAGAGAAAGGTATTATGGTCAACTAATTCATTATCTAGATACTTTGTGTCTTTGTTCTTGCAATGAATTTACCGTAATGCGTATTGTTTATTTCGCTTTGTATCGTTAGGCAGATAGTAGGCACATTTACCACATTATTTTTTACATTTATTTTATAAATCTGAAACCTTTGTAACAATATTTTTGCTGCAGTAAAATATTTTTTATTTGTGCCTTATGAAGACATTCTTCGCTAACATTTCCTATGTAAATACTTTAATAAAATTCATATCTGTAATGTTTAAAATTTTTCGGCTGCTTTTAATTTCGTCCAACAAGTAAACGAATGAATGAAATTCAGCTGTGACATATTTTATGAGTATAACAAGTAGAACGGTTCTTTCGCTAATCGCACTAACTAGTTGGCACAAGTTCGGAACCAGCCCCGAAGTTTCGGGTCGCTGATGTGCTCTACAATGTAACTTCCGGTGTAACATAAACAAGTAATTAAATTTTATTCACAGACGCCTCAGTAGCACTTCATTCTAATTATAATGTAAGTAACTTTAATATAATTTTAATTACTTATGTGTCTTAGTGTTTGAAGTGTATATTAAGGTTTATTACCTTACTAATAAAGTTAGGACTTTAAGAACGAAAAGAAAAGAAGAACTGACTAAGTGTGAGTCATACCTACTTACTCGCGCACACAGGGTGGCGCGTGTCTCGTGGCGCCGTATTACACATGATTATTAAACGTCTTTGTTTAAATAATAGCAGTGCATTACGAACATATAGAAATTTACTCCGTGGTTTAATTCGGTTTCAAAACTCAGCCTCTCCCAACTCTGATAGAGCCCGCTCGCTGAATTTATGACTGAAAAGTAAATAGGTACCTGTTATATTTTTAAAACCTACATTACCTACCAACCAACCTACATTTAAGGATTATTAGTATGTAATGAATTTTTTGTGTAAACTTGTCTCAGATTAGATTCAGGGTATCCTCAATTTCGTGCAAATACTTATTATATTATGCACCTACATTAACGCCATCTGCGTTGCTAATGCGCAAAAAGCAATTGCCAATCAATATGGTCATCCCTAAGCGCATCACGCAACTCTCGTGACAAATATTCCTGGCGAGGGTGCGCGCCGTGATTTGTGCGTAAATAAACGTACTTATATTGCGTTTATACGCTCAACGGACGGTGGACGAAAATATAAAAGCGTTCAGCACACTTTTATAAGTCATACATACTCGTAGAAAACTGTGCCGAACGCTTTTATTTTTTTAGCAAATTTTCTAGTATGATCAAATAACACGAACATTTGAGTGAGAGATAAACTATTCTGTCAGGAAACTTTTTCTGTATTTTTATGATTATTTACGTGCCTCAAAGTAGTTTACGAAAACAAAGCCTTGAAACCGTACCCAAATAATACTTAACGCCAGTTTTAATAATAGTGATAGTTTGAAAGCCGGCCCTAGTTTTAGTTCAGTGGTAATTATAGGGAAATCACATAGCACCATGCTCGTAGACGGTTTACAGTTAGCCTTCTCTAGGTCAGCCACTTCAGAACTATGTAGAATAGTACCTATCTATATTTATAATTCTGATCATTATCCCAAAACTACAATTTCTTACATTATTTTCACAAACATTTTCATAAGATTTATTTAGTGAAACCAGCTCTCTCTAACCGTAGGTACTTATTCCATATTATTTCGCATTAAAAGTATTTTGCTTTGATGTTTCTGAACGTTAATTAAATAGACTGGCTGGAGAAATATATTGAAGTACTTAGCTAGGCACTAAGCAAACTTTACATACTATGGACGTCTACTTATTGTGTTGTGTTATTGAGCCGACTGCGCCAACACAAACACGTTGACATTGATGTGCCAGCTACAAACACATTATTGCGTTCGATGCTAAAATATATCTGAAAGCTGGTCACAACGAATATCACAATTGTACATTTCAGTTGGTTTAATACAAATATCATACAATGTCTGGTTTAACAATTTCATGCACGTACTCATAAGTTAATAAAGCGAGCAAGTTACGATTATGTAAGGCGGTGCTTATCCTAGACCCCGTTTTATACCGACATTAGGGTAACCTTTGACCAGCGGAGACGTGTACCACAGGTGTTCAACTACAGCCGCAAGGACGTAAAGCTTTCATGTATTTAGATATCAGTATTATGAGATATGTTATTATTACCTACGCCTAACTTTGGGGACACCGAGCCAACTTCAGCCTTAAACAAGTACCCAGTTGTGTACTTCAGCAGTGATATTTCACTTTACTTGAAGAACAAAAACAAATAGTATCGGAAATGTAGTTACTAAAAACTATTATATCATGCCTTCTGATCACAGAGCAAACTACTGTCAACTCTCAATCCAACTTGTTTCCATTACTGGCAAAATTGAATGGAAACGCTGCGAACTTTGGTTTTCTCATCAAACTACAAAAGTAACTTTAAGTAAGTATAAGTTTTGTATTACAATACCTGCACAGTGTCACCAGTAAAACTTAAACAAAGAATTGAAGAAAATGCCTTGGAATGATTTAATTATTTGAAAGTTCTCTAACTATTCCGACGAAGACAGACTGGCCCATATTCTAGCTTAAAACATAGTTCAGATATTTGTCTCGGCTCCGGCTAGGCCGAGAGCCGATGTTAATTAACTCCGAGTTACATAGTTAGTAGCGCAAATATTGCAAGCGGCGGCAGGTGTATTTGCTGAGCAGTGGCTGAGGTCGCGGATACCTTATGCTGGATTAATACATGACAGAAATTGTGGCTTTGACATTATTATCGACTGAAGACATGATTATAAATAGGATACCATCGATTACATGTCCCGTATACCTATGCTTACCCCATACCTATTCATAAATTATTTACAAACTCCTTATGAATAAAAGAGGTTTTAGGTTCATGGTCAAGTTTGTAAAAGCATGTTTTTATTTAAATAATATAGGTCATCACTAATCTGAAAAGTAAGTATGGTAGACATTCATATGTTTACTTACAGAAGGATACCTGTCTGACCAGACCTTCAAAAACATTAAACGATAGAACGTTACGATATCTTCTGCGAATTAATATTTCGCTTACTGTTGTCTCTACAGGCAGGTTCTAATGGCAATGGGAGCTAATTGGCAATGGGCCTGCCTAGTAGCTGCCGATCTAAGAATACAAACCTGCACCTCACGCTTGACCAATAGACTAATGGGCGGTTTCATCGAGAGCTATCGGTTCGAAACTACACCAATTTATAGTAACTCTGATTTTTGTAGAGAACCCGTGAGTTAAGGCAAAGCAAATTCAACTAAAAGAGCATCTTTATTATCCTGATGGTAGCTCTTCAGCTTATGTTACTTTATTAAGAACGGAAGTTTATTTAATCTGAAATAATTAATTACGACGCTGATCTTAAGTACAAAATGGATTTACTGGGAACTTCTAAATGAGTCTTAAAGATATTTAAATAGGAGGGAGGCACGGAGTACTCCTCTGGTCTTACTTTACTTCCTATTTGTATTCAACAACCAAAACGAGCCATTTTTACATTTTTATGACTATAAATTATAGATTTCAATCAAAATAGCGATAAATGGTCATGAATGATTGATTATTAATAGAGACGATAGAAAGAACAGTCTTTCTACCGTCTCTATTAGGTATCATACAAATCTCATCACCAGCTTTTAAGACGCAGATATATGCCAACGACCTTGTGCTGAGCTCACACAACGCGTCGTACGTCCACCCAGTAATAGGACTCACCCATCAAGGAGCGTTGTCCAAAATTAGACGCATTATTAATTTATTATACGTAAAACAAAAGGTATTATATTAAAACACGTACCTATACTAAAAGATAAATAATTAAATTATTTTTAAAACGGTGAAGGTTTCATAAAAATATGCTTGATATTTTTGCGTGTTTTTCAGTTTTTTATCCGCTTTAGACAAATCTTTACAAATTAATTACACTATGTAATAATAAAATTTCCAGAACGGAAGCGAGCAAACCAATAACAAGTGGTGCGTTGGTTTGTAGTGTTAGCTCCGTAAACGTCGTTGATGTTGCGTGCCGCTTGTGCCGCGTTGCTGCCACGACGGTACTCAGATTCCATAATTACTCGAATTTTTAACGTATCCATGATGACGAATAAGATTGAAATGCGATGAAAATGTAACACTAATCAATAAACAAATGACTACTTTTGGGAAAAAAAATCCATGTTTTTAAAATAAAATTAATTTGAAATTAGAATTCTTAGCCAAACAAAAATTATTTTGATTTGAAATGGCCAGTACTGCAGAACGGCAATTTCATAGGTAAAGACCTAATATAAACATATTCTAAAATATTCACATTTCAGTTATTAAGAAAATACTCTAATTTAACATATATTTTTTACCAAATCATTTACACTGCTCGTTTACATGTGATCTTCAGTTTAAAATCATTAAATGTCGGTAATCGTCGCCGTAACAATAAACAGACACAGTATCTGTAGTACCAACAGTTTCAACACACTCATAGTCTTCAACCACACCACCTGCTCGTAGTGGCTTGTGTAGGAATCACTAGCTGCATGGGAACTACACCCACGGCGGCTCTACAGGCAATGCTCGGACTGTCGCCTCTACACCTCATCGTGCGAGAAGAGGCGGCCCTGGCCGCCTTTAGGCTCAATATAACAGGAACCCTGAGCAAATACTCTACAGTCAAGCATATACGCATAAAGGGGGATCCGATCAAACGATAATCAATGATAGCATCACCATGGAACAGAACCCCGAAACAACATTACTTGAAAAAGCATTATAACATAATACTCACGGAAGAACGGTGTGACTATTAAGGCCCGCAAGAGTTGAGAGTATACTACACCGACCGATCAAAGACCAACTCCGGTTCCGGAGTCTTCTCACATGACCTCATGATAAACATATCCAGCCCGCTGGGAATGTTCAACACTGTCTACCAGGCAGAGTGTGTGGGCATCATACAAGGGGCTTACACCATAGAAGCCAGGAGAGTTACGGATACCCATATACGTACTCTCAGACAGTGCTTCAGTACTCCAATCCTTAGAGAGAAAACACATTACCTCGACACTAACACTGGAATGTCACAATGCACTAGAACGAGTAAAGGTATCTAACCGGAACACAGTGATACTGCAATGGATGAAAGGACACCGCGGATCAATGGGTAACGACGCAGCTGACGAACTAGCTAGGAGAGCATCCAGCA
Source organism: Cosmia pyralina (assembly GCA_946251885.1). Taxonomy (NCBI): domain Eukaryota; kingdom Metazoa; phylum Arthropoda; class Insecta; order Lepidoptera; family Noctuidae; genus Cosmia; species Cosmia pyralina. Next base: position 17,877,991 of record OX276346.1, read on the forward strand.
CGTCAGTCTGTGGACCTGAACCAATCGTGCCCATCCCTTCAACCAGCTACGCAGGTGGCTACGTGAGTCCACTCATTTATAAGCGAAGAGTTGGTGGTCCTCGACACCGGGCTGCATGAAGGCAGTCCAGGGGGCTATGCCATCTCTAGATGGTAGGCTAACCAAACTTTTATTATGCCTGGACAGGAACGGCCTGCGCCTGGTGACGGGGACCATCACAGGACACTGCTCACTAAACAAACACATCCACACAATAGGAATAACGGACAGTCCTCTGCGCAGGGCTTGCATGCAGGCTGAGGAAACCGTTACACACGTGCTCTTTGAATGCACAGGCGTCACCCAGATTAGAACAGAAACCCTCAGAACACCCAGATCTTTCACAGATGTTCTTAACAGACTAGGAGACTATATCAACTTCTGGAGGGAGGTGGGCCGATTGGAATAACGACGGTCGCCATGGCCCACGCACAATGACATGAGGGACTAAGTGCGGAAACCAAATCCTCTAACATAGAACATCGAACCAGACCACCTGTAAATATGCAAGCATTAATCAACTCAACATAGTTGGACATGGGCCTCTTAGTGCGCACACAATCCTTCAGCTCCACATTCACTGAGCCCGGTATACATACATAATGTGACGTAATAAAGTGGGCCCGACACCCGCCTGTTGCCGACTACCGACACATTGGAACTATCCCACTACGGTGGATTAATATAGGTTTGGTTTAGCGCAGACTCGGATTACGCGGACTACGCCGTAATTAGTTTCAGTGTTACGTGTTGTTATTATATGCAAACAATATTTTGTTTCCTTTATGGTACTATATATTTATATAGTTTTATTTGAGTAATACCACAATTAGGCACGTATGGGCCCAATTGCCCATGCAAAGTGACTTAGCCGTTATAGCAATTCTCAGGTGTGAATGTTACCTTAAGCTTGAACTTTATAGATATAACTAACTTCTGTCCGTGACTTCGTCCGCGTGAAATTTCTTGTTCCCCCGTCCCACCCCGTGGCATCGCACTGCCCGCTCGCGCTATTACATGTTAAATAGCCCTATAACCTTTCTCAAGAATTGGGCCATCAAATGCAAAACGAAATTTTCAAATCCGACTGGTAGTTCCAGAGATTAGCGCGTTCAAATTAACTCTTTAGCTTTATTAAACAATCCAAAAGAATTTTATTTCAAATCTTAACGAATAAAATGTTAAAATTCCAAGGCAATATCGCTCGCGTCCGCTACGTAAGTGCGTAAGGAGCCGGCCACCCGTCTGAGCCGCGCGGGTACTTTCCTCATAGACGTAAGTCCCGCACCTCGGCAACGCCCACTCTATAGGTAAAGTAGGGAACGTTGCGGCGGCGTCGAACGGTTCGCCTATTGCGTTTTTATACTCGTGATGACTTCAAAATTAAATGTCCGATTCGAATGAATTAAAAAGTATTTTACTGCTACATAAATACCCTTGATGATAAAACTATTTATTTGAATAAGAATTCATACTATGATCAACTTTTGTTTCTATCAGAGATCTAATTAAATTTTAGAACACAAAAACTGTTATTGTGACTTAACTATGATAGTTAGATATATTGCCACCGGAATTTTTTTTTTAGGTTATAATGAGTACTTTAATCATGTAGTACATATTTTTTATGTATCATCATTAGTTTTGTCAGCGCACGCCAAATAATGAATTTTATATGCAAAATTTGCTACTTTGGGTTACATTATTGCAATTTTCTTCAGCACCTCTAATTTTTTATAAATAAATTATAACCGATGTTACTTCCTGATAATTTAGCTTTCTATTGGTGAAATAATGGTTGAAATCGGTTGAGCAGTTTCGGAGCTTATTCGGTACAAACAAACAAAAAGAAAAAGACTTTCCTCTATATATTAGTTAGTAGTTAGTGTGTGTGTGTGTGTGTGTTAGTGTGGTGTTGTGTGTTAGTTAGTGTGTATTAGTTTATTTACGCTAAGTTTAATTAATTTAAAATTATTAATAATTATCCATCATTAATAATAATTATCTCATGATTTGGTAAAATTCAAATTCTGATTTTTATTTCAGACCATTAGATCCATATAGTGTTAGTACAGCCTTAGCCTAAATGTTAGTAATTATTTAAAACAAATGAATTGGTGACATGGACATCTGCGCGCACATGTCTACCCACCCAGTGCCTGATAAACGGCCCATCTATTTTGTCCGCCAGTGTAGCAAGGATGTTGTTAGGACTACCTCTGAACCGCCGCAGCATAGACGCACATCTCTTGCGCATGACGGCATAGAAGTCGTCCAGCGTCGCTTCCGCAAACATATGTGACGCACTGCAAAATCGAGGCAGCCCCAACAACATCCTCAACGCATTGTTATACTGAACACGCAGAGCGTTGTAAGCCTTCTGCGTATACCTAACCCACAAGCTGCACGAGTAGAACGACTGGCAATAAGCTCTGAATAGAGTCAGTTTTTACCTCTTTAGTACACCGTGCAAACCTGCGGGCAAGCATATTGCATCTAGCTGCCAACGCCCTGCGCTCTCTATCAATATCCTGGTCATCCGAGAGACAATCCGTGACCACATGGCCGAGGTACTTAAGGTACTTGAGGTAAATGTGAATACAAAATTAAAATTCATTACTTTCAGCAGTTGTTATTAATAATTCACTACTCTCGTCGGTAACAGTAATAAAATAAAATAAGACTCGAAGTTCTATAATCTGAGAGATAAAATGAAAATTATAAGTACAGTCATAGACTCGAGGAGCTCGTGGCTAAGTAATAACAGCTGCACGGGTTGATCCATCAGCTTCAGCTACGCTTGCCGGGGTTGGTCTGTGGATGGGTGACCATCTTTACATACCGAACTCCTCCGTGCCCCGGAAAGCACGTCAAACCGTTGGTCCCGGCTGTCATTCGTGGATTTTTGACAGTCGTTACGGGTCGTGAGAAGCCCGAAAGTCTGAGAACCAGTATTACCAAGGGGTACCGTATTACCCAGTTACTGGGTTGTGGAGGTCAGTTAGGCAGTCGCTCCATGTAAAATAGTCGTATTCAGCTGCATCCGGTTAGACTGGAAGCCGACCCCAACATAGTTGGGAAAAGGCTAGGCAGATTGATTGAAGTACAATCATAGACTCCGTAAAATCAACATTAAAAATTAAAATCTTTCTTCTATTTCTTTGTTCAGTAGGTATTTATTGATAATACCTACCACAAACTTATAGACTGTCGTACTGAACTAAAATACTAAATAAACTTTGAAAATTATTACATTTATCGGTGCTAAGGTTACATTATTAACAATCACTGGTAAATGTGATTAATTTCTTACTTTTACCTCGACTTTCGGCAATTATTAATAGACAATTGTTAATAATTTCCAACTAATCACACTTACCGTAACATATAGATAAAGAGCTAAAAAAAACTCGTATTTGTCTGACTAGTTTCTAATTTAATCTGTGCTACTGTTACTTTCCCCACACGATACTTGTGCAAGAAACTATAAGAAAATAAGACTTTTCAACCCCGCAAGTTTTCATACCCTCTAAAGAGGCACCTGTATATACAAACACTGTATACAGGATAATATAAGTATACGCCATTGTTTCAGACTTGACACCTCACCCTGATTCGAATTCTGAACACGGCTGTGTAGTAAATTTCTTTCTCCCATTTTGTTTGGTTTCCTATAAAGACGGGCGAATCGGCCAACAAAATTGTTACGAGATTAACTTTATTTGATAATCTAGGGACCAACGCTAATTTTACCTAGAATGGGATGAACGTTTCCAGTATCTTATTATAATATTCGGCCTCGGTGAGTGAGACTTCTGAACATTAAGATTACCCTCGGGGTAGGGCAATGTCACCAGTCACCTCCCAAGTGATATCTACTCGTATTAAAATACTAGATGACCCGGTGAACTTCGTACCATGTGAGACAAAAATATTGTTTTTTTTTATTTTTCGGCAGTTTCTTTGGGTTTTTCATAATTTCCTTTTTTCCTAAAGCAGAATATTTTGTTTTATTCACCTCATACTGCATGCATACACGCCACTTTTTTATTGGCTAGGGAGCTGCCACGATAGTGTCATCACTCTATCGTGGCGTGTCACTATATCGTACACGATAGTGTTGGTACTAATCATTATAAACAACTTTTACTATGCGACCATAGCTGGAATCGTGAAAAAAACAGCTGTTATATATACCTACATTTATGTTTGCTTAACTTGTCAAAATGTAGGGTAGAGCTGATTTTTTCAATTGATCACGCTATATACCTTTATGGAGCTAAGCAGTCAATCATGAATTCATGACATATACAGGCTGGTCTTTTGAGATGGGGCAATAAGGGCAGGTACCTTATTCGTTGTCACTACAAGAAAACGGTCTTAGGAGACTGTTCTTAACTTTTTGAAACATTTTGAGCTGCATTCACAGATTTTGAAAAAAAAATATAAACAGCAAGAAAGTGCACAATTTTCACAAAAAAAAATTTTGATGCCAAATCTTTTTTCTTATAAGGATCAAAAAACTATATCGGACCATCTGAGATTCCTATTTGACCATGTCAGAAATCGCAAAAACTTCCCATTTCGTAGGAAATGAGACTGAGATGAGAGAGAACACAATACACTTACCAGTGTATGACCGCAGCCGAATTATTCCATTAGGACTTCACTGGACTGAATAGGGAAAGAATATAGTAGATACAATATAGTAGTTACAGATTTAACCTTTTAAATTATTATCATCACGCTATACCTGTAAGGAGCTACGCAGTAAATCATGACATAATATAAGAACAGAGATTTTGGTTTCTTTCAACAAAGCAAATAGCTTAGCGGATCGACGACTGATTTGCAAACCCACGTTCGATTCCCAACAATTGATATTTTTTGTACTTTCTTTTCTACATTTTGTTATACTATTATATTATGATAGTTCGTAAAACGTACACAAAAAACAAGAAGTTTAGGTCTCTTCTGTCATCTATGGTTATATTTTTTTTAAATATATATGTTTAGGTGACTGTGAGAAATCCCGTGAGTTACAATCTAACAATCAACTGATTTATTATTTTAGTGATAGCTGTTCGTCAGGAATAACATGTAAGAATGCATCAGTTTGTGTATCAGTAATGTGCCACTAGGTCGGAACGCAGGTCATTTGTTCACTAAAAACGAAAACCTTCGCAAGCAATGGGAAATTGCTACTGAAGGCTGCGGGTGTCCAGGACGAGCTGCTTCTCACACAGACAACTGTACGTCGCGTCGCTTGCTCCCGCGCCACCAGTCCTGACTCTCTGTATATTTTGGCGGCTTAGACCAAAACTACAAACGTAGTATACCTACAGAGAAGTTAAATTTAAAAAAAATGTAGCTGTTATTTTACGACTTCCACGCGAACGAAGCTGCGGGCAGAAGCTATTTAAAAATATAAATATAATTCTATTTCAACGTAAAAAAGAATCCTTCACTAACCTCTACTTGAACCACGAACACAGTAGTTTAAACAAAAATGTATAAAATTATATTTATTTTAAAATAAAACATGTCTGTAAGTTAAGACGGCTTCAGAATATTATAAAAAAGATAATAAAAATTAACTAAGAATCAACAAAAACAAGTGTTGCCTCAAAATTCAACAGTAAATCTAATAAAATATTTTAATTGAGTTTCTCTCGATGCAGACAGGTGTCAATTGATCAGCTGTGCAACACTATTTGTCAGTAGCGAGCGCGCGGCTCTTGCGCACCCGACCGGAAACGGTGACGAAAGAAATCGATCAGAAGAAATTTATTTAGACAAAAGGTAATAAAAAATGGGGGCGAACTACTTCGCAACATAACCTTGACTGGCGACGCCCTTGACTCTAGTGAAAACGGTCGCGACTTCGGACGGCTCATCAGCTCTGCGACCTTAGCAAAATGAAATTCTGTATTATGTTTGTTCGTCTGCAATGTGTGGATAATATCGAAGTAAATATCAACTCAATGTGAAAGTTTTATTTTATGTTTATTTAAAGCTGTAAGAGTTCTTTGTTTATTGGCGAAGTGATTAAAAGCTTGACTATATGCTTTAAGTAAACCTACTTTGAATCACTAAGAACATAATTATAAGTAGCTAAATATACATTACTGTAGAAATATTATACAAAAGAGAACTTATACATGTAAGTGTAATCGCTCATACTTATTTACTTAGAGCACTCCACTGCGCCATATTTTTGAAACTCGGCATGGAAATGTGGAAGCAGACTGTACACATACAACGCATTAATTTATTCCCTGGCCCGAGTGCGTGACGGATTGGCGCAAAGTTCAAATTGTATCAAAAGTTTGTACTCGTCGTCGACGGCTCTTCGATAGCAGTTTATCCGACTTTTGCGTCTGTGTGGTGTAAGCCTAAATTTCATGAATTTTAATTTGAGTAACTTCGCAAACACTGACGTAGTTAGAAAGTCTGTAACCACCGCATGAAGAGTCAATGTTTACTTTATGCCAAACGAACATTTGATCATAATTATAATCCCAAAATTAAACTTGATAAAAGAAATTGTAACGTGTTTTTTAAATGGCAAGTTAAACAATTCGCAATTTAATGGCAAACATTGATAAATACATTATTTGACTATTTACTGTTCCACTATATAATCCCAGCTCGTGAACAAACAAATCCCAAACGTGGCTCATGTGGTGAAAACTCACGTACTCGTACATATGGTAACTTCACTGAATGGGGCTTAATTTATTAGTTGCACATCATTATATTTACATCTATTATGTACAATATTGTAGTCATTTTATACAATTTACAGCAATCTACCCTTACCAACCATGGTTGTTATCCGTATTTCCTTCATTATCAATATTATAATTATTTATTTCACAGAATATGTAGAGTTATAATTTAGTTAATCACACACATCTTTAGAGATCGGTTGGATATTGTTTGCATGTTGTAAACAAGCGACTTATTTCTCTTTTATCGCTTTTATTTAATTAAATTACCTTACATTGTATCTCATAGCCAGGCAATTGCAATGTAATTTAGAAGTTGTGAATACCGAAACATTGGCGGCGATACGTATCTATTATTTAAAATATAATTCAGGTCAGTCGCGTACCTGTGACCGTCATTCATTACCCTGACATTAAAATCACGAACTACACTATTATTGGCAATACTATATAAGCTCAGAGAAAACCGTAACAGGCATCATTTGGCAATCATTACCCAACAGAACCAGGACAACAGTTCAGGATGAGAGCTACCGTCGCAGCTTGTTTCTTGGCGCTAGTGGTCGCCGTAAGCGCCAGAGACATGCGTCTCAGGAGAGATGTTGACCTACAGACTGCAGCCTCACACAAGTGGGAAAAGGGCGAAGGTGGCGAGCACCACGGAGACCACCACCACGAGCACGGCGGAGATGGCGAGAAGGGATACAAGGGATACCACGACCACGAGCACGGCAAGAAGGGACACTCCCACCACGAAGGACACAAAGGACACTATGACGAGAACGGAGGACACAAGAAAAATCATCATCATGACGATGGCTACTATGATGAACATCATCACGGTGAGAAAGGCGAGAAGGGCCAGGGTTTTGAAGAACACGGACACTTCCACAAAGGGCATTCCACGAAAGGACATCACGGTATACACAAAATAGACGAATTCAAGAAGGACAAACACTTCCATGACAAGCACGGTGAGTCTGGGTTTGAAGAAGGATATGGTGGACATCACCACGAGGGAGGCTATAAAAAAGGTGGACACTTCGACAAGGGACACAAGGATGGCGGCTTCCATGAACAAGAGCACGGTAACAAGGGCTTCTATGAAAAGGGAGGTCATCACAACGACCACAAGGGTCACCATGACGAGGGCGCCGGTCACGAGTACTGGGGCCACCACGCAGACCACGGCAACAAAGGAGGCCATGAGGACCACAAAGACTGGGGCTGGAAGAAAGGTCATAAATAAGTTAACGCTGTGATTATTAAGAGATGAGGCTTTTTGTTATTGTTGATACTTTGTGATATACGAATAAATATTTATTTTAATACGCTACTGAAGGATTTTATTTAAAAAAAACATTCCTTCTAGGAACCCAAAAATAAAGAAGTGGACTTATTTTTTGTAATTTACTTGCCTAAATTAATTAGGCAACCCTCCTCTTTTGCCTGAAAGTAAACAGAGATTACTGGCGTTTAAATATTAGACCACTCCGGATTTTCTTTCGGAAGGACATCATCCCGTTATATTAAGGAAGAAAATAAAGTTTTACTTTTTTTTCTCTGAGGATCTCGACATTATAATTTATTGGTCGAATAAATCACAAACTGAACTTCTTTATTAGTAGATAAAATAATAGGTACCTATCTAACAACCGATTAATAACTTTTAATTTCTACTAAAATCAAAGCCAGACACAGAGACCTTGGTACAAGGACTGTAAGTTTTTTTTGTAAGAAAGATCCGTTGTTAAAATAAAAATTGTTGAAAACTCTGGCATTAGGTTTATTAGCCACGGCTTTATAAAACTAACAACGCGGGACTCTCGAGAAGCGTCGGCGGTTGGAATCCCCACTGAATACCTAATCCTGTCCTAGCCGAGTGCCCGTCTACTAAAAAGTATTCTATATTTTCACTAGCTTCTTTAATGTACCAACTAACATTACGAAACAGTAGGCCATTGTTGGCTAATGTCTTAATTATGTAGCTAAGAACTTACTTTAAAAATACATATTATATTCAAGAACATCGTTTTTAATTCAAATTCAATTAACAGAGCTTAACAGTTTAATGTGCCGAAACAAATTCTGTAATTTATTAACTTAATGGAAACGTTTCAATTATTTTTAACCTTTAAATTAAAACGTTAATCTAGTGTTATCGCAAGGCTTAACAGAAATGTTCTATTCAAAATGAAGTCAGACGTGAGAAAGCCACGCGTACCTAGGACAAGCGAAGAAGTGTACATGCTTAATCAAAACAAAATGATTAACATGTAACGTACCATCACGCTTGTAATCCCCGAAGGATTAGGCAGAGGTTAGTTCCATGTAATATAGGGGGCAAGCCTATTGCCATCAACCAGCGGGGCAGCGGGGCACTATCAATCGGAATCGGTTTCATTTTGACAGTTCAACAACATTCATTGCGTTATGTACGTTGTCGAGCAGACCAATTTTTGGAACATATGAAGCGATGGATTAGCAATTTACATCAAAATGATTCAAATTCCTATTGATAGTGTGTTACGCAATTAAGGTGTGGACGCAAATCCAGACTCGGGGCTGCTACTGAACATTTTCTGATCGAAAAACCCAATAACACTTTGCCTGACCTGGGAATCGAACCCAGGACATCATCATGATCAGCAGTAGTACATGCGACCGCTAGTGGTCTAGGCACCGACGACCACGGGGGGACGGGGTGACGAAGCAGGCAAAAATCAACCAACAAAACCTTGTTGAATAACAACATTAGTAACGTTAATAGTTATATATAAATTTTTTGGTAAGACACTAGCAGCTAATTAGCTGATGCGTGTGTTTCAAATAGCTTGGAGATATTTAATCTGTCCAGGGTCTTGAAGCAGTTTAGTGTGGGAGCCGTCACAACATATTCCGGGAGCCTATTGAATAGAATAGAATAGAATACTCTTTACTATGCACACCATTTAAATTATAGGTTACAATGTTACAATGTTGAAATTTTACATAGAGTGACACAATGGGTGGTCTTATCGCTAAAAGCGATCTTTTACAGACAACCATACCGGTACATACCGTATGTACTCAATACAACTCGGTTAGGCAGGAATTGCTTCAAATAAAAAAATGCCTATTTAAAGGGTTAACTTGCACCACTTGTTATAATTTACACAAATACTAAACATATCCTTTACATATCGCCATCTTCATCAAAATTAATCTATGAACAAAAATGTTTAGTTATTCAACAAGTCAAACGAAATCATACCGATAATATCTGAAAATTCAAGCTTATCCTGCATTAATTTAGTTAACAAGGTTTTCCAATAAAATTCGAGGCAAGCTATTTGTACCAAGACGTATATGTAACCTACGTACGGACATATCAAAACCAGTTTTACTACGGAACCCTTAAAATACACTAGTTATTACATATGCATTGTAGATCAGAATACTAAAATACACTAGTTATATGATATGAATTCAGAATACTAAAATACACGCCACGCGACTTTGTCGACAGTATCTTAGTAAGCCGTTGATTGTATCGTCGTGTTCATAGCCTATGAATCCTCGTTTTTCATGAAACTTTCCTTATAGCGGTAACACAATTTCAAGCGATAGCAATCAAATACGAAGGAACATTGTTTTAGCTGGACTCAGAATAATGTTAGATGGTATTCCACCAGATTATGTATGAGTTGACTAAGGAATTTGTATAACATAAGCTTATGAGTACCTAAATGCTTGGACATTTGTCTTTTTTTTATAAAATAAATGATGTAGGAGAACGGACTAGAACACAGAACGATCCAAGTGACCAACCACAGCAATGAGTTTTTGATTACCCACATCGATTTCAGTATTGGACGAGCTAGGCATCACTGGTGTTAGTCTGTTTTATGTGACGTCTTACAAGTATATTACAGTTATCTAATTGGTTATTGCTCTTACTGTAGACTCTTGACTCACGAAGTTTTCAATTGTATCTGCCGAATTTGCCCACACAATGTAAATGTTTATTTCTTGTTCTGATGTTAGAAAGATTTTGTCCCTTACATTTGATGGCATGTTGCTCACAATATAAACGATTATGTGTAATGGGTATCCTAGACAAATATATGCATATCCAAAAAATACATAATGAATCAATAAATATCATCAGAACTTGAGAGAATAGAAGTAATATCAGTGGAATAAAGATGAGTATTTTTATGACAAACTATAGATTCATTTGGCACATACCGATCCGCAAGAATTCCCTTCTGGGTCCGCTGACGGTCGCCAAGATAATGACATTCCTAACTATGACCCCCTCACATTGCTAGCATTTCATGCCAATATTTATTAAATGCATCGCTTCATCGTCTAGAGTCTATGAAATGAAAAAAAAAATACTGTAAATCATAGTAATTGGAGAAGAGATTGGGAGATCTTTGTGACCTCGGCATGAACTAAGTATTTTTGAACACCTCATGCATGCCGATACCAAACATAAGAGGAGTGATTCGTAGCGTTTCGTTTGTTTCATGATTCCAGTTACGTACAGCACGTCATACTCCTTTTCTCAGATAACAATGTTGCGCTAACATCCAAAGCTTATTCATAAGCACGTTATGTTGATAACACGAACGTTACTTCAAAATGTAGGTAGGTACTTAACACAAGTTATATTTGGGTGAAACGCCAAGTTAGCGGATTGTAATGCAAACCAAATGTTCGATATAACACACTGCCTGCACTTATGTAAATGCATGCGCTACATATTCTGAACGTAACTGGGCGTACAATTATAGCCTGTTGCGCAACAAACCAACCATCCACTGTGAAGATTTTGGATATCATTCTGATATAGACTTAGGTACGGAACAAATATATGATTTACAATCACTACACCGGGTTTTGCTTCAAATGTTACGGATTCAATTCCTTTATCTTTGTAACCGTTATTGGTTCAATCTACGACTAGTATTTTTAGCGTAGTTTCCGTCGTGCAGCGCCGAAGAATTTTTGCTTCATTAGTCGCATCCATGGGTAAAGCTTTTTTATAGCAACTGTTCCGGATAAAGATGATTTTAAATATCATTCAGCTTACTAATACTCAATTAGTAGGTTCCTAAGTTAAATGTGAACACTATCATTCACAACTAAACACATTATTATACAGGGTTGTTTTAAATTGGCTCCGCAGACGCGATGGGTATCGCATATAACACGATAAAACAAAAGAAAACATTTTCCTACATAATTAGCCTATAATGTTCCCACTGCTGGGACACAGGCCTCTTCTCTTCGAGAAGGAGTGGGACGTAATCTACCACGCGGGCCCAGTGCAGGTTGGTAGATGACACATGTCTTCGAAATGTTGGTTCTAGGACATGGCAGTTTCCTTGCGATGTTTTCCTTCACCGTTTTGAGAGCAATGGTGATGAAATTATTTACACAAAGTAAAGCGCATGTCTGGGTTCGAACCCACAACCTACAACTCGTAAGTCCAAGCCCGATAACCACTGAGCCACCACTGCTCCCAGAAAACAGTTTGCTCAACTAATACTCTTCAAGTAATAACACTAACAGCGGTCGTTGAACTTCCCAAAAAAAAGTTCAAATCTTTTTTATTTTATCGTGTTTACCCATCGATACTCATCGCGTCTGCGGACTTTGCTAACCAATTTAAAACAACCCTGTATGTAAATGGGAATGTGTAGTCCGACATGTCCGCCGAACACGGTGTTCAATGCCTGTAATAGTGGCTATATCACTGATTATTTATCGCACATCATTATTTAGGCAGAGAGCAGTGGTGGCTCAGTGGTTACGGTGGTTACTTACGATTTGTAAGTCGTAGGTTCGAACCCAGGCAGGCACTTTGTGTGAATTATTTCATCACTACTGCTCTCAGAACGGTGAAGGAAAACATTAAGAGGAAACTGGCATGTCTTGGAACCAAAAATTCAAAGACGTGTGACGAAGAACTAGGCCCGCGTTGTCGTTTACAGCCCACTTCCACTCACAGAGAGGCCTGTGTCCCAGCAGTGAGAAAATTATAAGCTGCTTATGCTTATGCATTATTTAGGACAAGCAAAAACAACTGTATGCATGCTCCCATTTTTCTCAAAAGCACTACTTATGCATATATTCGCGAAAAGTACAACCTTTTTCGTAGCCCACTTTTTAATAGCAGCCCACACTGGGAACGAAACTAAGTTCGTTTAACTTCACTCATTTAGCTATACCGCGTCTTTTCATATTTCGGTTCACAGTTCGCGGTGTGACCCGAAGTATGCAAACACGCGGTAGCTACATGAGTAAAGCTAACCGAACTTAGCATCGTTCCTGGGAGCAAATGCAATAATTTGTACTAAAGGAGACAAATGTTTTATGTAAAATGAAAAACTTTTTTACAAAAAAAAACAACCGACGTCCAAAAAAAAACTACAAAGGGAACAACAACATTAATTTCGGAAGTCGGTGTCTTTGGATCTGTATTTTAGTTTTTTGCCACCGGCATCTGAAATTAAAGTAATTTTACACTTTGTAGTTTTTTTTTGGAAGGCAGTTGTTTTTTTTGTAAAAAAGTTTTTTATTTTTCCTTTTTTAGTGGGTCAGTTTGTAATTTATCTAAGTTACAATAGCCTAATTTCAATTACTCATCACTTTTTACAAAATATTGCTTTGATATTAATTGTTGAGGAATTCTCCTAGTAAGAACCAGGTGAACGGGGGCTGATGGTGAAGTCACCAGCAGCTCCACTTCACCATATGCATTGTGACTAGCATAAATTGTTAAGTAATCGAATCGCAACCACTTATTATTGAGTAGTTCCGATGGCCATGTGTGGTCTTCATCATCAGTTCTACCTTACCAAATGGTGTTTGCGAGAGCATATTGGGTATTTTTTATAGTAACTCGTGCAAATGCACGAGTTACTATAAAAAATACCCAAATCTCTATAGGTGTGCCTATAAAATTTAAGGGTTTCCCTCGATTTCCATGGGATCCCCTCATCAGATTCTGATTTGGTGACAATGGGACCACCTCGAGAGCATACCCTTTCAAATAAAAAAAAAAATTTCAAAATCAGTCCACAATTGACGGAGAAATCGGTGTACATACATAAAAAAATATATGTTACGAGTATATGTGTATATACGCGACGAATTGAGAACCTCCTCCTTTTTTTGAAGTCAGTTAAAAATAACGCTAACGGTGCGCTACGCTGACTTAACAGATATCGTCACAAAACAAAGATTAATCACAAGAAGCAGCGAGTACGAACACGGGAAATACGAGTAAGTAAGAGATACATACATAAATAGCTTAGATCTGCCTCATTTATCATTTTCAAAGTGAATATTAACGGCATGTCTGTCATTTGGCAAACAAGATGAGGATCGTGATAATGTACAAATCATATATTTCTTATACTTTTCTGTACAAAAGTACTATTTTACGCAGAATTTTCATTGACTTATTTCGTTTCAATCGTTTAAATATTCCAAAAAGTGAAGGAGAAAGAAAACATCGCGAGGAAACCTGCATGTCCTAGAACGAAAAATTCGAAGACATGTGACATCTACCAACCCGCACTGAGCCTACGTGGTGGAGTACAGACCACTCCCTCTCACCGAGAGCAGGCCCAGCAGTGGGAACGTTATAGACTGATTTTGCTAATGCTAAAAATTTCATTCCATTTTCTATGCAAACATACTATGCTATTTTAGTTTCTGCTTTTCCCAGTAGAACTTTTTGTTATTATGTCCTCTATAATTCTCAAGTTATGAAAGAAAACATAAAACTGTTTCGTACTCGAATTAATTGTGAAAGGTCAAGGCTTTACACGATGCTAACTGTTCGCAGTTGACTACTTTTATACTTTTCATGGCTTGTCTATCTTTGGATATGAATACCTAAGGGCAATTCTCGTACTTAAAAACGTTCAAATTCAAGTCACAACCTCAAGCCAGCCACAACCAAATGTCAAAAATGTTGGTAAACGCTTTACAATTTTTGACATAGGTATTGAGACTGAGATGAGATTGCGAACATTGTTATAAACACGGGAATGGCCGCTCTGCTATGTTTTAGTGACAGAAATTATTTCTTCTTATTTTTTCCCGTCGTTATCAAAATACTCGACTCATGAAATTGAGCTGCTGAATTCTCCTATGTAAGTTATCTACAAAGATACTGCGATCAACAATCGATTTGTTAGACACATTAATCCAGCCGTTTCAATTACAAAGGTCAATAAATAGGTCAATGTAAGCATTCGTTGGTATTGGGACGAGATATGTCAATTTTCAAGGAAATATTAAGTAGATTAAAAAAACATGGTAGTCTTGTAAAATAGTATCAGTACACACTCAACTAGACACACTTGTACATTAGAAACACAAAGAAAAGCATAAAAAAAATATGTTCTCTTAATCTGATACGCTACTGGTTCGGAAGTTATCTCATAACAAACTTAATGTTGTCAACCTGGAAGGAAGTGGAAATCTCCGGCGGTCGTTAGTTGTTACAACCTTGACACTCTCAGCAGCGGTGACTTACCTAACCGCCGCTGTAGTTTACTATATAAAATCATTGTCACTGATGGATCGATATCATTCAGCAACAACTAGTCTAATCAACCATGAGGAGTAGTCTTCTGGTGGCATTTGGCCTTCTGGCCATCGCCGCCCTCAGCTCCGCCAGGGAGATCCGGGAGAAGAGAGACGCCGATCTAGAGACCGCTGCGTCACATGGTCACCACTGGGACAAGGGTGGCGGCCACGAGCACCATGGACACCACCACCACGACCACGGCGGTGAGCACCACAAGGGACACAAGGGACACCACGAGCATCACCACGGCAAGCACGGACACCACCATCACGAGGGACACAAGGGACACCACGGAGAGCACGGCGGACACAAGAAGCACCACCACCACGACGACGGGTACCACCACCACGAACACCATGGCGAGAAGGGCGACCATGGTCACGGCCACGACGAGCACGGCCACTGGCACAAGGGACACGACACCAAGGGACACCATGGCGTCGAGAAACACGACGAATTCAAGAAAGACAAGCACTTCCACGACCATCACGGAGAGAAAGGCTTCCATGAGCACCACGGCGGGCACCACCACGAGGGCGGCCACAAGAAGGGCGGACACTTCCACAAGGGACACAAGCACGGTGGTCATCACGAACACCACCACGGCAAGAAGGGCCACCACGAGCACGGCGGCCACCACCACCACCACAAGGGCCACCACGGCGATGGCGGCCACCACGAGCACCATCACGACCACCATGAACACGACAAGAAGGGAGGCCATGAGGATCACAAGCACTGGGGACACAAGAAGGGACACTAAGCTGTTGCTGAATGTACCTGAACTGTTATTTGTTGATATTACATTGTTATCGAGTATTTTTGTTATGTTTATACGACCAAGAATTACATTTTGTACAAAATAACTAAGTACTTCTCTCTTTCATTTCATATCGTCAAAAGTATCAGTCCTTGCTGTGCGAAACCCTAATAATTCGAATATTGTTAAGCATATGCATACCAATATTCGAATATTAATATTTTTGCAATCATGTTAGCAGGACGTCATGTTGAATTGATGCAATCCAAGAATTGCATGCCCAAGGATATCTGCCCTCGCATTTACAAAATTCCAACGGTGGAATGGCTGAGAATACATAAGTAACTCTCACTAAATTATTATCGTTTATTTACCTATTTAACTACATAATAAAAGTGTAAAATAAAAAGAACCTACTTAATTCAAAAAATACTTAGTTACCCACCCAATCGTGAACAAGTACCACCCTTCCTGTGGTCAGGACCCTAGACAGAGGAACCTCTTAACACAATAGCATTAAATACATTGTTGACGAATGTTATTTTAACTCAAATAAAACCCCATTTCATGAGTTTATTCTTCGAAATCGTTTTCGACGTCACAGATTACACACAGCATTAGCTAAAAAAAAACCAGGGCAAAATTATTTTAAAATGGGTTCTGTGAAAACCTAATTAAGTAGGTATTGATTTGAGACTTTTCCATTTTCTTTACAGTAGGAACCTACTATGGGGTGAAATAAATCATTAAAATCGTTTTAACAAAGTTTATGCAACATTATTTTTAGTATATGCGAAACCTGAATATTGTTTGTTCAGAATAAATAACTGAATCGATTCCAATAATTTTTATACCGTGTTATATTTTGCCCCAAAAATCTTTAAAAAAAGGCTACAATATGGACACCGAGCGACTAACACAATTCACGGCAGGTCACAGCGGCACTAGGCACGGGCGCACTGCGGGCGCCGCGTGGTGATCATGTTTTTGTACGGATAACCAGGTAAAATAACAAGCTTATAACTTTGTGATTTTTCATGATACAGTTTTGAAATTTTGTACATAGATTCTTTACATAAAATTAGTAGACACGTGTTTCGGGTTTCGCATATACTAAAACTGATGTTGTATATGCATTTGTCTATAATGTGACAGAAGCCCAGTGCGTTGTGCCGCGAAAAAACCGGCTGAGGGACGATTATTCTTTAGTGATATAGATCAAAATCAAAAATCTCTTACTCATATGTTAGAACACATAGGTACCTATCGTCATTTAGTTGACCGAGCGAACGTAGCGAGCTAAGCGTCTCTGTTTCAAGTCTGGCAAAATTTGCTTTCGTCTGTCAGTTTGTTGCTACTCCTCTACAGGTCGTATTTTACAACTGACCTAGACGAAACTTTGTATACAGGTTTTCCATCTTGTGTCATGCGTTATATATTTTTTTTGTTGCTGGGGATTTTTTATTGGAGGGGTACTTCCTCCAAAAAGGGGCAAAAGGGGCTACTGAATATATACAATCCGATTTCGATGGTTCTTTTTTTTAAAGGTACCTACTTAGTTTTAAGTTGGTGATGACAAAAAAAACATGGTATACATCCCGTTTTAAATAACTTTAGTGCTTTAATAACTGTTGCAAAAAAGTTTGTACTCGCGAGGTCTACTGTTCGCAGACTACTAGTAAATAAAGTGCTTATATGCCTCGAGTTGCAGTGCCATTGCTTTTTTCGCGTTTATGTATAGGTAAGTATTCTTTTGTAAGAGCAAGTTTGGAATGTCAAAGGTCAATTTATTGTAAGGGATATTATAGAGAACCAAATAACTTAAAAAAAAAAACAAATTACCTAATATTTTATATGAAAAGATCAGAGCCCAATTTAACAATGAAACTGTATTGAGTTAAATCCAAGCATTTTAGATAAAAATAATACAATATAATTTTATTATCGTATTATTTTGATCTCGAACATAAATTTGACTTAATTAAAGAAACAAAATCAACTAGGTACTTTTATTTCTAATGTAAGTATTTTAGACGATTTGTTATTTTCTATCTGGTTAAGTAGTAATCATAATATTAATAAATATAAGGTTTAACTTAAATAACCTCTTAAGAAGTCATTGTACTCATCATTATCAACAAGTTTTACTAAGGGACCAAATCTGAAAAGGAAAAATCTGCTATTCCCTACATTTTGACGAGTTATAAATGCGTACATAAATGTAGGGAACAGCTGATTTTTTTTTCGCGATTTAAAGGTTTGGTCACATAATAAAAGTTGTTCATAAAGATGACTACAATTACCCCTTTTTTTTTTTTTTTTTTTTTTTGTGGATGGGAAATCATCAAATGACTTCTCCCGCTCTGAGCAGAGCGGGAGGGCGTGTCAGACTTTTACTGACTAAAACCCACCCATGCTCCTTCAACTGCCCGTGCCAGGGCCACGGTATCTCTTTCGAACTACCCGCGACCCCGGCGGCATCGGCCCAATTGACCCCGTCACTGCTGACATCTCTTTGAGGCGCGCGTGGAGCACAACGCGCCGTCGACCCGGGCCTGTTCCTTACCGGACGGCGAGCTGCCCATTACTCGTCGTCCGCAAGCCCGCGCCTACGGTGGCCGGGAATCGGCAATCGATTCCCGCCGCCCAGGGCGTCTCCTACGGCGGCTAGGGGCGCGAGGGCGCGGCTGTTGCCTCTCCCTCACGCGTTCCGCTTCCTCCTTCGCGAGCATTACTGCTTCGCAGAAGGAGGTGACGGCTTCCCATACACTCTCGCTCCGCACCATGGCCTGGACCAGGTTTGGACGCGAGAGATCACCGCCGCCGATCGCCTCCGTGAGAACACGGCGGTGCTCCGCCCAAGCCAGGCAGACCTCCACTGTGTGCTCCACCGTGTCCTCCGGGTGATTCACACAATGGTGACACCCGGGCGTTTCCTCCCGCCTTATCCGAAACAGGAACCTCCCGAAACAACCGTGTCCGGTGAGGACCTGCGTCAGGCGGAAGGTGAGGACGCCGTAGCGCCTCTCCAACCACTCCTCAAAGAGGGGACTTATCGCCGCAATTGTGGCGTGCCCAGCGCTGGGTTGCGACAATCGCACTCTCCATGTCGCCATGAGATCCCGCCGGAGCTCTGTCCGCTGTACCGTGATTTCTCTCGGCAGCGGAGTTACGCCCCGGCGTTTCGCCTCCTTGCGCCACTCCCACACGTGCGCGAGGACTTTTGCCTCCAGATCCCATGGCGGTAATCCGGCAAGGAGGCATGCCGCCTCATAGGAGACCGTGCGGTATCCCCGGACTAGCCGGATGGCCATGACCCTCTGGGACGCGTTCAACCGGCGGGCTGGTCGCAGCCTCAGGGAACGCGCCCACACCGGTGCCCCGTAAAGGGCCATGGACCGCACGACCCCCGCGTAAAGCCTCCGGCAGGAGGCGTTTGGACCCCCCAGATTGGGCAGGAGCCGCTTCAAGGCAGCCCCGGCCCGCTCTAGTCTGGGAGCCAAACGTCGGAAGTGCTCCACGAAGTTCCACCGGCTATCGAGGACGAGTCCCAGGTACTTCATCGCTACAATTACCCCTTAGGAGGTTGTGCGTTATTTATGTTACAACTTGTTTATGCATGAATGTATTGTAATCCTGCAGATTGGATGGTCTATGAACTTCAAACAAGCCATGAGTGTTCTTTTTAACCACCGACGCAGAAAAGAGGGGTGTTATAAGTTTGACCGCTGTGTGTGTGTCTGTGGCACCGTAGCTCTTAAACGGGTGAACCGATTTGGATGCGGTTTGTTTTTATTTGAAAGCAGATTTTCTAGCGGTGGTTCTTACACATGTTTTATAATAATCGGTTCACCCGTTTCAAGGTCATCCGCATAGGGATCTTAGACGCATAATGGGTATTTACTTTACTTTCAAAAATATGTGTGACCTAAAATTTGAAACACCCATGTATGCTATGTAACTATGCAAGATTATGGAATTCTTGGTCTGATGCTGCAGCTAGGATATCCAGCACACTAGCACACATCACACTCTTGAAAAAATAATAACGATATGTCGTGTTTGGATTCATTTTGATCAGTATTTGATTCTACATACAATGCAATGGTGGCAACACAATGAGCTGATGCTGCAGCCAGGATATCCAGCACATTAGTAGGTACAATACTCTTGAGAAAATTATAGGATATATGTAGTGTTTGTTAAATTGCGTTAACTTTTTGACATACATACCTACCTGAAAATTATGACTAATTGTAAAACTAAATAATATTGATATAAAGCTTCGTTTTGATTTCTTATTCTTTGCTATTCTTGTACTTATCATAACTTGTTTTGTAGCTAAGTTTAAAATAAAAATTAAATTAAAAATTTTAAAAACCCCCAACGCAAAAAAGAAAAGCGAACATTTAAAAAGTCAAAAATAATATCTATCGTTGAGCTATCAAATTCGATTGAGTAATTCCTATGTATATTTTTATTACAGAAATTGATGGATGGCACGATAAGGTTTGCTCATTGAAATGGCGCTATAATATCGCGGCGGGGTACCGTACATATACGTAGATAGTCAATCAAATGAAGAGTCCGACTTACGTAAGCGGTACCCTGCCGCATATATATTATATGTATATATGTCTGTGGCATCGTAGCTCCTAAAAGACTAAACTGATTTAGATATTTTTTGTTTTGTTTGAAAGGTGACTTGATGGAGAATGTTCTTAGCTATGATTGAAGAAAATTTATTCAGCCGATTGTCAGTCGGTGAAGGAAAATACCGTGAGGAAACCGGCATGCCCTAGAACAAAAAAAAATCGACGACGATGTAACATCTACCAAACCGCACTGGGTCCGCGTGGTGGATTATGGCCCACTTCCTTTCACCGAGAGGAGGCCTGTGTCCCAGCAGTGGGAAAATTATAGGCTGATTATTCTTATAATATTCAGCTGTTTGAAGATTATCAGCTCTTTTTATTTGATGAATGGATGTGAGCATCTTCCACAGGTCTGATCGAGTCGAAATTTGGTATTCTGTTACTTCAATTATACAAGGTTGATATGAGCGAGAGGCATTAAATTAAACCACATATACTATATATGCATAGTGTTAACTCGAAACTATTAAAAAAGTTTAGGAGAAAAATAAGAAAAAACTTTTTTCGAACAAATAAACTAGCTTAGT
Organism: Cosmia pyralina; assembly: GCA_946251885.1. Taxonomy (NCBI): domain Eukaryota; kingdom Metazoa; phylum Arthropoda; class Insecta; order Lepidoptera; family Noctuidae; genus Cosmia; species Cosmia pyralina. Next base: position 17,899,299 of record OX276346.1, read on the forward strand.
AATCGAATTAAAATGTAAACATCCTTTGTAGAGATTTGACCACTGACGTGCGTAACAAAACGGCAACGTCTCGCATCAAAAATTCTGTCGTTAGGTGTATGAACTATGCGTAGGTTTAGCCAGCTGTTACAGCAGATAGTGTTTCAACAAAGAAAAAACCAAAAAATAACCCTGTGACTAAATTATTGCTTCTATTTATCTGATTTTTAATATAGAGGCTGAAAATGATTCAAAGTATATGTGGTTTAATTTAATGCCTCTCGCTCATATCAACCATAAGAATAACATAGTAACCTTGAACTGATGCTGCAGCATTACCTAGGATGTACAGGGTACCCATCGCCAAACAGAAATGAGGGTGAATTGGTGTCGGAGGATTTTTTAAATTTAAAATTTAACTTTTATTCCAAGTTTGTTTCCGAAAAGTCTACATATTTTTTTCTCAGCTGACATTTAGTGCTTTTTCATACGGATTTATCGCAAACCTGTCACTGGTCTAGTGATCGTAGGCGGGACTGCTAACCATGGGCTCCTCTTTTTCCGTCAAATGATCTATTAGTAGCAGTCGGAGTGCAGAATTGTGCCCGAATGATGGCATGGCATAGGCTTACCCTCCATCGCGTACCTACTTAGACATTTGAATTATTACAGCCATATAAACACTAGGTAAGCACTACATGATACAGGCATGACGTTATATGTATTGTAATATAAAATGATGCCTGTATCCTGTAGTAGGTACTTAATATATATTATACTTAGGTACACCAGCGAAGCATAGCATCATAGCATAGCATGCTATCATAGCATGATGTTATATTATTAAATACTTGTGAAGCAGGGTAGGCCGCAATTTCACTACGTTTTTACGACTCAACAGAACATCAAGATTCCATTTTTTAAATTTATATTAGATTATTATAACATAATATTAGACGCACCTAAACCTTCACGATTTTTTTCTAAATTATGGTGAAAACTGCAACAAAATCCATTTTGAAATTTATAAAAAAATAAATCTCTCACACAAACAGGCACGAAAAGCGACTTTACTTTGTACTATTTATAGATAGTATGGTACTGGTGTATAGGTTACGGTTAATGTGATTAATTGAAAATTATTAATAATTATCCATCATTATTAATAATTACCTCGTGATTTGGTAAATGTGAATATAAAATTGAAATTCATCACTTTTATCAGTTGTTATTAATAATTCACTACTCACGTCGGTAAAATAAGAAAAAAAAAAAAATCGGTAAATAAAATAAGACTCGAAGTTATTTGTCCAGTAGGTATTTATTTACAATACCACAGTACTTACAAATACATAACTAAAAGAAACTTACACGCAAAATCGTTTGTTCTTTGGTTTTGCTTAAAAAATATAAATACAATCATAGACTCCGTAAAATCAACATTAAAAATTAAAGTATTTCTTCTATTTCTTTGTTCAATAGGTATTTATTGATAACACCTACCACAATACTTATAGACTGTCGTACTGAACTAAAATACTAAATAAACTTTGAAAATTATTATATTTATCGGTACTAAGGTTACATTATTAATAATCACCGGTAAACGTGATTAATTTCTTACTTTTACCTCGACTTTCTGTAATTATTAATAATGACAGACAATTATTAATCATTTTCAATTAATCACACTTACCGTAACATTTTCATAATTTACCTCGAACATAGCTCGTATGAAGCTTTTCAATCTACATACAGATCATGATTGAAATAGGGCAAAGAACAAGTGGTTTCTGCATGTTAGCATCGGCACAATATGCAACATGTATTTACCTATATATATGCCATGTACGTGTTACATCACTAGCAAGATAATGAGGCCTTGTTACCCTACAGCTGCCTGCTGATTACATGCAAGTTCTGTGTTTGAATCTAACAAGATATCGCTGTAAGCTAATAAATACGTACTATTCTAATAAAACAAAAGATAAATAATATAATTAATAACAGGTTTTAAAAAGCCTTTCACTTCCGACGCGACGCTATCATCAGTTAAACAGTGCATGCTTTATAGGTACCTACACTGTTTTGTCCTTCGACGGAACCTTACGAATGTCCATTACCTATTACTCGATCGGATTACGAGTGTAAAACTAAATCATCATTCGGCAGTTCGTTAGACGACAAAAACTGAATTAAATAGTTCAAGAAATCAATAATATGTAGGAAAATGTGTAATAGTTCATCATTTCGAAAAAAAAACGAAAATTCGGATAAAACCGACCTACATAACAGAGGACGATGACGTTTTAAAATGTTAAATGTTTTAAGCAGAACATAACAGTCGAAATAAAAACTGTTTTTACCGTTACCGATCAAAGTTGATATTAAATCAATACTCACCAGCACTAGGGCGCTTGACCTTGCTAGTAAGTAAGTGCAAGCACCCGAGCCAGTGCAACTGTTGCCTAATGCAGGTACGAGAAAACCAGACCCACAGTATCTATAAAACGTTGTGGTGACAATATTACGTGCCATATCTCATCTCGATCTGTCCAAGAATACATCAACTATGAGGGTGGCCCTCCTTTTGAGTTGTGCAGTGCTGGCTCTAGCCGCACTAGCACAAGCACGAGACCTACGTGAGAAACGTGACGCGGACCTCGAGGCGGCCGCTACCGGGCATCACCACGAAAAGGGTGGCGGCAAGGAACATCACCATGACCACCATCATGACCATAAAGGACACGGACACAAAGGATACAAGGGACACCATCACCATGAACATGGTAAGAAGGGTCACCACCACCACGAAGGACACAAGGGACACCATGACCACCACGGAGGACACAAGAAACATCATCATCACGATGATGGACACCACCATGAGCACCACCACGGAGAAAAGGGAGAGAAAGGACACGGTTTCGAAGAAAAGGGACATTACCACAAGGGTCACTCCACGAAAGGACATCACGGTGTTCACAAACTAGACGAGTTCAAGAAGGATAAGCACTTCCACCACAAACACGGCGAGAAAGGCTTCGAAGAGGGATACGGTGGCCATCATGGCGAGCACGGACACAAGAAGGGCGGACACTTCGACAAGGGACACAAACATCACGGCCACCATGAGCACCACCACGGCAAGAAGGGACACCACGAAGAAGGAGGGCACCACCACGAGCACAAGGGCCACCACGACGAGGGCGGTCACCACGAGCACCACCACCACCACCATGGCCACGGCAAGAAGGGTGAACATGAAGACCACAAACACTGGGGACACAAGAAAGGACATTAAAAATTAGTTGACCCACTTTATTGATGTAGTACCTCTCTGATAGACTTGTACCTAATTGTTATGTTTTTATATTTTTGTTATAAACACAATGTAAATAAACACTATTTTATTCAAGAGTGCATTGACTTTCTTAGAACAAGTGGGCGTGGAGACGAAATACTTAACATATCTTTTTCACGGGTCAAGTTTTTCCACCAACGGAATGAAAGGACTTCCTGATTTCATTAATTCATTATGTAATAAGCCGTAACTGTGTGTAATTTGAATAATTAATTAATACTAGCATAATTATTAAGCTAGTGTCTGGAATTATTAAAACTTTTGATTGGTCAGCTAATAAAAAGTATTCAACGTTAAAACGCTTTCCAACTAAAAGCGACTATTACAGTATTGTTTTTGTGCCTAGTCATTGTTAATGACAGAAGTAATTTCAATTTAACGAGTTCATATTATTCTTATTTTTAACCAACTTCAAAAAAGGAGGTTCTGTATTCGGCCCAAATGGTATGTATGTATGTGTGTATGTATACAGGGTGTAAGTGTAAACACTTCTTTGTCCGTTATTTTCTCAAAAACTAATGAACCGATTTTGATGATTTCTTCACTAACATAATCTGGATACTTTCAGGAAGGTTTTAGTATATAATAAATTATGTAATTATTCTTAGGTACGAATTTATACGCATAAGTGTACTGTATCTCCGACATTTCTAAGCGGATATTCTGATGATTCTTCTTTCCGTTCGACTTGGGCTTACCTACTTATGTAATTAGGTATATTCAACTAAAAATGGAAAAATAAATTTACTTTATATAAAGTAAAAACCGACTTCAAAACCAAAAACGAATAAAATAACTTTCATAAAACACTTAACAGCTTCTGAAGTCGGTGTCTTCAATTCTTCAATGCACTTTAGCTTGACACCGACTTCAGAAGCTATTATGTGTTTACTGAAGTCGGTTTTTACTTTTTTTAAAGTAAATTTTATTATTTCGTGTCGGCATAACACATAACAACAACATAAGCAACAACAAACAACAAGCCATGCATGCTGTAACATATTATGCCGTGGGAAAAGACAAGTCAGTCTGCTTTGGTAGCAAGGCTGGCAGCTCTGACTGCGCAGGACGTAGTGATGAGCTTCGTCAGGCTAAGGCTTTTAATAAGCTTTTAATTGGACGACATTCTGAGATCAGTTAAAATTCCACTATGTCCGCTTCTATAACCAACCACCATGACGTACGGTGCTGAGACGTGGACGCTCACGCAGGAGGCTGTGTACAGGCTGAGAGTTGCACAGAGAGCCATGGAGCGTTCCATGCTTGGCATCAGGCTAATAGACCGAGTTCTAAACGTCGAGATCAGAAGACGTACGAAAGCCTTCGATATCGGAAAGCGTATTATGGAACTCAAATGGAGTCGGGCAGGACACCTGGCAAGGCGCAGTGATGATAGGTGGAGTAAGGCTGTGACAAGTGGCGTCCATGGACTGGAAGACGAGATGTCGGTCGTCCGGCGGCGAGATGGGCGGACGACATTGTTGCCGTCGCGGGCAAAACCTGGATGAGGTTGGCACAAGAAATGAGAGGCCTATGCCCAGCAATGGGTGAAGTCAGGTTGTGGATGATGATGATGAAGGCTTTTAATTAACACATTCTACCATAACATCACGCCTGTATTGCCCGAAGGGTCAGGCAGAGGTGCACCAGCAGTGCTATTCTGTACAAATCTCACCGTGAAAACTTAGGTGAAGTGAGTTGTCGTTCTACAATGCTAGATTGGATTGACACTAGTGACAGCTCACTCCACGCTCACTTCACCTAAGTTTTCACGGTGAGATTTGTACAGAATAGCACTGCTGGTGAGGTACACCCACAATTCGCCAGTTATGTTAAAGTCCTATGTAATAAGGGGGTGAGCCTATAGCCATAAACCGGGAACAAATCCAGACTCTGAGCAGCTACTGAGAAATTATATATGGAAAAACCCAATAACACTTTGCCCGACCCTGGAATAGAACCCAGGACCTTATGTTCAGGATTACCGCTTGAGACTTGACTAAAGAGGCAGTTTCACTAGACCAACGAGGCAGTTATATACTCGTACATTCCAATATTCTATTAAATATTTATTGTTAGTTGAGGCTTCCTCCCATGAGAAAAGCAAAAGAACAATGAGGTTTTACGTGCTACGATTTCACGGATGTTTTCGGTTATCCCAAATTCACATTTCTTACTAAGTTTTTTCTTGTCCCTTAAGAGTGAGTAGGATATATTACAATGCTAAAATAGGTTAACTAAATTACAGTCACAAACAAACTACACTCCCGGACTCCTAAATCGAACCACCGTGCTCTAGGTATAAAGGCCTAATCATCAAATCATGATTGTGTCAAAGAAAAAGTTTGTATGTATTTTTGAATCAGAAATACTGGCCGTAATTTTGGTGTAATCATTGTTCCAAATTTGAATTCACGACCATTTAAAAAGTTATTGACCCTTTACAAAAAAAAAAATCAGGGTAGATAAAATAGTATCAACAAAAATGTATAAATGCTGGGTTTCGAAATAACGACATATAATGTCATTAGAAAGCTCCTTCACTGCTAAAACAATAGCTATTATAACTCGAGAAACAAGTTGTGGCGGCGATGTCTCATAAGTTAGGTACCTACGTTTATTTTGTTGTAGACATGTTAAAAATATATTTGTAGCAAGTTTATGTGGCTACATGTCTAGACTAGGTATAATAAGCACACTATCAATAACAATAGGTAGGCACATGTCGTGGTATGTTATAAAGATAATAAAATGGACGCTCAGGCCGATATTTATACCTAATGTTATAAAATATAAGTTTATTGCTCTCCGCAGGATGACTTTGGAGTAGACAAAATAAATAAGAAATACCTATCAAACTACCAATTTTTTGATAGCTATTCTTATTTATTTTGTTAACATCATGGTTTTATTAATATCAATAGCTCTTCTTTATACAGGGTGTTTGGAAGCTGGGTGCATAGCCTTAAGGGGGTGACAGTTGACACCATTTAGAGCATATTGAGTCATACATGTCTTAGAGGAAGTATGCCTTTTTATTTTTGCCTCAGTTATTTATTTTATTTATTTATTTATTCTTCGGAAAGCTTACTGTCTAATATCTAAAACGTAAGTTATGTACAATATCGCTTACAAATGCCATTTAAAAGCTTCCACAAATTAAAAACTATGCACTTAAAATTTAAAAAAAAGAAATAGAACGAACAAAAATTAAAATTAAAAATATGATCTCCTTAAATGTAACTCAACAAATTCTTCGAAACAAATCAAAACATATTCTTCTTTAAAACGAAACATAAAGAGATCATTATTAGTATCTAATAATCGTGACAGATAGTGCTAAAAACAGTAAAAAAATAAAATATTATACACATCTTAACTATTGATGAATAATGCTACTCATTGCGGTATAGGGGCTAGTTCTAAATAGATCAACATTTAAATGAGAGGGAAGGTTATTGAAGCTTGCTGCGCTACATAGGAAGAAGGCATTCCGTCGGTAGCAGGTTGATGCGAATGGAATGTGAAGAAATGGCCACAGTCCATATTTTGCTTATTTAGGGCATGCAAATTAGATAAAGACATTACATAATGATACCTATTCAGATACTTATTTTAGTATCAATTTCAACTATGTTACAATATAAATTAAAGACACACACTACAAAACTATAAAATATATTCTAACATAAATTAAAAAAACAACCTTATCATAACATTTTTATTTTTCTATTATTTATTTACCTTAAAATATTTTATTTTTTATTTTTTTCTATACGTTGCATAAATTCTTGTAATGTAGGTACTTACTTAGAAAAACAATTTTGTATTAAAAATCTCCGCAGTTTAACTCTAAAATATTTAAATGGATCTCCCGTTATATTCTTTGGTAATAGGGATGAAGCCTGGGTAAAGAAAAAGAAATTCTATTTAGTCCGTCAGTCAGATAATAAAAAAAGATTAGACACGTATTTTTTGCTTTATCATATTAATAGAAAATAACTTATATAACACGCATTAAAGTTGGGAAGTGGGGGCTCGCTATGTCACTTGTACGTATAAAATCTAGCTCCAAGTGACGTCACGCGATATTTTAACTCAATGTATCGCCGTAATCTTTTGTTTTTGAAAAAAAGAAAAAATACGTGTCCAATATTTTCTAATAATCTACATGACGGACAAAAGAAAAATTTTTAGTCATCATCCCTATTTATTATAGGTAGATACTGCAACATTATCATTATTTTAAATTAATCTTGTATTACATACAAAACCGAAACATAGTACATTTTGATACAAATGGAGAAATTTTGCTATTGCATTCGAGGCGGAATTAACACCCGAGCCGTAGGCGAGGTTGTTTTTGAGCCGAGAACTGCAATAACAAATGTCCACGTGTATCAAACGACGTTTTTCATGTCACTTTTGAAGAAATAAAATAAAATAACGATAAATATTTTTGCCATGAATTATTAAGAAACTATGATTTAAAGTTTCTTTTTTTTTCCTCGCTTTGCTTTCGCCAGGTTGAAGGAGAAGCAAAAGTATAAAGCCGATAAACAGCCTAATATGAAAAATAGAAAATTCAAATATTTTTGAGTTTAGAACACAAATAAATGTTAATTTGTTCATAATCGTTTTTTTTTTAATTGTAATAATCATAGTTTTTGATGATATTCTATTTAAAAACATTATTTAAATATTCAAAAAATATTAACGCCGCTAAGATTAGAACTCTTTGCAGAGATTAAAAAAAACATTCACCTCCAAATAGAGACGGTGTGAATAGAGGCATTGAACCAATTTGGACTAAGTATAGGTATAAGTTATCTGTGGCAATTTTTATTCCCGCACACGGGTTGGAAAATGAAAAATCGCACGCGTGTGAAATATATTGCATTGTGAACCTAATCGTAGTGCGATATGAACCAGTTTTCGAGAAAGTGTATTGAAAAATAAATAACAGCCTATTATGTAATTACGTTTCAAAGATCCGCTTGTTCATTACAAATTAACGTGCGTTATTAATATGATAATAGGTAGGCAAAAAGGCAAATTGATTTATTAATATGATAATATTTGGTTAAATATTAAACCCTCATTTTAATTGGCCAGCATCAAAAACACATATGATTAAGCAGAAATTTTCAAAGTATAAGTAATCAGTTAATGCAGCTGCTGAAACTGGGTAGTAAATGTAGATATCCTTCACAAATTAGATGCACTGTCTAATCATAATTATTTTGTGAAGTTTTTAACAAGAAACCTTTAATGGCTTAATGCAGAAAATCAACCTCCCTAAAACGGCATGAAATTAATCTAAACGATATTGGTTTACAGGGTAACGAGGTGCTAACAACCACGACAGACCAGGTTTTGTAATCATGCTAAGAGCTAGAAAACTGCAAATTCTATTACGCAAGCAAATAACCTAACTAACTAATTAATTAAAGGAATGGCCACAGTTTTTGCAAACTTAGCTTGACTTAGTCATATCGTTTATTCAACACAAATAGACAAAGTCCCGTTTCACAAAGAGCTCTAGTGAAAACTGCGCTTCTGCCAGCATAGTTTTAACAACGAAAAAGCGGCATATCATAAGCTTCTGGATTAACATTAAGTGTACCTAATTAATAAAATAAAATAAAATTCATTTAATTCAGGCAAAAACCCATAACTGTTACATGATAAAATAAAATTTCACAATACTGCCCCATAACACATCGGAATAAATTAAATGAATGGACGAATACAAATTGAAAAGGGTCAGAGAATAAAATAAAATAAAATGTCAATGCAATTCAAATAAACAAAGATGTCAACAAAACAATAACACAAAATTACAAAATTATCAGTCACACAATTAAAAATTTAATGTTATGTTAATGTTGCCTGCCACAAAAATTCTTAATTATGCATGGCTCTGGAGTTGTATGCAAACTGTTACAAAGTACTGAAATCAGTGCAGTACCTAATCTTATTAACAACGTAGGTATTCACCTAAATGATCTATATCTAATAATAATATTAGGTACCTACTCACTTAATAATGTAGGTAAAGGATAAGGGCATACCTGTCAGCGAAGCACACATTAGTTACAGCGAGTAGAACTAAAACTTAATTGTTTTAATGTTAACATGTTCAAATTGTTAAACGTCAAACACCAAATTATGCTTAACTACAGGCGTCTAAATAGTTGCCGCAACAATAGCTCCGCGCATATTGTGCTTTTCAAAGTAAATAGGCGTTTTCCGATAGAACTCTTGTATGGACGTCGGCGCTTCAAAAAGATATTGTTGGTTCGACGCGTTCATTATTCACTTGTTTGTCTTGTACACTCTAACAACGGTGGCAGAGCGCCATATGTTATACTGAACTATTCGAACCCGCTGTCCCGTATTTCCTAGAACAACGAACATCGATCGTTGATAGCTAACAAAAACTGACACTTAAATTCTTATATGAATTTCAGTGAAAAATATACAATAGCCTTATATCAAAACATAATAGACTGCCACCAAACTTTTTTAATGTTTCCTAAGTGTTTTTCCTCGACACCATAAGTCATTATAAGCAAGTTCACGTAGTCCGTAAAAAGTTAAAATAACAATGTCGTTGTTCGCCCCAAAAACAGAACAGAATAAATAAGAACATATTTTTCTATCGTAGCCACCTACTTTATAAACTGATAAACATGTTTATTGTTTACTTAACTGTATCCATAAAAAAGATTGAAGAGTACCTAAAACAAAATATTAGTGACATGATAATAATCATTGTTTCAGTTATGAGTTTCTGAAGTTTTTAAACGGAGTTTATCCATTAGATAGTGATTATTGGTTCGATATCGTGTTTTTGAACACATGGATATATGGAAGAATTTTGTTTAAAAGTCGAGTGAATTACTATCGAGGATTTATCTGAGGACCGCAAAAACCGAGCATATGGAAGGAATTCGCTTAAAATTCTTCAGAAACCAGGCATTAGTTTTAGAAAGAATTCAGCCAATAAAGATTGCTGTAACCTGATTTAGGAATGGTCGTCCCTTAAAGTGTCCTTGAAATAATGACATCCTTTTCTCTAGCACCTTGCACCGCATCGGATCTCCTCTCACTCAAGCATTCGGCCAACATATGCTTTGTATAAAATTGTCTAAAAATGTTATTATAAAATTGATATTTCGTAATATGTGCCATAATATTAATTGCAGAACTAAGATAACTAACATAGCCCGAAGAATTGCCAAACTTAAGTAGCAGTGGGCAGGGCACATTGCTCGCAGAGGAGATGGTCGATGGGGCCGAATGGTTTTGGAGTGGCGACCGCGTACCGGAAGACCTCCCACAAGGTGGACCGATGACCTTGTGAAGGCCGCAGGAATCTGCTGTATGCGGGAAGCACAGAACCGGTCGAAGTGGCGGTGCTTGGGGGAGGCCTATGCCCAACAGTGGACGTCTTTCGAGACCACAATATACAATGCCTTTTAATTCTGCATGTCCACCTTACATACTAAATTGTTGGTAGATACCTACCAAATATTTTTAACTTCAACACAGCATAGTTCTCCGGAATAAAATAACTATAACATAACATTAAATAGTGATGTAGCTCGGCCATCACGTAATAACAGTAACGGTATATATTTCTCGGCGGGTCAGGGTAAGTCTTACGACGTACGTGTGAACAACCACCTAATGCATTCTACGGTTTTTCCTTTTGATCGCCGAAACATATTTTTAAACCACATAACGTATTGTTCTGCCTCATTGGTCTAGACTTTTAAGATTGGAAACGCAGCTTTGAGGCCGTGGGCTCGATTCCCGAGTAGGGGAAATCGTCATTTAGAGACCAGTAAAGTCCAGAGATGGGAGTCGTAGTCATGCGACACAACACCGGAGCCACAGCAACAGCGGATTGGTCTACTTCATCGATTAAGTTTGTGGCATGCCACAATGTCACACGATGATGCTCCGGCGTATAATTGGTTTCCCTGATAACCTGTTTTATGTAAGTAGCGTTATCCTAAGATCATTGAATACACCAATGCCTACCCCGTTGTGGTGTATATGTAATGAATATAATTTTTACTAATTGTTCAATGTGTTCGTAAAGCAGCACCAGCCCATTCCAATCCTGTGTAATAATACGTTCTAATATTATAACGTTTTAGTTACTACTAAACGCTAATAATAACTTTAGTCTCCCGTGAATGATACGTGAATGGAAATCGAGTTCATAGTTGTGGCGATTGACGATTACCGAGCTGACAAGCTGTCTCTGTGTGCATTGTCGAAGGCTTAACCGCAGTACGCTACAGCGCATACACAGGTACTCGCGGTAACAATGAAATTATTACGGTACCTGAAGATCCGATTAGGTTTACTAGGTATTATTATCGCTTTACATTGAGGTGCCTAACTAGCTGTTTTAATAGGTTTGAGTTGTCTGTTGTTGTTATTGGCAGTGGATGAAGAGTTACGTTTATAATACGCCGAAATAATGGTGCAATTAACAGTAGAGGTGACAATAACAAAACGGTATGCATAGTGGCGCGGGGCGCGGGTGCTACGCGGGCTCTGTAGAGCTCGGCACGTCAGCTCCTGCTCACTTGGTCAGGATTACGAGCTGACAGCGTCTGCACCCATAAATCTAGTGACGTGACGTCACTAAGCTCCATCCTCACTCGCTAATTAGTGTAAAAGCGTCATCAATGGATTACACCCTCACCCGTCTACTCTGTAACCACGCAAAATTCTAAAATATGTGGATAAATGCTCACAAATCTGCTTTGCGGTTCTGAGATTAACAACGATGAGGGTTTTTTATGGTACGAAATTAACAGCTATTCGTAACCGCATAAGATTTAAGCATTGATTGATTAGTCTAGGTAAATAAATGCGTAGATGTTTGATTATTGTTTAATAAAACTCAACATTTAAACAAAAGGCATTACTTAGAATAATATCATAATGATAATGGCATTTCCGTGTATTCTTAATCAAACGCAAAATTCCACGAAAGTTGACGAGGGATTAGCTCTCACAATCCCATAAACAGGAAAAAATTCTTAAAATATTTCCACTACACATAAAAAACCGGCCAAGTGCGTGTCGGAACACGCACAATGAAGAGTTCCGTAGTTGAAAAGAATTTATCCCAAAAACAAACTTAACAATGGATCCCAAAAAAAAAAAAAATTATGTCATAAAACTACAAATGAACAATTTTCGGACTTTTTCTTTTACTTGTGCTGGGAGACCTTATTGCTCCTTGCCAAATTTCATTATTCTAGGTCAACGGGAAGTACCCGATAATAATTTTAATTTGATATCTCCACGCATCCCTGAGAAAAAGGGTCATGACAGACTGACAGAGTTGATTTTTTTTTTATGTGATAGAATTACAAATTAACAATTTTCGAGCATTTCCTTTATTTGTGCTGTGAGAGCTTGCTGCTTGCCAAATTTAGTAGTAGAATGTACCCTATAGGTTTTGATTTACTTGCGAGTATCAAACTATGTTGCATAAATGGCCGTATGTATTTATTGCGTTGTTAGAAGCTTGAGTTTTTTAGGAGTCCAAGAGAACATAGACTTACGTATTTCATATTAAGTTCAACTTGATACCTCCAGGCGTTCCTGAGAAAAAGGGTCTTGACAGACGGACAGACGGCCAACGAAGTGATCCTGTAAGGGTTCCGTTTTTTCCTTTTGAGGTACGGAACCCTAAAAATATAAATACTACATATTTTACTTTTTTGTGTGGAAAATTTTGGAAGACAGCAGACTATTATACTGTACAACAGAATAATTAAGATTCGGTCAACTAAAGAGTTGGATGAAAGGGTGCCAGGTTGCAAGTTGCGATCATTCCGAGTCACCATTTCCTTCATAGTTTCTCAAAGCAACGGGAACAACTAGGCGCGGTCCGTGGAACGTCAGGTTTGTCTGAAAAGGGAAATATTAAGTTAGTAAGTTAGTTTTAAGAGGATCAGTTAAGATCCTCTTAAAACTTATTGACCTTCTAATGGCGTACTTGTTTAAACTTTTTTTTTTGTTCAAATAAATGAACCTGTAACAACTTTTTGGGTGCACACATTTTTAATAAATGAGCCTCTTTTTAATTTTTTGGCTTTTTCTCGCAGTTGGTCCCAGTAAATAAGCTAGGATAATCCCTGACCAAACGGGTCAGGTTAGGTTAGAATAGAACTGTGACCAATCGCGCTACATCCAAGTTTATCGGAATTACTTGGCTATTTAGTATTTTCTTGACCCCAAAAGGTTCACAAAAAGAGTTGCAGTAATTTTATTAGTGTTCAATAACTGTTTTAGGAAAGCAAAGTACGAAATATTAACTCAATGACCCAATGAATGTTTCAGAATGAAGACAGTACAGTACGACAACTGTCATTCTGACAAGAACTTTATCCGATTGAGATAAAATTTAATTTTCTTAGGGTGAATTCGACCAAACTTTTATACCCCGTATAAGTCTAAATCTTCGAATAAATTTTGAATTTTTGACAGTTTCTCCATACAAAAACTGTCAGTCATCAATTTTATTCCACGGATAAAAGATATTCGACTTTGATCAAATCAGCCCTTAGTTGTTGAGATCATTTTGAACAGTGTGTTCGTCCCGATATTTTTGACGCTGACTTTAGGTCCAGCCAGTAATAGGACTCGCACATCAAGGAGCGCAGTTCCAAATTAGACGCAATCTTAATTTATTATACATAAAACAAAAAGTAATAAATAAATTATAACCGGTATGCTAAAAGATAAATAATTAAATTATCTCTAAAATGGTGAAGGTGTCATAAAAATGCGCTTGATAGTTTTGGCGTGATTCTCAGTTTTGTATCCGCGTTAGAAATAACTTTACAAATTAATTACGCTATGTAATATAAACAGAATATAAAATATTGACATATTAAGTTATTAAGACGATGCTGTAATTTAAAATATACTTTTCCAAATCACTACTCTACTCCTAACACTTCTTGTTTAGACGTGATCTTCATTTTAAAATCATTATAAGTCGATTATCGCCGCCCCGTAAAACGTCCACTTTTTCGTCGCACAGTTAGCCGTATTGCTAACACATGGCATGTTACAAGCCCAAAAAAATACAGTATATAGACAAGTGTATAAAAAAAGACATAAAAAAAGTGTATAAAAAAAGAAAGTATAAAAAAAGATCTTCTAAAAACGATCTAACAACTTGAAAAAAAAAATCGCAAAAATGAGACGAAAAAACTTTTTCGTCTCGAAATGCTCAATACCACGTACAGCACACTCTCGGCAGTTAGCCCCGCAGCCCCGCAGCCCTGCTAGCACCTTACGGACTGACCAATATTTTAGTACCACTAATCGAACTATTTTGAAATAGACCGTGATATTTAAGAGAAGAAGAAGATACATGTTATTCATTTGACATTTAACTAACACACTAGGGCCATGGGGTCCAAGTGCCTACTTGGTTTTTCAAGACACCGCTAAGCGGTTGGTCGGCTCCTCACGTACTCTGGTCTTGTGAGGAGTCAACCAACCGTTTAGCGATGCTGGCGTATTTTTTGGCCAAATAATCAGCATTTCCATACAACATGGCAATGCTGCCAGCCTTTTGGGCACTTTTCCTGTAAACAGCGATGCGGACAAATTTTTTGATGCCATGTGATGCTTTCCCTCCTTTATACCATGTACATATTATTATTTGAAATCTATTAGTTTATAATACGTACATACAAAGAAAACAATAAATAATTCACCTGTGCCTATTTTAACTATTTATGTTATTAAAATATCGATTGAGAGAAACACACTTTACGAATAGAGCAGGCTATTCAAAGTCCAGAATTTCAAAAGACAAGTACACAAAACTTGCACCTCGTAACCTTAACAAAAACCTTACGTAAAAGGTTCTAAGTAGACTATCCATCCTACATTTACTAAGTAGACTATTCATCCTACATTTACTAAGCCCGCCCACTGGCCTTTATTATAATGTGTCAGATTGTTTATGTAATAAACCCCAGCAGAAAGTAAGTGTAGGCGAATAACTTCAATAATTAGGGTAAAATGTAATGAAGTACTTAAAATACTTTTTAATTCAACCACAAAGTAAATGCCAGCTCTAGGAAACCGACTCATTCCTTTGCTTTATCTGACGTTTCCTAGTAAAGAACCTATTTATCACGAACACAGATTATAACGTATGTATCGACAGGCTTATAGAATCCCGCCACCCTATTCTTTTTTATATAATTATTTTTTTCAGTAACAAAATGAAATATGGTATCATCCTAAGAAGTTATTATAAAGTTTAAACAAAAGCGCTATAACACACCTGCTACAAGAATTGTTTAAAATTATGGATTCACTACAAATACACACTGAATGTTGAGATAGATGTTTGCTGTAATAATTTAGATACGTCACACACGATCCTTGGAATACATTATCTACAATTAGAGAGCGTGTTGACATATGATGACATCTTTGTAACCCATCAATCGTTTATTTCTCATGAAATACGGTCGAATATATTCTCGATTATTTACTCCCCATATAATTAATATGTTTACGTGTAGCTACTATAAATTGATCTATGTCGACGAATAAGTTCACGAACTATAAACGAATACATTACTCGCACGAGTACCGTTAAGATTATAATGTGTAATTTGTGTTCGCACAATGATGGATGCTACGACACACGTAGCCGCGTGTGCTACACACGTAGCGCTACGACCGCTACGCCGCGTAGACTCTACGAGATGAGCGATCCACTCATAGATACTGCCTAACAGCCGTTATAACTTGAAATTTATTATTAAAGCCTAACAAAAAGTTTCCTTACCCGACTTATAACTGGAAAAATAGTGTGCGACAATAAAAGTTTTGACGGATTCTCTAAACTTTTCCTATAGTTTATATAGAAGCGTAGCTGTAGGCAGACCTTCTGTATTATTATTTTCATCAATAGTTTATAACTAACCGACCTAACTTTAATAGCTCTGTTGTTGACACCAGGATAAAATTGTTGTTACAAAGTTGGTCACTTCGGCGCTATAATCAGAATTATGTTGTAACATAAAATACAAATCAAGTTGGCACAGCCTGTGAAATTAGCAAATAATTAGATAGACCGCAATCTGTTACCACCGAATTAAACGAATAACGTTCCAATAGGTACTTTAATTAGTACGTGAGCTGTTTACGTATGCAACACAATGAAACAATAGACTCGTCTAAAAATACAGATGAAACGTACGCTGCTCGTATGGAAAAAGTGAGTTACCCATAACATAGCAGAATAAAACATGCAGACAATGGACTGAACTGTTTGTCAGCAAAATGACAGTTTCATTGAGCCACTCGCATGCGCTGCAGTACTGAACCTCATTCACTTTTAATCCTTGACCGACACGTTGTTTAACCAGAAATCGATCGTATAACTGAACCCTTAATCGTTCAATCCGTCAGCTAGCGACATAGATCCAATATCACGCAATTTAGCTTTACAGGTGGGCAGAACTCCAAGCGTAACAAATCCGAGGCGAGGTGACATTGCCGAGAGCCAACGTGGCTTCGACAATGACAATGCTGTAGAAATTGAAGACAGACACAGTACGAGGTTAATTGGCTGTTTGGTAACGTATGACCTTCGTGATCTCGTTTTGTTCAGACACTATTGTTTATTTTTGCACAATATGTCATGGGATGATAAGCTAGCTTTTATCAGCTCGCAGCTCGCCGCGTACAGAACATACTTAACACTTATTAACTACATATCACACAGCACACGAACACACCACTCGTAACACCACATAACACTAATCTCACTTATCATTCATCACACTGACTCACATTTTGATAATACTACACTCCACAGGTAGTTGTAGAACTTAATTTTGTTATACCTACCTACTTTTTTATTTTTTTGGTTATTTTTCTGTTGGTATTTTAATTATTTATTTTTTTTTTTGTTTGCTGCATGCATCCCTTACTTTTATTGTATTAATTATGCATATATAATGAGAGAGTGCCTTGACTTCCATAATACAAGTCCTACTTAGTTTGGAAGTCAAGAGTTCATTTCCGTGTACGTTTTTTAATATGCAATAAACTTTTCTTTTTTTTTTTATTTTTTTTTTTATCAAAATACATCTAGAGGCATTACAAAGGTCAAATAAATAACTGTTTGCTCTTTATTCAAATAAGCATCTCCTAAACACTACCAGTACCTACCTAAATATTATAGGAGTCGTGCACTTAGGTTATTTGGATATTTAGATGTTGCCAACGCATACATGGCTGCTGGCTGCTACTGGCTGTACTCAAAGTCCAAGTGTACGGTGATTACGGTCAAACATGTATCAGGCAGATCCATAATTATGTATGCCACTTTTCTGATTTTAATACCACACAGTGAACAATATTTACATATTATCTCGCCGCGAAAGTCGTACGATCCTGAGTGTGGTAGCCAACCTTAATTAGTTTAAAAGCATACTTAGACAAACGACGGAATTTCACACTCACAACAGCTAAAGTGCTGGTGGAGCGGATGAAGCTACGATTTAATTTCATTCTCCACTTCGACATTAAAATCAATTAAAGAGCGACCTACGTGTACGTACTGCAGTGTTAATAGAAATAGGGTTTTGTGAAAGACCAGTAATGAACTCGGAATTATGCTGTACATATTTATTTATTTAATAACTTAAGTAGTTCTTAATATAAAAAATAATAATTTAGTTATTAATTACCTACATCAGTATGCCGTCACTTAACCGTTGCCATAGTTCCTATTGAGTGCACTGTCACCAGATAAGTTACAGTTCCGAGAAAATAAATAAATCCGAAATCACTAGCGTCGTCTGTTGAGGACTGTCCCGCACTTGGCCAGTTTCTGTAGATGTGTTCAGTGACCCTTTTTGTATCCATATTTCTTATGGTGCTCATGATCGCCCTTCTTGCCGTGGTCGTGATGATGTTTATGATGTGAGTCATGTCCACCGGACTCTTTGTGTCCTTTATGTTCATGGTGGTGGCCGCCCTTCTCATGGAAACCTTTTTCACCATGTTCTTTCTCCTGATGATCACCATGATGATGACCTTTGTGGAAGTGTCCGCCCTTCTTGTGACCATGCTCCTCGTGGTGTCCTCCATGCTTCTCTTCGTGGCCGGAATCTCCCTCTTCATCAAAGAAGTGTTTATCTTTCTTGAATTCATCAAGCTTATGTATTTCGTGGTGTCCTTTTGTCGAGTGACCCTTGTCGTAGTGTCCCTTCTCTTCGTATTTATGCCCTTTCTCGCCTTTTTCGCCTTTGTGGTATTCATCATAGTGTCCATCATGGTGATGGTGTTCTTTTTTGTGTGCGCCATGGTCGTCGTACTCGCCCTTGTGGTGCTCCTTATCGTGATGTCCTTTTTCTCCCTTCTCATGATGATGATGACCCTTGTATCCCTTTACACCTTTTTCTTCGTGGTCGTGATGATGATCGGCATGGTGCTCTTTACCGCCTCCTTTTTTATAGTCATGATTCTTTGGGGCTTCTTTTTTGTGTCCCGTCGCAGCAGGCTCTTGATCTTTTGTCTCTAGTTCTGTACTTTTTTCCGCTTGCCGTGAGGGTAAACGACGAGTATGCACAACTGCCAATAACGTTAGAAAACCTAAAACTAACGCCACCCTCATATTTCTAGGTTTTTTTATCACGCGGTGTTGATGCGGTGTGCTCTACTTCTAATATTGACAACATCATTGATGGTGCAGCAGTTTTATATAAGGCATTGTGTAAGATGTGCTAATCGCCGCGTCGCGCGACAGCCTCGGTGGCCGCGAGTTGCGGCAAGCGCTTGCCGGCAGACGGCTTTGTATCCAAATCAACCCTGTTTGTAGACAAAGACCCATTATTCAAAAATAATTAATTGTTATCAGTGTTGTTATCTAATATAATAGTTTTAGATTTTTAAATAGTTTGCCATCGTAATAAACTATTGTACCGAAATGTTCACAACTGGGCACGGGACCCTAACTTAAAACGGCTATAACGACTTCGTTATAGGTTTGTTAGGTAGGTACTTACCTACCTACAATCCTCAGAACATTTTGTTATGGTCTCAATGAGCAGCATAATTCCGTTGTCAAAACTACTGTTCAGCAAGTATTTGCTATTTGATAAAGGTACAGGAATTTCTAATCGTTTACCTGAAGAGAAGTCTTGCAGTGATAATCTTCTCAATTATAAAAAGAAAGGCCTGACTGACTGACTGACTCATCAACGCCCAGCCCAAACCCTTGGACCTAGAAACCTGAAATTTTGCACAAACGTTCCCTTAATAGTGTAGACAAGGAATGAGAGGAATGAGGAAGAACTTTCGTTCCCGTGGGATATTTTCCGACATCCAGGCGGGCGAAGCCGCGGGTAAAAGCTAGTATAAAATAAATGAAAACCAGAAATACTCGTAGATTGTTCAGAACGCTAAATCTGTTTTAGAAATTTTTAATCACAAACATTTTTTATATGCAACTCCTGTAGTGGCAGGATTATCAAAGAGTTTATACTTACTACCTTAGTAGTAAGAGTAGAGAGTGACATCCATACCTACCAAAAGTTACCTGAGTATCTAACACTAGGCGATACCTTAATGTATGCCTAAATAACTTATGCCTTTTATTTGCTTTTATTTTTGTTGAATATTAAGAGCCCACTAACGAATGTCTCCTTGCTTTAAAATCTACCCATTTTTCATTCCTTACTACTTCACAGCCGAGTTTTCTGTATCCAGCGTACCTATATATTATTACAGTATTACTTACTGTTAGAAATAGAAATAACTACCCCTTGCCCGCGGCTTCGCCCGCGTGGATGTCGGAAATTATCCCACGGGAACCTACTACCGGGATAAAAGTATCCTATGTGTTAATCCAGGTTATAAACTATCTGTGTGCCAATTTCATCCAAATCCGTTCAGCCGTTTTTGCGTGATTGAGTAACAAACATCCAAACACCTTCACAAACTTTCACATTTATAATATTAGTAATTAGTAATAGTAATAGGATTTAGGTATTTCCTTATAATATAGATATATAGATAAAAGGCAAAGGTATTTGCTTATAAATTAGTCCCAATACATTTTACCTTACGGCATGCAAAATATTCTAATAATAGTATTTTTAGACTAATATAGAATTGAATTAATAATAGGGGTTAAAGTATGAAATTGCTGTTTATTGTATTATGAACTTCGAATTGACATAGAACCTTCATGGTTTGAGATTTTTGAGTTAAACTTTTTTCACATGGTACCTATGAAGTTCTTCTTTAAAAAAATGTGCAACATTCGATTATCGACTTTCAGTTGTTTTTTTTTATTCAGCTTAGACAAGAAAGATGGATACTTCGAAAATTCGAGTTATTTTTGAATACGAGTTCCGACGCGGAACTAACGCGGCAGAAACAGCTCGCAATATCAATGTTGCGATTAGAGAGGGGACTGCTAATGAACGCACCGTGCGATTTTGGTTTAAACGCTTTTGTGATGGGAACTTTGATTTGAATTAGAAACCATTCGTCATCCTCCGTATTCGCCAGACCTTGCTCCAACGGACTACCATTTTTTTCGTGATTTGGACAATTTTCTACGTGATAAAAAGTTTTCTTCTCAGGAGGCAGTACAAAATGCTTTCACACAGTTTGTCGAATCTAGATCACGAGAGTTCTATCGCAAAGGCATATATGACCTTCCTATTAGATGGCAGCAATGTATAGATAATAATGGTAATTATTTTGATTAAATAAATATGTTAAATTTAAAAAAAAAACGAATTTCAAAGTTTCAGTACAAATCGGCAATTTCATACTTTAACCCCTAATATTATTATATCCGGGCGGTGTTGTGGCTGCCCCGTTTTTGTAGCGCATCCTATATAATTATATTCGCGATGGCACGCACTGACTGTTTCTACGCTTCTGTGTACGCAAATCTATAACTATACTCTATGGGTGTACGTCTCTGATGTGCCGAGTGCGGGCCAGCCCCAATGGCAATGCAATGGCCTGGCAATGAACGCCGACAGGCTAGGCAATCCAATACCGGTTAGAAAATTATAATTATTGTTTTATTTATTGTTTTGATGACCATGCACTATGTGATTAAATTTTAATTTAATTTATTTTTCAGTAAATAAAATAAAAACAAAAAAAAATCAGTGGTACTTATGTAGGTACCTACATAGTTTTAACTATGCACTGATGAGCTGTGCACAAGTCTCAGTCAGGGCTACAAAGTTGTGAGGCGCAAACATAAACAATTCCTTAGATATCAATTTCGAAGTAACAGTTTTTTTAGTCAATAAAGAGTGTTATGATAATTCTTTTCCACTTTGCACGATATTGGACGTCGTCGCTTGTAAATGACAAGAAATGCAGTTAGCTCTTGGCACAATGCCATTACGAGTATGGCTCTCACCGGATGAGTTTAGTTTCAGCTGTATTTTTGTTCAGAGATTAGTATGTTTCAAGTTAATAATATTTAATTAATTATGTACATTGCGACTTTATGTGGTTAACGGTATCCCACGCAACAAGTGGTTGAATCTTGAGGCCAGCGGTCGACCGCGGGATCGAATATCTAATAATAACGGACATTGTGTGTACACTATGGATTAGCACATTTCTTGAGTCCGTGTTCGTTACATCTTTTATTTTAAGTTTTACTACCTTAGTAGTAGAAGACTAGAGAGTAACGGGTACGGTTAAGTAGTGCTATTCTGTAAAAATCTCACCGTGATAACTCAGGTGAAGTGAACGTGAAGTGTGCCGTCATTCCACCTGATGCTAGGGGTTGACACTATTGATAGTTCACTTTAAGATCACTTCATTTATGTTTTCACGGTGAGATATTTACAGAATAGCACTAAAGGACCGATAGTGTTAAGCAATTTTCAAACAAATTCCTTTCCCACATAGCAGGCGCATGTCACCTTTACGAATGTCACTTTCAATAAAAATGTTGATCCAATGACATACGTATTCGGAAAAATATGAAGCTGCATGGTGCGCGACTTGCGAGTTCGTAGGTCGCAGGTTCCAACCCAGATAGGCACATTGTTTTCTGTAAATTATCATCACTACTGCTTTCAAAACGCTGAAGGTACACATATGAGAACCGAAAGTTCTAAGACACGTGACATCCATCAGCCCGCAAACGGCCTACGTGGTGGACTTCGGCCCACTCCCTCTCACAGAGAGGAGGCCTGCATCCCAGCAGTGGGAACATTATTTATTATTATTTATTTATTACAAAATCCACAGCTCTTTAACAATTTTACTTAAATTGATAAAACCAATCTTACAGCCAATTATGGATTTACAATTTATAGCAACACTGATTACATGCATCAGAAACAACAGGATGACATGCTACGCATGCATTATAGGCTGATTATGCATAGATATACCGTATACATATAATTATTTTGAAAACCTAAGGCGTTAAATGCTTTTATTTTTAGAGTCAATTAATTTAATTTAACTGTTTTTGTTCACAACTCAAAGGCAAATATAGTCGTGAGGGAAAAATGTAACTTCGGAATGTTGAGTTATTTTCATGTATTTCCATGTGTACCTAATTCTTACTCCAGGATAGTATCTAGCACTGGTTCTATTAGCAAGAAGAAGACAAAAATAAAATGAAGAAGCTGAAGGCAGCATGTATATAAATATCTATTGGTAAGTCAATCTGTCTAGTCATTTTCCAACTATATTGGGGTCGGCTTCCAGTCTAACCGAATGCGGCTGAACACCAGTATTTTACATGGAGCGACTGCCTATCTGACCTCCACAACCCAGTTACTGGGTAACAAGATACCCCTTGATAAGACTGGTGCCAGACTTTCGGGTCGGGCTTCTGACGATCCGTGACGGCTGTCAAAGATCTAAGCATGACAGGCGGGACCAACGGCTTAACCTGCGCGATCGACCCGTGCGGCTGTTATTACTTACTTAGCCACGAGCCCCTCTATATCTAAGTACTTAATATAATATTATAAAATTAAAGTCACTCTTCGGGTCT
This sequence comes from Cosmia pyralina, assembly GCA_946251885.1. Classification (NCBI taxonomy): domain Eukaryota; kingdom Metazoa; phylum Arthropoda; class Insecta; order Lepidoptera; family Noctuidae; genus Cosmia; species Cosmia pyralina. The sequence goes on from OX276346.1 coordinate 17,922,728, forward strand.
TCTGTGTTACCGTGTTGTTCTTCTAAAGTACGCAACGGATTTTTTTTGATGCGGTTTTCATCATCTTTTTTTTTTTTTGCATCATCATGAGTTTATGTTTGCGCCAACATAAAGATGTATAAGATGTAAGTGTACTACTGAATAAATAAATTAATAATAAATAAATTTAGAGAATTTCTAAACTTAGATATAGTAATTATGTATATTAAAAACATTTCTATGTTTTGTCAAATCGTAACAACCGTGCGAAGCAGGAGTAGGTCGCGAGTAAAAAATAAATTAATCCTGATCGAGAATCGCAACAAGTAGCGCCATCTACCAGAAGACAGAAACCGAGAGACTAAACTTTCCTGAAACCTTCAAGGACGAGCCTTAAGTAATAAAATAAAATTTTTAGTTCAGCCCTTCTACATTGATAATATAGGTTAGGTAGATTGCAGAAAGTGATAAGGCCGCCCATTGTATATTTTGTAGTGTTTTATTGTCTTTTTTTTTTGTTATGTATTTTTGTGGTGTACAATAAAGTATATATAAATAAATAATAATAATAGGTTATTTATTTTTCTATTTGTTTCATAACGGGAAGATTTGTGACGTTTCTTAAAAATCGTTAGACCTAGGTACCTCTAAACAATTTAACATTAAAACCCAATGTCACATGTTTCTGTCATGTCATGACAGAAAAATGTTTACTAACACATCACGTTGACCTATGTCGACAAAAAATACATTGTGTTACGCATGGTTGTTTTTTCTACAAACGGAATCGGTAGCACAAATAGAGCCTTGTACCCACTGTAAGTGTTTAATAAAGCGTGAAGCGTCGAAAAATAGTGGTAGGTACGTGCCATTGAAAATGTACAACTAGCTAGGTACTAAGTATTTTGCCAAATCTATACTTATTATAAAATAAAGTAGCGCCGCGTTGTTCTTCTAAACTACGCATCGGATTTTGATAAGGTTTTCACTATTATATAGAGAATTTATTCCGGAAGGGATAAATGTATAATACATTAATATTAAACTTACATATAATAAAGCAATATCGATGTTTTGTCAAACTGTAAAAACCGTGCGAAGCATGGGGCGGGTGGCTAGTAATTTTATAAAACACGAACGCAGTAAGTATCTACCTGTTAAGTTGACTGAGAGATCCCAAAAATGTCCAAGATAATTTTATCTTTGCTTTTGTTTGACTAACGTATTGGTATTGACTAGCGGGCTATTGAGAAATGTTATCAATTTCAGTCGCTGCAAGTGTTTTCTATAGGAAACAGTTGATTGCAACCACGACTAATTCGTTGCCCAGTAAAATGTAGGCCAATCTCGGGCAGCGCTCTAGTTTCTCAACGCTGAGTTACTTATCTCGTCGGGAGCCGTTGCCAACGGACCAACGCCAACTATTTTATGTAACTTTGTTGTCGAAACGTGCTGTGAAATTGATAAGTTTGTTTTTGTATCTGCATCCAATTGCAAACATTATTTTCTTTTTTTATAATTGAATTATTTAATTGGTTTATTTATTTAAATTACTTATATTTAGGTCTATGTCAATGAATAGGTTTGTAAACACGAAATCAACTTTTATGTTTGAAAAACTTTTATTTTTATTTATAACAAAACATCACAGTCAACAAAACTTAACACATTATGAAAGCTTAATTAGATATAACTAAATAAAAACTTCATTAACTCGCATCGGTAGGTCTCAGTCTCTAGAAAACATTTACTTGTGTCCCTTCTTGTGGCCCCAGTGCTTGTGGTGCTCGTGACCACCCTTCTTGCCATGATCATGATGATGATGATGGTGATGGTGGTGTCCATCTTCCTCATGATGTCCCTTATGATCGTGATGATGTCCTCCCTCTTCGTGGTGGCCCTTTTTGCCGTGATCATGTTCATGGTGTCCGTGGTGCTTGTGTCCCTTATGGAATTCTCCTCCCTTCTTGTGTCCGTGCTCCTCGTGGTGTCCGCCGTGGTGCTCGTGGTGGCCGCCGTCGTGGTGGTTGTCGTGGAAGTGCTTTTCTTTCTTGAACTCGTCATGTTTGTGTACACCGTGATGACCCTTAGTGGAGTGTCCTTTGTGGTAGTGGCCTTCTTCATGATGACCATGGCCCTTGTGACCCTTGTCGCCGTGGTGGTGCTCATGGTGGTGACCGTCGTCATGGTGGTGATGCTTCTTATGTCCACCGTGTTCGTCGTGGTGCCCCTTGTGCCCTTCATGGTGGTGATGGCCCTTCTTGCCATGCTCGTGGTGGTGGTGTCCCTTATATCCTTTGTGACCCTTTTCACCATGGTCGTGATGATGATGTCCGTGGTGCTCGTGGCCGCCACCCTTGTCCCACTTGCCACCACCACCACCTTTATGTGTGGCCGCTACCTCGAGGTCCGCATGGCGTTTCTCGCGGGTAGTCCTACAGCTAACGTACGCTAGCGCCGCCAGGGCTATGCAGCACACCAGTGAAGCCCTCATGTTTCCAATGCACCGATGTGATCTAAGCAGTTGACTGATGCCTGTGTTCGCGACTGCTTAGTTTTTATACTGGGAGCCCGTTTAGTTGGTATTGTATGAAAATTGTGTAAAGCTCCAAGGTTGCAGCTATATGGCGAAGCAGTAGAACGGGAGTCTTGCGCAGTTCCACCCGGTGTCTCAACATGAAAATCAGAGCTGTAAGTACTAAAAAGTATGGATTTGCATGACAAGCAACTAGTGTTTGTGTTTCCCTTCATATTACTGCTCTGTTCAGTGCGGAACTTGTTGATTTTGACTTAATCACTAAGCATCTGTTACATTGGCAAAATGTTACCTAATACGTTTGTAAGTTAAATAGGTAGGTACAAACCTATACCGATCATAAACGTAATATTTTCAAAGCAAAAATAACGTAGATTGTTGTGAAAATGAGCTGTTACGTCGTAGGTAGGTACGTATCCATTGGAAAGTAGCGACACGCAGGCGAGGGTCCATAATGATCATATATAAATAAGTTACCATCTAAGTACACATTGTGGAATGCAAATAGATTATTGAGTATTGAGTCGGAAGACGTGTTGACGGCTTTGATAGAGGCGGGTGGCAGTTGAAATAATCACTTTATAAATAGGTTTGCACACCTATTACCGACTACGAGCAATAACATAAATGTATCGTTTAAACAAAGCATTATGTGTAACAATAAGACACGATTGTTTTAGGCGCGTAAAAGTGAACATATCCTCTTGAAATAGGTAAATCGTAGAAAATCAGTAGGTACCTATTGGTACCTTTATATGATATGCGATATTTTATCTCGCATTGGATTTTCAACTCTAGTTGTTGAGCCGAGCATTGAGCCTCCAACCTACAACAACAGAATGCATTCTAGCGCGTCGAAAAAACACTTGGATTTTCCAGTGCGCGAAAAAAAATCGCCGCGATATTTTTACGTCCGTGCGAACGTCGGCTAATAGCTTGTTATAGCTATTTTATGCAAGACCCATCACATAGCCGTTATCTACGCATTCTGTAGGTACATCAAATTAAGTAGGTACCTATCATTAAGTCAAAGTTTTTGCTGGGAAACTACTTTTATTTTTGTTTTGCAAAATCGCTACATATGTTACGGCTACTTTGTCACGATAAAGCGAACATCACGCGCTCTCTCTCGCACTTCGCTCGACTCCTCGCTGTGAACAGAGAGCGCGCGCGAAGTGTATTTCGCTGTATCGCGACAATGTAGCCGTAGCATTACAGCAGCGTGCAATACCTACGCAAAACATTGTGCTTATGGATGCATGCAATGGTACAAGAGTTGTGGAGATATGCGACATTTCAAAGCCAGGACAACTCGAACCCGGCAACTCGACCCCGACCACTTGTATGCCCCTAAGCATTCTAGGAATAAAAAAGAGTCCGCTGGCTAGTCGAAGTTTCGCTTTTGTCCAATATTTAAGAAATTAAGCATAACACGAGTATGAACATAGGCAGGAAGATCATAGCAGGTGACGTTCTGTAGTTTCTGCCTACCCCCATGGGAAAAGGCGTGAGATTTTGTATGAGTATCATTTTATGTTATGTAAGAAAATAGGTTTATATTATAGTAAAACGAGAAGCACATACGTATACTTATCTTAAGTTTGAGAATTATCTGCAGAACTTGCCGCCTTTTAAATAGGTAAGTAGTCCGCTGGAGGTCGACATCCGAAGCATTTACTGCAAGAAATAATGATGCGGAAAAAATTAAATTTCAGGTGAGGTACCGATGGAGCAAATATAGAACTAATCCCTGGAACCACCCGTGCTCTGTTGTAGCTTAGGGCCTTAGAGGCTACAGGGTGTAGGGATACTACACCTGCTATGTTGCAAAATAAATAATTAAATGGAACTTATAGAGCAAGCAAGTCACTCTACGGTACCCAAGAGACACTGCTAGAAGATGGAGACGTCCAACATGTAGAACGGAAGGCGAAATCCTGCAGACCTCGGGGCTATGTAGGGCAAGTTGGAGGATTTGATTGAGACAGTTGAAAGAGGCATAAGCGAAAAGGTACGCCGAACAGCGGGTATTTTGTGAACCTACTTATAACTTTTGTAAAACTATGCATAATTACAGTAGTGCAAAATTATGCAAAAACCCAATTTTGTAATTATAAGGCATATACGAATAAAAAATAATATATATATATATACCTAATATATGTGATGCATTATATAACAGGTTGTGACAACCTTGGGCCTTCTACCGTGACACTACCTACTTTACGCATGGTGATGACGTCAATCGTCGTAGTAGGTAATGCTTCGTAAGTCCAAGGTGTTCGTTGTAGTCTAGGTATGTATGATATAGGACCCTCCACCCGGTGGGTTCCCGCATTGCCGAGGCGGGAGGGCTCAGTAGCCGTGGATTGGTCACCCACGGTGAAGCGAATTGGAACCCGAGGAGGGGCCGCTCGTCAGGGATTTTCCCGGTAAGCCGACGACGTTGCGGTCAATAAGTAGGTTGCGATGCCGCTTGGGCGACATCGCAACTGAGGCGGGCCGCGATGTCGTATGGGAGGTATCGCGTCTGAGGGTTGGAGGCTGCGGCGGGAGAGGAGTGCCGGTATTGCGGTGCGCCACTCTCCCTACCTTCCACGGCCTTGACGGGGTCGCCACCGTCTGATAGCGGACGCGGTGGGGCCGCAGCAGAGGAGTGTCGGTATGACGTTGGCCGCTCTCCCTATCCTCGGCGGCCGAAAATTGGCATGTAGCGGGGCCAATGACCTGACCCGTCGCAGAGAGACCAAGCGTGCCCAGACACGGGGTGGTCTGACGCCCATATGCTGGTTTGGTCCCTGGGGTGGGCACGGCGTGCAATGTGTTCTGGTGCGCTGGTGATCGGGAGTACTACCCAGAGGAGGGTCCGGTGTCGGACAGCCGCGGCGGGTTCATGGAAGAGTCCTAACGGGGGCCCGTGTTCCCGCCGTAAGCGGCAGAGGAGGACACCGTGGAGTTTTAGTGGGTTAGAGTCCCACATATATGCACTATCTCCCCGTGGTAGTGCAGTATGCATGAGCATTTCTCCACGATAAAAAAAAAAGGTATGATATAGGACATTGGTGCGTCTACACCCATGCACATGACAAAGCTTGGGTTTCCTAGGAAAGCGGTTCCGTCATATTAAATAACGGCCGTCATGGTCATTTTCATCAGTATTTGAAATTAAGGTATCTAAAAACGCTCGTATTTGGAAAGGCGTTATTGTGGCGTGATGGTTCGCCGCTTTCCTAAAAAACCAAAGGTTTACTGTGTAGTGATTCCAAGATTATGTAGTTTTGTTTTCTAATAAAAAATGTGCCTACTTACAATTCTTATTTAAGTAGGTACTTATACTGTCTCGTAGGCCACTATAGTGTCATGTAATGTGGTATGTAGTGACCAACCGAAGATTCGGTTTCGGCCAAAAAGAGGGCAAATCTTCGGCCGGACCGAAACACGTACCTATGGAGTTTGAGAGCTGTCGGTTTTGATCTATCGGTGAGTCGTTCGTATTCTAATACGAACGACTCACAGATGTGCAAACAGCGTAGAATGGGGCGTAACGGGGTCCCGTTTTCACCAATTTTGTACAAAACCCAAGCAAATAAGTGTTTACTTAGGTACCTACATAGAAGTCGTTTAGCAGACATACTTTTAGTATCAGCGAGTAGGGATTTATTCGCTTTCTGGGAGATTGATACAAGCTCTAAGGACAACAGCAGATGCATCTTAGCGACTGTGCGTTCGGTCACAATAGCAAAATCACATTTCAGCGATTACTTCGACGCTGCATCACGTTTTGGCGACTCGTTCCGTTTGAGTAGGTACGGTTTAAAAATTGCGTTTTCTAACGATGTTTGGCGATGAGATAAAGCTAGGTATATCGAGCCTCCGAACGATTAATATTCTTTGCTATTCTCGATAATTTTAGCATTAGATTTTATTGGAGGTCGCATATATAAATGCACTGGCATGTGTGAATAATCTTTTACACATGTCTGTCACCAAATTTTAAATAAGCGTAGTTACGGACTTGTTTATGTTTTTACTTGTCACTTGCTTGTAAATTAATCACCACGAATATATTTAGTACTATCAGACCACTGCTGCTCTTATTATTACCCCGTAATTCTCAATAGGTTATGGTCTTATTCATGCTCTGATAGTGCTAGAGCATAATTAATAAGTGGAGTGGTTAATTGTGAAACTTACGAAACCTCAATTATGTCAGCTGAAGTTGGCATAAGTGGTATTAAGAAGCTGAAAGGATCGTCCGACTACCCAAATTGGAAATTCTTGGTACGAAATTACTTGGAAAATAAAAACTGGTGGGGAGTAATTTCTACAAATGTAGTAAATGCTGACGTAGACCGGCAGGCACGAACGACAATATGCTTGTTGTTAGAACCAGAGTGCTTTACCCACGTCTACAATGCGAAGACTGCGAAAGAAGCCTGGAACAGCTTACAGAAAGCGTATGAAGACAAAGGTTGGGGACGACGTATACATATTCAGCGAGAGCTTTTCAACTGTAAGTTAGAGAATTTTGATTCTATGGAAAGCTTCATATCCAAAATTACATTCCTGACACAACAATTGTCCGATATTGATGCTCAAATCCCTGATGATTGGATAATATCGATTTTGCTGGGTGGATTGTCCGCTGAGTACAGCCCTCTCATCATGGCTGTAGATAATAGTGGACAAGAGATCACGTTAGAGCAAATTAAAATGAAATTGTTACAAGAAGGAAGTAGACAGAGTAAGTTGAACACCGAGAACGAACAAGCCTTAGTTACACGTAAAGTACAGAACGATGCGAGATCTAATATTAAAACTAACGATCGTAAGCAGAAGTTCGTCTACAAGTGTTTTAAGTGCCACAAGCAAGGACACAAGGCGTCCGAGTGCAAGGAGCGGATCAAAACCGCGAATATCTGCCTGAATACGAAGGAGGCGATAAACAAAGATAAATGGTATTTAGACAGTGGGTGCTCAAATCATATGACTCACGATAAAAGCAAATTGTTGTCTTATACACCTGAAAAGGGCAACATGAAGATCGCAGTAGCAAACGGCGAGAAGTTATTGGTGAAAGGAAGAGGAAATGCTGAGCCACAAGTCAGCGAAAACGAAAATTTTATTTTAGAAAACGTTTTACATGTTCCTGATTTATCCATGAACCTAATTTCGGTGAGCGATTTGACCAAGAAGAATTATTGCATGAATTTTGGCAAAGGAGGTTGCATGATTCAAAATAAGAATCGAATTGTTGCAAGATGTCATGAAGTTGACGGAATTTATGAATTGACAGAAAATAAAAATAACGTCGTGAATGTGACACTGTCAAAACAAGATGGAAATATTTCGAACATTTGGCATAAAAGATTAGCTCATTTATCGCGTAATTATATGAATAAAATGAAAGTTTTAGTAAGCGGTATGGAATTTAAGAGTACCGATTTATGCGAGCCGTGTATTCCATGTATCGAAGGAAAGACATGCAAAAGTCCCTATAAAAACCAAGGTACGAGAGCGAACGAGGTCTTACAGTTGGTTTTTAGCGATGTTTGTGGACCTATCGAGGAGCCGTCGTTCGGTGGTTCGAGGTATGTTCTTCTATTTATCGACGATTATTCTCGGAAGACTCATGTGTATTTTTTGAAGAACAAAAGTGAAACTTTTGATAAGTTCCGTGAATACAAGGCGGAAGTTGAGAATGAGACGAGTAAATCTATTAAATGTCTAAGATCTGACAACGGCACAGAGTACTGTAATGGTAAATTTAAATCATTTTTAAAGTCTGCAGGTATAAAACACCAGACGACTGTACCGTATACGCCAGAACAAAATTCTGTCGCAGAAAGAGCGAATCGGACTATAATAGAAAAGGCAAGAACATTACTGTCAGAATCAAACTTGAGCAAGAAGTATTGGGCCGAGGCTGTAAATACTGTTGTATACCTAAAGAACAGAAGCCCCACGAAAGCATTGAGGAATGCAGTACCAGAGAAGATTTGGACTGGAAAAGATGTGGATGTTAGTCATCTGAAAATCTTTGGTTGTTTGTCGTATAGGTTGATACCAAAACAAAAGAGACGCAAACTGGACATGAAGACGGAACCGATGATTTTTATTGGATATCCAGATAATCAGAAGGGTTATCGTCTGATGAATCCTAAGACAGGTGAAGTGACAACTGCAAGAGATGTCAAATTTCTGGAAAACGTTTTTCTTCAAAAAGAAAACGTGGAAAAGTCGGAAGTGATAATAAACTTGAATACAGATGCTATTCCTTCCAGTTTATCTAACGGATCTACAAGCAGATCTAAACCCTTGGAGGCTCACGAAGATGTGTACCGTGATGCTGTAGACGAGAATGTGGAAGTATCGGAGGAGATTGGACCTGAACCTGCAGTACCAGAGCAAGTATCTGTATTGACTGATGAGGAAGTTACAATACCTGAATCAGAAAGAAGGTATCCTGTAAGAGAACGCAGACAAGTCGATCGGTACGGATGCAATGTTATGTATGCCAAGGAGAGCAATCTTGATGGTGATCCATTAACTATTAATGAAGCGTTGGCGAGATCCGATGGTGACTTATGGCAAAAAGCGATAGACGATGAACTTATGTCACTAAAGGAGAACCAGACTTGGACGTTGGTGGATCTTCCAGCTGATAAGAAGCCTATCCAGTGCAAATGGGTGTTCAAAATCAAGAGAGATAGCGAAGGCAAGGTAACGAAGTACAAGGCTAGACTAGTAGCAAAAGGCTTCACACAGGTATGTGGTGTAGACTACACTGAGACATATTCTCCTGTAGTTAGAAGCTCTACTCTACGACTGTTGTTCTCGCTAGCTGTGGAATACGGTTGGTTTATTGACCAGTGGGACGTTACGACCGCCTTTTTGTATGGTAAAATTAAAGAGGATATTTACATGTTCCAACCAAAAGGAGCAGTAGTCAAAGGTCATGAAACCAGGGTATGTAAGCTGCAGCGTTCTTTGTATGGATTGAAACAAGCTTCGAATGCTTGGTTCAAGGAATTGGACAAAGAGATGTTGAATTTAGGTTTTGTGCAATCAAAAATAGAACCGTGTTTGTATCAAAAGCAACTTAAAAATAATAAGAAGTTAATTGTCGTTATTTATGTAGATGATCTTTTTATTTTTGGAAATTGTGAACAAGAAAAGCAAAAATTAAAAACCAGTTTGCTTGACAAGTTTAAAGTGAAAGATTTAGGTGCGGCTAGGCATGTTTTAGGCATGAGGCTGAGAAGAGATAAAGATGTTATTTGTCTAGATCAGGAACAGTTCATTTCGGACATATTGAATGACTTTAACATGACAGACGCTAAGCCAGTTTCAACTCCAATGGAAGTCGGAATGAAATTAGTAAGATCGACAAATTCCCATAGCGATCTGCCATATCAAAGCTTAATAGGGTGTCTAAACTATTTGGCATGTAATACGCGACCAGATATAGCACATGCGGTAAGTGTACTTTCACAATTTAATTCGTGTTATGATGAAATACACTTTAAATGTGCCAAACGGGTCTTAAGGTATTTGAAGGGCACGTCTAACCTTTGTCTCACTTTTAGGAAGTCGGGGGATTTAGATTTACGAGGCTATGTTGATGCAGATTGGGGAGGGGCACTAGATAGAAAGTCTTTCACAGGGTTAATTTTCAAGATTGGTAAAAATATAGTATCATGGGAGAGTAGGAAGCAAGCGACGGTATCCTTGTCCTCCACAGAGGCAGAGTACGTAGGATTGAGTCAAGCTTCGAAGGAAGCTCTTTATTTACGTAGTTTACTGAACAGTTTGACAGCTGTGGATAGTAAAGCGGTAGTAATTCATAATGACAATCAGTCGGCGCATAAAATTGCAGCTAACAAAATGATGCATAATAGAACAAAGCACATAGATATCAAGTATCATTTTATTCGGGAGTGTGTACTGGCTAACAAAGTTGTAATAAAGTACATGTCAACTGATAAGATGATAGCGGACATCTTAACTAAAAGTGTTCACAGTCCGAAACTTAGAGAATTTTTAAAGGATTTATCCCTGTCAAATTATTCTATTAAGGGGGTGGATGAGTAGTTGATGTTTTGATGTTTTATGTTTTCTATAAGTGTTTTGTGTAATAGATAATTTTCTAAATTTAGTTTCGTTATGCATGCTTTATTTTGTTGGATTTCTTCTGTTTTTGTACTCTACTTTTGGGTACAGCGTAGTACAGTCGGACATAGAAGTGTTAGTGATTTATTTAGTTTTATGTACCGAGTACTGACAAGTACAGAAGTAATCATACGCATATGTAATAGATTAAGGGGGCGTATTGGAGGTCGCATATATAAATGCACTGGCATGTGTGAATAATCTTTTACACATGTCTGTCACCAAATTTTAAATAAGCGTAGTTACGGACTTGTTTATGTTTTTACTTGTCACTTGCTTGTAAATTAATCACCACGAATATATTTAGTACTATCAGACCACTGCTGCTCTTATTATTACCCCGTAATTCTCAATAGATTTCTAATGCTAAAATTATCGAGCATCTGAAAAATAACTAAATAGCTAATCGCAAAAGTTAACAGTATCATATTATCTGTTAATTAATACTCATTTTTCAATCGTCATTTTGAAATTTTTATTTTTTCTATAAAATCTGGAAAACGCATTTTTTTATCTTTGTATGAAAAAAATCTGATAATTGTAAAATCTTATTTCTAGCATAACGAAAAAGGACGGGTTTCTGCAAATAGTATACTTTTTTTTAACTACGTAAGTTTCGGTTTCGGCTGAAAATTGTGTTTCGGACGTCCGCCCGAAACACAATTTTCAGCCGAAACCTCCTTTTTTTGTTCGTCTTAGTGGACACTAATAATATGTAGGTCCTAAATTCGAACCTCTACACATTTTATTGTTTTTAACCGACGAACAAAAAAAGGAGGTTATCAATTCCAAACGTTTTTTTTTATGTATGACCACGCATAACTTTTTACAGTCGTCCGATTTGAAAAAAATTTTTGAGAGGCTACCTCACAGTTGGTCCCATATAAAATTGATTAACTTTGCTTGGGTAGTTCATGAGTTAATTTCAATAATATTTTTTTTTTTATAAAAAAATACAACCGACTTCCAAAAACAACACTGCCTAACCTTTTCCCAACTATGTTGGGGTCGGCTTCCAGTCTAACCGGATGCAGCTGAATACCAGTATTTTACATGGAGCGACTGCCTATCTGACCTCCACAACCCAGTAACTGGGTAATATGATACCCCTTGGTAAGACTGGTTGTCAGACTTTCGGGCTTCTGACGACTCGTAACGACTGTCAAATGACAGCCAGAACCAACGTCTTAACGTGCTTTCCGAGGCACGGAGGAGTCTCGGTACGTAAAGATGGTCACCCATCCACGGACCGACCCCGGCAAGCGTAGCTTAACCTGATGGATTGACCCGTGCGGCTGATATTACTTAGCCACGAAAATAAGGTGAAAAATAACTTTAATTTCGGAAGTCGGTGGCAAAAAACGAAGACATTTAACCAGACACGACTTCCGAAATTAAAGTTCTTTTTCACTTTATAGTGTTGTTTTTGGAAGTCGGTTGTATTTTTTTGTAAAAAAGTTTTTAAATTCTCAGTCGCATGTCTGGATTTGTGCCTAATGCCAATAAACTCGCCTCCTTAAATACCGGTGTACTGTACATCTGCACACCCCATCAGTTCTGGGAATATTGGCGTGATGTTATGTTAGGTAATCTCTGCAACCATGTATCAAATTCAAATACAAAATCATATTTTATTTGACCTAAACCTACATCATCCTTATCCACCTAAACCTTAGGAGTCATCAGAAGCTAGGTGCACGGTTCTAATTCTTCGATTCCTATGGAGAAAAGCCAGCAAGAAACTCCACGGTTACCCTTTTAAAAATAAATTACTTCTTTCTTTCTTGAATCACTGTTCAATAGGTATTGGAGGACAGTGTAGGCCTGTCAACAAGTACTACGTACTTAATAAAATAAAACATGACCAACATATCAAAGCATCTGAGTCTACAAGGCCTACAACGTTATCCAAAACAAATCCACAAATTGCAAGAACATCCAGTCCTCTCCTGTCCAATCCTCTCCACCCATCTTCGCTTTGATGGGTACCGGGCTTTAGTAATATCGTAGTTGCCAGCAAGTCAGCCTACTTGCTCTTTTGAACAATTTTGACCGGATCATCCGATCTTTAACTTCTTTATTCTTCTATTGCTAGTTGTTTCCCTTATTTTTATTTAGATAATTCTTCTGTACGTCTGTTTGTCACTGAACTCCTCCTAGGGCTGGACCGATTGTGATGAATTTTTTAGTGTGTTTATGTGGGGAATTGGTTTTAGATTCACAATCGGACCCGGTAGGAAGTGGTGCGAGCGAGTTCTAGAAAACAGGACGTCTGTCCAGTCAGCTAGTTTGGACTATAAATTACATATTTAGACAGGTAACAAGTCCAATAACAAACAATGTTGACTCAGTAAGTAGCACAAGTGGGACGGTAAGGACTGGAAGCGCGCCTGGCAACTGGTCCACGCCGCGCCGCGTCTTGCCGCAGTCGTGTAGCTGCCGGGTCGCCCTGACGCTTGTGTGTGCTGTGCGGAACTCTTTTGACTAAACCTCCATTTATATTGATTTCATTATTGAACCAAAGGAATCTACGAGTTATAAAAAAGGCAAAGGATTTTTGCTTAATTTATTGATACAATCCTCAACAACAATTACATGAGCACTACATGATGCCATTATGGTTAATAATTTTAATCTAAATACCTATTAAATTTAAACTAAATATATTTTAATTCGTAAAGTACTTTTATAATAATAAATCACAATATATACCAACTTTCAGTTGACAAAATTATTTAACTAAAGGAACATATCTAAATATCTTTCGTAGAAACGCATCAGTGTTTCACACCCTAAAGTTAAAATTTGATATACTTTATCATAATTTCAGTCCTAATAATGGTATCACAAGCACATATTGAATGCAACGGCTACAAGCGACAATGTTTGCGCAGTATTTAAATATCTTTATTAGCTGTCTGTATTTCTGTGTTATAATTTAAATACAATAAATTGTGCTCAATGAACATTTCAGCCGTTACACAAAAATATGTGTTGATTACCGAAAAGCTTGCAATTATTTGTTTTTGGTTTCAATACAATTATTGATAGAAAGTAGTCAACATTTAGAAGAATAGTAATAAATTTTACGACTTGTTTGTTTTCAAAAGAATGAGAACTTTTAAATCGCGATGGAAGCATAAACTCAAAACAAAGTAATTGGTAAATATTTTGAAACAGTTCTTTTATTGCTGACAGATCAGAGATTACATTTCATTCACTAAACAAGTCTTGGAACAACTTACTTATATCCGAAAATAAAACTAATTATCACCACAACATACACAAACATTTATCTAAAATTAGCTTGAAACGCTAGACGCCTATAAAGTATTTATTTTCATTAATTTATCTTAAAACACACTCAAATAAAAGTTACTTAAACAAATTCTACTGTTATACTTTTGGTGAAATGAACATGTTAAAAGTAAAGCGAAGTCAAATTGAAGTACAAATCGCTTATCTTATTATTATATTAATATCAAAAAATAGTTTTATTTGTGGATACAGTTTAAGACTGTTATAATGTATGTATATTTTTTTAGTCAATCATTGAAAATTACTTTTATTTAATAAATCGTTTGAATGATACCATTACTTCCCAATAATAAATAGGTTACAGTGGGCAGCCTCTTATTTTTCACACAGTCACACCATCCTATAAAATATTATAAATCCATGCAATTATTTATACATAATGTTAAAAATAAAATATATTATTGCATGATAATAACAAAAATTACTACGAACGACACACTTTTCTTTCAGAGAATAAGATCGATATATTGATATAATAAAATACTATTTATTTCATAAGAAGCAATATCTTGAAAAAAAAAAAGAAGACATTTCAAGAGATCAGTTTTATATTATGAGCTGGCAACTATAATGTGACAAGTATATAATTAAAAATAACTGTAACTTCTTATGTAATGTACTCTGTTAGGTCATTTATTTAAGCAAGTTGAAGTCTGACGAGCACTATGGTTTTTATTTCACTTAGCAGTCAAGGATAATGGCTACTGATGTTGAATAAATAGATTATTTCTAATTTCGCGTGTCCATATGCGAAAGTGCGTGAGTAACAATAGTGTAAAAATTATTCTCAACATATTCCGAAACGCCCAGGCGCCGAGTCTGGACGTTTAGTAATAGTTGCATCTAGTTGAGATGGAAGCCACGCTCATTGGTGGCAGCGAGCAGCCTTTCTCGCAGAACCTCTTTGCATGAATATTCCGGCAACTTCAAGTAGTGGACGCACGTGTTCACTGACGGATAGGATCCGTCTCCGGCGTCAACCTGCAAAGTTAATGTTATGGTCATTCACATAATGTGTACATTACGTACAGGCAGCGGCATAAATATCGTGACGAATAGACTATCCCAAATGGTCAAAGGATATTATAAGAAAATAAAACTTTAACTCAATTATAAGATTATGTTCTTGCCAGAATGTCGAGTGCTGAATTCATTCTGAACCGCCCCTTGTATCATTAAGATAAAGATCTAATTACTTATTTATTCAAATCATTTCAACATTCGTGTCGATATTTCTGACGCTGACTCAAAATCAAACAACTAATATAACTATAAATCTACATGGGCACTTATGAAACGTCAGAAGCTAGGTGCACGGTTCCAAAAATAATTGGCTTTTACAATATTTCCAAATTATAGTGTTAACTGGTACGGGAGGAAGTGTAGGCCTGTCACCAAGTACCAGGAACTTAACAAAATAGAAAAAAAAGTCAACAAATTGCATCATCTGCGAGTCTAAAAGGCCTACAACATTCTTACTGTAGAAGTTAAAAGAAGGGGTGTGGTTATACCTTCCGAACGACAGTAAGGCGGGGGTGCAGGTTGGCGAGGCCGCCGGGCGGCAGGCTGCTGCAGCCCGTCGCGAACTGCAGGAACGCCTTGCGCTCGCGGAGAGACATCTCCACCAGCACATCCACCAGGCGGAGGAAACCGGGGCTGGAAACGATCAAGTAAATTGTTTAGTATTCTATCTACTTTAGAAACACAGACCACAGCTTCGAACTCTGAACATTTCATATCAACATCATCCTATAGTAGCCCAGTCATAAATGACACAAAAAAATGCAGGCATCGCAAACGCGCACGTAACTACGATTCTTTTATATGTTGTTAGGTTCCCTGAGAGTAGTCTATACCCATGTTTGCAACACTGAAAACCTTATGCTACTCCCATGGTGCTCGAGAAACTGCGAAATTCTGGCTCTTTCAGTTTTTTTGAAAAATATACCTTAAAGATGCGTTTTTAAGTATCTTTGTTGAATATTTTGGTGAAGTAAACTAAATTTGGTACAATATGAGCCTAACTTAAGCGCTCTAGGTCTATTGGTTGCGAAGATATAGCTAGTCAAAGATGAGCACTTTTTTTCAAAAAGTGAAAAATTATCGGTAGTATCATTTGCCACGACACGTACCGGCTGAACTAATGGTAGGTACTAGAGAAGTCATCAAATAAGAATTTGTATAGAATTAAATTAGCTTTAAGTTAATTCTAAAGTGGTGCCTATATGCTTCAATTTCCTCAAAAATAAGCTCTGTACAGACGAACATGTACTTCAGAAAGGCGGCAGAGGTGGATCAGAGTGCGTCTAATATCCAGCAAATTCCTTCACATGTGGAGAAATGCAGGTTCCACGAGGAATGGTTTTGTTCCTGCATGCCACTGGGTGTGTTTTTGGCACGGCAAGATAGAAGTGGTGCAACATACTAAAAAATAGACCTCACCAGCATTTTCCTAATTTAATTTTCTACAACTTTATCATTCATTCTTCATTTTTTTATTTTTTTTAATGGTGTATGGATACACCACGACTGCTTTTTTAAATGGACACTTAAAAGAGAATATCTCTGTCTATTCCTGTAGTTTTTGAACGTACGGATAAGGGCAACATTTTAAAACTTAAGAAAGCTATTTATGGGCTTAAACAATAATCTTTAATGTGGTATGAAAGAGTGAAAGATTGTTTATGTAAATTGGGTTTTAAAATGAGTTGTCATGAAGTGTTTATTTACAAAATTGTATGGAAAGATAAAAATAATAGTAGCAGTATATGTCAATGATTTTTTAATATTTTCTACATGTAAAGATGAGACAGAAAGGTTGAAAACTGTATTAAGTACTGAATTTAAGATAAAGGATCTAGGGTGTGTAAAACGCTATTTAGGCATGAGAGTGGATGTGGATAATAGGTCTAATACTGTAACAATAGATCAACAACAGTACATAGGACAATTGTTCAGAATGTTTAATTGTGGTTCCATAGATACTCCTATAGAATGTAAAATGAACCAGAAAAGGCTGAAACATGTGTAACACATGTACCTTATCAAAGACTAATTATAGGAAGTTTAATGTACTTGCCTGTACATTGCGTATTCTATAAGATATAATTTTTGAAAGATAATGTTGAGTTATAGGGTTTTGTTGATGCTGATTGCGCCAGCGACACACTAGAGAGAAAGTCTGGTTTCTGTTTTACCATGTGGTTCTGTGACATCATGGCAGAGCAGGAAGCAGGAGACAGTTTCTCTGTCAAGTACTGAAGCTGAGTATGTAGCGTAGTCAGAAGCAACTAGAGAAGCCATATATTTAAGGAATTTGTGATGTACGAGGGGGAATCAAAAAGTAGTGAGAACGACATACTCCTTGGTAAGAAAAAAAATAAATACTGGCAGGCATAGCTCAGATACATATTTATAATATTAATAAAGAAAAAAATCTTCGATTCTCTTTTGTTTTTTTCTGAATGTAGTCATTTGTTTGCTTCGTGTCGGAACGTGTTCTCGAAAATGGAGGAAAACGAAGTGCGAGCCGTTATTAAATACCTCTGTTTAAAAATGTTAACGACGCAAGAGATTCATTGCGATTTGGAGGCAATATTAGGAGAGTCTGCTCCGCCTTATTCCACTGTCGCAAGGTGGGCTTCTCAATTTCGAGTAGGGAGAACGAGCACAGAAGACGAACATCGTTGCGGCCGTCCATCGACGTCAGTCACCCAAGAAAATGTTGCGAAAGTCGAGAAAATTGTATTGAGCGATCGAAGAGAGACCATCCGATACTTAATTCAAGAAACGGGCATTTCATATGAAAGTATTCAATCCATATTGAAACAATCTTTGAATATGAGAAAAGTCTCCGCAAGATGGGTGCCGAGAATGTTAACCGACAGTCAGAAGCAAAATCGACTTGACATTTCGAAGATATTGTTGGACAAGTTTCAAGAAGATTCTGAAAACTTTTTGTCTCGTTTCGTAACAATGGACGAAACATGGGTCCATCATTTTGATCCCGAGACAAAACAGCAATCTTCGCAATGGAAACGGCCATCTTCACCGACCCCGAAGAAGTTTCGTGCCGTGGCATCGGCTGGCAAGGTTATGGCCTCAATATTTTGGGACTCCGACGGGATATTGTTGATTGATTACCTGGAGCGTGGAACCACTATTACAGGCCAATATTATGCGGCTTTAATTATTCCTAAGTTGAGGAATGCCATCAAAGAGAAAAGGAGAGGGAAACTTCGAAGGGGCGTGCTGTTTCATCACGACAACGCACCCGCGCACAAGTCGGCAGTTGCGATGGCTGCCATTCAGCAAGCTGGCTTCGAATTGGTTGACCACCACCCTTATTCACCAGATCTGGCACCTAGCGATTTTTAGATAAAAATCGCTATTTGAGGAACAGATGTTCCTCAAATTGAAAGAATACTTAAGGGGAAACAGGTACGAAGACGATAACGAGGTGATGGATGCCGTGGAGTGCTTTTTGCAGGACCAAGACAAAACTTTTTTTTTTGAAAGGGATTGAAGTCTTGGAAAAGCGCTGGACTCGGTGTGTAGAGAGACTCGGAGACTATGTAGAAAAATAAATTATTAAGTTATCAATAGTCATTATAATTTATCTCATTCTCACTACTTTTTGATCCCCCCTCGTATGAGATTACAGGTAAATCATGTGCTTATCATGTTACATTATGATAATCTAAGTTTATTTTAATTTAAGCTTAAGAATGTTCATGTTTAATATATTTGCCTTACCCGACAGACGTTATCCTGTCTTAACTATGAATACTCTAATGTAAACGCGCGAAGTTCCCGAAGGCGCAAGCTGAGAACATTTTGAATTGTGTCGGAAAACATAATTTATATTTTAAGAACTGAACTACGATATTATGCTGGAAAGTAAAATACCGGAATAAAAAAGTCAAAAAGTCAAAAATATGAAAAAGATTAATTGGAGCTAATCAATTTGAAAAAAAAAAATTGTTTCGAGTATGAATGTCGATGGCTATAAGAGTAGGGGAAGACCAAAGAAACGATGGATGGACTGTGTGACAGATGATATGGCTAAAACGGGAGTGGCTACAGAGATGACGACTAATAGAGAGAGGTTTGAAGAAAGGGACATGTTGCGCTGACCCCAAATAAATTGGGATAATGGGTTGTTACTTGTATCAAATTTCCACAAATTTACTACAGTAGTGTTAGTAAATTGACTCTGTAACAATAATCTGTGTAGAAGTTGGAGGAGCTTTTTTACTCGTTTACCCGTATCCCAATTCTGCCCCCACGACTATATAGACCTCCCCGCTAGGTTCCTGTATAGACAGGATGTGGCGTAAAAAGTGGTCCAACGTTAAGAGGTCGATACACCGTATATCAGCTATCACATACCAAAATTTCGATTTCGACCATTTTTTTTTCCTAGGTCTCAGAATACATTTTTTTTAATTGACAACATGCAAAGCATCATTTTTTTTACACTATTCGCACCCCAACTCATATCACAGTTATAAACCAAAAACTAAATTAAAAAATAATGTAATTTATAGAAAATAGCTGTCCCGACAGACGTTGCCCTGTCCAAATTATATGAATGAGAAAATGAATTTTCTTCATATATTTTTTTGTGAATTTTCCTGTTTTAATAATACTTATTATCCTAAATCCAAAAACACAAAAATCATAGGAACTGGTCCAGCCGTTCTTGAGTAATAAATGGTGTAACTAACACGACTTTGTTTTAGATCTATAGATGTCTTTAAATATTTTGTTATTTTAGTAACAAAATGTAACTAGTAACGCCATCTATGGTGTTAAAGTTTGTAACTGTTATAGATGTCAATAAAGTCAGTCGTTATCCGAGAGGGCATGTTTGAATAATAGGCTTCTTCAATCGTAGGATGGTTGTGGGTCCCAACCCGGGCAAGTATCTATGTGACATTTTCAATTCATAGTACTTAAGTCTGAAACCGCCAATCCGTCTTGAGCAAGCATAGTAATCAATGCTCGTGCCTTCTCTGTATGAGAAGAGGCCTTTGCAATCTAGGCTGGTATTTTTTAATACGAGTGTTATTATAATAACGGTATGTTCGCTAAATAGGCTTGGTAAGTTAAGTATTCGTACCTGTCGCGCGTGTAGCCGAGCTTGGGCTCGGTGTACTGCAGCAGGTGGTCGCGCGTCCACACGGGCCCGCGCTCGCCGCACAGCAGCAGGCGCAGCTCGGCGGCGCAGAAGGCGCGCAGACGGCGCGGCGGGAACACGGCGCCGAAGCCACGCCGGAAGGCGGCCGTCTGGCGCCGCACGCCGCCTCGTACCATCCACCGCGCACTGCTCTCAGCGTACGCCCGCGCGTTATGCGGCCCCACCTAACGAAACATAACAAAATGATAAGTTAACACGAAAAATCATTGGATTTTTCGTGTGTTAATGTTAATGTTGCTAATAATCTGCCTTTGACCATTGGGTCAAAGGCAGATTTTAACAACATTTTATATAAGATAACTGGCGTAAATAAATATTTAATTTTATAATTAAGTTTTTGCTTCAGGTTACTTTTACAAATAAGGATTAAAAAGTTTATTTATTAATACTAATATTTCGTAAATGAATGCACTGGCTACCTCGATGTTCTCCCCGTTATCGCAGAGCGGCTGCACCGCGACGTCCGCGTCGTGGTGCGCGGCCACGTGCGTCATGGTGAGCGCCAGCTGGTCGAATGTGGCGCCCTCTACGCTGAGCTTGGCGGCGCGGCAGCTTCGCTCGGCGCTGTCCAGTGCGGGCTCGCGCATGATGGCGTCGTACTGCTCCGCCGCCGACACCACGCTCTGCAGGAATCTGGACAGAAATGATAAGTTCAACAGCACATCAGTAAGAACTACGAAAACCCTTACTAAAGTAAAAACCGGATTTTTTTATCAATAATATTACAATCTGGAGATAACGTTGGCTCCAAATTAGGCACAGCCCTTAGGGCACCATTAAATAAAACTTAAAATTGGATATAGTTAAACTAGTTAGCCTCTACGAGACTGCAAAACTAAAAATATTCTAATTAACCCGTCGCGCGCTAATTAGCAGACACAATTGAAATTCTATTGTTATCTGTACACATGGTGTGCAATCGACATTTTAAGAGTTAATGGAGGAAAACTAAAACACATTCGCACAACACACTGCAACTGAATACTGCCGCTTACTGCTACAACATAATATTAAAGTCGTACAGTCAGTGCATACAACAAGTCTTACCGATGCCTAATGGGATCGATCTCCTCTAAACAATCATTGGTCAATTCCTCGCCGCACATAATACGTAGGAAGGGCTCCGAGATCGGCAGATCAACGAGCCGCCCATCCTGCAGAACCTGTGAAGTAACAAACGTTTGTTAGGTTCTTCTTTTATCGAATGAAAAACTATCAAAGAATTGTGTTTCATCATACCTTAGCTAAGAATACTCCTAAGAACCAGAAATATTTGCAAACTGTATCACAGATTTGGGAATCTTGAGGCAGCGGCGCTGGGAACAGGCCGCCTGAGCGCGTCACGTAGTATCCCGGAGGTTTCTCTGTAGACAAAAGATCAGTTGCAGTTAACGCACTTCGCTGCTTTTGTAGGCTAAACACATAAATTTGAAACGAGTTAAGAAATAATCACAGATGTTTTTAACATTAAACTGAACGAGCGCTAAATAAATAAAAATGATTTATAGTCCGTGCAGTAAGATGTCCATTTTCGATTTGGCATCAATAAACTAACCACACACTGACATATCGATACGTTATAAAACCCGATATAAGAACAGACAAGTGTACCCTACTATAGGTACACCTTTGCCTAACCCTTCGGGGATTACAGGTGTTGTTACGTTTAATTTGGAAATGTTAATATGAGTTTAAGTTATAATTTGAGTAAGTTGAATTTTAGGTTGTTTTAACATACCGTCGGGCAGCACTAGATGGTGCGGCGCGTTGTCGTCGTCGTGCGTGTTGGCGGAGGGCGCGTCGTGTAGCCACATGCTGAGGTCGGCGCGCTGCAGCTCGGCGGCCACGAGCGCGTAGAACTCCAGCGTGGGGCCCAGGCCCGTGCCCTCCTCGCCCGCGAACTCCACCTCCAGCACTGACTTGCGGCCCGCGTGCACTCGCATCACCTGAACAAGTTGTGTAAGGTTGAGACTAATTAAATATATGGCGCTTTGAAGAACATAAAGATGGGTAATCAGCTGTGTGTGGCAACTTAGTTTAGTGTCAAGGCCCAGTTGCACCACAAATCACTAAATACGTTTAACGCTAAACCAATTTAAAACATCGTTATGTCTCTTTCACCTGCAAAAGATTGACAGAAACAAAATTTTTTTTTACATTTAACGCAAAACCCAGTAAGTGATAACACGCGCGGCGTTCTAGCGGGACCTGAGGAAGAATTTACAAATAATACGGGGCGTGACAGCGGCACTGAAAGTGCTGTTTCATACAGACCTGCATAGCAGATCGCAGCAGGTCTGGCTGTCGCGGTATCCGCACGCGCTCGTGCCGCAGACGTCCCATGCGGAACTCTGTCGCTTCCAACTCCGCGCGGCGAGGCGAAACCGTGTTACCAGATCTATAACATTAAAATATCCGTAATGATTAGTAACTCTTTTGGAACTGGGCAAAAAAAACTAGTGAGTATTATATTTCCATTTTATTTTATGTTCTTTTTGTTTCATTCCACGTTCACTCGACACAGACAAAATTATTTAGGGATGAACGTTCATCTGCTCCTCTCATTTTATTTTGTGATCATTTGGTAGGCAAGTGAAGGATGCCGACATCTAACATCTTTGGATTGGTTCACTAATGAATTGATTTTTTAGATTTGATTCCTTTTATGTTCAGACATTTCACTTCGAGTGAAAGATGAAAATTAACAAAAAGTGAAGTGTCTGATATCTGCTATAGAGCACATAATCGCTAAACTTTGACTTATATTTCTTTCCTAGCTCATTTTATCCGTAGTTTACTCCGCAAACGCATTTAAGAAAGAAAAAGAAGTTGTGTATCACCTTTGTCTATCGAGGGCTCGATCCCTCTGAGCCTGCAACCACACGATGGTGCGCGACGTTCCGAAGGCGGTGCACGCGAAAAACATCTGACGAGTCTCCAGCGGGAACAGGAACGGACACCAGTCATTTAATTGCTGGCACCTGGAGATAGCATTAGTTGACATAGATAAATGATTTTCATTCTGTAAATTGATTTTAACATGGCAAAAAAATATTATTTTAAACTAGATGAGTCCGGTGTTTCCTATCCGACTACTCTGACAAAAAATACCGAAACAAACTCTGAGGTTCTCTCTTTTAAAGTTAGAAATTTATCTTGGTCAGATCATGCACGGTCCTCAACCGTGCAGATTGGTGTGTGAGTTGGTATTTTGAGGAAAGAACCACACGAGTGGACCTGTCCAGTACTGACTGGACAGGTCCACACGCACGCATGTGTCAGTAATCGAATAGCTAGAGAGCTTTTCGAATTGCTTCCTTAACTTAAGTAACTCAACAACTCGTCGAACAAATATTGGTTATGCCGCAAAAAGTTCTCAAACAGTCATTAACTCTAATTGACAATTCAATGCCAGGACAACTCGACCCCGACAACTCGACCCGGACAACTCGACCCCGAACACTTGCATGTCCCTAAACGTTCTAGAAAAAAAACCGGTCAAGAGCGAGGCGGACTCGCGCACCGAGGGTTCCGTTCCGATTTCTGAAAAAGTGTGCTATTTAGAGACAATGTTTGATTTTTCCTGTAATCTTTACATAAACTTCAATTACATAGAATAATTTCTGATTTTTCTCCATGCAAACTTCGGAGATAAGGGTAACGATATTTTTTTTTTTACATTTTTCATATAAAATCGAAAACTATGCGGCCTAAAAAAAGAAAAAATGTTTAAGAATGTGCAAACAGCGCTCTTTCATATGATACCCCACATGCCCTAGTAGCCCCACTTCGATTTTTTAAGACCCCTTTCAGTAACTGTTGCAAAAAAAAAATCTTTCTTATTTGCAAAATAGTTGGGCAAACGACATCTAAAACTGTTCCAAATTTCAAGTTGATAGCATTGAAGTAGTTCTAGATTTATCCAGCTGTGACAGGCGGACGATGGACAGACAGAGAGACTGAGTCGCACCATAAGGGTTCCATTTCACCCACATACTCAAAGTCCTGACATTCACAATAGTTAGAATAAAACAGTAATATTATAACACTTTACAAAGTAAATATTTATGTAATTGTGCATAATTATATTATTTGCTTGGATAGTTGTTCACTTAAGACAACAAAAAAAAATTCTTCTTTAAATAATTATAATCGTGAGGCTTTGCAGTTTCCGAGGCTCCATTAACCGTCAATCTTGGAGGACATACAAGGTGTAAAAACACCCATCACATATCCGTTAACCACGCATTCTGCACATACTACTAAGCTACATTGAACAAAAATTATTATTATTAGTTAGAATACTTTTTTTTGTTGTTAAAAAAACTACGCTGTTTTCGGCAATGCGCAATGTAACGCACGCAAAACATTCTGTTTATGGGTGCATGCACTGGTACAGAAGTGTTGGGGGTATTTAAAGTTAAGTTATAATTATATTTAATAATTGATTTTGTGAAAAAAAGTTGTAAAAAATGGAACTTTGAGCTTCAATATCTCCGTAACCAGAAGTTTTTCAGGCATGGTCCAGTACAAAAAAGTAACATAATGACGGGGATCATTTTCACTTCAGCATGCTGCAAACCTAGTAGAGTGATGTGTGATTAATGTCCCTATTTCCAGTGTAAGCAAACTTACCAGAGTGGTGTGGCCGCAGCAGCGAGTGTGAGTGGCTCTTGAAGCTGCTGGTGCAGTTTGTTCGTGAGCTTGGTGGACACGAAGGCGTCGGGCGCCAGGGAGGGCGCGGCGCTGCGCAGGCGACGCAGCACGCGCACGCAGCATGTCGCCATCAGGCCCTCGGGACCCTCAGCGCCTGCGATGCCGCGCTCTGGAAAAAACCGGCAATCATAACTTTATGTCTAACTTGTGACCCGCCCCTGCTTCGCACGGTTTTTACAACTTGTCAATACATCAGAGATCTCTCTATTAATATTAATAATATAAGTAAAACAAGTAAGTAAAACTTCCAGAATAAAAGATGGTGAAAACCGCATCAAAATCCTTTGCGTAGCTTAGAAAAACGATGCGGTCACACAGACATCACGAAAGCGAAATAAAAACATTCTGTACAAAATAAACGTAGCATAATCAGCCTACAATGTTCCCACTGCTGGGACACAGGCCTCCTCTCTTTGAGAGGGAGTCAGTGAGCATAATCTACCACTAGGGCCCAGTGCGGGTTGGTAGATGTCACATGTCTTCGAATTTTTGGTTCTAGGACATGCCGGTTTCCTCATGATGTTTTCCTTCACCATTTTGAGAGCAGTGGTGATGAAATAATTTCCACAAAGTAAAGCGCCTGTCTGGGTTCGAACCTACGAGCTACAACTCGTAAGTCGCGGCCGTTACCACTGGGCCACCACTGCTCCACATTTTCAAAATAATGGGTCACCACTGCTCTTGAAATAAACTTATTATTAATGTTATGTAAAAATATTACGGTTTAAGACAATTTATTTCACTCAAAAAGAATACAACTATTAATTTCTATGAGCAAAATCATAATAATTAAGATAAGCAACGGTTTCGCCGGGTTATAAACTAAAATTAAAATAAGTAAAAACTAAGTAGTACTTAGTTGCAATCGCAGTAGACCGGGATAAGTGGAAACAAGGAAGGGAGGCCTTTGCCCTGGAGTGGGACAACACAGGCTTATAATAATAATAAATAATGGCTGATTCCATAACTCTTATTATTATTATTATTTTGCTAGATGGCAAAGAATACTGGAAAATATAATTGTGAAGAATACAAAAATACATACAATTTCATACATTTTCAAATATTTTGGAAATTCTCACCTGGATCACATGGTTCGTCATCCTCGCTGTCGCTGGATGAGGCAAATGTTTCCATGCCCTCAATTTCCTTGTATGTCAATCTGGAAAAATCAGTCAAATCAGCTCAGGACTTTATTCTAGGATATTTATACTTTGGTTTTTAGTTGATCATCGGAAGTAAGGAATACAATCTCAAGTCACTTTTCGAGATTCAATCTCTTCCTTGAGATCTCGATGGTCGAGAATACGAAAGATATTTCGAGACTTAGGGAGTGCGACTTAGCACACTATGCTTCTTGAGAAGCCATTTTCAAAATAATAACTAGTGCGTGATGCGTGTGTGCTGCGTTATGTATGCGTGGAGCAGTGATTATTACATAAATAAACGTCAATTCTTTTTCGTCGAGCTTAATTTTTGTTTTTGTTTATAAAATGTGACACCAGTACTCTAAGTAGGTGTTATATTAATTTTCATTTAGTTCAAGCACATTTTGCCAAATTGCAGGAATCTCGAAAGCCCAACCTCGAGTTTGCAATTCCTAATCGGAAGGTAATGTTCGTTATACGTACGTGTATGTGAGATCACGGTGCGTGTCGAGTAGAGGCAGGCGGTTGTTGAGCGCGAGCACTGCGCGGTACAGCGTCCACGACGGGCGCTCCAGCGGCACGGAGGCGCCAGCTGCGCTCAGCACGAGGCGCAGCGCGGGCAGGCGCCCGGGGTAGTTACTGGTGCCAGCACTCGACCGAACACTGGCGTTCGCCGTCTCTGTGTTGCTGTGCTCTTCACCGTCTGACGACTCGTTTAATGGAATTTCTAGATCTGTAAAACGGTTATTATTTACTAACTTGGAATCGGACGTATAATTAATTGACTGTACTCAATACTAAAAGTGCACTTCAATGCTTTTGACTAAAAGTATTAGGCATAGTTATTTGTGTAACAATAAAGAATTAAAATGAATGCATAGTATACCGTCTCGCTGGAGATTTTATATGGTTCAGTTTATGATATGAATATCAGTCACTTACCAACTGTTTGGTTCAGATTGGTCCTTCCGGGGCGAGGGTCAAAAGCCGGAATTAGTGCAGAGAACTGTCGTTTTAACACGAAGTCATCATCCCAGGGCTTACGCTGGCGAACTCCCTGACCGCTGCTACCCCGGACTGCCTCCAAAGCTTCCTCTTCCATCAACGACAGAAGATTCCGAGATACCTGCAAATTATCCAACTAGTAAGGCATCTATCTGCAGAAGTTTAGGGGCACACAAGTTTATAACACGATAGCAGTTTTCCACTTAGACATATATATGAACAGGATTAAAAAAAAATATTTTTCAACAATATTCTTAAGTCCACAGGAATTCTAAACGTAGGACATATTCTTGCAACTTCTAAAAAGCGTATAAACCGTCAAAGCAATGTAAGCAACAAAACAATATAGAATAAAAAATAAAATAATATAGAATAATCTTCAATCTTGCAATACAATGTTATTAATAACTCAACCTTAGCAGAGGGTTACTTTTGATAATAAAAAACAGGATAGGGTGATAGTTGCCCTGACTATACCAAATTGAAAGAAAGACAAATGGGTTTATTTGACACAAAAACACGTGCACACAAAAAGATAAGCACGCAAGAAATTGGAAGCTTAATATCGTCCTTTAGTACTTAAATAAATATTGATCATAGGTACGGGCTGCTAATCAATTAAGAAAATAATCAGACTTATTTTCAAGAATAACTTGCAGCTACAAGAGACAACAAAGCAAAATTAATGAAAAAATAAAAAACAGATAAAACACTGTCAAACGCTCTAGAGTCTACACTGTTTATTTATTTAAAACAGATACAACTATCATTACAGGGTTACCCAATACAACAGTTATAGTTATGATAACAAAGTTATTAGACTTATAATTAGTCATGCTATGAATGATCCAACCTACTTACAGAATTTATACTCACTACCTCCTGGTATGTGGGCTCATTCTCTTTATCGCTGTCGAGCGCGTCATCGCCTTCGTCGTCATCTTCAAGCTCTGTTAGCAAAGCGGGGGCTCGGCACGACTCCAAGAAGTCCTCTAACGACACCTGCAACCACTTTCAATATTTATACCCAGATTAAATATCTACCTACTGCTACGTGCTTACAATATACAAGGTGTGACTCAGTGGAAATACCTGTGGTGCTGTCATTCGACCAATTCAAATTGTTTAAAATGATTATTTAAACCATTCAAAATCAGGCGACAGAAGGATATAATGTCAAGGTCCACAGATAGTCCTGCTGAGTTGAGAGAATTGATAAAGCTTACCTGTTCGCTTTCACTCGACGTCGAAGTGAGAGACAAAGTGAGAGCATTTTGTGCGTTTGGAACCAGTGATGGATAGCTTTGTGCAGCTGATAGAAGACCACCCGGGAAGTTACTCGACAGAGCTAACCGCACCAAACTGAAAACAACAAGTCTATTAATAACATTGAAGAAGGCTTTATACAAAACAGTCATAGCTATAATAGAACAGAACCCTAGCTGGCGTTAAAATGTGACATATATCGAGACTGTGATCGAC
This sequence comes from Cosmia pyralina, assembly GCA_946251885.1. Lineage (NCBI taxonomy): Eukaryota > Metazoa > Arthropoda > Insecta > Lepidoptera > Noctuidae > Cosmia > Cosmia pyralina. The sequence continues at coordinate 17,951,286 of OX276346.1, forward strand.
TATTTCAAATGTATGAGCGTCCTCTCTAGACGCTCGTCTACAAGGCAGAACTGCTTAACCCCGAAATGCCATATTTTCAGCCGAATACTGCAAAAATAGACACTCGTTTTCCGTGAAAAGGTACTTACCTCGGGAAAAGACTAGTTGAGTGGTTAGTTCTGGTGGCGCGCTGCGGATTGTTGCCGCGACCTGCGCCCGCGCCCCGTCCCACTCCCAGAGATTCTAACAATCTTGCAGCTCCCTGAATAATACGCAACATTGCATTAAAACAGAAACAATACATAGACTTGTAGTTTATACAAAACGTTTCATACAAAAGGCATAATTTCCATTTGGTTATAATTTTAATTTCAATTAAAGCTAATACATATTATTATGTTTCATGCAAAAAAAAATATTTGAATGTAAAAACATTTTAAAGCTGATTTGATCGGACGCTGCGCTGCGAGGACAACGACAAACGGCATTATCAATGTGATTTTGACATTTTTATTTCTTACGCCTAATATTTCGTTATTATGACCATAAAGAGAATTCTCAAATACGCATGTAGCTTTATGAACACTTTTACCGCGGCATTTCGTTTACCTGTTGCGTTAAATCTGGTTCGCTAGCGCTCATGGCGCCCGAGCCGCCGGACTGAGAGTCCTTCTTGTGGTCACCATACTGACCATCGGCAGCGTCGTTGTCCTCGCACTGCAAACAACTCGTAGAATCAATCATACACGTCCAAGGCATACAACATGTATACAACAACCATGACAAAGCTTAGAAGACTACAAAATAAAATAACAAGGGCCTCGGTGCACGGTTATGCACGGCACCAGTTACGCGATAAGCCACAATCGTACGAGTGCGTGAAGTCGTAAGCAAACGCGTAACTGAAGGAAGGCCCTAAAACGTAATCAAAAAGCAAAGAGCGCACTTGAATGCAGTGCGTATAGTATCGTCGATACCTGTATGTGGAGGCGGTTGGCATTGTTCCGCAGAGAGTGGAGCAGCGAGGCGGGCACGGCCAGCAGCTCGCGCGACAGCAGCGCGTTGGCACTGTTGCGCACCGCCTCGCGCGCGCACTCGCCGGCCTGTGCCAGGAGCGCGCGTCACACACCGCACTACCACCACTCCACAGCACAAGCCACAGCCAAAAGACACACACACATACATACACTAAAAAGCGCCACACATTGTTGTGTGGGGATATTTCGTGGTGTACCAGATCGATTCCACTTATCATAAAGTTAGCAGAATCCGCCACGATACAACAACAATGAATCTGACGATACTAAATGTATAGAACTAATTTCGTTCTACATACATTTACATTTAATATCCCCTGCATTTAGTGTGCCCTGGCACACCCAGATACAATAATATGAACCCAGCTTAACTCTCTCAGCACTAAGCACACACAAACACGCACCCTAGCCTATTTCTCGCTCGCACACATTTGTCACGTGACAAAGATCACAAACCGTTATAAATTAAGGCATCCCTACTTTTTAAACAAGCAATAAGCAACAGCACAATCGCTTATATTCATTTATAACACCACTCATGTCTTAGTTCCTCATGTGTAATGCTTCTCAAAAGATATCGGTCGGGTGACAAGGCAAACACGGCGCCAACAGCTTATAAAGCGTAACGGCTCATTTATACATTTGAGTGCACCACACATGAAAATGGCATTATTACTATCATGAAGCCGCCATCCGACGTCTCTTACGTATAAACTCCACCTAACACGACACATCTTTTCCTAAGTTCAATTTAAATGAGTTAATGATTGCAGTGCAGGATATTTATTATTGCTATAAATGAACTATATGAGATAGAAGCACAATGACTGACCTCTTGAGTATTCGTTTCCGGTACCGGTTCTTTGGCTGGGTAGGGTTTAGTAATATCAGTGATACTTGTCGGTCCCATTTCCATATTTGTGAAAGATGTGTTGCCCAAATCGGTCATACAGTTATTGCTTTCAGCTCCTAGGGTCAGCGACTCTACTATTGTTGCGAGATCTAAAATAAATACAAACAAAACATTATAAAATCAATCATTTCATGTGCAAACCTGAGCATGCGATAAATTTATCTCGACTTGACCTCGTTTAGGTTTTCGAGAGTTGTAGTATCATATTACTATAATAAAAAATTGTAAACGATGTTTTGATAACAAACTAGTGGAAATACATTGCCAGTATTTACCTGTGTTGATATGATGTGTGGAGTTGTTGATAGCGGACAGATCGGTGGCGTGCGTGCGCGGTCGCGACATGTTGCTGGCCATCTCCTCGGATGATATGTTGTCTGCTGAGGACGCCTGCTCCGTTGACGCCACCGACACCTAACATCAATCATATTTGTTAATTCAAATAATAAACCAGTTCTGATAACAAAAAAAGACTATAAAAAATATGAATGATAGCATAATACGTGTGTACGTTTTTTAATATGCAATAAACTTTTTTTTTTTTATATAATAAGCCTATAACGTTCCCACTGCTGGGACACAGGCCTCCTCTCGGTGAGAGGGAGTGGGCCGTAATCCAGCCGGGCCCAGTGGATAATCATTATTTGTTTTATTTGTTAAAAAGACGCTTAAAGTCTCTATTACAAGTGGGTAGTCAAATCATACCTATCCAAAATTATACTTACAGTTCAGACTCGTACCATGCACATCTATCAACAATTCAGCCAAAAAATATTTTAAGAATGCAAAGCATTTTATTTAAAACAACTTTTGTTTAAAAAAAGTAAAGATTTGACTACCCACTAGCTTCCATAATGAAGCCGAGAACCACTTTTATACTCCCCGTGATTGTGATATTTTATATTTGTTATATTATATTTTTATTTATTTATTATATAAATTTTTTGTATTGGACCATAAGATATGATAGGAAACTTCTTATTACGGAGATATTGAAGGTCAAAGTTCCACCTTTTTTTTTTCACGAAAGCAAGTTCTAAATATTATAAACTCAACTTTAAATACCCCCACAACACACTGGTGTTCACATTGTGTTCATGGGTGCATGCAAGTACTGACTTGCATGCACCCATGAACACAATGTTTTGCTTGCGTTACATTGCACATTGCATTTTTAAACAAAATAAAAGTATAGTAACTATACATTGACCGAAATCTCTGTACCGCACCTTAGGAATGCGCGGCTAGGCGGGGGCCAGAACGCCCTGAGCGTTGACGAATGAGCGGCCTGCACTTGCTCCCCGTCTCGCGCGCACATAACCTAAGACGCGGTAGAGCGGTTTCGGTCTATGTAATAATAATTTTGCTCAATGTAATTTAGCTGTATGTACCGAATGCGTACTTAACGGCTATGTGACAGGAGTCTTTTTACACCTTCTATGTCTTCCAAGACTGATGGAAGCACGATTGCAGCAGATTAGTAGCGATTTTTCACACCAAAAATAAAAGTCGCTTCCCGGCAATAGTTTTTGCTCAATGTTACATAATTTGATGCACCGAAGCGTAGATTCGAGTCTTTTTACACGACTGCCCAAAGGAGTGTAATGTTTTCAGGGTTGATGTATGTTTGTTTGTGAGTTTCTTAATTCCACCATAACTTTGAAATGCCTGAACAGATTTGGATGTATGTTATCGTTAGAACCCTTACATCATCCCGAGTGACAATTGCTATTTTTTTTTTTGAAAAAATAATATAGCGGCAGTATGGCTCCATTTTGAAGTGAAAAAAAAAATTCCTTCAATTATTACAATATGGATGGGTATCCAATTGAAGGCCTTGAATAGCACATTCTAAAAAATAAAAATAATTCATTGGCATGAAGGATATCAACCACGTTTCATACATTTTTGGTCCAAATTGAAAGCCAAACAAAAAAACAAAATTGTGCTATATTCTGTTACAATTTGTCAGACTGCGCATTTCTTTTTAATCGACTTCAAAAAAAAGTAGGAGGTTCTCAATTCGGTTGTATGTTTTTTTTTTTACCAATGTATTATTTGATTTTTTCCCTTGGCTCACCTGATGATCGACGGCCGTAGCGTCAGGCAGGCTGGGCGTGGAGTGACTCTTGCGGCCCTGTTTGGCCTCGCCGCCGGTAGCGCCGCCACTCACCACCTTGAGGTCGAACTTGCCCTCAGCGCCCATGCGGTACGAGTTGCGCCCGCCGTGGTCCCACCTCATGTTACACACGATTCAATTATAGCACACACACTATGTTACGCATCACATTACGAATTTTAGAATTTATCCATATATGAGAACTAAGTTTGGCAAAAAAATATAAGCTTTGTGTAATTTATGTATGTTCTAGTATTGTTCTCAAGTAAGTGACATTGTCATTTTTGAGAAAAAAATTTTTTTAAACCTAAACTGACCTAACTTTTAAACGAACACAATTATACAACAAAATACCCTCATGTATAAAAAAATTACACTCATTCAATGCATTCAAGACTCAATTAGCCGAATATTCAATAGCAAATAACACCCTTCCTAAAAAAATGCTGTGGCGATTGTGACGAACTTCATATTTATAATTTAATTTAGCTATAAGTAAGTGACTGCGTCTTTTTTGAGAATAAATACTAACTACTACTATGATCTTTAAAACTAATTCAGATATAAGAATGAACAAAAATAAAATTTAGATATTTTATTAACAGTTCTTTGGCGCACGCGCATTCACGATACTCAATTACACAATGCTTTTAGATGAATTGAGGATTGCGTTTGTGCCCATACGCCAAACATTAAAAGTCAAGAAGCGTGTCTCACCTAACATCAACCCATCCGTTGTGCAGGTCGGACGTGACGGTGCCGAGCGCCGGGTGCTGCCCGTCCTGGTCGCGCCACTTCCAATCGGGCCCACGCAGAACGCGCGCGCCCGCACATACGCCGCGCGCACCTCGCGACCAGCGTCGTGCGCGCGCGCCACCCACCGGGGTCGCACTGGCGCCGCCGCAGGGCCCGCCAGCCTGCCGGGGCGCTACCTCATTAACGCTCACCACCTGAGAACAAAAAACTCACTTATGTAACACGCATCGAATAAGGAATTTATTTAATCGAACCTCAAATAATTCCCATTTTGATTTCCCGAAAAAAAATTATGGATACTCTAATATAATAAAAATGTGCGTCTTTTGTAAGCCTCAAATAATTCCTAGAAACCACTGCAGTTGGTAAGCCGTCGCTTTTTTATAGTAGCTATTTTTTTTTGGTAAAAAAAAACCCCCTTCCCTCCTCCTCCGCCTTCTTTTTTTCCCTTTTAGTGAAAATTTGAACCACAAACTGCGCAAAATCGTAGGCGCCGAGAAAAAAGTAGTAGTTTTTTATAGTAGCTATTTTTTTTAGGTAGAATAGACCCTTTTTGTATATTTGAAAACCCCAAAAGTACGCAAAACCACAGGCGCCGAGAAAAAAATAATCCGCGGTTCTTACATCGGGCATCTTATTACAGCCGGCGGAGGCTACCCTCCCTGCGCGCCTCAGGCTCTAAAGAAACACTCTCGGAGTAAGGCAAACAAGTACCACGAGGAGTTGGGGTTGGCTAACTCAGTTCTATGAGTTTTAGAACCTAATCTATCCTAATTATTTAAAAGTAATCTGCAAAATAAATTAATCGTCTTGTTCGGTATTCTGTGTGTTTCATTATTCTTTTTCCCTACACACAACTTACACTCCTACCGCTATAATACCATCGGTATGAGGGAACGAAAGAGCCGAATTAAAACTAGTAATCCAAAAAGTGCGAAACTACTAGCAGTATAACATACCTTGCCATAGATCTCGAGTCCAGAAAGCGACAGATAGTAGCTCTGTCCGCTAGCATTCTTGCCGTTCTGCTGTATCCTGAGGAAGCGGTAGGGCGCGTCGGCACGTATGCGCCACGTGGCCGTGCTGCCCGGCTCTTGTAGCGTCTGCTCGTCGCTATGCGCCAGCAGAGTGCTCCACGTGACGCCGTCCGCAGACATCTTGAAAGCGAATGAGAAATATAGACGAAGCGCCAAGCAAAACAAATAATTTCGCGCGCCAACTTAGTGACTTATGTTATTATAGATAATATAGATGATTTATAGAAAAAAAACGGTAAATAATGTCTTTTACTTTCTTTAACTATATTATACATGTGATGTACATTAATTATAACAAATATTCATTTTGTTTGCTCAATCACGCATTAAGAACTGAACAAATTTGGATGAGATAGCCCATGATGTCCTGGATTAACACATAGAAAACTTCTTCCGGATACATGAAGTAGTTTCCCTAGGATGCAATTTAAACTGCAAACCACAGCTAGCATTCTCTTTCATCAGCATTCTCTTATAAATGAACAACATCCAGCATTACTTACTTGGAATAACCAGTTCCTGAGCGCCGAGCGTCCATACCCGCGAGCATGACGTAACGTGTACGCCGAAGGCACTACTTGTAAGCCCAAGTCACACGCTATAAAAGCTCGTCTGTCATCGTTCGTGTGTACGTTCAGTGGTTCCGGTGACCTCGAGAGTGCATCCTCGGCACGACCGTACGGTAACTGCCTCCCGTCAGACGACCATACGCTGACCAAACCGTGAGCACCGGGATTTACCCATTCGCAAGTACCTCCATTGCTGCCAATGAAGTAAAGAATACCATTCTCGTCGAAGTCATGCTAAAAAATAAAAAGATGTCAAGTTAATTTCCGTGGTCAATAAAATCTATAAATTGATACAAATATGTCAATCTCTTACTTCGTATGTAAACGTAATAGGAGCTTCTGATTTAATCTTCTGTACGAAGTTAAAAGTGGTTCGCTCCATGTCGTACCACTGGCGCGCCACAGACTTGGCGAGGAACCTCTCGAGCTGCCGCACAGTCGTCAACGCCTCCACCTTCAGGTTGCGGCCAGCGTTGTTGCCGTTGTTTGAAGTTGTGTCCTCCGTAGATTCATCGTTTGCACGTTCAACACGGAGCCTAAAGAGAAACGGACGATTAGAGATGCTTTACGATTGCCGTTAACTGAGAAAATAATTTAGCTGCGAAAGTATAACACACATGTTATTTATGTGGTTCGTAGTGAAATTATAACAGCCGCACAGAGCGATCTTCAAGAGTAAGCAACGCTTGCTGAGGTCGGTCCGTGGATGGGTGACCATCCATTACATACCAAGACCGCTCCATGCTTCGGATAGCACGCTAAGCAGTTGGTCCCGACTGTTATTAGTAGATCTTAAGACAGTCGTTATGGGTAGGCAGAAGCCCGAAAGTCTTGCTAAGGGGTATCGTGATACCCAGCAACTGGGTGTTGTGGATGTCAGATGGGCAGTCGCTCCACGTACTACTGGTATTTAGCTGCATCCGTTAGTCTGGAAGCCGACCCCAACATAGTTGGGGAAAGACAAGGCAGATGGTGATGATTGTGTGGTTCATAGAGTAATGATCACCTGATTCTCTTGGTGAGGTGGTGTAGCGTGCCGGCGGACGGCGGCGGCACGTCTCCGGCGGGCGCATGCACGGGCAGGCGCTCCACGCTCTCCAGCACCGCCACTAGGCGCGCCGCCAGCACGCCGCCCGCGCGCGCCAGCCAGCAGCGCACAACGCGCGCGCGCTCCGTTGCCTGGCCGCTGCCGTCTGTACGGTACACACGAGCTTATTATACGTATATCGTCTTACATAACCAACAGTCAAAGAGTATAAACACCCAATTAGGAGTTACTCTGTGCAACTCACGCTAAAAAAAAAACATTGGACAGAGAGAGTTGCAAGTTTAGATGTTTTTGGAAGATAAAATAAATAATAGATATGTCACTATTAAATGTCATTTAACTAGGCAAATTGTGTTTTTTTTAGTTATTGACATATTTTTGTCATTCGAAATCCAAATTTATGGACATCCATCACTTTCCAGGAATAACTTTGGGTAATTTACCTCACTAACCTAAAAATACATTGCATTCTAATAAACTGCTCGGGTGTTGAAAATTGGGAGACTGTCACTATCAGGTATAATTACCCTACATTATAAACATGATCGCATGTTTATTTAGCTTTCTGCGCCTGAACAATGTTGCGCTCGCCCTACTTATGCAAGTGAGTGACGAGGACGACACATCTCGGTGCTACCATGTACAGTCGCGTTCCTAAGTGCAGTCCAAACTCAATTAAATCTAATACACTAAGAAGAACTATACCAAAAGATGTTGACTTGAAAATAATGTCTACAGCTGCACATTGTCCGCCCACATCAGAAATATACTAGAAAATAGGATAATTACAAGACTACTCAGTGTGTGACGTACCATCGCGGACAATTACTAACACTGTAGACCTCATTGTAATCTGAATAAATAAATATTATTATTATTATTTGCGGTGAGCCAGTTTTCGACCTTATTATTATAGTAATAAAGTTCAAAAGTGGTGCACCGCAAATAATAATAATATTTATTTATTCAGATTACAATGAGGTCTACAGTGTTAGTAACAAAGCTTAGCCTATGTTAGTACTTAAGAACTAAAACAGATCGAGTCCCTATTTGTGAGCGCCCACACTAGCGGGCTGTCTGCCCGGGCAGCTCTTGAACAAAATGTCCGCGACGGCACATCAGTTCGTGGTTACTTACCATTAGCTTGTGGTGAAAGCACCTGCAGCAAGGAAGGCGCTAAGCCAGATGACTGCAACTCATACGCCGAGAGTAGCTCGTCTCCACACAACAGCTCTGTCAGTTGATCTAGTGACTCGGTCAACTCGTTTTGCCAGTCCTCTGAAAATTAATGAAGTTTTGCAGATGTTTGTCTATATAAATAAAAATGAAATGCTATTCTTTGATAAGAACGGCTGGCCCGATTTGGCAATTTTTTGTGTTAAAAATTTAAAATGTTCGTAATAGTCCGAATTAGGTTTTTATGGAAAGAAAAATTGCAAGTTTCCCGGAAAATTTACAAATTCGGGAAAAACGAACGGCTTTTTTTCTATGGGATTTTTGTATGAATTATTGAAAATTGGACAGGACAACATCTGTCGTGTCAACTAGTAATAAATAAATTAAAATGTTTCGTTACCAGTAGGTTGCGTGGCGAGTCGCTGCATTCGCGCGAGTAGTGCTCGCAGCCTTGCGACGGGCGGGCGCGGCTGGCGAGTGGCCGCATTCGCGAGGTGGCGCGAATACAGTGCGCGGGCACGCTCGCATACCTGGTGCAACCAAATTAAAGCAATGTACACACGTAAACGAGGAGTATGTAAGAATCGTAGCAAGTGGCGTTCTATAGTTTCAGGCAGAAACTTTAGAACGCCACGCCGTGAGCGTCACGCCTTCTTCCCATGGGGGTAGCTACATGGGAAGAAGGCGTGATTTTATGTATGTATGTCCACACTGTTTCATCAACTAGGTATCCCAGCAAAAGACACGTAATTTCAAATCCGACATATAGCTGCAACAGTTTTGTATTTTTACAAAAACATTTTATAAAAAGTTTATCAACAAACATAATATACAGAAGAACATTTAAATAAAATTCGGAATTCGTTTGGTTAGCTCGGATATGATTGGAGATTCAATTGACACAAAAGAATTACCCTTTTTAGCATTACAAACTTAATGTTTTCAATGTAAGGTCTTCTTTCCTAGTTTATTTTGCAATATTTATTACAAAAACAAAAACAACCAACGTAAATAAAGTTAATAACCTTTTTCCCTAATAGATGTTTTAATTTTCTTGCTACATTGTATAACAAACATTAGATTTTTGTTAGAATTAGAAATAACTTTAATAATATTACTTGATAAGAATCGTAGTCGTTATCTTGACTAATGTTTACTATTTATGCTTAACTCAATTCATAAAAATGAATGCGTACATCATCATGCTCAAATTATAACAACCATCAATTAGACAGTGAGCAAATGATAAAGTAGAACGGGCGATAGTAGATTACAAAATCGCAATAGCAACGAGCTCGCTGGCTGGTTGGTCAAAACTGCCGGTATTTAATAGATAAGCGACGTTTGGCGATGCGTTGGTTCGAATCCACGTCAAGCCGATCTCTTTTTAAAAGTACTCCGTAGGATATTCGCAACAAATTCATTGTTAAAGCAGTAACAATCTTTGAAACTTGAGGGGCCCCACATTGTGACGATGTCTGTACATTCTTGTTTTTAGTTTGAAGTTTTGTTAGCAAAAAAGACACCATTAAATAAAATAAGACACGATCTAAGACCGGGGAAAGGCTTGGTATCCAAAAGGATTGTTTCGCGGACAATTAGGTTTACTTGGTTTTAGTCGAATTTAATTCCTATTATTCAAATTCTAAAGACACATTAACAAACCTGTGCTTTCAACGCCTCTGCCTTAGCCGCTAATCTTGATCGACTCGCGTTCACCGCGTTATGAGGCGTCACTGTCCTGCGATCTGTCCAGCCACTCGCTAGCTCAGGACCTAAAAAGATAATATAATTTTATCACAGTAAACATTTGCCCAACAGTAGAATAATAAAGGTAGAAAAAAAATTTGCAAAAAGCAACTAGAGAAAGTTACAAAGAAAAGAAGTATTTATTGTAACTTTCGTTTTATTCTTAATCTACTAAGACTTATCCTTCATACAGTTTTCACAATAAAATTAATATGCATTAAAGTTTTATATTCTTACCTAAAAAGGTTTCAGCTGTGAACGAATGTTTGGTACCCCTGTTTGATTCGAAAATAAAACCAGGCAAGTCTTCTCTGAGTACTGTAGTTTGTTGCTGACCATCAGTATTGTGGATTTGTAGTTCTTTTTCCCTGAAAGAACATGCAATGAAGTCTAGATAACATCGAATGACAAAACATTATATTGTTTGTGCAGATAATACAAGCTACTTACTTTTTACATGAGAGAGCCCAGTTGCCGATAATCAACTTAGAGGCTCCAGGTTTAGACAGAATCGGTTGAGGGACCGAATTCTTTACTGAAGCTCGCGCTCTTTGAAGTTTGTCGATAAATTCGCCACGATTTTCTGTAATTAAACCATAACTCACAATTTTTCTCAACCCAACATGCATTAACCACGGACAAATGTTGCTGATATTTGAATTCGAGGATAAAAAAACTTAAAATCTTTTATTTGTCTCATGACCGCGAACACTGACCGTCTAAAATGTAACAGAAGATGGCAAACTGTTTTTTATTACGAGCATAATCATGAATGAATGAATGAAATATATAGTGAAAAGGGCGTGTACGATGTAATGTGCACTGGAAGCAACACTAGACCAATACGGAAATGCTGTCACTAGATGTTTGCAGCGATTGATCAACAATAGGTGCATTCTTCCAAAGTAGCCACGTATAAACATAGCCTAAGGGCGTTTTAACTGCCATGCTGAATTCGGCACGCAGGCGGGTTAGCCTCGCCCTCCGAATAGATTATATTTTTTTTTTCTACTACATATTTGAATACCCAACAAGGGCAGGAAGATGATGATGATATTTGAATACCCAACATTAAAAGAAAAATATGTCATGCATGCGGGCAATCCCACGTGCGTGCATAAATGCCACTAAATTCTTAATCCTCGTCCTATGGTAACCCGCAAAATTACAATTTTATAATTCTGTAAATACATATTTGCTACGGTCGCGAATTATATTTTCATCAACATACAACCTGATACGGGCCTGCAAATTGCAAAAAAACGAAAGAAAATATGAATTTTGCCGCCTTAATTGACAATACAATAACTGTACATACCGGTGTTATCAGTCTGGTGTTCAGGGCTGCCACTGGAGTACATAGTGGCGAGCTTGCCGTCGAGCAGGAAGCGGAACCAGCCATTGCTGCCCGTGCTGAGCTCCAGCGCGGCCGCGTCACTCCACACGTATAGAGCATCGCGGCCGCGGCAGAGCGACCACTCGGCCCACGAGTAGCCCACGCCGCTCGACAGACATGACGCGTCCTCGCTGCAGCCTACACGACACAAATACGGGGTGTAATAACCTTCCTCAAATTGCCTGTCTTGTGCAATCTCTGGCCAAAAAGCATAAAATAAACAGTAACAAATTTACTTTTAAAAAAGTAAAAACCGACTTCAAAACCTAAAACGAATAAAATAACTTTCTTAAAAAAGTTAACAGCTTCTGAAGTCGGTGCCAATCTAAGGCGCATTGAAGAACTGAACTCACCTACTTCAGAAGCTGTTAAGTTTTTTTAAGAAAGTTATTTTATTCTTTTTAGGTTTTTAAAGTCGGTTTTTACTTTTTTGAAAGTAAATTTATTTTTCCATTTTTAGTTGAATATACAATTACATAGGTAAAACCCAAGACAAACGAAAAGAAGAATCATCAAAATCCACTAAGTTATAAATTTATAACTTCGTACATAAGACTAATAATAATGTATTAAATTATGTATATTATAATAGGTCTTTACCTATGAAATTGCCGTTTTGTATGAAAAAATTTAAACGAATTTTTTTCATGCATTTTTTATTTGTATTAATCGAAGTAATCACCCATGCAATCAATGCATCTTTGCCAACGCAGTCGCAGTTTATTGATGCCCTTCTTAAAGAAATCAGCTGGACGGGAGGCAACAAATTCTTCAAAGGCATTTTGTACTGCCTCCCGGGTATTGAATTTTTTTCCCGCTAAGAAGTTATCCAAATTCTGGAAAAAGTAGTAGTCTGTAGGCGCAAGGTCTGGTGAGTAGGGCGGATGACGGAGAGCTTCCAACCCCAGTTCTTGCAACTTGGAGACCGTCTGCTGTGCAGTATGAGGTCGCGCGTTGTCGTGCATGAGCAGCGGAGACGAGCGATTAACCAATGCTGGTTGGAGATGTGCCAGCTTCTCCATCATTGTGTTCAGTTCTTCACAGTACACATCTGAAGTAATGCTCACCCCATTTGGTAAGAAGCTGTGATGAATCACACCGGCGCTAGACCACCAAACAGTGACCATCACTTTTCTAGGGGTAAGTTTTCGTTTAGGGCATTGTTTAGGTGCTGAACCAGGATCCAACCAACTTGCTGAGCGCTTGCGGTTATCAAACAGAATCCATTTTTCATCGCAGGTAACAATGAGGTTCAAAATTCCTTCATTTGTGTGTCTGTTGAGCAGTGCAAGGCACGTCTCGACGCGTACTTCGCGCTGGCGATCATTGAGTTCGTGGGGCACCCATTTGTCAATCTTTTTTACCTTGCCAATTTGACGCAAATGGACCAATATTGTTTTGACGCTAACGTCGAAAGCTGCTGCTAATTCAGCCGTAGATTGTGTATCATCAGCTTCCACAATCGCCTTTAATTCGTCATTGTCGACCAAAGTCTTCGGACAACCGCGAGGTTTTTTTCAGGTCGAAATTTCCAGAACGGAAGCGAGCAAACCAATAACAAGTGGTGCGTTGGTTTGTAGTGTTAGCTCCGTAAACGTCGTTGATGTTGCGTGCCGCTTGTGCCGCGTTGCTGCCACGACGGTACTCATATTCCATAATTACTCGAATTTTTAACGTATCCATGATGACGAAAAAGATTGAAATGCGATGAAAATGTAACACTAATCAATAAACAAATGACTACTTTTGGAAAAAAAAATCCATGTTTTTAAAATAAAATTAATTTGAAATTAGAATTCTTAGCCAAACAAAAATTATTTTGATTTGAAATGGCCAGTACTGCAGAACGGCAATTTCATAGGTAAAGACCTAATATTATTATGTATACACTAAAACCGTCCTCAACGTAGAGAGAAAATCGCGGACATAACATACAAACATACATACTTACTTACACACATACGGGTCGAATACAAAACCTCCTTTTTTGAAGACAGTTAAAAAGACCCATCACATAGCCAATATGTACGCATTCTGTCCATCAAACTGAGTAATAATTATTGCTGGGAAACGATTTTTGGTGTTAAAAATCGCTATTTACGGCAACGCGCAATGTAACGCACGCAAAACATGATGTATGCAACGGTACAGGAGGTGTATGTGTTTAAAGTTAAGTTACAACATTTAAAACTAGTTTTCGAAAAAAAAAAAAAAACATGGGCAGTCATGGGGACTGTAGACAGAAGTAAAACCTTAAACGTAAAACTATGCATAGCATGTCGCGGTGTCGAGATGTTGCGGCGACGCGATGCACGAACCCGTAAGATTTCCCCTACAAAAAATTGGCTGAAACCCCCTGCTAATAAATGCATCATCAATAATAACGATTAAATGAATACTACAAAATAATGTTTTTTTTTTTTTAACAAAAAAAAATACGTTTAAAACCAACTAAAAACAAATTACTTAATACATTTTCCATATAATCAGTAGCAAGTAAGATTGTGCCTCACTTAAAATATTTGTTTAATTTGAACTCTCTAGTTATCACCCTGGACAGTTTGACCTTGATGACTGTCTAATGTCTATACAGCCTGCGCTATTCTCGGGGTCGCGGGTTGTTCGAAAGAGATACCGTGGCCCTGGCACGGGCAACTAAAGGAACACGGGTGGGTTTTAGTCAGTTAAAGTCTGACACGCCCTCTCGCTCTCGCTTATTAGAATTTAATTTAAACACAAAATCATCATACCGTGAATTAAGAATGAATACAAGGATCTATTGGCGCTCGAATGACGTTGAAAGGGAGGTGTTTTTGGTAAACATTTGTGAAATGTATTGAAAAAATAAGATAGCGGAGTTAGTTCCAATTTTGACCACGCGCCAAGAGATCCTTGTACACACGGCTACATAATATCAAGTTATACATTTCTAGTTTAAGCTGATCTCGCATTGTATAGGATTTCCGTACAGTGAGAGGTCAGCTTATACTGGAAATGTATAGCTTGATATGTAGCCGTATGTACAGCTATGTTTCCTTACCCGGAATGCTAGAGGTTTCGCTGTCAGACGACAAGAAGGCCGCGGGCGCAGCCGCCAGGCCCTCCACCTTGCTGAATACTCCGAGGCGCGCGAACTGCTCCAGGTATATGTCGGAGGCCTTCACCATCAGCTCCTCGGCGATTCCCAGCACTATGAGGTGGCCGTCGTCGTCGTCCTATGTCGTAGTAAGTTCCCATTTTAAAAGTCTGGTCAGCAATATTCAAAGAAAAGTCGGGCCTAAAAGAATTCTTTTAATAGGTTTTCTAAATACAGGTACAATAAAAAACTGCACATTATTTGACACAGATTTCTTGTCTGTAACATAATATATTAATAATAAAACAAACACAATATTGATATAACACAAAAAATTACAACAATATAAAGAAATTATTATTAAACACAAGAGAAGGATTGTTGATGCAGGTAAGTTTCGATGGTGTGATGTCTTTACAAAAATGTGGATGCATTCAAGAATAAAATATGATAGTGAGAAAAACAAGAAATCAGAATCTTAATCAACTCTGCAGATAATAAATAAAGTATTAGTATTATAAGTCTGATGCTTATGATAACTGATATTCATTATTTGTGTTTAGCTGTTCTAAGGTCTAAGCTGAGCGCAGTTGATGGCATCGTTCGACGGATTCAAGCCAAACATGGATTTCAAACGTACACATAAAATCCGTGCAACGGTGTCTCAAGCAATCATGAGGTTACGGCTCTAAAACGGATGATCAGTTTGGCGAGCTTTATTTATTCTCAATCTGTTTTGAAGATATAAATTAGACCATAGGAAGTTTATCGTCTTGTTCGAAACCACTGGCTGCATAATTCGGAATAATAGGTATAAATCAGTCATTTTAGAGCCGGCTTGGTCAGGCCTGGGAGCATCACACCATCGTAACGTTACCGCGGGCGGGCGGATATAGCGGCTGCGCAGCACTCGAGGCGCCGCGCGCCTGGCCGCGCCCAGCTCGCCCTGCCACACACACTACGTCAGCCCGGGGGGACCACACAAGTGACACGAATAATTAAGAGCGATGCCGCAATAGTACCGTCAAGTCAATTATTGGTTTTACACTTTACAAAAAATAGACTTATAGAAATACTGAGTGGCGATGAGGCGCGACGGCCAAACATTGGTAGTTTATTCGTACTAATTCGAAAACACGAAGATTGCCGAGGCCTTAAATTGTAGTACTGTCCATTGCGTGAATTTACACTCATTATCATTACTCGACATACAGTCCAGCCAGTTTGTAGTTTTACCTGGAAAGTTTTCCGGGAGTTTAGAAAATTGGTGATTTTATTGAGTTCGACGTGTTCTCTTTGTATTTTCACTATGCCACCTCGTATCTTTGCCGCTCGCGCCGCCATATTGGAAAAATGGCGCCTAATAGCAGTTTTTTGACAATATCTTCTTTCCGACTCATTTTTACCTATACAAAATTAAACAAGAGAAAATTTCCATCAATTTATGTGATTACAATGTTTTTTGTAAAATCAATAGTTTTGGCGTACGAGCGCCGCAAATACACCAACAAGTGTTTTTCGTATATTTACGAAAAATATTTTACTATGCGTTCCAGGTATAAGGGAATGCGTCCGCCTTTGTGTCGGGCCCCCTCTCTCCCTTCTACGATACGTCCGCTGAACTCAATAGAAGTATTAGGCTGAGCATCCACTGGCCCACGCCGGCCGCAACACCCGCACGGCACGCAACGGATTTGTTGTTTGTATGAAGAAATGAAAATGCGGGCGGTACCGGTAGAGGACGCAGTGCTATATGAATTCATACAAAGCAAACCGAAATCCGTTGCGAACTGTGCGTGCGTTGCGGCCGGCGCGGACCAGTAGATGCTCACATTTAGGGGTTTAATTATGAAATTGCCGTTTTGCACTGAAAAATTAAAAAAAAATCTATGGTAAAATATATTTATTTAATCAAAATATTCACCCTCATTGTCTATACATTTCTGCCATCTCATGAGGTTATTTATGCCTTTGCGGTAGAACTCTGGGGACCTGGACTCAACAAACTTATACTAACTTTTTATATTAATGTTTTATCGTAAAATGAGTCGGAACGGAAAACTGCTATTAGGCGCCATTTTTCCAATATGGCGACACGAGTGGCAAAGATACGAGGTGGCAAAGTGACAATTCGAAGAGAGCATGTCGAACTCAATAAAAACACCACTTAGTATATTTTTATTCTTGACTAGAAACCAAAAATTAAGAATAACGTGTATCAGGGTTTTTCGAAAATCTACCCATAAGGGGGTGAAAAGGGGTAGTGAATTTTTCAGGGGAGGATTTTACTGCGGGGGTTTTTTTTTTAACACTCGAAAATTGGTAAAAATAATCTTTCAGTCAAGCTATGGAAATATCCGAAACGATGTTTTAAATTCCACTCCTGTGGCATGAAAACAGGGAATACAGTTTTTAAGAACAATCTTATTCATTTGCTTAATTAACTTGAAACTTGGCACAGATTCTTACCTAAGTAATAAAGTTTGTCATTAATAGTTTTTCATAACTACCCTGGAGGGAGGGTCAGAGGGGGAGGGGGAAGGGTGGGTGAGGGGGAGAGGTAGGGGATGGGTGGTGCGGAGGGAGAGGGGAGGAGGATAGGGGCAGGGGTTGGTGAGGAGAGGAAGGGTAGGTGAGGAGAGGAGTGGTAGGTGAGGGGTGAGGGGGAGGGACGGGGTGGTGAGGGTAGAGGGTGTAGGGGACGTGTTGAAGGGGGTGTGAGAGGGGGAAGGAGAGATTAGCGGGAAGGGGATGCGATGAACAAACGTGCTAATCTCTGGAACTACCAGTCGGACTTTAAAAAATCTTTTTGCATTTTATAGCCCAAATCTAAAGGAAGGCTGTAAGTAGGCATATTTAAAATCACTCTAGGACCTTTACGTGGCAAGCTAAAAGAAAAAAAATCAGAAAGAATGCTAAGCGAAAACGAAGTAATAGAGCGGGCAGGCAATGAGATGCGCCGGGGTGGGTCGGGAGAATAAGAAATTTCACGCGGACGAAGTCGCGGGCAGCAGCTAGTTATAACTATGCAACGGATTTTGATGCGGTTTTCACTATGATTTAGAGAATTTATTCCGGAAGATTTAAATGTTTATTACATTAAATTTGACTTACGTAAAATAGATAAATGTGGATGTTGTTGTTGATGTAGAAACCTTCATGTTTTGTCAAGTCGTAAAACCCATGCGAAGCAGGGCCGGGTCACTAGTGTCAATAATAAATCTATTGCTTTTACTGTACTGAGACGTCATCGATTGCAATTATCCGCAAAGAAATTGCGTGTGGTTGTACCGTGGGCTATTTTTGATGGGCAGGCTGCTTTAGTGTATTAAATAAGGGCATGTATTTAATCGCACCTCAAATAATTCCCATTTTGCTTTCCTAGAAATATTATGAACACTCTAATATAGTGAATGCGCTTCTTTTCGTGAACCTCTAATAATTCCTATTTTGGGATCCTAAAAATACTAAATAGCCAAGTATCTGCGACCAACTTAACCTTTTGCACGGCAATGCCTTTTTACGTTACTTCACCCCCGACGCCAAGCCTAGTAAAAATTATATGTGGTAGGCATTTTCGTTAGTGATGGGACAATTTCAATTATTATTTAGTTTATTATTGCAATTTGAGGTCATGAACAATGATTATTACTAAGTAAACTACAATAAAAACACTATTTCATAGCAGTTTCGACCAGATTTTATTAGAAATCTAAACAAGACATCAAGAAAGAATAAAAAAAATCTTAAATTTTATGTGATTACGAAGTTCACAGATATGTATCTTTTTAGAAAAAGTATTGTTGGGATTACTATAATATCGATTAAGAACGCTGTTACAAATGGGTAGTCAAATCATTACTTTTTTACACAAAAGTATGTTTATTAAATAAAATTCTTTGCATTCTTAAAATGTTTTATGGCCGAATTGTTGATTGATGTACATGGTACGATTCTGAACTATAAATATAATTTGAGATAGATACAGTTTCTCAATAACGGTACCGAAGTAAAAAAAATCATTTCGGTACCTTTTTTGAGAAACTGTACCTATCTCAAATTATATTTATGGTTCAGAATCGTACCATGCACATCTATCAACAATTCGGTCATAAAACGTTTTATGAATGCAAAGCATTTTATTTAATAAACATACTTTTGTGTAAAAAAGTAATGATTTGACCACTCATTTGTAACAGCGTCCTTAATACTAAAATAATAATAAACTCAAAGTAGATTGATTAAGTTAATTAAATGATTGTTAGATTTTAAATTATGTAAATATTCATGGATAATAAAACATATCAAACTAAAAGATTAAGCTAAATTTAAAATTCTTATTAAGATAGAATACGTGAATAAAGAAGTTGTTACTAAAAATTATGAATTATTGGACAACCCTTTCTTACTTAAAAATATGCTATTGGCAATGAGCAGTTTTTTTTTTTTTTGTTTGCCTCGCCTAACCTAACGCCACCTACCGCGAGATTACAATCGCTGTAAATATGTACGTAACCTATTAGAAAACTGCAAATTTAAGAAAAAAAAGAAATCTTTATTCAACATATATTGTAACAATTTGTAAAGAACAAATTATATAAAAACAATATAAAAAAAATAAAATATACCTAATGATTAATTATTTATTTAAGGCTAAATAAACTGTTGAATTTTCCACCTGATCAGCGTAAATGTAACTTCATGGTACAGCTGCGAGCATGGCACCACGCACACTTGCCACTTTGCATACGTTGCACATAAAACGTGTGTTAATCCGTACACCGCGAGAAGCACAAAATTTATATCTAAGTTTTTTTTCCAATTGGTATATAATAGGGCACATGAGCTGCTGCATTACCTGGCAGTACACGCCCATGATGTTCAAGAGCTGACCGGTGTTATTGTGTGTTCAGATGCAGACTGCCCTCCATACTTTTGTATTACAGATTGTTGAAATATTTTCAAACGTAATTTATGTTTGGGCAGATTTGTATTCAAAAGTTTATCATAAAGAAAGAATTCAATAAGGTCATATCAATTATATGAAAAAAAAAAACTTTTTATACCATTTGTTTTTCGGAGACACTGAACGTTACTTAGAACAAGACCGTACAAAACATGTAGGTAACTTTTTTGCAAGTTCTTGTAATTTTTTTAAATATATTTAATTTTATGTAAGTTCGTTTCGAATTTAGCGATATTATCCCATCACTAGCTGACATCTAAAGTTGTCATCGGCGCCAAAAAAAGGGAAGACATAGTTAGAATTCAATGCTTATTTCAGACACCATTTAATACGTTACTATATAAATTTATTACATAAAATATATTCTAAACTGCATTTTCACATTTTATGAACATTTAAAACTCCATTAACAGTCAGTATGGAGTCTCATACAAAACAAAAATATTGTTATGAAAATAGCAAAATTTAGACACCTTTAGTTGTCGGTGGCGTCTCAGCTACGCGACCATTTAGCAACTTAAGTGGTCAATGGCGTTCAAAGGGTTAAAAGGTTTCTAGAGGTTCATTAATTTAGAAAACTGCCGGTCTATTCTGTAAAAATCTCATCGTGAAAACTTAGGTGAAGTGAGCTATCATTCCACCTGATGCTAGGGATTGTCACTTGACAGCTCACTTCACCTAAGATTTCACGGTGAGATTTTTACAGAAGGCTGTACAGCATAGGCCGCGTCCTAACACGATCGTCGCACTGTTTTAATGAATATGTACATACATTGTCACGTATGTACGTCATTTTTCAGGTAAACGATCGCGTAATCGCGTATTCACGTGACCATCGCTTTCGGTTAGGACGCAGGGTTAGAAGATCAATATGTTTTAAATAATCATTTATGTTTTTAGAGCATCAGTTAAATATCTTCGTTAAATGTGTGAACTCACGGCATTGTCGAGCACGGCAGCCACGAGCTGCGTGAGGAGCGCGGCGGCGTGCGGCTCGCGGCGCAGCGAGATGGCTCGCAGCAGGCGCGCCGGCGCGTAGTGCACCATCTTGCGCACCAGCGACAGGCACGCGCGCCGCACGCCCGCGCCTCCAGCGCCCAGGTAGCGCGAGCAGAACACCGGCACCAGGCGTCTGGGACAAACAGACTCATCAATACACAAGCAGTGGGGCCGATTTTTTTTGGGTACAATTTAACCCCTTGTAATGGGAATTTGAATTATTGGGCATAAATTTTCAAAAACCCTTCCTTCCTTTTCTTCCTTGGACGTGGCACGGCGAAGGTATGTAAGCGACTGGCGAGCCCCGCGCTGGCGTTCCTATCCCATGTCCAAAAAGCAATTCAGCAAATCGCATCGCTAGGGTCGCTACAAACTCTTATGCAAAATGTCATGCTTCTAGAATCAGCAACTTAGGCTGTGAGTTGTCTGTCAATTTTATTATGTAGAAGATAAGCCAACAACTACTAATTACAGAGTTGACAGCAGAGAAAGTAATAGAGGACCAACAGGTTTGGTCTGTTAGCAGCATTTTTTTTTTTTTGTTGTATTTTTTCATGGTCAAAGGCATATCACCAAGCCAAAACAACATAACCATCTACTACTCAAATAATTAAATGTGATAAATAAAACTAAAATAGTCTTTACTTACTCCAGGTATACTGCTGCCATTTCCTTATCTCCAGTTTCAGGGAAATCATCGTCATTGGTCGGTGAGGGAGAGTCGTGATTACCCACTACTAACCACTCGCCCGGGCACTGAAGAATAGCTGCCACTTCCCTGTGACCTAGATGGACAAATAAAGATATGTAAGTATTTCAATTTAGTTACTTCATGATAAAAAAACCGGTCAAGTGCATGTCGGACCACGCACAATGAAGGGTTCCTTCCGCTACTCCGTAGTTGAAAAGAATTTATCTCAAAAACAAACTTTAACATTGTAGTTGAAAAAAATGTTCTCCCATATGTCACGGTCAATTCTATAACTGCAAACTTAAGTTTGTAATCCCAAAAAAAGATTTTTTTACTTGTGCTGTGAGACCTTGTTCTTGCCAAATTTCATGATTCTTGGTCAACGGTAAGTATCCTATAGGTTTTGATTTGCTTGCGAGTATCAAAATGGCTGAGTCACATAAATGGCTGTATCTTTTTATTGCATTGACATATAAGCTTGATATTTTTAGAGCTTCGAAGGTCCGTAGACCTATGTATTTGATACTAATTTCAACATGATACCTCCTCCACGCATTCCTGAGAAAAAGGGTCTTGACAGACAGGCAGACAGACGGACAACGAAGTGATAAGGGTTCCTTTTGAGGTACGGAACCCTAAAAATTATGGATTTCATAATATTAGTATATATATATATTTACCTTGGTCGTGTCGTTCCCGAGCCTTATCGAGAGGCGTTTTTCCGTCTTCGTCTCGTAGGTCAGCATTGGCACCATAACGAAGAAGCACTTTGGCAATAGCAGGGCGACCAAAGCAGGCCGCGTAATGCAGAGATGAACTCCGTTGACCACGATTTACGTCAGCACCTAACACAAAATGTGACATGCAGTAGTATTTACATGGAGTTTCTTGCCCGTTCTTCTCCATTGGAACCTACTACGCTTTGGAATGGGCAATTAGCCTGACTGACCAACCCCATTATAACTCAAATTACCTGTAATTGGTTTATTTGAAATAAATGCTTTGAGTTTGTATTAAAAAACTTCAAAAATTAAATACATAAATAAATAAATGATAAATGATACATAAATATTATTTTTATGGGAACAAAACATCCACCTCAAAACCTTACCTTTCTCGCACAAGAACTCGACCATTTCCCTTGTACCGAAAGCCGAGGCCCAATTGAGCAGGGTTTGTCCTACATCATCGGTGAAGTTGACGTCGACGGCGCCGCTTGACACGGCAGCCAGCAGGGCGTCGGTGTCCTTGCCGCGGATGCAGTCGATGAGCTGGCGATGCGACTTGTCACCGCGCGCGCCGCTGCCGCTGGCTGACGAGCCCTCGCCGCTCGCGCCACCCGACGCGCTCGAGCCCGACGTCGAACTGCCGTTGCGAGTTGAACCACTGTACAGAACGGAGACAGTGAGGAGCATGTGAGGAGCCTTCTTCCACTAAGTTTTTTTTTCTTAATTTTTTTTTTAACACAAAATATGACAATTTTACCATATCATAATTAGACCAGATATATGAACGTAAACGAAGCAAAAGGAGTACTCCATAAAAGGAGTATGTAAGGATCGTAGGACGTGGCGTTCTGTAGTTTCAAACTACCCCCAAGGGAAGAAGGCGTGAGTTTATGTAGGTATGTAATATTATCATATTTCCTATCATTTGCTACACATAAATATCTATATACTAGCTGACCCGACAGACGTGGTCCTGTCTTAGCTATGAATATTCTAATTTAAACGCGCGAAGTTCCCGAAGGCGCAAGCTGAGGACATTTTGAATTGTAGGAAAACTTAATTTATATTTTAAGATTTGAATTACGATTTTTTGTTCAAAAGTAAAAAACCCGGAATAAATTTTTATTAAAGTAAAAAAGTCAAAAATATGATAAAGATTAATTGGAGCCAATTAATTTGAAAAAAAAAATTGTTTTGAGTATGAATGTCGGCAATTGATTTTTATTTTAGAATACTACAATCGCTGACCCGCCAGACATCCTGTCAAAATTTCAATAGATCGAACGGCAGGAAAACACATTATGAAATTAATTTGAATTTGGAATTCTAAATAGAATGAAAGATTCCCGACAGACATTGCCCTGCCCAAATTTCATGTATGAGAGAATGAATTTTCTTCATATTTTTTTTCGTCAATTTTCCAATGTTTTTAATAGTTATTCTGCTATTCGGGACGGAGACAAATACAAAAAATCTAAAACCATGAAAATCGGTCCAGCCGTTCTCGAGTTATATAACAACAACACAACGAACAAACTCGACTTTGTTTTTTATATTAAGATTTTATTATTTTGATTATAACGAAACTGATTTACATCCGTCACACTCATTGTAAGGTCCAGTTGAAAACCATAGCGTCAGGCACGAGTTGTCTGGCATTTTGCAGAACTGGGCTTATTTGGCACAGCCCTGTAGCTGGCAACACAATATTATTATTATTTAGAATTAAGTTTTTTTCTTTGTTTTTTTTTTTAATATGGTGTGGACTTATGACCTGACGCAGGGGCTCGTGCCCGAGTCATATCAGCCGCAAGGGTCGATCGATCAGGTTGCCGCGGTCGGTCCGTGGATGGGAAGGGTGGATCTTTATATACAGAGACCCCTTCGTGCCTCAGAAAGCTCGTTAAGCCTTGGTCCCGGCTGTTATTCTTGGGTCTTTGACAGTCGTTATGGGTCGTCAGAAGCCCATAAGTTTTGGGGTATCGTGTTACCCAGTAGCTGGGTTATAGAGGTCAGATAGGCAGTCGCTCCATGTGTATATATATAAATACTGGTATTCAGCTGCATCCGGTTAGACTGAAAGCCAACCCCAACATAGTTAGGAAAAGGTTAGCAGATTGTGGACTTATGACATGTGCCAAATATTTATATTTTCTTTCTTTATTTTCTTCAAACGTAATTTATTTTCTTTTTTTTTTAATGTTTTTGTTTACTAGTCGGATTCTGAGATTTTACCATAGATAGATTAGCTGATAAAGTATTATTTTCATGCTACAGTTTTGATAGTTAAAAGACTGCAGTAGAGTACTCTGGAAAATAAAACTGAAACCAATCGCAATGTGTAGAGTGCAACAAGGATCGTTTGGCGCCTGAATGACATTGACAGAGGGGCATTGAGGGCCTTAGGACACCTTCGCCGCCAAATCGCATGATGTTCCGCTATTCCAATCGCGATTCAAGTAGCAGAACATCACGCGAGTCAGTTGAAATGAGGTACTGTGGTTTCGCGGCGGAGGTGTGATACCCGCCTGAAACATTTGTGACATTGTCACGGAAATTGTATTGAAAAACAAGATGGCGGCATTCGTTCCAATTTTGGCCGAGCAAACATTATATAGGTGCTTACTTCTGTATGGCATGCCGCCCCTCACACAGGAGCACCAGCAACAAGTCGACGAGCCGCATGCACTCGAGGCACCAGCGCTCGTCGGCCTGCACAGCCGCTTCCACTGCTGAGCATAACTCCAGGCGGACGAGATCCTATAAACCATTGTAATTTATATTCACTACATTCGTAAACATTCCTACTCAGTAATCAGTTTTATATGCATTTATCTCAAAGTTCAAAAAAGTTAAATATTAATACAAATGAATAAAGGCAACGTATTTTGATGCGATTTTCCACATTATGTAGAGAATTTATTCCAGAAGGTTTATGTGTAACAGGGTGACTGGTAATTAGTGACCGATGCAAACACATGATTGTGTACTCATGATAACAATAACTTTTAGAAAGAAAAGAAAGAAAAGAAACAATAACTTTTTTGACTGTTAATTAGTGATCGATACTTAAACACATGATTATACTCTTGACGTACTTTTACTAACTAATAACTTTTATTATGGGACCAAACCCAAAATCGCAAAAAAAAATCAGCTGTTCCCCACATTTATGTTCGCATAAAATGTAGGGAACAGCTGACTTTTTTTTTCGAGATTTCAGCTTTGTTCCCATACTAAAAGTTATTAGTTAGTAAAAGTACGTCAAGAGTATAATCATGTGTTTAAGTATCGATCACTAATTAACAGTCACCCTATATAATACATCAATATTTAACTTAGATAATAATAAGGAAATCTTCATGCTTTGCCAAGTGGTAAAACCGTGCGAAGCAGGGTCAGATTGTTAGGTAAAATATAATTATTATTTAACTTACATGTGTAATTTGTGCGGAACCACGGCATAATGTAGAGAGTAGGCTAACGGTAGTAGATACTGCTGGAGCCGAACACTTGTCGTCGCCACTCTCAGCGCTGCCCAGCCGACGAACTAGTTCCTCTATCAAACCTATGATGGAAAATATGGTAACAATTTAGATTAATAATGCATAAGATGAAATACTTAAAAATAATAATGGCTTAAAATTAGGCTATTATGAAGAAATAAATAATGTTTTTTTACAGTACAAATACGTATTTTTAAATAAAATTACATTATAAAACAAAGTAGCTCCTTTTTTTATGCCTCAAAGCTCATCCGCACTGGCGCGTTTCACTTAGTTTATTTGAAATATCATGTTACATACCATGTTCAGCCAGTGGGGCTGGATCAGCATGAGCGCGCGCAAAGCGGTCAGCAAGCGACGCGAAGCACCGGAGCGCCGCGTCGGCCACCCGCGCGTCATTGTGACGTAGCAGTGCCGACAGAGACGAAACTGCGTCACCCACGCGAGCGTCACCCGGCTCCATTTTCCCACATACCCTAACAAAACAAATTATTTTTCAATAATCACGGCAAGTTTAGGAATGTTCGAGCAATCACAAAGAAGAACAACAACAGGGCACAAACTAATATGATTTACATATCAGGAAGTCATCAATAAAATACCTTGAAACCACTGCCATAGCTGAGTGCAGTGTATCCTTGTGCACAGAAGTACCATGATGTGTAATAAAGTGTAACACTGCAGGGAGGCCACCACCTTCCCAAACAGCACCTGCTTCCCTGGTGCATACCAACTCCAACACCTGAGATCAAAGATAGGAGGTACAGTTACAACAACTTTAAAAAACTCTCTAACTTCAACACTGATGCTTCAAAAACTTACTTTAATGCACTGTTCAGCAAGATCCTTGCTGGTACGATTGTTAGGATCTACTGTGAGCAATCTGCTGCAAATAGCCTTAACTGCTCCTTCAATAGCAACAATCCGTCTTGTGCATTCAGCTGCAAAATAAATCAAAATGTATGTATAGCCAAATGCATTAACTAACACAAATTTACAGAAAAACAATGAAATGATACAATTTTTGACAGACTGAAACGAGATTGCGAACGTTGTTAAAAATACGGGAATCGCCCCTCTGAAGTAAAACAAAAATATTTTTATTTTTTCAAATGGTGAATTAAGTGT
The DNA here is from genome assembly GCA_946251885.1 of Cosmia pyralina. Taxonomy (NCBI): domain Eukaryota; kingdom Metazoa; phylum Arthropoda; class Insecta; order Lepidoptera; family Noctuidae; genus Cosmia; species Cosmia pyralina. The sequence continues at coordinate 17,978,159 of OX276346.1, forward strand.
CCGATCATGACCACATACAATGGAATTAAATTTCTGTTTACGCATTAACAGAATTCGAGTTAAACATATAATTTACATAATATAATATTTACATGTGTAGCAAATACTTTGTTCATTTTTGCCATCAGACTTACCGGAAACATCTAAATAGTATGTGATAGCCCTGGCTGTCACCTCCAGCACATTATCTGGTGCACATTCATCTAAGAATATTTTACACAACGCTGGAAGAAATGTTCTTGGAGGGCAGCTGAAATAAAAGTAGGTCACATTTAATGTGTTGCTCCCAATTATGATAATTTTATAATATTGTATTTTTGATAAGATAATAAAAAATTAGCACTGTTAGTAAATATAGACAAATTAAAATAATCTTTAATGTGTTTGATTTGATTTGATAAATGAAACATACGTCATTATTACTAAAAAAAGAAAAACATGGCGTAGTTGATTATAATCAAAGTGAATTGATAATAATGGAACGTCTCTTAGAAGAGATTATTTTCTATGTTGTAAATCTTTTTTCGTGGTCTACCAGAATACGGTTTTTTGATAGTATCGAGATTTGAACCGGACATTGATGTGGTGATTTGAAACAGAGATTTATCTCCGTGGTCGTGACATCTAGTTCGAGCCTGGAATTAAGGTCCCGGTGAAGGACAGGCTACTTTTTACCGACATATCACGCGGGCGGAAGCTAGTATTACAGATAATAAAGAAATCTCAATGTATTGTCAAGTCATAAAAACTACAGTGGGCTGCTAGTTATACATAAAACAATAAAAATATGTAATATGTATAAAAATATGTTATACATAAAACAACACAATGCCTATAATCCCCATTGGTTATGGAGGTATTAAGTCATATATTCAGCCATATTTAGTCAGCTGATTCAATATTCTGTTATATGGACACATACACTAAACACACACACACACCCCCACACCCTCACACACACAAACACTACCCTATTATGGACTTCAGGTACAAGTCAACAAGTCATTCAAAGTCCTAATTTAATAAGAAATAAAAGCCAGGTGCAGTACATAGTGCCTTTAGCCAGAGGACTAGTGAGCTCAAATTAAATAACCAAATAAAAAGGCCCGTCTAAAACATTGGTTTGATAATACTAAGTATTTTGGAATCTAAATATTGCCAGTCAACTTGTTATAATTTTATGCATGTAACAGTGTAGTGTAAATTGTAATCTGTGGAAAACGTAGTGGGTAGCATAATTGTTAAATGTAATATTTAAGTTATTTTGTCTATTTGTTATTGTGCTACTGTTTGTTTTCCCTAAATAAATAAATAAATAAATGCTTAACATTTCAACGTTGCTGTTTCATTGAGTCTAGATATCAGATGCTTTCACAATATTGTTCATAAATATTCTGATTAGGTATGAACTATTTCATCAGATGGAAAAATAAACTATTTATCAATCTGGTGAAATGTACAATTATGTCCTAAAAAGAGTAGTTTATTATTAAAAATAAACTGAATTTATAATTTGTTGCTAACACATATCCAGATCTCATTGCAACAGTGAATTGAAAGTTGATGAAACAAACACATCTATCAATCTGTTGTTTAGCTTATCCAAACCAGCCGCCGGGGTCGCGGATTGTTCGAAAGAGATACCGTGGCCCTAGCACAGGCAGCTGAAGGAACATGGGTGGGTTTTAGTCAGAAAAAGTCTGACACACCCTCCGCTCCGCCCAGAGCAGGAGAAGTCATTTGATGATTTCCCATCCACAAAAAAAAAAGCTTATCCAAGCCAAGCCTTTTCCAAGCTTGAATGATGATAAGCTATGTTTTAGTTGGCTGCTTGCCATGCAGCTTATATTTTAGAATTAATTACCTTTCAAAGCATCTGTCAACATTGTCCGACATGAGCAGCAACATGCACAGTTGTTCAAGAGCAATGAGCTGCATGTCACGCTCATCACCCTGCCCCGTCAGCAACCATTCTAACAGGGTTTCTGGATCCACTTCCGCCATCTATAATACAATAAAATTAGTAAGTATGTTTAAATTACTAAAACACTATTAACTAACTAATATACCATTAATCCAAATTCAATTCAATTTTGACACAAAACATTAAATAGAATAAAGCACCACATAGCTACCTTCTTGATTTAGTGGCCCAGGTCACCTGAAATGGGAATAAATAACTGTGAACAATGCATTAGTCACCACCTCAAGTTTAAAAATGTCTATACCTACTATAAATTTTTTGGTAAATTAATGAAGACGATAATACCACTATAATTAGGATGTTGAAACGTGATTATGAAATTAGTTCAATGAACTATATACTATTTATAAACATCATAAGTTTCCAAATAAGTTACTTACTTGAAAAAAATAACGTGTTCATGTTAAAGAAAAAAACATCGATCACGAGAAATATTAGACATGAGATTTTTATTGTAATTTTATGTAGGTTACGGAATAATATGACTGAGAATAATGTGCAGAATGGTCCTTTCTCTTTCGTAATAGTAACTTAAAAGAACACCAACATGGTTTCTAAAATATAGAAAACGTACGATAAAGTTAGCAGTAAATTATGATTAAAAAACATAAACAATGATAAATAAGCACAATAAATAAATAAGTTTTAGGACAAGAGTGAAGGTGACAATGTATTTCTTACCACTTGCAATCAGTTGACACTAATCATCGATATCAAATAAAATGCACTTCAAACTATTTTAAAGAAATCTAAAGTTTATTTTAAAAGAATTAACACCCAGCTGATATTACAACGCAATTTAATAGCACAAGATTTTCTACAAAAACCTCTTGACATCAAGATCATCAATCGCCATTTCCACAGATAAATAAACTTTTTTTTTTTACTATTTTTGTTTGGCAACTTTGTTTCTCATACCACAGACAAGCACAATGAATGATTCAAACAAAATTGGCGGCGCGGCGTGGGATCACCCACACCGCCAAGTTTGTTTGACAAAAATATTGTATTTTCATAACATATTCGTTAAGGTTTTTGTTGTACTCCCGTTTTCCTGCAAAAAAATCCGTGTTCGAGACTCCTCTCTTTACGAGTGCGGGTTGAAAGAGCACTCTGGATCACATCTTCTTTGAGTGCTCAAACAACGTTCCACCTTTAGATTTATAAAGACGCCGCCATAAAAAGATTCCTCTTCCGACTAATTGCTCTTATTCCTCAGTTCCTCTCCTGCTTGTGGCGCTGATGACCTTCATCCGTCACAATAACATAAAGTTGTGAATTAATCTATGCGTGGTGGGTGTGGTATGCGTAGGTATATAATTATTTAATAATTATACTATTTAATTATTTTTATTTTTGGTTTGTTTCAGGCCCTTAACAACCCAACAAAATCTACATTGCATTCAACTGTATCAATCAAAGATTTTAATTTGTTTTTAACTAATTATTACTAGATATTATTTTTTTTTTCATGCATGCTTGTTTTTTCAGTTCACTTTCCTATACATTGGCAGAATAGTTGACATCGGCTTTGCTTGCCATTTTTTAAAAATAGAACAGAATAACATAAACCGTCACGCCTGTAATTCCGGAAGGTTTAGGCAGAGGTGTACCTATAGTACACCCACATTTCGCCAGTTACATTTAAATCCCATGTAACAGGGGGCGAGCCTGTAGCTAACAACTGTGCGCAAATCCCAGACTCCGGGCTGTTACTGAGTTTCCAGCGCAGCGCCAGCGCTACCACGCCGATGCTGCGGAAGGGATGATGGCAATTCGATTAAGGATGATGGCGCTTTTCGATGCAGAGCTATATCAGCTAATGTGTGCGATGACCTGGGAATAAATACTACCATTAGACCTGTCTGGCTGATTAATCCATTCTCCCTATTTATTATTATGCTCTTTGAATCCGTTGTTCATTGTTCAGACAAAGGTGGTGGCGGTAGAGGTTAGGGGTCATTCGGCCCACTATGGAACTGGGCCCGCGGACCAGTTACCCCTTTTAAAATTTGATAGTGGTAAACTGGGCCCACATCTGTTTTGCTTTCAATCAAGCGAAGGGTGGTTTAAAATGGCTTATATATTATTAAGTATACAATATATATACAGGTACAAGCATTTACATATATAATATACTATATTTTTTTTAAATACCAAAATATGACAAAAAATATATGGGTTAGGTTAGGTTAAAACTGTGACCTTCTACGCACGAGCTGAGCGAGCGAAGCGAGCGGTGCCGCAGTAGCGGCGGCGAGTGCCAGAAACGACTAGATTATATAAGCCATTTTAAGCCACCCTTCGCTTGATTGAAAGCAAAACATATGTGGGCCCAGTTTACCACTATCAAATTTTAAAAGGGGTAACTGGTCCGCGGGCCCAGTTCCATAGTGGGCCGAATGACCCCTAACCCGGCGGTAGTGGTCACAGCGCGGACAGATGTGTAGTTCAAACTTCAAAGAGTATACTAACTATTGGTAACTATTGATGTGTGTTGAGAGGTTGAGTAGCTCCATATAGTATAGATGGATAGTACTCCCGCCCCATCGCCACTGCAAGCTACCTCTGATGCCGGGGCCACACTATGCGTCTACGTCAATGCCCATAAACACTTTAAACATCGTGATAGTTAAATTCGGTCAAGATTTGGTCAAATTATCGCCGTAAGTGGTGGCTACACCTACGGTTATCGCTATTCAACACGATAATAACGGTGATGTCCATAAAGTGTGGCCGCGTCATGACAGAACGACGCATTTTCACTGAGCATTTAACGTTGTGTGTGGCACTCTTTTTTTTTACCTTTGGTTGCTAGGAAACCAAATGATCAAAACAATCTGGTAAACAATGACAGAATGACAGTTTCTCATAGAGGTGTAGGAAAGTATTGCAAGTATCACAGAGTCAAGAGTACATTTGTATATAGGAGGAGTAAGTATGGTGTTTCCCTTGTGAGCCTTGTGGGTATACCTGCATATACTCTGGGTAAAGCGCAATTAAAATATTTAGTAAAGCGCTGATTTCATCAGGTCGGCAGTTCGACACTTCACCACTTAACCAGAATTATGTTGTCAATACCAGAAATAGCTACACAAATAATTGATAAAACTCATACTAACGTGAACGAAAATAACTCGAGAACAATATTTTTTGTTGGAAGCAAATCCGTAGTGAGTTGTATGATTTATATGATTATTAATTCCAGTTATACCTAATACTTTGGTTTCATGCTTTACAGTGTTATATTTCTCATCATCTTGGTCTCATTTGGGATATAATACCTACAAACCTACAAATCATTTAATCCATCACACAAAACTTTTAGGGCAAAACGACACTGCTGTATACCTTCCTAGAGAAGAACGATCCGCCACGCGAAACACTAGTAGTAGAATATTTGTTCGGAAGAAAATCAAATCAAAAACAAGGAATCGACAAAACATTGTGTCACATTTGGGAATACGGAGGCAAGTTGGAAACATTGAATAATGTGCTGCAGGCTACACCGATACGCGGGAAGTTCTTCTTCTGTGTCATGGTAGATCTTTGTAAAATTAAAAGTATTTGGGAAACTGTAGAAACTTGTATGCAAACCATGAAGGACGACTATTCAAGCGCAGAAAGTTTACCAGAGATAATAATTATTTGTGGGAAATATGATCTTTTTAAGAATTTTGGTAAGTTTGAACACTCTTGGCTGCTTAGCTGGATACGATTAAAGTATTTTTTCCCATACCCTTACCTACCAATAAGAGGTTACACTTACATTGGGCCTAGAGCGAGTTTTAGGACGCTGCGCGCTGTAACAAATGGGTAGTCAAATCATTACTTTTTTTTATAAAATAAAAAGCTTTGCATTCTTAAAATGTTTTTTGGCCGAATTGTTGATAGATGTGCATGGTACGATTTTGAACTGTAAATTATTACTTTATTTTTACATTTATTGAGAAACTGTACCTATCTAAAATTATATTAGGTCTTTACCTATGAAATTGCCGTTCTGCAGTACTGGCCATTTCAAATCAAAATAATTTTTGTTTGGCTAAGAATTCGATTCGTCCGAAGACTGGTCGACAATGACGAATTAAAGGCGATTGTGGAAGCTGATGATACACAATCTACGGCTGAATTAGCAGCACCTTTCGACGTTAGCGTCAAAACAATATTGGCCCATTTGCGTCAAATTGGCAAGGTAAAAAAGCTTGACAAATGGGTGCCCCACGAACTCAATGATCGCCAGCGCGGAGTACGCGTCGAGACGTGCCTTGCACTGCTCAACAGACACACAAATGAAGGAATTTTGAACCGCATTGTTACCTGCGATGAAAAATGGATTCTGTTTGATAACCGCAAGCGCTCAGCAAGTTGGTTGGATCCTGGTTCAGCACCTAAACAATGCCCTAAACGAAAACTTACGCCTAGAAAAGTGATGGTCACTGTTTGGTGGTCGAGCGCCGGTGTGATTCATCACAGCTTCTTACCAAACGGGGTGAGCATTACTTCAGATGTGTACTGTGAAGAACTGAACACAATGATGGAGAAGCTAGCACATCTCCAACCAGCATTGGTCAATCGCTCGTCTCCGCTGCTCCTGCACGACAACGCGCGACCTCATACTGCACAGCAGACGGTCTCCAAGTTGCAAGAACGGGGGTTGGAAGCTCTCCGTCATCCGCCCTACTCACCAGACCTTGCGCCTACAGACTACTACTTTTTACAGAATTTGGATAACTTCTTGGCGGGAAAAAAATTCAATACCCGAGAGGCAGTACAAAATGCCTTTGAAGAATTTATTGCCTCCCGTCCAGCTGATTTCTTTAAGAAGGGCATCAATAAACTGCCACTGCGTTGGCAAAGATGCATTGATTGCATGGGTGATTACTTCGATTAATACAAATAAAAAATGCATGAAAAAAATTCGTTTATATTTTTTCATACAAATCGGCAATTTCATAGGTAAAGACCTATTATTTACAGTTCAGAATCGTACCATGCACATCTATCAACGATTCGGCCAAAAACATTTTAAGAATGCAAAGCATACTTTTGTGTAAAAGAATAATGATTTGACTACCTACCCATTTGTAACAGCGTCCTAAGTCAGAGGCCCATGGGCGGGCATAAAAGGCATAAATAAAACTCTGACACACACCATCGGGCAATTCCCGTATTTTTAACAACGTTCGCAATCTGTCAATATCAGTCTCAATCTGTATTGTATAGAGTTTACCTACATTTTTGACATTTGATTGTCATTGGTATGAGATTGCGACTGAGAACGTTTTTAGGTACGAGAATTGGCCTTCAGGTGTCAGGTTCACTAAACAAGAACACGAAAAGAAAGGTGCTCAGTGTTGTAAAGTGGTCGAGTATTAAATGCCAGTTTCAAATTGCGAAAATTTGTCAGTTTACTCTGTTCGTGTATTAATCGATGCGAAGTAAACTTCAATTTGTACTGAAACTGAAGTAGCGACGCCTAGTGACAATAATGGGAACTACAAGTGTTTCATAAAAATTGACGTAAGTAAACGTTAACACGATCGAAAACGAATAGGTACTAAAAACTCGCACTAATAGCACCTAGTAGGCCCTCTACGACAAAGTTTAAGTACTCTGTGAGTCCGCCAACTTTCAAAGTACCTATCCATCGTTTATCTTCGGAAAAACCGAAATATAGCGAATAAAACCAATAGAAATTGATTATATTCCCACCTAAATTATTATAGATTGACGCACTAATTTCGTCACTCCCATAATGGATCCGTCCGATCAGTCACGTTTAATTCGGCCGAAAATAAAAGATGGAACCTTTGAACGTTGTCGTATTGTAACATAATCCGATGGCATTTTCCAATTCTCTTCTGCCTTAAGAATATAGTCGACATTTTTTACTAATCACTAAAATTGATTTGCAGATAGTGACATAAAAAAAATGATCTGCACAACCTTAAGAAGCTTCGCATTACTCAATCATGCGCACTTGTTGTTCTATTCGTCTAAAGAACCACAACTTCTAAGGCGCGCCAAAGACATGCTATTCAACATAGCTTTTGGAAATTGTATTCCCATCAAAGACAAGAATACGAACTACACAAAGCCTTTGTTCATACCAAAAGATTCGGATACTTGGGAAAGCATTGGAGTGGCGCCATCTACAATAGAACAAGTGAGTTCTAACTTAATGATGATTGATGGTTTATTATGTTACTGAGCTCATAGTGTATTATAGCGTTAAGGTTGCACTAATTGGTATTTTTTCCATACAAATTTCGGGAGGACTCTACTGTTTGGCATATTGTACTTACATCCAAAGTTAAACATGAAAATCTGTTTGTCTCATTATTAATTTTGTCTGTGTGGAAACAGAACAGTAAAATAAAAAGCCATTAAAAAGTTACGATCCAACAAATTTCGTTTTTATTTTAACGCAAGTTTGGCTTTAAGAATAAGATTACATTCGATGTGTTGTTTCTGGAACTCGCACTAGGATTCCTTGTGTCGTGAGATCCAGGCTCCTTCGTTCCGTTAACAATTGTTGCTATACATGAAATAGGTTTAAATATGTTACAATCTACCTAGCCTTTTCCCAGCTATGTTGGGGTCGGCTTCAGTCTAACCGGATGCAGCTGAATACCAGTAATTTACGTGGAGCGACTGCCTATCTGACCTCCACAACCCAATTACTGGGTAATACGATACCCCTTGGTAAGACTGGTTGTCAGACTTTTGGGCTACTGACGACCCGTAACGACTGTTAAAGATCCACGAATGACAGCCGGGACCAACGGCTTTACGTGCTTTCCGAGGCATGGAGAAGTTTCGGTATGTAAAGATGGTCACCCATCCACGGACCAACCCCGGCAAGCGTAGTTTAACCTGATGGATCGACCCGTGCGGCTGTTATTACTTAGCCACGAGCTTAAATATGTTACAATAAATTTCTTAATTTCAAATAATTTACTTGTAATTACTATAAAAGGAAAATACAATAAAAACTAATTTACAAAAGAAAAACAGTAGATATCCAAAAACGTATGTATGTGTGTAAACGCACGAAGTTAAAATATTCGTTAAGTTTTCTGAAATTTTCCAATTTTCTTAATTTTTATATCCGTAAGAACCTTCTACAAAGTATTAGAAAACTTAAAAAAAAAGATGAATGAAATCGGTAAAGCTATTCTCAAGTTATGGCGTGACCAAGGGAAATAGGGATTCATTTTTATATACAGGGTGTAATTTTAATCACCGTTATCCTCTTAAGGGGTCATTGTACTCATCATTTTGAATAACTTTTACTATGGGAACAAACCTGAAATCGCAAAATAAAATCAGCTGTTCCCTACATTTTCAGGAGTTATGTGAACATAAATGTGGGGTACAGCTGATTTTGTTTTCGCGATTTCAGGTTTCGTCCCATAGTAAAAGTTGTTCATAATTATGAGTACAATGACCCCTTAAGAGGATAATGGTGATTAAAATTACATCCTGTATATAGATAAAAGAAATGTAAAATCTCCAAAACCAAATCAGACCGTCAAAGCCCAATTATCGAAGAGTTCAATAAACTTTATTTCTAATTGATTTATGCAGTGGTTTTTACATAAAACTAGATTTTCCAAAGGACTTTTCGTAATTTTATACGCGCTCGTTTTACAATTACTAGTTTTAATTTGAATATATTAGCTTTTATTTTACTAGATTCTAACTACTCATCAATGATACTATACTTGGACTTTTAATCGTATTCAATAACTTGACAGTTCGAAGCAAAATATTTTTCGTTTCTAAATTACTTATCGTTTTTAATATGGTATTTATATACGAATATAACGTGTTCAAATTTAAGCTATAAAGCCATCAAGGTAGTTTCACTAATTCTTTTTTCACCTCATTTCCTTTTTATTGTCAGGAACTGATCCCTTCCACTGTCAAGTTACTGAATACGATTAAAAGTCCAAGTATATTTCTGTTGGACACGATGCCAGGTGAGACAGCATGATTTTTCGCCACGCCCACCAGTGAGTTCGAGCCCGCGACTTGTAAAGGCCTTAAGGCTTTACTACGCCGTAACCAGTTAGGCTACGCTATGGCGTAGTAGCGTAGCCCTTCCCAGCGGCGCGGCGTAGCCGTTACTTCGTAGCAGCGTAGCCCTTCGTAGTATCGTAGCCGTTACTTCGTAGCAGCGTAGCCCTACGGAGCACCGTAGCCGTCACGCCGTAGCAGCGTAGCCATTAAATTAATTATGCCCTAATTGTAACGAGATTATCTCTACTCGGGCCTGTGCTAGCTATTTAGCTAAGCTTGTCAACGAGCACGGTATTTGCACCTTTAAACCTATTTACGACGTGCGGCCCATTCACCTTTCTTCATTGTTTTGGAACACGTTCATGACATAGTGTAGAGTTGGCGAGTTCTTATTAGTACGTTCAGCCGTACGACAGCAGTAATACTTACATAACAGCCCTTATTGCTGCGAAATAATAATTTAGAAGCTGCCAAACTCAACTTGTTGGGTAGGTATATGATTGTGCGGTCGACTGTAGAAGGTTAATGTTTGACAATATTGTAGGTCCTGTGCAGTTTTTAACATTAAAATTTAATAAATCATAATTTTATGTTTCAGAGCGGCTCTTTTATTCAGTTTAGTTTGGCCAACTTTTTGGTTCTAGCATAAATTATCACAATCTAAATATGTACATCATCATTTAATAATTTCAGGTTAAAGTCCGTCATATAACTCGAATACCGCCGAATGCCGTGACCAATATATCAAACACGTCAGTTTCATCTCAAATGCTCGCTCATCCTGAGGCCGCCCTTGACGCGCTGGTGGCTCTCAAATATAATGAACTGCGCAATATGGAGTCCATCGACATTTCTATGGATTATTTACTATCCTTAAATAAATAAAACATACACACAACATTTTAATATTTTATTTTAATTCCTATGTAACCAACAACCCTTCTAAGTTTTAGCATCGTTATGACGATGTGACTGATGCACTCTGTAAGTATTACTGACGAAGTGACTGATGCACTCTGTTAGTATTACTGACGAAGTGACTGAGCACTCTGTAAGTATTACTGACGATGTGACTGAAGCACTTTGTAAGTATTACTGACAAAGTGACTGATGTACTCTGTAAGTATTACTGACGAAGTGACTGATGCACTCTGTAAGTATTACTGATGAAGTGACTGATGCACTCTCTAAGTATTACTGACGAAGTGACTGATGCACTCTGTAAGTATTACTGACGATGTGACTGATGCACTATCTAAGTATTACTGACGAAGTGACTGATGTACTCTGTAAGTATTACTGACGAAGTGACTGATGCACTCTGTAAGTATTACTGACGAAGTGACCGATGCACTCTGTAAGTATTACTGACGAAGTGACTGATGTACTCTGTAAGTATTACTGACGAAGTGACTGATGCACTCTGTAAGTATTACTGACGAAGTGACTGATGCACTCTGTAAGTATTACTGACGAAGTGACTGATGCACTCTGTAAGTATTACTGACGATGTGACTGTTGCACTATCTAAGTATTACTGACGAAGTGACTGATGCACTCTTGTAAGTATTACTGACGAAGTGACTGATGCACTCTGTAAGTATTACTGACGATGTGACTGATGCACTATCTAAGTATTACTGACGAAGTGACTGATGTACTCTGTAAGTATTACTGACGAAGTGACTGATGCACTCTGTAAGTATTACTGACGAAGTGACTGATGCACTCTGTAAGTATTACTGACGAAGTGACTGATGCACTCTATATGTATTACAAGTTCTAGCTATCACCAGAGTGATCACAGAAAAAAATCTTTTCATAGTATCTACATGTCGAAAGACACATTTTCTTGAAAACAATGTCATGCTATGCCATATTTTTAACAATTAAGTGACAACATTATTTCTTCTTGCACGCAATCTGGCATCTAAAGCTTGCAATGCATGCTGTGAAGCTTCGTTCTTCGAGTCTATTGCAAGACTTACTTGCAAGCATCGGTAAGCCAATGTTACGTCTCCGGTAGACTAAAAATGAAATGGAATGGATTTAAAATCATGACGATATTAAACAAATATTACAGCTTCGTTCTTCGCGTAGCGAACTAAATAGGTACTTCCAAGTCTTACCAGAGCAACGTGAGCAAGGTTAAACCAAATGTTCGACCGAATATCGGGATCCCCAGAAAAGTAGAGAGCCTGCCGAAAGCATGGTATTGTCAAGTCCCATTGATTACAGTACAAACAGCAGAGTCCTAGATTGTTGTATATTTCCGGTCCTGCGGGGTTTGTAGCTAGTAACCTCCTGGAAATCAAACATCCTTTAGGTCAGTTTTATTACCAACTATAGAATAAGGTTCCAAGGAGCTCATTTTACCTGTAATATCTCAAAGCAATTTCTGGCTGATCGTTGTAAAAATTATACATCCCTATGTTAGCTATGGCCTCCATATTTGACGGGTCTTCTAGCGCTACCGTACGGTATTCTTTGACGGCCAGCGCGGAGTTGCCCATCTGCTCATGTATTCTTGCCTGCTCTATTAACAATGGTGTATATTCGTGGAATACGGATAGTCCTAGCTTACAGACTTCCAACGCTGAAATTGGTTGATTCAGTCCTACGTACATCGCCACCAGACGAAGGTATATGGAGATGTGTTTGTTTTGTTTGAGTGCCTGACGTAGACAATCTTCCGTGTTCCTGTACATTCCGAGAGCGTAGTAGCAACGAGCTAATGAGAAATTCCACCACCAGTCTGTAGAGTCTTCAGATTTCTGTGCTTGAAATGCTACTTCCATAGCCTGTTGAAGATAAGTAAAATTAATAAGTACAAAAACTACTAGGCACCACCGCAAATGTTCGCGGTTGTACCTGTTAGTAATTTTTCATAGATACTTTTTCATGTTCTAGTCTAGCTAGACGAATCATGTACCTTTCTTACGTCCCCTTCGCAGTAGAACACATACTCAAATAGAGTCTTCGCCGCTGGAGCAAAAAGTCTGTCTTCTTTTGAAAGAAATCTAAGAGATAGTGGTGCGCCAGAAGTGAAGGGTGCTCCTCCGGCGAGGGCGGTGGCTGCGCGGGACATTCGAGAGGCGGTGTTAAGCGCAGTCCGCACGCTGCGGGCCCCGGCAGTGTTGGTGCCCGCCCGGGACCGCACAGTGGCTGTAGCTCTTTTCTAGAATTAGACAAAAAAAAAATACTATGTCACTCACCTGGACCTTAATAACAAATCCATTGAAACCTCATTCATCAAAATCGGATGAGTAGTAGAGTAGTAAGAAATACAAACATACCTATATGTTTGTATTTTATTAGGATTTTATTAGGTATTTATTAGGTACCTACATAGATGCATAGACTGCTAAAAACATATCCCTTCCTTTGACTTTGCCGCAGTCGGGTAAAAAAAAAATATATAATTTAAAAAATTAATAATAGATTGCTATTTGTATTTTGAGCTAAATGCAATTGATTAGGTTCGTAAAAATACTCATACTGGCTCATCTACATTACCTAGGTAGGTACTGTAAAGCTTCAGCTTTACTGGGGGGTAACAAAATGATAAAGCCAGGCCGGGAGATTTCCTATGCGGAGCCCTACCTGATTCTATTTATCATCCTACAAAGAAAAACGAGGTTCGTTTTTTGTCTTTCTAGAATAAATTCAAATGTCAGCCAGTTTAACATTGTCGAGGGTTGACCAAAGCATCAAACCTCTACATGAGCTACGCCTCCCTAGAATAAAAGGATTGTCGTAGTCCAATTCCAAATAAGACTTTTATTCAGTGCATGACATTCGATCATACAAACCAAACCTGCCTAATCCTATTGTACAAGTTACCTAACTCCGGGAAAGGTAGACATCTGGGGAATTGTACTAGCAGGTACAGGCTAAGCTCTGGACAAACGAAACGCGAAAATCTAATACTATGCCAAGTGTCAGTCAAGTTAACAATGTGCATCCAAAAATAACGCATTTATCCAGTCTGAGCCCCGTCAAACAAAACCAGGAAGGAAAAGGATGACGTGCCTCAGACTGGATAAATGCGTTATTTTTGGGTGCACATTGGCACATATTAATGCTAACTTGACTGACACTCGAACCTCACAGTAGGAGATTAACTAAATAATGAAACGAGTACCTACCTATACCTCATAATATCCCTCTTCTAAAGGAACAGTTCTCTTCTAGTACATAAAATATTCTAAAGGGTTATGATGTCCTAGTACCTGATATGATGTATCAATATTGCGAGCAGTTTTAGTATCTCGTTGAAATGAAGTTCCAGCCCGCGGTGTTTTGGCAACCGCCGTAGACATCAGCTCATCTTGTTGAGGATAATACTCAACTTCTTCGTATCCATTACCAACGACCTTCGCTTGTATAGTCATAGCACGCATTCGTATGAATTCTATCATCCGGTCATCCTTTTCTTGCAAGGCTGTTTCACATAACTTCAGACATTCATCAAATTGTTTTGTCTTGTAAAGATTTAATATTCTATACTCGATTTCCATTTTAAAGTGTCGATGCTTTCATGTTTTGATTATGGATGGATACAACGAAATATTCGGTGCCTAGCAACTGAAAGCGTCAACAAATCGGAGTTTTTAACCCGCGACGTAAAAAGAGGGGTGTTATAAGTTTAACCGCTATGTGGGTGTGTGTCTGTGGCACCGTAGATCTTAAACGGGTGAACAGATTTGGATGCGGTTTTTTTCTTCATTGGTGTGCTGGGTAGGTAGGTAGTGTACCTATCGATATGGTTCCAACTTCCTACTAGATAGGTACTACTTACTCGAGTCAATGCAACAACACTTTGGTATATTTACCTACTTAAAGCTGCTACGATAATGCCATAACAGTAATTATCACAGGCCGTTTACTTGTTTGCTGCGCGCCCCATAACACTTTATGCCCAACGTCAACGAAGTTTATGAACTGAAAACTAACTCTGTTTACAAAATCAGACGTTGTCAACCTTTATGGTCATAAACTCATAATAAATTTTGAATTATAAGTATTATAAAATAAAACAATTTTCTACGTGAAAGTCGTAGGTAGGTCTTATATTATATATAATATACCTACATTTTGTGTTTGCCTGTAGGTAGTGGTGGTAATATTTTGTTTTATAATTAGCCGACACTGTTCCAATGCTGGGTAAAGCCACCTAGTGTAATATGAGTATAATAAGTTCGTAGTGGTTAGGTACATTTAATTGTCTCTTTGCTGTTAATTAGGGTTTTAGAAATAGAAAGAAGAGCTTTTTTTAAAAACTTTCTAATGGAAGGTGCTCGGACTTGACGATCTCTGCTTAAGAGTTTCATGATAAAAGCACAGGATGACGAATTCTTTTTCATTCTCAAACCGTGGTTCGTGTATAACGATTCAAAAATGCTTCTGTGGAGTTTAATACTGCTGATATCTCTTACCAACGTATTCACTGCAGAATCGTGGAGGAAACCAGGATGTCATCGAATTGGTTAGCTAATTGTTTTCTACAATACATAAATCTAACAATACATTCTTAGTAATTAGAACTTTACTTACTTACTAACATTTTATGCTTATCCATTGTGCGCTTTTATAATTTTTAACGAGGCGATATTATCGTGGACGTTCAAGTCCACGTCACAGCATCACGATAACACAGGGAAGTAAAGTGTATGGAGATATAATTATGAAGATGCTATTAAATTTCCGTCTACGATAACGTTAAAACGTGCACGTTTTTTACCCGACTACAGCGAAGCAAAAAGGAGGGTTATGATTTTGACCAGTATGTATGTATGTTCATCTGTTCCCTCATAACTTCTAAACTACTAATCACAATTTGACAAATGATGTATCGTTGAAAGCGTCTTGATCGTCCGCTAGTGCTATGTGACGTCTCATTAAATTGAATATGGCGTCCTCTAGAGGACAAAAGACATGACCTAAAAAACATATTTTCTTTTTAATGATGCCGTGTTGGGTGTCAAATGAAAGGGCTTAGTTAGCACATTTAAAAAAAAATATATATTGTTAGCTATTGTTTATTGCATCCGATAATTGGGAATAATTTCTAAAGTCACGCCCCAGATGTGATCCAAACATATTTTCTCTCCAAACCTACCCAAAATACATAATTATATAATAATTATTCAGTTATTTTCTATAAAAATGTAAAGTGGCTCTGCAAAAACCCGACTACTGAAAAATCACGCTCTAAAAAGTATGAAACACGAAAATATTCTCATCTGAAATTACAAAAGACAGACATATTAAAAATCCAGAGTCACACGTAATCTGTTCGATTTATGCATGATTTTTCAGTAGACGGGTTTTAGTTTTTAAACTTACTTTTTTTCATACATTTTATGGACGTGCACGTCAACGATAATATCGTCACGTTAGAAATTATAAAAGGGCACATTAGGTACCTATAAAAAACGAATGAATTTCAATTTTCAGGTCACACGAGGAACATAAGCATACCAGACTGCGTAGAATTCAAAATAACTACAAACGCCTGTCGCGGCTTTTGCGAATCTTGGTCACTGCCCAGCATCATGTTGGGCTTCAAGCGACATCCCGTTACTTCATTGGGTCAATGTTGCAATATCATGGAATCCGAAGACGTAAGGGCACTTTACTGCACCTCCAGAGACTCCAGATGCATGCCAAGATTTCATTAAAAACTTATGTAACTGTGTCACTGTTTGAAATGTATATTACCGATGTTACCTTGCGTGTTTAGGTACGACTGTGACTCGCTGGCGATTTCAATATCTCACGTTCACAGACAGATTAAATCAGATCGACGACTAAAGTCGTTGCGTGTTGTTAGGTACCCAGTAAATTACGAAAGCAGTAGAAAAATTGCACTCCCATATTAGTTCTACGATCCCCAGTAAAATACTTTAGCCAAGACATTCCTTCAATTGATTTTACTTATAGGTATTCACTCTTTTCTTACAGGTACCCGTTAAGGTGTTGTGCTTGGACGGAGAAAGAAATTTAATATTTAAGTCGGCAGTTACATGTGCGTGTTACCACTGTCAAAAAGAGTAATTTCTGTAAAAAAAAAAAACTTCTAAATTACTTAAGTAGGGATATTATTAAAGTGATCATTGAAATGTAAAATGTTATGTACCTACCTACTGATACCTACTTAACACATATATATGTAACATCTATTTAACATGTAACTTGCAACATTTTCTACACACCTAATTAACTTTAAGTGCGATTAAACATATCGAACAATATTAGATTAATGTGTTTTTTTTTTATGCACTCTTAGGTACAGTTGATACGATCCTATTTTTTGGTTTCTTTTGGTATTAGTAACTAAGTTTTGGTAGAGCTTGTTATATAAATACCTACGCCGCCAATAACGAAGTAACAAAATACCAAATGATTAAAATACCTATGACGTTGGCCTAGGCTCGTTGGTCTAGTCTAGTGGTTACAAACGTTACTCAGGTACTTACTATTAGGTTCGATTCCCGAGTCAGGCAGTGTTATTGGGCTTTTGCATCTGGAATTTCTCAGTAGCAGCCCGGAGTCTGAATTTGTGCCCTGTTGATGGCAATAGACTCGCTCCCTATAACGTGGGACTTAAAAATAACTGCCGAAATGTGGGTGTATTATATGTACAATACTGCCTTACCCTCCGGGGAATACAGGCGTGATGTTTTATATGTTTTTATGTTATACTCGTCCGCTACGCAAGACGTAGCGGACGAGTTACGTCAAAGTTAGATACCGAATCTTTAAACACACATCAAGTGTCTGGGATCAAGTTTAATTTTACCTACAAAAAAATTATCCAAATAATAATATTTACCAAATCTAGTCTTCCAGACTGGCTTCTTACTTTAATTCCTATGTTTAAGTTAACAATCTATCCCTATACTTTGTAAAAATTAAGAATAATTGCAATTTTTGCAAATTGTAGGAAATTAACATATAAGTTAATGTTGTCAATTAAGGGGGGATGCGCCTCGGGGTGTGCTGGACCGTTCCAACGCTTATGCATACGTGCATCAGCGGTGGGACGACCCAGTCTGCCAGGCACTTCTTCTCCTGCAACCGAGCGGATGGGCAGGTTGCGGATAGCCCAAATCCGGCTGCGGGATCGACGGTCAAGTCGATCCCGCGGCCGAAGCATCTCGAAAGAGATCCCGGACAAGAGAAGATCTCGAAGGTCAAATCACAGGCTTAGGGTAACCTATAAACCCCTTTTCCATGTTCCACGTACACATGGCTGCATATCGGGCGGCACTTTCCCTTGCGGGCTGATCTCACATGGTACAGAATCTTCTGTATAGTGGGGGGTCGGTCTGTTTGGGGGGGGGGGGGGAGTAGCTTATTGTGTAGCCGTGTGTACTCATAATCCTAAACAAGTCCATTCCTTCCTATCCTGATTTTCCCATCGATCCTAAATCCCAGGTCAACTCCCAGGCCTGGGTAACCTTACAACCCTTGACCTCTTTATCCTTAAATTGTCCCTCCCTCCCATCCCTATATCCTGTCGGTCCCAGAGGAGGGGTAACCTCTTATCCAAAAGCCCACCCCCCAAAACCATGAAGCAGCAGGATAAATTCACTACCCAGGTGGGTCCCGGCCAAGCCGGGGAATCCCACACCGCTATGGCGGTCAGCTCCCAACGTAATCTGGGAGGGGCACCACACACACTGCAAATTGGTGCCGTGCTCTACAGCGCGGCCGGCTACTGAACAAGCGCCAACAACTCAGGCTGCGACATACGCGCCAACAACCATGACCACGGCTGCGTACAACGCGCCAACAAACCCAACTTCGGTTGCGACTCACGCTCCTACGACGTCCACGAACCTCTGGCAATAGAGCATCGTGAGAAAGAGCGTCACCCAGACAACGACCAAGACAAAGCACCTATCGCGAGCCTAGACAGCGAACTTCGCACGCTGGCACTCCAGCGTGAGAGGATCGAAGTCAGGCCAGACGACTTGACACACGCACAGAGAAGGACTGGGAAGGAGGACGGGCCTGCTGGCAGCTCTACCACTCTCCCGGTTGATGAAGTACGCCTGCTGCAACAAAAGCGCGGAAAAATCTTGACCTGGGAGAAGGAATTAGGTGACCGAAAGCGCAAAATCCGCGTAGGCACTAGCCGGCGCGAAGCGCAATCGGACGCCGAAGGGGAGGTACGCGACCGGCCGCAAGTGCGCGAGGGTGAAACCCAGCGCGAAAAGCGGCTGGACGCGGAACCAAGTGAGCGGTGGCAAGTCCGCGAAGGGGAAACCCGGCGCGATAAGTCCCCGCTCGCGGAGATAAGTGGACAGGGACAAGTACGCGTAGGGGAAACCCGGCGCGAAAAGTCCCCGAACACGACAGAGTCTGCCAGGGTCGCCAGTCGACCCGAGTCTACGGATAGGACCCACGACCTAATTCGACCCAGACACAGGAGGAAAAGGCGGGGTGGAGCCTCGCACAAGAGAATGTTGGCAGCCAATACCTTGCCAAGTACCTCTGAGCCGTGCCTGGACCAAGCGGTCCGGGGCCGGTAAAGAGGGAGCGCCCCGACGACACGGCCTCTCCGCGTACGATCCAAGGGGACTCCAAACGTGTGAGGGTCCACTCCGCTCAGGGGGAACGGAAAACCTACGCGCGGGCCACGAAGGACATTCACATTCACATTCCTTCGCAGCTGGCCGTAGAATACTGTTTCCCTCCGCCCTCCAGAGACCTGACTAAAGAAGAAGCAGAATTTATAAAGAAGAGTCTTGAGAATATGCTGATGGATACGGACTCGACAGCACCACACCTGGCCTTCCGCGGATACCCACGGGTAGCGGAAGGCACGGTGCAGATGTAGTGCGAAGACGAAAACGCCCTAACCTGGCTAACTCAAAACGCTCCGAAAATTAGACTACCGAACACTGAAAATACACTGACAGTACTGAAACAAACGGACGTACCCACCCGTGCCCGAGCCGCGCTTTTCGTCCCTCGTTACACAGGTGACGTAGCCCGGCTCCAAGGTATTCTGATTCGTCAGAATACCTGGTACGACATCGCCAGGTGGTCCCTATATATGGCAACAACCGTCGGTGGCGACAACTACGGGACTTTTTTGACCCTGGGTGTGCCACCGGAGAATTTTGAAAGGGTCAGGGACGACGGATATCGTACCTACTCGGGTCGATATAATACCTTACCTAATTAATCAACTACCGATGTCATTGAGGGACAAAATAACTTATAAAAACATAAAGTACAAACTAAAGCAACATTTCTTACAAAATAATAAGTCTTTACCTATGAAATTGCCGTTTTGTATGAAAAAATTTAAACGAATTTTTTTCATGCATTTTTATTTGTATTAATCGAAGTAATCACCCATGCAATCAATGCATCTTTGCCAACGCAGTGGCAGTTTATTGATGCCCTTCTTAAAGAAATCAGCTGGACGGGAGGCAACAAATTCTTCAAAGGCATTTTGTACTGCCTCTCGGGTATTGAATTTTTTTCCCGCCAAGAAGTTATCCAAATTCTGGAAAAAGTAGTAGTCTGTAGGCGCAAGGTCTGGTGAGTAGGGCGGATGACCGAGAGCTTCCAACCCCAGTTCTTGCAACTTGGAGACCGTCTGCTGTGCAGTATGAGGTCGCGCGTTGTCGTGCAGGAGCAGCGGAGACGAGCGATTGACCAATGCTGGTTGGAGATGTGCCAGCTTCTCCATCATTGTGTTCAGTTCTTCACAGTACACATCTGAAGTAATGCTCACCCCGTTTGGTAAGAAGCTGTGATGAATCACACCGGCGCTAGACCACCAAACAGTGACCATCACTTTTCTAGGGGTAAGTTTTCGTTTAGGGCATTGTTTAGGTGCTGAACGAGGATCCAACCAACTTGCTGAGCGCTTGCGGTTATCAAACAGAATCCATTTTTCATCGCAGGTAACAATGCGATTCAAAATTCCTTCATTTGTGTGTCTGTTGAGCAGTGCAAGGCACGTCTCGACGCGTACTTCGCGCTGGCGATCATTGAGTTCGTGGGGCACCCATTTGTCAAACTTTTTTACCTTGCCAATTTGACGCAAATGGACCAATATTGTTTTGACGCTAACGTCGAAATCTGCTGCTAATTCAGCCGTAGATTGTGTATCATCAGCTTCCACAATCGCCTTTAATTCGTCATTGTCGACCAAAGTCTTCGGACGACCGCGAGGTTCATTTTTCAGGTCGAAATTTCCAGAACGGAAGCGAGCAAACCAATAACTAGTGGTGCGTTGGTTTGTAGTGTTAGCTCCGTAAACGTCGTTGATGTTGCGTGCCGCTTGTGCCGCGTTGCTGCCACGACGGTACTCATATTCCATAATTACTCGAATTTTTAACGTATCCATGATGACGAAAAAGATTGAAATGCGATGAAAATGTAACACTAATCAATAAACAAATGACTACTTTTGGACAAAAAAATCCATGTTTTTAAAATAAAATTAATTTGAAATTAGAATTCTTAGCCAAACAAAAATTATTTTGATTTGAAATGGCCAGTACTGCAGAACGGCAATTTCATAGGTAAAGACCTAATATTAATATCTCATATAATAATTGAATGAAAATAAATGTTATAACTGAATACAAAAAGTTAGATAGTAAAAAAAAAGAAGCATAATACTTAACAATATCTTAACAAACCAAAATATAGGAAAATTAACTATTACTAAAAACATACTTTTAGGAACAACCTATATCAATCGAAATCACATTCCTCCACCACTTTTTGTTTTAAAGACGGTCAGATCGATTACCGATGTTCGCTCGTTTGTTAGTATTAGATAAATGTTTCACTTAATACCCTCTTTTTTATTTTAGTTGTTGTTTCATTTTAACAATGATTAAAAGTTGGTTTTAGTTATCTAAATTATATGGTCGATGATTTTGGTGCACGGTAAAACTCTAATGAGTTTATGTTTGCGCCAACATAAAGATGTATAAGATGTAAGTGTACTACTGAATAAATAAATAATAAAATATACTTGCGCTTTTGACCCACGGCCCAACCCTCTGGCGACCAGACTGATAACACGAACGCAACACACACACGACACAGACGACGACACAGACGACACAGACGACGACACGGATAGACGACGCGGACATGACACAGTTGGAGGAGGTCATGGCTCGTGCGGCAATGGCTGACGATGAGCCGACTCAGCCTGCATCGCCCGGCTGGAGCGAACAGCTTTTAGCTTCGTCGCCCAGCGATCCACACGAGGACCAGAACAGGGTGGGGGTAGGGGGTAGATCATCAGATGGATCCATCTCCGACTAGCCCCACCTTGCCACCGCCAACGACCCTCAATATCATCCAAACTAACCTCCAGCATAGCCAGACTGCCACTGCTAGTTTACGCAGGGCGCTGGAGGTAAAGCCCCAGACTATAGCTCTGATCCAGGAGCCGTGGATCAGGAATAATAGAATATGCGGCCTCGGTAACATCGGAGGTAAGCTAATTCTCAACATACATGGCTCAGAAAAACCAAGAACCTGCGCTTACATACCCAAAGACATTCCCATCACACCACTTACCCAATTTTGTTCCAGAGACCTGACAACTATCAGGCTCAATACTGTAGGCGATATACCAGATGTTGTACTGGCCTCGGTCTACATGCCGGGGGAGGACGCAGATTGTCCTCCGAAGGAGATGGCCGACCTGGTGCAGCACTGCGAGCACGCAAAATTGGACCTCATCATTTGCACCGATTCAAATGCCCAACATCCGCTCTGGGGCAGCGACGCATCGAACCCGGAGGAGAGGTACTATCCACTTATTTATTTTCTACTAACCTTAACATTGTAAACCGCGGCTCAGAACCCACTTGGGTCACAGCTCGAGGTCAGACAATAATTGACTTAACACTCGCTACAGAAAACGCGGCTAATTTTATTGCAAACTGGCACGTGTCGGACGAGCCTTCTTGCTCAGATCATAGAAGGATCCGCTTTACACTAACAACCAACACAAGGAAACCCACATCGAGGCGAAACCCGCGGCGCACAGATGTCCCCAGGTTTAAACAGCCTCACTACTAGCTAGACACCTATCACAGGTAACCATAAGAGACCAGGCACAATTGGATATACCGTGACCAAATTATCAGAATACCTAATCGAAGCATACTATGCATGCTGTAAACTAAGAGCGCCACAAACCAAGGGTGAGAGAAACCCCTGGTGGAACGCTGAACTTAGTAAACTCAGAGATGCACTACGTAGACAATTCAACAGAGCAAAAAACGCTAGACTCGCGGATGACTGGGAGATATACAAAGAGACACAATACACATACAAAAAGCAGATCAGAACTGCCAGGAGAACCGCCTGGCGGAGATTCTGCGAATCAATTGAGACAAACAATGAAGCCGCAAGGGTAAGAAAGATCCTATCAACCGATCAGGACCAAACTCTTGGCGCGCTGAAATAACCCGATAACTCATACACAATGACCGACCAAGAAACCAGCAAGGTCCTTCTTGAGACCCACTTTCCAGACTGTAGACTCTTAGAGGACAGGACGTGGGAGGTTGAACCAGAATGGACCCCAACGGAGCAAGATTAGTCTAGAGCACACGACATAGTAACAAAAGACCGGGTAAAGTGGGCTATCGACTCCTTTCAGCCATATAAGTCCGCAGGAGTGGATGGCATTTTCCCAGCCCTACTGCAGTGGGGGGGGGGGGGGGGGATCTTTTGACACCATGGCTGTTAGAGATATATCGAGCCTGCATTGCACTCAGATACACACCTCTTGCATGGCGCGAAATGAATGTCATCTATAAGTCAGACCTATAAGCCTCACATCATTTTTACTGAAAACTCTCGAGACACTCTGTGACAGGTATATCCGTGATGGACCTCTTCGGGTAAAACCACTCCATAAACAACAGCATGCATACTCCACTGGCAGATGAACTGTATCTGCACTGCACAGTGTAGTTTCCAAAATTGAATGCGCGGCGGACCACAAATGCTCATCACTGGTTGCCTTCATTGATATAGAGGGCGCCTTTGACAAAACCATGTTCGACAGCATCAACAAGGCCCTCGATAGACTTGACACTAAGAGGTTGGATCACCAACATGCTCAAACTGCGAGCTGTGCAGGTAACAGTGAACGACAGCACAAGGGCCATTGTGGCAAAGGGCTGTCCCGCAAGGGGGAGTCCTTTCTCCGCTTTTATGGAACCTGGTTGTTGACAGCCTCATTAAAACCCTCAATGACAAAGGATACTACACCGTAGACTACACCGATGATTTATATCTTCTCTCTACTTCTCTTTTCTATTTTGGCTGCTGAGACCAAAACTACAAACGTACAGGGAAGTTTTATAAAAATGTAGCTGTTATTTTAGTACCTATAGGTATGATATCATGTATTGTGGTGTCTTGCGACTTCCATGCGGGCAGAAGCTAATTATTAATATTATAAGTAATGCATCCTCCCGCCAGTATAGACTAGAACCCGAAAACCAATGGCAATGAGCCGAATGAGCACACAAGAGTTAACGTGGGGTATGACGATTGTTCTTTTGATTATATTAATTATCTTGGCTCGTTTACATCGAATGGTAATGGTAACCCTGCTGGCTTGCTGGCGGTCGGCCTGGCATGTCAACTTGACATGACAGTGACACGATTTGACGTTTACGTTGACAGTCAACGTAAACGTCAAATCGTGTCACTGTCATGTCTGTCACTTTTTATTTACCATGTCATGAGTTTCTTGGGTGGATTTACGAAATTTTATATATCTGTGTTAATTACCTTGAACATAAAATTAATTATTCCCGTTCTATAAGACAAAAATGGTATGGAGGACAACTCTACATCTTGTAAAAAGCCAACATGGCAAAACTGTGTTCACTGTCCGAGACTACTTTTCACTTCTGCCACGGAATTTGAAAGGTTATACACTTATTATTTGTATTTATCGGTTAACTGAGAGCAATATGCATTATAAGAGCGTTGCTTCATTAATATGTTTTGTTGCAGGCATGTTCAAGAGAAGCACAGTATTAAAGAGGGATCCATCATACTCTGTCAGTATGGACAAAATGGAATGTGTTCATCTTTGCAGTTTGGTGATTTGCGGAAAGCAGGCTTTAAGTATCACGTAAGAGAGTACCACTTATATACAAAAGACTCAAATGATGACTGGACCTTTTATTCTTCCTCTCAAAATCTTCCAGCAGTATTAAATGATCCTAACAGAGGTAAACAGAGCAATTTTTTCACGAAGACGTGGGGAGACAGTTTTATTGATAAAGTTGATATATACCCTAGTCCATATTTACCTGAAATCACACTAGCACATTTTGAATCATATTGCAAAAGAGTTGCTAAAAAATATCGACGTCATTGTAGACTAAAAGAAAGTATTCCAGTTAAAAATAAAACACCTGTAGTCGAAAATGTATGCGAGGTACCAGGCATATTCTATGAGCAATCACTACCATTAAATGATCCAGATGTATTTAGGCAAGTTTTTCCTAGTCTGTGTAATTCTGAAGAACCCAGTATTGCTATAAGAGCTCTCCAAGAAACACTAAGTACATACCTAGATGTTATTGAGATGAAAATATCTAAGCAAGTAGCTCAAAAATCAGATGCATTTTTTCATGCAATGCTGTCTCATGACACTATAATGGAACAGATGGCTAGAGCAGTAAAAACAGTTAGAAAAACCAGACAAAATATAACGCATGTAAAGGGAAACTTAACTGAATGTCCACTAAAATTAGCAAGTTTAACAAAAATTAATCACAATCTGAATAATGTTCATGATCTTTTAAAGCTAATGGGTACAGTACAACAGACACAACCAATGATACAGCTTCTTTTGAGTACTTCAGATTATGTAGCTGCCTTGGACTTGATCAGTTCTACCCAAAAAGTGCTATCTACACGCCTGTCTGGTATACAAGCATTTCGTCATTTATCTCCACAACTAACTGAAATGAAGAGATTAATACACAAAATGCTGAGCAACGAATTTTTAAGATTCATTGTCACAGACCTAAACAGACCTCCAAAAGATGACACAGAAATACCTGAAAGGGAGAAAATTGTATCTATAGTGTCTGGAATTCTCCGCCTGAAGGAATTTGATTTCATTGATACATTCAAAATAGAAGCTATGACATCTATTCAAGCTACAATCAAACAATCTGTAATAGAAATAATTTCAGAAAGGGATGGAAACACAGAAATTGTTTTGAGAGGATCTACTGCTGACAACACATGGCTTTTGTGTAATGAAGGTATAACATTTCTACAGAAAGTTACTCCAAACTTAATTAATTTATTTAAAAGAATCTTATCCTTAAATAATTTGATATTGGAAATCACTCAAATGGATGATGTTACTGGAAATGATAGTGAAGATGTTTGGTCACCTGAGGAACTACTTTTTGTAGAAGAGAAGTTACAGAAAATGGTTGGATCTCTTTCTGACTACTGTAATGAACGATGTGCTAATCTTATAGTAACTAAAACTGACAAGGATTATGTTTTTTCTGATATGTCCCAGTTATCAATTCTGTCCAAACTCATTGAAAATTTCTGTGACGAATGTGAAAACATTACTGGTCATTGCAGTAACGCAATGAAGCTAGCTCTTCGAAGCTATGCAATGAAGTATATACAATGTTTACATGCTGAAAGGAGGACTCAACTGACATCTGCTTTAAATGCAGAGCGATGGAAAGCTGCAGATGTCCCTTGTGAATTACAAAGTGCGATAAATAAAATACATGAATCGGGTGAAATACCAAATGCTCTAAAATACGACAGTGGGAAGCCTGATGGAAAACATTTATTAATAAATAAAGAGAGTTATGCTGTTGTTGCCACAGTGCAGCTTTTAATCAAGATCTTGCTGGAATATTGTGATGCCACAAAACAGTCTCCTGTCATTGTTCAGTACTTGGTACACTGCATGTTGGAATTAATTCGATTGTTCAATTCTCGGTGCTGCCAGTTGGTATTAGGTGCTGGAGCAATACAGAGTGCTGGCTTAAAAACTATCTCAACATCAAACCTTGCTTTAGTATCAAGATCCCTGCAGGTGGTCATGTGGTTTCTACCTAAGATAAGAGGTTTGCTAGAAAGACAGCATTCGAAAGAATTATCACTGAATGGGTTTAGTAATATAGAAAGTGATATAGTAAGCCATAAGCAGGAAATAGAGAATAAGATTTGTCTCATAGTAAGTAATATGCTTGCATCTCAGCTGACAGGGTGGGATGCTAAACCCCCAGTTCCATCTCAAACATTCCGAAATATTTCTAAACACTTAGTTAAATTACACGAAGCACTTATTGATATATTTCCTAATGAACAAATACGGACCATTTATAAAAGAGTACATGATAACTTCAAAGATAAACTCAGAGAACAATTAGTAAAGATGAATATAGTAGCGAATGGTAGTCCTCAGCATGGTGTAGTAACCTCAGAATTGACTTTTTACTTGCAAACTCTCAAAACACTACGGGTGATAAACGAAAATGATGCAGAGGACAATATATTGTACGATATTTGGTTGAATTAAGTTACACATATTATAAGGTATAGAGAGAATATTCTGTACTTAGCCATTTTTGTAAAAAATACTATTCTTTTTATTAAACACTATCTATTTATTGTTCTTATTTATTATGGTGTAGATGCAATAGAACGATATGTCATTTTAACTTTGGTAGAAAACCAACTTGTAAAAAGCCAAAGAAAAATTTCATTGTATTAGGTACCTAATATTGATTAATAAAACTGCTGTATATGTATTATGTAAATAAACTGTTTAATAAGTTTAAATTATATAATTACCTGCTTACTTACATTTAATATTCCTCCTCTACCATGTCTACCTCTACCACCTCACCTATATTTAGAAAAACTTTTTTACAAAAAAATACAACCGACTTCCAAAAACAACACTACAAAGTGAAAAATAACTTTAATTTCGGAAGTCGGTGTCTAGTTAAATCTATTTTCGTTTTTTGCCACCAACTTCCGAAATTAAAGTTATTTTTCACGTTGTAGTTTTGGAAGTCGGTTGTATTTTTTTGTAAAAAAGTTTTTATTTTTCACTTTTTAGTTGTGTACCTACCCCACACAAATTCTAATACCACTATCTGCAAAACAAACTAGAACATCATCCATATAAAAGTGGGGAAAAAATACGTATTATTGAAGCTAACTCAAAAACTACCCAAGCAAAGTTAATCAATTTTATATGGGACCAACTGTGATGTATACCCTCTCGAATAAAACAAAAATATCCAAATCAGTCCAGCCATCTTCGAGTAATCGGGGAACATACATAAAAAAAAAAAGAAGGGCCGACGAATTGAGAACCTCCTCCTTTTTGAAGTCGGTTAAAAACAGGATGTCCCTAAGTATTCAGCGCTAGAATAACCAATGATACATACATTCAGATACCCCATAGGGTTCATGTCATACCTCTACCTACAGTCTACACTAAAAGTACTCTGTGGTCTACACGTTGCATAGCTAGGGTTACTGTCCGGACAAATACGTGTTCGGCTTTTTGACCCCCTGCCCAGACTGATTTCTTTTCGAAAATTAAAAAAATTAGATGACTTATCAGAACATCACGCCGCCGCCTATTTTCCCCAAAAACGAAAAACAAAAAAGAGTCAAATTTCCGGACCTATTTGCGAATGTCCGGGTTTTTTGTCAAGATTTTTCACATTTCGGAATGGTAACTATGCATGGCCCACATTATCGCTTTACTTTTGTTTCACTTCACCCATCATAATCCGACAGGCAGGGCAGGGACGTGCTTCCCCACCACCTTTAACCAGGCGTTGTTACCGTTAATATTATCTACCTATCTATATCTTTATACTAATAATACAGCTGAAGAGTTTGTTTTTTTGGTTGTTTGAATGCGCTAATCTCTGGAACCACCAGTCGGATTTGAAAAATTCTTTTTGCATTTGATAGCCCAGTTCTTGAGGAAGGCTATAGGCTACTTAACATCACCGTATGACCTTTAGGAGCCGAGAAAAAAGAATAACCGGCCAAGTGCGAGTCGGACTCGCACACGAAGGGTTCCGTACCACCACAATATTTAACACTACATATTGTAAAAAAATACTTCAGTTTAAAAAAAAAAAAACACGTTTCTTGTATGGGGATGGGGACCCCCTTTAATTTTTAACTTTATTTTATTTTTATGAAAATACTAAGCGACGAATATTTTTCATCTTCAATTTTATCAATCGCAGAGATAACTGAATTTCATAATGATACTGTGAATTACAAGATTATTTTTTGCAGTTGCAGAAAATCGCCCATATAAAAACGGGTAGTAATAAAAGCTCCGAAAAAAAATTAAAATATGAGCATAGGTACTCAAAATATGAAATTTACTGCTTTAAATACTAACTTTCCGTCAACTTATAAGCAAATACTAATAAAGAAACGACCGAATAAAATACTGAAAATTCCGAAAAATTAATACAATATTTGCTGACGTAATATTTTTCCACCAGCTTAAATTGCGTTTTACCGAAATCAACAGGTAGGTAGTCATTTTTATCGTAACTTACCTATTATAAATTTAGAATCAAACCTTACACATTTTATAACAGTGGCGCTTGTTAAACTGTTTGGTTGTAACATTATAAAAATACTTTTCTAAGTGATTCCATAGATACTCCTAGGAAATATCAAAATCAGCTTGTAATCAATATCATTCATTACTTACACCTACTTCTATTCAATTAATATACACCTAGGCCTAAAGGTATTTGTATTCTAATGAATATACGTATAAAATATAACGTGTTGAGTGTTTAAATAAAAGTAACCCAGTATGTTATGAAATATTTGGGTAAGTAATATATGATATAATTACAAAATCTCTAATATTTACAAGATATAACAACTGAATCTATATAATATATTAAAATCTATTATTATTATTTTGATTATTTAAATTTTTCTATATTATATATTTAATTTTATATAATTATCAGTTAATATAATAAACGATTGATATCATTTTTAACCGACTTCAAAAAGGAGGAGGTTCTCAATTCGTCTTCCCGATTACTCGAAGATGGCTGGGCCGATTTGGATTTTTTTTTTTGTTTTATTCGAGAGGGTATACATCACAGTTGGTCCCATATAAAATTGATTAACTTTGCTTCGGTAGTTTTTGAGTTAGCTTCAATAATACGTATTTTTTCCTCACTTTTATATGGATGATGTTCTAGTTTGTTTTGCAGATAGTGGTGTTAGAATTTGTGTAGGGTAGGTACACAACTAAAAAGTGAAAAATAAAAACTTTTTTACAAAAAAATACAACCGACTTCCAAAAACAACACTACAAAGTGAAAAATAACTTTAATTTCGGAAATCGGTGGCAAAAAACGAAAATACATTTAACTCCGACTTCCGAAATCAAAGTTATTTTTCACTTTGTAGTGTTGTTTTTGGAAGTCGGTTGTATTTTTTTGTAAAAAAGTTCTTTTATTATTTATTGTTATAGCCGTAATAGAAATACACAATCTGTGATTATTTCACTGTCTACCTATTACGGTTCATGAGATACAGCCCTATGACAGACATACAGACAGCGGAGGTTTAGTAATAGGGTTCCGTTTGGTACCCTTCGGTACGGAACCCTAAAGAAACCTCCTTTTTTTGAAGTAGGTTAAAAAGTCAGAAAGAACGCTAAGCGAAAACGAAGTAATAGCGTGGGCAGGTGATACGATGCGACGGGGATGGGTCGGGGAATAAGAAACTTTACGCGGACGAAGTCTCGGGCACGCAGAAGCTAGTATAATGTATACCTACTAAGCACGCAATCATTTAGAAATCTTTGCCGGGTTACAAGTTCTACCTACCTACCTTTTCTATCTGCTAATAGGTAGGTAGGTACTTTTCCAAAATGCATTCAGCTAGTAATAAGCAGTGACAAAACAGTCTCATTTGGATTGTGGAGCCATCGCTATAGTCAACGAACGATCCATTATTGTATCAATGACTATGTTAGTGAAAGAATTATTAAACTTTTTAAACTTTCGCGATTTGTACACATTATAAACAAAACTAAAAACGGGTCTTCTCGCGATGTTCCTTTTTACGAGGTAAACAGGTACCTACTTGTTTCCCGACGTTCAAGTTCAAGTGAGGGTAGATGCCAATACCCGCACTACGAAGACGTCGCTGAGCTGTCATCAGTCCTCCCGTGAACACGATCGCTGCAAGGCGGTCGAAACGTCGGGAAACAAGTAGGTACCTGTTTACCTCGTAAAAAGGAATATCGCGAGAAGACCCGTTTTTAGTTTTATTTATAATTAAGTACCAAATTCATTCATTAGTTTTTGAGAAAATCGCGAATTTGCAAACATACCTACGAGGGTCGATTATAGAACCTCCTTTTTTTAAAGTCTGTTATAAACTCTAGTATGATCAATAAACGAACAGAAAAAAAAACGAAAAATTAAACCGCCGAAAAAAGAAACTGAAAAGCATTTTAGAAAGACCAAAACAAACTCAGAGGTCACAGTCTATTTTAAAGTCCAGACATAATCTTGGTCAAGCCATATGAGAACCATGCAGCTTATGTCTGAGATGGTCTTTTGAGGAAAGAACCTCACAGATTTGAGTGGACCTGGCCAGTCATTTGTCAGTAATGTGTAGCTCAACTCAGAACTTAAGGAGCTCAACGACTCGGCGAATAATTAATATTAATGAGACGGTAATTTGCAACCAAATGACCCCTTATGACTCTTAAGCAAATGTCAACCGTTTTTTTTTTGCAGAAATCGGCCATTTTATTCAAAAAACCTGCTCAAAATTATGAAAATTGTAACGATTTGTAGCTCTGATTTAAAAACTAAAATCCATCAGCCTAGCACCTTCCCAACTCTGTGGGGTCGGCTTCAAGTCTAACCGTAGGTATACAGCTGAATACCCAATCAATCTTCCAGTCTAACCGGATGCAGCTGAATACCAGTATTTTACATGGAGCGACTGCCTATCTGACCTACACACAACCCAGTTACCGGGTAAAACGCCCCTCGGAAAGACTGTTTGGGCATCTGACTACCCATAACGACTGTCAAAGATCTACGAATGACAGCCGGGACCGACGGTATAACGTGCTTCCCGAGCCACGGAGTGGTCTCGATATGTAACGAATGG
Source organism: Cosmia pyralina (assembly GCA_946251885.1). NCBI lineage: Eukaryota > Metazoa > Arthropoda > Insecta > Lepidoptera > Noctuidae > Cosmia > Cosmia pyralina. The sequence continues at coordinate 18,010,401 of OX276346.1, forward strand.
TCACCCATCCACTGACCGCGGGAAGCGTAGCTTAACCTTCGATCGACCCGTGCGGCTGTTATTGTTTAGCCACGTACCCTAGAAAAAGTATTAAAGATAATTGTAATTTTATAGTTATGTATTGAAGTGTTAGCAAGCAGAAACTAGGTAATAAAAAATATTTCATGCATTGTTTTTTTTTATAAATTTTCAAAGTTGTATAGGTACGGTCAGCAACAGAAGTCGGTTAACACTGCTACGTTTTGACATTATCTATATTAACACAAAATTATTCGATATATTGCTTTTTTTTCGTATGGTACTTCTGTTCAGATTTGAATTAAATATTTCGCTTTTTATTTAAGATTAAAATAGTTGACATAGGGGTCATTTGGTTGCAAATGAACTCTCCCCTTAACAGTATAACAGGCTTTCTTTGCGGTTCATGAATTATTTGAATTTAAGGCTTAGTTCTTGAACGTGGATTGGAAGTTTATTATACTTAATATAAACTTTTCTCGACAGCCTTCCGTCTCCATCATCAGACCCTCGATGACAGTCATACCCCCCCAGCTAGGTCTAAAGTTCATCAAGATAATGAAATAAACTCAAACACAATGTAGGTGCTGTAAACTGTTGAGTAGCTCTCTCGACTGGTCCATTATCTGGTCAAATTTAGGTATCTATTATGTGGTAGTGTCATCAGTCATCAGAACTACAATGTGTATGTGCTCCAAGATCCAACAGAATCAGTTCAAAGTGAAACTTCAGTAGTAAAAAATCAATCGACCTCTATTTTTAGGGTTCCATACCAAAATGGTAAAAAGGAACCCTTATGGTGCGACTCAGTCTGTATGTCAGCCCGTCCGTCTGTCACAGCTGGATATCTGAAGAACTACTAATGCTATCAACTTGAAATTTGGAACAGTTTTTGATGAAGTTTGCTCAACAACACCTGCGTGGAAAAAAATTGGCCCACCATTATGCTCTCTATTTGAGACAATAGCTCAAAAATGTTAATGTATATTTTAAATGTTTTAATAGGTTGGGGAAAAAGTTTCTTCGCATTTTTTAAGAAAATTCAAAACATTTTTTAATATACATTATTTACATTTATCTAAAGTATGTAGGTAGGTACCATTTTGTTCGATAACTTTTCCAAAATCCCAAAATTTCTATAGCAATGGGATCATTCCCATTGCTATAGAAATTTTGGGACTTCTGATCAAAATACCGCGACAAGTGGTTTTGGCAGTCCTCTCGTGATGTTAACCTGACACTGCCTAAAGAATTCTGAAGAGACCGAAACAGGTGGAAATCTGAAGGTGCAAGGTCAGGACTATACGGCGGATGCATTAACACCTCCCAGCCAAACTCTTAATTTTTGCCGAGTGGCTAGAGGTCTAGCGTTATCATGATGAAAAACCACACCCCTTCTGTTGATTAATTCCGGCCGCTTTCTCTCAACTTCTTGCTTTAATCTCATCAGTTGTTCGCAGTAGAGTTCAGAATCGATGGTCCTGCCTGGTGGTAACAGCTCATAATGAATAATGCCCTTCCAATCCCACCACACACACAGCATCACCTTGTTGCGAGTTAACCCGGGTTCGCCACAGTCTGTGAAGCCTGACCGGCCTTTAACCACGACCTCTTTCGCACGTTCTTGTCGTACGTGATCCACTTTTCAGCACCAGTTATCAGCTTCTTCAAAAATGGTTAGGTTTCATTACGTCGTAATAAAGAATCACAAATGAGTACCTACACGGTTCATTAGGTTTCTTCCAGTGAGCTCGTGAGGTACCCAAATATCGAGCTTTTTTGTGTACCCAGTTTTTTTCAAATGCGCCAAAACTGTTGTGTGGTCAATTCCCAGTTCTTCAGCTACGTCGTAACTACTGATATGCCGTTCTTGCTCCACTTTTTCAAAAATGGCATTCATTTTATCCGTAATAGGGCGACCAGAGCGACGTGCATCTTTGACATCAAAATTTCCGGATTGGAAACGCTTAAACCAAATTTGTGCTACTCTTACAGACACTGCACTGGGTCCATAAACATCGCAAATTTTTTTCGCGGCTTGCGTTGCATTTTTACTTTTTTGTAGTAAAATTTTAAAATGTATCGAATTTCTTCATTAGATTCACTCATCTTGACAGTACGAAAAACAAATGAAAATCACACATTTTCCTAATTTGAATTTGGAATTATGTTGTTTAAAATTTTAACTTTCAATGATACCAAAACCAGCCAGATACAAATAGTATAGCCAAAGAGATTTTATTTTAAGTTCATACATACTATAATGCGAAAAGACTTTTTCCCCAACCTAATATATTGTGTGAAGGTAGGTAAGATAAAGTTTATTTATACATACCCTATAATTTGATTAAAGCAATATTCTTGATAATATCGACTCGATTCTTCCGATGTTCTCATCACTCACTTTTGTTTGAAAAAACTGCGTGACTTTTTTTTGTCAGTGAAGTTGACATAAGGTTAATTTTGATTATTACTGTTCGTTTATTAATCATTTAACTTGAATTTTTAACCGACTTGAAAAAACGGAGGTTCTTCATTCGATCTGTATGTTTTCAAGTTCGCGCTTTTCCAAAAAGTTATGACTCCGTTTTGATAATTTTTTTACTAACGTAATCTACATAATAGGTCTTTACCTATGAAATTGCCGTTTTGTATGAAAAAATTTAAACGAATTTTTTTCATGCATTTTTTATTTGTATTAATTGAAGTAATCACCCATGCAATCAATGCATCTTTGCCAACGCAGTGGCAGTTTATTGATGCCCTTCTTAAAGAAATCAGCTGGACGGGAGGCAACAAATTCTTCAAAGGCATTTTGTACTGCCTCTCGGGTATTGAATTTTTTTCCCGCCAAGAAGTTATCCAAATTCTGGAAAAAGTAGTAGTCTGTAGGCGCAAGGTCTGGTGAGTAGGGCGGATGACGGAGAGCTTCCAACCCCAGTTCTTGCAACTTGGAGACCGTCTGCTGTGAAGTATGAGGTCGCGCGTTGTCGTGCAGGAGCAGCGGAGACGAGCGATTGACCAATGCTGGTTGAAGATGTGCCAGCTTCTCCATCATTGTGTTCAGTTCTTCACAGTACACATCTGAAGTAATGCTCACCCCGTTTGGTAAGAAGCTGTGATGAATCACACCGGCGCTAGACCACCAAACAGTGACCATCACTTTTCTAGGGGTAAGTTTTCGTTTAGGGCATTGTTTAGGTGCTGAACCAGGATCCAACCAACTTGCTGAGCGCTTGCGGTTATCAAACAGAATCCATTTTTCATCGCAGGTAACAATGCGGTTCAAAATTCCTTCATTTGTGTGTCTGTTGAGCAGTGCAAGGCACGTCTCGACGCGTACTTCGCGCTGGCGATCATTGAGTTCGTGGGGCACCCATTTGTCAAGCTTTTTTACCTTGCCAATTTGACGCAAATGGACCAATATTGTTTTGACGCTAACGTCGAAAGCTGCTGCTAATTCAGCCGTAGATTGTGTATCATCAGCTTCCACAATCGCCTTTAATTCGTCATTGTCGACCAAAGTCTTCGGACGACCGCGAGGTTCATTTTTCAGGTCGAAATTTCCAGAACGGAAGCGAGCAAACCAATAACAAGTAGTGCGTTGGTTTGTAGTGTTAGCTCCGTAAACGTCGTTGATGTTGCGTGCCGCTTGTGCCGCGTTGCTGCCACGACGGTACTCATATTCCATAATTACTCGAATTTTTAACGTATCCATGATGACGAAAAAGATTGAAATGCGATGAAAATGTAACACTAATCAATAAACAAATGACTACTTTTGGAAAAAAAATCCTTGTTTTTAAAATAAAATTAATTTGAAATTAGAATTCTTAGCCAAACAAAAATTATTTTGATTTGAAATGGCCAGTACCGCAGAACGGCAATTTCATAGGTAAAGACCTAAATATTCAGGAAGGTTTTAGTACGCACGGCTACAGATCAAGCTATACAATTCCGGTATAAGTTGATCTCGCATTGTAAAGAATTTCCTTACTATGAGAGGTCAGTGTAAACTGGAAATGTATTGCTTGATGTGTAGCCGTGTGTACACAATATATTAGGATTAGGTTATGGTTAATTATATTTGTTGAATTATCTTGTTTCGAATCGAGGACAATGGTTTGGCTCGATTTTATTGCACGCAAGTGTATTTTGCAAATATGAAAGTTTTTTTTTGCAACGGACTGAAACATTCTTAAAAATTCGAAGTGCTTCTAGCTACTAGGGCATGTGGGGTATCATATGAAAGAGCGCTGTTTGCACATTCTCAAACATTTTTTTTTCTTATTTTTAGGCCGCATAGTTTTCGATTCTCGATGAAAAATGTAAAAGTACAGTTCCCCCTTATCTCCGAAGTTTGCATAGAGAAAAATAAAACGATGTCTCTAAACAGCACACTTTTTCAGAAATCGGAACGGAACCCTCGGTGCGCGAGTCCAACTCGCTCCTGACCGTATTTTTCTACCCTTAATGGGTGGGTGGAGTTTATTTTTCAATTTTAAATGGGACCAACTACGAGGTAAGTATAGTATCTACCCAACCCAATCCAATAAAAGAATCGTCATAAATTAGGTACTCTGTAAAAAGTTATGCGTGGTCATGGTCATGATTAACTACCGGCCATGAACGTATATGGTATCGGCCCTCGCACAATGAAGGGTTCCGTAGTTGGGATGAATTTATCTCAAGAACAAACTTAGCATTGTAGTTGAAAAACATATTCTCCCATACATTTGAATAGCAAATGTAAGTTTGTACACTCCATATTGAGAGATTTACCATAGACTTCTTATTTTATTCGGTACCTATAAAATTGGTCGCAAAAATCGAGCAGTACCTCCCCTACTATTACTGAACTGTGATCGTTCCTTTACTATTTAACTCGGTATCAATGCGGTGTACACGCGGTTCCGGTTCGGTGTCTATGCGGTTTTCATGCGTAGATATAGGTACACAAATATGCGGTCCGGCGCCGCCGCCCGTTGCGGCTGCGGCGTTGTGTACACGAAGCCTAATTATCATCTTTCAAAAAGAGCATGGGGTGGGCAGATTTTTTTGCTCTCAACCGATTGTAATTTTTATGTGATTACGTTCTGCATCACTACCTTGTCACAAATCGCACGTAAGCAATATATTTGAACGGGCAGGAGATATTAAGTTTTTTTAATTTTTATTGCTAACAGGGCCTCTTGACCTCCATAACGCCTGATGAAAAGCGATGGATGGGGTCTATGATGGAACCAGCCTGACCAGGTAGGGGAGCCCAAGCGGGGATTTCGGGATTTACTAAAGCGCGGCAGATTAATATACAGGGGGATACCTTGTACCCGGTTAAGTACCTCCACAAAACATGAGGCCCATATATAAGGCCGCCCGTGAAGGATACAGGATCAGATTAGTAAAAAAAAATTGACCATCAGAAATTCTCGAGCGCGTCAGATTAAGGTAGGGTGAGTTAATTACATCCTAAAAAGTGTATATTCCACTAATCTGATAATTTGAGAGTGACGTAAAAAAAGGGGAGGGCAACAAAGTTGTAAAAAAAAACGTCATCTCGACATTCTCGAGCGTAGCTAAATTTTTTGTTATTTTGAAGGAAATAATTCAAGAATAATGAAAAATATATAATCTGACGATTTCCGCAAGCCGAAATAACAAAAATTCGTCGATAAAGTTAAATGCGTGCAGCTGCGTGATGCCTACATTTCCTTCTCCGCGTTTCTAAAAAAAGCATACACTTATTTTGCATGCTATTTCCTGAGCTTTTTAATTAATTAAGTTCAATGATTTAAAAAAATAAAAAAAAATTTTTTTTGAAAGTGGTTTTTTTGGAATAACTTTTAACCGGCTTTATCGATTAACTTCAAAAACTAATCCGCCTTTGAGCTTGAAAAACCACGTCGATCGCCACCAAGCTGGTCAAAATCGGTTGATTCGTTCGAGAGGTATCGTGAACGAAAGAAACCCGAAAAAGTGTTTTTTCGGGATTACTCCGAAATTTGTGGTTCGATCAATTAAAATTGCAAAATTACTTATGAGGATGATAAAACTGCGTCGAATGGTGCCAACCGCGTGAAAATTGGTTGATCCATTCAAAAGTTATTGCGGTTTGGAAATTCCAAAAATAGTGTTCTATGAAACTTTTATCAGACTTTCGAGCTGGGAGAGCTCAAATGCATAGAAATATTATTTCTTTGAACTCAGCGAGCTCAAAATATCACATAAATTATATTTTGAGCTCAAAAATGTCATAAGTACAATTCCAAGCGCCCAGGAATGGAATTAGCGGGAAGTTGCAGGGATGGCCTTTAAAGTGAACCGTTTTTCTAATTTTTTTTTGTCAGATCAGGCGAATCCCTCTAGATAATCGTCAGATTATGAGACAGTACGTTTAGAACATAAAGATGAACCATATATATCTTAATCTGACGCGCTTGAGTATTTCAAAATGGCGATTTTTTTTTTGCACATTATGAAAATGGCCAATGGAAAATGGTGTAAATGAATGTTGGAATGAAATGGCGGGGTATATTAGGAGTACAGCGAAATATATTTTGGGAGAGACGAAAGGAAAGGGTACTATAGATAGGGATACATGGTGGTGGTCGACAGAAATACAGAATATGTTACGGGATAAGAAGAGAAAGTTCAAGGAATGGCAGAGTGTAGAAAATGAGAACGTTAGTTTGAAAGCAGAAAAAAAGAGTGAGTATGATGCTCTAAAGAAAAAAGCCAAGAAAGCTGTAGCCATAGCGAGAGCAAAGGCCCAGGACAAGCTTTATGACACACTGGATAATCCAGCAGGCCAAAAACATCTATACCGGCTTGCTAGAGCTAGAGAGAGGAAGACGAGGGATGTCTGTCAGATAAAGTGTATAAGGGATGAAACTGGAACAGTTCTTTCGGATGATGAGAAAATTAAGGATAGGTGGAAGGGCTATTTTGAAAGACTGATGAATGAGGAGAATGACTGGAGTGGTGTGCTTGAGAATAAACCAGTAAATGAGGGGTTAGTGAGAATTATTAGTATGGATGACGTGAGAATAGCAGTTAATGGGATGAAGAATGGTAAAGCAATAGGTCCGGATGGAATACCAGTCGAAGTATGGAAGTTATTACGGGTAGATGGATGGACGTGGTTAGCTTTATTCTTCAATAAGTTGTTGCTGGAAGAAGCCATACCTGACGAATGGTGCAACAGTTCGCTGGTGCCCATCTTTAAAAACAAAGGTGATGTGCTGGAGTGCAACAACTATAGAGGAATAAAGCTAATGTCACATAGTATGAAGGCTTGGGAGAAAGTTATTGAAAGGCGACTAAGAGAAGAGAGTGAAATTTCGCAAAACCAATTCGGTTTTATGCCTGGTCGAGGAACAGCAGATGCCATCTTTGCTATCCGCCAGCTGTGCGAGAAATACAGAGGTGCGCATAAAAACTTGCACATGGTATTTGTTGACCTCGAAAAGGCATACGACCGAGTGCCTCGTGAAGTTTTGTGGTGGGCACTTAAGGAAAAATGTGTACCAGGGAAGTATGTGCAGTTGATTCGCGCGATGTACAGTCGATGCAGTACCCAAGTCCGGTCTACAGTGGGCACTACTGACAGCTTCGATGTGGCTGTCGGCTTGCACCAGGGGTCTGCACTCAGCCCTTACCTCTTTGTGCTGATAATGGATGCTCTTTCTTCGGATATCCAGGAAGAGGCTCCCTGGTGTATGCTGTTCGCCGATGACATTGTGCTGGTTGCCGAGAGTGGCTTAGAGGTCCAGAGCAGATTGGAGGTGTGGTGGAAAAGACTGGAGACCGTTGGCCTGAGAGTAAGTCGGACCAAAACAGAGTATTTGTTTTGTGATTTTGGCGGACTCTCCGGTACTGTGCCCATATCTCTTGCCGGAACGCCCTTACCGATCTGCTCCGACTTTCGGTACCTCGGGTCGCTTGTCCAAGGGGATGGCGAAGTAGACCGAGACATAACGCACCGGATCAACGCAGGATGGATGAAATGGCGACAGGTTACAGGAACAACTTGCGACCCACGGATGCCCCTCAAGTTGAAGGGGAAAATTTACAAGTCCGTGATAAGGCCTGTCGTACTTTATGGATCGGAATGCTGGACAGTGAAGAAGACGGATGAAAAAAAATTGCATGCAGCGGAGATGAGAATGTTGAGATGGATGTGTGGAGTGACAAGAATGGATAAAGTGAGAAATGAGTATATAAGAGGAAGTTTGAAAGTGGCGCCAGTGACAGAAAAGTTGAAAGGAAATCGTTTGTCTTGGTATGGGCATGTAATGAGGAGAGACGAAACGCATGTGACTAAAAGAGTGATGAATATAGATGTTGATGGATGGAGAGGCAGAGGAAGGCCAAAGAAAAGATGGATGGATTGTGTGAGGAATGATATGAAAGAGAAGGGAGTGAATGATAGCGTGACGGTTGACAGGGGAGAATGGAAGAAGAAAACGTGTTGCGCCGACCCCAAGTAATATGGGATAAGGGCAGGAAGATGATGAATGATATGAAAATGGCCGCGAGTTTGCGTCCCATCGAAATCGTCAGATTAGTGAATGAGAGCTTTTTTTTGGTGTACTTAACACTCCCTTAGAAAATCTGACGCGCTCGATTAAATTTTTTTTTTTTCATTTTCAACCCTTAAATACAACCACCCGCATCATGCAAACGATCAGATTAACATACGTACATTATTAAAAATACGTAGGGCATTGATGCTATCAATATCTGATGCGCTCGAGCATGTCCATGCAACAGTTTTTTTTTACATATTTAAAAATGTATAGCCGCTTCCCCCACCGATGTAAATGTATATATCATATAACATTTTTTTCTTCTTATCATCTAAGCTTTGCATCCCAATAGGTCTCTACGACGCTCGAGTAAATCCCCATTTAGCCTCGTGGGCTCCCCTACTACAGAAAATGCCTGTTCACTCTTGCTAAGTAGACGCTAATGCCATCTATTATCGAGTAGCGGATCTACACGATACGTATTACGTAGACGCTAACGCCATCTGTTATCGAGTAGCAGAACTACATGAAACGTCGATTCGTGGCAGATGTTTCTAGATCATTCCCGTAAGTACTAGAATGTTCTCGAATTATGTAGGTACTCGAACTTTCTAGAACTTACACTCGACATATAAATAGAGGGTTGCCAGCGGTGTACGGCAGTCCCCCTGGTTCGTTCGGAACATGAACCTACACCTTGACCTTAAAATCCCCACTATCCATCAATTTTTGAAGCGCAACTCGAAGTGTTTCTTTGATGCCGCCGCGAAGCATCGCAACCCTTTGGTTGTCGAGGCCGCGCGCTGTCCCCTCCAAAATTAGTATGACTCGCCGTCCGAGGCATATTCTTTCCGACCCTGATGACCCTCCTTCAGGAGAGTAACAAGGCCACCAGTACGGTTTGCAAACGCAAACCACCTAGATTTACATTTCGACCTCGCCGCCGAGGTCGTAATCCCCCCCCCCCCCCCTGTCCTCTACTCGGTGAAGCTGTGCCTGCTGGGGGCGCAGCTGAGCTTACAGCTCTAAACTTCCCCATTATGATCCAGCCTGCCCCATCTGGCTGTTCTATTATTAGCGACGCTCAGTCGCCTAATAAATTACCTTAGTTTGTAAGCCCTGGCCGGAGGCTTTAAGTTCGCTTAAAGCACCCACAGGAAACGCTCGGTTGAGCAGTCTCGACCCCCAGTGGCCAACAAAAAAAAAAAAATAAATAAGGTGTACGGCAGTTCAGTTTAGAACGCGAAACAGTGAACACCAGTGAACTACAGCGAACTAACAGCGAACCACAAGTGATTCAGGTGATTCTGTTTAGAGTTTCTGATTACTGTATTTGTGATTATTAACCGACTTCAAAAAGGAGGAGGTTATCAATTCGTCGGAACCTTTTTATTTTTTTTTTTTTTTTTTTATGTATGTTCCCCGATTACTCGAAGATGGCTGGACCGATCTGGATTATTTTTTTTTTTTGTTTGAAAGGGTATACTTCCCAGGGGGTCCCATGATCATCAAGTCAGGATCTGATGATGGGATCCTGGAGAAATAGAGAGAACTCTTCCAATTTTATAGGCACACTTGAAGCGATTTGGATAGTCTTTGGAAGAGTACTTTCTTGGAGTGGTCCCATTTCAATTTGGTGAAGATCTGATGAAGAACTTCTGAGATAGGCAACGGAACTCCTCAATAAATGATAGCAAATGGACTGGGATTGCTGAAATCTCATGTCTGTTTGTTGTTCACACCAGTTCATAACATAACATCACGCCAGTACGCTGTGAAGGGGTAAGCACATGTGAACCACTAAAAAGTGAAAAATAAAAACTTTTTTACAAAAAAATACAACCGACTTCCAAAAATAACGCTACAAAGTGAAAAATAACTTTAATTTCGGAAGTCGGTGGCAAAAACGAAAATACATTTAATCAGACACCGACTTCCGAAATTAAGTTATTTTTCACTTTGTAGCGTTATTTTTGGAAGTCGGTTGTATTTTTTTGTAAAAAAGTTTTTTTGAATATAGTGTGTTTTTGATGTAAATTGGTATAAATTTATTTATCCCGAACCCCAGCTCGTAACACTATGAAGGTAGACGGGTTGTATGTGGAAGGGACCACAGTTACTGTGGCAGAGTTCCACACTTGGTTGTGGCATAATAAATGTGGAGGAGAAGCGCCGAGTACGACTGGTCGGGACTCGGGATATCAACCAAGTAGGGATGGTACCCTGCAGTACATCTGGCAGTCCGGTAGTAAAAGGGCGATGGTGGGTTCAGGTCGTGGAGTTTTTAAATGTTATACCTAAATTGTGTTTGTGACGGATACTTATTTACTAGCAATTTATGTTAATTTTATAGAAAATAAAGAACTCCCGTAATAAATGCCTTTTTTATTGTATAGATAATAACAACATAGAAAAATATTAACAGCCATTATGATTTCAATGGAATTATATTTACGATAATTTATGGACCAATAATAGAAATAAGAGCATAATATTTGAATTACAGTGTTGTGGTATGTGCCAATTTAGTTTTTTATCACATTTTAATCTTTGGCTAACATTATAAAATATTAAAACCTTAAAAAAACCGATATGGTCACATAAATAACTTCATAAAATGATATACTTACCTTACCTACTTACCTTTAACTATCATAGAAATATGACGCTAATGGATATCTTATAACAAAAGCTATACAAGTGCAAATAATTTGAAAAGCCATAAGCTTTGTGGTCAGTTGTACTTCAGATATCGGCCCTAACTTAATTAAAAATAAATTAATTAACGTCATGTTATTTATAGTTATACTATCCTTATCTTCAGTTTTATCAATTAGATGTAAGATGGTTAACACACGAAGTATCAATTTGGTTAAGGAAGTCATTTCTTTTTTTGCTATTATTGTTCTGCTTGCATAAAGTAAATTTGTCTCTTCACTATATTTTGGTAGGCGATGTCTTGGGCATGGAATAATGTGGAATAGTTGAGGCACTGAATACAGAAAGTTTATAATTTGTGGCAAGAAAAATAGTAAAACTGTCTTACTGAAATGACTCAATATAGCTACAACTGCAAATGTCATTCCAGAAACGTAACAAAATGTGTCCCCAACAAACACCTTTGAAGGGTACCTGAAAAATAAGAAAAGAAAAATTTATAACATAGGTAACAATAACATGATTATTTAGTTATGACTTATGAGAGTGTATATCTCTAAGATCACACAGAGGTATTTTCTTATTTGTCTGCTTTGGAAAATTACTAATATTATAAATTCCGCCTGTTTATATCCAAAACTAGCTTGTGCCCGCGACTTCGTCCGCGTGAAATTTCTTGTCCCCAAGTCGCACGGCATCGCATCGCCTGCCCCCGCTTTTACTTCGTTTGCGTTTAGCATCCTTTCTGACAATTCTTTCTTTTTGCTCGGCTCCTAAGGGGCCTAGCGTGATGTTAAATAGTCTATAGCCCTCCTCAAGAATTATTTTTGCATTTTATAGCCTACTATAAAATGCAAAAAGAATTTTTCAAATCCGACTGGAATACTTCCAGAGATTAGCGCGTTCAAACAAACTAACAAAAAAACAAACTGTTCCGGTGTATTCCACCGACATTATTGAAATAATAAATCGAGAGGGTCGTCAATGCGCGGAAAATCTCGCAATTCAAAAAAATTACATATTTGCTCAACGCCATGTATGGGTAAATGGATAAAACGTCTGCACTAAGCATGTTCTATGCTCAAGAGCGACCGGTATAAATGCAAGTTATTTTGCGTTTTAGTAATTTTATATTATTTCCGAAACTATAATGACCAATTGACATACTGTAAAGGCCAAATCTTATCTCCATGATGTCCTTGTGATCATAAAATAACATATTTTGATAAGGATTAATGTTTTGTTGTTTAAATAATCATCCAAACGTAAGTATGTCGAAAAAATACTTTTATAAAACAATAAAAGATAAAATATAAAAGATAGATATATGGTGTCGCGAACTTTTTTGTAGGATTATTTAAGACGGACTAGGCCAGAGATTGTTCTCAATTTTAAACAACCGTTTAGGCAGCGCATGCAAATAATTCTGTTTTAAGAAGTATTTCTTTCCGACTTGCTAGACAAAAAATGTGATAGCTCGGCTAATATGCATGATATAAATATAATTTATAGTCTATAGCACTCAGTTATAATGTAGCTTTCTACCAGTGAAAAAACTTTTTTACAAAAAAAAACAACCGACTTCCAAAAAAATACTACAAATTGAAAAATAACTTTAATTTCAGAAGTCGGTGTCTTTGGATCTGTATTTTAGCTTTTAGCCACCGACTTCCGAAATTAAAGTTATTTTTCAATTTGTAGTATTTTTTGGAAGTCGGTTGTTTTTTTTTGTAAAAAAAGTTTTTTATTTTTCACTTTTTAGTGGGTCAGTCTGTATCTCATCTAAGTTACAATAGTTCACCTTTTACAAAATATTGCTTTTCCCCATACAAGGACGTTAATTGTTGAGGAGTTTTCCCAGTAAGGAACCAGGAGAACTGGAACTGATGGTGAATTCACCATCAGCTCCACTTCAACATATGTATTGTGACGAGCATAAATTGCTTAGCAATAATCGAATCGCAACCCGTGAAATACGTATTATTGAGTAGTTCCGATGGCCATCTGTGGTCTACCTCATCAGTTCCACTTCACTAAATGGTGCTTTCCGGGAGCAAATGCACGAGTTACTATAAAAAATACCCAAATCGCTGTAGGTGTGCCTATAAAATTTGAAGGTTCCCCTCGATTTCTCTGGGATGCCATCATCAGATCCTGGTTTCCTTATCATGGTACCACCCTTGGGGTATCTCCTTTCCAAAAAAAAATAATCATAAAAATCGGTTCATAAACGACGAAGTTATCCGCGAACACATAAAAAAAAATATATACATAGATATACGGTCGAATTGAGTAACCTCCTTTTTTAAAGTCGGTTAAAAAAAATTTTAGGATTGGATCATTGGTTAGGGTTTTTCGAAAATCTAGCCTTATGGGGGTGAAAAAAACATTTACTACCCGTAAATGTTTCAGTAGACGATTTTACTGAGGGGCTTGATTAACTCGAAAATTGGTGTAAATAATCATTCAGTCAGGATATGGAAACATCCGAAACAATTTTTTAAAATTCCACTTCTGCATGAAAACAGGGAATACAGTTTATATGAAAAATCTTATTCATTTGGTTAATTAACTTGAAACTTGGCGCAGATACTGGCCTAAGTAATAATGTTTGTCATTAATAGTTTTTCAAAACTACCCTGGAGGGAGGGGAAGGAGAGGGAGGGGGCTGGTGAGGAGGGAAAGGAGAGGGGGATAGGGGCAGGGGTTGGTGAGGAACGGAAGGGGTGGTGAGGAGCAGAAGGGTTGGTGAGGGGTGAAGGGGAGGGGAGGGGTTGGTGAGGGGGAGGTGGAGGTGAGCGGGAGAGGGAGGGGTGGTGAGGGAGAGAGGGAGATGGGGAAGTGGTGAAGGGGGTGTGAGAGTGGGTGAGAGGGCAGGGAGAGGTAGCGGGAAGGGGATATGGTGAATGAATGTGCTAATCTCTGGAACTACCAATCGGACTTTAATAATTCTTTTTGCATTTTATAGTCCAAATCTTAAGGAAGGCTATAGGCATATTTAACATCACTCTAGGAACTTTACGTGCCGAGCTAAATGAAAAAAAGTCAGAAATAACACTAAGCGAAAACAAAATAATAACGCGGGCAGGGGAACAAGAAATTTCACGCGGACGAAGTCGCGGGCCGCACCTAGTGTCTTATACACAAAAACCTTCCAGAACAAAAAAAAAGAAAGATGGTGAAAATCATATCAAAATGTATTACATATTTTAGAAGAAGAATGCGGTCACACAGTCGAACACGAAAAGCGACTGATTTATAATATGTATTGTAAACACTTCTCCTTAAGTGACTTAATAATAATGCAAGGGCATGCCCAAATGATGATGAAAGGAAATATGTATAATATTTCAACCATGCAATAAATTGCTTACCAATTATGTTTCAACAATGCCAGTGTAGTTGCAAGATAAGGTATCATAATATGTAATGAGAATGTGTGGGCTTTATACTGATCTCCTCTCAATTCAATGATGTCAAAAACAATAATAGAAAAGGCTATGATGACAGACTGCCCAACTTCAAGTCCATTAATGCCAGCCAAAATGTTTATAGCATTTGTGCAGAATACAGCTAACATCCCCATGTAGATGTAGTATAGTACACCTGTAAAAGAAGAGAAAAAGTAAAATAAAAGGTAGACCACATTAATTATCAAAATCCCTTTATAAACAGTACATACCAATGTTGATGGAAACTCCCAACCATTGCCTCAAAGGAATAGGAACTACAAAAGTAGTGGAGTTGAAGTTCACATAGTAAACCACAAGCAGGGGTAGTGATGCTACTGTAGGTAGTAACAGCTTATATCTCCATCTCAAGTCCAAAACATCATCAGCAAAGCCAAGAAGGAGCATACAGCAGATGGATAACAATCCTGCTAATAGTTCTGCAAACTAAATAAGCACCATATTTTACATAATATTTATACTGACCTTCATTAACTAACCATTAGGAAACACTATGCCATGTATACTGTCTTGAATTGAAAATTAAAATAATCTCTTACCTCATTGTGAGGGAAGTGCTGTGTGTCCATCAAGCCATTACCAAAGACAATTGGTATAAATATAAAGCTAGTAATTAAGAAGACACATCCAGATACAACACCTATTGCTTCTGGGCTGAAAGGAATGATAAAGAGAGAGGGTAAGACATAGAGCTACAGACTTTCCCTCGATGACTTCATAGAACTCCCAAACAAAACCTTATCAAACTTAGTCAAAACTAACTAAAGTATGGTTCATTTACTTACATTTTTTTCTTACTAGTTTTACATAGATCTATTCCAAATAGACCGGCTTTAACGAACAAGTCTGTAAGGTTGGGTATTAATTCATCTGTTACGAAGAACGCTACCGCCGACAGTATTAATAATATAAATATTTCCCACATCTTGCAGGTTCTTTAATTAACAAATAGTATCATTAGCAAATAGATAAATAAAATGTAAAATAGTACGAATTTTTATTCAATAACATTGAATTGGCAGCTGAGTGGCTTACACTGACAGAAGTGACATGACAGGACAGCAAGTGACAGTATTGGCATTGTGACATGCTTGTGACTTTTGTGAGTTGGCGGCCTCTGGGGCCACAGATAGCTATATATAAGCCAGTCTTTTGAGCTCGCTTAAAAGCACCCACAGGAAAGTCCGGTTAAGTAGTCGAGACCTCTCATGGTCATACTGTAATGTTCTTAGCCGCAAGTGCGAGGAATAAAACACCGACACGTCCGTTCATTGGCTTTGTATTCAAAGACTGACATGTACAATATTTGCGCCTACCTACATACATCACACTCCTCCACAACAAGCTTTTACATGATATAGATAACTTAAAAATACCCAACACCTCTTACAACTATTACTAACTAGACCTTATAATTAACTTTATTTTTAATTCGACATTGCCTAACAAGGCGCTCTCGAGGCTGGGGCGATACTACATTCGGCAAGGCATCTTGGAATTCCGGGGAGGGTGGCGCTGCCGGGGACACAGCCTCGGCGACCTCACTCTGTTCCGGTGGCGGAGGCGGAGACCTCAACCCTGACTCATCTGTGGACTGCGCAGACTGACCCCCCTCACGCAACACAGACGGCTCATTACCACAGTCCAAACCCGGATTAGCGACCACTTGCTGATCAATCTCTGGAACGGATATTAACGATTGTCTGACTGATCTTCTTTTTATTTGATCGATGTGCCTGTGAACTATCTCTCCCCCGCTACCCCTCACTTTGTAGTTACTAGGGCCAACACACTGTACTACCCGCCCCGGTACCCATTTCTCCCCCTTCGCAAATTGTCTGTACCATACCTCCTCATCCGGGCCTACTTCCCTATGCCCCCCTTTTGCTGCCTCTTTTTGTCGTTTCTGTGATTTAGCGACTGTAGTTTCCCTATCCGGTTTTAATACATCTAACTTAGTTCGTAGCCGTCTGCCTAACAATAACATAGCTGGGCTTTCCCCCGTTGTTGAATGTGCGTTGTTCCTATAATGTAACAAGTAAGTCCATAATGCCCTATCTATGTTTTGTTTACCCAGTGCGGCTTTCTTTATGACCCGTTTAAAAGTTTTCACTGCGTTTTCCGCTAGGCCATTTGACGCCGGGTGATATGGGGCTGTAAATATATGTTCTATTCCGTGATTGCTTGCGAAGTTATGAAATTCAGTGCTGGTGAAAGGTGGTCCATTGTCTGACACAATTTGTTTGGGAAGCCCGAATTTACTGAAGAGTTCGCACAGTTTATCTATGACCGCCCCGGCCGTGGTACTTGTCATGTTAAAAACCTCTACCCATTTAGACGTGGCATCAACTGTAACTAAGTAAGTTTTACCAAATATGGGTCCCATGAAGTCTAAATGTAACCTAGACCACGCACGATTCGGCCAAGGCCACATGCACGGCGCCTGCCTCGGCGGCGCGTCGGCCTGCGCTGCGCACAGTTCGCACGCACGGCACATGCGCTCCACTGCTTCGTCTAAGCCAGCCCACCACACATAACTACGCGCCATAGCCTTTGACTTCACTATCCCCATATGCGGCTCATGGAGCATGTGCAAAACCTTCTCTTTACAATTCTCCGGTACCACTAACCTATGGCCCCACAAAACGCAGCCCAATTCCTCATAAATTTCCTTTTGTCTGTTAAAATATGGCTGTAGTGACGTTATATCGCACTCAGTAGGCCAACCATCTCGTATGTAACTCAAAATTTTAGATAACAGTGGGTCCTTTCCAGTTTGGCGTCTGATTTCCTCGTAATCTAACAATAATGCTTGTTGAATGAAATGCAAATACGTTTGTTCGGGCACCGCGTGACTCATTTGTTTACGTTCGCTAATGACGACCGGTAACCGCGACAGTCCGTCGGCTCCGTTCTCATTTGTTTTCACGTATTCTATATCATAAGTATAAGCTGAAAGAATTATAGCCCATCTTTGCATGCGACTTGCTACCATAGTCGGTATGTCCGTATGCGGTCCGAAAATGGATACTAGCGGTTTGTGGTCTGTTCTCAACACGAAACGGCGGCCATACAAGTATTGATGGAACTTATTGACACAAAATATTATAGCCAACGCTTCGCGATGAATTTGTGAATAGTTTTTTTCCGCGTCACTCAGAGTACGCGATATAATATAAGCTATCGGCCGCTCGCCGCGGCCGTCCCGGGCCGGCTGTGTGAGGACCCCCCCTATCCCGCGCGCACTCGCATCACAAGTCAAGATAAGCGGGCGGTCCGGTTCGTAATGAGCTAATACTTCTGAACTAACTAACACATTCTTAATGTTATTAAACGCTCGCTCACAGTCGCGCGACCAATACCAAACCTTTCCCTTCTTGAGTAACTCATACAAAGGCACTAACCTAGCACTCATATTCCGTATAAACTTGGCGTAAAAATTTATCAATCCTATAAATGATCGTAACTGGGTGACGTTGGTAGGCCTAGGTATTTTAGTTATGGCCTCCAGTTTCCTAGGGTCGGTCTTTATACCATCCTTTCCTAAAATATACCCCAAGTACTGCACTTCTTTTACCAGAAAAACACATTTATTAGTTTTTAACTTTAGCCCCTTTTGATGCAATCTACTAAAAACCGTTTCTAAAGCCCTCATGTGTTCCTCTTTACTTTTCCCTCCGATTATTACGTCATCCAAGAATACCTCCACATTAGGAATATTACTCAACAAATTGCACATTGTACGCTGAAAAATACCGGGGCTAGACGCGAGGCCGTAAACCAACCTATTGTACCGGTATAAGCCCCTATGAGTATTTATCACCGTATATTTTTTTGTATCATCTAACTCAATTTGGTTATAGGCTTGTGAGAGGTCTATTTTTGAAAAATATTGCGCCCCACTCAACCTTACTATGACATCATCAATTTTAGGTAAAGGGTAACGATCTACAAACAAAACAGGGTTGACGGTGGCCTTGTAATCTGCACAAATCCTTAATGAGCCGTCCGCCTTATTTACCGGTACCAATGGGGAAGCCCAGTCTGAACAGTCGACAGGTTCGATGACGCCATCGCGCAGCATGCGTTCCAACTCTGCGTCGACTCGGTCGCGCAGCGCATACGGCAGCGGCCGCGCGCGATGGAATACCGGCACCGCTCCGTCCCGTACCCGTAATGTTGCCTTGCCTCCTGTGTATCGGCCCAAACCTCCGTCAAATAACTCCTTATACCTGTTTAGTAACAATTGTATTTCTTTATTGAATTGTACACTATCCACTTTATTACAACTACTAAAAATTGGTAATTTTATATTTAATTCCGACAACCATTGTCTTCCTAACAATGATGTTGTTCCACCTTCAATAACAAACAAATCTATTTTTTTCTCTACCTCCGCATATTTTACTTTTGTCTTTATAATTCCTAATGGCTTTAAAACAGACCCATCATAAAACTTAAACCTAACACTTGTTTTTTCTAAATTTAAATGCCTAAAAAACCTCTTATACGTGTCACTGTTGATACAGGACACCGCCGTGCCTGTATCCACTTCCATATTTATCGTATTATTCTCGATAGAAATTGGCAAACTAACCGCTCGGTAATCGTTGAGGCATAAGTGATGGAAGTCCTCTTCCTCCTCCCCGGTCATCTGGCCCTCTCCCGGTTCCTCCGTATTCGCATAATGCATAGTGCGTTCTTTCTTGTCCGCTAAACCCGCGGCACCCTGCTCCGGGCACACTCGCCGTAAGTGACCCTTCCGACGGCACCGGCTGCACTCGTATTCCCGGAACCGACAGGTCTCGTAACCATGACTGGTCGCTCCGCAGCCCGTACAAGCCCTCATGCTCCCGTTAAGCATTCGCTTTCCCTGCATGTTCCCGCCTGATGATGCCGCTCTAAGCGCTGCACCGCGCGCTCCGCGCTGCGCTCGCGCGCCACGCCAGCTGCCTCCGCTCGCGTCAGAGCGCCGGCCGCCACCCGCTACGGCCATGGCATGTATGTCTCCGAACTGCGCCGCGCTGTCCCCTCTGATGCTAGCCGTCCCCGCTGCATCTACCACCGCCGCGTTCCGCTCCGCCGCTTCTAACGAAGTCGCCAGTTTGACTGCGTTATTATATGTCAGAGCGTCATCCTCCGCAAATAATCTTTGACGTATCGTTTCACTTCTAAGCCCG
This sequence comes from Cosmia pyralina, assembly GCA_946251885.1. Classification (NCBI taxonomy): domain Eukaryota; kingdom Metazoa; phylum Arthropoda; class Insecta; order Lepidoptera; family Noctuidae; genus Cosmia; species Cosmia pyralina. The sequence continues at coordinate 18,030,255 of OX276346.1, forward strand.
CAGACGAACTGATCTCGCAGGTTTTCGCTTAGGTTGGAACCGAACTTGCAAAACCGCGCCAACCTTTTCAATTCTGCGACATAACATGCTATAGTTTCTTCCGGCCCCTGCCGCCTCTGTCTATATTTGTACCGTTCCGCTAACGCTGACGGTGCCGGCTGTAAATGTTGTGCCAGTAAATCGACGGCTTCCTCGTACTTCAACTCTGACGGCTTACTAGGACTTGCTAGATTTACTAGTAATTCATATGCTTCGTCCCCCATAACCGCGATCAACGTAGGTAGTTTACGCTCACTTTTTACCTCGTTCGCCGTAAAGTACATGTCCAGTCGTTCTATATACGACGACCACACTCCCGTCTTTACGTCAAATTCGCTCACTTTGCCGATAGACATTATCCAACACAATGTATAACCGTACAATACACGCAATCCATCCACTCGTCGCCACTGTAATGTTCTTAGCCGCAAGTGCGAGGAATAAAACACCGACACGTCCGTTCATTGGCTTTGTATTCAAAGACTGACATGTACAATATTTGCGCCTACCTACATACATCACACATACTACGAGATGCCATTTCCAAAAAACAAACAAACTGCCAGTAGGTGGAGCGAGGGTAGAGCCAACTTACATCGTCACCATCGAGAAAAATAGAAATTACAAATCCAGCGATTTGTAATTTCTATTTTTCTCGTCCTAGAAATTATTTTTCAAAATCAAATCTGCATCCTAATTGCATAACACATACCTATCAATCGGAGTTGGTTTCATTTTGACAGTTCAACAACATTCATTGCGTTATTTACGTTGTCGAGCAAATTTTTCGAACATAAGAAGCAATGGATTAGCAATTTGTTTCAAAATGAAACCAATTCCGATCGATAATGTATTACGCAATTAGGGTGCGGATTTTACAAAAAAAGTTGAACTAGATTTTTTTTCCTTTTTGTAACAGAACAAAAACTAATATCTCGTATTACTGATAATAAGGTTGGCACTAGTAACTTGTAGGTATGAAGTATTATGACACGACACGGTATAGTTGTAAAATAACGAGTAGATTATCGTAGTACGAGTACAGATGCAGTGACTAGTCGCCAGCGCGGCGCCAGTATTATAAAGTGCTCAGTGCGCCGGCGACTCCAAAGAGTATAATAATAATACGGGAGGGCAACTCACTGGCGATTTCAAAATCTCACGTCCACAGGTTTTGATTTGACATCGCTTGCGACTTGCAGGCGACGAAAATCGCTGTGTGTGTACCTAGCACAACCATGGTGAATGCGAGTTGACCACTAACCGCAAACCATTTACAAACTTTTCCCGAAGCGAGGCCAGCGATATCATTTGAGCGGTTCGAGTCGAGGACTCTGACTTATTGAGGCGTTGATGCCGTTCCATTGTCTGTCTATCTGTTTGTAGCCCTAGAGTAAAATAAAGTGTCTTTATTATCGCGTCTAACCAGATTACATTATGCCTCGTGTAACATATGAAAAATAAAATAAACTCACGCACCGCATATAGTAACTGCTATAGTAATTGGCCACTCATAAAAAAGAGGTAGAAACAAGGAGAAGAAGCAAGCTCATGAATGAAAAGGACGAAAAATATTGTTTTGGTGTTTCGGTCATGTTTTGGTCTAAGGTTTTCGTCCTTTTTCATTCATGAGCTTGCTTGCATTACCTTTTCTCTACCTCTTTTTTTAATGAGTGGCCAGTTACTAAAGCGTGGCCAATTACTATTTGACCGTAATGAAACCTTGTGAATAAATTAGTCCAAAAATACTGTATCCATATTTTAAAACGCTTGCGGCAAGACGAGTAATTAGCGATATCGATACTTTTTAGTTTTGATTAATTACATACTTATGTAGTTCGTTCTCTCCACATGTTTCAACTCTACTCTGGGAAAAAGATATGTCTATGGCGCTAACGGTCGCTGGGAGTATGTGTGTTCGGCTTACTATGAGCTCTTATAGCAGGGCAAAAGTTGAGGAGCTACATACGACCTATAGCACCATCTTTTTTTCTCAATGGATCCATGATCTTTTTGGCTCCACTCTACTTTAACTCGCACGCGTCCGAAACTTCACAATTTTATAGCGTGTTGATGTCTTCGACTAAAACACTTTAGCAAAATATTACAATGCGCAAATAACTACTTTTTGAGAAAAAAATCATAAGTTTCAGAAAATCAAACTTAGTTACCCCATAAAACAGAATACCTGCGCGTCCGACACAATTTTATAGCATGTTGATGTCTTCGAATAAAACACTTTCGCAAAATATTACACTGCGCAAACTACTAGTTTTTGAGAAAAAAAATGTTTATGTCAACCTATTACACACACACACACACACACACACACACACACTCTCACACACACACCCTCACACACACACACACACACACACACACACACACACACGCTAAATATTAGGACGCAAGAGCGAGCGAAGCGAACTCGGGACTTGGGGCACCCCGACTCGGACAGGTTAGATTCGAAGAGATCCCCTTCATGGTTGGAGCCTCAGCCGGGCTTCATCGAACACGCCTTAATACAAAAATTTTATATTTATTTGACTCTGAACTTCGAGAGGGTTTCACAAAGACCATGAAAAAAAAATTTTTTTTCCCGGCACCTATTTTTTTGCGCACTTTGAGGTTTTCAAAAATACATTATTCTGCCCAATAAAAATAGTTACTATACAAAAGCGACGGGTGTTGAAGTACAGTGGTTCTGTGATTTGTTCTAATTGATGACTAGGCAGCATAGTCTCTGACCCTAGCCTGTTCCTTAAGGAACAAAATAAAAAATAAAATAAGTCCTACTGTCATTTATTAGCGTCAATTGTCAACTGTGATTGTCAATGTCACTGAATGTGTTTTGCAAAAGTGTTTTTCTTTCAATTTTGTCTCAAAAATAATTATAATTTCTTATAATCGTTTAATTTATTCATCCAATATAATCACCCAAACAACGGGCGCTAGTTTTACAAAAAACTGTGAATTGCGTTAAAAACTAAAATGAGTACCATGGATGAAATAGAAGATGAAGCGAAAGCAGCAGCCGAAAAGATGGTAATGAATATGATGCAGAGACCAGGTCAACTCGAAAAAGTAAGAAAAGCATATCAATTTTGTTACTATTCAAATTAATTCACTCTCCTTATAACTAGTCAACAATTTCCAACCGTTGACCAAAAACCGTCTAAATTGGTATTTGTTGGTACAGGTATCTTTAGTGGGCGTTGCTAAATAGAACGAACCGAAAAATATACTTATGTTTTTTAATTTATAGAAAAAGATATAATGGTGTACCTTATACTTATCACAAGGTAACCTATCTCAATGTGTGGTATAGACATGTTCTGTTACCAGTTATTACTGCAGAGATTTGCTGTAGTACCTATTGCCACAGCAAATCTCTGCAGCATGGTACTTGTATAGGAATAATTTATCAGTAATCATAACATATCATAATCTTTACTTTTGCCAGAAGAAACAACCTTACAACAAACTACAGTAGTACTTACTTTCTATGAATCTAAAAGTTTAAATACCCAATTATTAGTAACTCAATAAACAAAAACAAATTCAGGTTGTTACAAAACCGATTCACCCACCATACTTGTTATAAACTGTATTATGGTGGGAATAGTTTTCCTCCCACATATAACTTATCAGAGGATGCTTCTTTGCCTGTGCCCAATATGCTTTTATGTCATTAAGTTTTCTTTGCGATTTACAGTTATTATTTACTTATATACTTAATCAATTGTGGGTACCTATGTGCCAATTAACTAAAACTTAGAAATAAAATAAACTTGTTTTATCATTATTAAATTTATGTTATCAATCCCAGGTGGAACATTACAAAAAACGAATCACTCACAAGAAAGCGTCTATAGAGGCTCAGCTGAAATCAGCTGTACAGGGCAAACTAGATGGAGTGAGTGTTGGCTTGAAACAATTGCAGGAGTGTTTGGAGGATGTGCAACAAGTGAGCCTCAAGTTAGTATTATTTATTATCTACTGTTAAGGCAGATTATACCAATTACGTTGCAGTCTGTATTGGTTAGCCAACCTAATGAGAATATATCTACATGAGAAGAAAGCTGTATATCAGAATTTGCTTGTTATCTTCAACCATTTAATTTTTTATATTCCATTGTTTACAAACAAATAATAATGAATTAGCATAACAAATCACACTCATAGGGATAAGGTTCTTCATCTACCTAGCCTTTTCCCAACTATGTTGGGGACGGCTTCCTGTCTAACCTGATGCAGCTGAATATTTTACATACTAGCTACTGGAGCTACTGCCTGAACCAAATTGGTCTTTTGGTTTCACTCTCTTCTCTGTCGCCTTTTACTAACTTTCTCTCAAGCTTTCATACTATGTACCATTAGCTTTATTCCTTTGTAGTTGTTCCACTCCAGCACATAACGTTTGTTTTAAAAATGGGCACAAGTAAACTGTTACATCATTTTGTCAGGTATGGCTTCCTCCAGCAACAACATAATTGAAGAATAAAGATAACCACAATGTGCAAACAAACTTTTTTTTTTTATATTATTTCTTTATCATAACATTTGCATAAATATAGCCCGGTTTCTGGAATGAAAATCAACACAAAAATTTGCTAATAAATTATCAGCTGCTCGTAAACTGTTGCGATTGGTTTAATGAATTATCAACAGCAAATTGGATCACTTAACTTACGTTTAATTTTGAGATGTTCATAATTTTCGGTCCAAAAACTGGGTACAAACCTGACAAAGAATTATTATAATTCTGCTAAGCCTTAAGGCATAGTCTCTGTATAGCTTTGTAAAGACAAAGGGATAGTTAATTAATTAAAAATGAACTTCACTTCAGAATGGATGAATTGGAGGAACTTTTGAAAAGTGTGCCACCCTTGGTGGCGTCACTCCAAGCAGTCAGAGAGGAAGACTCACGCCACTCACAGTATGTCACAGCTATGGACAGTCTGAAACACATATTTACAGTGCCAGAAAGTGTAGCCAAAACTAAACAATGGATAGGTGAAGGCAAACTTCTGCATGCCCATCAAGTAAGTTTGTTATTTGAGATAATGATTCCTAAGTTTTATATTAGAAATACGAGTATAATAATAATCACTGACATAAAAGGAAATAAAAAATCTCTTTGCTTGTAAGTTCGTGTAATATGAATATTTTGTTTTAACTTTCAGTGTCTTAATGATTTGGAGAACTCCAGAGATGACTTACTGTATGAGCTGCATAGGTTACCAAACCAATCCTCACATGACAAAATTATGTTGAAGGCGTATTTCGAAGATGTTGAAATGGTGTCCAATTTGCTTGAAAAACAGATTAAACTGATTTTAGCGCGAACTTTGAATACTGTTCGTAAAGAGCCTACTGTTATTGTTACTGCACTGCGGATCATAGAAAGAGAAGAGAAAAGGGATCAAATGGCTTTGCAGGTTGGTATTAGACTTGTTTTCTTGAAAAATAAAATATTTATCTAAGAAAATATGTAGGTATATAAAAAAAAAATGTATTAAAAAACTGTATTTCAATCTACAGCAACAGAGCCAAACCGGTTTTATGCCACCGGGCCGCCCTAAAAACTGGCGAGCCAAAGCTTTCGAAGTTCTAGAATGTGCCGTCGCCCAGCGTATAGAAGGCACGCGCGTCGACGAGCGTGAAGATAACAAATTGTGGCTGGTTCGATACTTGGAACTCACCAGACAACTCATACTAGAGGACTTGCGAGTTGTCAAAACATTATGCGTCCCCTGCTTCCCACCTCACTACGATATTGTGAACAAATACGTCAATATGTACCACATTTGTTTATCTACAAGTGTAAGTTGTGAAATTTATTTCTTTGTTAATTTTTGAGCAGTTCAGACTTCCTACAGCAGCACCCAGCTTGCGCTCAAATACTTGTAAAATATAATAAAATAACTTTTAGTACAGTAAAAAGTACTATTAATAAAAAAAAAAAAAATATTTATTTCAGGTCCTTGACCCATATTAAATACAAAAACAATACACAATTTTATAAGTGTCACTATTATGAAATTAAATAAGTAATAATTAGTCAATTGATAAATAAATAAATAAAGTTAATTGAATGTCGTAAAAATATGAATAACAAATAAATATACTGATCAAATCGATTAGTGTCAAAAGCACAAAGAAAAATAAAAAACAACTATACTACCTACTTACCGAGTATATATTACAAGTATTCACTTTAATTTTAACTCTTGCTTGTTTATATTTTTATATATAGGGTGGAGTTTTGAGACGGGAAAATACTGTCCCGTCTATATAGCCCGTCGTTATAGCTGCAGGAAAACGTTCTTAGGAGGCTGCCCTTAGCTTTTGAGTAATTGCTCATTGCATTCACAGATTATGGAAAAATGGTACTGTCACCTAGAAAATCGTAAATATTCACGTTTTATTTTATGATGCCGATCAATGCAGTTTTATATAAAGATCGGATTAAAGAAATAGAAAAGACAAGAATGAAAAAAATCCAAAATCCAGCCTGTAAAACGATATTTTTATTATTACAGCTTCAAGATGTAGTAACTAATGGCATAGAAGGCAATGAGTATGTAACGCTTCTATCATGGATATTGAATACCTACCCAGGACACGAATTGATGGGAAGTTCAGAGTTAAATATTGATGTATCGATCTTGCCACCTTTGCTTAGTAAGGAAACCATGCAAAAAATACAGGATGAATATTTGCAGGTGAGTTTTTAGATGAATGAAAATAATTGCTGTGACTTACACATTTTAGGTAGCTAAAAACACGAACACAGTGGCTACAGCGAAAAATGCGTACCTATGCATAGATATGGTATATTAGATAATAAAAAGTAAGTATATACAGAGCTGGTATTTGGACCGAGGAATTATAATTATTCCCTCATCACTGCAACATGTTACCTTTTTAAACTGTTAAACAAATACTACGAATGTAAGGCAAAATTTATATTTATATCTATTGTAATTAAGATCAATTTGGCATGCCTTAGATTTTATAACGTCTGGTGCAATCATTGTAACTGGCATTATTTTGAGATATAACCTTTTCTTCTTTGGGCTAAATAAGTTTGCTGTACTATTATAATGGTCATTCTGTAAGAAGGCCGTATACTATCCGTCTTTTCTATGTGGCGTATACAAAACCTACAAAACGTATATTTAATTTTTAATGTTGGTAAAACGTAGTTTGTAATAAGTGCAAGCAAATGTAGGACTAAAGATGCTCGACCTTAAAATTCTTTGACTGTACAGACGTATAGTCACAGTAAAAATATGTTCGTCACCTTAAGGCCTTAAGGTGACAGGGAGAGTGGAACCGGCGAGAGATGTCGTGCGGTGTCCCACAGGGATCGGTCCTGGGGCCACATCTGTGGGACATCGGGTACAACTGGGTGCTGCGCGCCGATCTCCCTAGCGGCGTCAGCGTTGTATGTTACGCTGACGACACGATGGTCCTGGCGCAAGGGAGGTCGCACCAGGCGGCGGCCGAACTAGCGACACGCGGGGTTGCGACAATCGTAGAGAGGATCCGGCAGTTGGGACTCGAGGTGGCCCTGCACAAGTCCGAGGTCATGTGTTTTCATGGTCCTCGGAACGCGCCACCGTCGGGTTCCCAAATAACGGTAGGAGGGGTTCACATCGGAGTCTGAGTCGACGATGCAGTACCTTGGACACGTCCTCGACAGCCGGTGGACCTTCGTGGAGCATTTCCGACGTTTGGCTCCCAGACTGGAGCTGGCCGGGGCTGCCTTGAAGCGGCTCCTGCCCAATCTGGGGGGTCCAAACGCCTCCTGCCGGAGGCTTTACGCAGGGGTCGTGCGGTCCATGGCCCTTTACGGGTCACCGGTGTGGGCGTGTTCCCTGAGGCTGCGACCGGCCCGCCGGTTGAACGCGTCCCAGAGGGTCATGGCCATCCGGCTAGTCCGGGGATACCGCACGGTCTCCTGTGAGGCGGCGAGCCTCCTTGCCGGATTACCGCCATGGGATCTGGAGGCAAAAGTCCTCGCGCACGTGTGGGAATGGCGCGAGGTCGCGAAACGCCGGGGCGTAACTCCGCTGCCGCGAGAAATCACGGTACAGCGGACAGAGCTCCGGCGGAAACTCATGGCGACATGGAGAGTGCGATTGTCGCAACCCAGCGCTGGGCACGCCACAATTGCAGCGATAAGCCCCCTCTTTGAGGAGTGGTTGGAGAGGCGCCACGGCGTTCTCACCTAACGCCTGACGCAGGTCCTCACCGGACACGGTTGTTTCGGGAGGTTCCTGTTTCGGATAAGGCGGGAGGAAACGCCCGGGTGTCACTATTGTGTGGATCGCCCGGAGGACACGGTGGAGCATACAGTGGAGGTCTGCCCGGCTTGGGCGGGAGTACCGTCGTGTTCTCACGGAGGCGATCGGCGGCGGCGATCTCTCGCGTCCAAACCTGGTCCAGGCCATAGTGCGGAGCGAGAGTGCATGGGAGACCGTCACCTCCTTCGAAGCAGTAATGCTCGCGAAGGAGGAGGCGGAACGCGTGAGGGAGAGGCAACAGTCGCGCCCTCGCGCTCCTAGCCGCCGCAGGAGACGCCCTGGGCGGCGGGAATCTATTGCCGATTCCCGGCCACCGTAGGCGCGGGCTTGCGGACGACGAGTAACGGGCAGCTCGCCGTCCGGTAAGGACCAGGCCCGGGTCAACGGCGCGTTGTGTTCCACGCGCGGCTCAAAGAGATGTCAGCAGTGACGGGGTCGATTAGGGCCGATGCCGCCGGGGTTGCGGGTAGTTCGAAAGAGATACCGTGGCCCTGGCACGGGCAACTGAAGGAACACGGGGTTTTAGTCAGTAACACGCCCTCCCGCTTCGCCCAGAGCGGGAGAAGTCATTTGATGATTTCCCATCCACAAAAAAAAAAAGGCCTTAAGGTATAGCTAGTCTACCTGAAATACCTTGTCTTTTTCAAATTTCAGATAAGAATATTTTCTTGTTTCATACATTTTAGAGCGTGATTTTTTCGTAGTCGGGTTTTAGTTTTTGAACTTATTAAATACATATATAACATAAATCGCGCCTGTATTCTCCGAAGGGTTAGGCAGAGGTGTACCTATAGTACACCCAAATTGCGCCAGTTATGTTTAATCCCATATAATGGGGGCAAGCCTATAGCCATCAACAAGGCACAAATCCAGACTCTGGGCTTCTAAATTGTAGTAGTTTAGTAGTAGTTTCTTATTCTATTTTTTAAATATAAAATTTGTAGAAAATGGAATCGAACTACATGGAATGGATGGAGAAGACTTTGGAGTCGGAGCGCGCGGAGTGGGCGGGGCAGCGTGCGCCCGACGTGGAGCCGCATTCCAACGCATACCACACGCATGCGCCCGTCATCATCTTCCAGATGATCGATCAAAACTTGCAGGTAAGCCATTCTCATTAATCTCTACATATTATAAATTTAAGTCGCTTTTCGTGTATGTCTGTGTAACGCGTTGTTCTCCTAAACTAGGCAACGAATTTTGATGCAGTTTTACCATAATGTAGAGAATTTATTCCGGAAGGTATATGTGTATAAAAACATTTATAATTATTAAACTTAGATATAATATAGAAACCCGATGTTTTGTCAAGTCGTAAACTCCGTTTTAAACTACCGGGTGATCTCAACATAATACCTACAGTAAAATATCATACAGTTCAACGCCGTATGAACGCGGGCTTAGGCCGCTTGTGACACGAAATTGAACGGGACGGTTCGATTTTCAAACAAATGTTACGTGATCTTCTGCTGGTATAGAGATTTCACAGTTGGTCAGCAAAATTCTGCGCAGTGAACAAGCGGCCTTAAATTGTCATGGAATATCTTCCATCATTTGTACAGGTGCATTCATCGCGGGGTGAATTTAAAGGGCCCTGGAAGTCTGGAAGTTATCAAATAATAGTTTCTTATTTTTTTTGCTTTAACAACTACTAAAATAATAATGTACCTATTATCAATATAACCTTGAACTTGTTGCTAGTCAACCGACACCGCGAACCTTTCGAAAGCGGCCTTATTGAATAACTTTCCACGGTTACTTTTCTATGTGGCTGATTTATATGTTTTTACAGGTTACTGAAACTATAAGCAAAGATATAACGTTTAAGGCGTTACTACTTAGCATTGATCAAGTTACACGTTACGGGAATATGTACAGAGATGGGGTCATACAATTTAAGGTGAGTGCGCAATAACAAAAAAGTTGGCATGATATCGATTTGTCTCGTAGTTATTTATATATGTACGTAAGCCAAAACGTGCGAAAATATGCAACTTTATATTTAAATAAATACTACAAAATAATGTTTTTTGTTAACAAAACAGCATAGGAACAGTCAGTCGGACAAAAGTCGATTAACATTTGCAGTTTTTTAATCTAAGATTAAAAAATTACTAAGCGAAATATTTAATTCAAATCGTAACAGAAGTACTTAAAATTTTAAGAACATTAGGTAACGCTTAACGGTTAAACGAAAAAAGGCAGTTTATCGAATCATTTTGTGTTAATTTAGATGATGTCAAAAAGTAGCAGTGTTAACCGACTTCTGTTGCTGACCGTACATTAAACTACAAAAAATTACTTAACTTACTACATTTCCAACGTAATGTTATAATTTTTGTTCTTGAAAATGTATGAAGCACTGGTGGTGGTAGAGCAAATGCATAAGCAAACATGCATTTGCATAAAATTCGGTCTTTAAAAGTTACGAGCCCCTAAAGATCCCCATTTTAACACTAATTCGACACAAGTTTGGGCGTAAATAAATAACAGAAAGAGTATAAAATCTCCAAAACAAAATTCGTATAGCCTTAATCTAATTAAAGAGTTCAAATAACTTTATTTTGAATGAAACATTCAGTAGTTCTTTCACAATAACCCCACACCCAAAGGTCATCAGGTTTTTCGGTATAAATCATATGCTTCTCGCTTACACGCACGACCTCGGGGAGACAGCATGCGTTTTAGCCAGGCCAACGAACGAGTTCGAGCCGTCGACTAGCGCAGCCTTAAGATTTATATAAAAACAAGCCTTGTCGGCAAAAATGACGAACTCCCATAGAAACTCCCATCCCCTATTTAACTCTTTTTGGGGAGTGAATTTTCTTTTGCATTTCGTGCTTCAAGATCCAGCGGTTTGGGCTGTGGCTTGTCTGTCAGTGAATAAACCATGTGTTTCTATCCAGCTGGGCCCCGCAAGCTAGGCTCATACAACTAGTAGCAATGCTTTGTTTGTTCAATGTACCTCATGAATTTATGAACAAGATCCAATGTACGTCGATCATTTTGATATAAATCACGATAAATCGCCTCATCTATCCAATGGGGCCCTCGGCTATACTGCGATCGTAATACATTAAAAAAAATATTGATCGCATCTGCTCCTAATGTACCTCTCGATTCATGTATTAAATTCTAGAAATTTTTGATAGAACAGGAGAAATTAAGCATGAAAGTTTTGTCTTTCCAGCAAGGCCCTTTGTAATTAGAATGAATACGAACAGAAAAAGCGTACCATTTTTATATATTACCAATGTACCTCAAAGTACTTCACGTTTTAAAAAGTTTTGTTTTCCAACTGATAAAAATGATGCAATATCAATAGTTTAGCACTCCTACCCTCATTGCGGAAAATATCCATTTAGTTGACCTTACCAAGCAAATACTACTATTATCATAATTTTCTATCAAAACTTGGTAAAACGTGAAGAACTCTGAGTACCTTGGTAATACATAAAAATGGTACGCTTTTTCTGTTCGTATTCATTCTAATTAATTACAAAGGGCCCTGCTGGAAAGACAAAACTTTCATGCTTAATTTCTCCTGTTCTATCAATTTTTTTTAGAATTTAATACATGAATCGAGAGGTACCTACATTAGGAGCAGATGCGATCAATATTTTTTTAATGTATTACAAGCGCAGTATAGCCGAGGGCCCCATTGGATAGATGAGGCGATTTATCGTGATTTATATCAAAATGATCGACGTACATTGGATCTTGTTCATAAATTCATGAGGTACATTGAACAAACAAAGCATTGCTACTAGTTTTATGAGCCTCCAGCTGGATAGAAACACATGAATAAATCAATTTATTTAGATAGATATTTCATGAATAGAACTCTCACTTCGCGGACCGTTCCCGCGTGGCGTACTTCACGCACCATATGATCACCATCGTGAACAACAGTGAGCAGATGGTGCGGCTGGCGCAGCAGACGCAGACGCGACACTGGCCGCCCGCCCGCCACGATCCGCCCGCTGAGGCCAAGTTCGACAAGATGCTTAACACCTTCCAGGTAACTTGTACTATTCACTTAAACTGCAAACCATATGTTTCTGACCAATGATGTTATTTCCACATAAACAAATATCAACTTTACGTCCCTGCAAATTAAGTTGCTTTTAAAATAATTTGTATTATTGAAAAAGTCATAAAAATGTTGACGTTTTAGCGCAAACTGAACGTTATGTGTAGGTATTAAAGTTGTTTTTCAAAACTCATATTTCTTTACATTGGAAACTAAATTCCGAACGGAATATAAATTGGATTTCCCTTTACATGTCTTATCTGGTACACAAATACGGTGTAGAAATTACGAATGAACGTCTTGAACGTTAAGTATGAACGTCCTGATCTTTGTAAAAAAAACACATACGCTATGTCATCATCTGCCTAGCCTTTTCTCAACTATATTGGGGTCGGCTTCCAGTCTAATCAGATGCAGCTGAATACCAGTATTTTACATGGAGCGACTGCCTATCTGACCGCCACAACCCAGTTCCTAGTTGATACGATACAAACGATACCCCTTTGATAAGACTGGTTGTCAGACTTTCGGGCTTGTGACGATCCGTAACGACTGTCAAAGATCCACGTATGACAGCAGAGACCAACAGCTTAACGTGCTTTCTGCGGCAAGACCCCTCTTGGTATGTAAAGACGGTCAGATGGTCCACGGACCAACCGCGGCAAGCGTAGCTCAACCTGATCGACAAGCCCCTCAACACATACGCTATGTATTATATCAAATATCACTTCGAATTGATCATTTAAACACATTTATATCCTCAAAATCCAGATCTCAGGGCGCTGTTTGTTTTTCAAATAAGAAAAGTAAAGAAAAATTCACTTCAAATTTACCTGCCACCTGGATCTGATTGCCGTAAGTGAACATAGATAGACACTTTCGTTGAAATTCAGGGCCAATCGCGACAGTTCAACGTTCGCTACGGTCAGTGAGATCTCGATGTGTAAATAAATCTCATCGGTACAAGGTCAAGCGGCGTTCCGCGGTCAACGGCAAACAAAATCGTGAAGACACGATAATGAACAACGATAGTTCCTACAGCTGATTTTATTGCATATCCTGCACACCGCTGGATAGAAGAAACCGTGTCCATGACCAGAAAAACAAATCTTGGAATTGGAAGAAAAAACCTAACCTTGATTATCTACATGAATATTATGTTCTCTTTTTTTCTAATCCGATTACAAAAATATATTTCACGGGTAAAAAGCTTCATTATTCCCGAGTGACTACTGGCTGATACTTTACTGTTGGATCTATTTAGCTAGACTACGCAATAACGCAATACTTTTTTATGTCACAAAAATGCATTGTTCCTGTGGAAATTTCCATGCGAGTTAAACCGCGGGGCGTTTAAATCAAGTCTAAGCAATTACTTTGTACAAAATTTTATTCTTTGGCGTAAGAACATAACAAAAACAGTCGTAAGCAACATTTTAACAAATAACAGTTCTGTTACATTCAGCAACAGCTTAGTGACCCTTCTTGTGTCCCCAGTGCTTGTGATCCTCATGGCCTCCCTTCTTGTCATGGTGATGGTGGTCGTGATGGTGCTCGTGATGGCCGCCCTCGCCGTGGTGGCCCTTGTGATGGTGGTGATGACCGCCGTGCTCGTGGTGGCCCTTCTTGCCGTGGTGGTGTTCGTGATGACCACCGTGCTTGTGTCCCTTGTGGAAGTGTCCGCCCTTCTTGTGGCCGCCCTCGTGGTGGTGCCCGCCGTGGTGTTCATGGAAGCCTTTCTCTCCGTGATGGTCGTGGAAGTGCTTGTCCTTCTTGAACTCGTCGTGTTTCTCGACGCCGTGGTGTCCCTTGGTGTCGTGTCCCTTGTGCCAGTGGCCGTGCTCGTCGTGGCCGTGGCCATGATCGCCCTTCTCGCCATGGTGTTCGTGGTGGTGGTACCCGTCGTCGTGATGGTGGTGCTTCTTGTGTCCACCGTGCTCTCCGTGATGTCCCTTATGTCCCTCGTGGTGGTGGTGTCCGTGCTTGCCGTGGTGGTGCTCGTGGTGTCCCTTGTGTCCCTTGTGGTGCTCACCGCCGTGGTCGTGGTGGTGGTGTCCATGGTGCTCGTGGCCGCCACCCTTGTCCCATTTATGACCTGACGCAGCGGTCTCTAGATCGGCGTCCCTCTTCTCCCGGATCTCCCTGGCGGAGCTGAGGGCGGCGATGGCCAGAAGGCCAAATGCCACCAGAAGGCTACTCCTCATGGTTGATTAGACTTGTTGCTACTGAATGATATCGGTCCACTGGTGACAATGATTTTATATACTAAATAGCAGTGGCGGTTAAGAAATTTACAGTTGCTCGATAGTGTCAAGGTTGTTACAATTAATTCGTTAGTTTGCGGTGTTACTTTCCACTTCCTAGGTTGACAATCTTTAGTTCCGTTTGTTAACTTTAGAACTAATATCCCGAAGAATTGTTTGCGATTTAATGGGTCGCTTTTTCAGTTAATTTAAATAAAATGTTATTTTGTTTGCCATTTTTAAACTTCTTAAGGCTTTCTAAAGTTATAAGGATTTCTGAACTCAGAAACAGCGACAGTAAATGTGGCCCAAGCCCTAAACGCGAATTTGTGAACAATCTAAACCTATTCTATGAGATTTTTTAATGAGGATAGATGTCAAGTAGCTTCTCTATTTAGCATAGCATAATCAGCCTATAATGTTCCCACTGCTGGGTCACAGGCTTCCTCTCTTCTAGAGGGAGTGGGCTGTAATCTACCACGGGGCCCAGTGCGGGTTGGTAGATGTCACATGTCTTCGAATTTTTGGTTCTAGGACATGCATTTCCTCGCGATGTTTCCTTCACCGTTTTGAGAGCTTATAATTATTAGAGTAGTTTAAATTGACTTGTGTAAATAATTGTGTTAGAGTTTTTAAAGTTCAAATGTATGTTAAAATGTTATTTTTAACTTAACTGCAAAACTTTCTTTTTTACGATTTTTTATTGATTTGTAGGTTATTCCGGCCACAGGAAAAATGATAACATACATACCACTTAGCGCTACGTAGGCCGCTCGTGCCCACTTAATAATCGTCGAAGGACGAAAAGTCATTCACAATGTTACACATATAATTGTATGATAACGCTCGGCGCCATTGACTAGGCACCACTGATTATTTAATACAGTAATTAATGCTGGTAAAAACCACAGTTATAGGTACGCAGTTCCAAATTTTTTGATGAAAGTGTATAAACAAACCTTTTCAGGTTAATTAAATTCATACGCAATCATTCACTAAACTTAAGGTAATTAGTAACATATTCATCTGATTTAGAAGGTTTCAACTTAATATATCTCTCCATTTTTTGGGTTCGCACGGGTCGATCCATCAGGTTAAGCTACGCTTGCCGGGGTTGGTCAGAGGATGGGTGACCATTCTTTACATATCGGGACTCTTCCGTGCCTCGGAAAGCACGTTAAGCCGTTGGTCCCGGCTGTCATTCGTGGATCTTTGACAGTCGTTACGGGTCGTCAGGAGCCCGAAAGTCTGACAACCAGTCTTACCAAGGAGTATCGTATTACCCAGTTACTGGGTTGTGGAGGTCAGATAGGCACTCGCTTCATGTAAAATACTGGTATTCAGCTGCATCCGGTTAGACTGGAAGCCGACCCCAACATAGTTGGGAAAAGGCTAGGCAGATTGATTGATTTTTAAATGACTGCTGTATAAGGCTTAACTATTATACAAACTATATTACAGAATTAACTATGTTTTTCATAGTTTTTTCGAGAAATACAATGAAACTATGCATGAGTAAATATAGTTCTCAACTACGGTACCCGTGAGGGGGGAAACAGTTGGGAAGTGGGCGTGGTCCGACCCGCACTTGGCCGATCTTTTTACCGAATTTTGTTTCAATAACATTGTTAAATTGTATTAGAAAAATGTCAACGAAAATTGACATTATAAAAATAACCTCGTTAATTGTCAAATGTAAAACATCTTTACAGTGATTTAACATTAGGATTTAGGGTTTAAGTACCTACCTATTCAAATAATCAAATTGTTAGTGGCGCTACAATTTGCCATGCCAAAGGTACGTTTTCTGACGTATTTGTTTATGTTTTTATCAAATTGTTTTGGAACATAGTATACAATGACTTATTACATAATATACTATCAATTTTAGTTCAGTTCGACTGCCTCGTTGGTCTAGCGGTCGCAAGCGCTACTACTGAGCATGATGTCCTGGGTTCGATACCCAGATCGGGCAAAGTGTTATTGAGTTTTTATATCTGGAATTTCTCGGTAGCAGCCCGGAGTCTGGATATGTCCCCGGTTGATGACGATGGCAATAAACTCGCCCCCTATTACATGATACTTAAACATAACTGGCTAAATGTGGGTGTAAAATAGGTACACCTTTGCGCAACCCTTCGGAGAAACAAGGCAAGATCTTAAGTATTATATTACATCATGTTTAAAAGATAATAATTATATATCTTTGAAACATGAAGTCTTTTTAGGGTGCCGTACCTCAAAAGGAAAAAACGGAACCCTTATAGGATCACTTCGTTGTCCGTCTGTCTGTCTGTCTGCCAAGACCCTTTGTCTCAGGAACGCGTGGAGGTGTCAAGTTGAAATTCATATCAAATACGTAAGTCAATGATCCCTTAGAGTTCTAAAAAAATCAACCTTCTAAGTCAACGCAATAAAAAAATACGGCCATTTTGCGACACATTTTGATACTCGCAACTGTCGCAAGTAAATCAAAACCTATAGGGTACTTCCCGTTGACCTAGAATAATGAAATTTGGCAAAAAGCCAGGTCTTCCAGCACAAATAAAAGAAAAAGTCCGAAAATTTTTAATTTGTAGTTTTATAACATAATTTTTTTTTTTTTTTTGGGATCCATTGTTTGGTTTGTTTTTGGGATAAGTTCTTTTCAACTACGGAACCCTTCATTGTGCGTGTTCCGACACGCATTAGGCCGGTTTTTTTTTTTTAATGGTGGTGTACTGTAGACACACCCTGCCTAACCGTTCGGGGAATGCAGGCGTGATGTTGTGTTATGTTATTATCTTTGTTTTAGAGCTTAAGAGATGAAGCCGCAAAGTTTCTTCTTGAGGAAGCGTTTTTAGACCTGGAAGTTCACTTCGATGACCTATTTACAGCGAAATGGCTTCCCTCCACCATTCCAGTTGACACTATTTGCATCACCCTTGACGACTATTTTCAAGACTACAATCATTTGAGAGATAAAAACTTTGAATATGTCATAAACGAAGCTCAAAACTTGGTTTACAAAAAGTATATTACGGCGATGCTATCCAAGAAAGTGGCCTTCAAAAATGTAGACGAAGCTCAGCAAGCCGCTACCAAAATAGTGAAGGAGGCGAATCAAGTAAGGTCGTTCTTCAGGAAGATAGCGGCAGAGGGCGTCAACGTGGATTGGCCCTTCGAAGTCATCAGTATGCTAGCAGAGGTGAGTTCATATTATTAAATCCTTGCGAGAGTTTTACAAACCCTACTGACGAATTTTATTTTGATCGAAAACTATGAAAACTAGCCAATTACAGTTAAAATTATGCGTAAAGCCCGTCACAGACCTAGCTATAATATATATTAGTATACATTATAGCTAGGCATATTACGATATATTTTCTATACTAATTTTCGAGCGACTGCACACGTAGCTACAATATAATATATTTATATTACACTAAGAAATTCACAGTATATTAATATATATTATTGCTAGGTGTGTGACGTGCCTAAGGTCTAATGTACAAAAATAATTCGTGTACTGTAATGTCATACATGGTGATAATTATAATACTCATCAGTTTCTCCCTTTACCTATAAATCCATATCATATATCGTGGATTGTTCATTATGCTAATATATTAGTTCATAATACTTATTTTATTTTTCTCATCAAACACGAAGAAAGAGTTTGTGGAGGTGAGTTAGCCTGGAGTAAACTCGTTTTCTATTTAAATCATAGATACCGAGATACGCATGACGTGTTCGGTGTGAGAAAAGTTTGACTGTTCGTCATGTCATAAAGATTTTAGGCAAATTATAAGAGTTTAGATTTTTTATACTTGACGCTGTATGGTTGGTTGCGTGTTGTCACACCGCGGTCAGACTAACAGCGTGGTTTGAGCTTAACTGTAGAAGGGCCTTTGTATGCAGGTACTGAGGTGCCAGGACATCGAGATGTTGTCCCTGGACCTGCACAGCGTGGTGGCGAAGTGCCCCGACATGTCGGAGGAGCAGCTGCTGCGCCTGCTGTGGCTACGCGGCGACGTGCCGCGCGCGCGCCTGCGCGACACCGTGGCCATCGCGCTGGCCTCCCGCCCGCCGCCGCGCGCCAACTCGCACCCCTCGCTCTTCAAACACATCACTTTCAGCGACAGACTACTCTCACACTTTAACCTCTAGAAGACTGCCACTCACATATAAACATAACATCACGCCTGTAATCCCCGAAGGGCAAGGCAGAGGTGTATACCTATAATACACCCACATAATATTCATACATAAACAGATAGACATAGATTTGCTACGTTCGTCATCGCCAGTCATACACGCAACAGTTGTTTTTATTGGTGGAAGCTGGAAATAGAGGGGTTGACGAACTCCACGTGAAGAACCATAGCTTTAGTTAACATTCCGCAAAATGCCTATCAGATACAGAAAGTCGAGTTATTATTTCGCTATGTAGTATTTTCCACTTCCAGGAGAAGTTGAAATGGTGGCCTTAACAATAATGGCAAGCTTTTGTGAAAGAAACATAGTGATGCGGCTCTGAATGACGCTTGCATGGTGTTTATCGTGGCGGCAATATATTCGTATTATTACATTGACTATAAATTATAATCTAATTATAAGTGTAAATGTGTAAATTATGAACAAATATATTTTTATTTATATTAAACATTTTATTTAAGTTTACCACACTGATAAATCATGAACTACAAAACACACTAGTATTCTTTCATTTCGTATAATGCTTAGGTACTAGGTATATACCTATTACCTAGGTATGCATGTCTAGGCTGACATACAGGCGAACAATCATAACATCAACATTCAAAAACCAACATTTTTTATTCCACTGATCGCTTAGAATCGTTTTAATGTTTATTTTTTTAAAAAGGCTTTGCATTTGTATTGCTTTGTGCCTTTAAGTTAATGGCGCGGCGAATGCTGAAGCAACTCTTGGTACAAGCATTGTTAAATTGATTGACACACGACAACACTTAAAATTAGGCACACGTCTACTGAACTGTAAAGTGAACCTTCCAATCTTAGTTGTAGTTTAGGTACATTCAACAAGTTTCTTAATAAACAAATGATCTTGCTAACTTAGTCGTTTATTGAGAGACATGACATGTGCTAGATCTCGCTCACGGTGACACACCTAGTTGCCACAACAATGATCTCCTGCGTTATGCTTCTTCTGATCGAGCTACAAGTAACATTGTGTACAATTTAGTGGTTACCGCGCGCTGACTCAAGGCCAATTGATGGTCCGAAGGGCGGGCGGCGCTCATCGCGGCAGTCAGTCGCAGGCCGCGCTGCGCCACACGCCATGTCCGTCGCTAGCGCCGCGCTGCGCGCATGCTCCCTGCTGCTGTGCCTGGTGGCAGGTGAGCGCCTCTGTCGCTACTCGCATCATGCATCTCGTGCTCAGTGCGCCAACCTAATACTTTCACATGAAATCATTTCCCTCAATCAATTCCGTCCCGCGAAATTTACAAATTTAAATCGGGCTTTGATCTTTTATGATTTTAATTAGTTACATTTTATTTACTTTAACACTGTTGTATCGGTTAAAACATTTTCATTACAACTATGATAACAGTTATTGTTGTGCTAGCAAGGCATAATTGGTATTTTTTTCATGATTATTAATTTAAAATCTAATTTTAATTTGTTTTAAACTCAGTTTAAAGCTGAAGATATGACATGACATGATGAGTTATGAAATAGTCTTGTAAGAAAGTAAGGCAGGCGCCACTTTGCACCAAATTATGTACTTACATTAGGTATAAGTAGGAATATGTTTGTAGGGCAGACAGGTAAACCACACTCAACAGCTGCTAAAGCAATATTTCTGTGAGTACAGACGTACATTCTAAACATACAGATCAATAGGATGTTCAAATCCCTGTTCTACTTCACATGACTCATCCAATCATAACACCACAGGAAGACAAACTTTTGTATGCAATTTGCTTTTGTGCGCGCTACGCGACTAATATTTGGGTAATTTATATTTCCTTTAGGGCTTGTTTACTTTTGAATTAGTTTTATAGATAGGTTTGAAACAGTGAGTGAGAAAAGATGTGCCTTTGCCAATTGTTGATCAACTAGTTGGTATTTTATCGAATAATACAAATCGCGTCGGCACACACCGCGTGCGCTCTGGTCGCGGTGGTATTTTTAACATTCCCGGACCGCCTCAAGGTTAGCCAAGATAGTCGCTTATTCATTGGGATATGACCTAATTTCCTATAACAAATTATTTATAGAAAATTCGTAAAGGAATGGATGCAAAGTCAAATATTTTGGAATTATAAACATACCTAATAGAAGATCGACCTCATTAAGGTGTTGTATGCGGAAGTTAGTTCATCCGCACTTAAATTAAGTGCAACGGTACGGTTCGGCGCTGTGTTTACATTAGAATATCTCAAGCTAGTCCAACCCTGTACAACACCTAAACAGTTGAAACACAAATCTGCAAATGACACCGTACACCTATTGTATATTTTTCATTTCATAATTGTAGCGTGGGTGCTCTATTACTATGAAAACTCCAGTGATGAGCAATATAGGTACTAAAAATATGTATCTAAATCATCGTAGGAATCGTATGTGATCATAAATCTTGGGTACCTAATGCAGATTTATTGTCCACCCTAGTAGTTCCGGAGGTACCTACATACACGGTATCGTAATGATAGTGATCCTGCTACTGCCCGTCAATTTCAATTCTTATGCTCTTTGCAACAACAATGAAACAATTACTTACGCTAGACGCTCTGAGCTCTGTAGCCAAAATATGAACCGATCAATGCGAGAATGTAATAGGTAAACAGTTGCAATTAGCTAGGTACATACAATACACAGAATTAGTTAGGTACAGTTAGTTGTATTTTTTTATTGCAAAATAGGCCTGCTCTTGACCTCGATTTCGCCTAATGAAAAGCGATGGATGAGGTCTACGATGGAACGAGCAAGTCAGAACATGCCTTTTCACTTTGCTTTAAATGAGGTACATAATAGGGAAGGGATGGGAACACAGACGTTGGCAGAGAGATCCACACTTCGGCCGTGCGCATAAAGAAACAAAAGAAAAAAAAAAGAAAGATTAGAGATGGAGGGATACCTAGGTAGTGGAGCTCCTACGCACACTCCGAAGTACAGTCATTCAATCACAAATTTGTTTTATCATAATTACCTATTATTTACATGGTTTTAGTAAACATAATGTTGGTCGAAAGTTATTGAATGCTAGCTAAGTCATCGTATACCCACAGTAGTCGTAGACGTAAACTTGTGAACATGGACTTCACCTTAGACCGCTTTAACGAACAACCTTGGCTGAGCAGTTTCGAACAAACGCCATAAAATTTTACTGCGCCCCACACTCTGCCTGCCATGTGTGACGATTAATGTTACCGATCACGTTTAATTTGAAGGATTCTGAATACGAGGTGTAAGCAGCTGATTCACTCGGACTATTCATTTAGCTGTCTGTAAATTGTCAAACAGATTATGATTACAATTTTTCTTGTATTTGAGCGTTTGACTCGTGTTTTGATGTGTGATTATGATTTAGATATAGCCACAAAATTAAAAAAAAAGATATGCCCAAGAAAGCTTGATTATTTCTCTTGGGAGTGTTCTAAATAAATATTTCGATTTGTTTACATAAATCAGTAAAAACCTTGTCTCTGCAAAGAATGTTTCATACGAGGGGGGATCAAAAAGTAGTGAGAATGAGATAGATTATAATGACTATTGATAACTTAATAATTTATTTTTCTACATAGTCTCCGAGTCTCTCTACACACCGAGTCCAGCGCTTTTCCAAGACTTCAATCCCTTTCAAAAAAAAAGTTTTGTCTTGATCCTGCAAAAAGCTCTCCACGGCATCCATCACCTCGTTATCGTCTTCGTACCTGTTTCCCCTTAAGTATTCTTTCAATTTGGGGAACAGATAAAATCGCTAGGCGCCAGATCTGGTGAATAAGGGGGGTGGTCAACCAATTCGAAGCCAGCTTGCTGAATGGCAGCCATCGCAACTGCCGACCTGTGCGCGGGTGCGTTGTCGTGATGAAACAGCACGCCCCTTCGAAGTTTCCCTCTCCTTTTCTCTTTGATGGCATTCCTCAACTTAGGAATTAAAGCTGCATAATAATGGCCTGTAATAGTGGTTCCACGCTCCAGGTAATCAATCAACAATATCCCTTCTGAGTCCCAAAATATTGAGGCCATAACCTTGCCAACCGATGCCACGGCACGAAACTTCTTCGGGGTCGGTGATGATGGCCGTTTCCATTGCGAAGATTGCTGTTTTGTCTCGGGATCAAAATGATGGACCCATGTTTCGTCCATTGTTACGAAACGAGACAAAAAGTTTTCAGAATCTTCTTGAAACTTGTCCAACAATATCTTCGAAATGTCAAGTCGATTTTGTTTCTGACTGTCGGTTAACATTCTCGGCACCCATCTTGCGGAGACTTTTCTCATATTCAAAGATTGTTTCAATATGGATTGAATACTTCCATATGAAATGCCCGTTTCTTGAATTAAGTATCGGATGGTAACTCTTCGATCGCTCAATACAATTTTCTCGACTTTCGCAACATTTTCTTGGGTGACTGACGTCGATGGACGGCCGCAACGATGTTCGTCTTCCGTGCTCGTTCTCCCTACTCGAAATTGAGAAGCCCACCTTGCGACAATGGAATAAGGCGGAGCAGACTATCCTAATGTTGCCTCCAAATCGCAATGACTCTTGCGTCGTTAACTTTTTTAAACAGAGGTATTAAATAACGGCTCGCACTTCGTTTTTCTCCATTTTCGAGAACACGTTCCGACACGAAGCAAACAAATGACTACATTCAGAAAAAAACAAAAGAGAATCGAAGATTTTTTCTTTATTAATATTACAAATATGTATCGAAGCTATGCCTGCCAGTATTAATGTTTTTTCTTACCAAGGAGTATGTCGTTCTCACTACTTTTTGATCCCCCCTCGTAAAACTGTACTTTTGCACGTGTTTTGATGCTTTGTTACATCAAAGATATATCTAATAATTTAATCATTTATAAAAATGTCCTAGGTACAACTGTACCTTCTACTTTGGAGTGCTCAATTCAATTTATTATGTTAATACACCAAAAATACACACATCAAAAGTGTCTAGGGATCAAGCATTTTTATGCGGATTTCTTGAGATTGAGATGTGGCTTTGTAATAAATTTATGATTTTATAAATTTATATGGATCCTTTTTGGTGCATTTCATAATTTGAATCAGGAACTGTGAATCAAATTCGAGTAAAAGATGAAAATCAGCTGTCAATATTTTCCCTATAAAAACATACAACGCATTGAAGACATTATTAGTGCTACTGTTTCCCTACTACTGATTAAAACCAACGTTATAATGGAGCGGCGACGTCATTTAAGCAGGGAAGAAATGCTCAGAGCCGTGGGAATGATAGAAGCTGGTTCCCGGCAACGTACTGTGGCTTTAGCTCTGAATACAAGTCAGAGTGTTATCAGTCGACTTTGGACACGTTACCGAAGCACTGGTACCGTGGCTGAGCGCCATGGAGGACGGTATCGCTGCACCACACGGAGACAAGACCGATACATTCAAATCTTAACTCGAAGAGCTCCAACTATAACCGCCATGATGTTAGCCGTGAGGCTTCATCACTCTTCAGGGAACTTAATTAGCGACCAAACAGTCAGAAACCGCTTGCATGAAGTGAACCTTCATTCCCGAAGACCGCTACGGGTACCACCTATAGCAATGCACAATCGTAGGATTCGATATCAATGGGCTCTTGAACACAGAAATTGGGCAGAAGAACAATGGCGTTTCGTGTGCTTTTCTGATGAGTCTCGTTTTGGTATGAGACCGGATACAAGACGTATACGACACTGGAGAACCCCTGGACGCCAACAGCGATTAAAATCCTGCCAGGAAGTCCATCCTTATAGTGGTGGAACCATCATGGTATGGGCGGGTATTTGGATCGGCGGAAGAACTGAGTTGATTTGGATCAGAGGCAACCTCAACGCTCAAATTTATGCTGAGACGATTGTATCAGACGTCATCGTTCCTCTACAAGTGCAAATCGGTCCCTTATTTCAGTTAATGCATGATAATGCACGACCGCACACCGCAAGAGTTGTAAGACAGACTCTCGCCGCAGCTAACATCAATGTCCTGCCCTGGCCTGCTCAGTCGCCAGACTTGAACCCGATTGAGCATGCATGGGATATGCTACAGAGAAGAGCTCTGCCGAATATGGAGGGTATCCAGTCGCAAGAAGACCTTTTTTTGTTGTTGCAACGAACATGGGCGGCCATTCCACAGCGTGATTTGGATGAACTCATTTTGAGTATGCCAAACCGATGTTCTTGTGTTGTTAGTGTTCGCGGTAGAAACACGGATTATTAATTGTTTAAGTTACCCAATAAAATTTTAAAGAAAACTGTTATTTCAGTCTTTTTTTCGAACTTTAATGTTAGTGGTTCAAATGTCAAAAATCCCTTTATTAGGAAAATGGCAAATTTCTTTATTAATGCAAAGGTGACTTGGTTTATCGTTACTGTGACAAACGAAAACACTTTATTTGATGAATCCTTAAAGAAAATTTTAATTAATATCAATCAGGAGAAAAGTTATTGCAAAAATATATGTTGATCCCTAGACACTTTTGATGTGTGTAATTCCGTAAATCAGAGAGTTAGTTACTTATAATTTTTCGTCCTAAATTTTATTTTTATATAGGAATATATAATCTAAATTCAAACAAAAAGTATTTATTAACTAAGGTTACAATGTTAGTTTGGTTGGGGAAAAAAATAGTCGTATTTGAAAGTAGTATTTTTAATCAATTGTTGTATGCAGTGCTAAAATCAATGTAAATCTCGGGACACGCGGTCTTTAGCTTTAGACGCCGACGCATCGCATTATGTAGCAATTTAGCAGTTGTAATTACGTTAAAATTGTGAGTCATATAATTATTTTTTTTTTTTTTGTTTAAAGTGTGAAAATTCAAATTTATGAAAAAATCACGGTTAAAATGTTATAGGGGCCGTAACGACAAACAACTGTACCTACTAACTATCGATCGAGGGCTCGAAGTCCGAATTACCAATATCCGTTGCACTCTGACTCAGTCACGGTCATGGAACTCTTACTATAAAAAAATATTTGGCAAGTTTTATTACCAAAAAAAGATGTTACCAACTTAAATCTCGGATATAATAATAATGAAATAGTCCTCCAGACCGGATTTCGGCCATGGCTGCCTGTCTCAGCGGTGACTACATCGACGGCGACGCGGGAGATATTATGCACATGGTTTAGGCACAGATGCAGTCTCCCTTCCCTCTCTCTCATAGAAAGATAATATTATAAAGGTAATGGACATAGGATTATTCTAGGCGGCCAAAATATAATTGTAGTTTACACTAATTATAGAAGAATAGAATAGAATAGAATAATTTTATTTCGGACACACAATATCCATATAGTGTTAGTAACATACAAAAATAACTTATTGCCTAGTGTTAGTAAAAATCAGCCTCCTCACAAACTGCTGCACAATCGGAGAGCCGATGCTCTCGGCTACAGTTTTCAGGATGCTGTTCCGACTGCCCCTCACTGTCCTCAGTAGCGACGCTGTTTTCTTGCGTATAAGTGCATGGAAGCCGTCGGTGCGGGCTTGCGCAAACATGGCCGACGCACTACAGTAACGAGGCAGCCTCAACAACATCCTGAAAGCATTATTATATTGGACGCGGAGGACATCCAACGATCTCTTAGTGCAATTGACCCATAGACTGCCCGTGTACAGACTTTGGCAATAAGCCTTAAAAAGCGTTACTTTAACTTGTTCTGTACACCGCGCAAATCTACGGGCCAACATATTGCTCCGGACCGCTAGAGCCCTGCGCTCCCTCTCAATGTCCACATCGTCCTTGAGGTCAGCAGCAAGACAGTGACCAAGGTATTTAAAAGTTGACACCCTATTAATTGGTGAGCCGTTCATAACCAGCTCGGGTCCTTCTCCACGGCATTTGCCGCTGACCTCAAAGACCATGTATTCACATTTTTTCACATTATACTTTAAACCATGTGCGGCAGCGTAGGTCTCACACGTTTCAAGCATCTCTCCAATTGCTCCCGCCGACGGACCCAGCAGCACCATATCATCTGCATAGCTGATGTTGTTAATTCTAACCCCATCAACACTGCATCCGACACGCATGCTGCTGAGTGCAACTATCAGGTCATCCACGTACAGGTTGAAGAGCCTGGGAGAGGTCAGACCACCCTGTCTCACCCCGCACTCCAACCTATACGGTTCAGACACTGTATCATCCCATTTCACCTGATTGACTTGGTTACCATACCAGTACTGTACTGTATTATGTTGTCTTTCAATAAACAAGTCAGTGCTTACACTAGTTAAGTTGTATTTTACCTAATCATTATGAATAGCGAGGTTTGATGTGTTCGGGATCCGGATTGATAGTTATCAAAAAACACATTAACCTTTTCACCGCCAAGCAATGTTTTATAGCGCTTATCGATATAATATTATATTCCAAAAGTAAAAACACAGAAGCGTTAAAACAGAAAACATGGGGTTATCAATATGTTAACATTTGATACCTAAAACTATGCCTACTTTTGGAGAAGCTGGCATAATTATATTTAAAAAAATCGTGTAGTTACTTACAAATACTATTATTATATTTATTTATTTGGTTCACCAACAATTGTTTACACTAACTTCTTTTCTGGAGCAAAAAAAAAAATAACATGTCTTTAAAAACTTTGACAAGTGTAACAATTACTAGGTAAACTCCACTTGAACTAAATTTATTTTTTGTTAATTGTAAGTCTAGGTGCAAGTACAGTTTACAGCCAACATAAACTAAAGAAAATATGTATAAATAAAGACTTAGTTTTGTAATTAATATGATTGCTAAAATTAAGTACGAACAAATGAATAGTTTACAACAAATCAGATACCAACAACTCAAGATTTTATATTTCTGCTAAGTCAGAGAAATGTTCGATTAGATCGCTGAAACTATTCAAACCCCTACAGAACCTAACGCATGGAGAGTTAGATCCCAATTAATAAATTAGGTACAGCGTGTTTGTTTGTAACTGGGACGTTACAGTATGGGGTAATCCGAATGCATACGAGATTCAGGGAAGCTGTCTTATAATTTTAGGAACCATTAAGGACGCTGTTACAAATGGGTAGTCAAATCAATACTTTTTAGACAAAAGTATGTTTATTAAATAAAATGCTTTAAATTCTTAAAATGTTTTTTGACTAAACTGTTGATAGATGTGCATCGTACGATTCTGAACTATAAATATAATTTTAAATAGGTACATTTTTTCAATAAATGCGGCACATTTACTACGGCAAAGTAAAAATTTTCACTCTACTTGCCCAAAACATTAATTATGCCAAAATTGCTTATATGAAAAAAGAGGTAATGGTTCCCAAGAGACCCCCCCGTATCTCGTATGCATTCGGATTTCTCCATACTGTTAAACCAAAGTACTTTGTTTATGACCGTGATACTTATTGTAGGTATTTATTACTTGAACGTCATAAAACGACGAGGTCTAATTTGCCGTGACAGATAGTTCCAAATACAACCTTCGTGACGTTTAAATTAGTGGAAATTATTGTCAAAAGTGATAAAGCAATAACGAGGCCGCCTAAAACCTACAAAATACAAAAACAACACGTTCAGTAACCGCCCCGCAAGTTTTCAAAACAGTGATTGGTCGTGTCAGGTACGCGACCAATCGCGCAACAGGATATCGTACCTACTGTGCGGGATGACTTTTTTGACAACTTGTTTGGCGGCTACTGTACCTTCCTACACTTTTTTTTTGTGGATGGGAAATCATCAAATGACTTCTCCCGCTCTGGGCAGAGCGGGAGGGCGTGTCAGACTTTTACTGGCTAAAACCCACCCGTGTTCCTTCAGTTGCCCGTGCCAGGGCCACGGTATCTCTTTCGAACTACCCGCGCCCCGGCGGCTACCTTTCTACACTGCAACCAGAAAAGTGTACAAGAATACCCAAAAGTTAACCGTTTATTTGTAAAGATGTAGCTATGATGTACCTATAGTAAAACAATTTGTATTTTGTATTGCATGCAGGTAGTCGACAATTGTCGATCCAAGAATTTGTGGTGCCGGAAGCAGTGGAAATCGGGAAGGATGCTGAACTGCGATGTCAGTACGAGCTAAGAGAGAACGAGACAGACGACGCGCTCTACGTTAAGTGGTGGTGGACGCCGGAAGCCGGCAACGGGGACGAGAAGCAGCTGATGTACCAGCGCATAGTCGGCCATGACGCAGAGTCAATCCATCACTACAATACTAGCCAAATAGGTACCTAACTGGAATTAACACAAAGAATCACTTCAAAATGGTTGAGCAACATGGTGCTGATCTATGCGTAATGATCGTGAACGGGCGCCGTCAATTGGTACTGGTTATCTTTTAGCTGCCACGGCTTATTTAATTATTTTTTTTCTATTTGCTGCTCTGGACGCTTTTATCGTGTACCTGCTTCTTTTTACTTTGTTATCACATTTAAAATTCAACATAATGATGTCACTAATATTTTTGAAACATTATAATTTAAAAGAGTGTCAGTGGAGTACTACGCTTTGGAATGCGCAACTACCTTCACATTTCTGACTGACTGAGTCCTCGACAATTCAAAAGTGCCTGTAATTGGTTTAATTGAAATAAATGCTTTGAGTTTTGTTTTTGAGTTTTGAATATGATCCAATGCGATTAACCATTGGTCCAAAAAATCTAGATTTTATTCGATAGATATCGTATTGGCGGCCATGAAAATAGTTTTGTTCCTCAAAAAATAGAGTCAGCCGTAGCGCAGAAACATCCTAGCTACTGCGCCAAACTCTTCGATACATATTTAAAACGCAACTTGAATTACTTTTCAGAGATGAAGGGTAACGATTCCATCGTCTTACTAGCTGTAAACCCTGTGGATTCTGGAACTTACGAGTGTGAAGTGTCAAATATCGACGAAATAAGACAGCATGAAAAGCTTATTGTATTTTGTAAGTATCAACCAGTACGTACAAGCAGATGCGTACAATCCCTATAATGATATTCACATGTACAATCGCGGTACTTCCCGGTGGTACACTTTTTGACCTTATTACTAACGCAAGAAGGTTGAAACGGGAAGTAACGCGATTGTATATAATTAACCTTTGAAATGTGTGTGTTAAGTACAATTATGATTAACAACACGTCTGTACACACGTATTCCCCGTAGGGTAACGCAAGATGTAGGGTTGATCCACATCTGTCAGCACGGAACAGCATTTATGCCGTGTGTGCTGCAGCATGCTATCGCGTGCTTCAGCGTAAGATCGCACGCCGTCGCCGTTGAGTGTTGTCGAATACGATCATGCAATGCAATGGAAGCATGATATTGCGCTCGATAGCACTCGTCAGCACTCCAGCGCCTCAGCCATTTTGGCCGTGGTGTCGAGCGCATCGCCGATTCCACCGCGCGGTCTCTATCTTTATCGCTCTAGGAAATGATGATCCTAAGAGATAGAAAAGGATAAAGCACGAAAAAAGGCGATTCCGTGCTGACAGATGTGGGTCAACCCGTACAGTTCCCCCCTTTCTTCACCACTTATTTCTGACCACAAGATAACGATGGGCTTTCTTTTCTGTATCTGTGCTCTCGACATTGACGAGAAAATATATAAAAGGATCACTTTGTTGTCCGTCCATCAGGACCCTTTTCCTCAAGAACGGGTAGTGGTATCAAGTTGAAATTAATATTAAATCTGCAGTCCCTTGAACGGGACAAATTCAAGCTTCTAAGTCAACGCCATCAAAAGATGTGGTCAACTATGTCGCATATTTTTATGATTATTTCACTGTAACTCTTAAATGTCGATTGCACACCATGTGTACAGATAACAATAGAATTTCAATTGTGTCTGCTAATTAGCGCGCGACGGGTTAAAAACCTATAGGGTACTTCCCGTTAAACTAGGAGCATAAAATTAAGCGAGAAGCAAGGACTCACAAGTAAAGGCAAAAATCCAGAAATTGGTAATTTGTTGTTGTATCACATAAAAATATTAAAAATTAAATAGGAGCTCGTGGCTAAGTAATATCAGCCGCATGGGTCGATCCATCAGGTTAAGCTACGCTTGCCGGGGTTGATCCGTGGATGGGTGACCATCTTTACATACCGATATTCCTCCGTGCCTCGAAAGCATGCTAAGCCGTTGGTCTCAGCTGTCATTTGTGGCTCTTTGCCAGTCGTCACGGGTCGTCAGAAGCCCGAAAGCCTGACAACCAGTCTTATCAGGGGTATCGTACCTATTACCCAGTTACTGGGCTGTGGAGGTCAGATAGGCAGTTGCGTCATGTAAAATACTGGTATTCAGCTGCATCCGGTTACACTGGAAGCCGACCCCAACATATTAAGGAAAGGCTAGGCGGATTGATGACATAAAAATATTAGTTTTTGTGATTACAAACTTACGTAATTTGCAGTTGGAGCGAGGATCGTGATACTGGAACGATGTGTGGGAGAACATTTTTTTTTACTTATTTTTTCATGCGCAATGATTGGTTGGCCGGATCTTATTCATGTACCTTACTAGGACATACGGTAAATATAAGAGCCACCGCCACCCAAGCAGTAGCTTACATTGACGTGTATATTTGTATACAATTGAAATTTGTTAATTTATGGCATTTGTCGTTAGTCAAAATCATCCATATAGTAGATATTTTTTGTTTAAACCTAAAACCCGGTTTGATTTAAAAAAAAGTCTATTAGAAAATACTGCAAAAAATATGTAAACTTCATGAAATTTTTTTTTTCTTCAGCAATGGGTACCGGCCCGGCAATAAATTACACGTTAGTAAAGAGCGAGGCAGAGGATGCAGAGGACATGTTGTTAATAGAATGTGAAGCTGATGACGTCGCGCCCTTGCCAGATATGACCATCACGTTTCAAGGGTATGTTTGTTGTTTAAACGTTTTGCTTCTTCGAAGATATACGAGCAAATAGGATGCCTTCTCCTACTTTGAAATACAGTTACTTACAGTTTTTTTATTCACTCTTATTAGGTATATAAACTGTCATACTTAGTAGGGGAAGTACGTCCAAAATTACATACGGCTCTGTTTTTTAATCATATATATTTAATTAACGTAGTTACAATAAGTTTTTAGTTTTAATAGTCAACTTTGGTTCATTAGTTTTAACCTACATAAACTGGTAATTGAATATTAACCTTAGAACAAATACTAGAGCAGTGGTGGCCCAGTGGTAACGGCCGCAACTTACGAGTTTTAGGTCGTAGGTTCGAACCCAGACAGGCGCTTTACTTTGTGGAAATTATTTCATCACCACTGCTCAAAACGGTGAAGGAAAAAAACATCATGAGGAAACCGGCAAGTCCTAATCAAAAATTCGAAAACATGTGACATCTACCAATCGCACTGGACTCGCGTGGTAGATTACGGCCCACTCCCTCTCACAGAGAGGAAGCCTGTGTCCCAGCAGTGGGAACATTGTAGGCTGAGTATGCTATTATGCATATAAAAATATAATTTAAATTAATCAGAACCTCTAAACCTCTCTTTCGCACCCAATTGGACCCGAAAATGACGACATACGACACTCTAAATTGATTTTACAAATACTTATTATGCTACCCATCAAATCTTATGAATGTGCGTTAATTATGAGAGTTGGATAAAAAACTCATATATTAACGCCTTTAAATCTTTCATATTTAACACGCAAGTTTTACTAATTTACCTTTATAAATTATAAAGATATAATTATCTTAAGTTTGAAATTTACATTAGGATAAATTTAAGTTATGGTCATTTAGAAAATCGTTAATAGAGTATTAACATTTTTCAATCACTAATGCTGTTAACTTCTTTTTAAAATTCCGTATTGTGCTATCTTTTATTATGTCAGGCATTTTATTATATTAGGTTGGGGAAAAAGTCTTTTCGCATTATAGTATGTATGAACTTAAAATAAAATCTCTTTGGCTATACTATTTGTTTCTGGCTGGTTTTGGTGTCATTGAAAGTTTAAATTTTAAAAAACATAATTCCAAATTCAAATTAGGAAAATGTGTGATTTTCATTTGTTTTTCGTACTGTCAAGATGAGTGAATCTAATGAAGAAATTCGATACATTTTAAAATTTTACTACAAAAAAGGTAAAAACGCAACGCAAGCCGCGAAAAAAATTTGCGATGTTTATGGACCCAGTGCAGTGTCTGTGAGAGTAGCACAAATTTGGTTTAAGCGTTTTCAATCCGGAAATTTTGATGTCAAAGATGCACGTCGTTCTGGTCGCCCTATTACGGATAAAATGGATGCCATTTTTGAAAAAGTGGAGCAAGATCGGCATATCAGTAGTTACGACGTAGCTGAAGAACCGGGAATTGACCAAAAACAGTTTTGGCGCATTTGAAAAAAACTGGGTACACAAAAAAGCTCCATATTTGGGTACCTCACGAGCTCACTGAAAGAAACCTAATGAACCGTGTACTCATTTGTGATTCTTTATTACGACATAATGAAACAGAACCATTTTTGAAGCTGATAACTGGTGATAAAAAGTGGATCACGTACGACAAGAACGTGTGAAAAAGGTGGTGGTCAAAGGCCGGTCAGGCTTCACAGACTATGGCGAAACCCGGGTTAACTCGCAACAAGGTGATGCTGTGTGTGTGGTGGGATTGGAAGGGCATTATTCATTATGAGCTGTTACCACCAGGCAGGACCATCGATTCTGAACTCTACTGCGAACAACAGAAGGGGTGTGGTTTTTCATCATGATAACGCTAGACCTCACACATCTTTAGCCACTCAGCAAAAATTAAGAGAGTTTGGCTGGGAGGTGTTAATGCATCCGTCGTATAGTCCTGACCTTGCACCTTCAGATTTCCACCTGTTTCGGTCTCTTCAGAATTATTTAGGCATTGTCAGGTTAACATCACGAGAGGACTGCCAAAACCACTTGTCGCGGTATTTTGATCAGAAGTCCCAAAACTTCTATAGCAATGGGATCATGTCCCTACCTACAAGATGGCAAAAAGTTATCGAACAAAATGGTACCTACATACTTTAGATAAATGTAAATAATGTATATTAAAAAATGTTTTGAATTTTCTTAAAAAATGCGAAGAAACTTTTTCCCCAACCTATTATATTGTAGGTCCCATAATATTTTTTTATGTAAATCCGTATTGCAACTCTCAACTCTTAAAATATTTTTGTACTGGCTTCTGATTGGTCTCTTACTATTTTATGATACTGTTGTAAAATGATGCATGTTACGTTTAACAAATATATATATATATATATATTTATAATAATATATATACATAATGTATAAGATAGATAGCGTATACGGTAGAAATGTGATTTCTAGATTTCGGGATATAAAATGTATTTACAGATATACTAGGTATGACAAACCCTACGCAGTATCCTGTTTAAATCAAAACCACAATGACGTGGCACGTTTGTGCCTGAGCGATATACGAGGGGGGATCAAAAATTAGTGAGAATGAGATAGATTATAATGACTATTGATAACTTAATAACTTATTTTTCTACATAGTCTCCGAGTCTCTCTACACACCGAGTCCAGCGCTTTTCCAAGACTTCAATCCCTTTCAAAAAAAAAGTTTTGTCTTGGTCCTGCAAAAAGCTCTCCACGGCATCCATCACCTCGTTATCGTCTTCGTACCTGTTTCCCCTTAATTATTCTTTCAATTTGGGGAACAGATAAAAATCGCTAGGCGCCAGATCTGGTGAATAAGGGGGGTGGTCAACCAATTCGAAGCCAGCTTGCTGAATGGCAGCCATCGCAACTGCCGACCTGTGCGCGGGTGCGTTGTCGTGATGAAGCAGCACGCCCCTTCGAAGTTTCCCTCTCCTTTTCTCTTTGATGGCATTCCTCAACTTAGGAATTAAAGCTGCATAATATTAGCCTGTAATAGTGGTTCCACGCTCCAGGTAATCAATCAACAATATCCCTTCTAAGTCCCAAAGTATTGAGGCCATAACCTTGCCAGCCGATGCCACGGCACGAAACTTCTTCGGGGTCGGTGATGATGGCCGTTTCCATTGCGAAGATTGCTGGTTTGTCTCGGGATCAAAATGATGGACCCATGTTTCGTCCATTGTTACGAAACGAGACAAAAAGTTTTCAGAATCTTCTTGAAACTTGTCCAACAATATCTTCGGAATGTCAAGTCGATTTTGTTTCTGACTGTCGGTTAACATTCTCGGCACCCATCTTGCGGAGACGTTTCTCATATTCAATAATTGTTTCAATATGGATTGGATACTTCCATATGAAATGCCCGTTTCTTGAATTAAGTATCGGATGGTAACTCTTCGATCGCTCAATACAATTTTCTCGACTTTCGCAACATTTTCTTGGGTGACTGACGTCGATGGACGGCCGCAACGATGTTCGTCTTCCGTGCTCGTTCTCCCTACTCGAAATTGAGAAGCCCACCATGCGACAGTGGAATAAGGCGGAGCAGACTCTCCTAATGTTGCCTCCAAATCGCAATGAATCTCTTACGTCGTTAACTTTTTTAAACAGAGGTATTTAATAACGGCTCGCACTTCGTTTTTCTCCATTTTCGAGAACACGTTCCGACACGAAGCAAACAAATGACTACATTCAGAAAAAAACAAAAGAGAATCGAAGATTTTTTTCTTTATTAATATTACAAATATGTATCTGAGCTATGCCTGCCAGTATTTATTTTTTTTCTTACCAAGGAGTATGTCGTTCTCACTACTTTTTGATTCCCCCTCGTATACGGCTTGTATTTTTTGTTTATGTCAGTCTAAATCAAATTGTAAAAATGTAGGTACATACAATAGCTACGACATGATGGAAGAATATATTTTTATAATATTTGTATGTATATTTTTCAGGGAAGCAATCAATATATCAACGACTGTGGAAGACACAAATAAAAATGGCTTGTATAAAATATACGTTAATGCCACCGTTAGTACAGCAGATGTCGATGAAGGTGAAATACGCTGCGAACTAAAGTACTCTACTTTAGAACATCCTCCGTACATAGTTGTGGAGAAATACACACCTGCAGGTATGTTACTACTTAAATACGAAGAAAGCGAGAAGACATACGTTTTATTTAATTTTATGACATTGGTTTAAGCTGTACACACGGCTACGTATCAAGCTATACATTTCCAATATAAGCTGATCTCGCATTGTATAGGATTTCCGTACAATGAAAGGTCAGCTTATGCTGGAAATATATAGCTTAATACGTAGCCGTGTGTATCAAAGTATTTATGGTTTAATAACATGGCCAATTTAAAGTTAAGCTATTAACTTTACAAGTTCAATGCATCAATTGATCGCTTATGGCACACATGTGTTGCTTTGGAACGTCTTCACATTATTGTGTTTATTCGAACAACGAATGGTATTACCATACATTTGCATTTTTCATTTACACAACCAACTAAACATTCACATTATTACTCCATTTTACCCATTATCCACACTACTTATTGAAATCAAAAGCATGATGAGTAATTTTGCTTTTAGGAAAGGGTTAGATGTATAAAGTTATTTTATAGTTCAAACCAATTAAATCATTTGTATTTTACAGGATTCGTTAAAAACAGTTCAACGTTGTTTTCACAACAATAAGACTATTAATCGTACCTATAATATTGATATTATAAAACAGTAAAATATATTTGTAATACATAATTTGATAGTCTTATTAAATATTTACTTTAGCGCCTGCATGAAATGCAGGATATCAATATGTTATATGCTAGAATCAATATGTTGTTAATAAATGACGTAATGAGTACTGTGGCTGGCCGTAGAGTAGTGTGTGCCACTGTGTGTTGTCTGTGTACTAACGTTGGTTGTTGGTGATGGTCGACGCCAGGCCGCGACGTGACGCCCGCCACTGAGCCGCCCGAGGACGCGACCGAGCCGGATCCTACGCACGACTCCTTGCAAAACCCCAGTAAGTCATAGACAAACTAGGTACACAAGACCAAGGACTACACTTTACATCAGTCTACTGATCCGAAATGATCACAATTAACTAACTGAAAGTGTATTTATCAATAATTTATACTATCTTAACTTGTTAAGAAAAAGTTCTTGAACACTATCAATACATATAATGTGTAATTATATTTTCTTATTTTTATTATATCCAAGCAGTATTATCATTTATATATTTTGTATAATTATGTAAATGTTGAAAATGACATATTCTACCCACCCGAGGATCCTGGCCACGTCCATATGCCTGATAAAATAATGACTTCTTAACTAAACCTTAATATTGGATGTGAAAGCACGGTTACTCGAGTTGACTAGCTTGTATCAACGGTCGCACACCACCTAGAAAAATTTCATCTCTTACTGTAATGTTAGTTTTAATGTAGGTGCAAAGATTCAGTGTCAGCTCGACTAGTCATACGCTTACGCCTACGACATACGTTCGTAAATTGCTGTTGTTTGATTTAATGATTATAAAGTTAACAAGCCACAATATTTATAAAATCGATTTAACCATATTTTTTTAGCTCTTCCGGTGGGCAAAGAGTTATTAGATTCACGAGGTCAAATGGCAATCATTAATTGCGCACTTGTAAATTTATATCTTTATCTAAAAACAAATATTCCGAAGAATTGAAAACATCCGCCTTTTTTTGAAGTCGGTCAAAAATAAATGAAAGTGCTCTTAGTTTATCTGAATTCTAAACTATTTGCTTACCGAATGTTATTGATTCATTAAAATTAGATTTGCTTGTGATGTTTTTTGTTGTGTTACACCGGCTTGACTTGTGTTTATAAAATTAGATAACCCGTTTCAATAATCCACGGCGACAATACTGGCATGCATCACGCCGCTCTATAATGAATTTTATCTATTTAGGTATACGTACCACTACGATTTCAGAAATCCTCTTAAAATAGTGCAGAGAAACTTCTGATTCGTATAATATTAAGAACATAATTATCTTTAAATGCTGTATTCCACATAAATCCATTGCGATGCCTTTTTAGCCAAACCTTATTATTATTGTATGAAGTACCTTCCAAAATATCCACTTATCCATTCAGGGTGTTTTCAATAATATATGGATTTATTTTATTCTGAATAAACGTCCCCTAAAAATTCGCGCATGTGTTTTGAGAGAAGCATAGTCTAGAGATGACATTTTTCAACACAAACTGTGCGCCCGAACCAATCTGCAAAACTGACGAACTTCCATACAAACTTTCATTCCCTATTTATTAACCCGTGTAGGGGATGAATTTTCAAAAATCCTTTCGTAGATCTTTCGTTATATAAAGAACTCTAGTGCAAAGAGCCAATGTCCGACCTTCGTTATACAGGATGTCTCGTAATTAATGGATAACCTTGAAATAGAAAAAAAAGAAAGAAAATACATATGCACACAAAATAATAAACAGCAGATTAAAATAACAATAATAAACAATAATTTAAAAAATCAACATATGCGACAACAACAACGATTAGCTTAACAGCATATTAGCATATTTTAATAGACCTTCATGGATATTCACAACGGTACGATTCGCTACCGTATCGACATTGACACATGTACGCACGACTACAGATCAAGCTATACATTTCCAGTATAAACTGATCTCGCATTGTATAGGATTTCCTTACAATGAGAGATCAGTGTAAACTGGAAATGTATAGCTTGATGTATAGCCGTGTGTACGATAACCTGATTTCTGAACCAAAGGACTGGCAAAACGCTATTCACAGATCCGTGTGGAAGGGTTATTTTTTTAACCGATTGTAGGTGTGTTTAAGGAGAACGCTATGAAATGGTAGTAAATAGATAATTGTGGTATAAAATTTAAAGTGGTACATATTTATTGGGTATTTCAGAAACATATAGCAACTATAGAATATACATAAAGTAATTATTAAAAAAAAAAACAGTAAGTAAACAATGATATTATTAATTAATTAAATACCAGATTTCTATTAAACTTCCTTTGTAAACTTCAACTTTCTGTCAAACCGGGAAAATATTTTTTCTCTATTTCAAGTTAGTTCTCTACTTCATGTTACATGAATAAAAGCTTATTATAACTTAAATGCATCCACATTTTTAGACATTATTAGTGTAGCTGCTATTATTAATATTGATTGAAGGTTAACCACTTTATCACACTTAAGTAGTAGGTACCAAATAAAGGGCTAGAGTAATAGGGTTAGAACAGAGTTTGAATTGTGCCTGGTTGATGTCAATAGTAATAAAATGTGGGTGTTTTAAACCACCTCTTAGTAAGCCTTCTCTTACGTAATGCTGTGATGATGACATTAAGTACATTATGAAGTAATATTACTTACTTTTAGTTCTATTGGGATTGCGGCTGATGAGTGCGTGTTAGGAAAGTAGGACTTTATTTCGCTGATAAGGCCATGTTAGGTTTTAACCTGTACACAGACTGAAAGCGCGGGTCGACAAACGGATCCGCCACGTCCCATAGGGTCCGGTGAAGAGACAATGTCTCCTGCCTCTGTTGATCTGCGGCACGCCGATGGTCTCTGGATCGCACAATCACGTACTCCATCTACCCAAAAAAGTCCCGCCCCTAAGTCCTACAACCCACTGACCAATTTAAGTGATAAACACTAACCACCTAAAATTATCTAAGCAAATATAGTTGGATCTAAGCAGCGGTCAAAACAATAATAAAACTTTACATACATTATGTAGCTAAATACTTCAGATAATGCCTTAATAACTATGTTTTTAAACAATATTAATTATTGTTCGATATCACTTCCGACAGCAAATACCTGTCGGAAGAATTGATGACTTCATACCGTATACGAACTGTCAAAATTGTACTGTTTCGGATTTGTGAATAGCGTTTAGGGGACTTCGTCGATAACATTGGCGTTCGATACGGTACGAAAGCGTATCGTATCGTTGTGAATAGCCATGCTGATGGCCGTTCTAAACAAAAATACGAAAAAAAAACATATCCCAAGATTCCCAAGTAGTAAGTACCTAAGATTGAAAAAAAAAATACTAACCTTTTTTACATTCTTCTTCACCACAACCACAAATGAATGAATTCCATCGGTTATTTGTCGTTATAAAATTGTATGTTGATTATGCCGACAGAGGCAGCTAAAAAATCGTATCTCATGTAATATTTTTTTTATAACGGTCATAAGATCTATTAATGGTATTTCAAAGTTATCCATTAATTACGGGACATCCTGTATAACGAACTCTTGTGCAAAGAGCCAATGACCACAATTGGTGCTCTTTTTTCCAAGAAAATAACCTATCAAACGAAATTTTGTATGGCGGTACATAAAGCTTAAAAATCAGTCTTCAAATACAAAAGTAACTCGGTCTGTCTGTTGCCTTTTGACGCCTCATTATATACCATATATATTGAGGCGTCAGGTATACCATGACCTGGGTTAGGACATGGTCCTGGATTTTATGCCGGTAGTACCTACGTTCCCGTGGGATAATTTCTGATTATAGCTTAATTTCTGATATTAGCTTGTCTGTTTATATTTGATCCTTGTCAGCAACACTATCGCTCAGTATAAAAGTACAGCAGTGCGATTCTGTATAACCATCTCACCGTGAATACTTAGGTGAAGTGAGCGTGGAGTGAGCTGTCAATAGTGTCAATTCCTAGCAAAAACAAACTCACTCCACCTAAGTTTTCACGGTGAGATTTTTACAGAATCGACCGGCTGGATGCTTTTTTTACAAAACAGATCGGGTTCGATACTTAAGTGCGATTCTGTAACCATCTCACCGTGAAAACTTACGTGAAGTGAGCGTAGAGTGAGCTGTCAATAGTGTCAATTCCTAGCAAAAACAAACACTTCACCTAAGTTTTCACGGTGAGATTTTTACAGAATCGACCGGCTGAGCTCACGCAGGTTTTTCGAAAAACTAAAAATGCAGAAGTTATTGAATGCTTTCATCTCTTATCTATATTTTCGCATTTAGCCCAGCCAAAATCACCCTATTTAAACTGATATAAGTCAGTTCGGACTAATTTATGATTGTAAAATATTTCTTTAGCTACAGCTGCGACTCAGTTTTAACTTTTGTAGCTATAATCGTTTCCATTGTTATTCTCTCAATTTCTTTTTGTTCCAAGATAAAAACTTTTACTTTTTTTTTTAGTACTGTTATTTATATTGTACCTAGTTTTTAAAGCTTCATTAATGGCCGACATGAAAAATAGCCCCACCCTGCATACATTTTGGTCATTGGCTTCATTCAGGTACAAGCTTCTTACGAATCTAGACCCTAGGTTTATTTAGATTGTGCGTTGTCTGTCAATGAGTTTAAAATAAGATTTTTGTTAAGCAGAAGATAGACATGTCCCCACCTTCGTCTCTCTAAAGAAAAAGCGCCAACTTAATTAACTATACCTTTCTTCTCATTATAATAATTATACTTTCCAGGTGACGATGGCATTCGGCTTCACAGCTCGTGGGCGCTGCTGACATTGGCAGCTGTCGTGACGTATCTACAAGCGACACTCTGACTCTTCTCCATTGTGATACTAATTACGTAATTATGCTATTATGTTATTAACTAAGTGTTAATTTTATTAAGCTTTACCTAGTAAGTACCTGTAAAATATTATTTCAATTTACAATATTAATAAAAAGATACCTATTGTTGCAAATGAACGCTTTTATTAATAATCTTTTTAAATAATTCACGGAAGGAAAAACTAAGTTTCTTTAAACGAAATACGTACATATTACGAAGGAGGAAACTAGAACGGAAACAAAACTTAAAAAAAAAAAATATAACAAACTGCTTTTGCCCGAGTGGAGGTCAGAAGTTATCCCACG
This sequence comes from Cosmia pyralina, assembly GCA_946251885.1. NCBI lineage: Eukaryota > Metazoa > Arthropoda > Insecta > Lepidoptera > Noctuidae > Cosmia > Cosmia pyralina. The sequence goes on from OX276346.1 coordinate 18,071,876, forward strand.
GGAACGAACCCCCTTGAGTATCAGTGAATTGGGACCTTATCGCGAATTTGGAATACTCCTTCGTGCACCACGTACATGTAAGCGATTTTAATATTAGGTCTTTACCTATGAAATTGCCATTCTGCAGTACTGGCCATTTCAAATCAAAATAATTTTTGTTTGGCTAAGAATTCTAATTTCAAATTAATTTTATTTTAAAAACATGGATTTTTTTTTCCAAAAGTAGTCATTTGTTTATTGATTAGTGTTACATTTTCATCGCATTTCAATCTTTTTCGTCATCATGGATACGTTGAAAATTCGAGTAATTATGGAATATGAGTAGCGTCGTGGCAGCAACGCGGCACAAGCGGCACGCAACATCAACGACGCTTACGGAGCTAACACTACAAACCAACGCACCACTTGTTATTGGTTTGCTCGCTTCCGTTCTGGAAATTTCGACCTGAAAAATGAACCTCGCGGTCGTCCGAAGACTTTGGTTGACAATGACGAATTAAAGGCGATTGTGGAAGCTGATGATACACAATCTACGGCTGAATTAGCAGCAGCTTTCAACGTTAGCGTCAAAACAATATTGGTCCATTTGCGTCAAATTGGCAAGATAAAAAAGCTTGACAAATGGGTGCCCCACGAACTCAATGTTCGCCAGCGCGAAGTACGTGTCGAGATGTGCCTTGCACTGCTCAACAGACACACAAATGAAGGAATTTTGAACCGCATTGTTACCTGCGATGAAAAATGGATTCTGTTTGATAACCGCAAGCGCTCAGCAAGTTGGTTGGATCCTGGTTCAGCACCTAAACAATGCCCTAAACGAAAACTTACCCCTAGAAAAGTGATGGTCACTGTTTGGTAGTCTACCGCCGGTGTGATTCATCACAGCTTCATACCAAACGGGGTGAGCATTACTTCAGATGTGTACTGTGAAGAACTGAACACAATGATGGAGAAGCTGGCACATCTCTAACCAGCATTGGTCAATCGCTCGTCTCCGCTGCTCCTGCACGACAACGCGCGACCTCATACTGCACAGCAGACGGTCTCCAAGTTGCAAGAACTGGGGTTGGAAGCTCTCCGTCATCTGCCCTACTCACCAGACCTTGCGCCTACAGACTACTACTTTTTCCAGAATTTGGATAACTTCTTGGCGGGAAAAAAATTCTATACCCGAGAGGCAGTACAAAATGCCTTTGAAGAATTTGTTGCCTCCCGTCCAGCTGATTTCTTTAAGAAGGGCATCAATAAACTGCCACTGCGTTGGCAAAGATGCATTGATTGCATGGGTGATTACTTCGATTAATACAAATAAAAAATGCATGAAAAAAATTCGTTTAAATTTTTTCATACAAAACAGCAATTTCATAGGTAAAGACCTATTATTTACCTTTTTGAGGTTAGTAGACTAATAAGTAAACGGCTACCTGATATTGTGGTGATAGATCGACGAGAGCGCCGTGCAATAATTGTTGATATCGCTGTCCCTCTTGACGAGAATCTCGTGAAAGCTGAGAAAGATAAAAAGATCAAGTATCTTGACTTAGCACACGAGGTTGTCGACATGTGGGACGTGGACTCTGCAATCATTGTACCGATAATCGTTACGGTTAATGGCCTAATAGCAGAGAGCCTCGACCAACACCTCAGGAGGCTCTCATTGCGCGGCTGGGTCAAGGGCTTGATTCAGAAAGCAGTACTCCTGGACACGGCACGCATAGTGAGGAGGTTCCTCTCTCTAGAGCCCTGACCACCGGTAGCTTGGACCCTGTTCCCGATACTGTTGGGCTACTATTTTTACCCGATTACGGCGAAGCAAAAAGGAGGGTTATGATTTTGACCGGTATGTATGTATAGTTCATCTGTTCCCTCATAACTTCTAAACTACTTTTCATAATTTGACAAATGAGGTATCGTTTGAAGCGTCTTGGCCGTCCGCTGGTTATAGGCAATGTGACGGCACAATAAATTGAATATGGCGCCCTCTAGAGGACGAACTCAAAAAAAGTCACAAAAAGTCAAGTCAAGGAGTCGTGAATTAATATTTTTTTTTGTGCCGTGTTGGGTATCAAATGAAAGGGCTTAATTAGCACATTTCAAAAATATATATAATGTTAGCAGTTGCTCGCGGTTTTGCTTGCATGCATCCGATAATTGGGAATAATTTCTAAAATCACGCCTCAAATGTGAGCCGTTTGGCTCACATGATTGACTCGCTCAAGGCGTGATTTCAGAAATTATTACGTAGGTAATCTGTTTGATTTACCTATACCCTAACGACGTGTGACTCCGGATTTTTAAATTGTTTTTTTTTTCTAATTTCAGATGAGAAGTATTTTCTTGTTTCATACTTTTTAGACCGTGATTTTTAGTAGTCGGGTTTCAGTTTTTAAATATTATTTATATTTTTAAATGTTTTTTTTTTATTTATGTTTTTATAACAATATCTAAAAATGTAAATGATAAGTATATAAATTAAATAGTAAACGGCTACTAAAATTTACGTGTCAATGGCAAAGTTAGTCGACGTACGCACGAACGTAAAAATATAGCGGCGATTTTATTTCGCGCACTGGATTTTCAACGCTCTGCTGCTAACGCCGAGAGTTGAAAATCCAATAGTGTGTTTTTTCGACGCACTAGAATGCACACTGTTGTTGTTAAGTTGGATTCTCAACGCTCGGATCAACGACGAGAGTTGAAAATCCAGTGCGCGATATTTTTACGTCCGTGCGTACGTCGGCTTAAACTGTCTACGCCTAATAGCAGTGACTACGCGCAAACATTTGTATACATTTTCGAAATGTTAGACAAGGCCTTTTGTTGTGTAGTTGTTACCAAAGCAGTTGTCGCAACTAAGTGATTATACAAAATAGTCTTTCTCTATGAGGGGAATGTTGGTATCAAAGAGATTGTTGTGATTGTGTTTATTGAGACTTAATACAGCAGTAGGTATGTGTTTTGAATCTTAGGTATTTAATAAACTGGCAATGTTAACAGTAATTAAAACAGACGTTTTACTCTCGGACTATTTAACCTCTGGACCCCTCATCGTATCCCTATTGTATCGTATCGGTCCCTTTGTCAAGGGATTAGACAGTCTAATAGGTTTTATCAGTCATAATCGTTTTCGCTGAGTAAGGTACTCCGTTCCTCCGTCCTCTACCATTAACGCATGCAAGAAAATGAAAAACACCTAAAATTTCCAAAAATGTGGAGTAACATTCCGTATAGGTACGTTTCCAAAAGATGTAAACAACAATGGCCGCTCGAGATTGACTATGGCTTAGTTATGCGACTTTTGCTTTATACTCATTTCAAAAATATAAATATTGTTTGTGGACTTAAATTATAGCCATATAAAAAAGATTTCAGTGAATTTTGGTTTACACGTCACTTGCAAATTTTTGCAAGTTTTGATGCCGTCAAATTGTATCTCTGAAGTTCGACCCATAATGCATTTTCTGCTTGCTGAATAGTATTGCGCTCGATTTCAAAACGGTTTAATGCCTGTTGCTCACGCCCGGTTTGCACCGCGAGCGGACCGGACCCATTAAGGACTCCGTTTAACTCGCAAGAGTAAACTGCATACTATTGGACTATTTGTTGGTGGAAATACAAGTATGCAGTTTACTCTTGCGAGTTAAACGGAGTCTTTTAATGGGTCCGCTCCGCTCGTGGTAGAAACCGGGCTTTAATGTTGTCTAAAAACAGCTTCTTTGCATTGTCAAAATCATTTTAGTTCATATCTGGACGTAGACATTCATTGGCATAATGTTCATAAGTTTTACCAAAATTTTGTTTGGTTTTAGAGCGCTTTGGACGAGGTGTAGCATCGAAGCAGCGTGCTTGGTATGAACCTTTTTAAAGAATAATTGATTCTTTTGCCACCCACCACTTTCACTACGACACTATTAAATTGTTAGGCACGATTGTTAGTGAAATTTTGCAGAAGGCTCCTGGAATTAAATGCCAACTGAGATGAGTTCTTCCGTAATTTCAACATTAAAGTTGGTCGGAACCAGATTTTGTTCTGCTTCCCTTTCCGGTGTGCCTTAATAATCTTCACATTCCCGCGTGGTCTCCAAAAACATGACGTGTACTATTTAATATATCTTTTTGCAAATTAAGTATTTTTGTCTATAGCCTATAGTAAGGCGATCTCCGGTTAAAATTTACGTTCACTAAGAAGGATCGTAGTATATTTTTGCAATTTCATATTTTTCTTTGTAACACATTTGTACAAGGAATCTTTTCGACCCATGCTAGAAATAAACATAACAGCAGTAAGTAAAGATTACTACTAATAAGAGAAAAATACGAGTCAACAACAAGCAAGGCAAGCTTTTCCATATAAAATAATTGTTCAAGTTATAAAGAACACTTACATGATCAAAATAGGTAGGTAGTCGCAATATAGGTACGGTTTACGCTTGATCAGCCGCCATCTTTTGGCGCGAAAAATTTCTTGAAATCTCGCGCGGTACGAAATTGAAGCAGCCGACGCATCGCATCATGTAGCAATTTGTCAGTCGTAATTACGTTTATTTTGAGTCTTGTAATTATTATTTTTTTGTATAAAGTGTGAAATTTTAGTTCCATAAGAATTAAAGTTTATTTAGATATAAATTTTACATAATAGGTAATATTTATGTAGTAAGGAGAAATTTACAGTTAATTCTGAGCGATTTTAGTAGTTTTATGGTTTTGAATTGGATTTTTATATAGACATTTTATATAATATTTCAAAATTCTGAGGCCGCTATGGACTAAACCACTATTTGAGATATATAATTATATATTTTTCATTTCATTTTCTTATGTAAATAGTTCAATCCACGAGCTCAAAAAAATGCCTTCGCGCATTTTATGAAAAACTTGCTTCGGAATTTTGGCTTCATTTCTAAAGATAAGAAAAAATTGGGAAAAGCGAGGCCGCTACAGACTATACTATTCGCCACCACTCAATAAGTCAAAGTTGTCGAAGTCTTTCAGTTTCTCAGAATAAGAACGCCAAAGTTGGCCATTATCGCAAAAATCACGGTCAAAATGTAATAGCGCCCTGAAGTAGGTATAAGTATTGATAGATTAATATTATGTGAAACAATACATTTTTATGAAAAAGCTGTTTATTTTTGGCCTACGGTGTCCTATATAACCCTTCATTGAAAAAATCTATATATTTAGGCCAATTATCTTCAATTTAATGTTATCATTTGAAAGACTTCAATAGATAGCAAAGCATACTTACACCCAATTTCTGATTTGAGAAAAGTAGCAAATCTCAACTGATTATTCTCAAATACATAAGTATGCGCTTAAGTTTTTTGCGTTTCACAAGTTAAAATCGAATTTCGTCAAACCATAATCTTACTTAAGTATTCCTGATCAAAGCTAATACGTTCCAATTTACATTCAAAAACCGGTACTATTCAAAAACTCATAATATTACTTCGTTTTATTCTTATAAATTTAAAACAGACTTAAAAAGTAAGTGAATTTTAAGTAACGGCATAGTTTCAACAAATTTATGTTATTATCGTTGCTAATGCATATTTTAGCAATTTAATATACACTTCTGGACACATCTTTTGGCCCACCTTGTATTTTCAGTTTCATTTGGTCCTAGCTAAAATTTTATATTAGGTCGAGCAAAAAGTTTTTATGCAGTTTTGAACCTGGCACATTCACAATTTCATTCAATAGTCTTTTTTTGAATTTCGAACACAGAATTTAAAGAAACAAAAGACAATTTGGAGCCTGTTTGTTGATATCAAACAATCGAATACTAAGAAAACTTGGTTTTATTGGTTTACTTGGATTTAATTCTTGAAAAAGTGATTGGTATCTTTGGTTTTGCAACAAACATTACTTATTCTTAACATTAAGGTGAGGTTCTATCAATAATCTATGGATACTTCACCTGAAGTCGCCGCCCAAGCTGTGGCACTTATTCATGCCGGACACAGCCAAAGAAACGTGAGTGCTCAACTTAATTTAAGTCGATCTGCGGTCCGAAATGTTTATCGGAGGTACCTAGAGACTGGCGGCTTTGTTCGTCGCCAAGGAAGGCCACGATCTCGGGTCACAACTGAAAGGCAGGATCGATTCATCGTGACGACCAGCTTGAGAAATCGTCACCTTACCTCCATTGAGATACAAAACCAACTTCGCGACTTCCACGGAGTATCTGTGAGCGCTCGAACTGTTCGGAGAAGGTTAAAAGAACGCGATATGGTACCACACAAGCCAGCTAATGGCCCCTAACTAACGCGAGCCCACCGAACAGCGCGCCTTCATTTCACACGCAGTCATTTAAATTGGACACAGCAAGATTGGAGCCGTGTACTCTTTTCTGATGAGTCTAAAATTGTGTTACATGGCAATGATGGAAGGAAGAAGGTCTACCGACGTAAGGGAGAGCGTTTCGCACAATGCTGCTTTGAAGAGAGGGTTGCTTATGGCGGTGGCTCATGGACTGTCTGGGGCGGTATATCCGCGAGCGGCAAAACTCAACTTGAGGTTGTTACAGGACCACGGCTGCCAACATTAAATGCTGAAAGGTACATTCGTGAGTGCTTAGAACCTCACGTGATACCATACGCGGACTATGTGGGCCCAAATTTCCTTTTTATGCATGATAATGCAAGAGCCCATGCGGCCGGCATCGTCAGGGAATATCTTCGGGTTGTGAACATCACAGTTATGGACTGGCCAGCCAGAAGCCCAGACATGAACCCCATTGAGCACATGTGGGACGAGCTAAAAAGACGTGTTAGGGCTCGTCAGCCAGTTGCCCAGACGATGCAGGAGTTGAAAACTACCATAGAAGAGGAATGGGAGATGATCCCTCAAAATTTCATAGAGCGGTTGATAAACTCTATGCCTAATCGTATGAGAGCTGTGGTAGATGCCCATGGAGGCAACACGCGTTATTAAATTAAACCTTTATTTGATAAAACATGTTTTTTATTCAAAAATTAATTGCCTTTAACAAGGCGCATATCCGACTTGTTAGGTGTAGCTCCATGTCGTATGGTATTCTGAATTCAAATTTAAAACAATACGATCGAAAAAGATGGTAAAATGTATCAGGTTTAAAACTGCATCAACAGTTTTTGTTCAATCTAGCAATCATATTTCGGTAGGGGCCATCGAAACCTAAACTCTAAGGTGGGCCAATAGATGTGTCCAGAAGTGTATACGAGTATGTATATTTTAGCAATTCGACGTGTTTCTATGAACTGAATCGTGAATGTCAAACTGAAAGTAAATAAACACGAGTTTTATTGGAATTCTGTTTTATACCAATTAAAATGGATAGAGATAAGAAAAAGAGATCGCCTAACTATACTCTAGAGGAGAAAGAAAATCTTCTTTCAATAATAACTAAGTAAGTACATAATAACGAGATAATAACGTATAATGTTTCATCATCATCATCATCATCATATCAGCCGAAAGACGTCCACTGCTGGACATAGGCCCAAGCACCGCCACTTCGACCGGCTCCGTGCTTCCCGCATCCAGCGGATTCCTGCGGCCTTCACAAGGTCATCGCTCCAACTTGTGGGAGGCCTTCCAATGTTACGTGTTCCAGTACGCGGTCGCCACTCCAGAACCTTCCGGTCCCTACCAAATGTTTACCAACATATAATTTTACGTTTATTTATTATTGCTTCAAATACAAAAGTGAAATAGAATGCAAAAGGACAGGGGCATACTATATCCACAAGAAACAGGGCTAGGCATCAACATCAATGGCGAGTACGTCACTGATCTTCGATTTGCCGACGATATAGTAATCGAAGGCTGAGACTATGGAGGAGCTCAGTACAATGCTCGATGACCTCAGCAGAGCTTCCGAAAGAGTGGGTCTTAAAATGAACATGGATAAGACAAAAGTCATGGCAAATGCCCATGTAGCTCCCACTCTCATAAAGATCTGAGACACTACACTCGTTTGTTCGAAGAGCGTTTGGGAAGCTTCCATATAGAATCAAAAACCGGTCAAGTGCGAGTCGGACTTGCGCACGGAGAGTTCCGTACCATTTTCTACAAAAACGGCAAAAAAAAACACGTTTGTTGTATGGGAGCCCCCTTAAATATTTATTTTATTCTGTTTTTTAGTATTTGTTGTTATAGCGGTAACAGAAATACATCAATACGACTATCGGCACAATGATCGGTGAGTACACTACTATATCAGGCTTATTGGCAACAATAGTCATGGCAGTGATGATGGATCGATCCCAGTACAATGTGATATTTCCATTTTCGAGAACTGGGTCGGGCTCATACCTATAGTACTGTACTTCCGATTCTACAAGGCTGTATTTTATAGCAAAGCTGTATTTTTTAATTTTTATGTAACTGATTAAATTAGGAATAATTAAAATTAGTCGTAGCGGTTTACCGTATAGCGCTTCTGCTGATGACACATCTGTGTTTTCTTTTATTGCCGCACGAAGTCCCAGTAATACGGTTGGCAATTCTTGCGTCCAGCTTGTGTTATGTAGTCGTGCCGTCAATGCTGTTTTGAATGATCGATGCCACCTTTCAACCATTCCGTTCGCCTGTGGATGGTAGGCAGTGGTCCGTGTTTTCTCGATGCCCATTCTATTCATTAGTGTTTTGAATAAATGTGATTCGAACTGTGTTCCTTGATCGCTTGTGATCCTTTCTGGGCAACCAAATCGCACTATCCATCCTTCATAAATGACCGTTGCTATAGTGTTGGCTTCCATGTTGCTGACTGGGAATGCTTCTGGCCATTTCGTTGCTCGGTCGATGATGGTAACACAATACCGTTTGCCATCGGATATTGGCAGTGGTCCGACGATATCTATGTGTATGTGCGTCAGTCGATCTGCTGGTGGGTATTCTTCTAGCGGCGATATGGTGTGTCGCTGCACTTTAGTTCGTTGGCAGGTTATGCAACATTTGGTCCACATACTGACGTCTTTGTTCATGCTTGGCCAGAAAAAACGTTGTGTGATCATCTTCCTAGTTGCTCGGGTGCCGGGGTGACTCAACTCGTGCATGGCGTCGTAGGCTTTTCTTCGTAGCTCTGGTGGCAGGTATGGTCGTACGTGGCCACTTGATGTTTCGCACAGAATTGGCTTACTAGCGTTGAATGGACGTAGCCGTTCGAATCGAAGCGTTTTGTTTTTCGTGACGTCAGTCAGTTGTTTGTCGCTCTGTTGAAGATGGGCCAGTTCGTCATAGTCGATTGGTGAAGGAGTGGTTATTGCTTCGATTCTTGATAATGCATCGGCCACAACGTTGTCCTTTCCTTCAATATGGCATATCTTCATTGTGAATTGACTGATATAGTGTAAGTACCTCGTGCGTAACGGTGTTTCTGTTTTGCTGTTTAGCCGTAGAAGTGCATGTGTTAACGGCCTGTGGTCTGTGTAAACCGTTATTTCTCTACCCTCAAACATGCGCCGAAAGTGCCGTATTGCCAGGTAGATCGCCAGTAGTTCTCGATCGAACGTGCTGTATTTCGTTTGCACTTCTGTTAGTTTTTTTGAGTAAAAACCCAGTGGTCTCCAGCTGTTTCCTACACGTTGCTGTAGCGCGGCTCCAACACAGGTGTTTGAGGCGTCGCACATACGGGGCATGAACTGAAGGGTGAGACAAGGTGACGGCGTTCTTGATGCTGTTTTTACAGGCTTGAAATGCTTCTTTATCTTCACTGTTGAAGTTCACCTTGGTCTTATCATTTTTTTTGCATGTTCGTAGATATTTATATAACATTGCCTGTGCGTGTGCGGCGTGCGGTATATTTTCTTTATAGAAGTTCAATATACCAAGGAATCGTCGTAATTTTTGTATTGTGGTTGGTTCTGGATAATCGGATATTGTCTTCACACGATCTTCTGTTGGTTGGATGCCGGCTTCAGTCAATATGTAGCCAAGGAATTCTAGTTTCCTTTGCCCGAAAACGCATTTCGACACGTTTATTCTTAAACCATGTTCTTTTATTCTTTTGAACAAATCATCTAAGTGTCTTCTGTGGGTTTCTTGGTCTGGTGAGGCCACGAGAATATCGTCGACGAATGCAAAGACGTGGCCCATGTCACCGAGAACATTGTTGATGTGCCTTTGAAAAGTTTGCCCGGCGTTGCATAGACCGAAGCACATCCGTGGGAATTCGAAAAGCCCAAATGGCGTTATAACTGCCGTCTTTTCGATGTCTTCTTCCCGTATTCGCAATTGATTATATGCTTTCCTCAAATCAACCTTCGAGAATATCTTCATCCCTTCAAGGTGGTACGTGAAGTCTCGTAGTCGTGGTTGTTGCATATATAATCTGTGCTCTAGACTAGAATGATTGTCTGTGTATATATTATTCTCAGTCTATGGTTTTCGGCAGTAAAAAGTCTCACGTGCAATTGAACACCGAGTTTTATTTATGGAATTAACCCAGCAGCCTTGCACAAAGTTAGTGAATATGTGACAGTGGCGACGAGGATAAAAAGAAAACAGGTTTACGTGTTACGTCCGCAAACTACAAAGAAAGTTAGTAGAATAATTTCGTCTTGTTACGTCGGACGAAATTTCACAAAATGGCGGCTGCTGGGCTCTCACTGCCTGAGTTTTCAGCTGCAAAATGCACATTTAAGGTGTACAAACAGGTGTTTGAAAATAAAATGAAGATCCACGAGGTGGATGAAACGAAATGGCCGCAATATTTAATCTCGTTTATAGGTTTTGACATGGTCACGTTGCTATCAGAACTCTGTTTCCCGAAAACAGTACAAGATAAAACTTATACTGAATTAGTGGAACTTGTTGAAAAACACTTGGAGCCACAGCAATCAGAAATTGCGGAAACATATAAGTTTATGAAACGTGAACAGTTGGCAGACGAGTCAATCTGTGAGTTTGTGGCGGCGTTAAAGAAATTGGCACAGACGTGCAACTTTACCACACATTTAGAAAGATGTTTAAGAGATAAATTCGTTCATGGATTAAAGAGTGCAAGCATAGTTAAAAGATTATTTGGTGAAGAAAATTTAACGTTTGCAAAAGCAGTGGAGATAGCAATGAGCATGGAGCTGGCGGAGAAGGGTGCAAAATTAATAACTGCTGGAAGTTCTGGGCAAGAAAGCTCAGACATACACAAAATAAGTGAAAAACAGATGAACATTAAATGCCATTGCTGCGGGAAGATGGGGCACGTAAAACCCCAATGCAAATTTAGAGAAGAAGAATGTTTTAAATGCCACAAGAAAGGGCATATGGCAAGTGTTTGCAAAGCAAACAGTAACAAAACCAAGAAGGTCCATGAAATTACAAACGATGAAGAATTTTCTGTTATGCAAGTTAGTGAAGTACAATTGAATAGTGAATCTGTGTGTGATAGTTATGATTTGTCCAGTTTATTACAGGAAACGGAGCGTCAATTAAATATTAACAAAGTGGTATCAATAGATGAGAAGCGTCCAAGCCCTTGGTATATAACTTTAAAAATTAATAATATAAATATATCATTTGAAATTGATTGTGGATCAGATGTCACGTTAATGCCTGAATCAATGTTCATAGCATCTTTTCCTAATTTAAAATTATTTCCATGTAACCTAAAACTATCAGCTTATGGTGGTAACAATATCACCGTATTGGGTAAGACAAATGTAAATATTAAAATTAGAAATGAAGAATACTTAGCAACATTGATTATTGTCAAAGAAGGTAAAAAGCCCTTGTTAGGTAGGGATTGGCTGAGTGCTATGAAAATTGATTGGCAAACTTGTATAAAACGGTGCAATTTAATTATTCACCAAGATTCACAAATTAAACTTAACAATTTAGTAGAAAAATATAGTGATATATTTTCAGGGTTTCCAGGCGAAATTAAAGGTACTGTAGGCTCTTTAAAATTAAAAGAAGCTAATATTAAACCCATTGCATTTAAACCAAGAAGAATAGCTTATGCTGTAGAAAATTTAGTTAAAAAAGAGCTTGACAAGTTATGTACCGAAGGTAAAATGTATAAAGTGACAAATAAAGAAACAGGCACATGGGCTACACCCATAGTGACCATCATTAAAGGACCTCATAATATAAGAATTTGTGGGGATTACAAGGTAACAATAAATCCATTTTTGGAGGTACCAAATCATCCAATCCCTGTCATTGAAGACATTTTTGCAAAATTAAATAAAGATGATCAAAATGTTAAAACAGTATTTAGTAAAATTGATTTAAGAAAGGCATATATGAACAGGCGAATGGATGAGAAGGCACAAAAGCTTATGACAATTACCACACCATGGGGGTTGTATAGACCAACATTCATGATGTTCGGTATGTCACCTGCTCCACAGGAATGGCAAGATTTTATGGATGAACATTTTAATATGCCAAATGTATATTGTTTCATTGACGATATTTTAGTTGCAAGTAGTGATGTGGATTGCCATTTAAAAACTTTAGAGTGTATATTTCAAAAACTTAAAAATTTAAATATTAAAGTAAATAAAGAGAAAACTGTTTTGATGTCCCCACAATTAGAGTATTGCGGGCATGTGATTGATAAGGAAGGCATTCACAAGACACCAGGGCACATTAAGGCCATATTGGAAGCACCACAACCTAAAAATATTAAAGAATTACGTAGTTTCCTTGGCACTATTAATTTTTATCATAAATTTCTGAAGAATGCCGCAGAAAATTTAAAACCTTTATATACATTACTAAAGGATTCAGAAAAATGGGTATGGTCTAAGCAACAAGAACAAGCGTATGAATGGGCCAAGAAAGCTATTGTATCAGATCAAGTATTAATTCATTATAATCCAAAGCTGCCAATTGTATTGAGCTGTGACGCTTCCAAGTATGGGTTAGGAGCTTGTTTAGCTCATGAAATTAAGTTAGGTAATAATATTGTTGAACGCCCTATTGCTTTTGCAAGTAGAACACTCAATGAAGCAGAAGTAAAATATTCACAGATAGATAAAGAAGCCTTAGCCATTATTTGGGCAGTTAAGAAATTTGATTTGTATTTAAAAGGCAGAATATTTACATTAGTTACTGACCATAAACCACTGATATCTATATTTAATCCAAATAAAACAGCTGGTAGTATATATGCAGATAGAATGACTAGGTGGGCATTAATTTTATGTAATTATAATTATGATATAAAGTACAGGACTTCGCAACATAATGCGGCAGCAGATTTTCCGTCTAGGTTGCCAATTAAAAATAGTAATGAGGACGATAAAATTAATTTGGAAGGCAACATTAACAGCATTGTATTGGATAATCCACCTGTAACTTTAACTGAAATTGCCAAACATACTCAGAAAGACCCTAATTTAAGCAAGGTTTGTTCTTACTTAAGAGAGGGCTGGCCAAAGTTGATTAATAGAGAGTTGTGTAATTTTAAAGGCAAAGAGACTGAGTTATATATAATTAAAGATTGCATTTTATGGAGGGATAGAGTAGTTATACCTGACAGTTTAAAGGATAAAGTTTTAACTGAACTGCATTCTGGTCATTTGGGTATTAATAAAATGTTATCTTTAGCTAATAGTTGTTTTTGGTGGCCAAACATCACAAATGATATAAAAACATTAACTAATAATTGTGCAGGTTGTATCCAAAATAGGAACTTACCACCTATCAAACCTATACATAGATGGGAGTGGCCAGAGGAGCCATGGAAACGTATTCATGCTGATTTTGCTGGTCCATTTTTAGGGCATATGTGGTTAATAATTGTAGATGCACACTCAAAATGGCCAGAAGTAGTTAAAATGAACAATATTACCTCCAGCAGTACAATTAAATGTCTACGTAGTATTTTTGCTAGATTTGGTCTACCGGAACAAATGGTGACTGATAATGGTCCACAATGGACATCTGAAGAGTTTAATACTTTTTGTAAGAATAATAATATTCGACACATATGTACTGCACCTTATCACCCAGCCAGCAATGGCTTAGCAGAAAGGGGTGTTCAAACTTTCAAAAAGGCCATGTTAGCATATAAGTTTGATAAAAATTGTTTAGATCATAGTATACAACAATGGCTATTAGCTTATCGTACAGCACCACATGCCACAACAGGCAAGGCACCGTGTGAGTTAATGTTTGGTAGAAAACTCCGTACACGTTTATCTTTAATAAAAAAAGATGTAATCATCCCTCGCCAGTTGATTTGTAAGAAACCTGTGAAGCAATATTTACCTGGTGATAAAGTACTGATTGCATCATATGATAACTCTCGAAAATGGTTAGATGGTGTTATTGAAAACCCAGTAGGAAATGTTATGTATGATGTGCACACTGACAAAGGTATACTCACCAGGAATGTTACTCAGTGTTTGCCTAACTATAATAGTGTAACTAATGAAAGTGTATTGGAGCAAGAAAAAGAATCGGAGAAATTAGATGTAAATAAGCCGTTAATTAACAAAGAAATACCAAATAACATTGCTAATTCTCCTATTCTAGTTCAGCCAGAAGTGCGTAAAAGTGCACGAACTCATAAGCCTGTTCAGAGACTGGATTTGTAGTAATTTAAAAATTTAATAAAAATTAGAAGAGAGGAGTGTTGCATATATAATCTGTGCTCTAGACTAGAATGATTGTCTGTGTATATATTATTCTCAGTCTATGGTTTTCGGCAGTAAAAAGTCTCACGTGCAATTGAACACCGAGTTTTATTTATGGAATTAACCCAGCAGCCTTGCACAAAGTTAGTGAATATGTGACAGTGGTATTGGATACCGATCCGGTTTGGTGACGGCATTCAGTCTTCGGTAATCACCGCACGGTCTGTATTCGCCATTTTTCTTCTCTACGAGGTGGAGTGGACTCGCCCAAGGTGACTTTGATGGTCGGCATATTCCTTGTTCCAGCATGACTTGAAACTCCTTCTTTGCTGCTTGATATTTGTGTGGTGGCAACGGTCGTGCTTTATTGTACACTGGCGGCCCGTGAGTGACAATATGATGTTCTACTTCGCTGTTCTTCGTGTTGTTGAAGTTCGGGGAAGTTATCTCGGCGTACTGTTGTAGAAGGTTGTGGAACGGGTCGGTGAGATTGATAGTGTGCACAGTGGGGGTTGCTACACTGCTTGCTATGCACCCGTCGATTGCCAGTCCTGTTTTCTTGTCAACTAGTTTCCTGGCACGTAGGTCTACGAGAAGGTCGTGATGGCGCAAAAAATCAGCTCCCAAGATCGGTCGTTTAACGGCAGCAACGATAAATTGCCATGATAAGGGGCGACGCAGACCAAGGTTAAGTTCTAGTCTCCTCTCGCCGTATGTGTATATCGGGGTGCCGTTCGCTGCATATAGCACTTCTTCCACCCGTTTCATTCCTTTCGTGTTAGGAATGACCGATACGTTGGCTCCGGTGTCCACTAGGAATCTCAAGTTATGTTGGTAATCGCAAACGTGTAGACGGTATGGTGATATTTCGTTAACCTCGGGTCCCGTCGCTGCCAAGGTCGCGACTAGTTTTCCTGACGCTTGAACTTGCACGGAGCTCTGCAGTTGCGTGCTTCTTCGCCAAATCGTGCGTGGTAATAACAAATATCGCTTGACGTCTGCTGGTAAGTATTTGGTCGGCCTCGGGATAACGAACGTGATCGTGAGCGGAATGATCTATATGATGATCTTCTTTGTCTTGATCTGTCCGTTTTCATTGCTACAATTTCCCGCGTGAGTTGCGTGATGGCTTCTCGAAGGTCTGGCTCTGGCTGCGAATGATTACTTTCGTGTCGTGACGTAGACGTTGACGGCTGTTTGCATGCACAAACCGAATGAACTTCTCGGTTCTGCTCGTGCATCTTATCAGCCATGGCTGCAAGCACGTCGAGTGTGGCTTCTTCGTTGACCGATAGTACGGCACGCGTGGAGGCAGGCAGGTGCCTCATCCACAGTATTTTCAGAGTGGTATCGGGCATCTTGTCACGTGCTGGCTCCCTCATGCTACGCAACAGCTGGGATGGTTTTTGGTCTCCTAAGTCCATCTCGGTGAGCAGCTTTTGCAGTTGCTTTGTCTCCGACTCTTCATAAACGGATAACAGTCTCTTCTTAGCATCCTCGTAGCGCCCAGCGCGTGACTTACCCATGATGATGTCGCTTATTTGCTCGACGTCCGTCTTCTCTAGGTGAGCTACTAGGAGGCTGAACTTGGCCTCATCGCCGGGCTTCTGTGGGTTGACAACAGCTTCAAATTGTGCAAACCAGAGAAGTGGTTTGTCACGCCAAAACGTTGGTATGCGTGATTTTATGGAGACGGTCGCTACCTCGTCGTCGTTCGGCATTTTAATGCTATTCGTCGGGGTCACCAATTTACCAGTTGATAAAATGAAACAATTTTCGGATTGAATGACTTATAATGACAGACTCGTTTTCCTTTTCCATTTCATTTGTTAACCTAGTTACAGGTGTCTATGATCAATACTATTATTGACCAATCACGGACGAGCGGGTCGTTTCTGTACGCAGTATAAATACTGCGGGTCGCGTCTCGCAGCCATAGATAAAATACTATAAAAATAATACTCGCAGCGTTAGTTGTATGGCCGCGCACGCTGCGCGCGGATCTTAATGCCAGCTGCTACAGGACGTTCTCAACTTCAAATTCTCAATTCAGAAACTGGGTGTTAATCTGTTCCAAAACGCATTAACTAATCTTTAACAGCGTCAAAAATGAAAAGATTCGTATTTTTTCCGTTTTATATTTGCCTACCTACCCCATCTGATGACCTAACCCTAGCGAAACGAACGGTTGTGAATAGCTGTGCAGATTTCCCGGCAATTCTTGCTTCGAGAAGTCTTCACTAGAAACCGAAACCCTAGTATGAAACTTACTGGTAATAAATAATATTTCTTTTACCACTAGCTCTCTCAATTTTGCTGCATTTTAAAACTATCTAGTTGTAATGTTTGATCAAATTAATCACACGAATATTATAGTAAAATTTCAGCACGTAACTAACTAAATGTTATTGCCACGCTACGCGATTCAGTCTGCTGTATTGATGTTCTAGCTAGAGTAGGTATACAATAAGATTTAATTAATAACTACTTACAAAGCTAACACGAAAATATCGTGACGTCTGAAATAAAGATAAATATTAATAGGAAGAGGTACCTATATTGACAATCTAATGCGTCCTCCTATATAAAGCGATGGTCGCGCTAATACGCGATCGCGATCACTTTTTGTTCGGAAAACTGGAAGGCGCCCCCGTTGGCGCGATCACGCGTTCCGGTTCACCGAACAAAAAGTGATCGCGATCGCTAATTCCCACGACAATCGTTTTATATTAGGACGACGCCTCATGATTGTAAAATTTGTTATGGACCAGTTTTTGGAGAAAGGAATAACAAAAAAAAATAAAGAACAATATCTTATATTTTCCTTAAATAGGTATTTTCATTATCTGTATAATAATTTCAAAATTATATACTTATTTATTATGTCGATTTTCTTAACTTATTATTATATACACCGCATCTCTAAAATAATTGATTATTAAATTTCGTTACTCCTTACTTACTTCAAATGGCACACTTCATGTAGAAATAATTAAAATCTAAACCAATTCCTCATGTTTAGTCGTCCTTTAAACTGTTCAGTCAAATAAAAGACAACATAAAACATCACAATAAATATCAGTAGGGTTGGATTCTTTGGTTCTTACATTTTTAAAGCATTAGGGGATAGGACTAAAAAATAGTCATCAGTTTCACAAAAAGCTGCAATAAATAGTTTCTCAACTCGGTACCTATAAACAACCATGTGTGCTTATCGCATCAAATGAATGTGCGCTTTTACAGTTTCCAACGTGACTATATTATCGTGGACATCCACGAAAACACAGGGAAGTAAAATATGGAAATATTATGAAGACGCTTTTAAATTTTCGTCCACAATAACGTTATAATGTGCGTATTTTCATAAATTTTATGGACGTCCACGATAATATCGTCACGTTAGAAATTATAAAAGCGCACACTAACACAACAAAATATTCACTTGACGATAATACATATGTATTTATATTATAATAATCACTTACATAAAGGAAACTGAAAGCATTTGGCTTCTCAACATCCAAAAACCTAATTACATAAATCATAATATTTTTGTGCCTCAACATTGCATGCATTTTCGCTATAAAAAAACCGGCTAAGTGCGTGTCGGACCACGCACAATGAAAGGGATTCTTGGGATAAATTCACAATGAAAGGGATTCTTTTTATCCCAAGAATAAACTTAACACTGTAGTTGAAAAACATTGTCTCCCATACATTCCAACTGCAAATGTAAGTTGGTTGACTATTACTCGTAAACTTGAAAAGCCTACTTAGCTGTGATAGTTTTCCTTTTAACTTCGTTATATATACTACTACCGTGAATTTTTTCACCCAGCCAAAACTAACAGTATAGCTGGCAGGGGGGGGGGGGCACTTGACTCGAACCAAAATTAGCACTTTAAAGCTTAATATTGCAGAAACATAATTATCCCTAAATCTAAAAATTGTTTTGACAAACCCACAATTTTTTTGAAGGACCTATCCAACAGCACCCCACACCATGGGGTAGATGAGAAAACAAAAACATCCCCACTTTACGTGTACAAGAAGGTACCCTAAAAAAATTTTTTTCATGGTTATCGTCGGCGTGGTGAATATGTATATCCATACCAAATTATAGCTGTCTAGTACTAAGAGTCTGAGCTAAGCTGTGGACGGACATAGCGAAACTGTAAGGGTTCCTTGTTAACTACGGAACCCTAAAAACGATAGCATAATTATATGATACTGGATTTTTATTAATGTAGTTTATATTCAGTTTTAAGACTTAGGAGTGCTTAGGGCAAGATTCACAAACCGCACTTTGACTTAATACTCGAACGAAAATGATCGCAAAATTAATATGACAAATGGTCAAACGAATATGAACTTAAATGTTCGCATTCCAATGAGACGCTTGATTAGCAAAGTCATTCAGATATGCATTAAGAATTTGCATTTATTATGTTACTGTTTTCTCTTAATTTAAGGAGTGCATCCGGTTTATAATGAGCGCAGTCCGCTATGAACAAATGGAGGCTATGACGAATTATTTCGTTATGGAACTTAACCAAAAGAGAAGCCTTTATTTATGATATTAAACTTTATTTTAAATTCTATTAGGGACTAGTTATTCTTATAGATGTTCCCAAATAAATAATCACATTTCGACATTTTGAACACGTTGTGGTAAAAATTTCCAGGTGTGGTACAAAGTTTGCATATTGACACAGATGAATACAGATGGGACACCGCAAAATCATTTAAATAAAAAGCGACTTGCTACGACACATTAAAGTGGAATACAGTTATATTCACCTATAAGTGGCCTCACTTTCCATCGCGTAACTCTTATACCTTCTGACTTGTTAGGGTTGTCTTCTTTTACGTCGCGGCGCGTGAGTGAGTATCGAACTAACGTGCGAGCCGGCCGGTGCGCGGCAACTCACGCTGAATTGACCCAGTGAGATGAGCCCGCCATGTACTTGTAGCTTCATACCTAAACTGCGGAGTGTCCCATCTGTATTAATCTGTGATATTGATGAAAAATGCAACCCGAGGCTCATGAGAGCCCATAGTATTGCAAACTGAGCGAGTCAACATTGCCTAAACAGTGCCAATTCTAAATCTGCTAGTAGCATAATTATAATGTACAAATTAAGTATTATCAGGGTTCAGGACAATTATTATGTTGTTCATGTACACGGCTACATATCAAGCTATACATTTCCAGTATAAGCTGATCTCGCATTACATAGGATTTCCGTACAATGTGAGGCCAGCTTATACTGGTATGTATAGCTTGATATGTAGCCGTGTGTACAAGACAAGTGTGTAATCAAAAGTGGTTAGGCCAGTCACATAGGTACTACAAGTAACTATAATAATATGGTGTAACTACGCATATTTAGGTTAGACCCTTGCTTTTTCAGCACCTTATTCTCAATTTCACAGATAAAGCACCTATCTACACACTAACAAATCTAAACTACTGGCGAAACCATTTCGTAAACATTGGAATAGTGCATTTTATTATCCTCAAAATTGCACATTTATGTCCAACCAATTGAAACAATATTATACCTAACTAATATATTATTCAATGTACCAAAACAATGATACTATAAAGCCGCTTATACAATAGGCTAGGTACTTGTCTTATGGTAATGATTAAAACTTAGGTAGGTATCATTGGTATAAAGCAGTATGCATGGTACTCGAACCGAGGGTAATTTAATGTTTTAAATAAAAATACCATTTCATTAATATGAGTATACACTGAAAATGTGGAAAAGACAAACTATCAAACTACTTATGTCATTGCATTTTTTAGCAAAGAACAAAAGCCAATGACCATAAAAAGTAAGTTCAAAAACTAAAACCAGACTCCTGAAAAATCACGCTCGCCGCGGTCGGTTATTTTATTTATTTTTAACAATTTAAACATATTTATTTACTTAAACAATATAACATATATACATATTTGTAATGTGCTCGCAGTGGCGTGCACAGAGTTTTCAGACAGGGTATGCACGTCTAAAATAAAAAAAAAAACTTGAACAAGCTGAAACTAGTACCTAAGTTTTTTTCCCGACCGTTTGTTTTACCCGACCTCACCTACCCTAACCCTAATCTTACACTGACTCTTACCGCACGGCGCCATTGGCTTCGCATGATGTTTGTTTGCGACCACAACGAATATCTAAAATATTTTAATCTGAATATCCGATAAAGGTCCAAACATTATTTTTATCTTGATTTGTAAACAAAAAGCAAGGGATAAAATACAATGTGTTTGTGTTATACACACAACATGTTTGCCAGTAGGTAATAATTAGGTATGACAAAACTTCTATGAAAATAACGAGAGGCATTACCTTTTTTTTTTTGAGTTAAATAAAACCCGGGTTCACACCTTCCGTTTACAATGAATTTAACTTTTTCCTCAAAATATAACGTCGAAAAGCGGCAGATTTTAATTTATTTAACACACTTCGGCAGCACAGGTCTCACAGGTATAATTTTCAATTTTTTACAAATGATTAAAATAATTACATAATAATATACAGTCAATCACTTGCGCCAAGAAAAACAATCAAATCAAAACAATATGGCGAAAAAACAAACAAACATTGCAAGTTGAATAAAAGCGTGTAAAAACTTTACAAATTACAAAATAATACGAACTAATCTTGGTCAATCCGACTAAAAAAGTCAACCCTCTGTAATCAACAACTAAGCGGTGCTTTTACGGCTTCTAAATTTGGACGGGTTGCAAAATAAGCTGTGCTTCCAGAACTTAAACACACGCATACATTTTCACGCACACAGTCACACTATTGCTGTGTACTACACGGGTTGCGTTGTATGAAAAATAAGCACGGCGTTGTTCTGCTTATGCTCACCGGGAGCGCTGCCTGCGCGGTTGTCGCCGCTCGCTTCAAGAAATTCGTTTCAAATGAAAATAATAGATGGCGCGTAAATCGCGTTATAAACAGTGAGATAGCGAGTAAGTTAGATTAATATAGTTATTACCATGATTTTTCTTGCGTTAAAGTTATTTATCATTTCGAGGGGCATGTATGTATGGGACTACAGGGTATGCAGAGCTTATTTGCATGTATGGAGTGCACGCCACAGTGTGCTCGTCAAGACCTTTCTTTTGATACCAAACATGTCATTATTATATCAATTTAATTTTTTTCGTGGTCAGTAATATACGTGTGAAGTCCACCATATTAAATTTAGGGAGAATTTATATATCCTACGTCACCCGGACCATTATTACGAATCTATTGATACCTCATTAATTAAAATCGGTTCAGTAATTTAGGCGCTACGGTGGAACACACGTAAATACATACTTATATACGTAAATACATAAGACTGTTAAGTAGTTTATCAGCCATCTCGTTACCATAACACAAGCATTAGGTTGCTTAGCTTGGGGCTAGATGGCGTTGTGTGATATGTCCAAACATATTTATTTAAAAAAAAAAAAAAAAAAAAAAAAAAAAAAAAAATCATAACCCTTCTTTTTGGCTTTGCCGTAGTCGAGTAAAAATGTATGGAGCAGTAGTGTCTTTTTAGGGTTCCGTGCCTCCAAAGAAAAAAACAACGGAACCTTCACACACAAGACCACTTTGTTATCAATCTGTAAAAGCTCTTTCTCGGGAACGGGGAATTTCGTCTCATTACCGGTAATGAGACGAAATTAATATCAAATACAAGGTTACAAACTCTTGGGCAGGCGAAAAATTCAATCTTTTATGTCAACGCAATCAAGAGATATGGTCAAATAGTCGGTATAAAGTTTTTAATACAAAACTGACAACTTTGTACCGGACTAAGGTGCCAGTTTTGTACTACTGTATTTCGATTACTATTAGGTTCTTATTTTAAAAACTGGCTCCATGCGCCATTTAAACTTTAAACATTGCTTTAAACCATGTCTGAAGAAAAACCTTGTTTTGGGTACGTCCTGTTGAACCACCATCATGAAGCAAGGTCTCACCGGTCTCAAAGTAAAAATACCAAGAAAAATGCGACAATTGTTAATTTATAGTTAAATCACATAAAAATATTAGTTTTTCTGATTACAAACTTGTATTTGCACTTGGAGCATTGACCGTGATGTAGAACGTTGTATGAGAGAACATATTTTACAACTGCAATCTCAAGTTGACCTTCAATCCGAAATTGGAAAGTCGGGCAGCGAAAACCTCAGGCCACGAGTCCTACTCGCTTTTGCTTTTTTCTTGGCGGCCATTAAGGCGGAAGCTCCAGGTAGCCCGCGATATTCACATTTTCTTACGTTTTTTGTAATTTGCGGGTCAGTATCAGGTTACATGTTGATCTGAATATGATTCGCGACCGTAACAAATCTGTATTTATAGAATTATAACTATTAAAATCATCAATACAACTTAAGTTCATATACTTATTATAGTCCCAATTAATGACTATTTCATGAAATCTAGACATTTAGTATTATATCAACATATGAAGTTATTATTTATTTATTTATTTGCTCTCATGCACATCACACATTTTACAATATTACTGTCGGTTTTTTTACATGAACCCTGTCTGGGCGCTGCAAAACACAATGTCGGTTTGCTGTCGAGTTTGTAGACATTGAATTAACATAAAAATTAAATAAAAACCTTAAAGTACCTATAACATTGAATTAACATACTTAATTTCGGAAAAATAATTTGCGTCTAGATGTCGTTAAGATGTCCAAATAACAATAAACACAAAATAAAATACAATAGCACAGATACAGTCATATTTAAGTCAGGTGGTATGAATTTAGTAGATAGGTAGCAAAAACTAATAATAGTTAATAGTCACAATCACGTCATGTCAATACTCATTGTTAGTAATATAATTGTTTTCTTTATTCCATTTATATACATATATTTCACATTTTTAAATATTTTTTTATAAAAACATGAAATAAAAAAAAAAAAACATTTAAAAATATAAAACATAGTAGCCCACCGGTATCGGGAACAGGGTCCAAGCTACCGGCGGTCAGGGCTCCAGAGAGAGGAACCTCCTAACAATGCGCGCCGTGTCCAGAAGTACCGCTCTCTGAATCAGGCCCTTAATCCAGCTGCCCAACGAGAGCCTCCTTAGATGTTGGTCGAGGCTCTTGGCGATTAAGCCATTGGCTGATACGACTATCGGCACAATGATCGCTGAGTCCACATCCCACATGTCGACAACCTCGCGAGCCAAGTCAAGATACTTGATTTGTTTATCTTTTTCGGCTTTCACGAGGTTCCCGTCATGCGGGACTGTTATGTCAATAATCATTGTGCGCCGCTCTGTGCGATCCACCACCACTATATCAGGCTTATTGGCAACAATAATCCTGTCAGTGATGATGGATCGATCCCAGTACAATGTGATATTTCCATTTTCGAGAACTGGGTCGGGCACATACCTATAGTACGGCACTTCCGATTCCGCAAGGTTGTATTTCAGTGCAAGTTGCTGATGGATAATCCTGGCTACAAGGTTGTGTCTATGCAAGTACTCTTCGTTAGCAAGACGAGAACACCCGGAGATAATGTGTCGGATTGATTCTCCCGGACGGTGGCATGCCCGACAAATGTCAACCGTGCCGTCTTTCACAATATATTTCCGGTAGTTGTTCGTCATCATAACTTCGTCCATAATTGCACAGACAAAACCTTCGGTTTCCCCAAAGAGGTCACCGGAACGCAGCCAGGCTACGGACGCTAACAAATCTACGTCGGGTCCATGTAGGGCCCGGAAAAAGCGTCCGTGAAGCTCCTTACTCTGCCATACCTCCCTGCGATCGTTAGTGTCAAGCACTACAGGTTTGCGCCAGTTCTCTTTAGCCAAGGAGAGCGGAGTAAGGCCCTTGTCCACCGCGACCACATCTCGATGCATCCCCACATCGGCTTCTAGGAAATATTCCCTGAGACTGCATATCTCGCGGTTGTGGAGAGTCTTAGCGTTTAAAAAGCCTCGGCCTCCACACTTTCGCGGGATATACAGTCTCATTACCGATGACCGTGGGTGATGCATTCGATATGCAGTCAACAGCGTACGGACCCTCCGATCCAGGGCGTCGAGTTCCGTCTGAGTCCATTTGAGTACGCCGAAAGAGTACATCAAAACCGGCATGACCCAACCGTTGAAGGCGCGCACCTTATTACCGCCTGATAGAAGACTATTAAATACTTTTTTCAGGCGGCCAAAGAAGCGCTCCTTCAACGATTGCTTCATGTCAGTAACATTGATGCCCAAGGCTTCCGACATACCCAAATACTTATAGGTTTCGGATGCGGAGAGGGCTCTAAGGTTTATGGAATCCGAGAGTTGGGTTCCCACGGATTCCACAATCTCCCCTCGCTTTACATGCATGACCGCACATTTGTCCACACCAAATTCCATCCTGATGGCGCTACTGAAAGTTTCAGTTACTTTCAGTAGCTTCATCAGTTGCAAATTGTTGGGGGCAAAGAGTTTTAGGTCATCCATGTAGAGGAGGTGGGATATAACCTGACCACCTCTCCTCAGCCGATAGCCTAGATCTGAATCTTCCAGCAGTGTGCTTAGAGGATTCAAGGCTAAGCAGAACCAAAGCGGACTCAAACTATCGCCCTGAAATATGCCTCGCTCTATCCTTATTGGCTCGCTGTTCCTCTGGATATTTCGACATCCTGGATAGCGAAGGACCGTCCTCCATTGCCCCATACACGACATCAGGAAAGTGCGCAGAGTTGCATCTACTTTATACAACTCCAACACCCTCATGAGCCATGTATGTGGCACCGAGTCATAGGCCTTCTTATAGTCTATCCAACATGTCGACAGATCCTTTCGGGAACGACGAACCTGTTGGCTAATGGCCATATCAATGAGGAGTAGCTCCTTAGTACCACGGGACCCATTCCTACATCCATTTTGAGAGGCAGACATGATGGAGTTGGTGTCTATATGTTCGTTTAAGTTTAATTGTTTTTATTATTACTGATTCTAATTATTACTACTTTGTAAAAACATATTATGTTACGGTCGCGAACCATACCTTAATCAACATACAACCTAATACTGACTTGCAAATTGCAAAAAAACGTAAGAAAATTTGAATTTCGCGGGCTACCTGTAGCTTCCGCCTTAATGAAACTTAAAAAAATTACGTACAATATAACACATATTCAAAGAAGAAAAGAAAAAACAAAGAAAGAATTTATTTATTTAATTAGTACTAACGAAATACCGTCGCGTCGCTGTAATTGCAAAAAGTCTTAAGTATGTTAATTTTTATTTTTTTAATAGATGCATGCGTAGTTTGGAATGTAAAATGCTTCATGTATCAAAAACCCATAGTAGGTTGTGTTTGAAGTTTTAGACTATTGTAAAGCAGTCTTGTCTTATTTTAAATGACCTATGTCTAACATACAACTTTTTGACTAGTTAGATTCGCGCCATAATAATTTTGTAAGATTTAACATTTTGTTGAGTAGGTACTTACCTAATTTTGGATTTATAATAAAAGTTTTGTTACCACTATACGAGTTATTTTTTTTTATAATAGTAATATTATAAGTAGTGCTAAATAATAGGTACCTACATAAATTGATTTTTATTTCAATATTTTACCGACCTCAAAATGCCTTACGTCGTGAAGGCCTTCAAAATGCCGTTTGGTTTTATTAAAAAAAAAAAAATACAAAAGGACGTATAGTTTTTTGTGTTTCTTTACTTTTTAGAATAACTGCGACAATATTGTATTACCTACGGCACAGAATAATAAAGCTACAGTAGTTTAACTGGGCAGTGACCTTGAAATAATTACCGACGGCCGCTCGGTAGATAAATACGCGTCTGTCCGTGCGTAACTACCGCGCACTAGAACTGTTGCGTACTGGTATATACTTACTGAGATTTCGAAGCTCGTCGTTTCGGCCGTTTTCTATGAAGATAAACTACTGTAATATTATTATACTGTGCCTACGGTAAATCATAAAAACCAGACCGAACTGAATTATACCAGTTTATACAGGATGATTTTTGCGATGGCACTTAAGGGCGAAATCCTAAGCTATAGATAGTAGAACAAACTGATCAAAGGATCAGACAAACTTTTTCAATTAACTAAAAATGCAGTTTTATTTTCTCCAAAATCGAGGTCATGGTTCCTTCGACCAGTTTGCTCTCCTACCCATAATTTAGGACTCCGCCCTGAAGTCCCTTCTCAAAAATCACCTTGTATAGACTGATTTACCTAAGTCAGCTCAGACTGATTTTTACCCGACTACGGCGTAGCAAAAAGGAGGGTTATGATTTTGACCGATATTTAAGCATTACCGACATACAAAATATCTTTTGTTATTTTCTACTAAATGTATAAAATTTCGTCAATGGCCGCCAAAAAAAGGCAACAATTTAGGTCATCGGCTTTTGGTTAGGACGGCAATGTTACCAGGTACCTATTTTAAACTACCATAGCAACTCATTATTTACCATAAAGTCTGCCATTCAATTGAAAATAACAATGTATGTGTGGTAAATAATTTGAGTACTTAATTCGGCTTTGGCACTGAGTTACTTTCGCATTTACAATATTGGTATGGATAACTAACACATTTCAAGAATTTCAACATTAAAGATCCAGAAATACACATATTATGTATATTTAAAGAGTTGTTATAATTTACTATGTCCTATTTTTGGTGTTCTATTTTTAGGTGAAGGTAACATTATGTTATGATAAGTCTCTAATCTACCTAAAACACAGGTTACATTTGGTTATCTCTACTTTGGTAACAACATGCAATATTTAATATAAATATTTACATAGATTAATTTTAGGAACTGGTAATAATTATAATGAATGCTTATCGTATAATTATATAATAATTATTTAGTCTAAGTATACAAGAAAACTGTACAGGCAAAAGCCAGCATTCACAGTTTTAATATTTTCACTACACCTACTAATGAATTCATTTATTCATAAAAAGGTATCTATATTGTCCAAAAAATAACGTTTGCTTTCCTTTGGGCATCTCAAAATGCAATGCAAACACCCCACTAGTGCAGCTGTACCACATTAATTAGTTTAATGTATATGATCATGCACCCCACATATTAATTAAATATTTATGTAAAGCCTATATAAGCCGGCCGCAATTTGAACGCGGTTTCGTACTTTTTTTTAAACTCCAGACGTCCACGTGATAATAACTCTTCACCGATTCCACAAGTGCGTTGCCATCCCAAAAGTTAAAACTATGTAAATGTTATATTACACTACGGCCGACGTATCTTGGCGAGTCTGAACATAAGCTCTCCGAACTTTTGCGCATGTTCTCTCACTCACATTCGTCTCATGTCACCATTTAGTTCCAAAAAATGTTACTGCGCAGTTTGTGCGCGAAGTTCGGACTCGCCAAGATACGTTGTCGGCCGCATTGTAACAACGACAATTGAAACAACGCTGCTTCGCGGCAGAAATGTGTATGACGTAGTACTTCAGACGAGATCTTTCTCAAAGAGTCGGAGTATAGTGACGTACGAATTTAGGTTTGTCTGAAAAATGCAAGTTGTTCTGTCCCTGTCTCGATGACCATAGTGACTGCCGGTGACAGTATGAACACACACAGTATGACATTCAACGATTATGGATGACGAAATCAAGCTAATTGACATAATTTACATGTGTGTGCGCAAATAAAATGAAGGGGCGCGCAATTTTAAACTAACACGATCTGTAGGGTGGATTTCTGAGACTGGCCAGTAAGGGCCCTTACCCGTTTTTCTTAAGAGGGTACCGACCGCGCAGTGGCGCCCTCATCGTTTGTTTGGTTATTTATTTTATTTTAGAATTAAAAATAAATGCAGAAAATAAGCCAGAATAATTGTGTTCCACAAGACTATTCGTTATTATTATTACAAATAGTAGCTTTATATCGTTGTTTTATTATAATCGTTAAAACGGAAAATAGTGGCCACTTTTTTGTGTCTGTCTGTCCTTAACTTTTCCAGTAATAGCTATCACAGTTTTGGAAAAATTAACTCCTAAGA
The DNA here is from genome assembly GCA_946251885.1 of Cosmia pyralina. Classification (NCBI taxonomy): domain Eukaryota; kingdom Metazoa; phylum Arthropoda; class Insecta; order Lepidoptera; family Noctuidae; genus Cosmia; species Cosmia pyralina. The sequence goes on from OX276346.1 coordinate 18,100,501, forward strand.
ACGTTTTCCTGTAGGTTCAACGGTTAGGATACCTGTCCTTATTGCTCCGCCTCAAAAATCCACCCTGTTTAGGTACAATCCGATTTAATTGATATATTTTACGTTACGAGCAAAACGAGTGACGAAAAACGCGGAACCAGTATCCGAACTCCACTTGCACAACCAGTGTCGTACGTTAACGTGCGATACAAATTCTTATCAAATGTGCGGCTGGCCTTAAAATATTTTGTTATACATGGTGCAACATTTAACTTTTATTTTGTTTTATCATTACTGGCTGGACTTCCGCAAATAATATTACATGAATTATGCCTAGTCTTGCGATTGCCATCTGCATCACAATCTGCTCCGGCGGCTACAGATGTTAACGCGACGGTTTTATCAAAGTCAATGGTCGTGTAACCGACGGCAGCAGGTGCCGTTGCGGGGTTGTTGGCAAGGCTCACTTTCTCTACACTGCACTGCGATACAAGTCGTCCACGTGGCTGCGAGGAATACGACGCAACGCTTTCGTTTTTAGAACTGCTGAAGGACTGACTCTCGGGAGAAGTTAAATCCCTTGTCATTTTTACAATTTCTTTATTTGTATCAATATCTAATATTGCATAGTTGACTTCCAGTTCTTCCACAGGTGACATAGAAGTAAAAGTATCTGACTCGGAGAATTTTTGGTTGTGATCAGTGGGTGCTGAGAAACTTAATATTTGTTTAGCGTTTTTAATACTATCGCCCATATCACCTAGTGATAAATTAGCGTATGTGTTTATCTCTGGTTTATTCCCCACAGATAAATTGCAATATTCCACTTGTTTTGGTGTCAAGGGAGTGGTAGGCACGGTATCATTCTTACCGGCGTCTGCATCACTGGGTACAATGTTCATGTACATCCTTGCAGACTCTTGTTGCTGCTGCTGTTGTTGTAGTTGCTCTAGACTCAATTGCGCGTAGTGTTCACTCGAGTTACTCAACGTTGGGGATAAAGGACTATTTATTTGTTTGTTATTTGAAGTATTTTTATCTAAACTTTCAAGGAATATATTTTCGTCTTCTATTTCTTTCATCGTATTCATAGCAGCCTCTTGCCGCAAAGTGCTCCGTAAGAAAGCTAAATCTCTATTTATATCATTTGAGTAAACATGTCGGATTTCAGTTGCACGGTTATCAGGCACTGGCGCCTCACCTTGATTATTATTGGGTTCTCTCTTAAAATCTCTGAGCTGATATACATTAGTGACTTGATTGGTACTAGATTGAGATCTTGGATATAATGGCATTACCTCTAATATATCTACGCTTGATGGTGATCGTGGTGACTGAGTAACATTACGTGGAACTGATGCGTTAGATATATTATTTGGGAGGTTATTGTTGACAGCCGGGCGCGCGTCTGGCTGGCCGTTGTCTATGGAAGAGCGATGAACTACACTAGCTTGTAATGTTTGCCTGCCCTGAGGAGATGGCGTTAATCTGGATACAGGGTATGGTACGGAGTCATGAATCACATTCCTTAATTGAATTTGTTGTTGTAGTGTGCGAAATAACAGAGATGCTCGTCGACAGCGAAATGCATATATACCTTCTCCAGTCTCACACCGTCTACCTGAAAACCAAAAACATATTTTTGTTACATGAAACGGTATTTTAAGTAATGTCAGGCAAGTCAGGACCATACAGGGTAGCCAGTGTGCTATAATTGTACAGTACCAATCAAGATCTCGATTTCCTGTAATACACACTAAAAACCCATTCATAAAAACATTTGTTTTACTTCCCACCGATATAGATGAGGTTGAACAAATCATCCAAGGCCTTAAAAACGACTGTGCGGTTGGGCGAGACAACATCCCTGCTATCTTCCTAAAGCGTTATAGAGAGATTATACTTCTACCTTTGACATATATTTGTAATCTTGCCTTTTCAACTGGCGCTTTCCCAAACTCTCTTAAACTTGCTGAAATCCACCCTATACATAAAGGGGGGGACAGGGACTGTGTCAATAACTTTAGACCTATTTCCATTTTGCCAACGGTATCCAAAATTCTGGAAAGGCTAATAAACAAACGATTAACTGAATATCTCGAGTCAAACAAACTGTTATCACCTTCTCAGTTTGGTTTCCGGTCCAGAAAGTCAACTAGCGATGCCGTCCAAGAACTGGTGAACTTTGTTTCCACAAATCTCGATGGTAAACAAAAGGTGCTGGTGATCTTTCTGGACTTAGCAAAAGCTTTTGACACAGTCTCTGCCCCGCTTCTCCTCGAGAAGCTGGAGGGGTTTGGAGTGAGAGGCACGCAACTTGCATTATTTTCTGATTATCTCACAAATTGCAAGCAGAGAGTACGGATTGGTGATATATGCAGTGATGAAATTGACATCACGTATGGGGTACCACAGGGCAGTATACTTGGTCCTACTTTATTTTTGACGTATATCAACGACCTTTGTAACCTGAAATTACCAGGTGGCAGGATCATCACCTTTGCGGACGACACAGCTCTACTGTTTCATGCGGACTCATGGGAAGAAGTCTATTCAAATGCTCAGCTCGGTTTTGATATGGTTGCAGGGTGGTTGAAAAATAACAAACTCACTCTTAACGTGTCCAAATCTATGTACATTCCCTTTTCCATAACAAATCATGCAATCCCATCTTAAACAAATCTTTCAATAACATCACACACATGCTCTTTTCCGCAAAACAATCCTTGCGCATATCCTTCTCTTAAAAGAACGGCTGTTATCAAATATTTGGGTGTTCACATTGACAGTCGTCTTAGTTTTCAGCCGCACGTAGACGCACTTTCAGCGAGAACGCGAAAATTGATATTTGTTTTCAAGAATTTGCGCCGTGTGGCGGAAACTGGGACCATTGACACTGTGTACTATGCACTAGTTCAGTCAATCTTATCATATTGCATAACGGCATGGGGCGGAGCCCCAAAGACATCTTTGCTGAAGTTGGAGAGAGCTCAGAGAGCTGTTCTTAAAGTTAGTCGTAAGCTTCCTTTTCTTTTCCCAACAAAAGAACTTTACCAGCAGTGCAAAGTACTGACAGTTCGCCAGTTATTCATCTTCAGCACTATAATTCGTAGGCACACTCAACTTCCATACGATCCTGTTGAAATCCTGAACAAAAGACGCAAACACACAGTCTGTAAATCAAGGTCCTTCAAAACCAGCTTCAGCCGTAGATTCTTTTGTTTCCTAGGAGATTACCTTTACAACAAAGTCAATAAAGCCATTTCCATCTACTCCTTATCCTTATTCAATTGTAAAAATAAAGTCCGAAATTGGCTTCAATCTCACGATTATGAAGCCACAGAGAGACTTAAAAGTCATCTCACAAAATGCAGTTCGACATGTCTTACATTTTACTATTTTAGGAGACCAGTTTTAAATATCCCATACTCACTACACACCCACACACCCTCACATGCATCCACACACACCCTCTCTCACACACACACACCCCCACACCAATACACCCTGCTAATGCTGTTTAATTAATTATTTGTTATTCCTTATCTTAAATTGTGTTTATCTCAACATTTTCATGAACTGTGACTTGTCCGTGTAGTTTGGAGGCCTGGAGACCTGTAACACAGGTATTCCTAGTGCAGGCTCCAGTCTCCACAACATCAATGTATTTTTGTATACACAAATTATGTACTCGTATTTTGTAGTAAGTTTCATTATGTGGTGGAGAAAATAAACGTTTTTATTATTATTATTATTCTTATTTGTCTTTGGCTTATCTCGGGACCCTGGGGTCCCGGACCTTTGGAAGGCGTACGAGGGGCCGAAGCCAACTCGCAGAGGCCCCTTAGACAATTTTAAATGACGAGGAGGCACCAGCCGACGATTATCCCTGTACGCACTATGCAAGTGCACCCAAGGACAACCCCCGGTTGGTGCAGGACTATTGCAGAACATGGAAACAAAACACATTGGGCCTATGGGTTTGGGTGGCTATATGGATTGGGTACCTTGAACTATGGAAGAACTATGTCCCCCTGCCTGACCAATGTTATATAATATACACAGATAAATTGGCAGGGGGTGACTTGCACACTCAATAATGGGCCCCCGGAAACGGTCGCTAGCACATAGTGACGTAGCGACAAGGGGCAACATGTCCTGAGGTGCTTGAGGAGTGGAGAGGTATTCCACGGCTCTCAGAACAATCCCAGAGCCCGGAAGATGGTCAAGATCCCTACAAGCACTTACTGGAATACTTCCTTCCTCCGAGCACGTTTGCTCTTGCGAATCTCCACTCAAGCCGGCCAATAAAGGCAAGAATGAGGTGGGAGCTCTGTTCCCGTCAGTGTTCACTCCAGCCGGCCAATAAAGGCAAGCCAGAGGTGAAGAACAAGACTTCTCCCGGGAAATAGGGTCCGTGGGGTCGCTACTGCCCAACAGCTCGCCACATGCTGCCCTGCGGGTTCACGTATCTCTCTTGGTCTGGCTCCTCACCCTAGACCTGTTTCGGCAAAGTAAACTCCACCGGCACAGACCCAGAGTTCGGAGCGCGCAAGCCCCACCACGACGTCAACGTAGAGATACGGCGGTGGGGTTATTATTATTATTATTATTTCTTGTCTTTGGCTTATCTCGGGACCCTGGGGTCCCGGACTTTTGGAAGGCGTACGAGGGGCCGAAGCCAACTCGCAGAGGCCCCTTAGACAATTTCAAATGACGAGGAGGCACCAGCCGACGATTATCCCTGTATGCACTATGCAAGTGCACCCAAGGACAACCCCCGGTTGGTGCAGGACTATTGCAGAACATGGAAACAAAACACATTGGGCCTATGGGTTTGGGTGGCTACATGGATTGGGTACCTTGAACTATGGAAGAACTATGTCCCCTGCCTGACCAATGTTATATTTATTATTATCTTTTTTGCCTTTGGCTTATCTCGGGACCTTGGGGTCCCGGACCTTTGGAAGGCGTACGAGGGGCCGAAGCCAACTCGCAGAGGCCCCTTAGGCAATTTCAAATGACGAGGAGGCACCAGCCGACGATTATCCCTGTATGCTCTATGCAAGTGCACCCAAGGACAACCCCCGGTTGGTGCAGGACTATTGCAGAACATGGAAACAAAACACATTGGGCCTATGGGTTTGGGTGGCTACATGGATTGGGTACCTTGAACTATAAATAAATAAAATAAAATTCATTTAATTCAGGCAAAAACCCATAACTGTTACATGATAAAATAAAATTTCACAATACTGCCCCATAACACATCGGAATAAATTAAATGAATGGACGAATACAAATTGAAAAGGGTCAGAGAATAAAATAAAATAAAATGTCAATGCAATTCAAATAAACAAAGATGTCAACAAAACAATAATACAAAATTACAAAATTATCAGTCACACAATTAAAAATTTAAATTTTACATTAAAACGTCATTAAATGTCAACAAAACACGTCATTATAAAAATATATGCCAAGGTCAATAAAATGTAGGCGCCCCCTGGCTACAGATGTCTGTCACAGCATTGTCTAATATAGGGGCAGTCATATCGCTCTGCTATCATCACCAGGACAGTATTGGAGCTGGCCCGCACCCTGCGCACTAAGGACGCGCACCGCTTGCGCATGGTGGCGTGAAAACAGTCGGTGCGCGCTTCCGCAAACATGCCCGAGGCGCTGCAGAAGCGGGGCAGCCCCAACACCGCCCTGAATGCGTTGTTATATTGGACGCGGAGGGCGTTATAGCTCGCTTGTGTGTAGCGAGCCCACAGGCTGCACGTGTATAGCGAGGTGCAATATGCCTTAAAAAGGGTGATCTTAACGCGGTTGGAACAACGCGCAAACCTGCGGGCCAGCATACTATGGAAGAAGAAGAACTATGGAAGAACTATGTCCCCTGCCTGACCAATGTTATATAATATACACAGATAAATTGGCAGGGGGTGACTTGCACACTCAATAATGGGCCCACGGAAACGGTCTCTAGCACATAGTGACGTAGCGATAAGGGGCAACATGTCCTGAGGTGCTTGAGGAGTGGAGAGGTATTCCACGGCTCTCAGAACAATCCCAGAGCCCGGAAGATGGTCAAGATCCCTACAAGCACTTACTGGAATACTTCCTTCCTCCGAGCACGTTTGCTCTTGCGAATCTCCACTCAAGCCGGCCAATAAAGGCAAGAATGAGGTGGGAGCTCTGTTCCCGTCAGTGTTCACTCCAGCCGGCCAATAAAGGCAAGCCAGAGGTGAAGAACAAGACTTCTCCCGGGAAATAGGGTCCGTGGGGTCGCTACTGCCCAACAGCTCGCCACATGCTGCCCTGCGGGTTCACGTATCTCTCTTGGTCTGGCTCCTCACCCTAGACCTGTTTCGGCAAAGTAAACTCCACCGGCACAGACCCAAAGTTCGGAGCGCGCAAGCCCCACCACGACGTCAACGTAGAGATACGGCGGTGGGGTTATTATTATTATTATTATGAAATTAGTACATTATGTTTCACAGATAGTGCAGTAATTTTTTTACCTCAAAATTAATCTCAAAATCTCTTAAGGTGAGATTAGTGCCTTACTTGCTTATTGTGCCTCGTTTGGGCGAAATGTGGATGTACCATTCATAGGTACACCTCTGCCTCACCCTTCGGGGATTACCAGGTGAAATGTTGGTGAAATGTTATGTATGTTATGTCGTATAAGGCTGTCTTAAGGCGAAAGCGCCAGGTTAGCCCGCGAAATTCAAATTTTCATGCGTTTTTTTTTGCAATTTGCAGGTCAGTGTCAGATCGTATCTTGTTCAAAATATGATTCGCGACCATAACAATTATGTATTTACATAATTATAAGCATAAGAATCATCAATACATCTCTCTAAGGCTCATTTGCCTTAGTCGGGTTAAATTAATAAATTTAAAGTTTGTAAACTCGTAGTTAAGTAATTAACATTTTAACTCTTATTACGCCTTGCGCCACTAAAAACTAATTCCGGGTTAGTTAATCTGGCATTTTTTTAATTGTGAACATTGCTCGAAACATAAAATAGAATTGCAATGTCTTTGCCAATGCCCTGATATGTAATCCGAACCAAAATGAATGAATGGAAATTAAATACAGTTGTTTTATCTCACGAAAGCGGGTTACCCATACTTGTGTGTGTAAGTGTACATGCACACTGTGTTTGCGTGCGTAATCTCAGGAGCGCCCAGTCGTAGCCGAGTCGCCGGCCGAGTCAGTAGTGCTTCTTGGTTCGCGCCAAAATTATTTATCAAATACCGTCAGCATGGAAAGTACGAAGAAACGGAGAAAAGTTGTTCGCAGTGAGGTAAGGCAAATTAAATGTTCATGTTTGGTGTGTATTTATGTTGTGTGTAATGAATTAATGTATTAGTTAGTTTAATAAGAACATGTTAAACGAGATTTTAATAATGTATTGTTTCTTTTAGGCTCGTCAAATGATTGCAAATATTTATAATTTTCTCAAAGAAGAATATAAATTCACGGAACTTCATCGAGAACCAAATTGTGATTTATCACATTTGCGTAATATTACAAAACGCACTGCAGCAGCGACGGGGGTAAGTGAAAGAACAGTGCAAAAAATATTAAAAGAAGGAAGAGATGTCGCAAGTACATCTTCGAATTTTATGTCTCCCATGAAAAACCGAAGAAATAGAGAAAATAAAGTAGACATTGATGGATTTACAGCTGACGTTGTACGGAGCACAATACAAAATTTTCATATCGTACAAAAACAAATTCCAACTTTGGCAAAACTAAGGTCAGTCTTGAATGAAAAAATTGGTTTTGATGGATGTCTCGCAACGCTACGTAAGTTATTCAATAAATTGGGCTACAAGTGGCGTAAGACCGATAACAATAGGAAAGTATTAGTTGTACGGCATGATATCCAGATGTGGAGACTAAAATACTTAAAAAAAATAACCGAATACCGCTCTCAAGGTCGGCCTATTGTCTATACTGACGAAAGTTACGTATTGACAACACATGTTCGAGATAACACCTGGGCCCAAAAAGACAAACCATCTCCATTTTTAAAAAAACTTAGTCAAGGTACTCGTTTTATTTTAGTACACGCTGGAACCTGTGCCGGATTTATTGAGAACGCTTGCTTAGTCTACAAAGCTAATTCCACAGTTGGAGACTACCATTCCAACATGAGTTTTGAAAATTACGTAAAATGGCTGAATGAAAAGTTGCTGCCAAAGCCAGATCGTTCCGTAATAGTACTAGATAATGCATCGTACCATAATATGCGTGCTGAGAAATTGCCGACGACAGCCTCAACAAAATCTCAGATGCAAGAATGGCTCACTTCTAAGGGTATACATTTCGACACAAATTTGCGCAAAGTTGAGTTATATGATATAATAAAAAACCATAAAAGTGATTTTATCACTTACAAAATCGATGACTACATAAAAAGTAAAGGATTTGAAGTATTACGCCACCTGACCTTACCACCCTGAGCTTAATGCCATAGAGAACATCTGGGGGGTCCTTAAAAACTACATTGCTCTAAGAAACGTCGAGCAAAATATGACCAACACAGAAAACTTATTGAAGAGAGTATTACAAAAATAACAAGTGAGACATGGCGTAATACTTGTAATAGTGTCATTAAAAAAGAAACTGATTATATGAAATATTTTGACACTGATTTTGAATTAATAATAAATTTACAAGATGACAGTGAAGAAGAAACTGACTCTGAAGAAGAGTCTAGCTACGATTCTACTTGAAATATTAATTTAAATAAAATATAAATTGTATTCAAAATATTGCTAAAATTAAATGTTTCTTGAATATAAGTTTCTATTTTATTGTACAATGTCTTAATGTCTTATCTATACATAGCAAAAATCTAATAACTTTAATATTTTGTTCATTAGCGATGAGCTTGCTAACGCTACCTGTAGTTACGCACACAAGACGCATACAACTACAAGTATGGCTCACCCGCTTTCGTGAGATAAAACAACTGTACCTACCCATCTCTTTTGCTCTACATTACGATACGTAATACTTTCTTGTCTTTGAATTTTATAACATGAAACATTTTAAGGGACTGAATCTCCATGGAAACCACATACAAAATGTATGTGGTTTTCATGGAGATTTAGTTTATTGATTGACGAAAACGTCGGATGGAAAAAAATGTTTAAGTTTTTTATAATACCACTCTCATGAAAAGGTAATGCACCGTTCTTGAGAAAAACTAATTATTGTAACACTTCATAGTTTCTTCTGCAACGTCTCCGGCGCTGCAGGAAGTGCAGCCCCTTCGCCCTTACGTAACAAAGGATAGGCACCTATGTTCACCTCCGCAGCCGCTACGGCTCGCACGGGTAGGTACTTACTTGTTACAGCGGGCGGGGGCTGCTCTCCCTCCGCGCCTCCGGATTTTTATATACACTAGGGGTAGCAGCCAAAAGACTACGCGGAGTCTGGACACCCCGATTCGGTTTTGAAACAGATTCGACCTGTTTTATTTAACTATGAAGTGGATACACTAAGCCCAGGTTCGCCGTAAAGAATCGCGGCGGGATAAAATCGCGTGTCGCGCTTGGAATGGAACAAACAGAAAGGTGTACATCTGTTCGCACGGCCGCGATTTTTTCCCACCGCGATTTTTTTTCGCGCGGTGTTCGATTTTCAACGTTCGGCGTTGAGCGTTGAATGAATACGACATACGAAGTTCTGTACTTGTGTTCCCACGGACGTGAAAAAATCGCGCGCTTTGGTCAGCACGGCGCTCCGGCTCATAGATTGCGGTCGTGCCGCATGTTCAAAGCCGTGGCGCACGGCGATGCCAAGCCGAAGAACGCGTAGGTAAATAAAACTTTGGATTAGATTAGACAATATTAAAACAGTGGCAGAGTTTCTATTCTCCCATTTTGAGGCATCTTGTGGAGAGGATGGCCAGGTGATAAACCTGTACCTTACTTGGTCACCTTCTGTGCAAAATGCTATAAGATACTACAACACTAGCTATAAGATATTACAAACGCTATGGATCGTTGTTGTCTGATTTAATAAAGTTTTGATTTGATTAGGTGGTAATTTATTTGGAGTTAGTTATTGGACGTCAAGATAGATAATATTAGTTACCTACCTAAAATAGTTTCGGCATAGGTAGGTATATGGTGGAGTTTATTATACTTAAATAAAGTAAATAAACATTAAATGGGTTTCATTTGAGAAAATACAATATAATAAACATGCGATTTAATTGATAATTATTACAATTATTCCTTAAATACGGCGTCAAAAATTGGCCTTTTAAATAATTAATTATTCAAGAGATGCATCTAAAATTTTTGATCTCCTGCCCTCATAAATGGCTAAAAATTTTACGGAACAAATCGTACGTCCGCACTGCATGTGCACGAAGAATCAGTACGAAGTGGTTTTTTATCACTTGTTCGAACACTCTGTTGAAGATGGGAAAAAATCGCGCTAGGCATTTTTATTCCACCGCGATTTTATTACGTCCGTGGGCTAAGTCGACGTTCGCACGGACGTAAATATATCGTGGCGATTTAATTTCGCGCACTGGATTTTCAACGCTCTGCTTAGCGCCGAGAGTTGAAAATCCAGTGGGCGATGAAATCCCGCCGCGATATTTTACGTCCGTGCGAACGGCGGCTATCTTCACATTTTACATTACATTTTACACCACAGCCAATATACTGGTACAGATTTGGTTGTCAATCACCCATTTTAACGTTTCGTTTCACTGTTTTATTAATTTTTCGAAAAATATGCATTACCTTGTAATAAGAGTGGTAGCACTATAATCAGGGACCCAAACCCCCTATCAGCTTTCACACCTTTTACCCCCTTCCTCCTGCCAAACGATACTAGATCCGACCCAAAGATGTATTAATGTAGATCTTGTAAATACAAACCTGATTCGAAACTGAATATATCTCCTTCAAATCCATATCTTCTTAATGAGTGTAAAGGCCATACTGTTGAGTCTCTTCCTTCGCGATACAATATTATATCAGATTCAGTAATCTCTAACTGACCAGAACATAAATCGGCACCATTCTCATCAATGTTTACAACACGAAACACATTAGGATGCAAGTCTGAAGTTTCCTTCTTGCTGTGTAAGCACCCCATTACATTACATTTCAAAACAAATTGCCATTTATTTGTGTAATCTGCAAGTATAAATAATAACACTATTAGTATGATTGACAAAAGTATGCTACAATAATAAAATTATAGGTACGCTTTTAACAATGTGTCCAACAACAGGGGGTCAAGACAAAAACCGTTTTCTGTTAGCATTAACGCCAACGGAAAGATAAAATTGTATGGAGTTGACATTAGCTTTATAGACGCATGAGAAACAGGGTGTAAAGTTCACTCATCCTCTATTGAAAAGGAGGGATTCTCCGACACGGGTGTTGTGTCTGGTGGGCAACTGCCCGACGGTTGATGTCGGGACGTTATACATATGCTAGTCGCGCGGTAAACTCTAATTGCTCGATGCAGGATTGCGTGACGTCATGTCATTGTGATGCGTAGTTCGTATGTGGCGATGTAGATGCCGCCACAGCTTCATAGATGTCACATGACTGCTGTTGTCAACTCCATACAATTTGATCTTTCCATTGGCGTTAACGCTTACAGAAAAGGGATTTTGTCTAGGCCCCCAGGCAGCTTGCTTATTTCTCACTCTTATAAAATCTAATAGGTTGGGGAAAAAGTTTCTTCGCATTTTTTAAGAAAATTCAAAACATTTTTTAATATACATTATTTACATTTATCTAAAGTATGTAGGTACCATTTTGTTCGATAACTTTTTGCCATCTAGTAGGTAGGGACATGATCCCATTGCTACAGAAATTTTGGGACTTCTGATCAAAATACCGCGACAAGTGGTTTTGGCAGTCCTCTCGTGATGTTAACCTGACACTGCCTAACGAATTCTGAAGAGACCGAAACAGGTGGAAATCTGAAGGTGCAAGGTCAGGACTATACGGCGGATGCATTAACACCTCCCAGCCAAATTCTCTTAATTTTTGCTGAGTGGCTAAAGATGTGTGAGGCCTAGCGTTATCATGATGAAAAACCACACCCCTTCTGTTGATTAGTTCCGGCCGCTTTCTCTCAACTTCTTGCTTCAATCTCATCAGTTGTTCGCAGTAGAGTTCAGAATCGATGGTCCTGCCTGGTGGTAACAGCTCATAATGAATAATGCCCTTCCAATCCCACCACACACACAGCATCACCTTGTTGCGAGTTAACCCGGGTTTCGCCACAGTCTGTGAAGCCTGATCGGCCTTTTACCACGACCTTTTTCGCACGTTCTTGTCGTACGTGATCCACTTTTCATCACCAGTTATCAGCTTCTTCAAAAATGGTTCGGTTTCATTACGTCGTAATAAAGAATCACAAATGAGTACACCGTTCATTAGGTTTCTTTCAGTGAGCTCGTGAGGTACCCAAATATCGAGCTTTCTTGTGTACCCAGTTTTTTTCAAATGCGCCAAAACTGTTTTGTGGTCAATTCCCAGTTCTTCAGCTACGTCGTAACTACTGATATGCCTATCTTGCTCCACTTTTTCAAAAATGGCATCCATTTTATCCGTAATAGGGCGACCAGAGCGACGTGCATTTTTCACATCAAACTTTCCGGATTGGAAACGCTTAAACCAAATTTGTGCTACTCTCACAGACACTGCACTGGGTCCATAAACATCGCAAATTTTTTTCGAGGCTTGCGTTGTTTTTTTACCTTTTTTGTAGTAAAATTTTAAAATGTATCGAATTTCTTCATTAGATTCACTCATCTTGACAGCACGAAAAATAAATGAAAATCACACATTTTCCTAATTTGGATTTGGAATTATGTTCTTTAAAATTTAAACTTTCAATGATACCATAACCAGCCAGATACAAATAGTATAGCCAAAGTGATTTTATTTTAAGTTCATACATACTATAATGCGAAAAGACTTTTTCCCCAACCTAATATATTGAAGAATATTAATCAAAACCGTCTTACTACAGGTTTGTTCTTCGATTTATCTAAAGCCTACCTAGCTGACCTAGTGTCTCATGACCTGTTACTACAGAAACTGGAGGCAATAGGAATTAGAGGCGTAGTGCTTCAGTGGATATCGACATACCTAAAGTAACAGACAACAGCGGGTTACCATTACAAAAGTGGACAGAAATAACGACATGCTACCGCACTCATCCGAACTCAAGTACAACAGATATGGTGTCCCACAAGGAAGTGTGTAAACCAACCGACGTACGCACGGACGTAAATATATCGCGGCGGAATTTTATCGCGCACTGGATTTTCAACTCTCGTGTTGAGCCGAGCTTCGAGAATCCAACCTAACAACAATAGAGTGCATCGCAGCGCGTCAAATAACCACACTGTTCGATTTTCAACTCTCGGCGCTAAGCAGAGCGTTGAAAAACCAGTGCGCGAAAAAAAAATTCGCCGCGATATTTTTACGTCCGTGCGTACGTCGGCTTAGGCCCAATTTTATTCATTTTGTACATAAATTCTATAATTCTGTGGCCTGTTGCTAAAAGGGCCATTGTCAATAATCCTTTTTTTTTTGGTAATAAGCATTCGAAGAATTAAGCAAATTGATAGTTATTATTTACATGTTATATTGTAGAATGACAAAATCTCTTTTTGTTATTTGATACATATTTGTAGGTTGATTTATTAATTAAATACAAATTCAAGAAAAAAAAATTGTATTTTTGAAAATATTTGCTACTTAAGCCTTTTTAGCACTAACAAGAATCCTATGTTAATGACAAATGGTAACTTTGGTCTTTTTAGTATAATAGAAGAGGATAGTAAAAATATTATTGTCTTTAGTGCAAATGCAAAAAGGGCCAATGTATTTATATTGGTCTATTTTGCTTTAATAAATAATATATTAAAGGTAATACGTTTGAACACTGTTGAAGGTGGGAAAAAACCGCGCTAGGCGTTTTTATTCCACCGCGATTTTATTACGTTCGTTGGAACGGGGGCTTAGACAGGGAGACCATCTTTCACCAAAATTATTCCCTGCAGCTCTAGAAAGTATTTTCCGTAAATTAAATTGCAAAGAATATGGTCTCAACATGCAAGGTGTAAAACTGAACCACATAAGATTTGCAGATGATATAGTCTTATTCAAGGTAAACCCGACGCACCTAAATAAAATTATAGATTCACTAAACGACGAAAGCATGAAAGTGGGCCTATGTATGAACAAAGACTAAATAAAACAAACTCCGAACCAGTAACTATAAAAATTGATAACCAACCACTTGAATATGTGCCAGAGTAAGACCAATCCACTAAGGAAATTGAGCGAAGAACAAGAAACGGATGGAAAAAATACTGGTCTTTGAAAGAAGTCTTGAAATCCAAAATAAAAAGGAAAGTCAAGGGATTACTTATGGATGCGAAACCTGGGCACTCACCAAACACCACAGAGAAAAGCTAGAACGCTGTCAGAGAGCCATGGTGAGAAGCATGGTAGGAATAAGGAAACAGGATAAAGTGAGATGAAGCTTAATAAGGGATATAACCAAAGTTATAGATATAATAAGCCAGATTGACCAACAAAAGTGGAGGTGGACAGGTCACATGATATGTGATCCACAAGAGAAGTGGTGCAAAGTTGTCACTGACTGGTATCCCAGAGATGGCTAGAGAAGTAGAGGATGTCAACAAACAAGATGGGAAGACAACCTAAAACTCACAGCTGGACATCATTGTAGAAGGGTAGCGCGAGATAGGTCCCAATGCAAAATGTTAGAGGAGGCCTATGCCAAAAGACAAACTGAGCTTCGGGATATATTATACAACTACAAGAACATAATCTAGTATTTTTACTCATCTAAAAAGTGCTGAATAAAAAGGCTTAAGGATTATTATTTATTATTACCATTTCAAGGGGTTGTTGGGTTTTGTAGGGCAAATACTAAATGTTGTTACCAATATCTTGTAACCATATTTTGATTTAAAAGAGTGTCCATGGAGTTTCTTGCCCATTCTTATCCATAGGTACCTACTACGCTTTGGAATGGACGAATAGGACTAACTTCATCTTTCTGACTGAGCAATGCTTTGACAAATCAAAAGTACTAATGTAATTGGTTTATTTGAAATAAATGCTTTAAGTTTGAGTTTAAATCGCGAACGAAGTCGCGAGCGAATTACTATTATTTTGTAAAATACAGCTTGTGTTCATCCTGACAGATCACAATAATGTAAGCGTAATTTGTTAGACTTCAGTTACTGAATAAAATAGAACCTGTCTTGGATACTTTTAACATAAAACAAAACAACAGTCAACATTTTATTAACCATAATAATCACGAATATTATTTTTACTGCATCAACACATGGTCAATAGAACATCCGTACACACCGTTGTATTGTAATCATTAGTACTTACCCACTTACTTAAAATTTGGAGTGATCAATCGGTTTCCACCATTCATTAACTACATAAATAAAATAGGACTAAATAAACATAATATTGTATTTACAACAATTTAAACAAGTATCAGGTATCACTTGTGCATTCTTATAGATCACAAGATAAGTGTAATGCAAAGAATCAATCAATTATTATGTTTATCCAATAACTCTGTAAATAAAATACCAAAGAAGATTGATTGGATTCCAACACTGATTTTAATTACAAATAGAGCACATAACTAAAAAATAGAATGAAGTCCAACCCAGTCGAATCGAATCGAAGCTATCGAAGTGACAGACAGATCCATGTACTTTTACTTGACACTCTTGACAGATCCCAGAGTGACACTTGACAGAACAATGCACGAAGAATGAACAATTTCATGTTTCAATTCACCGCCATCCGTCAAATATCTTTGTCCAATTTCGATGTCCATTATTTATTTGATCAAATATCTTTGACGGATGCCCATTCCATCAACTCGTCCAATATCTTTGTCAAAGATTGCTTTGTAATTTGCGTAGTTTGAGAAAATGGAGGAACGTAGAGCGACTTTATGTGCTGCTATTATCATTAAATTAATATTAAAAACACGGACTAAGAATCATCATCTTCCTGCCCTTATCCCATATTACTTGGGGTCGGCGCAACATGTTTTCTTCTTCCATTCGCCCCTGTCAACGGTCACGCTATCATTCACTCCCTTCTCTTTCATATCATTCCTCACACAATCCATCCATCTTTTCTTTGGCCTTCCTCTGCCTCTCCATCCATCAACATGTATATTCATCACTCTTTTATTCACATGCGTTTCGTCTCTCCTCATTACATGCCCATACCAAGACAAGCGATTTCCTTTCAATTGTTCTTTCACTGGCGCCCCCACAAGTGAGATGTCGCTACGCCCCGTAAGGGGCGTGGCGTGCGGCTCCGGGGCGTAGCCCCCCGTCCGCGGACGCTTTACGGTGGCCCGTAACCACGGGCCCCTCATCGTGTTCGCCACTGGCGAATGGAAGGTTGGGCGTGCTGCATTTTCACACCCATGAAGATGGTGTCTGTATTTGTGTCCGTAAGCTCGTCACGACATATGCATACTGCCGCTTTCTTCACCGTACCCCGGCGGTCAACCCCTACCAGGTGGAACCCCCACCTACATGGGGGAAGCCCAGCAGAAGGCGACCAGCGACAGGGATACGGACTTGACGTTCCTACGCATAAGATGAGTGGCTCCCGCCCACCCCACTTTCAGAGCTAGCCGAGCCTGGCACGGGGTAGAGAGACCGTGTCGTGAGTATCACATTGAACTGTGTGACGTCACCCGGTGTCGTTCCCGAGTCGCCGCCCGCGCAGCGCCCTCGTGTGTGAGTTTTGTGCCTGTATAGAGGTGAATGTCTGGGGTTTGTCACGTGACACGCCTAAATTATCCTAGCACGCATCACGTGACAGCGTATATGTAGTGGAAGCGTTAGTGTCACAAGTGGACGGCGTGTAGCCGGGAGCGGCCCACTTGGAGGTCAGTCCGGAGCGGTGATGGGGTCATCGTCCGCAAGTAGGTCGCGGGGCAGGGGCCTAGCGTCAGGGGGGCGCGTATGCCAGGGCGCTATCTGCTTGACATGAGGCCAAGCAGACGCGTCGGCACGCGCGAACATTCCCTTCGCCAGGCGGCCCACAAACTCATCCAGGCTCTCAATCCCGAGGTCGCGGTGGAGCACGTCGTTCCTCACGAAGCGGGGCGCGTCGACTATTGTCCGCAGCGCAAGGTTTTGCTGCGCGCGGAACAACTTCCGGTTCGCCTCGCTCGTGAGGGCGAACCATGCTGGGGCGGCATAGGTCAAGATTGGGCGCACGTACAACTTGAACACACCCAACTTGACCCGATGCGGGAGGCGGGACGAGAGCACTGGTTTTAGCAGGTTGCGGGCGACCCTGCCCTGTGCGGCGACCCTGCGGACGTGTGGCCCCATAGTGAGCCGACGGTCAATGGTGACCCCCAGATACTTGACCCGGGGCGACCACTCGACGTCGACTCCTTGTAGCCTCAGGGGTGGTGGCAGACGCGCGGACCCGGAGACCATCGCCTGCGTCTTACTCACGTTCACCGACAGCCGCCACATAGACAGCCAGTCGGGGAGGAGATCGAGGGCGCGCTGCATTTTGACCGCCGCGTGCTTCGCATTCAGCGAAGTGGTGATGTACGCGGCGTCGTCAGCATACAGCGCGGGCGTCGCTTCCACTGGCGCCCCAATTTCAAACTTCCTCTTATATTTATTCATTTCTCACTTTAGCCATTCTCGTCACTCCACACATCCATCTCAACATTCTCATCTCCGCTGCATGCAATTGTTTTTCATCCGTTTTCTTCACTGCCCAGCATTCCAATTCATAAAGTACGACAGGCCTTATCATGGACTTGTAAACTTTCCCCTTCAACTTGAGGATCAAGATCTATCGCAGCGGATCCCCCTTAATTAATTTACGATTGATTTTTTGTAAGTCTTCTGATTGTCTTATACCTACATAGAAATAGTATCATTCCATTCAAAAAAATAGTCATTTGACACAAAACTTAATAGTTTTGAAATATAATATTTATTTTTACGCATAATTTTTTTTTTATTTTTACATTTAAATCTTTAATCTATTGAAAGTTCCATAATACAACCTTTCATAATAATTGATTCAATAGAAACCTTCGTTAAATTCTGGGGAAATTATGTTGATCATTGGCAACTCTGGCCGTTTCTCCGATTACAATGTCTTGTCTCATTCCAACGTATGTGTTGGGATTCCATCAGGTCTATCAGCGGGAGATGAAAAAAAATACGACTTGTCTCTTCAGTAAGAATGTGTATATTAACAAATGTAAAACTGTCGGTAGGTGATTAAAATAAAAAAAAAGTCATTAGCTACAACACACGTAGCTGCACTAGTGCTATGATGATTTTAGTAGGCGTTCCGCGCAAACATACCCCCGGGCGTTGAAAGCCTGTCTTTCAACCGGAATGCTCAGACTCGGGGTAGGTGGGCAACGGACAAATTTTGCTGAAAGATCTTCGGAGCAGGCCACTGGAGGTTTTGACGTCTGCAACCCTGATCACGCCATCCGGACCTGGATAGGTAGCGACAATCCGACCCATTTTCCACTTCAGAGGCGGCATGTTGTCTTCCTTTAGCAGTACCAGGGAATTCAGCTTCAGAGAACCCTTACATGTGCGCCATTTCGTCCTGAGTTGGAGCTCCGATATATCCTCCTTGCTCCATCGGTTCCAAAAATGTTGTCGGAGTTGTTCAATGCGTTGAAATCGAGATAAGGAACTGGTGGAACGATCATGGTAATCTGGTGTCGGCAAAGATGTTAAAGGACGTCCAATTAAAAAATGTCCGGGTGTCAATGGTGCCAAGTCTTCAGGGTTCGATGAAAGTGGAGTCAGTGGTCTGGAGTTCAAGATAGCTTCAATTTGCACCAGCGTAGTATAAAGCTCCTCATAAGTTAGGTTACAAAGGCCCAGCACCCTGACTAAATGATGTTTAGTTGACTTGACACCAGCCTCCGCAAGGCCAGCAAAATGAGGAGAGTATGCAGGGATGAAGTTAAAGTTAATTCCCTCTTTAGCCATCTCCTCGGATAACGAGTTGCAATTAGCTTTAAGAAATTTTGATATATCATTGTATGCACCAACAAACGAGGTGCCATTATCGGAAAATATATTAACCGGTTTACCCCTACGCGAGATGAATCTCTTTAACGCCATGATAAAAGTATTGCTGGTTAAATCACCGACTAGTTCAAGGTGTATTGATTTTGTCGTAAAACAAACAAAAATGGCAATCCACACTTTAACCAATTTGCAGCCACGACCCTGTCGAACAGCAGACTGTATTGGACCTGCATAATCCAAGCCAATACTTTCAAAAGGGAAACCTCCAGCTAGAAGTCGCTGCCGTGGTAAATTACCCATGATCGGTGTGACAGTTTGACCTCTAAGACGACAGCAACGTACACACCTACGGTAGCACAATCTGGCTAAATTACGACCTCGTATGGGCCAGTACGTATCCCGTATAGAAGCTAGCAGCAACTGGGGCCCAGCGTGAAACAACCGTTTGTGTTCATACTCAAATAGTAATTTTGTAAAGTGATGACTAGATTGTAAAAGAATTGGACATTTTTTATCATAAGGTAAATCCGAGTTTTGTAAACGACCCCTGACACGCATTATTTTATGGTCGTCTAGAAAAATGTTAAATTTCAATAAAGCACTTTTCTTTGGTAATTGTTTATTATGAAGTAACAACTTGTATTCACTGAAAGATTCTATTTGACATATTCGAATAATCAAAGATAGAGAATTTTGTAGTTCATCATTACTCAAGGGACCAGAAACAGGTCGTTTTTTACATGCAGCAATAAAACGTAAAAGGTATGCTACCGTGCGCTGAAGCCTTAAAAAACTCGAAAATCGGTTAAAATTGAGAAATTCATTGGCCACATTCTCGTTGACATTACCATGTAAAGAGACATTTGATTTAACTTCTGGCAATGATTCATCAATAGATTGTGTAAATCTAGAGGGCCAACATGATACGTCATCCTTTAAAAAACTTGGACCAGACCACCAATCATCTAAAGAAGGTAATAAATTAATGTCTACGCCTCGAGAGACATAATCTGCGGGGTTCTGATCGGTTGGGACATGTCTCCACTCGCAGTTGCCAGTCTTCTCTAAAATTTCAGCCACTCTGTTGCGAACGAAGGGCTGCAGCCTATTTGGCAACATTTTAAGCCATTCTAGGACGACAGTGGAGTCTGTCCAAAAGAATGTACGCGGCCTAGTGTTTAAGCGTAATGATGCAACCACCTTTTCATAAATTCGAACACCGACCAGAGCACCGCAAAGCTCAAGTCTGGGAATGGTAGTTGGTTTCAGAGGGGCAACACGACTCTTTGCTAACAATAAACGTACCAACACTTGATTTTCATTGTTGACACTACGAACGTATAAGCATGCTCCGTATGCTCGTTCAGACGCGTCAGTGAAAACGTGAATCTCTAAAAGTTGCATTGAATCAATTAGAACATGACGTGGGATATAAATTTCATTTAATTTTGGTAAATTCATTACTAGTTCAGTCCAAACTTTCCTAATGTCCGGCGATAGCTGTTCATCCCATGATAGTTTGTGTAACCATAGTTTTTGAAGCAACATCTTCATCACTATAATGCATGGAGCTAAAAGCCCCAAAGGATTGAAAATTTGTGATATAATCGAGAGCATGTCACGTTTTGTATCGTTACAAATAATTGGTTGACTAATGGGAAAACAGAGTTGATCAGATTGTGATTGCCAACCCAGACCTAAGGTTTTGGTAGACTCAGATCCGCCAATATTCAAGTCAAGTGAAGATTGGGGACAGTCAGAACCAGTCACCAAACGCATATCATTTGACTTCCACTTTCTTAGGTTCATTCTAGCTGAAGCAAGAGTAGAAGTAACTTTATGACGCAAGTCTCTTACTTCATTGAGATCATCTCCTCCCGTCAGCAAATCATCGACGTAAAAATCACGCAGAATAACCTCAGCAGCTCCTTTATCAACGCAATCTGAACCTAACTGTTTAATACATCTCGTTGCAAGGAACGGAGCGCTGGCCGTGCCGTACGTTACGGTATTGAGCTAGTACGTTTGCAACTGAATTGACGGGTCATCACGCCAGACGACTTGTTGGAGATATCTGTCATTTGGATGAACAACTATCTGCCGGTACATTTTCTCCACGTCGGCAGCAATAATAAATTTATGTTGTCTAAAACGTATTAATATTGATAGAAGATCATCCTGTACTACAGGTCCGATCATCTGTATACTATTAAAAGAAGTGCCTGTGCTAGTGGCGCTGCTGGCATTAAAAACCACTCTTAATTTAGTGGTGACACTGCTGTCACGCAAAACTCCGTGATGTGGGAGGTAATGAGCAGAATGTTCAACATCTTTACATTTCGACATATGACCTAGACTTTCGTACTCTGCCATGAAATCTTTGTACAACTTAGACAGTTGAGGCTGGCTTTTGAACCTACGCTCTAAAGAAGAAAAACAATGTTTAGCCCTTAAAAAGGACTCACCTAACGTATCCGGGGAACATTTCAGTGGAATTCGAACACAAAATTGCCCGTTCTCCAAACGTGTAGTATTGTTTATAAAATGCTCCTCGCACAGTTTTTCTTCTTGCGAATACACTGATGTAGTACAGACCTCTTCCAATTGCCAAAACCTTGTGAGTTGATGATCTATGCTATTATCTAATTCATCATTACCGTCAGAAATAATCTTTGTAAAATTACATTTTATCATTTTTGATGGTGTCGAAGCATAACTAATTTTAGTTGGGCCTGAAACCAGCCATCCCAGTCTAGTTTCGCAAAGAATAGGTTGTCCATCCCCTAACTTAATTCTTTGGGATCCCAGTAAGTCCCAAAAGATGTCAGCACCGAGCAGGATATCTATTGGGGCTGGTGAGTAAAAGTTAGGGTCAGCCAGACAAATATTTGATGGGATTTTCAATTTTAATAAATCTACATGTCTACTCGGAATATTATCGGTAATTGAAGGTAGAACAAAGCAATTAATGTTAATGAAAAAGTTATCGCTTAAAGATTTTATTGAGACGGGACACATTTTATTGATATATGAAGATGAATTATTAATACCTAATATGGAGTTGTTCACAGTATTGGCAGTTAAACCCAGTTGCTTGTACAGTCTTTCAGTCATGAGACACGATGTGCTGCCACTGTCAAGCACAGCGCGAGTAACGTATTCCTTACCTTTTTTACCTATGACCTTAATTAAAGCCGTGGATAGCAATACGTCACCACGTTCAACACTTGCAGAAAGAGACAAACCTGCACTGGAAGTTGACGGAGCAGGGGCACTGGTCGCATTATCATTGTTAGCAGAAGTGATAACCAAGTCTAACTTCTTTGAATGATCTGCGACATGCACCAGAGTGTGGTGCTTGCGCCGACATATTTTGCAACTTGCCTGTTTACAGTTATTAGCGTAATGTCCTGAAGACAAACAATTATAACAAATCTTATATTTCGGTAGCAATTGTAACCGTGCTTCATTACTCAACGCTAAAAATTGAGGACAATTACTTAATTTGTGCTCACCGTTACATTGAACACAACTCTTAGGTTTAGAAGAACTATTATTCACCTGATTATCCTTGTCTATTTTGTTATTAGAATCCTGTATTACCATTGTCCTAACCTTGGAATTTTTATTGGTGTTTGAATGTTTATCAATTGTTGAACTTGACATTTCTAATGTTTCAATTAATTCAGCACGATTCTTAATGAATGTGAGGAACACAGTAAATGTAATCTCGTAGTCCTTGTCAAGTCGACCCTTATACTCTTCCCATTCACGGTAAGTTTTATTGTCCAACTTGTATCTTATAATGTGAATGAGTAGAGTATCCCAGTGATTGACCGGTTCGCCAAGGGATTCCAAGGCACGCAAGTTTTTATTAATGTGATCGATTAAAGCTTTTAAATTCACAGACGACTCCTTGCTGATCGTCTCAATATTAAATAATGCTGAAACATGGTGTTGAATCAACAGACGTTTATTATCAAACCGGTCACGACTCGGTACATTCCACACTAAACGAAGATGACTTGTTAGATCAGTACTAGCTAATGCTCGCCCCAGCTAACGCAATAATATGATACAAGGAAATTGAAGCACCTTCTAGGGTGGTACTCAATTCCTGAGTAATTTCCAAGCGACTACATAATTAGCGGCAGAAAACTGAATTGAGTTTATCACCACTGCAGCTGAACCTTCTAGTGATGACCTCAAATAATGAAATTTATTTATGTCGTTTATGTCGTCATTAGAGTGAATAAGGCTGACAAATGTATCGTGAAATTCCAACCAATTTATGTAAGAACCGCTAAATTTAGGTAATTGAATAGTCGGTAACTTAACAAAGCTGTGATTATTAGAACGTGAACCTACTTCACTATCAGTTGGATCCCTTTTCTTATAATCATCGAGCACTTTATGAGCTTCAGATAAGGTTTTATAATAAAGAGACTCAAACTCACTACGTTCTAACATTTGACCATCAAAATTATCTGTGCTACATTCCAGTGCTAGTTGCACCTCGTCATATTGGCCATACAATGACTCAAGCCTATTCAAACGCAATCGCAACTCGCTAACCTCAGAAGGACTTATAGGAGGTTTTAATGAATTCAAATAATTCAAGAATACTGTTACCCTTCCCTTGTAACTTGCCCTTTTTCTAACGAGCTCCTTATCCTCTGGCATTGCGTAAGCTGGTGCAGTCAACCTGGAATGTATACAATCAAAGATTTAACAGCGTCTAAAATTGTTACGATACCTGCCTGTAAATACCTACATATAAAATACGAATTAACTGCTAACTTTAGTGTTAATTGTTTTCTTATAATTTCATAATAATGTATCAAACGTTTTAACAATAACAAAATCAGTACAAAACCTAACTAACTGCATTACATTCACAATGCAATTATGAACCTATCTAACTTTTAATGTGATTACATGAATAAATGACTCAGTAACTGTTACCTACCTAATAAAGTTATAATAATGCAGCTCTTTTTATAGCTACTCTTTGAAAGGTACAAATAACTGTGATTATCATAAGATTAACACGCTAATGTCTGATCAATTATAACAATTTGTAAGCACTAATAGGGTTTTACAACGATTAGGTATTTATCTCTGTACTAACCTGGTTATTAACAGCTAATTACCACTAAATACAACCTGATATTAGAGTGTTGGGTGGAACTAATGATGATTACGATTATCCAGACCACGGAAAATTCCACATCTTCGCAATGACACAGCAAAATGAATGTCGCACAACCAACTTCGCTTGTAATTACGAGTTATGTCCACCAATTCTCTTGAAATCCTTAAAATAATAGCTGATCGAAGTTTTCCATCGTGAAATCTTCTAATCCATGCTCGATAGGACCATTGTTGGGATTCCATCAGGTCTATCAGCGGGAGATGAAAAAAAATACGACTTGTCTCTTCAGTAAGAATGTGTATATTAACAAATGTAAAACTGTCGGTAGGTGATTAAAATAAAAAAAAAGTCATTAGCTACAACACACGTAGCTGCACTAGTGCTATGATGATTTTAGTAGGCGTTCCGCGCAAACAGTATGTACACTCCCACCAACTTATCTGTGAAATGGCGAAAATTGGAACTACGGCCGTCATGTTGAAATGTCATTCGATTGTGTCGACCTGTGGTGTCGACGCATCGACGGTGCCGTCCTCTTTCAGTTCACAGATAAGTTGGTAGGACTGTACTTCTGGACAGGGCGCGTATTGTTAGGAGGTTCCTCTCTCTGGAGCCCTGACCGCCGATAGCTTGGACCCTGTGCCCGATACCGGTGGGCTACTATTTTTTTATATTTTTAAATATGTTTTTATTTATATTTTTTATAAAAATATTTTAAAATGTAAATGATACGTATATAAATGAAATAAAGGGCATAATAACAGCATGCTTGTTATTTTTAACCGACTTTAAAAAGGAGGAGGTTCTCAATTCGTCGGAACCTTTTTTTTTTTTTTTTTTTATGTATGTTCCCCGATTACTCGAAGATGGCTGGACCGATTTGGATATTTTTTGTTTTATTCGAGAGGGTATACATCACAGTTGGTCCCATATAAAATTGATTAACTTTGCTTGGGTACTTTTTGAGTTGGCTTCAATAATACGTATTTTTTCCCCACTTTTATATGGATGTTGTTCTAGTTTATTTTGCAGGTAGTGGTATTAAAATTTTTGTGGGGTAGGTACACAACTAAAAAGTGAAAAATAAAAACTTTTTTACAAAAAAATACAACCGACTTCCAAAAACAACACCGCAAAGTGAAAAATAACTTTAATTTCGGAAGTCGGTGGCAAAAAACGAAAATACATTTAACTAGACACCGACTTCCGAAATTAAAGTTATCTTTCACTTTGTAGTGTTGTTTTTGGAAGTCGGTTGTATTTTTTTGTAGAAAAGTTTTTATTTTTCTGAGATTCTAAATTGAAGGAGCACAGACTACTTAGAGATAGTTAGGACTAGGAGTATACAGGGTGTCCAAGAACCTGGCGTCCAACTGGATTCCCACGATGCCCCAAGTTCTAACAGTACTCAGAAAAATATTTTAAAAAATCCACCCCATGTACTTACAGAATTATACTGATTTCAAAAAAAAAGGGGAAATGAGCACCCTGTGACATACTTTTGAATGCTGTGACTGCTAATGCTGATAATTTCGATATTTCTTGGAGGTTTTGTAATCTAGGGTATTGCTGTGTCTAAATAGAATGTAAAAATAATGTACTTATTGTACCATTTTAAAATAAAATATTATTTTAACTAAAGGTGATATGGAAAACTATTGAATTTCGCAACTTTGACCGACTGTAGTGTAAAAAAAATGTACCAAAATAGTATGGCAAGTGACGTCAAATTTTGACGCGTTTATTCCTCTTTTTAAAAAGGTATAATACTTACACATTAATTTGAAAAAAAAAATTTTTGATAATATTTTTACTCAACAACCCAATTTTTACGATGTCTAACAGAATTCTTAGAAAGAAAAATTTACGACGAATTGAATCTAACCTCTAAAGAATTACTATTGTATGCTCATAAAAATAACAACAGGCCTCTCAAAAAACAGGTTAGACCGTAAGGGACGGTATGTGCATGCATCTCACCATAGTGATTCGTTATTACAACAGGAGGGAGCAAGACAGAAACTATCTTTGCGATTTGCTGGTTCTTCTTTATGGTACCCCATTATTCAGGTAAGAGTGAGGGAGAAAAAGGTTAGAGGTGCGAGTGAGATAGATAGTGACGCTATCTGGGATCGTGCTATTTAGGATAACAGTACGGTCAGTACGCGTCACTGCCTCCTGCCGTTACTACGCACCTCTCTCTTATTGTTACCATTGATCACGTACTACGATTTAAAGCTTTGTTTATTGGACTCGATTACTCTTTGTGCTCTGGACTTTGAAACGAACTCTTTACGACGACCTTTGCCTGTGTTTGGACAGTTTGTGTTTTGTGTGTGCTACCATGGCGACCTACACTCCGCAAGAATACGCAAATATGCACTACATTTATGGAGAATGTAGAGGTAATGGACGAGCTGCAGCGAGACTTTACAGAGAAAGGTATCCGAGGGCTACGCGATATCCCGACCATCGAGTTTTCATTAATGTGCACAGATCACTATGTGACGGGCGGTTCCCCAATCAAGTAGCTGGTGAAGGACGACCCGTAAATGACTTCATACGCGATGAAGTTTTAGAGGCGGTGTCGGCAAATCCAAGCATCTCTGTGCGAGGAATAGAAGCTGATACGGGGATACCGAAGAGCACAGCACACAGTATTCTCCAAAAAGAAGAATATCATCCGTACCACGTACAGCGAGTGCAAAGTCTTTTACCTCGAGACTATCCGAGCCGAGTCGCGTTTTGTGAAACAATCCTGCAAAAACATCGAGAAGACGAAAACTTTATCGACAAAATTTTGTGGTCAGATGAATCAACATTTAAGAAGGATGGCTACATGAACCTACACAACTTGCACGAGTGGCATGTGGAAAATCCGCACTTGATGCGAGAAGATAGATCCCAGTACCGGTTCAAAGTGAACATGTGGACCGGTATTCTCTGTGGGAATATTATTGGTCCATTTGAGATGCCCGAGAATTTGACTGGCGAATCATATTTAAATTTTCTTCAAAATGATTTGCCAAACTTACTAGAAGAGACCCCACCAGATATGTGGTTCCAACACGACGGCTGTCCAGCACATTTTCGCGTATCCGTTAGAGAGTTTTTGGACGAGCAATACCCGAACAGGTGGATTGGGCGATCAGGAACAATCCCGTGGCCAGCCCGCTCACCTGACTTAAATCCGCTGGATTTTTTTTTCTGGGGAACTATGAAGGAGCTCGTTTATGCGAAGCCCATTAATGACATCGCTGACCTTCGTGAGAAGATAACACAAGCAGTGCAGGTGATACGTCAAAAAAGTTACTCGCGAAACATAAAGCGGTCCTTTTTAAGGAGAGTGAGAGCTTGTATTGCCGCGGGTGGTCAACATTTTGAACATTTATTGTAATAAAATATCTTTAAACTAACATTCTTTGCTTTTATTCTACTGGGAACCCATCTACCTGTGTGTATTTCCTTCTTGCTCACTCTTGGAACCGAAGTAAATAATAGTAGTAACATAACAGTTTCTAAGATAAGAAAGGGTCCGACAGTTACCGTTAGTAGGTAGGCACTTCGTAAAAATTGGGTTGTTGAGTAAAAATATTATCAAATTTTTTTTTTTCAAATTAATGTGTAAGTATTATACCTTTTTAAAAAGAGGAATAAACGCGTCAAAATTTGACGTCACTTGCCATACTATTTTGGTACATTTTTTTTACACTACAGTCGGTCAAAGTTGCGAAATTCAATAGTTTTCCATATCACCTTTAGTTAAAATAATATTTTATTTTAAAATGGTACAATAAGTACTTTATTTTTACATTCTATTTAGACACAGCAATACCCTAGATTACAAAACCTCCAAGAAATATCGAAATTATCAGCATTAGCAGTCACAGCATTCAAAAGTATGTCACAGGGTGCTCATTTCCCCTTTTTTTTTGAAATCAGTATAATTCTGTAAGTACATGGGGTGGATTTTTTAAAATATTTTTCTGAGTACTGTTAGAACTTGGGGCATCGTGGGAATCCAGTTGGACGCCAGGTTCTTGGACACCCTGTATAGGTACTCGTATGCTCCGTGCTGGGAATACTACTACGTCTGTGCTCCTGGGCACAATGTCTGACTTATAGAATAACTGTGGAATAATATATTAATCTGTGATAGTTATCTGTGGGCACAGCACAGCTGGGCATACAAAGAACTTATTTGTTATTTTTTGTAGGTACATGGAATTGTTGGAAGCATTCTTCGATTGAATTATTGGTGTTTGCTGTTTTACTATTAAAATACCTATGTATAAATTAATATAATAAAATATTATGATATCATTTGTATATTAGTCATTTGAAAATGTCTTGTCAAGTGGAACAAATAGCTGACTGTGGCGATATATCCAGTTTAGGAAGAGCTTTGTTTATATCAGAAAAAGAAGGTATGTTGTGAGATTAATTACTTTATAAATATGCTTTATTCTTTTTATTTTATTGTTTACAATTTTATTTCAGATACAAATTGGCTGCCACATTGTTCTATTTCTCTGTCTTCCTGCAGCAGTTTGTTGGCAGTAGGATATAAGAATCGTCTCTGTCTACTTGCTAATCAATGGATTAGCCTGACAAACAGTCACACATTTCTTATATCATGGAGTGGAACTTTACCTTCAGAAATAACAGTGGTGTTGGCATTACCTATATGTCCATCGCAGCAGTCATCTCAGGTAAATATACCAATGCTAGCTACTAGGATCTTACTAATACTGTCAGCAACACAATGACATTTGACAAGCTTACACATTGGCAGGCTCCTGTGCAGTAGTTTGTGCTGTAGTAGATAATATTTATTTCAATATTGTTTTTCAATTTCACTATAAGAAACTAACTATGATTAGAAATACAAAAAAAATCTTAGTCTGTAAATAGTTTAAAACAAACTCGTTTTTTGAGTCAGTCTGTGTAATTGTGTTGTTCTGCATAACTCATATCGTCATTCTCCTGCCCTTATCCCAAATTATTTGGGGTTGGCGTAACATGTCCTTTTCTTCCATACTTCTCTATTAGTCGTCATCTCGGTAGTCACTCCCTTTCTAGCCATATCATCTTTCACACAGTCCATCCATTATTTCTTTGGTGTTCCCCTACTCATAGCTACTCAAAACTTTCCTGACAACATTTTCCTCATTCCTCTGCATGTTATTCTATCCATTTGCATAACACCACACAATCCTCTTAAAATTCATTTCATTTATTTCAGTAACAATTTTTACATTGTATCGAAATGTCACACTAAATTATAAACAAAAAAAAAATTAAAAATTAAAAAATTTACACTATATTATAAATGTGGTTTGTCTCATAAGACCTCGGAGTGCCAAAAGCGTGATCGTCTTACCCCCGCAATGTGTGCCCTTTGCAATGGGCCACATCCAGCAAATTACAAAGGATGTGAAGTTTATAAAGAAATACTGGCCCGAAGAACCAAAATGCCCACACACAAAGTACACATGACCCGGAAAGTTCTTAACGGTGATGATGGAACTTGTAAAAATATTCTTAGCAACAGTACCAAGGAGAGAATCCAAAGCGTTAAAACTACCTTCGCTGAAGTTCTGCAGCAGAACAAAGAACATACCGTCGAGATAAAGACTGGGCCTAGCCCAACCCTAGAACAACTACTCCTAAAACAAACCGAAAAGTTTGAGTGCATCTTCCAACAAATGAGTACTCTCATAAGTCTCATCACCAAGCTCGTCGATCGACTTACAAAATGAATGCACTAAGAATAGCTACCTGGAACCTTAATGGACTAGCCCCCAACAAGCAAGAGGTTGAGCTTCTAATCTCTGAACACAAGATTGATATTCTTCTCGTAGCTGAAGCTCATGGCACCTGCAACATAAATATCAAATTCAAAGAATATCAATGCTATATGACGAACCACCCAGATGGCACTGGGCATGGCGGAACAGCGGTCATCGTAAACAAGAAGGTGAAACATCATTTAATGCCAGAATACAGAACTGAACACCTTCAGGCAACAACTATTGCCGTGGAGGATAGCACGGGCTACATTAACATTTCGGCGTTATACTGCCCCCCTAAACATAAAATAGACGAACATATGTTCACACAGTACTTCCACCAGCTTGGAAATCGTTTCATTGCGGGTGGTGACTGGAACGCTAAACATATTAGCTGGGGCTCTAGACTCACTACAACGCGAGGAAGACAACTTAAAACAAGCATAGACAAAAGCCACCTATTGGTATCCTCCACATGTGAACCCACGTACTGGCCAACAGACTTTAATAAAATCCCGGATCTCCTTGACTTTTTTGTTCTGAAAGGACTACCGAGACACTACCTCAAGCCTGAATCCTGCTACGACAGCTCCTCAGACCACACTCCAGTTATATTAACAGTAAGCACTATGTTGATAGAATCGGAAACCGTAAAAATGCTCACGTCCAAACATACCGACTGGGAATCCCTCAGAGATTACATTAACAACAACATACAAATGAATGCACCATTGAAAACTCCGGATGATATAGAAGAGGCAACAAAATACATAACAACACTTATTCAGGAAGCTTGTTGGATCAATACCGCTGAGAAAAAGACAAGAGATCGGCATAATAACTATCCACTAGAGATAAAAAATGCTCTATTAGACAAACGCCGACTTCGAAGAATTTGGCATCAAAGTAGACTACCAGCGGATAAAACTGTATTTAATAAAGCCTCCAAAAACCTCAAAGAAATCCTACAAAATTGGAACAATAAGACATTGGAAGACCAATTGGAGTCTTTAACAGCCACTGCATCAACAAACTATTCATTATGGAAATTCACTAAAAACTATAACAGGCCTCAAAATGCTAGGCCTCCTCTTAAAACCGCATCAGGATGGGCGCGAACATCCCAGGAAAAGGTAGACGCATTTGCACGGCACCTTGAAAAAGTGTTTACACCAAATCCAGCCATAGACATTGAAAATGAGAAGTTAGTTGACAGCGTCCTACAACAAGATTTCCAGATGTCGCCACCCCCGCGCCCTATTACAGTACGCGAAGTCTGGCGGATTATTACAAAGCTTCAAGATAAGAAAGCTCCCGGATACGATCTGCTCACCAAAGAAATACTTATACAACTACCCAGAAAAGCAATTGTGTTTCTTACATCGCTTTTTAATGCCATTTTAAGAATCCAGTACTTTCCGCTGGCGTGGAAGGTGTCTCAAATCATAATGATACACAAGATGGGTAAACCTCCTAACGAAGTATCTTCATACAGACCCATAAGCCTTCTGCCAATCCTCTCCAAGGTCTTTGAGAAGCTACTGATGTACAGAATATTACCAATTCTAAATAATGAGAAAATTATTCCCGACCACCAATTTGGCTTCAGACAGGAGCATTCTACAACTGAACAAGTACATCGAGTCTACGATAAGATAAGGAAAAGCCTAGAAGAAAAGCTTTACTGCTCCTCGGTGTTTCTGGACATCCAACAGGCCTTCGATAGGGTTTGGCATAAGGGCCTATTATACAAGCTGAAAATCAACCTTCCCCACCAGTACTACTCACTAATGAAATCCTATTTGTCGGAAAGAATATTTCAAGTTAAAGAAGCAGATGTGACGTCACGATTCTGTAATATAACTGCTGGAGTACCGCAAGGGTCGGTACTGGGACCGGTGTTGTACACAGTATACACTGCAGATCTCCCGCAGACTGAAGAGGTTACTACAGCAACATTTGCTGATGACACCGCAATACTGGCAAGCCACAAAGATCCTGCTATCGCCTCACACATGTTGCAAGGGAGTCTCGATAAAATAACGACATGGCTGCATAGGTGGCGGATAAAGACGAGCGCTAGCAAATCGGTCCACGTCACATTTACGCTGCGAAAAGGTGACTGTCCACCTGTACATCTAGATAATGTCACACTATCTCACCACGACAGCGTAAGATACCTAGGGTTACATCTCGACCGACGTCTAACGTGGAAGAAACACCTTAAGACCAAGAGACATGAGCTTAATATCCGTTACAAGAACTTACACTGGATCATGGGGCGAAACAGTAAACTGAGTACTGACAACAAACTTTTAATATATAAAGTGATCTTGAAGCCAGTGTGGCTTTATGGAATTCAACTCTGGGGTAGCGCCTGTAACTCAAGCATTAGCATCATACAGAGAATGCAAAATTCTATTTTGAGGTCAATTAGTGGCGTTCCTTGGCTTGTCACGAACGCTGAAATACACAAGGAGTTATCAACGAATACCGTCATGGACGAGATCAAAAACGTTACAAAAAAATACCAGGAAAGACTGGAAAGGCACCCCAATGATCTGGCTGCTGCACTGAAAACAAGAAGTTACAGGAAAAGGCTTAAAAGGAAAGACATTGTGTAGTCCACCCACACCTGTGTGTGGAACTAAGCACGAATATGGAGTAGATGGCTCGCTGGGGTCACGCTCTTCCCGCCAATGTTACCTACAACTCATCCGCTAAAAGTACTAACTGATCGCGGATTGCCACAGAGAAAAAAAAAAAAAAAAAAAAAAATATTATAAAAATTCATACTAAATTATAAAAATTAAAATAATTCCATTTGAATAGAATAGAATAGAAAAATACAACAAAAAAATCACAATATATATCATTATTAGAACAGTCATCAATCAAACAATGTCAAAAAATAAAAATACAATGTCAATAAAAAATAGTATAATAATAAATTAAAGTCTATTTGTACGTGTCACACAGAAACTCATAAAGGGTGTAATAGCACTTTTCTATCAAAAATGATTTTAACTGCTGCTTAAACTGATTTAAGTTGTTTATTGACTTTAAGTGTACAGGTAGTTTATTAAAAAGTTTAATTGATTGACAACCTGCAGCATGACTCACTACATTTAAATGAGCTTGTATCTTATTTTGTAAGTCCCTACACCTAGTAGCTTCCTGCTTACTTCTTTCCTCTGATTTTTCTAAATTCTGCAGTTTTTTCATAAGATCAGTGAGAAAAACTAAAATATACAAACATGGGACCGTTAGTATCTGAAGTTGTTTAAAATACTCCTTACACAATACCCACTTTGGAATTCTCACCATGGTTCTTATGGCCTTTTATTGTATAATGAAAGCTGTATTTATATTGTAAGCATAACTACCTTCCCATAGAGTATACTCTACCTAAACTTTGACTCTACAACCGAGTAATATACCACCTTTAATTGCTCAATAGTGATCACATCTCAAAGACTTCTTAGGGCATAGCAAGCTGAGCTAATTGAATTTTTTATAGCTGTCAATTCTTTTTTCCAGTTTAGTCTTTCGTCAATGTGAATACTTAAGACCTGCTGTCTACCAATGTTATTGTATTTTCATTCTCATCTTAGCTGCATGTAATTGCCTTTTATTCATCCCTTTTGTGACTCAACATTCTGATCTATACAAGACACCCTAATTGTTACTGTCAATCGGATTCTGAATAATTTACTTCTAGTAAATTGCAAATCCATTGCTTCATATGTTCGACAAATTTGTCTGATCGACAACGTAAATAACGCAATTAATGTTGTTGACAAACAAACAAACAGACAGATTCAAAAATGTTGTTGAACTGTCAAAATTAAACCAATTCCGATTGATAGAGTGTTACGCAATTAGGATGCAGGTCTAACCATCCTAACTAATATACCTATTATAAATTCGAAAGTGAGTTTGTTTGTTTGTTACGCTTTCACACTAAAATGGCTAAATGGTTATGGATGAAATTTGGCAGATGGGTAGACCATAGGCTACTTTTCATCCTAGACCGCAGGCGTAGTCGGGGGCAACAGCTAGTTGTTTTATAAATCTTCCCCTTAAGTTAAAAAGTTAAGTTAAGTTAGTTTAAGGGGAATGGTAAATCGTAGTGTTCTCGTGACCTGCCGCCATTTCATCCATCCGGTGTTAATTCTGTGCTTAACAGTCCGATCTACTTCGCCATCGCTTTGAACAAGTGAACCGAGATACCGAAAGTCGGAGCAGACCGGGAGAAGCGCGCTATCTATGACCCCAGAGCGGAAGAGACCGCCGAAATTGCAGAACATATATTCGGTTTTGGTTCTGCTAATTTTCAAGCCAACATTCGACAGCTTTTGTTGCCATTTCTCCAATGGGCTCTGGATCTCAGGTCCATCTTCACTGACAAGAACAATGTCGTTGGCAAACAGCATGCACCAGGGTGCCTCTTCCTGTATGGCAGACGCCAAAGCGTCCATAATGAACAGGAAGAGGTAAGGACTTAAAGCCGACCCTTGCCTACAAGCCAGCCAGACTGAAATCGTCGGTATTGCCAGCAGCCGCCCGGACGTAGGCACGAGATTGACTGTACTATGGACAAAACTTAAGCATGCTCACTTAAGAAAATATTCCTGCGAGAGCGCAGCTAGTGTCAAACGAACATTGTGCGATCGAGTCGTGGGCCGTGCTATGGCGATTATCGCCTTTGAGGTGATCATGCGGAACTTTGGCCCGTAGTACATAGCACAAATTCCCAGACAAACCATTCTAAAATGAAATGTCTATGTTTGGACATAATGGACATGTAACATTGCAACCGTGTGAAGTGAGGGCAGGTCGCTATTAATCAAATATTATTTCATTTTTATTAAACACCCATTTTTAAAAGAGTGTTTTTTTTTTAAACTGGGATAGTACGAAGAACTCCGTAGCAATAAGAGATACGGGAAGACAGTCTAGGAACCATTAGGTTTTTTCATGAAAACAGTTTCGGAGTATTTAATTAATTTTATGATCTAGTAGTGCAGGGTAGGCGAACCTTTATGCATCAACGTGCCATTTTTTCTAAAATATGTTTCATGGGGTCATTGACGTGCCATCAAATAATTTTGACTTTCTGATTATTTGGAATATAATAATAATAATAAATACTATCAAAACTCTTCATTAAATAAATTAAACAAAAGAGGTACATTTTGGAATGTTTTTATTACACGCATAAATTAAATTACTGTAAAATTAGTGTGACTTCTGTTGCTGCAGGTTAGATGACAAATAATTAATGTTAGGCTTGTAAGATGTTACTTTTAGCAAAATGCATGCTGAACTGGATTCATTTGTCAAATGGTTTCTAACCGAGTTTTTAATGTTATTCATCTCTGAAAATAATGACTCACAGGCATAGGTAGATGAAAACATTGTTAAAATAGCATGAGCCAGCTTCTTCAAACAGTTAAATGTGTCTGGAAACGCATTCCATGTTTCCAGAATTTTGTTATTAGCATTTTTACTTAAATTATTTGTCAATCTTTCAGTTTCAATTAATTCCAACTCTTTCCTTGTTTCAATAAATTTTTGAATCCATATTGAACTAGATTGGAAATCAATCAACTCCATTTCAAATCATAAAATACCTACTTAACACATTTTTTACACATGTTTTGAGATCGGCGACGTGCCCAAAATATTGTGTCGCGTGCCATCAATGGCACGCGTGCCATTGGTTCGCCTACCCTGTAGTAGTGCATCCATAATAACATTTCTTTAAAAAAACCGGCCAAGTGCGTGTCGGAACACGCACAATGAAGGGTTCCGTAGTTGAAAAGATTTTATCCCAAAGCAAACTAAACAATGGATTCCAAAAAATTTTTTTTTTTTTATGTCAAATCTACAAAGTAACAATTTTCGTACTTTTTCCTTTATTTGTAATGGGACACCTTGCTTCTTGCCAAATTTCATTATTCTAGGTCAACGGGAAGTAGGTACCCTATAGGTTTTGATTTACTTGCGACAGTTGCGAGTATCGAAATGTGTTACAAAATGGCCTTATTTTTTATTGCGTTGACTTAGAAGCTTGATTTTTTTAGAACTCATCATCATAGACTTACGTATTCGATATTTATGTTAACTTGATATCTCAACGCGTCCCTGAGAAAAAGGGTCTTGACAGACTTGAATTTTTTTTTATATGATAGAATTACAAATTAACAATTTTCAGACTTTTTCCTTTATTTGTGCTGTGAGACCTTGGTTTTTGCCAAATTTCATTATTCTAGGTCAACGGGAAGTACCCTATATGTTTTGATTTACTTAAAATTCGTACTTAAATTTATTACTTTACTTATTTATTATTTTTCAGAATGGACCTGATTGGTTCTGTATAATTGTTGGCTTTAAAAATGGTAGTGTTGGATTTTATACCAATACTGGTCACTTGCTGTTACTTGAAAAATTAGATGATAAGCCAGTTATGAAAATATCCTGCCACACTGGGACATATGGAACTTTACCTGATGATGTACATATATTGTATCAAAGTTGTGAGTGTATCATCTCAGGATCAAGCTTGTACCAAACACTCAGGAATGCCAAAGCGCAACTAGCTAGAGGTATTTTTACTCACTTACATTACAAATTCACAAAGCATATAACTGAAGTTTTTTAATTAAAAATACATACCTATTTGTAGTACGAGCTGGTATCCAGGGGGAATACTCAGTGGATAGCCGAAGCATCAATATACGAAAATGGATGTTCACTGAACAAGAAGTTATGAATGATGCTGCAGTTGTAGGACTAGATCTCAAAAACACTTACGATCACCTGTTAGCGGCATCCACATATGGAGGATATGATGTTTGGTAATTATAACATTAACTGCAACATTCAAAATGACTTGGTCTTGATCAGTAGACTTATCATTTTAGAAATGTGTCCAAACCCGGCTCTAATGCCATTAAACTTTAAAAAAATGAAAATGTAATTATAATAATTGGTCTTTACCTATGAAATTGCCGTTTTGTATGAAAAAATTTAAACGAATTTTTTTCATGCATTTTTTATTTGTATTAATCGAAGTAATCACCCATGCAATCAATGCATCTTTGCCAACGCAGTGGCAGTTTATTGATGCCCTTCTTAAAGAAATCAGCTGGACGGGAGGCAACAAATTCTTCAAAGGCATTTTGTACTGCCTCTCGGGTATTGAATTTTTTTCCCGCCAAGAAGTTATCCAAATTTTGAAAAAAGTAGTAGTCTGTAGGCGCAAGGTCTGGTGAGTAGGGCGGATGACGGAGAGCTTCCAACCCCAGTTCTTGCAACTTGGAGACCGTCTGCTGTGCAGTATGAGGTCGCGCGTTGTCGTGCAGGAGCAGCGGAGACGAGCGATTGACCAATGCTGGTTGGAGATGTGCCAGCTTCTCCATCATTGTGTTCAGTTCTTCACAGTACACATCTGAAGTAATGCTCACCCCGTTTGGTAAGAAGCTGTGATGAATCACACCGGCGCTAGACCACCAAACAGTGATCACTTTTCTAGGGGTAAGTTTTCGTTTAGGGCATTGTTTAGGTGCTGAACCAGGATCCAACCAACTTGCTGAGCGCTTGCGGTTATCAAACAGAATCCATTTTTCATCGCAGGTAACAATGCGGTTCAAAATTCCTTCATTTGTGTGTCTGTTGAGCAGTGCAAGGCACGTCTCGACGCGTACTTCGCGCTGGCGATCATTGAGTTCGTGGGGCACCCATTTGTTAAGCTTTTTTACCTTGCCAATTTGACGCAAATGGACCAATATTGTTTTGACGCTAACGTCGAAAGCTGCTGCTAATTCAGCCGTAGATTGTGTATCATCAGCTTCCACAATCGCCTTTAATTCGTCATTGTCGACCAAAGTCTTCGGACAACCGCGAGGTTCATTTTTCAGGTCGAAATTTCCAGAACGGAAGCGAGCAAACCAATAACAAGTGGTGCGTTGGTTTGTAGTGTTAGCTCCGTAAACGTCGTTGATGTTGCGTGCCGCTTGTGCCGCGTTGCTGCCACGACGGTACTCATATTCCATAATTACTCGAATTTTTAACGTATCCATGATGACGAAAAAGATTGAAATGTGATGAAAATGTAACACTAATCAATAAACAAATGACTACTTATGGAAAAAAAATCCATGTTTTTAAAATAAAATTAATTTGAAATTAGAATTCTTAGCCAAACAAAAATTATTTTGATTTGAAATGGCCAGTACTGCAGAACGGCCATTTCATAGGTAAAGACCTAATATTAGGTTGGGGAAAAAGTCTTTTCGCATTATAGTATCTATGAACTTAAAATAAAATCTCTTTGGCTATACTATTTGTATCTGGCTGGTTTTGGTATCATTGAAAGTTTAAATTTTAAAGAACATAATTCCAAATTCAAATTAGGAAAATGTGTGATTTTCATTTGTTTTTCGTACTGTCAAGATGAGTGAATCTAATAAAGAAATTCGATACATTTTAAAATTTTACTACAAAAAAGGTAAAAATGCAACGCAAGCCGCGAAAAAAATTTGCGATGTTTATTATGGACCCAGTGCAGTGTCTGTAAGAGTAGCACAAATTTGGTTTAAGCGTTTTCAATCCAGAAAGTTTGATGTCAAAGATGCACGTCGCTCTGGTCGCCCTATTACGGATAAAATGGATGTCATTTTTGAAAAACTGGAGCAAGATATCAGTAATTACGACGTAGCTGAAGAACTGGGAATTGACCACAAAATAGTTTTGGCGCATTTGAAAAAAACTGGGTACACAAAAAAGCTCGATATTTGGGTACCTCACGAGTTCACTGAAAGAAACCTAATGAACCGTGTACTCATTTGTGATTCTTTATTACGACGTAATGAAACCGAACCATTTTTGAAGAAACTGATAACTGGTGATGAAAAGTGGATCACGTACGACAAGAACGTGCGAAAAAGGTCGTGGTCAAAGGCCGGTCAGGCTTCACAGACTGTGGCGAAACCCGGGTTAACTCGCAACAAGGTGATACTGTGTGTGTGGTGGGATTGGAAGGGCATTATTCATTATGAGCTGTTACCATCAGGCAGGACCATCGATTTTGAACTCTACTGCGAACAACTGATGAGATTAAAGCAAGAAGTTGAGAGAAAGCGGCCGGAATTAATCAACAGAAGGGGTGTGGTTTTTCATCATGATAACGCTAGACCTCACACATCTTTAGCCACTCAGCAAAAATTAAGAGAGTTTGGCTGGGAGGTATTAATGCATCCGCCGTATAGTCCTGATCTTGCACCTTCAGATTTCCACCTGTTTCGGTCTCTTCAGAATTCTTTAGGCAGTGTCAGGTTAACACCACGAGAGGACTGCCAAAACCACTTGTCGCGGTATTTTGATCAGAAGTCCCAAAATTTCTATAGAAATGGGATCATGTTCCTACCTACAAGATGGCAAAAAGTTATCGAACAAAATGGTACCGACATACTTTAGATAAATGTAAATAATGTATATTAAAAAATGTTTTGAATTTTCTTAAAAATGTTTTGAATTTACTGGGTTTGTTTACTTTGTTTCTCTAATATTATTGCCTATATTGCCAATTCGTTTTTAATATTAACCCTACATTGTTTTTCATATTAGGTGTATGCAAATCAAGTACCTATTTGATCTAAAAAAAAAACTGTTTAAATATTACAGGTATCGATCTGTACCTCCTGTAAACACTTTGATACTGGGAGCTGGTGTTAAGCCATATATTGGTTTTCACTATGCTCTGGAAGGAGGAACTACTCCCCCACTGCAAGATGTGGCTAGAGCTGTTGCAAATAAAATCAAGTCTGCTCTGCCGTAAGTATGATATTATCTTAAACTAGCTTCTGCCCGCGACTTCGTCCGCGTGAAATTTCTTGAACCCCCCCCCCCCCCCCACCACGTGGCATCGTATCGCATCGCATCGCCTGCCCGCGCTATTACTTCGTTTGCGCATAACGTCCTTTCCGACTTTTTTTTCTTTTTGCTCGGCCCTTAAGAGTCCTAACTTGATGTTAAATAGTCTATATCCTCCCGCATTGCCTGCCCGCGGTATTACTTCGTTTGCGCTTAGCGTTCTTTCTGACTTTTTTTTTATAGCCTTCCTCAAGAATGGGCTATAAAATGCAAAAAGACTGGGGTAATTCCACAGATTAGCGCGTTAAACAAACTAACAAAAAAAACAAACAATTCCGCTTTATAAATCGAGAAGGTTCATCAATCCGCGGAAAATATAGCAATTCAGAAAAATGACGTATTTGCACAACGCCAACTATGGGTAAATGGATAAAACATCCGCACGAAGCATGATAGAACATGCTTCGTGCGGATGTTTTATTGCTCGAGCGGGAATGAAATATATTATATTATGCGTTTTAGTAATTTTATATTATCTCCGAAACTATAAGACCAATTGACATAGGTACTGCAACTGCCAATTCTTATCTCTATGATGTCCTTGTGATCATAAAATAATTTATTTTGATAAGAATTAATATTTTGTTGTTTAAATAATCATCCGAACGTAAGTATATCGAAAAAATACTTTTTTAAAACAATAAAAGAAGTATAAAAGATAGAAATATGGTGTCGCGGACTTTTTTGTAGATTTATTTAATACGGACCAGTACATTGTTTTCAATTTTAAACAACTGTTTAGGCAGTGCATGCAAATAATCCTGTTTTAATAGGTATTTTTTTCCGACTTGTAGACAAAAATTGTGATATTTCTACCAGTGAAAAAAAATTTTAGAATTGGATCATTAGTTCCGAAGATTACCCCTTACATACAAACTTTCAAACATACAAATTTACAAAGTTTACCTCTTTATAATATTAGTATAGATGTGCAATGGAACATCATCAGTAATACCTACTATCTCACACGAGGACTTTTTGATTATGTTTTTCTGATTATGGCTAGAAAGACGATTGCAAAAAAAAATATGACAAAAAATACTAGTGTTCTTATTGATTTGATTAAAGAGGCTGGCTGGGAGGTGGTTCTACAGACAACACAACTGCTGGAAGTGAACCATTAACCCGTTCCGAACCTTTATCGATGCGCAACGGCTTATATGATGGGCAGCGACACGGCAACCTGGTGGCTGTATCGCCAGATCGACGGCTCGCAGCCACAGTCGACAGTTTCGGACGCGTTGCGGTTCTAGACGTTACACGAGGACATTTAATTCGACTCATCAAAGGTTGCAGAGATGCTCAGTGTGCATTTGTTCAAGTATGTATATAAATCTACGGCTATTAACGTTAAAAGACATCTCCAAATCTCGCTAAACATTTACAAGTTACTACTTGTACATGTTTAGCGAGATTTGGAAGTTGAAAGTCTAATTTCAGGGAACCGATCACTTTTCCAAATTTTTTTTGTTCGAATTTCATGTTACCGAAAACTATTGACCGACGTCTTTTTTGCTACATATGCATTATTTGACATATTTTTAAGGTGGATCCACATAGCATAGGCTTCTATATGTGGTAGTGCCAAGCGGCAAGGCCGGCGGGCTGCTGTGTGGATCCACATTTAGATCATCGAAGTATCATGTGTCAGGTATTATTTTACCGAACCGAACTATATTTTGCCGATTTACAAAATAACTTTTTGCTACTGGCCGAAGCCTCTTTTGAACTTTCATTTGCCATATTTTCAGCACACCGAAACAACATTTTACGGAATATTATTTGGTCACAATTATATCCGGTTACTTGGTAGCATTTTCAATATTAAA
The DNA here is from genome assembly GCA_946251885.1 of Cosmia pyralina. Classification (NCBI taxonomy): domain Eukaryota; kingdom Metazoa; phylum Arthropoda; class Insecta; order Lepidoptera; family Noctuidae; genus Cosmia; species Cosmia pyralina. The sequence goes on from OX276346.1 coordinate 18,142,340, forward strand.
TTAAAATAGTGTCATAAACAGTCAATATGTTGTGCTACAAAATTTAGTGACAGAAACGAATCGTTGCAAAACCAGCTTCACGCAGTCTTGTCTGCCCTACCCCTAGAGTGTAATTTAAGCCCGTGGAGGGGTGGGGCAGCCCGCAAGCTGAGTAGCAGATGGTTTGAAGGCCTGCCGCTGCGGCTGAGGCTGGCCGGCGAAAGCGGGCCGAAGCCGAAGCTGCGGTGGTGAGCGTTAAAACCATCTGCGACGATAAGCTCGCGTGGGATCGCCGGAGCCCCGCAGCGCCGGAGCCGTGACAGAAACAATGCTTGCTGTATGTTACATGCCTGATTGCATGTTACATGCTTGTTTGCATACTGCATGCTTGCTTGCATGCTGCATGCCTACTTGCATGCTTGAAGCAAGTATCCTTGTTTACATGCTTCTTACTGGGACCACTTAAAACCACTTTTACAACAAACAAACAACGAACAAATGTTATTTCGGCTAAGTGTAACTTTGGTAAAAAGTTTTTCGACCAAATGAAACGTCGGAGTAACAAAAAAAAAATACGAAACGATAATAGGTGAAATGAAATTCGGTCAATTATTTTTCGAACTTATAATAGGTAACCATAATTTCACCAAAAAATGTAATTAATTCTTACATACCTAATTTAATTCTTAACTAAATGAATTTGCTTATGCCATATGTCGTGAAGCGAACTTCTATGTTTTAAAATCGAATAAATTAGTATTTTTTGGTAACGTCGACTTTGCTAAAAAATACTAATTTATTCGACATCCAGCCTCTGAATGGTCGTTGATTGCCGCCAGTTGCTGCGTATCTTTTGTTCCGGCCGATTTCCGCCATTATTTTTGATTTGTTAGAACTTTAGCAGTAATCTGCTAATTGGAACTACAAAAACTTAATTTAATTTACTTGATTAGTCTTTAACTGTCTTCTTCATTCGTTTGAAATACTTTACATTACTATTATCGTATTATTATTTGCAGATATTTGATATGGATGACAAAAAACTCCAACTATCCGTTGTTAAAGAACTTAAGAGAGCCATATTTTTAATTATATATAACCCTAAAAAAGGGCTCATAGATATAAGATTAATGCAAAAAGGAAACAGAGTAGCAGCATTTACCGCGACGAAAAACGGCTTACTTCTGTATAACACTTGTGGTCTAGTTGGTGCTGAGAAAAATTATTCATATAAAAAACTCAATTTACCGGAATTTCAATGTGTGTTAATAGACCCAGACGGAAAATTGAAGAAGTTTAATATTCCTTTTTTTTATGCCTTGGAAGGAGAACATTCTCAAAGATCGAAAGATCTTCATGCTTTGAGAGATTTACGTGAGTATCTCAAAAAATCTTCTACAGACTCCGAGGATTTTGTCGATGAATTAATAAAAAAAGCCTTAGAATTAAAAACGTTGGACCTGAAAAAGCATTGTTTAGATTTGTTAGTAAGAAAATATGAAATATCCCCAAAAACTGTTATGACTTGTCTGAATTTGTTTTGGGATAGCATTGAAAATGATGAACTGAATGTTCAAGAAATCGAAATTAAACACTACTTTGCAAATCTTGGGTTAGCCACTTTGTTCTTTAGACATATCAATGGAGAAAATACTGATGACATGAAGGACCTCACAGTTAAAATACATACCTATCTGCATTTAAATACAGAAAGAACTGAAAAAGTTCAACTTACTGAAAACTGCCATTTCGATCTTTTGGAGGACGATAATTGTATATTGGAGAGATTGTTGACCTTAGCTCAAGAGAATAATTACAAGGAACACCATAATGCCAGAGTTACGTTTGCTGTTAACAACACAAGCACATACAAAGAGTTTGTTTCGTGCTTCAAGTTAGATGAAAGTAATAAATACATATATTTGAAAGTTGATACAACAGAAGATCAAATCAATAATCTTGCTAGTATCACTTTTAAATCTATATTTAAATTAAAGGACATCACAATGTTAAGTGATTTCGTGAAAGAGTGTAACATAGACGCAAAGGAAATAGTAAAAGTGTTAATTATACAGTTAATGAACATGCCCTTGGAAGAAATAAGTGTTGAACTAATTGAACAGTTCATACAAGTTTTATACTACCTGTGTAATGTTACAGAAGAGGCGACTCATATAGCTTACAATGAGATATCACCCTGGTGGCAAGATATTCGTGATGTGTTAGTAGACATGCCTTGTCCTTTGAGGAGCATGATAGTTGCAATGGCTTGTAAAGCAGTTAGTAGAATATTTGAAACTAAACGTCAGGAGATAGAAGATGATATATGGGAGTCTGTTACAAAAGAAAGTGCTAAATGGGGTATACTAATCGGTAAGCTAGAGGACATTTCTATCCTTAGTATTATCCTTATGTTCAAAGACTGCTTCAGTGGAAAGTCTTTACCTAAATTGCAAATGAATGAATTAAATATTAATCTCAAATATATTTACACAAGAGGGAAAGGATCTGTAACAGAATTAATAGCGAAATGGTTATGTGGAATGGGCGTTGTTCCTGAATCGGTTGTTGCTAACGAATTACTTGAAAAGTATTCCAGTATGGGTTTGGAATCGCCTGAAACCAACGATGACGATGATTCTGATTATCTTTTTATAGAAAACAATCGTATCTATGTTGACGAAAATCCTAAGATATTTAAATGGCTCTCTCTATTAAGACAGCAATTTCCACTAAGCACATCATCGAATTACATAATTGCAAACATGTGTTGGGAATATTCTATGGCTTGGCAGACATCCATGAAGAATTGTGAGCAACTTGAAACAGTCCTTCAATGTCTTACGTGCATATCGGACTTGCATATTAGATTAGGTTTATTTTCCATTATATGGTCCACATATATTAAGCAAGTGTTTGAAGTGAGTTGTCGTTTAGTAAACAAAGTGGGAAGACTGCCAAAAGATCCATTGTGCCTTCAAGATGTTGGCTTTGACAGTACGAGCATGGTCAAATTCCTTCAAATTGCGTCTAAATATTTATATGAATTCCTGAACTGTTCAAATTTCTCAAGCACTCATAATAAAAAAGCCATTCAATTCGAGAAAATTTGGGATGAAAGTATTCCTTCTTTAGTAGAAGTGGCGCAAGATAATAAGAGTGTTAATACCGATATATTAAATTTAAATTATCAAATATCATGTACGGTGTACTATATGTGTCATTTTAATGTAAAACTGTCCAAACCACTGGATAGTCTGTACGATATTGACTACCAGTATATATTTGAAGCATTAACTGGTAACATACATAACAGAGAAATAAGCATGAAAGCATCTGAAAAATTGAGAAATCCGAGGATGAAATTTTTAACGAAACTCGTTCGATCTGCGGTAGAAACAATAACCGCATCGGAAAATGACGAACCATTCCAAACATATAATAGTGAAGAATGTCTTGCTTGGATTGAAAGAATTACCCTACTAGCAGAGCTATGGAATATTGATAACGACTTTATAAGGCGTCAACAGGTAAAGACCGTGAAAATCCTATAAAATAAAACTTTTTTTGCGAATAACCTATTTAATTGTACTTTTGTTATAGGTAATTTCACTTTACCATCTTGGCTATGACATGTTGGCTGAAAATATAATAGGCTTACTTATAGAACCTGAAATAGTCCTGCCATCACTGTTAGCCTTAACTACACAAAGATTCAAGAGAAGTTTGGAACAGTCAAGCAATCAACCGGAGTGGATAGTTACAATGCCACCTCAACTTTACAAACGTCTTCAAAATACGGTCAGTAGTTTCTTATCCCTGGTTATGGTTTGCTTTGCTTTTCCAGTATAAGAAGTATTTTAGATTTTGTGCATTCTTTTGCTATGCCCATTAAATTTTTTCGTCTTCTTCTTTTCGAATCGATGGTACTTTTTAGATGAGGTTGGCCCAGTAGGCACACGAATGCCAGCAGAAAGGCATGATTATTTTGTACCAAGGAGAAACCTTGATGAGAGGTCAATTGATTTAATTACTGAAAGTGGCGTAGAAAAGTAGTTCATAATTAAAATTAAATTTTATGTTTGTTGCAGACATTGGATACTTCAATACCAGCTCATCCGTCAATGGCCACAACAAAAATGGTACTCGAAAAAATACTTATCCAAATAGATAAAAAAAATTCAAATAATCCTATAAATTCTCAGAATATTAAAACTACTGAACTTTTAATTGAAAGTTGCGAAGTGTTGATAAGGCGTAAACTGTAAGATATTTAACCGCATGTAATGTTTTTAATTGATCCCCAATTAATTCCTTTTCGATTTCCTAAAAATACTAATCGATCGTCTTTTTATAGTCACTATCGTCTTCTTGTGATGTGCTCTAGCCTAATAACTGCGACCAACATGGATGTAAAGCCCAGGAAAATAAACTTGCTCTGCATAAAAAAAACTTGTAAAGATTTCTTATCGGGATTATCTTTATTTAAGTAATAAAAATAGGTACTGTGTAAAAGTCCATTGCGAAATCGTGTGCGAACAAAAAGTTAGTGACAAATATCGCGAAAATCAGTGTTTAGCAAATATTTCGTAAAGAGCTTGTTTTATGTCAATTTATTTATGGCAAGTTTCTTTACTCCTCACATGATTCTGCACAAAAAAGACACACAATACAACTATTTTCTTAATGTCACGGCAATCGGAACTAAGTACTTTATTGTTGTTTTATTTTGATTTCCGTGTGAACTATAAAGAGCTGTAAAATTGTATTCCTTTTTGACCGACTTCAAAAAAGGTGGTTCTGTATTTACTCCTTTTCAATATTATGTATAGTATACCACGGAAATTAATAAAAACATAAACAAAATAAAATACTTCTTCAGCCGATTTCCAAAAAAGAGCAGGTTCGTTCGACATGTAGACTTTGTTTTTTTTTTTTTTAGATTAGGTAGGTATGCAACTAAAATAAATATTTATCTGGTTATTCTTTTCAATTCAGTCAGAAAATTACTTCAGCTGATGTAGCTGTGTCAGTATGTTCACTAGCGATGATGGAATGATCGCTTTCTTCACTGCTCGAACAGGTATTTATTATAAAATTTCCACGTGTGAATCAAACATGGTTAAAATTTTCTATATTCGGCCTCAAATTTTATTGAATGATCACATACTTTTTTCCATTCTTCCAAGCCAATGATATTGATTTTTTCCAATATAATTTCTTTGATTGTAGTCACAATCATTGCAACATTTTTAATAGCTACGTATCCTTTAATTTGAGACCAAATGTTTTCAATTGGATTAAAATCCGGATGCTATTATGGTGGCAATCGTAAAATGGTATGGCCATGTTTTTCCATAATGCGATCAATAGCAAACTCTGAGTATGTTTTTTTACAATGTCAATGATTTTGGGTTATGAGGAATGTTATGTTGCTGCAACCACTGCCAGCGTGAACGTTCTTCTTTCGAAATTGGCTTCTTTACCCCTTTTTTATTTATATCTGCCCCAGAATTCCTTTTTGAATGCGATGTAAGCACATAATAACACGATTCATCCATGAAGACAATATTTTTACCATCAGCCCTCATCCTTGAATTTCTCGGAGATACTTAAGCCTTTTAAGGCGAATATCACTTTACAATTAGTATTTCCCGATTGCTGTCTGTTTTTTTTTTATATCGAAAACCAGCATCTTTCAAAAAATTTCTTAAAGTTCCCAGAAAGCCTCCAAATTGGATAGCCTCAACCAACTTTGTTTTTAAAGTCCTCAAACAAGATAATTCCTTGAAGCGTAAATGAAAATCGTAAATCATGTTACTTATGTTATGAGTTTATGACACAATATTCAAAATCGTCCAAATTTAAACGAAATTGTTTGGTCTTTTTTACTCTTTTTGGTGATGGGAAGGGAGACGATTTATGTTTTTATCATTTTCTTTTACAATTTTCTTTACAGTTCCGACTGAAACACCACAAGCTTTAGAAACACGTTTTTGAACTTTTTGAAAATAACCATTGCTTTCTTTCTTGAATCCATCGGCTTCTTGTAAAAAATACAAGTATACGCTTTAAATTATCTGTCGTGCCTGCGACTTTAGCACCTTTCCTCCGATTTTTAAAATAAATTACATTAAGTTAAAAGAGTATTAACAACTTTACTTCCAAGTCGATTGAGAGCGTCCGGTCTGCACCATGAGCAAAGGGCACCCACAGACGAAGTAGTATTCAGATTGTGATCTCCCATATAATCGCTATACGAATCTGAATTCTAGAAAGTGAAGTTTTTTTTTAAATTTTATCACACAAAAATTTTGCAACTCGTAGTGTAATGAACAGAGTCTTTTTGTTAGAGTTGTCAAGACCAGAATAGTTTGGAAACTAGCCTTTTAAGCCTTTAACCGACTACAAAAAAAAAAGGTCCTGTTTTAATTCAACCCGAGGTTGTGATTGTGTGAAGACAGGTGTAGCTATTGCTCACCTGTAGTGTGTGTAACATAAAGTCATGTGATGAAAATAAAAAACATTAAATATTATCATTTCCTTTATTTCATTAAATAATAATAATATACATATAAATAACATTTTTAAATATTATAATATAAAAACATTTCAAAATATCAATAATAGTAAGTAGCCCACCGGTATCGGGAACAGGGTCCAAGCTACGGTCAGGGCTCCAGAGAGAGGAACCTCCTAACAATGCGCGCCGTGTCCAGAAGTACCGCTTTGTGAATCAGACCTTTAATCCAGCTGCCCAACAAGAGCCTCTTTACCGCTATATCAGGCTTATTGGCAACAATAGTCCTGTCAGTGATGATGGATCAATCCCAATCCAATGTGATATTTCCATTTTCAAGAATTAAGTACCTTTAATCCAACTGCCCAACAAGAGCCTCCTTACCGCTATATCAGGTTTATTGGCAACAATAGTCTTGTCAGTGATGATGGATCAATCCCAGTACAATGTGATATTTCCATTTTCAAGAATTAAGTACCTTTAATCCAACTGCCCAACAAGAGCCTCCTTACCGCTATATCAGGTTTATTGGCAACAATAGTCCTGTCAGTGATGATGGATCAATCCCAATCCAATGTGATATTTCCATTTTCAAGAATTAAGTACCTTTAATCCAACTGCCCAACAAGAGCCTCCTTACCGCTATATCAGGTTTATTGGCAACAATAGTCTTGTCAGTGATGATGGATCAATCCCAGTACAATGTGATATTTCCATTTTCAAGAATTAAGTACCTTTAATCCAACTGCCCAACAAGAGCCTCCTTACCGCTATATCAGGTTTATTGGCAACAATAGTCTTGTCAGTGATGATGGATCAATCCCAGTACAATGTGATATTTCCATTTTCAAGAATTAAGTACCTTTAATCCAGCTGCCCAACAAGAGCCTCCTTACCGCTATATCAGGTTTATTGGCAACAATAGTCTTGTCAGTGATGATGGATCAATCCCAGTACAATGTGATATTTCCATTTTCAAGAATTAAGTACCTTTAATCCAACTGCCCAACAAGAGCCTCCTTACCGCTATATCAGGTTTATTGGCAACAATAGTCTTGTCAGTGATGATGGATCAATCCCAGTACAATGTGATATTTCCATTTTCAAGAATTAAGTACCTTTAATCCAGCTGCCCAACAAGAGCCTCCTTACCGCTATATCAGGTTTATTGGCAACAATAGTCTTGTCAGTGATGATGGATCAATCACAGTACAATGTGATATTTCCATTTTCAAGAATTAAGTACCTTTAATCCAACTGCCCAACAAGAGCCTCCTTACCGCTATATCAGGTTTATTGGCAACAATAGTCTTGTCAGTGATGATGGATCAATCCCAGTACAATGTGATATTTCCATTTTCAAGAATTAAGTACCTTTAATCCAACTGCCCAACAAGAGCCTCCTTACCGCTATATCAGGTTTATTGGCAACAATAGTCTTGTCAGTGATGATGGATCAATCCCAGTACAATGTGATATTTCCATTTTCAAGAATTGAGTCGGGCAAACTACAAGGCTGTATTTCAGAGCAAAATGCTGATGGATTATCCTGGCTACAAGGTTGCAAGTATGCAAGTACTCTTCATTAGCTAGACAAGAACACCCGGAGATAATGTGTCGGATTGATTCTCCCGGACGATGGTATGCCCAACAGATGTCAACCGTGCCGTCTTTCACAATATATTTCCGGTAGTTGTTCGTCATCATAACTTCGTCCATAATCGCAAAGACAAAACCTTCGGTTTCCCCAAATCGTTAATGTCAAGCCAGGCTTGCGCCAGTTCTCCAGCCACTATTATTTATTAATATTTTTATTTTTCAATTTTGTTTTATATTTTATAAATGCTTTATTTTGCATTGGTGGCAAACTTTTGCTTTCCAACCTAAACACATCTGTGCCCTTTATTATTTTATTTATTACATTGCACCAATTAAATACCGCTAATCGAAGACTTAATTCTAGAAAGCATTCCTCAACAGCATCCCTGTGTATTACACAATCCTGAAAATCAAACAAATACTTGGATTTTATTTTATTTTTAATTTCTTTTATAATACCCGTTTGTTGCGGTGTGATTTCCAAGAATTCGTTTGCTTCCTGAATTATGTAGCCAAAAGTCCTCACGGCTTTTTCGGAAGGGTAGGTCAATTTTTTAAGGTTACTCGTGTTTCTGTATTCTCTACCAGCTATCCAATTACTGGTAGAACTTGATTCACGAGAAGTTAGATTTCTTTCACATTGCTTACAATAGTTTTTGTTTAAAATTTTTCTTATAACCCACCCTGTGGTATAGGCCCGTGAATGAACTTTTAGTTTTTCTTGGATTGCAGTTGTGGGGATATTCTCTATTACTGCACTCCGAAGGCTAGAGGATCCAGCTGAGCCAGCACTGTCGACATTTGTTTTATTATTTTTTGTGGTTTCAAATAAGGCCTTGAGTTTTACTAGTTGCTCACCTGAATCCTCTTCACAATTATAACCATCGGAGTGGAATTTTATAAATCTTGTGATTAGAAGTGACTTAAAGGTGTTTTTAAAGGTGTGGCAATTTGGATCATTATTTCTAAAATTATATGCTCTGACTTGTCCAAAAAGTTTTCTTTCGGATCCGAGTTAAAATATCTTGGTCTCAAGATATTTTTATTCTTAAAAAATTGCCACAACCTTTGATAGCTTTTCAGCGTAACTATCCAGTTTTTAGTGTGGGCACTGATGTCTCTCTATCATTTTTATTTTCTAAAAATTTTATGCCTTGTAGTTTTTTTATTGCCTCGCTCCAAAACTTGTGGTGCTGAGATGATGCGGTCACTGCATTCCGCAAAGGTTTACCTTTATTTTTATTGCTCGAAAGACAGGTTCCATTGACTGAATCAAATAAATCATCAAAAAATTATACAATTTCTGCCGTATTTGTTAAAGTTGGGCTTACTGGTTTGCCATCAGCATATTGAGCTGCAACAAAAAATTCTTTAGTATACTATTTTTATGTGACACAACTTGCAGTTGTTGAGAAAACTATATTGCAGGCAAAATACTAACAAAACTGAGCAGTGTACGACAAAGTAGCTGCCACTGTTTTGCTGAACACTCTCACACAATTCTTAACCTGCAATAAAATAGGCTAATTAAGTACTTACTCAGCTTTGAACACCTTGAAATATTGTTAAACAACACTGTTCCCATGACTCAGTACGGCTTAATGCGTGATTATTGTGATTAAACCGAACAGACTAGGTATCCGTAGGCAACCATCTTCACAAACGAAACAATAATTACCTTCCATCTTCTTTAATTTTTTCTGGAATCACATGTTCATCATTTAATTTATGTAGCAATCGCATTTGTGCGTGATTGCAGTCCGTTTTATATACATCCACGATGTCATTCCATTTGGATATTTTATTGTCATATTTAATATTTTTTGTAATGAAATTATTTCTTAAACCCTTTATTAAATGGGGTAATCAGATTTTTTATTATCAAATAAGTTACAATAATTAGTAAGGTAATTATTTTTTTTCACAGGAATCCCTGTCCACTAATTCATAGGTTACAAACCTTTATAAAAAAATAATAAATAAAATAATTTTATTTCTAGTATCATTGACTCATAATTATTATAAAAACACTCATATTGTCACATTACATACAACATTACAAATTAATTTATTATAATTCAACTAATTAATAGAAATCATAATAAAACATAATACACAATAAAAAAATAAAACCATAATAAAAAATAATCACAATTAATTAACAACTTACACATACAATGAGGTTTGTTAGTCGCATCAGTCTGCCACATGCCGCTTACAGCAGTGGGAGATGATGGAATAATCAAGCCTTTCCGCGAGCGCGGCCAGCATGAGCGCACTGGCCGCACCAGCGACGTGCCTCTCTTGCGCATAGTGGCGTGGAAGCAATCCACGCGCGCTTCCGCAAACATAAAACGTGCGCTTAGTCGATGCACTGCAATAGCGGGGGAGCGCTAACATCATCCGGAACGCGTTGTTGAACTGGACACGAAGGGCGCTGTACGATCTTTGCGTATAGTCAGTCCACAAGCTGCACGTGTACACACGGTTACACATCAAGCTATGCATATCCAGTTTACACTGATCTCTCATTGTAAGGACATCGTATACAATGCGAGATCAGCTTATACTGGATATTTATAGCTTGATAGCATAGTTGCTTGCATAGTTTGCTTGCTTGTAGCCGTGCGTCCGCTAGTAGTGCAGTAAGCTCTAAAAAGTGTCACTCTAACATCTTTAGAGCACTGTGCAAAACTGCCATGCCATAACCATATTCGCTGTAACCGACAGCGCCCTTCGCTCCCGCTCTATGTCCGCATCATCTCTCAAGGCAGGAGTCACGACATGTCCTAAGTACTTAAAAATGTTCACTTTTTCCAATGGAGAGCCATTTAGCTTTATACGTGGCATTTCTATCACTTTCCTAGACCCACCCTGAAAAACCTCCGGCCAAAAAGAACCGTTAATGCGTAGGTTGACTACGGTAATGTAGATGTAGTGCTAGGTAACGCCAGTGCCTTTTTGCCATTGGTACATGAAGATAAGCCTGTGATAGGTATATTTTGGTTTGGCCATGTAGTCTTTGTAGGAAGTATTGTAGTTTTCGATGGTTTACCAGTCGGATCTTTTGTAGTCTTATCTGACTTTGGTGTTAAGAAAATGTTTGAGAGGAGGTTTTGCAGTCAAATTTTATGATGGACTTTTGTTGAATCATTTTTGTAATTTCTTGGTCTATCAGTGGGGAAGTTGGTGTTCGCAATTTTTCCAGTAATGATGGTGTTAAGGTTATGGTTGGTGGTTTTCCGAGAACGGAATTACTTAGCCTTTTATGATGGATTTTGGTGTACCTAGATTTTTCTTCGCCAATATTTACAACTTAATGTGGATTTCTGAAGGAATTAAGGTCTCAGGGCTGCTTTGGTTTGTTTTCCTTTTCTGTATACATATGATTACAATTTTAGAGGCACCATGTGTTTTGATCGCCTCTTGTAATTTGTCTTCGTCTCATAAATGAGTACCTGATGGCGGGATGTCATTGAAGACCGATCGGTAAACATTATTCTTCGGCTCATACAGTTTTCGTCGAGACTTAATTACTTCGGCACGTTTGCCGTAAGTGTAAAGTTGTTAATAATTTGCAAGTCGTCGGATATTGAGCGGAATTCACTTTCTGACGCTAGTTCCTTCTTTAGGCTTTCTGTGGCCTCTGGGTGTTGTTTAGCTACTTTTTTTCCAGGGCTTCCTGAAGTGTGAGCCGTTACACCAAAAGTCCATGAGTTAAGGCCCAAACGCGGAGTCACATTTCCCCAGCAGCTTTAGCCTTTAGCTGATTGAGGTGGTAGCGTTGGTACATTGTTGCATTTATTCGAAGACAATGGAAAAAAAACTAGTGAGGCTTGATGTTTTTTCTGGGAGTCAGCGTAGCGAATCTTATTCCATGTTGGTTCCCCATGCCTTTGACATTTAAGACCTTGTTGCTTCAGAATTGGATTTGTTCTGGGTATGACAGGCTCGCTCTCTTTTATCGACGGTGACAATATGTCCCAATTATTATTGGTCTCATTGGGGTATTCATCGGGTCGGTAGCATTTCCTTTTGGTGTACAGGAAGGTAATGATGAGTAGCTTCTGCGTTTGGGGGTTTCTCTCCGGTCATGATGAATAAAAAGTAGTCACTTTTTTTTTTTTTTTTGTATGGGAAATCATCAAATGACTTCTCTCGCTCTGGGCAGAGTGGGAGGGCGTGTCAGACTTTTACTGACTAAAACCCACCCATGTTCCTTCAGGTGCCCGTGCCAGGGCTACGGTATCTCTCGAACTACCCGCGACCCCGGCGGTATCGGCCCAATTGACCCCGTCACTGCTGACATCTCTTTGAGGCGCGCGTGGACCACAACGCGCCGTCGACCCTGGCCTGGTCCTGGTCCGATGAAGACGATGGAAGTCTTGGTAGCTTTCGCTTTATATTTTGATTGGGTTATTTCGACTTTCATAATTAGACCTAGAGTAGATTTTAACTCTATTTTTATGTGACTACGTCCATTGTTATTGCGTCTGAGATCTGTTCTCTGGAATAAACAGACGCTCTTATTGTCTCTACTATCCTTTTGAATATTTCTGGTTGCACAAAAGATCTGCGCAGTTTTACTGCTACGTGGTTCGGTTATTAATAAGGGCCCTATAAATATCCCAGTCTAATAGCTTCAGCTTCATGTTTTTGTAGGCTTTTTCGCCAATGACTTTCGCTTCAGGATAGGAGGCTTTAACCAGCTCTACTGATGGGATTGCGAAACGTATTTTATTTATGATCTTGTGGTCCATCTTCCTGCCGAGGAGTTTCTACTTGGACTAATCGATGACTTTCCAGTATCTCCAACCAGTGGGAGACTATTCGATGATGGATTTAACTTCAGCTAAAAGTGTCTCCTTTTCTTCATCATAATTACGCGTGAACAGTTATCCAGTGTGATGAAATTTTCCGAAGGCGCCGTCTGTCGATTGGAAAAGAAAAGCGCGCTTAAGTAATTGGTGATCATCGGACAATACACGGTATTGCCAACAGGGTAAATGGTTGGTCGGGTCAGTGTGGTAGCCGGTTGGTCAAGCCTAATCGGATCGGATTTTGGGCATGGTTGGATCAGACTGTAGATCGGTCGGATCAACCTTTGGACCCGGTCGGGTCAGACTCCCAGGCCCGGTCGGCCGGGATTTTCTGTCCGATCGTATTTTCGTCTCGTTCTGAGTTCTTCTTGGGCAATCTTCCTCAACATATTATTTATAGGTTCTCGGTTGCATATGTGGATTACACTTTCTAGCATTTCTAAAATGCTGTGCGCCAACGAGTTGGGGTCGCGGTTTTGATTGTTGGAATATTTTTGTAATTTTCGGATCCTGATGGTAAAGCCCTGCCCTCATTTTCGGTTTCTTCCGCATTTTCCAATATTAGATCAACTTGAGGGACAGGGTCGCACTCGTCACTTTCTAAAGTTTCAACGACGCTTTCTATTTTTTCCAAAAACTCTAGCTGTTGCTGTACCTTTTCGGCCTCAGCATGCAACTCTGGGGCGCGATATCTCACAGCCTTAACGACTTTTTAACCGACTTCAAAAAAGAGGAGGTTCTCAATTCGTCGGAACCTTTTTTTTTTATTTTATTTTTTTTATGTATGTTCCCCGATTACTCGAAGATGGCGGGACCGATTTGGATTTTTTTTGTTTTATTCGAGAGGGTATACATCACAGTTGGTCCCATATAAAATTGATTAACTTTACTTTGGTAGTTTTTGAGTTAGCTTCAATAATACGTATTTTTTCCCACTTTTATATGGATGATGTTCTAGTTTGTTTTGCAGATAATGGTATTAGAATTTGTGTGGGGTAGGAACACAACTAAAAAGTGAAAAATAAAAACTTTTTTACAAAAAAATACAACCGACTTCCAAAAACAACACTACAAAGTGAAAAATAACTTTAATTTCGGAAGTCGGTGGCAAAAAATGAAAATACATTTAACACCGACACCGACTTCCGAAATTGAAGTTATTTTTCACTTTGTAGTGTTGTTTTTGGAAGTCGGTTGTATTTTTTTGTAAAAAGGTTTTTTTGCATTTCTGGACTAGTAGTGCAATTTCTGGGACCGAGTTAATGCCATCGACTGTAACCAGATTGTGAAGCCTATGACCTAGACATTAGAAATATAAAAAACAGATCTATGGTACGCACACTGATACGTGAACGTAAATGGTTGAGGTAATCACAGAGCCGAAATAGTTCCTTTACCTTGCACACAGTTTATTGTTACAATTACTAACACTATTATACAGGCAACAGCACATCCGGTTTACCAAACTGTTAAAAATTTCTCCAAATGATTTTAAACCTTAAAATATTGACCGTTAAGTTCAAAATCGAATGAGAAAATTTGAGCTTGTAGTAACTTGACCTGCTGCTGTGTAAATAATACTCTGAACTTAAAAGGAAACACTAGCAGTTCCTGGGACGCCAGTATGTCTCAACTCGCGAGTCGCTACTACATCACAGCCAATACTGTCGCTCCATGCACACCATACTGAATCCTAGCCCCGCACAACGCTAAACATGAAAGATCGACATATATACCTATTTATATATTATATAGTTAACTATTTAAGTAAACATTTAGTACTACCCGCTTTACTCAAATTATTCATAAGCGTATTTCACGAGAACCATAATGCTCGTACGCGAATTTTGTATAGAACTATTTTGTGTAGAATTAGCTGGAATGGAGGAATAAACTTGCCTTATTATCATAGAGAATTGCCGTAAAACCAAAACTTTACAAAATATTAGCCAACAACTGATTTTCGTCACCTTTGACAGTTAACTTTTTTCGCACAGGATTTCACAATGGACTTTTCACACAGCTTTTCAGATGCTTTCGAGCGTTGGCTCCGTACGGCATTTCATACAAAATTTCAAGTCCTTTTTTATCGAAATGAATGATTCGATTTTAATGAAACTTCATACAATAACGTATTATAAATAGACGCGTCATGCACGAACATTAGTGTACTCAAAAACGGCGT
Organism: Cosmia pyralina; assembly: GCA_946251885.1. NCBI lineage: Eukaryota > Metazoa > Arthropoda > Insecta > Lepidoptera > Noctuidae > Cosmia > Cosmia pyralina. The sequence continues at coordinate 18,157,443 of OX276346.1, forward strand.
AAGCCATGAAGTAGCTACATACCAGTACATACAATCATACTGTGCGCGAAGAAAAGGAAAGATCCATGCCGATACCTGTTTTTAGAAAGAGATGAACATACATATTTAGTTACGTCACTAACTGCTGCATTTTCATTGGCGCGCGCGCGCGTGGTTAGCAGCAGTCGGAGGAATTTGGGGCAGTGGGGCAAAGAAATGTGGGGCACTCGATTTTACTCGTGTTGACAAAATTTAAACTTTAAAATTTTTGAAAGCAATATATATATTTTTTTTTAATATTTCGGATTTGTAGTACGTATCTAATTAAAATAATAAAACAAGACATAATGTGATCATAAAATATTTTATTTTCGAAATAAATAATGTGAATATAAATACACACACACACAACACAATTATTGTACCTGCGTGAAGCCGGGGTGAATTGTTAATACCTACATATAAGTGTGAAAGTATTGTATGTTTGAATGGTTACTCAAGCTTTCAAAATAATCCGAGCAGACCGTAGAATACCTAGTTGGCATCCAATCATCTTCACTCCTTGGGAGTCCTAATTATCTTCAACAATTTTTCCCTCATCAGTCCGTCTAGACAATCTAAAATAAAAGAAAAACGGTAAGTAATATTCATAACACGTAATTAATATGCAGGATTACATGACATGATTTTATATCAAACAATATCAGGTACCCAAAAGTCTGTATTAAAAATACCGCTGCCATAGTTGCCCTATCCTCCCCTAGTCACGAGTACTCACGAGCCCGCTCGGGCGCTCGCAGGAAAATGGCGGTACAAGTACAAAACAAAAAACGTTTTAAATGTTATAAGTAATAAAAAAATACAGTACTGACGCATGAAATAAGACGTTTTTCGTTTCTCTCACAGTAGTAGTATAATTTTTACGTCGTCTTTAAACACAGGAAGGCATTTTCTTCAGTAATAAAAATTGCTGCAAATTGCGAGTGACACAGGGCTCGGAAACGTTATTTAAAATAACGTTTTCAAAACGTTTCTAACAGTTCTTTGCACAACATTTTGTTCGGAACGAAAACGAAATAAGAACGTTTCAAAAACCGATTTATTCCGCTGGACGCAGCCGCGCCCGAGCGTGCGGTGACAAGCATGAACTTATTGAGTTAAGTAAGGTACTACCTTACGTATTCATTTCATTCATCGGAAATGGAAAAAACGGTTAAAAACGTTTTAATAATCGAGAACGATTCAAATTTTGTTCTGCTTCAAAAACGTTATTTACAATGTTCCGTTCGAACGTAACCGAAACAAATCGTTTCTTAGGTATTTAAGACGAAACCGTTTTGAAAAATATACCGGTATCCGAGCCCTGGAGTGACAGTGACGTGACGCCACGACACTGGATGGTGCCCGACTAATCTCAAGTCGGGCAATTACCTTCCATTTACTTTGCCAAAATTGAGCGCGGGTAACGCATCATTGACTTCATACGCATACGCAGGATACATACGTCTAAAAACTTAGTTAAGAACATTTTCGAAATGTTAAGACATTTCGAAAATGTTCTTAACTAACTTTTAGACCTATGTATCCTGCTTATGCGTATGAAGTTTCATTAAAATCGGTTCATTTCAATAATAAAGGACTTAAAAGTTTGTATGAAATGCCGTACGGAGCCAACGCTCAAGGCGAAAGCGCTAGGGCATCCCGCGAAATTCAAAATTTCTTACGTTTTTTGCAATTTGCAAGTCAGTCGTAGGTTGTATGTTGATCTAAATATGATTCACACCGAATCAAATATTTATTTATAGAATTATAATCATAAAAATCATCAATACAACTCTCTAAGTTCATATTACCCTATTGAATGACTAATTCATGAGATTTGAGGCCAATTCTAACTTATGGAGTTATATTGCTGATTCTAATGATTATAATTCTGTAAAGCCAATCCATATTAGTTACGGCCGCGAATCATATTTTAATCAACATACAACCTGACACTGACCAGCAAATTACAAAAATCGTAAGAAACTTTGAATTTCGCGGGCTACCTTAGCGCATCCCCTTAAATAAAGATAATCCCGGTGAGAAATCTTCACTGAGATTTATTTCGCAGAAGTGTCTTGTATTTGTCTTATTATCTTGGACTAGTGTAGCATCACTCGGCTCGCTCGTGGTTAGTCACTTTACAATTCTAACCCATTTGGTCGGGGGGTGTAGGGGAGGTGAGCCTAAAACGGGTACCCCACCCAAAGCGGGTAGGTTTTTATATTTGCGTGCCGTAAGTAAAATTGTAAATGTGTGAGTGCAGTGTGGTGTGATTGTTTGATGCTCGGGGGAGCATCAACCAATCACATACAGACGGCTCACTACAGCGGTGCAAGCGCTTTCGAGGTGAGATAAAAAAAAATATTTTTGCTATCTCCACTAGAAAATATTGGTTTGGAATAGTTGTGGAATAGATATGTTCTCAAAAGTTTTACGCTATCATTTGCTACTAATGTGCTACTTTATCTTCGAAAGCTTGTGGCTACCTGTGTTTTAATTTTAAGGTTATTATTAGGTGTAAAAATTAAAACGTGCTCTTGGGCAAAATGGGTAGGGGTAAATCGGGTAGTTATACTCATACCCGCCTTTAAAGGACAAGATTATATGTGTCAATTTTCATATTAGGCTCACGAGGCGTGGACAACATAGTCTGGTAGAGGTTCCTATTACCTACTGTGCCGTCTGTCAGGAATAACTAACTTTATATTTATTAACTGAGACGTTAAAGTTGATTTATGATGATCCCAGAAAACCTAAAAGATTAATAATGAAGACTGCAATAAAAATGATGACTTAATAATGTATAGACTTAGCTAACCAAATTTCACTGAAAGATGGATTGATTTAACTTTTAACCCTTACCCGTTCTGCCCAAACGCCTTACCCGTTTTAGGTCCCCCATGTGGGCAAAACGGGTAATTTGTAGGGTATTTTTTTTGTTTGTTTTTATTCTATTAATGAAGAAAATGTTTATGTTAGTCCTTAATTTGGATTCTTTAATTAAATATTTGAAAAGTAAAAATAGAAGTTTAATTTTCTTTTCTAGAACTACAGTATAGTATACGAGGGAGGATCAAAAAGTAGTGAGAATGAGATAGATTATACTCAAGCTTTGTCCTCGATATTAGCATAGTTCACATGTAGTACCACATACAATGTCGCCATATCGCACTGAAGTTGAGGGTAGTATTTGTTTACTCTCATTTTTTTTTTATTGTGGGTAGTTCCATCCTTTCTCCTTCCCTGGCAGCCAATGGGCCGTCATTCACATTTCAGTGCTCCGCCACGTCGCAAGATTCGTAATTTCTTTTGTGCCGTGCAGTGTTAAGTGCTTTTTTCGATCAAGATTTTCTACTCAAAAATAACTTGAAATGAGTAAACGCGCTCGAAATGAACCCAGTGAATACGATTACGAGTACATGGCAAAAAAGTTTAAAGAATTAGAAAGGGTGTTCCTGCACGCACAAAGAAAACACGAAAGTGAGAAACCGCCGTCACCGATACCTCCTGGAAGTGGATCGTCGTCGTCGTCAGCCGCCTCATCACGTGCGCCGTCCCGTGCCGGCTCGCGCGCAGGGTCCCGCGCTGGCTCGCGCGCCGCCTTGCCCGCGCACGAGCCCGAGCCTGTGCCCACTGCGGCGCATAGTTCCAGCTCCGACTCCGGATCGGATTCGAGTTCTTCGTCCCGATTGCGGTCACCGTCACCTGACGGTGCTGCCCGGGCCTCATTCTACTCACACTACTCGAAGCAGGACTGTGACAAACAACAAGGTGGGTGTACCTACCTACTTACATTAATATCAGTGTTTGATTCAATTCTGCGGGTAACCTATGGGGTTATCACTTAATTGATTACACGATATTAAATGATTTCACATATGAGTTAGTGTTGCGGGTAGCCTTTGGGGCTATTACTTACTTCACTAAAATGTGATAAGAAATTTTGTGATGCGGGCAATCTGTGGGATTGTCACTTCACACCTAAGCAAGCGGGCAATTTCTGGGATTGTCACAAAGCTTTACCTACATTATTTTCTCCGTCACAATGGCTGTGACAAAATACTACCTATGTGGTTTTCTATAAAGCGGTAATGCGGGCAGCTTTAGGGGCTGTCACTTTGCTAGCTTTGAGGATGACACTTACATCTGAATTATATCGATTTTAGACCGGCCTTCAACGAGTAGTAAAGATGCACGTAACCCGCCGCGCGCCTTGCAGGCTGCAGCCGCTCCGGGGCAGGCACCGCTGCCTACAGCTGGTGCAGCCGCTGCTGATCAGGGGAAGCCCGCGCCGCCTGCGCCGCCCGCGCCTCCCGCGGCGCCTGCACCTCCCGCGGCGCCCACGTCGGCCGCGTCATCCACGTCACAACCCGTCGCAAATTCCTCCGGAGAACAGCCGCCGGTAGTTGCAGAGCTAGATGATGAGCTTTTAAAAATCTTAGGAGAAGATCCCTCAAAAACGAAGGCCTCTGGAAAGGACATACAGTCCGATCTTGCTGTAAGGTTACAGCATATAGCCACTACAGGTTTGACAAAAGATACTCGCAAGGAGCTTTTAGAAAAATACTTACCTCCAGGTAACTGTACTTTGATTGATGCTCCGGATCTCAATCCAGAGGTTAAAGCTGCAGTCTCCGAGGCTATTTACAAAAGAGACAAAGGTATAAAGACCAGACAGAAACAAGTATCTTCGGCTATTGCTTGCGTTGCTGAAGCTATTACTATACTTCTCTCAGCTGAGAAAAAGGACATGACACTTATCAAGATTTTAATGGATGCCAGTAAGCTATTATGTGACTGTCAGAACCAGGACTCTACTACACGCCGTAACTTTGTGCTTTATAATTTGAAAAAAGAATTAAAGGACCAGTTGCAGGCTACTAAAATTGACAAGTATCTATTTAGCAAGGATTTGGCAGATACTCTAAAAGCAGCTAAAGCTATGTCAAAATCTGGAGCAGATATGAAACCTGTTTCGACTACACAACGACCAAAAAAGTTCTCATCTAATACTCAGCCGCAGAAAAATTTAAACTGTCGTGCTCCTCCCTCTACTTACAAGCAGAGACCGAAGGGGACCCAGAGGAAGGAGCCTGCTCCGAAGAGTCGTCCCGACAACTACTCGAGAGCGTCGTCGCGTCCAGCGCCACCGCCGCCGCAGCCGCCAGCGCCGAGCCGCAGCCGCCGCTAGACATGGTAAAGTACGCCGGCAGGCTATCACAATATTTACCGCAGTGGTCACTTATCACTAATGACAACATCATATTATCATGGATAGAGGGTGTTAAAATACCGTTTTCACGCCCAGTTTTTCAACAACAGGCACCTACGCAAAGATCTTACTCTATTGATGAACTTATATCTATAGGAGCAATATCAGAGTGCCAACCCTGTGAAGGCCAATTTATATCTTCAATATTTTTAGTACCGAAACCGAATGGCAAATCAAGGTTCATCTTGAACTTGAAAGCATTAAATAAATTTATAGACACAAAACATTTTAAATTAGAAGATTTGCGAACCGCCTTAAAGTTAATTTCTAGGAATTGTTTTATGAGCACACTGGATCTAAAAGATGCATATTTTTTGATCCGTATACACGATGATTATAAAAAGTATCTCAGATTTGAATTTGGGGAAAAATTATATAATTTTAATGTAATGCCTTTTGGCTTCAATATTGCTCATTTTCTATTTACGAAGATATTAAAACCAGTAGTGAGTCTGCTCCGTTCCTGTGGTTACATTTCCACAATATATCTAGATGATATGTTACTCATATCAAATAGTTTTGACGGATGTTTACAAAATATTGCAGATACGCGAAGGCTCCTAGAAGCTTTAGGTTTTATAGTGAACATTGAAAAGAGTAACCTTTATCCTACAAACATATGCAAGTTTTTGGGGTTTCTTATAGATTCACATAACTTACAAGTTAGTTTACCCCAAGATAAAATTGATAAAATAAAAACTGAAGTGAATAAGTTTCTTAATCTAGATCGCTGTAAATTAAGAGAATTTGCCCGTTTATTAGGCTTACTTACCTCAGCTTGCCCAGCCGTCGAATACGGCTGGCTTTACACTAAAGACCTAGAGAGATGTAAATATCTTAATCTATTAAGTGATGATAATTATGATAAGTACATTACCCTATCACCGTCAATATTGCCAGATCTCGAATGGTGGTCCCGGGCAATTAATAATCCTATTAATAAGATTAAACAAAATGACTTTTGTTTAACGATTTTTAGTGATGCCTCAACTACGGGGTGGGGAGCTGCGTGTGGTGAGGAAAGGGCGAGCGGATTATGGACAGAGGTTGAACGGTCAAAACACATAAATTACTTAGAACTTTTGGCAGCGTTTTTGGCTTAAAGATATTCGCAAAACATTATCACAACTGTCAAATACTACTGCGAATAGACAACACCACCGCGATCTCTTACATAAACCGCATGGGTGGTGTCCAGTTCCCTTACCTCACCAGTGTCACAAAAGAATTATGGCAGTGGTGCGAACAACGAGAGATTATAGTGTTTGCTTCGTACATAAGTTCCGCCGACAACAGTGTAGCCGACGCAGAGTCCCGTCGTGTACACCCCGACATAGAATGGGAATTATCAGACATAGCGTTTCAAAAGATTGTACGCCAATTTGGCCAACCGCAAATAGACATCTTTGCCAGTAGGTTAAATAGAAAGTGTTTAAGATATATATCATGGCACCGAGACCCTGATGCGTTTGCAGTCGACGCTTTTACTACTTCTTGGAGACAGTTCTATTTCTATGGCTTTCCACCATTTGCTATTACTTTAAAATGCATAAGAAAGATTATAGATGACAAAGCTACTGGAATTCTTGTCGTCCCACTCTGGCCCACACAACCGTGGTCTATTCAGAAGTCTTCTAGTGTCTGAACCTTTGCTTTTCAAACCTAGTAAACATTTAATTATTTCCCATTCTAGCAACCGAGATGTGCATCACAAAACTACCCTGGTTGCAGGGATATTATCCGGACGTCGTTACTAAGAAGAAGTGTTCCTCCATCTTCCATTAATATAATGTTGAGCTCATTGTCTGACAACTCTTTAAAACAATATGACACCTGCCTCAAAAAATGGTTTTTGTTTTGTAAATCAAATGAATATGACTTGTATACTGCGCCTGTGCCAATAGTAATTTACTTTCTAACTCAGTTATACGAGTCTGGAGCTCAATATGGTACCTTAAACAGCTGTAGGTCGGCTCTCTCATTAATCCTTGGTCAAAATATAGGAAATGATGACAGAATAAAACGATTTTTTAAGGGCGTTTTCAGATTAAGGCCACCACGGCCTAAGTATAACTCCACTTGGGACACCTCAATAGTACTCAATCGTTTAGGCGAATGGTATCCAAATGAAAATTTAAACTTAGAAAGGATATCTAAAAAACTAGCTTTTTTGCTTTAACAACTGCACATAAAGAGTCCAGACATTATCTAAAATTAATTTAATTAATTTAGAGATTCTTCCGGATAAAATTTGTATAAAAATCCCTGATTTGGTAAAAACATCCCGTGTTGGTGCACCTCAGCCCCAACTGATTCTACCTTACTTTCGAGATCGTCCCGAAATATGCCCTGTAGAGACATTAAATACATACGTGAAGATTACCGAAAACTTACGCGGTAATCATACCAGTCTGTTTATCAGTATAAGGAAACCGCATAATCCAGTTTCCTCCCAAACTCTTAGCAGGTGGATTAAGAGTACTCTTCGGGAATGTGGTATTGACGTAACTGTATTTACTGCCCACAGCACCAGACATGCTGCCACGTCGAAGGCAAATAGACTTGGAGTTAATTTTGATTTAATTAGAAAAACCGCAGGTTGGAGCGGTAACTCCAAAACCTTTGGTCGATTTTATAATCGAATAATCCTACAACAAAATGAAAATGATTCTTTTGCAAGAACTATTGTTAATGATTCTTTTAATATCTAATTGAGATTTTCAGTTATGTAATTAGTATGTTAGAAGTTCATTGTTGTATAATAAAACACAATTTTGATTGATATAAAATTGTCATTTCATTATTTATCTTAATTAACATATCACGTTGATATTTCCATGTACATATGATCTCAACATCTACATGTGAACTATGCTAATATCGAGGACAAAGCTTGAGTATAATTAATGATTAAACGAACTTACCTGTACGTGAAGTTCTATCATAATTATACGAAGAGCTTTGTCCGAAGATATATTATGCAATTGTTCCAACACAACGGTGCTTGTTTAAGTCCGTACAAACTGCGTTTCAATTTGCATACTTTGCTAGTTCCATCGTTATATCCTTCTGGCTGTTTGACGTAAATTTCTTCATTTAAACTTCCATAAAGAAATGCGGTAGAAACATCAAATTGCGCTAGGAACATACTATCTCGAGCAGCAATACTTAGTATCGTCCTGATTGAGCTCATTTTTGCGACTGGACTAAATGTTTTCTCATAGTCAACGCCTTCCTTTTGAGAATAACCAACAGCTACTAGTCTGGCTTTATACTTCTCGATATTTCCATTCGCGTTTCGTTTAATTCTGTAAATCCATTTAGTGGAAATGGCTTTGCGTCCTTTGGGCAATGGCATTAAGTCCCATGTTTCGTTTTGTTTCATAGAACTTATTTCATCATCCATGGCATTGCGCCATTTGTTTTTATCAACAGACTTCATCGCATCTTTGAACGTCTTTGGTTCTTCTCTTTTATGACCTTACAATATTTAATACAAATTTCATTTGCCTCGGCCAATTCTCTCACATAATGGTATCTAATATTTATGTGCTTAGACCTCCTACCGACTGTTGGCACGTACACTAATTTTATAGCGCTTTGGCTGTCGCTGAACAGATCAATCGTATTATTCTGACCTGTCAGTTCATGGTAGAGACCTTTGGCACAAACTACCTCTTTCGCTGCTTCACAGATAGCGACATAAGTACTCTGCTTCAGCCGTACTGAGTGCGACGCAACGTTGCTTGCGGGTCTGCCAGGAAACCGCAGCACCGCCAAGGGTAAGCATATACCCTGTAAACGAATGTCCATCAGCGTTGGCACCCCAGTCCGCATCGGCATATGCAACCAGAGGATTGCCAGTCTTCTTGTAGACTAATTTGTGATCTACTGTACCCTTTAGGTACCTCAGCACTCTCTTGAGTGCAGCCATGTGAGTCGAATTCGAACAAGAATTAAACTGACTCAGGTAGCTCACTATGAATGTGATGTCAGGTCGTGTGCCACAGGACAGGAACATTAGTGAACCCACAATCTCCTGGTCGCTCATATCTCCAGTCGGATCGCCTTTCTCCAATCTGAGATTAGTCTCAGTAGGAGTCGCGACAACTTTGCAATCTTCCATTTTATACTTTCGGAGGACCTTCTTTATGAAGTTTCTTTGGTTGAGCTCCACTTCTCCCTTCCTCTGCGTGAGCTCCATGCCCAGGCAGTCCTTTGCCAATCCCAAGTCTTTAATTTTGAAGGCGTCCCAAATTTTCGCTTTCACGGCCTGAATCTCGTCAATGTCATGCCCAAAAATGTAGAAATCGTCTACGTATAAGGCAATTGCGAGAAATTTGCTTTTTACATTCTTCAGGTATATGCATCGGTCATATTTTGACCTCGTGAACCCGATCTAAATTATGTGAGCGTGAACCTTCACGTTCCAACAACGTGCTGCCTGCTTCAGACCATATATGGCCTTCTTCAGCTTGCAAACCTTTCCCTCTTTCCCCCTCGTGATGAAGGCCTCTGGCTGTTCCATATACAGGTCTTCAGCTAGGTCACCATTAAGGAAAGCGGTCGTGACGTCGATATGATGCACTGTCAATCCAATTTCTGCCGATAGCGCCAGCAGTAGTCGGACCGACGACAGTTTAACCACTGGTGCAAAGGTTTCGGAGTAGTCCTCCCCCCACTTCTGGGAGTGCCCTTTAGCCACCAGTTTTGCTTTGTGGCGCTGCACTGTCTCATCAACGCCAATCTTCAGCTTAAATAGCCACTTGCATTTGACCACGTTAGCTCCTCTTGGACGATCCACCAGCTCCCAGGTTCCGTTCTCGATGAGCGAATCATACTCTTGCTTCATCGCATCCAACCACAGGTCCTTATCTGCGCGGTCCATTGCATCCTGTACCGACACAGGATCGTGCACGCTGAGAAAATTATATTCAAAATCTTCCTGCCTATTTGGAACTCTGATCCTTTGAGGGTATCGAGGCCCCTCTACAGCTGGTTCAGCTTCTCCTTCTTCGCTTCTGTCACAATCCGAGATGGAATCCATTGAATCATGGAATTCCTCAGATTTGACTACAACGTTTTCGGGTGTGGTGGACCCGGTTGTTGGAGCTGGTATGCTCTGGCTTGGAACTTCCTCCTCAGTTTCCATAGCCCCGGTAGTCCCTCCTTTAATGGGGACTCTGAAAAATTCTTCAGGAACATCCATCACCGGCATCTTAGTTGGCGATTTGTTTGGAGGTCCGAGAAAATCCATATTGTTCTTAGACTGATTTGGCAACCTCTCATCAAATACAGCGTCCCGAGCAACAATAATCCGCCTTGGATTATTCTTAACATTAGCAAACTTAAACCCCTTTTGTTCCTCACTATAGCCAAGAAATATAAGTTCTCGTGTCTTGGGATCAAACTTTTTGAGGCTTCCATCCTTAATAAGAACCTGTGCCTTTGAACCAAACACTTTTAAGTGCGAAAGGTCCACTGCCTTCCCGGTCCACATCTGTTCAGGGACCTGTTGCGAAATAGCCATAGTGGGTGAGCGGTTTTTCAGATAAATTGCCGTTAGAACTGCTTCACCGCAATATCTCTTATTGAGATTGCTTTCTGCTAGCATGCACCTCGCTTTTTCGATGATTGTCCGGATGGTTCTCTCCGCAACTCCATTTTGCTGTGGAGTGTGCGCTACAGTTCTCTGATGTTGAATTCCACGATTTTTCAGATGATCCTGGAATTCCTTACTGGTGTACTCGCCACCATTGTCGCTCCTTAACTTTTTAATCTTTTGGCCCGTTTGGTTTTCAACTAATGCCTGAAACTCACGAAACATCCCGAAAGCTTCTGATTTGCATTTCAGCAAATAGCCATAAACTTTTCTGCTATAGTCGTCAACGAATAGCAGTATGTATCTTTTGCCGCCCAATGACTCCACCTCAATGGGACCCGCAACGTCACTATGGACCAGCTCCAAAATCTGTGAAGCTCTATTGAATTTCCTTTTTGGAAACTTTTTCACGCATTGCTTGCCTTGACTGCATGGTACGCAGGGGTTCTTGCAGTTCCCAAGGCTATAACTAAGGCCCTTGACGATGTTCTTAAGTTTACACATTTCAGATTGGGATAAGTGGCCCAATCTCCTATGGCACAACTCAAAGTCATCCTGACTTCCTCCTAAGAGAACCGTCGCCTTGTTACTCCCCGAACCTAAAACATAGAGCCCGTTTTGCTTGCGTGGCGCTGTAAACAGTACTTTTCCATCCACAGATACATTGCCATCGAAAACTCTGCAACGATTTTGGTCAAACACTACAACCTTGCCATTATCAGTGCACTTGCCAACAGACATCAAGTTGGTGACTAGTTCTGGAATCAACAACACATTATTCATTGTCAGTCCTAATAGACGTCCCTTGTGACGTACGTCCAACTTCACAGTACCTTGCGAGGTCGATACTATTTTGTCATTAGACGACACGGTTGGCGCAGTGGTTGAGCGATTGACTGCTGCGCAGCATGTCGCGGGTTCGATTCCCGCACGGAACAAATATTTGTACGACCTACAAGTATTTGTTCCGAGTCTGGGTGTTTTTCTATCTATAATATGTATGTATTTACAAAAAAAAAATGTATATAAGTAGTTTATCAGCCATCTCGTTACCATAACACAAGCATTAGGTTGCTTAGCTTGGGGCTAGATGGCGTTGTGTGATATGTCCAAACATATTTATTTATTTATTTATTTATTATTCGCGCAAGTAACAGCTTTCGAACTGCTTGCTATAGGCGTTAAAATAGACTTATTTGATGTCATGTGTGATGTCGCGCCACTGTCTACCACCCAGCAAATATTTCCACTAGCGGCAAGTAAAGTAACAAAATCAGTAGAATCATCATTAATTCTGCTTACAGCCGCTAAATTGCTCTCAGTCTTACCTTGTTTGGCTTTGAAGAGCTTACATTGCCATTTAAAGTGACCCTTCTTTTTACAAAAATGGCAAACTATTTTCTTACGAGCGCTACCACTGCCGCTACCATCTGCTACATTAGCTAACACCGTATCGTCCTTATCATTCACTTGCTGTCGGTGACTTTCACGCAGAAGAGCCGCTATTACATTCTCCGATGATAATTCCTTGCCAGAATGTTCCATGGCCATCACCAAAGGGTCGTAAGAATCCGTCAAACCAGCCAAGAGAATAACCGCGATGAATTCATCATTCAGTGCAGCTTGGATTGCCTCCAGGGCTTGATGCTTAGCTTGCACTTCATTGACGTAGGCATCCATATTTAGGAAATTATCCAGTTTCAATGAAAATGGCTTCCGCAGCAGACCTAATCTTCTAATTAGACCACAGTCAGCATAAGCCTTTTTTAGAGCATTCCATGCTTGCCATGAGGTTTTAGCATTCTTGACAATGGTGATGCACTGTTCTGCGATTGATAAGCAAATCTTTGCCCTTGCCCTTTCGTCGCGTTTCCGGTCTTCAGGTTTGGTAGTAACGAAATTTTCGTTCACACAGTCCCAGAGCCCCGCATCTATTAATAGCATTTCGATGCTGAAGGCCCAACTGCCATAATTATTTCGGCCTGTGAGCTTTTTGATCGCACTAGTCGAACTTTCCATCTTTATACCTAGTTAAATTTACTATATAAATAACTGCCCTACAAATTTAGCATCAACGATGCACGGTCTGGGCCCATAACCTGTTGGAATTAATATCTTGTAAACAGAGCTAGTTTAGTAAAACTAGCAAATAGATGGTGGACTTTTATTTCGTATCTTTTACAGAGTGACATACATGTTTTTATATCAACAAAGTTACCTAGCAACTAACCTTCTATTAGACTAGATGTAGCCAGCATACAACATCTTTAACAGTATGGCGTTAATGACGTCGACAAACGGTTCATACACGAGGACTATGTCGAATTTGTTGAGAGTTTCTCAGGTTGCCTTCAGCATTGCTTCCTAGGAAACCCACTTTGACGACAACGTCACAGTGTTCCATGCCCTCGGCCATAAAAGGAGAATATACTCATAAACAAAATATAATTTGGAAAAGGAAATAAAAAATACAGAACTAGATTTTAAAAAATACACCTCCTACCTAGTATGACTGAAATCCATGGCTTGATTAGCTTTTCAGAAACCGGACGTAAGTTTCTTCAGCCAACTCACAATAAAAAAATCACAGTATAAATTGTAGTATGGCGTTAATGACGTCGACAAACGGTTCATTCACGAGGATTATGTCGAATTTGTTGAGATAGTTTCTCAGGTTGCCTTCAGCATTGCTTCCTAGGAAACCCACTTTGACGACAACGTCACAGTGTTTCATGCCCTCGGCCACGCCCGCGGAGCAAGAGACAGGCTTAAAAAATCACCCAACGCTTCAAATTAGCCGACCAAAACTCAAATCTCCCCTTCAGTTTAGTTCTTCCAGTTTTCAAACAAACGCCACTTGTCAGTCATCGAATCGGCTATAAATATCAGTCTTCATTCAAGAACCTCTTCGCTGAATTCTGAGAGCGTGTCAATTATTTTTATAAATCTAATTTAGGACACAGTTATTCAGTAAACAATTAAAATTATCTATAAAATACAATATTTGGGCTAACATATTGATAAAAATAATTTAAATTATAGTATAAATCAAAAGTAACCACCTTTTGTTGGGCCACAAAAGGGATGAATGAAAAGCAGTTGCATGCAGCTGAGATGAGAATGCTAAGAGGGATGTGTGGTGTTACACGAATGGATAGAATAAGAAATGAGTACATAAGGGGAAGTCTGAAAGTGGCACCGGGGTGACTGAAAAGTTGTACGGAAACCGGTTGTTATGGTATGGGCAGGTGATGCAGAGGAGTGAGGAAAATGTCGTGAGGAGTATGAATGTCGATGGCTATAAGAGTAGGGGAAGACCAAAGAAACGATGGATGGATTGTGTGAAAGATGATATGGCTAGGCTATGCAACGCCGGCGGCGCCGGCGCGGCACAGGCAATCATTCATAAATACTCTTTTGACAGTTTTTATGAATGACCACCTGCCGGCGGACTGTGTAATGTGTGGGGCCTTTTATGCTAGTTTTGACTCAAATTAAAACGACAAATCAAACGAATTGTTTATTTGTAGTGCATTGACAACGCCCGTTGCGTTCCTTTATAAATTTTGTTGCATCGCACTTCCACTGTTTCTATTCCGTGTTCAAGACTAGACGACTAGACATACTTTTCGGTGCCTGTTGGCATGTCTAGTTATCCCAGTTGTACTATATAGTACATACTAATTCCATGGTCGTTATACTGGATGCTGGCAATATTCTCAAATAAAAACAAAACAAATGTCTATGTCACACATTGTCATTGTCACTATTTGTCACGCACGAATATCAGTCAGTGAGTGTCAAACTGAAACTGTCAGTGTCATTCATTTTCATTTCTGCATTAGCCGTCAGAAACAAATGAAATTATCTGGAAATTTTAATCCAATTTCATCTTAATTTTTATTGTGTTCAACTAAATATAAATTCATATCAAAATGGCTCCAAAAGCTGGTGGTGATTCTGCTAAAGTTAATTCGGCGGTATACAAAGATAAAAGCAAACCAACTGACATTCGTCTCAGCAACATAAATGCCGCAAAAGGTGACTAACAAGTGTAATTAAACATCTGTAACTATTTATGATGATAAATAGCTATTCATAACTAAAACGCTATTGTAATTTGCAGTTACACCACTACAAACTCGTAATAAAGGTTGACACCGTTTTGTTTTCTGAAATCTTTCCACTTTTAGCTGAAAAACTCGTGATTTTATAGCATATCTATGGTTTAGGTATAAGTGACAAAATTTATTAATATTGATTTGCTTTGTTAATTTAAGCTTTGATATATAAGACTCTGGTTGCACTATTATGTATCATCAAGATCAAACATCCAACCATAATAATACAGTCTTTTTAATTTGTCGTGTCTATATTACCTGCCTAATTTGAAAAAAGTGTCTTAAGTACTTTAAGTTACTCTCAACTCATGTATTACAGAAAAATAGGTTGAACTTTTTATATTTGAACCAAAATATTAAACATGTCATTATGATCAATTTCAGCTGTATCTGATGCTATTCGCACAAGTCTGGGACCCCGTGGTATGGATAAAATGGTAAAATAAAGTTATTACATACATACATAAACTACTAATTAAACTCACGCCTTCTTCCCGTGGTGTTAGGCAGAAACTACAGAACCTCACCTGCTACGATCCTTACTTACTACTTACTATAAAGTTATTAATCATTTCATTTTTTATATTCATTGGTAACAACTATCTTTGAAAATCAGGTAAATTATTGTTTGTTTCCATATTGTGTCATTTATTTTAACTTCCTATGTCTTGATGAATGAACATAATCGTACGAATGTGGCCTTGTTTTAAAAGTGGACACAATTTATACATATTCCTATGTCACTATGGCTCCTTCCTAAACATAAAAGCTCACCCTCTTACTTCTCTTTTACACCCCCTCAAGTGGCTTATACTACACCAGAAACAGAAGATGCATGGAATTGAATGTAGCTTGTTAGGTATCTAATATAAGAATAATGATGAAATGGCTAATTCATTTTTTTTTTATTTTTTATTAGCCTACATTGTGTCCCACTGCTGGGCAAAGGCCTCCCCTTTTTCCTTCCAAACCTCCCTGTCTTGTGCAATCTCTGGCCATGTCGGCCCTGCAAACATTATCAGATCGTCACACCACCTTCGCCGTGGCCTGCCTCTACGGCGATGTCCTTCCCTCAGGTGTCGAGTGAGTGATGATCTTTGCCCATCTCGCCGGGTGCATTTGTGCGACGTGTCCGGCCGAATTCATATTTAGATTGTATTTTTACTGCTTGACTTTAATATTTGCTTCTACACTTTCAGATTCAAGCTAGTAATGGGGAGGTTACAATTACTAATGATGGTGCCACTATCTTGAAACTAATGAGTGTAATTCATCCAGCTGCTAAAATGGTAAGCAATCACCAAATTATCAAACCAATACAGGTCCTTACCGTTAACATGGTGCTACTTTTGTTAAGCAAGAAGTTGTAAATACTAAGAAAATATTAATTACAGTTGGTGGAATTGTCACGGGCTCAAGATATTGAAGCTGGTGATGGCACTACATCTGTTGTGGTGATGGCTGGTGCTCTTTTGGATGCTGCAGAAAAGCTGCTGCAAAAAGGAATACATCCAACTGTCATTTCTGATGGCTTCCAGAAGGCATTGGTGATTGCTCTACAGGTAAATTATGTTCAATAGACTGTTAATAAATATAACACCCCAGGGATGATTTATGTTAGGCTGTCATGGGTGCCAGCTGCATCTGTGTTGCTCAATTTGTAAGGGCCAAACCTCATCCGGAATGTGTATTTAGAAAGCATTTTGAAAGCATAGAACCGGGGTAATCTGCAGCTTGCAGGGGTTTATAATTAAATTTATCCTAAAATCCATTATGTGGTACATAGTTTGGGCAGATCTGTAAAACTCAATAGTTTTGAATGAAAATTGGAAAATTATGCTGTCTGAACACATATCACTGATTTTTCATGTACCTACAGAATGTTGGTTGCTCTTGAACAAGATAGCGATAGCAATGTTTTATGCTACTAAGTAGATCGAGGTTTCCAGATGGGCAAACATGCAATGTGAATGAGATAGCAGATAAAGTTGGAGGTGTTAGGTGGTCTTTTTATGTTAGGAAGAAGTAGAATTCATTATATGAGGGTGGGTCAAAAAGTTTGCGGAATGAAAGTGTTGGAAAGAGACGTATACCTATGACTAAATTGATGACTCAACTTCACTGCAAATACCAAGTTTTGGCTAAATCCGTTTGCTAATGATCGAGTTATGCCAAGTCAGTCTGAAAGAAAATATCAACTATGCAGAAAATTGGGTTTCACCAATGATATTATAAAGGAAAGATACGCTACGTTCATACAGAGCGGCGTCCGGATATTGTTGCATTGTTATTACAAATGTACCTACATATTATAGCTGTATAGTAGTTTTCTACTACGATTGCGATAGATAATACGGAACGTATGATACAGAAAGAGATAGCTTGGCATTTTAGATATATTGTTACGCCACGGACACGCTTTGTTTCGCTCGCTGCTATTAGCCGACTAAATCAAATTACAACAATTGTTGAATTTGTCTGCAACAATTTGCGCACGCTAGTGCCATATCTACCTCTTTATTTATATAATATCATTGGGTTTCGCACTGTTATAAAGTTCCTCACTAAGCTGGGGAAAACGCCACAGACCACATGGAAGAGATGTCAGCTGCTTATAGAGACTTATGCTTATGGGAGGAAAACCATGATTTACAAATGGCATGGCCTATACAAGCAAGCAAGAGGGTCAATTGAGGACGATGACCGCCCAGGTCGGCCGATTGATTGATTTTTTGGGATTCTGAGGATATTTTGCTGATTAACTACAAAGAAAAAGGCGTCAACATTACCGGAAAATACTACGCCAGCTTATTCGAAAAGCTAAAAAATGACATCAAGGAAAAAAAGGGAAAATGGACTCCAGGTGTGTTGCTTTTGCACGACAACGCGCCAGTTCACAAGAGCCACGTTGCGATTTTGGCTTTGGATCTTTAAATCACCCTGGCACAGTTCAGATTTGGCTCCCTCGGATTATTATTTGTTCCCGAAAATGAAAAAAGAACCGAGTAAAAACGATGAAGAAGTGAAGCCGGCGATTTCTGCCTATTTTGAAGGACTCGACAAAACATTTTTTTTTCGATGGTACACTTAAGGTCAGGTTGTTCGGGCCTGTAGGCTTTTGAAACGCTACCTCCGCCTCCCCCAAATGCAGCGCGACGTGTTTATTTACGACGCGCCGCCGACGATTTCGCAGGAAATCCATGCCACAGTGTAAAATATTTGCAGTTGATCAACTTAATTAGTTTTTCTTAGGTCGATTTTTTTTCCTTATGTTTACATTTTATGGTGTCTACGGTGGAGTGAACTAAGATAATTACATAAAATGTCGTAAATTTGTTTTCACATTATCCGATAACGATACCAACAGATTCGATAGCGATAGATAGGTGCAATTATTACCGGCCCCATGATATTGTTGAATATCGATGACCATCGCGACTCGACAAACAAGCACGACAGCACTAAGTATCGACGTCTCGAAGCCGGCAGTGCGAAAAAGTTTGCTCAAGTGAAATAATGCCCGCTACTCTCACCCCGCACTGTCTTCGCCGGTAGATATCGTGCCAATATCGGTGTCGGTTTGTGTGGAAATTGGTTACAATGGTATGGGCATGCGATGCGGAGAATGAAGAAAATGTCGTCTGGAATGTTTTGATTATGAATCTGGATGGCTTGTGTGAAAGATGATATGGCTAGAAAGGGAGTGACTACCGTGATGGCAACTAAGTAATAGAGAAGTATGGAAGATAAAAACAAGTTGTATCGACCCGAAAAAAAATGGGATAAGGGCAGGAGAATGTAGATGATCGGTGACAATAGAACACAATGTAAAAGCGAATTATTCCATTACTTCACTGGGCGGAGCAGGAAACGGATATAGATACTTACAGATTTAACATTTAAATTATTATCATCGCGCTAAATCTTTATGGAGTTAACAAAAAACTTAGCGGATGGAAGGATGTCAATCGTGATATAATAATAACATAAGAACGACTATTTTAGTCAACTTTTATCCAAGCAAATAGCTTAGTAGTTCGACGACTTCTTTGCAAACCTGTGGTTAAAAGTTAAGATTCTCAACTGTTGATATTTTTTTCGATTCTTTTTTCACATTTTGTTATGTAACTGCTAGGCTACAAACCATGCTGCGTCTTGCTTGTCGGCATGCAGCAGCACCCACTTCTTTATTTTGACCCAGGGGTTCTGATAAAAGAGAGCACGCCTAATATTGGTCGACTCCCCAAAGACCCCCTACTCGTCTGGGATCACGTCACCACATCGTGCTCGCTTCGGGATCTCCGACTGGCTCTTGACGACTAACGAGGTGTTAGTTGGGAGAGTTAGGTCGGAGACTGTCTTCCTTAGCCAGGCTAAGGTGTGGTCGCACCACAGTTTGAGGACACCCCCGGCGAACAACGCTTGGCATTGAAGGTCGCTCCTGGAGTGTCTTGCTTTGGGAAGCAGGCCTTAAATCTAATCAAATTATTTATTTGCATAAACATGTTATAAATAAATATAAACTACTCTGTATCATTACCTAATAAGGTGTGCAAATATCCAAAGATTTGTATTATTGTTAATGTAATCATCATCTAATTATTAAAATAACATTACAAAATTGTTATACTCAAAAAAAAAAAAACAATACTACAAAAATCAATGGTATAAAAAAAAGTTGAGAGGTGTCAAGGGACACCCGGATGGAACGAAGTTCCTTTCGATTAATTAGTGAATAAATTGTAATATTTTTTGTTTTTTTTTTTGTTATATCTGGCTTGCTTTCTATAAGAGAGAGAGAGAGACAGACAAACATGCGCACGTCGCACAGCTTACAATAGCTTACTATAGCAAAAAGTGTCGTTACAACTTTTCGTGAGAATTTTTTCCGTCTAGCCCCCTTTCACAACGCGCGATAAGGAACTTCGTTCCAGTAAAAATTGTCAGATGAATTACAAGACATGTCATAGACTTAACAATCAAATAAATTAAATTAAAACATTGGTCCAAATTAAAATGAAATTATACACAGGTCAAATTAAATTATTATAGCATGTCACACTATTTGTATTCTCTTAATATTCAATGTCAATAAATTACTCTTATTATAAATATCTATGTATATTTTCATCCTGTAAGTACTCCTTGACATTATAATAACATTTATTCACTAGGAATTTGTGCAGCTTCGATTTGAATTGATGAACAGGTAATTTTTTGACATCATCAGGCAACTTGTTGTAAATCAATGATGCCATACAAAGAATACTTTGTATTGATTAGTGCTGTTTTCCCATATGGTACATGAATTTCTAATCTTTTTTGTCACGTAGTTGTCTGTAGTAGCTTTTAAAAGCAGTTTTATAATAATTAGGATTAAATTTCACAAAAATATTTAGTTCATATATGTATAACGAAGGCAGTGTCAGAATCTATAGTCTTTTAAAAGTAGGGTTGACAGCTGGTAGTGTTGTCTACATTACACATTGCTCTGATGCATTTCGTTTGAGCTTTAAATACAGATGCCTCGAGAATGATCTGCTTCTGGATAGCAGCGAGTACCTGATCCGATACGTCCTTGCTGAGGATCCCCGTGCGGTCGCAGGTGATCGCGACGTCAAGGGTAGCGCTGGCAGCTTGGGCGTAGCTTTGTTGTACAACCCGTTTGGATTGATCAAGACGTGGCCGCTTCTGATCTCCCCGAGGTGTAAATGTCTCGTTGAGAGCTCGCTTGGCCGCGGTCTGATCCTTCCAATCAGGTTGCTGTATTTTACCTTGAGCCGGTCGCTCCGGAGTACTGGTTGGCGGTTGCCTGGGCGCTGGTCGACATGTGCCAGCCTTTGCCTGCGACCGCTTTCCGGCGGAGAAGTTTGGCTGACTGCCTGTCGGTTTGTCCGAACTAGCGGCAGAGGCTTGTTTACAATTTTTTATTGTACACCAGAAATTGATTTCATATTGTTTAAAAATACTGTGCTTTATCATATCATCATGTGTCATAGGTAAAAACTTATATTTAGGTACAGTCAACTGTAAGGTATGTCATAAAAAAAATTGTAATAATAAAATCATATTTTTTATTATTTTAGGTGGTTGAAGGTATGGCTATTCCAGTGGATTTGACAAATGAAGATGCTCTGTTGAAGGCAGCAGCAACATCTCTGAACTCCAAAGTTGTGTCACAACATTCTACAATCCTTGCTCCCATTGCTGTTCAAGCTATTCGTGCTGGTCAGTATTTTAGCAATGGTCATTTCGGTATTATTAAATAACTAGTGCCCGCGGCTTCTCCCGCGTGGATATCAATACTTCCCCATTTGAATCAGATTTTGTTCTCAATTTCATGGGTATTTTTTTTTTGACGGAACCCTAATTCTTATTCTAAAATAAAAGTAGCGTAAGTCCTTATAACAGCTATCTGCCAGTGAAAGTCCCGTCCAAATCGGTCCATCCGTTTCGGAGATTAGCCGGAACAAACAGACAGAAAGACAAAAATAATAAAAATAGATTTTTTGTTATAGTTAACTTATTACTTTCATAAGCATTTAGCATAATGCTGTTATGTTGATATTACAAACAGACACTTCAATGTGATTTATTTGTATCGATTTTTTATATCTGTATGACTGTTACTACTAAACTCTGTTACTGTACTTACCCAAGTACTTATATTGATTTTTCACTTTCAGTAATGGAACCTATAGTGGGAGGTGTGGGCGCACGTGTTGATCTGCGTGATGTGAAGGTAATTGAACGCATTGGAGGGACAGTTGAAGACACTGAACTCATTCAAGGACTTGTAATACCCCACCGTGCGTCCAATGTCAATGGCCCACATAGAATTGAGAAGGCCAAAGTTGGTCTCATACAGTTCTGTATTTCGCCACCAAAGACAGATGTAAGTATTATGTTACATTAAATGTTTGCATGCCTTAAGGTAGATTGAAAAGGGATCACAAAACTTTGTAAACATTTATTTTATGTACCTACTTTCTAAGCAAATAAATGATTATGAATACTGTTACAGTCAAAACTACTGACTAGACTGTTTAGTTAAAACTCTTTTATTGTAAAATGCATTTTCTCATTAAAAAACAGTTTTTACGCAACGCTTAGTTATTTTATCTAGAATTACATTAAAAAAAGTTTTTTAAAATAGTCAACAATCAGACCTACCACCTAACCTACCTAGGTTTCTAAATAAATGTTAGTTTGTAATTGCAAAAAGGGTTTTGACTGTGTTTACCGTCTAAACTACATAGTTTTGACCGGTTTACAGTTTTGACTATGGCATAAAAAATTGAGAAGGAGAAAGAGTTTGTCTTAATGACTCATTTATTTAATTTTCGTTACAGATGGACCACAATGTTATTGTATCAGATTATGCCGCAATGGACCGCGTCTTGAAAGAGGAACGTCAGTACATCTTGAATATCGTCAAGCAAATAAAAAAATCTGGTTGTAATGTGCTTTTGGTGCAAAAGTCAATTTTGCGGTAAGCTCCTTGCTCATTGGTCAATACTAATATTTAGGTCTCAAACATTGTCTCATTGATTAAACTTTGAAAATTTGAATTACAGTGATGCTCTGAGTGATTTGGCTATTCACTTCTTGGACAAGATCAAAACAATGGTAATTAAGGACATTGAACGTGAAGACATCGAGTTTGTGTGCAAAACTCTTGGCTGCAGACCCATTGCTTCACTAGACCATTTTACGGCCGAAAACCTCGTTAACGTCGATTTAGTCGAGGAGGTCAATGAGCCTGCTGGGAAATACATCAAAGTGAGTATAAGTATTAATGTTTGAGTGTAAATAAACCACGCATGGTCAAGCAGTAAAACCCATAGGCATTGAGAATGGATTGAGCATTAGCCTCACAAAAGTGACCACTTTCTGGAAAGAGACAAAGTGACTGTGTGGCTAATACCTGTAGTAAGGTAGGTAAGAGACAACTACTGAGCGCTCATTCGCTTTGTCTCTCGTACTTTTCAGTCTGTATTCGCTGCACAACTGAATATGGAATGTTCAGTCCATTCTCTATGTTTATGGTATAACCACAGCAGACTGTCGCAGCGTCGAGAATATTGCCACTGGGCACTACGCAAACGTCAGCAGCTTAATGTTCCGATCCACGTCGATGCAGATGAGCGGATGTGCTTCCGGCGGGCGCACGGTGTCGGTGCTGGTGCGCGGCTCCAGCGGCGCCGTAGTGGCGGAGGCGGCGCGCTCGCTGCACGACGCGCTGTGCGCCGTGCGCTGCGTAGCGCGACGCCCAGCGCTGCTGGCGGGCGGGGGCGCGCCCGAGGCGGCGGCGGCCGCAGCGCTGGCGCGCGCCTCGCTGGCCGCGCCCGGTGCCGACCACTACTGTCTGCGCGCCTACGCCGACGCGCTCGAGGTCGTGCCCTCCACGCTCGCCGAGAATGCTGGTGAGTTCTTTACTCACACTAAACAGAAAAACCCCCTTATTGCAGACGTCTTTCACTTAAAACGGTGCTAATGTTTGATTTCAGGCTGTAATGAATTTTCAATATCCTAACTAATGTTATTAATACGAAAGTGGGTTTGTTTGTTTTTGCTTTCACGCTAAAACAGATTTGGATGAAAGGACAATGGCTAATATTGTATGGGCCCTGTACCCAAAAAAAAATTTACTGTAGCATTATGTACTATGGCTGTCTTTTATGTCCTCATGGAGTAGTTTAATTAAGCCTAAGACAGCACGTCTGAATTCACTTGGAGAAAAAAGATATGTGAAGAAATTAAGTTGATTAAGTAAACAACCTTTCGTTGGTCCAGCCATTGCGTGGGACAATATTATAATTGATAATTAAGTATAATAATTGAATGTAATTATTAAATAATACCTAATAATTAAATCTTAATTTACATTAATTATAATAATGGTTTTGATCTACTCTTTCGGCATACTCAAATGGATTCAGACCGAACTCGACGCCCTGGATAGGGTGGTCCATACGCTGCTGACTGCGTATCAAATGCATCACTCATGGTCATTGGTAATGAAACTGTATATCCCGCGAAAATGTGGACATCGAGGCTTTTTAAACGCTAAGACCTTCCACAATCGCCAGATATGCAGTCTTAGGGAATACTTCCTAGAAGCTGACATGGGGATGCATCGAGATGTGGTCGCGGTGTTAAGGGCCTCACCCCGTTCTCCTTGGCCAAAGAGAACTGGCGCAAACCTGCAGTAGGTACTTGTTACTAACGATCTTAAGGAAGTATGGCAAGGCAAAAAGCTTCACGGACGCTTTTTCCGGGCCCTTCATGGGCCTGATGTAAACTTTTTGGCATCTGTATCCTGTCTGCGTTGCTGTTTGTTGGGGAAACCGAAGGTTTTGTGTGTGCGATTATGGATGAGTTATCATGACAAATAATTATCGGAAATACATTATCAAGGATGGTACGGTTAACATCTTTTGGGCATGCCATTGTCCCGGTTAATCAATCTGACATGTTGTTTCCGGTTGTTCTCATCTTGCTAACAGCGAGTACTTGCACAGACACAATAATCTAGTGGCTAGGATTATCCACCAGCAACTTGCCTTGCAGTACAATCTTGTAGAGTCCGAAGTACTATATTACAGGTATGTGCCCGACCCAGTTCTCGAGAATGATCACGCCAAATTGTACTGAGATCGATCTATTATCACTAACAGGACTGTGTAGCCAATAAGCCTGATAGTGTGGTGATAAAGCGCCGTGCAATGATTGTTGATATTGCTGTCCTTCATGACGAGAATCTCGTGAAAGCTGGTAAGATAAAAAATCAAGTATCTTGACTTAGCACACGAGTTTGTCGACATGTGGGACGTGGACTCTGCAATCATCCGATAATCGTTACGTTTAATGGCCCAATAGCGGAGAGCCTCGACCAAAACTTCAGGAGGCTCTCATTGCGCGGCTGGGTCAAGGGCTTGATTCAGAAAGCAATACTCCTGGACACGGCACGCATAGTGAGGAGGTTCCTCTCTCTAGAGCCCTGACCACCGGTAGCTTGGACCATGTTCCCGATATTGGTGGGCTACTATTTTTTATATTTTTAAATGTTTTCTTTTTTATTCTATGTTTTTATAAAACTATTAAAAAATATAAATGATATGTGTATTTAAATGAAATAAGGAATAAAAAATAAAGAACTATCTTCGACACTATCCATGTACGGTGTGGACTGGCGCTTGATACGGGCACTGAAATCTATAGACAAGGATTCCAGTGATTTTGTTAGGATAGATAAGGCATACACGGACTGGTTCTGCATCTCAACCTACAGGGTTTTGTATCGTCACCGTGGCTGATCAACTTATACATAGATAGTTGTCTGACAGATTTGAAAAAGGATGAGTGCAGTGTGAGGATGAATGTGTTGCCTGTCAAATGCCTTCTCTACGCAGATGATCAAGTTCTACTGGCATCGTCAGTAGAATAGTTAGTTGCAAGTCACAGGGCCTGTGATGGATGAAGCACATAAGATGAAAGGAATGAATATAAATGTGGATAAGACTGGTTATGGTGTTAGTAAGAGAAGAGGATATGTCGGCATGTGATGTGAATCTAAATGATAACGAATGTGGAGCAAGCAAATGAGTTCGTATATTTGGGGACACTGTTTACAAGAGATGATTGACTGTTTAGAACAAAGATTGATGAGTCCCGGCTGTCATTCGTAGATCTTTGATAGTTGTTACGGGTAGTCAGAAGCCCAAGTCTGGCAACCAGCCTTATCAAGAGGTATCGTGTTACTCAGTAATTGGGTTGTGGAGGTTCGATAGGCAGTCGCTCCATGTAAAATATTGGTATTCAGCTGCATCTGGTTAAACTGGAAGCCGACCCCAACATATTTGGGAAAAGGCTAGGCAGATTTTAATGATGTGATAAGGCAACGGTGCGCAATTTACAAGGCAGATGTGAGTGGAAACGCCTGGAGGGGACATTTATTATAATGATGTTCTTCAGAAAGGTCAGGTGGAAACGAGGCATAAGAAATATGTATAGTGGCGTAATGAACCTATTTTAATTGAGGCACTGCAACAGTACATTGAAATTTTTTAAATGGGACTAGGTTTAATATTCGATCGTGTAAGAATAGCAAGAGTTATATTATATATTGTCGTAAAGAGGATGTGAATTGTCTTTTTAATTGTAAGGAGTCTGAACTGCATTTTAATATGAGGTTCCGGCTTTGGGCTAGGCGTACTTCTAGATTTAGATTTGATGATCCTTTTGTAGTTAAGCATCGATTTTGTTATTGTTATTTGCAAAAAGTATATTATGATATTAAAGAACCAGTTGTAAATGTACTCTTGAGAATTATGAATGAGTGTTATGGACCATGGAGGTGTGGCGTTCTGTAGTTTCTGCGTACTCCTATGGGAAGAAGACGTGATTTATGTATGTATGTAAGTACAGTCCTACCAACTTATCTGTGAACTGAAAGAGGACGGCACCGTCGATTCAGTGTTGCTAATTAATATAAGGTGCCCAAAATTGAGTAAGTTTTCAAGGAAATTTCACATTAGATAATCTTTTAATAAGAATTACAGTTTTTACAAATTAAAAACAATGATACCTATATAAAAATAATAAAATAAATAAAAAGAATTTGATAATTTACAGTTACGTAGGCGCCCTAACAGTTTAGTCTCTCAGCAATAAACTATGGCTATATCTAAAAAGTAATCCAATGAAGTGGAAATTCAGCAGATAAAATGTTCCACGGGGGGATACAACTTTCATTTAATGCGAAGTTAAGTAGGTACCTACCCTGCAAGAGGTACCTGTATGTCTAGCATTTAGTTATGACAGTACCTAACCCCTAACACCAGATTTGACTAATTATAATTAGCAGTGGTACCTAGTGGTAGTGTAGTGTAATAAAAAAAAAAAAACAAAGTGCTTTACAATGATTTATTGAAACGAATGTGTTTACAATGCTGTGCCCACTCAATCTATCTGCCTAGCCTTTTCCCAACTATGTTGGGGTCGGCTTCCAGTCTAATCGGATGCAGCTGAATACCAGTATTTTACATGGAGCGACTGCCTATCTGACCTCCACAACCCAGTAACTGGGTAATACCATTCCCCTTGGTAAGACTGGTTGTCAGACTTTCGGGCTTCTGACGACCCGTAACGACTGTCCACGAATCCACGAATGTCAGCCGGGACCAACGGCTTAACGTGCTTTCCGAGGCACGGAGGAGTCTCGGTATGTAAAAATGCTGTGCCCACTTATGAACTGTAATAGCGTCAAAAGCTTCTCTAACTAGGCGAGGTATTTCAGCATTTTTGTGCTCAATATTTACATCAGCAACTTTTTTTTTCATTGTGCTCCATATGAGTTCAATGGGATTGAGATCATAGTGATAAGGTGGTAAATATAAGCATTTGTGTCTATTGTCTTGTAAAAAAATTTCAACCTCATATACAGGTTCAGGCAGGCATGTTTCTCTTTTTTTTAAAGCTGAGGTTTAGTCAAATTCTCTCCGTAGTCAATTTTATTTTGGGTCAACCATAATTACATATCTTTTTTAAGGAATTCGTATTCGGGACTTTATTCACACAAATATGGAACGAAATCCCACCTTGTGAAGCAACTTTCGCAGACTCTCGCTGTCCTGTGTAATTTATTTCTGTCTTGAAGACCTCTAGAAGCTTTTTAACAGTAGGGACCTCTTTTTTAGCAGAATAAAATTCATGTACTTTCCTCTGTATAGCTCCCATGTCAAAATCATCAACATGCACAAATCCACTTTTACGTTTTCTCTCTTTGCCTGGTGTCCGAATTTTTGTACCAGTTTCTTCTGCTGCGTGCCCTTCCTTAACTATTTTTGAAATTACTCCTTGACTCACACCTGAAATATTAGGTCTTTACCTATGAAATTGCCGTTCTGCAGTACTGGCCATTTCAAATCAAAATAATTTTTGTTTGGCTAAGAATTCTAATTTCAAATTAATTTTATTTTAAAAACATGGATTTTTTTTTCCAAAAGTAGTCATTTGTTTATTGATTAGTGTTACATTTTCATCGCATTTCAATCTTTTTCGTCATCATGGATACGTTAAAAATTCGAGTAATTATGGAATATGAGTACTGTCGTGGCAGCAACGCGGCACAAGCGGCACGCAACATCAACGACGTTTACGGAGCTAAAGTTATTGGTTTGCTCGCTTCCGTTCTGGAAATTTCGACCTGAAAAATGAACCTCGCGGTCGTCCGAAGACTGGTCGACAATGACGAATTAAAGGCGATTGTGGAAGCTGATGATACACAATCTACGGCTGAATTAGCAGCAGCTTTCGACGTTAGCGTCAAAACAATATTGGTCCATTTGCGTCAAATTGGCAAGGTAAAAAAGCTTGACAAATGGGTGCCCCACGAATTCAATGATCGCCAGCGCGAAGTACGCGTCGAGACGTGCCTTGCACTGCTCAACAGACACACAAATGAAGGAATTTTGAACCGCATTGTTACCTGCGATGAAAATGGATTCTGTTTGATAACCGCAAGCGCTCAGCAAGTTGGTTGGATCCTGGTTCAGCACCTAAACAATGCCCTAAACGAAAACTTACCCCTAGAAAAGTGATGGTCACTGTTTGGTGGTCTAGCGCCGGTGTGATCCATCACAGCTTCTTACCAAACGGGGTGAGCATTACTTCAGATGTGTACTGTGAAGAACTGAACACAATGATGGAGAAGCTGGCATATCTCCAACCAGCATTGGTCAATCGCTCGTCTCCGCTGCTCCTGCACGACAACGCGCGACCTCATACTGCACAGCAGATGGTCTCCAAGTTGCAAGAACTGGGGTTGGAAGCTCTCCGTCATCCGCCCTACTCACCAGACCTTGCACCTACAGACTACTACTTTTTCCAGAATTTGGATAACTTCTTGGCGGGAAAAAAAATCAATACCCGAGAGGCAGTACAAAATGCCTTTGAAGAATTTGTTGCCTCCCGTCCAGCTGATTTCTTTAAGAAGGGCATCAATAAACTGCCACTGCGTTGGCAAAGATGCATTGATTGCATGGGTGATTACTTCGATTAATACAAATAAAAATACATGATAAAAATTCGTTTCAATTTTTTCATACAAAACGGCAATTTCATAGGTAAAGACAATAAAAAAGATAATAAAATAAATGTTAGTAGAAATTTGAAATCTGGCAGGTTAGTTTGCTCACTCACTTAGCAGGTTACCTATTACATGTACCGTTACGCTAACCTGCAGCAAGAATAGAAACGAATATTTCGTAGACTTAAATAATTAGTTAAGTATCGGGTAATTTATAACAAGAAAGTTGACAACACTAACCTGTCGCTGCCGAAATTCGTTTGTATATTTGATTAAACGGAGACCCCTCCCGAGCTTCTTCTTCAAAAATGGTTTAACCTTTAGAATAATGTTTCGAGCATCACTTTTAATAGCTTTCGGCATATTTAACTTTATAAATTCAGCAATATCACGACAAAACAACCAGTAAACCCGAATGTAGTAGTAGACACTGACAATCGAATGACATTTCAACATGACGGCCGTAGTTCCAATTTTCGCCATTTCACAGATAAGTTGGTAGGAGTGTAAAGAACTTTCCTATTATTTTGTTTCATTATTTTATTACATAACTTATTTTCTTCACATATCTGTCTTCTCCAATTGAATTCAGACATGCTGCTTTAGGATTAATTAAACTACTCGATGAGGGCAACAAAGACACAGTTCATAATGCTACAATTAACTTGGTGTCTCGGTACGGTCTTACCCATTCTCCTTTGGCACATTGGTATACCATGACCTCGATTAGGCCAAAGGATACTTTTTATCCCGGTAGTACATTCCAGTGCATTCTATTTCCTACATGTAAGCGGACGAAGCTGCTGGCAAAAGCTATTAAAAAATAAATCTTCAAAAAAGATATTTTCTTCCTATTTTCATTCAATTAAAAAGTATTAACGTAATTGCGTTCACAGGCCTGAACCCAATCGAGACAGTGACAGAGCTGCGCGCGGCGCACGCCGGCGGCGCGGAGAGCGGCGTGGGCTCGAACGCGGGTGTGAACGTGCGGCGCGGCCGTGTCACCGACATGCGCCAGGAGCACGTGTTGCAGCCGCTGCACGTCACCGCCTCCGCGCTGGCGCTCTCTACGGAAACCGTGCGCGCTATACTCAAGATAGACGACATTGTAAGTATATTGCTGTTACGTTGCTAAGTATATCGCGGAATAGAAAACACATGCGAAAGGGCCATTAATTTCTAAATATCTATAGTTAGGTAGTAGACTAGTATGGCCTGCGCTTTATGTGGGCTTGCTGACCCGAAGGCTGTGCTGAAGGTTGTAAATAGAATTACACCGACATCAGTCACGCGCGGCGCGGTGTAACAATATGCTCAGTATGCCTACTAAAAGTCGTAATTCACACAACGAAGGGGTGCGGGGCGCGCTGTGTGTACGACGCCTATTTGAACGTGAATAGTGTAGATCTTTAGATACTATGAAGTATAAACTAAGACCCACTTGCACCATACATCACTAAACGTATTTAACACACTGTCTGTCATCTTCAAACAAATTAACAGAAATAGATCATTTTAAATTAGTTTAGCGCTAAATGCATTTAGTAGTTTTTGGTGCCAATGAATGAAAAAAATAAAATCAATATTGTTTGTGTAAACATGTAAAAATTCTTGATTTATAATATAAAGTATCGTTTTTGTTCCAGGTAAACACATTAAATTAGAGGACAAACAATAAGCTTTAAATGTCTTCTGAATTATATCTTTACAAAATGCTTTACAATAATAAATAATTATTAGCGTTTAAACTTTGTATGGTCAGCAACGCAAGTCTATTCAACTCAACGCTTATAATTATTATTGAGTAACATATTTTTTTCTGTCGGAACGGACGTATTATTTTAAGAATATTAACTCTGTCTCTGTGTACTGACGATCGCGTATTCGCGCGACGACGATCGCTTTCGATTAGTACGCGGCCTTAAGTATTACAAAAAAACGCTGAAAAGCATTTTTTCGAATAAATTTGTGTCAATTTTGATGATAATTTAAGGTGACAGTGGTGCTGTTTCTGTTGTGCACAAACTAAACTTAATTTAGGCTCTAATAAAATAAAACAAAAAGAGACAGACGTAACTTAGAGCTGTTAAATTTAAACTTATATTTCCATATAAAATTAGATGACACGTAAAGACATGTTGACTAAAAACACGGTGAAGGTAAAGCGCAAGGCGTAAACTAGTTTGATATCTCTAACTTAGTTCATAGCTATAGCCGTCCTTTTCTCGCGCTGCCTGTTTAATAAAAGATAGTGATTCTCTAATTGTAGTTTAGTTATTGAACCAAGAGAATCGGCACCAGTGTTAATGGACTTTTGTTGCTGAATGAATACAGTCCTTTCACAGTTATTTTACCTCTGATTTTGCATTACTGTAAAAACACAGTGATCTTTATACCCGTCACAATAAGGTGGTGCTGTTGGGTCGCTGCCACTGACAAGTCTGTCAGTGATATTTATTCTCATTGTAATAAGGTTGCTGTTGACTTGCTGCTGCCAGAGGTAAAATAACTTTGAAAGGACTGTAGCAATTACGAGGTCGACCATACTAAAGCATTTAATTTATTAATACTGACTCACTGACCGACTCGTCAACGCCCAGCCCAATCCCTTTATAATGTAGACAAGGAATAAGGCCTTATTCTTTTTTGTGGTTTTTTCTAAATTCTGGGATAGAGAATATAGGGCGGACGAAGTCGCTGGAAATTTGCTTGAGTAATATAAAGCGTCAATTTATTCAATAGTGGCAATATCCCTCCACACAAAGTATAATGAGTATTGAAATAATTTTGCCCTTACAGAAGGGTAATATGGAGTGTTACCTTAAAAGTCTGTACTCAGCTCAAATAAGTGAATATATTAGCAATATTTTAGAATCGGTTAAGATTTTTTGTCACTACTAGCTAATATTATATCAACGGTCATTCATTACGGACTTAATTAGTGACACTCAATACCATTATATTATACACTAGCTTCTGCCCGCGACTTCGTCCACGTGGAAGTCAACCTTACCATAAAAACAAGTGTATAATTTTTTTTTTTCAACAATCATTCTGAATATCATCTAGGACCAGAGTCCTTGTCAAGATGAATCAAACACTCGATAGGGATGCGTCGTTTTATTTTATTACAGAGTTCCTCTGGCAACCTTCCGGCTCTATCATCAGATCAGCTCGATGATACCAAAATATTGCATTGTCACCGATTTTAAAAAAACCCTAGTGATGTTTCGCCACCATCGTGGTGGTGGAAGGTGGACGATGTGTTAATCGCCACAAGCATTACCCAAGTGCGTACCAAACTTATATTATGTAATAATTTTACTTAGGTACTGCATAGTTTGCTTACTGCGTAGTTATCCTTCTGCTCTTATTCCAATTTATTTGGGGTTGGCGAAATATGTCTTCTTAATTCTTTCGATTTGAATAACATGAGTATTATAACATGGATATTAATTTCCAAATAAACTATAAACTTATAAGATGTAACTTGTTTTATTTTTATCGCCGTGCCCGTGAGTCCATTCTCTTTCTGGATATTGCATGTACCATAGCGGACATTTGCGGTGAACAACTTTTCGACCTTATTGCCAAGGTAAAAAGTGGTGAAACACTTTTCTTCAAACGATGACCGAAGCGGTGACATTTGTGGTGTTCTGGGGCCGTACTATAACGTGAATAAAGATCATGGTTCCGGTGAGAAAAAAGGGTCAGTCCATCTAGTTATACTAGTAGTTATACAATATAACAGAATGGACAAAAAAGTCCTATTTGTTATAAAGCTCAATATAACTTATTGGATTCGCAAAAAATAATAGAGGTTTGTCCATGTAGTTATACCTACCTACATATAAACAGCTAAAAATTAAACAACAAAATACCTAACATGAATATTTTAACTTACGGGGATGGACCCAACAAGTGAGTAAATAAGATAATAAGATAAACAAAAGTAAGTCATGAAACTTTAGCAATGAGCATGGACTTGAGTGCTTGGTCCTTATCGCAGTGTTTCTAGGAATAGAATAGAATAGAATACTCTTTATTATGCACACCATTTAAATTACTGTTACAATTTTACAATGTTGAAATTTTACATACGAGTGACACAATGGGCACAATGGGAAAGTGGCAATTGATATTTCACCGGTTACTAACTGCATTTGAGCATCCATGATCATTGCATCGTTGATAATGCTACTTAAAATACAGAACAGTGAATAACAAAATTAGCTGGTTATTATTTCGAGAAAATTACATTTATTTAGTATAAATAAACTGACATTAATTGAATCATAATTTTATTACGTCATTGTATTAGTAGCCTACCTACCTACATATAAACAGCTATAAATTAACCAACAAAATATTCAAAGGAGTTCTACTATCAAAGATAAGCAATTATTATATTCCTGGCTACTAATACAATGACGTAATAAAATTATGATTCAATTAATGTCAGTGTCAATGGCAGTTTATTTATACTGGGTGTAAGTAAATGTAATTTTCTCGAAATAATAACCAGCTAATTTTGTTATTCACTGTTCTGTATTTTAAGTAAAATCCGTAATTAAAATGGAAGGTGTTCCTGGACCTTCCCATATCCTGGACGAAAAACTCCGCTTTATTAAAAGGACGGGGTACCTGGTTTTGTTTTATAATGGGCATCAATATTATAAAAATCGGCAATATAAAGATTCGTCTATTTGGAGAAGCTCATCTAACATCTAAAGATATATCGAGGAAACAATACTGCACTGGTTCGTTGACCGTTAAGGTAAGTGTCTACTCTTGATTCTCTAAATTCAAGTTCTACCACTTAAATATAATTGTCGTTTTTTTATTCAGGATGGAGGAATTATAAAATCAGTAAGGCATAGCGGAGATTGTAAACCTAATTATGCTAAAAATGATATACCTAGACTTATTATTTGTTGAATGCCGAAACAAAGCATCAACCGACTTCATAACTTCGATACCGAAGATTTACAAGGAGACGAGAAGGGAAATAAAGTCCTTAGGATATCATTTAACTGGCTTAAAGGTGCCACAATGTAAAAACGTAAAAAGTGCATTGTATAACGCAAGAAATTCAGCAGCAAGTGTTTCCAAGTTACATTGTGAAATACCAGAAGAAGTAACCTTGCCCAAACAATATTCGTCAATGCTTATAGGTGATTATAATTGTGAAGGGAGAAGAATTTTAGTATTTTGTTCGTCAGAAATAAGACAACATTTAACAGTAGTAAAAGAATATTACTGCGACGGCACATACAAAAGTTGTCCGAAACCATTCTCCCAAATATTTTCTATACATGGTGACTTATCCAGTACTCCGACAAGTTCACGTATTTCACCAATGGTATACGCCTTAATGTCGGATATGACAACCGAGTCTTACATAATCTTGTTCCGAATTATTTTGTAACAAATTCCAAAATGGAATCCACAAAAGTTTATGTTTGACTTTGAGGAAGCGTCAAGAAAAGCGATATTGAAAGTTTTCCCGGATGTTCAGGTTAAAGGGTGTCATACTCATTTTTCCGATAGCCTTTGGAGAAAAGCCAAAAAATTGGATTTAATTAAAAAGAAGGACAAATGGCCAAAAATAATTGTAGGCCTTTGTTGTGTATTACCGCTTCTGCCAAATGCTTATGTTCATGAGGGATGGGAATACATTAAGGACAAGGCTGCAAAAATACAGGAATTTACGAAAAATAAAAAAATAACCACTTTCATAAATTATTTTCAAAGGTTCTGGATCAAGAATGATCAATTCATAAACACGTGGTGCGTCTATGGTGAGCGTCATCGGAGTACCAACAACGTAGAAGCATGGCATATGACACTTAACCAATCCTGCAAAACCCGAAAACACGTAAGCGTTATGCAATTTTTGAAAGCAATAAACGAGGATGCAGAAGATGTCGTTATGGACATTGCGGAAAATAAATATAACCGAAAAGAAAGTAGCGTTATCAACGATGCAATGATCATGGATGCTCAAATGCAGTTAGTAACCGGTGAAATATCAATTGCCACTTTCCTAGAAACACTGCGATAAGGACCAAGCACTCAAGTCCATGCTCATTGCTAAAGTTTCATGACTTACTTTTGTTTATCTTATTTACTCACTTGTTGGGTCCATCCCCGTAAGTTAAAATATTCATGTTAGGTATTTTGTTGTTTAATTTTTAGCTGTTTATATGTAGGTAGGTATAACTACATGGACAAACCTCTATTATTTTTTGCGAATCCAATAAGTTATATTGAGCTTTATAACAAATAGGACTTTTTTTGTCCATTCTGTTATATTGTATAACTACTAATATAACTAGATGGACTGACCCAGAAAAAAGGATCGTCCCCGTCTCTCTCTCTCTCACACACTGGAACCATGATGGATCATCCATGATCTTTCACGTCATAGTACGCTCAGCAGTGCGATTCTGTATAACCATCTCACCGTGAATACTTAGGTGAAGTGAGCGTGGAGTGTGCTGTCAATAGTGTCAATTCCTAGCAAAAACAAACTCACTTCACCTAAGTTTTCACGGTGAGATTTTTACAGAATCGACCGGCTGTAGTCTGACGTAAGTCCGCGTCATAGACGCGCGTAATAGATTCGCGCCACCCCTTCGGTTTCAACGGCGCCGAAAATATTGTTTTATATTATTTATTGTGGAATAAGATCAACAATAAATATACCCTTTCCCATTTTTTAGACCATTTAAAGAAAATTATGTGCATCAAATGAAATCTCAAGAGAGGTGGCTTTGTGTAAAGTAGGTAATAAAAAAGTGAAAACACCAATGTTATCGGGTTATCTTTAATATACTTACCTGTTTACATTTTGATTGCTTACTTAATAACATACAAAATAACCATTCATGACATTTATTTTTTCAAGATTATTTCTTTAAAATGTTGGAGGTAACTGCGGTTAACATGGTCCATTCTTCATGGTCATTTCTGGTCATTTTCTGGTCATTTTTTCTGTCATTTTTTCTGGTTAATTTCTTGCTTCGGACCGTTGAATTGGTGGCAGCCTAGGTCGTGTGATAGCTCCAAAGGAAAATTTACTTTTAAAAAAGTAAAAACCTACTTCAAAAGTAACAACGAATAAAATAAATTTCATAGAACACTTAACAGCTTCTGAAGAGGTGTCTTCAGAAGCTGTTAAGTGTTATTTTATTCGTTTTTGGTTTTGAAGTCGGTTTTTACTTTTTTTAGCGTTCCGTACCTCAAGAAGAAAAAACGGAACCCTTATAGGATCACTTCGTTGTCCGTCTGTCTGTCAGTCTGTCAAGCATTACCCTTTTTCTCAGAAACGTGTGGAGGTATCAGTTGAAATTAATATCAAATACGTAAGTCTATGGTCTCTTGGAGTCCTAAAAAACTCAGCTTCTAAGTCAACGCAATAAAATGAAGGCCATTTTCCGACACATTTTGATACTCGCAAGTAAATCAAAATTTATAGGGTACTTCCCGTTGACCTAGAACAATAAAATTTGGCAAGAAGCAAGGTCTCGCAGCACAAGTAAAGGGAAAAGTCTGAAAAATGTTAATTTAAAATTCTATTACATAAAAAAAAATTGTCAAGTCTGTCAGTCTGTCAAGACCCTTTTGCTCAAGGACGAGTGGAGATAGCATGTTAAAATTAATATCGAATACGTAAGTCCCTTACCGAGTTCTAAAACATTCAAGCTTCTAAGTCAACGCAATAAAAAAATACGGCCATTTATGCGATATATTTTGATACTCGCAAGCAAATCAAAACCTTTAGGGTACTTCCCGTTGACCTAGGATCATAAAATTTGGCAAGAAGCAAGATCTTATAGCAAAAGTAATGGAAAAGGTAAGGTAAATTGTTAATTTGTAATTTTAAGACAAAAAAACATTGTCAAGTATGTCAGTCTGTCAAGACCCTTTTTCCCAGGATTACGTGGAGCTATCAAGTTGAAATCAATATCAAATACGTAAGTCTATGGACCCTTAGAGTTTAAAAAAAATGAAGCTTCTCTAATTTATTTATTTATTTATA
Source organism: Cosmia pyralina (assembly GCA_946251885.1). Taxonomy (NCBI): domain Eukaryota; kingdom Metazoa; phylum Arthropoda; class Insecta; order Lepidoptera; family Noctuidae; genus Cosmia; species Cosmia pyralina. Next base: position 18,194,598 of record OX276346.1, read on the forward strand.
GTTAATTAAAACGGTTATACACCAATTACAATAATTAACCTAGAAACACAATACTAATATTGTAATATCTACTACATACTTAATAAATAACAGTGGAAATTCTCTCATACTTTCTCTCGCAAAACTTTAGACACACTCGCTTTATCTCTCTCCATTCATCGGCAAATAGATCACAATCAGGATTGACTGCCAGGAGGGCATTGAGGGCTTCCAGAGTCCGACACACCGGCGACTCTGCTCTAGCGACCGTACGACATGCTGGCCGAGCAAACAATTTGTGCCTCTTACTGGTGGCGGTGACCTATATAGTTGCCAGGCACATATAATTGACAAAATAGGTTATGTAGCTCAGGACAGTCGATAAGCCCTCTGAGGGTTTTGCAGGCTACCGCAATCTGATTCAAACCTCGTCTAACTTCCAAGGAATTGTAACCCAACATCCCAAAAAGGTAATTCTCTAAGTAAACGCAACAAAAAAATACGGTCATTTATGCGACATATGTTGATACTCGCAACTAAATTAAAACCTTTAAGGTAATACCCGTTGACCTAGAATAATGAAATTTGGCAAGAAGACACACACGTAAAATGTTAATTTGTAGTTTTGTGACATAAAAATTTTTTTTTTGGGATCCATTGTTGAGTTTGTTTTTGGGATAAATTCTTTTCAACTACGGAACCCTTCATTGTGCGTGTTCCGACACGCACTTGGCCAGTTTTTTTTAAAGTAAATTTATTTTTCCATTTTTAGTTGAATATACTATTACATAAGTAGGTAAGCCCAAGTCTAACGAAAAGAAGAATCATCAAAATCCGCTTAGAAATGCCGGAGATACAGTGCATTTATGCATATAACTTTGTACATAAGAATAATTACATAATGTATTATATACTAAAACCTTCCTGAAAATATGTACTTAGATCACGTTAGTGAAAGAATCATCAAAATTGGTTCAATAGTTTTTAAGAAAATCGCGGACAAACAAACACATACATGCATACATGTATAGGTACAAACATCATACATACATACGGGTCGAATACAGAAACTCCTTTTTTGAAGTCGGTTAAAAAAGTCTCAACTCTAGACTTTTTCCTTTGGAGCTATGTAAATTCCAGTCTACATGGATAACTCGGGTACTATTGAGGAATTGGAAGCCCACATTACTCACGATATTCGCCAAATACCACTCGAAATGCTCGGACGCATCTAGAAAATTGGAACTTCAAAATGGACTATGTTAACCGCAGTTACCGCCAAGGCCAACATTTGAAAGAAATAATCTTTAAAAAATAAATGTCATGAATGGTTCATAAAAATCAATCTGCCCAGCCTTTTGGTTCATAAGTATGATAATAAAGATAACCCAATAAAATTGGTATTTCATTTTTTTTTACTTTGAAAAAAGTAAGTAGGTACCTATAAATGAATCACACGTTACTTTAGAAGAGACCTATGATTGTTACAGTATTAAATTTAGTTTGTAGTTAATGTAATGTAGAGGCAGAATATTAAAAAAAAAGATAGAATATATCTTCGAAAATAATTATTTATTTAACAAACACATTCAAATTCACCCGTTTATAGATTTTAGTTAACGTTGATAAGGATGAATCTGGTTAGCAGCTTTAATATTCGTTTTAATAGCAGATGGTGCTTTTGGTAATGATGGAGTTGCCTGGCCAAGTTGAGGTGTTGCGCCACGCGAGGGGCCCATCCCTGGCGCTACGCCTTGCGGTACTATAGATGGTATTCCTGGACGCAACCCTTTACCCGTGCCCACAGCAGTCACCAGTGCATGGGTATCAGAAATGCTGTGAGTTGGTTGCATCCCTAAAAAGAAAAAAATACAAAATTTATTAAAGATTGTTAAAAAAGTAGTACAGCAGATTCGAAATCGCCCAGCAGCTCAGGTAGCAAGTTTTCAGAACCTGGAATAAAATCCATTGGATAAAAATACATATACAGTATGATTTTAAACTGAGTCACTACATCCATGTCCACAGTGGCGTGCACTCCATACATGCAAATAAGCTCTGCATACCCTGTAGTCCCATACATACATGCCCCTCGAAGTGATAAATAACTTTAACGCAAGAAAAATCATGGTAATAACTATATTAATCCAACTTATTCGCTATCTCACTGTTTATAACGCGATTTACGCGCCATCTATTATTTTCATTTGAAACGAATTTCTTGAAGCGAGCGGCGACAACCGCGCAGGCAGCGCTCCCGGTGAGCATAAGCAGAACAACGCCGTGCTTATTTTTCATACAACGCTACCCGTGTAGTACACAGCAATAGTGTGACTGTGTGCGTGAAAATGTATGCGTGTGTTTAAGTTCTGGAAGCACAGCTTATTTTGCAACCCGTCCAAATTGAGAAGCCGTAAAAGCACCGCTTAGTTGTTGATTACAGAGGGTTGACTTTTTTAGTCGGATTGACCAAGATTAGTTCGTATTATTTTGTAATTGTAAAGTTTTTACACGCTTTTATTCAACTTGCAATGTTTGTTTGTTTTTTCGCCATATTGTTTTGATTTGATTGTTTTTCTTGGCGCAAGTGATTGACTGTATATTATTATGTAATTATTTTAATCATTTGTAAAACATTGAAAATTATACCTGTGAGACCTGTGCTGCCGAAGTGTGTTAAATAAATTAAAATCTGCCGCTTTTCGACGTTATATTTTGAGGAAAAAGTTAAATTCATTGTAAACGGAAGGTGTGAACCCGGGTTTTATTTAACTCAAAAAAAAGGTAATGCCTCTCGTTATTTTCATAGAAAAGTTTTGTCATACCTAATTATTACCTACTGGCAAACATGTTGTGTATAACACAAACACATTGTATTTTATCCCTTGCTTTTTGTTTACAAATCAAGATAAAAATAATGTTTGGACCTTTATCGGATATTCAGATTAAAATATTTTAGATATTCGTTGTGGTCGCAAACAAACATCATGCGAAGCCAATGGCGCCGTGCGGTAAGAGTCAGTGTAAGATTAGGGTTAGGGTAGGTGAGGTCGGGTAAAACAAACGGTCGGGAAAAAAACTTAGGTACTAGTTTCAGCTTGTTCAAGTTTTATTTTTATTTTAGACGTGCATACCCTGTCTGAAATCTCTGTGCACGCCACTGCATGTCCACATGCATTTTGTTCTTATAACCACATTCCACTATCATGGAGAAATATTATTTGGAAGCACCTCCCGGTTGGACTACGAAACGGGGCACTGAGAATTTTTTTTAGTAACTATTCCTATTTTTTAGGGTTCCGTACCTCAAAAGGGAACAACGGAACCTTTATAGGATCACTTCGTTTGCCGTCTGTCTGTCAGTCAGTCAAGACCTTTTACTCAGGTACGCGTGGAGGTATATCCAGTTGAAAATAATAAACTACTGGACCGATTGTAAACATTTTTTCACCAGTAGAAAGCTAAATGTAACTTTTCAAAAAATTTGCACCTGTTTCGGTCTCTTCAGAATACTTTAGGCAGTGTCAGGTTAACATCACGAGAGGACTGCCAAAATCACTTGTCGCGGTATTTTGATCAGAAGTCCCAAAATTTCTATAGCAATGGGATCATGTCCCTACCTACTAGATGACAAAAAGTTATCGAACAAAATGGTACCTACAAACTTTAGATAAATGTAAATAATGTATATTAAAAAATGTTTTGAATTTTCTATAAAAATGCGAAGAAACTTTTTCCCCAACCTATTAGATCGTATTACAAGAATACTCGCCTTGGTGATACGTTTCGCTGATGCATTACGAAACAAAAGAAAGTCAACTAAGTGCCATGAACTGAACTTGAATGAAATAAACAACGCACTGGTTATAATTATTAAATCAGTGCAACGGGATTATTTTTAAAATTAAATAAATTCTCTTCAGAAAGGTGGAAAATCAAGAGAAGCACCATTTTGAAACTTAATCCATTTTTGGAGTTTTACGAGTTGGAGGACGTCTAAACCACTCAAACTTGCCAGTGGAAATGAAACACCCCATCCTCGTACCAGGAGAGGGAAGATTAACGCAACTAATTATGGAATAGGCACATCAACGAACCATACACAATGGAGTAAGATTAACGCTAGCTGACACAAGAAACAATTACTGGATTATCAGCGGCAATCGAGCCGTCAAGAAAATACTGCGACAATGCATTCGATGCCGTCGATACGCAACAACCCGAACTGAACAGTTGATGGGCAACCTTCCTAAAGGAAGGATCACTCCATCGAGGCCGTTTTCACACACCGGCATCGACTTTACAGGCCATGTGGACGTAAAGATAAACAAGGGCCGCGAGATAAAGACCTGCAAAGGCTACATAGCCACATTCATATGTTTGTACAAAAAAAAGCAAAAGCTGTGCAAAAAAAGCTGTGTGTAAAAGCAGTACATTAGAACTTGTTTCGGACCTATCAACGCAAACCTTCATCGCAGGACTAAAAAGAATGTGCGCCAGAAGAGGCATCCCAAAACTCATCTATTGCAATAACGGAACCAACTTTGTCGGAGCCGCAGGTGTTTTAAAAGAAGAGTTCCAACTATTTAAAACAATGCTATCTTTAGAGTTCTTTAAAGGGATCAACGGCCTTCAAATCGAGTGGCACATCAACGCTCCATCCTGGCCATCAGCAGGAGGCGGCTTATGGGAAGCTGCTGTTCGTTCCATGAAAGCACACCTGAAACGGGTAATCGGACAACAGAAGCTTACCTAGGAACAACTTGAAAGAAAAGAAAGAAAGAAATAAAAACTGTTTATTCACATGAAAGGTGACGCACATTAGAGTTATTTTATATCTAGGCTTAAAAACTAAAACAAAACGGAAATTTGCGTCACTTCCGCGCGAAACGGCTAACGCTCAGCATTTGCAACGCTTCTTACACAAATCGAAGCGTGCATGAACAGCAGACCGCTATGTCCATTAACAGAAGATGTGGAATATCTGGAATACCTCACCCCGGGTCACTTTCTCTCGGGCAGTCCAACACTAACACTACCACTCAATGAACCTGAAGAAACGAAAGCGATAGACATCAGAAACAACTGGAAACACATTGAGCTCATGCGTCGACACTATTGGGATCCGTGGTCGAAACAATACCTTCATTCATTACAAAACCGAAACAAATGGCAACAAACTAAAGAAAACATACAGAAGGAACAAATAATTCTCGACAGGGAAAGTAATCTACCCGCAAGCAGATGGGCTATGGGACGCGTAGTGGAACTGCACCCAGGCAGCGATGACTTAGTACGAGTAGTCACGCTCAAGACACAAAATGGGGTACTAAAAAGACCCATAACTAAACTAGCCCCGCTTCCTATAAACGAGGTATGCGGAAGCACTGAGTCGCAGTCCAGAAACTGAGCACGGCAAGCAAAAGAAAGGGGTAAACAGCTTGCTTAATGGTGTTACTAGTGGCGTTTACAACGCTAACTTGTGGACTAGCAGCACCCCTGCAGCATTTTAAAATAACTCAATTGGCGGAAAACCAACCAGTTTACTTTGACCCCGTCGGAAATATCCAACTTATTCATGATGAATGGAAACTGCTAGTATACTATAACCTGACAACATTCCGGCAAAGTACAACAAAGGTAGAGGAACTCGTGAATCATATAGGTCAACTATGCGACACGATGCCTAACGAGCCATGTCACTACGACACAACAACTCAAGTTCGAAATGAACCAGCTGAACGAGTATAACATATTGCTACGGTCTCAACATCAACAACGAAGGCGACGTGGCGACGTGGCTACGTCAACGGCGTAGGAAATCTCGCACGAGCCCAGTTTGGTGTCCTTGACAACGATTTCGCCGAAAAATACGCTTAGGACTAGCGTTGCCGGAGAGTAATATTCCGAAGTATTCCCGTCGTATTATTCGAGGAAGCATTCGGAAGTTTTGAGTAGTATTCGCAATTATTCGCCGAGCATGTTCGGTCACGCATAGAGTAGTTATCTATTAAAGTTTGATATTCACCGCTAGATGGCGTTAATGCCAGAGACTATGTTACTACGCGTTCATTCATAAATCTGAGTACTACTCATTTTGAAAACTTCTGAATACTTCCGAATATTTCTTTTCATCTAATTAGATTAGTACTTACGTAATAAGTTTTTGTATGCGGTTTAGGTGTGAAAGTGATAGAGAGCTAGGTAAATACATAGGTTGATTACTGAGTTTATAAAATAGTATTTTTTTTTTTTTGCTTATATCTCGAAAACGGTGTGTCCTATCGCAAAATTAATGAAAATTTGGGCCCCCTTTAGAGAACCCCCTAAATCCCCCCCCCCCTAAACCCCTAAATCTAAAAAAAAAAAGAAGATGTAGGTACTAAAAAAAAAGAAGAAGATTTATTAATGAACGCACTACGCGTTCATTAAATCTGAGTATTATTCGATTTGAAAACATCCGAATATTTCTTTTCATCAACTTAGATAGTACTTACGTAATAAGTTTTTACTAGTAGGTAGTATTCCTTCAAATCGAAGTATTCTTTTGAATATTTGCGAATAATTGTGAATTATTGCGAATACTTCCGAAGATTTGCAACGCTACAGGACATAGAAAAAATCAATGTGATTAGGTACCAGAACAATGCTCTGACCAATGGATAAAATTACAGAGACCAAACATTATGGCTGTACAATTGCATAAATTAATGTACGACTCGCATTGTATGCGAAAAGCGAATTACAACAACAATGATAACAAAGGCGGGGCTCCTTGCCCTAGGTCAGGATTGCATACTTCAGCAAAAAGATGCTACAATTTACTCACATATCGTTTTTAGTAGCAGTACTAATATTGGAATTACCTTGGAGGTACCCACTATTGACTCACCAAATCAATCTGCCTAGCCTTTTCCCAACTATGTTGGGGTCGGCTTCCAGTCTAACCGGATACAGCTGAATACCAGTATTTTACATGGAGCGACTGCCTACCTGACCTCCACAACCCAGTACTGGGTAATACGATACCCCCTGGTAAAACTGGTTGTCAGACTTTCGGGCTTCTGACGACCCGTAACGACTGTCAAAGATCCACGAATGACAGCCGGGACCAACGGCTTAACGTGCTTTCCGAGGCACGGAGGAGTCTCGGTATGTGAAGATGGTCACCCATCCACTGGTCAACCCCGGCAAGCGTAGCTTAACCTGGTGGATCGACCCGTGCGGCTGTTATTACTTAGCCACGAGCTCCTCTATTGACTATTGACTCACCAAATGATATGTGGGATACGTTCAAAAACACAAAGATTGTGCTACCAAAACTAAACTTATCTAATGAGCACAGATTATTAGATGACCAGATAAACGCACAAAAGGGACGAGAGTGCCTACCTAACGACCTAAGTGTCCACGACATCGGCAACTACGCTATAAGCACTTTGCTAGTGGGAGGAATCGTCGCCGCTATAATAGTTTGGCGAATAAGAAGATATCTTCAATCGCGTAAGAAGAGCAATACCAACACGAACAAGACTCGAGAGAGGACAGAAGATATAGAACTAAAGGAAATTCCTGCCTACGCTAAAATACGAAGTGGACATTCAGTAATTGGAACAAAATTCAAACTATGATTAAATATTTAAGAATTATTTCTTACTTATTGTTTTGATTGCTTTTGTTAGTTTTATAACATTTTTATACTTACCTATTTAACTTGTAACGCAAGTTTGGTGATCTGAGTACGTATTTCCCTCGCGAGGGAAAGATATACGTACTCAGCGGGAGCATGTTCGAGCCAAGAGTGCTCATACAGCAAAATTACGTTTAGTCGTTTAAGCGTACCTAATTTATACCTACTTATTAACATACTTCAGTCGTAACTAAAGCTCCGTCACGCGCCAATGTGCGGGTCGATCTAGTCGAGGGTCGACTAGTAACATCATTAGCAAGTGCGGCTCAGATAACTAAAAATAACTCTAAACTGTTTCCATAAATAAACTATTGAACTTAACAGTGGTTTGGTGTGAACTATCTAACTACCTACAACAACTACCGGGGTATCCGTTAACGACGAGAAAACCCCAACACGCACCAAACGACTTTTCAAAAAGCAACCCACCCTCATGGTAAAAACTTAACACTTTGTTAGAAAAATTGTATTGCTTCAATTAAGAAACTTGAAAATTGGCACATATAAATAATTAAGTAATAAAAACCGTCTGATAATTTTTCCTAAACTACCTTTTAAAGAAGCGGAGGTGGAGCGTGTGTTGAAGTTAGTAAGGGTAAGAAACGAAATCCGCGCAGACGAGGTCGCGCTCTCGACTAGTGGTACTCTGTGTTAGATTACGGTTGGAAATCCTACTGAGCCACAGTATCTACTTATTAAACCTAGGTCGCGATATCCGACGAGACAATAGATAATCAATTGTGTCTAATGACCTATGGAATCCGGAGTAATGACTCCGGATTCAATAGGTTAAATGTCCAGTGGCGAAATTAGCTAATAACAAGATTCCTACCGGGCTTCCCTTTTGAAAAATGGCTCAGTCCGTGTTTAATAATATCAAATAATATATTATAATGACATTGTAGGTATTTAATACATCATAAAATTAAAACATTACAAAACGCCTAGCGCCTACCTATATTACATTAATAGTGTCATCAACTCATCACTTATGCAGTCTTGAAAATATAGTTCATTTCGCCTATGATTTACTTAATGAACATATTCATTTAGATTTTATTTAAATGATGTCTGAAGGTCAGTGTGTGCTTTTGAATTTCTTAAAGGAATTTATAAATAATAGATGAAAATACATATGTAACCAGAATTTTCTCAAAAATTTTGTTATTTCAACTTTATTATTTCTGCTGCATTTTGTATTGAAGTTCAAAAACATGCTGAAGCCACCTGCATGGACGCCAATTAATACTCTACATCTTTGTTTGCATAACTGAACAAAATGTAGGAAACAGCTCATTTCTTTGATCTTCCTCTCCCTCTCTATCCATCAAAATCTATATTTATCACTCTTTTAGTTACATGCATTTCATCCATCATTATCACAAGTCCATACAAGACAAACAATTCCGTTTTAATTTATCTGTCACTACGGAAGGCAAAGTTATTCAACAACATAAAATACATACCAGCTGAACGCATCGACTCTCCATCCCAATCTTCCCGACCTTTGGATATTATTTCCCAAACATGGCTTACCACTTTAGTAAATTGAGCAACTTGTTTCTGAAAGATCAATCAACATTCAAGATCAGTCACTTCGTCTTTTATTTTTATAAATTTAGTTGAAACTATAATGTTATCTTCATAATTTTACCTGTGCCGTATCATAACTTAGGGTACTGGCTTTGTGGTTAAATTGTTGTAGCCTCTGTTCAGCTTGAGGCTCTGGCTTGGTACGTAGTAAATCTGGGACAAGATCATGAGTGCATGCTGGAACACGACCTTCCGTTAATCGTGCCAATGCTTCATCACGCTCACAGCTCAGTTGAAGAGGCAACACAATTCGTGACCTAAGTGATGCTGCAAGTTCTGCTTGTAGTATTTTACTCAATCCAGTCAACTGTTGAAAAAAAGATATGTAAGTATATTTAATCACATTATCATCATTTTTACACATAGTTTTAATCATTATTTTCGAGTGTGTTCTTTTTCTCAGCTCGTAGGCTGGTGTTAGCTACATTTACGGGCCAAAGCCAAGTAAATGCAGCGTGTGGTGTGTATTTAAGATGAGGGTGTGTTTTCTTCCTCTAACTGCATGAATTTCCTAACTATTCTACAGGTGTTTAAGATGGCTGCTTTCTGAAGGTTGATATAAACGGATTCTTCTAAATCTATTAATTTCAGGCTACGGAGAAGATGGTTGGGGATGACGCCTGTCGTGGAGAGAGCTATCGGGATAACGTAAACTTTTTCTTGTCTCCAGATTCTTGTGACTTCTTCTTTAAGTTCAGCATATTTAGTTATTTTTAACCGACTTCAAAAAGGAGGAGGTATGTATTTTCCCCGATTACTTGAAGATGGCTGAACCGATTTGGATTTTTTTTTTGTTTTATTCGAGAGGGTATACATCACAGTTGGTCCCATATAAAATTGATTAACTTGCTTCGGTAGTTTTTGAGTTAGCTTCAATAATACGTATTTTTTCCCACTTTTATATGGATGATGTTCTAGTTTGTTTTGCAGATAGTGGTATTAGAATTTGTGTGGGGTAGGTACACAACTAAAAAGTGAAAAATAAAAACTTTTTTACAAAAAAATACAACCGACTTCCAAAAACAACACTACAAAGTGAAAAATAACTTTAATTTCGGAAGTCGGTGGCAAAAAACGAAAATACATTTAACACCGACACCGACTTCCGAAATTAAAGTTATTTTTCACTTTGTAGTGTTGTTTTTGGAAGTCGGTTGTATTTTTTTGTAAAAAAGTTTTTATTTCAGATATGGTTTTTTCTAGGTTATGGGTATTAGGAACTGCAATGTCTATAAGGTAAGTGATTTTTCTTATTTTATCCTGTAGGGTTATGTCTGGTCTATTATAGTGGATAGTCTTATCTGTAAGTATGGCGCGATCGTAGTACATTTTGTGTGTATCATTTTCTAGGATAGTTTGTGGTGTGTACTTGTAGTAAGGGGTATTAGAGTTTTGTATGAGACTGTGTTTGAGTGCTAGTTTTTGATGAATAATGTTTGCAACCTGGTTGTGTCTGTGAGTGTAGTCTGTCTGTGTGAGTGCTGTGCATGCTCCAGTTATGTTAATCATTATTATTATTATGCCTATTTGTGATTTTTATAATGTGTGTGTATTGTGTTATTTTTATGTTATTTGTGTTTTTGTTTCTATTATGACATTATTATGTTATTTTGTGAGTAATTCTATGGACCCAAATGTCTGCAAATAAATGATAAATAAATATTACTAGGGAGTGCCTCAGCAACTAGTGCCATCAACTAAAACAGAAGAAGATTATTGTATGAAATGCCATCAAGATATTATAAGTGCTGATAGATGTACACAGTCTGGCCATAAATACTGTTACAATTAAAAATAAGAAAGATATTACATTTGAATTTGGAATCGTGTCATTTTTATACGATTGTTCATTGAGTTTTCTAATTTTGGCGCCAATACATTGTACAATATTTTGCGATATTAAAATGGAGTGGGGTGATAAAGAGAACCGAATCGCTGTGATTGCATTACACAAAGTTGGTATGGAGCCAAATGCAATTTTTAATACTCGCCATAAGCTTGGTATTAGTCAAATGTTTGTGTAGGTACCGGGCTATTAATAGGTACAATGAGACCTCCTCTGTTTGTGACAGAAAAAGATGTGGCCGTCCACGTAGTGTTCGTACGAAAAGGGTGGTTAAATCAGTAAGGGAAAGAATTCGAAGAAATCCTGTCCGAAAGCAAAAGATTTTATCTCGGGAGATGAAGATAGCACCCAGAACCATGTCGCGTATTTTAAAAGATGACTTAGGACTTGCAGCCTATAAGAGACGCACTGGTCATTTTTTAACTGATAATTTAAAAAAGAATAGGGTGGTAAAATCGAAACAACTACTGAAGCGGTACGCAAAGGGAGGTCACAGAAAAACTTTGTTTACGGATGAGAAAAGCTTTACAATTGAGCAACATTTTAACAATCAAAATGACCGTATTTATGCTCAAAGCCCTAAGGAAGCTTCCCAATTAGTCGACAGAGTGCAACGTGGGCATTATGCGACTTCAGTGATGGTTTGGTGGGGTGTTAGCTATGAAGGAGTGGCTGAGCCACATTTTTGTGAAAAAGGTATCAAAACATCGGCACAAGTGTATCAAGATACCGTTCTTGAGAAGGTAGTTAAGCCCCTTAACAACACCATGTTCAATAACCAAGTATGGTCCTTCCAACAAGACTCGGCGCCAGGTCATAAAGCTCGGTCCACGCAGTCTTGGTTGGAAGTGAACGTTTCGAACTTCATCAGAGCTGAAGACTGGCCGTCGTCTAGTCCCGATCTTAATCCGCTGGATTATGATTTATGGTCAGTTTTAGAGAGTACGGCTTGCTCTAAACGCCATGATAATTTGGAGTCCCTAAAACAATCCATACGATTGGCAGTGAAGAATTTTCCCATGGAAAGAGTGCGTGCTTCTATTGATAACTGGCCTCAACGTTTAAAGGGCTGCATTGCAGCCAATGGAGACCATTTCGAATAAGCATTTTTATATTTTAAATTGTTTTATATTTATGTATTAAACTAACACAATGTAAAATTAATAAATATTATTTGCAATAAAAATAAATTTTTTTTCTTCGTGACAATATTTATGGCAAGACTGTGTATTTATTAAAAGTCTATTTAAATGGGTATGTAAGAATTCTCCATATTATTTTTATTTTGCAATGACTTACTGGGCTTTTTTTTTTGTAGATGGGAAATCATGAGATAACTTCTCCCGCTCTGAGCCGAGCAGGAGGGTGTGTCAGGCTTTTACTGACTAAAACCCATCCGTGATCCTTCAGTTGCCTGTGCCATCGCCATGGTATCTCTTTCGAACAACCCGCGACCCCGGCGGCATCGGTCCCATCTCTGCTGACATCTCATTGAGGCGCGCGTGGAACACAACGCTCCGTCGACCCGGGCCTTGTCCTTACCGGACGACGAGCTAACCATTGCTTGCCATCCGCAAGACCGCGCCTACGGTGGCCGGGAATCAGCTACAGATTCCCGCCGCCCAGGGCGTCTCCCGCGGCGACTAGGGACGTGAGGGCGCGAAAGTTGCCTGTCCCTCACGCGTTCCGCCCCCTCCTTCGCGAGCATTACTGCTTCCCAGAAGGCGATGACGGCCTCCCATACACTCGCTCCGTATCATGGCCTGGACCAGGTTCGGACGCGAGAGATTGCCGCCGCCGATCGCCTCCACGAGAACACCGCCCAAGCCGGGCAGACTTTCACTGTATGCTCCACCGTTTCCTCCGGGCGGTCCACACAATGGTGACACCCGGGTGTTTCTCCCGCCTTATTCGGAACAGGAACCTCCGGAAACAACCGTGTCCAGTGAGGACCTGCGTCAGGCGGAAGGCGAGGACGCCGTGGCGCCTCTCCAACCACTCCTCAAAGAGAGGACTTATCGCCGCAATAGTGGCGTGCCCAGCGCTAGGTTGCGACAATCGCACTCTCCATGTCGGCATGAGATCCCGCCGGAGCTGTCCGCTGTACCGTGATTTCTCGCGGCAGCGGAGTTACGCCCCGGCGTTTTGCCTCCAGGACCTCAATTCCGAACTCGAGCTAGATATCACGACCACGGAGCGGAGCGGAGCGGAGGCTCTGTTACAAATCTCCGCATCAATGTCCGGTTCAAATCTCAATACTATCAAAAAACCTTATTCTGGTAGACCATGGAGAAAGATTTACAACGGAGAAAATCTTCTAGGCACTTGCGCGACCGCGGGAACTTTGTTCCCCAACAGTACAACTTAACCTTGTTCCACCACTATTAAGTAGGAATATCCAATTCGATGCATTTACTGTGATAGATTATCTGTGTCCGAACCTTTAGAGATACGACAACACTCACTGAACTAGACTATGACATTAAAAAAATATTATTTTCGCTGTCATAAAATCTAAAGTAAACAATAACAAGTTTTTGTCTCAACTTCGGAAGCTTCTAAATAATGAATATTGTACTGTGGTAAGTGGTTTTATAAAAGGTGTGTTAGGGCGATTTGCGGTATTCAAAGCACGGAAAGCTGCAAACCGTTCTTTGTGAATTTCCGTATATTAACAGTACCCTGCCTATACATATGTGAGGTGGCAGTATTTGTCAAAACAAACTTCCACCTATTTGAAAAACTACACAGTTCGCGCCATAGAAATAAAATAAGCGGTAGGCAACACAAAAAAGCAGTATTTCCTAAAAATTTCCTGGGCATGGCACCACATATCTATAATAAATTACCTAATACTTTGTTAAATATAAATGATATCAATGTATTTAAGAAGCAACTAACTAATCTACTGATAAGTAAGACATACTACACAATTAATGAATACCTGTCCGATAGAAATGTGTGTGTATAATAATAATACAGAAAATTATGGTTGAGTCCGATTTTTATTAAAATTATTTTGTTTGTATTGTTAATTAAGTGTTGACTGTATTAGACATTACTTATTTATAATGACATTATTATACTCTGACATTATGTACTTATTAATTTGAATTTATGACATTGCATAACTTATTGATTTGAATTTATGACATTATAGAGAGAGAGTATTATTGATGATTTTTATGAATTTTTGGTATTAATTGGAATTTAGGACAGTGTTTAATGATAATTTTGCATGCCTGTATTAGTGCAACACAGTGGACTGCGCATTCACTTGACATCTAGAAATGTATGATTATGTAATGTGTTGAGCAATAAAAAATTTGAATTTGAATTTATTTATGTTTCACGTTAAGAGTTAACACAGCATGCATTTTAAACCATAAAAAATATAGGTCATCGCTTGTTTTTTCTTTGTAGAAAATCTAGAAATCTAGAATCTAGAAATCTGAAACTAACTGTGTTTGCTCTTTACATCCTATTTTTGTGAATTTTATACAACCATACATTCAAACGAAACATACACTACGATAGAGTCCAGTTCTCTGGCATCCATAAAAACATTCGAACGTTACAAGATTCCAAGAATGACTGTATAATGGACTGTTTTTTTGTGTAGAGCCGCTATCGTTTTAGTGGCTAAGAGATGTTCCATTTTTTTAGATTCACTTTGATTATAATCGATTACGCCTCGTTTTTCTTTTTTTAGTAATAATGACGTTGCTTTGTTTTGATAAATTAAACATACCTAACACATTATAAAAGATTATTTTAGTATATTGTGTTTCTATAACAGTTTTTTTATAATTACTGAAAATAATAATTGCAAAGTAGCGTGATCCGAAACGCATTTCGCATGATTTGTATCCTTTTTCTGACGTATAGCGCTACTTTGCTTTATATTAGGCATACGTTAATTTCCGATTTTTCTCTATGCAAACTTCGGAGATAAAGGTAATACGGTAGGTAATACGGGCTGTTATCCGCAACTCCACGTCAATGCGCGTATTTTGCGTATGGCGGAGATAAGGGGGTGAGGGGAACGGTATTTTTTTTTTACATTTTTCTTCAAAAGTCGAAAACTATGATGCGGCTTAAAAAAAGAAAAAAAATGTTTGAGAACGTGCAAACAGCGCTCTTTCATAATATGATACCCCACATACTCTAGTAGCCCCACTTCGAATTTTTAAGACCCCTTTCAGGCCCCGTTGCAAAAAATATATATATTTTTATTTATTATTTGCAAAATAGTTGGGCAAACATCATCTAAAACTGTTCCAAATTTCAAGTTGATAGCATTAGTAGTTCTTGAGATATCCAGCTGTGACAGACAGACAGACTGAGTCGCACCATAAGGGTTCCTTTTTACCATTTAGGTACAGAACCCTAAAAAGTGCCGGGGATTTTACACAAAGATTCCCCAAAAGTTTTGCATTTGTGAATATGGAACCGCGCCCGGAAAAGCAAATTCCTTTGAGAGGCGAAAATTCTTTTTAAATTTTGCATCACTCGTCTCAAACGGTTCGACTCGCCATAGAGCTCGAGATCGAGGTGCAGCAACAGCAGCTTCAGCTTCATCCACAAGCTCTGGGATAAACTTACCCAAGAATACATTCATAATAACAGTTTAACAAATCGTTGTATGTACGTTTTACATTAATTTGTTTGATAATGTCAATTTTGACTGTTGTTCCAATGGAGATTTCATATCTCCATACCTTGCGACCAGCCGTAATATCTTGCTGGTTTGCAATTGAAAATTTATAAATGGAGATTTTTAGAATAGCAATTTTTCATTTTCAACGGAGATAAGCAGTTTTTCGACAGATATTTCGACCATGGAGATAATATCCATGCTACCGGAATTGATGCCCAGATCCCATGGCAGCAATCCGGTAAGGAGGCTCGCCACCTCACCAGAGACCGTGCGGTATCCTCGGACTAGCCGGATGGCCATGAGCCTCTGGGACGAGTTCAATCGGCGGGCTGGTTGCCGCCTCAAGGAACATGCTTACTGGCCTACCACTACCACACTAGTGGTAAAAAGTTGCACTGCCTAATCAGTAACAAGGTCCATACTATGGACCTTGTTACCGATTAGGCAGTGCAACTTTTTACACTAATGCAAAATAAATAAGTCAATAACACTTACATGTCCTGATAAAATTGCATAGTTGTCCAGAAATGTAGGCCAGTTGATGGTTTCATATTCATTTTCGAGCTTATTAATAAGTGCCTGGATTGCTGTTTTCAAATCAGTAACTCTGTTTAATATTGCTTGAATTGTAGTCTCCAGTTGCTTTTCTTCTCTTTGTTGCATGTTCATTTACAAAATTTATAAAAAATACAATGACATAAAACCAGATTTAGGGGTACTTGAATCGTAACTTATGAGCGCTATAAATCTAAGACTCTTAGACCATTTGGAGTTTATAATCTCTTAGGATAATGATATATTCTAGCTCCAGACCACAAAGTAATTAACTGTATAGATAGAAATATTTGTGGGTATTCTACGGAGTCTCGACACACAAAACATTTGTTTATAGTGTCTTTTGTTGAACTTAGGCTTCTTATTGAAAAGAGATCATGAGAAAAAGAGAGTTGCTATTGACCCCCGCGATTCACTGATAAACTGTTTCAAGTCCAGTGGTTGAAAATCTTTGTTGTTTGCAGTCTTAGATAATAGTAATAGTGGCTTCAAGTTTTCAATTCAAGCAAAGATATTTAAAAACCTATACTCAATGAGAATATAGTATCTTTCGATTTCGACACAACAAACAGACACTGTCAGTGTCACTGAGCTGATCAGACAGACAAGACCACAGACGAAGGACGAAGTACGTCACACCGCACACAGCATGACCAACGGTAAAAATCTTTATCTATAGGTACTTATAATGAAATCGTAATTAATTGAACCACGTTATAACCGTTTATACCATAATATAAACGATAATTAATTTAACAACGAAAATTAAATTGCTTTGAACTGTCAAGTTACTGAATAGGTACGTTTAAAAGTCCAAATTTAGGTACGGTCAGCAACGAAAGTCCTTAACACTGTCAACATGAGACTCAAAATTATTGAATACACTGCTTTTTAGCATCCTAACTAATATTGTAAATGAGAAAGTGAATTTGTATGTTTTTTAACGCAATTACGCTAAAACGGCTGAACGGATTTGAATGAAATTTAGCACACGGGTAGACTATGACCCGGAAAAGGACAAGATACTTTTTATCGACATACCACGCGGGCTTCCACCCGCGGCTTCGCTAGTTTCTTATTTAACAATTTATTGCAGATTGCTAAAAGAAAAAAAGGAAAATACACTTCTGGACACATCTATTGGTTTCGATGGCCCCTACCGAAATATGATTGCTAGATTGAACAAAAACTGTTGATGCAGTTTTAAACCTGATACATTTTACCATCTTTTTCGATCGTATTGTTTTAAATTTGAATTCAGAATACCATACGACATGGAGCTACGCCTAACAAGTCGGATATGCGCCTTGTTAAAGGCAATTGATTTTTGAATAAAAAACATGTTTTATCAAATAAAGGTTTAATTTAATAACGCGTGTTGCCTCCATGGGCATCTACCACAGCTCTCATACGATTAGGCATAGAGTTTATCAACCGCTCTATGAAATTTTGAGGGATCATCTCCCATTCCTCTTCTATGGCAGTTTTCAACTCCTGCTTCGTCTGGGCAACTGGCTGACGAGCCCTAACACGTCTTTTTAGCTCGTCCCACATGTGCTCAATGGGGTTCATGTCTGGGCTTCTGGCTGGCCAGTCCATAACTGTGATGTTCACATCCCGAAGATATTCCCTGACGATGCCGGCCGCATGGGCTCTTGCATTATCATGCATAAAAAGGAAATTTGGGCCCACATAGTCCGCGTATGGTATCACGTGAGGTTCTAAGCACTCACGAATGTACCTTTCAGCATTTAATGTTGGCAGCCGTGGTCCTGTAACAACCTCAAGTTGAGTTTTGCCGCTCGCGGATATACCGCCCCAGACAGTCCATGAGCCACCGCCATAAGCAACCCTCTCTTCAAAGCAGCATTGTGCGAAACGCTCTCCCTTACGTCAGTAGACCTTCTTCCTTCCATCATTGCCATGTAACACAATTTTAGACTCATCAGAAAAGAGTACACGGCTCCAATCTTGCTGTGTCCAATTTAAATGATTGCGTGCGAAATGAAGACGCGCTGTTCGGTGGGCTCGCGTTAGTTTGGGGCCATTAGCTGGCTTGTGTGGTACCATATCGCGTTCTTTTAACCTTCTCCGAACAGTTCCAGCGCTCACAGATACTCCGTGGAAGTCGCGAAGTTGGTTTTGTATCTCAATGGAGGTAAGGTGACGATTTCTCAAGCTGGTCGTCACGATGAATTGATCCTGCCTTTCAGTTGTGACCCGAGATCGTGGCCTTCCTTGGCGACGAACAAAGCCGCCAGTCTCTAGGTACCTCCGATAAACATTTCGGACCGCAGATCGACTTAAATTAAGTTGAGCACTCACGTTTCTTTGGCTGTGTCCGGCCTGAATAAGTGCCACAGCTTGGGCGGCGACTTCAGGTGAAGTATCCATAGATTATTGATAGAACCTCACCTTAATGTTAAGAATAAGTAATGTTTGTTGCAAAACCAAAGATATCAATCACTTTTTCAAGAATTAAATCCAAGTAAATCAATAAAACCAAGTTTTCTTAGTATTCGATTGTTTGATATCAACAAACAGGCTCCAAATTGTCTTTTGTTTCTTTAAATTCTGTGTTCGAAATTCAAAAAAAGACTATTGAATGAAATTGTGAATGTGCCAGGTTCAAAACTGCATAAAAACTTTTTGCTCGACCTAATATAAAATTTTAGCTAGGACCAAACGAAACTGAAAATACAAGGTGGGCCAAAAGATGTGTCCAGAAGTTTAATTATTATGATTTCAAAAACTGAAATTTTGATATACTTTCGTCGAGGTCTATCTAACTATAAAATTAAATATAATAAAAAAAAATATTAGGCACTGTGAGGGCTCGAACCTCACAGTAGGAGAATTACTGAACTACTAAATAATACGAGAGGGAATTTAGTTATAAGGGGCTGATGCCCTCTGTATTTTATGCTTCAGATCAAAATCACACTCCTTAACTAAATTGGTTCTACCCGGCGCGCGGCGCCTCCACCACTATGTGAGGGCTCGAACCTCACAGTACTTACGAGGCGGGATCAAAAAGTAGTGAGAATGAGATAGATTATAATGACTATTGATAACTTAATAATTTATTTTTCTACATAGTCTCCGAGTCTCTCTACACACCGAGTCCAGCTTTCCAAGACTTCAATCCCTTTCAAAAAAAAAGTTTTGTCTTGGGTGGTTAACCAATTCGAAGCCAGCTTGCTGAATGGCAGCCATCGCAACTGCCGATCTGTGCGTGGGTGCGTTGTCGTGATGAAACAGCACGCCCCTTTGAAGTTTGCCTCTCCTTTTCTCTTTGATGGCATTCCTCAACATAGGAATTAAAGCTGCATAATATTGGCCTGTAATAGTGGTTCCACGCTCCAGGTAATCAATCAACAATATCCCTTCTGAGTCCCAAAATATTGAGGCCATAACCTTGCCAGCCGATGCCACGGCTCGAAACTTCTTCGGGGTCGGTGATGATGGCCGTTTCCATTGCGAAGATTGCTGTTTTGTCTCGGGATCAAAATGATGGATCCATGTTTCGTCCATTGTTACGAAACGAGACAAAAGTTTTCAGAATCTTCTTGAAACTTGTCCAACAATATCTTCGAAATGTCAAGTCGATTTTGTTTCTGAATGTCGGTTAACATTCTCGGCACCCATCTTGCGGAGACTTTTCTTATATTCAAAGATTGTTTCAATATGGATTGAATACTTCCATATGAAATGCCCGTTTCTAGAATTAAGTATCGGATGGTAACTCTTCGATCGCTCAATACAATTTTCTCGACTTTCGCAACATTTTCTTGGGTGACTTACGTCGATGGACGGCCGCAACGATGTTCGTCTTCCGTGCTCGTTCTCCCTACTCGAAATTGAGAACTCAACACAACCTAATACCGACTCGCAAATTGCAAAAAACGTAAGAAAATTTGAATTTCGCGGGCTACCCAAGCTTTTCGCCTTAATCAATCGGATTATTAAATTAAAAATCTTACTAATATTATGAAATGTGAAAATGAGTTTGTTTGTTACGCTACGAAGACTGAACGGTCTTGAAGTTTGATACATGGGGACATAGGATAATTTTTATCCCGGTAATACGTTCCCGCGGAATAATTTCCGACCTCCATGCGAGCGAAGCCGCGGGCATAAGCTAGTTTTTTTTTTTTTCTTTTGCCTTCGCACGGTCTGTGCATTTAGCCAATGTTACGTTTAGTTCATAGGTCAAGGTAGGGAAACGAAAATATTATAATGATTTTTAAACGGGATTTAGGATAGGATGGATATATAGGATCAGTATAATAAAGGTGATAAAATAATGATAATGATCAAATTACAATGGCGGAAAAAAAAGAAGTTAACAACTTAATATTATTTAAAATAATGAATGAGACTATACATTTATATACAGGGAAGCTATTTGTACAAAGTAAAGAAATTATTGAGGTAGGAAAAGGAGTACTGAGGGACAAGAGGTTAATAAGAAAAGAAGAACGGTCGTATAAAGGACAGGAGAAAAAAATGTGGTTTAGGTCGCCTACGTCTGTGCCACACAAGCACATGGGGTCGTCGATGATAGGTATGAAGTTTGGCATGATGGGCTGGAGAACAAACATGACCCAGTCTCATTCGTATTAAAACAGAGGTCTCCATCTTGCCAAACTTTGCCCTGCCAAACCACGGTTTTTCCGGAACATCGGGTTGAATTAGTGAAAAATAACGACCCTTTGACTTGCTTCCGATATCCCAAGCTACCTTCCAGGTGTCCCAAAGAAAAGTCTTTGATAGGATCATAAGATCAATGCTGAAATTTGTATAAGGAGCAAAGTCCCCACACTGCACCGCATCACCGGCGAGTGTATTAGCCACTTCATTGCCATGGATTCCAGCATGAGCCGGAATACACGCAAATTCCAAAGTATTACCTTCAGAGATGGTTCTGAACGCAAATTCTCTTATTAAATAAATGATTGGCAAATGCGATTTGTATTCGAAAGGGGATTTGTTGATGGCTAGAAGAGCACTTTGAGAATCTGTAAAAATTATAGTTTTTTTGAGCTTAAAAACACGAGTATATTCGATGGCTTTTAAAATACCGAAACATTCCCCCGTAAAAGCCGTAGTCTCCGGAGGCAGTTTTATTTTTTGTACGATGTTGTATTGAGACAACCCAACACAACCCTTTTTTTTTTTTTTTTTTGACGCTGAGAAATGCATTACACATCCCCGCTCGTGGGGGACGAGACGGGGTATGTGGGACTCCTGTCGGAATGACAGTATACCCACTAAAACTCAGCGGTGTTCCCACATCGCCGTGATGGGAGGGCCATGGGAAACCGGCTCAGCCTTTACTTCCACAACCCTCCCGGCGCATGCCCGGCATGCCCCCCCGGATAGGGGGCTACGGGAATGACCGGGAACACCTGGCCATTCCCGTCCGACACTGGTGGGGGCCTGTGCAATACAGCCGGCAGATTTTTATATACTTAGCAAAATCACGCCGAGCGTTGAATGCTAATGCAGTACCATCAATTTTTCCAGTGGTAAGGATATTTTTATCATCAGTTAAACAAGAATTATTCTGAGACGATGTCTTATGTTTCTTCTATGTATTCCGGCAAAGTGAGAATCCGACCTATTGCGAATCCGATCAAGTGACAACAAATTAATTTAAGTAACGTTTTGTGTTGCGTAGTGACATTATTTTGCATACTATTGTATAGAATTAAGTTTTTCTAACTGAACAGACAGCTGTAGTGCTATTCTGTAAACATCTCACCGTGATATCTTAGGTGAAGTGAGCGTGAAGTGTGCCGTCATTCCACCTGATGCTAGGGGTTGACATTGACAGTTCACTTTAAGATCACTTCACCTAAGTTTTCACGGTGAGATTTTTACAGAATAGACCGGCCGGTGGGATGACGGCTCACTTCACGTTCAGTTCACCTAAGTTATCACGGTGAGATGTTTACAGAATAGCACTACTGTGCTGCTGGGGAGTTTGTTGCGCCACTAACGCAATAGGAAGTGGTGAAGTACCTACGCGCGTTTTCTGGAACTGCCTTATGTAATTTGACGTTCGAAAAGTGCTGATTCTCAGCCTAGTCTGAATAAATTACTTTTGATTTTTGACACAATAAGTTTTATTTCCCTTTGCTTCAATTAAGTACATACATACCCAAACACCAGCTCCGTAGAGCAAACGAAATAAGAGCAAGAAAGGGCCATGGTCCCGGAACGAGATTCTAATGCCTCCTACTTCATCATAAACCACGTATCACACGACGAGACGTGACGACGACGCGACGTGGTCATATTTGATGATTCAACACAAGACGTGTCTCGCCAATATTGTAGTCTAGCTATACTTAACTTCTTTTCTCAAAAACATGGGTACACGATTCAACACTGACATAGAACACAATAATGTTCAGTTTCATATAAGGAGCTTTCGAAAAAAGTCTATTACTATATTTATAGTTTTTAGGGTTCCGTAGTCAACGTAGTCCCTTATAGCTTATAGTTTCGCTATGTCCGTCCGTCTGTCTGTCCGTCCGCAGCTTAGCTCAGAGACTTAGTACTAGAAAGCTATAATTTGGCATGAATATACATATTCATCACGCCGACAAAGTGGTAAAATAAAATTTTAGGGTATTCTATACCTAAACGTAAAGTGGGGATGTTTTTTTTTCTCGTTTACCCCATGGTGTAGGGTTGGATGGGTCTTTCAAGAATATTGTGGGTTTGTTTAAACAAGTCTTCGATTTAGGGATCCGTTTCTGAAATATTAAGCTTTAAAGTGCTAATTAATTAAAGTGTTTCCATAACTCTAACCTTCTTTGTTTTGCTGATGTTATGAAGATATTTTCTTCTACATCATCACTTAGTGATATGGATGCTCTCCAATCTGACCTAACAAGACTTGATGATACTGGTGCCGATTCTGTTGTACACCGAACTAAACGTCTGGGTCAGGATGACTGGACCAATAGAGATTTTTGAAGTTTGAGCAATACCAAGCTTTAGTACCTATTTGGTACTATTTGGTACCAGACATCAAATAATTGGTACCTCACTAAAGAGGGAAAACTATTACGAGGAAAGTGGCCAGCCATTCTGACTTCAGAATGGCTGGACCAAGTCGGCTTCATCTAGTTGTAGGTGTTATAACTAGTTCATCTTTTCGTTAAAATTTAGTACCTAATTGGTACCTCAACATATGTTTTTCTTAATTTTTTTCGATAAGCCAAAAATAAGTTACACCTAGAAGGAATTTTGCATGTAATCTGGAGCACGTTGATTTCACCTAGTTGTAGGCGTTATAATTAGTTCATCTTTTCATTAAAATTTAGTACCTCATTGGAATCTCCACATAATGTTTTTCTTAGATTTTTTCGATATGCCAAAAATAAGTTATACCTACAAGAAGTTTTGCATATATAATAATGTTTATTTTTAATGTGTCAATCAATGAATAAATATAGGTAAGTATTATGTGTGTTATGATTTATTTTCGGTAATTTTCTTAGTACAAACACACACTCAATACACTCAGGGGCACATTTAAC
The DNA here is from genome assembly GCA_946251885.1 of Cosmia pyralina. Lineage (NCBI taxonomy): Eukaryota > Metazoa > Arthropoda > Insecta > Lepidoptera > Noctuidae > Cosmia > Cosmia pyralina. Next base: position 18,218,477 of record OX276346.1, read on the forward strand.
CGTCCACCTATATTTTGTCAATTTCTTCAAAATTCTATCGTTATTTAATTAATTTTGTTATAATGATACATTGGGTGCACCTTTACGAAAACAAATGAAATATGCGTAAGTTGTGAATTAATGGTTTAATTGAAACAAAAAAAAAAAAAAAAAAATGAGAATTTGCAGTTTTCTTACAAAACAAAAGTTAGAAAAATTTTAATTAAAAAAAAAGTATACTCTAAATGATCGCATTAATAATGTGTATTTCCTCCTCTGGCCCTATCGACCTCTTGTAACCGATTTGAAAGCCCGTCCATTATGTCTTGAATGTCGCTCTGTGGAATGTTCTCCCATTCCTCAACAGCTGCAGTTTTTAGCTCAGTGATGGTCGTAGGAGCTGGTGTACGACTCCGAATCCGTCTTTTTAGGTTATCCCATACATGCTCTATCGGGTTTAGGTTTGGACTCCCGAGCTAGCCATGGTAATGTCTGAATATTGACGGCGTCTAGGTAAGCCGTAACAATTCTCGCGGTGTGTGCACGTGCGTTGTCGTGCATTAAAACAAAATGATCGCCAATGAATGGCGCAAACGGCATCACATGTGGTTCTAAGACTTCTGTCACGTACCTGTGAGCATTAACGCTGCCTCTATCGAAGACGACCAACGCTGTACGGGCGTCGTAACAAATGCCACCCCACACCATTATCGAGCCTCCCTCGTAGCCCACTGTTTCAACCACAGCACATTCAGCAAACCTTTCACCACGGCGTCTATACACGCGCTGACGTCCATCTGGACCTCGTAAAGCGATTGTTGATTCATCAGAGAAGAGAACTGCCTTCCATTGTTCCAAAGTCCAATTTAAATGTTCTCCAGCAAATGCAAGTCTTGCTCTTCTGTGAGTTGCGGTCAGTTCTGGGACTCGAGCTGGTCGAAATGATCCCAGATCCCTCTCTGCTAACCTTCTTCTTATTGTTCTTAGGCTCACACTTACATTTCGTATCTCAAACAAACGGTTACGAGCCTCAGAAGCGGTTGTGAAACGATTTCGAAGAACGTTCGAGACGATGTAACGATCATCTCTCTCTGATGTACACCTTCTACGACCTTGCTCTGGCCTCCTCGTGTAGGAACCAGTGTCTCTGTAACGCCGGATAGCATCTTAAATAGTGATTCGTGGGTATCCAAGCAGTCGTCCAATCCGACGCTGGCTGAACCCAGCGTCTGCGAGTGCCACAGCCCTGGCTGCTCCAGCTGCGTCCAATGGCATTTTTCTGGTGTAAATAAGGTCACGGCACTCCAATACCTCGGATTTATTCGACAAAATGGTAACAAAACGATTTAAAACAAATGTATCCTTCACACAAAACCAGCGGCGAGACTGTCAAATTTCGACTTAACTCATTATTATTGAATAAAAACCGCAAAAGTAAACAAAACGCGGGTATGAATGTTTTGTTTATTCCAGACATACCCACTTATGAAGTTACGCCTAGTAGTCGAAGCTTAAGTTATCATCAATATCATCATATACAAACGATATGGAATTCGATATGAGTGGACGGTTAATTGTGCCCCTGAGTGTATTATGCAAAACTTTTGTAGGTGTAACTTATTTTTGGCATATCGAAAAAATATAAGAAAAACATAATATGTGGAGGTTCAAATGAGGTACTAAATTTTACTGAAAAGATGAACTAATTATAACGCCTACAACTAGGTGAAATCAACGTGCTCCAGATTACATGCAAAATTCCTTCTAGGTGTAACTTATTTTTGGCTTATCGAATAAAATTAAGAAAAACATATGTTGAGGTACCAATTAGGTACTAAATTTTAACGAAAAGATGAACTAGTTATAACACCTACAACTAGGTGAAGCCGACTTGGTCCAGCCATTCTGAAGTCAGAATGGCTGGCCACTTTCCTCGTAATAGTTTTCCCTCTTTAGTGAGGTACCAATTATTTGATGTCTGGTACCAAATAGTACCAAATAGGTACTAAAACTTGGTATTGCTCAAACTTCAAAAATCTCTCTTGGTCCAGTCATCCTGACCCAGACAACTAAACTATCACTAAAATTCCATACTTTTTGCTATGAGAATCTTAGAGCTATTCTGCAAAAAAAAAAACCTCTAAATTTAATAACAATTTTGACACAACTAAAATCGAGTTTGACAATCGTGACTCCGCGTGGTATAGTGCCTGTAGTATATTTGACCCGGTGGCTTTAATTGGTACTAACGAAATGACTATGAAGTGACAGGCTTGTCATATTTTGTTCACCGACATCGCTGTCGTTACCGGGTCAAATATCTTAGAGCTGGAGGGGCGCAGGGAGGGGGCAGCTTCAACGTGTTTTATATGGAATGTAGGTACCTTTTTTTTTGGTACCTACATGTTGAGTCATAAGGGTTTATGAGCTTTAAAAAGGGGGGCCAAATTTTCATTATTTTTGCGATAGGACTCACCGTTTTCGAGATATGCAAAATAAAAGAAAAAAATACACTACTGTTTTTGCATCCGAAGTCAAGGTCTCGGTGTGAATTTTAGTTCATGTCAACTAATTTTGTTCCACACCTTTTTAATCGCGATTAAACATAGTCTGATTTAGTTTGACAATTAAAATTTTAGGTGAAAACAGTCAAATTCAGAATAGCAAAATTGCCATTTTCACTAAACTAATAACTCCGTACAATCTTAGCCCTGTCAAACTAAAATATAGTTAAGTTGTGTCACTTTAGTCAATTTCAGAATGGGAAATCGTCGTTTGACAGGAATAAACTAAATTTTAGTGATTTTTAGTCTAGTTTAGAGGCATTTGTGACAAGAGAATCAGCACCATTGTCGAGTCAATAAATTAGACCTAATCCCTACTAAATGCTCCGTAACTTCGTTTAGCAGAAAACGCTTTCCATTTCATACCGCCTATAAGCCGAAAGGTCAGCTACTGCAGAGATGTGGCGGTGTTCGTGACCTGGGCGTATATCATGAATTCATGATAGATGATGGGTCTTTCAATGATCTCAACAACTAAACTTAAACTATAGGGGAGGTGAGCCCAAAACGGGTACGCTAAGGGAGATGATCAATAAAACAGTTCTAGAAAAGAAAATGGAACTTCTATTTTTACTTTTCAACTATTTAATTACTAAAGAATCGAAATTAAGAACAAACATAAACATTTTCTTCATTATTATATCAAAAACAAACAAAAAAAAAACTTCAAATTACCCGTTTTGCCCAGGTGGGAGGGGGGTGGGGGGTGGTGGGGGTTTAAACGGATATATTACAGTGAAATTTGGTTAGCTATGTTTGGTTAGCATTATACTATTACGCCATCATTTTTATTGCAGTCTTCATTATTAATCTTTTAGGTTTTCTTGGATCATCATAAATCAACTTTAACGTCTCGGTTAGTAAGTATAAAGTTATAGTTATTCCTGATAGCCGTCACAGTAATAGAAACCTCTACCAGACTATGTTGTGCACGCCTCATGTGAAAATTGCCACATATAATCTAGTCCTTTAAAGGCGGGTCTGAGTATAACTACCCGATTTACCCCTACCCATTTTGCCCAAGAGCACGTTTAAATTTTAACACCTAATAACCTTAAAATTAAAACACAGGTAGCCACAACTTTTCGAAGATAAAAGTAGCACATCACATTACTAGCAAATGATAGCGTTAAACTTTTGAGAACATATCATACACTATTTTTAAGTAAACAACTATTCCAAGCCAATATTTTTTAGTGAAAATGGCAAAAAAAAATTTTATCTTACTCAAAAGCGCTTGCACCGCTGCACAGTGGATCGTCCCCATACAAGAGGTCGGACATAGAATTAAAAATTGAAAAAGTATTTAATTGAAAAAAATGAAATATGCAGTTGCATTACTCTATTAAGGAACTACAAAAAATGTTACTACAATTTTTTTATTTGACCAGTACTTTATGAGCAATTCGATGAAAAGTGTTATTTTTCTATGGAAATGGTCACAAAAATGTCTGTATCTCATGATTCCCTCCTTGTTTCGATTTGCGGTTTTCACTACTGTTATCTACCCATTTTATGCCACATTTTCTTCAAGGACACATGGTGCCCCCAGCGACCCCCTTCCGAGATATTTTGCTTTTAGTAACTTTACTTTTTATTGTATAACTGATGATATGGAGGTACATTAAGTATATTCATTACTGAGAATAAGTCATCCCTAAGTAGTTCCTTAAATAACAGGTGCATTTACGATTACTTTAATGACTTATGAACGCTTCTGTTGCCATACAACAAACGCGTTAATGAGTCCTTAAGTGAAGATTCCCAGTACTTGCTTAATCTAATTAGTTATTGTAATTACTATGTTAACAGCCCTTAATCTCTGCATTGTTATTGTCTAATGTCATCATTAGCTTATCAAATTCATTGCTAGTTGCCTACTTGCTGCCCTATATATTTGAGTGTGTTTAGCAAATGTAATTCAGTTGTAATTATAACTTCTACCAAGTGTTGTCATTATGGCTTTCCGTGGGTTTTCTACTTACCTAGATCTTTACGTTGCTCTTCGTAATCATAAAGATCTTCGTGACTATGACCATTTATTTAACACATTGAAGTCGAATACTAACGTCCAGTTAAGTGAAAGTGATGTGACGGATCTCAAGAACTGGTGTCGACGATTTTGCTATAGGGTTTACACCAAATGGGTGCAATCAAGAAGGACAGTTGACAGGTTCATTAACAAGAACGAAGAGTGGTTAAATTCCGATATCGTTTGGCCAGATTGCTTTAAAGAAAATGTTGTTGACACTGAAGAAGCAAATGAAAATGAGGCAGAAGAGGTAGTCAGTCCATCAAAATCAGATGCATCTACTTCAACATATACATCTCCTCGCAAACGCTTTGAAGATTTATCAACTAGACACAAAAGAAGACGTGTTAATGAAAATGTTACTAGTTGCAGTCGTCCGGATGAGCTTTTGCATACTGTTGAAAGTATACTTAAGTCTGCCGGAAAAAATGATATAGCCAGAATAATGAAAAATTTGCTGGAAAATCCTGAACACGTCTCAACAGTTATAAATGTCCTGGAAACTAAGCAGAATCCTCCGCTTCGTGAAGTTCCTACTCACAAAGCACTTGCTCTTTACGTTTACTTGCAGTTATCCAAGTGGCGTTACATCACACTTCGGGACTTTAGTTTAAAAGAAGGTCATGCGAAATACCCAAGCTACTACTTGTTAGTTAAAGAAAAGCTTAAATGCTACCCGGCAAAAGAAGACATAACTGTGACTGAAACTTCCGCAAAGATACGTATCCAAGCCCTCCTTGATCTCACCGTTAGGAGGCTGATCGATTCACTTGAATCAAATTTTGATGCTGGTGAACAACTTGTGCTTCACAGTAAATGGGGTTTTGATGGAGCTTCAAGTCAAAGCATTTACCATCAAACGACAACAACAAGTGAACAAGACTTATCCAGTGTATTTATGGCAAGTCTTGTACCACTTAAGTTAGTGACTTCTAGTGGAAGTATAGTGTGGCAGAATGATCGGCCATCGTCAACCACATATTGTCGCCCGATTTCATTTACATTTATGAAAGAAACGGAAGCGAATGTTAAGGCTGAAATGGAAATATTAAAAATACCGTCAGTCACGAAGTCCTTTTGTCCATCCTTTCCTATCTTATGGTCTCTCCGGAGGTATTACAATGGTTTTCCTCTTATCTTCGAGGGCGTCAGCAGTCTGTTCATGCTGGGGACTCTTCGTCGAGTTGGTGTGATCTTGTAGCTGGCGTTCCTCAAGGCGGTATATTGTCTCCTCTTTTGTTTTCCATTTTTATTAATCTCATAACTACCGTGCTTCGCACTGCGTATCATCTTTATGCCGATGATTTGCAGCTTTACAGCCAGACAAGTGTTGATAACATTTCCGATGCGATTGAGGAGCTAAACCGGAGTTTGGGTGTGGTTAAGGACTGGTCTGACCGATTTGGAGTGGCGGTTAACCCTACCAAGTGTCAGGCTATTATAATAGGGAGCCCCTACAGTATAAGAAAGCTGGATGACTTAACTGTACCACCTATAATCTTTGACGGCTCTATCGTTCCGTTTAGCTCCGATGTTAAGGATCTTGGTCTGTATGTCGACACTCGTCTTGACTGGCGAAAGCAGGTCACTACTGTTAGTAAAAAAGTCACCGGAACGTTGCGGTCGCTCTATCGGTTGAAAAACCTTCTCCCATCATACATAAAGGCAATGCTTGTACAGTCCCTAATCTTTCCCATAATTGACTATGGTGATGTGTGTTACTATGACCTGAATGCAGATCTCCTCAATAAACTTGACCGCCTTCTCAATAATTGCATTCGATTCGTCTTCAATCTTCGTAAGTATGACCATGTATCCGCGCACCGATTGCAGTTAAAATGGTTACCCATTCGTCAGCGCAGAGAGCTGAGGGCTCTGTCTATGTTGTTTTCTATTCTCGACAATCCCACTTCTCCTTCTTATCTGACTTCCCATATTCAGTACTTATGCTCTGCCCATAGTAAAAACCTTAGGTCCTCCAATAATCGTCTTCTACGATGTCCTTCTCACCGCTCTGGATTCATTCACTCTTCTTTTTTTGTCCAGGCGGTCTTTCTTTGGAACGCGCTCCCTCTGAACATCAGGATGGCAACCAATCGGTTGTCTTTTAAAGTGATGACACGTGAGTATATACGTAAGAAGTTGGCAGAGGCATCCCAGCGCTGATTTTCTGGTTTCATTTTCTCCTCTACTGATCGTTGTTTCTCCTCTACCGATCGTTATTTCTCCTTACAAAGTTTATTCCGTTTATATATATATATATATATATATATAGGTATATACATGTATGTATTTATGTAATTATATAATGTCTATGTATTTATTCTTATATTTTATAGTTATTTTCTTGTTATCTATCCTTTATGTTGCACCTGCCATGTCTTCTCTCTGCACCACCCTAAGGTTGACTGGTAGAAAATGCCTCAGGCATTAAGTCCGCCTTTGTACGGTATTTTTTTACTTGTGCATAAAGTTTTAATAAATAAATAAATAAATAAATAAATATTTGAGACCGAGATTCGTGAACGGAACCCGACTGATTGCGGCAATGCTACTGTTACTCACAATCTATGGCTAACCATGATTGATGGTAAGGTACATTCAATCATATCTGGTACATCGGCAGCAGTGTGTGATTTGTGCAAAGCTCGCCCAAGCGAAATGAATAACTTGGAAGAAGTGAGAGCTAAACCCGTGAATACAGATTTATACAAGCATGGATTTAGTTCATTGCATGCTTGGATTCGGTCCATGGAATGTTTATTACACATTTCTTACAGAATGGACATAAAATCATGGCAAGCAAAAGGTGACGAAAATAAAAAAAAAGTTAAAGATAAGAAAGAAGCCATTCAAGAAGCTTTCCGAAGAAGAACAGGCTTACTTCTAGACGTTGTTAAGCAGGGTAGTGGCAACACAAACACTGGAAATGCTGCAAGAAGATTTTTTGCAAACCCTGAAACGACTGCCGAAATTACTAAATTAGATGTTAATTTAATTAGAAGACTCGCCGTTATTTTGCAATGCATTTCCTCAGGCGAAAAAATTCAAGTCCAAAAATTCAAATCATATTGTGATGAAACAGCAAATTTATTCGTGGAATTATATCCATGGTATAACATGCCAGCAAGTTTACACAAATTGCTGATTCATGGATCACAGATAGTGGACCACTTATCAGTAGTGCCTATAGGTTTTTTGTCTGAAGAAGCATCTGAAGCAAGAAACAAGGACTTTCGCAAATTTAGAGAATGTCATACACGAAAGCATAGTAGCATCGCCACTAATGAAGACATTCTTCATAATCTGCTATTATCTTCCGATCCTCTTCTCGCCAGCTTACGACCGAAGATGACAAATAAAGCCAAAAAGTCTTCATTTAGAGAACTAGACGATTTACTCATACGTGATCAGAGTGAATTGGAGTTCATTGACGCGGACGTTTCAACTGATACACTTGCTGCATGTAGTGACGTTGAAGAAGATGATGACGATGATAATGATCATGATGTCGTTATTGATGAAGATGAAGAAAATATAGTTTAAGTCTTATAGTACCTAATATTATTATTTTACAAGCAGTTTCTTTGTTAATTTCTAGTTTTTGTGTATTTTTTTTATTCTATTCTTTTTTCTATTCTAGTTTTTGTGATTTTTTTTTAATTTTATTCTTTTTTTGTTTTGTGTTATGCCACCCATCAGCCAATAAATGGTTTTTTTCTTTCTTTTCTATTGTTGTTAGTAACTACATGGTCGTGTTAATTAATTAATTTCCTATTATAATTTAGTTTTTAGTAGTTGTTTATTTTTTTAGTTTGTTTTAGGGTACATAGTTATTTTATTTTTAAATTATTTTTACAGTGTTATATTATATAAATAAAAAATATATTTATACCTACATATTTTCTTATTGATCATAAAACTCTATTTCTTTTCGATGTGTTATTGTAAATGCGACTCAGTCATTACTAAGCTAATGATGACATTAGACAATCACAATGCAGAGATTAAGGGCTGTTAACATAGTAATTACAATAACTAATTAGATTAAGCAAGTACTGGGAATCTTCACTTAAGGACTCATTAACGCGTTTGTTGTATGGCAACAGAAGCGTTCATAAGTCATTAAAGTAATCGTAAATGCACCTGTTATTTAAGGAACTACTTAGGGATGACTTATTCTCAGTAATGAATATACTTAATGTACCTCCATATCATCAGTTATACAATAAAAAGTAAAGTTACTAAAAGCAAAATATCTCGGAAGGGGGTCGCTGGGGGCACCATGTGTCCTTGAAGAAAATGTGGCATAAAATGGGTAGATAACAGTAGTGAAAACCGCAAATCGAAACAAGGAGGGAATCATGAGATACAGACATTTTTGTGACCATTTCCATAGAAAAATAACACTTTTCATCGAATTGCTCATAAAGTACTGGTCAAATAAAAAAATTGTAGTAACATTTTTTGTAGTTCCTTAATAGAGTAATGCAACTGCATATTTCATTTTTTTCAATTAAATACTTTTTCAATTTTTAATTCTATGTCCGACCTCTTGTATGGGGACGATCCACTGTGCGCTGTAGTGAGCCGTCTGTATGTGTTTGGTTGATGCTCGGGGCACCACACTGCACTTACACATTTGCAATTTAACTTACGGCGCGCAAATTTAAAAGGTTACCCGCTTTGGGCGGGGTACCCGTTTTAGGCTCACCTCCGTAAGTGTGCGTCCACAGTGAATGCGCGGTGACTAGGGCATAAGGCGGGCGCGACGGCGGTGGCGTGCGGTGGCCACAGTGACGAGCGAGCTGTTGTAGCGATTATGACGTATTTCAGGTGTTGCAAACTACTAAGTAATACTAAGGGCTATCTAGTAAAAAAAAATTACTACGTAGCCCGTATCAACGTTTGACTACCTACATCCTGAATAAAATGTCACCAGAGAAGTTACAAACTTACAAAAAAAAAACGTATAAACTTACTTACAACAATACAAAATGTTATTGAAATACATGTTACGGGAATGATAAAGCCATATCTGTCCGCTCAAGTTCCATAGTAAATGTAATCTATTTTTAAGCACTGAGTTTTTGAGAGAACAGAAAATGCATCAGATCTAGTGCTACCGAAAGCACTAACTTGGCATCACAGCCCGCCACCCGCGCATTAGCTCGCTTGCTGACTAGGCCCGTAGTGTGGCCATAACGTGAGGATAGGAACGTTGGAAAACTACGCGCGGTATCTCGCTCGGCCCGTCGCACTAGGCGCCCCTACAAACGGCGGTTTCATATGTTTGATATTTCGCGCCCGTCGTCGCCACCGAGCTAGGCCGGCAGTGTGGATGCACACTATGTATCTCAATTGCATAAAGTTCTTGTCAGAATGACGTTGTCGTGTACTGTCTTCATTCTGAAAGAGTCCTTGTGTCATTGAGTTAATATTTCATTTTCATATTGCTTATGGTCGGACTTTTAATTAGCTACAGTAAAACATGGACCTAATAATATAATATAAACAGGACTGAGCTCTCCAAAAATCGTATCATACAAAAATGAACCATAAGGATTGCACCTTAGGTTTACATTTGATAGGATATCTTAGCAGAGGCAAAACGAGACGAGAGAGATAGCTCGAACGGAGGCTGTTTGTCCCTTTTGCTCAATTGCCAAAAGATAAAAATGTTAAAAATGGTAGAAAATATTTCACCAACTACAAGTAAAATAAGTTACGTATAATTTTTTTAGCATTTAGATTAGTTTTAAATAATTTTATTTATAGGTTTACAATCTGTATACATCATAGTCAATAATTTTATATAAGTAAAACCCATAAGTAAAAATAATCAAAATAACATGATTGTTTGGTAGCTATCATATAATTACTCTGGTAACACTGAAATCTGACAGCAATGGTTTCATAGCGGTTCTTTTTCAATTTAAATAGTGAAAATAATAATGGTGAGAAAGTGTTGCATCAAGAGATTTAAAAGTGAATCATATGCTGGTTGAATGGCATTTCATTTCACAGGTAAGAATCCGAATAACAAAGATTTTATTTAATAAGAATTTTGAGTCTAAGTAGTTTGACCATGCTCTAGATGTTTTGTAGATGGAAGACGCTAAAGCTTTTATGTATTTCTCATTAGAACTATTAATGTTAGCCGAAAATACAATTTGTACCTATGTATCGCGTGATTGAAATAACATATTTTTTATGTTGGTTTACAGCTTTCCATCGAAAGAAGAAATGAAGCAAAAATCCAATATTTTTTGTATTACAAACAATAATTTGAAATCACTTGTGTCCACCGGACCCAAATTCTCTTTCAAAACGAATTTTCCTGATTGTTATAAAAATCTTTGGTCACCCTATTAGAAAGGGATAAACAGCCTCTGTATCTCTCTCTGCTCGTGTTTTTGGTACGAGAGCTCAGTCCAGTTTATATAATAGGTCTTTACCTATGAAATTGCCGTTTTGTATGAAAAAATTTAAACGAATTTTTTTCATGCATTTTTTATTTGTATTAATCGAAGTAATCACCCATGCAATCAATGCATCTTTGCCAACGCAGTGGCAGTTTATTGATGCCCTTCTTAAAGAAATCAGCTGGACGGGAGGCAACAAATTCTTCAAAGGCATTTTGTACTGCCTCTCGGGTATTGAATTTTTTTCCCGCCAAGAAGTTATCCAAATTCTGGAAAAAGTAGTAGTCTGTAGGCGCAAGGTCTGGTGAGTAGGGCGGATGACGGAGAGCTTCCAACCCCAGTTCTTGCAACTTGGAGACCGTCTGCTGTGCAGTATGAGGTCGCGCGTTGTCGTGCAGGAGCAGCGGAGACGAGCGATTGACCAATGCTGGTTGGAGATGTGCCAGCTTCTCCATCATTGTGTTCAGTTCTTCACAGTACACATCTGAAGTAATGCTCACCCCGTTTGGTAAGAAGCTGTGATGAATCACACCGGCGCTAGACCACCAAACAGTGACCATCACTTTTCTAGGGGTAAGTTTTCGTTTAGGGCATTGTTTAGGTGCTGAACCAGGATCCAATCAACTTACTGAGCGCTTGCGGTTATCAAACAGAATCCATTTTTCATCGCAGGTAACAATGCGGTTCAAAATTCCTTCATTTGTGTGTCTGTTGAGCAGTGCAAGGCACGTCTCGACGCGTACTTCGCGCTGGCGATCATTGAGTTCGTGGGGCACCCATTTGTCAAGCTTTTTTACCTTGCCAATTTGACGCAAATGGACCAATATTGTTTTGACGCTAACGTCGAAAGCTGCTGCTAATTCAGCCGTAGATTGTGTATCATCAGCTTCCACAATCGCCTTTAATTCGTCATTGTCGACCAAAGTCTTCGGACGACCGCGAGGTTCATTTTTCAGGTCGAAATTTCCAGAACGGAAGCGAGCAAACCAATAACAAGTGGTGCGTTGGTTTGTAGTGTTAGCTCCGTAAACGTCGGTTGATGTTGCGTGCCGCTTGTGCCGCGTTGCTGCCACGACGGTACTCATATTCCATAATTACTCGAATTTTTAACGTATCCATGATGACGAAAAAGATTGAAATGCGATGAAAATGTAACACTAATCAATAAACAAATGACTACTTTTGGAAAGAAATTCATGTTTTTAAAATAAAATTAATTTGAAATTAGAATTCTTAGCCAATCAAAAATTATTTTGATTTGAAATGGCCAGTACTGCAGAACGGCAATTTCATAGGTAAAGACCTAATAAATAATATTAGGTCCATGCAGTAAAATGACACTTCTACTACCATTTCCCATTTGATAAAATGGGAACATTTTTTAACGAAATGACAGTTAAGAAGTGTCATTTTACTGCAGCTAATTAAAAGTCCGAGCATAGGTCATTTTGAACAGTCTGTTCATCCCGATAATATTGACGCTGACTGTACGTACCTACTGTCGAGCTGACATTTGTTATTTGATCAGATGTTATTCGATTTCAAGTAGGGAACTCAATAAGAACACAACAAATCTCGAAGTGAATATAATAACATCTTAAGCTGAGCGTCCACTGGTTCGCGCCGGCCGCAACGCATGCGGGCGGTACCGGTAGTGGACGCAGTGCTATATGACTTCATACAAAGCAAACCGAAATCCTTTGCGTACCGTGCGTGCGTTGCGGCCAGCGCGGGCCAGTGGACGCTCACGTTAAATAATAGCGCATTATAAACAAATTAACTTATGCGATAACTCCTTAAAATGGGATATATTATGTCTAGGGCTTCGTTGATCTCACCTCTTGTTTTGCCACCTGCAATAAATGGAAAATACAACAGTTAGGACAGTTAATAAAACTTTTTTTACAAAAAAAAAAAAAAAACAACCGACTTCCAAAACAAAACTACAAAGAGAAAAATTACTTTAACCCGTCGCGCGCTAATTAGCAGACACAATTGAAATTCTATTGTTATCTGTACACATGGTGTGCAATCGACATTTTAAGAGTTAATTTCGGAAGTCGGTGTCTTTGGATCTATATTTTCGTTTTTTCCCCGACTTCCGAAATTTCCAATAATGTCAACTGCTCATCACCTTTTTACAAAATATTGCATTTCCCCATGCAGGGATGTTAATTGTCGATGAGTTCTCCTAGTAAGAACAGGATAACTGGAGCTGATGGTGAAGTTACCATCAGCTCCACTTCACCATATGCATTGTGACGAGCATAAATTGGTAATCGAATCGCAACCCGTGAAATACTTATTATTGAGTAGTTTCGATGGCCACATGTGGTTTTCATCATCAGTTCCACTTCACCAAATGGTACTTTCCGAGAGCAAATGTACGAGTTAAGTACTATAAAAAATACCCAAATCTCTATAGATGTGCCTATAAAATTTGAGGGCTTCCCTCGATTTACATGGCATCAGGTTCTGACTTGGAAATGGACAATTGGACAACAAACCTCGAGAGCATAACCTTTCAAATAAAAAAAAATAATATTCAAAATCGGTCCACTATTGACGGAGAAATCGGTGTACACTACATACATAAAAAAATATATATACAACGTGTAACGGTAAATGTGCAAAAGGGGTCATTGTACTCATCATTATGAACAACTTTTACTATAATACTAAACTTGAAATCACGAAAAAAAATCAGCTGTTCAGTACATTTTGACGAATTATGCGAACTTATCTAAAAGTACGCATAATTCGTACATATACCTATGTAGAAAAAAAAAATCTGCTGTTCAGTACATATACGAGGGGGGATCAAAAAGTAGTGAGAACGACATACTCCTTGGTAAGAAAAAAAATAAATACTGGCAGGCATAGCTCAGATACATATTTGTAATATCAACAAAGAAGTCTGCTCCGCCTTATTCCACTGTCACAAGGTGGGCTTCTCAATTTCGAGTAGGGAGAACGAGCACGGAAGACGAACATCGTTGCGGCCGTCCATCGACGTCAGTCACCCAAGAAAATGTTGCGAAAGTCGAGAAAATTGTATTGAGCGATCGAAGAGTTACCATCCGATACTTAATTCAAGAAACGGGCATTTCATATGGAAGTATTCAATCCATATTGAAACAATCTTTGAATATGAGAAAAGTCTCCGCAAGATGGGTGCCGAGAATGTTAACCGACAGTCAGAAACAAAATCGACTTGACATTTCGAAGATATTGTTGGACAAGTTTCAAGAAGATTCTGAAAACTTTTTGTCTCGTTTCGTAACAATGGACGAAACATGGGTCCATCATTTTGATCCCGAGACAAAACAGCAATCTTCGCAATGGAAACGGCCATCATCACCGACCCCGAAGAAGTTTCGTGCCGTGGCATCGGCTGGCAAGGTTATGGCCTCAATATTTTGGGACTCAGAAGGGATATTGTTGATTGATTACCTGGAGCGTGGAACCACTATTACAGGCCAATATTATGCAGCTTTAATTCCTAAGTTGAGGAATGCCATCAAAGAGAAAAGGAGAGGGAAACTTCGAAGGGGCGTGCTGTTTCATCACGACAACGCACCCGCGCACAGGTCGGCAGTTGCGATGGCTGCCATTCAACAAGCTGGCTTCGAATAGGTTGACCACCCCCCTTATTCAGCAGATCTGGCGCCTAGCGATTTTTACCTGTTCCCCAAATTGAAAGAATACTTAAGGGGAAACAGGTACGAAGACGATAACGAGGTGATGGATACCATGGAGAGCTTTTTGCAGGACCAAGACAAAACTTTTTTTTTGAAAGGGATTGAAGTCTTGGAAAAGCGCTGGACTCGGTGTGTAGAGAGACTCGGAGACTATGTAGAAAAATAAATTATTAAGTTATCAATAGTCATTATAATCTAACTCATTCTCACTACTTTTTGATCCCCCCTCGTATGTACTGAACAGAGCAGATTTTTTTTTCGCGATTTCAGGTTTGGTCTCATAGTAAAAGTTGTTCATAATGATGAGTACAATGACCCCTAAGAGGTTTTGAGCATTTAACGTGACACGTTGTATATAACGAATTGAGAACCCGCTATTGCGCTGTGGCAGGTGGCCCGCGAAATTCAATTTTTTTTGGGGTTTTGTACAATTTGCAGGCCAGTGTAAGATTGTATCTCGATCAAAATATGATTCGCGCAAATAAGAAATATGTATGTTTAACCATATGAATCATCAATACATCTTTAAGTTAGTTAGCCGTGGTTTGCTCCAAACCACGGCAAATCACCACGTTATAATTATGTAAATACATGTTTGTTGTTGTCGAATCATAATTTGATTAAGATAAAACCTGACACTGACATGCAAATTGCAAAAAAACGCAAGAAAATTTGAATTTCGCGGGTTACCACAGCGGATCCACCTTAATATTATAATTATGTATTACAATAGTTAGACCGAGTTTAACGCTATAGTGACATTTTGCGTTTAGTGTCACATTTGCACTAAGTACTACCTACCTCCTAATTAATTCAACGGTATCACGGTTGTATAATGACAGTATTGTATAGTATATATAGTATTAAGCGTGCGACATATTCTGGCCTTGCAAGGGAATTAGTCGTATTACAAGTCACTCGGTACAGTACTAGAACATACACTTCTATAAAATAATTACGTATCAATATCTACTTATGAATGCAAACATGTATTACAACAGTTTTGAAAATAGAAATCTTTGATTTATTCAAATATACTTTACCTGTAAATACAATCTTTCCGTTAACAAATATTAATAATACAACTCTTGGTCGTACCATTCTGTATACTAGACCAGGAAATAATTCTGGTTCATAGGATGCAAATTGGCCATGTGCTTGTTGTAGTGCCTCTAATCTTATTGGAAACCTTAAATCAGCCGTAGCTATAAAATTTTGAATTTTGAAGTCCAAAAACTTAGCCTGAAATAAAACAAACAAAATAAATATCAAACCAAGATCAGTTTATTACAATAAGGGCTAATTTTTCAAGGGTATTATTTAAAAGCACGTCAAAATTTGCCAATTTTTCCCAACAGAATACGTACATCAAAACTACTGTTTGCCTTTGCACATCAAAATTTGCATGTCTAAATAAATTAAACTTAACGTCAGGTCGACGGAGCCTCGCGCGAGGCTCCTATATTTTTCTGCAGGGTTTAAATTTAAAGGAACCTAACCAAACTGAACCTCGGGAGTTTAATCCAGTAAAAATAGATCGATTTGTATGGAGTAGGTTGCAATAAATGCTCTTTGGGTGACAATTCAGAATTAAATAGATATATAGCTGAAATACATAAATTGACAGCAATCTCCGATATTTTATTAATATGTATTGAGTAAATGAGCAAAAAAGCTATAAAATTAAATTAAAGTGAGAACAAAAAATGGACCACTGGTGATTTTGTTGATGACTTCTCCTTTTCAAAAGTTTTAATTACGGTAATAATTATCCCCGGTCAAAATCAACATATTAAGTACATATTGACTATTTTATGTAAAATAAATGATAACTTCAAAACAATAATTGCATAAAGAGTGAAATTTTGTCAAAAAATTTACATAGTTACTACAAATAACTATGTAAATTATCACCAAGGTGATTAGGATACATTTTTTTTCTTGAAGTTAAATTTGTATTTAACCCTCGTACGTTAAAGACACCCTAGAATATTTTTATGAATCTTACTAGCAATAATTTTTGTCTACTCAAATTGGAAGAAATCTCCTGAATATCTGTACTTAAAGCATTTCTAATAATTAAGTGAAAATCAAAACCTCGCGAGTGGGTGCGGGCGGGAAGCGAGCGGGTGGCGGCGCGACGGCGCGCTGCTTCAGGCGGGCGCGTCTACTTCATCAATATTATTTTGGACTCGTGTAATTAGACCACAAGAGTAAACAAAGATGTGGTGTTTTAAAATAAAATAGTACCTACTTGTAGGCAAAATTGATATCAGTAAAATTAAAATACACTTTGAATATTGATATAAATCCTAATAAAAATAAGTAGGTACCTAAGTGTTATATATAGTTTATTCAATATCAAATTGAGTCTAGGGGGAGGAGTAAACCGCGATTCCAGTTTATATGGAATTATACTTCAATGATGCATTCTCGAGATTTAACATTCATTGTAGTTCGTATTTCATTGCACTACATTGCCACACTGTTCAAATCAAAGACTGTAAAAAAAAGAAAATTAATTTGATAGTGTATGTCATCTATCAGCTGTCACCTCATTCGTTCTCCGTGTGATGCTGTTAATTTTTCAATTTAATTTTACATTCATAAAAATCTTTGTACTTTCATTAATAATAATAATTAGTTTATTTTGTGCACAATGTTACTCTTAATTGCTATCCTATTTCTACGGTGACATATAGGAGGGGCATTATATTGTGGGAGACTGGTGCCTAAACTAGGCTCAAGGCCTATATTTCAGGTCACCAATGTGAAAAGGGTTATTTTAGCGAAAATTAGACATGGGGAAAAAGGAAAAGCGAAATTAATGAAGAATATTTTTGACGTAAGATCAAGTTTGTCATTAATAGTTTTTCCCCAGAGGGAAGGTTAGAAGGGGAGGGGGTGGTGAGGAGGGAAAGGGGGTGGTGAGGAGGGAAAGGGGGAAGTGGAGGGTGTGGTGAGGCGGAGAGGGGTGAGAGTGGGAGAGTTGGTGAGGGTAGAGGGAAGAGGAAAACGATGAAGTGGGTGTGAGAGGGGGGTGAGGGGAGGGGGAGCGGGAAAGTGATGTGGTGGAGGGTGAGAGGGGGTGGTGAGGGGGATGATAGGGGAGGGTGAGAGGGATGATAGGGTAGGTTGAGAAGAGAAGGGGGTGGGATTTGGGTTAGAGGGAGAGGAGGGGCGAGAGGGGGGGGTTAGATAGGGGGTGGTGAGAGGGGGGGACGAGTGCCTTTAAGTTTTCTTTTTGTATAGCTCTGATTCATTGAAAGAAAGAAAAATATTTTTTTAAATAAAGGGTCTTTCAACAAGGACGGGTCGATGTTAAAATTGAATAAAACAAGATGTGTGTGAGATATTATCGAAATTTATTTTTTATTTAAAAGGCCCATTTATGCCATTATGGATGGAATATGACATCGTTCAAATGTCCGCCGCGGCTTCGTATGGTGGCACGAATCCGAGAGGTCCAATTTTTAATGACTCTGCTGCATAGATCTGGCTGAATCCGAGCGATGGCCTGCGTTATGTTGGCTTTCAGGGCAACGGTCGAATGTGGTTTATTGGCATAGACCTGCGACTTCAGAAAACCCCACAAGAAAAAGTCTAGCGGAGTCAAATCACACGATCTTGGTGGCCAATTCACGTCACCTCTGCGAGAGATAACTCTACCCTCAAACCGTTCATGCAGAATGTCGATTGTGTCGTTCGCTGTGTGGCAAGTAGCGCCATCTTGCTGGAACCACATGTCGTTCACGTCCATATTGTTCAATTCAAGCCAAAAGAAATTGTTTATCATTGATCTGTAGCGCTCGCCGTTGACGGTGATGGCCTCGCCAACGTCGTTTTCAAAGAAGTACGGACCAATGACGCCGCCACACCAAAATCCGCACCAAACAGTAACTTTTTGTGGATGCATTGCCACCTGGTGAACCTCATGTGGGTTGTGGTCATCCCATATACGGCAATTTTGCTTATTAACAAAACCATTCATCCAAAAATGTGCCTCGTCGCTAAAGATTATTTTTCGGCCAAAATCGGGGTCCTCTTCCAAGCGTTCCGATGCCCATTCAGCGAACACACGGCGTTGTCTATGGTCATTAACTTTGAGCTCTTGGGTCAGTTGGATCTTGTACGGATGCAGACCCAAGTCCCGACGCAAAATTCTCCAAGTTGAGGTCTGCGAAAGGCCGAGTTCTTGAGCACGGCGAGAAATCGACTGCGTCGGAGTCTCCTGAACACTCTCACGTACAGCGGCGATGTTCTCGGCCGATCTGGCGTTCCTTTGACGTAAAGGTGTTGGTTGGTTGTTTACCGAACCGGTCGTCTCAAATTTAGTCACCAATCGTTGGAGAGTGGACTTTGAAGGGCCACCGCGTCTGCCGTAAAATGGGCGCAATGCGCGCAACGTTTGCACTAACGAACACTCATTTTGATAATAAAGTTTTATCATTTGCACATGCTGCTCAACCGTGTAACTTGCCATGGTGATTTGGCATCAGTGACTGAATAAGAAAAAACAGATTTGACAGTTGCCGCCAAAACAAAATGGCCGCCACAGATTATTAACATCGACCCGCTCTATTTGAAAGACCCTTTATATAAATAATATATATATATTTTTATTTTTAAATATTTTTTTTTTTTTATTGAAGAAACCCAGCCCGACAGAAATGACCGAAAAATAGAAAGTCGGAAACTCGGAACGGCACATAAAACAGGAGTAAACTCCAGTTGTGCGTCGGAGCTGATAACATTTTTTTGGTTTGTTTTAACGTCTAATCTCTGGAACTACCAGTCGAACTTTAATAATTATTTTTGCATTTGATAGCACAATTCTTAAGGAAGACTATAGGCATATTTAACATCACTAGGACTTTTAGGTGCCGAGCAAAAAGAAAAAAAAATCTGAAAGAACGCTAAGCGAAAACGACGTAATAGCGTGGGCAGGCAATGCGATGCGACAGGGTGGGTCGGGGAAACAAGAAATTTCACGCGGACGAAGTCGCGGGTAGAAGCTATCTCAATCTCAAAATATAAAAGGAAAAGTCCACCGACTGACTCATCAACGACCAGAGCAAACTTTTCGATCTAATTTTGCACAGAGGTTCCCTTTATAATGTAGACAAGGAATAAGGAAAGATTTTTGTTCCCGTGGGATATTTTCCGACATCCACGCGGGCTAAGCCGCGGGCAAAAGCTATTATATTTTTGTTGTGACTCGACAAAAATTGATGTATAAATAATGATTATTATTTGTACATGTTTTGATATTCAATTACTTAATTAGTACTGCAATCATTTATTTGGTTTAGGTACATGTAGATTATTAGATGTAAAGTATTTGATGTAAGAATATTTTTCTGGTGTGCAATTAATAATTACCCATTTTTCAATAGTCAAATAATTCATATCTGAAGAATAAACATTTCGATTTGGCAGCTTTTTTAAAGAAAATACGTCAAACTGTCATATTTATTCTTCAGATAAGAGTTATTTAACTATTGAAAAATCTGCCTTAGGTAACTCCTATAATTTGTTATAAGTACGTACAGGATAACCAAGTTTTTGAATAATTCGAGCAAATTTTCTAGCAGCTATATAGGAATCATGTTCATTTCTTAGCCCAGTGCAGAGTACTTTCCCAGATCTGTAAACAGAAATCTCTTTTAACAAGGAGGAACATTAAGTCAAGGGAATGGATAGGGGTAGGCTATTTTATAGGTGCCCCAATTACAAAAATTCTAAGCACAACTTAGGTTTCTTTGTAGACTGACTACACCAGCTGATAGAGCTTTTATTTTCTCCTCATCAACTGGTGTTTTAATTCATTTTTCTTTAACAAAGTCCCGAAGTATGCTTTCTAAAAAAAAACTGTTTTTTTTTTTCAGTTATTAATATCCCCAAGTTTATAAATCCATAGGTAAGTTTCTTAAAAACTAATTTTCATTCTTATTTTCTAGTATTCTAATATTTTATACTCCTCAAAAAAACTGGAAAGATAGTCTTAATTCAAACTGTTTAAGACAAAACAGCAACTATGGTTTTTAAATTTTAGTACCTAATTTAGGTATATGCTAAAAGGTTTAGGATTATTTTTCATATACAATATACTCGTTTATACATATATTTTTATGCATAATTTGTACTACTATAATTTGGTGGCGTTTTTATTTTTGTAACCTATTCAAGTTCTCTTCATGATTTAATTTAGTGCTTGTTAGCTCATAAGATCAAAAGTAGACTTAAAATCCCTAAGTCGACTTTTTCAAATTGGGGCACCCTTCACTAGGTAAGTACTGTGTTACAAATAACAGTATGATTTTTTTGTACCTAAACACCAGTGCTGTAGCTCTTGGATCAATAATTTTCATGACTACTCCATGAAATCTTGCTGGATTGTATTCAGAAAATCTGGTTCTACAGTAAATATCCAACAATTTTAATTCACAACCCAAATGTATAGTTGATACGCAGTTTCTGTAACAAAAATATAAAATCAAACCTGTTTCATTTTTATAATAACCACAACTACACCATATCCATTTATTTCAGTTTCACAAAGAGCCACCACCAAAATTTGTTTTTATTTACTAAATAGCTAATGTTCAAATCATGTGTGACTCTGGTTATATGAAAACCGATTTTATTATTAATTTGTGACTATCTCCTTGGTTGGTTTACCTATGGTTTTATGCCTATGATTTTTACACTAAAGAATAATACCCTGCACTATATGTATACAGTTACCCAGGGCCAACCATGGGCCAGGGGCTCTTTCTTCATCTAAATTTTTTTGTCCGAAAATCATTATCCATAAAACGTTTGTAAAATAAACTTGTTTGTAAACTTCAGTAACCATTATGTTCAAAAATTCGAAATTTACATAATTATCTGAACTTCTAAAACTATTCAGTCATAAAATGAGTACCTACTATAATAATTAAATCTCCCAATTTTGCATGAAATAAAGTCATATGTCCTAAGTATCTTGAAAATGAATCCCTATTTCCCTTAGTCATCGCATCACGCGTGAACGGATGGAACAATTTCACTAATTCTTTTTTTTGTTGTGTTTATGATTGTCAGAAGAAGGTTTTTATGACAAAAAAAAAATAAGAAAATTTCGCAGAAAATTGGAAAATTTCAGAAAAAACATTTTAACTTCACGCGTTTACATTAGAATATTCATAGATTCATAGTCAAAACAGGACGTCTGTCGGGTCAGCTAGTTTATAATAAAACTGTTACCCAATCAATCTTCCAGTCTAACCGGATGCAGCAGAATACCAGTATTTTACATGGAGCGACTGCCTATCTGACCTCCACAACCCAGTGACTGGGTAATACGATACCCCTTGGTAAGACTGGTTGTTCTGACGACCCGTAACGACTGTTAAAGATCCACGAATGACAGCCGGGACCAAAGGCTTAACGTGCTTTCCGAGGCACGGAGGGATCTCGGTATATAAAGATGGTCACCCTTCCACGGACCAACCCCGGCAAACGTAGCTTAATCTGATGGACCTACCCGTGCGGCTGTTATTACTTAGCCACGAGCTCCTCCTACCCTACCCCTAGAGTGTAATTTAGAATCGTGTATGCGCGTCGGCGCGAGGCGGCCCACGGGCTGAGGAGCTGGAGGCTGCGAGCGAGCCGTCGCGGCCGAGGCTGGCCGGCTTGGCCGGCCAGCAAGCCGAACCTGCGGTGGTGAGCGAAAGCCGTCTGCGACGATTAGTACGCGTGGGACCGCCGGAGACCCGCAGCGCCGGAGCCGTGACAGAAACCATGCCTGCTGCATGTTACATGCTTGCTTGCATGCTTGTTGCCAGAGCCGTGACAAAAGCCATATGGCTTTTGCATCTTTACTATTTATGTTTGTATCAATTGGATTTAGTAAAATAATAATAAAAAAAACAAAACAAGTTGGTAAATGAAAAAAATATTGCCCACTGTCATATAACTCGTATCTACATAACGCCTGAGAGAAGTACATAGAAAAGCTTTGTAACACAAATTTGTTTTAAAAACATTATTAGAATAAATAAACATTAAGGATGCTGTTACAAATGGGTACTCAAATGATTACTTTTTTACACAAAGGTATGTTTATTAAATAAAATGCTTTGCATTCCTAAAATGTTTTTTTGGCCGAATTGTTGTTAAATGTGCATGGTACGATTCTGAACTATAAATATAATTTTAGATAGGTACATTTTCTCAAGAAACGTACCGAAGTAAATAATAAATTTTCACTTTCTACCCATTTGTAACAGCATCCTTAAATAATTTGAATTTAGGACTTATAACTTCAATTGAAAATGGATGTTTGTATATTATAGATTGTAATATTAATGACAAACAAATTTTGGGCATATTGTATTTAGGGATTTAAATTTTATGGCATGTGACATTAAGTTCGGCCAAGTTATCATTCAGAAAAATGATAATTAGGACAAAAAAAATTATGGCACTTTAGATTATGGGTAAAAAAGTTAGGGAACCAGTTACCCAGTGATTGTGCTGCAGGTTTTGATCCCTGCCACTAACACTAGCAGGCTCCAGGCTCACCAGCAAATACTTTTCCAATAGGTGTCTTTGCATCGGATTGATGTAGAATTGATGCCATGTGATAGTAATATGATTGCTAGAGCAGGGTTTTAAATTGATAGTAGCAATTGAAACACTTGGTTACTTACTGAACTTTTATGCTGTTCCTAGCTTGGTCTGTTCCACTCACCATTGGGGTGATAGCAGACATTGCACTATGGGGATTTATGGCTTGAGGAGTAAAAGTACTATGGGTTGGTGTAAGTGCGACTTCCCCAGCAATATATGACTGTGAAGTTGGCATTGCAGGAGTAGTTAGTGATGAGCCACCAGCTCTACAGTGAGCAGGAGTACAAAGAATGTTTGTACTATTTCCATTATTTGAATGATCTATCTGATTTGAAACGCTGCTGATTACAGATACTCTATTCATTGAATTGACACCTGTGTCATCTTGCAAATCATGGTCATTATTTTTTCCACCTTTTTGTTCATTGTTAATCTCCATCTGTAAAGCAGAGATTTGTATTTAGTAGTGGTTATAGTACCTACTTTTTGAAAGGGGTTAATAAATTGTTAATGCAAGGAACATTTTGATAGTAGCTAACTCCAAAACCATTCAGCCATTCTTAAAATGTTGGCTGATAGGCGAGACTCTCCGATCTTGGGATGGTGCAGTTGTATAACTGCACGCAGTCAAGTAGACATTCCCCAGGATCGGCAAGCCTCACCCAGCTTAAGAGAAAATGTTACTAAAAATAGTTTATAATTTTACACTGTTACTAACAAATATGGAAATGATTCTGCATTAAATATTTATTTTATTCATTTAACTAAATCCAAACCTAAGAACTTTTCAAAATTAGTTCTTTTAGAAATAAGTAATTTAATTTGATCCCCCATGACCTCAGACCAAATAAAGTCTTAAAGATGTTTTACAGGTATTTGCCCTTGACACTGTAAAATCCATATATTTTACCTCATTATTAAAATTAGTGCTCCAATCAGGTGTAGGGACACAGGGAGTTGTTCTTTTCTCTATATTTTGTATCGACATTGCTAGACTTGTACTACCGATGTTTTGTTATCTATTAAGTTATTTAATACGTTTAATTATATGGTAAGAATCTGTAATAAAAACAATAAGAAGCAAATTTCTTGATGAATTTAATAATAAAACTGAGTTCGTAGCATATATCTACATTCTATGGTACTACTTCCAGTCCAATTTCCAAATTACACTATACTGAAACTAGCACTATTTTCTCGTTCGTTGAGAAATTTTGACAAGTTGACATTTGACAATGACTTTGCCGAGACCCCCAATCTATAACTATACTCTATGCCGAGACCTCAGCAGCAGAACAATATTATGAAGCCGAGACTGCCAGAGTATAGTGCACAGAATTAGTGGCACACATAGTACTAGTAGTCTGGTAATCTGTCAATGACCATAGACAATTTAGACAAATGACGCAAATGTTTGAGGCCTTCGCCGACTAGTGCCGAACATTTTGGGAGTGAGTCCTGTTCTAACAGGGTGACCATACATCATATCTAAATATATAAAAAACTTTTTACAAAATAAAAACAACCGACTCCCAAACAAAACACTACAAAGTGAAAAATAACTTTAATTTCGGAAGTCGGTGTCTTTGGTTTTTTTTAGTTTAATTTTTTGCCACCGACTTCCGAAATTAAAGTTATTTTTCACTTTGTAGTGTTTTTTTGGGAGTCGGTTTTTTTTTAACCGACTTCAAAAACAGGAGGAGGTTCTCAATTTGGTTATACTTTTTTTTTTTTTGTAAAAAGTTTTTATTTTTCACTTTTTAGTGATGCCTACCCCACACAAATTCGAATACCGCTCTGCAAAATAAATTAGAGCATCAAAAGCCAAAAGCCGCTCATCATTCCTCATGGATCCCATCATCAGAACTATATTTTGATAAAAATGGGACCAATCTGAAAGTATATCGTTTCAAATAAAAAAACAATTTTCCAAATCGGTTTATAAATGACGGAGTTCTGAGGTAACAAACATAAACAAAATTAAAAAATACAACCGAATTGAGAACCTCCTCCTTTTTTTGAAGTTGATTAAAAAGAAGACACTGACTGACTGACTGACATATCAACGCACGATTTCAAATTTGGCACGTAAGTTCCTTATGGGTGCATTAAGAAAGGATTTATCAAAATTCACCCTCTAAGGGGGTGAAACGGGGGTCCAAAGTTTGTATGAAAAATCATTTTCCTTGAGTTAATAGACTTGAAACTTGGCACGAATATTTACCTAAGTAAATTATAAAGTTTGTCATTTTTAATTTTCCTAAACTATCCCCTGAAAAGGGGGTGCCAAAGTTTGTATGGAGTAATTTTAACGGCGGTCCGATTAACTCAAAATTTTGTATTTATACTTGAGATCAAAAATGAAGAATAACGTGTATCAGGGTTTTTCGAAAATCTAACCCTAAGGGAGTAAAGAGGGACAGTCAATTTTACAGGGCGAGTTTTACTGTGGGGCTTGATTAACTCGAAAATTTGTGGTAAATTTTCAGTGAATTTACGGAAATAAGCCAAGCGGTTTTTTTAAATTTCACCCTTGTGGGGGTGAAAACAGGGAATATGGTTTATATGAAATATCTTATTCATTTATTTAATTAATTTCAAACTTGGCACAAATACTTGCCTAAGCAAGTAATAAAGTTTGTCATTAATAATAGGTTGGGGAAAAAGTTTCTTCGCATTTTTTAAGAAAATTCAAAACATTTTTTAGTATACATTATTTACATTTATCTAAAGTATCTAGGTACCATTTTGTTCGATAACTTTTTGCCATCTTGTAGGTAGGGACATGATCCCATTGCTATAGAAATTTTGGGACTTCTGATCAAAATACCGCGACAAGTGGTTTTGGCAGTCCTTCGTGATGTTAAACCTGACACTGCCTAAAAATTCTGAAGAGACCGAAACAGGTGGAAATCTGAAGGTGCAAGGTCAGGACTGTACGGCGGATGCATTAACACCTCCCAGCCAAACTTTCTTAATTTTTGCTGAGTGGCTAAAGATGTGCGAGGTCTAGCGTTATCATGATGAAAAACCACACCCCTTCTGTTGATTAATTCCGGCCGCTTTCTCTCAACTTCTTGCTTTAATCTCATCAGTTTTTCGCAGTAGAGTTCAGAATCGATGGTCCTGCCTGGTGGTAACAGCTCATAATGAATAAAGCCCTTCCAATCCCACCACACACACAGCATCACCTTGTTGCGAGTTAACCCGGGTTTCGCCACAGTCTGTGAAGCCTGACCGGCCTTTGACCACGACCTTTTTCGCACGTTCTTGTCGTACGTGATCCACTTTTCATCACCAGTTATCAGCTTCTTCAAAAATGGTTCGGTTTCATTACGTCGTAATAAAGAATCACAAATGAGTACACGGTTCATTAGGTTTCTTTCAGTGAGCTCGTGAGGTGCCCAAATATCGAGCTTTTTGTGTACCCAAATTTTTTTAAATGCGCCAAAACTGTTTTGTGGTCAATTCCTAGTTCTTCAGCTACGTCGTAACTACTGATATTCCGATCTTGCTCCACTTTTTCAAAAATGGCATCCATTTTATCCGTAATAGGGCGACCAGAGCGACGTGCATCTTTGACATCAAAATTTCCGGATTGAAAACGCTTAAATCAAATTTGTGCTACTCTCACAGACACTGCACTGGGTCCATAAACATCGCAAATTTTTTTCGCGGCTTGCGTTGCATTTTTACCTTTTTTGTAGTAAAATTTTAAAATGTATCGAATTTCTTCATTAGATTCACTCATCTTGACAGTACGAAAAACAAATGAAAATCACACATTTTCCTAATTTGAATTTGGAATTATGTTCTTTAAAATTAAAACTTTCAATGATACCAAAACCAGCCAGATACAAATAGTATAGCCAAAGAGATTTTATTTTAAGTTCAAACATACTATAATGCGAAAAGACTTTTTCCCCAACCTAATAGTTTTCCCCCCCGAGGGAATGGTAGAGGGTGAGAGGGGAAGGGGAGGGGGTCGTTACGTTGGAAAGGGGGAAGGGGAGGTGGTATTAAGGAGGGAAAGGGGTAAGGGGAGGGTGTGGTGAGGGTGTGGTGAGGGGTGAGGGAGGTGAGAGGTGGTGAAGAGAGAGAAGGGGATGATGATGGAGGGAGAGGGATAGGAGGGTGTTATGAGGGGGAAAGAGGTGAAGAAGGGGAAAGGGAAAGGAAGGAGTTGATGTGGGTAGAGGGGGTGGGGAAACCGGTGAAGGGGGTGTGAGTGGGGGAGGGAGAGGTTAGCGGGTAGAGGATGTGGTGAGAGGGATAACAGGGAGAAGGAGATGGGGAGGGTTAGGGGTGAGAGGGGCACAGCGGGGGTTCAGAAGGGTGAGAGGGAGTGGTGAGGGGTTGAGAGGGGGCGGTAAGGGGTGGGAAGGAGAGACGAGTGAGAGGAGGGGTTGGAGGGGGGTAGCACTGATTCATTGAAGAGAGATTGACTTGAGACTTGATTGATTGATCGAAGAGCGGGAAAGCGGTGAAGGAGGCGTGAGAGGGGGTGAGATGGGGAAGGGGAGGTTAGGTTAGCGGTAAGGGGATGTGGAGAGGGGGGGTGAGAAGGAGTGGTGAGAGGATTGGGAAAGGGAGGGGGATTAGGAGGAGGTTAGAGAGAGAGGCATAGGGGTGAGAAGGGGTTGGAGGGAAAGGGGGAGGAGTGAGGGAGGGGACGAGTGCCTTTACACCTTAAACTTGCTTTTATATAGCAATGACTTATTGACGAAACCCAGATCGACAAAAATTACCGAAAAATAGAAAGTCGGAAACTCGGAACGGCACAAAAAACAGGAGTAAACTCCAGTCGTGCATCGGAGCTGACACACACACACTTATTTTTGTTTGTTTGAACGTGCTACGTGCGTGCTCTGGAACTACCAGTCGGACTTTAATAATTATTTTTGCATATGCTAGCCCAATTCTCAATGAAGGCTACACACATATTTAACATCACTCTAGGACTCTTACGTGCCGAGCAAAACTAAAAACAGTCAGAAAGAGAGCTAAGCGACAACTAAGTAATAGCGCGGGCAGGCAATGCGATGCGACGGGGTGGGTCCGGGGAACAAGAAAATTTCACGCGGACGAAGTCGCGGGCAGATATAAAAGGAAAAGTCCAGACTGACTGACTGACTCATCAATGCCCGCCCAAACCCTTTAGACCTATAAAGCTGAAATTTTGCACAGAGGTACCCTTTATAATGTAGACAAGGAATAAGGACGGATTTTTGTTCCCCTGGTATAATTTTCGACATCCACGCGGGCGAAACCGCAGTTAAAAGCTAGTTTACTTATAAAAGTAGGACAGGTAGGAATGGACATTTGCACCATCTGGTTTGTTCTGTTATCTGAGAACATATCATTCACAGCTTTTTAGCAATAAAACAAGGATACAGAGAAATGCAGTATTTATTAGATGACTTAAACATGATTCAATAATATAGTTTGCATGTGCAATATCCCTGGCAACTGAAGGATGTCCGGAATGATGGATGAACCGCCGTTTGCGTCCATAGTGTAGTGACTAAGGCGGGCGCCTAGCGCGACGGGCCCGAGCGAGATAGCGCGTGTAGATTTCAAACGTTCCTATCCGCGAGTTATGACCACACTACGGCCCTAGTCAGCAAGAGACTTAATGCGCGGGTAACAGAAGTAACAAACCAGGTAAGTATCAGTTTTGCCCGTAAGAGAGTCTGCAAACATTTTTTTTTTTTGTAAAATGGCGGTAAATACTGTAGTATTTATAAATATGATTCAATCTAAACCAGATAAGGCACAGTAAACATCCACACCACAGTAATCGCACAATGACAAGAAAATTATGGAGAAAAACAAGGAGCATAATAAAATAAAGTTTGAATATTCTCTGGTGATTTTAGGTGATATTTTACTGAGGATATAGTCAAATGTTGGCACGGGCTATCTAAAAATACCAAATCCTCGTCCATGGTTTGCAACACCTGAAATACGTCATAAACGCTACAACAGCTCGCTCGTCACTGTGGCCACCACACGCCCACGCCGCACTGTAGGCTGAAAATGGACTTTCATAGACATATAATACTTTTGTCCCAAATGTCCACTTTTGTGACTTGAAGTTACTTTGGAAGACTAAAAACATGCCTAAAAATATCAACATTATGGAATAGCATTGCAAACAACGCACACAGGATTTTTTCTTTAAAAATTACTATGGAGATGGCATGAAAAAGTCTTATATCTCCGATATGGAATGTTTGGCCCTAATTCTTTTTCAGGTCTAATCCTTCAATTATTTACAATTTTTTGACATACTCCTTGAAATGGCCAGAAGCTTGATGTTTTTTTTAAAAAATCGCTAAGCCATGATGGAGTTTGGAATTTCTTCACTTCATGCGCGTATTAATAATATGATGGAATGTCTTTTACACATATCTTAAATTACGTTATTGTTTTGTTTATCTATTTTTTCTTAAAAAATTACTATGGAGCTGACATGAAAAAGTCTTATATCTCCGCTATGGAATGATTGGCCCTAATTCTTTTTCAGGTAATTAATCCTTAAATTATTCACAATTTTTTGACAGGCTCTTTGAAGGGGCCAGAAGTCCGATGCTTTTTTTAAAAAACCGCTGAAGATTAAATAATTTAAAAAAAAAAACAAATTGTTACCTTAATTTAAGCTTAACACGGACTACTTACACGATGAACCCGAGCCCTACTTTGTATGAGCACGCCACATAATCATAAAAAAATAAGCTTTATTTAATTTCGTACTAACAAAGTACTCGGTGGAAGAGGCTGGAGGTAAGTATAATGAAATAATTTATACATTTAAATCATATATTCTTATTAAAATAAAATTACAAAAATAAAAGCAAATAAAAAACGACAATTTTCAATAAAAAAAACAAAAGAGTGCCTACAGAAAAAAAGTCACATATAGCAAAAATAACTAAATTAAGTACAAGAAAATAATAAACCTATTCTGAATCATTATAATCCGAGTCTAACTCAGAGTCGGAGTCTAACTGAGATACGTCTCTAAACTCGAATTCAGGTTCTTGAAGTTTCAACATTGTCAGTGTTTCCTCATAGAAAGTTTTCTTTCTTTTTGCGTCCAAAACTGGTCTTGTTGATGAAACAAGTGGATCTGACGAAAGAAGAAGGAAATTAAAAATATTCTCATTGGAACTCACTCTACTCTTCTTACGGGAGTGGTGTTCCCTGAATCTTCTAAAATGCTTGTTCTGGGCTTCCGATGCCTCTTCCGAAAGATTCCCAATTGGGACAATTGCGTTGGAAGCAATGATATCAGCTCCATGAATAAGCACTTTGTGGACTGTTACAGACATATAGTACCAGTTATATAAAGCCACGTATCTCTCAGCAGTCTTTTACGCATAATCTTTCAATTTTTCAATATTTACGTGTTCTCCTGATGTTATTGTTTGTAAAATTACAGCAAATCTTCGGATTAATTCTTCATCTAGTCCTGTGATAGCAGCGGTTTTTTCTGGAAATTCAAAGAATCTTCTGGCCGTGTTGCCATCGTTGGTAGTTCCTTGACCCTGCTTCACCATGTCAATTAGTAGGCTGAGTTCTGTTTTGAAGCGATCTTGAATTAATTTCTTCCTTGCGTCCTTTACATCTTGGTCAGCTTTTCCTTTAACAGCCCACTTTTTAATGTCCAATCTGTAGGATATGTGTAAAAGGCATTCCATCATATTAATATGCGCATGAAGTGAAGAAATTCCAAAGTCCATCATGTCAGCTAAAGTTGCCAGTTTTGACACTGCTTCCAAATTGTTTAGCTCAGACGGTTTTGCTAGACATATGTAGCAAGAAGCGTTCGATTTAGCTGCTGAAAGGTATGTGCATATCTTGGCATCGATCATCGTCATCATGAGCTTGTGACAAACTTTGTTGCTGTTGCACTCTGTTGGTCGGACATCATCTATTTCATCCTTCATTTTCCGTTCTTCTGCCTTCACGACTGCTTCGCTTTCTTTAATAAAAGTAAACTGCACTGGACGACAAAACAATGGTAAGCAGGGCTTCGGGTTCTCCCAAACTGTATTTTCTTGACATATCAGTTTTAATGGCACCAATGATGTCATAAAAATACTGGAGTCATCTTGAATTGAATCCATTTTTTGTTTGTATTTACTCTGGCTAGAGGCTCCATCAAAACCCCATTTAGAAATTAAAATCATTACTTTTTGCTTTAAATCTTGTGGTATAGATTTAAATATTCTATTCACTGTTAAGTCTAAGAGAGCCTGCAGAGAAATTCTGGCTGAGCTATCTGTAACCGTGATGAAATTTTCGGGTTCAGATGGATAACACTCTTTTTTTTCCTTTTGCACTCTGTAGTAGGAAGGATATAAGTCACTAATACCTTCTCGAATTGCTGATTCTCTCAATGTTATATATTGCCATTTTGATAAATTAAGAGATAGCAGTAACCCTAAGCGACTTTAAAGCGACTTTAGGGTGTAAAGGTTTCCTTGCCAGCCGGTTTTTTTTTATCAAGTCTTGGAATCTATTAACTGTTTCTGGATTTTTCATCATGTATTCAATCATAGAAGCAACACTATCTCTTCCATCTTCCTTCAACTTGGTAACAGTTGCATAAACAAGCTCACTGCAATCACTGTTCAAATGATCACCACTCCGTCTCTTCTTTTGCTTTGTCCCCCCAAGTTTTCAAAAGGTTTTCTAGGGAGTTTCCTTTTCTTCATAGTGCCAACTGATGATGTTGATGGCTCTTCTTCATCATAAGCGATAGA
Source organism: Cosmia pyralina (assembly GCA_946251885.1). NCBI lineage: Eukaryota > Metazoa > Arthropoda > Insecta > Lepidoptera > Noctuidae > Cosmia > Cosmia pyralina. The sequence goes on from OX276346.1 coordinate 18,250,565, forward strand.
TGTTGAAGCGTCGTTTAAACGTCACACGATCATCTTCAGATAAAGTTCTTCTCAATCGAGATAACACAGTCTCAAATAAAAACTGATAATCGTTCATATTGGCTGAATCTTTTTAAATAACGAACAAATCCAGGTTTGTTACGATGTTTTCCATGTTTAGGGTGATGTTATTACTGTTTGTACCTACTTTCAATCCTTAAAGCGAAATGAATTGATTTTATTTTCAGATCTCCTATTTATTGCTACGATGATAATTTAGTGTGATTATTAAACTAATTTATTCAGTACTCTCATTAGCTAATTAATAGAATAGGTATGAAAAACAATATTACTTAAACTCATAAATAATGACGATAATTAAGATAGAGGGGTCGTTAGATAATTAGGTCTTTGAATCTTATTTTTTTTTATCTTGTAGCGTGTTTACGCAAAATAGCGTTTGGGTTCATCGTTTAAGTAGTCCATGTAGATGTTAAGCTTAAATAAAGGTAATTTTTTTTTTAAATATTTATCGATTTTTAAAAAAATCATCGACCTTCTGGCCATTTCGAGGAGTACGTCAAAAAATGATAAATAATTGAAGGATTAATTACCTGAAAAAGAATTAGGGCCAATTATTCTATAGCGGAGATATAAGACTTTTTCATGTCAGCTCCATACTAATTTTTAAAGAAAAAATAGATAAGATATGTGTAAAAGGCATTCCATCATATTATTAATACGCGCATGAAGTGAAGAAATTCCAAACTCCAACATGGCTTAGCGATTTTTAAAAAAAAACATCAAGCTTCTGGCCATTTCAAAGAGTATGTCAAAAAATTGTAAATAATTGAAGGATTAATTACCTGAAAAAGAATTAGGGCCAAACATTCCATATCGGAGATATAAGACTTTTTTATGCCATCTCCATAGTAATTTTTAAAGAAAAAATTCTGTGTGCGTTGTTTGCAATGCTATTCCATAATGTTGATATTTTTAGGCATGTATTTAGTCTTCCAAAGTAACTTCAAGTCACAAAAGTGGACATTTGGGACAAAAGTATTATATGTCTATGAAAGTCCATTTTCAGCCTACAGTGCGCCGTCGCGCCCCCGGCCCTAGTCACCGCGCATTCACTGTGGACGCACACCATGATCTCATTTTATTTAAATTAGTCTATGGTACTGATCTAACATGAAAGTGTTCTCCGCCGCGTTCAGGATTTGTTAGAAAATAAGAAATATTTTAGTGTGTTGTAGGAAAATAAGTATTTATTTTTTAATCATAAAATTGTATTTTAGTTACTTAGTTGTAATAATATGAAAACAACGATGACATCAAAGTATCACTGAGATGTAGCCACGCAACCTGAAAGGGCGGCAATTTGGTAATATGAACAAAATTAAATATGTAAAAACTGATTTGATATGATATTATTATTTACTGAAGTGAAACTCGTGCCTTATTAACATTGTAAATATCTCTATTGTAATTTTTACGTTCGTTAAAACCCATCTATATCTGACTGAAAGACTTGTATCTATGGTCAGGAATCAAAATATTAAAAAAAAAAAACACTGGAACACTGCCTGCATGCATTTCCCGCCATAAATAACGTCATCTCACCTCGTCTTTCTGCTTGTTTGTAGGTGCTTGTGCTGGTTACGTTTTTGACTAATTTCTCTCACAAACAAATCCCGAAGACAAGACAAAGAAGTTATCTTGATACGGATTCTTAATTTGGTCAGTGGGTCGTCTTAGGGGCGGAGTGTTTACATTCGAAACTTACAGAACTGACTTGTAAGCATCATGGTTGGGAAACTAAACAGGCTGTTCGTTCTCAAAAGAGGTAAGGAAGCTTGTGTACATTTTAACATTATTATTCTGATTTCTGTTCTTTCACTTTAACCGTAAAACTTCTGGTACAGTCGCTATCTGACATATCATAAGAGTTCTGAGCTGCCAATAGTGCCTGTATGTAAGCATATACTCGTACGCTTGCGGGCACTATGGGCAGCAAAGAAAACAAACAAAATTTTGGTTTAAAATATTTCTGAGACTTCTAATGCACTATTGGTTATCCTTGAATAGCCTTGTCCATTGAAACCATGTCTCAAATGTTGAGACCATTTAACATTTTTTGAGAAGGTGGGCCTTAAGACGCCGTCGCACCGTTTTTGAGATGCTGGGCCTCCAAAGATTATTGCCAAAAACCCTGAAGATATATCTCAGATACGGTGCGTCATAAGGTCCTATTTCTCAGAGGCAAACAAAATTTAATGTTTTCTTTGCACAAGGTTAACCCAATTATAAAGTAAATTGGTTGATGCCCATTTCTCAGAAATGATGCATTGTCGAAATTTAAAGGATTCTATGGACTAGGTTCTCGCTCCGTTGTGTCCCTAAGACTGCACTTAGTGATTAACACTGATAGATGCTATACAGCTATAGTTAAGCTATAATTATTAATGTAATGGACTTCATCTGAAAATAAATGAATTATTATTATTGCCTTTATTTCACTAATACATATTGTTTGGTCTAAGCAACCGAACACCTGCTAACGCAGCAGTTTACAACAACAGTTATACTTTAACGTCAGTGCATTGCAGTGCATTTCATAGTGATCAGAATATTTTTATGTTTTTACAAGTAAAATTGTAATTAAATGTTATTTTCGACTTACCGATGGAAAGATATACCACCTCGCTCTATACTTGCGGTCTGACTTTTTGTTTTACAAGTTATAATTGCACAACACGGCATTTTAAAGCAGAGTTCTGTTCTCCGAAGGAGTCCGAAGCGCACTAAACGCAGTGAATGAATGAATCGCGACCGATTAATAAATCGACAGTCATAACTCGACAGTTATGATTTTTGAATCATAATTGTGGCGCGCTTGCCACGCCTACATTTCCATTCCAACCTTATTTATCTATTCCGTGCTGAAAACGATAGTGGCGTCAAAATGAAAATCCAAGATGGCGGCTGCGAAAATGTTCAAATTTTTCGTCATGGGTGTCATTTTCATGACCCAGACGACGACCACGCCTTATTACAAAATTATTAAATTTATTTGACCTTGACCTTCGAGACGTTGGACAATGACCTTATTTTATTTTTATTTTTGCGGACTGGGGTTTTCAAAAATACATTTAAAAGGGTCTATTCTACCCAAAAAAAATTAGCTACTATACAAAAGCGACGGGTGTTAAAGTACAGTGGTTCCAAAATCTTAAGTAACACATGCTATAAAAAAAGTTTTTTTTTTTTATAAAAAGTCATTTTCTTATCCTAATTTCAAGATCACTATACAACGTGTCGTTTTGCATCCTCATCAAATTTCAGGGTGTGATACAGAACATAAAACGGATCAACTTTCAAAACGGACAAAATTTTCAACTGTCCCAATGTAACTTTACTCGACACAAATCTATGGGACGACTGTTTATTTATTCGCGATTACGATGTTGGTGCCATGGAAAAAAGTTTTTTGGTTTGATGGTCTATACCACATCCTTAAATCTGACGAGGATGCAAAACGACACGTTGTATAAAATTTTAATTATTATCAGTTCTGTGTTCACATTGGACCGGTAAATTAAGCCTGTAAACCGTTGAAGGAGAGGCCATTTTTGTAATACTGGATGTTTCTTATTTTTTGTTTATTATATAAAAATGATATACTTAACGCATCAATATTACTCTTCTCTTTTTTATTAGATACTACAGATATACTACAATATCCGATTATGGACATTTAATAAAACATAGGTCTGATAGACCGTCCATCACCTAGTTGCATTAACACTGATGTATGTCTATCATAGACGTAGAAGTGGTTAAGTGTTATGAGACTAATGTCACACTCACAGGGCATTGGTCTGGTATTGGCCTAATGGCCAATACCAGACCAATGCCCTGCGAGTGTGAGCTGTGCTTGACTTAGTCTTAAACTTAAGTCTAATCTAATCAGTATGATTTGTGGCATTATGATTAAAATCATGTCCTTGTTGCAGGTGGAAGAATGGAAGAGGTACATATTGACAAGATCACATCACGAATAAAGAAATTATGTTATGGTCTCAACATGGACTTTGTAGACCCGGTATGTATTTGTGAATCTATATCTATAAAAGGAAAGCGTGACTGATTGACTGACTGACTGATCTATCAACACACAGCCCAAACCACTGAACGGATTGGGCTGTTTGGCACACAGGTAGCTATTATGACTTAGGCATTCGCTAAGAAGGGGTTTTTGGAAATTCGACCTTTAAGGGGGTGAAAACGGGGATATTGTTTGTATGAAAAATCTTATTCTTCGAGTTAATAAACTTGAAACTTGGCACGAATATTTATCTAAGTAAATTATGATTTTTGTGATTTTTTGTTTTTCTAAACTACCCCTCAAAGAGAGGTTTCGGGATGTTAAAGTTTGTATGGAAGATTTTAAAGCACAGTCCGATTAACTCGAAACTCAGTATTTATACTTTTGACATAAAATTACATGATAAGATTTTGGGTTTTTTGAAAATCGATCCCTGAAGGAGCAAAAAGGGGTAATTTTTTTTTTTATTGGGGCATTTTACTACGTAGCTTGATTGACTCAAACAATTTTAGAAAATAATCTTTGAGTCAAGTTATGGGAACGAAGCAAACCAAAATCCAAACGAATTTTCAAAGTTCCACTCCTGTGGTGGTGAAAAGAGGGGATACGGTTTATATAATAAATCTTATTCCTTTGGTTAATAATTTAGAAACTTGGCAATATTTGCTTCAGTAAATAATAAAGATTGACACTTTAGTTTTTAAATACAACCCCTCACAGAGTAGGTATATTTCAGGGGGTGTCAAAGTTAGCAAGGAAAATTTTTAACGCGCTGTCGGATTAACTTGGAGTACTTTATGCGGCCTGCCCAAATGTTCTTTCTTTGATATTGTTCGTCGAGTCGTTGAGCTCCTTAGGTACTACAGAGTGGAGCTATACGATTACTGAGTCTGACAAATGACTTACTGGACGGGTCCACTCAAATTTGTGTGATTCTTTTCTAAAAAAACCGTTTCTGACGCTAATCTACATGGTCCTTACATGATCTGACCAAGATTATGTCTGGACTTTGAAAAGAGACTTTGATCCCCGAGTTTGTTTTGCCATTTCTTCTCAGGGGTAGTCAGATATGAATTATGTCGACTCCATCTAGCTTTTTTTTTTTTAATATGACTCAAAAGTGATTCCGATATCCTATATAAAGAATAAACTTCATTATAAATCCATACTAATATTATAAATTCGAAAGTAACTCTGTCTGTATGTTACCTTTTCACGCCTAAACCACTGAGCGGATTTCGTAAAAAATTACCAAAGAGATAGATGGCATCCTAGAAAAGGACATAGGCTACTTTTTGTTTTAAAAATAAACCTAAAGAGAGTGATATAGTACCTAGGGGATGAAGTTTGTATGGAAAACCTAGCATTTCATAGGTTAGGGATATGGAAATTAAAATTTAAGCTTCTGGAAAGAAATAAAAAACACACATCATTTCTAAGGTCTCAAGCTAATTTCGACCTTATTGACATTTTACAAACCCGTAATAGGACTTGTAAAGAACTTCGTCCCAAAAATTACGCTGTATAACACATCATTGTTATGTAGCTGGACATCACTAACAGCACAATACAGTCGGTGGTGTCGTGGGGAATAGTAGTTTCTGTCATTCCCGACGACACCAGCAGTGGTGTCGTTATGGTGGGGAATGAACGGAAAGTAGAATGGCGCGCGGCGCGTAGTTTTGAATCATACGGGTATTTATGATCTTCGTGTCAGTCGAGATTTTAAATCCACCTTATTCACAAAAATAAATAAGTATACTTATTTTATTTATTTAAACTGTTCAAGTTTACAATCCATACCTAATTTAACTAAATCTTTAAAAAATACTTACTAGAAAAATAAAACAAAATAAAATTATACTAATCAATTCAAGTTTATCTACTGCATTGCTCTATTCTGTGACGCAACTTAGTACCTACTCGAGTTCGTGAACTCATGAGCGGTGCGCTTGGCGCGCGTCTCTCGCGCATCGTAATTTATTATAAAAAAAATACGTATCGCAACTCCTTGCGGGGGCTGCGGTAAACGTTAAATACCTGCGGCGCGGCGGTTGGGTTATCCTCGCCTTAACTAAATGACGCCTGTTCCGCCTGTATAGCCTACCAGTACTGTCTGCGACAAAATAAAGAGTGTGGCTGAGCCGCGCGGCCTATTATTCGTGCAGATTTGCGTTTGCTATCGTCAGTGACGAGTACTGGTTGACCGGCTGTTAACACTGCTAGCGGTTTCGCTCGCCTCGTCTTTTTGGCCTGCTGTTTACGTAACATCTCTTTGTAATCAATCTCATTGTCTCGACTTGGCTTCAACTTTTTAGCGTGTGATGGTAACCTAATTGATCCCGCCGCTGTCACCATGTAGTAAATGAAAGACGGGTTGACCAAGACTGATTTTTATTGCTTACCCACAACCTTACTATTATTACATGACAAGCCACTGTCCTCTTATAACCTACCTACATAATATACGACACTTATTACAAACATATATTCAAGTTTTTACTTTAAACTAAAGATTATGAAATAAAAAAGTAATTTCATAAAAATTAAAGACTTCAAAAAGTAATTAACCCGAAATTATGAAAAAACTTTAATTTCGGAAGTCAGTGGCAAAAAACTAAAATCCCGAAACACCCGACTTCTGAAATTAAGGTTATTTCATAATTTTTTAATTATTTGGTTATTACATTGTTGTAATCGAATGCTTGCAGGTATCTATAACTCTGAAAGTCATCAGTGGCATTTACTCTGGAGTAACAACTGTGGAACTTGATAACTTAGCTGCTGAAACTGCAGCAACCATGACTACTGATCATCCAGATTATGCAATCCTTGCTGCAAGATTGGCCATTTCTAATCTGCATAAAGAAACAAAAAAACATTTTTCTGGTAATTATCAACTGTATATTATATCTTAATTAGTTGCCATTTTCAATGGAAAAAACCACAAAACCCTACTGTACAAAATTTAACTGAACCAAACTAAATATATTTTTTTATTATTATTTCAGATGTCATATCTGATTTATACAACATAATTAATCCACATACCAAGAAGAGGACACCAATGATTTCTGATTTTCATTACAATTTGGTCATACAAAATAAAGAGAGGCTGGACTCTGCCATTGTGTATGACAGAGATTTCAAATACAACTATTTTGGATTCAAGACTTTGGAAAGGTCATATTTGTTAAAAATCAATAATAAGGTACTTAAACTTTTTATTACCAGTGTAGTATTTTTATAGTTATTATGTTCTAAGCACAGAATTTTGACCGTAGCTTAATTTCAGGTTGCAGAAAGGCCGCAGCACATGCTCATGCGTGTATCCATTGGTATTCATGGCGAAGATATTGAGGGGGCTATTAATACATACAATTTACTATCTGAAAAATATTTTACACATGCAAGCCCAACTCTTTTCTCGGCAGCCACTCCACGTCCTCAATTATCTTCTTGTTTTCTCATAGCCATGACAGATGATAGTATTGAAGGAATTTATGATACTTTAAAACAATGTGCACTCATTTCTAAATCAGCGGGCGGGATTGGCCTCCATGTTCACTGCATTAGAGCTAAAGGTACTTATATAGCTGGTACAAATGGTATGTCCAATGGTCTTGTTCCCATGTTAAGAGTATACAACAACACAGCGCGTTATGTTGATCAAGGGGGTAATAAAAGACCTGGTGCTTTTGCCATATACTTGGAACCATGGCATGCTGATATATTTGAATTCTTGGATTTGAAAAAGAATACTGGAAAAGAAGAAGTACGTGCTAGGGAACTATTTTATGCACTATGGATACCTGATTTATTTATGAAAAGAGTTGAAAGCAATCAAGATTGGAGTATAATGTGTCCTCATGAATGTCCTGGTCTAGCTGATTGTTGGGGAGAAGAATTTGAAACATTGTATGAAAAATATGAACATGAAGGTCGATATGTAAAACAAGTAAAAGCTCAGATTTTGTGGAAAGCTATAATTGAAGCACAAGTAGAAACAGGAACTCCATATATGCTTTACAAAGATTCATGCAACAGAAAAAGTAACCAGAAGAATCTAGGCACCATTAAATGCAGCAACCTTTGCACTGAAATAGTAGAATATACTTCACCAGATGAAGTGGCTGTGTGCAATTTAGCTTCTATTGCATTAAACATGTTTGTAAATGATGACAAAACTTATAATTTTATAAAATTGAAGGAAGTTACTAAAACTATAACCGAAAATTTAAACAAAATTATTGATGTGAACTTTTATCCAGTGCCAGAGGCAAAGAAATCAAATATGAGGCACAGACCCATCGGAATTGGAGTTCAAGGATTAGCTGATGCTTTTGTATTAATGCGTATACCCTATGAAAGTGAAGCTGCTATAAAATTAAATCAACAAATATTTGAAACAATCTATTATGGTGCACTAGAAGCTAGTTGTGAATTAGCTGAGAAGTATGGAGTATATGAGACTTATGAAGGCTGCCCTGCAAGCCAGGGTATATTGCAGTATGACATGTGGAACAAGACCCCAACAGATTTGTGGAACTGGGTATCACTAAAAGAGAAGATTGCAAAGCATGGTCTTAGAAATTCACTTTTGTTAGCACCCATGCCAACTGCTTCCACTGCCCAGATATTAGGAAATAATGAGTCATTTGAACCATTTACATCAAACATTTACCAAAGACGTGTCTTGTCGGGTGAGTTCCAAGTGGTAAATCATCACCTGTTACATGATCTAACTGAAGCTGATTTATGGGATGAAGATATGAAAAATCTTATTATCCACAATAATGGATCTATTCAAAACATTGAATCTATTCCTCAAGACATAAGAGACTTGTATAAAACTGTCTGGGAAATTTCCGTGAAAACCACAATACAAATGGCTGCCGACAGAGGTGCTTTTATTGATCAAAGCCAGTCCTTCAATATCCATGTTGCTGAACCAAATTATGGTAAATTAACATCTATTCATTTCTATGCATGGAAAATGGGTTTGAAAACTGGAATGTACTACCTACGCACGAAACCGGCTGTCAATGCTATACAGTTTACTGTTGATAAATCTAAGGTTAAGGGTAGGGTTACAAACGGAAAATCAGGGACTAATGGAAAGTCAGAGGTTGATGATGCCAATATGGCTGCAATTACTTGCTCCTTACAGAATAGGGATGAATGTATGAGCTGTGGCTCATAATAATTCACATGATAGCAATAATGGCTTCTATCTCAAGATTTATTGTGGAATTTTGTAATGTACTAGTTTTCATATTCGATGTTTATTTTTTTTGTTTCCGTACTTTCTTAACTTTTCATCTGAAGAGGAAAGAAATGCGGTCAGTTTTAATTCCTGGATAATGATAATGAACACTAATAGAGCAAATATTTTTTTTACGAGAAAAACTATGTATTTGTCACTACCAATTTTAAACATAAGTTATATAAAGCATGTAAGTTATAATTAAGTATTTACCTATTCAACAAATAAAGTTGCATGTAACCTATATTTTTTTATTAATGTAGTCATAGCGGCGAGGCGAGCGCAGGTGCTCGCACGGGCGAGCGCAGGTGCTTGCACGGGCGCGTGCAGGCGTCTATAGTCTGTTCCAAAAGTATTTGAAAATGCATCAGAATACGTACTTGTGGATGCCAATTTGTAGTTCCACTTACAAATTGACTGCTTTGATTTGAATACAGATCAATGTGTCAATTTGTTACTAATTCCTTTTAGTGAGTGATTGTCTGATAAGGGTCGATTTGGTTAATACTCAGCAGATTTGTACTTGATTAAGGCGCGTCTTTTTGCGAAACATTACACAAAAAACCTTAAACATAAATATTTATTTTCATACAAAAACTGTCTCCACAGAGTACATTTGTATATTGGCTGTATCCTGCGTATTCAAATATTTTTATTTCCAGATTTTGTGTAGATGTCAGTAGAAGACATTTTTGGTCCGGGAGGTAGCATTGCAAATACAAAAGTCATAGTAAGCTGGCTGACGTTGACATCGATAGTTGATCTTAAATTACGAATAAGTGAAACGACCGTCAGCTGCTCAAGTAGCGATGGGTGTGGCTGGGGGAAGTTACGAAAGTGGTAAAAAAAGTAATAATAGTACGCCGGCTGAAACTTTTTTCATAAATAGTTGAAAAAATACCCGAGTTGAAAAAAATTCGTCAGCTGCGTTGTGGAGGGACTATGCGTCAGCTGCTCGCATGAACTTTAAAAAAAACACGTAAAATGAAGTTATAGCACAAAAATATAAAACCGAGCAGAATGAAAGCTTCCTAACAAGGTCAAATTTCTTATCTACTTTCATAGGGCTGTCACTCGGCCTATTGAAAAAAAAAACCAGGCAACTGCGAGGGGTCCGTAACTTCTTCGAGAGTCATGGAAAGGCGACTGAACGATTGTTCGAATGGAATTGATTGCGAAACAATCTTTTATCGCCAAACGCTACTTCGACGGAATGATTAATCGAATATTTATTAATCGATGGACTGCTCTTTCGAATGAGTTTTAGTCAATATTATATAGTTTAATAATTGAAAAAAAAAATGATGAAAAAATATTTTTTCGTTAGGTATATACATTTTATTTCATACATAATCGAAGAAATCCAACACTTTTAAGATATCGTACGTTCTTCCCGTAGATTTAGAAACATGAAATTTGGTGAAATGGAATATAATAAAGCACAAATGAAGGGAAACATGTTCACTATAAAAAAAAAAAAAATCGTTACGTTTTTCGCACAAAATTAAGGTAATTAAAAACCTTTTCGGTACTTTAGGGTTCTTTAACGCCCTGAGAACTCCACTATTGATCCAAACATAAAATAATAATCACTAATCATCAAATTTAAAAATAGAATCGTTTTATTTTTTAAAGTGGCAAATGTATGCCATCGAGCTCATGAAGTCAAGTCTGTCCATGTGTTCCTTTTGATTTAAAAGTTTTTTCAGTTTTTCTTCTTTCCCAACCTGTTTTCTCTTTTTGGTAGGAGAAACTGACTCGTCTTGGGCTCTAATGTTTTATATAATCAACTCATTATTTTTTTGTTCTTTTTCCATTTCTTTTTTGGTTTTAAATAGGTTCCATTCTTCCTAGGAGCCCATTCCAGTGGTGATGCCATGGTTCGACAGAATTTTGGGAATTAGGCGTGTTTAATTCCAAACGGTCATGGATAGACCATATTTCAGGTGGGAACAAAGGTGGAATTCTTTAAATTGTCACATTTAAGGAAATCGTAGTATTAGTGTCAGTTTTATTAGTAATGGCAGTATTAGTAATATTCTTAAAAGTGCCATTAACATAATATTTAGAAAACCAATGTAACGGACGTGACGTCAGCCACCATGCAGCCCGCCAAAGCCAAGCCGCCATATTGACACCCCACTCCAGCCAAGCCAAGATGTTCGCCGTAAGAGTGGGGAAGTGTTAATATAAGCCATAGCCAGCCAATTATTGTGGGATTCTGATTTTGATTACAAGATCTAGACGAAACTCTGCCAGATTTTCATTTATTTATTTATTTACCCCGTTTTACCAATAAACAATTGAACTGACTTCCTTCGGTAGCACTTTTTTTTTTTTGAAGCAAAAGGAATGTTTCGCGAATTTCCTCTAGCTTTAAGTACGCCAGTAGTAGCGCGTAGTAAATGTCTCATTTTATGTGCGAAACTTATGTCGTTACCATACCTCTTTGCAAATCCACTTTGTTGGATATGTTTCCAAATCGAATCAGGAAATACTCTTTAGCAGCTTCTCGAAATCTGTCAACACATTGACAGACTATATTCATTAAACGCGTGTCGCGTTATTATCTCAAAGAAAATATATTAACAATTTTCAGTTTTATTACTTGATAGCCCATTATACTAACGGTATAAATTTAAAAGCGCCTTCCTTACTACCGACAAATCCATGTGAAATAGATACCTATACAGTTCACACATTGCATGCTTTTTTGAAGTTGGTTAGTAAAATTACTGTGACGTATAGGCTGGTCGGACAGGCGGACATGGCGAAACTATAAAGTTTCCTTCCTTGTTTTACCATTTCACGAACGTGTAGAATGAATGAAGTTATATGCATAAATGTAGGTACTGTATCTCCGTCATTTTTAAGCTGATTTTGATGATTCTTCTTTTCTTTCGTCTTGGGCTTACTTATGTAATTGTACCTATATTCAACTAAAAATGGAAAAATAAATTCACTTTAAAAAAAAGTAAAAACCGACTTCAAAAACGAATAAAATAACTTTCATAAATAACTTAACAGCTTCTGAAGTCGGTGTCTTCAATTCTTCAATGCACCTTAGCTTGGCACCGACTTCAGAAGCTGTTGAGTTTTTTATGAAAGTTAATAGGTCTTTACCTATGAAATTGCCGTTTTGTATGAAAAAATTTAAACGAATTTTTTTCATGCATTTTTTATTTGTATTAATCGAAGTAATCACCCATGCAATCAATGCATCTTTGCCAACGCAGTGGCAGTTTATTGATGCCCTTCTTAAAGAAATCAGCTGGACGGGAGGCAACAAATTCTTCAAAGGCATTTTGTACTGCCTCTCGGGTATTAAATTTTTTTCCCGCCAAGAAGTTATCCAAATTCTGGAAAAAGTAGTAGTCTGTAGGCGCAAGGTCTGGTGAGTAGGGCGGATGACGGAGAGCTTCCAACCCCAGTTCTTGCAACTTGGAGACCGTCTGCTGTGCAGTATAGTAAACTCACTCAAATAAGTGATAGTCCTAATTTCGTGATAGTCTGTTTCGTTAAGTTAAAAAAGTTAACAAAGGATTCGATTATTAGCTATAAGTCGTCTTAAGTAAGTTTATTATCCTAATTATTGTAAAAGAAAGACTGCTTTATGTTCCTAATTCAAATAAAAATGAAGATTTTACTAAAGTATCTAAGTTTTATCACATATTTTGTTTTATCACGAAATTGGATGAGTTCACCCTATGAGGTCGCGCGTTGTCGTGCAGGAGCAGCGGAGACGAGCGATTGACAAATGCTGGTTGGAGATGTGCCAGCTTCTCCATCATTGTGTTCAGTTCTTCACAGTACACATCTGAAGTAATGCTTACCCCGTTTAGTAAGAAGCTGTGATGAATCACACCGGCGCTAGACCACCAAACAGTGACCATCACTTTTGTAGGGGCAAGTTTTCGTTTAGGGCATTGTTTAGGTGCTGAACCAGGATCCAACCAACTTGCTGAGCGCTTGCGGTTATCAAACAGAATCCATTTTTCATCGCAGGTAACAATGCGGTTCAAAATTCCTTCTTGTGTGTCTGTTGAGCAGTGCAAGGCACGTCTCGACGCGTACTTCGCGCTGGCGATCATTAAGTTCGTGGGGCACCCATTTGTCAAGCTTTTTTACCTTGCCAATTTGACGCAAATGGACCAATATTGTTTTGACGCTAACGTCGAAAGCTGCTGCTAATTCAGCCGTAGATTGTGTATCATTAGCTTCCATCACAATCGCCTTTAATTCGTCATTGTCGACCAAAGTCTTCGGACGACCGCGAGGTTCATTTTTCAGGTCGAAATTTCCAGAACGGAAGCGAGCAAACCAATAACAAGTGGTGCGTTGGTTTGTAGTGTTAGCTCCGTAAACGTCGTTGATGTTGCGTGCCGCTTGTGCCGCGTTGCTGCCACGACGGTACTCATATTCCATAATTAAATTACTCGAATTTTTAACGTATCCATGATGACGAAAAAGATTGAAATGCGATGAAAATGTAACACTAATCAATAAACAAATGACTACTTTTGGAAAAAAAAATCCATGTTTTTAAAATAAAATTAATTTGAAATTAGAATTCTTAGCCAAACAAAAATTATTTTGATTTGAAATGGCCAGTACTGCAGAACGGCAATTTCATAGGTAAAGACCTAATATTTTATTCGTTTTTGGTTTTTGAAGTCGGTTTTTACTTTTTTTAAAGTAAAATTTTTCAAGAGTGTTCTAGTGTCCTGGATATCCTGGCTGCAGCATCAGCTCATCGTGTTGCCACCATTGCATTGTATGTAGAATCTAATACTTGCCTACTGATCAAAACGAATCCAAACACGACATATCTGCAATTATTTTTTCAAGAGTGTACTAGTGTGCTGAATATCCTGGCTGCAGCATCAGACCAAGAATTCCATACCTAATCTTGCATAGTTTTATAGCATACCTACATGAGTGTTTCAAATTTAAGGTCACACTTAGGTTTGAAAGTAAAGTAAATTCTCAATTCTTTATTGCAAATACGCGGATAACTTTGAAACGGCTGAACCGATTTTGATAAAATAAAAACCGTATCCAAATCGGTTCACCCGTTTAAGAGCTACGGTGCCACAGACACACAGCGGTCACACATATTTTGCGTCGGGGGTTACATAAATTAATAACTTCGTCATTTTTCAAGATATTGAAATAATTATTTCACCAAGATTAGTATTATTTATTAAGTATCTTAAAATTTATATAAGTTTCATTTGCTTTAGTGTCATTGGAAACTTCCATAATGCGAGCACACTATTAATGGGAATCGGTTTCATTTTGACAGTTCTACAACATTCATTTCGTTATTTACGTGTCGAGCTTTTCGAGCATTTGAAGCAATGGATTAGCAATTTGCTTCAAAATTATTCAGATTCCGATTGGAAACCATAGGAAGGTGCTGTACCTTGACACCCTTGCCTTCGCACCTTGAGCCACTTAAATTTTTGAAATGTTCCCGTCAACACAGACTACTTAAGGGATAGCCCGTCAATTTCTCGGATGTTTATCTATGTAAGAAAGACAGTTTTTTAAGACCAACTGACATGAAGTTAGTTGCTGTCATTCATTTTACACTTCGTTTCGACGTGAACCTACGAGGGGGGATCAAAAAGTAGTGAGACCGACATACTCCTTGGTAAGAAAAAAAATAAATACTACAGATACATATTTGTAATATTAATGAAGAAAAAAATCTTCGATTCTCTTTTGTTTTTTTCTGAATGTAGTCATTTGTTTGCTTCGTGTCGGAACGTGTTCTCGAAAATGGAGAAAAACGAAGTGCGAGCCGTTATTAAATACCTCTGTTTAAAAAAGTTAACGACGCAAGAGATTCATTGCGATTTGGAGGCAACATTAGGAGAGTCTGCTCCGCCTTATTCCACTGTCGCAAGGTGGGCTTCTCAATTTCGAGCACGGAAGACGAACATCGTTGCGGCCGTCCATCGACGTTAGTCACACAAGAAAATGTTGCGAAAGTCGAGAAAATTGTATTGAGCGATCGAAGAGTTACCATCCGATACTTAATTCAAGAAACGGGCATTTCATATGGAAGTATTGAATCCATATTGAAACAATCTTTGAATATGAGAAAAGTCTCCGCAAGATGGGTGCCGAGAATGTTAGCCGACAGTCAGAAACAAAATCGACTTGACATTTCGAAGATATTGTTGGACAAGTTTCAAGAAGATTCTGAAAACTTTTTGTCTCGTTTCGTAACAATGGATGAAACATGGGTCCATCATTTTGATCTCGAGACAAAACAGCAATCTTCGCAATGGAAACGGCCATCATCACCGACCCCGAAGAAGTTTCGTGCCGTGGCATCGGCTGGCAAGGTTATGGCCTCAATATTTTGGGACTCAGAAGGGATATTGTTGATTGATTACCTGGAGCGTGGAACCACTATTACAGGCCAATATTATGCAGCTTTAATTCCTAAGTTGAGGAATGCCATCAAAGAGAAAAGAAGAGGGAAACTTCGAAGGGGCGTGCTGTTTCATCACGACAACGCACCCGCGCACAGGTCGGCAGTTGCGTTGGCTGCCATTCAGCAAGCTGGCTTCGAATTGGTTGACCACCCCCCTTGTTCACCAGATCTGGCGCCTAGCGATTTTTATCTGTTCCCCAAATTGAAAGAATACTTAAGGGGAAACAGGTACGAAGACGATAACGAGGTGATGGATGCCGTGGAGAGCTTTTTGCAGGACCAAGACAAAACTTTTTTTATGAAAGGGATTGAAGTCTTGGAAAAGCGCTGAACTCGGTGTGTAGAGAGACTCGGAGACTATGTAGAAAAATAAATTATTAAGTTATCAATAGTCATTATAATCTATCTCATTCTCACTACTTTTTGATCCCCCCTCGTACATTGAAAGTTTTTGCTGGTGAAAAGTAAGTTTTTATATTTTGTTTTGTTTTCTAAATAACTCGCCTAATTAAGTTTTGTAATTCTTTGTATCTGGCTACTTTGGAGGCATTTTAGTAATGTTTACGGCTATTTTGTGGTTTTTTGTTAAAGATAACCTCCAAAACTTTACGAACCATTAAATATCGACAGGTAGGGGTGTCGTACCTTGATCCAAGGAATCCCGCTGTACCTTGATCATGATCAAGGTACGCACAGCAGCAGGTCAAGTTACTACAAACTGTAAAATTTTCTCATTCGATTTTGAACTTAGTAGGTAAGTATTTTAGGTTTAAAATCATTTGTAGAAAGACAGTTTGGTATTGATGTGCTGTTGTCTGAACAGCGGGATTCCATATGTAGAAATTTTATTATTTCTAGTCACCAATTAAATAAAAAAAAATTGTAAACGAAAATAAGAAAGCACTGTGACACAGATTACATCGGAGTACAAAGTTCCTAATTTAGGTTTTAAAAATAAGTGATACTATTTATTTAAATAGTCCAAGTTTTACATAAAAATAAAACTTGTATTATTAAGCAGAGAATCGTCTCTGCTTAATAATACAAGTTTTATTTTTAGTTTTTTTTTTATACAACGCTCTCTCACAGATGCTGTGCATCGGCACAGCATCTGTGAGAGAGCGTTGTATACTTCCCATTGGTTGTCAACCAATCGCAGCTCTCGTGACGTCACATCATCGACCAATCAGCGCCGAGTTCCGGTAGTCACGTGGCGTGTTCGCTAATGGCGGATCTTTGCCTCATAGAAGTCTCTCACCAGGAGACCATAAAGGATGCTGTGCATCGTCTCTGCTTAATAATACAAGTTTTATTTTTATGTAAAACTTGCACTATTATTCGGCATGTGACGATGCACAGCATCTGTGAGAGACGTGTTTATAACTCCTGGTGACCACGACGACGCTATGTGAAATATGATAATATTTACTGAATAAAAATCATTACCATACCATCTAATGTAAGTACCTAAAAATATTAATATTTTACATCATTTAATATAGGATAATTATTCTGGAAATAAGAACATTAACAACGATCAAGAGACTCGATTTTAATTTATACCGGTCTAAATATATTACCTTTTATTGGAAAATTTTCGTACCAATGCAAAGAAGCTACAGCTGAACGCATACGTCCAGAAGATGGAAAAATACAATTACCTATCACAGTCTATGATGCACTTGTATGTCTTCCTAATTCCAAGCTTGGCATACGTACGACTTACAGACCGAGTTCCATACGTCGAGAATTGAAGACGTACGAAGGTTTACGATATCGGAAAAACAAGTTATGGAACTCAAATGGATTTGGCAAGGCGCAGTCCGCATAGTGATGACAGATGGAGTAAGACAGTGACTGAGTGGCGCCCAAGGACTGGGTCTGGAAGACGAAAAGTGTTGGTCGTCCGGTGGCGAGATGGGCGGACGACATTGATACCATTGTGGGTAGAACTTGGATGAGTCTGGCACAAGATGGCGTGCGGATTGACACAAGAATAGAGAGGCCTATGCTCAACAATGGATGAAGTGGGGTTGTGGCTGATGATGATCAAATCAAATCATTTATTTGCCTGAATATGGATAGTACATAAGGTGATACATAATTACAATAAAGGTCTTTAAACGATATTCTACCTTAATAGGTGTGCAAATATCTAAAACAATTAAAATAAACATACATAAACTCATGCCTTCCTCCCCTGAAATTCCAAAACTTTCCTTAATTAATTAACCGGACGTAATATAATTTTCGTTAGCCATGACAAGATAGTTTCCAGCCTGATTGTCTGTACCCATCGTCTTTGACCCAAATACTGGTTAGAAAATTATGTGATTACCCCGATCGAAGTAGTTATTTCCGAGACCCTGAGTAGAATAAGGTCATGGACTCTTTAACAAAAAGACAAGCCGATCGACGTGACGCTTTGAACAAAGTAATGTAGGAAGATTCGTCTGCATCTAGGCAATCAGTTCACTCGGGTCGGGTCGAGCTTCTCTGCTCTTGGAAGGAGATAGCTTTCTAAGAATATCTTGTACTAAGAAGTCTGAATTCAAATTTACAATATTATAATTTAGTTAGAACTACATATTTATGCAACAATATGGTATTGTAAGCTCATCTCTCTTCAATGAATAGGAACGCTAAAAATCTTGTCAAACTAATATTAATGGGACAATTAAAGTCAAAATTATTATCTCTACACCATTTGACCTATCGAAACCATTAGACGAGGTACCTATGTAAATTCTTAGTGTGGACTTCCTCCAACTAGATTTGACTAATATTACTAGTTATTTCACCCCACCCACGTCTTCCAAACAGAGCTCCATGTTTTGAACTCTAGTAGGTGGAAGGCCCGTGCTCTGACCTACTAGAACTCGACCTAGGATGGCGATTCTCAAGGATCTGCAAAGTGCTCGACGTCGAAGATCCGATAACCAATAGACTCTCCTTCACATTGGTTCCACTATAAAGAAAACACCTTGAGCTAAATTCGGCTTGTGAAGAATTCGAGGGATGCGGCTTGATGCCGGAAATACCTACGCCAGTTGAAATAGCTACTGACGCTGCAAAAATAGGCTGATGAGTCTGAACAATCATTGGTAACATACTTCCTCACCACCCTGGTGGTAAAGGGTCTACCTGTGTAACTCCAAATTTGCGAAAAAACATTCCGTAGAGCTGGTGTAAGTAGGTGCCTCTCTGGCACCTATTTCTCGCGGTACCTGTCTGCGATGTCATTAAATCTCCCTGGAATATAAAATTAAAATAAATATATTCCACGCGTTTTCTTCTGGACATCTTAAGTCATGTGGAGTAAGGCCGCCAATCATGGTCCACCTTCTTTTCGAACGTAGGAAACAACTGTGCGGTTGTCCGATTGCAGGCACACAGCGACCGCGAAAGCGAGATCGGAAATTTTCCTTTCGATTGCAGTGCCAGGGCCATTGGTCTAACTGTGCTCCCCACCCGTAATCTGCAGCAACCGTGGTCATGAAGTGGTACATTAACTCCGGATGCAAGCTGCTCAGGCTCCGGCTTTTCTAAAGTTGTGACCCACCATTTAGATCCATCGCGACCGTTTATCATATTGTTACCAATTTGCGAAGAGACGCTTCAGAGTCCTAGAAAGAATTTGAAGTTGGGAAGACAATAATTGAATTGAATTTGAATTGAATTTGAATTGAATTATTGGTGGTTTGGAGGTAAAATGGCAGATGCTTTCCCGTGCTCATACCGAGAAGGGCCTCCGGAGCCCGCAACATCAGCCAGTCTCCGTTTCGCTCGGAAACAGCCTCCATAGAACCGGAGTGGCTGCGAGTCATGAAGTTTTCGTTGGAGTTCCAAATGAACCCGAGGAATTCTAATGCACGAGAAGGATCGGTGACAGATTTCTTGTAACCTACTGTCCTCTCTAGAACGTATGAAGACAAATCTATCTGAGAGCGTAGAAAACTTCTCGTTTGGCCTGCTCTGATTTCTTTTGATTGTAGATGTTGGACCACACAGTTGGTCAACGCTGCGAAATTTTGCGCGCATGTTAGACCGGACGGCAGGTAGGTCATCTGCTGTTCTACCTGGATCGCCATCTCTGGCGATTGTACGGACGGATTCTGTTCATTTTATTAATTTATATATCATAATATAAATTTAAAAAAATATTGAACCGAAATGGTATCGAGGTACAGCAACCTCCCCTACAATGCGAGATCAGCTTATACTGGAAATGTGTAGCTATTAATTATTTAATAAGTGGTACAATTTGGTACTAATTATTGGTTGGCGTCAAGATAACGGGATCAAGTCACCAATCTAAAATATATCACATTAAAGTGTTTGTACTACATTATGTACTATTTGTACCCTAAACAAGACATTTGTACCTCTAAAGGTACACGAAGTATGTTAATACGTCCCTGGTCCCGCCACTTTGACGTCAAAGTGGCGGGACCTTCTGGCAGCGCTCCTACCGTCGTCGGGCCGTCACCAACAGGCGGTACCGATCCGCCCGGCCGCGTTCCGCCCGGTGCCCACTCAGGCGCCGGGGTCTGCCGCGAACCCCGGTCGTGCGCCGTATGCGCACGTCGCGGCGCCGCCCGCGCGCGATACCGCTGCGTTGCGTGCGTCCGCGCCCGCCGTGCGCGCCGCGCCCGCCGCGCGCGCCGCGCCCGCCGCGCCCGCCGCGCGCGCCGCCGCGCCGTCCGCGTACTCGGCGCCGACAGTGCCAGCTATGCGCACTCGCACGCCCCATGAGCGCTCCGCCGCACCGCCGCCGCGCTTCGCGTCACCGCCGGCGCCGGCGCCGGCGCCCACGGGGGCCATACCTAAGAGTGCACCACCATCGCGCACCGCCGCGCCCGGTCCCCGCTTCTCGCTGGCGGGTCCGACGAGCGCGGCGAAAGTGAATGTGAAAGTGAGTGAAGTGAAGTGTTCGCCAAGGGCGCCGGAGTCGCCGGCGCCCCCTCGCACCTCAGCCTACGACTCGCCCGCCGGTCTGTCGGCATGCTCGTCTCGCGCGGGATCGAGCATGTCGTTGGCGTCGGTGGGCTCGGCCGTGTCCGGTCGCGGCGACGTGTCACCTGATACGACGCCGCGATCCGGCCAGCGGCCCACCGTGGGAGGGGGAGCGGGGCAGCACCCCATGATGACGGCACCTTCGCAGCCGGTTGGGTTCGGGTTTGAGTTTAACCTGGAGCCCCGACCCCAGCGTAAGGTGCCAAGAAGACGAAGCTCGTCGGAGTCCGGCACCGCGGAGGGAGGAAAGCGGGCCTGCCTCGAGGCGCCAGCGTCGCCGACGTTTGTGGACGCGGCTCGCCGTACGCCACCGCGGTCTCCGACACCCACCAAGATGGACGATGGGGTAAGTGGTTCGAGTTTACTCCCACACCCAACAGTGACAGGTGCCCCCCCTGCTGTCGCCCCTGCCGCCTCTCAGGCGACACCAGCGGCGCAGCAGGCGAAGAAGCCACGCTACCCACCGCTGGTAGTGGAGAAGTTGCCCAACTGGGCCACCCACTTCCGCGCCATTGCCGCCAAGCTGGGCCGGCCACCCAACGCCCGTCCGTACGGGGCGGGTGTGCGCTTCACCCCCGGTACGGAGGAGGAGTACCGGCTGGTCCAGCGCTACCTGACCGCGCTGGAGAAGGAGGTAGGCATTTCGTGGTTTGCCTATTCACTACCAGCGGAGAAGAGCCTCAAGGTGGCGATTCGGGGACTACCGGCTGACACGGACCCGAAGGAGATTGAGGAGGAACTCCGGACGCTGGGATACCAGCCGGAGTACGTGCGCCACATTAAGGGCGCACAAGGAAGACCCGGCTGTGTGTTCCACGCAATCATAAAAAAGACGCCAGATGTCCGGGCTATCTACGACACCACCGTGTTCCTGTACATGCGGGGTGTCAAGATAGAGGCTTGGAGGGGGAAAAGAGGCCCAGCCCAGTGCCACCGGTGCCAGCAATTCCGGCACAGCTCGCACCAGTGCCACCGCCCGCTCGCTTGTGTGCGGTGCGGGGAGGGGCACGCGGCACGAGATTGCCCGCGCCCGCGGGAGGAAGCGGCCACCTGCGTCAACTGCGGTGGCCCGCACCCCGCGTGCAACTTGAAGTGCCCCGTGTTCCAACACGAGATCAGGAACAAGCGGGCGGGGACCGCCGCCATCACGGCAAAGTCGCGCCGGCCCTTAGTGGCCACCGAGGGGCCGCAAACATTGCCGGAAGAGGCCCAACAGGGCACGTCGCTCATGGCGGCGGCCAACGGGCCTACAGAACGCAACCAAGCCTCCTCCTCAGGGCGGAGGAAAAAGAAGAGACGCGGGGGTAAGGGAAAAGGCAGGAAGTCGACCCTCCCCCCCCCCAGCGACACAGGAAGACGTCCCTAGGGCCGACCCTGCCTCGAGCGGGGCGCAGGTCGGGAAAGCAGCGGGTCCGACTACTGGCGCCGGCATAGCGCCGCGGAATAAGTCGGAACCAAAGAAGTTCACTGGAGAGACGAGTGGCGGCGCTACCGGCGCCAAAGCCACTACAACAAAGCAAGAGTTTACGACCTGCGCCATCAAGCTTTTGATGGACCTCATCAAGGCAATAAGGCAGGGTCAAGATGTGGAGACGGTCATCCTCGATGGCCTGGCCACTCTGCTGACGCTTTATCATGGCTAGACCATTGAGGATGATACACTGGAACGCCCGCGGCCTAAGGGACAAGGTCGCGCTCCTCCGCCATCTCCTTCGGGATCAAGACGTCGACGTGGCGCTCATAAGCGAGACGTTCCTGGGACCCGAAGATAGGGTTAGGTTCCCGGGTTACCTCGTTTACAGGAAGGACGAAAGGTCGGCACAAAATATCCGCTATCGTGGTCTGGCGGTGCTTGTGAGGCGAAGAGTCGTCCATCAGGAAATCCCCTCGTCGACACTCAACACGTGCTACGCGCTGGGTGTGCAGCTGCACGTAGCCGGCGAGGACATCGACATCTACGCGTGCTACAAGCCGCCCTCGGCCCGCCTCGACTTTACCGAGCTGCGGGCCCTCCTGCACGCAACACAGCACGCCACCATCCTCGCCGGGGACCTTAACTGCAAGCACCCAGCGTGGAACTCTCAGCTTACGAACACCGAGGGGAGACGGCTCTTCGCGGACGCGGAAGCCTTCGGCTATACGGTGTCCGGCCCAGAGACGCCCACACACTATCCGGACGTCGCTACCTATATGCCGGACGTGCTGGACATCGTAGTCCACCGGGGGCTTAAGTGCCAGATCACCCAACATGTGATAGACGACGAGTTACAATCGGACCACCAGCCTGTACTCGTCGTCTTATCGGGTATGCCGACCCGACTGAAGCCCATAGCGCCACGTCGTAAAACGGACTGGACTATGTTCCGGGAGAAGTTAGAGATCACCATACCGACTCGGCCTATCGTCACCTCCGCGGACGTGGACCAGACGGCGAATGATGTCACTGCTTGCATCCAAGACGCCTTAGAAGCGGCGACAACGACGCAGCCGCAGGGGCTACTACCGCCTCTGCCGACCCACATCAAAGCGATGATCGCCGTGAAGAGGCGCCTTCGCAAGCAGTGGCAAGAACTTAGATGCCCCGTTTTAAAAACGCAGCTTAACCGTCTCGCGGAAAAGGTGAAGGCCGAGCTCAGAGCTCAGGCCGCCGCGGACTGGGAGGTACGAATAGACGCCACCACGGACAGTTGGCCGTCTGTCTACAAGTTATGCCGCCACTTCACGAATACCCCAGCCCCGGTGCGCCCTCTGCAAAGCAGCGACGGGGCGCTGAAATATGTAGCGGAGGACCGGGCGGAGGTCTTCGCCGAGCACCTGGAGCGTCAGTTCCAACCGAACCCGACCAGCGAACTGGAACATGTCGCAGCGGTCGAGCAACACCTTGGCGCCTACTTCGCGACGCCGATAGCTCCCGAAGAGGATCCAGTCTTCTTCTCGCCTGGCGCGGTCAGACGCGCCATCCTCAACACGAAGTCCCGTAAGGCCCCTGGTGCGGACGGTATCACCAACACAGTGCTGCGCCACCTGCCGTACCGTATGGTAGCGGCGCTGGCGCGCCTGTTCACGGGGATACTGCGCACGGGGGCTTTTCCTGCCTCGTGGAAGGAGGGGCGCGTTATTATGCTGCCCAAGGCGGGAAAGAACATCTTGAAGCCGGAGAGCTATCGGCCGATCACTCTCCTGCCGTCGATCTCCAAGGTGTTCGAAGCACTCCTGCTGCGACATCTCCAACCCCACATAGCACCACGTCCGGAACAGTTCGGGTTTCGGGCGGGACATAGCACGACGCTCCAGCTGTCGAGGGTACTGCACCTTCTGGCGGCAACCGCGAACAAGAAGGAGTACGCAGTGTCAGTATTCCTCGACATGGAGAAGGCCTTCGACCGTGTATGGCACGACGGCCTGATTTACAAGTTGTCCACGTCGGACGCGCCCCGTCGCGTTGTTAGGGTGGTCTCTGATTTTCTTTCCCGCAGGACATTCCGAGTGGTGGTAGACGGCGCGCTATCTAGCGCCCGCCCGGTGCTGGCGGGCGTACCGCAGGGTAGCTGCGTATCGCCTGCGTGTTACTCGCGATACACGGACGATATCCCCACTACGGAGGATGCGACGCTCGCGCTGTATGCCGACGACGCCGCGTTCATCACCACTTCGCTGAACGCGAAGCACGCGGCGCGTAAAATGCAGCGCGCCCTCGACCTCCTCCCCGACTGGCTGTCTAAGTGGCGGCTGTCGGTGAACGTGGGTAAGACGCAGGCGATGGTCTCAGGGGCCGCGCGTCTGCCACCACCTCTGAGGCTACAGGGGGCCGACGTCGAGTGGTCGTCCCGGGTCAAGTACCTGGGGGTCACCATCGACCGTCGGCTCACTATGGGGCCACACGTCCGCAGAGTCGCCGCACAGGGCAGGGTCGCCCGCAACCTGCTCAAACCAGTGCTCTCGTCCCGCCTCCCGCATCGGGTCAAGTTGGGTGTGTACAAGTTGTACGTGCGCCCAATCTTGACCTATGCCGCCCCAGCATGGTTCGCCCTCACGAGCGAGGTGAACCGGAAGATGCTCCGCACGCAGCAAAACTTTGCGTTGCGGACGATAGTCCACGCGCCCCGCTTCGTGAGGAACGACGTGCTCCACCGCGACCTCGGGATTGAGAGCCTGGATGAGTTTGTGGGCCGCCTGGCGAAGGGGATGTTCGCGCGTGCCGACGCGTCTGCTTGGCCTCATGTCAAGCAGATTGCGCCCTGGCATACGCGCCCCCCTGACGCTAGGCCCCTTCCCCGCGACTTGCTTGCGGACGGTGACCCTCCAGGTGGGCCGCTCCCGGCTACACGCGGTCCACTTGTGACACTAACGCTTCCACTACAAACAACATACGCTGTCACGTGATGCGTGCTAGGATAATTTAGGCGTGTCACGTGACAAACCCCAGACATGCACCTCTAAACAGGCACCAGAACTCACATACGAGGGCGCTGCGCGGGCGGCGACTCGTAAACGACGCCGGGTGACGCCACACAGTTCAATGTCACCCTCGCACTCATGACACGGTCTCCCTACCCCGTGCCAGGCTCGGCTAGCTCTGAAAGTGGGGCGGGCGGGAGCCACTCACCCTATCCGTAGGAACGTCGAGTCCGTATCCCTGTCGCTGGTCGCCATCTGCTGGGCTTCCCCCATGTAGGTGGGGGTTCCACCTGGTAGGGGTTGACCGCCGGGGTACGGTGAAGAAAGCGGCAGTATGCATATGTCGTGACGAGCTTACGGACACAGATAGAGACACTATTTTCATGGGCGCGAAAATGCAGCGCGCCCAACCTTTTACTCGCCAGAGGCGAAACAAGATGAGAGGCCCGTGGTAACGGGTCGCCGTATGGCATCCGCGGGAGGGGGGCTTCGCCCCGAAACCGCCACGTCACGCCCCTTACGGGGCGTAGCGACATCCCACAGTTCTGGCAGCGCTACTCAGAGGCAGGTAATTCACACCCTAAAGCACCGGCCACACAGAACAGACGCAAGGCACGGACCCGCGTCGCAGTCGCGGCGCCCGTTTAATCTACTTGCATATAAAATGTATACAGCCGTCGCGACGTAAAACATACAGAAAAGACGGGACGCCGTCACGAAGTTAACTCGTCGGCGCCCTATTGGAAAACATAGATAGGACAGGGCGCGGGCCTGCACGGGCGCAAGCGGGGGAGCGGAAAGGGCGTGGAGGGCAGGTTCTCACAGCGCTCGCCCGCTCGCCATTGTGCATCTTGCGTCGGACGGTTGAATGCCGGGAAAAGCTTCTAGTGCACGCCATAAAAAGTCGTGACGGCGCCCTGTCTGCGACGAGTCCGTGTCTTTTCTATATATGTTAAAAAGTCGTGACGGCGCCCTGTCTGCGACGGGTCCGCGCCCCGCCCTCGTCTTGCGTCTTTTCTGTCTGGCCGTTGGCTTAGACTTAGTACTACATTATATACAGGTAAATACATACTCAATTTTCAATACTCACAAAAATTGGTTTCTTGGATTGTCGAGTATGACGTAACGCAATGAAACTATCCGACGCAAAAAATACAGTGGACAGAGTTTAAAGAAAAATTTTAACCGAATAATAGTAAAAAATAGTTTGATATTCCCAATAAAAATTTTGGAAGTTTCACCACAAAAATAAACTTTGGCGTCGAACATCTCTGTATTTTCAGCGATAGCGAAATTATTATTTTTTTTAAATTTAATAGAATTAGAATTTTTTTAAACTTCAACCGGACAATTATTCATTGTGTATATTCTGAATAATCTAGAGAAAACCCGGAAAACAAATGCACATTTCCAGCTAATGGTGACAATAGATTACAAGGTTGTGTGCCGTTTAAAATCATAGTCAGTCCGCGCCTTAGTAGTAAAAACTATGTAACTGGTACACACGGCTACAATCAAGCTATACATTTCCAGTTCAGCTTCTTCAGCGAGATCATCTTACACTGGAAATGTATAGCTTGATCTGTAGCCGTGCGAACTTGTCTAAATTTTTTTGGACAGTTTAACACTTTTTGTATAGAAGTAATATATTGTGTCACTGATTTAAGGACTTCAAATACCTAAAATATGTACCTACTTAGGTACATCCATGTAAATAAAAATCAATTGCCGAATGTATGTAATCATATATGCATCACCTCAGAATAGATGCACCTATTCTATTTGGCTAATTCTTTTTTTGTTGTGTTTGTAATTGGCAGGACAAGGTTTGTATGACAGATTTTTTAGAAAATGCACCGGGAAAGTCGGAAATTTGGATGGTGTTTTTGTATGAAAACAGAGAACACACAGCCTAACCACTGGAGATAGAAACGTGGAATTCACCTGATCGACGCACACTGGTTCCATAGGTACTTACCACGAATTCACGGACATTTTTTTTTTTGTAAACTGCTGACGCCATTACAAACACCTTTTACCGATGTAGTTTTTCTGAAACTTGCATTGTATTAGCTATTTTCTGAGAAAATAAAATTGAATTATTTTTTGTATGGAGAAATTAATGGTTTTGTCAATTACTTGCGTGCATCATAGGTACTATATTTTATTTAAAATGAAACTTACTAGGTACTGGGCCGGTAGTCTCGACATTCGTAGAGACCCCTGAACGACTGAAATCGCTCGCTAAGTCGTAATGGGGTCCCTAGATAGCCAAAATGGTTTGACAAGCATGAAACAATCATTTTCAGTTTCAAAGCAGTTGCGACGAGGACCGTTTTGACGACTGATTTTCGTTTTATGGAAAACTGCAGCGTTTCGTCGTCAAAATAATTGACTACGACCCACCACAAAAATCACGTGTTAGTAGCAAAGTCCTAACGATCCGGATGTCACGATATTTGGTAGCCTTGAAACTCAAAGTTATCGATTGTCATCTATATTTAACCGAATCTCTATGATTTTCGTAATGTGTACGACTACAGTTAGCGACCAATTTTGAGAGCCCGCTAAGTGATTCGGTTGGTAGCGAATTGTAAACTATAGGTACTTACCAAATGTTTTGGTTTTTAAGTCAATACTAACATAAATTATACGGATCGGGCTCGAAGATGGGTTTGTACCGATGAGGCTTTTACGTTCACTTATAGGTTCGGAATATACTCAACATACTAAGTGCGAAAGCGTCGCCGATATTCATAGCATTCGTTCATTTATTATATTAATCTCTTTAAAGGGTGAGAATCGTGCTATTTTTCGTGTATACATAAATAACACACAACCGTACCTAAATCATGTTTTAACTTTATTTAATCTCTATAAAGTATGACAATCATCTCCTAAGTTCACACATTCTAATAATCTAGATCTAGGCACTGTTTATACGACACATGTTGCATACCTATCCACATGAAAATAACAATGCACTCAGGAGTTTAATAAAGTGGATTGAAAGTAATAATTTAATTATAAATCTCCAAAAACCAAAATCATGCCAACGGGTATCCATGAGTAATTAATGTAAATTAAGTACACTAGTCAAGTAGAAAAAGTGAATGTTAATTTTTAGGGATCTTAATTAACACCCAGTTAATGTGGAAGTCACAGCCAGAGGACATTATTGTAAAAGTGTAAGTAGGTACATAGCGGTTCAAGCCATTCATAACATTTAAGTGTGCTCACATCACTAATGTTTTGTTTAGACTTACTACTGTCAATATAATTTGATACTTACCTACTTAACTTTTCATACAATTGTTATACTTATTTATTCTTTTATAAGCTGCATAATTTATCAAAAAGAGTAAATCTGCCGGCAATATTGGTTGCCTTATGCCTAGGTACCATTGTTTGATACTTTACAACCTGGAAGTAGCCGCATTTGTAAAACCTATAAACATTTTAATTTTCTACCTCAAATTAAACTAGACAATGTGGTTCTGTACCACATTGTCTAGTTTCATTGTTTAGTAGTTTGTTTGAGATCTCAATATCAGAAATTTTTGTGCACGGTATTCTCAACTTCTATACTCAAGAAAAAATATTAGTTAGGTATCTGTATGGCACCTGTAATTTATAATAAAATACCTAACAATAATAAAGACCTACCTTGTAGGAATTTAGAAAACAGCTAACAGTTTTTATTATTCTGTACAAGATTTCATAGCGGATAAGTTAACTTAATTGAAATTTAGTTTTTGTAATTTGTTTAAATGTACTAAATTTGCATGCTATATTAGCTAGAATGTACATGGATTCCTCACAACTGTAAAAACTGATTTCAGTTTCAAATGTAAATAAATATTGTATTCTATTTTATTGAAAAATAAATGACAGCCACAAATCATGTTTTCAACTTTATTAAATCTCCATTATCACAATCATCTCCTAGTTTACACATTCTAGACACTTTACACGAGGCATGTTGCATACCTATTGAAAAATCTTTCACATGAAATTTTAAACTTTCACTATTCATTTATTTCAACATGTTTTCTTCTACGTCGTGCCTTCAATATATTACATCTCCTCCAAGCTATGTGGCCTTCTGAGGTGTGGACCGCTTCTTACTTCATGCTGCCTCCCAGTCTTCAGACACCCTTGTTAGGGATAACTTTCTGTAGAATCCCAATCCATACAAATCCCCAAGTATCGTCGGTGCAGTGGTAAAGTAGCCAATCTGTCATTTTGGTGTTTTTGAGTTAAAAATGTCAATATTAATGTCTTTTTTTAATACATATTGTGGCAAAATAAATGGTAAACGTAACATCAAAATTGTACAAGATTTGGAAAATCTTCCTGGTGCCAAAGTGCGAACCATACAATGTATGCAATAGTAAACTGTCCTATGTGACGATAAGTTAGTTGACCAAGTCAGGCAATTTTCACTTTTCAAAAATATTACAATGCTCGACTAGCTTAAGTGGCAAATTGAACATTTTACCTTGGTACAAATTTATTGTAATGCTAAAATTCACAGTGATCAACTAGCCTAAGTGGCAGATTGTATATTTTACCTAGGTACAAATTTATTGCAATGCTACAATTCACAGTGATCAACCAGCCTAAGTGGTAGATTAAATACTTTACCTTTGTTCTTTAAACAGCTGGTATTTTTTTCACTCTTAGACCAGAGTGAAAAAAACAACATAACTGACCCATTAAAAAAATTGTAATTGACTTTACAAGTAATATAACGTAAATATAATAAACATACAAATAAAAACCTAATATACTTAAATATAAAATTTAACTAAATCGTTAAACTTGTTACCGAGATACATGACCTTTAAAATTATCATAAGCAATCATCTGAAAATATTAACTTTTGTCGATTTTAGTAAGTTCAATCACGTTCACGGAGAGAATTTACTCTCATTTACTCACTAACTGTTGCCAACGAAAATAAAATTGTATGCCGAGAGTTCTTTTTGGATACCTTAAATATTACGGGTGCATTTGTAAAAGGTGCTCTTAAAAAAAATTAATGCTCAAGGTCTTTTACTACCAGAAAATAGAGGCAAAAAAGCTCCCCCTAATAAATTAATGCCATCTGAAGAACAATTTATTCATGACCAGATTCAGTCTTTCCCAGCCGTTGAGTCTCATTATTGTCGTCGTGATAGTGCTGTAAGATATTTAGATCCATCTCTTAATATAACAATAATGCATAGAGAATACCAAAAGCTATGTGCCATTAAATCAATTAAAGGGGTATCATTTGAGAAATATCGCTCAATCTTTAAAACTTATAAATTAAGTTTCCACAAACCTAAGAAAGACCTATGCAGACGGTGTTTAGCGTTTAAGGAAATGAGTAACGATGAAAAGAGCAAACATCATGATACTCATACATTACATTTAGCTCGGAAAAGTGAAGCAAGACAATGTAGAGATGAAGATAAAGAGATAGCTCAAAGTGATGACAAAATACTCTCCTTTAATTTTGATTTGGAAGCTGTTCTCGATACACCCAAAAGAGCAGCTGGGCCTTTTTTTTATGTGCCTAAGTTAGCGGTGTACAATTTGACCGTCTACAATTTGGGCAATCAAGATGTAAAATGTTATATGTGGGATGAGACGGAAGGGAAGCGTGGTAGTATTGAAATTGCAACCTGCATTCATACATACATTATGGCACATCATAACATTAAACACGCTAGAATGATGTCGGATGGCTGTGGTGGTCAGCAAAAAAATTATCAGTTTAGCTCCATGTGTTTATTAACTCTTCAACAACATGCTAGTTTGCAGGTTATCGATCACAAGTTTTTTGAAAGCGGCCATACGCACATGGAGTGTGACTCCATTCACACCAAAATTGAAAAGAAAAAAAAAAATACTCCAGATGGTTGGACTCAGATAGTTCGGCAAGCTAGAACTAACCCGCGACCTTTTTCCGTTACGTCATTACAGCACGACGATTTTAAGGATTTTGGAATGACAAACCAATTTCATAGCAAACCCTCAACCTCACAAGAAAAATATGGAATAAATGATGCCGTTTGGTTACAATACAGAAAAGAAATGCCTAGTACGATCTTTTTGAAAACAAGTTTCGATAAAAATGAATCTTTTATAGAAATTAATTTAAAAAAACGAAGAGGCAAAGTGATTCCCTATCCGATACCTGCGTATTCAGAAAGATTTAAGATCTCTTCAAAAAAGAAACAAGATCTCATGAAGTTATGCACGGATTTACAAATACCAAAAATGTACCATAGCTTTTATGCTAATCTTCCTTATTCGGAAACTACAAGAGACGCTCTTCCAGAGCCTGATGCCGCAGAGGGCATTGAATAACCCTGTTTTAGTTATAAGATTCTACAGAATACTTACAATTTATGTTACTTTACATAATTCTTCATTACGTTTTTCAATAAGAATATTTCGAATAACATTTTATTTTTAATTTTTTCTCAATTTCATACTAAAATAAATGAAAGAATAAATATTTTTTCACAAATGTTTTTATTTTATTTTCTGTGTCATACAATAAACACTTACTTTCCTAAAATACCAACCTAAATATCTACAATTTCCTGCAAATATCACGAATGTTGTGACAGTTGTAGTGCAGTTTGGCCACTTACCACCATCCAGCTCATTTTATATAGTAAATAATATCCATGGTAAACTAGACTAATTACCACATAGGCTACTTTAAAACATAAGAACAGATTACTGAAAACTAAAGTGACCACGGTAAAGTCACCAATCTGCTTTATTTACATAAATAATAATAAATGAATATTTAATTTAACACAAATTTTAAAACATTTATTTTTTAATACTAAATTTAAAATTTCAGAAAGATACGTTAAGATTCCGATTTCCAGGACCAATTTCAATATTCTTTTTGCTCTCCTGGAAAAAGTGGTTTTTGCAGATTGGCTACTTGACCACTGGACCGACGGTATCATTACGCAGCTATTATGTACTATAATGAGAAACTATAAATGCGGTGAGGTCGCCGCTTAAGCCAGAAATGTGTTAGCCGAGCAATATAATTTGCTGACAAGTTATTTGTTACTAATGAAACAATTATTAGGAAAATACGAAAATAATACTATTCAAAATATTGAGTTTCCAAAGACGACTAATCAAACTATAGATTTCATCTTGACAATTGACTGTGATACTTGCTTGCTATTAGAATAGTAATGTTGCAAGGAGGCAAATTTCTAAATCCTTAGATATTTAACAATTTAAAGTTATTGCTACTTATTAGTTTGAACCTTGAACCATGAAAAATAGTGTTTCCAAGATAAGGTTTACATATTCACTATAATTTTCAAGAAAAACAATAATTAATTTTATTATTAATTATAAAGTTCTCAAATTTTAAGGTGATTGAGCAGTAGTAGCCCGCGAAATTCAAATTTTCTTCCGTTTTTTGCAATTTGCAGGTCAGTATGTTGTATGTTGATAATAATATGATACGCGGCAATCAGAATATGTATTTGAGCGTTTTCAAACATAAGTTTACCCTTCACTTTTGGGCTGTCCCAGTGTCCCCTGTGTTTGATTCAAACGATATACCATTTTTAACTACAAGGTGGCAGTTTTTGGCCCCACTTAATTTACTCGATGTTTCAAGCGATTTTGAAAATTTTTTGTACTAGGGTAGCATGGGTTTTTTGTCATCGTTTGAAATACTCTAGTCGCCGATCGTCGCAGGTAGTTTTTAATTCAAGTTTTATGCGGACGAGTACTTCGACGCCTAAGTGTCCTTTTGTTTTGTATTTATTTGTATAGTTAGTTAGTTAGTCATTTACGTTAAAAAATATTTCTACTGTTTGATAAGTTTGTTGAATAAATAATTTAGGAAAGTTTTATGCTCATTTTCATTATAATTTGATTTACAAGGTGCCAGCCGGAAATGTCGGTTTGGCCACGACTAAAACTGCCATTTCATTATCTACAAAGACTATTTTAGTTTTTGAAATGGTTACAGCATGCTTTACGTACACCGATCGCCACATAAAAAATCTAGTTCAGGTTAATTTTCATAATTTAACTAA
Organism: Cosmia pyralina; assembly: GCA_946251885.1. Taxonomy (NCBI): domain Eukaryota; kingdom Metazoa; phylum Arthropoda; class Insecta; order Lepidoptera; family Noctuidae; genus Cosmia; species Cosmia pyralina. The sequence goes on from OX276346.1 coordinate 18,283,864, forward strand.
TTTCAGATGATGAACGTTATATACATTTGATAATAAACGTAGGTAAATGTGTACAGACGACTACACATCAAGCTAAACTTTCCAGTTTACACAGACCTCTCATTATAAGGAAATCCTACACAATGTGAGATCAGCTTATAATGGAAATGTATAGCTTGATCTGTAGCCGTAAGTACGTCAAAATTTAATTTTGAATATAAAATGGGAAGATTGGTCACGTCCGTTTGATAACATTTTGCTCCGTGACCATACCACCGTACCATCACAATATAAATATGGATAGTAGGGAAACTACGTACAAAGGGTCGAAACGGCACACCCACACAGACAAGCGCATTGACGAGGCCACAAAGCGATAGTCGCGGTGCTCTGTCGCGGGTGCCGTGTCGAGTAGGGATGAACATCGCTCATAAAAAACATCGATACTAATATCGATGTTTTTCATGAGCAATGTGCATCCCTACTCATCAATATTTTCAAAAGTAAAACATCGATTTTAAAAACATCGAAATTGAGAATATGAACGATATATCGATTTTTTCGATGTTTTTTATCACCATTTAAATCTCTAATAAAAAAATAGAAATCGGCAGAAATGTTACTTTAAGTAATATATATAGATTATATCTTTAAACTGACAAAAAATACAATAAATTACAACAACAACTAACTCGGCAATATAACATAAAAGCTCACTTTTTAAACTAAAACAATGAATTAAGCTATAATTATAATATTGAAATAATAGGTACACACGGCTGCACACAACCTCCTTCCAGCCCGCGTCAAAATTATCCCGGCCCTGCAGGTCGATAAATTTGCGGGTATGGCCGGGCCTCTAAAACGGATAAGAGCGCATCTGTTTGGCCACTCGTAACACGCGGTGAACGCTTTCGCCTGAAATATTTAAATAAACTAGAACCAATTTTTCAAAATCTTAACATTATTTGACTCTTACCGCCTTATTACAAAACAAGGTTCATCTTCAAACCCAGGTTTAAACCATGGACCCTTTTTTGAATTTCGAGCTTTATTCTGACACGTTAAGATGTCAGTTTTACAAAACTGACAACTTAGTACCGGACTAAGTTGTCAGTTTTGTATAAAGAACTGTATTTCTATCACAGCTAGGTTCATATTACAAAAACTGGCTCGATGGTTTAAACCATGACGAAGAAAAACCTCGTTTTGTAATAAGACCGATTGAGTTCAACTGGCTATGGTTTGACTAGAATAGTCAATAGAAAAAGCGATCAATAATGAACCGACAAATTAGATTAGAAAAAAGGTGTTGTAGTTTGAGGTCGGGTACTTACTTGACGCCGCTCGGACCCGGGCCTGCAGCTGCATCTGCTTCTCTTCCTCCAGTCATTTTATTTTATAAGAAATAGTACCTACTTATTGAAGAACAAAACAAAACAATATTTTGAACGCGAAGTGGATCAAAGATAGTATTGAAAGTACCTAATTTAAATCTGGTAGATATACGAGTAGGTACTTATTGGTTGTCTATGACACCGACTTAGTGTTGCAAGGAGGCAAATTTTTATGTCCATAGATATTTGACAAGTTACTATGGCTTCCTATGAATTTCCATGAAAAATAATGTTTTCAAGATAAGGTTTACGTAATGAATTTCCAATTTTCAAGAAAAACAATTATTTTTATTAAATCATGATCTCCAATTTTCCTCGTTATTAAAGAAGATTTTGATGTGGCCAATAATTGTCTTTGATAAAACCGAACTATTACCATTTGCCCGTCTAGGGGAGCTCATTAGGACCACAGAGCATGTAATTAGGACTTAGCGAGCGATTTCAAGTCGCTATGAGAACGTAGCGAATGTCGAGACTGCCGGCCCTGGTCATTGAGGAAGTCACGGCCAACATTTTCTTTTGTTACACTTAAGTGCGAAAATCTGCACTTAGGAAACTACAGGCACTTGAAAATATTGAATATTTTTTTTTATAAGTAGGAAAATTATACTTTTATCAATTACTTGCCTAATTTAAAATTATACACAGTACTAAACTATCAGTTTTGATAATTCTAGTTACTTATATTATTAAGTAGAACTTAAAGACACACATTTCCAAGAAATTAGGAACAAAAATGTCACTTTTAGAGTAAAGTAATACATCGGCTACTTTGCCATGATGTCGCCATCACTTATTTGTCGGTAAAATGTATAATGCATTTGTTTTGATAGCATTTTTCTGGTAATCCCTCAGCTTAGCACTCTACTATCACCACTTACTATCCCCTCAATTTGCAGTCATTTTAAGCGGCTTTAAAATATATTTTAAGTACTTGTTTATTAGTTATATATTTTGTGTTTTATTCAAATGTGGGAAAAACTAAATATTTTAAATCAGCTTAAAATTACTGCAAATGAAGGGAATTCAAGATATGGATGCATCAAGAGAGTGGACTGTGAAGCTCATAAAATATAGATTCCAAGTAGGTACCTACTATCCAGCTAACGTTTTCGAGCATTTGCTATTTGATCAAAATTGATTCGATTTCGAGTAGGAAACCCATGAGTAGTGCAAAATTAGCCTATAGGTATAATTATTGAAAGCTGATTAAAAGTGATCTTTATCTTTACAACAATATTTCTTCCTTACGTTAAAGGGACACAATTAAATAGCCTGAAGTTAGTTGTTACCAAATAACATATTACATAATATATTGTATCACAAAATAATATAACTTTCAAGCCATTACCACTACAAAGAATATGAAGAAAAATATCAAGACACCAAAAACTTTAAACATTAACGCTCTATTACCAGTGACACTTTGGAAGTACTTCATGATTTCTCTGTGACCAGCTTCAACATTCATTTCTGCTTCTTGAATATTTGAATCAATTCTACCAATAGCTTCATCTTGTTCTTTCACCATGTGTGCTAACTGCTGAAATATTCCTCCTAACTCAACAATAGTACTCTCAATATTGTGCATGGTTTCAGCCCTTTGCTGCACATACGTGTCAGAGTCATCTCGCATAGCTAACTGTTGTGTTTGCATGCTAGGCGCATCTCCCAAGTCTATGCTAACGTCATCCTGTTGCAAGAGAGATGGGACCTCTTTAACTAAAGGTGCCACTCTTGAAAACTGTTCTCGCCTAGTATTTTGATGTTTTAAGTTTTCAGATCTAACTTCAAGGACCTTAAAAGTAAAGTAAAACACATAAAGTTAATCATTTGAAAGCAATATCAAAGAACAAGATGATTCAAATAATCAGGAAACTATAAATTATTTATACAATTACTACTACTATTTAAATTTAGTTTAAACTTCTGAATAAAATGTTTAATTCATACTAATGGAGATTCGCTAACTTTCCATTTTATTTATATTTCTCATGATTCCAAATGTTTTTTTTATTCCAGCAGTATAATGTATAGATCGAACATACATGTACAGGGGGTTTGGCATGTGGACCAACACAATTTTTTGAGGGATGATGAGGGATTGGTGGGTTCAGTTGCTATTTCAGAATAGTTATATCCTACTAATATTATAAAATAGCTTTCGCCCATGTGGATGTCGGAAAATATCTCACTGAACATACTACCGGGAAGTATACTAATGTCCTAACCCAGGTCATGGTCTACCCATGTGCCAAATTTCATCCAAATCCATTCAGCCGTTTTAACATGAAAGCGTAACAAAAAAACTTTTGTTACTTTCACTTTTATAATATTAGTTAGGACAAGAATATGAAAGTTAGTAAGTTTGGGTGTGTTACTCAATGACACAAGAACGGCTGAACAGATTTGTATGAACCTTGGCACACATAAGTTTATAACCTGGATTAATACATAAGATGCTTTATATCTCGGTAGTATGTTCCCATGGGATAATTTCCAACTTCCATGCGAGCGAGCCACCGACAAAAGCAAGTTTCTTATAAATTTTTAAATCATTGGTTTTTCATAAATCTTCATGACTTTAAAAATTTGGAAGGACATAAGTAAGATTTTAAACATATTGTAAGTATATAAAAGAACATATCAGATGCTTCTGCATCTGCAAAGAATGGTGGAATTTCAAGTAATTAAAAAAAACAAAATCACATTTACTGTGAAACTTTATGATAATAATTCCCCCAATCCCCCATAAAATGGTGTCAGTTCTTGTACCAATCACCATGTATAATTAATAGATTAATGTTGTTACCTGTTTAAATTGATTACTCATTGAAGCTAAACGTGACTGTAAAGCAAGCACTACACTAGATGAGTGGCTGTGCATACTTTGGCGACCCCTTGGCATCTCACCCAGTCTGGCAATTTGTTGATTCAAAGAGCTCAAGTCGCCCTTGATTATATATGTCAGCTCTTGTATCTCTGTTGGTCGATCATCAAACAAGGACTTCTTTTTGGCCACTAGAGAGGAATTAAACAAAACAAGATAAAAGATTAATCATTATTAATTGACACCCAGTGTGAATTTGGTGCTCCTGACCAAATCATGCCCCATCTGTTGGGTGTGCCAAAGGGGTCTGTACACCTGCACTTCTGAGGACATAAAAAAGCCACCGATGCTGTGTTTGGCATGGGTCACCAATGGGCTCAACTCGGTCAACACAATATATACATTTACCATCAACTCATAAAGATGAAGATTAAATTGTTGTTTTAAAAAAGTAAGTAAAGATAATTAAGTTATACTCACACATTGCTAATTTCTCAAGTTTGGCATAAGTACTTGTAATGTTTTTACTGATAACTTTTGCCATGCCCATAAATTGGGAGTATGTCTCCAATATTTGAGCTTTTCGCTCATCTCTGACCACTGGCCTGGCCAGAGTTCTACCCTGCAGGCTTCGTACAGCTGATATGAATTCATTGGTTCTATCTCTAGCAGCCATCACGGGCTCGAACACAAATTCTTCAAGAATGTCAAATGTTATATCTGGTTCTGTTAGATGATTTGAATGCACTTGTTTCACTTGTATCTTAGGAAACGGAATGAAAAAAGGTGAATTGGTATTCGACGGTGGAACTCCTTTTTTGTCTAATTTATCATATGTATCCAAATCGTTTTCCAAAAGTGATCGCTCTGTCACACCTCCGATGTTTCGCCGACGAGGGAGCATCGCATTCTTTAGTATTTTCGGTAAAATATATTAATTTACTTCGACAAATCTTCACTGAATAAACAGACGTTAAAACATTAATATAGCAAAACACGATGGATATCGAAATAATTATTGTATTATTCTTGACAACCAGCTGTTTTCAAAAGCTAGTCTAGTGATGGTGACACAGACGGATGGGTGATGACGTGTCAACGTGTCATTGTCAATCAGCTTGCTACATATTATTATTAGTAATCTGTGGTGGTCAACTGAGCAAAGACCTTATATAAAAACAACTGAGTCAATGGCAATGCAATTATTTTATCGTATTTAGCATGGAATTATGTATAATAGTAATTCCGTAAGTAATTGCATGATCCAATCACAGACGAAGCAATCAATGCACAGCTGACAGAACACACCCACGCATGCGTGTAAGCTTAGAGAAAATAAACTGAGTATCTAAACTAAATATTCTCTAAAGCCACACACGGCTACATTTTCCAGTTTACACTGACCTCTCATTGTAAGGAAATACTAAACAATGCGAGATCAGCTTATACTGGAATTGTATAGCTTCATCTGTAGCCGTGCGTACGCACGAACGAACAAAAACATAGTGATAGTGATACAGTAACATCAAACACTAGGTTCAAAAGGGTCCTGAGTTTATTCAAATAATCTGTGATCGATGTTCGTGTTCACAAAGTTTTGTTTGTACCGAGTGCGTACGCGGCATAAGATATAAAGTGCAAGTAAGAGGGATGCTCTAACGTAGCCCGCGAAATTAAAATCTTACGTTTATTGCAATTTGCAGGTCAGTAAGAGCTATTGTAGTTAGAAGCTGTTTAGTTTATAGTGTACACAGACATATCTTTATTGTCTGCGAGCCAAATTATCTGCAAATAATCCTAACTAATATTATAAATGCGAAAGTAAGTTTGTTTGTTTATAGGTACCATTTCACGCCTAAAGCACTGAACCGATCATCCTGTTTTGCACATACGTTGTCAGGTGTACAGAAACGGACATAGGCACTGTTCTCGAAGAAAACAACAAAAATGTTCTTATGATAATAGATGGCGCCACGTGTCTTTCGAATCATGATTGAATTTTATTATTACAAGCAGAGAGAGATTACCCGAATTGATTGTCAAATTATAAATTAACGCGAGCGAAGCAACACACACACATATACGCAAGACGATTACGTTTGACCTCATGCAAACTAACACTGGCTAAGGCGGTCCTTCGACCAGCCATCATCTCCTATGATGACTTTGGACCGCACAACCTAGCCCTCGACTAGTCATCATCTCATATGACGACACCTAGCTCAGAGAGTGACAGCGTCCCTTCGACCAGTCATCATCTCATGGCAACGTGGACTGGACAACTGGTCTGTACCTCGTTATCTCATATGACAACACCTACTCAGAGAGTGACAGGTGCCCTTCGACCAGTCATCATCTCATATGACAACGTGGACCGGAAAACTGAAATACGTCCCTTCGACCAGTCGTCATCTCGACAACATGGACCGGACAACATATCAGCGTCCCTCCGATCACTCACTAGTCCCACACATATCTCAATTGATCTCATAGCCTCTCAGACTAGAGTGCAATAATATGATCCGGAACATCAGCCTGCCTACTTAAGCACAAAATAAATAATAGTACTGACGTACAGAAGTTGCACTTCTTTGATCTTGAAGAAAGCCGCTTTTATAATAGCCTACAAAATCACTTCCCCCCCCCACGCGCAAGTTAAATTGCACTTAATCGCCGCGCTTGAGAGTTGTTATTACTTTGTGTCGTTTCTCGTCCGTAACTTACCTACGCCGCGCCGCTTAGCCGAGTACTAGGGCTGTCCGGAAAGACAAATAAAATATGGTATTTTATACTTTTATTGTATTTATGAGTAGTCTATCTAGAGTTGTTTCACTTTAATGTAATGTCTTATGATTTTTTTTACCTTTTCTGAAGTAGGTACGTATTATTAAAAAAAAAAAAATATTGTGTTTGCTATTGTGTATTGTATGAGTCTTTTAGGTAAGCGTATTTTTATGTAGGTACCTATATGATAAATACCGGCTGTAGCGACGCCGGAATTATTAGTGCCAGTCAACCTGCCACATCGCTTGATGTCCAGGTAGATATTGCTCCCAGGCACGCTTCTTAGGTGAACGGGGGCTTCGGATACACTATGGCAAGGTTCACAAACCTCATAGTGTACCTCTTTGCCCCCCAGCTACAACTACAATACCTTCAGGCCAGACACTATGGAAAACTCTTTCAAATTTAAAAAATTCTACCCCTGTTTTAAAAAGAGTTCCTCGGGGCGCAAGGCGGTCTGTTGCTTTAGGTTTGACGCAATGTCTCCGCCTTGTGACCCAAAATTCTTATAGCGCCTGGGAGCAACTACTCACCTTCCCTTATAGGATTTTGCAAGTCCAAAAAAATTTGGCAACTAAAAAAACATTGACAAACCAAATTAAAGACAACTGCAACAATTCGACTCTTATTTTAGATCCAAAATTACCTGATTTCAGTAACCCTTCTCGAAGAGGTTTATGTTCATATGTGGAATCCAAAATAAGTGAAGGTGACATCAGGGGAGCTGCCAGGCTACTTTTTAGTAGCGATGTGGTGGCGCCCTACTCTTCAGAAACTCTTTTAGCCCTGGAGAGCAAACATCCAGCGCCTGTGGATGCTCTCACATTCCCCGACCCTCCCCTCCCTCCCGATCCGAATTCAACTCCTTTTAATGTTACTGCCCCCCAGCTGACTGCAGCCGTGAGCTCCTTCAGAAGTGGTTCCGCCGGCGGCCTCGACGGCCTGACTCCTCAGCATTTAAAAGATTTATTGAGTTCAGGCACCGGGGAAGCTGGTGAGTCGCTTTTGAAGGAGCTTGCGGCTCTAATTAAAATGATGCTCAACGGCGGTGTGAATGATGCCGTCGTCGATGTCTTGTACGGGGCCAATTTATGTGCCCTGCGCAAGAGAGACGGCGGCATTCGTCCCATCGCCGTTGGGTGCACCTACAGGCGTACGGCAGCCAAAATATGCTGCAAATTGTACGGCGAAGTTTTGACAAATAAGTTCCAGCCCCTACAGCTTGGCTTTGGATCCAAAGGGGGCTGCGAGCCTGCCGTACATGCCCTTTCCGGTTTTTTAAATGCCAGTAAAGGTGAGATCATCCTCAAGGTTGACGTTAAGAACGCATTCAACACCGTTAACAGGGACACTTTGTTAGCTGAAGTAAAAAAGGAGTTACCAGAAATTTATGGTTTCATGTGGCAGTGCTATAGACACCCATCAAAATTATTATATAAAGACAACGTTTTGGAATCTGCAGTTGGATCAGTGAACGGAAATAAACAGTTGGATGCCAACAAGGTGACCCTCTCGGGCCAGTCATTTTCAGTTTAGCTATCCATCCCATAATACAAAAACTAAATTCAAAATTTAATGTGTGGTATTTAGATGATGGAACACTATGAGGTGACGTAGACACGGTTCTAAAAGATCTTCAATTCCTAAAGCAACAGTTTCAATCCATCGGCCTTGACCTCAACAACTACAAATGCGAAATTTACCTTTGTGACAACACTGACAGACAATCAACTATACAGAAATTCAATTCAATAGCCCCAGATATCAAAGTTTTGGAAAAAACGTTCACTGCACCTCCTAGGTTCCCAATTTTAGAAGACAGTTTTTCAGCATTCGTCGATGATAAAATTAAACATTTTAACGATATTTCGGATAGACTTTCTAAAATTAATTTACATTCTGCATTCACCCTTATCAGATATTGCTGTTTCGGTCCAAATTTTAAGTATTTTCTCCGCTCTTCCACTTTATGGAAGCAACCATACCTTTTATACAAAATTGATCATATTATTCGAAGTACCCTAACATCAATTTTAAATGTGGCATTGGACGACCGCGCGTGGCTGCAAGCCACACTACCCATTCGTTTTGGTGGACTCGGCGTCCGCAAAATTTCTAGTGTAAGCCTACCGGCGTTCCTATCCTCGGTCCACAGCACCGAAAAGTTAACCACAAAAATCTTAGCCTCTTCTCAGGTTGACTCTGAAGTGCCGTGTTTGACCGATGCGGTGAACGCCTGGAAAGTGGCTTGCCCGGATACGGTTCAGCCCGAGAACCCGTCTTCGCAGAGACAGTGGGATGAGCCGCTCTGTAGGTTGGTACGGAATAATCTTATTAATACGTCCACCAATACTGCAGAGCGTGCCCGCCTGCTGGCTGTGGGTGAATGGGAATCCCAACATAGGCACTATGCTGAGTGACACCACATTCCGGCTCGCTACATGTTTGCGTCTGGGGGCTCCTTGCGGGGCTCCACATCGCTGTCAGTGAGGTGAAGGAGTCGACTGCCTCGGACACCATGGCCTATCCTGCAGCAAAAGCGCTGGTCGGATGGCACGACACGCCAGCATTAACGACATCATCCGTCGGGCTCGTCACCGCCGGGGTACCAGCTGTTTTAGAACCCAATGGCTTGGCACGCGACGATGGAAAGAAACCAGACGGAATGACCATAATGCCTTGGAAGTTGGGTAGGCCTTTGGTGTGGGATGCAACCTGTGTTGACACCCTCGCGCCATCCCATCTTCCTAGCACGGCGTGCTGTGTTGGAGCGGCTGCTGCAGGTGCAGAAAACCTCAAACGGCACAAATATAACAACCTTATTGGGAACTATATGTTTGAGCCGTTTGGGGTTGAAACACTAGGGCCTTGGGGTCTGAGTGCTCATCGAGTATTTCGGGACATCGCCAAGCGGTTGGTCGACTCCACACGGGACCAGAGGGCTGGCCTTTTAGCTCAAAGAATTAGCATTGCCATCCAACGTGGCAATGCTGCCAGCCTTTTGGGCACTGTTCCCACTGACAGCGATGCGGATGAATTTTTTGATGCCCTATGAGCTCTTCCCCTTTTTTTTTATTATTATTATATACTTGTACATATTAGGTTGGGGAAAAAGTCTTTTCGCATTATAGTATGTATGAGCTTAAAATAAAATCTCTTTGGCTATACTATTTGTATCTGGCTGGTTTTGGTATCATTGAAAGTTTAAATTTTAAAGAACATAATTCCAAATTCAAATTAGGAAAATGTGTGATTTTCATTTGTTTTTCGTACTGTCAAGATGAGTGAATCTAATGAAGAAATTCGATACATTTTAAAATTTTACTACAAAAAAGGTAAAAATGCAACGCAAGCCGCGAATAAAATTTGCGATATTTATGGATCCAGTGCACTGTCTGTGAGAGTAGCACAAATTCGGTTTAAGCGTTTTCAATCCGGAAATTTTGATGTCAAAGATGCACGTCGCTCTGGTCGCCCTATTACGGATAAAATGGATGCCATTTTTGAAAAAGTGGAGCAAGATCGGCATATCAGTAGTTACGACGTAGCTGAAGAACTGGGAATTGACCACAAAACAGTTTTGGTGCATTTGAAAAAAACTGGGTACACAAAAAAGCTCGATATTTGGGTACCTCACGAGCTCACTGAAAGAAACCTAATGAACAGTGTACTCATTTGTGATTCTTTATTACGACGTAATGAAACCGAACCATTTTTGAAGAAGCTGATAACTAGTGATGAAAAGTGGATCACGTACGACAAGAACGTGCGAAAAAGGTCGTGGTCAAAGGCCGGTCAGGCTTCACAGACTGTGGCGAAACCCGGGTTAACTCGCAACAAGGTGATGCTGTGTGTGTGGTGGGATTGGAAGGGCATTATTCATTATGAGCTGTTACCACCAGGCAGGACCATCGATTCTGAACTCTACTGCGAACAACTGATGAGATTAAAGCAAGAAGTTGAGAGAAAGCGGCCGGAATTAATCAACAGAAGGTGTGTGGTTTTTCATCATGATAACGCTAGACCTCACACATCTTTAGCCACTCAGCAAAAATTAAGAAAGTTTGGCTGGGAGGTGTTAATGCATCCGCCGTATAGTCCTGACCTTGCACCTTCAGATTTCCACCTGTTTCGGTCTCTTCAGAATTCTTTAGGCAATGTCAAGTTAACATCACCAGAGGACTGCCAAAACCACTTGTCGCGGTATTTTGATCAGAAGTCCCAAAATTTCTATAACAATGGGATCATGTCCCTACCTACAAGATGGCAAAAAGTTATCGAACAAAATGGTACCTACATAATTTAGATAAATGTAAATAATGTATATTAAAAAATGTTTTCAATTTTCTTAAAAAATGCGAAGAAACTTTTTCCCCAACCTATTAGTTTAAATAATTTAGTGTTAACTTGTATATTTTAAATAATTATTAGTCATAAATGTCAATAATAATCATGTCAATAATGGAAGATATTGCAAAAACGCGGCACTTGTTCGCAAGGTTCGTAAGCTATTGTATTATCTTAAAGCTTATTATCGAGTGGCACGTGCCCCGCCGAGAATCAAAGTGTAAATACCTTTATGATTCTCAATATTACTCCATTACACCAATGACAAGTATCCATAGAAAAATAAGACTGGCAGAGAGTGGCGAAATATAGCTTTAGCGCGCGAAAAATGTCTATTGGTTTGTGCGATCGTACGATCGCGGGTAGGTACAGATGCTTGAGCTCTGATCCTTAATTACTTTAAGCGATTTTGGACCTTACTTCTGAAACAATACGACGCGCACACAAACCCCACCAAAATCAAAAGTCATTTATTCAAATTAGGCTGCGAATCAGCACTTTCTGAACGTCAAATTTGCATAGACAGTCCCCACAAAACGCCCGCCCTTCACCACTTCCTAGTGCTTTAGCTGGGAAGAAGAAGTAGCCCAACAAACTCCCCAGCAGCACAGCTGTCTGTTCAGTTAGAAGAACTTGATTCTATACAAAAGTATGCAAAATAATTTACGCAACACAAAACATTAAATTATATTATTTGTAAAATAAAATAAACAATTTTAGGAACTCTTATAACCTGTCATTATGTAAGCTAATTCTGGAGAAAGAACATAAACATTGTCTTGAGTTAATCACAGCGACCAACTATTTTCATCGTTTAAGTAATTGTTGATAGAAAAGTATGCCTTTGAACAAAGGTTGGATTTTACTTTAATTTTAAACGCATTAAAAGGCAAATCTAGTAAAGAAGAGGGTAGCTTTTTATAAAAAGTTATACCCAGCCCAACAAATGAGTTATGAACCTTATGAAGCCGGTGAAATGGAGCACGTAATTTGTCCTAATTTCTGGTGTTGATATTGTGAATATCATTGTTTTTACTGTATAAACGTATATTTTGCCTAATGTATAAGATGTTGGCGAAGATGAACTGTGATGCCACTGTGAGAATACCAATATCTTTAAAAAATTCTCTCAGAGAAACTAGCACCTAGCTGGTAAATTGCTCGTACAGCTCGTTTTTGAAGAATAAAATATTTTGAATGTCAGCCGCTTTGCCCCACAGCAGAATACCGTTGGATATAACGCTATGGAAATAACTAACATAGAATAATCGAGCTGTATCATCGTAATTGTCTTACTTTCCTGACGGCGTAGGCGGCTGAACTGAGCCTTCCCGCTAGGCTTGATATATGTGGGCCCCACTGAAGTTAAGCATCTACTGTGATGCCCAGAAAAACTGCTGATTCTACAGTCTTAAGCACCACTTTATCTAAGACGAAGTCCTAGATTTCTAACATTCGGTAAGGCAAACTTTATACATTTCGTTTTCTTGGCATTGAGAACTAAGTTATTTGTCATAAACCAATCCGTAACCATTGAGAGTGCACTGTTTACGTCGTCAAAATTATGTCTGTTTCTGTCTACTTTAAAAACAAGAGAGGTGTCATCTGCACACAGTACAACGTCACAGATACCTTTTAAATAGAATGGTAAATCATTGATATACACTAAGAATAAGAATGGACCCAGAATTGAGCCTTGAAGTACACCTAACTGTACTGGTAGCCGGAAGATTTCACACCATCAACATCTACACATTGAAACCTATTAAGTTAATAAGAATTTATTACTTTAAGAGCTTCGTTTTGGACACCGTAATGACGCAGTTTACGCAAAAGCGTGTCATGGTGCACGCAATCAAAGGCTTTGGAGAGATCACAAAAAACTCCAATAGCATTTTGCATGTTCTTCCATGCATTAAATATGTGTTTCAGCAGAGCAACACCCGCATCTGTAGTCGAACGACCTTTAGGCCTCTGCCTCGAATTTCGCGGGCAGCGGGGCGGCGGTGGCGGCGGCGCGTCTCGCATTGTCCCGCCCCGCTACCGCGCCGCTGTTTTGGAGGTCCGGTCCATTTGTTATTATGCAAAAAATCCTGCCGCTCCCGCTCCGCCGCCGCTGCCGTCCCGCTGCCCGCAAAATTCGAGGCAGAGGCCTTAGTGAAGCCATATTGTTCATCATGAAGGAGGCTGTTTACATTCAAATGTCTTAGCAACTGCTTGAGTATTAACTTTTCAAATATTTTGCTAAATGCAGGTAATATAGAAATAGGCCTGAAATTTCCAACGTCATTTTTATTACCGGATTTAAATAACTGTATGACTTTACTACTTTTCATGAGGTCAGGAAAAGTTCCTAAATCAACACATTTATTAAAAGTAACAGCTAGATAAAGAGCTACGATGTTTATTATATTACTTAATAGTTTAATGGAGATGCCCCAATAATCACCAGTGTTTTTAGACTTAAGCGTGTTAAAAACATTAACTACATCACGAGGTGTTACATGTTCGAAGTTATATAAGCGACTACATTTGGGCACACTGCTATGTAAAAGGTTTTCAGCTTTAGATGGGGACGAATTTAAGGAGCGAGTCGTAGTTACAGGTATGTTGGCAAAAAACTCAATGAATGCCTCAGCTACGTCAGCTGCTTTACTAATTAATTGATTGTCGACCATAATCTTGAAGTTGTTTTTCTTGTTTAACCGACTTACCCGTTTCATTGTTTCTACTTTATTATTGGATTTTTTAATTACCAATCCGCCAAGAGCTCAAGTTAAATGCCGGTACGAGTAACTAGAAAAGTTAGGTGGGTAGGTAAAAAAAAGGTAGCAACACGACTCGACATAAATGGATTTTCGTCATTAAAAAAATAAGTATATCAGTAATTTATATATAGGGTAGTGATAATATGAACAATATACTTAAATTTAAAATCTAAGATTTAATTTTTTCATGATTGTGTTTGTTGTGTTTTTGTTCGTGTGTGTTGTGTTTTGTTGTTTTTTGATTTGTTGTTCTTTTTATTTTTTTATTTTTTGTTGATTGTATTTGTTACTTATTTATGTAAATAACGTGTAGATTATTATGCCTACATTATTTTATTCATGTCACACTCACAAACTCCCTGCTCACATTACCTATGTACGATTGTATTTTATGATGATATGTACTGTAGGTACATACGGTACTCGTACAATATAATAGGTTGGGGAAAAAGTTTCTTCGCATTTTTTAAGAAAATTCAAAACATTTTTTAATATACATTATTTACATTTATCTAAAGTATGTAGGTACCATTTTGTTCGATAACTTTTTACCATCTTGTAGGTAGGGACATGATCCCATTGCTATAGAAATTTTGGGACTTCTGATCAAAATACCGCGACAAGTGGTTTTGGCAGTCCTCTCGTGATGTTAACCTGACACTGCCTAAAGAATTCTGAAGAGACCGAAACAGGTGGAAATCTGAAGGTGCAAGGTCAGGACTATACGGCGGATGCATTAACACCTCCCAGCCAAACTCTCTTAATTTTTGCTGAGTGGCTAAAAATGTGTGAGGTCTAGCGTTATCATGATGAAAAACCACACCCCTTCTGTTGATTAATTCCGGCCGCTTTCTCTCAACTTCTTGCTTTAATCTCATCAGTAGTTCGCAGTAGAGTTCAGAATCGATGGTCCTGCCTGGTGGTAACAGCTCATAATGAATAATGCCCTTCCAATCCCACCACACACACAGCATCACCTTGTTGAGAGTTAATCCGGGCTTCGCCACAGTCTGTGAAGTCTGACCGGCCTTTGACCACGACCTTTTTCACACGTTCTTGTCATACGTGATCCACTTTTCATCACCAGTAATCAGCTTCTTCAAAAATGGTTCGGTTTCATTACGTCGTAATAAAGAATCACAAATGAGTACACGGTTCATTAGGTTTCTTTCAGTGAGTTCGTGAGGTACCCAAATATCGAGCTTTTTTGTGTACCCAGTTTTTTTCAAATGCGCCAAAACTATTTTGTGGTCAATTCCCAGTTCTTCAGCTACGTCGTAACTACTGATATGCAAATCTTGCTCCACTTTTTTAAAAATGGCATCCATTTTATCCGTAATAGGGCGACCAGAGCGACGTGCATCTTTGACATCAAAATTTCCGGATTGAAAACGCTTAAACCAAATTTGTGCTACTCTCACAGACACTGCACTGGGTCCATAAACGTCGCAAATTTTTTTCGCGGCTTGCGTTGCATTTTTACCTTTTTTGTAGTAAAACTTTAAAATGTATCGAATTTCTTCATTAGATTCACTCATCTTGACAGTACGAAAAACAAATGAAAATCACACATTTTCCTAATTTGAATTTGGAATTATGTTCTTTAAAATTTAAACTTGCAACGATACCAAAACCAGCCAGATACAAATAGTATAGCCAAAGAGATTACATTTTAAGTTCATACCTACTATAATACGAAAAGACTTTTTCCCCAACCTAATATAGCATAATACACAATCGTAACTAATTATGGAATGGAATTAACTTACTTTTTATAATGCTTGGTAACTTAAAAAAAGATAACTTTCGAGTTCTTCTGTTTAACACAGCAACTGTTAGTGTTACGATTTAATTTTGATGCCATAACGATTTAAAACCTTCAGGTGGCAAATCAGTAAGCCGACGTTCGCACAGACGTAAAAATATCGCGGCGATTTTTTTTCGCGCACTGGATTTTCAACGCTCTACTTACCGCCGAGAGTTGAAAATCCAACAGTGTGTTTTTACGACGCGCTGGGATGCACTCTGATGTTGTTAGGTTGGATTCTCGATGCTCGGCTTAACACCGAGAGTTGAAAATCCAGTGCGCGATAAAATCCCGCTGCGATATTTTTACGTCCGTGCGAACGTCGGCTAATAGAAGTAGGTATGTAGTAATAATTTAAAAAGTAGCCAGAAGTAGCTAGATTCATTTTGGTGGGTTCAACGGATTATTTTGTGGCTAAAACCGTTGAAAATCCGGTAGATCTAGCCACAAATAGGCTAAAACGGCAACACTCGTAAGTTCCACAAACACACTGGTCACACGCGTGGGATAGCGTAGGAATATCCCCTAACTTCCCATGCCGATCTGGGCATCGCAGGTTGAGGTTGCGTGCCGTGGGACACGTGTGATTGCGTTGAATACGGTGTGTTTCTATACACACATACAGTTTACTACATATAGTTTTTGCGCTCTAGCATAGTGCGGGTGACACATGTCAGTATGGCATGACTAGGTCAGTAACAATATGCACAATTAAATTTTATCGATAACGATTCTTACGGCAAAAATCTCGTTCTCCTAATAATTTTAAAAATGTCTTGGATATACCATATTATTATGAAATTTATTTTGAAACATGCATTTAACACAATACATTAAAAATCACATTCACTACCGATATTTATTTTTAAAAACATTTTTTTTCATGGTATATTTTTTGGGCTAATTTAACTCTATAGATGTCTAACAACAAAAATTTAAAAATAGATACAGTAAATTTCTTTTTCTATAAAAAAATATCGACTATCGATAAAAACCCATAATAACAATACATCACATCACTAAACATGTCGATGGCGTTACGTTACACTTTGCTTCATTTTTCATTAAATTTGATTTTATTTGTAGATACTAACATTTTGGCAGGATGATTTATTTAATTTACTACGGTTATTATTGAATCCGTATTTTACGATTATGATATTTAGGGTGCAGCTAAAATATTAAATCGTGATTGTAAATCGCGATAACGTTTTTAGGAATTGAAACTCGGTCCTGTTGTATTACATTTGTATTTGTACCACAGCACAGTATCCAAACGACGACAGTAACATTATTTATATACACAAACACAGGATAGGAATCTAGTTGAATAATCACACGGAGATCATTATAATATTTTACATTCAGATTCAAAATCCTAGTCACTTGTTTTCTGTCGCGAAACATAGACAAACCCTCTAGACCAACTAGTGTTGTCAGAGAGAGAACTAATAGTGGGAACCATAGATATTAGTTAGGTTCGCCACACGTTCAAGAGTGTTTGCCAATGAGGTTGTTGGTGTGTGTGTGTGTTCAGAAGGTTTGGCAAATAAAAGAGCGTGTTCTCAGTTGGAGTTTTACTGAACGACTGGATGTATACAAAGGTTGGGACTTAGAATAATCTTATGAGCTACGTCATACATAGGTATTGCCTAAGACTAAAGATGTTTAATATGCCTACGCGCTACAATCCTCCCCCCTTAGATTAAACCAAATTTTTATTTGTTACTCCCCAAAAGAATACAAAATTACAAAATAACTACAGCTACAAAAGTTAACAATAAACAAATTGAGTTAAGGACCCTAATCGTTTTACTTATTCTAGGACGTTCACATTCCTTCCACCGCACATTGTTTACACTACACTATACGTTTGTTTGAGGTTAGCACTCGCGATATTTGCTTGTAGGTTGGGCATCCCGGGTGGTATGCCGTTAACACGTTGTGTGATCGCACGGCTGATTCTTGTTTCGACGGCGGCTTCGATGCGGCGCTTACAGTAACACCACACCACGTAGAGTATACATAGGGTTACCGCTGTGCTGACTAGGATGACTGCGGCTAGCGACATCTTGTGGGTCATGGTAAGGTCTTCGTCATCCAACGAAGCCTTGTTGCTTGCGGCCGCGCTGTTCTGCGCAACAATGGTCGTTTTGCTGGCTGGCTGGCCCATGTTGTCTGACTGCTGACTGGTGTAAGTACGGCGATAGTGAGCGTTCGTTGACGTGTGGTGATTATGAGAGATATACTGCTGATAACGACGTTGCCGGCAGCGGCTCACATGTCGAATCTCACGGTCTTCTTAACGATGCGGCCCGATTTCGTTATAATCGGTGGTGTCGTAGTGTTTGCAGTGTCGTATGAAGTCGTAACGTTCGCCGGATGTGGGACGGTGTCGGGTGGCTTTATTTGGGTCTCTTGGCGTGGGACCGACACATTATCAAAGTCTAATAGGTAAGCTGGTTTTAGACGATCAAGTGATACAGTGACTTGCCTGCCGTTACAGTCTAAAGTATAAAATTTGGGATGTCGCGTTATTACTTTATGTGGACCTTCGTACGGTGGTACCAACGATCGCCTAGCCTCATTTCTAACAAACACATGAGTGTTAATGGATAAGTCTTTATGAATGAATACTCTATTATTGTTGCTATGTAAACTTGAATGCGAGAGTCCGGGAACGGATGACAATGACTTAGTTAATTGTTTGATGTAGTCGCTCTCATTAATATTGGTTGTAGGCTTTGAATGAAATAGGTCGCCTGGGAGTCTGAGACTACTGCCGTATAAGAATTGTGATGGACTGTATCCCAGATCTAATTTAACTGCCGAGCGCAACCCTAGGAGTACTAGAGGTAATTCCCGTAACCATTGTGTACTATTTTCGCATTTTGCCATAATAGCAGCTTTTAAGGTACGGTGCAGTCTTTCGATCATACCGTTCGCCTTTGGGTTATATGCAGTTGTTCGAACTCGTTCGATACCGAGTCTTTTTAATAACTGCCGAAATAAGTCTGATTCAAACTGACGACCTTGGTCTGAGGTTATACGAATTGGACATCCGAAACGAGCAATCCAATGCTCTATGAACACCTTAGCAACCGTTTCAGCTGTTATATCTTTTACGGGTATAACTTCAGGCCATTTCGTCACCCTGTCGATAATGGTAACGCAATATTTGAAATCCTCTGCCGGTGGCAGTGGTCCTATTATATCGATGTGTACATGTTCAAAACGATTTCCTGTGTTGTCAAATTCACCTATCGGTGTTACTGTGTGGCGTTGAATTTTACATTTTTGACAGGGAACACACGTTTTGACGTAATTTTTTATGTCGGTATTCATGCTGCTCCAAAAATACCTTGATTTAACTAAGCGTTGAGAAGCTGCGACGCCGGGATGACTCATATCGTGTAGTGTTTTGATTGCGAGTTCCCGGAACTGTATGGGTAGATAAGGACGTATGTCGTTTGTTGATGTTTCGCAGGCTATTTTTATATCCGAGTCGGGCATTGTGATTAATTTAAATTGGAGTTTATCATGTTTGCGTAGATTTTGTAATTCCGAATCGCTTTTTTGTAGTTCAGCTAACTTTTGGTAATCGAATAATGATGGCACGATAATCTCATCGATTCGGGATAATGCGTCAGCGACTGTATTTTTGTCACCTTCTATGTACTTGATGTTATCACAAAATTGAGAAATAAAGTCTAACTGTCTTAATCGTCTAGGTGAGTCTGAAGGCGACACCTTTTTTGATAGGGCGAATGTTAATGGCTTGTGATCTGTTAGGATTGTCAGCTGTCTGCCTTCTACCAAATGGCGGAAGTGTTTTATTGCCATGTATATTGCTAAAAGCTCTCTATCATAAGTACTGTATCTTGTTTGGGTGTCAGTGAGTTTCTTTGAGTAAAATCCTAGAGGTTGCAATTTATCGCTAACTCTCTGATTTAAAACTGCACCTACGCAAGTACCGGAAGCGTCGGTCATCAACACTAATGGTACAGTTGCGTCTGGGTGTGATAACATGACTGAATTATTGATCATTTGTTTACATCGACTGAATGCTTCTAATGCACTTTCGGTCCACGTAATTTCAGTTTTGTCGCGTTTTTTGGAATTATGTAAATACGCGTTTAGTGGTGCTTGAATTTCTGCAGCTTTCGGAATGTTTAGTCTGTAGAAATTCATCATTCCGAGGAAACGTCGGAGTTCCTCAATTGTTTTAGGTTGTGGATAGTCATTTATAAGTTGCATTTTCTCCGCACTCGGTTTTAGGCCCTTTGAATTGATGTGATAACCTAGGAAGTTTAATTCAGATTTGCCGAATTCGCATTTGTCTGTGTTGATCGTTAAACCGTAATTATTTAAACGTTCCAAAACTATTTCCAAATGTTTTACATGCATTTCTTTTGATTCTGACGCTATAATTATGTCATCTAAATATGGAAATGCAAAATCTAGACCTTTTAATGTATTGTTTACAAATCTTTGAAAATCTTGCGCTGCGTTGCGTAACCCAAAATTCATTCTTGTAAATTCGAATAAACCGAATGGAGTTATGACTGCAGTTTTGGGGATGTCTTCGGAAGCCATTGGTATATTATGGTATGCTTTCCGAACGTCAATTTTTGAAAATATAGCTTTCCCTTTGAGTACGTATGTGAAATCAAGTAGTCTTGGTAATGGGTAACGATCGGGAGTAGTTTGTGCGTTAAGTCTACGATAGTCTCCGCATGGTCTTATTTCACCGTTTTTTTTATTAACGCATACAAGTGGGTTAGCCCACGGGCTATTCGAAGGTCTACAAATGCCTAATTGCATCATCCTCTCGAATTCTGCTTTGGCTACTTTGTATTTCTCCGGATTAAGTGGTCGTACTTTTTCATGAACCGGGGGTCCAGTAGTGTAAATATGGTGTTGTACATCATGTTTAGGATTTGTTTTAAAATTTTCCAGTTTGGTGATGTCGGGAAATTTTTGTAATATGAGATGGTATTCGTCGTTTATGTCGATTGATCGAATACTTGATTCGTCGCTATTTATAATGTTTGTGGCACGTGACATTAAAGTGAGTTTGTCTATTAGTTTCCTACCATGTAAATCTACTATTAGTTTGTTAGCAGCAAGGAAGTCAGCCCCTATAATTGAACGTTGAACATCGGCTAGTATGAACTTCCATTGGAATGGTCGACGTAAACCTAAGTTAACCGTAATGGTTTTTTCACCGTACGTTTTAATTTTTGAACCATTGGCTGCATATAATATGTAATCTGACGTGGATACGTTATGCCTTTTACCGGCTAAAACTGACACATCAGCACCAGTATCGATAAGAAATCGTGCACCAGTTATTATATCTGTAACACATAAACGATAGGAATTGCTGACACCGGCGACATTGTGTATTTGACCCGGTGTCTGAATTAGTTTCCCGAGTTCTTTTTATTGCAGTTCATTGTGTCGCCGCATTTACGCGCATCGGTACCGTAAATGAAATGGTAAAAACACAGATAATCCGCATCACCTGGTTTTTCTTTTTGACTTAGGTATTTTTCTCTATTTTTTTGGGTGTTTTCGCGACTTTTAGAGCGTGCCCGGGATGTACCAGGGTCATAACGATCTCGGCTTCGCGACCTACGGTTGTGATGATTATTGGAACCGTTTAGTCTACTACGTAATTCTGAAATTTCTAGTTTCATTTGTTTTAGTTCGCTAACAATGATTTCGGGGATTGTTTGGTCTGCACTCGGAGTTGTTTTGGTGATCGGGGATATTTCAGACGGCCTGGTATTTTCCAGGATTTTGTCTGCAATTTTAGCTAAACTGTCGAGTTTTACCTCGCCAGTGTCGCATGCGGTAATGACGGCCCTAATTGAGTGTGGGAGACGACCTGACCACAATAATTTTAGAGTCTCGTCTGGTACCTTATTTTTACCTAAATCTCGCATACGCCGTAATAATTGAGACGGTTTCTGGTCTCCGAGTTCGATTTCGTTTAAGAGTTGGTTCATTTGTTTTGATTCCGACTCTTCATAAACCGAAATTAACCTATTTTTAAGGGTATCGAATTTATTATTTTCAGGCATGTTTTCAAGAATGTCACTTATATCAGGTAACTCGTCAGGTTTCAGCCTAGCTATTAGAAGTTGACTTTTGTGCAGGTCACTTGCCTTTTGGGGATCCACGATGGCGTTGAATTGGTGAAACCAGAGCCTTGGCCGATCTCGCCAAAAATCCGGTATCCTCGATGTGATGGAAACTGCCGTCATTTGCTGTGGTTGTGGCTGATCCAGGGTTGCTGTGACTGCAGGCTGTTGCAGAGCTGCAGACTGGTAACGCGGGTCGTTCATTTTCACGCGCGATAATTTCAGTCTCTCGGTTGCGATAACTTGAAACTCGATACGCGCGCGGACACGTACGGGTGTCACCACTTTGCCAATGAGGTTGTTGGTGTGTGTGTGTGTTCAGAAGGTTTGGCAAATAAAAGAGCGTGTTCTCAGTTGGAGTTTTACTGAACGACTGGATGTATACAAAGGTTGGGACTTAGAATAATCTTATGAGCTACGTCATACATAGGTATTGCCTAAGACTAAAGATGTTTAATATGCCTACGCGCTACAAGTGAAAAGGAACAGTTCGTCAAATGTCACCCGCACCATGCTAGAGCGCAACAATTACAGTTTTTATTTTTTAATCATCGATATCATAATACGTTGCGTAGTGCGTACGTGGGATCAGTTTGTCCCTAGCTATAAATAGTCAAGTCGTCTATGGTTTACTTATATGTTCTGACACTGTCACAGACAGACCAATCTATTATGATTTATTATAATTATAGCTTTGTTGTGGTTCTGTCTGTTCTGTGATGATGACACGAGAGTTCTCGACACAAAATTATTGAAAAACTAAAACGTAACGTAAAATTAAATTAATGTTTAGCTATTTAGTTTTCCCGTCTCTCCCTCTATTAAATAATTTTACTTTGATTGGTCAGTATTTGTTACCATAGTACCATATCTTGATTGAGGTACCTATCTCTATCTAGGTATCTGATAAGAACATTGTAGGTACCCCGAATGTTTATGATTCATACATTCTCGCTAGATAGGATGAATTAGTAGGTAATGTTTAAAGAAAACGTGCTACAATGAAGACCTCTCATTTAACTATAAATGGCCAGAATTACAATAATAACCACTTTACGATAGGGTTAAGCCTTGCTATATCATCTAGTATTTTTATTGGGTCCAGTTTCATTATAAAAAAAGTTGCTTTAAAAAAACTCCAAGCCTCGGGAAATGTTCGGGCATCGGCGGGTGGATTTGCCTACTTAAAACAATGGCTGTGGTGGCTCGGCCTGATAACAAGTAGGTAACTATAAACTGTATGTATCTTACTACATTAATAACTTTTACTAAAGAAAAATTCCTAACAGTGGGCATCGGTGAAGCAGCTAATCTCCTGGCATATGCATTTGCTCCTGCAGCTCTGGTGACTCCATTAGGTGCGCTTAGTGTTCTCGTTGCGGCTGTCCTTTCTTCAAAGTTTCTTAATGAGAAACTTAATTTCATTGGAAAAGTAAGTTATTAATCCTAGCTTAATATTATAAATGCGAAAGTGTGTTTGTTTGTTACACTTTCACGTTAAAACGGCTGAATGGATTTGGAACTGGGTATACCATGATCTGGATTACGACATAGGATACTTTTTATCCTGGTAGTATGTTCCCCTGGGACTCTTTCAGACCTCCACGTGGGTGAAGCCGCGGGGAAAAGCTAGTATTCAAACAACTTTCTCAGATATTGAAAACTCTTTGACATATGAACATTTCTATTACAGATTGGATGCTTTCTGTGTATTATTGGATCAATAATATTTGTGATTCATTCACCAAAGTCAGAAGAAATCACAGGTTTTAGTGAGTTAGTAGATAAGCTATTCGACTATTTATTTCTTACATATGTTGGAACAATTTTTTTGATGTGTTTAATTATAAAACTAGTTTTTATACCAAGGTTTGGAAATACAAACAT
This sequence comes from Cosmia pyralina, assembly GCA_946251885.1. NCBI lineage: Eukaryota > Metazoa > Arthropoda > Insecta > Lepidoptera > Noctuidae > Cosmia > Cosmia pyralina. Next base: position 18,307,812 of record OX276346.1, read on the forward strand.
TGCAGTTTACTTGTTACTTTGTTCATCTATCGGTAGTTTGACTGTGGTATTTTGTAAAGGAGTTGCTTTAGGTGTAAGGGAAAGTGTTTCTGGAAACGTAAACAATTTTTCTAATTATATTTTTTGGTTATTATTTGTCACTGCTGTCATATGTATCATGATTCAAATGAATTATTTGAATAAGTCCCTAGACATATTTAATACAAGTATTGTTACTCCTGTGTACTATGTCATGTTTACCATATTAGTTATAATTGCATCAGGTATCCTTTTTAAGGAATGGGATCATATGAGTACTCCTGATATCATAGGTTGCATATGTGGTTTCCTTATAGTGATAACAGCAGTTTTTATGTTAAATGCATTTAAGGATTTTCAAATATCATTAAAAGATTTAAAGCTTAACACTCGACAGAAGAGGAGTGCACTAAATTTACACACTGCAGAAGCGAGAGAACCTGAAGACTATGCATTAAGCTCACGCATAAGACAGCTGTAGTAGGTATGAAACTTATGTGTGAATAATTGTAAAAAATTATTTAAAATGCACAAGGTATTAATATTTTACCATTTATTTTAAAAAGCTATAGGCTATAGCATTAACAGACTATGAATTAATAAACAATATTAAATAAGATCATTTAAACTATAATCCTAATATTATAAATGCGAAAGTGAGTTTCTTTGTTACGCTAAAACGGCTAAACAGATTTGGATGAAATTTAGCACATTGACCTGGAATAGTACATAGGATACTTTTTATCCCAGTCGGTTCTACGTTCCCGTGGGATATTTTCCGTCCACGACGTGGCTGAACCAGATTTTGATGAAATTTGGGGGGTAAGTGGATACAGATAGACATGGTGGGGAAGGACAAACTACTTTTTATCGACATGCCACGCGGGCAAAGCCGCGGGCGGAAGTTAGTAAAATATAATAGGATTAATTTAAGTACTTAATGATCATTTCATCCTCAGATTATCTCATCTGGCCCAGTGGTAATGGCTGCGACTTACGAGTCGTAGGTTCGAACCCATACAGGCGCTTTACTTTGTGTAAATTATTTCAACACCACACACACACACACACACATCAATACGGTGAAGGAATACATTGTGAAGAAACCGGCATGTCCTAGAACCAAAAAATCGAAAACATGTGACAACTATCAACCTTGCACTGGGGCCGTGTGGTGGATTACGGCCCACTCCCTCTCACCGAGAGGAGGCCTGTGTCCCAGCAGTGGTAATATTATAGGCTGATTATGTTAGGTATGCATCCACATCATACTTTATAAAAGTAATTATAAGATAATAATAATATAGTAGGTATGTTTTATTTCTTTTAAAGGTTGACTAGAATTTTGAAATAACTTTCAAATTGTAGCTTGTTTACAACACACTGTGTTGACAGACACACAAAAGGCACCTCTACACATGCAAGTTGATTAGTATCCATATACTAAGGAATATGCGTAATGCAAGTACTTATTTGCCATTTATTTGATTTATTGACATGAAATTTTATTTGAATTCCTAAATAAATTTTCTGCATTTTTCCTACATTAGCCGCGAGAATTGTACTAATGATTACGCTGTAGGTATAAGTACCTGTATTTTTGCATAATAATTTAATCAAGTTTAGCCTAGTCTGTAAATGTGTAATGTGCTATTTTATACATGGAATGTATTAAGAATTTGTAATGTTTAGGGTTCTAATGTAGATCTTATAGATGAAAATGTAATAAATAAATCATGAATATTTAAATATGGATCCTTATTTGAATATTCATGTTTTATTCCCATGAACAAAATGAAACATAAAATGTGTTGGGTGGGACTGAGACAAAATAATAACATTTTATCTTAAACATAAAAATAAAATTACATCAAGACCTCAACAAATCTCCCTTAATATTTTTTATTACCTGTCTGGTTTAGAGCTTGCTGTTATTGAAAGCATTTTTTTATAAAATACCACACAACTTCTGACTTGAAAATTTTTTCTTCCTCAATCACATACATATTTTGTCCAATAAATAGGTATCTTTACGTAATGTTTTTAATTAACGTCTCATTGTCTCTCAGACTATAAAATGTTATAGTATGTATACATGTTTATAAATACAAAAATGATTTTAACTGATGATGACGGAACAACCACTTTATAAAACAAATAAATGTAAAAAAAAAAAACAACTAAACCTAGTCCTTAGGTGACTGGCATTTCAAAAATGTTAATTTCCGTTTTTGGGAACAGTGATTATGACTGACCCTTGATGGCTCTGGATATGGTATTAGTTTACATTTTGACAATTGATAAAGTAAAATAATATGTACCCCAAGACATTTAAAAATGTTTTATTTACAAACTATTGTAAGCACTTAATTTTTTTTTTTACAAAATGAACATATTTAAGCTTCTAGTAATTGGATCTCCATAAAAATTAGAACAAAAACTTATTTTGTTCAAGACAATTTGCCTACAACATAGCCAAATAATTGTCTGGAACAAAAAGTAACAGACTATGCACATCCCTTTAAACATGACGTTTAAAAAATGAGATTCAATTCAATAATGACTGATAAAAAGATAAATGCTTTGAACCCAAGGAATGTAGACAATACTTATTATCTGAATGTCACAAATACACTGTCACTGTATGATAAATAAATGTCCTGCAAATAGGGCAAGTGCGCTGATATCCATACAGGCGTCTACAACAATCTGTGCACAAGCATACATGGCGACATGGTAGTGTTAGTACACATTTCTGCCGCTCTTGACATATTACACAGAGTGAGTCGGCTGCATTTGCAGCATCATCAATAGGTGAAGAACTAACATTAACTTCTCTAGAATCTAAGTCTTGCCCACCGGCCATTTGTGTTATTATACGAACTTCTGAGTTGGTGAAATAATTAAAAAGTACATAGTATAAATACAAAACATTTCTTATTAATGACCAATACAACATGGTCATTCTAATAACTATTGTTTCCCTGAAATGCACACACAAGCGCACAATTATTATAGCACTTGTAATTCCCATAAAAGATTGTAAAGGCACTTCTGTTAAATAATTAGTGAATTTCAGTAATGTCATATAGGCATCCACAATTATACTTCCTATCACATGGCCTATATACTTGAACATTGCCCTCACCAATTGTGGAACATGTATAGGCACAAATGTTACCATAAGCCACACAGTGTCTCCCAGAAGTATCACAGAACTTTTCACTAAAGTCAACACTTCACTCAACATCACAAATACTGCTCGAGTTGACCAGTTAGCCGTAGCTACCAGTCCACAGGATTTTGAATACATTTCGTTACATATATTAACAACTCCATCTTGTATGTAAATTAATTGATTGATAAATGCATCAACAATTCCATGGGCAGAAGCCGGTATTTCTTCAGTAAATATGGATAAATTGTCTTCATACACAATTTGAAAAAATAACAGTAAGCTTTTGAGAGTGCTTATTATTATTGACAAGATCCATGTTACAGCTGAGACGATTAATTTTCCTGTAAACGATGCCAAAAGTAGAACAGTTTGAAGACTAGTAGCAAATATATTGATAATTTTGGCCACAAGTGAAATCATATTTGTATTCTCATTATTATGAAAATTTTTAGAAAATTATTTGTTTGTGTTCACTGTTCTATGTTCTGTTTCCCGTTGGTAACGTTAGTTTATTCTTTTCTTTTGACTTCTCAACAAATAAATGTCAACATTGACTTGACAGTTATATGCTCTCTGCTCTGTGGACTTGGGGTGCGTTCCGAGTTGAGCTGTAATCCATTTGAGCGTGCACATACTCCTTCCGAATGGGGAGGTACACTGCCAATTTTCCCACTAGGAGTCGCATCGTCGCTGATGCTGTTTACTTGTCAAACAATATTTTATTAGGGGAGCTACTGCTCGATTTTTGCGACCTATTTTATGGTACCGAATAAGCCGACGTTCGCATGATCTAAATACCTAAGCAACTAACACCTACCTAGGAATTATCTAAGTTTAAAATATTGGTTGGACTTGTTAGAGTTTCTATAGCAAAACTCTTTAAAGGTGAAGCTATGGAACCTCTAATGGAATGGAGTGACATTCTTAAAAAAAAAGAAAAAAACACACGATTGATGGTGTCACTTCTGATTTATCTATTTTCTTTATTCTGTCTGTTTCTACGAATATATCTATTAAAACTTTAACATGGTAGCAGAGCGCTGAGTTGCCTGAGGCTAAATTATATGGGTGGATAGCAAGAAGTAAAGTAAGAAACTTGAATTTTTTTTTTTACATGAAAGTCAAACTGTACCTACGATAAGAAAAATTTACGATCGCCATCATGCAGTCTGTAGCTGGGGCAAAGATCGAAATAAACAAATTGGATGGACAGAATTGGCAAACGTGGAAATTCATGATTACTAGATTACTTAAAAGTTATCCAGGTACAACGGATGTTATAAAGGGTACAATTAAAATGCCTACTCATCCAGGAGCATTGGCTACACCCGAAGTAATAGGTAAATTTAAAAAGGAGTCAAACAATTTTGAAATGTTAGATAACACTGCACAGCTAGTACTTTCAGCAAATATGACTGAAGATATGCTGCACAAGGTGATGAGATTCAGCACAGCAAAGGACATGTGGGATGAACTTGTCAGGCTATACGACGGAGCTACAGAAGATAAGAGCTACGACTTATGCATGAAGTTCTTTAGCTACCAAAAAGATCCTGAGCATGATATGACCACACATATATCTGCAGTAAAATCTTTGTTCTACGACCTGAATACTGAATTAGAAGGAAACGATTTACCAGTAATTCTAGTAATTTGCAAGATACTGGATACACTTCCGGAACAGTTTTTTGCATTTAAGTCAAGATGGCTTTTGATGGCAAAACAGGATAGAAACATTGAGAATCTGACGATTCAGTTATGTGCATATGAAAGAGCGCTACTAAATAAAGCAGAATATAATAATAATGTGAAAGCTCTTGTAGTAAAATCTGAGAAGAGTAAGAACAACTTTAAGAAAAAGGAATTAAAGTGCAAATATTGCGGACAGGTCGGTCACATTGTCAAGAAATGTCATAAATGGATTTCCGATGGAAGACCACCAAAGAATTCGACCAGTAGTGTGAACAATATGAATTTAACAGTTCTGTCAGTTGAAGATACAACAGAAGCAGATAAAAATAGTTGGTACGTAGACAATGGCGCAACTAGTCATGTCACAAACAGGTCTGACTTATTTGAAAGCTTTGAATATTTTCAAAATAATCACACTGTCACTACAGCATCTGGACAGACAATCAATGCTCTTGGCAAAGGAACTATACGTCTCAATGCTGATGTAAATGGACGAGTCAAACCGCTTCTTTTAAAAGATGTATGGTATATTCCAGCATTACAAAGAAATTTATTTTCAGTTCTTGCTGCTCAAGACAAACTACATAATAGTATATTCGAATCCCGTACAGAATCATGTACATTGAAGGTAAACGATAAAGAAATAGTGAACGGTAAGCGAAGAAAGCTAGGTGGGCTTTATAGACTTAATGTTAAAATTGTCACACCAAAGCAAGAAGTAAATATAGTCACAAATTCACAATCATTACAGTTGTATCATGAACGTTTAGGACACCAGAATAAAAAAACATGTGAAGAAGATAATAGAAAAGGAATTTGACATAAAATTGGACTACAATACAGAATTATGTGAAGGTTGTATTAACGGCAAAGCACACAGGTTGAAGTTCGGAACACGAGAACGAGCGACGAAGCCTGGAGAGCTCATTCACTCTGATGTTTGTGGACCTTTTATGCACTCCATTTCCAAATTTCGATACTTTGTTCTTTTCAAAGATGACTACTCTCGGTATCGTCATGTATACTTCATAAAAAACAAAAGCGAAGTTCACAGCAAACTTAAACAGTTTCTAGCTGAGATAAGAACCGCTGGCCATGTTGTACAAGTGTTTCTAAGCGATAATGGAGGAGAATTTGATAATGAGCAGGTACGCAATACATTTCGACAGAATGGTATACAACAGCGTTTCACTATGCCTTATACACCAGAACAGAATGGGTGCTCGGAACGAGATAATAGGACTATAGTAGAAACTGCTAGAGCGATGATGCATGCTCATAATGAAATACCACAAGGTCTTTGGGCGGAATTAATTAATACTTCTGTCTACATTCTTAATCGAACAGGACCTACAACAGTTGAAGGAAAGTCACCTTTCGAGTTATTTTATAAAAAGAAACCAGGCATCAAACATTTGAGGATAATTGGATCGACGTGTTATGCACACGTACCGAAACAAAGGCGAAAGAAACTTTGTAAGAAAGCCGAAAAAGGCATACTTATCGGATACGATGGAGATGATGGCTATCGAATATGGTCTAAAGAAAATCATAAGCTTATCAGATCGAGAGACGTGATTTTTGATGAACGCCCTCTCATAGAAAAATCTATAGATCAGACAGCAGCGGAGAAACCTATGGTTGACAAAAACAGTTTCGTTATACCAACACCCTCTATTAAACCAGAAACACAGCCTATCATACCAGAAGATTCACAGATGGCACACGATCAAGAAACTGATGAATCAAATGTACCGATTGGTCCAATTAATGACTCTGTTAATTTTGATACTGCTGAGTCTGACTCTGATGTCGATGACACTTCATCAACTGGAATTATTTTACCGCATCGTGATACAGATCTACAAAATGAGTCAAGAGATAACTTATTAAGAGAAGATATTCAAACTAAAGAAGCATCTCAAGAAGACTTTCATTGTGATCAACGTCGAGAACAAGTTCCACATAGAATGACTTTAAGAGATCGTTCAACAATCAAACCGCCTGATAGATTTGATGAATTTGTTCTTCATTGTGTTGAAAAGGTCTATGATCATAAAAAAGAAGAACCAAAGACGTTCAAAGATGCGATGAAGTCTGTTGATAAAAACAAGTGGCGCAATGCCATGGATGATGAAATAAGTTCCATGAAACAAAACGAAACATGGGACTTAATGCCATTGCCCAAAGGACGCAAAGCCATTTCCACTAAATGGATTTACAGGATTAAACGAAACGCGAATGGAAATATCGAGAAGTATAAAGCCAGACTAGTAGCTGTTGGTTATTCTCAAAAGGAAGGCGTTGACTATGAGAAAACATTTAGTCCAGTCGCAAAAATGAGCTCAATCAGGACGATACTAAGTATTGCTGCTCGAGATAGTATGTTCCTAGCGCAATTTGATGTTTCTACCGCATTTCTTTATGGAAGTTTAAATGAAGAAATTTACGTCAAACAGCCAGAAGGATATAACGATGGAACTAGCAAAGTATGCAAATTGAAACGCAGTTTGTACGGACTTAAACAAGCACCGTTGTGTTGGAACAATTGCATCAAAAGCTTTCTTCTAGAACAAGGCTTCCAACCTGGAGAAGATCCTTGTATATTCTCCATGAAAAAGGGAGAAGGCAGGCTGCTTCTAGCTTTATATGTTGACGATGGCATGATTGCTGGTACGTCACAGGCAATAATTGATGTTTTTCTTGAGAATTTAAAGAAGCGATTTAAGGTAAAGGCCCAAAGTAACAAAACATCCTACTACTTCCTAGGTCTTGAAATAAAAAAAGAGGAAGATTGTATCAAATTAAATCAAGGTGCCTACACCAAGAAGGTACTTGAAAAATTTTGTATGGAGAATAGTAAGGCTGCCGCTACACCTATACTTTAAGATTCCGAATCGAGAGAAGATGCTGGAGGAGACAATTCGTTTCCTTATAGAGAAGCGGTTGGAGCTCTTGCATATTTGATGGTGGGCACAAGGCTTGACATAGCTTACGCTCTTAGTGTTGCATCCAGACACTTGGAAGCTCCTACAAAAAAAGATGTCACAAGAGTGAAAAGAATATTTCGGTATTTGAATGGTACTCGAGATTACTGCATAATGTACCGAAAAGGCATGCAGAAGGAACTGGTCTGCTACAGCGATGCGGATCATGGGGGTGATCCTGACACTGGAAGGTCGACTTCAGGACTTGTATGTGTTTACGGAGGTCCAATATCATGGAGAAGTCAATTACAGACATCAGTTGCGATCTCTAGCACTGAAGCCGAAATTGTAGCTGTTAGCGAAGCTGCAAGAGAAATAATATGGCTTAAACGATTGATTGAAGACATAGAACAATCAACGATGACTCCTGTTCTCCATGTGGATAACGAGTCTGCCATCAAGCTTGCACTGAATCCGCCATATGAGTTCCACAACAGAACCAAGCATATCAAGCTACGACATTTCTTTATACGAGAAGCCTTAGCTGATGGGACTATGATGATTGCAAAGATTGGTACAGAAAACCAAATTGCTGACATGTTTACGAAGGCACTGTATAAGCCAAGACTGACTATGCTTTGTCGTCAGATTGGAGTGCATGTGTACATTTAGAGACTCTTGTTCCCTAGCTTCAAGAGAAGATGTTAGAGTTTCTATAGCAAAACTCTTTAAAGGTGAAGCTATGGAACCTCTAATGGAATGGAGTGACATTCTTAAAAAAAAAGAAAAAAACACACGATTGATGGTGTCACTTCTGATTTATCTATTTTCTTTATTCTGTCTGTTTCTACGAATATATCTATTAAAACTTTAACAGGACTAAATATCATGTTTAAAATATCAAAAGTTATTACACCTAAGTTTGATACACCAACATTTGAAATACCAGATGGTTAAAATACCTAAAATGATATCTAAAAGTTACTTACATATTTTGTTAGATTTAATAGACAGCATATTTAGTAAAAACTTAACAAATATGTCACTTTTTTTTTACAAAATTGTAGGATTGTAACGTTTATTAAACAGGGCTCAGACCCGAGTACCTTTTTTTTTTTTTGTGGATGGGGAAATCATTAAATGACTTCTCCCGCTCTGGGCAGAGCGGGAGCGCGTGTCAGACTTTTACTGACTAAAACCCACCCATGATCCTTCAGTTGCCCGTGCCTGCCCGTGCCAGGGCCACGGTATCTCTTTCGAACTACCCGCGACCCCGGCGGCATCGGCCCAATTGACCCCGTCACAGACCCGAGTACCTGAGTATGTGTTCTGTGGTGCGAGCATAGATAATATCAGATAATACACTCTTGGTCATGGACCTAATATACAAACTGGACTGAGTTCTCGTACCAAAAACACGAGCAGAGAGATATGTCATATAGAGGCTGTTTATCCCTTTCTAATAGGGTGACCAAAGATTTTTATAACAATCAGGAAAATTCGTTTTGAAAGAGAATTTGGGTCCGGTGGACATTAAGTGATTTCAAATTATTGTTTGTAATACAAAAATATTGTAATTAAGTTACTTATATAGTGAAATAATGAAACCTTATACAACATGTTTCCGCCATCGCGACATGCCTTCAACACGCGGGTACGGCTAGTGGCCAATAATCATAAAAATTATAATAAGATAAAATAATTCGTAAATTGAAAAAAAGAAAATTTAAAACTAAATAATAACCATAATTAGGATGCAAAAGACTCATTCATGAAGCTATTATTCTATGCCATCTAGTCAAAGGTCATTGACCAACACCGTTTTTTTATGTTCATCGTTTGTCTAATGTTCTGACCCAGCTATTAAGTAGCTTCATGGAAAAAAAACTCGAGTGGCGTGGCCTTTTCTTTCTTTTTCGTTTCAATTTCATCTTTGCGCTACAGGTTGCTCCAAGATGCTATTTTAGAAAATCGTAAATAAATCAATAAATAATAAGGTTTAATGAAATCAAAATATCTTTATAGAACGAAAATGCGGAACCGTATACGAGTGTTGAATTAATGTCGCACTTTGGATAAAAACTATAAATACCTATCGAAATATTTTTTTCGAAAGCTTCTTATTTGAAACTGAACATTGTTGTATTTTATGTCGGTTTTGAACCGTGTACCTAGTATCAACCCATGTTTTTAAGAAAAGATGTTATGTTAGCTAGACTACAATATTGTTGAGACATGTCTTGTGTCGATTCATCAAATATGATCGTACACGATACGTGGCTTATTAAGTAGGCAAGGGTGCATGTAGAACCTCGTTCCGGGACCATGGCCCTTTCTTGGTCTTTTTTTCGTTTGCTCTACACTTTGGGTATTTATGGGAAGCAAAGAGAAATAAAACTTAAGTGTGTCAAAAATCAAAATCAAAAGTTATTTATTGAAACTAGGCTGAGAAACAGAATCTGATAATACAAATTATAAAACCAATATCCTTACTACTGGAAAAAATTATGGTACCTGCATTAGCATTCAACCCTCATCGAGATTTTGCTGTATAATAATCTGCCGACTAGAAACGAAGGCTACACACCACAGAATTTTGTTTGCGATTCGGGAATTACATCTTGGTTGGTTTTTTGCTTCATTTCTTCTTTCGATGGAAAGCTGTAACCAACATAAAAATTATGTTATTTCAATCACGCGATACATAGGTACAGATTGTATTTTCGGCTAACATTAATAGTTTTAATCAGAAATAGACAAAAGCTTTAGCGTCTTCCGTCTACAAAACGTCTAAAGCATGGTCACACTACTTAGACTCAAAATTGTTATTAAATAAAATCTTTGTTATTCGGATCCTTACCTGTGAAATTAAATGCCACACAACCAGCATATGATTCACTTTTACATCTCTTGATGCAACACTTTCTCACCATTATTTTCACTATTTAAATTGAAAAAGAACCGCCGTGAAACCATTGCTGTCAGATTTCAGTGTTACCAGAGTAATTATATGATAGCTACCAAACAATCATATTATTTGGTAGCTTTACTTATGGATTTTACTTATATAAAATTATTGACTATGATGTACAGATTGTAAACCTATAAATAAAATCATTTAAAACTAATCTAAATGCTAAAAAAATTATATGTAACTTATTTTACTTGTAGTTTGTGAAATATTTTCTACCATCTTTAACATTTTTATCTTTTGGCAATTGAGCAAAGTTCGGGCTATCTCTCGTTTCGTTTTGCCTCAGCTAAGATATCTTATCAAAAATAAACCTAAGGTGCAATCCTTATGGTTCATTTTTGTATGATACGATTTTTGGAGAGCTCAGTCCTGTTTATATTATATTACTAGCTGTGCCCCGCGGTTTATGAGATACACTAAAACGTATTATTTAATCAGTGAGAAAAGTATTCACAAAAAAATTGCTCATCCCACGTGAACACTCCATTTCAGGATGTAAAGTAGCCTATGTGTGCATGTGTGCTATGTGTAAAAAGAGTGTCTGCTACTTCCACACCAAATTTCATAATAATCGGTTGAGCCGTTTGAGATTGAAAGAGTAACAAATATATTTGAATTCCTTGCTCATCAAACGGGAATACTACATTTTTCGGGATATAAAGTGGCCTATGTATTAATCCAGATTGTCACCTACTCCCACACCAAATTTAATCAAAATCGGTTGAGCCGTTTGAGTTTGAAAGAGTAGCAAATATAATATTTGAATTCCTTGCTCATCCCACGGGAGCACTACATTTTTTCGGGATATAAAGTAACCTACGTGTTAATCCAGGGTGTCAGCTACTTCCACACCAAATTTTATCAAAATCGATCGAGTCGTTTAAGTTTGAAAGAGTAGCAAATATATTTGAATTCCTTGCTCATCCCACGGGAACACTAAATTATTTCGGAATATAAAGTAGCTTATGTGTTAATCTAGAGTGTCAACTACATCCACACCCAATTTCATCAAAATCTGCCCAGCCGTTTGAGTTTGAAAGAATAGCAAGTATATTTGAATTCCTTGGTCATCCCACGGGAACACTACATTTTTTCGGGATATGAAGTAGCTTACCTATGTGTTAATCCAGAGTGTCAGCTACTCCCACACCAAATTTCATCAAAATCGCTTGAGCCGTTTGAGTTTGAAAGAGTAGCAAATATATTTGAATTCCTGGCTCATCCCACGGGAGCACTTCATCTTTCCGGGATAAAAAGTAGCTTATGTGTTAATCCAAGGTGTTAACTACTGCCACACCAAATATCATCGAAATCTGTCTAGCCGTTTGCGTTTGAAAGAGTAGCCAGTAGGTATATTTGAATTCCTTGCTCATCCCACGGGAACACTACATTTTTCGGGATATAAAGTAGCTTATGTGTTAATCCAGGGTGTCAGCTACTCCCACACCAAATGTTCTCAAAATCGGTCGAGCCGTTTGAAAGAGTAGCAAATATATTTGAATTCCTTGCTCAACCCACGGGAGAATTACATTTTTTCGGGATAAAAAGTAGCCTATGTGTTAATCCAGGGTATAAGCTGTCTACATACCGAATTTCAACCAAATCGGTCCAGCCGTTTGAGCGTGAAGAAGTAACAAATATACACACACACATCCCCCCCCCCCCAGACACACACACTCAAAATCTTTCGCCTTTATAATATTAGTGTGATTATAATTACAGGTCCATGCTCTTGGTTCAGTTGTTTACTTTTCAAATGTTCGCTCACTTTCTTTGACAAAATGTGACACTTTCTTCAACTTGAAAACCACAGACAAAGCGCTCACAGACTGTTCAAAAAATAAGTTTTATACGGAATATTTCTCCAAACAATGACGTTTACGTGCCGTATGACCTCGACTACGCTCATCCGACGAACCTCATAATTATCTTTATCTTGCGACTGTGAATACCGATTTTGAGGATCTTTCGAGGCACGGCTTGAGGTCGCCTCGACCGAGTTCTAGGAGTAATAGTGTTCTGTGACCAAGTTGTAAGTCGAGGAGCTTGGAGCTTTCAAGGTGTACACACCAAGGGGTGCACTGGTAATAGTGTGAGATTGTTTTTTTTTTTTTTTTTTTGAATGGCATCTCGTAGTGTGACCTTGAGAGGTCTCGACTACTTAACCGGACTTTCCTGTGGGTACAGGGGGTGCCCCCTGTGGGGTACGGACCTCGGCTTAGAGAGTCGTTGTCATTGACAATAGATAAACAAGGCAAAGCAATAGGCTGGATCAAGTTAGGGGAATTATTATTATCAGGGGAGTTTAAAGCTACAGGCTCAGCTACGCCACCAGCTGGCTCGATAAAACCGATCAAGGGACATGAATTTACATTTACATTTACGTTAGATGGTCTTACACCCATATTCTAAGTCAAATCCTCATGATTTCCTCGACTCGACTCAACCTCACAGGTAGTTTGATATTCATAGTTGCAATTTTACTCCTCATCTCAAACAGTTTCCTCAGTTGAGGTGAGTTTGAGTTGAGGAAGCAACTGTCAAATATAAGGTTCGTCGGCATCTACCTTGAGGAAGTTTTCTGCATATTTAGGTGAATTTTAGTTGAGGAACCTTCTGTCATATTTATTATGGTAACTTGAAGAACTGCGTATTTTATTAGATTTTCGTAATGTCTTTTGAAGAGTTTATTGAATATTTGTACCTTAATCCATACAATTATATATCGCGACGCTATTTACGAGATGCACAAAACCCAATGGAAATATATGATCAAAATGAATTTAAAATTAGATTTCGTTTTACAAAAGATATTGTGGTGAGCTTTTTGTTACCACTATTGTTTCAAGACATGGGTGGTAACAGACGTGGATTGCCGATTCCACCCATAATCCAAGTATTAGCCGCTTTACGATTTTATGCAACAGGAAACTTTCAGGTAAGTTGTCAACATTTTAGCACACACAAGAACTTATCAGTTCAAATTTATTATTTACTAGCTTTTGCCCACGGCTCCGCCCTCGTGGATGTCGGAAAATATCCCACGGGATCTTACTACCGGGGAATCCTTCCTTGTTCCTGGTCTACATTATAAAGGGAAAACTTTGCAAAATTTCAACTTTCTAAGTTCAAGGGTTTGAGCTGGGCGTTGATGAATCGGTCAGTTAGTCAGGACTTATCTTTTTATTAATATACTTAGATAGATAGAATATATTGGTATTATGTATTTTCAGATTGTTTGCGGAGATTTGCACAAAATCAGTCAATCGATGATTTCAAGGATTGTGGCCAAAATTTCTAAAATGTTAGCTTTAAAAATAAGACGCTTTATCAAATTTCCTGACGTCGCTGAGCGAGCTGATGTAAAGATAAGATTTCATCGCATTGCTGGATTTCCTGGGGCTTTAGGCTGCATTGATTATACTCATATACCAATCAAAAATCCAAGCAGGCAAAACGGCGAAGTATTTCGCAATCGTAAGGGTTGGTTCTCAGTTAACGTACAAATAGTGTGTGGACCACAAATGGAAATCTATGACATAGTAGCCCGCTGGCCTGGATCTGTCCACGATTCCAGAATATTTTCAAATAGCAGGTGTCATATGAGATTTGAAGAAGGGGAACTTGCAGGTTTATTGATTGGTGATAATGGTTATGCACAATCTTCATATATGTATACACCCGTGCCTAATCCACAATCCCAACCCGAAATAAGATATAACAGAGCTCACATAGCAACAAGAAATTTAATAGAAAGGTTTAATGGTGTATGGAAGAGAAGGTTTGCATGTTTAAATAGAAAGTTGCAAAATAATTTACCAAACACATGTAACATAATAGTGGCATGTGCAGTGCTACATAATATTAGTATAGCAACAAATCAAGAAATAACTGAACCCATCACAAATATTGACCCTATTCCAGTTTCCCTTACTAGAGATACTGCACGGGGTAGCCTTATTAGGGCTACATTTATTGCAAGGCATTTTAGTTAATATACCTAGGTACAATAATTAGGTACTGGTTTACAGACAGTCGATTAGGTTATCACATTAAATTAAAATCAAGCGAAAAATGTTCTTACGGTTAATAATTCGGTTCGGTTAATAATAGGCGTTCTCCATGCGCATAATTATAAGATAAAGGAACTCAGCGGGGGAAAGAAAAAAAAACACAAAAGGGCCAATTTGTTTGCTAAGTATTTATTTTGTTTGAAAAATTCAGTTTTCTATTTTTTTAATTATTTATTTTATTACCTGTTTTATTTAACAAACTTAAAATAACTTTTAATAACCGCTGTATACTATTTAATGTGATACCTAACCTAATCCACTCTGTACATATTGTGTTACATTTAAATTGTTTTATTTTTAAATTTCCTTTCTAGACAAAATCAAACTGTTTGTAATTTAATTGTATAATTTATAATTTTTATGACATTGATCTTTTACAGACTTGCGTAACACATTATCGATCGGAGTTGGTTTCATTTTGAAACAAATTGCTTTAAGTTCGAAAAATTTGTCTGCTCAACAACGTAAATAACGAAATGAATGTTATTGAACTGTCAAAATGAAACCAACTCCGATTGATAATGTGTTACGCAATTAGGGTGCTGGTCTTTTACCACCAATATCTTGAAACAAAAGTGGTAACAAAAAGCTCACCACAATATCTTTTGTAAAACGAAATCTAATTTTAAAATCATTTTCATCATACACTACATTGGGTTTCCTGCATCTCGTAAATAGCATCGCAATATATTATTGCTAAGTAGTACGTAACTTTATTGTAGGAGCATCGTCTTCACATGTAATTTCTATTATAGATAATAATTATTAATTTAAGTACGTAGCTTTATTTTTTAATATATTTTCACCAATATGTTTCTTATTTAGTATTGACAAAAGTATGTGAAGGACATTGAAATAAATAAGTACCCAAGTTCTAATTTTTATTTTTAAATTTTGCCAAATGCAATTCAGCCTCTTCCCTCTTAGCTCTATTGCAGTGGAAAAGTTCCTCCATAGCTTCCTTCTCGGCTTTAGCTTTATAGTAATTCTGTTCTGCTACTTTCACCATCCACTCTTTCTCAGCTATTTTCAATTTGTGTAGCTCCTCTTCTCTTTTTTGGGATCTGTCATATGATTTTTGACGTATAGAGAATTCCTTTTGGATTACTTGAGACCGTATGTTTCTAGGTCCTGTAATGTAACAAATAAAATCCATATTACAGACGTTGACCTGCTGGCGTCTGTACCTACATTAAACACTAGCTTTTGCCCGCGGCATCACCTGTGTGGAGGTCGGAAAACGAGAAACGTTAAAATTATCTCTTGGGAACATTGCGGGAATGACAAGTATCTTATGACCTAACCCAATATAATCTACACGTGTGCCCAATTTCATCCAAATAATGGATGAAATAATGTCTTTATACTTTTTATAACTAGAACAAATCTAGATGCATGGGAACTTGAAAAATATATTTACCTTGTGATGGAGCATAACCAGTCGGACAGGGCTCGGAAACATGAGTAGGAGTAGGAGTAGTTGCATTATGTTCTGCAAAAAAACATTTTGTAAGTCTAAAATATTATTAAACATCAATCCATACCATTGTATAAAATGATGATGCATGTACCTCTTTCAGTCGCAGACTCGCATAGAATTTTAATCTCATTGGCAGCATACTGAACTTGTGGTGTGTCTGGCAATATTTCTGTAGGAATTGGCGCTTCTGTAAAATAAAAAAACAATAATTAAAAATCGGACACTGTCAAAAAGTAGTAGTAACCACTTAATGTTAGCATACACAATAATCGACTATTTAAAACTAATATTATTTGTGGGTTGCAACATTGCTATTTTTAAATATTTCACTTTTTTTGTTATGGCAACCCATTGATGACTTTAGAAAAAGTAGAAAAAGGCGCGGGAAGGAAAAAAATTCGATCCTCGGTTAAAAAACGACGAAAGTGGTCTCGGGTTACAATTTAAGGTGTTAAGTATCAATAAAGCGATTCGTACAAGTGCTCGAGTGTATAATTCTAATAAGTCAGAAGTGCCCTAAAGTTTATCTACGTGCCTGATGCTGCGGTTTCCTGGACCAAGGTCAGATCTGAACGTATTACTTCGTTTCACCGTGATTTAGCGACAAACTTGTTGTTGTTATAACACGTGCATAAACACGCACGTACATAAGCACGCATGTGCTTGAAGCAAGAAACAATGCTCCAAAATTTAGAGCAATAACATTAGTGATCGTCGGGAAGTAAATACCTAGTGAACGTGATACCAGTTTGGGTTGTTCATTTACATGTAATCAAAGACAATTTCGTTTATTATTTGATTACTGAACAAGAAACAACGCTCAAACATTTAGAGCAATAATATTTCTGATCGTTGGGAAGTAAATACCTAGTGAAAGTGATACCAGTGAAGTTGTTCATCTACAATGTAATCAAAGACAATTTCGTTTACCTCCTGAAGTGAATGCTAATATTTTTAGTGGATTTGAATAGTCCATAATTGCGATGGAGTTATTATTTTAAGTGCCTACTTATAAAGTATCGTTTGAAATATCTAATAACTGGTTGAAGCGGTTATATTATTATTTGAATAACTTGAGCTACGAACGAATTTCCGTTGAATTTATTATTTTCTTTTGTTAGTTGTCTATAACATTGTAAATATTCCTATTATTATTATCTAGTTATCTAATTTTGTTGTTGTTGTAGGTATTTAAATAATTTTGATTTTATTTTGAATCACTCAAAATCTTTTAAAGCGATAATGGGCAACTCTAAGCGAAGGCGACGTGCGGACGTGACTCAAGTAAAAAAAAAGTAAAAAAAGTAAGTAAGTAAGTAGTAAAAGTAAGTAAGTAAGTAAAGTAAAAGTAAGTTTGTCTGTAAATAGTAGCGATATTGATGATAACCACCGCAGGTCGCGGCATAGTAAAAAGCGACGTCCTGATAAAAAGCATAGCAGTAGTCATAGACAACATAGTAAGAGAAATAGGAAACAAAGGCGCTCACGTCGCAACCTAGCATCTTTTCGAAATAGCCCAGCTCGTGAATCAACTAAAACTCTTTCGTTGAATTCCTCAACACCATTACGTGCAGTTATTAGTCAGACTCCTGATTTATTGAATAATAGTAGTTTATTGAACAATATTCCATTAAATGAGAATAATCCTATCGATAACTCTGTGTCACTACCAGTCTCCAATTTCTGGGCTCAAAACAACTTTCCTGTTGCTTTTAGTGTTGTACCCGAATTTGACCCAAGTGATAATAGCCAAACAATAGAAAATTGGATTAACAAGGTCAGTGAATGTGCGCAGATTTACTCTTGGAATGATCGCCAAATATGTCACTATGCCCTTCCCAGATTAAGCGGTTTAGCCAAGAAGTGGTACCAGGGCTTACCCTCGGTACTATTTAATTGGAATGGGTGGGTTCAAAAACTAAAACAGGCTTTTCCTTCCAACGAAAATTTTGGAGACCTGTTGACGTCAATGCTAAGGCTTAGATGTAAGTTTGGCCAGTCTTTAGAACATTATTATTATGACAAAATGGCACTTATAAATAAATGTGAGATAACTGGCAATAAAGCAGTTGGCTGTCTCATACACGGCATTGACGACAAATTTGTACGAATGGGTGCAGGAGCCTGCATGTTTAATGAGCCGGAACAAATCTTAAATTACTTGCGTACAGTGTCCCAACACGACAATACACTTCCTTCGAACTTTCGTAACCGGAATAATAATAATAATTCGCCACCTAAGAATTCCAATAAGGTATCTAATGAGCTAACAAAAACCAGTACAAATGATAACATTCGATGTTTTAATTGCAACGAGCTAGGGCACATAAGTTTAAAATGTAATAAACCCATTAAACGATGTAACTTTTAAATTGGGACATGATACTATAGAATGTCGTAGAAGAAATGCAAATTACAGTAATGATTTAATTAAAACGAATACCGCCACTGACCAAAATAAAACTATCTTGTGCATAACTAATAGTGAATCCCCAAATTAAAAATATTATAAAGATGTCAGAATAAACAACGTTATCCTGCCAGGATACGTTGACCTCGGCAGTAAATGTACTCTTGTAAGAGAATCAAATGCAAAACTAATAGTCCATGATTGGGATATAGAAAATTTACCTATTTTACAGGGATTCGGAAATTCCGCTGTAAAGCCATTAGGAAAGTTTATAGCAATTTTAGAAATTGGCTCAGTTAAAGCGGAAACGGAAGTTTTAGTCGTAGATGATCATTATTTACAGACATCAATATTAGTAGGGCAGTCTTTTACGGAAAAACCAAACGTTATTATTCTAAAAACAACAGATGAACTAGTATTTATGCATACACCAGATTCTGATGATGATGTGTTTAAGACTTTGGTATACGCGGATGGTGACAAAGTTATAAAACCCAAAACTGTAATGCCAATAGATGCTATTACCAATGACACTTATAGTGGCGGCTTGTGGATACAATACAGTCTTCGGATTTTACCGCAGAATGAATATGCTGTTTTGTCTGGGGTTTTTGAGTTTGAAGCAGGTAAAGGATATTTAATGCTAGCAAATTTATCATCTAACGATTTGAATATTAAGAAAGGAACTTTATTAGTTCGGGGTCAACAATACCAAGAAGTAAATAAGGAATACGATTTTATTGTAGAACATCGCGATGGTAACAAGATGAGTCATGTCGATGCACTGTCACGCAACCCAAGTGACTCAGAATCCCATGACATAGTAAAGGTAGTTGATGTTTTAACAATAGATGATGATGCGTGGTTGCGCACAATGCAGGAACAGGATTCAGAAATACAAAGGATTATTAAAATTTTGAATGATTCAGAAACAAGAGACATTGTCGAGGTTCATAAGAATTATACTGTTAAAAATGGCCGTTTGTACAGAATAACTAATGATAAAAATGATGTTATCAATTTAAAGTGGGTAGTTCCAAAATCAGTAAGATGGGAAATAGTGCGTATGCATCACGACGATGTCGGTCATTTCGGTTTTGATAAGACTTATAGTAGGATTAATCAGATTTACTGGTTTAAAAAAATGAGACGTTTTATTAAAAAATATTGTAATTCTTGCTTAAATTGTGCCCACAATAAGCTACCAGCTGGAGCTAAAGAAGGGGAGCTTCATCCAATCCCAAAAATTAATAAACCATTTGATACACTTCATACCGATCACTGTGGTCCTTTTCCCATTAGCAAGAAGAAAAATTGTCATATTTTAGTGATCATTGATGCCTTCACAAAATTTATTTATATAAAGCCAGTAAAAGACGTTAAAAGTAGTACTAGTATTCAGGTATTTATGGAATATTTCTCGCTATTTGGAGTGCCTCGTCGTCTGATATCAGATCGCGGCACTAGTTTTACGAGCAAAGAGTTTTCAGATTTTATTAATAAAAAGGGCGTTAAACATATTCTAAATGCAGTTGCCTTTCCCAGGGCCAATGGTCAGGTTGAGAGGTACAATCGGACCATTGTTGATGCAATATCGGCTGCTAATCACAATAAACAAAAAAATGAGTGGGATTTGTGTTTACCACAGATACAGTGGTCTTTGAACAACACTATAAACAAATCCACTGGTCGTACTCCTTCTGAAATTTTGATTGGAGTTCAAACCACCGGCGTTTCGGATGGTTTCATGAATCCGCTTGTTGCGGAATCTCATACCCCGTTACATCGCGATAAAATTAGATCAGATGCAGACTCGCTAATTCAAATAAACCAACAAGTACAAAAATAGCGTTTTGATAAGTCGCATAAAAAGCCAACCGAGTATAAAGTAGGAGATTTAGTTCGTGTAGAAAAAGATATTCGTACAGACCCTGGACACAGTCGTAAACTAATACCAAAATGTGTAGGACCTTACAGAATTTCTAAAATAATAGGTAACGATCGCTATGAAATAGAGGACACTCCTATTACTAAGAAAGAAGGCTGTAAACCATATACTTCGGTTTATGCCGTAGATAGGTTACACCCTTGGCTTGTTTTTAATCATGATGCGATGTCGAGTGATTCAGAATAAGAGTCAGTAATAATTATTATTGTTGTGAATTAAAGTTCTGTCAGATTAACAGTGAATGAAAGAATTGTGATTTGGCATCTTACGAGCAAATAAAATTAAAAAAAAAATATATATTACTTAATCATATTAGATTTATGTCTACCTAGAGAATTGTACTCACATAAAATAATATGATAATATTTATTAAAGCGACGATTAATGAGTTGTATTTATGAATAGAGAGAATAGTAAAGATTATTAAAAATGCAAAAAAAAAAAGTTTAAAAGAATATTTGTTATTTCTTATTAAATAATCTTGGTTTGTGAATGAATAAGTAAACTAACTTACTGCAATATACAGGGTGTCCCGTAAATAATGGATCAAACGTAACGGGTAGGTAGCTTACCTAATTTCCAACAACTAATTTGAATATTAAAAAAAAACCGTTACAGTAACCAGGATATTAATTTTTTTTCGAATTTTACGATTTTGTCTTCCAGAATTAAGCTTTTTTAATGCTGTCGCTGCAAATGATGACATTTTTAGGTATGATTTTTATTTAACATTTCTGAATAGCTCACTAATGTTATAAGATACCATTTTTTTGAATACCGTTTTATTTGCCTTAGAAAAAAAATCTTGAGTTGAAAAGTTTTTTCTTTACGATGTTAGGACCAAAATTGAAAAAATTCTCCTGTAAAAAAAATGTATGACACCGAAAACCACCATTATTTTAAAAACTTGTACATTTAATAAGGTTTGCAAATTGGTGTAAAACTTACGTCTAGTCTTTATCGTTACAAAGATATTGCTATGAATGTGATGAAGACAGAAAATAAATTAAATTGGTACTATTCCATTTTTTCATTTTCGTAATGGCTTATGCTTGAATGCTTGTAATCGAAGCAGGTAGTTAAGCGGCTAGCATATTCCGACCCGATGACGTCATCTGTCCGGAATTTGGGACCGCTACCTGTGGCGGAGTTGCACCTCAGTCAGCGTGAAGGGGATAGATAGCGCCGCTTTTGTATTTTTGGTAAATTGGTATGAAGTTGTACATTCTAGTCCTTGTCGTTACAAAGATGAATCTATGCTATGAATCTGAGAGGTGCTCCAAATCAACGTTAATAAAAAAAATAAAAAAGTGTGTACATTTAAACTTTTTCTTTAAAATGTGTAACTGTAGTATTTCGGAGGCAATGTTCATTGAATTATTGAGGCGTATGAAAAGAATTAGGAGGCCGTACTAAAAAAAACAGTTAGTTCAAATAAATCGTTTTATTTGGTTTTTACAATAAATGTTCGAATTGCCTTCCCTCTACAAGAATGCAAAATCTGCATCTCCTAATAAAGGAAGCTCTTATCCGACGGACAAAACGGCTTTGGTTTATTTCTGATGCAGCAGATTGGATGCGCTGTCGTAATTCTTCTTCCGACGTTATTGGATTCTTGTAGACCCTGTCTTTTAAACATCCCCAGTAAAAAAAATCTAGGGGATTTAAATCCGGAGATCGCGGAGGCCACAAAATTGGTCCTAATCGGCCGATCCATCTGTCCGGATAACTTTCATCAAGGTGCGCCCTTACTGCCGTCGCATAGTGAGCGGGGCACCCATCATTTTGCAACCACATTGCTTGCCGTACGTCTTCTGGAACGTTTTCTAATAACCTTGGCAACTCATTCCTTAAAAAATGGAGATAATATTCGGCGTTTAGAGTAGCTGGTAGTTCAAAGGGCCCTATTATTTGCCCATTGATTATTCCCACCCATAAATTTATTTTAAATTGATGTTGGCTCCTGTCCTCTCGCATCAAATATGGGTTTATCAGCTGCCAACTGTGCAAATTATGCAAATTTAAATATCCATCTCGGCGGCATGAAGACTCGTCACTCCATAAAATCTTGTTAAAAAACTGCGGGTCCGCCCGAATCATTCTAAGCATCCTTTGGCAAAATTCTATTCTTGGCTGGTAATCACGCGACGTCAGCGTTTGAACACGTTGCACGTGATATGGGTGCAATCGGCACCGTTGTAGCACTCGATGCACCGTCGATCTAGAAATTCCTACGCGTCGCGCTATGACGCGAACGGAGACTGACGGATCTTCCTCGATTTCTCGAAGAATGACTTCGTCATTAACTTGTCGCGGTCGTCCTTCACGGGTACCACCAACTCCGGTGCCAAGAATTCTTCCCTCAAGAAGCGCGTTATGCACTCTAATAAAGACGCGATAATCGGGATAACGAACCAGGTTCGGGTATCTTTCACGGTACAATCTTGCAGCCGCCCTGGCATTACCTCTTGCTTCTCCGTAGATAAAATGCATTTCGGCGTACTGCCGTGGCGTGTACTCATAACGAGGCATTGGGCTGAATAAGGTTTCAGCGCTACTGCACATACGTACAAGCACACACAAACGAATGTTTTCGGAGTCCGTAGGATCGCCAAGTCGTTTGTCCAATACGCAAAGAGTTCCAAATCGATAGGCAAAGCAAAGTCCAAAAACACAGCACAAGTCAAATTTTACAGAAGAAAACACCGAGCCACTGACCGGGAGCGAAAGTTGTCTGACGTAGCAACTCGAAGAGAGACTAGTTACAACTAAACTAATAAAATCAAGCAACAATGAAGCCTGTACGAGTGAAGGGCGCAGGAAAGAACAAAAGAACCTGCGCAACTTCATACCGATTTAGGTAACCGATTTACCAAAAAGCGGCGCTATCTATCCCTTTCACACTGACTGAGGTGCAACTCCGCCACAGGTAGCGGTCCCAAATTCCGGACAGATGACGTCATCGGGTCGGAATTATGCTATCCGCTTAACTACCTGCTTCGATTACAAGCATTCAAGCATAAGCCATTACGAAAAGGAAAAAATGGAATAGTACCAATTTAATTTATTTTCTGTCTTCTTCATCACATTCATAGCAATATCTTTGTAACGATAAGGACTAGACGTAAGTTTTATACCAATTTGCAAACCTTATTAAATGTACAAGTTTTTAAAATAATGGTGGTCTTCGGTGTCATACATTTTTTTTACAGGAGAATTTTTTCAATTTTGGTCCTAACATCGTAAAGAAAAAACTTTTCAACTCAAGATTTTTTTTCTAAGGCAAATAAAACGGTATTCAAAAAAAATGGTATCTTATAACATTAGTAAGCTATTCAGAAATGTTAAATAAAAATCATACCTAAAAATGTCATCATTTGCAGCGACAGCATTAAAAAAGCTTAATTCTGGAAGACAAAATCGTAAAATTCGAAAAAAAATTAATATCCTGGTTACTGTAACGGTTTTTTTTTTAATATTCAAATTAGTTGTTGGAAATTAGGTAAGCTACCTACCCGTTACGTTTGATCCATTATTTACGGGACACCCTGTACATAAACAAAATATAAGTGAGATGTAGCGAGTAAATACAGATGATGATGATGATAAATCTTAGCGATGATTAATGAGTCGTTACGGGTGTGCATGCCCATAAACGATATTTAGAGATAAAAGTGAGTCACTACAAGTGAGAGTACTTGTAGTTGATGTTTAGTTATAAGAGTGAGTCACTACAAGTGAGAGTACTTGTAGTTGATGTTTAGTTATAAGAGTGAGTCACTACAAGTGAGAGTACTTGTAGTTGATGTTTAGTTATAAGAGTGAGTCACTACAAGTGAGAGTACTTGTAGTCGATGTTTAGTTATAAGAGTGAGTCACTACAAGTGAGAGTACTTGTAGTTGATGTTTAGTTATAAGAGTGAGTCACTACAAGTGAGAGTACTTGTAGTCGATGTTTAGTTATAAGAGTGAGTCACTACAAGTGAGAGTACTTGTAGTTGATGTTTAGTTATAAGAGTGAGTCACTACAAGTGAGAGTACTTGTAGTCGATGTTTAGTTATAAGAGTGAGTCACTACAAGTGAGAGTACTTGTAGTTGATGTTTAGTTATAAGAGTGAGTCACTACAAGTAAGAGTACTTGTAGTCGATGTTTAGTTATAAGAGTGAGTCACTACAAGTGAGAGTACTTGTAGTTGATGTTTAGTTATAAGAGTGAGTCACTACAAGTGAGAGTACTTGTAGTCGATGTTTAGTTATAAGAGTGAGTCACTACAAGTAAGAGTACTTGTAGTCGATGTTTAGTTATAAGAGTGAGTCACTACGAGTGAAAGGACTTGTAGTCGATGTTTAGTGGTAAGAGTGAATTAATAGTAATTGTATTGAATGTTTGTTTTCCTATGATGTATTTTGTTTTTTCTCTTTCTCTTTTTAATTTTTATCTTTTGTTAAACGCGAGGCCGCGTTTGACGTCAGGATTAGCCGAATGTTAGCATACACAATAATCGACTATTTAAAACTAATATTATTTGTGGGTTGCAACATTGCTATTTTTAAATATTTCACTTTTTTTGTTATGGCAACCCATTGATGACTTTAGAAAAAGTAGAAAAAGGCGCGGGAAGGAAAAAAATTCGATCCTCGGTTAAAAAACGACGAAAGTGGTCTCGGGTTACAATTTAACCCTGTATTGCATGAATTACCAGGAATTAAAGAAAAAAATTTTTTTTTGCCTTATTTGTGTTTTATTTGGATGAATTAAGGATTTACAAAACGAAAAAAAAAATTAGGTACTTTACTTAAAGAAATAAAATCAAAAGCCATAAATGGCTTTGTGTGCATTTAGCACTTTCTATGATCATGCCATTTCTGGCTTTTTATGCACATGAAATACAATTTTTAGACAACATGAAAGTCATTGAAACAGTTTCTTTTCTCATTGAGACACAAGTGAACGTTACATTTCTCACATTTTATATACGATCGAAACATACAATTATTTTGGCACAACTGACGACGTTCATCGTGCAATGAAAAGTGGTCGATTCTGTCAGATCGCACTGAATTCAATGGAACTTCTTGAACTCTGGCTTTACGTGCTCTTTTGACGGGTGGTGCTGGAGATACGTTACGACCTGTAGGCGTAGCAGTTCTGCTTGTAGTAGGCGTACCTTGGACAGGAGTACCGGTAGTGCTGGGTCGGCCACGTTTCTTCGTGATGGTTTTACCTGCCTTTCTATAATGTTCGGATATGGCGAGTTTGAAGTCATACATAGGCATATACATGCCATCATTATTACGTCGCCACAACAATCACGCATTTACAATGCGCATGTCAACCAAATGAAAAAATATTCTTTTGTACCACTGTCGAGATCTTATCTTGATTCTGTACAAGCCAAGCATGAAGTCTAATAAATCAACCCCACCCATGTGTTGATTGTAGACATCGACTGCCTGGGGTGATGCTATGTCTTTGTATTCCTTGTCTTTCCTAAAGTAGGTATCTCCTCTTAGTCGAAATTGGTTCACTGCCTACAAAAGCGGAAAGTAGATTTACCTGTTTGTTATCGTACCATGAAACTAAACTTAGATTCACTTCATCTACAGTGGCGACTTTTTCGACCATGGCACCGCGACCAATTTTCTTCAAGTCTTTCTCTATAGGCATACCTGCATTTGGTACTCTGTTTAGCCTCGCTGTACCCAATGGGAGCAAACCATTTTTGAACAGGTACCTTGTAAGTTCACGCTATTGAACCAATTGTCAAAGAAGATCTTATGACCGACATTACGCGGTACGGTACTTGTTAGCCGTGTGACAACATTAGAACTAACTCCTAGGTCTGGTGCGTCATTGGGATAAATATTGCTTTGATCTCCGGCAAAAATATCAAAGTCATAACTGAAACCGGAGACGCCACTCAAAACCTGATTCTTATATCCCCACTTATGAGGTTCGGAAGTATCCAAATCGGATTCAGGTATAATGATTGGTTGTTTGCGGGAGTTTGGTAAGCGAAGGTTAGAAAGCGGAATGTTGTCGTCGTCGTAGTCAGATGCGGAGTCATCACTAATGGAACCATCACCAGGTAGGTATAGATTTAGTGAAACGATTAGTGCCATAAAAGCGTGAAGGAAGCATTCTGAAAAGATAGGACGTAAAGAAATCAGCATCGGTGAATGCATGCAAAGCCATTTCTGGCTCAAGCGTTTTACACCGTAAATGCATACAAAGCCAAAAGTGGTTCCCACGAAAAATTTAGAAAATCAAACAGAAAAACCTAAGATTAGTGAAAAACATATTAGTTAGAGTAAATAGAACCCTTGAACAGTACATTTCATATTTTTTACACACAAATTACTTACCTTTTCTAATAATTGTTGATTATCAAAGTCTCACGAGAAATCGCCTCGTCCATTTACTGCGCACACGCCGGTAAAAAGTGAGTTTATCTTGACAAATGGCTCTAACCATAGACAAAAAAAATACGTTCCATTCCACGAACAAGTGATTGATACAGCCCTAACAAGATTTATTAATTATTATTAAAACTAAGTGTAGAAAAAAATATTTAATTTCAACAGCCATAAATGGCTTACTATGCAATAGAGGGTTAAGGTGTTAAGTATCAATAAAGCGATTCGTACAAGTGCTCGAGTGTATAATTCTAATATTAAGTACCTACATAAGATTTACCTGCAAAAGAAGGTGTGTAATCACTATCAGTAACATCTAATAACTCCACATCGGTTTGTTCCAGGAGAGCATCTTCCAGTACCTGGACTTGACTTGAGGTGCTAGGCAAATTGGTGATATAAGATCCACCCCCTGTCCTCATCCTTTCCCTTTTCTCTTGTGCCAATATACTTTTGCGCCGGGTCTTCAAATTGTCCCAACATTTTCTCAGTTGACTTTCAGTTCTCTGAACAAATGTTATATTGTAGGTAGGTATAAATAAAGTTTACTGAATTATTATTTATTAAATGATAAGAAATATTTTTTTTGATCTGCACTACACTACGTACTTACTTTTGAATTTGTTTCGATTGTGTTGTATTCCTGCGTTAAGCGAGCCCATGTAGCTTTTTTAACTGCTGGGCTCCCCATAGTCGTTGCCACCGAGTTTAATTTATATTTTAAAATCAATTCTTGTAGGCAAATCTTTTCACATTCACTGAAAAACTGTCTTCCATTTCCAGACATTTCGAGCAACAAATACACAATACAACGAACAATACAGCACTGTTTGACTAATATTTAGGATACGTTATTAAAATAGTATTTTTCTGTTTCCAACCCACTCAATTCTCAAAATTTACCTTATTTTTAGGGTTCCGTACGCACGGCTACAGATCAAGCTATATATTTCGAGTATAAGCTGATCTCGCATTGTATAGGATTTCATTACAATGAGAGGTCAGTGTAAACTGGAAAAATATAGCTTGATGAGTATACGGCCATTTACGCGACATATTTTGATACAGCCCCCTCAGCACCCGGAACGCGTTACTGTATTGAATGCGCAGATCACTGTATGTCCGCTGCGTATAGTTTACCCACAGGCTGCAGGTGTAATAAAAGGACTGACAGTACCTACACTTTAAAAAACGCAACTTTCGACAGTCGTACACCGTGAAAACCTGCGGGCCAACATGTTACAACGGACAGACAGCGCTCTGCGCTCCCTTTCAATATTCACACTGTCCTTAAGGTCCCCAGTGACCCAGTGGCCCAAATATTTAAATTGCTCGACCTTGTTTAGAGCTGTATTGTTGTATATATAGCACATAAAGTGAAATTCGGAACGAATGTGTATCGTCTGTTGTCCGGTCTGAAAACCAATAATTCAATCTTTTTCGTGTTGTATTTGAACCCAAGAGTCACTGCGTCGGACTCACAAATTATCAGGAGCCTTCTTAACCCGTCGCGCGCTAATTAGCAGACACAATTGAAATTCTATTGTTATCTGTACACATGGTGTGCAATCGACATTTTAAGAGTTAAGGCACCAATCGAAAGGCTCAGCAGTTGTTGTTCCGTTGTCCTAGAACCATGAAATTTGGCAAGAAGCAAGGTCTCCCGCACAAGTAAAGGAAAAAGTACGAAAATTGAAATTTGTAGTTTTATGACATAAAAGAAATCTTTTTGGGATTCATTCTTAAGTTTGTTTTTGGGATAAATACTTTTCAACTACGGAACCCTTCGGCTGGTTTGTAACCAGGACTTGGCTTTTGGTTCAATTGTTTAATTTTCAAATATTCGCTCACTGTCTTTGACATATGTGACACTTCTTGAAAACCACAGACAACGCGCTCACAGACTGTTCAAAAAACTAAAGTTTTATACGGAATATTTCTCCAAACAATGACGTTTTCGTGCCGTATCACCTCGACTCCACTCATTCGAGGAACCTCATAATTTCCTTAATCTTACGACTGTGAATACCGATTTTGAGGATCTTTCGAGGCACGGCTTGAGGTCGCCTCGAGCGAGTTGTGAGTCGAGGAGCTTTCGAGGCTACGACTTAGAATATAGGTGAACGCGGTGGGCCTCGGCGGCAAAGTGTGAGATTGTACTTCGCTATTACTATAAATAGTGTACCTATTATCTATGGCTACTTCTTATGTGAGTGTGAGTGAGTCAGTGTTGCCGTTTTAGCCACTTTGTGGCTAGATATAGCGGATTTTCGACGGTTTTAGCCAAAAAATAATCCGTTTTAGCCACCAAAATGAATCTAGCTACTTCTGGGTACTTTTTAGATTTTTACTACATACCTACTTCTATTACGGTTTTTCCACCTGAAGGTTTAACCAAACTAAAAAAACGGTCAAACCACTAAAACCAACTGAAATACCATCCACATCATCATCTATTAACGAAGTTTCCAGAAGACATTTTAAACTTTCAAATTGATTTTTAATTTTTTACTAAAAAAACAATAATTTTAATGTTTTAACTATAAACTTGTAACCAGTTTCTAATATTTTTAACAACACTATTAAATCCACTTATCCCCAGCCCTATTAAATTATATTAAATACTTTAGCTACTTATAGCGGAATTCCGAAAGTAATTTATTTACAAAACTAGCAACTTTTTTTCTTTGATCAAAGAAAACATACTAACCAAGTGTAACCAAGTCCTAACGGCAAGGGCAACATTGAGTGAGGCTGGAAGAGCCTACCTAGAGTATATTATATATTCTGTGCCAGAGCTAGCTTGCTACATAATACTAATCTGTGGCCAGAGCCAGCCATCAGCCAATATTATTGAGGTTTGAGTTCTATTGTGAATTTGTGAAATCATGAAATGATGCCGATACCATTTAATTTTTCTTCATGAGATTCGGGTGTTACACTGTCTTAAACTGAGTTAAACAAATAGATACGATCATTACCTGATTATGGTAAGTATTTTAGGTTATGACGAGAAAATATTTATTTTACTCAAAGATTATTTGGTTACCTAGTGGATCTAATCTATTTTACTATCCTTTATGTTAAGAACTAACCTACTATATTTAATGGTATCTAATATTGCATTTTTTCGGTTTTTAATTGTTTAGTCTTGGGGAGAGCCTTTGCCTTTGCCTAGCCGTGGGATCATACAGGGTAACAGTACAGTAATTCTGCAGTAACCGCCCCTAAGACGACCCACTGACCAAAGCATCCTTGAATAGTATTTGTATGTATGTTGTAAATAGTTTTTAATGAGCGTATTTTTATAATACAGGAACCGCCTAATTCAGGGACCAGTTCCCCTGGTCTGATAGGTTCGGGGCCTCTCATGCCTCCAGCGATGCTTGGTGGCCTGCCTCCGCCTATGCCTCCATCAGTTGGCATGCCTCCGGTGCCTGGAATGCCACCAAACATGGCCGGCATGCCACCACCCATGGGTTTTCCGCCTATGATACCACCATTTTCCATGCCACCACCAGGCTTTCCTGCATTTAAACCTGTAAGTTTTCTTAGTATTTTTTTAACTGGTACATTGGTTTATGTGCCCATCAAATTGTGTCTGACCAACATCACATACCTTCATTTAATGTCTCCACAGCCTCTTAGACCACATCGTAGATAACTTTAGTTACTGTACTTTAAATTTTTGCTAGTGAATCAAAAATAAAAATGCAAAATATATGTATAAAGTACTAGCTGACACGACAGACATTGTCATATCTTGGCTATGAATATTCTAATGTAAATGCGTGAAGTTAAAATGTTTTTTCTGAAATTTTCTAATTTTCTGTAAAATTTTCTTAATTTTTTTTTTTCATAAAAACCTGACAATCATAAACACAACAAAAAGAATTAGCAAAATTGTTCCATCTGTTCACGTGTGATGCAATGACCAAGGGAAATAGGGATTCATTTTTATATATTAGGTTGGGGAAAAAGTCTTCTCGCATTATAGTATGTATGAACTTAAAATAAAATCTCTTTGGCTATACTATTTGTATCTGGCTGGTTTTGGTATCATTGAAAGTTTAAATTTTAAAGAACATAATTTCAAATTCAAATTAGTATAATGTGTGATTTTCATTTGTTTTTCGTACTGTCAAGATGAGTGAATCTAATGAAGAAATTCCATACATTTTAAAATTTTACTACAAAAGAGGTAAAAATGCAACGGAAGCCGCGAAAAAAATTTGCGATGTTTATGGACCCAGTGCAGTGTCTGTGAGAGTAGCACAAATTTGGTTTAAGAGTTTTCAATCCGGAAATTTTGATGTCAAAGATGCACGTCGCTCTGGTCGCCCTATTACTGATAAAATGGATGCCATTTTTGAAAAAGTGGAGCAAGATCGGCATATTAGTAGTTACTACGTAGCTGAAGAACTGGGAATTGACCACAAAACAGTTTTGGCGCATTTGAAAAAAACTGGGTACACAAAAAAGCTCGATATTTGGGTACCTCACGAGCTCACTGAAAGAAATCTAATGAACCGTGTACTCATTTGTGATTCTTTATTACGACGTAATGAAACCGAACCATTTTTGAAGAAGCTGATAACTGGTGATGAAAAGTGGATCACATATGACAAGAAGTGCGAAAAAGGTTGTGGTCAAAGGCCGGTCAGGCTTCACAGACTGTGGCGAAACCCGGGTTAACTCGCAACAAGGTGATGCTGTGTGTGTGGTGGGATTGGAAGGGCACTATTCATTATGAGCTGTTACCACCAGGCAGGACCATCGATTCTGAACTCTACTGCGAACAACTGATGAGATTAAAGCAAGAAGTTGAGAGAAAGCGGCCCGAATTAATCAACAGAAGGGGTGTGATTTTTCATCATGATAACGCTAGACCTCACACATCTTTAGCCACTCAGCAAAAATTAACAGAGTTAGGCTGAGAGGTGTTAATGCATCCGCCGTATAGTCCTGACCTTGCACCTTTTAAATTTCCACCTGTTTCGGACGAGAGGACTGCCAAAACCACTTGTCGCGGTATTTTGATAAGAAGTCCCAAAATTTCCATAACAATGGGATCATGTCCCTACCTACAAGATGGCAAAAAGTTATTGAACAAAATGTATATTAAAAAATGTTTTGAATTTTCTTAAAAAATGCGAAGAAACTTTTTCCCCAACCTATTATATTATAGATTGTGGATCTGCCATTTGTGGATCTTTGACAGTCGTTACGGGTCATCAGAAGCTTGAAAGTTTGACAACCAGTCTGCCAAGGAGTATCGTATTACCCAGTAAGTGGCTTGTGGAGGTCAGATACGCAGTCACTCCATATAAAATGCTGGTATTCAGCTGCATCCGGTTAGACTGGAAGCCGACTCCAATATAGTTGGGAAAAGGCTGGGCTGATGATGATATAAAGTATTGTTGTGTTAAATTTTTTACTTCTGTGGAATGAACAAAAATTCATTTGACATTTATTTATTTGAATAATATCTATCATATTCTAATGGTGGCTGTGTAAAAATTTTGACCTGCCGATTTAATATTAATGTGCTAAATTATTTAGGTAGTGAAAGATTCTTTTCAACAATTTATTTTTTCTGTTTACTCTTCGGTTGCCTATTGTCATTTATGAATGAGTGTTTTGCTACACATGTACTTACTAATGATGTGTAAGAGCATTCAACAATTGCAGGATATGAGTGCTCCAGCTCCAGATGTGGCCCCGTTGGCCAACCAAAGCAGTCCTTGGTCTGAACATAAAGCTCCAGATGGAAGAACATATTACTACAACTCTGTTAGTAAACAAAGTCTTTGGGAGAAACCTGATGATTTGAAAACTCCAGCAGAAGTAAGCATATTTTAAATTTAAAAATCAACTAATTGTTGGTGACTATTTTTAACCGACTTCAAAAAAAGGAGGTTTCTCAATTCAACCGTATATATAATTTATATATTTTTTTTATGTGTGTTTGTGGATAACTTCTTTGTTTATGAACCGATTTTGATGATTCTGTTTTTGTTGGAATGGAGATATTCCAAGGGTGGTACCATGATAAGGAAACCGGGATCTGATGATGGCGTCCCAGAGAAATCGAGGGGAATCTTAAATTTTTATAGGCACACCTATAGCGATTTGGGTAGTTTTTATAGTAACTCGTGCATTTGCTCCCGGAATGCACCATTATGGCCATCGGAACTACTCAATAATACATATTTGACGGGTTGCGATTCGATTATTGCTAAGCAATTTATGCTCATACATTACATCTGTTGAAGTGGAGCTGATGGTGACTTCACCATCAGTTCCAGTTCTCCTGGTTCCTTACTGGCAGAAGTCCTCAACAATTAACCTCCTTGTATCGGGAAAAGCAATATTTTGTAAAAGGTGATTAGCAGTTGACATTAGGCTATTATAAATTACAGACTGCCCCACTAAAAAGTGAAAAATAAGAAACTTTTACAAAAAAAAAACAACCGACTTCCCAAAAAATACTACAAAGTGAAAAATAACGTTAATTTCGGAAGTCGGTGGCAGAAAGCTAAATACAGACCCAAAGACACCGACTTCCGAAATTAAAGTTATTTTTCACTTTGTAGTATTTTTTTGGAAGTTGGTTGTTTTTTTTTGTAAAAATGTTTTTTATATATTATCAATGCAGTCAATGGTACGCGTAGTTATTAACCTTAATATTAGCCATACCTACACAACTGAGGATTTTGCATATTCGTTTACACGGTCTTGACACAAAGTCCGATTCCCACAATGTATGATTCAATAGTAGCCAAAACATTTCTAACAAGTCATTAGATAAAAATGATGTATTCTTTTCTATCAACAGAAATTACTGTCTGCCTGTGTTTGGAAAGAATACACAACAGACGCTGGGCGCGTGTATTATCACAACATTGAAACTAAAGAATCTAGCTGGATTATACCAAAGGAGCTTCAGGAGATCAAAGACAAAATAGCTGCTGAAGAAGCTGCACAGTAAATCTCATTATAGCGGAGCTGTTTTGAACAGATTAGTCGGGCAATACTTCTTTTTTGTCATCATTCTCGTTCATTCAGAGGAGCTCATGGCTAAATAATAACAGCCGCACGGGTCGATACATCAGGTTAAGCTACGCTTGCCGGGGTTGGTGCGTGGATGGGTGACCATCTTTACATATCGAGACTCCTCTGTGCCTCGGAAAGCATGTTAACCATTTGGTCCCGGCTGTCATCCGTGGATGTTTGACATTTGTTACGGGTCGTCAGAAGCCCGAAAGTATTACCCAGTTACTGGGTTGTGTCGGTCAGATAGGCAGTTGCTCCATGTAAAATACTGGTATTCAGCTGCATCTGGTTAGACTGGAAGCCGACCCTAACATAGTTGGGAAAAGGCTGGGCAGATTTTGTCATCATTCTCGCTCGCACGCGTTAGATATACGGAGCGCGCTAGTAATGTGGGTTAAAGTCTTAAAGTAGTGATTGTTTTGTTGCTGACGTTTATGGCCCGACGATTCAGTTCAAAATGGTCCAACTATAGTTTTCCTTTTTCCTTGTGCCATAGTGTAAACTAATGAAATCAACATGCATGTTTCGTTATTTTCACACTCTACATTATTATGAAACAAGCGATCATTCCTTGCTTCACACGAGTGCAATATACTGATGTGCTTACAATCATAACATCAAGATTTCTGTGCTATATTTTAGTTAAATATGAATTGTATTAAACACATAAACACTTAAGTGGGATTTGGCCGGACATGTATTCTGCATGCCAGATTAGAAATGGGCTAAAAGAACCAACAAGTGGGTCCCATTAAACGATAGACGAAATCGCGGCAGGGCGAGGTGAAGATGGCGGGACAAGCTTGACTCGTACCAAAAGGACGGGCCTACATTTGCAGAAAATAGAACTGTGTGGAAAAGAGAGAGGGAGGCCTTTGCCATGCAGTGGCACAATAATAGTTTGATTAGATTATAAATAAACCTTCCGGAATTAATTTTCTAAATGGTATGATGTGTAAACTGCTTCAAAATCAATTGTGTAGTTTGTGCGGCTGTTTAATACTGTTAATAGATTATTATGCATCATTATCATTTCTGTCAACAGTGGTGTTAATACTTACAGTGCCGCACTAAGTGCAGAATTGCCTCCTGGAGAAGTGCCGTTGCCAATGTCTCCATCAAATCAAACTGGAAGTTCCGCCTTAGATGAGGCAATGGCAAAAACTCTTGCATCCATTGATCCATCTCTTGCCAACTCCATACCAATACCAGAAGAAAGTAAGTGAAATTTTGGTATTTTTAATATAATTCTGGGTTACAGTAATAAATATTGTGCATTACTTTTTATGCAATATTTGTTGGGGTTCTCTGTCATACTATCAATTTTTCAATGAAAATTTTAACTTTTGGTAACAATCGTTAGAAGGTTGATTCAGTATTTGGTGGCCTCCTCCGGTGAGAATGGTGATGGTCTGCCCGCATGCAGCTGGCCAAGCGACTATGTATCGCCGCTGAAAGACGAGGTTTGGTTACAAAAAATGAACAATAACTGGGAAGGCTTATACTAGTATGGCATTATGATATGAGTACCTGGTAGTACCTGTGTGGACAGTATAAAAATTGACGATATTCATCGGCCGGTTCACTAGTACCAAATGAACATGAACTATGAACTATTTATTTTTAAATTACAAAAATAAATAGTTTTAAAGTTAGAAAATGGATGATAATTATCCCTTATCTCCAAAAAGAAGAGCCTAAAAAAAAAGTTCATAGAATAGTTTTCTACTTAAGGTTACTTAGGAAAACCTATATGAAGTTTATGGTCTTAAAAAAATGCACTCAATATTGTGCGTACAAAAGTACATTAATAGCAGTTGGAATGTTTATTATATCTAGACATGTTAAGTTTGTTCTTGGGATAAATTCATCCCAACTACGTAACCCTTCATTGTGCGTGGTCCGGCACACACTTGGCCGTTTTTTTTAATCTATTCACGAAGTTGAAAGCCCCAAAACAAGCTGAACAAAAAAATATTGTTCCATTTCTGTCAATCGTTTGAAGATGATAGAGACAGAATTATATTAGGTTGGGGAAAAAGTCTTTTCGCATTATAGTATGTATGAACTTAAAATAAAATATCTTTGGCTATACTATTTGTATCTGGCTGGTTTTGGTATCATTGAAAGTTTAAATTTTAACGAACATAATTCCAAATTTTAATTAGGAAAATGTGTGATTTTCATTTGTTTTTCGTACTGTCAAGATGATTGAATCTAATGAAGAAATTCGATACATTTTAAAAATTTACTACAAAAAAGGTAAAAATGCAACGCAAGCCGCGAAAAAAAATTGCGATGTTTATGGACCCAGTGCAGTGTCTGTGAGAGTAGCACAAATTTAATTTAAGCGTTTTCAATCCGGAAATTTTGATGTCAAAGATGCACGTCGCTCTGATCGCCCTATTACGGATAAAATGGATGCCATTTTTGAAAAAGTGGAGCAAGATCGGCATATCAGTAGTTACGACGTAGCTGAAGAACTGGGAATTGACCACAAAACAGTTTTGGCGCATTTGAAAAAAACTGGGAACACAAAAAAGCTCGATATTTGGGTACCTCACGAACACACTGAAAGAAACCTAATGAACCGTGTACTCATTTGTGATTCTTTATTACGACGTAATGAAACCGAACCATTTTTGAAGAACCTGATAACTGGTAATAAAAAGTGGATCACGTACGACAAGAACGTGCGAAAAAAGTCGTGGTCAAAGGCCGGTCAGGCTTCACAGACTGTGGCGAAACCCGGGTTAACCCGCAACAAGGTGACGCTGTGTGTGTGGTGGGATTGGAAGGGCATTATTCATTATGAGCTGTTACCACCTGGCAGGACCATCGATTCTGAACTCTACTGCGAACAACTGATGAGATTAAAGCAAGAAGTTGAGAGAAAGCGGCCGGAATTAATCAACAGAAGGGGTGTGGTTTTTCATCATGATAACGCTAGACCTCGCATATCTTTAGTCACTCAGCAAAAATTAAGAGAGTTTGGCTGGGAGGTGTTAATGCATCCGCCGTATAGTCCTGACCTTGCACCTTCAGATTTCCACCTGTTTCGGTCTCTTTAGAATTATTTAGGCAGTGTCAGGTTAACATCACGAGAGGACTGCCAAAACCACTTGTCGCGGTATTTTGATCAGAAGTCCCAAAATTTCTATAGCAATGGGATCATGTCCCTACCTACAAGATGGCAAAAAGTTATCGAACAAAATGGTACCTACATACTTTAGTTAAATGTAAATAATGTATATTAAAAAATGTTTTGAATTTTCTTAAAAAATGCGAAGAAACTTTTTCCCCAACCTATTATTTTAAATACGTTTAGCGCTAAATGTACCTATTTAATTTCTGCCTAAATAGTGATAAACAGTCATAAATAATTAGATTGAAAGTCGTGTTTGAAGCGTTGTGAATTACTTGCGGAAAAAATTGTTTTGAAAATACCCACATATTTTTTCATAATTTGAGCTGTCACTTAAGTCACACAGTGAAGTTTCAAAGACAACACGAGGTTGCCAGTGTTAGAATTTATTTCTCCCATACAAAAACAAAATGGCCCGGTGTTACAAGTGTGATATGCAAGTTCAAGATGATAAAAATTCTAAGATATCGTGCAAAGGCTGCAAGAGGGTGATATGTATTAAATGTAGTGGATTAACTGCAGCAGAAATGCGTGCGTTTGGCCTCCAAAACCCCAAGTTGTCTTACCTGTGTGATGAGTGCGAGGAAGGTCTAAGGCAGGTCCCTGAGTTACGCAGGTTAGTTACTGAGCTCCAGCACCAGGTTCAAGAGTTACAGACTCAGCGGACAAGTGTCATTAACTTGGACATTGTGATCAACGAAATGGAAGAACGCAACAGTCGTAGTCGCAATGTTATCATACACGGAATACCAGAATCAACATCATCGTCTCCAGAAGATTGGAAACTGCACGACAAGAACTCTGTCACCGTCTCATTTGCTTCACTACCGATAGGTACCATGTGATAGTCACAACATTTCGTCTCGGTAAACCGGCAACAAATAGCAATAAGCCACGGCCAGTCAAGGTGGTCTTGACAAATAAACAAAATGCGATAAATGTACTGAAAAAAAAAGGCAAGCTTCCTGCTACTATCAAAATCCAATCGGAGCTGACTCCCTACCAAAGAGATCAACTCAAGAGTTTGCGTGGAGTGTTAGCCGGCCGGATTGAGAAAGGTCAGCAAAACCTAACCATTAAATACATAAATAGAGTCTCGAGGATCGTTAGTGCCCTAAATAACTAGGTACTAAAATGATCTCCGAGCTGCGTCTTTTATGCACGAACCTGGCATCTTTAATGGCTAAATTCGATTTATTTCTCGCTGAAGTAAACTACCATAAACCCGCATTTATTCTAATAACGGAACCCACCTAGACTGGAATCACCGAAAACCTTATTAATATATCAGGATATATACTCTATCGCATGGACAGGGATCAGAGAAAAGGGGGTGGTGTCGCTATTTATGTAGCTCACGAAGTCAATAAGGCTGCAATTATCTCCAAAAACAATAGTGTGTATTATAACGACGAAACCAATTTCAATAAATTTAACAGTAAATTAAAAGAATATCTAACACAAAAATGCTTTTACTCGGTCACAGAATACCTAGAACAAAATAATTAGTAAATATTTGATAGCGAGATAAATAATACCTACAATTTTATTTAAATTTAAAGTAAACAGGACCTAAAAATAACAAAATTATATCCTAACTAAACTAAAACTATTCACAAACTAAAACATGGCGTCGAAAATCTTCATCCGCATCGCTGTCGACTGGTAATGTACTCACGTTTGTACGATATGATACATAATTAAATAAAATAAAAATGCATGCGTACATACTCCACATTGTTATTATTAGTAATTAAGTTAATTGTTATTATGTTGCCGTGCCCTAACCGGGTTTCATGTTCGAACTTACCTCAATTGTAACAACTTAATGTTAGCTTAACCTACACATGAATGCAATAAAGACTTTTGAATTTGAAAATTTGAATTATCTGATAGATATAGCAATACCTAACTCGCACAATATTCAAACCTCCATATCCAAAAAGCTCAGTAAGTATCAAGATCTCGCCTTAGAAATTAAAACCCAATGGAAAGCACAAACCGTTCATATTGTCCCCATTGTTCTTTCATCTACTGGTGTAATACCAAAATCTCTCACACAAAGCCTTAACACCCTACAGATGCCTACTCACACACTTTACATGCTCCAAAAAGCCACCATCCTTAACACATGTCGCATCACTCGAAAGTTCCTGACTTCTACAACATTGTCATCCACCTTTTCTATCTAAATTTCACCTTACAGACTTGGTCCCGACCCCTTTTGTAAGGTTTCGTAACCTCTCTTAAATAAGAACCGAAAATAATAATAATAATTTACGTGTTGACGTGTGTCCGACATGCCATCATCCGGGTGAGTCCATCAGACATATTATCTCTGGTTGTTCTCGTCTCGCTAACGGCGAGTACTTGCACAGGCATAACCAAGTAGCTAGGATTATTCACTAGCAACTTGCTTTGAAATATAAACTTGTGGACTCTGAGGTACCGTCTACAAGTATGTGCCCGACCCAGTTCTCGAAATTGACCATGTCACTTTGTACTGGGATCGGTCTATCATTACTGACGGGACTATTGACACCAATAAACCTGATATAGTGGTGATAGATCGATTAGCGCGCCACGCAATGATAGTCGATGGTACTATTCCACATGACGAGAACCTTGTGAAAGCTGAGAAAGAGAAACAAATAAAATATTTCGACTTAGCTCACGAGGTTGTTGACATGTGGAATGTGAGCTCGGCTGTCATTGTGCCGATTGTCGTAACGGCCAATGGCCTGATGGCCGAAAGCCTCGACCAATACCTCTCGAGGCTATCGTTAGGCGGTTGGATTAAGGGCCTGATTCAGAAGGCAGTACACCTTGATACAGCTCGCATTGTGAGAAGGTTCCTGTCTCTGCAGCCCTAGCTACCGGTAGCTTGGACCCTGCTCCCGACACCGGCGGACCTCTATTTTTTTATATTTTTAAATGTTTTTTTTATATCCTTTTTTTTAAGAAATATTTAAAAATGTAAATAGATAAGAAAGAAAATTTATAAACGACATAATAATTTAATGATTTGTGGTGCAAGTGGTCATATAATTTAAGTTTTTTTTTTTATTGTTTAGGCAAGCCCGAAGAAATGACGGCACCACCGCAAGGCAATAATAATGAGAATTCAGAACATCCGCCAGAACTACAATATAAGGACAAGAAGGAAGCCATTGAAGCATTCAAAGAACTTTTAAAAGACAGGGTAAGAAATTCATCAATTATACGAGGGGGGATCAAAAAGTAGTGAGAACGACATACTCCTTGGTAAGAAAAAAAATAAAGCTGGCAAGGTTATGGCCTCAATATTTTGGGTTTGAAGCCACGTGGAGTGTCAAGTCTCATCTTTAGTGGCACATATTGTACCACAATGCAAAAGACGTTTATTTATTAGTATTTATTAAAGACCGTTAAAGGTTCGGTAATTTCTTGCTAACCATTTCCTAAAGTTATTTTGCACTTTTTTATGGAAGTCGGTTTTATTGTTTTTGTAATAGGTTTTTTTAACTATGGGCACATACATAAAATACTGTATTAATTTTAAAGCAGGGTGTAATTTTTATGGTGTTCGGGAGTAAAAAGAAGTCTAAATCAAAATGGTGTGCAAAATGTTTGTTATGGGGGTATCATCTTCATAGTTTTCGAGGGCGCTGGGCCAAAAATCAGGAAATTAAAATTCCAAATAGCGGCCATAACCAGAGGTGGATCTCAGTAAATGTAGCTTTTCAGTTTTCACACGGGCAATTGTAGCTCTAACATCGGTTACAGAGAAGCATTTTCTTTAAAAGAAGTTTTTAAGAAATTTATTTATTTATTTGGATCTCCAACAAAGCTTACACAGATACAAAAGAAATCACAATAATATTATATTGATAATTTCATAGTTGTTTTGCGTGTTTTCTTGGGAACATTTCAACAGCGCTCTTAAAGTGTGATCCATATTAACCATGATAACACTTCAGCACACTCCGCCAGACGAGCCTGCTTAATGAGCAGGTGCCTTGCTATTTATTTATTTTCAAAAATCAAAGTGACACTTCGTCGCTTTGACATTATAACCCTCAGTGAATATATTCGAAAGGGCTGTGGTAGAGAACCTTAGGAATGAAGAATTTTCCGATCTTGCCTGGTGGGAAGCACTACTTCTCACCAGGCAAGATCAGAAGATTCTTCATTTTCATTGGAGGAATTTTAAAGGATATCTACACCTTATCTAAGCGACACATTACCTATTGTTTTCCGATATTCACGTGAACAAAGTCGCGGGCACAGCTAGTAATAAAATATAATGATTATACCTTTCAGAATGTGCCATCAAACGCAACTTGGGAACAGTGTGTAAAGATAATATCTAAAGATCCTCGTTATTTAACATTTAAAAAGCTTAATGAGAAGAAACAGGCATTCAACGCTTATAAAACGCAAAAACTGAAGGACGAAAGAGAGGAACAGAGGTGAAAGATACATTTTATATTTTGATATTTTTTTCCTAGCAGTTTGCGTTTTTTTTTTTATTCTATAAATTACACATTTTACTCCTTTCGCCATTAATTCAATTTGCAATATCTTATTCCAGATTGAAAACCAAAAAGAATCGAGAAAATTTAGAAGAGTTTTTGTTGAGCTGTGACCGTGTAACATCTCTAACGAAATATTATAAATGCGAGGAAATGTTCAACAACCTTGAGGTAAGGCCGTTTCACGTGGATTACGTGGCCTCGTATTATTATTATTTTAATATTATAAACAATATAATCCACAACCAGCTGGATGATATGTTTGGCAACTTGCAAAACAGAAGGTTCCAATTTTAGTTATCGAATTAACCAAAATCTAACATAGCGGTATTTTTTAAACTAAAAATTGTGATACTAATGTAAGCATTCCCTTAGATATGGCGATGTGTTCCTGAATCCGATCGGAGAGATATATTTGAAGATTGCATATTTACTATCACCAAGCGTGAGAAGGAAGAAGCTAAAGCTTTGAAGAAACGTAACATGAAAATGCTGGCACAGGTAAAATTTTAGTACTTAGTTTTTTTTTATAGAGCATGGAATCGCCGCGGCGGCAGCGTCTACAGACCGTTCACAGTTATTTTACCTTACTGTTGCATCATTGCCAAAATCACAGTGAAGTTTACTGTCGATGAAAAAATAATGATCTTTATTTTCGTTGCTATAAAATTGCTATTGGTTGCTGCTGTCAAAGCTGTCAAAGGTAAGATAACTGTGAACGGTCTGTAGAGACGGCAGTACTAATTAAATT
This sequence comes from Cosmia pyralina, assembly GCA_946251885.1. NCBI lineage: Eukaryota > Metazoa > Arthropoda > Insecta > Lepidoptera > Noctuidae > Cosmia > Cosmia pyralina. The sequence goes on from OX276346.1 coordinate 18,350,396, forward strand.
CGTGGCTCCGAAAGTACGTTGAGCGACAACTACTGTTCGGACCGCGTAAAGACAATCCCTGTTTATGAACCAACACCGGATGGTACACAGACCTGCACACTTTTCAAAACAATCGTACAAGTCCGTTTCGAGCCAGCACCTTCGTTGATTGGTTTTTACCACACAGAGTTTGGCCTCATTATATTTCCTATAGACAATAGAACAAACATGTTCGCGCTCATCACTTCCACGTACGAAATCGCAACATGGTTGTCCCTTACGGCGGATGCGCTAAGGTAGCCCGCGAAATTCAAATTTTCTTACGTTTTTTGCAATTTGCAGGTCAGCGTCAGGTTGTATGTTGATTAAAATATGAGACGCGGCCGTAGCTAATATGACTTTACAGAATTATAATCATTAGAAGCAGCAATACAATTCCATAAGTTAGAATTGATCTCAAATCTAGCGATTTCATGAAATCGTGAGGTTTGAGGCCACTTCTAACTTATGGAGTTGTATTGCTGATCCTAATGATTATAATTCTATAAAGCCATATTAGCTACGGCCGCGTTTCATATTTTAATCAACATACAACCTGACGCTGACCTGCAAATTGCAAAAAAACGTAAGAAAATTTGAATTTCGCGGGCTACCTTTAAGGGCGGCTAGCGGCTAAGAATAAATGAACGACCAAATATGGCGTGAGTTAGAGCGAAAAAAGTGTATTGCATGATGGTTTGCATTATTACTTATTTGTTTGCTTTCGTTACAGACTAGTTGAACTGCGACATTGACATTGCCACGTGCGAAAGTTATGTTTCGTTTGCGTAATTACGTAAAACTTAAATTAACGCAGGAAGATGACTTAAAAGACTTTTCAAATGTGATATGTACTGACGTTCGCGTAATAAAGTACAAAAAAAAAAAAACGAATATTGACTTATTACATCGCATCACTTTTCCAAAAATTATTGTTTGAATAACATTATTAAATTGTAATGGACAAATCTTGGACAAAAATTGAGATTATAATAATAATTGTCACATGAAACATTTATAATTAGAATTTCCGATTTAAGTATTCAAATAATCAAATCAAAGCAGTCAATCATGTTTTATTTGTTTACTTTTTCATCAAGTACTTTTGGAAATACAAATATAACGTTACAAACACTAAGGCAGTGGCGTGCACAGAGATTTCAGACAGGGTATGCACGTCTAAAATAAAAAAATTAAACTTGAACAAGCTGAAACTAGTACCTAAGTTTTTTTCCCGACCGTTTGTTTTACCCGACCTCACCTACCCTAACCCTAATCTTACACTGACTCTTACCGCACGGCGCCATTGGCTTCGCATGATGTTTGTTTGCGACCACAACGAATATCTAAAATATTTTAATCTGAATATCCGATAAAGGTCCAACCATTATTTTTATCTTGATTTGTAAACAAAAAGCAAGGGATAAAATACAATGTGTTTGTTTCACAACATGTTTGCCAGTAGGTAATAATTAGGTATGACATAACTTTTCTATGAAAATAACGAGAGGCATTACCTTTTTTTTTTGAGTTAAATAAAACCCGGGTTCACACCTTCCGTTTACAATGAATTTAACTTTTTCCTCAAAATATAACGTCGAAAAGCGGCAGATTTTAATTTATTTAACACACTTCGGCAGCACAGGTCTCACAGGTATAATTTTCAATTTTTTACAAATGATTAAAATAATTACATAATATACAGTCAATCACTTGCGCCAAGAAAAACAATCAAATCAAAACAATATGGTGAAAAAACAAACAAACATTGCAAGTTGAATAAAGGCGTGTAAAAACTTTACAATTACAAAATAATACGAACTAATCTTGGTCAATCCGACTAAAAAAGTCAACCCTCTGTAATCAACAACTAAGCGGTGCTTTTACGGCTTCTCAATTTGGACGGGTTGCAAAATAAGCTGTGCTTCCAGAACTTAAACACACGCATACATTTTCACGCACACAGTCACACTATTGTTGTGTACTACACGGGTTGCGTTGTATGAAAAATAAGCACGGCGTTGTTCTGCTTATGCTCACCGGGAGCGCTGCCTGCGCGGTTGTCGCCGCTCGCTTCAAGAAATTCGTTTCAAATGAAAATAATAGATGGCGCGTAAATCGCGTTATAAACAGTGAGATAGCGAATAAGTTAGATTAATATAGATAGTACCATGATTTTTCTTGGGTTAAAGTTATTTATCATTTCGAGGGGCACACACATGGGACTACAGGGTATGCAGAGCTTATTTGCATGTATGGAGTGCACGCCACTGCACTAAGGCCATTATTTTATGGCAGGGTTGAAAAAAAAAACAGTTTGTTTTAAATTTTATAAAACAAACAGTTCAAAATGTTTTATACAAGAGTTTTTTTTTGTTTTTTATTTCTTTTGAGCCATTTATCAAATTTATTATCAACAAAAATCGATCAGGACTAATATAGATCATTTGTAGACTATTTTAAAATTAACCTGAGGTATCATTTACAAAAATCGATCAGACATGCTAGGTATTTATAGTTAGTGCTAACTATTATAATATTATCTAATCAGAGAACATACTTAGACTAAGTACGTATGTGACACAGATACTAAAACACTTACAATTTACTTACTCCCTGTACGTTCTGATTTGCGAATTCCGATGTTCGTTCTTAGTCGGGGACCTTACCTAAAAGTATAAAACGAAGTCCCTTAATAATTGCGGGGAATTGCCTCTTTTCAACGAAGTATACATAGGTAGGAGGACTATACTCAAGTAAGGGGAATCCTCAAAATAGTTGCGGGGAACTACTTCATTTCGACAGGTGACGATGTGTATAAATAGGTTGGAACTATTATCTAGTTTTTTAATTTCTTTTCAAGCTATTTCAAGTCCACATTTATAACTTTCATTTATTTCCATTCATTCGCTATTAAAAATCGATTTAAAACCATGTTTTCTTCTTAATGTTTAAAATATTGTTTGAATCTTGTTTTATACCGTGATTTTAAACACAATATAAAACATTGTTTTATTTGAAACTGTTTTAAACATTGTTTAAAATACGTGTTTTAAAACAACTTGTTTTTTTTATGCCAGCCATGGACTTTAGTGTTTGTAACTTTATAATTATATACCTACTTACAGACAGAATTATAGTACACAAGTATAATTCACAAATTAAGACTGTAAACCTAACTCAATTTACATTACTAACATAATTACATAACATATTATTATATAACATGTTCAGAGTTGATCGTTACAGATATTGTCTAATAAAATATTAATTACATTCTTGATAGCGCGGCCAAATTAATGTCGTGACTCAACGCTACCAGCGGTGGTTTTTGCGTAACAGATATCATCCGCACAATAAATCAAAACATTATTTTTAACAGTGACACAAAAGTTTGCGGTTAAGCTCCTGAGGAGTAAACAGGGATTGGCTTTACGCGTTCAGACCGCCTTTAAAAACCTTCAGTTTCTATACTCTGTGTGCGAGTAAACAGTGACACGCTTGGTTTGTATCGAAAGTGTTGACAATGCCATCTCTAGCAGCGGCCGCTGAGGCGTCTCCGTGTTCGGGTTTTCTTTCTTTATGCTGAAGCGGTGTACTGAATCACTGGACGCTGGTGGCAGATGCCTTTGTGAAACTACGAGTGCAAACCTGCAGGTGCACTGTATGTATAGTATTGTTTCTCGCCCCCTATTATATGGGATTACTAAACATAACTGGGCGAATGTGGGTGTATGTGTATAAGGGCGGGAATACACAAGCCTGTAGCTTGTACAAAGCTATTCAAGTAGCTTGCTTGGTATTGTGGCATTTACCAAGCAGAACCTATTATGGTACACACGGCTACACATCAAGCTATACTATTCCAGTTTACACTGACCTCTCACTGTAAGGAATCCTATACAATGCGAGATCAGATTATACTGGAAATTTATAGCTTGATGTGTAGCTGTGTGTACATTGGCATGCAAGCTACTTGCATAGTTTTGTTTAGGCTACAGGTATGTGTAGGGTATTCCCTCCCTACGGGTTCCGTTTTTATTACCATTTGGCTATAGTGTATTATATCGTTTTTCGTTACACGCTGTTTATCATAATACTAGTCTTAAAATACATACTATGTAATATTTGTTGCAAACAAGTAATAAATATGTTCTGAATGTGTTAACATACTTTTGTCTCTGCCTTTACATTAACCCATGGCAGATAAAAAAAGATTTATTGCAGGTTTTAGAGAATATGAGTGAAATAACATATAGTAGCACTTGGAGCGAGGCACAAGTGCTATTGCTAGAAAACTCGGCTTTCAAGAACGACGTGAGCTTGCTGGGCATGGACAAGGAAGACGCACTTATCGGTAAGTCGTATTTATGGTTCCGTCTGTCATGAACTCAAGACCCTTTTTCTCAGGAACGCGTGGAGGTATCAAGTTGACATTATTATCAAATATGTAGGTTTACGGTCCCTAGGGAGCTCTAATACAATCAAGCTTCAAAGTCAACGCTATAAAGAAATACGGCCACTAATGCGACATACTTTGATTCTCGCAAATAAATCTAAACCTTTAGGATACTTCCCGTTGACCTAGAATAATGAAATTTGGCAAGAAGCAAGGTCTCAGCACAAGTAAAGAAAAAAATCGTAAATTTGTACTTTTATCACAAGTACCTGGGCGACCGAGCTCTACTTGGGTGAAAAGATGAAAACAGAGAAGACGAATTTTTCCAGAAATGAGACATAGGTAGATCTATTTTGATTAAGGAACCTACTTTAAAAAAAAAAATAATTTGTAGATTGTGAATTTTGGAACTTGAAACTTTTAATTTTTCTCGGACGTCCACGAGGCATTATAATATTATCTACAAAAAACATTTCAATGATTGATTATTTTATTTGAACACCATTTGGCTAATCAATAACTTACGAACAAAAAGAGAATATTATCTGTTAGTAGTTGTCAATACGTTAACGTTATTGTGTTGCCGCCATAAAGTTGGTTCGGTTCTCCATGTCAGTGGAGAGGCAAAAGAACGATGCCCAAACAGCCTTGTCGGATTTGTAAAACCATGTAAGTTTATCATCAGTTCTAATTTCTCATGAAACCACCAAATGTAAACTCATTAACCAGTAGGTGCCTTTTATGTACCTTTTAATAACCAGTACCTATGTGTTTACTTACAATTTTTATAAATAATTTACTAAGAGACAGAAATGAGGCTTTTATAGGACAGTTGATATTTAGTATTCACATTAATACGTATAGATGGCACCTGGAAAAACTAATCGAGATAGAGATTAAAAACTCTTTGGTCTTTTGTTTAGTTTTTTTTTATTTTTGTTAGTTTTTTTGATTTCTTTTTTTTTTTTTTAGTTTTTTGTTTTTATACTTACACATTTTGGAGCTTTTTTAGATTAATGAAAATTAAAAGTGTATAACATTTTTCAACCTCACGGTTAAAAAGTATGCCTAACCACTGAAACGTTACAGCTAACTACCATGGTTGCTAAAAGTTATACAAGACGGCGCTGCATTAAATTCCGCTTCTGTGGATGTATAGAACATTATTCGGTGACCAGTAACAAAACATCGAAAAAAAGTATCAATGTCTATATGGCGGAGGCGGCGAAATCACGAACCGAACCGTCTATTTGCGTAAAAATACGGAGAAAACGAAATTTCCCAGATATGAGACCGATTTTTCGCCCCCGTAAACCCCTATATTGCAACTTTCATCGAAATCGTTAGAGCCGATTTCGAGAACGTGATTACATTTATATATATATAGGTAAAAAACAAACATAGCAAATACAAATAAACACACACAAATATACACATATATATATATATATATATATATATATATATATATATATATATATATATATATATATATTGTAGAGGGACGTGGTTATTATTAATTAAATGAAAGACGAGTGTACAGTTCGACGTATATTTGGGAGAGTGTTTCATCACCTGACACTTAATACACTTAGTTTCGTAATTCCTGACGTCGCTTTCTAGTCCTGTCCTGATTTAGTAGAATTATATGTTTTGTGCTAGAGGAGATAAATATTGATTTATCAGTAACGAAATTTTATTCGATAATTCCATGTAAGTAAATAGCGAGGAAAACCACAAAATTGCGAATATGCTAAATCTTTGTTGGATTGATTTACTTCGAAAATTTTATACTACTTTTCAAGTGTCTTACTGAAGCTGGTGTAATGATGGAAGAAAAGAAGGTTTAAATAACACAAGGTTTATATTAGAAGAAGAAAAAATGGTTTTCAAACACAGGTTTACATTAAAATCTTAGAAATCTAATCATTAAGATCTCAGTTCAAAAGTATTTACAGCACTGATAATTCCAGAATAATATTACAATTACAAAAAATTTAATCAGAATCAGAGAGGATCTCTATTCCTGACATCGTAGATTCATCAGAACTTTCATTATGCTCTTGTTCATTTTCACTTTCCCCACTGCTATTACCTGTGTAAATAATCATTTCATCGGAAAAACTATCGATTCTTGGGTCAAATTTTCTATATTCATCTTCGCATTTAACAGCATGATCACAAACTTTTTTCCATTCTTCTGGTCCTATATTATTGATTTTTTCTAATATAGCATCTTTAACTGACGTGACAGTCATTGCAATATTTTTTTTGGCTACGTGGTGCTTTATTTGGGACCAAATATTTTCAATGGGGTTAAAATCGGGATGATATGGTGGCAATCGTATAATTTTATGCCCATGTTCCTCCATTATACGGTCAATGGCAAATTCTGTGTATTTTTCTTTATGTCTTTTTATAATTTCATACAAATCGGGTTTCAGTTTCTTTGGGTCATGCGGAATGTTGTGTTGTTGTAACCAAGCTATCATTTGTGGTTTAGGTGTGTTTGAGTTTGGTGGTTTCACAGACAGCTGATTATGATATGGGGCGTTGTCAATTACCAACACACTATTAGGAGGCAAGTTGGGAATCAATTGATTGCGTAGCCAAGTTTGATATCGTTCCGCGTTTATTTCTCTATGATAGTCACCTTCTGAGTCGACACATTTATGTAACATTAGAGCCCCTGGGACGAAGCCTTTTTCATTGCCTGCGTGTACAATAATTATTCGCTCACCTTTGGAAATGGGTTGTTTGATACCTTTTTTGCTGCTATCTTGCCAAGTTTTACCCTTAGTATGTGATGTATGCACGTATGACTCGTCCATAAACACTATGTTTCTACTAGAATTCCTCAGCTGTTGTATTTCTCTGAGATATTTGATCCTTTTTAAACGTATATCATGCTTTTCCATAAGTAACCGTCTGTTATTATCAGTTTTCAGAAACCTAAACCCCATTTCTTTCAAGATCAGCCTTAAAGTCTCTGCACAGCCTTTGAAACTAATAGCTTCGATCAACTTTTTTCTCAAATTATTTACAGTTGGGAGTTCTTTGAGCGTCAACTGAAAATTGTATATCATATTACGAATAACACAGTAGTCGAAATCATCAAGTCCCAGCCGAAATCTACTTTTAGGTTTTCCTTTTTTCGGTGAGGAAAATTTCATTGATTGATTCTGTTTTTTTTCGTTTAAGATATTACTCAAAGTTCGTCGTGAAATTCCTGTAGCTTTTGTAACACGGTCCTGAATTTTTCTAAAATAACCATCATGGTCTCTTTCGAAAACATTGGCTTCATTTAAGAAATAAAGGTACACATTAAATACCATTTGTCGTGCTTGTGACCTAAGCGGCTTTCCACGTTTAAATTTATCCATTCTGGAAGAATTAGTCTGAAAGAAAATGGTATGGGCAGAGTTACGCATATTTTTATTTATTTGTTGTATTATTGCATTATGTACTAATATTCTTTATAATATTATTTATTCCTATATCTATTTGTTTATTTATGCATGTGTATCTTTCTATTAAATTTATATAAGCCTAAATCTAATTTTTAATATGTTTTTTCGACTACCTAATATGTATTTAACGTAGGTACTTACTTTTAATTTTTGAATATTAAAAAAACGTGAAAAATGTTAGTTTACCTATTTTACCAAATAAACTATTTAAATTTGAATAAGATAATTAAAGTTGAAATTAAATTCACATTTGAAAACAAAACCAAGAAGGGTGTGTAATAGCAGCTCTATATAATTCCACACAGAGAGAACACGTGCAGTCACCACCAATATATAAAGACGACTGACGGACCTTTGACTGACAGGCGACCGCCGCCGACCGCCCGAATTGTTTTCGATTGTGCACACATGATATTGACTCCTATTTCTTTCGAACAAGGTGCAAAATGCAAGTGCATTGTTTAGGGCTCTTACGATTCAATGATTCGGGTGTTTCCGGGAATACGACAATTAGCGAAGATCTGCATGTGCATTATTAATTTGGGAATACTGTACTTACTTTTAATGTTGTTCAACATTCGTCCGCTCGAAGGTAATAAATGATAATCATTTAATATGATTGTCATGTCGTCCCTATCGATAATTCTTCTTACATTTTTACTTAGATCTCGTAATCTTTTCTCTGGACCTAATTTTCTAAGACCTACTCTGATATAAACTAACTCTTTATATATTTAGCTGTATTTCCATAAATGACAATTTATCACTAACACCATCTAAAAATCATCATTTCTATTATATTTTATATTCATCATAAGTTCTTAAAATGTTCAAATCTTCGTAGACACGACGCAGTTATTTTATGGATTATCTTACGGGTATGTTCATATTATTTATTTATTTTATTTTATTATGTTGCACTTTTGACACTTAATGCACTTCTCTTTTTATTTTCATTTATTTAACACTGTTGACGTAGATACTCGCTCACATTGGTACTCGTTCAATCCGTTAAGCAACATCCTCCTCGTATGTAAAATTTCAACATTGTAAAATTGTAACCAGTAATTTAAATGGTGTGCATAATAAAGAGTATTCTATTCTATTCTATTCTATTCTCCTCAGTAGGGCTAGGGCGGACTCGTACTCAGCCCGACATCCGTTCTTGCATTCGCCTAATAAAATCCGCCTGCATGCCGTTTTGTATTCCTGTACGCACCCATTCTCTGTGGCATCTCTTGTATTGGGCGTACAGCAGGTATAAGACAGCTCCAGAGCAAGCAGCAACCATCACCGCCAGTAGTATATTGCTCGTTCGAAAGTGTGAAGAGACATCAGCCCCGCCATTGTTTTCACTGCCGTGTTGTTTAAAGATGCTTTCCTTATTTTCACAAATATATTTACTGCATTCTTTCCCATTATTGTTATTTAAAGAAAGTCTGAACACCAACAGAGTATAATTCATCTGTATGAACACTCATACTGCAATTAATGTAGGTTTGAAAAACGCAAATAAAAATCCCTATACTAAAGGGTGTTTTTTTTTAGAGGTAAGTATACAAATTCAAAATGAAATAAAACACCTAAAAATAAATTTAATTATCATGGTATTGGTTTTATTTAAGGACGCTGTTACAAATGGATAGTCAAATCATTACTTTTTTACACAAAAGTATGTTTATCAAATAAAATGCTTTACATTCTTAAAATGGTTTTTGGCCAAACTGTTGATAGATGTGCATGGTACGATTGTGAACTATAAATATAATTTTAAATAGGTACTTTTTCTCAATAAATGTACCGAAGTAAAAATTTTCACTCCAGTACATTTATTGAGAAACTGTACCTATCTAAAATTATATTTATAGTTCAGAATTGTACCATGCATATATAACAACAGTTTGGCCAAAAAACATTTTAAGAATGTAAAGCATTTTATTTAATAAGCATACTTTTGTGTAAAAAAGTAATGATTTGAATACCCATTTGTAACAGCGTCCTTAAATAAAACCAATACCATGATAATTAAATTTATTTTTAGGTGTTTTATTTCATTTTGAATTTGTATACTTACCTCTAAAAAAAACACCCTTTAGTATAGGGATTTTTATTTGCGTTTTTCAAACCTACATTAATTGCAGTAGGAGACATTGACCGTGGCGTATATCGATGTATAGGAGATAAATTTATCCCAACCCAACTACGGAACCCTTCATTGTGCGTGGTCCGACATGCACTTGGCCGGTTTTTTTTTAAATTAACCAATCACTAGGGCTCATTATAATATTTGCTAAATAGAGACTATCTAGTATTTCAGTTATAGACTGTTGTCTATATATCAATCACAAATAATATTGTAAATTCCTTTCAGTGTTTGAACAACATATTAGAAATTTAGAAGCAGAATACTTGCAAGAACGAGAACAAGTCAAAAAACGGAATAAGAGGCAACAAAGAAAAAACAGAGACAATTTTTTGGTAAGATTTTACATTATTTTGACAATAAGCTAAATTTTGTCAAAATTAAAAAAAAAAAACAAAATGCTGCACGTTCATCGCGCGGGGTTCGAAGTTCGGGATAAAGCTGCGGTTTCCTAGGGAAAGCGCCCGTCATGAAAATCTGTCATTTTCAAACCCCGCCCACCAAAGATTTAAATCGCTAGATTTAAATAAATAAATAAACATTTATTGCAGAATCACTTCCATATTTGTTAGTAACAATGTAAACATATAAACTAGTGTTAGTAACGTTTATTCTTAAGCTGCGTGAGGCCACAGATTTGCCCTCGCCTAACTTTGTCACGCAAAAAAGTGTCCATACTGAGAAGAGTGAGCACACATTTTTTAAATAGCGTTTCCATGACAATCAAGTCAAGTCACTGTGTGATTGTGTGACAGAGGTGTCAAAGCGAAACAGAAAAGCGACTATCTGTTGATGCGGTAGGGTGAATCTAGTTTAAATCTTTGTAACTGTCATCTTTTTCATGACAGCCGTCAGTGCGGTGACCGTTCTTCTAGGAAACAAACGGCATGTTGCTCAAGTACCCACCAATCCTCCACTCCTCCAGCAGTATCGGATATTGAGCAGTCGCTTGCGCGTCTCACACGCACATCTCATTTTAGTCATACTAAGACGCTTCATGAACATTTATTACAGGTTTTACTCGACACTTTGCATGAAGAAGGTAAACTTACCTCCATGTCGTTGTGGGTGGAGTTGTACCCAGTCATATCGGCTGATATGCGCTTCTCAGCTATGCTTGGTGAGTTAAACCATTTGTATATTCTTCAACAAACTAAACTATCCAATTTAGTGTAGATATAAGAGAAAAACCAAAACTATAATAAAAACAAACCTGTATTACATACTATAGTTACAACTAAACTTTCCAGGTCAAAATGGATCTACTCCACTGGATCTATTCAAATTTTATGTAGAAAACCTGAAAGCGCGGTTCCATGATGAAAAGAAAGTTATAAAAGAGATATTAAAAGAGAAGAGTTTCGAGGTCAAGCCCGATACTACTTTCGAAGAGTTTGCGACCGTTGTCTGCGAGGACAGCAAGTCAGCATCTTTGGATGCGGGCAACGTTAAGCTCACGTATAATTCATTGCTTGAAAAGGTGAATATTAGGTTTCCTTTTTTTATTTAAAAAAAATACCAAAAGTAGGTGCTTACTAGAATAATGCCTTTTGAACTATACACGGTCAAATTAAACTAGCTAGTGAAACTCCGCAAACGTGATCTAAACGTGATAACGAAAAACATAACCCTCCTGGGGCAATCGGGTAAGAATAAATTAATTTGATGATGTATATTTTTGGGGTTATCAACCGTCGGTCCGATAGTCACTTAAAATAAGTTGTTTTTGTGTAGACTTCACAAACGTGATGGGTATCGATATCTCAACACGATAAAACAGATTTGATCAACTCGCCCTTCAAATAATAACAAGCAGAGGTCATTGACCCCAAAAAATTCATCAAATCTTTTATTTTTGTCGTGTTTAGATATCGATAACCATAACGTCTGCGGAGTTTCTCTAGCTAATTTAATTTGACCCTGTATAGTATCTTCAACCGTTATCAAATTAAAAAAAATTAGTTAGCTGCTCGACTATTGACGTATTTAATGTAATAATATCATTTAGGAGCTAGCGCAGCAGGCTTATTAACTGCGTGCAATGAAGTAATTACTGCACGCCAGCTACCGTTCCACAGATAGCTCAGTGAAGTTTGGTTCGGCATCTTAATTGTGTGAGCCCGACTCGCTCTTGGCCAGTTTTTTTTCTGTACTTTTGGTTTCTAAAACAACATATAATTTAATTCAGGCTGAAGCCAGAAACAAGGAGAAGATAAAAGAAGAGTCCAAGGCTCAGAAGAAGGTAGAGAGTTCATTTAAATGGGCCCTAAGTGAAGCGAACATCGACCACCAGCTGCCGTGGAACGAGGTCAAAGAGAAGCTCGACCTGAATGCGCCGGAGTTCGCGGCCGTACCATACGATGAGGATAGAGTCAGAATATATAAAGTGGGTCATAAGCTGTTTTTCGTTTTTGATACTTTAAAAAAAAACCTAGAATTAGTTCAAACTCGTTTTATTTACTGCTAAATTAAAGAGCAGTTTTTGAGTTTTATTTGAAAAACTAGTTTGTAAATGCGTACCATCCACTTCCTCACACTCATTTAGCCTGGAACTAAAATTTTCAATCACTCGCTGAAGAATCGCTCTTGGCATAAATTTGATTTTGTCAGTGATTCTTTGTTTTAAAACATTCAGGTTGGGTGGCAATGGGTAGTAAACTTTACTTTGTAAGCTAATCTTGGTTAAATTAGCACTTGGTACATTTCTCACCATCGTGTTAAAATGTGTCCTGTAGAGACGTCGAACAATAGTGTAAGAATAGTTGTTTTTATAAAATGCTCGGTGTGATCCTGTGAGGATCCATCGCTACTATACAATTTTATTGTCCTTGTCACTCATACCTGCAGGACTGCATCTTTCTAAAGCTCCAAGTTTCAAATCATCAGTCACAATCTATTGACAGGTATTATCAACATTTGTGTCTCTTTCACATCAATCATACGACACATTTTACTGTTCCCGAAATTTGTGAATACGAAGTATCGGAGATTATTTTTGGCAAAAGCGCTTTACGAACGATTATTTTTTTAAACTACGTAACTATTTCCTCCCTTGCTCGATGTTAAGATGCTATTTATGTTCTTTCTGTTAATATGGAACAGATTACATAATGTTCCAATTCAATGTCGTCTTTTTGCAGGACTTTCAACACGAACAAGAAGAAAGCTGCATGCACTACCACCATCCGAAATCCAGGAAAACAAAGCGCTCTAAGAAAAAGAAGCGATCGCACTCTGCCTCACTGGTGAGTGGCTTAGGTTTCATCAAAATAGCGTTTTGTTCGTCTAACCACAGATAATATAATACTACGTAACGGTCTAGCTAACTACACTACAAAAAAAATAATCAGCCTAGCCTTTTCCCAACTATGTTGGGGTCGTCTTCCAGTCTAACCGGATGCAGCTCAATCAATCTGCCTAGCCTTTTCTCAACTATGTTGGGGTCGGCTTCCAGTTTAATCGGATGCAGCTGAATACCAGTATTTTACATGGAGCGACTGCCTATCCCGACCTCCACAACTCAGTAACTGGGTAATACGATACCCTTTGGTAAGACTGGTTGTCAGACTTTCGGGCTTTTGACGACCTGTAACGACTGTCAAAGTTCCACGAATGACAGCCGAAACCAACGGCTTAACGTGCTTTCCGAAGCACGGAGGAATCTCGGTATGTAAAGATGGTCACCCAACCACGGACCAATCCCGGTAAGCGTAGCTTAACCTGATAGATCACCCGTGCGGCTGTTATTACATAGCCACGAGCTGCTCTGAAGCTAAAAACCATTATTTTACATGGAGCGACTGTCTATCTGACCAACGACACTGCAAAACGTTTTGATAACAATCTTGCTCTCATTAGAATAAGCTATGTGCACACTCGTCATCGCATCGTGGTGCTCCTGACCATGCCCCATATGTTGGCATCTCCAAAGTGTCCATACACCTGCACTTCTGAGGACCTAAAAAACACCACTGCTGCCGCGTTTGACGTGGACACCTACAGGGGCCCAACTCATTTAATATGTAATTTACCAGCGACTCGAAAAGAAGAAGATCGCTTTCATGCTCATGGTTTGTGTTTGTATTCAGTCGAGGTCGCGCTCTCCATCGCCCATGCAGACTGCCCGCTCGCCGTCGCCAGCGCCAAGCCACGGCACATGGACTTCCGACGAAGGCAGGAAACACAAGAAGTCAAAGAAGAAGCACCGTAAACACTCACCAATGCCTGTAAGTACCACTTAATGGCTGTTCACACGTCGCTGTACTGTGCGATATTTTACAGTAAAATGTTGGTGTGGTGCTAGTTTCTGTCCTATAACTTAATGAGAATACTTGATTTGCTTAGAAATCTCCGACGCCCGAAGAGGGCGGAATAACGGACGATGAGACAATGCGTCACAAGAGTAAGAAGTCGAAGCGTAGCGCTCCCAGCAGTCCCGAGGAGGAGTCGCACGAGCACCCGCACAAGCCCAAGAAAAAGAAGGACAAGAAAGACAAGAAAGAACGGTGAGCACAACATACACGTACAATAGTACACGGCAAACTGACATGCATCATATTTAATAGCGGTTTTCTTTCTTGTGATACTTGTCAACTAAGAGCATCGGATTTAACAGGTCTTGGTAAGGGTTTTAAATTATTTTTATTAAGTCAGAACTCATCATTCTCTTGCCCTTATCCCAATTATCTTATTTATTCTAAAACTATAAAGATAAAGGTCGTGTAGATCCCCAAAAAGGGTCTGATGAAGCAAACGAAACGTGCTAGTGGCACTGAGTGTCTGGCGAGATGTGTCGCACTCTGTCACGTTAGCATGAGCTGTGGTAGCTTAGTTCGATTATATTATGAATAGTGATTATGAAAAGTGACAATCATCTATACATATTATAAATTAAAGTCGCTTTTCGTGTCTGTCTGTGACGGCGGTTTTCTTCTAAACTAAGCAAAGGATTTTGATGTTGTTTTCACCATCATTTAAAAGAATTTATTCCAGAAGGTTTATGTGTATTGATGACATTGATGTCATTAATATTAAACTTTCATACCTATAATAAAGAAATCACGATGTTTTGTCAAGTCGTAAAAACCGAGTGAAGCAGGGGCGGGTCGCTAGCAATATAATATATAGAATATGTGGGTGTACCAGTCAGTAAAATTATAATTTACAGGTTCCCTTTAATTCTGAAAAGCACGGTCTACAATAGTTCTTTTAAAACAAAACTAAAAGACACCCTATTGAACAAATGTCTGTAAAATGCCATTGAAGGTTTTTAATTCATAACTGATTTTAATTACAGTCCGATATTAATTCGACGGAATTCTGACATTTCAGAAGTGTTGCCAATAATAAAACGGTCCCATTAAAAACGGAACGCCTAAAAGCGAAATTAAAAATTAATCGTTCTTGAAATTAAGGTTTCAATTAGAAAAACTAAAACTTAAAAATTGATCGATAATTTTAGAATGGTAATCAAATTTTTTTATTATCAAATTATTGAAGTTACAGTAAGGAAATTATTTTTCTTTCACAGGAATCCCTGTCCACTAAATCCATGGGTTAAAAACCTTTTTTAGGAAAACCTTTTTGTTTGTAAAATCTACGATTCTTGTAACTACAAACATACAACGATGATGATATTAATGATAATGATACCTAAATAAATATTTAAATTTTAAAAATATGTTCTTTTACTCTTGTTTTTCCATTTAGCTACATTAAATTAATATTTTAGTTAGTGTGCATTGAATGCACAGTAATAGAATTTCCAAAATAACTTATAAAAAGGACAAGACAAAAGGTTTATGATATCTGAAGAGTCAAAAAATTACAGCTGTCAGAATTCCATCGAATTAAAAATCAGACTGTATTGTATGTTTTATGTAACTGAATTAATTTCGTAAAATCAATGTTGTTTGTTTTTGTTTTGTGTTATGTAATTTTTAATTTATTTTGTGTAAATTTAGATGCAAATTATTGTTAATGAATAAATGACAACTACTATGTACAGAGCGAGTGGCGGCAGCTCGACTGCGTGGAGCGACGCGGAGCTGGAGTCGCGGCGCGCGGCCCTGCTGGCGCAGCTGCACGAGCACGAGGCCGACTGACGCCGCGTCACGCACATCCACATCTTCAACCGCTACCCCAAGCCGGCCACCGTCACCTCAGTCACCTCAGCGCCGGCCGGGGACCACGCTGTTGACGACGCGCTCTCCCACGAGCACGAGCATTCACTTTCATAAACTTGTTATACTCTTACGTGATATCATGCTATCGAGTTTATGCCTATTCACTAATCATCTCAAGTAGGACATTATTACTTTATATCTGCATGAAAATCAAGACCATATGCACGTCATACGAATAATTGCCGCGTTCGCAATGCCAGACGAAGAACTCGCAGCATACGGATGGCACCCAGTTCAACAAACACAGATAACAGCAGTTATGACTTGTACATTTTTTGTGGCACCGCAATGTGCAAATATATAAAAAAATAAAAACAAATATGTAAAAAAAACAGGATTTTTAAACTGTATTACCAAAAATGTAAACAATATGGAAAAATAATTTGTGTAAGTTTAATTGCTTCTGAATGATGTCTTTCATTAGCAGCTTATTTTAATGTCTCCTGTTAATAGAGAAATAGTGAGTGCTTTCATCTTCATTTATTTAATATTGAGTGTTTCATAGACTGTATGACAAAAAAAAAAATCGATTAGTAAAAAATCGCGTTCAGTCGCAGAATAACCGATCCACCAATATTGTCTTACGGTCGCAAATTTTTTGGAGGTTTCATTTGAAGAAATGCTCAATATTTTATTAGCAAGACGTGTAGTGTTATAGTGGCCCCTCGCCGCACTAGCTGCAGACGACGCGCTTCGCGGAGGACGGTGTGAATCCTCGGCACATATTCAAATTAGAACGTTTTATATGGTCGGTTTCTAGTTAATTTCGACAGAAGAAACATACCCACGACACTACCGGTTGTGTAACTTTTTAGTGCCGTGGTTAAAAGGTAGATTTGATTTCCAAATCCCCTAAAAAGTTTTAGCTGATAGGGTTCTCATTCAGATGTATCGCAAAGTAGACCTTATGGAATCGCATTGTGAGACAACGAAATATATAATATCGTCGGGTTAATTCAAAAACCAACTAACTGCTCAAATTATGATTTCGAGTTAGGGCGTTTTGAAAGTTTGTATCCAAAAATTTCATGTGCTATCTGAGATGATGTTATTCTGAGAAACAGCATCTGATTTACAATTAAATCACGTATGCGTTGATCTAAAGCAGTAGAAAAGAAGGGTTTTACGAAATAAAGGCTTTATTTTAGAAATTAAGCGCTACTGTCGAGTCTCGGTAAGTTACTGGTCATTAATTCAAGCATATATACACATCGAACAAGTATTGTTCCTAATAATCCTGCTAGTTTTAGAGAAAAATGCAAAAAAAACAAAATTTTAGTCGCTTCAACTTCCCAATATTTGTTGAAATTTTGTACTAACTTAAGCTGTGTCCCTTAACGAAGCTTTTTCATCATGAAAACTATTTTTGGGGTTAAAAGTTAATTTATTATTAAATTTAAAATAGAAAAAATTGTTTGATTAAAAATACACCAATGTTGAAAAAATTTTTTTTGAAGTGAAATCTTTATTTTTGGTTGGGGGAAATTGTACAGATTCGCATCACCGCGACACCGCGACATGCTATGCATAGTTTTAGGTTAAGTTTTCACTTCTGCCGGCAGTCCCCATGACTAACAAATTTTTTGAAGTGAAAACTTCTTTAGGCGCTTTGAGCGATTTTTGGTAGCGGAAAATCTTATGAGTTCGTGTCACTGACATGCTAATGTGACGTGTTGACCTGTCAACTTTTCACTTCTGTCGGCAGTCCCCATGATTGCCAATTTTTTTTTAATGCCTTGGGCACCTGAAACGTAACGTTGCCGTAATTCAATTAATGACGCGTTCGTATTAGGTTACATAAATAGCTGTACACAGGTATTTTATTACGTACCTACTGAGAATTATTCCAATTCATACAGTTATAAATTGCACAAGTGCAGAATTTTCACCAACTACCCGATAACTTGACATAAAACAATGATTTTGTGTCAAAAATCAACAGGTAATAGCTATTATCCTTTAATAACTGCAATTATCATTGAATATTAACGCTATTTCCTGTTGTTTATAAGTACTAAAACCATATAATTGGATGTGATCTTTTTTGTTTCTCAAAATTCCGTAGGTAGATTTTGCATGTTTTTTTTTATTTTTTAAACTGATTAAATTTGAGTATCTTGTTTGACTTCGATACAAAACATAATTTTGCTGAACAAGGTATAATTGTTTTGCATGTGGATGGTATGGTTAGATAGTTGGTTTCACCATTCATTATCCCCGAAACAAAGCTTCGCACGGCTTAGTATAATATTTTACCAGTAGAAAGAGCATAAAATTCTGAATCGGTGGGTATATTTAACTCTATATCCTATAATCACTGAGTTAGGTGGTTTTTGAATTAACATGGCGATATGTGTAATTAATTATTATATTGTTTATTACATATTTAGCATTAATGGTCTGACGTAATTATGTCATCTCTTAGCAATAAGTTTAGAATTTAATTACAGAATACAAACAATTATACTGTCCAAGTTGGGCAAGTTTTGAAATGACGCATTCCAATCTTTCAGTAAGAGCGCATTTACACATACGTCGTAACAGGCAATCAAAGCTACAGTATGTGAAATCTGTTTAATCGTCACCGACGTGTCCATTGTCGCGTTTTCACTAACACTAGGCAACACCTAATTTCGAAGCGTACGAGTTGCCTACTGAGAAACGAATGGTGAAACTAGTATAGGCGTAACTAGGCGTTGTTTAGCTTGACATTAGTGAAAATGGGCGCGATTTGCCAATGCGTAATAGTTAGGCCCATCGTCCACGACGATACTCAAAAGCAACGTGTAACACGACGCGACTAACTAATGCGTTATTCACTAGTTTGTGATTGGTTGCATCGTTTACGGACCGCCATCGCCATTGTAATACAGGGATATTTTAAATTGGCTAGCTAAACTCCGCAGACGCGATGGGTATCGATATCTAAAGACGATAAAAAATTTTTTTACAAAAAAATACAACCGACTTCCAAAAACAACACTACAAAGTGAAAAATAACTTTAATTTCGGAAGTCGGTGTCTAAAATGTATTTTCGTTTTTTGCCACCGACTTCCGAAATTAAAGTTATTTTTCACTTAGTAGTGTTGTTTTTGGAAGACGGTTGTAGGTATTTTTTTGTAAAAAAGTTTTTATTTTTCACTTTTTAGTTGTGTACCTACCCCACACAAATTCTAATACCACTACCTGCAAAACAAACTAGAACATCATCCATATAAAAGTGGGGAAAAAATACGTATTATTGAAGCTAAGTCAAAAATGACCAAAGCAAAGTTAATCAATTTTATATGGGACCAACTGTCATGTATACCCTTTCGAATAAAACAAAAAAAAATCCAAATCGGTCTAGCCATCTTCGAGTAATCGGGGAACATAACGAATTGAGAACCTCCTCCTTTTTGAAGTCGGTTAAAAATAATAAATAAAGATATGTTTTTTTTTCGGAGGTCAACAACCGCTGTTAGTGTTGTTACTTGAAGTAAGACATTTTTGTATTAAGTATAACTGTTTTCTTATGTTTAGGTAGCGATACCCATCACGTTGGTGAAGTTTACCTAAAAAAGAAAACAGATTTTTGAAAATTAAATTTCAAGTGACTACAAATAATTACGGTCGGTGATCTCACAAAAAAAATATCATCAACTAAATTTTTCAAATTCACCATTCATTCATTTTTTTTGTTTTTAAGATATTAATATTTTTGTTTTTGTTTTATCATGTTTAGATATCGATACCCATCGCGTCTACTGAGTTTAGCTAGCCAATTTAAAATAACCCTGTACATTAATTTCATTCATCATCATTTAATTTTTTCCCTATGGCATTCTGGATACTTGTTGATAATTTGATTTTCTAACTGTTTACTTTTGAGTAGCGTCGTGGACGACAGGCCTTGACGCCTCTAGCGGGTTGCCTAGTAGCAACAAATCTAACAAAATTGCCGAACACCGAACCTTTGCTTTAAAAAACCACAAGACGTTGCTAAACGTGACTTTACTGAAAACGGACATTTAGGTGTACACTCCTACCAACTTATCTGTGAAATGGCGAAAATTGGAACTATTGCCGTCATGTTGAAATGTCATTCGATTGTGTCGACGCATCGACGACGGTGCCGTTCTCTTTCCGTCTTATTACAAAAAAATGCTTAAGTACTGGTTTAAACCAAAACTAAAAGGTCTAGGATTGTTACGGTATTAAAGTTAGTACCAGGATCAAAATGTGTTTCGATTACAAAACGAAGACCATTCGAGGATCAGTTAGTACCATGGTTATAGCAATGAAGGTCCATGCTTTTAAAATAACCACAGATAAGAAACAAAAATGACATTCTTTCATTCGTTCGTACCAAGATCGTACAGTATTTATTTGAAGCAACGTTCCGTTTCTCTAAATATTGATATAATAGTATCACTTGAAATGCTTAAATAATTATTTATCAATACAAAAATAGGTCAAACATTGTTCTTTGTATAAGTTACAATATATTGAACAAGCACAACTTATACTTTTGACGCGCAATTTGTAAACAAGATGTCATATTTTTTAACACCTCTAGCGTGAAGTAGAGTGATTTAAATACTGCGGGCGGCGCGCGTAATTTGAGACGAATGTTTTTGTTGCGTCCTATACTTACCTACTAATAAATACTTGAATGCACTTCTTATTAATTGATTTTAGTATTACTGTTACTGTTATGAAGTTAGTACTTAAAACATGGATTTTAAATTATTATTAGGTAAGCAATGCTATGTATCATCTTATTTCGACTACTTAACGCGATGTTCTTATTATTATAGGATATATTACGTCAACTTATTGCTCAATCAGCACATATTATAGAAGATAAGTCCACGAAAACATCAGTAAACATGCAGAAAACAAGAGTGGAAGAATATACGGATTTGTGAACCTTTAAGTGTATCTAAAATCTTCGTCACTCAATTCAAAAGGATTCACGCGATAACGTTGTCTGTAAGATCGCCGAGACGTCTCCAGCATATCCAAATCTTCCAAATCCATCAAATCAATCCTATTAATATCCATTTTTAACAATTTGTAAGTAAAACGACACACAACAACGACAACTGACAACGACGCTAACCTCAAATAAATTAGTACCGCAGTTAGTCCAATAGATAAACTAGGGGTCTTTGTGGTTTAACTTTAGTACCATGGATAGTTCATGAACTAGTGATAAACTTCATTTTATAATAACGTTTTATTTAGTCATGGTTTAAACCTAGTAATAATCCTAGTACTAAATTTAGATCGCGTTTTGTAATAAGACGGTTTCAGTTCACCGATAAGTTGGTAGGACTGTACCTCTGTGCACATAATATATTATGACAGTTTCACTAACGTCAAGTGACCAACATTATCTGTCATTGACTAATAATGTATTTAAACCTTATTGCAAGAGGCTAGTTGACAGTAAGAAAAATAACTTTGTAGAATGGTTGTGAGCTAAAAGCAATGAGGTTATATAACACATACATACACACACACATACACTCATTATTACAACCACACCACCATTATTACATTATTTTAACCATAAAAATCATCAATACCTCTTTCTAAGTAAGATTCCCTCCGGATTCTTCTGAATTCCGAAATCAGAACAATCGACGCAGATCGCCTCCGCGAGGACACGGCGGTGCTCCGCCCATCCGGGCAAACCTCCACTGTATGCGTGGAGCATAGCGTGTCCTCCGAGCGATCCACACAATGGTGACACCCGGGCGTTTCCCGCCTTATCCGGAATAGGAACCTCCCGAAACAAATATGTCCGGTGAGGACCTGCGTCAGGTGGAAGATGAGGACGCCGTGGCACCTCTCCAACCACTCCTGAAAGAGGGGACTTATCGCCGCAATTGTGGCG
The DNA here is from genome assembly GCA_946251885.1 of Cosmia pyralina. NCBI lineage: Eukaryota > Metazoa > Arthropoda > Insecta > Lepidoptera > Noctuidae > Cosmia > Cosmia pyralina. Next base: position 18,372,496 of record OX276346.1, read on the forward strand.
TGTCCCAGAAACCTACCCTGGAAAACAAGATATCACTCGTATCTAATTCTGCACCTATTGACGATTTTATGATGAATGTACGCTGCGATGAAATAACATAAATTACTATAGTCTGTTTTGATCCATTTTAATAATAATAAAAGGGTTTCACTACCGTTTTAGATAAGTTTTTCATTTTTAAAAATTCTGACAGGTATTTTGGATTTATAAACTAACTATATTTGATCGTAATTTAACAATTCGATTTAATAATTTACTTTACTTGAAAATGAACCAATTTATTTTCGTACAGCGCAACACTATTTAACACAATGAGATATAAATAATCTATAAAAATAAAAACAAAAACAACAATATAAACTCGCTACGTATAAGATTATTTATTTATTAAATTAAAATTAAATTAATTTTGGTGTAGGAAGTGGTGATTTACTTCGACATATGCGTGATATGTGCTACTTTTCCATTTAGTGCGTGTTTGGGTAGGTACTGTAGAGTGTGTTTAACCCATAGATATATGAAAGAAGGAGATATGCCCGGTAGTTGAAAATGTATCAGAACCCGATGTCGCTAGGTTGGCCCCACCACCGCGCCACTACTACACATGTAGTTCACTAAAAGCAATAGATACAAAGTCGCGCACACACTTGCAATTCATAAATCAGAACATACTACACAATCAATTATAAACCTTAACTCGTCACACACAGCGTGCATTTACCATGCACCGTACAACTTACTCACACAAAAACATCTGGCGCTATTATTGTGTTGTGCAAAAAGCAATTTATTTTACATATACGCTAGTGATTGACTAAATCGGAAAGTTATCGATACTTCCATTTATTACTGTACAAGAAAAATTTGGGGTCCTGAAAATAAAATAAAAAATGATATGTCCAGAAAGTATTATATATTTTAAATTAAAAAAAAATGTATATTAAAAAAAAACACGAATCAATAAATTAAAACAATCCGGTTAAGTTGGTTTAGGCTGTGAAACCATAGGAATTGTTGAACCCTGTTATGATGTGTTTACTCACTGACCTGTAAAGTGGAGGTATTTGTTCAGTACTTGACGTACTCTTAATTTTGGGATTGCCCATTCAAAAAGCCTGCGAGTTTTCTTTAGAGGCTGGAACATTTCTGCCTTAAAGTGAATTGAGCATATGGTGCTACATTTTGTTGGGAACCAGTTAGGTGGCCTTCCTGTGGCATCAATCCATTATTTTTTTGTATTTGTATCTTTTGGGAAGCTAAAAAGGTACTTTATGAACTTATTTATCATTTACATAATAAGTATCTTAAGCTATATAGTCTATAGGAACTAGTTGGCCGCTGAGACAGGGGTGAGGCGGCGGTTCGCAACGCACGTACTGAGTAATGCGCCCCCGCTCCTCCATCCCACCGCTCACATACCTAAGGCGCGATCAACTAGTTCCGCGCGGTCTATACTTCTTAACCTCACGATGAGTAAGCAGGTAGCAGGCAACAGGCGAATAGGCTTTTGTTATTAAAAAAAAACCCTTAGTTAAGAAATAGTTAAATATATGAAAACAAACACATGCCATACTCATGCATAACAAATAAATAGCATGAATATGTTGACTTATTTTAAGCAAAAATCACTAATATTTTATCTGAACCATACCGATTACTACAACGCATTCGAATCTTGTGGTGCATAGTTAAAGACTTTAGCGGAAGTAAAATACCAAAACAAAAAAAAAGTAAGGAAATAGCACGAAGATGCGATAATTTAAACCCTAAAACACTCCACCTAAACATTAATAAACTTACTTTACGACCGTTGGTTATGCATTTCTCAACTAGGTAAAATAATCAAAAACAGTAAAAAAGATTATTTTACATTCTCAAAGGTTTTCCAACCGTACTTAAACGTCATCTTTTCAAGTGTTCCAACCGGGCTAAAACGGTTGACAAATTGAAAAATAAACTATAATAGCAATATAATATTCGCTGGGCAATCGACATTATTATCGATAGCCTACTTTAGTGGATCTTAACCTCATCACTATCTCGCCGCAAGACACAGCGGCTGTACTATGCGACGCTCCGCGTAAATAAAGTATCGTTTTGTTATTTTTACATTGCTTGTCCAGTCGCTTAGCGACATACTTAAGGTAGTGGTTAAGGAGCAATGTATTTGCTGCAAAAATAGTACAGCCGCTGCGATATTTGAAAACAAAAATAACGTAGTAAAAGCAAGAAATATTTTACGATTTGTTGTTTTTTATGATTTTAAAGATAAATACAGTAAAATACTTTTAATTACATATGGTAAGTGATTCCGTGAGATACGAAGTTTTTAATATCACTTCGGTTTTTGCAGGAAACCACTGAAGAACACGGCATTTTTATAATTTATCGTGACCACGGTCGAAAGCGTACTAGTTCGCGGAGACGGCCATTTGGCGAGTAAAGGCACAGCGTGCGCATAACGCGTGGACACAAACACGCCCCCATGCCACTTCTCCTGTTTTTTATATTTCTATGGTTTAACCTTTTAACCGCCCGACTTCAAAACAGTTGGCGTGTCCCCAGCGCCCGGCACAGTGAATCGAAAATTAAATACCTACAAGAAAGAGGGATGTGCAATATTTAACTTTGCGATGTCGATATTTCGTTTTAATAACGACATTTGCATTTACGAGCGTGGTTAACTAACAACTATATCTCACCAAGCTAAGTTTGCACCTCGCGTCGTTTACGTCACACTGGCGCTTAGGTACGGGCTGCAAAAAAGGATTCGCTATGACTTTAAAAAAGTAAACAAATGTTTGTTAGATTTTACTTTGCATTTATTGTTTTTAACATTATATTATACGTAGGTACACGGGTACACGCCGCATTCCAGCGAGGTGTAAACTTAGCTTGGTGGAGATATAGGTACCTACCTACTTGAATACTACGTACCTTACGAAATTATTCGGCATTTTTCGCAAGCCAGTAAAACAAAAAGTGTTTAAAAATTTGATCGATTTATTAATTATTACTTAAACTATTCACAATAAAATCAGTCCAGAGAAGGGTTTGGCGAGTTATACGAACATAAAGTGTCCAAAAGTGCGGTGTGTGGCAGCGCGGCGGCACGCACAAAATAAATTCTAACTATGTATCTACGAGCGAGTCAGCGAGTCCACACGTGACTCGCGCTCGAACCAATCAGAATCACCGTTCCAGAGTGACCGCGCGCGCATTCTCATCGCACGGCGCGCTCTCGCCATCTCACTCACTCTAATTAAGTTTAAAATTTCCATTCAGACATCACCACCATACTACACAATAAATTAAAATACATATAACTAGATATGTAATAAAAATAAAAATTACCTCTACATCAATGTCAAACTCTTCATCTGATAAAAATTCTTCATTTTCATCGCCTTCTAGAATTCGTATTAACTCTTCAGTAGTCGTCATGATAAATTTATATCATGTACATTTACGAGTATCGACATACGAACGTAAAACTTCATGCACAAGCACAACATTGATGGAAAATTCCAGAAGTCGGCACTCGTTTATGACGTAAGAAGCGGTCGTCTTTATCCGACCGTAGCGCAGGGCGTACTAACAAAGTAAGTTTCGGAACATGTAGGCTAGGGATGGGAACCATCAATTCAACCGCTGACATTTCATAAGTAAATTTACTTAATTTTAAAGGAATTAAATGAAATACTCACAAATATTTGTAAAAAAATGTTTTATTAACAATTGCTGTATTTGTTTTAAAGTTAATTAGTCAGTATAACGAGAAATATTTTGATTTATGTTTATTTTTGTATCGGTAAATCTTGGCATATGTCCCGTCCCTCATGTCGGATTTTGTCGTCATGGGCGTTGCACATCAATACAATTTTCTAAAAATAATGTTAGTAATTCATCTAACTTTGGACATTATTTTTAGGACTTCTAATTAAGAGACTAAAGTGTATTAAACTGTAAATGATTACTTACTAACTATTTACCTAATATAAACATATTTTTGATAGAATACAGCTTAATTAAATAAAAAAGCTGATTAAACGAGCATTGATATTTTGGTCGTAAATATACGACTCTGGCGAAATGGGCCCGAAAATATTTGTCGGATTAATCCGACGTAGGCGGTTAAAAGGTTAATCCAAACAGACTACAATTATAATTTAGACTTACAGGAACATACATTCGTCATGCACTAAACTCCCAAAAGTCGGGCAAAATCAAAATCGTTCCTACTGGTAACACTGATGGCAAAAACAATGTTTGATACATTTTTGGATAATCTGAAGAAAATTGAGCAAAGTTACTTGTGAAATGTCTTATTAATCTTTTCAGACCGTGACATACAAATTTTAACCGCATATTCCACTATTTTGTCCTTTTTATCGCTAAGCAATCGCTTATTTGACGTCCAGCTGACAACTGCAGGCTTAGCCATGTTGATAATCTACAATCGATAACGCTAATAGAAAACTAATCAAATGTATAGGAATGACGTCATCGCAACGTTATGTCACGTGGTCAGAACAAACAAATAGAAAATTCGTAGCCAAGTTTACAACTTAACCGATCGTTCAAAATTATAGAATGAAATGTAATCGTTTCTACAACGTTGATCGCTACATCCCATAGAAATGGTAGCCAAGTTACAGTTTTGACAAGCGCTAACGAAACAATGTCGAAGTTTTTGAACGATAGCTAAGCGATCACCGAGACCCAAGAGTAAACATTAAAAAAATGGCGTCTATTATGATTTCATTCTTACATTTCAAGTCTAAATTAAAATAGGTTGTTTTAATACTACAAAAAGATCAATCATCATACTATTAAGGGGGATGCGCTGTGGTAGCCCGCGAAATTCATTTTTTTTGGGATTTTTTCAATTCGTAGGTCCGTGTCAGGTTATATCTTGATCAAAATATGATATGCGGTAATAAAACATATGTATTTATATAACTTTAACCATGAAAATCATAAATACATCTCTCCAAGTTATATTTCGTGCAGATTCGTCGAACGAACGAAATCTAACTTAGAGAGATGTATTGATGATTTTACCAGCTAAACGACTTAAAATAATATTTTGGTTTTTTTCAATTACAAGTCTTCTTGATTCCAATCGCAACCTTTCCGTCTCCCTCTCGTGATAATTTTTTTCCCGGTCTGCCTCTAGTTGTAGCCGGCGATGTTAGACAGCCACGAACTCACTCGTGGCTCGTTCGAAGGGCGTTTGTATTCGCCGTGTGCGTGCTCGAAGAAGCCCGCGGCGCCGCGGCGTGAATGTGGTGGGCGACGCCGCCGGCGACGGGCTAGCCCGATGCCGACGCCGCTGCGGAGCCCCCCGTGACGTGTGGTAGATGCTGGTGTTGCTGAGAATAAATAATTACAGTCATATATAAAAATGTGCTCAAATTAATTATTATTTAGCCAAAATATTGTACCTTTAAAATAATAAAATAAAAGCTACCTTGTTTAACAGAAGGAATAAAATCCAACATAATTTCATCTGCAGCAGAAATTTGGGACGGTTGGGATGGACAGACAATATGCACAGAATCTCTGGTTGGTGGTGGTAGAGAGTTTTGCTCTGATGATGGTGGGGCCTGGAAAATATGAAGAATTTAAATTAGAAAAATTACACTTGTTTATAAAAGAAAATATAGTAATAAGCAAAAACCACAAGCAAAAAAACTAACATCAAAGCCTCTCTCCTGAATTCCAGCTTGACCAATGACAGCAGTCAAACCCAAAATGCCCAACACTCTCTCTTCTGAACCAGTGAGTTTGTCTGCTGCTTGGACCACCACCAGTACCAGAAGCCTCAACATATTCCCAATGCTTTTTTCTTTGTTTTTGTTTTCCAGTCTGCCCACACCTAAACATATTTGTCTGTTAATTTTTGTCATGCATGGTTTCATCAATCATTTCCTAGTCTATGAAGCAAGCTGATTGTTATATGTACTTCATCTTTTAAAATAAGTACGAAATGTTAATAATAGGAAACCAAAAAATATTTTACAATGGTTTGTGTGAGAATCTTACTTTTTTCCCATGTGTCCAATGGCTCACATGGTGGTGGCATGGTGGCATTTGTCCACCAAGGGAGTTAAGTAACTCTCCCAGTTCCTGCCACAATCGGTCAGCTTTTATTCGGCCTTGGGGACCTTGCTGGGGCCTTGTTAAATCGCCATGACTAAAAACAGAAACAAAGGGTTGTTACTATAGTTGGGCAGTGGGTCGTCTTAGGGTTAAGTAAAGAGTCAAACACAATTTATTTTGTTTTTCTTACGTATTAGTTCATGTCGCGTATCACATCATTGTTTATGTTTCACACTTTCAAGTGCCCGAGTTTGATAGATTTTCAAATAACAAAGTAAGATATTTACGAAATAACTATTAATTTACGTACCTTTCCATGAATTCCAATAATGCTGCGAATTGTTCTGGGCTTGCTCGAGATCTAGATTCCATCCTATAAAAGTTATCACTTCATTTATACCTACCTACCTACCTTCATTGGTACCTTTCATTAATATACAGAATCATATCACATTTCGAGACACAGTATTGTTTAAAATTACATTCCACACTGTGATAAACCAATTATAAGAAGAGCTTTACCTTATTTCGCTTTCTTTGAAAACACTTGAAAAACAATTATTTGCCCGCGCCTTTACAACTTTGACGTTAGTTTGACGTTTATATGAACGCTCACCATAGACTAAAGTATAGGTTTTTTCTAAAGACGTTGAAGAATGAGCGATCGACTCAGTCGTGTCAACTTGGCTACCAACTTATCGTTTTCTAAAATCGCTTACGCTGAGGCGTTAACGTTTGTAGAAAGAGATTAGATATGAAACGTTAGTAACTTGGCTAGGCCTGCAGGTTGTTCGGGCCTGTAGGCCTTTGAAACGCTACCTCCGCCTCCCCCAAATGCAGCGCGACGTGTTTATCTACGACGCGCCGCCGACGATTTCGCAGAAAATCCATGCCACAGTGTAAAATATTTGCAGTTGATCAACTTAATTAGTTTTTCTTATACTCCATTTGAAATAGCATTAGACAGAAGTTAAAAAAGGTTATTTTTAATGCACACTTTATAGCAATAGTACAAAAACTTGTTCAAGTTACGATTGACGCCAAATTTATTAAAAATATATTTATATACCAGCTGTCACACTTAATTGTAATCATTTTAACAATTTATCATAATAAATTAAGTTGCTTTCATTTAGATATATTATTTCATTTCAATTTAAAATTACAGTGTCAATCAAAAAAACCTAAAAGAAGCAGGAATGGGCAATATTGGAACGTTTTTCGTTTTACTATAATTCTACCAATTCTAAAATGCTAATAATCCCTTCTTAAGCTCTGACAGCCGGGTTTTTCTAATTTTGTCGGTTTATGTCGCCTGTGAAATTGACGTAATTAATGTTCTGTGGTTGTCGTTTAATGTCATTCACTTGTGAATACTTGTGAATGCTGCGACTTGTTTTTTGTTATTGCCAAATTTTCGTGATTTTGTTGTTATTTGTTACTGTTTTTCTTTTGTTATTGTTTTGTTATCAGTGTTGTTATTAGTGTTGCTATTGGGTTGTTTGTACAAAACGTTAAGTACGTTTTGTTGAGCTATGGGTGATCCCGGTGCTGGCCCGAGCGGCTTACAACAACATTCTGAGTCTGACCAAAGCCAACGGCGAAAAAAACGTGGCCCAAATGTTGACCCCGACGACATAATAATGTCTCCCAAGAAGAAGAGAATGAAGCAGACTGCACTTCGTGCTGTAGAAAAGCAAACTGTAATAAATATTTTTAAGCAATTTAAGGAGTCCTGGCCTACAGATACTCCTCGTTATAAGACTGAGATGATAAATAAAACCGCTGAAGTTGCCGGTAAGGATGATTCATAAAATTGTTACTATAAAAATATTTGAAAGTAACATGCATTGTGATAAAACATATATTTGACTTATTATTTACAGGCGTATCTCGGGCTACTGTCTACAATATAATCAAAGAGTACAACATAAAAGGTCGCCTGCAATCTCCCCCTCGCCAACGGAAGCTCATGAAACGTGATGATTTTGATGACATCACATTCAGTGGAATACGCAGGAAAATTCATTCTTTCTTTTTTCATAATGAGTTGCCCACCTTAGATAAGATACTAGAAGCAGTAAACAGTGACGATTCTTTGCCAGTTTTTAAGAGAAGCAGTCTATATAAAATAATTAAAGAAACATTAAAGTTCACTTATATCAAACGGAGCAGAAAAAGTGCACTCATAGACAAACAGGAGATCGTCCTATGGAGAATAAAGTATCTTCATGAAATAAAAAGGCTAAGGAATGAAGGAAGAAAAATATATTATTTAGATGAGACTTGGCTAAATGAAGGTACAGTGCTTCTAAGTTTCTAAACAGTCTAAGTTTAGTTTTTATGCACCAAGCAAACCTGTATTCAATAATGTTATGATTAATTATACAGTGAAATAAGAGGAAAGTGTAACATTATTTCATAAATTTGGTTTGTGAATATTGTATTTAAACCTTTTATCATAACAGGTCACACGAAAAGCCTAATATGGCATGATACGACTATTAAGTCTTCAAAAGAAGCACATCGGGAAGGTCTATCCACTGGCTTAAAGAACCCAACGGGAAAAGGAAGGCGGCTTATTATTGGACATATTGGTATGTACTTTATTTACTTGCATTAATTGGTTTTTAATATATATTTTGTTGGCTGTCCTCACCATTAGCAAATGAACACCCCATTGTTATTGACTATTAACAAAGTAATATTATATTGTATTATGAATTTACACAAGCAATGCGAACTATTAAAGTTATAAATTTTGTTGCTACTTTATTATTGTATAAATAAATGAAAACTATTTCCAGCAGTGAAACTATATAGGGGTACGGAATAATTGACTTGTATTCGTTTTATTTCACAGGATCGACTGAAGGGTTTTTAACAGATGCTGCATTAATATTTGATGCAAAGAAAGGCGATGGAGACTACCACTCCGAAATGGACGCCTTCAACTTTGAAAAGTGGTTCAAGTTAATTTTAACTAAAATTGAGAGTGGTGCTGTAATTGTTATGGATAATGCGCCATACCACTCAAGGAAACTGGAGAAGCTGCCAACTACCGCCACACGTAAAGCAGATATACAGGAATGGTTAAAAAACAAAAATATTCCTTTTGAGGAAAAAGATCTTAGGGCAACTTTATTAGAAAAAGTAAAAACACAAAAACATTTATACCAAAAGTTTGTTGTAGATGAGATGGCTAGAAAGAAGGGTGTTTCAGTATTGCGCCTCCCACCTTACCACTGCGAGCTCAACCCTATAGAACTAATATGGGCTCAAATGAAGGGGTATGTGGCCCAACATAATAAAACTTTCAAACTGAATGAGGTGAAACAATTACTCCCACAAGCTCTGGATAGTATTACGCCAGAACGATGGCAGTCTTGTGTTGCTCATGCAATTAAAGAAGAGGAAAAGTTTCGCCAACTTGATGGCATAATGGATGATGTGGTAGAAAAATTTATTATTAACGTTGGTGAAACTTCTTCATCTTCATCATCTGATGATAGTGACTAAATTCTATGATGAAAGCGAAGAAGTTTCACCAGTTTTCAGTGTTTGTATTGTAAGTTGTTAGTTTCATTAAAATATTGTTAAATAAATGACTTTTATTTCCTTCCTTCATTAAATTTAAATCATCATGACGTGATTGGCTGTCTCATTCAGTCGTTTTGGTTGTAATGTGTGATGAAGATATTATTATAAATAAAGCATAATTAAAAAAAACATTTCGTTTATCTAAGTATTTAGTACTGTCTTAGACCTATTTATTAATGTTCTCTTTAAACAATTTTATTTTAATTGTTATATCTTAACTTTGAAATAAAATGTTGTGCACTCCTGCTTCTACGATCCTCTTTTTTCTAATGCTATTATAAATGGAGTATAGGTCGATATTTATTCCTTAGGTTTACATTTTATGGTGTCTACGGTGGAGTGAACTAAGATGATTACATAAAATGTCGTGAATTTGTTTTCACATTATCAGATAACGATACCAACACGATTCGATAGCGATAGGTTCAATTATTACCGGCCCCATGATATTGTTGAATATCGATGACCATCGCGACTCGACAAACAAGCACACTACTTAGTATCGACGTCTCGAAGCCGGCAGTGCGAGAAATTTTGCTCAAGTGAAAGAATGCCCGCTACTCTCACCCCGCACTGTCTTCGCCGGTAGATATCGTGCCGATATCGGTGTCGGTGTATGTGGAAATCGGTTACAATGTTATGGGCATGTGATGCGGAGAATGAAGAAAAGGTCGTCTGGAATGTTTTGATTATGAATCTGGATGGCTATACGAGTAAGGGAAGACCAAAGAAACGATGGATGATCTGTGTGAAAGATGATATGGCTAGAAACGGAGTGACTACCGTGATGACAACTAAGTAATAGAGAAGTATGAAAGATAAAAACAAGTTATATCGACCCGAAAAAAAATGTGATAAGGGCAGGAGAATGTAGATAATCGGTGTCTGTCGTTGACTACGACGATATAGGTGACAATAAAACAATGTAAAAGCGAATTATTCCATTACTTCACTGGGCGGAGCAGGAAACGAATATAGCAGATAGTTTCAGATTTAACCTTTAAATGATTATCATCGCGCTAAATCTTTATGGAGTTAAGGCTTAGCGGATGGAAGGATGTCAATCGTGATATAATAATAACATAAGAACGGCTATTTTACTGAACATTCATCCAAGCAAATAGCTTAGTGGTTCGACGACTTCTTTGCAAACCTGTGGTTAAAAGTTCGATTCTCAACTGTTGATGTTTTTTTTCAATTTTTTTTTACATTTTGTTATACTGTTATTTGATAGCTCGTAGAACGTACACAGAATCCATGAAGTTTATTCCTTTTATATCATCTACGGTTATAATAAAAATAAATATCAATGGTTAGCTGACAGTATTAATGAGAAATCCCGCGTGTACAATCTACTGTTATATTTTTTAGCAATAGCCGGGTTCGTCAGGAATAATCTGTAAGAATCACTCAGTGTATCAGTGTGTGTGTGTGTGTGTGTGTGTGTGTGTGTGTGTGTGTGTGTGTGTGTGTGAGTGTGTGTGTGTGTGTGTGTGTGTGTGTGTGTGTGTGTGTGTGTGTGTGTGTGTGTGTGTGTGTGTGTGTGTGTGTGTGTGTGTGTGTGTGTGTGTGTGTGTGTGTGTGTGTGTGTGTGTGTGTGTGTGTGTGCCATTATCTATTAAATGCAGGAACGGCACGAACAGGCGTTTACGAGTATTTATTCACTAAAAACGAAAAACTTTGCAAGCAATGGGAAATTGCTACAGAAGCCTGCGGGTTTCGACCTTAGGACGAGCTGCTTCTCAAACGGACGACTCTCTGTATATTTTGGCTGCTGAGACCACAACTACAAACGCTAGTTAGAGATAAACATGATTTTGAGGTAGTAAGGTGAAAGTTTCAAATTGCAATGGTTCTACTGGGTATCAAAAAGTCACGCAAAAGTAAATGTTAATAGAAATTAAATTTTTTCATTAAAAAAAGATCTCTTTTGCAAACTTTTATGCTTCTAGCCCAGCGATTTAGGCTGTGGATTGTATGTCAGTGAATATAAGAATTTTATCAAGTAGACAAGCGTGTGCCCGATGGTATTTCCCATCGACATAAATGGTGAATTTTCATCCCCTATTTAACCCCTTTAGTGACTGAATGAAAAAAACAGTAAGATTTTTATTAAGTACGGGCTAAAAATGGTCGTACTGCTTTGCTTCTGCTGTAACCATATTCTTTTGTTTTTGATGTCGACCACTGCTCATAAAGATAAGTAAATATTGACAACTACATATGACGGAACAATTGCCGTACTTTATTGTCAAGGGACGTACCTACTGCTACAGCTATAATTTATCGAATCTACTATTCTAAGACATCAAAATTAATTTAGTGTATTTTTTAACCGGCCCCGCTCATGTCGGATTGCCATCCCTTAGGACTATTAGCCTAAAAAAAATTGCAAGTATCAATACGTTAAAAGTTACAAACCTACAAACATACGATAGGTACGTCATCGACTAACTTGCTTTGGAACATGGACACCGAGTGATAGGTACGGTTATTGCCTAACCAGGCTACGTTCACACGGAGCTATTTTGCAAGTGTATAGAATACGATATTTTATCATATACAGTGACTTTTTGTACTCAAAACTGAAAGTTTATTCACACAGCTAAAACGATACAAGTATATAATCTTTTCGATCGACAATTTTTATCGTGTTCATGCATTAGGTCATGTTAGTATAGCACTTTTGTTTGAAACAGCTCGACGAAATTCTCTGGCAGAAAATCGTCACGTAACGAAAAAACGTTTAAATGCCCCCTACATGCGACTTTGTCTCTTTCTATTATATCTTGAAAGAGACAAAGAGAGAGAGGACAAAACGACGACAGACGAGGACGGAGAGGGGGAATATTTTCGAATTTTACTTCATGGGTGGCGTTTTCATGGTTTTCGAGGGAGCCAAAGCCGGTAGTGAAGTTAAATTGATAATTCAAGATGGCGGCTGTGATAATTTTGTGTTTGTATTTTAAATCATACGTTAGAAGGAACTTCGTTCCTGACGGTGGTCCCCGACCGCACATTTTTATTTTTTTCTAATTTTCATTGTTGTTGCCAGAGTGAAAGTTGATTATATTAGTATCCAACCGGCAACCGGATACATTGTATTTATACATATTATGTGTAATTAATGTAGGATATGGTAGTAGCGAAGACAGTTCGATGGAGAGTGAAATAGTAATATGGATGAATCTGATGAAAAAATCTTAGAAAAATGTGTTTTAAAACTTCTTCATAAAGGACCACGTTAAAAAAATATAAACTACTCGCGCTTGACTATAATTTTATCGATAATAATTTGCAGTTTCTTAACACACACAACACAACAACACAATTAAACGTCATCATACCACATATAAATAATCACATTTTCGAAAACGATATTATGAATTAAAACTATAATATAATTACGAGATATTTTTTCTGAGCTGTCGCAATTTCATATCTAATGTGTTCCTCTTTTATTTGAATTTTTTGAACAACTGCAGAAAGAGCGAATTTTTAAAAATTTTGACACAGGTCCAACCTCCATGACGTCCCGCAGGACTCTGATCGCGAGCGGATTTAGCCAAATTGACTAATTTTGAGTTTATTTAAAAAAAATCTATTAAACTCAAAAATCCAACCGTTAAATTCCCTCCGGGATATGATTACCTCATGTTACATGCAATTTTCATATAATTTTATGCTGTAATTAGGAAATGAAACGGAAAATGGTTTTGAAATCGACCATGTTTCGGATTTTTTTTTCATCGAGGAAAGTACAACGTATCGTGTTTTGAACCGTTAATTTCCCTAAAGCAAGGAAGCTATCTATGCCATATATTTTTTTCAGGACCTTAATAAAATCATTTGACCATTTAAAATTGATTCTGAAAACAGGAAAATTCGGATAACCCCTCGTTAAATACCTAACCGATGGTTTGAATGTTGGTGAATCAGGCCTATAAAGATGATGACATCACTAGAGCCGCCATTACTGTGTGCCTTAATTAATTAATTAAATGTTTCTGTTTTCACTATGAAAATTGAGTTTTATAAATGATATAATAGTATTGACCTTCGTATTTCCGTGCCCTTACCGCTCGTGTCGTATTTCTGCGACAGAGAACATGCATGACTTTTTCGTCCTATTATCCTTATATTTTATTGTAGGTATTATCTATCTTCTTTAATGTTGCCTTCAAATGCATGCAAGTTGGTAATTTTCCGTTCCGTACTTTTTTAGGTTTTGGGATTTATTGTCCTCCAGCAGTTATATTATATCACTATTCGACTATAGATGACATTGTTTCCATGGATTAACACTTATAGGGTAGGTACTTTTAATCCCGGTAGTACGTACCCGTGTGATATTTCCCGACTCCCACGCGGGCGAAGCCGCGGGCAAAAGTTTAATTGCTTCATATGTTCATAACACAATGAATGTTGTTGGACTGTCAAAATGAAACCGATTCCTTCTGTGTGTTACGCAATAGCCCCGGCACATGAAGAGACTACAGAGTTGAATAAAAGGCTTGATGCAGAAAGCGGTAGATGCCCTTAGACTTGGTTAGGCCGGCCCAGAAAAAATTGCCTTTGGACCGCTGACCGTTGTTGTTACCTTGGTTTACTTGTACTTTAAAAGGCTAATAACTTTATTTTACATAGAAGTATTTAAAAAGTAAACTACAAGAAAAAAACGAAAATATACTATAGAAATATAGTCTCAAATCTGATTTCGAATAGAATAACTTCAAGCAAGCTGATATTTGTACAATGTACATTATTGTACAGTCAAGAAAATTATTGTTATGCGAATTGACACCCTACTACTACTTGCCGTGTTTTAGCCATTTTCATACAACTGTCAAAGAATGACGGTTGTGATTTGAATATACAGACAATTTCAGTTCGTAGTAGTCAATTTGCTTAACAATAACATACCCTGACATACAAAAGTGATGCAAAAAAATGGTTATTGTTGTTATTTTTCAATTAAATAATTCTCTAAATATGATGATCTTATATGAGTAGGTAGTGTAGGTAGGTATCTGCTTTATTCCTGAGTAACTTTTCCACTACTGAGCGGAATGCCTTTCCTCTGGGAGTTGCGAGTTTGGGACACAATGAGCGGTGAGTATTTGCACAGTCTAAAGCCAGTGGCGTAAGTAACTTCAGATCAGACCCAGTGCAAACTTATGTTGTTGATTTTTCAAACTCAAATTGTTAACTTTTGTTGTTTTTTTTGGATAATTTTTGGCCGAGCGAGTGAAGCGTCTGCTTCAACTGGCAAAATTTGCTTTCCTTTGTCAGTTTGTTGGTACACACGGCTACACATCAAGCTATACATTTCCGGCTATAGAGCCGTGCGTACTTTTACAACCGATCTGACGAAATTGTAAATGACGACGCTAGTAGATTACAATAATAATAATAATAATAATAATCGAAAATGACCATGTCACTTTGTACTGGGATCGGTCTATCATTACTGACAGGACTATTGTCGCCAATAAGCCTGATATAGTAGTGATAGATCGGTTAGTGCGCCAAGCAATGATAGTCGATGTTACCATTCCACATGACGAGAACCTCGTGAAAGCTGAGAAAGAGAAACAAATAAAATATCTCGACTTAGCTCGCGAGGTTGTTGATATGTGGAATGTGAGCTCGGCTGTCATTGTGCCGATTGTCGTAACGGCCAATGGCCTGATGGCCGAAAGCCTCGAACAACATCTCTCGAGGCTATCATTAGGCGGTTGGATCAAGGGCCTGATTCAGAAGGCAGTACTCCTTGATACGGCTCGCATTGTGAGAAGGTTCCTGTCTCTGCAGCCCTAACCACCGGTAGCTTGGACCCTGCTCCCGACACCGGCGGACCTCTATTTTTTTATATTTTTAAATGTTTTTTTATATCCTTTTTTTAAGAAATATTTAAAAATGTAAATAGATAAGAAATTAAATAAATAAACGAAATAATAATAATAACCCCACCGCCGTATCTCTACGTTGACGTCGTGGTGGGGCTTGCGCGCTCCGAACTTTGGGTCTGTGCCGGTGGAGTTTACTTTGCCGAAACAGGTCTAGGGTGAGGAGCCAGACCAAGAGAGATACGTGAACCCGCAGGGCAGCATGTGGCGAGCTGTTGGGCAGTAGCGACCCCACGGACCCTATTTCCCGGGAGAAGTCTTGTTCTTCACCTCTGGCTTGCCTTTATTGGCCGGCTGGAGTGAACACTGACGGGAACAGAGCTCCCACCTCATTCTTGCCTTTATTGGCCGGCTTGAGTGGAGATTCGCAAGAGCAAACGTGCTCGGAGGAAGGAAGTATTCCAGTAAGTGCTTGTAGGGATCTTGACCATCTTCCGGGCTCTGGGATTGTTCTGAGAGCCGTGGAATACCTCTCCACTCCTCAAGCACCTCAGGACATGTTGCCCCTTGTCGCTACGTCACTATGTGCTAGCGACCGTTTCCGGGGGCCCATTATTGAGTGTGCAAGTCACCCCCTGCCAATTTATCTGTGTATATTATATAACATTGGTCAGGCAGGGGACATAGTTCTTCCATAGTTCAAGGTACCCAATCCATGTAGCCACCCAAACCCATAGGCCCAATGTGTTTTGTTTCCATGTTCTGCAATAGTCCTGCACCAACCGGGGGTTGTCCTTGGGTGCACTTGCATAGAGCATACAGGGATAATCGTCGGCTGGTGCCTCCTCGTCATTTGAAATTGCCTAAGGGGCCTCTGCGAGTTGGCTTCGGCCCCTCGTACGCCTTCCAAAGGTCCGGGACCTCAAGGTCCGGGACCTCAAGGTCCCGCGATAAGCCAAAGGCAAAAAAGATAATAATAATAATAATTCCTTTATTTTCAGGCTACTAGGGCCCATAGATAAAATACACAAATGATTGGTACAAAATTATAAACTAATACATATAAAAACATTTAACAAACTTAAAAACTACTGCACATGAAGTGACGGCGTCGTGTTACGCTGCGAGGTGTCGCGTAGCTGGCCGCGGAAACGCCGATACAACACACCTTTCGGCCAAAACTAATAATAATGTAGGTTTTCAATCTGCCTACGCCTAGCCTTTTCCCCAACTGATGGGGGTCGGCTTCCAGTCTAACCGGATGCAGCTGGGATCTGATGACCATTCGTCACATTAGCTATTTCGTCGCTATCCCTATTAGGTCACATTCACTAATACGTCACCTTGTGCATCTGGTCAGTTTTCTTAACTCGATTCATGCTCTATTTCGACTTATTCCCAACTCGTCCGACGCATAATGTACAATTAAACACAAAACAAATGTTTCAGTACCTACTACAATTTTTTTTTATAATTTAGGTACCAACTCGTACAATCAATCTTGTTTTAATTTTTACTAAGTTTATACAATGACGATACAAAAACAAAATAAAAATAAATTAAACTGAACAGACTCTCTCGTAACATAATAGGCAGGCACCTAACTAGCATTAAAAAAATATAGGTTCAGTAATTTTACTTCCGCCTTCTTTGATTTCGCTTGTAATAATTAAAATGTAGGTATATTTTATATTCTAAAAAATTATATGAATTACTTTAACCCAATGACACACGGTACATTTAAGAAAAAAACACAGTACTTATTCAATTATTGAGGGTTTAATTTTTTTGTGTGTCATTGTGAACAGTCTGTTCGTTTCGAAATTTTTGTACATTGTAGGTACGTATGCATCGGACGAGTTGGGAATGAGACGAAATAGAGCATGAAACGAGTTAAGAAAACTGACCAGATGCACAAGGTGACGTATTATTGAATGTGACCTAATAGGGATAGCGACGAAATAGCTAATGTGACGAATGGTCATCAGATCCATGCAGCTGAATACCAGATGGATTCAGGCTGGCTGGACAAATCTTCAAAATAGCTCGCATTTAATTAGGTCAACACATGTGAAAAACCACTTCGCTGGTCTCTCAATCTCTGTAACGGAAGTGATTTTGACGACTTGTTGCATATCAACGGGCGTCACATAAATTTGTAACAGGCATCGAGCTAAAAGTTTTGTGATACGTACCTACAGCGGTTTAGTAGAAAAATGCTGTGTCCAGCCAGCTTGAATTTACGTATAAAACTTCTGGCTGGCACTTCCGAATCTCAATAACGAAATCGTTTTCGAATATGGTTCCTTTATTAACATTTAGTGACGCAATGTGTAACAGTAATAACACATGTATCTCCGCTGCTTGATGATCTACGGCCCGAAGGCCGTAGAATTCGTTAGAGATTTCGTTATGTGTTACACATTTCGAAAAATGTGTTCAAAATTTTGTGACGGGTACGATAATGATAACCTGAATTTGTGACGGAGAAACTGCGTAGTTTCAAAGATATTGATCATTTGAAACTATCATTCATATATCATTGACTGGCTTCAAACCCTCACCTATGAAGACCTGGAGAGCTTGGTCAAACCCTGATTTGTTTCCAATATCGACCTCTTCCTTCCGAAATAGATTTATAACATATAAATTAAGACACACTCACGCACACACACACATACTCACATACCTAAGCAAACACCCACACGCTCATAATACATTCGCTCGTACCTACACATATTCACATTTTTAACCTATTATTCTAGTTTGTAATCTATCTCCTGTGTTTAGTATAAATTCTAGAACGCTATCGTCCTTTTCCTGAGGTGGGCGTTAATTCCTACGACACAGTATTTTACTAATGTAGGTATTATCGCACTAAATGTTTTTGTCATACTGTGTTTATGTTCAATAAAGAATTTTATTATTTACTTATTATTATTTTTTGTCTTTGGCTTATCTCGGGACCCTGGGGTCCCGGACCTTTGGAAGGCGTACGAGGGGCCGAAGCCAACTCGCAGAGGCCCCTTAGACAATTTCAAATGACGAGGAGGCACCAGCCGACGATTATCCCTGTATGCACTATGCAAGTGCACCCAAGGACAACCCCCGGTTGGTGCAGGACTATTGCAGAACATGGAAACAAAACACATTGGGCCTATGGGTTTGGGTGGCTACATGGATTGGGTACCTTGAACTATGGAAGAACTATGTCCCCTGCCTGACCAATGTTATATAATATACACAGATAAATTGGCAAGGGGTGACTTGCCCACTCAATAATGGGCCCCTGGAAACGGTCGCTAGCACATAGTGACGTAGCGACAAGGGGCAACATGTCCTGAGGTGCTTGAGGAGTGGAGAGGTATTCCACGGCTCTCAGAACAATCCCAGAGCCCGGAAGATGGTCAAGATCCCTACAAGCACTTACTGGAATACTTCCTTCCTCCGAGCACGTTTGCTCTTGCGAATCTCCACTCAAGCCGGCCAATAAAGGCAAGAATGAGGTGGGAGCTCTGTTCCCGTCAGTGTTCACTCCAGCCCGCCAATAAAGGCAAGCCAGAAGTGAAGAACAAGACTTCTCCCGGGAAATAGGGTCCGTGGGGTCGCTACTGCCCAACAGCTCGCCACATGCTGCCCTGCGGGTTCACGTATCTCTCTTGGTCTGGCTCCTCACCCTAGACCTGTTTTGGCAAAGTAAACTCCACCGGCACAGACCCAGAGTTCGGAGCGCGCAAGCCCCACCACGACGTCAACGTAGAGATACGGCGGTGGGGTTATTATTATTATTATTTTAATTTTCCCATACAAACATCCATTAATATTGTGAGGTGACCATAATTTTTGCATAAAAATAAAGATGAACGTCAAGATGACGGGACCCCGCCCGGTTTTTGGAATATTATGTGAATAGGATTGAATACAATATTTCTACTATTTCATAATAAAATTCTACACTCACAAAATTTCAAAATATTCTATTAAAAAGTGGTCCCGCTATTTTGATATAAAACAACGGGACCACTATTCAGTTAGGTAATGAAAAACACATGGCGTGATCTTAAACTGTACACATTGTATTTAGGCGTTTAGTTTGTTGCAGTTTTACTTTGTAAGGAGTATTATAAAGTGCATCACTTAATTTTTAGGACACTCGGTCAAAAGTTATTTTCTTATTATATCGTGACTGGCATAATAAATTTTAAGTAAACAGTCTCCTCGCCGCGCATGTCTGTCTGTTTGAATGCGATAAAGTCAAAAAGTACCGAACGGATTTTCATACGGTTTTCACCAATGGACGGAGTGATTCAGTATGTAATTCATTAGTTTGTGTAAATTGGCTGAAATATATGAGGATGATTGTTGAAGATGTCGGAAAAAGTCATGCTCACTGGGAAATTTAAGCCCACCGTACACGGCAACGACATATCGTAGCGATTTGAGTTTGCTCAGTTATATCGGACGGCCCTATGTTTCCACATGAACGTTCTCATGGGATATTTTCCAACATCCATGCAGGCGAAGCCGCGGGCAAAAGCTAGTATACTATATATACTATTACTATTTAATAAATATATATTTTAGATACTATACTATATTATAAATTCGAAAGTAACTGTCTGTCTGTCTGTTACCTTTTCACGCCTAAACCACTGAACGGATTTCGATAAAATTTGGCAAGTCTATAGATGGCATCCTGAAGAAGGACATAGGCTACTTTTTGTTTCAAAAATAACCCTACAGGGGGTGAATAGTGAAAGTTTGTATGGGAAACCCAGCATTTCTTAAGTTAGGGATATGAAAATTCAAATTTATATTTTTGGTAGGGAATATGTGGTTCAGCGTTTTTGGAAAAGTAAGGCCTAAGGGGGTAAAATAGGGGTTGATTTTAAAATTCACAAAACTGCACGGACATCAACAATGATATTATTATAAAAAACCGGCTTGGTTGCTGAGAGCGGCCACGGAGCACTACGACCGCGTTGCCTCGCAGTTTAGTAACAATATTATTATAAAAAACCGGCCAAGTGCGTGTTGGACCACGCACAATGAAGGGTTCCGTAGTTGGGATGAATTTATCCCAAGAAAAAACTTAACATTAGTTGAAAAACATGGTCTTCCATACATTCCAACTGCAAATGTAAGTTGGTTCATTATATTACTCGTAAACTTGAAAAGCCTACTTAGCTGGGATATTTTTCCTTTTAACTTCGTTATTTAAACTACTACCTACCGTGAATTTTTTCACCCATCCAAAAGTAACCGTTTAGCTGGCAGGGTGGGGACACTTTAACAAAAATTAGCACTTTAAAGCTAATATTTCAGCAACGGATCCCTAAATCAAAAAGTTGTTTTCACAAACCCACAATATTTTTGAAAGACCCCTCCAACAACACTCCACACTATGGGGTAGACGAGAAAAAAAAAACATCCCCACTTTACGTGTACAGAAGGTACCCTAATAAGAAAGTCAAAGTGGTAAAATAAAATTGATTTTATTTTACCACTTTGACGGCGTGATGAATATGTCAAATTATAGCTTTCTAGTACTATGTGTCTCTTAGCTAAGCTGCGGACGGACATAGCGAAACTGTAAGGGTTCCTTGTTGACTACGGAACCCAAAAAACCGCGTTGCAGATTTTAAAAATAAAAAGGGGTATCACTACATTAGTATTATTTAATCTCATTCCCTTTACCCAAGTGAAACAGCTATGTAGGTAAGTAGTTACCATCGTGGACATTTGTATTGAATTACTTTTCGACCTTATTACCGGGTTGAAGGGGAAAGCCAAAGGAAAGACTGTTCTAAGGATTTCAATAGTATGTTTATTAAGTTCATTGTTTGGCGTTCAGAGGGCGCTGATTGCAAACAAAATCGAAAACTGATCAATAACTGTCAATAACTAAAGATCGAAAACGTCAGTTGCAAGCTACAAGTCAGTTGTAAGGTTGCAAGTCTACCTTTAGTCTATGGCCAGGAGCCCCCTTCCCATGAATCCGTCCACAGATAATAAAGTGCATTAGTATTTTATAGATGATAAACCCCATGGAATTAGTAGGCGATAGTGATCCTCTTTGACAGTTATGTTGTTGACGCTTGACAGTGACAGTTTATAATGACTGACATTTCTTCATAATTGGAAGTTATGGAATTGGGAACTTACGCGTGTCCCGTAGTCGCTTATTTATTATTTACATTGAGAAATTATTAAGTTCAATCTAATCGTTTTGCAGATAGTGAAAGATACGACATATAAAGTATGTCAATTTGGAGTTCTGGTCACAAAAATGTGGATGAAGATCAGTCTGAATTTATAACAGATTTCCCCAGGAAATCATACACCAAAATTGACGCTACTTCAAAATTACAAGTAATTCAAGCTCTAGATAATGGTCAATGTAAATCCGACATAGCTAGAGAATATGGTGTTCATCCCCAGACTATTTCATCAATTTACAAAGAAAAAGATTCTATCATAAAAAAATATACACAGAAATATAACCTTCTAAAGGAAATTTGTAGTCTTAATCTAGAACAAAACCTTTTGGATTGGTTTGAACAACAATTTGAAAGTGAAAATGTTATCACAGAAGATAATCTACGCAATAAAGCACAGGACATACTCAAGGGGTTGAGTGAAGAATTTACTTGCATTGATGATTGGCTGTTAAGTTTTCGCACAAGACATAATATATCCAAATATACATCTGATAATGTTTGCAGTGAAAAAGGTAAACAAGATTGGAAAATGTTTCTCAATAGTGCAGAGTCCAAAGATATTTATCTGGGTGGTGTTTGTGCATTATCACACAATCTTGACCACAACAGCTACCTAAGTGGACAACATGCTGACAGTTATGTTTCATTACTGTTTATAGTAAATACTTTAGGAACTGACAAAAAGGAAGTAGCAGTGGTTGGTAAAGAGTTAATGGAAACAGAACCACATGTTAAAAGCTTGCCAGTTAACTATTACTATTGTATTAATTCACAAGTAAATTATTCTGTAGTCCTGAGCTACTTAACAAAATGGGAAAAGGAATTGGTATCTAAAGGTAACCATGTAACCTTGGTATTAGATGTCCCAGAAAGCTTCACACGAAACCTACATTTCGAAAATATAAGAATAGTCAGTACTACTGACCTAAGCTATGGGACAAATATTTTAGAAAAGGTAGTTGAATGTTTTAAATACCATTACCGAAGATTACAAATAAGTAGATCTTTAACCTACGGTAAAGACAACTCATCATTTATGGATTACATTCATATGATAGGCAGTGCATGGTATAATATACCACAGAAGTATGTCCGGAGCCTATGCTTCCCACCCGGTGATGGCAGTCTATTCTTGAATGTCAAAGAGGACAGCGACAGTGATCATAGTATATCTCGGTGGTGCAAGACATATAATATTCCACTGAATTCGGAACAGTGCCCAAGTTCATTAGATAAATATATTTTTTGTGATAACAAACTGCCATATATTTTTTGTGGGCAACTGGATGAAAGTTTGCAAGCTACTGAAGTGCTAAGTCAAAAAGCGTGTCAGTCCACCTCGGGAATGGAGGCCTATCAGGCTATGAAAAGAATTGTTTCTTATCTACAAGGAGAGGGTGCAGGAACTTCAATTATGAAATATGCCAAATATCTGGAAAATCATCTTGAATATGGAGCACTTTTGCAAATGCACCAAATTATAGCTAGTACAAATGATTCTATTTAAATAAAATATTGTTTTAAAATAAAATAATTGTTTTATTGATTCAATGGTTATAAATAGTATTATAATTATAGTATAGTATTATAGTTATAATTATTAAGATACACAATATACTTACTTTATTTATACTCCTAAGTTTAATGACAAGTAATCGTGTTTCTAAACCCAATCCTGGTATCCAATACCAGGACCAAATACTTACAGGCCATTTACAGTTCTTCTTTTACATCAGTATTCAGCATTTAAAAACATTCACCAACTGTATTTCCTACTGGGTTGGCATTGGTGGTGTATCATCACTTATGTCATAAACGGTAAATTACTACCAAGGCTTGTTTAATTAAATGGCGAAACTTCAATCTGGGCTCAAACCCAATAAAACAAAAATCATCGAAATTGGTTGAAGTGGTAAAAAGTTGATCGCTGAACATAATACTTCTTAGACTTTGCTGAACATAGATAAAAAAGGATTCCAATGAACGAACTTTTTTATGTCGCGGACACATTAACGGGGTATGCCCTTGGCCTTGATAATCGCGATGAAAGACGTTGGCCGTAGCCACTATTTACAGCGATAATTTGACCGAGTTTAACTACCGCGATGTTTATGGCAATGATGGGCGTTGACGTTAGTGTGGCAAGGGCATTAGAAGTCGATTAAAAAGCTCGAACTACTGTTAATCCCAAGATTGTCCCCAGTAAGTAGGTAAAACCTAAGATTTACATTAGTTGCAAATAACTCCATCAAGCCTATTCCCTGAAGGGTTGGGCAGAAGTGTATTTTTGTACACACATTGTTTTGATCAATTTGCCAATATAAGGCGCCTGACCACCACCGTCGCGTCGCCGACGAGGAAGAGGAAGCGACTCGCTATCAACGATTTTCTCGCTCAAAAAACGTAGGTAGGTACAAAAGATTGTAAGTCCCATTATTAAGGCAACGTTTCATTGTCGCAGCGACAAGAGCTGTCGCAGCGACAAGAGCTGTCGAAGAGAGTACCTACTCACTTAGCAACGTTCGCTTGGCGGCAAATCACTCGCTGACAGACTCACGCTTGGTTTTAGCTTGGCGATTCGCTGGTAGGTATGTAGCGAGTAATCGCTCGTCGCCGCCGCGCAATTGCTGCTCGTTGCTAGCTAACTCGTTTTTAGTTGCTAGCTCTAATCGCTTCTCGTTAATCGCTGGCTGTGGGACAGGTGCCTTACTAGGTAAATATACAATATTGATTAAGAATTTTGCAATTCATTAATTTCAGCCGAAAGTCGTCCACTGCTGGACATAGGCCTCCCCAAGCACCGCCGATCAGACAATCATGTCTGATCCGCTTTGCACTCGAGCCCATTAATTTATTAATCATTGTTACTTTATATTAAAAAGTTAATTTCTATCTGAAAAATATTCTTGCACTCGTAAGACTGTAATACAATAACTTAAACTCTTCTTCTAAAGTTTTGATTTTCTTTTCGGTTAGCGCTAACGCCTGCTGCAACTGTACAGATCCCTTATTTTGTTGCTCTTGTAGTAGTTTTCTTTCATCACTTATGTGCTTCCAAACAGAATCAAACCAATGCAGACCTTCAAAGTTTGAGTCCTGAAAATAATAAATAAAGTATTGGATGATTTGGATGAGGAGATAATCGTTTGATATTTTAGCACACCGACGCCCTTTGCGAGATTCCTTCGGCGCCCCTCTACTCTTGGGGAATACAGCAGGGGCGAAAATTTTAGCACCGCACCTTAGAAGGTAGGTATTCTTTTGTTCTTGTGCATATAAACAGTTTAAAATGAGATACCAAAGTATCTCATATTAAACTGTCAAACAAACAAACAAATCGACTTATACAGGGAGAACGTAAGATGCGGGAGCGAGAAGCTAGCTCGGAAATTTTTGGACCCCTCCTCGGATATGTTAAATTTTCTTTAACATTCATACAGAAATAAGAGATACTTTGTCGACTCATGCAGAAATGTTTGAGAATCAGGAAAATGTAGGATCCAAGCGAGCGAAACGTGTTCGAAAATTTTAGCACCCGACCAAGGCAAACTTAGGTTTTCTTTTGATCATTTATATACCTACTTAGAAATAAGTACTCAGGAGAACTTTGTCGACTTCTGCAGAAAAGCTTGAGGAATAAGAGAATTGAGCAGGTATGCCAGACGAGCGAAGCGAGCTCAAACATTTTTAACACCGCACCTGAGGTAGGTTTTCTTTGCTCATTGATATACCTACTTAGAAATAGGTAGGAGTGCTTTGTGGGCTTATGCAGAAAAGTTTGAGGAATAAGAGATGTACAGCGCCCTGGGCGGTCACTCAGCCGCGCCCTACCTTAACGCATTGCAGTTGGTTCGCCTAACTAAGCGCAATCTGCGATCGCCATTGGGTAGGACACGTGACACGCTAACAGTCTCGTTTTAATTTAATGTCTCTATCCACTAGAACGGATCGTTCCAGTACAATGAGCGTTACCGTAATGGCACAACTTGCAAAAAGAATATCCTCTTTATGAATTTATATGAAACGACGCACAACGGCCCAATAGGCAAACGGCCGACGGACGGTGTGGTAAGGTGTAGTGGGTACTTTTAGTTTTACATAATAAGGAGCACTTCAGAGCGGAGTCGTGGATAGGACACGCCGCATATAGCATGCGCGAATTCCGGTGGTTTCGCAGTCAGAATTCGCGAGAGTACGCGCTTGGAATTGAGATATCTCAATTCCAAGCGTACTCTCGCGAATTCTTTTAGATGACTGCAGTAGTGAAAGGGGACCGAAGGTAAAGGGCCAGTAGTTCATTAATGACACAAATACCCAGAGAAACAGAAACACGCTCGGCATTTTTCTCTACCCGCAGCGGCAGCGAAAATCACCGAAATTTGAGCCCGCGTTTACATTCATGCACGTGCAAGTTGTGAACTTGTGATACTTTTGTAAAATACAGTGAGAGCAGTGGTAACGGCCGCGACTTAACAGTTGTAAGTCGTATGTTCGAGCCCAGACACGCGCTTTACTTTGTATAAATTATTCCATCACCACTGCTCTAAAAAGGTGAAAGAAAACATAGTGAGGAAACCGGCATGTCCTAGTACCAAAAATTCGAAGACGTGTGACATCCACCAACCCGCACTGGGCCCACGTGGTAGATTACGGCCCACTCCCTCACACAGAGAGGAGGCCTGTGTCCCAGTATTGGGAACATTGAAGTTTATTTTCAGACAGTGTTGCTATTTTGTTCACCTTTTCGACAAGTTTTCTACAAGTTGTGTATACACTATACAACTAGTCTTTACGAATTGTTTTAGGTGAAACGAACAATAACACTGGTGTAAATGCGGGGTGAGAGTAAGAGTCGTAGAATGGTTTTGCGTTACTAACCTGGTCCAGTAATTTCATAATATAAGCAACCCCCATAGCAAAGCCATCATCAGTAAATGCTGCACCGATTTTATTTTTCTTTGACATTTTGTCTTTAGATAGTATCATGTGTTCAACAAAATTTAAAGTCAGAGGTGGAATTATGATGTAGAAATTTTTAAGATGAACATTTTTAGGATTCCGAAATACTGGTGCAAATACATCAACGAGTAATTTAAAATATTCTGTTCCTTGGATAAAATTCGATATCAAGTCATTGACATTATGATCTAAATTTTCTGACGATTCAATCGTTCTTGGTCCAAGAGCGCTCTCCTCACTTAATTGTTTAAAAGATTCGACGTTATCGAGATTTGGCAAAAACATGGTAGCATCAGAGCAGCAATGTCGGCCTCCAGACCGAATCATTCTAACGTATCCCATGGCATTTCCAATTTGACTGATAAGGTCACGGAACAAATCTAAATAGCTCAGGCCCTCATCATTTAATCCAAGCACTCTTATGCCCTTGTTGAATTTTTCGGCATTTTTGTAAGAATATACATTTCCGTTAGCATCAGCAGTTTCCTTGAAGTTTCTAAGATCTTTAATCAATCTTGACTTGATGTGTTCATCATACATAAATTGGGAAAAAATGAAGAACTTTTTCTTTAAGAATTGATAAGTAAAATTCACAGTCGTATTCATAATGCCAGTACCATGAGTTCTAATAGAGTTTGCAATGTGCCTGATGTTAATAGAATTTAAATGTTTGTTATTACTGCTTTTTTCAATAAATATTTGGTTGTTCAAGTTGTACAAGTACTTAGACACGAATATATGAATGTTGCGCATAATTTCTAATACATCCAAACCTTGCTCTAAGGTCTGCGTGGGTAGATTATCTTGTACAGTCTTCAGATTAAATTTGAATTTCGCCATTTGTCGCATTTCACCATACGTTTTCCAATCGGATAGAACAACTGTTGTCAGGTTGTAGTACATCGTAGACAAGTAGTGCTCTACTGACGGCACAATGGACATGTAAAGGAATTGCATCCTGAAGTTATCCGCAGTAAGTAATAATTTCTTGGTCATATCAAACGTAAATGGGTTTACAACATCCAACTGTAAGTGTGAATGAATATGAAGTCTCAAATTGGTCTCTATATTTTGACTTGCACTTAGTATTATTTTATTCTCTATCATAGATTTCATATTGTTTAGAAACTGTTGGTACTTTATCATTCCATAATGTTGATCAGTTTTATGCAATAATACAATACAGTCTTCCAAGACCGTAAGAAAATATTTCAGTTTCAAAGTATTCAACTGCATGCTGAAATTTTGTTCAAAATAAATGGGGATGATATTTTGGTGCCACAATAACCATGAGCAATTGCATAAATTATCCATAGAGTGTATAAAATTTGATAAAGTTTGGATTTTCTCAAGTAGCTTCCCAAGTCTAATGTGGCTGTCTTCTAAATAAGTTGTGTCCGGCACAAAGCTCAAGGCAATATTAGCAGCTATATTTCGTTCAATGGTTGCAGCTCCTTTCAGTGCCCTTTCCGCAATCACTAGGCATGTCAGTTCATCAAGTCGCTTATTTGCAAAATTCTTGTCAGTCATTAAAGACTTTTTTACATCAAGTATAGAGGATGTTGACTGAAACACGAGATGCTGGAGAATCATGTTAATTGAAATAATTATTTGATTACGGTTGCGGGTTACTGCATTCTTTAAGGTTTTTAACATGTACATAATTTCAAACAATGATATCAAAATACTTTTAGGCAGTGGTATACCCAGGGTGAGATGTAAATTAATTAAAGTGAGCACTGAATGGTTTGTTCTGGATGCAATGTCAAGACCTTCCAAAAGAGTTTTAGCATGCAAACTCATTTCAGCAGCACTCAGTTTGTGATGATTAGAAGAAAATATTTCTTCAATATTAAGCACCCACTGTGTACATATCATGTGAAGATTTGCAATGTCCTTGGCTAAGCTAGCTTTCTTTGTGCTGATGTAGGCTTGCCTTGCCTTAACCATTGTTTGTGATATTTTGTCATGTTTAGCACACTGTGATGCAACATGTCTTTGAAGAAATTGTTCAGGAAACCAGATTGTTGTCCCAATAATGTTTATACTGTGTGCCTGTAACAATTTGCAAAGTGAGTTATGCTGATTTGTCTGACATACTTAGTGCTAAAAGTATTCAAAATCTGTATTAGCAAAATAGATTCAATCCCACAGTATGCAGTGCTATAAAAGATGAAATTGATGTGTTTCGTTATTTTTTGTAAGTTTTGGTCATTATTGGGTGTTGCTATAATAATAATAATAATAATAATAATAATTCCTTTATTTTCAGGCTACTAGGGCCCATAGATAAAATACACAAATGATTGGTACAAAATTATAAACTAATACATATAAAAACATTTAACAAACTTAAAAACTACTGCACATGAAGTGACGGCGTCGTGTTACGCTGCGAGGTGTCGCGTAGCTGGCCGCGGAAACGCCGATACAACACACCTTTCGGCCAAAACTCTTCCTTGAGGAAGGTCAGCAAATGGTGAGTCGGAACGCGCACCACGAACGACTTGAAATTGGTGTTATGGCGCGCCTCCAACTTCTCCACCCTCAAGGTCCAATTGGTCTTCACCCGTATGTACTCTACGATGTCCTCAGGCTTTGTAGAGTGGTGCAACCGGGACACGTACAGCTGCGTCGTCGGTACTGCAGGACGTAGCAACATGTTAGAACCAGCCGGCGCCGTCCCACACTGGTTGCGATAAGTAGGCTTCTTCTTCTTTCTCTCCACCTTGATGAAGCCGTCCTCGTCGCATGTGTTCTTCGGTGGAACCTGCTGTTCGTGGTCCATCACAGCGCCTTTAGTCGCGCTAGATGCTAAGCGACTCTGCTTTCCCCCTTTTGGTTTTCCTGCGTGTCGTTTCGTTTGCGACACAGCAGTTTTCGTCTTGGCGACAGTTGTAGAATAAGTACGTACGGGGGTCGATGTATCTATCTCACGCGTCGCTTCCCCGGCAGGTACGACGCGATCAGCAGAACACGATGCAACGCTTGCATTCTTGACAGTCGATGACGTAGATTCACTCGCCGACTGAAAACTGCAGACAGAAGCATTTTGTGCCCCGCGACATGAGTTTACATTGGAGCCTTCTGGTGACCCACTTGTCGGAATAGCGTTGCGCAACAACGCTACTTCGGCTCGCAATTCACCAATGGTGATATCCGATGACTCCAACTTGGACTTCATCTCAGCCTGGTTCACCTTCAGAGACGTGATGTCCTTCAGCAGCCTGGTGACGTCGACGTGGTCGAAAGTGACAGGAGGCAGCTTGTGCAGCTCCTTCGCCACAAAATCTGGCACGTCATCCGGATCGGTCCTCTTCAGCAGGTCGATGATGTCCTGCAGACTCTTCTGGCCGCCATCCCTCCGGCGAGATGGCATCTGTCCGACTTGGTCGAGTGATTGAAATAGCAGCAACTTGGCACTGCATACCTCTTCCTCTTTGAAGGACGACTTGCAGATCTGCAAGATGCTGACCTCGTCCATGTAGTCGATGGCATGTTTAATGAATGCCAAAAGCTCGTTGGCAATGAGCTGCTTCGTTGCCATTGCGTATAAATTCGGGCAGTGGTTACCGCAAGTCTTACCCTAGTCGTTTAACATAAGCAAACATAATATATCAACAATATTGAATTTTGCTTTCAGTTTATTTGCTAATACGTGTAACCTTTGACATTGACAGTTGACAACAATGCTATAGCTTACACCATTAAGGCCTACTAAATAAGTGGGGTCTGGTTCATAATATCGACAGTCACTGTATCGAAAACGTTCCATCGACGGGTTAATGAATCGGCAGTACCCCAAATCGATGGTACGCTACATCAACAGTACACCAAATCGATAGTACGCTATATCGACAGTACACTAAATCGACGGTACGCTACATCGATAGTACGCCGTATAGACATTATATCATATCGATAATACGTTGCATCGACAGTACACCATATCGATGGTACGCTCGCTGCGTCGACTGCCCGACCCGAGCCAGATTTAAATAAAAAACATAAGTAAGCTTTTTAAAGTTTTTAATTACAATTGGTATTTGTATATTGCTTGTATTTGATGTTAACCCACATAAAATGGTTGAAAAATCATAAATTCGTATTCAGCACCCTTAGTTACTATTACAATAACTTTCAAAATAACTATAACATTGATAGTATTAATTTAAAAAGACATCGAAATAATTATATTATATTCACATAGGGTGACTGGTAATTAGTGACCGATACTTAAACACATAATTGTACTCATGATAACAAACAACTTTTACTATGGGACCAAACCTGAAATAGCGAAAAAAAAATATTAGCTGTTCCCTACATAACTCGTCAAAATGTGTCGTGGAGCAGCTGATTTATTATTAAACACATGATTGTACTCATGATAAAAAACAACTTTCCCAAAGAAACGATTTTTTTAATTTACTAAGTGCATGACAATCATTCCAATAAGATATTGAGTATCTAACAAGAATACGTGAGACGCGCGCTCTCAGCTGTAGTCGCTTGATCCCGTTATTCTGTCTCATGTTACAGGAAGGTACCACCGTACCGTGTAACAGTACATAAGGCAGAGCACCCACACACTTCACATGTTCGGTTGTTGCTAAGATAACAAAAAATTAAACTTACTAAAACGCTGTGTTTAACAGTACTCCACTTTTAAGATGCAACGTATCTAGGCCCAATCCCTGTAAACGTAGGCACGCACGACACGTTCTGTATCACTAGCACTACGCACCTGTACACACACATGCTTAATTCTAGTACCGGTTAGTAGTAGCAGTTTTAACTAATAATAATAATTAACGAAATGATAAAAACACTGTCTACGGAATCACACTATTAAAACAACAGTACTTTTCAATGTCACTTTTCACTGTGATAAATGCGAGTTCTGTGGTCTAACCTTGTCGGCAGCACCGGAGTGACTAAATTAATTACAAACGATACTTCAGAATTCCCACAAAACGACGACGTATTACTTCTGGGAAAACCCATTTAAATAATAACCTTTAGAAATTAGCAGATGTTTTATGAGTCAAGTACCTATTGAATTTGCTTATCTCCGAGCGCCGCCGCCGCAGTAAAATCTATTGTTTACAATTTGTAAATGGTTTGCTCGTTTGTATAAGCGAAGATTGTTGTCTACACCCATTGTACAAAATGTACATTTCTTTAGGAATACACCAGTATTCCTAAAGAAGCTAGTTCGCAGTAAAAATGTGTTTTCAAAATAATTTTAAATAAGCAATAAAGCGAGATACATACGGTCGCCGGCGGCGGCGGCGCTGTCAAAGGAGTACCTCTATGAGGCACCGCCGCTATCGCGGAGCGCTCCGCGTGTTTCCCCGGTCCATAAATCCGCACCGCACCACCGTCGTCGTCGTCTTTGTTTGTAATTATTTAGTAATACTTGTGCTGCCTACAAGGATAGAACTTGAATTTATCGCAGTGAAAAGTGACATACAGTGCGTACGTAAACGGCTCCTCCGCGGTTGACGAAGCGCGTTAGCGTGGGCGCGTCGCGGGCGAGTGAGAAGTCACTGTTGTTTTAATAGTGTGATTCCGACAGTGTTTTTTTCATTTCGTTAATTATTATTATTAGTTAAAACTGCTACTACGAACCGGTACTAGAATTAAGAACGTGTGACTACAGGTGTGTAGTGCCAGTGATACAGAATGGGTCAAAGGACTATGTTCTGATGTGCCGTGTGTGCCTATGTTTACCGGAATCACGCTCGGTGCCTAGATATTTCGTAGTTATGCGGTAACACAGCGTTTTTGTAGGGTAAATTTTTTGTTATCTTAGCAACAACCTGAACACTCGGTTGTGATGTGTGTGGGTGCTCTGCCTTAAGTACTGTTACTCAGTACGGTAGTACCTTCATGTAACATGAGACAGAAATCAGAATAACGCGGTCAAGCGACTAACAGCTGACATAGCGCGTATTCTTGTTAGATACTCAATATCTTATTGGAATGAAAGGGCTAATGCCCTTAGTAAATTAAAAAAATCGTTTCTTTGGGAAAGTTGTTTGTTATCATGAATACAATCATGTGTTTAAAAATAAATCAGCTGCTCCACGACACATTTTGACGAGTTATGTAGGGAACAGCTGATTTTTTTTTTGCGATTTCAGGTTTGGTCCCATAGTAAAAGTTGTTTGTTATCATGAGTACACTCATGTGTTTAAGTATCTGTCACTAATTACCAGTCACCCTATATAAAGTATAGAATTACCATTTGAGTTAAAAAATCATTTAACACTATTATTATTATTTTTAAACAGATACAAATAAAAGGTTTATAGTTGTGACTTATTAATAAACCTTTTTAATTGTATCAGTTAAAAAAAAATTAAAAAATAAATACCTAATAATAGTGTTAAATGAATTTTTAACTATCTACTATGGTAATTCTATTGACATTAGAAATGTGAACTTATTATTATTATTTGGAGTTTTTTGAATACTGTCATGTTATAGTTATTTTTAAAGTTATTGTAACAAAGGGTACTGAATACGAATTTATGATTTTTTAACCATTTTATGAGGGTTACATCAAATACAAGCAATATACAAATTTAACAATTATGATTAAAAACATTAAAAAAGCTTACTTATGTTTTTTATTTAAATCTCGCTCGGGTGGAGCAGTCGATGCAGCATACCATCTATATGGTGAACTGTTGATACAACGTATTATCGATATGGTATACTATTGATATGGCGTACTATCGATTTGATGTACTGTCGATGTAGCGTACCGTTGATTTAGTGTACTGTCTATATAGCGTACTATCGATTTGGTGTACCTACTGTCGATATAGCATACCATTGATTTGGGGTACTGCCGATTCATTAATCCGTTGATGGAACGTTTTCGATACAGCAATGGTCAATATTATGAACCAGACCAAAATAAGTGGGTAGAGTAGGTAAGGTACCCAGTTTAAAATTAAGACTAGAATTCCTCAAGGTCCAATATTTGTACCTTTCAACCTATACACACACTGCAATCATAGAACTGTCTATTTTAGGTAAGTAAATTGTATGAACTCATCAAAAATACAAGTTCATTGATGTAATAGTTTTTATAACAAATGCTACATTACATAGCAAAGTTAAGTTAAAATATAAACTAAGCCCGACATACTGCCAATGTTACAAAAATTGGATGATATGAATTGAATCATCAGCATTTTAATACTTGCTTACCTTTGTATTCAAATCAAATAAAGCTTTGAAAATCTTCCTGTCGCTGTTGCCAAACAAATGTGCAGAAAGTACATAAAGGCCATTCACTTTGATACATTTATACATATTGCCAACACTGGGCTGCTCTTGTATAAGTTTTTCTAGACTTGCTATTGCCTGCTTCTGATATTGAGTGAATTCTGTTGCTACCAATAAGCAGTTCTTATCAACTAAACTGCTTCTTAATGCTGTCAGGTTTTGAAGACTCTTTTGTACAATGTCATCATTCATAATCTTATTTGTGACAGTATTTATAGCCCCCATCATGGCCTTGAATTTGTCCTCCATTAAATCCAGATTTTCTGGTGAATGGCTGAAGGATTTCATAGTTTTACAGTATTTATTCCAATTAGTGATCAATGAAGTGTTGGATATTAATAATTCTAGCAAAACAAGAACAGTAAATATTTCTCCAATGTGGTTTATAATGTAATGTAGTTGTATCCCATCTGAAACATGAAATGTACAAATTAATTACACATTTCCATTGATGTGGCTTGCGATTCAAATCAAAAGGTAGGTCACATTTAATAAACTTACTGATATTAATGGAACCTTTGGTGAATATAGCAAACACTTGGCTGCACAGGTTCCGCAACACATCATCACAACGGCTTGTGAATGCACTCAGTGAACAAATGGACTCCATTTGTGTACTAATATCATTGTTATTATATTCATCATACACTGATAAAAAACTAAAATGCCTGTAATAGAATATGAAAGCTCACATTAACATTACTTTTCTGTTTCTTCTAAGAATAAGTTCTTTTATATAACTTTAATCATACCTTTCAAAAGCTTCCTTTTTGAGAGCCACAACTTCAACACATAATGAAGAAAGCACACTCAACACTTTGGTCATCAAAGTGTTATCAGACGATACCAATTCTGTTATTGGAATAAGTTCTTCTGGTGTCATTACAACTTGTACTGGCAAATAAGTCCTGTTTTCTTCCCAGAATTCACCTTTTATTGTAGATGCAAGATCTTGATATTGTGCTTTAAAAAACTGCCCATATCTTTTGAGAACCCAAGTCCCAGCTTCTTTTTCAATGTCGGTTCTCATTGCTGTAGTGTTTTATTTGCCAAAATGATATTATATTTGCCGACGTGTTTGATAACAAAGGTGAAGAACTGGTCAGTGGGTGTCTTAGGGGCGGAGTTGAAGAACTTTGTAACAAACTAAGATCTTATCATGACACCACAATTCGAAAAACCTTATTTAATTTCAATAATTCAATAAAAATCAACTACAAAGAACAATACTTGTCAAATAAATATGTTAAGTAAGTTGTTAGCTACTTTCAAGTTTCAACATACCGAGTCGCCCGCCCATTCAAAGAGTATTCTTAGTACCTTTAATAACTACTATTACTTATATTATTATAAGCCAGTATACTATAGTAGTCTTTGATTATTATATATTAGTTCCATGCTATCTCTGAGCGCCCACCACACCAAATCACCAAAGTTGTATTATTTAAGTGCTCCACAGACGAAGTCATAGATTATACAGTATAATAATGGTAGACGAAGTGCTCTGTGCCAAAGTTGAAAAGTTGTTGTCTTGTTGACAGTAGCTATCAGTGTCAAACTCAAAGTCAGACTATTCACACTAATATTAGGTCTTTACCTATGAAATTGCCGTTCTGCAGTACTGGCCATTTCAAATCAAAATAATTTTTGTTTGGCTAAGAATTCTAATTTCAAATTAATTTTATTTTAAAAACATGGATTTTTTTTTACAAAAGTAGTCATTTGTTTATTGATTAGTGTTACATTTTCATCGCATTTCAATCTTTTTCGTCATCATGGATACGTTAAAAATTCGAGTAATTATGGAATATGAGTACCGTCGTGGCAGCAACGCGGCACAAGCGGCACGCAACATCAACGACGTTTACGGAGCTAACACTACAAGCCAACGCACCACTTGTTATTGGTTTGCTCGCTTCCGTTCTTGAAATTTCGACCTGAAAAATGAACCTCGCGGTCGTCCGAAGACTTTGGTCGACAATGACGAATTAAAGGCGATTGTGGAAGCTGATGATACACAATCTACGGCTGAATTAGCAGCAGCTTTCGACGTTAGCGTCAAAACAATATTGGTCCATTTGCGTCAAATTGGCAAGGTAAAAAAGCTTGACAAATGGGTGCCCCACGAACTCAATGATCGCCAGCGCGAAGTACGCGTCGAGACGTGCCTTGCACTGCTCAACAGACACACAAATGAAGGAATTTTGAACCGCATTATTACCTGCGATGAAAAATGGATTCTGTTTGATAACCGCAAGCGCTCAGCAAATTGGTTGGATCCTGGTTTAGCACCTAAACAATGCCCTAAACGAAAACTTACCCCTAGAAAAGTGATGGTCACTGTTTGGTGGTCTAGCGCCGGTGTGATTCATCACAGCTTCTTACCAAACGGGGTGAGCATTACTTCAGATGTGTAGGTACTGTGAAGAACTGAACACAATGATGGAGAAGCTGGCACATCTCCAACCAGCATTGGTCAATCGCTCGTCTCCGCTGCTCCTGCACGACAACGCGCGACCTCATACTGCACAGCAGACGGTCTCCAAGTTGCAAGAACTGTTTTATAGTTGTGACTTAAATTTGGTGTGGAAATAGCTGACACTCTGGATAAACACATAGGCTACTTTTTATCTCGAAAAATAGAGAAAGAACGAAAGCAAGAAAAAGTATTCATTGTGACTAGCACAGGAAGATCACCAACTAAACTAAAATCACATTAATAAAAGTTTGAAAACAAAAATCACATCACACTTCACACTAATATTATAAAGGCGAAAGTTTGTGAGTGTGTGTGTGTGTGTGTGTATGTTTGTGACTTCTTCACGCTCAAACGGCTAGACCGATTTGGATGAAATTCGGTATGTTGACAGCTTATACCCTGAATTAACACATAGGCTACTTTTTATTCCGAAAAAATGTAGTGCTCCCGTGGGATGAGCAAGGAATTCAAATATATTTGTTACTCTTTCAAACTCAAACGGCTCGACCGATTTTGATATAATTTGGTGTGGAAATAGCAGACATCCTGTATACACATAGCACACATAGGCTACTTTACATCCTGAAAAAATGTAGTGTTCCCGTGGGATGAGCAATTTTTTTGTGAATACTTTTCTCACCGATTAAATAATACACGTTTTAGTGTATCTCATAAACCGCGGGTCACCGCGGGGCACAGCTAGTTTTTCAATAAAGGCGGTTCTGTATTTGACCCGTATGTATGTATCGTCGAGTGAAAACCTCGGGAATGCATTTTTGCTCAAATTTATTTTATTGCGTTTCTAGGAAGAAAACCTCGCAACGCACAACCTGATCTGACTAATTTGTTCATTCGATACTCGTAGCGCCGTCTATGATTGATGATATTCCATATTAATTAACAAAAAACATAAAAGACGCCATTTTTACAGCACGTTGTTTTTTCTTCCTCCTGAAAAGTTACGTCTTTTACACTTACGAGGTTTTCACTCTAAGGCGTCGGTATGTTTGTGTAAGTATCCGCTTTTTTCTCAAACACTAATGAATCAATTTTGATGATTCTATCACTAACGTAATCTACTACTTTCAGGAAGGCTTTAATACATTAGGTATTTATTTATAAGTACGAAGTTGTATGCATAAATGTACTGTATCTCCGGCATTTCTAAGCGGATTTTGATAATTTTTCTTTTCGTTCGTCTTGGGCTTATGTAATTGCATATTCAACTAAAAATGGCATACTTAATAAATTTAATTTTTTAATGTTGTTTGTGTTACTTTTTTAATGTTGTTAGTGTTATTGCTATGGGGTCCACAGGCGGTCAAAATTGCTTGACAATCATTTACAGGCTTGACAAGCACGCTTGACGAGGCTTGCTTGACGCTACGTCAAGCATGCTTGTCAAACATCCACCTTCATTTTCATTTTGTAGTCGCCACAGAGTGACCCAGTCTTGAACTTGCGCAAAAACAGAAATATTCTAAATGCAGATATAGCGTTTCTTGCTCTCACAATTTTATTGGTTTGTGCATGAAAACAAAAAAAGGAAACGAACAAGACGAATGTGGCGATGACTATGTCCACACGTGTCCCATGTACTTGCCATGACATGACGTTCCTTAGTAGCACACTGAATGTGTTGCTTGACAAGTATACATCTAAACGGCCAAACATGCTTGACAAGCATTGCAAAGAAGTAATTTGTCATCAAGCATTATCTTATCAAGCACATCAAGCTTCGTTCTAAACGTTTTCGTGCTTGTAAATTGGGTGCCTGTCCTTCCTCAGGGTTCTATCTCCATACCGACCATACCAATCAGTTAACATGCGGAGTAATTGCGTAATGGTGACCATACACCATGCTGTCTATCGTCCAATCAGCACGACCCTACACATATTGATTCAATCTGTAGTTCGTTCATATAGGGTTCCTACATACGGCGAGACCTAAGCGTCAAGTAGCGGGACGCGGGACGCGAACCTGGAGCGTCTACATTGCGAAACTTTTACGTGCACACCTGCCCAAGTTGAGCAGCCCAATTACAGCGCTGCGAACCTCATTTTTAGTGAAGAATAGTCATTAAAGCTGCGTCTTTATCTTAGTTTAACACCTAAATTGTTGCCCAACAATAGAAAGTCACCTGACGTAAACAAAGGACCGTATACTGTACCATTTCGTAAGGACGAAAACGAAAAGATGAGACGTAAACGACGAGGGACGAAAAAAAAGGACCAACAACAACAATAGAATGTCGGAACCACCCGTCCTGTCCTACGCCGACGACGACGAGGGACGAAAACAAAGGACCGTAGGTCCTATGTTTTCGTCGAAGCTGATGTACACACTTTTTAGGGTTCCGTACCTCAAAAGGAAAAAACGGAACCCTTATAGGATCACTTCGTTGTCCGTCTGTCTGTCTGTCAGTCTGTCAAGACCCTTTTTCTCAGGAACGCGTGGAGGTATCAGGTTGAAATTAATATCCAATACGTAAGTCTATGTTCTCTTGGAGTCCTAAAAAACTAGTCAACGCAATAAAAACATACGGCCATTTATGCGACATATTTTGATACTCGCAAGTAAATCAAAACCTATAGGGTACTTCCCGTTGTCCTAGAATCATGAAATTTGGCAAGAAGCAAGCTTTCGCAGCACAAATAAAGGAAAAAGTCCAAAAATTGTTAATTTGTAATTCTATGATATAAAAAAAAAAAATCAAATCTATCAGTCTGTCATGACCCTTTTTCTCAGAGACGCGTGGAGATATCAAGTTGAAATTAATATCAAATTCTTAAGTCTATGGTCCCTTAGAGTTCTGAAAAAATCAAGCTTCTAAGTCAACGCAATAAAAAAATACGGCCGTTTTACGACACATTTTGATACTCGCAACTGTCGCAAGTAAATCAAAACCTATAGGTAGGGTACTTCCCGTTGACCTAGAATAATGAAATTTGGCAAGAAGCAAGGTCTCCCAGCACAAGTAAAGGAAAAAGTCCGAAAATTGTTAATTTGTAGTTTTATGACATAAAAAATTTTTTTTTGAGATCCATTGATAAGTTTGTTTTTAACCGACTTCAAAAAAAAGGAGGTTCTGTATTCAACCCGTATGTATGTATGTAAGTATGTTTGTTGGTCCGCGATTTTCTGAAAAACTAATGAACCAGTTTTGATGATTCTTTCACTGACGTGATCTACATGCTTTCAGGAAGGATTTAGTAGATAATATATTATGTAATTAGTCTTATGTACAAAGCTATATGCATAAATATACTGTATCTCCGGCATTTCTATACCTATTTTCATGATTCCTCTTTTCGTTCGTCTTGGGCTTACTTATTAAATGTAATTGAATATTCAACTAAAAATGGAAAAATAAATTTACTTTAAAAAAAGTTAAAACCAACTTCAAAAACCAAAAATGAATATAATAACTTTCTTAAAACATTAACAGCTTCTGAAGACGGTGTCTTTAGTCCTTCAATACACTTTAGCTTGGCACCGACTTCAGAAGCTGTTAAGTTTTTTAAGAACGTTATTTTATTCATTTTTGGTTTTTGAAGTCGGTTTTCACTTTTTTTATTGGGATAAATTCTTTTCAATTACGGAACCCTTCATTGTGCGTGTTACGACACGCACTTGGTCGGTTTTTTTTTTTGCAAAGCCGGGTATTTTAATCAATTGATAATTGTGTGTTATTTGAGGGTTGACATTGTAAAATTGAGCATTAACATCATAAATGGTAAGTACATACAAATGATAGTCACTATTCATAAAATTCTCGCTTTGTTCAGAGTAGACAAGCTTTACTCTCGTCTGACTACAAGACGCGTGCGTCCGACTGCGTCCCGCATTGCATATGCGGTCTTCCAGCATCGCCGTCGTGCAGGTGTGCAAGGCGCCATAAAATAAAACGGGCAGCGCCCGCCGCGCGACTGTCGCTCCCGATTCGCAGTCGCTTTGGTCGCTCAGGTGTGGCCGAAGCTTTATGAGAAACGCTAGACCAGCGACCGCCATACAGACGGTCCAATCGGCAAGATCAAGCCAAAAGAATTGAATTTCGATTGTTCCGTCAAGTATAACTGTCATGCCAATTCACGGTCAGTTCTACTTAATCCAATCGACAGCGTCATGCAGATTGGACAATAGGAACCATGGCGTATTGCCACCACAAGCGACCATAACACACTAAGGGCCTAATTCACCACCTACGATTAAGTTCCTATTAACTTACTTGGCAGATAATTTCATACAAATTCTGTTCCTGTATTTTTATTTATCTCGATCAAGTTAAGATTGAAAGTGTACAATCCTACGTGAAATCATATTTACCTACACATAGATACTTTTGCATTCCTAACATGTAACCTGCATAAATTATAATTTTGAATAGTACCTACTTAATGTGTACTTGTGTAGTCCGCCCAGATATCATTTTGGTCATATTTTGGGAGAATTTTACGTAATAGCAACACTGAAGTTTTATATTGCTATCTCATGAGCGGCCACGATTATCTAAGGTTAAAGAAGATTAATATAAACATTACCTTTATGAATCATTTCGTCAGTGATTAAAGATTTTTGACATTTGTTGTTATATAAAATCATAGAAACAGCACCCTAATTGCGTAACACATTATTGATCGGAGTTAGTTTCATTTTGACAGTTCAACAACATTCATTGCGTTATTTACCTTGTCGAGCAGACAAATTTTTCGAACATATGAAGCAATGGATTAGCAATTTGTTTCAAAATGAAACCAACTCCGATTGATAATGTGTTAGGTACGCAATTAGGGTGCAGGTCTTGCCAATTGAAATTTAATGTTTATTTTCAGTTTAAAAAAAACACGTTTATTGTATAGGACATACAAAATACCTAGGTACGTGTTTTTTTTAAAACTGAAGTACCTATTTTTTTTTAATATGTAATGTTAAATATTGTGGTAGTACGGAGACCTTCGTGTGCGAGTCCCGCTCGCACTTGGCCGGATTTTAAGTGCCATTTAGAATCATAAAAATCTGATAAGTTTTTTAAAATATTTTGCAAAAAATCGTGAGCGGTGATGGTGGTTTTTTTTTTGGATCTCCGGGGAGGTACTTACCTACTGATAAACTTTTCTTTTACATAAATCTTATTTTAACTCAAACCCGGAAAAAAGGAGTTGATGTTGCAGTAGCCTCCTCTGGAGACTGGAATAGCCTCCACCACAGAGTAGATATAATACGGCCGATCTAACTTGGCAGGTCCGAACTTCGCGCAGAAGGCTGACAGTAAGATTTTTTAGGAACCGATTGGTGACATGAGGCGAGTGTGAGTGAGAGAACATGCCGGAAACTTCTTGGTGCCTATGTTCGGACCTGCCAAGATAAATCGGCCGTAGTGTAGGTACCTAGGTACATTATAATATACTGAAAGCCGCCACATTGAGCCCCCCCCGATCCTTTGTCCAGCCCGCGCGGAGCAAGTAGCTTTAAAAATTGTCCCTAATAATAATAACTATCCGATGCTACAAGTCCCCACTTGCTCAGTAACCAGTAGCGCCCTAAGCCTAGGTTCGAGGCCCACTATGGGACGCCCTTAGCTGTTTGTTAACACGGCGAGAGGCCCTTCTAGCCCCGCCAATGCCCGGTTAAAGAGGATGCGCTAAGGTAGCCCGCGAAATTCAAATTTTCTTACGTTTTTTGCATTTGCAGGTGTGTCAGGTTGTATGTTG
This sequence comes from Cosmia pyralina, assembly GCA_946251885.1. Taxonomy (NCBI): domain Eukaryota; kingdom Metazoa; phylum Arthropoda; class Insecta; order Lepidoptera; family Noctuidae; genus Cosmia; species Cosmia pyralina. Next base: position 18,414,726 of record OX276346.1, read on the forward strand.
ATTAAAATATGAGACGGAGCCGTAGCTAATTTGGCTTTACAGAATTATAATCTTTAGAATCAGCAATACAACTCCATAAGTTAGAATTGACCTTAAACCTCATGATTTCATGAAATCGCTAGATTTGAGGTCAATTCTAACTTATGGAAGCTACGGCCGTGTCTCATTTTTTAATCAACATACAACCTGACACTGACCTGCAAATTGCAAAAAACGTAATAAAATTTTAATTTCGCAGGCTACCTTAGCGCATCCCCCTTAAGCAGCCAAGGCTTTCCGGAGCCAATTGCGAAAGGTCCGAACTGTTCCGAACCAAAAAAAAACCAAGGTGGTAAATGGTGGCCGAACCGCCGAACGAACGGCACATTCGGTACTTTAGCAGGCTCATGAGGAAACATTGGTAAAAATAGCGAGCCCCACGAATGTTGTCCTACAAGTGTAATCGAAGCACAAATCGAACTATCAAAGTATCACGGGGTATAATTATGGTGGTAGGTAGGTACTGCAAAACATCGATTTCAGGCAGTCTCTGGGCATAATTTCCGACCACCACGCAGGCGAAGCCGCAGGCAAAAGCTAGTAGGTACACGTACTTCATAATGCCTGATGTGTCATCGCAACAATCATGTTCATTTACGCGACTGACATAAGGTATTCCCTCTACTTCCATGCAGCTGACTATTTTACTGGGTTGAAGATGATACCAAAAACTTTCCCATAAGGTTTTGCCCGCTTTTTTTACAAAGACAGGATCTAACTTTAGACTAAGTACTTACCTAATTATATTAAAAAAGTAGGTACCTACTCTGTGCTTTAGACTCCCCCATTACCTACTGGAGCAGCTGACCTATGCACTAAGGAAAAACTATTTTTGTTATGATTTTCGATTAAAAAAACATTTTTATTCATGCTTGGCCCTGAGTATGTTTACGCAAGTTTCGTGCGAGAAAGGAATTCAGAGAAAAAATGCAAATAAAACTACAAAATATAATTTATAAAATAGAAATAGTACAGAATTTATTGCAACTTACTGTTTCTTAAAGCTTTTTAATATTGGATAAATATTATCAAATGCTTCATATATTTCTTCTCTTACTTTAGCACCAGTTAACACAACTTTTCCCGAAACAAAGATCAATAATACTATTCTTGGTTTTACCATTCTATAAATAAGGCCCGGAAACAATTCCGGTTCATATGAACTGAACTGTCCATGTGTCAGTACTAAACCTTCTAGGCGAATTGGAAACTTCACGTCACAACTTCCAACCATGTTTTGGATTTTAAAGTCTAAAAACTTGGCCTGTAAATAAAAAAAACATTGATCAAGCATATGAAAAAAAAAAAAACATTTTGACATAATTTAGACAGGATTTAACTTGAAACTGCAAGAAAGTGCAGTTCCATGGTGTATCTGTATATGCACGCAGCATGGAACTATACTTTCTTGCAGTTTCACAAGTGCATGAGCACATACAGCTGTAAATATCTGTTACCCACATTAATCATGTAGTTATAATTTGTCCTGTAATCCTGTATCATCAAATGCAATGCAGGATATGTAAGTTCAGTCATGGCCCTGAATATTGATTCAGGGCCATAATAGGTAGGTATATGTTGACAGTGATGTGATATTTGATGCTGTATGCCTTTTGTATAAACTTTTGTATACTTAAACAAGAAATATATTGTGAATGGGCAATCCACCGGGTGTAAACCCGGTGCTTTGATAAAAACTCGATAAACACCCAGAAAATTGGGTGTCTATTTGATTTGATGAAATTAAATTAGTGATGTTAAAAAATATGTTTTAAAAGTGATTTTTATTCATTTAATTTCTTTGTAGGCAACATTAGTTAGATCAGGGAGGGTAAAATAAAATGGTACGAGATAAAAACGAAATTTCAAAATTCACATTTTCTATTATTTCAACTTTTGAATAGTTTATATATATATGTTGTAGTGTGTAATTAGCATTGAAGACTCGAGCGTAAGCGTGTTAGTTGTCATATTCTTCATTTGTAAGTTGATTTACATGATACCCCTTAGCTTCCTGTAAATACTTTAAGATTTGTTCATAGCATTTGGTGCGTACACATGGCTTAATATTATATACTTAAATTCCTCCGCCACTAATTTTCCGAAGAGCTAATTTCTTTTGTCTTCTCCCTCTCCATATAAAGCACATTCTGAACAATTTAACTTCTTAACTGCGTTATCTTTTAATTCTTTCCTTCTTTTTATACCCGTGGGGACAGAAGGAATATATGGAGAACTTGGTCTATGTAGCTTTGTTGGTGACGGTAAATAAGTAATAAGTTTCTTGTCCTCATTGGTGACAACGCCAGAAATATTCAAAAAGCATTTGGATTAATTAAAGTTAAATATCCACTGTTGTTCCTCTCGGTTGCTGTGCGCATGTTTTAAACTTGCTATGCCAAGATTGCTTAAAGGTAAAAGACATTAAAATTCTTGTAATGGAAGCCTTAAATCTAATAAAAACTGTTAAAAAGAGCCAACGACTAAATTCGCTACTGACAAAATTGAGTCAAAACCAGGATTCTGCACGAACATTAAAACTACCTTGTGTTACTAGATGGGGAAGTCACGTTATTTCGTTAAAAAGTTTAAAAACAAACAAGACAGCCTTGCAAAGAATGGCTGTTAGTGAAGATGTGCTGATTGCAAGGGATATTAAAAATCGAATTTTAAATGACGATTTCTGGAGGAATACCGGTGAATGTGTAAGTATTCTAGAACCTATTACTGAAAGCATATTTAACTTGGAGGGAGATCAGTTTGGTATCCACAAAATATACATTACGTTTAAAGATATACTGGCTAAAATACGTTTTGCACTGCCTCTTACTTCAATGTTGAACGAAGAAGGCAAACAGCAAATTCTGACATCAGTCGCTGATAGGTGCAAAATGTCCATTTGACCAATTCATTTGGCAGCGTATATGCTGGATCCTTCAGCTCAGGGTGTTGAACTTACTCAAGATGAAGAACTTCAGGCTATGGAGTTCATCCACGATTTAGGCCAGCAACTAAGTTTACATAATGTAATGGCCGAACTGGCTTGTTACAAAGCTAAAGAAAACTTTTGGGCCAGACAATTTATATGGAATTCAGTGCGTAGCGTTGAGCCCATTGTGTGGTGGAAAGGAATCTGTAGTTCGACTGAGCTAAGCAAAGTAGCGGTACGTATCCTGACAGCTCCGTGTACATCAGCGGCAACCGAGCGTTCCTTCAGTATTCAGGGATATATATACATAATAACAAAAGAAATCGACTTTCAACGGAAAGAGCCGCAAAAATTTCATATATTTGTTACAACTGGAATCTTAAACATAAACTTAATAATGAGAACATTCAGTTAAATGAAGAAAATGAAAACGAAAACATAATAGAGAGTTTTATAGACCAACTTAATGAGAGCTATGATGAAAATGAAACCGGAATAGAGAGTTATATAGACCCGATAATATTGGACGACTACAACAAACCTACACCTTCAACGTCCGGGGAAGCCAGACAGCCTTTACATTTTGTAGTCTGTAACAATGATAATGGAGAATCCGATAGTGATTGATTGTTAAGTAGGTCATTTGTTTATGATTAGTGCCAGAAAAAAGATTTTTCTTGAATTATTTTATTTCACCTAATTATGTATAATTCAATAAAAGAATAATAATTAAAAACTAAATCTCATTTATGTATAAAAATCATTTACACCCAAAATTTGGGTGGAAATCGGGTGTTTATCCCAAAACACCCGGTTTAAACCCATTTGGGTTTAAACCCGGGTGGGTGGATTGCCCTTCTATAATTGTGACCAATCTATTGTAATAGGTACTTAAGAGTATTTTTATCTCACGAAGCGACACGCGCTTTACATGTGGTTACCAAGTGTACAAACACGCTGTGAATGTGTGTGATAGTGCAGGAGTTCTCGGCACCGTCCGAGACAATGGCGAAGTCGGAAGTGGGTGCGTGCATACGTAGTATCCCCTAAGTAGTCTGTGGTGTGTGCTATGTGCTGACGCTACACGTCTTTCTTCACGCACGTTCACAGCGTATTTGTATTTGTACTACATGTAAAGCGCGTGGGATACAAAATTATACTTAGTTTGAAAAACTAAAAATAAATTTTTCAATATGAGAATAAAGTGATTAACGAGAAAATTAATGTCATTGTAAAAAAAGCGTGGGGTGCTCGATATTAAATGTTGTATTTTTATTTATTTATTACCAAAATATCTTACTATTTCTAATTCAAAATGCATTTTTTATTTTTGTATATTTATATTTTACCAAGATATGTTACTACCTATTTCTATGTTCGAATTACAGAGTTAGTGTAAGAATGTCGTACAAAGCACCCTGCACTTTTTTTTACAATGAGATTAATTTTCTTGTTAATCACTATATTCTTATATTGAAATAGTAAATTTTGATACAAGTGGAGAATGTTTGTTATTGCATTCATATGCTGTCATTCATGACATAGCAAATAAGGAAGGAATTCCCGGTAATATGTTCCCGTGGGATATTTTACGACATCTACGTGAGCGAAACCGCTGGCAAAAGCTAGTACTTACATAAAAACCAAGCTTCTGAATAATCCTAGCATATTTCCGAGCAGCGAGACGAGAGTCTTCTTCACTTTTGGCACCCGTGCAAACCATCTTCCCTGATGAAAATATCAGTGCTGTAGTTCTAGGTTCTCTTATTCTCATAATGACGGCAGCAAATCTCTTTGGGTTATATTCTGCATTTCTTGCATGGAGAGCAATTTTTTTTAGGTCTAATTTACAATTTAGGTTCACTGTTGAGACAATATTTCTGAAAAGTAAAAATAATATTTTGATTATTTACCTATTCACATTAATCTGGCTCATGGCTAAAGGATAACAGTCACACTGGTTGATCGTAGGTTATGCTACGCTTGTCGCGGTTGGTTCGTGGATGGGTGACCATCCATTACATATCGAGACCCGTACGCAAAATACGCTCATTGACGTGTAGTTGCAGACACCAGCCTGTATTACCTACATATTGAGACCCTCTCTGCGCCTCGGAAAGCACATTAAGTTGTTGGTACTGGCTGTCATTTGTAGATCTTTGACAGTTGTTATACCCATAACAACTACCTAAATGCCTAAAATGCCTAGATGCCTAAAAGTCTGACAACCAGTCTTACCAAGGGGTATTGTGTTACCCAATAACTGGGTTGTGGAGGTCAAATAGGCAGTTGCTCCATGTAGAATACTGGTCTGGACACCAACATAGTTGGAAAAAGGCTAGCCAGATTACTTACAGAGAACTCTCAAAAAATAAATCTACTGTTTCTCAATGTCATTATACATTTTACTGGATCTGACCAAACAAAACTAGTTTAGAAGTACTTACTGCAACTGTGGTAAGATGCCAGGGTCAGCTGAGTGTGGGGTCATAGGTGTCATTGGTGCGGGACTGGCCTGGCTCAGCATCTGTTGGCCTGCCAGACTGCCACTTGTGATCATTGGTGACATTAAGTTTTGCTAAATAAAACATATTAGTATTAATAAAATATAGTAGCAATGTTTGAGGTAAAATATTTTTTTTGAGTGTGACTAATAAAGTATCTTGAATATGAATATATTCAAGTAGTACATTTCAGGTAGTATCAATTTCGCTAATCATAGTTCTGGAGTGATTGCATTAGTTAACAGTGTTATGAAATAGCACAATTCTGTTATTCTTGTAAGTAAAGCAGGATAGAGGAAGGCAGGATCTAACTTAAATCAAAGTAAAGCAATATCTTGTGAGATAATGGAATTTTTCATGATATAACTTTGTCTCTAACTTTTGCTGAATTGCTTATAAGATCAATACACAATAATAATTACTGGTGTTTGTGGCTGCATCATTTGTTGAGGTGTAGCATAGCTGGCGGCTGGTGCATAAGTATGAACTGATCTTTGAGGAGTTCCCATTAGCGATGAACCAAAGCCGACGAGGGGTGAGGAGCCCATCGCGGCGAGAGCTTGTTGTTGCTGTTGTTGTTGTTGCTGATGCTGCTGTTGCATAGCATTTGGCAAAATCTGTTGATCCTCTTCTGGCTGATGCAAAGGAGTACCTATGCCAGGTATGTTATACGGACTCGGTAGCATTTGATCCATTTTGAAGTTTGATTTTCACTTTTTGATAGTACTTATTGAACTAAAGTCTGAAAGACTGTGCTGATGATTTTTTTTTGCCTGTATTTAATTTCCAGTAAATGAATGGCCTCTACTTTTTTATGTTTATGTCAATCACCGTGTTTCCAAATTCGTTATGAGGCGGAAAGCATCACAAAATTAAGTTATCAGTGTTTAGTTGTGGACTTGGTGGTTTAGTTACTTCCACCGCCGTATTCTTACTCGAACACTATTTGTCAATTGTCAGCAGTCAGTCAGACTTGTCACATGTGTCATTGTCAATCATTAGTGCCGTAACATAATAATGTACTATAGTTGGAATCACTCATACTTTCTAATCCTCTATGGAATCACAGTTAGAATAATTTTGTAGAACTGTTACGGTAAGTGAAAATTATTAATAATTGTCTACCATTATTAATAATTACCGAAAGTCGAGGTAAAAGTAAGAAATTAATCACATTCAGTACCTATAAGTATTGTGGTAGGTATTATTGTGATGGGTTTATTACATAATGAACAAAGAAATGGAAAAAAGATTTTATTTTTAATGTTGATTTTACGGAGTGTATGATTGTACAAACGCCAGCACATCAAGCTACTATAATCTGTCAAATTTCTTGAATAGATTTTCATCTTTATCGCTAAAGCATTAGGTTCAAGATTGATTGGGAAAATTTGACAGTTTCGGGTGGCTTGACCTGCTGGCGTCTGTACTTCAATCAATCTGCCTAGCCTTTTCCCAACTATGATAGGATCGGCTTCCAGTCTAACCGGTTGCAGCTGAATACCAGTATTTTACATGGAGCGACTGCCTATCTGACCAGTGACTGGGTAATACGATACCCCTTGGTAAGACTGGTTGTCAGACTTTCGGGCCTCTGACGACCCGTAACGACTGTCAAAGATCCACGAATGACAGCCGGGACCAACGGATGAACGTGCTTTCCGAGGGGTGGAGAAGTTCGGTATGTGAAGATGGTCAAACAAGCAAGGCCAAACCCCGGCAAGCATAGCTTAACCTGAGGGATCGACCAGTGCAGCTGTTATTACTTAACCACGCACGAGCTCCTCGCGTCTATGATTGTGCTTATAATTTTTATTTTATCTGTTCTTGTTTGAGCAAAACCAAAGTATAAACGATTTTGCATGTAAGTTTCTTTTAGTTATGTATTTGTAAGTACTGTAGTAAATAAATAAATAAATATATAATAATAAATAAATACCTACTGGACAAATAACTTCGAGTCTTATTTTATTTTTATTACAGTTACCGACGAGAGTAGTGAATTATTAATAACAACTGCTAAAAGTAACTAATTTCAATTTTATATTCACATTTACCAAATCATGAGGTAATAATTATTAATAATGATGGATAGACATTAATAATTTTCAATTAATCACAATTCACACTTACCGTAACATATGGCTGTATTTAAGGTGAGTACATACATAGTACTAATTGATAGTGACTGGGCCATAGAGGCCAGATAGGCGGTCGTTTCATGCAAAATATTGGTATTCAACTGCATCTGGTTGAGTTGAGACTAGAAGCCCACCTCAACATATTTGGGAAAAGCTGCCAGATGATGCAATGGAGAATTCTGATGGCAAATCACCTAATGCACGCCTACATTCAAAATAAATAATGTTAAAAGTTTTAGCAAGCTTTGCATTTTTATCTCTTGCAAGGTGGTAGGCGTGTGGACTCTTGCAAAACCACGAGTGTATAGGGCCGAATTTAATACATTCTTCTATGGATAGGACTTTTCGTGTTTGGCTTGGATTTTTAGAATTGGATCATTTGTTCTGGAGATTGCCCCCTACATACAAACTTACAAATTTTACCTCTTTATAATATTAGTATATGTGTAGTGTATGTGTAAGTACATTTATTTTGATCTAAACCCTTTTGTGCCTATATCATAGGAAGCATGCGCGTGGCAAGCGCTTGCGATGCTTCCACATGGTTGTGCGTTTGTAGAGGTTTGTAGTTTGTATACAGAAGCACGGCTAGCTTAGCGGCAAGTGCCAAGCGTGTGGACAAGGTCTCATCGTCATCATCCACAGCCCGTCTTCACCCACTGTTGAGCATAGGGAGCATATTCACCATTTGCGCACGGGTGGTAACTGGTTGTGCGAATTCGCTTTGTTCATAAGGCGACGAAATAAGGCAGATTCAAACTGTCGACCCTGGTCGGTCATCACAGTACTTGGCACCCCAAAACGGGAAATCCAACCAGTCACCAGCGTGTCTGCCACTTCTTCCGCCGTGATACATGACATAAGCCACACTTCGGGCCAACGCGTAAATCTGTCAACCGCGGTCAGACAATATGTGAAATTGTCTGAAGGTGGCAGTGGTCCTATGATATCAATGAGGATATGACAAAATCTGTTTGATGCGATCGGAAAACACATTAGCGGTGCAGATGTGTGCCTAGTCACCTTGCTGCGTTGGCACTGTAAGCATGACTTCACCCATTGTCGACAGTCGGTGTTAATATGAGGCCATACGTATCGCTCTGCCACCAATCGTAAGGTTGCTCTCACGCCTGGGTGACTGAGACCATGTAGTCGATCGAAAGCTGCTCGAGCTCGACGGAAAGGTAAGGTGAGGTATGGGCGAGGTCTACCTGTCGATGTGTCGCAAAGTATGGATGTGTTGGTTCCAGGGACAACAATTTTCTTCAATTTCAAAGAAGTAGATGAACCCACCTCGAGTTCTTTGTCTCTCTCTTGTGATTCAGCAAGAGCTTGGTAGTCCTCCTCTAATCAACCCGCGACATTGCATCTGCGACTACGTTGTCGGTGCCTTTAATATATCAAATATCGGTGGTAAATTGACTAATAAAAGTTAGTTGGTTGAGTTGTGTTGGTGGAAGCTTGTCTCGACGCTGCGTGAAAGCATACACCAGGGGCTAATGGTCAGTAAAAATTGCTGCGTTTTGCACTTCTAGTATGTGCCGAAAGTGTTGAACGCTCTCGTACACAGCTAGTAGTTCCCTATAATAAGCAGGCCACTGAGATTGTTTCTCGGTTAGCTTCTTGCTGAAATATGCTAGGGGTTGCCAGTTACCATCGAATTCCTGCTGTAAACATGCACCTATGTGCAAGCTGGACGCATCGGTAAAAAGACCTATAAGGGGCTTCACTATTTGGATGTGATAAAGTGGTAACATTAGCAAGGCTCTTCTTGCAGTCATCAAAACAGAGTACACGAGGATATCATCGACGTACGCGAAACAAAAATTAAATCCCCGCACAACTTCGTCAATGAACCTTTGAAATGTTTGACCGGCATTTCTAAGACCAAAGGTCATGTAGGGAAATTCAAAGAGACCAAAAGGTGTGATTATGGCTGTTTTACAAATATCATCAGAATTCATTAGATTTGCTGATATGCTTTTACTAAATCTAGGGTACTAAAAACTGAGCAACCAGACAAGTTGTGGCCATTATCGGTAGTCACCGCATGGACGATCAGTCTCGTCTTTTTTAAGTGCGAGATGTAGCGGAGAGGATCATGAGCTGGTGGAAGGTCGAGCGGTGCCTACACGAATCATCTCCTCGAATTCTTTCTGAGCGGCTCTAAGCTTTAATGGGGCAAGGCGACGAGGTCGCGCTGTCACAGGTGGGCCATCGGTAGTTTTTATAAAGTGCACTGCAGTGTGCTTCACCTCTTTAGGCGCGCCAGGAGGACGTCATCAGCATCATTATCATCTAGTGCTGACACCAAGGAGCAACTTATGTTGCTCCAACAACAAGTAGCGGACCTGACACGGCTTGTTACGGGCCTCACCACAAGTAATGACAGAAATAACCGTAGTCGTTCTGGCTCACGCTCACGCATTTCTAACGGCCAATGCTGGTACCACAGGCGATTCGCTGCGAAAGCTTTCAGGTGCATTCAACCATGCACTTGGTCTGGTCCCATACCACAGGGAAACTCAAGCAGCAGTCAGTAGTGGCGACCACTGACTGCCCCCTAGCAAGTCGCCGTTTATTTGTTACCGATCGGTATTCGGGCCGACGATTTTTAATCGATCTTTCTCGGTAAAAAGTTTCAGGGTAAGTAAAAAGCAGCCACTTCCATATGAAATTTTAGCAGCCAATGGCACTAAAATAAACACTTTTGGTCTGGTCGAACTCAAATTTAATTTAGGTTTGAGACGCGATTTTGTGTGGAAAGTTATAGTCGCAGAAGTAGGAACTCCAATAATTGGTTCAGACTTCTTGGCTCATTACCACCTCTTACCAGACTGTGCTCATGGAAGATTGCGAGACGGCAAAACAGGGTTGTCAGCTGAAACTGAATTCTCCTCAGTTGACCAATCCAGCGTTAAACTCATTCAATCACCTGACTAACCATATTCGCACATTTTGAACGAGTTTCCGAGCATATCACGTCAGGGTCACCAATTTAGAAATTGAAACTCGGTCCTGTTGTATTATTTTTGTATTTGTACCAAAGCACAAGATCCAAACGACGACAGTAACATTATCTATATACACAAACACAGGATAGGAATCACACGGACATCATTATAATATTTTACATTCAGATTCAAAATCCTAGTCACTTGTTTTCTGTCGTGAAACATAGAGAAACCCTCTAAACCAACTAGTGTTGTCAGAGAACTAATAGTGGGAACCATAGATTTTAGTTAGGTTCGCCACACTCTCTTTTCTTGTGCTAATCCCCACGCCATTCCTGTATGTCAGTCTGTTTCTGATTCTCCACAATTTTTTCAGTTTTCCCACTTTTCATAAAGACTGAACATGAAGGTCTGAGTAACCAAGTCAGTAAAAAAAAAACTCATTTCCTCTGGCTATTGCTAAAAAAGCTAAAATGTCTTTGTCTGTTGTCAACAGTTGTCAATCTAAGATGTCATTGTCATGTCAATTGTGATGTCAATGCAGTAAAATTGACGACTGCCACGCTTGTCGAATTATTTTTTATTTTCTCTTTACATTGAGATTCAATTAGCCTTTACAATGGCTGAAACTATGAAGCAAACCGTTGCAACTATACTAAAAAGTATTGAAAGGTAAGTTCATGCATTGCTATTCAGTTTTGTATAAGGTTATGTAGAGGGGCATTGGAAATTTTATAATATGATTTATTGCTATAAAGAGTAACTCCGCCCCTAAGATGACCCACTGACCGTATTTCACTCTAATTATTTTAGAATAAAATGCAGCCCTTTATATATGAATATCCGTTGCTAACATTGTATGACATGTTTATAGATACAATCCCGCCAATCTTCAAACGTTGGAGAGGTATGTTGAAATGCAATCACGAGAGAATACTTATGATTTGGAAGCAAATCTGGCAGTTTTAAAACTGTACCAATTCAATCCTGAAAAGTTCAATGCTGACATCACATGCCAGATTCTTTTGAAAGCTGTTACTAATTTCCCACATACTGATTTTACATTATGCAAATGTCTGCTTCTTGAATCTGTGGTAAGTGTTTTTGAGAAAAAATATTACGTTAAAATAAATCTAGGCTTGAAACTAACATCAACTGAAGAACTCCTTAACATCATCATCATTCTCTTGCTCTTATCCCAATTTCTTTGGAGTCGGCGCAATATGTCTACTTCCTCCATCTCCTTGTAATCCTTACATAAATAAACTGGGAGCTGTTGTACTTCAATATAAGTTAATTCTTTTTGTGTATTTATTATGTGAAGTTTTGTATTAACTTAGTGTATGTCTTTTTTAGGTGGAGAATGAGACAATATCACAAATCAAATATTTGGCTGACATTCTAGAGCAGTGTGACTTTGCACAGTTTTGGAACAGAGCCCATCAAATGCCAGAGCTGTGTAACCGTATCAGTGGTTTCCATGACTCCATCAGGAAGTTTGTGTGCCACGTAGTTGGCATTACCTTCCAGACCATTGATAAGAACAACCTTGCTAACTTATTGGGAGGGATTGACGGTTAGTAAGAATAATATAACTACTTGTTTAATGTAAAAGTATGCGTACATAAACACACACCTCTTTATCCAGGGCCAGGGTGTTAACTAGAAACTACGGAACACAAGATGCTCTGATTCATACATACTCCTTTTGCTTTGTACATGTTCACCCATCGGGTCTAAAAGAATATTCATATTTAAATAAAATGCACCATTATTTTTATTATTTTCATTTAGTTTCATCTTCTTCATGTTGTAAAGTGTTATGCTATGAACCAATGCCTGACCTAAAAAGATGCCATAGCTGTTAGCTATGGCTTCTGTATGAATTACCATACAGTGAATATACTTTAAAAAAAGAACCATTAATTTATATGTGTATGTTTTGGATTAGGTTGGTTGCATAGAAAAATTAGAAAAACAAAGAAAATTTAAATTACAATGTTTTTATTATTTAATCTAATTAATTTATATGATTGACCCAATAAAATCTAAGAGTAGTAATTTAATATATTTCATTATAAGTACACATTCTTTCTCACCAGTTACTCTCCACTTTATTGACTACTAGCTTTTGCCCGCGGCTTCGCCAGCGTGGTGGTCTGAAATTTTCCCACGGGAACATACTACTGGGGTAAAAAATATCCTATGTCCTAAACCAGGTCATGGTCTACCCATGTGCCCAATTTCATCCAAATCCGTTCAGCCGTTTTAGTGTGAAAATGTAACAAAAACTTACTTTCGCATTTATAATATTAGTTAGGATTCAATTATTATTTCCAATGCCTACACAGTATCAAAAATCAGTTTGTGATTGGTTTTAGACGTGACTTTGAAACACTGGGTGAAAAAATATGGATGGAGAGATGACGGAAACCTGATCTTCATTGCCAACCAAGATGAAAACATAAAGACTAAGAACATTACTGAGAAGATTGAGTTCGACCATCTAGCTCCACTGATGGCTTTGTTGTAAATCTTGTGCAACTTTGTATTGAATAAATTTAAAATAAAATAATTGTGTCATTTCTTGCTCTGGTTGCTTGCATCACCACTTGTAATGTTATGTTTATAACTCGTTTTTTGTGCTATTGTCTACTTGATTTCTTTTTAGGGTTCCATAGCCAAATGGCAAAAACGGAACCCTTATAATTTGGTCATGTCTGTCTGTCCTTTCGCACTGATGACACAGTTAATATAGAGAGACTTGGCATTAAATCAATGAAAATTGGAAAGAATTTATGCTGTGCACTGATTCCGCTAACTAAACAATGCTGCAGTAAATCACTAAATAGGGGTGGCACTACGCACTACTTTTTCTTTATTACTTATACCCTTCCCATACATGTAGCCTAGGTATCACTGGATCATATAATAAAAAACCTCCTTTTTTTGAAGTTTGTTTTAAAAGATTATGATGTTTCAGTAACTTTTTTATTTATGTTAATAGTTTTTGAAATAATTATGGGATATTTTCGGTTACAACCGCAGCAATAAAAAACTGAAAAACAAAGTTATTGACTTTGTTATGAACTACTAAGATCATATCTGTGCATGCGTAAATATTCATCCTAACTACGGAACTCTTCTCTTTACGTGGTCCGACACGCGCTTGACCGATGCAAAATGCGTAATGCTATTTATGCAGTAAATAGTATGTTAATTTGGGTATGAAAATGAGACCACGAGACAACTTCGAATTGAATTTTAATTAAATTAATTATGTCTTACGTAAACTTTTATGTACAATGACTTGTTGAAAAACATACATAACAATAAAAAACAATAACATAATAAAGCAAATAATTATGTGGGTACGTCTTTTCTACTTTACGCCTTCTTTGCGTGACTATAACCATGTTCCTTGCCTCCGGTATGTCCGCCTTTCTTACCGTGATCGTGGTGGTGCGCAAAGTGTTCCTCATGACCGTGATGGCCCTTGTGCCCTTTGTGGTCTTCGTCATAATGTCCTTTGTCGTGTTGTCCCTTCTTGCCGTGGTGTTTCTCGTGATGACCCTTTTCATGGTGACCGCCTTTCTTGTGGTGACCGCCTTTCTTGTCATGATGTCCGTGGAAGTCACCGTGTTTGTGATGGTGTCCTCCCTTGTGGAAGTCGTCGTAGAACTTGTGTTCCTTGTGAAATTCGTCTTTATGGGATTTATGGTGGAAACCGGTGGTCTTTGAGCCCTTTTTATGGCCTTTTTTGTGTCCGAATTTACCTCCTTTGTGCCCGTGCGCGGCCTCATGGTGTTCACCGTGGTGGTCGTGTTCATCGTGGTGCTTCTTCTTGTGCCCTCCGTGTTCGTCGTGATGTCCTTCGTGGTGGTGTTTCGCGTGATTTCCGTGCTCGCCTTTATCGTGGTGGTGATGCGACTTGTAACCTTTGTCACCTTTATCCCCGTGCTCCTCGTGGTGATGGGCATGGTGTTCATGACCGCCGCCCTGTTCGTGGTGGCTGTCCTTCGCCTTCTTGTGTTCGGTGCCCGCTATCGCCTGGTCGCCGGGTTCACTGCCAGCAGCCGACAAGTCACCGCCTGTAGGTGCTGCGGATAATTCCGGGGCGGCCTTGGGTGCGATATCCTTTTCACCTTTATCATTGGCTACATTCCGAGCATGCGTGAATAGCACCACGCATGCTAGAAGCTCTATTAAAAACAGGAGCCTCATGACTGAAAAAAAAAAAAAAAAAATAGTAATTTATTTAAACAAACACATATTTATTGATATCTAACTTTAAGGCCATTAATATGTATTAAAAAAAAGTCCAACTCACTTTGTCTGGCTCGACTAAAGACGTAGCCGTCACCAAAGCTACGATAACAGTGTCAAAACTGTTTCCGCACTTTGAATTTATAGATTAGATCGCTTTCATCTGTTGTCGATTACAAAGTGGTGTTTGGCAATAAAATTGTTGCTGCAGATTTCTGGATGAATGATTCCGCGACTGCGACGACGCGGTGGTAGTGACGACATCATGTTATGGTTAAACTAAATTAGTTCCGTTAGAACGACAGCTAAATATAGTTAATAGTGGCACTTATTCATTTGTTTTATTGGGACTTACTATTATTTTGTATGAATGAAAAGAAGGGAGTGAAACACGCTATTTTTTAAATAAGTTTTAGTTTATTTACAAAGAGGTAATGCGTAAAGTAACAAAGTATACAATAACATAATCTTATCAGTAATATTATCAGTGCTTGCCGTGGTGGAATCCCCAGTGTTTGTGATCCTCGTGGCCTCCCTTCTTGCCGTGGTCGTGGTGGTCGTGGTGGTGCTCTTCGTGCCCGTGGTGCCCCTTGTGTCCCTTGTGGTCCTCATCATAATGATGCTTGTCGTGGTGTCCGTGTTTGCCATGGTGCTCCTCGTGGTGACCGGAGTGATGGTGACCGCCCTTCTTGTGACCACCACCTTTCTTCTCGTGGTGTCCGTGGTGGTCACCGTGTTTGTGGTGCTTTCCTTCCTTGTGGTGGTCATCGTAAAAGTGATGATCCTTGTGGTACTCATCCTTGTGGTATTTCTTGTGGTAGCCCTCAACTTCCTCGCCCTTATCATGATGTTTTTTATGGTGGTGCTTGCCGCCCTTGTGGTGGTGTCCGTGCTCGTGGTGTTTGCCGTGGTGGTCGTGCTCATCCCAGTGTTTCTTGTGGTGGCCTCCGTGCTCGTGATGGTGCCCAGCTTTGTGGTGCTTGCCGTGGTGACCATGTTCTCCTTTGTGATGGTGATGATGTCCTTTATGTCCTTTGTGCCCCTTTTCTCCGTGTTCATGATGATGGTGTGCGTGGTGTTCCTTGCCACCGCCTTCCTCGTGATGGTGGCCGTGGTGGCTGGCCGCGGCAACCAGGTCTCCCTGCTCCTCTTCTCGTCCAGAACACGCTACTACGACACATCCTAGCACGGCAAGGGCGACTAGCGACCTCATTGTTATTGTTTTACTTCACTATTTGTTCTGTATTTGACTACTTGGACTGAACTGCCTGTAAACTGCCTGTGACAGCATTTTATATCATTAGGTTTGCGGGTTGCAGTCGGTGAAACCATTGGCAAGGACGCCACGCCGACCAGCTCGGAACGCGTTACGCCTTACCATTGCGACATGTCTAAATGCCTACGCAAAAAATAATACAGGTAGGTACTTATCAGTTAATTCATAAACAATCAATGTGCTCACAGAAACTGCTGTGTAAGGTAGACGGGCACTTCATAGCAATTCACTTTTTATTAAATTACTTATTTTTATCCGCACCTACTCCGTACCTGAAAACTAAGAAGCTAATTAGATGTTTTTTTTTTTTATATTATTGCCTAATCATTTAATCGATTACCTACCTACGTCGTTTGGTTTTACTAAAATGGTTACAAGTGCGGGATGAGCAAGTTGTTACTGGGTTTTCCATTGGGAATTTGTAAGTAGCAACCATTAACCGGACACTTGTCCAGAATACGGCCACTATAATAGCCTCACCCCCGTTACAACGTGGGACTGGCGAAACTGGCGGAGGCCTGGTAGCTATAGATGTCTGTTAGCTTCTCTGTGTATACCCCTTTGTAATACCTACAGGTGCGATGTTATATGTTTATTAACCGACTTCAAAAAGGAGGAGTTTCTCAATTCGTCGGAACCTTTTTTTTTTTTTTTTAATTTTTTTTTTATGTATGTTCCCCGATTACTCGAAGATGGCTGGACCGATTTGGATTTTTTTTGTTTTATTCGAGAGGGTATACATCACAGTTGGTCCCATATAAAATTGATTAACTTTGCTTCGGTAGTTTTTGAGTTAGCTTCAAAAATACGTATTTTTTCCCCACTTTTATATGGACGATGTTCTAGTTTGTTTTGCAGGTAGTGGTATTAGAATTTGTGTGGGGTAGGTACACAACTTAAAAGTGAAAAATAAAAACTTTTTTACAAAAAAATACAACCGACTTCCAAAAACAACACTACAAAGTGAAAAATAACTTTAATTTCGGAAGTCGGTGGCAAAAAACGAAAATACATTTAACTAGACACCGACTTCCAAAATTAAAGTTATTTTTCACTTTGTAGTGTTGTTTTTGAAAGTCGGTTGTATTTTTTTGTAAAAAAGTTTTTTAGGTTTAAGATCGATACCCAACCTTTAATTTGTTTCTTAATAGGCATAGGTACGTCAACAACGTAGGTAGTACCTACACGTGGTAAGTATAGGTATATCTAGGTAGGTAGGTAAGTACCTACTTATTATAGGTGCTTGCCCACTCTGTGACTCATCCGTAGTTTCAGAAAAGAATTTAACGAGTCTGACTCGAAATCTCGACAAGACTCGTTAAATTCCTTTGACATATGTAATACCTACCTACTAGAATATGAAAAAAGTTAATAAAAAAAAGCGCCAGGAGCTCATAATAATATGTCGATAGGTACTAACTACCTACGTCAGTTAGATAAATTCAAGTATGAATATCGATTGTAACCAAATTACATTAGACATGGAAACTGAAAGTTTTAAGGGTTACAGGGAAGTTACAGGGGGGGGGGGGGGGATACACATTTTACCACTCTCGCGCAAACTATTCAGTTTAGAAAAAAATGATATTAGAAACCTCAATATAATTTTTGAAGACCTATCCATAGATACCCCACAAGAATGGGTTTGATGAAAAAAAAAAATCAGTTCTAAGTATGGGGAACCCCCAAAATTTATTGTTTTTTTTTTCTATTTTTGTGTGAAAATCTTAATGCGGTTCACAGAATAGTTTCAACAGTATAGTTCTTACAGTTTCGGAAAAAAAGTGGCTGTGACATACGGACAGACAGACAGATAGACATGACGAATCCACAAGGGTTCCGTTTTTTGCCATTTGGCTACGGAACCCTAAAAATGGACCGCCAGTTTTTATGAGTGGACCGCTAGCCGGCGCGACGACGACGCCGCGCTGCGCCGGCGCCGGTGGACTATATTGTGTAGAGCCTGTGTTGTAGGTACCTAGGTTTAGTTAGTTAGTTTGTGTCGCGTAGGTCGGTAGAGAGAAGAGATTTTGATTTTGGAAAACAAAATCAAAATAGGTAATCTCCCTAAACCATATAATTATTGACTTCATATTCACACTTAATTAGGATAGTTACTTACTAATTTTATCTGTCTCGTTGTTGTAGTGGTCGCCTCGGCTCGGCGACTGAGCCGACCTGGGAATCGAACCGAGGACTACTGACAGTCCTCGGTTCGATTCTCAGGTCGGGCATAGTGTTATTGAGTTTTTCCATCTGGAATTTCTGAGTAGCAGCCCAGTGAACTGGATCTGAGACCAGTTGATGGAAATACATGGTAGGCCTCCTATTACTACATCAGGACCTAACATTTGCTGTGAACCACTTTTGAACCTTATTGCCATATTAATAAGGTCGAAAAGTGGTTCACCGCAAATGTCCGCGATGGTACCTACCATAAACCTCTGCCTAACACTTCGGGAATACAATCGTTATGTTATGTAACTGTTTTTGGGAGTAAAGTAGGGGAGAGCCATATAAAATTAATTTTATTATACATAATACCAGCGATGCTGTCCCACTGCAGGGACAGGGATACAGGGCATGCACGAGCATTGATCACCACGCTTGCTCAAGACGGGTTGGCGATTTCTGACTTAATTAACCATAAGTCCAGGTTTCCTCACGACGTTTTCCTTCACTGATGTCAGTAATGTCCAAGATAAAATCAGAAAGTACATATATGATTTGAAAAGTCTCATTGTTACTTGCCCCGATTTGAACTCACAACCTCGTGCTGAGAAGCGAGGTCTTAATCTCTGGGCCATATAATACAATAAACGAACAGTTATTATTTATTTATTATTATTTTATTTATGATTACAAATACAGCACCCTAATTGCGTAACACACTCAATCGGAATCGGTTTCATTTTGACAGTTCAACAATACTTATTCAAAAAAACTACCAAAACTAAAAATATAAGAGCAGCAGTAGCACCCCAATTACGTAACTTGCTCACAATCGTTTATGAAACCCCTTCATTTCAATCATGGGGATTCTTAAACCATTTCTTAATTCTGAAAAAACGACTGCTAGACAACGTAAATAGCGCAATTAATAGTTAATGTTGAATCGTCAAAATGAAAGGATTATAAAAAAACCGGCCAAGTGCGTACAGTAACATCGCAGACACCTAATGGGGTTGAAGCGCTACCGCCATGCTATTCTGTAAACATCTCACCGTGATAACTTAAGTGAAGTGAGCGTGAAGTGAGCTGTCAT
Source organism: Cosmia pyralina (assembly GCA_946251885.1). NCBI lineage: Eukaryota > Metazoa > Arthropoda > Insecta > Lepidoptera > Noctuidae > Cosmia > Cosmia pyralina. The sequence goes on from OX276346.1 coordinate 18,434,100, forward strand.
TCCACCCGATGCTAGGGATTGTCACTATTGACTGCTCACTTTAAGCTCACTTCACCTATGTGTTCACGGTGAGATATTTACAGAATAGCACTACTGTAGTGCCTCTGAAATGTTCGCGGAGAAGCAGAATTGCATAATCCATGTCCAGTGTTCGTACGTGTAGAAACAGTATACTCGTAGTTATTTATTTATTTATTTATAACAGCTTAAACTACCATTACAGGGTTTTACCCTAATGCGACAGTTAAGAACTTAAACTAATAACCTAAGCTAGGTACATACTTACAATAATTAAATTATTAAAAATTAAAACTATCAACATTATTAAATTATTACACCATTCAAATCACGAAAACATAGTATACCATAATTACTTACGTCACATAGTACAAACTTATCAGTAGGTACAACATAAACACAAACTTACTTTACTTACAGATTGAAGAAAAAATTAAGTATTATTTTGCTTGTAGCATAATATATGTAAATAGTAATACCCTTGCGAATTCACTCACACAACATGCAAACACATCAATCTGAGTTTGAAGGTCATTGATGGTACGAACTAACGATGGTACGAGTTAAGGACCTTGCTGATAGGATGTACTTATGCACAGACCTAAATGCGGTGCAGTAGTGCTATTCTGTAAATATCTCACCGTGAAAACATGAGTGAAGTGATCTTAAAGTGAGCTGTCAATAGTGTCAACCCCTAGCGTCAGGTGGAATGAAGGCTCACTTCACGCTCACTTCACCTGAGTTATCACGGTGAGATGTTTACAGAATAGCACTACAGGTTCCAACCACCTGTATAGCCGCGTAACTGTAAATGTTTTTATTTTTTAATGTGCAAGAGAAGAAAGGCGTGAGTTTATGTTTGTCTATATTTAGATTTACCTATTCCATTTTATTGTATTTTTATTGTATCCATATTATTTTTTTAAATTGTGTTTTTTTATGGATCATGTGGTCTGCATCTGCAATAAAGATATTTATTTTTTTTATTTATAACTCTCAGAGCGCTAACATTAAAATAATAATTCATAATTAATAACGAAATTGCGAGGCATCAATCAATCTGCCTAGCCTTTTCCCAACTATGTTGGAGTCGGCTTCCAGTCTAACCGGATGCAGCTGAATACCTACCAGTATTTTACATGGAGCGACTGCCTATCTGACCTCCACAACCCAGTAACTGGGTAATACGATATCCCTTGGTAAGACTGGTTGTCAGACTTTCGGGCTTCTGCCGATCCGTAACGACTCTCAAAGATCCACGAACTCGGTGTGTAAAGATGGTCACCCATCCACGGATCGACCCCGGAAAGCGTAGCTTAACCTGATGGATCGACCCGTGCGGCTGTTATTACTTATCCACGAGCTCCTCGAAGCTCCACGGCATCACGAAGCTAAAAATTTTTGTAGTTTCTGGAAAGCCACAAACAGCTTCAATCCTAAGTCGGGCCTGTCAGTGTGTGTCGGTGGTGTAAACGAGCCTGAGGCTATTGCCAATTTATTTATGGCATCGTTTAGGACAGAGTCACCACTAGGCAGGTGGGTCGGATGCTAGGGAGGGGTCCGAGGGCACGCCTATCATGTTCACCGTTGGAGGTTGGGTTTGTCTTGAAGGACCTGAAGCGGGGTAAGTCTCCTGGACATGACGGCTTAAGCGTAGAACACCTACGATATGCAAGTAAGCATTTACCACGTGTCTTAGCTCTCTTATTTAACTTATGTATGAGTCACTCGTGTCTTCCAGAGGACCTTATGAAAACGACTGTCGTTCCTATAAATAAAGAACAAGACTGGAGATACGAGTGACAAGAAAAACTACAGGCCTATCTCCTTGGCGACCATTGTTGCGAAGGTGTTGGACGGTCTGATTGACTGGCAGCTAGATAAAATATCACCCTACATGACGCCCAATTTGGGTTTAGGCCACATTTGTCGACTGAAGCAGCGATCCTCGTCTCAAGCATACTGTCCAATACTATGCAGCAAGGAAAACACCTGTTTATGCATGTTTTCTGGACCTCTTCAAGGCATTCGACCTAGTATCTTATGACTGCCTCTGGAGGAAACTCTCCCATGACACTAACCTTCCTGGGGGACTGATTGCTGTACCTAAGTATCGGTACAGCAATCAGTCCAACTACGTTAGATATGCAAGTGCCATGTCGGGTGCGTACAGGTTGGAGTGCGGCGTGAGGCAGGGGGGGCTTAGCTCGCCCAGGCTCTTCAATGTACCTATAAATTAAATTAAATAAAACTTTAATTCAGACTAGGTCCATATTAAATATGTTAGTACATTGGTGTTAGTAACAATAATGCTTATACATAGGTTAGTATTGTTAGTTTTGTACAGTAATATTATGTCAGACCTAGGACTGTCCCCACCCAGTGTCCCTGAAAGGGACAGTCCGCTCTGGCAGCAATCATTTTTAGAATGCTGTTGTTACTACTATGCAGGCGCTGTAGTAAGGAGGCCGCTTTCTTTCGCATAATGGCATGGAATCCATCTGTGCGAGCCTCTGCGAACATTCCCGAAGCACTACACCGCCGCGGCAGTCCCAACAGCATCCTAAAAGCATTATTAAATTGAACACGCAGGACGTTGTAGGCTCGGCGCGTGTATGACACCCACAGGCCACTCGTGTAAAACGATTGACAGAACGCCTTAAAAAGAGTAACTTTGACGTCTGTCGACCTATATGTCAACCGGCTGGGTTCACTATAGTTTCACCAAAACTCCATTGACAAATTTTCATTTTAAAACCAACGTTTCGTATACTATTTATTTCCAAAACTACTTATTCCGCAAATGTTTTATTTTATAAACACTCGTTTTACAAACATTTATTTGGCAAACAAATCCATCACATAATATTTAATAATTTATACATTTTTCATTTCTCATTAGGATAAATCACATTTCTACTAAATATCATTACATTACAATACATTTCGAACCTAACTCCCCGTGATGTCGACCGTCTAGGGTTAGGGTTTCCGTCAGCATCTGTGTTTGTTTGGGGGGTTTGTGCTTATAGAAAACAAAATTCATTTATTTTCTCTTTTTTTAGAAAAGTCCAGAGTCCAATTATGCTAATGTGAGTTTAATTTATTTTAATTTACGTTTTGTGTAATGTCTCTATTCCAAACGTTGTTTATGAAATGAAATGGAAAAAATAATGAATTGTTTGTCAAATAAAAGTTTATCGGATAATTATTTTGCTAAGTGAAATATTTGGTAAACTTGTCACCGATAGGCTGTCGGATGACGACGATTTAGAGAGGGAACGTCGATCATTGGCTGTCAGGTGTAACATGCTGGCCCGCAGATTCGCACGGTATACGCGAGTGGTTCAAATAACACTGTCTGGTGAGTAAGGCGGATGACGGAGAGCTTCCAACCCCAGCTCTTGCAACTTGGAGACCGTCTGCTGTGCAGTAAGAGGTCGCGCGTTGTCGTGCAGGAGCAGCGGAGACGAGCGATTGACCAATGCTGGTTGGAGATGTGCCAGCTTCTCCATCATTGTGTTCAGTTCTTCACAGTACACATCTGAAGTCATGCTCACCCCGTTTGGTAAGAAGCTGTGATGAATCACACCGGCGCTAGACCACCAAACAGTGACCATCACTTTTCTAGGGGTAAGTTTTCGTTTAGGGCATTGTTTAGGTGCTGAACCAGGATCCAACCAACTTGCTGAGCGCTTGCGGTTATCAAACAGAATCCATTTTTCATCGCAGGTAACAATGCGGTTCAAAATTCCTTCATTTGTGTGTCTGTTGAGCAGTGCAAGGCACGTCTCGACGCGTACTTCGCGCTGGCGATCATTGAGTTCGTGGGGCACCCATTTGTCAAGCTTTTTTACCTTGCCAATTTGACGCAAATGGACCAATATTGTTTTGACGCTAACGTCGAAAGCTGCTGCTAATTCAGCCGTAGATTGTGTATCATCAGCTTCCACAATCGCCTTTAATTCGTCATTGTCGACCAAAGTCTTCGGATGACCGCGAGGTTCATTTTTCAGGTCAAAATTTCCAGAACGGAAGCGAGCAAACCAATAACAAGTGGTGCGTTGGTTTGTAGTGTTAGCTCCGTAAACGTCGTTGATGTTGCGTGCCGCTTGTGCCGCGTTGCTGCCACGACGGTACTCATATTCCATAATTACTCGAATTTTTAACGTATCCATGATGACGAAAAAGATTGAAATGCGATGAAAATGTAACACTAATCAATAAACAAATGACTACTTTTGGAAAAAAAAATCCATGCTTTTAAAATAAAATTAATTTGAAATTAGAATTTTTAGCCAAACAAAAAATATTTTGATTTGAAATGGCCAGTACTGCAGAACGGCAATTTCATAGGTAAAGACCTAATATATAAAAGAAGAAACTGACTGACTGACTGACTGACATATCAACGCACAGCCCAAACCGCTGGGTCTAGAGATTCCAAATTTAGCACGTAGGTTCCTTATAAGGTCTAGGGTGCACTAAGAAAGGATTTTTCAAAACTCACCCTTTAAGGGGTTGAAACGGGGGTCCAAAGTTTGTATGAAAAATCTTATTCCTTGAGTTAATAGACTTGAAACTTGGCACGAATATTTATCTAAGTAAATAATAAAGTTTTTCATTCTTAGTTTTCCTAAACTACTCCCTAAAGAGGGATTGGGGGGTGTCAAAGTTTGTCTGGAGTAATTTTAACGCGCGGTCCGATTAACTCGAAATTCAGTATTTGTACTTGACACCAAAAATAAAGAATAACGTGTATCAGGGTTTTTCGAAAATCAACCCCTAAGGGGATGAAGAGGGGTAGTCAATTTTACACGGCAGGTTTTACTGCGGGGCTTGATTAACTCGAAAATAATCTTTCAGTAAAATTACGGAAATATCCCAAACGGCTTTTTTAAGTTCCACCTCTGTGGGGGTGAAAACAGGGAATATAGTTTATATGAAAAATCTTATTCACTTATATTTGGTTAATTAACTTGAAATTTGGCACAAATACTTGCCTAAGCAAGTAATAAAGTTTATCATTAATAGTGTTTCCCCCAGAGGGAAGGGTAGAGGGGGAGGGGTGAAGGGGAGGGGGTCGTGAAGAGGGAATGGTGGGAGTATTGAGGAGGGAAAGAGGGAAGGGGAGGGTGTGGTGAGGGGAGCGGGAGGGGAGGGGTGGTGAGGAGGGAGAAGGGGAGGATGACGGAGAGAGGGGAGAGGGATAGGCGGGTGTAATGAGGGGGATGGAGGTAAAGAGGGCGGAGTGGGGGACGGGACGAGTTGGTGAGGGTAGTGGGGGAGGGGAAACCGGTGAAGGGGGTGTGAGAGGAGGAGGATGAGGTTAGTGGGAAGGGGATGTGATGAGGGGGGTAAGAGAGAGAGGGGGTGGGGAGGGTGAGGGGTTGAGAGGAGGAAGAGAGGGGTTGGGATGGGTGGGAAGGAGAGGGGTTAGAGGGAGAGGTTGAGAGTGATAGGAGGGTGTAGTAAGTGGGGAGGGTATGGAGAGGGGGCTGAGAGGGAGGCGAAGAGTTGGCGAGAGTAGAGGGGGAGGGGAAGGGGGTGTGAGAGGGAGTGAAAGGGGCAGGAGGAGGTTAACAGGAAAAGGATGTGGTGCGGCGGTGAGAGGGACAGGGGTGAGAGGGGACGGTGAGGGGGATGATAGGAGAGTGTGAGAGGGTTGGGAAGGGGAGAGGGGTGAGAGGGGGTTTAGAGGGAGAGGAGGAGGGGTGAGAGGTGGGTTAGAGGGAGAGGGGCAAAGGGGGAGGCGACGAGTACCTTTACACCATAAAGTAGCTTTTTGTATAGCATTAATTCATTGAAGAAACATAGCCTGACAGAAATGACCGAAAAATAGAAAGTCGGAAACTGGAAACAGCACAAAAAACAGGAGTAAATTCCAGTCATGCATCGGAGCTGCCACACACACTTTTTTTTGTTTGTTTGAACGCAGTAATCTCTGGAACTACCAGGCGGACTTTAATAATTATTTTTGCATTTGATAGCCCAATTCTTAAGGAAGGCTAAAGGCATATTTAACGTCATGTAGGACTCTTAGGTGCCGAGCAAAAAGAAAAAAAGTCAGAAAGAACGCTAAGCGAAAACGAAATAATAGCGTGAGCAGGCAATGCGATGCGTCGGGGTGGGTTTGGTGAACAAGAAATTTCATTAGCAAGGAATTTCAGAATTTTGGCTGAAGCTATCTCTATTGTAATAAGAAAAGTCCTGACTGACTGACTGAATCAACAACGCCCAGCCCAAACCCTTGGACCTATTAAGCTGAAATTTTGCACAGAGGTTCCCTTTATAATGTAGACGGGTTTTTGTTCCCGTGGGATATTTTCCGACATACACGCGGGCGAAGCCGCGGGAACAAGCTAGTTTAATATAAACTACGACCTAGGAAGTACTTTTAGAATCTAAAGTAGCTTTAACTAGCTAAAGGAAGCTACTTTAAAACTGTTACGTAATCGCTCAATATAGGAAACTAGCTGCTGCCCGCGATTTCGTCCGCGTGAAATTTCTTATTCCCCCGACCCACCGCGTCGCATCACATCGCCCGCCCGCGCTATTAGAGATAAACTACGATAACATGGCGCGCCCCTCCAAATTACTGTTTCAATGTGTGTAGTGACATCCTTACGAAGGAGTTTGTATGTAGTTGTACGTATTCGTCTTTAGTAGCAGGCCGGCAGCACACATGCGTTGTGAATCTTGGTGGTGCATTGTAAATACTTTCACAAATACTTTCAAACGTTTTGAATTTTGGAGGGGCGCGCCATGTTATCGTAGTTTATCTCTACTTCGTTTTTGCTTAGTGTTCTTTCTGACTTTTTTCACCACGTAAAGGTCCTAGAATGCGATATTAAATACGCCTGTAGCCTTCCTTTAGATTTGGGCTATAAAATAACAAAAAGATTTTTTAAAGTTCGACTGGTAGTTCCAGATATTAGCACGTTCGTTCACCGCATCCTTTTCGCGCTAACCTCTCCCTCCCCCTCTTACCCACTCTCATACCTTCACTACATCCCCTTCCCCCTCTCTCCCTCACCACCCCGTCCCCTCCCCTCACCCCTCACCTACCCTTCCTCTCCTCACCAACCCCTGCCCCTATCTTCCTCCCCTCTCCCTCCTCACCACCCATCCCCTCCCTCTCCCACTCACCCCTCCCCATCCCCTTCCCCCTCTAACCCACCCTCCAGGGTAGTTTTGAAACAAACTTTATTACTTACTTAGGCAAGAATCTGTGCCAAGTTTCAAGTTAATTAACCAAATTAATAAGATTTCGCGGGTGCCGCCGGGGTCGCGGGTAGTTCGAAAGAGATACCGTGGCCCTGGCACGGGCAGCTGAAGGAACATGGGTGGGTTTTAGTCATTAAAAGTCTGACACGGAGAAGTCATTTGATGATTTCCCATCCACAAAAAAAAAAAAAAAAAAAAAAAACTTTTTAAAAACATGCTTGTATTACTTGTTACTTAAATAGTAGATTTTGATACAAGTGGAGAATTTTTGTTATTGCATTCGAGGCGGCATTAACACCCGAGCTGTAGGCGTGGTTGATTTTGAGCCGAGAACTGCAATAACAAATGTCCACGTGTATCAAACGACGTTTTTTAATACACTTTTGAAGAAATAAAATAAAATAACGAAAAATATTTTTATCATGAATTATTAGGAAACTATGATTTAAATTTTTTCTTTTTTTTTCCGCGCTTTGCTTTCGCCAGGTTGAAGAAGAAGCAAAGGTATAAAGCCGATAAACAGCCTAATATGAAAAATAGAAAATTCAAATATTTTTGAGTTTAGAACACAAATAAATGTTAATTTGTTCATAAACGCTTTTTTTTAATTGTAATAATCATGGTTTTTGATGGTATTCTATTTATAAATATTATTTAAATATTCAAAAAATATTAACGCCGTAAAGACGTTTAACTCTTTGCCGAGATTAAAAAAATACGTTCACCTCCGAATAGAGACGGTGTGGATAGAGGCATTGAACCAATTTGGACTAAGTATAGGTATACCTAAGTTATCTGTGGCAATTTTTATTCCCGCACACGTGTTGGAAAATGAAAAATCGCACGCGTGTGAAATACATATATTGCATTGTGAACCTAATCGTAGTACGATATGAACCAGTTTTCGAGGAAGTGTATTGAAAAGAATTAAAAAAACAATTTAAACTTGATAAGAAAAATACCATTACATAGGTGACGTAGACGAAGAATTCAGTTGGTTGCATTGTAGGTACATTGCAACCTTTAACGTTAATTAAACTTCTTCGTTTACGTCACAATAGTCCCATATAGACCTAATTTTTGCCGAGTTTTGATGATTCTTCTTTTTGTTCGTCTTGGGCTTACTTATGTAATTCTATATTCAACTAAAAATATAAAAATAAATTTAGATTAAAAAAAGTAAAAACCGACATCAAAACCAAAAACGAATAAACTATCTTTCCTAAAACACTTAACAGCTTCTGAAGTCGGTGTCTTCAATTCTTCAATGCACTTTAGCTTGACACCGACTTCGGAAGCTGTTAAGTATTTTATGAAAGTTATTTTATTTGTGTTTGGTTTTGATGTCGGTTTTTACTTTTTTTTAAGTATATTTTTTATTTTTTTTTATTAGTATGGATTAGTAATACATTACCTTATCTATTGATCGTGTTGACCTTCTGGTTTCTTAACGTTAGTTATTTATCCTTAAAAGTTGTGCTATGGGTGAAAAATGTTAAAGGAATGTAGAGAGAAAAGATCAGATTTATGAAAAATTATTTACTTTGTATAAAAATAAAAACAACAACAATAACAACTTCCATTCTTAACAATAGTAATTCATAACAATCAGGATACATAGTGGTATCAGTGCTTGCCGTGGTGGAAGCCCCAGTGTTTGTGGTCGTCGTGCTCGCCCTTCTTGCCGTGATCGTGGTGGTGGTGGTGGTGTCCTTCGTGTCCGTGGTGCCCCTTGTGTGCTTTGTGGTCCTCGTCGTAGTGGTGCTTGTCGTGGTGGCCGTGTTTGCCATGGTGTCCTTCGTGGTGACCGGAGTGATGGTGACCGCCCTTCTTGTGATGTCCGCCGTCTTTCTCGTGGTGTCCGTGGTGATGATGGTGCTTGTGGTGTTTGCCTTCGTGGTGGTGGCCGTCGTGGAAGTGGTGGTCCTTGTGGAAGTGATCCTTGTGGTGCTTCTTGTGGTAGCCGTCGACGTGTTCGCCCTTGTCGTGATGCTCCTTGTGTCCGTGCTTGCCGCCCTTGTGGTGGTGTCCGTGCTCGTGGTGTTCACCATGGTGGTCGTGCTCATCCCAGTGCTTCTTGTGGCCGCCACCGTGCTCGTGGTGGTGTTCTGCATGGTGATGCTTGCCATGGTCACCATGGTCGCCCTTGTGGTGGTGGTGATGCCCCTTGTGTCCCTTGTGTCCATGGCCGCCGTGGTCGTGGTGATGGTGCGCATGGTGGTCGTGTCCGCCGCCATGCTCGTGGTGGTGTCCGGACGCGGCCACCGCTTGGTCGTCGCGGTCGGCCTCGGTCCCGGAGCACATTGCCGCCAGGCACAGCACACCAAGTACTAAAAGCACCCTCATGTTATATTAGTGTTGTACTTCCTCGGTAGGTAAGTCCTGAGAGGAAGTCCGGTTGTAACTGACCTCTGATACATTGATTGCCTATTTATATCGGTGAGTAGTAGAGCACCGTCTACAGCGGTGGAGAAATTATTCCGCAAGCGTCGTCGGTACTAGTTCATGGACGAATTAAAAAAGGCAGCGATCATTTTGTGAGGTGTTTTAGATTACACTAGCAAATCATTTGAACAAGATGGTCTGGTAATTAATTAAACTGAGTGCTTACGGATGTATAAAAAAATACCGGGACCTTGTAAATCCTGGCAGAGATGAGGATGTGAAGTGCTTACTATCTGTATGTTTCTATGCAGATGCAGCTGTATCATTAAGTTTCTGGTTAGTAATGAGAATGTACTTATCGTTTACTTGCTTATTTGGTAAGTAGGTACCTAATTCATGTTTTTACGTTTGTTTTCAACTCTATAAAATATGCGCAATATTCTCTCTTTTGGGGTTGACATGTCTTATTATAGCATAATATTATACCTACTACTTATAGGTATTATAGGAACCTGACTTGAGAGTAGTGATTGTTTTATGTTAGACTAGCTAGATAGATATACCTACAGGGTATTTGGTAGAAGGACCGACACAATTTTTTGAGCGATAGGGAGTGTCATTTACTAGCACAAAATAGTTTTATGATTTACTAGCAGCGGCAGCGCCCCTGTTTCATCCGTGTAAGTCTCGAACCCGAGAAATATCGCGATAAAAAGTATCCTATCCAGGTTATAGTTAAACTATCTGTGTGCCTTTCATCAAAATCCGTTTCGTAGTTTTTGCGTGATAGAGTAACAAACATCCATCCATCCTCACAAACTTTTGCATTATTGGTAGGATCTTTATAATGAACTAGCTGACCCGCCAGACGTTGTCCTGTCAAAATTTTTTTTTTCCTATTTTTTAAGCCACTCCAGTAAAGAGAACAAAACAAAAAAAAATTAAAATCTGTCAAGCCATTCTCAAATTATGACGTGACCAAAGGAAAATACTCGTAGGGATTCATTTTATATAGATTTTAAAATTTAAAATTTTCTTTCTTCAACACCATTGAAACATGATTCTAGAACCAATTGTAGGTACCTATATTAAATGTGCATTGCTAACACCAAAAGTATTATTACAACCAAAAACAAAAAAGGTATGACGACATGTAGAAAAACATAATTATCCCAATTACCGTGCCACTTAAGGGCACGCTAGTCGTTCATTCTTCCATACAAACGTAGTTTGGTGATTACTCGTTAAACTGAAACTAATTTCAATTTTGCTCGTTATTAACTAGCTCTGTATGAAAGCAGAATCGGAAAAAAAATATTGGTTTGGAAGTTATGAGCGTCGAAACTTCCTTATTTCAACCCTAATTTTTACGCATTTTTGGGCGTAAATAAGAGTATGAAAATGGCAAAATTTAACTAATTACATCCAGGTCTGTTCATGAAATTTTATGCGTTCGTTTTCCTTATAAATCTTCGTCTATTTCACTAAATAGGTAGGTACATAAAAACTAAATTAATAAATACAAAATGAATAAATAATAAAATTAATAAAACTAAATAAATAAACTAAATAGCATGCATGTTAGCCACGCCACCATTGATTAAAAGTCAATGCACGCCACCAACGACTTCGAGCCGCTGCGCTGGGTAAAACCTTATAGCTTATGACTATCCTTAAGAAAATTGTGTCGGTTCTTCTAAATGTATACAGATTTTATAATTTTAGGCACCTACCAAATATCAATCCCGTCAAAAATATATGATGGAAATGCCTTGTAGAAGCATCTAAGTATTTGGGGAGCCATATCTGGCAAGAAATGGACCTAGCTTGAATATTTAGTTACGAAGTTCGCAGTCTGACACCCCCTATTAGTCTGGTGCTGTTGAAAGTATCTTAATTTATCTACCTACCATCATTTCGCTTGCTGATTATTTTGGAATTTTTTTCGTTCTGGTTCAAATAATTTTAGGGATGGAGAAATGGGTATATCAGTTACCTACAAACCCAATTTTACGTACCTGCCTATTGTTGAAAACTGTAAGTAAAGTAAAAAAAAATAATAAGAAAAGTAAAGTTACTGTAATGTTTGTGTTAGTGTAGTGTAGTTATTTCTGAAAAGATTGTAGACGTATTTTGAATATTTAGAACCCCAACCCTATTCGGTGGAAGGGTTAAGAAATGACAGAAAAAGTTGAAAAATAGAAAATTGTCACGATAAGATTTTGTCTTTCGAACTTATAGTTTTAATATAAAATGAATATAAAGTGACTGAGACATGTCACAATGTTCTATGCCCTCATCTCGCTCTGCTGGGCGCTGGCCCGAGGCGCAGATTACCTACCTACTGCGTCACGATCACCCCTGCATGCAGAGATAGGTGTTCATTAATTAACTCACTGCACCCCAAATATATATGCAAGTTCATTCATCATACATTTCTGCACACATTTAAAGTATTGTTATTCATTTTCGTGTTAGTAACGACAATTTCCTCAAACGATGGGTGTACCTACGTAGGTATTTTGTAAGCTGCTTATAAGGTTGCTATGACAGAATCAAATTAATATTGTTATTTTTTTATTCAAGTATGGTTTCTCCCAAGCTACATAATATAGCGTAACAGTCGTAACACAAATAGTACAACACCCTGAACTGCCCTGAAACTTTTATTAAAGTAACTAACATACATATTCTACTAAAACAGGTCGTGATTATGATCCATACTTCCAGGTACACGATTATGAGCAAGTGTTCATATTTTAAGAGTAGGTAACTGCCGTCTAGCGAGTGCGTAGCTAACGTAGACTCAAGTTGAATAGGTCTCGACATCAATGGCGGCATTGTGAACCTTACCACGTAGAAATCTTCATTCAACATAACACAGAGCTGATTGACGGCTCATAAGCTGGAGTCTATCGAAAATTATCTGCTTAGTGGGTCTTTTAGAGTTCCGTTCGCCGCTATTTGGATAGCGTTAAACAATTCTTCCGAGTGACTGAGCACTGTTAATCCTCGCCCTTGTTGTTCCATGTCCGGATCTTTACAACATAATGCAGATCTGTTTGAGTATTCAGTTTGATTATACACGCTTATGAGTTCATCTCGGTCTTTTGTAAACTTTCGAGTAAATAAATATACTCGTACGGGCATGAATTTTATGTACCTACCTAGGTATTATGTTAGTATAAAATATATTTTGATAATGGCATTTTTCTGCGACTGTTGGTTCCCGGATCGTTAATCTTTAGACTAGAAAGAAAGAAAATTTTACATGACCCAGATACCGAACCAGAACCGTTACGTTCCGATAGATTGAAAAAGTCATTTTTTTACAACACACAAGTGTAATTTCCTATTTTGCAAAGGGTCAATTTTATCAATCTCTGTAAGTAATCTAATATCATGCTAATCATTTTTGACAGTTGTTTTTCGACTTTTTCAGAGCAGTGTTGGCAGCAAACAAGAGCAGTGGGGGCCCAGTGGTAACGGCCCAAACTTACGAGTTGTTCCTAGGTCGTGGGTTCGAACCCAGACAGGCGCTTTACTTCGCGTAAATAATTTCGTCACCACTGCTCTCAAAACGGCGAAGGAAAACATCGCGAGGAAACCGGCATGTCCTAGAACCAAAAATTCGAAGACATGTGACATCTACCAACCCGCACTGGGCCCGCGTGGTCGATTACAGCCCACTACCTCTCGGAGAGAGGAGGCCTATGTCCCAGCAGCTTATTGGGACATAAAAACGATGTACCTATGGACAAGAATGGGATATTGAAATCTCTAAAAACTGTTGAAGCAATAAGATAGGTAAGAACACAGTTTGCAAGAGATGTTGAGCTCTTTCAATTAAGATTGGTGCAGCGTTACTAAACTTAATAGATGACTCAACATTCTGTAGTAACAAACTAGACTCACAAGAAATGGGGTTTGCTTGTACACACGGCTACACATCAAGCTATACATTTCCAGCTTACACTGACCTCTCATTATAAGGAAATCCTATACAATGCCAGATTAGCTTATACTGGAAATGTATAGCTTGATCTGTGGCCGTGCGTACATAAAATTATATTTATGATAGGTATATTTATGACACCTACCATGTGATGATGATATTTATAGACCTAAGTACCTACCTAATGATTGTGTTTATCTTGATGAGCTAAGTTTTTCATAATTAGGTAGTTAGTTATGTACCTACTTAACTACTTTTCCTATCTACTACCTATTTCTATTTAGACTTCTATCATCACATGGTTCTTATCTATCATTAACACGTAGACAAAGTTTTTACAACTGTTAAAACGAAAAATATCCTATTGCCTACTAATATTATAAATGCGAAATTTTGGATGGATGGATGTTTGTTACTCGTGCGTGTCCCAAATAAAATATTTTTCTTTCTTTCTTTTCTTTCTTTTACTCAATCACGCCAGAACGGCTGAACGGCTGAAATTTGACACAGTAATAGATTATTCTGGAATAACACCTAAGCTACTTTTTTTTTATCCCGGTAGTACTTTCCCGTGGGCTAATTTCCGACATCCACGCGGGCGAAGCCGCTGGCAAGAGCTAATTAGGTAATATATTTAAATCATAATAAAATATTTATTATGAATATCAATAAAAACATGTCTCTTGCGCAAATTAATAATTATGAGCTCTAAGTTCATGATCGTCACGGTCCATTGAGCTCTTTTCTAAAGGTTCGCTTTCAAAAGAGCCCCGAGTTTTCAAGGCCGCCGCCCGTGGCCTTCCAAAGTACTTTCGCTTACAATGGAAGAATTACCTAAACATTATGTGGCTACAGTAGCTATTCAGTACAATATGGAATATGTATGTCAAGAATGATCTTGTGATTTGAGTACTGAACCCCATATCTAGATACTTGCAGTAGTACTGCGAACAGTAGACCTCGCATATTCACCATGATTTTTGTTTTTAATTTCAGAATTCTCTAGTTTTGTGATGAGAAGGTGCCAGGTGCTCCATCAATCCATCCATCAATAGTAGTTACCTAAAGGGCCGATTCCACTGGTAAAAATCTAAAAGTGCAGAGCAATTTACTTCATTTTGAAGAGGTATTCTGCTCATCACGCTGAAGATCCTCATCAAATCTTCACCAAATTTTTATGAGACCAACTTAAAGTTACTAACTTACAGATAAAAAAAAATCATTGAAATCGGATCTCATAAGGCGGAGATATCTAGTAGCCCCCTTTTTGCCCCTTTTTGGAGGAAGTATCCTTCCAATCAAAAATCCCGACGACAAGTTTCATCCAGATCGGTTGTAAAATACGACAAACTAACAGAGGTAAGCAAATTTTGCCAGACATGAAGCAGAGATGCTTCGCTCGCTCGGTCAATAAAGAGTCCCTAGGGTGCTTACTTGCTATCATTTCACATACATTTCCGTCAAAGTAGAAAAATAAAATTAAGTTTATGTAGGTACTACCTACTGACCACTTTTGATGCTGTTTCCACAATATACGTTAGCATATTTAGGTAAAATAATGCCTATATTAAGCAAGCAATTAAAGTAGGTACCCATTATTAGAATTCAAATCTGTGATGTGGACAGCAATTCACCTGACAAAATGTTATAGTCTATTATATACCTACCTACTAATTCAATTGACTACTAAAGTAGGTTGACAGCAGTTTGCAAAATACCTATCAATAGGTACATTCACCTTTTGTAACAAGTCTTAAATAAGTAAAAAAAAATTGTTGACTTTAGACTACGGGTTCTAATCGGCAAGGGTTTGGCTTCGGTTCCGAACCGACACCGGCACACATACAGGGTGTCCGGTAATTATTGGATAGCCTTGAAATAGCATATAATAGACCATACGGCCGTTCTAAAAAAATACAAAGAAAAATATCACAAGTAGATACAATTTTTTAGAAAAAAAAAGTACTGTGCAATTTCTAGTCACACTGTTTACTGCCTCTCTCTATCGGCATAGTCAACATACAATTTTATAACAACAAATAACCGATGGAATTCATTCATTTGTGGTTGTGGTGAAGAAGAGTGTAAAAAATAATAGGTCTTTACCTATGAAATTGCCGTTTTGTATGAAAAAATTCAAACGAATTTTTTTCATGCATTTTTTATTTGTATTAATCGAAGTAATCACCCATGCAATCAATGCATCTTTGCCAACGCAGTGGCAGTTTATTGATGCCCTTCTTAAAGAAATCAGCTGGACGGGAGGCAACAAATTCTTCAAAGGCATTTTGTACTGCCTCTCGGGTATTGAATCTTTTTCCCGCCAAGAAGTTATCCAAATTCTGGAAAAAGTAGTAGTCTGTAGGCGCAAGGTCTGGTGAGTAGGGCGGATGACGGAGAGCTTCCAACCCCAGTTCTTGCAACTTGGAGACCGTCTGCTGTGCAGTATGAGGTCGCGCGTTGTCGTGCAGGAGCAGCGGAGACGAGCGATTGACCAATGCTGGTTGGAGATGTGCCAGCTTCTCCATCATTGTGTTCAGTTCTTCACAGTACACATCTGAAGTAATGCTCACCCCGTTTGGTAAGAAGCTGTGATGAATCACACCGGCGCTAGACCACCAAACAGTGACCATCACTTTTCTAGGGGTATGTTTTCGTTTAGGGCATTGTTTAGGTGCTGAACCAAGATCCAACCAACTTGCTGAGCGCTTGCGGTTATCAAACAGAATCCATTTTTCATCGCAGGTAACAATGCGGTTCAAAATTCCTTCATTTGTGTGTCTGTTGAGCAGTGCAAGGCACGTCTCGACGCGTACTTCGCGCTGGCGATCATTGAGTTCGTGGGGCACCCATTTGTCAAGCTTTTTTACCTTGCCAATTTGACGCAAATGGACCAATATTGTTTTGACGCTAACGTCGAAAGCTGCTGCTAATTCAGCCGTAGATTGTGTATCATCAGCTTCCACAATCGCCTTTAACCCGTCGCGCGCCAATTAGCAGACACAATTGAAATTCTATTGTTATCTGTACACATGGTGTACAATCGACATTTTAAGAGTCAATTCGTCATTGTCGACCAAAGTCTTCGGACGACCGCGAGGTTCATTTTTCAGGTCGAAATTTCCAGAACGGAAGCGAGCAAACCAATAACAAGTGGTGCGTTGATTTGTAGTGTTAGCTCCGTAAACGTCATTGATGTTGCGTGCCGCTTGTGCCGCGTTGCTGCCACGACGGTACTCATATTCCATAATTACTCGAATTTTTAACGTATCCATGATGACGAAAAAGATTGAAATGCGATGAAAATGTAACACTAATCAATAAACAAATGACTACTTTTGGAAAAAAAATCCATGTTTTTAAAATAAAATTAATTTGAAATTAGAATTCTTAGCCAAACCAAAATTATTTTGATTTGAAATGGCCAGTACTGCAGAACGGCAATTTCATAGGTAAAGACCTAATATTAGTATTTTTTTCTAAAAAAATCATAAGTTTTATCTGGGATATATTACTCGTTTTGTATTTTTTTTAGAATGTCCATAAGGTCTATTATATGCTATTGCAAGGTTACCCATTATTTACCGGACACCCTGTATACAAGTAGGTACAGCAGACTACACAGTTTAGGTCAGTCATCCCTGTGGTCAAAATTAACGCGGCCCTTTTAATTTACCTTCAATAACACTTTAACGCCGGCAGGGTTTCTCTATTTAATAACTTCATAACATAGCGTTAGGTATGATGTCGTACCTTTCTAGTAATATAATATTAATTCAGTGTTACATTCTAATTGATGAAAATCACTTGAATTTCGACATGTGACTACGCGTAGACCGTAGCTCGTAGATGCGAAATCTGTGTAGCAGTTTCGTAGCCATAGCACAACATATTCGTAGCCGTGAGTCATGTGTGTGAGTGTGTAGCAATCAAAAATGATTCCTTCATAAAAAAGGCATCTATTTATTTCTCGATGTCAAATAGAAATTGTCTGGTCTTTTTATACTGTGATCTTACTTTTGGACATCCGCGTTCTTTGTTATGTGTGAACGTTACGTGACCACAACTGGGCTGTTATGTAGTTTGGTTTTTAAAAGTTTTTACCGTCGGTAAAAAAAATAACTCTCTACGTTTTCTTGATCTTTTATTTGGATATCATGTTAAATTAATATGTAAGTAGGTCTGGAAAACACAATTTATAAAAAAAATAACCCGGCCAAGTGCGTGTTGGGCCACGCATAATGATAGGTTCCGTAGTTGAAAAGAATTTATCCCAAAAACAAACTTAACATTGTAGTTGAAAAACATGTTCTCCCATATACGTCACGGTCAATTCGCCAATTGCAAATTTAAGTTTGTAATCCCAATTTTTTTTAAGTGATAAAATTACGAATTAACGATTTGCGGACGTTTTCCTTCACTTGTGCTGTGAGATCTTGCTTCTTGCCAAATTTCATGATTCTAGGTCAACGGTAAAGTACCCTATAAGTAGGTTTTGATTTAATTACGAGCAGCAAAATAATATATAATATATATATTATGCAATGCATAGTTTTACGTTTAAGTTTTCACTTCTGTCGGCAGTCCTCTCTGCCTATTTTTTTTATTGCGTTGACTTAGAAGCTTGATTTTTTTAGAGCTCCAAGGGACCATAAACCTACGTATTTGATATTAATTTCAACTCGATACCTCGACACGTTCCTGAGAAAAAGGTTCTTGACAGACTGACAGATAGACAGACAGACGGACAACGAATATAAGTGTTCCGTCTTTTCCTTTTTAGGTACGGAACCCTAAAAAAGATTTAAGTTTGCTGTTTACTCGTGTAAAGATACTCATTTTATAAGCAGGTGGTATGAACTTATTACTCGTAAATCTCTACAAAGAAATCGTATACTCAAGCCAGAGCTCTGTTTCCAGTAAGTCACAAGGCTCTAATGCTCTTAGTGCATCCAGGGCGCCGTACTTAAGGGCATTAGGCGCTAAGAAGCCTAGCCCTACATCACTCAATCTTGTTAGCGCGTGCTTTGCTAACACTGTTATTACTGTAACATTATATTCTTAGGATTAAAATAATATTTAGATATAGGTGAGTGGATTCTGTGGGGAGGGTTCGGAGGAGTAGAGGACTCAGAGAAGACAGGAGTCGTGGTTATATGTACAAATTACGTATAAGTATTATTATCTTCGCTATATACTTAGTGCCATGAACGGATTCAACGTTTATCCAACATGAAAGAATGTATCCCGTCGTTTATATTTTTTTCTTTTGTTCCATGAGTAAATCGACCAGTCAGAAACTGTAACTGACGAAATGGGTTGTACTATGGGTACCTACACCTCTGCCTGTAACCGGGGAAATCAGACGTGATGTTGCGTTTTAGATGCCCACCCTTTAGCTGAGGAAAGCATCACACTTTCTCAATATATGGAATCGAAGAAAGACATAATACACACATAAACACATCTGTAATTATTTTTTTATATTTACCAAACAACCATAACGGAATTATATGCATATATTTAAAAGAGCACATTGCATTGTACTGTAGTTTGTAAATACATGTGTATACCGATACCCATATAATATTTACAGCATGGCGAACGTGGTTCGAACAACACATTGTTAGCAATCAGGAGGTTAGCCCCGGATAATCCGGGCCATTGTTAGCTATTTTAATGCTTATGCCCTTTGTGTGTGTCCTGTATTAACTCATACGCGGATAATCGCCGTATTATATAGAGTTAATTTTCCATTGGCTCGTATCAGAGGGATTGGCAGCTGCTTACTGTCGCAGAGAAACAAACCGGTGACATCTACACAGTCCGCCGAAATGTGTGCATTATTTACATGTATTATGTTCCACGTTACATTGTTTAATTTTGACAATATTATTTAGCTATAACATCACCGGATGTTATGATTCAGTTATTCATATTTATGATGTGTCAATAAGTGTTCCCACAAAGTAGTTGGTGTTGTATATTCGTCTGATAGTTGACGCAGAACCTAGTTCATGGAAACTTGCTCAGTGTCCTCATATTTCACCCAAGTAGAGAATATTAGAATAAGTATTTTCGATTATTGTTTTAACAACTGAGGCTTCTGTTTACTTCTGTCGTTTCGAAAACGAATTTTAAATTGTTTGCATTCATGTGGTAGAAAAAAATACCTTGATTTTACAGGTAATCTTGACTTACTGTCACGCATCGTCGAGTGACCAATATTTGTAGGAATAGAACACCGTAAAGATGTTTCCGGTTCGTAAAAGTATCATATTAACTGTTCAAACATTGGATCGGAGGTTTTATCGTTGGCAGCTGGGCGACACGACTAATTACATCAATTACAGGCAAACAGAGCCCGCTCGGGTTTCGCTCCACCTTTGTTAATATTTGGCGAGTGGCCGCGGCCGCCTCCCCGCCCCGGACGGACAATCGTGTACCTACGCAACGTCACACAGCCGCGGACATTATTAATGCACAAGGTCATCCTCATGCACACATCACTAATGGGGAACTTTTCAACGCGAGATTACCTACACTCTGACTAGTTGCAAACTGACTGAAACGACTCTACCAAATTAAGTAAGTAGGTACAAAGGAATTTCAGAAGCTTGCTAGAAATATTTTAGATGGCCATAATGCTTGAGACAGTAATTGGAGTATTCATTAATTGAGGAATAATGGAACTCATGTGACTCTCTACTTATTTCACAGACTGTTACTTAACTAACAATTTTTTTTTGTTTAATTGTTAATCCTGAATCGCGCATATTTATTTATTTTAACTCAATGTTCTTTTTACTACATCTTTATAAATCTAATAACACCCATTTAATTTCTTTTAGCTCCAGAGATTGACAAGAACCTTTTTTTTCCTTTATCCGTATAATACAAGACGTGTGTTAGTGTGTGAGTATTAGGTATTGTATACGATGCTCATAAGCTGCAAAAAGGCGAACACGTCGTGAACGCCGCGGGCGCAACTTTTGACAAAACAACTTATTCAATTTGTTCGCTGTTAGGTACAAGTTGTAATCCCTCATGCCTCCACAATTGTCACAAAAAGGCTGAGTCGTAATCACGTACCCCGTATTCCTAGGAAGTGGAGGAGGTATTATACCTATAGAAAAGATATGTACACATTTAAAATATTATATAAATATTTATATATATATAGCGAATAAAGTAAAATATATATTCGAGACTTACGAGACTGGGGACGTCGCAGTTGGCTAGTACGAAGTGTGCAGTGCTGCATCGTCTTGTACCTATCAGGCTCACCAGACTGGGGACCTCGCAGTTGGCTAGTGCGAAGGGTGCAGTGCTGCATCGTCTTGTACCTATCAGACTGACGAGACTGAGGCCATCGCAGTTGGCTAGTCCGAAGTTTGCAGTGCTGCATCGTCTTGTACCTATCAGACTGACCAGACTGGGGACGTCGCAGTTGGCTAGTGCAAAGGGTGCAGTGTTGCATCGTCTTGTACCTATCAAACTGACCAGACTGGGGTCGTTGCAGTTGGCTAGTGCAAAGGGTGCAGTGCTGCATCGTCTTGTACCTATCAAACTGACCAGACTGGGGTCGTCGCAGTTGGCTAGTGCGAAGGTTGCAGTGCTGCATCGTCTTGTACCTATCAGACTGACGAGACTGGTACTGGGAACATTATTCTTGTAATCATATCACTCAAAAATCATAGCGCTTAGTTTTTGATAAATTAGAATTCATTTTGACAAAACACGCCATAGGAAATCAGCTAATATACTTGTATGATATAGACACTTGTAGAGAAATTTACCTAAATTAAAATTGCTTATACAGCATGTATCACAAAGGTGTGGTCATATTCAAAAGTGTGGTACAGACCATCAAACTGAACAACTTTCTCCATGGGACCAACACCGTAATCGCGAAAAAAATACCAATTGTTCCATACAAAACTTTAATACCTACTCGACCCAAATGTATGGGACAGCTGATTATTTCAAGTTAAAGAATCAATTTATATACATAGGTAGATATCAGTAGCTTAAAATTATTGCAACATCTTAATGTCTTCGAATAAGATAGGCATTAGAAATTTTAGTGAAAATATGTGAATGTTCCTACGTCCTATATAGAATCCATTTAAGCGATTACATAAGTCTGGCCTAATCTACGCTGCACCACTGCCTAACATGCAGACCTACTTAGTAAACAATATTTTTAACCGACTTCAAAAAAGGAGGTTCTGTATTCGACCCGTATGTATGTATGTATGTTTATATGATGTATGTATGTAAGTATGTATGTTTGTTTGTCCACGATTTTCTCAAAAACTAATGAACCGATTTCGATGATTTTTTCACTAACGTGATCTGCATACTTTCAGGAAGGTTTTAGTATATAATACATTATGTAATTATTCTTATGTACAAAGTTATATGCATAAATGCACTGTATCTCCGGCATTTCTAAGCGGATTTTGATGATTCTTCTTTTGGTTCGACTTGGGCTTACCTACTTATGTAATTATATATTCAACTAAAAATAGAAAAATAAATTTACTTTAAAAAAAGTAAAATTCGACTTCAATTCAAAACCAAAAACGAATAAAATAACTTTCATAATTTGTAATTGTAATTTTTGTAATTCTTTTTTTTTCTCTTTCTTTTTATTTTTCTCTATACCTAACAAGTTTGCTCTTCATAGTAGATTAAATGCGAAAACATGTAATTGGTTACTAGTTGACTAGCTTGATGTTTAAAAAAATACTAATAAAACACTTAACAGCTTCTGAAGTCGGTGTCTTCAATTATTCAATGCACTTTAGCTTGACACCGACTTCAGAAGCTGTTAAGTGTTTCATGAAAGTTATTTTATTCGTTTTTGGTTTTGAAGTCGGTTTTTACTTTATTTAAAGTAAATTTTTGGTTTTGAAGTCAGTTTTTACTTTTTTTAAAGTAAATTTATTATAACAGTACCGGCAATAGTGATGATTGTTAATGATAATATGTGGTAATATGAACGAGGACGCTAGCCGGTCCAGCGAGCGCAATATCTGCACAACATACCTACCCGCTTCGTTATAACAGATTACAACTTACGGAGAGGGATACACAGATTACTATTATATCAACTGTTCGGGAGCGGTGGCGTCGTATTGTCACATCCATTAAGCTGTGCTCGGGGCGGAGCCAGAGGCGCCACGCCCCCGCCCGCCCCCCGCCCGCCCCAGCTCTGCTCACCCCACACACACCGCGCCCGGCACTCGCGCAGCGACCGCTCTTACTCACTAAAACGATTTGCTCCCAATCGCATCACCCGTGCATTATCCCATCATCACATCAAAAATCGACGCTTTTCCGGTTTCGAGGCTAATAGTTATAATAATTCGATCGCCGATTGTGATTACAAGTAATTAACGTTTTTCAATTGGACATAAGTAGTGTAGAAAAAGTAAAAGCGAGTGTTGGAAATGTTTGTAAAAACTTTTTTAAGTTTGGTATGATGTGGTGTCGTGTGCCGCGTGGGGGTCGGTGAGGGCCGTGGCGCTGGTGGGCGCCGGCGCCGTGGCGGCGCAGGGCTGCGGCGGCGAGGGCGCCATGGGCGGCGCGGGCGGAGGCTGGGCGCGCGATGCGCCGGCGCTGCTGAGCACGGCGCTGCTGCTGGGCGGCGCGCTGCCCGAGCGCCCGGCCGCGCCGCTCTTCACCATCGACAGCATCCTGGCGCCGCGCCCGCACCCTCCGCTGCCGCCGCTGCAGCTGCAGCACCTGGCGCACTCGCCGTTCCATAGAGCACATGACCTCTTTGGTACGTTTGCCAACAGCTTAGGTAAACACCCTTGACATTCATATTTTACTAAGAATTCAATAAATCTGCCTAGCCTTTTCCCAGCTATGCTGGGGTCGCCTTCCAGTCAAGGATACAGCTGAATACCTATCAGTATTTTATATGGAGCGACTCCCTACATATCTGACCTCCACAACCCATTTACTGGCTATCAAAATGGCCTTGGCAAAACTCGCCAGATTTTTGGGGTTCTGACTGTAACGACTGTCACAGATCTATACGAATGACAGCCGGGATGATGCTTAACGTGTTTTCCGAGGGGTCCCGATATGTAATGGATTGTCACCCATCCATATTTTACTAAGAATTAAGGAGCCTATTATTTTTTTGCTGACATAGTCCCCTGCCTAATACAAAGGTACACAAATATACATACATCAAAAAAGTTTGAGATCACTAGCAAAAGCTGATATATTTTTAGAATTTAACTTTATCAAGAATAAAAAGCAAGTTTAAAAACTAAAACCCGACTACTGAAAAATCACGCTCGCCGCGGTCGGTTGATTATTTACCTCCACTTTTACTTATTTTTAAAAATTTAAACGTATTTATTTACTTAATCAATTTAAAATTTATACATATCTATTTGTAATGTGCTCGTCAAGACCTTTCTTTTTATACCAAACATGTCATTATTATCTCAATTTAATTTTTTTCGTGGTCAGAAATTTACGTGTAAAGTCCACCTTGATAAATTTAGGGAGAATTTATATAGCTTAAGTCACCCGGACCATTATTACGAATCTATTGATACCTCATTCATTAAAATCGGTTCAGTAATTTAGGCGCTACAGTGGAACACACGTAAATACATATATACATACATACTTACATACATAGACTGCTAAAATCATAACCCTTCTTTTTGGCTTTGCCGTAGTTGGGTAAAAAGTGTTTACGTTATATCTTTTTTTAAAATAGAAATAGACAGTGTATTTTATTGTATGTAACGTAAACTCTTTTTCTTCATAAAGTTAATTTTTAAATATATATCAGCTTTTGCTAGTGTTATTTTTTTTTTTGATGTGTGTATGTAAAACGTACCAATTAAGCTCGCTAGACAACTGTAAATATTTTGAAGCACTCAAAATCAAAATATTTTATTTCACATAAACCTACATGGGCTCATAAGAAACGTCAGAAGCTAGGTGCACGGTTCAAAATTGGTGGTTTCCTATGGAGAAGAGCCGGCAAGAAACTCCATGGTTACTCTTTTAAAAATTATTGGCTTTTACAATATTTTCAAATAACAGTGTTAATAGTTATGGAAGGACAATGTAGGCCTTTCAACAACTACCAGGTACCTAACAAAACAGAAAATAGTCAACAAATGTAGTCTAATATGCCTGCAACGTTCTCATATTCACAAAATAGAAAATAATCTATTTAAAACAATAAAAATCTATGACATGACACAAATGACATGATTTCCATTACAACTACAGTACCAAATCTGAATAAATATCATGTTCACAACAAAACTGAAAATGGGCCATACTTAGATGGACTGAATCAGTAATTATAATTAATCCTAACAACGTGTACTAACTTCTATATTAAACAAACTTAATCTATACTTAACTCAAGTCTGTTTTCCTTATTCACAGTCAATAAATTACGTTATTACCTACAATATCGGAATGTTATATAGGAAACATACCTACTAAAAACGTTATTGGAAACAACAATTAATTATGGTGAATTACTTCTAAAACGATCAAACATGTGCTACGCGCTACGCTTGCTACGAGGTACTACGACACTTCTACGGTGTAGATATCTATTGTTTTTGCTTCAGTAGCAATTTTTTGTACTGAACATGCAGCTAAAACAATAATTATGATCAATAAGTATTTATTTTAAGAATGTTTTTATTTTATAGAAATATTTATGCTTACTTATTAATTAAGTACATCTATACTATATCCATACATAATATATTACAAAATTAGCCGTTGCCCGCGGCTTCGCCCGCGTGTATGTCGGAAATTATCCCACGGGAACCTTCTACCGGCATGAAAAGTATTCTATGTCTTAATCCAGGTTATAAACTATCTGTATACCAAATTTCATCCAAATCCGTCCAGCCGTTTTGGCGTGATTGAGTAACAAACATACAAACTTTCACATTTATAATATTAGTAGGATAGTAGGATAAAGTCGCTTTTCGTGTCTGTCTGTGTGGCCGTGTTATTCTTCTAAACTACGCAACGGATTTTGATGATAATGATACATCATACAACGGAGATTGATACATCGTTCAACATAACAATTTATGCTCCATCCGCAATTGTAAGCAAAAACAATATTTTTATGTGATAGATACTAGCTTTTGCCCACGGGCCGGCTTAGCCGGTGTGGAGGTTGGAAATAATCCAACGGGAACGTACTATCGAGATAAAAAGTATCCTATGTAAACTTAAACTTTACTCCGTTCAGACGTGTTTGCGTGATTGAGTGAGGCCTTGCATTAGCCTTTCATGATGCTATGCCAACAGGAAGTAACTATCCCATAAGTTTTGAAGTTGTTATCAAAATATGTGTCATAAATGATGATGATGGTCTTTTGATTTCGATTTCGACAAGGGAGAAGAAAATATAAAATTCCTAATGCCCCTGTTAAATCAACATTTGCTAAGAGACTACGCTAGGCAATCCTCTGACTTATATAACTTAATAAATCTGGAATTAAATATTTACCCACTTTCATATCGAGACTGCAAAAACGTCCTGACTGAATGGCTAATGTCCAAAACTTACGATGAGATTGAGAATTTAGTCTAAGCGATAAATTTATAAATACTAACATCTCCGGTTAATATCTTTTGAGAAATTCTCCCTCACTAAGTATGGATGTAACTATTAAGTAGGTACATCATTTATGCTATTCATATATTAGGTACTATCGTTAAACACACGTACATACACATCCACATACACGCAAACACCCCCCCCCCCCCCCACATACCCACACACACACACACACACACACACACACACACACACACACCCACACATACACAAACCCACACACACACAAACGCAACAGCGCGTCTATGAATAACAGATTTTTACTTTGTTTTCTTTTTCTGTGTATTTTTTTATTTGTATAACTTTTTACTATAACCATAATCTAATTAATGTAATGTCTACTAAATAGACACTGTAACTAGTGGAAGGGCGGAATTTTCCTAACACAAGTAAAAACTTTTACTTAAATGGAAATTCCCTAAATAATATGTAACACATTTGTAAGTTTAGAAATAAACATTTATTTATTTTGATTGGTTTTTGTACCCGTACAAGGGCCCGCAGCTTTAGGAGTAGATAATTTCAACTTGATAAGTATATCTCTAGGTATCCATTCCTGAGGAAAAGGCTCTTGATAGTCTGACAGACGGACACCAAAATTACCCTATTAGGTTTCCGTTTTTTTCTATTGATGTAAGTACGGAATCCTAAAAACGACACGAACAAACTGAAACCCGCCTACGGATTACATTTCGGCGCCAAAAGTCCGCCATTTTGTTTTTTTATTATTTTAATATATCCAGTGACACTCGCGCAATAAGACGAATTTAACGACATATCATTCATCAAAATCTGTTGAGCCATTGAGTAGTTATGAGGGGACATAGGAACGCACGGACATACGTACATACAAGTCAAATACATAACCCTCCGCCGCAGTCGGGTAAAAATGTGATGATTGATATTATTCCTCTATAATTTTAGTAAGTGTAAAATAGGTACGAGTATCTACTAATAATATTGAAGATATCCAGACAAATTTGACAAGATAAAGATTGCATGCAGAGTCAGACTAAGAACTAAACCTAGTACTTAGACTAAAAATCATCATCTGCCTAGCCTTTTCCCAACTATGTTGGGGTCGGCTTCCAGTCTAACCAGATGCAGCTGAATACCAGTATTTTACATGGTGGCGACTGCCTATCTGACATCCACCACCCGCAGTTACTGGGTACCTAATACGATACCCCTTGGTACGACTGTTGTCAGACTTTCGGGCTTCTGACGATCCGTAACGACTGTCAAAGATCCATGAATGACAGCCGGGACCAACGGCTTAACATGATTTCCGAGGCACGGAGAGGTCTTGGTATGTAAAGATGGTCACCCATCCACGGACCAACCGCGGCAAGCGATCGACCCATGCGGCTGTTATTACTTAGCCACACCGTGTAGACCGGCTAAAAGTGAAATTGGAAAAACACCGTAAAGGAAAACCATAGAACAGTTTTCTTCTGTCGCTTACGAAAACCAAACCCACCATCATTCATCCATCATCCTCCTGCTCCTATCCTATCATGTATTTTTCATCCATGCATTTTTATCATGTATGCTATGCTTCAGCTGCATCCGGTTAGACTGGAAGCCGACCCCAACATAGTTGGGAAAAGGCTACGCAGATTGATTGATTGACATTTTTATCATGTATAATGTAGTTTTCTTCCTTAAATTTCCATTCTTTTAATTCTCAAACTTTCAAACTAACTTATTCCGAAGCAAGGTGCTAACAATTTCCAGCTCGCTTCGCTCGCTCTTGCATCTTATAGGATGCAAGAGCCGTTTCTCTCGTCCCGCCATTTTGCAATCATGATCAAAAACTGGGCCCATTAACCTAAAGCGGTCTTAAATGGACCGCCCTGAACAGGGCTTTATTGGAATTAATAATAACTAAGGTCTTCATCAATTTGAATATGTTTATTTTATATGTTCCGCAAAAAGAACAAAAAATGCTGTACTTAAGTATTATAAATTTGTAAGAACTCTTTATTCACCCTCTCTGAAAGCAGCAATTCGTTACTTCTTCTAAATAAAGTGGCAACCCTAACCCCCCGAAGTGAATGCGGACTTGGTGCATACATTTTTAATTATTTGAGTTTTAATATTTTAAAACTCAAATAATAAAAAAAAAGTATTATAGTGCTAAATTGAACTGCAACTATATTAATTAAATAATATTATGCAATTAATAGCCCGACAATTATGAATTCTTAAAAACACATAAGTATTTAACTAAATTGTGTTAGTTCCAAACTGAGTTTATCAGATTATTTAAAGTTACAATAACATATTAAAACAGACCGACACTTAAATATTTATCTAAGTTGTGTTATTTCCAAATGGTGCAATTACAATATTTTGATTAGTGCATATCATCCCCCTTGTTATGTTCTCAATGTTGGGAGTTTATAATGTTATGTCAGGTGCGGTTAGAGAGTATTGGTTATACCAATCAATATTGCCAGGATTATTTTTTAGAAAAGGTTTCTGTTTATAACGCTATATAATTTTGTAGTACTGACAGAATTTAGATTAGCTTATTAATTTTCAGACGCTGGTTCCATACGGTTTTTTTATGTTTTAAACCTGACTGAAAATGTTAAGTTTAAATATTTTTTTCTGCAGTTTTCTTAGAAAAAGAACTAAAAATATTTTGGAATACTGACGCGACGCTACGCGCTGCGATGCGTAAATGCCAACTTGCCTTCTCAGAAATTGTCCCATCACTAAACAAATATTATTTTGTCCTAAACTTTTGTTTGAGAATTGAAAAAGTCGGTCGTAATTACAGTAAATTACACTTACTAATGCAACATAACACCAAAATCCTTAGTTATCAGACTAGAAAATATGTCAAAACGAACCCGAAGGGCGCCATACGGAACCCTATTACTAAGTCTCCACTTCCGTCCATCATGAACATGTAGACAGTCGAAATTTTCAAGATTAAGTCGAGACAAAAGTTACACCCAGCGTGCCTGCTGTTTGGTGTCGTTAAGTCTAAGAAACCGAAGTATTTGCACGACAAGCTTAGTTGGATGGCTTGTTGTTGAAGAGCTTGCGCGCCCAGGCTATGTGCACAACAACATTCAACACAGTCTCATAGGACAGCAGCTTTCAGAGGCACTTTCCGATACGCTGCGTCTAAGGTGTGGAATAATATCCCGCCACCTTTAAGGGTACCTACTGGGCACTATCCACAGCCACACGTCCCGAACACGCTTACGGCAGTATCTGATAGATTCGTAACAGAAACTGGATGTGGTCGCCCTAAATGTTTCACTTTTATGAAACGCCTACAGTACTTAGATTGAAACATAATTCCAAACACTAAAAAATTTTCAAAGTTGGGAATAACTGTACATCTTTTTTTTATGGGATTTGTGTACCTATGAATTATTGCAATTACAAATGTCCACGAGTATCAAACGACGTTTTTCAATACACTTTTGAAGAAATAAAATAAAATAACGAAAAATATTTTTGTCATGAATTATTAGGAAACTATGATTTAAATTTTCTTTTTTTTCCGGGCTTTGCTTTTGCCAGGTTGAAGGAGAAGCAAAGGTATAAAGCCGATAAACAGCCTAATATGAAAAATAGAAAATTCAAATATTTTTGAGTTTAGAACGCAAATAAATTTTAATGTTAATTTGTTCATAAACGTTTTTTTTTTATTGTAATAATCATGGTTTTGGATGATATTCTATTTATAAACATTATGTAAATATACAATAAATATTAACGCTGTAAAGACGCTAATCTCTTTGCCGAGATTTAAAAAAAACATTCACCTTTGAATAGATACGGTGTGAATAGAGGCATTGAACCAATTTGGACTAAGTATAGGTATAAGTTATCTGTGGAAATTTTTATTCCCGCACTCGTGTTGGAAAATGAAAAATCACACGCGTGTGAAATATATTGCACTGTGAACATCGTAGTGCGTAATGAACCAGTTTTCGAGGAAGTGTATTGTATGTATTAAAATACATTTACTCAGCACAGACTAAAAGGCCAGAACTAAAGAAAAAGCTTGGGTCAGCTAGTTTTAACTGCGTATTTAGTACAAAAGACTGCTACTGTAGCAATAAATAATCTACACCGTAGAAGTGTCGTAGTAACTCGTAGCAAGCGTAGCGCGTAGCGCATGCGTGTGCGTTCATTTTATAAGTTATTCTTTTAATTTTACCATAATTAAAATTATTATAGTTTCCAATAACGTTTTTGTATATTTAGTAGCTTTTCGATATTGTAATTTAACGTGTATTACATATTTGCTCATAGAAAGTGACTAAGGGTATATTTCACCAATAAAACTGTCGATATATTCTGTAAAATTCTCACTGTAAAAACTTAGGTGAACTGAGCTGTTAATAGTGTCAATCCCTAGCGTCAGGTAATATGATAGCTCACTTCACCTAAGTTTTCACGGTGACATTGTTACAGAATAGATCGACTGTTATTCCACCTGATGCAAGGGATTGACACTATTGACAGCTCACTTCTCCTAAGTTAGATTTTTACAGAATAGATCGGCTGAACGTAATCAACACATTGCATCATTGTTTTGGAATACTGACTCTGATATCTCTTGAACGCGGTCTAGATGTAGAGATCGTGTTCAGTTTCGCTAGTGAAACTCGCCCTAAGACCTGTGCTATATGACGTACACGGGTCTTACACTATAGACGGTTGATTGTTTTAGGGTTATATAAGACTAGCACTTCCCGCGCGGCTTCGCCCGCGTGTTTTTCGCAAAATATCGCACGGGCACGAAAGTCCTTCCTTATTCCTTGTCTACATTATAAAGAGAACCTCTGTACAAAATTTCAGTTTTCTAGGTTCAAGGGTTGGGCGCTGATGAACCAGTCAGTCAGTCAGGACTTCTCTTTTTATTTATATAGATTTGAAAAGGAGGTCTGGGTAAATGTATTAGTTTCGCGTCCAGTCCTACCTAAATTATGTCCTACTTAAATTGAAGGAAGATTATGATTAAAAAAAACCGGTCAAGAGCGAATCTGACTCGCGCACCGAGGGTTCCGTTCCGATTTCTGAAAAAGTGTGCTATTTAGAGACATCGTTTTATTTTCCCTGTAATCTTTACATAA
Organism: Cosmia pyralina; assembly: GCA_946251885.1. Classification (NCBI taxonomy): domain Eukaryota; kingdom Metazoa; phylum Arthropoda; class Insecta; order Lepidoptera; family Noctuidae; genus Cosmia; species Cosmia pyralina. The sequence goes on from OX276346.1 coordinate 18,465,436, forward strand.
ACTTCTATCACATAGAATAATTTCAGATTTTTCTCTATGCAAACATCGGAGATAAGGGGGGAAAGGTATTTTTTTTACATTTTTCATCTAAAGTCGAAAAAAAATAAAAAAACGTTTGAGAATGTGTAAACAGCGCTCTTTCATAATGATACCCTACATGCCCTAGTAGCCCCACTTCGATTTTTTATGAACCCCTTTCAGTCCCTGTTGCAAAAAAAAATAAAAAAATTCTTTCTTATTTGCAAAATAGTTAGGCAAACGTCATTTAAAACTGTTCCAAATTTCAAGTCGATAGCATTAGTAGTTTTTGAGATATCCAGCTGTGACAGACAGACAGACAGACTGAGTCGCACCACAAGGGTTCTTTTTTACCATTTTGGTACGGAACCCTAAAAACGAAACTGTAACAGGGCCAAGAAGGCATTAATTCCGCCTTTGTATACCTTTTTGATTAAGTATGAAAAGTTTAAATAAATAAAGAGAGCGGGTACACGAGTGCGTTTCTGAATTCGAACGCAGGTTGTAGCGTACCTGAGACGATATATATATTCCTTAACCAAAAACACATGTAACCATCCAAATATTAAGGGGATACAACGATAATTTTGTGTTTTTAAAATTCCTATAAAACCAAATGTATATGGTAATATAATATGATAATCATTTGGATTTTCCATGTGTTGTTTGATTATATTATATTGTCTACTGCTGTATTAAAACCGAAACATGATTACCTACTTGAAATCTTTTCGACAGAAAAAAAATCTAAAGTAGCACCATTTATTTTCTGTTTTAAACTATTATTTAGTTATTTATTTATTTTAAGGAGAACCAACAGCTATAACAGATAGATAACAATTGAATATATAACATAAAGCCAATTACAGGTTCTCATGGGTAAAACCAAATAAAGTAGTAGAAATCTTAGGATCACTAACAAGCATGATAGAGAAAAAAAAAAACACAAAAACAATATTTTAAACCTACACACATAATATATAAAAGGTACAAAAACACTATGCACTTTTGAAGAAGTCAGCGTTCAGCCGACTGCGTGCAGTATAGGTTTTGGTGGCAAATGGATCAAATGAGAACTCTTTACAAAGAACATTAAAATCCTTACTCGCTCGCACCATATATGAGTTTTGCCTGTAGTTGGAAGAGGTAAATTATAGATACGTAAAAAGTTCCTTATTGTGCAGAAAATTTTGCTTTAAATCGAAGGTATTTAAATATGTTAAGAACTTACTAAGCTAAAAATTAATTTAAGTAAGTATAGCATTTTGTCATAAATCATATAAGCGTGAGAGTCTTCTAATATCTCTCTCGCGTCAAACTAAGACATAAGGTCATTTCACTTACACACCGAGCTAAACCACGCTTCAACATATCCTCTTAACCATCCTAACCTAAACAAGTAGTAGAAATATTGGAATAAGATATTTATTATGGTTTGAAAAAAATAATAATGCTCAAGTGTTTCTTCGCATTTTTAAACTTTTTTTGTTTGTTTAGGTTGGGTATAAAACTCAACGATTCACCTAAGTAAAACTGTACGAATTTACTCAAAAACATGATATTTTTAGGTACAATAATTATATCAATTAAAGTGGTAATAGGCGTGGTGAATGATAGGTTACAAACCAATTCAAGTAACTTTTGTGATAGATTCGCTAAAGTCGTACCTAAGTGAGTTTTACGGTTTCAGCTGCTTAAGGCGGAAGCGCCAGGACAGCCCGCGAAATTCAAATTTTCTTACGTTTTTTGCAATTTGTAAGTCAGTCTTAGGTTCTATGTTGATTAAAGTATGATTCGCTACCGTAACAAATATGTATTTACAGAATTATAATCATTTGAATCAGTAATACAACTCCTTAAGTTAGTACAATCCTCAAATGTCAAGATTTCATGAAATAGTCATTCAACAGGATTACCTGGTCTTAAAGAGTTGTGTTGATGACTTTAATGAATATAATTCTGTAAATATATACTTGTTGCGGTCGCGAATCAAATTTTGATCAACATAAAACCTAACACTGACTTGTAAATTGCAAAAAACCTATACCTGTTCTTTATCAGTATTAGTCATGAACTTATGAAACTTCACCCGTCTATGTACTTTAGCGGTTAAGTGCAAGACATCAGCGGAGCGAGCCCCGGGCGATCCCTCGAATACACGCCAAACCGCATCGAGGGTGAAGACGGCTTATCTCAATTAAAATCTTTTTTCCTCTTATCCAAGCGAACATTTTAAAATTTCAAAATATCCCCAGGGTTCGGTGAATCGTTGCCATAACAAAAACAAACTTTAATTTTCTTTTATTGAGTTCTCAAATAATTTTGGATGTTTAGACTAAATATCTACTCTAAATAACTCAGTCTAAATCTTAGTGGAGGTATAAATAACCGATAAGTAGCCGTTTGGGTAATAAATACAAACTGTAAACAGTGATAAGTATATCCATAAGTAATGTTATAAGTAAATGCGAAAGTAACTCTGTCTGTCTGCTGTTGCTGGTTAGGAAATAGGATAGTTTTATCCCGGTAGAACGATCCCGAGAGATAATTACCAACCTCCACGTGGGCGAAGCCTCGGGTTAACGCTAGTACTTACACACATATTTTAGGAACAGTTTATGGTCTCACAATGTGGCAGGTTTTCCGAATCAAATATCAGGGTTCAACAGTGTGCTCACAATCCTTAATCACGTATGATCCAAGACTCATAATTAATATAATATTATATTAACCGTCTTTCATAGCTTTATATAAGTACAAACATTCACTTCGCCTAATAACTTTTTTCCTCGTCCTCATCTTAATGAAGATACAATTTTGTGTCTTCATTCAGGAAACCATTGAACATGTCATTTAACCCTAAACTTCTGTTTGTTAATTCTATTAAGCAGGTACTTTGACACTACAATTAATTTGAATTGCTGCCTTCGCCAACCCTCTTTGAGGGTGCTTCTCAAATTAATTTACAATTAGGGGTCAAAACATTAATTGCTCAGTATCATGTCAGTTGGAATGATTTGGCGTCCATCAAAGTAATTGTAATAAAGGAAAGTTGGAAATTTTATTGTATTTAAAAGTTTACCACAGATAATGACAACTGTGACGAGTGAATTGCCTTCTTACATTGTTCAGAGTACAACAATCCGGACCGCTAACTTATAACTGATATTTTCGCGTAGCATAGGATTTTATTGTATTCAAAATCGATAGGGCTTATAGGCGGGCGGAGCGCTGCGGTGGCGCGTGTGGAATACTGCCGATAGCGCCTTAGCAACGTGCCGGCGGCCTTAAAAGCTTTTATATTCCTTTAAGAAATAATACAGTGTAATGCCTCTCGCGTTTCCGGCACTGTAAGTATAAAAATATTCAATTTTTATTCTTGGCGCTAATATTTTGAACGGTTCGCTTTGGAGTGCGGCCCGGGGGAGCTCATGGGGCTCTAAGCTCAGATCTTCACGCACCGCCTACTCGAACACGTATTAACACTGATACGTGGTGACGCATCCTATTTTTAAGTTCCTTTTTAACATATTCAAATTTGAAAATGCAGGTGTAGATTTAATGTGTACTACCTACTGTAACAATTATCGAGAAACTAACAAGTTTTTCAGGATTTTTTGCGTTCCGGTTGCATCCTACGGTTTCCTAAGTAGAAGAGCGGCCGCCACATGACGGCCGCTGTGATGGCTGTCCATAATTGTTTACATTACGCTCACAAAAAACGCTCTCTAGGAAAATACTCCAACTTACTTTCATAAATAACGTTTCGTTATTCGCCGGTAAGTTGCAGACGCCATGTGGCGGCCACCGTTTTTTTAGGAAACCGTAATTTTACACACTTTCCATTATTATGAGAGTCTCTTGGGTAAATGGCTGCAGCTTTCATGAATTCGTCTAGAAACAAAATTCCGTTTCTCGCGGTTATCAGAATATCTCCGTAGCAGTTTACAGGTGCTTTTAAACAGTTTTACTACTGGAGTGGTCTAAAAAATTAAAAATTGTCTTTAGATTTGTGTTCTGCTGTTCTTGGAGCCTTGTCGGTGTGGCTGCAGCGACGTTTTCAGATTTCCGTTCGTTCGGTTTCCTCTTGCTACTGTTGAGACTCAGTATCCATCAGCGGACTTTTTCTTGTGCTTGGTATAATCAATCCTGCACATGGCTCTTGGCAGAATCCACCTTCGGCACAGTCTGCAATTACCGACGAAAAAAAGGAGGAGGTTCTTAAGTTGACGCTTATATATTTTTTTATTTATGTTTGACTATGCATAACTTTTTACAGAGTAGTCAGATTTCGACGATCCTTTTGTCAAATCCATGACAATTACTTGATAATTTCCAACAATGCTTTCACGTGCAGGTGTGAGCGGCGTCGGCAGCGCGGTGTCGGGTGGCGGCTACGCGGGGCTGTACGGCGGGTACGCGGCGGCCGCGCTGGCCGGGCTGGCGGGCCCGCCACCCAAGCGCAAGCGCCGCCATCGAACCATCTTCACGGAGGAGCAGCTCGAACAGCTCGAGAGCACCTTCGACAAGACGCACTACCCCGACGTTGTTCTAAGAGAACAGCTCGCGTTGCGGGTCGACTTGAAAGAAGAGAGGGTGGAGGTATGGCTTTGACATTTTTATTCTATCCGGGAACAATAAATTTCTTACTAATTTACGCTTAAAGGAGGCACCTGAGTAGCCGGATCTTTACTTACTCGAATTTAATTCTTAATAATGACAATTATTATCTCAGCCGAGCTCCTGCTCTGATGAAAATAGAGAAAACCCATTTTTTTCCTGATATGAGACCTAGCTAGATCGATTTTTTGCACCCGTAAACCCTATATTGCAACTTTCATTAAAATAGTTAGAGCCGTTTTCGAGAACGTGTTATATCTTCTTTCTTATCTATACAACGTGTCGTTTTGCATCCTCGTCAAAAAGGGTGTGGTATAGACTATCAAAGCGAACAACTCTTTCCATGGCACCAACATCGTAGTCGCGAAAAAATAATCAGCCATCCCATACATTTGCGTCTAGTAGGTATTGAAGTTGTCTATAGGACAGTTGAAAATTTTTTTGCGATTACGATGTTGATCCCATGGAGAAAGTTGTTTGGTTTGATGTTGTGTATCACACCCTGAAATTTGACGAGGATGCAAAACGGCACGTTGTACAAATAAAAAGAGAAGTCCTGACTGACTGACTGACTCATTAACGCCCATTCCAAACCATTGGTCCTAGAAAGCTGAAATTTTGCACAAGGTTCCCTTTATAATGTAGACAAGGAATAAGGAAGGATTTTCGTTCCCGTGGGATAGAGGTACATATAAATATCCGACATCCACGCGGGCGAAGCCGCGCGGGAAGTGCTAGTTACAAATATATTAGGTCTTTACCTATGAAATTGCCGTTCTGCAGTACTGGCCATTTCAAATCAAAATAATTTTTGTTTGGCTAAGAATTCTAATTTCAAATTAATTTTATTATAAAAACATGGATTTTGTTTTTTTCCAAAAATAGTCATTTGTTTATTGATTAGTGTTACATTTTCATCGCATTTCAATCTTTTTCGTCATCATGGATACGTTAAAAATTCGAGTAATTATGGAATATAAGTACCGTTGTGGCAGCAACGCGGCACAAGCGGCACGCAACATCAACGACGTTTACGGAGCTTACACTACAAACCAACGCACCACTTGTTATTGGTTTGCTCGCTTCCGTTCTGGAAATTTCGACCTGAAAAATGAACCTCGCGGTCGTCCGAAGACTTTGGTCGACAATGACGAATTAAAGGCGATTGTGGAAGCTGATGATACCCAATCTACGGCTGAATTAGCAGCAGCTTTCGACGTTAGCGTCAAAACAATATTGGTCCATTTGCGTCAAATTGGCAAGGTAAAAAAGCTTGACAAATGGGTGCCCCACGAACTCAATGATCGCCAGCGCGAAGTACGCGTCGAGACGTGCCTTGCACTGCTCAACAGACACACAAATGAAGGAATTTTGAACCGCATTGTTACCTGCGATGAAAAATGGAATCTGTTTGATAACCGCAAGCGCTCAGCAAGTTGGTTGGATCCTGGTTCAGCACCTAAACAATGCCCTAAACGAAAACTTACCCCTAGAAAAGTGATGGTCACTGTTTGGTGGTCTAGCGCCGGTGTGATTCATCACAGCTTCTTACCAAACGGGGTGAGCATTACTTCAGATGTGTACTGTGAAGAACTGAACACAATGATGGAGAAGCTGGCACATCTCCAACCAGCATTGGTCAATCGCTCGTCTCCGCTGCTCCTGCACGACAACGCGCGACCTCATACTGCACAGCAGACGGTCTCCAAGTTGCAAGAACTGGGGTTGGAAGCTCTCCGTCATCCGCCCTACTCACCAGACCTTGCGCCTACAGACTACTACTTTTTCCAGAATTTGGATAACTTCTTGGCGGAAAAAAATTCAATACCCGAGAGGCAGTACAAAATGCCTTTGAAGAATTTGTTGCCTCCCGTCCAGCTGATTTCTTTAAGAAGGGCATCAATAAACTGCCACTGCGTTGGCAAAGATGCATTGATTGCATGGGTGATTACTTCGATTAATACAAATAAAAAATGCATGAAAAAAATTCGTTTAAATTTTTTCATACAAAACGGCAATTTCATAGGTAAAGACCTATTATTAGGTACCTATATTTAAATATACAAATATTGCTCATTTATTTAATAGTACAGGATAGGATAGGATACGCGAAATAGACGCCATTGCTTCCTAAAGCAATTGCGTCTATTTCGCGTGGCTCTAGCACCGAAATTAGTAGTTTATACTTGAGTTTGCTGCTATGCACTATTTTAGTTGGTAGTACGTACCTACATAAAGCTCGTGGCTAAGTAATAACAGCCGCACGGGTCGATCCATCAGGTTAAGCTACGCTGGCCGGGGTTGGTCAGTGGATGGGTGACCATCTTTATATACCGAGACTCCTCCGTGCCTCGGAAAGCACGTTAAGCCGTTGGTCCCGGCTGTCATTCGTGGATCTTTGACAGTCATTACGGGTCGTCAGAAATCTGACAATCAGCCTTACCAAGAGGTAACGGTATACCCAGTTACTGGGTTGTGGAGGTCAGGTAGTTAGTCGCTCCATGTAAAATAATGGTATTCAGCTGCATCCGGTTAGACTGGGAGCCGACCTCAACATAGTTGGGAAAAGGCTAGGCAGATTGATTGATTGATTGACGTACCTACATAAAGCAGTCACATGAAACGTCTCTCGGGCAGAAAAAGTAACGAAATACATTAAAAAAATAAATTCGTGTAAGCATCGATTTTCTACCGGGTTGGTCGTGTTTTTTTTTCCGATTGTTTAGAGGTACATACAATAAGCTTATATCGAATGATGGAACTGTGAAATGTTCCATTGTTTCACTACTTTCCTCCAAACAGAGTTAAATAGGAAATCTACTTAGTTCATAATACCAACAGAAAACCGTATTTTCTTTCCTTTGTTGTGTAAGGCTTCACGTTAAAATGTTAAGTAATAAAGAGAAATATTTTTTGTTACTGGTAACTACGCGTGTTTGACACTTTGCTTTCATTGTGTTGGGGAGATGAAATAACGTACTCCTTTTTTTTTTAACTGTTGCTTGATGACTTCATCGGTATTTAATTGGTTTTATAATGAATAAAATACAATATTGCAATAACACAAGGTAACGCGTGTCAAAGTTCTTGCGGAAGTGAACGAGAGGAAAAAACAGCCGGCATTCGCTCGACAGATGACAGTGACAGATGACAGTGACAGATGACAGTGACAGATGACAGTGACAGATGACAGTTACAGATGACAGATGACAATTACAGGTGACAGATGACAGTTGGCGAGTCGTGGCGCCAACATTCTCCCCCCTCTGAAAGTCCTTGGTTTTAGGACTTTATGTGGCTTCAGTTGCTGAACCAGGCATCTCAACAGGCAGAGGACATATCTTTGAGAAGGAACGCTGCACGTCTCCGGTGGCTGTTCGGATGGTGGCAACGCGTGCAACTCCATCCCTTCCAGTATAGACTCGGATGATTCGCCCGAGGCGCCACTTCAATGGTGGCACATTGTCTTCCTTTATGAGGACGAGTTGATTCATAGTGACTTCACTCTTGTTAGATTTCCATTTTGTTCTAGTCTGGAGCTCGCTGACATACTCCTTTGACCAACGTTGCCAAAAATGTTGACGCATTTGCTCGATGCGGTCGTAACGAGGTAAACGATGGGTAGCAGCGGTGGTGATGTCGTCGCAGGCCGGTGCTGTGAGCGGACGCCCAATCAGGAAATGCCCCGGTGTTAATGCTTGGAGGTCATTCGGGTCTGAAGAAAGAGGTGTTAGCGGGCGAGAGTTCAAGACAGCCTCAACTTGTATCAATACAGTGTTAAAGTCTTCAAACGTGAGATTAGAGTTCCCTACGACGCGTCTCAAGTGATACTTGCAAGACCTCACTCCTGCCTCCCACAAGCCACCAAAATGAGGAGAATATGGGGGAATAAATTTAAAATTAATGTTTTCCATAGCGACTTTCTCGATAATATCGTATGAAAATTTTGTTAAGAAATTATTTAATTCGTTAGCAGCTCCTACATAATTTTTTCCATTATCGGAATATATCTCTAAAGGTTTTCCCCTTCGAGATATAAACCTTTTTAAACAAAGAAGATAACCGTTCGTGGTGAGATCTGTGACCAACTCAAGATGCACTGCTCGAGTCGCAAAACAAATAAACACGCAAATATAACATTTTATTAACCTTGAGCCTCTCCCTTGACGGCTCAAAATGAAAACTGGGCCACAGTAGTCAGTACCTGTTCGTTGAAACGGAAACCCTGATGATAATCTTTCAGTTGGTAGGTTGCCCATTATTGGGCTAAACGTTTTTCCACTCAATCTAACGCATCTGACACACTTATGAACGACTGAGCGTGCTAAATTTCTACCACGTAGTGGCCACCATTCATCACGAATGGTTGAAAGTAATAATTGAGGGCCAGCATGACATAGCTGCGTATGTTTATGCTGGAATAAAAGATAAGTAAATCTGTGTACTACAAAGCAGTATAGGATGTTTTTTGTCGTAACTGAAATCGTCACTATTATTCAACCTACCTCCCACTCTAATTAATGAATTTTTACAAAAGAATAGGTTGAGTCCTGACATATTCCGTGAATATTTTATATTTGAGGACTGTTTTGATAAATAATTGTATTCAAGAGGGAATGATTCCATTTGAGACAACCGTGCGAGTGCGATAATTGACTCATGTAATTCATTTGAGGACAGCGGCCCGTGTTTACGTTCTGCTTTATGTCGAATGTTATGAATAAATCGCCTAACGTAAGCAGCTGTTCTTATCATTTTATTGAATGATGAAAATCGTTCTAACGGAAACACGCTACATGACGAATCTGACACAACATGTGATCTTAATTCGGGTAAAACAGACGGTATCGGTACCTCAAGTTGATTGCTTTCAATGGCAGATGACTCACCAATGAACCTAGGCCCAACCCACCACAAATCGCTATGAAGTAGCTCAGGTAGGCTGACACCACGTGATAACAAGTCAGCTGGATTATTAACGCCCTGCACGTGTGACCAAACGCAGTTACTAGTTAAATCATTGATTTCGACAACTCTATTTTGAACGAAAGTTTTTATTAACGTTGGATGAGTGCGTAACCACCCCAAGACTATAGTTGAGTCAGTCCAAAATAATACCCTTTCGAATCTTAAATTCATTGAGTCTATGATCTTTTTATAAAGACGCGCACCCACTAACGCTCCGCACAGCTCAAGCCGCGGAATGCTTACCGGCTTTAAGGGCGCAACCTTACTTTTTGCACATAATAATTTTACAGTGACCTCTTTAGAATGCTCGCAAACGCTTCGTACGTACGCGCAGGCACCGTAGGCTTCCTGAGAGGCATCTGTGAAAATGTGTAGTTGCAACTGATCTGCGTACTGCGTGGTGACATGTCGCGGAATACGAATTTTATGTAAATGTTGTAATGAGTTTAATATTCGAATAAATGTGTTTGCGATATCACTAGGAACAGGGTCATCCCATCCGACTTTACAAAGCCAAAGCTTTTGTATGAGTATTTTAGTAACAATAATAATAGGCGCTAATAACCCTAATGGGTCATAAACCTGTGATATGATAGAAAGTATTTTTCGTTTTGTTATTTGCGAAACATCAATTTCAGAATTTATTTTAGTATTAAATTTTAATTCATCACTGTTATTACACCAACCTAAACCAAGTGTTTTATGTTGGGCAGTTTTATCGAGTGACAATGATTTTGTTGCATTATTTGATGAACTATCGAAATTAAATGCCCATTTCCGTAACGGAAAACAACCGGAATTTAAAACGTTACTAATGGTTTCACAAAGTGACAATAGTTCCTGTTTGTTATTATGAGAGAATATTAAATCATCAACGTAGAACGAAGTTAATATTATTTGAGATATTTGCTCATTAGGACAATCTAACGCTAATTGTCGTAAACATCTCATAGCTAGGTACGGGGCTGAAGCAGTACCATACGTGACGGTGTTCAGTTGATAAACTTGTAATGAGTCACGTTTACTTTCCCGCCATAGAATTAATTGTAATGTACGGTGGTCAGGCTGTACTAAAACTTGTCGGTACATTTTTTCTACATCCGCACAAGCAACGAACGCGAATTGTCTAAAACGCAAAAGTATACCCACTAAATCGTTTAATAACGGAGGACCGATTAACTGTATATCATTAAACGATTTACCTGTAGTTGTTTTTGCACCCGCATCAAATACAACTCGCAACTTAGTTGTCGTACTTTCACGCTGTACACAATGATGGGGTAAAAAATAATACGGTGAATTGTATGTTTCGAGACGGCTCATATGACCTAACGCTAAATATTCATTTAAGAAATCTGAGTACATACGTTTTATTTCTGGCGAACGATCCAGCTTTCTTTCTAATGATAAGAACCTGTTTTTTGCTAGCTCGTATGAATCGCCGAGCGAATCAGCTGATTCACACAAAGGTATTTGTACCGCAAACCTACCGTCACTATCGCGAGTGGTGGTTGAAGTGAAAAGTTCCTCACAAACCTTTTCATCAGCTGTAAGAATATTATGTGTTAATTTGCCGTTATCAACCTCCTCTAGTTCCCAAAAACGCTTTAATTGGTCATCTAGTGAGTTTGTGAGTGTACAGCAAACCATGTTACTTACACTAGTTGGAATATTACGGGGTAACGTGCCAGAAATAATCCAGCCTAAGTGGGTATTTTGTAGGTAAGGCCCTTTGGATAAACGCATCCGACCTTCCTGTAGCAAGCTCCAAAACACATCAGCGCCAATGAGCAAATCTATATTAGATGGTATGTGATAGTTCGGATCTGCAAGTGTAACGTTTTGTGGTATTTGTAACGAGTGAACATCTATGATTGAGTTCGGGAGACAATAAGTAATCTTAGGTAAAACGGAACAATTTAAACGAGTGCTAAAATTACTAATCTTCGATCGCATGAGGAGGTCACAAGACTGCTGTGAACGAGTAACAGTGTTTCCTACCCCAGTGATGGTGAGTGTGGACTGTATTGGTTTTAAACGTAATTGTTTACAAAGTGATTCGGTAATGAAACTTCGCTGGCTGCCACTATCGAGAAGGGCGCGCGCAACGATGTGTGCGTTGTTATGACATACTTCAACAACCGCAGTTGAAAGCAAAACCTGTTCTAATGGGATAGACTGCACGGCTTGTTTCAAGTAATTTGTATGTGCGTTTAACGAGTGTGAATCTGCGCAAGCACCATCCAACGCGCCATTCACGCTAGCGGCCGCGTCAGTGTGCGTATAAGCAGGAACACAACTAATAGTATTGCAACTTGCGTTGCTATCTATGTGAATAAGACTGTTATGTTTTTGTGAACATTGTTTACATGGACCGTACTGACATTCCTCAATGGTATGACTAGAACGTAAACAGTTACTACATATGTCTTTTTCAGAAACGAATTTGTACCTATCTTGGACAGGTAAATTAAGAAAACGAAAGCACGAGTATAACGCATGATTTGCTTCGCACATAAGACACTTATAAGTGCTCGCTGGCTTTGTTGCAGACTTACCTGACCGAGACGGTTGTTTGTTATTTGAAACAAAAGAACGAAGTTGCGTGGAAGATTGTAAATTATTATTATGATTAGTTGACTTTTTTGATAATTCACTAGTCTGTTTGTGACCGCTGTGTATCATATCGAGTACATCAGAACGGTCTCTTAAAAACTGTATTAAGTCATCTAGTTTTACTTTCTCGGAACCTTTACAAATGGAACTTTTTATATTTTCCCATTCTTTATTTGTAACTGGATCAAGCTTGGTAACAACTAAATAAATGACTAAAGTGTCCCAATGTTCAGTGGGCTCATCCATAATTTTTAATGATCTTAAGTTTTTTAACACTGTGTCAATTAACTTTCTTATTTGAATGGGAGATTCCTTTGTAATGGCTTGTAAAGAAAACAAAGCTTTAACGTGATTGCTTATTAGTAACCTATTATTATCAAATCTATTTGTCAACAGATCCCATGCAACTTGATAGTTGTCTGAAGTAAATTCTAAAGATTTTATTACTTGTAACGCTGTACCTTTTAATGTTGAACGTAGATAATGGAATTTCTGAATAGGATTAATTTCTTGTGCATTATGGATTAACGATATGTATGTGTCACGATACTCTAGCCAGTTCTCATATGATCCATCAAAGGTCGGTAACAATATGGTTGGTAATTTAACTGTATTATTATTTGCATTGCCACTATGAGAACATAATTTGTTGGTCACAATTCTCTCCTGGTATTTGTTAAAAATACATTTAGCTAAAGAAACTATTTTGAAATACTGTGTTTCAACCAATTCTCTGATCTCCAATTGTGGATCCAGTTCTTCTTCGTCGGTAATATTCTCGATTCTAGATTGAACATTTTGGAATTCATGGAAAACTTGTTCAGTATTAGATATTCGTAACTGTATCTCGACAATTTGTTGATCATCTAATGAATTGCTGTCTAACGAATTAATGTATTTACCAAAGAGTGTGATTCTACCGCGTAAAGTACCCCGTTTTCTAATTAAATCACGAATATCGAGATCGTCGACATTGGAACGAGGTGAAGTCATTGTGATGGCTATGTAGGAAACAGAAAAGAGTACTTACAAGTAGCACCGAGTATGATGTCGCTCAGATTGTGCACCGGTAGCTCATACGTACACTAAAATACAAAGACACGATATTAATACACTTTCAACTTATCCCTTATCCACGCACACGCTAACCTCTTACGATATTTCGTGTTGATTCCTTTGTTCTCAATTTGAAAAATGTCTTCGGCGAGTAGGAACGAGTACATGCGTTGCAACGTGGCCGCTTGGATTGATTTTGTTTTGCAGTAATCATCCGGCTCGAAGGACCAATGTTGGGGAGATGAAATAACGTACTCCTTTTTTTTTTAACTGTTGCTTGATGACTTCATCGGTATTTAATTGGTTTTATAATGAATAAAATACAATATTGCAATAACACAAGGTAACGCGTGTCAAAGTTCTTGCGGAAGTGAACGAGAGGAAAAAACAGCCGGCATTCGCTCGACAGATGACAGTGACAGATGACAGTGACAGATGACAGTGACAGATGACAGTGACAGATGACAGTTACAGATGACAGATGACAATTACAGGTGACAGATGACAGTTGGCGAGTCGTGGCGCCAACACATTGAATTTTCACAAAAACCAATTCTTCATTTACCTGCTTACCAACTTTTGTATTTTATTAAATGAATTGGAACATTTAGGTAGGTTTAGATTACGTAAAATATTTTATCTCTAACCTATGGGATAAGAGATTATCAAAATACAATTTACGTTTTCACACAATATCAAATATTTCAAGGAGACTTGGACTCGTACCTACCTATTGCTTATTCCTTATTTATTTTAAAATGACCCCATGCACGCTGTCCATGACAGTCAATGTTATAACAGTGGCAGTGATTATTGTTAACTTATTTTAACTTAATTCTTAGCTGAATTATACAAAAACTAAATGAATTGAAAAGCTTTCTGTATTAGTTTATAATGTTACGGGAAGTGTGATTAATTGAAAATTATTCATAATTATCCATCATTATAAATAAAAATCATGATCATGATTTGGTAAATGTAAATATAAAATTGAAATTCATCACTTTTAGCAGTTGTTATTAATAATTCACTACTCTCGTCGGTAACAGTAATAAAATAAAATAAAATAAGACTCGAAGTTATTTCTCCAGTAGGTATTTATTTACAATACCACAGTACTTACAAATACATAACTAAAAGAAACTTACATGCAAATTCTTTTATTCTTTGGTTTTGCTTAAATCAAACAAGAACAGATAAAATAAAAATTATAAGTACAAACATAGACTCCATAAAATCAACATTAAAATTTTTAATCTTTCATAGAAGAGCCAAGCGAAGCGCAGGGGTACTAGGCACTACCTACCTTTTCTCGAAGCGCTTCGTCGTTTTTTCGAACCCTCATAACTTGGGTTTGGATTATACCAGATAAACAAAATTCTCGGGATATGATGTCAACAGTAGACTTATTAAACATATTAAGTTTCAATTGCATAGCTTTTATACTTTAGATTTGATTGATATCTAAAAAATCCCGATTGCAATCATCAAATCAATTACGTATCAATCATCAAAATTCTTAGGGTACTTCCTGAAGTCCTAAAAGTTGAAATTTTGTATGTAAGCTAGTATTAGTGCACAAATAACAAAACAAATCTAACACTTGAAACTTTTACCCCCCAACCCCTTAAACTAGGGGATGGGAGTATGAGACTTCCGCAAATTTTGATGGAGGTCTGAAAATTGATTTAGGGACTCCTTGTAATAAATAATAAAATATGTATTTCAGGATTTTTGGTAAATCACCCCGCACCCTTTAAATTAGGAGAAGGAAGTTTGTTTGGGATTTCCCATACAAACTTTTTTTTTTTTTTTTTTTTTTTCTCTTTATTTAATTAGGAACTTTTGTACATAAATACATGGCAGTCCCATTGTACCTTATATCTTAAATTTATACAAACAAAATAATCTTAATATCTATTTAACAAAACGAAGACCTGCAAAGCTATACAACTTTTTGGCCGCATCAGATAAAGGAACAGATAAAATTTCATTGAATAATCCTATATTGTTTTTAATTAAACCTAATTCATGAATCACCATACAAACTTAATTTCATGCTAGAGATCTGAAAATTATACAATTGCACAGACTTCTTATTACAAATTAAAAAATACGTGTTTCAGGTTTTAAAAAAAAAATCATCCCTCAACCCCTTAATAAGCAACTTACAAAAAGAAATGAAATCCCATCAAAATCATTTTCATGTAAAATGTTGCCAAGGCGAGACCATATGGCTCGCACTGTCAAAAAGTTATCAGATCTCATGTAGAGCCAAGCTTCTAACTCTACAAGTCCTAACTTCACAAACTCTACACCTTCGTCAAAATATGTGGCTGGGCCGTTTCGCTACTGTCATAATTATGGGTGTAAGGTGAAAAATTTATTCACTATTCATTACTGTTTCTGTTCTTGTAGTAAGGAAACGGCCAAGCCAAGCAATTTTGACTAAGGTGTTGAGTTTGTGAAGTTAGGACTTGTAGAGTTAGGATTTGTAGAGTTAGAAGCTTGGCTCTACATGCGATCTGATAACTTTTTGACAGTGCGAGCCATATGGTCTCGTCTAGGCAACATTTTACATGAAAATGTTTTTGGTGGAATTTCTTTGTTCAGTAGGTATTTATTGGTAATACCTACCACAATACTTATACGTACTGGACTAAAATACTACATAAACTTTGAAAATTATTACATTTATCGGTACTAAGATTACATTATTAATAATCACCGGTAAATGTGATTAATTTCTTACTTTTACCTCGACTTTCGGTAATTATTAATAATGATTAGACAATTATTAATAATTTTCAATTAATCACATTTACCGAAACATATATATACACTAATAAGCATTGCATTCTATGATTATTTTTCATTAATTCATCATGTTTTAAAAGTGTTTTTCACCAATTTACCGCCCTTACTAGGTAGGTATCTCTGATTGTTCGTCTATTTAGACCAGCTTGACGAATACTGGCTTCCTTCGAGGCGTTGTTTTATTTTTTTTGAGCATTTTTATTGTGACCCGGTGGTAACTCCGTGACTTACGAGTTCGAACCCAGACAAGCGCTTTACTTTGTGTAAATTATTTCATCACCACTGTTCTCAAAACGGTGAAGGAAAACATCGTGAGGAAACCGGTATGTCATAGAACCAAAAATTCGAAGACATGTGACATCTACCAACCCGCACTGGGCGTGCGTGGTGGCCCATTGCACTCCCTCTCGAAGAGAGGAGGCCTGTGTCCCAGCAGTGGGAACATTATAGGCTGATTGTGCATCATGTGTTACTAACGTATGAACTAAAGTGTTCAATATAGTAAAGGTCGCTCCAAATACTATTTACAAAAATAATATAAATACACTTTTGCCTAATCCTTCCCCGAACCAAAAAAACTGAAATTGGGCGCCCGTGGGCTGGTATGTGACGACGAGTGACAAGATTAACGGGGCGTAACGTTTAGTAGTAGCGAAGGGCCAACGTGTCAACAGTGCTGACGTGACATATTCTACGACACCATGTGGGTGGTCGGCCGTTATGAAACGCGTCAAGAACTGAACATGTTTTCTCTAGAACCAAGACTATGACTACTGAGACGCATATACACTTTGATGCAAGTCTTGATGAGGTTTCTGTTTTTGCACAGCTTTTTGAAATTAATGATGAAAGACAATTGAGTTTTTTCGTACTGAAATCTTCCTATAACTAAACTCTCTTTATTACCTTTCCATATCTGCACCGCTGATCATACACGTATTCGTTTCTCATTAAATAGTACATAAACCACTAGTAATTTCGCGCCTCCAATTAATTTTCTGTGCATCCGAGGCTTACTCGCTGCATTGCAAGATTAGGCCGAGCGTCTGTAGTACTAGAACACAGAGTGCTCTCAATAGAATTTGTGATGTTGAAAGTAAGTCGGGATATGTTTGTGGGCTGCCGGTCGGCTACCGGTGTTGCGGCATGTGTGCGTGTGCGCTGTGTGCCGACCACTCGACGGAGTGCCACCCAGCCGGACGGCTCTGTTTACACGGCCACTCATCTTATCCGGCCACGGACTGCGCAAATCCAAATGACATTCTGTAGTTCTTAACTTTCGAAGGTTTAATGAAATTCATTATCAAGTGTTGGTTCGACATTATGTGCGTATGTAGGTATGACACGGATAATATAACTCATTATAAGCTATTTACATGAAATAATATTTAAAACGTTTTAGCTTTATGTAAATTCACGTCCAGTTTGGCAGGAATATAGTTAGGTCAAGTCATAACTTAATGAATTATAGTTTAATTCGTAATAACAAACATTGAATATAGCATAAGTACCTATCTATTGAATTTCTGCCTCAATTTAGAAACCGCTGGTAATTTATTAGAAAGATTAAAGAGTCGTATTTATTTTATAATATAGCTTCACTCAGCTAAACATCGATCTGCAGTTTTAATGTTTCAGTAATATACCTACATTTTTAAAGACATGTCGAAGTTCATTAATTTCTCGTCTTAATTGGTATAATGAAGCCCGATATGTAACCAAGTTAAAAGATCAGTACGTAATATAAATAAGTAATTTAAATGACTTGTATGGCTTGTCTGGCTGAGAGCAACGGTGTACATGTGAAATTTGCTTTAGTGTAAACTTTTTATTAAGGAATCCATAGTAAATTACCGCGGTCGGGTAGAGTTTTCAACCAAGTAGAATTTTGCCTCAGGGCAAATAAAAAGGGACGCCCGACGCGGTGAGACGGGCGCCGCGAAAATTAATCTGAGTTAATTAAATTTGATTTATTTATGCTGCCCCGGCCGGAGCGAAGGGAGCGATAAAAGCACAACAATACGACTAATGAGGGTCACTTTTACGGCTTTTTCCCGGATAACAGAGTTTTCCGATTTGCGTAACTTACAACTTGAGTAATCAACCAAAGTTATTCTTTATGCGAAGCTGTTGTTTTCATTAATCACTGGCTAGGTTTTAATTAGTTGAAGGATAAATTGTTTTCATTTTCAAACTTTTTTCCATGAATCCGTGGATGTGCAGGAGTCGGGAGTAGCTACTGTATTAGCTGAACAATGATGCTTACGAATTAAATAAGCTGCGATATGTTTTATTTATTTTTTCAATATCGTAATGATAGGTAATCTAGGTGCATAAATATTTAAACACAATACCTATCTTGTGGTTGTTCTAGACTTATATGCCCAATTTTTTAAATATAGTTTTGATTTTCTTCATCCACGCACGGAACATACAGCCTATCTTATAATCATTGAACTTAGGGTCAAGTAGGTCAGTCCACAAGACTGAGCAGCCCAAGTACCTAGTAAGTTTAAAGGTTAAACGAGGAACATACTATCTACTCATGAAAATTAACAACTTTTACCAACTAACCCTGAAATATGATATAGAAAATCAACTGTTCTCTACAAAGTGCAAAACCTACGCGATCAAAATGTACGAGACAGCTGATTTTTTTTTCATATTTCAGGGTTAGTTTCTAAGGGAGGAGAGGAGCTCGTGGCTAAGTAGTTATTACTTATACTTACTTACTTACTTTATGGATTTTAACAAATCATGAAGAACAGTTTTTTTCAGTGAAAATTTCTTTAGGCGTGTAGAGCGATTTTTGGTAGGGGAAAATCCTATGGATTCGCGTCACCGACATGCGACATGCTAATGTTAACAGTATATCTGTAGCTAACTATGACGTGCTGCGCTTGCGGCCATCAGTTATTTATTAGTTTTAAGTTTTCACTGCCGTCGGCCGGCCGCATAAGGCCATGTCTGCCATGTTTTTTTTCGTTAATAATTTACCTGCACTAAGGTAGGACACCCACGGAATAGACTATGAGGAAATCTTACATTTCCATGGCTAAAGTTGACTTATGTAAGCACGAAACATCAAAAACCTGCTCGTTATAACCTCTTTAAAAGAACATTCGAAACGTTTTATAATTTAGCAGTGGCTGTTCATGTGGAGTAGGTACATTGTAGATACAACAAAAGTGTGAGTTGTTGAGGCAATACACTCGGTTTCGTTGTTGCCCCTGTTATTTGCGCAGCGGCAATTGGAAATTGCATTATTAAAACGCTTTTGTTTAGGCATCACAACACTTGCTCAAAATCGAGCGCTCGTTCAAACTCATAGCTATTGCATTGTTTCTGAATTAGGTTCAACTTTTTTGACTGTAGTATTAACTGATGCATGAGCTGGGTAAAGTCAAGTAATGAAAATAAATATGAATTCTAATAATAAATAAAGAAAAGATTAACTAAGATTGAACTAAGTTTTTTATGAACATATTATGATCATTATTATGTTACGATACCGCTACCTACCACTAATTATAATAACTTGCTTCTGCATTCTTCACTGCGACGAGATATTTAAAAACTATCGTTTGTAATGATATTATACGGCCGAATCTTTATTTTTAAAAGATTAGCCTACGCAGTGCTACGCTGCGCTACGCCGTGCTACGCCGGCTACGCTGGCTACGCCATATAATCGCAAAATTCCTGGAATAAAGGTTAAAAGTCTGACTCTGCTTTTATTCTCGTTTTGGATTACTATCGCCTTCTCTTGCTCTTATTCCAATTTATTTGTCTTTTTCTTCTATACCTACATTGTCTATTAGTAGTCATCTGGGTCTATGTCGTGCTAAAATGAGTATGATTGGTACCGCGCGTGACTGTTCGAGGTGCGCCGGACGTTTTCAAGTATCATCAACTAGAGGTTTCTCGCATTCAAAATGCGCGTTTATGTAAAACTGTAATAGAGACAATAAATTTAAAAAAATATATAGAAAAGTAGATGTCGGCAAGAAAATTAAAGTCAAACTCAAATCATTCATTTAAAACAGGCACATAAAAGGCACTTTCGAACTTTAAAATTGACAAAAAAAAAATAGAATTGATTTTACAAGGTATGAGGTATGTAAATTAGTACATTGGTAGGTGAAGAATAAGCAAGAAACTTACTCTTTTAAAACGTTTTAAAATATTTTGTATACATTAATTATATGAATAGGTATTCATAATAGTGAAGACGATGCGACTAGAATAAAATTACTACGAGTATACCTACCACAATAGGTAAAAAGAATTAAAAATGTAGCAATGACAGATAAATAAATTAATTATGTGATAGATCCAGGTGCTCACATAATTGTCCCACCAATTGTCACACCTTGTTATTTGTATTTTTATGTGTTCTACTAACAACCTTACTAACGTTTCATTTGTTAAAAATGTATGGATAAATGTCTGAAATAAAGATATATTATATTATAATTATTTACAAACATTGTAAAAGTATACGATTTTCCTAAAAATTTTAACAAGTAATAAGTGTTACTAATAGAGAAGTATGGAAAAAAGGGCCATGTTGCGCCGACCCCAAATAGACTGGGATAAGGGCAGAAGAATGATGATGAGTTAAAGTAATCACATAATGTAAAATCAATATCATAAAAATAATAAACTATATAATTAAATTAGCAACCAGTTTGATTATTCAAATGCAATCTTGGTTTGACTTGAGACATCTTTCCGGTAGGTTTGTTGAATAAAAACTCACTGTGTCAATATTGTACGAAGAACGACGGCTGAGTAAACGAACAGACAACGAAGGGTGGTTCGCAATCTTCCATTGTACGATATAGACGTTCAACTCTTTACACAAATTAATTATTAAGTGAGGTGTAATCTAGTTGTCTCCGAGAATGCTTCTGGCGCCGCCGCCGCGAGCTCGCGCCCATAATGTTGATCTTACGCCACCACTGTCTGATTAACTGAATGGCTTATATTATTCACTTATAATTCCACGATGTATGTTTTCTAACGATATTCATAATTAAACCATAATAATACGCCCCACATCCGTGTGCTCTTTTGATTATAATCGTAATATTTTCTTAATGTTGCGTGTGTATGTGGAAATGATATACCTATAGGTATCCACTTACTAATATTACAATTAACAGGTTTTCATTTAGTGTTCCACCGCGCAGTCAGAAAAAAAATTTCACATGCATAGCATAAGCATAATTAGCCTATAATTTTCCCACTGCTGGGACACAGGCCTCCTTTTTGTGAGAGGGAGTGGGCCATAATTTACCACGCGGGCCCAGTGCGGGTTGGTAGATGTCACATATCTTTTTATGATTCTAGGACATGCCGGTTTCCTCATCATGTTTCCCTTCACAGTTTTGACAGCAGTGGTGATGAAATCATTTACACAAAGTAAAGCGCCTGTCTGGTTTCGAACCTACGACCTACAACTCGTAAGTCGCGGCCGTTACCACCTGGGCCACCACTGCTCTATGCGTTTAGGTTTAATTTTAATCTTCGATACGTACATTTTGACCATTAGTTCCTTGTTATTTGAAGTTGTTTAACCAGTAAAACCCCCTTTTCAATAAAATATTCTTTGAAGATAAGACCCACTGCCCTGGCGGCGACGGACATAAGATCCTGCTGCCCTGGCGGCGACGGACATAAGATCCTGCTGCCCTGGCAGCGATGGACATAAGACCCTGCTGCCCTGGCGGCGATGAACATAAGATCTTGTGGCCTTGGCGGCGACGGACATAAGATCCTGCTGCCCTGGCAGCGACGGATATAAGACCCTGCTGCCCTGGCGATGACGGACATAAGACTCTGCTGCCCTGGCAGCGACGGACATAAGACCCTGCTGCCCTGGCAATGACGGACATAAGACCCTGCTGCCCTGGCGGCGACGGACATAAGACCCTGCTGCACTGGCGGCGACGGACATAAGATCCTGCTGTCCTGGCGGCGACGGGCATAAGACCCTGCTGCCCTGGCAGCGTCGGACATAAGATCCTGCTGCCCTGGCAGCGACGGACATAAGACCCTGCTGCCCTGGCGGCAACGGACATAAGACCCTGCTGCCCTGGCAGCGACGGACATAAGATCCTGCTGCCCTGGCAGCGACGGACATAAGACCCTGCTGCCCTGGCGGCGGCGGACATAAGATCCTGTGGCCCTGGCGGCGACGGACATAAGATCCTGCTGTCTGGCGGTGACGGACATAAGATCTTGCTGTCTTGCGGCGACGGACATAAGATCCTGCTGCCCTGGCGGCGACGGACATAAGACCCTGCTGCTCTGGCAGCGACGGATGTAAGATCCTGCTGCCCTGGAAGCGACGGACATAAGATCCTGCTGCCCGGGCGGCGACGGACATAAGATCCTGCTGCCCTGGCGGCGACGGACATAAGATGCCAACCCAATTTTGATTTAGGTAGTGTTGTCATCACTCTGATTTCAGGTTTCAGTAAGATACAATTGCAGAATTGTAGGTAAATGTAGTAACGTTGGCAACGCGGATTGTTATTCAGCAGAGCGTATTCACGCCGCGCTTCATTGCACAAATGCATTACCTAGGACAGTGAATTCGGATGGTGGCAATCTGTTTCATCATCACAATAATACACTCGAGAGCAATGAATTAAGGTCACATAAAGATACCTGAAAGTGTCGGAAACTAAGAATGCTAGCTTAATGAAATAAACTCTGTTTATATGGCATCCTGGGGAAGGACTTAGGCTTTTTTTTTTTAATACTCCTACTGCGGGTGATATAGGAGATGAAAGTTTGTACGGGAAACCCAGCATTTCTTAAGTTAGGGATATGAAAATTCAAATTTATGCTTTTGATAGGAAATAAAGAAATATATGGTTCAGCGTTTTTGAAAAATCATTCCCTAAGGGGTACAAATAGGGGTTGATTTTAAAATTCACAAATAGTATTTTAAATTGTTTGTGTACCTAAGAGATTTAAGGATTGGAAATGTAGTCATAGTTCGTATCTTGAGGTAACATTAACATTTTATTTTATTTCATTAAGCTAGCATTTTAGTTTCCGAGACTTTCAGGTAGGTATCTTTATGTGACCCTAATTCATTGCTCTCGAGTGTTTGACTTCGTATTTATTAAGTATTTGAAAATATGAAAATTCTAAACATCTTTTCACGCCTAAACCACTGAACTTTTCGCTTATAAATTATTTATTTTTACTTCTCTTGACAATTCTCAGGATCCTGGGGTCCCGGACCTCTGGAAGGCGTACGAGGGGCCGAACTCGCAGATTCCCATAAGACGTTTTTAATTAAATGAGGCATCAACCGACGATTATCCCTATGCACACAAGGACAACCTTCTGTTGGTGTGTAGGACAATAGTCCTAGCAGGATATGTAAACAAAGATATTGGAATAGGTACATATTTGGATGGCTAAAGTGGACTGGTTACCTAGAACTATGGATGAACTATGTACTAAATTATTAATTATTATTATTGAACTCATAAATAACATAATATGTACATAGTCCTATCCCACAGAACACACAGAGAGAGAGACCTCTTTATCTGTTCTGTGTCCTATCCTACCCTAGGACCTACCTATGCTACAAAGTCATGTTGATTTTTAAAAATATTTGTATTATGTAGAGTCAAGGTACCTATTCAGTAGCCTGATAAACACAGGCCCAAAGACCGTTTTCCATGCAAAAATGGTTGTTCAAACCAAAAAATCAGTTTAGATAAAGTTGCATTTCCCAGAAACAACCACAGCACAAATATGCACTCTCTGAATCTTATTTACTCTGTGTAGACAGAAATTCATAATTTGTATCGAAATTGAGAAACAGCATTCATAATGATATTGGTGTAGTGACGCTCGTGTGCGAGCAGATGACACAAATAGAGGAACATCCCTGCACACAGCGATGAACAAGAAAAAGTGGGCGTGACGCTCCGCCCAGCCCCCAGCTCCCGGCCACGCTTTCTTGTGATCTGCAGCCTCCCCCCGGCAGGACTTATCTCCTAATAGCTAGCTACAATAAAACAGATACGCTAGCAATGTGTTACTAAGTAATAAAGCGGCGCCATTTTGTCCTTCGCTTCCGTGTCGTCTGAAAGCAATAACGCCTTTATGAGCTGAGCAGCGATCCGGCATCAAGTGATCAAAGAGCTCGTCTTGTTTCATTTTACGCTTGTTGCTCTTCTTCCATTGTCAAACGAAACGGTGATAACACAATCTTTCAATTCTTTTTTGTAGGTATCATATACGCAGTTCAATTTACGACAGCTTGTTGTTCATGTTTGTTGGCAATTATTTTTATATTTAGGCTATGTACGTCTATGTATGTAGCTTCCTGACATAATTCTAATCAAAATCATTATAAATGCGAAAGTGAGTTTGTTTGTTACGCTTTCACGCTAAAACGGCTGAACGGATTTGGATGAAATTTGTCACATGACCTGGACTAGGACATAGCATACTTTTTTATCCCGGGAATAAACCGGGTATATCCTAAAAAAAAAGTATCCAATGTGTGTGTGTATGTGTGTACTTATTGTACTATGGACAAAACTCACTTAAGAAAATATTCCTGTGAGAGCGCAGCTAGTGACCAACGAACATTGTGCGATCACAGTAAATAAATATATTTATTTACTGTGGTGCGATCGAGTCGTGAGCCGTGCATGCGATTATCGCCTTTGAGGTGATCATGCGGAACTTTGGCCCATATAGTACCTACGTTCCCATGGGATAATTTCCGACCTCCACGCGGGCGAAGCCGCGGGCAAAAGTTAGTCTAGAAATATATTTCAGATTGTGATCGCTCCTTGGTTTTGAGTTGAGCTGCACGATTACTGATAATTGCGTGCACTGCATGACTGGGCAGGTCCACTCTATCTGTGTGGTTCTTTCCTCAAAAGACTATTTCAGACACCAATCTACATGGTCTTCACATGATCTGACCAAGATTATGTCTGAACTTTGAAAGAGATCTCTGAGTTTGTTTCGGCCTTTCTTCTCAGAGTAGTCAGTTAGGAATCGCCGACCTCATCTAGTTTTTTTATTAAAAACTAGCTGACCCGACAGACGTCCCTGTCCAAATTACATGTATGAGAAAATTAATTTTCTTCATATTTATTTTTTGTGAATTTTTCCTATGTTTAATAAATAGATAATCTGCTATTCGGGGCGGAGACAAATTTCAAAAAATTCAATAAAAAATATCGAATTTCGATATTTTTTAATGAATTATTAATTTAAAAAAAAAAATGTTTTCATTTTTCTAGTATGAAAAAGTTTACTTCGAATTTGTAGTGTTTATTGATATTTAGATAACTTAGATCAATTTCTGTCTAAGCCATTAAAAAAAAAGAACTAGGCAACTAGGCATGCCATAGGCTTCTACTCCGTTCACCTTATTATACCCTATTTTTTTCAAGACGGTAAAAAAAGTCATGCGGTACATATAGATATGATTGACGTGTACAAGTGTTTGTATAAACCAACATACAAACCTACTTATAGAAATAAAATCATTTATCAATATCATTTGATGACTCTGTAAAACTTGCTTTGATTTTAAGCCTCAAGAAGCAGTTTTTCTATAACATTAGTGCCTGACAGTCTGATATGCACAATACACTGTGAGTCGTACTGGTCCAGATAGTGCAATCCACGAAGACGCGCCCCACTATTCCTCCTAACCGTTTATAGACCTATATGTGAGCAAGCTTCCGCCAATGTTTGAGTGTTATCGGTACACACTATAGATAGTCAGTACACGGTAATTAGTGTATACCGATAACACTCAAACATTGGCGGAAGCTTGCACACTTATACTATAAACGGTTAGGAGGAATAGTGCGGCGCGACTTCGTGAATTGCACTATCTGTACAACACATTGCAACTACTTACACACAAGCAGGCTAAAATCATAGGCTAGATACCTACCATCTACACTTTACTGGAAATAATCCTTTTGACAGACAGCCAGACATCATAAGCTCAGGACTAGGGTCCCACCCTTCTTTCATATATCTATGGTCCCACCAAAAGTGGTGAGAAACCGTAAAACGCAAAACGTTATTATTAGAAAGGTTTGTTGGATTTTTCGATAAATAACAAAGCAGTATCTACTCGTACATTAGCAACTTTTGAAAATTCGGTTGTAAGATATTTTCAACACACTTGCTCGAAAAGTGGCTCACTGCTTTTAGGTTCACAATGAAGTGTTTTTACACGGGTGCTTTTTATTTAACGTTCCTGCACTAGTGCGGGAAAGTGCGCCACATATAACTATGTAGGTAATTAAATACATAAAATATTATCAAAGATGTGCGATTTTATTTTAAATCTCAGCAAAGAGGGTTGGTTCATGCCTGTTTATGCCTTAATATTTTATGAATATTACTAAATATTGTAGGTAAATAAATAACATACGATAAATATTCAGTTTCTTTTGGAGTTTACTCCTTAAGAATCGATTTTCATATCAGGACCCCGGTACGGAAATTATATGAGGAGTGAAATTAAAAGCGTTAACTCAAAAGCGTTACGTTTTTCTGCGCAACGAGTACCCTGCGCACCTTTCACTTTGAAATCATGTGTGTATACTTGTTTTGTTTATTGTCGGCCAGTCTTCATTGTAGCGGTCAATCTATCCATTATATTCAAAGGATGCAATACATGTACATAAAAATAAAAATCCTCGAGCCGTTTTACGCAAAATACTTGTTACAAAGTGATATTATTATGTTTATGATATTTTATTTATTGTTTTCTCGTAAGTGTCGTTAAGAACCGACGCGCGACGTTTGATACGCGTGACCATATTTTGTCATTTGCACTCCCGGCTCTATACTCCAAAAAACGGGCTGCAATCCCGCCTTGAGTGTAATAGCTGCACACTTGCTTATTCATGCCGAGGTAAGAAAGTCGTTAAAGTAGGTTTAATATCTAAGTACAAATAAAAATCATCATTCAATAAAAATCATCATCATTCATTCATTCATTGAATATTACCACAAAACAATAACTTAACGCAATTAAAATAAACGATTTAACACATAAAATTACCCCTAAAACTGTTATCAATTAAATCATAATTTTGAGCTCGTTGAATGTTGAATGTAACTAGCGCGGTGAGCGGTCACACTCACATCAGTGAGTGAAGTATCACTCTATTATTTATAGACGCGTTCGATACGCAATACAAATTATTGTTTTCAAAGTATAACGTTTAGGGGAGCGTTGTTTGCAGAACGACCCTCAGGGACTCCCTACGGGCTAGCGCGGCTCAACGAATTTGACATTTACCTATGTAGCTTTAAGTGTTATTTTGTAAGGCTATCGCGGGAATGAAATACTTTTTCGCTTTGCAAAGGTATTGTGGTACTATTAAAGCAATCTTTTGACAATTGAATTTCGGTTCGAGTGGCGTATGGAGCGCAGATACGACTTTTCGTCACAGGGCGATGCATGGGTGTTTGCGTGCGGTAATTGATACGAAGTGACAGACACGAGGGGATACTGTTTCAGCCTCCGGCCGTAGAGAGGAGTAATGTTTTGACATGAACCAAAAGAGATGGGTGTGATTTGAAGTGCCCTTTGTGGAATTATAGTCGCGGATGGCGTCTTTAATATTGACTAATGCATTTCGTTGCTAATGGGGAAATGGAATACGACAGGTGCGAGGGTTTTAACGACGACGCTCGGGATTAAAAAAACAACGACTTTCATTACTCTGTTTGATTTTAGTATACAATTGTTTGATTTGTGACATTTCACGGGTAGATAGTCTTACTGTAACTTTTTAATTAATTGGGTAGAGCCGGTAGAGTTTAGGGGAGCAGTGACAATTATTTAGTTTGATTAGATTTTTTTATATAGGTTATTATAGCATCGACTATTCAGCCGATTGGTCGATACATTCTGCATTCCTGTTTGTAAGAATGTTAGGAGCAGCTGGAGTAGGCAAGGTACTTGTGCAAGTATTCAAGGCTTATTGCTACGGATATCCTATGATAGCAGATAAGTACACTAATACACTTAGCATAGGTACTTGTACAAGAAGACGCCAATAGTTAATAACTAGCTTAAGTTTCTTCCAATAATCACCAGGATCTTAAACACAAGCACCTAGGTACCTACTTACCTAGATATGCAAATTAAATCGACATTAAAGTATCAAGGGCGGATCAGGCGGTCCATTAATAAATCAGTTCGCTAAAACCGTAATTGTAATCTCAAACAAGGCGGACGGAGCGCGGTGTTTGTTCTAACAACATTATTACAATAAGTTTGGGTTCGGTTCGCCGCCGCTCCGCCGCCGCGCCCGCCTCACGCCGCGTCCGCTTCGAGCCCCATCCGCGCGGTTCACACGAAGGTTTTCCGTTGCAAACCTTAAACATACATTATGTACCTACATATTTATATTATTAAACAATGTTTACTGTGCTGTCGCTTTTTATGTTCTTCATTCACCAATCTTGTAAATCGTCTAAAATCTGAATAACACGGATTTTAGACGTGAATCCAAAGTCTAAATTATCGGACAGGTAAAAATGTTGTAAGTACGTTGGATGCCCGGTTTTTGTACTTAGTCCATTTTGTAAAGGTTTTGTTTTTCTTGCCAACCCGTTTTCCGGAAAATCTCTTTGATTAGGTACTGATTCGCAAATTTTTTTTTGATGATGAAAATTCAATGTTGACGTAGATTGAAATTGAAACGGTCAGTTTCAATCTTAAACAATATGAATTAACTCGTAAAGCTACAGACACGTTTAAATTTTTGTTTGAATATCATAAATACTACAACTATCTCTGATAGTTTAGAAAGAGATAATAAGTAGTCAGTAAGAGATAGTAAGTAGTAGTTTATTATGTAGGTATTAACTGATGCCGATTAAACGTTTCTATTAGGTGAAGTCACATAAGTGCGGCTCGTAATAGGAAGACTACTAACAGTTTGCGAGATGAGCTCACAAAAAACTGAATTTGTATCGGAGGGTTCAGGGAATGATGAAATGGATTCTATGTAGCAGTAATCAGTGGTGAACTACGCGCCAGGTTTGAATTAGTACATTTTGATTCAAGAGTGATGCAAGCCATTGCAATAACAAATGCTCACGCGTATCAAACGACGTTTTTTAACACACTGGCGAGGAAACAATAAATAAAATTTTATAAACATAACATTTTATTACAAATATTTGTGAAAAATGGCTAACGAATATTTTTCGTGCGCTTTTTCTTCTGTTTTGAAACAAAGGCTCGAATCCACCAAACAGCCTAATAAGGCTCTTTGGCGGCTTCCGGTCAGTGCCTTTCTATGGTAGGTATTAAAAAACTGAATGTTTTTATTTCATTTGTTGACAAAAATAATAATTTGATGCCTACTTAATGTTCAATTGTTCATATAACATAGTTTATTTATGTATTTACACAGTTTAGAACTTTAGATATTCACAACATTTTAGGCATGAGATTGAAATAAAATCGCACATCTTTGAAATAATTTTAATTATAATTATAGTTATCTGTGGCGCATGCGTATTAAATACACCGCATTGTGAGCCTAAAAGCGGTTCAATAAGCCACTTTTCGAGCAAGTGTGTTGAAAATATTTTACGTCCGAATTTTCGGAAGTTATAGGTTACCTTACTGCTTAGTTATTTATCGAAACATCCATCAAATTTTTAGAAACGACGGTATCCATTTTTAGGGTTTCTCACCAAAAGGGTGTCGCCGGGAGCCCGGGACCGTATTTCTGAGCTTATGACATCAGTCGTCAGTCTATCTGTCACGAGGTTTATTCTCTGAAACTGTAAGATGTCTAGGTCTAGTATAATTTTAGCCTGCTTGTGTATAGTTGCAATGTGTTGTAACAGCTCCACTCACAGTGTATTGTGCTGTCAGGCAGGAATTGTTCATATAAATTGTTCTACTATACAACGAGTCGTTTTGCATCCTCGTCAAATTTCAGGGTGTGATACAGAACATCAAACCGAACAACTTTCTTTCTGCATGGGACCAACATCGTAATCGCGAAAAAAATTTTCAACTGTCGCATAGAAAACTTCAATACCTACTCGACGCAAATGTATGGGACGGCTGATTATTTTTTCACGATTACGATGTTGGTGCCATGGAAAAAGTTGTTCGGTTTGATTTTCTATACCACATCCTTACATTTGACGAGGATGCAAAACGACACGTTGATAGAGTCGTGTCGCGCTATCGCGTCGTGCCTGTCTGCGGGAGCCTTTCGCAACATGTATTTTTCTTCCAACATCTCGGTAGTAACAACACTTAAAATAAACACTTTTACACATTTTCAATATGTTTCAGTATCGAGGTACCACGTGACGTGGTCCAGGAAAACTATTGATTAATTAAAATTAATGTTCTAAGTATATGATACCAAAACGTTAACCACGATCCTATTACTAGTCTGTTAATTCGATATGTTTTAATAATTGTTTTGTTCCGCGGTGTTAACTTGGTAAAGCCTCTTATAAATTTCCTATAGAGAAATACTTGATAATACATTATAACAATTAATGGGTTGGCTAGATATCTATAAGGCTATGTATATTTTATTAGATAAATTTGCGCTTTGTAGCCCTTCGTGTACCGTTTCTTACATTTACGTTATACTTACACAAAAAAATCAAATAGTGTCGCATTTCTCGGCGGTACGCGACAGTGTGCAAACAGCGTTACTGCGATATGGCGCATATGCATATGCGCCATAATATGCCTTTATTTTATTTTGAAATCCAGTGGTCAATTGTCAGATATTGTTTAAAGACACTGAATTTGCAAGATTTAGATAGGTACTGATTGTCGAAATCAATTTATTCATTATTTATTTATCCTCCCACTGGAACGCCATAAGTACTTACCTACAGCAATTACACCAACAGAGCAAATCTTATGTCAGCACATAAAAAAAAGCAAAAAAAAAAGCAGCCTTTTCATTCATCCTGGAGGTGGACATGGAACGGGCGGCGATGGATCACGCACGCTGACGCAGCGTCAAGACACTTCTCCATAGTTGCATAACTCCATCCATATTTAATTGCTGTAGGCATGATTGGCTTGAGGAGCTCGTGGCTAAGAAATAACAGCCGTAACCATCTTTACATACCGAGTATCCTCCGTGCCTCGGAAAGCGCCGTTGGTCCCGGCTGTCATTCGTGAATCTTTCATGGTCGTCAGAAGCCTGAAAGTCTGACAACCAGTCCAAGGGGTATCGTATTACCCAGTCACTGGGTTGTGGAGGTCAGATAGGCAGTCGCTCCATATAAAATACTGGTATTCAGCTGCATCCGGTTAGACTGGAAGCCGACCCCAACATAGTTGGGAAAAGGGTAGACATAGATTGATTGATTGGCTTTGGCGAAATTTACTAAGAAAATGGGCAATTTAGCAAGACATTATTTGAGAAAAATACACAAAATGATTCTGATATTCTGGCATAGCAGCACGTTAATTTATTACTACTGTGTTAGATCATTGCTACAGTGGGACGTCTATATAGTGATTTAATCAGAACATAAGTTAGAAGCCTCTTATTGCTGTTTTCATGGTAAAGTCAGCTAAATATTTAGTTTAGGTGTTATGGTAGTGACTGTAGCAAGTTATAGTTATGCCTGGGCCACTGTCCCGCTAAGTAGCTAGTGTTTGGGGTGCGTGGGGTGGGCAGGCGTCGAGGCGTGGTGCACATCGCCGCGGGCATGCGCCCCGCCCTGCCGTCTCATCTGTTTGTCTTCCCACACGACACATCCTACCACCGCACCGTGCGTTCTAATGAACCACTACCTCAACGTATAAACTTGTTTATTTATTTTAATTAAAGCGGACTATTATTTTATTATTCCAAAGCGTGAGTTTTCTTGACATGACTTTGTTGATCGTATTCAAAATCGTATTTATGCAACCATCTGTCCTTTTTAGGGTTCCGTACGAAAATGGTAAAAAAGAACCCTTATGGTGCGACTCAGTCTGTCTGTCCGTCTGTCACAGTTTGATATCTCAAGAACTACTAATGCTATCAACTTGAAATTTGGCCCAACTATTTTGTAAATAAGAAAAAAAAATGTTTTTTTTTTTTTGCTACTTAAAAATTCGAAGTGTGACTATAATATGGGGTATCATATGAAATAACGCTGTTTGCACATTCTCAAACAAAAAAAACCGGCCAAGTGCGTGTCGGAACACGCACAATGAAGGGTTCCGTAGTTGAAAAGAATTTATCCCAAAAACAAACTTAACAATGGAACCCAAAAAAAAATTTTTGTGTCATAAAACTACAAATTAATAATTTTCGGACTTTTTCCTTTATTTGTGCTAGGTAGGAGACCTTGTTTCTTGCCAAATTTCATTATTCTAGGTCAACGGGAAGTACCCTATAGGTTTTGATTTACTTGCGATAGTTGCGAGTATCAAAATGTGTCGCAAAATGGCCGTATTTTTTATTGAGTTGACATAGAAGCTTGATTTTTTTAGAACTCTAAGGGATCATAGACTTACGTATTCGATATTAATTTCAAATTGCTAACTCCACGCGTCCTTGAGAAAAAGGATCTTGACAGACTTGAATATTTTTTTATGCGATAGAATTACAAATTAACATGTTTCTGACTTTTTCCGATACTTGTGCTATAAGACCTTGCTTTTTGTCAAATTTCAATATTCTAGGTCAACGGGAAGTACCCTATAGGTTTTGATTTACTTGCGAGTATCAAAATATTACTGTTCTGTTGATTTAGAAGCTTGATTGTTTTAGGACTCCAAGAGACCATAAATTTACGTATTTGATATTAATTTGAACTTGATACCTTCACGCGTTCCTGAGAAAAAGGGTCTTGACAGACTGACAGACAGACAGACGGACAACGAAGTGATCCTATAAGGGTTCCGTTTTTCCCTTTTGAGGTACGGAATCCTAAAAATACCGTCCCCCCTTATCTCCGAAGTTTGCATAGAGAAAAATTTTAAATTATTCTATGTGATAGAAGTTTATGTAAAGATTACAGGAAAAATAAAACGATGACTCTGAATAGCACACTTTTTCAGAAATCGGAACGGAACCCACGGTACGCGAGACCGACTCGCTCTTGACGGGTTTTTCCAAATTTAATTTAATTATTATGTCATAATGTGGTACAAACTGTTCCTGCGATTTCATTCGCATACAAACTTCAACCTAGGCTTATCCTAGAAACGCGGCGAATTTTCGCGAGCTTGGTGTTGAGTTTCCTCCTCTACATCTTCTGCGAAACATTTTTTCTTGCAAATTTGTTTTAATCTTGTTTTGTTATAATATATTTTACTTACATAATAATAATATGATTTGCATGCCCATGTGACGGTAGAACACGGATTAAAAACATATAGGAGTCGCCATCGCCGGATACGGTGTGGACGACATGATGATGATGATGATGAGAACACGGAGGACTCCTACTATAAAACATCTATGTATTAATATTGATTACCCATGTTTCCAAACCCATAAAAGCATGAATTAAACTGTAAACATAACCTAAAAATAACAAAATTATATACTAACATAACTAAAACTATTAAAAAACTAAAATATGGCGTCGAAAAATTCCTCCGCATCGCTGTCGACTGGTAAAGTACCCAAGAGACTGGCGGCATTGCCACGTTGTATGGCAATGCTAAGCCGCTGGCCAAGGTAAAAGCCAGCCCTTGGGTCACGGGAAGTGTCAACCAGCCGTTTGGAGATTTCGTTGAAAAACCCATAAATGATTTAATTTGATATGAATGCTATTCATGAACATGGGATCCTTTTTGATCATTTTCTTCTTTGGCAATGGGTCAGACAAAGTTCGGAAGCAAGACAGAAAACAAAGACACTTTTATACCATATAGAGGACCTATATGGTTTCCACCACCACCTTCCCCCTTTACCCGTTAGAATAAATATCCAATAGATATAGGTAATAAGATTTATTCAAGTTAAATTACACGATACTTGCCTGTGTTGTAAGCGAATGTTTCATCTAGTTATTATTAGGAACAATATATCCTCATAGTTTAGCTCTTCAATACCGTGTTTGTCTTCAGCAGAATGAACATTACCGCATTGAAATTATGCATGCACGATGCTAGTGCGCTGCGTGCGCTGCAGCGGCAGCGGTGGCGTACAATAGAATTTGGGAATTCTCCACGCTCTCAATGGAATTAAAACAAAGGCAAATATCAAACTTCCAATGTAAGCTGTGCCTATAAGCTTCCGAGAGTTTCGAAGCTAATCTATTATAATCTAGGTACCCGTATCAACAATAGGACTCTGGCAAATGAAAGGCTTTGATTTATGTGCTAGTGGGTAACACTGCGGTGAATGTGATTAAAGCAGTTCAATTTTACTGATTCTTATTTAAAATCAAAAAAGTTTATTATAGGAACTAAATAGTGGTAAGCAGATTTATAGAGTTACAAAGATTTAGTTTGCCCAAATCCGATAGTCCAAATAGTTTGTTCAGAATCTCTCACATTGATAAATTTCGAATTATTATTGTGTGAAAAAAAGGGGAACGTATACCTACTGTGTAATGTGTCATTTTGGGAGACGATTCAAAGAACTTTAAACTTCTTCTTTCCGGTTTTTAAGAAATCCATCCAATTTTACCCGTTACCTCCTTCATGGCCTGCCGTGACCCTCTTGCTGTCTTAGGGCACTATTGCAGTTTGACCATTGTGCTATTTGTTGAACCAAATCAACTGTGAGATCTAATACTCCTAATAGCTATCGCGTGACGCTTAGCAATTGATTGGAATGCAGCCCAATCTTATTGGACACTTCTGAAATAAATGTCCAATCATGATATTAATCAAGATATTCCAATGTTTGTATATCTCACAAACAGATAAGTACCCAGCGCACTTAACGATACGCAGGAAACAGGGGTGCTTTTATTGCAGAAAATGAACTCATCGGGTGCAATGAAAACAGCAAACGAGTTAAGCCAAACACAATCAGTAGTACACAAAAGAACATCGGGCTAATCTTATTGTGGGTGAGGAATGACAAAGGAGCTGGGTGCGAACAGTGAGAGCGGGTGTAAGGAGCCGTCAGCGCGGAGCCCCGGACGCCCCGGAGTCTGCCAGTGGCAGCGCCCATATTTGCCGCTCGAGTGGCGCCCAATGAGCGGAGGGGCGCGGGCGGGCGCCGAACGCGAAAACCCCGTCACTCTTTCATCGAAAGTTAATGGGACCTTTGTCGGCCGCCGACCGACTCTTGTAATGCAATTAACTCCGACAATGGTGCTATCGTTAACGAATTAATTTTAAAGGTTCCTACTGAATAAGCTCAGAGTGCCCCTTTTTAAATGTAGATTTTGTATGGTATATTATACGGTGACGGATCAACTTGTCTTATCTTTTGGGAAAAGGTCGTGAAACATAAATGTTTTACTAGGTGTTTTTTTAAGGGCTTAAAAATGTTTTATACCTACTTATCATGAATTTTTTATAATGAAAACTGTTAATTAGCAACCCTGTCTTTTCTAAAAAGCTATTAGGCACTTTTTAACCTCATAGATCTAGCTAGAGAGACTAAACTTTCTTATCTGCTATAATTAAATTACATTCTTAGAAAAATCTTTTAAAACAAATATTTTGGCCCAGTTTGTAACATTGATATTATATGAATCAACAGAGTATTAAGAATCTGTTTCGCTACGCCTGCACGCATGATAATTTCCTGTAAAGAGTTCCATTATATTACATTCACATACAACATCATTGTACGTCAGTTTTGTAAAGGAAATGAGAGATTACAAATAAATTCGTATGCGCATTGATTGGAAAGGAAAGAAGGTTGGTCCTGTGTTGTGACGGCGAGGTGCTACAATGGCTCGCCAGCCGGACATTCGGCGACCACCCGCAGTCTGGGAACATCTCACACTTGTGCCTGCCCACTCGAGTGTGAGCACGGCCGCGCAGACCTCTCTACCGGGAAATATCAATGATACCTCAACAACAATACAAGCTTTGAGGTTTTTTTTTTGCTATTATGTAGTTCAGTAGCTCGGTCAATGTTTGCTACAAAATTGGGTCGTTCCAATTGTCCGTAGATAACATGGTGTTTAACAATCAATTGATCGCTTACAAGAGATCGGTTCGGCTCGTACTCGTACTAGCTACCGAACTGTAAATGATTAAATATTTAAGAAACCTTTGAGTTATGATATCACACCGTATATTTAGATCTTTGTTATTCGTTATCTAATCGTTCGTTCGTTATATAATGTATTGTTCAGTTTTTGAACCAATATTCAGATTTAGAAAATATATGTACATACCTACGCACGTGAAATAGGTTGATACTTCGAATTTGTTTCTATTGTTAAATAATCTAGTAAGTATATGCAAGTATTTGAACCACTTTTAGAAACTTCTGTAAGATTTCACTGTCAGGTAGGGTCTATAGCTTGAGCTACTACTGGAAATTTTATTCTTGAAAGAAACTTATAGGTTTACCTTATAATTTATTAGCCTGTTGAAAATATTGGACATCATTTATATGTTACTTTCTAGTCATCGTATCGCAGTCATGCATATAGCTTCAGAAAAAGATCTTGAAAAGTGCAGCTACTGACCTAGCATCGTCTAGAAGACACATAGATGTAAAAAAGAGGAGACACGAGAACTCCTCGAACGTTCCACCAGTCTTAAAAACATAATTGATATTTTATTTTCTTTCGTAGGTCTGGTTCAAGAACCGTCGCGCGAAATGGCGCAAGCAGAAACGTGAGGAGCAGGAGCGGCTGCGCAAGCTGCAGGAGGAGCGTGCGTGCGGCCGGGCGCCGCTACTGGCGCGGGCGCCGCTATCGCCGGCGTTGTCGCCCGCGCACGCGCCGCCCGCGCCCCCCACGCCGCGCCCCTACACCGACAACTCCGACTCTGACCTAGAAGTCGCCTAAACACTAAACTTTCAAACACCAGAACATTCGTGAACAACGCTAGGTATAACCACAGACTTATAAACTATCAAGTAGGTACTGTTCACTAGATAAAGTGATTAAAGGTGCCATCTCAAGTGTTTTTGTTACGTCTAAACTCAGTGCGAGGACGACAGTGAACTATTCTGACTGGTAGATATCATAATTGTGAATTATATCTAACTCAACTTACTTGATAGTTGATACTTAGGAAAATTATAACTTATCGTGTATTAAGAATGTACCTATAATGTTTAGAGGCATAATATATTATGTACGTATAATGTAGAATAGTATCAGCGCTTATCGACTTCCTCTTCGACTAAACGTTTCATTTTACTTTAGAAAATAACCTTTCTCCTACTAAATGTAGATAAATGTATAATATCAGCTAATATTAAAATAAATTACTGATCATTCCCTTGATGTAAATTATTCAAAGTATCGCCAAAATAGAGAATGTTAACTTCAGTGATTAGAAATTCCGCTTTCTGAAAATTCAGTACTTATCTAGATAAATGTTTTAGCGCCGTGTATATTGGGTGACTGGTAATTAGTGACCGATGCTTAAACACATGATTGTACTCATGATAACAAACAACTTTTACTATGGGACCAAACCTGAAATCGCGAAAAAAAAATCTGCTGTTCCCTACATTTATGTTCGCATAGCTCGTCAAAATGTAGGAAGCAGCTAGCTTTTTTTTCGCGATTTCAGGTTTGGTCCCATAGTAAAAGTTGTTTGTTATAATGAGTACAATCATGTGTTTAAGTATCGGTCACTAATTACCAGTCACCCCATTAATAATAATATTTAGGTATAGATATACCTAAATATTACAAAAGTACTTAAATCATAAATGAAACAATATCGTCTGTTACACTTTAAAACTAGTTTACACACAATATCTATGAGTTTACATTACGAGTGTAAGAATACTGAAATTTAGAGAGAAACTTGTAGAGAAACTTTATGGCTGGGGATGTAACCAACCAGCGTTACACACTAACTGTAGCAATGACTTTCATTTTGACAGTTCAACAACATTCATTGCGTTATTTACGTTGTTGAGAAGACAAATTTTTCGAACATATGAAGCAATGGATTGGCAATATACTTCAAAATCATTTAGATTGAAATTGAAAGTGTGTTACGCAATTAGGGTGCAGAGTCTGGAAACGTAAACGCAGCTAGCAGAATATTTTATCTATACAGCCTACACCACTTTTTATTTTGAGGAAGTGGCTATGAACTGGCATTATGTTCAAAATCAAAAAGTAGGTATATGAATCATCTTGTGCTTTCTCTTGCTGTCTTGTCGTACAGTCAAGTTAGGTGACTATCGGCTCACCACAGTCACCACTAACCCTTTAAACAAGGTGTCACCTAAATAACGCACAACCTCTTAAGGGGTCATTGTACTCATCATTATGAACAACTTTTTTACAGATGGTCCAAACCTGAAATCGCGAAAAAAAATCAGCTGTTCCCTACATTTATGTTCGCACTCCTCAAAATATAGGGAACAGCTGATTTTGTTTCGCGATTTCAGGTTAGGTCCCATAGTAAAAGTTGTTCATAATGATGAGTACAATGACCCCTTATGAGGTTGTGCATTATTTCAGTTAAACCTTGTAGTTTATACTTATTAGTTAGAGATTTTCTTTATGATTTTTGTAGATGTCTGGAGGACTTGACAAAGAGCAATTATAAAAGTCAATGTATTTATTTCTGACTATGATAGCCAGACTCTGGCATCAACACATCTATTTATAGACTAACAAAAAAATATACTCTCCTTCCAACCATTTATTTTACATTTGACATAAGCACGCCTATGAAGGTCCTTATTTAGTGACAGGCAGCCAGAGACGAAAAGATGCAATACTTCATAAATGCTAAAGGAGTTATACCATGGTTCCTAACAGCTATTCTTCTACTGTAAACTAGACAGCTTTAGAAACATTTTTGAGTCCACTCATGTCACGGCCACATTAACGGGATATGCTGTTGATTATCGCGATGAGGACGTTGGCCGTTGGTGCAGCCACCATTTACCGCGATA
Source organism: Cosmia pyralina (assembly GCA_946251885.1). NCBI lineage: Eukaryota > Metazoa > Arthropoda > Insecta > Lepidoptera > Noctuidae > Cosmia > Cosmia pyralina. Next base: position 18,504,588 of record OX276346.1, read on the forward strand.
ATTTGACCGAATCTTGACCGAATTTAACTAGTACCGCGACGTTTATGGCGATGATGGGCATTGACGTTGACGTTAGTGTGGCCGGGGCATCATTGTATAAATTACCGCAATTTCTAGAACGGCCAAGGACGAACTCTATTATGATTTTAGCTTTAGAGTTTTTAATGAAATGATACATGTTGTTCATTCACTTGTTATTTATTTGAAATTGAAACAGTTGCGACGGATTAGAAAACGAACTGTCTTTTCTATGTTAATATTTTGCTTCGTGACAGATTAATTGCAATAATACTTAACTAAATGTATGGTTTATCTAGATAAAAAAGTAATTAATCCATAATTACATAATATACCTATCACATCTGCGTTTTCTTACGAACGATATTACAAACTATAGGTACCTAATACCTACAAATGATATTACTTTCTGTGATGTGCCCTATGAATGTGCCTGAGTCAGTCTTTCTCCGTCAAGGGAAGAGCTCAGGCCCCTCTGCACTTGATGGAGAAAGGCAAAATCTACCACTGTCAACCAGCTAATACCCTATTGACTGCAGGTCGCCATAATGTCTAAGAAGTGAACCTACTACCGGTAAAACGGGATTACTTTAATTAACAGTAAGGGTAACATTGACAGTTTATGGGGCCCAAAACATGGTTTAAACGTTTGCGAAGCATTTGTAAATGTGACTGCAAGTTCTACTACCATTTTGCTGACTGGATGGGTTGAATCACTTGCAAAAATTGCATTTGTGGCATGTGTAACAAAGGCTCAACCAATCCGTCCAATTTTTTTTAAATCAAAATGATGATAAAGTAACTTACACTTTAGATTTTTGACATAAGTTGAATTGTAATGCCTTGTCAAAGAAACCCTACATTCGGAGTAACTTTAACACATAAAAAAAATTAAGGGGGGCCAGTGGGGATTGATATTGATATGAGTTAGATAGCCAAAGGACACACTGTTCTGTTGGAGCAGAAACATAATTAATCTAGGGTGTTAAAAAAGTAACTACCAAAAACCTATCGAAACGTGCGCAATATAGCCCCGTTTGACGGTACCTTATTAACTACAGAGTAACTTCACACAGTTGATACAACAATACTAAAGAGCGAAATACTGTGGAAATACTACACAAGCAGGTATAATCATTGCGTTGCCAATTTAATTTGAACTCGCCGAGCCCGCGGCTTCGCTCACGTGATGACGTGACTGTGGATTATATTAGCATAATAAGTTAATCGGAACGTGAAGTCATATTCTTATACAACATCACTCTACAAAAATTATAGAAAATAGAAATACGTGCTATGTTAAATTAAAATTTATGATTATTTGGAAATCTTGCAGCATCTTTAAAAAAATATTAATATACAATCACAAAAAAGTGAACATACTCACCTGACAATTTGACTAAAATAACCGTTATTTTTTATACATGTCAAGATATACCTACAGCTTAGCTTCTTGCAGGTATAGCGTGATGATATTCATTTCAACGTGTATTGTCGGGTATCAACGTGAACGGCGAGTACATCTCACACATTCGCTTTGTCGATGACATAGTCATATTGGCAGAGACGCTGAAACAGTTAGACCAGCACACACAGCCAGCACAGCCATACAGCCTAAATGGAACCTCTCGGCGGATTGGCCTCGGCATGAATTCACCAATCCACATATAAGGGTCGCTTCTTGAAGTTGTGAAGGAGTATGTCTACCTAGGGCAAGTGATCCAGCTCGGTAGACACAACTTTGAGAAAGAAGCCGACAGAAGGATCCAGTTTAGGTTGGGCAGCGTTTGGAAAACTTCGTCAAGTCTTTTCGTCACCTATCCCGCAATGTTTGAAGACTAAGATTTTCAACCAGTGCATCCCGCCTTAAATTTCTATGGTCCTGCCCTTCTTTCTTATATCTATGGTCCTGCCCGTTATGACGGTGCTGAAATGTGGGCACTGAGCGTTGAAAGTCCAGTGCGCGAAAAAAAAAAATCCCCGCGATAGTTTTACGTCCGTGCGAACGTTGGCTAAGCGAACTGAAGTGGCAGCTTAGTGGGCTGGCCATGTTTGTCGAAGGACCGATGGCTGGTGGAGCAGACGAGTTCTGGAGTGGAGACCGCGTATAAGCGTAGTGTGGGACGCCCCCCAGCTAGGTGGACCGACGACCTGAAGAAAGTGGCTGGAACAGACTGGATGCGGAATGCGGAGGACAGGGTGTTGTGGCGCAGCCTGGGAGAGGCCTATGTCCAGCAGTGGACTGCGATAGGCTGAGTTGATTGATTCATTCATTTCAGCGATTAAATCCGTATCTATCTGCAATATTATGACATTTTTCTCTTCTAATTAAATCTCGCGATAAACTGTAGAGGCATATGGACATAATGCAATACCTATTGCTAATCCCCATAGCAGATAGCGTGCTAATATAAAGCCTATTCGATGAGCAGACCTTTAAGGAATATTACGCAAAAACTATGGAATAGAATCTATGTAACAGTTTTTGCGTCAATCCGGAACATATACATATACGTTGTGATGAATGTTGTGATTATGTTTTTTTTTTGTTATGTATTTTTGTGGTGTACAATAAAGTATATATAAATAAATAAATAAATAAATAATATACGGCATTAGAAACGTTCCCTCACCTCGTAGCAGTTACTTTTTTCAAAAATAAGTATTCAATGTACAGTTTTGACTTCGCTAGTATTTTATTACCTACCTATAAAAATATAATTATTACACTTATTATACTAGTTACGTACGTTACGTAGTTAGTAGTTTATTAGTTATTATACTTATTTTTGAAAAAAGTAACTGCTACGAGGTGAGGGAACGGGATGTATACCTATGTGTAGTGTGCCAGTTTTCCACTACTGCAGTGTTTTCCATAGATTATGCTAACATTAGATGATGAGGTAAGATCCTGTGTCCCAAACACAGGGTCATCACAAACCTCATCATCTGCCTTTACAGAATTAGATTGGGGTCGGCTACCAGTCTAACCGGATGCAGCTGAATAGATATCAGTATTTTACATGGAGTGACTGCATATCTGACCTCCACAACCCAGTTACTGGACAATACGATACCCGTTGGTAAGACTGGTGGTCAGAGTTTCGGGCTTCTGACGACCCGTAACGACTGTGAAAGATCCACGAATGACAGCCGGGACCTGTTGGTCCCGGCTGTCATTCGTGGATCTAACATGCTTTCCGAGGCACGGAGGGGTCTCGGTATGTAAAGATGGTCATTCATCCACGGACCAACCGCGGCAAGCGCAGTTTAACCTGATCGATCGACCCGTGCGGCTATTATTACTAAGATTGTATATGTGCACACTTAGCTATGATAATATAAACAGCTACCTCCTAATATGTTCACACTTTTTAATCTATAGCACCAAGGTATTTTCCTTGAACGATGACAAGCCGCGATAACGTTAATGGAGTTCCCAAAGGCGGATTAGGTATCATTGTGTTGTCAAAGGATGGGCTATTGCACCGGCATACAAATGAGCATAAGCAGTATGGGAACTGATGTAAGTGTGGCCTTGTAGTGCCACCATTAATGTGTCATTGACTATGTCATCCCGAGTAGATACTATTATGCGCGTGTTAGAAAGTGGATTGTACACTAACCTTATAGGTATATATATATCCACTTAATTAAAAGCTTTGTATGTCAAGATGATTATTAGTTATTTACTGTGTATGAAACTAGTTATGAACATGGTGTGTAAGGAAAGGGTTTCATGAAGAAAAGCACAGAAAGACAAGACTAGGTATTTATTATTTCAATTAGGCTTGTCAATAATTATTTATCTAAGAAAGCTATTTGTCCGTTCGCAAAACTAGATAACCATGGAGAAGAACGGACAAGAAACTCCACGGGAACTTTAGCATTTTATCCATACATTTTTACATTAGGATCAGTCTTAATTAGGTATCACATTACCTTATAAATATAGATCAGATCATCATAGATCATTTTTCTCAAAGTTAGCAACTATAACAATAGATAGGAATTGCACAATATCATGAGCAATATTAGTCGTATTATAACACATACAGAACAACATAGTTATCAACAATAATCAAGATATAATATTATCAATCAACTTACATGAACATTGTAGTTAGATCTTTCACAAGATCCAAGAGAATCCATTTTACACAGAACTTCTGCTATGCAGCGTGGTGTTTTACATTGACTTAGCCAATGACGTATTATAACTTTTAGCAACTTAATAATTACGGACATGGGACACCACTCATGGTCTGTCTGTACCGTTTAACAGTTGTAACCAAAAGACCTGGATGATAGGACCTCCTTAGCAGCTTTATATTTACGGCAGACACCAGAGGGTCTTTACCGTACGACAGCTAGCATAACGAGTCCCCCTAATTCGGGGTAGTCCCGTCTATTATAGTTTTTAAATATTACTGGTACCTACCTACTAGGTACAAACTATTCCCACCTCTTGGCGCCATTTTAGACCAATCACAGATGGTTATACATAATTGCCAAATAACTTCTAAAATAGGTATTACTTAACAAATCATATATTGCGAGACTGTTTTAAAACATTAAGGGATCATTTAGGAATACAGTTATTGTGTATTTATAATCTAGAAGTAAGATCTGATACGATATTAGTTTCAACCAATCAAGGGTCATGATTTATTTCTGCCAATCACAGGTCGTGACTATTGTTACAAGTTATTTAGAAATAACTTGGTACATAGAAATTGCAATGTAAAATCATGAGAAACATTATTAGTATCATATTAATTATTACTTATTCATTTACAGTATTGTTATTATAATAAAGTCTAAACTTGATTATCAGTAGCCACCATCATTGCCTATTGTGCGACAACTCTACAATCGTTGTTGGTAATACGAGTCTTTTAAGTCACAATATAAGCAATTAATATAAAATACATCTGTCTATGAAATATCAATCAAAGAAATGCAAATAACAATATGTACATTTCTACATATAAAACATTAATTTACGTTTAATAAAGTTTATTCAAATGTTACTGAAATGGAACGTTTCCGAACGTCACTGTCATCTGTCATTCTGACAGAGTGACACTGACGTTCGTAATAAGATTATCAATAAACTATTCAATTACTTAATTATTCTCCATAAATACGAACAATCGTTAATAATCCAACACGCGCGTGTTGACATGTGTGTGGTCAATGATGTAGTAGGTAGTATTTGCGTGATGCTGGAACATACGAGTATATTCAGTCAAACAGACAAAAATTCTAAAAACTATATTTTCGGCATTAGAATCGTTCAAAGACCTCGCAAAAATAACTTAAAATAAAATCAATGCAGTGAAATTTTTTGTTCCCCGACCCACCCCGACGCCACGCATCGGCTGCCCGCGCTATTACTTCGTTTTCGCTTAGCATTCTTTCTGACTTTTTTTCATTTTGCTCGTTCTTAAGGGTCGTAGCGAGATTATAAATAGCCTAAGCTTTCCTCAAAAATGGGCCTATCAAATGCAAAAAGATTTTTTCTAATCCGACCGGTAGTTCCAGAGATCAGCGCGTTCAAACAAATAAAAAAACAAACTCTACAGCTTTTTAGGGTTCCGTAGTCAAGGAAGGAAAGTCAAGGAACCCTTATAGTTTCGCAATGTCCGTCCGTCTGTCTATAATTTAGCATGGATATACATAATCATCACGCCGACAAAGTGGTAAAATAAAATCATGAAAAAAAAAAATATTTTAGGGTACCGTCTGTACACGTACTAAACGGGGATGATTTTTTTTTCTCGTCTACCCATGGTGTGAGGTGCTGTTGGATGGGTCTTTCATAAATATTGCGGGTTTGTGCAAACAATTTTTCGATATAGGCGAATACCTAATATAAATTCTGCAATACATTTTTGTTAGAGTTAGTGGCAGCTAAACGGTTAGTTTTGGATGGGTGAAAAAATTCACGGTAGTAGCATATATAACGTAGTTAAAAGGAAAACTATCACAGGCTTTTCAAGTTTACGAGTAGGTAATAGTAATAGTCGACCAACTTATAAAATGTAGGTACTTGGAAAAGTAAAAATTTCGCACAAATTAAAAACAAACAAACACAATTTAAAACAGGTAGTAAATATATGTTTATGAACCATGTAAAAATATGCAAAAATAAAATCATAACATTCTTATTACTAATGATTTCTAAATTAATAATATTTACGCTCGAATAAAGACGGGCGGCGCGGCGCGGCGGTGGCGCGGCGTTTGGCAGTACGGGTCCGTACGGGGCGGGCGGCAGCGCATGCGCGCGGGGGAGTCGAAGTGACTCGATGCAACTACGGAACCCTATTACTGCGCGTGGCCCGACACGCACTTGGCCGGTTTTTTATTAGTACTTAAGATAGATATATAAGATTGTTAGGTTTATAACTGCTTAGAAATTGTGCTCAACGTGTCGTGTCTTGATTTGATATACTATCTTGATTTCATCCAATCCTAATACTTTTTGTTTTAGAGGTATTTCTTTCCAACTTGCTAGGTATTTTTACCCGACTGCCAAGGAAGGGTTATGTTTTTATAGCATTATTTTTTCCATTTGTCCAAACTGACATTTATTTATTTATTTATTTTAAATAGAACGGCCGAAACCAATTACACTATTTAAATATAATTACTTACACTACATAATATATAATTTATTTAACACAGTCATGCATTAGAGGAGCTCGTGGCTAAGTAATAACAGCCGCACGGGTCGATCCATCAGGTTAAGCTACGCTTGCCGGGGTTGGTCAGTGGATGGGTGACCATTCTTTACATACCGAGACTCCTCCGTGCCTCGGAAAGCACGTTAAGCCGTTGGTCCCGGCTGTCATTCGTGGATCTTTGACAGTCGTTACGGGTAGTCAGAAGCCCGAAAGTCTGACAACCAGTCTTACCAAGGGGTATCGTATTACCCATTAACTGGGTTGTGGAGGTCAGATAGGCAGTCGCTCCATGTAAAATACTGGTATTCAGCTGCATCCGGTTAGACTGGAAGCCGACCCCAACATTGTTGGGAAAAGGCTAAGCAGATGACAGTCATGCATTCTTCTCACAAAAATTCAAGCACTCTGACAGAATCATCTTCCATTCAGTCACAAACACATCAAAATCTGTGTTTGAGTTCAGGAGAGCGTTAACAGCGGCTAATGTCCGAGGAATAGGTGACTTGGAGCGTGCAACAGTACGACAAGTTGGAACAGCCAGTAAGCGGTGTTTTCTGCTACGACAATAATTGTTTGGGACAAATAGATTGCAGATGGAGATCAGGAACATCAATAATCCCCCTAAGAATTTTAAATATTACAGTCATCTGATCGCGTGACCGCCTTACTTCAAGAGAATTGAAACTTAAGCAACCCAACAGGAATTTAGTGGGATACAAGAGAGGATAATACCCGTACAAGTGCTTGTAAAGGTATCTAAGGAATGCTTTTTGAACTTTTTCTAAAGCTAACGCATACTGCTTCTCAAAAGGATTCCATACGCACGCACTAGACTCAAGTTTGCTACGGACCAATGCCTCGTAAACAAGCCTGATAACGTGAGGGTTGTGGAAGTCACGACAGTTTCTTAAGACAAAGCCAAGGCGCCTGAAGGACTCCTTAGCAGTGGATGTGATGTGGTCGTGAAAAGTGAGCTTACGGTCGAATACGACTCCCAGGTCTTTCATGGAATCAGTTCTTGTAATTGTATCTCCATTCATTTTGTATAGAAAGTTGACTGGGTGCTGCATTCGACCGAAAGACATCACGTAGCATTTTGATTTATTAAATTCCATTTTATTTTCTAAACTCCACTTATATACTGAATCAATATCTGATTGCAGTGCTTGGCAATCGAGCTCAGATTTTATTTGATAAAATAGTTTTAAGTCATCAGCATATAAGAGGGATCTGGCATTCGCAACTACATCAGGGAGGTCATTAATCACCAAATTGAAAAGAAGAGGGCCGACTACCGAACCTTGACTCACACCCGAGCGAGTGTGGTATGGGAGTGACTCGTACAAACCCAATCTGACAAATTGTTGTCGGTCCCGCAAATAATCCGCAAGAAGCCGTAGAAGCCCCGGAGCAATACCTATTGAAAGAAGAAAGAAAGAAAGAAAAATATTTTATTTGGGACACGCACAGGAAATACAGTTAAAAAAGAGCATATAAAAGTAACAAAATAAACATTAAAAAGCAAAAAAACAAAAAAAAAGAAATCAGACTAAAAAAAAAAGAGACCTGTGCGAGGCCAAAAAGGCTCCCATCTTAGCATAAAGCTGCGATATTTAAAAAATAAATACCGCAACGCTGGTATTCTGATAGGGCCTGTGTGATGCCACGGACATACCCACGGATATCAATTAAAAATAGCAAGGGGAATAAAATCAAATAAAATAAAATACAAATACTAGAATACTTGAAAAGAAAAAAAAACAAAAACCGTCAATAAGGTGTAAAGATCGACTCACGCTTGACGCCCGACGGTCCAACCTCACTTGTCTATGCTATAGACTATTGTCTATATTTATGACAAGCGATGAGACCATGCATGAGACGCGGGCGCAGGCGACTGGCTGTCAATGTGCATTAATGTAAAAAAGGAAGTAAAGTCTTGACACAAATAAAACAAAGAGTGAATAATAAATACGACAAGAAAATGGTGCAAATAAATAATATAAAGTATTGTTGAGTGTATAACTGAATGTGTTGTGTTGTGTAAGTCGGAAGAAAAAAAAAAAAATAATCAATCACCGAGTGAAAAAACAAAGCGTTCAAAGTTAAACATGCTGCTAGGAACACAAGACTCCGCTAAGGTCACCAATACCAACTACGTGCAGACCCAGGGTGAGTTTAGACTATCAGAGACTGGTTTCCTTTTGTATTCGTAACAAGTGTTGCTTATATTTAATACTAAAAGTACCAACTGTTTTTATAGCACGAAACGGCGGTGGCAAATCGTTCCAGCAGCGAGAGGCAGCGAATTTAAAGCTTCCACGGAAAGCAGCAGTTCTGTGCGTTGAGGCCAACAGAAGGTAAGATGATGCTCTTGTTTTAATTTTATTTATATCTCGTGACCAAGTCAATTTTTGATACAAATATTCTGGTTTTTTTGTGAGAATGGTGCCAAAGAGTAGGGTAGCCAGATGAAGCTTTCTGCGATCTGACATTCTCATCAAATTACCTTTATTTAAAAATGGTGTTATATGAGATCGGGGAGGGACATTGAAACAAAATCTTGCACAGGCATTCTGCACTCGCTGGATCAACTTTTCGGTCCTACCAAGAATGCACGCACCATACACAGTGTCAGCGTAGTTCAGCTTGGATAAAACAAGTGACTCACATAGCATGACACGCATATCCACACTTATGTACGGCCGTACACGGTACAAAAGCTTAAGACGGTAAAAGCAGTTGCGCACAGCCTCCATGATATGTGTCTCAAAATGCAGGTGCTCATCAAATACCACACCAAGATTACGGGCTTCTTGCACCCTATCAATAGAACACCCATCAACCTTCAAATCCAGACTGTATCCCAACATTTTATTTAGGAAGTCTCTTGATCCCATTACAATGTACTTGGACTTAACTGGGTTCAGAACCAAAGAGTTTCTTCTTGACCATGCTGAAATCCTATCTAAATCCTCATTCATTCTTTTTACAGCTTCAGCAGACTCCTGAGGGCGGAATGAGATATACATCTGAAGATCATCAGCATATAGGTGGAACTTGGTGTTGACCAGACAATTAATGATGTCCGCACTGTACAGAATGAAAAGAAGAGGGCCAAGGATCGATCCCTGTGGTACGCCCCGGGTCACCCGCCTTTGACTAGAGGACACAACATCTCCATCACTGTCATTTGTCACCTGGACAAACTGAGAACGGTTACTCAGGTAACTCTGAAACCATAGGACTGTTTCAGGCTGACATCCGTAGAAGGACAGCTTGGAGAGGAGAAGGGAGGTATTAATTGAGTCAAAGGCACGCGAAAAATCCAGCAGCACAAGCATGGTACCCATGCCCTTGTCCCTGGCTTCGAGGATGTTTCCAACCACGTCAAGAAGAGCTGTGGCAGTGCTGTGCCCCTTACGAAATCCTGATTGAGCCATAGGCAAAATGCCGTGCTGCTCAAGATATGTCCGAAGCTGATTAGAGACAACCTTCTCTAGAATCTTGGAGAGACAAGGCAAAAGACTAATTGGCCGAAGATCCTTCACACTGGTGGGATTAGGTACCTTGGGTATGGGCCTTACTATAGCCAGTTTCCATAAATCTGGAAAAGAGGAGGAGGTTATGGATCTATTGATGATGGCCGTAATAGCTGCAAGAGTACGAGGAAGAGTCATCAACAGCATCTCCAGGGAGATATAGTCAGATCCCTGAGCATTGGACTTAAGACCACGTAAAAGCCTCAACACCATGTCCTCCTGGACTGGCTCAAGCTGGAAATGAATATTACCAAATCTGTGGTGCTCAAAGTAACTTAAGTCAGCGGAACTGACCCTACCACTACCAGGTACGTCCAAAAAATGATCATTTATTTTCTCGGGGTTATTACAAAAATGCGGCAAACCATGCTCAGGTTTTTTAGAAATAGCTATTGACGATTTAATATGGTTCCATAATGCCTTTGGATGTTTGATGTTTTTATCAATATAAGTTTTAAAATATGCACACTTCTCACTATCAAAAGCGGCCCTGACTAAGTATTTAAGCTCTTTGTAAGAGTTTATGTGATGTATAGATTTAGTAGCTTTAGACTTAACATGGTACTTGTCACGCAACTTTATCATTTCCTTGACAGTATAAGTTATCCATGGGTAAGACTTTTCCTTAATTAAAACTTTTTTTAGGGGTGCATGTAAGTCGAAAAGATTCAAAATATATTCATTAAATGTTGTTACCATAGAGTTCACATCCTCCAGACTTTCAATATACTCCCAGTCCATCTTATTTAAATCCTCATTAAAATTGTCAAGCAGTATATCTTTAACTGGCCTGTAGGTGATCCAGTGTGGGGAAGGTTTATCCAATTTAAAATTAAATTCAACAGATATAACTGCATGTTGGCCGAGCTCTGGTATGTGTGATACAGAAACCCCACACACACGGGCGTCAGTACATATCACATCAATTAGTGTTTCGCTATGATCCGTGAAATGGGTAGGCTCAGTAACAATTTGCTTTAACTTGGAACATAGTAAAAAATTGTTAAGTAATTTTGTTTTATTTTCCAGCTGGTTTAACATGTTAATGTTGAAATCACCCAGTAAGACAACCTTATCCGCGCTAGCAAAAGAGGAAAGAGAGTCGGTAATCGCATCCAGGAAGACATTCACATCAAGCCAGGGCGGCCTGTACGCAGTGCCAATGATTACTGACTGCGAGTTGATGTTAAGCCTGAGCCACATTTGCTCCACCTGCGGCGCCGCCGGGTGCGGCACGGTGCGCACGCGCACCCCGCGGCGCACGTAGAACCCCACGCCGCCCCCGCGACCGGCGCGGACCGTGTGCGGGCGCGGCATGTGCCGCAGACGGTAGCCCGGCACTGTCGGCGCGCGACCCTCCTCTCCCTGCCTGAGCCAGGTCTCATTTATCGCCATGATGTCTACCATTAGGCTATCCATGGCAACAAGGAACTCCTCATGGCGCGAACCCAGCGACCCCGCATTAAATAGTCCAACTTTGAGATTCTTTGTCTTATTCATTTATATAAATAGTGGTGTAAACAATAATACTATGGTTATTGTAAAAAGTATGCAATGTAGAGTTCTGCATAATAATGTGAGGTGGAAATAAACTAAAATTTATAATGTATGGTGCAATTAGATGTAATATAAAGTGAGTTATTGTAAATATTGCAGAGATATACATAGACAGCCAAACTGTATGAATATAAAAAGTCCGTAAAAACAAATATAATATCATAAAAAAATATATTGAGGACGTGAAAATAGTGTGCAGAAGAGTAATATAGAGTAATAAAATAAATAAATAGTACTCATAGATAGGCATTGGACGAGCAGCTGGGCCACTAGAAAAAACGAAAATAAACTGAGATACGAGAATAGCCGGCCTCGCACAAGACAAACTTAAATACCTAAGAGAAAACAAAATAGATAAAAATAGGTAAGTTTTAAAAGTTACATATTTTGCAATAACAAAGTGTTTGCAAGAAATCATGTGATTAGATGTCCTTTGCGGTAGACACCCCGCAACAAAAAACACGCTCAAAGTCCTCCTCTGAGCGGATGCAGTGGGTAGGCTTTCCGTCACCCTGCTTAGCCAGAATGCGGCCGAACTTCGTCCACGTATACCGCCATCCGAGACGGCTGCCAGCTTCACGTACCCGGTAAAACAATTGTTTGTTGGTTTTGGTGAGTCTCTCATTCAGGAAGAAGCGACGCGGGGCCACGGGTAGACCCAGGTCCGCGGTGGTGACTCCGCGCCGCACGCGCGCGCTCTGCAGCAGGTCGTCGCGCAATGCGCGCCTCGCCAGGCGCACCACGATGCGGCGCCCGCGCGCAGTCGCGGCCGCTGCCCCCACTGGGCTCGCTTTGCCGACCGGATTCGCGCCGCCCGCAGAGCTCGACTGAACCTCTCGTTCAGCTCGCAGACCCACCCGTTGCGCGAACACTATGTCCCGATCGTCGAGAGTCACCCCAAGCTTTGTCGCCACCAGGCCGACGGTGTGCAATACATTCTCACCAGGAATCTCCGGGATGTTGGCGATCTCTAAGTCCGAGCCAAGTAACTCCTGCTCCCGGTCGTTGAGGTCAAGCTGCAACTGCAGCACTATCTGCTCCAGCCGGCCCACTTTGCTGTCTGGCATCGCAACACTCTGCCCATTCTCGAGAGCCTCTATCCTAGCCTCCAAACTGTCAATCCGCTCGGTACAGACTCCCATCGACGAGTGCAGGCCGGCCATCTCACGTCGAAACTCCCGCATTTCATCCCGAACCTCCCGCAGCTCGGATCGGAAAAGCCTTATTTCCTCGCACAGGGTCAGCTGTAAATCCGGCAAGGGCTCCCCATCAGTACCCTGCTTGCTCCCAACCTGAGTCGGTACACCAGCCACCGCAGCGGAGGGTATAGTCACCGCGACCGGTGACCTGATCATGCCGTCCTGGACTGGTACAACAACCGGAGCCGACGCTGCTGAAAAAGGTGCTGCCACGGTACGTGGCACTGCTGCTGGTACTACAGGGGGACCACTACCCAGATCCTTGACAGGAGTGGCGCTGTTATCTCCCTTGGGCAATCTTCTTCTGCACTCAGGGCACAGCCAATCGCTGCTTATCTGCGTCGATTCTGGCAACAGCAGGCAAGCGAGGTGATAACTATTGTGGCACGTAGAGCTGCTACACGCGGCACCCCCTTACGCCGACAGGAACTTTCCGCAAGCTGCACACTTCAACATATTAGATTCGGGAGCCGCTAGATGGCGCACAGCACTCTCAAGCTTTATTTTTGCGACGCTAGATGGCGCCCACTACGCAATAAATTATTGATTAAAATACAATCTGTGGTAATTTTGTCGACACAAATGTCAAAAATTGTAACAGTTACACTTTTTGGAGGTAGTAGTGGCACCAAAAACTAAAAAGTAACTTCAAAATAAAAAAAGTTAATAAAATTGAAATTAGTTTTATTTGCGGATTTCACTACCGAACTACAGTTTGATTGCTTTGCAAACGATCACACACTTAGGGTACACTACAGTGCGAATGCAAAACACGAAATTTACTCGAAATTTATTTGTGTTATATTTTATAACAGTACTGACACGAACAGCTGATGCGTACCGTAATACGTCCGTGACGTCACTCACTATTGCACTGAGCTTTGACAGCAAGACGTCATTGTTGACTCTGTCGAACGCCTTTTGAAAATCAAAGTAAAGAACATCTACCTGGCGTCTGCGATCAAGACTAGTCGAGATATAGACATAACTTTCTTATTTATGAACCGATTGAAATAATAGTAGGTATATTTTGATACAAGTGGAGAATTTTTGTTATTGCATTCGAGGCGGAATTAACACCCGAGCCGTAGGCGAGGTGGTTTTTGAGCCGAGAACTGCAATAACAAATGTCCACGTGTAACAAACGACACTTTTCAATACACTTTTGAAGAAATAAAATAAAATAACGAAAAATATTTTTGTCATGAATTATTAGGAACTATGATTTAAATTTTCTTTTTTTTTTCGCAATTTGCTTTCGCCATGTTGAAGGAGAAGCAAAGGTATAAAGCCGATAAACAGCCTAATATGAAAAATAGAAAATTCAAATATTTTTGAGTTTAGAACACAAATACCTAAATGTTAATTCGTTCAACAACTTTTTTTTTATTGTAATAATCATGGTTTTTGATGATATTCTATTTATAAATATTATTTAAAGGTTCAAAAAATATTAAAGCCGTAAAGACGCATAGCTCTTTCCCGAGATTAAAAAAAAACATTCACCTCCGAATAGAGACAGTGTGAATAGAGGCATTGAACCAATTTGGACTAAGTATAGGTATAAGTTGTCTGTGGCAATTTTTATTCCCGCACACGTGTTGGAAAATGAAAAATCGCTCACGTGTGAAATATATTGCATTGTGATCCTAATCGTAGTACAATATGAACCAGTTTTCGAGGAAGTGTATTGAAAAACAAATTACCACAACACATTAGTGAAAACCGCACCCAAATCGGTTACGGTTTTTCTCGTAGTCATGGTATAAAGTATATTATGCAACTCTTGAACAAAACGGATTCGGAGGACCATGAATCACTCGCGTCGCTCAGGATTCTAACACTTGAATAACTCGCTACGCTCGTGATTCAATCATCATGAGTCACTCCCTGCGGTCGTGATTCAATCGTTAGAATCATTAATTAACTCGTGATTTATCTATGGCCCTCGCTTTAAATCCGTCCTTTATTCACTAATGGCATAAGTATACTATTATTTTGACTCAAAATAATAAAAAAAAACGCGGCGGGCGCGCGCGGGCGGTGACTTATATGATCGTGCGCCGGCACATTTTTAGTATCAGAATTATGAGATAACAAAGACCTGGATGTGTTTATGCATTGGGTACCTAACCAACATTTTTAGTGTACTTTCGTTAGCTGATTTTTTTTCTTGCGTTTTTCTTATTTTTTTTTTACCATTGTCCTTATTTTGGTGGTCTGAATGATTTCTAAAAGGTTGTCCATCTATTTTAATGGGACCTTTATATTTATATTTCGTGTTTTCCGATGATAAACGATGGAACCTTTGAACGTTGTCGTACTGTACGTCCGGCCGTACCCTTCAAACCGGAACACAGCAACGCTAATTGGCGGCAGAAATAAGAATGGTGGTAGGTAAGTGTAAGTAGTCCTATCTACTTTGCCAGACGAGCTTCTTCACAAAGAGCTCTACTAAACTATGAATATAGCATTAGTTATATATCATCATCTTCCTGGCCTTATCCCATGTTACGTGGGGTCGGCGCAACACGTTTTCTTCTTCCATTCTCCCCTGTTATGTAATAGGTAGTCATGATAAACGAAAATCAATAAATATTTTCAAAATTGCTTTCATATAAAGTAACGCCTGAAAAAACAAAATAGCAACCGTCATATCTCTGGTAGGTTACGGCGGTTTAGAGACATAGTCCCGTATTACAGAACGTCACTCAATACTCAGCATTACTTGAATCAAGTTCAACCAATCAAATGGCTTGAATCTAGTTATAAGTAATGCTTGAGTATTGAGTGACGTTCTGTAATACGACCTTAGTTTTTTTTTTCTATGTAGGTAGGTACTTCTCAGATAGTCTTCTAATGATAATCTAAGTTTCATTACTGGCGAAGAAAAAAAAAACGATGCCAACGTTACAAAAGGCTGCATTGGCCTTTTAATGGTTGTTTTCCTGATACAGGGTCATTGTACTCATCATTATGAACAACTTTTACTATGAGACCAAACCTGATACCGCGAAAAAAAAAATCAGCTGTTCATAATGACGAGTAGGTAGGTACAATGGCCAGCCATTAAAATTTATGGTTGTATACGAGTATACAGGTAAGTTTTTAAGCAGTGCGCTTTTCACAGGGTGTTCTACCCATGATTATGAACAACTTTTATTATGTGACCAAACCTGAAATCGCGACTAAAAAATCAGCTGCTCCCTACATTTTGACGAGTTTGGTGTAGATAATGTACTGAACAGTGATTTTTTTTCGCGATTTCAGGTTTGATCCCATAGTAAAAGTTGTTCATAATGATGAGTACAATCTCCCATTTCGATTTGGTGCATGTTTTAAATTTCACCTGTATATCAGGGACCATTTTGGTTAGGACTTAGGACCCATTGAAAGGGTATTCGATAGGGTTTTTCTAAGCTGTTAAACAAAAACCCATACGATGTGGGTAACCCTTTAAGACGGCTTAAATTAAGACGTTCAAAAGGGTTTCACTTCAACTTTCTTAAAAACGATAACAGCATAACTTTCCGACTCGGAGAAATGTAATATGTCTCGATGACGGGCAAACCTTGCAAATAGCTAATATGGTAACCCGAACAAACCCTTTTAATATGTAGGTAGGTTATCTTAATGAAGGAGTAACCCTTTCACTGGATTTCAAGTATAGAACCCATTCAATTGGTTATCCATATTGAAGGGATAACCCTTTTACTGGGTTTCAAGCCCAAAACCCATTCAAGAAGTTACACATGATAAGGTAACCTCATAAATGGCTTACCCCTTCGAAAGACTTAACTCTTAACCGGGGTTGTATGGTCTATGATAGATTTATATGGGTTTACCAAAATTGGTATGAAGTGGTTGGCCTTACCTTTACGAGTAAATCCGCGAAAAATTGTACATTTGTTATTTTTTGCTTGTCCTCATTTTATTTTTATTATACTTAACATCGAGGTTATTTGATAAATGAGATTTGATTTGATTTTTTTTTTTTGTTTTGATTTTTCTATCATGGTATGCTTGTGTTGTTTTAGATGATTCAAAATTCAAAATTTAAGCTATCTCTTACAAATTTGTTTTTGTTTGTAATTTTTAGACATGAATGTAATAGTGTGTTACAAAATGTGTTATGTTACAGTCATGACCTTTGTTAAGCTTTATGTTATGATGTCATGAATGTTACTGTACAATTTTTCGCGGTCTTACTCATAATATCTAATCTCTCTGCTTAGACAGACAACTAAACAAATTCAGGAAAAAATACAAGCGTCAATTCAATGTATATACATTTATTGAAAACAATACCTCAGACTTACATAATTAAAACATAATTAAGTATCACACATTCATTATAAAAAAATTCAATGATTTTATATACTGATTACACCTCATGGTATATAACGTATGTTTATATCGTGGAGAACAGCTACGCGTCACTTTGGTGGGTAGGGGTGCTAGCATTTAGTGCTAGTAGTAGGCTAGCGGGTAGCTGTAGGAGTAGGCGTAGGGGTAGGAGTAGGTGTACGCCAAGGGGCTGCTGTAGGCGTAGGCGGGGTAGCTGTAGCCGTAGTCCAGCAGCACCTGAGGCTTAGCCACTGCAGGGCTCACCATCAGCGCCGCGGCGAAGGCGATCAGCATTAACTGATGGAGAAAATAATCTAATCAGAAATTGTTTACTTTAACTTCAGGTACCTTCTACTCATAAAGAAAACTACTACTTATCAGATTTAATATACCTACAGTCAAGTTTCCCTAGTAGTACCGACTAATAGGGAAATTTGACCTAACTACTTACCTATTGTGTAGTGGAGAGTGGACCGAAGTCGAGGGTTCGATGCCCAGGTTTAGGTGTGAAATGAACATTTATAACGATTGAAGTATCTACATCCTATACCTACATGTCATGTCACGCTTCTCTCCAAAAAGCTACTTAAAGGATTAGCTAGTGTGAAGTACACACAGCAGCAGGTCAAGTTACTGCAAACTGGCAAATTTTCTCATTCGATTATGAACTTAACCTTCAACATTTTAAGGTTTAAAATCATTTGTAGAAATTTGACAGTTTGGGATAACCTGATGTGCTGTTGTCTACACGTTTATTATGTACTTATGTTGCCTAGTAAGGTGCCCAACAAACAACACATTAGTCACATTCTGTGAGCAATCGAGCCAATTGTAGGTATAAATCCACACCACAATACACGGAACATCTTATCTGTTATCGTCAGTTCCTCGAAGGGTAGGTAGAGCTAAAATGTTCTAACAACCTGAACATTAACTACTACGTAAGTAAGTACGTGATAAAAATACTTCATTAGCTAATCCTATGAGCTTTTTGGGGAGGAGCATGACACATACACCTACCTACCTACCTGTACCTACATACCTAATTACCTATGTCAAATAAATCAAGCGTTATAAAATAAATGTCCTAAATTTGGGAATCGAACCCTCGATACACGCTCAGCCACTTCGGTCCACTACGCCATAAGTATTTTTAATTAGTATAGGAGGAAAATAACTGAAATCACTTTTGCGTTTTCCTATAAGAAACAATCAAATCAAAATGGCACACCAATTAACTAGTTAAGATATTATTTTTAAGACTCACCAATTTGAACATGTTGAAAATTTGTAAATCCTCCTCGAAGACACAGCACCAAACAAAATCTAGTAGATACACTAGACAGGACTGAAGTCGATGGATGCGACGACCGATATCATAGCATCTTCTCCTGCGCTTCAACTTATATACGGAGCCCAGAGGCGCGCATCCCGTCCGTGATTGGAAAAACTAATGATCCTCCGACCGTCCTCAACCTGCTGCATAAAGGATGTAAAAAATGTTCTATACAATGTCGCATTAACAGTTAATAGTACTTCATTTCCATATCGGACCCGGATCATACTGTGACAATAGACGCGTACAAGATTCCACGCCAGATTAATGGCAGCAAAAAAATAGACAGTCACATTATGTAACATTTAACACGTTATATTTAGAACTGTGAGATATCTATCGTATCAATATGACGTTGATTATTGCGTTGAAGGGCGTTAGCCGTAGGTGTAGCCACCACTTACCGCGATAATTTGACCGAATCTTGACCGAATTTAACTAGGTACCGCGATGTTTATGGCGATAATGGGCATTGACGTTGACGTTAATGTGGCCGCGGCATAAGTGTTATGAAATAAATAAAGATGTAGCAAGTGGGTGCTAGTCCATGATAATAAATCAAGGTGGCTTGTTTGTTGATATCAATTAAAACAAGATACTTAGGTACCTATACTTAATACTTAGGTTCCGATTATGCTTAAAGGTCTTATTCTGCAAAAGAACACGATTAGCAACTATTCTCATTTGTATGCAAAATAAGTTCAATACCTACATAATAATTATCACATAGCGGACATTAGCGGGCCGGGTAAGTAAGGACTAAGGACGTAGCCATGTACTAGCTGAGAAGTATGAAAACCATGACACTTCGTTCCGGGCACTCAGTTTGAAAGAACATTCTTCCAAAAACTGACAAAGCATGGATGGGTAATTCAGTCAATTATAAACTAGTCGTTTGTTACCAAACTGCATCTCTAGCACCTAGTTATGTATCTACTACTTGTAGAAATGGTGTCATAGTGTTATCCACACTACCTATACCATGCACTATTATTATGCTAATGTTAATTACTACCTAGTCTTAATATTTTCAACAAGGTACGAGTATTTGAACAAAAAATTATGAAATGATCACCATAGGTTTCGGGTTTTTGAATTACTATTTAGACTTCATCGAGGACCTCCGAAACCACGCAGGCATAGGTAGGTAGGTACTTATGATCATGCTCCCCTAGGCCCTATCACATGTCTAGACCATGGCAATACCTTGTAGGTAGGTACTGTAGAGGATTGTTGCTTTATTCAGCCTTAGTAGGTATATTATGTTACTGGCAGACATTCTATCATTCAAACATCGAATTACTAATGAAGAAAAGCGGAACTTGCTTTTGTTCAATGGTAGCAGTCAGATTCTAGTAGTGGGAAATCCTCATGGACGCCCAGACTGCCCCACGTGTGAGCCAGTCTGGGCAGTGCCGGACTCTTACCGGCTAAAACTACACTCCTGCCTTGCCAGTGTCCCTCTGACATGATAACAACAAACAAATGCTCCCCGTCTACCGCGTTAGCTACCCCTTGTGAGGTTCGACTCCTCACGTACCATTAATAACCTATCAATGTTAGGTACTGTGAGGAGTGGGAGGAGGGTATATTAGAGGTTATGATATTATAATTAATAATAGGTCTTTACCTATGAAATTGCCGTTTTCTATGAAAAAATTTAAACGAATTTTTTTCATGCATTTTTTATTTGTATTAATCGAAGTAATCACCCATGCAATCAATGCATCTTTGCCAACGCAGTGGCAGTTTATTGATGCCCTTCTTAAAGAAATCAGCTGGACGGGAGGCAACAAATTCTTCAAAGGCATTTTGTACTGCCTCTCGGGTATTAAATTTTTTTCCCGCCAAGAAGTTATCCAAATTCTGGAAAAAGTAGTAGTCTGTAGGCGCAAGGTCTGGTGAGTAGGGCGGATGACGGAGAGCTTCCAACCCCAGTTCTTGCAACTTGGAGGCCGTCTGCTGTGCAGTATGAGGTCGCGCGTTGTCGTGCAGGAGCAGCGGAGACGAGCGATTGACCAATGCTGGTTGGAGATGTGCCAGCTTCTCCATCATTGTGTTCAGTTCTTCACAGTACACATCTGAAGTAATGCTCACCCCGTTTGGTAAGAAGCTGTGATGAATCACACCGGCGCTAGACCACCAAACAGTGACCATCACTTTTCTAGGGGTAAGTTTTCGTTTAGGGCATTGTTTAGGTGCTGAACCAGGAACCAACCAACTTGCTGAGCGTTTGCGGTTATCAAACAGAATCCATTTTTCATCGCAGGTAACAATGCGGTTCAAAATTCCTTCATTTGTGTGTCTGTTGAGCAGTGCAAGGCACGTCTCGACGCGTACTTCGCGCTGGCGATCATTGAGTTCGTGGGGTACCCATTTGTCAAGCTTTTTTACCTTGCCAATTTGACGCAAATGGACCAATATTGTTTTGACGCTAACGTCGAAAGCTGCTGCTAATTCAGCCGTAGATTGTGTATCATCAGCTTCCACAATCGCCTTTAATTCGTCATTGTCGACCAAAGTCTTCGGACGACCGCGAGGTTCATTTTTCAGGTCGAAATTTCCAGAACGGAAGCGAGCAAACCAATAACAAGTGGTGCGTTGGTTTGTAGTGTTAGCTGCGTAAACGTCGTTGATGTTGCGTGCCGCTTGTGCCGCGTTGCTGCCACGACGGTACTCATATTCCATAATTACTCGAATTTTTAACGTATCCATGATGACGAAAAAGATTGAAATGCGATGAAAATGTAACACTAATCAATAAACAAATGACTAGGTACTTTTGGAAAAAAAAATCCATGTTTTTAAAATAAAATTAATTTGAAATTAGAATTCTTAGCCAAACAAAAATTATTTTGATTTGAAATGGCCAGTACTGCAGATCGGCAATTTCATAGGTAAAGACCTAATATATGAATGGTAGGTACCTATACCTACTCTTCAGTTTCTTTTTTTCAGTTTTCGAAGCCCTGCTTGACTATAAGATTTAAGGCAACAATGTATACCTACTTACCTACCTACCAAACTAAACTAAAACATTTCACGAAGCCGTGTCCTTGCCGTGACCTTTATGTCGTTAATCATAAGCTTTAAATTGGAATAACTAACACGCCTTCGTGAAATAGTTTAATTATAAGTAGGTACAAATGTATCTAAAATCCAACTTACTATTAGAACCTACCTTCCTATGGATATTTAAACAAGAATCAGATAGGCCTAGGTACTTATGTTTCCTTGTTCTTCGTAGCACTCTCTTGTCAGAGCGGTCGTGGTCTTCATGTAGTTTCTTTTCCAGGGGTCGATGTGATTCTCCTCACGATTTACTACTCCGATTTTTGGTGTTTTCAGTGTACTCATACCTACAATGGATCGCCCAATACATGCCCAATTACGGATTTAATTTGGTCAGTCCATCTCATGGGTGAGCGTCCTCGTGGTCTAGTGCCCTCCACTCTATCTACCCTGCACAACAAGGCGCTCTATAGAGTCACCCTCACGCCTCGAGATGTGTCCGAGTATTTGAGGATGCCTACCTACCTATTTTGAAAAACACTGAGTAGGTATCTTGATTCCTGCTGACGTGTTTACTTGCATCAATAAAAATATCACGGTCTAGGTATTGAATACAAAATAAAGACATTTGTGTTCAGATAGTTAGGTACCATGCATAATGTAGGTATTCAAATCGCGTTTGAGAAATGTTTCTGGGAATACCTAACTAATCTGTAGGTATCATTCTTCATACCAGGGTTGTGAAGAAAAATCCAGATTCATTACCTATCCAAGTTCTTACCTTAGAAAGGTAAAATAATACCATCTACCAACAAAGAATTACACACCCACTCACAGAATAAATAATAGTACTAACCCACATACAGTCTGCAAACAATATAGGTACAGTACAGTACAGTAGGCTGCACAGTGGTACCTAACAAAACCAGTATGTACTGGCCCCTCTATTGAAACTCTCTACTATACCTACTACGCTAGGCCAGCTCAAAGTCGACGTGCGGTCGACTGTCTGTCCGCCGCCCACGTGACTCCTTTATTGACACGAATCTCAAAAACCGGCCAAGTACGAGTCAGACCACGCACAATGAAAGGTTCCGTAGTTGGGATGAATTTATTCCAAGAACAAACACAACATTGTAGTTGAAAAACATGTTCTCCCATACATTCCAACTGTAAATGTAAGTTTGTGCTCACAATATTGAGAGATTTACCATGTCATTTTAAGACCACAGACTTCTTATAGGTGAATACCTACAAAATACCTACACCTACCTAATCTACAGGTAAAGATCTATTTTCAACCGACTTCAAAAAAAAGGAGGAGGTTCTCAATTCGGTTGTATTTTTTTTTTAATGTTTGTTACCTCAGAACTCCGTCATTTATAAACCGATTTGGAAAATTCTATTTTATTTGAAGGGATACACTTCCAGATTGGTCCTATTTCTATCAAAATCCAGTTCTGATGATGGGATCCATGAGGAATTGAGGGAACTCCTCAAAAATTATAGGCATAGGTACATATAGCGATTTTAGTATTTTCATTAACAAATCAAGCATTTGCATTCAGAAAGTAGCATCTGGTGAAGTGGTAGGTACTGATGTGGAAGACCACAGATGGCCACGGGAACTTCTCAACGATAACAAGTATTTCACGGGTGGCGATAAGATATCTCGATTAAGATAGTTAAGCGACTATGACAAAGCTTTAAATGAATGGTTCTGATGAAAATGGTACTATCGAACCGATCTGATGAAGAAGCCGGAAGGTAGGCACCGGAACTCAGTAAAAAACAATGTATTCTAGCCGTGTTTGGGCTTATTGGAATTGTCATGAGGTGCACTTTGGCTATAAATGATTTTAATGGTAATTATATGATGCTTCAAATTGCGCTACCTACTTGAGTTGTATGTTATGTGTGGCCTTGATTGTCAGAAGTCAGATTTCGTAGCCTCGTTATCTCCGTCAACATAAAACTACGCTTTCCAAACTTCTGACACGGCTTAGCGCGACGTATATTTGCCTTTTTGCAAAGTTTTTATTTGATATGGTCGCATATAAATATCTTCAAGTACTGATGAGTGGCTTTTGAGTTAGCTTCAATAATTTAATACGTATTTTTCCCACATAGTCTACGTGAATGATGCTCTAATTTATTTTGCAGAGTGGTATTCGATGTGTGGGGTAGGCATCACTAAAAACTGAAAAATAAAAACTTTTTACAAAAAAAAAAAAAAACAACCGACTCCCAAAAAAAAAAACTACAAAGTGATAAATAACTTTAATTTCGGAAGTCGGTGGCAAAAAATGAAACTAAAAAAAAACCAAAGACACCGACTTCCGAAATTAATGTTATTTTTCACTATGTAGTGTTTTTTTTTGGGAGTCGGTTGTTTTTTTTTTGTAAAGTTTTTTCTGTATTTAGTTCAAAATTTTAGGCTCAGTAGTTTCGGAGATAAGTGAGGGGGAATGGTCAATTTTCGTCTATTTTCTTTAACTTTTATTTTTAATTTTCTTTCTTTTTCGTTCCGTTTTTTTCCTTTTGAGGTACGGAACCATAAAAATTAAACAAGAAACCAATTCATTCAAAATTAAAATATCTGTTAAGAAAAGTTTCACAAACATTTTCCGAAGACCCATAATATCTTTTCTAAACACAAAGAATACATTTTTTAAATTAGGGGAACCCTTCTGTATCGAGATGAAGACTTACAAAGGTGAGTAAGTAATTACAAAAAGTATGGTTTCTATTTCCTTAACTTTTCATGTTCTGTGGAAGTTTATTTTCATCTATGTGTAATTTGAGTTGATAGGTAGCTCTATAACTACTAAACTGTTACAGATAGCAACGCTACTATAGCCTACTAGTAGTCTAGCCTAGTAGTAGTGGTAGTCTTTGAACGCTATCTAGCTATCTGTACAGACACAGACTGGTATCTCACTAAGTACCCTATGTGAACAAAACCATGTTAATTAGTGGTAATAATGTTGTCATAATAAAAATAAATTATATCATCACTGATCATAGGTTACCTACAGTAATGTTGAGGCTAGTCGTGTAGGCGTGTAGGTAACTTGAATGACAATAATTGATGTCAGCCTATCACAGCTATATGTAGGTAGGTAGCTACCAACCTACTTGCTACTTATATCATTTTTCTTCGTGCCTTGAAGGTCGGCAGGGATCGGCCTGGCTTTGACACGAAGTAGGTAGGTACTCATTTAGTATACTAATTGTTTTGAGTAATCTAGTGTGTGGACTTTATATATTATTTCTATGGTGTGGATTATGAGTGGTGTTGTATAGGTAGGTACCCAAACCCACGTGTCAAAACATACACTTGGTCATTTAAATTAAACTGCAAATGAGTCGAAAGGTTTCTTTGACATAGGTACAACTATTAAATGAACACAGCCAATAATTTATTTCTTGTATTGAGATTTCAAGTCGGCAGGCTTTAAACAGGCAGGGTGCATCAGAAAGGTGTGGTCAAAAATGGTGCGGTACTGACCATCAAACTGAAGAACTCTCCATGGACCCAACACCCTAACCGAGAAAAAATTATCTGCAACAGCCGCACGGGTCGTTCCATCAGGTTAAGCTACGCTTGCTGGGGTTGGTCCGTGGATGGGCGACCATCTTTACATACCGACACTCCTCCGTGCCTCAGTGCGGTGGTATTTTTTGCAAACTTTTGCGCCTGGCGGCGAACAAATGTTTCATGGGTCCTCTGAGGCGCCAAAGCGCCAGGGACTTCCATAGCTCCTCTCGAGCGCCACCCGCCATGAAGTGTAACTTATCGCTTTTTAGGGTTCCGTAGTCAACAAGGAACCCTTAGTTTCGCTATGTACGTCCGTCTGTCAGTCCGCAGCTTAGCTCAGAGACTCTTAGTACTAGAAAGCTATAATTTGGCATGGATATACATATTCATCACGCCGACAAAGTGGTAAAATAAAATTATGAAAAAAAAAATTTTTTGGGGTAAGTACCTACTTTCTGTACCTACACGTAAAGTGGGGATGTTTGTTTTCCTAGTCTACCCCATGGTGTGGGGTGTTGTTGGATAGGTCTTTTAAAAATATTGCGGGTTTGTGAAAACTATTTTTCGATTTAGGGATCGGTTTCTGAAATATTAAGTTTTAAAGTGCTAATTTTTGTTACAGTCGAGTGTCCCGTCTCCCCCCCGCCAGCTAAACGGGTAGTTTTGGATGGGTGGAAAAATTCACGGCAGTAGTATATATAACGATATTAAAAGGAAAACTATCACAGCTAAGGAGGCTTTTCAAGTTTACGAGTAATAGTCAACCAACTTGTAACATGTGCTTGGAACAGTAAAAATTTCGTACAAATCCCATTAAAAATTGCTTATATAAAGTTGTTAGTTGTGAAAAACAGGTAGTAAATACTTATAAGTTTATGAACCATGTAAAAATATACAAAAATAAAATCATAACATTCTTATTAATAATGATTTCTAAACTAATAATATTTACGCTCGAATAACGACGGGCGGCGCGGCGGCGTGCACTACGGAACCCTATTACTGCGCATGGCCCGACACGCGCTTGGCCGGTTTTTTTTTTTACTTTAGTCGCAAGTCGAAACCCAACAGCGAACGTAGTTAGTTTCAAGTGTTTAGAAGTGACTATCTAAGTGTTGTAAAGCTTGTGGTATTTGTTTGGCTCGATTGATTGATCAATTCATTTTCGTTTTATTAACCGACTTCAAAAAGGAGGAGGTTCTCAATTCGTCGGAACCTTTTATTTTTTTTTTTATGTATGTTCCCCGATTACTCGAAGATGGCTGGACCGATTTGGATTTTTTTGTTTTGTTCGAGAGGGTATACATCACAGTTGGTCCCATATAAAATTGATTAACTTTGCTTTGGTAGTTTTTGAGTTAGCTTCAATAATACGTATTTTTTCCCCACTTCTATATGGATGATGTTCTAGTTTGTTTTGCAGATAGTGGCATTAGAATTTGTGTGGGGTAGGTACACAACTAAAAAGTGAAAAATAAAAACTTTTTTACAAAAAAATACAACCGACTTCCAAAAACAACACTACAAAGTGAAAAATAATTTTAATTTCGGAAGTCGGTGGCAAAAAACGAAAATACATTTAACTAGACACCGACTTCCGAAATTAAAATTATTTTTCACTTTGTAGTGTTGTTTTTGGAAGTCGGTTGTATTTTTTTGTAAAAAAGTTTTTTTGTAGAACGGGATATTACCATGCTAGTCATGTAACATGTATAACCCTGTACTTATGTTATAGTAGGTATTTCATATACAAATAAACTTGTTCGCGCGTGCACTTCTGAACTATGATATGTCCTGCGTAGTTGGCTAATCTTTGAGGTTGGCCACTAGCTAAATCCGCCAGGATACATATTATAGAGTACCTACCTATAGATTAATATAATACCTAAAGAATATAATTGATTTGTTCTAGGATTTCCTAGAAAAAGAAAATTCATAGATAGTTAGATAGACATAGATTCATAATAGATAGATCAGATAGGCTAACAGGAACTTATCTGGGAATGGTAAAACAGGCCCTTAGAATTGCTGATGACCATCCAAATAAGTCGGCATACTTTGTAATAGGTACGGCTAGTAGGTAAGGAGTTACGTTGACTCTGACAATTTTGACATAGGAGGCACCTTAAGATTCTAAGACATGATGTTTAAATCAAAGTAAGCGAAGCGTAGGACGTCTACCCGCAAGATAGATAGACTGACGATTGGTAAAGTTTGCAGTTTCTCGCTGAACGCATTAGCTATAGCCAGTAGATCTGGAATTCCTACAGTGGTGACCAAAACTAAACTACATTGTCAAGATTATAAGGTAGTAGTCCAAGGCTAGGCAGATAGATGTATGGGACAGCTGATAATTTTTTCTCGATTACGATGTTGGTCCCGTAAATTTGACCACACCTTTCTGATACACCCTGTTATAGGGTGACTAGTAAATAGTGACCGATACTTCCAACACTTGATCGTAGGTACTCATGATAACAAACAAATTTTTCTATGGGACCAAACCTGAAATATCGATAAAAAAATCAGTGTGCCCTACATTTTGAAGTTATGCGAATATGGAACGCGTAGGGAACAGCAGTTTTTTTTTTAATGTATTTCTTATTGATAATAATAGGAATTATCAAAATAATATTTCTCTAAGTTATATTACCTGGGAAACCAAATAATTATATTTTCTAGTTTCGTCTTAAATCTGGAGAAGACCGACGGAACCACGGACATAATCTTCCAAGACAGAGAGAATGCTGGATTTCCAAATAATACAGGCAGTATTGTATTACAGTATTTTGATTTTATTTACATATTTAATTGGCATAAGTATTCAGTCATCATCTACTTTTTGACGCATATTTCTTTTGGGGTTATTAAACTTTCTCTTCTTGAACTCGACGGGTTCATCACCAAGTGACTCGACGCGCTTCTCCTTGAACTGAATGATTTCTGGCTGCACGATCACAGGTGGCGGCGGCAGCTCCTTTTCAGGCTTCGGTAGCTGAAGATCGATGTGTTCTACAGCTCTGGAAAAAGATTAATAATTTAGATATTTAAAACTGCACTGTTGGTCTAGTGGTTGCAAGCGCTACTGCTGAGCATGAGGTCCTGGGTTCGATTCCCAGGTTGGGCAAAGTTTTATTGGATTTTTCATTCTAAAATTTCTCAGTTGCAGCCCGGAGTCTGGATTTGAGCCCGGTTGATGGCAGTAGGTGCACCCCCTATTACATGGGACTTAAATATACCCAGTGAAATGTGGATGTACTACGAATAGGTCGGTACGTCTGCCTAACCCTTCGGGTAATACACGCGTGATGCTTATGTTATACAGGATTAGCTTTCAATGACCAGCCATATTTTCACAGGGTGTTCTACCCATGAATATGAACAACTTTCACTATGGAACCAACTTTGAAATCACGAAAAAAAAATCAGCTGTTTCATACATTTTGGTCGAGTAAGTATTGAACTTTTGTATGAAACAGCTGTTTTTTTTTTTTCGTGATTTTAAAGTTGGTCCCATAGTAAAAGTTGTTCATAATCATGGGTAGAACACCCTGTGAAAATTTGGCTGGTCATTGAAAACTAACCCTGTATAGATATTTAAAATTTGATGTAAATTGCGACATTTATTTTTGAAAGCCGTCTATTAGAAGAATTCCAATAACCAATTTTTCTGATGGCTGGCCACTTGTGTCCATTTGGTCATAATGTACGAGGGGGTGCGTTTTTTAAGTTCACGGAAAGAGTAAGAAGCGGATATAAAAATACAAAGTTATTTTTCCTTCTCAAATTCACCTGCTCTCCAATACATTTTTCTGATCTTTCAATTAACATTATCTATACCTTCAAAAATAAGGCCAAGTGCGTGTCAGACCACGCAAAATGAAGCGTTCCGTAGTTAAAAAAAAATGTATCCCAAAAACAAACTTAACATTGTAATCTCAAAAAAACATTTTTATAAGTAAGTGACAAAATTACAAATTATCAATTTTCGGACTTTTTCCTTTACTTGTGCTGTGAGACCTTGCTTTTTGCCAAATTTCATTATTCTAGGTCAACGGGAAGTACCCTATAGGTTTTGATTTAACTGCGAGTACCAAAATATGTCGCATAAATGGCCGTGTTTCTTTATTGCGTTGACTTAGAAGCTTGATTTCTTTAGAGCTTCAAGGGACCATAGACCTACGTAATTGATATAAATTTCAACTTGATACCTTCACGCATTCTTGAGAAAAAGGGTCTTGACAGACTGACAGACAGACAGACGTACAACGAAGTCAGGGTATATGGGTTCTATTTTTCCTTTTGCGGTACGGAACCCTAAAAATGGCTGAAAAATACTGCATCCTTCACTTCTCCGTCACTTGAAAATTTCTTCCCACAATTTTCATTCTTCAAGTTTGGGTATAGGTAATAATCACTGGGAGCCAGGTCAGGACTGTAAGGTGGGTAAGCTAAAATTTCGAAGCCCAAGGTGGGCCATGCAAGGCGGCCATCGCAACACGGCTCTTGTGGACAGGCGCTTTGTCGTGCAAAAGGAGGACACCTTTGGTAAATTTTCCCCTTCTTTTTTCTCTGACCGCTTCCGGCTGAGGATTGAAGTGTAGTATTCGTCCAAGCGGTGCGTCGTCTTTAAGTGAGTCCCTGCCTAAAGAGTCTGTCCTGCCTGCTTAGAGGGTATGCCATTTGTAAACCATAGTTTTACCCGAGCAAGAGTCCCCGTAAACGGATGACAAATTTGTTTGGAGTGGTGGGAGGTAAGCTCTGCGTTCGACTTCAGCGTCGACCTTAGCAAGGTGCGCTTCGTCTACTGGTTGAGAGCTAGGGGAACATTGGGACTGTAGGCTGTCGGCTAGACATTCGTCTTTATTGGGATTGTCGAAAGCGACAGTCTTATCGGGACGGATGAGAGGAATCATAGAGGCCCTCTTCAGAGGAACGTAATTTCTTCTGTAGTTGCCAGAAGGCTAGTTGGGGGCTCGAGTTCGCTAAGCATCTTGTCCCAGCCCTCGGAACGCAGCTCCACTGGCGTATGTGGGCTTTGGTCGCGTCACAGGGAAAGGAGGCGTATGTGGGCTTTGGTCGCTTCACAGGGAAAGGAGTCGTAGGCAGGAATGGCCGCGTTCTTGCGAAGTTCCAGCGATGGATGTCCATCGCTGGGACTTCCCGTGAACAATCCGTCAATACGGATTGAACGTGTTCTGTAAACGAGTTGATCGCGCCCGTTGTGTCCGCGACTGACACTATGTGTTCGGGGATGGTGTCCAAGTAAGATGACGTGGTGGAATTAAGTCTTTTGTGGTGGAATACGATAAAACTTGGTATTTATACCAATAATGAGTTACTTAATTCGTAACGACTCAGGTAGGTAAGTACCCCCACTAATTACCTAACTATCCATTCCGCGAATTTAAAAACATACCCTCGTATTTCTTCTTCTAACATGGGTAATTAAATAGACAAAAATCTCTCCTATCCTTCTTTGTCTAACCAATTATGTTTATTTATTTATTTAAAAAAAAAAACAGCCACATCACATACATTAACACGTTGCGGGACAGTAGGTACTTACGGACTTTTTCAAAGTATGCTATACAACAGTAAAATGGCCCATACACACACGCACGACCGACACGCACGACCGTATCCTACCTATATCCGTAGCGCCTTATAGCAATACTAAAGAGTTGTACGAAGACAGTACTTTCATAGCCATAGCATCTTTCATAGACCGACCACTGATGTGATAATACGACAGTAAAAACGGTTTTCCTTGTTACTCTTTACGAAATTTTACTGTATTGCCAGTACCGTATCTCAGTTCAGAAGAGTTTAAACTTTTACGGTGGTGCCCATACTGTCATTTTCAAACATAGTTTTAGTCATACTAGAAATAATAACTAAAAGACAAAACTAAAACAGACTGACGTAAATAAGACAGGTAAATGAAAGAGGCATAGAACCGCAAAAACGTTAACTTACTCATTCACTACTGGAGTCCACGAGCCATAGGGCTTGGGGGCGCGCGGAGCTGGCCCATAATCCACAAACTTCTTGACTGGTGGAGGGTCCTTGTTTACGGCCAACTCTCTCATTCTTTCTCTTGCTATGTGAGCATTTACCTCCATATGCACATCTTTTTGCGCTTGCTTTTGTTGTTGTTTTCTGGAAACCAAAGAAATAAATATATGAGAGCAAGTCGAAAGCTCAAATTATTTAAAAAAATATAAGATATAAGTTTTTAAACTGTCATGGTCACCAACATTACTATAATCACAAATGGAAATATTAGATGCCAAATTAATTACTTGAAACAACTTGTACTAGTAATGATAGTTGACATAGTTTATTTTTAACTGACATAAATTACTATCTCCAAAGCTTCACTCACTTTAATTTCTGCTTCTTTTTATCTTCTATTTCGTCTTTTAATTTGTTCTTTTCTTGTTCTGTCACTGACACATACTCATCAGGAGTATCCCAGGTGGTTTCTATAATGCAAAAACACATAGTATTTGTACATATATATTTTAATTACATTGTAACATAATTTTTGTCTAACTAGTAAATGGAAATATGTACTTAATCTTATTTTTCAATTTAAAAATAGGAAGTACAGAACCTGCCTATTTTTTATTGAAAAATGCAGTTTTTTAGTTATGTATAGATTTAATTTTGTTTGAATTAGTTTTCCTTATGGTCAGTTCCAAAAATATCTGATAAAAATGTCAACAAATGGATGCCAATTTGTAGTAACAGTTACAAATTGAGTCCTTTCTTTTTACATTACAATCAGATGTTACAATAATCTATTACACTAAATTAAACCAACATCCAATACCATTTGTCACAGTATTCCAGTAATATGAGCTCCCATCCTCACTCTTGACTTCTTCCCAGGTAGGGGATGCCTTCAATATGGGCGTTGTGCCAACAACTATGGCAGAATCACTGCTACCACTCTGATTTAGCAATTCATTAATATTCTGAAAATTAATTGAAAAACATCATCATCTGCCTAGCCTTTGCCAACTATGTTGGGGTTGGCTTGCAGTCTAACCTGATGCAACTCAATATCAGTATTTTACATGTAGCAACTCACTGGATCTGACCTCCACAACCCAGTTACTGATTAATACAATACCCTTTCTGCCTGCTTTCAATAACCAAATGGACTCAGAGATAGAGAGAAGGGTAGCCAATGCATGGAAGAGATATTGGTCTCTCAAAGAAGTGCTAAAAGGACAGCAATGTAATATTGCAACAAAAGGGAAAATATACAACACATGCATATTACCAATATTAACTTATGGGTGCCAGACCTGGGCAAACACACTAAAACAGAACCAAAAACTGATTACATGTTAAAGAGCCATGGAGAGGAGTATTTTGGGTTACATAAAAAGAGATAGAAAAAGAGCCGTAGATATGACACATTACGAAAATAGAAGATGTTGTAGTCAACACCAAAAAACTCAAATGGAGGTGGGTAGGCCAAATGAGACAGAGAACACTATGTTCTATGTTATAGGATTTGGTTTCCGCACTTAGTCCTTCATGTGGACTATTGTGCGTGGGCCATGGCGGCCGTCGGGGGTTTATTCCAACCAGCCCACCTCCCTCCAGAGAACACTAATAAATGGACAAAAGATAAAACAGAATGGACCCCTAGATTTCAAACAAAAAGAAAAAGAGGGAGACAAAGGAAACATTGGTTTGATGAAATTAAAATGATTGCGGGCCCACAATAGCACAGAAGAACTCAAACAAAAGTAGACTGGAAAGAGCTGGAGGAGACCTTTGTGTCGCAAAGACAAAAATCTCATAGTATAAATTAAATGTATTGTAGAAATTATGAATTAATAATGCAAAATTATAAAATAATTAATTATGAATTACAGAAATATGTTAGCAATAAAGGCTTAATAATAACAATACCCCTTGGTAAGATTGATTATCAGACTTTCTGGCTTCTGAGGACCCATAAAGACTGTCAAAGATCCACAAAAGACAGCTAGGACCAATGGCAATGTGCTTTCCGAGGCACGGAGGGTTCTTGGTATGTAAAGATGGTCACTATCTTGATCAATCAACCCGAGTGGCTGTTATTACTTACTTAGCCACAAGCCCCCACAAAATGGAAGTGAAAAACAATGGATTAAAAAATGGCAAGCCTTATTATTATGACTGTGTGTTAGAATAGAATACTCTCTATTTTGTACACCGTATAAATTGTAGAAATTTTACATAGGGTGACACAATGGACAAAAAAAAAACCTTTGGATGGATTAAAGGGAGCAGAGACAATACTATAGCTTGTCTGTGGTGTATTGAGTATTGTGGTGTGTTAAGAATGTTGTACCAAACTACAATAAAAGATTCAACAATCAGCAAAAAATACCAACTTTTCAGTTATTTTTAGCATTTTGAACTACTAAAATTGCACAATAAGTATTCAAAATGATTGTCCTAGACTCCCAGTAACGCCATGAATTTTAATCCAGATAAATTCTACCTTGCCTGCCACGCTCGTTTTTACATGAAATAGTTATTGATACATTAATTAATTACCTACCATTTTAAATAAGGGTTTACCTGTGATGTAATGTCAGCATTGTTCTTCACATCATTCAAGTAAGCAGCCATAGCAGCTGCTTCCATTTTTTTTATATCATCATCAATCTTTTCTTTCTGCTTAAATTCTTTAGCACTCTTCTTACTGAGTTGTGATATGTGTTTTTGAACATTCTCCTTGTGACGCTTACCGTTTTCATGAAATGAAATTGACTGAAATGTTAACTTTTGGTGAGTATCAGATGTTTAGGATATGCCCATCACATGACTGTTTATGATATTCAGGTTTAATTTTGGTTCAAAACTATCTATGATTTTAGTCCTTACTACTTTGTTATCAGCAAACCAACACTTGCAAAATTCGCAATACTTTCGTGCTTGAGACTTCCAGTATTCCGTCCTGAAAAAATTTCATTATTTAAATTTACGATGGGTTTTGGGGCAATAATTGTGTGCTTGAAAATATTAACTCCGCCCCTAAGACGACCCACTGACCAAAATATTACTTACATTGTTTTTTCGGTGTAATCCTGACGATATTTTAATAAAATATAATCTGTAGAACATAAATTAAATAATAACAAATTTATATAGTGACCTATATAAATTTAGAAATGCAGCTCAGTAAATAACAATAGGAAATATTTTGAAATAAAATAAAGTTTTACTTTTACACACAAAACCCAACAAAACGTCAATTACGTTAATCAAACAAAACCACAGATTAGAAAAACCACAGAGAAAAATCCAAAACCATCGTGTGCATCCACATTGCCAGCCTTAGCGCCACACTTAGCGCGGTTACGACGACGGGCGTGAAGTATCAAACATGAAACCGCCGTTTGCGTTCATAGTGTAGTGACACAGCGTGTAAACATACAGAAGCAGGTTATCGGTACAGGTACAGACAAATCTGTGCGACAGGTTTAAACCTGTTTTTTATAAGAAACAGGTTTCAACTTGTCGGTTATAAATCTGCTTCTTTATAAGTGAGCGTATAAGATTACATAGAAATTAATACCGGCACCGATCGATACCGACCCGCCCGTACCGGAAACCTGTTTCTTCATGTAAGCACCCTAAGGCGGGCGCCTAGCGCGACGGGCCCGAGCGAGATAGCGCGCGTAGTTTTCAAACGTTCCTATCCGCACGTTCTATCCTATGGCCACACTGCGGGCCTAGTTAGTAAGCGACTTATTGCGCGGGTGACAGGGGTATCAAACCAGGTTCAGTCTTGTCGCTCGGCTTACGAGAGTCTGCAATATTTTTTTTTTTTTTTTTTTGTAAAATGTCTTAAATACTGTTGTATTTATAAATAAGATTCAATCTGCCATCACCAGGATCACCAGGGAGCCTCGTGCTGGATACTTATCCGAAGAAAGAGTATCCATTATCAGCACGAAGAGGTAAGGGCTAAGTGCAGACCCCTAGTGCAAGCCGACAGCCATATCGAAGCTGCCAATTGTGCCCACTGTAGACCGGACTTGGGTACTGCATCGACTGTACATCGCGCGAATCAACTGCACATACTTCCCTGGCACACATTTCTCCAGTGCCCACCACTAAACTTCACGAGGCACTCGGTCGTATGCCTTTTCGAGGTCAAAAAATACCATGTGCGACTCATGTTTCGTGCAGTGCGGACGTAAATTCAACAAAACAAATTGTGAGATATGTTTGACATGATAAGTATCGAAACATCTCATGTTGAATGTTTTGTAGTGGTACAAACGCATAGTAATGAGCATGTGTCAGTAGCATTACCTATTATTAGGTCCATGCTTATTATTGTGTTTAAAAAAGTAAACAATATTGTCCATTTCTTTTCTTATCTTATCTATTCATTCAGTATTGCCCTCATAATTACTGTTGATAACGGTATTTAAAATTAGGTATTCTATTTTATAGGCAGTATATAGCTCAGTTTCAAAGAAAAGATATCGCTAATCAAATGTTTAAAAAAATACTTAATGAAATGTTATATTCAAACACATTGCAATTAAAGTAATAATATGCGATAAGTAAAACAATAAAATTAAATGCAAGTAAGTGGCACTCAATGGGGGCGCTACTTGGAAAGAGTGCAACAAGTATGTCTTTAGTACGGTTATTTTTAGTTCCTTATTTCACCGCGTACCAATATGCCACTGAAATGGTATACTGTTTATTATTTTGTTTATGTATGAAGAAACATACATTATTGATCAAATGGCAACACTGTTTTGGTTACATTGTGATGTCGTCGTCGAGTATCGAGTGTCGTCGTCTTTTGTAGAATTTTATCAAGGTAATGTTTATATTATGAATTTTGCATGATTTATTTTTACTTCCATTATGTGTAAGTTAAAAATGGGGTATTATATAACTACTTGAATAATTACAGCTGCTACAAACTACTTGTCATTTATATATATCTTGGCGGCCATATTAAAATTTGAAGATAAACTACGACTTTGTTTTATCCTGTATAATCTCTATAATCTTGTTCTGTTTGTGAATAAATACTCAACAAATCACAATAAAATAGTATACGCTCTATTAAACTTACATTAGTTATAGCAGGTATTTGTTTGCAAGACTGAATTTTCTGTTTTCTAATTTATTTGTACTTATTTTGGTGCTTGTTGACGCGTCTCGTAATCTCGTTTACCGATCTTGCTTCAGCGAAGCTATATAAACTATAATGTTAATTGATTATGGTCTATTTATTGTTACAGATATCCCCGGACTAAGTTGGTGAACGTGATAAACTTCTAAATAGCTTATGTGTCGAAAAGTGACTTATCGTAAAATTTGTTTAGTGTCGGACTTGGACAAAGAATTGTGATTCTAAGTTTCTAATTTTAGTCGTGTCCCTAGTGGGATTATTTGGCAAAATGATGACCGAAAATAGAATTAGTTCAAGTAATCACGTCGGAAACAGTATGACCAGTCAGAATAAGGGGTTCGTATGATCACTCTTTGTTGATAATAATACTTATCTAAATGTATTTTATAAAATCGTTAATTCTTTTTTCAGAGATGTCGATAAAAGTATCGATGACATGGGTTGGAAATCAAAATTAAAAATACCCCCGAAAGACAGGAGAATAAAGACTAGTGTAAGTTTATTTAACCTTTATTAAATACCCTCCTAATGTTATTGTTTTTGTGTTACCAATTCATTAGGTACAAATAACCAGAGTAACTGTTACTGAGACTCATTTTATGCATAGGTAAGAAAACTTCATAGGTGGACTCATAATCTTTTACTTTATTTATTTAAAAAGGACATTAATAAGCATTCGACGTTTTTTTTTTCGTCTATGTTCCCGACTCCTCCGTGTGGGATAGAGGAAGCTCGCGAAGTGGTCCCATATAAACTTCATTAGTTAGCTTAATACGTATTTTTTCTACTTAGTGTAAGTTGATGTTATAATAACTTCCTGTCACTGTTATTTACATAGCAAGTAGTGGTATACGAATTTATGTGGGGTAGGTACTACACAACTAGAAAGTGAAAACAATCTTTTTTACAAACAAACAAACAACCAACCAAAAAAAGTTTTAGCTAACCATTTTTCTTATCTTAAAAAAAATCTGAATCAAAAATGGCTTAATATTGCTATAGGAAGGTACTAGAGTTTATTTGATTAGTTTATTATCAGGAATTCAGTTGTCCCTTGTTAAATAAATAAAGTTTGTTACTTTCCCCCTATCTTAGCTCCAAATGCACTCCAACATCACTTCTCTTAGTAATATAAGTACAGTGTAGTGTTTAAATCCTGATTTTTTTTTCATGTGTTTGGGTTAAGGACACTGTTACAAATGGGTAGTCAAATTATTACTTTTTTTACACAAAAACATGTTTATTAAATAAAATGCTTTACATACTTAAAATGTATTTTGGCCAAATTGTTGATAGATGTGCATGGTACGATTCTGAACTATAAATATAATTTTAAATAGGTACATTTTCTCAATAAATGTACCAAAGTAAAAATTTTCAGTCTGGTACATTTATTGAGAAACTGTACCTAACTAAAATTATATTTGTAGTTCAGAATCGTATCATGCACATCTATCAACAATTTGGCCAAAAAACATTTTAAGAATGTAAAGCATTTTGTTTAATAAACATGCTTTTGTGTAAAAAAGTAATGATTTGACTACCAATTTGTAACAGCATCCTTAATAAACATGCTTTTGTGTTAAAAAGTAATGAATTGACTACCCATTTGTAACAGCATCCTAAATATAAACTATTTATTGAACTTTTATGTATAAGTATATGTATTTAGGGCAAACAATCAATAGCCGCAAAGAGCAAGACAATTGCAATCTATATTCTTGATTCTAAGCTTAGTTTTGGGAGGGTGTCAATATTGCAAGTTGTACATTTGTCTGTTGTATTTCTTCTTTCTTTTTCTTGCTATAAAAATGCTTTCAAACAACCATTTTAGGCTTTATTTAGTAAATTTCCATGAAGCTCATTGTATTTTCTTGGATTTAAAGGATGTAACAGACACAAGAGGTAATGAGTTTGAAGAGTTTTGCCTAAAACGTGAGCTGCTGATGGGCATTTTTGAGAAAGGGTGGGAAAAACCTTCCCCCATTCAAGAGGCTTCTATTCCTATCGCACTCAGTGGTAAAGATGTCCTTGCAAGAGCTAAAAATGGAACTGGCAAAACTGGCGCTTATTGTATTCCAGTTTTAGAACAGGTTTGATTAAATGTTATTACTCTTGCAGTTTGTTATTGTTGTACAATTATTGTCTAAATGACCTGAATGATGATATTTTTGGATTCCCCTTCACTTCTCTATAAGTGATAAAACCCGTATGTTACTGATTGTTATTACTGCCTGCATACATGATCATAGGGGGTATTAGTACTTTATAAATATTTTTATTTTTCTATATTTAGGTGGATCCCAAAAAAGATGCTATTCAAGCTTTAATTGTGGTACCAACTAGGGAGTTAGCGCT
Organism: Cosmia pyralina; assembly: GCA_946251885.1. Classification (NCBI taxonomy): domain Eukaryota; kingdom Metazoa; phylum Arthropoda; class Insecta; order Lepidoptera; family Noctuidae; genus Cosmia; species Cosmia pyralina. The sequence goes on from OX276346.1 coordinate 18,543,369, forward strand.
CCAGACATCACAAATTTGCATTGAACTGGCAAAGCACACAGATATTCGTGTAATGGTTACTACAGGAGGTACTAATCTCCGGGATGACATTATGCGTATTTATCAAAATGGTAAAGACCCTATTTTATTTTATTTTCTGTAAATTGATATGTATATTGTTATCTTACTTTTGTGTCATGTTTTTGTTTCAGTTCAAGTTATTATAGCGACGCCGGGTCGTATGATTGATCTCATGGATAAACAAGTTGCCAAGATGGACCAGTGCAGGATGCTGGTTCTTGATGAGGCAGATAAACTTCTTTCTCAAGACTTCAAAGGAATGCTGGATATGGTTATTTCACGGTTTGTAAATTTTGATCATAAAATCTAAATTATTGTATTGTATTTCCTAGACAATCTCTAATAGATATGTTTCCATAGGTTACCCAAAGAACGCCAGATCTTGCTGTTCTCTGCCACCTTCCCACTGAGTGTGAAACAATTCATGGAAAAGCACTTAAGAGAGCCGTATGAGATTAATCTCATGGAGGAATTAACACTAAAGGGAGTTACACAGTACTATGCATTTGTACAAGAGAGACAGAAAGTGCATTGTTTAAATACACTTTTTTCGAAGGTCAGTGATAAGACTTCTCACATTTTGACATCTTGTTGGTCATATTATTCATTTGAAATTAGTCAACATAAATAACATTATTTGCATTACATTTTATTCTCATTTTGTTTCAGTTGCAAATAAACCAGTCCATAATATTCTGTAATTCGACTCAGCGTGTGGAGCTGCTTGCAAAGAAAATAACTGAGCTAGGTTACTGCTGTTACTACATACACGCGCGTATGGCGCAGGCACATCGCAATCGTGTGTTCCATGACTTCCGCGCGGGCCTGTGCCGCAATCTCGTGTGCTCAGACCTCTTCACTAGAGGTATCGACGTGCAAGCCGTCAATGTCGTCATCAACTTTGATTTCCCGCGCATGGCCGAAACTTACCTGCATCGCATCGGTCGCTCGGGACGTTTCGGCCACTTGGGTATCGCTATCAACCTAATCACGTACGAGGACCGTTTCGCTCTGCACCGCATCGAGCAGGAACTGGGCACGGAGATCAAGCCGATCCCGAAGGTGATCGACCCTGCGCTGTACGTAGCGCGCCCAGCAGACGACGACGACTCGGCCGACAAGTAACGCCGTGCCGTCGTCGCACCGCTCGCGCGCATGCTCGCCGCGCGCACCGTAATTAACTGGACTTGCTGACTGGTGAAAGGAACTACATAGTTTAAATCTTTAAAAACAAAAAACTTATTTGTAAAAAAGTGTAATGAATTTATTGTAACAAAATGTGAGTGTAAATAGTTTATCGTGAGTAAGACTTTGACCTGAAATGGGTTACTTTTTTAAAGTGTAAATAAACCACACATCAGGACATAAACAAAAAGGTATCTTGTGTACTTTGTCCATATTGGATACTGTGTGCGAATTCCTACATTGTTAAAATATAAAAAATATTTATTTGAGCATCATCTGTGAGAGTCTACCTAGATTTGTCCATCATCTTACATAAATTGTGGTTGACTTTCTGCTGATATCACAAATACCTACCCACACCATATGTAAGTTTGAGCTAGCACCTGTTTTATTTTTAATTTAAAAACTTAAAATTCTGTGAGGTTGGGTAGGTAGTTAGCCTAGCTCAAACAACATCTATTGTTAAATGAAGAAACATTTCTGTGTAAATCGCGTTGTTTCTGGCCGCTTGAAACAATGTTTGTCATCAAGCCGTATTTATAAAAGGAAGGTCATCATGATACTAATCCTTTCAGACAAAATTTAAACTGATCTCAAAAACTGAGTATAATCAAAAGAAAAACAATTTTTCAGTTTTTTTTGGTCTAGGTGAAGTATCATTTTGACCTAGCTTTGAAGAATTATGTTATCATGTATTATTGATTTCATTTTATTGTTAAGCGGTTTTGTCACAGAGTTTAGTAATTTACAGTATGATTAAGACTTTGGAGGACCTAACTAAATCAGAAAACTTATTTATAATAGCCCTCTATTCTTAATCACAAAACTCATCTTTAATGGCAATAAATATAAATAGCATTCATACTATCAAGTCCTCCAGGTCTTATCTGGTAAGAAAATGGCATGTTGCTTTAAAAAAACAATATTTGCAAGAAACTGTGACGTTAAAATTGAGCAGTGAACCATTCTGTTACGGCTTGCAGATATGGCACATTGCTCATACTGGGGAATGAGTTTTTTTAGAGAGCTTCGTTTTGACGAACGAAACTAACATCTTGCTCTCTGGGGATAAAAACAATTTGGGATGTCAAGTGAAGAGTTATTTAGTAAGCAGGCCTTACAGGAAGTATAGAGTACAATCAAAGTTTGTCGAATATTTTATGTTGGTCTAAATAAATCTTTGTTTTGTAACTCTGTACAGACTTGAATATCACTCATGTATGTCCTACTGTCAATTTAAATACTTATATTTGTTTCCAAGTCAAATTTTAACATGATCAAAATTGCAAACAAATCTATTTTCACGAAAATCCAAAAATTTGAAATTCTAACGAAAACGGAATTCGGTGTTTCAGATTTATCAGATATAAAGAGTCAAGAATTATTGTTTATTTTATTAGCCTGTTAAATTTGACCTAGAAGAAAAGCATTGGTGCAAATGCAGGTTGTAAATTAAGGATAGACCAAGTTGAGAATTGTTTGTAAAGATTGCTTTGCTGATTGACGATTGTATTTAGTATAAGGGTTGTTTTGAAAAATGGAAGCTTGAAATTCAATAAATATTTGGTGGAAATTGCATACAAATGTTGAGTGTCAGGGGAAATGATTTTGACAAAATATATCTGTGATAAAGGTTGATGATGGTTTCATGGTACACCCAGCAACACAGTGACTATATAATGTTTATAGTTCTTAAATATACTGAATAATTGGATGAAATGTGAAAATATAATCATCTGTGTTGCTGATAGTGCGTAACTGGATTAAGATTTGTGTGTACCTTCTAACTATACATTTAATTATTTAGTCTTCCGATATCTCGAAGTATGTATAAATGTAACTGACCATTTAATATTACGAAACGACAGGTTAATAAAATAAATTGGCAATATCCCGATTAATATGTTATTCAAACGTGATGACGTTGATTCTTGGTTAATGTAGGTATTGGCGTCTAATAACAAGCTCGATAGGAACTTGACTCGCTTAATTTTAATCACTTGAACTGAATGCTTTAAACTGATAGTCATACTCATGCGCAGTATTTGATCTCTCTTTTCAGTTTAATCATGCGTATGAAGTTTTGACAGAACAAGTGACCCCGTGTTGATGTGTTACGAAATAAAAAATAAACCTTGAATTAACGTCGCGCCTACAATCGGGGAAGTGACAGTTATGATCTTAGCTAAACCAGATTTTTGAAACCCGAAATAGAAAGCATATCAGATAAGATTTTATATACTTAGATATTATAGTTTCAGTAAATCATGCTCTTATACAAAATATGTATCGAAAAGTATACATTCTAGAGTGACCTATATTGGCAGTGGCATATTCTGTAATTTAATAATTGTTTATCTTGTTTTATCTATTTCAGAAATATATTGTTGTTAAAAAACGGGCCAAAAATAAACTCTTCACGCCACTTTCTCTTTCATTTTCAAACCTAAAAGCAGCATAATTGTTGTCACAAGACCCTGTAATAATAAATAGATGGTTTTGATTCTCTAATACATCGCCCCAGGGCCACATTTATATCTCAAAAACTAGGCCACCTAGCAAAGATCTGTTTTCTCCCAGATTTAGTCACAAGTTTTCGCCAAGTCACAGCTTTAATCGGGTCTTAGTTGAGAAGATCTAATGAGTATATAGTCCAAGAGCTAGATCGATGAGTTTACGATAAAATCTTTGATCCTAGCTCTTGGACTATACTTAAAAATTGAACTCATTATATCTTCTAAACTAATAAGACCCGTAAATCTGTGACTTGGCGAAAACTTGCGACCTGATATACACTTCTGGACACATCTTTTGGCCCACCTTGTATTTTCAGTTTCGTTTGGTCCTAGCTAAAATTTTATATTAGGTCGGGCAAAAAGTTTTTATGCAGTTTTGAACCTGGCACATTCACAATTTCATTCAATAGTCTTTTTTTGAATTTCGAACACAGAATTTAAAGAAACAAAAGACAATTTGGAGCCTGTTTGTTGATATCAAACAATCGAATACTAAGAAAACTTGGTTTTATTGGTTTACTTGGATTTAATTCTTGAAAAAGTGATTGATATCTTTGGTTTTGCAACAAACATTACTTATTCTTAACATTAAGGTGAGGTTCTATCAATAATCTATGGATACTTCACCTGAAGTCGCCGCCCAAGCTGTGGCACTTATTCAGGCCGGACACAGCCAAAGAAACGTGAGTGCTCAAATTAATTTAAGTCGATCTGCGGTCCGAAATGTTTATCGGAGGTACCTAGAGACTGGCGGCTTTGTTCGTCGCCAAGGAAGGCCACGATCTCGGGTCACAACTGAAAGGCAGGATCGATTCATCGTGACGACCAGCTTGAGAAATCGTCACCTTACCTCCATTGAGATACAAAACCAACTTCGCGACTTCCACGGAGTATCTGTGAGCGCTCGAACTGTTTGGAGAAGGTTAAAAGAACGCGATGTGGTACCACACAAGCCAGCTAATGGCCCCAAACTAACGCGAGCCCACCGAACAGCGCGCCTTCATTTCGCACGCAGTCATTTAAATTGGACACAGCAAGATTGGAGCCGTGTACTCTTTTCTGATGAGTCTAAAATTGTGTTACATGGCAATGATGGAAGGAAGAAGGTCTACCGACGTAAGGGAGAGCGTTTCGCACAATGCTGCTTTGAAGAGAGGGTTGCTTATGGCGGTGGCTCATGGACTGTCTGGGGCGGTATATCCGCGAGCGGCAAAACTCAACTTGAGGTTGTTACAGGACCACGGCTGCCAACATTAAATGCTGAAAGGTACATTCGTGAGTGCTTAGAACCTCACGTGATACCATACGCGGACTATGTGGGCCCAAATTTCCTTTTTATGCATGATAATGCAAGAGCCCATGCGGCCGGCATCGTCAGGGAATATCTTCGGGATGTGAACATCACAGTTATGGACTGGCCAGCCAGAAGCCCAGACATGAACCCCATTGAGCACATGTGGGACGAGCTAAAAAGACGTGTTAGGGCTCGTCAGCCAGTTGCCCAGACGACGCAGGAGTTGAAAACTGCCATAGAAGAGGAATGGGAGATGATCCCTCAAAATTTCATAGAGCGGTTGAGAAACTCTATGCCTAATCGTATGAGAGCTGTGGTAGATGCCCATGGAGGCAACACGCGTTATTAAATTAAACCGTTATTTGATAAAACATGTTTTTTATTCAAAAATCAATTGCCTTTAACAAGGCGCATATCCGACTTGTTAGGCGTAGCTCCATGTCGTATGGTATTCTGAATTCAAATTTAAAACAATACGATCGAAAAAGATGGTAAAATGTATCAGGTTTAAAACTGCATCAACAGTTTTTGTTCAATCTAGCAATCATATTTCGGTAGGGGCCATCGAAACCTAAACTCTAAGGTGGGCCAATAGATGTGTCCGAAGTGTAGTTGCTGATTTTCTGTGATAATCACAGCAGCTTCTGGATTTTCATCAAACAGCGTTCGAGTAATGGTCATTCTTCTTTTTAACCGACTTCAAAAAGGAGGAGGTTATCAATTCGTCGGAACCTTTTTTTTTTTTTTTTTTTTTATGTATGTTCCCCGATTACTCGAAGATGGCTGGACCGATTTGGATTATTTTTTTTTTGTTTGAAAGGGTATACTTCCCAGGTGGTCCCATGATCATCAAGTCAGGATCTGATGATGGGATCCTGGAGAAATAGAGAGAACTCTTTCAGTTTTATAGGCACACTTGAAGCGATTTGGATAGTTTTTGAAAGAGTACTTTCTTGGAGTGGTCCCATTTCAATTTGGTGAAGATCTGATGAAGAACTTCTGAGATAGGCAACGGAACTCCTCAATAAATGATAGCAAATGGACTGGGATTGCTAAAATCTCATGTCTGTTTGTTGTTCACACCAGTTCATAACATACTCGTAACATCACGCCAGTACGCTGTGAAGGGGTAAGCACATGTGAACCACTAAAAAGTGAAAAATAAAAACTTTTTTACAAAAAAATACAACCGACTTCCAATACACTTACTATTTTTCCTTGTGATTTGACATAGTGAGTGAAATTCTCAATATGTTTCGACCGTCAGCGGGTAACCATTGTTACTTACGTATAAAAACTTTTTTACAAAAAAATACAACCGGCTTCCAAAAACAATACTACAAAGTGAAAAATAACTTTAATTTTGGAAGTCGGTGGCAAAAACGAAAATACATTTAATCAGACACCGACTTCCGAAATTAAAGTTATTTTTCACTTTGTAGTATTGTTTTTGGAAGCCGGTTGTATTTTTTTGTAAAAAAGTTTTTATACGTAAGTAACAATGGTTACCCGCTGACGGTCGAAACATATTGAGAATTTCACTCACTATGTCAAATCACAAGGAAAAATAGTAAGTGTCCGTTAACAAGCATAAGACGGTTCGATTATAGCGGCAGAAATCAAGTCCATTCAAAAGCAAAGGTCGGTATTTTAAGCAATCGAAGATTACAACAAACGGCAAACACGGTGAGAGTTAGCCCAAGACTGAGCACGCGCTGGCGGTGGGCCACCGCCCTTACGGTGTCCTACGCGACTGGAGAGCACGGGGAGGCTCCGCAGAAGTGGAAGGGATCGCATTCCAGAGAGATATATAATAATAATATTTATAGTCTGGACAAACATGACCATAACAATATATAGGGTGACCGGTAATTAGTGGCCGATACTTTAACACATGATTATACTCATGATAACAAACAACTTTTACTATGGGACCAAACCTGAAATCGCGAAAAAAAAAATCAGCTGCCCCATACACAACTCAACTCACAACAAACAACAACAACACAACTAACACAACAACAACATAACTCACAAAACACAACAACATAACACAATAACTCGCAAAACACGTCGCATTGCGTCGTCGTCGTCGTCGTTGCATAACTCGTCAAAATGTAGGGAGCAGCTGTTTTTTTTTCTTCGCGATTTCAGGTTTGGTCCCATAAGCACAATCATGTGTTTAAGTATCGGAATCGATCACTAATTAACAGTCACCCTATATACAATCGAGCCAGCCCGCGCCGCTGAGCCTGTAGCTTCAAATTCGTCCCTAACTAATCACAATCAGATCCAGCCTGTCCCCATCTGTCCTCTCCCCAGCGACAGCCTAAGCCGAGCCCATCAGGGGGTGCCCTTAGCGAGTAGTAGCTTAGTTTATAAGTTGTATGCCCTGGCTGGAGGCCTTAATTTATTAAGGCACCCACAGGAAAGTCCGGTTAAGCAGCCGACAACCTCTCCTAGGTTGACCTGCGAGATGCCACTGAAAAAACATAAAATTACCATAACAATAGAACCCCGGGACAGAATCTAATAGATTTTTGCCAGAATCATAGGACATAATTATAAGGATTTTCATTTCCCGCAAGTCTCATCAGTGGAGGCTCTTGGACCAAGTTCCATATATTTTTGCCCATTGTCGAACTGAGCAACGAACAGTGCCAAACATCGCTACGAATATTTTCACGAGTAAACATTTCAAAAGCAAAACTGTCGTTTCGCTAAAAAGCTCGCTAAGACGCTATTTATTTAACATTCGCTGGAATGCTCATTACATGTGAATGCTAAGTCTATCAGCGGCTTAAAACTGTAGGTATTTATAACGAATGCAGTGTGTATGACGCTACAGAAGGCATGCTGTTTGTTTATTGTACAGTTGACTTTACAGTTGAAAAACAAAGAAATAAAAGTTAGCTAAGCATACTTCGCCGCCTTACATCCGTCCGCTAGCATCGACTCAGGATCTTCACACATCTAGCAAGTAGCATACAGAATTGTATTTTTCGGAAGGACCAGGGGCACATAAATTCCCCTGGTCCCTTGCAGGGATTAGGGCAGGGAGACCACGGGTAATGAACGTTATTTCTTCTGCTGGAAAATTTGTATGTTCAGTGTGGCATCATTCCACCGTGAAGATAGCTGTCACCCTCTCACAGTGTTTTTATTGCCCTAAAAAATTGACATCAGCTTTTTATTGAATATTTCTACTCAATAGTTCACTAAAAATGCACGAGTAGAACTCCAATGTGCCAATTTTGTATACTCTATTATTAAAAAAATCGTAAAGTTTTCGTTACTTTGCAGGTCAAAATACTGAAAATAATTCCTACAAAAAAAACTGTGTATAATTGAGTTTTTTTTAATTACATATTTATGAAGAAATTCTAGGCGCATATTTTCGCGTTTTTATTTGATCAGAAATCATAATAGAACCCACAAAAAAAAATGTTTTTCCGAAATCAGTTTTTATTTTTTTTTTCTAAGTCGAAGTAGAACCTCTGTCTGGTACAATTACCTACATTCTATAGACTAAGGTTTATCATCTAAAAAAATATTACTTTCAACTTGGGCCTAGGTTTCGAGAAAATGATTTTTATGTACTAAGGTCAAAATTCCAAATTTAGGGTTATCACAAAAAGGTCAACAGCTTATCGAGGATGTCCATCGTGCGTGGACATCTGATGTGTGGTGCGGGAAGCGGTCCCGCTTTCCGCACCACACATCCCTTCATCGGAAATAATAAAATGTTAGTTAATAATATAGCATATGATGTACTTGGCATTGTTTTTACAGGCACGGGTTTATCCGACAGTGGTCAACCTATTTTCCAATTTCACGTAAAAAGTGTTTTAATATTAATTGTTACTATTCTGTCGTATATTTAAGATAAAAAAGCTGCTGATTTATGTAATAAAAAACTATATGTATCAAAAGATCAAAATAGTGTCAACCCTAACACATATTTTTGAAAATTATATTATTATTTTATTTTTGATTAAATATAAATGGGAAAATATGCGCCTAGAATTGCTTCATAAATCTGCACCTGGGAGTTCTACTCGTGCATTTTTAGTAAACTATTGAGTAGAAATATTCAATAAAAAACTGATGTAACTTTTTTGGGACAGTAAAAACACTGTGCCTCTGTATTATATAATCAACTAACTCTTGCCCGCTTAAAGAGTCAAAACAGCTTCTATTTTTCCCCGACCGACTTCAAGAAGGAAGAGGTTCTCAATTCGTCGAAACCTTTTTTATTTTTTATGTATGTTCCCCGATTACTCGAAGATGGCTGGACCGATTTGGATTTTTTTTTTTGTTTGAAAGGGAATACTTCCCACGTGGTCCCATGATCATCAAGTCAGGATCTGATGATGGGATCCTGGAGAAATAGAGAGAACTCTTCCAATTTTATAGGCACACTTGAAGCGATTTGGATAGTTTTTGGAAGAGTACTTTCTCGGAGTGGACCCATTTCAATTTGGTGAAGATCTGATGAAGAACTTCTGAGATAGGCAACGGAACTCCTCAATAAATGATAGCAAATGGACTGGGATTGCTGAAATCTCATGTCTGTTTATTGTTTACACCAGTTCATAACATAACATCACGCCGGTACGCTGTGAAGGGGTAAGCACATGTGAACCACTAAAAAGTGACAAATAAAAACTTTTTTACAAAAAAATTCAACCGGCTTCCAAAAACAACACTACAAAGTGAAAAATAACTTTAATTTTGGAAGTCGGTGGCAAAAATGAAAATACATTTAATCAGACACCGACTTCCGAAATTAAAGTTATTTTTCACTTTGTAGTTTTGTTTTTGGAAGTCGGTTGTATTTTTTTGTAAAAAAGTTTTTATATTTATAATAGATTCAGTGGATGAGAGATGCGAAAGGTGCTCCTCCCCCCCACGTAGTACATTGAATATATGCTCCCCCCTAGCACACTTCATCAAAAGATATTCATGACAAGAACTGCAATAACCAAGAAGGAAATTTTAATATCCTTTGCACGGAATTAGCGGACAAAGTTTGACCAAATCGAGTATATTTATTATCAAACCATCCAGAAAATGGTGAGATTATGGAACCCTGTGATGGGTCTACCCTTTATAGCAGAACTTTTTATGTCATAATATTATTTTGCATAACAGCGGATAGCATAAACTTCATTTCGCAGAAAATCGTTTGGCATACTCATTTATCATACATTCAAAACTCATAATTTTGTAAGTAGGCATAAATTTCATATCCATAATAATTAAAAAGTAGAACCATCATTTCGCAGAAAGTTCACAGTCAGAATCGTTTTTGGCATACATTTCATATCGATAGTCATTAAAAGACAGAACTATCATAATTATCTCAGAAAGTTTACACTTAGAATCATCTTTTGGCATTTCCATAATAATTGAAAGACTCATCTATCACATTACAGTAAATTAGTTAGAACACTGATTTGTTTTCGCCACGCATATACAGCAAACACGCAGCATACACCATGCATGCAGCAAACATGCAGCATGCAAACAAGCATACACCATGCATGTAGCATGCAAGCGAACATGCAACATGCAGCAGGCTTGGTTTCTGTCACGGCCCCGGCGCTGCGGGGCTCCGGCGATCCCACGCGAGCTTCTCGTCGCAGTTGGTTTTAACGCTCACCACCGCAGCTTCGGCTTGCCGCCCAGCAAGCCGAAGTATTTTTAAATCTTATATATAAAATTCTCGTGTCACAATGTTCGTTCCCGTACTCCTCCGAAACGGCTTGACCGATTCTCATGAAATTTTGTGAGCATATTGAGTAGGTCTGAGAATCGGCTAACATCTATTTTTCATACCGCTACTTTATATCCAGGTCTACGCGGGTGAAACCGCGGGGCGCAGCTAGTATTCTATAGAATACTATTAGACAATAATATTTAATTATTTGAAAAAGCACAGCTACATCATATACTTACTTACATTAAACTTATTTATTTTCTACTTACGATAAAACAGATAAGTAGGAACTCTACATAACGATTAAATAATAAACACACGACCACATTTTTATGTAATAGCGTGTTTAACTTTCAACTTTGTTAACAAAACTGCACTTTATTTTTTTATTTATAACGTCCGTCTTCTAATCTAGACCATCGATATGTTCTGTGCACGAGACAGTCATCAGCCATTTTGAATGCACGGTGCGGTGGACAAACAATTTGTACCGCCGCGATTTTCCCAAATACAAATTTACTACTAACGGTCACAATAGCACACATATCAACTCGGGAGGGATCGTCACCGTAATTTTGCTGTGCCCGACAGGATCCATATTGATATTTTGCTTTATTAAGAAAGAAAGAAAGAAAGAAAATACGTTTATTTGCGGTAAACATGACGCAAAGGACAAAAAAAAAAAAAAAATAAGCAATGTAAAAAGCAAGTTTTGGGGAAAATATGCGTCACATCTACGCAAAACGGCACCACCATCGGCATCGGCATCGGCATTACACCATCTAATTAATACATATGGAATAAAGAATTGAGTGAGGAGCTTGTGGATAAGTAATAACAGCCGCACGGGTCGATCCGTCAGGTTAAGCTACGCTTGCCGGGGTCGGTCCGTGGATGGGTGACCATCTTTACATACCAAGACTCCTCCGTGCCTCGGAAAGCACGTTAAGCCGTTGGTCCCGGCTGTCATTCGAGGATCTTTGACAGTCGTTACGGGTCGTCAGAAGCCCGAAAGTCTGACAACCAGTCTTACCAAGGGGTCCGTATTACCCAGTTACTGGGTTGTGGAGGTCAGATAGGCAGTCGCTCCACGTAAAATACTGGTATTTAGCTGGATCCGGTTAGACTGGAAGCCAACCCCAACGTAGTTGGGAAAGAGCTAGGCAGATTGCTTGGAATAAAGAATTGAGTATTGTATCGCCGCGGTTCATGAGCTTGTCCCGAGGCGAGGCGATTATGTTACGATTCCGATTAGTATGCGTTGCAATCGCGTTTCATACAAAGAATACTGTATGGCTCGAGATGGTATGGTGACGATCCCTTTCCGAGTTGTTATGTGTGCTGTGACCTTTACTCTGAACCAATTCACATTTTTTTATTTGCTAGTTTACAATAAAATTTTTAAACAATGATACACGATAAAATATGTAATAAAAGTATTTATTGAAAATCAGTCATAATTAAGTACATACACAGTTCATGTAATGGATGTCATAGCACTGGTTTTATTCTTTTATTTTAATAAACATCCTATATTTTTTATGATTAATTATGCCGTCATATATTTTTTAAACATTTCACTTAATTAAAATACATAAGGAATTTAATAATTTACATTTTGTTCTAAGGATATGTAGTTTCCACAAAATTATATGAGAGAAAGCCTTTGTCCTGTAGTGGACGATACATAACTTTAGATGTCGTTAGAAGCTGGTTTTATTATAGCTAAGATATAATTAAAAATAAATAATAATAATTTGTATCTAAGCTATGCTGATGTCTTGCTATTAGTAGAGGCAAATTAAGATATTTTAATAATCGTAAAAGATTGCCAGGGTAAGGGCCATAACCAAACCATAACCTCATAAGTACATCGGTTATTTTCTAAAATTGAGTTTTTGACGAATTTTCTCGAAACAGTTTTAACAAGTGAGCTTTGGTTGAAAACTTAGGTTTAGTTTACTTTGTGGACTAAATTTTATTAATCATTTCGTCCAATAGAAGTTAGAATGGCAGTCCCCTTCAAATATTTTCCTAATTTTAAATGTTTTATTTTTTTAGTAAAACAACTGATGATAATAGTAAAATTTTGAACACATCGGTTTATTAATAAAATATAAATTAAATAAGGTAAAAAAACTATAAAAATAGCTGCCTTACAAGTAACTAAAAATGTTGGCGGACAGTTCTGGTGGGTAATGGAATATTTTAGTTACAAGTTCAGGTCCCCTGATAATATACTATGTATAACTTTGTTAATCAGATTATAAATAAGAACACGAAACACTAGTATTGACTTATAAATTAGAGAATATAACTTACGGCAATGTCATGTCCTAGCAATGTTTTGTTATTAAGTTACACATTATTTTGTTCTTAGTTCATGACTAATAAAGTTTAATTCAAGAGATCAAATTATGTTAATTAAGTACAAGTTCAAAATTTACTATTTATGTACTTCATTAATATCAGATATTAATAGCATTTTATGGCATACCGTTTCATACATAGTTAACTTATTATGTAAGCAAACCAAAATCTCACACAATCCAATTTCTATACTATCTAAATGACATTACATATATTATATTATAATAGTTTTTAAACGCATCTTACAACTATAGGGGCCATTACAAAATATGTATTTAATAACAATTAATGTAAATTCGATACTCTATTGTGTGTATTTTAAAGTAGGCGATTTACTTAATGTATAAAGTATAACCAAGTCGCCATGGACGATTTTACTTAATGTATAAAGTATAACCAAGTCGCCATGGACGATTTTACGTCTATACGGTTATAATCCGTACGAATACAAGAAGAGTAATGTGCGTGAATCATGTTCTTCTTACTAACAAATACCGGCCAAGTTCATTTCGGACCACGCACAATGAAGGGTTCCGTAGTTGAAAATCTAAAAATCCCAAAAATTTTTTTATGTAATTACAAAATAACGATTTTAGGAATTTTTCCTTTACTTGTGCTGTGAGACCTTGCTTCTTGCCAAATTTTATAATTCTTGGTCAACGGGAAGTACCTATAGGTTTAGATTTACTTGCGAGTATTTAGATATGTCGCATAAATGGCCGTATTTTTTACTGCGTTGACTTATAAGATGGATTTTTTTAGAGCTCCAAGGGACCGTAGCCTACGTATTTGATATTAATTTTAACTTGATACCTCCACGCGTTCCTGAGAAAAAGGGTTTTGATAGACTGACAGTCAGTCAGACAGACAGACAGGCGGACAACGAAGTGTTCCGATTTTTCCTTTTGAGGTACAGAACCTTAAATATGTACTCGCTGATCACTTAGTAATTATTGTTGACTATAAAAAAGGCGTCGATATTAACTCGATAACAGCAAGTTTAACTGGGTATAGTTATTTTCTACTAAACAAAATGTTTACGTATAATACGCGCCACGAAAGATGTGACTTGACGAGCACCGTACTACACCTCCCGCGCTGCGCAATGCCGCCCGGTCCCTTCCCGTCTTTACCTCATACCGCTAAAGAGTTCTACAAATCGTCTAATGCGCAAGTCAAACCACATCGTGTGTCAAGTCTCATCTTTAGTGGCACGTGCGTGCGTGCGTCGTCCTATCGCCTCGGGCGACAAATAATTCTAGTTGTTTAGAAAAAGTTGGACTTAACGCTTAAGGCGTATATTGTTTCTACTAGGCAGAAGTATATGTATGTGTACTTCGGCTAACCTCCCGCCTTGTGCGTTAGTGATTAGCTGGTAACGAGTTGAGTTCAGTCGATGGCCAGCTGCGACATGAGCAGCTCGGGCGGCGGGGGGAGGCCGGGCTGCAGCGTCACGGCCACGCCGCGGTTCAGCGACACGGCCGGGTAGAACGCGCCGCGCAGGCCCGTGAACGCTATGTCGCCCTGTAAACATGCACCATATTGTTACTATCCATCTCCCGTACGCAAAATACGCGGTTGGACGTGGAGTTGCGGACGCCAGCCCGTTATACTATACCTACTAGCTATCTCGGGATGCAAGTACCACGAGATTTTAAAAAGTAGACAATTAAATGCCTTATTCACTAGGGTGACGCAAGCAACAATATTCGAATATACGCACAGACGATACGTTCACGGCTAGATTCTAGTGCCCGCATGCGCAGCGAGGAAGCTCAGATTTGACTTTTGAGCGAAGCGAGGGAGATAATAAAAGAATCCTGAGAGCAGTGAGGGATTCAAGCATAATTTGACATTATCGAGCAGGTGGTGTGAAAAGATCGTTGTAGCACGTCACCTGCGGCTGATCATTGACGGTGAAGCTGAGCGTGCCGCGCGCGAGGTCCAGCAGCACGCCCACACTGGCGCCGCGCGCGATGCCGCCCGCCGCGCGCCCGCCGTGCGCGCCGCCGTGCACAAACCACGAGCGTGACCCGTCGATGTACATCGCCCAGCCTAGCGCGTCGCTACCTGCACAAGTGTACAATGTCAACGTACCAGTGAATCATGAATTTTGGCCTAGCTTAGGGTGTTGGGTTGGGGTGTAATGCCCAACAGTGAAAATGTTATATAAACTTGTTATGTATGTTATGTTATCTTATATGAAAATGAAAAATGGTTTATTATTTTCACAAGTAATATCCTAACAACTAGTGATTGGAGCCTCCTTTAACACATAAGTCTGTTTTCACTTGTTTTCTATAATAATATAAAAAAAAAATAAAATTAAATCAAAAAAAGTTAAAACAAAAAAAAAAAAAAATTCTCAGGCCCATCACACACACTCGCATGAGTGAGAGTGAGAATGCGTGTGGGTGAGTGTGAGTGATGTATGTAAATGAATTAGAGTGTTTGCGTGAGGTTATTATATAAATTAGTAGACGAACAATCGCCTTGGTGCATTGATTGCTACTAAATATACAATACACAATTATACAGAATTATTATGCATTGAAATGCTAAGTTTGAGCTACACAACATCGATGTACATAGTTGAGTGTGACGTACAAACTAACACACAGGTACAGTGTAGCTCGTACCATCAGCTTCGGCGATCGTTATAATTCCACTATTGACAGTCGATTGTCAGACATGATCTGACCAAGATTATGTCTGTCTGGACTTTAAAAGAGACTGTGCCCTCTGAGTTTGTTTTGCTGCTTCTTCTCAGAGTATTCAGATTGGAAACAGCAACCTCATTTAGTTTTTAAAATTTTATTGACGTGTAAAATTGTTTGTATAAACCTACTTAGGGCTGATTTTTGAATAGGTAGATAAGTTTTATCTGAAGAATAAATGTGAAAGTTTGACATATTTTACATACAAAAGTTGTCAAACCGCCATATTTATTCCTCAGATAAAAATTATCTAACTATTGAACAATCAGTCCTTACAGAAATAAAATAATTTAAAATTTAGTTTTGTGCTTTTGAATAACTCACACAAGACCATGGATGTCCTGTGTGAGTCAGCGCGAAATATTGATTTGAAAACAACTTACCGAGCATCTTATCCCTAGCGACATCTGCCCTCGCGATCCCGAAGGCCGGATCAGCGTCGCCATCGTATCGGTCGATGCGCAGGCGCCAGTAGTGCAAGCCGCGCGCGAGCGGCTGGTCGGCCAGCGCCACGCGAGGTTGCCAGCCCGTCGCGGCCGCGCCCAGCCCGTCTGTGCTCAGTGTCACCCCGCCCTCCGCGTCGGCGCAGCGAGCGTCCCATGTGAACCATGCCACTGGAACAAGCATGCTATTTTAGACTCACAATAAAGGAGTTGACATACATACATATATAAACTCACGCCTTTTTCTCATGGCAGGCAGGAACGCCACCTGCTACGATCCTTACATACTCCTTTGCTTCGTTTACGTTCATACATCAAGTCATACACGCACGCCGGTTGCGAGTGCTACGCATTTAACCTGTCTGAGGAACATCACCAATACGAGTATATTATGTGGTCTCGTCCGGACCCCGTCCCCTCCCGACTTCCATTCACATGTACAGTGGGCTGCATCAATTGGGTACCCCAGTTGTATTACAATTTTAATACACCTGGGGTACCCAATTGATGCAGCCCACTGTACATTTTGTTAGTCGCCTTTCATTCATACTCTCAACATGACCAAACCATCTACGCGTACTTACGTCATGTTATGTTGGATTGCGGTCTATCGATGACAATATCATGTTCATATTTTGAGACATATTATTATCAATCGACTGGTCGATGCCGACCGCAGGTTTTTTCCCAAATGTTCCACCTTAAATGTTGACAATTATAATCCTTGGTATTAAGTATCAGAGATGCTTAGTAGTTAAATTTTAATTGGATTTAAATGGTGTGTGCAACTGTACATGCCAAGATGGCAAATAGTATATGTAGTTCAAATGGCATTACATGGGTGTATTCCTGATTTTATTTTTTAAATTTGATTTGATTACAAAAATTACCTGGAGAAGTCTGTAGCCCGATGACTTCACTATATGGCCCCTCTCCGGCGCCGTTGAATGCCTTCACGCGGGCACTATACAACGAAGCATAGTGCAACCCGTCTATGGTGCAAACTGTCTCGCGCCCGCAATATACTTCCTACGAACATTATTATGTCATTAACAAATAGGTAAGCGATAATTACAAAATATATCTAAAATATAAAACCAGACATTAAAGGCCTTTGTTTTGTTCAAGATATATCAAAACAAAAACATAAAAAATGTCAGACGATAATTATCTGATTTCAATATTAATGATAAGAACGTTTAGGTAAACAATGAGATGGCATTAAAATTATAGGCACCATATAAAATGGTACGATTATTGCTTATCTATCTATAAAAATACGCCACAAGGCCGCATTAGCTTACGTTAGATAAACATATAAAGATGATAAAGTGCTATGCAATAAACTAACGATGAGTAATGAGATGAGCGCGGTTAGAGCGTGGAAACAATGTAATGAGGCATAATAATATGGTAATCAAAACCATATGAATCAAGGACGTTTTAGGTAGGATTAGCTGAAAGTATTAGCTGCTTATACACTCGTGTGATCGAGAATTGAAAGCGTACTCAATAAAATTGTTAGCACAGGGAACAGTTTATTATCACTGATACTTTTGGTGATGAATAATTGGCAACTTTCAACCATTGTTCGTTTGAAACAATCGCCAGCCCGAAACTAAGACAAAGCATAACCCCCAATGGAATGATGCCTAATAAAAATGAGGTGAATACCTACTTGTCTTGAGGAGTTACGAATCTATAGTCGTGTGTTGATAATAGAATACACAGTACACAGAGTACATAGAGTACACAGTTTGTGTAGACAAATATCTTTCCTTACATTCTATAGTTGCCAGTTGCCTACCAACACATTGAACATTGAATTGCCTTTTGATAAAATCGGTCCGTCTGTGTTCCGACTGGCGATGGAAATAAAAGGTAAGAGGGTAGAGAGAGATCTACCCAGTCTTTTGGGCAAGATCAAGAGTTTGATAGACTGGCTGACTAAAGGCTAAGTAAGTATGTATTAGCCAGTTACTGGGTAATACATACAAAATCAGCGCAATATCGAATGAATATGTTAGATATACGTTGGGGAAAAGCCACTTAAGCCGAGTGAATTAAGTGGCTTTTCCCGCCGAATTTCGAATTGTGCCGAGCCGACCCAAACATGATTCAGAGAGGGTACAAGCCGAACGGAATTTGCCGATCGGTACAAGTCGAATGAAAGCAGAGTAATAGCCCTCACATTTTACAATTTGGCATGCAAAATATTGACAATTAACACAGAAAACATGCTTACCCGGAACGGCCCGCCCAGTCCGTCGTCCAACTCAAGCACGTAACCGCGCACGGCGTGCGGCTGAGCGGGCGCGCGCCACGCCAGCGTGCACGAGCAACCGCGCGCCGCACACGCCTCCACCGCCATCTCCGGCGCGCCCGGCGCTGTGCCAACATCAGATTATGATTAATTAAAAAACAAAGAAACATAAAAATCTGACTAGTTACTCTGTTAAAGTTATGCGTTACATAAAATATATCTGAACTTTTAAATAAAATTGAAGTGTACGTTTGTAATGTCAAAATAACAGCTTTTTACTAAATGCATTATGAAAGTATATACGGTACTCCAAAACGAAAAAAAAAACAGTTTTTAAAATTTTTGTCTGTCTGTCTGTTCCGGCTAATCTCCAAAACGGCTAGACAGATTTTGACGGAACTTTCACTGGCAAGTAGCTGATATTATAAGGAGTAACTTAGGCTACTTTTATTATGGAAAAAGAATTTGGGTTCCGCGCAAAAAACAAAACCCATGAAATTGTGAACAAAAATAAAGTTGAAAAATTGTTTTTGCATTTAGTAGCCTAATTCTAGAGGATGGTTATAGGCTATTTAACATCACGCTACGACCCATAACAGCCGAACAAAAGAAAAACAGTCTGAAAGAACGTTAAGCGAAAACAAAGTAATAGCGCGGGCGGGAGCTGAACGCGGCGGCGCACGGAGGGCTGAAAATCGGCTTTCATAGACCCGGATTTTTTGCCGGATATTGCTTCTATTAGTCATTACTATATACAAAAATGTCACCCCAGTTAATTCTGCTCAAAAACGAAGGAATTATAATTTTTTTACGAAAAATCTGTATGAAGCTAGTATGAAAAATCTAATTATCTCTTAAACTGAAAGTTAAACAGGAATATCCTTACAGGTGATTATAGTGCTAATTATTTATGATTTTTTTGTTGCTTATTTGCCGAAAAGTATTATGCCGTTTTTTTTTTAAAATCGTCAAAATATTTTTATTTATTTTTACATATGAAACGGTTCCTTTTAGTGTCTAAGTTAATTAAGAACATCGATATGTTATGAGTTTATGACCCAAATATTAAAAATACATAAAACAAGAAAAATATAAAAAAATTGCTGATTATTCTTTTTTTTACATATAATTTAAATTACAAAAAACGCTTTTTCTGGCGTAAATATGACTATTTCGCTGGTTTCTTAAGCGTTTCATTAATTTTAACGGCTGCTTCAGGATTTATCATCATATATTCGATCACAGATGCGATATCTCCATGGCCTTCTTCTTTTAAACGTGCTGCAGCTGCATATACCAATTCACTGGAATCTTCGCCTGTATGATCATCAGATCTTTTCTTTTTCTGTTTACTTCCCAGATCTTCGAATGGTTTTCGGGATCTATTTGTCATTGTTCCAACGGACGATTTTTTTTTTTTGAGAGACTGAGGGAGCTCTTGGTATCTCATCAACAGTTGGTTCTTGATTAACTAAAGTTTGCCCACAACTCGGCCAATCTAGATTTGTTTCCAACCAATTTGCGTAGAGTTTCTCAAATTATCAAGGAATCGGTGGGATTTGTGCCACCTATTTAGATAGCGGCTCGCGTAAATCTCCGACAAAATTCTTTGAGAGTTACACGATCTTCGGCAGAAAGGCAATCGCCTATGCGGGATACAACTGCACTAAACAATACTTCATGGTTAAATGAAGAACTCTCACTTTGTAGAAGAACAAATAAGTCTAAATTGGTGATTAAACTTTCCATTCTAAGATATTATAGTCGCTGATCAATGATTTAGTGTTAGCAGTTACACAGTTGTAAACAATCTAAATTATAAATCAAAATTGTAGCCCTTTTATTGCAATACGCCGATAATTAGTTAACTACCCTCATTAGTTTTACAAGATGAAAATTTATAATCGTCATAACAACTAATCAACAAATTAGCTTAGTTATCAGAAAAAGGTGAATGTAATCATTAGTTGGCATTGTTGTGAGATATTGCAAATCATTAAATCACCTATTAAAACTTATTAGAATATTAAATCAGCGTAATTACTTAATTACTTTTTTCAGACTCATTAGAAGACTAATTAATAATAATTAATTAATTACTAATTAATACAATTTGTAATTTGGTATTTTTGTTATATGCAAAATTTTAAAACTCATTTTATGTTGATAAATATCTAGCTCAAACATAGTTGTCTACGTGTGGGTGTACTATAAACCTCTGCCTACTCCTTCGAAGATATATGGGGTGATGCTATTTTATGTTACGTGTGTTAAATGCCTGTGTTCTTCAACATAAACACTAAAAGGAATCGTTTCATATGTAAAAATAAATAAAAATATTTTGACGATTTTTTTAAAAAAACGGCATAATATTTTTCGCCGAATTGGCAACAAAAAATCATAAATAATTAGCACTATAATCACCTGTAAGGTTATTCCTGTTTAACTTTTCGTTTAAGAGATAATTAGATTTTTCATAATAGCTTCATACAAATTTTTCGTAAAAAAATAATAATTCCTTCGTTTTTGAGCAGAATTAACTCGGGTGTAATTTTTGTATATAGTAATGACTAATAGAAGTGATATCTGGCCAAAAATCCGGCACTTGCAAAATGAAATCCCTAAGCCTATGAAAGCCGATTTTCAGCCCATCGTGCAGCGGGTCGGGGGACGATTAAAAGTCATAAGATACTAAAATATAAGTATTTTGTGACTTCCACGCGAACTTAGTCGCGGGGCACAGCTCGTATAGATATATAAAAATACGAAGACCCGCCCCCGTTTCGCACGGTTTTTAACTACTTGACAAAACATTGAATTGAGTTTGATACTAACGTATTACACACATAAACCTTCCTGAATAAATTCTCTAAATGATGGTGAATACCGCATCAAAATCCGTTGGGTAGTTAAGAAGAATAAAACGACCAAAGTGGTCATACCAACAATAGCTCTCCAATCTTTAGCAGAAAAAACAAGGTGGAAGAAATGGTCAAAAAATTTAATAAGACTTATTATTTACCTGATGACTTCATTAGGCATTCCGCAGCTGTATTTCCAACGTACGCAAAAGAAATTGGGATAGAGAATTTAGTGTTAAAACAAAACATGTATTCACATTCTGGTTCCAAAGATATAGGCGCCGCTTAGTTTGGGACCACCGTAAGATGAAAATGAAGATCTTTAACAGTTACCCACAGACATAGGGAAATTAAGTAAGATAAGTTTAATAAGGTAATGTAACATTGGTTCAAAAAAAAATATTACATAAAGGTACTAGGTAGCCTTGTAGCTGGTAAACTTACGTATGCATTCCACGAAGTTCATACTCCTGACGGTACGTAGCACCGGCTCGACGTCCAGGGTGAGTGCGGGGGCGGCGGGGGGCGAGTCCAACGACGAACACAGACTGGAAGCGGTCTCCTGCGCCCGCGCCGACAGTATGTTCCCCACCTGACAGAATTATATTTGTTAAAAGGACTACCTACTTAATAAAAATCTTTAATTCATTCATCCACACAGAACGCACAGCCTAATAAACGGCTGGGTCTAGAAAAATTAAAGTTTGCACAAGTGTTCCTTTTATTAAGAAGGTGAGCACGAAGGAAGGATGTTTGAAAATTCATCCCCTAAAGGGGTTGCATGGGGATATGAGGGGAGGGGTTCGTAATTTTTGGCGATGGGAGATTCCCTAGGGCACATGGCTTGTTTATTAAAAAGATGCAATATAACATAACAGGTGCGCGTATTGAAAACATTGCGTAACAAATTAGTTGAAGAATAGAATAAATAATTTATAAATGATTTCAAATACCAGTATGGTGCATGCTCTATAATTAAAACATAATACACACATCAAAAGTGTCTAGGGATCAACATATATTTTTGCAATAACTTTTCTCCTGATTGATATTAATTAAAATTTTCTTTAAGGATTCATCAAATAAAGTGTTTTCGTTTGTCACAGTAACGATAAACCAAGTCACCTTTGCATTAATAAAGAAATTTGCCATTTTCCTAATAAAGGGATTTTTGACATTTGAACCACTAACATTAAAGTTCGAAAAAAAGACTGAAATAACAGTTTTCTTTAAAATTTTATTGGGTAACTTAAACAATTAATAATCCGTGTTTCTACCGCGAACACTAACAACACAAGAACATCGGTTTGGCATACTCAAAATGAGTTCATCCAAATCACGCTGTGGAATGGCCGCCCATGTTCGTTGCAACAACAAAAAAAGGTCTTCTTGCGACTGGATACCCTCCATATTCGGCAGAGCTCTTCTCTGTAGCATATCCCATGCATGCTCAATCGGGTTCAAGTCTGGCGACTGAGCAGGCCAGGGCAGGACATTGATGTTAGCTGCGGCGAGAGTCTGTCTTACAACTCTTGCGGTGTGCGGTCGTGCATTATCATGCATTAACTGAAATAAGGGACCGATTTGCACTTGTAGAGGAACGATGACGTCTGATACAATCGTCTCAGCATAAATTTGAGCGTTGAGGTTGCCTCTGATCCAAATCAACTCAGTTCTTCCGCCGATCCAAATACCCGCCCATACCATGATGGTTCCACCACTATAAGGATGGACTTCCTGGCAGGATTTTAATCGCTGTTGGCGTCCAGGGGTTCTCCAGTGTCGTATACGTCTTGTATCCGGTCTCATACCAAAACGAGACTCATCAGAAAAGCACACGAAACGCCATTGTTCTTCTGCCCAATTTCTGTGTTCAAGAGCCCATTGATATCGAATCCTACGATTGTGCATTGCTATAGGTGGTACCCGTAGCGGTCTTCGGGAATGAAGGTTCACTTCATGCAAGCGGTTTCTGACTGTTTGGTCGCTAATTAAGTTCCCTGAAGAGTGATGAAGCCTCACGGCTAACATCATGGCGGTTATAGTTGGAGCTCTTCGAGTTAAGATTTGAATGTATCGGTCTTGTCTCCGTGTGGTGCAGCGATACCGTCCTCCATGGCGCTCAGCCACGGTACCAGTGCTTCGGTAACGTGTCCAAAGTCGACTGATAACACTCTGACTTGTATTCCGAGCTAAAGCCACAGTACGTTGCCGGGAACCAGCTTCTATCATTCCCACGGCTCTGAGCATTTCTTCCCTGCTTAAATGTCGTCGCCGCTCCATAATAACGTTGGTTTTAATCAGTAGTAGGGAAACAGTAGCACTAATAATGTCTTCAATGCGTTGTATGTTTTTATAGGGAAAATATTGACAGCTGATTTTCATCTTTTACTCGAATTTGATTCACAGTTCCTGATTCAAATTATGAAATGCACCAAAAAGGATCCATATAAATTTATAAAATCATAAATTTATTACAAAGCCACATCTCAATCTCAAGAAATCCGCATAAAAATGCTTGATCCCTAGACACTTTTGATGTGTGTATTATCTTTTGTTTACAATTGTCTGGAATGTAGAGGTGTCATTGATTTGTTTATGTTTCTTTGGATAGGAAGCTTTACTCATTGATAGGAGACACCTGGGATAACAAAATTCATAGTATGAATATTTAGAATTGCTTTTTGCTTATGAATTATGTTTTACAGTTAGAAGTACATCTTGTAGTTCTTGTTATTTTTATTCATGTCATCAATGGCTATTTACGGATAAGGAGAACCCATCAATTACGATCCTATACGATGAGGCCTTTCTCATTGATGGGTTCTAAAATAAAATTACTTATTTATGTTTGGTCACACCACGGTCACACTTATAAAGCTTATTTGTAACACATTGATATTTGTTACAGATAAGCTTTATCAGTGTGACAGTACATAATGTAATACTGTTTGCTGATACCAGCACACATTAGAATTAGGTCAATCTAACAATATTGAATTGATAAGCTTGTCAATATTTGAAGACATTTGAAAAACCAGTCAGTGTGCCAAAAACATATTGATGTACCCACAGAACAGATATCTGTTCTGTGGATGTACCAACCAAACATAATTAAGTAATTTTATTTTAGTACATTGTTGGTAAACTTAAAAAAATGTTTAATTCCCTCCTTCATTGGTGCCGATTCTCTTGTCCACCGAACTAATCTAACTATCACTAAAATTTCTTACTTTTGGGATTTTGGCTATGAGAATACATGAAAATCTTAAAGCTATTCTGCAAAAAAAAATATCTAAATTTAAAAACAATTTTGCCACAACTATATACTAACAATAACAACAACTAGTAACAATTTAAATAAAATCGAGTTTAACAAATCCGCGTGGTCCCGAGTGTTTTTTAGAGCAGGAGCGCGCAGGGAGGGCAGCCTCAGTGTTTTATAGGGAACTTTTCACTTTTTAATGGAAATAATTAAAAAAAAAATAATTCTATTACTTACATCACAGATAATATAATATACATGTTGAGTTTTGGGGTTTAATGATTTTATAAAGGGGGACAAAATTTTAATTATTTTTGTGTTAGGACACACCATTTTCGAGGTATAAGCGAAAGAAAAATAAAACCGGCCAAGTGCGTGTCGGACTACGCACTATGAAGGATTCCGTAATTAGGATGAATTATCCAAAGAACAAACTTAACATTGTAGTTGAAAAACATGTTCTCCCATACATTCCAACTGCAAATTTGCACGCACAATATACGGTTTCAATTCATTTATTTCTAAAAGTAATATTGAGAGCCCTGTTATTTTAAGACCACAGACTTCTTAACAATTTTCCTGTAATCTATAAGTATATTTACCTTCTATATTAGGTCTTTACCTATGAAATTGCCGTTCTGCAGTACTGGCCATTTCAAATCAAAATAATTTTTGTTTGGCTAAGAATTCTAATTTCAAATTAATTTTATTTTAAAAACATGGATTTTTTTTCCCAAAAGTAGTCATTTGTTTATTGATTAGTGTTACATTTTCATCGCTTTTCAATCTTTTTCGTCATCATGGATACGTTAAAAATTCGAGTAATTATGGAATATGAGTACCGTCGTGGCAGCAACGCGGCACAAGCGGCACGCAACATCGACGACGTTTACGGAGCTAACACTACAAACCAACGCACCACTTGTTATTGGTTTGCTCGCTTCCGTTCTGGAAATTTCGACCTGAAAAATGAACCTCGCGGTCGTCCGAAGACTTTGGTCGATAATGACGAATTAAAGGCGATTGTGGAAGCTGATGATACACAATCTACGGCTGAATTAGCAGCAGCTTTCGACGTTAGCGTCAAAACAATATTGGTCCATTTGCGTCAAATTGGCAAGGTAAAAAAGCTTGACAAATGGGTGCCCCACGAACTCAATGATCGCCAGCGCGAAGTACGCGTCGAGACGTGCCTTGCACTGCTCAACAGACACACAAATGAAGGAATTTTGAACCGCATTGTTACCTGCGATGAAAAATGGATTTTGTTTGATAACCGCAAGCGCTCAGCAAGTTGGTTGGATCCTGGTTCAGCACCTAAACAATGCCCTAAACGAAAACTTACCCCTAGAAAAGTGATGGTCACTGTTTGGTGGTCTAGCGCCAGTGTGATTCATCACAGCTTCTTACCAAACGGGGTGAACATTAGTTCAGATGTGTACTGTGAAGAACTGAACACAATGATGGAGAAGCTGGCACATCTCCAACCAGCATTGGTCAATCGCTCGTCTCCGCTGCTCCTGCACGACAACGCGCGACCTCATACTGCACAGCAGACGGTCTCCAAGTTGCAAGAACTGGGGTTGGAAGCTCTCCGTCATCCGCCCTACTCACCAGACCTTGCGCCTACAGACTACTACTTTTTCCAGAATTTGGATAACTTCTTGGCGGGAAAAAAAATCAATACCCGAGGGGCAGTACAAAATGCCTTTGAAGAATTTGTTGCCTCCCGTCCAGCTGATTTCTTTAAGAAGGGCATCAATAAACTGCCACTGCATTGGCAAAGATGCATTGATTGCATGGGTGATTACTTCGATTAATACAAATAAAAAATGCATGAAAAAAATTCGCTTAATTTTTTTCATACAAAACGGCAATTTCATAGGTAAAGACCTATTATATAAGTAATAAAATAATATAAGTACATATATAATAATATAAGTATATATAATAATATTTATGTATATATTACCTTCCGTATTAAAAAAAATTTAGGCTTAGTAGTTTCGGAGATAAAGGTGGATGATAATTTTGGTCTATTTTCTTAAATAACTAAAACAATTTGTTATAAAATTACTTTGGCTTACTGTGAGGGTCTCAAATATATTCTTTTGGTATGACACATGGTACAGTTTGCAAAACTTAAATTTTCTTATTTTCCCCCCATATTCTAAATTCATTTACGTTACACATCCTTGTTTGGCTGTGAAGGACGGACAGGCACACAAGTGATCCTATTAAGGGTTCCGTTTTTTCCTTTTGAGGTAACCCTAAAAAAGATAAAGTATTGTTTTTCTTTTCCTTGAGGAGTTGGTGTGAATTTTAGTTCATGACAACTAATTTTATTCCACACCTTTTTAATCACTATTAAAAATAGTCTGATTTAGTTTGACTCAGAATCAAAATTTTAGGTGAAAAATGTTAAATACAGAATAGCGAAATTGCCATTTTCACTAAATTAATAATTCAGTGCCATCATAATGCTGTCAAACCAAAATATAGTTAAGTTGTGTCACTTTAGTCAATTTCAGAATGGAAAATGTTTGTTTGGCAGGAAAAACGAAATTTAGGTGATTTTTAATCTACTTTAGAGGCACTTATAACAAGAGAATGAATATAAGAATAAGAATAATATTTAGAATAACTAGTAGTCCTACATATTAGGAGACAGGAGGCACCATTGTATCATTTTAGGAACACTTAGAGGTCCTATTAATTACAATATTAAGTTGATAAGGTCTGGTAAATGCATGTGATACCTTGCCTTGATTGACTTCACACTAATGTAGAAAGATTATCTAAATTAATTTCTTACCTGTAGAAAAGCTGCATGATCAGATTCTTTAAGAGCTTCAATGGAGAAGTGTAACAGTGCAGTTGCTTCTCGCAGTTTCTGAGCAGCATGTGATGTAAGAGATCGCATGTTGGTTATGGCCTGAGACCGTGTGTTCCGAGCTGCACGTATGAGCTCATCTCGTCTCCTCTCTATGGCACGGGTTACTTCAGAACATGTGTGATCTATTTGTTTTTCCAACTCTTCACAAGATTCCTGTTACATAATAAAAAAAATACTTTCAATCTTATTTATTCAAGATTACTGTTGCAGTCCTCTGTAAACAGTAATATTTTGTAAATAATGATACTTCAAAATATAAACAAAGGTTGCTTATCTTTTGAAATCCTGGAATGCAATATTGTGTCTTGGTTGTTTCAAGAAAATACAGTCAATATTGTTTTAAATCTTTGTGGTCTAATTATCAAAGTACTTACATTAATTTTATCACCTGTTCCTTTTACTAACTGTATATATTCTGTCATGGCTTTGGCTTGTTCAGATAGATGTTGCAATGATTGTGATAATTCAGTCTGAAATAAAAATAGTTAAACAATGTTGAATATGTGCCAATAAGTCAGCAAACTAGTAATCTGAACCAGATCCCTCCAATAATACTAAGATTGAATAGTATAAGGCAGCAGAGAGGAGAGGCATGGACTTGATAGTGTCAATTTTGGTTACCCATCAAGTAATAAAACATCTGGCTGGTTGTCCTGTGCTTCAAAAATTGCGTTGAAAATGTTGTAACATCAAATTAATGAGTTCTAAATTACCTTATTGGCTCTTGCAGCAACGGACAATGCCTGTGTTTCATGCATTGAGTGTCTTTCAGCGAGGCAGCGTTGACAGATAGGTACTAAACAGGCGTTGCAGTAAAGGACAGGAGGCGAGCCGTGGTCAGCGCACGTGGTGCCCAGCGGCCGCAGCTCGTGCTGCGCTAGCGGGCCTCGCGTCGGGTGCCAGGCATCGCGGCAGCCCGCGCAGTACCGCACCGAGCACTGCTCGCACCGCACCACCGCCGCGCGCCTCTCCCCTTCGCACATTTGACAGGCCTCCTCGGCGGGAGGAGCACCCGTGACCCCACCGAACCGCTCAACAATAGTTCGCATAACGCGAAATGGTGGAAGACCCTCTGCTCCATTATCGTCCAAGTAAACCAACTTATTGCACGATGGGCATGATATTGTAAATGCTGCGCTCGAATATACGGGCGCAGCCGGGGTTCCTGCGTAACTATTAGGCCTTGATCCACATACTACTCCACTGTCAGTTTCGCTAGACACTGAGGCTTTGTCCGCTTCTTGATAATCGTTCGAGGCTGCAGAATTATCTCCTTCGTGTATATGAGTCTGTAAATTTACTGCACAAACTCTACAAATTGCATGCCCGCAAGGTAGTAATACTGGTTCCCTGTAGAATTCTTTACAAACAAAACATCTTATCTCCTCTTCCATTTTGTTCTAACTGGAGTGAAGCATACCCACTGTGACAATAAGTTTTAATTCACTTCACATACTCAGTAACATTGTTTGTTATTAATAAATAAATAAAATCAACAATAGAAACCTAATGCATTACAACACCACTGAGACTTGCACCATAGACTACTATTATATATTTTTTTTTTTTTTTTTTTTTCTGGCTTCGCACGGTTTGTGCATTCAGCCAATGTCACGTTTAGTTCACAGGTCAAGGTAGGGAAACGAAAATATTATAATGATTTCCAAACGGGATTTAGGATAAGATGGATATATAGGATCAGTATAATAAAGGTGATAGAATAATGATAATGATCAAATTACAATGACGAAAATTTACAACTTAATATTATTAAAAAAAAAGAAAGAGACAATACATTAATAAACAGGGAAGCTATTTGTACAAAGTAAAGAAATTATTGAGGTAGGAAAAGGAGTACTGAGGGACAAGAGGTTACTAAGAAAAGAAGAACGGTCATATAAAGGACAGGAGAAAAAAATGTGGTTTAGGTCGCCTACGTCTGTGCCACACAAGCACATGGGGTCGTCGATGATATGAAGTTTGGCAAGATGGGCTGGAGAACAAACATGACCCAGTCTCATCCGTATTAATACAGAGGACTCCATCTTGCCAAACTTTGCCCTGCCAAACCACGGTTTTTCCGGAACATCGGGTTGAATTAATGAAAAATAACGACCCTTTGACTTGCTTCCGATATCCCAAGCTACCTTCCAGGTGTCCCAAAGAAAAGTCTTTGGTAGGATCATAAGATCAGTGCTGAAATTTGTATAAGGAGCTAAGTCCCCACACTGCACCGCATCACCGGCGAGTGTATTAGCCACTTCATTGCCATGGATTCCAGCATGAGCCGGAATCCACGCAAATTCCAAAGTATTACCTTCAGAGATGGTTCTGAACGCAAATTCTCTTATTAAATAAATGATTGGCAACTGCGATTTGTGTTCGAAAGGGGATTTGTTGATGGCTAGAAGAGCACTTTGGGAATCTGTAAAAATTATAGTTTTTTTGAGCTTAAAAACACGAGTATATTCGATGGCTTTTAAAATACCGAAACATTCCCCCGTAAAAACCGAAGTCTCCGGAGGCAGTTTTATTTTTTGTACGATGTTGTATTGAGAATGGTAAGTACCTATCCCAACACAACCCATCGGAGAACGCTTGGCAGCATCCGTAAATATATGGTGATATTCTAAGTGATCAGCAAGGAAATTGTTAAAACTTTTAGGACAATCGGGATCTAATTTACTACGTACACAGTTAAATTTAATGATGGGGCTGAATTGTAAACTCTCATATCTACAGTTAAATATGGGAAGTTTATTGGAACGGTGAATAGGAGAAGAAAGTGAAAGGAATTTTTTATAGCTTATAACTAAACAAGGAGCACGTTTATGGGACCAGTAATCTGAAGATTCAATCTGCAACACTAAAGAGTCTAGTTTAGGAATGAGAGGATGAGTTGAGAACTGAAGAATCCGGAACAAATATTTGTCTGATAAGAATTGTCTTCTAAGATGTAAAGGAGCTTCCCCACATTCAACTTGGAGAGCATTAATAGGACTAGACTTCATGGCACCCGAAATAATGCGTAATGCTTTAGACTGAATACGATCCAATTTTTTAAAAGCCATGATACTACCAGGTTCTAAAACGAACAATCCATAATCCAGAGTGCTTCTGATAATTGCGTTGTAAATAAGTTTCAACGAAAACGGATGTGCACCCCACCACACACCAGAGAGGCATCTAAGCATGTTTAGGTGATTTTCACATTTGTTGACAATATAATCACAATGAGGAACACTACTTAATTTACAATCAATTATTATACCTAGATATCTGAATTTATCTACAACTGGAATAGGTATATCCTTATAAAAGAGGTTTACTAAGGGAATATTTCTCTTCCGGGTGAATAAAACAGCCGCGCTTTTAGACGTGGATAAATCCAAACCGTTTAGATGTAACCATAACTCCAAATTAGATAAAGCAGAATTGATGGCACAGCGAGCTTGTTCAACAGATTGGCTTGAAGAATAAAATAATAAGTCATCGGCATATTGAAGAACTTTAACATGGTTAGTAATTAAAGACGAGTCTAGATCAAAAGTGTAAATATTGTATAAAAGGGGACTGAGCACAGAACCCTGTGGCAGACCCCTCCATACCAGATGAGATACCTCGTGATCTCCTATTATCATGTTAACAGAGCGTTCCGTCAGGATATTAATAATAAAATTCGACAAAATCAATGGAACCTGCAAGGCTTTTAATTTATTTAGTAAAACTGATAATACAACATTATCATAAGCTGCATTAATATCAAGGAAAACTGCAATGGTGGAATGGTTATTAGAGAAGGATAATCGAATATCCGATGTTAAAATACTTAAACAATCAGTTGTACTTTTACCTTTTCTAAAACCATATTGTGATTCTGCCAAAAGACTGTTACTTTCCACATACCATTCTAGGCGATTTTTAACTAAGTGCTCCGCTAATTTCATCAGGATTGATGACAAGACTATGGGACGGTATGAAGAAACATCAGATGGGGTTTTATTTGGTTTAAGGAATGGCAACACCATTTGACGTTTCCATTCAACAGGGATGTTTCCTGAATTCATGATAGAATTAATAAGCATTAAATAATAAATGAGGACGTCATCATTTATATTAGCAAAAAAGGAATACGGGATGCCATCAATGCCCGGTGCAGAATCCTTAGTTTTATGAATAACACCTTTTAATTCAGTGAGAGTGAATGGAAGATTTAGTGTCGTATGAGTATCTTGGATATTGGATACGAGAGGCAGGCTAAGGTTAATAACCTCATCCGGTACCCATGGCGGTGCTAATTTATCTAAAAAATCACTGGCTAAAGAATCAGGGATGGGACAAGGGTTGTTATAAATGGACCTAAATCTACGAATATTGCGCCAGACAGTGGTAGGGTGAGTATTTGGAGAAATTGATGAGCAAAAATTACGCCAAGACTCAAATTTTTTCTTCTTAAAAAGTTTACAAGTTTCATTAATTAAGTTGGTGACGATTTCAAAATTAATATCAGACATATCAAGGTTATAATTGTATTCAGCCTCTTTACGTTTTTTAACCAATTCAGTGCACTCTGAATCCCACCATGGAGGTGAAGGAATTGTACTAATATTGTTATTTTTTTCAGGAAAAACTTCATCTGCCGCTGCGATTAACATAAGTGCTAAAGCTTCAGCACAACTATTTTCATTGCCATCAGAGATAACAGGCAAAGAGCAAAGCTTACTGTCAACAATGTTCCTAAATTTGTCCCAGTCATTATTATTTCTATTAGGTAGTTTATGTTTTAAGTTTGACCTCCTTAATGGTGCATTTGGTTTTGAAAGAGGATAAGAAATAACTATTGGAAAATGATCACTGCCATAAGTAGAGGTTAAAGTATGCCAAGTTAATGAAGAGGCTAAGTTTGGAGAACAGATAGAAAGGTCAATTGCACTTTGGTTCTGAGTGGGATCTGAGCGACGTGTGGCAGCTCCCGAGTTCAAGATGCATAAGTTATGTAAGTCTATTATATCAAGTAATTCATCGCCATAACAATTAGAAGTTGAACAACCCCATGATTGGTGATGGCAATTAAAGTCCCCCAATATTAAGAAAGGCTTTGGAAGAGAAGAAAAGAGATTATTCATCTCTTGAAGGACAGAAGAGGAAGGGTGAGGAATGTAAATAGAAACAAGACAAGTGTGATGCACTTTAATAGCTACAATTGAGATTTCCTCACTATGAGGAGGTAATGTAATGATAGAAAAAGGTATAGAATTCTTGATGAGTATAGCTACTCCACCATACCCATCAGATCTATCCTCTCTAATGGTTAAATAACCGTTGATTTTAAAAATATGATTAGATTTGAGCCAAGTCTCTGCAAAGGCAAAGGCAAATGGCTCATATTTGTTTAAAAGATATATAACATCACTCTTTTTGTTTACTAGACTGCGGCAGTTCCACTGGATTATTTTGGATGTGTTGTCCATTATGAATGGATTGAGATACATTGAAAGGCGGGGCAACGTTGGACGGTGAAATGTTGAACTGAGAAAGAAGATTGTGTAATGCAGAAAGAAAATCATTTATGGAAAAATTTGTGTCGTTTTTTTCATTATTATTAGAAAGAGCACAACCATTTGATGGTTGGGGAATGTCATAATCTTTAATAATG
The DNA here is from genome assembly GCA_946251885.1 of Cosmia pyralina. NCBI lineage: Eukaryota > Metazoa > Arthropoda > Insecta > Lepidoptera > Noctuidae > Cosmia > Cosmia pyralina. The sequence continues at coordinate 18,576,617 of OX276346.1, forward strand.
GCATTGTGAGCCTCTTTATTATATCCTTGTACAGATTTGGGAGGGGAGCGTGGTTTGAGGAAGACAGTCTTTTTATAGCTACTTGAAGCAGGCATTCTATTAGGTGAAGAGATTGATGGGGTATGTGCAAAGTTTTTGGAAGGAGAAGATAAAAGTGTATCAGCATATGATTTAGTTACTGGTGGATAAAGTTTTTCCGCTTCAGCATAAGATACTGAACTTTGTGCCATGTATGTTTTAATTAATTTTTGCCTAGAAAATTCTGGGCAAGACTTATTCGTAGCATAGTGAAAACCAGAGCAAAGGCAACAAGATGCACTTTCTTGTTCTCTTTCACAACTGTCCCCAGTGTGGCCTTGGCCACATTTATAACAACGAGCCTTGGACCTACACTGAATTTTAGTGTGGCCAAAACGACAACAATTAAAACACTGTACAGTAGGGAAAATATATAAATCTACAGGTAATGCATTATAGCACATAAAAATTCTCTTTGGTAGAACCTGCCCATCAAATGTAACAACTATGGATTGGGATGGTTTCCAAATTGTTGTACCATCAACAGTGGTTTTAAAATTGAGGCGTCTGACTTTTAAGATTGGCCCGCAACCTATAGGTACTGTTATGTTATCAATAACCTCCTCCGGAGACCATTCCGCAGGAACACCACGCACTAAACCCATTCTGGTAACATTAAAAGTAGGTATAAAAGCTTTGTAATTATATGTTTCAAGACTATTATGTGTAATAAAGGAATTTGCGTCCAGAAAATTCGAAAACGATAAAGAAATTTTATTGCGTCCGATTTTTTTGACACTCCCGTTGATTATGTTTTGGAAGGCATTGTGTTTTAGGAACTTGCCAAAAGTGATTGGGTGCAGTGTCGATCCATCGTCTGGTGAAATAATATTTTTTTGTACATGAATGACAAAAGGCGCGCTGTCCGTTTTGTCGTATGTTTTCCGACCTATCTGAGTGGAAACAACTGATGGAGCAGGGATATCGGGCATTTTGTTACTAGTACAAGGTATTTCGTTAGTGGCCATTACTTCAGGGCAGTTGGGTTCTGATGCAGTAAGTTTTGCCATGCAACCACAACCCGAAGACGCGGAACCGTGGTTTTTTCGGGTACGGCGACGCTTATTGCAGTGCTTGCACACATGCACACGACTCCGTTTTAAATGACGAGCTGAAGTCGACCCATCGGTATCCATGCCCGATTCATTAGAGATGATGGTAACAAAATTGCCAGCCGGGGGAATCAAATCCCCCGGATCCGGCGGGTCTTTCATACCTATTCGTTTAAATAACTAAAAAAACACTTACCACTACCGATGAAAATATTCTACACTAAAATTAAACTAAAAGTAAAAGAAAATGGAACACTAAAACTACGACTACTGATCTTATATTTAGGGTTTTTTAAATTTATAAAAATTATCTCAAAAAAAGGCGTCCGTCAAGTACGAAGTTTCCCGCGCTTTTCCAAAGTCTACTATTATATATAGATATCAATAGATATACTTGCACAGACAGAAGTCAGAACACCACACTGCCAGACACTGCCACTGCCACAGATTAGATATTAGCAGAACACATCACTCAGTACGCCGTACGTACACACACGCAAAGTAAAACATTAACATTGGGTCCAGAATCAACTAAAATATAATTAATTCATGAATATACGGTTTTTTCCTTAAAAAAAAACAAATTTAATTATTTACTAGATATCACGGTTGTATTCCCCGAAGGATTTTCACATAATTTCATAGTTCCGTTCCCATCATCCATGGAATAGGTGGCGATTTTGCCATGGCAATGGCATGTAGAAATTGGCAAAAGGTTCGTTGATCAATCTGGTGGATTGACGACCCGGATTCTAAATTTGAGTGGGCTGCACAAATTCGGAATCCAAGCCATCAATCAAGTTCTAATAATAAGAATGGTCTGCTACTAAGAAATTATTTTTGATAAAGAACCCAATATGCCCAATATAATATAATGCCGATCTGGTGATCATAGATAGTGCTATCTATGATCACCAGATCGGCAGCAATGCTTGCAACTCGAAAATTGAAAAGTCTTGACAAAACTGAATTTCATAGGCATAAATGTACTGTATACAGCAGTGCTATTCTGTATAAATCTCACCGTGAAAATTTAGGTGAAGTGAGCGTGGAGTGAGCTGTCAATACTGTCAATCCCTAGCAACAGGAAGAATGACAACTCACTTCACCTAGGTTTTCACGGTGAGATTTGTACAGAATAGCACTGCTTATATTTCCGGCATTTCTAAGCGAATTTTGATGATTTTTCTTTTCGTTAGTCTTGGGGAAAAATAAATGTATTAAAAAAAAAAAAAAAAAAAAAAAGTAAAAGCAAAAACCTAAAACGAATAAAATAACTTTCTTAAAAAAAAACTTAACAGCTTCTGAAGTCGGTGTCTTCAATTTTCAATACATCTTAGCTTGGCACCGATTTCAGAATCTGTTAACTTTTTAGAAAGGTACTTTATTCATTTTAGGTTTTTGAAGTCGGTTTATGTAGGGGAACGGCACAAATAGTCAATAGGGTGATCCGCTGTGGTAGCCCGCGAAATTAAAATTTTCTTGCGTTTTTTGCAAATTGCAGGTCAGTGTAAGGTTGTATCTTGTTCTGATCAAAATATGATTTGCGACAATAAAAAATATGTATTTACGTAATTTTAACCATACAAATCATCAATTCATCTCTCTAAGTTAGATTTCCCCTGTATTAGTCTGATTCTGGAAATCAGACGAATCCGGGGCAAATCTAACTCTTCAGTCCGAATAGCGATTCAGCAAATATGTTTTACTCCAGTTTCTAAAGGCCTGGCCAGATGATTTTCAAGAGGACTTTATGCTCTCATGATAGAAAACATTCTTTCTACGTTCGCATTCTGGGCTGTATTATTATAATTTTATGTATTGGCAAATACGCAAAAACTCAGGTAATCTATATTCTTGAAATACCTTAAGTCTTGAAAATTGTTGCCAACAAGCCACAATGTCTGGAGCATTACAAAAATGTGCTTTCTTGTTTTGTTAAAATGTGTTCAAAGTTGCAATTTCGTCAAATAATTTCATAATTATCATCGACGTGTTTGTACGTGCTTATTTTTTTTCAATTCATCACAGAGTAATTGTGAATTACATTTGCGACAAAATGTCAAAACGGTTTATATAACTTCGTACATTCATAAGAATAATCACCTAATGTATTATATACCTAACCTTTCTGAAAGTATGTAGATTACGTTAGTGAAAGAATCATCAAAATTGGTTCATTAGTTTTTGCGAAATCGTGGACATACAAACATACATACATACATACGGGTCGAATACAGAACCTCCTTTTTGAAATCGGTCAAAAAGTTCATTATAATCTAAAAACCAAAATTAGATTATATTATTACGTTGTTGATGGTGATTAGGTCAATTTGTGATATTATCCATGAAGATGTTTTTATTTGTAATGGTCTAATAAAAAATCTGAAAAATCTACTGCATGTTATTGAAAAAGGAATCTAAAAATCCTGAAATTTCTAATACCCAGCCGGAATCTTGTCAGGAGCCTAAAAATCCTGAAATCTTAGGACAAATGCTGATATATGTCCAGTAAAAGCCAAACGAAACGCCTCTTCCTCACGTTTGAATTTGCGATGGTTTGTCAAGGTCTGGCAAGCGTGTGGAGCCGGCATAGCAAATTATGTCGCCAAGTCGTGATTGAACTTTACCGGTTTTTCTTATTAACCGATCGATTTAGTGCTTATGTATAACCAGCCTAATCTGTTGCCAACATTGAAAAAATAAATGTCATATCAATTTATCAATAGGGATTTGACAGTTTGTAAATAGGAAGATAGATAAAGTTGTGTTTATCAACTTTCAATGTTTTTATCTTTTTTTTTATAATGCGCTGTTCAAATAACTAAACATCAAATTGTGTTGTAGATTAAGTACAAGAGCATAGTTGTCCGAAGTAAACAAATTCAAAAATGGAGCCCGTAGTATCTTCTGACGATAGTTGCGATTCAGAAATGAAGCTGATGAAGAATGAATTGATCGGTAGATATAATATAAATTATAATGTAGTTGTAGACGATATTTAAATAGAACAGGATTAATTGAACTTATTGCTTAGTGTAATCTAAACTAGATTCCTTTGATTTCAAGTTAGCTTCGAGCTTCGATATTACTACTTACCACTTTTCTAATTGGTCTCTTGCTGTACTTATTGCACACTGCCCATTGATTTTTGGCAATCATAGTAATATTAATCTTTATTAATGTATACTTTTCCGACACATTTCATTTTCATAGAATTTGGATTGGAGGAAGAGAATCTAAGCAAGGAAGAAATGAGTGATCTTCTGAAAGCTTTGAAGAACTCAAAATCATCAAAAAAACTAGAAGAAGTCGCTCGTGACGGAGTAAATGTCGGTTCAGTTTAATTTATGTATAATTATACCCTATTCACACACTCTGGCTGTTGTGTAGTGCAGCATTGTATTCATGTATGGTTAAGTTTGAAAGAAAGCTTTTCACATTTTTTTAGATATCAGCCAGTTTACCCATACCTGCTTCTAGGTACTATGCCTTAGCAGGTATTGTGAATGTGTGAAAAGGGCATGACAGTCCCTCAAATACATTTTGAATTGTTTTAATGTAACAATAAACTGAATCATTTTTCTGTTTCAGGTTGAGAACAATCAATCTAGTAACAGTAGTACCACATCCAAAAAACCCATGAAAAGAAGGTACTTAAATGTAAGAGACAGACGTTTGCCATGGAGCTTACTACCCATCACAATAACACCGGCTGAAAAAGCCCGTAGTCTAGCTGTTTATGTAAAACTTATGTCTCTAAACAGCTACCACCAGGCAAGACAGTCTGCTAACTTTGCAGCTTGGCCCCCACCACTGCAGATTGTTGAAGAAACTACTAGAGTACAACCAGTAAGGTCTACAAGAAGTGGCAGGTCTGTGCCCGTCTATGCTGATTTTGATGATGATTCCTCAGACCTAGACTTTGTCATCACTAAGACTAAGAAAAGAAAGGTGTCAGCTAGTGATCACAATGGGAGTGATGGCATATACACTAACAAGGTTTTGAGCTTAAAAAGAAAACCAGCTAAGGATGAGAACAGTAGACCTGTGAAGGAAGCCAAAATGAGTACAGATAAATTAGAAGTTGTACCTGCTGTGATTCCTGTAAAGCCTAAGAAAGACCTGTTTACTTTAATTGAAGACTGAACCACTACCTATCCTTTAACTTTGGTAGTTTTGATGATTTATATGATTTGAAGAAAATGATAAAAACATTCTAATGTGTCTTTTAAAAAAGATAATATTTAAGGTGCTTTCGTTTTGTGAGATGTCTATTTGTATAATCCAAATGTAATGGAATTAAAAGTGTAAATTTATTGATGGCATTAAACAGTCAATGTTTTAATTCCGAAAATTTAGAAGGATAGATTTTGTATATAATATAAGCTCATAGATTAGTAATCATGGAATTTGATTTCGAACACTTCTACTGTCGATTCAACACAAATGACTGGCTAGTCAAGGCTCATGGAATCTAAATTCTGAGGTGGATGACACAAGAAGAGTAGATTTTTCATCATGGAGTTTCACTAAAGAACAGTCCTAACTATAGTAATACTTTTAGTCACAGCATGAACATAGCATGCTTGTTTAAAAATTATTCTATTTTCTGCGTTCTAGGCAGTGTTCTAAGAATGGGACTGTCACTTTATTAAAATTATATTTTTATTATTTTGTTGTATTCTCAAATATTTTAAAATTATATTGTAGCTTTAATAATTTTATCATAACAATCATGTTCTTATCGTAAACAGGCTCTCACTTAAGCTTAAGTTAGTATAGAAGTAGAGAAGAATAATAATTGTTTTGTTTTTCTTTTTACATTATTTTGTTATTTTATAAGTAGTGTGTTGGTAAAGTATTGGTGCTGTATTGTGATTTTATTTAGTCCATAAGCACAATGCCCCCTAGCAAGCTAAATTGCGCAAGTGGAAGCCTGAGAATAGCACAGTGTAAAGATTCAGGAAGCAATGAAACTTGTGTACTGCAAGTTCACTGTTCGTGAGCACGCAGACTTGCTGTGAATGTTTTCACAGAATAATGCCAGGGCTACATTAAACGGGATGAGCCGTTGATTATCGCGTTGAAGGGCGATAACCGTAGGTGTAGCCACCACTTACCGCGATAATTTGACCGAATCTTGACAGAATTTAACTACCGCGATGTTTAAAGCGTTATAATGCGGCATTTTGAGAAGACACGAGTGTGGCGGACTTACAAGTCAACTGAGTTGCTCAGCTTGCGCAAATAGGTACCTAAACTTTGCGAGTGGACATCGTGCTTTACACAATAATTACCTACCTAAGGCTTCTCTGAAAGCTTGTTATTAGTGTTGCCCAAATGCAAGAACAAGACGAGACTTAGCCAGTCTTGGTCTTGGTCTTGCGCCAATACACCTGGTCTTGGTCTTGGTCTTGGTCTTGCGCTCCCAGTCTTGGTCTTGGTCTTGGTCTTGCAGCAAGAGTCTTGCAAGTCTTGCAATTACCTATTAGTGTATTACTATTTATTAAAGTTTACTTTAAATCTTAGAAAAACGTATTAGAATTGGAACATTGTGAGCTTGAATTAACATAGCCATAGTAAAGATCAAGCAGATTAATAAATAACTGAAGATTTGATAAGAAATTCGAAAAATCAACTGACCTATATGTCGTTTTCCATGGAAGTAACTGTTTCTTAATAAACATTTATGATTTATAAGCTTACATTTGCTAAAACATGTAAAAAAACAAATTAATTACAATAACTTGACTGTATTTTAAAGAACAATACTTATCTGTCTAGAAAGAGATTGAACCCTCAACTTATAAGAAATTTAATAAAAGAGTTTTACGATTTATCATTTATTTGAATAAAAAATAAAATACAACACAAATCAACAGCTTTATCATTAGGTTATGATACTTTATATAATTTTTTTTGACCAAGAATTAATACAAAGTAACCATCTGGCTGACTCATCACTTAACCTATTTCTATGTTTTCTAATTACTAATGATGCTTTAGAAAATAACCTCTCAGCAGGTACTGAAGTTGCAGGTATTGAGAGAAAATCACGGGCCATTTTCGATAAAATCGGATACTCTGTCTCATGCGTCCTCCACCAATCTAAAATGTCTTCCGAGCTGGCAGTTCTTGGTTTTCTCAGGTACTCCTCCAACTCGTCTATCACTAAGCCTTGAAGACAAGATCCAGATGACGTCGAGGGACATTCATAGAGTTTATCAAAGTCTTCATCTTCATCACATACTTTATTTTCTTTTTCTGGTAATTCCAGAGATTTGTTCAGTGAGTGTAGACTTTTATATTCTTCATAAAGTTCATTGAACTTGCGCAGACTTTCTGTTTTAAGTTGCTTCCCCCACATTGTCAGGTCAAAAGTCTGAGCCTTATGCCTTGGGTCTAAAATTAAAGAAGTACAATAAATCCAGTTGCTCTTCTTGTAATGTTTAAGCATTTTGTCTCGAGCTGCTTGGAAAGCTAGAATGAGCCTTTCATCCACTTCAGATCGATTAGGTTTCTCATCTAACTGTTTTACCATGGATTCAATTTTATCTAGCAAGAGATTGAATGATACAATGACTAGCGGTAATGTAACATATTTGTCTCCACCAAGTTTTGTACTTAAAAGTTTAAAGTTTATTAGAAATTTATGTAATTTTTCGAGTACCTGCCATTCATTAGCTGTGATTTGAAAATCATTTAATTCGGTGACAGAACTGCACAATATGTCAATGCCCGCTCTCACTTTTAAACCAAATCCAATCATATCATGTGTGGAATTCCATCTCGTTGGACAGTCAAGAATGGCATTTAGATTTGATGGCACGCCAGCTGCTTCACAAGCAGACTGAAACTTCTTCTTCACTATCTCACTTCTTTTTATTTTACTGGAAATACTGCGTAACTTTGTTACAGATGTACGCGAGTCAGCAATATTTGGTGCAGATTCTTCATCTTCCTCATCCTCAGTTTCGTCTGCATAGTCTTCGTACTGCTGATCTTGCGCGTTAGTGTCAGACTCACAGTGTAATGCTAAGGTCTTTAATAAATCTTGTACACCAAGGTTTAAAATGTGAGCAAAGCACCGGAAATGTTGATTGTCTGAATCAAAGTGTGGCGGCAGTTGTTTGCCCAGTTCATACATAAATTTGGTATTTGCAGTTGCGTTGTCGACCGTGATACCTTGTATTTTATCAATTATGCCATATTCCAATAAACATTCATGGAAAATCGTTGCAATATCTTCCCCAGTATGTCGACCGCGTGATGGTATAAAATCAAGAACTACAGATTGATACTTCCATTCGTTGTCTATATAATGAATAGTAACCCCGTAGTAACTCCTACCAGCAATTGACGTCCACCCATCAATGGTAAAAGACATTTTAGATGATAATTGTTGAAGTCGTTCCTTGAGATTCAATTGGAGCTCTTCAAATCGCTCTTTGACTTTCCTTCTAAGTGTAGACCTTTTAGGAAACACCATATTAGGGCAAATACGTCGAAAATATACTTGTGTAGCTTCGTCATCGAAAAATGAGAAGGGAAGATATTTTTTCACCACCCAGTCAACTGTAGCTGTCGTGATGTTGTCACTGCTGTTTTCCGACTGAAACAAAACAATAAATCTTGTGTTATTATTTAAAACATACTAGGCCTTATTACAAAACGAGGTTTTTCTTCTGTCATGGTTTAAACCATCGAGCTAGTTTTTGTAATAATAACCTAGCTGTGATAGAAATACAGTTCTTTATTCAAAACTGACAACTTAGTCCGGTACTAAATTGTCAGTTTTGTAAAACTGACCACTTAATGTGTCGGAATAAAGTTCGAAATTCAAATAAGGGTCCATGGTTGAAACGTGGGTTTGAAGATGAACCTTGTTTTGTAATAAGACGGACTAGGTTTGAGCGTATAAGAGGAGGAGGTTTGTTGCTGTTAAATCGAGAAAATCGTTAAATTGATATTTGTTATATTAAGGTTGCACTGTACTGTAATTTACCAAAATAAAGTACTTAGTTGTTACTGGCCGAAAAACTGTGAAAACACCACTAACTCAAAAATACTTACGTAAGTTAATGGCGTTTTTGAAAGTATCGCATGAATAGCTACGCGGAGTTAAAATTATTTTAACTGTTAAAAAAATATTCTTACCTGTCCACTTCTTCCAGCGGTTACTAAAAAGCTTGTGATATCTCCACTTAATTTTGGTTTAACAGGAAGAAATATTTCTGATTCCTTTTTGTGGAAAGATATTAGATGTTTCCTTAATCCTGAAGTGTTTCTGTTTTTCATTTTTATTTCAATCTTTTTATGTTGGCACAATTTACAGAAGGCAGTTTGGGATGCATGAATTATTTCGAAAAACTCCTCAAATTTGCTTTTGGGTCTTTTAGATCTGTGACTCAAACTCTCGTTACTCGGACTAGAATAATTTGAATCTTCGTCACTCATATTAAATTGTACACGTGATACGTTTTTAGAAAACAACGAGAATTAGTAAAAACAATTATTAAGTTAGACTCGAAGCACAGCTCAATTGGAAATGACTGGAATTAAAATAATTCCTTTATTTATAGTTCGTTTCCTTGCTTTCTACCGCGCCGCCTCGCCACGTGCCGGCTCTATGAAAAGGATGCCGCCGCAAATCAAACAATGCCGCGTGCGGCGTACAAACACACACTAAATATTACCTACTTGTACAGACACGACGCGTGAATAAAATAGAATTAGTGCCAATCACTATTCTTTACATATAAGTGAATGTTTTGGCGTACATCTATACTAATATTATAAAGCTGAAGAGTTCGTTTGTATGTTTGATGACAGAAGTTTTAAAATAAATAAATAAGTCCTGAACGTCACTATACCTCCAAAGTTACTATTCCTCGTGGACGAAGTCGCGGGCACAGCTAGTAAATACTTACTCTCATCATCTCTCTCAGAGATATTCGGGCTGGTAAGTAATACAAAACTCTTATCGCAGGCTTTTTATTTTATTAGTAGGTAAGTACCTACGCTTTTTATATTATTTTATTAGTTTTGTAGAATTTTTTTACACGTTTCAAGTATATTTAAAAGTGGCTACAATATTTATTAAACGGGTGATATTTGAACACTTTTTTGCTATTTTTTCTTGTAAAAACTTAAGAAATATAATGACTAAATGTACAATAATAGTACCTAAGTAATTAGTTTAAAACCATATAAGTAATCAATATTATAATATATACTTACTAGAATGAATTAATATGACATCTACTACCTATCCTTACCATTTTATCCTAATCATAATACTACTTGCGTGATCAGTATAATGTATTCATTTTCATTCTAAGCACTCTGAAACTTATTTATTCTTTGGAACACCTGTAGGTACTCTACTAGGAAATTATTTTGCATGAGTATACCTACGCCCTATGGCGGCCATCAAATAGTGTCAAATGTTATGATTTCGGCGTGGCGGCAACGATTGTTTTAGATTTCAAAAGAAGCCGCCGGCGCGTGTATCATAACCATGTACTTCCGAAAAGCGGCAAATTTCTTTGAGAAGTAAGTACAAAACCTTTGATGCCGCATTATCAAAGTGCCGATGGTTAAAACATAACTATGCATGCACTCAGTTTGATTTTAATAGATATTTTTTTATTCGCTATGTTTATGGTATTAGTCGTAATGCGCATAGGTCCAGTTTTTCATATTCTTTGATACAGTTTTTTGCGTCTCATAGAATTCCTAAGCGTACCTACCTATACACCGAACTGTTACACCCAACTACTCAGTGAAATAGCGCTAAGTCCTAGCTGCAAGACGCAAGAGTCTTGCAGGCTATGTCTTGTTCTTGCTCAAGTCTTGCACGGTCAGTCTTGGTCTTGGTCTTGCTAAAAATACGCGGTCTTGTTCTTGGTCTTGGTCTTGCAAAAACGCAAGAACAAGACCAAGACTGCAAGACCAAGACTGAATTTGGGCAACACTACTTGTTATATGATAATACCTATGTTATGTATAGCTGCTATATTCAAATTGTACTGTTAATTTAAGTGGCCTAACATAACTGCTTGAGCAACGTGAAGTGGTAACTTTAAATGAAACAACAGGTATTATTTCCGCAACTATACTTATAATATCTTTTTATAAATAAGTCATAATACAAAATACATGTTTCCATATTCTTAGAGTACCTACATCATAGACAATCAACTTGAGACTGGATTTATTTATGATACAATATGCCTCAGGAAATGAATTTATTGTTAACTAGCGACCCGCCCCTGCTTCCCACGGTTTTTGCGACTTGACAAAATATCTTTTCTTTATATGAAAGTTTGTTATATAATAATAAGTACCTATGTTAATTAAACACACAATAAATTACCTATGCAATAAATTCTCTAAATAATGGTGAAAACTGCAAAAATCCGTTGCGTCGCTTTGAAGAATAAAGTGATCACTCAGATAGACACGAAAAACGACTAATTAATCATAATATGCTTAAAAGATAGATATCAACTAGCAGCCACGTCCAGTTTTTTGACGTGGCGCTGGTGAAGTTTGGGATATACTTAGTGCTCTCGTCGGGAAACGCGATTTTTATCCAAACATTTACTTTTTATTCCGATACCGTTATGTAATGTTAACAAGCATTATTTATGTCTCATTCAATAGTAATACCGTTCTATTTGTGATTTTAGACTATTAGTCCATGTATCTTCACTATGTTTTCTTTGACTGTACATTGAAAACCATTCACTTGATCAATTTATTATGTAGCTTGCATTTGCATCATCATAACTATAGGAGTCACAAGGATTTTTAAAAATCTGAACATAGTTAATGTATGTAAATTAATAGCTTTAGATAACATATATCTAGAGCTTTTCTCATGACTGGGAAAAGTCAGGGGTCTTATAAGTAAACAAATCGATGTAAGGAGACTTTTTGAGATTGCAGATATTTAGCTGACCTTTTGCAATAGCGCTAAGTCATCTAAACCTACACCGACTAAATAAATAGGAATTCTTTATTATTACCATTGTCTATGTTTACTTCCCACATACCTATAGGAAAAAGTCCTGGAACCACCAAACCTAAAACATTCCTTCCGTCCTACCCTCAAATACCTACTATTCTACTAAAGATGATAATTTCAATCCCCAGCGTAAAAATGTGGGAATAAAGTGCCATCTTCAATTATTATTATATTAAACCTAAGATCACGTTTGCCCTTATTCTATTCTATTTAAGGTACCAGCATCCTAATTGCGTAACACTTCTTTTAATAACAAACTGAATGATCTTGAAGGGTACCTAAATTGCATATCACACTAACAGTAGCAATGGCTTTCATTTTGACAGTTCAACAATATTCATTGCGTGATACGAGTATACGTTGCTGAGCACACAAATTTTTCGAACATATGAAGCAATGGATTAGCAATATTTGCTAATCCATTGCTTCATATGTTCGAAAAATTTGTCTAATCACAATATTTGCTAAGCCTATATTGCTACTGTTAGTGTCTTATGCAATTACCCCGCTGTTTAAATACTACTTACAATAAATAGGTACACACAGCAGCAGGTCAAGTTACTACAAACTGTAAAATTTTCTCATTAAATTTTGAACTTATCCATCAACATTTTAAGGCTTTAAATCATTTGGAGAAATTTGACAGTTTGGTATTATAACCTGATGTGCTGTTGTCTGTACATAATTTATTTGATACAGGTATTTGACAATACCGATAATTAGTAGAAATCAACTTGATCCATGCTATATAAATGGACCTATCAAATTATTATAGCTTCAGATGTCAGCTAGTTTAGTCGTCTTCGTCTCGCGGTTCGCCCCGGGCCTTTGCTACCGACCTCACGAGGGATGGCGAAGCTTCTTTCATGTCGTACGCCCATCCAATACTTGCAAAATAATTTAATAGTGACGTAGTCATGTTGATGGGTATTCCGAGTTCGGCTGCCTTGTAGTCCCAAGGGAAGGTGTGGTGGTAGTTGTGCCAGCCCTCACCCATCGCCACTATGGAAACCCCCCAATTTTCAACTGGCATTATATTCCTGAAATTAAAAGTCCGTAATTAGTTCGGGGTATGTGGGCACTGTGGAAACCTACCTCAGCATCTTGTACCGTTTTGTACCTACCTACTGCTGAAATCTGTAATTTACAAAAGTTGTGGCTTGGCACAATGTCCCAGGGTAGCACAGAGTAGGGCAGGGTAGGTCAGGTAGATATGTGGGTACCGTGCGGTCTAAAGATAGATATGTCTGTGGTGCGGCCGTTCACACCGCCGTGTTACGGCCTGTGCACCCTAATTGCGAACCTAACACACTATCAATCGGAATCGGTTTCATTTTGACAATTCAACAATATCTATTCATTACGTTGTCGAGCAGACAAATTTTTCCAACTTATGAAGCAATGGATTAGCAATTTGCTTCAAAATGATTCAGATTCCGATCTATAGTGTGTTACGCAATTAGGGTGCAGGCTTTAGATATACGAAGGGTGTGATTACATTAAAGAAAAGTAGGTAGATGACTGCGTACCTACTTTTAAGCGTAGGTACTAGGTACTACTGATGATAAATAGATTGGGCAGAATGGAATGAAAGGAGGGAGGCCTTTGCCCTGCTGCTGGGGACACAATAAACCGAAGAAGTAATAAGGAAGGAATCGTACTTGTCATAAGGCTTGTTGCCCCACAAATGCGCGAAGCTGTTAACCGACCACGTAAAGTTGAGGCTCAGTATGTATCGTAGTACAGCCTGTGACATGATGGACGCTTCCCAGCATTCGTTCCAGCACAGGGCAGGGATTATTGACGGCACAATCCAGCAGCATGCTATCTTGAATAACAGGAAATACCTGAAATAGTTGTAAGATGGAATGTATTGTTAGGACATTTGGGAACCCTGATGACGATGAGAGTTTATAATCAAGTAGTTAAAAATGTTAGGTAGGAACACGCTTTTTATAATTTACTAGCGATTCGCCACTGCTTTGCACGGTTTTTACGACTTTACAAAACATCAAGATTCTTTATTAAAATTGAAATGAGGCTGCACTAGCAGTAGTTGATACACTTCTGCCTTACCCTTCGGGGAACACAGGCATGATGTTGATAATATTATATGATTTTGAAATAAGAACAGGCAGTATCCTACCTGTATGGAACTGAATAAGGGGATCATTGACAGTAGATTACCTGGTATGGAACTGAATAAGGGGATCATTGACGATGTCGCTCATGTCAATCTTGACGCCCTGTTTTAGCACGTCAGGGTGTTTCTTCATCATCAGCCATCCAACGTGAGAGAAGAAGAACCCGCGGTTGGCGTCGTGCGGGTCCGCTGGCGTTTCAGAGAACTTGTGATGCACGCGGTGGTCCCGAACCCACTCGTATATAGTGTTCTGTTCACAAAGATCCTAATAAATTAACCAGGCCAGAATAGCAGAAGTATTTTTACCGTTAAATCACCGTATTATCACAGTCTATACATCATACAGTCTACATTACCAACCGTCGGTATTACCGACAGTTTGTCCACCGCACGTTTTTCGTTGACGTCCAGTAACGGGACGTCAACGAAAAACATGACGGCGCCGAAGTAGTGACAGTACATTTACTATGGTCGTATAATCTCGTTTCTCGTTGACGTCCGTTTCCCGGTGCGGTAGACAGTCTTACCGGATTTAAATCGTCATTGTGATTGTTGATAATCGAATCAACACAAGTGAAGGTGACAAACGTATTCTTTCTTTACGAAATATCTTTTTGTGTCACCACACGTGCTAAGCGTGCTAATGTAATTTTTAACAAAACAAATAAAACGCGCGACTTTCACAAAATTGCAGGAGTATGGGTCTCATCATTAGGGATCCGTACTAAAATGGTAAAAAGGACCTTATGGTGCGACTCAGTCTGTCTGTCCGCCTGTCACAGCTGGATATCTCAAGAACTACTAATGATGTCAACTTGAAATTTAGAACAGTTTTAGATGACGTTTGCCCAACTATTTTGCAAATAAGAAAGAAATATTTAAGAAACCCTTTCAGTCCCTGTTGCAAAAAAAATATATATACATATATATGTATATATTAGGTTGGGGAAAAAGTATTTTCGCATTATAGTATGTATGAACTTAAAATAAAATCTCTTTGGCTATACTATTTGTATCTGGCTGGTTTTGGTATCATTGAAAGTTTAAATTTTAAAGAACATAATTCCAAATTCAAATTAGGAAAATGTGTGATTTTCATTTGTTTTTCGTACTGTCAAGATGAGTGAATCTAATGAAGAAATTCGATACATTTTAAAATTTTACTACAAAAAACGTAATAATGCAACGCAAGCCGCGAAAAAAAATTACGATGTTTATGGACCCAATGCAGTGTCTGTGAGAGTAGCACAAATTTGGTTTAAGCGTTTTCAATCCGGAAATTTTGATGTCAAAGATGCACGTCGCTCTGGTCGCCCTATTACGGATAAAATGGATGCCATTTTTGAAAAAGTGGAGCAAGATCGGCATATCAGTAGTTACGACGTAGCTGAAGAACTGGGAATTGACCACAAAACAGTTTTGGCGCATTTGAAAAAAACTGGGTACACAAAAAAGCTCGATATTTGGGTACCTCACGAGCTCACTGAAAGAAACCTAATGAACCGTGTACTCATTTGTGATTCTTTATTACGACGTAATGAAACCGAGCCATTTTTGAAGAAGCTGATAACTGGTGATGAAAAGTGGATCACGTACGACAAGAACGTGCGAAAAAGGTCGTGGTCAAAGGCCGGTCAGGCTTCACAGACTGTGGCGAAACCCGGGTTAACTCGCAACAAGGTGATGCTGTGTGTGTGGTGGGATTGAAAGGGCATTATTCATTATGAGCTGTTACCACCAGGCAGGACCATCGATTCTGAATTCTACTGTGAACAACTGATGAGATTAAAGCAAGAAGTTGAGAGAAAGCGGCCGGAATTAATCAACAGAAGGGGTGTGGTTCTTCATCTTGATAACGCCTAGACCTCACACATCTTTAGCCACTCAGCAAAAATTAAGAGAGTTTGGCTGGGAGGTGTTAATGCGTCCGCCGTATAGTCCTGACCTTGCACCTTCAGATTTCCACCTGTTTCGATCTCTTTAGAATTGTTTAGGCAGTGTCAGGTTAACATCACGAGAGGACTGCCAAAACCACTTGTCGCGGTATTTTGATCAGAAGTCCCGAAATTTCTATAGCAATGGGATCATGTCCCTACCTACAAGATGGCAAAAAGTTATCGAACAAAATGGTACCTACATACTTTAGATAAATGTAAAAAATGTATATTAAAAAATGTTTTGAATTTTCTTAAAAAATGCGAAGAAACTTTTTCCCCAACCTATTATATATATTTTTTTTTGCAAGGGTTTCTTAAAAATTCAACGTGGGGCTACTAGGGCATGTGGGGTATCATATGAAAGAACGCTGTTTGCACATTCTGAAACATTCTTTACTTTTTTTTAGGCCGCGTAGTTTTCGACTTATGATGAAAAATGTAAAAAAAATACCGATACGGGGGCAACCCCTTGTCTTCGTAGTTTACATAGAAAAAAATCTGAAATTAAGTATTCTATTTTACTATTTATGTACACACATAAAAAATATGTTCTATGTGATAGAAGTTTATGTAAAGATTACAGGAAAAATAAAATGATGTCTCTAAATAGCACACTTTTTCAGAAATAGGAACTGAACCTTCGGTGTGCGAATCCGACTCGCTCTTGACCGGTTTTTTTTTATTTAGTTACCATGTCAGTTTGTTATTTCAGACTAAAATTCTTACACGTGGCGAGGGTGGGTAGTGGCAGATATAATGTTAAAACTACCCAGCGAACCCACCCTGCAATTTGCCTAGCTATCAGAAAGGGATGGCTTCAAAAGAGTCCAATAAGATTAAAAGTGTAGGTTAAAGAAGATACTACCTGACCAGCCACCGAATAGCAAATGATTAGAATCCATTGTAGGGGCAGTGTAGCTTTGTAGGAGCGGTGACACCAGTATCGATGTACCCCTCCTGTCACCCCGAACCCAGCAACTTGGCCGGTGAAATATCCTGAAATATTAAGAAATAGAAATATTTATCAAGCGGATTACACACATCTAACTATACGTCAACATTCATCTGCATACCCTTTTCCCAACTATGTTGGGGTTGGCTTCCAGTCTAACTGGGTGCCACTGAATACAATTTTACATGGAGCGACTGCCAAAAACACGATAACTCTTGGTTGGAACAGACTTGCGGTTGACAAATCCACCTATAGGTAGGTACGTTACATACATTTATAGAGTAGGGGTATATCCTACCTAACTGTCTATGATCTAACTACCTTATGGTCTTGAGGTATGAAGGTAACATTTTAACCGCAAGATGAAAAGGTTCATAGTAGGTAGGTACTTAGTGACGAAGATTTTGAGGTTGAGAAGCACACTTGACCCAGGCGCTGTATAATTCCGGCTTTCTTGCTGAACCGTGATGGGCAAAAGAGATATCAGTACCACTTAGGAATCATGTGGGATAACGTTATAAGAATGGGCTGCAGTGCCTGCACTGTCTTCCTGTTTAATAGATGTTAATAATACCAACACATTGTGGTAGGTAATTAGTATGCTGAGCAAGATAATATACAGGGTTATAAAAACGCGATAACAGAAAAAATAAATGAATTTGATGATTTTTAACCGACCCTCAAAAAAGGAGGAGGTTCTCAATTCGGTTGTATTTTTTTTTTTGTTTGTTACCATCAGTACAGTAGATTTGGTAAATTATTTTTTATTTGAAGGGATACACTTCCAGATTGGTCCCATTTTTATCAAAATCTAGTTCTGATGATGGGATCCATGAGGAATTGAGGGAACTCCTCAAATATAGGCATACCTACATATAGCGATTTTGGTATTTTCATCAACGAATCAAGCATTTGCATTCAGAAAGTATCAATTGGTGAAGTGGAACTGATGAAGAAGACCACATATGGCCACGGGAACTCCTCAACGATAGTAAGTAATTCACGGGTGACGATAAGAGATACGAAGCGACTATGATGAAGCTTTAAATAAATGGTTCTGATGAAAATAGTTCCATCGAACCGATCTTATGCTGAAGCCGGAAGGTAGGCACTGGAACTCAGTAATAAAACAATGTATCCTAGCCGTGTTTGGGCTTATTGGAATTGTCATGAGGTGCACTCTGGTTAGAAATAATTTTAATAGTAATTATAATATTATCGCGCTTCAAATTGCGCTACTTGAGTCGTATGTTATGTATGGCCTTGATTGTCACAAGGAAGATTTCGTAGCCTCGTTATCTTATTCAACTTATAACTGCGCCTTCCAAACTTCTGACACAACTTAGCGCGACATACATTTGCCTTTTTGCAAAGTTTTTAATTGAAAGGGTAAAATCTCAGATTATAGAAGAAAGGCAGATAGACCGCGCAGAACATTGAGAATGAGGCCAAAAAAGCGAATACAATTTCAAAAACGAATTCAATCTCGAGTCAAATGTACTGTCTGCATTTTTCTGAGTCAATAAATAATAGTCTCAAAAAAAAATTTGTATCAGAACAGTTATACATAAACTACGTTTGGCTCGAGATTGAATTCGTTTTTTTGAATTTGTATTCGGTTTTTTGGCCTCACTCTCAGTGTTCCGCGCGGTCTATCTGCCTTTCTTCTATAATCTGAGGGTATAATATTCCTGAGGTGATTGCATATAAATTTATTCAAGTTCTGATGGGTGGTTTTTGAGTTAGCTTTAATATTTTAATACGTATTTTTCCCACTTAGAGGAGCTCGTGGCTAAGTAATAACAGCCGTACGGGTCGATCCATCAGGTTAAGCTACGCTTGCCGGGGTCGGTCCGTGGATGGATCACCATATTTACATACTGAGTCTCCTCCGTGCCTCGGAAAGCACGTTAAGCCGTTGGTCCCGGCTGTCATTCGTGGATCTTTGACAGTCGCTACGGGTTGTCAGTAGCCCGAAAGTCTGACAATCAGTCTTACCAAGGGGTATCGTATTACCCAGTTAATGGGTTGTGGAGGTCAGATAGGCAGTCGCTCCATGTAAAATACTGGTATCCAGCTGCATCTAGTTAGACTGGAAGCCGACCCCAACATAGTTGGGAAAAGGCTAGGCAGATTGATTGATTTTTCCCACTTAGTCTAGTGGATGATGCTCTAATTTATTTTGCAGGGTGGTATTTGAATTTGTGTGTGGTAGGTACCACCACTAAAACGCGAAAAAAAAAACTTTTTTACAAAAAAAAAAAAAACAATCGACTTCCAAAAAAAAAAACACTACAAAGTGAAAAATAACTTTAATTTCGGAAATAAATAGGTGGCAAATAACGAAAGTACAAAATCAAAGACACCGACTTCCAAAATTAAAGTTATTTTTCACTTTATAGTGTGTTTTTGGGAAGTCGGTTGTTTTTTTTTTGTAAAAAAGTTTTTTTATTTTTTTTATGGGATCATCGACCGCAGTCATTGTAGTCACTTGAAATATCAGTTTAAAAACAGTTTTTTTTTGTGTAAACTTCACAAGACGTGAAGGGTGACGTAATGGGTGGTGATATGTAGACATGATAAAACATAAGAAAACAGTTTTTCTCAACAGCGGTCATTGACCTAACACAGAAAAAAAAATCTTTTATTTTCTACCTATCGCGTCTCCGGAGTTTAGCTAGACAGTTTAAAATAAGCCTGCACGTTAAGTATTTATGTCAATTTCCTCTTTGACCACTTAATTGTAGAACTATTGGATGGCTTATGAATTCATTAACAGTGGATCTTATTTCTGTCATAATCACACCAACGTGTAATACGTTGGTGTGATTATGATAGAAATAAGATTCTTAAGCACTGATTGACCTGCATAGGCAGTACCTAATTTCACTTACCAAAAATGAAAGTCTGCCATTTAAATGGTTGATTGCTGCTGAGATATTTATAGAGCCATATGACGGCTAGAACGTGGAACACTGTAATGGCTATGGTATTGACCCATCTGATTGGAGTTAGGAATCCAATGCTTTTCTCCCATTTTCGTATCGGTGCGAGGAACTTTGGGTCATTTCGACTTAGCATCTGGTCGTAAGGACTGATCTGGTACAGTTTGCCATTGGCTCTGGTCTCGCTGGTGTCCTTCGCTGGGTGATGGAGCTTGTACTGTATGTAGTCGGTCGTGTGAAGCGGTTGCTCCATTTCAGTCTCCGTAAAAGTTATTGGAGCCATTGTTTCTTACTGAAAAAAAAAAAAAAAACTCAGATTCAGAACGGGTGACAGTGACAGGCGATTTGTACTGAGGCAGGTCAGGTTCCAAACCATCCTATTATGTAGCGTGATGAAATATCATCATCATAAATGTTTCAGAGAGCACAATATTTCTTAAATGTAAATCACACTAATATTAAAAAGACGAAAGTTTGTGAGTGTGTGTGTATGTGTTTGTTACTCCTTCACGCTCAAATGGCTGGACCAATTTGGATGACATTTGGTATGTAGATAGCTTATACCCTGGATTAACACATAGGATACTTTTTGGCACAGCTTGTATTATATACGCCAGGTAAGAGAACTTTAAAAAATATGTAGTTATTGTACCAATATTAATTTGCATTAAAAACAGCTCAAATTAATTTTTAACCCTAGTCAAAAAGTCATTGCAAACCTTCGCCTCGACCCATGTTACCTTAATAGGTAGCGTTGACAATAAGTATCTCACGAAGGCACTCAATAGATGTGAAAGTTCAACTATGTAGAGTAGAGAAGCCTAGCATCATCTTAGATTATAAATAAGTAGGGCAGGCTTCTTATAATGTCATTGAGGGCAGGGTATCAAAGGGAGAGGTCCCCATACACACTTTGTTTTTGTTTTTGCAGTGTACCTATCAGCACAGCAGCCAGACTATCGCCTGAGTCGATCGCAGAAATATGTAGTTAAGGAGGATGCGCAGTGGTAGCTCGCGAAATTCAATTTTTCTTACGTTTTTTGCAATTTGCAGGTCAGTGGCAGGTTGTTTGTTGATTAAAATATGATTCGCGGCCGTAACTAATATGACTTTACAGAATTATAATCATTAGAATCAGCAATACAACTTCATAATTTAGAATTGGCCTCAAACCTCATGATTTCATGAAATCGCTAGATTTGTGGTCATTTCTAACTAATGGAGATGTATTGCTGATTCTAATGATTATAATTCTGTAAAGCCATGTTAGTTACGGCCACGTTTCATATTTTAATCAACAAACAACCTGACACTGACCTGCAAATTGCAAAAAACGTAAGAAAATTTGAATTGCACGGGCTACCTTTGCGCATCCCCCTTAAAGGTAGGTAATAAGAAATATTCAAAAGTGCAATTTAAATGTTGATTTATAAAAAAATATGTCAAATTATACATGTTTAGAATAATAATAATATTTCTCTATGCTAACGTGCTTTTTTGTTCGTGTTTCTAATCTGGAATTCGTACTTACATCGAGCACAGCGTCGAGCCCCAAGATCTAGACTAGACATAACTCTTGTCTAGTTTGGGGACACGGAGTATAGAAATTAGGGCTCAATGGTAAATAATAATACTTTGTAAGGTTGTCTATTGTTTGCCCGAAGATTATATGCTATAATCATCATTTTCCCGAATTTCATTTACCCGAATTTCATTTGCCCGAATGTTTCATTTGCCCTAAAAGACATATGACATACTTTTAATTGCCCGAATTTTAGATACCATAAGATACGAATGCCATAAGTATTGTTTGCCTTATTTTTATGTGCCATAATAATTATTAGACATAATATTTAAATGGCATAACAAGTATTAGACAAATATTTAATATAATTATATAGTTTGATTATTAAACTTGTTTTTAATTCTAATACTTACCTACTTATTAGCTTTCTGGCTGTGGATGTCGATGGGTGCGCAATGTTTGGTATAATAAGAATAAACTTATTTATTCTGTGCATGGTTTTTTTTTCTGTGCATGGTTGATGGTGGGCTAGGTCGACGGAGCCCCGCTTCGCCGGGCTCCTACTTCTGTGTGGTTTATAAAAAAATAACCACGAAGGGGATGACGGGGTTTATTCGCTCGCTTCGCTCGCTCACACGACCCCGCCATCCCCTTCTAACCTAACCTGTCCGAGTCGGGGTGCCCTAAAGTCCCAATTGCATCCAATTTCTCTTGATATAAACAACCGTTACACACCCGATGTCGATGGCAAATTATGTTATGGCATATCATAATTATGGCATGTGATAATTAGGGCATGTGATAATTAGGGCATGTGATAATTAGGGCTTACAATGATTCTGGCACGTGACTAATATGGCAAATGAGAGTAGGGCAAATGAGTATTATGTCGTATGATATTATGACTGTTGACTATTATGGCAAATGATATTAGGGCAAATAAAATTCGGGTAAACGGCGGTATACCACTTTGTAACATAGGTAGGTGACTTTGTGTAGGTAATGTTTTAAGCTATACTCATGTGGTCTTAACCTGTGAACCTACTTATTGTATTACCTGGACAATAAACTATTTTCTATTTATCTATTTCTATTTCTACTGATCCCAATTCTCCTCTCATTTTCAAATAATGTTCAATCAATCATAGAGCACTTATCATTCTGCTGTTATCAACTGTAGTAAAAATGAATACCCATAGTTACATAGACTAAGTAAAATGTAAGGAAAAGTAGAATGCATGTGGGTAAAAGATAGATCGAAGGTACCTAGATCGGTTTTTTTTGTCTATTCTATTCAAACGGATGTTACAGTGACTCTTACAGGGGTTTAACTGCTGGCTTGGACAGATGTCAGATTTTCAAGAGTCAAAGATACTCCGTTACACGGTTCTGCAACAGCATTCAACCTGTAAAATTTATTTCTCAACAAATTAGTCACCTAGTCACCGCAATCATAAAATCATAATTCACACATTTTTGTGAAACCTTTTTCGTTTCAACTATTAGCATTTAAGAAATCGTGTGGAGCTAGGATTTTTTTTTAGGTAATTGTAAATCGTGTAGAGATGGGGTCGGTGAGAGTTGGGATGTACACGGAGGAGGGAAACTATACTTTGTCTATACTTTTTAAACGACTTAAAAAAAAAACCGGCCAAGTGCGTGTTGGACCACGCACAATGATGGGTTTCGTAGTTGAAAAGAATTTATCCCAAAAACAAACTTAACATTGGAATCTCAAAAAAAAAATTTTTACGAGTATATGATAAAATTACAAATTAACAATTTTTGGACTTTATCCTTTACTTGTGCTGTGAGACCTTGCTTCTAGCCAAATTTCATTATTCATTATTAGAATAGGTTTTGATTTACTTGCGAGTATCAAAATATTTCACACTACCTGCGCCCCGCGGTTTCACCCGCGTGTACCGTGATAACATGTAGCCTATGTGTTGATCCAGGGTATAAGCTATCTACATACCAAATTTCATCCAAATCGGTCTAGCCGTTTGAGCGTGAAGAAGTAAGAAACATAGAAACATACACACACAAACTTTCGCCTATAAAATATTTGTGTGATAAATGGCCGTATTTTTTAATGCGTGGACTTAGAAGCTTGTTTTTTTTAGAACTCTAAGAAACTACAGACCTACGTATTTGATATTAATTTCAACTTGATACCTCCATGCGTTCCTGAGAAAAAGGGTTTTGACAGACTGACAGACAGACATACAGATGGACAGCGAAATGATCCTTCAAGGGTTCCGTTTTTCCTTTTGAGGTACGGCACCCTAAAAAGGAGGAGTTTATGCATTTGACGAGTTTTTTTCATGTAGGAGAAGTCGAATACATAACATAACCTTCACCTTTTTGAAGTCGGTAAAAAGTAACTTTAATTTCGGAAGAATGTGGCAAATAACGAAAAAATTAAACCAAAAAATTACTACACTTCTGGACACATCTATTGGCCCACCTTAGAGTTTAGGTTTCGATGGCCCCTACCGAAATATGATTGCTAGATTGAACAAAAACTGTTGATGCAGTTTTAAACCTGATACATTTTACCATCTTTTTCGATCGTATTGTTTTAAATTTGAATTCAGAATACCATACGACATGGAGCTACGCCTAACAAGTCGGATATGCGCCTTGCTAAAGGCAATTGATTTTTGAATAAAAAACATGTTTTATCAAATAAAGGTTTAATTTAATAACGCGTGTTGCCTCCATGGGCATCTACCACAGCTCTCATACGATTAGGCATAGAGTTTATCAACCGCTCTATGAAATTTTGAGGGATCATCTCCCATTCCTCTTCTATGGCAGTTTTCAACTCCTGCATCGTCTGGGCAACTGGCTGACGAGCCCTAACACGTCTTTTTAGCTCGTCCCACATGTGCTCAATGGGGTTCATGTCTGGGCTTTTGGCTGGCCAGTCCATAACTGTGATGTTCACATCCCGAAGATATTCCCTGACGATGCCGGCCGCATGGGCTCTTGCATTATCATGCATAAAAAGGAAATTTGGGCCCACATAGTCCGCGTATGGTATCACGTGAGGTTCTAAGCACTCACGAATGTACCTTTCAGCATTTAATGTTGGCAGCCGTGGTCCTGTAACAACCTCAAGTTGAGTTTTGCCGCTCGCGGATATACCGCCCCAGACAGTCCATGAGCTACCGCCATAAGCAAGCCTCTCTTCAAAGCAGCATTGTGCGAAACGCTCTCCCTTACGTCGGTAGACCTTCTTCCTTCCATCATTGCAATGTATCACAATTTTAGACTCATCAGAAAAGAGTACACGGCTCCAATCTTGCTGTGTCCAATTTAAATGACTGCGTGCGAAATGAAGGCGCGCTGTTCGGTGGGCTCGCGTTAGTTTGGGGCCATTAGCTGGCTTGTGTGGTACCATATCGCGTTCTTTTAACTTTCTCCGAACAGTTCGAGCGCTCACAGATACTCCGTGGAAGTCGCGAAGTTAGTTTTGCATCTCAATGGAGGTAAGGTGACGATTTCTCAAACTGGTCGTCACGATGAATCGATCCTGCCTTTCAGTTGTGACCCGAGATCGTGGCCTTCCTTGGCGACGAACAAAGCCGCCAGTCTCTAGGTACCTCCGATAAACATTTCGGACCGCAGATCGACTTAAATTAAGTTGAGCACTCACGTTTCTTTGGCTGTGTCCGGCCTGAATAATTGCCACAGCTTGGGCGGCGACTTCAGGTGAAGTATCCATAGATTATTGATAGAACCTCACCTTAATGTTAAGAATAAGTAATGTTTGTTGCAAAACCAAAGATATCAATCACTTTTTCAAGAATTAAATCCAAGTAAACCAATAAAACCAAGTTTTCTTAGTATTCGATTGTTTGATATCAACAAACAGGCTCCAAATTGTCTTTTGTTTCTTTAAATTCTGTGTTCGTAATTCAAAAAAAGACTATTGAATGAAATTGTGAATGTGCCAGGTTCAAAACTGCATAAAAACTTTTTGCTCGACCTAATATAAAATTTTAGCTAGGACCAAACGAAACTGAAAATACAAGGTGGGCCAAAAGATGTGTCCAGAAGTGTATTTCTCCGAAGTTATTTTTGGCTTGGTAGTGTTTTTTTGGAAGTCGGTTTTGTTTATTAGAAAAAGATTTATTCTAGTATTGTTAGAAGAATCTAAATAACAATTCAATTTATTCAATTATAACTTCTCTAAATGGAGTTACTTAATGTCTTAATTCGCATTTAACGGTAAGAATTTCCTTAACTTCCGGAAATAATTGTTTCGAAGACCTTGACCGAGAAAAGTGTATTTATTTATGACTTTACTATAGCAATGAACTGATATTAACGAAACTGACTATGACTAAATATTTTCGCTTCGGCGAAAAGTATAACACTGTCAAAAAAAAAAATAATAAAAATTTCCATTTTAGTACCTAATACATATATCTCCTTTTTTTCATTTACAAACATATTAAATATATTTTTAAATATTTTTATAAAAACATAAAATAAAAAAAAAACATTTAAAAATATAAAAAATAGTAGCACACCGGTATCAGGAACAGGGTCCAAGCTACCGGTGGTCAGGGCTCCAGAGAGAGGAACCTCCTCACTATGCGTGCCGTGTCCAGGAGTACTGCTTTCTGAATCAAGCCCTTGACCCAGCCGCGCAATAAGATCCTCCTGAGGTGTTGGTCGAGGCTCTCCGCTATTAGGCCATTAACCGTAACGATTATCGGTACAATGATTGCAGAGTCCACGTCCCACATGTCGACAACCTCGTGTGCTAAGTCAAGATACTTGATTTTTTTATCTTTCTCAGCTTTCACGAGTTTCTCGTAATGAGGGACAGCGGTATCAACAATCATTGCACGGCGCTCTCATCGATCTATCACCACAATATCGGGCTTATTGGCTACAATAGTCCTGTCAGTGATGATAGATCGATCCCAGTACAATGTGGCGTGACCATTCTCGAGAACTGGGTCGGGCACATACCTGTAATATGGTACTTCGGACTCCACAGGGTTGTACTGCAAGGCAAGTTGCTGGTGGATAATCCTAGCCACTAGATTGTGTCTGTGCAAGTACTCGCCGTTAGCAAGACGAGAACCACCGGAAACAATATGTCGGATTGATTCACCGGGACGGTGGCATGCCCGACAGATGTCAACCGTACCATCCTTGACAATGTATTTCCGATAATTATTCCTCATGATAACTTCATCCATAATTGCACAGACAAAACCTTCGGTTTCCCCGAAGAGGTTGCCGAAACGTAACCAGGATACAGATGCCAAAAAGTCTACATCAGGCCCATGGAGTGCCCGGAAAAAGCATCCGTGAAGCTCTTTGCCTTGCCATACTTCCTTACGATCGTTAGTATCAAGTACTGCAGGTTTGCGCCAGTTCTCTTTCGCCAAGGAGAGTGGGGTGAGGCCCTTGTCCACCGCGACCACGATGCATCCCCACGTCAGCTTCTAGAAAATATTCCCTGAGATTGCATATCTCGCGATTGTGGAGGGTCTTAGCATTTAAAAAGCCTCGGCCTCCACACTTTCGCGGGATATACCTAATATATTATTATTAGGTATATAATATTTTTATTTAATTTAATTTTTTCTATTTTGTATATAATAATTATAATTTGTCACGTAAAATCATGAAATTGACAAGTGACAATACCAATACATAAACCTATATTAGGTAGTAAGTACTTAATATTGTTACGTAGGTTAAACCTATTCTTGAAAGTTTCTGAAACCACAAAGTTTCGTGCGTAGCACACTAGTGAAATAATAGACTTAACCACAACAATGTGGGTACAGTCAGCAATAAAAGTTGATTAACAATGTTAGTTTTACACATATATACAGAGTATGGACTGAGAGAGCCTCACAAAAGTGACCACTCTCTAGAAAGAGACAAAGCAAATACGCGGGAAATACCTCTCTTTTTTGCAAGTCTGTAATAAAAAAGGCGTAGAGTTCCATAGGAAAAACATTGAAAATTACAGTGATTAATAAAAGAAAAAGTAGTTGTTCTTTAAGTTACTCGCTTAGGTTCGAGATTGAAAAATTTCTTTTCATCAATTATTTTTTCTTCACAAGAGACATTGAGACAATTAAAATGACCTATGTATAAGAAAACTATTTTTAATAATATTATTAATAGAAAACGTATTTTTCCTCTTTTAAGTCGAACTAAGTCTTGATAGCTTTATTTGATTGATTATTAATAAATATATCGATTAAATTTCAAAGATTATACCTACTGATATTTTACAAGCATGAAACATTAAAGTCAAAACATCATTGGATCAATCAGAATTCTAGAAAGAGACAACTACTGACCGCAGATTCGCTTTGTCTCTCTCATACTTTTCGATTTCTATTCACTGCACAACTGAATACGGAACGCTCAGTCCATACTCTAAGTCTATGGCTTTACATATCATTTAAATTGATACAAAAAACTTTTTTACAAAAAAAAACAACCAACTTCCAAAAAAATACTAAAAAAAAGTGAAAAATAACTTTAATTTCGGAAGTCGGTGTCTTTGGATCTGTATTTTAGCTTTTTGCCACCGACTTCCGAAACTAAAATTATTTTTCACTTTGTAGTATTTTTTTGGAAGTTGGTTGTTTTTTTTTTTTGTAAAAAAGTTTTTTATTTCTACTCTACTTCTTAGTGGGTCAGTCTGTAATTCATCTAAGTTACAATAGCCTAATGTCAACTGCTCATCACCTTTTACAAAATATTGCTTTTCCCGATACAAGGACGTTAATTATTGAGGAGTTCTCCCAGTAAGGAACCAGGAGAACTGGAACTGATGGTGAAGTCACCATCAGCTCCATTTCAACGTATGTATGAGCATAAATTGCTTAGCAATAGTCGAATTGCAACCCGTGAAATTTATTTTTTTTGTATTATTGAGTAGTTCCGATGGCCATCTGTGGTCTTCCTCATCAGTTCCACTTCACTAAATGGTGCTTTCCGGGAGCAAATGCACGAGTTTCTTTAAAAAATACCCAAACCGCTATAGGTGTGCTTATAAAATTTAAAGGTTTTCCTCGATTTCTCTAGGATGCCATCATCAGATCCTGGTTTCCTTATCATGGTACCACCCTTGGGATATCTCCTTTCCAACAAAAAAAGAATCATAAAAATCGGTTCATAAACGATGAAGTTATCCACGAACACACATAAAAAAAATATATATATTAGGTCTTTACCTATGAAATTGCCGTTCTGCAGTACTGGCCATTTCAAATCAAAATAATTTTTGTTTGGCTAAGAATTCTAATTTCAAATTAATTTTATTTTAAAAACATGATTTTTTTTTTCCAAAAGTAGTCATTTGTTTATTGATTACTGTTACATTTTCATCGCATTTCAATCTTTTTCGTCATCATGGATACGTTAAAAATTCGAGTAATTATGGAATATGAGTACCGTCGTGGCAGCAACGCGGCACAAGCGGCACGCAACATCAACGACGTTTACGGAGCTAACACTACAAACCAACGCACCACTTGTTATACACTTCTGGACACATCTTTTGGCCCACCTTGTATTTTCAGTTTCGTTTGGTCCTAGCTAAAATTTTATATTAGGTCGAGCAAAAAGTTTTTATGCAGTTTTGAACCTGGCACATTCACAATTACATTCAATAGTCTTTTTTTGAATTTCGAACACAGAATTTAAAGAAACAAAAGACAATTTGGAGCCTGTTTGTTGATATCAAACAATCGAATACTAAGAAAACTTGGTTTTATTGGTTTACTTGGATTTAATTCTTGAAAAAGTGATTGATATCTTTGGTTTTGCAACAAACATTACTTATTCTTAACATTAAGGTGAGGTTCTATCAATAATCTATGGATACTTCACCTGAAGTCGCCGCCCAAGCTGTGGCACTTATTCAGGCCGGACACAGCCAAAGAAACGTGAGTGCTCAACTTAATTTAAGTCGATCTGCGGTCCGAAATGTTTATCGGAGGTACCTAGAGACTGGCGGCTTTGTTCGTCGCCAAGGAAGGCCACGATCTCGGGTCACAACTGAAAGGCAGGATCGATTCATCGTGACGACCAGCTTGAGAAATCGTCACCTTACCTCCATTGAGATACAAAACCAACTTCGCGACTTCCACGGAGTATCTGTGAGCGCTCGAACTGTTCGGAGAAGGTTAAAAGAACGCGATATGGTACCACACAAGCCAGCTAATGGCCCCAAACTAACGCGAGCCCACCGAACAGCGCGCCTTCATTTCGCACGCAGTCATTTAAATTGGACACAGCAAGATTGGAGCCGTGTACTCTTTTCTGATGAGTCTAAAATTGTGTTACATGGCAATGATGGAAGGAAGAAGGTCTACCGACGTAAGGGAGAGCGTTTCGCACAATGCTGCTTTGAAGAGAGGGTTGCTTATGGCGGTGGCTCATGGACTGTCTGGGGCGGTATATCCGCGAGCGGCAAAACTCAACTTGAGGTTGTTACAGGACCACGGCTGCCAACATTAAATGCTGAAAGGTACATTCGTGAGTGCTTAGAACCTCACGTGATACCATACGCGGACTATGTGGGCCCAAATTTCCTTTTTATGCATGATAATGCAAGAGCCCATGCGGCCGGCATCGTCAGGGAATATCTTCGGGATGTGAACATCACAGTTATGGACTGGCCAGCCAGAAGCCCAGACATGAACCCCATTGAGCACATGTGGGACGAGCTAAAAAGACGTGTTAGGGCTCGTCAGCCAGTTGCCCAGACGATGCAGGAGTTGAAAACTGCCATAGAAGAGGAATGGGAGATGATCCCTCAAAATTTCATAGAGCGGTTGATAAACTCTATGCCTAATCGTATGAGAGCTGTGGTAGATGCCCATGGAGGCAACACGCGTTATGAAATTAAACGTTTATTTGATAAAACATGTTTTTTATTCAAAAATCAATTGCCTTTAACAAGGCGCATATCCGACTTGTTAGGCGTAGCTCCATGTCGTATGGTATTCTGAATTCAAATTTAAAACAATACGATCGAAAAAGATGGTAAAATGTATCAGGTTTAAAACTGCATCAACAGTTTTTGTTCAATCTAGCAATCATATTTCGGTAGGGGCCATCGAAACCTAAACTCTAAGGTGGGCCAATAGATGTGTCCAGAAGTGTAGGTTTGCTCGCTTCCGTTCTGGAAATTTCGACCTGAAAAATGAACCTCGCGGTCGTCTGAAGACTTTGGTCGACAATGACGAATTAAAGGCGATTGTGGAAGCTGATGATACACAATCTACGGCTGAATTAGCAGCAGCTTTCGCCGTTAGCGTCAAAACAATATTGGTCCATTTGCGTCAAATTGGCAAGGTAAAAAAGCTTGACAAATGGGTGCCCCACGAACTCAATGATCGCCAGCGCGAAGTACGCGTCGAGACGTGCCTTGCACTGCTCAACAGACACACAAATGAAGGAATTTTGAACCGCATTGTTACCTGCGATGAAAAATGGATTCTGTTTGATAACCACAAGCGCTCAGCAAGTTGGTTGGATCCTGGTTCAGCCCCTAAACATTGCCCTAAACGAAAACTTACCCCTAGAAAAGTGATGGTCACTGTTTGGTGGTCTAGCGCCGGTGTGATTCATCACAGCTTCTTACCAAACGGGGTGAACATTACTTCAGATGTGTACTGTGAAGAACTGAACACAATGATGGAGAAGCTGGCACATCTCCAACCAGCATTGGTCAATCGCTCGTCTCCGCTGCTCCTGCACGACAACGCGCGACCTCATACTGCACAGCAGACGGTCTCCAAGTTGCAAGAACTGGGGTTGGAAGCTCTCCGTCATCCGCCCTACTCACCAGACCTTGCTCCTACAGACTACTACTTTTTCCAGAATTTGGATAACTTCTTGGCGGGAAAAAAATTCAATACCCGAGAGGCAGTACAAAATGCCTTTGAAGAATTTGTTGCCTCCCGTCCAGCTGATTTCTTTAAGAAGAGCATCAATAAACTGCCACTGCGTTGGCAAAGATGCATTGATTGCATGGGTGATTACTTCGATTAATACAAATAAAAAATGCATGAAAAAAATTCGTTTAAATTTTTTCATACAAAACGGCAATTTCATAGCTAAAGACCTATTATATACGGTCGAATTGAGTAACCTCCTTTTTTTGAAGTCGGTTAAAAATGTTTACTGTATGACTTTTCAGCATTTCGTGTATGTAATTTTCAGCTAAGAGTTTTTTTATTAGGCTATTTTGTGTCCCACTGGTTGGCAAAGGCCTCCACTTTTTACTTCCAAATCTCTGTTTTGTGTGATTTCTGGCCATGTTGGCCCCGCAAACATGACGATCTCGTCAGACCACCTTCGCCGCGGTCTAATCGGTTAATCAACTTTTGTTACCGAATTTACCTATACATGTCAATCATATCCTCACATAGGTATTGTGTTCTCTAAGATTGATTGATTTAATTGATTGTTGTGTGTTTGTTTCACAAATACATACCTACGTCCCATATTTTGTTTTCTCTTTATTGGATTGTTTTCCCACTCTATTCATTTTGAGTCTTATGCTCGTGTCGGTTCTTTTACTCTTGTATCGGTGGCTCGCTAGTTTGGTTTGTTAAAACTTTAATTAAAATAAAATACTCCGTGCTAATACGATCCTATAATACTAGTTGAACATTTTCAACGAGAAAAGGGCTGCGGCTTCGCGACCACCCAGAAGTACCGACACAAGCGAGTAGATTCGACAAAATGGCCGACACAGCGGAAGGGGAAAGAAAAAACTTCTAACATAACTTTCACCAATAGGTAGTACCTACATTTTGGGACCAAGATGATGCTTTGTTACGGGATTTACGCGCTAATGATTGCACAAGTGTTGCCCGTAAATGCTTACTGCCCAGAAGCTACGCTGGCGCCACTTCCCTTTGTATTGGAATACGCTGTCTGGCGCGGGTGGCATCAGGCTGTCATCTATACTCCAGACCTTGAGCAAGGTATGTGTTGGAATACTGTACTGTTACTGTTAGCCTGTATCAATTCAATTCAATTTATTCATTAACAATTTACATTGTGTTTGAAATCAACCCACTGCTGGGCGCAAGCTTCTCCCATGACTTCCAGCGCTTGCGATCCAGGGCTAATGTGGAACACTGGTCGTTAGTTTTGTTTAGCTCGTGCCAACATCTTCTACGCCATTTTCACACCTTCTGGCTGTGTCAGGGCTGCACAAAGTGGCTATTTTGCCGCACAGCTCATTGCTCATCGGCAAACGTGGCCAGTCCAGTCCCATTACAACTTTGCGGCTTTTTGAGCAACGTCAGTAATCTGTGTTTCGAAGCGCAGTGTGGTGTTGCGAATATTTTTTGGTATGTTTATTTGACACCTAGAATACGGTGCTTCATCGCACGTTGGCAAACCTTGAGTTTGGACTAGTGTGTTGAGTGTTGGAATACGATACATTAATACCTGAATGAAAAATATTGTGTAGGTACCTAATAGGTAATGAGATAACAGCTGCATAGATACATAGAAAGAGACATTGCACGTCAATCCCAACGAAATTAGGATAGCGGTACCTTGGGTGAAATGAAGGAGAAGCGCAAAACCATAAACGTATTATTTGATAAAACATGAAGAAATTCAGCTGTTGAGAATTTCTGTAATGGCGGTACAGTCCCAGCTATTACAAATAATGGATGCTCAATTAAAGAAAAGGCGAAATGTATTTAGATATTTGACCAAGAGAGTATTGTACACCTGCCTGCATAGCTTGCCTGGAAAATACAACATTATATTTTGTTATAACAATATAAAGGATCCATCGTCAGCGATGTTAAAAATTCAGGTGTAGCTCTAGTTAATAATATGAATCATGCAGGTAATGATGACAAAACCATAATACTACAGACGGTCAGAAACGTCATTCAAGTTGGACATTTAGTATTACAGCAAAATGCTGAATCATGAATCTCTATTTGAAACTAAATAAACAAAAACTTAGGAAGTATTTGGATTTCAGCTGAAGATCGAATTTAAAACAGTTCTTATAACACACAACAGTCTTAACCACCGGTAATAAAACGGCGAAGTTCCTCCACTCCCCCAGTCGCTAGAAGAAATTATAATCTGGGGTTAACCCCAGATAAAAGACTGAGTCTAAACTCAGTCTCAGTATCAGTTAACCTATAATACCAATATCATCAATATACTCGGCTTTATAATAGTTGTAGGTAGGTAATTAATATCAGAAGATATAATTTAAATGTCGATATAAAATATTCACAAATTTTACAATATTGTCAATACAAGTCAGCTTTACTTCGAAGATCATAACCGGCTTGGTTATGTAATGTAGGTACAATATTATGAAACGTGAAGTAATAATGGCCCTTGCAATTTGTAGGTAATAATACCTATAGTTTATGTAGGTCAGTGCGAGCTCAGTCATTCGGATTCGTTAAGTTCATGACAATCAAGGCGTTGTTCTTCATAACCTCTGGCTTCCCTCACCGATTATTAAATAATAAATTTATTTTTGAAAGTCAAGTTCACTGGTAGTTTTAACTTAAATCAAGGGCATGAAGACTTCAGTCGGACGTAAATATTTATTTCCAGCTTTATGATATTAATAAATGTGAAAACTTGAATGTTTGTTGCTCAAACATCCTTTAAAACGGCTGTACGGATTTGGATGTGATTTTGCACACAAATATACAAAAATAATATACACACACACACCATTGTACACATTTACAACACTTACAGCACACAGATACACGCACATACACAATAAATATAATATGTCACTCTCTGTATTTTTTTTTTTATTTCTGTGTACTTCGTAATTGGCGTAATGTTTGGAATCTTTATTTTGTTTATTTACCGTCAGCTGTGAAGTTACCCTAATAAAAAAATTAATAATGGCCTGAATGCACACGTTTATTAGCTCTTATATTGTCTTACTGCAAGGCAAAGGTCCTACTTTCCTTCCATTCCTTTCCAGAGCTGCTAAGGACCAGCCTTTAAAGGAGTCCTGCTGTCGCTGATATCGCCGTCCCCGGCGAATAAAATGGTATAATCGTAAAAACTAAATTTTACAGGAAAAATAAAAAAACAGTTTTTCGTGAATATCTCATTGACTAATAAACATAGCGGGATTGTTTAAATACCAAAAGAAAGGTGATTTTTTACAAGTTAGTTGTATACTAAACTTTCTCAGAAATGTTGTTATTAATCAAATTAAATTTACCATAAATTAAAGGCACAAACTTGAACTGTAAAGCAAAATTACGATATTATTCGCGTAAAATCTCATGTAATACGTTACCGTAATAATGCATTACTATGTTGTTAGTTGATAAATTGTGATATGATCCCATATCGCAATGTACTATTACCATTTTATTCGCTAACGAACAATGAATTACAGATTATAGTAATAGCAACTTACAACAATTCCATGGAAAATTTATTATACTAACTGAAGGTAAGTATCAAATACTGAATAAATATTTTGTACGTGTGCAGGTAATGTGCGAATATAAATATAAGTAATCTGTCTAATTATTATTTATTTAGTCATAATTATTAAGAACAAGTGTTTATAAAAATCAACAAATTAGGAAATTTAGTACTTAATTCTTATTTTTAAGAAGCAGTTACCATGGGTAGCACTATTCCTCGTCTTCTACATGTTCAGAGAGTAAGAGTTTTCGAATATTCGCTAGGGTTAGCCTCGCAGCTCGTGCGGGAGTTATAAACGCATGGTAGTGCTGTGGGATTGCATCACTAGTACACAAACTTAATAAATCTGTATGCAGCGCTTTACTTGTAGGTATTATAGGTATATATTTGCTGATCATAAGCTTGTTTCTAATGCAAATATATTGATTCAGCTTCTGTTGCAATTGAGGCTGTCACTCTTCGCCCTCGCCTGGGTCTAGTTATTTGCAACTCCGTGTGTGGTTCCGAATACTCTTTTTTATCTACTAATTACTCTTTTTTTAATTTATTTATAGTACTTAAATTGTAGAATATGAGGTTTTAAATAATATGATACCTTCACTATCTAAAACACCATGTAAAATACTGGTATTCAGCTGTATCTGGTTAGACTGGAAGCCGACCCCAACACAGTTGGGTATAAGCTAGGCAGATTGATTAATCTTCCCTTCCTTCCATATTGTCCATTATATGACAACCCCCGGTTGGTACAGAATCTATTGCAAAACATGGAAACAAAACATATTGGGCTATGGGTTTGGTCGGCTATAGTGGATTAGTACCTTGAACTATGGTAGAAACATGTCCCCTGCATGACCAATGCTATAAAATATACACGGATAAAATGGGGCAATGATTGGCCCCCGGAAACTGTCGCTAGCATATAGTGACTAAGCGACAAGGGGGCAACATGTCCTAAAGTGCTTGTGGAGTGGAGAGGTATTCCACGGCTATCAGGACAATTCCAGAGCCCGGAAGACAGTAAAGATCCCTACCAACATCTTACTGGAATACTTCCTTCCTCCGATCACGTCTGCTCTTGCGATTCTCCATGCAAGCCGGCCACTGAAGGCAAGAAAGAGGTGGGAACTCTGTTTTTCGTCAGTATTCACTCCAGTCGATCAATAAAGGCAAGCGAGAGGTGAGGAACAAGACTTATCCCAGGACATAGGCTCCGTGGGATGACTAATGGTAAGAGCATCTTACTGGAAATGTACCGTATCAAAAGTATTGTAAAAGTCTCTAACAATGTTATTCGTTGCAAAAAGTCTATTAATATACATGTAAATAATATGGTTAGATTCATTACAATACACATAAAAATCTCGTAATTTCTAAAATAATCGTAGGAAATGTCTAAAAAAAATTGACAAAGTGTAATCGGACCTCTTAATATCGAATATGCAATAAAGTTAAAACTATCGTAATAGCACATTACCATTTTATTCGCCGGGAAAATATTTTCTTATTTCATACTTTTTAGAGCGTGATTTTTCAGTAGTCGGGTTTTAGTTTTTAAACTTAGACGTACTTTTTATTTAAATTAATTTGGGGTTATAATTTCGTGGTAAAGTATTTGCAAGCCCACTTAATTATTATTTCATATGTATTTTGGGTAGGTATGAAAAGAAATGTTTGGCTCACATCCGAGGCGTGATTTTAGATATTATTCCCAACTATCGGGTGCATGCAAGCAAAGTCGCGAGCAATAGCTAATAATATATATATATATATATATATATTTGAAATGTGCTAATTAAGTCAACACGTCGTCGTCGTTTCAATACGGCATCATTAAAAAATGTTTTTAGTTCATGACTTTCTTTCCTCTAGACGGCGCCATTTTCAATTTAATGTGACGTCACATAGCCTATAACCAGCGGGCAATTAAGACGCTTCCAACGATACCTCATTTGTCAAATTATGATAAGCAGTTTAAAAGTTATGAGGGAACAGTAGTGCTATTCTTTAAACATCTCACCGTGATAACTCAGGTGAAGTGAGCCGTCATTCCACCTAATGCTAGGGGTTGACACATTGACAGCTCACTTTAAGATCACTTCACTCATGTTTTCACGGTGAGATATTTACAGAATAGCACTACAGATGCACATACATACTTAGCGGTCAAAATCATAACCCTCCTTTTTGCTTCGCCGTAGTCGGGTAATAAATACTCTATTTTATATATGTCTAGGTGTGAAGTTGGTTATGTACGTAGGTACCTATAATCAGAACATTAGTGAAATGATACTACATCCATTACGTCATTTATAAATAAAATTCTTAATCCAGCGTTCGCTACTGTGGAAGCACCACGAGTAACTACCTAGACCTACCTATCTACATCTTTAGTAAAAAAAGTTTGCTAAAATGCCTTATTACTTATAACAATTTGATTATTCTCGGTGTTTATACAAAACCGGCCAGGTGAGGGTAGACTCGCGCACTAAAGGTTCCGTCACCAAAACTTTCGCGATGCTAGAGGCCACAGCAACGCGTATTCTATGATTTTGTTTATTGGCTACGTTTAGAAAGATTCAGCCCTGTTACAGACAGACGAAAAGGAAGACCGAGTAGACTTGGAGTCCCGTTTCAATCTTTGGACACGGAACTCTAAAAAGAGGCATTCAAATAATTAGGTACCTAAGTCGAATATTTAATTGTTCAATTTGTACGGCTCGTGCTATTGATTGTTATAATAATAGCTACTTATAATCGCGATGAAGTAAATAATGGAATGTTTTCTTCATCGCAATTAGTTTTTAAAAAAAATATTAAAATATTATGGTAGGTTTTTTAGCATCGTGAAAAAATGTCAGAAAAAGATTTTTTAATTCACGAAAGCCTCCAAAAGTACGTAGTGTTTTTTTTTTACTAACAAGGAAAAGGTTTAATTGTATGCTTGTACGAGAGATAATGCTTGTTACTAAGTTTTTTTTAATTAAACAGTTAATTTTGCTTACCAATATAATATTTACATATGCAGAAAAGTTGCAACGGAACCTTTTGTCTTAGTATGCCATGTGAGGAGGTGTGAAACGCGTGTGACTCAAAGAGTGATGAATATTACTATAAATGTGAATAGATAGATGGGTAGAGAGAGGCGAAAGAAAAGATGAATGGGTTATGTGACGGATGACAGATAGCTACCTACATAAGCCGATGCTAAGTAAGTGACATGGGCAGGCAGAGGAAGTACCTAATTTTACCTGCAAATTCTTACAGAGATGCAATGTGAAAGTGTGTCGGAAGCGCTAAGGTAGCCCGCGAAATTCAAATTTTCTTACGATTTTTGCAATTTGCAGCTCTGTGTCTGGTTGTATGTTGATTCGCGACCGTAACAAATATGTATTTACAGAATTTTAATCATCAGTCAGTAATACAACTCCTTAAAATCCTCAAATATCAAGATTTCATGAAATAGTAATTCATTAGGGTTATATGAACTTAGAGAGTTGTATTGATAATTTTAATGATAATAATAATTCAAATAAAAAGTAAAAAAAAAAATAAAAATAAAAAAAAGTAAAAATAAAGTCCGCCGGTAGCTTGGACCCTGTTCCCGATACCGGTGGGCTACTATTTTTTATATTTTTAAATATTTTTTATATATTTTTTAAGAAATATTTAAAAATGTATTTTATAAGAAAAAAAAAAATGAATAAACGAAATTCATATAAAATTCTCTTCGGGGAAAGCGAAGGTTTTGTCTGTGCAATTATGGATGAAGTCATCATGACGAATAATTATCGGAAATACATTGTCAAGGACGGTACGGTTGACATCTGTCGGGCATGTCACCGTCCCGGTGAATCAATCCGACATATTGTTTCCGGTTGTTCTCGTCTTGCTAACGGTGAGTACTAGCTCAGACACAATCTAGTGGCTATAGGATTATCCACCAGCAACATGCCTTGCAGTACAACCTTGTGGAGTCCAAAGTACCATATTACAGGTATGTGCCCGACCCAGTTCTCGAGAATGGTCACGCCACATTGTACTGGGATCGATCTATCATCACTGACAGGACTATTGTAGCCAATAAGCCTGATATTGTGGTGATAGACCGACGAGAGCGCCGCGCAATGATTGTTGATATCGCTGTCCCTCATGACGAGAATTTCGTGAAAGCTGAGAAAGATAAAAAAATCAAGTATCTTGACTTAGCACACAAGGTTGTCGACATGTGGGACGTGGACTCTGCAATCATTGTACCGATAATCGTTACAGTTAATGGCCCAATAGCGGAGAGCCTCGACCAACACCCCAGGAGGCTCTCATTGCGCGGCCGGGTCAAGGGCTTGTGGATGGGAAATCATCAAATGACTTCTCCCGCTCTGGGCAGAGCGGGAGGGCCTGTCAGACTTTTACTGACTAAAACCCACCCATGTTCCTTCAGTTGCCCGTGCCAGGGCCACGGTATCTCTTTCGAACTACCCGCGACCCCGGCGGACCGGTAGCTTGGACCCTGTTCCCGATACCGGTGGGCTACTATTTTTATATTTTAAAATGTTTTTTATTTTATGTTTTTGTAAAAATATGATTAAAAATGTAAATTTTATGTTTGTAAATGTAATATAGGTAATAATAATTCCATAAAAACAGATTTTTTACGGTCGCGAATCATAACATGCACCCTAATACTCGTACTGACCTGCTAATTGCAAAAATCGTAACAAAATTTTAATTTCACGGGCTACCCTGGCGCTTTCGCCTTAAGGCGAGTAGTGCCGCCAACTAGCGTCACCATTGAGAAAAAATCATAAGTCTGGAGATATGGAACATTTTGAAATTCCCTATGCTGACATTTTTAGTCAGATGTGGTTGTTCAGGTGAGGTCAAAAAAATTCTACCTCATCTGACTAAAAATGTGAGCATAGGAAATTTCAAAATGTTCCATAGCTCCAGACTTATGTTTTTTTTTTCAATGGTGGCGCTAGTTGGCTAAGGACGAGCTCGTGGCTAAGTAATAACAGCCACAGGGGTCGATCCATCAGGTTAAGCTACGCTTGTCGGGGTTGGTCCATGGATGGGTCTTTACATACCGAGACTCCTCCGTGCCTCGGACAGCACGTTAAGGCGTTGGTCCCGGCTGTCATTCGTGGATCTTTGTCGGTTACGGGTCGTCAGAAGCCCGAAAGTCTGACAATCAGTCTTACCAAGGGGTATCGTATTACCCAGTTAATGGGTTGTGGAGGTCAGATAGGCAGTCGCTCCATGTAAAATAGACTTTGTTAGACTGGAAGCCGACCCCAACACAGTTGGGATAAGGCTAGGCAGATTGATTGGTGGCGCTAGTTGGCAACACTACTTGCCTTAATATTAAACATGGTAGATCT
Source organism: Cosmia pyralina (assembly GCA_946251885.1). Taxonomy (NCBI): domain Eukaryota; kingdom Metazoa; phylum Arthropoda; class Insecta; order Lepidoptera; family Noctuidae; genus Cosmia; species Cosmia pyralina. Next base: position 18,617,132 of record OX276346.1, read on the forward strand.
CAAATATCAAACAATAACGGCCCGCATGAGTCAAGAAATCATTTTACGTTTGTAAAATATACAATGTGGAGACGACAGTAAATGAAAATACTGGCAATACTTAATGCATAGAAGTATGTAGGAAATATCATATAACTCCTAACATTGAAATTAAAAAAAAAAAAGTTTTTTCTCACAAACTGTGGATTTTATCGATCAGCCGTCTATCTACACGAATAATAAAGCTGAAGAGTTTGTTTGTTTGTTTGAATGCGCTAATCTCTGGGACTACCAGTCGGATGTAGAGAATCCTTTTTGTATTTGATAGCCCAATTCTTCAGGCAGGTTATTGGCTATTTAATATCACATGTCGTAGGTTTAGGAGCCAAGCAAAAAGAACGCTAATGGAAAACGAACTAATAGCGCGGGCAAGCGATGCGGCGATGCGATGCGACGGGGTGGGTCGGGGGAGTTAGAAATTTCACGCCGACGAAGTCCCGGGCAGAAGCTAGTTAGATATAAGCAAATCGATCCAAACTCAAACCCCTTTTTCATAAAAATCTAAAACGCTCTACAAAACTATTTTAGTTAAAATAGTGTTTTGTCAATTTCTTTCGAATTATGATTTGAAAGATAGAAGACAACACGCTTTTCTTACTAAAATAGGTTTGTAGAGCGTTTTAGATTGTTATGAATAAGGGGGAAAGAATTCATTCCAGTTAAACAATTTATTTTTAACGATTTTACAGGCACTTTTGAACTGTCAAGGAGTCATCATCTTTCTGACTGACCAACCCATTGCCCATTGCAAAGCGTACCTAGTAGATGGAGAAGAAGCAGGCAAAATCCATTGATTAAATTATGAGTTCGTTATCAAAAATGCTGGAATGTGTGTTTTTCTTTCATCGACTAGATACGGCACGTACCAATCTTTGCGATCATTTCGTTTGTGGATTGCTGATAAAGTTATATTTAATTTTGTAGTGTTGTTCGTTTGTTCAATAAAGTTTGTGTTAAATTAATTAAATCTTAGATACATGTTTGATTTAATTTATAATTAGCGAAGTTTGTTGCCTTTAGAAACTTGTATGAATTAACGCACGTAATTATTTTTCGTAGAGGTACGTGTTGATATTACATTTATTATATACCATACCTAAGTACTAAAAAAAAGTGTTTAATGTAATTTAAAAATATTTATATTACATAATACTTTTTTATTGTTGAAGCGTTCTAAAAAATTAGGTAAGAATGATTGGTTGTTGGAGTTAGTGGCATAACTGGTTTTAAAATAATTCAGAGTATAGTATTATAATTATCTGTGCTATAGCGAAATAATAGCTGCCTATATAACAAATAGAAACCTGAAACTGCGGTGATGGACTATTTTTTTATTTAATATATGAACAAATTAAACACTTACCGTTGAAGTACACAAAGGTACGTCTTATCATTTGGTTTATTTAATGACATTATTTTATAAATTCATTATTAATTATGTATTTAAATAAAAACATGTCATTATTAACACAAATCGAGTAATATTTAATTTTCTCATTACACGAATTAAATTGTCTAAATAAAAATAACAGAAAACTACTAAAAACAAGCCTCTCTTCCTATTGACAGTTATTTAAAAAAAAAACCACCATCGAGACTCACCAATTAATTATATTCCGGCTTAAAAATTCACTGCAATTCACAACATTAAAAGAATCCTGTCAACACAAATTAACCACGTGTGCTTCTTTCCTACTAACATCAGTATAATGTACGAGATGTATTGCGTGCGGCAGCCTGCGCCCGCGTCGCTCACGTTTGTTCGTCCTACGTGTCTGAAGCACTGTTCAAAATCTGCTCAGCAGAAACCTTGTCACGTACTTTCACTCAGTACAATGATGTGCCATCGATTGACTATGTTGCATCGCTAATAAGAATCGTTACTTCTATTAAGGGTTAATCCGATCAGCCTTTTCTATTATAATATATGCAACGCTTTAGTAAACAAAGCATCGTGAAGATAAGTAGCTGTAATAATAGCCGTAGTATTGAACATGAAAATAAAATTGATGAATAATCGATTAAAAATGTTTGAAACAATAGAATAGAAACAAAGAAAGTTTCAATCGATTCGATTTCATTTTATATTTTTGTGTCGATCGATTTCTTATTTTATTACCTAGGTAGGAACATACTTCTCTGTTACGGATTATGAGATGACTTATAGAGCAAGATCCCAAGGGCGGCTAGACCTTACTTATTTTCTGATTAACAAAATGTATGGGATAGAGTTAATAATATCATTGGATAGAGTACTGTTAGTATGTACTTTGAACGTGCATACCTGCTAGCTTGGGCCGACGCGACGTCCTATTTTGTCGTTGATATAAAGATATATAATATTTTTTTTTAATTTCGTTTTTTTCTTTGATATTTAACTTAGATATATTTAATAAATAAATCTTCATGTTTATTTTGTCAAGGCGTAAAAACCGTGTGAAGCAGGGGCGCGCTAGTTGTATGATAAAGAAATAAACTTTTGCAACTGGTATTTTACCAAGAAAGTAAAACAAAAAAACTCAGGTGCACAGCAGAAAAGTTAATACTTTATTCAATTTAAAATATTCAATAGGTGTGATATATATTATGATGTTGCTGATTTATTCAACAACATTAATTTTGGTAATATTTCTGTTTCAAGTAGATGCGTTCACTAGACCGACGACAATTTCTTTGAAGCACCAGCATTAATATATCTAAGAAGGTTTAATATGTTTTACTTCAAATAACATTCGCATTCAATAGTGCTAAACAAAATGTTTACAAATGATGAAAATATTTATCAGTATTCATGAATGGTAAATAGAACAAAGTCTTCGTCTTTCAGGTTTTCGGTTCATTACGTCTCATCTCCTGAATAACGTTTGCAAAAAGACAAATATAGTGATGGATGAAAATCTTTCTACGTATTGGATTTTCATAACATCAGCGGGGTTCGGTTCTTGTTAGCGAAATGCTGTAACAAATGTTTCAACAATTGAGTAAATCAAATTCGTTTGCACAACTGTTTTCCACCTATGCAGTACACAAATATATTTTGGGACCAGATAAAGATCCTTTACTAGATTCTGTTAAGTTATATAAGTATTGCAATTTTATCAAATTAGAAATATTGACAACAGTGGAGTTTATGAAGGTCTAGAATGTGGGAGGTAACATTACTTGCCTAGCCTTTTCCCAACTATGTTGGGGTTGGCTTCCAGTCAAACCTAACACAGCTGAATACCATTATTTTACATGGAGCGACTGCCTATCTGACCTCTACAACCCGGTTACTGGGTAATATATGATACCCCTTGGTAAGACTGGTTAGTTATCAGACTTTCGGGTTTCTGACGACCCGTAACAACTGTCAAAGATCCACGAATGACAGCTGGAACCAACGGCTTAACGTGCTTTCCTCGGAACCCCCCACCGGCCTCGGCATGGAGGGGTCTTCGTATGTAAAGATGGTCACCCATCTACGGACCAACCGCGGCAAGCGTAGCTTAACCTGATTAATCAACCCGTGTGGTTGTTATTACTTAGCTACAAGCTCCTCCAAGAATGTACCTAGTATAAGTACTGCACGGGTGAAAATAGAGAAAACGAATTTTCCCAGAAATAAGACATAGCTAGATCGATTTTTCGCCCCCATAAACCCCTATATTGCAACTTTCATCGAAATCGTTAGAGCCGTTTTCGAGAACGTGATTACAAATCCTTTACTATTAAACTAGCTTTTGCCCGCGGCTTCGTCCGCATGAAATTTCTTGTTCCCCCGACCCACCCCGTCGCATCGCATTGCATGCCCGCGTTATTACTTCGTTTTCGTTTAAAGTTCTTTCTGACTTTTTCTTTTTGCTCGGCACCTAAGAGTCTTAGAGTGGTGTTAAACATGCCTATAGCCTTCCTTGTAAATTGGGAAATCAAATGGAAAAGAATTTTTAAAGTCCGACTGGTAGTTCCAGAGATTAGCGCGTTCAAACAAACAAAAAAAGTGTGTGTGTCAGCTCCGACCAACGAATGGAGATAACTCCTGTTTTTTGTGCCGTTCCGACTTTCTATATTTCGGTAATTATTGTCGAGCTGGGTTTCTTCAATGAATCAGTATTATACAAAAAGCAACTTTAAGGTGTAAAGGCACTCGTTCCACCCCCTCTCACTCCACCTTTCATCGCACTCCCTCTCCCTCTAACCCCCCTCTCACCCCTTCCTCTATCCTTCTATCCCTCCAACCCCAACCTCCAAAGGCAGGGGGAGGCGGTGAGTAGGCTCACCCCCTCCCCCTCCCTACCCTCTCATACTCCCCACGCACCCCCTCACCGTATTCCCTTACCACTTACCTTCCTCTCCCCCTCTCAACCCCTCTCACAACCCTCTTCTCCGCTTCCCTCTCCCCCTGTCCCCCTCACCACTCCTGCCCCTCCTTATTCCCCTCACCAACCCCTATCCTCCCCTTCCTCTCCCCCTCACTACATCCTCCCATCCGCCTTCCCTCCTCACCATCCCCTCACCTTCCCCCTCCCTCTGGGGTAATTTTGAAAAACTATTAATGACATACTTTATTACTTAGGCAAGTTTTTGTGCCAAGTTTCAAGTTAATTAACCAAATGAATAAGATTTTTCATATAAACTATATTACCTGTTTTCATCACAGGGGTGGCATTTAAAAAAATCGTTATAGATGTTTCCGTAACTTGACTGAAAGATTGTTTACACCAATTTTCGAGTTAATCAGGCCCCGCAGTAAAATCATGCCCTGTAAAACTGACTACTCCTTTTCACCCCCTTAGGGGTAGATTTTCGAAAAACCCTGATACACGTTATTCTTAATTTTTGGTCACCGGTATACATACTGAGTTTCGAGTTAATCAGACCGCGCGTTAAAATTCCTTCATACAAACTTTGACACCCTCCAATCCTTCCTTAGTAGTTTAGGAAAACTAAAAATTACATACTTTACTCGTATAATTTACTTAGATAAGTATTCGTGCCAAGTTGCAAGTTTATTAACTCAAGGAATAAGATTTTTCATACAAACTTTCATCCCCAATTTGACCCCCTGAGAGATGGACTTTCCAAAAATCCTTCCTTAGTGGAAGTCGGTGTCTGATTAAATGTATTTTCGTTTTTGCCACCGACTTCCGAAATTAAAGTTATTTTTCACTTTGTAGTGTTGTTTTTGGAAGTCGGTTGGTTGCATTTTTTTTTTGTAAAAAAGTTTTTATTTTTCACTTTTTAGTGGTTTTTTTTAGTGCCCCTTTACAGCATACCGGCATGATGTTATGTTATGAACTGGTTACAATATTTCAGCAATCTGGACATGGACTGGTCCATTTGCTATCATTTATTGAGGAGTTCCGTTGCCTATCTCAGAAGTTCTTCATCAGATCTTCACCAAATTGAAATGGGACCACTTCGAGAAAGTACTCGTACTCTTCCAAAAACTATCCAAATCGCTTCAAGTGTGCCTATAAAATTGGAAGAGTTCTCTCTATTTCTCCAGGATCCCATCATCAGATCCTGACTTGATGATCATGGAACCACCTAGGAAATATACCCTTTTAAACAAAAAAAAAAAAAAAAATCCAAATCGGTCCAGCCATCTTCGAGTAATCGGAGAACATACATAAAAAAAAAAGAAAAAAAAAAAAAGGTTCCGACGAATTGAGAACCTCCTCCTTTTTGAATTCGGTTAAAATTAAAATGATCTTGATAGAAACATAGGCTTGACTTGATACTTAGTAAGTACCATCTTCTCCGCAGGTTGCCGATGGGCTGTCGTCCGACTAATGAAATGCTTGAGTATCAATGGAGTCGCTACTGCTTCAGAATCATTGCAGAATGTTTGCTTTCGAGCTACTCTCGGAATCATCATCTTATCTCCGCGTTTAAGACGAAACGCTACTGCGAACCTTACGAAACTGATTAATAAGGTAATTCAATTTGCTTAATAACATTGTTAGTAATGGCAAAATCAAGAAAAACTAGCGTTTTTAGTTATAACTTATCACCAAGACACCGCAATCTTACCCAATTACACTACGTATGAAAAGAGCCCGGTATTCAATTCACTCACAAAATTCGGGCGAAAAATACCTATTTAATTTTGCGGTATGAAAAATATTCTAGCTTACGTGAAAAACCATTTAATTTTATCTTTTTAAAAGTTCTTCGCGATAAAAGTTCATCTTCATTTTCGTTTTAATGAGAGATTTTAATTACACTTACTATCTTTTTATACACATACTCATAGTAGTAGGCACCTAAGTTAAAGTAATACATATTTATTTTTAGTTACATGACCAAAAAATGGATACGTCATCATACGACTGGCTTCTAACAGCGAGATCGAATAAAGATTTCAGCTTCATCAACGAAATACTGAATGCTACTTCAGTTCGCTTTGATCAAAATGTTGTCGTCGCCTACACACAAAGTAAATATTTTCCGAAAACTTGGACTGGACTGTGCGGTGGAAATTTCATTTACAAAGTCAGAAGTAATTATCCCGTAAGTCGACGACAGCATCGGGGGTATTACTACAATGAATTCCAGGATGTTTACGAAATTCAGAACATGAAAACGGAATACGAGAGGAACTACTACCGCACTTCGGAAAGATTTAGAAATCTTACGAGAAATAACACGTACAAAAGGGATGGTAGTGTGCTACCCCTGTTCCAGTCAGGAGTCACGAATTACAACTATTCAAGAATATTTAATATGCTGAATGTCAGTAGATTTTCGTTGAGTCTCCAGTTTAGGAAGTGGAGCCTAGCTCACCGTCTTGAGCCAACAGAGCGAATAATAAGTGTTGTGCAGTATTTTAAAGTACGCACTAATTCTACGCTCTATGCCTATTTTTTAGGTGAGTACTTAACTATTGTTTTTCTTATCGCAGTATAATATGTTACGGTGTTTGGGCTCAATTTTACTGAAAAATGTAACGCCAATGTAATGTAAGGCCATCCCTACGCCTGAAAAATTCCATGCTATACAGGAGGTTTAGCCTGTTGGACATCCCAGGCTAACCCAATCCACTAGACTCTAGAGAGAGTGGAAGCAACGCGCTTGATTGATCGAGTCCTTTTCTATGTGTTCTTCCTAAATACATTATCACTGAAATGTAGGTAATTGGGATCGCGTCCAGTCAATGTCAGGAATTGAGGTTCCTTATCCCGTGGAATCTCGCAACTTCTTGGGTGAGGAGCTGGTGGTAGGAAGATGCAACTCTACTGGGGATGGAGGTCCATCGCTGGACGACGATGGCCCATCTGCTGAACCGATGTTGGATGACATCCTCCATTTCTTGACAGTGCGATTGAACACAACGTAAGTTTGTTGTTATAACTTTAATTTAGAATAGTGACTTCCAAACATAAATTATTATTTATTACTACTGTGACTTATAAATCATGTTAAGGTTCCATGACAATATGAGGTTCATAAAGATAGGCTTGAATACTAGTTGTCGTCACATACTCACATCAAAACAAGTGCTTTATGTCCAGAAAAGTTATGATTGTTTTTTGTCCCCAGTTCATCGATCCGGTACTACGGTAAGCTGGGGTTCCGTACATACGAGGGCACTTGGACCGGCTTGCTGGGGGCTCTGATGGACCATACGGTGGACGTGGCACTGGAACCAGTAACTGTACACGCGGCTCGTCTTCAAGACATGGATTTTATCTTTCCCATTGCTGAGACTATGTAAGTCATCATCTTCATCTGCCTTTTCCCAACTATGTTATACCAGTATTTTACATGGAGCGACTGCCTATCTGATTTCCACAACCCAGTTACTGGGTAATACGATACCCTTGGTAAGCCTGGTTGTCAGACTACGTAAGTAAGTGATACGAGTAAATTGAGCTTTTTTTTACCAAGAGCTACTCGTATTTCTAGAGGGATTTATTCTTTCCTGTATTAAAAGAGACGCAAACGAGGTGTTACATGATGGTGATAGTGCTTCTGCTCTTATCGCAAAAAAGGTAGGCATTTTCGGTGCTGTGATCTACTGTGCTATTTCAAAGTAGAAATAGGTCGAGAACAAAGTATGATACCAGCAGGTTATAATTTTTTCTACAAATACGGTTTATTGGGATCGATAGAATAACAAAAATGTGAATTTTGGGGTCGAAACGCTCGTGTCATGGGGCCCGAGCGCGCGTCTTCTTTTGAAGGAAATTTCTCCCCGACTGGTCGACACTTCACGTGAGCAGAGGGCTGGCTCCTTCTTTGGCCAACGAATTATCATTGCCGTTCAACGTGGCAATGATGCCAGTCTTCTGGGCACGTTTACGGATGACAGCGATGCGGACGAGTATACTTCGACGCCTAAATTTCCTTTTGTTTTTGAAATTATTTGTACCTATATATAGTTAGTAAGTTAGTTTGTCATTTAATTTTGTACTTGGTGTAAATAGAAGAAAATGTAAATTGAATATATTTAGTAAAAAAGAAAATAAGTAAACTCAGCGAAATCTCCAAACGGCTGGTTGACACATCCCGTGACCCAAGGGCTGGCTTTTACTTTGGCCAATGGCTTAGCAATGCCATACAACGTGGCAATGCCACCAGTCTCTTGGGTACTTTACCAGTCAACAGCGATGCGGAGGAATTTTTCGACGTCATATTTTAGTTTTTTTTTTAATAGTTTTACTTATGTTAGTATATAATTTAGTAAACTCAGCTAGTTTTACGGAAATTCAAATACTTTAATTATTTTGCCTGATTGCTGGTCTAGTGGTCGCAAGCGCTACTGCTAAGCATGAGGTTCTGGGTTCGAATCCTAGGTCGGGCAAGTGTTATTGGGTTTTCCATCAGGAATTTTTCAGTAGCAGCCTGGAGTCTGGATTTGTACCCGGTTGATGGCAATAGGTTCACCACCTATTACACGGGACTTAAACCTATCTGGCGAAATATGGGTGTACGTAGGTACAGCAGTGCTATTCTGTACAAATCTCACCGTGAAAACCTAGGTGAAGTGAGCGTGTAGTGAGCTGTCAATAGTGTCAATTCCTAGCAAAAACAAACTCACTTCACCTAAGTTTTCACGGTGAGATTTTTACAGAATCGACCGGCTGATGCTAGGGATTGACAGTATTGACAGCTCACTCCACGCTCACTTCACCTAAATTTTCAAGGTGAGATTTATACAGAATAGCACTCACTGCAGGTACGCTTATGTTGAGTAGAGGTGCCTGTGTATGCCTTCAGGGATTACAGGCGTGATGTGTTATGTTATGTTAATTAGTTTCAAGGCCACTTTCAATGAATTTTAGCATAATATTATTCTAACTCGAATGTGTACGTATTAACTTGACGAAACATTACTTACTAGCTTTTGCCAGCGGCTTCGTTGACGTGGAGGTCGGAAATTATCCCACGGGAACGTACTATTGGGATAAAAAGTATCCTGTGTCCTAATCCAGGTCATGGTCACCCACGTGCCAAATTTCCGTCATCCGTTTTAGTGTGAAAGCGTAATAAACAAACAAACTCACTTTCACATTTATAATATTAGTTAGGATTCATGCAATTATACGATACTAGCTTTTTCCTGAAGATATGGAACGGGAACAAAAATCCGTCCTTATTCCTTGTCTAAAGGGAACCTCTGTGCAAAATTTCAGCTTTATAGGTTCAAGGGTTTGGGCTGGACGTTGATGAGGCAGTCAGTCAGTAGGACTTTTCTTTATATATATTGAGATAGCTTTTGCCCGCGACTTCATCTGCGTGAAATTTCTTGATCCCCCGACCTACCCCGTCGCATCGCATTGTTTGACCAAGCGCCCACGCTATTACTTCATTTTCGCTTAGCGTTCTTTCTGATTTTTTTTCTTTTTGCTCGGCACCTACTCGTATGAGTCCTTGAGTGATGTTAAATATGCCTATAGCCTTCCTTAAGAATTGAGCTGTTATATACAAAAATAATTATTAAAGTCCGACTGGTAGTTCGAGACTAGCGCAATAAAAAAAAAAAATGTGTGTGTCAGCTCCGACACAGGACTGGAGTGTACTCCTGTTTCTTGTGCCGTTCCGAGTTTCCAACTTTCTATTTTTCGGTCATTTCTGTCGGGCTGGCTTTTCTTCAATGAATTAGTGCTGGAAAACATCGTGAGGAAACCTGTGCCTGAGAGATACCATATTAATTCTCGACAGCATGTGAAGCCAAGTTAGAGGCCCATGGGTGGGGGGGTATAAATAAAACTCTGACACACACCAGGTGTCAATACAAAAAGCACCTTTAAGGTGTAAAGGCACTCGTCCCCCCTCTCCTCCTCATCCACCAACTCCCCTTTCAACCCCCTCCCCTTCCCCCTCTCACCCTCCCCTATCATCCCCCTCACCACTCCCTCTGACCCCCTCACCCTCCCCATCCCCCTCTCCCTCTCACCCATCTCACCACATCCCGTTCCCGCTAACCTCCCCTCCGCCTCTCCCCCTCTCCACACCCTCCCCCCTCTCTACACCCTACTATCCCTCTCCACCTCTCCTCTCCTTCATCATCCTACCTCTTTCCCTCCTCACCACCCCTCCCTTGCCTTTCCCCCTCACCACACCCTCCCCCTCCCCTTTCCCCCTCACCCCCCTTCCCCCTATACCATTCCCTCTGGAGGAAAAACTATTAATGACAAACTCTATTACTTGCTTAGGCAAGTATTTGTGCCAAGTTTCAAGTTAATTAACCAAATGAAAAAGATTTTTCATATAAACTATATTCCCTGTTTTCACCCACACTGGGGTGTAATTTTAAAAAATCGTTTGGGATATTTCCGTAACTTGACTAAAATATTATTTACACCAATTTTCGAGTTAATCAGCCCCGCAGTAAAACCTGCCCTGTAAAATTGACTACCCCTTTTCATCCCCTTAGGGGTAGATTTTCAAAAACCCTGATATAAGTTATTCTTCATTTTGGTCTCAAGTATAAATACTGAGTTTCGAGTTAATCGGACCGTGCGTTAAAATTGCTCCATACAAACTTTGACATTCCCTCCTTAGGGGGTAGTTTAGGAAAACTAAAAATGCCAAACTTTATAATTTACTTAGATAAATATTCATGGCAAGTTTCAAGTCTATTAATTCAAGGAATATTTTTCATACAAACTTTGGACCACCTTATCACCCCCTAATGGGGTGAATTTTGAAAAATCCTTTCTTAGTGCACCCTTAGACCTCATAAGGAACCTACGTGCCAAATTTGAAATCTCTAGACCCAGCGGTTTGGGCTGTGCGTTGATATGTTTGTCAGTGAGTCACTCAGTCAGTTTCTTCTTTTATTATTTATTTAGATTATTCAGAAGTTCATAAAAAAACTAGTTAAGTATTGAATAATATTTAGATTTGGAAGCAAACAGTAAGATCAACTTGGAACCTTGCTAAGCATAATATAGTTAATACTATTGTTTTATTATTATTGGACTTTGATTAAAAAAATGAATTATTACATTATTATTACTACCTTCTGGCTCGCTACCTACTCGTATCTGCGTCTGGGTGCTCCTTGCGTGGCTCCGCATCACTGCCAATGCGGCGTAGGTGTCGACTGCCTCGGACATCATGGCCTATCCTGCAGTAAGAGTGCAGGCCGGATAGCACCAGATAGTGCCAGCTGTTTTAGAACCCATTGTCTTGGCACGCGACGATGGGAAGAGACCAGACGGAATGACCATAATGCCTTGGAAGGTAGGTAGGCCTTTGGTGTGGGATGCAACGAGTGTTGACACCCTTGCGCCATCCCATCTTCCTTTCACGGTGAGCTGTGCTGGGGCGGCTGCTGCGGGTGCGGAAAACCTCAAACGGTGCAAATACTCCAATCTTATCGGGACTTATAGGTTCGAGCCGTTTGCGGTTGAAACACTAGGGCCATGGGGTCCGAGTGCCCTCTTAGTTTTTCGGGAATCGCCAAGCGGTTGGTCGACTCTACACGTGACCAAAGGGCTGGCCTATTTTTTGGTCAAAGAATTAGCATTGCCATACAACGTGGTAATGCTGCCAGCCTTTTGGCACACTTTTCCTGTCGACAGCGATGCCAACGAATTTTTTGATGCCCTATGATTATTTCCTCTCTTTTTTTATATACTTGTAGATATAATTCTTTTAAGACTGTTAGATTATTACATATTATAATAGTAATCTAAAGTAATAAGTACGATACACAATTAAAAACGGCCATGTGCTTGAAATTAAAAATCAGAATATTGGGAATCGGTTAAAAAAATTCTACGAGCAACAAACCAGTTGAATGTAGCCAGGCTGAGAAGTAGAGTAGCTATTATTTTTTCCTATGAAATGAAATGAAATTGTTTATTCTGTAAATAGGATATCGGAATCACTTTTACACGTCATTATATTAAAAAAAAAACAAAAAATAAGCTAGATGAAGTCGACATTTGCTATCTGACTACCCTGAGAAGGGGTCTATTGAGGCCTTTTAAGTACCTGTAAAGATTTTGCAAAGGGATTTGTAGCTAAGAAGCTCGTAATACGTAAGTAGATTACATAAAGACGTTTGTTTGACGTGAAACATTCCTTTGAAACCGAATATTATTATGATGATAAATATCAAATTTATGAAGACATATTTTATGATCCTTTGATCACAAAATAGGTCTTCATAAATGTAAAGACTAATTGCTTTTTACTATCTCACAGAAGGTATGAAAAGTAGAAAAGTAGAGTATCCTCCTCGGGGATAAAGGTGTCTTTGTCTTGAGCCAGATTAATTCCATGCTGCACTCAAGATTCTAGTCTTAACTCCCTCGCTTCGGTCAGGAGTAAACTTACGATACGCCTTCAATTAATATATCGCCTTCGATATATCGCGATTCAATATATCGCCTGTGACATAAGACACTGCTTTATCCCCTTGGTGAATAATCTACTGCTGTTAGTTACCTACTCGGTTGTTATTTCATAAACTTTTACACGAAAAGATGTTCTTTCAGGTGCAACATCTACATTCGCCAGCAAGAGACGTCGACTGTGCGGGACATATTCCTGGCGCCGTTCAGCGTGCGCTTGGTGGCATGCGTCGTGGCGGTGGTGCTGATCGCCGCCATTGCCATCGTGGTCATCAGCCGGGCCACCGCCACTGTGGGCGTCAGTCATCGACGCATGGGATATACTGAAGCACTGATTTGGTCTACTGGGATACTTTGTCAGCAGGGTTTGTTGTTTAGTAAATCTTACTTTGGGTGCCAGAGTTCATCGAAAACACTCTTTTCCATTGTTGTAACGTTGCATAGTACATGTGTAGGTGATGTTAAATAAGGACCCCATTGTAGCCTTGAGTCGAGCGTGATCTCCAGGAAAACGATTTTATCGACGAATTCTAGTTTCTCTTGATTCAATACTATCTCACAATCACTACTTTTGACATTTGGTGAAGATACTCAATACTCAATATAAATCATTTGGTAAAGAAACTAATGCACTTAGTTTTTTTTCCATTTAATACTAAATTATTAGCAGTGAACCAATTTTGGACCTACAGTTGAGATTTATTAACGTCGTCGAAATTTGTGTCACGTTTACCTGCCGACCATCCGTCCGACCGTCTACCTTAAAAATGAAGGAAGTATCGCAAATAACACCATTTGTGGTTGATTTTTTAATAAATGCAGTAAATCATTAATATACACTAAAAAGAGGAAAGGACCCAATATTGAGCCTTGTGAAATACCCATTTTTACTTTTAAACCGAGTGAATTGATACCTACCATTTATTTGAACATGCTGTTGTCTATCATTTAAATAAGATTTTACCAAACTGAGCGCAAGTTTTCAAAGTCCGTAATGCTCAAGTTTCAAGAATTCGTGATCGACGCACAGAAATATCTTCGAGAGGTCACAAAAGATTCCTATGGCATCTTGGGCCTCTTCCCACGAGTTAAAAATGTGTTTTAATAAGGTTACACCGGCGTCGGTCGTACAACGCCCTTTGGTGAAACCAAACTGTTGATCGTGAAGTATTTTATTCGTGTTAAAATGATTGAGCATTTGATTTACCATTACCGCATTACCTTTTCAAACACCTTGCTGAAAACTGGCAACACGGATACGGGTCTATAATTATTTGCGTCATTGCTGTCCCCGGATTAAAAAATTTGCCAGCTAAATGGTTGTGTTTGTAATTTAGATAAGTGAAAAAAATACGTCAGTAGTATATGATTATAACGAAGTTAAAAGGAAAACTATCACAGCTAAGTAGGCTAGTTACAAGTTGGCGAGTAACAGTCGACCGACTTACATTTTCAGTAGGAATGTATGGGAGAACATGTTTTTCATGCAACTACTTTATTCATCCCAACTACGGAAACCTTCATGTGCGTGGGCCGACACGCACTTGGCCACTTTTTATTAAGGCGAATATGGTTGCTAACAGCGCCACCACTGAGAAAAAAAATGAATGGGAGTTATAGCATTTTGAAATTTCCTCCGATTTTGGCTTTAACTGTTATAACTTTGAACCTAGCGGGTTTAGTGTTGATTTATTTGATTAAAAAAATCCTAACTCATCTGGAAAAAAAATTGTGCATAGGAAATTTCAAAATGTTCCATATCTCCTGACTTAATAATTTTTCAATGGTGACGCTGCCGGTTAGCAGCTATACTCACCTTAAGTAGATTAACTGGTTCACTAACCTCATCTGGTAACTAATAGTCAGCAAAGCTGGTACTTCTTCTTGTCTTGTCGAATGGTACACTTGTTCTGAACTAAAGTCTGCCTAATCAAGAGACGAAAGTAACACTTGTACTGTGTCTTAACGTTGGACACTAACTAGATAAGATTTGAAAAAACTTGGTATATTATTAATTAAGTGGTTGTTAGTTAGACCGCATCGGCTTTCCGGTCAAGCGGGAGACGGATGTTTGAAGTGGATTCCGTAGAATAATCTTACTATTAGATAAATTAAAAGTTTGACGGTTATGTTTAATTGAGTGATGATCGGTAAAGCAGCTTTTTTATTAAACAAAAGTAAACCCCATGTTGTTTGTCGAGCACGTTGGATGATGTCATTAATGATCGCGTGCCGCGCTAGCGACCCGCACTTCAAAATGAATACCAAAAATAATAAATAAAATCAAAGTGGCAGTGAGTAGTAGAAAAACATTTATGTTTTAATTTTTTCAAATAATGATATAATAATAGCCCTCTTCCTCTATCCTATCTTGCTGTGCCCGACAGGGTCCACAATGATCTAAAATTATGTACCTATATTTTATAATGTACCTACCACCTACGTTAACATTGTGGAATGCAAATAAATATATTGAGTATTGATCCTATAGGGTACTTCCCGTTGACCTAGAATAATGAAATTTGGCAAGAAGCAAGGTCTCACAGCACAAATAAAGGAAAAAGTTCGAAAATTGTTCATTTGTAATTTTATAATATTTTTTAATTTTATTTTATCACATAAAAATATAAAGTAGTAGTAATAGTATTTTCAAGTCTGTCAGTCTGTCAAGACCATTTTTATCAGGTACGCATGGAGGTATCAAGCTGAAGTTAATATCAAATAGCTAAGGTCTATTTCTAAAGTCAACGCAATAAAAAATACGGCCATCTATGCGTCATATTCTGATACTCATCATCATGGTCATGAAATTTGATAAGAAGCAAGGTCCTCACAGCACAAGTAAAGGAAAAAGTCCGTAGATTGTTAATTTGTAATTTTATCACATAAAAGTTTTTTTTTGGGATGGCAATTTTAAGTTTGTTTTTGGATAAATTCTTTTTAACTACGGAACCCTTCATTGTGCGTGGTCCGACACGCACTTGGCCGGTTATTAACATTTAATGTGTGAAAGGTTTTAATTATATCTCTACAGGTAATATTTTCAAAATGATTTTCCGAATCGCAAACATTGACATTTTCCTTAAGCAAAAAAAATATCTTAACGTTATACTTAATGGAGCTAAGCAGTCAATCAGAAAGAGAGAACTGCACTGGTAGCCCAGTGGTAACGGCCGCGACTTCCAGGTCGTAGGTTCGAACCCAGACAGGCACTTTACTTTGTGTAAATTATTTCATCACTACTGCTCTCAAAACGGTGAAGGAAAACATCGTGAGAAAACCGGTATGTCCTAGAATCAAAAATTTGAAGACATGTGACATCTACCAACCAGCACTGGGCTCGCGTGGTGGATTACGGTCCACTCCCTCTCACAGAGAGGAGGCCTGTGTCCTAGCAGTGGGGACATTATTTGCTGATTACGAAGCAGTCAATCATGAGTTCATGACATGTAGGTACTCGGACAGGGTGAATCTTTTAGACGGGGTGGTAAGGGTAGGTATCTTGACCGTAGGTAGCATAATTATGCCTAAGCACAATAAAACGGTCTTAGGAGACGGTCCTTAACTTTTTGAGAAATTCGGAGTCGCATTAAAAGATTTAAAAAAATGGTAGTCGATTACCAAAGAATACTTGTATATACTAATAAATAGGGAGTATATTACTTTAGTGATAGCCGTTCGTCAGGAATATATTCTGTCATTAATATATGCAGGAACGCAGGCGTTCATCAATTCACTGAAAACGAAAAACTTCACTAGTAATCTCTGTATATTTTTGGTTGCTAAGACCAAAACTACAAACGTAGTATACAGGGAAGTTTTATAAAAATGTGGCTGTTATTTAGTAATCGTGTTGTCTTACGACTTCCTAACGAACGAAGTCGCGGGCAGAAGCTAGGCCTTAAAAAATATGCGCATACAATACACAAAACGAAATTTATTATATTTAGAATAATATTCACGACATTCCGTGTTACATTATAGATCTACCTGAAACAGTTTTGATTTATTTCTGACCAAAATGATTCAATAACTTATTTAAATGCATTTTCAATGACTGTTTTGAAAAATACTTCAGTTTCTTCTGTGTCAGAAATGTCCCCTAAAACCCGAGTCTAAAGCAGAGCAGGGGCCATACTATGACGTGAAAAAAGATCATGGATCCATCATGGTTCCAGTGTGGGAGAGAGACGGAGCTATAATATACGACCTATAGCACCATCCATTTTTCTCAACGGAATCATTATGGATTCATGATCTTTTTTCACCTCAGGCCGTACTATGACGTGAAAAAACATCATGGATCCATCATGGTTCCGTTGTGAAAAAAGAATGGTGCTATAAGTTTGTTTTATTTATTTTCTTTTTCCTGTAGGTGGAACATGGACGCCTACAAACCCGTCTGGGAGTGTTCTGCTGATCGTGTGCCTATTCTTCGCGGTGGTCACATACAATGCGTACGCGGCGTTCATAACCTCAGTGTTGTCAGTTCGCGTAGCCAGCGTCGATACCATAGCTGCCGTTCTACATTCACCCAACTTCAAGATCGGATACATAAGGAATGGGGCAGATCAAATGTACCTCATGGTAAGCCTTTTTTCCCATGTTTGGAACCGAATCTCCTAAACTCTACGATCACCAAAAAAAGAAAAAGAGAAAAAAGAAATGAAAAATTTACTTTAAAAACTTAACATCTTCCGAAGTCGGTGCCAAGCTGAGGTGCATTGAAGAATTGACATCGACTGAAGCTGTTAAGTTTTTTATTTTATTCGTTTTAGGTTTTTGAAGTCAGTTTTTACTTTTTTTAAAGTAAATTTATTTTTTAATTTTTAGTTGAATATACAATTTACATAAGCCCAAGACGAACAAAAAGAAGAATCTTTAAAAATCCGCTTAGAAAAGCCGGAGATACAGTAATTTTATGCATATAATTTTGTACATAAGAATGAATACCTAATGTATTATATACTAAAACCCTCCTGAAAGTATGTAGATCACAGTAGTGAAATAATCATCAAAATTAGTTCATGAGCTTTTGAGAAAATCGCGGAATTACAAACATACATACGTACATACGTATACAGTCCACGAGGACTAAGCTGAGCTTTGCATTTGTGTGAGTGATCACCAAAGTTTTTATCTTATTGTTTTATTACCAAAACCGTATAAAATCGATAGATTTGGTTATTCGGAATACAAAAATCTTAATTTTAGAAATTTTCCGTGTCACGGGTGACCTCACTGCATTTTCAAATATGTCAAAAAATATTACCGAACTATTATTATATTTTATAGCAATCTGTCTGATTTTCAGAATGTAGTTGAATGATACATTTTAGATACGGAAAACACAACTTTCAGAAACTAGTAGCGTCACACGTACCCAGGAGACAACCCATCTGAAAATCTTGTTTTCAGGTGTACGTTGATCAGTGGATGCGAATAAAACAATTTTCAGAAGAAAGTGTGAGCATCGTATGCGTTGAAACCATTTTGAACTTGTCGAAAATTATTACCGATCAGTAACTTAGCAATATGTCTGAAAACTGTTGGGCATGGTGAAAAAGGTTGACCAGATGTAGAAAAACTTGATATCAGACAATTTTAGTATCGCACCTTACTAATCAGACAATTTTTCAATAGTAAAAATTATTAAAAAATCGTATTGCTGCGTATTTACGTCTATCGAGCAAATGAACAAGTTGCAATTCTAAAATTCCTATGTCCGTTTCAACACCATGTGGTAACTCAATGTCGGAGTAAATCAATTTCCTCGCAAAATGCTTTTTACTCCGATAGTCAGCTACTTCTGTACACTTATGCGAATTCTCATGTGTAAATGTCTTCACTTTCTCATTTTTTATATCTTTGCAAAACACACAGATCAGGATAGCCATTTTTCATACAGGACCACACAGCATATATTATGTCACTATAACCTTACAAACGATGGGAACAACCTGCCGACGAGGCTTGTTACGGCCTTATCCCTCGCTTAACTAGCGCAAGCGTCGCGATGCTTGCGCTAGTGAAGCGAGGATAACACCGTAACAAGCACCTCGCGTTTGTCCGGCGACTCCGAAACGTTCTTTTGGTTTATGGAATTAAGTTGACACTGAAAACCGGGTTTTGGTAACCAGGTAAACAAAACATTAAAAAAAAAATGAACCAGTTTGCTTTGAGCCAGTCAAAGCCAAAATGCGCTTACGCCACATGTGACGCGCAAAATCTCTGAAAACAAACTTTTTCGTAATAAAATTACGAAATCTGTGTACATTTTTAATATCAGACATATTGTGATATAAGCATCTGCCTATTTCTTTTGACATAGCAGAAATGGACTCCCATAAAACTGTGACGTTTCTGACCGGTGCTGTCCACTGTGTCGGGTTCAGAATCATCTAAACTAACGATTTAATACGGTTTTGGCCGTAAAACGATGCGACAAGGTTTTGGTCATGGCCTCTGGCACTAAAAGAACAAAAGAAGCAGAGCTGCTTGAACTTGCTTTTTACTTTGTTTATTTTATTTTGTTGTCCTTTGCGTCATGTTTACCGCAAATAAACGTATTTTCTTTCTTTTTTTCTTTCTTTCTTTTAGCTGAAGTCATTTGATGATTTCCCACAAAAAAAAAAGAAAGTCGTATAGGTACAGACTAATTAATATTATTGCCAAACAGTTTATTTATATTTTTTTCATAGTTCCAAGATAAAAACTCAATATTTGTTCTTTTAGCTCTATAGTAAACTTTTTTATTCACTTTCATTTCTAATCATTAGAATCTACCTAAGTATCGTATTTAGGGATATTTACTTCGTGGAATTATCGTATGAAAACAATCATGAAACCTTTAGCTGAGATATCTGAAGAGATTTTCATTAATTTGTCTACCTTGAATATACAATGAAAATTCATCCTGCACCCTTTCAGGAGTTTTCCAATTTAAATCAAGATTCTTATCCGACGACATTAATAAATACGGAACATGTACTTATATACATACATATATAAACTCTCGCCTTCTTCCCGTGGGGATAGGCGAAACTACAGAACGCCACCTGCTACGATCCTTACATACTCCTTTTTAGGGTTCCGTACCTCAAAAGGAAAAAAACGGAACCCTTATAGGATCACTCGTGTATCTGTCTGTCTGTCTGTCCGTCTGTCACAGGCAGTTTGCTCCGAATCTAACGGACCGATTAAGTTGAAATTTGTTACACATATGAATTTCTGTGACCCAAACACGGACGTGTAAAGTAAATAAATTAATTTTGAATATAGAGGTCACTTTTGGGGAGCAAATAAGAAAATTAAAATAAAAAGTTTTGCAAACTACACCATGTGGCATATCACATGAAAGGGCTTACTATGAGGGTCTCAAATATATTTTTTTTTATACTTTTAAAATAAATTGTTTTAAAGTTATTTAAGAAAATAGACGAAAATTGACCATCCCCCCCCCTTATCTCAGAAACTACTGAGCCTAAAATTTTGAAAAAAATACAGAAAATAGGTCTTTACCTGTAAATTACAGGAAAACCTATAAGAAGTCTGTGATCTTAAAATAACATGGTAAATCTATCAATATAATGAGTACTAAACTTACATTTACAGTTGGAACGACGGAACGGACGTTGGACGGGAGAACATGTTTTTCAACTACAATGTTAAGCTTGTTCTTAAGATAAATTCGTCCCAACTACGGAACCCTTCATTGTGCGTGGTCCGACACGCACTTGGCCGGTTTTTTCCTCGTTTACGTTCATACATCTGGTCATATAGGCAACGCACGCCGGTAATGTACATACATGTACTTATCGTTCGTCTAATTCGCTCTTTGACTTTGGGCAATACATTTTTGCGAGCGTGAATTTAATTAGGTACATAATTGTTTTGAAATAGACACAAAAATATTTACCCATCTGACTATTAAAAAGGAATTAGAAAAGCAAACAAAAAACATCGTACGAGTACTTATGTGTCAAAAAGGTTATTGACGCAGTTGGCTTTGAATAGGCATTTAGGGTTTTATTTTGATCTGTGACAAAAAATGCTATTAGGTTTGTACTTGACCTCCCAGGGACAAGGTTCAAAGTCACTGACAACCATTATAAGTAAGAAGCACTCGCTGTAGTCGATAAATCAGTAGAATTTAGAAACCTTCTTCATAAACAGGAGAAGATTCTTTCGATGTGAATGGTTTTTCTGGCGTTATTACTCAATTTCTCTGAAATTTGAACCGAGACCTGTCAATTTGATGCCGTGATGGTATTTTTGTACGTAGACGAGATCCTATGACCGGCTTCCGACTCTGTCATCAGATCAGCTCCTTGACCCACTATGACTAGGCTTGTAAACAGAAAGAAATTTGGAAACGTTTTAAATTGCTCGAAACCGGGGTCAAAAACGAATGTCTCGGTCAATACCAATATTTTGTCGCGGAAGCCGGTATTGTAAAGCATTGGAATATACGAATAAGTATCATGTTATTGTTAATAATTATTGCTAGTAAGTTTATACACTTCCGCGGGGGTAATTAGGTAGTTACGGGACAGTGGGTCAATCTGCATTTGCAAGATATTTTGATGCATTGCACTGCTGCGAAATGGAGTGTAGATTATATTAAATGTGTCTCGAAATATGTGGTGGAACAGCTTGAGCAGCTTAAACACTCAATACTAATGTATTTGTGTCGTGGTATCTTGGTTAAACAAATGGCGTTCTCCGCTTCAAAAATGTTTTGATAAGTGATTTATTCTTTACATTGCAGTCAACAAAAGACGTGCAGCTGAATGCTTTCTACATTCGGGGCTATTCCGATGCTGATAACTTAGTATCTTCGGCTGAAGAGGGGCTGGCGCGAGCCGCGAGGCAGGACTATGCATTTTTTGCGGGACAAAGGGTAGCAAGATCTACTTTAAGGTAAAACCGCAGTCATGTGTTTTTCAATTTCAGACGTTCTGGTTTCCGTTAGCCACCCATCGATTGGAGTGTTCATAAGTTATAAAAGTCATAATGCATAATAATTATTTGTCCCTAGCATCAATTTCACCGTCTAGGTTGTGCTGCGCGCTAACAAGTTGAAGAAAAATCTCACCGTGAGAATGAGAACGTTGGAGAAATGAGTTGTGTTACCACCTGCAGTGTGATTCTGTAACCATCTCACCGTGAAAACTTAGGTGAAGTGAGCGTGGAGTGAGCTGTCAATATTGTCAATTCCTAGCAAGAACAAACTCACTTCACCTAAGTTTTCACGGTGAGATTTTTACAGAATCGACTGGCTGATGCTGGATTGACACTATTGACAGCTCACTTCACCTAAGTTTTTACGGTGAGATTTTACAGAATAGATCGGCTGCAATAGTGTTTGCGTTGCGCCAAGCTGTCGACTGTTTACACATTTCCATATTATATTGTATGTACAAATATAGTAATTAAGATTTTAGGTTATCTAGATCAATCAATCTGCCTAGCCTTTTACCAACTATGTTGGGGTCAGCTTCCAGTCTAACCGGATGCAGCTGAATACCAGTATTTTATATGGAGTGACTGCCTATCTGACCTCCACAACCCAATTACTGGGTAATACGATACCCCTTGGTAAGACTGGTTGTCAGACTTTCGGGCTTCTGACGACCCGTAACGACGTAGGTTATCTAGATATTATGTGTTAATTCGCATAACTGTCTATCACTGAACCCCCATAAATCCAATGTGTGTTTAGATGCAGTCTATATTAATTTGTTACCTAAAATCTATTAATATTTGTTCAGTTCTGTTTATGATGGTTATTTTAAATTGGCTAGCTAAAATCCGCAGACGCGATGTGTACCTGATATCTAAATTACAATAAAGTAAAAAATAGCAATATTTTTTTTTGGGAGGTCACCGACCGCTGCTAGTGTTGTTACTTGAAGTATAAGTTGAGAAAAACTGTTTTCTTATGGTTTCATCGTGTCTATGTATCAATACCCTTCAAGCCTGTGAAGTTTACACAAACAAAACGATTTTTTAAAATGATATTTCAAGTGACTACAATAAAAGCTGCGGTCGTTGACCCCACAAAAAATGATAAAATATTTTTTTTTTATCATGTTTAGATATCGATACTCATCGCATCTGCGAAACGAAACGAAACGAAACGCATGTGACTAAAAGAGTGATGAATATACATGTTGATGGATGGAGAGGTAGAAGAAGGCCAAAGAAAAGATGGATGGATTGTGTGAGGAATGATATGAAAGAGAAGGGAGTGAATGATAGCGTGACGGTTGACAGGGGAGAATGGAAGAAGAAAACGTGTTGCGCCGACCCCAAGTAATATGGGATAAGGGCAGGAAGATAATGACTCATCGCGTCTGCGGAGTTAACCCTGTATACCTATCATATACGCTGGGATTGAGGATTGTGTAAAAGTGTAAAAGTGATTCCGATATCCCATTTACAGAATAAACAATTTCATTTCATTTCAGCAATTTGAATTCGCGAGGTAAAAAAACTTTGTGTGTCCGGAGTATGCGTAGTTCATGCAAACGAAGTACCAAAATATTTTCTAAATCAATCAAGTGTGTATTTATTCCGATTGGATTACAGAATTATCTTTCTCATATTTCATGTTTAAATCAGTGTTCTTAATTAATACACATGGGAACCTAGATATTCTGAAAACCAATCGAAATAAATACACACTACCTCAAGAATAATTATGTTTGATTTACAAATTATTTTGGTATTTCGTTTATCTATCAACCCGCTCTGTGTCCGCGTGGTGGGCTACAACTCGGTCCTTCTCATAGGCCCCGTCTTAACCAAAGCGATAGTCCTTCCGGTTTTCCAAACAAATGAGTGACATAAACGCTATGCTCGCTTTGGTTAGGACACGGGGATGAGACGAGACTCGAGTCCTAACAGTGCGAATATTATAGGCCACGTCCTAACCAAATGCGATAGTCACGCGAGTACGCGATAGTCGCGCTCTTTTATGTGAATTGTCATATTCGCATAAAAGAGCGCGATCAATCAAGTCACGTTTGTAGGTCATACATATTTCATAAAAACGATCGAGTAATCGCGTACTCGCACGACGGTCGCTTTCGGTTAGGACGTAGGGATTGGCTGATTAGATGGTTGTTATGTATATTTTGTCGGACAGGTCTCTGAGTCAGGCTCGCGGGCGATGCGCGGTCCGGGAGCTGCCGGTGCATTCCACTCGTGCGCACCTCGCCTTCCCTCTGCCGCGCCAGTCGCCCTACGCTAGACCTACCCTTCTCTCGTAAGTTTTATTAAATTCGAGTCTAGCTGACTCGATAGACGTTGTCCTGTCCCAACATGGTCTTGAGTTCATACAGATTCCATAGAAAAAGGTGCTTTTAGTTTTTCCCGAATTAGCCATTTTTTCTTTCTCTAAAAACCTTATTCGGACTCTTACGAAAATTATTAAAAAAACTATATCGGTCCAGTCACTCTCAACTCTTAAGTGATGCACTTACCAACGAACGGCATTGAATTTTTATATTATGATATGTGTCACAATGTCTTTTAACTGCAAACAGAAATACCGATTCCAATTTTATTATTTTTTTGTAGCTATTTATATTTAGGTAAAAGTTAAAGTTATCAAGGGTTTTATGCAAATGGATTTTTCTCTTGAAAAGTGATTACGTGACTCGAACGGCGTAGTGCAAACGAATCTCTAAAAGTGTGAAACCAAGACAGAAGGTAGTTGATAATTACTCACCAGCACACCCTTGAGGGATGCCCTGCTTGGGCAGTGCAACGCCGTGACCTGGTCACGGCGGTTGGTGCTGCGGATACTCTCTCGCTTGCGGACATGATCCAGTCCATGGTCGGAAGTGAGAGCGCGTGGGACGCCATCGCCTCCTTCTGCGAGGAAGTGATGGTCGCGAAGGAGGCGGTGGAAAGAGAGAGGGACGATGCAACCTCCCTTCCAATCCGTGGCAGACGAATCGGGCGCCGGAGAGCGCGGAACAATCTCCGGCCGCCTTAGGGTTAGGCCTGCAGGCAACAGATTGGGGAGTTTGTTGCCTGAACAGTGAAAGGCCCGAGACGGCGGCGGCGGCGCGGCGTGTTTCGCGCGCGCCTCTCTCCAGAGGAATTTCGGCCGTATAGGACGGCTGAGGGAGATGGGGTCTGCATGAATTCATGTGGCATTCCTAACCGGAGGAGCATAACGAAATGCCCAGGCACTCCAGCACCCCGGGTAAAGGTAGCAGCAGAACACCGTGTGGTTTTAGTCAGTAAAAATCTGTCAGAACTCTCCACCCACCCCAGGGTGGAGGACATCAATAAGGATTTCGACACAATAAAAAAAAGGTACCTGCAATGAGGTTTTGATATCCGGCTCAGATTTTATAACAACACATTCATTTCATGAAATTGTGGAATTTAATGATTTTAATTTAATATCATTTAGGCTGTATTTTCGGTCGGTAGCGGTGAGCGGGAGCGGAATAAAATATGCAGCGGAACGCTAGAGCTATATTTTCGGTGCACCGCGGGAGCAGGGCGGAACCGCCCATCAGTCGCCAGTACAAATTAACATTTACTACGGACAACAGAGTGTTTGTAAAGAAAATGGCATTTTCAAAATGATGAGGTACGAAATACACTATTGGCATGGGATATTTTATTACTACTTCGCTCAATTTGGTTTTTCACAATTTCTCGATAGTATCTTTATTACTACGGCCAGGATAGCATGCTTTCCACGATACAGGCCGTTCTAAAACGGCAGTAATTAAATTTTCAGTAGAATAAGACATTCTTGAAGCGCAATACCAAAATAAATAAAATTTTGCGATATCGTGATCCGCTCATGACACCCGCTCCACCCGCCCCGCGTTCTCTGTTAACCACTCAAAACAGTTCATTCTGAATATAACATATGAAACGAGCGTATCGCTTCCGCGGTTCCGCTGCTCACCGAAGATGCGACCTAACAGTTAGTATTTGAAAATAGAGGCTCGTTTCACGGCGTTTGATATTACGCGGTAAGTTTATAGCTTCCAATCGACTTTCTATTTGACCTTGTAATCAACTCGGCCTATTACCGTCCTCTGCTGGACATAGGCCTCTCCCAGGCAGCGCCACAACACCCTGTCCACCGCTTTCCGCATCCAGTCTGTCCCAGCCACCTTTATTTCGAACTGTATCTAGTCCACTGCAATGAGGATGCGCACATTTTTGCGGGCACACTACAATACGTGCCACTAAAGATGAGACTTGACACACCACGTGGTTTGATTTGCGCAGTAACCGATTTTAGGTCTTTTTAGCGGTATGAGGTCTGAGCGCGGGACGCGGGACAGGGCGTCATCGGGGCGGCGGAAACAGCCGGGAGGCGCGGACAAGTCTCATCTTTCGTCACGCGTATTGTACGCTTGCTGATACGCGGTCTCCACTCCAGGACTCGTCTGCTCCACCAGCCCTCAGCCCTCGGTGCTTCGACAAACATGGCCAGCCTACTGCCACTTCAGCTTGCTAACTCTGCAAGCTATGTCGGTAATACAAGATATCTTTAATTAACTGGACAAAGTCAACAAGGATTACTAATAATTGTTAATTATCATAAATGTAGAAGCAGCAAAATGTAAAGAACTAACTACAACAATAAAAAGTCGGTAATCATAAATTCAAATCAAACTAAATCTGCGACTTCTGAAAATGTTCCAAATATTATTATTTTGTTCTTTTTGACGTCGATGTGCACTTATTCTTTTATTTTTACCGCCTGAACTTACCCGAACGCGCCAAGGTTGCAAACATTTACTTCGTTTCCCGAGGACGTGAGACTCTATCACGTATCGCGTGACACAATAATTAATAGTAGGTAGTCTCTGAAAATGGTAGATACCTATTTGAGTGCCTAGTGCCTTTTAAAAACGAATATAAATGATAAACTAATTAATATTATAATTATATTAAATATCATGGATGTTTATTATCCATGAAAATCAGCATTTCAAAACAGTTTTTTTCCAAAAAAAAACACCATCTATTCATAAAACAAAGTCGCTTTTTTGTTTGTCTGTGTGGCCGCGTTATTCTTCTAAAATACGCAACGGATTTTGACGCGGTTTCCACCATCAGTTAGATAATTTTATTCCGGAAGGTTTTTATGTATAATCTAAATATATAAAAGTAGAAACTGACTGACTGACTGACATATCAACACACAGCCCAAACCGCTGGTGCTAGAAGTTCCAAATTTGGCACGTAGGTTCCTTATGAGGTCTAGGGGTGCACTAAGAAAAGATTAAAGAGAAACATAATTAAACGAAGTACTAAAATTTGCCATTTTGTCAAGTAGTGAAAAATACGCATTTTGGAACACTTATTTGCGTGCGCTGACTAATAGTAAGAGATACATAAAATTAATGTTCTACAGGATTGTACATCTTAAAACGTTCAGCAGAAAAGTCCGCGATAGCATACTTGTATGTCTATCTTCTAAGGATTATCCACATTAACCATTTTTATCTTTTAGAATTTCATATAAAAAATATTTCCGATAAAATATATTAGTTGAACTGGGCATTTCATTATGATTAAAATACGCCTTGACATCATATCATTTAAATGATTACTTTCAAATATCACAGAATTAAAATTACGCGCAACAAAATAAAATTATGATTGACGGCGCGGTCTTCGAACCCTTCCTCGGCTATTACGATCATCTACATTACATAATTTTACATACGAGTACCGTCTTTGATGACTGTGGTGCTGGTGGCTCAAGCTAAAACATTATTAATTAAGTTTGGACGTCCAAACTCCACTAATGGAGAAGGATTCATAATTTATTTTCATTTATCCAGTTCAACATAATAAGTAGGGGGCAGGGAAGGAGAATCAAATTTTATTTGCGTTCATTGGTAGTGGGACCCAATAGACCATTTTTGTATTTTTAATTATTGTAAGCCCCGTTTACACGGTGATGATCAGTACGATAAATTACTGTATAATTTTGGATAAGAAGTAGGTAGTCCAAAATTAGCTTGCACAAATACAAGTACTTAAAACAAAAAGGCCTTTAATTATAATTTTTTGGTAATTTTAGTAGATCGAGCCCGTGCAAAGCCGGGGCGGGTCCCTAGAATTTTTTTTTAAATATTTTTTTTGCTTTTATTAAATAGTTAGTTAATTATTCGTTTAAAATCAAAACAAAAAATCAATGCTAAGTGCATATAAAATTGAAAAAAATAAAAAGACTGCAACAAAAAAAATCTAAACAAGGTCACTTTTCAAGCAGTGTGACGCAGGTGGCAGTTCTCAGACATGTCCCTGAGTTTCCCCGGTATTTTATTACTTAGTAGTCAATGAAATTACTTTTCCGGAAACTTGCAAGTTACATACCTATTAAAATTAAAAGTGAGTTGGTTTGTTTTTTGTATTTGTTTGTTAGTTTCGGGGGTAGTCAGATAGGAAATGATCTCTTATAAAGTCAGTTCTATTCAGTTTTTAGGCTTCCGTACCTCAAAAGGATAAAAAACGGAACCCTCACTTCGTTGTCCGTCTGTCTGTCTGTCAGTATGTCAAGACCCTTTTTCTCAGGAACGCGTGGAGGTATCAAGTTGAAATTAATATCAAATACGTAGGTCTATGGCCCCTTGGAGTTAAGGTGAAAAAAAAAACGGCCATTTATGCGACAAATTTTGATACTCGCAAGTAAATCAAAAGCTATAGGGTACTTCCTGTTGACCTAGAATTATGAAATTTGGCAAGAAGCAAGGTCTCACAGCGCAAGTAAAGGCTGTCACGAAAAAAAGTATTTTCAAGTCAGTCAGTCTGTCAAGACCCTTTTTCTCAGGAACGCGTGGAGGTATCAAGTTGAAATTAATATCAAATACGTAGGTTTATAGTCCCTTGGAGTTTAAAAAAAAATCAAGCTTCTAAGTGTATGCAATAAAAAAAAAAACCGGCCAAGTGCGTATCGGAACACGCACAATGAGGGGTTCCGTAGTTGAAAAGAATTTATCCCAAAAACAAACTTAACAATGGATCCCAAATTTTTTATTTTTATTTTATAATACTACAAACTAACAGTTTTTGGACTTTTTCCTATAATTGTGCTGGGATACCTTGCTTCTTGCCAAATTTCATGGTTCTAGGACAACGGGAAGTGCCATTATAGGTTTTGATTTACTTGTGAGAATCAAAATATGTCGTATCTAAATGGCCATATTTTTTTATTGCGTTGACTAGAAGCTTGATTTTTTTAGAACTCTTTAGGGATCATAGACCTACGTATTTAATATTACTTTCAACTTGATACCTCCATGCGTTCTTGGGTCTTGACATACAGACAGACGGACAAACAAGTGATCCTATAAGGGTTCCGTTTTTCTTTTTGAGGTACGGAACCCTAAAAAACGTGATTTTTACATAATATACAACTCTCGGCAATAATTCTAATTTATACCATGATATAAGAGTAACCCGATGTTCGCAGGGACGTATAAATATCGCGGTGATTTTTTTCGCGCACTGGATTTTCAACGCTCTGCTTAGCGCCGAGAGTTGAAAATCCAACAGTGTGTTTTTTCGACGCGCTGGGATGCACTCTGTTGTTGATAAGTTGGATTCTCGAAGCTCGGCTCAACACCGAGAGTTGAAAATCCAGTGCGCGATAAAATCCCGCCGCGATATTTTTACGTCCGTGCAAACGTCGGCTTACTTTGCAATGAGTTGACTTTACGTAAAGTTGTTTTATCGTGGATGTGCTCCCTTAGTCTCTTGCAGCTGCGCAGTGGCGGCGCGCTGGCTCGTCTGGAAGCCGCCTTAGTTCCCGACATGCCCCAGTGTGCACCACCCCCAGGCTTCGCCTCCGCTCGAGCCACTGACGTTCGATCTGCTCTCATCCTTCTTGTCGTGGGGCTCATCACATCTCTGCTTTTAGGTGAGTGTTAAGACTCACGCAGACAGGCGCGTTACGACACAGGTAGAACAATTTCCGTGAAGTTTTCATTGAAATTGTCCCTCCAGAGTCGCGTCGCGTTGCGTCGCGCCTGTCCGCGGGAGCCTTAGGTGTGCTTTTATGAAAAGTCATTACTTTAATAGGTGTAGATCTAATCTAAATTTTTAGTCACAGAAGACAGATCTCATATTAACAAAGCTGTGAAAGATTCACAACAAGCATTTCATTACCAATAAACTCCTTGTTTTTTTCAAACATTTAACATGAACATTTTGTTAATTTACACTCAGTAAGATGATAAAAATTTTGACCCTTAAAGTTGCCTCTGTCTTTAATAACGTCCGATGTCGATGATAATGTCAGGGCCCTTGCAAGTTGCAATCATAAGGGCATGCAGCGCGATGACCATCTGCTATCTGACGTCATTGGCGCATTTCTCAAAATTGACTGAGGTAAAACATCACAAGGTAATCCACGAGACATGTTTTGGAACCGGCTGTTGGTACCTATACTTACACTTTTGATCATAAACAATCGGAAGGAGACGGACCAAGGTCGGGAACAAGGTGCTCTTAAAATGGTTGCATGCGTTCTTCCATTCTGTTTTTTGTGTACTGAGTTAGTGTTTGCGATGTTAGAACTTGGATTGCTGCTTTTTCGTAAATGATTTATATTTCTCATTCAAAGTTAAGCAGGTTGGTACGAGTATTACTTAGAATATTAGTATATTTAGTAAATGTTTTAATCAGATACCATCTACGTAAACTACCGCCGACTTATGAAAATATCGGACAATTGGTAAAACCTTTGGAAGTTTGGAAAGAAAATCCGGTAATTTATATGATCGCGTCTGGATCAACCATAGATTAAATTTCAATTTAAATATTTCAAACCATGACTGTTTCGTATATGATACCTACATACCGACCCATAAAAGATTATTCAAATGTGTCTGTCTCTAGAGATTTCTGTGACATCATAGAAAAAAATTATCTGATTATTATATTGTTTCAGGTTTGGGAGAATACTGCTGGAAAAATCGGAAGGAGTTGAAGACTTTCTTGACTGGATGTTATCGCCAAATTATCAATATTATAACGCATTAAGGGTGACATCTGTCGCAAGATGTTGGTGACAATGATCTTAAATTAAATTACAGAATTCGTTCGTAGGCGTAGGTCACAAAGTTACGAAGTGGTAGCGATTATATTAAATGGTTATGTAGTCAATATATGTAGCTAATACAGCACTTAATATTCAAGTAGATTTATGCAGAATTGTAGAAACGAATAAAGTTATGGAATATACAGCAAAGCAGCGTGAAAATGAAGTAATAGAAAATAAGCAGTCCATGTTCTTGTAGAGTGTAACAATAAAAGCTTACTTTAGTTATGTTTTCGTTTTAGAATCCAATTCCCTTCAGCATAGGCAAACAGAAGAAACGGTACTAAACATAGATTTATTATAATACCATACAATAAAACCTAAATTAATGAATAATAATAACAATAAAGACTATCCTCTTTTAAGATAATGTTCTTCAGGAAGCGTTTGTTTGGTGACAGCTGCGTCTATGCAGGTCTTCAGATCCTTTTTCGATCTTGCAGCATCAGCCAACGCCTTCTGAATGGTAATAGTTTCTACTGTTTGGAGGTTCGTGGCCAGGCCGAGAGCTGCCCATACTCGGATGAAGGCTGTCGAACAGCCAAAATCTGTAAAAAAAAATTTTATAAGAATAGCATATTGTACCTATGTTCATTTACATTTGTATGTCGTCTGCCTAGCCTTTTCCCAACTATTTTGGGGTCAGCTTCCAGACTAACCGGATGCATCTGAATACCAGTAGTTTACATGGAGCGGCTGCCTATCTAACCTCCACAACCCAGTTATTGGGTAATACGATACCCCTTGGTAAGACTGGCTGTCAGACTTTCGGGCTTCTGTCGTACCGTAACGATTGTCAAAGATCCACGGAAGGAATGACAGCCGAGACCGCGGCTTAACGTGCTTTCCGAGGCACCACAGAGTACTTTTAGAGGCACGCAGGGGTCTTGATATGTAAAGATGGTCACCCACCCAAGGACCAACCGCAGCAAGCGTAGCTTAACCTGATCGATCGTTACTTAGCCACAAGCCCCCCATTACATTTACATTTGTACACTTACACAAAAAAAAAACAACGTACGAGTCGACGTGCAAGTTTTACTGCGCAGAATTACGCAAGTTCTGTTGGATTCGCAAAATTTTTTTGAAGAATTATACGGTCGGTTAAGTCTCATACTTTATGCACGTGTACACAAAAAACAAGAATACGGTAATTTCTGTGATTTATATTCAACTAGTCACAGTTACCTGCTCTTGCTTCGCTGGGGTGCTGTGGTGCCACGTCAAAACAACGAGATTTATCCGCTAAGTTAAATCTTCCGGAATAAATTCTCTAAGTGATGGTGAAAACCGCATTACAAACCATTGTTGGAAGAACGAAGCGGTCACACAGACGTACTCTTAAAGCGAATTTTTTATATTATTTACTAGCTTTTGCCAGCGGCTTCACCCGCGTGGATGTCGGAAAATATCCCACGGGAACGTACTACCGGGAATTCCTTCCTTATTCCTTGTCTACATTATGAAGGGAACTTCTGTGCAAAATTTCAGCTTTCTAGGTCCAAGGGTTTGGGCTGGGCGTTGACGTCAGTCAGTCAGTAAGTCAGGATTTCTCTTTTTATTTATATAGATTATTATATAGATAAAGTATATAAGCATTAAGTCCGCCTTTGTACAGTATTTTTTTACTTGTGCATAAAGTTTTAATAAATAAATAAATAAATAATATAATCATCTTGCCACATTTTGGAAGCATTTCGTGTTTTGGTTTTGCAAACCATTAATAAATGTTTTCACAATAACTTTTGAATTCGCTGCAATAAAGCTGAAAGTAGATTGAATGTCTTAATATATTTTTTTAATTTTTTTTTTTTTTTTTTATAAGATCAGCAGTTTTAATTACAATGTACAAGCTAACACTAAAATATATATATTATGTACAAGTATATAATAAAAAATAAAAAGGGGAAGAGCTCATAGGGCATCATAAAATTCGTCCACATCGCTGTCAATGGGAAAAGTGCCCAAAAGGCTGGCAGCATTGCCACGTTGGATGGCAATGCTAATTCTTTGGGCTAAAAATAGGCCAGCCCTCTGGTCCCGTGTAGAGTCGACCAACCGCTTGGCGATGTCCCGAAAAACTCGATGAGCACTCGGACCCCAAGGCCCTAGTGTTTCAACCCCAAACGGCTCAAACTTTATTATTTATGTAAACACAGTAAAATACATAGAAATACGACATAATTATAATTTTGAGTACAGAGAAGAGTATTATGTAGTTTTTGTAGAAGTTACAAGCTTTTATTTAGTTTCACCTGTCCCGCTGTCTGTCTGTAATCTAATCATGCAAGTTACATTTGACCCACTTCCCAGTTTCCGATTGAGCTGAAATTTTACATAAATATGTAAATCGGAGACTATGTAAATGGAGCTGATCTGATGATGTAGCCGGAATGTGGCCATGGGAACTCGGTAATAAAACGACGCAACCCTATCGCGTTTGGGCTCGTTTGTTTCGTCTTGACAAGGACTCTGGTCCTAGATGATATCAAGACTAATAAAAGCTTGTTTAATTTTTTTTTTAATAATACACTTGTTTTTATTTTAAAACTTACCGTAAGTTCCGTATTCTCCAGATTTGTAGTCATATGGCACGAGGTAGTGGTAGTGAGGCCAGAATGTCTTAGTTAATATGAAGACCGTGTTAGAATCAGGTGGAGATCTGCAACAAAAGTAGGACGGTTTTAGCAGCTATAGGACATGACATCGCTCACAGTGAAGGTCAAGCTAGCTGGATACAGGCACCGCAAGGCCTAAGTCTAAACGTGTTTTTATCTGTCATGTAGATTATTAAAAATTATTGGACGCGTATTTATTCTTCTTTTACGTAATCAAAAGGTTACGGCGATACATAGAGCTAAAACGTGGCATGACGTCACTCCTAGCTAAATTTTATAGTTACGTTGTTTGTTATAGTTGTGACGTAGCGAGCCCCCACGCCCCAAATTTAATGCGTTTTATGTAAGTCATTTTTTATTATTAAGATAAAGAAAAAATACGTGTTTAATTTTGCTTTATTTTATTTCTTTTTTTTACCCAGTATCATCCCTATTAAGAATTCTCTGTCTGTCATTCATCTTTGACAGTCGTTACGGGTAGTCAGAAGTCCGAAAGTCTGACAACCAGTCTTACCAAGGGGTATCGTAACTGGGTTGTGGAGGTCAGATAGGCAGTCGCTCCAAAAAAAATACTAGTATTTAGCTGCATCCGGTTACCCTGGAAGCTGACTTCAACATAGTTGGGAAAAAGCTAGGCAGATGGTGATGATGTGACCGGTCAAGTGGGCTACAGTACAGGCCCACGATAGAGACCGAGAACCAGGCTGTGTTGTGGCAACTTTGAAGAAGACATTGTGGGGCAGTGGACACCAATAGGCTGACGTGATTAATTGACTTAGTTATGTCTGATTTAACTAGGTCAAATGACTATCACAAATATTACGTGATAAGGGTTAAGTAGTGCCATTAATGGCACTATTACACTTGGTCGTTGTTTCGAATGCCAATGGAATTCTGGTTAACAACCAAGTGTGATGTTAATGCTCCTTAATCGGCTGTTTTATTAGATAGGTCTACGAGCCTGCATGATGCTTGTATGGCGTGTTTTTATTGATTAACAGACCCTCTAAAGCAGCCATAATCAACCTTTTTTTTGTTGGGCCACTTTCAGATTTTATCTGTGTCCCGCGGGCCGCTACACACAACACAACATCTGCAACAACAACAACAACATCATCACACACATCACATCTGCAACATCTGTTACATCTGTTATTTAGGTGTTAATGAAAAAATCGATTAAGTAGGTTTAATTGTTTATTTAAATTTTAGTGAGAACGATGATATTGGGAGCATTTTTTAACTATTTCATCTAGATCTGGCTTGTCGCTACTCTTAATACGTCATCGAGATGAGAATCTGTAAGCCGGTTTCTGTATACGTTCTTTGTTATTGATAGGTAAGTAAGTAAGCTCGTTAATAGAATTTGAAGCTACACGGGTGGGCCACTTTCGAAAGCCTGGCGGGCCGCATAGTATAGCTGCTCCAAAGCTTCATCATTAGACCTTGTATGTTCATGTTTTTCCATTTGATTAAAACTCTTTCAGGTATAAGGTATCATAAGCTGCGTACGAGATTATGAGGCTATTATTCTGAGTACGTATTCCTATCAATACGATCGATGAGGCATGGGTACCTGTTGAGGCTGTTACTATTTATATCATCCGTTAGACTTAGTCAAGACCAAGTAATTTTCTAGCGATTCAAAAGCACTTCTACTAATTTTATTAAAGCATTAAGTTAGTAGGCATCTTTTATTGACAAACAGTCATTGACTCTTGGTGAAGATTATGAACAAAATAATTATTTTCAATTTCGAAGAAACCAAAAGCTGGAGGGCGTGTAACTGAAAATGATTGTTCCAAGTTTCGAACAATGACGTAAGCAAATGGATCTTTTTAAAAAAATATTATTTGTACGATTTCAGGATAACTTTTCATTAGGTACACGGGTGTAGAGTTCACGCAATTCCTTCCTGATTCCTAACAATAGACTGAGCATATTAAGGTATATTCCATTTCACCGAGATCATCTTCTTATTACAATTATATAAAAACAATTACGTACTGTCCGTTAGTCTCGCTCAAACTCAAAAACGGTTTAACCGATTTGAACATTTTATTTTATTCTCTTCTTGACTAGGGTGGTAAAATTAACAGTAACTACTGATAGCTGACCGCCAAATTTTTTCAAACTTTGAAAAATTCGTGTTCTCGATGTGGAAAAATATATAAGAACTTTGCTGAACCTTTTTGTTAAGATGTTGTCTACATCTGATAATACCTAAGTGGTGGTATTTTACAATACTAATAAAATTGATTTCTCATCATCTATCCTGTGATACCTCCATGATGCGTTCAATGGCTTTTAATAAACAAGACAACATTGTTTTATCAGGCCGATTGTTAACCGCGACCGCCACGTCAAATGGACGTCAACGAGAACGAGATGATGGCGCCCGAGTAACAATACAATACCTACTTACATTTACTATGTCCGAGTGTCCACCGCACGCCATCACCGGGATGTCACGTTAAGTTCGAATAATCTCGTTTCTCGTTGACGTTGTGCGGTGGACAAACCGTGTACCAAGTTTGGCGTTAGTTCCAATTGTGGCCATGCGCCACGTACGTACTATGGGCCAAAGTTCCGCATGACCACCTCAAAGGCGATAATCGCATGCACGGCTCACGATTCGATCGCACAATGTTCGTTTGTCACTAGCTGCGCTCTCACAGGAATATTTTCTTAAGTGAGCATGCTTAAGTTTTGTCCATAGTACGTGGCGCATGGCCACAATTGGAACTAACGCCGTCATCTTGGTTTTTCAATACAACTTCTGTGGTAATTTATCGAATGTTTACCAACAACGCCCCCCTGTCAATGTCATTCACGCGCCAAAAGCCTTTTTTTCCAAATCAAAATATTTAATCGCTAGATTATGGTACATGTACCATAATCTAGCGATTAAATATTGAAATAAACAACTTAAGACCATGGTCTTAAGTTGTTTATTTCAGCATATCCTGCAATAACATGGCGTGCAATCATGCGATGTCAATTATTCTAACTAACAAATTACAGATTTTATTGACTTGTCTTCTAAATAGTCCTTAATGGTGTAATATCTTTTAAATAGTAAAAGTATGAAAAGCATTTTTTTAAACATTGCCAGCGGTAGATCTTGAAATCTATTTGGTAAATGATTGTAAATAATAATCGACATGCAGTATACATTTTTCTTAAATAATTTTAGTTTTATTTGTGGCAGCCGAAGTCTATCTGTATGCCTTGTTCGGCTATTTGACCTTTCAGTGTTAATTTCAAATAAATTGTAATTTCTTTTAACAAAAATACATATTTAAAAAAATATAAATATGGCAAAGGTAGAATTTTAACTTTTTGAAATAGTGGCTTACAGCTATCTAAAAAGTGAGCTCCACAAATTGCTCGGATACATTTTTTTTAAGCTTTAAAAACTCTGTCAAAATCTACTGAGTTACCCCATATAACAATGCCGTATCTAAGTACGGAGATACATAACCATGGTCAGCCAGCATTGCAGTATCACACTTTACCGTTTGTCTAATTCTTTTCAAGACATAAAAACGATCTATTTTTAACAGAATTTTATATGTGTGTTTTTCAAATGCAATTTTTATCGATCGTTATACCCAAGAAAGAGTACACAAATATCGACAGTAGTCGATTGAGAATCTTTATAATGAATGTCTAGTTTATATAATTCTTCATCGTATGTCTGAAATTGTATTATGTTTGTTTTAGTCATATTTATTTTTAAGTAATTTTTTTCTAGTCAATCGATTGCATTATCCCGACCTTGGACGATTTCTTTTTCAAAATTTTTGTTATTGTCACTCTTAATAATTATTGTAGTGTCATCCGCGAATAGTATGCAATCTTTACCTATCGCCTCTGGAATGTCGTTGATGTAAACTAGAAAGAGTAGTGGGGATACGATACCTCCCTGTGGCGTGCCATTATTATTTTGTTTGTATTCCGACCCGCGTTTCCGGTTTTTTTTTCATTTTGACAAGTTTTTGTTATTTCTACGGATTGTACTCTTTCAGAAAGATAACTTTTGATCCAGTGCGATTTCAGTCCAGTCCTTGTAGCAGTGTACTTACTTTTCGCCAGGCCTGAGACCCCACACACAAATAGCGCTGTCGATCAACCAGGCGGCATGAATCACGACCAGGTACCGAAGAAAGCCGATGACGAACACTGAACTAAGAATACTGTCATCCCAGTACTCAAGAGGAGCGTTCAGAGGCAGCAGCAGGAACAGTACTGCGTATAGCCCCCAGTACAATCTGAAATAAACACAGAAGAAAAAAAAATCTTTAGTCTCATGAATCCTCAACATGGTCTGGATTATATCCATAGCTAAGTGAATAACCATTGCTTATTCAGGTCTTTTAAAAACTATAGGTACTTGTCGGAGTTTCTTGTGATCACTGAGAAGAAAAACCTTAACAAACTCAGTTTCTTTTAAAGTTCAGACATATCTATAAACCATTATCACTACGCTTGATGTGGTGAGTGATTCCAGATCCCATATTGAACTCTCACCTCTTTTGGAACATAACAACTGAATCTTTTTCAAGATCCGACATATCAATAGCATCCTTCAGTTTCTCCTGGCGTGGGCTTAGTTTCCAGAGACGAGTCAAGAAGTGTGAGTACACGAAGCCCTTGTTGTAGTCGTAAGGATCATCGTCTGTGGCAAAGTGAGCGTGGTGGAGTCTGTGGTAATGCACCCAGTCGTATATGGAGCCCTGGAAAACAGAACAATAGTGTTATTGACGTTTTGAAAGTACATATTGTATTATTAAGTATCAAGCGGACCACATTGGTTTGAATACCTTCAAACAAATACTACCTATTGCAGTATCTGTCCGTGTCCGTCCACAATCTGTCCGTACCGGTTTGACTGATCCTTTAGAAGGCTTGGGTTAACGTTAGACATTTGAATAAACGTCTTTAATGCGTCAATGAAGCGACCTATCTGCTTTTATCAGGTCCAATTGGGCTATTCCAAATATCCGGTCGACTTGGGAATCTCGATTTGCACTCGCGCAGTCGATTTCTAATCTCAGTGGGTGTGCACGACCATAAAAGTATTTCTTACACCAATTTCATATAATTTAATTGCACTAAATACCTAGTCTAAGAATAAAGCAAGCACTTGAATGACATGATTTAAGTTGAAATACTTATAATGATTAATCTATACTTATTATAAAATAAAGTCACTTTTCGTAGTCTGTCTGTGTGGCCGCGTTGTTCTTCTAAACTACGCACCGGATTTTGATGCGGTTTTCACTATCATTTAGATAATTAATTCCGAAAGGTCTTTATGTATAACACATTAATATTTCACTTATATAATATATAATATCGTAACCGTCAGGTTTTGTCAAGTTGTAAAAACCGTGCGAAGCAGGGCCGGGTCGGTCGTTAATAATATAGTAATGACTAGCTTCTGCCCGCGACTTCGTCCGCGTGAGTTTCGTACTTTTTTATAACAATAAGAATATAGAGTTTTGTTCACGGCTAATTGTCCTCCACTACGTGTGATATTTGAAAAAAAAAAGAAATACCTACTGTAAAGGACCGGTATCTACCTAAATACCGTCTTTCATAGTATTTCTTTATACACAATGTTTTTCACTAATTCGGAAGGGGGCACTAAAACAACCAGGCTAGTTGGAGAGCTTACACGTGAGCAAGCCACATAAAACTGGCCGTGGGAGAAACAGTCTTGCCGCAAATCAACTCCTGCAAATTTCAGAGTTTGTCCCTGTGATTTATTGATAGTCATCGCGAAACAAACCTTGATTGGGAACTGCAATCTTTTAAATTCAAAAGGAAGGTCATTTGGTATCAATGGTATACGCGGCACGAAGACAGTTTCTCCTCTGGCAGATCCAGTTAGTATTTTGGCCTCAATAACATTGCGGCGGAGAGCTGTTACTTGGAGTCTAGTTCCATTGCACAATTTTGGAGGCCGTATATTTCGAAGCAACATGACAGGAGCACCTACACGCAACATAAGTCTGTGACACGGAAGACCCGGCGGATTAAGAGAGTTTAAAAATTCTACAGGATAATTGACCGACTCGTCCATATCGACCATGGTGTCAACAGACTTATAAATCATTTCTTCACCTCCGAATGTATTTATCAACATTTCGTTGATCGCAGCGGCTTGGTCGTTTTTGGGAGTCAAAATGGCTCTCTCGCATAACCACTCCATCGGTTTGTCTTTAATATTTTTAACATCAGGATAAATTTTATCTATAAGTCCCTCAACTGTTGATACCACAGTACATAATTCATTTGGTATTTGTATCAACCCATCTATTTGTGGAAAGTTTCCGTTTCCGATTTGAAGAAGAAGATCTGAAAATCTACCTCCAGAAACTTCACCTCTGAGATGTACTCTCATGTTTTGAGTGAGTTTTAACACTTTAATCGAAGGCCATAAGAAAGATCTTTTGATGCATGCTTTGATCTCATCTGCGCGCGTTCCTTTGGGCACTACCGGTAAAGTCTGGCGAAAATCTCCTGCTAGCAACACCGTCATGCCACCCATTATGTTTTTATTATTTCGTATGTCCTGCAGACTCCTATTCAAGGCTTCGACTCCTCTTTTGTGTGCCATCGTTATTTCGTCCCATACTATTAGTTTAGTATTTTTAAGCACTTCGGCAAGATTGCTTTGCTTTGGTATATTGCATAAGGGTGTCTCTACATTTGTAAGGTTTAGAGGTAGTTTTAAGGCAGCGTGTGCAGTTCGACCTCCTTCTAATAATGTAGCAGCAATCCCAGACGATGCTACAGCTAAAGCTATGTCTCGAGTGCTTCTTACTTTTGCCAAGAGCAAGTTTATAAGATAAGTCTTACCTGTGCCACC
Source organism: Cosmia pyralina (assembly GCA_946251885.1). Lineage (NCBI taxonomy): Eukaryota > Metazoa > Arthropoda > Insecta > Lepidoptera > Noctuidae > Cosmia > Cosmia pyralina. The sequence continues at coordinate 18,657,566 of OX276346.1, forward strand.
AGGGGCGTCCAGAAAGAAAATTTGTCCTTCGCTTACTTCTACGCTTTTCATGACTTGGTCATATACAGACTTTTGCTCGGCGGTCAACGATTCCGTACTATTATTTACAAAACTTTCCAAAGCTACTGTATCAAAATTAGTTTCTCTCATGTACTCTCTATTACCGGCAACTTGTGGTTTGGTTGGTTTTGGCAAACCGTACATATCTATTGATTTTCCACCTAACGTCAGCACTGCTTCTTCAATATCAGATAGACATTCATTTAAAATTTGGTCTTTGAAATTGTCTACATTGTCTCCGATTTCTTTTTGCAGCCTGTGCTTAAAATCTTCAGACAAATAGTCTTTGAAGTCTTCCCAAAGAGCTATTGGGTCTGATATTTGACAAAAGACTAACATAATTGTGAACAGCTCTCGCATTTTTGCTGGTGACTGACAAAGCGCTGCCTCCTCCAACGTCGCATGCCAGTGTAGATCATCTTCAAGCAAACCTAACATTTTGCAAGCAGCTTGGAAAGTAGGCTGCAACACACCATTCACAGTTTTTAGTGCTTCAAATGAAGTTGGGCCCCGCACTTCATGTAGCAGTAAACGCAGATGATAGCACTCCGTATTGTTCGGGTGAACTGTATATACTCTACCTAAGGCGCGTTCTTTCATCACACCTGGCCAACCATCAACTGTTACTCCTCTTTTTCGTCTTACGAAATTACTCTTATTCCATGTGTAATATGCGGGTACCTCAGAGTAAAGTAGAGTTTTAGCAAAGTTATCTGATTGACATAGTTCGAAAAAAGCTAAAAGCGTCGTTTTTGGTGGATTAGCTATTTTGTCAGCTAGATTATTTAAGTTGAAGTAAACTCTCTGACCGTTTTCCAAATGAATTGCTAAATGAACAACTGTGGGAAAACGCTCATGTATGGAAAACCCAAGAATTCGCCACACTGCTTCTGAGCTACTTATGTACCTTCCGCTCTCATATATCTTCACCTCATCTTTTTCGTTTTCTAGTGCAAATGTAGCCTGGTCCGATCCTTTATTAACATACTTGCATACATATTTTATTGATTTAACAGAGTTGCAATACTCAACGTTTATATGTGCGTTAAAAGTTTTTAATAGTACAGGGTTAAAAGGAACTACCCAACGGTTATCTAGATCCATACCATGAACATTAACGGTAAAACCGCCTTCGCTAGCAGATCGTCTCCGATACTGTGGATAGCCATCATCACCTGTTTGTGTTTCCCTCAATAGAGGTCGGGGATATCTTTTAGTGCAGCTGTTGTCCTTCATACAAGGTGATTTATGATTAAAGCTTCCACAAGGGCCATGAATCATGTTCGACTTTACTATTTCGTGAAGTTTTGGATCAAGTGCAGGGTCAGGTATTTCAGCGCAGATTACTTTGTCGATAGAGTCTGGCGTTATGCTACTTTTCAGCCATAGAAGAATGTGGACATGTGGAAGACCACGTTTTTGCCACTCAACCGAATACATATAGCATAGAATTTCTCCGAATATTTGTCCTTTAATTAATAAGTTAATCAGTTTTTTTACTTTTATATGAAACACTCGAGCAATTATATCGTGACGATCACAAGACTTTTGTCCGGGAAGTAAAACTTTGGTGATGTCCTCCCAGCGAGGGTTGCATGTAAACGTCACAAAGAGATCAGGGCGACCGTAGTTGCGTACATATGTCATTGCATCCTGGGTACGCTCGTGCATGTACCTCGGACCACCAGTGAAAGAGGACGGTAGTACTACCATTTGCCCCAATTGATTGGCATCAGCATCCTGTCGTCTAACTGCATCCTTAAGATGTATATAATTATCTGCACGTAACTTTGCCTGATTATGTCGTATATAATTGAGTCTCTCGGTTTCTATTTTAGCGTATTGATCCACTAAATACTGACTAAAAAGAGCGATAAAACGCAGGAGAATGTTATCTTCACCGTCTCTTATCATTATACGGAAGGAATAGAAACTGGCTGCCGAAACTGTTTTTTTTAGAGGCAATTTTGTCATGGGATCGTGTTGAGGCAAGTTGACAGAATAACCATCGTCACCATAACAAAATATTATGGGATATTGCAAGGCATCGTATGACCGATGCAGTTCACTTATCCGACGTAAAGAAGTACTACGGCTTTCCAAAATAATGTCCCGTTTCTCAAATTGCTGATCAACCATCACCACAGCAACTTCGTTGGTTGTTGGGGCGTTAAAACGCCCTCTGTGACCTTCAAGTGGTTTCTTTTCGGCATGAATGACTACTTTAAACGATTCACAGGTGGGGGTCATTTTATCAATGGTGCTTTTGAGGTCTTTTATGTAAGGGTTAACATCATGAAGCATTTTTTGTAACTGTTTAACCAAACTTGGTTTCAATCCTTGATAATTTGAGCACCTTAGACTTACTTCTCTATCGTCTTCTCCAACGAAATAAATCTGCAAGAATTTAGCTTTCTCACCTGGTTCCGGTAAAATGCTTCCAACCAAATGATAGACCTGACCCTGTACTTTAAATGTTGGCATAAAACCATCCTGCACCACCTGCTTTGCGCCAAAAGATGTCATCTGAAAACAACTGTTGTATTTACGAATATTACTCATAAAATGCTTATGGTCTGGGTGCAGATCCATTACCAAACTGTATAGAGGATCAGGAAGACTATGTAATGCTTCGAGTTGCACCTTTCCACTACCACAACACATTCCAAGAGTCTCATCCTTCCATTTGAGTGCGTTGCACCACTGACACTTATTATTCATATTGCCTATACACACCATACAATCGTTTTCGTAAGCCATTCCTGGATTGTAAGACATACCTGAAAGGTACTTTGTAATCCATGGACTTGCAGTTGCCTGCGTGTTGTATCGTGACTGAGCCGCTCTATGCACTTCAGGATTTGCCAGCTGGTAATTAGCAGCAGCTCGCCTGTGCACTTCAGGATGTGCCTGCTGGTAATTAGCAGCAGCTCGCCTGTGTACTTCAGGATGAGCCTGCTGATAATTAGCAGCATCTTGCCTGTGCATTTCTGAGTTTTTTTTTTTATATTTAGATGCCGCTTTCCGATAAGGTGTACGGTTACTTTTTGAATACTTTTTTTGAGCCTGTTTTAGTTGACTTTTTCTCGTTGCTGCTGTGTATCTAGCTCTACGCTTCTTATTTTTCTTTTGAGCTATCGAGCAAGTCGACTGAGAAATAGATACATTAACTGGCGGTTTGGAAGAAAAATCCAAAGAAAAATCTGAATCAGTTGATGACACAGGTATATAATCAACTACTTCAACACGTCTGGAAGTAATTTTTTTAGCCTTTACAGAGATTGGATTGAGTGTAGAATTTATTTCTACTTCAGATAATTGTTCCTCATCTGAAACATAAGCTTCAAAATGACCACTACATAGATCGCCTGAAAAGCGAAGGCGCTTAACCGGACAACCTTCAGCACCAACCTTTACATATAACTTGCAATTGCGGTAAACCTCAAAAACAAAATTATATATTCTGCCTGCCGCGGTCAACTCACATAATGTGCCATAAGTTGAAGACAGAATCATATCGACATAGTATTCGTCTGATGTATTGTAGTTATCACCACGTCCATTTTCAGAAAAACCGGAAAACTCATCCCAGTTTTGCTTTACGTGATCGACAATTTGTTGACGTACTTCGAATGCCATTTCTTCATTTCCGTGCATCAAAAAAGAAAGAGACCTAAAAAGGCAAGCTCCGTCCCCTACGATTGGTACGACAAACTGTTGTACCATCTGCCCATCAATATTTATAATTTCAACAACCATATTTACAATCAATTTCCTTAGTCTAAATAAAAGTGAAAAATAAACAAATCATAAAAAAAATATCTAAAAATAATATACTTTAAAACCTATACATAAAGAAAAAAAAGACTTATCAATGTTACAACAGCTACCTACCTAAAAGAAAAAATCCTATCCTAATCCTAATTTATAAAAACAAATCTTGATATTTAACACATAAAATTCTGCTCCGACTTTCTAAACCTAACCTAGCTACCTTACTATTTTATCTCCTTCGTATCTTATCCGGAAAATAAAATCGTACCGAAGGTACGGATCACTGGGGTACTTATACAACGCGCGGTAACGAAACCATAGCGACTTCTATTTTTTCCACTAACGCCATCTATCGAGCTCCCGGGTAACTTTCTTTCTGTCTGTTGCTCTGAAAGTAAATAATATGACCAAAAACTATTGGATAGATTTTGTTCAAAATAATGCAATAGATATTCCCCTTGTGTGTTCAGCCTGTAAGGTACAAATTATCACGCTATTTGCTATAAGGGATGAGCAGTATCGCATTCTGTTCGATATTCTACCCCCTAAGGAGGGGTTGGGGGTGTCAAAGTTTGTATGGAGAAATTTTAGCGCGCAGTCCGATTAACTCGGAATTCAGTATTTATACTTGAGACCAAAAATGAAGAATAATAATGTGTATAAAAGTAAAATTGACTAAGCCTTTTCACCCCCTAATAGGGGTAGATTTTCAAAAAACCCTTATACACATTATTCTTCATTTTTGGTCTCAAGTATAAATACTGAATTCCGAGTTAATCGGACTGCGCGCTATTTCTCCATACAAACTTTGACACCCCCCAACCCCTCCTTAGGGGGTAGTTTAGGAAAACTAAAAATGACAATCTTTATAATTTACTTAGATAAATATTCTTGCCAAGTTTCAAGTTTATTAACCCAAGGAATAAGATTTTTCATACAAACTTTAATCCCCTATTTTACCCCCTTAGGGGTGGAATTTCGAAAAACCCTTTCTTAGTGGATACCTACTCTTTACAAAGAACACACCCTCCAAATTTCATTTCTCTAGGACCAGCGGTTTAGGCTGTGCGTTGATATATCACCCAGTCAGTCAGTCAGTTTACCATTTTATATATATAGATATCATGATAGTGCTTCAGTTGCTTTGAAAAGCGTTCTTTGAAAGGCTAGAAAGGTAGATATTTATGATTCATCATTAATTAATATTTAAGGAGGCAATCATCTGAAGTGGAATGGCGATAATGCCCTTTGTCCTTTGGACCAATGAGTGCCATTAGCGATATTTCAACGTCCATCTGACCATTAATAAAATAGGTGATGGATACTTTGACTGATATAAAATGTAAAGCATTCATTTCGTTCAGACCATTTTCCGTTCCTTACGAATTGTTAAGAAGTGGATCAGTTAGTCTTAACGTTATTTGCAAAATCCTAAAGTTACTATGGAGAAGAACGGACAAGAAACTATTTAATGTAGTAAAAAGATGTAGCAAAGACAATATATTATTTTCATGATATACTGCAGCAGGTGCATGCTTGCCATATAATTGCTCTCGTAAACATGAGTAGAAGATCATGTTTGACATAATCATGTATATGTCACAGCCAACTAGCTTAAATGGCCGTTTAGCTTTTGGAAGTAGCGCTCGCCGGCCGATATCGCGGAACCTAACCCATTTGGTCGGGGTGCCCTGGCTTGGGTGCGTCTCATATCATATAAAGATAGTTGGTATATTTTCATTTCAATAACGTTCACAAGATGTAATACACGTGAGATATACCAACTGTTGATATAATTTCTTTACATATAACATGTAGGTATATACTCTAAAACTTATTTCGTGTAATGTTATTGGATATAACGTTTATTTATTGGAAAATCATTAGGTCTATCGTTTAAAATATATATTGATATCATCATTAATTTATCACCCTGATTCAGAGCAATCCGACATTTGAGTTAGGTTCGGTTAGGTTAGAACAGTGACCATTAACGCTAGATCCTCTTTATTGTTAGTGAATCATTTGGGTTAGGTTAGGTTAGAATAGTGTCCATTAACCCTCCAGCCAGATACCCTCTATTGTTGGTGAATCATTTGGGTTAGATGAGGCGGTGAATGTCTCGTATATTAGACGATGAAAGCTTTTGCTTTGTGTTTTTTACTAGGCGTTTTATCATAATAGATTAAGTAGGTTTTATGTCTTTTGAGTGGTATATCAAACGATTTTTTTCAATGTATGTTATGCTTATAAAAATTAGTTACTTTAAAATTATATCAATCGTTTATTATATTAACTGATCATCATATAAAATAAAATTATAGATTCAGCTGTTATATCTTGTAAATATTAGAGATTTTGTAATTATATCATATATTACTTACCCCCCTGGCTTAGTTACTGCGACCAATTCGGCTGACGCGTTTGTTGGTCACAGTTCCAACCTAACCTATAATGAATATCATTCAGGCCGCTAGTTGAAAGGCGCCGTTTAGTACAAATGCTAGGCTGTTAATTGAACGGCAAAATTATTGAGCTAGTTGGCTGCGACATATACAGTAAAACTTTTCCTATATAAATAATCTATGTAGATACCGGATTCTAAATGCACATGCAGGGCTTCTTATACAATGACGATTTGACGACCTTACTTTGTAAGAAGCACTGTAATGTGTTTGCCCGGTTAGTATATATTACCTAAGGAATAACTCTGGAATAATTTGTAGGTGTATCTTGAATCCTTCCATTTAAGCTGAATGCGCAGTGGTAGCCCGCGCGGCATTGTCAGGTTTTATGTTGATCAACATATGATTCGCGACTATAACAAATATGTATTTACATAATAAGAATAAGAATCATCAATAAATTTCTCTCTAAGTTAGATTAAAAAATTAGTAGTTAGATTTATAAAATTTGATGATTTCCGGAAATCCTGACAGATGGGAAATTGCAAAAAACGTAAGATTTGAATTTCACTGGCAACCAGTGCGCATTCACCTTAACGATTGTGGACTCATCAGTCAGTAGCAGTATCGTCGTTTGGGAAAGCTCGATAAACACATTACTTACAACTCCAGCTAAGGTCTGGAACAGCATGAGCACGATCCGTAGTCCTGTGCTCGCTTTGTACGCCCCGTGTGCCCACAACCGATGGGCTCCTGTGGTCATGCCCAGGATTGCCACTGACGTCAGGACTATAACTGGAGAAATGTATGGTCATTAATAAATGGCTTACCTAGGTACCTACTCCAAGAGAACAAGAGTTAGGTACAAAGGGCGACTGTGATCCTATGATGTTCGAATTAGAGACCAAATGAACATAGAACCGGAGCAAGATTAAAAGCGTTATTTTCCCAATCTTCTTGATATTTTAATAAAAACCATAGATATATTATGAAAGCAGTCTAAACTTCAATATTCAAATTGCTACGAAAGATGACAGCTACAAATATATTTCAAAGGATAGTTGTTGCAAGGGACCAAGGGGCGATGAAACTTTGATTAAGGACCACGACGTGTTACGAAAATAAAGCAACAAAATACAGCACGAGAATCAAATTGAAATATCTTCTATAAGTATATTTCTATGGTCGTTTGTAATGTCAAATTACCAGCTTTTACTAAATGCATAATAAAGTATTATACGGTACTGTGGAGGTTTAAGCTGAAGCTTCACGGTATTTAAAAAATATATTTTTAAATTTTTCGTCTGCCTGTCGTTACTATTTTATTATATGAACAGATGTATAGGTGAGCTCGTGGCTAAGTAATAACAGCCGCACGGGTCGATCCGTCAGGTTAAGCTACGCTTGCCGGGGTTGGTCAGTGCATGGGTGACCATCTATAAACGAGACTCCTCCGTGCCTCGGAAAGCACGTTAAGCCGTTGGTCCCAGCTGCCATTCGTGGATCTTTGACAGTCGTTACGGGTCGTCAGAAGCCCGAAAGTCTGACAACCAGTCTTACCAAGAGGTATCGTATTACCCAGGTACCGGGTTGTGGAGGTCAGATAGGCAGTCGCTCCATGTAAAATACTGGTATTCAGCTGCATCCGGTTAGACTGGAAGCCAACACAGTTGGGAAAAGGCTAGGCAGATGTATAGGTGAGACCGCAAGAACGGCACGTGCCTTTTTTTTTTTTTTTTGGGTTACTCAAAAAGCATGTGCTTTTTGTTCGGTATAATTTATACAAAGCTATAAATAGTTACAGCTTTGTTTAACTGTACCGAGCGAGAAGCCATCTGTAAACCACAAATGGGTAGCAATCGTTGACATTATTATCAACCGTATAAGTTATTTATGAACATTAGATTGATATTGAAGTTTCCAATTAGGATTTTTCAGTAACAGCCCGGAGTCTGTACTGGTGCCCAGTTAATAGCAAATGGGACTTAAAAAAATAAGGCTTCATGTGTACACGACGCTGCCGCCGCCGGAGCCGCAACGGCGCCGGATCGCATGTTTGTGTATATGAATGAAAACTGCACAGGCGCCGCACCTTTGCCGCACCGGAGCCGCGCCGGAGCCGCGTTGGAATTGCGTGCACACCGCATTGATTGATACCGAGTTAAATAGTAAAGCAACAATCACAGTTCAGTAATAGTAAGAGAGGCACAGCACGCCCGACTTATCTTGCCAAGTCCGAACTTCGCGCAGAAGGCTGCGCAGTAAGATTTTTTAAGAACCAAATGGTGACATGAGGCGAGTGTGAGTGAGAGAACATGCGCGAAACTTGTTAGTGATTATGTTCGGAATTGCCAAGATATTTCGGCCGTAGTGTGCTGGATTTTTGCGACCAATTTTGTAGTTTGTATTTTTAGTTGTACTTAATATCCATTAATCATGCATGTGAGTGTCAGCCGCCGCACCCAAGAGGGAATCTAAAATTACAGCATGTCAAAGTTGTAAAAAATAACTTATAAAAAACTAATTTCATACCGCGCCAAAGTCTTACTGTTTTGTTTTGGTTAAAGTCAAAATCATATTCATATTTATCAATATTAAAATGAGACTTTATAGTCTTCACAGTTTCGTTGCAATGCTTTACTGAACTGTGATCGTTGTTTTAGTGTTTAACTCAGCATCAATACGGTATATCTACACGCGGTTCCGGCGCGGCTCCGGTGTGGCGGGCGGTGCGACGTCTACCGGTGCGGTTTTCATTTGTATACACAAACATGCGGTCCGGCGCCGGTGCGGCTGCGGCGTCGCCGTCGTGTACAGGAAGCCTAACTGACGAATGGTGGGTGTACTTTTCAGGTACACCTTACCTACTGGGAATATCTTAGATCTTGTAAACAATTGCGATTTTTTTCGATCGTTCTGATTCATTTCAATGAAAGTAGATTATTTTCACTAGAAATACGCCTAATATAAAAACCTCTGAAAGCCCTTCGGGCTTTAAATACATACAAGTGTTAAAAATTAAAACTTTAAGAGTTACTAAGAAGAATAACTTTTACTATGTGGGACCAACTTTGAAGTCGCAAAAAAAAAAAAGCTGTGTTAAACTTTAGTATGCAACAGCTGATTTTTTTTCGCGTTTACAAAGTTGGTCCCACAAGGTAAAAGTTAGTCAGATCGATGGTCACTCCTCAAAAAATTTGTAAAGTTAATTTTTTAGTTAATGTTTATTATGCCATTCCCCCTCTAAAAACCTTATTTTATTCACTGAAAACAGTGAATAAAAGCACTATTATTCACTATTTTGGTATGAATTTAGAACACACCAATATATTAGGTCTTTACCTATGAAATTGCCGTTCTGCAGTACTGGCCATTTCAAATCAAAATAATATTTTTTGTTTGGCTAAGAATTCTAATTTCAAATTAATTTTATTTTAAAAACATGGATTTTTTTTCAAAAAGTAGTAATTTGTTTATTGATTAGTGTTACATTTTCGTCATCATGGATACGTTAAAAATTCGAGTAATTATGGAATATGAGTACCGTCGTGGCAGCAACGCGGCACAAGCGGCACGCAACATCAACGACGTTTACGGAGCTAACACTACAAACCAACGCACCACTTGTTATTGGTTTGCTCGCTTCCGTTCTGGAAATTTCGACCTGAAAAATGAACCTCGCGGTCGTCCGAAGACTTTGGTCGACAATGACGAATTAAAGGCGATTGTGGAAGCTGATGATACACAATCTACGGCTGAATTAGCAGCAGCTTTCGACGTTAGCGTCAAAACAATATTGGTCCATTTGCGTCAAATTGGCAAGGTAAAAAAGCTTGAGAAATGGGTGCCCCACGAACTCAATGATCGCCAGCGCGAAGTACGCGTCGAGACGTGCCTTGCACTGCTCAACAGACACACAAATGAAGGAATTTTGAACCGCATTGTTACCTGCGATGAAAAATGGATTCTGTTTGATAACCGCAAACGCTCATCAAGTTGGTTGGATCCTGGTTCAGCACCTAAACAATGCCCTAAACGAAAACTTACCCCTAGAAAAGTGATGATCACTGTTTGGTGGTCTAGCGCCGGTGTTATTCATCACAGCTTCTTACCAAACGGGGTGAGCATTACTTCAGATGTGTACTGTGAAGAACTGAATACAATGATGGAGAAGCTGGCACATCTCCAACCAGCATTGGTCAATCGCTCGTCTCCGCTGCTCCTGCACGACAACGCGCGACCTCATACTGCACAGCAGACGGTCTCCAAGTTGCAAGAACTGGGGTTGGAAGCTCTCCGTCATCCTCCCTACTCACCAGACCTTGCGCCTACAGACTACTACTTTTTCCAGAATTTAGATAACTTCTTGGCAGGAAAAAAATTCAATACCCGAGAAGCAGTACAAAATGCCTTTGAAGAATTTGTTGCCTCCCGTCCAGCTGATTTCTTTAAGAAGGGCATCAATAAACTGCCACTGCGTTGGCAAAGATGCATTGATTGCATGGGTGATTACTTCGATTAATACAAATAAAAAATGCATGAAAAAAATTCGTTTAAATTTTTTCATACAAAACGGCAATTTCATAGGTAAAGACCTATTATTAGACCTTATATATTGGTGTGTTCTAAATTCAATTTGATTGGTCGATATTTTCGACAATGAGTTTAGCATTAGAATAAAAACTGTTTTGTGTTCTTTGCTGTCATTAGTAAATTGGCGCTATTTTGAATACTGTAAGTTGTACGAACACAAAGTTTAGTGTTACTTAGGTAATAATAAATCGATTAAAAATGCATTCAAGTGATGAAGAAGATGTATTAGTTGAGTTTATGAAATAGAGGGCGGCCGATATAGTAGAAAACTTGCTACCCAACAAATCACGGCTGGTTTACATCAAAGCCGATTTAACCTTCCTTTTTCTTCATTAAATGTCTATTTTCGCTTAAATCTTTCTTTTTCTCGTAGTCATGGTATAAAGTATAGTATGCAACTCTTGAATAAAATGAATTTATATCGAGGGCCATGAATCAGTCGCGTCGCGTCGCATAGGCACTTAAATCACGAGCGTTTCACTAATTTTAGGTAAGTAGGTACATTGATGTTTTTTTTTGTTGCTGGTCTTGTTTTAATAACCTAATATCCGCGAAGAATATCGGTTTATTTATCAATTCCATTATTACGACTTACAGAAAATCAGGGTCATCAGTTTGACCTCGTAGATCAGCAGCCATGTTCCATATAAAGAGAGGAGGTGGATGTGTATGAAGAACAGCACTGCTGGCCAGTTCGCCTCCCGGGACTTGCTGAGCTTGGGCTCCTCTGTTCCTGGGACGGCATCACTCACTTCCACCATTGTTTCTGGAGATCTGTAACATGGAGATTATGTTTTTTTGTAAGAGATAATAAAAAATTGGAATTAATAGTAATTATTTCTACTGAAACGTTTAAATCATTTTCACACGTCCGCTCGAGTCGACAGGAACTAGATTAGCTTTAAAAAAAAATCTGAAAAATTCATGGGTTATGATCTCTTTCCGACATTTGTTAACATACTTATACCTAGTTGATAGCTAGGTCCGATATATACATATATTGTGATGTAAACTATCGAAGAAGACAAGCATTTCTCTAAAAAAAAATTATAATGTCTAAAGTATCTGATATTTTATTTTACCTGAATAATAATTGTCATTAGTTTTTTAGACAATACCCTTCAATGCTATGCCATTAACAAGCCAAGATCGAATCGAAACAAAGACAGTGTGTCGATGTTAAGGTCGAAAGGGCAAACAAACCTATTGTATGTTAATAGAAGAATGAACTTTCCAAAACGCGTCATTTGAAATTAAAATAACATTTCAACAAGTTGCGTTGTAATTTATATAAGACGGTATTTTCTTTAAAATTAGGTAGTTCCTAGTCCTGTAAAAAACTCACTGAGAAAATCAATAGTGTCAATCCCTAGCATCATCTGCCTCACCTTTTCTCAACTATGTTTAGGTTGGCTTCCAGTCTAACCGGATACAACTGAATATCAGTATTTTACATGGAGCGACTGCCTATCTGACCTCCACAACCCAGTTACTGGGTAACAAGATATCACATGGTAAGACTGGTTGTCAGACTTTCGGGCTTCTGACGACCCGTAACAACTGTCAAAGATCTACAAATGACCGCCGGGGCCAAAGACTTAACGTGATTTCCGAGGCACGGACAAGCCCTCTCTTGGTATGTAACGATGATCACCCATCCACGGACCAACCGCGGCAAGCGTAGCTTAACCTGATCGATCGACCCACGCGGCTGTTATTAATTCCTAGAATGATGGGATGAGAGCTCACGTCAAGCTCACTTTAGCTAAGTTATCACGGTGAGATTGTTACAGAAGAGACCGACAGATAAGGTTAGCTCACAGATAAGCTATTTGTACTATGTAGCGTTATTTCAGTACGCTTTATTTAAAATCAACAAGTCTTGTTTGTAGGGAAAATCCTTGAATAGAAAAGCTTGCGGTAGGCGTTCCACTAAACGCAAGCTAGGTAGGTAAGTAGTTCATCATCATCATCCACAGCCTGACTTCACCTACTGCTGGGCATAGGCCTCTCTTTTTTTGTGCCAATCCCCACGCTCCTGTGCCAGCCTCACCCAGGTTTTGACCGCGATGCCAACACTGTCGTCCGCACATCTCGCCGCCGGACGACCGATATCTCCTTTTCCAGTCCTTGGACGCCACTCTGCCACAACCTTACTCCACCTGTCGTCACTTCGCCTTGTCAGGTGCAGGACACCCAACTCCATTTGAGTTCCTTAATACGCTTTCCGACATCGAAGCTTTTACACACTCTTTTTTACGTCTTCTGATCTTGACGTTTGGAACAAGGTTTATTAGCCTGATGCCAAGCATGGAACGCCCCATGGCTATCTGTGCAACTGTCAGCCTATACACAGCCTTCTGCGTGAGTGTCCAAGTCTCAGCACCGTACGTCATGGTGGGCAGAACACACTGGTTATAGAGGTGGGACTTCTGAATTTTAGCTGATCTCAGAATGTTGTCCAGTTTGCTAAATGCGGCCCACCCAAGCTGTATTCTTCTCGATGTTTCTGTTCGTTGAGGCTCTTTGCCAAAAGAAAGAATATGACCAAGATAGACATATCGGTTAACCATCTCCAACATTTCATTTCCGACTTTAACAGAAGGATTTGAATCGCTGAAGTTGTTTGCCATAATCTTCGTCGTGGCCATATTTATGCTAAGTCCTACCTTGAAAGAGAATCAAAAAAGTTTTGAAGCTTTTCTGTGATCAAAATTTTCAGCAAAAAGCACTAGGTCATCTGCAAATCTTAAGTGAGATAGGTAGGCACCATTGACGTTAATACGGCAATAGTCCCAATTTAAATTCACGATATCTTCTAGGACTGCTGAGAAAAGTTTCAGTGAAATGGTGTCGCCCTGTCTCACTCCCCGCTTGATCGGTACGGGTTTAGTTAGGGTATGCATGCGGACCTGCAAAGTGGCCGAGATGTATAGTTCGCGCAGCACATCCACGTAACGGAAATCGAAGTGGCCGCGATGGAGAACGTGGAACACGGCCCAATGCCACTGTCAAAGGCCTTTTCATAATTGACGAAAGTCATGCACAGGGGCTGGTTATACCTATGTGTATTCTTGCCTCTTCTCCATCAGCTGTAGGTACTAAATATTAGATACCTACAGGAAATCTCATAAAACCCAAATATGTTTAATATTCATATTCAGAAGATTCCACTTTATTCATTTGTAGTTACAAAACATTCTCACCAAACGAAACAATTACAAAATTGTTTCGAATTTTCGAGTGCAAATATAATTCGTTTAGCTTCACTCATGTAGCTACTTTTCATACTTCGGTTCATAGTTCGCGATGTGACCAAAGTACGCAAACAACGATAGCTATATGAGCGAAGCTAAACGAACATAGCTTCGTTTCCAGTATGGCCTGCGCTTTACCCGCGCCGCAGTAGCCGCAGCGTATCACTCAAACGAACATAGCTTCGTTTCCAGTATGGCCTGCGCTTTACCCGCGCCGCAGTAGCCGCAGCGTATCGCTCAAACGAACATAGCTTCGTTTCCAGTATGGCCTGCGCTTTACCCGCGCCGCAGTAGCCGCAGCGTATCACTCAAACGAACATAGCTTCGTTTCCAGTATGGCCTGCGCTTTACCCGCGCCGCAGTAGCCGCAGCGTATCGCTCAAACGAACATAGCTTCGTTTCCAGTATGGCCTGCGCTTTACCCGCGCCGCAGTAGCCGCAGCGTATCGCTCAAACGAACATAGCTTCGTTTCCAGTATGGCCTGCGCTTTACCCGCGCCGCAGTAGCCGCAGCGTATCGCTCAAACGAACATAGCTTCGTTTCCAGTATGGCCTGCGCTTTACCCGCGCCGCAGTAGCCGCAGCGTATCGCTCAAACGAACATAGCTTCGTTTCCAGTATGGCCTGATGCGCTTTACCCGCGCCGCAGTAGCCGCAGCGTATCGCTCAAACGAACATAGCTTCGTTTCCAGTATGGCCTGCGCTTTACCCGCGCCGCAGTAGCCGCAGCGTATCACTCAAACGAACATAGCTTCGTTTCCAGTATGGCCTGCGCTTTACCCGCGCCGCAGTAGCCGCAGCGTATCGCTCAAACGAACATAGCTTCGTTTCCAGTATGGCCTGATGCGCTTTACCCGCGCCGCAGTAGCCGCAGCGTATCGCTCAAACGAACATAGCTTCGTTTCCAGTATGGCCTGCGCTTTACCCGCGCCGCAGTAGCCGCAGCGTATCGCTCAAACGCTCCACCACAATATTAATCGGGTAGACACCAGGTCTGACTCTTGTGGTACACATCACAGCGTCAGATCTCGTAAACATTAATAAATATAAATGTGTGAAGGAATGATTTTCACCGAGATAGATTTTTTATTGGTTTAAAGTTATAAACCATATTGTTTATATAGGGCTTTATAACCACACACACACAAACACAACAGCGCGTCTATGAATAACAGATTTTTACTTTGTTTTCTTTTTCTGTGTATTTTTTTTATTTGTATAACTTTTTACTATAACCATAAACTAATTAATGTAATTTCTACTAAATAGACACTGTAACTAGTGGAAGGGCGGAATTTTCCTAACACAAGTAAAAACTTTTACTTAAATGGAAATTCCCTAAATAATATGTAACACATTTTTAAGTTTAGAAATAAACATTTATTTATATAAAATACTGGTATTCAGCTGCATCCGGTTAGACTGGAAGCCTACCCTAACATAGCTGGGAAAAGGCTAGGCAAATGATGATGACGACATAATAAGACTGGCCATCTTGTAACTGCCAGGGCTTATTTTTAAACATACATTTTGAATGTTTTTTTTTACATTGTTCTCACATATAGAAGCAACAGCAATAATGTACCCAGGATTTTGTAATACATATCTTGATTTAAAAGAGTGAGTTTCTTGCCCTTTCTTCTCCATAAAGATTTACGTTTGGGAATGAGCAATTATTATAGCTTGACTCTTTGATAATTCAAAAGTGCCTGTAATTGGTTTAATTAAAATAAATGTTTTGAGTTTGAGTTTAATATCGCCAACTACGCGGAAATTTTAATAGTGGGCTTCAGCACTTGCACTGTTGCAATGCTTCACGAAATATGAGCACATTCACAGTTTTTGCTTCAAACAGCAAAAAGTATGATGACAGGAATAAACTACGTGGTATTTAAACGAAATATTGTGACAATATTGTGGCCCAGAAAACTGGTCTAACCGGGTTAGCTTGGGCAAAATGTTTTCAGACATATTTCGCGGTAACCTACAGTCAACAAAAGAGATATCTAGGCAGGGTATACTAACATATTTGTATGTGAATTGCTTCATGTTCAATTTTTTTATATATTACTTTGTTTTTGCAATACTCCTACATTGTAACACACCAACACAAAATTGTATATTTTCACGAAATTGAACATGAAGCAATTCACATGTTAGTATACCCTGCCTAGATGTCTCTTTTGTTGACTGTACCTATAAGCTATTCGTTAAGTAAGCGCCTAGTCTTTTCTGAAATAGATATCATACGTGGCTTATTTATGCAGTGTATTTAGAATTGAATTTATTTACATAGAACATTCTATCATACGAGCGAGTAAGTGCTGATGCTGATCATTACCGTAAATCCTTTATACACAGAAAAGTTTTGCGCCAGTTACAAATAGCATTGATGCAGAACCAACTCGGCTAACGAACAGTTCATTAATGAAAACAAGCTGATAAGCTCTTAAGGTGATAACAAGACGTAAGCTGTGTCGTTCATAAATAACCTACCTAATAACCTTTAGCAAATGTTGCAATCCTTTAATTTTTCAGTGTACGAGTATATTATTCAGTACTCCTTTATTTTAATAAATCCTAACTATATTTTATGTAGGCATCGGCCTTTAATAATAATTAATAAAATATATTCTACTCACCCCGCTGACAGGCAAACGTGATCGATGAACACAACACAGTGACAAAGCGCAACCGCTACTCAATTCATTATACATTCATAAGACCTGAGCCAAGTTACATGGTTAATTACACACGATACCTACTACTTGACAATACATTGCATTACAATATAACTGTTTTATTGACCATTCATTTAAACTCCCAACAAAACTAGTATTATAACCTCTTCTCGATTTGATTTTCTAGTAAAACGGATAACGATGAATCGAGTTTTTTTCGAGAGTGAGGTGTCGCAAAATTGAGTTTATTCAGCAAGTCACCCGCAAATTGATATGATTCAACGCCTTTCAGCTATAGCTGACATACCAAATGATGTTTGATCCAAGCGTATTTTTTCTAGAATTTCTTCAAGGTATGATATTGAATTAATTTTGTAGGTATTTTTAATATTTATTGTTGAGAGTTCAAACGTCCAACTTTTCTGAATCCTTGTCTGTAGATATAGTAGGTACATGTTAGATTTTGATATCTTTTGGAGAAAATAATATCAATTTGACTTTTCATATCCTATTTGGGTACCGACGCCTTAGTCCAGCACTGAATTAACTTGTAATTGAAATGAATAAAATAATTTATTAAGAAGGCTTCATTAATGTATCGAAGTCTTAGTAGGTACTAATACTGAAAAACTTTTCTTAAAGCACAATGCCTTAAGAAAAGTTTTACTGGACGTAACTCTTAAGTAAGTAGTTTCTTTGAAACCAAGTATTGTTCATTTTGGAGAGAGGCATTTCTTATTAGGATCTATCTACGCGGGTGTTCTATATGTAGGTACACCTCTGCCTAACCCTTAGCGGATTACAGGCGTGATGTTATGTGTTTGTCTATATTTTATAATAAAAATATAATGTTGTTCGTTGGTAAGCGCATCACTTGAGAACGGCTGGACCGAATTAGGTTGTAACGGAAATAAAAATTGGAAAAGTTTCCTGTAAAATTTTAAAATTCGGGAAAGCTGAACGTCCTTTTTTGTATGAATTGTTGAAATTTGAGCATGGCGTCTGTCGGGTCTGCTAGTTGTTAATAAAGCGGACTTTATTCAAAAGATTAGGGTAAGAATAACTAAAATAAACCCACAAAGAAAAGAAAGCCATAATGCTTTTGCTTTTGCTTTTCATATTTCACCTACATAATATATGTTATGGACCAGGTGGTTAATGCGGGCATTATTAATAATGTCTAGCTCTATCGGGCTAAGTGATTAATTACTATCTTAACTTCATTATTTATCACATTGCACGGTCATTATTATATTGCTACATGACAATTGGGCAATTTGATAATAAAGCTAAATTTGAAGCGGTGCGAGGGCGGGGAGGGAAGCACGCATGGAGTGACACGCTTTGACCAATAAGAGACCGCCATTTCTATAAAGCAAAGATATTTTGTGAAATTTTTGTTTTAAATTTAATATGTTATATTGTTAATATGACTTTCCTTAAGTATTAAACGCAAAAACTAGTGGATTCGTAATGTAGAAGTCCTTGATAATTAATCCAAATAATGAGTCTGATTATTGAAATGGTTTAACATTTAGTTTATTTTATGTTAAATGACAATAACAATAAAAAAATAGTAATTACATTTGTTTGTATTAATCTGCCCAAAAGGTGATGGACAATATGGATAATGCCAGGTCAATTTGATTATTTCAATAATTATTATCAAATTGCACTCTCATATTGGGCATTTTTCATAATGACCGGGCATTGTGTATAATGCTCAATTTATCACTTGGTCCATAACATATATAGTACCTGGGCGACCGAGCTCTGCTCGGGTGAAAATAGAGAAAACGATTTTTTTTTTAATTTTCCCAGACATGAGACCTAGCTAGATCGATTTATCGCCTCTCTTCACGCCTCCGGATTTTTATATACACTCTAGGGGTAGCAGCCAAAAGACTATAGGAGTCAAGGTGCCCCGATTCGGTTTTGCGTAAACGCATTCAAACTGTGAGAAACACCAGAAATATTGTGGCTTGTCGACGCCATATTGAGTGTGAATTTCAGCGCCAGGTGGGAGAAAATGGAACTAAATTGAAATTGAAATGTCTGGGCTAGGCAAGTAGTTAAACGCTATCGATCCAAGTAATTTGCCTAACCGTTTGATTGCATGGCTGAATATTATTCAGGCCCTTGATATAACAACGCGTTTAGGGTGTTGTTTGGGCTGCCTCGTTTTTACAGCGTATCGACTATGTTTGCTGAGGCGCACACTGATTGATTTTATGCAAATATCCGTAAGCGAAGCGCTTCGCTGCTCAGACGCGTGGGTGGCACTGCAAACGGCATCTTGGACGCGCTGGCAAACAGTTGGGATTCTCTACTGTTGGAGCAGTGGATGAGTGTTCATGCGACGGGCGCTCAACCCGGCGCTTGCTTAAATTAAATGATACCTATGAATAAACTGTACTAACACTAGGCTAAGTTTATTGTTATTAACACCTATAGATATAATTTTTGAATTCGAAAAATTATAAATATAAGTATTTGATTTGAATGGCGGCGTTTAGTGAAATGGGTAGGCGGTTGATCAAACGGCTAATTAAACCAGTTGGCTGCGACATACATACAAATATTGCTCATTTAATATGGTAGTGCCTGGGCGACCGAGCTCTGCTCGGGCGAAAATAGATAAACGAATTTTCCTAAAAATGAGACATAGGTAGATCAATTTTATATATATATAACCTACTTTAAAAAAAATATATAGCGAAATAACTGTTTGTTACCTACTGCTTAAACTGATAAATTACGAACAAAAAGAGTCTAACTGTTAGTTAGTTGTCAATACGTTAACGTTTTTGTTGGCGCCAAAAACGTTGGTTCGGTTCATGTCAATGGAGGGGCAAAAGAACGATGCCCAAACAGCCTTATCAGATTTGTAAAACCATTTATGTTTGTCATCAGTTCTAATTTCGCATCAAACCACCAAATATACAAAACTCATTAAGCTTTTACCTAACTTTTAAAAAGCAGTACCTATGTGTTTACGATTAACTTTTAATAATTTAATGGGAGACAGCAATGACGTTTTTCTATGACAGTTGATATTTACATCAATAGATGGCGCCTGGAAAAACTAATCCAGATTTATCAAAAGACAAGAGTTTTTTTTTAATTACAGTAGATATTAAAAACTCTTTGGTCATTTATTAAGTTTATAAAACATCTCTCCTCAAGCACCGGTGTTGCCCAAAGACTCCGCGTGGCGCCACCCGAATATTAGCCTTTTTTGTGTAGAAATGAAACTAAATCAATGCCGAATATGTTTCATACACTGGCAATAATATTTGTAAACCATTTCCAGTGTAGGAAAAATATTCGGCATTGATTTAGTTTCATTTCTACGCAAAAAAGGCTAATATTTGGGGGTGGCGCCACAATTTTCGAGCTTTTTTATAATATCAATAATATTGAATAGGTTTTATTTTATTCTAAATTTGAATAAAATGAACACTAAAATAACTTTTTAACAGTTAAAAAGTATGCATATCGGTGGCGGCGGCGAAATTACGAACCGAAACTTTTTGCGTAAAAATAAGGAGAAAGCGAATTTTTCCAGATATGAGACCTAGGCTAGATAAATTTTTCATATTTTCTGAAAAAACTCGTTTTCTCCTTATATACATAGAATATATACAGGGTTAGTTTTCAATGACCAGCCAAATTTTCACAGGGCGTTCTACCCGTGAATATGAACCACTTTTACTATGGGACCAACTTTAAAATCACGACAAAAAAAACAGCTGTATCATACAAAAGTTCAACACCTACTCGACTAAAATGTATGAAACAGCTGATTTTTTTTTCGTGATTTCAATGTTGGTCCCTTAGTGAAAGTTGTTCATAATCATGGGTAGAACACCCTGTGAAAATTTGGCTGGTCATTGAAAACTAACCCTGTATATACAAATATTGCTCGTTTAGTAGCATAGGGATATGATTTGATATTCACAGAAAGGTACACGCCTGAGTGATGTTCTATAGCAAAGTTAGCATAAATGAATTTTATTGTGAATAATTATATTAAAAAATGGCGCTGTGACGCTGTCAGCAGAGTATTTCAATAAAAGTACCTACATCCCAAAGGTAAAATTTACTAATATGAAACGATTTAACTCAAATCCAACTTGTGTGCGAATATTATATTCTTAAACTGATAACTGCGACTTATTCCTACTGAAATACGATACAAGTACACGGAAGTACACCGTAATGACCTTTTTGTACTTACTCGAACTTAACGTAAACTTCAATTTGTACTGAAACTGAATACGCGCCGTCTGGTGACCATAATGGGAAACATAATTATTATACACAAATTGACATAAGGTAACGTTAACGTAAACACGATCGAGTAACTATAAAAACTCGCACTAAACCCTCTGTACTCAACCTATTTTTATATTGTGGTTTTTTGATATTTATGTAATACTTAGGTTTACCTGTTTGTTGTTACTCCATCGTAGATAATTCCCCGTTTATATAATCCTGTATACCGGATGACTTTTTTTACCGTCTCGAAAAAAATAGGGTATATTCGGTGAACGGAGCAGAAGCCTATGGCATATCTAGTTTTGTTTTTTTTTTTTTTTTAATTTAATAAAATCAAAATTCAAATCATAATGCAAGTTGCATATGATTTGAATTTCGATATTTTTAAAGGATTTATTATTTTTTTTCAAAATATATGTTTTTATTGTTCTAAAATGAAAAGTTTACATCGAATTTGTAGTATTTATTGATACTTAGATATTTTTTTCTGACTAAGCTATTAAAAAAAAAAAACAAGTTATGCCATACGCTTCTACTCCGTTCACCTAATACACCCTATTTTTTTCGAGACGGTAAAAAAAGTCATCCATAACTTAAATGCGATTCCAAGGTAGACATGAAGTGATAAGTTTTCCTTTCTGTTTTAAACACCTCAGTGCTAGATTAGGTTCGTGTCCTGTAACTATAAACAGTATATTAAGTAACAGCATAGATCTCTCATTAATAGCATGACTTGTCGGCACGGCACGTCAAGTACCCAGCCTTAATTGTAGTCAATGCAAGTACTTAGCGCATTCTTCATAATATGCAGGTAACTAGTAATTCTGCAGCTGTGATCTGTTGTTTATACTGTTTTATGTAATACAGGCCGTCCCACCGATATGCCACATAGAGGTAAAGTACCTTGAATATTGTAGATGGAACATTTTACTGAAACAAGACATTATTTGAATTTAAAAAACAATTTAAACTGCATTCATAGATGTTTAAATAATTACATGGTTGAACCGGAAACCGAACCCGTTACATGAGAAAAATAATCAGCCTGTAGCTTTATCATACCGATCGAAAGGCTTCATCATAAGGATTTTTTTTTGCTAAATAACATATTGTCACAAATAAAAGGAAAACCATGAATTTAACATTTTTAATTTATTCATTTTTCATTTCAATAAAATAAGTGCGACTTTGTATTCAACAGGAAGGGACTCATTTTGAGCATTTGTTAAATTGTTTAATTTTGTACTAAATATATTAAAATTCATAGTCTTCCTTTTATTTGTGACACTATGTTATTTGGCAAAAAATAATCCTTATGATGAAGCCTTTCGATCGGTATGATAAAGCCACAGGGTGATTATTTTTCTCATGTATCTGAATCATGGGTTCGATTTTCGGTTCAACCATGTAATTATTTAAAAATCTATGAATGCAGTTTAAATTGTTTTTTGAATTAAAATAATGTCTTCTTGCAGTGAAATGTTCCATCTCAATATTCAAGGTACTTTCCCTCCCTCCATATCCGCGGGACGCCCTGTATAATGAAAATACCTTATTTCCCCAGGGAAATAAGGTATTTTCATGATATAAGATGAAGGGCCAGCCCTGAAACATTGGTCCGAACGAGAGCATATTAGCAGCAGTAGGTGTGGAGCTAGACTACGGTCAGTGGAAGAAGAGAGTGCATCACACTAATATTATAAAGGCGAAAGTTTGTGAAAGTGTGTGTTTGTTACTCCTTCACACTCAAACGGCTGGACCAATTTTGATAAAATTTGGTATGAAGGTAGCTGACACCCTGGATTTACACATGGGCTACTTTTTATCCCGGTCTACGCGGGTAAAACCGCGAGAAGCAGCTAGTTGTTTCATAGATTGAACATGTGTGTGCACTGTTAGGTCAGTTGTAAGTATAGATCGGATTTTCGGATGCATATTTACCTAAAATTGAGGTTTTGGCTATTATGCAATGCGTTTTGTCTTGCTTTTTAGAGTTCCGTACCTTAAAAGGAAAAAACGGAACCCTTTTAGGATCACTTCGTTGTCCGTCTGTCTGTCAGTCTGTCCAGACCCTTTTTCTCAGCAATGTATGGAGGTATCAAGTTGAAATTAATATCAAATACGTAGGTCTATGGATTCTTTGAGCTTTCAAAAAAAAAATCAAGCTTCTAAGTCAACGCAATAAAAAGATACGGCCATTTATGCGACATATTTTGATACTCGGAAGTAAATCAAAACCAGTAACCCAGAATCATGAAATTTGGCAAAAAGCAAGGTCTCACTGGTAAAAATATGATATATATAGGGTGCAGCTAAACAATTCAATCATGATTGTGAACCGAAAAGGAACAGTTCGTGTAATGCACCGATGATCAGTCTCTGGATCTGCACCCTAATTGCGTAACACATTATCAATCGGAGTTGGTTTCATTTTTACAGTTCAACAACATTCATTGTCGAGCAGACAAATTTTTCGAACATATGAAGCAATGGATTAGAAATTTGTTTCAAAATGAAATCAATTCCGATCGATAATGTGTTACGCAATTAGGGTGCTGGTTCTTATTTGGTCTAGACAGGCTGGAGCCTTAAAATAACGCAAGTAGAAATTTTATCTATTACAATGAGATTTCGTAAATAATTGAAACAACTGACAGTTCACCCGCAGTCAACTTTACGATTCAGAGTAATTTTTAGAGACATATAGCTGCAATTTGGCGCGACTGCTGAATCTTTGATCTTGTAATGACAGCGATCACGATGTAAATCAGCAACATAATATCTAACGATGCACGTGTAGGTAATTAGTATAATGTCGCAGCCAACTGGTTTAATTAGCCGTTTGCTCAACCGCCTAGCCATTTCACTAAATGCCGCCATTCAATCAATGACATTATTATTCCCCCTCCTTATGAATGAACTTCCTAACAAAATTTCAATCGTTCTTGACGTCCAGAGGTCCTTCAAACTCGAGTACGTCTTGTATCCGGCCTCATACCGGAACTTGGTTCATCGGAAAAGCAAACACAACGCCAGTCTTCTTCCTCTCAATTTCTGTGTTCGCCTGCGCCAGCCCATTGTAAACGGGCCCTACGATTGCGGGGTGCTATAGGTGGAACTCTCAGTGGCCTTCGGAAACGCACACCCACTTCACGTAAGCGATTTCGGAAGGTTTGGTCGCTTATCAGCAAGCCTGAAGAGATGTGGAGCCTCATAGCCGCAGTCATGGCGGTCATGGTACGATTCCGTCGAGCATTACTTTGGATGTACCGGTCCTGTCTGCGAGTGGTGATGCGAGATCGTCCTCCATGTCACTCAGCCACGCTGCCCGTGATACGATAGCGTGTCCAGAGGCGGCTTATGACGCTCTGTGTAGTGCCAAGAGCGACAGCCACAGTACGTTGCTTGGAACCAGCTCGCAACATTCCGACGACTCTCATCATCTCTTCTCGCGTCAAATGATGTCGTCGCTCCATATCGATGCAATTTTTTTCAGTTCCGATGCAGAAATTGTAATGGCTTTGTAAAAACGCTATTACTCACTTTTACAGGAATCCTGATTGACAGTTGATTTTCTATTTTTAATAAAAAAATAAAGAAATTGAATAAAGAATCAAATAGTGAAATTCACTAAAAAGAATCAATAACGATTCAAAAAAGTTAAAATAATAATCCTCAATTACGGCGTTTTAGAGTATCGCCGCAATTGAGGGATGAAGTCATCCCTACACACTTTTGATGTGTGTATATCTAAATACCGAAATACCCTATTCCATGGTCCTATTGTATAAATGGCCTAAGCATCAGCCAGCCAGTTCATTAAATGTTTGTATTAGACGTATCGGCTGAATATCATTCAGGCCGTTGATAGAATGGCGGCGTTTAATGAAATGGCTAGGAGGTTGACCAAACGGCTAATTCAAGCAGTTGGCTGCGACATACATATTTATCTATTTATTTATTCTTCAACAAATTTACATTTGTGTCGAACAGTTTGAAGATAAACATTGCAGCGGGAACTGAACAATTATTCAATAAATCTCAATGTGAAATATGCACGCGTAGCTAATCTAATCATCATGCCTAGCCTTTTCCCAACTAAGTTGGGGTCAGCTTCCAGTCTAACCGAATGCAGCTGAGATGCTGCTGCTGTACCTTTACATGGTGCGACTGCCCATCTGACCTCCACAACCCAGTAACTGGGTAATACGATACCCCCTGGTAAGACTGGTTGTCAGACTTTCGGGCTTCTGACGACCCGTAACGACTGTCAAAGATCCACGAATGACAGCCGAAGCAAGAAGTAAGGTGCACAAGTTAAGGAAAAAGTTAAAAAATCGTTAATTTGTAGTTTTATCACATAATAATTTTTTTTTTCGATTATAAACTTACATTTGCAGTTGAAGAATTGCCCGTGATGTATATCGATGTACGGGTGAACATGTTATTCAACTACAATGTTAAGTTTGTTTTTGGGATAAATTTTATTCATCTTAATTACGGAATCCTTCATTGTGCGTGGTCCAACACGCACTTGACCCGTTTTTTTTTTTGCTTTATTATGGTTTGCTTTTGTATTGAAAAAATGCCGGGATTCCAAGATTGACAAGTTTAGAGTTCTGATTATAAAATCGAATGTATATTTAGTTACGTTCAGGTGTTGGCTAATATGGAATGCCCTTTTGTATCGATCGTAAACATCTCGCGATTCCGGAATTGATAAATTTTGTACTTTTTGACTATTATAGAATCAAATAATGCTAGCTAATGTTCTAAATTGACAAACAGGCATAGTAAACGTCAGGATAAGTAGATAATGTTAATAGAAATGAATTTCAAGTAAACAACCATACGAAAACTTAGGTGATACCTACCGGAGTCCCGGCATTTAAAAAAAAAAAATCATATATGAAGGCGTTTCTATACCATGTATACGATTAGTTGAGCATTCCCAGATTTTCTGGAATACCTTTCTGGGATTTATAATAGAAGAAAAAAATAATAATTAAGAAGCCGCTTCCATAGTTTCTTAGCCAAAAATTAACTTTAGGTAAATATGTATCCGATTATCTGATCTCTGGTTATACTCGTAAGTTACTGCGGTGCAATAGGCTGTCGTTGAAATGAACTGATTTTCTTTTAACTTTTGCACTAGTATTTATCTATATCTTTTCAACTCATTGCACCACTCATATACTGCTTGTTTCTTCTGCACCTTACCTAACAGGACCACACATGCATAAATAAGTACCTAACTAAGTGCAAAATTTACTTAGACATACCCAACAGTACGGTTTCTCATAAAAGAGGCGTTCCGTAAACGGAACGGTTACCGAATATCATCCATAGTAGGTATTCCAAAGGGTGCGCCCCACGGAAATTGGCATCTCAAGTGTTGATATCGAGATTTTACGACTGTTAGAGGTCGTAACATTTAAGAACGAATGCAATAGTGATTCGATTCTATATGTAGGTAACTACATACATAGACTAAGCTTAGCGTTCACTGACCTAATGTATTTGAAAGGAAAGTATTATTTTCTGCTGCAAAGGGTACATAGTCTTATGAGTTCGTTTTAATCGCAGAACAGATAAAAGAGGTTAGAAAGGAAATACTCGTATTTCCTGATTTGTATTAGAACGCGTGCTACAAAAGAGACCGATACGTACGCGCATTACGCACACAAATAAACCACACGCACTTAGATCGCGAGTTTGCTATTGGTTCTCACACTAACGAAAACACCGCACTTGACACGCACAAAAGCAATTTATTTCTCACTAGCTTTTGCCAGCGGCTTCGCCCGCGGTGTGTCGGAAATTATCCCACGGGAACCTTCTAACGGGATGAAAAGTATCCTATGTCTTAATCCAGGTTATAAACTATCTATATACCAAATTTCATCCAAATCCGTTCTGCCGTTTTTGCGTGATTGAGTAACAAACATCCAAACATACAAACTTTCACATTTATAATATTAGTAGGATAATCATTTTTAAACATACACACATACTTAATATTGACATTGTTTACAACTTGGTACAACCCTGTCGTAGCGCAGGGAGTTTGCTGAATTCAAGCTTTGGCTCGGCGCACGCGACTTTCGCAGTGAACGCAATATATTGCGCGATCGCTCACGTAATTCAAGATGGTACCCATACATTGCAAGCAATTAATTAATTATGCATGTGTTTGCGATTGTATCGCCTTTGTCTACAAACTACATAATACTACTGTAATAATTACAAATATCACTTGTATTTTAAGGTTTTTGGACTTACCGGTGAAAATAAATCCCTTCTAGGGCTACGATACACACCTGGCTTCTTTTGCGACACGTTATAATAGAGTAACACGGCATAATATTTTTTTTTCGCGGAGTTTCGTACGCTGTCACAGTAAGAGCGCGATTATTGGCCGTCGGCTGACATAAGATCGTCTGATCATACTCGTATGTGCGGTACGCCTGCGCAGCTCACAAGGCCCTTTTAACCTCTTTTATCTGTTACTGTTACAGTGACGTTTTCATTACAAAATAGAGCTCTGCTAGTAGAATTTCAGAGACAAATAAAATTATTTCTGTTGAAAATTGTTTCTTCCACACCTTTTTTAATAGTAATCAACGTCGAACAACGTCAGTCCACCGAGTGCAATATTCTCATAATTTAATTTTAAACTTTTAATGTATGTTTTAGTTTAATTAATTTTGAAAGGTCGCAGGAAAAACTTACTTTAAAAGCTCTTCTAACCGTTGAAAACAATGTATGCGCTCATGAAAAAATTAAAAAGTAGGTATTTTTGACATTGCTTG
This sequence comes from Cosmia pyralina, assembly GCA_946251885.1. Classification (NCBI taxonomy): domain Eukaryota; kingdom Metazoa; phylum Arthropoda; class Insecta; order Lepidoptera; family Noctuidae; genus Cosmia; species Cosmia pyralina. Next base: position 18,685,429 of record OX276346.1, read on the forward strand.
ATGATGCTTATATTACTTTTTAACACGTTCACTAACGATACGTCGAAAGACGTAAATTATGTTCCTCATAATATGGCATACGGCTGTAGCCGGCGATTTAAAATACGCCAAAAGTAGAATTCCGTCCACGGGCGACTATTTCCCATAGCATTTGTAGGAAGGATATGTCTGTGTGCCGTTTTAGGCTATAATACAGACCGCTATATAGTGCCACAGCAAACACTCCTGCTCGTGCACACAAGTGCAATGTATGCGTGATGCCATTTTGTATGGAAAGTTTGTGTGCCATAGCATAAATTATTGAGATTGGTTTTGTGTCCGTGAAAGTGTTAAAATATTCGTGTTAAATTATATACGGAAGCAAGATGGATGGTATTAATTGCTCAATGTTGGCTTACTTCCAGTATTTTAGGTATATATTTGCATAGGAATGAATAATCCCACCGCAGCTTACAGGGCATTTGCAGAGGAAGCTTATGATTATGGAGATAGAAATAAAAGACAAGACGAACAACGAACAAAGTCTACCCACTTTATTATTGTTTAAATCACACATATTTTTTTTGGTCAACTAAATGCTTATGTGCAGTGTCTTTGTGTGTCTATGGTGTACAAAAGAAGAATTCCATAAAATTATAGTTTACTTTCATGGATAGTTGTGTTGCCATATACACGAGCGGCACGAGTGTCCACTTGCTGTAGTTGCCTCTGCCGTTGGCAACGTGCCATTCGTGTATATGAGCACTTATAATAAAAACAACAAAACTTCTCAGGCATCTTACATTTAACACTGTTTACAAAATAAGGTTTCATATTAATGCTCTGTTCGTGTTTTAATGACCACCAATTAGTCCAAAGTGGCATTAGCTACGATGCGCACAGTGTTGGGTCTCCTAAAAAATTAAGACCCTGGTCTTTCGGGATTAGTTGGTTCAATGTTCGTTTACGTCAAAGCAGGCAGTTCCAGATCACCCAGGGCCCGGACGATCCCCGGAGCCCGGACATTGATCTTGTACTAATAATTGCATTTGTGAACCATAACGAGCAACATGCGTACTCAAATGTACTAGCTGTAAGCTTTCTTAAAATAAATAAAATAGGTTTTCAAGAAATCCTTTTCTAGTCCAGGTTGGTCGAAGACAGAAAGGACTTTTTCTGGGTATGTGTCAATAAACTCTTGTTCGAAAAGTCCTTGTATGAATTAGGTCTAACTACACTTCTGGGAAATCCGGAGATAATCTTGCATTATCAAAACGCATAGAACGCTTATCACATATTATTAGTACTTTTATATTTTAATTATGTAATAATGAGGAAACATAAATGTATGTGCGAAAATCATTGTAGAAATGGCATCAGTACGAACAGAACATTTAAAATGCAATGAAGAACATTACATAAATATTCTTCTTATAATGTACATCACTATCACTACATAATATAAAACAAAATCCGCCCGCTGCGCCTGTCTGACTGTATGAACGCGATAAACTTAAAAACTACCAAACGAATTATCATACGGTTTTCACTAGTGATTCATGAGGAAGGTTTATGTGTATCATTCATTAAGGTTTTATGTAAACAGGCTAAAATACGACGATAATTGTTGAAGACGTCGGAAAAAATCATGCCAACTAGGAGCTTTACCTACTGGCGTGCGCCGCATAAACCAATAGAGTTAACCCCCGTTCGCACGGGCGTAATAAAATCGCGGCAGGATTTTATAGCGCACTGAATTTTTAACTTTCGTTGTTGAGCCGAGCGTTGAGAATCCAACTTAACAATAACAGAGTACATTCTAGCGCGACGATAAAACGGTGTCCCCTTGTTTCGCAGACAGAAATTTCATAGAATTTCATTTCCCAGAAAATGTTTCACATAATATTTGGTCCTTGTATTTTTATTTCGAATATTATTGTTTCAACTACCATTTACTTGAATGAAACATATTTTACAGAAACACAATTTAATGAATTTTATAATCACATTTTTTTATTTATCAAACTTATTAAACAGTAGAATTATTTTTTAATGAATATTGTTTGTTCGGTGTAACGACTTGCTACCAGAAAAGTATGTGTTCTGCGTATGATTATTCTATGAAATGATATTATGAGAAAAATCTAATTAAAATACTGTCATAAAAAGTCAATATGTTGTGCTACAAAAGTTAGTGACAGAAACGAATCGCTGCAAAACCGCCTCCACCTAGTCTTATCTGCCCTACCCTAGAGTGTAATTTAAATCCGCGTAGGCGCGGAGGGGCGAGGCGGCCCGCGAGCTGAGGAGCAGGTGGTGAGCGTTAATACCGTCTGCGACGATAAGCTCGCGTGGGACCGCCGGAGCCCCGCAGCGCCGGAGCCGTGACACAAATCATGCCTGCTGCATGCTGCATGCTTGCTTGCATGTTGCATGCTTGCCGCATGCTTGCCGCATGCTTGCTGCATGCTTGCCGCATTGCTTACTTGCATGCATGGTGTATGCTTGTTTGCATACTTTTTACTGGGAAAAAAAAACTACAAAACGATACATAAAAATTAAAAACGATACTTTACCTTGTGCACATGAAGTCACTATTAGTGAGAATAACAAGATTGCTTTCCTGCTTGACAAGAATTTACCCGCATTATTTTTGTGAACGCGGTGTTGTAATTTTATATGAGGGTATGCATTTTATCAAAGGTATGAATTGAAACGTTTAGAAACTGTCACTCGATAAAATGTTATTCTTGGTAATAAGTTTTATATTAAATAAATAATATAAAGAAAAATAATATTTGATTTGTTATTCTATGATATGAATATTCTAACATTAAACTTTATGTGAAACAAAAATCAATGATTTCATTATCTTCAAAGTAATCTGCGTATTGATTATTCTGTGAAATGATAATATATTATGAGAAAAATTTTATGTGACACGAAATTCTATAAAACAAATAGCTATAAAACAACGTACAACCCGATAAAACACACTGTTGGATTTTGCACTCTCGGCAGAGCGTTGTATATCCAGTGCGCTATAAAATCCCGCCGCGATTTTATTACGCCCGAGCGTACGGGGGTTTATATGAAAATAATATGTATCTGTCGCAGATGGATGATGGATTGGATGGATAACCGTTAGCTGTTTTACAAAACAACTCCGTTAGTAAAACAGCTGAACAAAGCTGGATTGCCAATAAGCATTTGGTGTGGCTTCTAATGCCGAATCGGTCGCAGTAACTAAGCCAGGGTACCTTGACCATTTGGTTTAGGTTAGTTTAGAACTATAACTAACCGCGCGCGAGCCGAGCGAGCGAAGCTAGCGGTGCCGCGGCAGCGGGTGGCTAGCGCTACTTCCAAGTTGGTCGCAGTTACTTGGCTATTTAGTATTTTTAGGACTGACTTTCATAAAACTCTGATAACTTAATTATATTAAAATTGTTTTTAACATCATTGTTTTCACTTGAGTTAGGGTAATTTTCAATCATATTACTCATTTTATTAATTCCGGTTTCAGACACCATTATTGTTGTTATTACGACACACAGAGCGACAAAATTTTGAACTAAAATCTGCAACCTGACATTTCATTTCACGCTGTTTTACGTAACCTCTAATCGTTGTTGACCCGCTGCATTGATAAATGCACAACGTTTGGTTACGTAATTCTGCGTGTTAAGAGCGTTGGCTCCGTACGGCATTTCATACAAACTTTCAAGTCCTTTTTTATCGAAATGAATTAACCGATTTTAATGAAACTTCATTCGCATAAGCAGGATACATAGGTCTAAAAAGTTAGTTAAGGACATTTACGAAATGTCTTATTTAAAAAAAGATAATTGGCAATCTCTGTTTCTATGGAATATTTAAAATCAGTCGAATTTAGCTGCAACACTATTTTTCGAAAATGTTCTTAACTAACTTTTTGGCCCTATGTATCCTGCGTATGCGTATGAAGTTTCATTAAAATCGGTTCCTTCATTTCGATATAAAAGGACATGAAAGTTTGTATGAATTGCCGTACGGAGCCAACGCTCTTAAAGTTCAGTAATTATGGAAAATAGCTAGACGTCGTTCATCTGTTTTACATAACGCATCTGTTTTGTAAAACAGCTAGCGGTTATGCAAAACAGCGGATTCGACAATCCATCCGCGACATATCTATTCATTACTTTTTCATATATTAGCAGGATTGGAAATAAAATACATTAAAAATACTCCAAGTACGATGAATATCAGTTCTCTACATTTTAATCTAACACAGTTGCTTGACGCAACGGGCTGATACGACACTACGACAGAAAAAAAAATAGGCATATCTCTTTTATTTTGTGCATATAAGTAATGCTCTGCTACCCGTGCGAAGCCGGGGCGGATTGCTAGTATCTAGTAAATATACAATAATGCATATTTTTATCATGCTATTTACACAAAGGTACTTTTATAGATATTTATAAATATGTATAAAAAACAATCACAAATAAATGAGAAAAATACTTAGTACATACATTATATCTTCTCGTGTTTTGGTGGACCATTAGTTAGTTACTTTTTTAAAATCTCAGTCTTACAATTTGGACTTGCATCCAAGTCCTCCTCCCAAAAAGTTAAAATTACATAAAAATACATTTATATTTAAAATGGGATAAGTACAAAATGCAATTAAAATAAGAATAATAATGATCTTTTAGTAAAGGTAGCTAGTATTGGAAAATATTTTCAGTTCAGCTGTGTCCGCGAAGTGACGTCCTAATTATTCGCAGACGACGACGCCTTATCTGACAGTCGAGAGATGAAGTTCGACATCGTCTCGAGCCTCGGTATGCCGAGCATGTGTGAGTTACAAGCTGTTATACCGACAGATCTTGAAACGCCCCGTCTGTCATCTGACCCATTTTTAAGGACGCGATGTTTTTAACTTTACTTCGTTAAGTAAAAAAGTAAGTAAGTAACTAAAGTAAAGTTTCAAGTTAAGAGATCTATTTTCAGTTTGTCAGAAGAATAAATAAACTTAGAATGTCATAAACAATTTTCAACAGAAGTCCTCAGTTTAGAACTCGGGACATCTATGGATTCACGACAAACAATTCAAAGTAATAATAATGTCAAATAATTATTAAATAAAAAGATCGAATTTTAGAGTAGTTAATTAAATAGGTATATAATTAAAACAATTATTGGTCTTGTAAACAAAATGCCTGCGCAGAATAAGCGTCCATTGACTTGATTGATATTTGTAATAATAATTATTAAGTTTCAATAATATAATTAGCTAATCCAAATCTTTTCAATATATAACATACACTACGCTCAACACACACAAGTGTGTGAGTGTGTTTTCATACACAAGGAATATGTACAAGGAAAAATAGAAAGAATAGCATTTTGTTTTCCACGAAAATATTTTAACTTTTTTCTCCGTAACAAGTTTATTCTCATAATATTTTGTACTTGGCCAAGATTCTTCAAATATTCATGTATTCATGAATATACAATTCTTGGCTAAAGTTACCTTCCAAGGTATATATACTTATACTTAATAAAGCTCTTCTTTTTATTTTCTGAGATCCAAACATGTGTTTATCGAATCGCAAGAGGAAATAGTTCATTTTTTATTAGTTACTATACTTTCTTGACAGAATTAGATAGATTTTTCATTACAGTCCGGCGGAGTCCGGCCGCGTCGAGAGAATACGTTCCAGACACCTGTCAGTTGGACCATTTCAAGTAGTAGGGATCAAATTCGCAAAACACATATCGGCGGCGAAGTGCCAGTAACACCGAGCTGACACAGTAAACAATTTACACGAAAGAAAACGTTGCCATAAAATAGACAAGTTGGTTTAATTGGAAGGCATTTCCACATTTTAATTTAATGTTATTGTAACTAAAAATACACTTAGAATATTTCACTAAAACATGCGAATAACGCCTTTACAAAAGTGAATTTCACAAAAAATTTCAGATATGAGGTATTGGGAGGCACTTCACTATGACTTCACTGTCCACATTCATTAGTATGAAACTGATAGCTGTCAGGAACGCATTCTCATCAAGTTCATTTATTTATAACTACAGTCTGATTTTTTTTTTCTTCTTTTGGACAGTCTGATTCGACGGAATTCTGACAGCAATAATTTTTTGACACTTCTGATATTGTAAACCTTTTCTGTCTTGTCTTTTTTATAAGTTATTTTATGACTAGAATTTTTTCGATATAAAATAATATGAAAGAGAATGAGATCAAGTATATGACAATGTAAATAGTGTTTGTTCTGTGCATTCAATGCACTCTAACTAAAATATTAATTTTATATGACTAAATGGAAAAAAAGAGTAAAAGAACATATTTTTTAAATTTAAATATTTATTTAGGTATCAACAACACACAACACACCACAGACAACGATGATGATATTAGTGATAATGATATCACTAATATCATCATCGTTGTCTGTCAGTAGTTGCAAGAAGCGAAGATTTTACAAACAAAAAGGTATTCCTAAAACAGGTTTGTAATCTATGGATTATTGGACAGGGATTCCTGTGAAAGAAAAATAATTACCTTAATAATTATTGTAACTTCAATAATTTGATAATAAAAAATCTGATTACAATTTTAAAATTATCAGTGAATTTTTAAGTTTTAGTTTTTTTTTAGTAAAAACCTTAAATTCAAGAAAGATTTTTTTTTTAATTTCTCTTAAATGCGTTCCGTTTTTATTAGAACCGTTTTATTACTGGCAACACTTATGAAATGTCAGAATTCCGTCGAATTAAAAATCTGATTTGTAGCTGACCCGACAGACGTTGTCCTGTCAAAATTTCAATAAATCGAACGACGAGAAAACAAATGAACAACTGATTATAAAGATAATTTGAATTTGGAATTCTAAATAGAATGAAAGATTCCCGACAGACGCGGTTGCCCTGTCCAAATTTCATGTAAGAGAAAATTAATTTTCTTCATATTTTTTTTTGTGAATATCCTATGTTTTAATAGTTATTCTGCTATTCGGGGCGGAAACAAATACAACAAATCAAAAACCATGAAAATTGGTCCAGCCGTTCTCGAGTTCGAACAAACCCGACTTTGTTTTATGTAATAAGATTTCAATTTCACTAAAAAGTAGCAAAGTATTCGTTGCGGTCTTTAAAAAATTGCTAGGGAATATACACATATCCCATCTCCGATCTCAGTATGTAAAATCGCATATTCAAGCTCTAACAAGTTATGCAAGTTGATGACATAACCGGTACTATATGCAAAGAGACCATCGAGGAAGTATATATGCTGTCACACAAGTTGATCAGGGGCCGTACTATAGACGTGAAAAAAGATCATGGATCCATCATGGTTCCAGTGAGAGAGAGAGAGAGAGACGGAGCTATACGACCTATAGCACCATTCTTTTTTTAACGGAATCACGATGGATCTTTTTTCACGTACGGCTACAGATCTAAATATTTCTGCCAAAAAGGTTTGCTGATTGTTTTGTTAACAATATTTTGACAAATACAAATAGGTACTATACTGATTTTAATAATATTTTTTAGTAGATACTGACAAACAGATTACAAAAATTCGAGTCGTAAAACGAACTGATCTGTAACGATCATATTTCTTGAATGCTTACCTAGGCACGTAGAATGCAAAGTTTATTAAAATCCACACCAACATGAAAAATTGTTTTAAGTTTTTAACATTACACACTGAAAAATTATTGTACTTAACATGATATCTTGTACGCCATAAGGTATCTATTTACAGTTCGACGTAAAGAAATTGACGAATCGTTCTCATTTTGTTGCCTAATTTAGAACTTCACAATATAATTTTATCCGTATTCTTTCTCACGTTGTATAATTCTTAATTTGATCTCTTTGAGATATATCTCGGGCTCGTCCGCCGAGTAACTTCTCATTTCTTCTGAGATATTATTGATGGCGTCGGGTGTCACTGCGATAGTATCAGTGGGTGACGAAGGGTAGGTGCAGCAAACCGGCGAACAAGGTCTTCGTTTTTCGTTTGCTAATCGCATGTCTGTGCCTAAATAAGAGTTTCTGTTGTGAATATTTTCTTCTTTGAGGGATTGTTGGAAGGAGTGCTTACTGCAGGTCCTGTAGTCGTTCATAGGTGGCGTGACGATTGTCCTTCCGTTGTGGCACACGTGCACTGTGGGAATGCATCGGTCTCTGACGTCCTGGCCTCTCATTTTGTAGCGGATGCTCGCCTCGTTTCGCAAAGAGTTTTTCAGTGAATTACCTGCAAAACGTGAATAATATTTTATAACATTGCACTTACTACAAAATATGTATTAAAATACTTCCATATCCAATAAACAATTCTCCTCATCAAACCACCAATTATTTCGATTAATTCTGTTACTTTATTTAACGGGGTGGCAACACAAAAATGTTGACCAGTAGTTAAAACCTTGGCTTAATAAACCACAAGCACAAGTAATTTGATCATGAAATCGTGTCAGGTAAATAGCGTGGGAACAAAATGTTCCCGTGTATTTGTTAGTTGCTGTGCGCATTTGAATACTGCTATTCATTTGAAAATTATAGATACTTATTGCTGATTAATAATTAATTAAGTTAATTTCTTTTAGTCTTGTCAAAAAAAGACTCCTGCACACAGCATGACCGCCATAGAAACGGGTTCTATCGGAAAAATAGACAAATTGGCAAATAGTAGAAATATTTGTACGCATTCTACGCGTCTAAGCATGGCAATATGTAGTTTTGACTATTCTTCCGTCGACAAAACGTCGTCATGCTATGCGTGCAGAAAAGTGATTTCATTACCTAGATCATTTACTAAGATACGGCGTGCGGACTAAAAGTGCTCGAAGCGCCGCGACAAGGTCATTACATTATATTATACCAGAACAAAGTTATAGAGTGGACGTGCAACGACTGCCGCGATATGTGCACACGTTTTTTGGAATCTAAGTATATTTTACTAGCTTTCGCCAGCGGCTTCGCCCACGTTCCTGTCGGAAATTATCCCATGGTAACACAGCCGGGATGAAAAGTATTCTATGTCCTGATCCAAGTCATGGTCTACCAGTGTGCCAAATTTCATCCAAATCCATTCTGCCGTTTGAATGTAAAAGCGTAAAAAACAAACAAGCAAATAAAGAAAAAACACTTTCAAAAAAATAAAAGTAATTAAAGATAGGATTTTCGTTAAGAATATGCAGTAGAGTATAGGTACAAGTGGCATTGAAAAAACCTATAAAACGCAACAAGTTTTATAAGTTACTAGCTGACCCGACAGACGTTGTCCTGTCTTGGCTATGAATATTCTAATGTAAACGCGTGAAGTTAAAATGTTTTTTTTGTAATTTTCCAATTTTCTGCGAAATTTTCTTATTTTTTTTTGTCATAAGAACCTTCTCCTGACAATCATAAATACAACAAAAAACATATTAGCGAAATTGTTCCATCCGTTCACGCGTGATGCGATGACCAAGGGAAATAGGGATTCATTTTTATACAGGGTTACTGGTAATTCGACGTATATCCGTCAGGGGCTGATAAGGGGGCCAAAATGCAACAAATTGAACCCTCATATGTATGGCCGAAATTCAATAGTTTTCGAGATATTTGAATTTTAAGAGTTTTTCGATATTTACCCAAAATTTGACATTTAATTCCAAATAAAAAAAAAATACATATTTGAATGGGTATCATTAAAAATGATGTTATAGCTGGCACTTCAATTAAGCTATAGACATAATTAAAACTACTTAATTTAACAAAATAATTAAAATAATGAGCGATATAAGAATAATATCTTACCAATATTTTCATTTTACGCTTCAATAATGTTGTCTCGTCACAAAAATTTCTATGACATTAGTCGTACAAATAACTAAAACAACTTGCCTATTCTGTAAGCTTTCCAAAAAGGTATAAAAGTCAATTTTAAAATACATGGCATGGCATGAGTTTGAATCTGCGCGGGGAGAGAAAGGGTCATTTATTTTTGTATGAAATAAAATGCATTAAAAAATTTACGTCAAATTTTATAAAATTTTTTACACATCTTGTTCGAAATGAGCCCCTCGATTACGAATGCAGGTTCGAATTCTCTTCCTAACTTCGGTACCCATTCAAATATGTATTTTTTTTTATTTGGAATTAAATGTCTGGGTAAATATCGAAAAATTCTTAAAATTCAAATATCTCGAAAACTATTGAATTTCGGCCTTACATATGGGGGTTCAATTTGTTGCATTTTGGCTCCCTTATCAGCCCCTGACGGATATACGTCGAATCACCAGTAACCCTGTATAATAGGTTGGGGAAAAAGTTTCTTCGCATTTTTTAAGAAAATTCAAAACATTTTTTAATATACATTTTTAACATTTACCAGGAGTATGTAGGTACCATTTTGTTCGATAACTTTTTGCCATCTTGCAGGTAGGGACATGATCCCATTGCTATAGAAATTTTGGGACTTCTGATCAAAATACCGCGACAAGTGGTTTTGGCAATCCTCTCGTGATGTTAACCTGACACTGCCTAAAGAATTCTGAAGAGACCGAAACAGGTGGAAATCTGAAGGTCAGGTCAGGACTATACGGCGAATGCATTAACACCTCCCAGCCAAACTCTCATAATTTTTGCTGAGTGGCTAAAGATGTGTGAGGTCTAGCGTTATCATGATGAAAAACCACACCCCTTCTGTTGATTAATTTCGGCCGCTTTCTCTCAACTTCTTGCTTTAATCTCATCAGTTGTTCGCAGTAGAGTTCAGAATCGATGGTCCTGCCTGGTGGTAACAGCTCATAATGAATAATGCCCTTCCAATCCCACCACACACACAGCATCACTTTGTTGCGAGTTAGGGTTAGTCTGTGAAGCCTGACCGGCCTCTGACCACGACCTTTTTCGCACGTTCTTGTCGTACGTGATCCATTTTTTATCACCAGTTATCAGCTTCTTCAAAAATGGTTCGGTTTCATTACGTCGTAATAAAGAATCACAAATAAGTACACGGTTCATTAGGTTTCTTTCAGTGAGCTCGTGAGGTACCCAAATATCGAGCTTTTTTACCCGACTGCGGCGAAGCCCAAAAGGAGGGTTATGTGTTTGACCTGTATGTATGTATAATGTATGTCCGTTTCTTTGTTCCCTCGTAACTCCAAAACGAATGAACGGATTTGGATAAATTATACGTCTTTAGATTGGTCTTGGTAGCGCGAGTGTCACTGGCTATATTAAAATAAAAAAAAGGAAAATGGCGGATTTGGGGTGCCATATTGTGGAGATCGTTTTTTTCTTCTTCTAATACCATCAAGTGGGATATCAAAATGAAGGATTTTTAAAGGTGATTACAAAAATATATGCAACTTATATGGTCAAAAGTAATTCCAACTGACAAATCGTAAAAAACATGTAAAAAGGCTTGGCTATTTCTGTGCACTTGATCCAAAAAAATTACTCTCACGACCAAAACTCCTTGCAAGAACTAAACTCGTCTGCGAAATCTTTCACATTTGTAAACTAAAAAGCTGAAAATAAAAAAGTAATTAAAAAAACTAAAAAACCCGACTGCGGTAAAAAACTGAAAAGCTAAAAACAAGCCCATTTTAAATTAAATAAAAGTTGGAAGCAGGCGGGACCCATTCCATTTTTATATTTTCTAACTCAAATGGGTCACGCCTGCTCCAACAACTAGAGCGACGTGCTTTGACATCAAAATTTCCGGATTGCAAACGCTTAAACCAAATTTGTGCTACTCTCACAGACACTGCACTGGGTAAGTTCATACTATAATGCGAAAAGTCTTTTTCCCCAACCTAATATATAGATAAGATCGAAAAAATTAGAATGTAGTGTAAAATAACCTGAGTTGACAGTACCGCTGGAGGTGGGGTTCCGTTGGAAGGCCATGGCCGTGTAGGAGCAGCGCTTGGCGGCGGTTCTCTCGCTCGAGCGGCAGCACCACAGCCACATTGAGTTCTGGAACACAGCGTCTGCTAACTTTAATTTTCACGAACTTTACCACTTTGGAATTGTGACGAGTTTAACATTAAGTTCAAAAGGTATTTCACATATTTATAGCTTTGGTATTTCAATATAAGTAGGTACAGCGTGTACACGTATCAGAAAGTTGTGGTCAAATTTAAGGGTGTGGTAGGTACAGACCATCAAACTGAACAACTTTCTCCATGGGACCAACATCATAATCGCGAAAAATAATCAGCTATCCCCTAAATTTGGGTCGAGAAGGTATTGAAGTTTTGTATAGAACTGTTGATAATTTTTTCGCTAAGTACTAGCTAACCTATGTTTATTGTTTTAACTAAAAAAATAATTCTTCGAGTTTTATTACTTAGTTAAATAAGATTGGAATCAATTAATTTCATGATAAATTATTAGAAACTAAATATATCTCTTCGGATTAAACATGAAATAAAATTCCTATTAATAAATTAATGGTTATTTTGTTGGTCATTCAGTTTATTTTAAGCTAAGATTATGCATATCCGAACTATACATGCCAGCTTAATAAGGATACAATTTAATTTAATAGCTGGGTCAATAACAAACGTAATTTAATTATGCAAGAAGTTGATTGACAGTTACCTTGAAAGCGTCCCGAAATTTATTGGACATGATGTGGTAGAATATCGGGTTAATGCATGTAGACATGTAGTAGAAAACTCCGGAGATATAGGTGAGGAATGAGTACACAGACAGGAGGATTGGTGATCGAGCTAGATGGTTCTCAGTGGTTCCGTAGATCGCGACCAGCCGCTGCGCGTGAAATGGCGCCCAACAGATGAAAAACGCTACGACGACTGCCACTGTGAACAAAACAATAATATCATTGAACTAAAATATTTCGGTGTTAAATATTTTGAATGGGTCAATGTGTCATCAACCCATCATTATCATTATCGTTACCATCCTCATACAAAGAAAGAAAGAAAGAAAAATGCGTTTAATTGGCATTACAGCAAAAAATAAATACAACTTAAAATCATCAATTTCATCAATCTCATCCTCAAACACAAAAAAACAATGAATGAATGAAATGTTTTTGTTTGGGTGTGTGTCTCATCCTCAATGTGTGCGCAAAGAAGTAAATGATTTCATTTTTTCATTCTATACTCAAACTCATTGAACTTCTTCAATGAGTTGTGCTTTTCCAAGTCCAGCATCAATTTAAAAATTAAATTTTATTTTGTTATTCACTTTTAGATGACATTCAAGCGAACCGAAATAATACAGATAAGTTTTGGTCTTAGGAATTTTACCTGTGTTCTTTACCTTTAAATTATAGGTACCTATATTTTTTGTTAGGTCGCAAAGTATACTATTTTGCTTCTCAGCATTTGGCACTTGAAGGATTTGCGGCGTAAATATGTACACTTCTTATAGCATTTGCTGTATGCTTGCTGCTTGCAGGTCAGGTGTGCGGCCTGGCTAAGTGTTACATAAAATTAATGTTCTACAGGATTGCGCAACATAAAATGTTCAACAAAAAAATCCGCGATAGCATTATGTCTATCTTCTAAGGATGACCCACAGTAACCATTTTTTTATCTTTCAGAATTTGATAAAAAAAGTCATTATTTTTGAAGCTATTTTGACCGCTATTGTGTAGGTTATGAAATTAAAGTCCAATCAAATAATTATGTTATTTCAATTGGGCACCTAATTTAGATTAAAATATGATTTCACATTAAAATTACCTAATACTTTAAAAGATATCAGAGATTCAAGAGTAACCGTAACAAAATAATTATGGTTGACGGCGGCGCAGTAGGACAGAAGTCAATGCCTTTTCCTCGGCCCGTGGGATATTGTCCTGAATAATAGAGAAGTATGGAAGAAAAAGACATGTTGCTGACCCACTTCTTCTTTTCGTGTCAATACTCTTCTTCGATGTTTTTATACTGACTGAGCCGTAGGTGGCCACATTGATCGCGGCATCAGTGTCATTCTGTAGGTCATCCGAGGTGCAGGTACGGGCACTTAGGACACTCCAGCAAGCCAAATCAATTGGGATAAGGGTAAGAGAAGGATGGTGATCTATTTTTAGTTATTTGCCAAGTCGGGTATGGGACACGATGGGTCTGCCAGTCTTGAAGTCACAATGCATAGTAGTGCAGAAAACGTGAATCAACAAGAATGTGATGAAAAGTTTATGAACGGAAGTTTCTACATTAATAGGAGGCCACTGTTAATAGTTTGTAGATAATCTAATTATAGCCGCATCTGTTCCAATAATAACAATTTGTGAACTTTGTCCATGGAAATGAAAATATGATTAAGTATTTTAGTGTTAGATGCGTCAAGGAACGTAATGTCGTAAAGTAAATATTTGGGAATTATTTTTAGAAATGGTCCGATGAATCGATGGTTTGATTTATTTTCATAATCAAACAGTGACCAGGGAGCCAAGTCTGCTATTTACAAGGTCATTGTGACAACCAAACCAAGGCAACGCCATTATACCATTGATCTAAATGTTCGTAAATTCTTAAATTCACATTCTCGTGCCAGTGGTCAAAAGCAATGTCAAATGGTAGGAGAGACTTGTCATTATGTACGACATGTGTAACATCCAGACATCTCACCTTGGTAACAATTACACTCCTACCAACTTATCTGTGAAATGGCGAAAATTGGAACTACGGCCGTCCTGTTGAAATGTCATTCGAATGTCAGTGTCTACTACATTCGGGTTCTCTGGTTGTTTTGTCGTAATATTGCTGAATTTATAAAGTTAAATATGCCGAAAGCTATTAAAAGTGATGCTCAAAACATTATTCTTAAGGTTAAAACCTTTTTTGAAGAAGAAGCTCGGGCGGGGTCTCTGATTATTCCATTTAATCAAATATACAAACGAATTCCGGCAGCGACAGGTTAGTGTTGTCAACTTCCTTGTAAATTACCCGATACTTAACTAATTATTTAAGTCCACGAAATATTCGTTTCTATTCTTGCTGCAGGTTAGCGTAACGGTAACATACATCTAATAGGTAACCTGCTAAGTGAGTGAGCAAACTAACCTGGCAGATTTAAATTTTTTACTAACATTTATTTTATTATCTTATATTGCAGGTGTGAGTCAAGGACTAATTTCAAAAATAGTTAAAGAAGGGCACGCAGCAGAAGAAACTGGCACAAAAATTCGGACACCAGGCAAGGAGACGTAAAAGTGGATTTGTGCATGTTGATGATTTTGACATGGGAGTTATACGGAGGAAAGTACATGAATATTATTCTGCTAAAAAAGAGATACCTACTGTTAAAAAGCTTCTAGAGGTCTTAAAGACAGAAATAAATTACACAGGACAGCGAGAGAGTCTGCGAAAGCTGCTTCACAAGGTGAGATTTCGTTTTAAAAAATCTCAATCCAATCGAAAGGTTCTTATGGAGCGTAATGAAATATCAGCTTGGAGAGCTAAGTACTTGCATGCAGTGGATAAAAATAATAAATCTCCCCAGCCCCGGCCCATAATTTATTTAGATGAGACCTATATTCACTCTGCGCATACATCGGGTAAATGTAGGCAACCTTAGAATTTAAAAAAAAAAATACAAGGAACAGACTTCGTCTAAGACAAGTTATGCTTAATAAGTTCTAAATGGTCTAAGATATCACCACCTTCAGGCTTTGCACCCATCTACCAAACACCCTGTATATGTTCTAGCTTCTACCCGCGATTTCGTCCGCGTGAAATTTTTTGTTCCCCCGACCCACCCCGTCGCCCCGCATTGCCTGCCCGCGCTATTACTTTGTTTTCGCTTAAAGTTCTTTCTGACGTTTTTTCTTTTTGCTCGGCACTTACGAGTCCTAGAGTGACGTTAAATATGCGTATAGCCTTCCTCAAGAATGCAATATATATATCAAATGCAAAAAGAATTTTTAAAGTCCGAAGTGTCAGCTCCGACACACGACTGGAGTTTACTTCTGTTTTTTGTGCCGTTCCAATTTTCTATTTTTCAGCCATTTCTGTCGGGCTGGGTTTCATCAATGAATCAGTCCTATAAAAAAGCAACTTTAAGGTGTAAGGGCACTCGTTCCTCTCACCCCACCTCTCAACCCTCCCTTTCTACCTTAAGCCTCCCTCTCCCCCCACCTCTCACCCCTTCCCCTCTCCCCCCTCATCCCCCTCAATGCTCCCTGTCACCCCTTCACCCACCGCCTCCCCATTTCCCTCCCCTTCTCACCTCCTCACCGCATCTCCATCCCGCTAACCTCCCCCTCCCCCTCTCACCCCTTCTCAAACCCCCTTCATCGCTTCATCCTCCGGGGTAGTTTCAAGTTAATTAACAAAATGAATAAGATTTTTCATATAATATTATAATATTAACTATACTCCCTGTTTTCAACCCCACAGCGGTGGAATTTTAAAAAATCGTTTGGGATATTTCCGTAACTTGACTGAAATATTATTTACATCAATTTTCGACTTGATCAAGCTCCGTAGTAAAATCCTCCCCTGTAAAATTGATTACTTACCTCTTTTTACCCCCTTAGGGGTAGATTTTCAAAAAACCCTGATACACGTTCTTCTTCATTTTTGATCTCAAGTATAAATATTGAGTTTCGAGTTAATGGGACCGCGCACGTTAAAATTCCTCCATACAAACTTTGACACCCTTCAATCCCTCTTTACGGGGTAGTTTAGGAAAACTAAAAATGACAAACTTTATAATTTACTTGAGATAAGTATTCGTGTCAAGTTTCAAGTTTATTAATCAAGGAATAAGATTTTTCATACAAACTTTGGACCCCCGTTTCACCCCTTTAGAGGGTGAATTTTGAAAAATCCTTTCTTAGTGCACCCCTAGACCTCATAAGGAACCTACTTGCCAAATTTGGAATCTCTAGACTCTAGACCCTGTGGTTTGGGCTGTACGTTGATATGTCAGTCAGTTTCTTCTTTTATATACACATATTTAGATTAGCTATGTGATTATTATAAAGCTGGTTTGTTTTTATTTTAGTACTTATCATTGGAGACTTCTAAATGACCTTCAATTTTATAAAAGAACACATATGTTAGCTGAAAGTTTCGTGAATAAAATAAATAAATGGCTTGTAAATTTGTTATTAAGAGACACATTATTTTTGTAAAAGTATGTATTTTTTTTAAAATCCCGAACTAGAATTTTAAAGTTTGTACTGATTTAATTTCCTATTAATGCTTATCTTTAACCCCCTTTAAAAATGAGAACTAAAGTTATGCCAAACGTCTGCCAGGGTTGCGGGTTGTTCGAAAGACTTACCGTGGCCCTGGCACAGGCAACTGAAGGAACTCGGGTGGGTTTTAATCAGTAAAAGTCTGACACGCCCCCCCCGCTCCACCCAGAGCGGGAGAAGTCATTTGATGATTTCCAACACAAAAAAAAAAAAATATGCCAAACGTACCTACACCACAGAGTATTCAAATTTATGATAATTATTCTCAAATTAATATTCGTTCGCGACGTGTAGATATTACCTAAGTTCAGTATATTATTATAATTTATATAATATTTATCTTTTGCAAATTTTTTCAATTTAATTCAGTTGTTTTCGCGAATTGAGGTCAGGAAGCTGTTATGAGAGATATATTCAAATGTGCAAACATTTAGCATTCACAATTTATACTTTTATCTACATACCTTCTCTGTTATTTTAAATTAACCATTAAAATGTTTTTTAGTAGGTACCTCATGTCGTTATTGCAA
This sequence comes from Cosmia pyralina, assembly GCA_946251885.1. Lineage (NCBI taxonomy): Eukaryota > Metazoa > Arthropoda > Insecta > Lepidoptera > Noctuidae > Cosmia > Cosmia pyralina. The sequence continues at coordinate 18,703,129 of OX276346.1, forward strand.
ATGCTCGCAACAGGCAGTTTCAATTTTCACATTCAAAACAACCTCATTCGCTAGATTCGCTAGACTACGAAATAACAAAACAATGTTGGATGATTCTTACCTAACATCTTTACGACCCTCCTCGTGGACTGGCTGTGTTTCCGCCTCATTTTGTGCGTGTATCTCATTGTTGTGTCGAAGTCCTTCTGACTTTTTTCTTTGCTAATATTTGTGTCTCTCAGTTTCAAGCCTATTAGTGAGTACAACACCGTGATCAGCACCATCGGCGCGAAAAAGAAGAAGAACGTTGATATCTCAAACGAGTGCTCTATGATGACTCTCGTCTGCAGGCACATGGTCACGCCACTGTGCTCGCGGATCCCGAACTGCAACGCCTGTGGCAGGGCCAGCCCCACCGCCGCCACCCATAGGAACATCACGTGCTTCGTCGCCCGCGATAGTTTCGACATCTTGTGCGAAACAAACGGGTGACAAATTGCTAAATATCTCTCTACCGTAAATAACGTTATTGTTAAAACACTGGCATTCGTCGAAGCCTCCGCCGCTAATCCTCTTATCACACAAAAACTGTGTCCAAACACATACGGCCATTTCGACCATATCGAATACATCTCCTGAGGCATTCCACTTATCAGTAACAGGAGATCTGAGATCGCTAAACTAAATAAATAATAATTGGTAGCTGTATGCATACTTTTGTTCCTAACTATCACTAAACATGTAAATATATTGCCCAGTACCCCGGTAAAGAATATAACTGAATATACGATAGTTATAGGTAGCACGATGAAGAGAGGGTCCCTCTGAGGGCCGAAGATGACCGTGGGGTCCACGGGTGCCGTGGCGTTATCGGTCACGTTGGCGACCTCACTGATGGTACTCATGGTGGTCATTGTATCGGCCTCAGATTTGTCGATAGCATCAGGATGCTTTAGTCTCTTGGTTCGTCATCTGAAACAAAGAAATAAAGTGTAAGTACCTATGTATTCATATTGTGGTGTGTGTACCGCATGTCCTTATTGCGGTTGAACATGACCTCGGCACAGTAGGTGGTTATATCACTTTAAGGTGCATCATTTCTCCCCCATATGAATAACAACAGAAGACAATCTACCCCAAACCTATTAAATTAGCGATTGCAAGCCATACCGCGAGTTCACTGACGTGATAGCCTCGTGACTCGCTTACTGTTAAGCGTTTACCTACTGATTAAAAGTTTATATTATTGACACGTTTACTAGGCAGGGTAAGAAAAATTTGGAGTTTAACTCTACCTAACAATAGGAGTTTCGTAGCATCTTTACAAACAAATATATAATAACCAAAAATAATACAGAGGGCCTAGACAAATGGCATGCTTTTCGGAGCGATTCTATCGCTATAGCTTCAAAGTGACATTGACATGATCACGTGACATTTCGACAGCATAGCTTCAAAGTGACATTGACATGATCACGTGACATTTCGACAGCATAAGTCAACAACATACATTTTTTGGTTTTTCGACTTGTGTTACTTTGTCTAGGCCCTCTGGGCTCTCTTGAGCGAATGAATAATCTGTTCAAGAAAAAGATTACCCCCGGGGCTCCATGGAGTCCGTACTGCGCATAGCTCCGTACAAAAAATACTAAACAACAAATATTAATATAAGTGATTAAAGAGAGAATAAAGAAAAAAAGAAAAATTGTATATTCTTCTCAAACAAAACGCTCATTACAAAAAAAAATATATATAATTATGTTATTCCTAATGTGAGGTCTGTGTTTGTAAAAGTAAATACGATACGATGTTCTTATGACGATATATTATAACAGATATTTTGCGAATGGATTTCTGGATTATTATAAAATAAAACGAATGAAACTCGTTTTATTCCTCATATTATTACGAAAAGATGTAGCACAAACACCATTATTTAGAACGAATTATGTTTTGGTTACGGGTAAGTGTGGAATAATATCCGTAATGCAACAACAATTTGTAAGCATAGTTCTCCAAATAGGGAGTGCGAACAATTTTGACACATAATTATAATTACAAATGTAGTAGAAATGGAACAAACAGGATAGGTACTAGAATAAATTTTGTGTGTATTTTGTCCGTAATTGGATTGGCTGTTCCATGCTCATCTCATAACCTGGTCGTTTGAATAATATAGGTATGCTGATGTATCCGATTTAATTTGGTTGTTTGTCAATACAATACCTTTAAATCCTTCTCCGTTTGTATTATAGAAATGCGGCGCAGGATAATAACCACGGATTTACATATTTTTGTTCATGTTTCTTTATAGATGTAGGCGCGGGTTTTAGGTAAATCAGATTGGTAGATTCCCCTACAGAAAACTTTGATCAGTCTTTATGAATCTGTGGAGCGAGCTCTAGACAATTTTGCTCAATTTTTCTTCTAAAGCTCTCCTGAAGCATTTAATTAGCTGTAGCATCGTTCAGTAAACGAACGTGTTCTGTACGTTAGGTACTCACATTTTTGCTTTTGCTTGTAATTAAAAAAAAAAAACTAATAATTAAATTTGATTCGCGACTTTATGAAATATGTATTTATTTAATTATAACCACTAACCACAAAACTCTAAGTTTTGATATTTGAGATTTGATATTTCTGATTTCGGAAATCATGACATTTTAGAACAAATCTAATTTAAAGTGATGTATTGATGATTCTTATGGTTATAATTAGGTATTTATGTAAATACATATTTGTTATAGTCGCGAATCATATTTTGAACAAGATACAACCTGACACTGACCTGAAAAATGCAAACAACGCTAGAAAATTTGAATCTCGCGGGCTACCCACGCGGATCCACCTTATGAAAATAAAAAAAAAAACAAGGTTAAAGACAATTTAAGCCGATTCATTTAAACTTCTAATTTAATTTTACGGGATAAGTGACTACCTAGGTACTTTTTATTGCATAATTTTATGTAGGTATATGCAGGACATTATTAACCATAATAAGAGAAACACTAATGAAATACTTCTCGAGCTGCAAGAATAGACAATTTTACATTAAATTAAATAATTTTACATTGAATAGAAACGCAAAAGTCGTTGAAAATCATTTATCAGAAAACACGTCATCCACATGTCAAAATGACGTCTTGACACCGCGCCATTGTATAATTTCCGCTCTAAAACGACTTGACTCTTGTAAACAAACGAAGAGGTGGGTTAAGTAAGCTCTACCCATCCCATCCACCCACCCACGACAGGGGTGAAATACAGGATGATAAATTATATGCGAGGGTGTTGATGACTTGACTGACGAACCATGCGCCCTGTACCTATATAAGGTCTATCTATTCATAGACGAAATCTCTTAAAGGGGTCGTCATTGTACTCATCATTATGAACAACACTGTTACTATGGGACCAAACATGAAATCACGAAAAAAATCAGCTGTTACCTACATTATATTTATGTTCGCATAACTTGTCAAAATGCAGGGAACAGCAGATTTTTTTCGCGTATTCAGGTTTGGTCTCATAGTAAAAGTTGTACATAATGATGAATACAATGACTCTTTAAGAGATTTCGTGTATGAATAGATAGAGTTTATACAGGGTGTAAGGGTCAGCCCTCCGCAGACTGATGGGGTGAATTGAGTACCTATATCAAACTAAGATGACCGGTACATGAAATTATTTCAGGAACGTTATGGGAATCCAATCAACCTGATTTGTTTTATTACCTCACATGCAATGTATCGTTACCATGGCAAAACGCACGTAGCGAACGGCAGCGCAGAGAGCCTTCCCCGTCATTTCACGCACGTTCGTTAGAGTATTTCAATATCCATTGCTGATTTTTTGATTTTAGCTGTTTTATTTACATAAATGGAGTGCTACGTACAGAGAATGTAATTTTACATTGAAATAAAGGAATAGTAACTGAAAAAATGATAAATAAAGTGAAAATTTTCCTGAGAAATTTTCCGGTGGAATATGATTCTAAATGTGGAGCTAAATGCACCATATTAGATTGTTCCTTACACCCCGTATAGCATAACATCATGCCTGTTCCCCCGAAGGGTAGGGTACATAGCACACCAACATTTCGCCAGTTAAGGGCGAGAAAATGTGTCTTAGGGGCGCGCCTGTTACCATCGACCGGGCACAAATCCAGATTCCTGGCTGCTACTATAACATGAAACAGGCCACAAATCACAGAGCAGCGTCATTGGGAACAGGGCTTTAGACACAGTGTTACAAGCCCTTAACCATAGTCAGCCCACGAGAGTCACTTGTACGTACAGTCCTATCAACTTATCTGTGAACTGAAAGAGGACGCCACTGTCGATGCGTCGACACAATCGAATGAAATGCATCGGCACAATCGAATGAAATTTCAACATGACGACCGTAGCTCCAATTTTCGCCATTTCACAGTTAAGTTGGCAGGAGTGTAAAGATGCGTTGTACGTAACGATCCGTCAACTAAAGGTACCTACATTCCATTTTACGTTAAAAACTGTTATCCTCTAAGATTTAGGCAAAGGTGTTTGAAAACACACATTTCGCCACGTGGTTCTAATTGACATTATAGGTAAGGGGTGAGGCTATTGCCAGAAACTGAGAGCACACATACATTCAGGCATCCTGACAGAGAAATTCCCGATGGAAAAACCCTATATTACTTTGTCCATCTTGGAAATCAAATGCAGAACCCTATTGCTCAGCTAGTGGTGCTTACAACCACTAAACCTAGGAGGCAGGACTCAGCAAAACTTTTACTTACAATGTATTACTTAAAGTCTTTGTATATAATTATGCTAAGCACTTATGTGAGATATCGCAGCCTGCTCGTAACTTATTATTACATTCGAAACTTTTATTTTAATTACCATCTTTCGAGTTGGGAGCATATTGATGAGCGAGTTTTGATGTTTGTGAAATCTTGGGAATGGCTGTGACTCGTAACTTCTTTACGGTATTATAATAATGACTCTTTCCTACTGTGAGATGTTTGCCAAATTATGATGATTTGTAACACTGATGATGAATATATCATGTGGTTTAGCATGTCGTACACTCCTACCAACATATCTGTGAAATGGTGAAAAATGGAACTACGGCCGTCATGTTGAAATGTCATTCGATTGTGCCGACGCATCGACGGTGGCGTCCTCTTTCAGTTCACAGATAAGTTGGTAGGACTGTAGACAGAGTGTCTACGGTTTTAGTACTTACCTACTACATTTATGTCAAGAGATTGACAGCTGTCACTTGATAAAATGGAGGGACAAAGTTAACAGCGTGCTCAAAATTAAGAAGTATCAATAATGGTGGATGCTAATGGACAAACAAACACATCAACTAGGTACGGCATCTAATCAGTACTTAGTGACCGATACTTAAACACATGATTGTACTCATGATAACAAACAACTTTTAATATGTGACCAAACCTGAAATCGCGAAAAAAAATCAGCTGTTCCCTACTTTTTGACGAGTTACGCTAACGTAAATGTACGGAGCGGCTGAATTTTTCTTAGCGATTTCAGATTTGGTCCCATAGTAAAAGTTGTTTGTAATCACGAATACAATCATGTACGAGTATTTAAGTATCGGTCACTAATTACCAGTCACCCTATATATTTATTTTAGAGTAGCACTAACCGCGCAGATTCGCCCGCGTGGATGTCGGAAAATATCCCACGGGAACGTGCTACCGGGAAATCCTTCCTTATTCCTTGTCTACAATTATGAAGGGAACCTCTGTACAAAATTTCAGCTTTCTAGGTTCCAGGGTTTGGGCTGGGTGTTGATGAGTCAGTCAGTCAGTCAGTCAGTCAGTCAGCCAGCCAGTCCGTCAATCAGTCAGGACTTCTCTTTTTATTTATATAGATTTAGTAATGTGTAAGGTGTATATAATGTCGTGTCTAAGTAATAACAGTCGCACGGGTCGATCCATCAGGTTAAGCTATAAAGCTAGCTTGCCGCGGTTGGCCCGTGGATAGGTGACAATCTTTACATACCGAGATTCCTCCGTACCTCGGAAAGCACGTTAAGCCGTTGGTCACGGCTGTCATTCGTGGATCATTGACATTCGTTATGGGTCGTCAGAAGCCCGAAAGTCTGAAAACCAGTCTTACCCAGTTACTGGGTTGTGGAAGTCAGATAGGCAGTCGCTCCATGTAAAATACTGTTATTCAGCTACATCCGGTTAGACTGGAAGCCGACCCCAACATAGTTGGGAAAAGACTATGCAGATTGATTTCGTAATGTTGTGTATTATTAATTAGTAATACTTCACTAACAGACACTTGTCTTGTAAGATTATGATGAATGGTTTGTGTTAGAGACAAAAGCTTATATGCATTTCCCGGAAAGAACGAAAGTAAGAACAAACTCAATACATTCACCTGAAATTCTAAATTCATTAAGACGTTAGCTAAACTATAAACTAAACTACAACTAAAACTTTTATAACTTCGCACTCAATTTTTTAAAATAAATAAATTTAAATATCCTCTGGCGCGTCGCCGTAACACCATTGGATAATAAAATTTAATGCCTATAAACGTCGGCGTTACACCATTGGATAATAACAACTGTCAACATGCATGGTTGTCAATGGACGGTAATATTTTCTATTTATTGGCACTTGCAACACGATCTAGCTGTATCATTCGATTAGTCGATTCATGCTTGACCTATTTTGGTAACATTTTAACAGGAGCGCCAACAAAACGGAAGAAAAAAAAAAGAAAGAAATTAGTGCTTCTGTGACGGCCATATTTGTTGTTTTACGAGTGATTCGTGCGGGTGTTTATGTTTTGAAAAAATGTTTTCAAGAAGGAAACGATGAGTAATCTTATGAGATGTTTATACAGAATTACTGAGAATTAAGTATAGATTTCGTATGAAGTGATAGTTTATAGAAAAGTTATAAATATGTCGAGAAAAAGTTACGAAACTTTTGTAATGTTCATAATTTGCTAGTTATGGCCGTATTACGTAATGTTATATGATAAATATTTTTGTTTAGTGTTTGAAATACACTTATGTAGTTAGATTATTGTTCCACAAACATATTTTGGCTAATAGCTAAATATTTCGTTCGTAGTGTTTTTGCGCGAACGATATTTCGCCGTCAGTTTTACCGTCGGCACCGCGCGGAGTTCGCGCCGAAATTTTTTCGTTGCGTAAACAAATAGTTTTTATGGTTTAGTTATTGTTTATAAGTGGATTGTTGTTAATGTGTGGTGTTTTATCGTTTCTACAGATATTGTGTTATCGTAATAAAGTGTTTTTTTGGTGAATGTTTGTGTAGATTAGATGTGATGTGAGAAAGTTTGAAGGTTATGTGAGTGAAAATTATCAAAACAAAAACTTAACGCATCGTTGCTAGATAAGGTCAGTTGTATTTGCATAATGAATGGTATAAGTAGTTAGGTAATCTAATAACGAAGCCAGGAAGGTATAACATGTAACGTTTAACTGGCTATGTATTAAAGAAATCTGCGTTTTTTCGAAGGCTTGCCCAAAAATCAACAAGTACTTCCAAATGTACTGACGTTTGTGGCACTTGCGCATACAGGAGGCCCCACGCATCAGAGGATATGTACAGTATCACTATTCATAAATGACCTAATCAAACATTGCGATATATAATTGTCATCATCTCGCTATCATTGAACAGTGTATACAGACTGTAGGATGCTGTAACTTTGACGCAACTGCTTTGAGCTGTTCATTGATAGTGTGGTGAACATTCATAACTCATGTACTTAATTAGTTATAAGCTGTTGAGTTTCCAAATAAATAAATAAATAGATAAACAGGCGTGCATTATAAACAATTTGAAAACATTTTCAGTATTAAAAAAATAAAATAAAATTAGTAAAAGTAAGTAAAGTAAGTTAGTTAGTATAAGATTTTTAATTTTCACTTTTTAGTGGGGCAGTCTGTAATTTATCTAAGTTACAATAGCCTAATGTCAACTGCTCATCACCTTTTACAAAATATTGCTTTTCCTGGAAGGACGACAAGACAGGAGGACAAGGACGTTAATTGTTGAGGAGTTCTCCCAGTAAGGTTACCAGGAGAACTTGAACTGGTGGTGAAGTCACCATCAGCTCCACTTCAACATAATTATGTATTGTATGAGCATAAATTGCTTAGCAATAATCGAACCGCAACCCGTGAAATTATTATTGAGTAGTACCGATGGCCATCTGTGGTCTTCCTCATCAGTTCCATTTCACCAAATGGTGTTTTCCAGGAGCAAATGCACGAGTTACTATAAAAAATACCCAAATCGTTATAGGTGTGCCTATAAAAATTTAAGGTTCTCCTCGATTTCTCTCGGATGCCATCATCAGATCCTGGTTTCCTTATCATGGTACTATCCTTGAGATGTCTCCTTTCCAACAAAAAAAGAATCATCAAAATTGGTTCATAAACGACTAAGTTATTCGCGAACACACATTATAAAAAAATATATATACTACGGTCGAATTGAGAAACCTCCTTTTTTTGAAGTCGGTTAATAATAAGGATAAGGACAGGAAAACGATGATTGTTTACAAAATATTATAATTATCTATAAACAGTGTTATCGATTGCAGTTTCTGCTTGGACTATCAATCACATCGACTAACATTCGTCTCGCATTCTTAACCTTTAAATAATAATCAAAATAAATATTGTCTGATTCCTTATTCTGTCAGCGCGCTTAGAATGCATAATTTACAAAATGAAAATGTAAAGGGGATCCTGGTGTCCTGAAACACAGGCCACGAGCCTAGCTTAGGCACTATAGTATAGTTAAAATCTCGCTGCAGACTCGGTCATAAATCATTCGAGTGTTTCGCTCTCTTTCCCACTCGCGGGCCTTATGGGCAGGCCACGCCCACACGTAGTCCTGTGCATTACTGCAGTCGATGAGTGATATCGATAGTTTTATATATTTATAAATGGGTGATAGAAATAAATACACATTTTTTTTTATTTTATTACCAAATTTACTACAAAGCATATTAAATATATAAATAAAAGAACGTATATATAAAACTAAAAATAGAAAATTAAAATTCTTCGTCGAATTCTGTTATCGATAATGGCCTTGAGCGCGCGCAACTAGCGCACATCCCTACTCCGATTATGATTTATGACCAAGTCTGCAGCGAGATTTTAACTATACTATAGTCTCCCACAATATTGTATACTTATCTGAATTGTGTATTCAGTGTCGAATCTGATCAATGTAAAGTAATTTATATACAAATAGTGATGAGAAAATAAAGTTGATTGTATTGTATTGTATCAAGCTAAAGTTAATGGACAAAGCGCAAGTACGAAAAGGTTCAGTATTAAGGCTCCTACCACATAACAGATAAAGAGATCTCTTTATCTTTTCTGTGGCTCCTACAAACAGGCACGACACGCGACGCGAATCGCACGCAACATTAAACCCCCGTTCTCACGGGCGTAATAAAATCGCGGCGGGATGTTATAGCGCACTGGATTTTCAACTCTCGTTGTTGAGCCGAGCGTTGAGAATCCAACTTAATAATAACAGAGAACATTCTAGCGCGTCGAAAAAACACACTGTTGGATTTTGCACTCTCGGCGCTAAGCAGAGCGTTGAAAATCCAGTGCGCTATAAAATCCCGCCGCGATTTTATTACGCCCGTGCGAACGGGTGTTTAGGCGCTGATTATCACGCGCCGGGCGGTGCCTTTGTGTCGCGTCGCGAGTCGCGCCTGTTTGAATGAGCCTTTAAGTTCCACAGATGTCTTCTAGGTATAGATAGAATCTTACATTCATGTCCCTCGCAGTTGAGTCACAGTGAAGTAGTCTAGCTTATGGTGAGACACCAGTGAATGTGAATCAGACTTATAAGGCGAGTAGTGCTGCCAACTAGCGCCACCATTGAGAAAAAAATAATAAGTCTGGAGATATGAAACATTTTGAAATTTCATATGCTCACATTTTTAGTCATCTGACTAAAACTCTAACTCGCCTAACTCAAATGCCGACGTATCTGCACGTCGTTTCGCGAAAATTAGAAGGTTGAGCACGTTTTAAATAAAATTCCTTTCTCACATCAAAAGCACACGATCCCTTTTATTAAAGTTATAAGTTGACAATAGTTGGCAATAGTAGTAGCTAGAAAAATAATTTCAAGCAAAAAAATCTTCACGATGTTTTTTTTTTTCTTTTGTTACCTATGTATGTTGTTGCTGCTGAGACAACAATTAGGTTTGTAAGAAATGTTTTAAGTGTCTTTTTGGAACTTATTTTGGTTTATTTATTTATTTATTTATTTAATACTTCAAGCACACAAATGTACAGAGGCGGACTTAATGCCATGGGCATTTTCTACCAGTCAACCTTTGAGTGATGCAGAGACAAACAGTGGCAGGTGCAATGATGAAAAATTAAGGAATAAATATTTATTCAAATATATAGATACTCATATACCTATACAAACTATAAATATAATAATGTATACCTAATTATATATAAATATAAGCACAAATAAATATACACTAATACACGAATAAACTAAAACAAATAAGACAAACAATGGGAAAAACATTACCGTTGTGATGATACTGCCAGCTTCTTGCGAATGTGCTCACGAACTTTAACTTTAAAGGATAATCGGTTGGTTACCATCCTGATTTCCTGAGGGAGCGCATTCCACAGAGAGATGGACTGAATGAAGAAAGAAGAGTGAATGAAGTCTGTACGGTGAGTGGGACATAGAAGAAGACGATTGTGAGATGAACGTAGATTTCTATTGTGTGTTTGGTTCTTATTACGTGAAGAATTCTGGACTTCGCGCTCCGCGGTTTCACACACTAAGCCCCCGTACGCACGAGCGTAATAAAATCGCGGCGGGATTTTATACCGCACTGGATTTTCAACGCTCTGCTTAGCGCCGAGAGTGCAAATTCCAACAGTGTTTTTTCGACGCGCTAGAATGTACTCTGTTATTGTTAAGTCGGATTCTCAACGCTCGGCTCAACAACGAGAGTTGAAAATTCAGTGCGCTATAAAATCCCGCCGCGATTTTATTACGCCCGTCCGAACGGGGATTTAGACTGGAATAAAAACTATCCTATGTGTGTTAGTTAGGTTAGAACTGTGACCACAATCACGCGAGCCGAACGAGAGCTACCTCCAAAGGCTAGGCTAAACGGCTAATTAAGCTACTTGGCTGTGACATATCACGCGTAGGATAAAACGGTTTCGCCCAGGACAAACTAGTTTGGTCTGAAATCGTATTTGGCCGGTAACATAAAAAAGTTCAAAATGTCCACGACTCCCTTGAAAGTAAAAATATTCTTAATCGCAGTTGCCTATCGTAACGATAATCGCAGCTAAGTGGTCACAGCCATGTGCACTACTAACTGGGCATTTGTTTACGTTGCAGTGTAATAAGGTGCCTGCATCGTATAAATTGCACCGTAATTCTATCAATCAGTGGTAATTGCATAACGACTGCGACATTGGTACGAGTTCCATCGCGATTGTCGCGAAGGTAATTGAACAAGATTATTATCAAAATGTAAGAAACTAGACAAGTCATAAACTGGGTAATCCCGAGTTAACACGTGTATGTTATTACATTATTTATTATGTAATAAAATCAAAACACCGCTTCCTAAGCGCAACTTGTGAGCGCAAGGTCGATAGTGCAGTATTATTAGGTCTTTACCTATGAAATTGCCGTTCTGCAGTACTGGCCACTTCAAATCAAAATAATTTTTGTTTGGCTAAGAATTCTAATTTCAAATTAATTTTATTTTAAAAACATGGATTTTTTTTTCCAAAAGTAGTCAATTGTTTATTGATTAGTGTTACATTTTCATCGCATTTCAATCTTTTTCGTCATCATGGATACGTTAAAAATTCGAGTAATTATGGAATATGAGTACCGTCGTGGCAGCAACGCGGTACAAGCGGCACGCAACATCAACGACGTTTACGGAGCTAACACTACAAACCAACGCACCACTTGTTATTGGTTTACTCGCTTCCGTTCTGGAAATTTCGACCTGAAAAAGGAACCTCGCGGTCGTCCGAAGACTTTGGTCGACAATGACGAATTAAAGGCGATTGTGGAAGCTGATGATACACAATCTACGGCTGAATTAGCAGCAGCTTTCGACGTTAGCGTCAAAACAATATTGGTCCATTTGCGTCAAATTGGCAAGGTAAAAAAGCTTGACAAATGGGTGCCCCACGAACTCAATGATCGCCAGCGCGAAGTACGCGTCGAGACGTGACTTGCACTGCTCAACAGACACACAAATGAAGGAATTTTGAACCGCATTGTTACCTGCAATGAAAAATGGATTCTGTTTGATAACCGCAAGCGCTCAGCAAGTTGGTTGGATCCTGGTTCAGCACCTAAACAATGCCCTAAACGAAAACTTACCCCTAGAAAAGTGATGGTCACTGTTTGGTGGTCTAGCGCCGGTGTGATTTATCACAGCTTCTTACCAAACGGGGTGAGCATTACTTCAGATGTGTACTGTGAAGAACTGAACACAATGATGGAGAAGCTGGCACATCTCCAACCAGCATTGGTCAATCGCTCGTCTCCGCTGCTCCTGCACGACAACGCGCGACCTCATACTGCACAGCAGCCGGTCTCCAAGTTGCAAGAACTGGGGTTGGAAGCTCTCCGTCATCCGCCCTACTCACCAGACCTTGCGCCTACAGACTACTACTTTTTCCAGAATTTGGATAACTTCTTGGCGGGAAAAAAATTCAATACCCGAGAGGCAGTACAAAATGCCTTTGAAGAATTTGTTGCCTCCCGTCTAGCTGATTTCTTTAAGAAGGGCATCAATAAACTGCCACTGCGTTGGCAAAGATGCATTGATTGCATGGGTGATTACTTCGATTAACTCTTAAAATGTCGATTGCACACCATGTGTACAGATAACAATAGAATTTCAATTGTGTCTGCTAATTAGCGCGCGACGGGTTAATACAAATTAAAAATGCATGAAAAAAAATTCGTTTAAATTTTTTCATACAAAACGGCAATTTCATAGGTAAAGACCTATTATTTAGTTTTCTTTGAGTAATTTCTCAGTAGCAAGCCGGAACTGAGTATTTATTAAAGAGGATAAAAATATGTATATACACTGGATAAACTTCTTATAATTAATTAACTAACGTTTAATTAACTCCGTGTGCTCATGGTTTATTCAACGAAATCTCCAAGCGGCTGGTTGACACTTCCCGTGACCCAAGGGCTGGCTTTTACTTTGGCCAGAGGCTTAGCATTGCCATACAACGTGGCAATGCCGCCAGTCTGGTACTTTACCAGTCGACAACGATGCGGAGGAATTTTTCGATGCCATATTTTAGTTTTTTAATTGTTTTAGTTATGTTAGGATATAATTTTGTTATTTTTAGGTTATGTTTGCAACATGCCTGTCACAGCAGTGTCGCACATAAGGGCAGTCCAACCTATTTGCTATCATAACCAGAACGGAATTGGAGCTGGCTCGCACTCTGCGCACAAGAGACGCACAGCGCTTCCGCATGGTCGCATGAAAACAGTCCGTGTGCGCCCATGCGAACATACCTGAAGCGCTGCAGTAGCGAGGCAGACCCAAAACCACTCTGAAAGCGTTGTTAAATTGAATGCGGAGGGTGTTGTAGCTTTTGTTGTAGATATGTTTGAGTCCTACTCCATGTAATAATGGGCGAGCCTATTGCCATCAATCGGGCACAAATCTAGGCCCCAAGCTACTACTGAGGAATTCCAGGTGGAAAAACTCAATTACACTTTGCGCGACCTGAGAATTTAACCCAGGACCTCATGCTCAATAGTAGCGCTTGCGACCTCTGGACCCCTGCCATTATTTAGTAGTAATTTGCTTTATGTTTCAACGTTGGCTTCAACGTTTGCTGTCACTCCGTCCGTTTTGGAGCTGCTTAACTCTTGACAGCATAATCGGCCTATAATGTTCCGACTACTGGGACACATGTCTCCTCTCCGTGAGAGGGAGTGGGCCGTAATCCACCCCGCGGGTTCAATGCGGGTGTCACATGTCTTCGAATGTTTAGTTGACAGGAGCTTTCCAATGTAAAGCACCTGTCAGTATATAAGTAGCAAATCCTTCTTGGTTTATTAAAACATTCACATCGAGGAAATAACATTTCCTCGTCAGAATGTCAGAGCAACGATTGACGCCGATTAAACGAGGAAATAGATGTAAAGGAAAAATGACGAAGGTCGGCTAAGCTGATCTATCACAATCAATCACATCCTGTACTCTTATACGGAACCACGAACGTGTGAATGAATAAGCGAACAATACCTTTTCTTTTGGAAGTAGCTTACCTAGCTGTCATAGGCTCTATATAATAGTCACCGATCATATATAATGTATTGTTGATCTTTGTTTTGAAAAATACTACATTTTAATAGAACGTTCTTTTATAAATCATTTTTTAAAACAAATTCTTCCATAATCTAGAATCTAGATTATCTTCTGAAATATTTACGGACACATTTTCCCTTTTTTTCCCATTTTTTTTCACCTCAACCTTATACTAATTAAGATTTTAATTATGGTTTTAAATACAAGGAATATGTTCTTGTTATTAAACCACAATTATCGGATTAAGTAAGAATTGAATGGTTGAAATAAAGGGAAACACTATTCTATAAAACAAAGCCTTGTTTTTAATCAAACCAATTCCCATTTAGCTCTCCTAAAAATACTAATATAATGATTGCACAGACGAACTGTGGGGCCAGATAGCATACAACTGGTGTCCTGATGAGACAGAGGCGAGGCCGCGGCAGGCCACGTAGGCACGTAGGCAATGGCGGGATGAACTGGACAGATTCTACCAAAACTGGAAACAGGACGCGCGGGCTCGCGAATGGTGGAAGGAGTGGAGGGAGGCCTTTGCTCAGGAGTGAGACAGTGAAGACAGAACAAAAAAAAGAATATTGCACCTCTTTTTGTGAACATCAATTAATTCCTATGTTGGGGTCCTATAATACTAAATAGCCCAGTAAGTTCTGCGGCCAACTTGGATGTAGCGCTAGTCGCACGCTGCCGCTGCACCGCTCGCTTCGCTCGGTTGGCTCGCGCTCGGTTGCTCACAGTTCTTCTAACCTGACCTAGCCCATTTATTTGTTCAAGGTACCCTAGTTTAGTTACTGCGACCAACTGTGAGAGAAAAGGCCAAAAAGTTCATAAAAACAGTGTGCATCATTAGAAGCGCAAAAAGTTTTTAGAGGTTTATTAATTTAAAAAACCGGCCAAGTGCGAGTCTGACTACACCCTACAATATTTAACACTTCACAATATTAAAGAAAAACACTAAACGGATAATGTTTTTAATCTTCACTTTTAACAATTGCAACGATAACTTTGTATTTCATAATGATACTGTGTATTATAAACTTTTTTTTGCAGTTGCACAAAATCCATACTTAAACAAAATACCTTATGAATCGGCGTTTTTAGTATTTGTTGATTAAATACAGTATATGGTATATGATATAGGTACAAAAGTTTTAATTTTTTTCAAATTATTGCGATAGAGCTACAAAAATGGTCTAAAATTGACGAATTTTACGGCGCCTATTTCTTCATTTATGAAGATAAAAAAAAATAAAATAAAAAATATATTTGTACTCTAGTAGATGAGTTCTAGACAATGACACCTCACATGTTAGGGTAAGAATTTTTTCTAAATGAAAAGTTTATTGTGGGGATCCCCTTTCATTTTTAACTTAATTTTATTTTTATTATATGTTGTTATAGCCGTAATAGAAATACACTATCTGTGAAAATTTCAACTGTCTACTTCTTACGGTTCATGAGATACAGCACTGTGACAGACGGACGAACGGACGGACAGCGGAGGCTTAGTAATAGGGTTCCGTTTGGTACCTTTCGGGTACGGAACCCTAAAAAGTGTCTATCATTATGAGGCCAATACGTTTTTTATTAGAGGATTAGTTAAATATTTCCCTAAAACAAAACGAGAGGTTAGTTGTTGCTTACAAACCAGCCAGCAATAGGTACATCGTGATTGTAATAGAAACTTCAAAATAAAAGATTGTGTACTAAGATGCTTAACAATATTCTTTTTTATGAAGGTAAAGTTTACATTTTTGATTTGATTTAGTATAAGTATTCGCTACTCGTAAACCAACTCAGATACACAATAGAATATTTAAATCATACGTCATCAAATCCAACATGTTGTATTGTATAGTGATAAAATGTTTCCAGACTACATAAAAGTGTAGAAGATAAAATGTAGCGTGACGGGAAACTTTATTGGATATTTAGGTAAATAAAATACTGTCTCGTGTGGCTAAAAATAGCTTCGAGACTATGATGGTACAGTAGGCCGCACGTCAATTGAAACAAATCCAGTATAGGGTGTATCAGAAAGGTGTGGTCAAAGTTAAGGGACAGACCATCAAACTGAACAACTTTCTCAATGGGACCAACATCGTAACCGAGAAAAAAATATAAGCCCACACATTTGGGACGAATAAGTACCTACTGAAGACACGGTACGGTACGGGACAACTGATATTTTTTTTTCTATTACGATGTTGTCCCATGGAGACAGTTGTTCAGTTTGATGGTCTGTACCACAGCCTTAAATTTGACCTCACGTTTCTGATACACCCTGTGTAAGCTCTCCTCTTATTAACTCCGTAAGCTAGGCCAGCCGAAGGTCAAAGGGTTACCATTGACGTGCGGCTTACTGTACATCATTTCTGCCTGTGTTTTCGTGGTGATACGAATCAGCATTTTACGGAACCAAATCTAAAAGTAAGATCACCATGATCATTGTCCTAATGATAGGTACTTACTTAGATATCAGCAGCATTTACTATTTTTAACCGACTTCTAAAAAAGGAGGAGGTTCTCAATTCGGATGTTTGTATTTTTTTTTTTTTATGTTTGTTCGCGCATAACTCCGTCGTTTGCCAACCGATTTGAAAAAATATTTTTTTGTTGGAAAGGGTATACTTCCCAAATGGTCCCATTTTTGTCAAAATCCAGTTCTGATGATGGGATCCTGGAGAAATCGAAGGAACTCTTCAAATATGGGTATGTCCGTGGCATCACACAGGCCCTATCAGAATACCAGCGTTGCGGTATTTATTTTTTAAATATCGCAGCTTTATGCTGAGATGGGAGCCTTTTTGGCCTCGCACAGGTCTCTTTTTTTTTTTTTTTAGTCTGATTTCTTTTTTTGTGTTTTTTTTTGTTTTTAATGTTTATTTTGTTACTTTTATATGCTCTTTTTTAACTGTATTTCCTGTGCGTGTCCCAAATAAAATATTTTTCTTTCTTTTCTTTTTCTAAATATTATAGGCACACCTATAGCGATTTGGGTATTTTTTATAGTAGCTCGTGCATTTGCTCTCGGAAAGCACCACTTGGTGAAGTGGAACTGATGATGAAGACCACAGATGGCTACCGGAACTACTCAATGATAAATATTTCACGGGTTGCGATTCGATTACTTTAATATGGTTGCTAAGCAATTTCCGCTCGTCACACAATGCGTGTGGTGAGTGGTTGTTGAGGAGTTCTCCTGGTTCTTACCAGCAGAACTCCTCAACAATTAACGTCCCAGCATCGGGAAAAGCAATATTTTGTAACATGTGATGAGCAGTTGACATTAGACTATTGTAACTTATACAAATTATAAACAGACCCACTAAAAAGTGAAAAATAAAAACTTTTTTACAAAAAAATACAACCGACTTCCAAAAACAACACTACAAAGTGAAAAATAACTTTAATTTCGGAAGTCGGTGGCAAAAACGAAAATACATTTAATCAGACACCGACTTCCGAAATTAAAGTTATTTTTCACTTTGTAGTGTTGTTTTTGGAAGTCGGTTGTATTTTTTTGTAAAAAAGTTTTTATTTCAGTCGTGGTCACTAGGCTTAGTACTTATCTGTTGTTGACAGGGTTATTTGCTAAGACCTTGAAGTATCTTTGTCATTTGAAAAGTTAATAAGTTAAACTGTGTGGTGTAGAACAGCTCTTTTTATTGGAGACAAAATAGTCCAAAGCTATACCTTATAATAATAATGAGAAATATTTAACTGATGCTCTTGAAACTTATTGACCATCTAATGATGGACACTTTTTTTTTAATGAACCTCTAAAAACTTTTTGTGCTTCTAATGATGCACACTTTAAAAAAATAATTGAGCATCTTTTTATCTTTAAGGCTTTTTCTGACAGTTGGTCGCAGTAACTCGACCAGGGTAGGGCACCCCGACCAATCGGGTTAGCTTGGGTTGGAACTGTGATCAACCGCGCGCGAGCCGAGCCAGCGAAGCGAGCAGTGCCTCGACAGCAGCCGGCGAGCGCTACGTCCAAGTTTCGTGAGAGAATTAAAACGACCAGTTCTGGGTGCAGCATAAATGGCAAATTTATTCGAAAACTTTTTGAAAGTTGTTGATTTAATTAAGAACTTCGCAAAGTTCTCTTGAGTTCACTGAGTGTTCTTTATTGAGTGCGAAACTTAGCCCACGTTCACACGGGGTTTTTTAACGTGTTGTTTTGTTATCGAGCATTCTCAACACTCGTGCGCGTTTTTCTAACTCCGCTTCAGAAAAGCGCCCGTACGAACTTGCGCTTAAGGGGTAAATGTACTGACGTTGAAAAGTAGCTTGTTATTTGTAAAATAGGACTGAACCACTTAACAAAATACCACGTTATGGAAACTGTTGTTTACCCGCTCATCTTCTATAGATTGTCAGTTCCAACAGCCACTGCGTTTGATCCTTGACACTTTGAAGAGGTGTTTGTTACTGTGTTTTACATCTTATTAATTTGTTGTTGTTATTGTCTAGGTACTTGTGGAAAATAAGTAATTTTTGTATAAGTCTATGGATGCCATATTTGTATAGCCATATTTGTTAGGAAAAATTCACACTTCTTCTCTACAGTAGCCGAAAACAATAGATTTACAAAAAGGGACCCCCCCCAGTTAAAAAACCAATTTTGTAACAGCACTCTCCACTTCAGAAACAGCTACCTTATGTCCATAAAAATTTACAACCACATTCCAAAATTAATAAGAGAACTGCCATTTAATTACAAAAAAAAAGTTACAAAAAAGAACTAAAAACATGGCTTAGTCAAAATAACTTTTATACTCTAAAAGATTTTTTTTTTTTTAAGGGTTAAATTAGATTTATTTAGATTTATAATTAGGTTGTTGTTAGGTTGTTTGTTTAAGTTATTGTTGTTGTTTTTTTATGGTTTTTTTTTAAGGGTTAAATTAGATTTATTTAGATTTATAATTAGGTTGTTGTTAGGTTGTTTGTTTAAGTTATTGTTGTGTTTTTATTGTTTATTTTATATTGTGGGTACCCGAGAATAATAATTAATGTGCCTGTCTATAGTTTTAAGTGTTTTATATTGTTTTGTAGAGTATAGGTATGTAGTTTATAAGTTAGGTTTTATGCCCATGTGCACATATTATTGTAAATATTCGTATGCCGCTTTTAGCGGCGGATGAGTCCTGAACACAATTATTTTATATACCAACTTTGTTGCTACCATATCCGACGAATAAATGTCTTTGTCTTTGATGTTAATAAGTTAAATTCTACAAAAGTATATTAAAATTATTATGTAGTAATTTTTGCCAGCGGCTTCGCCCGCGTGCATGTCGGAAATTATACCACGGGAACGTATTCTGTGTCCTAATCCAGGTCGTGGTCTTCCCGTGTGACAAATTTCATCCAAATCCGTTCTGCTGTTTTAGCGTGATAGCTTAACAAATTCACTTTTGCATTTATAGTATTATAAATTAATAATTAGGATTATTCACGCAAATATTTCAATTTCAATTCATTTATTTCATAATGAACAGGTTTTACAAATACATTTTAGAGGCATTCTTTTAAGTATGGAGAAATACCTGTAACAAAAGACATCCAAATGCAATGTAATAGAATTAGATACGGTACATATAGTATAAAATGCCTGCACTGACAGCAGTGGGTTTCATGGCTTTATTTGCATTTTATCGTAATCTATATGTCGCAGGCAATTTGTATGATTCCGCTTTTTACAAAAGGCGTCGTCGGTTAAAAAACGCTCGCAGTTATGAGCTTTAAATGATTATCATTACGCTATACCTTTATGGAACTAAGCAGTCAATCGTGACATATACAGGGTGGACTTTTGAGATGGGGCAATAAGGGTTGTCGCTACAAGAAAACGGTCTTAGGAGACAGTCCTTAACTTTTTGAAACTTTTTGATCGAACCTGGTTCTTATAAGGATAAAAATAAAAAAGGCAGTCATGGGGACTGCCGACAGAAGTAAAAACTTAAACACAGGTGTAGTGGTGTCGCGATGACACGGTGACGCGGACATACGGAATACTGAGAAGGCCACACTTGCTCAAGACGGGTTGAGGATTTCAGACTTTGAGATTCAGATTTTTCTGATGTTTTCCTTCACCGATATCAGTAATGTTCAAGATAAACTTATAAAGTACATTATGAATTTAATGCGAGGCATGAGAGGCGAGGCTTTAACCACTGGGCCATCACGACATCACGACGCTAACTAAATCCTAGGCAAAATCCAGCTCTTAATTACCAACAAAAACATTTATTTGTCTGCACAAAATAAAAGTTATATTCGCTTGAATCTCGAGTTTATTTGCCGGCTTAGCTACGGAACGCCAGAGTCAGCTAGTATTTGACTTCTGTAAGTGTAGAAAATCACTATAGAAAATTGTGAATGGCTTGTGGTTTCGCTTACCATGTGAATGCGATGAGGGTTTTCTGAAATGCCGTTCACTTGGTGGCAGCACTGAGACGTCAGCTCTGGCCACCTGGCAAAAGTGTCAAAGCGCCTACATTTTCTTTAATCGTGACTGAATGATGAACGAATGATGAACGTCATAATATATTTTATTGTTGAAATGGAAGACTTCTTGTCAAAGTGGTGCCCTCTGGTGGCGTGAATTTCCATAAAAACCATCATTAATATTTTTGAGTTTTGAAATGTTTGTTTTTGACGATTTGTGGTATTTACTGGAAATACGGTAGTTGGTAAAATAAGATAATATCAAATCGATGATAAAGATTGCTTACGTTTGAGGTTAGACATGACATGAAAGTGTAATTAACAGAGTTTGGGAAGTTTCGACAGTCTCAAACTCTCGGAACACGAGATAACCCATGATCGAAGTCCCGGGACGTCCCGAGACTTCGAGACTTCTCAGAATAAAATTAGAATTCGATTTAATTTTGGTCCAAAAGGATCAATAAAAAAGCAATTTGAGTAAAAATAAATATCTAGGTTCAGCTATACGAGACGAGGAATATTTTCAAAAAGTTTGCATTACAGTCCTTCTGCAAAAGAAATAAACTACACTAGTAGTAGCTAGTTTTACTGAAATTCGAAGTAAAAAAATCTGTATTGTGTGACTGCATAAGCTGTGGTGGCCAGTGTGCAAATATTTTAACAAACATTGTTGTAATTTTCTTTCTTGAACAAGCCGAAGTTTCAAAGATCGCCTTCGCCAGATTATCATTTCTTGTTGTCGATTGCTTTTTTCAGCAACACGTTATTTAGTAGTAGTACTTATCAGGTAATTATTCGTTTTGCTAATAAATGGTGCTTTCAATGTCAGAGCACGGGAAGTTAGTCAAGTTTATTATCACCTTTTAAAAATAAAATTATTAGCATACAATTTCAACAACAGTGTCTCGAGTCTCGACCCCAAAATCTCGGGACCCGAGACAACTAATTTTACAAAAAGTCCCGGGACTTCGAGATACGAACTACCCGGAAATCCTTCCTTATTCCTTGTCTTCATTATAAAGGGAACCTCTGTACAAAATTTCAGCTTTCTAGGTCCAATGGTTTGGGCTGGGCGTTGATGAGTTAGTCAGTCAGGACTTTTCTTTTTTATCATCATCATTCTCCTGCCCTTATCGCAATCTATTTGGGGTCGGCGCAACATGTCCCTTTTTCCATACTTCTGTATTAGTCGTTATCTCAGTAGTCACCCCCTTTCTAGCGATGTCATCTTTCAGACAGTCCATCCATCGTTTCTTTGGTCTTCCCCTACTCTTATAACCATCGACATTCATACTCAAAACTTTCCTCACGACATTTTCCTCATTCCTCCGCATTACATGCCCATACCATATAGGACTTTTCTTTTTATAATATTAAAAAGATTATTGATATCCAAGGCGAGAAGATACGAACACCTTTCTCACTGTTTATACTCAATTATGGGGCGACCTTTACCCAGCGGTGGTTGGGTAACCACCTTAACGGTCTGTAATCAAGATTATGTGAATTAGGCGAATTCAAGACGTAGGGTTTCACGTTTCTGAGAAAGACAAAGAGCTCGTAACGGGTAGGTAATTATTCCACACATGGTAAGTATGTATGTATGCCATAGGAGAATCAAATGACATTGCCGTTTTAGTAGCTGCGGCTACGACAGCAACATGGAGTTTACGTTATTGTTGGGACTTTTATCTAGGTTTGTAGAAAGCCTAGGTATTAGCTCCATTACAGGATATCTTTCCGTCGTATTCTTGTAGTCGTCTTTGATATTGTAATAACTTTTACTGTGATGCTCATCCCTTAATTAGGGCTGTTATTACTGATTTATAAATCTATTTTAGCGGTAAAATAGTCCATTGTTACACCCTCAGTAATTTTCAAAGTTCCATAATGTAGTTTTGTGATGTACTTAAAAGAAAGACAACAGGTTTCTGAAAAGCTAATTAAAAGAAAAATCTGCTAATAGTGTATCGAATTTATGTCAAGATACATTGGTCATTGTTATTTTAGTTAGCTGAGGCTTATCAACGCCTTCCAGACACCAGAAGACAAATTCTCGTACCTAAAAACGTTCAAATTCAAGTCGCAATCTCATGCCAGCGACAATCAAATGTCAAAAATGTAGGTAAACGCTCTACAATTTTTGACAGATTGAGACTGAGATGAGATTGTGAACGTTGTTAAATACGGGAATTGGCCCTCGGGTTCCGTACTCTATTTCTCTATTACTAATGGCTGACTGGCGCCGTAAATTAGGTATCATTCCGCGGCAGGATACCTCGCGTGCGCTTGACATCACGTTTGTGAAATCAAGTCGTAACGCTATCATTATAAGTCATACTTATATGCAATTACCTACTACAAGTTGATGAAAACATGCAGACATGGAGTATAACATTATTATGTATGGTAGCGCACTGTATTATTCTTGAACACAATAGCGTTCGTCGTTAGGACATAATTATACAATAAAAAATTAAGTTTAAAACACTGTAACCCGACTACGGAAAAATAAAAGTGATCTAAATATTTCAGACAAAAGAAATCAAGACATAATTATATACAAAAATGGTCAGGGTAAAGCGTCGTCGCATGCTACCTACATATTTTTGTAGGAGTTTCTGGCATGCGACCACGGCTTTATCTTGACCATTTTGTATGTATGTCTTGATTTCTGTCTCAAATTTTCTTGTTTCTTACTTTTCAGATCGATTCGATTCGAAGAAATACCTCCAAAATTTATATATTTCGTTGTACTTGGTTTTCTTCTTAAGAGTGGCATTACAAATCGTTACTATTGAATTATTAAGATTTGATTAACTGTGCGTTGGTATCATTTTATTTTAATCCTGCTTTTAATTGTATATTAAGAATTAATTGTACAGCCGCGCCCTTACGTAGCTTTTGCTTGTTTTTAACAATTTAAACATATTTATTTACTTAGACAATAAATATGATATAGATATACATATTTGTAATTTTCTCGACGCGACCTTTCTTTTGATTCCAAACATGTCATGGTTATCTCAATTTAATTTTTTTCGAGGTAAGAAATTTAGGCTGAAAATATACGAGTATATAATATATAAAAAAAAATCTCTGGATATTTCATTCGTAAAGATCTGTTCAGTAGTTTAGGCGCTATTGTGGAATACACGTAAAAGCAAATAGCCAAAAGGAAGGGTTAAGATTTTTCCCCTTCCTTTTGGCGTTGCCATAATCGGTTAAAAAAGGTTTGGTGTTTGCGTCACGTGTTCTTCAGAATTGCTGGGGTTCTCCCTTGTCGTCTGGTACGTTTTAGAAATAACGGATGAAATGACAGAAAGATCTCAACCCTTTCACATTATATTAAAACGACTTTCGTTTCTGTTTAACAGTGGAGATAGAAGTTGGAATCCGGAATGAACGTTAAAATATTTCATTTGATTTTCAAAAAGAAACTCTCAACATTGTTTTAGTAAGTCCTTTGTTGTGAAATACTGATAATTAAATAAAAAAGTCAGTAATTAATTTTTTTTGTTATGTATTTTTGTGTACAATCGTCATCTACCAAGCCTTTTCCCAACTAAGTTGGGGTCGGCTATCAGTCTAACTGGATGCAGCTGAATAGGAACCAGTATTTTACATGGAACGACTGCCTATCTGACATGGTGTACAATAACGTTATATAAATAAATAAACAAAGTCGATGGGTCGTCGACGCTTAACGATGAATTGATGAATTAATGACTTCCCGCTGGTCAATACAATAGGAATTAATTCCTACTATTATTTACTAACCTGAACAAGATGACACAACTAACGATCATAATAGAAGTCGAAGCGTAATTTGATCGAACCTTTTGATAAGTTAGAGACTTGAAACCTGCTACGTAAAATAGCTATCTACGTTGGTACCTACTCTAGTCTAGAGTAGGTAGGACCCTTACAGGATCACTTCGTTGTCCGTCTGTCTGTATGTCTGCTTGTCTTCATGCGGTCTGTCTGTCAAAACCGTTTTACTCAGGAACGCGTGGAGGTATCAAGTTGAAAATAATATGAAAAACGTAGGTCTACGGTCGCTTGGAGTTCAAAAAAAATCAAGCTTCTAAGTCAATGCAATAAAAACATACGGCCATTTATGTGACATATTTTGATACTCGCAAGTAAATCAAAACCTATAGATACTTCCCGTTGACCTAGAATCATGAAATTTAGCAAGAAGCAAGGTCTCACAGCACAAATAAAGGAAAAACTCCTTATTGATTTGATTGATTGATTTTTTAGAGCTCCAAGGGACCATAGACTTACGTATATTGATATTAATTTCAGCTTGATACATCCACGCCTTCCTGATAAATGGGTCTTGACAGACAGACACATAATGAAGTGATCCTTTTTTTTAGAGTTCTGTTTTTCCTGTTGAGGTACGGAACCCTAAAAACTAAATTTTTGTGTTCCATTTACCCTTCCTATTTTTAGCTTGGAAGACCCTTGACATGTTAATGTTACAACTATGTTACTAGAGCATTACTAAACACAAACGTACAGTAATAAAAATATTATTCAACCTTAAATTTGCACAGTCACAAAATTATATTACTCTGAACTTGCACAAATTATATATTATAGTTTACTGTGCAATTAGCTGCGAATGGCCAGGTCAGTTTCACTTAGTCGTAGCTCTGTCAAGCACACACAGCACAGATGGCCGTCACCAGAAGCTTTAACGTGAAGACTTGTAGTTTGTAATAACTGCAGCCATATTTAGGAACACTTTCTTGAGTAGCTCTAAACATATTACGTAGTTTGTTGAAAAGACTTTAGGGAACATTTGTGCTTTTCTAGACAAAAGTTACTAAAGCAAGAGGTTCCGTTTTCCTTTTAAGTTCGGGGCCCTAAAAATTTGATAGACATAGGGCGTATGCATATAGCACTTTATTTACTTGTTTAGATGATAAAAGTACTCGTATATACACTGGATAAACTTCTTATACTAAATTACCTAACTAACAAACTATTAAAATAAAAATATAATAACTTGTCATAACTAAAACTACATAGTAACAAACTAAAATATGGCGTCGAAAAATTTATCCTCGTCGCTGTCAACTTTGACGTTTTTCATGTTAAGATTTTATGTAGATTATTTTTCATAATTTAGGATTTATTATTCGGAAAAACTGTCATTTTAATTTATCATACGTATTTGGTACATACATATTTAAAAAAGTTATATGAAAACCACCATACAACTTGAATATACCAATTTTGGTTTTAGAGCGGCCCTTGTTTATCGATTCTTCGTTATTTATAAATTTACTATTTTGTTGTTCTGCAATAATTTACAGCTATTTATCTTGTCTTTCCAATTGTCTATGGTCGTCTTTATTTGGGGCAAGGTCGCACCTCGATTGAATAGCCTTCTTCCTGTTTATCCGAGCGAGAATTCAACTGATTCTTTCAAGGCAACAGTAAATTATATTTTTTTGGATAATTCGAGCTGTTTAGACTGCTATTCTTTCAAATAGTATATTACTTTCCTGCTATTTATCTCACTGAACGCGATGAGTACTGAGATCTGAAATAATGATATGTCTGGATAAAGTGTAGCTTTCCACGAACTAAGTTCTATTTATTTTTAGTTTGTGTGTAGGTATGTCATATCCCTCTTGCTTCCAATAGCCGACCTCAGCTTGAGGCCGCCAGTGCTCCTAGCGCGAACGCGTGGAATAAACCTTCGATTTTAAAATTTAAAATACTAGTTTCGTACATAAAATTTACTTAATTTTAAGACTGTATTCATATCTTTGGGTGATATCTAACTTAATTATCGCAAAAATTTAAACTACAATGTATAAACTATAGTTGTATTTTCGATTCAAAAATCGTTCGAATTTTAGCTTGTGCAGGCTGGCGCGACTCTCTTGGAATATAATGTTTTGGAAAACTTCATGGAAATAACTGTTCTACCGGAGTCGCGTCGCGCCTGTCCGTGGGAGCCTGGTTCAAAATCTCACTTAGCCTGAAAGTTACATAGATGAGGCTTCCAGGTCGCGTTAAATGACAGTAAAAGGCAGAGTGGCAAAGTAGGAAGCGGGACAGACTTCCGGCTGTACCTATATACACTGGACATGATTTTAATAATGTTTCGTTACTTTTTCATTTTAACTTTAAAGAATAAATAATAGATTTATCAATTCATATGCTAGGATTTTATGAAATTCTTTCTAATAATAATTATACTATTATTATTAGTACAATTACAATAATGAAGTTTTAAGTGTAGTTAATTAAATGTATGTACCTATTTAGTTGTTCAAAAGAACGCTGTTTGCGATTTTCTTTAGTTTTTATTTTTAACAAGCGTGGGAGTGCACAAAGTTGGAATCATACAACTATGATTAGATTATTAATATACATTTGTTGATGCAGTAAAAGGTACACACGGATGATGTTATCTAAGGCGTGTTAACCACTTAAACAATGTTCACTCAAAAACGTAGAGGTCCTAATTAGCATGTTGGTTTAGCTTTGTTTCATACTAAAGAACAATTAGCAACGTGGTGTTTATGTTTTTTTTAGTGGTTTTGTTCTAGTCACGTGGCGTTAATTGTGAGACTACTTAGTAGTAGCAATGTTCAATGAAAAATTTGTTGATGGCTAATATAAAAAAATATTAGCCTGATACTATTATACACTTATGTCATCTTGTTACATACATCACACAGTATAGGTACTCATTATGCTTAAAAATATAACTAAATATCTATAAATTGAACTAAATATCTTTTACTGTAGGCCCAACTTTGAAATCGCGAAAAAATGTTTCCTACATTTATGAAAAAAAAAAATAAGGAACAGCTGGTTTTCTGTTAACACCTTTTATACTTACACCAATGACAACCCCATTTTTATGTACGTCATAAATTGTACGCCATAAATGGCAAAACATGCAGATCTACCTGTTATCTTAAGACCGTGCACATATTATTATGATGTATAGGTACTCATGTTTTACAATAAATATATTCTATTCTATATTCTATTCTATTCTATGTCCACACAATCACTAACCATTCCAAGGTTGCCTGAAAGAGATCGCAGAAAGCGATAAGGCCGCCCATTGTATATTTTGTAGTGATAACTTTATTTTTTCGATATGTATTTTCTGGTGTACATTAAAACAATCAGGCGGTCAAAGGAAGCCAAAGGTAACTAAAGAATAGAATGGAATATGTACTGAGCGGCTGAAAAGTTCTGAGCCTAAGTACATTCAAGTGTCATTCAATATTGTCTAGCGCTGCATATTACTAATTTGTGGTTTATAAACATTATACAAGTTAATACTATTTACACTAGGTACTAAAGTAAATGACTAACTATATAAATAAATATAAAAACAGAAGGACACTTAGCCGTCGAAGTAGGTACTCGTACTCTAATTTGCGAATACCCTCTTTAATGTAAATACAGAGTTTCATGACATTAGCATCATTACGCTTTTAGTAATTAATCCGTATACATCATCATGTCACGAAACATTAATGACACTCGAAGGTAATTAGGCTCGAAACCTTTCAGCCCCCCTGGTACAGTCGAGTTCATTAATATATTGGCACTGTCAAGGATTCAAAATATTGTGAGCGTTGGAAAGCTCAATAAATTCTATAGAACCAATAGATCAAAAATATGTCCTCATGTGAACGGTTCAATAATATATGCTGTGCATTGTGCAATAATATGTGATCATGAACAGTTCAATAATATGTGATCACTCTTTTCAAAAATATAGTATTGGCTTTTATAATATCTGAGCAGGGTAAGCTTCTTAATTATCTCTACATGCATGGGAAAGTCAATTATTTGCTCGAACAAATAAGATCTAGTTTACATTGTTACAGAAATGACAGTAGTTTCCATTGCTTTCCTCGCGTTTGGCTTTGTTTTTAAAATGAGTGTCTTTCAATGCCATATGTTTTTCGTACAGCATGGCCATTTAAGAATTGTAAAAAAATTATGTGCCACCTGTCATTTATATAGCAATATGATTCGACCTTAAATTTGATTACTTTGCCACCACAACTTTTTTGTGACTAACGAAGTTGTTTGCAGTGAATTGAATTTCACGTCACGGGAAAGAAAAGAATATCATTACATTATAGTTTAAACTGTATTATTTGACAAGTATATCTAAGAAAATATTAAAGTAATAGGCAACAAAATAGCACATGACTTACGTTAAAAAAAAAACAAACAATATTTTATCTTAAACTAAAATTAATCTTAGTTATAAACAATTATTGGCGGTCAAATTTCTACTATTCCAGATGTCATATGGATGAGCCTTTAAATTCTCTTCCGTTCGAGCCTCATTACAGGCCCAATTCTGTATCATTAACCCCCATAGATTCTCTATGGGGTTAAGGTCCGGGCTTTTCGGTGGAATTTTTAATAATTCCAAGTCTACTTGCTCAGCTATCCAATTTTGAACTTGTCTGGCATTGTGAACGGAACTATTATCCTGTATAAAAGTAATTCGATGATTATCAGGATAGACAATTTTTGCACTTGGTAAAAACACGTCTTTTAGAATATCTAAATAGGTATCACTCCTCATTCGGCCAGATATTTCGCACAATTCTATGGGTCCACCGGAATTTATCCACCCCCAAAACCCGATCGTAATGCGTCCACTGCGTCTATTTGGCACTACATTCTCTTCATCATATCGTGTATTGGCTGCACGATACAAAGAGATCCGCCCGTCCGCCGAAGAGACAAAAACTTTCTCGTCCATGAAAGCGACGTGTTCAAAATCATAATTTAAATATACGTAACATTTTATGCCTTTCCGTTAGTAACATTTTTTTAGCTGGAATTCGGTAATGAATTCCCGCTTCATTAAGTCTTCGTCGTATAGTTAAGCTGGATACAGCCAGATCAGCTGCAAATGTAGATGTTCTGATAAATCTTGCATTTCGAACACTTTTAACCAGTTGCATATCTTGATCATGAGTTGTTTTCCTAGATCGGCCAAAAAATACATGTTTTGTAAGGTTTCCTTCTTCTTGCCACCTTTTCCACCATAATGTAACAGTATTTCTCTGTTAAAGAACGATTTTATTAAATTAAACTCCGCCCCTAAGACGACCCACTGACCAAATTACCACATTAGAGATCAGAGAAAAACATGGACGAATACCTAAAATTACTTTGCTTACCGATATGCCTAATTCGTCTGCAATGGCTGATTTAGAAACACCTTCCTCACACATATAAACTATTTTATGTTTCGTCTGCTCATCAATTCTATACATTTTTATTTTAAATGGGTAGGTATATTTCAATAGAATTAATATTGTATAGTAAATCGTAGAATTAAATCGCTGAATGACATGTTAGTCAGATATAATTTTATTAGGAAAACATAACGTCATTTGAAGTGAATCTAGCCAGTGATAAATAATGTTGCAAACTCCTTGACCATGCAATTTTAAGATTGCTAGTAAAATCATCTTTATGAAGTAAGTGATAAGGTTGAATTTGAATTACATTTACTTGTTTAGATATTATTGTATTCATGTGTGCATACATAATTGTGAATCCTACAATGTTCAGATAATATGATCCTAATGTTGTTCATATAATAATGTGCTTTTGGCTGTATACATGTTACTGAGAAAAACCAGTCACATATTAATGAATCTAAATCTTGACCACAATTTAATGATGCTGATAGTTGTCACAATATTATGATTTTTTTTGACGGTCATATATTTTTGAAGCCTGAAAGGGCCAATATATTAATGAACTCGACTGTACACTGTAAAAATTACAGATATAAATGTAGAAGTATTACATACAGTACAATGGTCAGTTTTATCGCTGAAAGCAATCTTTTACAGACAACCTTGTATTGTTTTCCTTCCAAATTTTGTATTTATAGCCGTAACGGCTAGTTAAATGCATCACAATGTTAATGAAGGAATTCCAATATCAACATTTTATTTGTACCAGGTCCAAGTTGTAAAAAAATGTTCAGAGACGGATCGCCAGACCAGGCAACTATAAAATGTCGCTAACTACGAAAAAACCCGACTGCATAAAAAGAGAACTGAGCAGATGGAAATAGAATATTTTAAAATAAAAAGAACTGAGAAAATTTGAAGTAGACGTACTTCATACTAATCTAGTGATTAGTAGTAGACACACTGACAAACTTTCGCCTTTCTAATTAGTATTAGAAAGGCGAAAGTTTGTCAGTGTGTGTTTTGTACTTCTGTTTATGTTTGTTACTTCTTAACCGCTGGACCAATTTTGATAAAATTTATATGGAGGTAGCTGACACCCTGGATTTACAAATAGGCTACTTTTTAACCCGAAAAAATTTACGGTTACCGTGGGATAATTTCCGACCTCCACGCGGACGAAGCTGCTGGCAAAAGCTAGTCATAACATATACAGGATGTTTGGAAGCTCAAAGCCTTAAGAGGGTGATAGTTGACACCGTTTAGACCATTTTGAGCAATACACGAAGTATGTTTTTTATTTTTGACCCAGTTAGAGTTGGTACGTTATTTAAACCGACTTCTTTTATTTAAAGTTTGCAATTAAAAAAAACGCGTGCACGAGGATTGCCACATGATAGGTATTGTTTTAGTTTTTACCTGAACAAGCATTTGCTCATCCGCCGATTACTTGTATACTACTGACTATAGGCTAGTGCGACCACCATAAGCTACTTTATGTATTATATAATTTAATGTTTTTTACTAATAAACGGTCGGTATATTTTTTTGGTGAATTCATCTCAGTGTAGAGAGCTATTACTCGAACAACGAGCGAGCCTTACAGTAGTTGCATTATGATGTGTATTATTATCTGACATCTCACCTTGGCAACATTAGCATTAGCTATAAGTATCCTGTAAAAAAATAATTCAAATATTCGAATACTTATTTCTCTATGGCAAAAGTACTATCTAGTTCCTTACCAAAAAAGCATTGTTTTAAGGTACGGCAACATTGCAAAAACATTTTCATCCCAAATGATTCATCCCAGATGTGCAGCATCTGGCCTAACTGTTCCAGCGTTTCTGCTATTATGACTATGCCATCGGCAAAGCGAAGGTGTGAGATTTACTCGCTGTTCACGTTGATACCCTGTCCAGTCCAGCATCTCGAAGACGTCCTCCAACACATTGGTGAACAGTTTCGGGGATATCATATTCCCCTGTCATACCCCTCTGAGCAGAGATGAGGCTGGTTTTCTGGTCCTTGGTCTGGACAGTCATTGTGGAAATTTCATGCAGACAGTGACAACATCATTGTGATTGATAGTTTGTTACGCAATGGGTCCGCCGTCTCCGCCTGAGCCTGCCGCGATTTTGCTTGCCATGTGAAGCAATAATAGTGTGATCTATATACCAATGGGTATTTGTACTAAAAAGCCTGTCTGGAAACCAATACTTTTATTGAGCCACACGTGTGAAGCGTGTTTAACTATACGTATCAATGTACAGTACCTATAAATAGTCGCAGCTATCAACTTTTTACTTAACACGTCATTGAAGCTATTAATCGTGAGTGGTGTCAATTAGCCGTTATATTTAGGTCGCACTTCAGGGTTATTAAATAACTTTTCTAAATAATTTTATGTTATTATCAGTTAAAACTATCTCTCATAAACTTTGAAAACCGAATCGCTGGCCTCCTAATGTGACCTCGATAATAAGTGTTAATGTAGCTGAGGATAAGTGCATTTTGTTAAATTGTTCTAAAGGTAAATAAAGATATTATTTGAAAATTAATCGAATGAATAACTTTTCTTTTCAAATGCTTTCGAATTTTACCGTATTGTAGAAGAATCTATACATATAATAAAATCTCAGTGAAGTCAAAACTGTACATTAAATATTTTTGAAACAAAAAAGTCTGCTACGAGTTCTGGGAATGATTCTAATGCCGATAAAATAATTTTTTGATTTTTTCTCTGTTAGCCTCTTAAAGGCCATCTGCACCCCATGTGTGCATAAGGAAAAATCCTTTACATAATAGGTATATAAGCTTATATAATATATATATGTCGGATCCGGTCAATAGTACGGACGCGTAACGAATCGCAAGCGCGCCACAGGCGACATCACGTGAGGTACCCACGAGTCGTGATGTTTTAAACTGATGGCGAGGAGAACAGTCTAGTGTCGGATCGCATCGGGGTTACTACGCCACGGAACTGTATTCGATTCGTTGCGCTTAGTGATTGTGTTAGATTGTGATTTTAAACACCGTGTATCGCACCCAGTGTGTTTTCATTGCACGAAACCCATCTTCTGCCCACATGTCTGTCTAAATCTAACTGAGTAAATCCTGACGTTCCGACATATATAAACGTAAAAAAACATCATCCGTTGGAAAAAAAATCATCATCAGTAGTTGTGAACCTATGGAATTTGCAACTAACCCCCCCCCCCCCATCCCCCTGGGCTTTTGGGTTTATAAATTAGTATATGATATCGGCTAAAGGGTTAGTCTAAATGTATGTTCCAGCATCACGCAATTAGATATGTACTACCGGATAGATTCTATTGCATAGATATTCCCTATAAGTCTAGTCACGGTTAATTATCACGTTATTTACTAAGGGGATGATCAATATTGCATTACGTTCTCATTCTTTTAATAGTTTACCGCAAATTGTAAAAAGACGAGCCAAAAGGGGTCGAATATTGCAGATAGTTCCATATTTAACCTTTTAAATGATTACACCTACCTAACCGCTGTACCTTTAAGTAGCTAAGCAGGTCAATCATGACATTTATGTAAGAATGGCTGTTTTAGTCAACTTCGAACAAAGCAATTAGCTTAGTGGTTCAGCGACTGCTACTCAAACCTGTAAGTTTCAATCTCATAATGAAAAAAATTGCCAATATAAATAAGAAATTACTTTTTAATGATTTTTTTGATGAGCTACGGTATGAAATAATTACGATTCGGCATCAATAACATTTCCGGAGTGGTGGTGGGTAGTAGTAGTGTAATAAAATATAGTATATTTACCAGTGTATAGTTGGTGTAAATAGAGTATAAGGTAAAATGGGGTTGACGTATCCGTGTGGATAAAAACCAGTGAACTTTAACAAGCTGAAACTAGTACCTAAGTTTTTTTTTCCCGACCGTTTGTTTTACCCGACCTCACCTACCATAACCCTAATCTTACACTGACTTTTACCGCACGGCGCCATTGGCTTCGCATGATGTTTGTTTGCGACCACAACGAATATCTAAAATATTTTAATCTGAATATCCGATAAAGGTCCAAATATTATTTTTATCTTGATTTGTAAACAAAAAGCAAGGGATAAAATACAATGTGTTTGTGTTATACACAACATGTTTGCCAGTAGGTAATAATTAGGTATCACAAAACTTTTCTATGAATATAACGAGAGGCATTACCTTTTTTTTTGAGTTAAATAAAACCCGGGTTCACACCTTCCGTTTACAATGAATTTAACTTTTTTCTCAAAATATAACGTCGAAAAGCGGCAGATTATATTTTATTTAACACACTTCGGCAGCACAGGTCTCACAGGTATAATTTTCAATTTTTTACAAATGATTAAAATAATTACATAATAATATACAGTCAATCACTTGCGCCAAGAAAAACAATCAAATCAAAACAATATGGCGAAAAAACAAACAAACATTGCAAGTTGAATAAAAGCGTGTAAAAACTTTACAATTACAATATAATACGAACTAATCTTGGTCAATCCGACTAAAGTCAACCCTCTGTAATCAACAACTAAGCGGTGCTTTTACGGCTTCTTAATTTGGACGGGTTGCAAAATAAGCTGTGCTTCCAGAACTTAAACACACGCATACATTTTCACGCACACAGTCACACTATTGCTGTGTACTACACGGGTTGCGTTGTATGAAAAATAAGCACGGCGTTGTTCTGCTTATGCTCACCGGGAGCGCTGCCTGCGCGGTTGTCGCCGCTCGCTTCAAGAAATTAGTTTCAAATAAAAGTAATAGATGGCGCGTAAATCGCGTTATAAACAGTGAGATAGCGAATAAGTTAGATTAATATAGATATTACCATGATTTTTCTTGCGTTAAAGTTATTTATCATTTCGAGGGGCATGTATGTATGGGACTACAGGGTATGCAGAGCTTATTTGCATGTATGGAGTGCACGCCACTGATAAAAACCCCTTATTAAAAAAGAATAAAAAAAAAAAACATTTCCGGCAAATTGGCATTTGAAACGAGTAAAGAGTTACATTGAGGCTTTCGGGGCTAATCCGTGTGCTGACAGACCCTTCACGAAAGTTGATTGCGAAACTACAATGCCAAAGTGTTTCGCTTATAACTCTTGGAAAAGTAATGTGTTTATGAGTAAATAAGAAGGGTGTGCAAGGGGCTGTGACAAGGGGTTGAACCTTGATATTTCATGTGTGACAACGCGTAGGACGCATTTCGCATGTTTTATTGATTAAACGTAATGGATTCTTCCCGGACATTCGTTTTGTTATGACGGTGATATATTAGCTTTATGAGATATTTTATTATTGCTTTTTCCGTTAAGTTTTAAAGGTTTTGTTACAATTTAACTATACTTTTTCTTTACTTCAAGCTTGATATATTTTGTAACAAAGCCATCCAAAGACGAGAGAGCAGACCAGGCAATTATAAAAGATCGCGTGAGTATGCATGAATAAACCTGACTGCATAAAAAGCAAACTGACCAGATGGAAGCAAGATTATAAGTAAAGTTTGTATGGAAACCCAGCATTTCGGGATTGAAACCTAGTCATAGTCCGTATCTTGAAGTAACATTTAGTCTTTATTTCATCAAAATCGGCTCACTCGGTCAACATTTTAGTATTGCTTTGTAATTTATTACTTTACTTCTAGCTTGACATTTTAATTGACTTCGTCTCAGATCATTTGAATATTCTATCAATCAGCATAGGCTAGCTAAACTAACAATTTTTTAAGGAAATTTCTCGCCGACTGGTCGAGGCTTCACGTGACCAGAGGGCTGGCTCGTTCTTTGGCCAAAGAATTAGCATTGCCATTCAACGTGGCAATGCTGCCAGTCTTCTGGGCACGTTTCCGGATGACATCGATGCAGACGAGTACTTCGACGCCTAAGTGTCCTTTTGTTTTGTATTTATTTGTATAGTTAGTTAGTTAGTCATTTACGTTAAAAAATATATCTTGTTTGGATTTACAGAAACAATTAAGTAATTGATTAATTAAGTGTAATTGAGTAAGCGCCTAGCCACTATTAGGCGCTTACTTAATAGTTTTAGAACTTACTACACCGAAAAAAGCCTCTTCGTTAAACGAATTCCAGGCAATACTTTATCGATACGTAAATACGGTAGGTACTAGAATTAAGCATGCATCATTATTCTACATCGCAGCACTTTGTGTGCTGATCACATGGAGCTGCTGTCTTCGAATATTTCTCGCTGCAGAAATTTTCCACGTTCAAACATGTCCATCGCTACATAAACACATCTTGTTATTCGATCAAAAATGTTGTTACTATAATCATTTCATGTAATTCTACATTACCTTTGGCGATTATCTGCATTGTTACTAGAAATTATTAAGTATCTGGTGTTATGTGCACATAATAAGTGAATACCTACAATGCGCAATTCTCAGAATTGATAGTTTTTGCTTTGCTTACGGTTGTATATTGCTATTCTGCATTGTTAAACCTTACTACTCGTATATAAGAGAATAATTAACCAATTAGTTTTTATAAGGCAGTATTCCAGTTGCAATTTTATTTTGTTGTGTTGTGTTTGTTTTTTTGTTTTATTTATTTTTTTTTGTTATTGTTTGTTTTTTTTTTTATTTATTTAAAAAAACAACCAGCTAGAGTAATAAAACAAATTATTTACCGGCAAAAACATAACTGAAAAGAAAAAATAAGTAGAATTTTGGTATTGCAGGCGGGACAAGCAAAAGTTACACCATATTTCAGGTTATTGGTTTGTCTGGGCCTGCAATACCAAAATTCTATGGATTTTAATACTTGTTTTTCTCTTTTCAGTTATGTTTTTGCGGGCGGGTTTTTGTTTTTTTAAATAATTTGTTTTATTTCAAGCTTTTTAGTGTTATTAATATGTATAGGTATTTGGACAGGACCCATTACTTGCTTTTATTTGATACCAATATTGTTGTAATTTGTTTGTGTTTTTTACGGTTTGTCACTTCAAATTACTTTTAACCATGTATGTTGCATATACTTTTGTAATCACCTTCTAATATTCTTCACTTTGATATTCCACTCGATGGTATTAGAAGAAAAAAAAAATTCGAAATCTACAATATGGAACCACAAATCCGCCATTTTACTTTATTTTTAATTTTAATGTAGCCAGTGACACTCGCGCTACCAAGACAAATCTAAAGACGTATAATTAATTCTATTGCCGGTCATTCGTTTAGGAGTTACGAGGGAACATAGAAACGGACATACATACATACTTACATACAGGTGAAACACAAACCCTCCTTTTGGGCTTCGTCGCAGTCGGGTAAAAATTGAACCTGATTTTGGCTGCGGCGAAAAACTTGGATGAATGGGGATGATGCCTGGGTAAAATAAGAAATTATATTTGACACGTATTTTTTGCTTTATCATTTT
This sequence comes from Cosmia pyralina, assembly GCA_946251885.1. Classification (NCBI taxonomy): domain Eukaryota; kingdom Metazoa; phylum Arthropoda; class Insecta; order Lepidoptera; family Noctuidae; genus Cosmia; species Cosmia pyralina. The sequence continues at coordinate 18,740,631 of OX276346.1, forward strand.
AATAAAAAAAATACTTAGATAAAACGCATTAAAGTTAGGGAGTGGGGGCTCACTACATCAAAACTATACGTATCGCCGTAATCTTTTGATTACGTTAAAAAAGAAAAAAATACGTGAACAATATTATTTAATAATCTAAAAATTAATAATTAATTAATTATTTATAATTTTTTAATTAAATGATGGACAAAACAAAATTACTCAGGTCCAATCCATAAAGTTTGAAGTCATGTTAGACGGCTTGCGATAATTTGTTATTCTCGCTTGTCATCTAGTCTAGCTCTCGCCTCCTATTCCTTCAGGCATAATTACAGTCCGACGAGAGAATGCGTTTCATGACACCTGAGTATCAGTTTCGTAATAACGAATATGTGTTGATTATTATTAATTGTCCTTAAATCCTTTAGCCGATATCATATAGTAATTTATAAACCTGGGCGGGGGGGGGGGGGGGGGGGGTTAGTTGCGAATCCCATAGGTTCACAACTACTGATGATGATTTTTTTACGTTTATATTATGCCAATCCTTACTGTCTTATTGTATAACATCTTGGGGAGGAGCCGCTAAAACTCACCTACTAAAACTAGAGAGAGCCCAAAGAGCCATATTAAAAGTAAGTTCTTTCCTTCCGATACGATACCCTACGTTTGATCTTTATCAGCGATGTAAGGTACTGACAGTTAGACAACTTTTTATTCTACTGACAGTTACTAAGAAGCACTCAGAACTTTCTTACGACCCCAAAACAATGTCAGGTAAGAGGAGAACTACTGATGTCTGCACGACAAATAGATATAAGCTCAGTCTGGCACATCATTTTTACGGTTTCCTGGGTCCATATTTATATAATAATATGAACAAGCAGCTATTAATTTATCCTCTTTCTAGGGCAGAGTGCAAGAGAAAGGTTTGTTCTTGGCTTCAAGGCATTGATTACAGTACAACAGAACGTTTATTAAAACCCTTAAGGTAACGTTTGACAGCATGGAACGAATAACAATTAACACACACGTACTCATCACACCATCACCTACACTCTCACCGATACACACACACCCACACATACTCACCCCCAAATCAACATTATTAAGTCACTTTTGCCACCAGATTTGTTTTACTTTAGTTTATAATTATCCATTTTTATTTTTTTATTTTTGTTATTACTAATTTGTAAAAGTATTTCATTATGTACAACCTGTATGTTAATTTAATGCAGTCATAGGCCGTTAGTGACTGGTCCGATGGAGGGTAAGCCTGGTGATCTGTAATACAGGTTTTACCTACAACAGACACCAGTCTCTATTAAGTGTTACCTTGACTTTGTACTGTGTTTGTGATTATGAGAGAACAATAAAGAATATTATTATTAAAAAATATATATATATATATATATATATATATATATATATATATATATATATATATATATATATATATATATATATATATATATATTATATAAGCTTGTATATCTATTATGTAAACCTTATGCACACATGGGGTGCAGTTGGCCTTTAAGAGGTTAAGAGTCAGGAACGCATTCTTTCGACAGCCAGACTGTAAACGTACAGAATTAATTGCAAAACGATAAAATACGCGATTACTAAGTATTAAATTTATTTAGTCAATTCCACAATGTGAACATAGAAGATAAGTTATACAAAGACATAATCACTGCCTGCCTGCACCTGCGGCCCTGCCGTGCACTGCAAAGTAGTAGTAGGAGGAGTGAGGAAGAAGACTCATGGGATGCCATTTCTGAACAATCCTACTTAATTATAGGAACCAATGCATTGGTATAGATAGGTACGGTTTATTAAAAAAAAAAGGGTTAGGTAGATCATAAAACAGCTCCTTTGAGGTAAAGGGTCCCAGAAAAGATCAATTGCAATTCTCAATAAATGTGAGTCTGTACTCTGTATGTTTGTGAATTTGGAAAGCCTACCTACTCAGGTCATTTAGATTATCTTTACAATTCGAATTCAATAGACAGATAAAAAATAAACAACTCTATTTAGTTATAAATTTAAATCAACACGCCTTGAAACTATCGAATCTTAGAAATCTATTTTAGACTTCAATAGAAAATTAGGACACAATGCGGATTATCCTAGAACTGTTGTAACGAGTAGGTACGTAGGACCTACTCGATAATGTATTGTACAAAATTTTCAAATTACGATAAAATCGGTCAGTAAATAGGATTAATAATCTTATAATTAAAAACAATAAACAAAAAGTCAATCAAGCAGAGATCAATTGTATTGTTCTCGACTTAACTATGTATATATACCATAAATTTATCTGAACTGAAAAAATATACGAACTTAAATGTTAGACAATGCTGTCTAACATTTAAGTTGGTATGCACCAGGAACGGGACAGCAACGAGAAAACAGATAACAGCGTCATAGTAAATGTAGGTACTGTCGCCACTTCGGCGCCATCATATGTTTTCTCGTTGATGACCCGTTCAGTGCGGTGGACAAACAGTGTTATACTTAAAGTATTAATTTAAGTTCGTATATTTTTTTGAAGGTCGAACTAAATAATCCTCTTAGCGTGCCGATGGCAAAAATAACTCGAAAAAAAATACAGTTTTTTAAATTTGTTTGGCCCAAAATTCAGCAACGCGAATAATAACAATAACAAAATAATATAAATTAACCTCCACTGTTAGGCAACGTAAATATACGAGTATTATAGGTACAAATGATAACGTTCTAAAGGCACTAATTAGCTGTGTGGCTGCTATTGAATGCCAATTAATGAATTAACAGATGATTAGAAAATAATATGGGCTAGTGTTTATCCAACCAATTAAGTATTTTAGTCACATACTGCAGATGATACAAATAAATTCAGTGATTTTAGAAAATTGTGCCATGATTTCTGAAACAGGAATTTAAAGGTTCGTCGGGACTTGTAATGCAAAATCTGAGCACAAGGAATAGAGCCGGTATGGCTGATTTACACTTGCATTTGTTCAGTTCAAATAATAACAGCCGCACGGGTCGATCGAAGGTTAAGCTACGCTTGTCGAGGTCAGTTCGTGGCTGGGTAACCATCCATTATACATCGATAACCGTTAAGTCATTGGTCCCGGCTGTCATTTGTAGATCTTTGACAGTCGTTACGGGTAGTCAGAAGCCTCAAAGGCTGATAACCAGTCTCACCAAGGGGTATCATGTTACCCAGAGTTACTGAGTACGACGCAGTTGCGTTGTGGAGGTCAGATAGGCACTAGGCAGTCGCTCCATGTAAAATAATGGTATTCAGTTCCATCCGGTTAGACTGAAAGCCTACCCCAACATATTTGGGATAAGGCTTGGTAGATACAGACAATGATAAAAAAAAAAATAAATAGACAAAATTTTCTGAAGCACTTTTTAGTTAAACTAAAAGTAAATTGTTTTAGTTTCTCCAACGTATAAGTATTAAGCGTTGATTCGCGCGGCATTAAGTCATGATATTAGGGGACCTTGTCTTGAGCTACATCCATTTTATGGACTATAAAACATAATGGCTTTTAGAATGGCGACTTGCGACGCCTTGGGTCAGATTTAGGATATTTTTCGCGAGGAAAATTTAACTGACACTTCCTTTCTTGACGATATATATTTACCTCGTCCTTCGTGGAAATTATTTAGCTCACTAAACAACTGCTATTTCTTTCATATAACGACAGGCTACTCTTTAGAAACGTTTTAACATAACATCACGCCAGTATTGCCTGAAGGGCTAGACAGAGGTGTGCCTAAGCACACCCTGCACATTTCGGCAGTTATATTTAAATACCATGTAATAAGGGGCGAGGCTAAGTAATAACAGCCGCACGGGTCGATCCATCATGTTAAGTTGCGCTTGCCAGGGTCGGTCCGTGGATGGGTGACCATCTTTACATACAGAGACTCCTCCGTGCCTCGGAAAGCACGTTAAGCCGTTGGTCCCGGCTGTCATTCGTGGATCTTTGACAGTCTTTACGGGTCGTCAGAAGCTCGAAAGTCTGACAACCAGTCTTACCAAGGGGTATCGTATTACCCAGTTACTGGGTTGTGGAGGTCAGATAGGCAGTCGCTCCATGTAAAATACTGGTATTCAGCTGCATCTGGTTAAACTGGAAGCCGACCCCAACATAGTTGGGAAAAGGCTAGGCAGATTGATTGATTGTAATAAGGTGCGAGCCTATTTCCATCAACCGGGCACAAATCCAGACTCCGGGCTGCTACTAAGAAATTCTAGCTGAAAAACCCAATATCACTTTGCCCAACCCGGGAATCAACCCAGGATCACATGCTCAGCAGTTGCGCTTGCGCTTACTAGACCAACGAGGCGGTCTTAAACATTTTAAGAACCTATTCATTTTATTTCCAACCATGTGATTGTTATGAAGCATGTAGTCTTGTCTATGATTCCCTTTCGTTAACAAATACCTTAGAAAACATATTTTTTTCAAATAATTTTTAAGGCCTTAGCACACATCCGCCGCGAAACCATAGCAGCAAAACCGAGTAATTCAATTCAACTGACTCGCATGAAAGAACTTTCGATTTTCGTTCATCTGATGTTGCGCTACTCGAGTAGCAAAACGCTACTGGAGTAGCGCAACATCAACGGAACATCATGAGGTTTCGCGGCGGAGTTGTGCTAAAGCCCGCAGGCATGAAGTAGTTTTGTCAGTATTTTACAGCATTTCATGATGATTTTTGTTTTTGAGTCCATTCTAGGAATTATTAAGTGTGTCTGTAAAATATTTACATTTAAAATATTTGACCATTATTTATTTCAAAGGAACATTAAAAAATTATTAACCTATCGACTAACATATTTTTGTCAATACCTAAACAATATATAGAAAAAGAAAAAGAAAGAAAATACGTTTAAACGATAGGCGACGACGGCGACGACGACGCGGCGGCGACGTAGGCGATATCAATCTGCCTAGCCTTTTCCCAACTATATTGGGGTCGGCTTCCAGTCTAACCGGATGCAGCTGAATACCAGTATTTTACATGGAGCGACTGCCTGTCTGACCTCCACAACCCATTAACTGGGTAATACGATACCCCTTGGTAAGACTGATTGTCAGACTCGGGCTTCTGACGACCCGTAACGACTGTCAAAGATCCACGAATGACAGCCGGGACCAACGGCTTAACGTGCTTTCCGAGGCACGGAGGAGTCTCGGTATATAGAGATGGTCACCCATCCACGGACCGACCCCGGCAAGCGTAGCTTAACCTGATGGATCGACCCGTGCGGCTGTTATTACTTAGCCACGAGCTCCTATGTCAATACCTAAACAAGGAACCTATTTATCATTATTAATTGTATAGAAGATTTTCAGCGAAATAACAGCAATACCAAAATCGTAATTCCAAGATTTCACAACAAAAAAATTACAAGAATTTCAAAAATTCAGAAAGAAAATATCTCTACCTCGTAACCTTCGGCGACCTTCACCTTAAGAATTAAGGCGATGTCAAACTGTTACATCTTGACGGTAACAATATTGCTCAAAGACTGCGATGTTAAGTCAAATCACTCATTAAAAGTTTATTAGGACGCCGTCGCTGGAATTACACTGTCAATTTAGAAGGAATTTGATTTAGGTAGGTAGAGATGAACTTTCTGAAAATGAACGCCCCGCCACTAAACGTGATTATTTCAATGTGTGAGAGGGAATACTTATTGCAACACTTTACTTGTGTGCGTGCACCGACTTTACTGTCAACATGGATTCGTCGCCGCACTTAGAGGTCAACTAATCGTGCAATCAGTCCAGGTAACAATATTGTACGGCGGGGAACATGCGCTTTGTATGGAACGACACGTTTGCTCTTTCGCGCGTTCCTGTCCATTTATACACTCGTTGGACGATATATCCGGCTGTTTGACGTTTGGGTATGTCGGGTAGGTATTATTTGCATAAACTTGTGTACATTTTTGTGTAGGTATTTATTTAGTTTAGTTGTTGACCGTACTCGCCGGTGACTGAGCAACCAATGACAAAGACCAATTATGTGTACTGCACCTTCTTTGCATGTGACCGTAAGTTCCGCTGTGGAGGGGCGTTCATTTTTAGAATAGTTTATCTCTATTCGCAATCTTGGCATATTTACAAAAAAAAAAAATTAATATCTTTATAGATTTCGTTGTACTACTTAGAATCAAACAAATTCTTATTTGACAGTTTCTCGTGATGATTAATTAATTCTAGATTGAATTTATGTAATACAGAAAGACAATTTCGACAGAAAAGACAAATAATATATTTTATAAACAAAGAAGATTGCTGCTCATACCTATACTGCATAGATTTTGTAACCATAAGATATTATTATAATCCTCATAAAGAAAGATTAAAGATACCGGCCAAGTACAACTCGCACACGAAGGGTTCCCTACAACGCCGCACAATATTTAACACTACCTAATTTAAAAAATACTGAAAATAAAATAAAGTAAAACATTGAAAGTGGTCTCCATCATTACCACTTTTAATTTTTAACTTTATTTTTAACCGACTTCAAAAAGGAGGAGGTTCTCAATTTGTCGGAACCTTTTTTTTTTTTTTTTTATGTATGTTCCCCGATTACTCGGAGATGGCTAGACCGATTTGGATTTTTTTGTTTCGTTCGAGAGTGTATACATCACAGTTGGTCCCATATAAAATTGATTAACTTTACTTCGGTAGTTTTTGAGTTAGCTTCAATAATAGGTATTTTTTCCCCACTTTTATATGGACTTTTGTTTTTTTTTTTTTTTTTTTTTTTTTCTAGTTTGTTTTGCAGATAGTGGTACCCATTAGAATTTGTGTGGGGTAGGTACACAACTAAAAAGTGAAAAATAAAAACTTTTTTACAAAAAAATACAACCGACTTCCAAAAACAACACTACAAAGTGAAAAATAACTTTAATTTCGGAAGTCGGTGGCAAAAAACGAAAATACATTTAACTAGACACCGACTTCCGAAATTAAAGTTATTTTTCACTTTGTAGTGTTGTTTTTGGAAGTCGGTTGTATTTTTTTGTAAAAAAGTTTTTTATTATTTATTGTTATAGCCTCAAAAGAAAAACACAATCAGTGAAATTCAACTGTCTACCTCTTACGGTTCATGAAATACAGCCCGCTGACAGACGTACGGACGGACAGCGGAGGCTAAGTAATAGTGTTCTGTTTGGCACCCTTCGTGTACGGAACTCTAAAAAGGTGTTTACTTACTACGACTTCTGGCCTCAACTACGCTTGTGAGAAAAGTACGAAGCCATCTTTGAGGAAGAAGAAGAAGAAGAAGAAGAAGAAGTGAAGGGTGGCTATGATGATATAGTGATGTTTCCGTAATAACTATCCCACATCACAAAAGAGTAATCAAAACCGAGCAATTCGCATAATATTAATTATTACCATCTCGGCGAACGACATTTCAGAGGGCAAAATTATTTCGAACAACAAAACTCATTTAGCTTAAAATATCAATCATTGTAACTACTGCTTTATTTCTAGTAAGTACAATAAATACTTAGAGGACGCCGTATTCCATGAATTGCTCAATCAAACGCGATGTTTCATCTAACTCAGTTCACGTAACTGCACTCAGTGACCGTACAAGTTGCAACGCAATCAAATAAATTGGAATTCTTTTGAGGACAATGACCGAGTGTATTTCTCGAAAAGTATGAGCATTTAAATTAAATATGCATTATTTCTTATTCAGTAATTTTGATAGTTTTAGTATGAATCCACCTCCGTAAAGATAATACAAATTTGAACTACCCTGTCTAAATATTCAATTCTGAAGTTAACAGAGCAAATAATGTGATTTTGATTTAAACAATTCGTAGATAATACAAACAGTCTATGAGTACTTGCGAAGTATCTCGTTGGCTCACTATCAAAGCTAATGTAAGCCAAAGACTGGTCCTTATCGTAGTCTCGAGCATGCCCTTCGTAGCAGCCCGTGCTACGCCGTAGCAGTACCTACAACGAAAGCTTTGCCTCTACGCTTTTCACGCAGCGTCATTTTATATTGGGTTACAAAGTCTCAGAGATAACTAGTTGAGCTTGTGTTATAAATAAACGCTGTAGAATAATAATTAATTTGTTTACTTTGTTATCAATTTTTACAAATAATAGTTTGCACTATTTTTGCCCTATACTTATTTTGGGTAAACAATTCTATTTTTGGGGAAAGTTTGCATTATGAGTAGAAGCACCAACGCAACGGTACAAAAGAAATTCAAAAGCAAAATGTTTTTTGTTAACCAAAATAAATCAATGTAAGTCAAAGAAAACCTTGTAGAAAACTAAACTTACAAGTACAGTACGGCCGATTTTCTTGGCACGTCCGAACTTCGCGCAGAAGGCTGCGCAGTATGATTTTATAAGAACCAAATAGTGACATGAGACGAGTGTGAGTGACGAGTGTGAACATGCGCGAAACTTGTTAGTGATTATGTTCGGACCTGTCAAGATAAATCGGCCGCAGTATATGGTAGTAACAACAAGAAAATATTCTCATCTGAAATTAGAAAAAGACAGACAAATTAAAAATCCGGAGTCACACTTCATGTTAGGGCCAGGGTTCATGTTATAAATCCACATTACGTGTGACTCCGGATTTTTAATTTGTCTGGCTTTTTCTAATTTCAGATGAGAACATTTTCTTGTTTCATACTTTTTAGAGCGTGATTTTTCAGTAGTCGGGTTTTAGTTTTTAGGGTTCCGTACCTCAAAAGGAAAAAACGGAACCCTTATAGGATCACTCGTGTGTCTGTCTGTCTGTCCGTCTGTCACAGCCAATTTGCTCCGAATCTAATGGACCGATTAAGTTGAAATTTGGTACACATGTGAATTTTTGTGACCCAAACACGGACGGGTAAAGTAAATAAATGAATTTTGAAGATAGAAGTCACTTTTGGGGGCAAATAAGAAAATTAAAAAAAAAAAATTGCAAACTACTCCATGTGGCATATCAAATGAAAGGGTCTTACTATGAGGGTCTCAAATATATTTTTTTTATAATTTTAAAATAAATTGTTTTAAAGTTATTTAAGAAAATAGACGAAAATTGACCATTCCCCCCCCCCTTATTTCCGAAACTACTGAACCTAAAATTTGGAAAAAAATACAGAAAATAGATCTTTACCAGTAGATTACAAGAAAACCTATAAGAAGTCTGTGGTTTTAAAATAACATGGTAAATCTATCAATATTGTAAGTACAAACCTACATTTATAGTTGGAATGTATGGGAGAACATGTTTTTCAACTACAATGTTAAGTTTGTTCTTAAGATAAATTCATTCCAACTACGGAACCCTTCATTGTGCGTGGTCCGACACGCACTTGGCCGGTTTTAAACTAACTGTTTATTTAAATTATTTTGGGGTTATAATTTCGTGTTATAGTATTTGCAGAGCCACTTTACAATTTAAAGAAGTCATTATTATAATGTATTTTGGGAAAGTTTGGAGAGGAAATATGTTTGGCCACATCTGAGGCGTGATTTTAGAGATTATTCTCAATTATCTGGTGCATGCAAGCAAAGGCGCGAGCAATAGCTAACAATATAATATTTTTGAAATGTGATAATTAAGCCCTTACTTAAAACACCCAACACGGCATCATTAAAAAAACATTTTTTTTTAGTTCATGACTCTATGTCGTCTAGAGGAGGTTTAATGTGACGACACATAAGCTATACCAGCGGACAATTAAGACGCTTCTAACGATAACACATTTGTCTAATTATGATAAGTAGTTTTGAAGTTATGAGGAACAGATGAACATACATACATACTGGTCAAAATCATAACCCTCCGTAATCGGGTAAAAACATCGTTAACATCCAAATAAGTATTCGGTTCATAATTGTTATTCAATGAATGTCGGTACTTGATTAACGTAAACTGTATGTTATTTATGTTTCCGATAAATCGAAAGGATTTTTTTAATTTACTTTCACAGCACGCGATGATGACGTTCAATGGGTTGCCGTCCTGAATAGAGAGTGACCAGTTAAACATTCAAATATTATGCAATCTTGAGACAATAATACTTCACTAAATGAAAATACTGGCTAAAAATAGATAGGTGTAATGAATATAAACTACTGGGTACATATTTGATTGAATTTTTGTATGCAGACCACTTCATTAGGTACTTACTATACGAAGGTTAAGATCGCGGTCCCCGGTCGTTGGCGTTTTCTCCCTGGTTAATGATATTAATCTAAATATTTTTTTACGATTTAATGTATCAGCTACAATTGCCATGTCCATGTTTTGTTTTATGACGTAATTATAATCATAATCCTAACTTATCACACTAATATTATAAAGGCGAAAGTTTGTGTGTGTGTGTGTGTGTTTGTATGTTTGTTACTTATTCACGCTCAAACGGCTGGATCGATTTGTATGACTTTTGGTATGTAGATAGCTTATACTCTGGCTTAACACATCCCGGTCTACGCGGGTGAAACCGCGGGGCGCAGCTATACGGTATAGGTACGGTATAGGATATTATAAATACGAAAGTGAGTTTGATTGTTTGTTATGCTTTCACGCTAAAACGGCTAAACGGATTTCGATGAAATTAGCACATGGGTAGACCATGACCTGGAATACAACATATAGGATACTTTTTATCCCGGTTGTACGTTCCCATGGGATAATTTCCGTGCGCCACGAGGGTGAAACCGCGTGCAAAAGTAGTAATTTTATAAGAAAAAAATCTTTATAATTACACCATACTGTACAACTCCGCCAGATTAATTGGTAGACATTTTTTTTATGTATCACTTTGTGTTTACTTACATCGAGTTTCTAGGTAGGTATATCATATAAGTTTGAATATTATATTCATTTCATATTGAATAAATAAAAAATAAAAAAAATGTATCTTATAAAAAATAACAGGATGACCGCAAAACATAGCGAACAACTCTCTTTTTTATTTATAGTGTATTCATTTTAAACTGACATATCCAAAAGAAATCTCTATGTTTTTCAAGTCGTAAAAACCGTGCGAAGCTGGGGCGTTTCTCGAGCTTTTTTTTTAAATAAAACTTTAATTATAAAGAATCAACTTTCCGGCACGATTTTTCTGGGACGCTAATGTTGATAAACGTGTTAATTTAATTTATAGTATAAACAGACGTAAATGCTTAACGCCTCCAAAGAGGCCTCCGGAACTTGCGTAGTTTATACAAACGAAATACTTACCAAAATAATAGGTCTTTACCTATGAAATTGCCGTTTTGTATGAAAAAATTTAAACGAATTTTTTTCATGCATTTTTTATTTGTACACATGGTGTACAATCGACATTTTAAGAGTTAATCGAAGTAATCACCCATGCAATCAATGCATTTTTGCCAACGCAGTGGCAGTTTATTGATGCCCTTCTTAAAGAAATCAGCTGGACGGGAGGCAACAAATTCTTCAAAGGCATTTTGTACTGCCTCTCGGGTATTGAATTTTTTTCCCGCCAAGAAGTTATCCAAAATCTGGAAAAAGTAGTAGTCTGTAGGCGCAAGGTCTGGTGAGTAGGGCGGATGACGGAGAGCTTCCAACCCCAGTTCTTGCAACTTGGAGACCGTCTGCTGTGCAGTATGAGGTCGCGCGTTGTCGTGCAGGAGCAGCGGAGACGAGCGATAGACCAATGCTGGTTGGAGATGTGCCAGCTTCTCCATCATTGTGTTCAGTTCTTCACAGTACACATCTGAAGTAATGCTCACCCCGTTTGGTAAGAAGCTGTGATGAATCACACCGGCGCTAGACCACCAAACAGTGACCATCACTTTTCTAGGGGTAAGTTTTCGTTTAGGGCATTGTTTAGGTGCTGAACCAGGATTCAACCAACTTGCTGAGCACTTACGGTTATCAAACAGAATCCATTTTTCATCGCAGGTAACAATGCGGTTCAAAATTCCTTCATTTGTCTGTTGAGCAGTGCAAGGCACGTCTCGACGCGTACTTCGCGCTGGCGATCATTGAGTTCGTGGGGCACCCATTTGTCAAGCTTTTTTACCTTGCCAATTTGACGCAAATGGACCAATGTTGTTTTGACACTAACGTCGAAAGCTGCTGCTAATTCAGCCGTAGATTGTGTATCATCAGCTTCCACAATCGCCTTTAATTCGTCATTGTCGACCAAAGTCTTCGGACGACCGCGAGGTTCATTTTTCAGGTCGAAATTTCCAGAACGGAAGCGAGCAAACCAATAACGAGTGGTGCGTTGGTTTGTAGTGTTAGCTCCGTAAACGTCGTTGATGTTGCGTGCCGCTTGTGCCGCGTTGCTGCCACGACGGTACTCATATTCCATAATTACTCGAATTTTTAACGTATCCATGATGACGAAAAAGATTGAAATGCGATGAAAATGTAACACTAATCAATAAACAAATGACTACTTTTGGAAAAAAAAAATCCATGTTTTTAAAATAAAATTAATTTGAAATTAGAATTCTTAGCCAAACAAAAATTATTTTGATTTGAAATGGCCAGTACTGCAGAACAGCAATTTCATAGGTAAAGACCTAATATTTTATATAAACCATAATTCCTGTTTTCAACCCCACAAGGGTGGAATTTAAAAAAACCGCATGGGATATTTCCGTAACTTGACTGAAAGATTATTACTACCAATTTTCGAGTTAATCAAGCCACAGTAAAACTTGCCCTGTAAAATTGACTACCCCTCTTCACCCCCCTAGGGGTAGATTTTCGAAAAACCCTGATACACGTTATTCTTCATTTTTGATCTCAAGTATAAATACTGAATTTCGAGTTAATCGGATCGCGCGTTAAAATTACTCCATACAAACTTTGACATCCCCTATATCCCTTTTTAGAGGGTGGTTTAGGAAAACTAAAAATTAAAAACTTTGGAATAAGATTTTTCTTACAAACTTTGGACCCCCGTTTCACCCCCTTAGAGGATGAATTTTGAAAAATCCTTTCTTAGTGCTCCCCTAGACCTCATAAGGCACCTACGTGCCAAATTTGGAATCTCTAGACCCAGCGGTTTGGGCTGTGCGTTGATATGTCAGTCAGTCAGTCAGTTTCTTCTTTTATATATTTAGATGAACTATGCGGCCGGTGGCTTCTTAAGAATCAATTACGCTAAACGGATTACAGTGGAGTCCTCACTTCCTCGCCGCCGGCACCGCCATGTTGCCACAAGTTACTTTTAAACTTGAGAGTTTAGGCGGCGGCGCAGCGGCGCACGGTCGGTTCCGCTTCAATCAATCAATTGTAGATTTGAAGTATGCTCATTGAGCGCTCAACAGAATTAAAAAAATCTTGTATATAAGCTTGTGTTGGCAACACAACATTTAGTGTCATTACTGTCATATTACGTTACTGTCAATGTCACATGCCACTGTACTGTACAAAGGAACATTAAATGGACCACACGTCTTTTGCCTTAAATCTGCATTTTTTATTAATTATAAACACAAAAGTTTCCCAACAGCTTGTAATTAACACTAAAATTGACTAAGCTTTATAACCTTGCTGAAATTATGTGTTGGGGGACTAAGTACATCTTATATGTATATAAAAATCAATTGCTGTTGGTTAGTCACGCTAAAGCTCAAAAACGGCTTGACCAATTTTATTTTTTTTTTTGTTTTATTTGCTCTAATACAGGGATACCAACCCTAAGGCCTCTGCCTCGAATTTTGCGGGCAGCGGGGCGGCGGCGGCGGCGGCGCGTCTCGCATTGTCCCGCCCCGCTTCCGCGCCGCTGTTTTCGAGGTCCGGTCCATTTGTTTTTACGCATAAAATCCGGCCGCTCCCGCGCCGCCGCCACTGCCGCCCCGCTGCCCACAATATTCGAGGCAGAGGCCTTAAAGAAAAAAAAAAAAAATGGCGGCGGCGGCGGCAGCTAATCGTTGATAAAAATGCGTGGCTCAACGCTGGTTCTTCTCCAGAGACACAACTTATAGATAAGGTTTTGAAAATACTGTTGGAGCTGGTAAACATTGTAAACCTATCTTTGCATTGTATAAACCAATCTCCTTTGTAGCGACCCGCCCCGGCTTTGCACAAGTGCAATTCACATGTGAAGAAGGTATTCTGTTCACGACACATTGAGCCTTCTTCATCATAAATAATAATAGCCTACTCAAATTTCGCCAGAAGAACAATAACAAACAAAGTTTGTATGCCCCGAACTAGGCCAATTTATTGTGAATATAACAACATTCTCATTATTTTTAAGTCTTATAACAAACATTTTCTGCGGAAATAAGCTCATAGATATTCACAGCATTTTACGGAAACTGTAAATAACGAGGAGTCATGGGGTTCAAAGTACTGTAAATGAGGTGAAATGTTTTGTTTTGCAGAATAAGGCTCTCGACTTAGTGTGCTGGTCTGTTGTTCTCAGGAGATTGTGTGGTGGAAAAATAAAGAGGCGTAAGCACGCCCGTAAGCTATGTTAGCTTGGCGTCGGCTTGTTTTTGCAGGCCGCAGAACATGGTGCCGCTCTGGGACTTGAATGAGCGCCATTTTTTTAATAAAGTTGCTTTTAATTTAAGAGGATTGCTCTTTTACAGTGGGTGTCTTTATAAATTTCATAAATGCACGATAACTCAAAACTAGAAAATGTAGTACGCCATATCACGTTCCAGTTTTAAAACGTCACTTTTAAACCAATTTTCTGCTGAATTTTTCATCGATTTTAATTCATTATTTATGTTGTCTTTTTATACCTGCTGCAAAATAAGATAATTATATGAATTCCATTATAATATGAAAATATTTCATCTTCACTGTAGATGTTTGTGTTGGACAACCTTCGGTCCGTGGGTAATATTGTATATACCACAATACCAAATTGTTTGTTGATATATGTGGGTTATATTGTATGTTTGGGTTGTATTGTGTTGCTCAATCTAATCTGCTTCAATTGTCAATTACTAAATATTCGTGTTTCTCAAGGGCACTTGAAGTTGAATGATATAATCGGGAAAATATTAACCAATTACTTCCAATCAATTTAGTAGGTAGGTACTGCCACAGTGACTGCTCCTCAGAACTCAAATTAAAAGTTTCAGTGCCTTATTTAGTTCTGATTAATTTAAGATTCTGAACTTAGCCTCTCTTTCTTCTCCCTCTCATAATACCCGTATTTCCAAAATTAAATATCTTTTATCAATGGGAATTAACTATTTATTATAAAATAGCTTTTGCCAGCGTCTTCGCCCGCGTGGATGTCGGAAAATATCCCACGGGAACGTACTACCGCGAATTCCTTCCTTACTCATTGTTTACATTATGAAGGGAACCTCTGTGCAAAATTTCGGCTTTCTAGGTCCAAGGGTTAGGGCTGGGCGTTGATGAGTCAGTCAGTCTGTCAGTCAGTACTCTTTTTATTTATAATAATAAAGATTACCTATCAATTTTTTTTAATTACTTCTATTTTACAAAACCGACTTTCCTAGTAAGATCAAACATTCATACAAAGTCTACTGTGTATTTTCCTCCATTATTAAGTCTATTGGTTGTTCAGTTTGATTTAACATACTGTTGATTGCATGATGGTTTTTATTGAATTGTCTAAGGTAAACGTATGATTGCAGAGTAAAGTAGCGAACCAATAACGAACAGTTAATCTTTAAAATCTAAGAACAATTTAATGTTCTGTTAAAACCTGTTCCTGTCTTCTACTATATTGCCTACTATTATTAGAGAGAAGAGCGTCCTCAAGCGGCGTGCGGCGTCCAGATCATAATTAAACGCCCAGCGCATCCTGGTAATAGCTGGTACTCATAACGCAGAGTCAAGCTGCTCAGTCTTCTCACCACGATAATTCCCCCCACGACCATCACCAAACTCACTTTTCAGAGCTACCACAATCGGAATACCTACATTACAATAATAGAAAAACCGGCCAAGTGCGTGTCGGACCATGCACAATTAAGGGTTCCGTAGTAGGGATGAATTTATCCTAAGAACAAACTTTTATTTTATACAAAACCCAACAACAATGCTTAAAAACTAGGTCCACGAATTTCAATGAATAAAGTTCATACAAATAGAGTAAACCTTGACTCCCAAACTAAGAGATCCTGTGACTTAGGAGTCAGGACTCAACATTGAAAACATGTTCTTCCTTAAATATCTACTGTAAATGTAAATGTAAGTTGGTCGACTATTACTCGTTAACTTACTTAGCTGTGTTTGTTTTTCATTTAACTTCGTTATACATACTACTGACTTAAATTTTTTCACATTATCCAAACACAACCTTTTAGCTGAAAAGAGGGAGGGGGCACTTGACTCTAACAAAAATTAGCACTTTAAAGCTTAATATTACGCAAACCGATCCCTGAATCGAAAAATGGTTTTCATAGACCCACAATAATTATGAACGGCCTATTCAACGATACCCCACACCATGGAATAGACGATCAAAAAATATCATCCTCTCTACACTACAATTTATTTTATTTCAAATTTTTATTTTACTCTTTTGTCCACGTAATTAATATGTATACCCATGCCAAATTACAGCTTTCTAGTACTAAGAGTCTCTGAACTAAGCCGCGGACAGACAGACAGACATGGCGAAATTATAAGGGTGCCTTGTCGACTACAGAAACTTAAAAAATGGAATCATATACGCGATGAAGAAGAAGAAGATGATTAGGTACTTTTACTATCATATCGCAAAATGTCATGTAAAAAGTACTTAATTTATGCAGTGGTCTCATATGCAGGTCGGCCGGTCGTGGAGATTACAAGAATATTGTTTGTCGGTATTGGACGGCTTAATTAATCCTATCACGCAACTCGATCGCATCTATACTGATGACTTCCATTTTCCTCTGTCATAGGTTTCAGGTCATTCTAAAAATTTCCTAGTTATATTAATGGCTCCCATTACGTGACGATGATCGTTAGGACAAGTCAAACAGTGGGGCTTGATGGCTTACGTTTGATAGCTTATGGGCCAGGGTTGTGTAAATGTTCCGCCGTGCAATCGGAACAGATATAATGCAATCGCGTTAATTTAATGACGTAATTTTAAGGGTGCCCATTGTTCTCGTTGTTGGCATCGCTCCTTTGTAATTACCTCAGTGGACAGGTGGCCGGTATTATGATTTTATTATTGCTAATCACATTATTTATAAAAACTTTTTTACAAAAAAATATAACCGACTTCCAAAAACAACACTACAAAGTGAAAAATAACTTTAATTTCGGAAGTCGGTGTCTGGTTAAATGTATTTTCGTTTTTTGCCACCGACTTCCGAAATTAAAGTTATTTTTCACTTTGTAGTGTTGTTTTTGGAAGTCGGTTGTATTTTTTTGTAAAAAAGTTTTTATTTTTCACTTTTTAGTTGTGGTACCTACCCCACACAAATTCTAAAACATCAAAAAACTAGAACATCATCCATATAAAAGTGGGGAAAAAATACGAGTACGTATTATTGAAGCTAGCTGAAAAACTACCCAAGCAAAGGTAATCAATTTTATATGGGACCAACTCTGATGTATACCCTCTCGAATAAAACAAAAATTTTTCAAATCGGACGACTCTGTAAAAATCTATGCGTGGTCATACATAGAAAAAAAAAAATAACATACGTGTAGAATTGAGAACCTCCTCCTTTTTTTTTCGTCGGTTAAAAATAAAAAATTACTACCTCCGTATTGTCTTCTCGACTCTTCATGACATTGAAATGTTTAATTTGGGTTTTTATTATGATGATTTGTTACTTAAATGTCTTTATTGTTACGTTTGGGGTCTTACAAAATAAATGATTACTAAGTAGGTAACCATATTGTTGACTGATTCAAAAGTGGGACAAGTCAAAATGTAGGTAAGCAGTGTGAGTTAGGAATTGGTTCTCGTTCTAAATCGCGTCCTTGTTAATTTTTTGTACTAAGTATGCCACGATTGTATTTAGATATATATGTTTAAACTAATGTGTTAAATTACCTATTTAAAAACAAAATTGTGGTGAGATATACGTTATTGTAGGTACTTACTTTATGATTTTCCAGAAGTTTTCTAAGATTTTCATCTTGAAATTTATTTATTTATTTATACAATCTTACACTATCACAACAGGTTCACACCCAATGCGATAATGTGATTAAATGATTATCATTTATTAGTTAATAAATCGAGAGTCACCCTCACGAATTCCGCCAATGTACAGCTAAAAATGTCAATCCTTTGTGAGGCGCTGTTTATTAACCTCAGGGCTGACTGAATTAGTATGTACTCTAAAGTGTTTCATCCACTGTGCGTGAGAACGTCGGGACTTTTACTACATTCTTGTTTGTGGTTTAGCTAGGTCATGTTTTATGGCAGCACACTCCCATGGCCCATGAGGTCATGACGCATACAGATAGACATTCTGATTACTCTGCCAGGGCGTTTAGTGGGTCGTCATCCGGGGAATATCGGAGGCAGCTGATTGATTACAGAGATTCTAAAAAATAAAGCGAAAAGACATAGACAAAGCGAAGATAGTAGAGAGTGTTTTTACTAAGTAGGTTTTCGATTATACTCTTATTTTCCATTATACTCTCAACCATCGATTGGCCTCCTGAGACCGGTAGCAATAGAAATGTCAGTGAATGGTTTATAAAGTACATCGTTTTGACATGAATTCGGTGGTCATATTAATTTTAATTATCTAGAAAAGTTTCTTGCTACTAAAGTTAATAATAAAACTAAACATATACTAAATATAAGTCCTATAATAAATTGGTTGATTTTTCTGAACTTGACTATTGTTCACCACTAAGCCGCATGTATTTATTCGATTACGTACTAAGCATTGGTTCGAAATGGTTCAATAACTGTTTTTATTTCACTTCATGACGAGGTATTATTATGATTGTATGATATTGTTTAAGGTACATACCACACTTTGTAATTCTTTTTTTTTCTCTCTTTCTTTTTATTTTTCTCTGTAACAAGTTTGCTCTTCATAGTAGATTAAATGCCAAAACATATAATTGGTTACTAGTTGATAAGTTTGATGTTAATTTGTTAGTTGTTAATACTGTTTGTTTTCCTATTACAATAAAATAAAAATAAAATAAATAAATAAATTCTTCTAGTAGGATAACGTTGTCTTAAATGTTATGAATATTAAATAATAAAAGATTGTGATTACATATATGGTTAAATTATGTGTAATTTGGTTTATAGTATCCAAATAGAAAAAATAGATGAAGCGGAACGCTATAAGTGGCTACTATATAGCTAGCTAGCAAGCTAGCTTGCTATGTGGCTAGTCGTTATTTGGTCTGACAATCATAAAAAGTGTGTTTGTGAATCAATATTCTTTACAAATTGGATATTGAAGCTGTGTTTGTTATTTCTATTAAATACAAACAGTTATATTAATCTGTTGTTATTGTTTGTTCTTTGAGCAGGAACAAAAATGTAAACTGCTCAATGTTCTGATCATTTAAATACCTACCTACATAGCATCAAAACGTGATTATGATTCCTACACTTAATTTAAGAAAAAACACCTCCCATAACTTTGTTTTTAAAAGCGAGCATCATATATGGTTACGATGTAATTTTGTTGCCAGCAGTGATGATAAATAGAGATCTGTATTTAAAAACATTTGATTATCAATCACAATTTTTTTATAATTTATAACTGTCTAGTAGAAAAATCACAGTAGGCTCGCTATTGTCGATTAATTGTTCGAAATATGATTTCAAGGAATTGATGATAATAGTTAGTACATTGTATTCAAATGACTTGTTTCTACGAGTAACTCATTGTTATTCCGTTTTTAGAGGACATATTTTACTGCTTGGTAGAAGAATAGAACATTTCGCTGTCATCTAATTATCGGACTTTAGAGTAAAAAAAGCGGCCAAGTGCGTGTCGGAACACGCACAATGAAGGGTTCCGTAGTTGAAAAGATTTTATCCCAAAAACAAACTAAACAATGGATCCAAAAAAAAAAATATTTTTATGTTATAATTGTTAGAAACTACAAATTAACAATTTTCGGACTTTTTTCTTTACTTGTGTTGTGAGATCTTGCTTCTTGCCAAATTTCATTATTCTAGGTCAACGGGAAGTACCCTGTAGGTTTTGATTTACTTACGACAGTTGCGAGTATCAAAATGTGTCGCAAAATGGCCGTATTTTTTATTGCGTTGACTTAGAACTTTGACTTTTTTAGAACTCTAAGGGGCCATAGACTTACGTATTCGATATTAATTTCAACTGGATATCTCCACACCTCCTTGAGAAAAAGGGTCATGACAGATTGACAGAGTTGAACATTTTTTTTATATGATAGAATTACAAATTAACAGTTTTCGGACTTTTTCCTTTATTTGTGCTGTGAGAGCTTGCTTCTTGCCAAATTTCATGATTGTAGCACAACGGAAAGTACCCTATAGGTTTTGATTTACTTGCGAGTATCAAAAATGTCGCATAAATGACCGTGTGTTTTTATTGAGTTGACTTAGAAGCTTGAGTTTTTTAGGACTCTAAGAGAGATATTTGATATTAATTTCAACTTGATACCTTCACGCGTTCCTGAGAAAATGGGTCTTGACAGACTGACAGAGAGACAGACAGACAGACAGACGGACAACGAAGAGATCCTATAAGGGTTCCGTTTTTTCCTTTTGAGGTACGGAACCCTAAAAAATACTCCTGAATACAATAAATACTAAGATATAATTATTAACTGTTTCTGGTTATGACAAATAGCTGCTAAGTGCACCTATTTTTCATAACCAAAAACATAAAAAAACTACAGCAAATTTTTTTATATTTCAAGGTGATCCGCTAGCCGCCGAGGCTTGTTCGAAAGAGATACCGTGGCCCTGGCACAGCCAACTGAAGGAACACGGGTGATTTTAGTCAGTAAAAGTCTGACACGCCCTCCCGCTCCGCCCAGAGCGGGAGAAGTCATTTGATGATTTCCCATCCACAAAAAAAAAAAAAAGCGTGATCCCATAATGAATGTTGTTCATATTTTTATGAGTTATAGATTTGACCATGAGGTGTTTTGTTTCATTAATAAGGTCAGGAGTCTGAAATTTATGCAGTTGGGTGGCAATAGGCTCGTCTCCTATTACTTGGGACTGAAAAATAAACATACAGGCGAAATGATTTTTTATTTCGCCAGTCTTTTAACCTACTTCTGTAGGTTAAAAAGCCTCCTTTTAGAAAAAACCTACTACAGCACTGACGAACTTCTGAATGAATTAATCTAATTTGTGTATTGCTAATTAAGTACTTTGACATTTAATTGACTAATTTTATTATCTATGATGAGTTGACGACAGTATTCTGTATTTCAGTATATTTTATTTTTTAATTATTACATTAAATTGTAATTTGGATTATGAATTATTTTTGAATAATGAATTTTTTAATAACCTGCCTATAAATATTAGTACGCCGCGCCGTTAAGGCAAAACATAACTGATGCGATATAATTTTACTGTAACATATTGCAGGCCATCGTATGTGTACTCATATTTTGGATAAATAAATTATCTTGTCTTATTTATCTTATCTTAAATGAGAGTGCTACATACACCTGTCTAATCGTAACTAAAAATGCAGGTGTGATGTCATCTTTATAGATAAAAAGATAGAAGGCCTGACTGACTCATCTATGACCAGCCCAAACCTGAACCTAGAAAGCTGAAATTTTGCACAGAGGTTCCCTTTATAATGTAGACAAGGAATAAGGAAGGATTTCCCGGTAGTACGTTCCCGTGGAATATTTTCCGATATCCACGCGGGTGAAGCCGCGGGCAAAAGCAGTGTTGAATAATAAGTCACTGCTTTTATTTCTAAAGGGTTCTTTCATCTAAAAATATTATCAGGTTTATTAAATTATTCATAAAGTCCTTAGGGGGTGTTGCTGGCGGTGACAAGTTTATTGTTTCACAAGAACAGATATTACTTTTGTATCATAAAATGCCCGGGGGCTGAGATTCCCTTCAACATTTTATTTGAAGTGATTATATTGACAGCTTTATTATATTTATTTATTTATTTTATTATATATTTTACATGGAGCGACCTGACCTCCACAGCCCAGTACTGGGTAATACGATAGCCCTTGGTAAAACTGGTTGTCAGACTTTCGGACAACCCGTAACGACTGTCAAAGATCCAAGAATGAAAGCCGGGACCAATGGCTTAACGTGCTTTCAGAGGCACGGAGGGTCTTGGTATGTAAAGATGGTCACCCATCCACGGACCCACCGCGGCAAGAGCAGCTTAACCTGATCGACCGACCCGTGCGGCTGTTATTACTTAGCCACAAGCCCCTTTTTTAAATCCAAGTTTAATTTGATTGCATATCAACTAGATTTATTTCAGATTTTCGATTTGCAAACTTCAGAGATTTGTATTTATTTGCACGTAATAACAGCCTTTGCATTAAAAATGACAAGTAATTATAACTTGCATTTGGTAAAAAAAAGAAAAGCCGATGTTAAATATTCGCGAGTTTCCGGAAACCAGGATGGTGAACTTGTAAAATGTTTTAATATTTTCTCTACTCCATCGACTTAGGTAATTAAATAAAGGTAAACAAAAAAACCACATGAGTGGTTAACCGACTAAACTTAATACCTATCACTATTAGTTCTCATGCTACAATACTGTTGTACTCGTTAATTTAGAAACTTAGGGAATGATTAGTAAGACTAAATAGTGAGTAGTGAGTAAGTCAAAATTATTGTAAATAGTGATGATTAACATTTTTAAACACGCCAAAATGGTTAATTGTAGAAAGTTATTATTTGTACCTACAGCTTGCTGTGTGTAATGCGATGTTTAACACTTTTCATCCTCTTTGAACTTTAAGTGGTTGGCATAAGGTGCAACAAATCACATTGACTACATTTGATCACTTACGGCTGCATTTACGAATAAAGTACATAATAATATCTACCTAAACTTGAACATTACAACAGTCCAAAGCTGTGATGGAAAATGTTATCACCAGTTAATTATAATACAACTGTCTGCCAAATTATTATAAATGAGTGCAAGACGACACTGGAGGCGCGGGGCGCGGGCGCCGCGTGGTGACCGTGTTTTTGTATGGACAACCAGGTAATGTAACAAGCTTATAACTTTGTGATTTTTCATGATATAGTTTTGAATTTTTTTGAAGATAGGCAGTCACTCCATATAAAATACTGGTCCATATAAAAGCTGCATCCGCTTAGACTGAAAGCCGATCCCAACATAGTCGGGAAAAGGCTAGGCAGATTGATGGTTTTGAAATTTTGTACATAGATTCATTACATAAAAATACTAGACTCATGTTTTGGGTTTCGCATATGCTAAAATTAATGTTGTATAACAATCCGGAGGCGGGAAGAGAGGGCAGCCCCCGCCGGCTGTAACAAAGCATATAGCTGAATCAGGTCGCCTCCGGCGACCAGCCTTAGCCGCTACGGCTCGCACCGATGCCTATCCATAAATAAATTAACGAGCTGCTTTAAATGCGTTCATATTTTGGGTTCACATTGACAGTACATTTAAAGGCCATTGAATAAATTATTTGAATAACAAAAGAAAAACCAAATGAGTACCTGCAATTTAAGCTAGCGATAAATTGTAAAGAGTATTCTGCAACTACAATGTTTAAGTTAAGAATCTATAATATTTAGGGTTCCGTACCTCAAAAGGAAAACGGAACCCTTATAGGTTCACTTCGTTGTCCGCCTGTCTGTCAGTCTGTCAAGAGCCTTTATCTCAGGAACACGTGGAGTTATAAAGTTGAAATTAATATCAATTAAGTAAGTCTGGTCCCTTGGAGTTTAAAAAAAATTAAGCTTTGTTAACGCAATAAAAAAATACGGCCATTTATGCGTCATATTTTGATACTCGCAAGTAAATCAAAACCTATAGGGTACTTCCCGTTGACCTAGAAGAATGAAATTTGGCAAGAAGCATGGTTTCACAGCATAAGGTAAGGAAAAATTCCGAAAATTGTTAATTTGTAATTTTATCACATTTTTTTTTCGGATTTCGATATTTATTTATTTATTAAAACTTTATGCACAAGTAAAAAGATACTGTACAAAGGCGGACTTAATGCCAGAGGCATTTATGTTAAGCAATACAAAGTTAAGGCAAATTAAGTTTGTTTTTGGGATAAATTCTTTTCAACTACGGAACCCTTCTTTGTGCGTGGTCCGACACGCACTTGGCCAGTTTTTTAAAACACATTGTGATATTGTGGGAGAATCGTCAAATTATTATCATTTTGTAATTATATTTCTACGTAATTATGAGCAACTGGTTTAATGTTCATACATATTTAAATAAAACTGGTACCCATTAATTTAGCTTATTTTTTTTATAGTCTGTCTGTGAATATGATTTACTGAATATAAAAAGACGTTTGAATATAAAGTAACCAAACATTATTTTTCGCAACATCAAATGTGAAACGTCAGACTTGATAATAATTATGTAATAATTGACTCTGTATTTCTTATTCCCGCCCAGTTGGGCGGGAATAAGAAATACAGAGTCAATTACTTCCTCATGCGAAAGAAGTTGGAAAGAAGAGATCGCAACAATGCGCTGGAACCAAAATAAAAGCGCCAAACCAAATAAAAGTTGTTTAAAAATAAATTAAGTTAATCAAGAATATAGTCGGCCAGAGTTTTCAATTACCCCCTTAGCCCTTACTTAGCAAGCTGATTAGGCAAGCTTACCTTAGCTTAGCAAGCTGATTCAGTCATGCGCGAGCTTAGGTCGAATTTAATGCGAAATATTGTATGTCTAAACTATACCTTTGCTGCTCTAACTTTATCAGAGTGTAGGGAAAAGAACAGGAAAGTCATAATAACATCACATGCTAGGCATAAAACATTAATTTGCGCCGGAATATTTGATTCTTTATAGTCTATGGGGACGCCGTTTTTTTAAATTGCTTTTTAAATTTTTGAAAGCTTTTGGAATTAAAAAATATGGGGAGGTGTGTTCGATTAATTGATTAATGTAAAATAGTTAATCTTTATGTAAATAAAATAAAAACATTTTTAAATACTGGTTTATTTTATTTTTTTAATTGCATGACGCACCAATATAACGCTCCTGATTTGTAATTAGATTTAATAATATGTTACTTCATTTTTAAATAGAATTAATAATTTAAATGTGTTAGCTTATTTCATAACGATACCAACGACGTAAGTTTATATACATCTGCCATAACTAAAAAACTTTAGATATATCGTCATTTTAAACACACTTGCCGATAATTTGTGAGGTGACCCAGAATAGGCGACAGATATGCCAATTCGCGCAAAATGGCGGCTACGGCTGAGCGGTTTTATTTAGTACGAATGAAAAAAAACATTTTGAATGCAATTTTGGAAAAAATATAAAAAGTAGAGGTCTTTTCGGAATTAAATTCTATCGATGAAATTGTGTTTTCCTTCAGTCAGAGTATTAATGGAATAGTCGATAAACATATATCCAATAACAACGTTTTTTACAAAAAAATACAACCGACTTCCAAAAACAACACTGCAAAATGAAAAATAAGTTTAATTTCGGAAGTCGGTGTCTGGTTATATGTATTTTCGTTTTTTGCCACCGACTTCCGAAATTAAAGTTTATTTTTCACTTTGTAGTGTTGTTTTTGGAAGTCGGTTGTATTTTTTTTGTAAAAAAGTTTTTATTTTCACTTTTTAGTTGTGGTTCCTACCCCACGCAAATTCTAATACCACTACCTGCAAAATAAAACTAGAACATCATCCACATAAAAGTGGGGAAAAAATACGTATTATTGAAGCTAACTCAAAAACTACCCAAGCAAAGTAATCAACTTTATATGAACCAATTGTAGGGTATACGCTCTCAAATAAAACTAATATTTTTTGTCTCGAACATGCCGTGACTTTTAAGCTTCAGTTCTTGGATGAGCTCATCGACTTTGGTTGACAAAAGTTTTCCTCTTTATTTGTTTAATTTTCACAACAAATGGAGAATTTGCTAATTGATGATTTGGATTTTATGGCCAACAAACCGACTATCTTCTCTATTGCTGAATAATAAAAAGAGAAGTCCTGACTGACTGACTGATTAACTGACTCATCAACGCTCAGCCCAAGCCCTTGCACCTAGAAAGCTGAAATTTTGCACAGAGGTTCCCTTTATAATGTAGACAAGGAATAAGAAAGGAATTCCCGGTAGTATGTTCCCATGGGATACTATCCGACATCCACGCGGGCGAAGCCGCTGGCAAAATCTAGTATTAGATAATTTCGGAATTGCAATGTGTCACGTACGTATACGAAAGTATGATATAATATTACCTATCCGCTCGCTACCGCTCAAACTTCCTGAATATGAATTTTATAAAAATATATATAATTACACTCTCAACATTGACTCTTGCAAGACTCTTCTTTCATTTGATCGACGTGCAAGTGCCAGGAAATGTTCACTTGACATTTTGCATTTTATTAAAACACGATTGAAAACTTAGACTCAAAAAATTACCTACAATAATGACTTCCATGGTATTTGAAATAGGTACTTACGATCGGTAACCTTTGTAATTAAACGTACAAGTCCGAGGTTGGCTGCAAACTGTAACCGCAAACTGCAAGCGTTTGGCAACGTCGCCAAGTAGAATGCAATGTTGCCACTCCGCTCGAAAAATATGAAACCGGAGTCAAGTTATTCTGCACGAAAGGTGGAGTCAATAATGCATTGGCTCACGTCTATCAACTAAGTGTGGGATAAGGTGTTTATATTATAATATTGTCGTTTATATGACGACAAAGCCGTTGGTCCCGGCTGTCATTCGTGGATCTTTGACAGTCGTTACGGGTCGTCAGAAACCCGAAAGTCTGACAACTAGCCATACCAAGGGGTATCGTATTACCCAGTTAATGGGTTGTGGAGGTCAGATAGGCAGTGCTCCATGTAAAATACTGGTATTCAGCTGCATCTGGTTAGACTGGAAGTCGACCCCAACATAATTGGGAAAAAGCTAGGCATATTGATGACGACAAAGTTTGCGATTGCAGTTTGAAGTCTGCAGCCCATCTCGGACGGCGAAACAGAACGAGGCTGATATGCGAAGTAGGAGGCAGATTTTTATAGCAGAAGCATTTTAATGTTTAATGCATAAGTAATAAGGCTTTAATGTAAGGGAACTGCTGGGCAGCTGCCTCCATGCTGTGCGAGAGAGCTTAGAAGAAGTTTATTTTGAATTAAAGAAATCCTTGATTCAATGTGGGTGTACACCTCTGTCTCTGTCACTCTTCAGATACAGGCGTGACAGGCGTGATGTTACGATGATGATGATTGATCTCTAATATTTTGCTTAACTAACATGACCCGGAATCCGGAATTAACGCACAACCTATTAAGGGGTCATTATACTCATCATTAGGAACAACTTTTACTATGGGACAAAACCTGAAATCGTGAAAAAAATTGGCTGTTCCCTACATTTACAAGTTATGTAATTAATAAATATGTACCTATTTCTTGTTTGTAACATCGACTACACAAATGTTTGTCTATATCAATCTGCCTAGTCTTTTCCCAACTATGTTGGGGTCGGCTTCCAGTCTAACCGGATGCAGCTGAATACCAGTAATTTACATGGAGCGACTGCCTATCTGACCTCCACAACCCAGTTACTGGGTAATACGATACCCCTTGATAAGACTGGTTGTCAGAGTTTCGGGCTTCTGACGACCCGTAACGACTGTCAAAGATCCACGAATGACGTGATCACGAATGTGCTTTCCGAGGCACGGAGGAGTCTCGGTATGTAAAGATGGTCACCCATCCACGGACCAACCCCGGCAAGCGTAGCTTAACCTGATGGATCGACCCGTGCGGCTGTTATTACTTAGCCACGAGCTCCTCAAATAGTATATATATAGATAAACAAATGTTTACCTATACTAATAATACAGCTGGAGAGTTTGTTTTGTCGTTTGTTTGAACGCGCTAATCTCTGGAACCACGAGTCGGATTAAAAAAAAACATTTTGCATTTGATAGCCCAGTTCTTGAGGAAGGCTATAGGCTATTTAACATCACGCTATGGCCTTTAGGAGCCGAACAAAAAGAAAAAAGTCAGAAAGAACGCCAAGCGAAAACGAAGTAATAGCTCGGGCAGGTGATGCGATGCGACGGGATGGGTCGGCAATTTTACGCGGACGAAGTCGCGGGTAGAAGCTAGTGTAATAATAATTATGAACCTTTATAAGTCAAGAAACATCAGTGATGTTGTATTAACAAAATCCTTTTGTATATTTCCCTAAAATGTCAATCAACAATTAATTTGGGATTTAAGTTAAGTACCTACCTAAATAACGTTTAATATTTCCTTTGATGGTTTTACAGCGTTGGGCATAATAAAATTATGGATTTTCAGCAAAAACATTAAACGGTAAAAAAAAATCTGTTAATTTTTTTTTTTTTGGGATTTGTTTTCACTCCGTGTTCGTGCCCAGTGGTGCAAAAAAACCCGCAATTATACTTATCTATCTACACCCTTACATAATAATATGAAATAGTCGCTTTTTGTGTCTGTCTGTGTAGCCGCGTTGTTCTTTCAAAATCCGTTGCGTAGTTGAAAAGAAAAAAAATATATATATTATTCCGATTTATATGTATAATACATTGTGTGAAGCAGGGGCGAGTCGCTAGTAATCATAAAAAGCTGGTTAATGTGTTAAATGTACTTAATTAGAAACAGCCAAAATAAAAGGCAAAAATTCTGTCTTCAAAATTATATTATTTTCGTATTTTTTTATGCCCCTTGCCCGTTGATTGGTTTTGATAGAATATATAGAATGCATATAGTTTTCAGAACATTGTACAAAGCTGTTATGTGCATTATGTATTACGATCATAATATCCTGCCGTGTCGTACGTACAAATATGCTTTGTAAAATTATGGGTCATCCATCATTACATTAAAAATAAATTAGAATTACAAATAAATAAATTAAACAATATTTGGAAAAGAGATTAATTCTATACGTCAAAATTCAATGAAGTCTATGAGATAAAATATTATTTGTAATTTAATAATGTACCTACATATATCTACAAATATTTAGGTAAATTTTCAGTTATAAAATCTTCATTCGACTAATAACATTTGCTTAAAAGAAAGTTAAATAATTTACATCTCATATGAAGATTTAATCTCATGTTTAAGTAGGTATTTCATTTTGGTACTCAACAATGTCGTCATTTTTGTTTATAATACTGAGGGTCGTATCGTCAGTGTATACTCGTCTAATATGCAATTGTGGGAAGTTACACTAATATAGCAAGAATAAAGGTGACCCTAGCGTGGTGCCATAATTGGACCATAATAGGTGGTAATAACATGGACCTTATAATTTTCTACTAAACCAAACCTACCGTAAGCAAAAATAGCTTTATTTTACTTGTCATAGAAGGACTATCAATCTAATAAATATTAACAAGGTACAGGTATTCGGTACCTATATACACATTTGCTACAGAATACTCGGAATTCTTTTATTCTGACTTCGACGTAGATCGAAAAAGCGAGCGAGCGAGCTTTTTTTCGTCTAAAGCGGAGTAAATTCCTTCAACTTCTTAGCTCAAATAAGAAATTAGTTATGATCCCCAGGTGCTGCTTCGTTAGTCTCTTAGTGGTAGCGCTTTGTACGACCTGGGAATCGATAATAAAAAAATATAAGAGATGTATTTTTTGCTTTATCATATTAATAGAAAATCACTTATATAACACGCATTAATGTTGGGGAGTGGGGGCTTGCTACGTCACTTGTACGTATAAAATCTAGCTACACGTGACGTCACGCGATGTTTTAACTCAATGTATCGCCGTAATCTATTGATTTTGTAAAAAAAGAAAAAATACCTGTTCAATATTTTCTAATAATCTACATGACGGACAAAAGAAAAATTTTTAGTCATCATCCCTATTAACGACGAAATTCAAAGTAACACTCGTTTTGCATATATGAATTACCTATTGAGGCGCGTCCACACTGTAGCGGGTATTTGCAAAGCCTTCCCGTGAGAATTCTTGAGGCTCCCCAAAACGATCAATTGCAATTGAAGCTATTGACAATATTACTAAAATAGAAATTGTTGGCTATAGAACTAAGGGGTAGTTTCATTAGTTCGTGCGCGATTTAAATAAAGTGAGTTGAAAGGGAACTCGTTGGAAGTTCCTCATTTTCGAACTTTGCAATGCTCAGTTCAATGTACCCATTGCAATTCTCGCCGCAGAATGCGACGGACGCTGGCGAATGATACTTCGGGATCTAGATATTAGATAAGTACCTACGCCATTGGACGATAATATTTTACGTTTATTTGTACTTACTACGCGCTAACTGTTGACTTCGAATGCTTTTATTGTAAACTATACCGTAAGTTTTTATTTTAAACTAAGTATATTTTTTTACTTGTTTGGCAAGTAAACTACATTATTTTTATTTTATGAAGCTGATAACGCGTGACTGCTAGCGGTGTGGCCGCACCTTTAGAATTAAATGCGGTTATGTAATCGGTGAACCGGTATTTGCCGAGTTCACGTGCTCTAATGAAATTTCGCAATAAAACAGGTACCTAACAATGATGATATTTTGTTATATTAAGGATTATATTATGCAATTAATTAGGTACCCTACCTACTCGTATGTACAGTGGGCTGCATCAATCGGGTACCCCAGTTGTATTAAAATTCTAATACAACTGGGGTACCCAATTGATGCAACCCACTGTACCTATTATGCACAATGTTTTGAATAATTTAAATACCTACAAAGAAGTAACTTCCTTGTTGTTGTTGTTCCTTGTTGTTGTTGTTCTTTGTTTGGTTTTTGTTTTTTCCTTAGCTTAACAGAATTTGAAATTGCTATTTATTAGGGATGGGCCAACATTCGTTTCACATTCGGTTTAACCGAATTTCGGCGTTTGAACCGAACTTCGGCATTCGGCCGAAATTCGGTTCAAATGCCGAACATTCAATACAAGAATATGTAATAAAATCATAAACATCTATTTATTGTTTGTTAGTGGTCACTTATTTAACAATTAAATGCATAGTAAAAAGCTGAATTTTTACATCCAAACAAAATAATTATCGCCAAAAATCACAATTTATTATTTTTATAAAAGTATTAAATATAATAAATACTAGCTGTTTGTGCCCGGCGTCGCCCGGGTAAATTTTATGTCTCTATCTGGGGTGGTTTAGGCTGTGTGTTGTCTGTTTTCATAGAAAAATATCATCCTTCTGACTTTTCCGGTGAATTTTCCAAAAAAATCTATCAAACCTTGTCCTAAAAATTACAAACATAACAAAAAAAAAAGAATTAACCAAATAGCGCTGCGCTTACATACATTCGGCAACTGATTTTTAACACGCTTTTATTAGCTTCACCTGTATGTATGTATGTTTGTATGTAACGGAATCTTTAAACTAGATTTTTACCCACTTTAAATGGTCAGATTAATTCGAAATTTTGCACACTTATCAGGGCCCGATGACAATACAATAATTTAATAATTTTG
This sequence comes from Cosmia pyralina, assembly GCA_946251885.1. Lineage (NCBI taxonomy): Eukaryota > Metazoa > Arthropoda > Insecta > Lepidoptera > Noctuidae > Cosmia > Cosmia pyralina. The sequence goes on from OX276346.1 coordinate 18,772,195, forward strand.
TCCCATTATCCTGATCAAAATCATCAGGATTAAAGATTTCCTTCCGGAGACCCGCTTGAGAAACGGCTACCATATCCAAGTTTCGGTTTCCAAAAGCAGGTATAGGTATCAGCTAGTTTCTACATGTAGGTACATGTACATGTGTATGTTCATGGTGCTTTAAAATTAGAAAACACGCTTTTGTAGTAGATCGAATAAAAAAATGAAAAATAAATTATAGTTTAAAAAACTAAAAAACACGCTTTAATACCATTAAACTGAACTAAAAAGTAAAAATAATTTTTTCAATGTACGAAATAAAGTGACTATCGAGAAAATTAATGTCACTGTAAAAAAAGCGTGGGGTGCTTTCGAATTACAGGGTTAGTGTAAGAATGTCGTACAAAGCACCCCACGCTTTTTTTTTACAATGACATTAATTTTCTCGTTAATCACTTCATTCTGACATTGAAAAATTTATTTTTTACTTTTTAGTTCAGTTTAATGGTATTAAAGCGTGTTTTTTAGTTTTTTTAAACTATAATTTATTATTTAGCTAAATAGATTTAATATTACTCATTGGTATTCATAATTTACCAAGGGCAGGTTATGATGCAAAAACACCAAGGGTTCTGCGTTATCTGCCAGGAGTCTGTTACGTTTTTGTTCGTACTCGTATACCTCCTTTTTTTTCTGATATGTGTTTTATTTGTGCAGAATAAACATGTTGTCTTTCTTTTTTACTTTTCCTGCCTCTGGGAAAAATAGTTCAGAATATACGGATCTCCCACCAGGAGGCAATAAAAATCCACCAGCCATTAAGGACATTGGCCCTAAGGCAGCAAAACTTTCAGATATCTGTCTAGTTCTGATGCAAAGATGCAACTGGTCTTCTGGACGAACTTTTTATTTTCACTAATGTTCGGCCGAACTTCGTATTCGGTTCAAACCACATTCGACCCATCCCTTTGTCTCTATAACTATAGCAATTTCAAATTCTATTAATGGTCTCTATTTACCATGTATTGTTTTGGGCATTTAGTTTATAAATAAACTAACCATGTTTGGGTAGCAATTTAGTGCATTTTGATTAAACTAATAGTGAGGCCTAAGGGCCTGTGACAGGGTCAATAGGGCCGATGCCGCCGGGGTCGCGGGTAGTTCGAAAGAGATACCGTGGCCCTGGCACGGGCAACTGAAGGAACACGGGTGGGTTTTAGTCAGTAAAAGTCTGACACGTCATGAGAAGTCATGATGATTTCCTATTCACAAAAAAAAAAAAAAAAAAAAAAAGGCCTAAGGGCCTGTACTAAATTTGCCCTAGTACATCAATTTGACAGATTTATGTATCTGTCGCCAAACATAGAACTAAATTATTTATATGAAATATAATATTTACCTAATATATAAGTTTACAGTCTTAAAATAATAATAATAATATGTAAGTACATGTTTATCAAAAAAGGAGGATAACAATGAATTTGTTTTATTTTGTCTTCATTCTCCTGTTCTGGCATATTTACATTTGTATTAGTTAAGTAGCGAATTAAGGGCCGGTTTCTTGATTCGTAATAGTTAACTCAACCAGTAGTTTAAAACAGTACATATTGGTTAAATTTTGGCAAAATGTGAACCAAATTTAACTATTAGTTACTATTTTAATTATTGATTGACTTAACTACGGATCAAGAAACCAGCCCTAAGTCCTTTGAAGCCTAGACGTGACAATTCACAATGAAAAACGGTCATTTTGGGACTGATTTTTGGATTTGGACACATAACTTCCTACTTCTGCCTCGTTGAGCTAGTGCTCGCAATCGCTACTGCTGAGCATGAGGTCTGGGTTCGATTCTCGGATCGGGCAAAGTGTTATTGGGTCTCCTTATGGAATTTCTCAGTAGTAGTCTGGATTTGTGGCCAGTTGATGGCAATAGGCTCGCCCCCTATTAAAATCTGCCCAGCCTTTTCCCAATTATGTTGGGGTCGGCGTCCAGTATAACCCGATGCAACTGAATACTAGTATTTTACATGGAGCGACTGCCTATCTGACCTCCACAACCCAGTAACTGGGTAATACGATACCCCTTGGTAAGACTGGTTGTCAGACTTTCGGGCTTCTGAAGACCCGTAACGACTGTCAAAGATCCACGAATGACAGCCGGGACCAACGGCTTAACGTGCTTTCCGAGACACGGAGGAGTCTCGGTATATAAAGATGGTCACCCATCCACGGATCAACCCCGGCAAGCGTAGCTTATCCTGACGGACCGACCCGTGCAGCAATTATTACGTAGCCACGAGCTCGCCCCCTGTTACATGATACTTAAACATAGCTGGCGAAATGTGGGTGTACCTACTATAGGTGCACATCTGCCTAACTCTTCGGGGAATACAGGCGTATGTTATGTTATGTTGAATTAAACTTAAATGTACTTATTAAATGTTTCTGGACTCTTATAGCAGCCTTTTTCTTTTATCTCTAATTTAATATTGTTCGTAATTTTACGTAACGCCGTGCACGTGTCTTCTCTGTATGAGAAAAGGCAAAGGTCCTGCAGACCAGGCGCGGATTTAGGTTTTCGCTTAGGGTGCGTTTCCACTGATGCGGCTCTGGGCGGAGTGGAGAGGAGCGGATCGTGAATTGACCAATCACAGTGCTTGAAATCTCCATTCCACGTAACACTGGAAACAGTGTAAGTGGATCGGAGCGAAGCTGAGCGGACTTTCAAATAAAATATATGTACACGGGGCCCTGAGCCGGACAGAACGGAATCGAGCAGAGCGGTCCGACCAACCGCAGTGCTCGAAATCTCCACTACGCTCCGCTCCACCTAGCCCCGCGTCAGCGGAAACGCACCACTCAACAATGCGTACCTTTTTCGAAGATGTCTACGATTATGGTCGAAGCCCAGGGGGGGGAACTACACCAGTTGCCGCCCCTTGTATCCGCGCATGCCTGCAGTGGAAAAAATACAACATTTAATGTATTAATTTTACGTTCACATAAACAATCGATGATAAAAAAATAAAAAACACGTTTTAAATTCAGTGTTTTTAAAACTAGGTAGGTAGTAAGGTACTCGTATAATAAATACCTAGGTATGTTGACTTGACTACTAGAAGTATTACAAAGAATACACATGCCGAGTTAAGAAGGAATTTCCTGTGTCTGACCTTCGCTATAAACAACAATATAATGATACGGGAATAACAATAATTTTCTTATAGACAAGTTTATGATTACGCAATTAATCTGATGGTGATTAATCACCGGTATTGCAAGCTGTAGGTACGTATAGGTACATGGTTTATCTAGCACAATCATATTGATTTAATAGGCACTGATTGGACGAGGCAATCAATCGAAGAACCCCGTTCACCTATCAATCGGTCAGCCCGTTTGCCTATTAATTTGTTTTTGGTATTATTCCCGAAATACGATGGCTGAGATTCTGTTCAAAATTGACTAAAGTTATCCTAGGGGTGCATCCGATACCGATACCGATGCCGATATACAACGTGTCGTTTGGCATCCTCATCAAATTTAAGGATGTGGTAGGTACCTATAGACAATCAAACCGAACAACTTTTATCATGGCACCAACATCGTAATCGCGAAACAATAATCAGCCATCCCATACATTTGCGTCGATTAGGTATTGAAGTTTTCTATCAAAAATTAAATCAAATCAAAATTTTATTAAATCGGACAACAAACGATCCATAGTGTTAGTAATATCTTATAGCTAGTGTTATTAAGTAATATTATTATGGGACAGTTGAAATTTTTTTCGCGATTACGATGTTGGTCCCATGGAGAAAGTTGTTCGGTTTGATGTTCTGTATCACATCCTGAAATTTGACGAGGATGCAAAACGACACGTTGTATTGGCGATACCATAGTACTATTATTTATTCTGTGGCGATACTTCGGGTTTGCCGATACCTATATTGGCATAGGCGATATTTTTGTTGCCGGTACTATACTTTTCAAATTTCGCGCTTCAAAAAAGTAATGTAAACGCGCGTGCTGTTTTGTCTGTTTCGTTGCAAACGAGGCACGAACAATGACGTCTTCAAACTTGAAAAAAATAGTGCAGAAATACTTTAGTTTCAAAATGAGTTCTGTCGCACCCGAGAGACTATTTTCCACCGCAGGTCTCATTCAAACCGACTTGCGAAATCTCCGCAAAACTTGAGGATACTTTGTTTTTTAAACAAAAATCTTATTAATGTTAATTTTAATTGCTAACATTATTAACATTAATTATTAATTTTAATAACCAATAATCTCATTCTCCTCTGTAATTATTTATATTTTAATTTAAAAATTAACCCAACTTATGTGGTATTTATTTTACCTTCATTTAAATTCAATACCGATATTTTTATAAGAGTTTCGGTATCGGTATCGTATCGGCAAGAAGGCGTATCAATGCATCCTAATTTATTAAGATTTTGAAATAGTAAACAGTCCTCGTAAAAGCAGAACAAGAGATGAAGTCTACTTAGAGCTGTCAAAGTGAGCTTTTAGCGTGACTTTAGGAGGCTTTAAAATCCACCACCACCACCTAATTACCACCACCACCACAACCACCACCACCACAACCACCACCACCACCACCACCACCATCACCACCGCAACCACCACCACCAACACCTAATTACCATCATCACCACTTAATTGCCACCTAATTTAGTAGTATATTACTTTATGGTAAGTATTATTTAAACTTATTGAAGTTTAAGTCCAACCTAATTATAAGTATCACAATATAAGTATATATTTGAATATTAGGTACTTTACTCCAAGCACACTATGATCGAAACATTGAAGAATTGTTGAAATAAATCCTATAAAACTTTTGTATGGAACTGAGAAACGACTGACAAGTGACAAATAGGTACAGTCAACAAAAGAGTTATCTAGGCAGGGTAGAGTTACATTTTTGTATGTGAATTGCTTTATGTTCAATTTTATATATATTACTTTGTTTTTGCAATACTCCAACATTGTAACACACCAACACAAAATTGTATATTGTCACGAAATTGAACATGAAGCAATTCACATACAAATATGTTAGTATACCTACCCTGCCTAGATATCTCTTTTGTTGACTGTATATGAACATGAATCTGGATTCCAATTCCATTACAATACCGCTCCCTCAGCGGAGCATTCGCCTGTAATGTAAATCAATCCAAGATTCGATAAAATTCGCATTCACGTTACAAATTAATTTGTATCACGGGTGCTCCCACTTATTAGTGTTACATTACAGACAAATTGTGCCGGTGAAAGTAATGTTACAAATTGTATCATTACAGGTTGCGTACTGTAAATCTACAATACACATAATACTATTCTCTGATCATGTGAATCTGGTGTTAATCTAATTTAAAAATGCACGCCCCTCCACCGCTTGCTGCATACACATTTCAAATGTTTATTGATAAATTTTTGTGAAGGGCGTGCATTTTTCATTAGTCGACCTCTGCCCAGTTGATAAATGATTTAGCGACTGGTTTATTAATTACAGAGGCAATTCCCGTATTTTTAAGATCGTTCGCATTCCTATTCCCAGTACTGTTCAATCTGTCAAAAATTACCTACATTTTTGACAAGTCTTTGACATGGCTGTCGCTGACATGAGATTGCTACTAGATTTTGAACGTTTTTAAATAAAGGAATCGGCCTTCAAAGCTTTGATCAGCAAGGTACTTGCGTAACACACAGTTTTGACAGTTCAACAACATTCATTGCGTTATTTGCATTGTTGATCAGACAAATTTTTTGAACATATGAAGCAATGGATTAGCAATGTGCTTCAAAATCATTCAGATTGTGATAGAAAGAGTGTGTTACGCCATTAGGATGCTGGATTTCAAAACACGGGGGTTTAGGAATGTTGTGATGCATTTACTGACTTAGTCAAACGGTAGCCCATGTGTAGTGACACATGGGCTACCCGCTGGACTGTTATGAAATTACTCTATTTTCCGAGGTCCATAACAACTTGTTATGGAACTCGGAAAACTAATTTAGAAACAAATCAGACCATATCTCACATAACTTGATTAATAAAGTAGATAAGATTGTTAGTAGCAGGTAATAACTTTGAGGAAATATTAATATAGGTACATACGAGTACCTACTAGTAATACGATCGTAAACACTCTGTTATGATAATAATTGTATGAATTACCATTCTTGTCAGATTGTGTGGCGACTCAGGTGACGGTCGCTTTGAAATGTTATTTATGATTTGATGTGAAAGTTTTTCATGATCGAGTCGTGTAAATTGTTGTCTACAATCTTGGATGTTTTTAGATCGCCTTTGGTTACTGCTTTTACATAACTATTGCTGTATCAAAAAACAGTCAAATAAATACAAAAGTACAGTCAGCAACAAAAGTTGATTAACACTTGCAGTTTTTTAATCTTAATTATTAAGCGAAATATTTAATTCAAATCGGAACAGAAGTACTTCAAATTTTAAGAACATTAACTTTTAACAGTTGAACGAAAAAAAATCAGTCTACCGAATCATTTTGTGTTAATTTAGATGATGTCAAAAAGTAGCAGTGTTAACCGACTTCTGTTGCTGAGCGTATGAGCTAGATTGTTTAGACTCGCCTACATTAAGTACGACAACGTTCAAAGGTTCCATCGTTTATCCTCATAAAAACCGAAATAACTATAGCGAATAAAATGTGACTATCGAATCGAAGTATCGACCAATAGAAATAATTTTTTTTTTTCATTTTAAGTTTTATTTCTTTTTTTTTTACAATAATAAATTAATAATTTAAATGTAATATAAACATTACCTAAAAATAACAAATTTATATCCTAACATACCTAAAACTATTAAAAAACTAAAATATGGCATCGAAAAATTCCTCCACATCGTTGTCGAGTGGTAAAGTACCCAAGAGACTGGCGGCATTGCCACGTTGTTTGGCAATGCTAAGCCTCTGGCCAAGGTAAAAGCCAGCCCTTGGGTCATGGGAAGTGTCAACCAGCCGCTTGGAGATTTCATTGAATAAACCATGAGCACTCGGACCCCACGGCCCAAAGGTCTTATCCCCAAACGGCTCGAAAATATAATTACCGATAAGGTTATTATACTTTCGCCGATTGAGGTTTTCCGCAGCCGCAGCAGCAGTGCCAGCACAGCACGCCGAGCCAGGAAGATGGTATGGCGCAAGAGTATCGACGCACGTTGCGTCCCACACTAAAGGCCTTCCCACCTTCCATGGAAATAAAGACATGCCGTCCGGTCTCTTGCCATCGTCGCGTGCCAAGCCATTGGGTTCTAAAACAGCTGGAACGCCGAAGGTGACAAGGGCTCGTCGGATGATGTCATTGATGTTTGCATGCCGCGCAAAGCGTCCCGCACTTCGGCTGCAAGACAGGCCGTGGTGTCCGAGGCTGTTGACAACTTCACCACAGTGACAGCGATAAGGAGAACAAGAAGGAGCTCCTAGTCTCAGTGAAGCAGCGAGGCGAAAAGTAGTGTCGTCGAACAAAGAAACCAATAGAAATTGATTTATATTCCCACCTAAATTATTATAGATTGACGCACTAATTCCGTCACTCCCTAATTGGTTTTCCCTATTGTAACCTACCTAAGGGCTAATTTTTCAATAGTCAGATAACTCTTATCTGAAGAATAAATATTTCAATTTGTCAGCTTTTGTATAGAAAATGTGTCAAACTGTCATATTAATTTATTCTTCAGAAGCGCTCGGCCGCGTCAAAATAGAACCCGTCCACTGAACTTTCGCATTTATAATATTAGTTAGGATATACCCACAACTTATTACAATAGGAAGTTTCCTTTACACATCTGTATTACCAGGACAATAAATTATTTTCTAACTAATAAGGCCATGTTATGTTTGAGCACATATTTTTTTTACATAAGTAATCGATTATTATCGAAATGTAGTCTTTATATCTTCAATGGTCCACAGGACAGGAGTCCTGAGCTATTCTATTTGTCATTGTAGTCAATGTACTCTTGTGTATTTATGCGCAAATATTCGTGCTTTTGCAGTCGGAATCTCGGTACAGTGTAGGTAGGTAATTGGGTTTTCAGGATTCTAAGTAGCTTTTTTTTTTTTTTGAATGGCATCTCTTAGTGTGACCATGAGAGGTCTCGACTACTTAACCGGACTTTCCTGTGGGTGCCTTTAAGCAAGCTCAAAAGCCTCCAACCAGGGACATAATATACTAACTAAACTTATAAACTAAACGACTACGCAATAGGGGCACGGACCTCGGCTTAGGGAGTCGTTGTCATTAACAATAGATAAGCAAGGCAAAGCAATAGGCTGGATCAAATTGGGGGAATTATTAATATCAGGGGAGTTTAAAGCTTCAGGCTCCGCTACGCCACCAGCTGGCTCGATTAAACCGATCAAGGAACATGAATTTACATTTACGTTAGATGGTCTTAAACGCGGTGGGCCGCGGCGGCGAGGCCGGAATGTAGATCTGTGTTTGTGTTTATAGACAGTGCTAGTTTCCCTACTACTTTCCTGGAGGAGGGTGATAGGGTCATCGGGTTCAGTGAGGGCATGTCGCGGACGGCGGATCCTACTGATTCTACTGGGGACATAGCTAGCGGACTCGACAACCAAGGGGTTGCGATGTTTCACGGCGGAATCAAAGAAAGGCTTGGAAAGGCGTTTCAAGCACTGACGGATGGTCGGGACTTTAAGATCTAAGTGAAGGTTCTAAGTAGCGGTCCGAATTTAGTAAATATTACCTATATATTGGAACGTACCCCTTCACCAAATATACACGCGTAAAATATTGTACGTAAACATTTTATTGGTCATAAAAACTGACCCGCTTTGCTTTGTAAGGACATTCCGATTCGAGGCCGTTAGAACTATACCTGTACCTATTTTTATAACTAATAATAAGTACCTATATTATGTTTTGAGTTGTCTCAAGACAAAAGTTATTGTCTTAAAAACAATGTTGCCATTGTTTTTTTTTTTATTTAAGTGCCTACTCAATAATCTAAATAATCAAAAGTTCTAAACTAATATTATAAAGAGAAAATATGTTTTGTATGTTTGTTTGTAATGGATAAATCCGATTATAAAAATTCTTTCACCTACAAAAAGCTACATTGTCAGCGAGCAACATGGGCTGTATTTTATTGACTTCCACGTGAAGGAAGTCGCGGGCAGAAGCTAGTAAATAATACTTAAGCAGGTGTTTTATCCAGTTGCTATATAATGTACATTTAGCTCTTATAAGTTTGAATCATACTTTAACTGCACTCGCAGCTAACTTCCGATCAAACTATACCTAACAATATTCGACGCAGACATCAAGCGTTTATCAAGCGTTATTTTACATTTTTAAGCGTTTATCAAGTTACTTATTCCGCGAAATTTAAAAGTGCTCGAGCATCCGCGCTGATTTTTCCGTTTGGTGGAAAATGACCCCAAGGATACAAGATGATTGAAAGAAAATCAGAACTTTTAGTACTTACTAAGGACCTACCTATCATGATCATTCCATCTTATTGAGTAGTTGCTCATTGTTTATCTTTCAATTCATTATCCGACCGAGGTCCTACTTACATGGGGAATAAGTGAAATTTAAAAAAAAAATCATGCGAATCACGCTTGAAATTGAAAATTTCATCTTCTGATTTTGTGTTCGGTCGTAAAAGGAAATAAAACAGAAAACAACAGGTTTTATATGGCATTGCCAGCGCCATCTAGTAGTTGTAGTGTTTAATCATTAAATGTGTATTAGGATCGCTGAAAACAAAGCAGTACAGTGCTTTCGCAATTATTGTACCACTGATTTTGTATCACTGTCAAAATCACAGAACAGATAAAGAGATGAACAGAGAATACCTCTTTATCTTTTCTGTGGTCAAAATCAATGTAATCTTTATTCTCGTTGCAAGTTGTAAGGTTGCTGGCAGGGTTGCTGCTAGGGTTGCTGTTAGAGGTACTCAATACTCAATAATTTATTTGCATTCCACAGTTTGTACTTCGATGGTAACTTATTTATATGTGATCATTATGGAACCTATCGGGCACCGCAAAAATAGTAGGTGAGAGGAAGCTTTGAAAAACTTATATCTAATGTTATTATAATATGCTTTTTTACATATTATATTGTTTACTGTACCTACTTAGGTATTAGATATAATAATAACAATAATATATTCAATTAGTCAGGCACCAAGTCCCAATAAATAATAATCACAAAAAATCAACAATAAAACAAAAAATATCATAAAATCTTTATCGTCGGATATATTTTCCTTATTAATTCAGGTAGTTTGTTATACATTTTTATTGACATTACATAGCGACTTTTAGAATGTATTTTTAGCCGAGAAGTTGGAATATTTAGTCTTGTTTTACGAGTATGTCGGAGTGTGTAACGTAAAATAACCATGAAAGCCGAAAGGACTGAGTGTACGTTAGCGGAGGATAAAGTTCCCAAAAGCAGTTCCGATTACAGTTCCTACTCTCGGCGCTGTGGTCGTGAGATCGAGATCGAGTGTACCTAGCTGTATGTAGTCAGTTAGATCCGTTTAAGTGTAGTAAGTCTGAACTTGAGTTACGCTCTCTGCTTTATGGAATTTTCTAATATTCGAATATTATCACTGCACATTTGAAAATCGTTCTCTGAGCTCTCTAATTTCGTTTTAAATTCTCATATTACTCTAATGACGACACGGTTGGCGCAGTGGTTGAGCGATTGACTGCTGCGCAGCATGTCGCGGGTTCGATTCCCGCACGGAACAAATATTTGTACGACCTACAAGTATTTGTTCCGAGTCTGGGTGTTTTTCTATCTATAATATGTATGTATTTACAAAAAAAAAAAAAAATGTATATAAGTAGTTTATCAGCCATCTCGTTACCATAACACAAGCATTAGGTTGCTTAGCTTGGGGCTAGATGGCGTTGTGTGATATGTCCAAACATATAAAAAAAAAAAATAAAAAAAATAAAAATGTGGGGTCTTTCTGTAGGAGTGGTGTTATTATAATGAAAGAGCTCTTAAATATCAATTAAAGTAGGCACCTACTTAATTAACTGCTAAATACAAAGCGTTTGTGATTATAAATCTTTCAAGTAAATGATCATATTAAAGTTATAAATTACAAGAGAAATCTTCACCAGAAGTAAAAGCATCCGATGGCAGATTACAGATTGCCATGGTGTTACCGGAGCTGGTCGCCCACACCTATTACCTATATACACACCACACACATGATACTACGTAAGTACCTCATATTATGTATCAAAGTACACCCTAAAGTAACAAAGGAGGAAGAAATTGGATGGTGAAGGGCGGGCGTTTTGGGGACTGTCTTATGTAATTTTGACGTTTAAAACGAGCAAATTGAGATTGAGAATCAACACTTTTTGAACGTCAAAATTCACGAATTCTATTATTAAAATTAAATGACTTTTGATTTTGATGCAGTTCCCAGAATTGATATTGTATGATAGGTATTGGTTAGCCATTACCATAAAGTACTCACTATGTAATCATATAACACGCTAAGTATTGTTCTCTCAGCTATTAAAAAAATATAGTTACATAATGCTAAGTAATCGTTCGCTATACCTAAAGAAAAAAAAAAAAAAAAATGAGCAAATTTTTTGTTTTGACGACTAGCACAAGTACCTACCAACTAGTCAGTAATCGCTTTATACTCGTACCTATATACCTACACACATTTTCTCCGAGCTGTCGATTCATGCAAAAATATGCAAAGTTCCAGTTCTAAAGTTCTATGGTCCAATTATTGATGCATTTTTAATAACCTATGTTAATAGCTGAGATTGTAGAAATGCAATTTCATTCAACTGTATTAATTACATTTAGTATAGGTACCTATAATATGCAAAAAAGCTAAGATTAGCAAAATAAAACACTTAAGCCTAGCTTATGAAATCATTTTCGTCTGTCTCTGTGTCGCGATCGATTTTGTTTAAACTATTCTTTGGCACAGGTATAAAACATGGCGGCCCAATTTAAGACCTGAAGGTTTTTTCCGGAATGTGGAGGCAAGCGGAAAACAGAATAGGTATTCATTTCAGGAAACAAGGTTTTTAAGTTGGATGTCACGTTGTCGCCGATGTTGCAGCGGTACAGTCAGGGAATTGAATTTGAAATACCGTGTTATAGCTGCCACCGTACGGCTATGAACTTTGTTAGTTTATAATCTATCATGCGAGATTATAAACTCTCGAAGAATCGTGAACTGCAACAAACCCTTTACAATTTAACGCATTATTTTTCGATAGTTTATAATCTATCCATGGCCAACTGACAACTTGTGAACTTATATAAACTTGCATGCGACGAACGCATCTTGCACTAATACTAAATAGCCAAGTAACTGCGACCATCTCGGAAGAAGCGCTCGCCGGCCACTACCACAGCACCGCTCGCTACGCTCGCTCAGCTCGCGCATGGTTGGTCACAGTTTTAATCTAACCTATTTAGTCGGGTTGCGCTGGCCTAATTACAGCGTCCAATTTGGCTACCGTCAAGCCCAAGACCTATCAATCAGGGACGGTTCTCTATTTTAGAATGAAAAATTCAGATTGTAAGCCCTGTGCGAAAGTGTAAGTTCGTTCACAATTTGACTGTTTGCAATGGATAGATTATAAACTATCGAAAATTAATGCGTTATATTGTAAGCAATAGGGTACAGTTCACAATTTATCGACAGTTTACAATCACGCGAGATAGATTATAAACTAACGGTTTACAATCTTACAATAACATTATAGCCATTAATTTCAAACACCAAATAAGGATAGTTGTGATTTGAATAATAAGGACTGGTTATAGTTGCCTGGAAGAGATTGCAGAAAGCGATAAGGCCGCCCATTGTATATTTTGTAGTGTTTGTGTCTTTTTTTTGTTATGTATTTTTGTGGTGTACAATAAAGTATATATAAATAAATAATAAATAAATAAATAAGGATAATTTAAGTTGTTAGTTAATTTGTGACTATACACTTTCAAACTATCACTTAATACACATTTTATTTTATTTATTTGGGACAAAAAACAGTTATACATTACAGCATTAACAAAGTAGTTATTATACAATCGAAAAAAAACGTATAACCCACACTATTGTCCACGAAATAACATTGAAGTATGACAACGAACGCATGCTAAATAAGAAAATAATAAAAAAATACATATTAGGTTGGGGAAAAAGTCTTTTCGCATTATAGTATGTATGAACTTAAAATAAAATCTCTTTGGCTATACTATTTGTATCTGGCTGGTTTTGGTATTATTGAAAGTTTAAATTTTAAAGAACATAATTCCAAATTCAAATTAGGAAAATGTGTGATTTTCATTTGTTTTACGTACTGTCAAGATGAGTGAATCTAATGAAGAAATTCGATACATTTTAAAATTGTACGACAAAAAAGTTAAAAATGCAACGCAAGCCGCGAAAAAAAATTGCGATGTTTATGGACCCAGTGCGGTGTCTGTGAGAGTAGCACAAATTTGGTTTAAGCGTTTTCAATCCGGAAATTTTGATGTCAAAGATGCACGTCGGTCTGGTCTGGTATTACGGATAAAATGGATGCCATTTTTGAAAAAGTGGAGCAAGATCGGCATATCAGTAGTTACGACGTAGCTGAAGAACTGGGAATTGACCACAAAACAGTTTTGACGCATTTGAAAAAATCTGGGTACACAAAAAAGCTCGATATTTGGGTACCTCACGAGCTCACTGAAAGAAACCTAATGAACCGTGTACTCATTTGTGATTCTTTATTACGACGTAATGAAACCGAACCATTTTTGAAGAAGCTGATAACTGGTGATGAAAAGTGGATCACGTACGACAAGAACGTGCGAAACAGGTCGTGGTCAAAGGCCGGTCAGGTTTCACAGACTGTGGCGAAACCCGGGTTAACTCGCAACAAGGTGATGCTGTGTGTGTGGTGGGATTGGAAGGGCATTATTCATTATGAGCTGTTACCACCAGGCAGGAACATCGATTCTGAACTCTACTGCGAACAACTGATGAGCTTAAAGCAAGAAGTTGAGAGAAAGCGGCCGGAATTAATCAACAGAAGGGGTGTGGTTTTTCATCATGATAACGCTAGACCTCACACATCTTTAGCCACTCAGCAAAAATTAAGAGAGTTTGGCTGGGTGGTGTTAATGCATCCGCCGTATAGTCCTGACCTTGCACCTTCAGATTTCCACCTGTTTCGGTCTCTTCAGAATTCTTTAGGCAGTGTCAGGTTAACATCACGAGAGGACTGCCAAAACCACTTGTCGCGGTATTTTGATCAGAAGTCCCAAAATTTCTATAGCAATTGGATCATGTCCCTACCTACAAGATGACAAAAAGTTATCGAACAAAATGGTACCTACATACTTTAGATAAATGTAAATAATGTATATTAAAAAATGTTTTGAATTTTCTTAAAAAATGCGAAGAAACTTTTTCCCCAACCTATTATTTATAAGAAAAAAACACTATAATTATACCGACGAATCGAAGAAAGCGGATGACATAAGCAACCGTCTTATTGGCGACTTGCAAGAGATTGTGAAACCAGTCTTTTAAATTAAAACACAAAAAACACACATAAATATACAAGTACACATTCGTGATCCTATTCATTCTCGTCACACAACACATCCCTACATTCTCATGTCAGCTCCACTATAGTGCCTTCATCCATCACTTTAGTGACCCAAAATTCCGATCCATACAATGTTACGACATATCTATAATTATGTTATGTAGGTAGGTAAGTACTAGATAATTCAGGACATAGATATAACAGCTTTTTATCAGTAGGGCGATCTTCAAAAATTCTGATAGAATTGACAGATTGACGTTTAGTTGTTCAGATCAGTTTTACTTTGTTTTTTATTTATCTGTTATATCCGAAAAAAAAAAATTGTTGTTTTATGAAAAAAATACTTAGTAAAAAAGTTGTAGAACGTTATATTTACCTGCTATTTATAGAAATATCAGCAATAGTAGTTACCGGAAACTTCGCCCTTCTGATATACCCATGCCAGAAAACAATTAAGTTTCTCAAAAGCTACATCCACACACACACACACACACACACAGACACAGACAGACACAGACACACACAGTTTTTTGAGACGTAAATAAATCTACAACTGTAAGGGATGGTAAGGATAAAATTGTTACGATGCACTTCCCCCCTCACACGAGTTCGGTGTGAAGTAATTTTACCTAATATTGTACGTAGTATGAGTTCTATACCAAGAAAATATTTTTTTATTATTAACGTTGTTCCATCACTATTAAGTAATAATAAAAAAATATTTTCTTGGTATAGAACTCATACTACGTACAATATTAGGTAAAATTACTCGGACCCGATTCACACCGAACTCGTGTGAGGGGTTTGTTCAAATATAAACATTAGCCTCTAATGATTTCTATGTTATGTCTTATTATTCTAATTTGTACCTATGTAAATAAATAAACGTACTATTCTTATTCATAAGTTCCACTTACTTATTTTCTCATAGAGAGTGATAAATAGTAGTGTCCACCTAGGGAACAACATTATTTTAAACTCGAGTGACGTATTTGACGACACGGTTGGCGCAGTGGTTGAGCGATTGACTGCTGCGCAGCATGTCGCGGGTTCGATTCCCGCACGGAACAAATATTTGTACGACCTACAAGTATTTGTTCCGAGTCTGGGTGTTTTTCTATCTATAATATGTATGTATTTACAAAAAAAAAAATGTATATAAGTAGTTTATCAGCCATCTCGTTACCATAACACAAGCATTAGGTTGCTTAGCTTGGGGCTAGATGGCGTTGTGTGATATGTCCAAACATATTTATTTATTTATTTATTTATTTATTTATTATTTTGAATCCCTCGCTGCACTCAGGATTCTACTTTAGAATTCTTCGCTCCGCTCTGGATTCAAAGAAATACTCTCGCATTTAAAATAGTTGTTTGCTGCCTAGGCAAACAATCTTCTATTTTCGGTCGTTCACCGATCTATGTGGAAGTGTGACATCCGGCAGAAAAGCGGAACATAAAAAAAATGTCGAAAAGCTAGTTTGTGTAACATTGCTGGCTGGTTGTTAATTAGTTTTATTTTAGAAATAATTATTTCAAATTGAGAAAACAATGAATTTCACTTTTTATGCGATTGTTTTAATTTGATTAGAAGTTTTTACATCATTTCGAGCGAATTTCCCTTAATCATCATTTTATGGTTTTGTTTTAAAATTTTGTAAAATTTAAATCATTTCATTATGCCCGACTTGAGCTCAACTGAGATTGCCAGGGCACTTGAGATGAGGAGAAATGATCAAACCTACAGAGTGATCTCAAGAATTCTTCGCCGGTCTGTTTCAACAATTTATCGCAGTATTCAACGATCAAGGGAGACTAAAGCTTTTGTGAGAAGTCTGGGGCAAGGCAGAAAAAGACGTAGGTACTTTGAGCTGGGATGATCGTTTTATTCAGCTTCGCGTACGTAGGAACCGACGTCTAACGGCCGACCAAGCCATAAATGAGCTTGAGGAAGTTCGAGGTGACACAGTAAGTGAGCGTACGGTACGAAGAAGATCCAAAGAAGCTGGTTTTGGTTCGATCGTGCCCGCCAAGGCTCGAAAACTTGACATCAATCACCGTAGAAGCAGACTAACTTTTGCTCGCGAACATCGACTTTGGGCCACGGACGATGGGGTAAAATATTGTTTAGTGATGAGTGCAGAATTCTTTTAAATCAAGTTGACGGAAGGCAAGGAGAACGATATAATCACACCAATTTTGAAACTACAGTGGCATATGGTGGAGGATCAATACGCATCTTGGCGAGAAAAACGTGCTATCTCGAAAAAAACAATTTTACAGGAAGTGCTTTGTAAACTTTGTAAAAAATTTGACAAGTAAATTAATGTGCTTTTACGTTAAATGAGTTATCTAATAAACTTTTTAAAAATAATTATATAATTATTTTAAAAAAACCTTTTCCGAAATGTCACGTTTTTTCTCGCAAAGAGGCGATTATGGTTTGGGGCGGGATATATGTGTATTTGTGTGCTCGTAAGGACGTGGTGGTGACTGATGCAGGGAGTCTGACTGCAGATCCTTATATCACAAAAATTTTAGAAAAAAATGTGGTACCGTTTGCCCCTTTTATCGGTGACCACTTCGTTTTGATGCAGGATAATGCTCGGCCGCATACTTACTGCTCATTCAACTAAGCATATCTTAATAATGTGAATATCACAGTTATGGAGTGGCCGGCGAGATCACCGGATATGAATCCGATAGAACACTTCTGGGACCTGCTGAAACGAAGAGTAAATTCCAGGATCCCAGCTCCTGACAATGTGGGTGAACTGCGAATTGCCGTAGTCGAGGAATAGCACAGGAAGTAATAGATAACGTCATTCTCAGCATGTCCAGGCAGGTGGAAACTTTAATAAGGGCACGTGGAGGAAACACGCGATATTAATTTGTTTTTTTTTTTTAATTTAAAAAGTTGTTTTTTAATTAACTTTTTCAACTTCACTTGGTTACCTTAAAAATTCAAGAAAGTACATATTTCGCAAAAAAGTATTTTCTCGCAAATTAATACTATATGTGTTCTCATTTTAATTTTAAAAGTTTTAATTTTAAAGAAGTATCTATAAATACAAGATTTTAAAATTAAACCGTATTTATTAAAATTTTAGTCTTTAATTATGTTCCGCTAATGACTGGTATTACGGTACTTGGTTCCACTCGAAAACTAACCTTTTCAGAATATTTCTGAACTATTCCAAAGTTCCAACAAATGATTTAGGTTGTGAAGTAGGTTGGTATTTCGAGATCTTCCCGAAGTACCGCAGGACCCAAAAAATAAAAATTATATTTTGTGGCATCTTTTTTCAAAAACAAAGTGAAAGAAAGGACTTTATATAATCACTACATATAATAAAACAAAGTCCCCCGCCGCGTCTGTCTGTATGTATGTTCGCGAATCTCAAAAACTGCTGAACGGATTTTTATACGGTTTTCACCAATGGACGGAGTGATTCATGAAGAAGGTTTAGGTGGTTTTTGTAAATTCGCTGAAATATGACGATGATTGTTGAAGATGTCAGAAAAACTCATACCGAATGGGAGCGTTAGTGGCGCGTGCGCGTTACGATGGTACGTTTCCGTGGGATTATTTCCGACCTCCACGCGGGCGAAGCCGTGGGCAAATCTATTGCTATCTAATTATTTAATTTATTGATCGATTCATAGTCGTTTCTGAAAAACCTACTGAGACCTAGCGCCTCCTGGGGTTTCTGTGAAATTGATTTGATCTAGGTACTTTTATATTATATTTATAACACTATTATACTATAGTTTATCAAATTATTAAGAATTACATGTATGAACGTAAACGAGGCAAAAGGAGTATGTAAGGATCGTAGTAGGTGGCGTTCTGTAATTTTTGCCTACCCCCATGGGAAAAAGGCGTGATTTTATGTACATGTATGTGTTTGTAGGTATGTATCAGGAATTAATAAAATAATGCCTAACAGTTGGTAGGTAATACGAGTAAGTAATTGATGAATGCGTCTATTATTAACGATGACTATGGTATCTTTATGCAAAGTATGTTTGTTACATATCGAATAAAATACCTACCAATGCATACAAATGCTTAAACAAATGGAAATTATTAATCGTACACCAGAATAATATTCTTACATCAAATACTTAACATCTACAAGAGTCTACACATGTACACCAAATCAATGATTGCATTACAAATTAACTAATTGAATATCAAAACTTATACAAATAATAATCATTATATATACAAATTTTTGTCCAAACTCACAACAAAAATATTAATTATATATCAAAAAACTTTTTTACAAAAAAATACAACCGACTTCCAAAAACAACACTACAAAGTGAAAAATAACTTTAATTTCGGAAGTCGGTGTCTAGTTAAATGTATTTTCGTTTTTTGCCACCGACTTCCGAAATTAAAGTTATTTTTCACTTTGTAGTGTTGTTTTTGGAAGTCGGTTCTATTTTTTTGTAAAAAAGTTTTTATTTTTCACTTTTTAGTTGTGTACCTACCCCACACAAATTCTAATACCACTACCTGCAAAACAAACTAGAACATCATCCATATAAAACTGGGGAAAAAATACGTATTATTGAAGCTAACTCAAAAACTACCAAAGCAAAGTTAATCAATTTTATATGAGACCAACTGTGATGTGTGTGACCCTCTCGAATAAAACAAAAAAAAAAAAATCCAAATCGGTCTAGCCGTCTTCGAGTAATCGGGGAACATACATTAAAAAAAAAAAAAGCTTCCGACGAATTGAGAACCTCCTCCTTTTTGAAGTCGGTTAAAAAATACTAACTGTTCATCAAAAATAACAAATGCATATCTAATAAACTTATTATTGCACTACTAGTTAACTAATTGAATATCACAACTTGTACAAATTATAATTATTGGGCACCCCGAGGTTCGGTTTGGTTAGGTTCCTTTAAACACTGCAGACAGAGATTCGAGCCCCAGCGACAGAAATAGGAGCCCCGTGCAGCGAGGCTCCGTCGACCTGACGTTAAGTTTAATTTATTTAAACATACAAAAGATGTGCAAACAATACTTTTGATGTACGTATTCTGTTGGAAAAAATTGGTAATTTTTGATGTGCGTTTAAATACTACCCTTGAATAAATAAAACAAGGTGCTCTGTTTTTGTTAAATGCTCTAGTCTGTATACCTTGGCTTCATGTACACGACGCCGGAGCCGCACCGGCACCGCACCGCATGCTCATTGTTTTACTATACAGAGTGGATACGACAATACGACAATAAATGAAAATACGAGCAGAACTAATGTATAGCAGTTTATAGGAATTATCAAATAAATCCTAACATTGAAATTAAAAAAGTGACTTTTTCTAACAAACTAAATGGCTTAAAAATGTAAACAAAATAGAACACCATTTTTAAATATTTTAACACAGCTGGCGACTGGGGCACTGACCGACCCAACACACCATTGTTTGTGACGATTTTTTGCAAGTTTGGGTTGTTATTGTTTCGGCGAGAAAGCGACGTAGAAATAAAGGAACTATCGTCTACATACGTACCTATCTCTTTCGCACATTCAAAATTTTCGATTGACAAGAGTGAGTAGATGTAACTTCCGTATGCATTATTTTCTTATCCAATTCTGATGACACGCTTTATGGCTCTTATGCCTCTGGTATAAGGTACAACATGCATTAATTCCCTTAATGAAGTAGCTGGCAACATGTGTGTGAAGAATATTGCAATGTCTTTAACCTTTATTTTTTTAGGCGAGGCTGGTCTAATATCTGTATTATTAGATACATCATGTTGAAAATCTTGGAAATGAAAAATATTGTCCTGTGACTAAACTATTAGTTAAATTGAATTGAATTTTTGTACGCAGATTGGGTACGTGATTAGGTATACGAAGTTTAATTAATTGTTGTATTGTCGTATCCACTCTGTATAACTCGGTATCAATGCGGCTCCGGTGCGGAGGCGCGGCCGTGCGCGCTCGGGCGAAATTCATTCGTATACACAAACATGCGGTCCGGTGGCGACGCGGCGACGGCGGCGGCCCGCGCCGGCGCCGGTGCGGATCCGGCGTCGTGTACATGAAGCCTTAGCTTATTCCAATCTATATACTGGATTTATATAAAAAAAAACTGGCCAAGAGCGTGTCGGACCAATAATAGGTCTTTACCTATGAAATTGCCGTTTTGTATGAAAAAATTTAAACGAATTTTTTTCATGCATTTTTTATTTATATTAATCGAAGTAATCACCCATGCAATCAATGCATCTTTGCCAACGCAGTGGCAGTTTATTGATGCCCTTCTTAAAGAAATCAGCTGGACGGGAGGCAACAAATTCTTCAAAGGCATTTTGTACTGCCTCTCGGGTATTGAATTTTTTTCCCGCCAAGAAGTTATCCAAATTCTGGAAAAAGTAGTAGTCTGTAGGCGCAAGGTCTGGTGAGTAGGGTGGATGACGGAGAGCTTCCAACCCCAGTTCTTGCAACTTGGAGACCGTCTGCTGTGCAGTATGAGGTCGCGCGTTGTCGTGCAGGAGCAGCGGAGACGAGCGAATGACCAATGCTGGTTGGAGATGTGCCAGCTTCTCCATCATTGTGTTCAGTTCTTCACAGTACACATCTGAAGTAATGCTCACCCCGTTTGGTAAGAAGCTGTGATGAATCACACCGGCGCTAGACCACCAAACAGTGACCATCACTTTTCTAGGGGTAAGTTTTCGTTTAGGGCATTGTTTAGGTGCTGAACCAGGATCCAACCAACTTGCTGAGTGCTTGCGGTTATCAAACAGAATCCATTTTTCATCGCAGGTAACAATGCGGTTCAAAATTCCTTCATTTGTGTGTCTGTTGAGCAGTGCAAGGCACGTCTCGACGCGTACTTCCCGCTGGCGATCATTGAGTTCGTGGGGCACCCATTTGTCAAGCTTTTCTACCTTGCCAATTTGACGCAAATGGACCAATATTGTTTTGACGCTAACGTCGAAAGCTGCTGCTAATTCAGCCGTAGATTGTGTATCATCAGCTTCCACAATCGCCTTTAATTCGTCATTGTCGACCAAAGTCTTCGGACGACCGCGAGGTTCATTTTTCAGGTTGAAATTTCCAGAACGGAAGCGAGCAAACCAATAACAAGTGGTGCGTTGGTTTGTAGTGTTAGCTCCGTAAACGTCGTTGATGTTGCGTGCCGCTTGTGCCGCGTTGCTGCCACGACGGTACTCATATTCCATAATTACTCGAATTTTTAACGTATCCATGATGACGAAAAAGATTGAAATGCGATGAAAATGTAACACTAATCAATAAACAAATGACTACTTTTGGAAAAAAAATCCATGTTTTTAAAATAAAATTAATTTGAAATTAGAATTCTTAGCCAAACAAAAATTATTTTGATTTGAAATGGCCAGTACTGCAGAACGGCAATTTCATAGGTAAAGACCTAATACATGCTCTCCAATACATTCCAACTTTAAATGTAAGTTTGTACTCCCAATATTGAGAGATTTACCAAGTTATTTTAAGACCACATACTTCTTGTAGGTTTTTCTGTAATCTACAGGTAAAGAACAATTTTCTGTTTTTTTTTTTCCAAAATTGTAGGCTCCGTAGTTTCGGGGATAAGGGATAAATTTTCGTCTATTTTCATAAATAACTTTAAAACAATTTATTTTAAAATTATAAAAAAAATATATATATTTGAGACCCTCATAGTAGGCCCTTACATTTGATATGTCACACGGTACAGTTCGCAAAACTTTATTTTCTTATTTTTCTTATTTTCCCCCCAAAAGTGACCCCATATTAAAAATTAATTTATTTAATTTACCCGTCCGTGTTTGGGTCACAGAAATTCATATGTGTACCAAATTTCAACTTAATCAGTCCATTAGATTCTTAGCAAATTGGCTGTGACAGACGGACAGACAGACACGACACGAGTGATCCTATAAGGGTTCAGTTTTTTCTTTTGATGTACCTACGGAACCTAAAAATAAGGATTTGTGGTTTTATTATTTTATTCTATCACACAGTCAGGCTTATTTTTTTTTTGTTTTGTTCAAAAGACTTTGAGACTTAAAACGTAGGAGTCACTTAGCTATAAAAATAATGGTTGAAAATAAAAATAAATTAAAGATTATGTTTTACTGTTTAAAGATGGAACGAAGCACTGTAGCTTTGAAATAAAAACAACAAATCGAGCTTTGAATCCAACATTGTCGATTGTTCCAAACCAATAGTCAGATGGATTGTTTGTTTGGAAGAGATATTGGTTCATGTTTCCAGCCCAATCGACTAGTTCTTTGAAGTAACAACCTTAGGTAGGTTGTTACTTACGAGATACTAAGTATGTATTTGGTTGTTGTGTATGAACAACCTTGCTTGTGAATTTGGTTGTGAGTTTGGTTTGGCTCTCGGTTTTCTTGGCTTATTGGTTTCTTAGTGTACTTACACTAAGAAACCAATAAGCCAAGAAAACCGAGAGCTATCTCATGGAGTTTCAGAGGGCAATTCCCGTAATTTTAAGAACGTTCACAATCTGTCTCAATCTGTCAAAAATAGCTCTACAGACCGTTCACATATAATGTACCTTTGTTTTTGTATCATTGTCAAAATTACAGTGATCTTTGCTGTCGATGCAATAAGGTTGCTTTTGGGTTACTACCATTAGCAAGCGTGTCAAAATCACAGTGATATTTATTTTCGTTGCTTTAAAGTTGCTATTGATTTGCTGCTAACAGAGGTAAAATACTGTGAACTGTCTGTAATTTCCCTACATTTGACATTGGTTGTCGCTGAGATGAGATTGCGACTACAGTTTGAACGTTTTTAATTATGAGAATTGGTCTTCACATCTATTTCAGTCAACGCTAATCAGTAATTCCTATCCCTCTCGCCTTGCCGATTCTAACTTTATGCTACACAAAGCTTTGAAAAAAAAAAGGTCTATGACTGCGGCTAGATGGGCCAGCCACACCGAATAAGGGCCAATGATAATGTCCAATATATTTTCGCAGACACTTTCAAATCCCCGTTGAATTAAGCTGACACATTAAGCACTCCGTTTCAAACGATACAAACGTCGACACAATATCTATAACAGCGAATAATGCTCAAATTACACCCATCAGGATCGATGAGCACTTTCAATTTACACTCACTCATGAATGGGTTATTTGTCAAAGAGACATTTTTATAAGAAAATGTACTACTTACATGGGCAAATAGATTATAAAATAACTCTTTACGACGGTGCTTTCACCTTAGGTAAGGTTATATTTACCATTCTTTAAATATTAAGTACTAGCTTTTTCTCGCTGCTTCGGCCGCGTGGATGTCGGAAATTATCCCACGGGGATGTACTACCGGGATAAAAAGTATCCTACCTATGTCCTAATCCAAGGTCATGGTCTAGGTACCCATGTGCCAAATTTCATCCAAATCCGTTCAGCCGTTTTAGCGTGAAAGCGTAACAAACAAACAAACTTACTTTCGCATATTTATAATATTAGTTAGGATTTGGACCTGATTGTTATTTATGACAAAAAAAAATAAATAAAAAAATAGTCTTTGTTGATTTCATAATATTGTCCGAGATCAAAGAAGTTGTGAGCATGATAGAAAACTTGCGACAGGTTGTCACATTCGAAAAAAAGAAAAAGAAAATAAAAGATTGTTATCTAAACAACAGCACCGTAAGTTCAGTAACCTTCACCTGTCTGGAATTATATGAGAAAATAGATTTCATGAACCAATGACAAAAACATTGAGTAGGTATAAAGATACACAATCAGAAGCTTAAGAAGCTTAGTATCATTTGTTATACAAAGCTTTGGAACATGACAGAGATACTATCAGAAAAGCTTATAAACAACGCCATTCAAGCATACTCGTATTTATAACTTAAATCTTTGTATAAATATTGGTACGAAAAACTTGTAAAAAAACTATTGTTTATTGTATTCGAAGTCACCTTGAGTATTTCACACAAGCACAGATTTCGCAGGTTGATATCTGAATCCAAATGAAAAAACATGATCCTATTACTTATTTATGTTAGAGGATAACTCAAAAAAAATCTCATGAAAAGTTAAATATTTATCTAATTATTATTTGAAGGGCATCAAACATTTTTGTTAGGTACTATGGGCCAAAGTTCCGCATGATCACCTCAAAGGCGATAATCGCATAGCACGGCTCACGTCTCAATCGCACAATGTTCGTTTGTCAATTTGCCTAGCCTTTTTACAACTAAGTTGGGGTCGGCTTCCAGTCTAATCGGATGCAGCTGAATACCATTATTTTACATGGAGCGACGACCTATTTGACCTCCACAACCCATTAACTGGGTAATACGATACCCCTTGGTAAGACTGATTGTCAGACTTTCGGGCTTCTGACGACCCGTAACGACTGTCAAAGATCCACGAATGACAGCCGGGACCAACGGCTTAACGTGCTTTCCGAGGCACGGAGGAGTCTCGGTATGTAAAGATGGTCACCCATCCACGGACCAACCCCGGAAAGCGTAGCTTAACCTGATGGATCGACCCGTGCGGCTGTTATTACTTAGCCACGAGCTCCTCCTGTGTTAATTCTTAACGTGAAACATAAATAAAACCACTTACCACAGTACAATATTCATTATTTACAAGCTTCCGAAGTTCAGACAAAAACTTGTTATTGTTCACTTTAGATTTTATGACAGCGAAAATAATATTTTTTTAATGCCATAGACTAGTTCAGTGAGTGTTGTCGTATCTCAAAAGATTCGGACATAGATAATCTATCACAGTAAATGCATGGAATTGGATAGTCCTACTTAATAGTGGTGGAACAAGGTTAAAAGTAAAAAAAGACTATCTTGGGAACTTTGTTCCCACGGACAACCTACTGTTGGGGAACAAAGTTCCCGCGGTCGCGCAAGTGGCTAATAGCGTATATTAGGGTGACTGGTAATTAGTAAGCGATACTTAAACACAATGATTGCTCTCATAATAACAAACAACTTTTACTTTGGGGCCAAACCTGAAATTGTGAAAAAAAAATCAGCTGTTCCCTACATTAACTCATGAACTCATGATGTAGAGAACAGCTGGTTTTTTTCAGGTCTGGTCCCATGGTAAAAGATGTTTGTTATCATGATGATAGTACAAACATGTGTTTCAGTATCGGTCACTAATTACCAGTCACACTCTAAAAGCTCGTAACAGCGAGTAGTAGGTTCGGTCGGTGTGAACGAAAAGTTGAATACTTATAACGAATGGAAAAGCAATAAACTGCGTAACGCTCGCTCACAGTCGGCGGCTGACAATAGGTCTGGTGTGAACGCGACCTTATTATTTTTTCCCAGTTGTCATTTAATGAGCCTGTCTTATTTTACGCTTCTTCTAAGGGTTTTCTTTTAAATGAAACAATGTTATTACCTGATAAAGGTGAACGGACTCCAGACCGTGCACTCACAGTGTAAGAAGGATTGATGCTGTTCTAGATTTTGATTTTCTTCCGAGTATTATTTACTTTTCCATAGTATTCTTTTCAAACTTATTCTTCATTCTAACTTATTTATTGAGTAGGAGTAGGTTGGTTTAAGTTCCTATTAACTTACTTGGCAGATAATTTCTTAAAAATTCTGTTCCATTTTTGAAATTTATTCGGTAAGTACAATGCGATTTAAATAAGAATAGGAACGTCAATGACCTCTATCTGTCAAGTGATGATTGAAAAGTACGGTTTGCAAAGAAAACTTATATGCATATCAATAACGATTTTTTGTTTAACCGAGTCTTAGTTAAAACAAATTGAAAAAAATCATCAAAAAATTAGTTACAATTAGTTTTTAAAAAAATATACTACTTTCTTTCATATTTTCATTGTTCGCAACAATTTACCAGAAAGTAAAGAAAATTCTTCGTTCATGATTCGTAAATAAATGTTATTTATAGAATATCTTGTTTTGCTCACCCTACCCAATTTATTCGATTTGACAGCTATGACGTCACAACATGGCGCTAAGTCGATCCTATTCTTATTTGAAACGCATTGTAGTGGCTATTCGGACATCCTGAAATAGGCCCTTATTGTGTTTACTGTGTTATGTGCCTGCAGTATAGCTGTGATAGACAAGTGGAAAGAGATTTCAAAATAAAACAGCTTTGTTCGTATACTGCTGCAAATGAAATGAATTTTGCTTTTTCTAAGAGAACATAGGATAAGGAATATAATAATAGCTAGGGTTAATAATGGCTAGGCTAGCTTGTGTCCCAGTAGTGGGAACATTATCACATCCACTGCTAAGGAGTCCTTCAGGCGCCTTGGCTTTGTCTTAAGAAACTGTCGTGACTTCCACAACCCTCACGTTATCAGGCTTGTTTACGAGGCATTGGTCCGTAGCAAACTTAAGTCTAGTGCGTGCGTATGGAATCCTTTTGAGAAGCAGTATGCGTTAGCTTTAGAAAAAGTTCAAAAAGCATTCCTTAGATACCTTTACAAGCACTTGTACGGGTATTATCCTCTCTTGTATCCCACTAAATTCCTGTTGGGTTGCTTAAGTTTCAATTCTCTTGAAGTAAGACGGTCACGCGATCAGATGACTGTAATATTTAAAATTCTTAGGGGGATTATTGATGTTCCTGATCTCCATAATGAAATCTGCAATCTATTTGTCCCAAACAATTATTGTCGTAGCAGAAAACACCGCTTACTGGCTGTTCCAACTTGTCGTACTGTTGCACGCTCCAAGTCACCTATTCCTCGGACATTAGCCGCTGTTAACGCTCTCCTGAACTCAAACACAGATTTTGATGTGTTTGTGACTGAATGGAAGATGATTCTGTCAGAGTGCTTGAATTTTTGTGAGAAGAATGCATGACTGTGTTAAACAAACTATATATTATGTAGTGTAAGTAATTATATTTAAATAGTGTAATTGGTTTCGGCCGTTCTATTTAAAATAAAATAAATAAATTATAGGCTAATAATGGCTAGGCTAGCTATCTGAGATATTAACTAATCAACATTCGGTCAGTCTGAAGGCCGACCTCAGCGTAATTAGGACATAGCTATTGCAGCGTATTCTTCAGTACAACGGTACCTACCTATTGTTTACTTTTGTGGGACTGCTCCCCGACTTCTGGATGTCAACATTATTTTTGTTTGGTAGGTATAGTCGCCCTCGTAATTGGTTTACCACTATTGGCTACAGTATTTTTGTATCACGAAGCTACGCGTGCTTTACTTGTGGTTGTCGTTACCAAGTGAACAAACACGTTGTGAATGTGTGAGCTCTTGGTACCATCCAATACAATGGCAAAGTCGGAAGTATGTGTGTGTGTGTGTGTTGTGTTCTGACGCTACTCGTGTTCACGCACATATTCACAGCGTGTTTGTTCACTAGGTACAAAGTGTACTGTAGCCGCTTACCACAAGCAGGCCAGGCTATACAAATACGCGGCGGGCTCGACTTGTCGAGCTAATTCAGTGTGGGCAGCCGCGCACCGGCCGGCTCGTACGTTAGTTCGATACTCACTCACGCCGCGTCGTAAAAGAAGACAACCCTAATGAGTCAGAAGGTATAAAAGGTACGCTATGGAAAAAGAGGCAACTTCTAGGTGATTAACGCTGTGCGACCTGAATTGCACTTTATTGTGTCGTCGCAAGAGTCGTTATTTATTTAAATGAATTTGCGGAGTGAATCCTCTGTACTTGTACTATTATGTATTTTGTGCCACAAGTAAATTAAAAATACTGATATTTAAATTATTTAAATATCACATAGACGTAATACGAGTACCTTGTCGGTTTAGTATTTATTATTCAGTATTCGATTATGTAAAGTGCTTATTAATGAATGATTTTTTTTGTTCAAACAAATCCATTATTTTTAGGGTTCCGTACCTAAAAAGGAAAAACGGAACCCGTTGTCGGTCCGTCTACTGTCTGTCAGTCGGTCAAGACCCTTTTTCTCAGAAACGCGTTGAGGTAGCAAGTTGAAATTAATATGAAATAAGTAGGTCTATGGTTCCTTGGGGTTTTAAAAAAATCAAGCTTTTAAATCAACGCAGTAAAAAAATACGGCCATTTATGCGACATATATTGATACTCGCAAGTAAATCAAAACCAGGATACTTCCCGTTGACGTTGTCCTAGAATCATGAAATTTGGCAAGTAGCAAGGTCTCACAGCACAAGTAAAGGGAAAATTCCGAAAATTGTTAATTTGTAATTTTATCACATAAAATTTTTTTTTTTCGGGATTACAATCTTAAATTTGTTTTCGGGATAAATTCTTTTCAACTACGGAACCCTTCATTGTGCGCGGTCCGACACGCACTTGCCCGGTTTTTAGAGTTTCATACCAAAATGTTAAAAAGGAACCCTTATGGTGTGACTCAGTCTGTCTGTCACAGCTGGATATCTCAAGAACTACTAACGCTATCAACTTGAAATTTGGAACAGTTTTAGATAACTTTTGCCCAACTATTTTGCAAATAAGAAAGAAATAAAAATATATATGTTTTTTTTTGCAACAGGGACTGGAAGGGGTCTTAAAAATTCGAAGTGGGCCTACTAGGGCAAGTGGGGCTACTAGGGCATATGAAAGAACGCTGTTTGCACCTCGAACATTTTTATTATTTTTTTTAGGCCGCATAGTTTTCGACTTTTGATGATAAATGTTAAAAAAAATATCGTTCCCTTCCCCTTATCTCCAAAGTTTGCATAGAGAAAAATCTGAAATTACTCAATGTGATAGAAGTTTATGTAGGTATAGATTACAGGGAAAATAAAACAATGTCTCTAAATTGCATAGTTTTTCAGAAATCATCAACAAAAATTACATTTATTATTTTTTTTTCATTTATTATTTCATATAAATGATGGTACGAAACCCTCGGTGCGCGAGTCCAACTCGCTCTTGACCGGTTTTTTATCATTAAGTACAGTGTTTTTTTTATCGAAACCTAGTCTTCCAATTCGTGGATATTTTCTATTTCATCTGATCCCGAAACAAAGTTTATTTTTCGTATCAGGGATTTGACAGGCACACACTGCCATCATAAATCCTATGAATTTCCTTTTCTTAGAGCCTAAATCTTAAAATCGTTTTATTTATAATATCAGACTAACAGCGTAGCCCTAAAGAGAAATAAAATTTATTTATTATTATTTATTAATGAGCTGACAGAGGTTGTTAAAAATAAAATGTAAAATAATATAAATTAATTTGATGATTTCAATAATTACGCTATTTCAAGGAAGTCTTTTATTCGTTGAAGTACCTAACTCCAGCGATATAATATACAATTAGTATTCATTACCCATCAACCGCGACGACGGCGACGCGACGACACACGCTTGGATCAAAATATTATCTACAACTTATATTAAATAAAATGTATCGGCACATTTTATTTGATTACTTTTTAAAGAATTTTATTTGTGTCGCCCGTTTTTAAAAAAATTAAATTCAACTTTTATTTCCTGTTTTTAAACTTTATATAGGTACTTATTTCTAGTAGAAACACTACGATCGACACGTGCTTCATTTAAATCTGCGCAACTGTACGATTTTTTCCTACACTAAAGTTAGTTACTGATTTAGCCTCTTTTTTTTTTTTTTTTTTTCTTTTTTTTTTTCTTTTTTTTTTCATTTTTTTTTTTTCATTTTTTTTTTTTTTCATTTTTTTTATTTTTTTTTTTATTATTTTTTTTTTTTTATGTCAATAAAATATTTTTATTATTTTTTTTTATTATTTCTTTTTGCTACTCCAGTATCAGACCCTGATTACCATCTATCTTTAACCTATTAATTGAGATTATTCCAATGAGCTCAAACACGATACCTTTGCTCTAAGTTGGTGAGGGTTAGATATCTTGCAAGTTCCAGGTAATGCTGCAGCATCAGTTTAAGGTTATGTGTGTGTGGTGGGGTGTGTTGGTGGAATATGCTGTTCTAATATCATTGAAGTAACAGAATCCCAAATTTCGACTCGATCATACTTGTGGAAGTTGCTCACATCTATTCATCAACTAGAAAAGAGCTGATAATCTTCAATCGGCTGAATGGATTTTCTTGAATAATAGTAAGAACACTTTTGTTCAAGTCACCTTTCAAACAAATCAAAAAAATCTAAATCAGTTCAGTCGTCTGGGAGCTACAATGCCACACACGCGTTAAACATATAACACCCCTCTTTCCGTCCGTTTAAAATAAATTGTGACATAGATTGCTTCAGATAAGGTCAAGGATAGCCAAATTGTTATCAAATAATGCATCAAAAAAAAAAAAATCAATCAATCTGCCTAGCCTTTTCCCAACTATGTTGGGGTCGGCTTCCAGTCTAACCGGATGCAGCTGAATACCAGTATTTTATATGGAGCGACTGCCTATCTGACCTCCACAACCCAGTAACTGGGTAATACGATACCCCTTGGTAAGACTGGTTGTCAGACTTTCGGGCTTCTGACGACCCGTAACGACTGTCAAAGATAAAAAAATGCAAATAATGCGTCATTATTTTAAAAATTACAAACTTATGTGAGTATCTTTTGTTGGAGATCCTAGATCTACATTATTATATTAGGTCTTTACCTATGAAATTGCCGTTCTGCAGTACTGGCCATTTTAAATCAAAATAATTTTTGTTTGGCTAAGAATTCTAATTTCAAATTAATTTTATTTTAAAAACATGGATTTTTTTTTCCAAAAGTAGTCATTTGTTTATTGATTAGTGTTACATTTTCATCGCATTTCAATCTTTTTCGTCATCATGGATACGTTAAAAATTCGAGTAATTATGGAATATGAGTACCGTCGTGGCAGCAACGCGGCACAAGCGGCACGCAACATCAACGACGTTTACGGAGCTAACACTACAAACCAACGCACCACTTGTTATTGGTTTGCTCGCTTCCGTTCTGGAAATTTCGACCTGAAAAATGAACCTCGCGGTCGTCCGAAGACTTTGGTCGACAATGACGAATTAAAGGCGATTGTGGAAGCTGATGATACACAATCTACGGCTGAATTAGCAGCAGCTTTCGACGTTAGCGTCAAAACAATATTGGTCCATTTGCGTCAAATTGGCAAGGTAAAAAAGCTTGACAAATGGGTGCCCCACGAATTCAGTGATCGCCAGCGCGAAGTACGCGTCGAGACGTGCCTTGCACTGCTCAACAGACACACAAATGAAGGAATTTTGAACCGCATTGTTACCTGCGATGAAAAATGGATTCTGTTTGATAACCGCAAGCGCTCAGCAAGTTGGTTGGATCCTGGTTCAGCACCTAAACAATGCCCTAAACGAAAACTTACCCCTAGAAAAGTGATGGTCACTGTTTGGTGGTCTAGCGCCGGTGTGATTCATCACAGCTTCTTACCAAACGGGGTGAGCATTACTTCAGATGTGTACTGTGAAGAACTGAACACAATGATGGAGAAGCTGGCACATCTCCAACCAGCATTGGTCAATCGCTCGTCTCCGCTGCTCCTGCACGACAACGCGCGACCCCATACGGCACAGCAAACGGTCTCCAAGTTGCAAGAACTGGGGTTGGAAGCTCTCCGTCATCCGCCCTACTCACCAGACCTTGCGCCTACAGACTACTACTTTTTCCAGAATTTGGATAACTTCTTGGCAGGAAAAAAATTCAATACCCGAGAGGCAGTACAAAATGCCTTTGAAGAATTTGTTGCCTCCCGTCCAGCTGATTTCTTTAAGAAGGGCATCAATAAACTGCCACTGCGTTGGCAAATATGCATTGATTGCATGGGTGATTACTTCGATTAATACAAATAAAAAATGCATGAAAAAAATTCGCTTAAATTTTTTCATACAAAACGGCAATTTCATAGGTATATTTCATAGACCTATTAAATTAAAGTCGCTTTTCGTGTCTGTCTGAGTGACCGCGTTGTTCTTCTAAACTACGCATCGGATTTTGATGCAGTATTCGTTATCATTTAGATTTATTTTGGAAGGTTTACTTGTATAACACATTTATATATTAAACTGCATAATTATATTAAAGAATATATCGATATTTTGTGAAGTCGTAACGGGACACTAGTTAATAATTAAATTTCAATAAAATTAACAGGATCTCTTTTCGCCATTGAAAAAAAGTCAAGAAAGCTTTTTCTTGACTTTTCTCTTTGATGAAGTAACAATTTTGTTGCACAAAACAATCTCGATAGTGCTGTACTATGTTTGAAGAACGCTCGCATTTCATTCACTCAGCGTCAAATGGAGAGCTGTCCTCGCTGGCGTTTCATTAATTAAATGCTAATTGTTTCATTTAATTAAATGTCTGGCTGCGTTTAAAGCCATTTAGGTTCGATTGTTCAATCGTCAGATAACTTTTGTGAAGAATAAATATGACGGTTTGACATGTTTTAATAGCTGTCCAACCGCTAATTTTACTCCTTGTGATGATGATGTCTGAAGATTGAATAATCGGCCCTTAATGATAGTTACACCCGTAAAACTAACCTTTAACTCTATTAATTGTGAAGTAACCCATAAATCGTCGGCAAATAGCTTTATAATATTGTAAACTGAGCGACCACGCGTGTCTCAAACACAGAACAAATAGTCCAACTAGACAGGTTGCTGATAGCTCTGCTTGCTAACTCGTTTCCTAAATCCTGGTTCCACTTTAAGCACAATTTTTTTCAATGATAATTTTAATAAAGTCGTTACACGTAATTTTATGCAGGTTTTTTCACCGCGGCCGTGGATTTTGTGCGTTTTTATTTTTATTTTATACTACATAAGTAATTTTATTGCAGTAATCCTAACTTCCTAACTTATATATTATATTTCTAGCTGTGCCCCTGACTTCGTTCCCATGGAAATCATCTATTTTTAACCGACTTCAAAAAGGAGGTGGTTCTCAATTCGTCGGAACCTTTTTTTTTTTTTTTTTTATTTTTTTTTTTATAAAACTCCCTCGTCCCCCGACCCGCCGCGTTGCATCGCCGCGCCCGCCCGCGCTATTACTTCATTTTCGCTTAGCGTTCTTTCATTTCTACGACTTTATTCTTTTTGTTCCGGTATTAAAGCTATAAAGGTCGTAGCGTGTTGTTAAATAGCCTTTAACCATCCTCGACAATTGAGCTACTACGAGTAAATGCAAAAAGACTTTTTCAAATCCGACTTTATGTTCACAATTTCATGGGTTTTATTTTTTTTGCGCGGAACCCTAATTATTTTTATAAAATAAAAGTAGCCTAAGTTACTTCTTATAACTTCAGCTACCGGCCAGTGAAAGTCCCGTCAAAATCGGTTTAGCCGTTTCAGAGATTATCCGGAACAAACAGACAGACAGACAAAATATTTTTTTTAAAACTGTTTTCAGTCATGAGTACCGTATATACTTTCATATGCATTTAGTAAAAAGCTATTATTTTGACAATACAACAGACATTTCCATTTTATTTGTTTGTATACATCACACTAATATTATAAAGGCGAAAGTTTGTGAGTGTGTGTGTGTGTGTGTGTATGTTTGTTACTTCTTCACGCTTAAACGGCTAGACCGATTTGGATGAAATTCGGTATGTCGACAGCTTATACCTTGGATTAACACATAGGCTACTTTTTATCCCGAAAAAATGTAGTGCTCCCGTGGGATGAGCAAGAAATTCAAATATATTTGTTACTCTTTCAAACTCAAACGCCTCGACCGATTTTGATGAAATTTGGTGTGGAAGTAGCTGACCCTCTGGATAAACACATAGGCTAGTTTTTATCCCGAAAAAATGTAGTGCTCCCGTGGGATGAGCAAGAAATTCAAATATATTTGTTACTCTTTCAAACTCAAACGCCTCGACCGATTTTGATGAAATTTGGTGTGGAAGTAGCTGACCCTCTGGATAAACACATAGGCTACTTTTTATCTCGAAAAATAGAGAAAGAACGAAACAGTATTTATTGTGACTAGCACAGGAAGATCACCGACTAAACTAAAATCACAATAATAAAACTTTGAAAACAAAAAAAAAAACAAAAATAAATAATCACACTATCACACTAATATTATACAGGCGAAAGTTTGTGAGTGTGTGTGTGTGTGTATGTTTGTTACTTCTTCACGCTCAAACGGCAAAACCGATTTGTATGAAATTCGATATGTTGACAGCTTATACCCTGAATTAACACATAGGCCGAAAAAATGTAGTGCTCCCGTGGGATGAGCAAGGAATTCACAATATATTTGTTACTTTTTCAAACTGAAACGGCTCGACCGATTTTGATATAATTTGGTGTGGAAGTAGCAGACATCCTGTGTACACATAGCACACATAGGCTACTTTATATCCTGAAAAAATGTAGTGTTCCCGTGGGATGAGCATTTTTTTTGTGAATACTTTTCTCACCGATTAAATAATACACGTTTTAGTGTATCTCATAAACCGCGGGTAACACCGCGGGGCACAGCTAGTGTTTGTATAAATGCGAAAGTGAGTTTGTTTGTTTATTATTTATTTATTTATGCTTTATGCTTTCACGCTAAAACGGCTGAATGGATTTGAATGAATTTTGATACATGGATAGACCATGACCTGGATTGGGACATAGGTTACTCTTTATCCCGGTAGTACGTTCCCATGGGATAATATCCGCCCTCCACGCGGGCGAAGCCGCGGGCAAAAACTAGTACGAGTATAAGTATGAAAATGTAAATTTAAATCTATCAGTACTGGTACCTTTAAATTACCGTGTTTGTTTGTTATTTAGAATGATAAATTACAATATTTTTATTGTTTAACTTTTCTACGGAATTCAATCATCATTAATTACATTATCATTTCATTAATTTCAAATTGTCAACTAGGAACTAATTTATTGTAAACACTTTATATTTAATAGTTAAATATACCTACCTATACCCTACTCTGCTCATTTTATTTTAATTAAAACAACATAATGTTGGTTATACGGTTATCGATTCTTTCAAAAATAAGTAAAGAACTAACTGAGAAGATCGCGTTTTAACTGATGTGTTTTAACATTTTAGGTAGGTACAGACAACAGCACATCAGGTTATACCAAACCGTCAAACTCCAAATTATTTTAAACCTTAAAATGTTGAGAGTTAAGTTCAAAATCGAATCAGTAAATTTGACAGTTTGTAGACACTCGACTGTGCCTGCTGACTGCTGACTTGCTGTGTGTACGTTATGTTTCATGTTTTGTGTAAGGTCGTTTTTGCAATCGTAAAAAGGATAGACATAGGACAGGGTGTATCAGAAAGGTGTGATCAAATTTAAGAGTGTGGTACAGACCATCAAACTGAACAACTTTGTCCATGGGACCAACATCGTAATCGAGAAAAAAAATATCAGCCATCCCTTACATTTGGGTCCAGTAGGTACCTACTGAAGCTTTGTACAGGACAGCTGATATTCTTTTCTCGATTACGATGTTGGTCCCATGGACAAAGTGGTTCAGTTTGATGGTCTGTACCACCACACCCTTAACTTTGACCACACATTTCTGATACAGAAACACCTTGATCAAAAAACAATGGGCCTAATTGTACCTGTCTTTTGTAGACTCACTGTTCACATCTCATGATTGCAAAATCGTAGTACCTAAGCTTTATCGTTCGATTTACAAATCATCAATCCTTTATTTTTATTATAATTTATTAAAAGCCTAATTTAGTAAGGTTTCGACATTCATCTAGGCTGAGATTTTATTTATAGCTATAAAGGACTGTATTTTAATAAACGCATAAAGGTAATTTTGATTAAAATGGATTGCTTATTGGGAAATAAGTAAATTGAACTTATTTTGTCACCTTTCTGCACCTAAATAATTTTTGAATTACATACTAAGTGTAATATATTAAATTAATGTGTAAAATATTTGAATAGGAAACATTTAAATTCATGCGAATCGTGTGTGCGCTAATCTTGAATTTGAGTAAGTAGTAGGTAATTCATTATTTTGAGTAATTAAAACAACACGACGCGTCATAAAAACTTACTTTAAAAATATTTAAGTACTTAAACAATTAGCGCGCGCTTCATTACGAGTATTTACATGATAACGGATAATTGCAATTTTACGCTTGATAATTGAGAGCAAACACGCGAGGTCAAAAGGAGGTTTAAAATTTACATATTTACAATGAATAGATAACACTAACGTTAAAAAGTTGATACCTAATCAAGAAAAGTTGAAATTAAAACTATAAAAAACTCACCACAGCCTAGTAAAAGTTGTAACTTCTACACAAGTTCAAGACACTGTTAGAAACTAAAACCATCTGTATCACAATGTTGCATGTTTTTGTTATTGTTAAAACGTCACATGAAAAGTTCGTAAACTGCAGGTGCGGGTCGCGTCGCTCGCGTCTGAACCGCGCCGTACTACCCACTTGACTGAACCAACGCCGCTCCGGCGAACACTGAACGCTCACGAAAACAGACATTATTTACAAGTTTTCCCTCAACATTGCGGAAAACTGCCCATGGTTTGATAGGAAATGATTTATAGGCAAGTAATATAGTAAGACATTAAGACATTATAAGGTCAGTGCTATTGAGTCGTTTTTCAAATGGAAAGAGTGTTACTGGAGGTAATGAGCGTGGTATAAAGAAGATTATTTTTGTTTTTTTTTTATTAATAAAACTTAAACGCTGTTCGCTGGTAAGCGCATCACTTGAGAGCGGCTGCACGGATTTGGCAATTTTTTTTTAAAGTAATAGTCTGAATTAAGTATGGAAAATGAAGAGAAAAAATGGAAAAATTTCCAGGGAAATTTTCAAATTCGAGAAGGTAACCACTGAAAATGTTAGTCTTTGTTAGGCTGCATCCTATTTAGTTTTTAGTTTTCGTAATTCTTTCTTTTTTAGGTTACGTTTTTATTAGGGTTCCCTATCTCAAAAGGAAAAACGGAACCCTTATAGGATCACTTCGTTATCGTGCAAGTCAACGCAATAAAAAAATACGGCCATTTATGCGACATATTTTGATACTCGCAAGTAAATCAAAACCTGTAGGATAAATTCTATTCAACTACGTTCGATTCCTTCATTATGCGTGGTCCCACACGCACTTGGCCGGTTTTTTTAAAATAAAAGCTTGTTATTTTTAAATTTTTTATTTAATTATATTATAGTATAATTATCAGTCTTGCACGATGATTGATAAGTAGGTATGCCACATAGGTAATCCACTGAAAATGTTAGTCTGCTTTAGGCTGCGTCATTTAACCCGTCGCGCGCTAATTAGCAGACACAATTGAAATTCTATTGTTATCTGTACACATGGTGTGCAATCGACATTTTAAGAGTTAAAAGCGGTCGTCTCTCGAATGCGCGATCGTTCAAAAAGGAGGAGGTCCTCAATTCGTCGGAACCTTTTTTTTTTTTTTTATGTATTTTCCCCGATTACTCAAAGATGGCTGGACCGATTTAGATTTTTTTTTGTTTTATTCGAGAGGGTATACATCACAGCTGGTCCCATATAAAATTGATTAACTTTGCTTCGGTAGTTTTTGAGTTAGCTTCAATAATACGTATTTTTTCCTCACTTTTATATGGATGATGTTCTAGTTTGTTTTGCAGGTAGTGGTATTACAATTTGTGTGGGGTAGGTACACAACTAAAAAGTGAAAAATAAAAACTTTTTTACAAAAAAATACAACCGACTTCCAAAAACAACACTATAAAGTGGATAATAACGTTAATTTCAGAAGTCGGTGGCAAAAAATGAAAATTCATTTAACTAGACACTGACTTTCGAAATTAAAGTTATTTTTCACTTTGTAGTGTTGGTTTTGGAAGTCGGTTGTATTTTTTTGTAAAACGGTTTTTTGTTCGGTGAACCTGAACGCATTGTCGCGTCGATAGAGGACGCCTTCTGGTTTTCCGAACAGAAAGTAACATAAGGACGCGACGATGGCTTTTATTTAGGACGTGGGGATAGGTTTCTGCGTTCTTTTCAGCGAAGTTTTTAATTGCAAAGCAATTGAATGATAAGGCAATGAATAATGCATTACACTAAAGATCGACTTGTTTAATGTTTCTATTAACTAATTGACTGTAATTATTTCAGAGGGACGGGATGGATATTCCTTATCCATCACCAGGGGGAACGGGGTGGGTAGTCTTCTAGGATTATTTGGCTAGTCATCGTGTGTTTCGTATTTGGGGGTCAATTTATTGTAGTTTGACGGATGACCATCTCGTCAGCACTTTTCATTGTGATAGTGCGCATTGTTTACGCGTTATTCTATGTTGTGATTTTTCTTGTTGCATCGCTATAAGACACGGATCTAATTTGGTTGGTGGTTGGTGGGTTTGGGAGGTTTCTCAGGGACGACTGGACACTATTATTTCTGTCCTTATCTAGAAGTTTTTTGAGTTTCTTAACAGCATGGTTTAATTTACTTTTATCACCAGGACATCTAAATTGTTGCCATTGTTTTCTAAGCCTTCCAGTATATTATGGGATATAGATTTCTTGTTATTATTTAATTTGTTGGAAGGAGTAGATTGCCAGGCAGCAGTTTGAACCGAACTATTGAGATATTCTATTGCTGCTACTATATCATCTTCTGTTTTTAGTCTGACTGTGGGTGTTATAGCCTGATCGACCATTGATCTGAAGATTTCCCAATTTGTTTTTTTGGTGTGAATAAAAGAGTATATACAAGCTGTCCCGTAATTAATGAATAACCTCTTAAGAGGTCATTGTACTCAGAATTATGAACAAGTTTTATTATGTAACCAAACTTGAAACCGCGAAAAAAATCTGCTGTTCCCTACATTTATGTTCGCATACTCGTCACAATGTGGGGAACAGCTGATTTCTTTTCGCGGTTTCATGTTTGGTCCCATAGTAAAAGTTGTTTATAATTATGGGCACCTACAGTGACCTTTTAAGAGGTTATCCATTAATTACGGGACATCCTGTACAACTTTATCTTTTCGTATTTTTTTTTTACATCGGTACTGAAGGAGAAGACTGTTCACGACGATGCGTCACCAAACAGTTTTATATAGAACTAGCTGCGCCCCGCGGTGTTACCCGCGGTTTATGAGATACACTAAAACGTGTATTATTTATTCGGTGAGAAGTGTATTCACAATAAAATTGTTCATCCCACGGGAACACTACATTTTTTCAGGATGTAAAGTAGCCTATGTGTGCTATGTATTTATCCAGAGTGTCAGCTACTTCCACACCAAATTTCATCAAAATCGGTCGAGGCGTTTGAGTTTGAAAGAGTAGCAAATATATTTGAATTTCTTGCTCATCCCACAGGAGCGCTACATTTTTTCGGGATAAAAAGTAGCCTATGTGTTAATCCAGGGTATAAGCTGTCTACATACCAAATTTCATCCAAATCGGTCTAGCCGTTTGAGCGTGGAGAAGTAACAAACATACACACACACTCACAAACTTTCGCCTTTATAATATTAGTGTTTTTTTTTTAGTTTTCAAAGTTTTATTATTGAGATTTTAATTTAGTTGGTGATCTTCTTGTGCTAGTCACAATAAATACTTTTCTTTCTTTAGTTCTTTCTCTATTTTTCGAGATAAACAGTAGCCTGTGTGTTTATCCAGAGGGTCAGCTACTTCCACACCAAATTTCATCAAAATCGGTCGAGGCGTTTGAGTTTGAAAGAGTAGCAAATATATTTGAATTTCTTGCTCATCCCACAGGAGCGCTACATTTTTTCGGGATAAAAAGTAGCCTATGTGTTAATCCAGGGTATAAGCTGTCTACATACCAAATTTCATCCAAATCGGTCTAGCCGTTTGAGCGTGGAGAAGTAACAAACATACACACACACACTCACAAACTTTCGCCTTTATAATATTAGTGTGATAGTGTGATTATTCATTTTTGTTTTTTTTAGTTTTCAAAGTTTTATTATTGCGATTATAATTTAGTTGGTGATCTTCCTGTGCTAGTCACAATAAATACTTTTCTTTTTTTCGTTCTTTCTCTATTTTTTGAGATAAACAGTAGCCTATGTGTTTATCCAGAGGGTCAGCTACTTCCACACCAAATTTCATCAAAATCGGTCGAGGCGTTTGAGTTTGAAAGAGTAGCAAATATATTTGAATTTCTTGCTCATCCCACAGGAGCACTACATTTTTTGGGATAAAAAGTAGCCTATGTGTTAATCCAGGGTATAAGCTGTCTACATACCAAATTTCATCCAAATCGGTCTAGTCGTTTGAGCGTGAAGAAGTAACAAACATACACACACACACACTCACAAACTTTCGCCTTTATAATATTATTAGTGTGATTAGTGTGATAGTGTGATAGTGTGATTGTTTTTTAAAATAACTTGAATTCAAATATTAATAGTGTTTTATAGTTGAAAACAGTGATAAATAGTGTTTCTTAAGGAAATCGTAAGTACAACCCTTATAAACTCCAATTAAGTGGGCTACATAGCCGTAACTTATAGTTTTGTTGGTGCGTCCAGGTATCCTAGATCAAGAACTAGCCCTGGACGTATTATTAGAGGTCTAGTCTTCCTGAAGAGCCTACTTAATTGGATTTATAGGGGTCGGAAACGTTAGTTTGCTGTTTTTTGTTAATTTGTTTTATCGATTTAGGTTTTCAGGGCGTGTCACGCCCTGAAAAATATAGCTGTGATCTTGTAACTTTCATAGTGTTTCAGGTCATTAGACCAGCTTGAGATACCTGTTCAATCCATTAAAATAGCTTCATTTGTTTTCGAGTAAATTAGCTTGAAAAATAATGTTTAATTAAAATGACTAACTTTTTTGTTTACACTGTAAAATCTTTTCAGTAAATAATGTTACAGGAATTACAGGTATTTTTAACCATTTCTAGAAATGTAAATAATAACAAATTAAAACAAAACATGCACTATAATAGAGCTCTACACAATAGCTTTCCAAGAAATG
Source organism: Cosmia pyralina (assembly GCA_946251885.1). Lineage (NCBI taxonomy): Eukaryota > Metazoa > Arthropoda > Insecta > Lepidoptera > Noctuidae > Cosmia > Cosmia pyralina. The sequence goes on from OX276346.1 coordinate 18,813,718, forward strand.
AACACGTGCTACGGAATTCCTAGAAACTGTGCCGCTATCGCAGTTTGTAAACAAACGCGCGCAGCTGGCCGAATGACGTCAGCGGGTGGTATAGTCGACTAGTTTTTATAAGCGGCGTTCCCGCTCGCGTTAGCGGTTATAAGCAATTTTGTAAACTTTCTAAATAAAATTCTGGTCACAATAAAGATGAAATCAGGAGACGATTCGCGGCTCTCGATAAGGTAAACTTTCGAGGTACCTAAGCGCGCAAGCAAAAACATAGATTCGTAACCATCGGCTTGGTACCTCCTTATCGTCATTTTGTTCCTGAAGAGTTACGCAAGTCGTCTCCTGAAATCTCCTGAAGACTTATCAAACTGCTGTTATTATTTTCATCAACAAGAAACCCTTCCCCGTCAAGACTTCAACACATAGCTACCGGTCACCAGCTTGCAGATATCCTGAGTCTATAGGTGCAGGACGTCAGCGCCGTTTGGACTAGGAGCCCTAACCTCATATAGGGATAAACCTGGATAGGCACACACCCTTCTTTCAACACATCGTGTCCATCGATCCCGCCCGTCCGGCATAAAGACAATAAAACAGATAGCAATTATTGCAACGCTGTTGGTGTTCTGAACAAATATTTAAGCTTTTTCTGTAGTAAATAACCACAACCGTAGATAATTATTTCCTAAAAATAGCTAAGCAGGTACAACGCCGAGGTGAAACGCCGGGGCGTAACTCCGCTGCTGCGAGAAATCACGGTGCAGCGGACAGAGCTCCGGCGGGATCTCATGGCGACATGGAGAGTGCGATTGTCGCAACCCAGCGCTGGGCACGCCACAATTGCGGCGATAAGTCCCCTCTTTGAGGAGTGGTTGGAGAGGCGCCACGGCGTCCTCACCTTCCGCCTGACGCAGGTCCTCACCGGACACGGTTGTTTCGGGAGGTTCCTATTTCGGATAAGGCGGGAGGAAACGCCCGGGTGTCACCATTGTGTGGATCGCCTGGAGGACACGGTGGAGCATACAGTGGAGGTCTGCCCGGCTTGGGCGGAGCACCGCCGTGTTCTCACGGAGGCGATCGGCGGCGGCGATCTCTCGCGTCCAAACCTGGTCCAGGCCCTGGTGCGGAGCGAGAGTGCATGGGAAGCCGTCACCTCCTTCTGCGAAGCAGTAATGCTCGCGAAGGAGGAAGCGGAACGCGTGAGGGAGAGGCAACAACCGCGCCCTCGCGCCCCTAGCCGCCGTAGGAGACGCCCTGGGCAGCGGGAATCGATTGCCGATTCCCGGCCACCGTAGGCGCGGGCTTGCGGACGACGAGTAATGGGCAGCTCGCCGTCCGGTAAGGACCAGGCCCGGGTCGACGGCGCGTTGTGTTCCACGCGCGCCTCAAAGAGATGTCAGCAGTGACGGGGTCAATTGGGCCGATGCCGCCGGGGTCGCGGGTAGTTCGAAAGAGATACCGTGGCCCAGGCACGGGCAGCTGAAGGAACATGGGTGGGTTTTAGTCAGTAAAAGTCTGACACGCCCTCCCGCTCTACCTAGAGCGGGAGAAGTCATTTGATGATTTCCCATCCACAAAAAAAAAAAAAAGGTACTGTTTATTATTCTGTTCAGTAAACTTAATTAAAACTGTTGGTTACCTCTATTTAAAACTAGTTTTTGACTATCACATGTCCTGTTTTAGTTTTAAATTAGTTTGTATATTTTTGTGTGTCTAATGTAGCTCTTTATAACGTATAACTACTGCACACAATAACGCCCTACTGCAGGTCCATAATTGATTCACTGCTAATAATTTAGTATTAAATGGGAAAAAGACTAAATGTATAAGATTTGCTTTACCAAATGTTAAAGTAATGATTGTGACATAGTATTGAATAAAGTGAAACTAGAATTCGTCGATAAAACTGTTTTCCTGGGGATCGCGCTCGATTCAAGGCTGCAATGGGGTCCGCATTTAACATCTCTTGCAGGACAGCTAAGTTCAGCAGCATATGCGGTGAGAAAAATCCGTCAATTCACTGATGTAGATACCGCGAGGCTGGTCTATTTCAGTTACTTTCATAGTATTATGTCTTACGGTATTTTACTATGGGGATGGGCTGCAGACAGAGTCTATTTTTATTCTGCAGAAAAGAGCCATCAGAGCAATATATGGCCTCCGCAGGCGCGATTCTCTAAGGGAACTGTTTAAAGATATTAACATCATGACGGTACCTTGTCAATATATCTACTAAAACCTCATGTAGGTACGTAAGGAAAAATCTAAATCGTTTCGGTAAAAGAGGTGAAGGACACAATTATAGGACTAGAAATAGGGACCAATTAGTTAACCAGGTTTCAGACTGGCTAAAGTAGACTCATCCTTCAAGGGGTACTGTTTAAAATGTTATAATAAAATACCTCTCCACACACTCCAGCTGAATGAAACGAAATTTAAATCTTGTATAAAACGCACACTATGCGGCCGGGCATATTATAAGTTGGGGGATTACATCGCTGACAAAAATGCTTGGCTGAATGCTTGTCCTGCTCCACAAGGACGCATTAGCTAATTGATTAGCATTCGGAAATATTGTTGGAGCTGCTGAAGATTAAGATGAGAGAAAACTTTCTTTGCATTGTTTAAATTCAATCTCTTAGTATTATATAATTACATAGCACATGTGTGAGCACTATGTAGCTACTATTAAGCTACCTTTTACTGGGTACGTCTTTCACTGACTTGAATGTGCCCTGGCCGGTTGAGAGTATGTCATGCTCACTCAAATGTCTCGCTGGTGGTGGTGTGTTGGATCATTAAATTCCCTTAAAAATTGTTGAGCTAATTGGTGCTGATCCATGCGTCATGTTCGTGAACGGGCGCCGTCAGTTGGGACTGGTCGTCTCTTAGCTGCCATGGCTTATTTTTATTTTTAATATTTAATTTAGTTGTTTTAGTTTTTATCTTTTTATTACGGACGCTTTTTAACGTGCACGTCTTTACACGCAGTCCCTACTGACGGCACCCGTTCACGAACTTGACGCATGGATCAGCACCATACAGCTCAACCATAAGCTCAACCATTTTGAAGGGAATTTCATGATCCAACACACACCTGACAGCAGCAATGTATAAGAACATAATGTACTTAGTTTAAATTTTAATCAAAGTCAGGCAAACCGCAAAGTACGAAATAAAATACATACTTAATAATTCCTTGGTCCCTGCCATAGAAGAAAGAAATACAAAAAAAAAAATACAATCCTGCCGAACTAAAATGGTAGTCTCGAAAATATGATTCGCGACATTAACAAATAATTTATGTACATTTGCCGTCGTTTGGTCTGATTTCCGAAATCAGGGTTATATAATTATGTAAATAGGTAAGTAGGTACATACATGTTTAATACTGGAACCCTAAAAATTTATCTCCAAGTCATGAATACAAAAAGGTCACCCAAATTCATTATTTTTATGCAGATACTACCTACATACTTCGGAATTCATCGAATAACAAGTCAACATGTTTATAAATATGATATCAATTTAATTATGTAGAAAACCATTGGCGCCTACGCGTTTTGCGAGGGCAATGCGTTTAAGATTATGTCTGACTGAGTAAAACTCTGTTCTTTCTTAATTCTTTATTTTGCACTGAATAATAAATTGCAGTAATTAGATAAATTAATTTATATAAAATTATAAATTGCAATAAATGGGTGTTGCCACCCACGTGCAGCCGCACGTGGGTGGCACCTTGACCTTGAGGTTTTGTTTCTCAGACGTGCGGCCTGCTGCTGTTTTTTTTTTAATTTTTAATTTTGTTTTAGTAATTTTGTTATTGTCTCCTCAAGCCCTTTATTTTGACACCCAACATACTCCAAAAATAGTATATTATGCAATTAGTGAATAAAGGACGGATTTAAAGCGAGGGCCATAGATGAATCACGAGCTAGTGAAGGATTCTAACGACTGATGATGATTGAGTGTTAGAATCCTGAGCGACGCGACTGATTCATGGCCCTCGATATAAATACGTTTTATTCAAGACTTGCATACTATACTTTATACCATGACTACGAGAAAAAGAAAGATTTAAGCCAAAAAATAAGTTAGGAAAACGAACTGAAAATATGCCAGAAGCTTGATTTTGTTCTTTCCATTTCCAAAACTCATCGTAGGCTTTGATGTAGGTAAAACCAGCCGTGATTTGTTGGGTAGCAAGTTTTCTACTATATCGGCCGCCCTTTCTTTCCTAAACTCAGGTGTTAACACATCTTCTTCATCACGTGGCAGCCCGCGAAATTCAATTTTATTGGGTTTTTTGCAATTCGCAGGTCCGTGTCAGGTTGTATCTTGATCTAAATATGATACGCGGCAATAAAACATATGAATTTATATAATTTTAACCATCATCATTCTCCTGCCTTATCATCATCATCTCGGTAGTCACCCCCTTTCTAGCCATGTCATCTTTCACACAATCCATCCATTTTTTCTTTGGTCTTCCCCTACCCTTATAGCCATCGACATTTATACTCAAAACTTTCCTCACGACATTTTCCTCACTCCTCCGCATCACATGCCATGACAGCCGATTTCCGCATAACTTTTCAGACACCGGTGCCACTTTTAGACTTCCTCTTATGTACTCATTTCTTATTCTATCCATTCGTGTAACACCACACATCCCTCTTAGCATTCTCATCTCAGCTGCATGCAACTGCTTTTCATTTATCAATTTATATAATTTTAACCATTTTTAGATTTTTTAGATTTCGTGCAGATTCGTCGAACGAACGAAATCTAACTTAGAGAGATGTATTGATGATTTTTATGATTAAAATTATGTAAATATTAGGTCTTTACCTATGAAATTGCCGTTCTGCAGTACTGGCCATTTCAAATCAAAATAATTTTTGTTTGGCTAAGAATTCTAGTTTCAAATTAATTTTATTTTAAAAACATGGATTTTTTTTTCCAAAAGTAGTCATTTGTTTATTGATTAGTGTTACATTTTCATCGCATTTCAATCTTTTTCGTCATCATGGATACGTTAAAAATTCGAGTAATTATGGAATATGAGTACTGTCGTGGCAGCAACGCGGCACAAGCGGCACGCAACATCAACGACGTTTACGGAGCTAACACTACAAACCACTAAACACCAAACACCACTAAAACCAAAACAAACACTTGTTATTGGTTTGCTCGCTTCCGTTCTGGAAATTTCGACCTGAAAAATGAACCTCGCGGTCGTCCGAAGACTTTGGTCGACAATGACGAATTAAAGGCGATTGTGGAAGCTGATGATACACAATCTACGGCTGAATTAGCAGCAGCTTTCGACGTTAGCGTCAAAACAATATTGGTCCATTAGCGTCAAATTGGCAAGGTAAAAAAGCTTGACAAATGGGTGCCCCACGAACTCAATGATCGCCAGCGCGAAGAACGCGTCGAGACGTGCCTTGCACTGCTCAACAGACACACAAATGAAGGAATTTTGAACCGCATTGTTACCTGCGATGAAAAATGGATTCTGTTTGATAACTGCAAGCGCACAGCAAGTTGGTTGGATCCTGGTTCAGCACCTAAACAATGCCCTAAACGAAAACTTACCTCTAGAAAAGTGATGGTCACTGTTTGGTGGTCTAGCGCCGGTGTGATTCATCACAGCTTCTTACCAAACGGGTGAACATTACTTCAGATGTGTACTGTGAAGAACTGAACACAATGATGGAGAAGCTGGCACATCTCCAACCAGCATTGGTCAATCGCTCGTCTCCGCTGCTCCTGCACGACAACGCGCGACCTCATACTGCACAGCAGACGGTCTCCAAGTTGCAAGAACTGGGGTTGGAAGCTCTCCGTCATCCGCCCTACTCACCAGACCTTGCGCCTACAGACTACTACTTTTTCCAGAATTTGGATAACTTCTTGGCGGGAAAAAAATTCAATACCCGAGAGGCAGTACAAAATGCCTTTGAAGAATTTGTTGCCTCCCGTCCAGCTGATTTCTTTAAGAAGGGCATCAATAAACTGCCACTGCGTTGGCAAAGATGCATTGATTGCATAGGTGATTACTTCGATTAATACAAATAAAAAATGCTTGAAAAAAATTCGTTTAAATTTTTTCATACAAAACGGCAATTTCATAGGTAAAGACCTATTACATATGTTTTATTGCCGCGTATCATATTTTGATCAAGATACAACTTGACACGGACCTGCAAATTGCATAAAATGCAAGAAAAATTGAATTTCGCGGGCTACCACAGCGCATCCTCCAATACGTTTTTAATCGATTTATTTTTAAGTAACACTAAACTTTGTGTTTGTACAACTTACAATAGCGCCAATTTACAAAGCAAAGAACACCAGTTTTTATTCTATTGATAAACTCCTTGTCGAAAATGTCGACTAATCAAATTGAATTTAGAACACACAAATATAGGTCGAATTATATTAGTGTATTCTAAATTCAAAAACCAAAAGAAGTGATTAAAAGTGCATTTTATTCATTGTTTTCAGTGAATTTTGTATGGATTATTGAAATTTGGACGGGAAAACGTTTGTCGGTTCAGCTAGTGTAATAATTAATAGCTGCCTATTGATGTCCCACTGCGAGGCAATATCTCACACAGAGAAGGCACGAGCATTGTTCACCACGCTTGCTCAAGACGTTTCCTCACGATGTTTTTTGCTATAGGTACCTACCGTCTGTTTATTGAAAGGTGTGCACACAAGTATAATTATGATTAGATGTAGTGACAACAATTTTAAAGAGTATGCTTAGAAGGTTTGGTTATGTAAAGAGGATGAATGAAAAGCGACTAACAAAAGGTATCTACAAAGCAGATGTGAGTGGAAACGACGGGACGCCTTAGGAGGACACATACTTAGTGACCTTATTGGTGATGTTCTTCAGAAAGGTCAGAGAGAGGGCTTAGTGCGAGTTTTACTTACTCGATCGCGTTTACGTTAACGTTACCTTACGTCAATTTTTGTAAGGTATAATTGTGTTTCCCATTATAGTCACCAGACGGCGCTTATTCAGTTTCAGTACAAATTGAAGTTTACGGTAACGTGATTGAGTAAGTATAATAACTCGCACTAAGGCCTCTGGTGCGTAGTACTCGCAACCGTGAACGTAAACGAGGCAAAAGGAGTATTTAAGGCGAAAGCGCCAGGGTAGCCCGCGAAATTCAAAATTTCTTACGTTTTTTGCAATTTGCAAGTCAGTATTAGGTTTTATGTTGATCAAAATTTGATTCGCGACCGTAACAAGTACGTATTTACAGAATTATAATCATTAAAGTCATCAATACAACTCTTTAAGACCAGGTAATCCTGTTGAATGACTATTTCATGAAATCTTGACATTTGAGGATTGTACTAACTTAAGGAGTTGTATTACTGATTCTCATGATTATAATTCTGTAAATACATATTTGTTAAGGTAGAAAATTATACTTTAATCAACATACAACCTAAGACTGACTTACAAATTGCAAAAAACGTAAGAAAATTTGAATTTCGCGGGCTGTCCTGGCGCTTCCCCCTTAAGGATCATAGTAGATGGCGTTATGTAGTTCCTGCCTACCCCCATGGGAAGAAGGCATGAGATTATGTATGTGTTTGTGTGTATTGTAATCTCTCTGAGTAATTCCAGACTGTACCCATTGGCCATTGATGCTCGAGTTCCAATTTAATAGCCCAAGTTGATTTTCTACTTTCTCCTTTTAACAAATTAAAGAAACATTCCAGACATAATGTTTGCGATACACAAATATTTTTTTTCTAAAAACCCCTAATAAGCTTACTAGTTATTATAATGAGTCCCTGAAAAGTAAATGTTGACGTCAAATAAACGCGATTTAAAACCAAGATAGGCGAAACATGACAGTAATTCTTATGAAACGCAAAAAAGTCGTATAAAAAATATCATTTGCCTCTGAATATAAGTAATATTGGACTTGAATAATTGTATATTACATACTCGAGATGTATACCTACTCCTAACAACATAACTTGCTAACATAAAATCATGCCTGTTTTCTCCAAAGGGTAGGAACAGAGATGTAACATCGGCAAACTTTCCGGTGAACCACTTTTCAACCTTATTGCGTTAGTAATAAGGTCTAAAAGTGGTTCACCGGAAAGTTTGCCGATGGAACATCACACACATTTCACTAGTTATTTTTAAGTCCCATGTAAAAAGGGGCGCGGGCGAGCCTATTGCCATCAACCCGGCACAAATCCAGACTCCAGGCTGCTGCTGAGAAGTTCTAAATGAGAAATCCAATAATACTTTGCCCGACTTGGAATCAAACCTTCATGCTAAACAGTACCTAGCACTTGCAACCTCTTGTAGACCAATGAGGCAGACTCTTAGATCATAGATTATTGCGTGGTGGTTGTTTTAGGTTTTTCTAGGTACTTTTTATTGCGTACGTTATACATTACGTTCTACGTATTACGTTCTCTTATCAAAATTTATATGGATTTAAACAAAACTAAAACTATCCATCAGGAGAAAATTCAGACAATATTCAATGTTTTCACAAAAGGCCTGTTTCACCACCAGATAATTTCATACAAATTCTATTCCATTTTTGAATTTATTCGGCAAGTTGTGGCTATTCTTCAGACATGTGAAATATGTCCCTAGTCTATCTAATGAAAACTCTCGAGTAAACGTACTTGGTTGTGAACCAGTCGCTAAAAAAACGTTTTTATTTCTCATACTTGGATAGTACCTACGCTTGAAGTTACCTGATCAGAGTGATGAAAACAGTACTTTTCGTCCGTGGGAAACAATTTTCCCTGCTGTCAAAAAATTAAAATGTACTTTTTATACAGCTACTCTGTTAAATCGCGGCGTAAAAAGGTATGTAATTATAAATATTATTAACAATTTTGTAACATGACTTTATACTATTATAATTTACCTTTCACTATATGATTATTTAATTTTACATAGATTTGAGCTAAATATTTACCATAATCAATGGAGTTGTTTCCCGGAAGCTTCGCCGCAAGATGGCGCTGTATGTTTTTTACCTGTCAAAGTTTTTGACAAAAACGCGTGCATTGTGTGGACGATTTTACGATTTTTTTTTTCGCGTGTTTTTTTTCGTCAATTTATGTTGCAAGCAATTGTGACGTACCCATTTTCAAAAACAGAAGTTGTGATGGCCACAAGTTACCGGCTGTGCATGTGTACCTACTTGTGCAGTTTTGTGCACGTGTATTCCTAGTTTACTAGCAAACGGTTGTGCGGGCACAGCTAGTATCAGTCTTAATTCACTCACTGACAAACGACGCACAGCGTAAACCGCTGGGTCAAGAAGGAAGAAATTTTTGCAGTTTTGTAGGATACTTACGTTAAAAAGATTTGTCCTGCAATTGAATGATCTCCCTAGCTATCTGATAGACTTACTTGCGCAGGATTTTTATTTCAACATAATTATAACTTCTTTTATCAATCTATTTTTGTGTAGATACCTATGGAAATCTGCAGATATTGTAATATTCATGAAATATTTAACTGGTAAAAGACCATCCTTAATCATTCTGGGTTCTCAAGTTCTATGAATATTGAGTTATTATCTTTGAATATTCATTGATTTTATAGTTAGTTGAATAACTGAATTCAAGCAAAATAGATTGAATTATTAGGTAGTCAGAAGTCCAAACTCAAGGTAAGGGCGATAGCAATTTGGCAGGCTGAGTAAGAAGTACTTCGAAATTCAAAAGTTATAGATAGGGATAGATTACTATCTATCTAACTGTTTGGACTACAGGGAGAAAGGAATAAATTCAGACAGAAAACAAAAAAAAAAATTGGCAGTCACGGGGACTGCCGACAGAAGTGAAAACTTAAACGTAAAACCACAGTATAAAAACATACAGTAGGACGACGCCTTTGATCTCGTGGTAAATGCCGACAACGTCTAGACTCTAGACATTGTCGCAACAGCAAGGGTTGTCCGAAGTAAACGATATTAATTAATTAATTTGTTTATTTGAGATCAACATCGTCATCAACATTATGATTATTAAAAACGACATTTGAGTGCCTGCTTATTTATAAAGTTTTTTTTTCTATTTATTTTATTATTTTTCTCTTTAGTTTTTTTTTCTACATGGATGTCATTCTCATGGTTTTTGAGGTCGCTGATAACGATAACGGGGTTAAAATCAAAATTCAAGATGGCGGCTGCGAAAATTTTCAAATTTTTCGTCATGGGTATCGTTTCCATGGTTTTCGAGGACGGTAAAGCCGATAGTGAGGTCAAAATCAAAATCGAAGATGGCGACTGCGAAACATTCAATTTTTGTTTGTCAAATTCCATTTTGATTTTGAGCTCATCGGCTTTAGCGTCCTCAAAAGCAATAGAAACGACACCCATGAAGAAAAATTTGAAAATTTTCGCAGCCACCATCTTGGATTTTCATTTTCATCTCATTATCGTTTTCAGCGACCTTAAGAACCATGAAAATGACACCCATGACGAATAATTTGAACATTTTCGCAGCCGCCATCTTGGATTTTCATTTTAACCCCACTATCGTTTTCAGCAACCTCAAAAACCATGAACATGCCACCCATGACGAAAAATTTGAAAACTTTCGCAGCCGCCATCTTGGATTTTCATTTTGATCCTACAATCGTTTTCAGCGACCTCAAATACCATGAAAATGACACTCATGTCGAAAAAAAAATAAACTAAAATCAAAAAAATAATAAGATAATTAGAAAAAAAAAACGAAATAAAATAAAATGTATTTTTCTGTATACATAAATAAGAAAAAAAAATTTAAAATGTACTGTACATCACTGCACAACCCTTTGAAAGAATACAGGCGTGATGTTATGAAGAAAACTCATTTCCGCAACATTTTCGCGCAACTGTCCTGACGCGCCGCAAGTGTCCTTCGCGCAAGTGTCTTTCGCGGAAGTGTCTTGCGCGCAAACGTCTATGCGCGCAAACGTCCATGCGCGCAAAAGTCCATTCACGCAAAAGTCCAATCGCGGAAATGTCTTGTCGCGCAAAAGTCCGTTCGCGCAAAAGTCCATTCGCGGAAATGTCTTTTCGCGCAAGTGGGTTCGCGCAAGTATCTTTCGCGGAAATGTCTTTCGCGTAAGTGTCCTGCTACCTTCAAATGTTACTATGTCGTATCTCTGTATTTTTCCGTGTAAGTACATAAATTAAATAATAATAATAAATTAAAACAATTAAAATCAACACAATAGCCCTGAAAATTATGTACCGAGCTACTAACACGGTGGAAGTATGCAGCTCGGTCTCGCGCCTCCCGCGTCTCGCCCCTCAACACCCCGCACGATTGCCCTGTTTAGACGGCTTCGTCGGACGTCTGTGGTAAAACTATGCATAACCCGTGACGTGACGCGAACCCGTAAGATTTGCCTTTGCCAAAAATCGCTCAACGCGTCTAAAAAAGGTTTCACTCCAAAAAAGTAACACGAGTGGAGAATAAGAAACATTTACAAACTAAACTCATTGCGTACATCATGCGTACATAATTGCATACACATACATAATAGGTAGATACGCTACCACAGAAATGGGGATAATTAATCCAGACATCCGTATTGTGTTTATTTATCACAAAATTAATGAAAATCTGTTTGCAGAAATCTAATTAGTCTAAGTAGGACTTTAAGATTATTTTTAGAATTTGTGGCTAGTAACTACCACAGAATACATAATAGTACAAGCATAGAAGATTTACTTCGCAAAATCATTTAAATAAATAGCAACTCTTGCTACGACTATACAGGGTGTCTGTATTCGGACTGGCGAAAATTAAGGGGGTGGTACAGACGATCAAACTGAACAACTTTCTCCCGGGGACCAACATCGTAATCGTGAAAAAAAAATCAGTCATCCCATACAAAACTTCAATACCTACTCGGCCAAATGTATGGGACGACTGAAAATGTTTTCGCGATTATGATGTTGGTCCCCGGGAGAAAGTTGTTCAGTTTGATCGTCTGTACCACCCCCTTAATTTTCGCCAGTCCGAATACAGACACACTGTATAAAATGCAATTCAGGTCGCTGAGCGTTAATTACCTATAGTTATATTTACCTAGAAGTTGTCTCTCTTTCTATCGCGTAACTCTTATACCTTCTGACTCGTTAGGGTCGTCGTCTTTTACTCGTGAGTGAATATCGAACTAACGTGTGAGTCGGCCGGTGCGCGGCAGCCCACACTGAATTAACCCGACAAGTCGAGCCCGCCGCGTACATAATGCCTGCCAGTACATAATGTGCGTGGCGACATAAGACGGCTTCAAAGCAAAATTCTGAGTCAAGCTTAATAAGCTTATAATTTAATCTTTAAGGAGGATGCGCTGTGGTAGCCCGCGAAGTTCAATTTTTTTTGCGTTTCATGCAATTTGCAGGTCCGTGTCAGGTTGTATCTCACTAAGTTAGATTTCGTGCAGAGTCGATACATTTCGTTCTTTCGACGAATCTGCACGAAATCTAACTTAGAGAGATGTATTGATGATTTTCATGGTTGAAGTTATATAAATACATATGTTTTATTGCCGCGTATCATATTTTGATCAAGATACAGCCTAACACGGAACTGCGAATTACAAAAAAAAAAAAAAAAAAAAATAATTTCTCGGGCTACCGCAGCGCATCCCCCTTAGGTAGCAGACTTCCAAACTAAGCTTTCAGTCTCATTTAATTTAAATATTTGTGTTCAACTCAACTGCACCCCAAATAACAATTAGCAGACTCTCAAAGGTATCTATATAACTCTGGTTTATTAACTAACAGCTGACAACGACGATTACAAAAATTAACTTACCTCGTTAAATCAACTTCTCATTGGACCTCTAACTTAACAACCCGTATTGTACCTAGATATTAATAAAATTTAGCCATAATTAGCTATATAAGTGAAGCAATCTAGTTTCAAAATAATATTATTTATCAATTAAAAACATCGAATAACATTTCATTAAAAATAGTGGATATTTTTTTGTTTTTGGGCTTTCAACTGTAGAGATAGTAAAGAGTTTTTTTTACAAAACAAAGTTGATAACCGTTCGCAAAATGATTTAGTACCAAAAACCGCAAAAAATTAATTTGTTTAGATATAGATCGATATGGGGTTGGAATATAAAGCCCGGTTTTTATTTTGTTTCAAGTATAAGGATTTTCATATAAAGATTTTGATACAGCCAGACCAATCGTAGCGGTCACACATCCCCCAGACACAAACCATCTAATTATCACGCTCGCGCTCATACTAACAGCGGCTTTTTAATTGTATCTGGGGGATGTTTGGCAGCTACGATATTGGTCTGGCTGTGCTTACAAATAGTATTTATTGAAATAGTTCCTCCGAGTATCATTATATGTAAATTAAAACTCAAGATGACATAATTGTGTGCGAACTTTAAAGCGTCTGGCGGAAAAAAACCGCCGACGGGAAGTGTCTGGCAGTATTGACTGTTAATTAATAACAATATTCTGTAAAGCATACATAAAAAGCAGCAGTCAGACTAAGAAACGTGAGTAATATTTTTACATAAAAGTACCTGATACCTGAAAATTTCCCGTCGGCCCAAGCTAGCAGGTATGCGTACCTTCAAAGTAATGTCCCATACATTTTGTTAATCAGAAAATAAGTAAGTTCTGGCGGCTCTGACTGTAAGCTTTCTTAAACTTTATACAGAAGGCGAACGGTAGAGGAACCCATTTTTTGCTCAATACTTGTATATTAAACATAAAGCTTGACACTGTTTTACATTAAAAGAGTCTAAGCCATGTGTCAAGTTTTTAGTTATTTACTTAAGTAAATAACTATACTCTAAAAAAAAAAAAATATTTTCCTAATTTTCCCTTCTATAAGTATCATGAGGACTTCTAAAGCCGATTCAATTTCATTTCAAAATGAAACATGATGTTCGCCTCTTTGCGAGAAAAATGTGACATTTCGGAAGAGGTGTTTTCTATTATTATTCGGTAATTTATAATAACTTTTAAAAATACACAAAAACATTATATAATCGAATACGATTATATAATGTTTTTGTGTATTTTTAAAAGTTTACTAGATAACTCATTTAACGTAAAAACACATTAATTTACTTGTCATAATTTTTAATAAAGTTTACATATCGCTTCCTGTAAAACTGTATTTTTCGAGATAGCTCGTTTTTCTCGCAAAGTTGCAACATGACAACATGTCACATGTAACTTGTCGTTATTACACGAAAGTTTAACAATTTATTAAACGGCTTTTAGAAATTGAGAATATGTCATTTTCCGAAATATGTAACTACACAACTTAAATTCCAAATTAATACAAAAACGTGAAAACTTTTACTATTAACGTTTCGTGCTCTTGTCACCGCCGCGCCGGAGTGCCAGCTGTTTGAGAACTAATGGCTTGGCACGCGACGATGGGAAGATCCCAAACAGAATGACCATAATGCCTTTGCCTTGGAAAGTAGGTAGGCCCTTGGTGTGGGATGCAACGTGTGTCAACACCCTTGCACCATTCCATCTTCTTAGTGCGGTGGGCTGTGCTGGGGCGGCTGCTGCAAATGTGGAAAACCTCAGACGGCGGAAAACCTCAGACGGCGCAAATACTCCAATCTTATTGGGACTTATAATGTCCGAGCCGTTTGGGGTTGAAACACTAGGGCCATGGATCCGAGTGCCCACTTGGTTTTTCGAGATATCGCCAAGCGGATGGTCAACTCTTTACGTTATCTGGGCTGGCCTATTTTTTGACCAAAGAATCAGGCACTTTTCCTGTTGACAGCGGTGCGGTCGAATTTTTCGATGCCCTATGACTATATCCCCTCCTTTTTAGGGTTCCGTACCCAAAGGGTAAAACGGGACCCTATTACTAAGACTCCGCTGTCCGTCCGTCTGTCTGTCCGTCTGTCACCAGGCTATATCTCATGAACTGTGATAGTTAAACAGTTGAAATTTTCACAGATGATGTATTTCTGTTGCCGCTAAAAACACTAAAAAACAGAATAAAATAAATGTTTAAGAAGGCTCCCCACATACAACAAACGTGATTTTTTTTGCCGTTTTTATAGATAACGGTACGGAACTCTTCGTTCGTGAGTCCGACTCGTACTTGGCCGGTTTTTTATATGCTTGTACATATTGTTAGGGCCTATTTCACGATCTCTGAATAGCTACTACTTACCAAATAGATTAAAAAATGGAACAGAATTTGTATGAAATTATCGGCCAAGTAGGTTATTTTAACTTAATCGTAGGTGATGAAACCGGCCCTTAGACTTTTAAATTATGTAAAACCAATTAATACATTAAGTTACTTAAATACACAAATTTCATACATACTTGTTATAAGTTATGAACTATGACAGATTTGTTAAAATATAAATTCTATTTAACTTCAATAAAATATTTTAAAAAAGTCATAGAAAAACAACCTAGCTTGCCACAGAGTTTTAATTACATTTGCCAGAAATGCATTATTTCAGTGTTGCGTAGAGCAAAGCTTGCTTACATTATGTACAGTAGGTACCATAGTTTGGTTTCGTTGGAAACAAAGGTTTCCACAATTAATATTCTGCAAGCTGGTACATGGTACATTAACCTAATTTATTAGGTGATGTCGCTTCTTAATTAAATTGACATGTACACTCGACTGCTCGACAAAAGGATCTTACTTGATATTGTGTAGCCAACTGTCAGTCTTATTGTGTACATTTTCTTGGTTTTTGAGGTGCAGTTTTATAATTTATATTACAATTTAATTGACGTTGGCTGTTTTATGATAAATAAATAAATCCGTTGAAACCATAAAGAAAAGTCAAAAAGTTGGTTGCAGCTGGTTACCTTTGAGCTTATTTCCTTTCCTACCGTTCATAACTTTAAAACTTAATTTCTAGAAAATTCTAGAAATGAAAAAAAAAAATGAAAAAAAAAAAAAAAAAAAACAAAAAATGAAAAAAAAAAATGAAAAAAAAATGAAAATGAAAATGATGATGATGATGAATTCTAGGATTTCTTGTCGGAGGAGCTCGTTTGTGGAATATCTCTGAAACCTGATTTTAGGTAAGACAAGATGCATTTAAGTGTCAGTAACATACAAACAGACGAATAAAGTGGCGAGTCCCAAGTGTCGTCTATAAATAATTTTGGTTGCCTTCGCATGTATAGCCTTTATTGATGCCTTATGATTGTTTCGAAATATAACGTCGCGTTGACGCAGCATTAGCGTCATCTACGAACACCGCCGCTAGATGCCGAATCTTCGTTTTAACATCAAAATTTCAGTAATTTTAAAATCATAATTTCATAAAACCACGCGTAACGAGTCCACCTCTAATACATACCATTAATATTGGCTTTAGTAAACTTATCCAATAATATTAGGTATATTAGCCTGGTCCATTTCAGACCCACGGTACCCCTGGCCATACCCCCGGTGGTACCGTGGGTTTTTAAAAGTTAAACGGTACCATCGACTACTAGTGTTGTGATGCAACAGCCATGGCTGATAAAACACGGTGTTAACAGTAAATAGGCAATTACTATAATATGTTTATTATTCTAAAATAACTAAAAAGACATTTTGTATAACAAATCATAGCTTTTTTGAAGCTTTTCACTAAACCAACATGTCACACACTACAAAAAAAATGTATAGGTACTACGTAATTAACGCAATTTCTCTAGTCCGTAGCCTACAGATATGACTTTATGTACAATTTGGAGCTGTATGCTCATTATGTAATCATCGTTGACGATTTGATCTTTGCGTCTTTTTTTTGGAATCATCTCCAAAGTGTGAACTTGCTCTAGTACGTGAAGCAATCGCATCAACGTAACCGTGTTTTTATTAATCAGTTTGTTTATTTTTGAGTGGAAGGCTTCTAAAATGTTTGTTGTTCGGTGGCGTTCACCAAACACACTAATTATTTTCGGACTATGGACCTTGAACCAAAACGATTCAAGATATTTTATAAATGCTTCTGGTATGTTATCGGCTTCAGCTTTTATGTAGTCCATACCCTGTTGAATATTGTCTTCAGGAAGAAGCGGCAAGGCACTTGCCAATGCAACGATTCTACGCCCAGATTTCGTTTTTGTGCATCGTAACGACTTGCCTTTCTTCCAAATGTTGCGAGTCCAATGATAATAGCACCCTCGTAATGTAATATCTGGACATACATTCAAAATTGCATTCATCGCACCTTTTTCGTAGTCAGTGTGAACTTTATGTGGACTCCACTCTGGAAGTTGCGATTTTATCATATTGAACAAAATCGTATAACTTTTTTCAGTTCGATCCGACATTAGTGCGAAGATTAAGGGTCTTAATTTAATTGTTTCCACACCACTCCCTATGTCACCGTGAATGTTATATAATTGTGCAAAGGGTTTTGGGCAACAGTAAAAAGTACCATCAAAAAAGTATTCTTTTATATTCGGAATTATTAATCGAGACTCCTTTGAGCAAAAAGCAATGATCCGGGTTTGTTTGTTTCCTTCCTCGCAATAATAATCGGCTAAAATTAAATTATGATATTTAATGGGCACTTCAATTTCTTTCACATTCCGAAATACAGTTTTGGAAACTTGTGCTGACTTGTTTCGCGCATCTTGAAGGAAGTGCTTTACGCTTTCATATCGAGGATATTCCCCATTCACAAAATTCAGTCCAGAATTTTTAAATTCTTTCTTTTTCTCGTCGTATAGTTGTTCGATGGGTTTATCCGAATTAAGCACTCCTTCACGCAGCTTTATCTTTTCTTTTAATATTTCATTACTCAATCCATTTAACTCACAACTATGATCTTTGCTTTTGATAAATATGCAATCCTAAAATGAAACATAGACGTAAGTTACTTAGTACGAAACTCTGAAAACTGGAATAATTATTAAAAAATACATTACAGCATTACCTTTGAAATTTTGACAGTACCACAACATTTACTTTTATTGTATGTAGAACACCGCCATAATGTTGACCCATCTGTGTAAGTCTTGTGTCGATGGTAACGGTAATTACCCCGAAGAAGGGCGGTTCCGCCATTTATTTTAATGTAATCTATTTCCATTGACTTTTCTTTATCTTCCTCTTCCATGGTATTTTCTCACAAGTACAGAAAGAACTCGCAAAATATTAATATTACAATTCCCTTGTTTTTTTAGACATTTGAAAGAAGAAAAATAAGAACACACTTTCAAAAACCCAAGAGGTTGTAAACAGAAGAGGTTTTACTATTTAAACGCAAAACAGGTTTTACCAACTATTTAATAGCAAATATAGGTACTTACTTGCATTCATTATTGGAATATGCATTTTCTATTATTTACCTAATTAACTAGTTATCATGCGAGAGATATATAGGTCAACACATCACTAGGGTCACATACTTGATGGTACCGTTTAACTTTTAAAAACCCACGGTACCACCGGGGGTATGGCCAGGGGTACCGTGGGTCTGAAATGAGCCTGGTCACGGGTCTTCTAATAAATGACACTCATGTATTTTAATAACCTACCTATCCAATAATACTCGAAAACGAGGGTCCAGTGATTGACATTATGTCAATCACAGGACCCTCGTTTTCATAATAGGTACTAGCTGACCCTCCAGACGTTGTCTCGTCAAAATTTTAATTTCTTTTTTCCCCATTTTTTTTTCTTTTAAACCACCCTAGTAAAGAGAAGAATAAAACAAAAAAAAAAATTTAAATCGGTCAAGCCGTTCTCAAGTGAGAGGCGTTTTTTTTTTATATAGGGTGACTGGTAATTATTGACCGATACTTAAACACATGATTATACTCATGATAACAAACAACTTTTATTATTAGACCAAACCTGAAATCGCGAAAAAAAAAATCAGCTGCTCCATACGTTCATGTTCGCATAACTCGTTAAAATATAGGGGGCAGCTGATTTTTTTTTCGCGATTTCAGGTTTGATCCCATAGTAAAAGTCATTTGTTATCATGAGTACCTACAATCATGTGTTTAAGTATTGGTCACTAATTACCAGTCACCCTATATAAGTAGGTATACTTATATATTATTTTGATATTATATACGGGCAGACTTAGTCCAATCTGATACTCGATTGACCGTCGCGGAATACACGATCGCTTGAACTTTTTGTTCGGTGAACCTGAACGCGTGATCGCGCCGACAGAGGGCGCTTTCCGGTTTTCCAAACAAAAAGCGACATAAGGACGCGACTATCCCATATTCGACGACGATCACTTGTAAATAGAACGCAGCCTTATCCAATCTGAATCTATGTCAAATGTCTTCTTACACCTTACCTTACCTTACCTTACTTCTTATTTAGTTATAACAAAAACGACTTCTTATTCTCAAAGATATATTTCATATGTAGATAAATATAAGTATGGAATTTCTATATCACTTAAAAAATAATAATATACTCTATTCATTATCACCACATTTTATACATACACAAAAATATAAATGAAACAACTGTGTCTGTCAAACATTCCTGTGTAAATTTTCAAAAAGGGAAAATAATGTCTGTTTTCACTAACACTAAGCGACATCTTAATGAATGCCTACATTAAATCACGTTGTTGGATTTGTGTGCTTTAGTGATTGAGCGATCTTTAAGGTTGCCTTCTCATCTGGTTGGCGTTGAAGTTGCGTTAACACTGTGAGTACGGTCGATGAACGCCTACGTAACATGTGAAGGGACTCATAAGTTCTACGATTAAAAAGCTGCCTATCTGGTAAAAAAGTTGAGAAGTTTAGTTGAGAAAGCGCACCAAACAGACTGACATTAAGATACCTATTTATAAAAAATGTTGTAAAAGTTGCCCTAGGAGGATAGACGCCCCATAATTAAAATTGTGACTTAAAAACGACTATCATCGCAGTTAATATTAACATTTATAAGCAAAGAACACGCCCCATCCTTAGTACCATCCTTAACTGCGATGACAGTACCTACGTTTACAAGTTACAATTTGACATATGGGGCGTCTATGCTCATAGGGCTACTATCCCACAATTACTGTATAGGGTAATTTTTGTTACTTGATGATTCGATAGACATAATTATAAAAATATACATTCCACCCCACAGAAAAGATAAAGAGGTTCTTTCTTCTCTTTATCTGTTCTGTGTTCCACCCTGATCGTCGTTAGTTACAATATATTAAGAAAATAGCTACTTATTAACAACTCCCTAATTGTGATATAAACACAGTAACAATAATATCTTTCATTTTGATTTATCAACAAACTACATGCTCTATTATCTATGTTTACGAAGTAAGGACCGCTGCATGTTCCAACAACAATAAAATGAACATTGGGTTGGCCTGTCAAAATGAAAGCTATTTGTGGTTGTGAGTAGGATACACAATAAGGTTGCAGGTACACTCCAATAAGCCTTAAGCTTACACTGGCATTACATAAACTTTACTGTTCATAAACAAGGTTTATAATAACCATCAAAACTTCTCGATACATACAATAATAATCTACACACACGTTGTTATTACGCTTCATCTTTAACAAACATTGGCAATATATTAACAAAAGTTTTAAAAACAAGGGAAACTGGTGTTTAGGGATGTCAACAAAACGATACCGTATAACAAAATATATTATTATGCCACAATGACAACAAAAATAATATTACTTAGGGTTAATTTGACCAAAGTCGGATATCTTTTCAGGGTATAAAAGTTTGGTCGAATTCACCCTAAAGAAGTTTAAGTATCTACTGTACTTAAGAGTTTTAAAGATAACTTTAACATTAACCCTCTTACAGAATAAAGTTATTCCAAGTTTAAACCTGTGAAAGTGTAGGGTTATTTCTTTTGTCATCCTGGTATCTATAACGTTATTCCGTGTTTATTAGTAAGAGAGTTAAAGTTTTAATTATATAAAGAATTAGGTATATTTCTGAAACGTTATAAGTACTGCAAAGGTTTTACCGGATAATTCTCATTAAAATAGTTATCCACCCGTAATCTGAAATTAAGTTTTAAAATAAAACGGGTCGTGATTCTGAAAATCGTCCGTGAGGCGTGAACGAACTTAGTGTTAAGTTTTCAAACATTATTTAAGCACTTATAAGTTTACTTCGCTAGTTCGTTTTTCACCCATTGTGTTATTTTAATGAAATATCTTCATGAACATATCCTGCCTGGAAAATTGTCTACAGAAATGATCTATACCTGCAATAGGTTTAGAACCTAATAGTTATATATAAGCGATTGAAATCTGCCAAACACGAAAGTTGAACGAGTCACCGAGCAAAAAGACTATTTCATGTCAAAGTACACAAGAACTTTCAAGTAATAAGTATTTATTACATAAGACAAATAAAAACAACAGGTCCCCATTGCGATTTACGACGAAAACCATTTCTTAATAATTATTTTACATGTTCCCTGATCTGTAGGATGTAGGATGTAATCTTCATTCGGAATGACAATGTTCTGACGTAGGATAAGGCTCTTCAGACTCCCCGAAAGTGCCGTCTCCACTTCGCTTAGCTCTCTTTGATATCATGTCGTTTGTGGCGGCTTTTACTGAAACAAAAAGTAATTTTACATTATTGCTTTATTCATCATTGAAGAGGCAATTTGTAGTACAAATACTTGTACGTTGCGGTTGCGACGCGAAGGTATGATGAGATCCCATAATAACCTGTGTTGAGTAGGTACGGGTTGGTTTTTATTTTTGATTAACTCTTATCGCTCTCTCTCTCTCTCTCTCTTCTCTTTAGTTGGAAAGGGACTGGACCCCACGACACAGGGAATCCTAGTGTGGGGTCCAGAAAAATTGTATTTATTGTACCGTGTTTCTTTTTTTCCTGAACTGAATAAAGTTTTTTTTTTTTTTTTTTTTTTATCTCCCAGCTAAACCCTACCATACTTTAGAAGTTATTTGTCAACGTAAAGGGCCTCACACATTAAGCAGTCTCTAGTCAAGCGGCCTGCTGTCCAAGGTCTGCATAGCCCACACACTACAGCGATTATTGCCTGCCGGCAACGTCGATTTCACATAATTAACATAATATATTAGTCTACGAGTTTCACATCGCAATAGCGCACGCTGGCCGATAGCTGTCGATGCAGGCCTGCGCCGGCAAGCGGCTACACACTCTGGGTTCGCATTGGTCGTCAATCCAAATCCATAAAGGGTACTGTGAGTAAGTATTCCCTTCATTGTGCGTGGTCTGACACGCACTTGGATGGTTTTTTTTAGTTTGCAACCAACATTTAAGGTACTATTAATAAAACATTTGCCGAATAAGTTCTTTTCAAATATGAAAAGAACTTATTCGGCAAATGTTTTATTTTATAAACACTCGCTTTATAAACATTTATTTGGCAAATGTTTCTCTTCACAAATGTTTCATTTAACATTTTAGATTTTTTTGGAAAAATCACGTTTATAAAACTAAATATCATTTTATAATAAATTTTCTAAACCAGTTACTTACAAACTGATCATGCCATAGTATAAAAATAAAATTATGCAAAACAATAATTGTTTTGCATAATTTTATTTTTCTATATTATGTTCTTGTAGTTTCTGGCACTCGCCGGCCTAAACTAACCATGCAGTTCTAACCTAACCACGGATATCTATGAACCTAACATATATATTTTTGCGAGTAAAAACATTTAGCCTAATCTAACTCGTTCGGTTCCGGGTAGCCTACTAAAGTTAATGTATTTTTTTCTATTTCTGCTGATTTTTTAATTAAAAATACCCAAGCCTATTTAATGAGTTTAATTTTTAGGAAATTACGTAATAATGCAATATGTAAAATATGTTTTTATTCAAAGATTATGTTATCAAAAAAAGACTATCAGGTAAGTAACTATTTTTTTAAGTGAATTATTTGGCAAACTTGTTGTATCCTAATTGACAAAATAATCATGTTTTTGCCAATCGTTGCCTGTCATGTAAATTAATTGTCGGTGAAATGACAGGACACCAATGTTCAGGATATATAATAGGCTTTCTCGAGAGAATATTGTCCGATTTCACGTAAGTGACACACGTGAGTGAGTTTCATAGTAAGTGCCTAGAGCCACGATACAATATTGAAAGCTGTATAGGCTTTGGCACCGTAATACGCATAATCACCAGTAGCTCGTGGATATAGGTACGTATACATTTTGTAATATAGATGCCACATGCCAATTAGTCAGGTGTCAGTCACATACAAATTGAAAATATACAGAATATTATATTGTAATCTCAAAGATTTGATAGATTTGAGATGTTTTAATGAAAAGAAAATATTTGATCAAAGTACGATTTACTTTAACATTTTAATTTCTAAAAATATTCTTTTTTATTAAAGTAGAATACCAAACGGTTCAATATCACTTAGTATACTTTAAATTTCTTCTTCTAATACTTAAGTATAATATTACTAATGACCCACCCTTGCTTTGCACGGTTTTTACGACTTGACAAAACATAGAGAATTATTTACTATGTGTACGTATACATTAATGTATTTTAAACATCACACATTATTGTAAACTGCGTCAATTCACGTCGAGTATGTTTAAGACAACAATGCGGCTACACAAACAGACATGAAAAGCGACTTTAATTTATAATATGTATAGAATATATTACTCCATGCAATCAACCGTTTGCAGAGTCATTGACTTTATAAAAGAGCAACCACCCTCTACTCTACGGGGTGTCGTTTCTCCGCTACGAGCTACGAATATGCTACGAGATGGCTACGCGCTACGGATAATTGCTACGAGCTAACAGACACTTTATTGGTAAGTTAAAATCACTGCCCAATACGATGGTTTAACTATGATTCGGGATTAAAATTGTGTAGGGAAAAACGTTTTTTTCCTTTTTGAACCCACAACCTTGTTAGGTTGTGGGTTCAAATTCGGGCAAGTACCAATGTGACTTTTTGAATTCATAGTACTTTCTAAGTTTGTCTTGGACATCGCTGACGTCGGTGGAGGAAAACATCGTGAGGAAACCTGGACTTATAGATGAAGTCTAAGTAGTCTGAAGAATAAGTCATTGTCAAGAGGCCTTTGTTGCCATGTAATTGGAAAATAATAGGCTAGTATTTTTAATTTTTTTATAGAGAAAAAACTTGCATGTACTGTCAACAAAAGAGATATCTAGGCAGGGTATACTAACATATTTGTATGTAAATTGCTTCTTGTTCAATTTCGTGACAATATACATTTTTGTGTTGGTGTGTTACAATGTAGGAGTATTGCAAAAACAAAGTAATATATATAAAATTGAACATGAAGCAATTCATATACAAATATGTTACTCTACCCTGTTATCTCAGACATCGCTGACATCAGTGAAGGAAAACAACGTGAGGAAACCTTGACTTATAGTTAAAAGTCACAAAATAAACGTCATTGTCACAAAAAAGTACTTTCAATACAGTTGTTAAACATGGCGTACTTTCAGAGGTTATGATTCGAAAGTTAAATCTTTTGCATAGGCATCTTTCTTTTACGCGGTCGTGACTTTTTTTTACGAGCTCGATCATTAGTTTTGCAGTTGAGTTTTAAAATAAGTCGATTTAAAAAGTTTAGTAGCAAGGAGTTTTCATGCATAGAACAAAATGGGATAGATTTTATACGAGGAAAAATTAATGAGTCCGTACGTCATATCATTGAATTTTCATAAGTCTTTTAAATGGTTGTTTAAGATATTTAATTACCAGTTTTAATTTAATTATTTTCACATCAATATTTTTCAAAAATCGTATAGACTGTTTTCGTTGTAAAAAAATATATGTTCAGTTGCAAAAACGCGCCATTTTCTGATAATTTCAATTTATTGTGTGATAAATCGATTATTTTTTTTGTTAAATTGACGTGCGACGGGTTATTATGAGTTCAAGTACAAGTGATGAAATGGAATTAACCAATTAACTCCATCCGATATTTTATCTAAGGCGAAAACTGCCCAAGATGAAATTTTGTCCCCAAAATCTCGAGAAAGATATAGATAGGTATGGCGACTTACGATAATTTTATTTTATGGAAAAAACAAAAGAAAATTAAGTCATTTTCAGAACATGTTCTGTTAGCTTATTTTCATGAAGTGAGTGGCAAATATAAACCATCTACACTGTGGTAAATTTATTCCATGTTAAAAACTACTCTCAAACATATTTAATTCTTTGATTTGTTTTTTACTATTTCCTACAACTGTATTGAAAAACGTCGTGTGATATACGGGTGTGTAGGTTATTACAAACTCGTGTTATTAAAAACCCTCGGCTTCGGCTCGGGCTTGTCAATGACAGCTCGTTTGCAATAACATACTTTCCACCCTTGTATCACAAGGTACTATTGTTGCCCTGCAGTAGGACAATAACAGGCTGGTATTTTTTATTATCTTTTATAGAGAAAAAACTTGCATGGTACTGTATGAAGTTTTACTTACTGAAAATATTAACCTCCGCTGCTGAAAAACTTTAAGTAACTAAATCAAGTTCAATGCTAACAGCTTTTTGCGATAATGCAAGCTTCGAGTTAAAATCAAATAAGTCAAGTTTATTATAAAATCAGATTTTATTGTATGTACCTACATTTTAATTGAAGAATTAAAAAATCCCCTTAAATAGACATTGTAATCTAAATTCTTAATGAAAGTTCGACATTATATTTATCTCAGCGAAAGGTCAATAACATTGCGTGTGGGACGATGATTTTGTAACTCTTCTTCATTATTGTTTACCAAGTTTGACAGTCGTTACGGGTCGTCAGAAGCCCAAAAGGCTGACAACCAGTCTTACCAAGGGGTATCGTATTACCCAGTAATTGGGTTGCGGAGGTCAGATAGGCAGTCGCTCCATATAAAATTATAAAATATTGGTATTCAGCTGCATCCGGTTAGACTGGAAGCCGACCCCAACATAGTTGGGAAAAGGCTAGGTACTCGTAGATTGATTGATTGTTTACCAAGTTTGAGATGATCTGGCATTGATGGTTCATTCTGCATCTGATTCCAGATTCTCAATGTCGAAATGACCTACACGGGGTGTACCAGAAAGGTGTGGTCAAACTTAAGGGCGTGGTACAGACCATCACACTGAACAACTTTCTCCATGGGGCCAACATCGTAATAGCGAAAAATAATTAGTCGTCCCATACATTTGCATCGACTAGGTATTGAAGTTTTCTATGGGGCAGTTATCTGTATAAGTATTTTTGAAATTTATGTAAGTACTAGCAGCGCCCCGCGGTTTCATCCGCGTAAGTCTCGAACCCGTAAGAATATCGAGATAGCCACTGACGCGTCCCGCTCCCCGCGCGACGTCATTAGGATTGTCCTTGAGATTTTTTGTCAAAAATATGCTACCCATTACCACCTTTCCAAAAAACCTAGAACGCAAGGGGTGGGTCCACATACAAAATTACAAAAAATAAAAAGTAAGAGCCGGAACGCGCGTGCTGTCATTGTCCGTTCAGGCTCACTTTCGTGCACTCGGACAATATTGGGTTTTCGTTCGGGCTCACTTTCATGCAATGGTCGTGCAAGTGGATAAAAAGTATTATATGTATTAATCCAAGCTATAAACCATCTGTGTGCCAAATTTCATCAAAATCCGTTTAGTAGTTTTTGCGTGAAAGTGTAACAAACAAACATCCATTCATCCATCTTCACAAACTTTCGCGTTTATATTACAGATTAGTTGGATTAGTAGGATTTGGGAAAAAATTTAAAAACTATTTTTTATCCGAGTAGAGTTAACTTTCCATTTTGGGATGATAAAATAAGTAGGTACTATAAAAGTTTTGCAGTTCAAGCCCTCATTTTTTTATTAATATCGATCCCGTGTGTGTCCGTGTGTGTGTGAAGGCTCGGTTTCACAGCTCTGCAGGTATTCGACAGTTATTTAAATTTCAATAGTCTCATATTACTTGATATTACCTACTAGGTATTACCCGCCATTTTGACGTCAGTTTTGCGGCTCTATTGTTAAGATGCGCACGTACTGTTGTGTACATTTACAAATCGACATTATTTTTATGTACGGTATAAAAAGTAATTGCCTTTCAGAACATTCTTAAATTCAGGGTATCTACCCTCATTATGATTGTGGGCCCTTTCATCCGTCCCTAAAAGTACATGTTGGTAATATTATATAATATCAAACTGTACGCCGCAGGCCAAAGGGACAATTAACCACGTTAAATTAAAAAGAATATTTATGCTACCTGTGATGCTGAGATTGATTCCTTATGATGATTCTTTGAACCGTAGACCAGTGTTCCAAGACCAATTAAGACAGATACGTACCACTTATCTATGTTATTCAAAAAGCTTTATTTAGTTGTATTTTGAACTCTCACCTCATTTTTGACCAGACGGTTTTACCTAAGATTTATGAAAAAAATTGCTACCTATTTACAGATTTATTAAAAAAAAAACTTACAATCATAAGCCCATCCAATCTTGGCGAACAGGTCGATGAAACCGGTTGACACGTTCATCTTGCCCAGTTCCGAGGTCCTATAGTCCCAGGGGAACACGTGGTGGTAGTTGTGCCAGCCCTCGCCCAGAGCTGCCAGGCTCACCAGGCTGTTCTCCACTGATTTTATGAACCTGAGAGGAAAAAAATCAAAGGTAACTTACATAGACCAAGACGAAGATGGAAGGACGAACTTGACTTATACCGTAAGCACTGGTCTGCCATCAAATGATCGCCACTGACGCCGCTGTTCACGTACCTAGCCACTTACTGGGCCCAACTAATCTGTCGAAGTATCGACTCAAGAGGAAGAGGATGTAACGTGATTAACGATCCGTGTTTGAACATCGTTCCAGAACAAAACTAAACTCTACTGAAGCGTCTTCACAAATTCCCTGAAATAGTTTGCCTAAGTTCTTCTTTTGTGAGATAGTCAACTCGTTCTAACCAATTGAAATCTAAAAGACTTGCAAAGAGCTTTTGTAACCTTTACGAGATTGACAATTTGCTTGAGAGTACTTCTACAAATCGAGAACGGACTTACACGTCCGCCTGTTTAGGAAATAGAAACAGAATAAAGGCATTTTACTTATTATCCTATTTTCAGACTTATAGAAAGAAAGAAAGAAAGAAAAATATTTTATTTGGGACACGCACAGGAAATACAGTTAAAAAAGAGCATAGGAAGAGAAAAAAAGAAGAAAGAAGAGAAGAAGAAGAAAGAAGAAGAGAAGAAGAAGAAAGAAGAGGAGAAGAAAGAAGAAGAGGAAGAAGAGTATAGGTTAGTAATTGTAACTCAATTCAGGCTTTGTTACATAGTTCTGCTAGAGCTTACTTTTGTGTTGACTATAATAATATGAACGATTAGAAATAAAAACGACCACAAAAAGCGGCACATTGTGCTTCACACGCAATGATTTTGAAAACCATGTACAGTCAGCGTCACTATGTTCACCTCTTAAGTTTTACAATGAGGATGAAGTGAGGGTAATAATACGTCAGTCGTAAAATGAACATGATTGTTGAGAAGGCGTATCAGGGGTAAATTCGAAACCCCCTAGGAGATAACGCCTAAAAGCGAAAGTCAGTCGTCACGCCAAAGGGATTAGTTACCCTTTGGTGTGGCGACTGACTCTCGCTTTTATGATTATTGAATAATTAACAAATACTAGGAATGAAAACTCGGTACAAAATTCATCGCAAAAATAGATTTGTATTTCCCCTACTATATAAATATTCATGCTGTTGCGTGTGCTTTAACATTGAATTTGTTACGATTTTTCTAAGGAAAAAGGTAACGGCTTGACGTGGATTCAAACCAGAGCATCGCCAACTAACTACTTAGTCAATACGAGTTTTGACTAAGTAGTTAGCGAGCTCGTTGCGATAGCGATGAATTTGTAATGTACTATCGACAGTTCTACTCTATCACTCAGTTTCTGTCTAATTGATGGTTGTTATAATTTGAGGGTAAGTATGCAATCATTTTATTAATTGAGTTAAATATAAAGTAAACATTAATCAAGTACGACGACGCTACGATTCTCAACAAGATATTTTATTATAGTTATTAGAATTCTAAAAAAATGCTAATGTTTGTGATATTATGTCACCAAAAATATACAATACTATTTGGTAAAATAGGTAGGATATTAACAATTATTAGGTAGGCTATTAACTTTTTATTACTGTTGTTTTAAAAAAAAATGCAAAACAAAGTAGGAAAAAAGAATATTGAGTTAGTAATTCTCTCCGAGCTAACTAAACTGACACTAATGATATATATTTATTTTTTTATTTATTTATTTAACCGTTTATGTATACACAAATAAACAGACAAACAGAAATGAACAGAAAAATACGTACAAAGGTGATGCTTATTTCAAAAGAAATTTCCAGCATACCTGCGATAGGACAGTGGATAAAAAGAGATGTAGACAATGTGTGTAAGAGTAGAACTGAAAATAAAATACGTAAAATAAAAAAATAAACAATTAACTTATTAAATAAAACATATAATGTATACTTAAATACATACATACTTCTAAAATAAATATCAATAAAATATCTAATAACTATGACGAAGTGGAAAGATAGTGTTCTTTCACTCTTCTTTTAAATACTGCAATAGTTTGGCAGTCCCTAATGTCAGGCGGAAGTGAGTTCCACAACGGAACCGCGTGCACAGAGAAGGAGTAGGAGTAGAAGTCGGTGGAATGGGAAGGAGATTTAAGGAGGTTTCTAAGATGTGACTTGCAAGGCACATCAAAAAGACGGGCGTAGAAAAAGCATTCCCGCTGATAGGAAGGTGTTTTAGGGTTGTGAAGGATGTTAAATAGCAGATATAATATCCGAGAGTTCCTGCAAAGTCGAATAGGGAGCCACTTGAGTATCTTGCGAAAGTTAGAAACGTGATCATACTTTAGGTTAAAAACAAAACGAATATAGATATTTTGCAAACGCTCAAGTTTATTCGAAAGCTCCTCATTGACATCTAAATAACAGGCATCAGCGTAGTCAATAATGGGCTGAATGAGAGTTTGAGCAAGGGAGATTTTGGTGTTCAAGGGCAAGAAGCTCTGGAGGCATTTCAAGAAATGGAACGTGTAGTGCACTTTACGACTGACTTGAACAACAACATAATATATATATGTTCTTCTGCATCGTTTTTTTTTCGATATACTTAAGTACGAGTATTACCAGTGTCAGTATCACCACTGCTCTCAAAACAATGAAGGAAAATATCGTGAGGAAACCGGCATGTCCTAGAACCAAAAATTCGAAGACATGTGACATCTACCAACCCGCACTGGGCCGCGTGGTGGATTACGGCCCACTCCCTCTCACCGAGAGGAGGCCTGTATGTATGTATGTATGTTATGTATTACAGTGTGTTTTTGTAACAAAATAAAATGCTGTTATACAGCTATGTCGGATTTGAACATGCGTGTCTTGTGCTGGGGTACCTAGTTGATGAAGCTGTGTGTACATGCCTAATATAAAAATAAATACGTTGTTATTAGGGTTCCGTACCTCAAAAGGAAATAACAGAACCCTTCACACTTCGTTGTCCGTCTGTCTGTCTGTCAGTCTATCAAGACCCTTTTTATCCGGAACGTGTGGAGGTATCAAGTTGAAATTAATATCAAATACATAAGTTTTTTGACCCTTCAAGTTCAAAAAAAAATCAAGCTTCTATGTTAACGCAATAAAAAAATACGGCCATCTTTCTGGGACATATTTCGATACTCGCAAGTAAATCAAAACTTGGTACTTCGCGTTAACCTAGAATCATGAAATTTTGCAAGCAAGGTCTCATAACACACATACCTAAAGGAAAAGTCCAAAAATTGTTAATTTGTACTTTTATCACATATTTTTTTTTTGATTACAATGTTAAGTTTGTTTTTAGGATAAATTCTTTTCAACTAGGGAACCCTTCACTGTGCGTGGTCTGACACGCACTTGGCCGGTGTTTTACAACTAACGACAATAAAATCTTAAATTAGACTTTCATAGTTTAAGACTTACGCAGCCATTCTATAAAAAATTAATCCCGATCAGTCGCGTCTGTCGATAATCGTGCCTTCTTAGGAAAGTCACCGAAACGGAAAAAAACTTTTCCATTAGGAAATCGGAAAGTTTCCTACCTCTTGGAACTTATCCACTACTTGGAACAAAAATAGGTAAAAAAATATAAGCAATTTATAATAATGTTTCATAGAAGTAACATAAATTGGAAATTGGTAAATACCAATACTTGGTATTTACAGAGTTTCGTATTTAATACAGTTTGTAGAATATTGTTGTTTGTTGGCGGTAGAGAATGAAATAAGTAGCGTATAATTCACACACGATGGAGCATGTTTGAGCTCGATGAAGCGGATGAAAGTCCAGCGTATATCAAAATAATGAACACGGGTGCTGTGTGCACATCCTCGAGCGTTTTAATGGACTGCATTGATATTAAAATGGTACACACACCATCGAAAAAATTTAGGAAACGACTGAAGCGGCAACATTGTTTGCCTCTTTGCGGCTTTCTTCCGGCTCCTTCAGTGTTTGACCGAATGCCACAATAAGTGCGGTGTCAGTAATCGACAGGTTTTAATATAAACGACTAGCTTTTGCCAGTGGCTTCCCCCGCGTTAATGTCGGAAAATATCCCATGGGATCCTACTACCGGGAAATCCTTCATTGTTCCTTGGTCTACATTATAAAGGGAACCTCTGTGCAAAATTTCAGCTTTCTAGGTCCAATGGTTTGGGCTGGGCGTTGATGAGTCAGTCAGTCAGTCAGTCAATCAGGATTTCTCTTTTTATTTATATGTATATATACCGGATATCTATGATATATACTCGTACTCATAACACAAGGGAACGGCATTTTTGTTGCATGAAATATTATGTCTAATATAATACACACATCAAAAGTGTCTAGGGATCAAGCATTTTTATGCGGATTTCTTGAGATTGAGATGTGGCTTTGTAATAAATTTATGATTTTATAAATTTATATGGATCCTTTTTGGTGCATTTCATAATTTGAATCAGGAACTGTGAATCAAATTCGAGTAAAAGATGAAAATCAGCTGTCAATATTTTCCCTATAAAAACATACAACGCATTGAAGACATTATTAGTGCTACTGTTTCCCTACTACTGATTAAAACCAACGTTATTATGGAGCGGCGACGTCATTTAAGCAGGGAAGAAATGCTCAGAGCCGTGGGAATGATAGAAGCTGGTTCCCGGCAACGTACTGTGGCTTTAGCTCTGAATACAAGTCAGAGTGTTATCAGTCGACTTTGGACACGTTACCGAAGCACTGGTACCGTGGCTGAGCGCCATGGAGGACGGTATCGCTGCACCACACGGAGACAAGACCGATACATTCAAATCTTAACTCGAAGAGCTCCAACTATAACCGCCATGATGTTAGCCGTGAGGCTTCATCACTCTTCAGGGAACTTAATTAGCGACCAAACAGTCAGAAACCGCTTGCATGAAGTGAACCTTCATTCCCGAAGACCGCTACGGGTACCACCTATAGCAATGCACAATCGTAGGATTCGATATCAATGGGCTCTTGAACACAGAAATTGGGCAGAAGAACAATGGCGTTTCGTGTGCTTTTCTGATGAGTCTCGTTTTGGTATGAGACCGGATACAAGACGTATACGACACTGGAGAACCCCTGGACGCCAACAGCGATTAAAATCCTGCCAGGAAGTCCATCCTTATAGTGGTGGAACCATCATGGTATGGGCGGGTATTTGGATCGGCGGAAGAACTGAGTTGATTTGGATCAGAGGCAACCTCAACGCTCAAATTTATGCTGAGACGATTGTATCAGACGTCATCGTTCCTCTACAAGTGCAAATCGGTCCCTTATTTCAGTTAATGCATGATAATGCACGACCGCACACCGCAAGAGTTGTAAGACAGACTCTCGCCGCAGCTAACATCAATGTCCTGCCCTGGCCTGCTCAGTCGCCAGACTTGAACCCGATTGAGCATGCATGGGATATGCTACAGAGAAGAGCTCTGCCGAATATGGAGGGTATCCAGTCGCAAGAAGACCTTTTTTTGTTGTTGCAACGAACATGGGCGGCCATTCCACAGCGTGATTTGGATGAACTCATTTTGAGTATGCCAAACCGATGTTCTTGTGTTGTTAGTGTTCGCGGTAGAAACACGGATTATTAATTGTTTAAGTTACCCAATAAAATTTTAAAGAAAACTGTTATTTCAGTCTTTTTTTCGAACTTTAATGTTAGTGGTTCAAATGTCAAAAATCCCTTTATTAGGAAAATGGCAAATTTCTTTATTAATGCAAAGGTGACTTGGTTTATCGTTACTGTGACAAACGAAAACACTTTATTTGATGAATCCTTAAAGAAAATTTTAATTAATATCAATCAGGAGAAAAGTTAATGCAAAAATATATGTTGATCCCTAGACACTTTTGATGTGTGTATTATACAGTTTTGGGGTGCTAATTTTCGATCTGAAGTCAGATTTTTACTATCAACTTTAGTTTTTTGAGATAATATTATCTCAAAAAACTTGACTTTCAAGAAAAAAAAAAAAATAATTAAAAAAACAACCACTACTTATCAAAAATTTTTTTATAAGATTTTCGTGCTTGACTTGGTACACAAGGGCTGTTTTTAATGCTCCAATTACAGTTAGTTCGCCGTCACGTGGGCATTCCACTGACCCTTTTTTTTTTTTTTTGTGGATGGGAAATCATCAAATGACTTCTGCCACTCTGGGCAGAGCGGGAGGGCGTGTCAGACTTTTACTGACTAAAACCCACCCATGTTCCTTCAGTTGCCCGTGCCAGGGCCACAGTATCTCTTTCGAACTACCCGCGACCCCGGTGGCATCGGCCCAATTGACCCCGTCACTGCTGACATATCTTTGAGGCGCGCGTGTAACATAACGCGCCGTCGACCCGGGCCTGGTCCTTACCGGATGGCGAGCTGCCCATTACTCGTCGTCCGCAAGCCCGCGCCTACGGTGGCCGGGAATCGGCGATCGATTCCCGCCACCCAGGGCGTCTCCTACGGCGGCTAGGGGCACGAGGGCGCGGCTGTTGCCTCTCCCTCACGCGTTCCGCTTCCTCCTTTGCGAGCATTACTGCTTCGCAGAAGGAGGTGACGGCCTCCCATGCACTCTCGCTCCGCACCATGGCCTGGACCAGGTTTGGACGCAAGAGATCGCCGCCGCCGATCGCCTCCGTGAGAACACGGCGGTGCTCCGCCCAAGCCGGGCAGACCTCTACTGTATGCTCCACCGTGTCCTACGGGCGATCCACACAATGGTGACACCCGGGCGTTTCCTCCCGCCTTATCCGAAACAGGAACCTCCCGAAACAACCGTGTCCGGTGAGGACCTGTGTCAGGCGGAAGGTGAGGACGCCGTGGCGCCTCTCCAACCAGTCATCAAAGAGGGCACTTATCGCCACAATTGTGGCGTGCCTAATACCAGTGACCCTGGTACCGCTCCTCCATAGTCCGAATATCTTGATGGAACCGTTCCCCTTGTTCATCACTCAGATCACCAAGATTTTCAGGGAAACAGTCCTAATGGATGTGGAGGAAGCGTACCTAGATGCTGCTGTATCTCAAAACTAGAACTGTTAGAGATAAATTGAGGCTAGATTTGATCACCTCGAATAAAATTTCATGCAAAAAAAAAGTCTAATTTTGTTGGCAAGGGTTGGATCGAAGTGGCCGTGGAAAAGGATGTTTGAAAGAATTTGGGGAGCTGTGCTCAGCAGTCGGACAGTGTAGGCTAACTTATATAACGTGTCGTTTTGCATCCTCGTCTAATTTCAGGGTGTGATACAGAACATCAAATCGAACAACATTCTCCATGGGACCAACATCGTAATCGCGAAAAAATTTTTAACTGTCCCATAGTCAACTTCAGTACCTACTCGACGCTAATGTACGGGACGGCTGATTATTTTTTCGCGATTACTTTGTTGGTGCCATGGAGAAAGTTGTTCGGTTTTATGGTCTATACCACATCCTTTTGACGAGGATGCAAAATGACACGTTGTCATCATCATCTTCCTGCCCTTATCCCATATTACTTGGGGTCGGCGCTGCACGTTTTCTTCTTCCATTCTCCCCTGTCCACCGTCACGCTATCATTCACTCCCACCTCTTTCATATAATTCCTCACACAATCCATTCATCTTTTCTTTGGCCTTCCTCTGCCTCTGCATCCATCAACATGTATATTCATCGCTGTTTTAGTCACATGCGTTTCGTCTCTCCTCATCACATGCCCATACCAAGACAAACGAGTTCCTTTCAACTTTTCTGTCACTGGCGCCACTTTCAAACTTCCTCTTATATACTCATTTCTTACTTCATCCATTCTCGTCACTCCACTTATCCATCTCAACATTCTCCGTTGCATGCACAGAAATCTAAATAATATTTAAATTTCTGTGGTTGCATGCAATTTTGTTTTCATCCGTCTTCTTCATTGCCCAGCATTCCGATCCATAAAGTACGACAGGCCTTATCACGGACTTGTAAATTTTCTCCTTTAAAACGACAAACACGGCAAAACGACACGTTGTATAGGTATATATAAAAAAAAATGTTCCCTTGTGTAATAGATATGGTCTGTCAATGCCCCTAATTTCATTATAAACTGCAAACTTCCTTCCGCCGCGCTCCGTCAGGTGCGAATCGCACATTAGTCACTATTGGCAGGAATTCATTAATTCCATAATGGATTTACACCAACATAGCCAAGTAGATGCCTCGTATCTAAGCGGAATCCATTATATCCTATGTATACTGGTGTTTTTATGGTGATATTCATTTTACTAAGTGTTCGTACCCAAGTATTATATCGCATAGCTATGGTTCGCTTTATAAAATGATGAAGGACAAGTAGTGTGTACTTTACTTGTGTGAACAATAATACACTTCTGGACACATCTATTGGCCCACCTTAGAGTTTAGGTTTCGATGGCCCCTACCGAAATATGATTGCTAGATTGAACAAAAACTGTTGATGCAGTTTTAAACCTGATACATTTTAGCATCTTTTTCGATCGTATTGTTTTAAATTTGAATTCAGAATACCATACGACATGGAGCTACGCCTAACAAGTCGGATATGCGCCTTGTTAAAGGCAATTGATTTTTGAATAAAAAACATGTTTTATCAAATAAAGGTTTAATTTAATAACGCGTGTTGCCTCCATGGGCATCTACCACAGCTCTCATACGATTAGGCATAGAGTTTATCAACCGCTCTATGAAATTTTGAGGGATCATCTCCCATTCCTCTTCTATGGCAGTTTTCAACTCCTGCATCGTCTGGGCAACTGGCTGACGAGCCCTAACACGTCTTTTTAGCTCGTCCCACATGTGCTCAAT
Source organism: Cosmia pyralina (assembly GCA_946251885.1). NCBI lineage: Eukaryota > Metazoa > Arthropoda > Insecta > Lepidoptera > Noctuidae > Cosmia > Cosmia pyralina. Next base: position 18,850,106 of record OX276346.1, read on the forward strand.
GGGGTTCATGTCTGGGCTTCTGGCTGGCCAGTCCATAACTGTGATGTTCACATCCCGAAGATATTCCCTGACGATGCCGGCCGCATGGGCTCTTGCATTATCATGCATAAAAAGGAAATTTGGGCCCACACAGTCCGTGTATGGTATCACGTGAGGTTCTAAGCACTCACGAATGTACCATTCAGCATTTAATGTTGGCAGCCGTGGTCCTGTAACAACCTCAAGTTGAGTTTTGCCGCTCGCGGATATACCGCCCCAGACAGTCCATGAGCCACCGCCATAAGCAACCCTCTCTTCAAAGCAGCATTGTGCGAAACGCTCTCCCTTACGTCGGTAGACCTTCTTCCTTCCATCATTGCCATGTAACACAATTTTAGACTCATCAGAAAAGAGTACACGGCTCCAATCTTGCTGTGTCCAATTTAAATGACTGCGTGCGAAATGAAGGCGCGCTGTTCGGTGGGCTCGCGTTGGTTTGGGGCCATTAGCTGGCTTGTGTGGTACCATATCGCGTTCTTTTAACCTTCTCCGAACAGTTCGAGCGCTCACAGATACTCCGTGGAAGTCGCGAAGTTAGTTTTGTATCTCAATGGAGGTAAGGTGACGATTTCTCAAGCTGGTCGTCACGATGAATCGATCCTGCCTTTCAGTTGTGACCCGAGATCGTGGCCTTCCTTGGCGACGAACAAAGCCGCCAGTCTCTAGGTACCTCCGATAAACATTACGGACCGCAGATCGACTTAAATTAAGTTGAGCACTCACGTTTCTTTGGCTGTGTCCGGCCTGAATAAGTGCCACAGCTTGGGCGGCGACTTCAGGTGAAGTATCCATAGATTATTGATAGAACCTCACCTTAATGTTAAGAATAAGTAATGTTTGTTGCAAAACCAAAGATATCAATCACTTTTTCAAGAATTAAATCCAAGTAAACCAATAAAACCAAGTTTTCTTAGTATTCGATTGTTTGATATCAACAAACAGACTCCAAATTGTCTTTTGTTTCTTTAAATTCTGTGTTCGAAATTCAAAAAAAGACTATTGAATGAAATTGTTAATGTGCCAGGTTCAAAACTGCATAAAAACTTTTTGCTCGACCTAATATAAAATTTTAGCTAGGACCAAACGAAACTGAAAATACAAGGTGGGCCAAAAGATGTGTCCAGAAGTGTAGTTAGAAATCTGAGCGTCAACTGCTCCTGTAGGGGAGAGTTCAAAGTTACAGCATGTCATAGTTGTAATAAAACTTATCATCATCTGCCTAGCCTTGTCCCAACAATGTTGAGATCGGCTTTCAGTCTGACCGGCACACAATTGAATACCAGTTTTTTTACATGGAGCGACTGCCTAAAATACCTAAAAAAACTTATAAAGAAAATAGTAATTTCATACCGGGCCAAAACCTTATGGAACGGTTTTATAATCATCTTCAACTCAAAAAAAAGTTAGCTGCATGGAAATGAGGGTAAAATTATATGTCAGTCGCGTAAAATTAACAATATGCTTGTTGAGAAGGCGCATTAAGTGTACATTTGAAACCCCCTAGGGGTAATCTCTTTGGTGTGGCGACTGACTCTATTTTGATGATTATTGAATAATAAACAATTACTGGAAATTTTTGTTCGGTATAAAATTAATCGCAAAAACCGAGCTGTACGTCCCCCCCCCCCTCCCCCCTAATACGTTTTGATTGATTGATGGTACCCGCATGGAATAAAATATCGCTGGTTTCGCAATATGCACGTAGCATTTAAACGACACCTACATCTAGTAAATTCAAACTACATAAAGAACGTGTGAATTCATAATGTTAACAACAATATTGAATATTGTCTTGTCCATAGAATAGGGAAAACATTAGCAATTTACGATGTAGCTCGTAAAGAATAATATTATACTTCCTGCATTTATGGATAGTAAACCGTAATAAAATGGGTGGAAATAATAACGATAGAAAAGTTTGTATCTTAATAAGAAACAAAATTGAACGGTGTTTTTTTTTAGGCACTTTCGTAAATATTGTTGCAAACATTCTCCAACATCCATTAATAACTACTTAGAAGTTTATCTAGGTTCAATGTATCTCACGCCTCAAGATTATTCAGAAGCTGCCCACTGATGTTGAAGATTATCCGACCCTACAACATTAGGCAATTTTCTGTTTTGCCCATTATAAGTCAACTGCCTTCCAGTCAACTCGGTAATGCCAAAAATCTTTAACTTGTTAATCCTCAGAAACAAAGCCGATTGTGATAATTTTTAAGTGTTTGTTATAATGTGCTTATAGAGGTATGAGGAACAGGGTGTAAAGTTCACTCATCCTCCATAGAAAAGAAAGGATCCTCCGACCAGACGGGTGTTGTGTTTGGTGGGCTACTGCCCCAGTTGCGCGGTAAACTCTGCTTACGCGATGCAGGATTTGTGTAACGTCAGGTCTTTGGTGCGTAGTTCGCATGTAGCGTTGTAGAATGCAATGATGCTACTCAAAATCAGAAAAATGATTTAAAGTTTGAGATTCCTAAGAAAGCTGTGCCGTCATATAGCGGCTTTACATGACAGCAGTCATGAAAATCCAATGTCAAAAAACGGTGTCTTTAGATTCAGACGGAATTTATGATGGCACGCTTTCTTAGTTCCATTGCATGAAGCGGAGATGAGAATGTTGAGATGGATGTGTAAGAAATGGGTATTTAAGAGGAAGTTTGAAAGTGGCGCCAGTGACAGAAAGTTGAAAGGAAATCGTTTGGCTTGGTATGAGCATGTGATGAGAAGGGCTGCAACGCATGTGACTAAAAGAGTGATGAATATACATGTTAATGGATGGAGATGCAGAGAATTGGAGAAAGAAAAGATGGATGTATTGTGTGAGGAATGATATGAAAGAGAAGGGAGTGAATGATAGTGTGATGGTTGACAGGGGAGAATGGAAGCAGAAAACGTATTGCGCCGACCCCAAGTAACATGGGATAAGGGCAGGAAGATGATCCTTTCTTAGTAAATTCAAGCTTAAGAAAATAATTAAATTAATAGTCGTACTTGTCATAAGGCTTGTTGCCCCACAGATGAGCGAAGCTGTTGACGCAGAAGGCAATGTTCAGCGTGATCGTGAACCTCGTGACGAAGCTGATGACGAAGCAGTTCACCAGGGTCTCATTCCAGAAGTACCATGGCAAGAAGATGGGAAGCCCTATGTTCAGTAACGCGAACATTGGAATGAAGAACCTGGAACAAAAATTGTTAATTTTAATATATAAGTACAGGTGTAAAAGGATTTAGTAGAACGGAGAAGAAGGGCCTAGTAGAAAATAAGAGCAAAACTTCGAACCCTAATCTAAAAAACCGACCAAGTGCGTATCGGATCACGCACAATGAAGGCTTCCGTTATTCTGCAGTTGAAAACTATTTATTCCAAAAACAAACTTAACATTGTAGTTGAAAAATATGTTCTCCGATACATTGATATACGTCACGGTCAATTCTCCATCTGCAAATGTAAGTTTGTAATCCCAAATAATTTTTATTATTTCATTAAATTACAAGGTAACGATTTTCGGACTTTATAAAAGAAAGAAAAGTAAGAAAGAAAGAAAAACATTTTATTTGGGACACGCACAGGAAATACATTTAAAAAGGAGCACATGAAAGTAACAAAATAAACATTAAAATACAAAAAAAAGAAATTAAATTAAATAAAAATTCAGACTAAAAAAAAAGAGACCTGTGCGAGGCCAAAAAGGCTCCCATCTCAGCACCTCCTTCTACATGCCTCCTTTTACATGTGCTGTGAGACCTTGCTTCTTGCCAAATTTCATTGTTCTAGGTTAACGGTAAGTGGTATAAAGGTTTTGATTTACTTGCGAGTATCAAAATATTTCACATAAATGGCCGTATTTTTATTGTGTTGACTTAGAAGCTTGATTTTTTTAGAGCTTTAGGGGACGTACGTATTTGATATTAATTTCAGATTGATATCTCCACGCATTCCTGAGAAAAAGGGTCTCGACAGACACGGATACACAGGGGTGAATTTCAACAAATGCCATTTTTCTTATCATATCGGTGAACTTTTTCATTTATATATATTTTTTATTTTTTTCATGTTTAATGTAATATTTAGGATACTAAATACTCCCTTATTGGTAACCATCAACGTATCTTTTAAGACTATGGAGAAAATTCAGTTTGAATTCTGGTTTCCACCGATGTGACAATCCGGCACCGATTATCTTTTCTGTACACCGATATGATAAATTTATTCACCGATGTGATATACATATACAGCGATATGATAATCTATCCACCTTTGAACATCAAAAAAGAAATAGTAGGCTTATACATTTTTGAAGGAGTGACTAAGAACTGAATATCTGAACTAAGGGTATTATTTTCTTAGAATAAAAAATAATGTTTTTTTTTATTATCATTGTGTTTATTTAAAAGAAGTATAAAAAACAAAAATTTCTTGTACGTTATTGTACAATACACATTTTATTAATGTGGCGATCAAGCTAATTGTTTTGCCATGTGTACACTTAAAACATTGTGGCGTTCTAGGTTCAACAATACTAAGAATAGAAACTTTATATAAGAAAACTTTATATACCTAATTAATCAGCCTTTTAAGTTTAACCTTAATCATAACAACACTACAATAATCACAGCTTTAATTATCACTTAATTTAATATTTTTAAAATCTTTGTTCTCAGTGCGTAAGTATCATAGATTACATAGAGATCGCTTATATCTTACATCTAGCAAATAATCTTTACCCTTAAAAAAAAAACTTAAATTAAATCTGTCAGTATAATTTGGTTATTATGTTAATCAGCCTTTAAGTTCAACATAAATCACTACAGAACTTGAACCGTCTTCGTACTCCACTTTTATTAAATTGCACCATAATTAGACTTTTAAGTCATAGAAGACTATGTAGTATACCTATAGTTAATCACAGCACTTAATTACGTACTTTTATAATTATTATCTGTTACAACAATTAAACCTTTTTTTTTCAATTAAAACTAAAAACAATAAAAATAAAAAATTTAAAAACAAATCAGCCCAGATCAAAATAAGTCATCATCAGTGTCACTGCAACCAAAATAATTAAATCTCTGTTTGATGTCAGGAGTTGGTTTACGTGGCTCATTTTTTTCTTTTTTAAAGTTAATTTTAGATTTTACTCTAAATATTTCCTCATCGGTGTCACTGTCTTCCACGGTAGGACTTGAAAATCTATTAGATGCTTTTACCGTATCCTCTTTATTTACGAATTGAGTTGATTCCTCTAAACCAACTAAAATGTTCGTGTCAATTTTCTCTAAAAATGAACAGGCAGGAGTACTTTGATCAAGATCTACATAGTTCAATAGCAAATTTTCAGACATTTTTGTCGAAGAGGATGATCTGGGTGCCGCATTTTCCGAGATTTTTAATGTATTTGATGGTGTAAAATACTTTGAATGTGATGGCTGTGGGAACAAAATTAATTTGTCAGTTAACTTTACTGGTCGCATTTTAGTGATATCTATTTTGGATTTAGTTCTGGATTTTTTATTACTCGAAGTAGAAAGTTGAGGTTTAGACTTAATTTCGTGTTCGGTTGACAAATTGTGGAAGTCTAGATGTTTGCCATGTGGACATTTAACAACATATTTCATACATTCATCTTCTATACAAGAAAGTCGACGTAAAACTATACGATTTTTAGCTTCTTTAGTCCAAATGACTTGTTTGACTTGCAATGTTCCACGAAATGTATTCAAATTTGTAGGGAGAAGCCAGTCCTTTTCTTCAACTTCATATTCTTCTACAGTACTAATTTTCACGCCTTGGACAGCAGATTTTAAATAGTTTACAAAAGAGTCTATATTATTCATATCACCATCGTGTGCAACAAATCGATCCGCCGTTCGCTTCAGTAGCCCACCTACTCCATCTGGCGCACCTTTTCCATGACCACATTCACTATAGTTCCATATTATGTTAGTCAGAGAAGAGCAGTAAATACTGAGTTGGGACATAATATAAAAAATTTTCTTATTCCGATACTGGCCTGATGGAGAATCAGAAATAATAATAAGATTCTGAACAATTGGAGCTTCCTGTTTAATTTCTTCTAATATTGGAACAAGGTGAGCCCAAACGGCGGCAGCATCATGGCGCAGTGAAGAACTAATAGTGCAGAAACATTGAGTTGTTATATTCTCTTCCTTATTTTTATAGTAAATTACAGCAGTGTGTAATGTGAATTGTTGACGACTGCCACCAAAGTGCATAGATTGTATTTCGGACCCGTACTTGGAGCTATAGTTCTCACTAAAGTCAATGTGAACGACACAATCCTTTTCAGTCATGTTTTGTTTGTAGTGCTTAAAAGCTTGACTTTGATTTCGTATATTACTACAATGTGTTAAGAACGGTTTCAGATTGTTTTCAAATATTTTGATTAGTTGTAATGGTTTAACGGTTATTTTTACTTTTTCTACATTAACGGCTATTTTATCGACTCCATTTTTTTTGTAATTCTTTTTTATCTTCTTCCAATTCCAATAAATAACATCTTTGGAGTTATCAAATTCTTGATAATTTAAATGACGATTCTTACAGACAGGACATGTTCTTTGCAGGCATTCTACCTTAAAAATATCACAGCAAATACTACTTAGAATTTCAGTCGTGGTGTTTTCTTTTATGATACGATTTCTTTTTAAAGATGATATAACAAGATCCATGTTCTCATGTTTCTCACATAGGCATGTATTTCTCAAGTTTAATTTTGGCTGCGTGACCCAAAACGGCCTCATTCTTGTAAAAGTGACGTAACTGATTGGAGGGTAGCCCGAAGTCAAATACTTTTTGTGTAAATTTTTAATTGTGTCTTTCATCAGCCTTTTCTGTTTTTTTACTCCATTTTGTGTGACAGTATCCTTTTTACCTGGGCAAAGATTTGAATTTTCATCATCCTCAAAAAACTGAACAACAATCTTACGGATACGTTTTTGCAGGTCTATATTTTTTGGCTTCGTTGGGATTCGTCTCACTTCTAAATTACTCTGTTTTAATTTCTTAAATTCTTGATGTAGTCTCATGTATCTCTTTTTGTACATTAGTTTCTCTTTATTAGCCTTTGCCAATTGTTTTCTTAAATCGTGTATTTGCTGAGTTTTAACGTTTTGATATTTACGAAATTTCATTTTAATGTCTTGTTTGAATTTAACAGTATTAAAGGATGTGTCTAAGTTAGGACTATTTGGGCGTAATGTTGATTCTTCTGAATTTATAGAACTAATACTTGGCGTTCGTAAAGGAGATGCTATTGATAAATCTAGGGGACTGCTTGTACGTAAATAGTGGGAACTACTCGCTACTATGGCATCAATACGCAAATTAGGACTATTACATCGAACATTCTGTCGCAATAGCCGTGGGCTATGAGGTCCTATTAGTTCTTGAGAAATACCGGGCTCATTATCTTGATTTTTCGGTAGCGATTCTGCGTCATTGGTCTCTGAAACACTTGTTGGGTTGTTGCGGGCACCATTTGCCTTATTTTTTTTCCGCTGATAATATGCACGGGCACTGATTCGGTTTTTCTTTTGTGCATTGCGACGTGCATGTGCAGTCATTTGGCTTCGGGTTAGGATAAGTCCAGCTGCCTTTCTTTTAGCTAAGCGTTCTCTGTCTTTTCTTAAATGCTGCTCTCTTAACACAGGATCACTTTTGATTTTAGCTTTTCTTATTCTTTCCATCAACCTCTTTCTCTCTTTTTTCTCCTCCTCGTTTAGTTTTGATTTCAGCATTCTTAAACAAAATTAATCTTAAACAAAATTACTCGAACGAATTGTGTGCGGCACGAGCTGCACACAAGTTAATATTTATGAAAGTTAAAAAATATAATATGTGTATATGTATGTATATAATGTATGGTTGTAGGTATGCTCCATTGTTTTTTTGTTTACTTTAATGAAATGACACTATGTCTACCAATATGATAAAATTACACCGAGGTGATAATATGATCTACCGATGTGATAAAACAATCCACCGATGTGACAAAACTATGCGTCGATCATGAATCAAAACACCGATATGATATTTAAGACACCGATTGATTTTTCTTATCACATCGGTGTAAATTATCACATCGGTGGTAAAAAAGACCACCGATTACAGCGATATGAGAACAGCGACGTGAGAAATTATCGACTTTTTTGAAAATTATGAAAAATGTATAATATTTAGGCTAAATTCAAGTACCTATAATGATGCTAATTTACTTACTATGTCTGTTAGAACCAAACAATCGTAATAAAACTTCACATTACACTAGAAAAATGCAACCACCGATAATATAAAATAATTGCTTGGAAGTAACTGAAATGTCGTACTTACGTAATTGGCGGGAATATGCAGCGATTTGACACACGTCCGTCCTGACTGCGCACTAGCACACACTAACGAGGGAAATAAAATTGGGGTGGGGACACTGTCGGACTCATCGATGCAAAGTTAGGTTTAAATTACTTTTGTGCAGCGATATGACAAAATTTTGCGAGACAAGTACATTTATGCCTCTCAGTAATAAATATTATGAATTACGTAATAAAATATGCTACATATGTTAGAATTTAGTTAAAATAAGATAGGCTACTGATTTTTGTAAGTGTACTAATCTGTTAGCTATTGTTGTGCGGGCATGATACAGTAATATGGTAATATTTACATTGGAAATGATTGTCATCTTATACCGCTAGATGGCGTTACTTTTGGTATGGCTACGATTCATTTATTTTATTAAACATTGATTTTACAGTTAAAGTTATGCATTAATTAATTACTGTATTTTATATAACGTTAAATCGAATATTTAAAATAATTTTAGAATTGTTTTAATGACACTGTTTTACCAAACGAGGTGGCGCGCTACATCCGTTCCCCACTCTTGATGGTTGCCGGCGTAGCGCGTTAGCTCATGGGTCAGTCTGTTACTAGCTGCTGTGCTGCAAGCAAGTGAAATAATTCAAGTATTACGTGTGTCTAAAAGTGAGTTTGAACGGAGCAGGGCTAACATTTCAGAAGTGGCATAAAGTTGGTTGGTCATACCAGCCGATTATATCCAGGCCTACGTAAGTAAGTTTGGTCGTTCTGAATTGAAACTGTCAAAAGGTAAGAGCTTGAGTTAATTTATTTTTATTTGTACTCTTGAGGTACATAATTAATCTTTATTTTATGTGAGATGTATTTGTGGCTGACCCACCTGACCGTGACATAAAATAATGTTGTACTTTTGTCTTCGCCATGCCAAGCAAACCGTTTTTTTTTTGTTGTTTGTTCCCCTTCTTGATTTGCTTAAATGCTGTTATCTAATTCTGTTTGAGTTTTATATTAAAGTGTCCTACATAACGATTTCTCTTTAAAAAAAAAAAAATAATAATACCCGTCTGTTTAATGTATAAATATAATTAATATGGAACTCGCTTCGAAATTGGACAACTGTAGACTGAGTTACAGTATACTCGGCGGTTATTTTAATGTGTTTTCCAGATGAATCCGTGCAATTATTGCTGCTTGCGGACGCTGTCCGCTGAAAAAAGAGCAACTGCTGCCGCTGGCTGCTGCGCCACGGGTTACTGTTCCACTGGTAAAAATGGTGATTTCAAGGCAGTAGCGACTTGAACCACTAGTGAAAATATGTTGTTGGTGGTTTCAAGGTAGTAGCGACTTGTACCACTAGTAAAAATATGCTGTTGGTGGTTTCAAGGTAGTAGCGACTTGTATCACTAGTAAAAATATGTTGTTGGTGGTTTCAAGGTAGTAGCGACTTGTATCACTAGTAAAAATATGTTGTTGGTGGTTTCAAGGTAGTAGCGACTTGTACCACTAGTAAAAATATGCTGTTGGTGGTTTCAAGGTAGTAGCGACTTGTACCACTAGTAAAAATATGTTGTTGTGGTTTCAAGGCAGTAGCGACTTGTACCACTAGTAAAAATATGTTGTTGGTGGTTTCAAGATAGTAGCAACGTGTACCACTAGTAGACGATACGTGTTTATTTATTGACTTAACTTTGTCATGCACAACATTACATAAATAAGATGTTGGTGGTTTCAAGGAAGTAGCAACTTGTACCACTAGTAGACGATACGTGTTTATTTATTGACTTAACTTTGTCATGCACAACATTACATAAATAAGATGTTGGTGGTTTCAAGGTAGTAGCAACTTGTACCACTAGTAGACGAAACGTGTTTATTTATTGACCTTTGTCATGCACAACATTACATAATTAAGATGTTGGTGGTTTCAAGGAAGTAGCAACTTGTACCACTAGTAGACGATACGTGTTTATTTATTGACTTAACTTTGTCATGCACAACATTACATAAATAAGATGTTGGTAGTTTCAAGGTAGTAGCAACTTCTACCACTAGTAGACGAAACGTGTTTATTTATTGACCTTTGTCATGCACAACATTACATAATTAAGATGTTGGTGGTTTCAAGGAAGTAGCAACTTGTACCACTAGTAGACGATACGTGTTTATTTATTGACTTAACTTTGTCATGCACAACATTACCTACATAAATAAGATGTTGGTAGTTTCAAGGTAGTAGCAACTTGTACCACTACTAGTGAAAAATTCTGATAATAATTACAGTTGTAATTGTTTCAAGTAGTTGATTTGGGTCTACAAATGTTACATGTATATAATTGTGATTGTTATACATAAAAACCATTCGATTTGATTCAATCAACAAAGTACGAATTAATGTAAACTGTAAGTCACCAAGGCTGATCACAACAGGAATCAGAAAATCATGTAAAGACTCGCAAATTATTTAGAAAAATGTCAAATTATTAAAGAGGAACACAACGGCTTTCCTATAGGAAAATTGACTACTTTAGCAGCATTTAAATTGATAAACAATGTAATTGATAATTTAGATAAACGCATACCAGTCACGTCATCAACGATCAACGATCATCGATCATCTTTCGACTTTGTCAACTACGATTTATTAATACTAAAATGCAATAACTACGGAATTAGAGGAATAGTTATTGATTGGCTAGCTATTTATCTAACCGTCAACAAAAAGGTAGAATTAAACGAAAATAACGAGTCCACATCATACAGTTCTGAAGATAGTCAAACTAAATCAAGAGTACCCCAAGGAAGCATACTTGGTCGATTACTTTTCCTCATTTATATCTACGATTTACCTACAGCTTTACAACAACAATGCATACTTTTGCTGACGATATCGGTAATAGTAACAAATGATAGTAAATCAGAAACAAGTTATGAAAAACACTTTAGTGAAACAGTAAAACAAGTATTAAAATGGCTCGAAAACAATTATCTCTGTGCAAATTTAAATAAAACCAAATACATAAATAATCGAAACTATAATAAAAAAAAAGTAAAAAAAAAAAATAAAGAGAAGCATTTAAAGTTAATTGTCAAGGACAACAGATTAATGAAGTTGGTAAATACAAATTTCTTGGACTTATTCTAGACCAGCATTGTAACTTGGAAATTACAAATACAACACTCCTGCAAGACACTAAACCAATTTATATTTGCTCTTAAACATTTAAAATGTACCGCGAGTGAAACTGTTGCACTTACTGCTTACCACGGATATGTTTCCTCTTTACTCAGGTATGGGCTCCTACTCTGAGGAAACTCGACGAATATAATTGATGCTTTCCTCGTAAAAAAAAAATGCCTAGGAGCAATATGCAGTATCAGTCCTTTAACATCCTGCAGACCTCCAAGCTGGTTAACATGCAACTTGCATTCAAAATATACCCGTCGAGACCCAACACGCCTAAGAATTCCTTCACATTATTCACATGCTCATTATGTCATAAAAATAGCTTTATCACTGCAATTAAAATCTTAAATAATCCAAAATAAATGAAGAAACTTCTTCTTAAACACTTTAAATCCAAAGTACACAAATGGCTTATTGGTAATTAATTGTTTTTACAAATTAATGTGTTTTTTAAAGTCTATAAATTTAACATGTTTTAATATTTATATGCCAGTCCATGGCAAAGCATGTAATTAATGTACCATGTTTTAAAGCAATTAACTCTTAAAATGTCGATTGCACACCATGTGTACAGATAACAATAGAATTTCAATTGTGTCTGCTAATTAGCGCGCGACGGGTTAAATATATTCTATTCTATTCGTATAATACGCGAGGACGCGTAAATTATGCGGATGGCCGAATGTTAGAATTTAGTTAAAATAAGATAGGCTACTGATTTTTGTAAGTGTACTAATCTGTTAGCTATTGTTGTGCGGGCATGATACAGTAATATGGTAATATTTACATTGGAAATGATTGTCATCTTATACCGCTAGATGGCGTTACTTTTGGTATGGCTACGATTCATTTATTTTATTAAACATTGATTTTACAGTTAAAGTTATGCATTAATTAATTACTGTATTTTATATAACGTTAAATCGAATATTTAAAATAATTTTAGAATTGTTTTAATGACACTGTTTTACCAAACGAGGTGGCGCGCTACATCCGTTCCCCACTCTTGATGGTTGCCGGCGTAGCGCGTTAGCTCATGGGTCAGTCTGTTACTAGCTGCTGTGCTGCAAGCAAGTGAAATAATTCAAGTATTACGTGTGTCTAAAAGTGAGTTTGAACGGAGCAGGGCTAACACATATTAATAATAAAACTAATATTCTATGAAATAGAATAAGTTATATTCTTAAGTTACTTATTTTTATAACGATATAAGCGTTTTTGCTTGTAAAAAAAGTAGAGGGACAGCACCGATGTGACAAAAATAGAGGTTTATGTATTTATTTCTACCTTTGTAAATAGACTTAGACAAATAATATTTTATGCCACAACCCAATAAATACCTAATGAATACAAAAAAAAATAGTACAGAACAATATTCCTTTTTTCAAATACTAATTTCAATGAAGACAAAAAAAACGTCGTTTGGGAAATTCACCCACAGACAGACGGTCAACCAAGGGTTCCGTTTTTTTCTTTGAGGTACGGAACCCTAAATATGAATGCGATATTTTTATGACATAGAAAGGGTCTTGACAGACTGACTGACTAGAATTACTAGATATTTTCTTTCAGCTTTTTTTAAAACTTGTCATCATCATAATTATCCACTTATAGCACTCCTGCACATAGACCTCTCCAATCATACACCATTTAATTTGCGTCCTAGTCAATCTAATCTAGCTGCTACAAGCCACCCCATGGAGATCGTCAATCCACCTAGCCTGAGAGCGTCCTGCATTTAATGTCGCATTTTATTACATAAATGATAATGATAATGTAATTCACGTAATAAAATGCGATATTAAATGCAATTGAAAACAAGTTGTAAAGCTTGCATTTGAATAATAGCTTTATGATAAGGCCTTTCGAAATAAATCAACGTGGATAAAAATATCGGACATCGTTTGACAAACTGGCCAAGTAATAACAGCCGCACGGGTTTAGGCTACGCTTGCCGCGGTTGGTCTGTGGATGGGTGACCATCTTTACATATCAAGACCCCTCCGTGCCTCGAAAAGCACGTTAAGCCTTGGTCCCGGCTGTCATTTGTGGATCGTTGACAGTCGTTACGGGTCGTCAGAAGCCCAAAAGTCTGACAACCAGTCTTACTGGGTTGTGGAGGTCAGATAGGCAGTCGCTTCATGTAAAATATTGGTATTCAGCTGCATCCGGTAAGACTGGAAGCCGAACCCAACATAGTTAGGAAAAGGCTAGGCAATGATGATTGACAAAATACTTTCAGGAAGTTTGCCAAATATTTCACGATTCTCTCTTTCAGTTACAGTATCATTAGTTACAAATATACCTAATACGAGGGGGGATCAAACAGTAGTGAGAACGACATACTCCTTGGTAAGAAAAAAAATAAATACTGGCAGGCATAGCTCAGATACATATTTGTAATATTAATAAAGAAAAAAATCTTCGATTCTCTTTTGTTTTTTTCTGAATGTAATCATTTGTTTGCTTCGTGTCGGAACGTGTTCTCGAAAATGGAGAAAAACGAAGTGCGAGCCGTTATTAAATACCTCTGTTTAAAAAAGTTAACGACGCAAGAGATTCATTGCGATTTGGAGGCAACATTAGGAGAGTCTGCTCCGCCTTATTCCACTGTCGCAAGGTGGGCTTCTCAATTTCGAGTAGGGGGAACGAGCACGGAATACGAACATCGTTGCGGCCGTCCATCGACGTCAGTCACCCAAGAAAATGTTGCGAAAGTCGAGAAAATTGTATTGAGCGATCGAAGAGTTACCATCCGATACTTAATTCAAGAAACGGGCAAATGCCCGTTTCTTGGAAATCATATGGAAGTATTCAATCCATATTGAAACAATCTTTGAATATGATAAAAGTCTCCGCAAGATGGGTGCCGAGAATGTTAACCGACAGTCAGAAACAAAATCGACTTGACATTTCGAAGATATTGTTGGACAAGTTTCAAGAAGATTCTGAAAACTTTTTGTCTCGTTTCGTAACAATGGATGAAACATGGGTCCATCATTTTGATCCCGAGACAAAACAGCAATCTTCGCAATGGAAACGGCCATCATCACCGACCCCGAAGAAGTTTCGTGCCGTGGCATCGGCTGGCAAGGTTATGGCCTCAATATTTTGGGACTCAGAAGGGATATTGTTAATTGATTACCTGGAGCGTGGAACCACTATTACAGGCCAATATTATGCAGCTTTAATTCCTAAGTTGAGGAATTCCATCAAAGAGAAAAGGAGAGGGAAACTTCGAAGGGGCGTGCTGTTTCATCACGACAACGCACCCGTGCACAGGTCGGCAGTTGCGATGATTGCCATTCAGCAAGCTGGCTTCGAATTGGTTGACCACCCCCCTTATTCACCAGATCTGGCGCCTAGCGATTTTTATCTGTTCCCCAAATTGAAAGAATACTTAAGGGGAAACAGGTACGAAGACGATAACGAGGCGATGGATGCCGTGGAGAGCTTTTTGCAAGACCAAGACAAAACTTTTTTTTTTGAAAGGGATTGAAGTCTTGGAAAAGCGCTGGACTCGGTGTGTAGAGAGACTCGGAGACTATGTAGAAAAATAAATTATTAAGTTATCAATAGTCATTATAATCTATCTCATTCTCACTACTTTTTGATTCCCCCTCGTATGTATATACCTAGTTACGAGCATAAATTTCCAAATTGGTTTATTCTGAAAGTTGCAGTCGTTATTTCACGAGAAAATTGTTTTTTTTACGAGTAAGGCCTCTGCCTCGAATTTCGCGGGCAGCGGGGCGGCGGCGGCGGCGGCGCGTCTCGCATTGTCCCGCCCCGCTACCGCGCCGCTGTTTTGGAGGTCCGGTCCATTTGTTTTACGCATAAAATCCTGCCGCTCCCGCTCCGCCGCCGCTGTCGCCCCGCTGCCCGCAAAATTCGAGGCAGATGCCTTAGTGTTTGACACAGCGCGCGCTCGTTCCAAATAGGAAAAAACATTCAAATAAATAAAGTAGACTCAAAACGTGTCATTTTAATTATTTCTGGACTTGTTTAAAGGAAACACGGTAAAAATAGAAAGCAAAACAAAAGTGTATGCCCTGCAAATAATTAAATAAGAACAAAAGTACCCAGTGATGCTAAAACTGTCACCCGTTATTTAGAACAGCTGCTAAAAATATTTTATATTTTTTTAAGTGTCAGGTTAGTTAAACATAATTCTCGACAGTAACAAATACAGCGTTTCAGAATTACAATCATTAGAATCAACAATATAACTCTCATCGGCTTCAAAAGTCATGATTTCATGAAATAGTCATTCAAGAGGATAATATAAACTTAGAGAATAATGAAATGTTGTAATAATGAATTTTATGATTATAATTCTATAATATTATATAACCTCGAGGAGCTCGTGGCTAAGTAATAACAGCCGCACGGGTCGATCCATCAGGTTAAGCTACGCTTGCCGGGGTTGGTCCGTGGATGGGTGATCATCTTTACATACCGAGACTCCTCCGTGCCTCGGAAAGCATGTTAAGCCGTTGGTCCCGGCTGTCATTCGTGGATCTTTGACAGTCGTTACGGGTCGTCAGAAGCCCGAAAGTCTGACAATCAGTCTTACCAAGGGGTATCGTATTACCCAGTTAATGGGTTGTGGAGGTCAGATAGGCAGTCGCTCCATATAAAATAATGGTATTCAGCTGCATCCGGTTAGACTGGAAGCCGACCCCAACATAGTTGGGAAAAGGCTAGGCTACAAATTGCAAATTCAAAAAAAAAACGTAAGAAAATTTGAATTTCGCGGGCTTCCCTGACGCTTTCGCTTTAAAAAGTTTTTTGCAGTGAAACTAATGGACTCGGCACAGAGATACCAGGTTTCTGAGTTTACAATGCAAAATCCTAAAAGCTACTTTATTAGCGAGAAGATAAATAGTATTTTATAGTTCTTGAAAATTCAAGCTGTAATTAATAATTTACGCTTATCGGGAAATTGAACACTTGAATTGGTACCTTTTTTTTTTTTTTTTTTTTGTGGATGGGAAATCATCAAATGACTTCTCCCGCTCTGGGCAGAGCGGGAGGGCGTGTCAGACTTTTACTGACTAAAACCCACCCATGCTCCTTCAGCTGCCCGTGCCAGGGCCACGGTATCTCTTTCGAACTACCCGCGACCCCGGCGGCACCTTACTTTAAAATAATAAATTTCAAAGTGCCATATTACGAATAACAATGATTAATAATGCTTTACTATCTCTGCACGGTGTACCTACTCGCGGTTCCGGCGCAGCTCAGGCGCGGCTCCGGCGCGACTCCAGTGCAGCGGTGGTGCGGTTTTCATTCGTATACACAAGCATGCGGTCCGACGCCGGTGCGGCTGCGGCGTTGTGTACATGAAGCCTTAGTTGTAGGTACCTACCTATTACAAGAATCCGCATGATAATGGTAAAACCATAAACTAACAAATTAACCTGCACATCACATCATGCACATCTGGTAATATGGGATCCAAGCCGGAATAACTATAAGAATAACAATTTAGTAGCTGATGCGTGTAAAACCATTTTCATTTTTTTCCTTCAATAAGAAATAATATTGATATGTAAAAACACGAATGATTTCGATACTGGACATCCTCACGTTGGCTCTGACGGGACTAAACTAGCACAACTCATGCCTTAACAAATTAACCAACGCAAAGTCGGTACTGAGCATTGGGACCAACGTGTGAAGCCAGGGTTACTAAGGAAGTATTAGGCACACTATCATACATCTTTGATCATAGATCTATCAGTTATACATTTTGACAATTTAATTTGAATCATTTGTAAGCTTCGGTATAATAATTATAATAATATATTTCACATAGAGTAAGAAATATGATCCTAGCACGTTCGCAGTCCCAATACAAGTTTCCGACAACGCCATTTGTCCAATAACATTTTCATTACTTTTGACCATTAGTCGATGCAAACGTCACAACTGATGCATAATTATGTTAAAATAAAGGCCCGTGCCCCGACTTTGCTCGTGTACACCGGGCGGTACACGGACTTATGAATTAAAAACACCGTGTACCCTTAGCGTGTACCACAGAGTTGTGGGTATAGAATCGGGTATTTACTGACCATAAACAATAAACTAGTCACAACACAATGTCCATCGTGATCCAGCACTATTTAAAAAAAATGGGTGCCTGCCGTTTTGCCAAAAAGATTTTGGCAAAATTTCATTACCCAAACAAATTTTAGCAACCTTTTTTATACCATTGCAATGTTTCGAATGATTTTAGTACGCATATTTTCATTTGGTCAAATTTTTACTTGGCAAAATATTACTAAGTATAATGTCATTATGGAATTTGGTCTTTAATCAAATGATTTATTACAGCAAACAATCTTCAGACAATAAACGTTTGGTGAAATGATTTGTTAATACAAAAAATATTAAGGCAAAAATAAGATTTTTAGACATTTGACTTGCTGGTTAAATTTGATCTCTTTTGCGTACTTCTTTGTAAGTTTTTGTGCTTGAATTTGTCTGAAACAAGTCAAATTTATGGTTACTTGATATTAGTTTATTTATGGAAGTAGTTAGAGTAGGTTAATTATTTAAAAAAAAATGGTTAGGTTAGGTTAGGTTAAAACTGTGACCTCCTACGCACGAGCCGAGCGAGCGAAGCGAGCGGTGCCGCGGCAGCGGCCGGCGAGTGCCAGACACGACTTGCATTAATAGAAAAAAATATATTGTTTTGAGTAGGTTATCCGGAACTCCACAATTTAGATTTGGTTAATTTCTTCTTTAAAAAAAATGGGTAGGTTAGGTTAGGTTAAAACTGTGACCTCCTACGCACGAGCCGAGCGAGCGAAGCGAGCGGTGCCGCGGCAGCGGCCGGCGAGTGCCAGAAACGACTTGCATTAATAGAAAAAAGAGATTGTTTTTAGTAGGTTACCCGGAACTGAATTATTTAGATCAGGTTAATTACTCAGGTGAATTGAAAACTAACGATACTAAATAAGTATTTGGCTTATGTGATTTTGCATAAAAACTGTTATTCCAAATGAAATATTTGACTAAATAAAAAATGTTAGAAGTACTAGTTGGTAAACAAGTTATAGTTTAAACGTTCATTTGCCAAACATTAGGTTTGCGTTACAACTTTTTGTGAATAGATTTTTTGCTAAGTAATAATTTGGCAAATGAAATTATGCGAAAAATTTTTTGGGAAGTGAAAATTTGTCAAATTCCTTTTGGTCAAACAAGGGAGACCCAAAAAAAATACTGTCTATCGTTTGTCAAAAAATTCGAATTTTTCATACGTTGAGTGACCATTGTTTTATGATCTCGTTATTGATTAAAAAAAATAAGTCATGTTTTTGGTTTTTCTTGTCTAATAGAACTCTTGTCACAAGTCCAGGAACGATACACTAACAAATTCCATAAGTCCGTGGCTGCAGAGCCCATATAGTTATAGTGGCCTCGTGTACCGCATAGGGTACACGGACTCGGCGGAACCGCTCCGCGTGTACCGCATAGGGTACACTGGACTGCGAACGTGCTAGTTATGTGATAGTGTAATATCCCACCTTCCCTCTCGCTTCTATGGTCACAGCTACGCATCAACGAGCCCTGTTGCAACATATGTTCATGGATGGTCGCCTACCATTACACTTTTACACCGCATGGCCGCTTGGCTAGCAAACGATTTACTATGCTGATTGGCGGCTAGGGGGGCAAGCCTTTTTTTTGTTTCTTTGTGGATGGGCAATCATCAAATGACTTCTCCCGCTCTGGGCGGAGCGGGAGGGCGTGTTAGACTTTTACAGACTAAAACCCATCCATGTTCCTTCAGTTGCTTGTGCCAGGGCCACGGTATCTCTTTCGAACAACCCTCGACCCTGGCGACAGGGGGGCAAGCCTGCTAACGCAGTTTTGCCGGATGAAATAGTCGATCATTGACATCGTAATTGTAGATTTTTCCAGTTTTGGTAATCTCCTAGTTGAAAGACGTTATTATGGCGTGCTTCTGACATTCCATTGAAAAATCACGTATTTATTTATTGCAATCTACCTTACCTTTGTTTGTGTACCTACTTAACTAATGCTTCTACAAATTTATATTAACTTAATTAAATTGATTGTTCGTATTTGGTAATTGAGTATGTAATGAGAAGACGCAATCTCCTATTATTTGATTTTTTTACCACTGGCACGCCATTATGAATTTAGGAGATTACGAACTTTTTTTTTCAGCAGAATGGTATTGGCGCTGCCTTGTGTGGTTGTCATATTAACCAATCATTGAAAATAGTAGACTTACTCAGTTGCAAATGCATTTAAACAACAGTTGCAGCGTATCTAAAATGTGTGGACAGCACTCTAGACGGAAATTCGGGAAACTGATATAAAACTATGTTTAAATTAGTTTGAGATGAAAACTGCTTTATGGATTTAAACTGCCTGCTTAGCCTTTTCCCAACTATGTTGGGGTCGGCTTCCAGTCTAGCCGGATGCAGCTGAATACCAGTATTTTGTATGGAGCGACTGCCTATCTGACCTCCACAACCTAATTACTGCGTAATACGATACCCCTTGGTAAGACTGTTTGTCAGACTTTCGGGCTTCTGACGACCCGTAACGACTTCTAAAGATCCACGAATGACAGTTGGGACCAACGGCTTAACGTGCTTTCCGAGGCACGGAGGAGTCTCGATATGTAAAGATGGTCACCCATCTACGGACCAACCCCGGCAAGCGTAGCTTAACCTGATGGATCGACCCGTGCGGCTGTTACTACTTAGCAACGAGCTCTTCTTTTTTTTTGTAGTTTTAAGGATTCAAACTAAGTTCTAGAAAAGAAGATTTAGAGTCCATTGAATAATAAGATATCACCCAAAATACGTCCGCTGATACACATAGTTCTCCGCCTAAACTCACTACGATGACCGCTCGTGTTGTGTGCATCCAGCGGATTACTACGATCTTCTACCATTTTTTTTTGTTGTCAAAATCGGCATCGGGATCTTTTCAGCCCAATCCGTTTTACGAGCAATGTGTACCGAAAGTAATAATATGATCATATGATGATTGTAAATGCCTCTTTTGTGGCCCGTATTGCAAGCATAACCTACAAAATACAAGCTGAAGGTAATGATAACGTTTTTGAACTGTTAACTATGTCAAGAGTGTTGTACTTAGCCAAATAATTTAAAATACCCAAAAATATATTATACATACTAATGTTTGCGTATCTTTATTTAAATATGAAAACTTGTTCCCGTGAATGTCTAGACTTTGATAAGATAACTGTGTAGGTATGTCGTTAGTGAATAAGTAAATAGTAGATTAAATATTATACGAGTATAATGCACAGGATATCAGCCAATAATGTTCCCACTGCTGGGACGCAGGCCTCTTCTCTTCGAGAGGGAATCTAGTGGGCTGTATGCTGTAATCCACCACGCGTGTCCAGCACGCGTATAGCATGACGACGACGTTTTGTCGATGGAAGATTACAGAAAATGACACATTGCCATGCTTAGACGCGTAGAATGCGTAGAAATATTCCTACTATCTGTCATTTTGTCTATTCTTCCGTCGACAAAACCCATTTCTATCGTGGTCATGCTACGCGTGCAGTACACTCCTACCAACTTATCTGTGAAATGGCGAAAATTGGAACTACGGCCGTCATGTTGAAATGTCTTCGATTCTGCCGACGCATGTCATTCGATTGTGTCGACGCATAGACGGTGGCGTCCTCTTTCAGTTCACAGATAAGTTGGTAGGACTGTACAGGACCTACGGATTGATAAATATGTAGATGTCACGTCTTTTTTGGTTCTTGGACATGCCGGTTTCTTTACGATGTTTTCCATCACCGGATTGAGAGCAGTAGTGATGAAATAAATATTTATTAATATCGGTAGTATTTTTAGGGTTCCGTACCTCAAAAGAAAAAAAACAGAATCCTTATAGGATTTCTTTGTTGTCCGTCTGTCTGTCTGTTAAGACCCTTTTTCTCAGGAACGAATGGATGTAACGAGTTGAAAAAAATATCAAATACGTAGGTCTACGGTCCCTTGGAGCTCTAAAAATATCAAGCTTCTAAAAAGTCAAAGTTACTTCCCGCGGGAAGTATTTACCTTTGACTCTTGGCTCTTCTTCGTTGTTTACGTTATTTGCTACAACCAAATAAACCACACCGAATATACCATATTTGCCTTGTCAAGGAAATATCAGTAATATTTAGGTAGGTATTCTTTGATGTCTGATGACGTAGTATGGTATGGTATATACCTGACCGATTTTGTTTTATGTCATTTATTATATAAGGTGCTATAAAAATATCTGTCACGGCTGTGGTGAAGTTAAATTATTGATCTTATGTCATAAATTTGTTCATACAAAAAAATGTGCGTATAAAAAAAAATCGATTTATTTGTATGAAACCGTCCCGTAGTATCTAATTAGTGTTCATTCACAGAACAGTTAGAAAGAGGTAGTAATCGTTTTCATAGACGAAGCGACACATCGCGCGTAGTTTGTGAACCACGTTATGCAGAATAAAGTAACTAATCGTCCGTGAAAGAAGTAGAGATCTTCTATCTATCTATAAATACATTTTGTCAGGAGGAACCTAAAGCAAATTTATTATTTTTCGTGGAGAATTTTAGTAAAACAAAAAAGTAGCTGATTAGTATTTATGTGTCTTATGAAATCATAAGTAAATGCCGTTAGTAGGTACTATATGTTGTTTTTTTTTTATTTTAATTGTACTCGTAATTGGGAGGTTTAAGTTTTCGAAATAGAGACCAAGATCAGATAGGAGATATTTCTGTGCATTTAATGTACATTTTGAAAGAAAGGATTTATCAGAATAAATCATAATTAGGAAAGAACAACAAGATAGTAAAATATTTCTGTTGCTAAAAGAAAAAAATGCCACAAAATCACAATGAGCCATATAATAGTGGTAAACTTGAATCAACACTTAATATCAATTGATTAAATAATTTATCAAGAACATCACGTCTCTGAGAAAGTGGAACTCTGGGACGACGCTTACGATTCATGTTTTCTTTAGATAGATGCATGCCACTTAATCCTTTTTTTGCCCAATTTTGAACTGAAAATGTGCTGAGACACAATGTTCGAATAAAAAATTGATTGATTTTACTATTCCGGGGTACGAAATTTCTTCACTATTGTCATCTTTATACAAATACTATCTCCCATTGAAGCCGTGGCAGATACTTTTATAGCACCTTAAATTTGTATAATGGTTATAATAATCGACATCAAGAAAGCCGACTTCCTTACTTTTACGTCGTTCGTTGAAAAATAAAGCACACATAGGTACCTAATAATAGGTCTTTACCTATGAAATTGCCGTTTTGTATGAAAAAATTTAAACGAATTTTTTCATGCATTTTTTATTTGTATTAATCGAAGTAATCACCCATGCAATCAATGCATCTTTGCCAACGCAGTGGCAGTTTATTGATGCCGTTCTTAAAGAAATCAGCTGGACGGGAGGCAACAAATTCTTCAAAGGCATTTTGTACTGCCTCTCGGGTATTGAATTTTTTTCCCGCCAAGAAGTTATCCAAATTCTGGAAAAAGTAGTAGTCTGTAGGCGCAAGGTCTGGTGAGTAGGGCGGATGACGGAGAACTTCCAACCCCAGTTCTTGCAACTTGGAGACCGTCTGCTGTGCAGTATGAGGTCGCGCGTTAATGCTGGTTGGAGATGTGCCAGCTTCTCCATCATTGTGTTCAGTTCTTCACAGTACACATCTGAAGTAATGCTCACCCCGTTTGGTAAGAAGCTGTGATGAATCACACCGGCGCTAGACCACCAAACAGTGACCATCACTTTTCTAGGGGTAAGTTTTCGTTTAGGGCATTGTTTAGGTGCTGAACCAGGATCCAACCAACTTGCTGAGCGCTTGCGGTTATCAAACAGAATCCATTTTTCATCGCAGGTAACAATGCGGTTCAAAATTCCTTCATTTGTGTGTCTGTTGAGCAGTGCAAGGCACGTCTCGACGCGTACTTCGCGCTGGCGATCATTGAGTTCGTGGGGCACCCATTTGTCAAGCTTTTTTACCTTGCCAATTTGACGCAAATGGACCAATATTGTTTTGACGCTAACGTCGAAAGCTGCTGCTAATTCAGCCGTAGATTGTGTATCATCAACTTCCACAATCGCCTTTAATTCGTCATTGTCGACCAAAGTCTTCGGACGACCGCGAGGTTCATTTTTCAGGTCGAAATTTCCAGAACGGAAGCGAGCAAACCAATAACAAGTGGTGCGTTGGTTTGTAGTGTTAGCTCCGTAAACGTCGTTGATGTTGCGTGCCGCTTGTGCCGCGTTGCTGCCACGACGGTACTCATATTCCATAATTACTCGAATTTTTAACGATGACGAAAAAGATTGAAATGCGATGAAAATGTAACACTAATCAATAAACAAATGACTACTTTTGGAAAAAAAATCCATGTTTTTAAAATAAAATTAATTTGAAATTAGAATTCTTAGCCAAACAAAAATTATTTTGATTTGAAATGGCCAGTACTGCAGAACGGCAATTTCATAGGTAAAGACCTAATATCTTGTTATTGGCGTTTATTTATTATAAAGCGTAACTCATGAATCTGGGAGGAATTTGTATTTCATAAAATTTAATAATAAATAACATCGACTCGAAGTCCGGAATGTTGGCAAAATGAGGTCGATGTTAGTGTAGTATAGCATGAAGTATCATAATTATATTTTTTAGCAAAATAATATTAATGGAGACTTCTTAATATATGGAAATAGTCGAAAATATTCTATTTGTATTTATTTTTTTAACTAAGTACAGTAAGTGCGGGTTACTTTGACTTTAGGGCGTAACTTTGGCCCAAATCGAGACAGATGTTTACTGTCATTAAATCCACACAAGGTTCCGCAAGTACGCGTCTATATCACCATGTAATAGTTACCGAAGGACATACGACCTTCGGTTGTGTGGTCGTGACACTTCGGGCAGTTTATACAGTTGTCTCGATTTGGGCCAAAGTTATGCCCTAGAGTCAAAGTAACCCGCCCTTACGGTATAGTTTGTTTATATTTTAGTACTCCTACGAATTCTTAAAACGAGCTACTAAAACTATGAGTAAAGAAGACTCATTTATAATTCATGGCACGTTGTTGGTACCTATTGCAAGTGCGATTTTAGCTGTAGAAGTTTCCTATAAATAATTTTTATGGTTTGTTGTGACCTTGGTGGTTCAATTTAGGAGAGTTCTACGAACGTCTGCAGTGACAAAGCGATTTGATTGATTGTTTGATTGATATGAACTATCGTCAGAATATTGTCACTCAGGGACATCTGTACTGGTAATCAGGCATATGAGTCGAACGACCGAAACAAAAAAAAAAAACAGAATATAATGGATTTGGGCCAACGTCTGTTCCGTGTAACAATTGATTTGAAATGAAATAGTAAATTAGGCACTTTCGATATCTTTAGACATAAAGTAACGTTCTTGTTGGATCCACGCACGTAAATTAACTGCCTAAATCTATATAATATAAAAATGAATCCCTATTTCTCTTGGTCATGCCATAACTTAAGAACGGCTTGACCGATTTGAATATTTTTTTTTGTTTTATTCTCCTCTTTATTGGGGTGGTTTAAAAGAAATAAAAATAGGAAAAAAAAATTAAATTGAAATTTTGACAGGACAACGTCTGGCGGGTCAGCTAGTGAATAATAGATTGTACTTTAAATTCAGGAAACAATAACATAAGCATTTTGGATGCAATAAACTTGAAATAATCACAGACTAGTATCTAAATCTAAAATTTTTAAGACGCATACGTAAACACCAGTTATTGGTGTGACTTGTGCCGAAATTAGTGCAAAGTAGCGAGTTGGCATGGCACATCAAATTAATTATAGCATGGACTCGAACAAATCCCTCGTTTTTAGTGGGAGATGGGATTTCCTATCATTATTAGCGACGTCCCAAATGCATATTTGTTACTGACAGTTATATACGAGGGCGGGTCAATAAGTCCGTGACTTTTTGATTTTTCCGTCTCTTAATTGAAATGGCAACACTGCTCCCGTCAACAGTCATCTGTCAGATGACTCCTGTCAAAAATTGAACAAGCTGTGACATTTAGTTTGTTTTTGACAGCCGTTAATATCAGACTACCGCGTTGACTGAGAAGAAAATGGAAAAAAGTGAATTTCGTGTGCTCATTAAGCATTATTTTTTGCGGAAAAAATCCATTACGCAAACCAAGGCTAAGCTTGATAAATATTATGGGGACTCTGCACCATCCATTTCCATGGTAAAAAAGTGGTTTACTGAATTCCGATGTGGCCGTACCAGCACGGAAAATGCCGAACGTTCTGGACGCCCAGTTGAGGTCTCCACATCCGAAACAGTTGAAAAAATCCACGATATGGTTTTAGCCGATCGGCGATTAAAAGTGAGAGAGATTGTGGAAGCCATAGGCATCTCGCATGGCTCAGTGGTTTCAATTTTAAACGATCATTTGGGTATGAGAAAGCTTTCCGCAAGATGGGTGCCGCGTTTGCTCACAATCGACCACAAACGCAAACGTGTGACAATTTCGCAGGAATGTTTGGCGTTGTTCAATCGCAATATGAACGAGTTTTTGCGCCGTTTCGTAACCGTGGACGAAACGTGGATCCACCACAACACACCGGAGACCAAACAGCAGTCAAAACAGTGGGTTTCTCGGGGTGAATCGGCGCCAAAGAAGGCAAAGGTGGGTTTGTCAGCCAACAAAGTCATGGCGACTGTTTTTTGGGATGCACGCGGTATTATCCACATTGACTACCTTCAAAAAGGAAAAACAATCAATGGCGAATATTACAGCAACTTATTGGGTCGATTCGATGAGGCATTGAAAGAAAAGCGACCGCACTTGGCCAAGAAAAAAGTCCTTTTCCATCAGGACAATGCACGGGTGCACACATGTGCAGTTTCTATGGCAAAAATCCATGAATTGGGCTACGAATTGCTCCCTCATCCGGCCTATTCTCCCGATCTAGCCCCGTGTGACTACTTCTTGTTCCCAAACTTAAAGAAATGGCTCGGTGGAAAGAGATTTGCCTCCAACGACGAAGTCATCTCACAAACAAATGCCTATTTTAAAGACCTCGACAAATCATATTTTTCGGAAGGGATAAAAAAATTGGAGAAACGTTGGGCTAAGTGTATAGAGCTCAAAGGAGACTACGTTGAAAAATAAAATAACTTTTTATCAAAAAATTTGTGTTTCATTTAAAAAGTCACGGACTTATTGACCCGCCCTCGTATTATTATGACAAATTACTGGTAATTTAAAAATTTTAACGAGGTTACACTATGCATAGATAAGGAATGTCTACGTTGCTATTAGAGTAGGTTCTGGCTGCATTTTATTGCCCAGACAAAATTATGTTGTTCGCACCGTTCGGTTATTAGAAAATTGACAGCAGCAACCAGCAACTATGCTGAAGTCTGGATTTTTGCTGAGATACCGGCAAAAGGTATGCCCCTATAATCTGCAACACGTCTGCTCTTCAGGGATTATCTACAGGTGAGCAGTTTTGATATGAGATAGTTGTATTAAGTATGTTTTTTTTAGTTTTTTTATTTATTTTTTTATTTTGCCCTGACTACAGTTAAAGTTTACCATCAGTTTGTAAATATTTTAAGTTGTAATCTGTGGAAAATGTAGTGGATAGTATATTTGTTAATTTAAATGTTAATTGTGTTAATTTTAATGTTATTTCTGTTTATTTTTAATATACTACTGTTTGTTTTCCCAAAAAATAAAATAAAATAAAAAATATATAAAAATACTCGACCAATTGCCAGAAAGTAACAACACAACAACATAGCTTCGTGCTTTAACATGCAACACGTAATGTAAATGCAAGCCCTTGATGACGAGAGCACTCGAAGCTTACCCGATGTTTACACTAATCCAGTGTTCAAAGTGATTGATGGCGAACACAAAGGAACGCTTCATAATCTCTCCAGCGTCAAGATTTTTATATCCCGTTACGTGACAACACACGGGGGGGGGGGGGGGGGGGGGAGTCACAAGGTCTACCAATCAGCCTAGCCTTTTCCCAATCTATGTTGGGGTCGGCTTCCAGTCTAACCGGATGCAGTTGAATACCATTATTTTACATGGAGCGACTGCCTATCTGACCTCCACAACCCAGTAACTGGGTAATACGATACCCCTTGGTAAGAGTGGTTGTCAGACTTTCAGGCTTCTGACGACCCGTAACGACTGTCAAAGATCCACGAATGACAGCCGGGACCAACGGCTTAACGTGCTTTCCGAGGCACGGACGAGTCTCGGTATGTAAAGATGGTCACCCATCCACGGACCAACCCCGGCAAGCGTAGCTTAACCTGATGGATCGACCCGTGCGGCTGTTATTACTTAGCCACGAGCTCCTCACAAGGAGTCACAAGGTCTACCCTGTATAAATTCTAAGCGTCTAAATTCTAAATACATTCTGATAGGTGCTGATTTAGTATTCAGATTCTAAAATTTAAATTACAGCTCGGTACTTAGTCGCAAAAAAAATTGAATTCTAAGAACTACGTAAATTCTGGATGGTGGATTTTTATGCTTTGCTGGCTGCGGTCGATCTCAGTCCAAAATACTGACCTTTGAATATACATAGACAACCTGCTTTCCGATTCACAACCTTATTTTGATGTTCGATTTGTATCAGCGTCACAGTCCTCACGGTAAATTTTCGTATAACGCAGATCGACGCAAGACACAATGAATTTTTAATTGTTTCTGTAATTATGGCATGCGAAGGGTTAACCACGAAGATTCGGTGCCTTAAACAAATTGATTCAGCAGAGCCCTCAAACCTATTGCTAGTACTTAGCCACTATCAGAGCAGAATATTCTCAGCCTAATTTGATTAATGCATTTTTCATTTTGATTTTAGAGCTGCTAAACCTAGAGTCCAGTTACTCACTTCTTCTGCAGCCTGACCACTGGATCAGCAAGAAGGTCAGCACACGTAGGTCGCAGCGCGATGCGGCGGTCTTCCACGGCAGGGTGGGGGGTCAGGACCAGCCAGCCAACGTGAGCGAACCAGAATCCTCGCCTGACATCATGAGGGTCAGCTACCGTTTCTGAGTACTTGTGATGCACCCGGTGGTCCAGGGCCCAGATGTAGATGTCACGCTGAAAGAAAAAAAGTTAAGTTCAGTAAAAGTATATCAAGTTATCTATGTCAAGTTGTCTGTTCTGTCTATGTGTTGTGTGTTGTTGTGTGTTTGTTGTGTGTGTGTGTGTATTTCGATGAATTGATAAGGAAGAAAAACCGTTGAGTACTAGAAACAAGACCTTTCTGGACAGAGCATAGATATCATATGCTGTATACTATATCTATGGGTCAGAGGATCTTCCCTTTTCAATGGAGGAACTTGCACCTTTTCCTCCTCCAATAAGTATAGTTTGCTACTGGAGGCCAATATTCGCATACACACTTTAATACTTACATGATTCATTGTTAAATCATGCAGAAACAGCTTTAACGCGAAAACAAAATGATCGGAACAATTTCCTATTTATTCCTGAACCGGTTCCCGGAAGAGCCTGTGAAATATTCCAATTTCTTCCAGTTTACTGATGCGAAATATCGCTTGGTGTCATAAAAATTTCGCATTCATTTTTTACACTGCTATAGATAACCTCCTAACACATGAAGTAGTATACAGAGTGGAAACTTTCAGCGGGGCAGTAAGGGGAAGTACCTTATCCGTTGCAGCTACGCGGAAATGGTCTTAGGAGACTATCCATAATTTTTTAAGGAATTTTGATCCCCATTCACAGATATTCAAAAATAATTACAGTTAGCAAGAAAATAGCCATTTTACACAAAAACATTTTTTGATGCCAATCGATCCTGTTTCTAAAACTGATCAAAAACGTTTATGGGACCAACCATCGTTGGAGTACTCAAAAAGTCACAAATTGCAAAAAAACTTTTTCCGTACATTTTGTAAAGAATTTGTGTAGGTAACTGAAATACAAAAAATAAAATAAAGGACAAATGATCACGTAGATTTTTACACATATCAAAAAGAAGGCGTATTAATTTTCTTTTTTTTTATTAACTAACATAACTTGATGATGTTATTGTTATTTAAATAAAATGATATAATATGAAATTCAGAAAATTGTTATCTCTACTTATTTTTCCTCTTAACCACCTGTAAAAAGTAAGTCTTCGAGCGGCATCCCCTGAATGTAAGGCTTGAACTAGTCGCCCCTGCCGGTAACACTTATAACCATACTTCTTCCATATCTTTAGTACGAAACGATGTGAGACACCTACTTCTTCAGCGACTGCTCTTGATGACATTTCGGGATAAGCTTCGACAAGTGTAAGAACAGAAATGATCAAATTTTCATCTAGAATAAATGGGTGGCATACAGAATTTTTCTTGAAAGAGCCACCTTGTGCAAGATTTCTTAAAAGATTTGTAATAACATGGTAATAACCTTTCTGGTTGGCATACCTATGACAATTTGGATATTTGATCCTATACCATTCTAACGCACCCGATGTATTTTTATTATTTACGTAATATGCTTCTAGAAAGTCTAAATTGGAGGTCATTTTTCTCTTATCAATAGCTGTCCAATTATGCACTTAATGTAAAATTCACAACACACTCAGAGCTTTTCTGACGCAACAAACTGTCAAGATTGTTTATTATATAATAATAACAAGTTCGTAATTTGAATTGTTTTTAAACTTACCTTTTTATTCAGTCAACAAAAAGATCTCAACCGTCACTAAAAAAGCTTTTGCGTAAAATTTTCATACAAAATGTACGGGAATTTTTTTTTGCAATTTGTGACTTTTTGAGTACTCCAACGATGGTTGGTCCCATAAAAGTTTTTGATCAGTATTAGAAACAGGATCGATTGGCATCAAAAAATGTTTTGTGTAAAATGGCTATTTTCTTGCTAACTGTAAATTTTTTTGAAAATCTGTGAATGGGGATCAAAATGCCATAAAAAATTATGGATAGTCTATATGTGAAGTGTATAAAAAAAGACTTGCTTATTCAAAGATCTCTTATAGAAACGCTCTAGCACATTGAAAAAAAAAATAGCAAAAAAGGAGACCAAAAAACGTTTTCGTCTCGAAATGCTCAATATTTTGAGCGATAACATTTATTTATTTTGTAACTATAAAAAAGGAATTTTAATCAACTAGAGAAAGTATGCAGAATGTTTTAACTTATTGGTGTAGTTTTTTTTTTTATTAAATTAAAACTGCGATATAGCTTTCAGTATAGTATAGGAGCAGTGGTGGCCCAGTGGTAACGGTCGCGAGTTACGAGTTGTAGGTCGTAGATTCGAACCCAGGCAGGCGCTTTACTTTGTGTAAATTATTTCATCACCACTGCTGTCAAAACGGTGAAGGAAAACATCGTGAGGAAACCGGCTTGTCCTAAATCAAAAATTCGAAGACTTGTGACATCTGCCAACCCGCACTGGGCCCGCGTGGTGGATTACGGCCCACTCCCTCTCACAGAGAGGAGGCCTGTGTCCCAGCAGTGGGAACGTTATAGGCTGATTATGTATATAGCTTTCATATTGGTGGACACGAGATTCAACTAAAATCAAACGCATCGCCATTTTCAACCGTATTTGTATACCTTTACGATTTACTACCTAACCTTGAAGATTTGCGTCTTACCGCGCCTTAAACATTGGCTGGAAACAAATTATGAGCACAGAATAATAAAGCTCAGTAGTATATCTGGACAGTGGCCTTGAATTAATTACCTACGGCCGCTCGGTAGATAAATACGTGTCCGTCCGTGCGTAACTGCCGCGCACTCGAACTGTTGCATACTGGTACTGACTGAGATTTCGAAACGCGTCGATTCGGCCGTTCTATATGAAGATAAACTACTGTATCATTATTATACTGTGTTATGAGTTTCCTCTCTACCTACATCTTCTATTTTATAATAATAGTGTACTTATTGTATTTATTTAGAGTTGTATTGTTGTATTGCATTATATGAGCGCGCTTCCGAATTTTCGCTTGAAGTGAACAATAATAATTGTTTTATGGTAACTAATTAAGTAGTATTATTGCAGTCGTAGCAGCTCGGCTTCAGGCAGCAGTTTGTATTTTATTTTATATAAATACAATGTACAACGACGAAACGATACGAACGAATTTTAACTTATATCTGACGTTCTCAGTATGCATAAAAAAAATCAATCAGATTTAACCAACAGTTTAGTCTAGCTTTTGCTGATCTTTGACTAGCTATGGTAGCTAGTCAAAGATCAGCAAAATCCATAGACGGCCCATCACTACTTTTTTTAAATTCATGTTAAGATATTTTGATAGTACCAAAACACTCCTATGCACTGCCACAGTATACATAATATTAGTACAAGTCACTAGTACTACCTAATCTACCTATTGCCAGTATTTTTACTTATTATCGTATTGATGTATCCACATTGTATAATTTGGTATAATTATGTATCCTATTTTTACACATGTCTCCTTCAAAGTATCAAATCATCAATCAACGACACTGATCGAATTTCTATGTCATCCTCATGGCCTACCTACGATAAATTGTGTTTCTAATAATAAAAACCTTTTCTATCCGTAAAGGCCATTAAGAATCAATACTGTAATGCAATCATACATGAAAAAAATCAGACTAAATTAATTATTAATTATGTGATATTTGAATGATCATCACAATAGGCTAGTTGACAGTAAGAAAAATACCTTATGAATTTTATATGTAGAATGGTTGTGAGCTAAAATATCAAAATTCAATTTAGTTTTGTAAAATGATTTTAGATTAATTAATATTTTTGAGAAATAATTACGTAAACATATAACCATAGATCACGTGACATTGAACGCCAATCAGAGCGCGATACGTCTCACTTTCAGTCATGTCACTTTGACAAAATAACATTGTTTGAGGATTCCCACCTCAGGATATTTTTCCCAAATATAGTATCTACGTATTACAGATATTTTACATCATACTTACACTATACATTCATTAATACATGTATATATCATACTTCTATGATTTTGCTTTAATATTTTGTGAATCGGTCTAAAACGATTTTTCTTTAATTTGCATTGTTATGACACTTATGTCAGGCTGTCAAACTATCATTGCTTTTTCTTCCAAATTTTCTCTCATAGAGTTTATTACTGGCTTAGTCTATGAAGGTTACTTTTGATTTATATAATTTAAATTATTTTTAGCAAAATGTTAGCTCAAATATTGTATTTTATAAATAATTTTAATTGTTTAGTGAATAACTGTGTCCTAAATTAGATTTATAAAAATAATTGACACGCTCTCAGAATTCATCGAAGAGGTTCCTCAATGAACCTACTGATATTTATGGCCGATTCGATTACTGACAAGTGGCATTTTTTGAAAGAAAAAGACTTCAAAACGGGAAAATCTCTAAAAAAGAATGTGGTAAAAAATTTTGTTACGAGACGGAGCTTTATAAGCAAGGACCACCACATTCCGAGGCTTCTTTCGATCCTGAATTCCGTGAGGGAAACATCTCCGTGACAAGAAGTCAAAACTATTATACCCTATTGCTTGACTCGGGGTCTCCGTGCTGAGGAAACCAACCCGTGCGTGCTACTTTGGATTAATCAGGCTTCAGCGCTGACGAGGCCTGATATCTGGCCTGCCCTGGTGGTCGTACTTCACCTTTCCAAGCGACTGCAGCGAAGCCCAAAAGGAGGGTTTACTATTATAAAAATCTGAGAGCGTGTGTTAGGTAGAGAAGTGTTTTTTACTATAATTTGTATTTTTTTTATCTTTCTTTAAGTTATATTTTGTTTACGTGTCTATTCCCCTTTTATTTCAATAGATTCGTTACAGTTTAAGGGGATGTTTTATAAAAAGTAAATATCATTCGTATGTTTATTTATGGAATACTCAGAAAAAATACGTTTGAACTGTATGATTTTAAGAAATATCAAAATGAAAACGTCAGATGCATCTGAAAAACGAGCTATTTGCGTTTTAGATATTTAGATCACTGTCATCACTTCTTTATTTTGAATTCGCATTTGATCGATTTGATTCGACATTAATAAAATAATGGATTATATAATTTTTTTTAACATTCATTGGGTAGTTCTTCGAGGACCCTCAAAACGCGGTCATGGTCTTAATTCCTAACCTGTTAAACATACAGTCTTAGGATCAAATACAGATTATTTTTTATTTATATATGTGTATAATTTTAAGATTAACCACCTAAAATTATTTATAATGTTAAAAATAATATATCTAATGTCGAAAACGGGAGTAAAATCGGTGTTCTTCGCGCGTCACACTCTGTTCGCGCTCACGGCAAACTTTGATAACTATTCTATTAATTAGCATAATATAATGTAATACATCAAATTAATCATTTTTAACTATGCATCATAATTACCAAAGAATATTGATTGTATCTCTTAATTTACAATAGTTAATAGGCATTATGTCTCTGTCACACGATTTTGAAAGTTTCGCGAGCTTGCAACAAAACGGCACCTACCTTCCAAGAGCGCCAATTTGTCGCTACAAGTTTTAGCTGCGCAGACGCTCGGTCATAGATTAATATACCGGTCGCTCAGTATTCCGGCAAGAGGGGGGAGACACGTACGTTCATTGCTTCAAAATAAAAAAATACGAGATAATTATGTTATTCTTTGAATATTTTCAAGTAGCCTTGGTCAAGAAACTTTCATGCGCATATTTTGAAGGATAATGTTTATAAATTTCGAACTCATGTTGAATTAAAGAATAAAATAGATCTTCGAGATTATTCCCAAGTATTATGTTCGTTTATTTACCTATCACTTTAATCGTTATTCTCAAAAATTACTATTTACTATTATTTTTGGTGACTATGGTTTCCTTTTTTGTTTGTTTTTATTAGCTGTAAGTCTTTCATGTACAAAAATAAATAAATAAAAATGTGAAATTTCCGTAACTTCCGTGTTACAACTTTCATGGTCATTTCCAAATATGAAGTCCATCTAAATGTCAAAATTTCACCAATTTACATATTATAATAAGATTGTACTTATTATTTTTAAGAGGCGTTTTAAATTTGTGTCATTAAAGATTACATTAAAAAAAAAATCGCCATGAAAGTTACGCGGAGAATACTTTTTGAAGAACCAGGTACCCAATTAATTGGTAAAAAAAAAAAATTGTTCGTATACATTTCCTGCTTCTGAGAAAAGCCGCAGAGATTCCAGGAGGCAATAAAAATATTTGTGCCAAAAACTGGGCAGCGCTGTGAAAGTAACCGAAGTTCAGCCGAACGTTTTATTTTCTGATCTTATTCGATTAGTGTCCGTGGAGTTTCTTGCCCGTTCTTCTCCATAGGTACCTACTATGCTTTGGAATGGGCGCCTAGCTTCATCTTTTTGACTGACCGACCCCTTGACAATTCAAAAGTGCCTGTAATTGGTTTAATTGAAATAAATGCTTTGAGTTTGAGTTTGATTAAAATCACGTTCAGCCCATCCCTATTAACGTTTCCCAATAGAAAACTAGGAAATAATTCAGAATAACTATCTATTAGTGTTGGAACTTACCTACTTACTTGCCCTAATAGAATTTTTTAGCGCCCCTAGTTTCGTGGAGCTCGAAAATTAGTTGTCCGACCAGAATTCGAAAGGGCAAGTAAATACCACGCGTTAGTTGGTTCTGAATTAAATATAAATATCAAGGGTGCTTAGTGTTGTTACGTCGTATTTGTTTTAACGTTAAGCATACGGCCAAGTAATTTGATATTTATAAGACAGGAGCGTATCATGTTCATGTTTCAGTATATTATGTCAAAACTTGTGTAACGTAAGGTCCTTCTTACATGGAGGGCTGGACTCAAACGAAAAAAAAATCAATCATTCAATTCAATTTGGTTTGCAAAAAGCCTGACGCCACGCACTGCTGGACACAAACATAGTAGAAAAAAATAGAGTACTCTTTATTATGATTGATTCGCACAACAAAAGAGAGGTCAAATAATCAATCAGTTACTAGCATAGTATTCAGTGGAGGTCAGAATCGGAAGACGGAGTTACCGGTTACTACCGCGTTTGTAACTGTTCCAAGTGACGACGAGTAGGAAGTTACTGGTTCCCGATATACTAGAACTAGTTACGGATAAAACCAAATTAATCTATTGTGTTAATTAGTGCCAAAAAACCATAAAACATCCTGTACCTAAGCAACAATTTAAGTGAACAAGTGTATTATTAAAAAAGATTTTTTTTAAATCAATCTTTTATTATTCAGGATATCATCTAGGACCAGAGTCCTTGTCAAGACGAATCAAACGAGCCCAAACTCGATAGGGTTGCGTCGTTTTATTACTGAGTTCCTGTGGCGGTGGCCACCTTCCAGCTCCATCATCAGATCAGCTCGATGATACCAAAATATTGCATTGTCACCGATTTTACATACGTATGACAAATTTCAGCTCAATATAACTGGGAAGTGGGTCAAATGTAACTTGCAAAAGAAGACAAGTCAAGAGTTCATTTCCGTGTACGTTTTTTTAATATGCAATAAACTTTTTTTTTTTTTTTTTTTTACGAACAATCAATCTGCCTAGCCTTTTCCCAAATATGTTGGGATCGGCTTCCAGTCTAACCGGATGCAGCTGAATACCAGTAGGCCCAGTATTTTACATGGAGCGACTGCCTATTTGACCTCCAGAACCCAGTGATTGGGTAATACAATACCCCTTGGTAAGACTGGTTGTCAGACTTTCGGGCTTCTGACGACCCGTAACGACTGTCAAAGATCCACAAATGACAGCCGGGACCAACGGCCCCGGGTTTTCCTCAGAAAGCACGTTAAGCCGTTGGTCCCGGCTCCTCCGTGCCTCAGCTCGGAGTCTCGGTATGTAAAGATGGTCACCCATCCACGGACCAACCTCGGCAAGCGTAGCTTAACCTGATGGATCGACCCGTGCGGCTGTTATTACTTAGCCACGAGCACCTTACATACGAACATTGCAAGTTAAATATAAGTTTCTTAAAATCACAGTTATTTCATTTTGTGGAAAGTTTGTTTATTAACTTGTTGTATTGATACGTTGAATTAATTAACAGAGCAGGGATAGCATTAAGTCAAATTAATGAAGTCTTCTCTTCCGGGTCTGCGAATCATTTGGAAGAGCTAATAATTTTAAATTGAGTTTATGAAATGTCTTACGCGAGAAGGTTTCGCATACATAATTAATTACCTCTTCTACTAGGTAGGTTACAGTTTAACAAATTGTTAATTATCTATTTCTTACCACAGAAGGTCAATTCTACGTTTAAAATCTAATTATCGCAATCTCATCAATGTGAAAAGCTTGTCAAAAAGTTAGCTGCCTTTTTAGATTTATACTCGTACATGTAGATGAGAGGGTATTTTAAACAGATTCAGAATGATGTTAGAATAAGAACGTTCTAAAATTACGGGTATTGCCCCTCAGAACTTTTTAATTTATACCATTAGGATTGCAATTACACGTGACTCAATCAATTGTTTTCTAGATTGGATTTTGTTAATCCCTTTGGGTTCAGCAATTTATAGAGCTTGTGGACACAAACTTCTGGAGTGAATGGCAATGATTGTTTGTATGCCAGTCAAACAATGAAAACGAGGAATATCGGTGGATGCACCTGTTTCATACATCCGTGCTTTTATTGATATCAAGCCTGTAGTATCCGTTTATTATAATATCAGGGCTATTATCACGTTTATTCACAGGCTCACCAGCACATCCAAGTCGTAGTTCCCGGTACGCCTCACGTCCGTCTTCCCGCCATTCCTCATGACTGACAGTTGACATTAGTGACAGCTACATGACACTTGTGTATGTGAGACAGTGTTTACATATCTATTAAATAGATACACTACAAAGCATTGGCTTAAACAAAGATTAAATTTCAATGTCAAAATCAAGTAATAGCTCTTTGTCAAAGGGTTATCTGGGAGGCCACTAGGTAGGTACCTTCTATAAATCATCTTGGCTATTTTTTTAACCAAGCAGTATTGTTGTTTTAAATAATAATAGCAGTCTCCAAAGCAAGATAAAAATGCGAAACGTACAAAGCTAACGTCTACCCTATAATTAATGATCTTGTGAGAATATCGAAATCAACTTTACCATTTTCTGCTTATGTAGGTATGAAATACATTTTCAGTAAACCAATTGAATGTAGGTATTACCAAGTCATCATCTGCCTAGCCTTTTCCCAACATGTTGGGGTCGGCTTTCAGTCTAACCGGCCGGATACAGCTGAAACCAGTATTTTACATAGAGCGACTGCCTTTCTGACCTCCACAACCCTGTTATGGTAATACGGTAAGACTGGTTGTCAGACTTTTGGGCTTCGGACGACCCGAAATTATATTAAATTATAATAAAATTGTTATTTATTACTAGCCGTTGCCCGCTGCTTCGCCCGCGTGGATTTCGGAAATCATCCCACGGGAACCTATTACCGGGATAAAAAGTATCCTATGTGTGCAAAATTTCATCCAAATCCGTTCAGCTGTTTTTGCGTGATTGAGTAACAAACATCCAGACATCTTCACAAACTTTCACATTTATAATATTAGTAGGATTATTAATGCATGCATGTATTTTTACTGAAAACCTAAAGGAGACTTATTATGTTGAATAGGTGTGGTTATGCAACGAGCAGTCACACAGTTTATTTTATGATGCTCTGTTGCCAAGGCTGGACGAGAGGTCAATGCGTGCAATTGACTTCATTTGATCATGATGATCACGAGCTACAGTAGCAACAAGCACTAGGTACTGTAATTACTAATGTATTCTTAATAAACAACTTTCAATGTAATTGACAATCATGACGGTGTCGGGAACATTCGATTCTCGCTGAAATAATACGTAGCAACCACTTGATTTTGCTACCATAATCAGCCTATAATGTTCCCACGCCTGGGACACAGCAGGCCTCCTCTCTGTGAGTGGGCCGTAATCCACCACGTGGGCCTATTGAGGGTTGGTAGATGTCACATGTCTTCGAATTTTTGGTTCTACGACATGCTGGTTTCCTCACGATATTTTCCATCACCGTTTAAAGAGCAGTGGTGATGAAATTATTTACACAAATTAAAGCGCCTGTCGGGGTTCGAACCTACGACATGCAACTCGTAAGTCGCGGTCGTAACCACTGGTTTTTGCTATAGATTCGCAAAAAGCTGATTGATGACACCACTAATAATATGGAATTCTGACACCTGTATCCTGTATCACAAAGCCATTAATGACATTACAAATTAATTTTGAGTAATTCAAGCTTTAGGCAATTTGATCTTTCACACCTGAATACACCAATATTGCCGAACACTATCGAAATCAACCTATAAGATGAGGCACGAATTTCACGCACAAGTAAGTACCCACTACTCAAAGTGCCATTCGTTCTATAGCGTTCCTCGTGTAGTAATGTAAACATAACTTTATTGGCAGACAATTTCGTACAATGAATCTCTGAAGGACATAAAGTTGGAACAACGACCCTGCAGTGGAACGTACGAATAAATAGATAGGTAACCTTTCAGTAGGCAGGGATTTGTGTATCGGTGCAACCCGACGTTGTGGAATAATCTCGGTAATTTCTCGGAATCCAAGGGAATCCGGCTCCTCGATTCTGCCTAAATTTGACGATATCGTCGTGGTTGTGTCAACAAAAGCTCTGGCGCAATGTGTGGCTTTGAAAAGAATTTTGGTTTGAATAGCAACATTATCTCGAGAAACCGTCACTGTAGTCAATGTTTTCTTTATATTTATTTTCTTGTTATTGTATACCCTAGAACCATTATTTGCAAATAAAGGTACATAATGTGTGGCCATGACGTGCAAATTGACTAAGGGCTGATTGTTCAATAGGTTGATAACTTTTACCTGAAGAATAAAAGTGACAGTTTGACATATTTTCCATACAAAAGCTGTCAAACCGCCATATTTATTCCTCTGATAAAAATAATTTGACTATTGAACAACCAGCCCTTAGTTTTAAAGGTGCTACTGAAAAAAAGGAACTACTTATTTGCAAACAGAAATAAATAATAACCTTTACTATTATTCAGTTTACCGTTTTACAAGTGAAACGAAAGAGCGCGACTTCTGCTGTTAAAAAATTGGTATCTGGTTCACTTTTTTCATTGTATTTACGCGGCAGCGATTGGCGAAATCGAAGCGCCTGTCGTAGCCGGGCGCGTTCAGATTTCTGCATTATAAGTTTTTGTCTGTGACTTATGTTAGTGCACCTAAATTCGCCTCAATTGACGACGTGCCCAAATTATTTTGTCGCGTGCCACCAATGGCGTGCCATGCATTAGTTCGCCATCCCTGTCCTAGAGGTATCTACATAGAGATACGTTTTTAATTTTGACCAACTTTATTTGTTAGCCAACTACAACTACAATAAGCAAGATTCTATTCTATTTTATTATATTGTCCTTTTCTCATTCAGAGAAGAAAACTGGGAATAGTATGAATTCATTTACCACAGTCTAATTCTACGTTTCCAGGAAATGTTGCTTGCTTGAAAGGAGAGTTGAGCTTGGAGTTATGTATTATGTAGATATTAAGATTCCTCCAGGCAAAGACAAAATGTTCCTTCGCAATAGAACCGCACCAAAGAGGATTACAGCGGCATGTTCTTGCCCTTTAAAACAATACTTTATGAATGGGAAACGAGGGAATTATGTGCTTATATGAGTAAATTTATAATGCGTGAGGGCACGCTTTTCCAGCGAGCTCGAAGTTGGTTTATTAAAGTTTTCTACGTAAATTTTGATTGAATATAGCAATGTAGTTACAGGGTACACAAGTTTAGTAGCTACTCTGAGTAGGTATACAGATTACTAAGTATTTTGAACATCTATATGTCGGCGCCAGGCCAGGGCGCGAATCACCGTAGCCTAAACAACACCTGCAGTACATAATTCACCAATATTAGAATTAGAGGAAACATGTCATCATAAATCTCATAATGTTATCTTGGTTAAGATTTGTCAATTATTTAAACTGGGGAAACGATAATTGGTTCCTTTCCCACAGCACTTTATAAACTAGCCATAAATATAACATCTTTATTACCTCTTATGTTGCTTTTGTAAACTTAAGTTTTTAGAAGTACCTAATTAGGCAAACGTGATAAGGCGGGCACACATTTTTTGTGCCGAACGTGGTCACGGGACGAAGGACGGGAGGTAAGGCCCTAGGCTTAAAAGATGAAGGGCTGGGAATTGAGACATTCCACTTTTGGCGAGAAAACGATATAGTCGCGACGAGTCGCGAGTTGAACTATTAGCTCACACGTATGTGTTTCCCGATGTTCCGATCCCAGTGTACTAGTGAGCGTTTTATCACATTTAGACAGTACCTAACTAAAACTTAGTGTGTGAATTCATGTAAAACTTTAAGACTGTAAATTACAATTTTCCATCTTACTGGTGCGTGTTACTTTCGCCTACACAAGTGTTTTCCCTGACAACCTGAACCCTGACAATGAAAGCTCGTAGAAAACCGCTCAAGCCATCTGCCACTATGACATATACATAGGTACTTAAATTATAAGTTGAAATCGTTTTTTGAGTCTGTCTGTGCGACCGCGTTGTTTTTCTAAAGTACGCAACGTATTTTGATGCGGTTTTCACCATCATTTAGAATTTAGAGAGTTGATTCCGGGAGATTTATGTGAACGATACATTTCATATTTAACTTAGATAAAATAGCGATGCGGACGAGTTTTTTGATGCCCTATGATTATTTTCCCTCCTTTTTTATATACTTGTACTTATTATGTTTTTTTTAAGACTGTTAGATTTTATATTATGTAAATAAATGTTATAATATAGAAATCTTCATGTTTTCTCAAGCCGTAAGACCGTGTAAAGCAGGGGTGGGTCGCTAGTGTAGGAAATATAACATCATATAAATGTTATAAGCTTAGCAGAAAACTATGCTCAACTAAACCGGTGTTGATTTTGGAACGAAGTAACCATTTGGCAGGCACGACAGGCGCGCGACCGGCGCTAAGCTGAGACAGGTATTTTCATTTGCATTGTGTGCGAATATAGTATTTTTTATATTCGCACACAATGTAAATGTGGAGCTAATGTTTTCCCTAATAAATGCACAGTGCAGTAAAGAAAGGAATCGCCTGACAATAGAATCAGTAAAAGCGCTATGTAACCCAAAAAATCTTCGGAAAAATATCACTCAGTGTATTAGCAAGTTCGTGTATTCTGAACTAGCACTTCCCGCGCGGCTTCGCTCGCGTGGATGTCGGAAAATATCACACGGGAACAAAAATATTTCTTTATTCCTTGTCTACATTATAAAAGGAACCTCTGTGCAAAATTTCAGCTTTCTAGGTCCAATAGTTTGAGCTGGGCGTTGATAAGTCAGTCAATCAGTCAGGACTTTTCATTTTATATATTAAGATGTTCATCACGTGTATTCTACTGCACTGTCCATTCATTATTTAATC
Source organism: Cosmia pyralina (assembly GCA_946251885.1). Classification (NCBI taxonomy): domain Eukaryota; kingdom Metazoa; phylum Arthropoda; class Insecta; order Lepidoptera; family Noctuidae; genus Cosmia; species Cosmia pyralina. The sequence goes on from OX276346.1 coordinate 18,892,248, forward strand.
ACACCGGCTTGCTTGCCACGCTGCCTGCCAAGCTGCTTGCTTAAATGCCTTTGCAATGAAATTGCCACGTGTGCGATGAGAACCCTACGGTTCAAGTCTGCGGCCATTGCATTTACCATGTGCTCACTTCATGCTGAATCACTGTAAACCGCTGCGATGAATGTCCCTCGCCTTCCACCTTTCCATGTTTGCAGGTTTGTAAGTTCGTTTGTTTGCATGTTTGTAGGCTTGTAGACATTCCACCTGGCAGGGAAACGCTGCACGCATCGCATGGTGTTACAGGAATATTTTCTGGAACTCACGGACGCTCCCTCTGTGCTATTTTCCAGGGTTCTTCCTCTACATGGCGACTGCTGAGCCTACTTTCGAATGTGTTAAATGCACCTCACGCTAACACCTGGGGAAAGTCTGGCTATTCACCAGTTCTGCTCACCTTGATGGAGCCTTGGCGAGAATGCGGGGACAACGGTGCTCCAGACCCCAAACTACACCACTGGCCGTGTGGCCGCTACCATCTACTGCCGGCCGCATCATTACCTTGCACCTCCCACTGCTCACCTTGACGGAGTCTTGGCGAGCGCTGCGAGATCCAAGGCACCCTCTGATTTCAATCTGCAGTTCTGAGGCACGAGGCGAATACCGTTCACTGCCGCCCGCATCACTATCTGGCGCCCAAGACTGCGTGCATCATCTACGGAGTTCCCTAACGGACTAAGCCCAGGGCAGTACCCTATTTTCAACCTACGACCAGTGAAAAACCTTAAAGTCTCTACCCCCATGTTTCTGTGCTCGTGCTCTAATCTAATAAAATCTTGTTTCAGTCTACCTTCCCTTAATTTCCCCGCTTTACTACCTACTAAAGTTCTACGCCACATGGTACGCCCTACTTGTGGCAGGACCGTAGGAGTAAACTGTTAAAACGTTATGTTGTCTGTTACAAGCTAGTTTTTAGCTTGCTTTAAACTACACAGGCTCAGCATTAAAAAACAAAAACTTTTGACACTTGAAAGTTGAGACGATATTAATTAGATGGCTCGGTATAATGCGCTAAGGTACGAGTAGCTCGCGAAATTCAAATTTTCTTACGTTTTTTGCAATTTGCAGATCAGTGTCAGGTTGTATGTTGATTAAAATATGATTCGCGCCCGTAACTAATTTGGCTTTACAGAATTATAATCATTAGAATCGGCAATACAACTTTATTAGTTAGAATTGCCCTCAAATTTCATGATTTCATGAAATAGTCATTCAATAGGGTAATATGAATTTAGAGAGTTGTATTGATGATTTTTATGATTATAATTCTATAAATAAATATTTGGTACGGCCGCGAATCATATTTAGATTAACATACAGCCTAATACTGACTTGCAAATTGCAAAAAACGTAAGAAATTTTGAATTTCGCGCGCTATACCCTGGCGCTTTCGCCTTAATACATATTTACGACATACGTAATACAACGAAAAGAGCTCCGATCCAACCGGGTGTCCGACGACACCTCCCAACGTTTATTTTCTACTTTTATCCTTATTTCCACAACCCAGCCAGATTTACCAGATAAACTACGAAGATAGGGATAGTAATCATTCATTTAAGTTCCTGCTGGTTTCTTTAAGCTATAAATCCACTGAATTTAAATGTTGCAAGTTCTGTTCGTCAATTTAACTTATCCTTCTGATACAAGTACCTAACTATCATATACAGGGTGAATTTTTCAAGTGGGCGTAGCTGGCCAAATTCGTAACTATGCGGAATATTGTAATGCTGAATGCAGTACAATCCTTGAGACATCAAATCCAGCTATGTATTGAAAACAATGGTCATCATTTTGAATAATTAATCAACTAAGGTTTAATAGGTAGGTAACATAAGAAAAATGAAAAAAGTATTTTGTTAAAAATTAGCTTTTTTGCCGTATTTCATTACTTCCCAGAATTCGATCCTTATTTGCGACACTATCGAATGGTGTAATGGTGTGTGTGAATGATTGTGTTTTTTTTTTTAAAATCAATGGGTTCGATTCCTGGCTAGAAATACAGATTTTTCAAAACTCCAATGATGCAGTTTTAGTTTTCATCAAAATCGATCCCGAGACTCCTTTGAGTACTTTTCGCTATTTCTCATTGTTTTGGATTTGGCCATCCACGCCCACTTGAAAAATTCACCTGTATACAGAGTGCAAAAAATTATTAAAGAACAATGTTTTTTTTTTTAAAATGACTTTTTAATAATGTATCTTTTCGGTATTTTATCATTTTTCGGGCCGTTGCTGATAGGTATGCAAATTTTAGGTTCAATGAGGCTGATTAAATGTCAAATACCGTAAACCGGGGTTACTTTGATCAATATTGAACTTGTCCATATCTTTTAAATTTGCGAGTTAAAATACAAAAAATATCTAGCAATCGGTTTTTTTACTGCTCTTGATTCCTATAATAATATTGGAACGAAGTTCCTTATCGCGCGTTGTGAAAGTGGACTAGACGGAAAAAATTCTCACGAAAAGTTGTAACGACACTTTTTGCTATAGTAAGCTATTGTAAGCTGTGCGACGTGCGCATGTTTCTCTGTCTGTCTCTCTCTCTCTCTCTTATAGAAAGCAAGCCAGATTTATCAAAAAAAAATTATTACAATTCCTTCACTAATTAATCGAAAGGAACTTCGTTCCATCCGGGTGTCCCTTGACACCTCTCAACTTTTTTTTTTTAAAATTTGCCTGATTTTGAGAAAAAAAAATAAAAACTGTCTGATAAAAGTTATACGTAGAATGGAGCTATACGCTACTTTGATACCCCCTTTTTTATTGCTTAAATACAAAGTAAGCCCAATTATAATGCCAATACAATTTTAATAATCAAAATATGCCAACGGGAAAAATAAATATTGTCATTTTTGTCGTATGGGGTAACTTTGATCTAGTAAAAGTCATCAAATAATGAACATTCCTTTAATAAAAATGATGCTAACAAAATTTTACGGTTTTTACGATACATTCACGTTGAATCCTACTAATAATAGGTCTTTACCTATGAAATTGCCGTTTTGTATGAAAAAATTTAAACGAATTTTTTTCATGCATTTTTTATTTGTATTAATCGAAGTAATCACCCATGCAATCAATGCATCTTTGCCAACGCAGTGGCAGTTTATTGATGCCCTTCTTAAAGAAATCAGCTGGACGGGAGGCAACAAATTCTTCAAAGGCATTTTGTACTGCCTCTCGGGTATTGAATTTTTTTCCCGCCAAGAAGTTATCCAAATTCTGGAAAAAGTAGTAGTCTGTAGGCGCAAGGTCTGGTGAGTAGGGCGGATGACGGAGAGCTTCCAACCCCAGTTCTTGCAACTTGGAGACCGTCTGCTGTGCAGTATGAGGTCGCGCGTTGTCGTGCAGGAGCAGCGGAGACGAGCGATTGACCAATGCTGGTTGGAGATGTGCTAGCTTCTCCATCATTGTGTTCAGTTCTTTACAGTACACATCTGAATTAATGCTCACCCCGTTTGGTAAGAAGCTGTGATGAATCACACCGGCGCTAGACCACCAAACAGTGACCATCACTTTTCTAGGGGTAAGTTTTCGTTTAGGGCATTGTTTAGGTGCTGAACCAGGATCCAACCAACTTGCTGAGCGCTTGCGGTTATCAAACAGAATCCATTTTTCATCGCAGGTAACAATGCGGTTCAAAATTCCTTCATTTGTTTGTCTGTTGAGCAGTGCAAGGCACGTCTCGACGCGTACTTCGCGCTGGCGATCATTGAGTTCGTGGGGCACCCATTTGTCAAGCTTTTTTACCTTGCCAATTTGACGCAAATGGACCAATATTGTTTTGACGCAAATCCATGTTTTTAAAATAAAATTAATTTGAAATTAGAATTCTTAGCCAAACAAAAATTATTTTGATTTGAAATGGCCAGTACTGCAGAACGGCAATTTCATAGGTAAAGACCTAATATTAGGTCTAGGAAATTGCCGTTCCAAACCAACGCACCACTTGTTATTGGTTTGCTCGCTTCCGTTCTGGAAATGATTTTAATCACTAGGCTATAAAAGTTGTAATTCAAAAGTACTTGTAATTGGTTTATCCTATTATAAATTTGAAAGTTTGGATGTTTGTTACTCAATCACGCTAAAACGGCAGAACGGATTTGTATGAATTTTGGTATACAGATAGCTTCTAACCTGGATTAAGACATAGAATACTTTTCATCCCGGTAGAAGGTTCCCGTGGGATAATTTCCGACACACACGCGGGCGAAGCCGCTGGCAAAAGCTGGTACAAAATAAAATAACATTGCCTCAGGTCCTTGTTTGTACCGCAATATTCAACACTAATAAATGTTCTAATCTAGCCATTCACAGACAGGACACCCTGTATAAAATTTATGTCGCATACGTTTTGTTTGTCTTTTTGTTGAAATCGTCGGGTTCTGGCTACTAATTAATCAAGCATCACAAATCCACAGAAATGAACACGAAACCTTCGTAAGTCTAGTTTAATTAAATAAACTTAGCTTAAGTGTCATGTGTGCATGTTAGATCTCCTCTAAATCCATACGCGTGCTCCTATAAATCCATCGTTGTGATTTTTTTTTGCGCACTGGATTCTCAACGCTCGGCTCAACATCGAGAGTTGAAAATCCAGTGCGCGATAAAATCCCGCCGCGATATTTTTACGTCCGTGCGAACGTCGGCTAAAAGTGCGGTGCGACTCCTCTATGGGTGCGTTGGTTCATAGAAAATGTGCGAAAGTGATGGAGGATTTTTTTAATGCGTTGCGGATCTGCTTTAGGACACTTTTTAACCGACTTCAAAAAAGGAGGTTTCTCAATTCGACCGTATCAATCTGCCTAGCCTTTTCCCAACTATGTTGAGGTCGGCTTTCAGTCTAACCGGTTGCAGCTGAATACCAGTATTTAACATGGAGCGATTGCCTATCTGACCTCCACAACCCAGTAACTGTGTAACACGATACCCCTTGGTAAGACTGGTTGTCAGACTTTCGGGCTTCTGACGACCCGTAACGACTGTCAAAGATCCACGAATGACAGCCGGGACCAACAGCTTAACGTACTTTCCGAGGCACGGAGGAGTCTCGTTATGTAAAGATGGTCACCCAGCCACGGACCAACCCCGGCAAGCGTAGCTTAACCTGATGGATCGTTCCGTGCAGCTGTTGTTACTTAGCCACGAGCTCCTCCTCCTCAATTCGACCGTATATATTTTTATTTTCATTAATGGTCGACCTATTACTGCTCTGTATGGCCTAACACTGTCTCCTAAGATACAGGACTACCTAGTTTAGGAGACAGGGTTACTTGATCTGTGTAGATTTATGTATGTAGATATCCGTGTTTTGTTGTTTTGTACATCTGATCTTGTGTACCTATCGTGAATCTTGTGTGTGTAATAAATATTATTCTTATTCTTATTAGTTTCACAACGTCAATACCACTTTAAAGATGATGTTTCCACACAGCCATATTGGATTTAAATATAAAAACTAAAATAATTGTAAAAATATGTAAAAGGATCGTTAAAAACAGTTCAGTAAGTTTAAAACATTATTTATTTTTGCTTAGCTAACAATTTATGTAAATAATATTTTAAGGCGAGTAGTGCACTACTCACCTTAAAAATTAAATTAAATAAATTAAATAATTATTATACAAATAATAAAAAATAATTATTATTTTTTTATTTTTGCTTAATTATTTTTATGAATGATGTGTGTTTTATTCATGTATTCATGTTTGTTCGTGTTTTGTGTTTGTTTGTGTGTTGAATTTAGAAGATGGGATGGCACAGTATTAGCATCATATGCTAAGCCACTTGGTTCATAACTGGAAAGTTAGCAAAAGTTAGCAATGTAGCAATCCTGGCTTGCCCAGTAAAGGCTCCTACAAACGCGCGCGCGACCCAAGGCTCGTCGCGTGCGTCACGCGGTGGTGCCTTCGTGCCGCGCGCGTTTCGCGTAGGCCTTTATGCAAGATAAGCCGTGACAGCAAGGCTAAGTTTCAAGGCATCAGCAGCCTTGCAAGTTACCTTCACCACAAGTGTAAAACTAAGTTTGTATCAGGGATAACCTGGTTACTAGCTAGCTGGCTATGATTAGCGATGATGCAGATGTTATAAACTAAATTATTATACCTATGTAGTCGCTTCTGAGATATTTCAGTTATTCTTTTCTTTTCAACATTTGTTACAAGGCCTGATGATAAGTTATGTTCTTTTCTATTTGCGAATGGTTAGGTACTATGGACAAAACTTAAGCATGCTCACTTAAGAAAATATTCCTGTGAGAGCGCAGCTAGTGACAAACGAACATTGTGCGATCGAGTCGTGAGCCGTGCATGCTATTATCGCCTTTGAGGTGATCATACGGAACTTTGGCCCATACTACTTACTGCTTACCAGGTAAGTAATAAAATAAATGGGAATAACTAGGCTAAGCTACGCTTGCCAGGGTTGGTCAGTGGATGGGTGACCATTAGTGATCGGATAATCGGATGCATATTAACCTAAAGTTGAGGTGTTGGCTAAGTATGGAGTGGGCTTTTGGATTGTAAAATCCCAAAATTCCGGTATCGGCCAATTTTGACTTCTGATTATAGAATCGAACGTATAATATGCTTAAGTTCAGATGTTAGTTAATATGGATTGCACTTATGTATCGAAAAATCCCGGGATTCCGGAACGACAATTTTTAAGTTCTGATTTTGGAATCGAATGTTTTAGTTAGGTACTTGCGTTCAGGTGTGGCTAATATGGATTGCACTATTGTATCAAAAAAATCCCGAAATTCCGGGATTCACAAATTTAGAGTGCTGATAGAATGGAATGTATATTACTTACGTTCAGGTTTTGGCTAATATGGAATGCACTTTTGTATCGATTGTCAAAATGTCGCGATTCCGGGATTGATAAATTAAGTATTTTTTGACTATTAGAGGGTAACTTTTTTATCACTAAATTTTCACAGGGTGTTTTTCTCATGAACAACTTTCACTATGGGATCAACCCTAAATCAGCTGTTTCATACATTTTGGTCGAGTAGGTATTAAACTTTTGTATCAAACATGGTAAATTTTTCGTGATTTCAGAGTTGGTCCCATGGTGAAAGCTGCTGAAAATGTAAATCCAAGATGGCGGCTGCAAATATTTTCAAATTTTTCGTCATGGGTGTCGTTTTCATGGTTTTCAAGGGTGTTAAAGCTGATAGTGACATGAAAATGTAAATCCGAGATGGCGGCTGCGAACATTTTCAAATTTTTCGTCATGAGTGTCGTTTTTATGGCTTTCGAGGGCGTTAAATCCGATAGTAACACTAAAATGTAAATCCAAGAGGGCGGCGGCGAATATTTTCAAATTTTTCGTGATGGGTGTCGTTTTTATGGTTTTCAGGGGTGTTAAAGCTGATAGTGACTTTAAATGTAAATCCAAGATGGCGGCTGCAAATAATTTCCAATTTTTCGGCATGGGTGTCGTTTTTATGCTTTTCGAGGGTGTTAAAGCTGATAGTGACATTAAAATATAAACCCAAGATGGCTGCTGCGAAAGTTTTCGTCATGGGTGTCGTTTTCTTGCTTTTTGAGGGTGTTAAAGCTGACAGTGACATTAAAATTAAATCCAAGATGGCCGCTGCGAACATTTTCAAATTTTTCGTCATGGGTGTCGTTTTCATGCTTTACGAGTGTGTTAAAGCCGATAGTGACATTAAAATGTAAATGCAAGATAGCGCCTTCTTTAAAAATGTTGATTGTTTTTTAATTACTATCACACGTGTTTTCGGGTTGAAACGCGATACGCTGCGCTGACGCAGGGTTAGTTAACTAGGCATCAGCCAAGCGTCACGCATTTTGACTTCACTATCGGCATTAGCACACTCCAAACCCATGGAAACGACACACATGACGATAAGTTAGAAAATTTTACAGCCGCCATCTTGGATTTACAATTTAACGCCACTATCGGCTTTAAAACCCTCGAAAACCATGAAAACGACACCCATGACAAAACATTTTAAAATGTTGGCAGTCGCCATCTTGGATTTACATTTTAACGCCACTATCGGTTTTAACACCCTCAAAAACCATGAAAACGACACCCATGATGAAAAGTTTGAAATTTTTGCAGCCGCCATCTTGGATTTACATTTTAACGCCGATATCGGCTTCAAAACCCTCGAAAACCATGGAAACGACACCCATGACGAAAAATTAAAAAAAAATCGCTGCCGGAATCTTGGATTTACATTTTAACGTCACTATCGGCTTTAACACTCTCGAAAACCACGAAAACGACACCCATGACGAAAAATTTGAAAATGTTTGCAGCCGCCATCTTGGATTTACATTTTAACATTACTATCGGTTTTAACACCTTCGAAAACCATAAAAACGACACCCATGACGAAAAGTTTGAAAATTTTGCAGCCGCCATCTTGGATTTACATTTTAACGCCACTATCGGCTTTAAAACCCTCAAAAACCATGGAAACGACACCCATGACGAAAAATTAAAAAAAATCGCAGCCGCCATCTTGGATTTACATTTTAACGTCAATATCGGCTTTAACACTCTCGAAAACCACGAAAACGACACCCATGACGAAAAATTTGAAAATGTTTGCAGCCGCCATCTTGGATTTACATTTTAACATTACTATCGGTTTTAACACCTTCGAAAACCATTAAAACGACACCCATGACGAAAAGTTTGAAAGTTTTGCAGCCGCCATCTTGGATTTACATTTTAACGCCACTATCGGCTTTAAAACCCTCGAAAACCATGGAAACGACACCCATGGCGAAAAATTTAAAAAAAATCGCAGCCGCCATCTTGGATTTACATTTTAACGTCACTATCGGCTTTAACACTCTCGAAAACCATGAAAACGACACCCATGACGAAAAATTGAAAATGTTCGCAGCCGCCATCTTGGATTTACATTTTAATGTCACTATCGGCTGTAACACCCTCGAAACCCATGAAAACAACCCCACCGATATATTGACGGACCTTCCAGGGACATCCGTTTTAATTCGGCAGCTTTGTATTTCTCGCGGGGACCACGTGTAACAAACGGAATATTTATGTGATCCCGATTTCCTGGTATTTTTAAATAAATAAAACTACATTTTATAAGAAGTCGTTTCCATACCATGTATCCGATTCGTTGTACATTCCCACATTTTCTGGAATCCCGGTATTTATATTAAGAAAAAAAATATTAAGAAGCCGCTTCCATAGTTTGTTAGCCAAATATTAACTTTAGGTAAATATGCATCCGATTATCCGATCACTAGTGACCATCTTTACATACCGAGACTCCTCCGTGCCTCAGAAAGCACGTTAAGCCGTTGGTCCCAGCTGTCATTCGTGGATCATTGACAGTCGTTACGGGTCGTCAGAAGCCCGAAAGTCTGACAACCAGTCTTACCAAGGGGTATCGTATTACCCAGTTACTGGGTTGTGGAGGTCATATAGGTAAACGCTCCATGTAAAATATTAGTATTCAGCTGCATCCGGTTTGATTGGAAGCCGACCCCAACATAGTTGGGAAAATTCTAGGCAGATTGATTGAACTACAAGACTACTTACATTACATTTAGGGGTTCTGCTTCAGTATCTACCTACCTATATATCTATTTATTATTTATTTATTTTATACTTCAAGCACACGAATGTACAGAGGCGGACTTAATACCATGGGCATTTTCTACCAGTCAACCTTTGGGTGATGCAGAGATCAACAGTGGCAGGTGGTGTGGTGGTGGTGTGTGCTATTTGGCTTACAAAACACTAGTTGAGTTCAATTCTGCCAAAATTAACCAACCCCTACTGAAAATGAATTTAAATCTATTTTATTCATTATAGTTTTGGAAGTATTTTGTACTATTAAACCACATTTTAAAATTTGGGTCAGTTTTGACGTAGGTTTTATTTAGAGATTGCGGGTTGGTTCATTTAGTTACTCAGAACTATATCTATTATTCTAATGTCGTTCTGTAGTTCTAAGGCCGCTTGCGCATTCGGCGTTGTTAGAGCATCTACTGGGCGTTCTAGTGCGTGTGCGCAGCGCAGACGTCGCGCAATCGCCACGACTACGACACGTTGCAGCGATAGGTATCTCTATTACTCGTAAATCGTAACGGAAATGTTTGGGATTTTTTTACACAATCACAAAATCATAATTCAAGGGCCCCCACATATTTACAGTCCGCCGGCGGACTGTAAATGTGTGAGGCCCCTCAGTAATATCAATTTTACATCATGGTCATTATTAAAATAAAACATTTTAGTAAAGGCTCCTACAAACAGGCGCGACACGAGACGTGAATCGCGCGCGACACGCGATGCCTTTGTGTTGCGTGCGATTCGTGTCGCGTGTCCCGCCTATTTATACGAGCTTTTAGTCTTGTGATATAAAATGCAGCAAACGCATGTACCTATATATATATATATATATATCAACTTTGCTTTAGAAATAGCGATCACACCACGTGATATCCTAACAGCACTCGTACGAGTATAATCACAGCTGTTAGTCACAAAATGAGAAGGTCGTATGTATTCATAGAAATTGTTTTAATAACGGCAATATGAATGTCGAAACCGATAGTTAAAGGCCATAAAAATCAGGGAAAGTGACTAAATCACTTATTCGCCTGACCTGAAAGATTTTGGCGATGGTAAAACTATGACCATGACCTTTGCGATTAAAAAGCCACTTAGCCGACGTTAGCTCGGACGTAAAAATGAATGGAATGATAAAATCAAATAAAATAATTAATTTCTATATAAATTAATGATATGATTACAACGAGAAAAGTCTACCTATTTTAATTGTTTTAGTGTTATGGATAAAAGCGCTCTTCCTCTCTCCTACCTATTTTTATAATTTTGCTGTGCCCGACAGGGTACATAATTGTTTCTTCCAATCGTATTTTAACACCTGCATATGTACATTATGGATTGCAATAAAGAATTTGAATTTGAATTTAAAAATATCGCGGCGGGATTTTATTGAGCACTAGATTTTCAGCTTTCGGTATTGAGCCGAGCATTGAGAATCCAACAGAGTGCATCCCAGCGCGTCGAATAAACACTGTTGGATTACCAATTCTCCGCGCTAAGCAGAGCTTTGAAAATCCAGTGCGCGGAAAAAAATTGCAGTGGTATTTTTATGTTCATGCGAACGTCGACTACTAACTGTGGAAGGTGGGTTTTTTTTTGTGAGTGGCATCTCTCATGTCAACCTAGGAGGTTGTTGACTGATTAACCAGACTTTCCTCTGGTTTTCTCAATAAATTAAGGCCTCCAACCACGGCTCAAACTTATAAACTAAGCGACTACTCGCTAAGGGCACCCCCTGAGGGGTACGGTACGGGCCTCGGCTAAGGGCGTTGCTTATTATGGAAGGTGGCCGAAGGGAATGAAATATATGTGAAGTCCGACAGCCAGTGGTGGGAGTAGTGGGGGACATAGTTATTCTAGAGGAAATGGCGTGCAATACCTAGCTAGGTACTTGCACAAACCATGGCGTGCTTATAGGAGCTCCTATAAGCACGCCATGGTTTGTGCAAGTCAATAACAACTTAAAAATATTTAGAAGCTCAACAAAACCAAAACACTGGCGAAATGTAGTAAGTCTGTTCAACTCTTCACATTTGCTGTCACATTTTTTCTACGAAAATTGCTTCATCTAGGTCGAGAATATTTATTTTTCTAAAATACACTACGTTGCAAAAAAAACGAGCGCTTCGGGTTTATTTTTGGAAAATCATGCATGTTTGTAACTTTTTATTGATAGTGATTGATTGAATTATGCTAGCATCTAGTGGGTTCCTGCTGACGAAAACTCTAACCCTAGACGGTCCACGTCAGGGGCACCTCGAGGTTTGGTTTGGTTAGGTTCCTTTAAACCCTGCAGACAGAAATAGCGGGGCTCCGCCGACCTGCTGACGAAAACCCTAACACTATACGTTCGATGTCAGGGGCACCCCGAGGTTCGGTTTGGTTAGGTTCCTTTAAACCCTGCAGACAGAAATAGGAGCACCTGCTGACGAAATCCCTAACTGTAAAAATTGCAGGCGCTTATACTACTACTACTACTAGCATTGTTGTGCTAGTATGGGTAAATTAATATTATGGTGAATAAATATTATGGAAAACGACATTATTAAAAATGAAAAATATAGCAAATAAATTAATGGATTAAAATTATTATGACACTTGAGTATGCAATAACAAAAATTCTCCACTTGTATCAAAATGTAATATTACTAACGTAAAAATATACATAGCTGTAGAACTTAAAAATAAAGCAACAGTTACATTCATATTAATAACAACACTTTTACAGGCTACTAAAATTCAAAACAAAGTGACAAAGATAAAAAAGGATAGTCAGACTCCAAAGTAACAAACAATAAAAGGCAATGGAAAGGATGGTTAGTTAGCTAGTTCATTAAGATAATTAGTTAAGTTTTTCCAGTTTTCTTTACTTGTCACAGTTATCAACGAACAAGAAAGTAACACCGCTGTGAAATGAAAGGGAAAATCAGAAAATGTCACGGAAAAGTGCTATCAGGTCATGCAATATTTTGCAAAATGTTGGTAGGTATGTAACATGGTATGTAAGTACGTACTAGATTTTCGCGATTATACATATTCCTGTGCTTTATTAGCGAATGTTCTAACTATTTGCTGAACTAAAAGGACAATTCTTTACAAAGCTTACATTTTTGTGTCGATATTTTTTCTTTTAGTTATTTTTACTTCAACTCGATCTGGGTAGTAACAACCATTTTTTGTATGATGTTTATATTGGTACTAGGATATTTCCGATGTGCGCGCGTGTGTTACGCGTGAGACCTGTCATTTGATCCGTATGATGCGAATTTTTTATTATTTTTTACTATGGATTAATAATACGCGTTGAGGCCCCTTTTTATTTAAGGACAAGTCTTCTCTGTTATTTCCCGTTTATTATTCATGGAAATTCAACGGTTAGTACATTTTTAGGGTTCCGTACCTCAAAAGGAAAAACGGAACCCTTATAGGATCACTCGTGTGTCTGTCTGTCTGTCTGTCCGTCTGTCTGTCTGTCTGTCTGTCTGTCTGTCTGTCTGCCTGTCTGTCTGTCTGTCTGTCCGTCTGTCACAGCCAATTTGCTCCGAATCTAATGGACCGATTCAGTTGAAATTTGGTACACATATGAATTTCTGTAACCCAAACACGGACGGGTAAAGTAAATAAATGAATTTTGAATATAGAGGTCACTTTTGGAGGGCAAATAAGAAAATTAAAAAAATAGTTTTGCAAACTACACCATGTGGCATGTCAAATGAAAGATGAATGAAAGATGATGATGATGATGGAAGATGATGATGGTGAATCGATGATGGTGAGATGAATGGAAGATGAGGGTCTCAAAAATATTTTTTTATAATTTTAAAATAAATTGTTTTAAAGTTATTTAAGCAAATAGACGAAAATTGACCATTCCCCCCCTATCTCCGAAACTACTGAGCCTAAAATTTTGAAAAAAAAATACAGAAAATAGATCTTTACCTGTAGATTACAGGAAAACCTATAAGAAGTCTGTGGTCTTAAAATAACATGGTAAATCTATCAATATTGTGAGTACAAACTTACATTTACAGTTGGAATGTATGGGAGAACATGTTTTTCAACTACAATGTTAAGTTTGTTCTTAAGATAAATTCATCCCAACTACGGAACCCTTCATTGTGCGTGGTCCGACACGCACTTGGCCGGTTTTTTACATCTTAGAAGTCATTTAAACTCTAGGTACAAGTAGATAATGTAAATCAGTACAAAATACCAGTTTCTCGAAGCCACCTATAATATTTGTGCTACATAGTGATAGCTCGGCAAGCTATTACCGTTGGCTTACTAGAACAACATTCCATCATTCATTCGTCGCACATACTCGCACATGCCTAGCACAAGCATAATCAGCCTATAATGTTCCCGCAGCTGGGACACAGGCCTCCTCTCCTCATAGTGAGTGGGTGTGGACCCTAATCCACCACAGGCGGGCTCAGTGCGGGCTGGTAGATGTCACATCATGTCTTCGAATTTTTGTTCTCGCGCACATGCCGAATACGCTATACGTAATAAAAATATTTAAATTTCCTATGGTAGTATTTATTCAAGTTTTTCCTTTCTTCATCAACGAAACTTCTTCCTCCAGACTCCAGATTTTATTTTCTAACAACTAATTAGGTACTTAGGTAAATTCTCAAGGATCAATTCTCTAATACCTGTATTTTTACTGGATATAATATGTATATATACACTTCTGGACACATCTTTTGGCCCACCTTGTATTTTCAGTTTCGTTTGGTCCTAGCTAAAATTTTATATTAGGTCGAGCAAAAAGTTTTTATGCAGTTTTGAACCTGGCACATTCACAATTTCATTCAATAGTCTTTTTTTGAATTTCGAACATAGAATTTAAAGAAACAAAAGACAATTTGGAGCCTGTTTGTTGATATCAAACAATCGAATACTAAGAAAACTTGGTTTTATTGGTTTACTTGGATTTAATTCTTGAAAAAGTGATTGATATCTTTGGTTTTGCAACAAACATTACTTATTCTTAACATTAAGGTGAGGTTCTATCAATAATCTATGGATACTTCACCTGAAGTCGCCGCCCAAGCTGTGGCACTTATTCAGGCCGGACACAGCCAAAGAAACGTGAGTGCTCAACTTAATTTAAGTCGATCTGCGGTCCGAAATGTTTATCGGAGGTACCTAGAGACTGGCGGCTTTGTTCGTCGCCAAGGAAGGCCACGATCTCGGGTCACAACTGAAAGGCAGGATCGATTCATCGTGACGACCGGCTTGAGAAATCATCACCTTACCTCCATTGAGATACAAAACCAACTTCGCGACTTCCACGGAGTATCTGTGAGCGCTCGAACTGTTCGGAGAAGGTTAAAAGAACGCGATATGGTACCACACAAGCCAGCTAATGGCCCCAAACTAACGCGAGCCCACCGAACAGCGCGCCTTCATTTCGCACGCAGTCATTTAAATTGGACACAACAAGATTGGAGCCGTGTACTCTTTTCTGATGAGTCTAAAATTGTGTTACATGGCAATGATGGAAGGAAGAAGGTCTACCGACGTAAGGGAGAGCGTTTCGCACAATGCTGCTTTGAAGAGAGGGTTGCTTATGGCGGTGGCTCATGGACTGTCTGGGGCGGTATATCCGCGAGCGGCAAAACTCAACTTGAGGTTGTTACAGGACCACGGCTGCCAACATTAAATGCTGAAAGGTACATTCGTGAGTGCTTAGAACCTCACGTGATACCATACGCGGACTATGTGGGCCCAAATTTCCTTTTTATGCATGATAATGCAAGAGCCCATGCGGCCGGCATCGTCAGGGAATATCTTCGGGATGTGAACATCACAGTTATGGACTGGCCAGCCAGAAGCCCAGACATGAACCCCATTGAGCACATGTGGGACGAGCTAAAAAGACGTGTTAGGGCTCGTCAGCCAGTTGCCCAGACGATGCAGGAGTTGAAAACTGCCATAGAAGAGGAATGGGAGATGATCCCTCAAAATTTCATAGAGCGGTTGATAAACTCTATGCCTAATCGTATGAGAGCTGTGGTAGATGCCCATGGAGGCAACACGCGTTATTAAATTAAACCTTTATTTGATAAAACATGTTTTTTATTCAAAAATCAATTGCCTTTAACAAGGCGCATATCCGACTTGTTAGGCGTAGCTCCATGTCGTATGGTATTCTGAATTCAAATTTAAAACAATACGATCGAAAAAGATGGTAAAATGTATCAGGTTTAAAACTGCATCAACAGTTTTTGTTCAATCTAGCAATCATATTTCGGTAGGGGCCATCGAAACCTAAACTCTAAGGTGGGCCAATAGATGTGTCCAGAAGTGTATTTTAACTGTATAAGGATGAGGAGCTCGTGGCTAAGTAAAAACAGCCGCACGGGTCTCTCCATCAGGTTAAGCTACGCTTGCCGATGCTGGTCCGTGGATGGGTGACCAACTGTGGTGGTGTAAAATACTGATATTCAGCTGCATCTGGTTAGACTGGAAGCCGACCCCAACACAGTTGGAAAAAGGCTAGGCAGATGATGATGATAATTATGTAGGTATAATGCAAAGGCTAAAACTATAATGATTTGGTCGGATTGCCGTCAAATGGGAATTATGACAATATAGGAAAAGAGAGTGCACCTGTGTTTGCGCACACAGTTGTGCATTATAGTATCTCCTGCGCACCTGACCGCAGGTGATCTCCGTTGAGATTGGCCAACGCCGCCGCCGCCGTCACCAAAATTCGGTCGGTAGGATATTAATAATTTGGTAAATTAGTTGGAAATAAACGTAATTAAAAAATAATCTTACCTGTCCAGTTACTGTGAACAGTATGGCGAGTAGTATCCGCAGCGGTAACCGCGCGCGGTACGCCCGGTGTGACCACAGCCTATGCACACCCGCTGTGATTCCAAATCCGGACGTGTATATCGTGCCGAATGCTGAAAAAACAAGACTTTATTTTAAAAAAAAGTATGGCTCGGCATTGTTTGAATTTAATTAGCAGTAGGTATGGATTTTTGTGCTGCAGTGAAAATAGAATAAAAATCTGATTAAAAAGAGTTCAAATATTTTGGCTGTGAAACAATTTAGGAAGTTTCTGATTTTTAATTCGGAGTTTTTTTTTTAACTATCAACCGAAACAAGATTAAGTTGAAACAGTAACTTCCAAAGCTGAAAATGTTTTTTTTTTTTTTGGGAGAACAAAAATTCATAATTATTTTACGAAACTGTACAGAAATCAAGAAATATTCGTGGAAACGTTACTATACAGTTTCTTTTGGTTTTTGTTTGCCGAAACATTATCGAAATTTCCACACTGCTGCTAGCTCAGTGCTCGTAATTAATAAAAAAGAGCGTTGACCGCGCGCGGGCTGGCAACGTCGCATGTCTAGAGGTTTTTACAAGGAGAAAATAGAAAATAGTTGATAATATGTAATTTTTAAGAGTAAATTCCAAATTAACTGTCAAAACTAGCATACATACTCATACCAACGATCTAAGAATTTGTCAGAGGAAATTGTCTTTTGATTTAAATTTAATGAAATAATCACGAAAAACCTCTAGACATGCGACGTTGCCAGCCCGCGGCCAACTATCGCTCTTAAATTCAATCTTTTTATTTATTTTTCAGGACCAAAGTTTTAATTTTCCAAATTCAAACTTCAAATTAATTCGAAAAATAAACTGCAATATTATTTTTAATCTTACTGAATTTTCTTCGTATTTTGTATTTTGATGAAAGATGTAGACTTAGGTAGGCTTCTGAGGTATTGAAAGGTAAAATAAAAAGTTGACTTACCAAATAATATTGTGTACAGCTTAACTTGGTTACTAATCATCAGGTACAATCCGTATAATGAAACTAAATGCAAAAGAATTTGAACGGTAAGGTCCGGCCATCGCCACTGTGCCTTAAATTCCATGGCTTCATATTTTTTTATATCAAAGTCGTTGTCACTTGTCACTTCACTAGCACTGTCCCTTAACACTGTATTATTATTCTCTAAATGTGCAACTTTGCCATTTTTATATGAAAGGGGACTTATTTTTAGTTCCGAATGCATTTCTTCTCCACACATTTCAATGTTCTGTTGTGCTGGAGCCATTCTGTGGGGTAAAAGAAAAAAATTTATCAGAAAATTATTTGTAATTTTTCTATAGGTCAACGTAGGTGGTGGAAAATAAATATTTTACTATTTATTTAAATATATGAAACGTAGTTTCGTAGTTACGTAGTTTTAAAGAGCTCAAGCGATTATATCCGACACCTCTTAAGAGCCTACAAAAATAAATGGAGGCAAATTACAGGTAATAGCTTCTTCGCCTTGGCTGTGCCACAGCCGGCGGATAACAGTTTAATTGTTTGTTATTGATGTGAAGCGCAAAGTATTTGTACACACATTTTATCTGTTATTTACGATATTTCTGGATAATCAGTTAGTGTAAGCCTTATCGGTGCATTAGTAAACACAGGTGTTCCTATATTTTTACACTTGATAAAGTGGCAGAAGGTTGGTCACTTCCGATGGCTCAACGAGTATGTTATCGACGATAGTTTGCCAGATGTTTGGGTTTAAAAGTTTCGATAAAATAAGGGATTATTATTCTAAAGTATTAATCTATACCTATTGATAATTAATATCGTAATGACAAGGCCCTTTTAAAATTAGCAATAAGCCGCATTGTCATGTATTGTTCTTCTAAATTAAATCAAATCAGATCAAACTTTATTTGTGAACATAAGCAGTTAATGAGTAAATGTGTGCGTGCGGCGCATGTTTGTACAAACGGTCCCGGCATACTTACTGTGCTTCACTTTCGATATGCGTCGCGCGGAGTCTATCTTATATGCGTCTACGCTTAAAACATACATTTTAGCGTGATCTATAGAGATACCATGCAATTGGTATCCAAATAATTTGCTATACAATTTAAATAAGTAGGTATTTCTAATGATTCGGAAACATGCAATAATAATAATCAAAAGAATTTAATAAGCATATATTAGGTCTTTACCTATGAAATTGCCGTTCTGCGGTACTGGCCATTTCAAATCAAAATAATTTTTGTTTGGCTAAGAATTCTAATTTCAAATTAATTTTATTTTAAAAACATGGATTTTTTTTTCCAAAAGTAGTCATTTGTTTATTGATTAGTGTTACATTTTCATCGCATTTCAATCTTTTTCATCATGGATACGTTAAAAATTCGAGTAATTATGGAAAATGAGTACCGTCGTGGCAGCAACGCGGCACAAGCGGCACGCAACATCAACGACGTTTACGAAGCTAACACTACAAACCAACGCACCACTTGTTATTGGTTTGCTCGCTTCCGTTCTGGAAATTTCGACCTGAAAAATGAACCTCGCGGTCGTCCGAAGACTTTGGTCGACAATGACGAATTAAAGGCGATTGTGGAAGCTGATCTACGGCTGAATTAGCAGCAGCTTTCGACGTTAGCGTCAAAACAATATTGGTCAACTCAATGAATGTCGAGACGTGCCTTGCACTGCTCAACAGACACACAAATGAAGGAATTTTGAACCGCATTGTTACCTGCGATGAAAAATGGATTCTGTTTGATAACCGCAAGCGCTCAGCAAGTTGGTTGGATCCTGGTTCAGCACCTAAACAATGCCCTAAACGAAAACTTACCCCTAGAAAAGTGATGGTCACTGTTTGGTGGTCTAGCGCCGGTGTGATTCATCACAGCTTCTTACCAAACGGGGTGAGCATTACTTCAGATGTATACTGTGAAGAACTGAACACAATGATGGAGAAGCTGGCACATCTCCAACCAGCATTGGTCAATCGCTCGTCTCCGCTGCTCCTGCACGACAACGCGCGACCTCATACTGCACAGCAGACGGTCTCCAAGTTGCAAGAACTGGGGTTGGAAGCTCTCCGTCATCCGCCCTACTCACCAGACCTTGCGCCTACAGACTACTACTTTTTCCAGAATTTGGATAACTTCTTGGCGGGAAAAAAATTCAATACCCGAGAGGCAGTACAAAATGCCTTTGAAGAATTTGTTGCCTCCCGTCCAGCTGATTTCTTTAAGAAGGGTGTAATAGGTCTTGTCTACTAGTAATAAGAACAATTTACTTTTAAATTGTCCAACATTTTCTACACTTCTTATGCATTTTGGTAATTTATTATACATTTTTAGCAAACATTTTCTATGGCTTGTTTATTGTTTTGCCGACTATTGCGAGATGTGACTCATAGTTCAAGGTCAAAAGGACCATTTACAATGTCTAGAGATACAAGTTGTAACTTAAATAACGCACAACCTCTTATGGTGAATTCGAACAAATTTTATCAGAACAAACTTTTAGTCACACTGCCTAGCCTGTTCCCAACTATGTTGGGGTCGGCTTCCAGTCTAACCGGATGCAGCTGAATACCATTATTTTACATGGAGCGACTGCCTATCTGACCTCCACAACCCATTAACTGGGTAATACGATACCCCTTGGTAAGACTGATTGTCAGACTTTCGAGCTTCTGACGACCCGTAACGACTGTTAAAGATCCACGAATGACAGCCGGGACCAACGGCGTAACGTGCTTTCCGAGGCACGGAGGAGTCTCGGTATGTAAAGTGTATGTATGTGCGGCTGTTATTACTTAGCTACAAGCCTTAGAGGATTTCCCTGATAAATTCCTGAAACTGGTGCTAATAAATTCCTTTAACAGTTTTAACTTGCCTCAGTACCTTAAAGAAACCCGAAAGGCTTGACACCAAACTCAGCGTCGGTATTTCATTACACGAAAGCAAGCGAGAATTAAATCGCACATATTCGTTTTTATTGGTTTGCAGCGAATAAGTATTTTGCGAACAAACTTCGTAAAAGTAAACTGACTGAGAAAGATTTTCTGGAAGAAACGAATATTTATTCTATCTAACCAATATTATAAATGCAAAAGTTTGTCTGTTAAGTTTTCATGCTAAAACGGCTGAACGGATTTGGATGAAATTTGGCACACAGATAGACCATGACCTGGGTAAAGACTTAGCATCCTGGGTCACAGTCGAAGTCGCGGGCAACAGCTAGTTAATTATAAAGGCTCCCACAGACTGGTGCGATGCAACAGCACAACGCGACGACGCCGCTCTAGTATAAACATTTCTATGAAAACTTTGTGGAAATTGTTCTACCAGAATCGTGTCGCACCATCGCGTCGCGCCTGTGTAGGTTCGCTTACACTACCATTCAATAAACACATTTAATCATCATTCTATCTCCACCATCTTCTAATGATTGAAAGAAACAGAACGATGTTTTAAATTCGTTTAGAATTTTATTTTAATTGAATAAAGTAGATACTTAAAATAGGGTGTCGTAGTCACAGCGAAGTGCTAGTCACAAATAATTAGTGTTCAGTACAGCAATGAAGCATAAGGCTGCGTTTCCACCAGAGATGTGCTATGCAGCTAAGCTGCGAAGATGTGAAAGCTAAGCTATGAAACTATGTGACCGTTTCCACTGATGCTAAGCTGTGTAGCGGAGCGAGTAAGATGTGCTATGAAAATGCGCCGCCGCGCCACAAGGTAGCTGTGCGAGGAAGATGCGCAGCTTGAGCTATGCGACGGATCGAGTGAGGTACATTGCTCTGCACATAGCTACACCACTCGCGACCATCCATAGCACGCATCCATAATACGCTTCCATAGCTCACATCCATAGCTCACATCCATAGCTCGCATCCATAGCACGCATTCATAGCTCACATCCATAGCTCACATCCATAGCTCGCATCCATAGCACGCAGCCATAGCTCACATCCATAGCTCACATCCATAGCTCGCATCCATAGCACGCATCCATAGCACGCATTCATAGCTCACATCCATAGCTCACATCCATAGCTCACATCCATAGCTCACATCCATAGCTCGCATCCATAGCACGCATCCATAGCACGCATTCATAGCTCACATCCATAGCTCACATCCATAGCTCACATCCATAGCTCACATCCATAGCTCACATCCATAGCTCACATCCATAGCTCACATCCATAGCTCACATCCATAGCTCACATCCATAGCTCACATCCATAGCTCGCATCCATAGCACGCATCCATAGCACGCATTCATAGCTCACATCCATAGCTCACATCCATAGCTCACATCCATAGCTCGCATCCATAGCACGCAGCCATAGCACGCATTCATAGCTCACATCCATAGCTCACATCCATAGCTCACATCCATAGCTCACATCCATAGCTCACATCCATAGCTCACATCCATAGCTCACATCCATAGCTCACATCCATAGCTCACATCCATAGCTCGCATCCATAGCACGCATCCATAGCACGCATTCATAGCTCACATCCATAGCTCACATCCATAGCTCACATCCATAGCTCGCATCCATAGCACGCATCCATAGCACGCATTCATAGCACGCATCCATAGCACGCATTCATAGCTCACATCCATAGCTCACATCCATAGCTCGCATCCATAGCACGCATCCATAGCACGCATTCATAGCTCACATCCATAGCTCACATCCATAGCTCGCATCCATAGCACGCATTCATAGCTCACATCCATAGCTCACATCCATAGCTCACATCCATAGCTCACATCCATAGCTCACATCCATAGCTCGCATCCATAGCACGCATTCATAGCTCACATCCATAGCTCACATCCATAGCTCGCATCCATAGCACGCATCCATAGCTCACATCCATAGCTCACATCCATAGCACGCATCCATAGCTCACATCCATAGCTCACATCCATAGCTCACATCCATAGCTCACATCCATAGCTCACATCCATAGCACGCATCCATAGCACGCATCCATAGCACGCATTCATAGCTCACATCCATAGCACGCATCCATAGCACGCATCCATAACTCACATCCATAGCACGCATCCATAGCACGCATCCATAGCACGCATCCATAGCACGCATCCATAGCACGCATCCATAGCACGCATCCATAGCACGCATTCATAGCACGCATTCATAGCTCACATCCATAGCTCACATCCATAGCTCACATCCATAGCTCACATCCATAGCTCACATCCATAGCTCACATCCATAGCTCACATCCATAGCTCACATCCATAGCTCACATCCATAGCTCGCATCCATAGCACGCATTCATAGCTCACATCCATAGCTCACATCCATAGCACGCATCCATAGCTCACATCCATAGCTCACATCCATAGCTCACATCCATAGCTCACATCCATAGCTCACATCCATAGCTCACATCCATAGCACGCATTCATAGCTCACATCCATAGCTCACATCCATAGCTCGCATCCATAGCACGCATCCATAGCTCACATCCATAGCTCACATCCATAGCACGCATCCATAGCTCACATCCATAGCTCACATCCATAGCTCACATCCATAGCTCACATCCATAGCTCACATCCATAGCTCACATCCATAGCTCACATCCATAGCTCACATCCATAGCTCACATCCATAGCTCACATCCATAGCACGCATTCATAGCTCACATCCATAGCTCACATCCATAGCTCACATCCATAGCTCACATCCATAGCTCACATCCATAGCTCACATCCATAGCACGCATTCATAGCTCACATCCATAGCTCACATCCATAGCTCGCATCCATAGCACGCATCCATAGCTCACATCCATAGCTCACATCCATAGCACGCATCCATAGCTCACATCCATAGCTCACATCCATAGCTCACATCCATAGCTCACATCCATAGCTCACATCCATAGCTCGCATCCATAGCACGCATTCATAGCTCACATCCATAGCTCACATCCAAAGCTCACATCCATAGCTCACATCCATAGCTCACATCCATAGCACGCATCCATAGCACGCATCCATAGCACGCATCCATAGCTCACATCCATAGCTCACATCCATAGCTCACATCCATAGCTCACATCCATAGCTCACATCCATAGCTCACATCCATAGCACGCATTCATAGCTCACATCCATAGCTCACATCCATAGCTCACATCCATAGCTCGCATCCATAGCACGCATCCATAGCACGCATTCATAGCTCACATCCATAGCTCACATCCATAGCTCACATCCATAGCTCGCATCCATAGCACGCAGCCATAGCACGCATTCATAGCTCACATCCATAGCTCACATCCATAGCTCACATCCATAGCTCACATCCATAGCTCACATCCATAGCTCACATCCATAGCTCACATCCATAGCTCACATCCATAGCTCACATCCATAGCTCGCATCCATAGCACGCATCCATAGCACGCATTCATAGCTCACATCCATAGCTCACATCCATAGCTCACATCCATAGCTCGCATCCATAGCACGCATCCATAGCACGCATTCATAGCACGCATCCATAGCACGCATTCATAGCTCACATCCATAGCTCACATCCATAGCTCGCATCCATAGCACGCATCCATAGCACGCATTCATAGCTCACATCCATAGCTCACATCCATAGCTCGCATCCATAGCACGCAGCCATAGCACGCATTCATAGCTCACATCCATAGCTCACATCCATAGCTCACATCCATAGCTCACATCCATAGCTCACATCCATAGCTCACATCCATAGCTCACATCCATAGCTCACATCCATAGCTCACATCCATAGCTCGCATCCATAGCACGCATCCATAGCACGCATTCATAGCTCACATCCATAGCTCACATCCATAGCTCACATCCATAGCTCGCATCCATAGCACGCATCCATAGCACGCATTCATAGCACGCATCCATAGCACGCATTCATAGCTCACATCCATAGCTCACATCCATAGCTCGCATCCATAGCACGCATCCATAGCACGCATTCATAGCTCACATCCATAGCTCACATCCATAGCTCGCATCCATAGCACGCATTCATAGCTCACATCCATAGCTCACATCCATAGCTCACATCCATAGCTCACATCCATAGCTCACATCCATAGCTCGCATCCATAGCACGCATTCATAGCTCACATCCATAGCTCACATCCATAGCTCGCATCCATAGCACGCATCCATAGCTCACATCCATAGCTCACATCCATAGCACGCATCCATAGCTCACATCCATAGCTCACATCCATAGCTCACATCCATAGCTCACATCCATAGCTCACATCCATAGCACGCATCCATAGCACGCATCCATAGCACGCATTCATAGCTCACATCCATAGCACGCATCCATAGCACGCATCCATAACTCACATCCATAGCACGCATCCATAGCACGCATCCATAGCACGCATCCATAGCACGCATCCATAGCACGCATCCATAGCACGCATCCATAGCACGCATTCATAGCACGCATTCATAGCTCACATCCATAGCTCACATCCATAGCTCACATCCATAGCTCACATCCATAGCTCACATCCATAGCTCACATCCATAGCTCACATCCATAGCTCACATCCATAGCTCACATCCATAGCTCGCATCCATAGCACGCATTCATAGCTCACATCCATAGCTCACATCCATAGCACGCATCCATAGCTCACATCCATAGCTCACATCCATAGCTCACATCCATAGCTCACATCCATAGCTCACATCCATAGCTCACATCCATAGCACGCATTCATAGCTCACATCCATAGCTCACATCCATAGCTCGCATCCATAGCACGCATCCATAGCTCACATCCATAGCTCACATCCATAGCACGCATCCATAGCTCACATCCATAGCTCACATCCATAGCTCACATCCATAGCTCACATCCATAGCTCACATCCATAGCTCACATCCATAGCTCACATCCATAGCTCACATCCATAGCTCACATCCATAGCTCACATCCATAGCACGCATTCATAGCTCACATCCATAGCTCACATCCATAGCTCACATCCATAGCTCACATCCATAGCTCACATCCATAGCTCACATCCATAGCACGCATTCATAGCTCACATCCATAGCTCACATCCATAGCTCGCATCCATAGCACGCATCCATAGCTCACATCCATAGCTCACATCCATAGCACGCATCCATAGCTCACATCCATAGCTCACATCCATAGCTCACATCCATAGCTCACATCCATAGCTCACATCCATAGCTCGCATCCATAGCACGCATTCATAGCTCACATCCATAGCTCACATCCAAAGCTCACATCCATAGCTCACATCCATAGCTCACATCCATAGCACGCATCCATAGCACGCATCCATAGCACGCATCCATAGCTCACATCCATAGCTCACATCCATAGCTCACATCCATAGCTCACATCCATAGCTCACATCCATAGCTCACATCCATAGCACGCATTCATAGCTCACATCCATAGCTCACATCCATAGCTCACATCCATAGCTCACATCCATAGCTCACATCCATAGCTCACATCCATAGCACGCATTCATAGCTCACATCCATAGCTCACATCCATAGCTCGCATCCATAGCACGCATCCATAGCTCACATCCATAGCTCACATCCATAGCACGCATCCATAGCTCACATCCATAGCTCACATCCATAGCTCACATCCATAGCTCACATCCATAGCTCACATCCATAGCTCGCATCCATAGCACGCATCCATAGCACGCATTCATAGCTCACATCCATAGCTCACATCCATAGCTCGCATCCATAGCACGCATTCATAGCTCACATCCATAGCTCACATCCATAGCTCGCATCCATAGCACGCATCCATAGCACGCATTCATAGCTCACATCCATAGCTCACATCCATAGCTCACATCCATAGCTCACATCCATAGCTCACATCCATAGCTCGCATCCATAGCACGCATCCATAGCACGCATCCATAGCACGCATCCATAACTCACATCCATAGCACGCATTCATAGCTCACATCCATAGCTCACATCCATAGCTCACATCCATAGCTCGCATCCATAGCACGCATCCATAGCACGCATCCATAGCACGCATTCATAGCTCACATCCATAGCACGCATCCATAGCACGCATCCATAACTCACATCCATAGCACGCATCCATAGCACGCATCCATAGCACGCATCCATAGCACGCATCCATAGCACGCATCCATAGCACGCATCCATAGCACGCATCCATAGCACGCATTCATAGCTCACATCCATAGCACGCAACCATAGCACGCATCCATAACTCACATCCATAGCACGCATCCATAGCACGCATCCATAGCACGCATCCATAGCACGCATCCATAGCTCACATCCATAGCACGCATCCATAGCACGCATCCATTGCACGCATTCATAGCTCACATCCATAGCTCACATCCATAGCTCGCATCCATAGCACGCATCCATAGCACGCATCCATAGCACGCATTCATAGCATGCATTCATAGCTCACATCCATAGCACGCATCCATAGCACGCATCCATAACTCACATCCATAGCACGCATCCATAGCACGCATCCATAGCACGCATCCATAGCACGCATCCATAACTCACATCCATAGCACGCATCCATAGCACGCATCCATAGCACGCATCCATAGCTCGCATCCATAGCACGCATCCATAGCACGCATCCATAGCATGCATTCATAGCACGCATCCATAACTCACATCCATAGCACGCATCCATAGCACGCATCCATAGCACGTATCCATAGCACGCATCCATAGCTCACATCCATAGCACGCATCCATAGCACGCATCCATAGCACGCATCCATAGCACGCATCCATAGCACGCATCCATAGCTCACATCCATAGCACACATCCATAGCACGCATCCATAGCACGCATCCATAGCACGCATCCATAGCACGCATCCTCAGTACGCTTCCATAGCACGCATCCACAGTACGCTTCCATAGCACGCATCCATAGCACGCATCCATAGCACGCATCCATAGCACGCATCCATAGCACGCATCCACAATACGCTTCCATAGCACGCATCCATAGCACGCATCCATAGCACGCATCCATAGCATGCATCCATAGCACGCATCCTTCCATATAAAATCGTAGCTTAGTTGTAGTTTCCACCAGTACCTTGCTATGTGGACCAATTAATATGATTGGTGGATATCAAACGCATCCATAGCAACGTTGCATAGCACATCTCTGATGAAAAAGCACCCTTATGCACGTTTGAAGTCACAATAATCTTCTTATCTAAGATAGTTACGGGCGAAACCATCTGCATTACCTACCGTTGTAAATTTCTGTGATATAGCATTGTGAATAGCTCGTAAGTCACGCATTTTAATTACAGACAATTACCATTGTTTTTCTCCTTGCACGATAATGCGCTCTATTGTTATTAGCTCCTAAACTACGAGATTTACGAGTAGGGATATACATTGATGTCGATTTGATTTTCACGGCCCACGCCCACTCTCTCTCAGTGAGAGGGAGTGGGCGTGGGCATCGAGAGGAGGCCTGTGGGTTGTGTCCCAGCAGTGGGAACATCACTTATAGGCTAATAATTATAATACTAATCTTTACACTATGTAATATGTATGAGCCTATAAAGTTCCCACTATTGGGTCACACACAGGCGTCTGTGAGAGGTAGTAGGCGATCATCCACCACGCGGGCCCAGTGCAGGACTGCGGGTTATTTTTGAGGTAAGTATAATATAATTAATAAATTGAATACGTCCTGCCTACGCGTAAATAAATATTTCCGGATAAATTATTGTTACAATACAGGAAATAACAAAATATAACTCTTGTTTTCCCTAAGGAATCGGCAGAGGAGTATGCACACTCACTTCGCAATTTCAAATTAATGAAATTAGAATTCTTAGCCAAACAAATATTATTTTGATTTGAAATGGCCAGTACTGCAGAACGGCAATTTCATAGGTAAAGACCTAATATTTAAGATTATTTTTCGCTTTTTTTGTCGCTGAGGCAAAACATGAATGATATAATTTAATTTATCAATTTGCATTGCAGGAGAACAAGGGTTATTCCTACTAATATTATAAATGTGAAAGTTTGTGAAGATGTTTGAATGTTTGTTACTCAATCACGCAAAAATGGCTGAACGGATTTGGATGAAATTTGGCACACAGATAGTTTATAAGCTGGATCTGGATTAACATATAGGATACTTGGTATCCCGGTAGTAGGTTCTCGTGGGATAATTTCCGATATCCACGCGGGCGAAGCCGCGGGCCACGGCTAGTAATTTATAATTTCAAATCAAGTTCAAATTAATTTGACCGGGAGTGCGTGTATGACCGTAAACGAGGCAAAAGGAGTATTATGAGGATCGCAGCAGATGGCGTTGTGTAGTTTCTGCCTACCCCCATGGGAAGAAGGCGTGAGTTTATGAGCATTCACATTTGTAATTTGATCGTCTTGTTTTACTTTCCAAGTACCTAAGTATTATTGTAGTGGTTTCAATAAAACCACAGTATAACACAGTAGTTTTCTTCATAGAAATATTGATGCAGTAGTGTATCTTCTTAGAAAACGGCCGAAACAACGCACTCCGAAATCTCAGTCAGTATCAGTTACGCAACAGTTCGAGTGCGCGACAGTTACGTACAATACAATACAATACGGACACGTATTTATCTACCGAGCGGCCGTATGTAATTAATTCAAGGACACTGCTCAGATAAACTACTGAGCTTTATTACTCTGTGAAAAAACGATGTTTGAAAACAGTTATAAGAGTTTCATTTTCAATCCCATTCGCAAATACTTATTATGTACTAGTTGCGCCCCGCGGTTTCACGCACGTAGACTGGGATAAAAAGTAGCCTATGTGTTAATCCAGGGTATAAGCTACCTACATATTAAATTTCATCCAAATCGGTCCAGCCATTTGAGCGTGAAGAAGTAACAAACATACACACACTCACAAACTTTCGCATTTATTGGTATGGCTAAACATTTTACAGTAGATATAATAATCATTTTATTATTGTGTAGGTACTCGTACATAGGTGATGTGACTGAAGTGAATTTTGCACCCGAACATAATAAAATTATACCTACCTACCTACCTATCTACAACAGACTATCAACAACTAGCTTTTGCCCGCGGCTTCGCCCGCTTGGAGGTCGGAAATTATCCCAGGAGAACGGACTACCAGGATAAATAGTATCCTATGTCCTAATACAGGTTAGGGTCTACCCGTATGCCAAATTCCATCATTTCATCTAAATCTCTTCAGCCGTTTTAGCGTGAAAGCGTAACAAACAAACAAAAAAGCTCACCTTTGCATTTATAATTAATATTATATATTATCGCATTTATAATATTACTTCGGAATAGGATGTTTCAATTTTTCGGAGTTTTTTGGAGACAAAGTGTTGATTTAAAGTTTATTTTAATTTCCAAATTTCAATGTCACAATTTTAGTTTAGTTTTAAATAATGAATACTTAACATAAATTTGAATGTTAAACTGCTTAGTTCTTATGTCAAACTTTTTATTTATTTTTGAAAGTATAATTTTTAAAATACAACTTGTTATTTTGGGAAAATACAATACCTCCCGTCGCGCACCAATTAGCAGACACAATAAAAAAATTATTGTTATCTGCACACATGGTGTGCCATCGACGTTTTAAGAGTTTAAGTAAATCATTGGCGAAATAAACTATACGTATATGTACTATTCGAGAGCGCAAGTGATGAAACTACATACTTATTTACAAGTACTAGACTATGACTGACACGAATCGTTTTGCAATGATCTAAGGATTTGCACCACGAAAACTGTTCTTTTAAGGCGAGTACATCTGCTAACTAGCGCCACCATTGAGAAAAAAATAATAAGTGTAGAGATTATGGAACATTTTGAAATTTTCTATGCTCATATTTTCAGTCTGATGAGGTAGAATTTTTTGTATCAAAAAAAACAACCGTTTTTGCGAAAGCTTCGAACCTGTAATGTTAGTTTTTTTGATAGGTAAGTACAGAAAATTCTACCTCATCTGAATAAAAATGTGAGCATAGGTTTCACTCCAGACGTATTATTTTTTTCCCAACTGTAGCGCTAGTTAGCAGCTTTATTCGCCTTAAGGCTCCTACAAACATGCGCGACACGCAACACGAATCACACGCGACAGAAAGGTATCGCGTGTCGCGCGACAAGCGGTGCCTTTGTGTCGCGCGCGATTCACGTCGCGTGTCGCGCCTGTTTTAGGAGCCTTTGTAATCACTCAGATCTACGAGTGAAATGATAAACCTTTTCAGTACAATAATTCTGTATTTATATTCTTACACACATACAAACTTGGTATAGGATAGCCATATTTAACAAACTATTTGACTAGGCACTCAATAAATATTAGTATAGACTTTAGATTTCTTAAAGACAACCTTTTGGTTCCGAGGCTGGATGAGAACTAACTTAGAAACTAGGCGACGACGTGGCAACGCTTCAAATATCATGATTAAGTCTTTTGGCGGTAACTGTCAAATGAGACACTTTCAAATTTCATGAATACACAGGCACAAAATCATTTAACTTTAAATTTAGTATTTAATATCAACAAAACTTATTATTATTTGGAAATCATGACACGAGTATCTACGTACTCCTGTAAACTAACCTAACCTATACCCTATTTCGATTATTTTTAGCATTTTCTTATATTAGAAAATTCTCCTTGATATTGAAATTCCAGACCCAGTAAGATTTAAAAACCTCTCAATAATTATATTAAATTTTTGTCACTGCTACAACACAATGCTCAATGCTTTATTGCATTCTTATATATTACATAGATGGTGTAACAAAATAAAAGATAAATATAGATCCAGTAAGTACACTGTTGTTTGGAAAATCAAACCCAATAAGTATTACTCCTACTAATCGAAATTAAAAATTTGGAAATCATCTAGGATTTGTTGCTGTCAAAAAACTATAGATATATTTTCTAATTAGTTATTTTTGGGTAGGAGAAGGGTTTACTAGTTTGTTAGTGCTAGGCGTATTCGGTTCAATTAATAAAATTAAGATCTAATTTTATTAATTGTTTGCATAAAAGAATTTATTTTTAAACCTTTATTTTGTGGTCGTTATCTTTTTTTATAATTCAAACTTGTTCAATCTGCTTACATCAGAAGGGGATAGCTCTCATAGATTCTACACTAAGATTTGGCACAGGTTCATGGCTGATTTTTTATTGATGCGCAAATTGATTGTCTACCAAATGCAATTGAAGCTGTGGACAATATTACCCACTAAACTTACAATTATTGATCGTTTCGGGGAGTTTAACAGGTGCATACATAGGGCCAATTTCTCGAACGAAAATGATCACAAAATTAAAGTGACAAATTGTCAAGCGCGCATAAACTGCTGTGATTGGTTGAATTATTTATTAACAGTCAATCGCAGCAGTTTACGCGCGCTTGACAATTTGTCGCATTAATTTTGCGATAATTTAAACTCAGTGCCGTATCCATCTGGATTTAGATCTCTAAATAGCGAAATATCTACATGTAAATGAAAAAAAAAAAATAATTAAAAAAATGATGAATGATGATGATGAATGATGATGACAAATGTTTATGATTTTAAATGTACATCCTGCAATGCACAATCT
Organism: Cosmia pyralina; assembly: GCA_946251885.1. NCBI lineage: Eukaryota > Metazoa > Arthropoda > Insecta > Lepidoptera > Noctuidae > Cosmia > Cosmia pyralina. The sequence goes on from OX276346.1 coordinate 18,924,416, forward strand.
GTAACATTTCCGATCTAGCCGGTCCCCTGCTGTCGTCGTCCCTGCGACGCCCTATGCTGAGGCCCGTACCCCACAAAAGGTGCCCTAAGCGAGAAGTCGCTTAGTTTATAAGTTTTATGCCCTTCCTGGAGGCCTAAATTTATTGAGGCACCCACAGGAAAGTTCGGTTATGCAGCCAACCACCTCCTAGGTTAATCTGCGAGATGCCATTCACAAAAAAAGATAAAACTTCCTATATGTAACTATGCGTAATCTACCATGATTTGCGATTATGTCACGGTCCTCAGTGAGTTAATTTCTGTAGTGACGAGCATCAAGTGCCGTCATCATCTCGACTCGAGATAGGTACACTTTAGCCGGTCCCCTGCTGTCGTCGTCCCTGCGACGCCCTATGCTGAGGCCCGTACCCCACAAAAGGTGCCCTAAGCGAGAAGTCGCTTAGTTTATAAGTTTTATGCCCTTCCTGGAGGCCTAAATTTATTGAGGCACCCACAGGAAAGTTCGGTTATGCAGCCAACCACCTCCTAGGTTAATCTGCGAGATGCCATTCACAAAAAAAGATAAAACTTCCTATATGTAACTATGCGTAATCTACCATGATTTGCGATTATGTCACGGTCCTCAGTGAGTTAATTTCTGTAGTGACGAGCATCAAGTGCCGTCATCATCTCGACTCGAGATAGGTACACTTGTTACGCTGTCTGTGTGCTGTAGGAATTAATTGGGTAGGACTATTGTAACCGCACACGGATCACTAGCTACGCACCGCAGTCGGCTTCACCACCTAAAAGAGAATGACCAAATCAATATCATATGGGAAGTGGCACATTTAGTTCTCACCGTGCGTGGCCATCCTTGAATCGTTACTTGGTATTGGAAAAACCTATAACAAGAATGAATTGATACACGATTTTTCTACAAATACCTACAGTCCGAGATGATATTTTGAACTTGAATTTATGTAAAAAATTATGTTTTTTTTATTTTGATAACTCGGTTCTGACTAATGTTAGATTATGTTATCGCATATTAACTTTTGTTCGTCATATTATTCCGCGTTTAATTAATGTTTGATTGATGGCCGCGAAAGAAATAGAAATTACGCCATTTTTGGCTTTTTGGTGACCACTTGTGGCGGTTGCGACGGGTCCTTGTGCGAGTAGCATAACAGATTGCAGAATACCTAAATAAACACGATTTTTCAGTAGAATATTTATGTAGCAAAGAACCCATTGAGTTATTAGCAAACTTTTGTATACAGGCATGGACTGGAAAAAAACAGGACTCCGCGCCACGCATATCGAAAGTGAAGCACAGTAAGTATGCCGGGACCATTTGTCTATACACCCCTCATGCACACATTTACATCATAGTATGCCGCCGACCGGCCGCCATTACGTGACACGACGGCGACGGCGCAGTGTCTTTGTCAAATCACGCACACATAGATCGGTACGGTGCTTCACTTTCGATACGCGTGGCGCGGAGTCCTTTTTTTTTTCTTGTCCGTGTATACAGGAACACTTTTGGGAAATCTACTGTAATCCTATGGAAACCTAATGGAACTTATTAAGGCATATTGGAACCTATTAACCCATGGAAACCTATTAACTGAAAACCTATTCGATAAGTTAGTTCCGACGATGAGTTTTAAGTATTACTTATTGAATTATAAAAAAAATCTTTTTTACAAAAAAATACAACCAATTTCCAAAAACAACACTACAAAGTGAAAAATAACTTTAATTTCGGAAGTCTGTGTCTAGTTAAATGTATTTTCGTTTTTTGCCACCGACTTCCGAAATTAAAGTTATTTTTCACTTTGTAGTGTTGTTTTTGGAAGTCGGTTGTATTTTTTTGTAAAAAAGTTTTTATTTTTCACTTTTTAGTTGTGTACCTACCCCACACAAATTCTAATACCACTATCTGCAAAACAAACTAGAACATCATCCATATAAAAGTTAGGAAAAAATACGTCTTATTGAAGCTAACTCAAAAACTACCCAAGCAAAGTTAATCAATTTTATATGGGACCAACTGTGATGTATACCCTCTCGAATAAAACAAAAAAAAATCCAAATCGGTCCAGCCATCTTCGAGTAATCGGGGAACATACATAAAAAAAAAAATAAAAAAAACAATAAAAAAAAAAAAAAAAAAGGTTCCGACGAATTGAGAACCTCCTCCTTTTTGAAGTCGGTTAAAAAAACTAGACAACTACAGGCTAGGCGTAGGTAGGACCTACCTATACCTACCTAACCTAGGACCTACCTCCTACCGCAGAATTGTGAATAACATGATAGTTACTTTGTTTTAAGGACAATAATGTACTAAAGTTATTCGTAAACAGTAATTTCCAATTACAATCAAGGAAATAAGTTAGAATACATACAATACGTCATATTAATAACACCAGCCAGACCGTCAGTGATATGATAATTCTTATCAAGTAGGTATTTGGATAATTTAATAGCCAAACATTTGATGCAGCTAATTTAGTTTTATCAGCACTGTATTTGTTTTGGATTTAGTTCTGAGTCTCCGACCGGGTGTAAAAAGACACCTAGAGCCGAAAACCACATAATTATTTTACTCATTATTTGGATCGTTTTTTTCCACAAGGCCATACCTGGAATTCCACTGGTTCTGGAGAATATTGAATTGAGAGGTATTGAAGGTAAAAGTCGCATTTTTTTCATACTTTCTTCCTAAAACGTATTCCAAGTGTTATTACTAAACTTTTTCCGACAACTACCTACGCTTAACTTAGAGAGAAGGGGCGGGGCTTAATTCCGTTTGCCTGGGTTCGCGATACATTGCGCGCAATAAAAAATGCTTTTTTTTATACCTACCTAAAAATAAAAATCGTTTCCCAGCAATAATTTTTGCGTAAATAAGCTACTTAGTTAGATGTACAGTATGAGTACTTGATGACGGCTTTGTCATGTGTCTTTTTACACCCTGTATTAAAAAATTGCCCATTTTTAACCGACTTCAAAAAAAGTAGGAGGTTCTCAATTCAGTTGTTTTTTTTTATGTTTGTTACCTCAGAACTCTGACAGAGTTTATAAACCGATTTGGAAAATTCTTTTTTTATTTCTATTTTTTAAATACGAGCATGAAAACATCGAGATGGGTCGTCTAGTCGTACACCCAGTTGGAACGAAGATCCTTTTGCTGTATATATTATTATTTACGTATTTAATATCCAATTAAATAAATTTATTAACAAAGTTCTAACTAAATTAAAAAAAAAGGTTCCGTAGTTGGGATGAATTTATCCCAAGAACAAACTTAACAGTGTAGTTGAAAAACATGTTCTCCCATACATTTCAATTGCAAATGTAAAGTTGTATGCACAATATTGAGAGATTTACCATGATATTTTAAGACCATAGACTTTTTATAAATTTTCCTGTAATCTAATGTACCTATAGGACTAGTTTCTATTTGGGAACGGTATAATGGGAACGGTAAATTTTCGTCTATTTTCGTGAATAACTTGAAAACAATTTATTTAAAAATGATAAAATAATCTATTTGAGACCCTCACAGTAAGCCCTTTCATTTGATATGTCACACGGTAGAGTTTGAAGAACTTTTATTTTTAATTTTCTTGTCCCCAAAAGTGACCCCCATATTCAAAATTCATTTATTTACGTTACACGTTCGTGTTTGGGTCACAAAAATTCATAAGTGTACCAAATTTCAATTTAATCGGTCCATTAGATTCGGCGCAAATTGGCTGTGACAGACGGACAGACAAACAGACAAACACGAGTGATCCTTTATGGGTTCCGTTTTTCCTTTTGAGTTACAGAACCCTAAAAAAGAAACATAATTATGTACAATACCAAAAGTATCGTGACGGTCAAAATATTACTGACACCACAGTATAATAATCATACAGTAGTTTATCTTATTAGAAAACGGCCGAAACGACTCGTTTCGAAATCTCAGTCAGTCTCAGTTACGCCATAGTTTGAGCGCGCGGCAGTTACGCACGGACGGACACGTACTTATCTACCAAGCGGCCGCAGGTAATTAATTCAAGGTTACTGCCCAGATAAACTACTGAGCTTTATTACTCTGTGGTTACACTTTTTTCGGGCTAGCTCTTATTCGCTAAAGCTGTATAATTTTAATTAAGGCACTTCGTTCCAAAAACTAAGTATTCATTGAAAACGTAGCCGACCTCATTTTACAAGTGAGTCAATTAAACCGTGAATATGCAAGAAATGGATGAAGCAATGGAAGCTATTTTGAAGCAGACGTAGGTAGGTATCTGTAGATGCAAATGAACGAGTTCGCACATACATTTAAACTCGTCATAACAAATTACTGAAGCTACCAGACAATTAGAAAAACAAATTAAAACGAGTGGTCTATGTTTTGATTTGACTATTTTCTGTGATACTTTGTAATTCATCATGTTTTAAAATGCATCGCCTTTCTGTTTGTCTGTATGTCTGTCTGTCAGTGCGCGATTATACAGGGTGTTCCGTAATTAATGGATAACCTCTTACAGGGTCATTGTACTCATCATTATGAACAACTTTTACTATGGGACCAAACCTGAAATCACGAAAAAAAAATCAGCAGTTCCCTACATTTTGACGAGTTATGCGAAAATAAATGTAGGGAACAGTTGATTTTTTTTTCGCTATTTCATGTTTGGTCCTATAGTAAAAGATGTTCATAATGATGAGTACAATGACTTCTTAAGAGGTTATCTATTAATTACGGGAGACCCTGTATATAACTTGAGATCCAATGATCCATGTAACCGATTTACGTGATTTAAAGTAAGTAAGTAACTTGTGTATTATACCTATGTGTTTTCTGGCCAGCACCCTAATTGCGTTACACACTATCAATCGGAATCGGTTTCATTTTGACAGTTCAACAACATTCATTTCGTTATATGGATTAGCAATTTGCTTGAAATGATTCAGATTCCGATCGATAGTATGTTACGCAATTAGGGTGCTGGTTGTGTGCCTACATAATTCTACATCAGAGTTTGTTTCCTAGATTTTGTTAAACCTGTTGTTGCCAGTAAAACTTTGTATAGATTTCAGAGTTCTATATTAAAAGATCACATCCCTTCTTTACAGCGGAATGAATAATAATAAAATAATAAAAATGTTTATTCATCTCCACAAATTACACATTATATACAAGGACAATCTTAAAGTTAAATATACAGGTTGACAGTTACGTAAATGTAATTTGTGGGAGATCTGGAGTCTAAATTAAGCCTAGGCCTGTACTATAGAACTCCAGGCCCCCCATCACATAATATTTTATGAATACAGGTATGTTTGTTTGATTTGTTGTCTACCTCGTTGTTGTAGGTGGTCGCAAGCACTACTGCTGAGCATGAGGTACTAAGGTTCGATTCCCGGGTCGAGCAAAGTGTTATTGTGTTTTTCCATCTGGAATTTCTCAGTAGCAGCCCGGACTCTGGATTTGTGCCCGGTTGATGGAAAATAGACTCTCTCCCTACTATTACCTACATGGAACTTAAAATTTGGGTGTAGGTACTAGGTAGGTACTCTGTACACCTCCCTCTGCCAGGCAGAGTCTGCCTAACTTTTCAAGGAATAGGTACAAGCGTGATGATATGTGTTGCATATTTATTTATTTAAACTTTTCGCACTTAAAATGTACAAAGGCGGACTTAATGCCTTAGGCATTCTCTACCAGTCAACCAAGGGTGGTGAAGAGATTAGATGGCAGGTGCTCAGTATGAGAGGAATACTTATTGTAGTGGTATGTTTACCCACACATGCACGCCACTTGCGAGCTTATAAGTACCTATGACGTTCACCGTCACCTTAAGTTCGAAGTCACGCGTTGTCACGACAACACATATTACATAGTCGTTTACTAACGGCTACTCGCGTCAATCATCATACAGGTATGGGTGACTTTATACAGGGTGAAATTTTAATCGTTTTAATCCTCTTAAGGGGTCATTGTACTCATCATTATGAACAACTTTTACTATGGGAACAAACCTGAAATCGCAAAAAAAAATCAGCTGTTCAGTACATTTATCTACATTTAACTCTTCATTATGTAGGGAGCAGCTGTTTTTTTTTTTGCGATTTCAGGTTTGGTCCCATAGTAAAAGTTGTTCATAATGATGAGTACAATGACCCTTTAAGAGGATTAAAACGATTAAAATTTCACCCTGTATAAGAATAACCACCATTTGATATTACTAAAGTCCGACCGTCGAGAGTATACGTTCATAAAGTAATTGTCAATTTAGACAATTTCTATTAATAAGCAATATGGATCAAATTCGCAAAACACATACCTAACTGTCAGGCGTCAAGTGGCCGGTTTGTGGAATGTAGAATAGAAACATAACAAATTATATCTAAGATATTAATTAATCTTCTCTTGATTTCCTGTTGAATTTACAAAGAAAGCACTACGTTAATCTCAAAATTAAATATTATTGTAAGCTCAGCCTCATACTTTGGTCTTTTCCTCAATCGTTCATTCGTTCCTTTAAGCGAGTGAACTCATTTTGTCGACACGTGACGAGAACTGTCGTTTCTAGCTGTTTCCACGGGGTCGCACTGCAAATCTATCTTGGACGACATGCCATGCCGCACGAGCGCGGTGTGAATCGGGTCCGTGGAGTCATTTTACCTAATATTGTACGTGGTATGAGTTCTATACCAAGAAAATATTTTTTTATTATTAACGTTGTTCCATCACTATTAAGTAATAATAAAAAAATATTTTCTTGGTATAGAACTCATACCACGTACAATATTAGGTAAAATGACTCCACGGACCCGATTCACACCGCGCTCGTGTAAGGGGATAAGTAAACAGCTCAACATAAACATAACATCACACCTGTAATCCCCGAAGAGTTGGGCAGAGGTGTATCTACATTATAGTACACAGTAGTAGTAGTAGTTAAACATAACTGATCGCAATGTGGGTACATTGCGATCAGTTATGTTTAAATCTCATGTTATAGGGGCGAGCGTCGTATTGCCATCAAACGGGCACAAATCTAGACTCCGGGCTGCTACTGACAAATTCAAAAACAGATCAATTTAATTTCATTTTAAATGCCACAATTGCCAACAAATCTTTGAACAAGGGAACTACTTATCTGTCTAAAAAAAATCAATTTGCCTAGCCTTTTTACAACTATGTTGGGGTCGGCTTCCAGTCTAACCGGATGCAACTGAATACCAGTATTTTACATGGAGCGACTGCCTATCTGACCTCCACAACTCAGTTACTGGGTAGGTAATACTGGGTAGGACAAAGATCCAATTGAATGACAGCCGCGGGACCTTTCCTAGGCACAGAGGAGTCTCGGTATGTAAAAATGGTCACCCATCCACGGACCAACCCCGATAAGCGCAGCCACGAGCTACGACATGTATCTCTCATCACAACAAATTAAGTGTTTCTTAAAAGTGAAACATCTTCCTGTTTCAAAACTTCGTAATTCCGAGAGATCACTAAAAATAATGAGCCAAGGTCACGTAAATGTTTACGATGCTGTTTACTTGATGCATCTTTGATGTTATCTCAAGGTTGCCATTCGACTATGACTACCGATCCCTTCGATGAAGCGAAACATCTGTCTCAGCCAGGCGAGGCGCGACTCTAGTAGAACAATGTCCATGAAGTTTTTAAAGAAATTATTCCACCAGAATAGCGTCGCGCCTGTCTGCCTTTACTGTGCAAACTGTTTGTTCTGCTTTGCTGTTGTAATTGTAATTGTTTTCCTTACTTATAAATTATGATTTTGATTATGATTATGATTTTATATTTTTTTTTTGTCCTTTGCGTCATGTTTACCGCAAATAAACGTATTTTCTTTCTTTTTTTTTTTTCTTTTATGAATATTTATTATGCTTAGGTACCTGCCGTGTCAAAATTTGTGGGAATATAATATATTGTATCATTGTTAGAGAAAATAATTCGTAAAAATGAGTGGCTTTAACAGTAATATTTTATTATTATTTCGTATAATTTAATGATACGGTGTGTATTTTGGTAATAGGTAAATTGCATTACGTAAGTGTCAATTGTTACATGACCTTTATGACATAACAAAATACTCGTAGGTACGTGTAGATTGTTAAACATGGGAAGTAAGTACCTAATCAATTACACCCGAGATATTTAGACGAGCGAGCGAAGCTAGAGATGGTGCTTATAATTCGAGGGTGATCAACTCTGGTGTACCAGAGTTGATCAATCTACTTTTCATCGAATGCGAGGAAATTAAAAAAAAAACTGTATAATAACAAAAAAAAAAAAATCGTCTATCTAAATGGAATGGCAATGAAAAATACCTGTTTTGTCTAATCACTTTTTGTGTTGTTGGTCTGTATTTTATTTCTACTAGCAATATCTATGAAAAAATGTGCCTTTGTTAAAATTGGTGAGTATACTGCTCTTACTGCTCGTATATCGATACAAATTGCCAGTACTTTTGAACACCATGGGATACCTCGACGGCATTAACATTGACCTCAGGGTCATTGACCTCGAGGTCAAGGTCAAATTCCGACAGGCAAGATCTATGATTCTCCTCAGGTTACTGACCTTGACCTCAGGATTATTGACCTTGAGGTCACTGACGCAACACGCGACGTTAATCGGACTCAACACAAAGGCACCGCTCGACGCGCGACTCGCGGTGCCTTTATGTCGCGACGCGTGTCGCGCCTGTTTGTAGGAGCCTTTACTCTACGTTTTCCTTAAGCCTGGTCTATGTCACTCTATGTGTGACATATCAGTCTATCTTCTGTACGTCAGGGTGACTTGTAATTTGATGTATTCCTCAGGACTTGGTATTGTGACCCGTTTGCAACAAAATATAAGTATTCATACGTTATTTTGTTTAAATATGGGCGATTTTCTGCAACTGCAAAAAATCACTTTGTAATTTACAGTATCATTATGAGATACCAAGCTATCTTTGCGATTGTTAAAATTTAACATGAAAAATATTCTTTGCAAAGTATTTTTATTTACCTGAAATGACTTTTAACTAGCCAAGCATATTTTTTATAAATAAGTACCTATCTACGAAAAAAGGATAAACACGCGTAGGTAAACTATAAGTCTGTTGTTTTGTGGCGAGATAACAAACAATTTAACACACAGGCCAGTGGTCTAGGAATATTAAAATGACCTCATCTCCATCAAATAAGTTTGTGATACTTTCGACAGCGGCTACCATTGCCTATTAAGACAATGCCCACTGTACAATTGTCGTTTGGACACACTTCAGAAATTCAGCATTCATTGAAGATTTTTCATACGTATTTACGATGTTAAGACACATCTCTTCGAAACGAAAACAGTCACGGATGTAAAACGTGCCTGCTAGATCTGTTCTGTGGAAGAATGATAGGCTGGTGGGTGATGGTGGTGGGTGGTGGGTTTGATGTATGTTCTCCGATGTGATGACAAGCTTATCCATAAAATACGACTTTTCAGAACATAGGGTTTAAAGGTTTTGGACGAAAAATTTACTTCATTTTGTTAAATAAATGTATAATAAGTTTTGTAGCTCTCTAATACAATACAATACACAATAATATATGGAACAATGGTTATCGACAATAAAATGTCCGTGTACCTATCACTCATAATCAGCCTATAATGTTCCCACTGCTGATGTTTTCCTTCACAGTTTTGAGATTAGTGGTGGTGAAATAATTTACACAAAGTAAAGTGCCTGTCGGGATTCGCACCTACGACCTACAACTCGTAAGTCGCGGCCGTTAGCATTAGGCCACCACTGTTCTGTCCTTGTATTCTTGTCCTTTATTTATTTATTTATTTAGGATCTCCAACAAAAGATGTACACAATACATGAAACATAAATAAAGGGAACATCAGGTATTAAGTAGGTTTACTCCTTCACTTATAGGAGACTACAGCATGCACAAAAATGTTAACAACTAAGCTAACAAAGTTAAAATATTAATAATAAGTAAAATTTGGAGAAAAATTAATACATTTTTAAAAGACAAAAAACATAAGAAATTAAAATATAACATCCTTGTACCTATACCTACACTTTTTTGGGTCTGACTGTACCTACTGTCAGGCCCAACAGACAGTTAAGAAACAGAGGAGCGTCAATTCAATCAACAAAGGAGTTGATTAAATTGCTTTTGCTCTGTTGATCACACAGCTATCATTCAACAAGAAGTAATAAAAGATTTCAAAGTTTATATAGAACAAAGGTACGGTAAGTATCAAAAGATTACAGGAAATCCGAGCTAAATCAGAAAACATCCGTTTGATTTTACGCTTCATAGAATTTATGAAACGGACCTGTTTTAACTAAGAATTCGTTCGCGAGTTACCTAAAGCTAATAAGCTAACGGAACCAGTAAACGGAAAATTTCTTGATATATATAAATTATTTCATTTATATTCTAGCATATTTATTCAGAACGTGGAAGACTAGATGTATGACCAGAATGTATAAACGAAGCAAAAGGAGTATTATTAAAGATTGTAGCAGTTGGCGTTCTGTGCCTTTGCAGTCTGAGACGATCCGATCCAGCCTGTGCCTTGCTGCCCTCCCCCAGTGACGCTCTAAGCCGAGGTCTGTACCTGGCATGTGGTGCGTTTAGTGTGTAGTCGCTTAAGGCGAATGCGCCAGGGTAGACCGCGAATTCAAATTTTCTTACGTTTTTTGCAACTTGCAAGTCAGGTTATATGTTGATCAAAATATGATTCGCGACCGTAACAAGTATGTATTTACATAAATATAATCATACTTCAACGCGAAACTGGGCAAACGAGACGGTGATGAGCTGAGATTGGGGCAGTTTGGAGTTGGACGTCTGAACCACCGGGGACACTTACTGGGCAGTTTTATGGAGAAGGAAGCTCGCTTTATGACGAACTTCTTCTTCAGTAAACGTGAGCACAGAAAGTGGACCTGGAAAAGCCCTGATCGTGCAACTACTTCATTATGTCGACGAAGAAGGAAGTATTCAATGAAGAAATCATTGAATACTTGCTTCTTCGCGGTGAAAACCGGAAGTGATCACATTGAACTTAAATATCAAGCTGGAAAGATATCGACTGATGAAGTCTACGCTCCGCCCAGCGCAGATCTAAGTCCAAAACCCCGAGAGCTTTCAACTCAAACTTCAGAATCGTTTCGAGTGCCCAGGGAGCTCCGTGGACGATAATAACAATGGGTTCGTGAAAACTGTCCTTACGGTCGGGTCTAAGATGTTCTCTGAACCTACTTTACAGCTCATGGAGGAGAGGCGCGAGATGATCCTGCATCTTCAGACTTGAACTTGACTACAGTTTGTAGACTATGAGAAAGCCTTCGATTCGATCGAACATGGGCTGTACTGCAGTCTCATTAACGGTGCCAGATCAACTGATCAACCATCGGTACATTGAGGTGCTGAAGTTTCTGTACGAAAACGCCACTATGTCAGTCCGACTCCAGCACCGGACCTCGTAACCTATCCTTCTGCAGCGAGGTGAGAGATAGGGAGACGTTATCTCCCCGAAACTGTTCACCGCTGCACTAGAGGATGTCTTCAGGGTTCTGGACTAGAAAGGGCTAGGCATTAACATCAATGGCGAGTCATCACTCACCTTCAGTTTGCCGATGATGTCAAGTCCGAGACTATGGGGGACCTCAGTACAATGCTCGACGACCTCAGTAGAGCTTCTGAAAGAGTAGTTCTTAAAATGTACATGGACAAGACAAAGGTCATGTCAAATGCCCATGCAACACCCACTTTCATGAAGATCGGAGATACTACATTGGAAGTTGTGGACGGGTATGTTTACCTAGGACAAACTGTCCAGTTAGGCAGGTCCAACTTCGAGAAAGAGGTCAATCGCCGAATCCAACTCGGCTGGGCGGCGCGGCGTTCGGGAAGCTACGCAATATCTTTTCGTCTCACATACCGCAATGTCTCAAGACGAAATTCTTTGACCAGTGCGTGTTGCCAGTGATGACTTACGGCACTGAAACTTGGTCGCTCACAATGGGCCTTATTAGAAGGCTAAAAGTCACCCAAACGGCAATGGAGGAGGCTATGCTTGCGGTTTGCCTACGTGACCGAATCAGAAATGAAGAGTTCCGCAGGAGAACCAAGGTAACCGTCATAGTCCGAAGAATTGCCAAACTTAAGTAGTAGTAGGCAGGGCCACAGAACAGATGGCCGATGGGGCCGTTCGGTTCTGGAGTGGCGACCGCGTACTGGAAGACCGTTAACAGGCCTTCCACAAGGCGGATCGATGACCTTGTAAAGGCTGCAGGAATTTGCTGGATGCGGGAAGTACAGAATCAGTCGAAGTGGCGGTGCTGCTTGGGTCATGTCCAGCAGTGAACGTCTTTCAGCTGAAATGATGATGATGATAAATTTCAAATTTTTAATTTTTAAAGACGTTCGCACAGACGTAAAAATATCACGGCGATTTTTATTCGTACACTGGATTTACAACGCTCTGCTTAGCGCCGAGAGTTGAAAATCCAACAGTGTGTTTTTTCGATGCGCTGGGATGCACTCTGTTGGATTCTCCAAGCTCCGCTCGACACCGAGAGTTGAAAATCCAGTGCGCGATAAAATCCCGCCGCGATATTTTTAAGTCCGTGAGAACTTCGGCTTAGAGAAGACCTTGATAGCGAAGTAATTTGGATTTTGGATATATCTATATCTATTTATACATACTATAAATAAAATACGCTTGCCGCGGCTGGTCCGTGGATGGGTTACCTCTTACATACCAAGTGCCTCGGAAAGCAAGTTAGGCCGTTGGTCCCGACTGTCATTCGTGGATCTTTGACAGTCGTTACGGGTCGTCAGAAGCCCGAAAGTCTGACAAACCAGTCTTACTATGGGGTATCGTATGACCTAGTAAGTTACTGGGTTGTGGAGGTCAGATAGGCAGTCGCTCGATGTAAAATACGGGTATTCAGCTGCATCCGGTTAGACAGGAAGCCGACCCCAACATGGTTGGGAAAAATGGCAAAATGAGGGTATAGCTAACTTCTGTTTATCCCTGCGGAAGATACAGGCGTGATGTTTACCCCACGTCTCATTGTCGTTCCAAGGATTATGGGATTATAAGAGCTTAGTCACTAACCTTGTTGACTGGCTAATCTCTTCATGAAGGCCTAGCTATTGTTCTAAAGCTAGTACCTATAGCGACATGGAAAATTAAAAAGTATGCTGTGTTAAGAAAGAGTAAGTATGACCTCTTTATGTTAAATTGTAATCGTTGTTGTGTGATTGTGTTCTGTTTTTGTTGTCTCTTCGTGATTTTTCTGTATTTTACTTTTGCACCATCTTCGTGGCTTTTGTTATGTTTAGTAGGTACAGACGCCAGCACATCAAGCTACTACAATCTATCAAATTTCTTTAATAGATTTTCATCTTTATCGCTCAAGCATTAGGTTCAAGGTTGATTGGGAAAATTTTACAGTTTCGGGTGGCTTGACCTGCTGGCGTCTGTACTTACCTAAAATTGTTTTTAATAACAATTTTGTTTTTAAATATATTTTAGTTAACATTATAAAAAACCTGTATTTGACTAGATAACATTTTCACGACAACTTTAGCAAGCCTAATTGAAATGAAAAAGAATTCTCTCGTATTCTCGTCTCGTCGTTTGCTTACAAAAAAAAAAAAATCCTAGTTCCATGAAATCCCGGGCTTTATTAATTTAACTTATACCAGGTTTTTACGTAGTTGTTAAATAAATGAATAGGTTTTCTTTTTGAAAAAAGTACCCTAATTGCGTAACACACTTTCGATCATAATCCAAAGGATTTTGAAATACCCAACTAAACCATTGCTTCTTAAGTTTGAAAAAGTTGTCTGCTCAACAACGTAAATAACGCAATAAATGTCAAAATGACGCAACTACCCCGCAATTCTATGATTGATTATTAGTTTAATTTTATTATTCATTGAATATTTTTAACTAAATACGAGTACAGTGAAAAATTGCTTCAACAATTTTATAAAGCATTTAGGTTTAAAGGGTATGAAAACATTTCAGCGGTATTTTTATAATGTTTATCTACATACCCGTATTTTCAGTGGAAAAACCAGGTTATAGTTTTCAACGTTGTATTATTTAATACGCTATTCTTAATTGCGTAACACACTATTAATCGGAATCGGTTTCATTTCGAAAGTTTAACAACAATCATTGCGTTATTTACGTTGTTCATCAGACAAATTTTTCGAACATATGAAGAAATGGATTAGCAATTTGCTTCAAAATGATTCAGATTCCGATTGAAAGTGTTTTACTTTTCCTTGATAAGCACTATCCATGTGACTAAAACAGTGATGAATATACATGTTGATGGATGGAGAGGGAGAGGAAGACCAAAGAAAAGATGGATGCATTGTGTGAGGAATGATATGAAAGAGAAGGGAGTGAATGATAGTGTGACGGTTGACAGGGGAGAATAGAAGAAGAAAACGTGTTGCGCCGAGCCCAAGTAACATGGCATAAGGGCAGGAAGATGATGATGTAGGCTGTAAGTAAAATTCGACGGTAATTTTATACTCGCAGTTGTCTCGTCCGAAAGTGATGAGTTGGTTACCTATAATAGGTAGGTACATAATACATATTATTATGGCGTTAGAACCTTTTCGAGGTGAGGCCATTTGAAAAGAAGCTCTATAGTATATAACTACATAGTACAGTTCTATAAGCAAGGAACATACTTACTCTAGGGAGGGCATAAGAGTGCAAGTCCCCCTAACGTTATTTACCCACGTGACGTAAGCGCTTCATAAGTAGGGATAAGTAACTCGATACTGATGGGAAGTGAAGGTTGGATCTATTCCGTAGATGACAGCACAAATGTACTTACATACTGGTAATAGACAGAAAATGTTTTATTACTACATTCCCGAGGGGGAAAGATTATTAGAGCAAAACAAAATTATTTTGTGCTCCAAATTCGAATTTCAACCAGGCAGGGATAGGTCGTCAATTGGTGAAGAAGACGACCTTGATGCAGGACAATGAGAACAGCGGGGTAATTCTGTAACGCACTTACAATGATAATGCCTTTCATTTTGACAGTTCAACATCGTTCTTTGTGTTATTTACGTTGTTGAGCAGACGGATTTTTCAAACAAATGAAGCAATAGATTGGGAATTTCCTTCACAATCCTTAGGTTTGTGATTGAAAGTGTGTTACGGAATAGGGAATATGCATGTATTTTTTTTCACTAAGGGCTGATTGTTCAATAGGTTGATAACTTTTACCTGAAGAATAAATGTGACAGTTTGACATATTTTCCACACAAAAGCTGTCAAACCGCCATATTTATTCCTCTGATAAAAATTATCTGACTATTGAACAATCAGCCCTAAATTAATAAAAGACAGTTTATACCCAACAAAAATATTTAAATTCAGCTGCTTACTGTTTGTTGCTCAAAAAAGTTATAAAACTCCAAGAATTTTCTACTACAGTTCAACCATCTCTTTCTGTCGCGATAAGATCTGTTTTTAAATCCTAAATAATATAAATTAAATTATTGTTTGTGCTTTATTCAAGCAGAAATCACACTTACTTACCTTAGTAACATTTCAATTACTTTGCAAAGTATAGATTATTCCCATGGTTTTTTTTTTCATCATCACTGTCGAAGACGATGCGTTTTGAGTTTGCGTTCCGTTCCTCCAAAAAACGCAACCCATAATAATTAATTGTAAAAGAAAAAGAAAAAATGGGATTTTTTTTCTTGACTCCTATGCAATGTTTATTTACTTAATTAATGAATAAGTTTTCAATTACTAGTATATTTCCTATTAGGGCGCTGGCCAAAGTACCACAAACACCACAGAGTTCGAGGATTGAACAAGGTGGCGAGCGATTGAAGAGTCCTATATCTATCAGTGGAGTGACAGGTACCTTAGCAGTCGAAATAGGTACCTAACGGTCACCATTATAAATGGAGCCATTAAGTAGAATCTCCAAAACAGCTATCGAAATGAAAACGTCATTATGAATTTTCATGAATATGAGACAATAATAAAACCATATTTTCTGTTCAAATATTAAATGTTTGTACAAGACTATACGGTATCTATGGACAGTTTTACTTAGGTATAGTCAGTTATCGTCAGCCGTAGGTATTTCAGAACAAGATACATAAATGTTTGTACAAGACTATACGGTATCTATGGACAGTTTTACTTAGGTATAGTCAGTTATCGTCAGCGGTAGGTGTTTCAGAACAAGATACATAAATGTTTGTACAAGACTATACGGTATCTATGGACAGTTTTACTTAGGTATAGTCAGTTATCGTCAGCCGTAGGTGTTTCAGAACAAGATACATAAATGTTTGTACAAGACTATACGGTATCTATGGACAGTTTTACTTAGGTATAGTCAGTTATCGTCAGCCGTAGGTGTTTCAGAACAAGATACATAAATGTTTGTACATGACTATACGGTATCTATGGACAGTTTTACTTAGGTATAGTCAGTTATCGTCAGCCGTAGGTGTTTCAGAACAAGATACATAAATGTTTGTACAT
The DNA here is from genome assembly GCA_946251885.1 of Cosmia pyralina. Lineage (NCBI taxonomy): Eukaryota > Metazoa > Arthropoda > Insecta > Lepidoptera > Noctuidae > Cosmia > Cosmia pyralina. The sequence goes on from OX276346.1 coordinate 18,940,991, forward strand.
GACTATACGGTATCTATGGACAGTTTTACTTAGGTATAGTCAGTTATCGTCAGCGGTAGGTGTTTCAGAACAAGATACATAAATGTTTGTACAAGACTATACGGTATCTATGGACAGTTTTACTTAGGTATAGTCAGTTATCGTCAGCCGTAGGTGTTTCAGAACAAGATACATAAATGTTTGTACAAGACTATACGGTATCTATGGACAGTTTTACTTAGGTATAGTCAGTTATCGTCAGCCGTAGGTATTTCAGAACAAGATACATAAATGTTTGTACAAGACTATACGGTATCTATGGACAGTTTTACTTAGGTATAGTCAGTTATCGTCAGCCGTAGGTATTTCAGAACAAGATACATAGGTAAATGTTTGTACAAGACTATACGGTATCTATGGACAGTTTTACTTAGGTATAGTCAGTTATCGTCAGCGGTAGGTGTTTCAGAACAAGATACATAAATGTTTGTACAAGACTATACGGTATCTATGGACAGTTTTACTTAGGTATAGTCAGTTATCGTCAGCCGTAGGTATTTCAGAACAAGATACATAAATGTTTGTACAAGACTATACGGTATCTATGGACAGTTTTACTTAGGTATAGTCAGTTATCGTCAGCCGTAGGTATTTCAGAACAAGATACATAAATGTTTGTACAAGACTATACGGTATCTATGGACAGTTTTACTTAGGTATAGTCAGTTATCGTCAGCCGTAGGTATTTCAGAACAAGATACATAAATGTTTGTACAAGACTATACGGTATCTATGGACAGTTTTACTTAGGTATAGTCAGTTATCGTCAGCCGTAGGTATTTCAGAACAAGATACATAAATGTTTGTACAAGACTATACGGTATCTATGGACAGTTTTACTTAGGTATAGTCAGTTATCGTCAGCCGTAGGTGTTTCAGAACAAGTTACATAAATGTTTGTACAAGACTATACGGTATCTATGGACAGTTTTACTTAGGTATAGTCAGTTATCGTCAGCCGTAGGTGTTTCAGAACAAGATACATAAATGTTTGTACAAGACTATACGGTATCTATGGACAGTTTTACTTAGGTATAGTCAGTTATCGTCAGCCGTAGGTATTTCAGAACAAGATACATAAATGTTTGTACAAGACTATACGGTATCTATGGACAGTTTTACTTAGGTATAGTCAGTTATCGTCAGCCGTAGGTGTTTCAGAACAAGTTACATAAATGTTTGTACAAGACTATACGGTATCTATGGACAGTTTTACTTAGGTATAGTCAGTTATCGTCAGCCGTAGGTGTTTCAGAACAAGATACATAAATGTTTGTACAAGACTATACGGTATCTATGGACAGTTTTACTTAGGTATAGTCAGTTATCGTCAGCCGTAGGTATTTCAGAACAAGATACATAAATGTTTGTACAAGACTATACGGTATCTATGGACAGTTTTACTTAGGTATAGTCAGTTATCGTCAGCCGTAGGTGTTTCAGAACAAGATACATAAATGTTTGTACAAGACTATACGGTATCTATGGACAGTTTTACTTAGGTATAGTCAGTTATCGTCAGCCGTAGGTGTTTCAGAACAAGATACATAAATGTTTGTACAAGACTATACGGTATCTATGGACAGTTTTACTTAGGTATAGTCAGTTATCGTCAGCCGTAGGTGTTTCAGAACAAGTTACATAAATGTTTGTACAAGACTATACGGTATCTATGGACAGTTTTACTTAGGTATAGTCAGTTATCGTCAGCCGTAGGTGTTTCAGAACAAGATACATAAATGTTTGTACAAGACTATACGGTATCTATGGACAGTTTTACTTAGGTATAGTCAGTTATCGTCAGCGGTAGGTGTTTCAGAACAAGTTACATAAAAACTAGAATCGGTCTGACCTTGACGTTGGTGTTACTAACTACTCGGATGAGTCAGCAGTTTATGAGTAATCTTTCCTAATATGAATCGATTGAAGTTAGTTTGATTGTTTAAACTTTACTATGTAGTAAAAGGTTGGATCATAATCAGCGTCCTATTGCGTAACTGATTATCAATCACAATCCAATGGTTTGGAAGGAAATTCCTATTGCTTTATAGGTTTGAAAAATTTGTCTCCTCAATAATGTAAATAACGCAATAACGTGACTGAAACTGTCAAAATGAAAGGCATTGCGATCAATAGCCATTTTAAGTGTGATACGTAATTACCCCGTTGAACTTGATTGTATAATTTAAAATCTATACAAATACTTAGGGCCTATTTCCTTAGGGCCTTAGGTACCGAATAAATTCAAAAATGGAACAGTATTTTATATGAAACTAGCTGCGCCCCGCGGTTTCACCCGCGTAGACCGGGATAAAAAGTAGCGGTATGAAAAATAGATGTTAGCCGATTCTCAGACCTACTCAATATGCTCACAAAATTTCATGAGAATCGGTCAAGCCGTTTCGGAGGAGTACGGGAACGAACATTGTGACACGAGAATTTTATATATAAGATTAGGTATCTAAGTAAGTTAATAGGAACTTAATCATAGGTGGTAAAACAGGCCGTTATTATAATAAAATCACCATCACCTCTGCCTGACCTTTCGAGGCGTATTGCTGTGTATGTGTGTGTGTGTGTGTGTGTGCGTAAAAACTGTACATTGAATATGCCGAAAATATAGTTTCAGTATATAGTTTAGTTAGTCTCAGTATCACGCAAATACTAGCGGATTTGAAATTTTGCATAGATATTTCCTACTGTAGGCTATACTTAAATAATCACGCTATTTGTTAGGGGGAAAGATCAATATTGCATTTCGTTCGTGTCCTGCTACAGTTTAATATTTACTTACACGTGTTTAGCATTAGACATTTCAATAGATCCCAAACTATCATATTAAGATTCATAAATATGTATGTGAGTCTACATATTGCAACATTTACAACATAAAATATGTATTTCACATAAAAAATATTATTCGTTAGAACCAGTTCAGACAGATAAGCTTTATTATTATTCATTTACAAAACAGGCTTGACTTCCGAACAGTAAGCGCTCCTGCACACGATGCCGCCACCGCGCCGTCGCCGCGCCGACGCCGCACAACTACACTGTACATACGAGTCGCGCGAAGACCGCCACCGCGCCGCCGCCGCGCCGCCACCGCGCGCGGTCCAAAACAAAACTTTCCATGATAATTTCTTAAAAAGTTATCACGTGCATGTTCATACGCGGCCGGCAATGGAATGAATCAGGATAATGAAATAACTGGGACCGCGCGCGGTGGCGGCGCGGCGGCGGCGCGGTGGCGGTCTTCGCGCGACTCGTATGTACAGTGTAGTTGTGCGGCGTCGGCGCGGCGACGGCGCGGTGGCGGCATCGTGTGCAGGAGCGCTAAGGTTTAGTTCATAATAATCATGGATTTTGAATGTAGGTAGGACAATCCTACACACGGCTACACATCAAGCTATACATTTCCAGTTTACACGGACCTCTCATTGTAAGGAAATGCGAGATCAGCTTATACTGGAAATGTAGAGCTTGATCTGTAGCCGTGCGTACCTAGGCTACATGTGTAAAGTATTAAGGAAAATTGGAGTAGGTACCTAAGCCTTGCTTTGTGATTAAGAGACGTAACTATTGGTTCTTGATTCATTCTCGAAGAAGGAAAACTTCATGAGGATAACACAACAGCATTACAGAGGTAATTCCCTGAGGGTGCCCACGTAGGACGTACTTAATAACCTTAATAACAAAGTTAGTCATGTATGAATTACACATACTTACGTTAGAACAGGTACTTACCTACATTTTACACGTATATCATATTGCTTTTGAAACAGCTGCAATGATAGTATTGAAAATTTTGATAATCAACGGGATTATCAATTTAATTTACAGACATGACGTTAATACGTTTTGTGTGCTTTTAATTCTAAAGATTGATGAATAAAATACTCTAACCACCATTTACCTAGTAAATTAATGTTGTCTTCTCTCAATAATTTCAAAATATCTCTATGTCGTCGTTGGCCGCATTCATCACGAAGATACACAAAAATGTATGTCAACGACCTCCAAACTATTTGTATAGAGGCGAACGAATTAACCGATGCAAATACACTTTGCGACTAAAGTAAGTGGCACAGAAAGATGACAAAATATTTCGACTACTAGGTACAAACATTAAATTCACTCATTTGTAGCCTTGTGAGGTGTGGGCGCGTCCCTTTGTGAGGCACACGAGCTTGTCGTCATGCAATTTAGATTTCGGATAGATACACGTGTAGCAGTCAGTGACTCCTTTTTACCACAGAATAATAAACGTAAAGTAGTTTATATGGGCAGTGACCTTAAATTAATTATCTACGGCCTCTCGGTAAATAAGTACGCGTCCGTCCGAGCGTAAGCCGACGCACAGACGTAAAAATATCGTGGTTTCTTTTATCGCGCACTGGATTTTCAACTCTCGGTGTTGAGCCAAGCTTTGAGAATCCAACCTAACAACAATGTGATTGCATCCTAGCGCGTCGAAAAAACCCACTGTTGGATTTTCAACTCTCGGCGCTAAGCAGAGTGTTGAAAATCCGGTGCGCGAAAAATAATCGCCGCGATATTTTTACGTCCGTGCGAACTTCGTCTAACTGCCGAGCATTCGAACTGTTGTCTACTGGTATATACTGAGATTTCAAAGCGCGTATTTCAGCCATTTTTAACCGACGAAAAAAAAGGAGGAGGTTCTCAATTCGACACGTATGTTTTTTTTATTTTATTTTTTTGTATGTATGACCACGCATAACTTTTTACAGTCGTCCGATTTAAAAAAATTTTGTTTTATTTGGGAGGGTGTATATCAAAGTTGGTCCCATATAAAATTGATTAACTTTGCTTATGTAGTTTTTGAGTTAGCTTCAATAATACGTATTTTCTCCCCACTTTAATATGGATGATGTTCTAGTTTGTTTTGCAGGTAAATAAATAAATAAATAATAAAGGTAATTATTATTTTTTTTACAAAAAAATACAACCGACTTCCAAAAACAATACTACAAAGTAAAAAATAACTTTAATTTCGGAAGTAGGAAGCAAAAACCGAAAATACATTTAACCAGACACCGACTTCCAAAATTAAAGTTATTTTTCACTTTGTAGTGTTGTTTTTGGAAGTCGGTTGTATTTTTTTGTAAAAAAGTTTTTATATATGAAGATAAACTATTGTAACATTACTATTCTGTGCTTTTACACTCTCACACATACATCCACAGACAGCGTTCGTGTAAACAAGAACACAGCTCTGTATTATCAATGGAACGTTTTATTTAAATATTATGTTAAACTGACATTACATTATTATTACATAATATGCTTTTAACTAATAATTCACCTTTATAATCCATGTAAAGGAAGACAAACAATAAGATAAGCTAATTTTCTCTCGTAATCACGATACAGTTTTAATAAAACTGAATTAATGTTTGCAAAGATTTATTGACTGTGTTATTTAAACCTAGTAGGTACTTTGCTTTAGATAAATGGGCCATGTTTTATGATGGAGATAAAGTTTTACATTCCGTGAATACTTTTGTACATACACAATATACATAAAAGTTATGTGCAAAAATATATTTGTAAATATTACAACGTTTCCTCAGTGAGTTTCAAAAGCTATTTTCTACTGAGTTGCGATTGTGAAATTCCTTCCAAACTATATACCTACCTACCTACCTATATAATCATTTGTGCTCTCCGCTGCTTGGTATGTAGGTGATATTCAGTAAATTCACATAATTCCGATAGATGAGAGAAATTCGCTTTTAAATTTCATCTGCTTACACGTGTCTGTAGTTGCGTTAGTATGTCATATCTAATATCTTCTGCAATGACATCATTGACTAGATTGTGTCATATTTATATGAATGCGTTCATTCAAGGCCGGCTCCTAACGGCTAGCTGGAACGAATGGGGGAGAAAGTATTAAAATCGTATTACTTAAGGCGAAAGCGCCAGGGTAGCCCGCGAAATTCAAAATGTATTAAGTTTTTTTCATTTTGCAAGTCAGTATTAGGTTGTATGTTGATCTAAATCTGATTCGCGGCCGTATCAAATATTTATTTATATAATTGTAATAATAAAAATCATCAATACAACTCTGTAAGTTCATATTGCCCTATTGAATGACTATTTCATGAAATCATGAGATTTGAGGTCAAACGCAATTCCAATTTTCTTACGTTTTTTGCAAATTGCAAAAAACGTAAGATAATTGGAATTGCGCTGGCTACGTTAGCGCACCCCCCTTAACTATGAGGGCAGAAATCTGACGTCATGTACCATTTCGTTCACTCCATGCATAAGAATTAGGTTAAAGCTCTCAACATTGATGATCCATTCATGAATATAGGACGTAGGTATGTAGAGATACACTTCGTAGGTAGGTAGGTATATTTGTTTTACAATTTACCATAGCCTTCAGACATTATAAACAAAACTAAAACGGGTCTTCTCGCGATATTCCCAGACAGATATCTTCTTTTTTCTTAGCCTTCAGACATAATATTAATTTGTTTTGTATTCTAATTAGCAAGCTGTATAGCCACTGTTTTGCTGATTAATCTATGAAAATTGTCGAAAATTATAGGGTATGAAAATACTCTCGTATATTTGCCACACTAGGTATACATAATTCAAATTAGGGGAGATCGAGGCTGGTTATAAAGGGGTAGGTAGACTAACTGCCGAAAACTCGTCAGCAGTACGACTTTTGTCTCTTCTAACTCGAGGGTGCATATTGGTACTTCAAATATTGTCATCTTAGTCGCGCGCCGGCGCAGTTTAGTAAGGTGGTGACATGATTTTGATTTATCATAAGTACTTATCCAAACGTGAAATGTTATTATCGTATAATTACAATGTGTGCCACGAAAGATGAGACTTGACGAGCGCAGTATCGCGCCTCCCGCGCTCTTTCCGCCGCCCCGATGACGTCAGGTCCCAATTTTTTTCATGTTTAGATCTTTCAGACAAATTCTATTATTCACTATCTAGGCAGTTCTAGAACGTTCATTTGTGCTTGAAAAACAGTCACTTGTCTGTTTCAATTGAATGGGTAATGATGCGTGTCCAAAGTCAATTTGGTTTATACATCGTTCCTGGCTAGGTACCTACTTTTTACTGGACGAGTAAGTACTATTGATTTATTTGTGTGACACGTGTGCGTGTGTTGACAATATTGACATACAGCCAGAAGAGACTGACACCAAACAGATAATGATGTTGCTGAGATGCATGTTTTCAGTAACGCGAACGTACATTAGGAAGTGATGAAATAGTGGCTTTTAATCTTTTATGACCGTCTTTTAAAAACCGTACATTTAAACACTTTTTAAATTGACTTTAAAAGAAAAGAGTGAGGCTTTTAATTTTAGACAATACACAGGGTGCCTGGTATTTAATGTAGGTAAAAAAACTTCATTTATGTGCAGACATAAATGAAGTTTTTTTTTATTCGCTATAATTAACGTAACCACAGACAGTATAATATTACACGTAACATTATCTTAATTTAGAAAATAAATTCAGGTTTGTTCGAACACTTATAACTCGAGAACGGCTGGACTAATCAGTCCAGCCGTTTCATATTTATGGTTTTTGATTTGTTGTATTTGTCTCCGTCCCGAATATCAGAATAACTATTAAAAACATTGGAAAATTGACGGAAAAAAATATGAAGAAAATTCATTTTCTCATACATGCAATTTGGGCAGGGCAATGTCTGTCGGGAATCTTTAATTCTATTTAGAATTCCAAATTCAAATTAATTTTATTCAGTTGTTCATTTGTTTTCCTCTGTGGTTTTCCTGCCGTTCGATCAATTGAAATTTTGACAGGTCGTCTGGCGGGCCAGCTATGTAGTATTCTAAAATAAAAATCAATTGCCAACATTCATACTCAAAACAATTTTTTTTTTCAAATTACTTGGCTTCATTAATTAATCTTTTTAGGGTTCCGTACCTCAAAAGGATAAAACGGAACCCTTATAGGATCACTCGTGTGTCTGTCTGTCTGTCCGTCTGTCTGTCTCTCTGTCTGTCTGTCTGTCTGTCTGTCTGTCTGTCCGTCTGTCTGTCTCTCTGTCTGTCTGTCTGTCTGTCTGTCCGTCTGTCACAGCCAATTTGCTCCGAATCTAATGGACCGATTAAGTTGAAATTTGATACACATATGAATTACTGTGACCCAAACACATGCAAACTACACCATGTGGCATATAAAATGAAATGACTTACTATGAGGGTCTCAAAAATATTTTTTTTATAATTTTAAAATAAATTGTTTTAAAGTTATTTAAGAAAATAGACGAAAATTGACCATCCCCCCCCCCCCCTCCCTTATCTCCGAAACTAGTGAGCCTAAAATTTTGAAAAAAATAAAGAAAATAGATCTATACCTGTAGATTACAGGAAAACCTATAAGAAGTCTGTGGTCTTAAAATAACATGGTAAATCTATCAATATTGTCAGTACAGACTTACATTTACAGTTGGAATGTATGGGAGAACATGTTTTTCAACTACAATGTTAAGTTTGTTCTTAAGATAAATTCATCCCAACAACGGAACCCTTCATTGTGCGTGGTCCGACACGCACTTGGCCGGGTTTTTTTTCCTTTAAATTTGTTTCAGGTTTTTTTACTTTCGAGCAAAAAATCGTAGTTCAATTCTTAAAATATAAATTAAGTTTTCCTACACAATTCAAAATGTTCTCAGCTTGCGCCTTCGGGAACTTCACGCGTTTACATTAGAATATTCATAGCTATGACAGGACAACATCTGTCGGGTCAGCTAGTATGACAATAAAAAACCGATGAAATTCTTTCTTACGTGGCCGTGGCGTACGATTTCAACTATAGAGGATTAAGTCATTGTTGAGATATTATATTTTTTTGTATTTCTTTTGAACGGCCATTTCCTTTCAAGGTTATCCATTGATTGCCTGAAATCTCTGAAACGCTGAAACTTTTTGAAGCGAATTTGAACATCTTTCAAGACGCAAACGTACATCAATGCAAACGAGACAAGATTAGATAAGTAAGTCTGTTCGTTTGTGTAATTAGTTACGTCTGTTGGGTATCTGTTACCAGCCAATAAAAATCAACTATTGAACAACAATACACAGTCGATGACAAATTAATTTCAGCTCAAAATCACCCACTGCTTGGGTTTAGGTCTCCCGTTTTCTCTGCCATACTTCCCGGTTCCGTGCGTCCCTCCCTCATCCAGGTGTTTCCCGCGACTTTGACGATATCAACAACCCAACGCGCTTTTGGACGGCCCTGATTTCTATGGCGTAACTTTGGCCACCATTCAATCATTGCTATACTCCATCGGCCACTTCCACGTCTAACTAGATGTCCTACCTCAAGTGGAGTCTCGGAAAGTCTCAGACGTCGCGACGTCCGAGACTTTCGACCGACGACGACGGTGAAATCCGTCATCGCCGCGTCGGTCGGGTAGACAAATTATTGCAGCAAAACATACTTACCTAATATTGTATTGTCATGCATTGACTGCCTTGTTGGTCTAGTGGTGGCAAGCTCGATTGCTGAGTGTGAGGTTCTGGGATCGATCCCCGGGTCAGACAATGTATTATTAGGTTTCTGTTAGGAAATTCTTAGTAGCAGCCCTGAGAGTAATAGTAATAGGCTAGCCCCTATTGGGACATAAACATTACTAGTGAAGTGAGTACGTACGGGAGATGAATGTACGCCGTTATGTTCACTAGCTTGGTATATTGTCCAAAGTCCACACATTCTACACATATACGAATACCTATAAGGTTTAAACAACAGAAGGTGAAAGTTGACACGACGAGAATAGATATAAATAATCCTAATATTTATGTGATACTTGCTAACCCGTCAGACACTGTCCTGTCAAAATTTCAATTTCCGTTTTTCGGCTGTTCCTTTGTGTTTTTTTGGTTTTCCTAATTTTCTTTATTCTTAAACCGTCACAGTATTGACGCGAACAAAACAAAAGAAAAATATTCAAATCGGTCGAGCCATTTTCGAGTTTTTGCGAGATTAAATGCACGGCAAATAGGTAATAATTATGTAAGTCAAAATGTTTTTTGTTCACATAAAACTAAGTATTAACATTGACATTGACATAACGACTAGTGACGCTACTTATGGGTGTGTTTAAGTAGGTACCTATTTACATTAAGATCACCAACCCGCACTGGGCCCGTGTGGTGTCCTCTCACAAAGAGGAGGCCTGTGTCTAGAGAATATAATCCCGAGAATATAAGTATTTTTCAATCCCGGATTGCGAATGTTTTTATTCTCGATCTCGGGATCCCGGGATGATCCCAGGATTTAGAAATAAAAAAAACTTTTTTACAAAAAAATACAACCGACTTCCATAAACAACACTACAAAGTGAAAAATAACTTTAATTTCGGAAGTCGGTGTCTGGTCAAATGTATTTTTGCCACCGACTTCCGAAATTAAAGTTATTTTTCACTTTGTAGTGTTGTTTATGGAAGTCGGTTGTATTTTTTTGTAAAAAAGTTTTTATTTTTAACTTTTTAGTTGTGGTACCTACCCCACACAAATTCTAATGCCACTACCTGCAAAAGAAACTAGAACATCATCCATATAAAAGTGGGTAAAAACTACGTATTATTGAAGCTAACTCAAAAACTACCCAAGCAAAGTTAATCAATTTCCTATGGGACCAACTTTGATGTATACCCTCTGGAATAAAACAAAAAAAATCCGAATCGGTCCAGCCATCTTCGAGTAATCGGGGAACATACATAAAAAAAAAAAAAAAATGGGACCAAATCTTAATAATATCTAAGTAATCAATTAAAACTGGAAAATAAAAGTGGTGATCTGAGATAATAATGGTTGTGTACTGACTAGAAGTACATTCAGTTGTTAAAATGTTGATAATATCTCTAAAGCTGGCGTGATATTTTGGCGCGACGTCAATCCACGGATTTTCCGTACGCGCCGTAATCCATAGCCTCACGCGCGCTGTTTGGCGTCGCGCTATTTGTCCGTGTGTGCGAAAACCGTAAGCCATAGCATCACGATATGTGGCATACGATTATGCTCATTATTTACAAGGCAATACAAATAAATTTCCTATACAAATATTTTAGTATTTTGGCGGTGCCCATCCATTTCATGTTCACTCAAATGTCTCGCTGGTAGTGGCGTCTGTGATCATTAAGTTCCCTTCAAAATTGTGACACTTACCCTTGTAGGGGGTTGTCAGCAGGTAGGTATGTAGGGGTTTGTAAATAATAAAAGCTGGTTAGGTACACTTATTATTTATTGCCTGACTTCCGTGGCCGCATCAAATCCTGATCGCAGGGGGTAGTAAGGGGGGCCGATGCCGCCGGGGTAGCGGGTAGTTCGAAAGAGATACCGTGGCCCTGGCACGGGCAACTGAAGGATCATGGGTGGGTTTTAGTCAGTAAAAGTCTGACACGCCCTCCCGCTCTGCCCAGAGCGGGAGAAGTCATTTGATGATTTCCCATCCACAAAAAAAAAAAAAAAGACTCGCACTGCCGACTGTTACACTGTTTGTCCACCGCAGCGGGAACGGGACGTCAACGAGAAAACAGATGACTGCCCCGAGGTAGCGACAGCACGTTTACTATGGCTAAGTCATGAATGAATTGACCACTGGACCCGACATAAAATACAAATGTAACGCAAAAAAAAAAAAAAAAAAAAAAAAAAAAAAAAAAAAAAAAAAAAAAAGGGGGTAGTAAGGGGAAGGGAACACTGGCCTGAACCGTCTCCAAAGCGACGATGGTCTTGTCTTAGACTTTGCCCGCAGCTGTCGGATCCAGTTCCAGGTTCCAGGTTGATAACTTGCAGAGTAGGGTAGGCGTGAGTCACTCTGTCTGGTCCGGGATCCTGGGATTGTATTCTCTACCTGTGTCCCAGCAGTGGGAACATTATAGACTGATTATGTTTAATAAGTGTTCAAATCGTTGGAGCTAAGTCTGGCGTTGGCTTTAGAAATACAATAGGATACGAGTCTGCCTATCCACTCGGGAAATACAGGCGTGATGATTATGTTTATGTAACCAGGCTTTTAAAACGTGTATGTAATAGCCTAATAGCTGAGCGGTGCTTCGCTTTTACGAATCCGCGGGAAGTCAGTTACTTTTGTAGTTTTTTTCCGTGATCGGATAAGCCGTTAAAGTGTACATTCCTAATAATGTTGATACCGGTTTTGACTCACCACTAGTTCCTATACAGGGTCAAATTAAATTAACTAGCGAAACTGCGCAGACGTAATAGGTATCGATAACTAAACATGATGAAACAAAAAGTAATTAATTTGCCGATGTTTTTTTTTGGTGTCATCAACCGCCAATAACACTTGAAATATTACGTTAAAAATATTTTTTTTTGTTAACTTCACAGACGTGATAAAACCGATTTTAACTTCACACTTCAGGTAACACCACTACCAGCGGTCGTTGGTCCGAAAAAAACACAACAAATATTTTTACTTTTATTTTGTCTTGTTTAGCTAACGATACTCACCACGTCTACAGAGTTGCGCTAGCTAATTTAATTTGAATCTGTATACTCGATACTATTATGTAGGTAGGTATTCTGGAACTTAATTTTCATGACCCTAATTTTTGCTTTTTCAAAATAATGCTCGAACTCCTAACCACAGAAAACAGAAACCTTCACATAGTAGCTGCATTGTAAAGTACCTACATATCTCCAGTTACACATATAGGTAGGTACATGATGGCCACAACAACAAACAAACAAACAACAATAAACAAACAATCAACAGTGTCAATCAACACAAGTTACAGTGCTGCAGATTTTACGCCGGTATAATAATCGTATTGATACTGTAGGTTCTTCTGATAATAAGATAAATTCTACCATTCCCAGTATCAAATTAGCACCCACTGAAAAATAACTTTTCAGTTGGTGCTAATTCGACAATGTGTTCTTTCTCGGATTGACAAACAATCACAGTAAACAAAACACCACCACTGAAATATTCAGAATGAATATTTCCATAGGTAGAAAATTTGTAAGACCATTAAAATGACGAACACGTACACAAATAACGTAACAAACATGCCACAACAAATTTAAAACGCATCAACATAGATCATAGTTTTGTAGGAGTAACAAGTTCTTACTGTATCGCCCACAAGCATCTCGTAACCAAGCGTTGCGACAGAAAAAGAGAAAGCTTATCAAATATCTACGTCTATGCGTTAACTCCAACGTTTACTGTGGCCCTGAGAAGCGTCATGCAGTCATGCCCTACGAACAGGAACAAACATTCATACAACTGGTCGTTGACAAACTTTTGTGTGAGATAAAGAATGAGTGTAATTTAGTATGCTGTTATACAAAGTATTCGGAATATTTAATCCTTTTTGTGATGACATAATAACTATGATTTAATGATGTTTATGTTTTAAACCAGCAACATTTTGAATATATTATTCACAGTTGTAGGATGATGTCACAGTAAATAAATATAAAGCCGAAAAGTCCGAAAAGCCCGATTATTCATGATGACCTAATGAGGTCTTAATACACTCAATAGATTTTATACATATAGAGAAACTCATAAACCATAGATTGTTATAATACATCTAGAACTATCTATAGGTATAGCGTATCACAGTGGAGTACTGTTTACCATAGGCGATGAACGGACTACTAATATTACCAAGTTCTCAGTCACAACAAATCTGTCCCCCTATAGAGTTTATTAGATAAGAGATGTCAGGCATAATATTCTCGAGTTACCACCGCGTACCGAAGAGGACATTTTACTGTTCGAGTCAGGCTTCATGAGAATCGAACCCTAGACTGGAACCGATGCGAATTGGAGATATGAAACGTTTGGAACCAATGTTCTTCCTAAGTGATCTAACTAAACATTGAAAAATTTTAAATACACGATTTCTTAGAAAATAAAAGGCAAATTGAATGTAAATAAATAGAAGATCAATCATCATACGATACACAGCTGGTTTGCCAAGAATAACACTAACTTATAAGTACGCATAATGACCTTGACACACTAGGTACCTGAAAAGCGGCGTCTCTGCGATTATTTACATTCACTGTAAACAGTAAACTGCATTGAAGCAAAAAGTTCCTTGAGCGATACGGTGGCACGGGTTTTAACACAGATTTGACAAAAAGTATTGAATCTAGAGCGACCTTGTCGCTTTTCGCGCGACGAAAAGCTACTTAGATAATTCACGTTTTCACAATCGGCGCACAGTCGAGCGGTAGGCACTGGGCACGTGGGGCTGTGCTGCGATACAGGCGGCGCGCGCGGCGTTCTATGGTGGACTGCTCAGTGCTCAACCAACACCACGGATGGGATGGGGTCGGGGCCGTCCAAACACTGCATTACCTATTCTATTCCACTAGTATGTCTCCGCCACGATACAAACGCGGACGATCAATCCGATGACAGCGCTCGAGATATTTTTGTTTCTTGCTCCGGTCACATATGCTAATTTAACTCAAACCGTATGAAGGATTTCTATTGTGTGTATGTAAAACATAGTGTTGTGTCGTTCCAATTTCATTTTTGTTCTAGCTTAATACTAACTAGATTGTTTTTTTTTTTGTTTTTTTTTTTTTTAATGTATACACCAAGGCTTTTGTATCTTGGGCTTTTCACTATTTATTAGTGAAGTTTACATTTTATTTAAAAAAATTTTTGGATGATAATTTTATCGTGGGACATTTGTAGTGTTAGCTGGTCACAGTTGCGTCAGTCTCGGCACGATGCGTCACCATGGCGGCAGCGGGGCGCGACCCACGCGCCTCGCGACACTCACTTCGCCGTCGCCGCCGCCGCTAGCTCATCCATCGAACACCACACTAAACTTCTGCTACGTAATTTTCCTCGCACGTGTCTGACACACTTAATATTTGGTGTGGACGGCCGCATGCGATGCGTATTTGACGTTTACTAACCATATTAATTTTTGATTTATTTTTATTGTGTAGGTAAGTATTTCGAATTAGCCTAAATTATATGAATCTTCTTGTGACTTTTACAGTTCTTTATATCTCGCAGCAATATCATCTGTTTTGTCCATTATATATTTTGAGTACAACAATAATTATCATCACCGTAGTGAGTGATGGACCGTAAAATCAGCTAGATAGGTAGGTACTTATTTTTAAACCATCTGCGGAATATTAGGTAAGTACTTACCTAAGTAATAAGATATTGGTCTATCAGTTTTTCCTACAAAATCCATTAGACATGCTTTACTATAATCATGGAGACTCCCCATGGATTCCCATTTGGGAGAGAGAATGTTCTCGATCACACAGCTTTAGAGCTCGACGATCCCTGCCAGGTCTCGTTCGACCTTGGAATTTATTGTTTACTAGATGACCCGGTGAACTTCGTACACGTATGGCTATACCAAGTTTTACATTTCCAGCATAAGCTGACCTGTCATTGTATGGAAATACTATAGGGACAATACGAGATCAGCTTATACTGGAAATGTTATATAGCTTGTTAAGTAGCCGTGTGTACCACGTGAGAATATACACACATCAAAAGTGTCTAGGGATCAAGCATTTTTATGCGGATTTCTTGAGATTGAGATGTGGCTTTGTAATAAATTTATGATTTTATAAATTTATATGGATCCTTTTTGGTGCATTTCATAATTTGAATCAGGAACTGTGAATCAAATTCGAGTAAAAGATGAAAATCAGCTGTCAATATTTTCCCTATAAAAACATACAACGCATTGAAGACATTATTAGTGCTACTGTTTCCCTACTACTGATTAAAACCAACGTTATTATGGAGCGGCGACGTCATTTAAGCAGGGAAGAAATGCTCAGAGCCGTGGGAATGATAGAAGCTGGTTCCCGGCAACGTACTGTGGCTTTAGCTCTGAATACAAGTCAGAGTGTTATCAGTCGACTTTGGACACGTTACCGAAGCACTGGTACCGTGGCTGAGCGCCATGGAGGACGGTATCGCTGCACCACACGGAGACAAGACCGATACATTCAAATCTTAACTCGAAGAGCTCCAACTATAACCGCCATGATGTTAGCCGTGAGGCTTCATCACTCTTCAGGGAACTTAATTAGCGACCAAACAGTCAGAAACCGCTTGCATGAAGTGAACCTTCATTCCCGAAGACCGCTACGGGTACCACCTATAGAAATGCACAATCGTAGGATTCGATATCAATGGGCTCTTGAACACAGAAATTGGGCAGAAGAACAATGGCGTTTCGTGTGCTTTTCTGATGAGTCTCGTTTTGGTATGAGACCGGATACAAGACGTATACGACACTGGAGAACCCCTGGACGCCAACAGCGATTAAAATCCTGCCAGGAAGTCCATCCTTATAGTGGTGGAACCATCATGGTATGGGCGGGTATTTGGATCGGCGGAAGAACTGAGTTGATTTGGATCAGAGGCAACCTCAACGCTCAAATTTATGCTGAGACGATTGTATCAGACGTCATCGTTCCTCTACAAGTGCAAATCGGTCCCTTATTTCAGTTAATGCATGATAATGCACGACCGCACACCGCAAGAGTTGTAAGACAGACTCTCGCCGCAGCTAACATCAATGTCCTGCCCTGGCCTGCTCAGTCGCCAGACTTGAACCCGATTGAGCATGCATGGGATATGCTACAGAGAAGAGCTCTGCCGAATATGGAGGGTATCCAGTCGCAAGAAGACCTTTTTTTGTTGTTGCAACGAACATGGGCGGCCATTCCACAGCGTGATTTGGATGAACTCATTTTGAGTATGCCAAACCGATGTTCTTGTGTTGTTAGTATTCGCGGTAGAAACACGGATTATTAATTGTTTAAGTTACCCAATAAAATTTTAAAGAAAACTGTTATTTCAGTCTTTTTTTCGAACTTTAATGTTAGTGGTTCAAATGTCAAAAATCCCTTTATTAGGAAAATGGCAAATTTCTTTATTAATGCAAAGGTGACTTGGTTTATCGTTACTGTGACAAACGAAAACACTTTATTTGATGAATCCTTAAAGAAAATTTTAATTAATATCAATCAGGAGAAAAGTTATTGCAAAAATATATGTTGATCCCTAGACACTTTTGATGTGTGTATTTAGATTTTATTCCTAAACAACCCCAGTATTGAGGTGAACAAAATAAAACAAAAAAAAAATGGGGTCAACGACCGCTGCTAGTGTTGTAACTTGAAGGTGCTTGAAGTACGAGTTGAGAAATCTGTTTTTTTTTTGTTTTGTCGTGTTTAGATACCATGCGTCAGGTTCGAGAACAAGCGCTGTCAGTGAAGGCTGGGCATACCTTAGCGGCCACGGCTTATTTTAATTTAATTTAAATATTTGAATTGTTTTTTTTTTTTAAGGACGCTTTTACCGTTTTGCATCGTTCTCACATGTAAAATTTCAACATGAATGATGTAACCATTATTTTGTAACCATATCTTGATTTAAAAGAGTGTCCGTGGAGTTTCTTGCCCGTTCTTCTCCATAGGTACCTACTATGCTTTGGAATGGGCGCCTAGCTTCATCTTTCTGACTGACCGACCCCTTGACAATTCAAAAGTGCCTGTAATTGGTTTAATTGAAATAAATGCTTTGAGTTTGAGTTTGAGTTTCATAGTCATCACGTCTGTGAAGTTTAGGTAGGTACACAAAAAAAACTTAATTTTTAAACTGACATTTCAACTACACTGCGGTTGATGACCCAAAAATATTCATCAAATTTATTTATTTTTTTGCTTTATCATGTTTAGATATTGATACCCATCACGTCTGCGGCGTTTCACTAGCTAATTTAATTTGACCCTGTAGATGGCTGATTATGTGTTCAAAGCCCTACTGCTTATTCTGTTGAATAAATACATGACAGGAGCTCGTGGCTAAGTAATAACAGCCGCACGGGTCGATCCATCAGATTAAGCTACGCTTGCCGGGGTTGGTCCGTGGATGGGTGACTATCTTTTCATACCGTGACTCCTCCGTGCCTCGGAAAGCACGTTAAGCCGTTGGTCCCGGCTGTCATTCGTGGATCTTTGACAGTCGTTACGGGTCGTCAGAAGCCCGAAAGTCTGACAATCAGTCTTACCAAGGGGTATCGTATTACCCAGTTAATGGGTTGTGGAGGTCAGATAGGCAGTCGCTCCATGTAAAATAATGGTATTCAGCTGCATCCGGTTAGACTGGAAGCCGACCCCAACATAATTGGGAAAAGGCTAGCCAGATTGATTCTGTTGAATAAATACATGCAAGTGATCTTTTCTAGTACGGGAATCTTGAACCACATTCGCTGTTATATGGTTGCGGTTATGCACATTAGCACTTTAACAATAGGTAGTAATTAAAAAAAAAATAATGGTTAGTGAATTTTATGACCACTTTGTTGGTGGCAGGAGTCACCATATGGTGGACCATACAAAGTTTCAGTTTCATAGTTGTGAAGCAGCATTTTCTAAGATGAACCTCGTCTATGTATTATATATAAAAAATAAATTGCCGAATGTATGTAAGCGCATCACTTGAGAACGGCTTGACCGATTCGGTGTTTTTTTTTTTTTGTTGTGTTCGTAATTGTCACGACAAGATTTGTATGAAATAAATTTTCTGGAAAATTCACAGGAAATACCCGGGCGACGCCGGGCACAAACAGCAAGTCTATTTAATAAAAATTAAATGCAAATCGTTGGTAAGCGCCTCACTTCAGAACGGCTGGACCGATTTGGCAAATTATAGTCCGAATCAGGTTCTTACGGAAAGAAAAAAAATAAGTCTTGGAAAATTTGGGAAAATGGAAAGTGCATTTTCTATGGGAATTTTGTATGAATTATTGGGACAGGAAAACGTCTATCGGCTCAGCTAGTGAAAAATAAATTTTGATCTCGACTTATCGATGAACTCTTTTAATCTTAGTTGCTAGCTTGCTAGTAGTAATCGTCTTCCAAATGAAGCGCGACAGTCATATTATTTTTTTAAACGAACCGTCAGTTAAACTAACTGGTGGTCTCTGACGGCAATTCCCGTACTTTTAACAACGTTGGCAATCTCATCTAGTCTCAATCTGTCAAAAATTTTATACTAAAGCGTTTACCTACATTTTTGACATAATATGATTGTCGCTGGCATGAGATTGCGACTTGAATTTGAACGTTTTAAGGTACGAGAATTGGCCTTCAGATCTTGCAAAGTTTAAGTAAACTGGTGAGATTTCAAAAGGGTTCGTTTCCCAAATATCAAATAGCAGGCAGTACGAAGTTCCGATTTGCGTTCGCGCTCTCTCAAGCCGCATACTGAACTGAAGTGGTTGCCTCGCGCATTTGGTAGGTATTTAAACATAGTTGTGCCGGAAAGAGGGAAGATTCGAATCAAACTTACCGGTTGCTCCCGTCCCGCCGCTTCGCACACCGATGGGCTTAGAAGGCGCGATCGATAGTTCTGAATCTTGCATCAACTCCACTACACATATTTTTCCACAGGCGCTGGTTCAGGGTATATCTGGTATCTTGCGGGGATTGTAGCACGTTTTCAACCGAAGGACCTTATTTTTGTAGAAGAGTATATATCGCGCGTGGCGTGTATGCGCGGACACACGTAATGGCACGTAGTACAGTGAAAAAACACACGCAGGAGCGCGGCGCTAGTGTGCTCATCCGCAACCAATCAGAAGGCTCCACGAATGGGCGATGAGCAAACACCGGAAGCTTATTCAAATCAACACCCTCGGCAATTACACAAAAAAGCCTGATTACCAGCTGTGGGGTGAAGAAAACACTATTCTAAAATCGCTAAGAATTAATTCAGTAGGTACGTAATACCAACTATAAAGAGAACGGTACGTAACAATAGTAATTATTTTAATCGTTTTATTACGGCAAACTTAGCGACTTGTGCTAAACAATCTTAGTACCTTTTCATTTATATAAAAAATAAGAAAAAAAACATTACATGATGAAACGTTACCTACGAAATGAACTTTGAAGTAAATCTAATCGTATTAATAAAAGCGATTGGCTATCCGCCAGATCCTCAAATAAGATATAACTTTTTTTCAGAATTTTATAACACTATTTTTAATGTTTCCCATGGATTCAAAAAACTAGGAAGCGCGGTCACTGTCGGGTCATTTCGCCTTAATAACAATGTCACCCTTTATTTCAAGGGACTTATACGGGAAGCGAAGTGAGTGTGCATACTCCTCTGCCGATTCCTTAGGGAAAACAAGAGTTTTATTTTGTTATTTCCTGTATTGTAATAATAATTTATCCGGAAATATTTATTTACGCGTAGGCAGGAAGTATTCAATTTATTAATAATATCCTTAAACGAACACATGTAAACAAACTATAGGTACCTACTTTTTTGATAATTCTCTTCTTGTTTTATATCTATTATTTCAACTGCTCTATCCACTAGAATGAAAGCGGCTCTACACAAAAAAACAGTCCATCATACAGACATGCGTACGCGCACCGTGACGTCAGCTGGCACTTCACACGTGTTTACAAGCAATGCCGAAGCGACGAAGATTCTTGGAATCTTGTATCTTTCGAATGTTTTTATGGATGCCAGAGAACTGGACTCTATCGTAGTCTATGTTTCTTTTGAATGTATGATCGTATAAAATTCACAAAAATAGGTATGTAAAGAGCAAACAGAGATCAGATCAGATCAGATCAGATTCAGATCAGATTTTGATCAGATTTCTATATTCTAGATTTCTATATTTTCTACAAAGAAAAACAAGCGATGACCTAAATTTTTTATGGTTTAAAATGTATGCTGTACTCTTAACGTGAAACATAAATAACACCACTTACCACAGTACAATATTAATTATTTACAAGCTTCCGAAGTTGAGACAAAAACTTGTTATTGTTTACTTTAGATTTTATGACAGCGAAAATAATGTTTTTTTAATGTCATAGACTAGCTCAGTGAGTGCTGTCGTATCTCAAAAGGTTCGAACACAGATAATCTATCACAGTAAATGCATGGAATTGGATATTCCTATTTAATAGTGGTGGAACAAGGTTAAAAGTAAAAAAAAGATTGTCTTGGGAACTTTGTTCCCACGGACAACCTACTGTTGGGGAACAAAGTTCCCGCGGTCGCGCAAGTGGCTACTTTAAGATTACACCTAGTAGATAAGGACGCAATGGATTTTGGTTTGCTTTGTATGAATTCTTATAGCACTGTATCCACTATCGGTACCGCTCGCATTTTCATTTCTTCATACAAACAAACCAAAATCCGTTGCGTCTTGTGTGCCGTGCGATTGTTGCGGCTGGCGCGGACCAGTGGACGCTCAGCTTTAACGAATTGCACATTATGAAAAAACAACACAGTCAGAGGCCGACCATACGTATAGTGTGTATGCGGCCTGAAGTAAAAACACATCAAGGCAACTTAACGTCACGGGTCACCTGCCGAGTTTGTGGAAGACCTTGCTGCTTATAAAGTGACGATTATTTTCTGAAATATACTCATTTTATATTGTGAATGCTGGAATCGAAATTCTCTTAGTAAGTACCTACTTCTAAAACTTTTTCTGAAACAAACAGAGCATTTATTCAATGTTTCTGAGAACAAGCAATTTACTACTTGTTGACAGTCACATGGGCGTAAGGTGAAAAATTGATTCATTAGGTATCATTACTTTTTTGTTATACAACAGTTCTTGTAGTAAGGAAACGTCCAAGCCTCATATTTTCACTAAGGTGTATAGAGTTTGTGAAGTTAGGGCTTGTAGAGTTAGGGCGTTAGAGTTAGAAGCTTGGCTCTACATGAGATCTGATAACTTTTTGACAGTGCGAGCCCTATGGTCTCGTCTTGGCAACATTTTACATGATTTCGGATTTCGTTTTCACAATTGAATTACTCAACCCAATTTTAGTTTGCCAACAAACTGACCGAGGTTCCATTAAAATAGCATGAAAACTACACACATTTTTTCCGACATTTACTTTCTACGAAATACAAGTCTGACTCACACTAGGGTTCGCTTTCACAAGTTACATCACTGCTGCCCTAAAAGAAAACTCGAGTATTGAGCCCACTCTTGATACCTACTCGATAGGTTTTCTTGTTATACATAAATATTCCTAGCATACAGTTTAAACGAAATGAAATAAAATTTATTTATTTGCCCGAATGTAGGTACTTAAATAATATAATAACATGGTAAAATAATTTTA
The DNA here is from genome assembly GCA_946251885.1 of Cosmia pyralina. NCBI lineage: Eukaryota > Metazoa > Arthropoda > Insecta > Lepidoptera > Noctuidae > Cosmia > Cosmia pyralina. The sequence goes on from OX276346.1 coordinate 18,963,221, forward strand.
GTATCACTATATTCGACTTATCGGTCGTGCAAATATTTCTTGTACATCCCTATAATATTAAACGAGCAATATTTGTATATATATATATACCTATATATGTATATATATATATATATATATATATATATATATATATATATATATATATATTATATATGTTCAATCACGTTCTCGAAATCGGCTCGAACGATTTCGATGAAAGTTGCAATATACGGGTTTACGGGGGCGTGTGCGGGAATAAAAATTGCCACAGATAACTTATACCTATACTTAGTCCAAATTGATACAATGCCTCTATTCACACTGTCTCCATTCAGAGGTGAATGTTTTTTTTAAATCTCGGCAAAGAGATATGCGTCTTTAGAGATGTAATTCAATCGGAATAAATACACTTTAACCACCTTACACCTTATGTTTGATTTATAAATTATTTTGGCATTTCGTTTGTACGAACTACCCATGCTCCGGGGGCCCCTTAAAATATACGCAACTTATATAGCTGTCTACACAATTTATATCAGTCTTAGATCCGCCATTACCTTCTAGAATCGTAGGCAAAATGCCGACCTCAGTTAATTGTGGCGTCATTTTAAGGGGGGTGCGCTGCGCGGGAGTAGCGCACCGCATTTGCTCCGCCCAGATGCGCAAGGTCATTGGCGAATCTACACACCTTAAAACTGGAATTTAGTACGTTCGTACACGTCATTATAATGTACACACACAAGATTATATACGACGTTAAAAACTTAAGTATTAAAACGGATACGTTAAACAAATTTAGGTAATCTAGATAGCACTATGCTAATGACTCTATCATAAACTTTATTGATGCCATTGTAATGGCTTTTTGTGTTATTTCTAGGCAAGTTATTAAGAGCTATGAAGGGCGACGAAACCATTATTTGCTTAGGTTCATGGTCGAGAACGTTTGAAAGTTTAACCTTACTCCTTAATTTCAACCAACCTAGCCTTTTCCCAAATATGTTGGGGTCGGCTTCCAGTTTAACCGGATGCAGCTGAATACCAATATTTTACATGGAGCGACTGCCTATCTGACCTTCACAACCCAGTTAATGAGTAACACGATACCCCTTGGTAAGACTGGTTGTAAGACTTTTAGGCTGCTGATCACCCGTAACGACTGTCAGATATCTACGAATGACAGCCAGAACCAACGTGACCAACGAAAAGATCTCGATATGTAATGGATGGTTAAGGAGAAACATCGATAATTTTGTTTTTAAAATTCCTATAAAACCAAATGTATATAGTTAAATCATTTGGATTTTCCATATGTGTTATTTAATTATATATTGTCTACTGTTGTACTACCCACTAGTACGAAAGCGGCTCTACACAAAAAACAGTCCATCGTACAGCGTACGCGCACCGTGACGTCAGCCGGCACTTCGCACGTGTTTACAAACAATGCTGAAGCGACGAAGATTCTTGGAATCTTGTAACGCTCGAATATTATTATAGATGCCAGAGAACTGGACTCTATTGTAGTGTATGTTTCGTTTGAATTTATGATCGTATAAAATTCACGAAAATAGGTATGTAAAGAGCAAACACAGTTAGTTTCAGGTTTCTAGATTCTAGATTTCTAGATTTTCTACAAAGAAAAAACAAGCGATGACCTAAATTTTTTATGGTTTAAAATGCATGCTGTGTTAACTCTTAACGTGAAACATAAATAAAACCACTTACCACAGTACAATATTAATTATTTACAAGCTTCCGAAGTTGAGACAAAAACTTGTGTTTACTTTAGATTTTATGATAGCGAAAATAATATTTTTTTAATGTCATAGACTAGTTCAGTGAGTGTTGTCGTATCTCAAAAGGCTTGGACACAGATACTCTAGCAGAGTAAATACATGGAATTGGCTATTACTACTTAATAGTGGTGGAACAAGGTTAAAAGTAAAAATGATTGTCTTGGGAACTTTGTTCCCACGGTCAATCTACTGTTGGGGAACAAACTTCCCGCGGTCGCGCAAGTGGTAACCATCCACGAACCGACTGCGACAAAAGTAGTAATACCTCGATCGACCCCTGCGGCTGTTTCTTATTTAAGTAGCTACAACTGGCTACGAGCCCCTGCACGTGGTCCGTTTCGCTTCTTCTTCTTCGTTTGCGATAATTCAAAATTCATAATGCTTGAATATAGTATATCGGAATCTTTTACACGTCTAATTAAAAAAATATTTAAAAAATAAGCTAGATGGAGTCGATATTTCCTATCTAACCTTGAGAAAAGAAATGGCGAAACAAACTCAGGGGTCAAAGACTTGGGCACGCCACAATTGCGGCGATAAGTCCCCTCTTTGAGGAGTGGTTTCCGCCTGACGCAGGTCCTCACCGGACACGGTTGTTTCGGGAGGTTCCTGTTTCGGATAAGGCGGGAGGAAACGCCCGGGTGTCACCATTGTATGGATCGCCCGGAGGACACGGTGGAGCATACAGTGGAGGTCTGCCCGGCTTGGGCGGAGCACCGCCGTTTTCTCACGGAGGCGATCGGCGGCGGCGATCTCTCGCGTCCAAACCTGGTCCAGGCCATGGTGCGGAGCGAGAGTGCATGGGAAGCCGTCACCTCCTTCTGCAAAGCAGTAATGCTCGCGAAGGAGGAAGCGGAACGCGTGAGGGAGAGGCAACAACCGCGCCCTCGCGCCCCTAGCCGCCGTAGGAGACGCCCTGGGCGGCGGGAATCGATTGCCGATTCCCGGCCACCGTAGGCGCGGGCTTGTGGACGACGAGTAATGGGCAGATCGCCGTCCGGTAAGGACCAGGCCCGGGTCGACGGCGCGTTGTGTTCCACGCGCGCGTCAAAGAGATGTCAGCAGTGACCGGGTCAATTGGGCCGATGCCGCCGGGGTCGCGGGTAGTTCGAAAGAGATACCGTGGCCCTGGCACGGGCAGCTGAAGGAACATGGGTGGGTTTTAGTCAGTAAAAGTCTGACACGCCCTCCCGCTCTGCCCAGAGCGGGAGAAGTCATTTGATGATTTCCCATCCACAAAAAAAAAAAAAAAAAAAAAAAGGGGTCAAAGACTCAAAGTCCAGCCATAATCTTGGTCAGATCATAAAATATGAGGCCATCATATTTTATGTAGATTATTGTAGATCCATGTCTGAAATAGTCTTTTGAGGAAGTATCTAACACAATTTGACTGGACCTGTCCAGTCAATGCAAGCATTTTTCAATAATCATATAGCTCAACTCCGGACTAAAGGAGCTCAAAAACTCGACGAACAATACCAAAGAAAGGACATTTGAGTAGGTTACATATACAGTACTCAAAATGCCAGACAATCATTAAAACTAAAAGAGAAAGAAAAAAAAGACATAAGTGATACTATGAATAGTTTGTGTGCCCGTAACGGGTCAGTAAAATACCTATTTACCTACTGTGTAAAACCTTTGGACAAACATTCACAAGTTTATCGTATTTACATTTTCGTATTTTACCTTGTTTATACAATTTAATTAAATAAAGAAAAATTCACAGTAAAATTGTTCACATGAAAATAAGTACCTAGGTAGGTACTGTCAAAGAAAGTAAGCCTATCCCTACTGACATGTAAATACAGTTTTACATGCCTTAGTTGTGTGAATTTGATTTGCGGTTGACTGTACCTACCGGAGTAGTCACACCGGACTAGGTGCATTGTACCACTGTATACCAACCTAAACTCTGATTTTTAATTCAACGGAATTCTGGCAGCCGTAACTTTTTGACACTTTAGATATCATAAACCTTTTCTGTCTTGTCCTTTTTATTAGTTATTTACGACTAGAATTTTTTGGATGTAAAATAACAAAACCTAAGAAAGAGAATGAGATCAAGTAACAGTGTAAATAGTGTTTGTTCTGTGCATTCAATGCACACTAACTAAACTATTAATTTTAAATGGCTAAATGGAAAAAAAGAGTAAAATAACATATTTTTTAAATTAGAATATTTATTTAGGTATCATTATGACTAATATCATCATCGTTGTCTGTCTGTAGTTACAAGAAGCGAAGTTTTTACAAACAAAAAGGTTTTTCCTAAAAAAGGTTTGTAACCTATATGGATTAGTGGACAGAGATTCCTGTGGAAGAAATATAATACTAATTATTGTAACTTCAATAATTTGATAATTAAAATTCTGATTACAATTTTAAAATTATCAATAAATTTAAAGGTTTTAGGTTTTTCTAATTGAAACCTTAAATTCAAGAAAGATTTTATTTAATTTCGCTTAGGGGGAATGCGCTGTGATAACCCGCGAAATTATTTTTTTTTTTTGCAGGTCCGTGTCAGCAGTGCTATTCTGTACAAATCTCACCGTGAAAACCTAGGTGAAGTGAGTTGTCATTCTGCCTGATGCTAGGGATTGACACTATACTATAGCTCACTCCACGCTCACTTCACCCAAGTTTTCACGGTGAGATTTGTACAGAATAGCACTGCTGGTTGTATCTTGATCAAAAAATGATACGCGGCCATATAACAGTATATATCTTTTTTTAACCATGAAAATCATCAATAAATCTCTCTAAGTTAGATTTCGTGCAGATTCGTCGAACGAACGAAATCTAACGACTCTGCATGAAATCTAACTTAGAGAGAATAACAGATGTATTGATGATTTCTATGGTTAAAATTATGTAAATAAGTATGTTTTTTTTCCAGCGTAACATATTTTGATAGAGATACAACCTGACACGGACCTGTAAATTGCATAAAACGCAAGAAAATTTGAATTTCGCGGGCTACCACAGCGCATCCTCCTTAAATGCGTTCCGTTTTTAGTAGGACTGTTTTATTATTGGCAACACTTCTGAAATGTGAGAATTCCGTCGAATTAAAAATCAGACTGTCCTTCCGGACTATAGTCTGGACGTCGAGAAATTGCGTTCCTGACACCTGTCAGTTTCTAGTAGTAATATGGATCAAATTCGCAAAACACATATTCGTTAGTATGAACTGACAGGTGTCAAGAATGCATTCTCTTGACCCACCGTCGGACTGTAGGTTGGTATACAGTGGTAATAATTTGACATTAACAGCGCCTGTATGTCGTAGAAGTAAGTGCGATTTTCGTAAGCCAGGGGTTACCACTGACGTTCTACTTGTAGGTACGGTTGACTGTACGCATAACACACTATCACACTAATATTTTAAAGGCGAAAGTTTGTGAGTGTGTGTGTGTGTTTGTATGTTTGTTACTTCTTTACGCTCAAATGGCTGGAACGTTTTGGATGAAATTTGGTATGTAGATAGCTTATATCCTGGATTAACATATAGGATACTTTTTATCCCGGTCTACGCGGGGGAAACCGTGGGGCGCAGCTAGTAAAAAATAATATCTAAATATCGAGACAGATCCCAATAAAATCGTATCTCATTGATCGTATTTATGAATTTTATAAAATTAAGTGAGTATGCAGTATGCACCATCAAAACATTTGCGGTGAACCACTTTTCGACCTTATTACTTTGGTAATGGTGTTGAAAAGAGGCTCACTGCAAATGTCCGCGATGGTACCTACCTGCCAGGTGCATTTAAACGTTAACATTTCCTTTACAATTTGCTCTAACCTCTCTTCAGCCGGGTCATGGAAACTATAGCGTGATGGTATGTTATTAACACAGTTATTATAAAATTTTCATGTCTTTTTTAGGGTTCCGTATCTCAAAAGGAAAAAACGGAACCCTTATAGGATCACTCGTGTGTCTGTCTGTCTGTCCGTCTGTCACAGCCAATTTGCTCCGAATCTAATGGACCGATTAAGTTGAAATTTGGTACACATATGAAATTCTGTGACCCAAACACGGACAGGTAAAGTAAATAAATGAATTTTGAATATGGGGTCACTTTTGGGGGGTAAATAAGAAAATTTAAAAAAAAAGTTTTGCAAATTATACCGTGTTACGTATCAAATGAAAGGACTTACTATGTGGGTCTCAAATATATTTTTTTTTATAATTTTAAAATAAATTGTTTTAAAGTTATTTGAGAAAATAGACGAAAATTGACCATTCCCCCCCCTTATCTCCGAAACTACTGAGCCTAAAATTTAAAAAAAAATACAGAAAATAGATATTTATCTGCAGATTACATGAAAACCTATAAGAAGTCTGTGGTCTTAAAATAACATGGTAAATCTATCAATATTGTGAGTACAAACTTACATTAACAGTTGGAATGTATGGAAGAACATGTTTTTCTACTACAATGTTAAGTTTGTTCTTGGAATAATTCATCCCAACTACGGAACCCTTCATTGTGCGTGGTCCGACACGCACTTGGCCGGTTTTTTTTCTAAATAGGTAGGTACTGCAACGACCAGTAAAGGCTCCTATAAACAGGCGCGACACGCGACGCGAATCACGCCTGTATGAAACAGCTTTAAAATAGCATCCGTTCACAGATAACTCCCTATACGCTGTACTGTTAGTATAACTAAGTACCTACCTACTTTAGTTTGTAAGCTGTAAATTCACTCAAGATATCTACTGGAACAATTCCCAGTGGCAAGTTATATTGATGGATGGCAGTTGCATTGGCAATTTTGTAGTCTCCATGACACAGGGAATCCTAGTGTGGAAGCTAGTGTTACGTGAATATTGAATGCTTAGTTCTTAAAAAATAAAAAAATATTATTATTTATTATTATTAATTATATTTTAAGTTTATTAGCTAAGTAAACAACGAAAGCTTTTAATATTTGTATGTAAACAAGGAAATCCATCCTCGCGTATGGTTCTCAAACATGGTCTTTGACAATTCAGCAGAGGTCTACGCTCTGGGTTTGCCAGAGAGCTATCATATGGAACGGAATAGTCTGGGTATCAAACTAGTGGACCGGGTTAAGAATACAACAATCCGTTCCATCACTAAAATAACTGATGTCACTCGGGAAGCAGCCACGCTTAGATGGATTTGGGCTGGACACATCTGCCGTATGTCAGACGATCCAAATGATCCGATCGATGGCCAAACTTACAACCCAAGACGGAGATGGCGGCATGAGCTCTTTAATAAATATTGATCTTTGTTAGCTCTGAACAAAGACAGAGGTGGAAAGAGCTTTTGTCCAGCAGTGGGACTCTAATAGCTAATAGGTATATAAAAAAAATGTTAACAAGGAAACACAACACAGAATGATTCTTTCCGACTCTGGAGATAAAAAGAAAACAACACTGTGTGTGTGTGTGTGTGTGTGTGTGTGTTTGTGTGTGTGTGTGTGTGTGTGTGTGTGCGTGTGTGTGTGTGTGTGTGTGTGTGTGTGTGTGTGTTACTTAGTTACAATCTTTCAAGATGATACAGTCATTAAAGTAGTTTGAATAAATTGCTTGAAGCCTTTTCTTCAAGCAATTTTTCTGCTTTGGACACAACACAAGTCTAAAAGCATGTAGGTACCACCAGCATCAGAACTTTAAACTAAATGGTTTTTCCAAAGTTTTAGGTGACTTTTGTGAATAAAAAGTTGCAAGTACCTAATTATATTTAGTGTTTATTATAATTAAAGGACAACAATGATACAGGATAATGTGCATGACGTTAATGTCAAGTCCTCTATATTCCCTACCTACTCTTTGAAAGTTATTACTATTACTAGCATTGGGTTTTTGGGCATTGTTCTGGTTATTTAAAACAGGTGTGCTAGCGGTAGGTCATGGACCGTCTAGGAAGGAATTTCCACCGAAGGAAAAACTGGCTTTGAGGTTGTGAAGGGACGACGGTTGCCACCACTAAATAGTGACTGATACTTTCATCAATGCCTAGAGGCTCATGTGATTCCATATGCTGAATTTGTGGGCCATGATTTCATTTTCATGCATGATAACTAAGATAAGGCAAGAACGCACCTACAAGAATTGTCCGATAATACCTGCATGACGTTAGTATCGCAGTAATGGAATGGCCAGCAAGATGTGAATAAATATTAGGTGAATATATTTTGTTCGCGTTTTTAACGGCCTGAACTGATATATATGTCAGTTTGGCAGCTTTTGTATCGAAAATATGTCCGACCGATATTTATTCTTCAGAATAAAAAAATCGGCTCGTAGGAGTGGAAATATTTACGGAAACCATTTTTCCGGACAACTAGAAGTTACCAATTCACCTGAATTTAAAGGTTTATTCTAGGCAAACGGGTATCATCATCGTCATACCAAAAGGTGAGGTAGACGTCGACCGGAAACCTATCAAATTTATAGGTAAATATATAAGATTAAGAATGTGAATGTGAATGTGGATGTGTGTGTGTGTGTGTGAATGTGTGTGTGTGTGTGTGTGTTGTCCAGAATAGTACGAGTATTACATACATTTATAAACGCACATCTTCTTCAGAGTCTTACAAAGTTAGAACAGACCTTGGTACAGACGAAAAATTTATATTAAATGGCACTCACATAGAAACTTTGTGGTAATCCCCTCTTTATGTATGTGCATTATGTGCGTACCTATTGAAATTGGAGTTCTGATTTCAATTACTGACTGTATGTTTTAATTGACATTGCGGTTTTCCTAAACGTGTTATCAGAGTCATTTTATGGAGTAAGTACGGCGAGTAATAAGACTTTTTTACATTACAAAACTTTTTTGTATTTCACGAATAAAATAATATTATATAGGTATATTCGAGGTTGAGGATAACTGTTATGTTGATAAGGAATTCACAGTCATTCCGCGAATATCTACTATCAGAATCATTCAGGATATGAATTGAGGATAACTTCCTACCATGGCTTCCCATATGTATAACACTTCCCATATATTTACAGTAGCAGCGCCCAGCGGTTTCGCCATCATAAGACTCGAAACTAAAAGAATATCGGGATAAAACGTATTCTATGAGTTAGTCTAGATTATGAACTATCCGTGTGCCAAATTTCATCAAAATCCGTTCATTAGTTTTTACGTAAAAGAATGACAAACATCCATCCACCCATCTATCCATCCATCCTCACAAACTTTCGCGTTTGTATATTAGACGGAATAGTAGAATAGGCAAATCACAGAAAACAAAACTGTTCTGGTTAAAGAAAATCAATAATACGTCTGACATGAACTATGGTTTGATGTCATTATAAGCGTGATACCTCGTAGACATCTCGTAGAAGCCTCGACACCCTCGACACGAAACCACGGAGACGTCTTAGAGATCCTCGTAGAAGCTTCGTAGTATGCGGGTAGCGCCTAGCAACAGGTAAGAGCAATAAACTTCTGTATCATGGATAGCTATAACAGACGTTTTATTGCAAACAATTTCTGCACGATAATAACAAATGTTCAGAAATAGGACATAGAAATACAAAGTATTCATTTAGTGCAGCTGAAGACTCAATATAAAGTTTAGGCCACCGCTTTAATGGGCTCTCAAAGACCATGTATTTTTAAGTTTGACAAGCGGCTTAATGGCAAAAAACCGGCCAAGTGCGTGGCGGACCACGCACAATGAAGGGCTCCAACTTAATAATGTAGTTGAAAAACATATTCTCCCATACACCGATATAGGTACGGCACGTTCAATTATCTAACTCTATGTTTGTAATTGCAAAAATATATTTTTTATGTGATAAAAATATAAATTCACAATTTTCAGACATTTTCTTTTACTTGTGATGACTGCTTGGTTCTTGCCAAATTTCATGATTTAAAGTCAACGTTAAGTAGGCAGGTACCTTAGAGGAGTATTTGCGAGTATCAAAATATCTCCAAGAGACCGTAGACCTACGTATTCGTTATTAATTTCAACTTGATACCTCCACGCGATCCTGAAAAAAAGAGTGTACAGGTTTACAGACACATACGGACAACGAAGTAATCCTATAAGGGGGGGGGGGCTGAGTGCTGGCTTTACTGCCATTATGCCAATGCTGACGTAGTAGTAGTAAGTCTGATAGCCGGCACTATCTATCGTATCATAAAAACCATCGTGAAACTGCGCCTGCTAACGACTACACGTCCTGCTGATTTGCGGCAATAGATCTTCATTTAAACATCAGGGGCTAAATTTTAAATACTTTAATAGTAAGTACAATTAGTACACACTGGAAATCTTTGTTACAATTTGAATTTGTCATTGCCTTAAATTAATGGCAGATCAATCATGCTTCCACTCCACACGTTTCATTCAATATGTCAAAGTACTTTGTTAAAGTATCTGGGTTCACTTTGGTAACTAGCGGAATTGCTATAAAAATTAGAGTAGGAACTAGGAATTTTTTTATGAAGCATTAAACGAGATTGTACGTGTCATTTTCGGGTTTTCCCAATGTGGCCATTTACTTCAAACTACTTGTTATTTTGTCTGTCCTTAAGTTGTCATTAGTTTTCCAGTCAGTCTGTCTGTAAGAATTACCATAGGTGGGTGAAATGGGTCACAATTCCACTTTATATCATTTACGAGTACCAACTTAGGTATGTACGTTTGTTCATATTCCAATTTCAGCATTTCTCGTGAAAAATTATCGTCGCTTATTATCAGACTCCATTTATAATTAGATTAGACAAATAACCAAACCTTTTTTAAAGTCCGTTCAACTGATTTTGACTTCTAAAGGCTCAAGGATGGCATTGATGGTAAAGAAGTGGTTACGATAGCAACTGTTTACTGCAGTTGCCATTTTTCATGCCACCAACACAATAGAAGCCAAAATCGGTTGAACGGACTGTGAAAAAGGTTTGTATAAATGTCTAATCTTATTGTAAATGGAGTATTTAAGACGTATTTGAATACTTAACAGGCATTCACCCAGATGTCCTTGATCCTGCTCATGTTGAAGAGCATTGGCGTAGTTTCTAGGAACGGCACGTTCTCAGAAGTCTACTGAGGCCTTATGCGAGTTTATATACTTACTAGGTCACGTTAAAGTAAACTTCAATTTGTACTGAAACTGAATAAGCGCCATCTGGTGACTATAGTCAAATGTCAAATGGTGTTTCCCATTATAATGGGAAACACCATTATTCCATACCAATTGAAGCGATCGAGTAAGTATAAAATTTCGCATTAAGGCTACTGACAAGCTTTATTTCGTTCATTTTACAAATTCCAGCAAAAAACCAATAGCTGAACTATCAAATAGAAACTCATGAACCAATCTCCACACGACAATATCATCGCGGCGATAATTGGATGGCGCCTTGTCCGTTTTATTTCGGTTTTTTCTATTAAACCTGTTATTCACTACCTACTCGTAAAAAGTAACCTATCCCGATTCTTGGAATTTTCTATGAAAATAACTCACATTTAATTTTAACTAATACAAAGTGCAATGAGGTTTGAAATATTTTTTCGTACGAAGGCTTCTGGGAAACCTCTGTTATTTTAATAGACTCTATTTGGACGATCTTCTTTTTAAATTAAAGCTGTTACCGAACAATTAAAAAAATAGAAAACTAATTTAAAAATACTGTTCAAATATACCGTTTCTCCGTTTATTTGAACATATTTTTACATTAGAGTTTATTAATCTATGTTAAAAACAAAATTACATTCTGGCATTTTGTCACAGTATCGTGGCATCAAGGTGGACTCCTCAAGCACGAAAGACCTGAAAAAAAAAAGCAGGGATAGATGGAAAAGGGAGAGGTCTAAGTTCAACACTTCGCAATCGACTGAAATCTATTTATCTTTTTTTTTTTTTTTTTTTTTTTATTTGGGGACGATGCAGGGGAGGATGATGGGAATGATGTAAAACCACGCGGTGACGGTCCACAACCTACAATACATAGATACGGTCAAGGAGACAAAAATGTTAAGCAGTTTTCAAACACATTGACTTCCTACACAGTCACCGTCACCTTTTCGAACTGTCATTTTCCTTCAAAATGCTGCCAATACCACAGTATAATAATGTTACAGTAGTTTCTCTTCATATAAAACAGCCGAAACGACGCGCTTCGAAATCTATAACACTAGGTAGTACGCAACAGTTCGAGTGGGTTACGCACGGACGGACGCGTATTTATCTACCAAGCGGCCGTAGGTAATTAATTCAAGGTCACTGCCCAGATAAACTACTGTAGCTTTATTGTTCTGTGGCAATACGTGGTCGGGAAAATAACAATGTACAGGGTGTTTGGCAGAACGTTGAACATACGAAAATGGTGGATAGGTGGGGTCATCTGCTACTTACTCAGCCCTAATTTATTTGACCCTGGCCCCCTGATATTTAAAAAAAAATTTTTTTTTGCTCTTCTAGTTTCACAACTTTCTTACCTATAAAGTGTAATTTTTATTAAAAATTACTTAACTTACATAATTTCAATCGATCATTTAATTTTTATCAACCTTGCAGTATTAAATTTCGCAAAACATAACTTTTCCCGTAAAGGTAGAGTTTCGTCAAAAATTACCTACTTGATAAAATTATGACATAACTCTTATAGTTTTTTTTTTTATACAAGCAAATTACATACCATTAGAAAGGTCACACACTAGGGATGTTTTGCTAGAATTGGAACTCCTCAATATTTGTTTTTTTTTTTTAATGCAAGTTGAAATTAAGATTTAAGATTCATTTTTTACATGGTACATGGCCCAGGGAAGTGGTCGTTGTATTTTCGATTATTCCCAATTTTACCGTGATCTTGTCGTGACGTGATCTTGTCGTGACGTCATCTTGGCGTGACGTCATCTTGGCGTGACGTCATCTTGCCGTGACGTCATCTTGCCGTGACGTCATCTTGCCGTGACGTCATCTAGCCGTGACGTGATCTTGTCGTGACGTGATCTTGTCGTGACGTGATCTTGTCGTGACGTGATCTTGTCGTGACGTGATCTTGTTGTGATCTTGTCGTGACGTGATCTTGTCGTGACGTGATCTGGTCGTGACGTGATCTTGTCGTGACGTGATCTTGTCGTGACGTGATCTTGTCGTGACGTGATCTTGCCGTGACGTCACCTTGCCGTGACGTCATCTTGCCGTGACGTCATCTTGCCGTGACGTCATCTTGCCGTGACGTCATCTCGCCGTGACGTCATCTTGCTGTGACGTCATCTTGCCGTGACGTCATCTTTCCGTGACGTCATCTTGCCGTGACGTCATCTTGCCGTGACGTCATCTTGTCGTGACGTCACCTTGTCGTGACGTCATCATGCCGTGACGTGATCTTGTCGTGACGTCATCTTGTCGTGACGTCATCTTGCCGTGACGTCCAGTAGGTCATGTACCAGTCAAAGTAGATAGTGATTACAGTAGTAATGAGCAAGCTTAAGTTGTGCTAGAAAGTCGAGTAAGGGATTCTATCGGCCGTATTGTGTTCGACCGTACCAGTAGTTATTACGTAGTCGTAGCCCGGTAGAAATCGGTATCTATTGAGGCAACTCAAGTAGTCCGTGGTTGCGCGATGCGCGTTTAACTCTGGCGGAGGTCGTGGTCTGGAGAGACCGTAGTGTGTAGTCAGTGGGTGATGCACACGGGCGATCCACTTGATGGATATGCGTACAGAAGTTTTGATCCATGCGCTGGATGTGTGGGAGCAATGCGATTGCTGGTCGGCTGGAGAGCCGTGGCGTTAGAGGTTTTACTCGAGGGTTTCTGTAAGCTTGGCAGTTTTGGTTGCAGTGTTTTTAAAGGTTGATTCGAACGACTATGGTACATGGCCCAGGGAAGTGGTCGTTGTATTTTCGATTATTCCCAATTTTATCATTTGATACAAGACGTGATCTTGTCGTGACGTGATCTTGTCGTGACGTCATCTTATCGTGACGTCATCTTGTCGTGACGTGATCTTGTCGTGACGTGATCTTGTCGTGACGTCATCTTGTCGTGACGTCATCTTAGAATTATACTCTGACTTTTTTATTAACGGTTTTTCCTAGTACATGTGGTCTGATTTTAATGTGCAGCATGCCCTTTGCGAGGGATAGTACTTACGCAGCTGAGGTGGTTAGCCTCTGCATAGGGTCACTCTGCTGACGACTTGTTGGTCAACACAGAACAAATCTTTATGATGTGTAACGATAGTGCCAGTAGGTCATGGTTGGTCAGGTTGTTTAAAGGTTGATTCGAACGACTATGGTACATGGCCCAGGGAAGTGGTCGTTGTATTTTCGATTATTCCCAATTTTACCATTTGATACAAGACGTGATCTTGTCGTGACGTGATCTTGTCGTGACGTGATCTTGTCGTGACGTGATCTTGCCGTGACGTGATCTTGCCGTGACGTGATCTTGCCGTGACGTGATCTTGCCGTGACGTCATCTTGCCGTGACGTCATCTTGCCGTGACGTCATCTTGCCGTGACGTCATCTTGCCGTGACGTCATCTTGCCGTGACGTCATCTTGCCGTGACGTCATCTTGTCGTGACGTCACCTTGTCGTGACGTCATCATGCCGTGACGTGATCTTGTCGTGACGTCATCTTGTCGTGTCGTCATCTTGTCGTGACGTCATCTTGCCGTGACGTCCAGTAGGTCATGTACCAGTCGAAGTAGATAGTGATTACAGTAGTAATGAGCAAGCTTAAGTTGTGATAGAAAGTCGAGTAAGGGATTCTATCGGCCGTATTGTGTTCGACCGTACCAGTAGTTATTACGTAGTCGTAGCCCGGTAGAAATCGGTATCTCTTGAGGCAACTCAAGTAGTCCGTGGTTGCGCGATGCGCGTTTAACTCTGGCGGAGGTCGTGGTCTGGAGAGACCGTAGTGTGTAGTCAGTGGGTGATGCACACGGGCGATCCACTTGATGGATATGCGTACAGAAGTTTTGATCCATGCGCTGGATGTGTGGGAGCAATGCGATTGCTGGTCGGCTGGAGAGCCGTGGCGTTAGAGGTTTTACTCGAGGGTTTCTGTAAGCTTGGCAGTTTTGGTTGCAGTGTTTTTAAAGGTTGATTCGAACGACTATGGTACATGGCCCAGGGAAGTGGTCGTTGTATTTTCGATTATTCCCAATTTTATCATTTGATACAAGACGTGATCTTGTCGTGACGTGATCTTGTCGTGACGTCATCTTATCGTGACGTCATCTTGTCGTGACGTGATCTTGTCGTGACGTGATCTTGTCGTGACGTCATCTTGTCGTGACGTCATCTTAGAATTATACTCTGACTTTTTTATTAACGGTTTTTCCTAGTACATGTGGTCTGATTTTAATGTGCAGCATGCCCTTTGCGAGGGATAGTACTTACGCAGCTGAGGTGGTTAGCCTCTGCATAGGGTCACTCTGCTGACGACTTGTTGGTCAACACAGAACAAATCTTTATGATGTGTAACGATAGTGCCAGTAGGTCATGGTTGGTCAGGTTGTTTAAAGGTTGATTCGAACGACTATGGTACATGGCCCAGGGAAGTGGTCGTTGTATTTTCGATTATTCCCAATTTTACCATTTGATACAAGACGTGATCTTGTCGTGACGTGATCTTGTCGTGACGTGATCTTGCCGTGACGTGATCTTGCCGTGACGTGATCTTGCCGTGACGTGATCTTGCCGTGACGTCATCTTGCCGTGACGTCATCTTGCCGTGACGTCATCTTGCCGTGACGTCATCTTGCCGTGACGTCATCTTGCCGTGACGTCATCTTGTCGTGACGTCACCTTGTCGTGACGTCATCATGCCGTGACGTGATCTTGTCGTGACGTCATCTTGTTGTGTCGTCATCTTGTCGTGACGTCATCTTGCCGTGACGTCCAGTAGGTCATGTACCAGTCGAAGTAGATAGTGATTACAGTAGCAATGAGCAAGCTTAAGTTGTGATAGAAAGTCGAGTAAGGGATTCTATCGGCCGTATTGTGTTCGACCGTACCAGTAGTTATTACGTAGTCGTAGCCCGGTAGAAATCGGTATCTCTTGAGGCAACTCAAGTAGTCCGTGGGTGCGCGATGCGCGTTTAACTCTGGCGGAGGTCGTGGTCTGGAGAGACCGTAGTGTGTAGTCAGTGGGTGATGCACACGGGCGATCCACTTGATGGATATGCGTACAGAAGTTTTGATCCATGCGCTGGATGTGTGGGAGCAATGCGATTGCTGGTCGGCTGGAGAGCCGTGGCGTTAGAGGTTTTACTCGAGGGTTTCTGTAAGCTTGGCAGTTTTGGTTGCAGTGTTTTTAAAGGTTGATTCGAACGACTATGGTACATGGCCCAGGGAAGTGGTCGTTGATTTTCGATTATTCCCAATTTTACCATTTGATACAAGACGTGATCTAAACACCGTGTATCGCACCCAGTGTGTTTTCATTGCAATGAAACACACATGTGAACAGACACACACACATTCACACACATTTGAACAGACATGTCAACCCATCTTCTGCCCACATGTCTGTCTAAATCTAACTGAGTAAATCATGATGTTCCGACATATACAGGGTGTTTGGCAGAACGTTGAACATACGAAAATGGTGGATAGGTGGGGTCATCTGCTACTTACTCAGCCCTAATTTATTTGACCCTGGCCCCCTGGATGTTTAAAAAAAAATTTTTTTTTCCTCTTCTAGTTTCACAACTTTCTTACCTATAAAGTGTAATTTTTATTAAAAATTACTT
The DNA here is from genome assembly GCA_946251885.1 of Cosmia pyralina. Taxonomy (NCBI): domain Eukaryota; kingdom Metazoa; phylum Arthropoda; class Insecta; order Lepidoptera; family Noctuidae; genus Cosmia; species Cosmia pyralina. The sequence continues at coordinate 18,979,718 of OX276346.1, forward strand.
AACTTACCATAATTTCAATCGATCATTTAATTTTTATCAACCTTGCAGTATTAAATTTCGCAAAACAAAACTTTTCCCGTAAAGGTAGAGTTTCGTCAAAAATTACCTACTTGATAAAATTATGACATAACTCTTATAGTTTTTTTTTTTTTTATACAAGCAAATTACATACCATTAGAAAGGTCACACACTAGGGATGTTTTGCTAGAATTGGAACTCCTCAATATTTGTTTTTTTTTTTTTAATGCAAGTTGAAATTAAGATTTAAGATTCATTTTTTACATCCTTCTGTAAGTTTGAGGACACAACTTTTTTTCTAGCTAACATCAGATTAGAGCAATAATTTTGTAAGAATCTGCCAACATTAAAGATTAAAGAAAAAAACTAAATATTGCCTATTTTACAAATTTTTAACAAAGATTACACTTTAAAGTTATGAAAGTGGTGAAACTAGAAGAAAGCAAAAACATTTTTTTTTTAATATCTAGGGGGCCAGGGCCAAATAAATTAGGGCCGAGTAAGTAGCAGATGACCCCACCTATCCACCATTTTCGTTTGTTCAACGTTCTGCCAAACAGCCTGTATACGTAGGTACAAGTAAAAAATTACTTTTTTAACGTGCTTAACATTTTCATTCTTTGACTGTACCTACCTAACTACGGAAAGGCTTCGAGATCTCCGGTAAATGGTACATTGTAGGCATATATGTACCTACAAAGCTTTATTAATATGTAAATTAGCATAAGTCGAACGGACAGAGGACCATATGGAGTTGAGTAAATAAATATGAAGTGTGTTGTTGGTAAACTGTCCATATCCCTACCCTAGTGTTTTGTTCGTAGGTACTCTGTGGTGTTTGTTCCTGGTACATTACTTGTAAGAACCCATGTATATACAAGCAGATGCTATGCTGATGTTTCCTGCAAAATAAAAGAACAAAATAATGAAGATGTTGAGATTTTTAAAAAGCTCACCGACTAATTATTCAAAGATGTCTTCTTACTTTTACCTAAGTAGGTACCTAATTTAAATGTTCAAAAAAATTATCTTCGTGATTTGTAAGTAATTTAAACAATTATTACCTACTTACTGGTCGTTCTGAAGAAAACAACTGTTGCATTTCTGTTAGGTACCGTTGCCGGGTTTCTCTGAAAACCTTATTTAGTTGCGGAAGACATCTTCGGACAACCGTTTCACTACTGTTCCTTTCTACCTATGTATGTATGTACGAGTAAGACATGTGTCTGATGAGCAAATGAACCGACGTTTTCGGCTTAGAAACCAATAATTTTTTTTTGGAATGAAAAATTCGAATGAAGAATTTTTTTTTTGCTCAAAAAGAATGAGATGTTTTTTGGAAATTAAAATTGAAGACCATTGTTATTTAGAACACACAGTCACTCCTATGATACTAGAAACTTTATAAATAATAGATGGAGTAACTTGGTAAGAAAATTTGATACTGCTGAAGAAAACTATTACCTACTTACTAGCAGCGCCCCGCAGTTTCATCCTCATGGGTTTCGATCGCGTGGGTATATCGGGATAAAAAGTATTCCATGTGTTGCGTAATAGTTGTATGTAATTGCTTGCTATATATAAAATAAAATAAATCTAGGTTATAAATTATCTGTGTGACAAATTTCATCCAAATCCGTTCAGCTGTTTTTGCGTGATTGAGTAACAAACATCCATCATCACCCGCGACTTCGTCTGCGATCCAGGATAAAAATTACCTAGCCTATGTCCTTCTCCAGATTCCAGGCTACCTATCTGTCGTTCATCCAAATCCGTTCAGCCGTTGTAGCGTGCCACAAAAACGGTAATAGAAACACACCCGTGGTTTGAATCGGTGATAGGGACGTAGCCCTTTTCATCAATTTATATATTTTTTTAAATATTTATTTCATTTTTTCTAATTGTTTCTATAACTGACTAACAAGATCGTTAATTTCAGTACTTGAATAAAAATAAAAAATGACACCAGTTATTAAGCATGTGCTTATTTTTTGCACATAAGTGTGAACGTGGCTTGAACTGGCGGTAATTGGTGCGTTTACGTTATCATGTTGAGCTTGAGGTACGCAAATCATGCAATAGTGCACCGAAGGATTATTAATGTAAGGTGTGTTTTCCTCTACATCTATCTATCTATCTCATTATAGGTACTTGGTGCGAGGCAAAGAAACCTAACGACGAAGTCAACGTTCTAGTTGATTTAATATTTTAGCACCAATCAGTAGTAATTTATATTATGTCTCTTCTACGAAGTGCCAAACACCTTACAGAGGTCACCCTGGAATTATTAATATAAATTTATGGAATTATCATATCTTTTTAGGGTTCCGTACCCGAAGGTTATCAAACCGAACCCTATTACTAAGCCTCCGCTGTTCGTCACATACTACAATACATATGTAGACAGTCGTAATCAAGATGAAGTCGAGACAAAAATTACACCTAGTGTGCCTGCTGTTTGGTGTAGTTAAGTCTAAGAAACCGAAGTATTAATTTGTACGAAAAGCTTAGTTAATGAAGGGGCTAACTGTAATCGCCAAATTGAAAGCAGGTGCAGAGACTAGCATCGTCGCGTTAACGAATAAATTAAAATAAATTGCTCTCATTCATCGTTTACTGTTAGAATTAACCGCCCGACGATGTTATGACGCACATCATCTGAGCACATCATTATACGTAGAATGTTTGATTATTATTACAAGCTTTTATTTAGTTGTACCTGCCCCAATGTTTGTTTGTAGTCTTGCAAGTTAAATTTGATCCACTTCCCGGTTCCCGGTGACATTTTGCATGCGTGTGTAAATCGGATGACAACGCAAAATTATTATGACATGGAGCTGATCTGATGATGGAACCGGAAGGTGGCCATAGGAACTCGGTAGTTAAACGACACAACCCCATCGAGTTTGGACTCGTTTGATCCGTCTTGACGAGTACTTTGGTGCTTGTTGGTAATCAGGGTCTGATGATGGAGCTGGAAGATGGCCATAGGAACACAATAATTAAACGACACGACCCCATCGAGTTTGGGCTCGTATGATTCGTCTTGACGAGTACGTTGGTGCTAGATGGTAACCAGGGGCTGATGATGGAGCTGGAAGATGGCCTAGGAACTCAATAATTAAACGACACAACCCCATCGAGTTTGGGCTCGTATGATTTGTCTTGACGAGTACGTTGGTGCTAGATGGTAACCAGGGGCTGATGATGGAGCTGGAAGATGGCCTAGGAACTCAATAATTAAACGACACAACCCCATCGAGTTTGGGCTCGTATGATTCGTCTTGACGAGTACGTTGGTGCTAGATGGTAACCAGGGTCTGATGATGGAGCTGGAAGATGGCCTAGGAACTCAATAATTAAACGACACAACCCCATCGAGTTTGGGCTCGTATGATTCGTCTTGACGAGTACGTTGGTGCTAGATGGTAACCAGGGGCTGATGATGGAGCTGGAAGATGGCCTAGGAACTCAATAATTAAACGACACAACCCCATCGAATTTGGGCTCGTATGATTCGTCTTGACGAGTACGTTGGTGCTAGATGGTAACCAGGGTCTGATGATGGAGCTGGAAGATGGCCATAGGAACTCAGTAATTAAACGACATAACCCCATCGAGTTTGGCTCGTTTGATTCGTCTAGACGAGTACTTTGGTGCTAGATGGTAACCAGGGGCTGATGATGGAGCTGGAAGATGGCCTAGGAACTCAATAATTAAACGACACAACCCCATCGAGTTTGGGCTCGTATGATTCGTCTTGACGAGTACGTTGGTGCTAGATGGTAACCAGGGGCTGATGATGGAGCTGGAAGATGGCCTAGGAACTCAATAATTAAACGACACAACCCCATCGAGTTTGGGCTCGTATGATTCGTCTTGACGAGTACGTTGGTGCTAGATGGTAACTAGCGGCTGATGATGGAGCTGGAAGATGGCCTAGGAACTCAATAATTAAACGACACAACCCCATCGAGTTTGGGCTCGTATGATTCGTCTTGACGAGTACGTTGGTGCTAGATGGTAACCAGGGTCTGATGATGGAGCTGGAAGATGGCCATAGGAACTCAGTAATTAAACGACATAACCCCATCGAGTTTGGCTCGTTTGATTCGTCTAGACGAGTACTTTGGTGCTAGATGGTACCTAACCAGGGTCTGATGATGGAGTTAATTAATTTCAATTAATTATTAAATTGAATTAATTATTAATTAATTATTAATTTAATAATAATATTCAGTTCCCTGCTAAATTTAATCACGGCAAAGCTGAAAGAAGAATGCTCCCGATTGTCTTATCTTGGGCTTCAACTCTGCACAAAATGCAGGGAACTACTGTAGATCATGCTGTTATTTATCTTGGTTCCAAATTGTTTGCTGCAGGTCAAGCTTATGTGGCTTTAAGCCGAGTCTGGTCATTAGCCGGTCTTCAAATCGAAGAACTTGACTGCTCCAAGTTGACTTCGAAAAAACCGTGTAATATTGACGCATTATATGAAATGGATAGAATGAGAAATGTTTCAAACAACTAACCAGTAATTACATAACTAATTGATATGTAAAGTTATTAAAATATGAAATACATACAGCTTTAAGTGCTCAAAACAACACATTGTCAGCGTACTACATAACGGTAAGACACTGCTACGCGCTACGAACTATGCCGTAGTCCATCTCGTATCAAAAATACTAAAAAGTTAAAAATAAAATAAAAAGAAAAAAACTTTTTAAAAACAAGCTTTTATTACTTGTTAATAAAAAGAACTAAAAAGTTAAAAATAATTTAAACCTGATAAGAAAAATACCATAGCTACATTGTAACCTTTAACGATAATTAACCTTCTTCGTCTACGTCACAATAATCCCTTAACGTACATACCTAATTAAATATTTTTATTAAACCCTAAAACTTTACAACTTGTATTAAATCTTTGCGTTTTTATTTCAGACCCATTTTTTTATAAATAAAAGCGTGTTACATTTTGATGGAAAAATAAAGAACATTTAGCATATTACACCATCATTATTTTTCTTAAGCAATAACAATGTAACACGCTTTTGTTTTTAACGCAACTCAAGTCAAAGCATTTATTTCAATTAAATTCAAAGAGTCGGTAAGCTAGTCAGAAAATTGAAGCTAGTTGCCTATTCCAAAATGTAAATCTCTATGGAGAAGAACAGGCAAGAAACTCCAAAGACACTCTTCGGGTCGTCTATAGGAAATCGTGTTAAGGTTTTGAAGTTTATACCGAAAACTTAAAGTAGTAGCCATGAAAAAACGTCTGGCTAGCTCAAGAGTTTCACCAGTCAGTGAAAAAATTGGATTGAGTATATCTTGTAGATGATTGTTAAAAAAAAAAACGGCCAAGTGCGTGTCGGACCACGCATAATGTAGGGTTCCGTAGTTGAAAACATTTTATCCCAACAACAAAACTATCATTGTAATCACAAAAAAAAAATATGTAATAAAATTACAAATTAACAATTTTCGGACTTTTTCATTTACTTGTGCTGTGAGACCTTGCTCCTTGCCAAATTTCATTATACTAGGTCAACGGGAAGTACCCTAATTTCAACTTGATACCTCTACGCGTTCTTGAGAAAAAGGTCTTGACAGACTGATAGACTTGAAAATATTTTTTTATGTGATAGAATTACAAATTAACAATTTTCGGACTTTTTCCTTTACTTGTTCCTTATTGCCAAATTTCATGATTCTAGGACAACGGGAAGTACCCTATAGGTTTTGATAGGTTTTGATTTATTTGCGAGCAATGATATTATCATTGCTTGCGAGTATCAAAATATGTCGCATAAATGGCCGTAATTTTTTATTGCGACGTTAAGGGACTATAGAGTTACATATTTGATATTAATTTCAACTTGATACCTCCACGCGTTTCTGAGAAAAAGGGTCTTGACAGACTGACATATAGACCGACAGACAAGGAAATGATCCTATAAGGGTTCCGTTTTACCTTTTGAGATAAGAAACCCTAAAAATTGGTATAACTAAAAACGTGCAAAAAGCACTGCCGTATTTTGATAACTTTGGCGTAAATAAGAAGTCACCTAATTAGTATTATATTTAAATAAACACATCAAAGAACATAAAAAATCTTTTTTTCTTTTTTCCATAAAGAAAATTTGGGACATTTTCTGAATTTTCGCACCCAAAATCTCCAAATATACAACCCGTTTTTTTTGATTTCCCATAACTCTAGGAAATTAATGAGACCATTATTTTGAACAACTTTTACTATGGGACCAAACCTGAAATCGCGAAAAAAAAATCAGCTGCTCCCTACATTTATGTTCGCATAACTCGTCAAAATGTAGGGAGCAACTGTTTTTTTTTGAAAGTTTGAAAGTTTCCGAACTTTTTACGCAAAACAGAAGTACTGTTATGGAAAACAGAAAAATTCTACGCAATAAACTAAACATTGTTGATTTCCATTTATTTGCTACCTCTTGTGTAAGTACTTGACTATAAATTGGAAATTAAAAGTTGCTTGAGAGGAATGCTTCGTTTCTAAATACGAGTATTCAAGTGGCGTACCTATTATTCAAGACTATTCTTCAGATTGGCAATTACGACTAAGCATTTCGCCTTTTACCTACCTATCTGAAACATCCGATGCATTATTTTTAAATGTATACCACGAAAGGTTAGTTGCGTAGTACCGGCAACCGGCGTGCGAATATGACCAGATATATGAACGTAAACGAGACAAAAGGTATGGATCGTAGCACTAGAAGGTGGCGTTCTGTAATTTCTGCCTACCCCTATGGGAAGAAGGCATGAGTACCAGGAAAAAGAGTATAGAAGTATTGTATTTACTAGGTGTATTGCTCTAAACAAAACATTCGAAAAAGAACAACATAGATATTGACCAAAAATATATGTTTAAGAGCCTATACAACCTCAGCTCAAATTCAAATTTCGGCCCCACTTCCCCGCGCCACCTCTCTTTATTTCGCGCGCACACTACGGCCCGCGGCCACGCGGGCACACGTTATCAAAGCGATCTTGTTAGAGTAAATCACACTATTGTCGGACGAGTACGCACGGGCCACTGCTAAAGATCAAGCTATATATATCCAGTATAAGCTGATCTCGCATTCTGTAGGATTTCCTTACAATGAGAGGTCAGTGTAAACTGGAAATGTATGCTTGGTGTGTAGCCGTGTCAAGTAATAAAATGATCAATAAGAATTTAATATTAACTTGTCATTATACGAACATAAAATTTGTATATCGAAAATTTAATTTCAACTACTAACGGCTACTCAACAAGCTACATTTTCCAGTATAAGCTGACCTCTCATTGTACGGAAAGCCTATACAATGAGAGATCAGCTTATACTGGAACGTTATAGCTTGATATGTAGCCGTGCACACTATATTACCTACTGCTACAAAATACTAGTCAAGAGTAAGCCAACTTTGCGCTGAAGGTTCCGCCCATTGGTTTAGTTTACGTTTTATAGTTTTCGCCGTGTATGTGTGTAATGAGAAAGCCGTTTGCGTAATTATCTAGGTAGTAGTTAGGTACCTACAGTTTCGACGTAACGGAGGATCATGCTAAGCCATTTGAGGTAGTATAGGCTCTTAATCATGAAAGTCTAGATATCGGTTGCTTCGTGCCCAAGGGCTTTAAAACCAATCTGGGTCATTTTCCCACCATTGACAGAATGCAGATTCAATTTAGTCGCCTGTCACGCTCACCCAGCGTAGATATTGATATGTCTTACATAAAGGTGAATAACTAAAATTATTATTGTAGTTTCTATTGTCTTCTTCACTTACATAAATTTATCTAAATAAGTAGAATATTTTTTGTAACTGTTTTTTCTATTCCTATGTTTTATGCATGCCGTGGCAGCCTTTAATTAAGGCTACACTATGAAATGTGAAAATAACATGGCTATTGTAACATGTATTTTTAGTATATGCTTTGTTGGTTGTCCTTAAATAAAAAAAACTTTTTTACAAAAAAATACAACCGACTTCCAAAAACAACACTACAAAGTGAAAAATAACTTAATAAAATTTTTCACTTTTTAGTTGTGTACCTACCCCACACAAATTCTAATACCACTACCTGCAAAACAAACTAGAACATCATCCATATAAAAGTGAGGAAAAAATACGTATTATTGAAGCTAACTCAAAAACTATCAAAGCAAAGTTAATCAATTTTATATGGGACCAACTGTGAACCCTCTCGAATAAAACAAAAAAATCCAAATCGGTCCAGCCATCTTCGAGTAATCGGGGAACATCATAAAAAAATAAAATAAAAAAAGGTTCCGACGAATTGAGAACCTCCTCCTTTTTGAAGTCGGTTAATAAATAAATAAAACCGAAAAATATTACGAGTATGTCCAAAAGTTACGCTGGGAAATCACCTGTCATTGTCTTCTTCAGCTCGTGGCTGAGTAATAACAGCCGCACGGGTCGATCCATCAGGTTAAACTACGCTTGCCGGGGTTGGTCCGTGGATGGGTGACCATCTTTACATACCGAGTCTCCTCCGTGCCTCGGAAAGCACGTTAAGCTGCTGGTCCCGGCTGTCATTCATGGATCTTTGACAGTCGTTACGGGTCGTCAGAAGCCAGAAAGTCTGACAATCAGTCTTACCAAGGGGTATCGTATTACCCAGTTAATGGGTTGTGGAGGTCAGATAGGCAGTCGCTCACTGTAAAATAATGGTATTCAGCTGCATCCGGTTAGACTGGAAGCCGACCCCAAAATAGTTGGGAAAAGGCTAGGCAGATTGATTGTCTTCTTCAGTTTCATGATATTCATAGGTACTTGACTTCTTATACTTGTTTTCACTTTTTCAATCACTTTCTCATCAGACGCGGGCGTGACTACGATGGACATGCTCGCCAGTCGTCACCATTATCACAGCCATTAGTAGTAATAGTTCTGTGGTAATAGTACTATTACTTATGTCTAGGTACATTTGATAAGTGCAGGTACATAATACTTAGACACATAATGTTACTTAGACTAAATGCATTATTTTTAAATCTATACCACGAAAAATTGTATGTACAACTATTTTCTTAATTCTATAAATGTAGATAGGCAAACTACTATACCTACATAAAATAGCTTGGCAACTGACAGAAATCCGACGACTGACAAAGCACTAAGTTTGCCGAGGGACATTAAGAAAATAGTTGCATTGTATATACTGGATGACTTTTTTTACCGTCTTGAAAAAAATAGACTGTAATAGGTGAACGGAAACGGTGAACGCCTATGGCATACCTAACTTTTTAATTAAAAAAAAAATAATCAAAATTCAAATCATATGCAACCTGCATATGATTTGAATTTCGATATTTTTAATCGATTTATTTTTATTTTTTCTTGAATTTATATTTTTGATGTTCTAAAATGAAAAGTTTAATTAAAAACAAAATAAAAATAATAAAATAAATATATATAAATTAAAAGTTTTAGTTTAGTTTAATTTGTAGTATATAATGATACTTAGATAATTTTTTCTGACTTACCCAGCTGTACAAAAAAAACTAGGTATACCATAGCCTTCTACTCTTCTACTCCGTTCACCTAATATACCCTATTTTTTTTTCAAAACGGTAAAAAAAGTCATCCGGTATTATAGAAGTATTGTAAAATGTACAGTATTATGTAGTAGCAAGTTTTAAGTTGTATGGGTTAATGTTCTTCCAAATTGTAAACCAGAACTTACTTAATACAATATCGTTTGTAGTTTTTGTTAGTACCTAGTTAGTAGGTCTTTCTATCATTTGCTTAGCAGGTGGCAACCTTACTTGAATCGGGTATCCCAAAATTTAGCAAGATTTGAATTAAATAGAAAACACAGTTTATTTTTCTTTTATTATATTTATTTTAATGAATCGTATAGTAGGTACATAGGCTAGGTTTAGTATGTATAGAATAACACATCGGGCAACGGCTTAGCTGTTAAACAATTCGATTACTGCATGAGTCACTTCCTGGTCATGTATACTCTCTCGTTGTAGTGATCAGAATTATTGGTCCTCTAGATCATGCGATTTAACTCCACTGGATTTCAAGATCCCTATAAGCACACACTGAAATACTTCCTTCCTTCCTTGCGAATGCGAATGAGGTGGGAGCTCTGTTCCCGTCAATGTTCACTCCAGGCAGCCCGTCAATTAGGCAAGCTAGAAACGAGGAACAAGACTTCTCCCGGGAGATATGGTCCGTGGGGATTGCTTCTGCCCAACAGCTCGCCTTGTATTATTATTATTGTTTTTTAGGGTTCCGTACCTCAAAAAGAAAAACGGAACCCTTATATTATCACTTCGTTGTCCGTCTGTCTGCTTGTCAGTCTGTCAGTCTGTCAAGACCCTTTTTCTAAGGAACGCGTTTGAGGTATCAAGTTGAAATTAATATCAAATACTCGTACGTATCTAGGTCTATGGTCCCTTGGAATTCTAAAAAAAACCAAGCTTCTACCTCAACGCAATAAAAAAAAACGGCCATTTAAATCAAAACCTAGAGGGTACTTCCCGTTGACCTAGAATAATGAAATTTGGCAAAAAGCAAGGTCTCACAGCACTAAGTAAAGTAAAATGTCCGAAAAATGGTAATTTGTAATTTCATCACATAAAAATATTATTTTTTCTAGAATTAAAATGTTACGAGTAAGTTTGTTTTTGGGATAAATTCTTTCAACTATGGAACCCATCATTGTGCGTGGTCCGGCACGCACTTGGCCGGTTTTTTTTAAATTTATTTATTTATTATAAAAAAACAATCAAGGAATTCTTGCATTACATTGTATACCCAACTAGAAACAAATTATCAGTAAATCACAATATTACCACCGAATAGTCGTAATTACATACAATAATACAATACAATACAATACATACATACATACATACAATACAACAAGACAACTTTGCTTTCGCGGACAAGTGCCACCGGAACGCACAAAGACTTAGTGCTTACTAAGTGATACTAACATATTTATTAGTTTTATTTACTAACAAAATTGTTACTACATTATGTATACTTAGGTTAAGGTATATGTATCTATAGAGGCATGAGGAACGGGGTGTAAACTCATCCTCCATAGAAAAGGGAGGATCCTCCGACCAGACGGGTGTTGTGTCTGGTGGGCGATGGTCGATGTCGGGACGTTGTTTATAGTATGCTAGTCGCGCGGTAAACTCTGATTGCGTGATGCAGGATTGCGTGACGTCAGTGTGCCATGTTGTTCGTATGTGGCGATGTAGATTCCGCCACATATCTATGGTTCTTTGTTACCTGAAAATAAATGGTTTATTTATTTTATTACATACAATACATAATACAATCATACAAAATGTATAATTATGCATGTTCCTGCGTTTGTAATTCCATAATTTTAGATAATTAATTAATTAGATACATTGTAATCACTGTAATAAGAATAGAATAGAATACTCTTTATTAATTATAATAATAATATTAGAATAATATTTATTTCACACACAAGATTCATGCATGATACACAAGAGCAAATGTACAAAACAACAAAAACACGGATATCTACATAAATTTACACAGTTCATGTAACCCTTTCTCCTAAACCAGGTAGTCCTGTATCTTAGGAGACAGTGTTAGGCCATACAGGGCGATATGTCATGTAGGTATAGCTGCAGTCAGAGTGTTTAATTTGTGTGCCGGTGTGTAATGTGTTTGAGTGTGTGTGTGAGTACAAGTATGTGTAAGTGTATGATTGGTGAGTATGGGAGTGTGTGTGTACGTCTAAGGGTGCGAGTGAGAGTGAATGTGTATGCAGGGATAAAGGTTGGTAGATGAATGGGTGATCGATTATTGAGTATGAGTCGGGTAGTGTAATGATTTTTGGGTTTATTCTATGAATGTAAAGACTTCGTGAATGTGTAGTTTTTTTGTAGTAGCCATTCAGTCAGTTTGTTTTTCAGGTTGTGGGAGATTAGATTCATTATTTTTAGTTGTTTATTGATTTTATTGTATAGATAGGAACCAAGAATGTAAAATTGGTACCGAGCGAAAGTAGTCCTGTGCTTTGAGTGCGTTTGTTCCGGTCCAGAGGTGGGAGGTGGGACACAAAGAGCTGCCGCACAGTTAGCACTTTACAGACAGCATAAAGCTTAGATGTTGGATATCTAAAAGGTGTTTTAAAGCAATGCTTGAATTAAACAGTTGTATTAGTCGGTATTACTTGCTACCTACATATTTTAGTTAGATATCAATTCAACACCCTCTTATTACAAATTGATTTTGGAAAATGCTTTCACATTCCACAACAGTCAGTCATTAAACTACTAATGCCCGGTTTCTGAGGTTTTTAAACGGAGTTTATGCATTCGATAGTGATTATTGGTTCGATATCGTGTTTCTGAACACTTTGTAAAGGAACAATTTTTACGAACGTGGTTTATCTGAGGACATCAAAAACCGAGCATAAGGAAGGAATTCGCTTACTTACGAGTATATAGATAATTTTGTCGAATCATTGCTGAATTTTGGGGCAAACAAATTAAAAAAAACTGCATACGTATTTTTTATTTTTTCGAGTCATTTTTGCCAGCGACTCGCTAAGAAGAAGAATAAGAGAGTTTGAACTCTGTTTAAGAATTCCTCAGAAACCGGGCATTATTGAAATGTAGAAATTACATTTAATTTTAATTTTTTGGTTATTGAGAGCAGTGGTGGCCCAGTGGTAACGGCTGCGACTTACGAGTCGGCGTTGAAGCCCAGGCCCTGCTTTACTTTGTGTAAATAATTTCATCACCACTACTCTGAAAATGGTGAAGGAAAACATCGTGAGGAAACCAGCATGTCCTAGAACCAAAAGTTCGAAGACAAGTGACATCCACCAACCCGCATTAGGCCCGCATGGTAGAATACAGCCCACTGCCTCTCGATGAGAGGAGTGCCTGTGTCCCAGCAGTGGGAACATTATACTGATTATTTGATTATTTTCTAAGTATGTATATTTACACAGATTGAGAAGACCACCCGCCCTTTCCATGTTTCATTAGAAAACAAAGTCTTTATTGCTATGACACCTGCGCAATTTCCCTGAATCGAAATATTCGCTAATTATGCAATCGAGAGCTCACAATATATTGCATAATCAGCCCTCAGGTCGTTGTTCGCATAATAAATAAGCTGTATTGCATAATCATCATAATTTAATTTAAATTAAGCAAAAATTAACATGGAAAAGGTCTGGAGCATTATTATAATTAAAAAAAAATGCCATATGCATAATTTAACTACATAATGATCAAGTCTACCATGCCGAAGAGTGCCATCTATTATTGGAGCGAAAGCCAAGGTTTGGTTCGTCCCAGTCGTTGGAAGAATGAACACTTTCCATCACGGTTGAATCTGCAAATCTGTCGTTCCATCCAGGAGACGATCTGAAAGAATTACCACCATAACCACCGTTGGAGCTGTATCCACTTTGTGACCAACCGCTGCTTGAAGGGGGTACATATCAGAAGTTTGAAAAATATTTGCCTGAATTTCATTTCACCTAAAATTTTTCAACTATTTTCGTCTCGTTTTTTTTACTTCATCGAAGTCACGTTTGCCATTGTATCAGTTGACCTATTATCAATTAGATTTTTATACCACTGTTTTAATTATAATTAAATTAAAAATTAAATGTAATGGCACTTAATAAAACAGTTGATTATCAACAAAAGTGGTTTTAAGTGGTCCCAGTAAGAAGCATGCAAACAAGGAAGCTTGCTTCAAGCATGTAGCATGCAAGCAGGCATGCAGCGTGCAAGCAGGCATGCAGCGTGCAAACATGCATGCAGCGTGCAAGCAGGCATGCAGCGTGCAAGCAGGCATGCAGCGTGCAAGCAGGCATGCAGCGTGCAAGCAGATATGCAACATGCAGCAAGCATTGTATACGTCCCGTGACATAAACTCCACACGGATAAAATTATAAATTAATGATTTTTGGACTGTTTCCTTTGCTTGTGTTGTGAGACCTTGCTTCTTGCCAAATTCCATGATTCTAGGTCAACAGGAAGTACCCTATAGGTTTTGATTTACTTGCGAGTAGGTATACAAATATGTCGCACAAATGGCTGTATTTTTTTATTGCATTGAGTTAGAAGCTTGATTTTTTTTAGAACTCCAAGGGAACATACACCTACGTATTTGATATTAATTTCAGCTGGATACCTCTACGCGTTCCTGAGAAAAAGAGTCTTGACAGACTGACAGACAGACAACGAAGTAATCCTATAAGGGTTCCGTTTTTTCCGTTTGAGGTATGGAACCCTAAAAACTTCCCAATTGGATGTGTTCGAGCCCTCACGACGCGCGTGCTAGAAACATAATTATCTGCCCCTTTTTATATGTTTATAATACTAGCTGTTGCCCGCGACTTCATCTGCGATCCAGGATAAAAAGTTGCCTTGGTCTTTTCCAGCAGGCCTAACATGACACACGCGACAATTTCTCGCTCTCGCGCGAGTAATTTTAAGACAGCTCAACACTTTTCTCGTTTTCTGACAGCGCTGCCGTACAATGTTCTGTCAAACTTGATGTTTTCTCGACAAACCCTAACATGACACCTGAGTTATCTCGAATTTTGACAATTCAACACGGGATAATCTCCGATTCTTCTCTCGTTTAGTCGTCCTCGATTTTGACGACGAGAAGAGTAGACAAAATTATGATACAAAAAAAAAACTAAAATGACATGGCAGTCGCATAATTACACGTAGATACTTTTTTATTATCCTAATAATGAAAACTGGATGAGTATCACTTTCATTAGGTAATAACGAGTCACTTTGCCAATTATGGTGATTAACGAAATCTAGCAACATAATTACTAAAAGGGTGGTGATTAACAAAATTTGCAACATAATCGGTTTTATACCTTCGTTTTGTCAAATTGTGATCTTCCGCCCATGACATTTGTGGTGATTATCAAGTGAGTGTAGTGTAGCAGTGGTGGCCCAGTGGTAACGCCCCCGCCTTACGAGTTGTAGGTCGTCGTAGGTTCGAACTCCGACAGGCGCTTTACTTTCAGAAGGAAAACATCGTGAGGAAACCGGCATGGTCCTAGAACCAAAAATTCGAAGACATGTCACATCTACCAACCCGCACTGGGCCCGCGTGGTGGATTACGGCCCACTCCCTCTCACTTAGTGGACGCCTACGCCTGTGTCCCACCAGTGAGAACATTTTAATTACGGCAAGCCAAAGATACAAACATAAATATTAAAAGAGGTGCACGTAAAATCATTATAGTACATACTAATTCCATGCAAAAAACAAAAAAAATCGAGTGAATGAAACGGAACCTCAAGCCGATGCTGCTATGATAAAAATGATTTGTTTTTAATAACTTGCTACATCGTTCTCTCGTCGCGAGGCAGAGAAGTGTCAAAGTGCCTTTTTCGAATTTACTCGAGCTTAACGGTCATGTTAGGCATTAGAATAACGTCAGAATCGACGACAAATTTCGACAAATCGTGATATCTCGTCTTCTCGTGCTTGTCATGTTAGCCCTACAGGTCATGGTCTACCCATGAGCCAACATCCTAATCCGTTCAGCCGTTTTAGTATAAAAGCGTAACAAACAAACTAAATCACTTCCGCATTTAGTTATAACTAGCTGCGCCCCGCGGTGTTACCCGCGGTTTATGAGATACACTAAAACGTGTATTATTTAATCGGTGAGAAAAGTATTCACAAAAAAATTGCTCATCCCACGGGAACACTACATTTTTTCAGGATGTAAAGTAGCCTATGTGTGCTATGCGTATACAGGATGTCTGCTACTTCCACACCAAGTTTTATCAAAAGCGGTGGAGCCGTTTGAGTTTGAAGGAGTAACAAATATATTTGAATTCCTTGCTCATCCCACGGGAGCACTACATTTATCCGGGATAAAAAAGTAGCCTATGTGTTAATGCAGGTTATAAGCTGTCTACATACCGAATTTCATCGAAATCGGTCCAGCCGTTTGAGCGTGAAGAAGTAACAAACATACACACACACACACACACTCACAAACCTTCGCCTTTATAATAATAGGTCTTTACCTATGAAATTGCCGTTTTGTATGAAAAAATTTAAACGAATTTTTTTCATGCATTTTTTATTTGTATTAATCGAAGTAATCACCCATGCAATCAATGCATCTTTGCCAACGCAGTGGCAGTTTATTGATGCCCTTCTTAAAGAAATCAGCTGGACGGGAGGCAACAAATTCTTTAAAGGCATTTTGTACTGCCTCTCGGGTATTGAATTTTTTTCCCGCCAAGAAGTTATCCAAATTCTGGAAAAAGTAGTAGTCTGTAGGCGCAAGGTCTGGTGAGTAGGGCGGATGACGGAGAGCTTCCAACCCCAGTTCTTGCAACTTGGAGACCGTCTGCTATGCAGTATGAGGTTGCGCGTTGTCGTGCAGGAGCAGCGGAGACGAGCGATTGACCAATGCTGGTTGGAGATGTGCCAGCTTCTCCATCATTGTGTTCAGTTCTTCACAGTACACATCTGAAGTAATGCTCACCCCGTTTGGTAAGAAGCTGTGATGAATCACACCGGCGCTAGACCACCAAACAGTGACCATCACTTTTCTAGGGGTGTTTTCGTTTAGGGCATTGTTTAGGTGCTGAACCAGGATCCAACCAACTTGTTGAGCGCTTGCGGTTATCAAACAGAATCCATTTTTCATTGCAGGTAACAATGCGTTTCAAAATTCCTTCATTTGTGTGTCTGTTGAGCAGTGCAAGGCACGTCTCGACGCGTACTTCGCGCTGGCGATGATTGAGTTCGTGGGGCACCCATTTGTCAAGCTTTTTTACCTTGCCAATTTGACGCAAATGGACCAATATTGTTTTGACGCTAACGTCGAAAGCTGCTGCTAATTCAGCCATAGATTGTGTATCATCAGCTTCCACAATCGCCTTTAATTCGTCATTGTCGACCAAAGTCTTCGGACGACCGCGAGGTTCATTTTTCAGGTCGAAATTTCCAGAACGGAAGAGAGCAAACCAATAACAAGTGGTGCGTTGGTTTGTAGTGTTAGCTCCGTAAACGTCGTTGATGTTGCGTGCCGCTTGTGCCGCGTTGCTGCCACGACGGTACTCATATTCCATAATTACTCGAATTTTTAACGTATCCATGATGACGAAAAAGATTGAAATGCAATGAAAATGTAACACTAATCAATAAACAAATGACTACTTTTGGAAGAAAAAATCCATGTTTTTAAAATAAAATTAATTTGAAATTAGAATTCTTAGCCAAACAAAAATTACTTTGATTTGAAATGGCCAGTACTGCAGAACGGCCATTTCATAGGTAAAGACCTAATATTAGTGTGATAGTGTGATTATTTATTTTTGTTTTTTTGTTTTCAAACTTTTATTATTGTGTTTTTTGTTTAGTTGGTGATCTTCCTGTGCTAGTCACAATAAATACTTTTTCTTTCTTTCTCTATTTCTTCGGGATAAAAAGTAGCCTATGTGTTTATCCAGAGTGTCAGCTACTTCCACACCAAATTTCATCAAAATCGGTCGAGGCGTTTGAGTTTGAAAGAGTAGCAAATATATTTGAATTTCTTGCTCATCCCACGGGAGCACTACATTTTTCCGGGATAAAAAGTAGCCTATGTGTTAATCCAGGTTATAAGCTGTGTACATACCGAATTTCATCCAAATCGGTCCAGCCGTTTGAGCGTGAAGAAGTAACAAACATACACACACACACTCACAAACTTTCGCCTTTATAATATTAGTGTGAAGTGTGATACTATTTGTTTCTGCCCGGTGTCGCCCGGGTGAATTTCACGTCTCTATTTCCAATGGTTTAGGCCTGTTGTCTGTTTTCATTTATTTATATATTTCACTATTTTACTTTCATTACGAGTATCACGGTTAAAAACCTATTACAATAATTAAAGGCAGAGACACATACACAGAAAAGGCAAAGGAAGAGGAAGGCAGGTAAGGCAGCAAAGGCGGCCAAGCGGAAGGAGAGGCGGCGGCGGCGCAAAGAGCGAAGCGTCGCGGCTAGGTTACGTGCCCCGAAGTCTGCAGCTGTAGTGATTACACTACAGCCGGAAGCGGAAAAGAAGGGCGTGTGCTACCGCGACGTGCTCACCAAGGCGAGATCGGCGGTGAAATTGGAGGATCTCGGGGTAGTCGATGGGTCGATGGCATCCGGGTAAGGGTCACTGCAACTGGGGCTCGGATGCTGGAAGTTCCTTGTGCGGCTAGCGGCCCGACCGCTGACGCTCTGGCCGAAAGGCTTAGCGCATCCTCAAATGCGGACGAGGCCCGAGTATCCAGACATACCAAGTACGCTGACATGCGCTTCCTGGGTCTGGACGACTCAGTGACGGAGGGAGGGGTGGTGGCCGCCGTGGCCAAGACTGGGGGGTGCGCCTTCGAACAGGTGAGGGTAGGCGCCAACAGTTCTGAATCCACGGGGATGCGAGCCGTTACGGTGAGCTGCCCCGCATCGGCGGCCCAAAAAATAGTTAGGAGGGCCGAAGATTCCAGGTGGGCTGGGATTCCACGCGGGTGAAACTGCTGGAATCCAGACCTCTGAGGTGCTTCCGTTGCCAAATGGGCAACCACGTGGGAGCAAAATGCACCGCGGAGGTGGACCGCAGCAGTCATTGCTTCTGTTGTGGTCAGCTCGGTCACAAGGCCGGTTCGTGCAACGCCACGCCGCACTGCTATTTATGTGCGGCAGCTGGCAAGCCGGCCGATCACCGGGCTGGGAGCAAGCGCTGTGGTCCACCCACTAAAGCCCGAAGCAGGGGCAAGCCCTCTGCCACCGCCGTCACTGCCGCAGTCGCCGCCACGGGCCACTTCCTTTATAGCAGAACATTTTATTAATATTATTTTGCATAACAGCTGATAGCATAAACTTCATTTCGCAGAAAATCTTTTGGCATACACTCATTTATAATTTATTCAAAACTCGTAATTTTGTAACTCAGAATCATCTTTTGGCATAAATTTCATATCCATAATAATTAAAAAGTAGAACCATCATATCGCAGAAAATCCACACTCAGAATCGTTTTTTGGCATACATTTCATATCGATAGTCATTAAAAAGCAGAACTATCATGTCTCAGAATGTTTACACTTAGAATCATCTTTTGGCATGTATTTCATGTGTGTATTAAAAAGCAGAACTATCATGTCTCAGAATGTTTACACTTAGAATCATCTTTTGGCATATATTTCATGTGTTAATTGAAAGACTCATCTACAGGGTGTCCCGTAAATAATGGATCAAACGTAACGGGTAGGTACGAGGTGCATTCAATAAGTACCTAGCCTCATCGCCAGAGGGCGCTGTAGTTTCAAAAGAGTTTTACCACAGTGTAGCACATTCTTTTTTAATTCTTTTTTCAAATTTTCATTCCAATCCCTTCATTTGTTTTAATTTGACAACTTATGGAAGCGAACGTGTCGATCGGTTTTACAAAAATGGAAAAAGAGCAATATCGTTCGGTGATTCGATTCCTATTTTTGGAAGGGAAAACGCGCATCGAAATCAAAGAGCGCTTGGATGCTGTGTACGGTGACTCTTCTCCATCGATGGCCACCGTCAAGAATTGGTTCGACGAGTTTGCACGTGGCCGTACGTCGGTTTTTGATGAACCACGTCCAGGTGCACCGAAAACAGCTGCTACGGAGGAAAACATTAAAAAAATCCATGATCTCGTATTGGCAGATCGCCGATTGAAGGTTCGGGAGCTAGCTGAGACTGTAGGCATTTCAGAAGGAACAGTGCATCATATTCTTCACGAGGAACTCGACATGAGAAAGCTGTCGGCGCGATGGGTGCCGCGTTTACTCACACCAGAAAACAAGCGCAACCGTGAGACCACATCGGAGACGTGTTTGGCGCTGTTTAAGCGGAATCCAGCGGAGTTTTTGCGTCTTTTTGTGACCGTCGATGAAACCTGGATCCACTGGTACACACCAGAGACCAAGGAGCAATCAAAACAATGGATCCAGACCGGGGAACGTGCTCCAAAGAAGGCGAAAACTGTAAAATCGGCCGGAAAAGTTATGGCCACCGTTTTCTGGGATTCACAAGGTGTGATCTACATCGATTACCTCGAGAAGGGTAAAACAATTACAGGGCTTTACTATGCCGATTTATTGGGCCGATTCGACGCCGAATTAAAGAAAAAACGACCCCATCTGGCGAAGAAAAAAGTGCTGTTTCACCACGACAACGCACCGGTTCACACGTCTGCCGTTGCCATGGCCAAATTGGTCGAATTACGCTACGAATTGCTGCCCCATCCACCGTATTCTCCAGATTTGGCCCCTTGTGACTTCTTTCTGTTTCCTAATCTGAAAAAATCACTCGCCGGGAATAGATATGGATCGAATGAGGAGGTCATCGCCGCCACGGAGGCCTATTTTGCAGAGTTTGACAAAAACTATTTTTCGGACGGGTTAAAAAAGTTGGAGCATCGCTGGGCTAAGTGTATCGAACTAAAAGGAGACTATGTTGAAAAATAAATTGCCACTTTTCTAAAATTTTCGTTTACTTTTTGTAGGCTAAGTATTTATTGAATGACCCTCGTAGCTTACCTAATTTCCAACAACTAATTTGAATATTAAAAAAAAAACCGTTACAGTAACCAGGATATTAATTTTTTTTCGAATTTTACGATTTTGTCTTCCAGAATTAAGCTTTTTTAATGCTGTCGCTGCAAATGATGACATTTTTAGGTATGATTTTTATTTAACATTTCTGAATAGCTTACTAATGTTATAAGATACCATTTTTTTGAATACCGTTTTATTTGCCTTAGAAAAAAAATCTTGAGTTGAAAAGTTTTTTCTTTACGATGTTAGGACCAAAATTGAAAAAATTCTCCTGTAAAAAAAATGTATGACACCGAAAACCACCATTATTTTAAAAACTTGTACATTTAATAAGGTTTGCAAATTGGTGTAAAACTTACGTCTAGTCTTTATCGTTACAAAGATATTGCTATGAATGTGATGAAGACAGAAAATAAATTAAATTGGTACTATTCCATTTTTTCATTTTCGTAATGGCTTATGCTTGAATGCTTGTAATCGAAGCAGGTAGTTAAGCGGCTAGCATATTCCGACCCGATGACGTCATCTGTCCGGAATTTGGGAGCGCTACCTGTGGCGGAGTTGCACCTCAGTCAGCGTGAAGGGGATAGATAGCGCCGCTTTTGTATTTTTGGTAAATTGGTATGAAGTTGTACATTCTAGTCCTTGTCGTTACAAAGATAATTGCTATGAATCTGAGAGGTGCTCCAAATCAACGTTAATAAAAAAAATAAAAAAGTGTGTACATTTAAACTTTTTCTTTAAAATGTGTAACTGTAGTATTTCAGAGGCAATGTTCATTGAATTATTGAGGCGTATGAAAAGAATTAGGAGGCCGTACTAAAAAAAACAGTTAGTTCAAATAAATCGTTTTATTTGGTTTTTACAATAAATGTTCGAATTGCCTTCCCTCTACAAGAATGCAAAGTCTGCATCTCCTAATAAAGGAAGCTCTTATCCGACGGACAAAACGGCTTTGGTTTATTTCTGATACAGCAGATTGGATGCGCTGTCGTAATTCTTCTTCCGACGTTATTGGATTCTTGTAGACCCTGTCTTTTAAACATCCCCAGTAAAAAAAATCTAGGGGATTTAAATCCGGAGATCGCGGAGGCCACAAAATTGGTCCTAATCGGCCGATCCATCTGTCCGGATAACTTTCATCAAGGTGCGCCCTTACTGCCGTCGCATAGTGAGCGGGGCACCCATCATTTTGCAACCACATTGCTTGCCGTACGTCTTCTGGAACGTTTTCTAATAACCTTGGCAACTCATTCCTTAAAAAATGGAGATAATATTCGGCGTTTAGAGTAGCTGGTAGTTCAAAGGGCCCTATTATTTGCCCATTGATTATTCCCGCCCATAAATTTATTTTAAATTGATGTTGGCTCCTGTCCTCTCGCATCAAATATGGGTTTATCAGCTGCCAACTGTGCAAATTATGCAAATTTAAATATCCATCTCGGCGGCATGAAGACTCGTCACTCCATAAAATCTTGTTAAAAAACTGCGGGTCCGCCCGAATCATTCTAAGCATCCTTTGGCAAAATTCTATTCTTGGCTGGTAATCACGCGACGTCAGCGTTTGAACACGTTGCACGTGATATGGGTGCAATCGGCACCGTTGTAGCACTCGATGCACCGTCGATCTAGAAATTCCTACGCGTCGCGCTATGACGCGAACGGAGACTGACGGATCTTCCTCGATTTCTCGAAGAATGACTTCGTCATTAACTTGTCGCGGTCGTCCTTCACGGGTACCACCAACTCCGGTGCCAAGAATTCTTCCCTCAAGAAGCGCGTTATGCACTCTAATAAAGACGCGATAATCGGGATAACGAACCAGGTTCGGGTATCTTTCACGGTACAATCTTGCAGCCGCCCTGGCATTACCTCTTGCTTCTCCGTAGATAAAATGCATTTCGGCGTACTGCCGTGGCGTGTACTCATAACGAGGCATTGGGCTGAATAAGGTTTCAGCGCTACTGCACACACGTACAAGCACACACAAACGAATGTTTTCGGAGTCCGTAGGATCGCCAAGTCGTTTGTCCAATACGCAAAGAGTTCCAAATCGATAGGCAAAGCAAAGTCCAAAAACACAGCACAAGTCAAATTTTACAGAAGAAAACACCGAGCCACTGACCGGGAGCGAAAGTTGTCTGACGTAGCAACTCGAAGAGAGACTAGTTACAACTAAACTAATAAAATCAAGCAACAATGAAGCCTGTACGAGTGAAGGGCGCAGGAAAGAACAAAAGAACCTGCGCAACTTCATACCGATTTAACCGATTTACCAAAAAGCGGCGCTATCTATCCCTTTCACACTGACTGAGGTGCAACTCCGCCACAGGTAGCGGTCCCAAATTCCGGACAGATGACGTCATCGGGTCGGAATTATGCTATCCGCTTAACTACCTGCTTCGATTACAAGCATTCAAGCATAAGCCATTACGAAAAGGAAAAAATGGAATAGTACCAATTTAATTTATTTTCTGTCTTCTTCATCACATTCATAGCAATATCTTTGTAACGATAAGGACTAGACGTAAGTTTTATACCAATTTGCAAACCTTATTAAATGTACAAGTTTTTAAAATAATGGTGGTCTTCGGTGTCATACATTTTTTTTACAGGAGAATTTTTTCAATTTTGGTCCTAACATCGTAAAGAAAAAACTTTTCAACTCAAGATTTTTTTTCTAAGGCAAATAAAACGGTATTCAAAAAAAATGGTATCTTATAACATTAGTAAGCTATTCAGAAATGTTAAATAAAAATCATACCTAAAAATGTCATCATTTGCAGCGACAGCATTAAAAAAGCTTAATTCTGGAAGACAAAATCGTAAAATTCGAAAAAAAAATAATATCCTGGTTACTGTAACGGTTTTTTTTTTTAATATTCAAATTAGTTGTTGGAAATTAGGTAAGCTACCTACCCGTTACGTTTGATCCATTATTTACGGGACACCCTGTATAACATTATAGAAAATTCATAGTTAGGACACTGATTTGTTTTCGCCACGCACAATCTTATTCCTTGAGTTGACTTGAAATTTAGCATAAATATTTATCTAAGTAAATTATAAAGTTTGTCATTTTTAGTTTTTTGTATGAAGGAATTTTAACGTGCGGTCCGATTATCTCGAAACTCAGTATTTATACTTGAGACCAAAATTTAAGAATAACGTGGCAGGGTTTTTCGAAAATCAACCCCTAAGGGGGTGAAGAGGAGTAGCCAATTTTACAGGGCAGGTTTTTCTGCGGGCCTTGATTTACTCGAAAATTGGTGTAAATGATCTTTCAGGGCGGTTTCGACCAAACAGGAATAAATTTTACTCTCGGAATAAAGGGCGCCTTACTCGAGAGTAAACTAATTTCACGTTTAACCAACTACAATTCGAGGAATAGTGAGTCTATTCGGGAATAGTCACTATACCGCCGACAAGCATGGAATACGGACCTTTTCCAAGAATAACAAAAGGGCCTATTGTTTTTTTGCTGCTCTAATTTCAACTCAACACAACACAACGAATTTGTTTCCAAAACTTAAAATGCAACGTTTAAACAATTTGATCCAAGATAGTGATAGTGATGAGGAAGTTATACCTAGACGTGCAAGGTGGCTAAAAGAGAGAGTAGATTTATTTGAATTGTATGATGATCGAGATTTCGCGATAAGGTTTCGTTTGAGCAAAGAAGCAACTTTGTTTTTGCTGACGAGAATTGAACATAAATTGGAATACATTTCCAACCGGTAAGTGTGGATTAGTACCTAACTCCTACTATACCTACCTATCTACTTATCTAGGTACCTACCTACCTAATTAGCCTGCATGTATTCCTACCTAAGTTGTTTTACGTGGCTATTATAGGTAGGTACCTGCCTGTCTAGCAGCAATATTCTATAGATGATGATGGTTGTGTTGCTGTCTTTAGAATAAATTAATTTATTATTTTTCAGTAACTTGTCCATCTCACCGATAAACCAGTTGCTGGGACCCACCTTGAGATTTTATGCAACAAATTGCACTCAAATGCTTATTGGTGACATCTGTGGTTGGAGTACTCCTACTGCCAATAAAATAATCCACAGAGTCAGTGCCGCTATTGCTGCTATTTTGGCGCGCTATAATACGACAAATGAGAGTTGAGATGAGTTAAGCTTCTGCACCGTCCCATTTGTAGAACAACATTTTTTGCCGGGTATTACATTCGTTCATATTTCACTCCGCTACTCGCGCATAGCTAATCCAAGTATAGCTATACGTTAGATTGCATGGAAAAACGACTGTTGGTTTACTCGAGAATAAAATCATGGAATAGATTATTCCTGGTATAGTTATTCGAGTATAAATTCGAGTTTGGTCGAATCCGCCCTCAGTCAAGTAATCAAGTTACGGAAATATCCCAAACGGTTTTTTTTTAATTCCACCTCTGTAGAGGTGAAAACAGGGAATATAGTGTATATGAAAAATCTTATTCATTTGGTTAATTAACTTGAATCTTGGCACAAAAATGCTTGCCTAAGCAAGTAATAAAGTTTGTCATTAATAGTTTTGAGATGGGTGTAATGATGGTGGTGAAGAGGGGGAGTGGGGGACGGGAGGAGTTGGTGAGGGTAGAGGGGGAGGGGAAACTGGTAAAGGAAGAGGGGGAGGGGGGGCTTAGCGGAAAGGGGATGTGATGAGGGAGGTAAGAGGAAGAGGGGGATGGGGAGGGTGAGGTGGTGAGAAGAGGTGGTGTAGAGGATGAGACGGGTAAGAGGGGGTGGTGAGGGGTGGGAAGGAGAGAGGTTTGAGAGGAGGTTAGAGGGAGGGAGGAAGGGGTGAGAGGGGGTTAGAGAGAGAGGTGAGAGGTGAAAGGGGGGTGATTGGAGGGGGATATGAGTTCCTTTACACCTTAAAGTTGCTTTTTATATAGCACTGATTCATTGAAGAGAGATTGACTTGAGACTTTTAACTGATTGCTTGGAGAGCGGGGAGAGGTGGAGAGGGATAGAAGGGTGTAGTGAGTGAGGATGGTATGGAGAGGGGGGTGAGAGGGAGGGGAAGAGTTGGCGAGGGTAGTGTGGGAGGGGAAAGTGGTGAAGGGGGAAAGGGGGAGGGGGCGGTTAGCGGGAAAAGGATGTGATGAGGGGTTGAGAGGGAGAGGGGGATGGCTCCCCATCCCCTATTCATTGAGGGGGAGTGAGGTGAGATAGGACGGTGAGGAGGATCTTAGGGGAAGGTGAGAGGGATGGGAAGGGGAGGGGGTGAGAGGGGGTTATAGGAAGAGGGGCAGAGGTGAGAAGGGGAGCCAACGAGTACCTTTACGCCTTAAAATTGCTTTTTCTATAGCATTGATTCATTGCTGATACCTATAACACAAGATATTAAGTTATCTTAGCTTAGGTATTAGTAGCAACTCCAATATGTAATCATTTTAGCTACCTTTTGGCCTATTTTGTGTAAACCTGTTTCTTTATGTTAATTTTGAAGGTGCAAATAAACATTTTTATTAAAAAAAAAAAAAAAAAAAAAAAATTAAGAAATATCTTCTTAAAAAGAGTATTCTATTCTATTCTATTCCATTCTTCTTCGCTTCGCTCTTGACAGAGCGCTCGTGGTCACGATTAGCTGTGTCCAATCGCAGGTGTAGCCATTGCCCGCTTTAGGATCTCTCTCCATCTGGTTCTGTTAGAAGACAGTCTGGCGCATTCATTGACAGGGCCTCCAACCGCGGATTTTACTTGATCGGTCCACCTCATCGGTGACCATCCGCGTGGCCTATTATCTTCCACTCTGTCCTGCACTACAAGACGCTCTATGGAGTCATTGTTCCGCCTGGAGACATGCCCAAAGAACTAAAGTAATCGAGACTGTACTACTGCTGATACTCGTAGACGCTGTTTCATGCCGAGTTCTTGGAGTATGGAGACGTTTGTGCGGAATTCAGTCCATGATACCCCAAGCATTCTTCTCCAGCACCACATTTCTAGAGCATCTACTTTTTTCTTTTCCAGCTCTCGTAATGGGTGACGTGCCCATACGTCAGCTGCGTACAGAAATATGGGGAATATAAGTGTGCGGCCAAGCCTGATCTTAGTGGCCTTCGTTATGTTGCGATTCCTCTATATTGTTTTAGCTTGTCCATTGTTCCTCTAGCTATAGTCATACGCCGTTTCACCTCATCCACGCAACTGCCGTTATTTGTGATCATAGCACGAAGATATACAACAGAAGAAGAAACATAGCCCGACAGAAATGACTGAAAAATAAAAAGTCTGAAACTCGAATCAGCACAAAAACATTCCAGTCGTGCGTCGGAGGTGACACACACACTTTTTTTTGTTTGTGTGAACGTGCTAATCTCTTGAACTATGGCCATGGTGCGGAGTGAGAGTGCATGGGAGGCCGTCACCTCCTTTTGCGAAGCAGTAATGCTCGCGAAGGAGGAAGCGGAACGCGTGAGGGAGAGGCAACAGCTGCGCCCTCGCGCCCTTAGCCGCCGTAGGAGACGCCCTGGGCGGCGGGAATCGATCGCCGATTCCCAGCCACCGTAGGCGCGGGCTTGCGGACGACGAGTAATGGGCAGCTCGCCGACCGTTATGGACCAGGCCCGGGTCGACTGCGCGTTGTGTTCCACGCGCGCCTCAAAGAGATGTCAGCAGTGACGGCGTCAATTGGGCCGATGCCGCCGGGGTCGCGGGTAGTTCGAAAGAGATACCGTGGCCCTGGCACGGGCAACTGAAGGAACATGGGTGGGTTTTAGTCAGTAAAAGTCTGACACGCCCTCCCGCTCTGCCCAGAGCGGGAGAAGTCATTTGATGATGTCCCATCCACAAAAAAAAAAGAAAAAAGTCAATCCCTACCTAGTAGTTAAAGGGTCGGTTCCACTAATAGAAATCTACAAATGAGGAATTTACTGCATTTTGAGGAGCTATTCTACTCACCACACCGAAGATCCTCATCAGATCTTCACCAAACTTATATGAGACCAATTTAAAGTTCAAATAAAAAAAGAACCATCGAAATCTAGTCTCATTAGGCAGAGATATCCAGGAGCCCCCTTTTGGCCGCTTTTTGGATGAAGTATCCATCCGATCAAAAATCCCCAACGACTAAAAAATTCTATAAAGTCTTAAAATCTGTATACCGTTTCGTTCAAATCAGTTGTAAAATACGACCTGTAGAGGAGTAGCAACAAACTGATAGACGAAAGCAAATTTTGCCAGATGCAAAGACGCTTCGCTCGCTCGGTCAATAAAAACGTATGAAATGCTTTTTGTACCTTTTTAAGTAAAAGCGCGTAGTACGTTTGTATGGATTCCACACGCAGGAGCTGGATTCTAATTTACTACATACTAGTGCATTATGCATTATTTTGATGGAATGTGTGGTGCGAAGTCACGGCAATTACAAAGCCCAACCTCAACCTCAAGCATTTTTTTTTTTTTGACGCTGAGAAATGCTTTATGCATCCCTGATCGTGGAGGACGAGACGGGGTATGTGGGACTCCTGTCGGAATGACAGTATACCCACTAAAACTCGGCAGTGTTCCCACATCGCCGTGATGGGAGGGCCATGGGAAACCGGCTCAGCCTTTACTTCCACAACCCTCCCGGCACATGCCCGCCTAGCTGGCGGGCCCCGCATGCCCCCCGGAGGGGGGGCTACGGGAATGACCGGGAACACCTGGCCATTCCCGTCCGACACTGGTGGGGGCCTGTGCAATACAGGCAAGGATGCCCCCACACCCGTTGCCTGCTGGCCTCCACCTGGGAGGAGTCGTCTGCTCCGACCCCTCCTCCGCCTGCGGAGCGGCGCCGCGAGAGGATCGTCCTCCCGCGCGCGCTCCGCCGCCTCCTTCTGGGACATGACGTATTCGCAGAAGGAGGCGACCGCCGCCCAGGACCTCTCATCCACCAGCATGGCGTTAACCACGCCGGGGAGCGAGAGGTCCGGTCCTATCACCGCGACCAGTTCGCGGCGCGTCTCGGACCACGACGGGCACGACCCGAGGGTGTGCTGCGCCGTGTCCTCCGCCGCGCCGCAACCGTGGCACGACGGCGTCTCCTCCCGTCCGATTCGGTGCAGGTACGACCCGAAACAGCCGTGTCCGGACAGCACCTGTGTCAGACGGAAGGAGAGGAACCCGTGCGACCGCTCGAGCCAGTCTCGCAGCACTGGCCCGAGCGCATCGAGGGTCCGGCGGCCAAAGACTGCAGTGGCGAGTTCTCCCGTCCAGTGGACGACGATGGCGTCTCGCGACTCCCGTCGGAGGGCCTCGCGCTCTTCCGGGGCCGGGCGTTCTCCTCTCGCCCTCCGCCCCGCCGTCCACTCGTATACTCTGGCGAGCACCCACGCCTCGAGTTCCCAAGGGGGGGTGCCGGCCAGAGCACAGGCCGCCGCAAAACCCACCGTCCGGTAGGCCCGCGCGACCCGCTGGGCTATGGCCCTCTGAGGCGCCCGCAACGCGGCGGCGTTCTCCCTCCTTCGGAGGGAGTCTTCCCAGATGGGGGCACCGTAGAGGGCCATGCTCCTCAAGATGCCGGCGTAGAGCTGCCGGCATCGCGCGCTGGGCCCACCCGAGTTGGGCAGCAGCCACGAGAGCGCCCCTGCAGTCTTCAGCAGGCGCGACGACAGCCCGCCACCTGCCATATAAACTCTTACAAAGAGCTTAAATACTTAGTCAGGGCCGCTTTTGATAGTGAGAAGTGTGCATATTTTAAAACTTATATTGATAAAAACATCAAACATTCAAAGGCATTATGGAACCATATTAAATCGTCAATAGCTATTTCTAAAAAACCTGAGCATTTTTGTAATAACCCCGAGAAAATAAATGATCATTTTTTGGACGTACCTGGTAGTGGTAATGTCAGTTCCGCTGACTTAAGTTACTTTGAGCACCACAGATTTGGTAATATTCATTTCCAGCTTGAGCCAGTCCAGGAGGACATGGTGTTGAGGCTTTTACGTGGTCTTAAGTCCAATGCTCAGGGATCTGACTATATCTCCCTGGAGATGCTGTTGAGACTCTTCCTCGTACTCTTGCAGCTATTACGGCCATCATCAATAGATCCATAACCTCCTCCTCTTTTCCAGATTTATAAACTGACTAAAAAAAAAAAAAAAAAAAAAAAAAAAAAAAAAAAAAAAAAAAAAAATTAAAAAGTGTTTATTCACAGAAATATTATTATTATACAAATAGTAAGGCCCATACCCAAGGTACCTAATCCCACCAGTGTGAAGGATCTTCGGCCAATTAGTCTTTTGCCTTGTCTCTAATCAGCTTCGGACATATCTTGAGCAGCACGGCATTTTGCCTATGGCTCAATCAGGATTTCGTAAGGGGCACAGCACTGCCACAGCTCTTCTTGACGTGGTTGGAAACATCCTCGAAGCCAGGGACAAGGGCATGGGTACCATGCTTGTGCTGCTGGATTTTTCGCGTGCCTTTGACTCAATTAATACCTCCCTTCTCCTCTCCAAGCTGTCTTTCTACGGATGTCAGCCTGAAACAGTCCTATGGTTTCAGAGTTACCTGAGTAACCGTTCTCAGTTTGTCCAGGTGACAAATGACAGTGATGGAGATGTTGTGTCCTCTAGTCAAAGGCGGGTGACCAAGGGCGTACCACAGGGATCGATCCTTGGCCCTCTTCTTTTCATTCTGTACAGTGCGGACATCATTAATTGTCTGGTCAACACCAAGTTCCACCTATATGCTGATGATCTTCAGATGTATATCTCATTCTGCCCTCAGGAGTCTGCTGAAGCTGTAAAAAGAATGAATGAGGATTTAGATAGGATTTCAGCATGGTCAAGAAGAAACTCTTTGGTTCTGAACCCAGTTAAGTCCAAGTACATTGTAATGGGATCAAGAGACTTCCTAAATAAAATGTTGGGATACAGTCTGGATTTGAAGATTGATGGGTGTTCTATTGATAGGGTGCAAGAAGCCCGTAATCTTGGTGTGGTATTTGATGAGCACCTGCATTTTGAGACACATATCATGGAGGCTGTGCGCAACTGCTTTTACCGTCTTAAGCTTTTGTACCGTGTACGGCCGTACATAAGTGTTGATATGCGTGTCATGCTATGTGAGTCACTTGTTTTATCCAAGCTGAACTACGCTGACACTGTGTATGGTGCGTGCATTCTTGGTAGGACCGAAAAGTTGATCCAGCGAGTGCAGAATGCCTGTGCAAGATTTTGTTTCAATGTCCCTCCCCGATCTCATATAACACCATTTTTAAATAAGGGTAATTTGATGAGAATGTCAGATCGCAGAAAGCTTCATCTGGCTACCCTACTCTTTGGCACCATTCTCACAAAAAAACCAGAATATTTGTATCAAAAATTGACTTGGTCACGAGATATAAATAAAATTAAAACTAGAGCATCATCTAACCTTCTATTGTCCTCAACGCACAGAACTGCTGCTTTCCGTGGAAGCTTTAAATTCGCTGCCTCTCGCTGCTGGAACGATTTGCCACCGCCGTTTCGTGCTATAAAACAGTTGGTACTTTTAGTATTAAATATAAGCAACACTTGTTACGAATACAAAAGGAAACCAGTCTCTGATAGTCTAAACTCACCCTGGGTCTGCACGTAGTTGGTATTGGTGACCTTAGCGGAGTCTTGTGTTCCTAGCAGCATGTTTAACTTTGAACGCTTTGTTTTTTCACTCGGTGATTGATTATTTTTTTTCTTCCGACTTACACAACACAACACATTCAGTTATACACTCAACAATACTTTATATTATTTATTTGCACCATTTTCTTGTCGTATTTATTATTCACTCATTGTTTTACTTGTGTCAAGACTTTACTTCCTTTTTTACATTAATGCACATTGACAGCCAGTCGCCTGCGCCCGCGTCTCATGCATGGTCTCATCGCTTGTCATAAATATAGACAATAGTCTATAGCATAGACAAGTGAGGTTGGACCGTCGGGCGTCAAGCGTGAGTCGAACTTTACACCTTACTGACGGTTTTTGTTTTTTTCTTTTCAAGTATTCTAGTATTTGTATTTTATTTTATTTGATTTTATTCCCCTTGCTATTTTTAATTGATATCCGTGGGTATGTCCGTGGCATCACACAGGCCCTATCAGAATACCAGCGTTGCGGTATTTATTTTTTAAATATCGCAGCTTTATGCTGAGATGGGAGCCTTTTTGGCCTCGCACAGGTCTCTTTTTTTTTTTTAGTCTGATTTCTTTTTTTTTCTTTTTTTGTTTATTTTGTTACTTTTATATGCTCTTTTTTAACTGTATTTCCTGTGCGTGTCCCAAATAAAATATTTTTCTTTCTTTCTTTCTTTCACCAAGGATCCGCCCGCCGAGCCCAAGTTGGCCGCCTCCCGGAAATTCCCTCCCCGGGCGGTGAGGAGAGTGTCGTCCGCGTAGCAGACGACACTCGTGCCTCGGAGGAGAGTTCCCCTCAAGAACCAGTCGTAGCCGACGTTCCACAGGAGAGGTCCCACGACCGAGCCCTGCGGAACGCCGGCCCCGACGGCGTATCGCCGGACTTGGCCAGTCCTGTCCACCAGGACGATCGCCCGGTCGTCCAGGTAGCTGGCCAGCAGACGCCGCATGTACCGAGGCACTCCGTGGAATCGGAGCGCCTCCAGGATCGTGGAGTGGGGAACAGAGTTGAAGGCGTTGGCTATGTCGAATGACACGGCCAACAACCCGTCCCCCGCCTCCATCGCCTCCTTCGCCTGGTCTTTCAGGCGGGTCAGCGCGTCCACCGTCGAGCGCTCAGCCCGAAAACCGAACTGAGCGTCCGACAAGTCCGGCCCGATCGTCCGCAGATGGCTCTTGAGCCGGGCAGCGATTATCCCCTCGAACATTTTCCCGACCTCATCGAGCAGAACGATGGGCCGGTATGCCGAGGGGGAGTCCGCTGGGCGGCCCTCCTTGCGGAGGAGGCACAACTGCCCCTCCTTCCACGGTTTCGGGAACCTCCCGCACGCAAGACACGCGCTGAAGAGGTCCCGAAACCGCTCCTCCATTTCAGTGGCGGCAATCGCCACCACTCTGGCTGGAACCCCGTCGGGGCCCGGAGCCGTCTTCTTGGCGCGGATGCGGAGAATCGTCGCGCCAAGCTCCGGCTCCGTGACAGGAGGGGGGGCCTGCTCCTCCTCCTCCTCAGCCGGCAGAGCCGCACTGCCCCGCGGCGGGTCCATCACTGGTGGGGTGAAGCTGTCCCTGCACGGAAACAGGGACCGAACCACCCCATCCAGAAACGAGGGCCCCAGGGTCTCGGCAACCGAGGGGCCAAAGGGGCGCAGCTTGTTGCGCGCCGCCTTATATGGCCTCCCGTAAGGGTCGTTGTCGAGACCCTCCAGCATCTCGGCTCTCGCCGAGTCCTTGGCGGCGGCGATCGCACTGCCGAGGACCGCCTTCGCCTCCGTGTAGACCTCATAGAGGCGGTCCTCGTTGGCGCGGTCTCGTCGACGCCGCCGCCGGCTCCGTGTGTAGGCCCTCCTTGCTTCCACACACGTCGCCCGCAGCCCCGCCAGCTCCACCGACCACCAGTACACGGCGCGCCCGGGTGACGGTCGGCCAGACCGAGGCATGCTAGAGTTGCATACCTCGGTCAGAGACCCCCTCAGGCGCTCCGCCGCGGCGTCCACGTCCAGGCCGACAAACGGTGGCGAAAGCCAGTCCTGGACGAATGCCGCCTCCACCGCAGCCTCCCTGTCCAGGCGGGTGAGAGCCCACCGCGGGAACGATGATCGCCCCGAGGCGGTCCGCGTCTCTCCGGGAGCACCGGTGGAGATGCCGAACCGCACGTAGCGGTGGTCTGACATGGTCTCCACCAGGTCCACCCGCCAGTACCTCAACCTCAACCAGGCCCAACCAGGCTCAACCTTCGGTAGGATTATTTAGCTACCGTGGCAATATAGTCGTGAAAGGTGAGCTTTCGGTCGAACGGTGACTCCCTAGATCTTTCATGGCCGTTGTTTTCATGGTGAAATGTTATTTAAATTATATTCAAAATTCACTGGGTGCCGCATTCGACCGAATGTCATGGCGAAGCATTTAGAAGAATTAAATTCCATATTATTGTCTGGGCTCCACTTGCATCTGTCTTGCTGCAGTGTCAAACAGTCACGCTCAGAGTTTATTTCGCAAGTTATCAGCACATAACACACATCTTGCATGACGGAGAACTTGGGGAAGATCATTTACCAAAATTAAGCCCTGAATAACTCCGAAACGGGTTTGGTAGGTGCTTGACTCGTACATACCGAGCCTAACGAGCTGCTGGCGATCACGTAGATAGTCTGCAAAGAAACGTAAGTATTTTCTAATCTGTCATACAAACCTTGTCCTAACAATTACATACACAACAAAAAAAGAATTGCCAAATAGTAGCAACCGTTTTGAAGTGATGCGCTTACATACATTCGGCGATTGATTTTTATTTACATAGATTAGTATGGATCTAAATTTATTTTAAATAATATTAATGTATAAATAGCAGACCTGTGTGCTCGGAATTAACAAATAGATTAACATTTCGTCAATGTCACCGTTGAAGTACCTATGTTATAATAATTAATAGTGTTACCTACCTAAACGCTAAAAGGTAATAACTATCCAATAGGTACCTAATATGCATAAAAATTTTGGCAGCGCCAATATACCTAAAAATCCGGCCAAGTGCGTGTCGAACCACGCATATGTAATGAAGGTTTCCGTAGATGAATTTATCCGAAGAATAAACATAACCTGTTGAAAAACATGTTTTCCCATACATTCCAACTTCAAATGAAAGTTGGTCGACTTTTACTCGTAAAAATTTTGATTGTGCCGTCATAGAACCCTGCTAATAAAAAATCTTAAAAATTGATTTGGTTCCTCAACGTCTTCATAATAATAATTATTAGTATGTATTTTTAGTGACTTCCATAGATTGAATTTATCGATATATTGTAATTTTTTTGGGTTCCATACCTCAAAAGGAAAAAAAGGGAACCCTTATCGTTGCCCTTTTTCTCAGGAACGCGTGAAGGCATCAAAATTAAATTTATAACAATTATGTAAGTCTATAGACCCTTGGTGTTCTAGAAAAATCAAGCTTCTAAATCAACGCAATAAAAGAATAGGTACGGCCATATAAGCGACATAATTTATTTTAAATAAATCAAAAATAATAGTACTTCTCGTTTTCGTAGAATAATGAAGGCAAGAAGCAAGATCTCACAGCACAAGTAATGGAAAACGTCCGAAAATTGTTAATTTGTAATTTTATCACATACATTTTTTTTGGGATTTCTATAATAACCGCCGTATCTCTACGTTGACGTCGTGGTGGGGCTTGCGCGCTCCGAACTCTGGGTCTGTGCCGGTGGAGTTTACTTTGCCGAAACAGGTCTAGGGTGAGGAGTCAGACCAAGAGAGATACGTGAACCCGCAGGGCAGCATGTGGCGAGCTGTTGGGCAGTAGCGACCCCACGGACCCTATTTCTCGGGAGAAGTCTTGTTCTTCACCTCTGGCTTGCCTTTATTGGCCGGCTGGAGTGAACACGGACAGGAACAGACCTCCCACCTCATTCTTGCCTTTATTAGCCGGCTTGAGTGGAGATTCGCAAGAGCAAACGTGCTCGGAGGAAGGAAGTATTCCAGTAAGTGCTTGTAGAGATAAGCCAAAGATAATAATAATTGCTGGCAACACCAACGTCAACAGAAGTCTCGAAAATTGGACCCTATAATTTTTATTCATTTTAACCATATTTAAACCGTTTTAATAATTTCTGACGATATTTTACAGTTTATCAGTGCTTATAAAAAACATAACATACCGCAAACCCATTTAATCGAAATAGAGCAATAACATGAACCAAAAACTACCGAAAAGGAGATGACATGACAGATGTCATGATGAATGAAACAAACAAAATTAAATGATGAAAATATTAGGTCTTTACCTATGAAATTGCCGTTCTGCAGTACTGGCCATTTCAAATCAAAATAATTTTTGTTTGGCTAAGAATTCTAATTTCAAATTAATTTTATTTTAAAAACATGGATTTTTTTTCCAAAAGTAGTCATAATTTGTTTATTGATTAGTGTTACATTTTCATTGCATTTCAATGTTTTTCGTCATCATGGGTACGTTAAAAATTCGAGTAATTATGGAATATGAGTACCGTCGTGGCAGCAACGCGGCACAAGCGGCACGCAACATCAACGACGTTTACGGAGCTAACACTACAAACCAACGCACCACTTGTTATTGGTTTGCTCGCTTCCGTTCTGGAAATTTCGACCTGAAAAATAACCTCGCGGTCGTCCGAAGACTTTGGTCGACAATGACGAATTAAAGGCGATTGTGGAAGCTGATGATACACAATCTACGGCTGAATTAGCAGCAGCTTTCGACGTTAGCGTCAAAACAATATTGGTCCATTTGCGTCAAATTGGCAAGGTAAAAAAGCTTGACAAATGGGTGCCCCACGAACTCAATGATCGCCAGCGCGAAGTACGCGTCGACACGTGCCTTGCACTGCTCAACAGACACACAAATGAAGGAATTTTGAACCGCATTGTTACCTGCGATGACAAATGGATTCTGTTTGATAACCGCAAGCGCTCAGCAAGTTGGTTGGATCCTGGTTCAGCACCTAAACAATGCCCTAAACGAAAACTTACCCCTAGAAAAGTGATGGTCACTGTTTGGTGGTCTAGCGCCGGTGTGATTCATCACAGCTTCTTACCAAATGGGGTGAGCATTACTTCAGATGTGTACTGTGAAGAACTGAACACAATGATGGAGAAGCTGGCACATCTCCAACCAGCATTGGTCAATCGCTCGTCTCCGCTGCTCCTGCACGACAACGCGCGACCTCTTACTGCACAGCAGACGGTCTCCAAGTTGCAAGAACTGGGGTTGGAAGCTCTCCGTCATCCACCCTACTCACCAGACCTTGCGCCTACAGACTGCTACTTTTTCCAGGATTTGGATAACTTCTTGGCGGGAAAAAAATTCAATACCCGAGAGGCAGTACAAAATGCCTTTGAAGAATTTGTTGCCTCCCGTCCAGCTGATTTCTTTAAGAAGGGCATCAATAAACTGCCACTGCGTTGGGAAAGATGCATTGATTGCATGGGTGATTACTTCGATTAATACAAATAAAAAATGCATGAAAAAAATTCGTTTAAATTTTTTCATACAAAACGGCAATTTCATAGGTAAAGACCTATTATAAAAAAATGTTGACAAGATCAGCCGCGCGAAGAGCACGCCCACCGCCTCCGGACTCGTCGTTCAGCTCCGCCTCGCCGCCGCCGGTACCCAACCCCATTGTAAGCGCTGTGACGACACCGGCCGCGGTAGCTGCATCGAGCTCGAGCGACGAGTATTTCTCCCCGCCCACGACGCCACCACCTGCTCGCCGTCGGGGAGGATGCCGGCCGCCGGATGGCTTAGGACCTCGAGGCCCACCGGCCTCTGAAAGGGTCCCAGCTCCCGGCGGAAGTGTGCAGCGCATGAGATGGACGCCATCCATTAATGAGAACGTCATGCGCTCATACTATGGGGCTGCAGAGGGAGAAAACAATCTGACCGGGTACCGTGTTCGGATGCTCTCTCTTTTTCAGGTGCTTGAACTAGCTGTCAACGTTTCGGCACAACGACTGTCGGATCAGGTGCGGGTCATCCAGCGTAATCATATGTTGGATGACACTGTACTTGATCGCCTGCGAATTGAAATGCAGAGTAGCCATGTCATTGCCCCCCCGCCGTCACAGACTAATATAATACCACCACAGTCAGTCTTTTTTGTGGGCTTGGATTCTGTATATGTCTTTTATGTCACAGTCTTGGATATCCACCTCGACAGCTCTCGACAAGGTTTTCACTATCATACTGGCATCCTCCATAGACTCAAATTTCCTGCCATCTCGCAAGCAGGTGGGTACATTTCGTATCTCTAGGCTGGCCGACCTATTTTTACGCTCAAGAACTTCAATCCTCTCTTCTAATTTCTGTATGGTTTTCTTATCTTCTGCTCTATCTTCTTGCAGGTTTTGAAGTTTTTCAATAATTAAGTCATATTTATCCGACATAAATTGCAAACTATCTTCAAGCTCTTCATTTTTCTGCTTGAGGTCAAGGAAGCTTTGGTCTACCTTAGATGATAAGGACGAGATCAACCCTTTGAGTTCCTTGATGTCATCATTGCCCAGTCCACGCTTATTTCTAACAGTGACATTTCTGCTATCGCTCCTCTCAGATGCAGTTTTCGATTCACTTTTCACAGGCGTACACACCTTCTGATTGATACTTGCTTAACAGGTCAGTAATGATGCTTGGTTCATGTTTTGTAACAACATGAACGTCTTCTTGCTTCTTTATTTCCTCGTTTGTTGTGTAGATTGCTTGATCTTCTTTCGTTGCTTCAAAAGGTTGTAATCATGTTCGTCCTTGCCACCACAAACGATAATCATTCAATTGAGCCATTGTAAGTCCTTGAAGCCATCCTTATACGGCAGTGGAGTCACTCAAATAGCAAATATATGTAGGTCATGACCTGCTAAACACTACTTGGCGTTGGTCATAAGTTTGGCCAGCAACAGTGCTCCACATAGTTCTAATCGTGGTAATGATTTTTGTGTTTTCGTAGGAACTAATTTTGATTTAGCTGCTGCTAATATTGCTGATTTATTGCTATTTATAACTCTACAGTGACGCATGCTTATGCTTTTGTTGATGCATCACAAAAACCGTGTAACAGACACACAGACACACTGCACACTGCTTGCTGTTTCCGTACCGTACCATCTAGGTATTTTAAATTGATTGATACTTTCTAATTCTTCCTTGATTTTGATCCATTCCTTACTGATTTTTTCTGGTACTTGTTCATCCCATTGAAAATTAGATAACCATGTTTCTTGAAATAAAATATTCAATTTTGTTATTACAGGCACGATCCATCCTAATGGGTTGTAAGCAACTGGCATTAACGTCCGTCTTCTCTAGGTGAACTACTAGGAGGCTGAACTTGGCCTCATCGCCGGGCTTCTGTGGGTTGACAACAGTTTCAAATTGTGCAAACCAGAGAAGTGATTTGTCACGCCAAAACGTTGGTATGCGTGATTTTATGGAGACGGTCGCTACCTCGCCGTCGTTCGGCATTTTAATGCTGTTCGTCGGGGTCACCAATTTACCAGTTGAGATAAAATGAAACAATTTTCGGATTGATTGACTTATATTGACAGAGCTCGTTTTCATTTTCCATTTCATTTGTTAACCTAGTTACAGTTGTCTATGAGCAATATTATTATTGACCAATCACGGACGAGCGGGTCGTTTTTGTACGCAGTATAAATATTGCGGGTCGCGTCTCGCAGCCATAGATAATATACTATAAAAATAGTACTCGCAACGTTAGTTGTATGGCCGCCAATATATACACCTTTGATATCTCTTCTTGCATACAACCTAATCATAACCTAATCTTTACAGGCGCCTCTTGATCACGTTTCCCATGACACGGGAAAATTCCGAAAACTTCAACTTGGCTCGCAAGTATAAGGTCAACCAACAAATTCTCGACGGATTCTTGGATCCAAGCGAAGCTTTGAGTGCCCCGAGTGTCTTCGTAAGTATCATGTCGGAAGTGACTATCACCACAGTGACTATTAGCTTGCTACATATTACTAATCTGTGATGGCCGCACACGCTGCGCTCGGACGTTAATGCCAGCTGCTACAGGGTCGAATATTTTTGACATGTCTGATAATATGATTCTTTTAGTGATATTGGTGCTTGATGGTTCAATTTTTGATGCAAATATTGATTTATCATGAATAGGGTTTCAACGAAATCCTATAGTCTTAGTTAATCCTGCATGATTAAAACTCTTGCTTTCTTGTTTGTTATCTTGTCTTGATCTTCTATTTGCAGCAGACGATTATCGTTTGCTGTCCACTTTCTCAAGTTGAAGCCCCCTAATTTCAGTAAATTCATCAAATCTCGCTGCGACTGTTGTGCTTTTGATAAGGAGCAGGCTCCATAGACCACACCATCCATATAGAATGATTCTTCGACGACCTTGGCGGCTTCTGGGAATTTATTCCGTTCATCAGTCGCTAACTGTCTCAATTTCATCATTGCAAGAAATGGAGCGGCTTTTGTGCCGTATGTTACGGTTGTAAATTTATATTCTTGTAATTTTTAAGATGGGTAATCTCTCCACACAATTTTTTGGAAAGTTTGATCTTCTGGGTGTACTCAAATCTGCCTAACCATTTTTTCTATATCAGCTGTGAATGCGTGCTAATATTTTCTCCATTTAATGATAAGAGACTGAAGGTCTTGCTGTAAATTGGGCCCCGTGTACCATTACACGGGCCCCAATTTACAGCAGACCTTCAGTCATTTAAATTTTTATTTGTAGATGTTTTTGCCGAAGCATTGAATACTATTCTCAGTGCAGTCGTTGCACTATCTTCGCGCAATACACAATGATGCGGTAGGAAACATTCCGGTGTCTGATTGTAAGGTGAAGGTTTCATGTGACCTAAGTTTTTGTATTCGGTAATGAATGATTTATATGCGCTGAATAAAGACTAGTTTTTTTTTTACCTAATCAAACGTAAATTCTATGACCGTAATGACAATGTATAATAATTAATGTAAAATGAGGTTGACTAAAACAACCAATGCAATGATTTAACCACCAAAAATTCAGTGTAATTGTATTTTTGTAAATTATTTTTAACATAGCCAATAATATTGACATACATATAAATATTGTACACCCCATGGGTATGTTGATACAAAAATGCTAATAATAAGAACTGTCTTCACTTGTAACAAACAATGAATAAAAGATAAGAATATATAATTTATTTTCTAAATTAACTCCTTGAAGGCTTTCTGCACCCCATGTGTGCATAAAGAAAAACCCTTTACATAATAGGTATATAAGCCTATATATTATATTATAAACGTAAAAAAACATCATCCGATGGAAAAAAAAATCATCGTAAGTAGTTGCGAACCTATAACCTATGGGGTTCACAACTAACCCCCAACTCTCCATGGGGGTTTTGGGTTTTGCGGTACGAGTGGAAGTCTCACTTCGTATTTTCCGTCATACAAACGATTTGTTGTTGCTTTGTAGTATTGAATGCAATATCGATCTTCTGATGATAATGATTTTTCTTCTGTAACATCTTCCAACTCCCAAAATTGCTGAAATCTATCTAAATCTAATCGTACGACGTTGCACATTAATTTAGTTATCATGTTTCCACACAATATCCAACCCAAGCGAGTCTCTTGAACAAACGGAAGTGATTCGCTTAATCTGCACATACCCGCTAAAAGAATATTTGGATACACGTCCGCACCCAACAAAATGTCTATGGGTCGGCTGATGTTGTACTCAGGATCTACTAATTCTAATTTTTCCAAAAATGGGCATGCTATTTTAGGAAATGAATATGATGGTAAATAATTTGTTAGGTTATTCATGATGTAAAATTCGATAATAAATTGATATAGTTTGATTCTTGAGCTTGACATACAGTTCAGGGTCATCATTTCTTTGCAACCGTTTTCTGTTTGCCCTTTGCTTGTGATCATGCCGTCACACCTGGATCGCTGCAATCCTAATTGCTGAGCAGCGTTCTCTGTGATAAGAGACATCTGTGAGCCCTGATCAATAAGAGCCCGCAGGATCAGATATGTCCCATCTGCTTTCTGCACCTTTAACAGTGCAGTTGAAAGCAAAGTTTCTTGCATCATATTTTGTTGTGTTACGTGCGTGTTTCCTTGATTTGCACGTTCTTGATTATAACCTATGTTCTTTTGCTGTGTAGAAGGCATCGAATTACCTCCTTGTTTTGTTTAATTCTTAGGAGTACGATTCATGAAGTAATGAGTTGTGGCATTCGTTGCATTTGAGGTAACGCTTCTTCGATTAACATTCCTTGCCTTTATGATCATGTAAGCAGTTTTTGCAATAATTCAAGTTAGTAACACATTGTTTTTTCTTACATAAAAAAATTTATACATAAAAAAAAAGAAAAAAAAAAAAAGGTTCCGACGAATTGAGAACCTCCTCTTTTTTGAAGTCGGTTAAAGCTATAGCATGTGCGTCATGCGTCATTGCAGACTGGACAGTTTGGCCGATTGTTTTGCAATTTCCTGTAACTTGGTGATTGCGAAATAGCCTTATAGTTGAAAATGATTGTTTAAAATGATATTGTTTGTATTCTGATGGTTAATGTATATTTGAAGAAAAGTATTTTTGATTATTGGTCTCCTGTTTTCTTCTACTTGCTTCCATGCTCGTGAACTTCCCCTCTAGAAAGGCTAGAAATTAATTCAGCTCGATCAATACTCGAGGTTGTTTGATAGCTGCGTTGTATTCGCTGAATGTGTCCGAATCCAATTTCTGACACAGGATGTGCACGATCAACGGATCCCACGACGTCACGTCTACGCCGAGGTTCTTCGGTAGGTGTGTATTTCGGTCTCCCAGCTCACTGTCTAAGTCCTAATGCTGAGTGTCAATCGTCGCCCAGCGAGATCTTACCGTGCTCAACAGATGATCGAATTCCCATTTCTCCGCTACAACATCTATGTTGATACTTGAAACAGTATGCTCAAAAGCCTTGAAATTGCTCATCTGTTTCCTCATCATCTCATCCGTCTGACAGTTTGATCCCTGAGACCTTAAAGATTGACCTGAAGATTGCTGTACGGAGCTAGAGGAGTAGCAGGCTTTAGAAGCGGTGTTGATGGTCTTTCCTCTGTTGGCTGATGATTCTGAATAACTGCTCTGATTTTCTGATATCTGTCCTTAACAGTGTCAAATTGCGTTTCGATTGGTAATATTGTCAGCATGCATCCAAATTTTCTAACCTTCGGCGTATGTAGAATAGAATAGAATACTCTTTATTATGCACACCATTTAAATTACAGGTTACTTAATTTACAATGGTCATGGTCATGTAGTCTGAGGTTTTGCGATCGGAGCCATCCTTTTTGAAGTTTGTGTAAAGTAGTATCTGATTGAGTAGTTGCTGTTGTTGGGCAAGAACTTGTCCACTGCCGACATGTTTGATAGATATGATAATTAATGGAACGATCTTACTTGATTGTCCAAGCGGGAGCTTTGTCGCTCACAAAATACGGATCCCTGTTAATCCCTGCTGATTGCTGCTGCTGCTGCTTTGTACTGCACTATTGCTGGCAGTACAAACACCTTCACTGCTAGTTTGCTTGACGTCACTAGTGAAACGCTTTACAGTACTTGATTGCTACAATGTAATGTACACACGCGACGTCGTTCTCGTAGGACTGATATAGGAGTTCAACTTGTGTATTGACAGTCACACGAAAAAACACCCAAAACTGATCGACCCGCAGCGAATGAGTCCTATTGATGATAGCCCGAACGATGCTATGCGACTATACTACTTGCATAATCAAATAGATGCATTTTATTAATTCGCTGCGCGTCGATGCACGATGTCAGCTTATAAGTAATACTAATTGATATGTACGGGTTTTCTCGTACAGTAGGTTTGGCTCCAAACAATGACAACAAAAGGATTTGATTGCATCAAACCACTTGACAATAATCTAAATATATACAGGGTTACTGGTAACTCGACGTATTCCTTGCAGGACGTCATAGTAGGGTTAAAATGCAGCAAATTAGGCCACCAAATGTTCTACCGAAATTCAGTAGTTTTTGAGTTAATTCGATTTTTAGCTTTTCTATGAAAAATCCCAGATTAAATCATTTGGAGCCAATTTAAAAATGATTTACGGCGCGACTGTACTGAAATTTAAGTTAACATCATAGCTGACGCCGTAGCAGATCCTTGTTAATAATTCAAAGTTCAAAAATGCCAAAAACTTTGGCAAATATCACTAAAGAAACATTTAGTTTTTTTGTGAATTTTGCTATTACTTCATACAAAATGTTGTCTAGTGAAAAAAAAAATTACTACGTCTGATGTACAAATTACTAGGAAAATATCCTTGTCTTATCAGCTATTCAGAAAGGTATGAAAGTTAATACAAAGTTAAGGACTACATTATGTGCGTCTCACAAAAAGGTGATTATTCGGAAAATCAATAAAACTATTTCGTGAATATTAGCATTATTTTTAATAATAAAATATCAGTTTAAAAACTTTTACTACACTTTCACACGTCTTGTTCGATGTGCTGCCCTCGGTTTCTAATACACGTTCTTATTCGCTTCCTCACTTCAGTTTTTGTGATTCTTGATGTGATTGTTGCCCTCATCTGGTCCGCTGCATCTCTTATTCTCTCCCTTAGTTCTTCAATTGAATTTACTGGGGTCACATAAACTAGGTCTTTCATATGACCCCAGACGTAAAAGTCTAGTGGCGTAAGATCAGGGCTACGTGCAGGCCACGGAATTGGCCCACCGCGCCCTATCCATCGGTTTGGGTAGGTTTCATCCAGCAATTGTCGAATTGTGATTCGGAAGTGGGCTGGACATCCGTCATGTTGATACATCATGTTTGCTCTTCTGTCTTCCGGTACATCCGTGAGCAGTGGTGTTAAATGATTTCTTAGGAAATCTTCATAAAGTTCCCCATTTAATTTTTGGGGTAAAAAATGTGGGCCAATTAATTTGTCGTCGATAATACCCATCCAAACATTAAGCGAGAATCTACGCTGGGATGCGGTTGGTTTCAGTTTCTTAGGATTTGCTTCTGCCTTCGGTGCCCAGTAATGTAAGTTGTGGTAATTTGTGATACCATCACGGTCAAAACATGACTCATTGGTCCACAGAATGTTTTTTAAAAAGTTTTCGCTTTCGGCGTCGGCATTTAGCATAAAACGACAAAATTCAAGCCGTCTTGGCGGATCTCCCTCTTCTAATGACTGGACAGGTTGATAGTGGTATGGATGTCGGCCTG
The DNA here is from genome assembly GCA_946251885.1 of Cosmia pyralina. Taxonomy (NCBI): domain Eukaryota; kingdom Metazoa; phylum Arthropoda; class Insecta; order Lepidoptera; family Noctuidae; genus Cosmia; species Cosmia pyralina. The sequence continues at coordinate 19,024,276 of OX276346.1, forward strand.
ATAAGTGAACTACAGACCAGACTTTCCACTGTGACATAGCAAGCTCACGCGCTACGATGTTTGTCGATATGTTGGGGTCGTCAATAAAACGTTGAAGAATCAGCTCTTCGTCCTCAGCCGTGTATCTCCGAGAACGACCAGTGTCAATTTTCCTGCTTCTTTGGACGCTGCCAGTTTCAGATAATCGCCGATAAGTCGATCCAAAAACACTAACGTGTGGGAGTCGGCGGTTGGGAAAACGAAGTTGATATTCTCTCCGCGCCTGAGCAGCGTTACCGTCACTAAGTCCGTAACAGTACATTATGTCAGCGTATTCAAGGTTAGAATATGCAGCCATAGTCAGCACTTATGAAGGCACAGCACAGCACAAGAGCAAGATACGCAGTATCAGTTAAGGAAATAGCCAGATAACAAAACACGAGCTTGCGCGACGTAGAGTTGAAACTAACTGACTCTGACGACCAGATTTTGTAAAGTCGCACCCCGTGTCATGCCGGGAGAACAATAGTGACCAATCACAAAGCTTGCCGAGTGTTTGGGGTTCAAGCGCAGGTAAAAACTACGAATAATACGAATATGAAACAATAGGTTGACCGTCTCGCAATTTTACCTGCTCCTCATAAAACTCATTCTTTCCCTGTCACACATGCAAAAGTATTGACAATCATACCTTTCTGAATAGCTGATAAGACAAGGATATTTTCCTAGTAATTTGTACATCAGGCGTAGTAATTTTTATTTTCACTAGACAACATTTTGTATGAAGTAATAGCAAAATTCACAAAAAACTAAATGTTTCTATAATGATATTTGCCAAAGTTTTTGGCATTTTTGAACTTTGAATTATTAACAAGGATCTGCTACGGCGTCAGCTATGATGTTAACTTAAATTTCAGTACAGTCGCGGCGTAAATCATTTTTAAATTGGCTCCAAATGATTTAATCTGGGATTTTTCATAAAAAAGCTAAAAATCGAATTAACTCAAAAACTACTGAATTTCGGTAGAACATTTGGTGGCCTAATTTGCTGCATTTTAACCCTACTATGACGTCCTGCAAGGAATACGTCGAGTTACCAGTAACCCTGTATAAAAACTTTTTTACAAAAAAATACAACCGACTTCCAAAAACAACTACAAAGTGAAAAATAACTTTAATTTTGGAAGTCGGTGTCTAGTTAAATGTATTTTCGTTTTTTGCCACCGACTTCCGAAATTAAAGTTATTTTTCACTTTGTAGTTGTTTTTGGAAGTCGGTTGTATTTTTTTGTAAAAAAGTTTTTATTTTTCACTTTTTAGTTGTGGAACCTACCCCCACACAAATTCTAATACCACTACCTGCAAAACAAAGTACTCGTAGAACATCATCCATATAAAAGTGGGGAAAAAATACGTATTATTGAAGCTAACTCAAAAACTACCAAAGCAAAGTTAATAAATTTTATATGGGACCAACTGTGATGTATACCCTCTCGAATAAAATAAAAACAATCCAAATCGGTCCATCCATCTTCGAGTAATCGGGGAACATACATAAAAAAAAAATAAAAAAAAAAATAAAAAAAAAAAAAGGTTCCGACGAATTGATAACCTCCTCCTTTTTGAAGTCGGTTAAAAAGAAGAAACTGACTGACTGACTGACATATCTATCTAGAGATTCCAAATTTGGCACGTAGCGCGTAGGTTCCTTATGAGGTCTAGGGGTGCACTAAGAGAGGGTTTTTCAAAATTAACCCTCTAAGGGGGTGAAACGGGGGTCCAAAGTTTGTATGAGAAATCTTATTCCTTGAGTTAATAGACTTGAAACTGTGAAGTAAATTATAAAGTTTGCCATTTTTAGTTTTCCTAAACTACCCCCTAAAAAGGCATATAGGGGGTGTCAAACTTTGTATGAAGTAATTTTAACGCGCGGTCCAATTAACTTGAAATTCAGTATTTATACTTGAAATAAAAAATGAAGACTAACGTGCATCAGGGTTTTTCGAAAATCTACCCCTAAGGGGGTGAAGTAAAACTTGCCCTGTATAATTGACTACCCCTCGGTAGTCAATTATACAGGGCAAGTTTTACTGTGGGGCTTGATTAACTCGAAAATTGGTAGTAATAATCTTTCAGTCAAGTTACGGAAATATCCCAAGTGGTTTTTTAAAGTTTCACCCTTGTGGGGCTGAAAACAGGGAATATGGTTCATATGAAATATCTTATTCATTTAGTTAATTAAGTTGAAACTTGGCTCAAATACTTGCCTAAGCAAGTAATAAAATTTGTCATTCATAGTTTTTCCTCCAGAGAGAAGGGTAAAGGGTGACGGAAGCAGGGGAGGGGGTGGTGAGGAGGGAAAGGGGGAAGGGGAGGATGTGCTGAGGAGGAAGAAGGAGAGAATGTGCAAGGGAGGAGGAGAGGGGGAGGGATTAGAGGGGGGGAGCAACGACTGTCTTTACATCTTAAAGTTACTTTTTGTATAGCACTGATTAATTGAAGAGAGATTAAGTTGAAACTTTGACTGATTCATTGGAGAGCGGGAAGTGGTGGAGAGGGATAGGAGGTTGTAGTTAGGGGGAGGGTGTAGTAAGTGGGGAGGGTATGGAGAGTGGGTGAGGGGGGGAGGAGTTGGCGAGGGTAGAGGGGGAGGGGAAAGCGGTGAAGGGGGTGTGAGAGGGGGTAAAAGGGGGAGGGGGAGGTTAGCGGGAAGAGGATTTGGTGAGAGGGAGAGGGGATGGGGTGGGTGAGAGGGTAAGAGGGGGCGGTGAGGGGGATGATAGAGGAGGGTGAGAGGGGACGGAAGGGGAGGGGGGTGAGAGGAGAAGGGGTAAGAGGGGGCTTAGAGGGAGACGGGGAGAGACGAGTGCCTTTATACCTTAAAGTTACTTTTTGTATAGCATTGATGCATTGAAGAAACCCTGCCCGACAGAAATGACCGAAAAATAGAAAGGATAATCTCTGGTACTACCAGGAGGACTTTCATAATTATTTTTGCATTTGAAAGCCCAGTTCTTAAGGAAGGCTATAGGCATATTTAACATCACTCTAGGACTCTTAGGTGCCGAGCAAAAAGAAAAAAGTCAGAAAGAACGCTAAGCATAAAAGAAATAATAGAGTGGGGAAGTAATGCACCAGCATCAAGGAATTTCAGAATTTTGGCAGAAGCTATCTATGCATATAAATAAAAAGAGAAGTCCTGACTGACTGACTGATTGACTGACTCATCAATGCCCAGCCCTAACCCTTGGACCTAGAAAGCTGAAATTTGAACAAGTAGACAAGAAATAAAAAGGAATTCCCGGATAATAAAGGATTTCCCGGTAGTACGTTCCCGTGGGATATTTCCCGACATCCACGCGGGCGAAGCCGCGGGCAAAAGCTAATAATCACATAAAATAGTCGGTCGTAATCGCATCACAACATTTAGCTATTTATACAATAGTTGTCTTAACTTAGGCCTGTTAAAATTGTAGGAAACTAACTGACTGTGTAAAATAATAAAGAACATGGAACTTGGTTGAACAATAATATATTGTAATAAAACTTGTACAGAGTTTTTAGAGAAGAGATCAAGAGATACGTGGCACACATAACAATATACCGGATGCCTTTTTTTACCGTCTCGAAAAAAATTTTTTTTTTTTTTAATAGCTTAGTCAGAAAAAAATACATATCGAAGTATCAATAAATACTACAAATTCGATGTAAACTTTTCATTTTAGAACAATAAAAATATACCGCACGGGGATCGTCAGCAAGGACGTATCGGATCAGGTACTCGCTGCTATCCAGAAGCAGATCATTCTCGAGGCCTGCTCCTCAAAGCAAGACACTCCAGGACCGACCTTCGATGCCAAGCCGTTGTTCGCCAGGGGTGTCCTCAAACTGTGGTGCGGTAATGGCCACACCTTAGCCTGGCTAAGGAAGACAGTCTCCGACCTACTCGTAACTCTCCAAACTAGCACCTCTTTAGTCGTTAAGAGCCAGTCGAAGATCCAGAAGCGAGCACGATGTGGTGTTAGACCTGTACCAGAACATGAAATAAATCTGCCAAATTATAAACGGGCTGCAAACACCTCAACATACTGTGTGTTTAATGGTTGTGTATTTGAACAACAGTTACATGTCATTCCAGGATTTATAAAAAAGATGCTATAATTTACTATGTGTACATATTATATGAAAGCGAAAGTACAAGTACTTAATTGCATATTACTGCAGCTGTATTGTGGGGAACAGAACTGTTGGCTGCTGATGTCACGTCATGAAGACACGCCCTTGAAACTTCAATTTGTACTGAAACTGAATAAGCGACGTCTGGTGACTGTAAAGGGAAACACAATTATTCCATACAAATTGACGTAAGTTAACGTTAACATAAACGCTATCGAGTAAGTATAAAAACTCGCACTAAGGCAACAGAGGGCTTAGTGCGAGTTTTTATACTTACTCGATCGCGTTTACGTTAACGTTACCTTACGTCAATTTGTATAGAATAGTTGTGTTTCCCATTATAGTCACCAGACGGCGCTTATTCAGTTTCAGTACAAATTGAACTTTACGTTAACGTGATCGAGTAGGTGTAAAAACTTGCACTAAGGCCTCTGGTCAATGACGCATTTACACTTCGGCCGAAATATCTTGGCGAGTATGAACATAGGCACTTTCGCGTATGTTATCTCACTTGCACTCGCCTCATGTGATGACATGAAGGCTGCGCAGTAACATTTATGGGTTCCGTACCTCAAAAGAAGAAAACGGAATCCTTATAGGATCATTTCGTTGTCCGTCTGTCTGTCAGTCTATTAAGACCTTTTTTCTCAGGAACGCATGGAGGTATCAAGTTCAAATACCTACGTAGGTCTATGGTTCCTTAGAGTCCTAAAAAATCAAGCTTCTAAGTCAACGCAATAAAAAAATACGGACATTTATGCGACATATTTTGATACTCGCAAATAAATCAAAACCTATAGGGTACCTATTCCCATTGTCCTAGAATCATGTGACGACACGGTTGGCGCAGTGGTTGAGCGATTGACTGCTGCGCAGCATGTCGCGGGTTCGATTCCCGCACGGAACAAATATTTGTACGATCTACAAGTATTTGTTCCGAGTCTGGGTGTTTTTCTATCTATAATATGTATGTATTTACAAAAAAAAAAAAATGTATATAAGTAGTTTATCAGCCATCTCGTTACCATAACACAAGCATTAGGTTGCTTAGCTTGGGGCTAGATGGCGTTGTGTGATATGTCCAAACATATTTATTTTATTTATTTATTTTTTTATTTATTTTATTTATTTATGTTTGGCAAGAAGCAAGGTCTCACAGCACAAGTTAAAGAAAAAGTCCGAAAATTGTTAATTTGTAATTTTATAACGTAAAATTATTTTTATGACCGACTTTTCAACTACCGAAGCCGTCGTTCGGTGTCCGTCATGCACTTGGCCGGTTTTTTTCATAAAAAACCGGACAAATGGTAATTTGGTTCCTAAAAAAGTTACTGCGTAGCCTTCTGCGCAAAGTTCAGACTCGCCAAAATAGATCGGCCGTATTATACATACATAATTTGCGTCTTAACTTAAAGCTATTGTGTATCTGGGAATTTTAGATTATTATAATTTTAATATATTTTTAACTGGAACCGGTTGGACGGGAATCTGACCCCAACTTAATTGGGAAAAGCTAGGCAGTTGATGATGATGACTTTGTTTTATGTTAATTATTTTACTACGTTTTGGAACGATGTTCTTTATCGCGCGTTGTGAAAGGGGGCTAGACGGAAAAAATTCTCTCGAAAAGTTGTAACGACACTTTTTGATAAAGTAAGCTATTGTAAGCTGTGCGACGTGCGCATGTTTCTCTGTCTGTCTCTCTCTCTCTCTCTCTTATAGAAAGCAAGCCAGATATTAATAATAAAAAAAATATTATTATAACTTAACAAAAATAAAATTTTATTACAATTCCTTCACTAATTAATCGAAAGGAACTTCGTTCCATCCGGATGTCCCTGGACACCTCTCAACTTTTTTTTTACTTTTTGTTAATTTTATACAAATAATATTAAATAATTGTAATTAATTAATTATATTGTAATTGTTAATATTAATTGTATAGAAATAATATTTTAATGTTTATATTGCTACATAGCTACCCCCCCTGCTTCGCACGGTTTTTACGACGTGCCAGAACATCGAGATTTCTTTATTAAATGTAAGTTTACTATTTATGTATTACGCACACTCATAAACCTTCCGGAATTAATTCTCTAAATGATGTTGAAAACCGTATCAAAATCCTTTCCGTAGTTTAGAAGAACAACGCGGTCACAGCACAGACAGACACGAATGCGACTTTAATTTATAATAATACTAGTGACCCGCCCCCTGCTTCGCACAGTTTTTACGGTTTGACAAATTATCGAGATTGCTTAGTAATAATAGGTCTTTACCTATGAAATTGCCGTTTTGTATGAAAAAATTTAAACGAACTTTTTTCATGCATTTTTTATTTGTATTAATCGAAGTAATCACCCATGCAATCAATGCATCTTTGCCAACGCAGTGGCAGTTTATTGATGCCCTTCTTAAAGAAATCAGCTGGACGGGAGGCAACAAATTCTTCAAAGGCATTTTGTACTGCCTCTCGGGTATTGAATTTTTTTCCCGCCAAGAAGTTGGTGCTGAACCAGGATCCAACCAACTTGCTGAGCGCTTGCGGTTATCAAACAGAATCCATTTTTCATCGCAGGTAACAATGCGGTTCAAAATTCCTTCATTTGTGTGTCTGTTGAGCAGTGCAAGGCACGTCTCGACGCGTACTTCGCGCTGGCGATCATTGAGTTCGTGGGGCACCCATTTGTCAAGCTTTTTTACCTTGCCAATTTGACGCAAATGGACCAATATTGTTTTGACGCTAACGTCGAAAGCTGCTGCTAATTCAGCCATAGATTGTGTATCATCAGCTTCCACAGCACCTAAACAATGCCCTAAACGAAAACTTACCCCTAGAAAAGTGATGGTCACTGTTTGGTGGTCTAGCGCCGGTGTGATTCATCACAGCTTCTTACCAAACGGGGTGAGCATTACTTCAGATGTGTACTGTGAAGAACTGAACACAATGATGGAGAAGCTGGCACATCTCCAACCAGCATTGGTCAATCGCTCGTCTCCGCTGCTCCTGCACGACAACGCGCGACCTCATACTGCACAGCAGATGGTCTCCAAGTTGCAAGAACTGGGGTTGGAAGCTCTCCGTCATCCGCCCTACTCACCAGACCGTGCGCCTACAGACTACTACTTTTTCCAAAATATGGATAACTTCTTGGCGGGAAAAAAATTCAATACCCGAGAGGCAGTACAAAATGCCTTTGAAGAATTTGTTGCCTCCCGTCCAGCTGATTTCTTTAAGAAGGGCATCAATAAACTGCCACTGCGTTGGCAAAGATGCATTGATTGCTTGGGTGATTACTTCGATTAATACAAATAAAAAATGCATGAAAAAAAATTCGTTAAAATTTTTTCATACAAAACGGCAATTTCATAGGTAAAGACCTATTATTATGTAATGGAAGAGTAAATATGTATTTTAATTGTAATCTCTATAACTACTTTTGCATGCCTTGTAATTGGCAAAATATGGCTGTTTCTGTATTTATTTTATGTACCACCATGACTTGTACCCGTATTTGCAAAATAAAATATCTTTATACATACTTATCTTTATTAGAGGTAAAAAAATATATTATTATTCAAATCAGTCGAGCAGTTTTTTTAGTTTTAGCGATAGTAACGGACAGCAATTGATTATTTTTTAAAAGAAGATAATGCACTATTCGTTTTTGAAGGGTTCCGTACCTGAAAAGGAAAAAACGGAACCCTTATAGGATCACTTAGTTGTCTGACTGTTTGTCTGTCTGTCAGTCTGTCAAGACCCTTTTTTTCAGGAACGCATAGAAGTATCAAGTTGAAATTAATATCGAATACGTAGGTCTATTATGGTCCCTTGAAGTTCTTAAAAAATCAAGCTTCTAAGTCAATGCAATAAAAAAATACGGCCATTTATGCCACATATTTTGATACTCGCAAGTAAATCAAAACCTTTAACGTACTTCCCGTTGTACTAGGATCATGAAATTTGGCAAGAAGCAGGGTGTAACAGCACAAGTAAAGGAAAAAGTCCGAAAATTGTGAATTTGTAATTTTATCACAATTTTTTTTTTTGTATTTTTAAGACCTTGCTGCAAAAAAAAAATATTTATGTCGACCTTTTTTCGAGTTTTAAAGCAGTCTGGCGGAATAAACCGCCGCCCGACGAGATGTGTCTGACAGTATTAATTATTAACAATATTTTGTAAAACGTACATAAAAATCATAGCAGTCAGACTTTAAAAAAGCGAGTAATATTTTTACGTAACTTAGAAGAAAAAGAACTTTTAGAAGAAAATTGGCCGTCGGCCCAAGCTAGCAGGCATGCGTACGTTCTAAGTACATACTAAGTAGTTGGAACGTACGCATGCCTGCTAACTCTACCCCATACATTATGTTAATCAGAAAATAGGTAAGGTCTGGCAGCTATGGGATCTTGGACTATCAGAAATAGTCTAAAAGAAATACCGACCTACTCAGGAGCATGGAATTACTATGTATATAGGAGTCACTTAGGAGCTCGTGGCTAAGTAATAACAGCCGCACGGGTCGATCCATCAGGTTAAGCTACGCTTGCCGGGTTTGGTCCGTGGATGGGTGACCATCTTTACATACCGAGACTCCTTTGTGCTTTGGAAAGCACGTTAAGCCATTGGTCCCGGCTGTCATTCGTGGATCTTTGACAGTCGTTACGGGTCGTCAGAAGGCCGAAAGTCTGACAACCAGTCTTACCAAGGGGTATCGTATGACCCAGTTAATGAGTTGTGGAGGTCAGATAGGCAGTCGCTCCATGTAAAATACTGATATTCAGCTGCATCCGGTTAGACTGGAAGCCGACCCCAACATAGTTGGGAAAAGGCTAGGCAGATTGATATAGGGGTCACTTAGGGTTAGCATAACCAGCCTATAATGTTCCCACTACTGGAACAGGCCTCCTCTCGGTGAGACAGAGTCGGTCGTAATCCACCACGCGGGCCCAGTGCAGGTTGGTAAATGTCACATGTCTTCTTTTTGGTACTAGGACATGCCGGTTTCCTCACGATTTTTTCCGTTACCGTTTAGAGAGTAAGAGTACTGGTGATGATATAATTTACACAATGTAAAACGCCTGTCTGGGTTCGAACCTACGACCCTCGTAAGTCACGGCTGATACCACTGGGCCACCACTGCTCCCCTTAGAGTTGGGCTCCAGATATTCCTAAAGAAACAGAAAAAATGCTAGCTGAGTGCTATAGGGCTCAACTACACAAAATATAATAAAAACTAATCAAATCTTAACATTCTCAAATTGCAGACCGTGAAAAAGGAACTTAAAAAAAAAAAAAAAAAATTATTTCGTAACCATAATAAATAAAAAAACACAATTAGTGATTGGAGCCTCCTTGTAAGCAAACAATGCCTGTATTAGGAGACTCCGCTCTTTCACAGCAAGGTAATCATACAAAATAAAATAAAAGACTAACTAATTAAATGTGTGTGTGTGTGTGTGTGTGTGCGCGTATGTATGTATGTAAATGTTTAAGTGGAAATTCAATAAAAGTAATCATATTATATGTAAATGGGGATGAGGGTGGGTTTGCGTGTGTTTTGTGAGTGAGTGTGTTGATAAACCGAGTGATTTATGTGTTGCAAAACTTACAATAAAACTAAACTAAACTACTAACTTATTTAAACTTATATAGACTTCCAACATAGTTTGAAATGTTTGGAAGTCTGGAAGTTCCCGGTTGCTTCAGATTAAAAGTTTTAACGTATAGCAACCTGATCAATCTCCACCAACCTGCACTGGGCCCGCGTGGTGGATTACGGCCCACTCCCTCTCACAGAGAGGAGGCCTGTGTGTGTCTCAGCAGTGGGAATATTGTGGGCAGAATATAACCTCGACCTCGTTTATTGAAAAAGAAGTTCTCACTTCGATTGTTCTCTATGGCGATTATTAATAGTGTTGTTGTAATACTATTTCGCACAGACGAAGTAGTATTGCTACTTTTTCTGTGGTAGTGATCTGTGGTAGTGATCGACAATTCTATTTTGACGGATGTAAGGTAAATAGTTCAAAAATATATTCATTTTATTTTAATAATTTAACAAGAAAATCTCATTATTTCCACCGACCTCTCTGCCTGTTTCCCATAGGCAGTTAAATCCAGTTCCTCAATTTAGAACATCTGTCATAATAGAAGAATTATGGGCATAAAATGCAAGTACCATCAAGAAATTATTTCCATCTAGAGCCTTAGGCCCGAAGGCTGACTGCAAGAGAACGTTCTGTGGTCACATCATCTAAGAGCCAGCAATCCTCGCCTACTAATATAATCTATACGGTAACAGCTACACTGTTATTCGTTTGTTGGTTTATTCTAAAAATATTCAACAATTGTTTTTACAAGCTTTTATTTTAGGGGTCCCCGAAACGATCAATTGCAATTGATCAATTGCCATCAATTTATATAGTAGTGGTTGTATTATTGTCAATCGCGTCAATTGCACTTGGTATAGACGATCAATTTACGCATCAATGTGTATCAATCACGTAAAAATTTACAATAGAAGTTGATCGTTTCGGGGACAAATAAAATTATACCAATACCAACAAAACAAACGCCTGTTTTACCCGAAGGGTGTGGTAGAGGTGTACGAGTACCCACCTAGTACACCCACATTTCACCAATGTAATACGAACGAACCTATTGCCAGCAACCGGCCACAACTCCTGATTGATAACCCAATAAGACTGACTGACCTGTTAATCGAACCCAGGACCTCATGCTCCGCAGTAGCGCTTGCGACAACGAGGCAGTCAAATTACTAACAATCATCTCCATAATATACCTGATTTATATACAGCATAATCAGCCTATAATGTTCCCACTGCTGGGACACAGGCCTTCTCTCTGTGAGAAGGAGTGGGCCGTAATCCACCACGCGGGCCCAGTGCTGGTTGGTAGATGTCACATGTCTTCGAATTTTTGGTTCTAGGGCATGCCGGTTTCCTCACAATGTTTTCCTTCTCATCACATCACATCACACACACGTACATAGATATTCGCTGGAATGAGATACTGAACCCTAAGCCGACGATCGCACGCGTGGACGTAAAAATATCGCGGCGGGATTATATCGCGCACTGGATTTTCAACTCTCGTTGATGAGCCGAGCGTTGAGAATCCAACCTAGCAACAACAACAGAGTGCGTCGAAAAAACACTGTTGGATATTCAACTATCGGCGCTAAGCAGAACGTTGAAAATCCAGTGCACGAAAAAAAATCGCCGCGATATTTCTACGTCCGTGCGAACGTCGAGAAAGACTGGACCAATTTAAATCAGCCTTTGGATATAAAATAGAATACTCTTGATTACGTACATCATACAAATTACAGATACCTACCTACATATTTGTACGGTAGAGTTATGGGGGTCAATTATTTATTTTCAAGTATCATAACAGTGTTATGTTTCTTCTCAACATTAGTGGGAGAGGACTAATCCGCTTTCGTACAGCGTGTTATAGCAATTTTTTAATAAGCTTTGTTTCCTTTCGTTTTTGAAAACAATTTTTGTTAGTAGAATGGAGAGGAAATAGAGAGGTGAATGCAAAGTTTCAACTGTACCTAGATAATTTACGTATAACAAGAATGTTTAGCTGGAATGTTGTAGATTATGTTACATTCTTGATTTTTAAATAAATTATCAAAAACCAAATTCATCACGTGAATCTACCAAAAGATTTAATTACAAAAAGATTCATACGAAAACAAAAACATAAGGTTTTCCTAACAGATTTTCGTTATCTTAAACGAAAGAGAAATTCGAATATCTCTTACACTTACATTTTTATAGAGATGAAGATAGGTGGGGAAAGTGTTACACCGCGCGCTGAAACTATAAGTAAGGCGTCTGTGCGCACGCGCCACTCAAAGCTCCGACCTGCGCGCAGTGTCACGGGCGCTCGGTGTGTTCATGCCCTAAAAAAATCCAGCTACATATTAACTTTTTATTTTCTGGTGCTATATCCTGTAACAGTGTGTGTTGTCATTTCTGGATTCAAAACATCATCCCTATTTTGAAATAAGGTAAGATTTTAATTTATTTATAGAATATTAAAATGTGCTGAAGCCTCATAAAAGTTAACAAGTTTAGATATGTTTCTTCAACTTTCATAAAATATTTTATTTTTTATTTAAAATTAATATAAATTAGTTTTCTTTTGACTGTCTCGGTCTCGAAGAAAATATAATAGAAGTCAATTTTGAAAAATAGTTGGAAATAAATTTTCTCGATAGTGATTTAGTCACTAGTGTAAAGTTTACTGGTTTTGGAAAAATATCAATTAGAATGAACGCGCTTTACCTGTAAAAGAAACACTTATAAATTATTGTATTTGAGTGATGAACTGAGCTAGATATCAATGGTACTTTTCACGGCCGTAACCGACAATGACGATCAATAGACAGACCATAGCGTGAATTACATTTGTATTAGAATTTGTGTCAGTCATGACATCGCATAAATCAAATATAATGGAAATAGTTTCAAAAACAGCCTTTTTAAAGCATATTTTCATGTCACTGACGTAAAACCGCAATATCGTGTGCCTGAAATAATAATATTTTACAACCAACCTGCATGAATCATAATGGTATTTTGAAATCTAAACATTCAGAATGAAAGGGACTTAAAGGTTTTATATGGCAATGAACCGTCAAATGACATGTTGGAGGCTACGATGCAGATGCAACTGAAAACAATCAATGGCGATGCAACCGCAAGCGCAGGCGCAACGTTTAGTAGGTACGTAACTATCGCGAAGTACTTGTATACTACGACTGCCTAGATCGACTTGACACGTATTTATTTATAGAATTTAATTACAGAACACAATAGTAGTCCATACTTCATTCATTCCTGAAATAATTGGGGGTCAACGGAGCATGAGTCATGACTTTTTTCAAAAGAACTCATTGAGCCGTCATTTCAGTAAAAAAAAAAAAAAAAAAAATTGTTTATTGATACTAGATACATTCACAGCGGGTAACAATTGAAATGTATAGTACAATACATGCTGATATTGATTCCCAAACTAAGCTAGAGCTCAGCCAGCGCTTCAGTGCAGGGGGGGGGGGGGGGGGGGGTTCAGGGGCTTCAGTGTTCGACATCTGTCTATACCAATAACATAATTCATTGTCTTCCAAAATAATATGTTATGAGCAATCATGAAGGAAAGGCATGTCATTAATTATTACTGGACGATTATTAATCAGCAGTTATTATCGTAGAAACGAACAAAGCAATGACACAAGCATGGCGGAACAAATTAATGCACTGACGAATGTCCCCATACCGAAATGATCAACTTAGCGTTAAGTAGTCCAACTTGAATGCATTATAGTACATTTCTTATTGATCTACTTTGAAATGAATGCAAACGTCATCTCGTCTTGACCAGATATATTTGTAGCAAGTATAATTAGGCTTAGCATTCGTATCTAGGTGTAAAAAAATAAATACATTTTTATTTCAGAAAAAACACTTTTACAGTTCACAAAAACAATTTTCCAAGTATAAAAACTTTTTTACAAAAAAATACAACCGACTTCCAAAAACAACACTACAAAGTGAAAAATAACTTTAATTTCGGAAGTCGGTGTCTAGTTAAATGTATTTTCGTTTTTTGCCACCGACTTCCGAAATTAAATTTATTTTTCACTTTGTAGTGTTGTTTTTGGAAGTCGGTTGTATTTTTTTGTAAAAAAGTTTTTATTTTTCACTTTTTAGTTGTGGTACCTACCCCACACAAATTCTAATACCACTACCTGCAAAACAAACGAGAACATCATCCATATAAAAGTGGGGAAAAAATACGTATTATTGAAGCTAACTCAAAAACTACCGAAGCAAAGTTAATCAATTTGATATGGGACCAACTGTGATGTATACCCTCTCGAATAAAACAAAAAAAATCCAAATCGGTCCAGCCATCTTCGAGTAATCGGGGAACATACATAAAAAAAATAATTAAAAAAAAATGGTTCCGATGAATTGAGAACCTCCTCCTTTTTGAAGTCGGTTAAAAAATAGAATATTCCAGAAAGAAGTGTGTGTGTGTTGTGTTAGTGTATGTAGGCAGTGACGAATTACTAGTTAATCTAACACTCACTTGCAGTCATTTAATGTTAGTTACTTTTGCGTAACACATTAAAACAATTGGAATCGGTTTTGTTTTGACAGTTCAACAACATTCATTGAGTTAAAGTTGTCGAGCAGACAAATTCGAACATATAAAGCAACGGATTATACCAATTTGATTCAAAATGATTTAGATTCCGATTGATAGTGTATTACGTAATTAGGGTGCTGGTCTGGGAATGCAATCAACTAGACAGAGACAGAGTACCGAATACCTGTTTCTTCTGTAACACTTATCAATTATATTTCTATTTTTAGAACGTCATAGTACAGTTAGATATCAAATAGCTTACTTAGAAATCACTAACGGTCGAAAAAAGTTTATCTCTTCATCTATAGACGTACATAGTTATATTCTTCTATAGTAGGTACCTACCTACATAATCACTTGCTAGTTGCAAGTAACGGTTTTTGATTCTATTCATGAATTTTTTTCTGAGTCAAGTTTACTCACACAAAACCAATAATTTTGTGTGAAAGTCTTTCCTTTGCGAATGTCATCATAATTATTTAGTCATAACTTTAGCACCAACACCCCATAATTGGCTTGGTGGGTGATCCAGTACGACGTTACTAAGCTAACCTGTAATGTGTTTGGCCAGACACATTTAAATACAGGATATAATAATTAAGTACCTATGTTTATTTCAGACTAAAATTGTTACTGGTATTTTTGTTTCTAGTAAACAGGTTTTCATGAAAATTCTATGTTTAAGTCACACGCTCCAAAAATGAAAAAAAAAAAACCGGCCAAGTGCGAGTCGGACTCGCACGCGAAGGGTTCCGTGTCATTATTTATAAAAAACGGCAAAAAATCACGTTTGTTGTATGGGAGCCCCCTTAAATATTTATTTTATTCTGTTTGTTAGTACTTGTTGTAATGTGGCAACAGAAATACATCATCTGTGAAAATTTCAACTTTCTAACTATCACGGTTCATGAGATACCCTGCCTGCCAAGCCTGGTGACAGACGCACAGACAAACGGACGGACAGCGGAGTCTTAGTAATAGGGTCCCGTTTTACCTTTTGGGTATGGAACCCTAAAAAAAGTAGGTAGTGAAAAAATATTTTTAGTGTAACCGCTATAGGGCCGCAGTTGAGGTTTTGCTCTTATGAGCAACGAGACTATGCACGTCTTCTAGTGAAATGTATGTTAACGAAATTCATAATCTATTTTAAATTACAATGGTCTCGGATAGTTTTTTTCGAAAATAAACTAAATTTACTTTATAAACTTCTTCATTAGGGACGGAAATATGTTTCGAGTTTTTATTAGAAAGTGTTTCTGAAAGAAATGTTAAGTTGGAATCTTTGTAGATATTTTGAACAGTTCGCTAACACAAAGCACTTCATAAGAGTTTTAATGGCTGACAGATAGACAGACAGACAAACGGACAACGACGTGATCCTATATGGGTTCCGTTTTTTTTCTTTTGAGGTACGGAACCCTAAAAAATCTTATTTATTCAAAACCATAAAACTACTAAAAACGCTCAGAATTAAATGTAAATTTCTCATTAGGTACTACATTAATACTCATTATTACACTACGTACAATTTATATCAGAACAAACGTTAGTTCATAAGACATTTAAATTTCATACAATAAACAAAAAAAACATATTACTAAACTCAAAATAAACGTAATTACAACTGCCAAATTACTACATATTGCGATGCGTCGCCGTGCTTCAAGATGCCTAATCTGACAAAACGCTATTTCGTGATATACAGAAAACAGTGGCGTAAAGATTGGTTCAGCTATCATATACCACAATTTGAACCATTTTTTTCCAGTATCAAATGTTAAATATGTTTATTTTATTATTTGAAAAATGTACACCTTGCTTCATTAATTTGGCTGTATTTTCTATAAATGACATTTTTTATTTATTATTGTGAAATGCATGTGCTATCACATGCAAATGTACAAAGAATGTAACAAGTTGTCAATTTAAATTAAAAAAAAAATATTCTGAGACTAAGGGACAAAAATAGTTCAAATTGTGTGTGATAGCTGAACATACGGTGTATCGACCCCTTAACGTTGGACCACTATTTGCTTACGCCACATCAGGTATATACCTCTTAAATTATTAAATAAACAAAACAATCAATGTAATCAAAACCGTGTCAAGCACGTGCCAATTTGTAATCAAGTGTTATTTATAAATTAAACTATATTAATATTCGATTATAATTAATTCGTTTAGTTAAGTTCATCTATATCTTGTCTTTCATGTCTGGATTTTAAAGGTTATTGCAATCATGTTAGTTATAATACAAATAATTGGGAGATCTTCTGAGTAAAATAATTTCATCATTATTAATTAACTTTTTGTTAACTTTCTATACTATTCAAAATGTTCAAGAGAAAAAAATCTCTCTAGGTAGAACGTATGTCTAGCTACCCCTTTACTTCACCTGGGGTCTTAGGTCATCGTTCCTTAGGTACTGCAAGCACTAACCTGTTTCACCGAACGTAATTTTTTTCAATTTAGACCAACATATTCATAACTTTTATCACAGTTACGAAGCTGATTATTTTATGCATAAAAAAGTAGGTACTACTCATGAAAATTCTTCTACTTTTTTTTAGAATTTTTATAAGTTGATCAGGTCGACAATTCTCAAAAATTCTGATAAAAATTCATAATTCGAAAACTGTGAAATGTCGCGGAACATACATGGGGGTGATTCGAATACCCACGATACGAGGGACCTAGATTTTTTTTGGACGTCAATGTTCCGGCCACCCGTATCTAAACCATTGGATAATATATTTGACAGATTTTTTGTAAGAAAGTCTGCTTACAAAAAATCTGTTATAATATAAGTTATAAGATATACTTACGAAGTTTAATTTACTGTCGTACTACCTTTTACCCGCGGTTTCACCAAATTTCATTAAATCCGTTCATTTCGTTTTTGCGGCAATCCGGAAAAACAGACAAACGAACAAAAATTCTAAAAAGTATATTTTCGGCATCAACAAACCCCTTCCCACACCTCGTAGCAAGTACTTTGTTTTTTTCAAAAATAGTCAATGCTTATCTTCGTTCCTATTTTATTATATACTAGCTGTTGCTCACGGCTTCGCCCGCGTGGATGGCAATACTTCCCTATTTGAATCGGATTTTGTACACAATTTCATGGGTTTAATTTTTTTTTGGAACCCCAATTCTTTTTCTAAAATAAAAGTAGCCTAAGTAACTCCTTAGAACATCAGGTATCTGCCAGTAAAACTCCCATCAATCAAAATAGGTCCAACCGTTTTGGAGATTAGCCGGAACAAACAGAAAGATAGACAGACAAAAATCTTAAAAATTGTTTTTTTTGTTATAAGACCGTACTTAAAACACACACACGTACATTAAATGCACATACGTTTAGTAAAAAGCTGTTATTTACATTACGAACAGGCACTTTAATTTTGCTTATTGTATTGATGTATAGGTAGATTGTCTTCTCCACCTTGCTATATAAGCTGCGCTTCATTCTGGTTTCAGCACCAGCTCTGACTTTAGCCAGTCAGCCGGTTGGTAGCGCAGTAGACGCAATCTGCCTAGCCTTTTCCCAACTATGTTGGTGTCGGCTTCCAGCCTAACGGGATGCAGCTGAATACCATTATTTTACATGGAGCGACTGCCTATCTGACCTCCACAACCCATTAACTGGGTAATACGATACCCCTTGGTAATACTGAATGTCAGACTTTCGGGCTTCTACTGGTAGCGCAGTAGACTACTCATGATGAATGCCAGACGGATGCAGGGGCTTTCTTTGTACTCCAACCTAAACAGTGTTCTATCACAAGTTCACAACCTTAGATCACCTTCATTTATCTTGTTAAGTGAATAAATTTCTAAGGAAGCTGATTTTCCCAACTGCGGCTTACAACTGAATGCAGTTAGTAAGTATCGCATACAAAGATAATGAGGGTTCTTAGGAAAGTTATAAGATGAAGTCTGCTAATTATTAAACGTTTGGAAGTCTTCACTTTCATTGTCACAGACACACATCCATCCTTTTCAACGCCAGACACGGAATAGATGTCCTACTTAATATTTATAAATGAATGTTTTATTGTTTGATAAAGAAGTATTTATCAGTAACCTTTGTTTTATTGTAAAGGAGATGAAATGAGAGGTTGGCTTTGAATTAGGTACTTAGATATAGGTTCATCGGTTTTGTGTACAGTGGGTGTAAACATCCGTGAGACCTATATCTCCAAGTAAGCAACAAAAAAGTTTATAAAAATATTAGCAACTGTTCTGACACTAAACGTATTATGATTTTTTTTTTGTTTTTATGGCAACTACGAGTACAAGTCAATGCAGACATCGAGCGTTTATCAAACGTGATGTCTGCGTCGAATTTTATACTTAAATTCAATATTGATACAGTTATTTTTTCAGAGAAATTCAAAGAGTGTTCGAGCATCCGCTAAGATTTTTCCGTCTGGTGGGAACTGACCCTTAGGGGATGAATTTTTAACTTGCTTTTATGCTTCTAGATTTAGACCCAGTGGTTTGGGCTATGCGTTATATAGCTATAACTAATATTATAAATGCGATAGTGAGTTTGTTTGTTTGTTACGCTTTTACGTTAAAGCGGCTGATCGGATATGGATGAAATTTAGCACATAGGTAGACCATGACCTGGATTAGGACATAGGATACTTTTTATCCCCGTACTATATCTCAGTGGGATAATTTCCGACCTCCATGCAGGCAAAGCCGCTGGCAAAAGCGAGGTTAAGAGATTTTGGAAACCTTTATTTGCTTCAATAAGGTGATTTCTTTGATTACCGAAGCTCAAAACTTGATTTGATTATTTACAGACGGTGAAAACTTCTTTAGTAAAAAGTTAAAATAAATAATTTAGTCATGTGAAATATTTTAGCTATTTCTGAGCGTTCTTAACATTTTTTTTTAAGTTATATCAAATAAGTTAGTCATGTGAAATATTCTAGCTATTTCTAAGCATTGTATGCAAGCAAAGTTACTAAACAGTGCATCGGTACGACCTCTTTGTGTTGGTTGAATAAACTTTACGAGCAACAGTTTGTAGGCCACGCTAGTTGTATACTATGTGTTCGGAAACAAACTTAAACTCTAAACGTTTAGGCCATAAACACAATTGTTGTTTTCTTAGTAAATAAAGAAAACCACACACTAATAAGCATTAACTTTATTATTTACTATTCGACTGTAAAGAAGTGTTTATTTATATAAAATTTGCTCTAAGAATATTTCACAGTGGCAGATCTAATGTCAAAATATAAGCAGTTTCTGCTGGTCGATCTTAGGGGGATGCAGCGATAATACGTGGTAGATGGATTAAAAAACTTAAATAAAAAAACCGGCCAAGTGCGTGTCGTACCACGCAATTAAGGGTTCCGTAGTTGAAAATAATTTATCACAAAAACAACACTGTAGGTAGTTAAAAAACATTTTCTCCCTTATATTGATATACATCACGGTCAATTCTCCAATTGCAAATGTAAGTTTGGAATTGCAAAAAATACTTTTTTATGTGATATAACTACAAATTAATGATTGTCCTGAGAGACTTGAGACCTTCTTGCCAATATATTTTTTTATTGCGTTGACTTTGAAGCTAGATTTTTTTAGAGCACCAAGGGACCATAGACGTATTTGATATTAATTTCAACTTGATACTTCCAAGCGTTCCTGAGGAAAAGGTACGTGACGTATTAATGATCTCTCCAAAATCTAACGTACGAAGATACAGGAAAATTATTAACTGTAGTGAAATAATTGCCGTTTCATAATTATATTAAGTAGGTATTAACTAATTCGTATGTAATTTATGTCTTACTTTTTGCGTTTGCCGACTATACATTACTGTTTTATTTGTAACTATTAATTCGTGATTATTTTACATAGCTTAAGCTTAGTCCATATTGCCTGAAACACAGGATTACCTAGTTCAGGCACATGTATTTTATTGACCTAGATTAAGATTATGTATTCATTGTTATTATCATGAAATTGAAAACCTTGAATAAATTGAATTGGAATTGAATTGATAGACGGACAACGAAGTGATCCTAAAGGGTTTCATTTTTACGGAACCCTAAGAAACAAGTAACTTTTATAGAAAAAATAGCAAAATATATTTTAGTAAATAATATTCCTACATAAAATAAACAATCTAAGATGTAAAGCCACTAACAGAAAGTGTAAGTGTTATGTGTTTTTAAATTACAGGTACTGTGACTGCGAAAGTGCACTGGCTGCAGTTGGTTCATTTGTTTATTGCCTAATAACTCGTCGAATACTTGACCAATTGTTTCCAAATCTTACACACGTATGTATAAATTGTAGGGTATTACTAATCGTAATGAATTTAAACATCGAAGAAACCCACTTTTATTTACCGATCGGTATTTTTGTGCAAGCAAGGTTATTCTGTTTATAATCAGCGACCCGCCCCAGCTTCGCACGTATTTCGCGACTTGACAAAACAATGAGATTTCTTTATTAACCTACCAATATTATAAATGTGAAAGTTTGTGAAGATGTTTGGATGTTTGTTACTCAATTACGCAAAAACGGCTCAACGGATTTGGATAAATTTTGGCACACAGATAGTTTATAACCTGGATTAATACATATGATACTTTTTATCCCGGTAGTAGGTTTCCGTGGGATTATTTTCAACATCCTCGCGGGCGAAGCCGCGGGCAACGGCTAGTACATAATAGAAGTTTAATATTAATTTAATAAACAAACCTTCCGGAATAAATTCTCTAAATTATGGTGAAAACCACATTAAAATCAATTGCTATTTGTATCCAGTATCTAGTTACTTATACATAAAATCGAGTTTAATTTATAATATGTATACCTAGATATATTGATTTATACCTACCTAAAAGCTTTGCCGAGGAGCTCGTGGCTAAGTAAAAACAGCCGCACGGGTCGATCCATCAGGTTAAGCCACGCTTGCCGGGGTTGGTCAGTGGATGGGTGACCATCTTTACATACCGAGACTCTTCCGTGCCACGGAAAGCACGTTAAGCCGTTGGTCCCGGCTGTCATTCGTGGATCTTTGACAGTCGTTACGGGTCGTCAGAAGCCCGAGTCTGACAACCAGTCTTACCAAGGGGTATCGTATTACCCAGTTACTGGGTTGTGGAGGTCAGATAGGCAGTCGCTCTATGTAAAATAATGGTATTCAGCTGCATCCGGTTAGACTGGAAGCCGACCTCAACATGGTTGGGAAAAGGCTAGGCAGATTTTTGTATACCTAGATACAATTGTAGATTAATCATCTAATGTCCCATTTATAATAATTACTTACATTTCCATTAGGTAGGTACACTTGATGATATTCCCATTACCTACTCTTTAAGCTACTATAATGAATTAATGAGTGTGATTAATAACGTTTTCTTAGTAGACAGAACTTTCTCTTTTAATGATTTAATTATAAAATAAAAAGCGCTTATGATTTTATAGGCGTACATGACCATAACAGACAAGCTCTAGAAACGTAAAGTAAGTAACTAACTAGTAATACGAAAAAAAAACAACAATTCTATAACGAAGTCTCATAAAAAAATATACAAAAGTGATGTCGTTAATTTTAAAAATATAGTTTTACTGCACGTTTAACGGTTCTGGTAGATATAATTAGTTCGTGAAATTTAAACGTTGTTCAAGGAATCTTTAGCGTTTCTAATCTGCTGTACTTGTATCTAGTTATCATAACTATTGTACTTGTATCTAGTTATCATAACTATTGTACTTGTATCTAGTTATCATAACTATTGTACTTGTATCTAGTTATCATAACTATTGTACTTGTATCTAGTTATCATAACTATTGTACTCGTAGGTACTTACTTCTATTGCTTCTTTGTAACTAAACACCTAACATAAACTTTTTAACGATTATTACAAAATATTTCTAACAAAATGCCAGTGATCTGACGTAAAAAAAGAAAAATTTGACACATTTTTGTCTAAACTTTAACGTTTTATAACAATATTATGCAGTTAAACACGTTTGATCATTTAGAACAGAACGAATCGGTTAATATGCAATTATGCATGCATACAAAAAAGTGAAATGGTAGAAAAGCGTAGAAAAAAGCCACAAAACGAATGTTTTGATGTCGTTTAAATAGTAGTTTCATTCTATGAAACGATAGACATGTTTTACACAACCTTAATATCAAAGCAAATAAAGTAACTCATCTATTGTCGAGATATAAATAAATGCTACTCGTACAAGTGTCATTAACGGTAAACAGTACGGTTTTTAAGATTGGAGTAACCATCAAGGTCAGCTGACTTTGACCCACTTACGATTATGAAGTTACGGTTGAAGCCCGGCCGCATCACATCACTATTGATGTTCTTTTTTTGAACCGCTTAAAAAACGAAACGTATTTCGAAATTATTTTGATTATTTTGACTTATTGTTGTAATAACTACCTAGCATACGTACTGTTTGTGACTACCGAGAGGACGACGACTAGAGAAGAATGGAAGAAAAATACAAGTTGCGCAGACTCCAAATAAATTAGGATAAAAGGGCAGGTGAGGAGAATTTATACTGTTTGTGAAAAAAAGAAATCGTATAAAGCATATTATTTTTACTGCCGACATTTTATTTAAATAAGTAGGTAATTAAATCCGACAAGAATACTTTAAAAAATCAATAATTAATCATTAAATAAATTCAGTTAACGTTAGTACCTTTTTAACAATCAAAGCGATCCGAAATAATAATAATAATTTGAATGCATGAATATAGGTACGTATAAAAAGTATTAATATTTACTTAAGTTTTTTTTTTTTTTATTAAATATAGTTTCGAAAACTATTTTTACAGATTAGGAATTTATTATTAAGTACTTACCATGTTAATTTCGCACCCCCTAACGTACCGGACGCAAAAGCGTATGCGTAAGGAAAAATCAATAAAACGCCTTTATATAATACCTATTATATAAAGGCGTTTTATTGATTTTTAAGTACCTACTTATATAAGCGTATATCATATATACATAAACGTAAAAATCCGATGGGAAAAAAAACATCCTCTGTAGTTGTGAACCTATGGGGTTCGCAACTAGGGAGGGGTACACATGGACATGAACCTATGGCATTCATAAATTAGTATTATAATATCGGTTGAGAAGTTAAACATCATTTCATTTGTCAAAAGCGATGAATGTTGTTTTAGCAGATACATGACAATTCATTTTTAAATAACAAGCTATAAAAACAGTTTTTTTTATGACAGTAGTTTCTTTTTTACCAATTAAAATTGATTAAGAAAACGTTGCAGCATCTAAACGTTATTTTAAGGCACCGGCCTGTCTAGACCAAATAAGAACCGTATCCACACATTTCCTTCCCGTATTCTTTTACACTTTCAATTACGCCTTTTACTCGTAGATCCAATTGGATCTCCGATTGGACCGAACTCATTTCTGTTTCAACTGAGCCTCTTAGATAATTATCTAAGAGGCTCAGTTGAAACAGAAATGAGTTCGATTTTCTCTGAATTTATTAAATCTATACATTTTTTTGTGTGTAGGAGATAATCTCTGGAATTAAGTACCAGTTGGATTTGGAAAATTCTTTTTGCATGTGTTAGCCCAGTTTCCGAGGAAGCTTATAGGCTATTTATCATCACGCTATGACTCTTAAGAGCCGAGCAAAAAGAAAAAAGCGGTAAACGAAGTAATAGCACGATGCGATGAGACGCGGTGGGTCGGTCGGGGGAACACATTGATGTATAAATTAGGAAGATAAGGTTCGTGTTCCACGACGTGGATCGTATAAATTCAGTTAACTACACACAATTGACCTAGTCACAATCGAACTGGCGTTTGTGTAGCACGTTAAGTAAAATTACCGTAGTCGTCTAAATAAGCAGCAACAAGGCCTTCATGTGTTTTCAAAATGTGCACTAATATCTAGTTCAAAAACCAAAAACAAGTTCCGCGGGATTACTTTTCACTCGTAAGTACAGTCAAAAATGTTAATTTCTTGAAAATTATAATAATATTTAATGTTTGTTTTGCCATGTTTGAGAGAGCGAGATAGACATGCAATGTCATTCATAATCGGCGAATGGAATAAAATCATTCTGTGCGATTTAACGTTCCCGCTACAATGTTTCACTGATATTATCTGCAATAAATGTATGTCGCAGCCAACAGGTAGAATGAGCCGTTTGGTCAACCGTCTACCCATTTCATTAAACGCCACCATTCTATCCGATACGTTAATACAAAAATTTAATGAACTGGCTGGCTGATGCTTAGGCCATTTATACAATAGCGCCATGCAATAGGGTATTTCGGTAGATCATTTAGATATACACACATCAAAAGTGTGTAGGGATGAAGTACGTTTTAGAGTACCGCCGCAATTGAAGATTATTATTTTAACTTTTTTGGATTGTTATTGATTCTTTAAATTGAATTTCACTATTTGAATAAATAATATTCTTTAAATTTTCATTAAAAATAGAATATCAACTGTCAATCAGGATTCCTGTAAAAGTGTATAATAGCGTTTTTACAAAATCATTACAATTTCTGCATCGAAACTAAAAAAATTGCATCGATATGGAGCGACGACATCATTTGACGCGAGAAGAGATGATGAGAGCCGTCGGAATGTTGCGAGCTGGTTCCAAGCAACGTCGACTTTGGCTGGCGCTCTTGGCACTACACAGAGCGTCATAAGCCGCCTCTGGACACGCTATCGTATCACGGGCAGCGTGGCCGAGTGACATGGAGGATGATCTCGCATCACCACTCGCAGACAGGACCGGTACATCCAAAGTAATGCTCGACGGAATCGTACCATGACCGCCATGATTGCGGCTACGAGGCTCCACATCTCTTCAGGCTTGCTGATAAGCGTCCAAACCATCCGAAATCGTTTACGTGAAGTCTGCGTTTCCGAATGCCACTGAGAGTTCCACCTATAGCATCCCGCAATCGTAGGGCCCGTTTACAATGGGCTCGCGAACACAGAAATTGGGGAGGAAGAAGACTGGCGTTGTGTTTGCTTTTCCGATGAATCTCGTTTCGGTATGAGGCCGGATACAAGACGTACTCGAGTTTGGAGGACCTCTGGACATCAAGAACGTTTGAAATTTTGTTAGGAAGTTCATTCATATGGAGGGGGAACAATATTGCCATTGATTGAATGGCGGCGTTTAGTGAAATGGCTAGGCGATTGAGCAAACGGCTAATTTAACCAGTTGGCTGCGACAGTATACTAATTACCTACACGTGCATCGTTAGATAATTTACATCGTGATCGCTGTCATTACAAGATCAAAGATTCAGCAGTCGCGCCAAATTGCAGCTATATGTCTCTAGAAATTACTTTGAATCGTAAAGTTGACTGCGGGTGAACTGTCAGTTGTTTCAATTATATACGAAATCTCATTGTATTAGATAAAATTTCTACTTGCGTTATTTTAAGGCTCCGGCCGCTAGACCAAATAAGAACCGGATCCATAGACTGATCATCGGTGCATTAGACGAACTGTTCCTTTTCGGTTTACAATCATGATTGAATTGTTTAGCTGCACCCTATATACTCGTATCATAGTCATAAAATACGGTGGTAAATTAAATATTTTTATATATTTACATGATGATGCATCCGGTTTGCGGTCAGCAGTGTACAGACCCTCCTATCCAGGGCGTCAAGTTCCGTCTGAGTCCATTTGAGTATGCCGAAAGAGTACATCAAAACTGGCATGACCCAACCGTTGAAGGCACGCACCTTGTTTCCGCCTGATAAAAGACTATTTAATACTTTATTCAGGCGGCCAAAGAAGCGCTCCCTCAACGATTGTTTCATGTCAGCAGCATTGATGCCTAACGCTTCCGACATACCCAAATACTTGTAAGCTTCAAGTGAGGAGAGTGATCTTAGGTGTATGGAATCTGAGAGTTGGGTTCTCACGGATTTCACAATCTCCCTCGCTTTACATGCATGACCGCACATTTGTCCACACCAAATTCCATCCTGATGCCGCTACTGAAAGTTTCGGTTACCTTCAGTAGCTCCATCAGTTGCAAGTTGTTGGGGGCAAAGAGTTTCAAGTCATCCATGTAAAGGAGGTGAGATATAACCTGACCACCTGTCCTCAATCGATAGCCTAGACCTGAATCCTCCAGCAGTGTGCTTAGAGGATTCAAGGCTAAGCAGAACCAAAGTGGACTCAAACTGTCGCCCTGAAATATACCTCGCTTGATCCTTATCGATTCGCTATTCCTCTGGATATGTCGACATCCTGGATAGCGAAGGACCGTCCTCCACTGCCCCATACACGACATCAGGAAGGTGCGCAGAGTTGCATCTACTTTATACAACTCCAGCACTCTCATGAGCCATGTATGTGGCACCGAGTCATAGGCCTTCTATATCCAACATGTCGATAGATCTTTTCGGGAACGACGAACCTGTTGGCTTATGGCCATATCAATGAGGAGTAGCACCTTTGTACCGCGGGACCCATTCCTACATCCATTTTGAGAGGCAGACATGATGGAGTTGGTGTCTATGTGTTTGTTAATTTTAGCTCTCAAAATGGATGTAAGAACTTTATAGACCGTCGGTAGACAAGTGATCGGTCTATAATTTCTGGGCTCCGCAGTACTGCCTGTCTTATGGAGCAGGTGGGTTATTCCTGTCGTTAGGAACTGGGGCAGCGACCCTGACTGTAAGGCTGACTGGAACTGGGATGCCAAGCGGGCATGCGACCTTTGGAACCATTTTATCCAAAAGTTGTGCAGCCCGTCCGGCCCTGGAGATTTCCAGTTAGGTAACGGACGGACTGCACGAGCTACATCTTGGGGGCTGATGGTAAGTGCCCCCATTTGTGGTATTTGATCGCACGTTCGCTCGACCTCCCTAGTCCAATCACCTTCGGTGTGATTGACAGGCACCGACCACATGTTTCGCCAGAATGAACACATGGCGTCATCATCCGGTGGGTGTGTGTCAGCCACGCCTTGGTCCGGTCGCTGCCAAGCCCTATAGACCCACCTTTCATCGCTCTGGAATGTGCGATTCTGAGTGTACCGCTCCACTCTCCGCCTGTACCGACGAATACGGTTTGCCCATGCACAGATCTTCTGTTTCAGGAAGTCGATACGCTCTGTGACGCAGGTCAAATAATCTCGAGAACTAATTGCCGTCCCCAAGAACGCCCGCCTCACAAAGCGCATCACTCTAGGGCGATTATTGCCCTGCCTGAAACAGATTAGCTTGCTGATGAGTGCTCTAGCCTCACCTATACGACGCTCAATCCTGCACTGCCAAGCTGGTACAGCTGGTTTTGGTCGTGGAACTCTGTCACTGTTAGGAAATTTAACATGAGCTACACGACATGCCGCTACAGCTGCACAGTACAAGATCGAGTGGGTATCGGCGAGGTCTTTGCTGCCATCAAAACAATTTGACAGCTGCGAGTCTAGAGCACACACCAACGCCTTGTTTTTGTTTTTTTTTGTGCATGGGCAAACGAGGTAAACGTGGTCTAAGTCCAGGTGAAGTGGAACGGAACTCCCGGAAAGCATCTTCCAAAGCGCTCCTCAAATGTACATTGCATTGGGAACTCACGAATATAGCCTCGCTATCATGCTCTTCACCAACGTGGTCGGGTCGCGGTGAAGCGCTTGGTGAATTTAGCAGTTGCACCGTGACCAGTGGCGAAACAGGTGTAACATGGCTATTCCGTGATTCGAGACGTAGTCGATCAAGTACGACGTCATCCAGCATATGGTTACGCTGGATGGCCCGCACCTGATCCGATAGTCGTTGCGCCGACACGTTGATAGCTGGCTCAAGCACCTGAAACAGAGAGCATCCGACCACGGTACGCAGTCAAGTTACTTCCCCCCTCTGTAGCCCCAAAGTATGCGTGCATGACATTTTCGTTGACAGTTTGTGTCCACCTCATGCGCTGCACACTTCCACCGGGAGCGGGGACCCTTTCAGAGGCCGGTGGGCCTCAAGGTCCAATTATTATTATTATTTATTTATTATTAGGCATTTATTTTATGGGGGGGGGGGGGTATTTTTTTATAGGCATGCAAAAGATACAAAAAAAAATACACTAACTTAAAAAAAGTTTTCATTCAGGAACTCACTTACATTATCCCTTTCACCACTAAAAAGCTACGAAGTCTTTTTTTAAACAAAGTAAGCGGAAGCTCTTTCCAACTCTTCGGTATTTTGTTGAAAATTACTGGAGCCATGCAGTAGACACTTTTGCGCATAAGTGCTGTCTTGGCTGACTCTAGACATAGCACGCTGTTATCCCGTCGATTGCGAGGAACTATGTCGGCTAGACGTCTAAAACGACTCGGGTTTGTCTTCACAAACACAGCTACTTCTAGTTGATGCTCGCAAGTATCATTTACTTGCGAGTATAAGCTTATTATAAGCTTCTAAGTCAATGCAATCAAAAATACAGCCATTTATGCGACATATTTTGGTACAGGCAAGTAAATCAAAACCTATAGGGTACTTCCCGTTGACCTATAATTTTGAAATTTGGCAAGAAGCAAGGTCTTACAG
Organism: Cosmia pyralina; assembly: GCA_946251885.1. Classification (NCBI taxonomy): domain Eukaryota; kingdom Metazoa; phylum Arthropoda; class Insecta; order Lepidoptera; family Noctuidae; genus Cosmia; species Cosmia pyralina. The sequence continues at coordinate 19,053,197 of OX276346.1, forward strand.
CACAGATAATGGAAAAAGTCTCAAAGTTGTTAATTAGTTAATTTGTAATTTTATCACATAAAAAATGTTTTTTATTTGGGATTACAATGTTAAGATTGTTTTTGGGATAAATTCTTTTCAACTACGGACCCTTTATTGTGCGTGGTTTGACACGCACTTGGCCGGTTTTTTTATGATGTTATAAATTAAATACATAATTTAAAATAAATTTTGCAATAATAAGATATGTCAAAGACTTTTAAACTTAAAATTGAAGAGAGTTAGAATAGAAGAGATATTTAAAATTATATTAAAGACAACGAGATTTTTGCTGTGAGAATCGTTATCGATAAAATTTAATTGCATAATGTAACTGACCTAGTCATGCGATACTGACATCTGTCACCCGCACCATGCTACAGCGCAAACGCGCAAACAGTGTAGATCCGAATAACTAAGAAGCTCAAATGAGCTTCATAGATATTAGATAATCTCTTTCAGTTGAAAGAGAAGTGTTAAAATGTCATTCCAAAATAAAAATAAATTACTGAACGCAAGAACCATTTTCATCCTAATTCAATTTAAGTAGAGCTTGACAAGTATAGTGCTTCCGTAAATACAAAATTTCTTGGAGAAGGCCATTTACATAATAAAAAAATAATTGACTGCAACAAGTGTCTCATTCGCATTTTCAAACAATGAGGAAAACCGCAACGGGAGATGACACACATTGACCTTACTTACGTTTACTTAGATATTATCAACATAAAAATATATCTTTGAAGTTCTAGAGTCTATTAGCCTTTAACATTTTACAGTACTTCAATGCTCGAAAATTTTAAAAGTTATTAGACTAGAATTTCAAAGATATTCTATTATATTAGATACAATGTTATAGATATTAGATTATATCTTTGAGGTTCTAGGCTAGAGTCTATTATCCTTTAAAATTTTCCAGTAGGTACTTTAATACTGGAAAATTTTAAAGGCTAAAGACTAGAACTTCAAAGATATTTTTAAGTTGATAATTCTCATTAAAATTTTAAAGGCTAATCAGACTGCGATTTCCTAAAATGATCGCATGAAAAAAAAAAAAATCACACAAAATCACACACACAAAATCACAAAATCTCATCACTTACCGGAAGTAAGTATGTACTCGTATTATGAAAGTAACTGCACTACATAAGCATTAAATATGTGCTTGATAAGTAGGTTAGTAGACATTTTAACTTCGCAAATCTTTAGCATCCATGAAAAATATCTACTAAATCGCTAGGGCTACACATTTCTTATTGATACTTTTCCATTCAAAAACCCCCACTGAACTTCCAAATCTCCAGAGATGAGAACTTTCGCTCTTCGTAAGCTTACGGAGCCATGCATCGCTGGCCGGCCGCTGCCATGCACGTGGTCACTCTCCACCGGTTCTACAAGTACCTATCCACATCGCGTCATGCGCCCGCGCCGGTGAAAGTGTCCGCGCAATCTCATTCACTGTAGTCGGTTAACTCGGGGTCAAGCGCGCAACAAGTTTCGTTCCCATTATTTACTTTTCTTCGAGAGTCGGTAAAAGTTAGCAAAGCTTTGTGACGTCAGGTGTGATGTGTCGATATTTGGCCAACGGCTGTATGTCATGAGCCGTTTTGGTTGACTTTAGAAGTGTTTACTTCTTTCTCTCACTCACATTCGTAAAACTTTCTTATGCGAAATCTATTGTATGCTCTATAGAATTTACAGATGGAAGTGTTTAGACAAAGACATCGTGTCTATGTGTCAATTCTGTGATGGACATAAGACATACGATCTGACTGTGCCTAAAATGTTTTGGTACGAACCAATCGCAAGAAAGTAGGTTTATCGATCACAGTTTAAATTGAACGCTGTGCACAAGTTAGTATTTGTGAATCAGTATATTATCGATGTATCGAGAACTTGACATCCATGCATGATGCGTATAGATAGTTAGCGTCATTCGTGGAACTTTGACAGTAGTTACGGGTCGTCAGTAGCCCGAGCCCGAAAGTCTGACAACCAGTCTTGCCAAAGGAGTATCGTATTAATTTAGTAACTGGATTGTGGGGGTGGATAGGCAGTCGCTCCATGTAAAATACTGGTATTCAGCAGCATCCGGTTAGACTGGAAACCAACCCCAATATATTTGGGAAACGGCTAGGCAGATTGATTGATTTTACAACAACGATACTAAAGTATACAAAAAGTATGATAATTTTTGTGCTAATACAGCATCAAATCCTGTCACTTCACCTTTGCACGGTTAGTATATCGAGTCCATAGATTGCAAGAATGCATCTTAATACAAACCAGTTTGCCTCCGTCAGCTGTTGCAATACTAATAACCACTATATTCAAAGAAAACAGCAGATTTATCGTGTTTTCATTTTACTTTCCACGAATGGAAAATTCTGTATAAGTAAGTTCATTGTTTGTTGTTCTTTAAAAAAGGAGTGTTTTTATTTGTTAATAGGTCAAGGTAAACGTTGTGAAAACAAGTTAAGATAAGGTTTTGAAAACCTTCAATGTAAAACGGATGTAGGCAAAAGCCTAAAGGAGACGAAAAAGTTAAACATCCGTTTTGCGGTTTCTTGGAGTATGATGATTAAATACCTAGTAGTTAACTGGTGCTTATTGGTATTATTAAATAGATTTTGGAGACTGGTAATTTATTGTCAAAGCATTCATGTAACTGAAACCTACATCATTCAGGTGCCTTCAAGCCTCCCGAAACAGCATATATAACAATATCAAGTGATAATGATAAAAAATGAGATCATATGTCATTGAGATATTTATTTATAGAGGAGCTCGTGGCTAAGTAATAACAGCCGCACGGATCGATCAATCAGGTTAAGCTACGTTTGCCGGGCTTGGTCCGTGGATGGGTGACCATCTTTACATACCGAGACTCCTCAGTGCCTAGGAAAGCACGTTAAGCCATTGGTCCCGGCTGTCATTCGTGGATCTTTGACAGTCGTTACGGGTCAGAAGCCCGAAAGTCTAACAAACCAGTCTTACCAAGGGAAATCGTATTACCTAGTAACTGGTTTGTGGAGGTCAGATAGGCAGTCGCTCCATGTAAAATACCGGTATTCAGCTGCATCCGGTTAGACTGCAAGCCGACCCCAACATAGTTGGGAAAAAGCTAGGCAGATGATGATTTGTCATTGAAATATTTGACCAACCTTTATAAAACATTCCACATAAAAAGCTACAGTATTTTTCAAAGTCCACATTTTAATTGGTCAGAGATTGCAAGCCCGTGCCCAGTGCCCAGCTGCCCACTTGCCCAGTTCTTGAGTAATTAGTCAACAAGCGACGTACGAGCAGAGCTGGACAAATGGCATAATGCACCTTTGAAGAGCCACTTGCTATACGTACGGTTGTGAAAGTACGCTCTTGTCACTTTTCCTTCATTTTCTCAATGATATAACTTTCGAATAACGTTTACTGTTTGAGAATAAATATTCATCTTTTTAGCGAGAAGGTTAATGTAGAAGGAAGTAGCGATGCAAAAACGTTAAACAACGCATCGGAATGAGGAATCTTCTCACGAAACTTATTGTCCTTTTTTATCTTTGTTAGGTACTGTACCTATGCGTAAGTTTTTACGCAATCGCAATTATATGATGTCTTAGTACTTACTTCATTATGTACGAATGAGAGGAACATTTGTTTTTTAACGAAAATACCTATCTTTGAAATTATTAAAACTGAACCTACGAGTGGATTTCTTTCAGAAACTGCAAACGTACTTTAGGTAATATGTTCGTTCAAGATAATTATTATGCAACATACAAAGTTCCAGTAATAATAGGTCTGTACCTATGAAATTGCCGTTTTGTATGAAAAAATTTAAACGAATTTTTTTCATGCATTTTTTATTTGTATTAATCGAAGTAATCACCCATGCAATCAATGCATCTTTGCCAACGCAGTGGCAGTTTATTGATGCCCTTCTTAAAGAAATCAGCTGGACGGGAGGCAACAAATTCTTCAAAGGCATTTTGTACTGCCTCTCGGGTATTGAATTTTTTTCCCGCCAAGAAGTTATCCAAATTCTGGAAAAAGTAGTAGTCTGTAGGCGCAAGGTCTGGTGAGTAGGGCGGATGACGGAGAGCTTCCAACCCCAGTTCTTGCAACTTGGAGACCGTCTGCTGTGCAGTATGAGGTCGCGCGTTGTCGTGCAGGAGCAGCGGAGACGAGCGATTGACCAATGCTGGTTGGAGATGTGCCAGCTTCTCCATCATTGTGTTCAGTTCTTCACAGTACACATCTGAAGTAATGCTCACCCCGTTTGGTAAGAAGCTGTGATGAATCACACCGGCGCTATACCACCAAACAGTGACCATCACTTTTCTTGGGGTGGGTTTTCGTTTTGGGCATTGTTTAGGTGCTGAACTAGGATCCAACCAACTTGCTGGGCGCTTGCGGTAATCAAACAGAATCCATTTTTCATCGCAGGTAACAATGCGGTTCAAAATTCCTTCATTTGTGTGTCTGTTGAGCAGTGCAAGGCACGTCTCGACGCGTACTTCGCGCTGGCGATCATTGAGTTCGTGGGGCACCCATTTGTCAAGCTTTTTTACCTTGCCAATTTGACGCAAATGGACCAATATTGTTTTGACGCTAACGTCGAAAGCTGCTGCTAATTCAGCCGTAGATTGTGTATCATCAGCTTCCACAATCGCCTTTATTTCGTCATTGTCGACCAAAGTCTTCGGACGACCGCGAGGTTCATTTTTCAGGTCGAAATTTCCAGAACGGAAGCGAGCAAACGCGTTGCGCGTTGGTTTGTAGTGTTAGCTCCGTAAACGTCGTTGATGTTGCGTGCCGCTTGTGCCGCGTTGCTGCCACGACGGTACTCATATTCCATAATTACTCGATTTTTTAACGTATACATCCATGATGACGAAAAAGATTGAAATGCGATGAAAATGTAACACTAATCAATAAACAAATGACTACTTTTGGAAAAAAAAATCCATTTGGAAATAAAATTAATTTGAAATTAGAATTCTTAGCCAAACAAAAATTATTTTGATTTGAAATGGCCAGTACTGCAGAACGGCAATTTCATAGGTAAAGACCTAATATTAAAATAATATACTTCAATTATAGTATAGTTTTAGTGATCTCAAATAAGCCAAGATAGAAATTAATTAATGTTTAATTTTACAGGGTTATTTTAAATTGGTTAGCTAAATTCTGCAGACGCGTGGGTATCGATATCTAAACATGCTAAAACAAAAAAAAAAAATAATGTGATCTTTTTTTTGTGGGGTCATCGACCGCAGTTATTGTAGTCACTTGAAATATCAGATTGTGTAAACTTCACTGACGTGATGAGTACCGACATACACGATAACACAAAAGGAAACAGTTTTTCTCAACTCATACAACACTAACGGCGGTAGTTGACCTCCCAAAAAAAACATCCAAAATTTTATTTTTTATTTTATCGTGTATTTATATCGATATCCATCGCGTCTGCGGAGTTTATCTAGCCAATAAAAAATAACCCTGTACAGCTGCTCACTTATTTGAAGAGAGTCTTCAAAAGTGACGTCAAAAATAGATTGATATGATTGCTGGAGGATAAAAAATCCTAAAACCTAACAATAGTAACGCAATAACTGAACGGAATAATATTTTTGATTATACTAAGGGCTAATTGTTCAATAGTCAGATAATTTTTATCAGAAGAATATATATGGCGGTTTGACAGCTTTTGTATGGAAAATATGTCAAACTGTCACATTTATTGTTCAGGTAAAAGTTATTTGAAAAATCAGCCCTTAGTCTGATTTTTATTTTAATTCTACGGATAACTGTCGAATAATGACATCTGTGATTTCATTATACTGACAACTTAGGTTGGTACTAGTCAATTTGATAATCGAATAAATTTCCTGACTTTGAGACTTGAGGACAATGTATTTAGTACTAGTATGTAGGAGATACCTAGTAGGTATACACAATACCCCTTAAGTGCATGTTCACTCTCTCTCGCGCATCACAAATAGATAACGAAATAATAGGACAGCTTCGTTCATGGATACTATCAGTCATGGTCGGATGCATGCTAACAAGACAAGAGATGAAATTAAATGATTCTTTAATGTTCGGTATTAAATAATATTGTGATATAATCACTTTATCAATGATCTTGAGACGGTGTCATAATCTATTCTAATACCTATTATAAATTCGAAAGTAACTCTGTCTGTCTGCCTGTTACCTTTTCACGCCTAAACCACTGAACGGATTTCGATAAAATTTGGCAGGGCTATAGATGACATCCTGGAGTAGGACATAGGCTACTTTTTGTCTTGAAAATTATCCTACAGGGGGTGATATAGGGGATGAAAGTTAGTATGGGAAACCCAGCATTTTTTAAGTTAGTGATAATTATGAAAAATTCAATTTTATGCTTTTGGTAGGAAATAAAGAAATGTGGGTTCAGCGTTTTTGAAAAATCAACCCCTAAGGGGTTAAATAGAGGTTGATTCTAAAATTTACAAAACTGCACGGATTTCGATAAAATTTGGAAAGGCTGTAGCATCCTGGGGAAGGAAATAGGCCACTTTTTATCATAAAAAATAATCCTACACGGGGTGATAAATAGGGGATGAAAGTTTGTATGGAAAACCCAGCATTTCTTAAGTTAGTGACATGAAAATTCAAATTTATGCTTTTGGTAGGAAATAAAGAAATATTTGGTACAGCGTTTTTATAAAATTATCCCCTAAAGGGTACAGTAGAGGTTGATTTTAAAATTCACAAATTATATTTAAATTTTTGTGTACCTACTTCTTTTTAAGAGATTTAAGAGATTGGGAATGGAGTCATAGTTCGATCTTGTGGTAAAATTTAGTCTTTATTTAATTTGACGCTTGTACGACGAAATTATTACAACGAGTAACTAGCTTTTGAACGAGTGGACACTCGGTCAAAAGTTATTTATTATTAGAGCGTGACTGGTATAATAAATTTTAACTAAACAAAGTGGCCCTGCCGCGTCTGTCTGTCTGTTTGAACGCGATAAACCCATAAAGTACTGAAAGGATTTTCATACGGTTTTCACAAATGGACGGAGTGATGCAGTGTATTATTTATTAAGGTTTTATATAAGTTGGCTGAAATATGACGATGATTGTTATTAATGTCGGAAAAAATCATGCTGACTGGGAGCTTTAAGCCGACCGTACACATCAACAATACATCGTAGCGATTTGAGTTTGCACACTTATACCGGTCGGCCACATGTGCAGACGCCAGCACATCTCAAATTTCTTTAATATATTTTCATCTTTATCGCCAAAGCATTAAGTTCAAGGTTGATTGGAAAATTTGACAGTTTCGGGTGGCTTGACCTCTTGGCGTCTGGACGTTCCAAAAGCTAGATAGTTTAATAAATCAGTTTTTACCATGTTTCTAAAATATGTATCTATGATTAGTGTAACTAATTAGCTATCTAATTATTCCCTAAATTCATTTCCGAAACTTTGTAAGGAATCTTTGCGGATATAATCATCAATTAACTTAATTACGTACCCACGTATATAAATGAGCTCATTAAGTATTAATGTCAAGTGCCAGCTGAAATTAAATAATATACTATATTAAACTTTATTAAGCGTAGAATTTAGAAAGAAGGAATAGGCATATTTTTACAGAATAAATTTTATGAATTTGTTACATTCTGTAAGTTTATGTAGCTTTTTTTTTGTTCATATTTCAACATTTCCTTACAAGTAACTAAGTTATTAAAAAATATGTAAATAACGCAACATTGATCTTTAAACTTATTTTACTGACATTTAAATAATGGCATCCCACGGAAATTCAATTTTGTACTAAAAAAAAAAGAGGGTTTTGTTTCTGGTTTTGATTTTCGATGGAAAAATTGTGATATTTTATATTAGTATTATTTATTAAAGTATCTACAAAATATCATTCGTAAGCTCTCATCAGTAAAGATGATTAGATACTTAAGTATCACTTAAAAGCCGAAAAAAAAAAAAAAAAAAAAACCGTTGCTTCATATAATGTGCGCATAAATAATTTTCAGACGACGATAATTATCGTGGACGTCCACGACATCACGATTACACAGGGAAGTAAAATGTATGGAAACTTAAGAAGACTCTTTTAAATTTCCATCCACGATAACGTTATAACGTGCACGTATTTTCATAGATTTTATGGACGTGGACGTCCACGATAATATCGTCACGTTAGTTTTTTTTTTTTTTTTATTATCTCGTAAGGTTTCTACAGTCATCCATGCTCGGATGTTGTTGTAGTTACTTCTACCCATGTGGCTGATGGCTGTTATACCATATGGTATGGTATGGTATGGTGGTATGGTCTGGTATCTCCCTCGTCACAGGATGATTACCTATTACAAAAATACTCACCCGTTACTCACCCGTAAACATGTCATTTTCAACTCTTTTTTTCTCTCCGAGAAGCGTGAAGTATGCACTAATTGTTACTACAACGCTATTGTCAAGTAAGTAGGTATACTTTCACGTAATATCTAGTATTACGTGAAAATATACTTAGGTACTTCACAATTTAGCTAAAAACCTATATGATATTATATAATCGTGTCTATTTCACATTGTTTTGCGGTGATTACTCAAACATAATAATGACCTAACAAGGCTGCAGCGATTTCCCGACCTATGCCAAGGTCGGCTCGTTTATACTGAACGTGCGCCCGCGCATTTAGCTAGTCCTTTTCACAAGGGAAATGACTAATATAATAGCATACGTAGCTTCGTGTATGCGTGGCAGGTGCATTGGTTTTTCCCCGTTACTTCAACAATCAAGGTAACCGACGCGACGGGAGAAAAGCATATCTAATAAAGTTTTCTAATATAACACTGCCCAGATTCGGATAATCCAGCTTATACCACAGAATACATAATAATACAAGTACAGAAGATTCACTCCGCAAAATCATTTAAATAAATAGCGACTCTTTGCTACGACACAATAAAGTGCAATAAGTGCGTATATCTTAACAAACCAAAATATAGGAAAATTAACTATTACTAAAAACATACTTTTAGGAACAACCTGTATCAATCGAAATCACATTCCTCCACCACTTTTTGTTTTAAAGACGGTCAGTTCGGTCACCGATGTTCGCTCGTTTGTTAGTATTAGATAAATGTTTCACTTAATACCCTCATTTTTATTTTAGTTGTTGTTTCATTTTAACTATGATTATAAGTTGGTTTTAGTTATCTAAATTGTATGGTCGATGATTTTGGTGCACGGTAAAACTCTAATGAGTTTATGTTTGCGCCAACATAAAGATGTATAAGATGTAAGTGTACTACTGAATAAATAAATAAATAATAATAATAATAATAATAATAATAATAATTCAGGTAGCACAGCGTTAATTACCATATTCACCTAGAAGTTGCCTCTCTATTGTGTAACTGTTATACCTTCTTAATCGTTAGGGTAGTGTTCTTTTACGACGCGGGCGGCGCGAGAGTGAGTGAACTAACGTGCGAGCCGGGGCAGGTGCGCGGCAGCTCACACTGAATTAGCCCGACAAGTCGAGCCCACCGCGTAACTGTAGCTTCATACCTAAAATGCGGAGTGCGCCTGGCCTACCTATAGGTACCTTATTAAACCCTTATATAACCCAAGCTTTGTAAGAGCGACTAAACTAATCATTGACGCAGAAAATCAATAACATAATATCGATGTTCTTAACTTAGACACTAAAAGGAACCGTTTCATATGTAAAAAAAAATAAAAATATTTTGACGATTTTTTAAAAAAAAACGGCATAATACTTTTCGGCAAATCGGCAACAAAAAAATCATAAATAATTAGCACTATAATCACCTGTAAGGATATTCCTGTTTAACTTTCTGTTTAAGAGATAATTAGATTTTTCATACTAGCTTCATACAAATTTTTCGTAAAAAAATTATAACTCCTTCGTTTTTGAGTAGAATTAACTCGGGTGTCATTTTTGATATAGTAATGACTAATAGAAGGTATATCCGGGAAAAAATTCGGCACTTGCAAATTGAAATCCCTAAGTCTATGAAAGCCGATTTTCAGCCCAACGTGCGGCGCCAGCGCTGCCATAGGACCGCATGTTTGTGTATAGGTAGGTACGAATCAATTTCGCTCGAGCGCCGCAATCCCGCCACACCGGAGCCGCGCTGGAGCCGCGTGTACATCGCATTGATACCGAGTTATAAGTAAAACAACGAGCATGCGGTCTGCCGCCCCGGTGCGTCTCCGGCGTCGTGTACACACGGCTAATACACATCAAGCTATATATTATATTTCCAGTTTACACTGACCTATCATTGTGAAGCAAATCCTATACAAAGCGAGATCAGCTTCTACTGAAAATGTATAGCTTGATCTGTAGCCGTGCGTACATGAAGCCTCACTAACACTAGACTTTTTCCGTTCGTCTCTTCTGCATGACCCTTTACTCAAATGTTACGGCACGTCGGGATCGGGGATGAAAATGAGTACATTAACACAGCAAAATGGGAATAACAAGTCATGTGAAATAATTTAGGTGGGGGGGGGGGGGGGGGGTTCGATTACTGCGACGCAATCTCAATAATGAGATGTTCAATAAAAAATAACGCCACTTTCTATAAGCTCTTACACGACAGGTAATGCGATGGAACACTTGAGAACTCCTAACGGCTTCCTCGAACTCTCTAAATCTTGGTGCGAATTTATAACATGAATACTTGAATTACTTGACCACAGTCATTTAAAAATAATTCTATCACTTCAAGTGTACTTTGAAGATCAAAGTACTTTAACACCTGCTACGCTATACTTTTTTTTTATAACTTTATAAAATATATTAGGTTAACTGAATAACAATTTGACTTATGCCAATAATGTAATTAGCACAATGTTATGCTTGAGATGTTAGATAACAAGACCATTCTAACAATATGGTACAATATTTACATGTGTTCGCAAAATTATTCACGTATTCTTACAAGGTCTCGTGTACAGGTGAAACCTACGTAAAGTTATTGTTAGATACCTACCACCCAGCAGCTAAATACCATCCATATATCATACATAATATAGTTTAGCTAAAATGATTACAACACTTGGTGAAAATTTAATAATAGAGTTCAATTTTATTTCGAACTAAAATATTTCACACAAAATAAAATAATAATAATTATGATTCTTTATTGGCATGAGCAGTGGTGGCCCAGTGGTAACGGCCCCGACTTACCTGTCGTAGGTCGTGGGTTCGAATCCAGGCAGGCACTTTACTTTGTGTAATTTATTTTTTTATCACCACTGCTTTCAAAACGGTGACGGAAAACATAGTGAAGAAACGGATCCTAGAACCAAAAGTTCGAACACATGTGACATCTACCAACCCGCACTGGGCCCGCGTGGTGGATTATGGCCTGCTCCCTGTCACTGAGAGGAGGCCTGTTTCCCAACAGTGGGGACGTTATAGGCTGATTATGTATTTACAGTGGGCTGCATCAATTGGATACCCCAGTTGTATTAAAATTTTAATACAACTGGGGTACCCGATTGATGCAGCCTATTTATTTATTTATATATACTAGCTTATGTTATATATGTTATGTAGCTGGCATGAAAAATATCTACAATCAAAGTGAAACTCTGACTCCTGCGTTTAGGTAAAAACACCTGTGTTTCAGAAGTCAAAATAAGGGAAAACATAGGTACAATCACGAGTACAAATACCTTGCACTTGCGCAAGTATCAACAGCGATTTTCTCCTAAAGTATTTACAGGTATTTTATGGTATTACGAACATAGTATTATAGAAACCATACTTATATGAAAAAGGCATTATCTCAAAGTTTAAATTTTTATTTCACGCGAAAAACGCTTTTGAATTTTGTGTAACTGTATTATGCTCGTGACTGTACAACTTCTTGATTTGAAAATAGAGAAAAAAAAACTTAAAAATTCCATTTAAAGTTTCGTTTTGCTTTCCAATGCGCACTTAACTTTGGTAAATCAGATATTATATTTTATTTTATTATTAATAATATATTGGAAAAGCCATTTGGAAAAAAATCATTAAAAAAAACCTTGCTCCTTATACAACAAAAAAAAAAACTGAATATTAAGTAATAATTTTACGAATATAAATCCGTCACAGACTAAACCAAGGAGCGTAACTGTACAACTTTTTTGTACCTTTTTAGTAATTTTACAAAAATACTATACCTATACATGTTTTAATTTTCTTATTATCTCTTTTTAATGAATTATTCATCAAGTGCAATTAAAATTATTTTAAACAGGTAGGTACTGCGATAGATTGATTATAAGTCAGGGCGCGCAGGATTCGCTTCAGTTTGGATCTTTGGTGCGGACAGAGCATTAACCATTATATGAATATAACTCTAAAAAAAAAGTCAACCAAGTAAAAACCTATAACAATAGATTTTAATACAAAATTCTTCTAACTTCTTAGTACAAAATTGATTACTTACGCCTTTAGCACACAGACGCGCAACGCTGCGGCTGCGGTAAGCGAAAACGTAGCGATAACTTGTCAAATTTTACGAAAAATAACGCGTTTCGCAGCGGTAAGCGTCGGTGTGCTAAAGGCGTTAGACTAGGGTTTGATCTCAGTTTTTTTGTAATTAGAACTTGTAACTTTTTCGAAATAGATATTAAAATTCAAAACCGACTCGATGGTTGAAACTTATCTATAGGTCTTGTAATATGGTCGTTTGATTCTACGTTTTCTTCCAAGCTACAGTGTGTTCAAATCGTTAACGTTATTTATTTGACCTGCAGGCAGCGAGGAAGAATGGCCGCTATGTCGAGCGCTCCCCTGCTCCTCGCCAACACGATGCTCACCAGCAAACTGCAGGACGATGACGTCAGATATGCTGAACCTGTGAAGAATAAGAACAGAGATTACGAGTGAGTACTTCTTCATGATATATGATACATTATGGTATATTATGTGTTGAACAAAGGATTTTATCACTCGATTATTATTTATAGATTATTTTACGCCCGGTTTCTGAAGCAAAAATCAACACAAAAATAAGCAACTAAATTGTCAAGCGCACTTCAACTGCTGTGATAGGTGGACTGAATTATGAACAGCCAATCGGATCACTTGACTTGCGTTTAATTTTTACACGTCAATTATTTTCGTTCAAGAAACCTTAAATCTGGTATGAGACTTGTTCATTCATTACCAGGCTTCGAGAAAGCCCTGTTATCAAATTTCAAAACAGAGTGCGGGTTTCTCATGAGTCGCTAATTTCAAAGGTGGCAATATGACTTTTCGTAGATTTTCGGCAAATTAAAAAGGAGAATGCCCATTATTCTTTGGACTGCCGTTGCGCATTAAAAATATTGTACGATAGCATAAATTGGATATAAAAGAGAGATGATGTCGTACTTTCAAAGAAAATAAGAATTACCCATTTATTTTGTGGGGTTTTTGTTTTTCTTTGATTTTCTTAACAAACCTACCTACTAAAAAAAAAGCAGTTTAATATGATTTGAATTCAAATAAGACAACAGAAAGTAGTTCCAACTAATCAATGAATGACCCCAAACAAATAATATTACATAGTAGGTCATGCTACTTGTAGGACCGTAGTCGTAAAAAAAAAAGTTTTTTACAAAAAAATACAACCGACTTCCAAAAACAACACTACAAAGTGAAAAATAACTTTAATTTCGGAAGTCGGTGTCTGGTTAAATGTATTTTTGTTTTTTGCCACCGACTTCCGAAATTATAGTTATTTTTCACTTTGTAGTGTTGTTTTTGGAAGTCGGTTCTATTTTTTTTTTTATGTTTTTATTCTTCACTTTTTAGTTGTGGTACCTACCCCACACAAATTCTAATACCACCATACCTGCAAAACAAACTAAAACATCATCCATAAAAAAGTGAGGAAAAAATACGTAGGTATTATTGAAGCTAACTCAACAACTGCCCAAGTAAAGTTAATCAATTTTATATGGGACCAACTTAAATGTATACCCTCTCGAATAAAACAAAAAAATGTTTCAAATCGGACGACTCTGTAAAAAATTATGCGTGGTCATACATAAAAAAAAAAAAAATTAAAAAAAACACGTGTTGAATTGAGAACCTTTTTTTTTCGTCGGTTAAAAAAACCAGACATGGCCACCTTATTTTTCTAGATAACTAGTCGTTATCTAGAAAAACTAGAAAATAACGTTGTCGGAAACTTTTTTATGAACAACATCAACTTTGCTGGAATCTCTACAACTTTTTTCCATAATAGCGAGAAAAACAAAATAATCTTATAAAGTTTAATCTTTATTCCACATTTTTGTAGAGGTCGAAAACATCAAGGTAATTAGCACTTTCACATTGTTATTGTAGGTATACCTACTCGTAAGTACCTACTTTCGTTTCCAATGTTTGTTAATGTACTTTAGGTTCTTGTGGATGTCTCATAAAAGAGGGGTATTCTTTTGTTGAGCTGACGAGCCTCGTCAGCTACAATAAGAAAATTCTACCTATTGACATGAATTAATTTGAAACCTTACTATCAAAGGGCAATACTCCGACACGCGGTGCCTTTGTGTCGCGCGCGATTTTATTGCGTGTCGCGCCTGTTTAGAGGAGCCTTAAGGGCACACTATTTGAATATTCCTGTTTTTAGAATCAATTTTAAATAGTCAAATTAGGGTATTTAGATCCTGAAAAAAAATATGTCATAGATACATCCTTGCTTTAGGTAAATCTACGGTTCAAAACACGATAAATTGTAATTTGTTCGATGAAAAAAAAATCCGAAATGGGGTCGATTTCAAAACTATTTTTTGTTTCATTTCCTAGTTATAGCACAAAATTATATGAAAATTGCATGTACCATGAGGTAATAGTGTTTCAGAGGGAATTCTACGGTTGGATTTTTAAGTGTAATACATTTTTTCTAAATAAACACAAAAATAGTAAATCGGGCTAAATCGGCTCGCGCTCAGAGTCCTGCGGGAATTCATCAAGGTTGGACCTGTGTCAAAATTTTTAAAAATTCGCTCTCCCTGCAGTTGTTCAAAAAAAATCGAATAAACGAAGAACACACTATATATGAAATTGCGATAGCTCAGAAAAAATATCTCGTAATTATATTATAGTTTTAATTCATAATATCGTTTTCGAAAATGTGATTATTTCTATGTGGTATGATGACGTTTAGTTGTCATCTTACGATAGTGTTAAGACACATTGCATTTTATTATCGGTAAATTTATAGTCAAGCGCGAGTAGTTTATAATTTTTTATCGTGGTCCTTTATGAAGAAGTTTTAAAACACATTTTTCTAAGATTTTTTCATCAGATTCATCCATAATACTATTTTCACTCTTCATCGAACTGTCTTCGCTACCATACCCTACCATATCCTACAATAATCACACATAATATAAATACAATGTTGGTTGTCGGTAAAACTAAATAACAATAAATAAAAAACAATAATAACAATAAATAACATAAATAAAACTTATCTGGCGATTTAAAAATTTGCCCTTATATAGTAGATTCGATAAATTATAGGTGTAGCAGTAGGTACGTCCCTTGATAATAAAGTACAGCAATTCTTCCTTTATATGTAGTTGTCGATATTTACTGATCTTCATGAGCAGTGGTCAACATCAAAAACAAAAGAATATGGTTACAGCATAAGCAAAATAGTACGACCATTTTTAGCCCATACTTAATAAAAATATTATGGTTTTTTTTTATTCAGTCACTAAAAGGGTTAAATAGGGGATGAAAGTTTGTATGGAAATTCACCATTTATGTCGATGGAATACCATCGGGCACACGGCTTGTCTACTTGATAAAATTCTTATATTCACTGACAGACAATGCACAGCCTAAACCGCTGGATCTAGAAGCATGAAATTTTGCAAAAGAGTTCTTTTTGTAACGAAAGTAATTAAATTTCTATTAAAATTGCAATTTAAAAAACCGTTGCAATTTTGAAATGTCCCCTTAGTACCGCAAAATCATGTTTTTCTCTAACTAGCTTCTGCCCGCGACTTCGTTCACAATATACTAAAACAACAGACACATTATAAAAAACTTTCCTGTACAGTACGTTAGTAGTTGTGGTATCAGCAGCCTAAATGTACAGGAGTCGTCCGTTTAAGGAGCAGCTTGTCCTGAGGTCGAAACCCGCAGCCTTAACAGCATATAATACCTAATGGCACAACACTGATACACTGAGTGATTCTTACAGATTGTTCCTGATGAACCTGGCTATCGCTAAAAAATATAACAGTGGATTGTACACAAGGGATTTCTCATTAATACTGTCAGCTAACCATTGATATTTATTTATATTATAAACATAGATGATATAAGTGGAATAAACTTCATGTATTCTGTGTACGTTCTACGAACTATCAAATAACAGTATATCAAAATGAAAAAAAAAGAATCGAAAAAAAATATCAACAGTTGAGA
The DNA here is from genome assembly GCA_946251885.1 of Cosmia pyralina. Classification (NCBI taxonomy): domain Eukaryota; kingdom Metazoa; phylum Arthropoda; class Insecta; order Lepidoptera; family Noctuidae; genus Cosmia; species Cosmia pyralina. Next base: position 19,069,695 of record OX276346.1, read on the forward strand.
ATCGAACTTTTGTGGTTTGCTTTGATGAAAGTTGACTAAAATAGACGTTCTTATGTTATTATTATGTCATGCATGATTGACATCCTTCCGCTAAGCCTTAACTCAAAGATTTAGCGCGATGATAATCATTTAAAGGTTAAATCTGTAACTATCTGCTATATGCATTTCTTACTCAGCCCAATGAAGTAATGGAAAAATTCACACACTGACACCGATATCGGCACGATATCTATCAGCGAAGACAGTGCGGGGTGAGAGTAGCGGGCATTCTTTCACTTGAGCAAACTTTATCACACTGCCGACTTCGAGACGTCGATACTTATTAGTGTGCTTGTTTGTTGCGTCGCGATGGTCATCGATATTCACCAATATCATGGGGCCGGTAATAATTGTACCTATCGCTATCGAATCGTGTTGGTATCGTTATCTGATAATGTGAAAACAAAACGACATTTTATGTAATAATCTTAGTTTACTCCACCGTAGACACCATAAAAAGTAAACATAAGAAAAAAAATCGACCTAAGAAAAACTAATTAAGTTGATCAACTGCAAATATTTTACACTGTGGCATGGATTTTCTGTGAAATCGTCGGCGGCGCGTCGTAAATAAACACGTCGCGCTGCATTTGGGGGAGGCGGAGGTAGCGTTTCAAAGGCCTACAGGCCCGAATAACCTGGCCTTAAGCCGGCTACGACCTTTAGTCTTTCCTTCGAGTACTATCTCTAACCATTCTTTCCTCATTGGTCTATACCCAAAGAACTACACACAATGACATGGGGGGCTTCCTGTAAGTGTCCGCGTCTGGTTTGCATGCATCAATCTTTTTGGCTGATGGATGACTAGCTGAAATATTTTAGACGAAAGTAAAAAGTGAAATAGTTGGTCAAGCTCATTTGTCTACCAATTTTTCTGAGCGATTTTTGGTAGGCGGAAATCTTACAGGTTTGCGTCACCGTGACACCGCGACACCAAGACATGTTATATGCATAATTTTATTTTCGAAATAAAATCTGCTCTAAGCTTCTATTGATAGTTGGGGTGAAACTCAATTTCACTTTGCAGGACCTCGCTTAGGCGAATTTCATGTATTTGAACGAGGTCAATATAATACAAGTACCTACCTACAATATTTCGTTTCAGGAAAAAGTTGAAAATACTAACAATAAAAAATGCATTCTGCTAACGATCAAAAGTTCGTTTTCTGTGTGAATTCGTTTTAAATCTTTTAAAGACTTACAATGGAGTTAAAAGTCATTTTAACTGTATTTTAAAGTTGTTTTTACAAAAGACATTTTAAGTGATCTTTAGTTCCGCTTTAAAACTAAATATTTAGGGATTGTCTTACTGTCTTTTTCTGAGTCTGGTCGAAATGAATAGTGTGAATAGTGAGTGATTGACATTATTGTTGTGGTCGTTACATTCTGCTGCTGCTTTCAGAATTTGATCAGTATCTTCAAGAAAAAAACATATTTGAAGATGAGCTTGTATCAATATCTTTACGGTCAGGAAACAAAATCATTGAAAATCTCACATTTGTACCACTAACCGCTGCTTTTGTGTTGTTTTGTTTTGCAGTTATGTAACTATGCCTACCTACCAAGTTTTTAAAACAGTAATTTGCAAGAATTTTTTATGCTTATGATACGAAATAAATAGGTTATATTTATTCGGAACAACAATTTCATTTTTAGTCCAGTTATAAAGAACTATAAATACCAACCTTAGTCATAAATGAGAGTTCACTATAAAAACGGATAAGGAAACAGAAACAACGGTAACACAAAACAATTAATTAATTATATTTGCAAGTCACACCCGTTACTTAACTAATTATTAAGCAATTAAAACAGCTACTGTTTTACTTATGGCAATCTTGTTAATTACAGATGGCAGGTGGTATGGAGAAACGTACTGGCGTTTGTGTACTTGCACGCTGCAGCTTTATACGGATTGTACTTGATGTTCACCGGGAAAGTGAAGATGTGGACAATTTTGTTTGGTAAGTATGCTTCATACTCCCGCCGCTAATTGCGCAACACACTATCAATCGGAGTTGGTTTCGCGTAACGACTGTCAAAGATCCACGAATGACGAATTTTAACGATTACAAATATACTTATTTCTCTACTACTCATCATTATGAACAACTTTTACTATGGGACCAAACATGAAATCGCGAAAAAAAATCAGCTGTTCAGGACATTTATCTAGTTACATCAAACTCGTCAAAATGTAGGGCACAGCAGATTTTTTTTCGCGATTTCAGGTTTGGCCCCTTAATAAAAGTTGTTCATAATGATGAGTACCTACAGTGACCCCATAAGAGGATATTGGTCATTAACCAGTAATCCTGTATACAACGTGTCGTTTTGCATCCTCGTCAAATTTCAGGGTGTGATACAGAACATCAAACCGAACAACTTTCTCCATGGGACCAACATCATAATCGCGAAAAAATTTTCAACCGTCCCATAGAAAACTTCAATACCTAGTCGACGCAAATGTATGGGACGGCTGATTATTTTTTCGCGATTACGATGGTGGTGCCATGGAAAAAGTTGTTCAGTTTGATTGTCTATACCACATCATTAAATTTGACGATGATGCAAAACGAATCGGTGTATATTACGCAATTAAAAACGATTGCAAATATATATAGGTATATTACGTATATACAAATATTGCTCATTTAACAGTTTAAGATGTAACAGGGTATGAGCCTTTTGCCATTAACCGGACACAAATCCAGACACCGGGATTCTACAGAGAAATTCCTGATAAAATAAATCCAATAACATTCCATATCTAACCTACCCTAATTACTTTCATAGTTACTGATAAAGAGAAGCTCAAGGCTAAGTAATAACAGCCGCACGGGTCGATCCGTCAGTTTAAGCTACGCTTTCCGGGGTTGTTCCGTGTATGGGTGACCGTCTTTACATACCGACACTCCTCCGTGCCTCGGAAAGCACGTTATAAGCCGTTGGTCCCGGCTGTCATTCGAGTATCTTTGACAGTCGTTACGGGTCGTCAGAAGCCCGGAAAGCACGTTATAAGCCTGGTCCCGGCTGTCATTCGTGGATCTTTGACAGTCGTTACGGGTCGTCACAAGCCCGAAAGTCTGACAACCAGCCTTACCAAGGGGTATCGTATTACCCAGTTACTGGGTTGTGGAAAGTACGCAGTTACTCCATGTAAAATACTGGTATTTAATTGCATCCAGTTAGATTGGAAGCCCACCCCAACAAGTTGGGAAAAGGCTAGGGATTGATTGAGTTACTGATAAACTTCCTGACTATTCAGAGTGCATAATAATGTTCTAATTGAAATAAATGCTACGACTTTGACTTTTTAACATTGACACTGGACAGAAGTCATTACGTCTCGTTTGCAATGCGGCACAACAAGTTCGCGATTTGTGCAAGGCGCACAAATCAGCAGTATTAGTAGGTACACACTGCTACGTATCAAGCTATACATTTCCAGTATAAGCTGACCTCTCATTGTACGGAAATCCTATACAATGCGAGATTAGCTTATACTGGAAATGTATAGCTTGATATGTAGCCATGTGACACAGAATAATAAAGCTATAGGTAGTAGTTTGTCTGGGCAGTGTCCTTGAATTAATTACCTAAGTCCGCTCGGTAGATAAATACGCGTCCGTCCGTGCGAACTGTTACGTACTGGTATATGCTCGTACTGAAATTTCGAAGCGCGTTCTTTCGGCCGTTTTCTATGAAGATAAACTACGGTAACATTATTATATTGTGGTATTGTAGTCAGCAAAAGTCAAGGCAAAATATACTTAAATGAGGGTAGGTACGTCTAGAGAACCCTAGTCAGTCCCTCTAACACATTGCTCATTGGCTCATATTTCCATAATATATATTTTCAAAATGGAACGAAGTAAGTAAGTATCTAAGTTATATACATCTTTTGTTTCCAGGTGTAAGCTTCGCGATCATGTCAGGTATGGGCGTGACGGCCGGGGCACACAGGCTCTGGGCACATCGCTCCTACAAGGCGCGGTGGCCTCTACGACTGTTCCTAGCTTTCATGCAGACCATGGCCTTTCAGAACCACATCTATGAATGGGTGCGAGATCACAGGTCAGTCATAATACCTTATTATTTTATTCATTTATACTAGCGATCCGCCCCTGCTTCGCACGGTTTTTACAACTTGACAAAACAACGAGATTAATTTATTATATGTATATGTTTAATATCGGTATATATACATAAACTTTCCTTATTAAATTATCTGAATGAAAATGATGATGAAATTAAAATGATGGTGAAAATCTCATCAAAATCCGTTTTGTGTAGTTTAGGAGCACAACGACGTCACACAGACAGATAAGAAAAGCGACTTTATAGTAGGTACATAAATAGAAACGGACAGTCCTCTGTGCAGGGCTTGCATGGAGGCTGAGGAAACCGTTACGCACGTGCGTAGGTGTTACAACAGATTAGAACAGAAACCCTCGGAACACCCAGATCTTTTATAGATGTTCTTAACAGACGACGACAGACGACAGACAGACGACATACAGACGACAGACAGACGACAGACAGATGACAGACAGACAACAGACAGACGACAGACAGATGACAGACAAACGACAGACAGACGATAGACAGACAACAGACAGACGACAGACGACAGACAGACGACAGACAGACGACAAACAGACGACAGACAGACGACAGACAGACGACAGACAGACGACAGACATACGACAGACATACGACAGACAGACAACAGACAGACGACAAACAGACGACAGACAGACAGACAACAGACGATAGACATACAATAGACAGACGACAGTCAGACGACAGACAGACGACAGACATACAAGAGACAGACGACAGACAAACGACAGAAAGACGACAGAAAGGCAACAGACGACAGACGACAGATAGACAACAGATAGACGACAGACAGACACGACAGACAGACGACAGATAGACAACAGACAGACAACAGACAGACGACAGACGACAAACAGACGACAGACAGACGACAGACAGACGACTGACAGACGACAGACAGACAACAGACAGACGACAGACAGACGACAGACAAACGACAAACAGACGACAGACAGACAACAGACAGACGACGGACAACAGACAGACGACGGACAACAGACAGACGACAGAAGGACGACAGACAGACGATAGACAGACAATAGACAGACGACAGACAGACGACAGACATACAACAGACAGACGACAGACAGACGACAGACAGACGACAGAAAGGCAAGAGACGACAGATGACAGACGACAGACGACAGACAGACGACAGACGACAGACAGACGACAGACAGACGACAGACAGACACGACAGACAGACGACAGATAGACAACAGACAGACGACAGACGACAGACAACAGACAGATGACAGACAGATGATAGACAGACGACAGACAGACGACAGACAGACAACAGACAGACGACAGACGACAGACAGACGACAGACAGACAGACGACAGACGGACGACAGACAGACAACTGACAGACGACAGACAGACGGCAGACAGACGACAGACAGACGACAGACAGACGACAGACAGACGACAGACAGACAACAGACAGACGATAGACAGACGACAGACAGACGACAGACAGACGACAGACAGACAACAGACAGACGACAGACAGACGACAGACAGACGACAGACAGACAACAGACAGACGACAGACAGACGATAGACAGACGACAGACAGACGACAGACAGACACGACAGACAGACGACAGACAGACAACAGACAGACGATAGACAGACAATAGACAGACGACAGACAGACAACAGACAGACGACAGACGACAGACAGACGACAGACAGACAGACGACAGACGGACGACAGACAGACAACAGACAGACGACAGACAGACGGCAGACAGACGACAGACAGACGACAGACAGACGACAGACAGACAACAGACAGACGACAGACAGACGACAGACAGACGAAAGACAGACGACAGACAGACGACTGACAGACGACAGACAGACAACAGACAGACGACAGACAGACGACAGAAAGGCAACAGACGACAGATGACAGACGACAGACGACAGACAGACGACAGACAACAGACAGACGACAGACAGACGACAGACAGACACGACAGACAGACGACAGATAGACAACAGACAGACGACAGACGACAGACAACAGACAGATGACAGACAGACGATAGACAGACGACAGACAGACGACAGACAGACAACAGACAGACGACAGACGACAGACAGACGACAGACAGACAGACGACAGACGGACGACAGACAGACAACAGACAGACGACAGACAGACGGCAGACAGACGACAGACAGACGACAGACAGACGACAGACAGACGACAGACAGACGACAGACAGACGACAGACAGACGACAGACATACGACAGACATACGACAGACAGACAACAGACAGACGACAAACAGACGACAGACAGACAGACAACAGACGATAGACATACAATAGACAGCGACAGTCAGACGACAGACAGACGACAGACATACAAGAGACAGACGACAGACAGACGACAGATAGACAACAGATAGACGACAGGCAGACACGACAGACAGACGACAGATAGACAACAGACAGACAACAGACAGACGACAGACGACAAACAGACGACAGACAGACGACAGACAGACGACTGACAGACGACAGACAGACAACAGACAGACGACAGACAGACGACAGACAAACGACAAACAGACGACAGACAGACAACAGACAGACGACGGACAACAGACAGACGACGGACAACAGACAGACGACAGAAGGACGACAGACAGACGATAGACAGACAATAGACAGACGACAGACAGACGACAGACATACAACAGACAGACGACAGACAGACGACAGACAGACGACAGAAAGGCAACAGACGACAGATGACAGACGACAGACGACAGACAGACGACAGACGACAGACAGACGACAGACAGACGACAGACAGACACGACAGACAGACGACAGATAGACAACAGACAGACGACAGACGACAGACAACAGACAGATGACAGACAGACGATAGACAGACGACAGACAGACGACAGACAGACAACAGACAGACGACAGACGACAGACAGACGACAGACAGACAGACGACAGACGGACGACAGACAGACAACAGATAGACGACAGACAGACGGCAGACAGACGACAGACAGACGACAGACAGACGACAGACAGACGACAGACAGACGACAGACAGACAACAGACAGACGATAGACAGACGACAGACAGACGACAGACAGACGACAGACAGATGACAGACAGACGACAGACAGACGACAGACAGACGACAGACAGACGACAGACAGACAACAGACAGACGACAGACAGACGATAGACAGACGACAGACAGACGACAGACAGACACGACAGACAGACGACAGACGGACAACAGACAGACGATAGACAGACAATAGACAGACGACAGACAGACAACAGACAGACGACAGACGACAGACAGACGACAGACAGACAGACGACAGACAGACGACAGACAGACGACAGACAGACGACAGACAGACGACAGACAGACAACAGACAGACGACAGACAGACGACAGACAGACGACAGACAGACGACAGACAGACGACTGACAGACGACAGACAGACAACAGACAGACGACAGACAGACGACAGACAAACGACAAACAGACGACAGACAGACAACAGACAGACGACGGACAACAGACAGACGACGGACAACAGACAGACGACAGAAGGACGACAGACAGACGATAGACAGACAATAGACAGACGACAGACAGACGACAGACATACAACAGACAGACGACAGACAGACGACAGACAGACGACAGAAAGGCAACAGACGACAGATGACAGACGACAGACGACAGACAGACGACAGACGACAGACAGACGACAGACAGACGACAGACAGACACGACAGACAGACGACAGATAGACAACAGACAGACGACAGACAACAGACAGATGACAGACAGACGATAGACAGACGACAGACAGACGACAGACAGACAACAGACAGACGACAGACGACAGACAGACGACAGACAGACAGACGACAGACGGACGACAGACAGACAACAGACAGACGACAGACAGACGGCAGACAGACGACAGACAGACGACAGACAGACGACAGACAGACGACAGACAGACGACAGACAGACAACAGACAGACGACAGACGTGATCAACTTCTGGAGGGAGATGGGCTGGTTGGAATAACCCCCGACGGCCGCCATGGCCCACGCACAATGGTCCACATGAAGTTCTAAGTGCGGAAACCAAATCCTCTAACATAGAACATAGGTACTTAAAGAAGATACGATTAGTTGTTGACTATCAAAATCACTCTTATCAGTGAGTTTAATTAAAAGGCTAAATGGCTGATATTCTACATTTAATGATTAAAAATTTTCAACCATTTCAGCCTAAAGAATGAAGATTAAATTTTAATCTTCATTCTTTTGTTACCTAAATATTGGCACAGAATCCTTTCGGTAGATATAAATACGAGTACCCGTCATCCGTGCGTAACTGCCGCGCGCTCGAATTATTGCGTACTGGTATATACTGAGATTTCGAAGCGCGTCGTTTCGGCCATTTTTTATAAAGATGTAATACTGCATACTGTGATATTGGCGTGATAATAAAATTAGCGTATCATCTTTTTCCCTATTTACCTCGCGGCGATGTTTGGTACCTACGTGCAAAATAAAGTAAAGAGCATTGACAATATTATCGAATCCAAAGAGCATAGTAACCCCAGTACAGAAGAATTATATTGATAATGCCAAACCTCTGAAAAACAAATATTATGTCACATTACCAAATAAATTCGTGACTCTTCGTTGATGCTCACTTAGCACTAGTACGACTTTAGTTTAGCCCCTGTATTTATTCGGCGGTACACAAATTAGGCGCTCGAATTAGGTGTGCCTATAGTTTGACAAAATTAACCATACGGTTCACTAGCGATGACTAAATGCTTGCACACACATAGACGGTATCTATACCTAAATATTTTTAGTGACGTAACTTCACTACTTTACCGGATATGTCGATAGTACATAGTATATCTCTACGACGATCGAAGTTTTGCACCACCTTGTAAATAACAGTATTTATGGTTTCACTCACGTGTCTGTTATCGGGATTCCCCGACTAGTTTTGAACTCAACGAATGAATTTTAGTTGTGAAATGAATCATGAAAACATTCAAGGGTCAAATTTTGGGTTAAATAGAACATAAGTTCTAATGAAACAATGGATCTGTGGTTTTACTTAACCCGGGAAACAAATGAATGCGTTGAGTTTCAAGCTACAACATCCAGCCAGAGGTCCCCAAAACATTTGTAAAGAGTTTCTACAAGTATTCTATTTGTTAAGTCCTAGGAAATGTCACGTTCTACCGGTAGATAACTTAGGTGATTAGTGTAACGAGTAGTCAGATCATTACGAGGAATACAACAGGGACACATGACGTCAGCTATCAGATTCGTAACGCACAGTTGAGCACTTTAATTGCAATACATCACGTTTATATTCTCTACGCTTATGTTTATTTACTTTATGGAAAAAACTAGCAGAAACGTCATTATGGATATGAGGTTTGGATGCTGCTAGGTACTAGGTAGGTACATTATTACTGAGAATGACAAAAAAATTTGAACATGTTTATACCTAACCATTTGACTAATATTAACTGACTGCTCAGGCGCTCTGGGTTACCACACTAGACACACACTAGGTATACACTTTCTAAATAGATTTTCAGGCTGAAATTAAATAGTGAGGTAACTAGTTAAATAATGATTAAATTCCCCAGAACCTTCTATATCTAAAGCATAAGCCACACTGGGAACGAAGCGAAACGAAGCTATTCGTTTTGCTTCGTTGCGCAGTAAGCGAAACGAAAACGGAAGTATAAAAACACGCGAAAGAAAACACAACGAACTTAGCTTCGTTTCGCTTCGTTTCCCGTGTGGCCTGCACTTAAGTAAGTTTAAAAGCTTCTGATAAAATAAAGCCATGGAGTGTACAAACTTCAAACGATCTTTTTATTTGTTTGAGCCCGAATTTGTAAATCTGAAACCAACAATCTACCTTTTTGCTATTTCAAAAGTTAAAGGACCTTTTATTTTTATTTTGCTCCTATGTAAACGTTTTTGGATTTAGTAATAAAATTTATCCAAGCAGCTCCCTAATTGCGTAACACATTATCGATCGGAGTTAGTTTCATTTTGAAACAAATTGCTATTGCTAACATATGGCTTCATATGTTCGAAAAAGTCTGCTCGACAACGTAAATAACTCAATGAATGTTGTTGAATTGTCAAAATGAAACCAACTCCGATAATGTGTTACGCAATTAGGGTGCCGGAGTGGTTTCCAGTCGCACCTTCCAGGGGTCTGGTTAAATTGTGTCTCACCTTCGATACGTTAAACTTTAGGGTACAGATTCCTACGATGTCCACAGCAGTCGTTTCGCTTAATTCAGTAAGACCAGCAAACAAATGGCTTCTACTTTTCGAATCGTTGTTACAACATTCACTTAGTTACACGAAATTAATTACTTTGTTTGACGCAGGGCCGCGTTTATGGCTGCTTCAATAGTGTTCTTTACGTCCTCAATGTATAGTCAGCAATAAAAGTCGATTAACCCTAGCAGTATTTTAATTCTAATTATTGAGCGAAATATTTAATTCAAATCGGAACAGAAGTACCTAAAATTTTAAGAACATTAACTCCTAACAGTTGAACGAAAAAAAGCAGTTTATCGAACAATTTTGTGTTAATTTATATGATATTAAAAAGTAGCAGTGTTAACCGACTTCTGTTGCTGACCGTACCATTGCGGATATTTGCGGTGAACCACTTTTACTATGGCAATAAGGTTCAAAAGTGGTTCACCGCAAATGTCCGCGATGGTACATGACTAATACTTTGGACACCAACAAGTGGGTCTGGTCAGGGCAAACAACAAACCAGCAAACTAGTGAAAACTTCGGATGTATTGGTGAATTATTTGACTAATCATCACTTTCCTCATATAGAGTCCACCATAAATTTACGGAGACGGACGCAGACCCTCACAACGCGAAGCGCGGCTTCTTCTTCTCCCACATCGGCTGGCTGATGGTGCGCAAACACAAGGATGTCTTCGAGAAGGGCGCCACCGTTGACATGTCTGACCTGGAGAAGGACCCGATTGTTATGTTCCAAAAGAAGTAAGTAACAAACATGATATTTACTAAGTGTTGGAAATTGTCTCGTTATATTGTTAATAGCTTTTGCCCGCGGCTTCACCTGCGTGGATGACGGGAACGAAAATCCTTCCTTATTCCTTGTCTACATTATAAACGGAACCTCTGTGCAAAATTTTAACTTTCTAGGTCGAAGGGTTTTGGTTGGGCTGGGCGTTGATGAGTCAGTCAGTCAGGACTTCTTTCTTTTTTTATTTATAAAAGTTATAACAATCAAGAATCTACACGTTTTTAAAGGCCTCCAAAGGAAGGTCGTAACTTCAAAGATCATAAAGAAAGAAAAAGCATTTGTTGATCAAAAGTCAAAAGCAGTATTTATTTCCTTGAATTACTGTTGAATGCCTACTTGAAGCCTTTCAAACGATGTTTATAACTACTTGCCTACTCAATATTTTCCTCATTTCCACAATCACTCCATTGTAGTACCTACGTACTAAGAAAAAAAAAAATTAATTTCACTGGATTTTTTTTTTTTTTTTTCTACTGAGCAAGCACTGAGTAAGGCAGCTTCAGAATATGATTTCTTTACAAATAAATATCTGTTACGAATTTCCACGAAACCATTATTGAATTAGAGCATTTATATTTGCTTCAGTTGTAGTTCATTTACCCATCTGCGCGACCCGCCCCCCGCGCAAGCCCGGGTGAAATTGCCCCGGAACACTTTTTTTCGCCACGCGACGGTCTTCCGAAGCACTTAAACTCTGCTTTTTAACCGACTTCAAAAAGGAGGAGGTTATCAATTCGTCGGAACCTTTTTTATTTTTTTTTTATGTATGTTCCCCGATTACTCGAAGATGGCTGGACCGATTTGGATTGTTTTTGTTTAATTCGAGAGGGTATATATACATCACAGTTGGTCCCATATAAAATTGATTAACTTTGCTTCTGTAGTTTTTGAGTAAGCTTCAATAATACGTATTTTTTCCCCACTTTTATATGGATGATGTTCTAGTTTGTTTTGCAGGTAGTGGTATTAGAATTTGTGTGGGGTAGGTTCCACAACTAAAAAGTGAAAAATAAAAACTTTTTTACAAAAAAATACAACCGACTTCCAAAAACAACACTACAAAGTAAAAAATAACTTTAATTTCAGAAGTCGGTGGCAAAAAACGAAAATACATTTAACCAGACACCGATTTCCGAAATTAGAGTTATTTTTTACTTTGTAGTGTTGTTTTTGGAAGTCGGTTGTATTTTTTTGTAAAAAAGTTTTTTAAACAAAACGTTTATATAAACTGATAGACCAGGCTACACTACACAACTTGTATTATAACTTTAAATCAACAAAATATGTAATAGCAACAATATTATCTGTTGTATACATGTACCTACGGGTGTGGACCGGCTTTTGCAGAATTTCCATAACATTTCCATTCTCTTGCCCTCTTATCCCAATTTATTTGGGGTCGTCGCAACATGTCTTGTTCTTCCATACTTCTCTATTCATCGTCTCGGTAGTCCACTTCCTTTTCTAGCCATATCATCTTTGACACCGTCCACCCATCGTTTCTTTTGGGTATTCCCCTACTCGTAAACATTCATATTCAAACCATTCCTCACAACATTTTCCTCATTACTCCGCATCACATATACGAGTAATATGGACCATTACAATTGATATGAAAGAAATTAAGGACACAGTATCACAGTCGTTGGTATTTGACTACTTGTTAAACATCCGACGACAATAGGTGTCATAATTCTGTGTCTATTGCTTCGCCTGTAACCAGCAATACGCCTTCTAACCTTCACCGCACATTTCGCGGTTTAACCTATAATATAACATCATATTAATTCCATCCCTGTGGTAAACAATTATATCCTTCCCTTCTTGTGGTATTTAATTACGCTAGAGGTTTAATAGATCAATGATAACTCAAGATCCGTTTACCTGGAAACAGAGTGAACACATTGTACAGATCTTTGTTTACAAACATACATATTTCTACAGGTTCAAAATCTATATATATAAATATGACTACTGAAGACAAATTCTAGCCAACGGGTATTGGAACTTACGACTTACGAGTTGTAGGTCGTGGGTTGACCCCAGGCAGGCGCTTTACATTGTGTAAGTTTTTCATTACCACTGCTCTCAAAACGGCGAAGGAAAACATCGTGAGGAAACCAGCATGTCCTAGAACCAAAAATTCGAAGACATGTGTGTGACATCCACCAACCCGTACCGTGGTGGACATGGCCCACTGCCTCTCACTGAGAGGAGGCCTGTGTCCCAGCAGTGGGAACATTACAGGCTGAATATGGGTATTGGAACGCTCCTAACTTATTTATGTTGATTACTAGACTCTTCAACCCGTCTGCTTCTCATCAGTTCTCGTTTTGAGAATTCGGCTGTGAAATATACAGGGTGTCCAGTAAATAGCACGACATACTGCAGGAGGTGATAGCTTGGGTCAATACCTATCAAAACAACACAATATACGTTCAGCAAAATCTTATGGATTTTTTTTCACCACTGTAGGTTAAAGTTATGCGAAAAGAAAATCATTATGTGAAAATTTAAACAAAAAATACTATTTCTTGAAACATTCTTGTTTTTGATAGAAAAAAGACTTATCAATGAGTAAAGTAACTATTCACGAATAATTTGATGTAAAAAAAATAATAGAAAAGGAATTTTTCATTACGAGATGCTTAAAAATCTGTTTCAAGGTAGAGATTTTTCGATATTTCGGAAAATTTTGTAAAACTGTAAATCCGTAAGATTTTGCTGAACATATATTGTGTTGTTTTGGTAGGTATTGACCCAAGCTATCACCCCCTGCAGTATGTCGTGCTATTTACTGGACACCCTGTATATTCAGAACTAAGTTCTAAAGATCCGCTAAGTTAATAAACACCTGATTTTGAACTAACATAGTGCTTGGTTCACTTTAGCTGTTTGAAGAATGTAAACTTTGCAATTCGAACTATTCTTAGGTGCTTATTTGAACAATAATCCTCGGTAGATATAGCTTTCGTGGATAGTGCCTATGTATCGTAAACGACCTCAAAAGGATTATCTTTTCTCTATTTTGGTCCATGATGAAGAACTTTTTTTGGTTTCCAAGCAAGCAATGAAGTAGCCAACAATTTCATAAACTACAACTAACATGATTATGTTATGTTAGTTGTATTTTATGAAATTGTTGGCTACTTCATTTCTTGCTTGGAAACCAGTCAGCCAGCTTCAGTCTATTGGCACAGTTGTTCGACGCCATTTTAAAAATGTTTACGATCTCTTTCCAGAACATATCTCGTGGTGATGCCAATCCTATGCTTCATTATCCCTGCCTGGATCCCCGTCTACTTCTGGGGAGAGAACGCTTGGATCTCGTGGTACGTGGCGTCCATCACCAGATACACAGTGGCGCTCCACTTCACCTGGCTCGTCAACTCCGCGGCCCACATTTGGGGCAATAGGCCCTACGACAAGTAAGTTATCAACATTTCACTTTAAAGTCATCAAGTTAAACGAACATTCGGTGAAAGTTGAAAAAAATGCAGCGAATTCTTGACCCGGTTACGGCTCAGTTAACTTATATAGAGATTATTGAACAAAATATTACTTAGTTACTTTGTTATTGTATGTACTTTGTTATTAATGGCACAAGTTTAACTGTGTACTGGTTTCTGTAAGTTGTGTTTCAGGATAATTTAATATACGTTATAATGTTGACTAAGTTATTTACTTATTTGCACAAATTAATTTGTGGTGATATTTTAGGAAAAAATTACGTACTTACGCGTTATGTTACTTTAAAGGGGAAGAAGCGCCATGGTAGCCCGCGAAATTCAAATTTTCTTACGTTTTTTGCAAATTTGTTGGTTAAGTTTGGTTTGCGACCGTAACGAATAGGTTTATATAAAGAATTATAATCATTAGAATCAGTAATTAATACAACTCTTGAAGATAATCCTCAATTATCATGATTTCATGAAACAGTCATTCAATAGGATTACGGTCTTAATAAAATAATAAATAATAAAGCCTTTAATCATTCCTTAATTCCAATAAATGAAGTTAAGAACGCTGTTACAAATGGGTAGTCAAATCATTACTTTTTTACACAAAAGTATGTTTATTATATAAAATGCTATGTATTCTTAAAATGTTTTTTGACCAAATTGTTGATAGATATGCAAGGTATGATTCTGAACTGTAAATATAATTTTAGATAGGTACATTTTCTCAATAAATGTACCGAACTAAAAATTTTCACTTCGGTACATTTATTGAGAAGTTGTTTAATAAAAAAATTATATATAAAGTTCAGAATCGTGCCTTGCACATCTATCAACAATTCGGCCAAAAAACATTTTAATAATCCGAAGCATTTTATTTAGCAAACATATTTTTATGTAAAAAAGTAATGATTTGACTACCCATTTGTAACAGCGTAAATAAAAAAAAGTATTTAA
The DNA here is from genome assembly GCA_946251885.1 of Cosmia pyralina. NCBI lineage: Eukaryota > Metazoa > Arthropoda > Insecta > Lepidoptera > Noctuidae > Cosmia > Cosmia pyralina. The sequence goes on from OX276346.1 coordinate 19,085,429, forward strand.
TCAATTTTTAATTAAGGACCCCTCGACGGGTATAGGTCTCCTCCAGTAATTTCCAGTTTTTTCTGGTTTTTGCTTTCTCAAGCCATGATTTGCCAGCCAATTCCACTATCTCGTCATGCCAACGCTCTGCTGGTCTGCCTCTTCTTCTCTTACCGTGTGGGCCTTTCCAAGCGGATTACGGTCTTAGAGAGTCATTAATATGACGATTATAATTCTGTAAATATGTACTTGTTGCGGTAGCGAATCATATTACACACACACACACACACACACACACACACACACACACACACACACACACACACACACACACATTGTTATATAAAAATTGTTTTATTAAACACTTAATTAAAATAACTTCAATGGCCTGACTTAGTACTCAAAACGTGACAACCATAAGTTAGTTAAATACAACGTGTCGTTTTGAATCCTCGTCAAATTTCAGGGTGTGGTACAGAACATCAAACCGAATAACTTTCTCCATGGGACCAACATCATATTCGCGAATTTTTTTTATTAATACACATATAAATTACATTTTTAAATATTAGACTATAAACAATATAAAAACATTCAAAAACATAAAAAATTGTAGCCCGCCGGTATTATTATTATGTATGTATTGCTATTATTCTTAAAAAAAAAAAAAAAACTTGAAATAGGAATTCTTCGTCTTTCGTTGTTGACGGTGCACTAAGAAATAAAGAAAATCCAAGTCAATTTATAATTGCCAACATAAATTTTAGTTCACGTTCGATGTGTATATAATAGGTAGGTACCACATCGCGTGATGTTTGTTATGTAATAGAGACTACAAACGACCAACATCCTGATGTTTCAGTCAATTTATTTGTTCAATTACAGAAATTCACTATTGCCGCTTATTGAACTGTACCTACGCTAATGTAATAAAAATAATCATTGTGAAAGTGGGAAATAATTGTAATTTAACATAACATCATGTCTTGTTTCCCCGAAGGGTTCTGTCAACTATTCTGCCGAACCCTTACCCTACAAATAAATAAAAATAAAAAAAGGTTTATTCACAAAAAAAAAAAAAATACAAAAACACGTGTAGATTACAATTCATTACAAGTTGCAAAATCTGTACAAAATGTAACCCTGTCTCTTAGACTAGGACATAGCCTGTATTCTAAGAGACAATATTCGACCCAATAATTATTATTTAAACATGATTTAATACAAGAAATGGAGAGTGTTGATGTCTTAAACTTCTGTCATTTTGTTATGTGTAGTGTAAATTAAATTAAATGCCGTGTTCCATATACGTTTGAGTTTATGATTGGGTGTGCTTAATTGTGGGCATTTTTAATGTAAAATCAGTAATACAATTCCTTAAGTTAGTATAATCCCCAAATGTCAAAATTTCATGAAATAGTTTTCCAATTGGATTACCTGCTCTTAGAGAGTTGTATTAATTATTATTAATAATTTTAATTCTTAATAAAACATTCCATACGTTGTTAGTAAATAATACTTAATAATTTTAACTAATGACTTTAATAATTATAATTCTGTAAATACGTACTTGTTGCGGTTTTAATCATCGTACATCCTAACGACTTGCAAATTTCAAAAAAACTACTAGCCTACTGTGTAAATTACTTACTAGGTGTTGTACAGACGCCAGCACATCAAGTTACTACAATCTGTCAAATTTCTTTAATAGATTTTCATCTTTATCGCCAAAGCATTAGGTTCAAGGTTGATTGGGAAAATTTGACAGTTTCGGGTGGTTTGATCTGCTGGCGTCTATACGTGAGCAAAGACTCCGTGTAGTCCTTTTGTAGTAGCCACTCTGTTGCTTCGTATTTAACCTTATATGTGTTAAGTTTACAATATTTAATAGCGAATTTATTTTTGGTTTAAAGAAAGAAAAATATTTTATTTGGGATACGCACAGGAAATTCAGTTAAAAAGGAGCATATAAAAGTAACAAAATTAACATTAAAAAACAAAAAAAAATTGTGGTGATCATAATAATAATTTAGTAGATAGGTATAATCACCGGTTAATAAAAGTAGGTAGCTATCTAAATAAGAAGAAGCAGTTTGTTTCCAATCGCTATTGAAAATATTATAAATCTTGACTAGCTTTTGCCTGCGGATTCGCCCGCCTGTATTTCAGAAAATATCCCACGGGAAGTCCAGGTTATCCGTTCAGCCGTTTTTGGGCCGGAACCTACATCCAGAAAAACAGACAAACGACGAACAAAAATTCTTCGTTACTATTGTATTATATTTATAGATAATTGGATAATTGGAGGAGCTCGTGGCTAAGTAATAACAGCCGCACGGGTCGATCCATCAGGTTAAGCTACGCTTGCCGGGGTCGGTCCGTGGATGAGTGACCATCTTTACATACCGAGACTCCTCCGTGTCTCGGAAAGCACGATAAGCCGTTGGTCCCGGCTGTTATTGATGGATCTTTGACAGTCGTTACGGGTCGTCAGAAGCCCGAAAGTCTGACAACCAGTCTTACCAAGAGATACCTATCGTATTACCCAGTTAATGGGTTGTGGAGGTCAGATAGGCATGCAGTCGCTCCATGTAAAATACTGGTATTCAGCTGCATCCGGTTCGACTGGATATAATTGCTACTAGATTTAGCCAGGCATTACGAAAAGATACGACTAGAAGGTAAACAAAACGAACCATTCCGGACGTATCCTCCTCCTACATTATCAAATGCTGCCTTGAACGGTTTCACGTGATTACCGTCAAACATAGGATAAGCAGAATAAGTGTTTAGGTACATACAATGCTAATTAGAGAGCAATAGCTATACAAGTTGTTATTAATAATTTTATTATACTACCTATCCTTGAGCTATTAATAAAATATAATTTTTATGCCATTCAATATTATCGCAATGATATTGTATGGTGTTACATAGAAACTATACACCGCTTACACACGTTAATTTCCGTAAAAATAATCTCTGAGCAAAATAATAACGCAACGTATTGCTATTCCAGAAACATAGGCGCTACTGACAACAAGACGGTCGCACTTTGTGCGTTCGGCGAAGGATGGCACAACTACCACCACGTCTTCCCTTGGGACTACAAGGCGGCAGAACTTGGAAATTACAGCACAAACTTGTCTACTGCCTTAATAGACTTCGCTGCTAAACATGGTAAGATTTTACCTACCTACCAATTTATAACTATGTAATTTGTTAGTTAATATTTAATGCCCTACGTAAGTGCAACCTAAATTGTGTTGGTAAATACTCGTAATGTCTCTTTCTGTACACTAAGTGCTTTTAAAAAAGAAGACTATCCCGTATATAGCTACAAATTGTAGGTTCATAGGTGCCATAAGTACCTATTGAAATTTCACTCGTATTCCATGCAACCATTTCCAGCGGATGGTATTATTTCATACTTTAAGTGTCTCATTCATAGAAATTTAAAAAAACAGTCTTATATCTATGGTCTCATTTGTGAACAAGCAATACACGAGCTTCTGTGTCCGATTAAAGGAAGTCTATCAATTGGGAAGTATTCCACTTACAGCACCGATTCAGACAGCTCTTGACAAAAGCGAGTGGCACCTAAACTATCCCACTTAGCTACTAATAATACTGAAACAAAATTGCAATAGTTTAGAAAATATTATTTAATTCCACGAATGGCACCTACGTTAATAATTAATATTCCGTGTAGCTGCAATCCGCGAAGCCTAAGCTGAGCTTTGCATTTGTGTGATGCCGGGGCCAAATTAACGGGATATGCCGTTGATTATTGCGTTGAAGGGCGTTAGCCGAATTTAACTACCGCGACGTTTATGGCGTTTATGGGCATTGACGGTGAGGTCAATGTGACCCAGGCATGAGTGCACATAGATAGTGTACCTAGATGTGACGTCCGGCTTAGAGCTCAATACGTCCTTTGCTTGGTTTATGGACGCTGTTACAAATGGGTAGTCAAATCATTACTTTTTTAGACAAAAGCATGGTTATTAAATAAAATGCTTTACATTCCTAAAATGTTTTTTGGCCAAATAGTTGATAAATTTATTATAAATTTGGTTCGCGACCATAACGAATAGGTTTATATAAAGAATTATAATCATTAGAATCAGTAATTAATACAACTCTTTAAGATAATTCTCAAATATCATGATTTCATGAAACAGTCATTCAATAGGATTACGGTCTTAATAAAATAAAAAAAAAATAAAAAAGCCTTTAATCATTCCTTAATTACAATAAATGAAGTTAAGGACGCTGTTACAAATGGGTAGTCAAATCATTACTTTTTTACACAAAAGTATGTTTATTATATAAAATGCTATGTATTCTTAAAATGTTTTTGACCAAATTGTTGATAGATATGCAAGGTATGATTCTGAACTGTAAATATAATTTTAGATAGGTACAGTTTCTCAATAATTGTACCGGACTTCGGTACATTTATTGAGAAAATGTACCTATTTAAAATTATATTTATAGTTCAGAATCGTACCATGCGCATCTATCAACAATTTGGCCAAAAAACATTTTAAGAATGCAAAGCATTTTATTTAATAAACATACTTTTGTGTAAAAAAGTAATGATTTGACTACCCATTTGTAACAGCGTCCTTATAATCGGTTTATACTGCTTTTTGGCAATCGACTTTTGTTCTTTGAGTACGAGAGGCCATGACCAAAACCATGTTGCATTTAGTTGATTCTGAACCCGACTCAGTGGGCAGCACCGGTCAGAAACGTCACAGTTACGCACACAACACGCAGACACGCAGATGCAGTGACGACACGGTTGGCGCAGTGGTTGAGCGATTGACTGCTGCGCAGCATGTCGCGGGTTCGATTCCCGCACGGAACAAATATTTGTACGACCTACAAGTATTTGTTCCGAGTCTGGGTGTTTTTCTATCTATAATATGTATGTATTTACAAAAAAAAAAAAAATGTATATAAGTAGTTTATCAGCCATCTCGTTACCATAACACAAGCATTAGGTTGCTTAGCTTGGGGCTAGATGGCGTTGTGTGATATGTCCAAACATATTTATTTATTTATTTATTTAGTTTTATGGGAGTTCATTACCGCTATGTCAAAAAAAAAATAGGCATTTGGTTTTATCACATTAAGAGATGGTGGAAAGGTTTCGTAATCAAAACCTCGTGTACATTTTGCGCGTCACATGTGATTTTATACGGTTTTGGTCGTAAAACGATCGTAAGACAAAAATTTTTTTCATGGGCTCTCGTACCATTTTGGTGATCACTCACACAAATGCAAAGTTCAGCTTAGGCCTCGCAGACTGTACCGATATTACCGATACAAACTGGTGACATTACTCAGCTCTTCCATTCCAAGTTCCATTTTTCTATAAAAAGATAACAAATGCGTTTTTCTTCACAGGTTTGGCTTACGATTTGAAAACAGTATCAGCCGATATGATCAGACAGAGGGTGAACAGGACAGGAGATGGAACTCACCCGTGGTCTAAGGAGGGTCTAGAAGAGGGAGAGCACTACCACCCAGAGAACCCAGTGTGGGGCTGGGAGGACACGGACATGACCGAAGAAGAGAAACAATTTGCAGAAATCGTCCACAGAAAAACTGAATAGATTCCTCAAGTTATGGAATTTGTTTTAATTTTTCTTCTGTACGAATGAACGTCCCTATAATTATTTCTGGTGACTGACTGTTATTGTATTTTGTGTGCATTTTATGTTTAAATTTTATTGTAATATTCTTTAGCATATTAAGCATGTTTAGCGTGCTTGAAATTTGCTCCTACACACATCGCTCAAGAAACTTTTATAGATACATTGTGTCGCTTCTACATGAATCAAATGATAGAAAGAGCCAAGCAAAAGAAGTTCCAATGGTTGTAATTTTGTAAATAACAAATTGTGAATGTAAAGTAATAGTTTAATATATACGTACCTATTATAATTATAGTTACTTTCCTGGTTTTGATGATGGGACACGTCCTTAACAGAATTACATGTTGTATATTATTGAATTAACGGCATTCAGCCGAAATCTTGCATAAGGCTAAGTTAGGTAATTAATATACACAAGAGATAGGGTCTGGTATTATTCATAAGTGACTGAATCGACTTATGTATCTAATACTGTGTTAGTATTTTTAGTATATTTCGTACACTTGTATGTGATATTGTTCTGATGGTGACTGCTAAAGATATTTATTTTTTAATTTATTACTTTATTAAGAGCCTGAATAGTGTCACGTTTGAATAAGTAGTAAAGATCTAACGGATGACTTTTTTTACCGTCTTGAAAAAAATTGGGTATATTAGGTGAACGGAGTAGAAGCGTATGGCATACCTAGTTTTTTTTTAATAGCTTTGCCAGAAAAAAATATCTAAGTATGAATAAATACTACAAATTCGATGTAAACTTTTCATTTTAGAACAATAAAAACATGAATTTTGAAAAAAAAAATCCTTTAAAAATATCGAAATTCAAATCAACCTGCATTATGATTTGAATTTTGATTTTATTAATTAAAAAAAAACTAGATATGCCATAGGCTTCTACTCCGTTCACCGAATATACCCTATTTTTTTCAAGACGGTAAAAAAAAGTCATCCAGTATAAAACACAAACATTTTCAAAACAAACGACGCTAATTTTAAGATGTTTCAGGCCCTTAGTGAAACTTGACACAAACTTGATGTAAGTTTTAATTTATTTAGCAGCGAAACATTCGGAATGGAAAGCTGCTTTAAATAAGGTTAATAACGCCCACACTCTGAAACATTATGGTTCCCTAACGTTAAATTGACGTCTGCGAGTGCTGGCATTAGTGTACTTAACACTTTTGTAAATTAAATCTTGATATTTTAATAAATAAAATTGTGAATCGTTACTGTTCTATTTTTATTTATCCTTACGCTAAAACTCGCGCGGGTGCACGGGGCGGGCGGCCGCTCAGGACTTCCAACGTGGGCACCCGGCTTCCGCCGCGTGAACGCTCGTCTCATGCAGCACCGGTAGTAGAATTTTATTTTGGCCTCGAGCGTGGAAAAGGCACAGAAATCTTGATGTTTTCACATGTCACCAAATCAGTACCTAAATTATTGCACCCTTGCGAAGCAGGGGCCTTTTTTTTGTGGATGGGATATCATCAAATTACTTCTCCCGCTCTGAGCGGGGCGGGAGGGCGTGTCAGAATTTTACTGGCTAAAACCCATCCGTGTTCCTTCAGTTGCCTGTGCCAGGGACACGGTATCTCTTTCGAACAAACCGCGCGACCTCGGCAGCATCGGCCCTAGGACCTCGTCACTGCTGACATCTCTTTGAGGCGCGCGTGGAAGACAACGCGCCGTCGATCCGGGCCTGGTCCTTACCGGACGGCGAGCTACTCATTGCTCGCTCTCTGCAAGCCCGCGCCTACGATGGCCAGGAATCGGCTACTGATTCCCGCCGCCCAGGGCGTCTCCTGCGGCGACTAGGGGCGTGAGGTTGCCTCTCCCTCACACGTTCCGCCTCCTCCTTCGCGTGCATTACTGCTTCGCAGAAGGAGGTGACGGCCTTCCATGCACTCTCGCTCCGTACCATGGCCTGGACCAGGTTCGGATGCGAGAGATCACCGCCGCCGATCGCCTCCGCGAGAACACGGCAGTGCTCCGGCCAAGCCGGGCAGACCACTATATACTCCACCGTATCCTCCAGGCGATCCACACAATGGTGACATCCGGGCGTTTCCTCCCGCCTTATTCGGAATAGGAACCTCCCGAAACAGCCGTATCCGGTGAGGACCTGCGTCAGGCGGAAGGTGAGGACGCCGTGGCGCCTCTACAACCACACCTCAAAGAGGGTGCACATCTTATCGCCGCAATTTTGACATGCCCAGCGCTGTGTTGCGACAATAGCACTCTCCATATCGCTATGAGATTCCGCCGGAGCTCTGTCTGCTGTACCGTGATTTCTCGCGGCAGCGGAGTTAGCCAACGTTCGCACGGACGTAAAAATATCGCGGCGGGATTATATCGCGCACTGGATTTTCAACTCTCGCTGTTTAGCCGAGCGTTGAGAATCCAACTTAACAACAACAGAGTGCATTCTAGCGCGTCGAAAAAACACACTGATGGATTTTCAACTCCCGGCGCTAAGCAGAGCGTTGAAAATCCAGTGTGCGAAATAAAATCGCCGCGATATGTTTACGTCCGTGCGAACGTCGACATACGCCAAGGGAACAAGAATCTATATTAATAAGTGGCATAGACTAGAAGTAGTTTATTAAACAAAATTCAACATAGCACTTATAACACTTACACAGTTGGCAACAAAAATTAATAACAACTATAAATTACAAAGGGATTTAGGCAGTAAACTTATCCTTAACAAAATTTTAATAAATAATTAATTCTACACGTACACCATGTAGATAGGTCTACAACTTCTTTTCTTTGACATAAAACACATAATATTAAAGCATTGAAATTCTCGGTTTATTTCTTACAATAATAAGTAATAGAGATGATGACTACAATTTTTTTATTTGTTCAATCATTTAGATTAATAAATAATATTGGACACGTAGGTACTTACTTTTCTTTTTTTACGTAATTAAAAGATTACGGCGATACATTGACTTAAAATGTGGCATGACGTCACTCGTTGCTAGATTTTATACGTAGTTTGTTACAGATGTGAGCGGGCACTCCCCAACTTTAATGCGTTTTATCTATGTCATTTTTTAATATGCTAAAGCAAAAAATACGTGTCTAATATTTTTTTATTATCGGACTGACGGACTAAATGGAATTTCTTTTTTTTCTACCCAGGCATCATCCCGATTATAAACTGGCAAGTTTACATTCTGTTGGCTGAAAATATTGGCTGTCTAACGTTTTCCATGATGAATATTATTATCTTTCCCAATTATAGCCAGCATTTTACCATCAGCGTATGCTTTCAGCCAGTCGGGGCTAACAGAAAATGCTGGTACCTCATCTACATGGTCAAAATCTTCACCAAATGTGTGATCTTCATGTTTAGGAGGTCTCTTAGTATCATCGTACAGTACTCCAAAGTGATCAGAATGAACATGTTCTTCCAAATTCGTTGCAGCATACTTCTCGTTGTTGTATCCGTCGTTGACGTAAACCACTTTATGTTCGTACTTGTCGTTGAAAGCATTGTTCCTTAGAATTGTAAATATAGCTCCCATCAGCGCCATGTTGTTCATCATCCCAACCATCAGAGTCATCATCTTCAACCCTGGCAAGATAAAAGGGAAGATGGCTGACATGACCAGACCTGGCACTAACATTAATGGTGCGAACTTGTAAAACGTTTTCTGTAATTTCTTCATGGTGCTTCGACCTGATTCTGCTGTGTCACCTGAAAGTGAAAACAGTATTTTTTAAATGAAATGAAATAATTTTCCAATATTTGGCCGCCGCTCTACTTTCACGGGTTTGTTACGGCGTAGTTATTATATTGTCTGTGGTTAGGGTGATCAATTTAAAATAACACCAAACAAATTACGACTAGGTATCGTGAACAGTTTCATGTCTTGACCATAGTTCATTCACAATCAATCTGCCTAGCCTTTTCCCAACTATGTTGGGGTTGGCTTCCAGTCTAACCGGATGCAGCTAAATACCATTATTTTACATGGAGCGACTGCCTATCTGACTTCCATAACCCATTAACTGGGTAATACGATACCCCTTGGTAAGACTGATTGTCAGACTTTCGGGCTTCTGACGACCCGTAACGACTGTCAAAGATCCACGAATGACAGCCGGGACCAACGGCTTAACGTGCTTTCCGAGGCACGGAGGAGTCTCGGTATGTAAAGATGGTCACCCATCCACGGACCAACCCCGGCAAGCGTAGCTTAACCTGATGGATCGACCCGTGCGACTGTTATTACTTAGCCACGAGCTCCTTATAGTTCATTCACATGATTACTTAATTTTATTAAATACATAATCTTATAGATAAAGATGGCGACCTAAGCAGAGCTTATAGGGCTTTGTTCACTTAATGGTTCCGCACTATATGATTAATGAATGAACAAAATATTCCATTATTGGAATTCATTGATACCAATAAGTGATGCAACTTGGAATGAAGCAAAAACAACTTACTTGTAAAAATGTCAACTTTAATCGTTCCATTTCCTTTAGAACCCAGTTGTAAGTTATAGCCGGGTATCATGTTGAATCCCAGGGGTCGATACTGTAGCAATGTCTTAGTATCATCGTAGAGCTGTGAGTATAACTTTTCGTCAGAGGAATTACTGTACTTCATCCATGGGAACTGTTCCACATCCTCAGTCAGGTTGAACCGTCTGTTGGGGTCTTTGGCGTAAGCTTCGATGGCGCGTTCTGCACGCCACACACTTAGAGCACTGAGACATTTTGTGGGTCCTAATGCGCGTGTGCAGGAGAATATGCGTTGCACAGGGCGGTACTGTTGTCCGAGGAGCAAATGTAGCGTGGTGTCGAGGTGTTCGCGCGACGTTTGCGGGTGCTGGTGTGCGTAGACACACTGGCTCGCGGCCAGTAGTAGCAGTGCGGTGAGCGGGCGCATCGCTGCGGTTGAACTGACGCCAAAGCAGGTTCCCTCACTACTCACTAAGTCACTACTCGCTCCAAATGCTAAGTGCTTCGCCACAGCGGGCGAAAGCGATGTTTGGTCGCGCACGAAAATAATACTTTATCGAGGATTATGTTTTCCCTAAGTAAGTTTGAAACATTTCCGGAAAGGTGGAAGTCGTGTTTTATCATAATGATTAATGCACTGTTTTGTTTGTACAATTATTTCCGACAGAACAAAAAAGTTATTACGTAGAGTAGGAAACACATAATAATTTCATTTTGCACATTCCAGAAAGAATGCTTTCAAATCCAGTTTAAAGTTCTATAAGGTTTACAAACACACTACCTACTTTATTACTTTTAGACTTCAAATTAATTGATACCTAATGATGAAGCAGGTAAAAACTTAATCTGTAACGGTTGATAAAGATCAATCAATCAATCAACTTGATCTATCCCACAGTGTCAGGCCTATCTAGAGTTTCGTTATTTAGTAGTCAATCATAATAATGGCCATATCTGTAATAATGTCACTTTCGCTAGAAATAACTTTCGCGGTTTTCAACGGTGGGTAACTACCCATGCAGCACACTACTTTTTGTTATCGCTTCTGTTTCATGAATAAATAACCAAATAAAGTTCTGTCAAAGGAGTTTTTCCGGGTAAGAAGTATCCGACTACCAGCGTTCTTATTTCTGTCATCAAACAGCATTCCTGTGCACCTTTTTGAGGGGTAAACCGGAAACCGGCAAAATTGCATACATGATACTTTGAACTTTGTGTGTAAAAGGTCAGCAAGTTCCTTGGTGCTTCAGATAGCTTTAACCACTTTCTAAGGTGAAGAAAATAAAGTATAATTTTAATTTCACTTTCTTCTGTCTTCATAATAATTATCATGAACAAACTCTTACCATCATAATTATGTGATCGTGATAAAGTTTATGAACTTTATTTTCTGAAGTAGCCACTATACTAGATTAGCTCATACATTCATTGTCTATTTGCTTTGCATTTTATTTGAATTATATCAAGCGCAAATACTGAATGACATTGCCAATATTTCAGGAGGTGAAGTACTTACTTATGAGTACGAGCAACTTTTACTGTGAGATCAAAACTACTCATAAAATAACTAGAAAAACATTCATAGTTTCAGTAAGTAAGTATTATTGTGTATGGAACAGCAGATATTTTTTCAATATCTCTTGTTGTACTTATACACAAGTAAATGATGTTTATATTCAAAGGTATAGTTGACCTCGTTATTGCTTTATCACCTAAAGGTTAAATATCGCTTGCACTTCATAACAGGACAAGGTCTATTTAGAAGAGAATAGAATAGAATAGAATAACGTTTATTAGGTATCTCCAGTATTACAGCTAGTAGTGGTGTATACACAAAACTTTAATAGGTACCGGAAGCAACATTTTGCTAAGGTCCCAGCGGGTTGCTAAGCGCTGGTTTTCAGCTTAATTCCATTTGTCTATGTGACAGTCAGATAGTCTCAATCTTAGTGAAGTTTCTGTTTTGTGGTAATTATTGTCCAAATTGATACGATACATACGTAATGCAATTACAAGGTTGATTCAAAGCCAACTGGTGTAATATGAATGACTAGCATCCGCCCTTGGCTTCACCCGAGTGAATGGAAAATGACAATAAAAAGTAGCCCATGTCCTTTCTCAGGGTTCAAAGTATTCTCATACCAAATTTCATCAAAACCGGTTCAGCCGTTTAGCTAAATCAAAATCAAAATATTTTATTTCACATAAACCTACATGGGCACTTATGAAACGTCAGAAGCTAGGTGCCCGGTTCCAAACTGGTCGATTCATTTGGAGAAGAGCCGGCAAGAAACTCCATGGTTACTGTTTTAAAAATAATTGGCTTTCCTAAATTTACTATTATATATTTATTTACTTACTTTTATTATAAATAACAGTGTTAATAGGTATGGGGGGGGGGGTAGGTATGGGGGTCAACAACGACCAGGTACTTAACAAAATAGAAAATAGTCAACAAATGTACAGTCTGTCTACTAGGCCTGCAACATTCTCTCATTCACATAAAAAGTAAGTTCAAAAACTAAGACCCCACTACTGAAAAATCACGCTCGCCGCGGTCGGTCGGTAACCAATTAAATTAATATTATTTACCTTTAAACATTTTTACTGACTTAAACAATATGACATATATACATATTTGTAATGTGCTCGTCAAGACCTTTTTTTGACACCAAATATGTCATTATTATCTCAATTTAATTTTTTTCGTGGTCAGAAATTTACTTGTAAAGTCCACCATATTAAATTTAGGGAGTATTTATATAGCGTTTGTCACCCGGACCATTATTACAAATCTATTGATACCTCATTCATTAAAATCGGTTAAGTAATTTATACATACATAGACTGCTAAAATCATAACCCTTCCTGGCTTTGCCGTAGTCGGGTAAAAATAGAAAATAATCTATTAGATGATTAATAAAGGAATAAAAATAAAAATCTATGACATGAGACAAATGACATGATTGCCATTACAACTACAGTAACAAATCTGAATAAATATCATGTTCAGTTCACAAACAAAACTCTGAATAAAATCATGTTAATACTGGAATTGTAGTTATATAATGTCAAATAATGAGATGATTAATAATTATCTATTATGTCAAGGAATAATATAAAAAATTATATCAAAAATAATATAAAAAATAATATAAAAAAAATAATATAAAAAAATAAGCATCGTAATTTGGGAGCAATTAATAGATGCATTTTTACATAATTATGCCGTTAATAATGTACCTACCAGGGAAGCCACATGTGCAGAAGGAATTATTGCCATATGCCGTGAAAGCATAGGTAACAAAAAAACATGGAAAAAATCTAATCTTTTCTCTTTATGTATATTATTAGTTTAGATTATGGACTCCTACCGGTTCCCAATCATTACTTTCTTGCAATAAATCGTACAAGTCACAAATCACAATAAGTACTTACTTTTAATCGGAAGGTTATTCGGTCTGTTGGTACTTCCGTAACACTTTGGTCCGGGAACGAAACCAACATTAGTTTAACGCAGGCTTTAAATTCACGCCATCCCTTACTTTTTGTATCAAAAAGAAAGTGACAGCATCAATTTAAAGTCTCCGTTAAATAATATTGGTTTCGTGCAACTCTCCGTAAGGGGGATACAACGATAATGCCATTTCACTTACACACCGAGCTAAACCACGCTTCAATATATCCTCTTAACCGTTAGAATAACATTTCCGCAATGTTCTTAAAGAGAAAGTGGTCACTCATTAGGTTACATAAAATTAATTATTAGAATACCTCGTTGGTCTAGTGATTGCAATCGCGCCTGCGAAGCGTGGGGCCTAAGGTTCCATCCTCGTGTTGGTTAATGTGCTAATGAGGTTATTCAGTAGCAGGTGCTATCCATGGTGCTGATCCATGCGTCATGTTCGTGAACGGGCGCCGTCAGTTGGGACTGGTCGTCTCTTAGCTGCCATGGCTTATTTTTAATTTTAATATTTAATTTAGTTGTTTTAGTTTTTATCTTTTTATTACGGACGCTTTTTAACGTGCACGTCTTTCTACATTGTTCTCACATGTATATTTTCAACATGAACGATGTAACCAATATTTTGTAAAAATATTATGATTTAAAAGAGTGTCCGTGGAGTTTCTTGCCCGTTCTTCTCCATAGGGATCTACTACGCTTTGGAATGGGCAACTAACTTTATCTTTCTGACTGACCGACCCATTGACAGTTCAAAAGTGCCTGTAATTGGTTTATTTGAAATAAATGCTTTGAGTTTGAGTTTTTTTTTGCAGCCCGAAAGTAATAATAAGCTCGTGCCCAGCTCGAGCCCTAAAAGTGCTCGAGATGGGCATTGGACTTAAATAATAGGTCTTTACCTATGAAATTGCCGTTTTGTATGAAAAAATTTAAACGAATTTTTTTCATGCATTTTTTATTTGTATTAATCGAAGTAATCACCCATGCAATCAATGCATCTTTGCCAACGCAGTGGCAGTTTATTGATGCCCTTCTTAAAGAAATCAGCTGGACGGGAGGCAACAAATTCTTCAAAGGCATTTTGTACTGCCTCTCGGGTATTGAATTTTTTTCCCGCCAAGAAGTTATCCAAATTCTGGAAAAAGTAGTAGTCTGTAAGCGCAAGGTCTGGTGAGTAGGGCGGATGACGGAGAGCTTCCAACCCCAGTTCTTGCAACTTGGAGACCGTCTGCTGTGCAGTATGAGGTCGCGCGTTGTCGTGCAGGAGCAGCGGAGACGAGCGATTGACCAATGCTGGTTGGAGATGTGCCAGTTTCTCCATCATTGTGTTCAGTTATTTACAGTACACATCTGAAGTAATGCTCACCCCGTTTGGTAAGAAGCTGTGATGAATCACACCGGCGCTAGACCACCAAACAGTGACCATCACTTTTCTAGGGGTAAGTTTTCGTTTAGGGCATTGTTTAGGTGCTGAACCAGGATCCAACCAACTTGCTGAGCGCTTGCGGTTATCAAACAGAATCCATTTTTCATCGCAGGTAACAATGCGGTTCAAAATTCCTTCATTTGTGTGTCTGTTGAGCAGTGCAAGGCACGTCTCGACGCGTACTTCGTGCTGGCGATCATTGAGCTCGTGGGGCACCCATTTGTCAAGCTTTCTTACCTTGCCAATTTGACGCAAATGGACCAATATTGTTTTGACGCTAACGTCGAAAGCTGCTGCTAATTCAGCCGTAGATTGTGTATCATCAGCTTCCACAATCGCCTTTAATTCGTCATTGTCGACCAAAGTCTTCGGACGACCGCGAGGTTAATTTTTCAGGTCGATATTTCCAGAACGGAAGCGAGCAAACCAATAACAAGTGGTGCGTTGGTTTGTAGTGTTAGCTCCGTAAACGTCGTTGATGTTGCGTGCCGCTTGTGCCGCGTTGCTGCCACGACGGTACTCATATTCCATAATTACTCGGATTTTTAACGTATCCATGATGACGAAAAAGATTGAAATGCGATGAAAATGTAACACTAATTAATAAACAAATGACTACTTTTGGAAAAAAAATCCATGTTTTTAAAATAAAATTAATTTGAAATTAGAATTCTTAGCCAAACAAAAATTATTTTGATTTGAAATGGCTAATACTGCAGAACGGCAGTTTCATAGGTAAATACCTAATATAAATGACAAAATGTAGGTATGCTACCTCTGTTCAACACTTGAAAGAATTCAGGAACAGTATAAATATGAACAGTAGGCAAACTACGAACAAACGTACGAAGCGGCACACGCACAGACGCGGGCATCAACGAGACCCCTAAGCCACAGCACAGAATACATAATAGTACAAGTAGCCACAGTAAATGTACTGAGAGCACCGAGACTATCGTCTCGTCGGTGCGAGAGTCTGTGAGTGTACCGTTTCGACCATACGTAGGTACGTACTTTCTATACTGTTCATAAATTTATTGTGATTCAGGGGACATAATATTCATATATGGCTAATAGGAACATCAGAATGACGAGCAGTAGAGCACTGTCTGCTAAAGACAATCCATCTCCCAAACGTGGATTGATAATCTCCTTTGAGACCGTCCATTGACAGATTATGATTTATGAAAAAATATAAAGAGGCCGTGTTTAGTGGCCATGGCAGGCAAGAAAAAACACTGAAAGTTTCAAATGCGAGGAAGGGTTCTAAACTAAGCATTCTAATTTTAAAAGTATATTGTCTCTGTATATGCCAGCCTTATCGTGTCATACCCGTATAATACTCGCGCGATGGTAAAGCATAATTATTTCATAAAAATACCTAATTAACTACGAGGATGTGCATAAAAATTGTATTTAAAATGACCAGCTGTGCACGCTATATGTCTTGACTGACAGTAACAAATGAAAGCGACCACAGACTAAAAATACTGTTTATTTTTTATTGTAATGCGCAAATGCGAAGGAAAGTCGTTGCTAATAAAGCAACGTCTAGACATCAGTCATTATAATCGATATTGAAAGGCTACTTTTAACGTTGAATACAATAAGCTGCGTATGAAATTTAAGCAGTTTTTATGCGCTCACGCCGGTATGATATCAGTGTGAAACAATCAATAATAGAGAATGTAAGAGTTACGTGATTTCACGTTTTTGTCGACGTTTGACGCGTTATAACGTATACGAACTGTATGACAAGATGCGTAGCTATTGTTTCAGTAATGCACGCTAAGTACTTACTACGTTTTTTCAACCGTTTAAGGTGTTTTAACATTTTTCATAAAACACTAACGGTACGTAGAATCGAGATGCATCGATTGTCGATTTCGATTTTCATTTCCCATGCATTATAGTTACAGATATTGTGTCACGGGAGAAATAACAATAGCTTTTTACGTGTCTTGTATTGATGATATTCTCTCATATTTATGATGAATGCAAGAAGTTAATTATGTATGAATTTCATCTTTGATATCATAGTGTAATTAGGTACATGACATACCTATAAAAAAAAACTGTAGCAATTTTTGAATTACAGCATTTCAGCCAGCTCAGGAAATAAGGCTATGGTCGACCACCTATGTAGATTTAAAAGATAGGCAATTTATTTTTGCACGATTTGAATTTAAACTTACGCGGTAGGAATACTCAAACTTCTGGATAAGATCTTAACAACCGACACCGTCGCAGCGCCAAAGACTTGAATACACCGCCGTGTTCACGACACGAATAGTAATTCAACTTTGACAAGCTTCTGTCACAATAACAAATGAGAAGCGCGTGAAAGCACTAATTTTGTTCCAAAATTCTAGGCGATAGGTTGTCGTTTCGATTTTTCGGCATTCCGTGTTGACAGGAAATGGCCTATATTGCCGAACATAGTGTGTGATTAGCATACGCACGGTCACGGACACGCCTGAGCGGTGCAGCGCCCGCGCAGTGTCGCGCGCCGCTGCCCCACGATCGAGTTTCTCTACACCGAACGTGACAAGATTCCTGATTAATGGCCACTAATTATGCGCCACTCACGCAAATCATAATTTTCACTAATTATTCTTACATGACTCGCAATTAAATGAAAGCAAAACTTACAGGAGACAAGTTTATGATTGATTTTCATTCCTGTTTTAGTGCGAATATAAATTATTTTAATTAACTCTATTAATGGACGTTCGATAACACTAGAAATAGTAAATCATAATTGCGAATTCTTCATGAATATAGGTACACAATCGGAGTTATTAAATTCATAATCAAAATACTCAAGTCCAACCAAGTCAACTTTTATCTTAATTAACAAAATATTTTGTAAGATATTAGGCATCAGTCATCCAAATAAATATACTTACTAAATTTAATTGTTATATTTGTTATTGGTAACACCAAAAGCTGCCTGACACGAGTAGCTTTTATTAAACACATACACATCCACACATTACATTTCTTATTACCCTTACAATTCGGTTGACAATGTAATCCTTACAGCGAAAAATATGTGTAATCCTTAAAGCCAAACAATGCTAGATTAAAGAAGTCCTGTACGATGAGGAGGATGTTACCGTCACTTTCACCTTTCATTTGCTTCGATAACGATCGCTACAATGTCCAACGGGAGCATACACACCGTTAATGAATCGACATTAGTCCTTAAGCGGCGCAAGCGTCGATATCGGGGGCGACATTTCTACCGTGCAGTCACGTTGTCCTGCGCTTTCTTTTGTCGTGATTCTTTGGTCTCGCCGGCCATTGTCTTTCATAGGAGACTTTATATCCTGGCATACAAGCAGGTAACCAATCAGTCATACACCAGCAAGCGTCTGGAGATCACCAGCTAATTGTTTCGCCGAAATTAATCAGTTTAGCCAAAATGTGCAACAAACTCACCCTGTTGACCTTGACGTACGTCGCGATCTTCGTCTCTGTAGTGCAGTGTGATAATGTGGAAACTAAGGATTTCTTGAGCCAAGGTAATTATGATTTTTAAAAGCCCAAAGAGTCAGGGGTGCTTCAGCCCCATATAATTTAAAGCCAGCCTGTTTCACACGCACTTAACAAAATTCCGGGATGTTTGCTTGATGAAAATCGAATTCATTATCCTCGCGTTTGACTGGGTAGACAAACAAAAGACGCATCACTAGTCCAATAGGATGTTTTTCCGTCTCGAGAGGTATACAAAACAACTAATAAATGTTACATCATTAGTTGCAAAAATAAAGAACCATTACATAACAGTAAAACGAACGAAACATAAATTTAGATTGTAGATGCCTACTAAAAATCTAATATAGTTTATGATACTGTTACATAATGAGCGGTCTTAGTGAGCGGTATTAAAATACGAGTGTATGTTTAATAATCGAGCCGTAGGTGAGGTTTTTAATAGTATCATATGAGTGTTTTAATACCTAGTTATATGCAGTTCCATACGGTACTTTATGTACACTCATGCAATGAGGTATTTTTAAATAAAAATCCAAAGTTAGCAAAAAGTAAACAAACACAATAATGGCTCCGACACCATCACAGACTATACCTAAAGATATATGAAAAAACTTAGTGAAAAAGGGAAAGAAAACCATCGTGACGTGACTACGTTACTATGGTTACGGAGCTGTCATCGGTAAACCGCGCATGCGCCCTAGTGCGGTCCCCATAAAACTGATAAATATCGAATTGAAAACTCCTTGGTCGATCCCAAGTGAGCTGAGCAAGCTAATGAAAAAAAGTTATTTTTAGCATTATCTTGATAAGAAATCTGTATCATAATAAAACTTTTTAATTTTATTTCAGTTGTAAGTACCTAAATGCATAAAGTCTGTTATTATGGTACTATTTTTTTAATTCATAATCAGAACTTTGCGATATGAGTGCAGATAAAATAAATTAGTTTACGCAATGCAAAGAACCGCAACTTATTCAAAGTGTACCTGGAAATGAAGTCTTTGATGATTAATAATCAAATAATAAAAATGTGGAATGTGAACGCGAAAATTGCTGAAAAATAATAAAGTCAGCCTTTATCACAAGATGAAGCTCATTATTTAAGTGATAGGTACTATGACAATACCCACATAACCAATGGTACTTGCACCACAAATCACTAAATGCATTACGCTCAACGAATTTGAAACATCGTTCTGTATCTGTCAATCGTTTGAAAATAATAGACACAGGTGATGTTTTAAATATGAAATACCAATTTTTTTTACATTCTTCTTCACCACGATCACAAATGAATGAATTCCATCGGTTATTGTTGTTATAATATTGTACGTTGACTATGCCGATAGAGAGGCAGTATATGTATAAGGTGTTAAAAAATTAACTCTAAAAGCTTTAAGAAGTGCTGTAGACCATCGGCATCGAACTGAATAACATTTACATTGAAAAAAAAAAACTTGCTATTCCGTACATTTTGACGAGTTACGCGAACATAAAAATGTAGGCAATAGCAGATATTTTTTCGCGATTTTAAAGTTGGTTCAATAGTAAAAGTTATTCGATTCAATGGTCTAAAGCTCTCCTTAGGAGCTCGTGGCTAAGTAATAACAGCCGCACGGGTCGATCCATCAGGTTAAGCTACGCTTGCCGGGGTTGGCCAGTGGATGGGTGACCATCTTTACATACCGAGACTCCTCCGTGCCTCGGAAAGCACGTTAAGCCGTTGGTCCCGGCTATCATTAGTAGATCTTTGACAGTCGTTACGGGTCGTCAGAAGCCCGAAAGTCTGACAACCAGTCTTACCAAGGGGTATCGTACGTATTACCCAGTTACAGGGTTGTGGAGGTCAGATAGGCAGTCGCTCCATGTAAAATAATGGTATTCAGCTGCATCCGGTTAGACTGGAAGCCGACCCCAACATAGTTGGGAAAAGGCTAGGCAGATTGATTGGTCTAAAGCTCTACTTAAAGTTTGTAGAGTTTATTTTTAATACTTTATACAGGGATACTGGTTATTGTCCAATATCCTCTTATTATTAAAACTCTTAAAATGTCGATTGCACACCATGTGTGCAGATAACAATAAAATTTATATTGTGTCTGCTAATTAGCGCGCGACTAGTTAAGGGGTCACTGTACTCATCATTATGAACAACTATTAAGTATTATGGGGCCAAACCTGAAATCGTGAAAAAAAATCAGCTGCTCCCCATTTTGACGAGTTTGATGTGGTTTGATGTACTGAACAGCTGATTTTTTTCGCGATTTCAGGTTTGGTCCCATAGTTAAAGGTTGTTCATAATGATGAGTACAGTGACCCCTTAAGAGGATATTGGTCAATAAACAATAACCCTGTATAGTGCGACTAGAAATTGCACAGTATTTCTTTCTAAAAAAACCGTTTCTGCATGGGATATTTTTTTTGCATATTTTTATAGAGCGGCCATAATTATGTTCTATTAAATGTTATTTCAAGGTTATCCATTATTAACCGGACACCCTGTATATTGTTTAGTGGTAAGTACCCTCCAGCGAGTGGAAAAGTACCTACCTAGTGTGCCTTCCTAAAAAACTCATAACACTATAAGGGCTTGTCACAAACGCAACTGCGGTCCTAAGACTGATTCTCAAAATATTATATCAAGTCGAGCGAATTATAACCAATCTGGGGTATGATAAGGGCTGCCATACGTCCGGGTTTCCCTGGATTTGTCCTAATTTCGAGGACGTCCGGGGAGCGTCCGGGTGGGGTTTTTGAAAAGTGTCCGGATGAAACCCGCACACTTTTTATGTCAGCGGAAATCCGATCAACTTGATAGAATGGAATGATATACAATAAATTACAGACATTTCATGGTTAAAAATTCGGTGCGGCAAATATACCCGTTTAAGTCCATGTCATTGAGTGCCACTGCGGACACACGGTGACCCACGGTGTCCGCAAACAATAGATTTTCTATGTCTGTCAGACAACGTGAGTTGATTTTCTATAAATAAATAAAAATATGATAACTAATGTCCGGGGTTTTAGAAGTTTTTGTCCTGGGTTCGTAATTTGTCTGATGGCAGCCCTAGCTATGATTTATATTATTGGCAACATTAAAGTAAATGTTATGCTCTTAAGTAACGTAATTCACGTTCTAAGCTAAACCCAAGTGTGTATCGCACGTTTACACGCGACACATGTTACATATTGTACACAAGTTGACCTAGAACCGTTTATTATGATGTTTCTCAGAAACCTGCTCCTGTGTACCTGCTCAGGTATATTCATTCATGCCTGCATGGTATCAGTAAAATTCTTCTTTATAAGCGCTCCGTAAATGTAACATTCTTTCGAGCTTAATAATATTGAATAACTAGCTTTTGCTCGCGGTTTCGCCCGCGTGCAGGTCGGGAATTATCCCAAGGGAACGAACTACCAAGATAAAAAGCATCCTTTGTACTAATCTAGGTAGCTAAGTAATAACAGGGAGCTCGTGGAGAGAGGAGAGGAGCTCGTGGCTAAGTAATAACAGCCGCACGTGTCGATCCATCAGGTTAAGCTACGCTTGCCGGGGTTGGTCCGTGGATGGGTGACCATCTTTACATACCGAGACTCCTCTGTGCCTCGGAAAGCACGTTAAGCCGTTGTTCCCGGCTGTCATTCGTGGATCTTTGACAGTCGTTACGGGTCGTCAGAAGCCCGAAAGTCTGACAATCAGTCTTACCAAGGGGTATCGTATTACCCAGTTAATGGGTTATGGAGGTCAGATAGGCAGTCGCTCCATGTAAAATAATGGTATTCAGCTGCATCCGGTTAGACTGGAAGCCGACCCCGACATAGTTGGGAAAAGGCTAGGCAGGTTGATTTGTACATTGTATGTTTTGTAGTGTTTTTTTATTTTATTTAATAGTAACAACAAACAGCTACCTATATTATGCTTTATTACAAACAGAAGAACACAGATAACTTAAGTAATAATAATGTAGTCCACAGCGCTGTTCACAGATTAACATTAAAAATAACTAAATAAATACAAAAAATTATATAATATTAGTATATTATTAGTTAAATTTGCTATATATTTTCGGGTGTACTATAAGTAAAATTTCATCCAAATACATTCATCTGTTTTAGCGTGAAAGCGTAACAAACGAACAAACAAATTCACTTTCGCATTTATAACATTAGTTAGGAAGGATATATGAAAATTTCTTAAGCGGAGCGTTTTCCTTTAAATGAATCTCTCGTAGTTTTATAGAAAAGATAGACTCTTTTGTAAAAAGCAGAAAGAGGGTAGCTGTAACCCACTTGAAACAGAAATGTAAGGTTTGACCTAATGAAGCGTTAAATACAGTTAATTTAAAAGTACACCCAGGCATAAAGTTAAAACAAATCTACTTTTATGTGGATCAAAGGTAAAATTTCTTATCAGTGCGAAAACATTTAGAAACTTGAGTTAGTTTTCTACCGAAATAACGAACTGAAAATAGATTCTTCAGTTTATTTTTCAGCTGCTTTTTCCCTAACATAATCCTACATAGTCAAAATCTGATTACCTTTATTATGTACCTAGTGCTGCGATTAGCAAAAAAAGCCGATTATTTTAAGTACGCTTGCTTTATGAGTTCAATGCTTGGTTACAGACATAAGCGTCGGCCGTACGTTTGGTCACAATGCCCTCAAGCGCCTGTCCTTCATCTTCCTGCCAGTCATGTTCACCCTGGGTGTCATCTCCACACTCCTGATGGCCCTCGCCGTCATCTCTGTGAAGAACTTAGCCATCGGAGTCATGCTGCTCATCGTATCTGTCAGTCAGGTAAGGAAATACTCATTTTTTTACCGACTTTCAAAAGGAGGAGGTTATCAATTCGTCTGTATTGTTTTTGTGTTTGTTACGCGATTTCTCCGCCCATTGTTGACCGATTTTGAAAATTATTTTTTTGTTTAAAAGGGCATGCTTTCGAGGTGGTCCCATTGTCATCAAGGCAGAATTTGATGAGGAGACTTCATGGAAATCGAGGGAAATTCACATATTTTATAGGCACACCTATAGCGATTGGGTATTTTTTATAGTAATTCGTGCATTTGCTCTAGGAAATCACCATTTGGTGAAGTGGAACTGATGATGAAGACTTCAGATGACCAACGGAACTACTGAATTATACCTTAGTATTTCACGGGTTGCGATTCAATTACTTTAATATGGTTGCTATGTATTTTTTGCTCGTCACAATGCGTATAGTGATGGTGACTTCACCATCAGCTCCAGTTCTCCTGGTTCTTACTAGGAGAACTCCTCAATAATTAGCGTCCCTGCATCCGGAAAAGCAATATTTTGTAAAAGGTGATGAGCAGTTGGCTTTATAGACTTTTGGCTATTGTAACTTAGATAAAGTACACTGATCCAAAAAATAGAAATTTATAAAACTTTTTTACAAAAAAAAAAAAAAAATAATAATACAACTGAGACCTTAGTGCGAGTTTTTATTCTTACTCGTCAATTTGTACTAAAATTGAATAAGCGCCATCTGGTGACTATAATGGGAAACACAATTATTCCATACAAATTGACGTAAGGTAACGTTAGCGTAAATGCGATCGAGTAATTATAAAAACTCGCACTAAGCCCTCAAGACTTCCAGAAAAAACACAAAAAAGTGGAAAAATAACTTTAATTTCGGAAGTCGGTGCCAAAAAACTAAAATACGGATCCAAAGACACCGACTTCCGAGATCAAAGTTATTTTTCCCTTTTTGGTGTTTTTTTTTTTTTTTTTTTTTGGAAATCGATTGTATTGTTTATGTAAAGGGTGAACACTGAAAGGCCTACGTCATCTATTATTATTAATATTTTATTTTTTTATTATTTGTCACAAGACTGCATTATTATGACCAGAACCACACCAGAACCTACACACCAACACAAAATTGTATATTTTCACGAAATTGAACATGAAGCAATTCACATACAAATATGTTAGTATACCTACCCTGCCTAGATATCTCTTTTGTTGACTGTACCTAATGTGTGTGTATGTAGATGTACTGTATGATACCTACTACTACTATTATATTACTTTTCTGAACTAATCTTTTCCGAAAATATTCCGCTTCGAAATAGGTATGTTCGTCAAGACTTACTTCGCAGTGGAATATTTTCAGAAAAATTTAATTCATTTTCGTTTACCCAACTTACTTCTTACTTTGTTATAGGATTATTGAGTTTTCAATTCCTACGTACCTAAGAGTTTTCATTGAGAGTAACAAAATTTATTGTTTCACATTTTCAAGACATCTTAGTTAAGGCGAAATGGTATCGTAACGGGCATTACCGTTCGGGGCATTGGCCTTTATAAAAATATTTCTGTTTCAAAATTCATCTGATAAGTCCCATAGGTCAGTTAAGTGTTCTGTCCCCTTAATTCTTTAATGGTGAACGTGTAGACGAAATTTTGTTGAAATTGCTGTAATAACAATCGAATAAAATTTTGATGAAACTTTGCTATTGTTTTGTATCGAGCCAAATTGTGTCAATCGTGTTTTGCCCCTCATAACTTACTACAGAAAATATTCAATTTTTATAAGTAATCATGAAAAAGGATAAGCCAAATTTGTAATTTTTAAAGACAAAAACATTTATTTTGCGTGCAGCCGAAATGCGTCAAAATATCTTCTTTGGACCCATTTCGCCTTAAGATCTATATACAGATACCTACTAATAACCATTATTTGGACTCAATAAAATATATCCTAAAACAGTTTTAGGTATTCTTAGGAACAAGGATACAATAATAATAAGTGAGTAGATGTCTCCTGAATTAGGTAAAACCTGTATCTTGGAAATCAGTGCTCTTCCGTAGTAAACTAGGCGTATTTAGGTGGGTACACGCTGCTTAACCCTTCGGGGAAAACAAGCATGATGTTATGTTATGTTAAGCCATGTTCTGTTATAACCAGCGTCTTTTCATTTTCCAGGCTGTATCCAGGCTGTTCCTCTCGGCTGCGTCGCCACAATCCCTGGTGCATCTACACCCCCGTGCTGAGCTGCTGCCCGCCCCCGCCATCCCCGCCCCCTGGCCCGCACCCGGCCCCTTGCTGTCCCCCTGGGGCAGGTCTGACAACGACGCCCCCATATCTGACTAGATTATCTGCAACTCCAGTGCTTGTTAGGAATGTATGGAAAACGTCATGGAGTAATAAAGATGCTGGAGTGTTAATGCGGTAAAAGTAAAAAACAAAAATTATGACCATTGAGATCAACGTCTGAATGAAAACGACATCGCTATCGCGTTATAAATATCCGGAGTTGGTAAGAATCTGTGGCGCGGTGACCTTTACAAGTCCACTGCGTACCCATGCCATAGTCGCTTGGCGCCACGATAAATTTAGCGCTCCGTTTCTTCTTATTCCATGGAAAATTGATATAGGCACACGTCCTGGTGACTCACAATCGAAAACCCACCAATCGAGCAAACGCTATTACAGCTACCTCAACGACTGAGCGAATCAGTTCAATAAGCATGCATTTATTTATTCGCTAAGAATTAATTTATTTATAGGAATTTAAAATATAAGATTATATCTATGTGTTTATGTAATTCGTCTGCCTCTCGCGAAAACTGTGAGATTTTGTGAAAGTTAGACGACCGGGCT
This sequence comes from Cosmia pyralina, assembly GCA_946251885.1. Taxonomy (NCBI): domain Eukaryota; kingdom Metazoa; phylum Arthropoda; class Insecta; order Lepidoptera; family Noctuidae; genus Cosmia; species Cosmia pyralina. The sequence goes on from OX276346.1 coordinate 19,111,586, forward strand.
TATTATAATTTTAAGTATTTATTATTCAATAAATGATTAAAATAATCATTTCATCTTTAAATTCTACTTTACATTCCGAAACCCCCTCCATGCACGTTAAACCGTTGGTTGGTTCCGGCTGTCATTCGTGAATTTTTGACAGTTATAGTCGTTACTGATCGCCAGAAGCCTGAAAGTCTGACAAATAGTCTTAGCAAGGGATACCGGGTATTACCTATATAGTTACTAGGTTGTGGGGGTCAGATAGTCACTCGCTCCATGTAAAATACTGGTATTCAGCTGGATCCGGTTAGACTGGAAGCCGACTCCAACATAGTTGGGAAAATTATTAGATTAGGCAGATGATGAAATGATTCAAACAATGTGACTCTTTCACTGTGTGTTGGTAAGTGCTTTCATAATGGCGCGAAAACAAATTAAAATGGCCGCACGTAGCACAGATAACATAATGGCTACTATAATAACTTTGCTTTCTCACGCGGAATCCAGAACAGTATTACTACCTTTTTTTGTTTTTTGCAAATGCCAACAGTCTGGATTCTGAATTACTAACTGAAAACACGATGCCGTTTTCGTTGTTGGACGTTGGTAGATAATTACAAGCGGATGCCTCGTGATTAAACGCAAAAGACTAAAAGAAAACGCAGTTTTATCTTTGGTAGTTGATTTTTTTTTTTGGTATTTTTGGTAATGTACAAAAATTACAATACACTATACACGTTTAAATTTAACACACATAATATGTCAATTAAGTACATATTATGTTTAATTGATTGTTTTACTTATTTTTTATTTTAGAAGAACATTCGATTATTGTACTATTTCTCATTATTACCTAATCTTGTAAGACGAAAGAGACTAGTCTCCACGACACAGGGCATCCTAGTGTGGAGGCTAGTGTTATGTGAATATTTAATGCTTAGTTCTTAAACAATAAAGTTATTATTATTTATTTATTTATTTTTATTTATTTACAATGTTGATTATGAAGTAGATTGAAAAGTGAATTGCGGTTACAGTCGACTTCATACAAATGATAAATTCATGATAATTTTTCAAATTATATTTGTTTATTGTTTTGTTTTATTGATATCCAACCAACCGATCGTAGTAAATGAACTTTGTATTCAAACTCAGCAAAGAATCCAATTATTATGACTCATAAAAGGTGACAAAAAAATATTATAATATTAATTAATAATTTTAAGTTAGCTCTGAACTCAAAAATAGTTTGTTCACTTTAGATTTTTAGAAGCGCAACTTACTACTGTCATTTTAGGTAATATTTAGTACTATTATAGTATTTTTTGTAGGTACCTACTTATTTTAGTTACGAGAGTAAAGCTTTGAAAGTAAAAGCTGTTTTAAAAATAATGTGTCTGGTTTATCAAGTACATTGCACCCACTTATTTTTTTTTTGACGATGATTCATCACCGTCTATTCTAAACAGAAATTAGGTATGTTTTACGCACACATCATTGCGTGCTGCGACACGATATTAATTCAATCACATTCTTACATACCGAGCGTGCTATAATAAATACAGTTAAGTTATTATCTGCTATAATTAAAATGTTTTTCTGTGTTAAGGCGCGGTAAGACACAAATCTTCAAGGTTAATAGGTAGTAAATCATAAAGGTATACAAATACGGTTGAAAATCTGTAAGTAAAAGCTTCCACTAAGTTTAGCGACTATACATAATGAAGTGAGAAAAAACTTATCAAAACTTATATTATTATTAGCTTTTGCCTGCGGCTTCGCCCGCGTGGATGTCGGAATTAAATCCCACGGGAACGTACTACCAAGACTAAAAGTACCCTTTGTGATAATTAGGTGATTGCGTAATACATTGTTTTCATATACCTAACAGAACTCTATTGGTTTACTCGGCGCACGCCAGTAAGCCGACGTTCACACGGACGTAAAAATATCGCGGCAATTTTTTGTCGCGCACTGGATTTTCAACGCTCTGCTTAGCGCCGAGAGTTGAAAATCCAACAGTGTATTTTTTCGACGCGTTGGGGTGCACTCTGTTGTTGTTAGGTGGGATTCTCGAAGCTCGGCTCAACACCGAGAGTTGAAAATCCAGTGCGCGATATAATCCCGCCGCGATATTTTTACGTCCGTGAGCACGTCGGCTAAAGGCGGCTACACACGGTAACGATATATCGTAGCGATTTATCTGTGCACTCCGTTTGCGCACTTTTATTGAACGGTGCATGAACGTGTATCGTTGCAGATTATTTCGTTTGCACAGTTGTTCGGTGGCAGTTTCATTTCTTATTCGATAAATCGTTGTCGATTGCGTTTGCATAGTTTTAACGTAGCGTGTGAATGACGGCGTCGATCTATCACTTCAGTTGATCAGTTCGCGAAGGGACTTTCTGTGGACGGACGCGTTTTGCGCAGGTCGCAACATTTCGGAAAAAGATCGAAGTGGACACCGTGAACAATTGGAGGAGTTCATCTAAAGCTACAACAAAGAAACTTGCTCTTGGCAGACAAAAATCAAAGATTCCCATGATCGTAATAAAAAAATTACGCCTACAACAGACGGGTTGAAAAATATAATGATCCATATGCCAACAGGGAGATAGTGGTTAAGAAGATTAATAACCTTGTTTCAGGAATGATTTGAAATCTGTTCAGTGGTTCAAGCGTGAAAAGGTAACAGACAAACAGACAAACAGAGTAAGCCGACGTTTGCACGTACGTAAAAATATCGCGGCGGGATTTTATCGCCAACTGGATTTTCAACTCTCGGTGTTGGGCCGAGCATTGAGAATCTAACCTAAACACAACAGAGTGCATCCCAGCGCGTCGAAAAAACACACTGTTGGATTTTCAACTCTCCGCGCTAAGCAGAAAGTTGAAAATCTAGTGCGCGAAAAAAAATCGCCGCGATATTTTTACGTCCTTGCGTACGTCGGCTTACTTTCGAATTTTATAATATTATTATGGATTAGAACAAAACTTTTACTTCTCATTATGTAATAATACATTAGATATATCTATTTCTTAGTTTTCTAGCATTCATGAGATTATGTGATGATTTCGTTTCGAGCCACGCATGTGCACCGATACGCTTCGTCATAAAATATTCAAAACTAACAATAAAATTAGAAACTGCAGTATTATACAATATTGATCATATTTATCAACAGAAAGTATAGGTATGTAAAAACGGTGAATCCATGAATGTGCTATACATATGTATAGAAAGCATATAAAAGACAACGGCATGAAAAATTTTAGGTTGGTATAGGTATAGGTACCTACTGTGAGAAGGCAAAAGGATGAAACTTTACAAAAAGTATGGTAAGTAGGTAAAATAAATGTACCATGGCGAAAAAGAGTCACTTCAGATAAAATAGGAAAAAATTGCTGGCTTCCCAAAACAGGGTGGCAAGTTTGACCAGAATATCGTTAGTTCGATATTCCGACATGTACACAAACGCCAGCACATCAAGCTACTACAATCTGTCAAATTTCTTTAATAGATTTTCATCTTTATCGCTAAAGCATTAGGTTCAAGGCTGATTGGAAAAATTTTACAGTTTCGGGTGGCTTGATGTGCTGGCGTCTGTACATAGGAAGGGACCCAAACAATGTAGGCAGTGTCCAGAATATTTCGACGAGCGCGGACCAAGTCATAGAGCCCAGTTTTGGTCGTTGGGTGGGCGAAAAGCTTGGTTTATACCAAGCTTTTTTAAAATCGCTGAAGCACTATCTAGGTCGGTCAACGTAGACACAAAAAAACCGGCCAAGTGCATGTCGGACCACGCACAATGAAGGGTTCCGTAGTTGAAAAGAATTTATAGCAAGCAAACTTAACATTGTAGTTGAAAGACATGTTCTCCCGTGCATTGGCATTCGTCACGGTCAATTCTCCAACTGCAAATTTAAGTTAGTAAAAAAATATTTTTAGGGTTCCGTACCTCAAAAGGAAAAAACCGAACCCTTATAGGATCACTTCGTTGTCTGTATGTCTGTCTGTCAGTCTGTCAAGACCCTTTATCTCAGAAAGACGTGACGGTATCAATTTAAAATTAATATCAAATACGTAGGTCGAGGTCCTTTGGAGTTGTAAAAAAATCAAGCTTCTACGTCAACGCAATAAAAAATACGGCAATTTTTACGCGATATATTTTGATACTCGCAAGTAAATCAAAACCTATAGGGTAGGTACTTCCCGTTGACCTTGAATAATGAAAATTGGCAAGAAGCAAGTTATCACAGCACAAGTAAAGAAAAAGTCCAAACATTTTTCATTTGTAATTCTGTCAGTCTATCAAGACTCAAATTGTCCGGAACGCGTAAAGATATCAAGTTGAAATTAATCATATCAAATACATGGTCTATGGTGTCTTAAAGCTTTAAAAAAATCAAGCTTCTATGTCAACGCAATAAAAAAATACGGCCATTTATACTACATATTTTGATACTCGCAAGTGAGGCTAAGTAATAACAGCCGCACGGGTCGACCCATCAGGTTAAGCTACGCTTGCCGGGGTCGGTCCGTGGATGGGTGACCGTTACATACCGAGACTCCTCCGTGCCTCGGAAAGCACGTTAAGCCGTTGGTCCCGGCTGTCATTCGTGGATCTTTGACATCAGTCGTTAGTCGGAAGCCCGAAAGTCTGACAACCAGCCTTACCAAAGGTTAGCGTATTACCCAGTTAATGGGTTGTGGAGGTCAGATAAGGCAGTCTCTCCATGTAAAATACAGGTATTCAGCTGCATCTGGTTAGACTCGAAGCCGACCCCAAAATAGTTGGGAAAAGGCTAGGCAGATTGAATAAGGTTGCTGCTGTCAGAGGTAAAATACACATACACAACTAACTTAGCTGCGCATATTTTAGCTAGCTCATATAGCTTAGTTTAAATAGTTTGCAGTTTGCACACAAGTATGAAAAACTGCGTCAGCTATGCGAGCTAAGCTAAACTAACTTAGCTTAGCTCTTGGACCCGCATTAATGCGGGTTGCAGACCAAGAGCTAAGCTAATAAGTAGTCACAATCTCATCTCAGCGACAATCAATATCAAAATCATGTCAAAAATTTAGGAAGGTGAATTAGATTGATTCTAATAACTATCACAATAACGACATCGGAGTTTAATTCTGTAGAATTTAGTAGGTACCCGGAACCTGTAAGTTCCCGGGAGACCTAATGTCTCTTAGTGGTTGTTACAAGGTGAATTTGTTGTTTATGTTAGTATCTACCTCCGCTATTATGACAGCAAACAATCTAATTAGAGCTTCAAATGCAGACGAGCTTTTAGGCTTATTTTCTGCAAAAGTATGACAGTATCATCCATATTCAATATGCGTAACCATAACGTTCCGGGTACCATTAATTATTCCATGTGCAAATAAAATATCATCGGATGGGGTGAGGATGGCCTCTAATCAAACAATAATTTGGTATCCACGATATATGAAACGTGTTTTTGTCGTTTTATTTCGCCAAAAGTCACACACACACTCACAAACTCTCGCCTCTATAATATTAGTGTGATATACAGTGTAATGCTAGCTTTTATACGCACACTATAGCCATGAAATCTATCTAGACTATGCGTTAGAACCCTGAGTTTCTAACCAGTTTAATACAGGTCTATTGACTAAATCAAAATGTGAATTCCCAGCATGTATAAAACAAGTTTTATATGAAGAGAAAGATAGCTTTATCTGTTAAACACCTTAACACCTACCTACCTACCTACCTTAGTTTGTTAGTTGTCAGTAGCTTTTGCCCACGGCTTTGTCTGCGTTGAGGTCGAAAATTATCCTACGGGAACGTATGCAAAAAGTTTAATGTAGATTAAAAAAATTATCTAAAAACCAGTTTTTATGTGCCTTAATTTTTTTTTTCTGTATCTCGCTTCGTTTAGAAGATAATTATTTGTAGCGGTTTTTATGGTTTTTTTTTGAGGTTAAGTCGTCATTACATGCTAAATATAAATGGATTTAGAATGCACTGTCATCGAGTTGTGAACTACCCTGAAAGTTTCAGAGGGATAGCTAATTGTGAAGTGCTAAGTGCTAACGAATAGTAGAGAAATCTCAGATGAAGGCATTGGACACAGCAACGTGTAACACACCATAGCAGTGACATAGAAAAGAGTCGAGAAAGCAGTTTAGCCCCGCCAAAAGATTCACCGGTGAAGCTGGACTTGAACCAACCTGGCGGCGCAGTGACATCGTTAAAATATGCCCATCCATAGACAAATATCATTTGTCTCTCCACAATTCCATTGCCTACTTTAGGGTGCATATCCAGTATAGTTCTAACTCAAACTCAAAGCATTTATTTCAAATAAACCATTTACAGGCACTTTTAAATTGTCAAGAAGTCGGTCAATCAGAAAGATGAAGCTAATCGCACATTCCAAAACATGGTAGGTATCTAAGGAGAAGAACGGGAAGAAGAAAAAATATTGGTTATATCATTCATGTTGAAATTATACATGTGAGAACGATGCAGAACGTTAAAAGCGTCCGTAATAAAAATATTTAAAAAAAAACGCCTCCGCCCTCCATTGACAGCGCCCGTGTGTGTATGTGTGTGTGTGGCGTGTTCGGGCTGGGGGGAGGATAGTGATATCCTGATGCATGGATTAGCACTATTCAGCTCAACCAACCAACTCTAATAACCTAAGGGCACGTCTTCCCTACCTTTATCCCCCCCCTCCCCCCGTCTACTTCTTGATATGAATGTTCACCGCAGTCCCATTAAACATGAGAGGCTCCAGGGTCTAGTGCAAATCTTTGGGTTCATTTGAGTAATCGAGTCTAGTCAAACCGCGCTGGGGTCGGTGCACTTCATTTATTAATTCATTCATTCATGAAAGTTGCAAATTATTTAAATGGTCTTTAATTTATTTAAATGGTCGCTTACATAAAAAGTTATAAGAAAAAGTTATTTCTCCACTGAGTGGCAAACAGGTTTGTCGTAGTGTTTTCAAAATAAAAAACTTCAGCACCATTGCGTAACACATTATCACCGGTTTAATTTTGACAGATCATTAACAATCATTGCTTTATTTACGTTGTCGAGCAGACAAATTTTTCGAACATAAGAAGCAATGGATTGGAAGCAATTTGCTTCAAAATGGTACAGATTCCGATTGTTACGCAATTTATTAGGGTGGTGGCCTATTTTATTTTAATTTTTATAAAATAGCCCAAAAATTTCCTACTTCTTAACCTGCAACATACCACTGTTAATACCTACAAGTATTGTAACCACCAGCCTTGAGCGTCAGAACATTTAAGAAGCAGCTGTTCAGGAAAAAAGCAGTCTAATAGATAAATACGCCTAGTCACCCAAAAGTAATAACAGAATTCGTTTGGCGAAAATTCCAGTGCCAATTTTCTTCCCTTACAACTTTCATTACTTATTTGGGTATTTTCCGGCTGATACATTACTTTCATGAAAAAAATATATTTATAATAATAATAATATAAGCTTGTACCTAATAGAAAGTTGTTTTCTTGTATACGGTGTGGGAAAAAAAATGTCTCTCACGTCTTCGTGGACATTCTAGGAGTGTATCAGACATGTCATCCCGTTTGAGTTGCAAGACAACGAAGTGAAACAAGTTGCTATTATGTAGGCTCTATTAGTATTATGTAGGTCAATCCCTGCTAGTACCAGGTGGAATGACAGCTCACTTCAAGCTCACTTCCCCTTGGGTTTTCACGGTGAGATTTTTACAGAATCAAAGGTAAGATCGTATTCAGGTAGTACCTATGATAGTTGAGAGCAGTGGTGGCCCAGTGGTAACGGCCGCGTCTTACGAGTTGTAGGTCGTAGGTTCGAACCTAGACAGGAGCTTTACTTTGTGTAAATTATTTCATCACACCACTGCTTTCAAAACGGTGAAGGAAAACATCTTGAGGAAACGCATGTCCAGCTAGAACCAAAAATCGGAAAACATGAGACATCTACCAACTGGGCCCGCGACCCATTCCCTCTCAATGAGAGGAGGCCTGTGTCCCAGCAGTGGGAACATTATAGGCTGATTATGCTATGATAGTTACGTCGTGTATCTTCTCCGTATTGTAAGCTGTAGCAACACAAAATGTCTTGTTCAAATAACAATTTGTAAGAAAAAATAAACGATAGATATTATTCAGTGAACATAATTATATTTTGACGAAGCAATAGCAATCACTTGATTTGCCAATGTAGCCCTTGTGTGGCGGTTTTCGTGTTTGACCGCGTTATTCTTCTAAATTTCGCATCGGATTTTGATGCGGTTTTACAATCATTTAGAGAATTTATTCCGGCAGGTTTATATTAGGTCTTTACCTATGAAATTGCCGTTCTGCAGTACTGGCCATTTCAAATCAAAATAATTTTTGTTTGGCTAAGAATTCCAATTTCAAATTAATTTTATTTTAAAAACATGGATTTTTTTTCCAAAAGTAGTCATTTGTTTATTGATTAGTGTTACATTTTCATCGCATTTCAATCTTTTTCGACATCATGGATACGTTAAAAATTCGAGTAATTATGGAATATGAGTACCGTCGTGGCAGCAACGCGGCACAAGCGGCACGCAACATCAACGACGTTTACGGAGCTAACACTACAAACCAACGCACCACTTGTTATTGGTTTGCTCGCTTCCGTTCTGGAAATTTCGACCTGAAAAATGAACCTCGCGGTCGTCCGAAAACTTTGGTCGACAATGACGAATTAAAGGCGATTGTGGAAGTTGATGATACACAATCTACGGCTGAATTAGCAGCAGCCAATATTGGTCCATTTGCGTCATATTGGCAAGGTAAAAAAGCATGACAAATGGGTGCCCCACGAACACAATGATCGCCAGCGCGAAGTACGCGTCGAGACGTGCCTTGCACTGCTCAACAGACACACAAATGAAGGAATTTTGAACCGCATTGTTACCTGCGATGAAAAATAGATTCTGTTTGATAACCGCAAGCGCTCAGAAAGTTGGTTGGATCTTGGTTCAGCACCTAAACAATGCCCTAAACGAAAACTTACCCGTAGAAAAGTGATGGTCACTGTTTGGTGGTCTAGCGCCGGTGTGATTCATCACAGCTTCTTACCAAACGGGGTGAGCATTACTTCAGATGTGTAATGTGAAGAACTGAACACAATGATGGAGAAGCTGGCACATCTCCAACCAGCATTGGTCAATCGCTCGTCTCCGCTGCTCCTGCAGGACAACGCGCGACCTCATACTGCACAGCAGACGGTCTCCAAGTTGCAAGAACTGGGGTTGGAAGCTCTCCGTCATCCGCCCTACTCACCAGACCTTGCGCCTACAGACTACTACTTTTTCCAGAATTTGGATAACTTCTTGGCGGGAAAAAAATTCAATACCCGAGAGACAGTACAAAATGCCTTTGAAGAATTTGTTGCCTCCCGTCCAGCTGATTTCTTTAAGAAGGGCATCAATAAACTGCCACTGCGTTGGCAAAGATGCATTGATTGCATGGGTGATTACTTCGATTAATACAAATAAAAAATGCATGAAAACAATTCGTTTAAATTTTTTCATACAAAACGGCAATTTCATAGGTAAAGACCTATTATGTATACCACATTGATATTAAACGTATTTACATATTATTATATTAAATAAATCTCGATATTTAGTCAAGTGATAAAAACCGTGCGAAGCAAGTGCGAGTCGCTAGTTAGATGATAAAATAATAATCCAGTGTGAATCGCACAGAATTTAGAAGAGAATTAGAAACCTCAATCTAGAAACTTGATTAATGAAGTTAATTAGATTAATAATTAGCATTAACAAATCTAAAAACCGAGTAAGCTAAGGCTAAGCGTCCATTGACGAACGCCTGCTACTTTTAAATAACGTAATTAACTTACTTGACCGTTGTTTTCTATGCAGTTTCTTATTTAAATGTTCAAGAGGCCTCAATACGGTGTTTGATTGTTCTATAAGCTGGTGTAATGAATCAGAAGAAGCTGGCAACATTGCAGCTCGGGTTTGCTTCGCTTCAGTGAGGTAAGTGGTCTGCCGATGTGCTCCACTTCCACCATTAGCCACTATTTGCACATCTACAGGTCTCATACTATTGTATTTTGATATCTGCTGTGTTTGTTGCTGTTTTCGTTATCCATTCTAGGTACCACTGAGGTTTGAATTACTGACTGATCATCATCTGCTCTAGCATTTTCCCAGCTATGTTGGGGTCGGCTTCCAGTCTAACCGGATGCAGTTGAATTAAATGGAGCGAATGCCTATCTGATCTCCACTACCCAGTAATTTGATAATACGATACCCCTTGGTAAGACTGGTTATCAGATTTTTAAATTACTGACTCTAAACAAATATAGATTAATCAGTTTATTTATTTCATTTATATACATATAATTTACATTTTTAAATATTTTATAAAAAATAAAAAACATTTTAAAATATAAAAAAATAGTAGCCCACCGGTATCGGGAACAGGGTCCAAGCTACCGGCGGTCAGGGCTCCAGAGAGAGGAGCCCCCTAACAATACGCACCGTTTCCAGAAGTACCGGTTTCTGAATCAGGCCCTTAATCTAGCTGCCCAACGAGAGCTCGAGGTCGAGAGGTCGAGGCTGTTGGCAATTAAGCCATTAGCTGATACGACTATCGGCACAATGATCGCTGAGTCAATTTATTATTAGTGTAAAGAACAAGAGGAAGGTAAGTATGTAAGTAAGTAAGTAAAATTTTATTTGTTTAAACATGTTGTACATTGCATGCAGGATAATAACAGATAAAGAAATAGTTCTAACATGTTCAGCCGCATATCGTGGCGTACAAATTTTCAGAAAGAGATGGTGCATAAACCGTGATAATATTCATCAAAATTACATTATAGAAATTATGTAGGTACTTATCAAATCATCATTATTCATTAAAGATTAGGTATAGATAAAGTTAAATGTCAGAGTAGTCATTAAATAAATTAGTCAATAAAAATATGAATTACTGTCATTACAATTGGTTGGCTGTTGTTTAAGGTCTTCAGCAATGAACGATAATTTTACTTTACTTACGGTTTTCCCGCAATTATGCCAGATTTGGATTACCTTCGTGTCTACCATAATACTCTGTTATTTCTGAAAAAGTCTATTATATAATCATATTGTAATATGAAATAGGTAAGTGATGCGCTTTACGAAAATCCATAAGCGGGCTTGGTCAAATGAGGTAATTAAAATTAATAACGAACCCAGGATTAAAATCATGATGCTTTGCTAAAGTTCCAGGAATTCGTCCATCTCGGAATCTCTCATCATGGTTTAGCTACCCGTAAGTGTAAGAAAAATCTATAGTGAACATAAACGTACCTAACTCATGAACGAATGACAATAAATCTTTCATCAAACTTTTACCCTCTATTTGCCCTGTAATATTACGTTACGAACTAATTTCATAAATAATAAGTGAAATTGAATATCGAGAGTGTGATCGTGGAAACATGGTCGCGCTTGACTTAGATCAGTTTAGGGGTACGGTAGAAGGCATGGAGGGGCGCGCTGGCGCAGGTGCACTGCCCAAACGACCGGCAGAATGGACGCACCGCAACCAACGTGGATTTTGTGCCTTGTCGCGCTGTTCCTTGCAATCTGTGCTGTGTCTGCGCACAATGTGCCGCCAAAACAAGATCACGCGGAAGATGAAAAACTGGAACTATACGATGGTGTTTTCGTGAGCATACCTAAGGATAATAGCACGGGAAGGATGTTGTCCTTTGAACTGGATACCAACAGGAGCTTGATTGAAGGTAAGCTTTATTTTTTATTATGTATAGTTGGATACAATTTAATCTCGGACATTTTTATCATTATCTCGAACGTGTGGGCGGGCAGGTAAACAATAGTGTTTAATATGTTATTATGGCAGAGCCCCTTGTAAAGGGTAACCATAAAATTTCTTGATTTTTCTAATAAAATATTTGTCCATCATTTTTGTGAGCAAACATTATTATTTTCTCTCTATCTTAAATAATTAATTTATGATTGAAATCAACGTTAAAATTTATTATAATCAGTGGACAGACGCAGATGGCGGGTATTTAGGTATTATTTTATTTTAAAATGTTTGTACCTAATAGTCCAAATCAAGTACTTGCGGAAAGAACAATTTGAAAAGTTGCCGCGAAAATTGGAAAATTCGGGAAAAAACTGAAAGTTAATTTTGACAGCACAACGTATATCGGGACACCCAGTGTTCAATAACTTGTAGTGTCGCGATTACTAATTAATGTTTTACATAATCATACATAATCAGCCTATAATGTTCCCACTGCTGGGACACAGGCCTCTTCTCGGTGAGAGGGAGTGGGCTATAATCTACCACGCGGGCCCAGTGCAGGTTGGTAGATGTGCCATATATGTTTTCGAATTTTTGGTTCTAGGATATGCCGGTTTCCTCACGATGTTTTCCTTCACCGTATTGAGAGCAGTGGTGATATAATAAAATAATTAACACAAAGTAAAGCGCCTGTCAGTAGGGTTTGAACCTACGACCACTCGTCGCAGCAGCCACTGCTCTCTATGTTTGTGTTTTTAATGTTTTAATTAATTATTATGAGTATGACATGTAGCCACTTTCGATTTATTAATCATTTCAATTTCAAGTAACTAACCGCCCCCATATTCACGTTCTCAATGATGGCAATTTCAACTAGTGCCAACTCTATATGATTGTTTGCTCCACATAGGGGGAAGTACTAGAAGATAGACAGGACTTAAACTACTTTAGACAGCCTAGATTACGTCACCGCCATATCTCAAGACTTGAAACTTTAGAGACTTAGCTAGCATATTAATGACCATGGATATTTAAGCCTTTGGATCTTTGTACTTCAGCAAGTATCCAATACAGTTTAAGACGATACATTGAAGCATGGTTTAGCTCGATGTGTAAGTGAAATGGCGTTATGGCTGTCTAGTCTGATGTGCGAGATAGAAGACTCTCACGCACACTGGAACTAAACGCGCTTCGTTTAAATGTAGATTTATGACAAAATGCTAAACATAAATTTAGTAAGTAGATTTAATGTAAATTTTACTGCACAATAAGGAACAGCTTACGTATAATCGTATGAAACAGAAAATAGACGGTGCTACTTTAGATTTTTTTAGGGGGAGCTCGTGGCTAAATAATAACAGCCGTACAGGTCAATGTATCAGCTTAAGCTTCGCTTGCCGGGGTCGTCCGTGGATGGGTGACCATCTTTACATACCGAGACTCCTCCGTGCCTCGGAAAGCACGTTAAGCCGTTAGTCCCGGCTGTCATTCGTGGACAGTCGTTACGGGTCGTCAGAAGCCCGAAAGTCTGGCAACCAGTTTTACCAAGGGGTATCGTATTACGGTATTACTCAGTAATTGGGTTGTGGAACTCGGATAGGCAGTAGCTCCATATAAAATACTGGTATTCAGCTGCATCCGGTTAGACTGGAAGCTGACCCCAACATAGTTGGGAAAAGGCTAGGCAGATTGATTGACTTTGGATTTTTTTTCTATCGATAAAATTTCAAGTTATTAATCATGTTTCGGTTTCAGTACAGCAGTAGACAATATAGTCAAATAACATATGGAACATCTAAATGATTTAACAATACACACTTGGTTTTATAGGAATTTTAAAAACACAAAATGTATGTACATATATGTGTTCTAAACTAACCTATTTAGTCGGAGTGCCCTAATACTTATGTTCCTAGTAAGATATTAGCTATGAATTGCTTTCATATAACTATATCCCGGTAGATAGCTATATCCCTAGGGATTTAGCCATATCGCGGCTACAACCGTCTTACTGCGACATATACATTGCTGTAACTACTGTAAGCTCGTGGCCTATACAAATGAATTTGTCAATGGTGACGCGATATTGAATGTGTCAGGCGCAAGACAAGCTTACATCATCATTTGTCTTTTCCTAAAAATATTAGGGTCGGCTTCCATTCTGAATACCAGTATTTTACATGGAGCGACTGCATATAGGACCTCCACAACCCAGTTACTGGGTAACACGATACCCCTTGCTAAGACTGCTTGCCAGACTTTGCTTCTGCCTACCCGTAACGACTGTCAAAGCTACAAGCTTACAAGACACGACAAATTTACAAGAATATTCTATGGTATAGATAGGTATAGCAGGACCGACCGTGGATGGGTGACCATCTTTACATACCGAGACTCCTCCGTGCCTCGGAAAGCACGTTAAGCCGTTGGTCCCGGCTGTCATTCGTGTACCTATCTTTGACAGTCGTTACGGGTCGTCAGAAGCCCGAAAGTCTGACAACCAGTCTTACCATGGGGTATCGTATTACCCGGTTAATGGGTTGCGGAGGTCAGACAGGCAGTCGCTCCATGTAAAATACTGATATTCAGCTGCATCCGGTTAGACTGGAAGCCGACCCCAACATAGTTGGGAAAAGGCTAGGCAGATTGATTGAGATAGGTATAGTATACCTAATTAAGTTCACGGGCAGGTTTGAGACAGCACTGATTAATTCTATTATCCCGTTACGATTGTATGATATATGTGTTAATTTATTATTAGGTAATTAATTAATTCTCTTGAACATACGAGATGGAATGCATCTTGAGAAATTTACCTGTTACTTGCTTATTTATCATCTACAAACTGTAATATTGAAAGTAAAATGGCACATACTCAGAATACAGAAAGTATTCTGAGGGCACATATTACTAGGTGCATAGGACCTTACTCACACGATATTTTTTCTCGCACGGTCAGTGACCCAAATAAGTGTCCGGGTAACTAGCAATATACTTGGTGAGATGGCCACTTGGTCACCAACTGTACACCTAGTAGATGTCCATGTATATTTTTGTGAAACAAAATCTGTCTAAATATCTTTATAAATAAAAAGAGAAGTTCTGACTGACTGACTGACTCATCAACGCCGAGCCCAAACCCTTGAACCTGGAAAGCTGAAATTATGCACAGAGGTGCCCTTTATAATTTAGACAAGGATTAAGGAAGGATTTCCCGGTAGCACGTTCCCGTGAGATAATTTCCGACATCCATGCGGGTGAAGCCGCGCGGGAAGTGCTAGTATTTTATTTATAATTAAATTTGTACCAGGTAAGAGATCACGTAGTTATACTCAAGCCTCTTTAGCCAAGACGCAATTAACATAACTGTAGATTACGTCTAGTCAGCGTCTCTAGACGATGATGTAGGTATTATGAGAGCGTGTATCTCGGAGATAACTAACTTTATAACATCTTGTTGAAGAAAACTGTTGTCTACATGTGCGTGCAATAATTAATGATAATTATAGCTATCTTTACTAGGTAGATGCGAGCAGAGGAGTAATACTGGCCGCTTACTACGACAAAAAACGGTGCAACGTAGAAACATTCTTACAGCCACATTCAGAAAGGTTCCTTAAATTAGTCCTAATGAGTACTTAACTAATTAGCATTAAATCCGTTAATCAACGGTACATCCCAGAGACATAATTTTAGGGTTCATTAGCTAATGATAGTTCTAAGTATAAGTAGGGCGAAGCATTATTCTTAGAATCATCATATCGATTGCGTATCGATAAAGCCTTGGTGTTGCCACATTTAAAAAGTGTTGATATTAAATAACATTAAAGTTTATTTATACACGTTGATAACTATTATTCATAGTAATATAAATGACAATCAGTTCTTTTCCTGTAAGTTTTTACTAAATTGCAAAGCGAAACAGCTATTTTCAATAAAATAAGCGATTGCGATCTTTTTTCTATGGCATCATTGCTAACTGTCAACTGTCAATAAATAGTAAATCATAAAATATATATATTTTTTTATTTCATTTAAATTATTATTTTTCATATTCAATTTCATATAATTTGATGTTTCATTTACCGATTTTGTTTATGCTTCATTCACCGGGCGAGAAAGTTTTGTGTTGTGAATTTTTTTACCGACTTCAAAAAAAAGGAGGAGGTTCTCAATTCGGATGTTTATATTTTTTTTTATGTATGTTCGGGCATAACTCCGATATCTAAAGATAAGATGTGTCTATTCATACACGAAATCTCTTAAGGGGTCACTGTACTCATCATTATGAACAACTTTTACTATAGGACCAAACCTGAAATCGCGAAAAAAAAATCTAAAATCGAGTAAAGAAAGAAAGAAAGAAAAACCTTTATTTGGACACACGTGGTGAAACAAAACAAACAGTACATTTATATTTAACAAACTCATCAAAATGTAGGGAGAGAAGAGAGAAGTCGGAAATCGGTTGTTTTTTTTTTTTAAGTTTTTATTTCATCTGCACCGCCTCAGTCCTATTTCTCTATATCTTTTGGCATAATCCACAAACTTAATAAAGTCTGCCAAATCAGATATTATTGCTTTGAAACGTGTAGGTAATGAAGCTAATTGGTCAGCGAGGTAATGCAAACGAATTCACTAGTAAAAATAAAAGTATAACCCCAAACGAAAATTTCAAAATCAATCATTAAAACGTTAAGTAAAGGTTTTGCTGTACTTAACTTTAATTGTCATTAAGAGACGCTAATGAACCGTTAACTGACTCTGAGAGTGAACTTTTTTTAATTTTTATTAAGGAGCGCTTTAAGTAACCATTAGACGTCTCTGAGTGTGGCTGTTAGTACCATTTTCACCAATGAAACTGAACGCGATCAGCAGCATCTAAATTGCATTCAAGAGCTATCAGTGTCAATATTCTACGACAATGATGACTGACAGCTCTTGAACGTGGTTTAAATTCATTAGTGAAATCATGCAGCCCTTATACAAGAGTGGAACTAGGCATCCATAGTCCGTACTCACCTACTAATAATAATGAAAATCCAAAAATAGCTCTGTTACATTTTCACGCTTAAGAGCTGCTCGGATTTCGATGAAATATGGCACACAGTTAGACCATGACCTAGGTTAGAGTGGATACTTGGATAGGATACTTTTATCCCAGACTAGGTACGGTCCCGTCAGATAATTTGCAACTTCCACGCTGGCGAAGCCGCGGGCAAAAGCAAGTAAACACAAAATAGAGTTATAAGGGGAACTCTATTAATTAGTGACTATTATATTGCCACTTGATGCCGAAGTTACCCAAAATTTCAACTAAAAGAAACCACAAGGAAATTACTTATGCGTGAAATCAGTCCAAACAAGCATAATAGGTAATCATTGTAAGTAGTAAGTAGGTACATAAACGAATAACTGGAAAGGAAATTTGATGAACAACCGCCCTAATTCATAGGTTTATTACGGTTCAAGTATCGTATCTAGAAAGTACAGTGAAATGCGTCCGACATACAAATAGGTAATAATCAGAGCGGTGACAGACAGCAATTTATTGGTTATGGGTAGAGTAGTGATAAGAATATTCAATACCCACACACACAAACACACACATAATACACGCACTCACACAATCACTACTACAGGCTTTTTCTAACCATTATTTTTTATTATTTTGTATTAGTTTAGTCTTTTTATTTCACATTGGTGCCGATTCTCTTGTGAACGCACTAAACTAAAATTAGAGAATCGCTATCTTTTACTAACAGGCAGCGCGAGAAAAGGACAGCTATAGCTATGAACTAAGTTGGAGATGTCAAACTAGTTCACGCCTTGCTGCTTCACCGTGTTTTTTAGTCGACATGTTTTTACGTGTCGTCTAAATGTCTATGGAAAAAATAGTTGTAACTAATTTGACAGCTCTAATTTACTTCCGTCCCTTTCTTGTCATAATAGAGAGAAAAAGTTAGCAATAGCCTAAATTAAGTTTAGTTTGTGCACAACCAAATCGGCACCATTGTTAATCTTATTGCTTAAGTTTTCACTAGGTAAGTATTTCCTCCCGGGAGAGGGCACTGGCTCTTGTAACACAGGTTAATCACCTGGCACGTGTCGTGTGTCGTGTGAATTTACATAATTTATAACCACTTCCTTAGGTAATAAAGATTGTAATTATTTATTTATTAATATTAAAATGTTCAATTATCAGAACACTTGAACACACACACACATTGAACACTTTTGGACTCTGTCGCATAAAACTCGTTACTTGTAAAATTACTATTAGGTATAGTTAAATTAATATTGTTAGGCAAATTGTCATTTTTCATACAAGTGGCAAAGAAATATAGTTGTGTTTTGAATTTACGGACAATTTAACAATTTAAGTCGGTAGTAAATTTGTTAAATACTTAATTTAGACGATATATCGAAGCGTGGCTTAGCTCAGTGTGTAAGTGAAATGGCGTTATGGCTGTCTAGTTTGACGCGCGAGATAGAAGACTTATGCGCACCGGAATTAAACGCGCTTCGATTAAATGTATGACAAAATGCTATACTTACTTAAATCAATTTTAGCTTAGTAAATTCTTAACATATTTTAATACCTTCGGTTTAAAGCAAATTTTACTGTACAATAAAGAACTGTTTACGTATTATCGTATAAATAAAGACGGTTCTACTTTGGATTTTTTTTCTATCAAAAAAATTTCAAGTTATCATGTTTCGGTTTCAGTACAGCAGTAGACAATATAGTCAAATAACACATGAAAATCCAAATGATTTAACCGTAAACATTTGGTTTTATAGGAATTTTAAAAACACAAAATTTGTCGATGTATCGCCTTAATTTCCCTAACTTTATCTAGCCGTCTTTATCATTAAGTGTTAAATCACATTTTAGACTTCATCATTTACGCCGTATGTTATGTATATGATAAGGTTTTAAGTAGGTTTTCCCAGTATGGTGAAGGTCAATATACGCCGACAGTAGGTATTTGCAAATTTAGCGAATGAATTAGAGCATTTGAAAGTGCGACGATCGCGAACAAACCGGTCCGTTCGCACGCGCAGAACCATGGACTTGAATGTAATTTTTTATTATAAACTTTATGAAGACAAGAAACCGAATAATAATATACTTTAGTTGCCTTTTTTATACCGAAGTGCTGCACACACTACACTGGAAGGTGGGTGACCTTTTGGGAAATAAACGATGGGACGTAAATGGAAACACAGAAACTACATAATAATATATATTTTTTTTTTTTTATTAAACCATGCGTATACAAAAATAGTATGAACTCTGGTATCCAAAAAAAGATTTAACTTGTGTTATGGATACCAGCATTCTCACATAAATGAAACTTACATTGGTTGCAACAGACGACGATGTCAAGAGTGGCACAGTATACAGAAGACGAAGCCTTTAGTAGAATGTAAGTGTAGTGTTAGTCACACTAATATTTTAAAGAAGAAAGTTTGTAAGTATGTGCGTGTGTGTGTATGTGTGTTTGTGTGTGTATATGTGTTTGTGTTTGTATGTTTGTTTGTTACTTCTGAACGCTCAAACATCGGGCCCAACTTTGATAAAATTTGGTATAGAGCACACCCTGTATTAACACATTCATCCCATCTCATTACCAATTATTTTCAAAGAATTTTTTTATACCTACTGTTTATATGGTTGGTGCTGTTTATGTGGTGGTGGTTGGTGGTGGTGGTACTGTTTATTTGGTTGGTTTGGTTGGTTTCTCATTTAGAAGTAGACCAGAATGAGTTGAAAATTCCTACAGGTTCTAAAGTGAGTCACAGCGAAGATAATATAAAAATATAATATTATCCGTAGTACAATTTAATGGAACACCACACACAGTGAATATACATAACTAGCTTTTGCCCGCGGCTTCGCTCGCCTGTAACTCGGAAATTATACCCGGGGAACGTACCTACTACTGGAATAAAAATTATCCTATGTTCCTACCCAGATCACGGCCTATCCGATAAGGTGTCAAAAGGTAACAAATAGACAGACAGACAGACAAATAATAAATTCAAATAACCTTTTTATACATATAACAGGTTTGATTATAATACCAAGGCCCGCTTGCACCAATAACCATAAATACAGTTATCGTTGAACATTTTTAAAACATCATTCCATCCCTGACAACTTGCCGCCGGGGTCGCGGGTAATTCGAAAGAGATACCGTGGCCCTGGCAAGGGCAACTGAAGGAACACGGGTGGGTTTTAGTCAGTAAAAGTCTGACACGCCCTCCCGCTCCGCCCAGAACGGGAGAAGTCATTTGATGATTTCCCATCCGCAAAAAAAAATCCCTGAGAACTTCAAAATTAACAGAAATAGAATAATGTTTTTAATTCGTTTAGCGCTCAACGTATTTTGTGATGTGTGGTGTTAGTGGGCTTAAATGTTTAACTTAAGAATAATAATTAAGTATTAATTTTAATAAGATCACCATTAATTTTTGTGATTGACTAATACTGACCCCGTAGCCCGTAAGTAAATACTAATAAATACTGAGTTTCGAGTAATCGGACTGAGCTTTAAAATTCTTCCATACAAACTTTAACATCCCTAAACTCCCCTTTGAGGGGTAGTTTTGAAAAACGGATGGTGACAAACTTCATTACTTAGGCAAGTATTTGTGCCAAGTTTCAAGTTAATTAACCAAAGGTATAAGGTTTTTCATATAAATTGTACTCCCTGTTTTCACCTCCACACCTCCACAGGGGTGGAAATTTAAAAAATCGTTTGAGTATTTTCCATAACTTGACTCAAAGATTATTTACACCAATTTTCGAGTTAATCAAATCACGCAGTAAAATCCTCCCCTGTAAAATTGACTAACCCTTTTCACCCCGTCAGAGGTACATTTTTGAAAAACCCTGATGCACATTATTCTTTATTTTTGGTTTTAAGTATTAGTACTGAGTTTTGAATTAATCAGATTGCGCGTTAAAATTTCTCCATATAAACTTTGACACCCCCAATTCCCCTTTAGGGGGTAGTTTAGAAAAACAAAAATCATAATTTACTTAAATAAATATTCGTGCCAAGTTTCAAGTTTATTAACTCAAGGAATAAGAGTTTTCATACAAACAATATCCCCCCTTTTCACCCCTTTAAAGGTCGAATTTCCAAAAACCCCTTCTTAGCGGATGTTTAGGTCATAACAGCTATCCGTGTGCCAATTTCAGCCCAATCCTTTCAGTGGTTTGGGCTGTGTGTTGATAGATCAGTCAGTCAGTCAGTCAGTCAGTCAGTCAGTCACGGTTTCCTTTTAAAATATAGATAAATGTAATTAAAAAGAACTGAAACTATACAAATGTATAAAGTAACTAAAGTATTTTATTCTTACGAGATGGAAAACACCCCAAGATAATTGTAGTATCAAAAATGTTTTTATATATAGGGTGTAATTTTAATTACCGTTAACCTCTTAAGGGGTCATTGTAATCATCATTATAAACAACTTTTACTATGGAATCAAATCTGAAATCGTGCAAAAAAAAATCTGCTGTTTCTTATACATTTTGACGAGTTATGCGAACATAAATGAACCAGCTGACCAGCCAGCAGACCAGCCAACCCAGCAAATTTTAGGGAACAGCTGTTTTTTTTTTTCAAGATTTCAGGTTTGCTTCCATAGTAAAAGTTATTCATAATGATGAGTACAATGATCCCTTAAGAGGTTGTGCGCCCTTGTATATTTTATATTTTAACGAGGAATAAATATTTAATGTTTGTGAATGAATATTTTAATTACTTAAGTACTTTTTTCTTATTGCAGAAGTTCTTAGAAACTTAATTAAGTTCATTTTATTTTTGTACTATTTTATTCGGATAACACGGTTTGCGCGGTTATCGTGAAAGTTATGCAGTGTGCAGAGGCATAATGTCACGCAAAAGTAACTTTATATCATTTCACGTCGTTTTACTTAGCATCTTAACACATTGTGAGATTTATAATTTTCTGAGAATGCACCGACATTTTATAGTCGCTAATGGCGTTCGTGGAAAAAAGTAGTGCTGATCGATGTATCCGCGAATCCGATGCATATTTTCACTTAGATATTACACTATCATATTTAAGAGCATAGATCTATTCGTCAAAGATATAATTACGGCAATGTAGAATAGACATAATATGAATCATTTGTGAGCTTCAGTACCTATATTTTTCTCTCTCCTTTATGAAATACAACGTGTCGTTTTGCTTCCTCGTCAAATTTAAGGGTGAGGTACAGAACATCAAACTGAACAACTTTCTCCATGAGACCAACGTCGTATTCGCGAAAAAATTTTCAGCTGTCCCCAAAAACTTCAATACCTACTCCTACTCCAATTCCTACTCGACGCAAATGTATGGGACGGCTGATTATTTTTTCGCGAATACGATGTTGGTGCCATGGAAAAAGTTGTTCAGTTTGATGGTCTATACCACACCCTTAAATTTGACGAGGATGCAAAACGACACGTTGTATAGGAAATAATAATTAAACATCATAATACCTACTACATCAATCAATCTGCCTAGCTTTTTCCCAACTATGTTAGGGTCGGCTTCCAGTCTAACCGGATGCAGCTGAATACCAGTATTTTATATGGAGCTACTGCCTATCTGAGTTCCACAACCCAGTTACTGAGTAATACCGTAATACGATACCCCTTGGTAAAACTGGTTGTCAGACTTTCGGGCTTCTGACGACTCGTAACGACTGTCAAAGATCCATGAACGACAGCCGGGACCAACGGCTTAACGTGCACGGACGAGTCTCGTTATGTAAAGATGTTCACCCATCCACGGACAACCTCGGCTAGCGTAGCTTAACCTGATGGATCAACCCGTGCAGCTGTTATTACTTAGCCACGAGCTTACTACATATATTATATACTAAATTCGTGACTTCCAATTCCATAAGACCTGCTAGAAGTCTGAGTTTCATTAAGATGTAAAAAAAACTTACCTGTATTATTTTTATTCTATTTCAGGTCGAAAAAAGAAGAAGAGCATAATGCAGAGAATCCTACCGATGTTTATTTTGCCATTCATCTTACAGTCTGCAATAATACCCCTCGTAATGGGGATGTTGAAGTTTATGCTGGTGAAGTCTTTCTTAGTAGGAAAATTAGCACTCACCCTGATCATGATCAATGCCTTTAAGAATCATAACTCCTTCAAGGGCAGAGATGCTGAAATGGCCAGTGCTCACTATGGTTACCATGACAACGGAATAGAGCACTATACTTCTTATTTAAATTGAATGTTTAGAAATAGGAATGTTAACAGCCTTAACTAGTTTTTCTTCAGTACTGCAAGAAGTTTCTTGGTGTAACGACTGAATGCAAACTGTAAAAAAATACTTTCAACTTTAAAATATTTTTTTTTTTAAAGTGGGAATAATAATACGTATATTCCATTCACAACATGATAAGACATTTAAACAAACCTTTTTTTAAAGTCCGTTCAACCGATTTTGACTTCTATTCCGTAGGCGTAAGGATGGCATCAAATGCAAAAAAGTGGTTACAATACCAACTGTTTACTGCAGCTGCCATTTGTCATGCCACCAACACAATAGAAGTCGTTGCACGGACTGTAAAAAAGGTTAGATTAAATGTCTAATCTTATTGCTAGGTAAGCTGATAAACATGTAGATACTACGCTAGTCCAGCTCAAGGTCAAAATGTTACCACAGACGTGCTGTCGACAGTACTACAGACGGTTCACAGTTATTTTACCTATGACAGCAGCAATCCAACAGCAACCTTACCTTAATGAAAATAAAGATCATTGTGATTTTCACAGTGGTGCAAACTCAGAGGAACGGTCTACTAACTAACTGTGAACAGTCTGTATAAAGAAATACATGTAGATTCTAGATGAGTACTTAAAAGCAGAATATCTCCTTAATTCTCGACTGGAAGATCATCGTAATAAGTTTGAAGCATTTTGTGCTCTTGTGCGCCCGTTTACCGAACTGAAAATGTTTTCCATTTGTTCTGTAGCCAATCATAATAGTATTGTGGCATACAATTGTTTTTTGTTAAGTTTGTAGGAATCCGCAGGATGCGGGAAGCACAGAACCGATCGAAGTGGCGGTGCTTGGGGGAGGCCTATGTCCAGCAATGGACGTCCTTTGATCAACCAATCGCAAGGCTGAGTTCAGTTTTGACAGCTACTTTACTGATTACAAACTTGACGCGGGTTTTAGTCTATTTCTGTAGGTGTAGAATCAATGTAATTCTAAAATTTAATCAAGCAGTGGGCGTAACCTCTATGACCACAAAAAGTCACAAAAGTTAGTCAGAAAAATAAGTCTATGCTTTTTTTTTAATAAATAAGTAAATTCAAATCATTGATTCCTCAGTTAATTTCAAAATTAATATCACGGCCAAGTCCTAGATCGTTTACAGTTACCGCTAATTTTTAATTAGTACAAATACTTAAAGGGCTTATTAGAGAAAGTCTTGTTATTATATCTGTAAAGTCTCAATAAATAATATTCATAAACAGCAAAGTTATTAGCGTTTGTTTATATCCCAAAATGTCACTCACTTTATGGAAATATTGCACAGGCTACATAGTAGTATTCATTAATCATGGAAAAGCACTGCGCGTAGTATTTTCTAGTAGCATTTGTTATGAATGATTGATTAAATTATGAAATTTATGAATTTACCAATTATGACAAATTTTCGTGGACAATTTTGGGATTTAATTTTTTTGACTTTTGACTACACAAATATGATCAGTAACGGGTACCGGATAGAGCCCCATTTTTTTTGTACTAATTAAAAAATAGTAGTGTATAAAAATAATATCGTGAAAAAGTGGAACGTTATTGTATTGATGACAAATGTGTGTTGAATAATTATTTAAAGATATTATGGGTAACTCTGTCTTATTTCATATAAGAGTGATGCAATTAATTAATATGACATTTTAAAACAATGCCCAATTTTGGTCATTAGTTGCATCTTGCATCACTATTAATTTTTAGTTGTTGTTAGTCTTAATATTTATTTAAATTATTTAATTTAGTTTCAAAACTTAAGTAAGTATGTATACAAGGTTGACATGAGCGAGAGGCATTAAATTAAACCACATATACTTTGTATCATTTTCAGCCTCTACATTAAAAATCAGATAAATAGAAGCAATAGTTCAGTCACAGGATTATTTTTAAGTTTTTTCTTTGTTGAAACACGATGTACCTGCCGTAACAGCTGACTAAGTACATACATATAGTTATCTAGGGTCATACACCTTAAAACGACAGCATTTTTGACGCGACGTTGCCGTTTTGTTACGCAGGTCAGTGGAAATCTCTTCAAAGGATGTTTACATTTTGATTCAATTGCTAAGCTATTTTATTTGTTCGAAAAAAGTGTTTTCTTATTTTTCTCCTAAACTTTTTTTTAATAGTTCCGAGTTAACACTATGCACATATAGTATATTATGTGGTTTAATTTAATGCCTCTTGCTCATATCAACCTTGTATATGGAGGTATATTAGTATTGTATCTTTTTGCCACCTATATGGGTGTGCATTTTAAGTATTTTCTCAAAGTAACTGCTTAATTTTAGTTTACTTCAAGACATTAAAATTGTTGTTTTTCTTTGTTACATTTAAATTAAGACTTAATAACTGTAACTTGCAATTGAATGTAAAATGTGACTCATTTATATGTTCCTAAAGTTTTACAGATTATTTGTAGATACTTAGAAAAACTGAAAATATAACACTAACATAGCTGGGGAAACTCTATTGCTGAACAGTCGATCTGTTATTTTACCACTATTTAAAAGCTAAATCACTGGATTAACTATTTAAAACTGACGCAATGGCAAGCGTTATTCCACGTTAATTGTTATATTTTAACACAACATAAATAAATAACTAAATAAATTGTTTTGTTGTTTTTTTTTTTTGTTTTTGTTGTCGTTGTTATTTTGTTGTTATACTGATTTTTCCCATATTTTTCCTAGCAGACATTCCACACAGCATGCCTTGTATTTTGGAGAAGAGCGTTCTCACACCTACTGTAGCACCAACAAATATAAATGTCACGGGTTTGGCTTCGCACTAGATATTTAATCCGATCCAGCCTGTCCCTTGCTGTCCTCCCCCAGCGACGCCCTAAACCGAGGTCCGTACGACCTTATACCCCACAGGGGTGCCCTTAGCGAGTCGTCGCTTAGTTTTCAGTTAGTAAATAAAGAAGTAAAATCAGTTAGTAAATAAATAAATGCTTCTTACGTATAATAAACGTATGCCTTATTATCACTCATCATCTGTAATGTTCGTAATGTATTTTTAAGCATCTAATAAACCTAATTGAAGTATGAAATGCATGTTAAGTAGTTTGAAGTAACTTATCTCATACTTTTTCTATAGAATAGAATAGAATACTCTTTATCATACACACCATTTAAAATACAGGTATGAATGTTGAAATTTTACATAGGGTGACACAATGGGCGGTCTTATCGCTAAAAGCGATCTTTTACAGACAACCTTTGGATGGAGTATGGGGACAAGGAGAGACAATTCTGTAGGTAGTCCGTGGTGTACCATATACATATACAACATATACATACATTAATAAATTTATATATATACTTATACAATAATAAACATGAAACAAGGGCAAGGAACTATACATGTAATAATGATATTTAAAGAGAGGAAGTGTTTTTTTACCAGAATTTTAAAAGTGGGCAAAGTTTGAGCACGCCTTATCGACACGGGCAAGGCATTCCATAATCGTACTACTTGAACTGTAAAAGACTTGTCATAAAAACTGGTGGAATGCATCGGCATCTCAAGTCTCAAGTTATCCGATGACCTCAGATATCTATTATGTGTCATGAAGGAACTTGAAACGCTCTTTAAGATAAGAGGGGGTTGTAGGATTGAACAGAATACTGTAAAGCTGAAACAAGATATGTGAATTCCGGCGAAAACGTATAGGAAGCCACTTGAGCTTTGTACGAAATCCAGAAATGTGATCATATTTGCGTAGGCCAAATATAAATCTTATGCAAAAATTTTGAAGTCGCTCAAGTTTATCTGGTTGTGCCTCGGTGAGATCGAGATAACTGACATCAGCGTAGTCAAGGATGGGAAGTAAATGGGATTGCGCAAGCGCAGTTTTAGAGGCAGTTGGAAGAAAGTTCCGCAATCGTCTCAGGGACTTACCAGATGCAAAAATTTTGCGACTTACGTCCTGTAGCTGGGGTCCCCAAGAAAGATGTTTGTCGATCCAAACTCCAAGGTTCTTAACCTTTTCGCTTACTGGAATAACAGTTCCATTAAATTGAACTTGGGGAAGCTGCGCCCAGTCTATTTTGGGGGTCATCCTTGAGCTGCCAACAACAATGACCTGAGTCTTCGATGGATTAACTTGCAACCCATGTGCCTCACTCCACTCACAAATCGAACCCAAATCCTTGTTTATGATATTAATTGCATCAGCCAAATTCGAAAGGGCAGCTTGCTTATATATTTGTAAATCATCTGCATAAAGGTGGTAGGAAGAAAGAAGTTTATTGGAAATAGAGTTTATAAATATTGCGAAGAGTAAAGGAGATAAAACGCCACCCTGAGGTACACCGACAGAAGTATAACACCAAGAAGAGCAAAACTCTTCTATGCGTATACGTTGCCGGCGGCCATACAGGTAACTATGAAACCAGTCAATCGCCGTTGGAGATATGTTAAGCGAGTGAAGCATGCTAATTAGGATATCGAAATCGACAGTATTAAATGCGTTACTACTATTATCGTTCTTTTTGCATAAATTATCAAAAGCGATTTGTTATGAAATTCATCATCAAAATTAAGTAAGCCGTTTATATTTTATTAGTTTCTAAATGCTATGAGTTTTATTTTTTACTGTTGAAATTTTGATAGGTATTGCATAAACTTTTATAAACTTCGAATAACATTACTTTTTCGACAAATATATTCTCAATGTTTATCGATGAGTTTTATCACTTACCGGAATTTATCCTATGCTATTAGATGAGGTATATTATTATTATTATATAGGTATTATTTTGTAATCGTTCTCGAAAACGTCTCTAACAATTTCAATAAAAGTTGCAATATAGCGGAATACGGGGGCGAAAAATCGATCTACGTATACTCCATTTACAATAAGATTAGAAATTTAAACAAACCGTTTTTACTGTCTTATTGTAAATGTCTATTTAGCTAGGTCTCATAACTGGGAAAATTCGTTTTCTCTATTTTCGACCAGGTACTTGATGATAATAAGGCCTTTGAAAACAACTCCAACTGTCAGTCGGGGCAAAATTTCACGTGTCCCCTAAACATAATAACATATATGTATATGTGTATAAACTTCTTCTCATGTGGGTAGGCAGAAACTATAGAACGCTACTTGCTATGAGCCTTACATTACATACCAATCTACTCTTTTTGCTTCGTTTTTGTCCCATTTAATAAGTTAGTCACATTTACTACGACTAGGTACCTACCATGGTTTGATATTAAACGGCACCATACTTTTAAAGTGCTTTCGAAAGAGCCTTTATGAGTAACTCCAGCCCCAGCCCATCCTGGGCAATCAGAATTCTAAGCTACACGGCAATATTGCGACAATATTGATGAGTGGCGTAACTTTTTTACCACGATATTATGTTGATTCTCGCTTGTTACCTACATTTAATTGAGAAAAATCCAAGAAATCAATTAAGTAAAACAGTTTCAATTAATTCAAATAACTATCCTACAAATAATACACAGTTCGAATCGAATTACTTTCCTTTTTCGGAGTTTCAGTTGCACGTCAGTTTATTTATTCATCCTTTAATCAATCATGTTTTATGTTTTCGACGCCTGCATTATGAATAGCGGGTTCGATTCCCGAACTAAACCTTATATTTGTGCGACCTAGTGACCTAAATTAAGATCTTGATAATTCTAAAAGAGAACACAGTAATATCCAAAGTTTTTAATAATATGAAGGAAGGTGATATTTTAAAATTGTATAGTCCTCCACTGAAGCAGAAATAAAATCAATCTGCCTAACCTTTTCCCAATTATGTTGGGTTCGGCTTCCAGTCTAACCGGATGCAGCTGAATACCAGTATTTTACATGGAGCGACTGCCTATCTGACCTCCACAACCCAATAACTGGGTAATACGATACCCATTGGTAAGACTGGTTGTCAGACTTTCGGGCTTCTGACGACCCGTAACGACTGTCAAAGATTCACGAATGACAGTCAGGGCCAACGTCTTAACGTGCTTTCCAAGGCACGCAGGAGACTCGATATGTAAAGATGGTCACCCATCCACGGAGCGTAGCTTAACTTAACTTAGCTTAGCTTAACTTGATGGATAGACGCGTGCGGCTGTTATTTCTTAGCCCAGAGCAGAAATATTCAAGAATTAAAAATGTTTTCACTTTATACTATGATCTAGAGCGGCTTTATTAAAGTACAGTAATATTATATAAAGAATATAAAAAAGCTCCTTAGGTAGATACATTAGAACATAAATTCACTAGATCACCTTCACTTTAATCACTGTATCCTACTTATATAATAAATGTGAAAGTTTGTATAATCACACAAAACCGGCTGAGCGGATTTGGATGTTTGCCAGACAAGTAGACCATAACCTAGGTTAGAGCATAGGATACTTTATATAGCCAGGTGTAAGTTCCCGTGGTATAATTTCCTACCTCCATGCAGGCGAAGCCGCTGGTAGAAGCTAGCATGAGTTGGCTAACTTAGACTTAGTTGGCGCAAGCAGATTACGTGGTTCATGAGTGTCGACATTACTCAGACCCTTTTTCTAAAGGATGTATCTATACAGGGTCTCCCGTAATTAATAGATAACCTCTTAAGGAGTCATTGTACTCATCATTATGAACATCTTTTACTATAGGACCAAACATGAAATAGCGAAAAAAAAATCAACTGTTCCCTACATTTATTTTCGCATAACTCGTCAAAATGTAGGGAAATGCTGATTTTTTTTTCGTGATTTCAGGTTTGGTCCCATAGTAAAAGTTGTTCATAATGATGAGTACAATGACCCCGTAAGAGGTTATCCATTAATTACGGGACACCCTGTATATATAAAAATCTATTGCTGTTCGTTTTTTTTTTTTTTTGTTTTATTCTCCTCTTTACTGGGGTGGTTTAAAAGAAAAGAAATTGGAAAAAAAAAAAAGAAATTGAAATTTTGACAGGGCAACGTCTGGCGGGTTAGCTAGTATATAATATAATCAGCCTAAAACGTTCCCACTGCTGGAACACAGGACTCCTCTCTGTGAGTGCCATGCACGCGAGCCCAGTACGGGGGCCGCGGAGCAGCGTTTCTTGTAGCGTGCAGTGGAGCGTTTAATGGTATACATCGATAATTTTTGAGGTTTTAAAATTTATTGATGTAAACGCTCCACTGCACGCTACAAGAAACGCTGCTCCGAATTTGCGGCCTTAGTAGACGTTACATGTCTTTGAATTTATGGTTCTAGAACATGCTGGTTTCCTCACGATGCTTTCTAACCGACGAAAAAAAAAGGAGGAGGTTCTCAATTCGATACGTATATTTTTTTTTATTTATGACCACGCATAACTTTTTACAGAGTCGTCCGATTTGAAAAAAAATTGTTTTATTCGAGAGGGTATACATCAAAGTTGGTCCCATATAAAATTGATTAACTGTGCTTAGGTAGTTTTTGAGTTAGCTTCAATAATACGTATTTTTCCCCCACTTTTATATGGATGATGTTCTAGTTTGTTTTGCAGGTAGTGATATTAGAATTTGTGTGGGGTAGGTACCACAACTAAAAAGGGAAAAATAAAAACTTTTGTACAAAAAATACAACCGACTTCCAAAAACAACACTACAAAGTGAAAAATAACTTTAATTTTGGAAGTCGGTGACAAAAAACGAAAATACATTTAACCAGACACCGACTTCCAAAATTAAAGTTATTTTTCACTTAGTAGTGTTGTTTTTGGAAGTCGGTTGTATTTTTTGTAAAAAAGTTTTTTCTTCATCGTTGTGAAAACAGGATTGGAAATAATTGTATGCCTAACATCTGTACCTAAGTAAGTACCACCAGAATCGCGTCATGCTTGTTTGCGGGTTTTGTTTTACCATCAACAGAGGCCCTCATTTTCAAGGTATATTTACCAAGTAGAAATAGCAATAATTCTGGCGGTAGTTCCGCATGATGCATTAAGAATTTGACAGCCGAAAAGATTCCATTATTCGCACCAACTCCCGATATGGAAGTTTTTGATAGCAAATCAAATCAATTATCAAGCATTGGCACAGCAAAATAAATACTTTATTGAAAATTCCATTGTTATGGTTTGTAATGTACCTACACATCGAATTCGATTCGACATGTTCGTTATTTGAGTGAGTAAAAAATGTTAGAATAGAATTTTATTTTGCAAATATGGGTACATAATAGTTCTTAAGATTACATTTAGCTCAGCGACATTTTACCAATCGGCATTGTTGGGGTTGTAGAATAAGTCTGGGGAAAACGGTTGTACGGAAAAGATGGCGAATCGAAAACAATACGACTGCATCGCTTCGTTCGCACCGCGCCGCACCGCGCCGCACCGCACCGCCAGCAATTAGAGAGGACGGGAATTTAAAAAAAAAAGTTTCTAAAATCCACTTTTTAACACAATGTCCTCTATGGTAAATGTTGTAGTAATTGGCTATCCTTTAGTAACTGGCCACTCATAAAAAAAAATTATGAGTGGCCAGTTACTAATGCGTGGCCAAACTGGTATGGTTATTGTGGAATTTTCGTCCCCTGCAGTGAAACAAAAATTTCTGACGTCTACTAAAAATTACAACAAGAAAAACAAAGAAATTCGTCTCAACACTACGCATCTGCACGAAAAGTGCCCTAAACATCCGTTGTACATTTCTGAAGTCGTCACCGCTATGACAAGACGGCTTTATTACTTTGCACAAGAATTTATAAAGAAAAGCGACTATGAACAATGCTGGACGGCAAATGGGAAGGTAATGTAGGTACGCGAGAAACAGGGTATGCCCAGTCGATTAATCAAATTGGAACAAGATCTGAAAAAAATTGCGTAAACAAAAGTGCTAAGCTCCTCCATTTCATTACGCTTTATCTTGTTTAAATTACCAAAATTAAAAATTGTTTCGTTTAGAATTTATATAATTAATCAAAACATTACTAACCAACAACTACTTTACACAAAGCTACACTACTATTTCAAAATTACATTAAAAAATACCCACATGCAGTCATATAAATATACAAATATAATAATATATACACTTCTGGACACATCTATTGGCCCACCTTAGAGTTTAGGTTTCGATGGCCCCTACCGAAATATGATTGCTAGATTGAACAAAAACTGTTGATGCAGTTTTAAACCTGATACATTTTACCATCTTTTTCGATCGTATTGTTTTAAATTTGAATTCAGAATACCATACGACATGGAGCTACGCCTAACAAGTCGGATATGCGCCTTGTTAAAGGCAATTGATTTTTGAATAAAAAACATGTTTTATCAAATAAAGGTTTAATTTAATAACGCGTGTTGCCTCCATGGGCATCTACCACAGCTCTCATACGATTAGGCATAGAGTTTATCAACCGCTCTATGAAATTTTGAGGGATCATCTCCCATTCCTCTTCTATGGCAGTTTTCAACTCCTGCATCGTCTGGGCAACTGGCTGACGAGCCCTAACACGTCTTTTTAGCTCGTCCCACATGTGCTCAATGGGGTTCATGTCTGGGCTTCTGGCTGGCCAGTCCATAACTGTGATGTTCACATCCCGAAGATATTCCCTGACGATGCCGGCCGCATGGGCTCTTGCATTATCATGCATAAAAAGGAAATTTGGGCCCACATAGTCCGCGTATGGTATCACGTGAGGTTCTAAGCACTCACGAATGTACCTTTCAGCATTTAATGTTGGCAGCCGTGGTCCTGTAACAACCTCAAGTTGAGTTTTGCCGCTCGCGGATATACCGCCCCAGACAGTCCATGAGCCACCGCCATAAGCAACCCTCTCTTCAAAGCAGCATTGTGCGAAACGCTCTCCCTTACGTCGGTAGACCTTCTTCCTTCCATCATTGCCATGTAACACAATTTTAGACTCATCAGAAAAGAGTACATGGCTCCAATCTTGCTGTGTCCAATTTAAATGACTGCGTGCGAAATGAAGGCGCGCTGTTCGGTGGGCTCGCGTTAGTTTGGGGCTATTAGCTGGCTTGTGTGGTACCATATCGCGTTCTTTTAACCTTCTCCGAACAGTTCGAGCGCTCACAGATACTCCGTGGAAGTCGCGAAGTTGGTTTTGTATCTCAATGGAGGTAAGGTGACGATTTCTCAAGCTGGTCGTCACGATGAATCGATCCTGCCTTTCAGTTGTGACCCGAGATCGTGGCCTTCCTTGGCGACGAACAAAGCCGCCAGTCTCTAGGTACCTCCAATAAACATTTCGGACCGCAGATCGACTTAAATTAAGTTGAGCACTCACGTTTCTTTGGCTGTGTCCGGCCTGAATAAGTGCCACAGCTTGGGCGGCGACTTCAGGTGAAGTATCCATAGATTATTGATAGAACCTCACCTTAATGTTAAGAATAAGTAATGTTTGTTGCAAAACCAAAGATATCATTCACTTTTTCAAGAATTAAATCCAAGTAAACCAATAAAACCAAGTTTTCTTCGTATTCGATTGTTTGATATCAACAAACAGGCTCCAAATTGTCTTTTGTTTCTTTAAATTCTGTGTTCGAAATTAAAAAAAAAACTATTGAATGAAATTGTGAATGTGCCAGGTTCAAAACTGCATAAAAACTTTTTGCTCGACCTAATATAAAATTTTAGCTAGGACCAAACGAAACTGAAAATACAAGGTGGGCCAAAAGATGTGTCCAGAAGTGTATATACAAACAACAAAAAGCAATAATAACAGTTTGAACACATTGTTATTCAGTGTATTTTGTAATTTTTTATTTTATTTTTTATAATGTGCCTTTTATTTGTGCAGAATAAACAGGTTTTCTTTCTTTCTTTTTCTAATAATTTACTGAACAACACACAAAATATCGATTTAGTCTCTGTGTCGGACTCTGCGACCTGTGACCTTGGCAACTGTGTTCCGTCTAATTTTAGACCAAAATCACTCAAAATACTAAATCAAAATATCCGTAGTATTACAAAAAAATATTTCAGATTCCTATACAATCCTAGCTAGAACAATCGAATGGGATATTATTACATTAACAGAGTGCTGGTTTCCTGGCACATACAGCATACCTGATTTGGATAGTTATGATCGTTTTAGCACTATCATCAAATCTTACACAAAATGAGGGTGTTGTTGTTTAATTTAGGAGGAAACTCAAGGTCTCTGTAGAGAACCCACATTCTTAGATGCCAATACTCTCCAAATAAAAATAGATCAAAATACAGTACTTCTAGCAATATACCGATCACCAGGCTATAAAGATATCACTAACTTTCTAAATTAACTAAATGATACCTTAACCAAAATTGCATGCTACAATAATATAATAATATGCGGAAATATAAACATTAATATCCACGATCTATCCCGTGATCCAAACAAGCATAACTACTTAAACTTGTTGGCATCACATGGTATACTGCCTGCCTATACATTGCTCACTAGACAACAAGCATGTCTTGATCACTTTGCCTTAAAAAGTCAGCGGCCTGCTTCTACACTCGTTGCTCATTCTGCACTGACTGATCATGACCTGGTATTGCTGTTTCTCTCAAAGAAAACCACTAATACGGCTGTGGGAAGAACGGTAATCCGTGTCAATCACGACCAGTATAGACATTGGGCAAATAGACTTTGGTGACGTCAATTGACAATTAAAATCCTCATGTAGCAGCAGAAACTATGGTTAATCTAATAAGGCAAGTTATAGAGATAAATTCACAAACTAGCAAAGTGCCAAATTGTAAAAAAAATATGAAATCATAGATAACCCCAGGGCTTCTTCGCTGTGTTCGACACGGAGACAATTTGCATAAAACATTTAAAAAAGCACCAGATAATGATGATCTAAAAATTACTTTATTAAAGAAAATAAAAACAGAATATGAAAAAAATCAAATAAGCAAAGCTGGGACAAACCCCAAGCAATAAATAATTTGACAAATAGGACTAAAAGGAAAGAAACTCCATCTCAACTTTTAACATTGCCATCCACTCCAAAAATATCGGTATCCTCTGTTAACGATTTCGTTGCTCAAATTGGCAAACAGCTCGTGGACTAAATAATAAGCCCAGAACCTATCAAATTAATCGAGAACAGCAGCTTGAATTCAATGGTTTTGCTACCAACGGGTGAAGACGAAGTTGAAAAAATATTAATGTCCCTTCGTAGTGATTGTAATGCATCCCAGTGATGGGATAGAATATCGAGTAGTCTTCTTAAGAAGCACAAAGCCTCTATTGTGTCCCCGCTTACATACATTTGTAACCTGGCTCTCTCAACAGGTAAATTCCCTAAAATCTTAAAAAAATCAATCATACATCCGATCTACAAGAGTGGCGGACAGAAGCCGTGTCAGCAATTATAGGCCTCTAGCTGTTTTACCTGCCCTGTCAAAGGTTCTAGAAAGGATTATGAACAACAGGCTTGTTGATTACCCCGAAAAACATAATCTTCTATCTCCAACACAATACGGCTTTCGGTCTGGAAAATCAACGTCCGACGCAGTACACGACTTGACAGACTATGTTGTCACCAACCTGGACAAGGGGCAAAAGGTACTAGGGTTATTTTTAGACCTTGCTAAGGCATTTGACACGGTTTCTGTGCCCGTTCTCTCCAAAAAAAATGGAGAATTTGGGAATAAGAGGGGTTCAACTTGAGCTTTCTGTGAACTACTTGAGTAAGTGCAGTGCGTTAAAATAGGTGAACATATTAGTGACGAACGAACAGTCTCATATGGCGTCCCTCAAGCAAGCATGTTAGGTCCCACTCTGTTCCTTATGTATATTAATGACCTGGGCATGTTCACACTTCCCAAAGGTAGGATCATAACATTTGCGGATGGCACAGCGCTCCTCTTTAGCGCTGATACATGGGACGAAGTTTATTCATACGTGCAATCGGGCTTTAATACTGTGTCAAATTGGTTATTGGTTGGTTGTCGGTTGGTTGTTGGTTCTTACACTCAACGCGGAGAAAAC
Organism: Cosmia pyralina; assembly: GCA_946251885.1. Taxonomy (NCBI): domain Eukaryota; kingdom Metazoa; phylum Arthropoda; class Insecta; order Lepidoptera; family Noctuidae; genus Cosmia; species Cosmia pyralina. The sequence continues at coordinate 19,147,646 of OX276346.1, forward strand.
CAGTTATATGACATTCACTCTTAGAGCAAATGGTAACGTCCCAAACTCGTCAGCGCCCTATACAATAATAACACACAATTGTCCAGTACCACACGATAACAATACGCGTACCTGCACTCACCTTCGCAGCACTGGATACGTTATGTATCTGGGAGTTATAATTGATGGACCCTTAGATTCCAGGAACACACTGATACACTTAAAACCAGATTCAGAGCAAGCGTAACCACGCAAGCTAATATATATTTTCAAAAACTTGAGACGAGTAGCTGTTGACAAGTTAAAGAAATCAGTATACTTTGCCCTTGCTCAGTCACTGTTAACCTGATGTATCTCTGTTTGGAGAGGTGCTCCGAAAACTACAATTATTGATTTGGAGAGAGCCAAGAGAGCTATCTTAAAAATGTTCTCATTCTTGTCTTACCGATATCCCACAGAGCTCCTATACAAGAGGCTAAAGTTTTAACAGTGCGTCAACTTTTTATCTTTAACATCATATTAAAACAGCACTAATTACTTACCTATCATCCCACGTCCACACATCGCAAAAGACGGTACATCCCCGTAGACCGCCGTCTAATACATCAATCTACTACCCAGATTTCAAAGCGGTTCTTTTGCCACCTGGGTTGTTTTATAAACAACAAAATACACGGAATGTCAGCTATAGTTAACCTCACTAAAACTATGTGCAAAAAGAAAGTTACTGCCTTTCTACAACAACTTAATTGCTCCTCATATTACTGAAAACTTACTTATAATACCTTATAATACCTTACAGACTAAAGTCTGTAAGGTATTGTTATGGGTCATTGCTACCCGAAATAAATTATATTATTATTTTACCTACACAATAGAGTACTTATTAATAGGCTCGTTGACAGTAACAAAAATACCTTATGAATTTTATTATGTAGAATGGTTGTGAGCTAAAAGTATCAAAATTCAACTTGGTTTTGTAAATGATTTTAGACTAATTAATGTTTTTGATAAATAATTACGTAAAAATATAGCCATTGGTCACGTGACATTTAACACCAATCAGAGCGCGAGACGTCTCACTTTCAGTCATGTCACTGACAAAATAACATTGTTTTAGAGTTCCCACGTCCTGACATGGGAACTGTTAAATAATGTTATTTTTATATTTTCCCCTAAATTTACGGGATTTAAAAAAAAAAGTAAATAGTATTCGCATGTTTATTTAAGGAATAGTCAGAAGAAATATGATTGAAATGTACGATTTGAAGAAATATCAAAACGAAAACGTCACACGCGTTTTGAAAAACGAGCTATTCAGTGTCCGTTCCGCTTGCGTTTTAGATATTTGTTTAGACCACTGTCATCACTTCTTTATTTTGAAATCGTAATTAAATGATTTTATTTCTTTTTTTTTTTATTTACATTTCTTACAAAATATTAATATATCATATAATAATTGAATGAAAATAAATGTCATAACTGAATACAAAAAGTTAGATAGTAAAAAAAAAAAGAAGCATAATACTTAACAATATCTTAACAAACCAAAATATAGGAAAATTAACTATTACTAAAAACATACTTTTAGGAACAACCAGTATCAATCGAAATCACATTCCTCCACCACTTTTTGTTTTAAAGACGGTCAGTTCGGTCACCGATGTTCGCTCGTTTGTTAGTATTAGATAAATGTTTCACTTAATACCCTCATTTTTATTTTAGTTGTTGTTTCATTTTAACTATGATTATAAGTTGGTTTTAGTTATCTAACTTGTATGGTCGATGATTTTGGTGCACGGTAAAACTCTAATGAGTTTATGTTTGCGCCAACATAAAGATGTATAAGATGTAAGTGTAAAAAAAAATAAATAATAATAAATAAATTAAAAAAAATGATGTGTGATAAATAAATAAATAATAATAAATAAATAATTTGACAGTAATAATCGATGATTTTTTATTAGATTGGTTAATTAGTAAAAAACTTACTATTATATACTAGATTATTTGAATTGATATCGAACATCTTAAAAGAAATCCAAAACCAGAGGGTGGATTCACTAATTATATGTTTTTAATTGCTTGACAGCAGACAATCTGTCATAGATTTGACGACTATGGGCGAAGTTTACCGACTTATAAACAGTAGTGCTATTCTGTAAATATCTCACCGTGATAACTTAGGTGAAGTGAGTGTGAAGTGAGCCGTCATCCCACCTGATGTGCTAGGGGTTGACACTATTGACAGCTCACTTTAAGATCACTTCACTTATGTTTTCACGGTGAGATCTTTACGGAATAGCACTACAGTTCTTGTTCAAGATCTGCTGAATGAATATTCTTACTGAGACTACTGTAACAAGAAATATTAGAAAAATTAGTAAACGGAAAGTCGTAAATGAAAAAGATAAAACAAAAAATGTACAAATTATTATTTTTTCCTTGCTATATAATATTATCGCTGTAACGACACACACAATGCAATGCCTACTTTTCAAGGACGTTTGCTGTCCCTTCGTATACATTAAATAGAAACTTAGTTACTCTCGAGAGAAAAAATAAATATAGGTAGCTGTAAAAGGAATGTAGGTAGGACTTATACTAGAAGTAGCATCATGTTCATGGGACAAGTTTTTAAAAAAAACATTAGCTGTAGGTTTCAAAAGCTAAACTTTTTACTTTTTAGTCCATGAAATTAAAAAAATCTGGAAACATCTAAATCCATTCATTATAGCTGGGTTCCGAGGTATAAACCTAATTGCACTGAACTACTTTTTACAAGATAACCAGAAAATAGGTATCGTGTAGATAATTAGTTACCACCGTTCTCTTAGGATTTCTATGCGTTTATGAGGACTCCAATTAATATTGGTGTCTCGCCTGATACATTGTAATTAATGTTTCCAAGAAATACTTAAGTTATCATATTAATTCCTTAAAGCAGCCGTTGAGAAATTGAGAAATATTAATTAGAGCTTTTTAATTAAGTACGGTAGACATTTTGAAATTATAATAATTGAAAATCAACATGGCAATTATAGCTCTTTATTATTGCTCAGGTACCTTTAGTAGCAAATCTCTCTTTTGAATTTTGCTTCCTTTACGCCAATAATTATTTATTTAATTTAATTTTTAATTTTAAAGAAGGCTTACAGACTAACAAACCAATAATACAGAGAATGTAATATAAAAAAAAATAGCTAATAACAAGCCTCCACATATAGTCAAAGGTAAAAGTCGATTATAAAGAAAATATATACAAGTTAATATCATTAATGGATAAGTTAACTATCACTGAAAAAAGACTGTGCCAATAGCCGTCTTAAGGTCGCCACACTGGTGCAGAACAAATCGACATTAAGGTCCCTAGGAAGCCTATTGAAACTAAGTGCACTTCTAATTGAAAAAACATTTCGCCTATAATTAGTCATCGCGAAAGGTACATTTAACATTGGCCGTTGACGTAATCCCAACAGATTCGTACGCAATGACAAATTAGCAACGAGTTCAGTAGTGCTATTCTGTAAATATCTCACCGTGAAAACATGGGTGAAGTGATTTTAAAGTGACCTGTCAATAGTGTCAACCCCTAGCATCAGGTGGAATGACGGCTCACTTCACGCTCACTTCACCTGAGTTATCACGGTGAGATGTTTACAGAATAGCACTACAGGACAGTCAATTGTAATTTCAAAGGATCCTGTTTACATCAAGCTCAGCAGCAGCTTCAGGCAGCATCTGTCTGGCACTAATGCTGAAATGAACCTTTTTGGCGCAACCGTGAGGCACACACTATTTTTTTAAAATATTATTTTCTTTTTTTTTTCTTTTGTTTTTGTGTTTTACGAAGTGTGTCCAAATAAACGTTTTTCTTTCTTTCTTTACTTTCTTGTAATTGTGTTTTCTCCAATTAAATTAAAAAAATATATATATATACGTGTCGAATTGAGCACCTCCTCCTTTTTTTTCGTCGGTTAAAAAACTATAAATTGAAAGAAAGAAAGAAAGAAAGAAAGAAAGAAATCAATCTGCCTAGCCTTTTCCAACCATATTGGGATCAGCTTCCAGTCTAACCGGATGCAGCTGAATACCATTATTTTACAAGGAGTGACTGCCTATCTGACCTCCACAACCCAGTAACTGGGTAATACGAAACACTTTGGTAAGACTGGTTGTTAGACTTTTGGGCTTTTGACGACCCGTAACGACTGTCAAAGATCCACGAATGACAGCCAGGACCAACGGCTTAGCGTGCTTTCCGAGGCACGGAGACGGAGGAGTCTCGGTATGTAAAAACAGGCCAAGTGCGTGTCGGAACACGCATAATGAAGGGTTCCGTAGTTGTAAAGAATTTAATCCCAAAAACAAAATTAACAATGGATCCCAAAAAAACATTTTTTTATGTCGAAAAACTACAAATTAATAATTATCGAACTTTTTCCTTTACTTGTGCTGGGAGACCTTGCTTCTTGCCAAATTTCATTATTCTAGGTCAACGGGAAGTCCCCTATAGGTTTTGATTTACTTGCGACAGTTGCGAGTAGCAAAATGTGTTGCAAAATGACCGTATTTTCTTATTACGTTGACTTAGAAGCTTGATTTTTTTAGAACTCTAAGGGACCATAGACTTACGTATTCGATATTAATTTCAACTTGATACCTCCACGCATCCCTGAGAAAAAGAGTCATGACAGACTGACACAGTTGAATTTTTTTTTAATATGATAGAATCACAAATTAACAATTTCCGGACTTTTTCCTATATTTGTGCTGTGAGAGCTTGCTTCTTGCCAAATTTCATGATTCTAGGACAACGGGAAGTTTTGATTTACTTGCGAGTATCAAAATATGTCACATAAATGGCCGTATCTTTTTATTGCGTTGACATACAAGCTTGAGTTTTTTAGGACTCCAAGAGACGATAGACTTACGTAAGGTAACTGCTATAGTAATTAAATAAATAAATAAATATGTTTGGACATATCACACAACGCCATCTAGCCCCAAGCTAAGCAACCTAATGCTTGTGTTATGGTAACGAGATGGCTGATAAACTACTTATATACATTTTTTTTTTTTTTTTGTAAATACATACATATTATAGATAGAAAAACACCCAGACTCGGAACAAATACTTGTAGGTCGTACAAATATTTGTTCCGTGCGGGAATCGAACCCGCGACATGCTGCGCAGCAGTCAATCGCTCAACCACTGCGCCAACCGTGTCGTCTAATTGGGCACGCTTTAGTAATTGGCCACTCATAAAAAAAGAGGTAGAAACAAGAAGAAGAAGAAGCAAACTCCTGAATGAAAAGGACGAAAAATATTGTTTTGGCCCTTTTTATGCATGAGCCTGCTTGCATAACCTTGTTTCTTCCTCTTTTTTAATCAATGGCAAATTACTATAACAGTAATTTGAACTTGATACCTCCATGCGTTCCTGAGAAAAAGGGTCTTGACAGACTGACAGACAGACAGACAGATGGACATGGAAGTGATCCTATAAGGGTACCGTTTATTCCTTTTGAGGGACGGAACCCTAAAAATGGTCACCCATCCACGGACCAACCCCGGCAAGCGTAGCTTAACCTGATGGATCGACCCGTGCGGCTGATAAGTAATAATACTTAGCCACGAGCTCCTCCGAATAATTAACATAATCTCAACGTTTATTTTGGACAACTTTCTCTAGCCTTATCATTATCAATCAATCAATCACTTTATTTTCAGGCAACTGCAAAGCCCATAGAAAAAATACACAAAATAATTTAGACAACAATTGTAAACTAATACATATTACTAATGTGTGGCATTTCATTTAAGAACTAATCAATCTGCCTAGCCTTTTCCCAAATATGTTGGGGTCGGCTTCCAGTCTAACCGGATGCAGCTGAATACCATTATTTTACATGGAGCAACTGCCTATCTGACCTCCACAACCCTGTAACTAGGTAATACGATACCCCTTGGTAAGACTGGTTGTCAGACTTTCGGGCTTCTGACGACCCGTAACGACTGTCAAAGATCCACAAATGACAGCCAGGACCTTCCGCTTAACGTACTTTCCGAGGCACGGAGGAGTCTCGGTATGTAAAGATGGTCACCCATCCACTGACCAACCCCGGCAAGCGTAGCTTAACCTGATGGATCGACTCGTGCGGCTGTTATTACTTAGCCACGAGCTCCTAAGAACTAATAAGAATCCTTAAGAACTAATAAGTATTTTAAATTCTGAAAGAATTAAAATAAAAAAAAATAAACTAAACAACGGGGAGAATGGAAGAAGAAAACGTGTTGCGCCGACCCCAAGTAATATGGGATAAGGGCAGGAAGATGATGAAGTATTTTAAATTCTATGGGGACAGACAAATAGGAATAAAAAGTGTCATCTATCCCATCACGGGGGACAGATCGGAATAATTCCGACACATTTCGACCAAAAGTCCTCTTTCAAGCAGGTTTGCAGATGTTGGCTTATCAATTCGAAACTTTATATAGGTAGGGAAGTACCTACTAGTTCTGTTCCAATATTACTGTTATATTGTTCAAACTATTCTCAATCACGACCATATTAGTTAGCTCACACTAACTTGTGCCATACGAGTAATAACTAACTAATTGATAACTTGGCAAACAACTAGGAAACTTAGTAATTTTGCAAAGTACTCTACTAAACAGTAAAATAATAATGTTCCCTTATAAGTTTATGTATAAACTAGCATTTTCCAGCGGCTTCGCCCGCATGGATGTCGGAAAATATCCCACGGGAACGTACTACCAGGAATTCCTTCATTATTCCTTGTCTACATTATAAAAGGAACCTCTGTGCAAAATTTCAGCTTTATAGGTCTAGGGATGAGTCAGTCAATCAGGACTTCTCTTTTTATTTATATAGATAAGAAAAGTCCTTTGTATCAACTTGTGTCTCTCTTCTTAATCGCTCTCTCACTGCTGAGAATCGTGACTCTCTGACTTTTCAAACTGTCCACGGTTTTTCTCTCTCTGTTACGATCAGTAACCTGGTGGAGTGCGGCGCTGATACGCACGGTCAGCAACAGAAGTCGGTTAACACTGCTACTTTTTGACATCATCTAAATTAACATAAAATGATTCGATAAACTACTGATTTGAATTAAATATTTCGCTTAATAATTAAGATTATAAAACTGCAAGTGTCAAACGACTTTTGTTGCTGACTGTACCTGTCTCCAGTTGCTCGGATATTTGATCCGACCACCGTTTTAGGTTTTTTGCCCTCCATTTTTCCTGCATCAACTTGTAAGGAGGAATAAATAAAGAATTTCCACTAGGATTCAAATGAGACTCGTCCCTCCGTGTGAATGAAGTTTCTCTGGCAAAACTTTTGAAAAAATCGCTTTGAAAGTAAAAACGAGTCAGAAAGCGAGCTTTTGTACCGGCGAAGCTTTTAAAAATGTAATTTTAAAATTAAACTTAGATTTTCTACTGAATGAGTTAAGCGTAGTTTTATTAAAATTGTATTCAGCCAAACTTTTTGAACAAACTTGCAGTACTTAATTAAAGTGTAAAAAGGTACACGAGAGGCCATCTTAATTTAGGTCCAGAATTATGACGCCCTCTCGCGAATGAAAAGTAACCTACATAGTTTTTAGACATTCATGAATTTCGCTTTTTCTTATAGTTGGTCTAAGAGTGTTTTCACACTGCGCGTGCCAAGTGTAGAACTTGACGTCGCATTTTCGTAGAGCTATTGTGTGAATGCAACCTTATTTAAAAAATAAGAAATTTTGTAGAGTTGTTTAGTCGTATCTATCTTTAGAGGTATCAACTCTACCAACCTATAATATACTGCAACTGCATAGTGCGCGTGCGAAGGTACATAATGACACATTTTGTTTATTTTTGTAAAACTTACGTTAGTAGGGACTAGGTAAGTACCCATTTCTGATATACTTATCAAGTATGTAAGTATTACGTAATGCTAGCCATTTGTTTAGAAGTTAAATTAAACTGTTGTAGCTATGCCTGGTTTATCGCTATAACTCTTTTATTATTAAAGGTAAGTAGCAGCTGAATGTAACTACATCGTAAAACAGAAAAAGAAACTTACGTATTTTGTGTTTAGATTAAAATAACAAAGAAAAACCTACGTAAACAATTTCACAGCAATTGAACATAAAGCCTTTAAACTCAGGTCAGTAACCTTTCATAGGCTCAAAAATTTTCCAACCATTAGATACCTACATATTTTGGGAGATTAACATCACAAGAGATAATATAGACTACGTATTTATTTATAAAAGTGCGTATCGGATCACTCACAATGAAGGGTCTTAATATTATAGTTGGAAAACATGTTAGTTTGTAATCACAAACACATTTTTTTTAGGTGATATAACTACGAATTTACGATTTCGGACTTGTCAAAGTATGGACTTGGCCTTTGTAGGTCCTGTAAGAATAAGGTCCTGGTCCTGTAATATTAAGAAACTAGGCTACAGTTCAAATTCAAATTTATTTATTTGTATACCTACAGTGTAGGTGGTAGAGACAGACATCTTTACTAAATATGTAAGTAGGTAGGTACATCTCTCTTAAAATATTCAATATCAATTCAAAAGACTCACAAGAAGATAAATACTTATCTATTCTTTGTGTAAGTTCGCTACGATACTATAATCTATTTGCAATAAGATTACCGGATGGCGAGCTACCCATTACTCGCCGTCCGCAAGCCCGCGCCTATGGTGGCCGGGAATCGGCTATCGATTCCCACCGCCCAGGGCGTCTCCTGTGACTAGTCGTGAGGGAGAGTCAACTTTCGCGCCCTCATGCCCTCACGCGTTCCGCCTCCTCCTTCACGAGCATGACTGCTTCGCAGAAGGAGGTGACGGCCTCCCATGCAATCTCACTCCGTACCATGGCCTGGACCAAGTTCGGGCGCGAGAGATCGCCGCCGCCGATCGCCTCCGCGAGAACACGGCGCGGCTGTGCTCCACCCAAGCCGGGCAGACCTCCACTATATGCTCCACCGAACCAAAATAGCCTGTGTTATGACAAAATACCTCATCATAACTTAGTCACGCGCACGTAAGTTAGTGATAAAGGCCTCCATTTTACCACTACGATGAAACTTATGGGGAATTCCCATATTCGAACGCTTGGTCGGTACCTTCACGGATCAGTGATCGTAGTTGGTGTGCATATGGAACTCGAAAGCGTCTCCTAATAAAAACTCATGGAGGATCTGCAGTGTCTTTGTAGATAAAATTCTTCCCTTTACATAGGCACTTAATCCTCAGGCAAACAGTACGAGAACCGCTGGTGCAGACATGTTGGCCAATTGTTTGTTTGTCCAACTAAAAGGTAAAATCTTGGTGAAGCTTTTCAAAAGTGGACATCTGCAGGCTGATAGCACGCCCGGATCTAGGAGGGTGCAGAGAGTGCACTTACACGGGGCGGCAGATTGGGGAAAAATTTTGCCTAGAGGGCGGAAAATTTGTACTCTGCAGCCCCCTTTTAAAAGTGTAGATCCGGTTCTGGCTGATAGAATAACGATATAAGGCCTCGGTCAAGAATATTACCTACTTGGAAAACGCCAACTTGTATATATTTTCCCAAGTAAGGCTCAGTTTAAAGGTTATGCAAAGCATAAAATTAGAAATTGGTAATATTATGGATGAGAAAACTGGTTGTCAGCTCATGAGCGCTCGACCTGTTCTATCAGGAAAACGTTACACTAGGTAATTAGGTACCTACAATATCAGACAGACTTGTCCTGCCATAGAACTTTATATTTTACCGTAGTAGGACTGTTGATATTTTCACAGAATTGTCGTGATACAGCCGCACGGGTCGTTCCATCAGGTTAAACTACGCTTGCCGGGGTTGTCCGTGGATGGGTGACCATCTTTACATACCAAGACTCCTCCGTGCCTCGGAAAGCATGTTAAGCCGTTGGTCCCGGCTGTCATTCGTGGATCTTTGACAGTCGTTACGGGTCATCAGAAGCCCGAAAGTCTGACAACCAATCGTACCAAGGGGTATCGTATTACCCCAGTTACTGGGTTGTGGAGGTCAGATAGGCAGTCGCTCCGTGTAAAATACTGGTATTCAGCTGCATCCGGATAGACTAGAAACCGACCCCAACATAGTTGGGAAAAGGCTAGGCAGATTGATTGTCGTGATACTATAGGATTCTCATGGCAAATAACAAAAAAAGTAAACTACATAAAACAGTTTTGGTGGTACTGGTACCTACCCTTTACGGAAGTCTGACCCGCACTTGACCGGTTTTATTTTTCGATTAACTGGCGGACAACCTGTTGTGCTATCATTGCAAAAAGATAAATAATTCGACTTAAGGCGGATGCGCTGTAGTAGCCCGCGAAATTCAATTTTTTTTTTGGGTTTTTTGCAATTCGCAGGTCCGTGTCAGGTTGTATCTTGATCAAAATATGATACGCGGGAATAAAACATATGTATTTATATAATTTTAACCATGAACATTATCAATACATCTCTCTAAGTTAGATTTCGTGCAGATTCGTCGCACGAACGAAATCTAACGACTCTGCACCAAATCTAACTTATAGAGATGTATTGATGATTTTTATGATTAAAATTATGTAAATACATATGTTTTATTCCCGCGTATCATATTTTGATCAAGATACAATCTGACACGGACCTACAAATTGCATAAAACGCAAGAAAATTTGAATTTCGCGGGCTACCACAGCGCAAGTCACCGCTCGCTCGCAACAAAAATAAGATTTCCCAAAGGGACGTTTGTTCATTTTTCAACGTTAAACTGAACAATACATAATTAATTTTCTTTATAACGTACACTTGGTATACGTAGGTACTTATGTCGCATAATCAGCCTATAATGTTCCCATTGCTGGGACCCAAGCCTCGTCTTTTCGAGAGGGATTGGGCTGTAATCTATACCAACTGGGCCCAGTGTGGGTTGGTAGATGTCACATTTCTTCGAATTTTTGGTTCTAGGACTTTTCCTCACGATGTTTTACTTAACCGTTTTGAGAGCAGTGGTGATGAAATTATTTACACAAAGTAAAGCGCCTTCCTATTCGAACCCACGACCAGCAACTCGTAAGTCGGGCCCTTTACCACAGGGCCACCAACTGCTCTCATCATTCATTTTTCAACGTTGAACTGAACAATATGTAATTAATTTTCTTTATAACGTTAACTAGGTAGCTAGTTATATACTAGACACCTATATAATATACTATGTGTAAATTCAAAGTTATATTACCTACTACATTGTTCTTGTAATGACAAACATAATTAAAATTTTAATTAGGTATTCTTAAAATAATAGTTTTGTTTAAATATCTACCTGTTGTGATAAGTTGACCATACATTTATCATAATATGGCAGCTAACTTATTTTTTATATTTTAAGTATTTTTAGATATATTTCTGCCAAACCTACACGTGCAGCTTGTGGGTGAAGTACATGCAAAGAGCTTATGTACAACGTTCTGCGCGTGCAATGAAATAATGGATTTAGGATGTTGATGAGGCTTCCGCGCTTCTGCAGCGCTTCCCAGATGTTCGCGGCAGCCTATGTTGACGATTTTCATGCCATTCTAAGGAAGAGATCAGCGTCAATAATGGATAGATTGCGCGGAGGTTCCAACAGCATCCTAAAAACATTGCTTGACATGGTAGACAACCTCTTTCTTTGGCTCTGGGTACGGAGTCACGTGCCAACATTTGTGAAGGGCCCATAGGGCCACGTACCCACGTAGGTTTTAAGTCGTTGTTACTACATCATAACATAACGCCTGTATTCCCCGAAGGATTAAGCAGAGGTGTACCTATAGTACACCCACATTTTGCCAGTTATGTTTAAGTCCCATGGAAAAGGGAGCAAGCCTATTTGCTATCAGCCGAGCAGAAATTCAGACTTCGCGCTGCTGCTGAGAAATTCCTCATGGAAAAACCCAATAACACTTTGTCCGACCTGGGAATCGAACCCAGGACCTCACGCTCAGTGTATTAAAGAAAGAAAGAAACTCTAGTTACAGACCAGACAGACTGGAACTAAATAGTCCCATTAGGCGATATTGTCGTTAATATAGTTATTGTCATAGTTTATGTATTGTAATAAATAAATATAATATAATATAATATAATATAATATAATACATATAATGTACTTTTTTTAAATTTATTTATTTGCAAATTTTTCGTCACGGGTGTCGTTTTCATGGTTTTCACGTTCGCTGGCAACGAGAATGAGGTCAAAATCAAAATTTAAGATGGCACCACCGAAAATTTGCACAGTTTTCGTCATGAGTGTCGTTTGCATGGTTTTCGAGGCCTTTGACAACGATAATGGGGTCGAAATCAAAAAGTTTTGTTATAAGCGCCCACAAAAACCATGAAAATGACACCAACGTCGAAAATAAATAAAAAACAAAAAAGGAGGTAACTATTCAGTTCGGTTTAAAGAAACTTAATCTTAATCTTACTATTAATCTGTCTGTAACTAGAACATAACCGGTGAATTGTGAGTTTACTTTTCACAGTATACCCTTGCCCCAACCCTTTGAAAGAATACAGGCGTGATGTTAAGAAGAAATCTCACTTCTGTAACTTTTTCATGTAACCGTCTTTTTTTGCAAGTGGATTCACACAAGTAGTGTCCATTTGCGCAAAAGTCCATTAGCTCAAAAGTCCATTCGCGGAAATGTCTTTTCACGCAAAGGCCTTTCGCGCAAGTGTCCCTTTGCGTCCATTTGCGGAAATATCTTTTGGCGCAAGAGGGTTGACGCAAGTGTCTTTCGCGCAAGTGTCATGCTATCGTTATTTTGGGCAATCACTCAAGTCAAGGTTACTTGGGAAGCCTTTACCAGGTTTCAAGAATCAGGGGATTATGAAGCTATACCTATTATACCTTAGTTACAGTAAGACACAACTTAGCCGTAAGTATTAAAAATTTGCATTCATTCATTTCAATTTTACGAATGTATTTAGTTATATGACTTTACAAGTTATTGCGTTTGCGTAAAGATAATTTTTGCCTGAAGCAGTAATAAACATTGGTCATTTTGAAGGTGCACTCAGTTCGGATGGTGATCGGTTTTACGAATTATGCCGATGCTACATCTAAGTTGTGTCGTAAATAATAACCAAGTACACTTAAGTATTATTTTTATGAAAACATTGATATAAAAAATTATCACGATCTTGTTGTTTCTTCTAAGTTCTAAGAGCAAAGTTGCTTGGTATCTAAGGACTATAAAGAAACCATAACTTAGATTTTAAATTGCCGTTTACTATATTCAAAGGAAATTGGCCTTTATGAACCTTCACAAGTTTTCCTTGTAAACAATGTCAGTAGCTACCTTGTAAGGCTTTTATTTTATAAGGGCCTTAATATAATTAGTAAGGTAAGTGTTGTGTTCTTGTGTAAGTTTAACTTGTCTCATTCAAGGGTAACGATCGAGTTTAAAGATGATTGTTTTCCAAAAACTTAAAAGCGGTTCAATTTGATTGATCTCTTAATGCGCAACGAGTTTCTACTTTTTTATAAGTAGTTTCTTATCCACACTTTGTACAAAATGAAGGTTTGAACTAGGCGTCTGTTGTACAAACTTTAAGAATCAAATTCAGTACAAATGACGTTAACGTTTAAGTACTAGTTTATTATATCCTGCCATAATTTATTGTAATTAACTACAGAAACAATATAAAGAGCAAACGATCATCAAGTTGCTGATTCATTCTGATTAATTTGCTCCACAGGCTTATTGTATTGGACCCATCTGCGTAGGCTAAAATTAATTCTATTAGGCTATAGCCATGAGCTAATTTTCAAAAATCGCTTTAATTTGTTGTTTAAGGTGGAATAGAGACTTTATGACTTTACAGGGTGTAAAGTTCACTCATCCTCTATTGAAAAGGGAGGATCCTCCGACTAGACGGGTGTCGTGTCTGGTGGGCAACTGCCCGACGGTTGATGTCGGGACGTTGTATATATGCTAGTCGCGCGGTAAACTCTGATTGCGCGATGCAGGATTGCGTAACGTCATGTCATTGGATGCGTAGTTCGTATGTGGCGATGTAGATGCCGCCACAGAGACCGTCACTCCCCAACAATTAGGATTAGAAATTAGTTTGCAAAAATGTATGTAGGTACTTTAAATAGGTTAATTTAACGTCTTTAGTTAGCGACCCTCCAGATTTAGCTAAATCTAATTGCTCGGCTAGATGAGAAATCCTGTCAAAATTGTAACGTAGGTAGGTAAACGTGATTCAAAATGTAGGTGAAAGTACGAAAATGTTAGCAAAAACTTTTATTTTTACTAAGTGAGAACTAAGAATATTCGTATCGTAACATGGTTACTTTATTTTATAAAACTATTGCGTCCATCTGGGGTGACGGCCGCAGTGAACAAGTGAAACTTATGTCGTAACATCGATATAGTGCGAGCATTTTAATCGTAGTGGTGACTGACTCAGTCAGGCTAGTACAAGCCAGATCTCTGTTCTGTTTGTTGGTAAATATTGTTAATTATAAATAAGAAGAATTTCAAAGTGTGTAATGTGAAATACTTAAAAATAAATGCATTTTGAAAAGTGAAAGGACATTATTTTCAGCGAGGTATGTGATTATTTTTATTTTGATATTGACTCTGACAATGATGTGTAGGTACCTACTGTTTGATAAGTAGGTATCTCTAGGTAGATAATTCGCGCGATTATTAGATACAAATGATTAAATTATCATTAGTGTACAAACGAAGAGAGTGAAATGAGAAAGTTAACAGACAGTGGTAGTGAAGTGACACAATTAAATTAGTTCACCTCTAATGTCATTATCATTGGAGTGGCTTTATTATAAATAATTGCCGTTTGTTAGCAGTAGTTTAATCTGTCTGAAAGTTCACTATGTCACTTTCTGGGAAAATAACCTACTATCACAAAAGTAGGTAGGTACCGACCCACAGTGTACCTACATTAAATGCAAAACTGGAAAAAGAGCAAATAAAAGATTGTGATACTTAATTTATTTACATATTTGTTATGTATACCTTCACTGTCTATCTCAAATCTCAATTATCTCATAACATTATACATTTTATGGTAGGTATTCGTTATCGGGCTGCGGGCATGACACTTGCATAAATTTTAACAATGTAATAAGTACTGTATGTCAAGTAGGTAATTATGTTAAGTAGCTAATCACCATATAGATATAAGAAAGAAGCAGTTTTTTATATTTCTATGCTAATCACAGTTTTCACCCTAAAGGTACGTAGGTAAGGTATAGGACCTAGGAACTCGTGAATCTGCTGCTGATTATAATTTTTCAAATAAACTTTAAGTACAACGGGCAGGCACATAGGTACCTAGGTACTAGTAAGTAGGTCTCCTTTTTGTCAATTATCACTTGGAAAAAGAGCAAAAAAAGAGCGAGGTGACAGTGGGTTATTCAGTTCATATCAAATTTTTGACGACACGGTTGGCGCAGTGGTTGAGCGATTGACTGCTGCGCAGCATGTCGCGGGTTCGATTCCCGCACGGAACAAATATTTGTACGACCTACAAGTATTTGTTCCGAGTCTGGGTGTTTTTCTATCTATAATATGTATGTATTTACAAAAAAAAAAAAAATGTATATAAGTAGTTTATCAGCCATCTCGTTACCATAACACAAGCATTAGGTTGCTTAGCTTGGGGCTAGATGGCGTTGTGTGATATGTCCAAACATAAAATAAAAAAAAAATAAAAAAAAAAAAAAATTGCTTAAGGTGATACCTACCTAAATAAATTGGGGGCTTTTTCGTAACAATTCATTTCACTATTACAGCGTGTATAGATTTCATTTTTGAATATATGTTTATTGACTATTTGATTAATACTCTGACTGAAGGAAAACGCAATTGGGTTAAATTTCCTCGATAGAATTCCAATTTTCCAAAAGGACCTCTTCTACTTTTTTTTGATGTGTAACATCTTTCCTCTCGCTTTCCTGCAATATGTGGGAGTGATTTCGCGAAAAGGGACGGAAGTGTGTAACAGGAAGTGAAAATATTTTTCTAAAAGTTTTGAGTTGGTTATTTGGTATTTAATTAAAAGATACTTTTACCAAGGTGAGATGTCAGATCATTTTATGCGACTACTGTAATATGGCTCGCTGGTTTTTTTCTGTACATAATTCTAAAACCCTAAGCAATTTCATTGCAAAAATGTAATAAAAATACTATGTAATTGAAAACTCTGGTCGACAAGATTTTGACATATGACATACCAGTTGACTCGGCGGGATGTTACGAATTACGTCATGAAATTCAGGAATTTACATCAACTTTCAACATTCGAATTTATTTAGAAAAATATATTACCGCAGCTATTCTAAACAATAAGTTTGTGGCAAATATCTTTAATTATATGTTGAGGCGGTCAAACCGCGTCAGTCTACTGGGAAACTTGTATAAAATCCTGTATTATACCTATCCAAAAGGCAGGCAACTTAGATTCGCTGAAAATATGTACATAAACAATCTTCTCTCTTGCTGATAAAATGCAAAAGGGCAAAATAAAGATATTGTCATTCTCTTTGCATTCTTACTTTTACCACTTTTCAAACATAAACTACATAAAAAACACGATCAAATCTTGATGAAAATTCTAAAAAATTGTGTTGCGACGTGACACTTCTTAGTGCTGATAGTCTACCCAATTTTCTCATTTCGATTCAAAAGTTGCATTCAGCCTAATCGATACTCGCAATAAAATCGAGCTTGAAGAAAATTAGTAGAAACTGAATAAAACTCTGGACTCTTTTTCCATGAATTAATTTATTTTTGTATTTTAATAAAAACATACACGTAGAGTGTGGACAGGGATGTAGTTTTTTTTATAGGATCACTCGTGTGTCTGTCTGTCACAACGAATTTGCTTCGAATCTACTGGACCGATTAAGTTGGAATTTGGTACACATATGAATTTCTGCAGGCCAAACACGGAAGTGTAACGTAAATAAATGAATTTTGAATAATATGGGGTCACTTTTGGGGGAGCAAATCAGATAATTTTAATAAAGTTTTGCAAACTGTAGGTACCGTGTGATATATCAAATGAAAGGGCTTGTTGCAAGGGTTCCAAATTTATTATTTCTGTAATTAAAAACAAATATCCCTCCCTCCAAAACCACAGAGCCCATAATAAAAAACAAAACATACAGAAAATAGTTCTTTGATTATAGATTCCAGGAAAACCTATAAAAAGTTTAGGGTCTTAAAAATAACATGGTAATTCTCTCAATACATTGATACAAACTTACATTTGCAGTTGGAATGTATGGGAAAATATGTTTTTTAACAATAATGTTAATCTTGGTATAAATTATTTGGTACAAAATATTTCATATAACATATTCATCGTACGGAATCCGGAGGCGGCTATTTCAAATAATAATATTGTAAATCAATTCTCATAAACATCAGTTTCAGGCCGATTCTAAACTCTATTATCCAAAATCCGTAAAAAAAAAACCGAATCTTTAATTTCGTCATAACCGCCTGTCCGTTCGTCCGGCGGATGTCATACAGCCATTTTACTTGGAGAGTTCGATGAAAATTTGTAAGGTGTATTTTTTGTACCGCTAAATAATGGTGTACTGTAGTGAAATTACGTTAAACATAATTATGGGTGGCATTCCCCATACATGTACTTAATGTAACCGAGAGATGAAAAGAAAATATTTGCACACGATCGTGTGGGGCTCATTTATATTATAGTAGTCTATGGTGTGGGGTAGATTTGTTGGGTCTCATAATTTAAATGATAAAGATGTGTCTAAACTCTGAGTAATGTGATATTTTCGGCTACAACCGCAGAATTAACTTTGTTTTCCATAGTTTTTTTTTTAAGAAATACTTTGAAATAAAAACTTATTTTTGCAGTCGACAAAATTAATGCTGTACAATGTGCATGCGTAAATATTCATCCTGTGGTGTATTTGATAATTGTTTTATATGTGGGTAGGCTTGTTTCGTCAGTTAGTTGTCAGCCATTACACGAGTATATGTAATCTGCAGAGTTTTATTGATTTTATCCTTAAATACAGAACAATTGGCGACAAATCGTTATTCACGTGTGTTATTATATTGTCAGTGTCACTAGTGATTGAGTTTCAATGACCACGGAGCACGCAAAATCATTTACTAAAGCGTTTGGCGGCAACCTCTCATTTGATCACCGCGTACAAGAGTGGAGTATTTTTAGAAGTCGTTTTATCCAGTACTGCACGGCGAACGACATTGGAGACGACACCGATAAGTCTGGAATAAAAAGACGAGCTTTTCTACTCACTGCGTTGGTGGAAGATACTTACCGCGTCGCAAGAGATTTGGTTTTTCCGGAAAGCTTGGACAACGTCGAGTATAAAATCCTGTTTCCAAACAAAAAAGAGGACGTTCGCAGAAAGGTACAGTTTTTATAAGGCGGAACAACGTCCAGGGGAGGATCTAGCCGAACGGGCGGCGCGAGTGCGCAATTAGGCACAGTACTGTGGATTCAAGACCGAGTTAGATACTGCTTTACGCGACAAGTTCGTCTTAGGATTAGAAAATACCAAGGAAAAAGAGAAATTGTTCGCAGAAAGCATTGAAACCCTTACATTCAATAAGGCATTAGAGATGGCGCAGAGCGTGCGGTGTGCGCGCATCGCTGCTCAGCGGAGGCGGCGCAGGCGCAGCTTGTGTTCGCGCTGCAGCGACCGAGCGGCTTTTCTACAAACGAAAATAAATCGCGTGTGTCTAAGAGTTGTGAAGTGTACGGGTACAAAAATCACTCGAAAGAAAAGTGTCGGTTTGTTAATTATACCTTTCAAAAGTGTATCTAAAAAGAGTGTGCAAGGCTAAGACAAGTGAGAGCAATTTCTTGGGTACGGATGACGATGATGTTGTTGACGGAGGTATTTATAATTTATTTAATATAAAAAACACTATTAAGGATCAACCCATCCCTCGGAAAGTCAAGTTAGTAATAAAAAATCTGAAATCTCATAAGATTTCAGATTTTTTGTTTCCAACTTGATTTTCAATTTCACATATGAAATTGATTGTGGCAGTGCTGTCTCCGTTT
The DNA here is from genome assembly GCA_946251885.1 of Cosmia pyralina. Classification (NCBI taxonomy): domain Eukaryota; kingdom Metazoa; phylum Arthropoda; class Insecta; order Lepidoptera; family Noctuidae; genus Cosmia; species Cosmia pyralina. The sequence goes on from OX276346.1 coordinate 19,166,739, forward strand.
TATTGGCTATTATATATGAACAGCTGTTCGGGGGCGATAACAATAGTCAATATCGTTTACAACAGTGTGAAGAGATTTTTAACTTTTATACAGGAGTAAAAATTGCACCGTTAGGCTGTTTGTCATTGTCTATAGCTTACGAAGGCCGCACTAACCAAATATTTTTTTTTTGTTATCAAAACAAATGAAAAACGTATGCCTCTTTTGGGCCGTGATTTTATGTGGTTGTTTGGTACTTATACATTTGTGTAGCTTAAAGTGTAACAATTTAGTACGCGACAACTCAGGGGAAATGTTAATAAAAAAATATTCAACATTATTTTCAGACGAATTGGGCAGGTTCAACAAGTACAAAATAAGCATGAAAATAAAACCTGATGCACAGTTGAAGTTTTTCAGGCCTCGGCCCGTACCGCTAGCTTTAAAACCGAAAATTGAGGAGGAATTGGATAGATTATTGGCAGCAGGTATTATAGAAAAAGTAGACCATTGAGACGTCGCTATGCCGATCGTTCCAGTGTTGCGTCCCGAAGGAAACGTCAGAATTTGCGGAGATTTTTCAGTAACATTAAACAAAGCGTTATATCTAGACAATTATACACTGCCTAGGATCGAAGATTTGTTTGCTAAGCTTCAAGGTGGGGTAGAATTCAGCAAGTTAGATTTGAAATTGGCATATCTTCAACTAGAACTCGATGATTCAAGGAAATGGTGTTGTATAAACACGCATAGAGGTTTATATAGGTATACGCAGCTCGTATTTGGATTAGCAAACACACCTTTTATATTTCAACGTATCATGGAACAGTTATTAGGCGACATTGACGGTGTATGTATATGTTTAGATGATATTTGAATCACTGCTCCTAATAGGTTGGTACATATAGGAAGATTGGATCTGGTGATGAAAAGATTGCAAGACGCAGGGTTGAGAGTAAAACACGATAAATGTGAATTGTTCAGAAACTCAGTGGATTATCTTGGTTACATTATAGATAGGAACGGGCTGCATAAATCCAACAGTAAAATCGAAGCTATTATTAAGTGCGAACCAACAAAAAACGTTAATGAATTAAAGTCATTTTTAGGGATAGTTAATTATTATCGCTGTTTTGTTCCGAATACATCATACATCAGAGGAGCTCGTGGCTAATTAATAAAGGTCGTACGGGTCGAACCGTCAGGTTAAGCTACGCTTGCCGGGGTTGGTCCGTAGATGGGTGACCATCTTTACATACCGAGACTCCTCCGTGCCTCGGAAAGCACGTTAAGCCGTTGGTCCCGGCTGTCATTCGTGGATCTTTGACAGTCGTTACGGGTCGTCAGAAGCCCGAAAGTCTGACAACCAGTCTTACCAAGGGGTATCGTATTACCCAGTAATTGGGTTGTGGAGGTCAGATAGGCAGTCGCTCCATATAAAATACTGGTATTCGGCTGCATCCGGTTAGACTGGAAGCTGAGCCCAACATAGTTGGGAAAAGGCTAGGCAGATTGATTGTTCCGAATACATCATCGGTACTTAGTTCTCTAAACAAGTTATTGTAAAAATGTATGGAATGGGAGTGGGGTAAATATCAGTCTGAAGCGTTCGATAAAATAAAGAAAGAGTTGTCCTCTGATCGCGTGCTGGCCCACTACCACCCGGTGTACCCGACGGTTGTTACTTGCGACGCCGGCCCGGCCGGCGGCCAGCCTGGGCGCGGTCCTCGCGCAGAAACAGCCCGACGGCTCAGAGCGCGTGGTAGCCTATGCCTCGCGAAAGTTGTTGAAATCTGAACTGAACTATGCACAAATTCAGAAGGAAGCCACTTCTATTGTATTCGGAATGAAGAAATTTAATCATTATTTATATGGCCGTACGGTGTCATTTGTATTGCGAACGGATCATAAACCGCTCTTGTCGATCTTTGGAAAGGAAAAAGGTGTGCCCGTTATAGCAGCGAACAGATTACAACGTTATTCTTTGTTTTTGTCGGCATATAATTTCACAATCGAATTATGTAAAGAGTGAGGAAAACGTGGCTCATTTTTTATCGCGCTCTGTGCCTACTCAAACAAATGAGTTCGAAGTAGGTAAGAAAATAGATCAGTCACGGTATATTAATTTTATAGGTGAATCTGTTTTACTACCCTTGACTTTGAATGATATCCGAAATGAACCCAACCGCGATGATAGATGTGACGCATATTTTCCCCAAAACTTGCTTTTTACATTTTTTTATTTTGTTGTCCTTTGCGTCATGTTTACGGCAAATAAACGTATTTTCTATCTTTCTTTCTTTCTTTCTATGAGATATTGCAAAAGGTGATAGGATATATAAAAAACGGCTGGCCTTCTAAAGTGATGAACCAGGATTTACGTCCGTTTTACTCTTCTTTCATATATCTATGCTTTTACTTATGTCGGTTGGATTTGGCGGTGGAGAATGGATATATATTCCGAGGTCATAAAATCGTAATTCCTTCACGTTATCGTGAAAGACTTCTAAGTGAGCTGCACAGTTCTCATTTTGGAGTAGTCAAAACCAAAACGGAAGCTAGAATGCGTATGTGGTGGCCCGGCATCGACAAACACATTGAAGAAAAAATAGGTTCATGTAGTGTTTGTAACACGCTCCGGAATAACCCACCTAGAGTGCCGCTAGCTCCGTGGCCATACCCAGAGCGCGCTTGGGAACGCCTACACTTAGATATTATGTTTATGTTGGGGGGTAAACAGTTTTTAATTGCGGTGGACGCTCATTCTAAATGGGTGGAATGTTTTACAATGCAAAAAACGGATAGTGAATCTATTATTAGTAAACTTTGCGAGACGTTCAGCAGATTTGGGTTAGTGCGTACTTTGGTAACTGACAATGCTACCAATTTTTGTTCAAATGAATTTGAGACGTTTTGTCGACTAAACGGAATGCAACACTTGACGGGCGCGCCGTATAATGCTATGTCAAAAGGGCAGGGAGAAAACAGTGTTAAAACCATAAAAATGGTTTAAAAGCTATTTTAAACAATAACGTAACGCAAAAAGTATTTGTCAAAGTATTAAATATATTTTTCTTCGATTATACAAATACTATACACATGACTACTGGATTCTCACCAGCGCAATTGATGTTCGGACGTCCCTTGCGGTGCAGACTCAATTTGATAAGATTACTAACACAAGAAATTACATCATCCTCGTCATCCGTGGCCAAAGCAAATGTCATGAAAGCTCAAGTGAACCAATGTAAACAGTTTGGCGGGAAAAGAAAAATTTATTTCTCAGTAGGTGACAAGGTATTACTAAAACAATATTTAAAGAACGGTACAAAACATGTTTGGATACAGGGCATAGTAAATTAATGTTTAGGATCACGAATGTATTCAGTGTATATTCCAGATAATAACGTCAATGTAAGAAAACATGTCGATCAGTTACTGGCGTACAAAGGAAACTCATCATTTGAAACGGATGAGGATGATGTCAGTGTGTTTGGAGATTGCACCCCTAAAATGACCGGTCAGTCAAACGAGCGTGACGCTGGTTTAGTATCTGAACCGGTACTGACATCACCAGCGCAGGTTTCTACCTCCCCCACGTCTCCTGCGCGAGAGGATAGGGAAGAGGAAATTAGAACGGGTTCGGATGATGAGTTTGTGGACGCAGGCTCTTCTGACTCAAGTCAGTCTCATTCAAACAATAAAGCACATCAGGAACCTCAAGTTGACCGCCGGTACGCGATGAGAAAAACTAGGAAACAGTTAAATTATAAGTTATAATACTATGTATGTTTAAAATAGTGGTGGAGGAATGTGGTGTATTTGATAATTGTTTTATATGTATGGGAACGCTTGTTTCGTCAGTTGGTTGTCAGCCATTACACGAGTATATGTGATCGGCAGTGTTTTATTGATTTTATCCTTAAATACAGAACACATCCCAACTACGGAACCCTTCACTGTGCGTGGTCTGACATACACTTGGCCAGATTTTTTAATTTCGTTAGGTTACCACAAAAAATAAACAATTTCTATTATGCAATAAATTTGTACTTAGTTCAAACAAAAACTACTAAGCTCATACAACTAACAAAAATATTGATAAGTAAAAAAAAAAGTGTTTACAGAATATCCAATTTATATAATGAATATTTTATCATCAGTCCCTAACAAAATTTAGCTAAACCTACCTACAAAATGTACACTAGGCATTCTGTAGCAAAAAAAAAAAAATCCACAATACATAATTGTCCAATAAATTAAAACAATTTAGTAAAGCGAGCGCATTCCAAATTTAAATTCAAATATTATGTACGAAACAATTCGGCGCGAAATTCAAAAAATCAGGTAGGTACGAGTACCTATGCGGTCATAGGTCCTGTTTATCGGCTCGGTTTCAATATAATCTCCGAAAAACGATTAAAATTACATTTGAAAAGTGTAAATTATTATTAAAAACAATGCATAATTCATTTAATACTTAAAACAATTTTATTTCTACACTTCTGGACACATCTTTTGGCCCACCTTGTATTTTCAGTTTCGTTTGGTCCTAGCTAAAATTTTATATTAGGTCGAGCAAAAAGTTTTTATGCAGTTTTGAACCTGGCACATTCACAATTTCATTCAATAGTCTTTTTTTGAATTTCGAACACAGAATTTAAAGAAACAAAAGACAATTTGGAGCCTGTTTGTTGATATCAAACAATCGAATACTAAGAAAACTTGGTTTTATTGGTTTACTTGGATTTAATTCTTGAAAAAGTGATTGATATCTTTGGTTTTGCAACAAACATTACTTATTCTTAACATTAAGGTGAGGTTCTATCAATAATCTATGGATACTTCACCTGAAGTCGCCGCCCAAGCTGTGGCACTTATTCAGGCCGGACACAGCCAAAGAAACGTGAGTGCTCAACTTAATTTAAGTCGATCTGCGGTCCGAAATGTTTATCGGAGGTACCTAGAGACTGGCGGCTTTGTTCGTCGCCAAGGAAGGCCACGATCTCGGGTCACAACTGAAAGACAGGATCGATTCATCGTGACGACCAGCTTGAGAAATCGTCACCTTACCTCCATTGAGATACAAAACCAACTTCACGACTTCCACGGAGTATCTGTGAGCGCTCGAACTGTTCGAAGAAGGTTAAAAGAACGCGATATGGTACCACACAAGCCAGCTAATGGCCCCAAACTAACGCGAGCCCACCGAACAGCGCGCCTTCATTTCGCACGCAGTCATTTTATTTGGACACAGCAAGATTGGAGCCGTATACTCTTTTCTGATGAGTCTAAAATTGTGTTACATGGCAATGATGGAAGGAAGAAGGTCTACCGACGTAAGGGAGAGCGTTTCGCACAATGCTGCTTTGATGAGAGGGTTGCTTATGGCGGTGGCTCATGAACTGTCTGGGGCGGTATATCCGCGAGCGGCAAAACTCAACTTGAGGTTGTTACAGGACCACGGCTGCCAACATTAAATGCTGAAAGGTACATTCGTGAGTGCTTAGAACCTCACGTGATACTGTGTGATACCATACGCGGACTATGTGGGCCCAAATTTCCTTTTTATGCATGATAATGCAAGAGCCCATGCGGCCGGCATCGTCAGGGAATATCTTCGGGATGTCAACATCACAGTCATGGACTGGCCAGCCAGAAGCCCAGACATGAACCCTATTGAGCACATGTGGGACGAGCTAAAAAGACGTGTTAGGGCTCGTCAGCCAGTTGCCCAGACGATGCAGGAGTTGAAAACTGCCATAGAAGAGGAATGGGAGATGATCCCTCAAAATTTCATAGAGCGGTTGATAAACTCTATGCCTAATCGTATGAGAGCTGTGGTAGATGCCCATGGAGGCAACACGCGTTATTAAATTAAACCTTTATTTGATAAAACATGTTTTTTATTCAAAAATCAATTGCCTTTACCAAGGCGCATATCCGACTTGTTAGGCGTAGCTCCATGTCGTATGGTATTCTGAATTCAAATTTAAAACAATACGATCAAAAAAGATGGTAAAATGTATCAGGTTTAAAACTGCGTCAACAGTTTTTGTTCAATCTAGCATTCATATTTCGGTAGGGGCCATCGAAACCTAAACTCTAAGGTGGGCCAATAGATGTGTCCAGAAGTGTATTTCCAAGTATCGATTAATTAATTACCTACTCGATTTAATCGAAATAAAAATAAAATTGTTTGGCATAATCAATAAAATACAATAAAAAAACCGGTCAAGAGCGAGTCGGACTCGCGCACCGAGGGTTCCGTTCCAATTTCTGAAAAAGTTTGCTATTTAGAGACATCGTTTTATTTTCCTGTAATCTTTACGTTTTCTATCACATATAATAATTTCAGATTTTTCTGTATGCAATCTATTTTTTTTTTAAATTTTTCATCAAAAGTCGAAAACTATGCGGCCTAAAAAAAACCGGCCAAGTGCGTGTCAGAACACGCACAATGAAGGGTTCCGTAGTTGAAAAGAATTTATCCCAAAAAGAAACTAAACAATGGATCCCAAAAAAAAAATGTTATAAAACTACAAATTAACAATTTTCGGACTTTTTCTTTTATTTGTGCTGGAAGACCTTGCTTCTTGCCAAATTTCATTATTCTAGGTCAACGGGAAGTACCCTAAAGGTTTTGATTTACTTGCGACAGTTGCGAGTATCAAAATGTGTCGCAAAATGGCCGTATTTTTTTATTGCGTTGAAGCTTGTTTATTTTAGAACTCTAAGGGACTATAGACTTACGTATTCGATATTAATTTCAACTTGATATCTCCACGCGTCCTTGAGAAAAAGGATCTTGGCAGACTGACAGACTTGATTTTATTTATTTTATTTTTTTTTATGCGATAGAATTATAAATTAACAAATATCAGACGCTTTCCTTTACTTGTGCTGTGAGACCTTGCTTCTTGCCAAATTTCATTATTCAAGGTCAAACTGAAGTACCCTGTAGATTTTGATTTACACGCGACAGTTGTGAGTATCAAAATGTGTCGCAAAATGGCCGTATTTTTATATTGCGTTGACATAGAAGCTTGATTTTTTTAGAACTCTAAGGGGCCATAGACTTACGTATTCAATATTAATTTAAACTTGATCTCTCCACGCCTCCTTGAGAAAAAGGGTCATGACAGATTGACAGAGTTGAATTTTTTTTTTTATATGATAGAATTACAAATTAACAATTTCCGGACTTTTTCCGGATTTGAAGGCGTTGTTAATATGTGAGCTTTTTATCCAACTCATAATTAACGCACATTCATAGGATTTGATGGGTACCTAGCATAATAAATATTTACATAATACATTTAGAGTGTCGTATGTCGTAATTTTGGGGTCCAATTGGGTGCGATAGAGAGCCGACGGAGGTTCGTGTGTTCGGGTCCAATTGGGGGCGCTTCCGAACAATAAGGTTAAGAAGTACATACTTACAAAAGTACCTACTAGGGGATAGACTAGGTCCATCCATGATCCATGATCCATGATTCCGTGAGCCTGAGCAAATATTATCTCATTGCAGGGACTTACCCCGCTCCACGCTCTCGTCGGGTAAATTACCAAGTTTGAAGTCCGGGATAGAAACCCAGCCCGAACGTGGAAAAATCCTGAATAATATATTTAGTTATCAAATCAGTTCAACAGAGCAATTTTTCATTTCAGATGAGTAATACTAAACTAAGAAAATGGACTAGTGATAATAAATTACTGTTATTCTTCATACTGGCCGCTCTAAGCATGTTCGTGTCTACCGTTGCGCTAGCGACCAAAGACAGAGAAGCATGCGCACGGCATATTGAACATGAAGCCATTGAAGGAAACATAACTAAAGCAGAAACTAATGCAACAGAAATGCAGGTAGGCGCCTGGGGGCCAACCACCACTTCTTAAAGCAGTATTATTTTAATGTTACTTCAGTGTGAGAAAGAGATGGAGCTATACAGGACGTCTAGCTCCATCTCTTTCCCACACTCATGTAAGATTAAAATAATACTGCTTTAAGATGTGGTGGTCTAGCTCCTGAACTTGGAATTATTCAACCTTGCCTCACCAAGATGTCCCACCGGTGGGCCAAACTGGAATGTTCAAAATGTTAGCGTCCACTGTATCCCACTACTTAATCGATTTTGGTGAGGCTAATATTGCACTCTTATAAACTCGAGTTCACTTTTCCCTACTAGAGATGGCACTGTTGTGTTTCTTAAAATATTATATATGGTATAAAAAAAGATTATTTGTCCCATCAGGTTATACCAAATTGTCAAATTTTTCCAAATGATTTTAAACCTTAAAATATTGACAGTTTAGTTCAAAATTGAATAAGAAAATATGACAGTTTGTAGTAACTTGACCTGCTGCTGTGTGTACATTTATAAAAAAATATCAAATAGAAACTTCGTACGAGATTAGGTTGGCTCTGTTGAAGCGGCTTAAAAACGACAAAGGCGCCTGGTGATGACGGAATTGTGGCCGAACTCATGAGAGCCGATTGTTAGATAGGTGTGGAACAGAACCACAGAGGTGTGATGATACTCTTCTCTAGGCCGCTCTCACTTCTGAGCCATGTCTACAAGCTATTATCAAAAGTCATCACAAACTGTAGGTAGGTACCTACTCGCTCTTATAATCACTTGAAGCTCATCATCATCTGTCTAGCTTTTTCCCAACTATTGGGTTGGCTTCCAGTCTAACCGGATGCAGCTGAATACCAGTATTTTACATGGAGCGACTGCCTATCTGACCTCCACAACCCAGTAACTGGGTATCAGACTCTCGGGCTTCTGACGACCCGTAACGACTGTCAAAGATCCTCAAATGACAGCCGGGACCTACTGAGGCACGGAGGAGTCTCGGTATGTAATGATGGTCACCCATCCACGGACTAACCCCGGCATAGCTTAACCTGATGGATCAACTCGTACGGCTGTTATTACTTAGCCACGAACACTTGACGCTGTGGCCAAATAATATTATTATCAGTTAAGCAACAATGACAGTAACTAGGTATAATCCTTTCGTTTTGTCCAGTCCAGACCTGTCAGCAACGAGAAAAGCTCACTGTGATCAAAAATCAGCAGTGGAATACTGTGAACGGACTGTAAATTATTCTTCTTTTTTATTTCCAGGATAAAAATTACTACCGGCTACCAAGAACAGTTGAACCAAAAAACTATAGACTTATGTTGCATCCTAACATGACTTCTAATACTTTCGATGGATCTGTAATGATAACATTAAAAGTAAAGCAAATTATACAAACAATAACGCTGCATACAAATAATTTGACCATCTATGCAGTCAGTTTAAGAAACAGTAATAATCAAAGCATACCAATTGTATCTACTAACAAGACTCTAGATAAAAGAGAGCTGTTGATTATAAACTTAGAACATGAAATACACAAGGAGTACTACCAATTGTTTATCCTATTCTCTGGTAGATTGGATAATAAAATTGTCGGATTTTATGGAAGCAATTTAAAAAATGGTGGGTAAGTACAACCTAATAGCAACCATCTACATCATAGGTAGGTACCGTTGACCAAATCACAAGCATTATTATCCAAATAGGCCAGTCACCGCAGATACAAAACCGTGTTATACCGCAAAAAATTGCACTGTACTGTACGATGTTGTTAGGTAGGATCACAGAAATCTAAATAATAAGGCACTAGAAGTCGTATAGGCGCGTGACCTTGTCGCCGCACAGGTGACTCGTAAATCACCAGTGCGCGTGGAGCGTTTGTTTCGGTCACCAGTGTTGTTTCGGACGCAGAGAGGTAAAAATGGTGTTTTGCAGCAGAACCAACCATGTAATTTTTCAAATAAAGGGATAACATTTCATAGGTAAATACTTAATTTTTGAAATAATGTTGTTTTTTAATGTAATATACTCAAACAAAATTATTCACCACCAGTACTACGATTGTCGCAGAAAATCGAATTCTTTTCTCATTTCAATAACCATTGATGCTTAGGCTTGTTCATGTCTACTATTACAACTACTAAAAGCAGCAATGGAATTATAGGCATGAGCAATAAACAATTTCGCCACGTACGTAAATTTCCAGGAACACGGCCGCATGAGTTGAGCACCAAGTAGTGACGTGCCAGTCGTGCCACTACTATTTTTTATCGATAATTTATTATGTTTGGCTTACCTAGTTTTACCGAAATGGGAATGAAATGTTATTTTTCTTTAAATATTTCTTTTTCTTTCTTTCTAAATAGATAGACTAAGAAAAAATATAAAAATATGTCACCCGTACCTACTTACATTTATTTGTTTGTATAATATTGTATTGATGTTATTTATGCATCTGTTTACTTTTACGAGTTCGAGCCACCGACGTGCCACCTTAAATATGCTTAAGGCAATAGGCTTATGCTTATGCTTTTGCTTTATTTGTATGATTCTGTTACTTACTTTTATTTTTATTAATTAAAAACTTTTAAACTTACCCTTAACGTTTTATTCTGTTTCCTTTTCTTATTAATAAAACGTCTAAAAGCGCGTCGACTAATGAGACACTTTTAATTAATTAGTTATCTATTGTTGCGAGAGTCCTGGGCGATCAACGACGCTCAACGGAAAGTTGTCGATACGAGCGATGCACTGCACTATTCGTATGAGAGTGCGCATGATTGGTCCGAGTGGCCACGCCTCCTGAGATTTTGCGTTTTTATAAAATATAGTTTAACGCCATAGCATAAAGTTCAATTTTCGTTGCGTCAAAGCTAGTGACATGTGTAGGCGTAATTGTATATATATTGTTTGTCTATGTGTTGGTAGCAGCGAACTGGCGACACGCGTCCCGGTATTAAAAGACAGTAGATAGCATTTCTACTGTCTTATTATTTAGATTTCTGTGGGTAGGATAGACACTTACGTCGGTCGCGGCCACATTAATGGGATATGCCGTTGCTCATCGCGATGAAGGACGTTGGCCGTAGGTGTAGCCACCACTTACCGCGATAAATTGACCGAATCTTGACCGAATTTAACTACAGCGATGTTTATGGCGATGATGGGCATTGACGTTGACATTAGTGTGGCCCGGGCATTCCCAATAGTGTAAAACCAAGTTATTTGCTGCTTTGAAAGACCCTGTGTTAACAGCACGGTGCTCGAAAAATCTCGAAATTTTCTTATTTCAGTTTTTTTTACTTATAATAACTTCTAAAAGGTGCTAAAGGATCCTAAAGGTGTTGGTCCTATGGGAAAAGTTAAAAAACATTTAGAAAATTTTCTGCGACTTACGATGTTTTACATAAAATATAGCTAGGTATATCTTTGTAGGTATTCATTCTGCATCCGGATAGACTGGAAGCCGACCCTAATATAGTTGGGAAAAGGCTAGGCAGATTGATTGATCTTTGTAGGTATAGTTGTATGTTATTGTAGTAGTAGGTAGTAACGGTTGACGTAGGTACTACAGCGTAGAGGAATTCTATTCTGTGCTGTGAGGTGTAAGCGGGCAGATGTATATAGGTAACTGAACAATGAACATAATTATGTACCTATGTACTTATCGATGTAACCAATTTCTACATGTTGGAGAAAAGGAAATCCGTCAAAATATTCCCCTGGCTCAGCGCAAAAGAAATGTTTTTCAGATTTTAGAGTAATAAACTAATAATACTAGAAATATTATAGAGTATCGCCATGGGGTTTCAAACTCATAACTCAAACAAATTATAATTAGTCATTAAAAAAATCCATAAATGGCAGCATAAGTAACTATTATGAAATTACCAATCACTAAAAAGCGTTAAATGGCAGATTTTGGCTGAAGTAAGATTTGTAAAAATCAAAACTTCCTTGTTTAATGTTGTTAACTAACTCATAAAAGTCATAAATCACGTATTTTCAACGTTTTCAACAAATAAAAAAGTAAGTTCAAAAACTAAAACCAGACTACAGAAAAATCACACTCGCCGCGGTCAGTCTGTAACCAATTCAATTAATATTATTTACCTCCACTTTTACTTATTTTTAACAATTTAAACATATTTATTTACTTAGACAATATAACATTTATACATTATTTGTAATGTGCTCGTCACTCAAGACCTTTCTTTTGATATCAAACATGTAATTATTATCTCAATTTAATTTTTTTCGTGGTCAGAAAGGAGAATGGGTAAGGCCGTACCCAGACACAAAGTTATTTGTAGCATTATGAACTATGTCGGTCTTTGTTGCCCTCACCGAGTAGTTTAATTAATCCTAAGACAGCATGTCTGAATTCAATGGGATAAGAAATATATGACTGTGAAGAAAATAAGTTGATTTAACAAATAGATAAATAATGAAATAAAAGAATAGGAAAGTTCTTTACTTACATAATTTAGGTCTTTACCTATGAAAATGCCGTTCTGCAGTACTGGCCATTTCAAATCAAAATATTTTTTGTTTGGCTAAGAATTCTAATTTCAAATTAATTTTATTTTAAAAACATGGATTTTTTTTTCCAAAAGTAGTCATTTGTTTATTGATTAGTGTTACATTTTCATCGCATTTCAATCTTTTTCGTCATCATGGATACGTTAAAAATTCGAGTAATTATGGAATATGAGTACCGTCGTGGCAGCAACGCGGCACAAGCGGCACGCAACATCAACGACGTTTACGGAGCTAACACTACAAACCAACGCACCACTTGTTATTGGTTTGCTCGCTTCCGTGCTGGAAATTTCGACCTGAAAAATTAACCTCGCGGTCGTCCGAAGACTTTGGTCGACAATGACGAATTAAAGGCGATTGTGGAAGCTGATGATACACAATCTACGGCTGAATTAGCAGCAGCTTTCGACGTTAGCGTCAAAACAATATTGGTCCATTTGCGTCAAATTGGCAAGGTAAAAAAGCTTGACAAATGGGTGCCCCACGAACTCAATGATCGCCAGCGCGAAGTACGCGTCGAGACGTGCCTTGCACTGCTCAACAGACACACAAATGAAGGAATTTTGAACCGCATTGTTACCTGCGATGAAAAATGGATTCTGTTTGATAACCGCAAGCGCTCAGCAAGTTGGTTGGATCCTGGTTCAGCACCTAAACAATGCCCTAAACGAAAACTTACCCCTAGAAAAGTGATGGTCACTGTTTGGTGGTCTAGCGCCGGTGTGATTCATCACAGCTTCTTACCAAACGGGGTGAGCATTACTTCAGATGTGTACTGTGAAGAACTGAACACAATGATGGAGAAGCTGGCACATCTCCAACCAGCATTGGTCAATCGCTCGTCTCCGCTGCACGACAACGCGCGACCTCATACTGCACAGCAGACGGTCTCCAAGTTGCAAGAACTGGGGTTGGAAGCTCTCCGTCATCCGCCCTACTCACCAGACCTTGCGCCTACAGACTACTACTTTTTCCAGAATTTGGATAACTTCTTGGCGGGAAAAAAATTCAATACCCGAGAGGCAGTACAAAATGCCTTTGAAGAATTTGTTGCCTCCCGTCCAGCTGATTTCTTTAAGAAGGGCATCAATAAACTGCCACTGCGTTGGCAAAGATGCATTGATTGCATGGGTGATTACTTCGATTATTACAAATAAAAAATGCATGAAAAAAATTCGTTTAAATTTTTTCATACAAAACGGCAATTTCATAGGTAAAGACCTATTACATACATAAATCACGTCTTCTTCCCATACGGGTAGGCAGTAACTACAGAACGCCACCTTCTACGATCCTTATATACCTACCTACATCTTTTGCCTCGTTTTAAACCTGACCTTTCTGAAGAACATCACTATAATAAATGTCCCCTCCCGGCGTTTCCACTCACATCTGCCTTCTAAATTGCGCACCCGTTGCCTAATCACATCATTCAAATCTGCCTAGCCTTTTCCCAATTATGTTGGGGTCGGCTTCCAGTTTAATCAGATGCAGCTGAATATCAGTACATGGAGCGACTGCCTACCGGACCTTCACAACCCAGTAACTGGGTAACACGATACCCCTTGGTAAGGCTGGTTGTCAGACTTGGGCTTCTGACTACCCGTAACGATTTTCAAAGATCTACGAATGACAGCCGGGACTCATCAATCTTTATTCTAAACAGTCAACAGTTAGTCAGTGTTTATTGTAAACAGTCTCTCCAAATATACAAACTCATTTACTCGCTCCACATTCATTATCATTTATTTTGACATCACATACACACACACACACACACATCCTCTTCTCTTACAAACACTATAACCTTACCTTATTCACATTTATATTCATCCCTTTCATCTTATATGCTTCATCCATCACAGTCACTATGACTTGCAACTATTCTGCTGACGATGCCAGTAGAGCTTGATCATCTCCGTAGAGAAGGCATTTGACAGGCAACACAGTCATCCTCAATCCGCACTCACCCTTTTTCAAATCTGTCAGAGAACTATCTATGTACAAGTTGAACAGCCACGGTGACGATACAAAACTCTGTCTAACACCCCTTGAGATCGAGAACCAGTCCTTGTCTTATCTATCCTAACAAAAGCACTGGAACGTTGTCTATAGATATAAGCGCCAGTCCACACCGTACATGGATAGTGTCGACGACAGTTCTTTATTTTTTATTCCTTTATTTCATTGACATACACATCAACAGAGAACAAAGTCCAAGCTACCGGTGGTCAGGGCTCTAGCTAGAGAGAGGAACCTCCCCCTCCCCTCTTCTCCCTCTCGTCATGACAACTTCATTCATAATTGCACAGATAAAACCTTCGGTTTCACCAATAACCACAAACGCAGCCAAGATACAGACGCCAAAAAGTCTACATCAGGCCCATGGAGGGCCCGGAAAAAGCGTCCGTGAAGCTCTATTCTTTGCCATACTTCCTTACGATCGTTAGTATCAAGTACTGCAGGTTTGCACCAGTTCTCTTTCGCCAAGGAGAGCGGGGTGAGGCCTCGATACATCCCCACGGCTTCTAGAAATATTCCCTGAGACTGCATATCTCGCGATTGTGGATGGTCTTAGCGTTTAAAAAGGCTCGACCTCGACACTTTCGCGGGATCACTCGCGGAGGACTCCCGGGGGGGTGAATAGGTAATACGGGCTGGTATTCGCAACTCCACGACAATACGCGTATTTTGCGTATGGCCGGGGGGGTGAATCATGAATCACTTTCGTGGGTGATGCATTTGATACGCAATCAGCAGCATACGGACCACCCTACCCAGGGCGTCGAGTTCGGTCTGAATCCATTTGAGTACGCCCTATGAGTACATACTTACATCAAAACCATTATTACAATTAATATTAATTATAATTTCATTAATAGGTATTATATAATAATTACATTCAATTATTATATTTAATTATCAACTATAATACTGTCCCACGCAATGGCTGGACAAATGACAGGTTCTTTATTTAATCAACTTAACTTCTTCATATATCTTTTTTCTCCGAGTGAATTCAGACATGCTGTCTTAGGATTAATTAAACTAGTCAAATTTATTTTTGGGTACGGGGCCCATACAAGATTACCCTTTACGTGTAAAGTACACCATATTAAATTTAGGGAGAATTTATATAGCTTATGTCACTCGGACCATTATTACGAATATATTGATACCTCATTCATAAAAATCGGTTCAGTAGTTTAGGCGCTACGGTGGAACACATGTAAATAAATACCATACTTACATACATACATACATTTTGTTTAGAGCTCTTTGCAATAGAAGTCGTTTTACTCAATTTGTCCTAACTGTAGCAAGAATACAAAGTAGGTAGGTACTGTATGTACCTAGTAAGTACCTACTTGTATCCATATACCTATTTCATTTCATTTTCTTGCCGCAGTAACTACATTTTCAGGATCCTATTATAAAGTTCTCTTTAGCCAAGGAGAGCGGGATGAGGCCCTTGTCCACCACAAGCGTCTCGATGCATCAACACTTCGCGTTCGGCTTCTAGGAAATATTCTTTGAGACTGCCTAACTCCCAATTGTGGAGGGTCTTATCATTTAAAAAACCTCGACCTCCACACTATCCTTCTCTAGTCAATATTATTTCAATATATTATTTAAATTCTTTATTCTATATTTCTTAGATTGTAACAATGTATAAACGAACTTAATAGATTATACATAGGTATATCTACATAATGCCATGGTTATAACGTAATCTAACTTCTATAAAATTATACCTAGTGTTTAAAAAATTATTTACAAAAAATACCCAAATGACCGCAACTCCGCAGCCTCACAGAGTACATTTTTATGGAAGCCTTACCTATTAAACTCCTACCAACTTAACTGTGAAATGACGAAAATTGGAACTACGACCGTCATGTTGAAATTTAATTCGATTGTGCCGACGCATGTCATTTGATTGTGTCGACGCATCGACGGTGCTGCTTCTTCAAGTTCACAGATAAGTCATGATTTTCTATGTCATCTCATGTCATCCATCCGTCAACAATGTGACAATTTTACTTTTTTTACAAGTTTCAGGCCCAGCACTAATGTAAAGATCTGAAAGACCTGAAAAGAGGAGATCCACCAAATCCCATACAAAAATACTCCTCTAAACAACAGCACATCA
The DNA here is from genome assembly GCA_946251885.1 of Cosmia pyralina. Lineage (NCBI taxonomy): Eukaryota > Metazoa > Arthropoda > Insecta > Lepidoptera > Noctuidae > Cosmia > Cosmia pyralina. The sequence continues at coordinate 19,183,285 of OX276346.1, forward strand.
GGTTATACCAAACTGTCAAATTTCGCCAAATTATTTTAAACATTAAAATGTTGACGGTTAAGTTCAAAATCGAATGAGAAAATTTGACAGTTTGTGGTAATTTCACCTGCTGCTGTGTGTCCGTACATCGGCAAAAACTGTATCATTTTACATTCTATGAAACTTCTTGGGGCAAAAATTTATGATAGCCACCGAATTCGGCAATAGCGATACTTTACAATATTTCTTCTATTATTACTCTGAAATCTAATCTAAGCTCGTGGCTAAGTAATAACAGCCGCACGGGTCGATCCATCAGGTTAAGCTACGCTTGCCGGGGTCGGTACGTGGATGGGTGACCATCTTTACATACCGATACTCCTCCGTGCCTCGGAAAGCACGTTAAGCCGTTGGTCCCGGCTGTCATTCGTGGATCTTTGACAGTTGTTACGGGTTGTCAGAAGCCCGAAAGTCTGACAACCAGTCTTACCAAGGGGTATCGTACTACCCAGTTAATGGGTTGTGGAGGTCAGATAGGCAGTCGCTCCATGTAAAATACTGGTATTCAGCTGCATCCGGTTAGACTGGAAGCCGACCCCAACATAGTTGGGAAAAGGCTAGGCAGTGTGTGTATTACTCTGAAATCTGAGATACATTTCTTTTGCGCCGGGACTGGGGCAATTTCATCAATTTCTTGGGGGTTTTTTGGATGGGTTTTGGCGGATCTCCTTTAACTTTTCAGGATGAAAGGCTTAGAATCATTCTGTGCCTGAAACTTGTAAAAAAAGTAAAATTGTCACATTGTTGACGGAAGGATGACATGGATGACAATGACATAGACAATAGATATAAATGACATTTCAAAATATTGGTCGGTCTTCCTTTTGATTAAAATCAGCTGTGCAAATCAAAATAATATTAATAAATAAGTCTAAGTTATTGTTTTTTAATGTTATGTTCTCGCGGTTTATTAATTAAAAAGTGTTTGGAAGTAAATTATATGCCTCTACGACATCGTAGTCGTAGACAGATATTTCGGTTCACCGATGTTTTAACTCAACAAAACCGGGTTAATTTTGCTTGTGATACCATGGAAGATACGAGTGTAAACGTGAAACTAACTGATCGGCTCTCCCCGTTAATTCGTCCTGTGAACTACAACCTTGAATTACGCCCTGATTTAGAAGAAGGCGAATTTCAGGGGAGTGTGAAAATTGACGTTGTGGTCAAGCAAGAACGAAAATTTTTATGTCTACATTCAAAATTTCTGAATATAAGTGAAGTAAAGGTACACAAAGGAACAGATGAGATCGTCGTCTCAAAGTTTTGTGAAATTAAAGAGGTGGAACAATTATTCATACACTTTGATTCTGCTCTTGGCACAGGGCATTACAAAATTTGTATTAAATTCAGCGGGGATCTAACCAGAGATATTGTTGGGTTCTATTCCTCACGTTTGTACGATTCTAGGTAAATTAGACCTTTAAGATATACCTACCTACTATTATTTTATGGGAAAATGCATGACTTAATAGTAGGTATTATACAAAATACAAATAAATAGTACCTATATTAAATTGTCTTATTTTAAGAAATACTGTTATAGATTGTTAAGATAGCCATTATATCTCATTTACAACAATAAATTGTATGCTTTTTCCTTGCAATGCATTCAATTAAGTATTAAATAGTTCTACGATAAGTTGAACAAATCCCATTTATATAAGTGATTCTTACAAGTTCCATCTAACTGTTTCAGGAAAATGGTGGCTAGTAAGTTCCAGCCCACCTATGCTCGGCAAACATTCCCTTGCTTCGACGAGCCAGATTTCAAGGCTACATATGACATAACTTTGTGGAAACCACCATCTTACATCGCTCTTTCCAACATGAATGCAAGTATCTTACAGAATTTAAAACTAATTTTAATTATAACTTACCTATTATATTCCATAACTCATTGTTCTTTTAATGTCAGTATAAAGAACAATGAGAACATTGTAAGACTTATGTTTGAGATGTACTTTTAAAGTAATAACATACTCATTGTTGAAGAGCCTCATAAATAAATAAATTATATGATTTTCCTTAGTATACTTATCTAAATGTTGTTTCCCCAGGAAATATCATCAACATTTGATAATGTTGCTAAAATGGACCAGGTGACCTTCGCAACAAGTGTGCCAATGTCCACTTACTTAGCATGCTTCGTTGTCTGTGATTTTGATCACAAAGAGACTGAAATTAATACCGGAGGCATTGGAAAGACTTTCATGCTTCGCTCATTTGCTCAGAAACAAGAATTGCACAAAATTGACTTTGCTCAAGATATCGGAAAGAGAGCCACTGAGTTCTACATCAAATATTATGAAGTGCCTTTTCCTCTGCCTAAACTAGGTAAAATACTGAACCCCTTATTCATAAGAAACTAAAACGCTTTATAAACCTATTTTAGTTATAGAAGTGTTTTGTCTTCTTCTTTCAAACTCAAATCATAATTCGAAAGAAATTGACAAAACACTTCTATAACTAAAATAGGTTTATACGTTTTAGTTTTTTAAACTTAAATTGTAGGTGTCAAAATCTATTTTTTTTTAATCAATTTAATTTTCGTTCCAATTAAACTTTACTGCTAAGTAGGTAATAGTAAATAAATGTTTCAGACATGATTGGTATTCCTGATTACGTATCAGGTGCTACGGAGCACTGGGGTCTGATCACTTATAGGGAGACTTCATTCCTTGTTGATGAGACTAAGGCATCAGCTAGCAACAAAATTAGTGTTGCCAACACCATAACACATGAACTGGCCCATATGTGGTTTGGAAACTTAGGTAATAGGTGTTTTATAATATTTTGCAATATTTTATGTAGTTTTACATGCTCATGAATGCATCATACTGAACAAGATTTATGTATTGTAGTAACTTTATTTTTAATTTTTATTTTAAAAAATGTTATAGTGACAATGAAGTGGTGGGATGAAGTTTGGCTAAATGAAGGGTTTGCTTCCTACATGCAAGTCAAAGCATTAGATACCATTGAGCCAACCTGGAAAGTGGTAAGTTACTTGCATTTTCATAATGAGATGTTTGTAATTTTTATTTATTTATTCATTACCAGCCTTAACCTAATGTGACGGTGTAGTTATCAACTTAAAAAATAACTAATCTAAACTTATGTACCTATCAACAAATAATATAACTTTTTACCTTACATAACTATCTACATTTAATAAAAACTCTTGCAAATTCAATCAAAGAGCACGAAAAAATATCCAGTCTCTCATGGACTTCGTTCACCACACGGATTGTTCGGGTGAGGAGTGCTTTCGCCAGTAATTATACATTTTAAATATAAGTAATCTTACTGCAGATTTAAAAAGAGACCCCAAGTATAGAATTGCTCTTATTGTTTCTTCTCTTTCAGTTGGACCATTTCCTAACTAAAACGTTGCACCCAGTTCTGGTGACTGATGCTAAACTGTCAAGCCACCCAATAGTGCAAACTGTGGATACTCCTGATCAAATTACTGCTATATTTGACTCGATCTCATATAATAAGGTACGTTTATTAGCGACATCTGGTGGGCGTTGCCTAGAGTTAACCGCCGCTTAAACGGTACCTAATCATAAATTGCCAATAATAAAAATAAAGCTTTCCTAAATAGTAAACCTACTATATTCATGTTACTCGAAATTGATGTGAATAATTTTAACAATATTATTATTTGTGTATAGGGAGCGTCAATTTTAAGAATGCTGGAAGGTTTCATCGGCCACGAGAATTTCCGTTTGGGGGTGTCTGATTACTTGAAAAAGTTTGAGTTTGGCAACACTGTAACTCAAGATCTACTCTCAACATTGGAACCTTACTTCAAGAAGGATTATCCTGATTTAAATCTCTCGTAAGTGTCCAGATTTTTTAAATTATCACTATAAAAAAAGTAACTACATACTACAACTACAAAAAAAAAATTGCCTACAATATTAAAAAAAAAATGCGTGTGATAGAAGTGAAACTTCTTAAAAAATAAAGAATAATAGAGATTTAGTGTGAGAGACAGAGAGAGTTATATATTTCTTCTCTCTCATGTAACGAAATGTGCCTAAACGTGACACGTTCAATGATTGAATCGCCAGCTAAGGGTCAGTCTCTACCAAACGGAAAAATCCTCGCAGATGCTCGAGCACTTTTTAAATATCACTGAATAAGTAACTGTATCAATATTGAATTGAAGTATAAAATTCGACGCAAACATCAAGCGTTTATCAAGCAAGCGTAAATAGTTATTCAGTGACATTTAAAAACTGCTCGAGCATCCGCGAGGATGTTTCCGTTTGGTGGATTCAGACCGAAGTTTCACTTAAAAAATCCGTGATTAGGTTACACATCGCGATTAGGTTACACGCGGCTACACATCGAGCTATACATTTCCAGTTTACACTGACCTCTCATTGTAAGGAAATCCTATACAATGCGAGATCAGCTTATACTGGAAATGTGTAGCTTGATCTATAGCCGTGCGTACTATGTACAAAACTTAAGCATGGTCACTTAAGAAAATATTCCTGTGAGAGCGCAGCTATAGTATTGTTAAAATCTCGCTGCAGACTCGGTCATAAATCATTCGAGTGTTTCGCTCTCTTATAGTGACAAACGAACATTGTGCGATCGAGTCGTGAGCCGTGCATGCGATTATCGCCTTTGAGGTGATCACGCGAAACTTTGGCTCATAGTACCTATTATAAAATACTATTATTTTCACATGTTTCAGATACGTAATGGACACTTGGACGCGCCAGATGGGTTACCCAGTGTTAGAAGTAAAGATGGGTGACATGCCTAACACTTACTTCGTGTCACAGTCACGATTCCTAATTGACCCTGACGCGAATTACCTTAACGATTCTAAGTTTAAGTAAGTTATTGGGCCACTTGCTTTGTGCATCAATAAGTTGATCCACTTATTGAGTGTATTCCAAGCTGATAATGGCTAAGGATGAGAAAGAGATGGAACTGTACAAGAGGTGTAACGCCATCCCTTTTTCGCATTTTAACAATTATTAATATTAAAAATTTTAACATTTCCTTTTGCTTTCCATGATGTGAGTCCCAAGACAAAGACTTCACGTAAATTACACGTCAAAAATTTTTTTTGACATCTAAAAGTTTTTTTAACCGACTTCAAAAAAGGACTCGACCCGTATATATATGTGTATGTATGTTTGTTTGTCCACGATTTTGATGATTTTTTCACTATCGTGATCTACATACTTTCAGGAAGGTTTTAGTATGTAATACACTAAGTAATTATTCTTATGTACGAAGTTTTAAGCATAAATGTACTGTATCTCCTGCATTTCTAAGCCGATTTTGATGATTCTTCTTTTCGTTCGTCTTGTTGTATATTCAACTAAAAATGGAAAAACAAATTTACTTTAAAAAAAGTAAAAACCGACTTCAAAACCAAAAACGAATAAAATAACCTTGACACTGACTTCAAAAGCTGTTAAGTGTTTTATGAAAGTTATTTTATTCGTTTTTGGTTTTGAAGTCGGTTTTTACTTTTTTTAAAGTAAATTTTTATAATTTATCATCGATTGAATGATCAAGGGAAAGATTAGCACTGAAAATGTGTTTTCATATTTCATGTCTTTTTAGCTACCGTTGGTTTGTGCCTATAACATTCAAGACAAACACTGGAACAAATGATGAGATTACATGGCTCTCCGATACTGCTCAATACGGTAAGAGTTACGAAGATTTGAAATTCAAAGTTTTCCTGTAAAGAATAGGAGTTATTAATATTTTTATATTTCAGTTAAATTGAGGGGTGATGAAGGCCATCGCTGGGTAAAGCTGAACATAGATCAAGTTGGGTACTACAGAGTTAATTATTCACTGCCCATGTGGCAGACACTGATTGAAGCCATGAAGTCTAAATCTAAACAGGTAAGTAGGGTTAAGATAAAAAGTTATGCGTGGTCATACATAAAAAAAAAATAAAAAACACGTGTCGAATTGAGAACCTTCTCCTTTTTTTTTTGTCGGTTAAAAATGCACCAAAAGCAACCATCCAAATTGCGCCCGTTTGTAAATAAGGTTATCCATCCACATGGTGCACACATACTAAGTTTCATTCGCATCGTTCAACGTGACTCTTGATATCAGACCACAAAACTGCATGTGGAACCTTACTTACTTAAGCTACGGTTTCCTAGAAGAGCGCTCACCGTACTTAACGACCGCAGTGACGGCTGTCATGAAACGATGACAACGGCAAATATTTAAATCGTTAGATTCGCCCTATCGCGTCAAAAGATACTCGTGTTTCTGTTTCGGTTTAGACACCTCTGACATACAATGTCGCACTGACGACTTGATCGTCATGGAAACGCTATTTAATAATATGTGTGAGCACACTTCTCAGTATGGACACTTTTTCGCGTGACTAAGTACGGTGAAGGCAACTCTAGCGGTTTTAGTCTTTGGGGCCCGAGGTTTGAAAATGTCAGATTTTCATGACGTACGTTATAATATGACGGAAACACTTTCCTAGAAAACCAAAGCTTTATCACACTAATATTATGATGGCGAAAGTTTGTGAGTGTGTGTGTGTGTTTGTTTGATTGATTGTTACTTCTTCACGTCGTCGTCTACGCGGGTTAAACCGCGGGGCGCAGCTAGTATTAATATATAAATGAGGTAAAATCTATGCCTAATAAATATCTACCTTTATTTTGACAGCTCACTCCAGCAGACAGATCAAACCTAATGGATGACATATTCGCGCTGGCCGAGTCTCGCGCGGTGCCATTCAATATGGCGCTGAACCTAACCACATATTTACTGGTGGAGAACGATCTCGTTCCCTGGCAGACTGCTTCGTCTATCTTCAGGGACCTCGCGGATAGACTGCAGAACACTTTGGCGTATGACAATCTGATGGTACGCACAGAATTTTGGTTTAGATAAATATTAGTTTCGGCTTAGGATAAGCCCCGTATTCATTGCTAAGCAATAATTGTCTGTGATTGTTTCCCACGTTACCAAATGCTCCTGGAAACGATATGACGCAACTTTGATTCCTAAAGAATACGGTCCAGCGACACAAAAACAACATTTGATGTGCAACGTTTTTTTCCCAATGAATACGCGGCTTGAACCGACTTTTAATGATTTTAAACTGAAGATCACATCTAAACGAGTACCTAGTGTTATTGATTTAGAAAATATATAATATGTTAAATTAGAGCATTTTCTTAATAACTTAATATGTGAGTATTTTAGATTATGTTTTCCTTACATAATGTAATTAATTTGTAAAGTTATGTCTAACGCGGATAAAAAACTGAGAAAAAGCGTATTTTTATGAAACCTTCACCATTTTAAAGATTAGTATACTTACGTGTTTTAGTATAATACATTTTGTTTTATGTAAAATAAATGAATAATGCGTCTAATTTGGGACAGCGCTCCTTGATGGACGAGTCCTATTACTGGGTGGACGAATGACGCGTTTCGTGAGCTCAGCCCAGTAAACTCAAGCTATCCGCCATGCCCAAGGTCATTGGCATATTATATCTGCGTCTTAAAGAATGCCACCTCTAGTCTAGTAGTAATAAAACCGCTTGACATAAAGCAAAAGTTTTGATTGTTTACAGAAATACGTTCAGCGCATTATTAGTCCGATTTACGTGAAACAGGACTGGGAAGCAGAGAATTTGCCCGTTCAAGATAGGTAAGTAACTATTACGGTTGCTGTACTTTTGTAATGTTGACTGTCTTTGGATATACAGCGTGTATCAGAAATGTGTATGGTACGAACAACTTTCTCCATGACACCAACATCGTAATCGCGAAAAAATATAAGCTGTCCCATACATTTGGGTCGAGTAGGTATTAAAGTTTTGTACGGGACAGCTGATTATTTTTTCGCGATTAGGATGTTGGTCCCATGGTGAAAGTTGTTTAGCTTGATAGTCTGTACCGCACCAAATCGACCGCACATTTCTGTTACACGAGTATATTTTTCAGATTGATTCGCCATCTGATTTAGATGGGATAGAATTGTTTAACACGTTTTTGCTGAATAAAAATAATATGTAATAGCTAAATTGTATTTATTTTTTATTTTCGTGGTTGACTGTGGGAGATTGAGTCTCCCACAGTCAACCACGAAAAATCTAATTCCTAAATTATCTTATCCAAGTTCAAACCTGACTATAATACTTGTTCCAGTTTACTACGAACAATGATACTGTCGTTGGCTGTACGTTATCAGTTACCAGAGGCGGAAGAGAAGGTGAAGACTATGTTCCAAGTCTGGTTGAACCGACACGGCAAGTTTGAGAGCACACCCATCCAACAGGACCTAAGGGATCTTGTGTATTTTAACGGTAATTGTCTACACATACTCTAACTAACAAAAAGGAGACTAACTAAAGGTATTTACTAATTAAGGGGTTATTGTACTCATCATTATGAACAACTTTTACTATGGGACCTGAAATCGTGAAAAAAAATCAGCTGTTCCCTACATTTTGACGAATTATGTGAACATAAATGTACGGAACAGCTGTGTTTTTTTCGCGATTTCAGGTTTGGTCCCATAGTAAAAGTTGTTCATAATTATGAGTACAATGACCCCTTAAAAGTTTGGCACTGTTTACACTTACACTCTGTTTATACTAGTATCTGTTTTTTAAGAATCTAAAGATTGGACATAGTTCAGGTTAAGTATAGAAAAAGTAAAAGTGCCGTTTTCCAGCCGATGTACGAATTTCTGATATATTTCTTTCTTTATTTGAATTCAGATACAAACTATATACACTTCTGGACACATCTTTTGGCCCACCTTGTATTTTCAGTTTCGTTTGGTCCTAGCTAAAATTTTATATTAGGTCGAGCAAAAAGTTTTTAAGCAGTTTTGAACCTGGCACATTCACAATTTCATTCAATAGTCTTTTTTGAATTTCGAACACAGAATTTAAAGAAACAAAAGACAATTTGGAGCCTGTTTGTTGATATCAAACAATCGAATACTAAGAAAACTTGGTTTTATTGGTTTACTTGGATTTAATTCTTGAAAAAGTGATTGATATCTTTGGTTTTGCAACAAACATTACTTATTCTTAACATTAAGGTGAGGTTCTATCAATAATCTATGGATACTTCACCTGAAGTCGCCGCCCAAGCTGTGGCACTTATTCAGGCCGGACACAGCCAAAGAAACGTGAGTGCTCAACTTAATTTAAGTCGATCTGCGGTCCGAAATGTTTATCGGAGGTACCTAGAGACTGGCGGCTTTGTTCGTCGCCAAGGAAGGCCACGATCTCGGGTCACAACTGAAAGGCAGGATCGATTCATCGTGACGACCAGCTTGAGAAATCGTCACCTTACCTCCATTGAGATACAAAACCAACTTCGCGACTTCCACGGAGTATCTGTGAGCGCTCGAACTGTTCGGAGAAGGTTAAAAGAACGCGATATGGTACCACACAAGCCAGCTAATGGCCCCAAACTAACGCGAGCCCACCGAACAGCGCGCCTTCATTTCGCACGCAGTCATTTAAATTGGACACAGCAAGATTGGAGCCGTGAACTCTTTTCTGATGAGTCTAAAATTGTGTTACATGGCAATGATGGAAGGAAGAAGGTCTACCGACGTAAGGGAGAGCGTTTCGCACAATGCTGCTTTGAAGAGAGGGTTGCTTATGGCGGTGGCTCATGGACTGTCTGGGGCGGTATATCCGCGAGCGGCAAAACTCAACTTGAGGTTGTTACAGGACCACGGCTGCCAACATTAAATGCTGAAAGGTACATTCGTGAGTGCTTAGAACCTCACGTGATACCATACGCGGACTATGTGGGCCCAAATTTCCTTTTTATGCATGATAATGCAAGAGCCCATGCGGCCGGCATCGTCAGGGAATATCTTCGGGATGTGAACATCACAGTTATGGACTGGCCAGCCAGAAGCCCAGACATAAACCCCATTGAGCACATGTGGGACGAGCTAAAAAGACGTGTTAGGGCTCGTCAGCCAGTTGCCCAGACGATGCAGGAGTTGAAAACTGCCATAGAAGAGGAATGGGAGATGATCCCTCAAAATTTCATAGAGCGGTTGATAAACTCTATGCCTAATCGTATGAGAGCTGTGGTAGATGCCCATGGAGGCAACACGCGTTATTAAATTAAACCTTTATTTGATAAAACATGTTTTTTATTCAAAAATCAATTGCCTTTAACAAGGCGCATATCCGACTTGTTAGGCGTAGCTCCATGTCGTATGGTATTCTGAATTCAAATTTAAAACAATACGATCGAAAAAGATGGTAAAATGTATCAGGTTTAAAACTGCATCAACAGTTTTTGTTCAATCTAGCAATCATATTTCGGTAGGGGCCATCGAAACCTAACCTCTAAGGTGGGCCAATAGATGTGTCCAGAAGTGTATATTACAAACACAGAGAAATCCATACAGTTCAAATTCCATTACAGCCAAAATCTATTCAAGTTCAAAATTCAACTTAAACTACGTAACGCTAAAGTAGATAATTGTTTAATGGCCGATTTTTCAATCGCCTGATAACTTTTATCTATAGAAAAAAATTGCGGTTTGACATATTTCCTATGCAAAAGCTGTCAAACTGTCATATTTATTCCTCCGATAAAACTTATCAGCCCTAAGTAAAGCAAAGAAATACTTACATCAAAGTTATCTAAAATTTTGTATGCAAGTTTACGTACCTACTTATTTATTGTCCCAGGTATGAAATCAGCTTCTATGGCAGATTGGGACTGTCTGTGGCAATTGTACCAAAAGGAAGAAGATGTCCAAGAGAAGACGAAGCTTCGCAGAGCATTGACTGCACCACGAGACACCACCATATTGCGCAAGTAAGTGGCTTGTACTGGCTATATACAGGGTGTTAAGGCGCGGTATTAGCTCAATATTCACAAAAATTGGTTTCTCGGATTGTCGAGTATGACGTAACGCACTGAAACTATCTAACGCAAAAAATGTAGTGGACAGAGTAGGGTTTAAAAAAAAAAATTACCGAATAGAATAGTAAAAAATAGTTTTATATTCCCAATGAATAATTTGGAAGTTGTTCCACAAAAATAAACTTTGGCGTCGAACATCTCTGTATTTTCAGCGATAACGACATTCTTTTTTTTAAAGTTTTTTTTAAACTTCAACCGGACAATTTTTTAATTTATTGTGTATATTCTGAATAATTTAAAGAAAACCCTGAAAATAAATGCACATTCGCAGCTAAGTCATATCTCGGCAAAACAAATATTATTTTCAATTTTCAACCTTATTTCGAGCCAGCTAATGGTGACCATTAGATTACGCGGTTGTGTGCCGTTTAAAATCGTAGACAGTCCGCGCCTTAAAATAAAATTTGCTGTTCCATACATTTTGACCGCGTAGGTACTGCACTTTTGTAGGAAACAGCTGTTTTTTTTTAATAACCATGTACTGAGTCCATGGTAACAGGTTGCGCGTCGATGTCCCTGCCACCCTGTATAATATAGTAAGGTTTAGGTTACTAGAATACAATATACATATTTGGAATTTATTGCAAACTAGCTGACCCAACAGACAATGCCTTGTCCAAATCACTATCATCAGCATCTTCCTGTTACTTGTGTCCCTGTATTTTATCCCATGTTACTTGTGGCCGGAGTTACGGCCGAACTCTTGAAGTCCGGCGGAAAACCCGTTCTTAAGGTCCTCCAGAGACTGTTTAATTCCGTCATACTCGAGGGCAAAATGCAGCAGGCATGGAACAGAGGTGTGGTGATACTTTTCTTTAAGAAGGATGATAATGCCCTTCTTAAGAATTACAGACCCATCTCACTTCTGAGCCATGTCTACAAGCTGTTTTCAAGAGTCATCACGAACCGTCTCGCGCGCTGGTTTGACGACTGCCAGCCTCCCGAACGTATTCCGGACAGGCTTTAGCACCATAGATTACATACATACGCTGCAACAGGTTATACACAAGACTGAAGAGTATAACCAGCCTCTTTGCTTAGCGTTTGTAAACTACGAGAAAGCCTTTGATTCTATCGAGACATTGGCTGTACTGCAGTCTCTTCAACGGTGCCAGATAGATTTACGGTACATTGAGGTGCTGAAGTGTCTGTACAAAAACGCCACTATGTCAGTCCGACTCCAGGACCGGACCTCGAAACCTATCCTTCTGCAGCGATGGGTTAGACAGGGAGACGTTATCTCTCCGAAACTGTTCACCGCTGCAATGGAGTATGTCTTCAAGGTTCTGGACTGAAAAGCGCTAAGTATCAACATCAGTGGCGAGTACGGCACTCACTTTCGGTTTGCCGACGGTATAGTAGTCATGGCTGAGACTGGAGGAGCTCAGTACAATGCTCGATGACCTTAATAGAGCTTCTGAGAGTGGGTTTTAAAATGAACATGGATAAGACAAGGGTCATGTCAAATGCCCATGTAGCACCCACTCTCATGAAGATCGGGGACACTACACTCGAAGTTGTGAACGAGTACCTGTTTACCTGTTACCTAGGACAAACTATCCAGTTAGGTAGGTCCAACTTCGAGAAAGAGGTCAATCGTCGAATCCAACTCGGCTGGGCAGCTTTCGGGAATCTTCTCGTCTCACATACCGCAGTGTCTCAAGACGAAACTTAAGTGGCAATGGGCAGGGCACGTTGCTCGCAGAACAGATGGTCGATGGGGCCGAAAGGTTCTGGAGTGGCGGCCGCGTACCGGAAGACGTTACGTTGGAAGGCCTCCCACAAGGTGGACCGATGACCATGTAAAGGCCCCAGGAATCCGTAGATGCGGAAAGCACAGAACCGGTCGCAGTGGCGGCGCTTGGGGGGAGGCCTTTGCCCAGTAGTGGACGTCTTTCGGCTGAAATGATGATGATGATGACTTGTGGTTGGCGCAACACGTTTCCTTCTACCATTCTCCCCCGTCAACCGTCACGCCATCATTCAATCCCTTCTCTTTCATATCATTCCATTCATCAACTTGTGTATTCATCAATCAAATAAACAAAACAAAAAAAATATTACGTATTATCCATCGTTTAAATCGTGAGTTATGGTTTTAAGTTCAAAAATCCTATAGAAAAAAGGACATGCAGTTTTTCACGAATTTGGAAATTTTCCGGAGAAGCTTTTTTCAATTTTTCTTTCCACAAAAACCTAATTCGGACTAACGAACATTTTAAAACAAAAAATAGCCAAATCGTTCCAGCCGTTCTCAAGTGATGCGCTTACCAACCAACAGCATTTCATTTTATCTAGGTATACAAAGTGTTACTTAAATAACGCACAACCTCTTAAGGGGTCATTGTACTGATAATTATGAACAACTTTTACCATGGGACTACTAAAATCAGTTATTGTATTTAGAACTTTAACGTTGTTGTAATAAAGTTCGCAATTCAAAAATGGCTAAATCTTGTTTTGTAATAAGACCGATAAGTTAACTGTCTCTGATTAGCCTACTTGTAATAAATTATTTGACTTTGGAATCTGTCTCATCTCATCCTTCTATAGAATTTAGTTGTATTTTGGTATAATTGTGTACTTCTGCAACTAGCTAATAAAAATCGCTCTTTTGCTAGATTCCTGCTAATGGCCTGGGACGAGACGAACATCCGCAGTCAAGACTACCTGACCGTGCTGTCACAGATCAGCGCCAACCCGTCGGGCACTTCGCTCGTGTGGGACGACGTGCGCTCGCGTTGGCCTCAGCTCGTCCAGCGCTTCACGCTCAACAGCCGGTATCTAGGCGGCTTGATACCTGGCATTACTGCGAGTTTTAACACTGATTTGAAGCTTACAGAGGTCTGTTTAGTGATATCTTATGTACATTTATTTTCAGCTTGATGTATCGTTTAAAGAAAAGATAAAAATGAAGTGGGATTTATTTCGAGATCTCATTCAAAATCTCTGGGTATCAATAAAACCCAATTCAATAAAAACACCCTGTTAATTTTACAGTTAGATAGATTCTCAATAACTTTTCCTTTTTAAGTACCGCGTGGTGACATTAGTTACGCAATTCGACATAATATTTATAATTTTAATTTAATTAAATTTTATCGATTTTAGAAACGATAGCTGTAGGTTCTTCATATTTTGACAATACAATACTAATTCCAGTTTATAAATCAAATAAAACACATAGAATAAGTAGCCTTCTTATTTGTAGGTATTTATAAAGTAGATACATTTTATTTGCAGATGGAAGCATTCTTCGCTCAATACCCCGAGGCGGGCGCAGGCGAGACCGCTCGTAAACGTGCGCTCGAGACAGTTCGCAACAACATACGATGGAACTCCTACCATCTCAACAACGTAGCGTCATGGATCAATAACAACAATCGCGCTTAATTCTTAGGGCATAAGCACTCAACATCGGGGATCTGAACTGGTTTTAAAGCCGCGTTGACACTAAGCTCGCGCTTCGTCAAAATCTTTCGGGAATAGAAAGCTGTGTTCACACCACCTGCTCAGTTCATGTCAAATTATAATTATGTCATGCAAACCTAACCTTAAGTAAGTCATTAAAGTGCTGGGCTCTAACCGGGTAATAATAATGTACTGAATTTCATTATAACAACTGGTTAATAATGTGATTTGAATTTGGAACTTCAAATGAACATTTGTATGAAAACATTACAATTTTTGTTTATTTTTTGTTTTACCCAAAAAAAGGTATTCTAAAATCAAATTGCTTTTTATTACCTCGCAGAAGGTGTTACAAGTAAAGTATCCTCCTTAGGGATAAAGGTGTCTAGGTGTCTTTGTTTTGGGCGAACTTGAATCCGTCACTGCTCTCAGGTTCTCTTCGCTCAGGAGTTAACTCTGTGCTAGATTCCGTCGTTACGCTCGGAATTCAATATAGCGCCCGTGACACTGCTTAATCCCCTTAGTGAATAACCTACTATTAGACGGTTTCGGGATCGCCGATCCGTTCGCGAGCATAGTGTACGCGTAGCTTAATTTTTTGATGTCTTTATGATAGTATTAGAGCAAGATCCCAGAGCCGGCTAACCTTACTTATTTTCTGATTAACAAAATGTATGGGATAGAGTAGTGTTAGTACGTATTTGAACGTACGCATACCTGCTGAAGATGACGATGTTTTTGATCTGGGGGATGTTTGACCGCTACGATTGATCTGGCTGCTTACAAATAATATTGAAATAGTTCCCCGAGTATCATTATATAAAAATTAGGACTCAAACTATAAGTAATATGACGTCATTTTTTGCGAGCGTTATAGCGTCTAGCGGAAAAAACCGCAGACGGGAAGTGTCTGACAGTATTGATTATTCATTATACAATACATAAAAATCAGCAGTCTAGAGTTTAAGAAAAGCGAGTAATATTTTTACGTAACTTTGGTACCTGTAGTGCTATTCTGTAAATATCTCACCGTGAATACATGAGTGAAGTGATCTTAAAGTGAGCTGTCAATAGTGTCAACCCCTAGCATCAGGTGGAATGACGGCTCACTTCACGCTCACTTCACCTAAGTTTTCACGGTGAGATTTGTACAGAATTGCACTGCTGATACCTAAAAATTGGCCGTCGGCCCAAGCTAGCAGGTATGTGACATTCAAAGTACCTACACACTAACACTACTCTATCCCATACATTTTGTTAATCACAAAATAAGTAAGGTCTGGCGGCTCTGGGATCTTGGACTATATACGAGTATCTTGGTGTCTATTATTATATTCGGGATACGAAAGAGGATTGCGTTGTGATTTGACTGAGGTTGACAGTATGCGCCAAGCGCGGTGTGATAAGATAAAAAGGAAATGCAGGAATTGATCTATGCAGGATTATTAATCATAAGCATTAACTATACACACCTTTTATATGTGTCTACTTATATATAATATATACTTTTTGGCAGGCTATGCAAAGAAACGTAGAACTTTTCTAGAAAATTTTTAAACACCAAGTTTTGTCCGACTTCTATACCCTGTACCTACATATATGTATAAAGCATTTATTGTACATTTATTTATAAAGCATTTATATTTGCCATACTATTTAAAAAAAAAACAATAAATCAATAAATTCTTGAAAAAAGTATAGATCCCATAAATCACACACAAACACAATGGTGTATGTAGAACCAATTGCAGTGACTTGGAACTTGCTTAAATGTTTGTTTAAGATTTTTTCGTGATCTCGGCGTACTTACTTATGTGTTAAAGATCTCATATCATTCGGTTTTTTCTCAATTTATTCGAAACTAGCTTTTGCCTGCAGCTTCGCTCGCGTGGATGTCGGAAAATATCCCACGGGAACGTACCTACTATCGGGATTAAATGTGCCCTACGTGCTAATCCAGGCAAACTATATGTTTACCAAATTTCATCTGAATCCGGAAAATACATCCAGACAAACGGACAAAAATTCTAAAAGTATATTTTCGGCATTACGACTTTTTTTTTCAATAATATTCAGTGTACAGTTTATACATACGTATAAATAGTATTTGGTATATAAGACTTCACAAGCTCAACAGTTAGAGCTTGTCTACTCATAAGCCGTGTACGCACGAACGAATAAAAACATGGTGAACACGAACATCGAACACTTTAAATGTTCAAAAGGGTTCTGAGTTTCTTCAAATGTTTCGTGATCGATGTTCGTGTTCACCATGTTATTTTCAAAAGGGTCCTGAGTTTCTTCAAATGTTTCGTGATCGATGTTCGTGTTCACCATATTTTGTTCGTTCGTGCGTACACGGCTTTATGTGACGCGCTCCACTACGTAGGATACGTACACTACGGTAAATGCGGTGGTGGGGCGCATCATTTTAGAGTGGACAAGCTCTACTTTGTAAGATTGGTTGTGAGCCCACTCTGAGCGCAAATACCTATTATGTTTAAATCAGTTTCTGAGGTAACAAATATGTTGAAATTGGAATCTTTACTATTTAAATAGTTATGTACTGAAATCATAAAAAATACGTGTGAAATATTGTTTTAATAATAATCATTTTGGGAACCAATCTGTAAACCTGTATCTCTTTGGCTATGAAATAAAACTGAAGTAAGATTAAATTGTACTTTTATTTCACTTCTACTCAATATTCAAAATGTTAGGCAGTTTAATTAAAATCGAAAGGCGTTAGTGCCAGTGACGACAGTAATAATCTTTATCGGTATTGCAGCAATGTGACCTTAATAAATAATAATAATGACTTTAATGTTAGATGTAAATGTAAATAATGTGAGTTTAATTAAACACATAATCCTAATGACGTTGAATATCTAAATTTTAGTGCACTTCTGTTTAGAAACTAAAGGTGTGTTTTCTTTGGTTACTATGTTTTCGCAGATTCCGTAGTATTTGTTACAAGGTACCAAAAAACTGCGTTTAATTTATAATTTTTGGCTCAATACAGCGTAATAATATTATAAGTTTATAACACATAACCTAATGACGTTGAAATATCTCAAATTTTGTGCACTTTTAGAAATTATAGGTGTGTTTTCTTTGGTCATTATGTTTTCGCAGATTCCGTAGTAGGTATTTGTTAGAAGAGACCAAAAAACTGCGTTCAATTTATTCTTTTTTGCCCATTACAGCATAATAACTGTAGGCGGTGCGAACAACCTGCAATATAATGAGAAATGAGTTAATGACACCACAAAATAAATTCAACTTTAATAAAACACTGATTGGTCACGCTTTACATGAGGGTGTTCAGACAAAATCAAGCGCGAGACGTCCAGATTCGGATGAGTAAATACAAAGGCGGATGCAACACAGACAGTACCTAGCTGATCTATAACGCAGCCGCATCCGTAAGAATAAAGTATTACAAACACATACCACAGACATTTCAAAACTGTCTGCAATGTGGCTCCGAAAGACATTGTTTTAACAAAAACGACTGCAATACAGCTTATAGAAGCTGTATTGCAGTCGTTTTTGTTAAAACAATGTCTTTTGTACATAGGTACTCGCTCCATCCACACTGCAGATCGCTAGGTAACTAGTGAGTGGCAACGTCGCACGAATGCGGCAGCTTTCCTTCCCAAAACATTGTATACCTACTCTTGTGCCTAAAGGGGCCCTGACTTTGTGTGGTCAAGGTTGTAACCTAACCTCCCTTTCAGCCTAAGTTTAACCAACTGATTCCGGACACACCTAGTTGTAGCCAGCTAAAACTAGGTGTAGCCGCACTTCGGGTTTTAGCCGTAACATATTTGGTCATTCTGCGATTTGGGAATTCTGCCATTTGGACGTTTTGCGAATTTGACATTCTGCAATTTAGACGTTTTGCGAATTGGACATTTTGCGATTTGGATATTTTGCGACATTATGCGAATAGGATATTCTGCGCTTAGAGGGAATAAACTACCTACTTAGTAATAGTTGCATTTCACGAGCGTGCGTCAATACACAGGTTGTGTCATAAATAATGGATAACCCGTATTTAGGGGTGAAGGACCCCAAGCCCCATAATATAAAAAAACTGACAAACTCCGGAGTTGATGGCTATGCGCATTTAATTTTAAATTATATTTTGAAAAATTGCCACCTTTGTTCTCTTCTAGAACTGTAATACCTACATGTAGAAATAAGATGGTGAAAATTCCTTAATTTAGAACACGGTGGTCGAGGAAGTGACCAAAAGTGGCAAGTTTTCAAAAAAATAATTGTTTAAGTAATACCTATCCGTCGACTCCAGGTTTGATTTTTTTATATTACCTATAGGGCTTGGGGTCCTTCCCCACAGATATAGGGTTATCCATTATTTACGCCACACTCTGTACAGTTTTAAGGAATTTAAATAAGTCACATAGCACGCGCTCTTCTTTTGCGACACATAGGTACGTACAGTACGACCACTTCGCATCTTTGAGCTTTTAGCTCAAAGATTCGAAGAGATTTTTTGAGTTTTTTTTTCGATATTTTGGCTTATGGATTACTTAGCTATTGAGCTTACCTACCTGTATAAATGAAGGCAAATCGAGGAAGTTGAAGGGTCCAGCGCGCAGATGTCGTGGACTCATCATACCTGCGCCGAGCATCGTCAGGTCCCGTCTGATGCGAGGGCTCAGGCACCATGACGCTGCTGCGAAAGGTCCTTGGCCCATACCCACTGAGCTCTGATATAATGAGATAAGCAAGTTTAAATAGGACAAGAAGTGATTTTCAAAGGTTCCGTTTTTCCTTTTTAGGCCGGAACTTTAAAACATAGGTACCATTAGCTTCACGTTGGTTGATTCATTTTTGACGCTACCCCTGTGAGCTTACTCAAGCTTTCTCTCTCTTAAGAGAGCGGACCGTAATCCACCACGCGGGCTCCGTGCGTCTTCGAATTTTTGTGTGACGTCTGCAATTTTGGCGAGTACCTGGTGCTGCCAACTAGCTCCACCATTGAGAAAAAAATCATAGGTAAGTCTAGAGATATGGAACATTTTGAAATTTCCTATGCTCACATTTTTAGTCAGATGTTGTACCTACGTACAATTTTTTATATCTTTTAAGTGACCTGTTATGTGACCATCAATCACTTATTTAGATATTCATGGTGGTCTCCAACAAACATCATACGAAGCCACTGGCACCTGCGGTAAGTCAGGTAGGGTAGTGTACAAGCTGAAACTGGTAAGTTTCTTTTTTTTTGTGCATACCCTGTCTGAAATCTCTGTGCACGCCACTGCTCATCATCTCTTGCTGCTGGCAACCGCTCGCGCTCGCGCTGCCCGTCGCGGCGCTCCCCAAATGAGCAGTTTTTTGAGCGGAAGTCAAAGGAGGGGCAGTGCGTGTACATTCAGCTCCGACGCTCACTTTTCGCGGAGTTCTATTATGTTAGTTTAATATTATTTTGATAAATAAATATAATCCTCCATCTTCTACGACTACGAATTTTCTTTTTTTGAATTTGATAACTTTTTAAATAATGAACATAATCAATTATCTAGGTATTGCAAGAAGACACAGCACGGACGCTGCCGCGCTGTAATTATTTCGACGTCTACCATTGCTGTAGGTACAGGCGCCAGCACATCAAGCTACAACAATCTGTCAAATTTCTTTAATAGATTTTCATCTTTATCGCTAGAGCATTAGGTTCAAGGTTGATTGGGAAAATTTGATAGTTTCGGGTGGCTTGACCTGCTGGCGTCTGTACCTATGTCGAAAGCGATGTGAGTGGTAGGGCAGTATCTACATAATCGACGCAAAAAAGCGGAAACGTAGTAACCTACAAAATGGAAAATGTTCACCAGAGCCGAAAAACTTTTGGGATTTCAGAAAAAAAAAATCATAAGTATCTCCTTTATTAATAAACCTACAACTGTCATTCTTTTAACGTAAAATTTTCTGATCCCTTATCAAGACGAATAGTTAAAGTCTACTAGAAGTTACCTAATTTTTATCTGTATTTCTGTGGGTTACAGCAATAGCACTTTTTTTTTTTGTTAGGGTTTTTTTTATTTTGTGGTTGTTGGGTACGATAAAACGCTGTAAATGGATAAATGTAGGTAAGTTGTTTCAAGCATTAGGTTGCTTAGCTTGGGGCTAGATGGCGTTGTGTGTGATATGTCCAAAAACATATTTATTATTTATTTATTTATTATTAAGTACCTACTCCAAATCAAGCGTTTTGAAGATTACAAGGAGAAGCGTTGTACTACCGAGATAAAACATTTTCAAAATGTTGAATTGGTGTAAATTCAAAATGATAAAAAAAAAACAATTTTTTATGCTTTTTACAGCAAAGATTTAAGAGTTGGAGGAGCTCGTGGCTAAGTAATAACAGCCGCACGGGTCGATCCATCAGGTTAAGCTACGCTTGCCGGGGTTGGTCCGTGGATGGGTGACCATCTTTACATACCGAGACTCCTCCGTGCCTCGGAAAGCACGTTACGCCGTTGGTCCCGGCTGTCATTCGTGGATCTTTGACAGTCGTTACGGGTCGTCAGAAGCCCGAAAGTCTGAGAATCAGTCTTACCAAGGGGTATCGTATTACCCAGTTAATGGATTGTGGAGGTCAGATAGGCAGTCGCTCCATGTAAAATAATGGTATTCAGCTGCATCCGGCTAGACTGGAAGCCGACCCCAACATAGTTGGGAAAAGGCTAGGCAGATTGATTTACAGCAAAAGTTTAGGTGGTCCCTCAAAAAATAGGGTTAATTTAAACGCTGTACAAAATGTTCTATTGGTCTTAGAGCCACGGGAGTCGCGACTTTTCTGATTCCGAATCTGCAATAAAAAAAAATTGACATAGGTGCGGGTTACTGCGTTTCCGTTTTTTTGCGTCGAATGTGTAAACACTCACCTCTCGATCCTGCTACGGGTTCGGGAATTTTGGCCAGCAGCGCGAGGAGTAGCGGCAGGGGCAGAATGTAAATGAGGCTTTAAACCTACGGCTTACTGTATTACTTCTATAACCACAGATCTTTATCTAAGTTATAAATGTAGGTATTTATATTTTTCAGGTTTAAACTTGTTTACTAGGCTACTAGGTAGGTACCTACTTATTTCTATCCAGCATGTTATAGGTAGGTACTTATCACACAAAATGGCGTAGCCGTATGCACTTATACATGCCCTTACCTCGTTTAAGACTGCGTCACCATAACGGCAGAATAAAAAGAGTTGTGTTAAAGTTCCGCACATGTACTGTGTTAATGACACAAGCTGCAATAAGCTCATGTCTTCCTGTATCAGAAATAAAGAAAAACAATTGAAAATTAAAAATAAACCTGTTCTAAACTCAAATTTTTTTTTTCAATTAAGGGCTGATTCTTCAATAGTCAGATAATTTTTATCAGAGGAATAAATATGGCGGTTTGACAGCTTTTGTATGGAAAATATGTCAAACTGTCACATTTATTCTTCAGGTAAAAGTTATCAACCTATTGAACAATCAGCCCTTAATCATTTACTATTTAAGTAGGTACATACGCACGGCTACAGATCAAGCTATAAATTTC
Source organism: Cosmia pyralina (assembly GCA_946251885.1). Classification (NCBI taxonomy): domain Eukaryota; kingdom Metazoa; phylum Arthropoda; class Insecta; order Lepidoptera; family Noctuidae; genus Cosmia; species Cosmia pyralina. The sequence goes on from OX276346.1 coordinate 19,205,260, forward strand.
CAGTATAAGCTGATCTCGCATTGTATAGGATTTCCTTACAATGAGAGGTCAGTGTAAACTGGAAAGTTATAGCTTGATATGTACGAGAATGTCAGATTTTTATTCCGCAAGATATTTTCGATTACGAGATATCACGTTCTTTTGAATTTAACTGAGTACCTAGGCATTTTATGATGCAAGACGTCGTATTGCATTGACACATATTTTTGAAGCCGATGCAGCATCTTTGGCGCGGGCACAGAACATTATAAACTGTTCTGTGGGCGCGGGCCATACAAGCGACGTGAGTAGAGGACGGTACGCAGACGCGGCGTCCCTTTCACGTATCTTCATTATTCTGTATACCAAATGTATTAACGCTATCTGTCACAAAAAGCAAAGAACTAGACGCAGGCGCGTCGCTTTTCCATCCAAGTACATACTACTCGTATTGCCGCGTCTGCGTCCTACGTCCCTTCTGTGTGGCCCATGCCCTATGAGTAGGTACAGGATGGCAGGGACAGCGACGCGCAGCCTGTTTCCATGGATTCAGTACGCACGGCTACAGATTAAGCTATAAATATCCAGTATAAGCTGATCTCGCACTGTATAGGATTTCCTTAAAATGAGAGGTCAGTGTAAACTGGAAATGTATAGCTTGATGTGTAGCCGTGTATACCTACATGATTCTAAACCGCACTGAGTTAAAATTTTAGGTCGCCTACACGGACTACAAAAAAAAGAAGGACTCCTTCTTTTTTATGCGATATGCGTGGCGCGGAGTCCTCTTTTTTCTAGTCCGTGGTCGCCCATTGAAAAAAAAAAATCTGTTCCATAAATTTTGACCGCGTAGGTATTGCACTTTGTAGGTACGATATTTTGTACTTACGGATTTCAATCTGACTGCAACTGAGCACAATGTTAGAGTGGCAAGGAAGAAATACACTCCTATGATACTGCTCAACAAGTTGTCAAGCTCGGTAATTGAACTGAAAATAAATAAAATAGAATAGAATTTATTGTTGTTACAGGTACCTAGGTAGTTTCCAAAATGAATCTGGCCAAAATTAAAAAAAGTATCTCTAACGTACTAGGGTGTAGATTAGATACGTGTATTTTTATAAAGATATTAAAAAAATTGAAACTCAAACTCAAACTCAAACTCAAAGCATTTATTTCAATTAAACCAATTACAGGCACTTTTGAATTGTCAAGGGGTCGGTCAGTCAAAAAGATGAAGCTAGGCGCCCATTCCAAAGCATAGTAGGTACCTATGGAGAAGAACGGGCAAGAAACTCCACGGACACTCTTTTAAATCAAGATATGGTTACAAAATAATGGTTACATCATTCATGTTGAAATATTACATGTGAGAACGATGCAGAACGTTAATAGCGTCCTTAAAAAAAAACAATTCAAATATTTAAATTAAATTAAAATAAGCCGTGGCCGCTAAGGTATGACCAGCCTTCACTGACAGCGCTTGTTCACGAACCTGACGCATGGATTAGCTAAATGATCCAACTAGCAAAAACAACTTCGGTTCAAGAACAATAGGTACCTAATATTGGTTTTGAATTCAGAGGTGTAGATACCTACGAGTTAAGGAGCTCGTGGCTAAGTAATAACAGCCGCACGGGTCGATCCATCAGGTTAAGCTACGCTTGCCGGGGTTGGTCCGTGGATGGGTGACCATCTTTACATACCGAGACTCCGTGCCTCGGAAAGCACGTTAAGCAGTTGGTCCCGGCTGTCATTCGTGGATCTTTGACAGTCGTTACGGGTCGTCAGAAGCCCGAAAGTCTGACAACCAGTCTTACCAAGGGGTATCGTATTACCCAGTAACTGGGTTGTGGAGGTCAGATAGGCAGTCGCTCCATGTAAAATACTGGTATTCAGCTGCATCCGGTTAGACTGGAAGCCGACCCCAACATAGTTGGGAAAAGGCTAGGCAGATGATGGAGATACCTACGAGTTACATTCTAACCATACTAACGTTATTAGTAAGCTGTTAGTCTGATGGCACCGTATAATTCTGAAGTGAGCTCTATCGTCCCTTCTCTTTGAAAGATTGCACCGTTTCCCCTTTCCTCCAATGCGTGAGCTATAGTCTCGGAGCAATGAAAACTGGCCACATACGAATATCATGATCCCAACGGCTGTCAAATCAAATGCAATGTGGACATAGACACAATAAACAGCAGACACAAATTCACATATAATTGTTACAATGAAGCCGAAAATGCTCAAGTCATCTAGTGGAGCCCAACCCGGCAAAATGTGAGGATAGTCCAGACATTCCAATCCACGCATCTTACACAGAAAATGTTCCACGAACGGAGAAACTATAAAGATAACTGCTGTAAAGCTATAGATTCTAGTTAGAATGGTTGCTGTATTTCTATATTTATTTGTGTAAATGTTGATGGAGGCAGAAAAGTTGTCACCCTCCTCGCTATCCGACTGGTATTCCGCGTGTGAGATTGGATCTTTGCTCAATTGTGTGTTTTCCAACAATGAGATTTGGGTGAGAAGTTTACGCCAGCTTTGGTGGTTTCTACGCAATGAAAGTAGTTTGAGGACCCCCATGCCACAAAAAGCGAGAACACTGAAGCATTCGAAGAGCCTTTCAGGGTCTTCCTTAGCCATGAAGAGTGCGATGAATTGAAAGACGCACGTTATCAAAAAACAGAATGTGGACACATTGGCTGCCCAGTGCACTTTGTGGGTGGTAACGTATGATGAGAGGCCTGTGTTGTGAATCGGGCGGGTTATCAGAGCGACCAGGTCGTCAGTCTCGCCTCCAGGAGTTCCCAACGACCGAAGGTTCTTGATCTGCAATCGAATATTAAATTATCTTATAAGAATTATAAGTAGTACTTAGCTAGCTGTTGCCCGTGGCTTCGACCGCGTGGATGTCAATACGTCCCTATTTGAATCAGATAATTTCATGAATTTGATTTTTTTTTCGCGGAACCCTAATTATTTTTTTAAAATAAAAGTAACCTAAGTTACTCCTTATAACATCAGCTGTCTGCCAGTGACAATCCCGTCAAAATCGTTCCAGCCGCTTCGGAGATTAGCCGGAACAAACGGACAGACAAAAATTGTAAAAAAATATTTTTTGTAAGGTCCGTGTATTACCTAAGTACCTATATTTACATAATAAGCATTTAGTGAAAAGCTGTTATTTTGACATTAATACAAATAGACACTTAAATTTTATTTATTTGTATGTATTAGATTATAATAAACCTACCTACTAGTTTATACGATTAATTCACAAACCTTAGACAACATCATGAACAAATTCAAATCACGTCCTCAGGAGAATGTCGCAAGTCTTGTTATGTTTGATATTGTTCGTGAAAGACATAAACTAGGTACTTATAAAGTGTTTATTTACTTTATGTGGCAGTAAAAGTAGATAGAGGATCATTAACTAGGAATAACCCGTATTGTCGGAATTCAGAAAAAGGTCACAATCGTGAATTTTGTGCTGACGAAAGTAGGACTTCATATAATAGGTCTTAATCATTGGATTACTTTAGTCATTTAAAATTGCTGAGGACCCAATGTGGAATACAAACCCAACATAGTTTCTACTAACAAGTCTTAGTAAAGTCTCGAAATAACAAACTTTACCTTCTTGGTACTGCAGTTGTTAGCTGTAATTAAAATCGTAATTAATGGCATTACGCTTATGACCTATAGGAACTTTGTTCTTTGATTATTAAAATTGTACCATGTAATTGCAATTATTAAAAACTTTTCTGATAATAACAAGCTAGTTATGAAGAGTCCAAATTATTTATAAATAGGTAAATGTATTAGATATTAGTAAGTCAATCAAAATCAAATAAAAAAAATATTGGAGAGGAGCTCGTGGCTAAGTAATAACAGCCGGACGGGTCGATATCCATCAGGTTAAGCTAAGCTTGCCGGGGTTGGTCCGTAGATGGATGACCATCTTTACATACCGAGACTCCTCTGTGCCTCGGAAAGCACGTTAAGCCGTTAGTCCCGGCTGTCATTCGTGGATCTTTGACAGTCGTTACGGATCGTCAGTAGCCCGAAAGTCTGACAACCAGTCTTACCAAGGGGTATCGTATTACCCAGTAATTTGGTTGTGGAGGTCAGATAGGCAGTCGCTCCACGTAAAATACTGGTATTCAGCTGCATCCGGTTAGACTGGAAGCCGACCCCAACATAGTTGGGAAAAGGCTAGGCAGATTGATTGAGCTGCTCTAAATACTTACAAATATTTCGAGGATTGTGTAGTGTATTTTCTCCTGCCGCAACATACCCTACCTTTCTAATTTCATAATTTCATTGCACTAGGTGTCTATTTGATTGAGTAGAACGCCCGCCCTTTCCATGTTTCAATAGAAAACAAACTATTCATTGCTAAGACACGTGCGCAATTTCCCTGAATTGAAATATTCGTTAATTATACAATCTAGTGCTCACAATAGATTGCATAATCAGCCCTCAGGTCGTTGTTCGCATAATAATAGTATTGCATATTCATCATAATTTATTTTAAATTAAGCAAAAATTAACATAGAAAAACTCGAGCTTTATAATAATAATAAAAAAAAATGCCATTTCCACTGAATTTAACTACATAATGATCAAGTCTACCATGCCGAAGACTGCCATCCATTATTGGAGCGAAAGCCACCGTTTGGTTCGTCCCAGCCGTTGGAAGAATCAACACTTTCGATCACGGTGGAATCTGCAAATCTGTTGTTCCATCCAGGAGACGATCTGAAAGAATTGCCACCATAACCACCATTGGAGCTGTATCCACTTTGTGACCAACCGCTGCTTGAAGGACTTATGTTTCCGTTTCCGCTACGGCTTCGACCGCTTGATCCGAAGGCAGAGGTCCCGCGCCAGCCATCGTTATTAGCTGATCGACCCAGACCACCTCGAGAGCTGGCCCAGCTGGCACCAGAAGAGCGTGCGAGACCAATGGAAGGTGCTCCGAAACCGCTGCTTACTTGCCAGCCGCTACCACCTGGGAAGAACACCACGTGGTGATTACTTTTATTGATAGGTACGACAGTTAACTCTCTAGTTACTTCTTTAGGCAGATCTTTTGCAGGGTCCATTTGGATATTTTATGAAACCTGAACGTTATTTTCTTATTGCCACATGAGTTTACTAGTTTACATGGGTTTAGCCGTAAGGCCTCTGCCTCGAATTTCGCGGGCAGAGGCCTAAAGGAGCTACTGACATGCTCCTATGAGCATGCTATCTAAATCCCTGTTTTGTGAGGACCCTAAAGCCCTATCAAAATGTTTAACTAAATACCTAGAAGTAAAGACCATTGTTTCTAAGAGTTTACAAATACAGCCTAGGTATACCTACCTACTTTACGTGGGCTGTGTTATGGAATAAGACATCATTTATTTTACATTCCTTGTTTGTTTTTAAAACAATATTCATAAACACTCACGCGACAATTGCACGAAAGTGAGCCTGAACGAAAAACGAGAAAAAAATGTACTTATACAATTATTATAAACACTAGCTGACCATTGAGCTGACCCGACAGACGTTGTCCTGTCTTAGCTATGAATATTCTAATGTAAACGTGCGACGTTCCCGAAGACGCAAGCTGAGAACATTTTGAATTGTGTAGAAAAACTTAATTTATATTTTAAGAATTGAACTACGATTTTTTCCTCAAAAGTAAAAATCCCGAAATAAATTTAAAGTAAAAAAGTCAAAAAAATGAAAAAGATTAATTGGAGCCAATTAAATTGAAAAAAAAAATTGTTTTAAGTATGAATGTCGGCAATTGATTTTTAATTTAAAATACTACATAGCTGACCCGCCAGACGCCCTGTCAAAATTTAAATAAATCGAACGCCAGGAAAACAAATGAGCAACTGATTATAAAATGTATTTGAATTTGGAATTCTAAATAGAATTAAAGATTCCCGACCGACATTGCCCTGCCGAAATTTCATGCATGAGAAAATAAATTTTCTTCATATTTTTTTTTCCGTCAATTTTCCAATGTTTTTAATAGTTATTCTGCTATTCGGGACGGAGACAAATAGGTACAACAAGTCAAAAACCATGAAAGTCGGTCCAGCCGTTCTCGAGTTCGAACAAACCCGACTTTGTTTTTTATATAATTGTAGTGTGTGTAGTAGGTAGGTACAGTGGGCTGCATCAATTGGGTACCCCAGTTATAATAAACTTTTAATACAAAGACTGGGGTACCCAATTGATGCAGCCTACTGTACCTACCTAAGTACCTAATCAGTGAATGTGAAATTGACTGTGTTGTCGACATATCGCAAACAAGTTTGTTTACTGAACAATGAATTTGCTAATTTGCCCGTAAAGATCCCATCACCATCACTATTTAGGGCCAGTAGGTAGACTAAATACAAAATTCTAGGATAAGACTAATAAGAAATAACAATGGTGGGGTTTGCATTGTAGACTCGCGACCCCTTAGCTCTTCGCCCTCTTCAAACTTTTTATTGGGCTGAAGAAAGCTACCCCCTGGATTTAGTGATTCAAACCCCTTTCATTGCCTATTGCGCCAAGCCGTAAAATAATGTGGTATTTACCTGGAGAACGAACATCCCGGCTAGCGATGGCTGCTGCTGTGGCAATGAGCACTAGCACTAGAATCTTTCCCTGAAATAAGAGAACATATTATGATGAATAAATCAATATCTGTGGCTTGGTGCTAAAAGGGTCAAAGTACGTTTTTGTGAGAAATGAGATTTTAGTGACAAATTATTGAAAAAGTGATATATTTATGTGTACTAAAAGGGTGTATGTGTAACGACAATCTCTCAAAAGATACTAGGTTAAAAAGGCCAATGTGGTGTGTGCTTTCATACCGGTACGCAAACATTAGGGCTGCACTGTACTTAAGCCAAGGGAATTTAAAAATAAACAGTACGCTAGATATAGTCGGAACTAAATCAACCAAAGTTAACTTCCGTTTTTGTGATACAATCTTTGCTATGGCTGCATAGTAATATTATTATCTATAATATTTCTTAAGTTTATTGCAGGGCTCTTCTTTAATCTTCTTCTGAACCTTGCTGAACTGAAGCAGCTACAACTTTAAAAGATTTATAGAAGACCATTAGAAGAACTTGTGAACTTGTCCAACCAACATTAGGAGGTGACGTAGACACCCTTCTAAAAGATCTTCAATTCCTAAAGTAGCAGCGGCGTTGACCTCAACAACTCCAAATGTGAAAACCTTTGTGACAATACCGACAGACAATCGACTACACAGAAGTTCAATTCAACAGCCCCAGAAATCAATGTTTGGGAAGAAAGTTTTTCTTTTTCTATTTCCTTTTCCTTATTTTCTTTTTTATTTTCTTTTCCTTTTTTTTATTTTCTTTTTTTTTTTTGTCTAAAAGGTGTGGCTGCTTCCATATGTTAGCACACATTGCCACATTTTTAGACAAAGTCGATCATATTATTCGAAGTACTTTACCATCCATTTTCAATGTGGCATTGGCTGCTAGCCACGCTATTCATTCGTTTTGGTGGGCTCGGCGTCCGCAAAATTTCTAGTGTAAGCCTACCGGCTTTCCTATTCTCGGTCCACAGCACCGAAAAGATAACCACAAGAATTTTAGCCCCTTCTTAGGTTGACTCTGAAGTGCCGTGTTTGACCGATGCGGTGAATGCCTCGAAAGTGGCTTACCCGGATAAGCTTCAACCCGACACTTCGCCTTCCCAGAGACAGTGAGATGAGCCACTCTACAGGTTGGAAGGCCCTACATCCAAGAGTGGTTTAGCTCGGTGTGCAAGTGAAATGGCGTTATGGACTGTCTAGCTTGACGCGCGAGATAGAAGATACTCTCACGCGCACCGGATATATGTCGTAAAAGTGCAAATAAAATCGTATAAAATTAGAAATTAACTATTAATAATAAATAATCTATCACTGGGTGAAGTTTGGCATTTGGAATTGAATGGTATATTTATAATTATAATTGTTAGTGAAAGGATAAACTGCTTTTAAAGATTATTAAGAGGTATGTTTGAAGATTTTTTGTTGCATTAAAGTATGTTTAATTATGTTTTGAGTTCCATCACTGTATGCAAAAAGGACTTGAGAATATCATATTTTTCTTATCTGTCAAAATTATTTACGGTTTATGAGATACACTGCGTTAAAAAACCACCTTTTTGACCGTTTTCAAGAAACGTCCACCAATACTGCTGAGCGTGTCCGCCTGCTGGCTGTGGGGGAATGGGAGTCGGGCCTCTGGCTTCAGGCGCTACCGTCACCCAACATAGGCACTATGCTGGGTGACACCACATTCCGGCTCACTACATGTTTGTGTGTGGGGAGCTCCTTGCGGAGCTCCACTTCGCTGTTAATGCAGTGTAAGGAGTTGACAGCCTCGGACACCACGGCCTATCCTGCAGCAAAAGCGCTGTTCGGATGGTACGCCACGCCAGCATTAACGACATTATCCGTCGGGCTCTTGTCACTGGACAACCAGTGACAGCCGCAGCAGTGTGCCAGTAAAAGAGGCCAGACGGAATGACCATAATGCTTGTAAGTTTGGTTGACCTTTGGTGTGGGATGCAATAACCTGTGTCGACACCCTCGCGCCATCCTATCTTCCTAGCACGGCGGGCTGTGCTAGGGCGGCTGCTGCAGGAGCAGAAAACCTCAAACAGCGCAACTATAACAACCTTATTGGGAGCTTTATGTTTGAGCCGCTTGGGATTGAAACACTAGGGCCTTGAGGCCGAGTGCTCATCGAGTATTTTGGGACATCGCCAAGCGGTTGGTCGACTCTTCACGGTAGCAGAGGGCTGGCGTAGTTTTAGCTCAAATAATCAGCATTGCCATCCAACGTGGCAATAATGCCAGCCTTTTGGGCACTTTTTCGATTGCCAGCGATGCGGGAGAATTGATTGATGCTCAATGATCTCTTCCCTTTTTTATTTTTTAACTAGCGACCCAGCCCTGCTTCGCACGGTTTTACGACTTGACAAAACATGAAGATTTCTGCATTATACATATAAACCTTCCGGAATTAATTCTCTAAATGATAGTGAAAACTGCATCAAAATCCGTTGCGTAGTTTAAAAGAACAACGCGGCTTCACAGACGGACACGAATAGCAACCTTATTTTATAAGTATAGAAGTACATACTAAGAAGTAAAAACTAAATAAAATATTCAAAACTTGTAACACATTAATAAAGATTTATTTCTTACTATATATACATATACCTACTCGGTACCTACCGACAAGAGAAGGAAAGGACTTGGTTTGCATAAACCCTCAAACGAAACATGCGTTTGCCCACCGATTTTGTGTATTTTTAGGACCTTTTCTGTATAATAGGCTCAACAAGGTGCTAAGCCTCTATAGGTTAAACTATACAAAATGTAGTATTATGTTATCAGAATAACGATACTCAATTACACAGACACAGAAAAACTTCTAGAAATTTTGTCATGATGATAATTTTATTCCCTTGTTAGTGTGAGTTCACTTTTGTGTATTTACAGAATTATGCTAGTTTTAGGTATTTATGTATCAAATATGCTTTTCTCATAGTTGTTAATATTAGATTATTATCAGTTTTACTTAAAATTTTAATGTCCAATGTAATTTAATTGTAAATTGATGGGCTGAAACACGGGTTTGTTTAAACCTAGATCGGGCGGGTCCTAACTCCGAACCATCATTTTTACTTACACCAGTACTTATTAAAAAATATTTTAGCTTTAGTTTATTCTTGGGAACTTTATTTTTATAGGAAAATTTTATTACTGTTTGGCTAAATGTACACTATTTGTAAACGTTTTATTTTTATTAAATAAATTTTATTTTATTTATTTATTTATTTTATATGCCCCATTATTCTTATGGTAGCAACAAAAAAAAATACTTACACATTAATAAAATATAATTAATGTACTTAAGTACTTGAATAATAAATAAACTAGGCTTGAGAAAAAGACAAAACTCACTTACCATCTTAGTGGTATTCAGTTCTTTGGCAGCAATTCGTGAATCCCATCACATTTATACCATTTATAAAGCCTGCATCCCAAATCTATGTAGTTTTTACTGCCATACATCAGAGGCACGATATCATATGCCAAACAATAGTGACACGATTTGACTATTAATTTGATGATTCTTGTTAGTGGGAATAAAGACACAAAGCTTCTTGTGTCATCAGTAATTCATTAGGTATTATGTGTCTGAAGTGTAATTGCCTCAAGGTCGAATGTTTGACAAGGACCACATGTCGAACAATACCAGAGTTAATTTTTAATGTTAACTACTTACCGAAAAAAACTTTTTACAAAAAAAACAACCGACTCCCAAAAAAAGCACTACAAAGTGAAAAATAACTTTAATTTCGGAAGTCGGTGTCTTTGGATTTTTTTAGTTTTGTTTTTGCCACCGACTTCCGAAATTAAAGTTATTTTTCACTTTGTAGTGCTTTTTTTGGGAGTCGGTTGTTGTTTTTTTTTTTTTTGTAAAAAGTTTTTATTTTTCACTTTTAGTGGTGCCTACCCCACACTTTATTTTGCAGAGTGGTACTCGAATTCTATAATGTGGGAAAAATACGTATTAAATTATTGAAACTAACTCAAAAGGTACTCATCACAACTTGAAGATATTTATAGGCGACCATCTCAGGAGTATACCATTTCAAATAAAAACTTTGAAAAAGGCAAATATACGTCGCGCTAAGCCGTGTCAGAAATTTGGAAGTCGTAGTTTTATGTTGACTTGATAACGAGGCTACGAAATCTGACTTCTGACAATCAACGCCACACAACATACAACATACATACTTACCATTAAAATCATTTATAGCCAGAGTGCACCTCTGTGTGTTTGGGCTTATTGGTCCAATAAGCCCAAACACGGCTAGAGTACATTGTTTTATTACTGAGTTCCGGTGCCTACCTTCCGGCTTCTTCATCAGATCGGTTCGATGGTACCATTTTCATCAGAAACATTTATTTAAAGCTTCGTCATAGTCGCTTAACTATCTTAATCGAAATATCTTATCGCTACCAGTGAAATACTTATTGTCGTTGAGACTTGAGAGCTCCTGTGGCCATCTGTGGTCTTCATTAGTTCCACTTCACCAGATGATGCAAATGCAAATGCTTGATTGAATGCTTTCTGAATGCAAAGGCTTGATTTGTTGATGAAAATCGCTATATGCATGCCTATACTTTTTCAGGAGTTCCCTCAATTCCTCATGGATCCCATCATCAAAACTGGGTTTTGATGAAAATGGGACCAATCTGGAAGTATATCCTTTCATATCCTTTCAAAGAAAAATAGTCGATTTTGATACAAGTGGAGAATTTTTGTTATTGCATTCGAGGCTGAATTGACACCCGAGCCGGAGGCGAGTTTGTTTTTGAGCCGAGAACTGCAATAACAAATGTCCACGTAAGTACATCAAACGACGTTTTTCAATACACTTTTGAAAAAATAAAATAAAACAACGAAAAATATTTTTGTCATGAATTATTAGGAAACTATGATTTAAATTTTCTTTTTTCCGCGCTTTGCTTTCGCCAGGTTGAAGGAGAAGCAAAAGTATAAAGCCGTTAATCAGCCTAATATGAAAAATAGAAAATTCAAATGTTTTGAGTTTAGAACACAAAATGTTAATTTGTTCATAAACGTTTTTTTTTTATTGTAATAATCATGGTTTTTGATGATATTCTATTTATAAACATTATTTAAATATTCAAAAAATATTAACGCCGTAAAGACGCATATCTCTTTGCCGAGATTTATAAAAACATTCACCTCCGAATAGAGACGGCGTGAATAGAGGCATTGAACCAATTTGGACTAAGTATAGGTATAAGTTATCCGTGGCAATTTTTATTCCCGCATTTTTTTTGTTGGAAAATGAAAAATCGCACGCGTGCGAAATATATTGCATTGTGAACCTAATCGTAGTGCGATATGAATCAGTTTTCGAGGAAGTGTATTGAAATAGAATTTTCCAAATCGGTTTTTATATGACGGAGTTCTGAGGTAACAAACATTAAAAAAAAAATACAACCGAATTGAGAACCTCCTCCTTTTTTTGAAGTCGGTTAAAAACGTACGGTGTCATGGTGATTGTAATATGGCGGAAAGTAATTATGTTGCTGGTCCTACTTAGTATAGGTGCAATGATATTATGTATATTAAGCCCCCGTTCCCACGGGCGTAATAAGATTGCAGCGGGATTTTATCGCGCACTGGATTTTCAACTCTCGTTGTTGAGCCGAGCATTGAGAATCCAACTTAACAATAACAGAGTACATTCTAGCTCGTCGATAAAACACACTGTTGGATTTTGCACTCTCGGCGCTAAGCAGAGCGTTGAAAATCCAGTGCGCGAAAAAAATCGCCGCGATATTTTACGTCCGTGCGAACGTCGACTAAAGGTACACAAGATACGTTCATAGAGACTGATCTGGTCGTGACACGTCTTGACAACGCAGCGTTTAGTTTTGACGCGCAAACTAAAAAAACCAGCCAAGTCCGTGTCGGACCACGCACAAAGAAGGGTTCCGTAGTTGAAAAGAATTTATACCAAAATATAGTTGAAATCTCGTTGAAAAACATATTCTCCAATACATTAATATACCTACGTCACGGTCAATTCTCCAATTGCAAATGTAAGCTTGTAATCCAAAAAAAAAAATATTTTATGTGATAAAATTATAAATTAACGATTTTTGGACTGTTTCCTTTACTTGTGCTGTGAGACCTTGCTTCTTGGCAAATTTCATGATTCTAGGTCGACGAGAAGTGCCCTATTGGTTTTGATTTACTTGCGAGTATACAAACATGTGCAAAATTGGCCGTATTTTTTTATTGTGTTGAGTTAGAAGCTTGATGTTTTTAGAGCTCCAAGGGAACATAGACCTACGTATTTGATATTAATTTCAGCTTGATACCTTTACGCATTCCTGAGGAAAAGGGTCTTGACAGACTGACAGACAGACCGACGGACAACGAAATGATCCATTATGGGTTTCGTTTTTTTTTTTCGTTTGAGGTACCTATGGATTCCTAAAAACGTCCCAATTAGACGTGTTCGAGCCCTCACGAAGCGCGTGCTAGAAACATATTTATCTGCCCCTTTTTTATATTCCATTACTATTAAACTAGCAATATATATATATACCTATATATATTTGTATTCACGTTCTCGAAATCGGCTCGAACGATTTCGATGAAAGTTGCAATATAAGGGTTTACCGGGGCGAAAAATCGATCTAGCTAGGTCTCATATCTGGGAAAATTGGTTTTCTCCGTATTTTTACGTAAAAAGATTCGGTACTTAAAATCGCCGCCGCCGCCAATCTTGACATTGAATTTTTTTTTCGATGTTTTGTTTGTGGTCGGCTAATAATGCTATACAACCACAGATACGGAATTGAATGCAGCGCCAGATTTTTTAGAATCTTTAATAGAGTTACCCGGTACAAAAGAAAATTAAAGGGAACAAGTCGGCGCAGCTAACCTGTTGCTGTAATTCAACCGGATTTTTTTTAGCAACCATGGGAGCTGAAAACTATGCATTAGCTACTGAAACGTATGGTAGCTGTAATGTTGCAGTGGCTATGCATATTTTTTATCCGTGAGGTTGAAAAAAGTTAGTATGTTGATTATTTTTTTCAATTTTAGAATAAAATAAAACCTATTCAATACTTTTTTTATAACTTTTAATTTTCATTATTTTAGAAAAAGCTCCAAAACTGTGTAGGTATAGATGTTTTATAAACTTAACAAAAGAAAATACCATCCTTTCCGACTTTTCCTCTAAATTTCCAAAATAATCTGTCATACAAACCTTGTCCTAACAATTACAAACACAACAAAAATAGAATTAGCTAAATAGTGCAACCATTTTGAGAACTGATTCATTAATTCGGCGATTGATTTTTATTTACATAGATTAGTATGGATCTAAATTTATTTTAAATAATATTAATGTGTAATTATCAGACCTGTGTGCTCGGAATGAAAAAATATATTAACATTTCGCCAATGTCACCGTTGAAGTACCTATATTATAATAATTAACAGTATCACCTACCTAAACGCTAAAAGGTAATAATATTCAGTAGGTACCTAATATGCATACAAATTTTAGCAGTGCCAACCTATTGGCGCTGCCAAAATTTGTTGCCGGTTGGTCGGTTCGACAAGCACAAGGCCAAGTGCGTGTTGAACCACGCATAATGTAGGTTTCCGTAGATAATTTATCCCAACAACAAACATAGCCTGTTGAAAAACATGTTCTCCCATACATTCCAACTTCAAATGAAAGTTGGTCGACATTTACTCGTTAACTTGTAAAGCCTACTTAGCTGTGTTAACTTCTTTATAACTGAAAACCACACATAATTTGTTCTGGGTTACTCCTGGTTTAGTTATGTTCATGAGGTAACGCGACAACCTTCATTTTGACTGCAAAGCTAACCCTGATGATCATATCACACAAAGCAAGTAATCTACACTAGGTACAGGAACTTCGTTTACACACTCCTTCGTAATCTTAGAATATTGCACAACAGACTGGAAATTGAAACCAACAAGAACAACGCTAAAAAACTATGTTCAGTAATAAAAGACATGCAAAATTACCTAATTCTTCTCAAAATACATTAACGCAATTAATTGCATCCAGTATCTTTCCAACAACATCGCTTGATAACTGCAATCAACATTTGGTCTCTGTAGGGGAAAGCACGCTGGATAGTTCGGTATCGATGTCGGACCTGCACTAGTAAGGAAAGACTCGACATATAATAAAATATTTTTTACTTTAAATATCTCAGCAAAAACATCAACTTTTTCAACCACTCAATTTTATACAAAAAAATTGTTACATCTATTTCGGCACAAGTTAACTGCATCTGAACTTCTTGAATAACCCTTCTTGAATATATTAGGTTGGGGAAAAAGTCTTTTCGCATTATAGTATGTATGAACTTAAAATAAAATATCTTTGGTTATACTATTTGTATCTGGCTGGTTTTGGTAACATTGAAAGTTTAAATTTTAAAGAACATAATTCCAAATTCAAATTAGGAAAAAGTGTGATTTTCATTTGTTTTTCGTACTGTTAAGATGAGTGAATTTAATGAAGAAATTCGATACGTTTTAAAAGTTTACTACAAAAAAGGTAAAAATGCAACGCAAGCCGCGAAAAAAATTTGTGATGTTTATGGACCCAGTGCAGTGTCTGTGAGAGTAGCACAAATTTGTTTTAAGCGTTTTCAATCCCGAAATTTTGATGCCAAAGATGCACGACGCTCTGGTCGCCCTATCACGGATAAAATGGATGCCATTTTTGAAAAAGTGGAGCAAGATCGGCATATCAGTAGTTACAACGTAGCTGAAGGACTGGGAATTGACCACAAAACAGTTTTGGCTCATTTGAAAAAAACTAGGTACACAAAAAAGCTCCATATTTGGGTACCTCACGAGCTCACTGAAAGAAACCTAATGAACCGTGTACTCATTTGTGATTCTTTATTACGACGTAATGAAACCGAACCATTTTTGAAGAAGCTACTAACTGGAGATGAAAAGTGGATCACGTGCGACAAGAACGTGCGAAAAAGGTCGTGGTCAAAGGCCGTTCAGGCTTCACAGACTGTGGCGAAACCCGGGTTCACTCGCAACAAGGTGATGCTGTGTGTGTGGTGGGATTGGAAAGGCATTATTGATTATGAGCTGTTACCACCAGGCAGGACCATCGATTCTGAACTCTACTGCGAACAACTGATGAGATAAAAGCAAGAAGTTGAGAGAAAGCTGCCGGAATTAATCAACAGAAGGGGTGTGGTTTTTCATCATGATAACGCTAGACCTCACACATCTTTAGCCACTCAGCAAAAATTAAGAGAGTTTGGCTGGGAGGTGTTGATGCATCCGCCGTATAGTCTTGACCTTGCACCTTCAGATTTCCACCTGTTTCGGTCTCTTCAGATTCTTTAGGCAGTGTCAGGTTAACATCACGAGAGGACTGCCAAAACCACTTGTCGCGGTATTTTGATCAGAAGTCCCAAAATTTCTATAGCAATGGGATCATGTCCCTACCTACAAGATGACAGAAAGTTACCGAACAAAATGGTACCTACATACTTTAGATAAATGTAAATAATGTATATTAAAAAATGTTTTGAATTTTCTTAAAATTTGCGAAGAAACTTTTTCCCCAACCTATTATGTATAACGAAGTTGCAATGAAAACTAGCACAGCTTGTTTGTTTGTTTGTTTGAACGCGCTGATCTCTGGAACTACCGTCGGATTTCAAAATTATTTTTACATTAGATAGCCCAATCCTCGAGGAAGGTTAAGGATAGGCTATTTAACATCACGATACTACTCTTAGGAGCCGAGCAAAAAGTAAAAATGTCAGAAAGAACGCTAAGCGAAAACGAAGTAATAGCGCGGGCGGGCGATGCGATGCGATGAGGTGGGTCAGGGCCGAAGGAATTTTGTAAAAAACTTTTTTACAAAAAAATACAACCGACTTCCAAAAACAACACTACAAAGTGAAAAATAACTTTAATTTCGAAAGTCGGTGTCTAGTTAAATGTATTTTCGTTTTTTGCCACCGACTTCCGAAATTAAAGTTATTTTTCACTTTGTAGTGATGTTTTTGGAAGTCGGTTGTATTTTTTTGTAAAAAAGTTTTTATTTTTCACAACAAACTAGAACATCATCCATATAAAAGTAAGGAAAAAATACGTATTATTGAAGCTAACTCAAAAACTACCGAAGCAAAGTTAATCAATTTTATATGGGACCAACTGTGATGTATATCCTCTCGAATAAAACAAAAAAAATCCAAATCGGTCTAGCCATCTTCAAGTAATCGGGGAACATACATAAAAAAAAAAAAAAAAAGTTCCGACGAATTGAGAACCTCCTCCTTTTTGAAGTCGGTTAAAAATGTGGCTGGTATTTTAGTATTTTTGTATCTTACGACTTCCACGCGAACGAAGTCGCGGCAGCCGGCGGCCGGCGGTTCGGTAGTTTTTCGGGAAGCTAGTAAATTTTATTTAAAAAAATTCTATTGTAATCGAGGTAAATGTGTAACTAATTACTTGTAATACCAGCAGGCGGGTTCGATTCTAGTTTAGTACAAATTTTCCTGTGAAATCGTGAAGGTGTCGCAAACATTAGTTACCTACTAGAAACGACTACAAAATTAATTTTTGCCACAGGTTCCAAGGTATTTAAATTGTTTTTTTTTTTTCAAATCTGAATAATAGGTAGGTACGAGTACTAAGTAGGTAGGAGTACTAAGTAGGTAGGTTACCCCTTCTAAAGTTTGCAACGCGAAAGTCTAGAATAAAATAATTTATACTAAGTTGGTAGAGTTTAGGTAAGGAATCAATATAGGCTGTAATTTTAATCACCGTTATCCTCTTGAGGGGTCATTGTACTCATCATTATATACAACTTTTACTTTTTTTTTTTTTTTTTAATATGATAAGCCTTGTCACTTCATAGTGATTTCGTTAGTTCCAATTAAAGCCACCGGGTCAAATATACTACAGGCACTATACCACGCGGAGTCACGATTGTCAAACTCGATTTTAGTTGTGTTAAAATTGTTATTAAATTTAGAGGTATTTTTTTGCAGAATAGCTCTATGATTCTCATAACAAAAAGTAAGGAATTTTAGTGATAGTTTGGTTAGTTTAGTTGGGTGTACAACAGAATCGGCAACAATGAACAGTACGAAAACTAAGTAAAAATATAAAACAATTATGAAAGAAAGAAAGAAGAAAGAAAAGAAAGAAAGAAAATACGTTTATTAATATGCTTAATTATATTCATAAGACTAGTCTTTATCCATCATACTTATCTCAATATTGTAATATAACCATAACATTTAATAAATAGCAAAATAAACTTAAGTAGAACCCACCATTTAATGTATTTGTGCACTAAGATTGATTATATTACCAGGCATTAAGGCGAGCAGTGCTGCCAACTAGCGCCACCTCTGAGAAAAAAATCATAAGTCTGGAGTTACGGACAATGGTTGGTAACGCCAAAAACGGCCGTTTTTGTAATAACGATCAACAATAGCAACTGTTGATCGAAGAATATATACAGGCTTCGAACCTAGCAGGTTTAGTGTTGATTTTTTTGACCTCACCTGACCTACCTCATCTGACTAAAAATGTGAGCATAGGAAATTTCAAATTGTTCCATATCTCCAGACTTATGATTTTTTTCCCAATGGTGCCGCTAGTTGGAAGCACAACTCGCCTTAAGTGAAAAACTAAAAAATAGCTTAGCTTTACAGGTTGTGGTTCAATGCCTAAGAAGAAAGGTAATAATATGTAATGGGTATTGCATTAAATAGACAATTAATAATAAACCAAAGCTCATACTTGAAGCACTGCTAAAAATTATGAGCAGTATTGCAAATGTATATGTCGCCGCCAAATTATATAATACGCCGTACCTAATACAAAACGTCTAGCCGAAATACATAAAGGTGCTGTCTTCTATTACGGTTGGTTGACGTTCAGCCAAAATGTATAAGTCGGCGTTCGTACGGACGTAAAAATATCGCGGCGATTTTATTTCGCGCACTGAATTTTCTATGCTCTGCTTAGCGCCGAGAGTTGAAAATCCAACAGTGTGTTTTTATGACGCGCTAGAATGCACTCTGTTGTTGTTAAGTTGGATTCTCAACGCTCGGCTCAACAACGAGGCTTGAAAATCCAGTGCGCGATAAAATCCCGCCGCGATATTTAAACATACACTGCATTGCGATAGTGCATCTCGTTCTACAATACGGCTGATCAACATTTCGCCATAATACAATTTGGCGCGTCGTTTTTTTATTAGTTCTACGTTCTACAATACGGCTGATCAACATTTCGCCATAATACAATTTGGCGCGTCGTTTTTCTATTAGTTCTACGTTCTACAATACGGCTGAACAACATTTCGCCATAATACAATTTGGCGCGTCGTTTTTTTATTAGTTCTACGTTCTACAATACGGTTGATCAACATTTCGCCATAATACAATTTGGCGCGTCGTTTTTCTATTAGTTCTACGTTCTACAATGCGGCTGATCAACATTTCGCCATAATACAATTTGGCGCGTCGTTTTTCTATTAGTTCTACGTTCTACAATACGGCTGATCAACATTTCGCCATAATACAATTTGGCGCGTGGTTTTTCTATTAGTTCTACGTTCTACAATACGGCTGATCAACATTTCGCCATAATACAATTTGGCGCGTCGTTTTTCTATTAGTTCTACGTTCTACAATGCGGCTGATCAACGTTCCGCCATAATACAGTTTGGCGCGTCGTTTTGTAGTTTTCAGTTCCAAAATGGTTAGGTTAGGTTAGAACTGTGACCAACCACACGCGAGCTGAGCGAGCGCTATTTCCAAGTTGGTCGCAGTTACTTGGCTTGGTTATCCTATATTTTGATCTGTTTGCAATAGGGCTAAAGGTTGGCCGCCGTTTTGGCAAACATATCATAACGACATTTTGGCTGAACGTCAATCAGCCTTAATAGAAAACAGCGCCTTTATCGACTCGCATGAATAGTGACCCCGTTGGGACCGGAACGAAAACTTCTAAAATGTACAGTGCCGAAATAGGGTCCTAGAATTATTTTGTGGACAGCACACTCTGTGTTATTTTTTTTTGAGTTTTTACCAGAAATCGTTTTGTATTACGCCGCACTATACAATTTGGCTGCGACATGTAATATATAAGTAATAGGTTTGTGTTTTGAAGTTTTCTGCAGTTGAGAAACTGATTTTATCATATTTTTTTTAAACAAGATACTTGTATACTTTAAAATATAAGTATCTTGTTTGGATTTACAAAAATAATGGTCATTATTATAATACTTAACGAAACGTTACTTACGTTACTTCATGGAACGTTCATGGAACTTATTTTTAACCGACTTCAAAAAGGAGGAGGTTATCAATTCGTCGGAACCTTTTTTTTTTATTTATGTATGTTCCCCGATTACTCGAAGATGGCTGGACCGATTTGGATTTTTTTTTGTTTTATTCGAGAGGGTATACGTCACAGTTAGTCGCATATAAAATTGATTAACTTTGCTTCGGTAGTTTTTGAGTTAGCTTCAATAATACGTATTTTTCCCCCACTTTTATATGGATGATGTTCTAGTTTGTTTTGCAGGTAGTGTATAAGAATTTGTGTGGGGTAGGTTCAACAACTAAAAAGTAAAAAAATAAAAACTTGTTTACAAAAAAATACAACCGACTTCCAAAAACAACTACAAAGTGAAAAATAACTTTAATTTCGGAAGTCGGTGGCAAAAAACGAAAATACGTTTAACCAGACACCGACTTCCGAAATTAAAGTTATTTTTCACTTTGTAGTTGTTTTTGGAAGTCGGTTGTATTTTTCTGTAGAAAATTTTTTAATACAACTGTTAACTACGTTGCTAGAAAGAGACGGACTAACGGTATCTCAATGCAAACGAAAGAGCACGACATTTAGTGTATTTGGCACTAAAAAATTAAAATTTGAAATTTTGTAGTTAGTTCAATTATGAACTAAGGCATCGATATATATTAGGTCTTTACCTATGAAATTGCCATTTAGTATACAGAAAGTTAATGTAATTTTTATATAAATATTTTTTATTTCTATCAATCAAAAAATGCACCCATGCCATCGATGCTTCTCTGCCAGCGTAGTGGTAACTTTTCAATGCCCTTCTTGAAGAAGTCGGGTATAAGGGACCAGCAAATTCTTCAAAGGCATTTTGTACTGCCTCTCGGGTATTGAATTTTTTCCCTGCCAAGAAGTTGTCCAAATTTTGGAAAAAGTAGAAGTCTGTCGGCGCAAGGTCTGGTGAGTACGGTGGATGACGCAAAACTTCCAACCCTAGCTCTTGTAGCTTAGAAACCGTCTGTTGTGCCGTATGAGCTCGAGCGTTGTCGTGTAGGAGCAGCGCGAACGAGCGATTAAACAAGGCTGGCCGGAGATTTGCAAGCTTTTCCATCATTATGTCCAGTTCCTCACAGTACACATACGCAGTAATGCTGGTTCCATTTGGTACTCGTAAAAAGCTGTAATTAATTATACCGGCACTAAACCACCGAACAGTGACCATGACATTTTTAGGGGTAGGTTTTCTCTCATGGCGACATGGAGAGTGCGATTGTCGCACCCAGCGCTGGGCACGCCACAATTGCGGCGATAAGTCCCCTCTTTGAGGAGTGGTTGGAGAGGCGCCATGGCGTCTTCACCTTCCGCCTGACGCAGGTCCTCACCGGACACGGTGGTTTCGGGAGGTTCCTGTTTCGGATAAGGCGGGAGGAAACGCCCAGGTGTCACCATTGTGTGGATCGCCCGGAGGACACGGTGGAGCATACAGTGGAGGTCTGCCCGGCTTGGGCGGAGCACCGCCGTGTTCTCACGGAGGCGATCGGCGGCGGCGATCTCTCGCGTCCAAACCTGGTCCAGGCCATGGTGCGGAGCGAGAGTGCATGGGAGGCCGTCACCTCCTTCTGCGAAGCAGTAATGCTCGCGAAGGAGGAAGCGGAACGCGTGAGGGAGAGGCAACAGCCACGCCCTCGCGCCCCTAGCCGCCGTAGGAGACGCCCTGGGCGGCTGGAATCGATTGCCGATTCCCGGCCACCGTAGGCGCGGGCTTGCGGACGACGAGTAATGGGCAGCTCGCCGTCCGATAAGGACCAGGCCCGGGTCGACGGTGCGTTGTGTTCCACGCGCGCCTCAAAGAGATGTCAGCAGTGACGGGGTCAATTGGGCCGATGCCGCCGGGGTCGCGGGTAGTTCGAAAGAGATACCGTGGCCCTGGCACGGGCAACTGAAGGATCATGGGTGGGTTTTAGTCAGTAAAAGTCTGACACGCCCTCCCGCTCTGCCCAGAGCGGGAGAAGTCATTTGATGATTGTTGATGATTATTGGATAATATTAGAAATAAGTTGTTGAAGTTGTTATTACCTACATTAGATATAAGTACTTATTGAACCAACTATTGCATTAGGTTAATTTAAGACCTGTAATAATAGTTGTGTTATGTAAATAAATAAATAAATAAATAAATAAATAAATGATTTCCCATCTACAAAAAAAAAAAAAAAAGGGTAGGTTTTCGTTTGGGGCATTGCCTATGCGCTGAACCAGGGTCTAACCAACATGATGACCGCTTACGATTATCAAAAAGAATCCATTTTCATCGTAAGTGACAATGTGGTTCAAAATCCCTTCGTCTATGTGTCTGTTAAGTAACGCAAAAAGCATACTTCAACGCGTTCGTCGCGCTGGCGATCGTTCAGTTCGTGCGGTACCCACTTATCAAGTGTTTTTTACCTTGCCAATTTGACGCAAATAGACCTATACTCGTATTGTTTTGATGCTAACGTTGAAAGCTGCTGCTAACTCAGCCGTAGATTGAGTATCGTCAGGTTCCACTATCACCTGTAATTATTCGTAGTTGTTGACTTTAGTTTTCGGGCGACCACGGCGTTCATTTTTAGGGTTCCGTATCAAATGGTAAAAAGAAACTCTTATGGTGGGGCTGTCTGTCTGTCCGTCTGTCACAGCTGGATATCTCAAGAACAATTCTATCAACTTGAAATGTGGAACAGTTTTAGATGACGTTTGCCCAACTATTTTGCAAATAGAAGGAAATAAGTAAAAAAAAATTTTTTTTGCAACAGGGACTGAGTGCTACCAGGGGCCCATGTGGGACATCATAATATGCAAGAGCGCTGTTTGCACATTCTCAAACCTTTTTTTTTTTTTTAGGCCGCAGTTTTCGACTTTTGATGAAAAATGTAAAAAAAAATACCGATCCCCAACCCCCCCAATCCAATACCCATACGAGCCCATACGAGCATAGAAAATTTTTTTTTAAATTATTCTAAAAATAAAACCATGTCTCTAAATAACACTTTCAGAAATCATCAGTTTATGATGGTACGGAACCCCGGTATGCGAGTCCGACTCGCTCTTGACCGGTTTTTAACCGACTTCAAAAAAAGGAGGTTACTCAATTCGACCGTATATATATTTATATAAATAATAAAAATATATATTTTTTTTTATGTGTGTTCGCGGATAACTTCATCGTTTAAAAACCGATTTTTATGATTCTTTTTTTGTTGGATTGGAGATATCCCAAGGAAACCAGGATCTGATTATGGCATCCCAGAGAAATCGAGGAAAACCTTTAAATTTTATAGGCACACCTATAGCGGTTTGGGTATTTTTTATAGTAACTCGTGCATTTGCTCCCGGAACGCACCATTTAGTGAAGTGGAACTGATGAGGAAGACCAGAGATGGCCATCGGAACTACTCAATAATACGTATCTCACGGGTTGCGATTCGACTATTGCTAAGCAATTTATGCTCGTCAATACATATGTTGAAATGGAGCTGATGGTGACTTCACCATCAGTTCCAGTTCTCCTGGTTCCTTACTGGGAGAACTCCTTAATAATTAACGTCCTTGTATCGGGAAAAGCAATATTTTGTAAAAGGTGATGAGCAGTTCACTTTGTAGTATTTTTTTGGAAGTCGGTTGTTTTTTTTTTTTTGTAAAAAAGTTTTTTATTTTTCACTTTTTAATGGGTCAGTCTGTAATTCATCTAAGTTACAATAGCCTAATGTAATGTACTACTATTGTAAGTTACAATAGCCTAATGTAATGTACTACTATTGTAAGTTACAATAGCCTAATGTAATGTACTACTATTGTAAGTTACAATAGCCTAATGTAATGTACTACTATTGTAAGTTACAATAGCCTAATGTAATGTACTACTATTGTAAGTTACAATAGCCTAATGTAATGTACTACTATTGTAAGTTACAATAGCCTAATGTAATGTACTACTATTGTAAGTTACAATAGCCTAATGTAATGTACTACTATTGTAAGTTACAATAGCCTAATGTAATGTACTACTATTGTAAGTTACAATAGCCTAATGTAATGTACTACTATTGTAAGTTACAATAGCCTAATGTAATGTACTACTATTGTAAGTTACAATAGCCTAATGTAATGTACTACTATTGTAAGTTACAATAGCCTAATGTAATGTACTACTATTGTAAGTTACAATAGCCTAATGTAATGTACTACTATTGTAAGTTACAATAGCCTTGGCAAAAAGCTAAAATACAGATCCAAAGACACCGACTTCCGAAATTAAAGTTATTTTTCACTTTGTAAGTAGTATTTTTTTGGAAGTCGGTTGGTTTTTTTTTTTTGTAAAAAAGTTTTTTTTAGATCATAATTTCCAAGTCGGAATCGTTCAAACCTGTGGTTCAAACCAATAACGAGTCGTACGTGAGTTCGTTTTGTAGCGATCGCTCCGGTACACAGCCGTTTGTGCGGCATTGCTACCGCGACGGAACTCGTATTCCATAGTTACTCGTATTTTTATCGTGTCCATATTGATGAAAAAGATACAAATGTAGTTAAAACAAAACATGAATCATTAAAAAAAATTACTAAATTTGAAAATAGAATACCTTTTTATAAAAAAATTCATTAGAATTTAAAATATATTGCCAGCCATACATATACATAGATTACTTTTCAAATGGCCAGTATTGTAAAACGGTAATTTCAAAGGTGAATAAGGTGGTATTATATTATAGGTACCTATAGATATTTATATTGGGCAAAGATTTTAAGAAATCGCTAAAGCCGTGTACGCATGTACGTAACATAGTTCGAATCGAGTTCGCGCACAATAGCCGTGAACTCTATCTTAATAGCCATGCAGGTACGGGTAGGATTAGCGGGTAGGATTAGTTCTATAAGAACAGTTTTGTTACGTACCTAACATTTATTAAAGCTCTTTGAACACCGTCCATATGCCGGGGCCACACTATACGTCAATGTCAATGCCCATAAACATCGCGATAGTTAAATTCGGTCAAGATTTGGTCAAATTATCGCCGTAAGTTCAACGCGATAATCAACGGCGGTGTCCGTATAGTGTGGCCGCGGCAGTACAGAACATACTAATAGGATTACCGCAAACATGTTTGACGAACAGAGTCTTCGATGTTCGTTAGCGGCACGCACGTACGAGCCAAGTTGTTGCGTATCATGCAACGCAACAAATTTGTTCGTACGTGCGTACACGGCTTTATAATCCTTTACAAACAAACATAGTTGTCCTAAATAATTACCTAAAAAAACCGGCCAAGTGCGTGTCGCGACACGCGCAGTAATAAGGTTCTGGAGTGCACGCCGCCGCCCGTCGTTATTCGAGCGTAAATACGAGTATTATCAATTTATTAAGAATGTTATGATTTTATTTTTGTATATTTTTACATGGTTCATAAACTTATATTTACTTCCTGTTTTACACAACTAACAACGTTATTTAGGTAATTTTTAATGGAATTTGTACGAAATTTTTACTGTTCCAAGTACATTAATTTTACATGTTGGTTGACTATTAATTGTAAACTTGAACAGCCTACTTAGCTGTGATAGTTTTCCTTTTAATTTCGTTATATTAGGTCTTTACCTATGAAATTGCCGTTCTGCAGTACTGGCCATTTCAAATCAAAATAATTTTTGTTTGGCTAAGAATTCTAATTTCAAATTAATTTTATTTTAAAAACATGGATTTTTTTTTCCAAAAGTAGTCATTTGTTTATTGATTAGTGTTACATTTTCATCGCACTTCAATCTTTTTCGTCATCATGGATACGTTAAAAATTCGAGTAATTATGGAATATGAGTACCGTCGTGGCAGCAACGCGGCACAAGCGGCACGCAACATCAACGACGTTTACGGAGCTAATACTACAAACCAACGCACCACTTGTTATTGGTTTGCTCGCTTCCGTTCTGGAAATTTCGACCTGAAAAATTAACCTCGCGGTCGTCCGAAGACTTTGGTCGACAATGACGAATTAAAGGCGATTGTGGAAGCTGATGATACACAATCTACGGCTGAATTAGCAGCAGCTTTCGACGTTAGCGTCAAAACAATATTGGTCCATTTGCGTCAAATTGGCAAGGTAAAAAAGCTTGACAAATGGGTGCCCCACGAACTCAATGATCGCCAGCGCGAAGTACGCGTCGAGAAATGAAGGAATTATGAACCGCATTGTTACCTGCGATGAAAAATGGATTCTGTTTGATAACCGCAAGCGCTCAGCAAATTGGTTGGATCCTGGTTCAGCTCCTAAACAATGCCCTAAACGAAAACTTACCCCTAGAAAAGTGATGGTCACTGTTTGGTGGTCTAGCGCCGGTGTGATTCATCACAGCTTCTTACCAAACGGGGTGAGCATTACTTCAGATGTGTACTGTGAAGAACTGAACACAATGATGGAGAAGCTGGCACATCTCCAACCAGCATTGGTCAATCGCTCGTCTCCGCTGCTCCTGCACGACAACGCGCGACCTCATACTGCACAGCAGACGGTCTCCAAGTTGCAAGAACTGGGGTTGGAAGCTCTCCGTCATCCGCCCTACTCACCAGACCTTGCGCCTACAGACTACTACTTTTTCCAGAATTTGGATAACTTCTTGGCGGGAAAAAAATTCAATACCCGAGAGGCACTACAAAATGCCTTTGAAGAATCTGTTGCCTCCCGTCCAGCTGATTTATTTAAGAAGGGCATTAATAAACTGCCACTGCGTTGGCAAAGATGCATTGATTGCATGGGTGATTACTTCGATTAATACAAATAAAAAATGCATGAAAAAAATTCGTTTAAATTTTTTCATACAAAACGGCAATTTCATAGGTAAAGACTTATTATGTATATACTACTACGGTGAATTTTTTCACCCATCCAAAACTAACCGTTTAGCTAGCAGGGGGGGGGGGGGGACACATTTGACTCTTACATAAATTAGCACTTTAAAGCTTAATATTCCAGAAACGGATCCCTAAATCGAAAAATTGTTTACACAAACCCGCAATATTTTTGAAAGACCTATCCAACAACATCCCACACCATGGGGTTGACGAGAAAAAACAACATCCCAACTTTACGTGCAGAAGGTACCCTAAAACAATTTTTTTTCTTTGATTTTATTTTACCTCTGTCGGCGAGATTTATATGTATATGTAGGTACAGCCATGCCAAATTATAGCTTTCTAGTACTAAGAGTCTCTGAGCTAAGCTGCGGACGGACGGACAGACAGACGGACGGACATAGCGAAACTATAAGGGTTCCTTGTTGACTACGGAACCCTAAAAAACCGGCCTAGTGCTTGTCGGGCCACGCGTATAGAGGCATGAGGAACAGGGTGTAAAGTTCACTCATCCTCCATTGAAAAGGGAGGATCCTCCGACCAGACGGGTGTTGTGTCTGGTGGGCAACTGCCCAACGGTTGATGTCAGGACGTTGTATATGTGCTAGTCGCGCGGTAAACTCTGATTGCGCGATGCAGGATTGCGTGACGTCAATGTGACGCATAGTTCGTATGTGGCGATGTACGCTGTGGGATATCGCTACGCCCCGTAAGGGGCGTGACGTTGCAGTTTCGGGGCGTAGCACCCCTCCTGCGGATGCCATACGGCGACCCGTCACTACGGGCCTCTCATCATGTTCGCCACTGGCGAGTAAAATGTGGCGATGTAGATTCCGCTACAAGCGCAATAATAGTGTTCCGTAGTTGCATCGAGTCACTGCGACTCCCCCCTTTTTTTTTTCTTTTTTTTTTTTGACGCTGGGAAAAATGCATTACGCATACCCACCCATCGGGGGACGGGTGGGTTATGTGGGACTCCCGGGTAAATCCGGTATACCCACTAAACGACCCAGCGGCGCTCCCGCATCGCCGTGACGGGAGGGTCATGGGAAACTGGCTCAGCCTTTACATCCACAACCCTCCCGGCGCATGCCCGCCTAGCTGGCGGGCCCCGCTGGCCCCCCAGCAGGTTGAGGGGCTACGGGAATGGCCGGGAGCACCTGACCATTCCCGTCCGGCACTGATGGAGGTCCGTGCGATACAGACAAGGGTGCCCCCGCACCCGTTGCCTGCTGGCCTCCACCTGGGAGGAGTCGTTTGCTCCGACCCCTCCTCCGCCTACGGAGCGGCACCATAGAGGATCGTCCTCCCGCGCGCGCTCCGCCGCCTCCTTCTGGGACATGACGTGTTCGCAGAAGGAGGCGACCGCCGCCCAGGACCTCTCATCTACCAGCATGGCGTTGACCACGCCGGGGAGCGAGAGGTCCGGTCCTATCACCGCGACCAGATCGCGGCGCGTCTCGGACCACGACGGGCACGACCCGAGGGTGTGCTGCGCCGTGTCCTCCGCCGCGCCGCAACCGTGGCACGACGGCGTCTCCTCCCGTCCGATTCGGTGCAGGTACGACCCGAAACAGCCGTGTCCGGACAGCACCTGCGTCAGACGGAAGGAGAGGAACGCGTGCGGCCGCTCGAGCCAGTCTCGCAGCACTGGCCCGAGCGCGTCGAGGGTCCGACGGCAAAAGACTGCAGTGGCGAGGTCTCCCGTCCAGTGGACGACGATGGCGTCTCGCGACTCCCGTCGGAGGGCCTCGCGCTCTTCCGGGGCCGGGCGTTCTCCTCTCGCCCTCCGCCCCGCCGTCCACTCGTATACTCTGGCGAGCACCCACGCCTCGAGTTCCCAAGGGGGGGTGCCGGCCAGAGCACAGGCCGCCGCAAAACCCACCGTCTGGTAGGCCCGCGCGACCCGCTGGGCTATGGCCCTCTGAGGCGCCCGCAACGCGGCGGTGTTCTCCCTCCTTCGGAGGGAGTCTTCCCAGATGGGGGCACCGTAGAGGGCCATGCTCCTCAAGATGCCGGCGTAGAGCTGCCGGCATCGCGCGCTGAGCCCGCCCGAGTTGGGCAGCAGCCACGAGAGCGCCCCTGCAGTCTTCAGCAGGCGCGACGACAGCCCGCTAAAATGCGGGCCGAAGCGCCACCTGCTGTCGAGTACGAGGCCCAGATATTTCATCTGGGCCTTTACCTCGACCCTGACGCCCTACACGAAGATGTGTGCGTCAGATGGGAGGCGCTGCCGAGGTCCGTGGAAAAACACGGCCTCGGTCTTGTGCAGCGCCACCGTCAAACCCAGGCGGCGGATCCTCCCTGCCACCAAGGATCCGCCCACCGAGGCCAAGTTGGTCGCCTCCCGGAAACTCCCTCCCCGGGCGGTGAGGAGAGTGTCGTCCGCGTAGCAGACGACACTCGTGCCTCGGAGGAGAGTTCCCCTCAAGAGCCAGTCGTAGCCGACGTTCCACAGGAGAGGTCCCACGACCGAGCCCTGCGGAACGCCGGCCCCGACGGCGTATCGCCGGACTTGGCCAGTCCTGTCCACCAGGACGATCGCCCGGTCGTCCAGGTATAGGACAGGCCAGCAGACGCCGCATGTGCCGAGGCACTCCGTGGAATCGGAGCGCCTCCAGGATCGTGGAGTGAGGAAGAGAGTTGAAGGCGTTGGCTATGTCGAATGACACGGCCAACAACCCGTCCCCCACCTCCATCGCCTCCTTCGCCTGGTCCTTCAGGCGGGTCAGCGCGTCCACAGTCGAGCGCTCAGCCCGAAAACCGAACTGAGCGTCCGACAAGTCCGGCCCGATGGTCCGCAGATGGCTCTTGAGGCGGGAAGCGATTTTCCCCTCGAACATTTTCCCGACCTCATCGAGCAGAACGACGGGCCGGTATGCCGAGGGGGAGTCCGCTGGGCGGCCCTCCTTGCGGAGGAGGCACAACTGCCCCTCCTTCCACGGTTTCGGGAACCTCCCGCACGCAAGACACGCGCTGAAGAGGTCCCGAAACCGCTCCTCCATTTCAGTGGCGGCAATCGCCACCACTCTGGCTGGAACCCCGTCGGGGCCCGGAGCCGTCTTCTTGGCGTGGATGCGGAGAATCGCCGCGCCAAGCTCCGGCTCCGTGACAGGAGGGGGGGCCTGCTCCTCCTCCTCCTCAGCCGGCAGAGCCGCACTGCCCCGCGGCGGGTCCATCACTGGTGGGGTGAAGCTGTCCCTGCACGGAAACAGGGACTCCCCCCTGCACGCGCCGTCGCCGTACGGACCGGTACCTGTGCCGGTACTGCCAAACACCGCCGCCCGCGCCCGTCATTATTCGAAATAAATATTATTAACTAGCTTTTTCCCGCGGCTTCGCCCGCGTGGATGTCAGAAAATATCCCACAGGAACAAAAATCCGTCCTTTTTCCTTGTCTACATTACAAAGGGAACCTCTGTGCAAAATTTCAGCTTTATAGGTTCAAGAGTTTGGGCTGGGCGTTGCTGAGTCAGTTAGTTATACACTTCTGGACACATCTATTGGCCCACCTTAGAGTTTAGGTTTCGATGGCCCCTACCGAAATATGATTGCTAGATTGAACAAAAACTGTTGATGCAGTTTTAAACCTGATACATTTTACCATCTTTTTCGATCGTATTGTTTTAAATTTGAATTCAGAATACCATACGACATGGAGCTACGCCTAACAAGTCGGATATGCGCCTTGTTAAAGGCAATTGATTTTTGAATAAAAAACATGTTTTATCAAATAAAGGTTTAATTTAATAACGCGTGTTGCCTCCATGGGCATCTACCACAGCTCTCATACGATTAGGCATAGAGTTTATCAACCACTCTATGAAATTTTGAGGGGGGGACTTTCGAAATTCCGCTAAAAGTGGCTAAAGCATTTTTGGCTTACTTTATGCTAATAAGATTTTAATAATATTAAGTAATAATAATATAGACTCGCCAGCCCCCACAGTCAAACTATTGACATGGTTTTGTGGGGCTTATTTTTAATTATAAGCTAAGTAAATCATTGTAATAAAATAAAAAAAAAAAAATAATTTTAATATTTAGGGATGGGGATAAGTGGATTTAATAGTGTTGTTAAAAAAATATTAGAAACTGGTTACAAGTTTATAGTTACATTACATTAACAAAGGTGCCGATTTTCTTGTCACAAATGCCTCTAAACTAGACTAAAAATCATTAAAATTTAGTTTATTCCTGCCAAACGACGACTTCCCATTCAAATTTCAAGAAATTGACTAAAGTGACACAACTTAACTATATTTTAGTTTGACAGCACTAATATTGTACCGAGTTGTTAATTTAGTGAAAATGGCAATTTCGCTATTCTGAATTTCACTGTTTTCACCTAAAACTTTAATTGTGAAACTAAATCAGACTATTTTTAATCGCGATTAAAAAGGTGTAGAATAAAATTAGTTAACATGAACTAGAATTCACACCAACACCTTGACTTTAAGTGCAAAAACAGTACCTACTGTATTTTTTTTTTCTTTTGCTTATATCTCGAAAACGGTGTGTCCTATCGCAAAAATAATGAAAATTTGGCCCCCCTTTAAAAAGCTCTTAAACCCCTAAACCTCAACATATAGGTACCAAAAAAAATCCATAAAATACACTTTGAGCTACCCCCTCCCTGCTTGTTGAACAAAATATGACAAGCCTTGTCACTTTTCATAGTGATTTCGTTAGTTTCAATTAAAGCCAAGGTCATATTATACTACGGGCACTATACATCGCGGAGTCACGATTGTAAAACTCGATTATAGTTGTGTCAAAATTGTTTTTTAATTTAGAGGTTTTGTTTTGCAGAATCGCAAATCTTTTGCAAAAGTAAGGAATTTTAGTGATAGTTTAGTTAGTTTAGTTCGGTGTACAAGAGAATCGGCACCATTATTGTTTTTTTTAGTAAATAATAAAAAATCAATTTGAAAGTTTACAATGTCTTCTGGAATCTCTTCGATAATGGATGATGATGTGGATGGTATTTCAGTTAGTTTTAGTAGTTTGACCGTTTTTATGAGTTTGGTTAAACCTTCAGGTGGCAAAACAGTAATAGAAGTAGGTATGTAGTAATAATCTAAAAGTAGCCAGAAGTAGGTAGATACATTTTGGTGGCTAAAATGGATTATTTTTGACTAGAACCGTTGAAAATTGCTAGATCTAGCCACAAAGTGGCTAAAACGGCAACACTGGCTAGTAACATAATCACTGGCATTAACGCCACCAAGCGGTCCATAGTCAAACCATTAGTTTACTTAGTCTTCGTAAAAATGTTTTTGTTTTACGATGTAGGTACTTACCTATCAATCTGTGTAGCCTTTTCCCAGTTATGTTGGGGTCGGCTTCCAGTCTAACCAGATGCAGCTGAATACCATTATTTTACATGGAGCGACTGCCTATCTGACCTCCGCAACCCATTAACTGGGTAATACGATACCCCTTGGTAATACTGGTTGTCAGACTTTCGGGCTTCTGACGACCCGTCACGACTCTCAAAGATCCACGAATCACAGCCGGGACACGGTTTAACGTGCTTTCCGAGGCACGGAGAAGTTTCGGTATGTAAAGATGGTCACCCATCCACGGACCGACCCCGGCAAGCTTAGCTTAACCTGATGGATTGGCCCATGAGGCTGTTATTACTTAGCCACGAGCTCCTCACGATGTAGGTACCTACCTAAAGGAAAAAAAATGTTCTTATGTAAGTAGCTAGGGATACCTACTTTTTGCGACGATGTTTTACCAAAAAGTTTATTTCCTTCTTTGTAGAGTAGGTACGTAGTGCTGAACCGACATCAATCGTTCAAATAATATGTAGTTATGTACACACGGACGGCTACATAACAAGCTATACATTTCCAGTACTTCTATGCTGATCTCGCATTGTATGGTTTCCTTCACAGATAAAAGGTCAGCTTATACTGGAAATGTATAGTTTGGAATCGTGTGTACCTACCTACATAAAGAAACAATTGAAATAATTACAATAGTTACCGTTTCAATACAACAGTACCTACCTACCTATGTATTTACCTCTTTATGTACATAGTATTCTCGCAAAATAACACATTTACACCTAAACCGCATGCAAACACTTATTACGTAAGTACATAAATAAGTAGATGAAAGAAATATTGGGAAGTTTTCAAATCGTATTATACTCGAGTTTTATCAATGAACGCGTAGTAAATAAAGTCACTGATATTAGCGCTATCTAGCGGGTGAAAGTAAGCAGTAACTGGACAACTTCTGTCGATGCACGGTGGTGCTCGCTTGCATGCGCTTTCTGCTGCTGCAGTGACTAATACGTTTGCTGATAAGGTAGAGAATGATGGAAGATTCGTAGTTCACCAACGCGGAACATATGTAATTTGCAATGGTAATTGCATCGCCATCTAGCAGTTAAGAGTCGAACTCTTAAGTGAGCCAACGAGATAGGTAGGTACTCTATGCGTGACCGAAAATGTACTTAGCTCGGCGAATAATTGCGAATACTACTCAAAACTTCCGAATGCTTCGCGAATAATACTACGGCAATACTTCGGAATATTACTCTCCGGCAACGCTAATACGGAGTTTGCCTTAGGTAAAGGCAGAAATGTGTTTGTGAAACAAAAACGGATGACAAACAGAGTAACCGGAAACAAACCAGTTAACTCTGGTTGTCATCCATTTTTCAAGCACTACCTGTCATCCGAGCTGAAACTTTTCCAATGTTCCTTATGTTTTAGAACTCTGTAATCGTATGGGTGAAAAATCATCGCGCGCATCACAAGTACTGCGACACAGATGCTGACCCTCACAACTCACAGAGAGGCTTCTTCTTCTCGCATTGGGGCTGGATGCTGGTCAGAAGACACCCCGAGGTCAGATCTAAAAAGATTAATTTGAGTGATCTCTGGGCCGACCCATTACTGCAATTCCAGCATAAGTAAGATTCTTTACAAAATACACATAATATTCCTCTAATTCCAACAAAAACGTAAGAAATTGTGAATTTCATGGGCTACGTACTACATAGACGGATCCCCCTTAAGTCAAATATTTGTAAGAATAGGTATTTTTTTTGTTTACAGGTATATCTTGTACCTGAGTCTTTTGCTTGCGGTGTTAACTCCGACCTTCATTCCTGTTCTCTGGGGCGAGAAGGTCTGGACTGCTTATTACGTCGCAGTGATTTTACGTTTTATTTTTTCGGTAAACATAACTTCACTAGTGAACTCAGCAGCACACATGTGGGGCACCAAGCCGTATGATCAGCACATCCGACCAGGGGAGATCAAGGTGATATCATTCTTTACGGCAGGAGAAGGTTTCCACAACTACCACCACACTTTCCCCTGGGACTACAGAACAGCTGAGCTCGGCGGCTACTCTCTTAACTATACTAAATTATTCATCGAAATCATGGCGAAAATCGGATGGGCATATGATTTGAAAACAGTACCGAAGGAAATGATAGAAACACGGGTGAAGAGAACCGGTGACGGAACTCACCCAGTGTGGGGGTGGGATGATTCAGACTTACCAGAGGAAGAGAAAATAGGATCATAAATTATCATAATACAATACTGATCCTACGCAAAAATCAGAATGATACAGAAGCATGTCCACCTAAAATGTGAATAGCGGGTCTTATGGCGGCCATTTATTTTATGATGTTGTACTTGTACCTACGTATTAAACATAATTTTGGTGGTTATTTGTAATTATACAGAATTGTTTTTTGTTGGAAATATAACTATTATTATCCATAGAGCAAGTTTTTTATCCTCTCAAAAAAATCAAGTCCCCGACCTGCCCCGACTTTAGGCATCTTAAATATGGCTCGGCCCATCACTACAGGCGAGAGAATCGCGGCGATTGTTTCGTGCTCGTGTTATTATCTTCATGATGATATCACCGTGTGAAGAATGAATCATAGAGTTTAAAGGCATGACGAGACCGCCGTGATTCTCTCGCCCGTGAAAATTTAACTCAATATGTTAAATAAATACTACTGCCATTTCATCAGTGTATAATATATAACATTGGTCAGGCAGGGGATATAGTTCTTCCATAGTTCAAAATACCCAATTCGCTATAGACAACCAAACTCATAGCCCAGTATGTTTTGCATCCATGTTCTGCAATAGTCCTGCACAACTGCAACTGGGGCTTGTCCTTGGATGTACTTGCATGAGCATACAGGGATAACCTTCCACATCATTTAAAAATATCTAAGGGCCTCTGCGAGCTGGCTTCGGCCTCTCGTACGTCTTCCAAAGATCCGGGATCCCAGGATCCTGAGATATGTCAAATACACTTTAAATAATAATAATACCAACCTATTACTGTCCGACTGCAAGACAAAGACCTCTTCTCATACGGGGAAGGCAAGAATATTGATCACCACGCTTGCTCAAGACGAGCTTATACATTATATTTAGGTTTATTAGCTTATTTACTTGTAGCACAATATAAAGGACAGTATGGAAACTAAGCCTATTTGTTGAACAAATATGGAGCGTTAAGGTTGTTTGTAAAATTGAAAAGTGTTTTA
This sequence comes from Cosmia pyralina, assembly GCA_946251885.1. Taxonomy (NCBI): domain Eukaryota; kingdom Metazoa; phylum Arthropoda; class Insecta; order Lepidoptera; family Noctuidae; genus Cosmia; species Cosmia pyralina. Next base: position 19,240,619 of record OX276346.1, read on the forward strand.
TTGGAACGAAGTTTTGTAGGAGTCGAGTGGTAAAAACCGTCACGCGAAAAAGCATTCTTATATGTTATGCGACTTTCTTCTTATGCCAAAATGTACATCCAAGAGGCTGCGAAAATTTAAAAAATTTTCGTCATGGGTGTCGTTTTCACTGTTTTCGAGGGTGCTAAAGCCATTAGTAAAGTCAAAATGAAAATCTAAGAAGGCGGCTGCAAAAGTTTTTAAAATTTTCGTCATAGTATCGTTTTCATAGGTTTAGAGCAGCTATACTCAACCTGCGGCCCGCCGTGCCTTTGTTATTGGCCCATCTGAAGTTACAAATTTATTGTAAACCATTTTAAATTTCGCGCCCATCAGAGAATGGGTGTTTCAGAACGGGAATGTGAGCCGAGCGCATATAAACATCTTTGTTAAAACTTCTTTTATCATTAATAAAGTAACTACATCGTTAACTTGGAGTTACGTTTTAATTAAGACCTAAATAATTTGAAACGTGTTTGTGGCTCCTATAAAAAAAAGGTTGAGTATGGCTGGTTTAGAGGGTGCTAAAACCGATAGTGAGGTCAAAATCAGTCTCATCATAGGTCCTGTTGTATAATGATCGCGTTTAACTTGACCTGCTCTTGATTTTTAATAGCTAACCAGTGTTCCTCAAAGTTACTGACTTTAAAATCATAAAACTTAACAAAAAAAAAAAATATAATGAACGTCTCGAACAAGTGTGATATCCGTTATGATCAGGTCACTGATGGAGTGCGTTGCTCAATGAAGCAGGCCACCGTAAGCTGGGAGACAGGAAGCACTCATGGCAATGCATGAAATGCGAACAGACGTGTGCTTTTTATCCAGTTATTTCTCCTATGTCGCCGAGGTTGGAACCGGAATCTGCTGTGTTACTGGAGATTCGAATATTGTAGGTACCTACCTACTACAAACAAGCTGACATTCATTATAGCTGCGTAAGGTTTGGCGGCTCTGGGATCTTTGACTATATGTAATACATCCATTCGCCAATCGAGTAGGACCGAAACAAAAACAACATCTAAAAATAGTGAGATTTCAAAAATTGAACAATGATGTGACCGCTGAATAGTTATGACTGGGAATACGAGTACCTATGGATCGATATCGATAAAATAATTGGCGTGTTGATTGATAGTGGGAGCAAATTATTGTACCTATTATAATTCTATTTTTTCGGAGGTAGGTTTCTACACCATTAACGATTTTTCGTAGAATTAAGCGCGTTACAAGTCCAAAGTCCCAAGGGTAAATTAAAAGGATTCTTAATTTTAAGAAAGAAAGACAGGTAAATTAAAAGGATTCTTAATTTTAAGAAAGAAAGACAGGTAAATTAGGATTTGTAAGCAAAACGTGAGAAAATGTGGAAGAAGTGGGTTTTCCATATAAATTGCTACCTATTTTAGTGTAAATTAAGAATTTAAATGCATGTAGTTCGTAACTTCGTACCTACATCTAGCGGGGATTTTTCGAACAACTGAGACTGTGCTGAACCAAGACAATTCGCGCGGTACCTACATCGGCGAAGAGGTTAATTATTTAGTTCTGTTCACTGCAGCACGATGGCGCTGTAATCAATATTACATAAAACTGTAAGGGCGGAGCATTTTACGGCGCTGTACCACAGGTGCTCTATCAGCATTTTTAACCGACTTCAAAAAGGAGGACGTTCTCATTAACCGACTTCAAAAAGGAGGAGGTTCTCAATTCGTTGGAACCTTTTTTTTTTTATTTTATTTTTATTCTTTTTTTTTATGTATGTTCCCCGATTACTCGAAGATGGCTAGACCGATTTGGATTTTTTTTGTTTTATTCGAGAGGGTATACATCACAGTTGGTCCCATATAAAATTGATTAACTTTGCTTTGGTAGTTTTTGAGTTAGCTTCAATAATACGTATTTATTCCCCACTTTTATATGGATGATGTTCTAGTTTGTTTTGCAGGTAGTGGTATTAGAATTTGTGTGGGGTAGGTACCACAACTAAAAAGTGAAAAATAAAAACTTTTTTACAAAAAAATACAACCGACTTCCAAAAACAACACTACAAAAAGAAAAATAACTTTAATTTCGGAAGTCGGTGGCAAAAAAACGAAAATACATTTAACTAGACACCGACTTCCGAAATTAAAGTTATTTTTAACCGACTTCAAAAAGGAGGAGGTTATTCACTTTGTAGTGTTGTTTTTGGAATTCGGTTGTACTTTTTTGTAAAAAAGTTTTGTGATTATACCCACAACGTATGCACTATGCACACATGCCACAAAGTAGGTACCTATTGCGGTACGGGGTCACAGTAAAGATAATAAATAAAAATACCGAGAGTGCGCTACCTACTACAATTTTATAATGTAAATCTTACTAGGTAGGCACCTACCATTTATTATTCTCATAATGATTTCATAATGATAAGTAGCTAAGTACATAAGTAAGTAGATAGCCTAGCCTAGGATACTACATACTATAGAATGTAAATTATATACTTACACTTTACATTCATTAATATTATACTCATTTCTTGATTTTGCATTAGTATTTTGCGAATCGGTTTAAAACGATTTGTTTTCTTTAATTTTCTTAATTCATAATGTCATGACACTTATGTCAGGCTGTCAAGGTGTCATTACTTTTTCTTCAAAATTTTCACTCATAGAGTTTCTTACTGGCTTAGTCTATGAAGGTTATTTTTGATTTATATAATTTAAATTATTTTTTATCAATATGTTAACTAAAATATTGTATTTTGTAAATAATTATGATTGTTTACTGAATAACTAAATTAAATTTATAAAAATAAGTGACACGCTCTCAGAATTCATCGAAGAGGTTCTTGAACGACTACTGATATTTCTGGCCGTTTCGATTACTGACAAGTGGCATTTTTGAAAGTAAGACTTCAACTCTGAAAAAAAAAACTGGAAAAACTCTAAAAAAGAACGAGGAGAAAACAACAGACGTGGTGAAAAACGTGGATACGAGGTTATATTAGCCATGACTGCCACATTCTCTGGCATCTTTCGATCCTGGATACTCATCTCTGCGTCAAGAAGCCAAACTCTACCATGACAATTGCTCTTTTCCATATTAAGTAGTACTTGTACTTATTTCAATAAAAATATTTCTCACAAATCGCACGATTACTACTTACAAAACAGTCACACCTCCGTTCGTCACTGCGGCTGCGGCGCATTCGCGATTGTTTGCCTACCGAGTGCATACCGAACTCGAGGCGCGTAGGTATGACTCACGTTCCGACCGTTTGATGAAGATCAAGTACTGTAGATATCGTTACTGTGACGGGGTGGCGGGCGCCGCGCGCCGCAACGGATCGCTTGGGTTGGGCGTGAGCCTGAAGACTTCACATGGACTTCACAGGAATATTTACTTACCTATTAAGTTTGGTATTAGTGTGAAGAAACACAAAATCTTACAGTCCCTTTCTTTTCGAGAGTGTCACAAAAGGTCAAACATTAAAATAGTAGTAGTAGGTATACCTATCTAGTTAATGTGGGTACCTACCTATTTATGCATAACTATTGCCTAGAATACCTAGCCAAGTTCAAAACAATGTAAACTTCTTGCTGCGACTAAAGGAATTAGGCTGGTCATTTTTATTATTATCTCTATAAATGTTGGAATGCCATTAGCGTGTTATCCTTTTATTTTTTCTTTTAATTTGTGGAATATTTTTAATCGGCCAGCTTTAACATAGAACGGTTTTATGAATTCTTTTCTGTTTGTAATAATTAGGTAGACTGAAGCAGTGGGCCCACTCTTCTTTATGGATTTTTCCACGCTTCTTTCAAACGCAGCCACGTTCCAGGTTCATAAAACGAATTCCTCTAATTTTATTTTTTATTTTTGAAATAAAAGTCACAAGGAGGTGCCAGGTCAGCTCTGTAAGGAGGATGACTCACTAACTCTACACTATAGATATAAGAAATAAGTTTAACTATTTTTTATATTTCTATGCTCTACCTTTCGATAGACAAATATTCGATAGTCCGTCTGGCGGAGTGAGCTGGAGCGTTGTCGTGGTGGAGGAGGATCCTGCTTCTTAGGCGATGCTGCATTCTGATGGGAGCAAAATCGGTGTTCTTCGCGCGACACACTCTTCGCGCTCTTCGGCAAACTTTGATAACTTTCGTATTCTATTCATAAGCATATAATGTAATACATAAAATTAATTGTGTTAGCTATACACCAAATAACCAAAGAATATTAATTGTATCTCTTAATTTACAATAGTTATTATGTCAATACAATAGGCATTATGTCTCTGTCACACGATTTTGCTAGTTTCGCGAGCGCCCAACAAAATGGCACCTATCTTCCAATGCGCCAACTTGTCGCTACAAATTTTTGCTGCGCAGATAATGAAATGGGAAGAGGAGGATCAGGAGTTAAGTTATTCTTTGAATATTTTCAGGTAACCTTTGTCAAGAAACTTTAATGTGCATATTTTGAAGGATAATTATATGGAGCATACAGTGGAGGTCTGCCCGGCATGGGCGGAGCACCGCCGTGTTCTCACGGAGGCGATCGGCGGCGGCGATCTCTCGCGTCCAAACATGGTCCAGGCCATGGTGCCGAGCGAGAGTGCATGGGAGGCCGTCACCTCCTTCTGCGAAGCAGTAATGCTCGCGAAGGAGGAGGCGGAACACGTGAGGGAGAGCCAATAGCCGCGCCCTCGCACCCTTAGCCGCCGCAGGAGACGCCCTGGGCGGCGGGAATCTATCGCCGATTCCCGGCCACCGTAGGCGCGGGCTTGCGGACGACGAGTAATGGGCAGCTCGCCGTCCGGTAAGGACCAGGCCCGGGTCGACGGTGCGTTGTGTTCCACGCGCGCCTCAAAGAGATGTCAGCAGTGACGGGGTCCAATAGGGCCGATGCCGCCGGGGTCGCGGGTAGTTCAAAAGAGATACCGTGGCCCTGGCACGGGCAACTGAAGGAACACGGGTGGGTTTTAGTCAGTAAAAGTCTGACATGCCCTCCCGCTCTGCCCAGAGCGGGAGAAGTCATTTGATGATTTCCCATCCACAAAAAAAAAAAAGGATAATGTTTATAATTGTCCAACTCCTGTTGAATTATAGAATAAGATATATCTTCGAGATTATTCCTAAGTATTGTGTTCGTTAATTTAGTAACTTTCGTAACCTTTCGTGGCACAATTTTTATGATCATTTCCAAAAATGAAATCCACCGAAATGTCAAAATGTATATATCTACTATAGTTTATGCAGTGATTTACCTAAAATAAAATTGCACTTATTATTTTTACAGGCGTTTTAAATGTGTCCATTCATATAAAGATTACCTACACTAAAAATAATTTCGGCATGAAAGTTACGCGTAGAATACTTTTTGAAGCCAAAAACTTTCAGTGTGAACCCAGTATCCCGATACTCGCAAGAAATCAAAACCTATAGGGCACTTACCGTTGACCTAGAAGTCCTAGAATCATGAAATTTGGCAAAAAGCAAGGTCTCACAGCACAAGTAAAGGAAAAAGTCCGAAAGTAGTTGATTTGTTTTAATCACAACAAAATCTTTTTTTTGCGATAAGGCATACTTTTTGCAGAACGTTGGAGAATTGACCGTGACGTATATCAAGTATATCCCTTACATTTTTGTCAACTACAATGTGAAGTTTGTTTTTGGGATAAATTCTATTCAACTACGGAACCATTCATTGTGCGTGGTCCGACACGCACTTGGCTGGTTTTTTTTATATACCTAAATTAGTAATTTGATGTTATAATTCATTTACTATGTTCTATGTTATAGGATTTGGTTTCCGCACTTAGTCCTTCATGTGGACCATTGTGCGTGGGTAATTTTCATTTACTAAAATCAATTTCAAAGATGACTGGAGCGATTATACACGACAGTGTTTTATTTAAGAGGAATATGATGAAAATACTAACGAAAAACATTGAAAAAAAAAACAAAAGTGTGGTTATTTTATTTACTCTTTACACGTAAAGAAAAAGACAGACACAAAGGCAAATGCTCCGTGCGCCCTTAAATGCCGCCTTAAGGTGATAAAGAAATTATACCGTGTTATGGTTCTGCTTTTGTCGAATTACTCTTTAATTATTCATCTGTTATGTATTCCGAGTACCTACCTGATTTGCATGGAAATTACATAACACTATTTCACATCATCATCGGGCTAAGTTTACTCCATTGTTGGAAGTATCCCTGGCGTCTGCAAAAGAGGGTGAAGGAAGGATAAAGCATATTGCAGAAAAAGAAGTATGAGTGTGATGGACAGATCTTTTGGTATATCATGACTTGTAGTAGGTACCTCTATACTTTTGTTTTCACGTAGCTATGTGTTCTTACGAGCGGTAGATACGCGTCCACGGCTGCTGCCGAACTTAAACCGACGCTTGCAGATGTAGCGGGACGCGTCCGCCATTTTTTCAGTGAACTGTTAATAGATCTGGAGTGACAAAATGGCGGATGTGACACTCGTGTCGCTTTAGGTCAGCGCCTGCCGCCATAGTCGGCGGAGGTCGTCGGCGCGTTGAAGACTACCGTCGACGCGTGCAGTTGCCTCTGCCGTTGACGCGTGTCGCTCGTGTAGGTATATGAACCGTAGATATAAGAAAGAAGGTATGAACTCAGTACCTACTCATCTGCCACAGTATCAATTGCCAGCCATGAATTGTTGTCAGATTTCCTTCCAATCGGCATGAGAAGACTATGCATATTCCTGCATCGAGTCAATCAAGCCATAAATAAGAAGATTTAAAGAGAACATTACTATCTATCTATTTAGCTTATAATGTCCCACTGCAGGCCAAAGGCCTCCCTTTCCCTTTCCGACACGTCGGTCCACTGCCATTGCCACTGTTATAACAAATGGTTAAATATTATAGCTAAGTAGTAGATGTCGAGAACTATGAAGTGTCGAGCGCAGAACCGGAACCCTATCGGTTCATTTATTAATATTTGGTCCAGATTCCGCAACGAGGAGGTCGTCTCAGGAAATAAAGGGCAAAGATAAAAATAACCATTGAAATCTGCCTTTTCATATTTATAATTGAACATGAAATCGTATAAAATATCGTCCTCGTGGTCGCCTCGTTGTAACTATGTACAGTCGAACAAACTACATATTTGGTATACAGACAAAAATATTCATCTTTTCACTGCATTGCCAATTTTTATTGTGTGCGTAATAACTTTTAAGCTGGAAGGTAGTTTCAGATGGCATAGATTTCGAAAATATAGATTTATAGCAAGCTCGTAACCAAATAGAAATAAATAGCAATTTTGTATCAAAAAGTGGCTTATTATCATCATAAAAACTATCAACAAAACGAAATATAACAATTTTTTCTTTGGAAAATAATTGAATATAAAAATGTTTTGAAAATCCATCTCACCCAACCCCTTTAAGTAAGATGGCATACATCAAACTGGAGGCGCTAATTTTATTTGCAAACGTCGCAGATTACATGTTTAGCCCTTTTTGGTAACCCAATGCATTCTGCCGCGTGGCACCACTGGCGACTACTGTCGCCAGCGATGCTGAATGTTGTTGTTTTTTTTTTTTTATATAACTAACTACTGTTAGTTCCATTAAAAAAAAAAAAAAACAACATTCAGCATCGCTTACTGGGTGTGATGGCATACACATTGGGTAACATGGTAAACACCCTTTTTTTTTTTTTGTGGATGGGAAATCATCAAATGACTTCTCCCGCTCTGGGGGCCAACCACCACCTCTTAAAGCAGTATTATTTTAATGTTACTTCAGTGTGAGAAAGAGATGGAGCTATACAGGACGTCTAGCTCCATCTCTTTCCCACACTCATGTAAGATTAAAATAATACTGCTTTAAGAGGTGGTGGTCTAGCTCCAAGGCAGAGCGGGAGGGCGTGTCAGACTTTTACTGACTAAAACCCACCCATGCTCCTTCAACTGCCTGTGCCAGGGCCACGGTATCTCTTTCGAACTACCCGCGACCCCAGCGGCATCGGCCCAATTGACCCCGTCACTGCTGACATCTCTTTGAGGCGCGCGTGGAACACAACACGTTGTCGACCCGGGCCTGTTCCTTACCGGACGGCGAGCTGCCCATTACTCGTCGTCCGCAAGCCCGCGCCTACGGTGGCCGGGAATCGGCAATCGATTCCCGCCGCCCAGGGCGTCTCCTACGGCGGCTAGGGGCGCGAGGGCGTGGCTGTTGCCTCTCCCTCACGCGTTCCACTTCCTCCTTCGCGAGCATTACTGCTTCGCAGAAGGAGGTGACGGCTTCCCATACACTCTCGCTCCGCACCATGGCCTGGACCAGGTTTGGACGCGAGAGATCGCCGCCGCCGATCGCCTCCGTGAGAACACGGCGGTGCTCCGCCCAAGCCGGGCAGACCTCCACTGTATGCTCCACCGTGTCTTCCGGGTGATCCACACAATGGTGACACCCGGGCGTTTCCTCCCGCCTTATCCAAAACAGGAACCTCCCGAAACAACCGTGTCCGGTGAGGACCTGCGTCAGGCGGAAGGTGAGGACGCCGTGGCGCCTCTCCAACCACTCCTCAAAGAGGGGACTTATCGCCGCAATTGTGGCGTGCCCAGCGCTGGGTTGCGACAATCGCACTCTCCATGTCGCCATGAGATCCCGTCGGAGCTCTGACCGCTGCACCGTGATTTCTCGCGGCAGCGGAGTTACGCCCCGGCGTTTCGCCTCCTCGCGCCACTCCCACACGTGCGCGAGGACTTTTGCCTCCAGATCCCATGGCGGTAATCCGGCAAGGAGGCACGCCGCCTCACAGGAGACCGTGCGGTATCCCCGGACTAGCCGGATGGCCATGACCCTCTGGGACGCGTTCAACCGGCGGGCTGGTCGCAGCCTCAGGGAACGCGCCCACACCGGTGCCCCGTAAAGGGCCATGGACCGCACGACCCCCGCGTAAAGCCTCCGGCAGGAGGCGTTTGGACCCCCCAGACGGTAAACACCCTAAGTATGCCATCATGAGAAACATAATCAAGAAAATATTTTATTTTTTTCTTTTACAAGCTACATAGGAACTGCGAATTACAACATAAATTTTTCACACTACTCTTAAAGAAAACATTAACAGTTATCTGTTAGCTAACGTAGAACACCTGTGATCACGATTTGTCTTAAGCAAAAATAAAATTCCTCGAGAGCAATTTTTACCAAAACCGACGTAGTGATCGCCTCGATTGATGTCGCGCACTTGGCACCCGGGCCGGTTACGACGAGTTTTCGTTAGGGACGCACGGATGCATGTAGAGGCGCCACTGGACTACAAATGGCAAAGATGTTAAGACTTGTGCCTTCTCAGCTGCTATGCCGTCTCAGACCACCTTCCCCTATGTCATACTTAAGACAAGAATTGACCACTTAACAATTTTTTTTTAAAGTAAATGAATTCAGCTGGCTGTTTACTAAATTGGTTGTTCAACTGTAGGTACTTCTACAGCGATATTGAACTTGAAAAAACGAAATTGGATCACCTTCAATGCAGTGCCCTTGCTGGTTAAACAAGACCCACGAGTTGCATTTTTTTATACTGCCCATTTTAGGTAATAACCGGAAAATAGTGTGTAAACATTTTTAGGGTTCCGTACACACGGCTACACGTCATCAAGTTATAAATTTCCAGTTTACACTGACCTCTCATTATAAGGAAATCCTATACATTGTGAGATCAGCTTATACTGGATGTATATCGCTTGATCTGTAGCTGTGCATACCTACCTCAAAATGGAAAAACGGAATCCTTATAGGATCACTTCGTTGTCCGTCTGTCTGTCTGTCTATCAATCTCTCAATACCGTTTTAATTCTCAGGAACGCGGGAGTATGAAGTTGAAATTAATATCAAATACGAGAGCGTGCGTGCGTTAATATCCCTTGGAGTTCTAAAAAATCAAGCTTCTAAGTCAACGCAATAAAAAAATACGGCCATTTTTGTGACATATTTTGATACTCGCAAGTAAAACCTATAGGGTACTTCCCGTTGTCCTAGAATCATGAAATTTGGCAGTATGCAACGTCTCACAGCACAAAAGTAAAGGAAAAAGTCGGAAAATTGTTATTTTGTAATTTTATCAAATATAAATTTCTTTTTGGCATTACATTTACAATGTTAAGTTTGTTTTTGGGATAAATTCTTTTCAACCACGGAACCCTTCATTGTGCGTGGTCCGACACGCACTTGGCTGGTTTTTATTGATACAACCTGGTTCATTGAACTATAATGTAAGTGAATAACAATGTCTTACATGACTACCACTTGACCTATAAAAACCAATTATTGCACCTAAGGTCATACCCAGTCAGACTTTTGGGATGACTATTTGAAAGATAAGTTGCTAAAGGCCCCTTCAAACAGGCGCAACATGCTACGCGAATCGCGCGCGACTTTAGAGCACCGCACGTCGCGCGACACGCGGTTCCATTATGTCGAGCGCGATTCGCATCGCGTGTCACGTCTGTTTGTGTGTAAAGGCTCGCCTTTAAAGCGGTGCTCCACCTGTAGTCAAACTTCAATTAAGTAAATCAATTACAGGCAGTTATGAATTGTCAAAGAGTGAGGTGGTAAGATCCAGGCTTAGGGTATTTACACACTGGCAGGCTCAGGAATTTTCAGGTTCAGGCAGTGTCTCATTGCCTGTCGCCAGTTGCTTGAATATATTTTGTTTGAATTTGTTCACACGACGGAGCCCGGAAGACCATGTCCCGGTAAATATATGTTAGGATAGAACTTTATGGTACAGGATTCCAAGTGTGAAATATTTTCATGATGTGTGAAATGTTCAAGACCTGCTGTGGACAAAGACCTGGTCTTTGGTCCTATATTATACAATAAGGTATTGAAACAAAGAATATTTTCTTAAATAAGTATTTCATGTCACGGCTAATAAATTTAAAGGAAACATAACAAAGCAAAGTAGAGAAGAAGGTAAAAAAAAAAAATGTTTTAAAATACGAATGCGTGTAGATTTCAAAGGTTAAAAGAAGTTAAAAATAACCTAGGTATACAAAACATCCGATTTAAAAAAATAATATAAATATAGTATACATAAACTCACGCCTTCTTCCCATGGGCGTACGCAGAAATTACAGAACGCCACCCTAGATCCTTATTTAAAAGAAATAGAGCATCCTACAAAAAGAAGGAGATCCCACCAAAAATATTTCATGTATAGTGCATAGGTTGCCAAGACTTAAATAACGTTTAAGTTATCAGATGTAATGTAGGGCCAAGCCCGTATATTTTGACCAAGAATTGGTAGAGTTAGGCCTCAATTCCCTAATGTAGGAGCTAAGCCCTTAACTCCACAAGGCCTCTTGTGGTCTTGTGGGCTTGGCTCTACATTACATCTGTTAACTTTTTAACAGTGAAAGTGTTAAGTAAGCCTTGGCAACCTCTTTACATGACAGTTAATGTAGGATTTAATGTTTAAAAAATTATTTTCAACACGCTTGTTCGAAGATGGCTTTTATTGCACCGATTTTAGAATTTTTTTATTAATTTTTCTTTTCCAAGTCTATAGTGAGTATAACATTGCAATCTCGGCTCCATTTAGCTGGCTGCTACTCGTATCCGCCGCTAGTGCAATGACTTTGCACACTTATATCAAAATGCACTATTTGCGGGTCGCTTTGTGCGGCACACGAACATTAATGACATCAACCGACGAGCTCTTGTCCCCGTCGGCGCGGCGTTCCGTATTAGAAGTATAGAACCCAATGACTTGGCACGCGACGACGATGACAAGAGACCGGACGGCATTTCTTTATTTCCATGGAAGGTCTACCCACATTCCATGGAAATAAAGACATGCCGTCCGGTCTTTAGCGTGGGACGCAACGTGTATCGATATTCTCTCTCATCCCATCTTCCTGGCTCGCTGCGCTCGTGCTGTACCTACTGGCGCCGCTGCTGCGGCTGCAGAAAACCTCAAGCGGCGTAAGTATATTAACCTTATTGGTAATTACTTTTCGAGCCGTTTGGGGCTGAAACCCTCGGGCCGTGGGGTCCGAGTGCTGATGGTCTCCGAAACGGCTCGTTGACTCTTCCCGTAACCCAAGGGCTGGGTTTTACCTTGGCTTGGCCAGAGGCTAAGCATATTATTGCCATACAACGTGGCAATGCCACTTGTGTACAGCGTCGACAGCGATGCGGAGGAATTTTTCGGCGCCATATTTTAGTTTGTGAATAGTTTAAGTTGGGTTATAATTATATTATATTAATTAATTAATTAATTAGGTATAAGATATTATTTACGTACATCTTATTATAGTTCTGAATAAAAAGTAGTAGGTACTATTTAGTATAAAAAAGGGTTTGTTTTTTAATTAATCTTAATTACCCATGTATGTACTTATTCAGAGTTCGCAACCATAAATAAGTGAACGTGGGTAAAGTGTCGTCCATTTTTAAATTCCATTCAGAATATTTTTTTTTTTTGTCTCGTGTTTAATTAACATATTAAAATTAATTACATGAGATAATCATCTTTACGTATGAGTCGATGACGGTGGCAATTGACCGGTCATCTCCGGAGAAATAACATCATCTTCTATCATCAAAAACACCCATTTTAATATTTTAAACGAAAACCTACTCAATGGATACGAAACTTACTAACGGAGATGTATGTACCCACGATGTCCATACATAAGAATGTCTGAAATAAACAAACAACAAATACATAACAAACAATTTATTTCGAGGTCCTCTGAGAATATTAGGTACAAGTATTTTCTCTGAAATAGGAATCTGAAAAAATATTTCCAAGTAATAACTCGAGGTAAAACGTAAGTAACTAAAGAAGCTTAGTATTTTCTTCGTATTTTGCTAGATATTACAGTTCGCCAAGGTAACCATAAACTAAAAGAGCTAGCAGCTAGCTTGATGCTCGCACGTCGCAAGCACACTTGCTTTTAACCCATTAGGCAATTGACAATGTGTTGCGAATCAGTGGCACGGCTCTGCATCAATTTAGCAATTTGTGTACAATACAAACCTACTGTATCCGTATGATGTATCAAATTGGCTAAAATAAGATACGAGAGACTAACCCCGTATTCGAAATCGATCGATGGCATTCTAGAATTTTCTTTTGTCAAAAAAATTTTTTTTTTTTAAGTTTTGTCAAAAATTTTGATCAACAACTTTTTGTATTATTATTTAAGTTTTATATAAAAATAGATTTAATGTAAAAATAAAACAACAAATTTAAGCTTTTAAAATTTATATTCCGCATGAGCAACTTGTTTGTTTTTAAGAAACCGGTCAAGAGCGAGTCGGACTCACGCACCGAGGGTTCCGTTCCCATTTCTGAAAAAGTGTGCTATTTATAGACATCGTTTTATTTTTCCTGTAATCTTTACATAAACTTCTATCATATAGAATAATTTCAGATTTTTTTCCATACAAACTTCGGAGGTATTTTTTTTACATTTTCATCAAAAGTCCAAAAATGGGCGGCCTAAAAAGAAGAAAAATATGTTTGAGAATGTGCAAACAGCGTTCTTTCATATGATACACATACATACTCGTACATACTAGAGTATGTACGAGTATGTCACCCCCACTTCGAATTCAGTAACTATTGCAAAAAAAAAAAAACTTATTTGCAAAATAGTTGGGCAAACGTCATCTAAACCTGTTCCTAATTTCAAGTTGATAGCATTAGTAGTTCTTGAGATATCCAGCTGTGACAGACGGATAGACAGACAGACTGAGTCGCACCATAAGGGTTCCTTTTTACCATTTTGGTACGGAGCCTTAAAAACGAATATTTTTATTGCACATAATATTTATCACGTGACTATCTGCATCTTAAACTGCTGATTTTCCAAGGAAACTGAGTCTGTCACATTTAATTTATCTTATGAAATTCTTAAGGCCATCATACTCACGCGCAGTAAAACGTGATAATTAACATCAAAGATGAAAAGGTCGTGATCTTAAATCATATCACTTTCCTTGAACTAGACCACACACTATGTTTATGGTACGAGAAAGTTTTCTAGCATTTTCATCAGCATTACCGATATTTCTATTGGTCTGCGTGTCACGTTATAAGCTGGAGAGATTCCAATAGGACTTTTATTGATCTTTATGGCCTAACCTTTAATCTTAATCTCAATGGATTGAGTCGAGGTGGATTTACTTACTCGTAGATAAATTAGAATCTCCCATTATAGATAAAAAAAACACTGTTAAAAAGTTTGTTTATTAGCCAAAAAAAATTGTAATTATTCATAATCATAGCAATACTAAGGGTGGGTTGCACCGTCCATCTTACGAGTACTTTAACAAAAAAGTTAGTAGTAGTAGCAGTTAGTTATTGTTAAAGTAATATGGTGCAACCCAACCTTGTTAAAGTTCCTGTTAGACAAAAAATTGGTTGGTCTGTTTGACAATTTGTTAGCTGAAGTCATATTTTTAACTGTAACCTTAACGCCCACGCTTCGCTGGTTAAAGTTATTGTTGAATATCTGTCGCTTCTGTCGGACGGGGTTTAACTTTTACATCTAACATGACGGTGCAAAAGCAGGTACGAGTAGTCATTCTATGGTCATTGTTAATGTTACTGTTAAAATTAACTTTGACGGAAACTATAAGTAGCCCTTGGTGCAACCCACCCTTAGCGAATACCATTTACTTAACTTATGAAATATATAGATTTCTTAAACAAGTTGGTATCTACTACTTAAACTAGTGATGTTTTATAAGACAATACAAAACATCACTGACACCACATCTTCGCCTGGAAGGTCTTATGAGTTTTAGAGTTTCATGAGCACGAAGTCGTGGGAAAAATAATAGATTGCAGCTATTTATATCAAATGTAGGAAAACTAATGTAAGCAGATGCCATTTTGTCAGTTTGGCACACTTGGAACACTTATATTCAATGCACAAGCACGTCCCTTCAGCTCACTCATACACACTGACGATAAATCATGAGGAGCCAATGGAAGCCCGTAATACATATTGATTATGCCTACGTTAACGAACCTCCTAGTGCTGACGATATTCCGATTTTCAATACTTCGAATATACTGCTAAAATTAGTATTCTGATTCAATTGGTATAATATTCAGTTACTTCTAGTAGTATATTATTGGGCATTCTGAGCCACACCAGTAGCGTTCGCTACTGGACAGTGCCTCAGAATGCCCAATAATACACAATCGACTTGACTGAAGTGGAATAGAATGCTCAATAGGTAGTTTTTGCATTTAATCAATTATTATTCACACATTTGCACAACATTTGCGCTCCGGTGGAACAGCATGTCTGATAATATAAGTTAGAATGTGTTCTATACCTTGACTAATGAAACTCAATACGTTATGATTAATGAGCAACTCGTCGCGCGATACGGAGGTGGTTTAGAATACCTAATTATACACAATCGTTTTATCAAGTTACAATCGTAAATATGGAGTCAACTACATATCGTATTAAATTATGTAGTAATTTGTTAAATTGACTGTTTATTATATATTCTATTTTTGCCGCCGTGTAGTATTTTTTATATTTTAGTAAATCCAGTTTAAATGATAATGTCATGAACGCTTTCTCTCATTCCACGTTCAACTCTAATACATATTGATCATGAAATTTGTAAAACAACAGCAATCGTTGCACGTTAACACAATCTGCGATGATTTGCCTAAGTCTCGTGCTCGTCATAGTGAATTATTACCTAATGTAATACGATGCATCATTTGCGGGCCATCCAATTGTGGCAAAACAAATTTACTCATTGGTCTTCTCATACACGAAAACGGCTTAAAGTTTCAAAACGTTTATGTTTATTCAAAAACTTTATACCAACCGAAGTATGTTTTTTTGGAAAGAGTTCTACAACAGGTTCCAAGTATTTCACTTCAGAAATATCAGGGAAATGAGGACGTATTGAGTGTTCAGGATGCAAAACCTAATTCTGTGTTTATATTCGATGACGTTGCTTGTGAAAATCAAAGTAACATGCGAGATTACTTTGCCATGGGTCGACACAAATACATCGATTGTTTTTATCTAAACCAAACTTATAGTAAAATTCCTAAACAGTTGGTAAGAGATAATGCAAATTTAATAATACTTTTTAAACAAGATGAAATTAATTTGAAACATGTTTACGAAGAGCATGTCAACACAGACATCACGTGGCTTGAATTTCGTGAAATGTGTTCAAAAATTTGGAGTGAGCCTTTTAATTACGTAGTGATTAATAAAGAATGTTCTAAAAACAAAGGATGTTACAGAAATAAATTTGACACTTTTGTAGTGTTTGATTGAGAACATAGGTATATTTAAAATATAGGTATATTTAAGACCGCACATCATTGCGATGTTATTATTCTTTGCGCGACCCTTATTCGATAACGAACCGTCATATCATTATGGATAAATCATTAAAAAGACAAATCGTCGAAGCTGCAGAAGCTGTAAAGAAAAAAGTACGCAATATGAAGGATATTGAGATAGACAATAAGCAAGCACTGGAATCAGTTTTTAAGCCTGTGACGGAATCGCTCAACTTACTATCCAACAATCAAACTGCGTCTTTGCGTAGCATAGAAAATGAGGAAACTGATGTTCCGTTTTTGAATCAGACTTTGCAGAAAAAAGAGTCGGCGCAAGATGATTACGACGAAAGTGACGAGTCTAATATTTCTAGTGACTCTTCATTCCAATCGTTGGTTGATAACAATCAAGAACGCGATACATCGTCTTGGTCATTATCTTCAGAAGCGCTAACTGAGGTACCATATGGCGTTCGGAGAGAGCGCGGGAAATTAATGTTAGGTTCTGCTGCCATAACGATCGGTGACGAATACATCACTGTAGGAGGACGCAAATACCACAAAACGCCTGGTTTGAAGAATTTGTTGCTTAACAAGGACATTGATTTAAGTTTGATTACAAACAATGACATGCAGCATTATAAATCAATGTTACTTGATACAAATGCACATCGTCGAGACTTTGACCCAAGTAAACCAATTAAAAGTAATAAAGGTCAAAAATATTTGCAAGTTATTAAACCTCTTTTCAAACTGCAAAATCAGAGCTGTAGCCAGTCAACAGGAAAAGGTTTACCTTTAACTAAATTATGGCGAAAGAACACAGATTTCGTATATTGGGACGACCCCAATGAACTAGTAGAAAGGTTAAAATTATTAATTGCATCTCGCGATGCTGGTAACACCGGACTTGACAATGAAATAATATCTATAATTGAAGAGTTACGTGAAAGTAAAATTATTAATAAATAAATAATATGTTATCAAGTCTCCTTGTTTCATTTTACTTCAGACCTTTCAGTATATTACACCTTAAACATGAATGTGGACAAATTTGGGCATTATATTCATAAGAGATTGCGTTTATCGGAATTACTGGAGTTCAATGACAATGCATTACTAAAATCAGAAAGCGGTGACTTTGATTTGAAAACAGTGAGGCTTAGAGGGATCAGATCTCCACAAGAACCAGACGATGCAGTAAATAAGGAATATATAGATCAAATAACAGCGCAAATAAAACAGGATTTATTTAAAATGATAGGTGTATTACGTGCCCAAATCATAATAGAAACTCAAAATACTTTAAAAGCGAAGTTGTCTGAAGCTTTCACTCATTTAGATGACAAGTTTTACACTAAAGCGGATATAGATAAAGTACTATCGTCTAAAAAATCTTTATAATGTCAAAACTACAAATTGTGAATGAAATACATAAAGCGGCACGAAAAAATTTTCTCAGGCGTTCTGTAATTTTAAAGGGAGTCGATGACTTATGGCAAGCTGACCTCATGGATATGCAAGCTTTGAGAAATTACAACAGTGGTTATAATTATATTTTATTGGTGATTGATTGTTTTTCGAAGTTTGCTTGGGCAGAACCGCTAAAATCGAAAAATAAACTTGATGTTACTCATGCTTTTCAACGTATACTTAAACTAAGCAATCGCGTACCAGGTAATTTGCAAACTGACGCCGGCAAGGAGTTTTATAACACAACTTTTCAAGCGTTCATGAAGAAGCATAATATTAATCACTACTCATCCTTCTCAACAAAGAAGGCATCAATTGTAGAGAGATTGATAAAAACTATCAAAAATAAGTTATATAAATGTTTCAGTCTAAATGGAAATTACAAGTGGTTTGGTTTGGTATTGGAAAGTACTATGAAAACATATAACAACACAAAACATCGCACTATTAAATATAAACCGATAGAAGTTAATAAACGCAATGAGTTAATAATAAAAGACAATATTAGAAATTCACATAAACGATTACCCGTTCGATGCAGACCTAAGTTCAAAGTTGGTGACAATGTTCGTATTAGTAAATATAAACATATTTTTAAAAAGGGCTATACTCCTAATTGGACAACAGAATTATTTATCATAAAAAAAGTTAACGATACATTACCAGTAACGTATCACCTAGAAGATCAGCGAAAACAAGCAATATTAGGAACATTTTATGAACAGGAGCTTCAAAAGTCTCACCACCCCGGTGTTTATTTGATTGAAAAAATTTTAAAAAGAAAAGGGAATAAAATGTTTGTAAAATGGTTGGGTTTAAGCAATGAAGAAAACAGCTGGATCGACAAAGCGTCAATAGTAAATTGATATATTAATTAACATAAATATTATATTTTATTATTTTTATTTCATTTAACATTAAGCAATGCAAGGTGGTGGACTAGTTAACAGTGTTATTAATAATTTACCATTTGAACTTCACTTACCTGGTTACAACTATTGCGGACCGGGCACAAAACTTCAGAAACGATTACTTCGAGGTGACAGAGGTGTAAATAAGTTGGACGAAGCTTGTATGCATCACGATATTGCATATCAGAATCACACAGATTTGTCCAACCGTCATAAAGCAGATTTGCAGCTGCTAAACATGGCCAAACAAAGGCTTGCATCAAAAGACGCAGGCAAGGGAGAGAAACTTAGCTCGTGGTTAGTGAGCAAAGTGATGAAAGCTAAACTAAAATCTGGTGCCGGAATTAAAACATTTAACCGTTTTGTATCAAAAATAAGATCAAAAATTAAGAAACTGAAATCTAAGGATAGTAAGACTCTCATTAATGCCGCTTACTCTGCTGCAAGAAAATTATTTCCCTGCATTGCAAATGTACGAATACCTCGAGTTATACCCATACCAAAGACTGGAGGAATTTTGCCTTTAATCCCAATATTCGCTGGTTTATCGGCATTAGGTACTTTAGCCGGTGGAGCAGCGGGTATTGCCAAAACTGTCAACGATTATAAAGCAGCTCAAAAAAACTTGCAAGAAAACGAACGACATAATAAAACTATGGAGGCTTTAGCATTAGGCAAAGGCTTGTACATCAAACCTCATAAAAATGGTAAAGGTTTATTTATAAAATTATCAAAAAACTGAATAAGCTACCTAATCGACCTTTAACTAATTTAGATATTCAAAAATATGGTCGCGACTTACCTCACTTTCGTGGTGTATACATGAAGGATCAGTTACCAAGAATACCAAAGAGGGTCGAATGTGCTATCGTTAATTTAGACGACTCAAAAAATGAAGGTACGCATTGGGTAGCTTATGTCAAAGTAAATAATTATTGTGAATATTTTGATAGTTATGGGGATTTGAAACCGCCATTAGAATTAATGCAGTATTTTAAAAATTGTAATGTTACCTATAACTATACAAGATATCAGAAATTCGATGCTGTAAATTGTGGACACTTATGTTTAGAGTATCTGTGGAACTTTTGGAAAAATAAAATTATATAAATTTTATGACTTTGTTTTATTTTAATCATTATCAAGATGTCTCTCACTTTGTCGATAACTGGCAACTCTTCAGATTTATCAACCTACTATCCTAACACACTACAATTAGACGGTCAGTATGAGTGTGCATTATTGCATTTCTCAACGTTTAATTCTATACCAAACATCGATAAAAGGAACAACAAGTTATTTTATGGCACCGATGAAGTTATCGAAATACCAGTAGGCACCTACGAATTACAAGATATTAGCGATTATTTAAAATCCGAAATAAAAAATGCCTCGATTAAACTACAGTGCAATAATAACACATTAAAAACTACTATATACTGTACGAAAAATATAAATTTCAATAAAGAAGACACATTTAGAAGTTTATTAGGCTTTAATAAACAGGTCTTAAAAGCAAATAAATGGCATGTCTCCGAGTTTCCAGTGAACATTTTGCCTACAACCGTGATCAGGATTGAATGTGATATTGTGAGTGGTTCATACATTAACGGAGAGCCCAGTCATATTATACATGAATTTGCACTAAACGTACCACCAGGATATAGAATTATAGAAATTCCTAAAAACGCAATATACTTTCCGATTAATCAAAACAACATAAGCTGCATACATATACGGTTGTTGGATATAAATAATCATTTAATAAATTTACGCGGTGAAGAAGTGCAACTTTATTTGCATCTTCGAAGAAAAAATGATAGATTTCAATAAATATGCACTTCATCAAATAAAAAATACCAGTTCCATACAAGCTTCCAAGCATACAAGAGCTAACACGAAAAAGAAAATAAAATTGACTAGAGAAAATAAGGCATTCCTTAAAGCGATTGGATTACTAAAATGAATATCTTAGATGTTTTATCCGCACCAACCTACGACAACAGTATTGAAGGAATCGAGTACCATTCTTACAAGCCGTATGTCACAAGTTTCAACAGGAATGACGAGATACGCATACCCATCAATCAACAGGATTTGTATATACTACCGTCAGCAAGCACCTTGTATTTGGAAGGAACTGTTGTAGTTAGTAAAAAGGATTCAAAAGATATTGCTAGTAGCGTTCACTTTACTAATAATGCTCTACTTTACCTGTTTCAAGATATAAGGTATGAGCTCAACGGAGTGGAAATTGATAAAATAAAAAATGCAGGCATAACCACTACGATGAAGTCATTAATTTCAATGAATGAGAGTGAATCAAAAATGTCTAACGCCTGGGGCTGGAATATTGAGGGTATAAAAAATATTAACAGAGGCAGATTTTCTGCATCTATACCTCTTTGTAACATCCTTGGTTTTGCAGAAGATTTTAAAAAAGTCGTAATAAACAGTAGACATGAGTTGATATTGTTACGGAGCAACACTAATCTGAACGCTGTGAAACTTAACACCGGTGAAGTTATCGAAGACGTTCTTATCAATAAAATAATATGGCGCGTACCGCACGTCAAAGTATCAGATAGAGAAAAAATAAACTTGCTGAAGCTGTTAGAAAAAGATCGACCCCTCCAAATGATATTCAGAAACTGGGATTTGTATGAATATCCTACGTTACCTAAAACTACAAAACATACGTGGTCTATTAAAACTTCATCTCAAGTAGAAAAACCACGATTTGTCATTATCGGTCTTCAGACAAATAGAAAAAATAATGCAAGTTCTGACATGTCTCAGTTCGATCACTGTTATATTCGCGATGTAAGGGTCTATCTTAATTCGACCTATTTTCCTTATGAAAACTTGAATGTAAACTTTGCAAATAACAAAATTGCTTTATTATATGAGCAGTACTCTAGATTTCATCAGTCATATTATGGTCGTCGCGCGGAACCGTTATTAAGTGAAAAACAATTTAAAGACTTAGCGCCGCTATTCGTGGTGGACTGCTCTAGACAAGCTGATAATCTGAAGGGCGGTTCAGTTGTAGATGTAAGGGTAGAAATTGAAAGCGATTCGGACATACCAGATCAAACATCTGCATACTGTCTCATTTTAAACGACTGCATAATTGAGTACAAGCCACTCAGCAACACTGTGAAGAAAATAACATGAATCGGGATACTGTCATAATAGATGCTCAAGGATTTAAGGACCTGTACAATAATTTTATTGTAAAAGAATTAGCTTTAGCTACGCATGATTATACACAAACGTTTTTGGTGAAACCTCCATACTTGTTTAGATATTTAACAAGCGATGAAAAGAGACAAGTCGAATGGATAGAACGAAACAGGGGCATTATTTGGAGTGAAGGATATATTGATTATAGAGAATTTCATCGTATGATCGTTCCGTATCTACAAAATAAAAATATTATAGTAAAAGGTTTAGAGAAGGTGAAATGGATAAAAGATCTTTGCGCTAATTGTAATGTGTCGGAACTTGATGAAAAACTGTGTCCAAATTTCTCTGTTTTG
The DNA here is from genome assembly GCA_946251885.1 of Cosmia pyralina. Lineage (NCBI taxonomy): Eukaryota > Metazoa > Arthropoda > Insecta > Lepidoptera > Noctuidae > Cosmia > Cosmia pyralina. The sequence goes on from OX276346.1 coordinate 19,262,878, forward strand.
CATCAGAAATACAGTAATGGAAGTGTTAACTTAAACTGTGATAAACATTTAAAACAGTGTGCTCTTAAAAATGTATTGTGTATAAAAAAGTATTTAGAATGGTAAAATGTGTACCTACTTATTAAGTTTTTTTGGATTTTATAAATAAAACAATAGATTAAAAAATATGTATTTTATTTCTTATAAATACCTACCCGACACTTGATAACATTATCATAATATTAAATTATCAAATCAAATATAAACAATAGAAAAATTAAATCTATCAAAAGTTTAGTAATCATCATCTATCAAAGATTTTGAAATTTTCTTAACTAAAGATTCCGTATCGTCCATGATACTATCAATAGCGTCTTTAACTATATATTGTGCACTTATAATTATATTTTCACCATCACTATCACTTGATTCAGAATTATTATTGCAGAGATCTACCACTGAGATTTTTATCAACCTAATACCTCGCCGCTGCAATCGACTCATAACAAATGATTTTGTAGGCATTTGTTTCTTCGGTTTTTCCTTACGTTGTTTAGATTTTTTATCTTTTATAACTGGTACAGGGTGGTCAGGTTCATCAGGCATCATCTCAGAATATACTTCATAAGGATCCTGGGCATATTGACTAAACACAATTTCCGAATCCGAAATCTGTAACAAAATATAGAAACGTTATAGGTAGTAAAATAATATACTTTATTATAAATGCTTAATGATCGCAAGTACGACATGGCGGTAAATATAAGGTTTGATTCTATAAAAAATGATTAGGTAAATGTAAAATGAGAACGCAATATAATTGTAGCAATATCGTTATCTATAAACAATCAATTTTTTAAAAGTATTTGATTTGGTTTTACTAATGATGCAAATAAATAAAAAAAATCTGGAAAAAAAGAAAAAAATATGTTGATTACTTACTAAGGACATATTATTTTGATGCACTCTGCAATATTGTACAAGTAGTCGCTCTAAACAATATTTCGTAAATGATGAAAAATAGTGTGATATTGCTAAATAGAAAATTGCTTACTTAGCATTTATGTCTCCAAGCCGAAGGTTAGTTGTTTGAAAATCACTCTTTAGGCAATAGTCTTATAGCTCAATATAATTAAAGGCTTTAGTATGAATTGTAAACTGCTAGCTTGCATAATATTTCATACACTTCATATAGTGCAATGATCTGTGACCTTGTACGCAAAACGTGTACATACCTGTATAAACAATATCTACCATATCGGAGTATTATAATATTACTAGCTGTTCCTCGCGGTTTCACCCCCATATCGAAGGAACTCCTTCCCGAACTCGGGTAAAAACTAACCTATTGTCCTTGCTCGGGTTTCAGTCTATGTTCAAACTAAATTTTCATCTCAGTCGTTTTAGCCGTTTTCCCGTGAACGTGTAATAGACAAACCAACAAGCATAATTACTTTCATATTTACAATATTAATACTAGTAAGGATTATGTTTTCAGCCATTGTTATGTGTTGTAAAGACTATTTTTAAGTATTATGAATAAAATGCTAACCGAACAACGGTAAGACTATATTTGTTAAGTTCAATAAAACAAAGTTGATACTTAAAAAAATCTGTTTATTTATACTAATCATACTAATACATAAAAATTGAACATACTATTTACTTACAATCTAATTCGCATACATTTTAGTTTTATATAAAACTTAAACACTAACTGAATACAAATTATATTTACAGTAATTGCAAAATTGCTTTCACAATGACCATTAAAATACATTTCACGTTTTACTTAGTATATTAATATTTTATTTACTAATATTACCTTAAATTTAAACAAATTAAACAACTATTTGTACTTACATCATAGAAATATTTGTGCTGTGAGAAAATCGAACCTGCAACACTTAGCACAGAAGCCGATCGCTCAGTTATTGCGCTCAACTGTACTGTGTTCTATACTGAAGTATATTATATTCAACTTATTTATCAAATTTCGTTATTATTCTTTAAAATAAATGAGTGACCCCAGGCTCGCGTCGATATTTTATCGAATGATATCGATCGTTTATCGTCATTATTAGATAAGACAATTTTGTTGACACTCCGTGTAAATACTTCGTGCTTTATTGATTTAAACATTATATTCTTTCTACGAATAACTCCATTATTGAATAATATGTTTTCATAATCTGTGATGTTTAACTTCTTCACTACACATGATTTTACACCTTTGGCTTTTTTAATTATATTGTCAGGAGTTTTTATAGAATATAATTTCGATCTCAAGCCCACAAAATCGGAGATATATCTCCCTCCTAATTCATCTTTAAACAAACCGGGTACTTTTTTGTTAATTATTGGTATTCTAAAATCATTTTGGTTGTCATAGTTACTGGTGTCAAAGTATTGCAAAAAATGAAATTTTAAATCATAATAAAAATCATCAGTGTATATTTTATATACAAAAGAATCGGTATCTGTATAACATAGCTGCACTCGATTTTTATAAAAAGGCTTGATAATATTATAATGAAAGTCATACATGTGTGACTTAGAAAGTTCTAAAACGCTAAAGCCAATATAAATAGGTTTATCTAAAATTATTTCGTCTGGTTTCATTTGGATAGCAACTAAATTTTCAGATAAAATAGTTGCACTATGGAAATAAGGGCTAGCTACAAGTCTCTCGACGGATATTGATTTCTTGGTTCGATTAAACGTATCGGACCATTGATTAACTAAATGAACAGTTACTCTAGTTTCAGTGTTTTCTAATGTTTTACCGAAAACACTGTTGTTCAACAACTTGAAAAAGTCTTGTTCGAAAGAACTTTTTGCCTGTTGTCTTAATTGAGTGTTTAATTCTATATACTCTTTTAAATACGAACTCTGTCTAAAAGTAATAACTCTGTGAATTTTACGTAGTTCCAACCCTTGCTCTAAACACTTTTTTAAATGAACGTAATGTATTACATATTTATACTTATTATACAAATTTGCAATTAATTTTTTTGCTTTACCTCCTGGGGGAATACATTTTTCGGGACAAAATGGTAAATCATTATGATGGTCATGTAAATGTTCGGGATACAGAAGATCAACTTCTAATATGTATCCCCAGTCGGCATCATCCTCAACATTTTCGATATGTAAATTAGCTATTTCATTTTCAGTAAGAAATCTGAAACTAGAGTAAGGTAAATACTGACACATGCTAAAGCCATAAAGATTATTACAATCCAAATATACTATGAAACAGTTAGGTTCTGATGAATTATATTCTTGCATATACTTATGATTAGCTTTTGCGTACCGTCGGGAACACATGCACAATCCACCCCGTATACCACTTTGAATCATTCTGACGATAGCCAAGTCTGACACGAGTTCTAACGTGACCCCAGTTTTTAGCAACATTGCATCAAATGATAAACTAGGGGCAGTTATGTAAAATGCTGGATCCAGTTTATAATATTTTTTACATGTTTTTCGAAAACTTTGGAATATATCTGACAACAAAAGCACGTCCGTTTTTAAGTATAGATCTGTATATTCCCCTAAATCATGTATATTGAATTCGCTCCAAACTGTCTGAGCGTGATTATAATCTTGTTCACTAATGTCTTCGTTGGTTAAGGAATTATGAAAATGAAACTTAGACGGTAACGATTTCTGTTCATAACATTTCCAATCTGTCATATAATCATAAGGGTATATCCCTTTTCGTGTCAACAAATTGAACTGTTTTTTGGCAGGAAAATGAGTTCGAAGATTAACATAATCTTCTACCTGTAGTGTTTTAGCAAGTTTATCTAAACTAGTGCCTAAAAAGTTGAAGGAGTCTAGAAACCTTAATTGTATATAATCATCACCAATATGTATAAACTTTGTGAATGCGATATATTTTTCCTTGGTCTTGGGTATTATTTTAATTTGTCCCGGAATTTCACCTAACTTTTTTATAAATAAGTGACAATCGTATCCCGATAAATTATGAAAAAATACGGGAACAAATTTTGGTACTCTATATTGTAGATTACAATGTCGATGTGCTGCACCTCGATATCGACCTGTTATATGACAGTGGTCCCTAACCTTATCATTCCACAGTAAATGATCACATATGTGACACTTAACAGCTTGACGAAAATCAAGAGCATCTTTGTCGGTGAATTTCATGGGTTCGTTTTTGGATATAATTCTATAAATGTCTCTAGCATCTTCAATTAAAAAATGTACAAATTTTGAAACACAATCTACACCGCGATAATTTCTATACCTATCGACAGTAGCGTTTAATGATGACACTACATTATACCCGAACGCAGCCGGCACGTGTCGTTGTAAATATGTCGTGTTAGCGGTATCAAATTCATCGTTGGATATTGGTTCGAGTAATGTTTCGAAATCGGCATATATGACAAATGGAATGTTTAGTTTTCGATTATAATTTGTAAATTTTAAAAATGATCCTTTTTCTGGTAAGACCGTGACAACTCCTCCGCACGCATGTGTTTCACATTCACTGGACGTTGGAAAAAACAATAAGCATGTTTCGCAAAAATGTAGTTTACCGTGATGCTTAGTCATCTGATTTCTAACTAGACGAGGTAAATCTTTGATAAGACAATAGTGAGAATTAGTATTATTTTGTAATAACAGTAAATGTACGCTCTTAGATTTATTGTTGTTTGAAGTATACAAAGGTCCTATGATTGTCCTATCATCTTTCAATCCATACACAAATATATTTAGAGACGGATTATTTTTCTCAAAAACAGCTATGTCTGAAAATGTGATTGGAAATGTTAAATTATCGACATTTAAAACATCCTTGAAGTGAGGATAAGATGAAATCCTATTAGGATGGTGGGTTGCGGGGTACAAGGCAGCTACAACAGCCCATAAGAAGCAATACTCGTCATTGTTTTGAATATTCAAACAAGCTTTTTTATTTCTGATAAATTCAGGTAATATTATATGTTTAGATCCGCCGAGAGGTTGATATTTACTTATGTTTATTTCTAAATGTGAATTGCACAGATACGTCCAACCACTATCTCTCTCTTGAAATTCCTCGATTTTCTTTAACAGTGACACCACTGATGATTTATATATTGAATCAAAATCGTAATTAAAGTGAACAATATAATTTTTTGTACTAAATGATTTCAGTTCTTGTTGATCATTTTTAAACAAAAGAAAAAAGGAAAAAAGTTCAAAATTAATTTTCACAGATGTATGTTTCTGTAATGATAGATCTATTAGATTTTTAATTTGTTTACGATTATCATTGAGAAACATTTCAGGGAAATAATTTTTTTGATCGTTAGTTGCAATGATCTTATAACTTGCAATGCGATGTTTAAACGAAGAATTAATAATAGCAATATTATCACAAAATGGAATGGCGCTATTGTTTTTATGAACATTACTACGTAAATGACCAGACCATCGACGATTATCTACAAATACTTTGCAAACCGAACAGTGAGGCATTATTAATAGACTTTATCAGAAAATAGACTGAATTAAAAGTTAGCAGTGCGGTGAGCGCAATGACTGAGCGATCGGCTTCTGTGCTAAGTGTTGCAGGTTCGATTTTCTCACAGCACTAATATTTTTTATGATTTACATTTAGTTTTTCCGGATTTAGGTGTAATGTGTAGGTAAGATTATGGTATATCACGATATTATAGAAATTGTAGTGTAGGAAAAAGATTACATTAAATACTTACAACTAATCTTGATCTTATTAATACATAGATAATATCCGCTTCAATAAGTCATGGGAGTAACTTCAATAAGAAGATTGTAGAATTATCCAGTAGTTCAAATACAATTATTTTTCACAGGATTGAATATACCAAATATTTCTGAAAAAATAAAATAAAATAAATGAAAAAAAGATTATCGGTGACAAAACAACAAAGTTAATATTAGATTTAAAAATTACCTGCAGAGTATCTAATCGAAACAAACAATAATATTAATTATTATACATTTCCAATATAGTAGTATATAATATATTTTGCTTGAACAGGCACCTCTGCTGACCCTCAATTCGTAATTAGTAATCGCCTGAAATTAAAAATCACACTTATTATAATAATTCAGGTAATTTCATCAATTATAAAACATCTAACATAAAGTGCATTATTTCTAAATAAAATAATATTTTAACATAGTTACCTTACAATAATTCTGATAGCAATTTTGCAATTACTATAAATATAATTGTTATTCAGTTAGCGGTCAAGTCTTATTTAAAACGAAATAGTTACTAAATAGTTTTAACAAATTGATGGTACATTTTACGTGCAAGTAATAGCAATACCTAATGTGTGCATTGTCAAAAACAAAAGTATCATGTTAATATTCATTGCATCCGGTCGCAGTTTACGCAAATGTATTTTGCAAGAATGCAATTTCGTACAGGGTTGTGATCTAAATGTAAAAATCATGTAGATATTATTTTTTAACGCTACATAGAAATTTTGTAAACGGTAAATTGATAGAGGTATATATATATATATATATACGGTATATTGAGGTAGTTAATAAGAAGCATAAAATACGAAATAAATAATTCCAAGGTTTACTTACCTTCAAAATAATTATAGTTTGTTCTTGATTTAATTACTTTATGTGCTAGTGGTCTATAAATTTATTTACTAAATTGTTTAAGTAGGTTTCATTCTTAATATTTTTTCGATAAACAGTTACACTATATAAAAGACCCTTTCAATCATAGATAATAATTGCATACATCCTCACAAACTTTCGCATTTATAATATTTTAAGTAGGAAGGAAAGATGTATGACAATTATATTGACAGCCCTGAGTGCTTTCTTAGTGCTGCGTTAGCAAATAACGATGAACATAATTGTTAGTTTTCATTTTTACATGTACTTATAATCCGTACAAATAAGAAAGGTCTAATTTTTTTGTTGTTTTTATTGAATATACACTAACATTCAATTTAACATATTTACATGACTAATCTGCCTTATAAGCTAGCGTTTTCGGAGTTCAATTCATCGAATTCGAGACTGATCCCTCAATACTACAGTGCGAGCAGTCTGCAGTTAAGTGTTTAAAACAATTATCATATTGTTTTAATTATACTTCAAGTGGCCACCATTTAAAATGTAAGTCTTTATAATTTTTATTATTTACTTTGTTTAATTTAATTCAACAAATACTACACAGATCACATGTAGCCAAATATCTACTTGTAATATTTATTAACTTACTGATAATTAGAATCGATTAAATAAGTACGAGTTTGAGTACACATATTAGGTATTAGTTAATTGCAAATAATTAACGTAAATATTTTTTCTTTCAGCATAATTGTTTCAAGTGATATTAATTTAAATTAATCTGATTATTTTTTAATATTTTACAGGTCGGACTCAGAGTGTGATCAACGCAGCAACTCTACAGATGTTGAACGCAGTGCCGAATTCTTGGGAAAGCGTTCTACTCCTGCAAGCAAGCGTAAATCTACTTCCGTTAAGAAATCGCTTGCTAGTATAAGGTAATCATACTTAATTTATATCAAACAATTATATTATATTTTTATCAACTTTTGTACTTATGTCTGATATTTATACAGCGTCGGTTAGTAGTTGGTTAATTTATTCCATATCATTTCCGTATCAGTGTTCGGATATATAAATCACAGTAACACTATATTTTTTTACTTAGTAAATAATAAGTTGTTATGTACTAAATAATATTATTGAATCGATACTGTCACTTACGAGTAACAACAATTTATTAACATGACAATCACTTTTTCTCTTCTTTTTCATAGTTATTAGTCTACTGACTACTATGGTACCTACTGAGGCTGTATTAATTATGTTATTTTTGTAATGATTTTGAAACATTCTTATAGGGGTTATTTATGTTTGTTTCAGAAAAAAGGCGAAGTCTGTGGACGTGTTTAATCTAATTCGTGGCAATGGCGAACCCAAAAATACTTCTTCGTCCGTACTGTCCTCGTACTTCGTTAATAGAGTTGCGAACGGCAACGAACGTCGAGTGATCAACACAGGGGGAGACTACCTTATCGATTTGAAAGTATATCAAACCAACGATGCGCGCAATACTGATTCTCTAGAACTTTGGAAGAAAGCGCTGGTTCGGATAAAATTCCAAACGGAAGACGATACACCGCAATGGCGCAAGCTTCAATCTCTCGTTCACTCCATAGATGCACTGTGTGAGGACCAGCCTACATTTATTTCAAATCAAAACTGTAGTTAACTTTATAACTAACATTAAATATATATTTTTAATAATATATGCTGTTTTCTTTCTCAGCTGAAGCTGTGTTAGTCACAACGACGAACAGTTGGCATGAAGCTAGCTGCAGTCGTTTTGCATTTCAAATGTTAGTCACAGCGACGAACAGTTGGCATGAAGCTAGCTGCAGTCGTTTTGCATTTCAAATGTTAGTCACAGCGACGAACAGTTGGCATGAAGCTAGCTGCAGTCGTTTTGCATTTCAAATGTTAGTCACAGCGACGAACAGTTGGCATGAAGCTAGCTGCAGTCGTTTTGCATTTCAAATGTTAGTCACAGCGACGAACAGTTGGCATGAAGCTAGCTGCAGTCGTTTTGCATTTCAAATGTTAGTCACAACGACGAACAGTTGGCATGAAGCTAGCTGCAGTCGTTTTGCATTTCAAATGTTAGTCACAGCGACGAACAGTTGGCATGAAGCTAGCTGCAGTCGTTTTGCATTTCAAATGTTAGTCACAGCGACGAACAGTTGGCATGAAGCTAGCTGCAGTCGTTTTGCATTTCAAATGTTAGTCACAGCGACGAACAGTTGGCATGAAGCTAGCTGCAGTCGTTTTGCATTTCAAATGTTAGTCACAACGACGAACAGTTGGCATGAAGCTAGCTGCAGTCGTTTTGCATTTCAAATGTTAGTCACAGCGACGAACAGTTAGCATGAAGCTAGCTGCAGTCGTTTTGCATTTCAAATGTTAGTCACAGCGACGAACAGTTGGCATGAAGCTAGCTGCAGTCGTTTTGCATTTCAAATGTTAGTCACAACGACGAACAGTTGGCATGAAGCTAGCTGCAGTCGTTTTGCATTTCAAATGTTAGTCACAGCGACGAACAGTTAGCATGAAGCTAGCTGCAGTCGTTTTGCATTTCAAATGTTAGTCACAGCGACGAACAGTTAGCATGAAGCCAACTGCAGTCGTTTTGCATTTCAAATACATTGAATGATGTACCATGGTAAACTGAACAGGTATGTTGATTCTTCATTATTGAGCATCCTGAATCACTGTGTCAGTCAAGTCGATTGTGTATTATTGGGCATTCTGAGGCACTGTCCAGTAGCGAACGCTACTGGTGTGGCTCAGAATGCCCAATAATATACTACTACTTCTGATTATTCCGAACCTGACCCGAAAATCGACTGAAAAAGAAAAAAACCCGAAAAAAAAAAACCTAAAAAAGACCCGAAAAAGATCAGGGGCACCTCGAGGTTCGGTTTGGTTAAGTTCCTTTTAACCCTGCAGACCGAAATAGCAGCCCCGCGCAGTGGGGCTCCATCGACCTGCTGACGAAAACCCTAATCCTAGACGTTCGACGTCAGGGGCACCCCGAGGTTCGGTTTGGTTAGGTTCCTTTAAACCATGCAGACAAGAATAGGAGCCCCGCGCAGCGGGCTCCGTCAACCTGCTGTTAGTTTTATTGCTTGGTTGCTTCTTGCTTGAAGAAGTGTCGTGGTATTTTTTTTTTTATAATCACCCCAAAATAGGAGCCCCGCGAAGACATACATATAAACTAACTATACATATAGATGCAGTTGTTGTTGTATTTTTGATGTTTCGAGTCGGACTTTTTGTTATTTGATCTATTGAAACTCGGTATTTTGAGAATAGTGAATATTGAAATTTTGGAATTATAAAAATAGGATGAGTGATAAATCGGTGTTATTATATTAGGAATTATGAAAATCGTTATTTTAAAATTCATATTTGTGATTGACGGAATAAAGTTTTTCATATTTATAACCCGTAACAAACAAACGATCTCACTTTCGCATTTATAATATTACTAGCTATTGCTCGTGGCTTCGCCCTTGTGAAGGTCGGAAATTATCCCACGGGAACGTACTACTGGGATAAAAACTAAAGGTATACTATGGTCACATACATAAGGAGGACATGGGATATTTCATTCAAATCTATTCAGCCGTTAAAGCGTGAAAGAATATATAACAAACAAACAAACTCACTCAATAGATTAACTTCACGTCACGTCGTTGGTTGCCATCAATAAATAAACAATTTATATATTTTTTTTTTTATTTTTTTTTTTTATATTTTTTTTATATTAATTTATTTATTGATGGCAACTAATAAGAGACTGAATGAATGATAAACTATTTAAATTTTAAATAGCTTATAATTTTTCTCTTAAATTGGGGGTCTAAAAATATTATTTCAGTGGTTCTAAGTTACATATATTACGTCTTTTTACTTATGTGTTGTTTGATGATTGTTAGATTTTTCTCGGAACAGAAAACCAACGTCCATACAAAAAGCAGACATCTCTTTTTCTTTCTTTGTTTTTTCTTTCAAGTACCTGATTCGCAGATGAATCAAGGACATCGCTCGAAGAATTGATAAACTTACAAGGCCGATGGGGCCCAAAAGTTCTGGTGTGGTGACTGCGAACCGGAAGGCTCAGCGTGTCGCGTTGGTGACACGCTTCGTCAAGGTGGAACCACGACTTACTGAAGTTTACAGGAATTCGCTCGATGAGGGCAGCGCACGACCGGTCGTTGTAGCGAAGCTTCGGGGAATATCCAGCAGTGGACAGCAGTGCAGTGGCAGTGGTCTGATAATTTATAATGTTGATTAAACTCCAGAATTTGCTGCAATTTGGCGATTGAAAGTTGTTCAACATTTACGTAGTTTAAAAAGACAATAGTGCACACATTCACGTTTAAGACGTTGAAAATGTGACTTTTCTGTGTCTACTTGAAATAAATGATTTGACTTTGACTATGAAAACATCTCCACAATCCTAAATACTTACATCAAACACATGTACTGCACATGGTATACTGGCATGTTTCGTCGTTATCACTAAGTGATACCCCAAACAGCTCATAACATACAGGTACCTACTTTTAGACGACAAGTTCAGGAGTTATCAGTATCACTCACGTAAGTTTAGCTACAACGTGATCTACGTGGAAAATAACGACTACATGGTAAACGCCAATCCCGGCACGTAGATACTTACATCTATACAAGCTTATCTGTCTATAAAGTTGCACTTAATAAATTAATTAAAGGTTATCGTTGATAGTGATTCACGCAAAATGGGTAAAACGTGTTTGTTAATACTTGCACAATATTGTAATAGAAACGTGACAGCTCATAAAGTCGTGAATATATCATTAATTCATGATTTATTTTATGGTAGATTGTGTTTGCGGCTTTTTTCGCGTTTTCCGGAATGTAAAATCACAACTCTTAGTTACTACACAATACAATGTGCCCTTTTAATTTTCTCAACTTTCAGGAAAAGAAAGAAATCTAGGTATGTAAGTACGTGATGAGGATGTCTTAATATATAAAAGTTGAGCTCCTTGTGAAGAGTACGTTGGAGGAAGTACTCGTACTTCCACTAGAGGTAGTTATAGCGGAAGAACGTCCTTGGAAATAGCTATTTCGGCTACTAGTCTTTGTTTTAAAATTTTGAGTACCAGCGTAATTAAAGGCCATGAGCCTTTTCTACTTTATCTCCTAAGATCACTTCGTATTGGAAAAGCCCTGGTGTAGGTGGCTGTGTTATCACTTTCAGTTACTATAAGTGGGCCGTCGTTGATCTGTTTTCCTGCCAAACAAAAAGAAAATTAAAAAAGGTGTACTTGCCTCACCCAAAGCATGCAAGTGTTGTAGGTACCTAATAATTCGAGGCTTGATTTATAACCAAGTAGAATTTCATCATCTTATAGCTTGACAGGCCTTGATAGGAAAGAGTTAATACTTTCCTATTTATCATGGGATTCAAAGGTCAGGATTTCATATTTGAATGTTATAAAAAAAGTAACTATTGACTATTCTTAAATGGCCATTGATTTTATTTACTCAAATCTGTTCAAAGGAATTTTAACAATTACGAGTTAAACCCAGTCTCTACATGCCAAAACTCACAAGAACTTTTAAAATGATAGGTATTTGATATTGACAACGGGTTACACGAGATTCGGCGGGGAACCCGAAGTTAGGTCATGTTATTATCGACCTGTTATATATAACATTGTATAAAAGTCGTTAAATTGTATTGTCTGATTACTGCCAAGCATTAACTAGGTGCATGTAATGTAGATAATGGAGATTCGGCTCTCGTTAATATTGTACTTTGCCCCTGTGACAATCAGTACTGAAACTAAACATTGTGTTATCGTTAAATGAGTGTAAGAGCAGTGGTGGCCCAGTGGTAACGGCCCCGACTTACAAGTTGTAGGTCGTGAGTTCAAACCCAGGCAGGCGCTTCACTTTGTGTAAATATTTTAATCACCACTGCTCTCAAAGCCGTGAAAGAAAACATCGCGAGGAAACCGGCATGTCCTAGAACCAAAAACTTAAAGACAAGTGACATCTACCAACCCGCAATGGGCCCACGTGGTAGATTACAGCCCACTCCCTCTCGAAGAGAGGAGGCCTGTGTTCCAGCAATGGGAACATTATAGGCTGATTATGTAAATGAGTATGCATCAGTCATATGAAAATAAAACATTCCTTTTCTATTATATTTGGGCATATCGAACTAGTCTCTTTAAAAAATTTGATGCTGACCCTTTCCGAGAGCTATTTCGAACGAGCAACTTTATGATGATAACAAGAGAATGGTAGCTGCAGCCTCCTCTTTCGTTCTACATAAAGTACATCAACTAAACCTCCTCACCAATTTGTTTGCTAATTAATGTGGAGTTTACGAGTGATTGTTTCTTCTTCTTGTGTTTTTTTCTTTAACGGTTTTTAAGTTACAATTTCATTCATATACTTAAAAAACAAATTCACTCTCACTCTCTCTCTCTCTCTCTAACTCTCTCTTTTATATATAAACTCACGCCTTCTTCCCATAGGGGTAGGCAGAAACTACAGAATGCCACCTGCTACGATCTTTACATATACTCTTTTTGCCTCGTTTACGTTCATACAACTGATCAAGTGGACATACACGCACGCCGGTTCCGAGAGTACTCGGAACCGGCGTGCGTAGTAACGCACCTGACCTTTCTGAAGAACATCACCAATAAGGTTAGTATAATATATTATATCTTCCTAGGGCGACTCCCGGCGTTTCCACTCACATCTGCCTTGTAACTTTTGTTAGTCACCTTTCATTCATCCTCTCAACATGACCAACCAAGCATACTTTTTTCAAATTTTTTCACTACATCTTCTTTGAAACCTCACCGTTGCATTTAATTTCATTCTTATTGCAATTACTACTACTGCATGCTTGTATTATTAGTACTGTATTGTATTGCATAGTTTCTGCTTTTCAGTAACCGGTGAAAAAGCAATCTGTAACACTAAATCGTTCCAGTTCAGCGAAAATGTAAAAAGCAGAAAATTATTATTAACTAGCTTTTGCCCGCGGCTTCATCCGCGTGGATGTTGAAAAATATCCCACGGGAACGTACTACTGGGAAATCCTTCCTTATTTCTACATTATAAAGGGAATCTCTGTGAAAAATTTCAGCTTTCTAGGGTTTAAGCTGGGCATTGATGAGTCAGTCAGTCAGCATTTTCATTTTTATTTATATAGGTTAAGTACCTACTTGGTTAAGCGATTACGGTGAAAATTCCCATAGATATTTCATATTAGTCTACCGACCAGTCATAAGGCCTCTGCCTCAAATTTCGCGGGCAGCGGGGCGGCGGCGGTGGCGACGCGTCTCGCATTGTCCCGCCCCGCTACTGCGCCGCTGTTTTGGAGGTCCGGTCCATTTGTTTTTACGCATAAAATCCTGCCGGTCCCGCTCCGCCGCCACTGCCGCCCCGCTGCCCGCAAAATTCGAGGCAGAGGCCTTAAGTGATTGGCCTTTGTGGATGTTGTACTGGATTACATTATAACATGCTCAGCTCATGTAGATTAACACTAATTCAATCTATTTATTGAGATACTTTATTCGTAGGCAGCACTTACTCGTATATAAACTACTTATAAGTAATATTATAAATGCGAAAGTGAGTTTGTTTGTTTGTTACGCTTTCACATCGTAACTACCCAACCGATCATCATGAAATTTTGCATACCCGTTGTCAGGGGCAATTGCGGCGATAAGTCCTCTCTTTGAGGAGTGGTTGCAGAGGCGCCATGGCGTCCTCACCTTCCATCTGACGCAGGTCCTCACCGGACACGGTTGTTTCGGGAGGTTCCTGTTTCGGATAAGGCGGGAGGAAACGCCCGGGTGTCACCATTGTGTGTATCGCCCGGAGGACACGGTGGAGCATACAGTGGACGACTGCCCGGCTTGAGCGGAGCACCGCGGTGTTCTCGCGGAGGCAATCGGCGGCGGCCATCTCTCGCGCCCGAACCTGGTCCAGGCCATAGTACGGAGCGAGAGTGCATGGGAGGCCGTCACCTCCTTCTGCGATGCAGTAATGCTCGCGAAGGAGGAGGCGGAACGCGTGAGGGAGAGGCAACTGTCGCCCCTAGTCGTCGCAGGAGACGCCCTGGGCGGCGGGAATCGACAGCCGATTCCCGGCCACCGCAGGCGCGGGCTTGCGGACAGTGAGTAATGGGTAACTCGCTGTCCGGTAAGGACCAGGCCCGAGTCGACGGCGCGTTGTGTTCCACGCGCAAAGAGATGTCAGCAGTGACGGGGTCCAATAGGGCCAATGCCGCCAGGGTCGCGGGTTGTTCGAAAGAGATACCGTGGCCCTGGCACAGGCAACTGAAGGAACACGGGTGGGTTTTAGTCAGTAAAAGTCGGACATGCCCTCCCGCTCCGCCCAGAGCGGGAGAACTCAAATGCTGAATTCCCATCCACAAAAAAAAAAGAAAAAGGGGTACAGAAAAGGACATGGTACCTTTTCATAAAACAATTTCATAATTTTTTTTTCCAACAACTCCTCCCTATCAATGCCATTCAAGCGCCAACATCCTTCTATAGGTGTAGAAGTTAAGAAACTTTTGGTTTACATTTACATGTCGACGCTGGAAAGCGATTTTGTAGAATCTCAAAAAATGGCTAAATTACTTTTTTGCATCATTGCAATCAGGAAAAAATATTGCGTTACACGGTCTGTGTAACGTTTTTCTAAGATATGATACGACGTTGACTTTTCTAAACTTTTTTAATAAAACATACTTCAAAATGCTGTAACTGTACATAACAGAATATTTCTGCATGAAATTGAAATACCAATTGCTGTAACTAAGAATACTGGTATTCAGCTGCAACCGGTTAGACTGGAAGCCAACCCCAACATAGTTGGGAAAAAGCTAGGCAGATTGCAATTGCTGTAACTATTATAAAACGCATATTAGACTAACTTTAGAATGCTATAATGTCGATGTGCAAAAAAGTGGTCTAGTTAATATGTCTGAATACTTTTAATTAAGTACAAAAGTTAGTAAGTTCTTTAATAAAATACAAGTTCACACTCACGTCAGTCACGACACGTCACGTTCAGTGCTCACGTCATATTTTTTATTTAGGTAGTTCCTACTTAATGTTTTTTTTTTTTGCCTTTTAGATAATAAGTAACAGCGGAAGCGATAACGCTACTCCAATGTTTTGATTTCGAATGTTTACAAAATCGTTAGGTTCTTATTAGACGCACATCAAAAATTACCAATTTTTCCCAATAGAATACGTACATCAAAAATACTGTTTGCACATCAAAATTTGCATGTCTAAATAAATTAAACTTAACGTCAGGTCGACGAAACGCCGCTGCGTGGGCCTCCTATTTTCTGTCTCCAGGATTTAAAGGAATCTAACCAAACCGAATCAAGTTTTGATATTCAATTAGTTAATTATAATATGCATTTATTAATAACTGATAAAAAATTAATTAAATAAATGTAGGGTAAAATTAAATACAAAACTAAAACTAAACCTTAAAAATCTAACAAAAGTGGGTGTCCATGAGGCATGGTGCCAAGAACACTGGCTGCATTTCCGCGTTGAATAGCAATAGCTATCCTCTGTGCGAGAAATGAGCCAGCCTTCCTGTCACCAGCGGCGTCGACTAATCGAGGAAACAATTGCTTGAAAATTTTTTTTGTACTGGGACCCCATGGACCAAAAATTTCGAAGCCAAGCGGTACAAATATGTAGTCGCTAGAAAGCGTCACATATTTGCGTCGCTTGGCCTCTTCTGCGGCTTCCGCCGCAGCTCCGGCCCTTAAAACCGAACCGCTTAGAGCCCTTCCCCGCTCCCAGGGGAATTAGTTAATTAGTAGTGCAATAATAAAATTATTAGATGCGCATTTGTTATTTTTGATGAACAGTTAGTATTTTTGATATACAATAATTAATATTTTCGTTTTGACTTTGGACAAAAATTTATGTATTAATAATGATTATTATTTGTATAAGTTTTGATATTCAATTAGTTAATTAGTAGTGCAATCGTTGATTTGGTGTACATGTAGATTATTAGCTATAAGAAAGAAGAAGAGAGAGAGAGAGAGAGAGATTATAAGAATATTTCTCTGGTGTGCGATTAATAATTTCCGCTCATTAAGAGGGCTATCGCATTTTGTCACCTCTCTCGCACAGACGGACGGGGCCAAATTTTGAAGATTATTAAATAAAAAGATGTTTTTTTGAAAACTGTAATCTAAATATATAAAAGAAGAAACTGACTGACTGACTGACATATCAACGCACAGCCCAAACCGCTAGGGATTCCAAATTTGCCACGTGGGTTCCTTATGTGGACTAGGGGTGCACTAAGAAAGGATTTTTCAAAATTCACCCTCTATGGGGGTGAAACGGGGGTCCAAAGTTTATATGAAAAATCTTATTCCTTGAGTTAATAGACTTGAAACTTATCACGAATCTAATCTAAATCTAAGTAACTTGTATGGTTTTTCATTTTTAGTTTTTCCTAAACTACCACCTTAAGAGGGATTGGGGGGTATCAAAGTTTGTCTGGAGTAATTTTAACGCGCTGTCCGATTAACTCGAAATTCAGTATTTATACTTGAGACCAAAAATAAAGAATAACGTGTATCGAGGTTTTTCGAAAATCAACCCCTAAGGGGTCACCCCCTACCCTTTACTACCCTTCTTCACAGAAGGGTAGTAAATTTTACAGGGCAGGTTTTACTGCGGGGCTTAACTCGAAAATTGGTGTAAATAATCTTTCAGTCAAGTTACGGAAATATCCCAAACGGTTTTTTTCAATTCCACTTCTGTGGGGGTGAAAACAGGGAATATAGTTTATATGAAAAATCTTATTCATTTGGTTAATTAACTTGAAACTGGGTACAAATACTTGCCTAAGCATGTAATAAAGTTTGTCATTAATAGTTTTTCCCCCAGAGGGAAGGGTAGAGGGGGAGGGGGAAGGGGAAGGGATGGTAAAGAGGGAAAGGGGGAAGGGTGGGAGTATTGAGGAGGGAATGAGGGAAGGGGAGGGTATGGTGAGGGGAGAGGGTGGGGAGGGGTGGTGAGGAGGGAGAAAGGGAGGATAATGGAGGGATGGCGTAAGGGATAGGCGGGTGTAATGAGGGGGAAGGAGGTGAAGAGGGGCGAGTGGGGGACGGGGGGACGGGAGGAGTTGGTGAGGATAGAGGGGGAGGGGAAACCGGTGAAGGGGGTAGGGGAGGTTAGCGGGAAGGGGATGTGATGAGGGGGGTAAGAGAGGAGTGGGGGTGAGGGGGGTGAGAGGGGGTGGGAAGGAGAGGGGTGAGGGGGGCAACGAGTGCCTTTACACCTTAAAGTTGCTTTTTGTGTGTTGGGGGTGTGGTGAGTGGGGAAGGTATGTAGAGGGGGGTGAGAGGGAGGGGAACAGTTGGCGAGGGTAGAGGGGGTGGGGAAAGTGGTGAAGGGGGTGTGAGAAGGGGTGAAAGGGGAGGGGGAGGTTCGCGGGAAAAGGATGTGGTGCGGGGTTGAGAGGAAGAGGGGATGGGGAGGGGGAGGGGATGAGAGGGGCGGTGATGGGGATGTTAGGAGAAGGTGAGAGGGGTGAGAGGGGGGTTAGAGGGAGAGGAGGAGGGGTGAGAGGGGAGTTAGAGGGAGAAGGGCAGAGGTGAGAGGGGGAGGCGACGTGTACCTTTAATATAATAATAATAATAATATGTTTGGACATATCACACAACGCCATCTAGCCCCAAGCTAAGCAACCTAATGCTTGTGTTATGGTAACGAGATGGCTAATAAACTACTTATATACATTTTTTTTTTTTTTTTGTAAATACATACATATTATAGATAGAAAAACACCCAGACTCGGAACAAATACTTGTAGGTCGTACAAATATTTGTTCCGTGCGGGAATCGAACCCGCGACATGCTGCGCAGCAGTCAATCGCTCAACCACTGCGCCAACCGTGTCGTCAAAACCTTTACACCTTAAAATTGCTTTTTGTATAGCATTGATTCATTGAAGAAACCCAGCCCGACAGAAATGACCGAAAAATAGAAAGTCGGAAACTCGGAACGGTACAAAAAACAGGAGTAAATTCCAGTCGTGCATCGGAGCTGATACACACACTTTTTTTTGTTTGTTTGAACGCGCTAATCTCTGGAACTACCAGGCGGACTTTAATAATTATTTTTGCAATTGATAGCCCAATTCTTAAGGAAGTCTATAGGCATATTTAACGTCACTCTAGGACTCTTAGGTGCCGAGCAAAAAGAAAAAAAGTCAGAAAGAACGCTAAGCGAAAACGAAATAATAGCGTGGGTAGGCAATGCGATACGACGGGGTGGATCGAGGGAACAAGTTTCAGGAGCAAGGAATTTCAGAATTTTAGCAGCATATTTAACGTCACTCTAGGACTCCTAGGTGCCGAGCAAAAAGAAAAAAAGTCAGAAAGACCGCTAAGCGAAAATGAAATAATAGCGTGGGTAGGCAATGCGATATGACGGGGTGGTTCGAGGGAACAGGAAATTTCAGGAGCAAGGAATGCGGAAGAAGAGGAATTCGGGATCTAGGTGTGGTTAAAAGCTGGTCTGATCGATTTGGAGTGGCGGTTAATCCTATCAAGTGTCAGGCTATCATTGTAGGGAGCCCCCACAGTATGGGAAAGCTGAATGACTTAACTGTGCCACCTGTAATGTTTGACAACGCAGTCATCCCGTTTAGCTCCAATGTTAAGGATCTGGGTCTGCATGTCGACACTTGTCTTGACTGGCGAAAGCAGGTCACGACTGTAAGTAAGAAAGTCACCGGAACGTTGAGGTCGCTCTATCGGTTGAAAAACCTTCTTCCATCACACATTAAGGCCATGCTTGTACAGTCCCTAATCTTTCCCATAATAGACTATGGTGATGTATGTTATTATGACCTGAATGCAGATCTCCTCAATAAACTTGATCGCCTTCTAAATAACTGCATTCGATTCGTCTTCAATCTTCGTAAGTATGATCATGTGTTGGGCACCGATTGCTTTTAAAATGGTTACCCATACGTCAGCGCAGAGAGCTGAGGGCTCTGTCTATGTTTTATTCCATACTAAATAAGCCTACTTCTCCTTCTTATCTGACTTCCCATGTTCAATACTTGTGCTCTGCCCATAGTAGAAATCTTCGTTCAACCAACAATCGTCTTCTACGATGTCCTTCTCACCGCTCTGGTTTTATTTATTCTTCTTTCTTTGTCCAGGCGGTATTTCTTTGGAATGCGCTCCCTCTGAACATCAGGATGGCAACCAGTCGGCTATCGTTCAAAATGAAGGCACGTGAACATATTCGTATAAAGTTGGCAGAATCATCTCAGCGCTGATTCTTGCTGGATTCTTTTTCTCCTCTACCTTTTGTTATTTCTCCTGACAAAGTTTATTCTGTTTATATGTATGTATATATGTATTTATTTATTAGTATTTATTCTTTTTCGAGTTATCTATCCCTTATGCTGCACCTGCCATGTTTTTTCTCTGCATCACCCTAAGGTTGACTGGTAGAAAATGCCTCAGGCATTAAGTCCGCCTTTGTACAGTATTTTTTTTTACTTGTGCATAAAGTTTTAATAAATAAATAAAATAAGTAAATAAATAAATTTCAGAATTTTGGCAGAAGCTATCTCAATATATAATAAGAAACTCCTGACTGACTGACTAAAAGACTGAAACCCTTGGACCTATAAAGCTGAAATTTTACATACAGGTTCCCTTTATAATGTAGACGGGTTTTTGTTCCCGTGGGATATTTTCCGACATCCACGCGGGCGAAGCCGCGGGAACAAGCTAGTCAATTATATGATTAGTAAATAATGTTAATTTAATAGGTACCTACCTAATTATTAAAACACATTTCTATTGTGTTATCTGATAAACTCAGTTCAAAAGTATTATCTGATTTTGGGATGAGTTATATTAGGTCTTTACCTATGAAATTGCCGTTCTACAATACTGGCCATTTCAAATCAAAATAATTTTTGTTTGGCTAAGAATTGTAATTTCAAATTAATTTTATTTTAAAAACATGGATTTTTTTTTCCAAAAGTAGTCATTTGTTTATTTATTAGTGTTACATTTTCATCGCATTTCAATCTTTTTCGTCATCATGGATACGTTAAAAATTCGAGTAATTATGGAATATGAGTACCGTCGTGGCAGCAACGCGGCACAAGCGGCACGCAACATCAACGACGTTTACGGAGCTAACACTACAAACCAACGCACCACTTGTAATTGGTTTGCTCGCTTCCGTTCTGGAAATTTCGACCTGAAAAATGAACCTCGCGGTCGTCCGAAGACTTTGGTCGACAATGACGAATTAAAGGCGATTGTGGAAGCTGATGATACACAATCTACGGCTGAATTAGCAGCAGCTTTCGACGTTAGCGTCAAAACAATATTGGTCCATTTGCGTCAAATTGGCAAGGTAAAAAAGCTTGACAAATGGGTGCCCCACGAACTCAATGATCGCCAGCGCGAAGTACGCGTCGAGACGTGCCTTGCACTGCTCAACAGACACACAAATGAAGGAATTTTGAACCGCATTGTTACCTGCGATGAAAAATGGATTCTGTTTGATAACCGCAAGCGCTCAGCAAGTTGGTTGGATCCTGGTTCAGCACCTAAACAATGCCCTAAACGAAAACTTACCCCTAGAAAAGTGATGGTTACTGTTTGGTGGTCTAGCGCCGGTGTGGTGTGACAGCTTCTTACCAAAAGGGGTGAGCATTACTTCAAATGTGTACTGTGAAGAACTGAACACAATGATGGAGAAGCTGGCACATCTCCAACCAGCATTGGTCAATCGCTCGTCTCCGCTGCTCCTGCGCGACAACGCGCGACCTCATACTGCACAGCAGACGGTCTCCAAAGAACTGGGGTTGGAAGCTCTCCGTCATCCGCCCTACTCACCAGACCTTGCGCCTACAGACTACTACTTTTTCCGGAATTTGGATAACTTCTTGGCGGGAAAAAAATTCAATACCCGAGAGGCAGTACAAAATGCCTTTGAAGAATTTGTTGCCTCCCGTCCAGCTGATTTCTTTAAGAAGGGCATTAATAAACTGCCACTGCGTTGGCAAAGATACATTGATTGCATGGGTGATTACTTCGATTAATACAAATAAAAAATGCATGAAAAAAATTCGTTTAAATTTTTTCATACAAAACGGCAATTTCATAGGTACCTGGGACCTATTATAAATGCCAAAATAAAAATATGTTTTTAATAGTTAAGCTAATTAACATTATTTACAAGTCCTTTAATTGATAAAATTTTTCAAAAAAGTATCTTTTCTATTAATATTCTTAAAAATTTGCTGAGCGACAGGTGTCAAAATGCGACAGCCCTCTTAAATAGGTTTCCATAGAGCCGACAGCAACATCAAGCGCAGCGTTTAGCATTGGGCTGTAATAACATAAATGTACCTTACCAAAACTGCTTGTCAAAGGCTGTCCAGCAGTGGACGTCTTTCGGGTGAAATGTGATGACGGTACTTGTAGTTCTGTGGGTTTACTTCAAAATAGTAAGAATTTTATTGGGTTTTTGATTATTCAAAAACCCAATAAAATTCTTATGTTAGGTTGATCTTTAAATAGATAAAAATAGAGCTTTTATAAGCTCTATTTTTATCTATTTAAAGATTAACCTAACATATTTAATGATATTAAATTCAGCGGAAACAACGTTCAATTAACAGCAATTAATTGTTTTAGTTTATGTTCTAACTGGAGAAATGTAGGTGTACTATAGGTACAGGTAGCTACACCTCTGCCTAACCCTTCAGAGAATAGAGGCGTGGTGTCATATTGTGTAATTGATTCACAACTCGTTTATCTTTTGCGCATACTCGTAGTCAGTAATTAAGTAGGTACCTAGTGTTTAAATCATAAACATTTATGCATATAACTTCATACATAAGAATAATTAGGTACATAAAGTATTATATAATATACTAAAACCTTCCTGAAAGTAGTAGATCACGTTAGTGAAAGAATTATCAAAATTGGTTCATGAGTTTTTGAGCAAATCGCGGACATACAAACCAATACCTACATACATATGGGTCGAATTAAGAACCTCCTTTTTTGAAGTCTGTTAAAAATGGTGAAAATCCCATTACTTGGAGAATAATCAGCTTATAATGTTCTCACGGCTGGGACACAGGCCTCCTCTCTGTGAGAGGGAGCGGGCCGTAATCCACCAGGTGATTTCCTCACGATGTTTCCCTTCACCGCTTTGAGAGCAGTACTGGTGATGAAATAATTTCACCTATAATTTCGCCGGTCCAGGTTCGATCCTACGACCTACACTCGACGACTCGTGGACTCGTAAGTCGCGGCCGCTACCACTGGGCCAGCACAGCTGCGCAATGTGTCTAAATAATACAATTTAGTTATGACTGTTTTTGGTTTCCTTTCAAAAGTACACATTGTAGTTTTGCCCCATCTAGTAACAAAAAACCGCCCAGTATTGAAACTGGACATTCTATAATAAATATATAAATTCTGTGAAAGTTTATAAATGTAATGGATTTCGCCACTACACAAAAAGTTTCATAAGATCTGTGTGTTATCGGTGGACTTTGCCACTTTGCTACAACTTTATATCATATGGGGTGACACTTTGGTCCAAGGGTCACCAAAACAATCAGCTGTGTGCATCACTCCACCCGCTGATTAGACCACGCGGGGTTTGTGTATTTTGACCCAAAGTCCTTGCGGTGACGTCGCGTCAGTGCGCGCGCGCCGGTCTACCCGCGAGCGCGACGAATCATAGCAAAATCGCATTTGTATATAATCGGTCGCGAGGAAATTCAGCTGCCAGTCTTCTGTGGTGCGTCTGTCATCAATCACACCTAACGGGCTGCAACTAAATGTGATATAGAGTGGATGATACCCTCTATCGCTAGTTCTGTTATTACATCGTTCTAAAAAACAGTACAGGTAAACTTTTTATTTTTTTTATTTTTAGTTTATAAGGTTAAATTACCTGCTGAGTTCCTTTTGTTTTTAATAATTAAAAATGTTCTAAAATTATAAGTGTTCTTAGTAAGTTAAGTGTTATCGATAGGTTTTAAAGAATTTATGAATTTTTGAAAACCATCGTGTGGCAAACCATCGCCTCTTGTTTTGTGTGCTTCTTTTTTGTTTGATTTCGTTGTATTTTTGATTTCCAGTAAATTTATGCATTGTTTTGAAATAAATAATAGGTACCTTATTCTAATAATAGTGAATAATTCGCAATCCAAGCTTAGAATAATAAGTTAATTTCCCAGTTAAATAATTATTGTTTCAGCGTTATTTCATAAAAGCTGCTAATTTTAAGAATCTATTTTAAACGGTTGCTAATTATATACTTACCTAAGCAGTAATCTAAAATGCAAATGCATTTGCGTGCATATTATTAAAACTGTGTACATTACAATAACTAAACGCCAGTTTTTTTTAAGGTTACAAGTAATTTATTGTTAAAAGCTGATTTTAAGAAACGATTTTAATTGGTTACAAATTATTTACCTAATCAGTAATCTACATATATATGCAAAAGCAGTTTCGTGCATATTATTAAAACTGTGTACAATTCAATAGTAACTAAACGCCGGTTTTTTTGAATGTTGCAAGTAATTTATTGTTGTTTATCCAGTGACAAAACAGCAAGATAAAAAAACAGGTTACTTTATTATAATTTATATTTTCTTTCCTTATTTGGTGTATCATTGTAATTATTCCTCATATAAATTTAATTCTTGCATCAGAATTTTAAGTCATTTTCCGCAGTGTTTTTAAGCCAATACACAAAAACTGAGATAAAAAAAATTACAGTTTTAAAAACGTTTCCGAGTTTTAGAACCTGAACCTATACAAAGCCAAGAACCTATCATCATTTTTCGTACTATCGTGTTGGTACCTACCTTCCTCCGGAAAATTACTGTAGGGAAAATTGAAGACAAAATCATTTGATGAGAGATAAAAATATTAGGTAGGTATTATCATCTCTAAAAACATTGGCACTAAAATACGAGTAACTTCCTTTAAAACAAGATTGACTGATAGGCAGGAAAAGGTCATAAACTCATAAGACAAGAACATACGATCCAGAATAACAGTCCGGAGAGTATTGGTTTAATTAGTGACAAAACTTTTTTTGGTGCCCAAAATCCCATAGGTCCTGTAAGTAAGGAACTTAAAAGTGTTCTTATTTTAAATCTATGAAAAGTGATTTAGTGTTTCGCTATAAAATTATTTTAGTTGTCGTGATTGGCGAAACGCTCATGAATTGTATATAATAACAGGATCATGACAATTTATACTAGCCAATCAGCCAGTTAATTTACTGGGATTATGCATACCTTAAGGATGAAAGATTACTACAATAGAAATTGATGGCAATTGCTCAATTGCGATTGATCGTTTCGGGGACTCCTTAGGTTACGCGTTGACCACTAAGCCTAATTTAGTATCAATTAGTGTGATCATCATTCAATCACAGTACTCAACAATGTGGAACATTATCATGTTATAAACACTTCTATTCCAAGTCGAGTATGTCTCATTGATGTTTAAAAAGTTGACTAAAAACAAACAATTATGGTGCCTACTTTGTTTCGAGTTTTACGTGAAAAGTTCAATGAACGAACTGACTAGACATTTTTAATCTTATAATCAAAATAACAAACGATTAATTTTTTATAAACGCGCGCACGTGTGTCAAACCCCTAATATTTTCACATAACTTAAGTAGGTACTTAGAAGGTGCTTCCTTTACGTTCATGGTTGTTTACTTTTTTTGGTATGCCTACTTACATAAAGGTATTTCAGCATAAAAAAATGGAACTGTATAAAGCCTTTTTGTGTTATTATTTATTTACAGGGTTACTCGATGTATTTCTTGCAGGACGTCAAAGTAGGGTTCAAATGCAACAAATTAAGCCACCAAACGTTCTACCAAAATTCAGTAATTTTTGATTTTCTAGTTGTTTTATGAAAAATCCAATTTAATAATGATTTACGGCGCGACTATACTGGAATTTAAGTTATTATCATAACTGATACTGTAGAAGATCTTTGTTGGTAATGAAAAGTTCCAAAATGCCTAAAACTTTGGCAGATATCACTAACTAAACATTTTACTTTTCGTAATTTTTGTCAATATTTTATTTAAAAAATAAACTCAAAACTACTGAATTTTGGTAGAACATTTGGTGGCTTAATTTGTTGCATTTTAACCTGCAAGGAATACGTCGAATTAGAAGTAACCCTGTATACTTTGTACACCAGAATGAACATTACATAAAAATAAATTATAAACTACAAAACATACAATGGCGGCCCTACCGCTTACCTTGCGATCTCTTCCAGGCAACATTTTTACCCAGCATTGTTATTAAAACAAGACATATTTTACAAAAAAAACAAAAAACACAAGGGTCATGTTTCATGAATAATTTTGATGCCATTGCACCAATAATTTAATTTATTTTGGTATTGAAAGGTAAACAACATATACGGATTTAAAAATTGTAGGTACTGAATTAAAAATTAACTTGAATATTTATTTTAAAACTAGCTGACCCGACAGACGTTGTCCTGTCTTGGCTATGAATATTCTAATGTAAACGCGTGAAGTTAAAATGTTTTTTTCTGAAATTTTCCAATTTTCTGCGAAATTTTCTTAATAACAATTAAGAAAATTTCGCAGAAAATTGGAAAATTTATGAAAGAAACATCTTTCATAAAAACCTTCTCCTGACAATCATAAACACAACAAAAAAAGAATTAGCGAAATTGTTCCATCTGTTCACGCGTGATGCGATGACCAAGGAAAATAGGGATTCATTTTTATATATATACTAGCTGCGCCCCGCGGTTTCACCCGCGTAGACCGGGATAAAAATTTAGCGGTATGAAAAATAGATGTTAGCCGATTCTCAGACCTACTCAATATGCTCACAAAATTTCATCAGAATCGGTCAAGCCGTTTCGGAGGAGTACGGGAACGAACATTGTGACACGAGAATTTTATATATAAGATCAGAACATCTGTCGAATGCAGACTAAAAATTTTATGCGATATTGTACTCAGTTAAATTCTTTTTATCAATGAAGTTGGTATTTTTTTATAATTTTAGTAGATATTAAAGGTTTTTATGTGAAAGATGTAGGTAGGTAAGTCCCTAATTTTATAGTAATTCAATTACCAGCAACTGTAGTAACTGCCTAATTTAAATAATAGGTCTATACCTATGAAATTGCCGTTTTGTATGAAAAAATTTAAACGAATTTTTTTCATGCATTTTTTATTTGTATTAATCGAAGTAATCACCCATGCAATCAATGCATCTTTGCCAACGCAGTGGCAGTTTATTGATGCCCTTCTTAAAGAAATCAGCTGGACGGGAGGCAACAAATTCTTCAAAGGCATTTTGTACTGCCTCTCGGGTATTGAATTTTTTTCCCGCCAAGAAGTTATCCAAATTCAGGAAAAAGTAGTAGTCTCTAGGCGCAAGGTCTGGTGAGTAGGGCGGATGACGGAGAGCTTCCAACCCCAGTTCTTGCAACTTGGAGACCGTCTGCTGTGCAGTATGAGGTCGCGCGTTGTCGTGCAGGAGCAGCGGAGACGAGCGATTGACCAATGCTGGTTGGAGATGTGCCAGCTTCTCCATCATTGTGTTCAGTTCTTCACAGTACACAGCTGAAGTAATGCTCACCCCGTTTGGTAAGAAGCTGTGATGAATCACACCGGCGCTAGACCACCAAACAGTGACCATCACTTTTCTAGGAGTAAGTTTTCGTTTAGGGCATTGTTTAGGTGCTGAACCAGGATCCAACCAACTTGCTGAGCGCTTGCGGTTATCAAACAGAATCCATTTTTCATCGCAGGTAACAATGCGGTTCAAAATTCCTTCATTTGTGTATCTGTTGAGCAGTGCAAGGCACGTCTCGACGCGTACTTCGCGCTGGCGATCATTGAGTTCGTGGGGCACCCATTTGTCAAGCTTTTTTACCTTGCCAATTTGACGCAAATGGACCAATATTGTTTTGACGCTAACGTCGAAAGCTGCTGCTAATTCAGCCGCAGATTGTGTATCATCAGCTTCCACAATCGCCTTTAATTCGTCATTGTCGACCAAAGTCTTCGGACGACCGCGAGGTTCATTTTTCAGGTCGAAATTTCTAGAACGGAAGCGAGCAAACCAATAACAAGTGGTGCGTTGGTTTGTAGTGTTAGCTCCGTAAACGTCGTTGATGTTGCGTGCCGCTTCTGCCGCGTTGCTGCCACGACGGTACTCATATTCCATAATTACTCGAATTTTTAACGTATCCATGATGACGAAAAAGATTGAAATGCGATGAAAATGTAACACTAATCAATAAACAAATGACTACTTTTGGAAAAAAAATCCATGTTTTTAAAATAAAATTATTTTGAAATTAGAATTCTTAGCCAAACAAAAATTATTTTGATTTGAAATGGCCAGTACTGCAGAACGGCAATTTCATAGGTAAAGACCTAATATAATAAAAATTAAATGCTGTTTAAAGCGCATCACTTCAGAGCGGTTGGACCGATTTGGTAAAATTTTGTTCTAAAACGTTCGTAATAGTCCCAATCAAGTTCTTACGGAAAGAATGTTTGGAAAAGTTCCCCGGAAAATCATCAAATACGGGAGAACTTGAACGTCCTTTTTTGTATGTTTATTGAAATTTGGACAGGACAACGTCTGTCAGGTCACCTAGTTACTAATAAAAAAAAAGTAGTTATTTTATGTGTCGATGCGGTAATGCCGCCTGATAATAAAAGGTTACTAATATAAAGGACTCATCTGTGACGCGACGCGAGATCGTGAACTGTCACCTTTCATCATCGCACACAAAGCGCGTTCTATCTTGCGATCTCGGCGCGATTGTGATCGCATCAGACGGATCATGCCACTCCTGCGCAGACGTCACTGCGGTCAAATAACACAAACACAATAGCGCTAGGTAGATTGTTCGAATCAGCATAGAATTCGCAATATTAGACCGAATAGAATTCATTTGGCAGAATAGAGTTCATTAAAATTCAAAGACTACACACAGTGACAATGACAACATCAATTAACGTTTAAAATAGGTTTTTTTAATAAAAAAAAAAGTCGTTACACTGGTTTTGTTTCAAAACGTGGCAAGTCATATTATTAAAATTAAAATACGTAATTTTTTCGTAACTAATGATTTAAAACTTCATCAGCTGACAGGGATTTATTAAGACGTTCCGAGCATATAAAAAGTACGGAGGTCCCATGTACTTAGCTGTAGGTAACCAATTAAACCACAAGGTTACCTACAGCTAAGTACATAGGACACATGTTCAGACTCTTACTTTATGTAATTTATAAAAAAAAAGGATTTAATATTATATGATAAAAAATGCCACGGAAACCATAAACAATCGCTATTCGGCAAACAAACAACGCTTGCTTTTAAAAGGGCTATAAATGAATAATTTTTCACAAGCATTATTTTCATTAGGTAGGTAGTATCCTATTGTGCTGGCAGATTGTTTATGGAAATCCGAAAAATCAAGTAAATAACGTGAAAGGAGCTGATACAGTAATCTTTTGTCAATATGTTGGTGTGTGTTCTTGACTCTTCAATAAAACTAGTGGACTGTTCAACAAGTGTATAATGGTAAATGTAAAGAAAAACAGAACTATGTAATAATCGGCAGACGAATGACGGACAGCGACCGGTCGCTGTTAGATGGAATTTTGAAGTGCAGAGAAGGTCAGGGGCGCGCGCCGGACGGCGCGGCCGCGCAGCCGCCGCAGACTCGCGTGGCCCTCGCTGATTGGCTCGCGCCGCGTCGTCAGCCCGCGCGCCTCGCGCACCCCGCCTTCGTCTCAGGCGGGACCTGAGTCCGCGCGTGGACACAATAAAAGGGACAAATTAGCTAGCGAAACTTCGCTATCAGACGTGATGGGTATCGATATTTAATTATCAAATAATAAATTAATTTGATAAACATATATAGTTTCCCATAAAATAGTATGTGTAGTGTAAGATGAATTTTATGTGACCTAGGTGAAAATCAGGTGTGAACACTACAGCTCATTCAATGCAAACAAATAAATGCTGTGGTTTAAAATAGCGAAATACCACAGTACATACATATTTTTAAACGACTTCAAAAAGGAGGAGGTTCTCAATTCGTCGGAACCTTTTTTTTTATTTTTATTAATTGGTGTGTTCTATCACTGAATATTTTGTATGCCAGTCCATCACGAAACGTGTACTAGATCATATTATAATATTCTATTAGGAATATCAACATAGCCAATCGCAGTCCACTGCTGGACATAGACCTCTTCCAGGTTGCGCCACAACACCCTGTCCTCCACCTTCCGCATCCAGTCTGTCTCAGCCACTTTCTTAAGGTCGTCGGTCCATCTAGCTGGGGTGCGTCCCACGCTAAGCGTGCCTATCCTAACTAATAGGTACGTATTTGTTTGTTTGTTACGCTTTCACGCTAAAACGCCTGAACGAATTTGGACGAAATTTAACACATAAGTAGTATCATGACCTGGATTAAGACATAGGGTACTTTTTATCCCGATATTACGTTTCCGTGGGATAACTTCGGACCTCCACGCGGGCGAAGCCGCGGGCAAAAGCTAGTTAGGAATAAACCTTAGTTGTACTGTGAGGTCTCGAACCTCACAGTAGGAGATTTACTAAACTATTAAATAATACGAGAGGGACTCTATTTAAATGGGGCAAGCTCTCTGTATTTAAAGCTCAGATCAAATATCAAATAACACTCCTACTAAGTTAGTTCTATGCCGAGCCCTGACCAGATTCTCTAAGTCATCCTATCAAGAAAACGAAGAAGAAGAAGATATTCCATATTTGAATGATTGAATGTCAGCCAGTATCATATTAACGAGACTTGATCAAGCATCAATCCTTTACAGTACCTACCATGTTTTAAAGCAAATAAAAGTAATCAAAGCAAATAATAATTCTTAAACAAATCAATTAAAAATGTTTTATGATCTTTTGTTTCTTCTTGCAATATTCTAACACGGTAATTAAGTATACATTAGTAATTTACATATCTCACGTTAATTGTCTACATTATTGTAATATTATGGATTACAGTTAAAAACTAGATGACCTTCGACGAAAGCCGGTTCAATAATAGAATTAGTGCGACTTTAATCGAATTTCATATAAAAACTTACGTAGGTACCTAATATCTTTTTAAACCCTCCCGATTTAAAAGAATATCAAGTTTTTGCTGGTACTGATGCTATCTATCAAAACTAAAATACTTAGTGTAATAGTGTAGGTAATGTATTATTTATATTGTAAATGCAATACTTAGTGCGTGGCTAAAAACAGTATTTTAATTGTATTACATTAGGTATCTACATACATAATATGTTTTGAATGCGTGCGTATATCATCAGATATCGTCGTAACAAAAATAATGAAGTGTTTTCAAATATCATGCTTTTGGATCATAACATCAGACTGTCATAATATTTTGATTGTGACAGTGTGTCATCTACATAATTATTGGTTCAGTTTTTACGTAGTAACATTTATCAGTCTACATAGCCTGCAAAAATATGCACATGCACTCTGTATTAACACTGGGTAGGTTTATTATTGTAACTAGCTTTTACGCTCTTTTTCCGGGATTTAAGTAGCCTATATATATAATTAAAAAATGTTATCATTCTCCGGCCGTTAAAATATATCTTTGTTTTTTTTTTCATAAACATTGCTGCCTGAAAGAAGGAGAAGCAAACACACACATTATTGCATAAAATTGCTAAATTGCGATACTTTATTGCAATTTTGTATTGTAAATAATTAATTATTAGATCTGTGAATTAGTAGAATAAATGTACAAAATTACAAAAAAAAAATGGTTAATAATCCATTAATTGGAGAATAATCAGCTTATAATGTTCCCACTGCTGGGACACAGGCCTCCTCTCTGTTACAGCGTTCTTGTATTGACAGAAAGCCATTGAAATTCATGATATTTTGGTTAGGTGGCGTTGGTTGCAGGAGGCGTGACAAAATATTGAGTAGCATGTACATTATACATATAACCGCAGCGCGGCGCGGGGCCCCAACGCGGGTGTCGTTTTTACCGAGATTATTATTTGTATTACAAAACTTTGGAAGAACAATGGTAACTATCCACTCAGGTGTCCCGCTCTCCGCTCGACCCCCGGTGAAATGTCCCTGAAAATGTTATTCGCCGCGCGGCGGGTGGCCGACCCAACATATACATGGCTTTACAAAAAAAATTTATGAACTGATAATAAACTTACGACTGTTTCCTCAAGTGGACAGACCGTGCTTGCTAGCTTGTTCTAAAATTTTAAATGACTTTGTTTTTTTGTTTGTTTTATTTATTTGTGTTTACACATAACACATAATCAGCCTATAACGTTCCCACTGCTGGGACACAGGCCTCCTCTCTGTGAGAGTGGGCCGTAATCCACCACGCGGGCCCAGTGCGGGTTGGCAGATGTCACAAGTCTTCGAATGTTTGATTCTAGGACATGCCGGTTTCCTCACGATGTTTTCCTTCACCGTTTTGAGAGCAGTGGTGATGAAATAATTTACACAAAGTAAAACGCCTGCCTGGGTTCGAACCTACGACCTACGACTATTTGTGTTTATTACGCCAATAAAAACAATTAAATAATTATTTCAAAATCTAAAGCGTTATCCCTATTTTTTTTTTTTTTTTTTTACTTAAAATATAGTCTAAGTCAGTTTGCATCAAATGACATCATATTAAGTATTTATTTCCGAGCATCCCCACAAGGCATCGTCTTTCGAAATTGTGACAGTGTAAAATTAAAGCTGCTTATGTCTTAAATTGTTTTAGTGTTAGCTATTATTATGTTTTCTTAAACAACATTGTGGCGTAATACGAAACGGGAGCTGCAGGCTCGTTCACTTTGGCTTATGCGACACCTAAGCTAAGATGCCGTATGTATAAAGTTACCGTTCGAATCTGCAATTGAATGCTAACGATTAATCAAATAAATTTAGTACAGCAGGTACTTACGTAGCACAGGTTTAGAACGATCGACGCTGACAATGGTGTAGAATAGATTACGATTTTTAGGCAAAGTCGGGTGCTATCGAAAGATCGTTGGGTTGATCAACTATTGTTCAGCTAAACCATCTTTTACCTCGTTCAAGAACCAATATCGCAGAAATAACAGCCACAAGGAAGGTTAAGCTACGCTTGCTTCGGTCGGTTCGTAGATGGGTGATAATCCAATCAACATCGAGACCCCTCCGTGCCTTGGAAGGCACGAGCCGTTGATCCCGGCTGTCATTCGTAGATCTTTGACAGTCGTTACGGTTAGTCAGAAGCTTAAAAGTCTGTCAGCCAGTCTACCAAGGGGTATAGTGTTACCCAGTAACTGGGTTGTGGAGTTCAGATAGGTAAAAAACTGCTCCATGTAAAATACTGGTACCTATTTAGCTGTATCTGGTTAGACTGGAAGCCCACCCCAACATAGTTGGGAAAAGGCTAGGCAGGTCGACACCGAGTAAAATGTCCAGTGTCAACCATATCGACTAACAAGTGTGTGAAATAGAGCTTAGAGTCACTTGGAGTTTATGAAACCTGCATAAATGACTAACAAGTGTGTGAAATAGAGCTTAGAGTCACTTGGAGTTTATGAAACCTGCATAAATGACTAACAAGTGTGTGAAATAGAGCTTAGAGTCACTTGGAGTTTATGAAACCTGCATAAATGACTAACAAGTGTGTGAAATAGAGCTTAGAGTCACTTGGAGTTTATGAAACCTGCATAAATGACTAACAAGTGTGTGAAATAGAGCTTAGAGTCACTTGGAGTTTATGAAACCTGCATAAATGACTAACAAGTGTGTGAAATAGAGCTTAGAGTCACTTGGAGTTTATGAAACCTGCATAAATGACTAACAAGTGTGTGAAATAGAGCTTAGAGTCACTTGGAGTTTATGAAACCTGCATAAATGACTAACAAGTGTGTGAAATAGAGCTTAGAGTCACTTGGAGTTTATGATACCTGCATAAATGACTAACAAGTGTGTGAAATAGAGCTTAGAGTCACTTGGAGTTTATGATACCTGCATAAATGACTAACAAGTGTGTGAAATAGAGCTTAGAGTCACTTGGAGTTTATGATACCTGCATAAATGACTAACAAGTGTGTGAAATAGAGCTTAGAGTCACTTGGAGTTTATGATACCTGCATAAATGACTAACAAGTGTGTGAAATAGAGCTTAGAGTCACTTGGAGTTTATGATACCTGCATAAATGACTAACAAGTGTGTGAAATAGAGCTTAGAGTCACTTGGAGTTTATGATACCTGCATAAATGACTAACAAGTGTGTGAAATAGAGCTTAGAGTCACTTGGAGTTTATGATACCTGCATAAATGACTAACAAGTGTGTGAAATAGAGCTTAGAGTCACTTGGAGTTTATGATACCTGCATAAATGACTAACAAGTGTGTGAAATAGAGCTTAGAGTCACTTGGAGTTTATGATACCTGCATAAATGACTAACAAGTGTGTGAAATAGAGCTTAGAGTCACTTGGAGTTTATGATACCTGCATAAATGACTAACAAGTGTGTGAAATAGAGCTTAGAGTCACTTGGAGTTTATGATACCTGCATAAATGACTAACAAGTGTGTGAAATAGAGCTTAGAGTCACTTGGAGTTTATGATACCTGCATAAATGACTAACAAGTGTGTGAAATAGAGCTTAGAGTCACTTGGAGTTTATGATACCTGCATAAATGACTAAAAAGTGTGTGAAATAGAGCTTAGAGTCACTTGGAGTTTATGATACCTGCATAAATGACTAACAATGTGGTACAGTCAGCAACAAAAGTCGATTAACATATGAGTTTTCTAAATCATAATAATTGAGACAAATACTTCATTAAAATCGGAACACATGTAAATTTTAAAGAAAATTAACTCTTATCTAAAAAATGAAATGCTAAAAAGCAGGTTATCGTATCATTTTGTGTTAATTTAAATGAGTCAAAAAGTAGCAGTGTCACCGACTTCTGTTGCTGACCGTACGCGTAACTTTTGTACTTTAAAACTTTTCGGTCCCTTTCGTCTGTACTAAACCATTTACTATACCTACTAATAATATAAAAACCTAATATAAAAGCGCCTTCACGTGTGATTGGATGTCGAGCTGAAGGCTTAACTGGGCTTACCGAGAGAGACACAAACGCGTCATGTGACACGTGCCGCAATTTGCTTTTTAGATCGTGTCTTCATAATTATTTACAAAAAAAAATTGGCAGCCATGGGGACTGCCGCAAGCTATTCATTGCATGTTGCGGTGTCGCGGTGACGCGAACCCGTAAGTTTTCCCCCTTCCAAAAATCGCTCAACGCGCATAGAGAAAAAAAAATGGGCTGGGGACTGCCGACAGAAGTGAAAACTTAAACGCAGAGTCGCGGTGTCGCGGTGTCGCAGTGTCGCGGTGCGCCTAAAGAAGTTATCACTCCAAAAAACATAACTAAAAAATTACTTTAAGCCCAAGTTTATCTAAGCTATAAACGGCTTAAATTCATAAATTGCTTTTTTTGTTGGAGATCCTAAATAAATAAATAAATAATTAATTAAATAAAGTAACAGTAGGTACTAATGTCCATATCAATGTGTCCTTAATTCTGAAAAACTGTTCTGAAAACCTTGCTAATTTTGTGTTACAAAATGAATATTGTAGGTATTCCTAGCATTCCAAACTAACTTTAAAAGGTAAGTCCAGGCTAAACTTTATAAATTGGACTAAAACTATACCGAGGCACTGCACAGAACAAAGCCACAGTTCGAAGAGGTAGCACTATTTTTTTATGTTCCAGTTTAGACAGAGATAAAGCTCATTGTAATTATTCTTTTGTTCCCTATTTTTATTAAGTATTTTCATCATCATTATTATTATTTTTTTTCTCTCTTATTAATCCGTTCATGTATTTAATTGGTTCATTACAATCAAGGTGCGATGAAAAGGACTATTTGAGCACGAAGTAACAGTAGAACACTGTCTCCTAAGGCACAGGTTTCCCCTAGTTTAGGAGGCAGGGTTTCCACCATTCCAGACACATTTTTACAATCAATTGTTTTTGTTATCTACATGTACTACTTATTGTAACGAAGGTTTTTAGTATCAATAAAGTTATTAAAAAAAAAAAAAAAAAAGTTAGGAAGTACTTTGTGTATATTTTAGTAACAGTCGAACCAACCTGAAGCTACGAACAATTGATAAAACTGCACATCTCAATACATCAAGAAAATCTGCTGGCACGCCAGTGATAGTAGCCGTAGGAAACTACCTAGTAATACTTAGATAGGTGTGTAATAGGCTAGGTAGGATTCAATATTATCATCATTTGTGTCCATGAAATAGCTTAATAGCAAAAATTGTATTGTTTTTGTTGTTCCCATAGAAAAACGAATATCTAAAACCGAGTCTTTTTGCGAAAAATTACACAAAAAAATCGAAACAAAGAGGCATGGCTTAAATATATTTGCATACGTAGGAGGCAGTTTGCCTAAGAAAACAAATGATTATGTGTAAGGTTTTTTGTGTAAGACCCGGCTTACGGAAGCAAACGAATAAACTTATTATTTGTCACTTATAATCTATACATACAACGTTGCACACACCATACACTCTTTTTCCACACATACAGCACACTTCAAACAGATTTAATTTAATCACAACTGCAGGAAGTGTTCACATGAAATGTTTAATCTATAGAATATAATGTTGTTCATTATGTAATGATAGTTGGATAGATCGGCATAATTTCACTCATAAAGGGTGCAACTTAATTTACGCAACCATCTGGCCGAACACTGTCTCTTAAGATACAGGCCTCCTAGTTTAAGAGACAGGGTTTATAATTTTTGTTTATATAGATTTTTGTAGCCTTTTAATTTTAGTATCTATCACTGTGCTTAACCTATGTCTTTGGAAAATAAAACATTATTATTAAAAAAAAAAAAAAAAAAAAAAACATCTACACTATCTAGCCATGTTGCGCCGGCCCCAAATAAATTGGGATAAGGGCAGGAGAATGATGATGAATCTATTCTATTCTAATAATAAAGCTGAAGAGTTTGTTTGTGTGTTTGAAAACGCGCTAATCTCAAGAACTATCAGTCGGATTTGAAAAATTTTTTTTTTGTACTTGATAGCCTAATACTTGAGGAAGGCTAACGGCTATTTAACATAACGCTATGACCGTTAGGAGCTGAGCAAAAAGAAAATAAAGTTTGAAAACAAAGATTAGTGATAGCGAGGGCAGGCGATGAGATGCGACATAAAATGAGTTATTTGATTTTAAGTGACCTAATTACATAATTTGTTGGCTTCTCTGTTTTTACACAGAAAACAAATTTTTATGCTTATTATTTTCATCACCATTCTTTCGATATTCGATCAAAAATTTATTTTAAGTTCCACAACAGAGAAATTGAAAATGATAATCAAAAACGTATCATCACGCCTGTAATCCCCGAGGGGTTAGGCAGAGAAATCCCAACTTTTAATGAAAATAGTAGCACATACAAATCAAAAGCAAATAAAAATTATCATAAAATGTAGTACAAAATAAAATCGAAAAGGTTACAGTCGATACCAATAAATACGTACGAGTATATACCCACAAAAGACACACTTCAGATGTTTTCCATTCCCCTGTAGATGCGAAATTACGAACGTATTTGCATACGTAGGTTTGCACTCGACCTTCAGTTATTCTTCTCACCGTTTCTCGCTAGCCTTGCAGTTGTGAGGATAGAAAATGGTGGCTTTGTCACGAGACTTACCTACCTATCTTTCTTACATTTTATCTGAATTATTTTCCTTGTTTAAAAAAAAAATACGTTCTAGTATAATATTCTTGTCAAAAACGTGTAAAATTAAGTCAGTTCTCGCTGGTCGTATTTTTTTTAAGATCGCGTGTAAAGCTAATCCTAGCGTTTGTATTAATTACTCTTGGCGCTTCAAGATACTTGAAGAATTAAGACGTGTTTGTTCAAAGATAATTTTTCACTTGACATTTTCGTCAGAATAATCACCAGATTACTTTACCACGAAAAATCGATGCTGAATTTGCTATAACTTTACAATGTGAACGTTAAAACGTTCAGTAGGGTGACGTGTAGAAATAAAATGCATCTGACGCCACCGGAGCCATTTTCAGCGCTTTTGCATTCTTCGGAATTTTTACATTAAATATTATTGACGCGACTATGCAGTCACTTTTATTCGAAACTAGTTATGCCCGAGATTCCATCCAAAAGCGAAGTTCATCTAACCTAATTTAAATTTTCTTGAACAAACTTTTGTTCATTTGTTCACCTTTATTTAATTTAGCTTTGGTTTTGCAATTCAAACTCACACTGTTTTATAAATGCATTAGAAAAATGTGTACAAATTCAAATTAAATTATTCTATCTAAATTAAAACACTAAACCTAATGCTTCATATCACGTCTTTTATTATTTTTGAATAGATACTCGTATTATCAGATCGTAAATTAAAAATTAAATCATTATTTTTATGTGTTAATAAATTATTGTTATCGCACATCGTGACTAAGTAATAACAGCCGCACGGGTTGATCCATCAGGTTAAGCTACGCTTGCCGGGGTTGTTCCGTGGATGGGTGACCATCTTTACATACCGAGACTCTTCCGAGCCTCTATCGGAAAGCACGTTAAGCTGTTGGTCCAGCTGTCATTCGTGGATCTTTGAAGCTGACCTCAACATAGTTGGGAAAAGGCTAGGCAGATTGATTAGTGTTTATTGTTTATTGTGTCTCTATGGTTCATTAAATTTATTTACCTATCTTTTAAGGAAAGTATTATTTCAACAAGTTTACCCGGGTGCGTTAGGAACTGTAGATAAGAAGTTTTACAGGCGACATCGCAAAAATTCTGAAATTAGGTATTTTTATAGAATTTCATTAAAGTAAAGCTTTCTCGTTTTGTCCTAAAAGTTTGTTGACAATGCTTGAATCTAAGTAAGTATATACAATGTAGATAAGCAATATGGCTGGACTTCTTACTTCGGGCCCTTATTTACTCCGAAAAAAACCGAAAGTAACGCGTTATCTTGGGAATGCAGTTGGCAAAGGTTCAGAATATTCAAAATAATTCTAACCATACTATTATTTTCCGTTTTTAGGGTTCCGTATCCGAAGGATCCAAACGGAATCCTATTGCTGTCACTCACGTGTTCGTCTGTCCGTCGTCTGTCACACATGTTTTACAGCCAAACGGTTGGAGCTACAATCTTAAAGTTTTCACAGTATAAGCATCTTATTGACCCAAAGCCGTACAAATTCTCAAAAAATAATTTTAAATGCTTTTAAGGGGGGTCCCATACAGCTAAAGGGGGGCGCGAAAAAATAATATTAACCTACTTACCCCATCGAGTGAGGTATCTTTGTTTGAGTTAGGGTAGCTTATTACGTAGATAAATTACTGTATTTTTGTTTTACAAAATATTGGAAAACAAAGATCTGAGAAGCCACTTAAGTCAGCTTTTTTTACAAAATTTTGTTCCGAAGATTTTTTTAACTTCCCATTGACCTATAAACTTGAAATTAGGTAATAATGTTTATTTTTACGTATATTTTACTAACAAATACCAATATATTTATAAATCAGATTTGGTACGGAACGCTAAATGTGAGAAGTCCGACACGCACTTAACCGTTTTTTTTTTGTCCTTTGTTGACACAGGCGTTTGTAAGAACTGCGTGCTAGCGTACCTACTGTGAACGCAAGGAACATATCAGTCACGTACCTTTTGATTTAATCATTCTTAATACGTATCTATATTATCCATCATAATTACATTAATCTTATACGATTTGTATGACACATCAAGTGACTCATTCGCATTGAATTTAAAGATTGGTGAGTCTACGGTAGAGATGTGCTAGTATTTTTTGTGTCTTGTATTTTTAGGCCATGCATTCTTTATAGTAAAAATAATAAATTCAGACACTCGGGGGCCTGTTTACTCCTTACTCCGTCATTTAAAACGTAGCCAAAACATTGTGATGCTATCGCAGGGGTGAAACGTGATTATTTCAAACATCATGGAAAGTTAGGTACAATGTTTAAAACGTGATAGATAAGTAACGCAAGTTGTCACGAGATCAATAAATACATCAGATGCTATGCACCACAGTGCACTTGATAAAGTTTACCCATCCACCACAGACGTCTTAACTATTGCTAATACTATACTCTATCTAATCTACATAAACTACGTAAGTTAACCAAAGAATAAAAGCTAAAACTTGTATAGTCCGCATTATGTTACCAACTTGACTGGTCGGATTTGGCACACTTTTATCTTGCACGAATCTCTTGAATCCCGGTATCGAATCTTGGCTGTAACTTCCGAACTTTCGGTTCTATAAAGTTTCCACTTTATACTTGCACTATTTAAAATATTGTGATAGTCTGAAATTAAAGTATGTATCTAAATCTTATCTTAGATAAAGATTATTTAAACCTATTAAAAGATAACGAAATAGAATTTTAGCATAATTAGGACGCACTTTCATTAACAAATTCGAATGTGCCGTGGAAGTACCGATTAACATTTATTTATCTGTGTATTACGTGATGTTGTAAAATTTTGTGGCCTGTGGTGTAGTTAGCAGCTAATTAGCGTTATCGATTTGTTAATTTGTTAAAATGAAAGGTGAGAGAGAGCAATGGTCATATCGTATGTTTGATGGTTGACGCTTTTGATCCCAATTAAATTAAGATATCATTGAAAAACAAAAGGAAATCAGCAGTCTATTAAAATAGGTTTAACTTTTAAATTGCTTTTACGAATATTT
Source organism: Cosmia pyralina (assembly GCA_946251885.1). Taxonomy (NCBI): domain Eukaryota; kingdom Metazoa; phylum Arthropoda; class Insecta; order Lepidoptera; family Noctuidae; genus Cosmia; species Cosmia pyralina. The sequence goes on from OX276346.1 coordinate 19,303,428, forward strand.
ATTTTTTTTGTTCGCAGATAAAATGCCTCCTCAAGGGCAAACTGGTGGCGCCTGGGTCCTCTACGAAACAGATGCTGTGAATCAGGACACAGATGCCGCACCAGTCATCGTACCACCTTCGGCCGAGAAAAGGGTGTGGAAGATAGTATGGAGAAACGTCATCCTCATGGGATTGCTACACATAGGAGGAGTGTATGGTGCCTATCTATTCCTTACAAAAGCGATGTGGCGGACGTGTATATTTGGTAAGTTCCTCTACTGTTTTATGTTTGAGAAAGTACATTGTATTAGTTCCTGCTTTGGGCAGTAGTTGTACGACAGTACGATATTTATTTATTTATGTTGGCCCACTGCAGAGCATGAGCAAAAACCTCCCTTTCTTTTTTTTTTGAACTCAACTCGATCCTAAGCTAATAATCCAATCTTTAATTATATTAATTTACAATATTTTCCGCATCCTCTTAACTTCTTGGTTAGTTACACTGGTACTTGGGTTCGCCTCTATTTAAAAATATAACATTTGACGTCTGTGCATAAGCGAATGAAAACTCGCTTACAGTACAGTCTATAATATGAAAAGTACTCGTATATTATTAACCGACTTTTTTTTAAAAAAAGAGGTTTCCAGTACGTCGCTTAAATATATATTTTTTATGTATGTACACCGATTTCTCCGTCGATTGTGGACCGATTTTGAAAATGCTTTTTTTCCTACCGAAACCGACTTCCAAAAAAAATACTACAAAGTGAAAAATAACTTCAATTTCAGTAGTCGGTGGCAAAAAACTACAATACTGATCCAAAGACACCGACTTCCGAAATTAAAGTTATTTTTCACTTTATAGTATTTTTTGAAGCCGGGTCTTTTTTTTTTGTAAAAAAGTTTTTTATTATCAAAAGCAGAATTACAAAATAATGTTACTTAGTGTCAATATTTTTAATTAAGTGCACATCATTTTATGTTTATTAACATACTACAAAGTATTCAATAATGTGTCTCGAAAACAGACAAGAACTAGTAAAACGTATTTCCACAGCACACATACACAGCATGTGTGTATTTTAATAATTTCATGTTGCTATTGTTAGTATTCTTGGTATGAAAATTTGAGGGCCAAATCCCGAATTTTTGAGAATTCAAAAAGAATGCTACTGGCATTCTAATCTCAGTCTACATCTGTCTAGGTAGGTGTATAGGTACTATCGACAAAACGGATGCCTTTTGAAAACCTTAAAGTTGCACTTGTACACACTAATTCACCCTGCCCCTATAAAAAATCCCCAGAATAAAATTGATTCGAAGTCGGAAAGTCCTGGCGTTTGGCGGTAGTACTTCTAATTTCACATGTTGTGGACATTGACTGTCGCTGAGATGAGATAGCGACTAGATTTTTAACGTTTTTAAATACGAGAACTGACCTGTTGGTATGAATCATTAGGGTTGTCGTACACCTACAATAATTACTCGTTAATTACCTTAAAATCAAAAATACCACAGATCTACCTGCTTAATTTTGTTTTTCTGAGAATTTTAAATAGTTTTTTTTGACTGTATTTAAATACCTCTCTACTATAAAGTAATTACATACTTTTCACTATTAACAAAAATTAAGAAACTTTATCCAACATTACTTGGAATTTAGGCATATTTTAGGAACCTAGTAAATATTACTTAATTATGGCTCAAACGAAGTCGTCGTGTAAACACTTGTCTGAATTAAATTCAGAGAGTCACTTCCATGGAATTAATTATATTTATCTCTTTAGTGTAAATAGAGCTTCCTTCCTTACGGCTTAATTTTTGGTTTAAATAAGAAAATCTATTTACAAAAAAGATATTGTGTATCTGTTGCTAACTTGCTAAAATACGCTTTTCTGCATTCCCTTTGAAATCCTATAAGAGGGATGTTTCCCATTCTCTTGACACCCTAGTCGTATAGTATATTATAAAAGCGAAAGTGAGTTTGTTTGTTTAATTGTTTGATACGCTTTCACGTTAAAACGGCTGAAAGTATTTGTATGAAATTTGGTACATGGGTAGACTATGACCTGGATTAGGACATAGGATTCTTTTTAACCCGGTAGTCCGTTCCCGTGGGATAATTTCCGACCTCCACGCGAGCGAAGCCGCAGGGAAAAGCTAGTATTTTATATTTGATACCCACTGAAATAAAGGGATATGCCTGTTATATTGTATTGCTGCTCTCTTTTTCTAGGGGAACTCCGTTTTGTATCTCGTTAATAATGAATGTTGTTTGTTTGTTTCCAGCTGTGTTCCTGTACATATGCTCAGGCCTGGGTATCACCGCCGGTGCGCACAGGCTATGGGCTCACAAGTCATACAAAGCGCGCTTGCCACTTCGAATTCTGCTTACTTTCTTCAACACCTTGGCCTTCCAAGTAAGTTTATCTTAACAACTAACTAATTCAAGAAGGCATCCAAAATATTAGTCACCAATCTTGTTGCTTTTTGTCATGAGATCAAATTAAATTAAATTTCATTTATTTCGGACAGCAGTGATCCAATTGTATTAGTTATTACAAACAATTATATTCTAGTTTTAGTAGAACTGATTAAATAAAGGTCGTAAGTATGTAGGTATGCTATGACTACACAAAATATTCATGTAGATATCAGTATTTATTTGGGCACCCAAGTAAAACAACAGAGGAACAACAACTAATTAAGTACCGATTAGAAAGATAAAATATAATTCCACTTGTTTATGAAAGATTAAAGATTAACAAAGACAAAAGAATTTGTATAAATAATGTTTGATCTCCGTAACTAAATTTTAAACAGTGCATAAAATTAGCTTAAGGTTTTTAACTTGAAAGGTAGAGGGCTAAGAAAGAGCACAGGTCTCATGAAAAGACATGTGCCTTGGAATAACCCGACTATCTATTGAAATACGTGCACCCAGCACAAAGTTCATAAAGGTTAAAAGGCATAGAAAATGTGTGCGTAAATGATAACGTATTGCGTAGTTGTGACGTCATATTATATTGTCTAGGAAAGTGGGGGAAATTACTTGAATGTTATTTAAAGTCACCTTCAGCAATACGGTTTTAGGTCTAAAGATGGAATGCTTAGGAAGGCCACTTAATATTGACTTTAGACTTTAATAGCCCATCTTTCACGATCTGGTGACCAGAATTTATAGCTTAGTAGTTCTTACGCTTAAAACGATTATTATTTATACCTTGCAGGTACATTTTTTTTTGTGATTTATTTTTTTTTACATGAAAGTATCGTTGTGATTAGAAAATTTCTTCTGTCCAGAGAATTGATAGTTAATCGGTGTTCAACAATGGGATAAAAAACGTTGGGATATTTCCGACATACTTTAGTGAGCAGGGCACATTGCTCGCAGAAAAAGATGGCCGATGGGGCTTCTGAAGTTGCGACCGCGTACCGGAAGACGTAACGTCGGAAGGCCTCCCACAAGGTGGACCGATGACCTTGTGAAGGCCGCAAGAATCGCTAGATGCGGAAAGCACAGAACCGGTCGAAGTAGCGGCGCTTGGGGGACGCCTATGTCCAGCAGTGAACGTCTTTCGTCTGAAATGATGATGATGATGATTTTGAACAAAGAATAGAGACGAGTCCATACCTTCACCACGTGAACAAAACTTACTATCAAAAGCATGCATGTGCTTATCACGCGTGAGAAACTAGCGTTATCAGGATCACCTTTTAACACGAGTATCGGCGATTACCCTCTGACTGTAATTAAGTTATCAGCGTGCAGTTGTAGCTAATGATCTGCGTGATCGATCGGTACTTTCTACAATAAACAATGTTTTATCTACAGTAATTTGCTCTACATAACAGTTATGGAATATAATTCTTAAATCGAAACATTAAACATGCATTACTTTAAGGAGGTAGTTAATCAATTAGGTGTAGAAATAGGCCCTTGGCACAATCTCACTTCAGTTTTGAAATATTTTGACTTGATTAAGTTAACTCTATTTTAAAATGCTAGAATGCCTTTATAGAAATGCTAAGCGAAAACAGAAAGCTGATAAAAAAAAAAAACAAATTAAAACACAAAAAATAAAAAACAAAAACAACAAAAAAAAACAAAAAACCAAAAAACTTTAAATAAATATAATACACTTCTGGACACATCTTTTGGCCCACCTTGTATTTTCAGTTTCATTTGGTCCTAGCTAAAATTTTATATTAGGTCGAGCAAAAAGTTTTTATGCAGTTTTGAACCTGGCACATTCACAATTTCATTCAATAGTCTTTTTTTGAATTTCGAACACAGAATTTAAAGAAACAAAAGACAATTTGGAGCCTGTTTGTTGATATCAAAAAATCGAATACTACGAAAACTTGGTTTTATTGGTTTACTTGTATTTAATTCTTGAAAAAGTGATTGATATCTTTGGTTTTGCAACAAACATTACTTATTCTTAACATTAAGGTGAGGTTCTATCAATAATCTATGGATACTTCACCTGAAGTCGCCGCCCAAGCTGTGGCACTTATTCAGGCCGGACACAGCCAAAGAAACGTGAGTGCTCAACTTAATTTAAGTCGATCTGCGGTCCGAAATGTTTATCGGAGGTACCTAGAGACTGGCGGCTTTGTTCGTCGCCAAGGAAGGCCACGATCTCGGGTCACAACTGAAAGGCAGGATCGATTCATCGTGACGACCAGCTTGAGAAATCGTCACCTTACCTCCATTGAGATACAAAACCAACTTCGCAACTTCCACGGAGTATCTGTGAGCGCTCGAACTGTTCGGAGAAGGTTAAAAGAACGCGATATGGTACCACACAAGCCCGCTAATGGCCCCAAACTAACGCTAGCCCACCGAACAGCGCGCCTTCATTTCGCACGCAGTCATTTAAATTGGACACAGCAAGATTGGAGCAGTGTACTCTTTTCTGATGAGTCTAAAATTGTGTTACATGGCAATGATGGAAGGAAGAAGGTCTACCGACGTAAGGGAGAGCGTTTCGCACAATGCTGCTAGGAAGAGAGGGTTGCTTATGGCGGTGGCTCATGGACTGTCTGGGGCGGTATATCCGCGAGCAGCAAAACTCAACTTGAGGTTGTTACAGGACCACGGCTGCCAACATTAAATGCTGAAAGGTACTTTCGTGAGTGCTTAGAACCTCACGTGATACCATACGCGGACTATGTGGGCCCAAATTTCCTTTTTATGCATGATAATGCAAGAGCCCATGCGGCCGGCATCGTCAGGGAATATCTTCGGGATGTGAACATCACAGTTATGGACTGGCCAGCCAGAAGCCCAGACATGAACCCCATTGAGCACATGTGGGACGAGCTAAAAAGACGTGTTAGGGCTCGTCAGCCAGTTGCCCAGACGATGCAGGAGTTGAAAACTGCCATAGAAGAGGAATGGGAGATGATCCCTCAAAATTTCATAGAGTGGTTGATAAACTCTATGCCTAATCGTATGAGAGCTGTGGTAGATGCCCATGGAGGCAACACGCGTTATTAAATTAAACCTTTATTTGATAAAACATGTTTTTTATTCAAAAATCAATTGCCTTTAACAAGGCGCATATCCGACTTGTTAGGCGTAGCTCCATGTCGTATGGTATTCTGAATTCAAATTTAAAACAATACGATCGAAAAAGATGGTAAAATGTATCAGGTTTAAAACTGCATTTCAGTTTTTGTTCAATCTAGCAATCATATTTCGGTAGGGGCCATCGAAACCTAAACTCTAAGGTGGGCCAATAGATGTGTCCAGAAGTGTATAATTAATCTGTGTCCAGCAGTAGACTGCGATGAGCCGTTGATTAATACCTTATCGTGTACGTGTGTTAGAATTATCTACTTTATCGTAAAAATACCTGCAAAAACACAGTTGTTGTTTTACTTGTCATTAAAATCTAGTAGCAATAGAGATTACACGGATAAACTTTTACTGAAGTGCGTCAAAGTTGACAAACAATGATTAAACAAATATTAATGAAACAGGTGTTTCTATGGGAATACAATAACAAACAACAATTGGCATCGTATCGACCGATAAGTATTGCAGTAGACTAGCAAAACGTTGCCGACTCCTTAATAATTATAATTTCTATATTTACACTTCAAAGTTACAGGCATCTGTGTAGCCCTGACTTTTACCTGTACTAGGAGTTCCTGTATCACAGGAGCCAGAGACTAGTTGACTCCTTGCTACAAATATATTGGCCAACCTTTTGCCAAAAGTGGTTATTTTATAAGCCTATTACTTATGTTATTGGTATAATGCTTAGGTATGACAATGGACCTTACCAACTTTTCAGTCACATTCACTCCAGACGACGTTGACAGTTTTTTTTAGGAATTTCCTCTAAAGCAAGAATGCGATGCTTGTTGCTTTCCCGGTTTAATTTTAGTTTCCATACCTAGATTTTAATTTTGAACCAAACCTACTACGTATCTATATTTCACTACTAACAAATTTAAGTAAATAACTCACAAAGCAGGATCATGAAGAATCTCCTCTCAACTTCTTGTTCTCCTTCCAGGATGCCGTAATCGACTGGGCACGTGACCACCGGATGCATCACAAGTACTCGGAAACTGACGCTGATCCCCACAATGCGACACGAGGCTTTTTCTTCGCCCATGTCGGCTGGCTGCTGGTCAGAAAACACCCACAGATCAAGGCGAAGGGACACACCATTGATCTTAGTGACCTCAGGAGTGACCCCGTTCTGCGCTTTCAGAAGAAGTAAGTTCATGTTTTGTAACTAAAAAGCCGGGTCTCCTGTGCGTCCTTTTGCGAAAGATTACACAAAAGCATCGAAACAAAGAGGCGTGGCTTAAATATATTTGAACACGTAGGAGACAGCAAATGATTATGTGTAAGATTTTTTGTGTAATGTTTTGCAAAAAGACGCGCAGGAGACCCGGCTTTAGAAGTCGTCAACATCACATGTGTGTTTAGATTTGATTTGTATTCACGCGACGGAACACGACGATGGAGGTTCAAAATATATTGCACAAAATATTTTAATCTACGTACGAGTACATACGAGTGTGAATGTACAGTCAACAAAAGAGATCTAGGCAGGATATACTAACATATTTGTATGTGAATTGCTTCATGTTCAATTTTGTGACAATAGGTATACAATTTTGTGTTGGTGTGTTACACATGTAGGAGTGTTGCAAAAACAAAGTAATATATATAAAATTGAACATGAAGCAATTCACTTACAAATATGTTACTCTACCCTGCCTAGATATCTCTTTTGTTGACTGTACATTCACACTCGCGTTAGATGTTTCAATATGCAAAAAAAAAGACCATTTTCATTTTTACGTGCTTCTTGTTTGAGTTTGTCTAAAAATAAACTAAGCTGTTAAAACAAAGTAACTACCTACTTACTGCCAACGTGTCTTGCCCTTAATGTAGGAACGTAAATACATTGTCAAATGAGTAGGTATTTTTCTTTTAAACAATTGATCTTTATAATGTACTAACATGATTATTTCTCTTGCAGATTCTACCTGATCCTCATGCCGCTGGTCTGCTTCGCGATGCCGATGTACATCCCCACGTTGTGGGGTGAGTCCCTGTGGAACGCGTACTTCGTGTGCTCGATCTTCCGCTACGTGTACGTGCTGAACGTGACCTGGCTGGTGAACTCCGCCGCCCACCTGTGGGGCGCCAAGCCTTACGACAAGAACATCAACCCGGTGGAAACCAGACCCGTCTCCCTCGTGGTGCTCGGCGAAGGCTTCCACAACTACCATCACACTTTCCCCTGGGACTACAAGACCGCTGAACTCGGGGACTATTCCCTCAACCTCACTAAACTTTTTATTGACACCATGGCCGCTATCGGATGGGCATATGACCTCAAAACGGTGTCCACTGACGTCATCCAGAAACGCGTGAAGAGAACCGGCGACGGCAGCCACTCCGTGTGGGGCTGGGATGACCAAGAAGTGCACCAGGAGGACAAGAAACTAGCAGCTATTATTAACCCAGACAAGACTGAATAATCAAACCGACCCCGTTTGATCCAATTCCATTAGTTTTTAGATCGAAGGTATACTTGTATTATATACTAAATGTGAGGGAAATGTGATACCTGTAATATTATTTATTTTATTTATAATTCGCAGTGATAATGGTTATCAAGACTTTTAGAATTAATTCTTAGATTTTTAACAAATGATGCCCATCTGTTTCCTGTAGACAGAATACAATAAATAATACCAAAATAATATATTGTTTACCTACCTAGGTACTTATAAATTTACTCATAATATGTCATTGATGAATTAATCTTCTTTAAAATAAATAGTACCTACAAATGCATGCTTATACAGGGTTAGTTTTCAATGACCAGCTAAATTTGCACAGGGCGTTCTACCCATGAATATGAACAACTTTTACTATGGGACCAACTTTAAAATCACGAAAAAAAAACAGCTGTTTCATACAAAAGTTCAATACCTACTCGACCAAAATGTATGAAACAGCAGATTTTTTTTTTCGAGATTTCAAAGTTGGTCCCATAATGAAAGTTGTTCATAATCATGGGTAGAAAACCCTGTGAAAATTTGGCTGATCATTGAAAACTAACCCTATATAGTGCGCTACATACAATTTAGCCATTCTCTTTAAGTTTTAAGTTTTCCCATAGTAACTTAATTCAAAAACTTCGAAGTGACTTCAAGTAATGTTCTCCATTAAATTGCACCGTCTGTAAGAAGCTCTATTCATTCTCCGCCGAAGCAATTGATTGGCACATTACACTACATACAGATTCACACAACACTTTTATTATCTCTTCGTTTTTATTTAAATTCTGGACCTTGAAAATATTTTATCATAATTATTATGTTTTTGTTACATTATCATGCGTGTGAATCACGCGATGTTGTTACAGTAGGCAAGTCCGAGCTTTGCATAACTACAATCGTCTTTATTTATAATTTATTATCTTGGAATTATCAACTTGGGAGAGAATCAGCTGGTAAACAGCATAAAAAGACGAGAAATGTTTGTCAGATAAAATCTATAAGGGATGAAACTGGAATAGTTCTTTCGGATGAGGAGAAAGTTAAGGATAGGTGGAAGGGCTATTTTGAAAGACTGATTAATGAGAAGAATGACAGTAGTGTGTTTGAGAATAAACCAGTAAATAAATGAGGGGTTAGTGAGAATGGACGAAGTGAGGAAGTGAGGATGGCAGTAAATAGAATGAAGAATGGTAAATCAGTGGGTCCAGACGGAATACCAGTTGAAGCGTGGAAGATGTTACGGGTAGATGGATGGACGTGGCTAGCTTTACTCTTCTATAAGTTGTTGCTGGAAGAAGCCATACCTGACAAATGGTGTGACAGTTTGCTGGTGCCCATTTTTAAAAATAAAGGTGATTTGCTGGAGTGCAACAACTATATAGGAATAAAGCTAATGTAACATATTATGTAAGCTTGGGAAAAGTTATTGAAAGGTATTGTTGAAAGGCGACTGAAAGGAGAGAGTGAAATTTCGCAAAACCAATTCGGTTTTATGCCTGGTCGGCGAACAACGGATGCTATCTTCGCTATCCTCCAGCTGTGCGAGAAATACAGAGGGGCGCATAAAAACTTGCACATGGTATTCGTTGACCTCGAAAAGACCATAGAAATACAAAAAAACCGAGTGCCTCGTGAAGTTTTGTGTTGTGTTCATAAGGAGAAATGTGTACCTGGGAAGTATGTGCAGTTGATTCGAGCGATGTACAGTCGCTGGATACTGACCCAAGTCCGATCTACAGTAAGCACTACTGGCAGCTTCTATGTGGCTGTCAGCTTGCACCAAGGGTCAGCATTTAGCCCTTACCTCTTCCTGGTGATAATGGACTCTCTTACATCGGACATCCAGGAAGAAGCTCCCTGGTGTTAGCCGATGACATTGTGCTGGTTGCCGAAAGCGGCCTAGAGCTCCTGAGCAGATTGGAGGTGTGGTGGGAAAGACTGGAGACCGTTGACCTGAGATTGTCGGACTAAAACAGAGTAGCTAGTTACTTGTTTTATGATTTTGGCGGTCTCTGCAGTCCTGAGCTCATAACTCTCGCCGGAATGCCCTTACCAATCTGCTCAGACTTTCGGTTCCTCGGGTCGCTTGTCCAAGGAGATGGCGAAACAGACCAAGACGTAACGCGCCGGATCAACTCTGGATGGATAAAATGGTGACAGGTCACATGAACAACTTGCGACCCATGGATGCCCCTCAAGTTAAAGCAGATTCGTCCCTCTTCATCATATGTTCATGCTTGCGATGAGTAGGGACAAAACGCACGTGACTAAAAGAGTGATAAATATACATGTTGATGGATGGAGAGGGAGAGGAAGGCCAAAGAAAATATGGATGAATTGTGTGAGGAATGATATGAAAGGGAAGGGAGTGAATGATACCGTGACAGTTGACGGGAGAATAGAAGAAGAAAACGTTTTGCGCTGATCCCACGTAACATGGGATAAAGGCAGGAAGATCATGACAGCAAAAACATTTAGTTACTCTTATGAGCTTAGTTTACAACACATTTTTATTTCTTATATTTTCTTAGCTTATACTCGTACAAAGAGTGCCTTGTTTAACCCGATCTATTTCTGTAAAAGAATCGCCGTGAAAACTTGAACCTCTATGGTGAACACCAAGGCGTAGTGAGTGATCTTGTAGTAAGCTGTTTTTTTCAACTGTTGCTAGGGAGTGACACTATTGACAGCTCACTTCACCCAAGTTTTCACTACTACCACAGATTAATACAGATGGGACATTCCGCAGTTTAGGTGTGAAGCTACAAGTACGCGGCGGGCTCATCTCACTAGGTCAATTCAGTGTGGACTGCCGCGCACCGGCCGGCTCGCACGTTAGTTCGATACTCACTCATGCGCCGCGTCCGTCGTAAAAGAACACAACCCTAACGAAGGTTTAAGAGTTACGCGATAGAAAGAGAGACAACTTATAGGTGAATATAACTGTAGGTAATGAAGCGTCGTGCGATCTGAATTGCACTTTATTGTGTCGTAGCAAGAGTCGCTTTTTATTTAAATTGTTTTGTGGAGTGTCCCATCTGTATTAATCTGTGCTACTACAGACAGACCTTCGCAGTCATAAATCATAAAAAGAAGGTTGTACATAAAAGTATTACAGTTAACGTTCGTTACTTCATAATTATGTAGGTATTAAAGGTATTGCACTCACTTAAAAAACCTTTCCTATAAAGAAGAAATGTGAAGATATGAAGCAATTGACCTAATTTTGGTGACAACGAATGAGATTAATTACCTAATTATTATCAATTATCGTTTCCTTCATTCAACTGGCGACAAATTTTTATCTTTTTCAACAGTTAGCAGCTTGGCTAAAGCATGATTTAAATTCCCGTCTTCGTTAAGTTCATAGACTACATGTTTACATGGTAAATGATCCATTGGCCAAAGTCATCGAACCTTCCTACGTACGCCTTATGAATTGTAAATAGATACTAATACAGGTATGTATAATACATAGTTAGGTTCTCCTGTCATATGAGATTAATTATGTAAGTGTGGGCGAGGCAGTTTGATGACATGCATTAGGATTATGACATTCGACACAATAAGGCCCATTTACCATATTAGGCCCACAACGTGACGTAGTAATGTACGCCTTTGTATATCTATCCATAGTATCTTCGAGTCAAAAACTTAAGGTATGAAAATGTCGTATGATACTCAAACACAAACTCGAAGCATTTACTTCAAATAAACCAATTACAGGCACTAAACATGAAGCTAGTTGCCCATTCCAAATCGTAGTAGTTCCTATGGAGAAGAACGGGCAATAAACTCCACGGACACTCTTTTAAATCAAACTTAAATCTATTAACTTTGGATATTTCGGAGCTGACTTTTCCTAACTAAAACAATGCTTTTGTTTAGACAGAAGAATAAAACCTCCTGCTTCTTCGTCGTATCGATGATTCCATTTATGTTTTAAATAAGCATCGACCAGAATTTAGCCACTTTGACAGCGTTATCGTTGGCCTCGCAAAAGATCTTCCATAGTGCAGGTGATTTTGCATAGAAAACACGACAAGAGGTGAGACATCATTTGCGATGTGTACTCATCGGAGTACCCTCTAAGTTGTACCTGCAGCGGCTCTCCTGACTTCTTGCTGACTGGGCCTGCTTTTGACCTCGATCACGCCTGATGGAAAGCCATCGCTTTAAAATAAGGTCTATGTTGGAACGAGCGTGCCCAAAAGATGCCTTTCTTTTACAAACAAGATCAAAGTTAAAAGCATGCAGGTATATGATTTTGCAAATCGTAAACAAGACATATAAAAAAGAATTTTTCAAAGTCTTAAAAACGTAAAACTCAGTTTCTTCCTCTCCCCGCCTACTGTATTATGACGCTACTTTCTACAACAGGCTGTAATTTCAATTAGGGGTGACTGCGCGTCTGCACTGTATGGTTGCCGCAATTTGACCGCTTGTTTAGATCAAAGCAATTACTTTAGTAACCAGGGTGTAGCTTTTTACTGTATTATTAAAGATATACTTTTTTTTTTATAGAAGACTAGCTCTTCTCCGCGACTTCGTCTGCAATCCAGGATAAAAGTAGCCAATGTCTTTTCCAGTTCATGGTCTACCCATGTGCCAAATTTCATCCAAATCCGTTCAGCCGTATTAGCGTGAAAGCGTACCAAACACATAAACTCACTTTCGCATTTATAATATAAACTAGCTTCCGCCCGCGGCTTTGCCCACGTGGTGTGTCGATAAAAAGTAGCCTATGTCCTTTTCCAGGTCATAGTCTACCCGTGTGTATGCCAAATTTCTTCCAAATTCGTTCAGCCGTTTGAGCGGTATGAAGTAACAAACATACAAACCCACACGCACACACACACATTCTTTCACCTATATAACATGTATTAGTGTGACTACATACATACATACATAGGTACTGGAATATGCCCCTCACTGGTAGGTTTCCTGCTAAATCATATAATATGATTGAGCTAGAAGTGGCTTATACTTATTGCGGGGTCAAATTAAATTAGCTAGCGAAACTCCGCAGATGTGATGGGTATCGATATCTAAACACGTTAAAAAAAAATTTGGTTGATGATATATTTTTGGTCTTTTTTTTTTTTTTTTTTTTGGGGATGGGAAATCATCAAATGACTTCTCCCGCTCTGGGCAGAGCGGGAGGCCGTGTCAGACTTTTACTGACTAAAACCCACCCGTGTTCCTTCAGTTGCCCGTGCCAGGGCCACGGTATCTCTTTCGAACTACCCGCGACCCCGGCGGCATCGGCCCAATTGACCCCGTCACTGCTGACATCTCTTTGAGGCGCGCGTGGAACACAACGCGCCGTCGACCCGGGCCTGGCCCTTACCGGACGGCGAGCTGCCCATTACTCGTCGTCCGCAAGCCCGCGCCTACGGTGGCCGGGAATCGGCGATAGATTCCCGCAGCCCAGGGCGTCTCCTACCGTAACTAGTGTAGTTACTAAAATGTCACTTTAAAAGAAACAGGTTTTTTTTTTTGTAAACTTCAGCATGTTCGTTGTTCGTCACGTGTGCGGAGTTTCACTAACTAATTTGATATGAACCTGTGCATCGGCTAGTAATCGAACTCAGGTCCTCTCGCTCGAGCTGCCGTTTCTTAGTTAAACACAAAATATTTAATGTTGGTCTGTGAAATAGACCCAAATTTGTTCTGCCTATTTAAAAGTGTAATAGGTACAGTCGTTCGAATAAGAATGCAATGCGTAATACACAATGCATCAGAAAAATTTGTCTTCCCTGAAAATTGCAGAACAGGAATCATAAATTGCTCACTCGTTTTACCGAATCCGCTTCCCAAGTAAATACTTGGGAAGCGGATTCGTTATAATTCCACAAGGGAATTAAGCTCAACCAAATCCCTTGTGGAATGACTATCTCTGGTGTTTCGACGAGAAAATACATCCGAACGTCAAAGGCTTCGTAAAAGAGAAAATTGTGAAATAGGTACTTTCTTACTTGAAAATTCAACCTTCTTCCCTGCAGTGCCGATCTTAACTTTCCAAAAATAAATATACACTTAAATATTATGTTATATCCCATAAAGTGAAATCTAATTCACTTCCCCAGTCTTTTGTACTGCGGCGTGAAAGATCGAAATCGACTCAACGTAATCGACGAACGTAATAACAATAAAGAAATGTTTTAGGACATCGATATATTTCTTTTATCACCTCTCTGCATCGCTGTAAACGTGCCACGTAATACTGGAGGTGACAATTCGGGGGAGAAATGTCACTAACGCTGAGTCAGGACCGAAAGGAAACGAAAGAAATTAGGACAAACTTTTTTAATTTCACTAACCGTGTTATTTATGTAAAGTCAGGGAAAATAATTGTTACGAAACTACTCAATTCAAATCTCAACTGTCATTCTTTGACAGTTGTATGAAATGGCTATAAAGTAACGCGTCCACTAGCTCGGAATCCGAGCGTACGCACCGCATTTAAAATTTTGTGTGTGGACGTTTGTGAGTGGCCCTCTATCGGCATTTAATGCCGATACAGTGCATCCACTGCATTTGGATTTTACATCGGCAATGTCAACCAGTGTTTCCACTTTTAAGGATTTCGCCCTTTTTAGGGTTCCGTACCAAACTGGTAAAAAGGAACCCTTATGGTGTGACTCAGTCTGTTTGTCCGTCTGTCACAGCTGGATATCTCAAGAACTACTAATGCTATCAACTTATTTATCTTCAAAACGTAACACGCGCAGGGCAATTTATCAATTGCCATCAATTTCTAATGGAGTAATATTCTCAATCACTTCAGTTGCACTTCTGACCCAGTGGACGCGTACCTACACGGCAAATGGACGTAGGTTATCAATTTGCTTAACAATGAATTTCCCTGACTGTACCTAGAAAGTAACATACCGAATATGTATAATCATCTGATTTTATGTGGGAACTTAAGTGCCAAAATATATTTTGCTGTAAGGATCAACATGTTGATAAGAAACAACTTAATTTTACGTAGAAACCTAAAAGTAAATTGGCTAGTAAATATTTTTATGTTTACTAGCTAATCTAGCCCAAAAGTAAAATAACTTGTTTACTCATATCTTACAACGTTTTGTACCATTATTCTAGACTGTAATACCGACCGACGGACCGACCGACCGACCGACCGACCGTACCCGACCGACTACCTACTACGTACTATAATGATGAAAGAATTTACAGCTTTTTATAGAAAATCCGACTGATCTAGTGATTTATCTTAGTAGGATTTGCAGTTTCAGATTGGCAAATCTTTCTAAAGATACCTACCTTTTGAAGCTTTTAGTAGAGTAACTGACAGTGAATGTCAAATACAGAAAAATAGATCAAAGCAAAAACATTCTAAGGGCAAGTTTCACCAAACTTCATAATCGGACATTAGTAAATCAGACATTAAAATAAACATCGATGTTAATGGTACTCGTATTTACGTTCCACCAGAAAAAAATAACACCACATTATGATGTATCATTCACTCTTATAACCAAGGTCAGTTGTCAAAGCAACAAAATAAAAAGTCGCCATGTCACATGTCAATGTTTACTGATAAGATAATACACAATTTTAGCTAGCCACTGCCGTATAGAATAGACCCACGTTAAATAATACAATTAAATTAAAATGTCAGTTGTGTAGTCAAGTTTGAGTGTGTTTATGCAACATTTAATTTTGTCGGTACATAATTACTAGGCCCGATTTAAACTTTACTTTGATGTGATGAATATTGAAGCTTATTTTCAATCAAATCCAACACATCTAAGGCTGATTGTTTTGATAGGCGAAATCTTGTGCGAAAATCCACTTCATCGTATTCTTCAAAACAGAGCCACCGTTCTTTAAAGGATGTCGTACTTAATCGTCCAAGTCATTCAAAATTTCCATTACGTTTTGATCTTCGAAAATAAAGTTGTACGCTGCTTCTTTGTTGATTTTGACGGACGGAACGGACTAATGTCAGTTAGCAAGTTAACGGACCTCTAGGACAGCAATTAAATTTAACGCCTGATTAAGACATTTAAGCATGGATTAGCGTTTGGTGAAACACGCGCTACTCTTAATGTTCCGTTAAGATTTTAACAGAAGATTAAACTAACGGTATGGTGAAACTAGGTCTTAAGCTTTGGTTTTCGAGGAAAGTGGTTCCGTCATATTAAAACAGCCGTCATCAAAATCTGTAATTTTCACCATTATTTGACATTAAGTCAAACCCGGGCGGGGTTTGACCCACAGATTTAAATCGCTAGATTTGCCCTTACCTTATTTTGTCACAGAAAAAGTGTCTATACTGAAAAGAGTGAGTTCACACATTATTAAATAACGTTTTCAAGACAGTCAAGTCGTCACTGCGTCATTGTGTATCAGAGGTCTCAAAACGAAACAGAAACGCGACTATCTTTTGACGTGGTCTATCTAACCATTTAAATCTTTGCCGCTGTCATTATTTTCATGACAGCCGTCACTGCGGCCGTTAAGTGCGGCCACCGCTCTTCTAAGAAACCGTAGCTTAAGAGAAACAACTTTACCGAAAAAAAACTTTTTTACAAAAAATTACAACCGACTTCCAAAAACAGCACTACAAAGTGAAAAATAACTTTAATTTCGGAAGTCGGTGTCTAGTTAAATATATTTTTCGTTTTTTCCCACCAACTTCCGAAATTAAAGTTATTTTTCACTTTGTAGTGTTGTTTTTGGAAGTCGGTTGTATTTTTTTGTAAAAAAGTTTTTATTTTTCACTTTTTAGTTGTAGTAGCTACCCCACACAAATTCTAATACCACTACCTGCAAAACAAATTAGAACATCATCCATATAAAAGTGGGGAAAAAATACGTATTATTGATGCTAACTCAAAAACTACCGAAGCAAAGTTAATCAATTTTATATGGGACCAACTGTGATGTATACCCTCTCGAACAAAACAAAAAAAAAATCCAAATCGGTCCAGCCATCTTCGAGTAATCGGGGAACATACATGATAAAAAAAAAAAATTAAAACAAAAGGTTCCGAGGAGTTGAGAACCACCTCCTTTTTGAAGTCGGTTAAAAAAGAGATTATGCGAATATTTCATAAGTTAGTAGTAGTGTTGTTAGTGTAGGGAGTTTTTTTACGTTTGATGAGAAAAACACTATTCCATAATTAGAAAATCAGAAAAGAATAGATACTACTACCTTGGAGCTGACTGTGGATGTCATTGTATAATATGACAAGCAGAGTTTTAAGGAATAATTAAAAAATGAATACCTTCTAAATTGTTATTTATTTATGTGACCCGGTAATTGAAAGGCGCGGAGCCCTTAAAGTACCTACCTACCCTACCTATCACAAAAATACCATACAATTAAATTAACAGTGTCTATCCGTATCTGTTCCTTTGTCTATTTCGTAAGGCCTTAGAACTACTAACGAGCAAGTACTAAAGAGAGGCTTCTACTTAATGGCCACGAGCAAAGTTGAGTTAAGTCTTAACGGTATGAAATCTGGCTTTTACGAGAGGTATAAACCTAGAGACATATTGTAATACTTGCGTCTTTTAGTAGTACCTTTTCTTCATCAGTTTTTTTTTGTCAACGATTTTAAAAGTTATTTTGTACTCTAAGGTCGTAAGTTTCTATTTATAGTTGTACAAGATAAACCGCTCGACTATTCTGTTAAAGCCACTAACGATGTACTGGGTAGGATTCCCAGGTCGATAAAACGGTCGGTCAGTCGAGTAACAAATGAGCTCGGTTTATTCATCTCTGCAAATGGGATTAATTTGTGCCAGAAAGAAGAAATAAACGTTTGTAGCATATCAATTGCCTTACATAATGAGCACTTTTGCCAGTATAACAAAGCATATGTTCAATTTGTTCAATCAGATTATGAAACCTTATCAAAAAGATACAAAATAAAAATCATCCCCTAACATCATACTGTATACGGGTGCGTCAAGGCCTGACGAAAATTATTTTTTATCAGTACTTCCCTATCGCTAGCCAAAGCGACACTGTGCACAGTCAATAGTTATATCGAACACACATTGTATTGAAACAGTGAGAGTCATTAATTCTAAAAACATTGAATAATAACTTTTAAGTAGTTTTAAGATATTTTAGACAAACGAAACACAAATGTCGTTCATAAACGACAGCGAATACGAGAACAATTCCTTTTCTTTCTTCGGACCAGTTGAGATGGCGTTCTACGACGAACTAGACGACACATACACAGTCAAGATAGTCGTGAGCGTCATTCTGGGGATCTTAATGGCGGTGAGCGTGATCGGCAACGTGGGCACGCTAGCGGTAATAGCCAGGGACCACACCATGCGCACTCCCACCAACTGCTACCTCGCCAACCTCGCCATCACCGACTTACTCACAGCCCTCTTCATCCCTCTCGAAATATACATCATATTCGTACCAGATTTCTATCCCCTAGGAGAAGTAGGATGTCGAATACATTTCATCCTCTGGGACGTATTCAGTAACTGCAGCCTACTCATCATCACTGCATTTACGATTGAACGGTACATCATAGTGACTAAACCCTTTTTTCGGCAAAAGCTGACGTTGAATTCTCGCGTCTTCAAAATTGTAGGTGTTATATGGGTCATCTCACTTGGATTTTGCATCCCCGACGTGTTCTACATAGATCTGTTGGAACGAAAAGAGTACGTGTATTGCTACTATACGTTGACGAAGAGTGCAAGCACTGTCGTCGCCGCCGAGATATTCGTCTTCTTCGTAATACCGATGACGACTATATTGGTGTTGTATATTAAAATAACAATAAAGTTGAAGTCGGCGCAGAAAAAATTGCGGAGCAGTCCGGTAGTTGGAAAACAGAACAGAGACAAGGCGGTGAAAATGATTGGTTAGTACTCATATTTTGTTTAACAATTTTATTTAAACGTGGGAACGTGACCAGCAATCGGAATTTGAATCATTTTGAAGCAAATTGCTTATCCATTGCTTCATATGTTCGAAAAATTTATCAGCTCGATAACGTAAATAACGCAATGAATGTTGTTGAACTGTCAAAATGAAACCGATTCCGATTTATAGTGTGTTACGCAACTAGGGTGCCGGTAGAGATTATCGTTGCCTTAAAAAAATATGTTAGTACCTACTTAAACCTTATCATAAATTAAGAATTTCAGGTGGTAGCGCACTAGTGGACAATTTAACCCTAATTATAATATTATAACAACGAATGTTTATATAGTAACGATGTTTTCACCCATACTTGTCAAAGGCTATTTAATTATCAGAATGATTGTATATAAAATCCTACTAATAACATAAACGCGAAAGTTTGTGAGTATGGATGGATGGATGTTTGTTAAGTACTCTTTCACGCCAAAACTACTAAATGGATTTTAATGAAATTTGGCACACATATAGTTTATAACCTGGATTAACACAAATAATACTTTTTATCCCAAAATTCTGACGGGTTCTAGACTTACGTGGGTGAAACAGCGGGGCGCTGCTAGTGTAGTTATAATCAAGAATACGCTTGACATAACTAATAAGAAAAATAAATTATTGTACGTACCTATAATACCGTAATTATTGTACCTAATGATTTCTCCGTAAGTTCTCAGAACTAGCTCTTTGAAGTTGTTCATAGTATTTCAATCAAGAATCTCTTTCTTTTGAAGAGCATTAAGATAAATAAAAATATTAAGTCTTCCTTGGGCTTATGGAACCTCCTTGTTTTGATTCTATTAATTAAATTTTGTGCAAGTGCCTGCACAAAGTGGTGTTATTTACTTTGCTAAACAATCCGTGCAAGCGGGTGCAATGTATCTTGTGTACTTTAAGTTGTACTCTTAGAAAGCGAGTTCATTTCCTTGCGACAAGCAGCACGATATACTAAGTGGGACAATAGAATAAGTAGAAATGTGTTTACCATTAGGATTTTAACTGTGGGAGTAGAGTACAAAAAGAAAATGAATGAAAAAAAGAAGTCGAAACTATGCGGCCTAAAAAAAAAAATGTTTGAGAATGTGCAAACAGCGTTCTTTCATATGATACCCCACATGGCCTAGTAGCCCCACTTCGAATTTTTAAGACCCTCTTTCACAGTCCCTATAGCAATTTTTTTTTTTAATTTCTTTCTTATTTGCAAAATAGTTGGGCAAACATCATTTAAAACTGTTCTAAATTTAAATTCCAAGATGTTAGTAGTTCTTGAGATATCCATCTGTGACAGACAGACAGACACAGACTGAGTCGCACCATAAGGGTTCCTTTTTACCATTTTGGAACGGAACCCTTAAAATCACAATACAAAAAACTAAACGTAGCATAATCAGCCAATAATGTTCCCACTGCTGAGACATAGGCCTCCTCTCTATAAGAGGGACTGGGTCGTAATAAACTACGAGGAATAATATTATAGTGCAAGTTATTGGATGTCTCATGTCTTCGAATTTCGGTTATAGGACATACCGGTTGCTACACTATATTTTCCTTCACCGTTTTGAGAACAGTGGTGATGAAAAGATTTACACATAGTGCCTGTTTGGGTTCAAACCTACGACCTTACAACTCGTAAGTCGCGGTCTTTTCAACTCGGCCACTAATTCACAAATGTAGCAATATAAAGTATTTTTATTATATTTCTAGATTGTTTTACAAATATTTACCAATTAAATATAGGCTAGTTTTGAGTACAAATGAGTTAAGCATCTGTAGCCGAACTAGGCAAAACCTGTATTTCGGCTATCAGTGCCAATCCCCGCGGATAATCTTACATTTATCATAGCCATTAACATTAATTTTTACAAGATATTTACCAATAGTGTTATTTTACACATCATAATATATTATTATAATATGTAGAGTAGGAGTGCGTGACCTCTCATTGTGTGGAATAGAGTGAGAGGGTGTGTGTGAGTGTGTGTGTGGTGTGTGTGTGTGTGTGTGTAATCCTTGAGAAAGTTAAACATTTGGAAGTTTATACATTGCAAAATCGACTCCGAAGTGTGTGAGTTCGTAACTGTACAAGCATAGCATACTGTAACTGAAATGAAAGAAAATATTTTTTTTTCAGTGGGTAGATACTCCATCTTATGAAATGCCACTTTATTATAACAACAGAAGCCGTACAAGAAAAGAATTTAAATATCATGTAAAGTAGGTGAGGTACTGAAACTGTAATTTATGTTTTATTTTCAGCGGCCGTTGCTGCGTCTTTCTTTCTCTCGTGGACGCCATATTGTATTTTCCGCATAATGATGGTGTTACCAAAATTTGATTACGAGGATTATTATAACGTAAGTTTAAAGATATAACAATGCTAATTACTGCAATATTAGTATTTTAAATTACGCCTTAGTTACTTTTAACGTTTATACATTAAAAGGACAATACTCACAATACAATAGGGATGATGCCTGGGTGAAAGAAAGAAAGAAATTCTATACAGTCCGTCAGTCGATAATAAAAAAATATTAGACACGTATCTAACTTAGATAAAACGATAAAATTCATTAAAGTTGGGGGGTGGGACTCGCTATGTCACAATTACTGTAAAAACCTACGTATAAAATCTAGCCACATTTTAACTCAATGTATCGCCGTAATCTTTTGATTATATAAAAAAGAAAAAAATACATGTCCAAAATTTTTTTAATTTAGTCATCATTCCTATTGTATGATACAAACTAATGTGTAGCTGAAGCGATTTACTTGTGCTACGAATGGTTTCCAGGTAATTAAAAAAATATATATATGTCGGAAAAACACCATCCTCCTCGACATCGTTTCTAGTATTCACGTCGGGTTTAGTGGGCGTCATTGGGATATGCGAGCACAAAACACTATTTACTCACACACACACACACACGATTTTATTATGGCTCTACTATTTAAACCACTAGGTCATTTTAACTATAAAGGAGCAGCAGGTTCGCGGCACCGATCTATTTTCTCCACTTGAGGTGATCCACCTCGATCAACCACCATTACAAGAAATGAATGCTCCACCCGGAGAACGTTAAGATGGCGCCTCGACCCCACTCTAGGTCTATCCTCTGCTCTGATTGGACGTTATTCAATGCAGTGACTTTTAATAAGTTTGTTAGATTTTACACAACATTAAAATGTAATAAATCAAATTAAATTAATACTTAATAAGTTATTTTTAATTAACAATGAATCATTTAACAATCAATCTTATCTATTCGTATGCGACTAGCAATCAACTCTCCGTTTACTTCCTCCGACATCAATCAATCAATCTGCCTAGCCTTTTCCCAACTATGTTGGGGTCGGCTTCCAGTCTAACCGGATGCAGCTGAATACCAGTATTTTACATGGAGCGACTGCCTATCTGACCTCCACAACCCATTAACTGGGTAATACGATACCCCTTGGTAAGACTGATTGTCAGACTTTCGGGCTACTGACGACCCGTAACGACTGTCAAAGATCCACGAATGACAGCCGGGACCAACGGCGTAACGTGCTTTCCGAGGCACGGAGGAGTCTCAGTATGTACTTCCTCCGACATAATTATATATCTTTATTTCGGATAAGCAACATCTATATGGTAAACAAAAAGTAAGTAAGTAAAGAGTAAGAGAGTAAGTGAAGAGAGAGTGGGTGAGTGAGTGAGTGAGTGAGTGGAGTGGGAGCAAGTGAGTAGTGTAAGTGGGTGGTGTTCATTCATGAAATAAAAATTAAACTGCTGTAATAAAGTTTACCTTTAAACATAGTTACTCGAATCAACTCATGAATTCTCGTTTACCTCTAGAGAACAAACTAACTAAAATTCAAACAATCATTGTTGCAGTCTGCTTCATATCCCTTGAGATGCAAATCATCAAAACTCTTTATTAACATTGTATGCTCAATCTCACTTCACTTCAACGGTATACAATAAAAATGTAAATTGTCACTAGAAAAATAGTTATTACAGAAACTTTTTAAGTCCAAATTGTGTGAAAATCTTTTTTCGTAGGTATAAAATATAGCTATCTTTTTTCAGGTGTGGAAAATCGTGAACTATCTCTGCTATAATGGATACCTGTCTACTGCAGCCAACCCGATACTCTACAGTCTAATGTCCCGGAAATTTCGACAAGCGTTTAAAGTAAGTTTGCATTTACACACATTAAACTTCGTCTGGGAGATCGTCTGAACTTGAATGTGAGGGCCAGATAACGATATACATCGTTGAAGGCATTATTCAAGTTTCTAATAACAACTTAAAATTAGCAAGTTTCTGAAAGTGAAAGATAGGTACAAGGCCGGTTTATGTTGTAAAAAGAGACGTTAAGCCTTTAAAAAAAAAACTACACACGACCAGCTACTGTGAGGTAAATATAATTAGAAAATAGTTTATTGTCCAGGTAATACAGTAAGCAGAGACCTAATTGCGTAACACACTATCGATCGGAATTTGAATAATTTTGAAACAAATTACTAATCCATTACTTCATATGTTCAGTTAATTTGTCTGCTCGACAACGTAAATAACGCAATGAATTTTGTTGAACTGTCAAAATGAAACCAACTCCAAATAATAATGTGCTACGCAACAACAAGCTGAGACGACATGAGTAGCTTAAAATATTACCTACACTAGGTTACAAAATACTATTTGCCAGTGAGCCCCAAAATAGATAGTATTCTTGGGGCTCAGGGTACGGATTCCAGAGTGGAGGCTAGAGAGGTGATTTTAGGGATTGCATGGTTTGTTTGTGTAAGTGTGATTTCTGTGTGGTGTGTGTGCGTGTGTGTGCGTATAAATTTCTTCACATTGTGCGAGGTTTGACGTTTGATTCAGTGTCAGGTCAGGATATTTATATTATATATAATTTTTTTTTTTTTTTTTTTTTATATATTTTTTTTTTATATTTTTTTTTTATATTTTCGAGTCATCACAACCAGAGTTTTGTATCATTTTCTTTATTTGTTTTTACAGCTGAATAAGGTAGTATTTTTAATTTCTCAGAGTTTGCAGACTATATTGAAAGTATTTTTTTTTTTTTTTATTTATTTACTAAAATTACAATACAGCAGTGTTTCTTAAATCTAAACTCGCCAAACTTTTACGTTTGATGGCGAGAGGCGCTCTGAGAGAGTAAGCGAGAGTAAGCTGGGGAGCGTCTAGCAGCAATGAAGTGTTGTCAGGTGTTGGGATTCTATAGTTTCTTTTGTAGTGATGTGTAGTCGGGTCTGCTTTTAATAGTTTTGTGAGTTTTGGTGCAGGCAGAAAGAATGAAAAGCTGGCGGACTCTGAAAACTCTCGTTTCTCGATAGAGTAAGTCAGTAGAGAACCGGCTTCTTAAAAGTTACTTTAATAAGCGCTCGCTGTGCTCGTTCTAGTTCAAACAAGTAGGTCTTTCCAGCACTACCCCACACGCTGATGCAATACTGAATTATGAATTGGCACAGCGAAGTAAACTTGTTGTAGGAGGTCGTTATAATTTATGTCACACTTGAGACTATAAATACTTGTAGCGGCATCTACATCGCCCTATACGAACTACGCATCACAATGACATGACGTCACGCAATCCTGTCTGTCCTATATTTAAAAGTTTAAGAAAGGACGGTAGGGGGTTCGAATATTCTATTCTACTCAAATGACTTAATTACATTCCATGAAGTTATTATTATTAGCCATACGTAATTAGGTATTAGGTTATTGGTATGTAAGTTACGGTAAGTGTGATTAATTGAAAATTATTGGCATATTGTAGGCATGTTGTAGTGTGCGTGTACAGACCCCCTAATTGTCAGAACTTTTCTTTATTTGAGTCAATAATGGAAGATGTACTAGCGAAACTTGCATCCGGTAATAAAGCTGCAATTTTTTGTGGTGATTTTAATATTAATATTCTGGAAAATAATTCAAATAGCAGGAGATTATTAAGCCTTTTTAAATCATTCAATTTATCTAATATTTTTACAGAACCGACTAGAGTAACTCTCACTTCTGCTACTTGTATTGATAATGTTTTCTGCGATTGTGATTATTTAGATAAAGCCATCGTAAATTATTTACCATCTGATCACAGTGGGCAAACAGTAACTTTTAAGTCTAAAACAACTTTGCAAAAAGTGCAAATACAATTTAGACCAATAACAGCTGGCAAATTAAATAGATTCAATAGTGCCCTAGGTAATAGGTTAAATGTTCTGGGCCATAATATGGACGGAGCAAATAAACTATATGAGGATTTCTTTTCAGTAGTGCTCACTGAATTCAATAAAACTTTTGAAAAGAAAACAAAAAATATTTTCCCTAACTTTTTATTTAGTGACTGGGCAACTAGAGGTATTAGGATAAGTAGGGAAAGATTATTCGAATTGTATGGCCTTAAGCCTTACATTAACACTGTGACGTTCAACAGGTATGTTGCTACATATTCCAAAATTTTTAGAAATACTTGCAAAATAGCTAAAGCCCTGTATATTAGTAACAAGATCAAATCAGCAGAAAATAAAGTAAAAGCAGTGTGGAAAGTTATAAATAATGAAACTAATAGGAAAAAAATACGAAACACGGATTTTACATTGGAGACTTCTCATGGTGATATAAGCTCTAACTTAGAAGTAGCTCAAGAATTTGTACACTTCTTTACAAATATACCATCTAAAACGACGGAAGCTTTAAATTCCTCACCCGATGTCTCAATTGATTTATTAAGAGCGAACGTTCCAAGCTGCCCGGTTGAATTTCAATTTAAACATATAAACCCCATGGTAGTTAAAAAAGCTTTTCGGCACATTAAAATCAAATTGACCGAAGATCTATGGGGAATGTCTATCAAAGTTTGTACATCCATAATCGAGACTATAGCACCATACTTAGCATTAATATTTAATTTGTGTGTGGATGAAGGAGTCTTCCCGGATTTAATGAAATTTAGTAAGGTTATACCACTTTTTAAATCTGGGGACAGTAAACACACCAACAATTATAGACCAGTATCCGTGTTGCCGGTATTCAGCAAGGTATTCGAAAAGGTAATGCTCGATCAAATGCTTAATCATTTTAACACCAACCAAATCTTGCACGATCAGCAATTTGGTTTCACCAAAGGACGTTGCACGACTGACGCGGGTGCCACTTTATTAAAACACATATTTTCAGCGTGGGAGGAGGCCCAAGATGCCATAGGAATCTTTTGTGACCTCTCCAAGGCATTTGACTGCGTAAATCACGAAACCTTACTCTTGAAACTTGAGCATTACGGACTAGGTAAACTTGCGCTCAGTTTAGTAAAATCTTATTTAAATGATAGACAGCAACAAGTTCAAATAAATGGTGTCAATTCACTCGGTCTAAAAGTACAAATGGGTGTTCCACAGGGTTCGATATTGGGTCCTTTCCTCTTTTTAGTATATATTAATGATCTACCCCATTTATTAAAAAACCAACCACAAATGGTGTTATTTGCTGACGACACATCCTTAATTTTTAAGATAAATAGACGTGCATCAAATCTTGACGACGTAAATAACGCCCTACTGCAGATCCATAATTGGTTCACTGCTAATAATTTAGTATTAAATGGGAAAAAGACTAAATGTGTAAGATTTGCTTTACCAAATGTTAAAAGTACTGATTGTGACATAGTATTGAATAAAGAGAAACTAGAATTCGTCGATAAAACTGTTTTCCTGGGGATCACGCTCGACTCAAGGCTGCAATGGGGTCCGCATTTAACATCTCTTGCAGGACGGCTAAGTTCAGCAGCATATGCGGTGAGAAAAATCCGTCAATTCACTGATGTAGACACCGCAAGGATGGTCTATTTCAGTTACTTTCATAGTATTATGTCTTACGGTATTTTACTATGGGGACGGGCTGCAGACATAGAGTCTATTTTTATTCTGCAGAAAAGAGCCATCAGAGCAATATATGGCCTCCGCAGGCGCGATTCTCTAAGGGAACTGTTTAAAGATATTAACATCATGACGGTACCTTGTCAATATATCTACGAAAACATCATGTACGTAAGGAAAAATCTAAATCTTTTCGGTAAAAGAGGTGAAGGACACAATTATAGGACTAGAAATAGGGACCAATTAGTTCAACCAGGTTTCAGACTGGCTAAAGTAGACTCATCCTTCATGGGGTACTGTTTAAAATGTTATAATAAAATACCTCCCCACATACTCCAGCTGAATGAAAGGAAATTTAAATCTTGTATAAAACGCACACTATGCAGCCAGGCATATTATAAGTTGGGGGATTACATCGCTGACAAAAATGCTTGGCTGAATGCTTGTCCTGCTCCACAAGGACGCATTAATTAATTGATTAGCATTCGGATATATTGTTGGACCTGCTGAAGATTAAGATGAGAGAAAACTTTCTTTGCATTGTTTAGATTCAATCTCTTAGTATTATATAATTGCATAGCACGTGTGAGCACTATGTAGCTACTATTAAGCTACCTTTTACTGGGTACGTCTTTCACTGACTTGAGTGTGCCCTGGCGGTTGAGAGTATGTCATGCTCACTCAAATGTCTCGCTGATGGTGGCGTGTGTGTTGGATCATTAAGTTCCCTTCAAAATGGTTGAGCTAAATGGTGCTGATCCATGCGTCATGTTCGTGAACGGGCGCCGTCAGTTGGGACTGGTCGTCTCTTAGCTGCCATGGCTTATTTTTAATTTTAATATTTAATTTGGTTGTTTTAGTTATTATCTTTTTATTACGGACGCTTTTTAACGTGCACGTCTTTCTACATTGTTCTCACATGTATATTTTCAACTTGAACGATGTAACCAATATTTTGTAAAAATATTATGATTTAAAAGAGTGTCCGTGGAGTTTCTTGCCCGTTCTTCTCCATAGGGATCTACTACGCTTTGGAATGGGCAACTAGCTTCATCTTTCTGACTGACCGACCCATTGACAATTCAAAAGTGCCTGTAATTGGTTTATTTGAAATAAATGCTTTGAGTTTGAGTTTGAGTTTATTAATAACGATCCATCATTATTAATAATTACCTCATGATTTGGTAAATGTGAATATAATGTTGAAATTCATCACTTTTAGCAGTTTTTATTAATGCTCTCGTCGGTAAAAGTAATAAAATAAAATAAGACTCGAAGTTATTTGTCCAGTAGGTATTTATTTTTAATACTACAGTACTTACAAATACATAACTAAAAGAAACTTAAATGCAAAATCGTTTATTCTTTGGTTTTGCTTAAATCAAACAAGAACAGATAAAATAAAAATTATAAGTAGGTACAATCATCCTCCTATCAGACTCCGTAAAATCAACATTAAAAATTTAAATCTGTCTTCTATTCCTTTGTTCAATAGGTATTTATCGATAATACCTACCACAATACTTATAGGTACTGAACTAAAATACTAAATAAACTTTGAAAATTATTACATTTATCGGTACTAAGGTTAGGTAGGTACTCATTACTAATAATCACCGGTAAATGTGATTAATTTCTTACTTTTACCTCGACTTTCGGTAATTATTAATAATGATAGACAATTATTAATAATTCTCAATTACTCACACTTACCGTAACATGTACTAGGTGTCCGAGAAAGGTGTGGCCAAAATTAAGGGTGTGGTACAGACCATCAAACTGAACAACTTTCTCCCGGGGACCAACATCGTAATCGCGAAAAAAATATCAGTCGTCCCATACGTTTGTTCGAGTAGGTATTGAGGTTTGTATTGATGACAGATTTTTTTTTCATGATTACGATGTTGGTCTCCGGGAGAAAGTTGTTCAGTTTGATGGTCTGTACCACACCCTTAATTTTGGCCACACCATTCTCAGACACACTGTATATAGATATCGCAGAACTATTACCATGTACGTTATAGTTAATACAATTAATATGAATGATCGTATATACTAAGTAACTACACAGAACTTACTAGTTTATAGTCATAATATTGTTAAACAGCGATCTTTGATCAAAAGTGTTTACAGCTAAATCGTTGGCTTTAGTTCTAATACAAGCAGCTGCCTCAATAATTCCTTCTACTTAATTAGCACACGAGGATACATCAATCATTTTTTGTTTTTAAAATTCATTTAAAATCTAATTTATATGGTTGAATCATTTCGTTTTTCAATATGTATTATTGGACTATATTTATCTACAGCTGTATTATAACCGAAACATGATTAGTTTAATTTTTTTCGATTAAAAAAAAATCCAAAGCAGCACCGTCTATTTTCTGTTTTTCACAATTATACGTAAAAAACAGGTCCATAATGTGCAGTAAAATTCGCTTTAAATCGAAGGTATTTAACTAAGCTCAAAATCTACATTTAAACGAAGCGCGTGTAAATTCCGGTGCGCGTGAGAGACTTCTGTCTTGCGCGTCAAACTATATAGCCATAACGCCATTTCACTTACACATCGAGCAAAACCACGCATCGATATATCCTCTTAATGTAACTATTCCTCATCATCAGTCTATAGCAGTGCACTGCTGGAAATAAAATCCTTGCTAATTGAGATGCCAATTATTGGCATCTCAATTAGCAAGGCACATAACTTCTTCTCTTCTCTCAAATCAGCAAATAGGTAAAATCTGCCTAGCCTTTTCCCAACTATTTTTGTTTTGGCTCTCAGTCTAACCGGATTCAGATGAATACCAGTACTTTACATGGAGTGACTGCCTATCTGACCTCCACAACCCAGTTACTGCTGGCTTCTGGTGACCCGTAACAACTGTCAGAGATCCAATAATGACAGCCGGCACCAACGTCTTAGGCCTCTGCCTCGAATTTTGCGGGCAGCGGGGCGGCAGCGGCAGCGGAGCGGTAGCGGCAGGATTTTATGCGTAAAAACAAATGGACCGGACCTCCAAAACAGCGGCGCGGTAGCGGGGCGGGACAATGCGAGACGCGCCGCCGCCGCCGCCGCCGCCGCCCTGTTGCCCGCGAATTTCGAGGCAGAGGCCTTAACGTGCTTTCCGAGGCACGGAAGCGTGTCGGTATGTAAAGATGGTTTATGGACCGACCGCGGTAAGCGTAGCTTAACCTGATCGATGGACCCGTGCGTCTGTTATTACTTAGCCACAACTCAGCATGTAGATAGTCTATACTATAAGATAATACACTTCTGGACACATCTTTTGGCCCACCTTGTATTTTCAGTTTCGTTTGGTCCTAGCTAAAATTTTATATTAGGTCGAGCAAAAAGTTTTTATGCAGTTTTGAACCTGGCACATTCACAATTTCATTCAATAGTCTTTTTTTGAATTTCGAACACAGAATTTAAAGAAACAAAAGACAATTTGGAACCTGTTTGTTGATATCAAACAATCGAATACTAAGAAAACTTGGTTTTATTGGTTTACTTGGATTTAATTCTTGAAAAAGTGATTGATATCTTTGGTTTTGCAACAAACATTACTTATTCTTAACATTAAGGTGAGGTTCTATCAATAATCTATGGATACTTCACCTGAAGTCGCCGCCCAAGCTGTGGCACTTATTCAGGCCGGACACAGCCAAAGAAACGTGAGTGCTCAACTTAATTTAAGTAGATCTGCGGTCCGAAATGTTTATCGGAGGTACCTAGAGACTGGCGGCTTTGTTCGTCACCAAGGAAGGCCACGATCTCGGGTCACAACTGAAAGGCAGGATCGATTCATCGTGACGACCTGCTTGAGAAATCGTCACCTTACCTCCATTGAGATACAAAACCAACTTCGCGACTTCCACGGAGTATCTGTGAGCGCTCGAACTGTTCGCAGAAGGTTAAAAGAACGCGATATGGTACCATACAAGCCAGCTAATGGCCCCAAACTAACGCGAGCCTACCGAACAGCGCGCCTTCATTTTGCACGCAGTCATTTAAATTGGACACAGCAAGATTGGAGCCGTATACTCTTTTCTGATGAGTCTAAAATTGTGTTACATGGCAATGATGGAAGGAAGAAGGTCTACCGACGTAAGGAAGAGCGTTTCGCACAATGCTGCTTTGAAGAGAGGGTTGCTTATGGCGGTGGCTCATGGACTGTCTGGGGCGGTATATCCGCGAGCGGCAAAACTCAACTTGAGGTTGTTACAGGACCACGGCTGCCAACATTAAATGCTGAAAGGTACATTCGTGAGTGCTTAGAACCTCACGTGATACCATACGCGGACTATGTGGGCCCAAATTTCCTTTTTATGCATGATAATGCAAGAGCCCATGCGGCCGGCATCGTCAGGGAATATCTTCGGGATGTGAACATCACAGTTATGGACTGGCCAGCCAGAAGCCCAGACATGAACCCCATTGAGCACATGTGGGACGAGCTAAAAAGACGTGTTAGGGCTCGTCAGCCAGTTGCCCAGACGATGCAGGAGTTGAAAACTGCCATAGAAGAGGAATGGGAGATGATCCCTCAAAATTTCATAGAGCGGTTGATAAACTCTATGCCTAATCGTATGAGAGCTGTGGTAGATGCCCATGGAGGCAACACGCGTTATTAAATTAAACCTTTATTTGATAAAACATGTTTTTTATTCAAAAATCAATTGCCTTTAACAAGGCGCATATCCGACTTGTTAGGCGTAGCTCCATGTCGTATGGTATTCTGAATTCAAATTTAAAACAATACGATCGAAAAAGATGGTAAAATGAATCAGGTTTAAAACTGCATCAACAGTTTTTGTTCAATCTAGCAATCATATTTCGGTAGGGGCCATCGAAACCTAAACTCTAAGGTGGGCCAATAGATGTATCCAGAAGTGTAGTTTACGCTGTTATCAAAATTATGATTATTTCTTACGCGGATGACACAGTACTTCTGTTCTCGGCTGATACGTGGGACCAAGCCTTTAAAGACGCCCAGCGTGGCTTCGCTATGGTATGCCATTGGATGAGCAGCAATATCCTGACACTTAATACTGACAAAACACTGTACATAACATTTTCAATGCGTAACTCTACCGCACCTCTTCCATCGCTCTCCTTAAATGCACACAACTGCTGCAACAGAGGTCCAACATTAGTCAAAAGCAGTGTTTTTAAATACCTAGGAGTATTAATACATAATAACCTCTCTTTTAAACCGCACATACAGCTTGTTACAGCTCGACTAAGAAAACTGATATATAATATGTATGTATTTAAAAACCTGAGACATGTTGCAGATCCCAAATTAATAAAGCAAGTATATCTGGCACTCGGTCAATCAGTCTTGGGATACTTTATTACTGTTTGGGGATGCGTACCTAAAACTATTTTAAAACCCCTTGAAATAGCACAAAGAGCTATTTCTCAAGGTTAGTACTTTTCGTCCGTATTTGTTCACTACATATCAACTTTATCAATCTTGTGAAGTCCTCTCCGTCCGCAAATTGTTTAAACTGCTCACTATCCTGAAGCAACATTCGAGAATGAACTATGATAAAACAATTATACCGTCTAGGCGAAGAAAGCCTGTAGCCCAGCCCGTCAGACCCTTGTTTAAACACCCGTTCGTAAATAAATACTTCTGTTTCTTAGGTCCGTATCTGTATAACAAAATTATTGACATTATAGACATACATGCATTAAATAACAAAGCATGTAAGAAAGAATTGTTTGAATATATCCATAAGCTGACCTATGACGAAACCGAAAACCTCCTAGATGTACTACAATAGATTAAAACTTCGCACTCACCCACCCACACACACTTTCATCACAAACGGAGGCCTTTTTATCACCCTCTTTTTATAATTTCTCTTTTGTTTTTCTTCTTTTTTTGCATTAATTTTTGTAGTGTTAGAGCCGCATTAGTACCTACTTGTTAGCTTTTAAATGTTCATATTTATAGGGAGGATCGCTGTTGTCTGAGATACAGATAATAAATTATTTAGTTCAGACACAGATGTCTTGTAAAACTTATTAGATAAAGCTTAAATGATCATAAAAAACAAAAATAATAATAATAACCCCACTGCCATATATCTACGTTGACGTTGTGGTGGGGCTTGCGCGCTCCGAATTCTGGGTCTGTGCCGGTGGAGCTTACTTTGCTGAAACAGGTCTAGGGTGAGGAGCCAGACCAAGAGAGATACGTGAACCCGCAGGGCAGCATGTGGCGAGCTGTTGGGCAGTAGCGACCCCACGGACCCTATTTCCCAGGAGAAGTCTTGTTCTTCACCTTTGGCTTGCTTTTATTGGCCGGCTGGAGTGAACACTGACGGGAACAGAGCTCCCACTTCATTCTTGCCTTTATTGGTCGGCTTGAGTGGAGATTCGCAAGAGCAAACGCGCTCGGAGGATTCCAGTAAGTGCTTGTAGGGATCTTGACCATCTTCCGGGCTCTGGGATTGTACTTAGAGCCGTGGAAGACCTCTCCACTCTTCAAGCACCTCAGGACATGTTGCCCCTTGTCGCTACGTCACTATGTGCTAGCGACCGTTTCCGGGGGCCCATTATTGAGTGTGCAAGTCACCCCCTGCCAATTTATCTGTGTATATTATATAACATTGGTCAGGCAGGGGACATAGTTCTTCCATAGTTCAAGGTACCCAATCCACTATAGCCACCCAAACCCTTAAGCCCAATGTGTTTTGTTTCCATATTCTGCAATAGTCCCGCACCAACTGGGGGTTGTCCTTGTGTACACTTGCATAGTGCATACAGGGATAATCGTTGGCTGGTGCCTCCTCGTCATTTAAAATTGTCTAAGGGGCTTCTGCGAGTTGGCTTCGGCCCCTCGTACGCCTTCCAAAGGTCCGGGACCCCAGGGTGCCGAGATATGCCAAAGACAAATAAAATAATAATAATAATAATAGCCAATCATGCAGCGAGATGGTTTCGGGGCTGACTGTTCAATAACTGTCCAGTACAGCACTGGACATATTGTGTACAGTCAACAAAAGAGATATCTAGGCAGGGTATACTAACATATTTGTATGTGAATTGCTTCATGTACAATTTGATATATATTACTTTGTTTTTGCAATACTCCAATACATATACATTGTATATTTTCACGAAATTGAACATGAAGCAATTCACATACAAATATGTTAGTATACCTTGCCTAGATATCTCTTTTGTTGACTGTACATTTAGTGATAGCTATGCATTGAGTTATTAATGCATCCTCACGCACGATCCTAAGCTAGATCCTATATAAAAGTCTTTTATAAAAATAAAAAAACAACCGAATTCCAAAAAAAATCACTACACAGTGAAAAATTACTTTAATATCGGAGGTCGGTGTCTTTGGTTTTGTATTTTCGTTTTTTGCCACCGACTTCCGAAATGAAAGTTATTTTTTAATTTTTTGTTGTGGTACTACCGTACCTACCCCACACAAATTCGAATACCACTACCAGCTAAATAAATTAGAACCTCATCCACATACACTAAGTAAGAAAAATACGTATTATTGAAGCTAACTGAAAAACTACCCAAGCAAAGTAGCAGTTTTAAAAAATTACATGCGACCAACTTCGAGGTATACTCGAAGTTGGTCGCTTGTGATTTTATTTAGTAAACGATTCTTATTTTATTCGGGAGGGTTTACCGTATACCTACCCTCCCGAATAAAACAATAAATCGGACTACTCTGTAAAAAGTTATGCGTGGTCATACATAAAAAAAAATACGCCTCGACTTCAGAACCTCCATTTTTTTTGGTCGGTTAAAATATGTAACCACTACTTCCAGCCACCTGACAAAGACCAGAGCTCTAAATACTCTGCTTTAAAAAAGCCGCTTCCATAGTCGTCTTTTAAACAAATATTATGTCTGCTCACAAGTGCTTGTCGAAGCCACTATCCGACGGTAGTGCAACTTTACTACCCCTATAAAACACATCTGCGCTTTATTATTATTATCTACGCTGTCATGCAGCATATTGTGCTGAATATTCCAGAACTCAACGAAGGTTTGATGAAAGCTAGCTTGTGTGGAAATCTCTGGCTCTTGAATCACAGGTCTCCTTAAATCTGTATGATGTTTTTTTTTTTTTGTTAACCAAGATTGTCTAGTTTCATGGTATAAAATATTAGCCAGCCAGTGAGTTGGTAACGGCATTGACAGCTCAGGATGCGACAGACATACATTTAAGTACGGTGATACTTGTATAGCTTGCTATGCCGTGATACCTAATGGTATGTTCAATAAATAAAAGTTAACAAAATGCCCTTATCAAACAGTCAAATAAAAGTCTTCAATAAAAGTTACCAAAGCCTTCCTGAATCACGAGTGGAAATAACGACAAAGCACGAATGTGAAGCAGTTAAAGTTCAATTGGAAACCTGCCAAATAGAAACTGTAATGAACAGTCGTGTCCAGTGGAACGATTGCTAATTTGTTAGTAGTTACAGAGGTTTGCTCGGTTTAATACAGGCTAAAATCAGTATCAAATTCCTTAGATTGACATTTAAAAATAATCCTATGTTGTCAAA
The DNA here is from genome assembly GCA_946251885.1 of Cosmia pyralina. Lineage (NCBI taxonomy): Eukaryota > Metazoa > Arthropoda > Insecta > Lepidoptera > Noctuidae > Cosmia > Cosmia pyralina. The sequence continues at coordinate 19,338,827 of OX276346.1, forward strand.
AACCCGACTACTGAAAAATCACGCTCTAAAAAGTATGAAACAAGAAAATATTCTCATCTGAAATTGGAAAAAGACAGACTATAAAAAAATCTGGAGTCACACGTAATCTGTTCGATTTATACCCTTACATGACGTGTGACTCCGGATTTGTAATTTGTCTGTCTAGTTCTAATTTCAGATGAGAATACTTTCTTGTTTTACATAAAAGATCTTGCATATTCTTATTGATAAATAAGTCCTATTTATAAGGTTTGGACACAATAATACAGAAATTAAATAAATAATATTACCGGAAAGGACAAAGTCGTCTTTTGTTTTCAGCCACGTCACACAGAAACTGGATGTTGGACAATCACAAATGAAAGGAAGGGACAGTAGACAAAATATTATGTGATATGAAAACGTCCCAGTTACTAGTGAATCGATGACGTTTGTTACCCAAACCTATTTGGCGCGTTGCATTTCCTTAATAAACTACAGTCGAACTTTTAATTAGCTGCAGTAAAATTACATTTCTTACTGGCATTTCGTCAAAAAATGCTTTTAATTAGCTGCAGAAAAAAACATTTTTTACTGTCATTTCGTGGAAATGTACCCATTTTTTAAAGAAATGACAGTAAGAAGTGTCATTTTACTGCAGCTAATTAAAAGTCCGACTTTACAGTATATTATTTACTAGCTGCGTCCCGCGGTTTCACCCGCGTAGATCGGGATAAAAAGTAGTCTATGTGTTACTCTCAGTCAATAGAGTGGGGTATCTAAATGAAGCGTTTTAAAAGATGATTTCAAAAATATGTACAAATTATATGTTTAAATGTAATTTGGAATGAGAAATTATAAAAAATAACAATCCGGAACTTTTGCAGTGAGTGAGTAAGAGGCTGTTATCACCCGACTATATGTGGGTATTTTACGCACGAGTGTTAATAATTATATTAAACAATAATTCAATATAATTCTTAAAATCGAATGACAAACTCAGAATTTTACTACTGTTTACAAAGTGGAAGATAACGTGTAACGGGTAACGTGTGGAGTTATCTTCTTCTTCTTCTTTATCTTTCTTCTTTTCTTCTTCTTTAATTATCTTCTTAAACGATGAGGGCGCCACGCACGCTCGCTATAAGTATATAGCGAGCGTGCGTGGCGCCCTCATCGTTTGTTTGGTTATTTCTTTTATTTAAGAATGTAAATGCAGAAAATAAGCACATTAAGTTGTGCTCTATAAGACTATACCTCCGTTATTATTATTACAAACAGTAGTTTTACATTCTTAAGTTTTATTATAATCCTTCAAACAGAAAATAGTGGCCACTAAGCTCAATTTTAAGAATTACAGTAAAACTTAACACTGGTAGCCTCTTGATACAATGAGAGACAAATAATCATAACTGAAAAGTATACAATAACAAGAAGTACTTAAATTAAAAAAAAAAAAAACAATATCCCGACTGCCTGAAAAGTGAACTTTAAAAAAGATGGAAACAAGATGACCTGTTTCTGTCTCGATTCTCACTTAACACTATATGAAAAAAATCTCATGCAGCCGAATGCATGAAATTTTTACAAATTTAACAATATCCTATTGTCTCCGAAGGCAATAGGATATTGTTAAATTTAAGAAGATGCCTGTGATTGCAAGCTTTTTTAAAGATCACATTTTACGCTGTCGGGTTTTGGATTTTTTAAATTTACGTTTTTTCCAATTAGCATAAATACTGTCTGATAGGTACTAAAATAAATGTTTTTATTTTTTCAGGATTTGCTGAAGACACCAAGCGTTTTGAGCCGAAAAAGTATAACCAAGAAGATAACATCAACGCTTGATTCGGTAGTGTAGAACATTTACAGTGTATGTTAAAGTTATAATGTGGCAAAATTAAACACATCCCAAAACTGTGTGTTCTGAAAAACATATGTTTTTACAAAGATATTATATAAAATAAAAAAAGGAGGCAGATATGTTACTAGCGTCTTTAGTCCGCGAGTCAAGAAGGGCGACGAGCTAAACGCTGTGTAGTCACGTGCCACGACCAGATTTTAAACGTTGGATATTACGATAATATCATTGTGTTTTTGGTTTAGACTTTTATTAGCTGTCTACAAGAAAAGGGTAAAGCAACATTTTTCAAACGGTGGTCTGGTTATGAAGTAAAAAATAAATTAAATAGCCTTTAATAAGAAAAACAACTGCGACCCCAATGATGGTAAGTTTCCAATTACTTAACAAAAATGTAGCAATAAAGTATACTCATTGTACAGGCCGGATTTCGATGTAAAAAGTGATGTAAAGCCTTAAGAAATTAAAAATATATTTAAAAATCAGGATTTTATGGCATCCATATTTTGGAGAGGAACTGGCCTTTTTTTATAAATCGATAAGCACAAACTGGTTGCTACAAAATATCTCAGGATAGATACAGGCCGGCTTCTGTTGTAAAAAGTGACGTAAAGCCGTTAAAAAAAATAACCGCAATTTATGGCATCCTGGATTTCTTTCCATTTTTTTTGGGAAAAAATTGCCAGTTACAATTTTCAGTAACATTAAACTAATAGAGAGGTTGCATCTTATCATCATGGATGAAAATTTACTTTTTAATAGGATTTACGTTTAGTACTTAATTATTTTGTACCGAAATATTGTATTGTATTGAACTTTAAAAAATTCTTGGTAGGTATTCAGAACTTGCCAAGCAGTTTACCTAATTGTCTGTGAATCTCAAGTTTTCTCAAGTCTATGACTACATCTAATAATATTATAACAGAGTTTGTAATTAGTTTCGGGGACACATTAAAATTTCATGGTAGCTTTCGCAGCCGCGGGTAACGGAATAATATTAAAATTGAAATAACCCTTGCCATTGCCCGAAAATTAGGGAAATTCTATGAAATATGTAAGAAGAATCATAAAACGTATTTTATAGAATTTTGTCGCTAATGATACAGTTTGATTAGGTATTATTAACTTATAGTTACATAAGCCTACAAATTAAATGTGTGCCGTAGCTGAAAACAAATATACTTACATATCATCACGGCTTGTTTCCCCGAAGGGTAGGGCAAAAGTGTAGTACAAATCTTATAGTACACCCATATTAAGTCCTATGTATTAGGAGGCGAGCCTATTTCCCTCAACCGGGCACAAATCCAGACTCCGGGCTGCTACTGAGAAATTCCAGCTGGTAAAATCAGATAACACTTAGGCCAACCGGGACCTCATGCCCAGCTGTAGCGCTTGTGACCACTAGACCAACGAGGCAGGAAATAAATATAGTCGGTACCTAGTGCGAGTGTTATAAAAGACAACAAGTAGCGTTTCTTCCCTAAAGCCTTAGATTTCCAAATACTCGTGGCCAATTCTCGTACCTAAAAACGTTACAATTTAAGTAGCAGTCTCATGCCAGCGACAATCAAATGTCAAAAATGTAGGTAAACGCTATTATAAAATTTTTGACAGATTGAGACTGAGATGTGATTGCGAATGTTGTTAAAAATATGGGAATTGTCCCTCTGATGAATATTTGGAAAAAGCATATGAATAGGTACACAACAAGGATCAACAGTTTTTATCGTTGTGTGCTCTTATCCTTATTAAAATTTAATCCTTTCACTAGACGACGAATCCCGTTCAGACCTAAGTAGTATAACTAGGTGCCTATGCTAACAATCCAAACTTTAGACGTCAAGATGGATTGGAAATAGACAGCTACTTTAAGATGACCTGCGACTGTAATTCTCTGATCCAATGAACAGTCACGATCCTACTAGAATGCTAGACGTATGATACACGTACTACAGTCTGCAATAATCATATGCGGCATATAAATGAGAAATGATATAGACTATTGTATAAAAGAATTTATCAAACAGAACGTAATTTTACTCATTGATGTTATCTTGTTTTTGTACCTAGGACACTGAATAGACTAGAGACTTATATCCGATTCCTAACTTTAAAGTTGAGAATAACTTGTTAAACTTTAATTAGTGTTGATTCCTTCAAGTAGCCTGCAAAACTCATTTTCCATGTTGTTTGCGAAGAAATTTTGGATTTCACGGGCGGGAATTTCACCTTAAGTAGGTACAATGCTCAAGAAGAGTTTGACAAGTTTTCAATTTCAAATTCTCAAATGAAACTGAGTGTAAGATCTATTGATATTTAAGCACTTACACAGATTTTTAAAAGGCTACTTTAATAAAATTCTTACAAAAAAAAAAAATCTATGTTTAGCACTAAAAAAATAGTAACGAGAATGCCCTGAAATGCATTCGTAGCACAGTGCTACGCTGTAACTACTCGTAGGTGCGTAGCAAGGCTTGCCGCGCGAATTAGTGTTTAGAATACATGTAATATAATGTCTTTGTCATATGGAAACTATGTTAATTCACCAAGAAACTGAATGCGATCAGAGAAACGTGAAATTCGCCCCAAGTACAATACTTACATTCAATAATTTCAGCGTGTTTTCTCATTTCTAACTAACACAATAACAATACAACCATTAATAATTATGAAAATCTGGACACACGGGACTCTAGTAAACATAAACATTTCCGATAAATGACGAATAAAATCTATTATATAAAAATGTATATCCCTATTTGCCTTGGTCACGCCATAACATGAGAACGACTTTACCGATTTCATTCATCTTTTTTGGAACGAAGATCCTTATCGGACGGTACGAGCTTGGCGGATGGGGCTAGGCGAAAAAAATTTAACATTTTTCCGTCACGAAATTCCGTCATAAAATTCCGTCACGACCGTTTCGTGTTTATTTTGAAGAAGAAAAAAATGTTGTTTTGTTGTTAATTATTATTATTTATCATTAATAACAAATAATAATAAACAATAACAAACATAACAAAACAACAAACAACTACAACAACAACATAAATGTTTAAAATGAAATAAAGGATATAATAATAATGACATGGGTGTTATTTTCATGGTTTTTGAGTCCAAGATGGCGGATGCAAAAATTTTCAAATTTTTCGTCATGGGTGTAAATTTCATGATTTTTGAGGTCGGTGAAAACGATAATGAGGTGAAAATGAAAATCCAAGATGGTGGCTGCGAAATTTTTTAAATTTTTCGTCGTGGGTGTCGTTTCCGTGGTTTTCGGGGGCGCTGAAAACGATAATGAGGTGAAAATGCAAAAACCAAGATGGCGGCTTCGAAAATTTTCAAATTTTCCGTCATGGGTGTCATTTTCATGGTATTTGAGGTCGCTGAAAACGATAATGAGGTCAAAATGACGGTCGAAAATGGCGGCTGCAAAAATTTTAAAAAACTTTGTTCCAACCGAGTGTTCCACGACACTCACGCATTTTTTTTTTAAGTTTTATATTATAATACTTTATAGAAGTTTTTTATTGAAAATTTCGCAGAAAATTGGAAAATTTCAAAAACTTAACGACTATTTTAACTTCGCGCGTTTACATTACAATATTCATAGCTAAGACAGGACCATTATTGTGAATACGGCCAAGCATTCGGAAAGAGAATATCCTAGTCCCGGTCCAGACGAGAGCGTCTCTGTAAAACCGAACGCCAGGACTTTCAACGAACATTATCAAATCGGCTTTCAGCGGCATTTGACGTTGTAATAATTGAATCTCCTTTGATCTTCGCGAACATGTTGTTTTGACATACATGTTCGCGAAGATCAAAGGAGATTCTATTAGTTAAGGTACGGAACCCTAAAAACTAATTCAGTAAGATATATAGGTTAACTTTGTTTTGACATAAAAGTTAACCTACCTTACTTTTATTAGTTTTTAGGGTTCCGTACCTCATAAAAATATAAAAAACAGGAGAAGTGGCAAGGGAGCGCGTCGGTGTCCGCGCGACATGATCACACTAATTATGTCACAGGACAATGGCCGTTTCTGCGAACTAGTACCTACGCTTTCAACCGATATCGTGACAACATTTAATTTTAATAACGCCGTGTTGTTCAATGATGTCCTGTGAAAACCGAAGCCAAACCAAAAACTTCATGAATCATGGAATCACTTATCAAGTTATCGCATATAAGCAAAAGTATTTTACTATATTTGTCTTTAAAATCATGAAAAATAACAAATCGTAAAATATTTCATGCTTTTACTACGTTATTTTTGTTTTAATTTAACACAGCGATTATATTATTTTTGATGGAAATACATTGCTTCTTAACCACTACCTCAGTATGTAGCCAAGTGACTGGACACGTAATGTAAAAATCACAAAACGGTACTTTATTTTGCGCATGCATCGCGTAGTACGGCCGCTGTATCTAGCGACAAGTTAGTGATGTACACACAACAACACACAACAATGTGGATTGTCTAATGAATATATTCCTATTATAGTTTGTTCTTCAATTTGTCAACCGTTTTAACGTTTGGAAGACCTGTGTTGAAGAATGTTTTTCACTCATTTTGATTTTCTCATACATATTGTTAAATTTTTTGATATTTTACATATATATATTTTTTTTTTTGCTACATATTGTCTATCTATATTTAGTGTATAGAAAAAGTAGTAGTTTAAGTGTGTTTTGTGTTATTGTTTAGTTTATCTGTGTAACGTTTATTATTTATGTTATTTTCAGGAGAACAAAATTTTTAGTAATAAAAATTTAATTTTTATAAATGGAAGAATCTATAACTTTCCGATTTAGTCAGTCACTAGCGTAAATGCAAAATAAATTGCTTTTGCACAGCACAAAGATAGTGATTGATGTGTTTGTGTGAGTAAGTTGTACGGTGCATGGTAAATGCACGCTGTGCTTAATGGGATAAGGTTTATAATTGATTGTGTAGTACGTTCTGATTTAGGAGTTGCGAGTGTGTACGTAACTTCGTATCTATTTCTTTTACTGAACTGCATGTGTAGTATGGCGAGTGGTGGGGACAAAGTGGAGACATCGGATTCCGATACATTTTTAACTATTGAGCCATATCTCCTTCTTTCTTGTATCTATGGTCAAGACCCTTTTTCTCAGGAATGCGTCAAAGGTATCAAGTTGAAATTAATATAAAATACGTAGATCTATGGTCCTTAGGTGCTCCAAAAAAAATCAAACTTCTAAATCATCGCATTATAAAAATACGGCCATATAAGCAACATAATTTTGATACTCGCAAGTAAATCAAAACCTACTACGGGTACTTATCGTTGACCTAGAATCATAAAATTTGGCAAGAAGCCAGCTCTCACAGCACAAGTAAAAGAAAATGTCCGAACATAGTTTATCTGTAATTTTATGGATTTTTTTTTTTTTTGTGATTACAAACCTAAATTTGTATACAAATTTAGGTTTGTAATCACAAAAAAAAAAAAACTATAGTTGGAGAATTGACCGTGACGTATAGAGAACATGTTTTCAAGTACAATGTTAAGTTTGTTTTTGGGATAAATTATTTTCAACTACGGAACCCTTCATTGTGCGTGGTCCGACACGCACTTGGCAGGATTTTTTTAAATTTCTTACTTCTCTTTCTTCTCACCTCTCGAAGCATCAGCGGTAGAGTGATATTAGTAGCGGTACTGACTAACAGCCCAGATGGTGCGTTAGACGTGTATCTACCCTCCTTCTGCGAAGCAGTAATGCTCGCGAAGGAGGAAGCGGAACGCGTGAGGGAGAGGCAGCCGTCGTGCCCTCTCGCCCCTAGCCGCTGCTGGAGACGCCCTGGGCAGCGGGAATCTATTGCCGATTCCCGGCCACCGCAGGCGCGGGCTTGCGGACGACGAGTAATGGGTAGCTCGCCGTCCGGTAAGGACCAGGCCCGGTTCGACGGCGCGTTGTGTTCCACGTGCGCCTCAAAGAGATGTCAGCAGTGTCGGGGTCCAATAGGGCCGATACCGTCGGGGTCGCGGGTTGTTCGAAAGAGGTGGCCCTGGCACAGGCAACTGAAGGAACACGGGTGGGTTTTAGTCAGTAAAAGTCTGACACGCCCTCCCGCTCCGCCCAGAGCGGGAGAAGACATTTTAAAGATTTCCCATCCAAAAACAAAAAAAAAAAAAACGTGTATCTAGTACCGGTTAATTTGACATTGACTTGGGGAGTGCCTTATTTAAAGGCACCTTTGTACAGTTAAATGTTATTATAGCTTCAAACATTTACATTATGGCGGCATTTATTAAGTTAACAATTGCTTGCTGCACTTACAGTAAAAACCAAAGCGAACGAGCGAGTGGATTATGAAACTTGAGGAAAAGGTTAACATTTTCTATATCTACGTGTAGTTTACCTACGATTGCCTAGTAAAAGAGGGTGGCTATACAAAACTATTACAGAAACAAAGTTTGTCACATGGTTGTTCTATACACATGTTCGGAAACGGCCTCATAAAACGATAATAATATCCTTTGATAATATTAATGTGTTGTCATAGATCGTTATTTATTTTGTTATCGTCGAATCATCGCTAAACGCGGCCCCAGAGTCCCACCATTTGTTATTGTATTCATATTGCGTTACAGGGATATTATTATGCTCATTTTATTGTTTTAATAACATAATAATTCAACCTGTACCTATCTTAAACAATAGTTCCAGTCATATAGGTATTTATTTTATTGCTTACATACGTACGTAATACGATCCTTCTTATCTACTCTTTTTTCCTCTGGTAATACACGCACGCCGGTTGCGAGTACTATTACGCACCTGACTTTTCTGAAGAATATCACCAATAACTTTAATTTCCTCAAAAAAGGTTTACCCTATCTGCGACGAAGGAAAAAGCAAAATTGCCTGAAAAACTTGCAACTTAGGTAATAAGTGTAAATTATCTAGAATATTATTTTCAGAACGGTAATTCCATTAAACAAATTACTCCCTGTGCTACTTTCCTCGAATATAATTCTCATTTCTACCAATTGTAAAAAGATTTTTTTTTTTATAATAATAAAATGCTTGTCCCTACAGTGCACAGTGTTTTCTGATTTTTCACAGCAACGAATGGAACAGGCGACGTTTATTAAAATACGTAAATAAATAAGTTCCGGAGAGGTTGGCTGCTCGCCAGCCGAAAACACCCGTTCGAATGACGCGAAATTACAAAACACACTTCGAAACAAAACTACTACCGACATACCAATCTTTGTTATTTGATTTTATTTTATTGATCTCGAGGTCCTACACTCGAGGGAAATTATGTAAACCTCAAATTAAACCTCTATATTGGTTAGCAAGAAGTCTTGTTATCATTAATTGTGATACAGGTATCTAATATGACATATAGGTGTTGGGATTATACTTAACAATTTTATTTCAGTAACTAATTAATATTCAATATTTTTTTTTAAACAGACATAAATGGGTAATCTAAACTAAAACTTAGTATTGTGCAAGTTTTGTTGGAAATTAAATAATCAAGCCATTCAACATTAAGGCGACGCTAAACGACTTTTAATGATGTTAAACTGAACATCACGTCTAAACGTGTAGTGTTAATGATTTGAAAAAAATATATGTTAAATTAAAGCATTTTTTTAATAACGTTATATGTGAATATTTTAGTTATCTTTATGTGACATAGTGTAATTAATTTGTAAAGTTTTGCCTAACGCGGATAAAAACCTGAGAATCACGCAAAAACTAACAATTATATACGTATTTTTATGAAACTTTCACCATTTTAAAGATAATTTAATTATTTTATGTGTTTTAATATTTTTTGTTTTATGTATAATAAATTAATAATGCGTCTAATTTGGGGCAGCGTCCTTGATGGGCGAGTCCAATTACTGGGTGGACGTACGACGCAATGCGTGAGCTCAGAACAAAACACGCAAGCTAACCACTCAAGATCATTAGCATATATCTGCGTCTTAAGGAAAATAACATGAGAAATCCTTGCAGATAGGATGAGTCACTCATCATCGCATTGGATATGAATGCCAGCCCAAAGAGCATCGTATGTCAAGCATTCTCCATGATAATTTACACCCCATTAAATGTGTCAGAATTTTTTTTTCGCAGCGGAATATGAACACAATAACACTTTCCTATATACGTGTGTGTGCTTATTTTATTTACTCTGTTTTATTGAATGAACGCTTTGATTTTACTGGAAATAATGTAGTTATATTGTTACTAGCTGCGCCCCGCGGTGTTACCCGCGGTTTATGAGATACACTAAAACGTGTATTATTTAATCGGTGAGAAAAGTATTCACAAAATAATTGCTCATCCCACGGGAACACTACATTTTTTCAGGATGAAAAGTAGCCTATGTGTTTATCCAGAGTGTCAGCTACTTCCACACCAAATTTCATCAAAATCGGTCGAGGCGTTTGAGTTTGAAAGAGTAGCAAATATATTTGAATTTCTTGCTCATCCCACGGGAGCACTACATTTTTCCGGAATAAAAAGTAGCCTATGTGTTAATCCAGGTTATAAGCTGTCTACATACCGAATTTCATCCAAATCGGTCCAGCCGTTTGAGCGTGAAGAAGTAACAAACATACACACACACACATACTCACAAACTTTCGCCTTTATAATATTAGTGTGATGATACATTTATATCTAGGTACAATATGAAATCAGTAATAACAAGTAAGATGAAGGCTTTTAAGAATCTAGCAAAGAACATCTGAACATGAAAAACTCATGATCATAATAATCAGGTTCCCATCTAACCCTAAAACATTTTGAATTAATTCATTATCTCTTTAATTGCTAGAATATAGGTAACACGGATCGCGGTGTTTCTTAACGTAGATCTTGCTAACATTTGTTCCGCAAAGAAAGCATAGTCTTGCCTCGCGGCTCGCACCAGCCCCTCTTCAGCCGAAGATACTAAGTTATCACCATCGAAATAGCCCGAATGTAAAAGTATTCAACTGCACGTCTTTTGTTGACTGCAATGTAAACAATAAATCACTTATCAAAACATTTTTGACGCGGAGAACGCTATTTGTTTAACCAAGATACCACGACACAAATACATTAGTATTGTGTGTTTAAGCTGCTCTAGCTGTTCCACCACATATTTCGAGACACATTTAATATATTCTTCATGATAGTAATAAATTGTAATGCCTGTGAAAAAAAACAAAATATTGCATGGAAAATATATATATATATATATATATTAATCATGAGCATGTGTATATGTATGGAAAAGAAAATATATAAAAAATGGATGGATTCACGTAGATTTTAAGATTGGAGTAAGTGTCCGAGAGAGGAGTTTATGATGTACCATAGATTTTAAAAAAAAAACACAAATAAAATACAACAATAAAAAAGGCGCGGACCGCCAAGTCCGCAGTAGTCGTACTCATATAAAAAAAAAAAAAAAATATTCTACAATCCATTTCGCACCAGTGCAATACTTCAAAATGTCTTGCAAATGCAGAATGACCCACTGTCCCGTAACTACCCAATTACCACCACGGAAGTGTATATACTTGCATTAATTAATAACAATATTTAAATGCTTTACAATACCGGTTTAAGCGACAAAATATTGGTATTGACCGTGGCATTCGTTTCTGACCCCGGTTTCGAGCAATTTTAAACGTTTCCAAATTTATCTCTGTTTACAAGCTTATTCATAGTGTGTCAAGGAGCTGATCTGATGACAGAGTCGGAAGCCGGTCATAGGATCTCGTCTACGTACAAAAATACCATCACGGCACCAAATTGACAGGTCTCGGTTCAGATTTTAGGGGATTTGAGTAATAACGCCAGAAAAACCATTCATATCGAAAGAATCTTCTCCAGTTTTTAAATTCTACTGATTTATCGACTACAGCGAGCGCTTCTTACTTATAATGGTTGTCAGTGACTTTGAACCTCATCCCTGGGAGGTCAAGTATAATATAATAGTCTTTTTTGTCGTACAGCAAAATAACTTTAAATGAAAATGCCTATTCAAAGCCAACTCGTCAATAACCTTTTGACACATACGATGTTTTTTATTTTGCTTTTCTAATTCGTTTTTAATACCTAGTCAGATAGGCTAACACTTTTGTGTCTGCGTTTCAAAACAATTGTGTACCTAGGTATATTCACGTTCAGAAAATGTTTTCTCCAAACTCAAAGAGCAAATTAGACGAACGATAAGTACATGTTCCGTATAAATGTCGTCGGATAAGAATCTTGATTTAAATTGGAAAACTCTTGAAAGGGTGCAGGATGAATTTTCATTGTAGTTTCAAGGTAGACAGATTAATGAAAATCTATTCAGGTTTCATGATTGTTTTCATACGTTAATCCCACGAAGTAAATATATATAAATTTCCCTTGCGATACTTAGGTAGGTATTTTATATTCACTTAGTATGATCAGAAATTAAAGTGAATAAAAAGTCTTTTGTAGAGCTTTGAAGCTGTAATAAAGAACAAATATTAAGTTTTTATCTTCGACTGAAAACAATGATAAAAACTGTTTGGCAATAATATTAATTAGTCGATATCTGTACTTATACGACTGTATTCTATTAACACAGAACAAAAAAGACATTTTTAACAGAAGACCATTACAATGTCATTAATTAAATAGAACCCAACTTGTTTTTTTTTTTTGTCTTTGTTATCAATTCTTCTACAGTAATCTTTCCCGGAATATCTTCACAAATTATTTGCACCAGTTAGCAATAACTTTGATTTGTGAAGTACAATAGTTTTATACTTTTAGTGATCGTAGCGTTTAGGAGGCTCGGTTCCAAACATGGAAAAAAGAGGCTTACCATAAGGTAAATTTGCTCAGCCCGATTCCTTATGTATGCGATCTTGAAGTTGGGTGAACGTAGAACGGCAGGTAGGTATGGTATCGACGCTGCCCACGCGAACTGATAACACTAAGGTTACGAACGCCGCAAACGCATTGTATGTGACCACCGCGAAGAACAGGCATACGATCAGCAAAACACTTCCAGACGGTTTTGTAGACGTCCATGTTCCACCTAAAGGAAAAAGAAAAGAACAAAACAAATTGAATCGCGTGTTTGTATAAAGCCCCGTCGAAACGAAACGGGCAGAACATTGTTTCAACAACATGTTTGTGTTGCGGCAAACAATGTTGGGTGATTGTTGCACAATATTGTTTTCAGTGTATACGGGGCTTTACTGCATCAAGTGCTGTTCTGTTTTAGACACAGGTTTTAGGGCACATTTCTGACACGAAACAAACTGAAGTGGCAGAAACAATACATTGAAAATGCATTTAAATTAGTTTATTGAATTGTTTTGGTCAAAACTGTTTTCTCAAAATGTCATGAAAATTATTTCGCGACTTGAACCGTAGTTACGAATTTCGCTTTGTGTAGGTATTTATGCGTATATCTAGCTTCTGCCTGCGACTTCGTTCACGTGCAAGTCGTAAGACACCACAATTACTACTTACATAACAGCCACATTTTTATAAAACTTCCCTGTATACTACGTTTGTAGTTTTGGTCTCAGTAGCCAAAAATATAAAGAGCTAGCGAAGTTTTCATTTTTAGTCAATTAATGAACACCTACGTTCCTACATATACTACCTAATTGCACAACACTGACACACACTGGCACACTGACTGATGCATTCCAGAAATTCCTGACGAACGGAATAAAATACAACGTGTCGTTTTGCATCCTCGTCAAATTTCAGGGTGTGATACAGAACAGCAAACCGAACAACTTTCTCCATGGGACCAACATCGTAATCGCGAAAAAAATTTCAACTGTCCCATAGAAAACTTCAATACCTACTCGAAGCAAATCTATGGGACGACTGATTATTTTTTCGCGATTACGATGTTTGATGCCATGGAAAAAGTTGTTCAGTTAGATTCATGGTTTTCTGTGACGTTCACGAACTATCATTTAGTATATTAAAAGTCACGTGTATCATAAAAAAAGTTTGAGTCTCATTTCCTACGAAATGTATGGGAAAAGATTTTTGCAATTTCTGACTTTTTAGTGCTCAAACCTCAATTGGAATTTTTGATGCTTGTATGAAACAGGATCGATTGGCATCAAAAAAGTTTTTGTGAATTCTTGCTGACGTTACGGTTATGATACCTACCCGCCTCAAAAATGTCATGATTGACTGCTTAACTCCTCAAGGTATGGCGTGAAGGTAATCAGTTAAAAGGTAAAATCTGTAACTATTTGCAATATTCTAACCTTTTGCCTCGTCTTTTATAGAAGATTACGACCACAAAGCAATTTTGCTCGGGGCCATTGCAAATAGCGTGAGCCTACAGACTTACCAGTGTTTGCGCGATGCTGGAACATACATTCATACAAACAGAAACAGATATATACAGACAAAAAATCTAAAACCTATATTTTCGGCATTAGAATCGTTCCCAGACCTCGCAGCATTTACTTTTTTTTTCAAAATTCTTCAACGTACAGTTTTGACTTCGCTATGATTTTAGGTGTGGTCAAATTTAAGGGTGTAGTACAGACCATCAAACTGAACCACTTTCTCCATTTGACCGACATCGTAATCACGAAAAAATTATCAACTGTCCATATAACCTGTCCTGTCCTTATAAAACTTCAATATCTACTCGACGCAAATGTATGGGACGGCTGACTATTTTTTTCAAAAAATATGAAAGATGTTCAGTTTGATAGTCTGTACCACAACCCTTAAATTTGACCACACTTTTCTGGTATACACAGGGTATACCAGAAAAGTGTGGTCAAATATAAGGTGTATCTATTCATACACGAAATCTCTTAAGGGGTCATTGTACTCATCATTACGAACAACTTTTACTATGGGTGGTCCCATAGTAAAAGTAAAACCTGAAATCGCAAAAAAAAATCAACTGCTCCCTACATTTTGCCGAGTTATGCGAATATGAATGTATGGGGCAGCTGATTTTTTTTTCGCGATTTCAGGTTTGGTCCCATAGTAAAAGTTGTTTTTATCATGAGTATAATCATGTGTTTAAGTACCGGTCACTAATTACCACTCACCCTATATAATTATGTAGATTTCGTCATATTATTTGCTAAGCACTAAGCACTAAAACATAGTGCAGTAGGTACTTTACAAGCGTATTCAGATTAAAACTGCAATTTTTCTTCTACTCTATTTTCAAAAGTATTTTGTAAATACGTTGCCAGTACTTCAGTGGACCGGGGAAATATAGCAAGAACCCCATTTAACGAAATAATGGAATACTAAAAGTTAATTACTTTCCAACGTGTAAGTGATTTTTTTCAATGCAAAAACAGAAAACTGCTCCCGCTAAAAGTATTTTCATCGTTGAAGAATATTTTTAAATGGTGACAAAAGTAGTTTTTTGTAAATACCTGATAGAGAAATTAACTAGGAGTTTTTAGGTATCCCCTTAGGTTAGTCATATATTAGTTGACTCCAGAAAGGATGAAAAACGAATGAAAAATAATGGGTAGTATTTATTAAACGAACATCTAAAATTACCAATTTTACCCAACAGAAAACGTAATCAAAATTACTGTTTGCACATCAAAATTTGCATGTCTAATTAAATTAAACTTAATGTCAGGTCGACGGAGCCCTGCTGCACGGGCTCCTATTTCTGTCTGCAGGATTTAAAGGAACCTAACCAAACCAAACCTCGGGGTGCCCAATAATTATATTTTGTACAAGTTTTGATATTCAATTAGTTAACTAGTAGTGCAATAATAAGTTTATTAGATGCACATTTGTTATTTTTGATGAACAGTTTTTGCTATATAATTAATATTTTTGTTGTGACTGGATAAAAATTGATGCATAAATAATGATTATTGTTTGCATAAGTTTTGATATTCAATTAGTTAATTAGTAGTGCAATCGTTGATTTGGTGTAGGTACATGTAGATTATTAGATGATGATGATTATTTGATGTAAGAATATTTTTCTGCAGTGCAATTAATAATTTCTCAAAAATAATAATAATATCTTCTTCCTGAAAACCGTTGCAAATTGTCGGTAATCAATAAAGATAGATAAAGATCATTTTATTTTGCAAATATGGGTATATAGGATAACAAAAATCATTACAAGTTCAGCCATATTTTACCATATAGGCATGCAAAAGATACAAAAAAAATACACTAACTTAAAAATCTTTTTCATTCAGGAACTCATATTATCAATCAACAGTAATAAGTTTTTCTCTCTCACTTTTGCATGCAGTTAAGCTAAGTGGAAGGTACTTAATGTAGATTCAACGACTAGTTTTCAACAAGCTTGGACTTTTATATAAAAAGTAATTGACATTTGATTTAAATGACAGCAAAATATAAAGAGCTGACTGGCGAGCGGAAGGATATAGTTGGGGAGTTAGATTGGACTCTCCTAATATTTAACCACCTCACTGTATTTCACATTTTAAAGCTCTTAAAATAAGTACAATAATTTAAATTGCTTCACAAATAAGAGCACAAAATAAATAAGGAAGTCACCAAAAGGCTTGTCTATTTAATTATGTGCCTTTCTGTGAAAACCCTGGCAAACAGCATTCCGGCTGAAAACGTCTGTGCCAAAAATTCCCATTGTTCAGTTACGTTCGCTTCGAAGAACGATATATTTCTGTAATTGTCCGAATTGTATGCAAACTACGATTTACAAAATTTATCGTCAGAAAAAGGTAAATGACTTTATATGAAGATGTAAGTTACTGATGTTTTTCGTTCTATACTAGTAGGCATTAGATATTTAGACAGGATTATTAGTAAAACACCAGCAACCTCTTAAGGGGGCATTGTACTCATCATTATGAACAACATTTACTATGGGACCAAACCTTTTATCTTGGAGAAATGCTCATGCATACTGCACTACGACAGGGAGATAGTGCAGTTATCTGAGACTCTAACCCACTAAAACTCCACGGTGTCCTCCTCTGCCTCTTTCGGCGGGAACACTCATCCGTGAACCCGCCGTGGTTGACCGTAACCGGACCCTCCTCTGGGGAGTACTCCCATGGCGCAACAGTAGTGCTATTCTGTAGAGATCTCACCGTGAAAACATAAGTTAAATACCTAATCTTAAAGTGAGCTGTCAATAGTGTCTAGCGTCAGGTGGAATGACGGCTCACTTCACGCTCACTTCAACTAAGTTATCACGGTGAGATGTTTACAGAATACGAGTTAGCACTACGGTACACATTGCAAAGAATTTTCAATCAACACAATGATATTTTCCAAAATTCCGCTAACATCGTCAACCACAGTTTAATTTCCGCCTGAACAAAATAGTTGCGAACTGCGAGCACCTGCTGGCAAGGGTCGCTAACACACTAGATTATGTAGCGACAATAATTGGGTGTCTACATAACCGGACGACAAACACAAATGTACGTTGGGACACGGTTTCATCTCGACTAACGTGACTTCATTATTATGGAACAGGTGAGATTTAAATCTGGTATCTGATGTGGGATTGGTTAGATCTGTCCGATGCGTCAGAGTAGATGTCATGCAGTGAAGGTGCTGTGAAGACGGGTGTCGTCATCGAGGCATGGGTACGATGACATGACGACATGGAGAATCGTTCATGACGGGTTGGTCGGAAACGTAACTCAGGAATAGCCCAGCAAGTGGACCACATAATGCAAAATAATGGAAAAAAATCTAGTATAAAATCAAAGCTCTTTAAAATTGCGATTCTAATAAAATATTAAAGTTAGACCAAGATACTTAGGACTTTATGATGTCCGAATAGCCACTACTTACCGAATAAATTCAAAAATGGAACAGAATTTGTATGAAATTATTTGTCAAGTAAGATAATACGAGTAGGAACTTAATCATAGGCGGTAAAACAGGACCTTACAGTGTGTTTAGCGTCTTAGCTAATTAATCTACATAATAGGTATCCAGTTTCAGGATTACTGGTCGCGTATCTCCTGATGGACATTAGTGATGCAATACGAATTGACCTATTAGTTGTGCACTATCTATTCATAAACAATTCAGGTTACATAATTGTCAGTTTTGCTTTATAAAGAATTATTGAGGTGTAACTTCATAAACGTATTACACAAATTAAACTCCATAAAAATACACCCGTTTGCACTTATAGCACACTTTATAATTCTATCTAAAAAGTACAAAGCATTTGTACACCAGAAAACAAAATCAAAAAGCATCATCATCTGCCTAGCCATTTCCCAACTATATTGGAGTTGGCTTCCAGTCTACCTACCAGTATTTTACATGGAGCGATTGCCTATCTGACCTCCACAACCCAGTTACTGGGTAACACGATACGCAGAAAGCAAAATCAAAAAGCATTAGACAGAAAAGCAAATGCGTGAACCTGAAAGGTCAGGCGATGCGGACTGCGGAGTACCTACATTAGTTTATTATATTCTGGGTAATTCTGCGTTAATAGGGAAGGGCGTGCTAGTACTAACGCCTCATTGCGCTGTATTACCCGGCTATTGTCTGGGGCTACGTTCTAATGCATACTATACTTCGCACTCAAACGGCCCGTGATAACATCGCCGATTTATATAAACGGGTCCTCTTAGCGTCTCCTGAGGACTAAGCCGTAACTCTTTATAACTGAAGTATATATTAAAATATGAATGACATGAGAAATGGCGTTTAGTATACGATATTTCCACTTTTATAGGACTTTTATTATAAATGGAAGTTAGTTTCTGTAAATTAACGCTATCTGGTCAAGAGTTCTGGGAACTAATATTCAGGGTGTAAGTGTAAACATGGTTATCCTTTTAAGGCGTCATTGTATTCATCATTATGAACAACTTTTATTAAGGGCCAAACCAGCGAAAACTCGTCAAAATCTGTTAACAGCCGATTTTTTTTCGCGATTTCAAGTTTGATCCCATGGTGAAATTTGTAATAATGACGAGTAAAATGACCTCTTAAAAGGATAACGGTGTTTACACTTACACCCTGTAGTGAAGTTCGTATTGAGGTTTACTAGAACAAAAAGTGATAATAGTACTAAATTTTAAACGCACGGCTACACATCAAGCTATAAATTCCACTATAAGCTGATCTTGCATTGTATAGGATTTCCTTACAATGAGAGGTCAGTGTAAACTGGAAATGTTTAGCTTGATATGTAGCTGTGTGTACCTATGATAATAGTGTATTTTCTGGATTGTGAAGGTCAGACAGAGACAGACAGTCGCTCCATGTAAAATACTGGTATTCAGCTGCATCCGGTTAGACTGGTAGCCAACCCCAACATAGTTGGGAAAAGGCTAGGCTATGATGATAATAATAGTGTATTTTCTCTGTAAGTAAATACTTACATCAAAAATCAATCTGCCTAGCCTTTTCCCAACTATGTTGGGGTCGGATGCAGCTGAATACCATTATTTTACATGGAGCGACTGCCTATCTGACCTCCACAACCCATTAACTGGGTAATACGATACCCCTTGGTAAGAGTGATTGTCAGACTTTCGGGCTTCTGACGACCCGTAACGACTGTCAAAGATCCACGAATGACGGCCGGGACCAACGGCTTAACGTGCTTTCCGAGGCACGGAGGAGTCTCGTTGTGTAAAGATGGTCACCCATCCACGGACCAACCCCAGCAAGAGTAGCTTAACCTGATGGATCGACCCGTGCGGCTGTTATGACGTAGCCGTTGAGTAAATACTTACATATACAGGTGAAAAAACATGCACCAAATCGAAATGGGAGATTGTACTGATCATTATGAACAACTTTTACAATGGAATCAAACATGGAACCGCGAAAAAAAATCAGCTGTTCAGTACATTTATCTACATCAAACTCGTCAAAATGTAGGGCTGGAGCAGCTGATTTTTTTTTTCACGATTTCTGGTTTGGTCCCATAGTAAAAGTCGTTCTAATGATGAGTTCAATCTCCCATTTCGATTTGGTGCGTATTTTCAATGTCATCCTGTGTTTGCCTCGATTATAAGTTACATTAAAAAAGCAATGTGTATAATGTCAAAATAAAAAGCAACCATTTTAAGTAATAAAATTCTCTAGTCCACGTTTCGCTACTTACCGATAGCCATGCAATAAAATACAGTTAGGTACGAGTACTCGGCACTCAACGGCTTTCCAGTTCTATATTACCTGAAAAAAAAAACCGATAAAGTGTCCAGAAAATACTAAAGTTTAATTTAAGTAAAACCTCCTCTAGAATATCCTCGAGCAAACTGATATTTTCAGAGGATTACTCATCATCTTCCTGCCCTTATCCCATATTACTTGGGGTCGGCGCAACACGTTTTCTTCTTCCATTCTCCCCTGTCAACCGTCACGCTATCATTCACTCCCTTCTCTTTCATATCATTCCTCACACAATCCATCCATCTTTTCTTTGGCCTTCCTCTGCCTCTCCATCCATCAACATCTATATTCATCACTCTTTTAGTCACATGCGTTTTGTCTCTCCTCATTAGAGGATTACTATTCTTCAAAAAACTCGATAGCATTATTTTCTAAAAAAACCGGCCAATTGCGTGACGGACCACGCACAATAAAGGGTTCCGTAGTTGGGATGAATTTATCCCAAAAACCAACTTAACATCGTAGTTGAAAAACATGTTCTCCCATACATTGATTTACGTCACGGTTATTCTCCAACTGCAAATTTAAGTTTGTAATCCCAAAAACAGTATTTTTTTATGTGATGAAATTACAAAATGATAATTTTTGAACTTTTTCCTTTGCTTGTACTGTGAGACCTTGCTTCTTGCCAAATTTCATTTCAAGTAAGATTTTGATTTATTTGCGAGTATCAAAAAATGTTGCATAAATGGCCGTATTCTTTTATTGCGTTGACTTAGAAACTTGATTTTTTAGAGCTCCAAGGTACCACAGACCTACGTATTTCATATTAATTTCAACTTTATACCTCCACGCATTCCTGGGAAGATGGATCTTGACAGACTGACATACAAACAGACAGACAGTGAAGTGATTCTATAAGGGTATCAGCTTTTTCCTTTTGAGGTACGGAACCCTTAAAGTAAATACTCTATTAAAAAAATATCCAACATGCTTATACTATCCATTCTATCCCAAGTGGTCTAAGTTTTTAATAGGTACTTTTGGTAAAGTTTAAGTAGAATATAGTCTAAAGATGGATTTGGATGAGTATTATAATATCTTAACTTCGTTTTTGTAAGCTATAGAATAGAATACTCTTTATTATGCACACCATTTAAATTACAGGTTACAATGTTGAAATTTTACTTATAGTGACACAATGGGCGGTCTTATCGCTAAAAGCGATCTTTTACAGACAACCTTTGGATGGAGTATGGGGACAAGGAGAGACAATTCTGTAGGTAGTCCGTGGTGTACCATATACATATACAACAGATACATACATTAATAAATTTATATATATATATATACTTATACAATAATAAACATGAAACAAGAGCAAGGAACTATACATGTAATAATGACGTTTAAAGAGAGAGGAAGTGAGAGGAAGCTATCATCACTTTCACTCCGAACGTTTTCTATGTTAAAGAAGAAAACTTTCAGAGTTTTCCATAAAAAAGAATGGCTCCCGTTCCTACGTTTTTAAAATGAACTAAAAAAAAGAGATGTTTGTGTTCGCATTGATACGATTACAGCTACGCCACTATACGTTTTCGAAACGATAACACATATTAAAATTTTCAAAGAACTTACAGTTCCAGAATATTTTCAACAGGGTTGATATTATTAGGAAGAAAAAATGCGTGTAATTTAAAATGCCTCTTCATACGAATTTAAGAAGGAAACGAAGTATTCGTTTTCATTATCATAAGTACTTAAAATGTTTATGCATTGTTTACTTTGCACCACGGTATCTAGCGAATATTTTATTTTAATAAGTAATCATTAAATTACAAATAAACAAACAATCAAATCACTTGACACGAGAGGCCAACTCGGGGCTACTACACACGCAAAGGCACCGCGTGTCGCGCGACGAGCGGCGCCTTTGTGTCGTGTGTCGCGCCTGTTTGTAAGAGCCTTATGGCAACAGATTAAATTAATTAGCATTTTGAAAGTGGCTTCAATGAGTCACTCAAATCCAAGTGACCGTGGTTGAGGTTTTACACAAATAGTACAATCCATTTCCGAGTATAAGTAGTTTTGTGCAGAGCATTTGGACACGAGTGGTGGTCCTGACGTCTGACGTTAACTGACTCGTGCAATTCACGCCCCGTGCACCTCACGCCGTGTGCAGCTACCCCGCAGCGGGCCGCCCCGGCATGGCGCAGTAATTCTCCGTAATAACTTAAGCGATGCTCCCCATTCAGTGAATTTAACTACACTTAAGTCCGACACTTCTTCCCCACCCGCTTCTATTACCTACGGAAGATTGCGTTCCTTTAGTAATGCTTCTTCTATTCTCATCTTAACAATATTATTTTTAGTTTGAAGATTCTCTAGCACTTCTTGCACTCAACAGTTATCGTATTTATAAAAGTATGAGTAAAAAGCTCCCAAGTGATACTTCTATCTTGAAGTTTGTACTATTTAATCCGTAAATTCAAGTGTATAAGATTCCCTCGGCTTTTATAATAAAATGTTCTCACTTGGTCATCCATTTTAGCAATAATTTTCCTACGGCTTTGTAGAACGCAACCCGGGATTTGGTAAAAACGTTTTCAGCTTTACGGTGAGATTGCTTTCATTTTCATTGACATTCACAACGCCAACAGAATTATACAATACAGAAAAGTGAGTTTACGTAGGAAGATATTGCAGTTTTTTTTCTTTTTCATACACATTGTTGCTAAAAGCTTTTTCTCTCAACGTCTAACCTAAAAAATACCGGCTAAATGCGTGTGGCGGAGCACGCACAATGAAGGGTTCCGTAGTTGAAAAGAATTTATCCCAAAAACTAACTTAACATTGTAGTTGAAAGTTTGTAATACTTACATGTTCTCCCATACATCGATATACGTCACGGTCAATTCTCCAACTGCAGGTTTGTAAGTGCAAAAAAAAATATTTTATGTGATAAAACAACAAATTAACGATTAACGGACTTTTTCTTTTACTTGAGCTGTGAGACCTTGCTTCTTGTCAAAGAAGGACGGCCAAATCGTACCTGGCAACGAGGCGGTGGTGTACAGATATGCCATATATATATATGGCATATCTGTACAAAAAATCCATTACTTTTTAAGGTCTTAAAAAACTTAAGAAATAGATGCCCAGAAAAAAAAGATATACACATTTTTTGTTTATAGCATAATTTGGAAATTATTTAGAATAACATGTTCAGAACGCACGTATTGACGATTCATTTTGCTTAAGAAATGATTTAGAACACAAAGATTATAATTATTCACGTTTTTCTGAATAGTTATTATATGTAATTCAATTCTATATACTTTTGTATCAAATCAACTAGTGCTGTTTTTATCATGTTTTGGATTCTTGTCAGAAAAATAATTATGTAGGTTCATAGTAAGTATCAGCATTTTGTTCAATTGCGTACAACGGCACGTCATAATATGTCATCGACGCGCGCCATTGATTGACAGTGTTAGTCACACGGGTGTCAATTTGACACCCGGCGATCATTTGCAATTTCGCATTGTTGTTGTTGTTAGTGTGACTATTGTGATACGTACTGTACTGTTTTGGATTTCCTTCTGTTGTTTGACCTTGCATTGGACTACCGCGGACTGATAACTACCGCTTAGCTTCGCCGCTGTCGGATAAAAACTGTGTGTCGTCTGCCTAGCATTAAATCGACTTATTTATTTATTCTAACCTCTAAAGTATTTTTTGCACTATTAAAATATCTTGGCTATTTAGATATTATTTTAAAACGGGATGGTATTTACTACATAAAAAAAAATCAAATCTCACTATAATTTGTTTCTGTACACTGAAAATAAATCTCAGGTCCAGCTTCTATAGAAATTTGGCCGATGTTCTTTCATGATTCTATTAGGTCAACGGGAAGTACCCTACAGGTTTTGATTTATTTGCGAGTGTCAAAATATGTCACATAAATGGCCGCATTTTTTTATTGCGTTAACTTAGAGCTTGATTTTTTTTATGTAGACCAGCGTATTTGTCCACGCGTTCCTGAGAAATGGACAGACATACGGACAACGAAGTGATCGTATAAGGGTAAGGGTTCCGTTTTTATCCTTTTGAGGTACGGAACTCTAAAAATAAAGTAAGAAATAAAATCTCACTATAAGTTGAAATTGAAATGGCAGGGTCCAATGGAAGAAGACAACAACAATAAAATAAAAATACAATTGATAGTCATTATGCAGTCGGGCTTTAGGCGAACTTATCGAAGCTACTTATGTATGTACATAAGAGAAAATATATAATTTCTTACGCTTAAATTCTTCAGAAAATTGCCACATGTCAAGGTATAAATCAATAGGTATCTAAAGTTTTAAATTGTGGATAAAATGCGTAAAGAAGCCAAATCTGAGTATATTGATAAAAGCAATTATTCACAGTTAGCCGACGTTCGCATGGACGTAAAAATATCGCGGTGGGATTTTATCGCGCACTGTATTTTCAACTCGCGGTGTTGCCGAGCATTGAGTATCCAACCTAATAACAACAGAGTGCTGCATCCCAGCGCGTCGAAGAAACACTGTTGGATTTACAACTCTCAGCGCTAAGCAGAGTGTTGAAAATCCAGTGCGCGAAAAAAAATCGCCGCGATATTTTTACGTCCGTGCGAACGTCGGCTTACTATGCAAACAACACTACGTCTCGAGAGCTTCTATCTATGGGAATAGGTTGTCTATACAGGGTGTCAGGAACATCGACGCGCAAATTGTTACAATGAATTCAGCACATGATTCTAGACTAGACCCAAGTAGAAATTTTTCATCAGTTATTTAAAAAAAAAACAACTATTTCCTACACCCCGCTATAATAATAATCTGTTATCTATCTATACTTATTACAAAATAAAGTCGCTTTTCGTGTCTGTCTGTATGGCCGCGTCGTTCTTCTAAACTATGCAACGAATTTTGATGCGGTTTTCATTATCATTTAGAGAATTTATTTCAGAAGTTTTCTAAGTATAATACATTCATATTTAACTTGTATATAATATAGATACCTACATGTTTTGTCAAGTCGTAAAGCCATGCGAAGCAGGGCCGGGTCGCTAGTACTTATTATAAAATAAAGTCGCTTGTCGTGTCTGTTTGTGTGGCCGCGTTGTTCATCTAAACGACGCAACGAATTTTGATGAGGTTTTCATTATCAAGAATTTATTCCAGAAGGTTTATAGGTAAAGTACATTAATATTTAACTTTATATATATAATATAGAAACCTGCATGTTTTGTCAAATCGTAAAAACCGTGCGAAGCAGGGCCGGGTCGCTAGTAATTTAATAATTTCTTTATTTACATTTCAAAGTTAGTCAGTATTTTTTTATTTAATTTTTTTCGAAGTCACAAACATCTGTGTAGCCCTGGCTCTTGTACTAGGAGTTCATGTATCACAAGAGCCAAGTTAGTTAAGCTATTAGTTAGTCCATTACTTTGTTCTCATAAATAAATATTTTAATTCACAAAGTGGGTGAGCATTACGCAAGTCCTACATTTTCGAGCTTGTATTTTACCAGGCGCTTGTCTGTTTTCAGACTGTATTGTCTTAATGGCAGTTAACATTTCAAACGCCACGCAACCTGGTTCCACAAGTTTTGGTTACAAGCTCTAAACACTGATATTTTTACTTTTGTTCAAACTCAAACTCAAACTCAAAGCATTTATTTCAAATAAACCAATTACAGGCACTTTTGAATTATCAATGGGTCGGTCAGTCAGTGTAGAGATGTTCTTTAGGTATAGCTTTTTATTACATTATACAAAATATCAAGATAAAAGTCATATACTAGAATGTGGGGCACTTTTAACATTTTTGATACCATAACCATTGTTTACGACAAGTTTACGCCTCTATATTCTTTCTCTAGTATGCTGATGCGTCGTTTCATCTTAGTTTACTAATGCGTCTTTAAAAATGTTATTGGGTCAAGGCCACGATTTTATCGTAATCTGGGCTTGATACCGCGCTGAGACTATTCATTCAAACATAGCAGGAAGCGCCACAAACTATCCGTCAATATTTGTAGTCACGTTGAGATCGGTTCAAATAGTTTTCTCTCACAGCTATTTGCTCTTGGTCTAAACTCCACAAAATTTTTCTACTAGCTTTGTCTTCTTACCTCAATTCTCTTGTTTTTGTTTGCTTTGGTAAAATCAGTTTCTATTGTAATGTTGGCTAAAACACAAAGCAACAGCTCACAGTAAAATTCGCTTTTAATCGTAATTTCATAAAAGAAAACGTTAGGACTTCAAAATTTTATCCAAAGCTAAGCGACCGACAGGCGAAACTCGTAGACTTTCTAGGTGAATAAATGTTACGAATGAAACAAAAATATAGGTCTAACTACAGCAGCTTTAAGACCTAACAAAAATTTTCACATTTTCTAAAAGATTACCTCGATTAGGCATCCCAGGTTCGATGAAATTGAACGTTAAAAAATATTGATGTCAAACGAGCAAGTAAAAGGAATGTTCTATACCCCTTGGCAAAGAATTCTTATCAATTTCACGACTTTAAAGGCGTGAGATTACTCTGTTTTAATCAACATGACAACCGCATAGGCAGGCCTAAAAAAAACCTGAAACTCTCAAAGAATGCGACCCTTCTGCAAACTCCCTCACTCGCTCAGTGTGAAAGAGGTGCTTATAAAAAATGATGTCGGTCTCGTCATGAAGTCGTGTTAAAGTTCAGCGTCGCCCACGCAGCATCAATACCATCTTGACAAAAGTATACCAAATATTTATTACATATTTGTATCATGTATCAATTTAATGCTATTTACATATCGGTGACTATTTTTATAGATGTTCTACTTCTTAAACATTTGGCAAAATACATAATTAGACTGTTTTCTAGAAAACGGGTCAGTTTTTATGTTTATAAGAAACATACCAGTCTACTACTTATGTGTCCCACTGTACAATAAATATGCTCACCTCAACTTTTAATTTTGTAACCATAGCCAAATAGATTTATCTTCATGCTATAATTAAACTTCACCAAGACCAATAACATGCCAATAACCGATATCAATAGATAACTAAATTAGATACGACCTGCGCAGTTATCAAATACAAAAACCATAAATGAACAGCGCTCTTCGGGAACTTTATACTTCGGAAACATGAAACTCTTCGAGAGAGATTCTGTAACATGGAAATATCGTTCAAGTGAAAATAGGTACTTCGTGTAATTGTAAACACCGCAAAATCGCGAAAAAAAGAATCAGCTGTTCCCTACATTTTGATGAGTTATGCGAACATAAATGTGGGGGAAATTATTTACGGTTATTCCGGGATTGTCGGAACAAAGTTATACACGCGACCTCCTCGCGTGATGAGGTCACGAATCAAAACCACAAACAGTTATATAAATACTAGCTTTTGCCAGCGGCTTCGCCAGCGTGATTGTCGGACATTATCCCACGGGAACCGTACATTTTTCAGGAATACAAAGTAGGCTATGTGCTATTCCAGACTATAATAACTATGCCAAATTTCATCCAGATCCGTTGAGCCGTTCTGGCGTGAATGAGTAATAAACAAAGTTGTAGTAAGATTAAATTTGTTAATCAAAACATTAATTGTTATATTAGCAAGAAGCTTATCTGGTTTCTGAATTGATAATTTGAAATTGAGAACTTCTCAAACTCTACTTTAGCATTAGGTGTTTACGGTGATTTAATACACAAGGTGCAAAAGTAATTAATTACCCGATGTTGTTTTGCTGTAATATTTTTTTAGGAATGAAAAATTTTGGTTCTACTTGTTTGTTTATTTAATGAATTCGAATTATTTACATCAAGTCGGAAAATGATGTCGGTCAAGTGGCCGCTATCAGAATTGATGACCATTATGGGCTCGTTTGGCATTTTCCATCACTTGTGTCAGAACTTTCGGCGATATGTTCTCGCATTCGCGTCGAATGTATGTATTTATGTATCTTTTATTTGGCATCTATTTTAGCATGTAATTTATTGTATATTGTATACTTATTATTTGCACCAACGACAGCCCCATTTTATGTCCAGGCAAATCACTGTCCATTCCAGATATCGCAGAAAGCGATAAGATAGCCCATTGTACATTTTGTAGTGTTTGTTATTTCTTTTTGTTATATTTATTTGTGGTGTACACTGTCCAGTAAAGTATAAATATATAAATAAATAAATAAACTTCTTCAACGAAAAAATTTCTTCGCAAAAAACGTAAGAGATTTTGAATTTCACAGGCTTTCTCCTTAAGTAAAGATAAAGTAGAGTTTGACAAGTTCTCAATTCAGAAACCAGGTGTTAGTCCACGGCGGTTATTTAAGCGCCTCAAAAGATGAACAGATCCTTACTAACAAAGCCTTGTCTTAATGTTAACCCAAGAGGTTTAGAGACAAACAATGCCATGGTGTAAGCAATTGTCTCTTGGTTCACCATAACAATGCGACTATCCTTTGGGAACAAAACTCTGAGGTCATTGGAAGGTAATGGTCTGTTTACATTCTATAATAGCAGGTACAGTCGAACAATCTATTTGGTATACAGACAGTTATCTTGCAACTACTTCTTAATAATGTTGTGAGTGTGCTGAGTAGTCAATTCTTTTACATCACTATCATAAATTTAAAATAGTACATTTTGATACAAGTGGAGAATTTTGCTATTGCATTCGAGGCGGAATTAACACCCGAGCCGTAGGCGAGGTTGTTTTTGAGTAGAGAACTGCAATAACAAATGTCCACGTGTATCAAACAAAGTTTATAAATACACTTTTGAAGAAATAACGAAAAATATTTTTGTTTTGAATTATTAGGAAACTATATTTTAAATTTTCTTTTTTTTTTCCGCGCTTTGCTTCGCCAGGTTGAAGGAGAAGCAAAGGTATAAAGCCGATAAACAGCCTAATATGAAAAATAGAAAATTCAATTATTTTTGAGTTTAGAACACAAATAAATGTTAATTTGTTCATTTATTCAAAAAATATTAACGCCGTAAAGGCGCATATCTCTTTGCCGAGATTAAAAAAAAACATTCACCTCCGAATAGAGAATTTGAATAGAGGCATTGAACTAATTTGGACTAAGTATAGGTATAAGTTATCTGTGGCAATTTTTATTCCCGCACACGTGTTGGAAAATGAAAAATCGCACGCGTGTGAAATACATTGCATTGTGAACCTAATCGTAGTGCGATATGAACCACTTTTCGATGAAGTGTATTGAAAAGTTATTAGTAGCAGCACATACTTAATGAATATTGGCAGAAAGGAGAATATTTTTTCCTATAAGCCAAATAGCTTGTTCGACTGTACGTATGAAGGGACAGATGTGTTTATGTTGTTTGTGTTGTACGACGACGAGAACAGCACGATTAATCAGCATTCTGATCTGGATCTTCTACCACAATCCTAACGAAAAATTCAATCAATCTGCCCAGCCTTTTCCCAACTGTGTTGGGGTCGGCTTTCAATCTAACCAGATGCAGCTGAATACCAGTATTTTGGAGCCTATCTGACCTCCAAAACCCACTAACTGGGTAATACGATACCCCTTGGTAAGACTGATTATCAAAGTTTTGGGCTTCTGACGACCCGTAACGACAGTCAAAGATCCACGAATGACAGCCGGGACCAACGGCTTAACTTGCTTTCCAAGGCACGGAGGAGTCTCGGTATGTAAAGATGGTCACCCATCCACGGACAAACCGCGGCAAACGTAGCTTAACCTGGTTGATCGAACCGTGCGGCTGTTATTACTTAGCCACGAGCTCCTCCTCACAAAAAATCCTAACAATAGTTTATAATCCTACTAATGCAAAAACTACATAATTATTAATTATTAATCATAATACAATAAATACAATCTACTCGTACAATTCAATCTCAGTCTATAATAATTAACTATTATAAATTCATATTTTATTCTCTAATTTATAAATATTAATTAGGTTAGTAATATATTACTAACCTAAACCTATTACTAAGCTTATAAGCTTTATTTAATCCCATCGGTCACCGCATGGCTCATTTACGTGTACCTTTATTATTAAGTCAGTTCGAATGTAAATGATATACAAATCTTCCACACTGGTTAATTTTGATGTGCCTTGTTTAACCGAGGCTATAGATGCCTGGAGACTCGCTTGCCCGAATTCAGACCCACCCGACAATCCATTTTCCCAGAGACGGTGGGATGAGCCGCTCTGCAGAGTAGTACAGAACAGTTTACTTGACACGTCTGCTACTACTGCGGAGCGTGCGCGTCTGCTGGCTGTGGGTAAGTGGGAGTCGGATCTGTGGCTTCATGCACTACCGTCGTCGAACTTAGGCACTTTGTTCGACGACACTACTTTCCGCCTCGCTGCTTCCCTGCGACTAGGAGCTCCTTCTTGTTCTCATCGCCGTCAGTGTGGCGAAGTTGTCAACAGCCTCGGACACCACGGCCTGTCTTGCAGCCGAAGCGCGGGTCGCTTAGCACGGCACGCGAACATCAATGACATCATCCGACGAGCCCTTGTCACCGTCGGCGTTCCAGCTGTATTAGAACCCAATGGCTTGGCACGCGACGATGGCAAGAGACCGGACGGCATGTCTTTATTTCCATGGAAGTTGGGAAGACCTTTAGTGTGGGACGCAACATGTGTCGATACTCTTGCGCCATCCCATCTTCCTGGCTCAGCGTGCTGTGCTGGCACTGCTGCTGCCGCTGCGGAAAACCTCAAGCGGCGGAAGTATAATAACCTTATCGGTAATTATATTTTCGAGCCGTTTGGGGTTGAAACCCTTGGGCCGTGGGGTCCGAGTGCACATAATATAAAGTAAACACTAATGTGTCTATTATGACGATGGAACTCATTGCAATCTATGAAGCCATTAATTCTGCTTATAACTCGGGAGATCGGTATTTTGTGGTTTTCACAGATAGTAAGAGTAGTCTGCAGCATTTAGCTCGTTGTGCCTCTGGCTTCAGAGGTATTTCGGTAGCTTACTCCATATTAAGTAAGGTTATAAATCTTACAAACAATGGCATAGTACTAAGATTGCAATGGGTTCCATCTCATATAGGTTTGAGAGGTAATGAAGAGGCTGATAGACTAGCAAAATTAGCGGTTTTTCAAGGCCAAGAAGTTCATATAGTACCTAATTATCTAGAACAATTATGTAAATGCAAAACAGTTTGCTATGATAAATTTAAAGAGTACTTTGACGAACGAAGTAGGGAAAAAGGTATCTGGTATAAAACTATACAATATCAGCCTCCTCGAATACCATGGTTTGCTATCACAGAAAGGAGTAGGTATCATATTGTTCTGCTTCATAGATTACGCTCTGGTCACTACCCATCCCGCAAGTTTGGTTATTTGATGAATAAAGTTAATTCGCCCAATTGTGAAACATACGGAATGGTTGAAGATGTTCACCAAATACTTATGGAGTGTACTAACACAAAGAAGGAAAGAGAGACACTGTTGAGTATGGTTAAAAAACATAAATATGATATTGGTCCGTACGTAAAAGTTTTAGCGCAACCTTCGCCTGAGATAGCAGACCTACTTACATTTTTTTTTAGGAATTAATATTTTTTTTTTGTATTTGTAGTTTAGAATAGTTTAAGTTATGATGAGGCTGACTTGCCACTGTGGATAAAAGCCTCATAAAAAAATTAAGAATAAAAAAAAAAAAAACTATGGACCCTTCCTTCCGAGTTTCGGTCGAACATTTTATATAAGTAAATAAAATTACCCATCATGGCGTAGTATGGATTATTAAACAAATGTCATAAGTAGTTAGACACAGTCTTAGAGTTCAAATCTCTCTCATTTAACTGCAGTAATAACGCGTCCCATGGTTAAAGGCTTAGTTGGAGAGATTATCACAAATGTTAGTTTACATTATTACAGTTGTAATATTTAATGTATCTGTATCGCACCTGAGGTTACTTTGCTTCCTTATTAATAACGAAAAGGATCTTTAGCACAAGCATTTTTATTCATCATGGTTTATGTCAATAAATATTGTTCTATTTACCTTTTTAAATGTTGCAATGTATTTAACACTTTTCATTATTTTTTTTAGGGTTCCGTACGTCATAAAGAAAAAACGGCACCCTGACAATTAGACAGACGGACAACGAAGACTGACGGACTGTCTATCTGTCTGTTGTCGGTCAAGACCCTTTTTCTCAGGAAAACGTAGAGGTATCAAGTTGAAATGGATATCAAATACGTAAGTCTATGATCCCTTGGAGCCCTTAAAAAATCAAGCTTCTAAGTCATCGCAATAAATAAATACGTCCATCAAAGCGACATATTTTGATACTCGCAAATAAATCAAAACCTACTTACGGGTACTTCTCGTTGACCTAGAAACATGAAATTTGGCAAGAAGCAAGGTCACATAACACAAATAAAGGAAAATACCGAAAAGTATTTGTAGTTTTATTACACAAAAAAAAAAAATTGCCGTTACTAACTTACATTTACAATTGGAGAATTGACCGTGACGTATATCGATGTAGGGGAGAATATGTTTTTCAACTACAACATCAAATTTGTGGGATAAATTCATCCCAACTACGGAACCCTTCATTGTGCGTGTCCAACACGCACTTGGCGGTTTTTTTTTTTACTTTAATACCTATATTTTTAAAGTTGCGTAGCAATACTATTGCTACTATTTCTATTGCTATTGTTGCTATTGTTGGTGCTATTGTCACCAGCGGCAAACCAGGTAGGTCGCAGCCTATGCGACAAACTGGAAAAGGGGAAAATCTAAAGGAGGCTACTCAACCTGCCCAGACAGCGGTCCGAGGCTCCTTGCCAAGGATGAGACGAGTTGATGAGGAAGGTTTCACAAAAGTGGAAAGGAAAAAGAAGAAGCCCAGCTCTCGTAACCTGTACTGCACCGAGTGGACCCAACATGTTGCTGCGCCCCGCTGTGCCAGCGACGCAGCTGTAGGTACATTTCGCGTCTGTATCACTCCACAACAGTTGAGGAGGTCGTGCAGTATGTGAAAGTGAAGACCAACTGGACTCTGAAGTCATTCGTGGTGCGAGTTCCAACCCAACATCTGCAAACCTGCTTGCAAGAGGACTTTTGGCCGAAAGGTGTCGTGTTTTGACGTTTCCGAGGACGGTTACGCGACTCCGTGCAGCGAAACACGACGCCGACAACATTACCTGTTTAATTGTAGTTACCTATTATAGTAATATGTGTTAGTTTATAATTGTTGTTTATATCATTTTGTGTATTTTTTCTATGGGCTTTCAGTTGCCTGAAAATAAAGTGATTGATTGATTGATTGAATAAATATTTTTCTCGCAGTTATAAACATTGCTCAAATCAAAAGTCATTCAAACTAGGCTGAGAATCAGCAATTTTTGGAAGTCAAAATTACATAAGACGTTCCTCAAAACGCCCGCCCTTCACCACTTCCTAGTGCCTTAGCTGGGAAGAAGCCCAGCAGCTCTTCGAGTATTTCGTATTTTTAATTCCTGAAGGACGTTCTTTTACTCTCCACACAATCTTATGTTATGATACCCCTTTGTATCACTACCACATAACTATCACGACACAAAAAGGTAATATATGTGCTTGACATGACTTAAGGCGACGTACTCACCCAGTTTCTCTTATGCTGTTATTCTATTTTTGTGGCATGAAGAATAATTTGACAAATGGCTACAAGTTGGGCAGATAAAGGAAGTTTTTTTTATTATCAGAGCGTGACGCAGTTACTATAAGTTGCCTTTACACAGTGAATTTGCTTGTGACCAATAACTGAATAAAAGTTTGCTCTGTAAATACAAAATCGCTGATGTATGAAAATATTCGGACCAAACAATTTTTATCAGGTTTCCGGCGCGATGCTCCGCAATCATGTTGTTGAATGACGTGTTTTGTGGTTTATTTTTATTCATTCACAGTTTCTGGGTAAATCAAAACTTTTGTCAAATAAATCTATAGATTGTTTTATTTTTCACTTTAGCAAAAATTTAATACTACATAGTTGAATTGCTTAGCCCATTCTTTCATCAATTAAAAGCTTTTAGATCTAAACTTGGAACAGCTAGGACTCTTTAAAGTTAGAAGTAGGTACCAGTCAACGATGATCAAATACTTCGACACGTAAGATAATTAAGTTGTACCATATAAATTAACATAATTATATACAAATAAACAAAATTGTCAAAAAAAGTTTTTTACTAAATACAATATCTATACAAAGAAATAAAATTGAAGTGTCTGTTTGTAATGTTAAAATAATAGCTTTTTACTAAATGCATATGAAAGTATATAGTATACGGTACCTACTCATAACAAAAAAACAATTTTTAAAATTTTTGTCTGTCTGTCTGTTTGTTCCGACTAATCTCCGAAACGGCTGGACCGATTTTCACGGGACTTTCACTAGCAGGTAGCTGATGTTATAAAAGTAACTTGCTTTTATTTTGGAAGAAGAATTAGGGTTCCGCGCAAAAAATTTGGTAACCAAATAGAATATTTAACATCACGCTACGACCCTTATGAGCCCAGAAGAACGCTAAGTGAAAACGAAGTAATAGCGCGCGCGGGCGATGCAACGCGGCGGGTCGCGGGACGATGGAGTTTTATTAAAATGTGGCTGTTGTTTTAGTATATTCTTACTACTTCCACGCGAATGATGTCGCGGGGCACAGCTAGTGAAAGTATCAAAATACAAAAAGGTATTAAAAAAATATACAAAAATATACACATAACTAAAAGATAGAAGAGTAACAAAAAAACATTTTTTTAAATCTCCGAAACGGCTGAATAGATTTTTACGAGAGCTTTTTTTTTTTTTTTTTTTTTTTTTTTGTGGATGGGAAATCATCAAATGACTTCTCCCGCTCCGGGCAGAGCGGGAGGGTGTGTCAGACTTTTACTGACTAAAACCCACCCGTGTTCCTTCAGTTGCCCGTGCCAGGGCCACGGTATCTCTTTCGAACTACCCGCGACCCCGGCGGCTTCGGCCCTATTGGACCCCGTCACTGCTGACATCTCTTTGAGGCGCGCGTGGAACACAACGCGCCGTCGACCCAGGCCTGGTCCTTACCGGACGGCGAGCTGCCCATTACTCGTCGTCCGCAAGCCCGCGCCTACGGTGGCCGGGAATCGGCAATCGATTCCCGCCGCCCAGGGCGTCTCCTGCGGCGGCTAGGGGCGCGAGGGCGCGGCTGTTGCCTCTCCCTCTCGCGTCCCGCCTCCTCCTTTGCGAGCATTACTGCTTCGCAGAAGGAGGTGACGGCCTCCCATGCACTCTCGCTCCGCACCATGGCCTGGACCAAGTTTGGACGCGAGAGATCGCCGCCGCCGATCGCCTCCGTGAGAACACGGCGGTGCTCCGCCCAAGCCGGGCAGACCTCCACTGTATGCTCCACCGTGTCCTCCGGGCGATCTACACAATGGTGACACCCGGGCGTTTCCTCCCGCCTTATCCGAAACAGGAACCTCCCGAAACAACCGTGTCCGGTGAGGACCTGCGTCAGGCGGAAGGTGAGGACGCCGTGGCGCCTCTCCAACCACTCCTCAAAGAGGGGACTTATCGCCGCAATTGTGGCGTGCCCATTTTACGAGAGCTTCACTTGCAAATATCTGATGTTATACGGAGTAACTAAGATTACTTTTTAACCAACTTCAAAAAGGAGGAGGTTCTCAATTCGTCAGAACCTTTTTTTTTATGTATGTTCCCCGATTACTCGAAGATGGCTGGACCGATTTGGATTTTTTTTGTTTTATTCGAGTGGAGGAGGAGGAGAGACGGAGGAGGGGGGGGAGGGGGGGAGGTCCCATATAAAATTGATTAACTTTGCTTCTGTAGTTTTTGAGTTAGCTTCAATAATACGTATTTTTTCCCCACTTTTATATGGATGATGTTCTAGTTTGTTTTGCAGGTAGTGGTATTAGAATTTGTGTTGGGTAGGTACACAACTAAAAAGTGAAAAATAAAAACTTTTTTACA
Organism: Cosmia pyralina; assembly: GCA_946251885.1. Lineage (NCBI taxonomy): Eukaryota > Metazoa > Arthropoda > Insecta > Lepidoptera > Noctuidae > Cosmia > Cosmia pyralina. Next base: position 19,374,795 of record OX276346.1, read on the forward strand.
AAAAAATACAACCGACTTCCAAAAACAACACTACAAAGTGAAAAATAACTTTAATTTCGGAAGTCGCTGGCAAAAAACGAAAATACATTTAACTAGACACCGACTTCCGAAATTAAAGTTATTTTTCACTTTGTAGTGTTGTTTTTGAAAGTCGGTTGTATTTTTTTGTAAAAAAGTTTTTTGTTTTATAAATATGATTAGGGTTTCTGCGCAAAAAAAATTAAAACCCTTGAAATTATGAACTAAATCCGATTCAAATAGTGATGTACTGACATGAATTGACATGAAAATTGTTCACCTAGATATTTGACCGTGAAGTATCCACATGGAACTTGCGGAGCTACTATCGAAAAATGAGGCAAATTATGTAAAAAAATAATAAAATCTGGGTCAACTCTGTAATAATGTCAAAATGATTATTATGTAAATGGGTAGCCACATTCCAGGACCAATAATCATTTCAATAACCTACTAAACAGCCTCCCAAAACTCTCGAAGGGTGAATCGGGATTCCTAACGCACAATAACCACATTATAATACAAAAAGAATACCATAAAATATATTTATTCTCATTCCTCCTTCTCCATGGAATACATTCACAATGTCAGAGGAAAATCTCCCAATTTCCCTTAAGCCGAGGTTTAATGTTCTACGCATACAGAATCGCGACGCATAAAATACTAATAGGGATGATGCTTGAGTAAAAAAAAAAGAAATTATATTTAGTCCGTCAGTCAGATAATAAAAAAATATTAAACACGTATTTTTTGCTTTATCGTTTAGTAAAAAAATACTTAGATAAAACGCATTAAAGTTGGGGAGTACATCACAACTTTATCAAACTACTTACGTAAAAATTCTAGCAAGGACATAATTAACACAATGTATCGCCTTAATCTTTTGATTACGTAAAAAAAGAAAAAATACGTGTCCAATATTTTTAATTTAAATGACGGACAATTTTTTTTTTTTTGTCATCATCCCTTTTGTATTTGGTCGCAGCTACAGACTTGAAGCACAGTTCAAGATGTTTTTTTATGTTATTTACAGTACAGTCAACAAAAGAGATATCTAGGCAGGACACACCAACACATTTTTATGTGAATTGCTTCATGTTCAATTTTATACATATTACTTTGTTTTTTCAATATTGTAACACACCAACACAAAATTGTATATTTTCACGAAATTGAACATGAAGCATTTCACAGAGAAATATGTTCCAAAGGGGGGTTCCTTTTCTCTTTAAATGTACAGATTCTCAATAAAAGTGCCGAAGTGAAATTTTTTACTTCGGTACATTTATTGAGAAAATTGACTTATCTGAAATTATATTTATAGTTCACAATCGTACCATGCACATCTATCAAAAATTCGGCAAAAAACATTTTAAGAATGCAAAGCATTTTATTTAATAAACATACTTTTTTGTAAAAAAGTAATGATTTGACTACCCATTTGTAACAGCGAGCGTCCTTAATAAATCATTCTGAACAGTGCTGTTGACAGTAATGGTTCGTCTTTGGACAGTTGAACATTGTATTGATTGCTCAATCGCGCTCAATCACGATAACCGGAGGCTGAGTATTTTTTAATTGCTTATACTAATGGTACTGACTTATTTATTTAACACATTGAAAGCCAGCGCAGCAGACACAACAGAAAATGTATTGTGTTTAAACCGCGTGCGTAACACTCAATGTTTACCTACAGTTTTTTATAGGACAAAAAATACCTTATTAAAACCGTTACCAAACGATCAACTGGGTCATAACATCACGTGACGTTTTTTTCATAAAACTGTTTATAAATAAGTACAAAAATAAAATGATGGAAGAATCTAATAACTTATCGGGACTTAGTTGCGTGCTCGTTCAGTCCAATCTAATCAGTGCTACGGCGTAGGCGCCGTAGACTTTTCCGTAGCAGAGAGAGGCACGTAGCTCCCATACTATGAATACATTTATGAAACTACTAGAGACGTCCCGCAGTGCTGCCTAGAATTTCAGTTCTAGCTTTCATAAAGCTGTGATTTATTTTACGATTATGACATTTTCTGAACAACGAAATGGGTTTGAGTGCTGAGATATTTCCTGGAATATTATGATTCAGAAATAAATTCAGAAATAAACGAGCAGGTTATATGGGCCATTAGAGACATTTAGGTTTAAAAACAAAAGTAAAATCAGACTTTCAAATCTTCTGTCATCATGATTTAAGAAGCAACCAAAGCATCGTATGAAGGTAATATGTATGTAAGGAATATCTAATTTGAAAAATATCTAACAATGTTGATGTTTCTCAAAGAACAAACCATTCTCAAATAGGTATGCAGACGTATTCTGTAATAACAATAATAATATGGTCCGCGCGACAGATATCAAGCTTGTAATCAAATCAGAACTTTTGCCAATTACACGTCTCATTTGCAACGGCACAAACAATATAAGTTGACTACTTTTATTCCAGCTACTGCTGAACCTTGTCTGTTACCCGTGAACCGTGTCTTGCCTGTAACATAGCTTGGTGTCTGCTCAATTAGTTATCATTGAAATTTTAAACGTCTCCTCATGAATTGACGTTTTTTATATTTTCTGGAGCATCGCCCATTATAAAATATCCAGGTTGCAATTTAAATAATAAAATAATTGGTCTCCTAAATACACATAATTTTCGGTGTTTTATGCCTATACGAGTAAAATATAAACAAAACCCGTTTACATTATACCACACGACATTCAAAATTAATATTATGGTATCGTCGATGATGCTAATTATATTTGATCCTTTGAAGGAGGTTGTAGCGTAGATAACAAAGGGTCGGAGACATAGTAAAATTAAATTAGGTACGGGAGATGTAGAAGGGACGTTTTCTATGTTGTAACGTTATACTTTCCATGTAACATACTCATATAAATTAATAAGAGTCACCGGTAATAAGCTCACCTTGTTAGTCTTACGACATTTATATTTGTAGATAAATATCAGTCGGAATTGACAATACCAGTCGGAATCTTTCGCAAAGTTTATCGGAAGCTGTAAAGCTGGCGACTTTTTCGAGGATCTAGGTACGTATCTTGAAAACAGACTCGTTTTTTGTAAAAAAAGAAAGTATTAATTGGATTTTTCGGGATAACCAAATTGACTTAAACAAATAAAGAAAGAATGAAAAATATTTTATTTGGGACATGCACAGGAAATACAGGATTACGGTGAGAAATAATAGAAAACTCCACAGAAATCTGAGTACTAGAACCTTCGATCAATAATAGTACTAGATTCCCGATAAGCGCTTCAAAAACGGCCCGAAAAATAAAAACACAAATACTTTTGTGGTCTTATTTCAAACATCGACTGTTCGGGAACAGGGAAATGCATGGAGTAGTATTGTTACTTTATATGTTGTTTTTGTTTGTAGATTTCCTAGTGACCCATTTCGCAATGCAGAATGGGTATCTATTGTCGCGAAAGAAAGAGGAGAAGAAATATATAAACCTTGTAAAAATTCAACAATTTGTTTTAATATTTTTATTAAAATAATTAATTATCAAATTAATAATCAAAATTAAAATAACTATTGTACTAATTTACTCCTTCTACTTTTAAAAATCGGTCAAAAATATTTGCTACCATATAAAACGAACCTTGGCCTAAAAAATATATTATTATTCTGCTACTCTACATCTTTCAATACTTACTGTGTTCTGAGCATTGAAATGTAAATACCAAGAACTATGTCTAGTTCCAAAATAGAGTAAGCACAAAATTTTCAACAAAATGTTTTTAACCTTATTGCTTAAGTTTTAAGTACACTTTAGAATAAATATTTTTGTACTTATTATAAAAATGACCTAAATGACCTATTATTTTCAAGCGACATTTTTAATTTATTGCTTTTACCTTTCTCCGATGATAGAAGGACTTAAATATAAATATTTTGCAATCGTAATTAAACTTTATGTTTGATTGTTAAGGTTTATAATGAATTGAAGTTGTAAATATTATAAAACTTTTTTCTATATTTCGTAGTAACAAATGTAAATGTTTATGTGTGTGTAAACGTGGCCACTACAGCGACTTATTTTTGTTCCTGATCCTGTATCTAGTGCTATTATTGATCGAAGACTAGAACAATTATTATACAATTTGGAGAAGAAAATACGAAATATAAATGAAAACACTGACAATACTAATTTTAAAACTACGGGTATTTAATAATGAAGCTCGTGGCTAAGTAATAACAGCCGCATGGGTCGATCCATCAAGTTAAGCTACGCTTACTGGGGTCGGTCCGTAGATGGGTGACCATCTTTACATACCGAGACTCCTCCGTGCCTCGGAAAGCAAGTTAAGCCGTTGGTCCCGGCTGTCATTCGTGGATCTTTGACAGTCGTTACGGGTCGTCAGAAGCCCGAAAGTCTGACAACCAGCCTTACCAAGGGATATCGCGATATGTGGAGGTCAGATAGGCAGTCGCTTCATGTAAAATACTGGTATTCAACTGCATCCGGTTAGACTGGAAGCTGACCCCAACGTAGTTGGGCAGATTGATTGAGTATCTAATAAATCCTATTATCGAAATATAAAACATGATATTTTCAAACAAACCAAATAGTAGTGACGGACCGACTATGGATTTTGTCAATCTTTGACTTGCTGTAGCGGCTTTACTCAAACTTTATTTATCGTTGTACAAGAACAGATTGGACAGTGACCCCCAAACTAGGCATTTGCAACTAAAACTACAAACTAGGCATCTTGGGGGTCGGAATTGCGACATCTATAGTACCTACATTAGTGATTATTGCTTATCGGGTAAACATAAACTTTCACAAATTGTGTTACTATTACGGCTATAATAACAAATAATAAAAATAAAATAAAGATAAAAATGAAAGGGGGTCCTTAAACAATAAACTTTTCATTTTGAAAAAAAAAATCTTACCCTAGCATGTGAGGTGTCATTGTCTAGAGCTCATCGAGTAGTGTACGAACAAATTAGTGTTAAATATTGTACAGTGGTATGGAACTCTTTGTGTGCGAGTCCGACTCACACTTTGCCGATTTTTTATATGTAGATACCAAGACCTTCCGAAACATGAGGATTTGTAGAATGTTTCCAATCTCACATAGCTACATAACGAAAGGCCTAAATTTGGTTGTCGTCTAACAACTCGTAATCCTGCAATTTGCTTTGCGTATCTCTACGAACATTTTGTTGGCCACAATGCGTTGCGGAGAAATTTATTGCTTACATTCAAACATTTATTTCCTAACTAAGTGATTAATGACTCCTGCATACTTCGTTCTACGCGCAGTGATAATATAATCTACTTAATCTAGCTGCCTTACTATCATGGCGCAATTAGAGGGATCGGTGGATAAATACAGACACATTTTATCGGCACTGTTTATTGTCTGTCTGGGCTACTTTGAAAGTGGAAAAAGCTAGACCCATTTGTCTAGAAGTGTAAGCTCTAGACTCGAAAATGTAACTTAGCTCGGCAAGAGACACTACTACTATCAGTGATACAAATCCGTCTATTAGTAAAACAACGATTCTTCTAAACAATTTTATTCTGAGGCATATTTTCCTGTTGATTTATTTATGATAAGATGATTATTAGGAAGAGGGGCTCGTGGCTTAGTAATAACAGCCGCACGGGTCGATCGATCAGGTTATGCTACTCTTGCCCCGGTAGCTCTGTGGATGGGTGACCATCTTTACTTACCGAGACCCCTCCGTGCCTCGGAAAGCACGTTAAGCTGTGTTGGTCCCAGCTGTAATTTTTGGATCTTTGACAGTTGTTATGTGTCGTCAGAAGCCCGAAAGTGACAACCAGTCTTACCAAGGGGTATCATGTTACCCAGTATCTGGGTTGTGGAGGTACGATAGGCAGTCACTCCATGTAAAATACTGGTATTCAGGCATCCGGTTAGACTGAATCCGACCCCAACATAGTTGGGAAAAGGCTAGGCAGATTGATTGAAGTTGATTTTAGAAAAAAATAAAGGATGAAGAGAAATTACATATTTTGTAAGATATTTCGTACACAATATACTAAAAGTAAAGACAATGAAGCAAGCTCCCACGACTTGTATTAAATGGAAGGATATCTAATGGAAATTGAATATGTACTAAGTATTGATAGGGCAAGTGTAACCCTACTCTTAATTAATAATAAATGCGAAAGTTTGGATGGATGGATGTTGTTACTCAATCACGCCAAAAAGGCTGAACGGATCTGGATGAAATATGGCACATAGATTATAGTCGTAGGATTATAAGCTACTTTTTATCCCGAAAAATCTAGGATCCCCATGAGATAATTTCCGACATACACACGGACGAAGCCGCTGGCAAAAGCTAGTTCCGTAGTTCGTTATAATTTACTCTGAGTAACTAATGGGAATATATATTTTGAAGCGTCGAAAATTTTGCGAAACTCCAATAGGTCAATGAGTTTTATTTAGTTTTTTACGCTCTGGCTGGTAATTGGGGCTTTAAAATATTGTCGGCCCCACAATGGCCCCAGGCGCCACATAACTACGAAGTAGGTACATAATAAATAAAATAAAATGTTTACCTATTTTTCATGCGCGAGCTATTACCAGACATACATGTGTATGTACTCGTATAATAGAATACAGAGAGAGTATTCTATTCTAGTCAATCAGCAAGGTTGGTAGTGGAGTTTATTGCCAAAGATGGACTGAACCGTCAAGTTTTCTCTTCTGTCGGCAGTCCCCCATGCCAAGATTCACGAACTGTTGCCTAATAAATGTCGTGTCGTGTCGTGTCGTGTCGTGTGTCGTGTCGTGTCGTGTGTCGTGTCGTGTCGTGTCGTGTGTTGTTGTGTGTGTGTGTGTGTGTTGTGTGAATGTCGAATGTCGGTGTGTGTGTGTGTGTGTGTTGTGTGAATGTCGAATGTCGGTGTGTGTGTGTGTGTGTGTGTGTGTGTGTGTGTTGTGTGAATGTCGAATGTCGGTGTGTGTGTGTGTGTGTGTGTGTGTGTGTGTGTGTTGTGTTATGTGTGTGTGTTGTGTATGTTGTGTGTGTGTGTGCGTCTTTCTTTTTCTTTCATGAATTTTTTGTAATTTTTCGTCCATTTTACCCTACAGTACATTTTTCTTTCAATTACCAACGTGTCACATACATTTGTCAAAACTTTTCACCGTATGCTTGGTAACGTCTCCATGCCCATCAATCACTCCACATGTCCTCAAATAAGCCGTAGCCTCCTCAAATGGCTTTCTACGGTAATTTCCAATTCTCCATAAATTTCCACGAAATTGAATAATGGGTTTTGATAAATGGCCACGCGGAGATGTGAAATGAGTATCTATTATCGAAATAGGTACCTAATATTGGACGGTGAATAATTTGCATTGGTTTGTGGATATCTTAGAGTTGGTATTAAAACGTAAGTTAATTAAATCCGACTTTAATTAGTGGGTATTCAGTGTGACTGGCTGAAGTTCCATCTATTACAGTTATTACAGAAGGTCTATTCCTTTCCACTTTACGATTAAGTCGTATATGGATCGCATTATGGATACAATTTTCATTCTTATGTGAAATTGTCATGTTCATCATGACAATGTTCATGTGCTCACAATGTGAAAAATGTTGGAAACCTCTTTGGGTTAAATTTGCTTTCTTAGTAGTGTTTCTTAGTTCTTTTACAGAGGCGGGTTAGTTGAAGCATGTTATAAAATATTTCAGTGCTTGTGAAATAATTCACGAAATATTTCTTATAGAAATCACACTAAGGAAGCTCTTTCTTAACAAAACCATTTTTTGTACAAGAGGCAGCTGCCTGCACGTGAACCGTTTGATGCCCGGATTGGCTTAAAATTTGAACAAATTAGTTTCACTTACCAACTTTGGGGAAATAACTGAACGGAATAGAATATAAATCGCTGTTTTGCTTATAAGTACAGATAAGATGTAACTTAGACTATGAGGGAGTAATAATTTTGTATTTATCTGTGGAGGCTTGTAAATAGCAATTTAGTTGTATATTATTGTTATTACAATGCTATTAGTCTGTAAGCCTTCCGAAAAAAAAAAGAAAAGAAATTTGCAGACTCATATGCAACCTTGTACTCGTACGGTCGGGTGCGCGTCATTTGTTTTCCCCCGCGTTCTCCCTTCTCTTGGTGATGTCTCATGGTCCTAGATGAGACTATCACGAAGTGCTATTTTTGATCGAAGATCATGAACTAAAAAGAAACACAACTTTGAGATTGAGTCATAGCTCATTATGGATACAATTTTCATTCTTGTGAAATGGTCGTGTTCATGATCTTGTGCTCATGGTAGATAAATGTTGGAAATCTCTTTGGGTTTCATTCACTTTCTGATAGTTTTACTGACGACGTGGATCGATTGATCTGTGTAATGTCGCAATAAGATGGTTGTAGCCGTCGTTATATCCCTAGCGATGTAGCTATCTACCGTAGTATAGTTTTAAGAAAGCGGTTCATAACTACCTTACTAGGAATATAACTTTAATACGAGCATGATTTAGTAAAATAAGTATTAGGGCACTCCAACCAAATAAGTTAGGTTAGAATTATGACCACGCGCGAGCCGAGCGAGCGAAGCGAGTGGCGCGGCCGGCGAGTGCTGCGTCGAAATTGGTCGCAGTAACAAAATTAGGGCACTCCGATATAACTGTATTACAGTAGATAGCTATATCCCTAGGGATATAGCTACATCACGGCTACAACCTACTGCGACATAATATACAGGGTGTAAAAAGACCATTCACGAAGCCGTCATCTACGCATTCTGTCAACTTAGTATTAAGGTTGAAAAGTGATTCACCGCAAATGTGCGCGGTTGTACATCAAGCTAAGTAACTGTCAGCAAAAATAATTGCTGGGAAATGACTTTTATTAAAAATTATTTATAACTTTCAACCGATTTCAAAAAAAGGAGGTTTCTCAATTCGACCATATAATAGGTTGGGGAAAAAGTTTCTTCGCATTTTTTAAGAAAATTCATAACATTTTTTAATATACATTATTTACATTTATCTAAAGTATGTAGGTACCATTTTGTTCGATAACTTTTTGCCATCTTGTACAGGTACATGATCCCATTGCTATAGAAATTTTGGGACTTCTGATCAAAATACCGCGACAAGTGGTTTTGGCAGTCCTCTCGTGATGTTAACCTGACACTGCTTATAGAATTCTGAAGAGACCGAAACAGGTGGAAATCTGAAGGTGCAAGGTCAGGACTATACGGCGGATGCATTAACACCTCCCAGCCAAACTCTCTTAATTTTTGCTGAGTGGCTAAAGATGTGTGACGGTAAAACGTTATCATGATGAAAAACCACACCCCTTCTGTTGATTAATTCCGGCCGGTTTCTCTCAACTTCTTGCTTTAATCTCACCAGTTGTTCGAAGTAAAGTTCAGAATCGATGGTTCTGCCTGGTGGTAACAGCTCATAATGAATAATGTCCTTCCAATCCCACCACACACACAGCATCACCTTGTTGCGAGTCAACCCGGGTTTCGCCACAGTCTGTGAAGCCTGACCGGCCTTTGACCACGACTTTTTTCGCACGTTCTTGTCGTACGTGATCCACTTTTCATCACTAGTTATCAGCTTCTTCAAAATTGGTTCGGTTTCATTACGTCGTAATAAAGAATCACAAATGAGTACACGGTTCATTAGGTTTCTTTCAGTGAGATCGTGAGGTACCCAAATATCGAGCTTTTTTGTGTACCCAGTTTTCTTCAAATGCGCCAAAACTGTTTTGTGGTCAATTCCCAGTTCTTCAGCTATGTCGTGACTACTGATATGCCGATCTTGCTCCACTTTTTCAAAAATGGCATCCATTTTATCCGTAATAGGGCGACCAGAGCGACGTGCATCTTTGACATCAAAATTTCCGGATTGAAAACGCTTAAACCAAATTTGTGCTACTCTCACAAACACTGCACTGGGTCCATAAACATCGCAAATTTTTTTCGCGGCTTGCGTTGCATTTTTACCTTTTTTGTAGTAAAATTTTAAAATGTATCGAATTTCTTCATTAGATTCACTCATCTTGACAGTACGAAAAACAAATGAAAATCACACATTTCCCTAAAAATATATATATATATATATATATATTTTCTTTATGTGTTTTCGCTGATAACTTCGTCGTTTATGAACCGATTTTTATGATTCTTTTTTGTTGTTGGAAAGGAGATATTCCAAGGGTGGTACCATGATAAGGAAACCAGGATCTGATGATGGCATCCCAGAGAAATCGAGGAAAACCTGCAAATTTGATAGGCACACCTATAGCGATTTGGGTATTTTCATAGTAACTCATGCATTTGCTCCCGGAAAGCACCATTTAGTGAAGTGGAACTGATGAGGAAGACCACAAATGGCCATCGGAACTACTCAATAATACGTATTTCACGGGTTGCGATTCGATTATTGCTAAGCAATTTATGCTCGTCACAATACATATGTTGAAGTGGAGCTGATGGTGACTTAACCATCAGTTCCAGTTCTCCTGGTTCCTTACTGGGAGAACTCCTCAACAATTAACGTCCTTGTGTCGGGAAAAGCAATATTTTGTAAAAGGTGATGAGCAGTTGTCATTAGGCTATTGTAATTTAGATAAATTACAGACTGACCCACTAAAAAGTGAAAAATAAAAAGCTTTTTTACAAAAAAAAAAAAAACAACCGACTTCCAAAAAAATACTACAAAGCGAAAAATAACTTTAATTTCGGAAGTCGGTGGCAAAAAGCTAAAATACAGATCCAAAGATACCGACTTCCGAAATTAAAGTTATTTTTCACTTTGTAGTATTATTTTGGAAGTCGGTTGTTTTTTTTTTTTTTTTTTTGTAAAAAAGTTTTTTATTTTTCACTACCCTATCTCCTAATTTACTGAGCATAAAATTTTTGAATTTTTCGATTACAGGTAAACCTATAACAAGTTTATGGTCTTAAAATAACATGGTAAATCATTCAATGTTGTGCGTACAAATTTACATTTGCTGTTGGAATGTATGGGAGAACATGATTTTTAACTACAATGTTAAGTTTGTTCTTAGGATAAATTCATTCCCACTACCGCCCATCACGCACTGGCCGATTTCGTAGTTCTCGTAAATTTCAGCAGGGCAAATGGCGTGTTTAAATAAAAAAAATACCAGCTTTTATAAGAGTGAATAAACGCGATCATACGGTTACTTAAACTTTCGACTAGTATCAAAGAACAAGCAACAAATAAGCTTTTAATTAAGGAGTGTTTTCAGCACGCCACCACTATAGAGCTCGGTCTCCACCAAAACGGAGTCGAGACGAGACGAGAGGAGATGTGTTATAAACAACCAATAGAATTTCATTATTCACACATCTCGTCTCCACTCAGCTTCAGTGGATACCACTGAGCGGAGATGTATCATATTTGTATGGCGAGATTTAAGCGGAGATGTGAACTGTGCCTCACCGAGATTCGAGCTGGGCTGCGCGGCAGCGGTACAAAGGAAGATGTGAGCTGTGCCTCGCAAGCTGGCGACGGTGCGCAGCGGAGACGAGAAGAGATGTGAGCGGCGTGCAGTCAGCGGTGCCGCGGCCGCGGTGGTGATCTCAACATCCAACGCTCGCCGCACGCAGCTCTGTTCCGCTCCAGCCAGCACACATCTCCGCTCCAGTCTAGCCAGTACGCGTCTCCGCACAGCTTCGTGGATACACCCTAGCTTTTCAGGTCTCATCATCACATCACACAAACAACATCACACATCTCACAACACAAACAACACCTCTCATCAACATCAACATCTCTTCTCGTCTCCGTTTTGGACATCTCGGCACATCTCCGCTTTGGTGGAGTCCGGGCCATAAATACTCCTCGTACATTAAGTATAATATTTGTTTACACATTAAATAATGGAACTTTTAAAACCATTCGTTACTTTAATGTCGGACCGCACCTTTGTTAAAATGTCATTCATCGTACGTGCTGCCCTCTGTGGTTGCGTCTCGTAATTACACAAAATGTATTTTCACTTCAAAATAATATTATTGTGCCGTTTGTTTACCATTTCATTTCTCTTTAAATTTAAATCAGTGTACCTAATTGGTGAAAGGTACCAGTGAATTAATTTATCTGGATTAATTTCCGTGATTATACGAGTAATAAGCTTCGGTTTCACCGAAATGACTCGGATATTATGTGGCATTCGAACTTTGCAACAAAGTTCACTTAGGTGCAGCCGTAGTATGACAATACAGTGATTTTGTTGCTATTTTTGGTGAAATTTACTTTTTATGTATAGGTAAGAAAGTAGAAGTATTAGGTACGTAGTGCATTGACTACTTTTACACTATCAATTATGTAGGCCCATAATATATTTCTCATCATGATTACCTTTATTTTTCAAATCTAATAAAGGAATATGATGAGAAATATATTTCATCACTTTCAAATTTTACGGATCCAATGGATGATATTAACATAAATCTAGATTTAGAAATTTCAGAAAAAAAATTCATTGAGAGAACTTCTTTATTCTTATTTATAGAGAAAATTTTGCTTTTAAGGCCTCAGATTTAGGTAGCTGTAACTTAGTAGAAGTAGATATCAAAACGATCGATGAAATTCCAGTTCATCGACCGCCTTATAGGGTGTCACCAAAACAGCTTGACATTATTAATTCCCAAGTGGAGGAGATGTTAACAAACGGGGTAATACGTGAATCCAAAAGCGCATATGCATCACCTGTAGTGTTGGTGCAGAAACCGGATCATACCTGGCGATTTTGTGTAGACTATCGTAAATTAAATAAAAAAGTTATCACTGATAGTTACCCTTTACCTATTATTGAAGATATTATGATTTATTTATCAGGGGCAGAGGGGCTTGGGGGTCCATCAGGGTTGTATGAATTTAATGTATTACCCTTTGGTCTTAAGACAAGTCAAGCTGTTATCCAAATAACCATGGATAAAATCTTAGCAGGCATCAAATACAAGAACGCCATATGCTATATGGATAATACATATATTGATTTGGGGATAGTTTCTCTGAATTCCGAGAAGCCCTGGATGAGGTAATGTTACGTCTTAAGAAAGCAAACCTCACATTAAAACCAAGTAAATGCAGTTTTGGATACGGTAAAATATCAGTATTAGGTCATGAAATCTCGGGAGATGGAGTTAAACCCGATAACAAAAAATTACAATCTCTAAAATCTTTGAAACCCCCAACTAATACGAAAGAAGTTAAATCAATATTGGGTTTGTTCTCTTATTATCGTAAATTTATTGACAACTTTGCAGAAATTACATTACCTCTAACGAAGTTGTTACAGAAAGGTTAAAATTTCACCTGGTTGCAGAAACATCCAGAGACATTTGATGATATAATTAATTATATGAGCAATCCACCTTTATTAAGATTTTATAATAGTGATAGGAATGTGTTGACCCGCCTTTACATCGATGCCAGCGGTGAAGCACTAGGGGTTTGCCTTATGCAGGGTACAGACACTATGTATCCGTGTTTGTAGTCGTGTGTGTAGAGTATGCTTCAAGGTATGCGATTTGCAGGGCGATTCCCAGAGCGACTGCAGAGAGGATCAGTGAATTCTTGATTGATAATGTTTTCTGTCGTTTTGGTGGTGTTAAGGAAGTTATATCTGATAAAGGGTCGGTTTTCACGTCTCATTTAGTTAAAGAAACGATAAGCTATTTTGGGGGCAAAATCGCGTTTCACTACGGCGTTTCATCCAGCAACAAATGGACTGGTTGAAAGACTCAACAGAACTTTAACTCAAATGCTTTCTATGTATGTCTCTGCCGACCGACGGAACTGGTGTGGTTATGTACCATTAATGTGTTATTATGTATATAATTCCAGTAAACAATTAAGTACTAGATTTTCACCGTACATGTTGCTATAGCTAGGGAACCCTTATTTCGTACAGATATGATTGTTAACAATAATAGTCGTGACTGCATAACTAATTATGCAGAGCGACATAATTATCATAATGCTCTAATTAATTGTGCCATAAATAATATAAAAAGAGCACATTTAAAGCAGAAAACTACGTATGATAAAAAGGCTAAATTAAGAAGCTTTATGCCAAATCAATTGGTTATGGTTTATACGCCTAGGCGAGTAACTGATAAGAGCATAAAATTATGTAGATTATATAAGGGACCTTATCAGATAGTAAGACGCTTATCTAATGTAAATTATGCTATTAAAAAGTTAAATAATAGAAGATTTAGGGATATTGTACATGTAAATAGATTGAAACCCTTTCAAATTAGGTTGTAAATATTTGTTACCTTTGCCTTATAGATTTTCTCTCTTTTAAATGTTCAACTTTGTCAATGTCAGTTATTTGTAAACTTCATTTAATGTTACATTATTTTAGCTTGGTGTTTTTGCTCTAATGTTTTAATACGATGTGTTTAAATTTTCATATCGTGCGCTACATCGGACGCAGCCAACAGCGTGTGGGCATCACACATTCCACACCGCTACCCACAATGCTGCCCACATCATTGAAGAGCAACCCCTTGCTCTTCAATGATGAAACAACAACATCGTCGCTTCATTACGGGTCAATAGGACAGATTAGCATGAACAACCTCCAGCATTTAGTATGACGTATTAGGAGTAGTATAGCGTTTTGAAAAACTGTGAATCTCCTAGAGAGGGGGGAGACTTTTCTCCCCCCTCTCTAGGAGATTCAAGTTGGTTACAACCTATACCAAAGGGTATAGGTTGTAACCAACTTTGCTGACGGGACATAGTCTTTGCAAAGTGTGTTGAGTTGACACAATTGGTGCATATCTGAGGATTCACAGTTTGGTCAATATGGACCAGTATTAATACGTGAGGGTTCAGTGTTGACTATACGAGATATTTTTTTTAGCTTACTGGAGATTGATCGTGAGATTAGGTACGGTAATAGAATTTTAACTTCCTGACACATTCTTCCCTCTGGCTCAATACAGTCCGATGGATTAATGAATCACGATGTTGAGTTCTTTAGTTTGTTCAACCCCTTCTGGGCTGATGTGAATCATCACATCATATTGTTATCGCAGAAGGCACGTCATCCTTTTGCCTCCAGGTTTTGTTTGACGGGGCTCAGACTCGATAAATGTGTTATTATTGAGTGCACATTGGCACGCATAAATTTAATGTTAACTTGACTGACACTTAGCATAGTGTTAGATTTTTGCAATTCGTTTGTCCAGAGCTTAGCCTGTACCTATAAGTACAATTCCCCAGATGTCATCCCTTTCATGGAGTTAGGTAGGTTATATATTAGGGATAGGTAGGTTTGGTTTGTATGATCAAATGGCTTGGTCTGTATAAAAGTCTTATTTAGAAGTGGACTACTGAAAGACTTTTATTCAAAGGGGGCGTAGCTCATGTAAAGGATTGATGCTTTGATCAAGCCTCGTTAATATAATACTGGCTGACATTCAATCATTCAAATATGGAATATCTTCTGTCAAAAAAACGATCCTCGTTTTCTTGATAGGATGACATATAGAATCTGGTCCTGACCAGATTCTATATGTCTCGGCATAGAACTAATTGAGTAGGAGTGTTATTTGATATTTGATCTAAGCTTTAAATACAGAGGGATTCAGCCCCATTTAAATAGAGTCCCTCTCGTATTATTTAATAGTTTAGTAAATCTCCTACTGTGAGGTTCGAGGCCTCACAGTACCTACCTATTTAAGAAAACCAATTTTCATATTGTACCAAGTACAAACAAACTAACTATCATGATCATTATCTTCCTGTCCTTATCCCATGCTACGTGGGGTCGGCGCATCACGTAATTCTTCTTTCATTCTCCCCTGTCAACCATCACGCTATCATTCACTTCCTTCTCTTTCATATTTTACGAGTATCATTCCTCACACAATCCATCCATCTTTTCTTTGGCCTTCCTCTCCCTCTCTATCCATCAACATGTAATTCATCACTCTTTTAGTCACAAGCGTTTCCTCCCTCCTCATCACATGCCCATACCAAGCCAAACTATTTAAAAATAAATAAATAAAAACTAAGTATCAATCAATATATTTACCACAAAAAGTTAGGCAAGCAACAATACATAAACAAAACAGACAATATCTATCCAAATATTTCAGCCGTGGTTTTCCTTAATATCCCCGAAGTAATCCTGTACAGCTTCCGAAACCAAAAGCTGCAATTAGAAACCCATATAAAAGAGAAACTTGAAAAATAAAATTCTAATTAGTAGGATTCCCGCCAAGGAAAATAGACCGACTGAAAACTTTAACATTCGCTGGTATGCCCAGACAAAATATTCGTTTACATTAAGCTCGCTTCACCTCGGTTAGGAACAGGCAGAGATGGACTTAGGCCAATAATCTTCTTTATCCTAAAATTAATGTGAAACTGACCCCGATAAATGGCGACCCTATGTCCATTAATTTGGGCTAAATCGAACACCGATTATAAAGCTTTAATAGGGATGACGCCAGGGTAAAAAAATAGGATCGACTATTAAGCCGTATTTTTTGCTTTATCATATTAAAAAAAAATACTTAGATAACACGCGCTAAAGTTGAGGAGTGGGGGCTCGCTACGTCACTTCTACGTTTAAAACCTAGCTAGGCGTGATGTCACACAGCTTTCAGAGTAAGCAAACTGAAGTGGCAGTGGGCTGGCCATGTTTGTCGAAGGACCGATGGCCGGTGGAGCTGACGGGTTCTGGAGTGGAGACCGCGTATCGGTAAGCGTAGTGTGGGACGCCCCCCAGCTAGTTGGACCGACGGCGACGCGACGACCTGCAGAAAGTGGCTGGGACAGACTGGATGCGGAAGGCGGAGGACAGCGTGCTGTGGCGCAGCCTGGGAGAGGCCTATGTCCAGCAGTGGACTGCGATAGGCTGAGCTGATTGATTGGTTGAGGCATGACGTCATGTCACATTTTAATTCAATGTATCGTCGTAATCTTTTGATTACGTAAAAAAAGAAAAAATACATGTCCGATATTTTTTAATAATCTAAATGATGGTCAAAGTCATCATCCTCGATACCTAAATCACATCAGCCAAGCTTTACTGGCTTAGCTGATTACAATTCATTAACGGGCCGGCTGGACCGGGGCAATTCACGCCATCGTTGATTACAGGCATGCATTAACAAAATTGCACTGCTACATTATTTAGGGCGATTCTCTGGTAGTGACCCAGACGCTCATTGACCAGAATGGTACTGTATTATCATTAGGCTGGAAATCTACCTACGCTGATTTGTATCATGCACACAGTGCCGGTCGCACTTCTATGAATGTCATGAATATAGCAATTTTCATAACATGCATAGATTTATGCACGTGTGTACAATCACAAAGCACTGTTTGCATAGGTGGAAAACGCATATAGCCTGACGCTTCATTGTCGAAACAAATCAAAACGGAATATTGACAAGCTTACACACACTACATTTGTGAATTGTACACGTTACCCAGATACACATTCGGGATCAGTCGGCATGCAAGCTTCGGAAAATAGAATAGTACGAGTAGATACTATTTTGAGTGTATTGGATGTGACAGCTGTATAGGCTTTGCAGGTAGCGCCACAATATAACCTAGAATATTATTTATACTGCAGACGCGTTATTTGCCCGGATATAGTACGTAGTGCCAATGATATTATATTTTTATTCATATTATGTATATTTAATATAATATCATTGCGTAGTACGTACGTTCTTGCTAAATACTAACACCGCAGGCTATGAACAAGGCTGGTCTGAAATGACCGCTTCCCGCATCCGTGATGTGCGTATACTGTTAAAGTTAAATTATTTATTTCAAATAATAATAATAATGGGAAATAGGCACATAAAAGTCACTTTTGAACGCCAAAATTAAATAACCGGCCAAGTGCGTGTCGGACCACGCACACTGAAGGGTTCCAAATTTGAAAAGAATTTATCCCAAAAACAAATTTAACATTGTAATTACAAAAAAAAAAAAATCCGGTAAAAAAAAAATTAAATAACCGGCCAAGCGTGTGTCGGACCACGCACACTGAAGAGTTCCAAAGTTGAAAAGAATTTATCCCAAAAACAAACTTAACATTGTAATCACAAAAAAAAAAAAAATCTGTTATAAAATTACAATTTTTAGACTTTTTCCTTTACTTGTGCTGTAAGATCTTGCTTCTTGTCAAATTTCATGATTCTAGGTCAACAGGAAGTATCATATAGGTTTTGATTTATTTAAGTGTCAAAATATGTCTCGTATGTATGTGGTCGTATTATTTTTTTTAGTCGTTTTTTTTTTTAATTTTATTTTAATGTTACTTTTACATGGATACTTATTTATCAGAAATAAATTATTTGTTTGTTTGATTATTTTATTGCTTTGATTAAGATGCTTGATTTTTTTAAAGCTTTAAGAGACCGTAGACTTACGTATTTGATATTAATTTCAACTTGATACCTCTACGCGTTCTTGAGAAAAAGGCACGTGACAGAGTGACGGAGTTGAATTTTTTTTTATGTGAAAAAATTACAAATTAACAATTTTAGAACTTTTTCCTTTACTTGTGCTGTGAGACCTTGCTTCTTGCGAAATTTCATGCTTCTAGGACAATGGGAAGTACCATATAGGTTTTCATTTACTTGAGAGTATCAAAATATGTCGAATAAATGGCCGTATTTTTTGATTGCGTTAAATTAGAAGCTTGATTTTTTTAGAACTCCAAGGGGCCATAGACCTACGTGTTTCATATTAATTTCAACTTAATGCCTCTACGCGTTTCTCAGAAAAAGGGTCTTGACAGACTGACAGACAGACAAACAGACGGACGGAACCCTAAAAAAAAAAATTGATTCTAGTTACCCCAGTGAGGTATAAATAACGGAAGATGTGGTTCGCGCTTCTCGGCGTGGACCGAAAACAAGTTTCACGGGATTATTTTTCACTCGTAAGTACATCAAAACATAATTTTCTTTAAAGTCTCCTGATTAATATTACGAACTAAAAATTCGAAGATATGTGACATCTGTCAAACCGTATTGGGCCCGCGTGGTGGATTACAGCCTACACTTTCTCACCGAGAGGAACCGTTGTCCCAGCAGTGGGAACATTATAGGCTGATTATGCTATGCTATATGCTACACCGGTATGTTCGCTTACGGAAGTTATTCTAATATATGCAAGTGATAATCTAGAATAGAACACACGATCCATCTAAAACAAGTAACACAAGCAATCAGTCAATTCCTGACATTTTCCTTACAAAACAAAGAACTTCTAATACTCGCATAACTAATGAAAACAGCAATTATTTCTTTGGCAAACTTATTAACTATCGCTAAAAACTGCCATTAAAACTTTTACGCAGTCATTCTTGGAGATGCAAACGAATAGACCGCTCGTGTTTTCAGCTACATTTTCTTGAGCAAAATTAGCGAAGAAAATATAATAGGGCTTGTTCTGTTGAATATTGTTTGTTTACTGGGAAATGGGACTGGGAAGTGGCAACTGGGAGTCAGTTTTCCCTATCTGATTCGCGCGGGACTTGTCTTACGGGCTGCCATCGCTTCCCTTTCCCGGGCGAATGGGCACGTAGCTCATTTGTACAACAAAGTGATCACCTGGATAAGTATCTACGTTGATGGACAGTAGTTTCATTTCGTGCGACATTTATGGGATTTGGAGATATTTTATTGAGTGCGCTAATTAATTTTGTTGGAATTTCTAGATGAAGAAAAACAAAGGTATTGGAATGTATGTTATGGAATCTAAATGTGACTGCTGAAGCCTGACGAAAAATTCCGTTTGACCTTTGAATCACCGTCTACTAAAAAAAATAAGTTTTTTCACAAAGATGGATTTTGTAAGCCCAGTCGTAAATGTTCCCCAACGGTGGGTTCTCGCATTGTCGAGGTGGGGGGGCTCAGTAGCCGTGGCTTGGTCACCCACGGTGAAGCGAAGAGGAACCCGAGGAGGGGCCGCTCGTCAATGCTTTTCCCGGTACGCCGAAGACGTAGCGGCCAACAAGTAGGTTGCGGTGCCGCTTGGGCGACATGGCAAGTCGCAACTGAGGCGCGCCGCGATGTCGTATGGGAGGCATCGCCGCTGAGGGTTAAAGGCCACGGCGGGAGAGGAATGCCGATATTACGGTGCGCAGCTCTCCCTACCTTCCGCGGCCTTGACGGGGTCGCCACCGTCTGATAGCGGACGCGGTGGGGCCGCAGGGGAGGAGGAGTGTCGGTATGACGTTGGCTGCTCGCCCTATCCTCTGCGGCCTCTAACCAAGGGTGCCCAAACACGGGGTTGTCTGGCGCCCATGTGCTGGTTTGGTCCCTGGAGTGGTCACGGCGTGCAATGTGTTCTGGTGCGCCGGTGATGGGGAGTACTCCTCAGAGGAGGTTCCGGTGACGGACAGCCGCGGCAGAATCACGGATAAATGCTAACGCGTGCCCGTGTTCCCGCCGTAACCGGCAGAGGAGGACACCGTGTAGTTTTAGTGGGTTAGAGTCCCATATAACTGCACTATCACCCCGTGGTAGAGCAGTATGCATGAGCATTTCTCCACGATATAAAAAAAAAGTCTGTAAATGTTTTTGTAGCACTATAGCGTACCTAGTACTACCGAATTTACAAAAGTGAGGTCAATTTTACTTTGATTGCCAGTATTATTAAAAACAAAATCTTCAAAACAACGACATAACTTGGTAACTAATCCCACATTTCTGGTCGGGTATAAGATAAAAGAGGTCGCATTACAAAAGTTACAAAGGTCGAACTGATCGCAACTTTGTAACAGATGTGATCTTTGACCTTAAACGTTCACCGATAGAGGAACCTTTTATAAAACATCTTAAAAATATAGATTGGTTTGACGAAGTTGTTTGAGTTAATTAGTAGAACGATATTACAGTCATTAACTTTAGTACCTATGCGCTATTTTCATCGTTATTGCTGGTCTACGTGACTTTCAAAGCACATTTGAAAATACGACAATAGTATTATTCTAAATAAATTACCATTTATTTATAATATACCGCGAAAACGGGAAAACAAAAAGCAAAAATGAAAGTAGCAGGTACGTTAGTCGATTACATCCGACGCCCGTCGGGTTGTCGGTTGTGTACCTACCTAACCGCAATATACAACTCAATTGACAATTTAAATTGTGGAGGAATGACTGCCTTTTGTGCCCCGATCTTTATCAAATATTTACACTGAGAATGGCCCGCAACGGATACATTTACGTATCTGACGAGTATTGTTTTTAAATCTTTGCTAGTAGTTATGAAAATAACGTAATGATAATGAAACAAGGTGACACATAATCTTAGTCCCATGACCAAAATACAGTCGTAACACCCTTTGAAAGTAATATCATACAGGTTTGTCACTTAAGATAATAATAATAATATGTAACTCTACGTTGATGTCGTGGTAGAGATTGCGCGCTCCTGAACTCTAGGTCTGTGCCAATAGAGTTTACTTTGCCGAAACAGGTGAGAAGCCAGAGCAAGAGAGATACATAAACCCCCATGAATCTCCTGGGAGAAGTCTTGTTCCTCACCTCTGGCTTGCCTGAGTGAACACTGACGAGGAACAGAGCTTCCACCCCTATCTTGCATTTATTGGCGGGTTTGAGTGGAGATTGGCAAGAGCATACGTGCTCGGAGGAAGGAAGTATTCCAGTAAGATAATCTTGAAGGAAGTATTCCAGTAAGGAATCTTGACCGTACTTCCGGGATTGTCCTGATTGCTGTGGAATACTATCTCCACTCCTCAAGCACTTCAGGAAGAGTTGCCCCCTTGTCGCTACGTCACAACTGAGAACGACCGTTTTCGGGGGTCCATTGCATTATTGAGTGTACATGTCACCTCCTGACATTTTATCCGTATATTACATAACATTGATCAGGCAGGGGACATAGTCCTTCCATAGTTCTAGGTCATGAACGAATTAACCACTGGACCCGACATAAAATACAAATGTATGAAAACTCGTTCAATCAAGTGGAGCATAACGCACACAAAGATTTTATTACATTATTATAAACACAGATACAAAATTCATAAACATTCACTCTATTTCTAGTGCTTGAACGTAGTCGATAAAATGTACGATAATTTCGTTGAAATCCAGGTTTCCTCTCTACGAACTGGTTCTACCCACTTTCTCTTCCGAGAAGGGTCACTAGGAAATCTAAAATTTCGTGTAATCTAAGTGTTAAAATAAAATAATCGTTTATTATTATTACAGTCTCTGTGGAATAATATTCCAAAGTATACGTGTCGTTTGGCATCCTCGTCAAATTTAAGGGTGTGGTATGGACAATTAAACCGAACAAATTTTTCCATGGCACCAACATCGTAATTGTGAAAAAATAATCAGCCGTCCCATATATTTGCGTCGAGTAGGTATTGAAGTTTTCTATGGGGCAGTTGAAATTTTTTTCGCGATTGCGATGTTGGTCCCATGGAGAAAGCTGTTCGGTTTGATGTTCTGTATCACTCCCTGAAATTTGACGAGGATGCAAAACGAAACGTTGTATAAATTTTGTATAAAATAAAAAAAAATATTGTAAGTATACATACTAATTATAATTTTTGCATTTATAATATTTTTATTTGATTATAATAATATTATTATAAATTTAATGTCATGTAAGTATTTTAAGTGTTATTGTATTGTATGAATAACATCATCGTTCATTCAGTCATACCGTCAAATATCGATATATTTTTCGACATTGTCAAGCACTAGTCGATGTCAAATTAAACATCATTGTCAAATCGAACGAATGACAAAACTGTCAAGTGAGTCCACTTGACAGTTTTGTCATTCGTTCTGAATGTTATAATCCAGCCATTTTATGATGGTTGTCACATGTCAACAATACATAGAATTAACGATTATGTTTATCATAGTTGGATAATACGAAATTTTATTTTACATTTGATTAAATTTTTTGATAACTAACAATAAATGTAATAAAATAATGTGAAAATAAGTGAAAAGATGCTGCTTCCGCCGCTATAGTTTTTACACCATTTAACTGAACATTTAGTAATTTTTGGGAGATGTTTTGTTAACAAGTAAGTGCTTGAGACTGACGCAAAAGCAAACGACCAAGGCTAGAATTTCCTGGTTACTGACAAGACCGGCAAAGGTACGTCCGCTTATATGTCGGGTCCAGTGGTTAATTCGTTCATGTTCTAGGTACACTAACTATAGCCACCCAAACCCCAATATGTTTTGTTTCCATGTTCTGCAATAGTCCTGCACCAATCGAGGACCCCGAGGAATCGAGGGTCCTTGGGTGCACTTGCCACAGAGCAAACAGGGATAATCGTCGGTTGGTGCCTCAACACTTAAAATTGTTTAAGGGGCCTCTGCGAGTAGGCTTCCGCTCCTAGTACGCCTTTCAAAGGTCCGGGACTCCAGGGTCTCGAGATATGTCAAAGACATTTTTAAAATAATATTTAATCTAATTAGTAGGCACTTACTTGATTTTTCATCAACAGAATATTAAAATTCCCTCTTATCATTTTTATTTTTCAC
The DNA here is from genome assembly GCA_946251885.1 of Cosmia pyralina. Taxonomy (NCBI): domain Eukaryota; kingdom Metazoa; phylum Arthropoda; class Insecta; order Lepidoptera; family Noctuidae; genus Cosmia; species Cosmia pyralina. The sequence continues at coordinate 19,398,382 of OX276346.1, forward strand.
AAGTATCTGAAGGTGCATTACATTAGTGGTTACAGACTTGACAATCAGGTTGAACCTATGTCCAATAAGTTATTACCACACACAGCTTGCAAGAGTAATTTTTTGGCCACACTTAAAAAATTAGGAGCTGATCTGAAAAAAAGTGTCAATTAAAAAAAATATCACAATGGAATAATTCTGCATTGAAATAGCTGTTAAATATTTAGTTGTTTTGACTAATTTGTCAATTTATTATGAATGGTAATACGTAATGAATATCGTAACACTGAATAGTTTTAGGTGTATACTTGGAAACTTTCTTAATGAATTTTGTACACCTGACGAGTAAAATAAGTCAATAATGCCAGCAGCTATAGTGCCTATATAATAAACATATAGCAAAGGTTTAAAGCGAACCTATTTATATTCAGTATCAGAATCCCTCAATACATGCCCCACACCGGGTAAAATCTCCATAACATAAGATATGTATTTCTAAACCAAATGAGGCACACGATTCAACCATTTATCATAAGACCTTTTATGAAGACACCTTTACTATATTTTTTGAGACCCTACGCGTCCCTGTAAACTTAAAAAGTAGAATCTTGTTACAAAGTTTTTTTTTTTTTGTCATGAATTACGACTACAAGTTCTTTATCATCATCACTAGGACTAGAAATTGAAAAAGTTTGCGGGAATGTTTTAATTATGTAAAAATTTAAGAAACAAACAGCTCGAGTTAGTGTCGTTATTCTTTTTTAGGTGGTCTTACAGTGACGTTTTGTTCATGACCAGAACCAAAACAATTGTTTGGTTGTAGTTTTGAATACCTTGAAAGGTACAACGTGAACCGATGACCTTGTGAAGGCTGCAGGAATCCGCTGGATGCGAGAAGAATGGAACCGGTCGAAGTAGCTATGCTTGGGGGAGGCCTATGTCCAGCAATGGACGTCTTTCGTCTGAAATGATGATGATGATACTGACCGGTTCTGTATTTCTCAACGGATTCCTGCAGTCTTTACATTTCCATGGCGCAATAATCTGTCTAAAGATAGTCTTGGCTCAGGTCAGTGGACAGCCTTATAGCATACCATCGATAATTTGGTTTGATTTGGTATGTGTAAAACTTTAATTTGATTAATAAACGATAAAAAAAAAACTCTAAACACTCTATTCACCGATTGGTGACAGTTGTGCATGACAGCCCTCAGCTGAAACAAAATACTGTTAGTTAACAAATTAATTCCTTGTTTATGGCTTCAACAAGCTTTTCTGCAAGTATTTTTTCTACATTCTATTAGTTTTCTTGAATTTTTAATTACGACATAACGGAACTTCTGTATTTAATCTCCGTTGCGCCTACACAGAATACAGTTGCAATTTATCAGCGTCCCGAGATGGTGTGTAGTGATAAAGGTTGATCGATACGAGCCTAATAAACCGACGCCGACGTCTGCGCAGTAAATCTAGCTGAACTAGCGGATATCTTAATTTTAACGACATGGATGCAACGATTAATTTAATTCGCAGCAAATATAACTTGATCTCGTCAAGAAAGTCTAATTTTAAATCACATTAAAGTGTATTTTCATTTTATAATTGAGGTTAATTTTATAACTTCAGTTTTCGTGAAGATGATTTTTCAATGTTACTCAAACAATAATTGTTGGAAAAAGTAAGATAAAATTTGAAACCTTCTGAATAAAGGAGTGTTACGGATTCCCTTTGGTGAGTTATTGCATAATAATTTAACCTGAACAGGGTTTGTTTACTTTTATCATACTCTTTATGGAACAGACTATAGATACTGGAATCTCCAGTGTTTCGGATACAGTAATTTTGCCTATTATCTTGTTTTGGCTGATATAACAAAGCTCTTGTAGGTTTAGGACATTGAAACCTAATTATTAGCAAATAATGTGTAGGTTTCAGTATGTAGACATAGGTTGGTGGATTTTCAAGTTCAGGGTTGTGGTTTTACCAGTGTGTCTACTCCTTACATTGACTCACATGATGTGTTTATTTTATCCCAAATCGAATTGACCTCGCAGGCACTTTATTATTTATTCATGTTCAAAAATAAATCCCAACGGCAACTGGTTGTGTCGAGACGGCCATTAAATCTTCATTTTTTGTTTTTCTTGTAAATTGTAGTTAATTTTCGGTTTTGCCCTGAGTCAGCATTTATTTCGAACATCATTATGCAATCTTTTTATTTTGATGTCACTGATCCTAAAATTCCCAAACTTGTTCAAAATATAAAAAGGATTTGGGATTAAGCATCTACCACCTACTTAAACGCGTTTTCGAAAAAAAAATACTTTTGCGAAATACTTTTAAAACACAGCCCGTCGCAGTACCGTAGTTAAATTCAAAATCAAAATATTTAATTTCACATAAACCTACATAGGGCTCTTACGAAACGTCAGAAGCGAGGTGTGCGGTTCCAATTGGTCGTTTCCTATGGAGAAAAGCCGGCAGGAGACTCCACAGTTACTATTATAAAAATGATTGGCTTTTACAATATTTTCAAAAAACAGTGTTAACAAGTATGGAAGGACAGTGAAGGCCTTTCAACAAGTCAATCAATCTGCCTAGCCTTTTCCCAACTATGTTGGGGTCGGCTTCTAGTCTAACCGGATGCAGCTGAATACCAGTATTTTACATGGAGCGACTGTCTATCTGACCTCCACAACCCAGTAACTGGGTAATACGATACCCCTTGGTAAGACTGGTTGTCAGACTTTCGGGCTTCTGACGACCCGTAACGGCTGTCAAAGATCCACGAATGACAACCGGGACCAACGGCTTAACGTGTTTTCCGAGGCACGGAGGAGTCTCGGTATGTAAAGAATGGTCACCTATCCACTGACCAATCCCGGCAAGCGTAGCTTAACCTGATGGATCGACCCGTGCGGCTGTTATTACTTAGCCACGAGTTCCACCTTTCAACAAGTAACATGTACTTAACAAAATAGAAAATAGTCAACAAAAGTACAGTCTCAGTCAACTGCTTAACGTGTCACTAACTAACTACGACTCGTCAATCTGACGTAGGTTAGGTTAGGAAATTCGCAAATATGTTCGCAGATGACGTCAGATAAACGAGTAACCCAGTCAACCCTTCCCGCCACTAGAAGTGGTACTTCGGTGATATAACCACGGCAATGTAGACCAAAGTGATGTGATGTGAAACGAGGAGGCAGAATAATACCTACCGGGTTTTTTTTTATTTTATTCGTTATGAGCTTTCCCAACCCTACTTCGTTTTGAATATATCAAAATTTGAGGTTGAAAACCAGACTACTTTTTGATATTCAGAGCTTCACTTACGTGTTTTATTTTCAGGCTTGGTAGGAAATATATGACCTACTGTTATTCATCTATTTTTGTATAGTTCAGTAGAACAGAAACCTCTCCCTCTCATTTACCACACACATTAATTTGCTGAAGTCAAACTTTCTAAATGCTAACTAATAATATAAATGCGAAGTCCACTGGTAAGCTTGATGTTAAGCCTGGCCTCCCTGCGAATGTTGATGGCCGAAATGACCCAGAGGAGATAGCTAATTTGTTCATGGAGCACTTTACAGTACGCTCTCCTCTGGGTCCTTCAACCAATATGCCAGATGGTGGGCCCACCGTGGCGGGAGAGGAACATTTACTTAAATTTACAGCGAAACAACTTAAAAAAGTGATAAACAGTATGCGTAAAGGTAAATCTCCTGGCCACGATGGGCTCAGTATTGAGCACCTAAAATATGCTGGCGTACACGTGCCGAGGATCCTGTCCATGTTCTTCAATATGTGCGTGAGTCATTCTTACTTACCGAAGGATTTGATGAAAACTACAGTGGTGCCCATAGTGAAGAACAAGACAGGGGACATAGCGGACAGGGAAAACTATCGCCCGATCTCTCTCGCGACAACTGTAGCAAAAGTGTTGGATAGTGTGCTTGAGTCTTGCCTGGATAAGTACATAAACATACATGACGCACAGTTCGGGTTTAGACCTGGACTATCAACTGAAAGCGCGATTCTAGTTCTTAAGCACGCTGTCCAATACTACACTGAACGGAAGACTCCGGTATACGCCTGTTTTTTGGATCTCTCCAAAGCCTTTGATCTCGTTTCGTATGAAGTGCTTTGGAGAAAGATGGAGGACAGGGGTATACCGGCGGAACTATTGAAAATATTTCAATACTGGTACTCCAATCAGACTAATTGTGTCAGGTGGTCAAACTGCCTATCAGAGTCATACAGGTTGGAGTGCGGAGTGAGACAGGGGGGGCTGTCCTCTCCAAAGCTGTTTAACTTTTATATTAATGACCTCTTAGTCGAGCTTAGCAGCATGCGTGTCGGTTGCCGGGTGGGGGGTGTTTGTGTGAACAGCGTCAGCTACGCGGACGATATGGTGTTGCTGGGCCCGACTGCGAGGTCAATCAGGGAAATGATTAAGGTTTGTGAAAGATACGCCGCATCACATGGTCTTATATATAATGTACGAAAAACTGAGTTCATGGTCTTCAAGGCCGCCGGCAAGTGCCCAGACACCATTCCCTCAATTACATTGAACGGCGCTAATATAAAGCAGGTGACCAAATTTAAGTATCTGGGCCATATACTTGTCGACGACCTTAAAGATGATGATGACGTGGAGAGGGAGCGCAGGGCGTTGGCGGTCCGCGGGAACATGTTGGCGCGCAGATTTTCTCGTTGTACTGATCAGGTCAAAATAACCTTGTTTAAAGCGAACTGTCAAGGCCTGTACACGGGAAGTCTGTGGTTCAGCTGTTCTCGTGGGACGCTAAATGCACTGCGCGTCCAATATAATAATGTTTTCAGGATGATGTTGAAACTCCCTCGTTTCTGTAGTGCCTCGGGGATGTTCGCCCAATCGAGTACAGATGGTTTCCATGCTGTCATCAGGAAAAAGGTGTCATCGCTTGTGGGGAGGATTCGAGGGAGTGGCAATAGCATCCTGAAAGTCGTGGCTGAGGACCCGAGAGCTCCTGTGCTGAGGCATCTCATGCGGATTCACTGTCCGCATGAAGTGCCTCCAAGGTACATGACTCAGTAACTTGGTTTTTATTTATTTATAAGTTTGTTACTAATCCTAGTGTATAAGTTGTTTACTAACAAAAATGGTTCCTATGTTGTCCCAAATAAAAGAATTTTGAATTTGAATTTGAATTTGAAAGTGAGTTTGTTTGTTGCGCTTTCACTCTAAAACGGTTGAACGGATTTTGATGAAAAATTATGCAGTACACAAAATATTCATGCACCACACTATTATAGCGCGGGCTTGCCATCCACTACCCACACAAGTAAGTCAGTTGAAGCGCACATAAATCTAGTTTGCGGCTGCAGTAGGTAAAAGTTGGACACGTGTAGTATGTACCTAACGATCGTAGGTAGTACCAACAAACTGTCGTGAACTATTCCAATAGAGCCTCGCTTCAGCGGCAGTGGTTAAGATTGAACTCATACTGATATTGACCCAGCTGGATAGTGAAAAACTTTTGTGGATAAGTTTCCTTCTGTTCTTCTAATATTATTATAAAGGCACAGCGAATATTATATTTTGATTTTGTCATAACATAACATCATCAGAATATGCAGAGATGTCTATTTTCTTAATGTCCCTCGGCAAACTTCGTGTTTCGTCAGTCGTCGGATTTCTATCAGTTGCCCTCATAGACTACTGTTATAATAGGTTGGGGAAAAAGTTTCTTCGCATTTTTTAAGAAAATTCAAAACAATTTTTAATATACATTATTTACATTTATATAAAGTATGTAGGTACCATTTTGTTCGATAACTTTTTGCCATCTTGTAGGTAGGGACATGATCCCATTGCTATAGATATTTTGGGACTTCTGATCAAAATACCGCGACAAGTGGTTTTGGCAGTCCTCTCGTGATGTTAACTTGACACTGCCGAAAGAATTCTGAAGAGACCGAAACAGGTAGAAATCTGAAGGTGCAAGGTCAGGACTATACGGCGGATGCATTAACACCTCCCAGCCAAACTGTCTTAATTTTTGCTGAGTGGCTAAAGATGTGTGAGGTCCAGCGTTATCATGATGAAAAACCACACCCCTTCTGTTGATTAATTCCGGGCGCTTTCTCTCAACTTCTTGCTTTAATCTCATCAGTTGTTCGCAGTAGAGTACAGAATCGATGGTCCTGCCTGGTGGTAACAGCTCATAATGAATAATGCCCTTCCAATCCCATAACACACACAGCATCACCTTGTTGCGAGTTAACCCGGGTTTTGCCACAGTCTGTGAAGCCTGACCGGCCTTTGACCACGACCTTTTTCGCACGTTCTTGTCGTACGTGATCCACTTTTCATCACCAGTTATCAGCTTCTTCAAAAATGGTTCGGTTTCATTACGTCGTAATAAAGAATCACAAATGAGTACACGGTTCATTAGGTTTCTTTCAGTGAGCTCGTGAGGTACCCAAATATCGAGCTTTTTTGTGTACCCAGTTTTTTTCAAATGTGCCAAAACTGTTTTGTGGTCAATTCTCAGTTCTTCAGCTACGTCGTAACTACTGATATGGCCGACCTTGCTCCACTTTTTCAAAAATGGCATCCGTAATAGGGCGACCAGAGCGACGTGCATCTTTGACATCAAAATTTCCGGATTGAAAACGCTTAAACCAAATTTGTCCTACTCTCACAGACACCGCACTGGGTCCATAAACATCTCAAATTTTTTTCACAGCTTGCGTTGCATTTTCACCTTTTTTGTAGTAAAATTTTAAAATGTATCGAATTTCTTCATTAGATTCACTCATCTTGACAGTACGAAAAACAAATGAAAATCACACATTTTCCTAATTAGAATTTGGAATTATGTTCTTTAAAATTTAATCTTTCAATCATACCAAAACCAGCCAGATACAAATAGTATAGCCAAAGATATTTTATTTTATGTTCATACATACTATAATGCGAAAAGACTTTTTCCCCAACCTAATATTATATACTGAGAGTTGTCCTTCGTACTTGGTGCAGAGCGGACGCTCTCAATCGACTAGGAAGTATATAGAGTTAGTAATACTCTTTTAACTTAATGTAATTTATTTTCAAAACGGGAGGAAAGCTGCTAAAGTCTGACGAAACAAGAAGTTTGCCGAGGGACATTAAGAAAATAGTTGTACTGTACCTATAGTACACCCACATTCTGCCAGTTATGATTAAGTCCCATGTAATATGGGGCGAGCCTATTGCCATCAACCTGGCACAAATCTTAGAAGAACATTGAGCAATATTAGAAAGAAGAGTCTGGTTTTGGAAGTGTCAATATACACTTCTGGACACATCTATTGGCCCACCTTAGAGTTTAGGTTTCGATGGCCCCTACCGAAATATGATTGCTAGATTGAACAAAAACTGTTGATGCAGTTTTAAACCTGATACATTTTACCATCTTTTTCGATCGTATTGTTTTAAATTTGAATTCAGAATACCATACGACATGGAGCTACGCCTAACAAGTCTGATATGCGCCTTGTTAAAGGCAATTGATTTTTGAATAAAAAACATGTTTTATCAAATAAAGGTTTAATTTAATAACGCGTGTTGCCTCCATGGGCATCTACCACAGCTCTCATACGATTAGGCATAGAGTTTTTCAACCGCTCTATGAAATTTTGAGGGATCATCTCCCATTCCTCTTCTATGGCAGTTTTCAACTCCTGCATCGTCTGGGCAACTGGCTGACGAGCCCTAACACATCTTTTTAGCTCGTCCCACATGTGCTCAATGGGGTTCATGTCTGGGCTTCTGGCTGGCCAGTCCATAACTGTGATGTTCACATCCCGAAGATATTCCCTGACGATGCCGGCCGCATGGGCTCTTGCATTATCATGCATAAAAAGGAAATTTGGGCCCACATAGTCCGCGTATGGTATCACGTGAGGTTCTAAGCACTCACGAATGTACCTTTCAGCATTTAATGTTGGCAGCCGTGGTCCTGTAACAACCTCAAGTTGAGTTTTGCCGCTCGCGGATATACCACCCCAGACAGTCCATGAGCCACCGCCATAAGCAACCCTCTCTTCAAAGCAGCATTGTGCGAAATGCTCTCCCTTACGTCGGTAGACCTTCTTCCTTCCATCATTGCCATGTAACACAATTTTAGACTCATCAGAAAAGAGTACACGGCTCCAATCTTGCTGTGTCCAATTTAAATGACTGCGTGCGAAATGAAGGCGCGCTGTTCGGTGGGCTGGCGTTAGTTTGGGGGCATTAGCTGGCTTGTGTGGTACCATATCGCGTTCTTTTAACCTTCTCCGAACAGTTCGAGCGCTCACAGATACTCCGTGGAAGTCGCGAAGTTGGTTTTGTATCTCAATGGAGGTAAGGTGACGATTTCTCAAGCTGGTCGTCACGATGAATCGATCCTGCCTTTCAGTTGTGACCCGAAATCGTGGCCTTCCTTGGCGACGAACAAAGCCGCCAGTCTCTAGGTACCTCCGATAAACATTTCGGACCGCAGATCGACTTAAATTAAGTTGAGCACTCACGTTTCTTTGGCTGTGTCCGGCCTGAATAAGTGCCACAGCTTGGGCGGCGACTTCAGGTGAAGTATCCATAGATTATTGATAGAACCTCACCTTAATGTTAAGAATAAGTAATGTTTGTTGCAAAACCAAAGATATCAATCACTTTTTCAAGAATTAAATCCAGGTAAACCAATAAAACCAAGTTTTCTTAGTATTCGATTGTTTGATATCAACAAACAGGCTCCAAATTGTCTTTTGTTTCTTTAAATTCTGTGTTCGAAATTCAAAAAAAGACTATTGAATGAAATTGTGAATGTGCCAGGTTCAAAACTGCATAAAAACTTTTTGCTCGACCTAATATAAAATTTTAGCTAGGACCAAACGAAACTGAAAATACGAGGTGGGCCAAAAGATGTGTCCAGAAGTGTATTTAGATATATCGATAACATACTTACCTTCATAAATCATCGCCTGAGGGCCACAACCCGTCACATGTCGCTATATGTATATACTTATGAACCCCATAGGTTCACAACTACTGTAAGCCCGCGGTCGCCATCGGATGATGGTATTTTACGTTTATATACATCTTATATATAAAATTCTCGTGTCACAATGTTCGTTCCCGTACTCCTCCGAAACGGCTTGACCGATTCTTATGAAATTTTATGAGCATATTGAGTAGGTCTGAGAATCGGCTAACATCTATTTTTCATACCGCTACTTTTTATCCCGGTCTACGCGGGTGAAACCGCGGGGCGCAGCTAGTATTATATAAAGTTTTCTCCTTACGCACCCCATGTACCACAACCACCACCACCACCACCACCATACCACCACCACCACCATACCACCATACCACCACCACCACCACTACTACCACCACCACCACCATACCACCACCACCACCACCATACACTACCACCACCACCATACCACCACCACTACCACCACCATCACCGCCACCATACCACCACCACCACTACTACCACCACCACCACCATACCACCACCACCACCACCATACACTACCACCACCACCATACCACCACCACTACCACCACCATCACCGCCACCATACCACCACCACCACCACCACCACTACCACCACCATCACCACCACCACCACCACCACTACCACCACCATCACCACCACCATACCACCACCACTACCACCACCATCACCGCCACCATACCACCACCACCATACCACCACCACCACCACCACCACCACCATACCACCACTACCACCACCATACCACCACTACCACCACCATACCACCACTACCACCACCACCACCATACCACCAGCACCACCACCACCACCATACACTACCACCACCATACCACCACCATCACCACCACCATACCACCACCACCACCACCACCAGCACCACCACCACCACCATACCACCACTACCACCACCACCACCATACCACCACCACCACTACCACCACCACCACCACCACTACTATTACCATGTACTACTTTGTTAATACTGTAATGTATAACTGTTTTTTGTCCCAAATAAATAAAATAAAATGTGTTCGCTTAACATTTGAGGGGAAAAATATTTTTTCTACTTAGAAACGAACCGAAAATCTCAACTCGTCGCGTGAAAAGCAGCCAATCATCCAGGCACTGCGTCATTGAGCCATCAAAGCGAGATACTGGTAGAATTTCTCACTATTATCGATTCCTAGAATTAAGTATTGTGATCATCTGTTTGTAAATTCTCAGTAGCTTGGAGAAAATGCAATTATGTGCGCAGCGATTAACGTGTCACTAACGGTCTTATTACAAAACGAGGTTTTTCTTCTGTCATGGTTTAAACCATCGAGCCAGTTTTTGTAATAAGAACCTAGCTGTGATAGAAATACAGTTCTTTATGCAAAAATGACAATTTAGTCCGGTACTAAGTTGTCAGTTTTGTAAAACAGACCTCTTAATGTGTCGGAATAAAGATCGAAATTCAAAAAAGGGTCCATGGTTTAAACCTCGGTTTGAAGATGAGCCTTGTTTTGTAATAAGACGGATAGTGTTTTAGGTAAAGTTCGACTTAGTAGAGCGTCCTCTTTATCACTTATTGTATGTGACAGTCTCTTTCTAAAGCTCGATTCACATTAACAGCCACCCACTTTTTAACCGTCTTCAAAAAAAGGAGGAGGGGTTCTCAGTTCGTCGAAATCTTTTTTTTTTTAATTTATTTTCCCCGATTACTCAAAGACGGCTGGATCGAATTGGATTATTTTTTTATTTGACAGGGTATACTTCCTAGGTGATCAATTAAAGGTGGTAGTGGTGATGGTGATGGTTATTGAAGTTATTTTTCACTTTGTAGTGTTTTTCGTTTTTTTTTTTTTTTTTTTTAAAGTTTTCTCCGAGCTACAAACGCTGGGCAGTACAGACGTAGGTACAACAACAAAACGTAGGTATAACAAGCTGGCCTACCAATCAGTTCAATTGCGTGAAGATTGTGACATTAGTGTCAGTGTCAGGGCTCTAATTGAAACCGCATTGAACGGAACATAATGTATGCATGTGCTGTAGTTGCATAATTGAACTAAATGAACAACACATGATGGCACACCATGTGAGACAGTAAGATAAACCTGATGCCCATAAATTAATCATAATAATTAATGTCCGGCGCCGAAAGACAAATCCAACAGCGTGCTTTTATTTAGAGATAAATAAATAATTTATTTGATGCACACAAAAGAATAGCACAACACACAAAAAAAAAGCACAATTAAATGATAACAAATTAGGTACTTAAATAAATATAAAGAAAATACAAGGTGCCAATAGGTATACAAAATTAAAAAAAAAAACACTTCATCATCTGCTTAGCCTTTTCCCAACTATGTTGGGGTCGGCTTCCAGTCTAACCGGATGCAGCTGAATACCAGTATTTTACATGGAGCGACTGCCTATCTGACCTCCACAACCCAGTTACTGGGTAATACGATACCCCTTGGTAAGACTGGTTGTCAGACTTTCGGGCTTTGACGACCCGTAACGACTGTCAAAGATCCACAAATGACAGCCGGGACCAACGGCTTAACGTGCTTTCCGAGGCACGGAGGAGTCTCGGTATGTAAAGAATGGTCACCCATCCACTGACTAACCCCGGCAAGCGTAGCTTAACCTGATGGATCGACCCGTGCGGCTGTTATTACTTAGCCACGAGCTCCTCAAAAAAAAAAAAAAAACACTTATTTTAAATAAAGAAATAAAGTAACACTATGACGAACTAAGTGCAGTGTCGCCTATACTCTATTTACAATAAGATTAGACATTTCTACAAACCTTTTTAACAGTCCGTTCAACTGATTTTCACTTCTATTCCGTAGGCTTAAAGATGGCATTAAAGGCAAAAAATTGGTTACAATACCAACTGTTTACTGCAGCTGCCATTTGCCATGCCACCAATGCAATATGCGTAATGCTCGTTTACGGCCCTACTTGGGACATGGTTAAGACTACTGCAGAAGAAGCCTTGTCCAAAGTAATGAAATTACTGAATTCTATCCTTCTGACACTCAACTTAACTAAAACCACTTACATCCCATTCGCAATCAGACAAAACGCGATGCCGTCACTTACGTTTAGTGTCAGCTCACTCATGTTCAAATCCAATACCATCTTGCGACTGTCCAACTCTAAATAGATCTGACAATATAAAATATCTCGGAGTTCATATTGATGATGGACTAAGATGGGACAAACAGATTGATGCCCTAACCACAAGAACGATGCGTCTTATACACGTCTTTAAGTTACTGAGGGAGTCGGCCAAACTTGACACTCTGAAGATGGTGTATTATGCTCTTTGCCAGTCGGTTAGGGGATATTGGTGTGACGTCACGGACGTATTACGGTACGCATCAGCTGTTCGTGTCAGTACTGTTATAAAATATAACACAAATAAATTTCGAGTAAATTTCGTGTTTTGCATTAGCACTGTGGTGTACCCTAAGTGTGTGATCGTTTGCAAAGCAATCAAACTGTAGTTCGGTAGTGAAATCCGCAAATAAAACTAATTTCAATTTTATTAACTTTTTTTATTTTGAAGTTACTTTTTAGTTTTTGGTGCCACTACTACCTCCAAAAAGTGTAACTGTTACAATTTTTGACATTTGTGTCGACAAAATTACCACAGATTGTATTTTAATCAATAATTTATTGCGTAGTGGGCGCCATCTAGCGTCGCAAAAATAAAGCTTGAGAGTGCTGTGCGCCATCTAGCGGCTCCCGAATCTAATATGTTGAAGTGTGCAGCTTGCGGAAAGTTCCTGTCGGCGAAAGGGGGTGCCGCGTGTAGCAGCTCTACGTGCCACAATAGTTATCACCTCGCTTGCCTGCTGTTGCCAGAATCGACGCAGATAAGCAGCGATTGGCTGTGCCCTGAGTGCAGAAGAAGATTGCCCAAGGGAGATAACAGCGCCACTCCTGTCAAGGATCTGGGTAGTGGTCCCCCTGTAGTACCAGCAGCAGTGCCACGTACCGTGGCAGCACCTTTTTCAGCAGCGTCGGCTCCGGTTGTTGTACCAGTCCAGGACGGCATGATCAGGTCACCGGTCGCGGTGACTATACCCTCCGCTGCGGTGGCTGGTGTACCGACTCAGGTTGGGAGCAAGCAGGGTACTGATGGGGAGCCCTTGCCGGATTTACAGCTGACCCTGTGCGAGGAAATAAGGCTTTTCCGATCCGAGCTGCGGGAGGTTCGGGATGAAATGCGGGAGTTTCGACGTGAGATGGCCGGCCTGCACTCGTCGATGGGAGTCTGTACCGAGCGGATTGACAGTTTGGAGGCTAGGATAGAGGCTCTCGAGAATGGGCAGAGTGTTGCGATGCCAGACAGCAAAGTGGGCCGGCTGGAGCAGATAGTGCTGCAGTTGCAGCTTGACCTCAACGACCGGGAGCAGGAGTTACTTGGCTCGGACTTAGAGATCGCCAACATCCCGGAGATTCCTGGTGAGAATGTATTGCACACCGTCGGCCTGGTGGCGACAAAGCTTGGGGTGACTCTCGACGATCGGGACATAGTGTTCGCGCAACGGGTGGGTCTGCGAGCTGAACGAGAGGTTCAGTCGAGCTCTGCGGGCGGCGCGAATCCGGTCGGCAAAGCGAGCCCAGTGGGGGCAGCGGCCGCGACTGCGCGCGGGCGCCGCATCGTGGTGCGCCTGGCGAGGCGCACATTGCGCGACGACCTGCTGCAGAGCGCGCGCGTGCGGCGCGGAGTCACCACCGCGGACCTGGGTCTACCCGTGGCCCCGCGTCGCTTCTTCCTGAATGAGAGACTCACCAAAACCAACAAACAATTGTTTTACCGGGTACGTGAAGCTGGCAGCCGTCTCGGATGGCGGTATACGTGGACGAAGTTCGGCCGCATTCTGGCTAAGCAGGGTGACGGAAAGCCTACCCACTGCATCCGCTCAGAGGAGGACTTTGAGCGTGTTTTTTGTTGCGGGGTGTCTACCGCAAAGGACATCTAATCACATGATTTCTTGCAAACACTTTGTTATTGCAAAATATGTAACTTTTAAAACTTACCTATTTTTATCTATTTTGTTTTCTCTTAGGTATTTAAGTTTGTCTTGTGCGAGGCCGGCTATTCTCGTATCTCAGTTTATTTTCGTTTTTTCTAGTGGCCCAGCTGCTCGTCCAATGCCTATCTATGAGTACTATTTATTTATTTTATTACTCTATATTACTCTTCTGCACACTATTTTCACGTCCTCAATATATTTTTTTATGATATTATATTTGTTTTTACGGACTTTTTATATTCATACAGTTTGGCTGTCTATGTATATCTCTGCAATATTTACAATAACTCACTTTATATTACATCTAATTACACCATACATTATAAATTTTAGTTTATTTCCACCTCACATTATTATGCAGAACTCTACATTGCATACTTTTTACAATAACCATAGTATTATTGTTTACACCACTATTTATATAAATGAATAAGACAAAGAATCTCAAAGTTGGACTATTTAATGCGGGGTCGCTGGGTTCGCGCCATGAGGAGTTCCTTGTTGCCATGGATAGCCTAATGGTAGACATCATGGCGATAAATGAGACCTGGCTCAGGCAGGGAGAGGAGGGTCGCGCGCCGACAGTGCCGGGCTACCGTCTGCGGCACATGCCGCGCCCGCACACGGTCCGCGCCGGTCGCGGGGGCGGCGTGGGGTTCTACGTGCGCCGCGGGGTGCGCGTGCGCACCGTGCCGCACCCGGCGGCGCCGCAGGTGGAGCAAATGTGGCTCAGGCTTAACATCAACTCGCAGTCAGTAATCATTGGCACTGCGTACAGGCCGCCCTGGCTTGATGTGAATGTCTTCCTGGATGCGATTACCGACTCTCTTTCCTCTTTTGCTAGCGCGGATAAGGTTGTCTTACTGGGTGATTTCAACATTAACATGTTAAACCAGCTGGAAAATAAAACAAAATTACTTAACAATTTTTTACTATGTTCCAAGTTAAAGCAAATTGTTACTGAGCCTACCCATTTCACGGATCATAGCGAAACACTAATTGATGTGATATGTACTGACGCCCGTGTGTGTGGGGTTTCTGTATCACACATACCAGAGCTCGGCCAACATGCAGTTATATCTGTTGAATTTAATTTTAAATTGGATAAACCTTCCCCACACTGGATCACCTACAGGCCAGTTAAAGATATACTGCTTGACAATTTTAATGAGGATTTAAATAAGATGGACTGGGAGTATATTGAAAGTCTGGAGGATGTGAACTCTATGGTAACAACATTTAATGAATATATTTTGAATCTTTTCGACTTACATGCACCCCTAAAAAAAGTTTTAATTAAGGAAAAGTCTTACCCATGGATAACTTATACTGTCAAGGAAATGATAAAGTTGCGTGACAAGTACCATGTTAAGTCTAAAGCTACTAAATCTATACATCACATAAACTCTTACAAAGAGCTTAAATACTTAGTCAGGGCCGCTTTTGATAGTGAGAAGTGTGCATATTTTAAAACTTATATTGATAAAAACATCAAACATCCAAAGGCATTATGGAACCATATTAAATCGTCAATAGCTATTTCTAAAAAACCTGAGCATGGTTTGCCGCATTTTTGTAATAACCCCGAGAAAATAAATGATCATTTTTTGGACGTACCTGGTAGTGGTAGGGTCAGTTCCGCTGACTTAAGTTACTTTGAGCACCACAGATTTGGTAATATTCATTTCCAGCTTGAGCCAGTCCAGGAGGACATGGTGTTGAGGCTTTTACGTGGTCTTAAGTCCAATGCTCAGGGATCTGACTATATCTCCCTGGAGATGCTGTTGATGACTCTTCCTCGTACTCTTGCAGCTATTACGGCCATCATCAATAGATCCATAACCTCCTCCTCTTTTCCAGATTTATGGAAACTGGCTATAGTAAGGCCCATACCCAAGGTACCTAATCCCACCAGTGTGAAGGATCTTCGGCCAATTAGTCTTTTGCCTTGTCTCTCCAAGATTCTAGAGAAGGTTGTCTCTAATCAGCTTCGGACATATCTTGAGCAGCACGGCATTTTGCCTATGGCTCAATCAGGATTTCGTAAGGGGCACAGCACTGCCACAGCTCTTCTTGACGTGGTTGGAAACATCCTCGAAGCCAGGGACAAGGGCATGGGTACCATGCTTGTGCTGCTGGATTTTTCGCGTGCCTTTGACTCAATTAATACCTCCCTTCTCCTCTCCAAGCTGTCCTTCTACGGATGTCAGCCTGAAACAGTCCTATGGTTTCAGAGTTACCTGAGTAACCGTTCTCAGTTTGTCCAGGTGACAAATGACAGTGATGGAGATGTTGTGTCCTCTAGTCAAAGGCGGGTGACCCGGGGCGTACCACAGGGATCGATCCTTGGCCCTCTTCTTTTCATTCTGTACAGTGCGGACATCATTAATTGTCTGGTCAACACCAAGTTCCACCTATATGCTGATGATCTTCAGATGTATATCTCATTCCGCCCTCAGGAGTCTGCTGAAGCTGTAAAAAGAATGAATGAGGATTTAGATAGGATTTCAGCATGGTCAAGAAGAAACTCTTTGGTTCTGAACCCAGTTAAGTCCAAGTACATTGTAATGGGATCAAGAGACTTCCTAAATAAAATGTTGGGATACAGTCTGGATTTGAAGGTTGATGGGTGTTCTATTGATAGGGTGCAAGAAGCCCGTAATCTTGGTGTGGTATTTGATGAGCACCTGCATTTTGAGACACATATCATGGAGGCTGTGCGCAACTGCTTTTACCGTCTTAAGCTTTTGTACCGTGTACGGCCGTACATAAGTGTGGATATGCGTGTCATGCTATGTGAGTCACTTGTTTTATCCAAGCTGAACTACGCTGACACTGTGTATGGTGCGTGCATTCTTGGTAGGACCGAAAAGTTGATCCAGCGAGTGCAGAATGCCTGTGCAAGATTTTGTTTCAATGTCCCTCCCCGATCTCATATAACACCATTTTTAAATAAGGGTAATTTGATGAGAATGTCAGATCGCAGAAAGCTTCATCTGGCTACCCTACTCTTTGGCACCATTCTCACAAAAAAACCAGAATATTTGTATCAAAAATTGACTTGGTCACGAGATATAAATAAAATTAAAACAAGAGCATCATCTTACCTTCTGTTGGCCTCAACGCACAGAACTGCTGCTTTCCGTGGAAGCTTTAAATTCGCTGCCTCTCGCTGCTGGAACGATTTGCCACCGCCGCCGTTTCGTGCTATAAAAACAGTTGGTACTTTTAGTATTAAATATAAGCAACACTTGTTACGAATACAAAAGGAAACCAGTCTCTGATAGTCTAAACTCACCCTGGGTCTGCACGTAGTTGGTATTGGTGACCTTAGCGGAGTCTTGTGTTCCTAGCAGCATGTTTAACTTTGAACGCTTTGTTTTTTCACTCGGTGATTGATTATTTTTTTTTTTTTTTCTTCCGACTTACACAACACAACACATTCAGTTATACACTCAACAATACTTTATATTATTTATTTGCACCATTTTCTTGTCGTATTTATTATTCACTCTTTGTTTTATTTGTGTCAAGACTTTACTTCCTTTTTTACATTAATGCACATTGACAGCCAGTCGCCTGCGCCCGCGTCTCATGCATGGTCTCATCGCTTGTCATAAATATAGACAATAGTCTATAGCATAGACAAGTGAGGTTGGACCGTCGGGCGTCAAGCGTGAGTCGATCTTTACACCTTATTGACGGTTTTTGTTTTTTTTTCTTTTCAAGTATTCTAGTATTTGTATTTTATTTTATTTGATTTTATTCCCCTTGCTATTTTTAATTGATATCCGTGGGTATGTCCGTGGCATCACACAGGCCCTATCAGAATACCAGCGTTGCGGTATTTATTTTTTAAATATCGCAGCTTTATGCTGAGATGGGAGCCTTTTTGGCCTCGCACAGGTCTCTTTTTTTTTTAGTCTGATTTCTTTTTTTTTGTTTTTTTGCTTTTTAATGTTTATTTTGTTACTTTTATATGCTCTTTTTTAACTGTATTTCCTGTGCGTGTCCCAAATAAAATATTTTTCTTTCTTTCTTTCTTTCTTTCTTTATTGTATTACTGCATGGGGCGGAGCAACAAAAACTAAAATGTTAAGAGTAGAAAGAGCACAAAGAGCCATACTTAAAGTAATGACCAGAAAACCTTACAGATACCCAAAAACTGAACTATTATATATTCTCACTGCAAAGTCCTTACGGTACGTCAGCTTTTCGTGCTTCGATCGATTTTAAGGACTCATGTTAAAATTCCGCCGCCCAATCCAAATAAGCGAATTCAACTCATCAGTGGATCTCAGCATAAAACCACTTTTGCAACGCATCAATTTTATATACTTTGTTCAATGTTACCTTTGGACATTGAATCAGCACTCGCGCGGCCCAGTTAGATTAACGATTGGTTGCATCTTACACGCACAAAACACAAAGATTTTGTATAATAGTGTGTGTTAAGAAAAACTAGTATATAAGCGGTAACATAATGTAAATAAATCAGATTTGAATTTTATATTCTTGTCTCATTACCCCTCACTGTGGCCGAGACACCTTTAGCCATCTCTGATCAGTCTCGTGAGTCTGCGGGACTGGCAGTGAGTGTACCCTTCCCGAACCTGGAATCCTGTCCACTATCCGTCTGTAACCTTAGGTCGCATGGTGCAGACATCCTGAATTTATTTATATATTTATTTATCACATATTAGGTATATGATAGGTTAGGGCTGTAGGGCTTATAGGGCTTAGGGTCGTAGGGACTGTTAGGCTTGTAAGTCTTAGTAGGTTCCTGTAACTTATCATATATTTTCATGTACTGTCACACCTTTAACAGTGCTGCGGCCTTACGTGACGATTGCTAAGTGTGGATGTACATTTTGGTCCTTCGAGCATTTGTACACGCGGTCCCTTTGCCCATGGTAGGGATTGACTTTGACAAACTGACACTTCAGAGAACTGGGGGCTGGTGTACTCAACCACTAAATATATTTACAATAAAATAAATAAAGAATTAAAAATCTTAAAATTAAACACCCACGCGGTAAAAACTAAAGTAACAGAGTGGCTACTAGAGAGGGACTATGCCTACCTAGTTTGAGAGGCAGGGTTTTAATCATTTTAGTACAAATTTTACAACATAACTAATTACCCACTTATCTCTACCCACTGTTCGTTGCTGTAACTATCTGGGATTTCGACTTCTTTAAGAAGTCGAAATCGGTTGAATGGACGGACAAAAAAGGTTTGTTTAAATGTCTAATCTTATTGTAAATGGCGTAAGTAGTGTCAGTAAAAACGGGAACACTTTCGTTCAGAGAATGATACAATGATGATAAGTATAGAGAAAAATAAAATTTTATACATTTCAAATTATATCTTTTAGCTCAGAGTACCCTTTATCAGAGGTCTCCGCTAGTGCACTCCATTACTGCCTGTCAATTACACTCTTCCCTAGTAAAGACCTGCGGTCAGTCTCATTTCCTCCCATATCTAAAGTTGTATAATTGAACTAACTGAACAAAATGCGGACATAGTGCTTACGCCTTGTCAGAAAATGTATTACTTCCCGTAAAGCACTTAACTAGTTGCAAACAGTTGTAGTGATGCGGTTTGCAGCCTGCCACTTTACTTATACCCGGGTACCAGGCACTCCCATGGATATTGCTCGAGGCGAAAACAATATGCTGGGGATTGATGACAGCCATCGTGATATGGGGTAGGTCTATATCACAGAACATGTTTTGTCCTTTATTTGTACAACATAGAGAACAGAATGACAAAAAAACCTTGGTTAATTTTTGCAAGGATTCATATAATGGAGTTTGGATATAGGTACAACCAGCAATAATAGATGTCGATTAACACACATTGCACTATTATAGTTACACTTTTACATCATCTAAAATGATAGAGAGCGATTCGATTTTAGCTTGTGGTTTAGGGTAGCATTTGGCACTTACTCTGTTTTGAGTAATGCACTTAACTTCTTTTTGCTCTAAATTATGTCAGCTGCACTTTAACACTTTTAATCACTTTATTTTATGATACTCTATAATTCTATATAAATAAAAATGAATGGCTAAAATGTGTTGCTAAGCGCAAAACTCGAGAACGGCTGGACGCATTCGGCAATATTTTTCAAATACTGTTTGTAGTCTGGAGAAGGTTCATAAGAAAAGAAAAATTGGAAAAGTTGCCGAGAAAATTGGAGAATTCTGGAAAACTAAAAGTGCATTTTCTATGGTAT
The DNA here is from genome assembly GCA_946251885.1 of Cosmia pyralina. Classification (NCBI taxonomy): domain Eukaryota; kingdom Metazoa; phylum Arthropoda; class Insecta; order Lepidoptera; family Noctuidae; genus Cosmia; species Cosmia pyralina. The sequence continues at coordinate 19,418,680 of OX276346.1, forward strand.
TTTTTTATTAATAATTGAAATTTGGACAGGACTACGTCTGCCGGGTCAGCTAGTCAACAGTAGAAGTCGATTAACACACAGTTACACTATTATGGTTACACTATTACAAATCATCTAAACTAATACAGAACGATTCGATTTTAGGTTGTGGTTTAGGAGAGCATTAGCACTTACTGTGTTTTAAACAATGTACTTAACTTGTTTTTGCTGTCAGTTAAGTCAGCCACACTTTAACACTTTTTATCGTTTTATTTTATGATACCATATTAATAGGCATATTTTTATTATTGTTTGGTGTCATAATTGTATTATAAATAAAATATTCCGTAAACACCACTTGACATTTTGTTCCACTTGTTAAAATTTCGAGAGGAAATGACTGTTTACGCTCTATATTTTTAAAGTACTTTTTAAGTGGATTTGTAACATAAAATACCTAATATTTATTTTGCAATCTGAAATAAAAATGTAGTACCTATATAAATAAAAATATTGCTTATTATAATTATGTAGTAATTATTATAATTAAGTACTACTTTGTACCTACATATAATTGGTAATATTTTTATTTTAGACTAGTTCACTCGACAGGCGTTTTCCTGTCGAAATTTCAATTATTCATATACTCGTACAAATCCCAAAAAAAAGGACGTTCAGTTTTTCCTGAATTTGAAAATTTTCCGGGAAACTTTCCAAATTTTTCTTTGCATAAAAACTAATTCGGACTACTATTAAGAATATTTGAAAACAAAAAATAGCCAAATCGGTTCAGCTCTAAGTGATGCGATTACCAACGACCAGCATTTCATTTTTATTATGTAAAGTGTAAATAGAAGGTAATATAATATATAAGCTAACCGTCTTAAAATAATTATATGTACATACATGCAAGAGTTTAAAAAAGGAGGGGAAAGAATAATTGGGCATCATAAAATTCGTCGAATTGGAAAAACCTCAATTGTATTACAGTTTCAAACTTTTCTGTTCAACTATAAATAAGTTAAAAGTTGTTCAGAATCGCTTCTGTCCCTATCATTATTCATCATTCTTAATTTCGCAGGTGTTACACAAAGTTTTATTTTTGTTCCAGTGTTTAATGAGGAGGCCCGTTTTGGATAAACTTTCTACTTTAGATATCCATCACCGAAAATTTAAATAGCTTCATTACATAAGTACGGCTCCCTACAATAAAATTGATGGCCGCCTCACGAAAAAGGTTCTTCGGCTAACTAAACAACAGCTGCGTACAGTCACAGTTACTTTAACTGGCCATGGGTCATATAAGAAACACCTCATTGTCATAGGAGTCACAGACAGTCCGCTGTGCAGAGCCTGCATGGGGCAGATGAGATAGCAGCTCATGTGCTTCTAAACTGCCTGGTGGTCGCCACATACAGGGCAAACTAGTTCGGTAACCCAGGTATTCTCCGTGAGGTTGTCAGTAACACCAAGGCACTGCTGATGGCCTTCTTTGTTTTTTGGTGCTGGAGTGGAGCGAATAATCGATTTTCCCACCCATACGCTAAATAGCATACGCGGATTAACGTGGAGTTGCAAATACCAGCCCGTGTCCTTTCGCCAGCAGATTTGCCCGCGTGCATTTCGGAAATTATTCCACGGGATTATACTACCGGGAAAAGTATCCTTTGTCCTATTCCAAGTCATGGTCGTGTACCAAATTTCATCCAAATCCGTTCAGCCGCTTAGCGTGAAAACGTAACAAACAAACACACTCACTTTCGCTTTTATAATATTAGTTAGGATTAGGATTATTACTTAATACATACGGTCAAATAAAAGAAGATTAACATTTAATTTTTTTGAGGCAATTGCCTCAAAAAAATTAAATGTTAATCTTTTTTTGCCAATTGGCAAAGGCGCCGCTCGTCGCGCGACACGCGGTTCCTTTGTGTCGCGCGTGATTTTATCGCGTGTCGCGCCTGTTTTAAAGAGCCTTTTTAATCTTAATTATTGAGCAAAATGTTAATGAAAAATCAGTACGAGTAGGTACTGAAATTTAATTTAAGAGTTAGCTATTACACAGCGCGTAAGTGTTAGCGTTTACATGAAATGCAGAAAAGCAATGTATCGAATCATTCTGTATCAATTTAGATGATAATGTATTACGTAAAAGTTACAGTGATAATCGAGATATATTGCTGACTATATCCAAACTCCACTAAATTAATTCTTGCAAAAAACAACCAAGGCTTGATCATCCTGCAGCTGCCTACATGTCCTAGATGTTGTAAAAATAAAGCACAAAACATGTTCTGTGGTTTATAGACCTACCCCATATCACGATGGCTGTCATCAAACCTCAGCATATTTTTTTCGCCTCGAGCATTATCCAAATATCCATGGGAGAGTCTTACCTAGAGGTACTCTTTTGCTACTTTATTTTTACGCTTATAAACAGGATACAAAAAAAATATCTACTGTTCCATGAAAACTTTAATACCTAGTCGACGCAAGTGTATGGGACGGCTATGATTATTTTTTTCGCAATTACGATGTTGGTCCCATGGAAAAAGTTGTTCAGTTTGATAGTCTATACCACACCCACACCTTTCTGGTAAACCTGGATAAATATTTTGGTCTTTCTTATTTCAGTAGCTTATTTATTTTCAAATTCAAATTCACTTTTTTGCTAGAATGTAGGTTTACAATGTAGATTGGTATTTGTAGTTTCGTCACAGTTGCCTTCGAAATAAAAAAATCCTTTTGTTTGTGATTTGGACATTCAATAATAATTAACCAATCCTCTATTTTGATCAACATATTTATAATGCAAAAGCTAGCCTTGTTTACAAGCTGAAACTACACTTCTGGACACATCTATTGGCCCACCTTAGAGTTTAGGTTTCGATGGCCCCTACCGAAATATGATTGCTAGATTGAACAAAAACTGTTGATGCAGTTTTAAACCTGATACATTTTACCATCTTTTTCGATCGTAATGTTTTAAATTTGAATTCAGAATACCATACGACATGGAGCTACGCCTAACAAGTCGGATATGCGCCTTGTTAAAGGCAATTGATTTTTGAATAAAAAACATGTTTTATCAAATAAAGGTTTAATTTAATAACGCGTGTTGCCTCCATGGGCATCTACCACAGCTCTCATACGATTAGGCATAGAGTTTATCAACCGCTCTATGAAATTTTGAGGGATCATCTCCCATTGCTCTTCTATGGCAGTTTTCAACTCCTGCATCGTCTGGGCAACTGGCTGACGAGCCCTAACACGTCTTTTTAGCTCGTCCCACATGTGCTCAATGGGGTTCATGTCTGGGCTTCTGGCTGGCCAGTCCATAACTGTGATGTTCACATCCCGAAGATATTCCCTGACGATGCCGGCCGCATGGGCTCTTGCATTATCATGCATAAAAAGGAAATTTGGGCCCACATAGTCCGCGTATGGTATCACGTGAGGTTCTAAGCACTCACGAATGTACCTTTCAGCATTTAATGTTGGCAGCCGTGGTCCTGTAACAACCTCAAGTTGAGTTTTGCCGCTCGCGGATATACCGCCCCAGACAGTCCATGAGCCACCGCCATAAGCAACCCTCTCTTCAAAGCAGCATTGTGCGAAACGCTCTCCCTTACGTCGGTAGACCTTCTTCCTTCCATCATTGCCATGTAACACAATTTTAGACTCATCAGAAAAGAGTACACGGCTCCAATCTTGCTGTGTCCAATTTAAATGACTGCGTGCGAAATGAAGGCGCGCTGTTCGGTGGGCTCGCGTTAGTTTGGGGCCATTAGCTGGCTTCTGTGGTACCATATCGTGTTCTTTTAACCTTCTCCGAACAGTTCGAGCGCTCACAGATACTCCGTGGAAGTCGCGAAGTTGGTTTTGTATCTCAATGGAGGTAAGGTGACGATTTCTCAAGCTGGTCGTCACGATGAATCGATCCTGCCTTTCAGTTGTGACCCGAGATCGTGGCCTTCCTTGGCGACGAACAAAGCCGCCAGTCTCTAGGTACCTCCGATAAACATTTCGGACCGCAGATCGACTTAAATTAAGTTGAGCACTCACGTTTCTTTGGCTGTGTCCGGCCTGAATAAGTGCCACAGCTTGGGCGGCGACTTCAGGTGAAGTATCCATAGATTATTGATAGAACCTCACCTTAATGTTAAGAATAAGTAATGTTTGTTGCAAAACCAAAGATATCAATTACTTTTTCAAGAATTAAATCCAAGTAAACCAATAAAACCAAGTTTTCTTAGTATTCGATTGTTTGATATCAACAAACAGGCTCCAAATTGTCTTTTGTTTCTTTAAATTCTGTGTTCGAAAATCAAAAAAAGACTATTGAATGAAATTGTGAATGTGCCAGGTTCAAAACTGCATAAAAACTTTTTGCTCGACCTAATATAAAATTTTAGCTAGGACCAAACGAAACTGAAAATACAAGGTGGGCCAAAAGATGTGTCCAGAAGTGTATATTATTATATTTTATGGCTTCTGAACTCGCTACTGAACTTTACGAGTTAATATAGTTATGGAATTAGCATAAAAATCCCTAACTTTTCCTTCAACCTTTACGCACACGGATATGAGAAAAGTTTGTTAAGTGGGAAATAGCATTCAAGAGTAATCTTACTTGCGATGGCACTTTTTAGTTTACTATTGTGTGCAAGCATCATACAATTACGTGTTTGTTATTTTAAAGCAAGATTACGGTCTCCTAACATAGTGCTAACTTATACGGCTTGTGTAGGAACAAATAAGGGTCAGTTTCCACCAAATGGAAAAATCCTCGCGGATTCTCGAGTACTTTTTAAATTTCACTGAATAAGTAACTGTATCAATATTGATGTCGTAGCCAGATCTTAGAATTGATCATTTTTATTTTTAGTCCCTAAGACCATTAGGTTTGAAACAAAATTGTACTTGTTGGCTTAATTTTTATTTTTATAAATATCTGAAAGGATTGGCGCTGTATGCCGAGATACAGGTTTACACCTAGTTCGGCTGCAGATGCTCATGATGTATTGTTCTATAATAGCCTGCTAGTTATCTATGAATTTTTATTTGTAACAAACTTATTAGTCTCAATAAATAATTGATTTATTATTTATTTTTTATTATTATTATTTTATGAAGTGTTCGACCATTTCTTAATGGTGGTATTTCATGAAATAGAACATCGACGGCTGGTTACGTCATGATGTGGTCTGGCCAGATCATTGAATACTCAACGTTTGACGATATGAACAGTTAAATGCACAACTACTTCATGGTGTGGCTAAACATTTGTGATCATATCGTAAAATAGTTAGATTACCACCGGTAGAGGCGTTGATGACGCTTTGTTTTTGTTGTGCATCGGTCCTAAAAATTCTGAATGGCCAAGTAACTGCGACCAATTTCGATGTAGCGCTCGCCGGCCGCTACCGCGGCACCGCTCGCGCAGTGTGGTCACAGTTCTAACCTAACCTAACCCATTTGATCGGGTGCCACTAGCGGCGTGAAATGCAACTACTTTGTGATATGCCCAGTGGTCAGCTGGCAATGTCAATAAATAGGTTTCTTTCGTCGCGACATGGCGAATTCTATGATGATAATTTCATTTTAAATTGTTGTGTTTCATAATATTGACGTTTAATAATATGGTAAATTATAGCCGGCCATTTCATGAAACACAACCATTTCATGAAATTATCAATTCTAAGATCTGGCCACGATATTGACATTAAGTATAAAATTCGACGCAGACATCACGCTTGATAAACGCTTTATGTCTGCATCGAATTATAAACTTAAAGTCAATACTGATACCTACAGTTACTTATTCAGTGTATCGAGTCGGTGGAGACTGACCCAGCGACGCTCTCGCTATAAATATAGTCGAATCCGTAATTTTTATCACTTTTGACAACAATTTCCACTAAATTGAAACTTCACTAAAATATAAACTATTTATCTATCACAATAGACCGATCATTTTATGACGTGCAAGAGACATTCAAGCTTAAGGTTACAGCATGGTTATAACGCAGCTACGAGCTCGACTACACCTAAGTGCTGCAACTTTGAATGGGCGACGAAGGTCCACATTTTTTAAAAAATCCTTCATAAACTTTAACAAACCTTTCTGGTAGCTTCTGGTACAATTTCAAATGCTTTTACCAGTTTTTCTGCTGACAGTGAAAACGAGGTGATCCGGCAGAGGACCACAGTTGTCGACATATCTCGCAGAATAAGCAAGCTGAAGTGGCAATGATCCGGTCATATTAGCCGTAGTACAGTCAGCATCAAAAGTCGATTAACACTTGTGTTTTCTAAATCTTAATTATTGAGAAAAATACTTCATTAAAATCGGAACAGATGTAAATTTTAAAGAAAATTAACTCTTATCTAATAAATGAAATGCTAAAAAGCAGGTTATCGTATCATTTGTGTCAATTTAGATGATGTCAAAAAGTTGCAGTGTTAACCGACTTCTGTTGCTGACCGTACCTGCCATGGCCGTAGGCGTAGACGTGTTCTTGAATGGAGACCACGAATCGTAAGAAACGTAAGGTGGGACGCCCTCAGGGTAGGTGGAGCGACGATCTTCGCAGGGTGGCTGGTAGCAGCTGGATGAGAGTTGTCGAGAATCGAGGTGAGTATCGTGCAATTGGGGAGTCCTATGTCCAGCAGTGGACTGCTGTAGACTGATCATGATGATGATGAGTGAAATTGTCCTAAAGGAAAAAAAAAATCAGATAAGTACCTATTTCAGTCTTTGCTATTGCAATCCGTTTGCATACGTAGTAATTGAAGTCGGCAGTATCTAAATAAAAATGTGCAATGTAAAACTTTTATATTTTGTTATTTGCTTTGAAAAATTCTACTCCAAACCAATTTTGTTTTCTCACATTTCTACAATATTATAAATGGAAAAATATACAGTTTTTTGTTTCACGTCAAATATATACGAATACGTTGTTTATTTTTATCCTTAGTAATAACTATGGCTGAAACTGAAACACAGTAAACATTTTTCATATAGAAGCTTCGTGAAAGAATTTCCTGAAAATATTATTGAAGTTTGTTAGTTTATCTGCGTGTTAACTTCAGATAGTCTAGAAGAGAAATATAGATTTAAATCATTTATCAAATACATGACGTGCAAAATAAAAATAAGCAAGCATTTATAATTCCAACAGATGTAATAATACCGACAAAGTAAATAAGAAAAGCGTTGTTTACTCATCCGTTATTGCTTTATTTGTGTAGGTATATCATAGTATCACAGCGTATCTCCGGAAATTGTTTCCTTATCGCTCCATATGTACCAATACACAATATCTCTTCCTCCATCTGAATAACAGATAAATTGGAACAAAATGCCTACCTGATGTTTTTTTCTTGGTATATCTTTATTTGATATTTCATTGAGTTAGTGAGTTACTCAGTACACTCAAAAACCATCCAGCCTGTACCTAATAACTCAATTTCACGACTGTTAGATGACCCTTAAGAGCTCTCAACAAACTAAAAGACTAAAACTTTATTCAATAAAGTCTTTTTAAAACAGCCTGGCATTATACGTTACGTCAGTAGTTCGAGTGCACCCTGGGTAGTTAGTGAGGCTGCACACCGGCGCCACACGCTACACTCACCCTACATTTCATTTATTTTTTTTTATTTATTTATTTTTTTTTTTTTTTTGTTAGTACTTGTCGCGCAGGTTCCAGAATGTCGACATCAACATCCGACGATACAGTCATATTCCTTGATGCGGCAATTAATGAGCAACAAAAGACTTTATTGGGTTCACCCGTTTAATATAAAGCTACCACAATTTACGGTAATTCAAAAATTTCGCAAGAGTTTGCAAGAAATCCGCTTGTTACTATAATCAGCGAGTCAATGGTTGTATAATATAACGATTTTTTCAATTTCCGCAATAAAATCAAAGGAAAAATGAATGTTGTTTCATTTTTGCAGATCACCGCGCCACAAAATATAGACGTGTTCGATCTTGAATTCGTGTAGCGTGGCAAACGTCTCGCCACCACCAACTGCACCCGCTACAGATGTGTCCTTGGTGTCCGTGCGATTTATACGGGGGGCGTTAAATTTGTCACATTTCAAATGTGGCGCCACAATTGTCGTAATAAAAGTGTATATCTGGTGTACGGCCTGCCTTATTCCCGTACCACACCCTGCTAACGAAATATATCATTAACGGGAGGTTATCCGAATTTTCCTGTTTTAGAATCAATTTTAAATGGTCAAATTAGTGTATTAAGGTCCTGAAAAAAATATATGCCATAGATACATCCTTGCTTGAGGGAAATTAACGGTTCAAAACACGATTAGTTGTACTTTCCTCGATGAAAAAAAAATCCGAAACATGGTCGATTTCAAAACCATTTTCCGTTTCATTTCCTAATTACAGCATAAAATTATATGAAAATTGCATGTATCATGAGGTAATCGTATTTCGGAGGGAATTTAACGGTTGGATTTTTGAGTTTAATAGATTTTTTTTAAATAAACTCAAAATTAGTCAATTTGGCTAAATCCGCTCGCGATCAGAGTCCTGCGGGACGTCATGGAGGTTGGACCTGTGTCAAAATTTTTAAAAATTCGCTCTCTCTGCAGTTGTTCAAAAAATTCAAATAAAAGAGGAACACATTAGATATGAAATTGCGACAGCTCAGAAAAAATATCTCGTAATTATATTATAGTTTTAATTCATAATATCGTTTTCGAAAATGTGATTATTTATATGTGGTATGATGACGTTTAACTGTCATCTTACGATAGTGTTAAGACACATTGCAAATTATTATCGATAAAATTATAGTCAAGCGCGAGTAGTTTATAATTTTTTATCGTGGTCCTTTATGAAGAAGTTTTAAAACACATTTTTCTAAGATTTTTTCATCAGATTCATCCATATTACTATTTCAGTCTCCATCGAACTGTCTTCGCTACTACCATATCCTACATTAATTACACATAATATGTATAAATACAATGTATCCGGTTGTCGGTTGGATACTAATATAATCAACTTTCACTCTGGCAACAACAATGAAAATTAGAAAAAAATAAAAATGTGCGGTCGGGGACCACCGTCAGGAATGAAGTTCCTTCTAACGTATGATTTAAAACACAAACACAAAATTTTCACAGCCGCCATCTTGAATTTTCAATTTAATTCCACTACCGGCTTGGCTCCCTCGAAAACCATGAAAAAAGTAAAATTCGAAAATTTTCCCCCTCTCCGTTCTCGTCTGTCGTCGTTTTGTCCTCTCTCTCTTTGTCTCTTTCAAGATATAATAGAAAGAGATAAAGAGACAAAGTCGCATGTAGGGGGCATTTAAACGTTTTTTCGTTACGTGACGATTTTCTGCCAGAGAATTTCGTCGAGCTGTTTCAAACAAAAGTGCTATACTAACATGACCTAATGCATGAACACGATAAAAATTGTCGATCGAAAAGATTATTTTCTTGTATCGTTTTAGCTGTGTGAACAAACTTTCAGTTTTTAGTACAAAAAGTCACTGTATACGATAAAATATCGTATTCTATACACTTGAAAAATAGCGCCGTGTGAACGTAGCCTAGTTAGGCGGTAACCGTACCTATCACTCGGTGTCCATGTTCCAAAGCAAGTTAGTCGATGACGTACCTATCGTATGAATGTTGGTTTGTAACTTTTAACATATTGATACTTGCAATTTTTTTTTAGGCTTATTAGCCTAAAAACTATGACTATTGTCCTAAGGGATGGCAATCCGACATGAGCGGGGCCGGTTAAAAAATACACTAAATTAATTTTGATGTCTTAGAATAGTAGATTCGATAAATTATAGCTGTAGCAGTAGGTACGTCCCTTGACAATAAAGTACGGCAATTGTTCCTTCATATGTAGTTGTCAATATTTACTTATCTTTATGAGCAGTGGTCGACATCAAAAACAAAAGAATATGGTTACAGCAGAAGCAAAGCAGTACGACCATTTTTAGCCCGTACTTAATAAAAATCTTAATGTTTTTTTTCATTCAGTCACTAAAGGGGTTAAATAGGGGATGAAAATTCACCATTTATGTCGATGGGAAATACCATCGGGCACACGGCTTGTCAACTTGATAAAATTCTTATATTCACTGACAGACAATCCACAGCCTAAATCGCTGGGCTAGAAGCATGAAATTTTGCAAAAGAGATCTTTTTTTAAAGAAAAAATTAAATTTCTATTAACATTAACTTTTGCGTGACTTTTTGATACCCAGTAGAACCATTGCAATTTGAAACTTTCACCTTACTACCTCAAAATCATGTTTATCTCTAACTAGCTTCCGCCCGCGACTTCACAATATACTAAAACAACAGCCATATTTTATAAAACTTTTCTGTACAGTACGTTTGTAGTTGTGGTCTCAGCAGCCAAAATATACAGAGAGTCGTCCGTTTGAGAAGCAGCTCTTCCTAAGTTCGAAACCCGCAGCCTTCAGTAGCAATTTTCCATTGCTTGTTTTTCGTTTTTAGTGAATAAATACTCGTAAACGCCTGTTCGTGCCATACCTGTATTTAATACATAATGGCACAACAGTGATACACTGAGTGATTCTTACAGATTATTCCTGGCGAACCCGGCTATCGCTAAAAAATATAACAGTAGATTGTACACACGGGATTTCTCATTAATACTGTCAGCTAACCAATGATATTTATTTTTATTATAACCGTAGATGATTTAAAAGGAATAAACTTCATGGATTCTGTGTACGTTCTACGAACTATCAAATAACAGTATAACAAAATGTAAAAAAAGAATCGAAAAAAATATCAACAGTTGAGAATTGAACTTTTAACCACCGGTGTGCAAAGAAGTCGTCGAACCACTAAGCTATTTGCTTGTATGAATGTTGACTAAAATAGCCGTTCTTATTTTATTATTATATCACGATTGACATCCTTCCATCCGCTAAGCCTTAACTCCATAAAGATTTAGCGCGATGATAATCATTTAAAGGTTAAATCTGAAACTATGTGCTATATTCGTTTCCTGCTCCGCCCAGTGAAGTAATGGAATAATTCGCTTTTACATTGTGTTTTATTGTCACCTATATCGTCGTAGTCAACGACAGGCACCGATCATCTACATTCTCCTGCCCTTATCCCATTTTTTTTCGGGTCGATACAACTTGTTTTTATCTTCCATACTTCTCTGTTACTTAGTTGTTATCACGGTAGTCACTCCCTTTCTAGCCATATCATCTTTCACACAGATCATCCATCGTTTCTTTGGTCTTCTCTTACTCGTATAGCCATCCAGATTCATAATCAAAACATTCCAGACGACATTTTCTTCATTCTCCGCATCACATGCCCATAACATTGTAACCGGTTTCCACATACACCGACACCGATATCGGCACGATATCCACCGGCGAAGACAGTGCGGGGTGAGAGTAGCGGGCATTCTTTCACTTGAGCAAAATTTTTCGCACTGCCGGCTTCGAGACGTCGATACATAGTAGTGTGCTTGTTTGTCGAGTCGCGATGGTCATCGATATTCAACAATATCATGGGGCCGGTAATAATTGAACCTATCGCTATCGAATCGTGTTGGTATCGTTATCTGATAATGTGAAAACAAGTTCACGACATTTTATGTAATCATCTTAGTTCACTCCACCGTAGACACCATAAAATGTAAACCTAAGGAATAAATATCGACCTAAGAAAAACTAATTAAGTTAATCAACTGCAAATATTTTACACTGTGGCATGGATTTTCTGCGAAATCGTCGGCGGCGCGTCGTAAATAAACACGTCGCGCTGCATTTGGGGGAGGCGGAGGTAGCGTTTTAAAGGCCTACAGGCCCGAACAACCTGCCGTTACCTATTTGATTGAAATTGTTCTCGAATGGCTTGAACCAAACTGATAAAAACAAACAAATGACGATGTAAAATATTCGTTTTCCGATGAAGGAACATAGATATCAGTATCTATGTTCCTTCATCGGAAAACGAATATTTTATTTTATTTTAGCTCAGGCTAAAACATTACATAGACACTGGTGCCGATTCTCTTGTGAACGCACTAAACTAAAATTAGAGAATCGCTATCTTTTACTAACAGGCAGCGCGAGAAAAGGACGGCTATAGCTATGAACTAAGTTGGAGATGTCAAACTAGTTCACGCCTTGCGCTTCACCGTGTTTTTTAGTCGACATGTTTTTACGTGTCGTCTAAATGTCTATGGAAAAATTATTTCTAACTAATTTGACAGCTCTAATTTACTTCCGTCCCTTTCTTGTCATAATAGAGAGAAAAAGTTAGCAACAGCCTAAATTAAGTTTAGTTTGTGCACAACAGAATCGGCACCACTGTATAATACAAACACATTACAAAGGCCAAAGAGCTGAAAATTAAGATGATGTGTCGAAAGCTAAGTAAAGCCGATGTGTTTTAGGAAACACTCAATTTATTTTAAACTAGCTATGTGTGTCCGGCTTCACTCGGGTGAATTTCATATCTCTATCTCCCGACAATACTACTGTGCTGCCATTAGGCTGTGTTTTGTCTGTTTTTTTTTTTATTTTTTTTTTATGTATGTTCCCCGATTACTCGAAGATGGCTGGATCGATTTGGTTTTTTTTTTGTTTTGTTCGAGAGTGTATACATCACAGTTGGTCCCATATAAAATTGATTAACTTTGCTTTGGTAGTTTTTGAGTTAGCTTCAATAATACGTATTTTTTCCCCACTTTTATATGGATGGTGTTCTAGTTTGTTTTGCAGATAGTGGTATTAGAATTTGTGTGGGGTAGGTACACAACTAAAAAGTGAAAAATAAAAACTTTTTTACAAAAAAATACAACCGACTTCCAAAAACAACACTACAAAGTGAAAAATAACTTTAATAACATTTAACTAGACACCGACTTCCGAAATTAAAGTTATTTTTCACTTTGTAGTGTTGTTTTTGGAAGTCGGTTGTATTTTTTGTAAAAAAGTTTTATACAAAAATACCATCCAAATTTCCGAATTTTCCAATGAATTTTCCAAAAAAATATCTACAAACTATAAATAAACTATATATATCATACAAACTTTGTCCTTATCATTCAAACACAACCAAAAAAAAGAATTAGCCAAATAGGTGCAACCGTTCTGAAGTGATGCGCTTACATACATTCGGCAATACATTTTATTTATCTATATAGATTAACTTTGAGCTGAGTTCATTAACTAATTAGAAGTGTGTAATATAAATTACTTTGTCTTCGTCTCTTCTAAAACATTAGGCGCTGTCGTTTTAACGCGGCTCTTGGTATTAAGATGCTTTTCCTCGAGCCATTTCTAGATTAACTTCTTTGAATTAAGCAATGTTAGATGGAATCAAATAATAGTTATGTAGGGTTGCTGGTTGCGAAAATAAAGCCCTGTTGAATTTGTTGATAATTCATTGGCAACTTAACTTACATTACGTTACACGTTACAATAATTAATTTATCATATGGCAACCCTAAGTGGAGGGATGAAAGGGACTGCGTGGCTATCGCCCTTCAGACCTCTCCTAGCTGGCTAGTTCCTGAAGACTGCTGAGCTATCGAACAGGAACTAGGCTTACTTAGGAAACAGAGAAGGCTACGTGGCTACCGAACTCTGAACCTCTAGCTAGTGAATGACGATTTGTTCGAATCGAAGACAGCTCTGCTTATAACGGCGGACAGTTGACATGTGTGTGTACAATATCTACACGTAGTCGTCTGTAGGTGTTATCTTCGAGTTTATGAAGCCGCTCATCGTAGTGCTTTGCATAAGTTACACTAGATGGCGCTGTATGCTTGTTACACTTATCGATTCATTTTATCAAATCAATATCATCCTACTGATCTATTTCTGAGGTATGCATTGTGTAATGTACACTTTTAAACAAAAAGCAAATTACTCGATTAAATTGAAACTGTTTTCAAATTAAACATAGGAACAGCGTCCACATTCTGAAAAAACCGGCCAAGTGCGAGTCGGACTCGCGCACGAAGGGTTCCGTACCATTATCTATAAAAACGGCAAAAAAAAAACACATTTGTTGTATGGGAGCCCCCTTAAATATTTATTTTATTTTGTTTTTAGTATTTTTTGTTATAGCGGTAACAGAAATACATCATCAACTTCAACTGTAAATTTCAACTGTCTAACTATCACGATTCATGATATACAGCCTGGTGACAGACGGACGTACGGACAGCGGAGTCTTAGTAATAGGGTCCCGTTTTATCCTTTGTGTACGAAACCCTAAAAAAGTGTCGTTGATGCTTAGGTATATATGACTAGACGAAACCATAATAAAAAAAAACATTAGTCTATGATTTATTTGAAATCCAGTCTGGTCGTAGAGCACGTTTAGTAGAATTTACTTAATGGATATGTTATGGACCAATTGATAAATTGGGCATTAAACATAATGCCCTGTCATTATGAAAAATGCCCAATATGAGAGTGCAATTTGATAATAATTATTCAAATAATCAAATTGACCGGGCATTATACATATTGTCCATCACCTTTTGGGCAGAGTAATACAAACATATGGAATTACTATTTTTTATTGTTATTGTCATTTAACTTAAAATAAACTAAATATTAAACCATTTAAATAATCAGACTCATTATTTGAATTAATTATCAAGGGCTTCTACATTAAGAATCCACTAGTTTTTGCATTTAAAACTTAAGGAAAGTCATATTAGCAATATAACATAAAACGTATTAAATTTAAAACAAAAATATCACAACATATCTTTGTTTTATAGAAATGACTTATTATTCAAATCAATCTGCCTAGCCTTTTCCCAACTATGTTGGGGTCGGCTTCCAGTCTAACCGGATGCAGCTGAATACCATTATATTACATGGAGCGACTGCCTATCTGACCTCCACAACCCATTAACTGGGTAATACGATACCCCTTGGTAAGACTGATTGTCAGACTTTCGGGCTTCTGACGACCCGTAACGACTGTCAAAGATCCACGAATGACAGCCGGGACCAACGGCTTAACGTGCTTTCCGAGGCACGGAGGAATCTCGGTATGTAAAGATGGTCACCCATCCACGGACCGACCCCGGCAAGCGTAGCTTAACCTGATGGATCGACGGCTGTTATTACTTAGCCACAAGCTCCTCTGAGAGAAATGACTTATTATTAGAAAACATAAATAAACTAAAGTTTAAGCAATCAGACTCATTATTTGGCATAATTAGCATCTTCTCGTAATAAAAGTCAAATGAAAATATAAGTAAAATTTAACTAATGAAAATATAGCTTACAATGCAAAACTAAACAAAAACAATAGCGCTTGAAGTCCGCCGCACGAGCCGCACGAGCCGCACGCTGAATGGCGGTCTCTGATTGGTCAAAGCGTGTCACGACAAACGCCATGGGTGCTTCCCTCCCCGCCCTCGCACCGCGTCAAATTTAGCTTTATTATCAAATTGCCCAATTGTCATGTAGCAATATAATAATGACCATGCAATGTGATAAATAATGAAGTTAAGATAGTAATCACTTAGCCCGATAGAGCTTCTTAATGACTGTACATTATTAATAATGCCCGCATTAATCACCTGGTCCATAACAGATACACTTCGCGAGGTAAAACAAAAAGTATCTTCAAATCAAGTGAACCAAACAGTCTCAAAGATCAATCTATAATTAATCTGACATGATTGGTCTGTATGCTAATAGGTACTTACTTCAAGTCTTCTACTTAGATAACCTTTATTTGCTTTTTTCAAAACCTCATTGGCTTTGGAAAAAACGTCCTTACGTAACTTAGCTTATAGCTTGCTATTTTTTTTTTTTAAATTTTTGGTTAATTTGCTGTGATCAAAAACTTTTTTGTTTTAAGAGTGCTAAATTGATTTACTTACATACACAGGGTGGCCCGTGAAACGACGTTCAAATATTATTTTTTTAGAAGCCTCTCTTCAAGGGCTTCCCGAAACACTCCCTTCATTCTTCAGCGATTATTTATAGTTTAGGAGCCAGGCGGTTTTTAATATTTTTTTAGGAAATTCTGTTTTTGAAAAAAAAAAATGTTTTTAGGGTTGCGTACTTCAAAAGAAAAAAAACGGGGTTCCGTACCTCAATAGGAAAAAACGGAACCCTTATAGGATCACTTCGTTGTCCTTCTGTCTGTCTTTCTGTCTGCCTGTCTGTCTGTGAGTCTGTCAAGACCAATTTTCTCACAGACGCATGGAGGTATCAAGTTGAAATTAATATCAAATACGTAAATACGGTCCCTTGGAGCCTTAAAAAAAAACATGCTTCTAAGTCAACGCAATAAAAAATACGGCCATTTATGCGACATATTTTGATACTCGCAAGTAAATCAAAAACTATAGGGTACTTCCTGTTGACGTACCTAGACTAGAATCATGAAATTTGGCAAGAAACAAGGCCTCACAGCACAAGTAAAGAAAAAAATGCGAAAATTTTTCATTTGTAATTTTATCACAAAAAAAAATTGGGATTACAATGTAAAGTTTGTTTTGGGATAAATTCTTTTCAACTACGGAACCCTTCATTGTGCGTGGTCCGAGACGCTCTTGGCAGGTTTTTTTTTTAATAATAAATCCTTTTTGTCGATTGTTCCATTTAGCACTGACACTGACGTGGAAGACCTAGGCTTGCACATCGATGTACCCTGACCTAGCGTACGAAAGTCGCTAGGGACAGTCAGAAGGTAACTGGAACGCTGCGGGCTTTAAAATTTACTACCAAGATAATGCTTGTGCAGTCCATATTTTTCCCTATCATCGATTATGGTTATGTGTGCTACTATGACCTGAATGTAGATCTCCTCGCCGCGACGTCTGCTCAACAACTGCATTCGATTCGTTTTCAATCTGTGTAAATATGATCATGTCTCTATACAGCGGTCGCTTCTAAAGTGTTTGCCCATACGCCAGCGCAGAGAGCAAAAGGCGCTGACCACATTGTTTTCATTTCTTGACTCTCCCTCTTCCCCTAGTTATCTAGGCCCCCACTTTCAGTAGGTACATTTGCGCCAACCACAATAGATATCTACGTTCATCTCACAATCGTCTTCTTCAATGTCCCACTCACCGTACAAACTTCGTTCACTCTTCCTTCTTCATTCTGTCTGTCTCTCTGTGAAATGCACTCTCCCAGGAAATCAGGATGGCAACCAACCGATTATCCTTTAAGGTCCTTTTAGGTTTAGCACATTTGCAAGAAGCTGGCAGTATCATCACAACGGTAAAGTTTTCTCATTGTTTGTCTTATTTGTGTTAGTTTATTTGTGTACTTGTGTACATACATTTATTTGTGCTTATATTTATATACGATTAGGTACTTATATTTATAGTTTGTAATAGGTATATGTGGATATATCTTTATACCTAAGTATTTAAATAAATATTTACTCCACAAATCTTTGTAACAGCACCTACCACTGTTGATCTCTGCATCACCCAAAGGTTGATTGGTAGAAAATGCCTATGGCATTAAGTCCACCTCTGTACATCTGTGCTTGAAATATTAAATAAAAAAAAATCTTTTCTACGATCTATAAAGAATACTCTATATTTCTTAGGATGTCATTTCACGGGACACCCTGTATACAAAAGTGCATGAACATGCTTATTAATGACGCTTTTTACAAACAAAACCAGCCAAGAGGAATGGGAGTGTAACCAAAACAGTACCTCCACGATGTTTATTTGTGCATGCACTCATGCAGTGCATCCACTTAATAAATGGGGGACATCAAGACAATGTAGTGGACATGACGTCACTAAAACAAGTACCAAATGCAACAATTTCGTTGAAATTCTTTGCATGGAAGCTCTTATCTTTCTAGTCACGGACTATTGAAAGTATGCAGTGCATTTGGAAGCAAACAATTTCTTGATAAGAGACATTTGCACCTAGCTATTTGTAGTTGGAATGCCACCATGCAGTAAATTGTTGTTTTTATGACTGGTAGTCCGAAACATAATAGTTCGAGTGGTTTTCTTTCCTTTTTTTTTTGTTAAAAATATGGCGTAAGTACGCGCGTAGTAATCAAAATCTCAGTGTAAGATACTTAATGAATGTGTTTAAATAATGGTAACTTTGAAACACTATAGTGTTTTTTAGGGTTCCGTATCTCAAAAGGAAAAAATGGAAGCCTTATAGGATCACTTCGTTGTCCGTCCATCTGCCTGTCTGTCAGTCTATCAACAACGTAATTTTTTTTTGGTATTACAAACTTAAATTTGCAATTGAAGAATTGACAACAACTGTCAATTCAGAACATGTTTTTCAACTACAATGTTAATTTTGTTTTTGGGATAAATTCTTTTCAACTACGGAACCCTTCATTGTGCGTGGTCCGACACGCACTTGGCCGGTTTTTTTTTTTAAGAAGAAAACGTTATTTTATTTGTTTACAAAATAATAAATTCAAGGAAAACTACACTGTACCTACATTCTTTCACTTTTACAATTGCTTACGTGTGTAGGTATAAGCCCTACCGTCCACGTCTGAAGTTATTATAACGGCAAGATTGGAGGATTAAGACTCAATTGATATATAGATAAAACGTGTTCTTTGGACAGTAGATATTACTCTCGTAGGTAGACATTCTTCCGAGAAGATAGTAAATATGGACGATTGTGTAACCTACATACTTTCGTGTTTCCATTTTTCCGACAGTTACCTAGGTAACTATTTCGGGCAGCAGTTACACCCACATTGGTCTAGTGGTAACGGCCGTGACTTACGAGTTGTAGGTCGTAGGTTCGACCCCAGACAGGCGCTTCACTTCGTGTAAATTATTTCATCACCATTGCTCTCAAAACGGTGAAGGAAAACATTGCGAGGAAACCGGTGCCGGTTTCCTCGCAATGTTTTCCTTTGATTCCAGGACGTGCGTCCTAGAATCAAAAATTCGAAGACATGTGACATCTACTAACCCACACTGGGCCCGCGTGGTGGATTCAGCCCACTCCCTCTCACCGAGAAGAGGCCTGTGTCTCAGCAGTGGTGGCTGATTATGTTACTATTTCGGGAGTGATGTGAAGATTCGAATGACGTTGTTGCGACCACGCTGTTGCGAAAATCTTTGCAAGTGGTACGCCATCGCCAGTTCTAAAACACATTGAATCAAAAACCGCTATAACGATGACGTTATCGCGAACACGATATACGTGGTTTTTTTTATTTTTTTTATTTGCCTCCCGAAAGTGACTCCCTTATATACACGGACTTGTAACGTAAATATAATATATGTATTTTGAACATATGTTTACGTTACAAGTCCGTGTTTGGGTCACAAACATTCAAATGTATATAAAATTTCAACTTATTTGGTTCATTAGATTCGGAGCAAATTGGCTGTGACAGACGGACAGACAGACAGACAGACACTCGAGTGATCCTCCTATAAGGGTACCGTTTTTTCATTCGGACGTACGGAACCCTAAAAATAAAAAAATCTCTTCAAACGATTGACAGAAACAATAGTATTTTAGATTTATTTAGCGCTAAACGTATTTAGTGATTTGTAATGCATACGGGCCTTCAATCTAAGTAAATGCATAATAAATTAATAACAATTAAATTAATTAAACTTTTTAAACTTTCTCGATTTCTACTCATTATAAAACAACATTGAGAACGGGTCTTCTCGCGATATTCCTTTTTTCGAGGTAAACACAAACAGGTACCTACTTTGTTTCCCGACGTTTCTACCGCCTTGCAGCGGTCTTGGTCACGAGAGGACTGATAATATGATGATAATAAATTAATGTTAATGTACCGTATTTGAGAAAGCTTTCACGAACTAATAAAGAGTTAAGGTGAGCTAGCTCTTCGCAATATCCTCCTCGGGTTAATCAAGACTCCAGGTGGTTTTATAAGCAGGGTTTTAGCAGGTGCTACTCGCTCGTAAAACACACGTTTCATGTGAAGGGTTAAAATCTCACTAGTGAGTGACGTATTCTCGGGAAGATAAAATAGTACAGTGGCCTTAGCGTGTTTTCGTTAACTTACTTTGTATGGAATAATTGTATCTCCCATTATAGTCACCAGACGGCGCTTATTCCGTTTCAGTACAAATTGAAGTTTACGGTAACATGATCGAGTAAGTACAAAAACTCGCACTAAGGCCTCTGATGAATTATAAAGCAGCCAACCACTTCGTCCTTTTAACATCAGAAATTGGGATATTTAGAGCAAAATACCTAGTAAATTGTGTTTTGTAATTGTGTTTACAAGACCGGACGGCATGTCTTTATTTCCATGGAAGGTGGGTAGTCCTTTAGTGTGGGATGCAACGTGTGTCGATACTCTTGCGCCATTCCATCTTCCTGGCTCGGCGTGCTGTGCTGGCTCCGCTGCTGCGGCTGCGGAAAACCTCAAGCGGCGAAAATATAATAGGTAACCTTATAGGTAACTATATTTTGAGCCGTTTGGGGTTGAAACCCTCCTCGGGCCGTGGGGTCCGAGTGCCCATAGTCTCTTTAAAGATATATCGAAACGTCTGGTTGACACTTCCCGTGACCCAAGGGCTGGCTTTTACCTTGGCCAGAGGCTAAGCATTGTCATACAACGTGGCAATGCCGCCAGTCTCTTGGGTACTTTACCAGTCGACAGCGAAGCGGATGAATTTTTCGACGCCTTGTTTTAGTTTGTGAATAGTTTTAGTTTTATGTTAGGATATATTTTTGTTATTTTTAGGTTATGTTTTTACAATCAAAATTTAATAAATAATAATTAAAAAAAAAAAAAAAAAAAAATAGTTATTAGTTATTTTTTATAGTTATTAGTTGTATTAGTTATTTTTTTTTAGTTTTTTTTTTAATTTTTTTTTTTAGTTTTTTATTTTTTTTTTAGTTAATTTTAGTTTTTTTTTTATTTTTTGTTAATTTTTAGTTAGTTTTTTTTAATAGTTATTTTTTTTTGTGGTTGTTTTTTGTTTTTATTATTTTTATTTGATTGTTGACACATTTTTTCAGGAAATCTTTGAATTGTTGATTGTGCGTGTTCGGTACTTTCCCATGAAATCTTAGGACTTGAATCTTGGAATGTGTCTATTTCATATTGCTTTCCTCTTCTTGAAACAAGTAATTTTATGTTAATATTTTATGTTTTGGAAGAGCGGATTCTCCTAACACAGGCTTTTCTGCTTAAAAGGAGACTCCAATCACTAGTTGTTAAATTTACTTGTATAACAAATAAAACATTTTTCATTTTCATTTTCTTATTTTCGTATTGACGGTACATCATCATCATTATCATCATCGGTATGGGCCCAGTAGGTGACCACGTTTATTGCAGCGTCAGAAGCCTTCAAAGGTGTAGCTGTAGGTTATTAGGAATATAGGAATGGACATTTGAAGTGATTTTTAGGGTTCCGTACCACAAAAGGAAAAAATGGAACCCTTCTTAGGATCACTTAGTTGTCCGTCTGTCTGTCTGTCAGTCTATCAAGACCTTTTTTCTCAGAAACGCGTAGAGCGTCAAGTTAAAATTAATATTAAATAGGTCAACGCAAAATACGACCATTTATGCGACATATTTTAATACTTGCAAGTAAATCAAAACCTAGATATTTACCGTTGACCTAGAATCATGAAATTTGGCAAGAAGCAAGGTCTCACAGCACAAGTAAAGGAAAATGTCCGAAAATCGTTAATTTGTAATTTTATCACATACTTAAAAGATTTTTTTTTGGATTACAAATTTAAATTTGCAGTTGGAAAATTGACCGTAACGTAAATCAATGTATGGGAGAACATATTTTCCAACTACAATGTTAAGTTTGTTTTTGAGATAAATTCTTTTCAACTACGGAACCCTTCATTTACGTGGTCCAACACGCACTGGCCGGAAAGTAAATGAGTTGAGAAAATAAAAAGAAACAAATGTGTGAGGTTGAGGGAATTTCCTTTTTAATTCATTGACAATTTACAATAATCAAAATAGATCACTCGTTATTATATTTTACAGCAACAATTATTATTTATCTACCTTTAACAATGATTTTAATTACTATAACATTTTAATGTGACACGCGTACATGGGCATCTGATACGAAACTACGAGAAGCTCAGATCAACAAAAAAAGGAAGATGGAGCACCGCGACAATCAAAAGTGAAGCCACCATATCTATGTGCGTGTTGAAAGGTTGCCATCTGTTAAATTAATTTTATTTTATTTTTTAATTGTTTCCCTATAATTTGGGGAGTAATATTGTATAAGGAAGGTATCATATTAAAGTTGTTTAATCGAATGGGGAAATTTCAAATCGTATTATGGCAACCCTCGCACTTTATGTCGTCACTGCGTTAGTTTGTTGAAGTTTTTTGTTCCAAGAAATCTAAAAGTCGTAAGTAGTTTATTTAATCAAACAAGTGAAAACTGATTCCGTGAGACTTTTTATGTGATTTTCTATTGTATTTACAAGTGTTCACTACACATGATGGCATAATTCTAATTTTTTTTAACTATGTTAATAAGACGACGGCTCGTCACGTACTAAGAGCGGTTAGCATGGTTTTAGTTGTGTGTGTGCGTGAGCGTGTATTTTACTTGCAGGAGCACGGTTTTCTGGCTTCACTTCGCGGCGCTCCATCTTCCTTTTTTTGTTGATCTGAGTTTTATCCAAATCTATTACCTACTTACAATACGACCGATGAATCATGGCCGGTCTAAACATGGGCTCTCCGAACTTTCACGCATGTTCTCTCACTCACACTCGCCTCATGTCAGTCACCATTTTTGGTTCCTAAAAAATGTTATTGCGCAGCCTTCTGCGCTAAGTTCGGAACGACCTTATTGTACGGACTTACGATTTAATACCTGCACAAGCTATCTAAAGCATTGATAAAGTAATAATAACTAATAAAGACTAAAAGAAAAAAAAAATCTACTTGTGGGCTTTATTTATTCGATGTTTATTGATATTTTATTTCTTTGGAATTTCATTTAAGTAAACAAAACAAAAACGATGCTACTTATACCCCGTACTTGTATTGCACCCCGTAGTCGCACAGCAGATGTATCACAATTTCATACTATTAAAAATCACATTTTATCAAACACAATGGAATAACATCGCTGCATAATTTATATACATTATTTTTACACTTCCTTATTTCACTATAATTTATATCTAATGAAATACACAGCCAAAGCCTTTTAGTACACATTTATTCAACTAACGACACACACTGGTACAAAACTCGATTTAAAAAAGTTTACAAAAGGCAACTCATCGTAAATAAGTCGCATTTAACATTGTCAAAAATAATAACATTACCCCTTCAGACAAATTTTATTATTTATCTAATCCAAGTCACTTAAGCTGTTTGTTCCAATTATTCACATAAAAAGCTATATAATTTATTTACAGTCTATTTTTGTATACAGAGCAAATTATTTTTAATGTATACCTAGTCTGTTACATTGAGTAACAATGAAGTATTAATCTCTTAAATAAGTACATACATACGACAAGTTATTTTGACTTCGCACACAGTATACCAGAGATAGTATTTTGAATATACACGTCATTTACAGTCTCATCGAGTATGGACACTCTGCGTCGTTAATTACACGAGGGCCGCCTCACACTCGCAGAACTAAATCAAAGACATACATCGTGATACTGCTGCTGTCACAAACATGTATAAAGTTGCTCACACGTCCTTGATACGGTTCGGTGATGTATGGCTCGACCCTCACTGATTTGGGCGGGAAACAACGGTACATTTAACATTAGGAATTCTCACTATTTGTAGCTTAACACATACATAATTTATTGAAGGATTTCCCGTACTAACACAGCTTCGATTTAACCACATTCTACACTCAACGTTTTTTGTTATTATTTTGTGCTTAGCACATACTTTTTACAACCACCGTACTTAAACACTATCAGTAGAGTATTATTGACTAACGTTACTTATTTATAGGTACACCTATCTAGGCTGACATTCAATGAATAATCAATAATCACTTTGTTACAAAAAAAAAAATTAATATATACATATTAATTTGTATATATCACTGACAGTCATGATACGATCGATACTTTACATACATGAATTATTACCAAATGAATTTAGAAAATAACGTTCAACCTTCGGATATTGACTGTAGATTTATGTTACTAACTAGAATGTAAGGTGAAGTGTCTCCCCAACGTAATTAATAGATTCGAGAATGAATAATGGGCAGTGCGTGCCAAAGATTACAGCTTTATGACACAGTAGGCAAGTATCCTGGATTATATCTATAGATACACACCCTTAATCGCTTTATATACCCAATATATACATAAGTAAGCTATTACAGCGGCTCCATCCACTACATAAATTCTCAAGGACAATTTTTTACGTTATTTCACCATCATGTTTTAGCTAACATAGATTAGCACTTAAGACCAAAATGGACGTTTAAGTGCACGTTAACATTTAAATATTAACAAAGCCGTAACTAACAATGGACAACAATGTATTATCTATATAAAATTTTAAAATCGCTTAGAAACGTCTATAAAATAGATCACACTTTTAGTTCGTGTACGTCACTTGTAGTTCTGCTAGGGCGAGCGAGTGCTCGCCTGGTCACTGTCGTTAGGCCGTCTACGTCACTCACTTATAATTCTGCTCGGGCGAGCGAGCGGTGGCGTGGTCACTGTCGTTTACACAGACGTGTCTCAGGTGAGTCCACCAATATTACAGTTCACGTGGTACATGTAGGTGGCCAGCTCCTCGCCGGTGAGCTCGTCGTCGACCTCGCGAAGACTGGAGTTGGAGATGCTGCGAGGGGAGTCGACGGAGTCGGAGGGGTCGTGGATTCGCAGGCGCCACGCGCGGGCCCAGTGCCCGTTCCCGCTCGGGGACTCGTTAACGGTTGGTAGATCGCGCCCGTTGTAGCACTGCGCACACAAACATTACAAATTAAAATTAACAGTGATTTAGCACAAAATACTGGTAAACAGTTATAGTCATCATCCACAAATATGCACATTTTCGATTATCATTGTTTATACCTAGACGAAAAGATACCCAGTGTTGGTACACATTCTTTGTTTTTAAAAGATCAAAAGAATGTTTACGATATCAAAAACATACAAAAACATATTAATAGAAACTAGAAACGGACATAGTTGTCATTATTAAATGTTATGTAGGTAGGTTATTAAATGTTATGTTTCGGTGGAGCTCGTGGCTAAGTAATAACAGCCGCAATAAGGTTCCATCCATCAGGTTAAGCTACGCTTGCCGGGGTTGTCCGTGGATGGGTGACCATCTTTACGAACCGAGACTCCGCCGTGCTTCGGAAAGCACGTTAAACTGTTGGTCCCGGCTGTCATTCGTGGATCTTTGACAATCGTTACGGGTCGTCAGAAGCCCGAAAGTCTGACAACCAGTCTTACCAAGGGGTATCGTATTATCCAGTTACTGGGTTTAGAGGTCAGATAGGCAGTCGCTCCATGTAAAATATTGATATTCAGCTGCATCCGGTTAGACAGGAAGCCGACCCCAACATAGTTGGGAAAAGGCTAGGCAGATTGATGTAGGTCAAATATTTTTATATGTTGTCATCGAACGATCGACTCTGCTCATCATAAAATTGCAGATAAATCCATAAAAAGCAACATAAAAACAAAATATATGGCACAATGTTTTGTTCCTTTTATGCTATAATCAAGCAGAAATGGATTTTGTTCAACACAACAATGTGCTATCAGGGAAACAGATCTGTTATTGTGCACATAACGGCTGAAACGAAAGTTGAGCTCACATTAAACAAGCCGAAAACTTGAGATAATATTATGATTTTCCCTCTCACAACTCTCAATATAAGACAACTTAGTGTCAGCTAGTAAAGAAAAGAGAAATGAAGCAACTTATATATTGACTTTTTGTTCAAATTTCTAATTTAGTGCTGAATCCATTCTTCTACTTCAATAAAATACATGAAAAAGGAAAAGTTGAAGGCGAAATCAGTGTCTACACTAACGACATTGCTAAGCGTCGACAGCTCCCCACTACGTAGTTACGCTAGCGTCAACCTGCTTTTGACGTGAACCTATTTCGTGGCTAAGTTTAAAAATAGAATAAAAATACTTCGGCAAACAGTCCAGCAACAGATTCAAGGCACAAATGCAGTTGATCCATTTAAGGGGGATCCGCAGTAGTAGCCGCGAAATTCAAATTTTCTTACGTTCTTTGCAATTTTCAGGTCAGTGTCAGGTACACATACATCTTTCTAAGTTAGATTTCCTGCGGATTGGTCTGATCTCGGAAATTAGACGAATACGCAGGAAGTCTAACTTACCTGCAAATTGCAAAACGCAAAACGTAAGAAAATTTGAATTTCGCGTCTACTACTGCGCCATTTTCTATGCACCATAAATTCCGCTCCGACAATAATAAAACGTTAAAGCCTATAACGTTAGAATTTTGCATGGAATCTTGTACTTTGTAAGTAATTGATAAGACAGGGTTTTACAGAATTACCACGAGACGACGATAAGGAGTGAAGAACGAATTGTTTTTTAGACACAATATTTGTTTAAATCCGTCTACGAGGAAGTTGGTTAAGTTTGCAAAGTAATGTCTTGTGTTTTAGGAAGGAAAACATTTAATTAAAACTGTACCATGTTCTAAAGAAAACTCAGAATTAAAAATTGGGTGAAATTCATGCTTCTGAGAACTATATGATAAGTTTATTCCCACGAGCCCCCAAAGCAAAACATTTTATGAGGCTATATTAATGCCCAAACTTGACATTAAAATAAGTGTTAGGAGTAGGACACATTTGCACTAACACTTAATTTAATGTCATTGCTCGCATTTCACATGGTATTTTCATGATTATTAAGATTCAACCCCTGCACGCTTTGGCATATAAAGTGGCCTTGGCAGAGAGACCTTTACCCGAGGCCATTAACAGGTTGTTCCATTACGAATGACAAAAAGAGGATCATTATCTAAGTTAGTGAGCACGAAATGGCCAACGCGGCTGGGGTTGGGCCAAAGATACCTTCAAAATAAGTAAAAAGGTTTTATTTGTGAAGGTTTTTTCTGCATCTGCTACCAACAAGTATCACACGTTATCGTTTTCCCGGGCGATAACATTAAAGGAATGTTAAATTTTCGGAAATCCATGACTGTAAAACGTTATTTAAAAATATTTACTTTTAATTCAGCAATATAAAAAAAAACTAAATATTTTTACGTAACATCACAAATCATTTAGCACTTATTTTTTTCTTTTAATCTAATTTTAATCTAATTTAATTTAATTTATAATTCAATTGTAAACTATTATTTTGTGTTCCTACAATTAATTCAGACTTAATATTGAAATTGGTTTTATTGTATTGTATGGATGCAATTTTATTTATTTTTTATTAGTATGTAAATCTTTATAATAGCATGTATATTGTCTATTTTTACACGACTGCCCAAAGTAGTGTAATGTTTTCAGGGTTGATGTATGTTTGTATGTGTTTCTTAATAATAATAAATAATGCCTGAACAGATTTAGATGTATGGGGTATCGTTGGAATCCTTACATCATCCCGAGTGACACTGGCTATATTTTTTTTTAAAGTAATATGGCGGAAGTATGGCTCCATTTTCAAAAGTGAAAAAAAAATAATTTCTTATATATTTTTCTGTCGTGTTGTAGTCGTGTTTTTTTTAATTTTTTAAATTAGTAATTTTTTATATATTCAGAGCATGTGTTATTTATTACTGGATAATGTGTAAGCTGTGGTTCCCTGTAATTGAGCATGCATTACAGGATAACGTATTTATTACGCAAGTTTTATTACTGTAAATGATAATTGTAATGTATCTCGTTGGTAATCCTTGAATAAATAAACATTTTACTTATTTTTATTTTAATATCTGTCTTGACATTCGTTCTTGGACTATGTTCAAAAGTGGTAATTAAATCGGTGACAAAAATATTTGTATATAAATCTCTAATACATTATTGCATTTATTAAATTTTTACTGTTAGGTTACATTATTTTAGAAAATGTGCGATTAGAAATTACAAAAGTGAAATGCATACCATCATACTATAATTTTTTTTCTAGTCGCATTTATAAAATACATATTTTTACCAATTATTACCAATATAAATGGCAAACAGTTACGTCATATCGAAAGCTATTATAATTTTAATTTGTAAAAGTACGAGCTACTTTGCTTACTTTATTTCCCTGAAAACAGTACAATTTAGCCCCAAATTGCCCAAATGTATTAAGTTTACGTTCATTGATGAATTATGATCGCAAAAACGAAAACCTAAGCGGCTTGAGAATATATGGGTGGAAAAACGGCTTGCCGTAAGCAGTCCAGACCTCAGCTTTATTTCAGAGGCTCCCTCAATAAATCCAAGGGCAAAATTATCACGCAAGCCCGAGGAGTTTAAGATGTTGACGTAAAATATTAAAAGGCATTAAATCTAGAAAATTGCTCTCGAAGATTCCTCAATAAAGTAAGAATCGTAATAAAATGGACATTACAGCCGGTCAAGGGCAGATCGGCCCTAATACGAGTTTTTAGGTACAAACCAATAAACTTTACCTTGTATTTATTACTATTGGTTATAACCAACTTTTCATCTGATGCAACATAAAATAAGGACAACAAAAATAGGATTGAATTGAGTTTGTAAACCAATATGAATAAAAAATATGAGACTCGGTTGAATGCCAGTATTCTCGCATGATTCCTTCTTGTTATGTATAATAATAAGTGTTGATGGAGATTATCCTTGGCTAGTTTATAGCCTGATTCGTGCTACTGCGTCGAACTGTGAAGAGCTATAAATTCATTACTTTATTTTCATTGTATGGATTTGTTTTGGCTGCATTTGTACGTTTATTAAGAGTGTACCGACCGCGCAGTGGCGCCCTCATCGTTTGTTTGGTTATTTATTTTATTTTAGAATGAAAATGCAAAAAATAAGCCGGAATAGTTATGCTCCACAAGACTACCTATACGTTATTATTATTACAAATACTAGCTTTATATTGTTGTTTTATTTTAATCGTTTAATCGAAAAATAGTGGCCATTTTTTCCATTTTAACGATTAAAATAAAAATTAACAATATAAAGCTACTATTTGTAATAATAATAACGTATAGTCTTGTGGAGCACAGTTATTCCGGCTTACTTTTTGCATTTTCATTCTAAAATAAAATAAATAACCAAACAAACGATGAGGGCGCCACTGCGCGGTCGGTACCCTCTTAATCAAGCCATAAACATCCATGGCATTCTAATCTCCTGCCACAGTTATAAAAAGCATTAGGTATATATACAAACGACTGTGTATCAAACAAGTTAGTAGCAAGGATAGTAATAAATTTTCTTCTAAAGCAATTAAAGGAAGTCGTACATTCCTGTGAGTTCCTTAGAACTTGGCATTCATTTAGATCTCAATTCTTTTATTGGCAAATCCAGCGGTTCCGCACGTTCTTTGTAAATAACTTCTTTTCTCACATCCTTTGTTTTAGGTGGGTTTTAATAGGGATGATGACTAAAATTTTTTTGTCCGTCATGTAAGCCACCCCTCAAAAACTTTCTGCACCCCATGTGTGCATAAGGAAAAAACCATTTACATAATAGGTATATAAGCTTATATATTATATAAATAAACGTAAAAAAACATCATTTTCTGGAAAAATAATCATCCTACGTAGTTGTGTTGTTGTGTTGTGTGTGTGGGTTTGCAACTACCCCCTCCCCCTTCCCCCTGGAAGTTTTGGGTTTATAAATTAGTATATAACTGCAGTTGAAGAGTTAAAAAAATATTGGATACGATTTTTTTCTTTTTTTACGTACCTAATGAAAAGATAATGGCGATATGTTGAGTTAAAATGAGATATGACGTCACTCTTTGCTAGATTGTATACGTAGGTTACGTACGTTTGTTATTATTGTGACGTAGCGAGCCCCCACTCCCCAACTTTAATGCGTTTTATTAAGTATTGTTTTATTATTTAATATGATAAAGCAAAAACATATCAATTTTATTTATTATCTGACTGACGGACTAAGTAGATTTTTTTTTACGTCATCCCTACTCAGGAACACTTTTACGTCATCCCTACTCAGGAACACTTTTACGTCATCCCTACTCAGGAACACTTTTACGTCATCCCTACTCAGGAACACTTTTACGTCATCCCTACTCAGGAACACTTTTACGTCATCCCTACTCAGGAACACTTTTACGTCATCCCTACTCAGGAACACTTTTACGTCATCCCTACTCAGGAACACTTTTACGTCATCCCTACTCAGGAACACTTTTACGTCATCCCTACTCAGGAACACTTTTACGTCATCCCTACTCAGGAACACTTTTCGACATTTAAAGATATTGACACTTTTAATAAACAGCCACGACAGAATGAACCAATAAACTATCGTAGTATTACTTAAATTTTAAAAAGTGTTGACATGAAAATCCTAAACTGCGCCCTCATTGCGTAACCCACTTTCAATCACAATGCGAAAGATTTTGAAGGAAATTGCTAATCCATTGCTTCATGATTATGTTTGAAAAATGAATCTGCTCCACAACGTAAACTAGTAGTTTTGCGAACAGTAAACTTCTCGAGTGCACTTTTTTGCAACATTTAATATACCACTGAAATTATTTATAACGGGATATAAACCATGTTTTTTTTTTTCATCAGATCTTCATCAAATTTTTACGAGACCAATTTAAAGTAACTACCTTTCAAATTAAAAAAGAACCATCGAAATCGGATCTCATAAGGCGGAGATATCCAGTAGCCCCCTTTTTGCCCCTTTTTGGAGGAAGTACCCATCCAAACAAAAATTTCCACGGCGACAAAAAAAATCTATAAAGTCGTAAAACCTGTATACCAAGTTTCGTCTAGATCGGTTGTAATATACGACCTGTAGAGGAGTACCAACAAATTGACAGACAAAAGCAAATTTTGACAGACTTGACGTATAGACGCTACACTCATTTGGTCAATAACGCAATGAATGTTGATAAATGGCATTGTCATTGTAAGTTTGTTACGCAATCTCCCTGCAGTTCTTTTCCTCATCCTCATATACTCTAGTGTTTGGACATTTTTTCTGGCTGTCTTATCTTCGTTCTGGTTTTGTGGACTTCACTAGCTTCTGCCCGCGACATCGTCCGCGTGAAATATCTTGTTCCCCCGACTCACACCGTCACATTGCATCGCCTACCCGTGCTATTACTTTGTTTTTGCTTAGCGTTCTTTCTGACTTTTTTTCTTTTTGCTCGGCTCCTAAGGGTCCTGGCGGGATGTAAAATAACCTAGCCTTCTTTAAGAATAGAAAATTTTCCAAAAATAATTCTTCAAATCCGTCTGGTGGGTCCAGAGATTAGCGCGTTCAAACATACAAATAAACAAAAAGACAAACTCTTCAGCTTAATTTAATAATTAAGCTGAAGAGTTTGTCTTTTTGTTTTTGAAGTCGCGGGCAGAAGCTAGTTCCTACATTAGTAGGTACTAGCTTCTGCCCGCGACTTCGTCCGTGTGAAATTTCTTGTTTCCCAGACCCACCCCATCGCATCGCGTTGCTTGCCCGCATTTCTTTTTGCTCGGCTCCTAAGGGTTCTAGCGTGATTTTAAATAGCCTAACTATAGCCTTTCTCAAGAATTAGGCTATCAAATACAAAAATAATTTTTCAAATCGAGTGGTTACAGAAATTAGCGCATTCAAACATACAAACCAACAAAAAAATAAACTCTTTAGCTTTATTATATAGCTGTATAGTTATAGATTTCTTAGTAATAGTTAGAAAGATCACATCACAATTTATTTTGGTACAGATCTTCGAAAACCTTCAATACGTCATGAAATTATTTCTAGCTGAACCTAGCTAAACGTGTCGGTGCTTAGCTGAAGCCAGTTTATTAGATTTTGGGGCCAAACGTTCCACGGTTTTACATCGGTATTATTTATTTGATTTATTGGCAATAGTCACGATTTTCTGGAAGTACTTAAACTAGTATTCGTTTGTCGGTAATACGATAAGTAGTAGGATAAGGATTTTATGTTATGAATGGGATTTTCGTTAACAATTGACGAGTTAATAATCCATGTGTCCGTCAAAAGTCAACTTTGATAATCCCATTAATACGATTATCAAAGTTGAGGGGCTTGTGGCTAAGTAATAACAGCCGCACGGGTCGATTATCAGGTTAAGCTATGCTTGCCGCGGTTGGTCCGTGGATGGTTGTTCATCTTTACATACCAAGACGAGGGGCCTTGGTATGCATGCCTGCCTCGGAAAGCACGTAAAGCCGTTAGTCTCGACTGTCATACTTTGATTTTTGACAGTCGTTATGGATTGTCAGAAGCCCGAAAGTCTGACAACCAGTCTTACCAAGGGATATCGTATTACCCACTAACTGGGCTGTGGAGGTCAGATAGGCAGTGGCTCCATGTAAAATATTGGTATTCAGCTGCATCCAGTTAGACCGGAAGCCGACCTCAACATAGTTTGGAAAACGCTAGGCAGATGATGATGACGATTATCAAAGTTGTCTTTTGTAAACTGGATCTGGGGAGGATTGAGATAACATTTTCAATCTAATAGAATAAGCATTACAAAATTTTCATAGAAAATCCTGATATCTACAAGAAAGAGATCAACAATTTTTCATTATTTTTCAATACCGAGAAATCTTTTCAATAATAATGTTTAGAATTTGGCGGTCATTGACCGCCAAATTCTAATTGATTAACAGATAGAGCAGTGGAGGCCCAGTGAAAACGGACGCGACTAACGAGCTGTAGGTCATAGGTTCGAACCCAGACCGGCGCTTTACTTTGTGTAAATAATTTCATCACCACTGCTCTCAAAACGGTGAAGGAAAACATCGTGAGGAAACCGGCATATCCTAGAACCAAAAATCGAAGACATGTCACATCTACCAACCCGCACTGGGCCCGCGTGGTGGATTACTGCCTCCCTTTCACCAAGAGGAGGCCTGTATCCCAGCAGGGGGAACATTATAGGCTGATTACGCAGAGTAATCGTGAGTGAAAACGTATTTTGCATGTTTGAAGAAGCCTCATTAGCGGCAGTGTTTTTTTTTTGAACCAGTATTTTTTTTTTAAAAGTATCAAATTGACTATGACCTGAATCAATTAATATTCAATACTAAAGTAATACAATGCTTTAAAAATAAATATGATGAACCCACATTTATCGGAAGCGCACAATTTAAAAATGTATTCTAAAAATAAAACGTAAAAGAGGATGGGAGGGCTATGTACGAGGTAGGTAGCCAATGCAATACGTCTTCAATAATGCATAAAGGTAGAGATTGAGTCACTATCGAAATTAACACTGGGGAGTGGCGTTACGTTCCCATTTATGAAAATCATGAGTGCTCCTTCAAATATTAATTAGATTTAATTCTGCTTCGGTTTGGAATTGGGCTCAACAATCCACGTCGTTACAGGTCGTCGGAAACTCGAAAGTCTGACAACCAGTCTTACCTTGGGGAATCGTTATTACCCAGTAACTGGGTTGTGGAGGTTATTTTTGGATCATTTAGCTCCCTTCAAAATGGTTGAGCTGAATGGGGCTAATCCATGCGTTAGGTTCGTGAACGGACGCCGCCGGGGTCGCGGGTAGTTCGAAAGAGATACCGTGGCCCTGGCACGGGCAACTGAAGGAACATGGGTGGGTTTTAGTCAGTAAAAGTCTGACACGCCCTCCCGCTCTGCCCAGAGCGGGGGAAGTCATTTGATGATTTCCCATCCACAAAAAAAAAAAAAAAAAAAAAAGGTTCGTGAACGGACGCTGTCAGTGGAGGCTGGTCATGTCTTAGCTGCCACGGCTTATTTTAATTTAATTTGAATTGTTCTTTTTAGGGACACTTTTAACGTTCTGCATCTTTCTCACATGTATAATTTCAACATGAATGATGTAACCAATATTTTGTAACCATATTTTCATTTATTAGAGTGTCCGTGGAGTTTCTTGGCCGTTCTTCGCCATAGGTCTCTACTACCTTTGGAATGGGCGCCTAGCTTCATCTTTCTGACTGACCGACCCCTTGACAATTTAAAAGTGCCTGTTTTATATGAAATAAATGCTTTAAGTTTGAGTTAAGAGAGCTGTCGCATTTGGTCACCTCTCTCGCTCACATGGGACCAAATTTTTAAGATTGCTAAATGAAAAGATGATTTTTTGAAAAATTTAATCAATTAAAGGACTAGTAAATAATGTTAATTTAATAGATACCTAATTATTAGTTTTTTAATAGGTTTAGTTAGGTTAGGATATTATATTTTTAACTTAATTATAGTCTTTTTGATGTAACGTTGGTATTATTAAAACACATTTCTATTGTGTTATCTAATAAACTCAGTTCAAAAAGTATTAACGGTTTTTGAGATAAGTTAAATAAATGCCACAATAAAAATGTGTTTTAATAGTTACCTATTAAATTAACATTATTTACTAGTCCTTTAATTGATTAAATTATTCAAAAAAGCATCTTTTCATTTAACAATCTT
The DNA here is from genome assembly GCA_946251885.1 of Cosmia pyralina. Classification (NCBI taxonomy): domain Eukaryota; kingdom Metazoa; phylum Arthropoda; class Insecta; order Lepidoptera; family Noctuidae; genus Cosmia; species Cosmia pyralina. The sequence continues at coordinate 19,453,247 of OX276346.1, forward strand.
AAAAATTTGGTCCCGTGTGAGCGAGAGAGGTGGCAAAATGCGCCAGCTCTCTTAAATAGGCAGTCGCTCTATGTAAAATACTGGTATTCAGCTGCATTCAGTTAGATTGGAAGCCGACCTCAACATAGTTGGATTTTTTTTTGGCCAGGCAGTTGATGATGATGATGAATCCACCTCTTTCAATCATTCTTCAGCGGTGTTGACATTAGAACATTTCTCGCCATTTCTCGTACCTACTTAAAAAACGTTAAACTTCAAGTCACAGTCCAATTTTTTTTTTTAATGTAGGTGATGTTTTCCTGACGTAACGCACCGGATCAACTCAGGATAGATGAAATGGTGACAGGTTACAGGAGCAACTTGCGAGCCACGGATGCCCCTCAAATCAAAGGGGAATTTTAAGTCCGTGATAAGGCTTCTTTTATTTCATCGTAGAGAAATGCTCATACATACTGCACTACCACGGGGTGATAGCGCAGTTATGTGGGACTCTAACCCACTAAAACTCCACGGTGTCCTCCTCTGCCGCTTACGGTGGGTAGACGGGCAAGTTAGCACTCATCCCATGATAAGGCCTGTCGTACAATATCATAGATATCTGTTTTTTATATTTCTATGTACAATATGGATTGGAATGCTGGGCAGTGAGGAGACAAAAAAAAAATTGATACAACTATATATTATTTATATATATTTATTTTTTTTATTGATGGGATGAAAAAAATTTGCATACAACGGAGATGAGATGAGAATGTGAATGAGTGACGAGAATGGATAAAGTAAGAAATGCGTATATAAGAGGAAGTTTTAAAGTGGCGCCAGTGACAGAAAAGTTGAAAGGAAATCGTTTGGCTTGGTATGGGCATGCGATGAGTATGGGACGAAACGCTTGTAACTTGTAGGCCAAAGAAAAGATGGATGGATTGTGTGAGGAATGATATGAAGGAGAAGGGAGTGATAGCGTAACGGTTGACAGGGAAGAATGGAAGAGGAAAACATGTTGCGCCCACCCCAAGTAACATGGGATAAGGGCAGGAAGATGATGATGAGGTGAGGTTTTCCTGAAAGATTGAGACGGCAAGTGGAATGCAACATAATCAGCCTAGAATGTTCTCACTGCTCCCATTGCACAGGCCTCCTCTCTATGAGAGGCAGTGGGCCTTAGTGCACCACGCGGGCCCAGTGCGTGTTGGTAGGTGTCACGTCTTCGAAATTTTGATTCTAGGATGCCAGTTTCCTCACTATGTTTTCCTTCACCGTTTTGATAGCAGTGGTGATGAAATAATTTACACATAGAAAAGCACCTGTCTTGGTGCAAACCTATGTCCACCATTGCTTTCATCACACAAACGTTCTTCAAAAAAAAATTAGGTAATTGCCGCTCAGCTTCTGTAACTTATGATTGAGGGAGGCCTATGACCAACAGTGGACATCTTTCAGTTGAAATGATGATGATGATGAATTTAACTGTTCACAGTACAAAAATAATGTAAAAGCACACTTTCAGAGCAAAATCAAAATTCAAAACTTAGAAACGGTTCCGTACTACGGCCCCTAAAGTTCAAGGAGCTCGTTCAGCGAAGTAACCCGAACGTCATCATCATTCTCCTGCCCTTATCCTAATCTATTTGGGGTCGGCGCAACATGTCTATTATTCGTCATCTCGGTAGTCACCCCCTTTCTAGCCATGTCATCTTTCACACAATCCATCCATCGTTTCTTTGGTCTTCTCCTACTCTTATAGCCATCGACATTCATACTCAAAACTTTCCTCACGGCATTTTCCCCACTCCTCCGCATCACATGCCCATACCATGACAACCCGAAGTAACCCGAATGTATGATTACATTAATATTAAAATCACTCACATAGGTATAAAATACTCATTTTGATGTTTTATACAAATGTCTTCTGCATTATAATGACTGTTATAATTTTTTAAGCAATATACATAATCAGCCTATAATGTTCCCACTGCTGGGACCCAGGTCTCCTCTCGGTGAGCAATATAGCTTGTAATTAAAGTTTTGACATTGAAGTTCCGACCCACGTCTTGAATTAATTGAAGGTGTTCTTCAATTCTTGTATCTTGATTATTTATCAATAAGGTTGTTTATGTTATTTTATTTTATTATCATTATAAGGTAGGTACCTGATAATTACTGAGTATGTTTTATGATACTACTTAATAAATGACACAACAACAATCAGGTAGGTACATGGATCAACTGAAGGACAAATCTAATCAATACCAACAACTAAAAAACTTTTTTACAAAAAAATACAACCGACTTCCAAAAACAACACTACAAAGTGAAAAATAACTTTAATTTCGGAAGTCGGTGTCTAGTTAAATGTATTTTCGTTTTTTGCCACCGACTTCCGAAATTAAAGTTATTTTTCACTTTGTAGTGTTGTTTTTGGAAGTCGGTTGTATTTTTTTGTAAAAAAAGTTTTTATTTTTCACTTTTTAGTTGTGTACCTACCCCACACAAATTCTAATGCCACTATCTGCAAAACAAACTAGAACATCATCCATATAAAAGTGGGGAACAAATACGTATTATTGAAGCTAACTCAAAAACTACCGAAGCAAAGTTAATCAATTTTATATGGGACCAACTGTGATGTATACCCTCTCGAACAAAACAAAAAAAATCCAAATCAGTCCAGCCATCTTCGAGTAATCGGGGAACATACATAAAAAAAATATATTAAAAAAAAAAGAAAAAAAAAAAAGGTTCCGACAAATTGAGAACCTCCTCCTTTTTGAAGTCGGTTAAAAATAAAAAAACCTTGGCTTGGATAGAAATAGCCACACCGACAAGTGACCAGCAATTACTTTTGGATAGGAATAAGGGACACACAGAAGGTATAATATACCTAATATATTATATTCTATCCATATATTGTATGATTTAGAATTTAAGAGGCCCCTGGAGCATGAAAAAAAACAAACTTCATGCAAATGAAGTACCAAAATAATTTGTATATCAAACATATTCTAAATGTAGTGTGTATTTATTCCGATTGGATTACAGTATATCTGGGTAATACGTATTTTGAAAAGACACTGATTTAAAGACGAGATCTGAGGAATTTCAAATTTCTGTAGAAAACTTATTTTTCTCATATTTCATGTTTAAATCAGTGTTCTTATCTCTATATACACAATATAAAAATGAATCCCTATTTCCCTCGGTCATCGCATCACGCGTGAATGGATGGAACAATTTCGCTAATTCTTTTTTTGTTGTGTTTATGATTGTCAGGAGAAGGTTCTTATGAAATAAAAATTAAGAAAATTTCGCAAAAATTTGGAAAATATCAGAAAAAAACATTTTAACTTCACGCGTTTACATTAGAATATTCATAGCCAAGACAGGACAACGTCTGTCGGGTCAGCTAGTTTAATATACCAACGTACCAACGTTTATATGTTTGTTTGGTTTAGGAACCTATTCTGTAATCCAATAAATGCACACTACCTTAGGAATATGTTTAATTTACAAATTATTTTGGTATTTCGTTGGTATGAACTACGCATGCTCCGGGGACTTCTTAAGTGATGTATAAAAAAATGCTTCTTCTCAGCTGAGTGAAATCTAATGACAAATGAAGATGAAGTCTACTTACTAATAAGTATTAGTGAAGCGTTAGTTACCGTCGCCCATTGTTCCCATTTAGTATTTGATTGTGGGCCTGACCTCACCTGCGCTCGGGGCGGCGCATCATACAATTGTGTGGTGGCGGTGGATAGCCTGCGCAGGCGGCGGGTACCTCGCACACTGGCGCAGGCTCCTGGGCCCCCGGCCCGCAGCCGCTGTGACGCTAGTAGAGCGCTGTACGAGCGCCCCATCCGCGGCCCCCCTCGACCGCACCACGTCGCTAACGTCACCTGCAATAAAAATAAACTTTGTAGTTGGAGAATAAGGATATTTAGGCACATTTAATGAGGTAGTTGTACTGAAATCTGCAAAACAAATGCGGAACAGTAAAAGGTAGGTACTTAAAGTGAGTTGTAGACCAAATGAGCAAATACACATTCTATCCCCACTCGACCAAATTATTTTTGTGTAAACAGGAACAGAGCATTCTTTCGTTGGTCTATCCATACTAAAATAACAAGAATCACGAAAAGAATGGAAAAAATAATAATTAATGGTTCTATGTTCTTTTGGTCTCTAAACTCTCCTTCAGACAATTTCCAATAATTTTGGTGTGAAAGAGTATTCTTTGAATCTGCTTCCGTGCTACGTCGTTGCTAAGTAGCTACGCCGTTGCTACGCGTCATGTGAGGTTGCTACACCGCGTAACCGCGGTGCTCACTAGATGAAGTGCACATGCACACCGCACCACACCTTCCCACAAATTAAAATAAGGTTATAAAAACTGGTTCTGATTTCTGATTTCTGAAAAACTGGTTTACTTAGACACGTTGTCTACTGTTAAAATATCTAACATGCTTTGACTTTATTTTTGCATCAATATTTTTAATGTAGTTTGATAAAAAAAATAACTTTTGTCCTCCACATCGAGAATATTATTAAGAAAGCATTGAAAATGTTAGGATTTGTGCTAAGAAACACCCAATTTACTGGTCAGACTTACAGAGTCTATTAAAGTTTCCTGCCCAGCCCGAAAGCCTCTACAAGTACCCACGCTTGCGCAGAACAGTTCTGGGTGCTAACCGATTTCACGCCTGAATAAAAATCTAAACAGTTGCATAGATCTTACATCATAGAAAACATCACAGCATAGGAAAAGTTTATAAAACATATTGAGTACTATTCTCACAACACGAGGTCATTGAATTTTTATTTTAATTTTAAGATTCCATGTATTTGAAATTTGAATTAAATGATGAGATTTTAACTTTTATTTTAACTAATTGTCTTAATTTATTAATTTGAATGTTATCAATCTGTTATTTTTGTAAATATTTAGAATGGAATTTTTGTTATTATTATTGTTACGCAAGAATTACCAAAATTATTGAATAGCTTTAATTGTAAATATCCTTTTTGGCTTTGTAATTATTATGTAAAACCATAAATGGTGCATGTTATGTAAGTACCTGATTGTTGCACTTATAAACATACTCTAAGGATCAATTCTCACCGAGATGTGACACACACTTTTTAAGATTGCGATGCAAAATCGAACTACTACTACAAAATAAGGTATACGCGCTGCACAGCACGGCGCGTCTCAGCGTACAGCACTAATATGTACACTTACACTTAGCAACTTTTAAAAGTGATTTTCTCCTACTGTGATGATTATAATGTTATGTTGTTATGAACATAGTATTTTGGGACCCATACTAATATGAAGTAGGTCTTATCTCAAAGTTGCAGTCGAGAAAATCACTTTTTATTTTTACCATATTAATGCTCGTGATTGTACTACGATATGCGCTCGCGTTTGCATTAAAATTACACCTTTGCAAATAAGTTCGAAATTGTTTCAGCGTCGCGACGCGTCACGTCTCGGTGTGGACTGACCCTTAAGGAAATTATTTTAAATGTATTGTTTGCCAACAATTCTTGGCAAACCTAAATAAATAAAATATAATGAGTGAATAACAATATAGAAAGAGTAAAAATATGTCAGAATAAATTTTTGAAAATCACGATGATACTCGTATATCTAATGTATTGTAACTATTTATGCTGCATAATTTGGCTACCCACTCACCTACTGGTATTTTGGCAAAGTCCAAATACCTACTCAATTAAATTTCAGTGAAAGTTAAATGAACGCACGTTAGCAGTAACGCCTTATTCTAATAAGGGCTGATTGTTCAATAGTCAGATAATTTTTATTTGAGGAATAAATATGGCGGTTTGACAGCTTTTGTATTGAAAATATGTCAAACTGTCATATTTATTCTTCAGGTAAAAGTTATCTGCCTATTGAACAATCAGCCCTAAGTAATTTGTTTTGTATCGACATAATTAGTACAGAAATAGATGATTTAAAAATTGATGTAAAACTGTTTTACCCAGCTGTGGAACCAATAAAGTGTTTAAATCAATTATACATAAAATTGATAAAAATAAATCAGAACTAATAAGTATTTCACAGAAGATCGACATAGCAATCGTTCATGTTTACAGGATAGCAGAAACTAATTTATCTCTGTTTACATACGAATAAAACAACTTTATGTATCTGTTTTTATCTTTCTGAACTAGTGACCTATTAATTCTTATTGGAAATCAAAACAAATTCATCCCTTTTTAGCACGTAAGAGTGAATAATATCAGAGCAAACTCACGAATGTTTAGACTTTCTTGATAATAGTAGATATAATATCTGTGCCGAAAGTAGTGAGAGCTTGAGAACATTTACATAAAATATTGTGGGTATTTGCGACCCCTGACCGGTACATCGCCTCCAGGGGTCCATTACACTTCCACATTTCCACTCCACGGAATCCAAAGAATTAAATTAGATCAAGATAAGAATACCAAGCTGGGACGGAATTTTTAATGTCACTTTTACGTCGTAATAGTGTCATTTCATTAAAGTTTTTTTCTTAGGAACGTAATGACGCAACTGACTTAATTTACTATCTGATCTATTTGTGAATAACTAGACCTATATGAAGAGGTCGTTCTCACATGCATAATTTCAACATGAATAATGTAACCAATATTTTGTAACAATATTTTGATTTATAAGAGTGTCCGTGGAGTTTCTTGCCCGTTCTTCTCCATAGGAACCTACTACGCTTTGGAATGGGCAACTAGCTTCATCTTTCTGACTGACCGACCCCTTGACAATTCAAAAGTGCCTGTAATTGCTTATTTGAAATAAATGCTTTGAGTTTGAGGCTCATCACAAAATTTCGTTCTGACAGATTATAGGTATATTGAAGCACTGCGACGTATCGCACTATGTAGCAATTTAGCAGTTATGAACTAACGTTTATTCTGATATAAATTTTACGTAAGGAGAAATTTACAGTTAATTCTGAGCATTTTTAGTAGTTTTATGGTTTCGAATGGGATTTTTTTTTACAGATATTCCATACATATTTTTATAGACATTACATAAATATTTAAAATTTTTGAGACTGCTATGAACTAATATTTAAACACTATTTAAGAGATATTATTAAGTATTTTTAACCGACTTCAAAAAGGAGGAGGTTCTCAATTCGTCGGGACTTCCCCGATTACTCGAAGATGGCTAGACCGATTTGAATTTTTTTTTGTTTTATTCGAGAGGGTATACATCACACTTGGTCCCATATAAAATTGATTAACTTTGCTTTGGTAGTTTTTGAGTTAGCTTCAATAATACGTATTTTTTCCACACTTTTATATGGATGATGTTCTAGTTTGTTTTGCAGGTAGTGGTATTAGAATTTGTGTGGGGTAGGTACACAACTAAAAAGTGAAAAATAAAAACTTTTTTACAAAAAAATACAACCGACTTCCAAAAACAACACTGCAAAGTGAAAAATAACTTTAATTTCGGAAGTCGGTGGCAAAAAACGAAAATACATTTAACTAGACACCGACTTCCGAAATTAAAGTTATTTTTCACTTTTAGTATTGTTTTTGGAAGTCGGTTGTATTTTTTTGTAAAAAAGTTTTTTTCATTTAAATTATTAGTAGTTTAGTAGTATTAGTAGTAGTTGGTAGTTTTTTTTAGTTCAATCTACGAGCTCGAAAATACGCCGACGCTCATTTTTTTAAAAACTTGCTTCGGAATTTTGGCTTTATACAGGGTTACTGGTAACTCGACGTATTCCTTGCAGGACGTCATAGTAGGGTTAAAATGCAGCAAATTAGGCCACCAAATGTTCTACCGAAATTCAGTAGTTTTTGAGTTAATTCGATTTTTAGCTTTTCTATGAAAAATCCCAGATTAAATCATTTGGAGCCAATTTAAAAATGATTTACGGCGCGACTGTACTGAAATTTAAGTTAACATCATAGCTGACGCCGTAGCAGATCCTTGTTAATAATTCAAAGTTCAAAAATGCCAAAAACTTTGGCAAATATCACTAAAGAAACATTTAGTTTTTTTGTGAATTTTGCTATTACTTCATACAAAATGTTGTCTAGTGAAAAAAAAAATTACTACGTCTGATGTACAAATTACTAGGAAAATATCCTTGTCTTATCAGCTATTCAGAAAGGTATGAAAGTTAATACAAAGTTAAGGACTACATTATGTGCGTCTCACAAAAAGGTGATTATTCGGAAAATCAATAAAACTATTTCGTGAATATTAGCATTATTTTTAATAATAAAATATCAGTTTAAAAACTTTTACTACACTTTCACACGTCTTGTTCGATGTGCTGCCCTCGGTTTCTAATACACGTTCTTATTCGCTTCCTCACTTCAGTTTTTGTGATTCTTGATGTGATTGTTGCCCTCATCTGGTCCGCTGCATCTCTTATTCTCTCCCTTAGTTCTTCAATTGAATTTACTGGGGTCACATAAACTAGGTCTTTCATATGACCCCAGACGTAAAAGTCTAGTGGCGTAAGATCAGGGCTACGTGCAGGCCACGGAATTGGCCCACCGCGCCCTATCCATCGGTTTGGGTAGGTTTCATCCAGCAATTGTCGAATTGTGATTCGGAAGTGGGCTGGACATCCGTCATGTTGATACATCATGTTTGCTCTTCTGTCTTCCGGTACATCCGTGAGCAGTGGTGTTAAATGATTTCTTAGGAAATCTTCATAAAGTTCCCCATTTAATGTTTGGGGTAAAAAATGTGGGCCAATTAATTTGTCGTCGATAATACCCATCCAAACATTAAGCGAGAATCTACGCTGGGATGCGGTTGGTTTCAGTTTCTTAGGATTTGCTTCTGCCTTCGGTGCCCAGTAATGTAAGTTGTGGTAATTTGTGATACCATCACGGTCAAAACATGACTCATCGGTCCACAGAATGTTTTTTAAAAAGTTTTCGCTTTCGGCGTCGGCATTTAGCATAAAACGACAAAATTCAAGCCGTCTTGGCGGATCTCCCTCTTCTAATGACTGGACAGGTTGATAGTGGTATGGATGTCGGCCTGATAAGTGAACTACAGACCAGACTTTCCACTGTGACATAGCAAGCTCACGCGCTACGATGTTTGTCGATATGTTGGGGTCGTCAATAAAACGTTGAAGAATCAGCTCTTCGTCCTCAGCCGTGTATCTCCGAGAACGACCAGTGTCAATTTGCCTGCTTCTTTGGACGCTGCCAGTTTCAGATAATCGCCGATAAGTCGATCCAAAAACACTAACGTGTGGGAGTCGGCGGTTGGGAAAACGAAGTTGATATTCTCTCCGCGCCTGAGCAGCGTTACCGTCACTAAGTCCGTAACAGTACATTATGTCAGCGTATTCAAGGTTAGAATATGCAGCCATAGTCAGCACTTATTAAGGCACAGCACAGCACAAGAGCAAGATACGCAGTATCAGTTAAGGAAATAGCCAGATAACAAAACACGAGCTTGCGCGACGTAGAGTTGAAACTAACTGACTCTGACGACCAGATTTTGTAAAGTCGCACCCCGTGTCATGCCGGGAGAACAATAGTGACCAATCACAAAGCTTGCCGAGTGTTTGGGGTTCAAGCGCAGGTAAAAACTACGAATAATACGAATATGAAACAATAGGTTGACCGTCTCGCAATTTTACCTGCTCCTCATAAAACTCATTCTTTCCCTGTCACACATGCAAAAGTATTGACAATCATACCTTTCTGAATAGCTGATAAGACAAGGATATTTTCCTAGTAATTTGTACATCAGGCGTAGTAATTTTTATTTTCACTAGACAACATTTTGTATGAAGTAATAGCAAAATTCACAAAAATCTAAATGTTTCTTTAGTGATATTTGCCAAAGTTTTTGGCATTTTTGAACTTTGAATTATTAACAAGGATCTGCTACGGCGTCAGCTATGATGTTAACTTAAATTTCAGTACAGTCGCGCCGTAAATCATTTTTAAATTGGCTCCAAATGATTTAATCTGGGATTTTTCATAAAAAAGCTAAAAATCGAATTAACTCAAAAACTACTGAATTTCGGTAGAACATTTGGTGGCCTAATTTGCTGCATTTTAACCCTACTATGACGTCCTGCAAGGAATACGTCGAGTTACCAGTAACCCTGTATATGTAAATTGATAAGAAGAAATTGAGAAAAGTGAGGCCGCTATATACTACAATAATCATTATTATTCTACACCACTCAATAAATCAAAGTTGTCGAAAGTCTTTCAGTTTCTCAGAATAAGAACGCCAAAGTTGGCCATAAAAATCACCGTCAAAATATTATAGGCCTTTTAATATGCATTTGCAAATTCAAGGCAAATCGTTTTTAGGTCATGATTATCGTGCCAAACTTAAGGAGCTTGTGGCTAAGTAAGTGTAGCGGGATTGATCCATGGATGGGTGACCATCTTTTCATACCGAGACTCCTCCGTGCCTCGGAAAGCAGGTTAGCCGTTGGTCCCGGCTGTCATTTGTGGATCTTTGACAGTCGTTACGGGTCATCAGAAGCCCGTAAGTCTGACAAACAGTCTTACCAAGGGGTATCGTATTACGCAGTAACTGGGTTGTGGAGGTCAGATAGGCAGTCTCTCCATGTAAAATCTGGTATTCAGCTGCATCCGGTTAGACTGGAAGCCGACCCCAACATAGTTGGGAAAAGGCTAAAAGGTAGATTGATAATTATGTAAATTGATAAGAAAAAATTGCGAAAGCGAGGCCGCTATGGTCTATACTAATATTTATTATTCTCCAACACTTAATAAATCAAAGTTGTGTAAGTCTTTCAGTTTCTCAGAATAAGAACGCCAAAGTTAACCATTAAAATCACGGTCAAAATATTATATGCCTCTTAATATGCATTTGCAAATTCAAGGCAAATAGTTTTTAGGTCATGATTATCGTGCCAAACTAGTTTTCATGGTACTCGTATTAGCTCAAAATATTAACTTAAGCTTCATGTTCTAAGACGGAACTAATTATAATTCCTCATAAACGATGGAAGCCGCTGTTCACATGTGACTGTGATACAAATTCTTGGCAAACAAACCATATTTCATAATCACAGAACCAGTTTGAATAATGTTAATTAAACTTTAATAATTTAATACAAATTATCCGCTCAGCTATTTATTAATGGCGACAATAAAACGCCCGATATTTGGATACATTTATGACAGTTTATGACCACATAAAATTTATGTGTTACATTTTCTTTACTACTGTTACACGTGCAGATATGTATCTCTGTAGGAAGTAATCATATACACACCATTAAATTACTACCATTAGCTAAGGAGTAAGTATCTATAAACAGTAGCAGAAAAAACATTATAATTGAAAAACATGTTCTTCCATACATTCTAACTGCAAATGTAAGTTGGTCGACTATAACTCGTTAACTTGTAAAGCCTACTTAGCTGTGATAGTTTTCCTTCGTTCCACAAATGTACTACTTCCGTGAATTTATTCACATATCCAAAAACAACCATTTAGGTGGCACTTAATTCTAACAAAAAGCACTTCGCAAACGGACGGACCCCTGAATCGAAAAATTATTTTCACATACCCACAATATTTTTGACCGACCTTTCCAACGACATCCCACACGACGGGATAGACGAGAAAAAAACATCCCTACCTACGTAAGGTGGGGGGTGTAGGGGAGGAACCCTAAAAAAAATATTTTATCACTTTGTCGGGGTGACAAATATGTACACCCATGCTAAATTACAGCTTTCTAGTACTAAGTGTCTCTGACCTCAGCTGCGGACAGACGGTCGGACATGGCGGAACTACTTATAAGGGTTCCTTGTTGTTGTTGTCAACAAACACAGTATATCAGTAAATCAAACAGTATATCAGTACGTCTTCTTGTAGTGGAATTAAATAATTGTCAATTTATTGTTGAGCCGCAAAAGATAAAAATACATTATCCCGCACCAAGAGCAACTTAGTAAAATAGAAATAGAGAAACCCCCAGAGATTTATGGAGTCAGGCGTCAAAACGATGCTGAGACACAATTTGTAACTCAATTTAGACGATTTGATAGCTTTGTCAAAATTCCACGGCTGATGAAAATCACGACTCGTGACAAAACAATTCTTACGTCACATGTCTTACGCCTGTGTTGTTTATTTTTCTTCTAAAATTGTCCGTACTATAAATAAATACAGCGTGTGTGTTATTTTTTCGTCTAATACGATCAAGGGTCATCATAACTTTCTTGCTTTAAATATATATTTTTTTATAAACTTTTTCCCCATCTGCTGTCTTTATTAAGCAAATACGCAAGTACGAGTATTTTTCTTCTAGAATATAGTTCCAAATTTAGATATTAACACTACATTCAAAGCTAGATGGACCGACGACCTGAAGAAAGTGGCTGGGACAGACTAGGACAGGGTGTTGTGGCGCAACCTTGGAGATGCCTATGTCCAGCAGTGGACTGCGATAGGCTGAGTTGATTGATTGACTACATTCAAATACTAGCAATCTTCAATACATTACACTTTATTACAACACTTGGTTTAGCGTAATACACTCAGCCTGTTCTATAAAAAAGTCGCTTAACTGGTCGATCTGGTACAAAAAAAACCGGCCAAGTGCGTGTCAGACCACGCACAATCAAGGGTTCCGTAGTTGGGATGAATTTATCTTAAGAACAAACTTAACATTGTAGTTGAAAAACATGTTCTCCCACACATTCCAACTGTAAATGTAAGTTTGTACTCACAATATTGATAGATTTACCATGTTATTTTAAGACCACAGACTTCTTATAGGTTTTCCTGTAATCTACATGTAAAGATCTATTTTCTGTATTTTTTTCAAAATTTTAGGCTCAGTAGTTTCTGAGATAAGGGGGGGGAATGGTCAATTTTCGTCTATTTTCTTAAATAACTTTAAAACAATTTATTTTAAAATTATAAAAATCAAAATATTTGAGACCCTCATAGTAAGCCCTTTTATTTGACATGCCACATGGTGTAGTTTCCAAAACTTTTTTTTTAATTTTCCTATTTGCCCCCCAAAAGTGACCTCTATATTCAAAATTCATTTATTTACTTTACCCGTCCGTGTTTGGGTCACAGAAATTCATATGTGTACCAAATTTCAACTTAATCGGTCCATTAGATTCGGAGCAAATTGGCTGTGACAGACGGACAGACAGACAGACAGACAGACAGGAGTGATCCTATAAGGGTTCCGTTTTTTCCTTTTGAGGTACGGAACCCTAAAAACCCCCCTGAGGCTATTTTAACAGTATGTCATTGCAATCAAACTCTTTATGCAACACGAAATGTTCTTAAATCATATTTAATGTTGTAGTCTCGGCCTATCATTAGAACATGTTTGTTGTGAGATGAACTAGATTTTATTTGTCAACGCCCAGCCTGTGCCAGGATGTCAAGACCGACACCCTAATTGCGTAACACACTATCACTATATCCATTGCTTCATATATGTTCGAAAAATTTGTGGGGCAGATAAAAATTATATAAAAATAAATATCGATATGAATGGTATTTACGTTCCACCAGAATTAATACATTTAATCATGGATTAGCGCACGGTGAAACACTCGCTACTCTTAATGTCCCGTTAACATTTGAACAGACGATTAAACTAACTAACATGATTTATAGTGAAACTAGGTCTTAGATTCCTACAAAAGAGCTGTCATTTAACCATTTGCTTTCCATCAGAGTTTAGTAACCCTAGCTGCCTAGTCGTTTGACGTTGACAACTCGCGCACTTATCTTTACTCTGTTATTGGCACCTGTCCCACCGCTGCCGCTGACGAGGAAGCGATTAGCCAAAAAAAATATTTTCGCTCAAGAAACATACAAAAGATTGTAGGTCCTATGTAAGTAAAAGAGATACTTGTATATTAATAGTTGATAGCTGACTGTTCAAACCACCACGCCGGCCAGTACCCGTTTACTCGCTCAGCGACGCTCGCTTGGCGGGCAGAACCATCGCTGAGAGACTAATGCTTGTTGATACATACGCATACCAGCGAGTAATCACTTGTCGCTGCCGTGCATTCGCTGCTCGTTGCTAGCCAGCTCGTTTTTAGGGTTCCGTAGTCAACAAGGAACCCTTACAGTTTCGCCATGTCCGTCTGTCTGACTGACCGCGGCTTAGCTCAGAGACTCTTAATACTAGAAAGCTGTAATTTGGCATGGGTATACATAACTAATCACGCCGACAAAGTGGTAAAATAAAATCCTGATAAAAAAAAATCTCGTCTATCCCGTGGTATTGGGTATCATTGGATAAAATAGGCCGTTCAAAAATATTGCGGGTCCAATTTTTCGATTCAGGGATCCGTTTGAGTAATATCAAGCTTTAAAGTGCTAATTTTTGTTTGAGTCAAGTCGGCCCTGCCAGCTAAATGACTGTTTTTGGATAAGTATGTGAAAAAATTCACGGCAGCAGTATACATATATTATGTATATACCGAAGTTAAAAGAAGCTTACAAGTTAACGAGTAATAGTCCACCAACTTACACTTGCAGTAGGAATCTATGGGAGAACATGTTTTTCAACTATACAATGTTTTTTCATCCCAACTGCCCCTTCATTGTGCGTGGTCCGACACACACTTGGCCGGTTTTTTACTAGCTAGCTCAACTGGATTCTCGTTAATTGCCGGCCGGTGGAACAGGTGCCATTCCTTCGCTATTTCTAATGAGTTCGGATTCGGTTTCATAGTGTAACCAGTGTAACCTTTCGTTAACTGACGGCTGACGTACGGTTAGATATGATTACAGTTATAATAAACAATAGATGACGTATGGCTTTAAAAAAACAGGTTTGATTACCTAATTGGCAGGTTAAGGTGAGTATACACTCCTACCAACTTATCTGTGAAATGGCGAAAATCGGAACTACGGCCGTCATGTTGAAATGTCATTCGATTGTGCCGACGCATGTCATTCGAATGTGTCGACGCATCGACGGTGCCGTCCTCTTTCAGTTCACAGATAAGTTGGTAGGAGTGTAGCTGCTGACAGCGCCATCATTGACAAACAAATTTACAAGTCTGGAGTTAGGGAACATTTTGAAATTTCCTATGCTCACATTTTTTGTCAGATGAGGTAGAATTTTTTGTATCAAAAAATCAACAATCAATCCTCCTAGGTTTGAAGTTATAGCATTTAACGCCAAAAACCCGCCAGTTTTAGCCGTTAACTGCTATAATTTCGAACTAAAAATGTGAGCAAAGGAAATTTCAAAATTTAAAGTTCCATATCACCAGACTTATTAATTTTTTAACGATTTCGCTGCCGGTTAGCAGCTCTACTCGCCTTAATTTGAAAATGTAACATAAGATTTGAAGAGAGAAGTTGCTAATGTGTTTTAGTTAGTTACGTATAGGTTTTTATGTAAGGCGCAGTGGATTACGGGTGTACAAAGACGACTTTTAACCGTCATTGTGATCATTTATTTTGTAGGTATCTGGACCATACCTGGAAACACGCTTAGCATAGCATAATCAGCCCGTAATGTTCCCACTACTGGGACACATCTCACAGGCCTCCTCTCTTCGAGAGGGTGTGAAACATGCCTGCTACGGAGATACGAGCACCTATTGATGGTTAAAGTTTCAATCTATTTTTTTACTTTTTTCGCGAAAATAAGTTTTACATGTAATAACTTAACTTTAATGCACCCCAAAAGCACAATATTTTGCATGCGTTACATTGCGCGCTGCAATAAATAGCGATTTTTCACATCAAAAATAAAAGCAGTTTCCCAATATTGGCTCAATGCTACCTAGTTTATATACAGAATGCGTAGATAACTGACTACGGCTATGTGATGGGTTTTATACACCCTCCATAAACACCAACAAAAATAATTATACTCCTCCGACATTTTAATATTTTAGTGCGTCACAACACTCTACAGTAGTTTTGACGTGTAAAAAGTGTTTTTTTTTAACGAATTTAAGAAATAAATATATTTTATCATTTTATCAGCATTCATCATTTATATCATTTATATTAATGTGGTATCCACCTGCTCTTGCTTCTTCCTACGAAAACTATTTAACTTTTTTATTTCAACTTTAAACACGTTTAACGTCCGCATCACGTAGATTACAATCTAAATCATTTATTAAAGCTAATCGTTTCCACGATATCATTACCTGTTGCTCGGCTTTTTAGGCAGATAAACGGATTCTTTCAACTAATCACCATTAGTCATGAATTCATGATACATGCCACATATTTTATTATTTGAGTGTGAATTGACAACAAAAACTGCTGTCATCCGACAACACAATAAATAATGCGATTTAAAGTAATTGTGTCTTATTTTTATAGAGTGTTCTTTGAAGAATCTTTTTACCTAGTAGGTAAGTAGGTACATATTTTTGCTCATGTAGTAGGTATTTTACTTAAAGAGTTATTGTAGATTTTTTTATGTCACTACTGCTGACCTAGCTTTACGAACAAAATGAACTCGTAATATCGTACACCTACGTCAGCTGAGCTAAAACAAAGAAATTGTGTAACACCCAGTAACAGATAGTATGTCGTTACGATAGAAACCGTTTCAGCAGAGCTAACAGCATATTCAGTTCCAAAACACACAAAGCGGGATCATGTGTCTCATAGACTATAATAAAAACTGTGTTCCGTAATGTTTGGGATAAGCTTTTATAGTTACATGTCTTTGCCTGGGAGCTTTGTTTTATTGAAAAAAAAGGGGTTTCAATAAAAAGTATTGTCAGCGCAAACTAAGCAACAACGTACACAGGTACAAATAACAGGTTAACTTACACTTTTTTTCAACAATCAATCGAATAAAACTATTCGTTTGATTTGAATAATTGACCTATCGGTAAAAAACACGTTCTGTCTACAGACTATACCGATATTTAGGTTTTTTTACAAGCACACTCGGTCATAATTACTTAGTATGCATAGAGAAAATGAAACTGAAGCCACTCAATCGGCGCTGATCGGTTAAATAGGTAGATGACCAATTTAGATTTTGCTGAATCACCGTGATAATCTGATCCAAAGATCAGGGGGCCAACCACCACTTCTTAAAGCAGTATTATTTTAATGTTACTTCAGTGTGAGAAAGAGATGGAGCTATACAGGACGTTAGCTCCATCTCTTTCCTACACTCACGTAAGATTAAAATATTACTGCTTTAAGAGGTGGTGGTCTAGCTCCAGATAAATTGTGGGTTTTAACCCAGAATTTGTGAGCTAACCATCAAAGTGGTCATACTATGCGCTAGTATCAAAGAGATTCCTAAATATCAGTCCCGTATCTTTGGGGAATCGTTACTAGGTAGGTACTTGAGAAAGCTAGGACAGGGAACTGAAGTTATTTTGACTGAAAGTAATTCGATTGTTGTGGTTAGGTACCTTTGCAGAAATCTGCGGTGGTCTCCATAAAGCAAATTGATGAACTTTATGGAAAGTACGCACTGTACGATTTACAGCGATTATGGCATGGGTATGTATTAATTAGGCTTTATGACAGCCAGTTAAAAAATGCCACACGAATAAAAATGTAATGTGTGTAATGTATAATTATTGTGCGCGCCGATACAGCGTTGTTTTGTGTCTGTCGCTGTAGACAGAACTTGTGTAGATTTTATACATGTTCTGAGACAGTGACACGCCGGCTTACGCTGAAAACCAGCGCCGTTGATTCGTGCCTTCGTGCACGGGCCACGGCATTATGCTGAGCGTTGGCCGTTTCGCGCGGAAGTGACGCAAATTTCCGTTTTGTTTTAGTTTTTAAGCCTAGCTATGTAATGTGCGTCACCTTCATGTGAATAAACAGTTTTTCTTTCTTTCTCTCAGATAATTAGCGATTTTCCTTCAGAAGATAGCTTAGCAATATAGCTTAACACTTTCAGGGACACTAACCGCCCATAGGTGTTATCACAATAAAACCTCTATTGTATTTCATTCAGTATCCTTGAAGGCAGGGACCGAAAACCTTTATGAATCACGGTACAGGTATCGAAGAATTTTGGTTACCTCTACGGTTAAGGTAACCGCTATCTGGGTAACCCAAGAAGAAGAAACATGTTACCTTTATTTAAGTTACCGTTTTAATACCGGTTACCTAAAAGTTACCTTGATTACGAGAAAGAAACAGAATATCGCAATGCCGGCAATTTGTTGGCATTAGAAAATTCATTAGCAGGGAGACCGTCATGCGTGCTGTACCTACCAGTACTGTTTACGTGTTTTTAGTGCGCCTTTTTGCGGAGTAGGTATTTGAGTTGAAGCTTGAAGTAAAAAAAAGGAAATGAACAATGGTAAGTAAGATAATATTAAGTACCTACATTGTAAATTGGTAAAATACCATTTGTTTATCTTTTTCCCTCATCATAGAAATTAACTCGGTATGCCGACGGCACGTGTACCTAAGATAGAGGTAATTTTTATTTCGGTAACCGGTATTAATACAGGTTGTATTCAGTATTTAAGAATTAAGGTAACCTTTGAAAATACCTGTAAAAAAAATAAAGGTTGTAACCGAAAAATACCGGTAATGATCGTACCGGTTTCGGTCCCTGCTTGAAGGCGTTATGCAATCATGATTTTTTTTTTAATTACACTTGTTTTTCCTTATACCCGATTAGCATATAAATCGGTTAGTACAATAACGCTTATTAAATGTCAGCAATAAAACAGGACAGTCTTTTCATACTAATCTCACAATATTGTGCCCCTGGTGCTAATAAACCACTCGTAAAGTATTAAAATTAAGACCCATTTCCACGTCTCGTAAACATGAAGACATTAGAGAAGGTTGTCAAGTTTTTAACAGCTCCTGAACTAACAAGTTTCTAGTGGCAATTAAGCTTTGAAATCTAAGGCGGGAATTGAAAAACGTTTTATTTCTCGATTTTTTGTGTCTGTTGCTACCGTTTTATGTGTCGCAATTTGTAGTTAACGATCAGCCGATATTTCGTAGCGTAGATTCTACTTCATTTCTTAAAGTAGGTAAAAAAGTCAATATGCCTAGTCTTTTCTCAACTATGTTGGGGTCGGCTTCCAGTCTAACCGGATGCAGCTGAATACCAATATTTAACATGAAGCGACTGCCTATCTGACCTCTACAACGCATTAACTGGGTAAGACTTTCGGGCTTCTGACGACCCGTAACGACTGTCAAAGATCCACGAATGACAGCCGGGACCAATGGCTTAACGTGCTTTCCTAGGCACTGAGGAGTCTCGGTATGTAAAGATGGTCACCCATCCACGGACCTACCCCGGCAAGCGTAGCTTAACCTGATTACTTAGCCACGAGCTCCTCATTTCTTAAAGTATTAATTAAGTATCTTATTTCTTTAAAGTAGGTAATGTTAGGGAAATTAATTGTTATTCAAACCGCAACAGTAAAATAAAAAAATAATGAATGAAGTGAACCAACCGGCGACCCCAGCGTGGTTTGACCAGACCCGATTACTCGAATGAACCCAAAGATTCACACTAGCCTTTGCTGCCTCATGTTACATGGTGCAACAGAGACCATTTCATATTAAGGAGTAGACCGGGGGGCGCGGTAATGGTAGGGAAGACGTGTCCTTAGGACATGGGTAAGGATTATAGAGCCTACCGAGTATGCACCCTATAGTAAGCAATGAATGATATAATAATATTGTGGAGAGACGGGTGATATACAGGGTTACAGGAAAAGTCGACCTAGATCCGTTAAGGGCGTGTAGTACACATCATTTCTGAATGATTTTACTATAAAACCCCCCATCCTAAACTTAACCGTTTTCGAGATATTCGAGTTTTAATTTTTTTTATGAAAATGCCCAATTTTTCGGCTATTGAATTGAATATTTTGTATTTATTTGACTCTTATGATTATTTTTTTGGTTTTTTACATGAAGAATGAGATGCTTAATGACCTCAATGACTAAAATTGCACGTAAGTTAACTAAATAGGTCATTGTAGACGATCGAAACTTAAGAAAAAAAGTAAAAATTATAAAAACATATTTTTCTTTTCTGGATATCTCAAAAAATAATTATCGCACTTGCTCTGCAGATGTGCTTAAAAACATCTACATTTTATCAGCTATCCAACGAGGTATAACACTCTAGGGTATTTATTAACCTCAAAGGTGAAACTTAGTTTCTAAGGCTACATGGCAGTCAGAATAAATCATCTCATAGTTCAAATCTCATAGTTGGCGTACAGATCGTCGGTGATTGTAGTAAGCTAAATGAAACAATAAATCAGTTCAAAATAACATTTATTCACCTAATGTTGTGTAATCCATGGGGGTCAGGTCAGGACATCTGGCTGGCCAGGGTAAAGGCCCACCTCGTCCAATCCATTTGTTAGGATAGTTAATGTCCAACCATTCCCTAACGCTTCTTCTGAAATGAGCAGGGCAGCCATCATGTTGAAACCACATGTCCCGCAGTAATTCTAATGGGAGATCATCTAGTAGGTCACCTAAGTCACCTCTTAAGAAATTTTCATAAGTTTCACCATTGAGGTTGTCTGGAAGAAAGTAAGGCCCAATGAAATGGTTGGAAATGATGCCCATCCACACATTTACACTAAATCGTCGTTGTGACCCCTTTACTCTTTTCTTATTTGGATTGCCTAGTTCTTTAGGAGCCCAATAGTGTGCGTTATGGTAATTAGTAATCCCGTCCTTATCGAATTTGGATTCATCTGTCCACAATATTAATTTTAGGAAATTCGGGTCCTCGATATCTGCATTGAGCATGAATCTGCAGAAGTCCATGCGTCTCGCGGGATCTCCTTCTTCAATTACATGTACCGGCGTGTAGTGGTATGGATACAGGCCTGCCGTATGAACCGTAAACCACACTTTCCACTGAGTTAGACCCAGTTCACGGGCAACAATATTGGTCGAAGTGGTTGGGTCTCTTCTGAACCGTTCTACGATTTCGTTGTCTTGTTCCTCGTCGTCATCAATGACACGTGGTCTTCCTAAGTCCGAACGTCGTCGCGAAACAGAGCCAGTTTCACGAAGTCGTCGGTAAACTCCGTCGAAAACGCTCACATCAGGTACTCGACGGTCGGGATAGCGTCGTATGTACTCAGTCCGAGCTTGTGCGGACACGCAATTGCAGTATCCGTAGCAGATAAGCATATCCGCATATTCTTCGTTCGAGTATGTTGCCATTTTCAATAGTCCAGTATCACAAGCACAAATCAGAGTCCAGTAAACAAGCACAGTAGTCACAGTTAGAAAAATCAGTCCAGAAACAAAGCCAAGCCGTGTGGGAATCCGAAAGCACAATAATTCGCATCTACCATGGACGAATCGCATGAGCAGACTAAAATGGATGGCAAGCAAACCAACGACCAAATACAAAACAATGGGCATGTTGTATCCCCAAACTTGTTTTTGCACATTATTTTTCTCACTCTCACCTGCATAAATCGTAAGTTGTCTCGCTCACACGCACCGGATTAACTTGAAGGACAATAGCCGAGGGACCCGTTAGACCTACTACCTGAACCTTTTCAACTATGTTTTTTTATATGAGTTTAAATACAACCCTAGGTTGTTATACCTCGTTGGATAGCTGATAAAATGTAGATGTTTTTAAGCACACCTGCAGAGCAAGTGCGATAATTATTTTTTGAGATATCCAGAAAAGAAAAATATGTTTTTATAATTTTTACTTTTTTTCTTAAGTTTCGATCGTCTACAATGACCTATTTAGTTAACTTACGTGCAATTTTAGTCATTGAGGTCATTAAGCATCTCATTCTTCATGTAAAAAACCAAAAAAATAATCATAAGAGTCAAATAAATACAAAATATTCAATTCAATAGCCGAAAAATTGGGCATTTTCATAAAAAAAATTAAAACTCGAATATCTCGAAAACGGTTAAGTTTAGGATGGGGGGTTCCATAGTAAAATCATTCAGAAATGATGTGTACTACACGCCCTTAACGGATCTAGGTCGACTTTTCCTGTAACCCTGTATATCGATGGGCTCTGTTAACGACGTCGCCGCCAGGTCCTTTCAAGTCCAGCGTCACCGGTGAATCTTTTGGCAGGGTTTAATTGCATTCTCGACTCTTCTTATGTCACTGCTATGCTGTGTTGTTCCAAAGTCTTCGTTTGAGGTTTCGCTACTATCCTTTTCAGGTTTCTTGTAAATCTCGCTAGCATCTTATCTTGTTTCAGCCGTTTTCATCCAAAAATTGATTTCCTTGTCGAAGTAAATCATGTCCTGTTTTGTCATTGCAAGTGTAAATCTATCTATATAAATAAAAAAACTTTTTACAAAAAAAATACAACCGACTCCCAAAAAAAACACTACAAAGAGAAAAATAACTTTAATTTCGGAAGTCAGTGTCTTTGGTTTTTTTTAGTTTCATTTCTTGCCACCGACTTCCGAAATTAAAGTTATTTTTCACTTTGTAGTGTTTTTTTTGGGAGTCGGTTGTATTTTTTTTTGTAAAAAGTTTTTATTATTCACTTTTTAGTGGTGCCTACCCCACACATCGAATACCACTCTGCAAAATAAATTAGAGCAGCGTTCACATAGACTATGTGGGAAAATACGTATTAAATGATTAAAGTTAACTCAAAAGCCACTCATCAGAACTTGAAGATATTTATATGCGACCATCTCAAATAAAAACTTTGCAAAAGGCAAATGTACGTCGCGCTAAGCCGTGTCAGAAGTTTGGAAGGCGTAGTTTTATGTTGACGGAGATATCGAAGCTACGAAATCTGACTTCTGACAATCGAGGCCACACATAACATACAACTCAAGTAGCGCAATTTGAAGCGGCATATAATTACCATTAGAATCATTTATAGCCAAAGTGCGCTACATGACAATTCCAATAAGCCCAAACACGGCTAGAATCCATTGTTTTGTTACTGAGTTCCGGTGCCTACCTTCCGGCTTCTTCATCAGATCGGTTCGATGGTACCATTTTCATCAGAACTATTTATTTAAAGCTTCGTCATAGTCGCTTCACTGTCTTAATCGAAATATATCTTATCGCCACCCGTGAAATACTTATTATCATTGAGAAGTTCCCGTGGCCATCTGTGGTCTTTTTCATCAGTTCCACTTCACCAGATGCTACTTTCTGAATGCAAATGCTTGATTTGTTGATGAAAATACCAAAATCGCTATATGTATGCCTATAATTTTTGAGGAGTTCCCTCAATTCCTCATGGATCCCATCACCAGAACTGGATTTTGATAAAAATGGGACCAATCTGGAAGTATATCATTCCAAATAAAAAAAGAATTTCCCAAATCGGTTCATAAATGACGGAGTTCTGAGGTAACAAACATAAAAAAAAAAAAAAATACAACCGAATTGAGAACCTCCTCCTTTTTTTGAAGTCGGTTGAAAAGAGAAGTCCTGACTGACTGACTCATCAACGCCCAGCCCAAACCCTTGAACCTAGAAAGCTGAAATTTTGCATAGAGATTCCCTTTATAATGTTCCCTGTAGACAAGGAATAAGGAAGGATTTCCCGGTAGTACGTTCCCGTGGGATATTTTCCGAGATCCACGCGGGCGAAGCCACGCGAGAAGTGCTATGTATATAATTGGAATTCAAAAGAAAAAAGAGAAAAAATAAAGTTTAATGCTTCAGTTTACAGAAAAGGGTGTTTGGAGCCTCCTTTTAAGCAAACAATGTCATGACAATGACAATGACAAATGTCATGTCTTTGACAATTGCATGAAATGGCTATACGAGTAACACGGTAAATTGACGTGTGTGTCAATTTGTTTACAGCCCTACCAACTTATCTGTGAACTGAAAGAGAACGCCACCGTCGATGCGTCGACACAATCGAATGACATACGTCGGCACAATCGAATGACATTTCAACATGACGGCCGTAGTTCCAATTTTCGCCATTTCACAGATAGGTTGGTAGGAGTGTTTCAATGATTTCCTTGGCTGTATCCACCTCATCTACGCGCGTACAGACTCAAAACTTGTAAATTATGCTGTAACTTCAAGCTAAGAAGTACAAAACAAGCAATAAGACAACCACAAACGATTCGAACTGTTCAATGCAGCGAAGCCGTTTCTCAATTCTAAGTTGCACTAAGTTGTTGTCTTGAGACAGTCCTTAGCTTCAGAACGATCTATTTGTCTCCTAGTATTGGAACAGGCAGAACAATAGAAGAACGCACGAACTTAAGTGCACTGTTTATGACACATTTACAAGGGAAGTGCTAAAGTCGCTTGCGTTGGACACTACGACCATTGTTTATTTTGTCATTTCTAGTCAAGTACCTGGACATAATTTTCATTATTTTCATTTTTCTTCAATATGTGTATAGCTAATGGTTCAACCGATTGTTCTGAACTGCTTGACAAAATTGGGTTACGTGTTTCATCTTTTACCTTCAGGAATCGTCGTCCTCTGTATGGTCCCACTGTACGGTACTGAACTCTTATACAATAAGAGCTACAAGTTACAACTCATCATACAACTCGATCTGTCAGAGTTTTGAAAGATCGCTTTTAGGGGTAAGACCGCCCATTGTGTCACCCTATGTCAAATTTCAACATTGATATCTGTAATTTTAATGGTGTGCATAATAAAGTGATATTCTATTCTTGATTTATTCACCACCACTGTCACTAAACTAAAAAAAACACTATATAACTAATTCGCTCCGAGTTCTTTTACCTCTTACTTTCTCTTGCCTGTCTACTGTCTCTTGTTCTATACTAATTTTGTCAGTGAAAACTTGTAATTGGCCTTCTTTCACTAATGTTAACCTATCTATATAACCTAGCTGTAAGTTTTCTTAAGTTAATAAAATAAAATAAAATAACTAGTATCGCAGCATTACTATAGTATTATTGTAGCTAGGTATTTGATAAAACAACAAAAACAAAGGGACGCTATTTTATAAGATTTTTTTCAAGGTCTTGAGCGCGCACGACCCCGCTCGCGGCTCGATACGATTAAAAGCAATAAATTTTCTCTTACACCTCATTCCGAGAAAAACAGCTAGTGTTAGTTTAAAGAAAAAACTACGAACAAAGGAAATTTCGAATTATAGCTCAAAATATTGTCAAAAAAAAAACAGAACGGGAGGTGTCGTGGGTTGGAACGAAGTTCTTTTCGCTTTTACATACATGAGAGCTAAACCGAAAAAAGTGATACATTTTGACCGCCACGATATTTTTATTAAGTAACAAAAGTGTCTTATTTGACTATGTTTGTTTTCATTCTATGGACACAGAACGAGCTACAGCTAAAACCGACAAATCAGGGACAGTTCACAATTTTACGAGTATTACAATCGGACAGATTGTGAACCACAGATCTTTGTTTTGAACTCTGTCAGTAAGTGCAGGATTCGTTTACAATTTGACGATTTGACATGGTTAGATAATAAACTATCGAAAATTAATACGTTATATTGTAAGCAGTATATTAGTACAGCCACAATTTATCGACAGTTTACAATCTCACGATTTATAAAGTAACTAGATTATAAACTATGAATTATTGAATTATTCATAATTATATGGTGACATTATACATCCGTGAATAGGTATAAAACTACTAAGTCTAAAACATAATTTAGATTAAAATAAAAAGAAAACTATATGCCAATGATCCCTGATGGCACAGCTGGAATAAAGCTCTATGGCCACAAGTGTTTTTTTCTCATTTAGCTTCAATTCCTAAAGAGATAAACTTTTAATCTGTCTGTAACTAACCTGGAGCCATAAAGCCGCCTTTAGAATATATAAAAACTTTTTTACAAAAAAATACAACCGACTTCCAAAAACAACACTACAAAGTGAAAAATAACTTTAATTTCGGAAGTCGGTGTCTGATTAAATGTATTTTCGTTTTTGCCACCGACTTCCGAAATTAAAGTTATTTTTCACTTTGTAGTGTTGTTTTTGGAAGTCGGTTGTATTTTTTTGTAAAAAAGTTTTTATTTTTCACTTTTTAGTGATTCACATGTACTTACCCCTTCACAGCGTACTGGCGTGATGTTATGTTATGAACTGGTGTAAACAACAAACAGACATGAGATTTCAGCAATCCCAGTCCATTTGCTATCATTTATTGAGGAGTTCCGTTGCCTATCTCAGAAGTTCTTCATCAGATCTTCACCAAATTGAAATGGGACCACTCCAAGAAAGTACTCTTCCAAAAACTATCCAAATCGCTTCAAGTGTGCCTATAAAATTGGAAGAGTTCTCTCTATTTCTCCAGGATCCCATCATCAGATCCTGACTTGATGATCATGGGACCACCTGGGAAGTATACCCTTTGAAACAAAAAAAAAATAATCCAAATCGGTCCAGCCATCTTCGAGTAATCGGGGAACATACATAAAAAAAAAATATAAAAAAAAAAAAAAAAAAAAGGTTCCGACGAATTGAGAACCTCCTCCTTTTTGAAGTCGGTTAAAAATAGGCCTATTTGTTTCAATAAAACCTCATAGATCATTGAATCACTAAGGCGGGTATCACAACTCCCCCACGAAACCATTAGCAGTGAAACCGCAGTAGTTCAATTCAACGGACTCGCATGATTTTCCGTTACTCGAATCGCAACTCGAGTAGCGCAACATCATGGGAGTTTCGCGGCGGAGGTGAACCGCCTGAATCACACGAATACAAAGTGACTCATTGAATTTAAAAAAAACAGCTGACAGGATAGGTAGTACAGATGACGTCGTACAGTAGGCCGCACGAGAGTGGTAACACTTCGACTTGAGCTTGAGCTGGCCTAGCGAGTACGGACTTTCTATAGAATTAGAGTCCAGCTTATACTGGTTCAGTTACCACTGACGTGCTGTACATTAACTGATTGGTAACCATTTTTTTTACGTTGTTGTTTCATCATCATCATTAACGTCATCTGCCTAGCCTTTTCCCAACTATGTTGGAGTCGGCTTCCAGTCTAACCGGATGCAGCTGAATACCAGTATTTTATATGGATTGATTGCCCACAACCCAGTTACTTTGTAATACGATACCCCTGGTAAGACTGGTTGTCAAACTTTCGGGCTTCTGACGACCCGTAACGACTGTCAAAGATCCACGAACGACAGCCGGGACCAACGGCTTAACGTGCTTTCCGAGGCACGGAGGGTCTTATTAGTATGTAAAGATGGTCACCCATCCACGAACCAACCGCGACAAGCGTAGCTTACCCAAACGACCGACCCGTTGTTTATGATGTTAATAATATAATCCTGCGAGGTTTAGTGTTTTACAAATAACCCTGTATACTATACACGCGGCCCGGCCCAATGCGCCGGCCGCGCCTTTCTTTATCAAATAGAGATAGCAAGCAATATTCCGACAGATTTTTGCATTCGATCGCTCTAAATGTGAACAACTATACGAGGTACCAAAAGAAAGCACTCGATAAGTAAACAAAGAGTGCGTTGCGAATGCAGGGGCGGTACTGTAGACACTTCAACGTTCATTAATTCATTCATTCATTTATTTATTCAGTAGTACACTTATATCTTATACATCTTTCTTCAACCTTAGCATGCAACCTTCGCGATAATTATATTACAAGACAAACTTGGATTTAAATATAGAGCTTAGACGTCAGTTAGACGGCCTCGGGCCGAAAGGCTTGTCTAAAAAAGCTGTATTCAAATATATATTATTATATATGTATGTATATAATAATAATGAACAGAATATATGTGTAGCTATCTATACCTACAAAACTGTACGTCCTGCAGTCAGGGTGGCACCGGACAAAATGTAAACAGTACTTATAATATCTATGTATTGTGTTTCGTGTGATTGGCATCAACAAAGGAATTATTGAAAAGTTGTTTATTACATTTTGGCGTCTGTTTTCCTAAATTCGGTATTCGATAGATAGATTTCATGTATTAGGAAAAATAGTGATTCTCTACGAATAATGCTGAATCATTCCCATCCAATCATTCTGTGTAAACTTCTATTAGATGATAGATAACATACTATGGTTCATAAGTCTTAAGGGTTATTTTATATCCCAATATTATTAATAAAAAAAACAGCAGACAGAGAAGAACAGAGAATCAGAATCCAAAAAAAAAAACACGCATTTAATTTTTTTTTTAATATTTGTTGAAACTTTCAGGTAGTAAAATATTCGTGGTAATTGTTCAAATATTTATGAAGGATTGTTTATTAACTACAGTATTCAATGAAAATTCGACAAATTGGTAATGGAAAACCCGTTCTTTTTCCTTTAATTTAATAACGAGATTGTTCGCTTCTGAAATAATTTTCCCTGATTATTTGACTGAGTTGAATTTAAAAGACACACTTTTCATTTTTAAAACCTTCCAGCACCCCTATTGCGTAACACAGTTTGAATCACAATCCGAAAGTTTTGATGGATATTTCATCATTTCAGCCGAAAAACGAACACTGCCGGACATAGGTCTCCCCCAAGCACCGCCACTTCCGGCCGGTTCTGTGCTTCTCATATCCAGCGGATTCCTGTGGCAATCGGTTATCGGTCCACCTTGTGGGAAGCCTTCCAACGCTACGTCTTCCAGTCCTTTCGGCGCCATCAGGCATTTGTTCTGCGAGCAATGTGCCCTGCCCACTGCCACATATGTTTGGCAATTCTCTGTACTATGTCGGTTATCTTGGTTCTCATGCGGATCTCTTCATTTCTGATTCGATCACGGAGGGAAACTCCAAACATAGACCTCTCCATTGTCCTTTAGGTTACTTTTAATCTTCTAATATTTGAGTGTGTGAGCGATTACGTTTGAGTACCATAGGTAGCTAGCGTCTCCAATCTTTATGAGAGTGGGTGTTACATCGGAATTTGACATTTCATTTTAAAACCTACTCTTTCGGAAGCTCTACTGAGGTCATCGAGCATTGTACTGAGGTGCTTCATAGTCTCAACTATGACTACTATATCGTCGACAAACCGGAGGTGAGTGCCGTACTCGCTATTGATGGTGATGCCTAGCCCTTTTCAGTCCAGAGCCTTGAAGACTTCCTCCAATGCAGCGATGAACAGTTTTGGAGAGATAACGTTTCCCTGTGTCACCTCGCTGCAGAAGAATAGGTATCGAGGTCTGGTCCTGGAGTCGGACTGACATAACGGCGTGGTGGTGACCAATAGTCGATCCGGCACCGTCGAAAAGACTGCAGTACAGTCCATGACTTGATCGAATCAAAGGCTTTCTCGTAGTCCACAAACGCTAAGCAGATATACCCTTCGGTCTTCTGGTTAACCTGCCGCAGCGTATGTATGCAATCTACGGTGCTAAAGCCTTTACGGAATCCGGCTTGTTCGGGAGGCTGGAAGTTGATAAACCTGCGCGCGAGACGGTTCGTGATTCCGTGATAACTCTTGAAAACATCTTGTAGACATGGCTCAAAAGTGAGATGGGCCTATTCTTAAGA
The DNA here is from genome assembly GCA_946251885.1 of Cosmia pyralina. Lineage (NCBI taxonomy): Eukaryota > Metazoa > Arthropoda > Insecta > Lepidoptera > Noctuidae > Cosmia > Cosmia pyralina. Next base: position 19,482,676 of record OX276346.1, read on the forward strand.
AGGGCATTGTCAAACTTCTTGACGAAAAGTATCACCACACCTCTGTTCCATGCCAGTGCTGTGGCGTTTTTCCCTCGAGTATGACGGAATCAAACTGCTTCTGGAGGGCCTTAGGAACGCCTTTGCCTTTAGGGGTTCGGCCGTAATTCCGTCATCACCCGGCGCCTTGGTGTGTTTGAGCTACTTCAGAGCTATCCTAATCTCTTACAAGCTGACTTTTGGAATGTCTTCGGTACAGTTTCTGGTCAGTCTAGCTCTTGGGTCGTTTGCCAGATTTGTAACGAGGTTCCTTGTTGACGAGTATAGCTGTCCATATAACCTCTCGATCTTTCTCAACTGCTCAAATTTGACGGAGACGATCCTGCCATCATCGGTCTTCAGTTCATAAGCTGGCTCTGCCCAATAGACAGAGATCTTGCATAGACCTTGGAGCCCTTGTTCCGCTCTATCGCGTCCTTAATACGGTCTGTATTAAAGCGGCGAAGGTTAGGTTACTTAGTTTTTCAAAGACTTTGAGCGCATCGTCAGAAGACTGCAGGATCATCTCGCGCCTCACCTTCGTGAGCTGTAAAGTAAGATCAGAGAGCTTCTTGTTTCTATTTATTCGTCAGGCCTTGAAGAACTTAGACCCGACCGTATATTGACAGTTTTCGCGAACCCATCATTACAATCGTTGACTGCGCTCCCTAGGCACTAGAAACGATTCTGAAGTTCGAGCTGAAAGCTCTCGGGGTTTTGGATTTGAATCGGTGCTGGGCAGAGCGTAGACTTCATCAATCGAGATCTTTCCAGCTTGATATTTCAGTTCAATGTGCCTCTTACCATGCGGTGATCACTTTCGGTTTTCACCGAATTGATCACAGAGGCTAATGCCTCTGTGATCAATTGATGATTGCTGATTGATGTTGTGAATACTTGATTCTTTATCGACATAATGACGTCGTTCTATTTTTAGTTGCACCATCAGAGCTCTGCCAATTCCACTTTCTGCTCACGGCTCACGATTTTTGAGAAAGAGTTCATCATAAAGAGGCCTTTATCTTCCTTCTCCATTAAACTGGCCAGTAGGTGACTCCGGTAGTTCCGACGTCCAACTCCAAAATGCCTCATCATCTTCTCGTTTGCACAGTTTCACGTTGAAGTCCCCCATGACAACGGTGAAGTGGGTTTTAGAGCCATGCATGGCTCTGGATATATCCTCATACATGGTCTCCACCTCATCGTCGGGGTATGACGAGGTCGAGGCGTAAACCTGTACGACCTTCAGCGAATATCTTGTGGATATTCTGAGTGTAAGGTACACCACCCTGGGCGACACACTCTCGGACCTCTCGGTTTATTAAATTCCTCTGCTCAACAACGTAAATAACGCAATGAACGTGAATGTACGTTCAAAATGAAAGAAAATGGGATCAATTCTCATTTTATGTGTGTTACGGAATTCCCCCTCAGGTGTCTAGTTGAAGTTAATTGTGGAGTCTTTCTTGTTTACTATTGTCTACTATTGTTTATTATTGTTTACTTGCCCCAATTTCTCACAGTGTCAACATTAATTTAACTTCTTTGAAATACGACAGTTGAGTGACTTGAATGAGGAAAAAACAATTGGAAAAACTAATAAAAACAAATGAGGTGACCCGGGTTCACTCTTCTAGTTTTTTGTTTATGTGTCTGTTGACTATTATTTGAGACAATGAATTGTGCTTCTGACGTGACCATTGATCTAACCGGTACTAGTAGGTATATTACAAATGGTGACAATGGTGACATTCGCAAAGTCTAGACAAAGTCAGCAAACTTTTTGCCGTGATTATACAATGTATGATCATTCATAGGTAGAAACATCATAGATAATCTACTCGTTGTCCATTTTATAATAAACTTCCAACGTTGACTTTTTGTCTGAACAATTTTACAAGAAAATTTATCAAGTAAATACTATACCGCTTTGACAAAGTTAGTAACTACTCACAGGTTTTGACCTTAATTAAAGTCAACGAGAAATAAATGTTAGATCACACCTTCACAAAAAAAGATGGCTATTACATAAGCATACATAAGCAATGCCCGGTATAGCACAAGAGTCGCCTACCACTCTATAATACTCCACTTAACGAATGGGGACATGCTTGAGGTTGGAAGACGTATATCATTTTCACTCCTCAGAGTCCCTACAGTCCTCAAATCTCTAATACGACGAACCTGCCTACGAATAAATATTGATATCAAAGAAGAAAGAAAAGTTGAAGGGGAAAATTTACAAGTCCGTGATAAGGCCTGTCGTACTTTATGGATCGGAATGCTGGACAGTGAAGAAGACGGATGAAAAAAAATTGCATGCAGCGGAGATGAGAATGTTGAGATGGATGTGTGGAGTGACAAGAATGGATAAAGTGAGAAATGAGTATATAAGAGGAAGTTTGAAAGTGGCGCCAGTGACAGAAAAGTTGAAAGGAAATCGTTTGTCTTGGTATGGGCATGTAATGAGGAGAGACGAAACGCATGTGACTAAAAGAGTGATGAATATAGATGTTGATGGATGGAGAGGCAGAGGAAGGCCAAAGAAAAGATGGATGGATTGTGTGAGGAATGATATGAAAGAGAAGGGAGTGAATGATAGCGTGACGGTTGACAGGGGAGAATGGAAGAAGAAAACGTGTTGCGCCGACCCCAAGTAATATGGGATAAGGGCAGGAAGATGATGATCAAAGAAGAAAGAATTAGGTGTCTGACTAGAGACGTCAGCAAATTTTCTTCATCATTTGTATTTACGTACCGACGTTTTTTCTTTAATTCGCATCGTATTATTGACTAATTGCATCATAAGGTAATAATAATGACGATACAAGCCAACAACAGTCTTGGTCACTTCAACATCATTCATTTTCATTGTTGTATTCGGCTCTCTGCTCATACAAAGAGTTAATTAAGCTGCATTTAATTCCTAGGCAGCAGAATGCATGGAATAAGATCGTATAATCATAAACTGTGGTAGATGCCTACCACAGGCTAACTTAAGCTACAGAGCACCTTCCTTCTACGACGTAACTACCTAGAGAAATTTCACATAAAATTTACTAAAGATTTACTACACTGTGCTTTAATGGGGTTATGTAAAAAAGCATACAAGACAGGCACTTAAGTTCGTACTGTAAATCCCTTGGCCTTGCTGGCCAACCTTACTGGTTTAAGTCTTTCCATGACTGGGCAGTTAAATATTTGGTTGGTAAATTTTGCTATAAGAAGCGTGCTATTTGAAACTTCTAGAGCTAGCGTAGATATATGTCGTACAAGTCAACTACAAGAATATTTTAATGAATAAATAAAGTAAAATGTAGCGTAATGTGTAAAGGTAAGTACACACCGCGAGTGTTTGTTCGCGAGTACTATGTTTTTTGGTTCCACTGATCGTTCCAACGATCACCGTCCTTCCGAATCCACCACGGAAAAGACACGCATCGGTATTTACTATCATCAATTTATTTATAAATGGGTTCTCCTGCCAACCAATATAATTCAGTCCAATAAACAAAGCAATTAACTGAGTTTCAAGCAGACTATGAAGTTATTAGCTAACCACAGTTGAATTCCAACATGACGAAGTAAAATGCTCTCTCACTCAAAAGTAACATTCGAAAGTCTCTATAATTAAATTCTGAGGTTTTTGGTTTACCTGTATCACTACTCCAGACATTTCCTTTTATAACGTCAGAATCCTCCTTGATGAGTTAACCTTTGACAGTCAAGGTGACACTTTGACAATGATTAATGTGTGGGTCGTGAGTGCGGACATTGACACCGAGCTGAGAGTTATACGAATAGAAATAATTGTATGTTATTTTTAGATAATGTGCAAATAATTATCCTGCACCAAAATTGTTGTTCAGTTACCGTTACTACCGAAATACTAAATAGTATTTGAAACAAACCTTAACTTCATTTCATCTATAATTGTTTGTATCAAGCGCGCAGTTAGGTTTTCCAAAATACGATTCGACACCGAATCGGACGCAATATGCGCAGGGTTGATTAGATTGTTCCATGTTGTGTCAAGTCAACCTGTCTGCTTATCATAGAGAGCCTTTCTTTTTTTTTCAATGATTTTTTGTTCTTTTTCTCACATTTTCCTTTATTGGTATTATTTCATTATTATAGTGCATTTAAAAATTATAAAAAATAAATAAAATAAGTTTATTTCATTTAACTTATTTGGCTTGCATTGCAATTATACTTAGCTAAGAATTCTCGGGTTTTCCCTCACAACCTTATTTTTTCCTTTTATATATTTTTCTTTTTTGCTTCCAGACAATCTGCGTGAAATCTTAACTGTGAGAATAATTAAACCAGTCCTATTATTTTTTTTGCTCTAATGAGAGAACTAAGTGATATCGACAAGAAATGCATTTGCTGACGTCATGCGTTCGGTATGAAATAAGTAGGTACTTTGTTACCCACCCTATCTCCTGCTAACCTCGCGGAAAACGGCCGACCTTAATTATTACCCTCACCTTCAACCGGTGCTGAATAATAAGTAACTGATATATCTTGCTTTTATTCTAGTTCATAGAGAAAGAGAATCTTATAATCAGTAAACTAGCGACCCGCCCCAGCTTCGCACGGTTTTTACGATTTGACAAAACATGGAGATTTCTTTATTATAATGTACCTAAGCTTAATAGTAATTTATTATAGGTACACATAAACCTTCTGGAATAAATTATCTAAATTATACTGAAAATCGCATTAAAATTCTTTGCGTAGTTCAGAAGATCAACGCGGTCACACAGACAGACACGGACTGCGACTTTAATTTGACTTTAATTTATAATAATGTGATACGCATTATCAGCTGAATATCGTTCGTATTAGCTACGTGACAACCCGTAAAAATGTCAATAGATAGGATAAAATTCCAAGCTATATTTTAAATCCGTTTTTGAAAAGTGCAGTTAAAAATAATTGAACACACACTACTCTTGGTTAGAGATTTACGAGTGAAACGACATGCCGTACGCTAGTTTGAAATTTATGGATGTTTTTAAATCATTTTTCCGTCCAGCGTTTTTGTCCAAAATGAATAAAAACCCGAAAAGTGGAACAAAAGTGCCGTTACACCTAATACTGATCCATTTTGAATAAATTAATGAATATTGTTCCTTAATTGTTCCATTAAAATTTCCATTTTCTTAAGTCTAAACCAAGTTACAGTCTGTTGTATGTATTTAGCGAGTTAAATTCCCAAAGCTGCTTATCTTTCGGTACAAGTTGTGTAGGTAATAGGGTCAAAGGGGAAAATGGGTCAATGTGGTCAATATAGGCACGGGAGTGTTTGTAATCTTGAGAAATATGTAGGCTATCGATAGCAGAGCCTCTGACACTGACTGCTATACTGAGGATACTCGGATTAAATCAACAGAAAAGGCTAGAAAGACAATGTAACATAAAGCATCACCTTTGTATGTATTTTTCTGTTCTTTTCTTCTTGTTAGTTTATTTATGTGTGTACATAAATGGTTACATAAATAAATAAACGCCTGAAATCCGCGAAGTGTTAGGCAGAGGCGTACCTATTTTAGGTACATCCACACTTTACCCATGTAATAGGGGGCGAGGCGAGCCTAGAGCCTCAACTGGGTATAAATCCAAACTCCGGGCTGCTGCTTAGAAATTCCTGACGGAAAATCCAATAATACTTCGCCGATCTGGGAATTGAACCCAGGCCCTCAAGTTCAGAAGTAGCGACCAGTAGACCAAAGAAGCAGTTTAGGCTAGTCAAAGTGCCAAAGTGCTCTCTATAGCAATTCCTGTGAAGATGTTAGCAGGTTGGAAGCAACTACCTATGTAGTTTAATGGAATTTCCAAAGGGTATACCCGGCTCGATATATTGGTCAAATCAAAAGAGAACGCTTCAGCCATTAACGTGTGTAGATTCGGGTTAACCATGCATATTGGATCTATCCATCCCAAAGCCGGACGTGTTCCACTTCATATCACAAACTTATAATATCAGGTCGAAGGAAACTGATCAAATGAGGAAAACAAACGTTTCTTTGAAGCTGAGCTGAGCCATAACATAAGCAAGCGTATTAATTCGGCCATTGAAAATGTTTTTTCTAACAATATTTACATCCAGTTATCGCCAATTATTACTGTTACCCGCAATTATTTAATTATACGACAAAAGCTGTATTCCAAAGAGTCGTTGTGATAAAGAAACCAAATTACTGCAAATACCGAGAACACAGACAAATAACAAAACGGATTCACTCTGTCTGTTTATGTTTGGCACTATGAATTTAATATGTCGACGCACCTAAGGGTATAATAAAATCGTGAAATCATGTATCGTACCGTATCTTATTACATTGAAAAGAAGTAGGAATCAGCCGATATTAGCATTGCGGAATGCGTGTCATATATATGTAGACAGAGCACCATGTGGCCATTTGTTTTTTATTTCGTTTGTGCTCACTCAGCTGCCTTCTTTTCTGAATACTGCAGATAAAACCATAAAATGCGGTCTTTAAATTCCAGGGATTTCTGAATTTTACGCGATCAACTTTTGTTTTTAATAACAACGAAGTGCAAAGAGGTTGACATGCTCCATCATTATAACGTAATATTAAACCCTTGAGAATACTTTTTAAACAAAATGTTTTAAGGTTAAAATAACAAAGCCTGTTGTAAAATGAAAAATGAAGTCTTGTGAAGTAACAATACGAGAAGATCGATCATAAAATGTAACAAAATCTTACCTTGAAGGCGTTTCTGAACTTATTCGACATGATGTTGTAGAGAAAGGGGTTGATAGCGGTTGACAGGAAATATAGCACCCCCGATAAAAATGTGAGCACGATGTAAACCTGTACATAAAACAAACGCAAAACAATAAATATCAATATCATAAATAATCCTACATCCGACAAATCTAAAACGAATGATATCTACAATTTATTCAGGAATATATTCTTTGTTTCTGCTTGGGATTCTAAATTGGTAGCCTTATCAGTTCTATTTAAAGATAAGAAGTTGAAAATTCAGATACTTAAAAGAGACATCCAATTACTAGAAACATCACAGAAAAATCAAATTTTTAAAACTCCTGCTCCAAAATTTCTCTTGCCAACTTCATGAAAGTTTAACCTTACTTTGTAAATTATATAAAACTAGCTTTCGCCCGGGTGGAGGTCGGAAATTATCCCATGGGAACATACTACCGGGATAAAAAGGATACTATGTCCTACTCCAGGTCCCAAATTTCATCCAAATTCAGTCAGCTGTTTTAGCGTGAAAGCGTAACAAAGAAACATACAAACAAACTCACTTTCGTATTTATAATATTAGTTAGTATTAGGATTCAAAGTTTACCAGGTAGAAGGTATCTGAAGGATGCTCTAAACTTTTCCCGTAGATGGCCAGCAGCCTTTGCACGTGGAAGGGCGCCCAGCAAATGAAGAATGACAGCGCCACCGCAACTGGAGGAAAAACAATGTTTACTCTATAAAGTGGCTCTTTAATCTTAATATAACAGGAAATAAGGTCCATATTATTGGAGAAAGGCTCTCTTCGGGTTGACTGATTCAATAATATGGAACTTAGAGGTCTATAGCGCTTAAAGGCCGTGGAGATTTAAAAAACCGGTCAATAGCGAGTGGGACTCGCGCTCCGAGGGTTCCGTTCCGAAGGACCAGGCTCGGGTCGACGGCGCGTTGTGTTCCACGCGCGCCTCAAAGAGATGTCAGCAGTGACGGGGTCCAATAGGGCCGAAGCCGCCGGGATCGCGGGTAGTTCGAAAGAGATACCGTGGCCCTGGCTCGGGCAACTGAAGGAACACGGGTGGGTTTTAGTCAGTAAAGGTCTGACACGCTCTCCCGCTCTGCCCGGAGCGGGAGAAGTCAGTTGATGATTTCCCATCCACAAAAAAAAAAAAAAAAAGGATTCCGTTCCGATTTCTGAAAAAGTGTGCTATTTAGAGTCATCATTTTATTTTTCCTTTAATCTTTACATAAACTTCTATCACATTAAATTATTTCAAATTTTTCTCTATGCAATCCTCGGAGATAAGGGGGGGAACGGATTTTTTTTTACATTTTTCATCAAAAGTCGAAAACTATGCGGTCTAAAATAAAAACCGGACAAGTGCGTGTCGGAACACGCACAATGAAGGGTTCCGTAATTGAAAAGAATTTATCCCAATAAAAAAAAAAGCGAAAACCGCCTTCAAAAACCAAAAATGAATAAAATAACTTTCTTAAAAAACTTAACAGCTTCTGAAGTCGGTGCCAAGCTAAAGTGCATTGAAGGACTAAGGACTAAAGACACCGTCTTCAGAAGCTGTTAAGTTTTTTAAGAAAGTTATTTTATACATTTTTGGTTTTTGAAAGCGGTCGGTGATGTTTTAAGAAAGTTATATTATTCATTTTTGGTTTTTGAAGTTGGTTTTTACTTTTTTTAAAGTAAATTTAATTTTCCATTTTTAGTTGAATATTCAATTACATTTAATAAGTAAGCCCAAGACGAACGAAAAGAAGAATCATCAAAATCGGCTTAGAAATGCCGGAGATACAGTATATTTATGCATATAACTTTGTACATAAGACTAATTACATAATGTATTATCTACTAAATCCTTCCTGAAAGCATGTAGATCACGTCAGTGAAAGAATCATCAAAACTGGTTCATTAGTTTTTGAGAAAATCGCGGACCAACAAACATATGTATGTTTGTTGGTCAAAAAAAGGAGGTTCTGTATTCAACCCGTATATAAGTATGTACTTACATACGGGTTGAATACAGCACCTCCTTTTTTTTGAAGTCGGTTAATGAAGTCAGTTAAAAACAAACTTATCAATGGATCTCAAAAAAAAAATTTTTTCTCATAAAACTACAAATTAACCATTTTTGGACTTATTCGTTTACTTGTGCTGGGAGACCTTGCTTCTTGCCAAATTTCATTATTCTAGGTCAACGGGAAGTACCCTATACGTTTTGATTTATTTGCGACAGTTGCGGGTTTTAAAAAGTGTTGCAAAATGGCCGTATTTTTTTATTGCGTTGACTTAGAAGCTTGATTTTTTCAGAAATTAATGGGACTATAGACTTACGTATTCGATATTAATTTCAACTTGATATCTCCACGCGTCCTTGAGAAAAAGGATCTTGACAGACTGACAAACTTAATTTTTTTTTTATGCGATAGAATTACAAATTAACATTTTTCAGACTTTTTCCTTTACTTGTGCTGGGAGACCTTGCTTCTTGCCAAATTTCATATTCTAGGTCAACGGGAAGTACCCTGTAGAATTTGATTTACTTGCGACAGTTGCGAATATCAAAATGTGGACGTATTTTTTATTGCGTTGACTTAGAAGCTTGATTTTTTCAGAACTCTAAGGGACCATAGACTTACGTATTCGATATTAATTTCAACTTGATATCTCTACGCGTCCTTGAGAAAAATGGTCATGACAGACTGACAGAGTTGAAAATTATTGTTATATGATATAATTACAAATTAACAATTTTCGGACTTTTTCCTTTACTTGTGCTGGGAGACCTTGCTTCTTGCCAAATTTCATTAGTTTAGGTCAACGGGAAGTACCCTACAGGTTTTGATTTACTTGCGACAGTTGCGAGTATCAAAATGTGTCGCATAAATGGCCGTATGTTTTTATTGCTTAGAAGCTTGAGTTTTTTAGGACTCCAAGGGAACATAGACTTACGTATTGGACATTAATTTCAACTTGATACCTCCACGCGTTCCTGAGAAAAAGGGTCTTGACAGACTGACAGACAAACAGACAGACAGACAGACGGACAACGAAGTGATCCTATAAGGGTTCCGTTTTTTTCCTTTTGAGGTACGGAACCCTAAAAAGAGCACTGTTTGCACATTCTCAAACATTTATTTTCAATGTTAGAGAATGTGCAAACAGCGCTCTTTCATTATGATACCCCACATGCCCTAGTATTTCACTTCGAATTTTTAAGTCCCTGTTGTAAAAAAAAAACTTCTTTCTTATTTGCAAAATAGTTGGGTAAATGTCATCTAAACCTGTTCTTGAGAGCGTAAGTAGTTCTTGAGATATCCAGCTGTGACAAACGGTCTGACAGACAGACTGAGTCGCACCATAAGGGTTCGTTTTTACCATTTTGGTACGGAACCCTAAAAATGATGAGATTGCACTCGAAATTATTTTCTCGATACTCTGCGTATTGAGAACATAACTACAGCATAAAAATCATTATCGTAGTCGTTCTGCCTCCACTGCGTTTTATTGTTTATAAATCGCTGTAGTAAATGAATCTAGCTAGATAGTTGCCGGTCTTATTCTAGGAAATATGTAAAGAAGAACGATTAAATTTACAGTATTGTGAATACTCTAGAGTTTTGTTTGGTTAGGATTCCCGCGAACAATCCTCATCGGACTGGTATAAAACTTTAGTATTCAATAGCCAACTAAGTGTTTACATTATTTACACCATCATAAACAGCAATTTGTTTTTATAAGCAGCGGTTTTGTGGATTGTTTGTTATAATAATTACCTATTCAAATAGTTAAGTTTGTAAAACGAGTTGCCGATGTTCATAGTTCATGAACAACTGAATAACTTTCGAGAAATTGCAGCGAGGTTTTCGCGAAAATTCGAGCAACACGTAAACTCCTAATAAACTACTGAAATAATCTTGTCGAACAAAACAAGTAATTTAATAGTATATGCTTCTTTAAAGATACATATCGAGTTCCTTGAAAACAACAGTGTGAATATCTTTTTATGCAATATAGCTACTTAATAAAAGAATCAAATTATAAAAGATCTATGCAATCGATTGACAGCAAATTGACTTTTTTGTTGCTGTCAATAAAATTATAGCTATAATTTATTGACAAAGATTAGCTAGGTTGAACTTTTATAAATGATATTATTATTTTCTTATAATTAAAAATAAGAATTAGTTTGGGTGACGGTGATGTAACCAGAGATCCCGGATCTCAGAAACCTGAACTCGAGTCGAGTCTAGGTGTAATTAATCGGTTGAAGGACGAAATGTTATTGTTATTACGTCTAGGGACGTTTAGTGTCCCACAAAGTGTTATAACTTATAACAGTCATCATAATCAGCCACTATAATGCTCTCACTGCTGAGACACAGGCCTCCTCTCGGTGAGAGGGAGTGGGCCGTAATCCACCACGCGGGCTCAGTGCGGGTTGGTAGATGTCACATGTCTTTGAATTTTTGGTTCTAGGGCATGCCGGTTTTCTCACGATGTTTTTCTTCACCGTTTTGAAAGCAGCAGTGGTGATGAAATAATTTACACAAAGTAAAGCGCCTGTCTGGGTTCGAACCTACGACCTGGAAGTCGCGGCCGTTACCACTGGGCCACCACTGCTCAGGATAGTGATTAAAATGATTTAAGTTACACCTTGAATAGTCATACATCATAGAAATCTATTATGATTTATTATTTACATAGCTTTAGAACCACGATAAGTATTAAAAACTAGCTTTTGCCAGCGGCTTCTGTCGCGTGGATGTCGAAAATTATCCCACGGGAACCGTACATTTTTCCGGGATAAAAATAGCTTATTTGCTATTCCAGACTTTATAATCTATCTCTGTGCCTTTCATCCAGATCCCTTCAGCTATTCTGACGTGATTAAGTAACAAACATCCATCTAACCAAACTTTCGCATATAGATTAGTAAGATACCACAGCGTGTAACCGAGTAAGCTCTGTCAGTTCTGTTGTCTCTACATTTCTATAGTCATTAAATTCTCTTGCTGTTTTGCTGAAAGAAATGAATTCTTTATATTCTACACTCTGCGTTATCTTTAGATTTCTGTATGAAAAAATCAAGGTAGAAAATGAAAAAATAATTGCACATAAAAAATGAAAAACGAAACGATTAAAAACTTTGAGTTAAGTTATTCCGGCTATTTTCGAACTATATTTTAATAATAAAAATGAGTTATGTGCTATAAATACATCAATAAAATTGTGTGATAATATTAGCTATTTCATGAGATTTTTTTTTATGCATGCTTCGTTTTCGCGTCTATAATCAAGAAAACTCAGTCATTAAAACAAAAACGCCATAACTACGTCGTGTCGAATGCCAAAATAACACAGGAAATTAGAGGCTTCCAAAACCAGAATAATTATAGTTACAAAAAATTGTATGTTATCCAATCACTGAATAGATGCATAGATATACTCAATACATCGCACTGTCTACAAGAAAATCAGGACACACAAAATGATTGTGCCTACCGCACCCGGTAAGAAAAGGTCTTCCCGAATAAAGGACTGAAATGCAGTGTAAATAATTGTGTGGGAAATTGTCTCAGCGGTAAGTTTTAAGCAACTACTAGCGAAATTATAACCAAGAGCAAACCAACGCGGAAGTAATCTTAGGTGAAAAATGATGTTAAATATATGACCATCACAAAATTCATAATGTTCTACTTCAAATCTCGCACACGCGCGCGGCGTTCCGCGCGCGGAACGCCGGTCGTCCGGCGAGGTCCGCCAATGTGTAGACGTCATTAGTGTTGTGTGTCGAAGTACCGACAGTGAAAATAATAAAAATTGTGAAGACCAAGTGAGGGTAGATGCCAATACCCGCACTTTACGAAGACGACGCCAATCTGTAACTATACTCTATGGACGACGCTGAGCTGTCATCAGTCCTCCCATTACCACGATCGCTGCAAGGCGGTCAAAACGTCGGGAAACAAGTAGGTACCTATTTACCTCGTAAAAAGGAATATCGCGAGAAGACCCATTCTTAATTTTGTGTATAATGTTCTACTTCAAACTATGTGGTTTCCTATATGTAAGGTTTATTGGGGTAATTACGATAATGGATGATAATTTCCTATTGATGATAATTTCTACCAAACGCGAAAAGCGAAAGACGGTGGCTGATAAAATGGCGACTAATCATTATGCTGCCAATATATGTAAAATGCCGCTGCGTTTGGTAGAAACTATCAACTATCAATCGGAACTACCCCATTACCATAATTACCCCAATAAACTCTACAACACATTTTAAGTTATAAAATCATAAATCACATATAATGGCTCGAAACAATTTAATCGTTCTGACTGTCTCGAAGCGGGAATCGACCTCATGACCCTAAATTCAGATACTCTACAGATGTCAATTGAGCCAAATGCAGATGAAACTTGATACTGGCTGCAACCGTTTAAAAATAAAACTATGAAATTGGAAAATGTCGTAAATAGTACTTACTGTCGTAAAATCTGCATAATTATAATTATAAGTAAAATTATTGTTGGTTGTTGGTTCTCTTGTTATTAGTTTAATTTGTTCCGACCTCGAATCTTGCACCGAAAGTTAAATTAGTTGTCTGTGGTTCATGGTTTCATTATTATGTATTTTGGATTAATTGCCAAACAAACTAGAGAGAATTATTACTTCTAGAAAGTTACTTTTAAATACGTTAGATTTCTTATTAACCTCTCTCAAAGCCTGGGCACAGTAACTTGCTTCATTTCCTCATTATTCTGTAAACAAGGAATAGCAAAACCATTTTTTTTTTTTTTTAATTTATAAATTACGATGAGAATAAAGAAGTCATTGTGTACAATCACTTCTTTATTTTTAGATGACAAATGGAGTAAAAACCGACATAAAATAAGCCGCATATTTTTTTATTTTTAATGGTCGTAGACAAAGCCCATGCAGCCAAAAAAATGGCGCTTCAGCCCACTATATTTTTTATATAAAAAGCTCTTAACGCTCAGTGCCACTTGTTTATTACACGTAACACAGTGATTTATTTATATTTTAAACACTTTATGCGAGACGTGAAATAAGTAAACTGCTTAGTGACAAAAACACTTGGTTTGACGAAACGTTTTTTACGTAGATTTCATAGGAAAACGTGCTTAAATTTTAAATAAGTACCCTATTTTTTAACATTTGTTATTTCGGTAAATTACCTACCTACTTATGTAGGTACCCTCATAGTTTTAGCTTCTGTAAAGTAAACCTCGTGGAAACATGGAATTTTCTCCCCTCCGTTGGACCCAATAAAGTGAAACTGGAAAACTAAATCAACCTGACCCGAAACTATAACGTGGATACGAAATGTTATCTGATTTTAGCACGAGCCTCCTTGGTAAATCTATGTAATATATATTAAAATAATCAAAAAAATGTTACCTAAATGATTTTTTGCGTAAAGTCAATGAATGCGCTGAATATTAATCACAGTTTGCTGGCAAAATGTCATGTGTTCGCATAAAAATCTAATATTTAAACTGCATAATTAAAATGAACTGTGAACTAAATTCCATACATACATACATACATATTTACATATTTCAGATTTGGTATGACACAATCAGTTTTGCGTGTCGTTACTTCGTTAGCAACTATAACATTTCTATTTTCCAGGAAAAAGCGCTTGAATATTTCCACATTTTATACAGAATATCGTTCCATTTGTAACAATGTTTCATTGTTTTCCTATGACTTCAAAATGCACAACAAAGGCAAAAGCAACTCTATATAGAAAACTAAAAAATGGGTTGTTACATAAAATTTTATTTGATTCTGTTCCAGATTTCATTTTTCCATTCTTGTTATTGGTGCGATATTGGATGCAGAGGAGCACTGGGTGCATAGTGAATAGCAAAAGCCGATATTGAAGTTATCAAAGTGAAACTCGAGAATACGTTGAAACGAACACGAATAGCTGTCCTAGTATATTTAGACTTTATACTATAGCGACTTTACTTTCAAGTCCCCAGTAGACTTGAAAGTAATGTCGGAAATTGATATTTGTCATGTTCAGGCACTGACTGTGTCATGTTTGTCGAATAACTGATGGCTAGTGGAGCAGACGAGTCCTAGAGTGGAGACAGCGTATCGGCAAGCGTAGTGTTGGACTCTCCCCAGCTAGATGGACCGACGACCTTAAAAAGATGGCTGGGACAGACTGGATACCAAAGGCGGAGGACAGGGTGTCGTGGTGCAGCCTGGGAGAGGCCTGTATCTAGCAGTGGACTGCGATAAGTTGATTGAGGCTCAGTCTGGTGAGCGAAAGGACAAGAATTCAATCCTCATCAGCAGAACTTTTGACGAGAACCTACTGTTAGCACAAATAATGTGCAAATCACATCACTAACCTATTTTTGAAGAAAACAAACAAAATGATCGAAGTTATGACGTGACGACACGCACTCGCGTGTCAATCACTTGTGTTTGACATGTTCATATGTTTTCTTTCCTCGCGTGCGGTTCACGCCAAGCGTGATAGACGTCTTTACACATTACGTTTTGATTACATAAACACGTTAATATTTAAAGAAATTGTTAACACTCTTTTATTAACTTTAATAACGAAGTAGGTACTGTTTCTAGCGATACATTAACATAAACAAAAACACGTTACTCTTTATTTTTTTATTCGCTTTTAAGGACGCTGTTACAATTGGGTAGTCAAATCAATACTTTTTTACACAAAAGTATGTTTAATAAATAAAATGCTTTACATTCTTAAAATGTTTATTGGCCAAATTTTTGATAGATGTGCATGGTACGATTGTGAACTATAAATATAATTTTAGATATGTACAGTTTCTCAATAAATGTACCGGAGTGAAAACTTTTACTTCGGTACATTTATTGAGGAAATGTACCTATTTAAAATTATATTTATAGTTCGCAATCGTACCATGCACATCTATCAACAATTTGGCCAATAAACATTTTAAGAATGTAAAGCATTTTATTTATTAAACATACTTTTGTGTAAAAAAGTATTGATTTGACTACCCATTTGTAACAGCGTCCTTAAGTATTAACTTTAGTAACGATATAGTTTAGTTAGACAAATAAAGTAGAAAATAACTGTATCATGAACATCGTAAAACACTTCGTAGCATAAAAATAACCCAGTGTTTCGTCAAATCTGTGAATGATGGCTAAAATTTTTTTTGTACGTCATATTGTTGTTTGTTGTTTGAGGAGCTCGTGGCTAAGTAATAACAGCCGCACGGGTCGATCCATCAGGTTAAGCTACGCTTGCCGGGGTTGGTCAGTGGATGGGTGACCATTCTTTACATACCGAGACTCTTCCGTGCCTCGGAAAGCACGTTAAGCCGTTGGTCCCGGCTGTCATTCGTGGATCTTTGACAGTCGTTACGGGTCGTCAGAAGCCCGAAAGTCTGACAACCAGTCTTACCAAGGGGTATCGTATTACCCAGTCACTGGGTTGTGGAGGTCAGATAGGCAGTCGCTCCATGTAAAATACTGGTATTCAGCTGCATCCGGTTAGACTGGAAGCCGACCCCAACATAGTTGGGAAAAGGCTAAGCAGATGATGATTGTTGTTTGTTGTGTGTTGTGTTTTTTTTGGCTTGTGGGTAGTTGTAAGAGTTACACAAAGAAAAATTTGCTCTTATTTGTAATTTTAATATAATTTAATAGAAACATTATTTATAATTATTTATGCTATATTTTAAAAGTTCATAGTTACTACCTGCTGGTGTAGTGTTATCTCCTCACAACTTTTCTCTTACATTATTCTACTATTCACTTCACTTAACACAATGGATTCACTTGCAAGCACTCTGAGTGAATTAAAGGAGTTGTTTCACACAAAGATGTCTGCCTTTGAAGATGAACTACAGAAGGCCCCTTCATCACCTGTCACAACTTCTAGCCTGGCTGCGGAGTTCACAATGTTCCGGACATTCATTACGCAAGCTCTCAACAGTGTTCAGCAACAGGTGGAGCTACTAGCTCGTGGTGTCGACCAAATTGAGATGCGGGGACGCAGGAAGATTTTGCTGTTGCATGGTGTTGATGAGGTGCAGAAGGAGGACACCGCCAAGGTGATCACTGAGGTGATCTGTAGCAAATTGCAGCTGAGTGACTTCACTATTGCAGACATTAGCCGATGTCACAGGATGGGACGAGCCGTAGCTAATAAAACCAGGCCTATCTTGTTCAAGCTTGGCAATCTTGCAGTTCGGGATAGGATTTGGTTTTCCAAAGCCAAATTAAAGGCTACAGGCGTCACAATGTCCGAGTTCCTAACAAAGGGGCGGCATGATGTGTTCTTGGCTGCGAGGGAAAGATGCGGTGTTTCCAAGAGCTGGACTAAGGCAGGCTGCGTGTATGTCCTCGGTCCCAATGATTCACGGCATCGGGTTGAGTCCCTCGCTGAATTGGATAAGATTGCGCCGAATCCCAGTCAGCCCGAGCAGTGTGATCCAGTATCGGCTGTGCCGGCCTCTGTCCCGGTCGCTGCTGCTGCGAAGACCGCTAGGTTGAAGCGTGCTACTGCTTTGAAGAAGTGATTTCCTGATGTTTTTATTCAAAGTCCGGGTAATTTCATGTTTTGTTGTTTTTTTTTTATGTACCTTCAGATAATTTTTAATGTATTTTCAATTTTATTTTCTTGAATGCTTGTCTGAAACGAATGTCAGTGTCACAATGTTGTTACTGTCAGTGTCAGACTGTCATCAGTCACTTCATGTCCGTTTCATTTGGTGCGTTCCGTTTTTAGTGACGGTGCACTGGCGGACTGCTTGGCACGTCTTAATAATATTATTTTTTGTTTTTTTTTATTTTTTTTTATTTTTAATATTTTGTTTTTATTTAGTTTTCTTGTCTCCTGAAATGTTTCAAATTTTTATTTTGTATTACCCGGACTGCGTGTAAGTTTTATTTAGGTATTTTGAGTTAATAGCGCTACCGGCAGGTGGACTATTTATACGGTTAATTTCTTTTTTAATTGTATTATTAGAATTATTTTAAGTATATTTATATTATTATTATTTTTTTTTTATATATTATTTGAGGTAATTATTTATATGTCTATTGATGAAAGCAGTGATAATAGTAGTTTTTTCTCTATAACAAGCAACGACGACAGTTTCGTGAGTATTCCTTCTCTTGCAGACAGTCTTACAGCGCAGTTTTCTGATGTTCCTAAGAATTTTAATGTTGTACATATTAACGCTCAGAGCATTCCGGCTCATTTCCACGATATGCTGGCAAGCTTTGATTGTAAGAACGTACATGCTATTCTTATTTCAGAGTCATGGCTTAAACCTTGTCTTCCTTCAACAAGTTACTCTCTTCCTGGCTTCCAGCTTATAAGAAACGACCGGTCGGTTGGTGGTGGTGGTGGTGTTGCCATATATCTCCGTACGCATATTCCCTACTCTGTTGTTGATGTGTCAGCACAGCCGCCGCCATCCAGTGCTGGTGAACATCTCTTCCTTGAAGTCGAACTACACCATTCAAAGTTACTTCTTGGCGTCTATTATTGTCCCTCTCTACGCGTTAATTTCTTTTCATCTTTTGAAAATCTCTTAGAAAAGCTGATTCCTTCTTACAGTCATAGTATAATCATGGGTGACTTTAATACTTGTCTTCTGAAAAAAGACCATCGCTCTTCTTCTCTGACTAATATTTTGGCTTCCAGTAATCTTTTCATTCTTCCATTGAATGCCACTCACCATTTTCCTAACTCTACTCCTTCACTACTTGACTTGATTTCTGTCTCTTCTCTTGATCATGTCGCTAAGCATGGCCAATGTTCAGCCGATGCCTTTTCCTATCATGACCTGATTTTTCTGTCATACAAAATTCGGCCGCCTAAGACCAAGGCTAAGATTCTCATGCAACGCAATTTTGGTGGAATGAACCTTGACAGTCTTTGTAAGGATGCCAGCGGTATAGATTGGTCTGCTCTGTTTGCCTCTGCATCAGTCGATGAGCAAGTTAATATTTTTACGATTAAACTTATTGAGCTTTACGATCATCATGCACCTGTTCGAGCAGTTAAGGTTAGGCATTTGCCGGCGCCGTGGCTCACAAATGAGATTAAAACGCTAATGCACAAGAAAGT
The DNA here is from genome assembly GCA_946251885.1 of Cosmia pyralina. NCBI lineage: Eukaryota > Metazoa > Arthropoda > Insecta > Lepidoptera > Noctuidae > Cosmia > Cosmia pyralina. The sequence continues at coordinate 19,501,581 of OX276346.1, forward strand.
TACGGCAAAGTCTAAGTTCAAGCGTAGGGCTAATGACGCTAACAGGGAAAGATACCTCTCAATCCGTAATCACTGCAATAAGGTGTGTAGGAATGCTAATCGCCGCCACATTCATTCTTCTGTCCAAAATGGGGACCCATCCAAAGTTTGGAAATTTCTTAGATCATTGGGGGTCGGTAAAACTCGAGAAGAGACAATCCCAAAAGACATAGACATTGAGGCAATGAATAATCATTTTACTGCGTCGTCCAATTTTGATAGGACAATAAAATTTAACACACTGAATTATCTCTCTTCACTTCCGACTCCCAGTTATTCTCCATTTGTTTATGGTCAGTTCTCCGCATGTGATGTTAAGAAAAGCATACTATCGATTACTTCAAATGCAGTAGGAAGTGACTGTATCAGCCGTAATATGTTAGTCCCTGTGCTGGATGTTATCCTTCCCGTCATTTGTCACATCCTCAATTTTTCTGCATCTAGTGGTGTCTTTCCATGCTCATGGAAAGATGCTCAAATAATTCCTTTACCTAAAAAGTCTAATCCCACATCATTTTCTGAATACCGTCCTATATCCGTCTTGCCGTTCCTATCCAAAGTCCTTGAACGGTTAATTCACGATCAAATAAGCACTTTCCTCTCTAAAAATAATCTCCTCAACCCCTTCCAGTCTGGCTTCCGTCCTGGTCATAGCACCACCACTGCGCTTCTGAACATTACGGATGATATAAGGTCAGCCATGGAACAAGGTAATCTTACGGTCCTAGCTTTGCTAGATTTCAGTAATGCCTTTAATACTGTTGATTTTGATGTTTTGCTTGGCATTTTATGCTCTCTTAACATATCTCCATCGGTAATTGACTGGTTTCGTACTTACCTGTTCGGTCGCCGGCAACGTATTTGCATTGGAGAGATCTTGTCTTCCTGGTGTAATATTTCTGCCGGTGTACCTCAGGGTGGCGTTCTATCCCCTTTACTTTTCGCAGTTTTCATTAACTCAATTTCCGACGAAATTATTTCTTCCTACCATCTTTATGCAGATGATTTACAAATTTACTCGCGAGCCCCTCTTGGAAATCTGTCTGAGGCTATCTTAATGATTAATAGTGATCTGGCCCGTATATGCGAGTGGAGCAAGAGGTATGGACTTATGGTCAACCCCATAAAGACGCAGGTTGTGGTGGTAGGCAGTTCTAGGACGGTCTCAAGGATCGACTGGATGACTCTTCCCCAGGTTTCTTTTGACAATTCAGTTATTCCGTTCAGTGAGAAAGTTAAAAACTTGGGGATATTCATAGATAAGAATTTCTCTTGGACTGCGCAGCTGCGGGAAGTTAGCCGCAGGCTATTTGCATCTGCTGCATCTTTGAAGAGATTACGTAATTTTCTACCGACTGCCACCAAGATTGCGCTTGCACAATCGCTTCTTCTTCCCATCCTTGACTATGCTGATGCCAGCTATCTTGACCTTACCCAAGACCAACTCGATAAACTTGAGCGGCTTCAAAATGTTTGTATAAGGTTCATATTTTGAAAATAAATGGTTTGCGCAAATATGACCATGTTTCTGAATTTCGTGTGAAGCTCAAGTGGTTACCAATTCGCCATCGCCGGAATGCTCATATCCTTTCCCTTTTGTATAATGTGCTCTTTTCCCCTACCACCCCTCTCTATCTCAAGAAACGTTTCCAGTTTCTTTGCGACTCCCACACGAAATTTTTAAGGTCATCTGATAATTTAAAGCTCAAAATGCCTATGCATTCCACAACTTTCCTCGATAAATCCTTTACTGTCCAGGCTGCTCGTTTGTGGAATGCATTGCCAGTTCAAATAAAACGCGCGCAGTCGTTACCTATGTTTAAAAGGCTCGTAAAGGAACATTATTTGTCGTTGTGATCGTGTTCACGTAACTGTAAATATCTTTAGTCTTCATTTGTTTTCGTTGCTTATATTTAGTATGTATGTATTTATGTATCTATTATTTAGGTTATGTATGTATCTATTTTAGTATAATATTGTAAGTAGGCATTTATTATTTGCACCAAAGACAGCCCCATTTCATATCCAGGCAAATCACTGTCCATTCTATGGTTGCCTGGAAGAGATTGCAGAAAGCGATAAGGCCGCCCATTGTATATTTTGTAGTTTGTGTCTTTTTTTTTGTTATGTATTTTTGTGGTGTACAATAAAGTATATATAAATAAATAAATATAAATAAATAAAATTGTTTATTAAAAAAATTTGGACTCGTATTTTTCCTTTTTTTCGCAATCAACACTTTACGGCGATACATTGTGTTAAAATGTGGCATGACGTCACTCCTTGCTAGATTTTATGTAACGTAGTTTGTTATAGTTTTGACATAACGAGTTCCCACTCCCCAACTTTAATACGTTTTAACAAAGTAACGTTTTATTAATTATGATATAACAAAATATACTTGTCTAATATTTCTTTATCTGAGTGACAGACTAAATACAATTTCATTTTTTTTACCCAGGCATTTATCACTGCCAACTAACTGCAGTCAAGGTACAGTCTGCTTGCCAAGATAAATTAATTTGAGCAATACGGGTGGGTGGCAGGGACATCGACGAACAACCTGTTACCATGGATTCAGTACATAATTCAATCAATCTGCCTAGCCTTTTTCCAACTATGTAAGGCTCAGCTTCCAGTCTAGCCGGATGCAGCTAAATACCAGTATTTTACATGGAGTGACTGCCTATCTGACCTCCACAACCCAGTAACTGGGTAATACGATACCCCTTGTTGTCAGACCTTCGGGCTTCTGACAACTCGTAACGACTGTCAAAGTTTCACGAATGACAGCCGGTACCAGCGGTTTAACGTGCTTTCCGAGGCACGGATTCAGTACATAATTCTGGGTTGAAATTTTTCTTAGGTTATTGAAAAAAAATCAACTGTTTTCCACAAAAGTGCAATACCCACGCGGTCAAAATGTATGAAACAGTAATTTTGTTTTTAATAACCGACGAAAATTTTCAACCCTGTGGGGTCTGAATCCATGGTAACAGGTGGTGCGTCGATGTCTCTGCCACCCTGTCGGTATAGAAGATGTCTACATGAATTACCCCTTTTAAGACTTACCTATCTAATTCTCTTGCAAATCAAAACCAACAATGTTAGATAAATATTCATAATAAATAACACATAAAAATTAATAATTTAAAAAATTAAGAAACGTGACTGCCATGCCAAAAAACGAACTACAAAGTAAAAAAACAAGTTGTATTCCCTGACTAAACAAATAAATAAAATTGTCATTGCTGTCGGGGGACCGTTCCGTGGAACACTTTTACATCTAAGGCCGGGGCCGCACTGCTAAGGCGATTGCGACGCGACGGCGATTTCGTGAAAACAAACTCATATAAACAGGTTTACGAGTTAAGAGGCAGAGGCCTGAGGTACCTCGACTGCAATGACAATTTATTTATTTGTTTAGTCAGGGAATACAATTTATTTTTTTACTTTTTAGTTCGTTTTTTGGCATGGCAGTAATTCAGAGTCTTACTAAAGTCTGATTAAATCGTTTGCAACCAAAGATGAAATGTTTGTTTTGCATGAACTATCTATGTAAAATTTATGCCATTATATTAAATAGCTTTTTTTGGAATGTACTCATCAAGGCCTTCCATTTGATACCCATATTGTAATAATTGAAGATTTTTTTTTTTCACATTAATTTGAAAATGGAGTTATACTGCAGCCATATTATTATTTTTTTCAAATAAAATATAACCAGTGTCACTTGGGATGATGTAAGGATTCTAACGATATCCCATACATTGAAATCTGTCCAGGCATTTAAAAGTTATGGTGGAATAAAGAAACTCACAAACATACATGAACCCTGAAAACATTACACTCCTTTTTGGGGCAGTCATGTAAAAATGAGGTCAGATAATAATATTATGGGGTTCCACGTTAATATAAACAAGTTCGAAAACTCTCCTAACTGGAGAGTTATATCTCTTGGATTTCACAGAATTCTGAATACCTAACTCTTTATTTTTTTCATATTCAAATCGGTCTTCCGAGTCCAACTTACATTCAATTAGATATACCCACCCACAATAGCCAAATCTATATATCAAATCTGTACCAAATTACTATGTTTTATAGCTGTAATTCGCAAACTTAACGGCTTGAACCATCAACATTAATGACTTCAAAATAAACGAATCAAACTGGCCAATTTAATTTTTATTATTTATAGTTTTTTCTCTTTTTCATTCATCATTAAATACTCCGCAACAAAACGGTTGCTATGCCACAAACAACCTAAAAATAAAGCAAAATCTCATTTTAAAAGATGAGATAAGTATTTATAAAGACATTCGTCACCAAAATTGAAGTAAGATAAACTAATTTAATTAAAAAGTTGAATAGTATCTAGGAAAATCTTTAGAAAAGAAAAGACTTTTCTGAGACTTCTCTTTCATTCGATGTAAGTAAGCACTGCCTAATGTATAGTCAAGGAAATCAATCGTTTATGAAAGTGACACATTATATAAATTTTTCGTGTTTTTGCCATTATATACTGTACTGGAACTGTCAAAGAATGGCAGTTGTGCATGATTTGAATATACGGACAACTTAAGTTTGTAGTCAATTTCATCATCATCATCTGCCTAGCCTTTTCCCAACAATGTTGGGGTCGGCTTATGGTCTAACCGGATGCAGCTGAATACCAGTATTTTACATGGAGCGACTGCCTATCTGACTTCCACAACCTACTTATAGGAACACGGTACCCCTTGGCAAGACTGATTGTCAGACTTTCGGGCTTCTGACGACCCGTAAGACTGTCAAAGACCCACGAAGGACAGAATTATTATTTTTTTGACAAGCAATAAATTTTCCTGACTTTACTTTGCATATCTTTGGCACTATCAGCTTGAATTTCTATTCTGCAGCGTTGAACAAAAACATCATACACATTAGTCCACCTACAATATAACGCTAAAGTTTGTGAGTTGATGAAAACAGCTGACAAGCGTTATATTTTTCTTATACATCGCGGGAAATATCATTCCTCAGTTTTAATCCAACTGTCCCACTTCACAGAACGTAATTAAACCAAGGCGACATAAGAGCCGACTATTATAGGCATTCACAAATTAATTTTATTATTAACTTCTAGGTACATTTCCACGAGTTTTCTTTGCATTTTGGCTTCAGCTTCAAGTTTATTTTCAGCTGGGTCGGTTCTCTTCGCAGAAATTACAAATTAATTACGCTTGAATGAACAAGAATGATCGCAGACTTTCATTATTATATACTTTCATTATGATTTTGATTAAATAAGCATAGCAAAAAAGCAAAAAATAGTAAGCATTATTATTTTATTTTTTTATTAGGTATGTAAGCTAAAATATTTCTTTGGAAGCAACAATAAAGCTAGTAAATAAGTGAGTGAATAAAGTGTATGACATGACTTCTTATAAAACATGTTATCTCTTTGGCCAACCGTTCTAAATTAGGTTCCCGTATCACGCGAAGACTATCAATTTTCCTTTTCATTCAGGCGTACGTACTTAAGTAACATGTACCTACAATATTACCAATAGTAAGTTGTTGGTAGGTACTAAAGTAGAAATAGTAAGACCCTAATCTTCTTAGGTCTAGTGGGTCTCTTTACTACGCCATTTGACCCTAGTCTAGTCTGACAGCCGGCCTAACATTGTTGGTTATTATTTAACCTTTATATTTTTAAAAAATCATATTCTTTCGTGACAAGGAATCTCAGGATTGAAATAAAACTAAATCTTTTATTTTTTCGTCTGAAAATTGATAAACCAAACCAAATGCAGTACGAAAATGTTGATGATTTTGAAGTTGAAGTAAACGTTTTCTGGGACGTATTGGAATTGAATATAAAAATCGTTTGAATAGGGCCCCCTTCTGCTCTCACACGTTGGAAATGTTCCATAAAAAAATCTCTTTACTACGCCATTTGACCCTAGTCTAGTCTGACAGCCGGCCTAACATTGTCGGTTATTATTTAACCTTTATATTTTTTTAAAATCATATTCTTTCGTGACAAGGAATCTCAGGATTGAAATAAAACTAAATCTTTTATTTTTTCGTCTGAAAATTGATAAACCAAACCAAATGCAGTACGAAAATGTTGATGATTTTGAAGTTGAAGTAAACGTTTTCTGGGACGTATTGGAATTGAATATAAAAATCGTTTGAATAGGGCCCCCTTCTGCTCTCACACGTTGGAAATGTTCCATAAAAAAACATTTAAATACCACTTCTAATAAAAATGGAAAAGTTCGAGCAGCACAAAATATTTTTATGGTTCCATAATTCCTTAATCTCTCTCTACGTAAACATCACTTCTATTAAGCCCTTTGATGTGGAAGTCCCACTGAAATATCAACATAAAACGTGTCGGTTAAATAAACTTATACGTAAGTACACAGTAAAGTAGTTTTCCCGGAAAAGGGTAGATGAGCAAATAATGGTACACTCGTCGACCAAAAGAAACCCCAAATAAATAATATTTGTCGACGATTTGGGACCATACAAATTCTCCTTAATTTCCTAATCATTTTCCTTTTTGATTTTGTTACCCCTGGGAAAGATAGAAAACATAACCACGGAAAAGGAAATATGATTTCTGTATGATATAATTTACTCAATACTCAATTTATTTGCATTCTACAGTGTGTAGGTATTTAAAACCTATCTCATCCATCCATCGTCATCATCTAACTACCTCTCCTATTATAATTTAATACCCATCTTTTAAGACCGTTCACTCTAGGGAGGTCTTCGACCCGTTTAACCCTTTTGCCAACCCTCAACAAAATATTACTGCGGCAGTCATGTTATTTATTATGAATGAAAAACTTGTCACTGGTTCGAGAGTATAAGTTATTGTTTAGTCTAATTATTCGCAGATGCGTCGTCTGGTACGTTAGGCAAATCTTTATGTCTGGAACGAATGGTACCGCTCGCGTTCCACAAAATGTACTTGCCCAAAATGCGTAGGTACTGTGAAAATGGAAGTTAAAATAATTTTATTGAAGCGTAGACACATAAATTTGAAATTTTAATTTACCTAGTAGTGCGGTCACTACACTGGTATCATAAATTATTCATTACTGTCGCGAAATGAAATGTTTATACAATAGTATTTCATGAAATAGTTAATTACAATTTTCAACAAGGTATATTAAGTAGTTCTCTATTCCGGAATATTAATTATTCCACCTCTACTGTTTTTTGGAATTATTTATTTTGCGCAATGATTATATATTATTTTACCTTATTGATACTAACAGGATCCTCTTCGCGAGGGTTTCAGCCTTAGCTCAATTTTTGTAAACAATATTTTAAATCTTTATAAAAATATATTAATTATATTAATAAGGAGGTGCCATAAGGCGCTGACCAATGACTATACAGCGTCTTGACTGCTCATACGGGCGACTCAGGCTCACGGGACATCAATGAAACTGCACTTATTATATTACACGACCATATGCGTGGCCATTTTAGTTTTAACTAGACATGGATCTCTGCACACGCGATTATTTTGATACCTTTTATAACATTTCTGCATAAATAAAAACAATTATCAGTTTCTGTTCAATTAAATAGTCGTCTGGAACTTCCAGCTATAAAAAAGATGGCATAACGTTTCAGCTGTAAGTAAAATGTATTTATAAATTTATAATTTAATAATATTATGAATAGGTGCAGGGTTCAAGCTAAATTGGTTGTTTACTTAAAATGGCACAAGTCCCTTTCTCTCACTAGGGTATTGTCAATACGTCAGTTAGGAATTAATGTCGACTCCAGCTATATAATAATAATGACGTGTAAAAGTGAATTTTAAATCCTAATTGCACAATAAATTATTTGGATTTGAATTTCATTTAAGAGAATTTATTGGTCTTTCCGACAGGGATTAACATTGCTATCATTTTTACTAGACATACTTTCAGTCGATTAAATTAGCTGATTGACTTAATTTGAAGTTAAACTTGAAGTCTTATGTCAGTGTTATATTGCACCCAGTTAACACCCTATCAGTATAGTTTAAAAAAAAATGTAGAATTGAATGTAGATTAAAGAATCGAATTCAGAATCGAATAGAAAAGACGTTGATTTTATCGATTTCGATATTACTCGTATTGTTGCAAAACTGACTTGTGTATCACTGTGTTTGGAACATTCGTCCTGACATTGTTGCATCGACCAATCACAAGCGCTGTATTTTATTCGTCCCCGGCCCGCAGTGATCTAGTCGGGTGTAGTGTTGCCCAAATTCAGTCTTGGTCTTGCAGTCTTGGTCTTGTTCTTGCGTTTTTGCAAGACCAAGACCAAGAACAAGACCACGTATTTTTAGCAAGACCAAGACCAAGACTGACCGTGCAAGACTTGAGCAAGAACAAGACATAGCCTGCAAGACTCTTGCGTCTTGCAGCTAGGACTTAGCGCTATTTCACTGAGTAGTTGGGTGTAACAGTTCGGTGTATAGGTAGGTACGCTTAGGAATTCTATGAGACGCAAAAAACTGTATCAAAGAATATGAAAAACTGGACCTATGCGCATTACGACTAATACCATAAACATAGCGAATAAAAAAATATGTATTAAAATCAAACTGAGTGCATGCATAGTTATGTTTTAACCATCGGCACTTTGATAATGCGGCATCAAAGGTTTTGTACTTACTTCTCAAAGAAATTTGCCGCTTTTCGGAAGTACATGGTTATGATACACGCGCCGGCGGCTTCTTTTGAAATCTAAAACAATCGTTGCCGCCACGCCGAAATCATAACATTTGACACTATTTGATTGCCGCCATAGGGCGTATGTATACTCATGCAAAATAATTTCCTAGTAGAGTACCTACAGGTGTTCCAAAGAATAAATAAGTTTCAGAGTGCTTAGGATGAAAATGAATACATTATACTGATCACGCAAGTAGTATTATGATTAGGATAAAATGGTAAGGATAGGTAGTAGATGTCATATTAATTCATTCTAGTAAGTATATATTATAATATTGATTACTTATATGGTTTTAAACTAATTACTTAGGTACTATTATTGTACATTTAGTCATTATATTTCTTAAGTTTTTACAAGAAAAAATAGCAAAAAAGTGTTCAAATATCACCCGTTTAATAAATATTGTAGCCACTTTTAAATATACTTGAAACGTGTAAAAAAATCTACAAAACTAATAAAATAATATAAAAAGCGTAGGTACTTACCTACTAATAAAATAAAAAGCCTGCGATAAGAGTTTTGTATTACTTACCAGCCCGAATATCTCTGAGAGAGATGATGAGAGTAAGTATTTACTAGCTGTGCCCGCGACTTCGTCCACGAGGAATAGTAACTTTGGAGGTATAGTGACGTTCAGGACTTATTTATTTATTTTAAAACTTCTGTCATCAAACATACAAACGAACTCTTCAGCTTTATAATATTAGTATAGATGTACGCCAAAACATTCACTTATATGTAAAGAATAGTGATTGGCACTAATTCTATTTTATTCACGCGTCGTGTCTGTACAAGTAGGTAATATTTAGCGTGTGTTTGTACGCCGCACGCGGCATTGTTTGATTTGCGGCGGCATCCTTTTCATAGAGCCGGCACGTAAATAAATGATAAATCGTAAAACTCTTTTATTAAATTTCTTATAAGTTGAGGGTTCAATCTCTTTCTAGACAGATAAGTATTGTTCTTTAAAATACAGTCAAGTTATTGTAATTAATTTGTTTTTTTACATGTTTTAGCAAATGTAAGCTTATAAATCATAAATGTTTATTAAGAAACAGTTACTTCCATGGAAAACGACATATAGGTCAGTTGATTTTTCGAATTTCTTATCAAATCTTCAGTTATTTATTAATCTGCTTGATCTTTACTATGGCTATGTTAATTCAAGCTCACAATGTTCCAATTCTAATACGTTTTTCTAAGATTTAAAGTAAACTTTAATAAATAGTAATAGACTAATAGGTAATTGCAAGACTTGCAAGACTCTTGCTGCAAGACCAAGACCAAGACCAAGACTGGGAGCGCAAGACCAAGACCAAGACCAAGACCAGGTGTATTGGCGCAAGACCAAGACCAAGACTGGCTAAGTCTCGTCTTGTTCTTGCATTTGGGCAACACTAGTCGGGTGTCTAGACAAAATCGGTCTATCAGCTCTCAAGTGCTTTGCTTGTCAAATGGTATTGGATTATCTCCTGACAATATTATATGCACTGATTTTCGTAACGGATATGCAGACACGAGGTTGAATAATATACATTAATAAAGATTTCCAATCAAGGTTGGAAAAGATAATATCTAGCATTCAGGCATTTTTCAATTTTATTAAATGACTAGCTTTTGCCAGCGGCTTCGCCCACGTGGATGTCGGAAATTATCCCACGGGAACCGTAAATTTTTCCGAAATAATAAAAGTAGCCTATGTGCTATTCCAGACTACAATCTATCTTTCTGCCAAATTTCATCCAGATCCGTTCAGCCATTCTGGCGTGATTGAGTAACAAACATCCATCCATCCATCCAAACTTTCCAATTTATTATAGTAGTAAGATTACCAAGGTCACATGGTCAGTAGTTCAATGGTAATGTCATGGTATTAGAATTAGTACCTGGATGACCGAGCTCTGCACGGGTGAAAATAGAGAAAACGAACTTTCCCAGAAATGAGACCTATCTAGATCGTTTTTTCGTAAACCCATAATATTCCAACTAACATTGAAATCGTTAGAGCCGTTTTCGAGAACGTGGTTACAAATATACAAATATTGCTCATTTATTATATAATAATAAATGAGCAATATTTGTTTTGATACGATGTAAACGACTAGATATTTCATTGCATTCCAATCCTTGAAGACTGGATTCCAATTGATAGTCATCATAATAATCCGAATATCAAAAACGTTCAAGTAAATGAGTTTCCACGAAATGAGCCCCAAACAGGACCCAAACTTTCCGTTCAAAACTTATAAACTATAAGTGGAATTGGTAAGTACCTACTTAAAATAATTTAAAGAGGAAAATGTTCGCTCCACTTTGCTAATAATACCTAATAATAATCTCATTAACATGCTTGAGGCCACTTACTAAAATCGTGTTTGTGTTGAAACTTACCGAGCATTCTGATGACTCGTCTCTGCGATGCTCCGTTCCTGTACTGCATCTGACCACTCGCTCTCTCATTACTGTCCACCGAGAGCTTCTTCACGGGATGCAACACTCGAGAGGTCCGCAACTTAATGCCTATCAACGCGTACAACACTGATATCATCGACATAGGCACCACGAAGAACACGAAACTAGATATAACAAACACTTGATGAACACCTACACCCTTCACTGTACACGCGCTCACCCTCACGCCATTATCCACATACGACACTATACCGAACTGCATCGCTTGCGGCACCGCCGTACACAACGCAAACACCCATATAGCTATTATAAACCGCACAGCCCGTGACAGCTTCGACATGGTATGTGACATGAAAGGTCGACATATCGCTATGTACCTCTCCACCGTGAACGCGGTAATTGTCAACACTGTGGCGTTAGCTGACGTCTCCGACGCCAGTCCTATGGCGATGCAGTGCGCCTCACCCAGCGGGTACGTGTCTGGGTTCCATAATCTATGCACTTCAAACGGTAAGCCACATACTAATAATATGAGATCTGAGATCGCCAGACTGAACAGATAGAAGTTGGTGGCGGTGTGCATTGAGCGATTCTTTGCGATGACCACGCAGGTGCTGGTGTTGCCGAGGATGCCGGCGACGAAGATGACGACGTAGGTGACGGTGAGCGGCACCACCAAGTCCAGCGCGTACTGCTCGTCGTAGGCCGCGGGGTGGCTCGTCACGTTTGTCGTGTTCATCATAAACGGGTCCTCATACTCGTCGATGCTCGGGGGCGCTGGCAATGTCATTTTACCTGTGAACAAGAAAAACTTGTTTACATCGAAGATTAACATAAACCCCTATAAAATAAAAATAAAACTGAGGCAGGGGTTAAAGTCCTGCGCGCAACCAGTTCGAGTATTTATTTGTGTTAAGTTAACACAATTATAAAGTCTATAATTGTGTTAACTTAATACTGGCGTAAATAAATTATACCTTATGATGATTATGGCCCATAAACACGGTATGTACATACTGCTACATACATTAAACTATTATTTAACTCATTGTGGTTTAGCTGCACGTAAACATCTTGAAGGTCACCCACTAAATGGCCGTTAACATGACCAAATTACTGATTAGAACGCGATTAACTTTGTCGGTGGGGGTGGACACGCGTGACGTAATCAATCTTGTATTTATGCCGTTTCTTATAGAAAAAAAAATACCTATATGTGTCAATAAATAGCGTAAGTTAACTCCATTTCTTCTAACCAGTTATTTAAAGTATTAAAATGTAGATAATTTAAAATGCTACAGAACATAATGGTCTAAGGGCAATGCTCTAGAGGTCAGCACGAGTAGAGCTGTATCTGACATTTCGCGTTTGTATTTATTTTGATTACCTAAACTTAATCGACCTAAACGTTTCCGAAAATTCGATTGAGAAATACTGCAAGTCATCCTTTGTGAACTTCTACAAAAGTAATTATTAGCTATCATTTAATTTTCGTATTTTGAAGCAGCCGAACATGTCTCTAGGTAAGTAGGTATCGAGTTTGTTGACTCTAAGATTTATCAAAAAATCTATTCCCCATAACACTAATAAGCAAGAAACATAAGGTGAACATTCCTGAGGGAAATCAAAAGAACTGGAACTCTTAAAAGCAATCAACTAATAACGAATAAGAAAACCAATCGTATTTCCTTGAGGTAGATCCTGTTTATTCTGTCAACCATTATAATGTATCAATATTATAATAATGTTACGTAGTGCAAGAAAAGTTTAAAAATTAAAGTAAAATTAAAGTAAAAATTTTCAATACACTTCCTCGAACACTGGTTCATATCGCACTACGATTAGGTTCACAATGCAATATATTTCACACGCGTGCGATTGTTCATTTTCCAACACGTGTGTGTGTGGGAATAAAAATTGCCACAGATAACTTATACCTATCCTTAGATGAAATTGGTTCAATGCCTCTATTAACACCGTCTCTATTCGGAGGTAAATGTTTTTTTATAATCTCGGCAAAGAGATATGCGCCTTTACGGCGTTAATATTTTTTGAATATTTAAATAATGTTTATAAATTGAATATCATCAAAAACTATGATTATTACAATAAAAAAAACGTTTATGAACAAATTAACATTTATTTGTGTTGTAAACTCAAAAATAATTGAATTTTGTATTTTTATATTAGGCTGTATAATGGCTTTATACCTTTGCTTCTCCTTCAACCTGGCGAAAGCAAAGCGCGGAAAAAAAAGAAAATTTAAAATATAGTTTCCTAATAATTCAAGACAAAAATATTTTTCGTTATTTTATTGTATTTCTTCAAAAGTGTATTTATAAACGTCGTTTGATACACGTGGACATTTGTTATTGCAGTTCTCGGCTCAAAAACAACCTCGCCTTCAGCTCGGGTATTAATTCCGCCTCGAATGCAATAACAGAAATTCTCCACTTTTATCAAAATGTACCTACTATTTTAATTTAGGTATATATGTATAATGGTTTAGCTTTTTTTAAGTTATAACTTTTGCACGGATCGATTGGAGGTTGAGCTACGCTTACCCAGGTCAGTCTGTCGATGGATGACCATCCATTATCGAGATCCTTCCGTGCCTCTGTAGCTTAACGTGCTTTCCGGGCATCTTAAAGATCAAAAGAAAGAGCAACGGTAAAATACCAAATATCTAAAAATTACAGTCGGGATCAACGGATCCCGACATTACATATTAGTGGATCTTTAACAGTCATTACGGGTAGTCAGAAGCCTGAAAGGCTGACAACCAATCATACTCGTAACGAGGTGTATAGTACTACCCAGTAAGTGGGTTGTGGAGGTCAGATAAGTACTTAGGTAGTCGCTCCATGTAAACTACTGGTATTCAGTTTCATCCGGTTAGACTGGAAGCCGACCCTAACATAGTTGGGAAAAGGCTAGTAGGCGATGATGGTTTAGCTATTTGCGACTTTATATTCCGCACAAGTTCAAAATCTAGTTTCGATCTAATTTGAATATCGTAAATCTTCAGTTATTATTTTTTTAAATTAACGACACTGAGATTACAATTTTTAAGTTGGACATTGACCTCACAAAAACTTAAGCTACCCAGTGTTGTTGTCCTTGTCACTTGTTCATTCCTGTAATGAAGACAAAACGAAGAAATGTGTGGCTGTACACAGACCCACGACGTAAAAGAATGTCTTGTTAAGGACAGTCATATTAAAAAAAATGTGTTACATAGTACCTATCAAAAATACAGTTTTCTGTGGCGCTATTTTATAACTTCCGGTATTTTGCTTTACCTTGATCTTGTTGACACTCGTCTTCATAAAACAGCGGAAAACTTCAAACCAACTGGCCAAAGTAGTTTGACGCGTTTTTAAAGGACATTAAGATCTGTTTTGAAATTTTGTTGATAGCAGTAGCGACTGGCCCTATATTAAATAATTTTCGGCGCCCCTTTCAAAACTTATTAATTACTTGCATCTGAATTGTTGCACATACTGTACCCTTGTCAAAACTTTCACTCTTTGCCTCTGCCATGTTGTCATAACATTATAAGTTTGTAACGATTCCCATGATTAAAAAGAAACGTGATACAAAAACGTGACAACGCTTCGCTCGTATTTCACTCCTCATATTTTATCCAAACCGATAGCCGGGGCTATTTAAAAAAAACGATGCATAAGGAGTAAGTTCTACTTATAGTTTCAAAATGATAAACCAGAACGAATTAATAAAATTGTACGTGGCGTAAAAGATAAATAAATAAACGTCATTTAAATCATATGGAAATGCTGGCTCGTATTAGCACCTCAAATTTATTTGATTTAAATTATTTAAATCAATTCAAAAGTAAACATTGTTAGGAGGAATATTGAATAATATTATTATGTTGTTTGCCTCCGCATACTTCCTTTAACACGCGATTATATCGCGTGTCGCGCCTGTTTGTATGAGCCTTTAGGCATCTACAAAATAATAATAATAAATTATGACGGACATATCATTGGTTTGTAATTAATGTCAATATTACGACTCCATTGTTTTACAAACAATTTCCTATTTTAATATCCCTTTGTAGTTCAAACAATAAAAGGCAATACGTTTGGTAATGAAACGTTAATAATGACGTAATAAATGTGGGTCGCACTATAAACTGCACACTACGAGGCAGCTTACGTAGATAACACGTGTTTCTAGACATGTTTGTTATTCTCGATGAAAACAAAGATTTTGCGGCAAATGTTATTGGAAAATGTAGGTAGGTACTATATGTATACTGAGATTTGCCTGCATTGCTTCCCCATGCAATGTTCGCGAATATTTTTTAAGTTGAATAATGAATTAATGAGATTTTTCATATTTAGAAGGATAGAAAAGAATAGAGAATCAGCTTGACGAGTAGCATTCATTACTAGCGTTTGTCCACGGCTGCGCCCGCGTGGAGGTCGGAAATTAACCCACGGGACAAAAAATATCCTATGTCCTAAACTAGGTAAAGATCTACCCATGTGCCAAATTTCATCGAAATCCGTTTAGCAGTCGTAGCGTGAAAGCGTAACAAACAAACAAACTCACTTTCACATTTATAATATTCGTTAGTAGGTATAGTTAGTATAGGTAATATTAGTTAGGATAGTAAGGATTAAGATAGGTTTCTAAAATAATTATTTATATTACTAGGTACTTATAGATGTTTCAGGTCTAAAACCTCTGCTGTACCTATGTTTCTTTTACTCGTTTAGGTTGGTACTGAAAGTCCCCGTTCACACGGCGATCATCAGTACCATATTTTACAGTAAAAAGTTGGATACTCACGTAAACATCCCACTGTTCACACGGTTAACACAAATGCAGTATGAAACTGCCATGTCATTGTGCTACTAAAATTATACAATAAAATATCGTACCTACTGCTCATTGCGGAACGTGTGAACGGAGCCTAAGTTTTCTTCCAGAGTAGGTATTCCAAAAAATTGCACGTCTTGTTCCGTTACATATACAGGGTTGGTTTTCTATGACCAGCCAAATTTTCACAGGGTTTTCTAGCCATGATATAATTATATGAAGAACTTTCACTATACCAACTTTGAAATCACGAAAAAAAAATCTGCTGTTTCATACATTTTGGTCGAGTAGGTATTGAACTTTTGTATGAAACAGCTGTTTTTTTTTCGTGATTTTAAAGTTGGTCCCAAAGTAAAAGTTGTTCATATTTACGGGTAGAACGCCCTGTGAAAATTTGGCTGGTCATTGAAAACTAACCCTGTATAATAGGTACGATGACAATAGTGGTTATTTTCAGATCCATTGAAAATAATGACTATCAAGACGCCGATATTTAGTAGCGTTGGATAATTAAGATGAAAATTGAACGTCCGGGTCCGTTCATTGCATCAACTAGGACGCAAAAAAAACTGACGTAGGTACAATACTCTGTTCTTTATTGCATTCCATATGTATTACATAGATGGTATAGCAAAAAATATGGTGTGGCGAGTAAATAGCCTGCACCTTTGAGATAGTTTTAAGACTAAAAATAGAAAATTGCTAATTATGTATCAATTTGGCGGACCTCAATAACAAAAATAAAATCCCTCATTTTTGAATCTTTAATAAAACAAAACCAATACCACATGAGATGAACTTGCAGCAATTTAAGCCCACGTACTTTTGCAATCCAGAGATTTCACACAGACTTTTATGGGGAGATGGGAGGTTTCTGATTCGTGCACGCATGACCTCTTAAATGGGCTGCCGGCCGGCGAGCCAAATCTTCTTAAATCCACTGTTGGACTGGTTGGAACTCGAAAATCCATCACAACACTATAAGTTCTTGATGAAGCACAGATGCAAGACCATTTATTTTTCGAGAAACTTTAAGAGTTCACCAGAAAGGAATTTTCAAAAGCGGAGCGTTGAACACATAAAAAGTTGGAACTCACTAAATACTGCACACACTGAGAGTCAGTCAGCTAAGCATTATCGTGTATATTTGCCAAGGCACAGAATAAAGGCTGCTTCAAACAGGCGCGACACGCGACGCCAATCGCACGCGACACAAAGGCACTGCTCGTCGCATGACACGCGGTGCCATTGGGTCGCGTGCGATTCGCATCGCGTGTCGCGCCTGTTTGTAGAGCCTTATAGCATTTCGTTTATTTCCATCGCTGAGCTTATCTTTAATTTGGATACCGCACCTAGCCATAGTTCGATGGCCGATGACAAATGAGTCCATGATTACTAACCTAACACAAAAAAAAAATCGATGCCTCAACGCTATTGAATTATTTTAACCGATTGGAAATATTTATAGGAATATTCTCATCTCAGTTTAAGCCTATCGTGTACAATTAATAGTAAAGTTGGTAATTTATGAGTTTCCATAGATTAGCTTAGAAATTCAAACAATACTAGAATTGATTGCATAATAAGTACGTCCCGTGTCCTAGAACTAGTTTGATCAAAGAGATGCAAACATGGAAGCAACTATATAATAGCTTTCATGTTCCACAATCTAGAATTTCATGAAATTTTCCGTCGTTGAAGTACAATTTATCGAGAATAAATACTACTGACGTATGTTGACATCACAAGTAAAGAAATACCTAGTAAATGTATGCTACTGTTTCTTGCCAGTTAATTGACAGCTAGCTCCAAAGCACTCCCGCTAAATATAACCTGGGTAAACCCGTAAACCCTGGGCTTGGCTGGGATTACCCAATACCCGAGCAACGCATAAACAGTATCGAGATTCAAGAATAAAACTACCAAAAAGTATCTCGTATATAAAAAGTTTATGGTTTGTAAGCGAAATAAATACGAATTTTCCGTGGCGTACCATGTGCATATTAATCATTAATTTAAATTTTAAAATAACCTGTTTTTAAACTGGCAACTTTTTTGATTCGACGTTATTTTTATAGTGTAAACACGCTGTATCCAATAAGTACCGACCTTGCACACGTCCAACTTTTTACTAGGGGCTACTTTAACCATAAAAATTACTACCAAACGTCCTTGACTCCGTACTTACCAGTTTAACATTATATTGTTTTAAAAATCTGCTGTTTTAGCAGGTTTTGTAGTACACACGGCTACACATTAAGCTATACATTTCCAGTTTACACTGACCTATCATTGTAAGGAAATCCTATACAATGTGAGATCAGTTTATATTGGAAATGTATAGCTTGATCTGTAGCCTGAAGTTTCACGTACCTAAAAGATGTACGTGAAACTTAAATGCAAATTCAAGTTGTTCTGTTTTATAAATCGATGTTTCAATGACATGAAATAATAAAATTGCACAGTTATAAGCACATTATAATGCTTTTAAATTCTGGTTGTTTCAATAACACAAACCAAAGTTTCAAAATTGACAAATATCACGCAAATCTTTTTCTATTAATTAATATATATAGGGTGACTGGTAATTAGTGACCGATACTTAAACACATGATTGTGATTATGATAATAAACAACTTTTACTGTGGAAACAAATCTGAAATCACGAAAAAAAATGAGCTGCTCCCTACATTTTGCCGAGTTATGCGAACATGAATGTATGGGACAGCTGATTTTTTTTCGCGATTTCAGGTTTGATCCCATAGTAAAAGTTGTTTGTTATCATGAGTATAATCATGTGTTTAAGTATCGGTCACTAATTACCAGTCACTCTATTTATTAGAAACTGCCTGGTAATAATTATGGCTATACCAAAGCAATTTAGATTATTATAAACGCTAAAGTTTGTGAGGATGAATGGATGGATGTTTGTTACTCTTTCACACAAAAGCTACTGAACGTATTAAGATGAAATTTGGCACACAGATAGTTTAGAACTTAGATTAACACATAAGATACTTTTTATCTCGATATTCTTACGGGCTCGAGACTTAAGCGGGTGAAACCGTGGGGTGCTCCTAGTTGAAAATTAAATATAATAATCAGAGATGAAACAAATTATAGTTCGGCCGCCATAATATATAGCAAAATGCTTTCTACGGGCCTTCACGTACTGCCTCCAAATATTTTTTTTCATAAAATATTTTATCATGAAACCTAAATGTGTTTGGGTTCCCTTAAACTCTTATTTATCGACGATGGCTCTCTAGCGACTTAAGGTGTGAAGAGCCTTATAAAGGTTGTTATAGATATTACCATCCGTATCCTGTTCTACCAGTAGGCAAGTGAACTATAGCCTTACGATATTAGATGCTCTATTTTCTCTAGTAAAGTGTTTGTTGTGTTTGGAGAAAGATTGAATTTCAACGTAGACAGTATAAGTATTTCATTTTCACATTTCAGGAAAAGTAATATTTTTTTAAAAATAATTTTGTTTATATAAACCAAGTTCTTTAATATTGTGCAATTTGCACTGTGATTATATTATTATATTATACGATGTAGGCTACCAAATTTTTAGTTATACCTACCTAATCCTATACTATTAAATGAGCAATATTTTTATATTATACCTATATATTTTTGTAATCAAGTTCTCGACAACGGCTCTAACGATTTCGATAAAACTTGCAATATAGGGGTTTACGGGGGCGAAAAATCGATCTACCTAGGTCTCTTGACTGGGTAAATTTAAAAAAAATCGTTTTCTCTATTTTCACCCGAGCAGAGCTCGGTCGCAGGTACTAATAATAAAATAATAATAATATTATATATTTTATTGATACAAATCCTTACAATAAGCTTAATATCTAGCTAAAGGTCACAATAAATAAAGGCGCACAAAAGTTGAAACCCTGACTCCTAAACTAGGAATACCTGTAACTAGGAGTCAGTGTTCTGCTGCCACTTGGACACTATAAACCCTTTAGAGAATTAAGAGCTAGTAATCTGATGCTATACAAAAATAATATATTACTATGTAGTGATTTTAAGAAGAAAAAAAACAATTTGATAAATAAAATAAAAATAAAAAATTAAATTAAAAAGTAAAATGACTGTGTGGATGATTCTGTATGTGTGACTGGGAATCGTGTGTTATGTTTGCGTTGTGGGGGTTTGTGTGTGTGTGTGACTGAGAAACTTATTTATTTTGTGTTGTGTGAGTGTGTTATGAGGAGCCCAAGTATGTGAAATAATCTTTTTTAACCTTCATTATTATTCATACATTTTCGTCTCGAGTAGGTAAACATATAATATTAATTTAACTTTCATGTTTCTAAATCAATTTAATTTGGTGTATTTAAACTGTTTACAAAATACCCAACTGGAATAATTCGTCAAATCGACACGAACCTGCGCACTACTTTACGTTTTTAGGGTTCCGTACCAAAATGGTAAAAAGGAACCCATAAGGTGCGATTCAGTCTGGATGTCTGTCTGTCTGTCACAGCTGGATATCTCAAGAACATGATATCAACTTGATATTTGTAACAGTTTTAGATGACGTTTGCCCAACTATTTTGCAAATGAAAAAGAAATACAAATATATATGGATTTTTTGTAACAGGGACTGAAAGGGGTTTTTAAAAATTCGAAGTAGACTAGGGCATGTGAGGTATCATATAAAAGAGCGCTGTTTGTACATTCTCAAACATTTTACTCCGAAGTTTGCATAGAGAAAAATCTGAAATTATTCTATGTGGTAGAAGTTTATGTAAAGATTACAAGAAAATTAAAATGTCTCTAAATAGCACACTTTTTCAGAAATTGTAATCGAACCCTCAGTGCGTGAGTCCGACTCGCTCTTGACCGATTTTTTAAAATAAATATTATCGTTTGTAACAATGTAAAATTCAAATTCAGCGAGAGCAGGGTCTTAGAACCTCTGACGTGGGTAGTACATCCCTCCCTAACTGAATTTAAAAAATAAATCAGAACTTTTATTTTGTCCCAATCCTACACCGGAATCCAAATCATCCTAACGACTGGACCATAAAATTTTATTACCAACTTGATAAAAAAACTTTAAAAGAATAATATACCAGTTCTTACCGCTTTTATAAAGTCGAAAGAATTCGAGGTTACAACTTACTGTTGTATCTTAAATATGCAAAAGTAGAGCAATCGACTGGTTAAAAATCAAATAGCCTTGACTTTGTAACGGGATTAATTTATTACTTAATCAACAAGTATAGATAACTAGCTTTTGCCCGCGGATTCGCCCGCGTGGCTGTCGGAAATTATCCCACGGAAACGTACGTCCTGGATGAAAAGTGGCCTATATCCTAATCCAGGTTATGGTCTATCCATGTGCCAAATTTCATCCAAATCCGTACAGCCGTTTTAGCGTGAAAGTGTTACAAACAAACTTTAACCTAAATTTTATAATGTTACTAGCTGCGCCCCGCGGTTTTACCCGCGTAGACCGAGATAAAAAGTAGCTTCTGTGGTAATCCAGGTATAAGCTATCTACATAACAAATTTCATCGAAATCGGTCCAGCCGTTTGAGCGTGAAGAAGTAACAAACATACACACTCACAAACTTTCACCTTTATAATATTAGTGTGATAGTTAGGATATATACTTATCTATTTACCTAGGTTCCCGTATGCCCCAAGGTGTACGTATGACAGGATTCTATAACCTTTCATGCAGATAAACACTGTCCGTGTTGTAAAATTCTAACTTGATGAGATATAAAGATTACTCTATTAATTTAACCACAGTCAAGTAAAACAGCACATGTTAAAGTTTTACTAATATACTACGTATAGAAAACGCAAATAAAATACAAGTATATAATGTTTTAGTCTACAACCTATCACCTAAGATGATATACAAAATGGAATCCGTATAAAAATAATGAAATACATAGATCCATAGAAGGTTCAATAAAATAAAGAAGTGCGGAATTTGGCAGAATATCTTTGAAACGGAATAAGATTTGATGGCCAAACATCACGAGAAATTGCAGAATTCCGCAAGCATCGGTCAAGGCTGTTTCCGTATTTAATAAAAGTGGTTTCTTTACTCGTATAAGGAATAGTTTTTCTTTCTTGAAGGGATGATTGAATATGATCAAGTCTCCTGTCAATAAGTAATAGAAAACTAATATTTAAAAAATAGTTTTCTATTACTTATTATTATTACTCATTGTAGATTAATCTATATAAGTTCTATAATATTAGCTACTTATTAGCTTTGCTTTTTTTTACTATATAGGTCCTACCCTACCCATTACCCGAGCTTTAATCCTTTGCAACCATATTTGTAACCTTCACCAAATCTTCATCCGTCGTGCTCTTGTCACCGCCGGGGTGCCAGCTGTTTTAGAACCCATTGGCTTGGCACGCGACGATGGGAAGAGACCAGACGGAATGACCATAATGCCTTGGAAGGTAGGTAGGCCTTTGGTGTGGGATGCAACGTGTAATGACACCCTTGCGCCATCCCATCTTCCTAGCACGGTGGGCTGTGATGGGGCGGCTGCTGCGGGTGCGGAAAACCTCAAACGGCGCAAATACTCTAATCTTATTGGAACTTATATGTTTGAGCCGTTTGGGGTTGAAACACTAGGGCCATGGGGTCCGAGTGCCCTTTTAGTTTTTTGGGACATTGCCAAGCGGTTGGTCGACTCTACCAGTGACCAAAGGGCTGGCCTATTTTTTGGGCAAAGAATTAGCATTGCCATACAACGTGGCAATGCTGCCAGCCTTTTGGGCACTTTTCCTGTCGACAGCGATGCGGACGAATTTTTTGATGCCCTATGATTATTTCCCCTCCTTTTTTATATACTTGTACATATTTTTTGTTTTTATGATTATTAGATTTTAAATTATGTAAATATTCACCAAATTAATCTTGGACCTTTAATAAATAAATCAATCAATAAAAAACTCACTGATATCAATTTAGTAAATTATTTTCTAGTGTTCTATCACTGCAAATTCAACGCCTTCTTGCCGATACCGATACCGATACTCTTAGTATTGAATTTAAATGAAGGTAAAATAAATAAAACACAAGTTGGCTTATTTTTTTAAATAAATTTAAAAATAACAACATTACTAATTAAGGTGGTGGTGGTGTTAGTAATTAAAATTAACATGAATCAGATTTTTTTTTTAAAAACAAAGAACTCAAGTTTTGCGGAAATGGGATTTCGCAAATCTGTTTGAATGAGACCTGCGGTGGAAAATAGTCTCATAGATGCGACGGAACTCATTTGGAAAAGTAAAGTATTTCTGGGCCATTTTTTCAAGTTTGGGTAAGACTTCATTGTTCGTACCTCGTTTGCAATAAAAAGACAAAACAGCACGCGCGTTTCCATTACTTTTTAAAGCGCGAAAGTTGAAAAGTATCGTTGTACCGGCAATAAAAAAATCGCCGATGCCGATGTATCGGCAAACCCGTAGTATCGCCGATATATCGGTATCGGTACTGGATGCACCCCTAACTTAATTAATTTCCTTAAAATGAGCGAGTCTATAGAAAAACATGTATGCTCCAATGTAAATCTAAATAACTTGCGTGTGTAGTGTAAACTGTAAGTCGACGTTCGCACGGACGTAAAAATTTCGCGGCGATTTTGTTTCGATTTTCGACGCCCTGCTTAGCGCCCAGAGTTGAAAATCCAATAGTGTGTTTTTCAGACGCGCTAGAATGCACTCTGTTGTTTTTAAGTTAGATTCTCAATGCTCGGCTCAACCAACGAGAGTTGAAAATCCAGTGCGCGATAAAATCCCGCCGCGGTATTTTTACTTCCGTACGTACCTCGACTAAACGTTAGTTGGTTAATAGATAAACAAAAATAATATCATGTGAAGTTATTTTACAGTTACAAAACAGTAACACGATAGTGGAGGGGATCGTCAACTTTTTGGTAAATGATAATGAACTGTGCAGATACAGGTGGACATCACAGGTCAGACTATCGCAGCCATAAATTTCCAGATAAAATGATTCATACGACACCGCACCGGTTTGGACAGAAAATTAATTTTAGCTATAAAACTTGTTATCTAGCTGGGAATAGTAGATTCTTGTCTCATTTACCATCGAATCACGCGGATGAATTGACACCTGCCAATATTCTACATTAGTGAGTTTCCGAAAAGGCCTACCTAAACCATGATGTAAGGGTACATCATGGTTTAGGTAGGCATGGTGTCTTGTCTTTTTAATTAAGTAGGTAGGGACCTACTAACTATAAAAAGACAAGACACCATGTCCAATTTTATACAAAAAACCTGTAATAAATGTTGAAAATTGCTTCATACCACAAAAATTTAATTAATATTTCAAATTGTGCATAATCTATGCATAATAATCTTGTGCATAATCTAAATAAAAAAAAAAGAAGTCCTGACTGATTGATTGACTGACTCATCAACGCCCAGCCCAAACCCTTGAACTTAGAAAGCTGGTTTTACACAAAGGTTCCCTTTGTAATGTAGATAAGGAATAAGGAAGGATTCCCCAGTAATACATTCCCGTGGGACATTTCCCGACATTAACGCGGGCGAAGTCGCGAGGGAAGTGCTAGTAATTTATAATTTGTATTTTTTTTATATTTGTATGATGCCTTGATAGATGAAGTCCTGGATGAGAAGTTATTAAACGCAACCATGTAAAATTGCGGTCCCAGCAAATAAACGTTATTTTCTAATAAAGCGATGTCGTAATTTTAATCTACGTTTTCATTACAGCTACCTATTGGATTTCAGTCGTCGAAATTGCCGCACTTAATGAAAGTGACATTAAGTAATGTTTGGGATCGAATCCAATCTAATTAAAGTGTGAAGCTAAAGGTGACTTCTCTCAGACATCTATCTGATCACCGATACCACCGCTAGACATAATAATAAGGTCAATATACTTTGGAAAATCCACGAAAATATTTGCGTGGGCAAGAAAATATTTCCTAAATTAGATATTCGCGAACGGTCTGAATTTGGTGCTAAAAACAAAAAGTAGATCGAGGAAATTGAAAGCGGTACGGTTATAGAAAATGTCATCAAAATAACTACAGATGAAAATTGGTATTAATAACTAGTTTATTATTAACAACATTATCTAATAAAACATAAATGATCCTTGTTGGCACAAAAGCGACAGATTCGTTAGGATGGATAGCAGTATTCTCTTCACCTCTGATAATATCTTATTGCGAATACTAATCTCGGTGGATTGGCAGGATCTAAGCGTGGCTATTATCGCCCTTAATCTTGTCAGTTTAGGCGATCAATACCGTATCATGTTATGTATAAAATAGTTTTCATGACTACGCACTGTTTACTCTCAAAGGAGAAGTAATTTTCCGAATCGAAAAATATTAGGAACTGAATACATTATGTAGAAGTTTTCTCCATCAATATTCAGTACTGAAGCCATGAGTTTCATTTCTTATGGCCGTTGTGAGCTCAGTAGGTGTAAGATATTGGTAACGGTAACATGCGAGTCACGTCATACAACTATATGTGTCTGCGTGACCCAAATCTTTCTTTTTAGTATATATTTACAGTTATCCCTTTAAATAAGTAATATGTAGGTACAGGTACCTATTGTTTTGTTTACTGCAGTTCGTACCTGTAAGGAAAAGCTAAACAATTATTAAATGGATCGTGCAAACTTTGTTGGTAAAGTTTTGCTTTAGCATCGTTTTTACGGTTCCGTACCTCAAAAGGAAAAAACAGAATCCTTATAGGATCATTTCGTTGTCCGTCTGTCTGTCTGTCAGTTTGTCCAGACCCTTCTTCCCAAGAACGCGTGGAGGTATCAAGTTGAAATTACGTAGGTCTATGGTCCCTTGGAGTTCAAAAAAATCAAGCTTCTACCTCAACGCAATAAAAAAAAATTATCATTTATGAGACATATTTTGATACTCGCAAGTAAATAAAAACCTATAGGGTACTTCCCGTGGTCCAAGAATCGCAGTCTCATAGCACAAGTAAAGGATAAAGTCGAAAATTGTTAACTTGTAAGAAATTCTATCACAAAAAATCAATCAATCTGTCTAGCCTTTTCCCAACTATGTTGGGGTCGGCTTCCAGTCTAACCGGATGCAGCGGAATACCATTATTTTACATGAAGCGACTGCCTGTCTGACCTCCACAACCCAGTAACTGGGTAATACGATAGCCCTTGGTAAGACTGGTTGTCTACAATTACTACAATTACCTTGCTGAATACCGGCAACACGGATACTGGTCTATAATTGTTGGTGTCTTTACTGTCCCCAGATTTAAAAAGTGGTATAACCTTACTAAATTTCATTAAATCCGGGAAGACTCCTTCATTCACACACAAATTAAATATTAATGCTAAGTGTGGTGCTATAGTCTCGATTATGGATGTACAAGGTTTGATAGACATTCCCCATAGATCTTCGGTCATTTGATTTTAATTTGCCGAAAAGCTTTTACAACCGCCAAAGGGTTTAGGATACCATATGTTTAAATTGAAATTCAACCGGGCAGCTTGGAACGTTCGCTCTTAATAAATCAATTGAGACATCGGGTGAGGAATTTAAATCTTCCGTCGTTTTAGATGGTATATTTGTAAAGAAGTGTACAAATTCTTGAGCTACTTCTAAGTTAGAGCTTATATCACCATGAGAAGTCTCCAATGTAAAATCCGTGTTTCGTATTTTTTTCCTATTAGTTTCATTATTTATAACTTTCCACACTGCTTTTACTTTATTTTCTGCTGATTTGATCTTGTTACTAATATACAGGGGCTTTAGCTATTTTGAAAGTATTTCTAAAAATTTTGGAATATGTAGCAAGAATACAAGCCATTTTTTACAGACAGAACAGCTTCCTGATAACGAAGCCTGATGGCCATCAAATGTACTTAGACAGTATAATGATATGAAACCGGATTCTGTAGTAACACATTAAAATATCAATTAAGTAATGCTTAGGCCTGTCATTAACTCAACGAAATATGGCATAACACGATTTTCCATGACAAATAAGTCAAACAGCCTTTATTTTACTTTGAAGTACGATTGAAAATGGTATATTTTTGAATGGTATCTATTTCGTATGAATGAGATAAACCGTTTAACATCATGAGATAAAAAAGTGAGCACACAACACAACTTTGAAAATAACGATGACATGTCAATCAATCTGCCTAGCCTTTTCCCAACTATGTTGGGGTCGGCTTCCAGTCTAACCAGATGCAGCTGAATATCATTATTTTACATGGAGTGACTGCCTATCTGACCTCCACAACCCAGTAACTGGGTAAAACGATACCCCTTGGTAAGACTAGTTGCCATACTTTCGGGCTTATGACGACCCGTAACGACAGACAAAGATCCACGAATGACAGCCGGGACCAACGGCTTAATGTGCTTTCCGAGGCACGGAGGAGTCTCGGTATGTAAAGATGGTTATCCATCCACTGACCAACCCCGGCACGGGTAGCTTAACCGCCCTGATGGATCGTCCCGAGCGACTGTTATTACTTATAGCCGCGAGCTCCTGTAACGATGACATGTATTGTACAATATTCTAACGTTATTCTATCTACTAAAAAGATAGGATTAATAGTTCTCGTAGGGATAAACGGTAATTAAGTAAAAACGATGGGTACGTGCGATAAAAATTTATGTCATTAATCTAGTTTATGAATTGATAAAAAGAACCGTTCCTAATTAAATATTACACGTGTTTAACCGTCATAATATACAGTCAGTAGATATACAGTAGATAATATACACTGTGTAATTTTAATCGTCTTTATCATCTTAACGAGTCATTGTACTCATCATTATGAACAACTTTTACTATGGGACAAAACCTGAAATCGCGAAAAAAAATCACTTTTGAATTACAACTTGTATAGCCTAGTGATTAAAATCATATCCAGATTTACGTATAAAAAATCATCAATATCAGATTTGTGGCTTCTAATTCAAACTGTTATTGACCTCAATAGAGTAGTTAGTTATTATTTTAATATATAAGGTCTTCGGCCCTCTTGATTTCCCTCTACCATTTAAATTTATAGTACTTAGAGCTATTCCTCTGTGAGGTTCAAGTCCTCACATTTTAGACTTAGGTAGGAACGGTCTGAGTTTTCGAATGTCATAATCTGAATAAAAACTTTGTTAGGAATTAGACTACGTCGATCCTTTTATTCAAGGGTGGGCGTAGCTCATGTAGAGGTTTGATGCATTGGTCAACCTTAGGGGACAGGCTGACATAGTATTAATTGACACTCAAACATCGAATTACTTTTGAAAAAAAGCGGAACTAGCTTTTGCTCAAGGAGCAGATTCTAGCTAGGGCAATGATAGGAGTGTGAAATATTTTAAGTTGAAACGGAGTTATTTTAATTTATAAGGTCCACTGGCCCTCTTGACCTTCCTCTACCACTTTAATTTATAGTATAGTAATTATCCCCCTGTGAGGTTCGAGTCCTCACAGTACCTACACATATTTGGTTCCTATTGTTACCGCCACGAACCTTTTACTTTTCCACGAACGAATCTTCAATTTATAATTTCAAAAAATCCTTATCCAGCTCTCAAGTTGGCCAGTTACTAGGTACCTTAAAAATCGAACTTAACGACACGTCAATAACAGCTGAGACCAAAAATGGCATCGGAAGAATGTCGATAATAGCCGCGCCGTTTATTTTGTAAAGCGCACTCTGGGTGTTGCCCATTCAGAAAACATTTCCGAACGGACGTAGCTTGTTGACCAAGGAAAAGGAAGTTGTTAGATGTTTATCGCTTTTTAAGGGCGCTGAAAGTAGCAGCTGAATTATTTTATGCGAAAATTTACTGTCTGGACTTCCCTCTATGAGCGATAAAAACTAACGCGTCTATATGAAGGACGAAAACTAGTATAATAGCATTATAAAACTAAAATCTCAGATAGTAAGCGCTCTAAATTCTGCCTATCATTACAGCATCAATTACAGACTCCAACCGCACTCCGCTTGAAGGACGCATCCTAGGAGCAGGAATTGCCCTGTGAAAAACTTCCGATAAAACTTGTGGCTTCGCCCTCGAGTCAGATCCCGAGTGCCGGTAACACGAAACCTTATAAAACAGCGCAGAAATGTTACGAGCAATATGGGTGCCACAATATGCGCAAAATTAGCCAAATGCTTAAAATTTGCGCATGTAAATTCAGAGACTATCAAAACTCCTTTTTCTCGTAAGTAGAGACAGACCACGAAAATATATTACGAGTGGAATTGCCTAAAGCTAAGGGCAGTAAAAATTGAGGTAAGATTGAAAATTGTCACACCACAAAAAATAAGCTTTACGCCTTTAGCACACGCGACGCTGCGGTAAGCGAAAACCTGGCGATTACTTGTCAAATAATGTACGAAAAATAATGCGTTTCACAGCGAAACCACATTGATAAGCGTCAGTGTGTAAACGACGTTAAAGAATTAGCGAAAGATTGACACTTGCGACCATCAACATTGATGAATAAAAAGAAAGAAAATACGTTAATTTGCGGTAAATGTTTCAAAGGAGAACACTAACACAAAATAACAAGTTGGGGGGAAAATATGGTTGTGTGACACAGGGGAGATAGACCAGCCAAAATGATGGATGGATCACGGAAAGATTATATAGCTAAGAAGGAAGTAAACACCGAGATGACGGTTGATAGAGATGGATGTGTGATAACGAAATATTGCGAAGATTCCAAATTGTTGGAAATAGCAGGGCAGAAGGAGGATTAGTTAAAACATAGTCACAAATAGTAACTTAAATAACGCACAAGCTCTTAAAGGGTCATTGTACTCATCGTTATGAACAACATTATTAAAGGACCAAACCCGAAATGGCGAAAAAAAATCTGTTGTTCCCTACATTTATGTTCGCATAACTCGTCAAAATGTAGAGAACAACAGATTTTTTTTCGCAATTTTAGGTTTGTTCCTATAATAAAATTGGTTCATAATGATGAGTACAATGACCCCTTAAGAGATAGTGTTTTTTTTAAAGTTACATCTTGTATAATCATCCTAACTAATAGAATGCGAAAGGGAGTTTATTTGTAGGTTAGTTTATTTGTACGCTTTCACGCTAAAACGGCTGAACGGATTTGGATGAAACGCGGGCTGAAGCTAGTAATACCTAATATACCTAAAGAGGTAAAATTACTGGGTTTATATTTAGGGGGTAATCTTCAGAACTACTGATCCGAAGATAATTACTTTTTTGCTTATGGAAAGCTACAGTATTGCCGAGTGACATACTCGTAAGATATAATTATGTTATCTTTGTGAAGTCGGCAGAAGTAAGTTAAATATACAGGGCAGTCCAAATAGTGATGTCTAAAAGAAAAATCTGAATTCCTCATACACACATGGAGCTTGAAAAATTAATATCTATTTTTCTAGTGGGTATTTTTCAGTTTTGTTTTGTGACATTCTGTCTCGAATGTTACTTTCATGTCACAAAAAAAAAAACGGAAAAATAAACAGTACAGAAAAAAATATGAATTATTTCACCGGCAGAAAACTGTAAATAATTACAAAAACAAAACTAACTCGAAAACTAGGAAAAATCGCGGAACATACATGATTATTATTATTATTTGGTTAAACACACTTGCTGATGCGTGTGTATCAAATAGCTTGGAGATATTTAATCTGTCCAGTCGATTCTTGAAGCAGTTCAGTGAGGGAGCCGTCACATTTTCCGGGAGCCTACGAGTATTCCATGCAGTTACAACTCGGTTAGACAAGAATTGCTTCAAAGGCTTTTTCTTTGATGAATTTTCCCATAACTTTAGGGAATGCCCACGCAAATGTTTGTTGGCATGGTATTTTCGAATACCCCTGGATATGAGGAATTCAGATTTTTCTTTTTGACGTCACTATTACAGGGTGATCCCAATGGATCACCCTGTAATACAAACTATCTCCTTTACTTCTTGAATCTATGTTCCGAACACATAAAGCCCTTTTAACATTCGAGGCGTTACATGTCCTTAACTTACCGCAAGTGTCTTTTGACAGCTGAAAAATGGCTGTCCTTTATAACAGAATTTTGGAAGGAAAACGTTCGCATGACAGACTACTTACCCTGGTTTGGCTGTTTTACTTTCATTTGCGCGGAGAATGAAAAATTATTGTTTGAGTGGAGTAAGTACATACGCTTACACGTAGTAGTAAAAAATCTTGTTTAAGTAAGTGTTTTAGTCACTAAAAATATTACTAATGAGTCTAGTAGTACTCGTATTTAATTTAAAACTACTTTAGTTTCGTTCTCTAAACGTAGTGATTTTACTTATCGCAATTCCTTACCGACTGATTATTTCAAAACAGTTCAAACTCAAACTGGAAAGAATTTATTTCAAACTAGCTTTTGCCCGCGGCTTCACCCGCGTGGAACTCGGAATATATATACCACGGGAAATCCTTCCTTATTCCTTGTAATAATATAATTCAATCATGATTCGAAAGACACGTGGCGTCATCTCTTATCATAAGAACGTTATTGGGAACAGTACTTTTTTTCGGGATGAAAGGTACCCTATGTCCGTTTATGTACACCTGACAACATAATATGCATTTCAGGATAATCAGTTCAGTGGTTTAGGTGTAAAAAGGTAATAAACAAACTTACTTTCGCATTTATAATAATATATTAGTTAGGATAAACCAATTACAGGCACTTTTGAATTGTCATGGGATTGGTCAGTCAGAAAGATGAAGCTAGTTGCCCATTCTAAAGCGTAGTAGGTTCCTATGGGCAAGAAAGTCCACGGACACTCTTTTAAATCAAAATATGGTTACATCATTCAGTATCATATAGAGTTCGCTCACCCTCACCATTCTATAATATTGTTTATCTTTCTCACACCCTTTTTCAACCCATTGCAGGGCCGACGACAGTTGCCCTTAGACGTCGTCTTGTCTAAACTCTGATTTTTATCAAAATTACAGCTGCGATCTACTTGTCATTTTGACATTTTAGTCATGATAAGTGATGTCACTTTAGTCTAGCAAATTAAAAATCAGAGTATTTATTGTTTTTGAATCTTATGCGTGTCTTGCGGAAAGTCCACTCTCGACCATTGTTATGTCAGAGAACTAAACCAGTCTATCTTACTAATATTTACAAAAGCAGCAGAAGCGGAATGTATTTCTTGATAAAATATTCATAAAAAATTGCATCGAGATTATTAAACATGTAAAATCAACAGACTTCTTCGCAACACTTCAAAAGCTATCTTCTTCCATTCTATCACTTCCTCCGGATAAAACACGCAATAAACGCGTAAACAACGATAAATGAACTGTATATTTTTGCTCCCTTTAAAATATCAGATATCGAAAACATGATATGATGAATTTCCCAAAATATTGTATTACCTACCCAAAAGACCGCGCGACCCTCATAGACAAAAGTTTTCGAGAAGCCTGTACTATACAATATTATGAATGAATGAATGAATGAAATGCACCGACTCCTGCGTGGTTTGACCGTAAGATAATCAAAAACTAATGGTAGAGTGTCATAACATTTCTTTTAATGTTTACCTTATCTATCAAGGTCTAAAATAATTCGAAAAGTTTTATTAAAAAAAAAACTGAGTGATATTGAAAATTAGTCACGGTAAAAAATGAGATGAATAGTAATAGGCAATTTGGGAGCAGACCGTTGCTATAAAATATAATACCATAGCAACACACCCTTAGAAACGCCCATAAAAAGGTTATGAGAGTACTTACTTTAAGGTATGTGCCCCTTGGATGTGACCGTCGTAGGTATGATCACTAAGTCTTATGGACAAAGGCTAAGAATAGAACTAAGGGTGTTCTATTCTTTGCAATGATGCTTTCCACAAATCTACCAATCTCTAAGCAAAATTTTCTGTGAAATCTTATGCCCGGGCCACACCAAACGTCAACCTCAATTCCCATCATCGCCATAAACATGGTTCGGTCGTATTATCGCGGTAATTTGTGGCTACACCTACGGCCTACGTCCTTTTTCGTGATAATCAACGGCATTATCACGTTGATGTGGCCCCAATATTATATCGTTCTGCAAATTTAGAAGTTCACACACACACACACACACTCACCCCCGCATATACCTACACACACATTCTCATTATTGACCTCTCGAATTTAATGATAAAGTTACAGAAAGATAGTTCAGTAGTTACTTAAAGAAGATGAGCTAAGAAAAAGATTACTTTATCCTTCAAAGGGTTCTCTCCGTCATGGAAAATTGAAAAAACTTTCCGCGCGGATTGAGCCGCGGGCACAGCTAATAGGATTAACCAGAGATCGACACAATGCTACGATCGACAATAAAAGTATATACCTAGATGCTATTGACGTATTATCGCATTTAATTAGCCATAAGCTATCATTAAAATTAAGTATCTTTTGTGTTAGTATTCGATACGTTTTACATACGTAACTTTCTGTTAGGTACCTAGAGTTGCATTAAGGTATTTTTAAATCATAGTAAAACGGTTTACATTAGGGATGCCACGAATAGTGGTAATGACGAATAGACGATTATCGATTACTCGCAAATAGTTGAGTTATTCGCCATAATTATTCATCATCTTCCTACGCTTGTCCCATGTTACTTGAGGTCGGCGCAAAACGTTTTCTCTTTCCAACGTTCACTCTCCCCTGTCAACCGTAAATTCGCCATAATTATTCGACGTCAAAAAATATACTGCAATCTAGTATAAATAAAAATTAAATACTGTTCGTTGATAAGCGCATCACTTTAGAACCGCTGGACCGAAATTCAAATTATGTTTTATGGAAAGAAAAATTGGAAAAGTTTCCCGGAAAATTTTCCATTTTTCTTTACATAAAAACCTAATTCGAACTTATTCGTTTTATGAATGATTGAAATCAACAACGGCTGTCGGGTCAGCTAGTTAGCAGGCCTCGGAATGTCTCAAACCTACCAAGTTTTGAGTACACAGCACAGCAGCAGGTGTAGTTACTACAAACTGTCAAATTTTCTTATTCGATTTTGAACTTAACTATCAACATTTTAAGGTTTAATATCATTTGGAGAAAGACAGTTTGGTATAACCTGAAGTGCTGTTAAGACCTATGTAGAATTCCATTGTCACTACAATGATTTTTCTGCACGATTTACCCATACGAAGTCAATATTTTTAGGGTTCCGTACCTCAAAAGGAAAAAACGGAACCCTTATAGGATCACTTCGTTGTCTGTCTGTCTGTCTGTATGTGAGTCTATCAGTCAAGACAAGACCCTTTTTCTCAGGAACGCGTGGAGGTATCAAGTTGATATTAACATCAAATAGGTACGTAGGTAAGTCTATGGTTCCTTAGTTTAAAAAAAATCAAGCTTCTAAGTCTACGCATTAAAAAAATACGGCCATTGGTGAGACATATTTTGATTGATACTCGCATGTAAATCAAACCTATAGGGTACTTCCCGTTGACCTAGAATCATGAAATTTGGCAAGAAGCAAGGTCTCACAGCACAAGTAAAGGAAACAGTTTAAAAATTGTTAATTTGGTATTTTATCACATCAAAAAATATTTTTTGGGATTACAATTTCAACTACGGACCCCTTCATTGTGCGTGGTCCGACACACACTTGGCCGGTTTTTTTATTGTTTATTAGGGGAGGACTAAAAATGTATGCAAGTAATTATAGATATATTCTTTCTAAATCTGTGGTTTTATTTCATTCAAAATGTAAACCAGCCAATTATTCGCCATAATCGAATAGAACCCACTATTAATCGCTATTCGGCGAATAATGAAAAAATGGCGAATAATGTCGAATAGCGAATAATAGCAGCTAAAGGTAAATGATGACAGGTCATACGGGCCAATTAGATAAAAGGGGTCTTCTCAAACAATAGACTAATAACCATTGAGTGTATTGGGTACGTACTTCAAGCTTAAGGTCCACTTCAACCTGAGGACGAGAATATTGATACAAATTAATTCTCTTACTAGACAGGCGAACCCTCCAGACCGTCTGGTATGCCTGAAAAATTACTTCAATAAAACGGTCCTTCTCCCGACCAAATAGACAATCTATATTCTCTATTGTTTAGTTAATCTATTTTACCTATGTGCCTGTTTCGAATTAATACAGTGGAGGGTGATTCGGAATGTCAACTATTAGCCGACGTTCGCACGGACGTAAAAAAATCGCGGCAGGATTTTATCGCGCACTGGATTTTCAACGCTCTGTTTAGCGCCGAGAGTGCAAAATCCAACAGTGTTTTTTCGACGCGCTAGAATGTACTGTTATTGTTAAGTTGGATTCTCAACGCTCGGCTCAACAACAAAAGTTGAAAATCCAGTGCGCTATAAAATCCCGCCGCGATTTTATTACGCCCGTGCGAACGGGGATTTAGCCGATGACACAGACGTAAAAAAATCGCAGCGGGATTTTATCGCGCACTGGATTTTTAATTCAACCTTACAATAACTGAGTGCATCCCAGCACGTCTAAAAACACACTGTTGGATTTTCAACTCTCGGCGCTAAGCAGAGTGTTGAAAATCCAGTGCGCGAAAAAAAATCGCCGCGATATTTTTACGTCCGTGCGTACGTCGGCTTACAGAATAATTGTTCAATGTGGAGATTGATTTCTGATAACAGTCCCTATTGTTATTTTCGCATCGATTGGCAAAGACTCATGCGAAAATAACAATGCTCAGCGGTAGGTAGGCAAAGACATTAGTAGTACCTTTGTAGCGATTACGTGAGTGAGTCACGACTCACGACGTATATATCCCTATATTTGGGTCACATTGTCATACCTACATCGTAATTCGGTACAAAAATACTGACAATATTATTGCAATTATTATTGCGCTCGTTGCTATTAAATATTAAATTATTATAGTTGCTCGAGAAAAAGACGTTTAAATCTCACAATTCCATCAACAGTTTGAAATTAAGAAGTGAGATGTGAATGTGAGAGATTTTTCTTTAGCAAGTGTATATTTAGCACAATGCGTGCTTTGAATATGTATTCCCTTTCTCCAATGGTGTGAATCCTTACATTGCAATGGCATACAAAAAGGCAATATTCCTGTTTACCTCACGAATCAATAAACAGACGAGGTGGCATACATTTATTGTACCTGTTTACAAAATATGAAACTGTGCAGAAGGCTGAATAATAAGAATGTTATTCATGCTCGTATTTATATATCCCAACCAGTAATCTAAAAAAATAGAATGAGTTGTTTTTCTTCATTGCTGTGTATTTATAGGTTATTGTCACCACATAGCATCTTTTGGCTGCGTTCGGTTGAAACATGTGAATTTCAGGACGTATTTCGATCTGCCATCGGGTAGCCTACGGTACGCGTACACCTAAACCGTTATCGGCTGATCTTTACGCGGGCGTCTTCGACCAAACTCGGCCGATCAAATCAAAGGTATGTAAATGAAAGGGAGCGCTTACACTACTACAACCGCTATCGTCCGATGATGCCCGAAAATGGCCGATCAATCCAAACTTGGTGGGGATTTCTCGCCAGTGTGCTCACCAGTCTGATGAGTCCAAGCGCAAATTGAGTGTATTTATAATTTAATTATGTCTTTATTCTGTTGTGTTTCTGCCAGTGTTGTTATTTACCTAAACGAATATGGATATTGGAAAAATTCCGGTACGAAACGGACGATATTAAATTGCGGTACGAATTTTCTAATAGATACATTTATTCGAATTCCTCCATTTTAAAAACGCGTCTACACTCTGTTAAGCCGCACATACAACTACAGAAGACGGCAACGACCAATGTCGGCACAATAGTGTCGGCCGACAAAATCGATTTTGGTGTAGGTAACCGTACCGTGCACATGCACGTCTGAGTTACTCGTCCGAGTAGTTCTGTCCGCCATCGGCCGACAGAATCGGTTTTGGTGTAACCGTACCGTTAAACCTGTGCCTTACATAATGATCGTGTTTTGTTTGCTTACAAAATGCTAACTGTACCAGATCTAGGATAGCCTAGATCTGGTACACAGTTAGCTTAGTTAGCAAAGCATAGGCTTTGGGGAAGGTTTTAGCAGGTTCGGACGTGCCACAAAATCTGTTATACACTGACTTTTAAACTGGCTTTTTAAAACCGGTTGTAAATAAAATACATGAAGGCGGATAAAAATGTTTCGTTTTTATTTACTGTTAGCAATAATACAGCGAAAAGGCAGCGCACAAATATTTTGGGCATTTGTTTTTTGTTGTACTCTAACTTAACAAAATTATAACTATAAAAAATGTTCTAATTGCGTTGTGGTAGTTACGCAGCGGTAAATTAATTAATTGCTACCAGACATCTGTCTGTTTGTAACTCGATTAAACCACCAAGTAATGAGATTACGTAAATAATTGAAACAACTGACAGTTCGCCCACAGTCAACTTTACAATTCAAAGTAGTTATTTCTAGAGACATAAAACCGTAACTTGGCGCGACTGCTGAATTTTTGATCTTGTAAAGACATCGATCACGATGTAAATTAGCAACATAATATCAAATGATGCACGTATAGGTAAGTATCTATCATATCGCAGATAATATCAGTGAAACATTGTAGCGGGAACGTTAAATCGCACAGAATGATTTGATTTCAGCTCTGAACAATTACTATTCAATAAATCTCAATGTGAAATATGCACGCGTAGCTAATCTAGTACCAGTATAGGTACAGTATACTGCTCTGACTCTGATAGATGGCACAAGCAACACTACGTTTTTATTGGGCTTTAGGATTTTATTGACGTCCTGTTTTTTTAACAATACGAATCATATTATGTTGTGTAACTACTGACGTTATGATGAATTATTATGGCTCTAACCTCTAAATGACAATGACCGCTACAACAAACGGTCTAACGGGGATTTCCCAAAATAATGGCAGATGATTATTGATAATTATTTAATTGATCTCATACTGATGATAGATATTATTTTGCTTCGTTTGACCTCATGCTGATGGTAATGTTAAAAGTGTTTTATTTTGATTGATTTTAAATTCAGTTAAATTTTAGTTTATGTTTACATCAATCTGCCTAGCCTTTTCCCAACTATGTTGAGGTCGGCTTCCAGTTAAACCGTGTGCAGCTGAATACCATTATTATACATGGAGCGACTACCTATCTGACCTCCACAACCCAGTTACTGGGTAATACGATACCCCTTGGTAAGACTGGTTGTCAGACTTTCGGGCTTCTGACGACCCGTAACGACTGTCAAGTATCCATGAATGATAGCCGGGACCAACGGCTTAACGTGCTTTCCTAGGCACGGAGGAGTCTCAGTATGTAAATATGGTCACCCATCCACGGACCAACCCCGGCAAGCGTAGCTGAACCTGATGGATCGACCCGTGCGGCTGTTATTACGTTTACCTATTATGCAATAATCACTATGTGCTATCCTAACTCTGAAAATGTCGCAATTCTGTCCCTCAAGATACAGGCAAATGTCTAGTTTGAGGTCAACGTCCAATCTGTTCATGTGCAATCTAATTATTAATAATAAATTTGAAATTTTAATTACTGAGTAAAGCAAAAATCGCAAGATATTTTACCGTATCTTCCGGCCTCAGTTAAGAAAAGTATCTCACTGGAATGCAAATGCAAAAATAATTACGTTCTGCCCTCATCTTGAACGTTAAAAAGACTCGTTGTACTGAATACTTGAGATACTTTTTTAAATTGTTGGAAATAATGCTTTCTTTTAAGCTGGAAGATGCATAAACAACGTCATAACATAAAATGGCATGTTTATTTATGACATAATTTAATTACATACTACAGGTATTTTAAGTAAGTTTATTTTAGACTAACTTTTAGAGGAGCTTGTGGCTAAGTAATAATAGCCGCACGGGTCGATCCATCAGGTTAATCTACGCTTGCCGGGGTTGTCCGTGGATGGGTGACCATCTTTACATATCTTTACCTACCAAGACTCCTCCGTGCCTCGGAAAGCACGTTAAGCCGTTGGTCCCGGCTGTCATTCGTGGATCTTTGACAGTCGTTACGGGTCGTCAGAAGCCCGAAAGTCTGACAACCAGTCTTACCAAGGGGTATTGTATTACCCAGTTACTGGGTTGTGGAGGTCAGATAGGCAGTCGCTCCATGTAAAATACTGGTATTCAGCTGCATCCGGTTAGACTGGAAGCCGACCCTAACATAGTTGGGAAAAGGCTAGGCAGATTGATTGATTGATTTTAGACTAACTTTTACTTAGTTGGGCTTCGCCCGCGTCGGTATCGCAAAATATTTCACGAGAACGTCCTACCGGGAAATCCTTCCTTATTAAGGAATAAGGACTACATTATAAAGGGAACCTCTGAAAAAGAAAGAAAGAAAGAAAATACGTTTATTTGCGGTAAACATGACACAAAGGACAACAAAATAAAATAAAAATTCAATAACAAAATTTCAGCTTTCTAGGCTCAAGGGTTGGGGCTGGGCGTTGATAAGTCAGTCATGCCCGGTATCTGAAGAACTCTTAAACGGAGTTTAAACTCTCAATAGCTATTGATTCGACAAAATTATCTATTTAAGCGAATTCCTTCCTTGTCTCGGTTTTTGAGGGCCTCAGGTAAACCCTTAATAGTAATTCACTCGGTTTATAAGCTAAAATCTTCTTAACGAAGTGTCCAGAAGCACGATATCTAACCAATAATCACGATCGAATGGATAAACTCCGTTTAAATACCTCAGAAACCGGGTATTGGTCAGTCAGTCAGGACTTCTATTTTTATTTATATAGATAGATAAGTGATGTTTATTGAGTAATGATGAAACAGATAGAGCGTGAATACTAGGGATACATCGATACACTTTTTTGCTGATACGATACCGATACCGATACTCTTTCAAAAATATTGGCGACACTAATACTGATACGTTTAATTTAATTGAAGGTTAAATAAATAACAACACATGTTGGGTTAAATTTTAAATGAATATAAAAAATTTGCGAGTTAGTATAATGATATTATTAGTTATTAAAATTCATAATTAAGGTTAATAGTTTTGCGGAGATAGCCGATTTCGGAAAAGTCTGTTTGAATGAAATCTTGCGGTGGTAAATATTCTCTCAGATGCGACAGAGCTCATTTGAAACAAAAAACTATTTCTGCGCCATTTTCTTCATGTTTGGGTATAACACGTCACTGTTCGTACCTCGTTTCGAAATAGACGAAACAGCAAACGCATTTATATAATTTTATTGAAGCGCGAAATTTGAAAAGTATCTTTGTACCGGCAATACAAATATCGCCGATGCTGTTATATCAGAATCGATATCGGTATCGGATGCACCCCTAGTAAAAATCAATATTACTGGAATACTGAATAATGGGAGAGATGATAATGAATAAGACAGCATCGTTATTCTTCTACTTTTCTTGTTCGTGTGGTTAGTGACTAACCTGGTGTCAGAGTTATTATGCCACCCATGGGTCTCTGACTTGGCTTCACATGCCATCGAGAATTAATATCTCTCAGGCATGCCGATTTCCTCACAATATACCTGTATGTACCTGTACCTGTAATGTATTTCCTCATTTCACTTGTACCTGGCTTAAAATTACGTTTCCAGTTTTACTGAGAAGTATCTAACTAACACTATTGAAATAGGTTCGTTGTTGTTGTTACATTCAAGTTAATCAGACTGTCTAAATACATCTAGAATTTGGGATGAAAAAATATTTAATCGAAATTGAATCTTATTTTAACTAACTTAACTTTTAAGCCTCTGGATTAGAGAGTAAATGCCTATGGATTAGCCAAATAATCAGCCACTAGCCAACAATACATTTTCTCACTGATCCCTGAAGAAACGCAACGAACTATAGCCAAGTTGTTTCCGAGTTTTGTTCAAACTCATGACGTGTTACGGTAAGAAATAAGAGATTTTATTATAAGGAAGATTTATGTCAGTCGCAAGGTACCTGCTTTATTTTGTAGAGGATGAGTAATTAAATAAACATTGTATTACAAGATACTGGTAGATCGAAGTAACCAAAATTGATAATCAGTGTAGGCACTAGTTTAAATAATAAGCCTTCCCATATATTTGGGTCGAGTAGGTGTTTAAGTTTCTTTGGTTCCATGAATAAAGTTGTTCAGATTGAAGGTCTGTACCACCTTTAATATGACCACACCTTTCTGATACATGCTGTATATCTTTACCGAACTACATTTCAAAATCATTAACAGACGTGCAGCTTTCTGATTGCTTCCAATTTCTATTCAATACACTTCCTCGAAAACTGGTTCTTGTCGCACTACGATTAGATTCACATTGCAATATATTTCATACGCGTGCGATTTTTCATTTTCCAACATGTGTGCGGGAATAAAAATTGCCACAGATAACTTATACCTATACTTAGTCCAAATTGATTCAATGCCTCTATTCACACCGTCTCTTTTCGGAGGTGAATGTTTTTGTTTTTAATCTCGGCAAAGAGTTAAGCGTCTTTACGGCGTTAATATTTTTCGAATATTTAAATAATGTTTATAAATAGAATATCATGAAAAACCATGATTATTCCAATAAAACTCGCCTATGGCTCGGGTGTTAAATCCGCCTCGAATGCAATAACAAAAATTCTCCACTTGTATCAAAATGTACTATTTCAAAACCACAAATATTTTAATACTTTTCTCTGGTACCTCAGTTTACAGCACGTTTAAAGTTAAAATGTTTCATAAATCAAAGCAGAACCGGTATTTCAACATCTTGACTTTCCTGCTTCACAATTCGTTAAAGAAGTAACTCAGTAAACTTAGAATTCTGAGATCGCTAAACGAAATTCATATAAGTCATCTTCGCATTTTTAATTCAACTCAGAATGTTGTTTATAACTAGAAAGGGCGTTTCTAATTAAATTGTCAAAAGGTAAACTGGTTAGTTTGTGGTTTCAAGTTCCTTAATTATTATAATTCATATAATAGGTATATGACTCCTCCGTGCCTCGGAAAGCACGTTAACCCGTTGGTCCCGGCTGTCGTTCGTGGATCTTTGACAGTCGTCACGGGTCGTCAGAAGCCCGAAAATCTGACAACCAATCTTACCAAAGGGTATCGTATTACCCAGTAACTGGGTTGTGGAGGTCAGATAGGTAGTCGCTCCATGTAAAATACTGGTATCCAGCTGCATCCGGTTAGACTGGAAGCCATAATTGAGAAAAGGCTATGTTGATGATGATATACCATAATCTCACAAGGTCAGTTTTATTTTTAAAAGAACCGTGGAGTTTTTTACCGTCTCTTCTCCACAGCATAATCAGCCTATAACGTTCCCACTGCTGAGACACAGGCCTCCTCTCGGTGAGAGGGAGTGGGCCGTAATCCACTGCGCGGGCCCAGTACGGGTTGGTAGACGTTGATGAATTATCGGTTCTAGGACATGCCGGTTGCCTCACGATGTTTTCCTTCATCGTTTTGAGAGCAGAGGTGATGAAATAATTTATATAGAAGTAAAGTAAAGCGCCTGTCTGGGTTCGAACCCACGACCCACAACTCGTAAGTCACGACAGATACCATCGGTCCACCACTGCTTCTTCTCCATAGGATATGACAAATTGGAACCTATTATAGTGTGCCTAGCTTGTGACGTTACATAAGTGTCCATGAAGGTTTATGCGAAATAAAATATTTTGATTTTGATTGTAGAGTCCCGTAACACACGAGATTTTATCAATTTCGTTCTAGTGATCTAAGACACGCGAGTATCAGGCGAATATTTAAATATGTATAGG
Organism: Cosmia pyralina; assembly: GCA_946251885.1. Taxonomy (NCBI): domain Eukaryota; kingdom Metazoa; phylum Arthropoda; class Insecta; order Lepidoptera; family Noctuidae; genus Cosmia; species Cosmia pyralina. Next base: position 19,544,438 of record OX276346.1, read on the forward strand.
CTAATTCCACCGTCTAAATTCCATGTCTAGATCATAATCATGAATATACAATTTTAGTCTATTAAAGTTCTAGTGGAGCCAGAAATATCAAGTCAGGTACCTACATTTAATTTATACCGGAATTCCAAAGGATCCCTGATTTCCCTTTCACAGGTTTAATTATCCGTGTTATGAAACTATACATACTATCACTATAACATCATCAAAGTTGATAGTAGCTCTTACATGGCAGTGCATTGTATAATTTGATTGTATCTTCTAAATTCAATAAACTCACTCGTAAAAACATAGCGAGCATAACATTATCATGATCTGAAACACCTTTTCAATAAAAGACAAAGTAAAAACACATAATTAAATATGAGGAGCCAAGTATACCAACACTAAAAGGCAATATCAATTTATAATAACATAAATCTCTCATCCAAAATAATTTCAATCACATTGTTATCGACCATTTGGATATCCGAGTCATTCGTGTAGTTTCGTAGTTTATTTTAGCAACGCTGTACACACGGCTACATATATCCAGCTATACATTTTCAGTAAGTATAAGCTGATATCGCATTGTATAGGATTTCTGTACAATGAGAGGTCAGCATAAACTGGAGCTTGGCTTGGCTTGGCCGACGTGGTGCAATACCTACGTAAATGCTTCAAATCCTACGACTGGTCCCGAATAGTTCCGACTCTCGATGTCTGATTGTTCTCGAGTGAGCGTTCAATTAAACTGCGGGAAATTCACATTTTAAAATGCATTTGAACATCTAACGTATTTAAATATGTAAATTAAGTGTATATTTCTTTGTTCAATCTAACTTGTCTGGCTTCATACACCGGTTTCAAGTTTTTATAATAGATATAAGTTGCTACCTAAACGCAAGCTAATTAGCAAATGTTTGGCACCATTTAAATAGATATTTAATTTTATGCATAAGTATCCACCACAACACAGTATAATAATTATAGTGTTATAATATTCTGTTACAATGACTTGCAAGAAAAGTCTGAGTGCACAGACAACGTGAAGAGAGCTCACGGTACTGCAATATTGGAGAGGACAAGTTTTAATTGAGGCAAATTCACAAAGTTTCAGTCACAAAGCGTCTAAAAAGGCAACAAGATTCTTACATTTACAATAAACTTGCAATAATCTACTTACCTGTAACAAATTCGATTAAACCATAGTATGGAAGATGAAAGGAAAGGTCAGGAAAGGGCTCAGAATTCAGCCTTGAGGGACGCCCATTTTGACAAATTGTTAACATGTAGTGCACAACCATAGATAATATTTCTATGTGCACAACACATGGTATACAGGGTTAGAGTGGAATATAGACTTTAATGACTTATGCAAGCAGTTCCCTTTTGACTTATTTTCAACCAAAGGCGTAGCGTACGCAATAGGCTGAACCTTGAATTTTTCAATATTAATATGTTTCTTATTTCAGTATATTTATTGTATACATAAAGGTTTTCCACATGATATTTTTTTTTTATTTTTTTTTTTATATGTGTAGATTCTGTACTATAGGCTAGGACCTAGAGAAAAACGTAAGACTGACAAGAACCATGACCAACTAATTATGACCCGTAGTTTAGAAATTAAACATAAGTACCTACAGGCAAAAAAGAACCTGTTTAAATAAAATATTATTATGTCTTTTGTAATGGTAAATTCGAACCGGTTATCAGTAGTAGTTCTGTTTATTACTTTATTTCATTGTAGTCTATTCCATATGTTTGGGGGTATCGATTTGACGATTGGTGCTTTTCTTTTCTTGATGACTTGTCGTGTACGAGATCTTTTATTATAATACTGTATAGCTGGCCGTGAAAACCCTATTATTGGCTTCATGTTTCTTATTTCAGTATATTTATTGTATACATAAAGGTTTTCCACATGATATTTTTTTTTTATTTTTTTTTTTATATGTGTAGATTCTGTACTATAGGCTAGGACCTAGAGAAAAACGTAAGACTGACAAGAACCATGACCAACTAATTATGACCCGTAGTTTAGAAATTAAACATAAGTACCTACAGGCAAAAAAGAACCTGTTTAAATAAAATATTATTATGTCTTTTGTAATGGTAAATTCGAACCGGTTTATCATACATAGTTTGCAATATCGCTTGATTAACGGCTGATTAGATAAAAATATGAAATACACTTAATTGCTTAATCTGCGGTTGTAAAGCGGACTTATTAATTAATCCTAACAATCACACTAATATTATAAAGGCGAAAGTTGGTGAGTGTGTGTGTGTGTGTGTATGTTTGTAAGTTTGTTACTTCACGCTCAAACGGTCCGTGGATGGGTGACCATCTTTACATAACGAGACTCCTCCGTGCCTCGGAAAGCACGTTAAGCCGTTGGTCCCAGTTGTCATTCGTGGATCTTTGACAGTCGTTACGGGGTCGTCAGAAGCCCGAAAGTCTGACAACCAGTCTTACCAAGGTGTACCGTATTACCCAGTAATTAGGTTGTGGAGGTCAGATAGGCAGTCGCTCCATATAAAATACCGGTATTCAGCTGCATCCGGTTAGACTGGAAGCCGACTCCAACATAGTTGGGAAAAGGCTAGGCAGATTGATTGAATTAAAATTGTAGGGTACCTTCCCTTGCTACGTGCAAGTGGGGATGATATTTTTTTTTCTCGTCTGCCATGGTGTGAGGTATCGTTGGGTAGGCCGTTCAAAAATATTGCGGGTCTGTGCAAACTTTTTTTCGATTCAGGGATCCGTTTGCGTAATATTAAGCTTTAAATTGTTAATTTGTGTTAAAGACAAGTGACAAGTGTCCCCCCCCCTCCCCCCACCCCTATCTTTATGTGAAAAAATTCACGGCAGTAGTAAATATACGAAGTTAGTTTGTTCTTGGGATAAATTTATTCCAACTACGGAACCCTTCATTGTGCGTGGTCCGATACGCACTTGGGCGGTTTTTTATAGACAAGTAGATAAAATACTTAATTTTTGCTTTGAAATGTCTTGTTTCAGGTTTCGAGTCTTCTTTTTGTTTGTATGAGATTAGAGGTAAAATAACACTTGAAACGTTACCTAACACGAGACAAAGAACGTCAATTATCCAACAACATAATACGTTGTTGTGTTTAGTAGCTCTATAACGTGGAGCTACTAAACACTCAACAAGAGCAGTGGTGGCGCAGTGGTAACAGCCCCGACTTACGAGTTGTATGTAGGTCGTGGGTTCGAACCCCGACAGGCGCTTTACTTTGTGTAAATAATTCCATCACCACTGCTCTCAAAACGGTGAAGAAAAACATCGTGAGGAAACCAGCATGTCGTAGAACCAAAAATTCGAAGACATATGACATCTACCAACCCGCACTGGGCCCGCGTGGTAGATCACGGCCCGCTTCCTCTCACCGAGAGGAGGCCTATGTCCCAGTAGTGGGAACATTATAGGCTGATTTTGAAAGACTCGACGTCCTTTGCGTATTCTTATTAAGTCACATAATGTAAGCAGAATACAGTACCTAGATTATCTATCAGTCACACACACAAAAACAGGTTACAAATACGAGATCTTACTATAGACTCTTGGTATCATCGTTCTCCTGCCCTTATCCCAATTTATTTGGGGTCGTCACAACATGTCTTTTTCATCCATACTTCTCTATTAGTCGTCATCTCGGTAGTTACTCCCTTTCTAACCGTATCATCTTTCACACAATCCATTCATAGTTTCTTTTTTCTTCCCATACTCGTATAGCCATCCACATTCATACTCAAAACTTTCCTGTCGAAATTTTCCTCATTCCTCCGCATCACATACCGTGACAACCGAATTCCGCACAACTTTTCAGGCACCGGTGTCACTTTCAGACTTCCTCGTATACTCATTTCTTATTCTATCCATTCGCGTAACACAACACATCCCTCTTAACATTCCATCTCAGCTGCGTGAACTTGCCTTTCATTCATTCCTATTGTGACCCAACATTCTCAGCCTCAGACTCTTGGTATATAAAATCAAAAATAAAATCAAACCAACAACAATCAAACTTATTCTTACAATATAGAACGAGATGATGAAGAGCGTTAATCGCGCACGGGCTAGCAATGTCGCATTTGTAAAGGTTCTTCGTGACTATTTTAATTAATTCAAATCAAAGAACAATTTCCTCTCTCAAATTTTTAGAGCGTTGGTATTTATAAGTATGTATGTTATTGTTTGACAGATATTTTGGTATGTACTCTTAGTAAATAGAAAATAATTGGCAATATGTAATTTTCTAAGAGTAAATACCAAAATAACTGTCAAGAAATAGCACACATAATTTGTGATTTGCATAATTATACGGACAATTTAAGTTGGTTATCAATTTATTTATTTTATTGGTTCACCAACGGTTCAATGCTAAAGGTAACATACGAAAGTGTGTATGCAACAGTGCAACAATCACTTACAGGTAAACTCCGCATGCTTATGGAAGTTGTACAAAAAATAATTACTAATTTAATTTTAAATTACTTATCTAAAAGTGTAAACATTGAATACAACGATATAATTGGCTTCAGAACCTGACCTATGATGAGACAGAAAATCTCTTGTGCCCCTTGAAGTAACTAGCACTCAAATGACACTCATATAGTCGAGACCTTTCCCTCCCCCTGTCCTGTTTTGTACTGTCCAACAAACACACACTCACACACATGCACACACCCTCCACACACACATGCAAACACCCTCCACACACATATGCACACTCTCACATGCACGCACACTCTCGAAGACACACTATGCCATATTGATGCCATCATGTTTGATGATGTTTATAATTTCGCATGTTGATCTTATCTTTAATCTTTAATTTTATTTTGGTTCTTTTGTTTTGAATATTCATTTTATTGATTGGTATTCTTATTTTATTTCTGAATGATCTTTGACTTTTGTTTGTTTGCAATCATGTTTATTGATGAATTTAATTTGATTTTTTTTTAATGTTCATTTTGTTGCCTGCAAGATTGATATTATTATTATTTTTATTGTTTACTTATAATTTTAAATTTAACTGTTTCTTGTATCTTGTAGCGCTGTGTCACGCTGAACAGTCAGTTATTCAATCTGCCTTTACTGTCTATATTGGGCCACCAAGATACAGGCTGTGCCTAGTTTGGGGCCCACGGATTCTTCTAGTTTTGTACTCTTCTAACTATGCTCACTGCTTTTGTTTTCTTGGTTGTATAATATGTAACCTGTGTGTGTCAATAAATTGATTTATTTATTTATTTATAATGACATGAAACAATATAAGATACTTATTATATAGACACAACATACAGACACCCCATATGTTTATGAAGGTGTTTAAAAAAAGCTAAACAATTAATTTTTTCGACTTTATACAATCTGGAAATTATAATCTTCCACGAATCTCTTCAGACTTCAGTTTATAATGAGCATATGAGCTTTCATGCTTCGTACCAGTGGCTGCGTATTAGTTACTGTAAAGCAAGAACATAAAGTTCGTGCCAGTCACAGCATGTTTGTTCCTTGATTGCACGAGAGAACTTTACTTCATACAACTACTGTATTTTTACATTTTCTTGTGTTTACCAATTGTATTAACGCTGTGAATTTTTGCATGAAGACGATTAGCGTGTGGCACACACACACACAAACACACATTCACGTGTTTGTACACTTGGTAAACACAAGTAAAACGCGCGTCGCTTCGTGAGATAAAAATACTGTACAAGAATACAAAAAAACGCATTAAGTTTACCGAAAAAAAGTAAGCCCTCGAAAACATCAAAAATAAAGCGAATCCTCACCACATACAGATTTGGAAAAACTGAGAAAAACGGACGATAAATGAAACCGCGAAAAAAAGCGCGTTAACAAAAAACGTTAACCGAAAAAATACGTAGCGAGTGCTAAGTATCGTTGATGTCACATCGCACCCAAGCTAAAATGAGGCAGGAGGATCATCTTCATTGATACAGTTCACTTGTTCATTTTATTAGAGGGGCTCGTGGCTAAGTAATAACAGCCGCAGGGGTTGATTGATCAGGTAAAGCTACGCTTGCCGCGGTAGGACCGTAGATGGCTGATCTACATACCGAGACCCCTCCTTACCTCGGAAAGCATATTAAGCTGTGTAGGTCCCGGCTGTCATTCGTGGATCTTTGGCAGTCGTTATGGGTCGTCAGAAGCCCGAAAGCCTGACAACCAGTCTTACCAAGGGGTATCGTGTTAACCAGTAACTGGGTTTTGGAGGTCAGACAGGTAGTCACTCCACGTAAGATACTGGTACTCAACTGCATCAGGTTAGACCGGAAGCCGACCCCAAAAATAGTTGGGACAGATGACTTGTCCATTTTATTTATAGCAAAAAGTTCAGGAGCTAGACCACCACCTCTTAAAGCAGTATTATTTTAATCTTACATGAGTGTGGGAAAGAGATGGAGCTAGACGTCCTGTATAGCTCCATCTCTTTCTCACACTGAAGTAACATTAAAATAATACTGCTTTAAGAAGTGGTGGTTGGCCCCCAGTTCCCACAGCACATCGGCGAAGGTATAAATGCCACTAGCTACCATTAAACTAACCAATCACCATTTATTTTAACAGACTTGTATCTATTTCTACGGTTCAATTAACGTGAGCTGCCGACCGTGTGTGTAGAAAAAAGCAATTATAACAATCTCTAGAGGAAAACGTAGGTAAATAAACACGAAAAATATTGCGAAAATATGTCATAGGAACGTAGTAGAACTTATAACATCGATGTAGCGGTATCGAGAAAGATCGACTGTTATGCTTACAGGCGTACATAGGGTATCAGGGCCTAAGCACACCTCCGCTACTAAATCGCAAAACCGCCAAACAGCACGATGTTCCCCTACTCGCATAGCGGAACACCATGCAAGTCAGTTGAATTGAACTACTGCGGTTTAGCGCGAGGTGTGATACCCGCCACACGGTCAACTAAAATTGCGCAATTCTTGGTTTATGTCATAGATAGTTACGACAATTTTGTTGTCCGTAAATGTGGATATTTATATTGTCTTCATGCAACACTGACGATCTCACAAGCTGGCTAACAATAAGGGATAAAACTTTGATTTATTGTCAATAATGTCAGTATTAGTGGCTGATGTGACATGGCACATTGTTCACCTTTGACGGCTGTTTAAGTGTAAGTTACGAGAATTAAATGGTAAACTATAATAAAAGACGTTTCTTGTTTCATATAAACTTGTTTTATAGCATAACCTTACATATAAATCTTTTAAAACTTCTGCTGAAAGTGTTTGCAAACACATTCACGATACAGTTTTTTGTTTTACTCCGTACTTACCTATTCAAAAATCAAACGATTTGAAGGGAATAATAGATAAAAGTTAGTTTTTAAATTTAAAAAACCCCCGACACAAAGCCCTTATTTATTTTTGCTATTCCGTCATCAGACGCTGATTACCATCTATCTACAAGTAACCTGATCATTGAGAGCATCTAATGAGCCCAAACATAATACCGCTGCTGTAAGTTGGTAAGAGAAGTGGGTACCTGCAAATTCCAGGTAATCCTGCAGCATCAGTTCAAGGTTAGGTTAATATATTTGAAGTAACAGAATACCAAAATACGACTCGTTCAGACCTGTGGGAAATGCTCACATCTATTCATCAACTAGAAAAGAGCTGATAATCTTCAAACGGCTGAACAGATTCTCTTGAATCATCTAAGAACACTCTTGATCAATTCAACTTTCAAACAAAACAAAAAAATCTAAATCGGTTCTGTCGTTTTGGATATACGATGCCAAAGACAGATACAGAAAGAAAGAAAAACGTTTAGTTGGACACAGTTCGTAAAACACAAAAAACAAAAGAAAAAAAGGTAAAATAATGTTTTAACAACAATAGTGTGTGCCTCACCACGGCTGCGCCAAAAAGGTTCATTTCAGCATTAATGCCAGACAGATGCTGCCTGACGCTGGTTTGCTAATGAACCTGTAGGGACAAGTGACGGGGAGTACAAACAGTTGCAATATACCTAATTGATAATTTATATACTTATAAATAAATAAACTAGTAATCAAAATATAATTACAAAAAAGAAATAAAAATAATAATTTTGTACTTGATCTAGATAGTTAGAGTTTTACATATTATATAAGCATTTTAATGTATATGAAATAGATTAAGACTACAAAAACAACAAGAACTGTCTCAGCAAACCCTGTTCTTAGCGATTGATCTAGATTGATCCGGGCCTGACACATTCATAAATCGCTACACACCGCTGAACGCGACGGACAATATACCGATACTTAAACTTATAACCGAAGTGCCGAAGTCGTAGCCGACGTGTTTCCGTCAGGGGTTTAAAAAAGATTACTACAGCATAAAGAACGTAAAATGCCAAGTTACCGCCTCACCCCATTGAATTTTACATCCTATTTTGTTTTCAAACGAACGGCTGGTATGAGCTTGTAGGTGCAGCTACAAACATTATTTATGTGTATTTCAGCACATCTTGTCTGTTAGAATATTCTATGTAGCAAATATTATTTCTACAAGTTTGAATTCTCATTTAACTTTCGTCAACTCATCATCAGCCTAGCATTTTCCCAACGATGTTGACTTGTTGCCTCTAGTCTAACCAGATGCAGCTGAATACCAGTATTTTACATGGAGCGAATGTCTATCTGACCTCCGCAACCCAGTTACTGAGTAACACGATACCTCCTTGGTAAGACTGATTGTCAGACTTTAATTCTTCTGACGACCCGTAATGAATGGCCACCCATCCACGCACCAACCGCAGCAAGCGTAGCTTAACCTGAGCGATCGACCCGTGCGGCTGTTATTACTATTTGTGACTAAAAGAGTGTTGAATATAAATGTTGATGGAAGGAGAGGCAGAGGAAGGCCAAAGGAAAGATGGATGGATTGTGTGAGGAATGATATGAAAGAGAGGGGAGTGACAGGGGAGAATGGAAGAACAATACATGATGCGCCCACCCCACGTAACATAGGATAAGGGCAGGAAGATGATGATGATGAAACTGCATCTACTATATCTATACTAATAATAAAGCTGAAGAGTTTGTTTTTTTGTTTCTCTGAACGCGCTAATCTCTGGAACTAACAGTCGGATTCGAAAAATTATTTTTGTATTTGATAGCCCAATTTTTAAGGAAGGCTATATAGGTTATTTTCATCACATTTACGTCTCTTATGAGCCGAGCAAAATGAAAAAAAAGTCACAAAGAACGCTAAGCGAAAACGAAGTAATAGCGCGGGCAGGCGATGCATTGCGATAGGATGGGTCGGGGGAACTTGACGCGGTGAAGTCACGGACAGAAGCTAATTTGAAATAAAATTGTCAACGACTTCGATGGTAAAACGACTATTCTGTACAAAAACTATTTTATTATGAGAATAAGCTCGACTTTGACCAATATCTGGAGAGGCTCTTGTTGGGCAGTTGGATCAAAGGCATGGCTTTACGGAGAACGGTTATTAGACCAGGACAAGAAGCGTACCTGATCTCCATTATATGTATTGTTAGGAGGGTAACTCGGGGCTCCAAAGGGACCCTTGTACCCTGTTCCCGATACTGGCCATTGGGCTACAATTTCGTGTGTTATTTTCAATTCCAATTTTAAATAACATCTAGCGACTGTTTATAAAAACACTAGATTTTTTCCGCGGCTTCGCCCACGTGGCTGTCGGAAATTATCCAACGGGAACGTACTACCGGGATAAAAAAAAAGTATCCTATGTGTTAATCCAGGTAAACAATCTCTATTGGTTTACGCGGCGTCATGCGCCAGGTTATACTATCAGAGGGCCAATTCTCGTACCTAAAAACGTTCCAATTCATGTCTCAATCTTATGCCAGCGACAGTCAAATGTCAAAAAGGTAGGTACCTAAATATAGTAAAAAAAATACAACCGACTTCCAAAAACAACACTACAAAGTGAAAAATAACGTACATACAAAAGCAAACTCCCCGATAGTATTAACATTAAAATAAAAGATAAAAACATAGAAGAAACAGAAAATATTACATTCTTAGGTATAACTTTAGACAAATTTTGTAATTGGAAACAACAATACAACCGACTTCCAAAAACAACACTACAAAGTGAAAAATAACGTACATACAAAAGCAAACTCCCCGATAGTATTAACATTAAAATAAAAGATAAAAACATAGAAGAAACAGAAAATATTACATTCTTAGGTATAACTTTAGACAAATTTTGTAATTGGAAACAACAATACAACCGACTTCCAAAAACAACACTACAAAGTGAAAAATAACGTACATACAAAAGCAAACTCCCCGATAGTATTAACATTAAAATAAAAGATAAAAACATAGAAGAAACAGAAAATATTACATTCTTAGGTATAACTTTAGACATGTTTTGTAATTGGAAACAACAATACAACCGACTTCCAAAAACAACACTACAAAGTGAAAAATAACGTACATACAAAAGCAAACTCCCCGATAGTATTAACATTAAAATAAAAGATAAAAACATAGAAGAAACAGAAAATATTACATTCTTAGAACTTTAGACAAATTTTGTAATTGGAAACAACACATTATCAACGTATGCAATAAACTAAATAGATTTGTGTACGCATTAAGGAAACTTCGTAGTGTTGGATGAAAAAACAGCCCGCATAGCCTATAGTGGATACGTTGAATCAATATTAAGATACGGACTTATAATATGGGGAAATTCAACAGATAATGATAAAACATTTATTGTACAAAAGAAATGTGTAAGAGCTATATGCGGTGTCGGTCCACTTGAATCTCGTAGGCCTTTATTCAAAAAGCTGAAATTATTGACTTTGACCGGCATGTATTTATTCGAAGTATCAGATTTTGTAAGGAAGCATAAAGAATTCTTTAGATTCAAAGGTGACAATTATACCAAACAGAGACCGAGGGATGCATCAAAAATTTTAATTCCATTTTGCAATACAACACTAACTAAAAAGAATGTATATCATATGTGCATTACCATTTTTAACAAATTACCAAAGTATTTAAGAGAACTCCCATTTAAATATTTTTGAATAAAATTGCGCAGATGTTTAGTTGAAAATTGATTTTATACACTGCAAGAATTTCTGCAGCATAGAGAAAAAAAAAACATTATTTTAAGATAAATATTATGTAATTTTTTTTTTTTTTTTTTTGTTTACGTTAAGGTTGTTTTGTAGTTTTGTAATTTTTTATTAGATCATAATATTAAGGTTGTGTGTAATAGATATTAAGGTTTTTATTAGATTATATTAAGGTTGTTAGGTTACCTTGTAATTTATACAGATTAGATATATTTTATAGTTTTGTAGTGTGTGTACTCTCAATTTTATTAGTAGGTAGGTACATGTTATACCTACTAAAATTAGTATTATAAATTCAACTAAAATAAATAAGTACCTACGTAGGTAGCTATTTTAGTAACTAATTTGTATGGCCTAAACAGGCAAAATATGGACTGTGCTTACACCACCAATTTTTACATCTGGTAAAACCTGTATTTTCTGCAAATAAATTATTTATATTGTTATTCTTTAATTTCGGAAGTTGGTGTCTGGTTAAATGTATTTTCGTTTTTTGCCACGGATTTCCGAAATTAAAGTTATTTTTGACTTTGTAGTGTTGTTTTTGGAAGTCGGTTGTATTTTTTTGTAAAAAAGTTTTATTTTTCACTTTTTAGTTGTGGTACCTACCCCACACAAATTCTAATACCACTACCTGCAAAACAAACTAGAACATCATCCTTAAAAAAGTGGGGAAAAAATACGTATTATTGAAGCTAACTCAAAACCTACCCAAGCAAAGTTAATCAATTTTGTATGGGACCAACTTTGATGTATACCCTCTCGAATATAACATTTTTTTTTCAAATCGGACGACTCTTTAAAAAGTTATGCGTGGCCATACATAAAAAAAATATATATATACGTGTCGAATTGAGAACATCCTCCTTTTTTTTCGTCGGTTAAAAATGTAGGTAAAATCTTTGACATATTGAGAATGAGATGAGATTGCAAACGTTGTAAGAATACGGGAATTGTCCCTCTGAATGTCAAATTCGTTCACCCGTTGCGTGATTGAGTAACAAACATAAACTTTCACATTTGCAATATTATGAAGGATAGGGAGGGGGTGGTAGACCAGTCGGTCTTGTCGCTAAAAGGGATAGCTCTATTAGCAAAGTTTAAACTTTAGGCTTATTTATTGAGGAATTAATTTCTAAGAAAACCAATAAATTCCATAAGAAACTAAATGAAAGAGTTTTCCTGTTGAAGCTCATAATCCTAATCCTAACTAATAATAGGTCTTTACCTATGAAATTGCCGTTTTGTATGAAAAAATTTAAACGAATTTTTTTCATGCATTTTTTATTTGTATTAATCGAAGTAATCACCCATGCAATCAATGCATCTTTGCCAACGCAGTGGCAGTTTATTGATGCCCTTCTTAAAGAAATCAGCTGGACGTAAAACGTACGAGTATCGTATATATATGTATATACGTTAAAAATTCGAGTAATTATGAAATATGAGTACCGTCGTGGCAGCAACGCGGCACAAGCGGCACGCAACATCAACGACGTTTACGGAGCTAACACTACAAACCAACGCACCACTTGTTATTGGTTTGCTCGCTTCCGTTCTGGAAATTTCGACCTGAAAAATGAACCTCGCGGTCGTCCGAAGACTTTGGTCGACAATGACGAATTAAAGGCGAATGTGGAAGCTGATGATACACAATCAACGGCTGAATTAGCAGCAGCTTTCGACGTTAGCGTCAAAACAATATTGGTCCATTTGCGTCAAATTGGCAAGGTAAAAAAGCTTGACAAATGGGTGCCCCACGAACTCAATGATCGCCAGCGCGAAGTACGCGTCGAGACGTGCCTTGCACTGCTCAACAGACACACAAATGAAGGAATTTTGAACCGCATTGTTATCTGCGATGAAAATTGGATTCTGTTTGATAACCGTAAGCGCTCAGCAAGTTGGTTGGATCCTGGTTCAGCACCTAAACAATGCCCTAAACGAAAACTTACCCCTAGAAAAGTGATGGTCACTGTTTGGTGGTCTAGCGCCGATGTGATTCATCACAGCTTCTTACCAAACGGGGTGAGCATTACTTCAGATGTGTACTGTGAAGAACTGAACACAATGATGGAGAAGCTGGCACATCTCCAACCAGCATTGGTCAATCGCTCGTCTCCGCTGCTCCTGCACGACAACGCGCGACCTCATACTGCACAGCAGACGGTCTCCAAGTTGCAAGAACTGGGGTTGGAAGCTCTCCGTCATCCGCCCTACTCACCAGACCTTGCGCCTACAGACTACTACTTTTTCCAGAATTTGGATAACTTCTTGGCGGGAAAAAAATTCAAAACCCGAGAGGCAGTACAAAATGCCTTTGAAGAATTTGTTGCCTCCCGTCCAGCTGATTTCTTTAAGAAGGGCATCAATAAACTGCCACTGCGTTGGCAATGATGCATTGATTGCATGGGTGATTACTTCGATTAATACAAATAAAAAATGCATGAAAAAAATTCGTTTAAATTTTTTCATACAAAACGGCAATTTCATAGGTAAAGACCTATTATTATAAATACGAAAGTGAGTTTGTTTGTTTGTTACGCTTTCACACTAAAACGAATGAAATTTGGCACATGTCGGGTAGAAAAATGTAGAGTACTCTTCATCCTGGACCGCAGACGAAGTCGCGGCTAACAGTTAATATTATTATATAGGCTTTATATTATTCTCAATTAGAAAAGGATTATTGAAATAAGTACTGATGATGAACCTACTCTACTAGAATATTTAAGATTACTTAATAATTAAGCCTGGTTGAGTCGGTGAAAGTCGGTTAAATTATTAAAGAATCAGAATGTCCAATTCTCAAAATGTCCATTTCTAAAAATTTTACAAAATGCCCAATCTTTGATAATGTGGTAAATTTGTCCAGTACATAAAGAGACAATTAAAAAAAAATCGCGATCGATCGCTTTACGACCGAATTCGGTCGCAAAATCCTAAGAGAGTCCCCAGACGGAAATTGCTTGACAAGCACGAAAAAATCACGTTTTATTGTTTGGATAAAAGTGTTAACTTATTGGACAAACTTACCATATTAGGTAGCAAAGATTCGACATTTTAAGAAATGAACATTCTGAACATGAACCATTTAAAGTTATCTATTGACAGCAAAACTAGTCAATGATAACATATATCAATCTGCCTAGCCTTTTCCCAACTATGTTGGGGTCGGCTTCCAGTCTCACCGGATGCAGCTGAATACCAGTATTTTACATGGAGTGACTGCCTATCTGACCTCCACAACCCATTAACTGGGTAATACGATACCTCTTGGTAAGACTGGTTGTCAGACTTTTGGGCTTCTGACGACCCATAACGACTGTCAAAGATCCACGAATGACAGCCGGGACCAACGGCTTAACGTGCTTTCCGAGGCACGGAGGAGTCTTGGTATGTAAAGATGGTCACCCATCCACGGACCAACCCCGGCAAGCGTAGCTTAACCTGATGGATCGACCCGTGCGGCTGTTATTACTTAGCCACGAGCTCAATGATAACATAATTAATGGAAAAGATCTATAATAATATAATCCAAAATAGTTAAGTTCTAAAGATAACTTTTAACATCAATAAAGGTAAATCCGAGTAGGAACCATAACAATACTCTGAAAATACTAACTTACAAAGCCTACTTAGAAGAAACAGGACTTAAACACCTTCAATTAAACCAAGTCAATTATTCCAAGATCCTATTGTGTCTGTGTTCGCATTACTAAAAAATAAGGTAATAAAGGCGCCTTTGATTACAGAGGAAATTATACAGGTTGGATTTTTGAGATGGAGCTTTAAGGTCAGGCATCGAATGGCTTCATAGAAATAAAACGTAATAATTAACGTATTTCTAGCCGACTGAACGATTTTTTCCAAAATCTGTGAATGCAGTCAGGAATCACTCAAAAAGTTAAGGGCTGTCTCCTAAGAATATTTTCCTGTAGCTACAACGGTTAAGGTACCTGCCCTGGCCACCTGTCTCGGAAAACCACCCTGTATTTCCAAAATACCTACGCAGAGGTCAATCACCTCTACGTAAAATCACTTCTCAACACTACAATAGCCATAGATTAAAGAGGACGTTGAAATTTGAAACGGATATTACAGCGATAAATAAAATTAGGCTGGTGCTGCTGGTACTAAGGAATCCCTGGGGATACAAAGAGACCTTTGACTATGAAATTCAAAGGAAACAATTCATTTTGGTTTTTATTATGGAGCTACGATTGGATAGGTACGAGAATATCGATCCTGTAATAAAATTGTTTTAAGAGGCCTAGCACAAAATTGCGTTTTGACATTAGGTATATTGAAGCACGGCGAACGCATCGCAATAAATAGCAATTTGGCAATTGTACCTATATACTTTACGTTTATTTTGAGTCTTATATTTTTTTTTTTGTTTAAAGTACTTGTATAAAATTTTTCTGTCTTATGATTTTATGAAGTAACGTTTATTCTGGTTTTTACGTAATTTAATTTTACGTAAAAATATGAATGTAGTAAGAGAAATTTACAGTTAATTCTGAGCGTTTTTTTGAAGTTTTATGGTTTTGAATGGGATTTTTTTACAGATATTCCATGCATATTTAAAAATTTTGAGGCTGCTATGAACTAAAAGACTATTTATGAGATATTTTTATATATTTTTCGTTACATTTGCTTATGTACAGTAGTTCAAAACACGAGCTCGAAAAAATGCAGTCGCGCATTTTGTGAAAAACTTGCTTCAGAATTTTGGCATTATATAAATAGATAAGAAAAAATTGCTAAAAGCGAGGACGCTAAAAATTATACTATTAACTATTCTCCACCACTCAATAAATCAAAGTTGTAGAAGTCTGTCAGTTTCTCAGAATAAGAACTCCAAAGATGGCTATTTAACGCAAAAATAACGGTCGAAATGTAATAGGCCTCTTAATATCACCCTAAGCATGAATGTCACTTTACTTTGTGTAAATTATTTCATAACCACTGCTCTCAAAACGGTGAAGAAAAACCTCGTGAGGAAACCGGCATGTCCTAGAACCAAAAATTCCAAGACATGTGATATCTACCAACCCGCACTGAGCCCGCGCGGTGGATTACGGCCCACTCCCTCTCACCGAGAGCAGGCCTGTGTCCCAGCAGTGGGACGTTATAGGCTGATTATGTGTTATGCAAAATGAAATTATTCCAAATGTCTGACAACTGTCTATGGACCAATTATGGTGGTAGATAGCATAAAATCTGGTCATTCATAGTGTGTTAAAAACTTAAGTAACGTTTCAACTGGAAGGCAACCCCAACTTAGTCAAAAATAAAAACTGATGTATCGTCCTGCACAGTTCGAATTTGGAAACTGCGGAAATCGATGCCAGAATCCTGAATGTCTGGCAACCGGCATCCAACGGGACATCTGTAACTCTCACAATAATTTGAATACGAATCGAATTGCACTCGCTCCGTGTACAAACCGCATTTATTCAAATCTGAAGCCAATTCTAACCATAGTGGAAACGAAACCGGCCAAGTGCGTGTCGGGCTATGAAGGGTTCCGTAGTTGGGATGAATTTATCCCAAGAACAAACTTAACATTGTAGTTGGCAAAAACATGTTCTCCCATACATTCCAACTGTAAATGTAAGTTTGTACTCACAATATTGAGAGATATACCATGTTATTTTAAGACCACAGACTTGCTATAGGTTTTTCTGTAATCTACAAATAAAGAACTATTTTCTGTATTTTCTTCAAAATTGTAGGCTCAGTAGTTTCGGAGATAAGGGGGGAGAATGGTAAATTTTCGTCTATTATCTTAAATAACTTTAAAACAATATATTTTAAAAATATTAAAATGAGCCTTTTATAGTAACTCCTTCCATTTGATATGTCACACGGTATATTTTGGTAAAAATTTTTTTTTACTTTCTTATTTGCCCCCCAAAAGTAACCCACTTAATCAAAATTAATTTATTTACTTTACATTACTTTACCCGTCCGTTTTGGGTCACAGAAGTTCATATGTGTATCAACTTAATCGGTCCATTACATTCAGGCAGTGACAGACAGACAGACAGACACACGAGTGATCCTATAAGGCTTCCGTTTTTTTCTGGTACGGAACCAATCAGATGAAGATGATTCGTTGTATTGACTATTTCTAACTTGTAGTTCATGCACATTACTATAGGGCATTCGGATCGCCTGATTTATTCATGCATTATGTATGTATGCTGATGCACATGAATTATAATTGCCGAGAATCATCAATCAGAGTGCTGTCACTGACATTTCCAGCGGTTGGAAGCGTCAGTAGGTACTTATAGTTACATTTTCATTATTATTATTACGTGGACATGAATTTTGTTCCATCGTTATCTTAATTTAGACGGGTCGATCTATCAGGTTAAGCTACGCTTGCCGGGGTTGGTCCGTGGATGGGTGACCATCTGTACATACCGAGACTCCTCCGTGCCTCGGAAAGCACGTTAAGCAGTTGGTCCCGGCTGTCATTCGTAGATCTTTGACAGTCGTTACGGGTCGTCAGAAGCCCGAAAGTCTGACAACCAGTCTTACCAAGAGGTATCGTATTACCCAGTTAATGGGTTGTGGAGGTCAGATAGGCAGTCGCTCCATGTAAAATACTGGTATTTAGCTGCATCCGGTTAGACTGGAAGCCGACCCCAACATAGTTGGGAAAAGGCTAGGCAGATTGATTGATTGTTATCTTAATTTAGACAATATGTACAGTTAGCAACAAAATTCGGTTAACACTTGCAGTTTTTTAACCATAATTACTAAGCGAAACATTTCATTCAAATCGGAACAGAAATACTTAAAATTTTAAGAACATTAACTCTTAACAGTTGAACGAAAAAAAAAGCAGTTTATCGAATAATTTTATGTTAATTTAGATTAGATGATGTCAAAAAGTAGCAGTGTTAACCGACTTCTGTTGCTGACCGTACCTACTCGTATAGGTACTGATAAAGTGCCAAAAAAAGAGTCATTAGCAATTTTCTTACCTACATATTATTATTTAATGATAATAAGGCTTCAACATAGCCCTATGATGACATCGAAAAATTGTACAGTCAGACTGTTCAAAATGATCTAAACAACTATGAAAATGAAATATTAACTCAATGACACAAGGAATGTTTTAGAATAAAGACATTACACGACAAATGTCATTCTGACAAAAACTTTATCCAATATATAAAGTTTAATTTTTTTAATTGCTGAGATCATTTTGAACAGTCTGTTCATCACGTTATTGTTGACGCTGATTGTACAACTAAGTCATAGTCAACTTTATCGTGCCAACGTCATATTTGTCATAGAGAATTTTTGGAACGAATGTATCGAAATCAGGCATATTGTTTGTGACTTGGTGACACGAACATTATTTTTCATAAAATGCGTCGGTAATGAAAGATAACTTTCTAAAAACACGTAACGACAAAGTTACGTAGATTCAAATGTTAGTGCTAGTGCTACGCGTATTGATAAGTTACTTTCCGCGATACATAATTAATGCGTTTTTGTTACTGAACAGAGTTGTTGCGCCACTTCTTCTCTGCTAAAGCACTATAGGAAGTGGTGAAGGACGGGCGTTTTGGGGGCCTGTCTTATGTAATTTTGACATTCGAAAAGCCTAGCTTGAATAAATGAATTTTGATATTTACATAATCAACTAATTATGCTAAACACAGATTGTCTATGCCTTAAATTAAAAAATGGTACCTGAGGCATTTGCCGTCATCCACAAAATTTCGTATACGGCCTCTTAATTATGCACATAATATTTGTCACGTTTCGAAATCACCGTTATTAAGAAGAATTTGTATTCTGATTAATTTTAGAAATCAGACCGTGAATATTGACCTCTAAAAGTATCAAGGATCACGGTACCCTTAAATAATATAGAAGTCGATCTTACGTTACCTACTGCTAGGGGACAGATTGCAGTTAACAGATTATGTCATAATAAACAATGATTTATGATATTTTAATATGCCTACAATCTTTCTACTCCCTCCTTTGATTCCCTCTGTCAACTACTAGCTTCCGCCTTGCAACAAACTGTCAAGATCATTAAAAAGAAGTTTGATAGATAATGTTTTGTCTTTATTTTTTACTGGCTGTTTCTGCCCGGCGTTGCCCGGGTGAATTTCATGTCTCAATCTCCAGTGGTTTAGGCTGTGTGTTTTTTTTTTTTTTTTTTTTGGTACTGACCTTTTCGCAATTGGCTCCGGGAGCCTCTGTTGCTTAACCGGGCGTCGGCGGGGCCAGATGGGCCTCTCGCCTTGCAAAATAATTATTAAGTAGCACAGCTAAGGGCGTCCCATAGTGGGACTCGAACCTAGGCTTAGGGCGCTACTGACTACTGAGCAAGTGGGGACTTGAAAGTGTCGGTCTTATTATTATTATTAGGGACATTATTTTTGAAACTACTCGCTCCGCGCGGGCGGGCGGGCGGGGTCAAGGGTCGGGGAGGTCATTGAACTCTACTATTACGCGTTGGTACTCGCCGTCGAGTACGGTACCTAAAGGTAGGGTGTCGGTCATGTGTTGTGTTTTGGTGAGCTAATCTGAGACTCTCTTGAAGGAGAGTGATGTCATCGTCCTTATCTAATAGGACGTGTTTAGGACGACGTGTGCGTGATATTTGGGATGGTGTGTATCTGGCAGCTGCTGCCACTAGTGGGTTAGTGTGAGTGGTAGCAGAATCGAAATAGCGTTTGCTAATATTTTTTATAAAATGCTTGATGGTCGGCAATTTTAAATCGATATGTAATTGATCGTTACGAACGTACCAGGGGCAGCCCGTGGCACGTCGCATGAATCGATTTTGGAGGACTTGGAGTTTCTTAATGAGTGACGGTCTGGCGTGCGCGAACGCGACACAAGCATAAGTCATAATAGGGCGTATACACGTAGTGTAAATTCGTACCTTTGACTTAAGGTCGAGTTTACTTCGTGCATTGAGAAGTGAGTGAAGGCGACCGAGCGCGAATGAAGCACGGTTACGTACTATCTTTACGTGCTCGGCGAAACTTAATCGATTGTCGAGGGTAACCCCTAGGTATTTTACCTTTTTATCCCATGGGATAGGTTGACCGGACATAGAGATGGGTCGGGTGCGGGTTTGCACATTTGCTTTTTTACCACGCTTGGTAAAAAGTATGGCGGCACTTTTGGTCGGGTTTAATTCTATCCGCCATTTACGGAACCATTGCTCGAGAGCGTCGGCTGCCGATTGGAGTTGGTCAGAGATTCTACTGGCATTTATGTGCGAGTAGTAAACAGCTGTGTCGTCGGCGAATAGGGCCAACTGACACTTACTATGTCGGGGTATGTCACTCGTGTAGAGTGAAAAAAGGGGGGGGGATAGCACGGATCCTTGAGGGACGCCGGCTCGGATCAAGTGGGGGGAGGACAGGGCTTCTCCTACGCGGTAGCGAAAGGTGCGATTCGACAAGTAGTCCCGTATGATGAGTACGAGACGGTCAGGCACTTTAAGTAGGTACAGCTTATAAATTAAGCCGTTGTGCCAGACTTTGTCGAATGCTTTCGCTACATCAAAGAAGAGCGCGCCTGTCAATCGTCCCGTTTGATATCCAGTACTTATGTACTCGACAATTCGGTGGACTTGGCGGACACAGCAGTGCTTGGTTCGAAATCCAAACTGTTCGTCGGGGATGAGTTTATTGGACTCGGCATAGTCCATTAATCTTTTAAAGATTATACGTTCATAAATCTTCCCCATTGTGCTGAGGAGACTTATGGGCCGGTAACTGGACGGGTCAGCTTTGGGCTTGCCGGGCTTATGAAAGCCGATGACTGTGGCCTCTTTCCACGCTTGTGGAAAGAGGTTATTGTTTAATGCAACATTAAAAATAGCTGTCATTAGTACAATTAACGGGGCAGGGAAGAGTTTCACCACTTTATTAGTGATGCCGTCGGCACCAGGAGCTTTCCTGGATTTGAGGTTTCTCACTAGTGAGAGTACCTCGTCGGGGGTCACTGGGGGGAGGGGTTTGTCGGGGTCCTCATGGGGGGGGAGGGTGGATCTACGTTCAACCTCTGCGTCCACTATGTCGCAGTGTTCTAGGTCTACAGGTAGTAGGCTTGGCGAGCATTGAGCTTCTAGGCTGTCGGCTAGGCATTCAGCCTTGTTAGCGTCATCGAAGGCTACGCTTTGATTAGGACGTGTGAGCGGAGGCATGTCGGTCACCGTATCGGACTTAGGCTGTGTGTTGTCTGTTTTCATACAAAAATACCATCCAAATTTCTGACTTTTCCGGTGAATTTTCCAAAAAAAATCTCTCATACAAACCTTGTCCTGACAAATACACACACAACAAAAAATAATTAGCCAAATATGTAGGTGCAACCGTTCTGAAGTGATGCGCTTGGTGATGATTTGTATAGTAACCGAACCTACTACACAAAAATATGTAAATAATCAAAGCAGAATTTATCAAAAAAGTTTCTTAATTAACATAGAGCTGTAAAAGGAAAGCCATCAAAATTAAGGGCACAAAAGAAAAAAGCTAACGACCAGCGATGATTGCCGGGTGAGGAAGGTCGTTTCTGTAAATTCATAACATTTACGTGACATTTACATTTTTTCTCCGCAGTCAGACATCTTATCTTTTAAATAAGTACATTATTTTAGGGAGATGACGATTATTCACATCGTGACATCAATTTGTCATTTACGAGTACTAGGTCAGACGCCTTCCGGAAATCAAAAAAAAGCTTAGAATTATAAATTTTTTGTTTGTTTGTTTCAACGAGCTAATCTCTGAAACTTCCAGTCAGATTTGAAATATTCTATTTTCATTTGATAGCCCAATTCGTGAGGAAAGTTATAGGCTATTTAATATGACCCTTAGGAGCCGAGCAATAAGAAAAAAAACAGAAAGAACACTAAGCGAAAACGAAGTAATAGCGGGTGGGCGATGCGACTGGGTGGGATGAGGGAGGTAGAAATTTTACGCGGACGAAGTCGCGGGCAGAAACTAGTACCTATGTAATATTCTCTAGCTTTTACTGCTTTTCTGAATCTTCACGCAAAAAATACGTAATCTTTACGATAAAAACAATGTAGTGAGAGATAATATGAACGTATTATTACAAATATAATACAGCGAAATTAGAAACTTGAATTGTAGGTACTATTCGAGTTAAAAACGTTTGCGTATTCGGGCAATATTTCACGTATGGCAGTAATTAGTGAGAACGCTGACGAATAACAGATTGGAATTTATGACGTTCAGAAACGCATCCGATGCTTTCAGTTTTATAGCTACATTGTGCAGTTACACCATAACAACGCTTTTCAAAACACCTTTTGAATATCGGATATGCAAAAAGCCTAAATGAACAGCGAATATGTAGTAATCCCAACCAGCTTGTAAATAACAGGCCCTCTGTAGTAAATTAAATAAGTAATATTATTATTATAAAGCCGGTCTTCCCCTGGACTTATCGAATTACTTGTTTCTTATTGGCTTCAAAATAAAAAAGTTGCTTATATAAGTGAGAGATTTTAAGGATGCTGTTACAAATGGGTAGTCACAATCATTACTTTTATACACAAAATAATGTTTATTAAATAAAATGCTTTGCATTCTTAAAATGTTTTTGGCTGAATTGTTGATAGTTGTGCAAGGTACGATTCTGAACTATAAATATATTTTTTTTATGAAACAATTTCTCAATAAATGTACCGGAGTGAAAATTTTTACTTCGGTACTTTTATTGAGAAAATGTACCTATCTAAAATTATATTTACAGTTCAGAATCGTACCTTGCACATCTATCAGCAATTCTGCCAAAAAACATTTTATGAATGCAAAGCATTTTAATTAATAGACATACTTTTGTGTAAAAAAGTAATGATTTGTAACAGCGTCCTTAAAAAACAAGTAGTAACAATTTGAATTTGGGTCATCAACAACAGGCACTGATTTCTTCTGATTTACAAGTCATTTAAATTCTGTACCTGTCTGTGTTTGAACAATACTGATTGCAATTACTAAACTGACAAACCACAGAAGCTTGATCAAAATTTAATTCGACTACGTGTTACGTATAACGGTAACTATCAAATGGAAATGCTATTAAACAGTGGACAGCACCCTAATTGCGTAAAACACTATCATATTATTATTTCATTTGGTTATTTGCGTTGTTGAGCAGAAAAACACAAGAATTTCACAAAGTATGAATGAAAGCATGGATTATAATTTATGAATGAGTTACGCTTATGGTTGAATGAGTGAGTTACGCAAGTTCAGATTCTAGAAATCTAGACCACTCAAGCTTGAATGAATAAAATTATTATTTAAAATTATGTGTTTCATGATTTATAAGATAATTATCGAAGATTCAAGTTGTTGCTTTCTAACTTTTAATAAACATTAAAATATGACATTTTTATGTATTATGGAAATGTTACGCTTGACAGCATCAACATGGCCCTCGACAGACATGGCATAGACTTGACACTAAGAGGTTGGATCACCAACATGCTCAAACTAAGAGCTGTGCAGGTAACAGTGAACGACAGCACAAGGGCCATTGTGGCAAAGGGATGCCCGCAAGGGGGAGTCCTTTCTCCGCTGTTATGGAACCTGGTTGTTGACAGCCTCATTAAAACCCTCAATGACAAAGGATATTACACCGTAGGCTACGCCGATGACTTAACCATAATAATAAATGGCACCCACGAAAACACCTTATGTAATCTTATGCGCCAAGCTTTGAAAATAGTAGAGGACTGGTGCAGCAAACACAAACTATCAGTGAATCCCACGAAAACCGAGCTGATTCTCTTCACAAAAAAGAGGAAGCTGTCAACATTACAACTACCAAGTTTCTTTGGAACTACCCTAAGCCTATCAACTGAAACCAAATACCTGGGCATCTTTTTGGACAAACAGCTGAATTGGGCTAAACACACCAACTACATCATCACAAAAGCCAGTATATCCCTGTGGCAATGCAAGCGTTTGCTCGGCAGGAATTGGGGGATCGGCCCCAAGGTCACTTACTGGCTATACACCACTGTTATCAGACCAATCATCACATATGGCTCACTAGTCTGGTGGCCCAGGACAGACTTGAGCACAGCCCGGAGAGATCTCGAAAAGCTGCAGCGGTTCGCATGCGTAGCGATCACTAGTTGCATAAGAACGGCACCCACGGCCGCACTACAGGTAATGCTGGGATTGCCGCCACTGCACCTTATCGTGCGAGAGGAGGCAGCCCTGGCTGCCTTTAGGCTCCATATAGCAGGAACCTTGAGTAATGATTCTAGAATCAAGCATACACGCATAAAGGAGGATGCGATCAAACGACAACCAATGATGGCGTCACCATGCGATAGAGCACCGAAACAACACTACTTTCAAAAGAACTATAACATAATACTCACAGAAGAACGGTGTGACTACTCAGGCCCGCAAGAGCTGAGAGTATACACCGACGGATCTAAGACCGACTCCGGAACCGGAGTCGGAGTCTTCTCATACGACCTCAACATTAACATATCCAGCCCGCTATGAATGTTCAACACTGTCTACCAGGCAGAGTGTGTGGGCATTATACAAGCGGCTTACGCCATAGAGGCAAGGAGAGTTACGGATACTCGTATACGTATACTCTCCGACAGTGCCTCCGTACTCCAATCCTTACAGAGAAAACACATCTCCTCGAGACTTACACTAGAATGTCACATTGCACTGGAGCGTATAGCGGTATCAAACCGCAATACTGTGACACTGCAATGGATAAAAGGACACAGCGGATCACTGGGTAATGACGCAGCTGACGATTTAGCTAGGAGAGCATCTAGCACGTCAGTCTGTGGACCTGAACCAATTGTACCCATCCCCTTCAACCAGTTACGCAGGTGGCTACAGGAGTCCACTCATACACAGGCGGAGAGTTGGTGGTCCTCGACACCAGGATGCAGGCAGTCTAGGGAGGCCATGCCATCTATAGATGGCAAGCTAACCAGACGTCTGTTACGCCTGGACAGGCATAGTTTGCGCCTGGTGACGGGAACTATCACAGGACACTGCTCACTAAACAAACACTTCCACACAATGGGAATAACGGACAGTCCTCTGTGCAGGGCCTGCCTGGAGGCTGAGGAAACCGTAACGCATGTGCTCTTTGATTGCACAGGCGTCACCCAGATTAGAACTAAAACTCTTGGAACACCCAGATCTTTCGCAGATGTTTTGAACAGACTTGGAGACTTGATCGACTTCTGGAATGAGGTGGGCTGGTTGGAATAACCCCCCACTCCCCCTGAAGGCCGTTATGGCCCACGCACAATGGTCCACATGAAGGACTAAGTGCGGAAACCATACCTTCTAACTAGGACTAGGACATGAGTTACGCTTATGGTTGAATGAGTGAGTTACGCAAGTTCAGATTCTAGAAATCTAGACCACTCAAGCTTGAATGAATAAAATTATTATTTAAAATTATGTGTTTCATGATTTATAAGATAATTATCGAAGATTCAAGTTGTTGCTTTCTAACTTTTAATAAACATTAAAATATGACATTTTTATGTATTATGGAAATGTACGATTATATACCTATACTATTAAATGAGCAATATTTGTATCTAAATACCTATATATACAAAAGAAAGAAGAAGAAAGAAAACCTGTTTATTTTGCACAAACAAAACGCACATTATAAAAAATTACAAATTACACAAAAAACAATGTGAGCAAAAGCCTCGTATTCAACTTTAATTGATTGACCAGAGAGAATTTCAATTTTACAACTCTGACATATAGTATACCTATACCTATATTTGTAACCACGTTCTCGAAAACAGCTCCAACAATTTCGATGAAACTTGTAATATAGGGGTTTACGGGGGCGAAAAATGGATCTAACTAGGTCTATTAAACAGTGGACAGCACCCTAATTGGGTAACACACTATCGATCGGAATCTGAATAATTTTGAAGCAAATTGCTAATCCATTGCTTCATATGTTCGAAAAATTTGTTTGCTCGACAACGTAACTAACGCAATGAATGTTGTTGAACTGTCAAAATGAAACCGATTCCGATTGTTAGTGTTACGCAAGTAGGGTGCTGATCTCGAAATTATAGATCTAATAGGAAGGTAATATTATGAAATCAATGACGCTCCTGTAAAATCCAGTCTTCACTAACTACTATTTCAAAGGCATGAATTCTAAATTATGTATCCCTACTTTAACATAAAGGAGTATACTTAATACCTTCGTAATATAAACTTTAAAGTTCGTACTTGCCCGTGTTAACATGAATTATTTAGCCTCAGGGATCTCTTAAGTGCGGACTTTACTAACCCTTAAGGCTTCATAAAGCATATACGAACGTCCATAATGAGGCTTAAAACTTATCTAAGTATGTATTCAAAACAAGACAATGAAGATAGGGAATATAGATAGTGCAATCCACGAAGACGCGCCCTTTTTTTTTTTTTTTTTTTTTGGGAAATCATCAAATGACTTCTCCCGCTCTGGGCAGAGCGGGAGGGCGTGTCAGACTTTTACTGACTAAAACCCACCCATGCTCCTTCAACTGCCCGTGCCAGGGCCACGGTATCTCTTTCGAACTACCCGCGACCCCGGCGGCATCGGCCCAATTGACCCCGTCACTGCTGACATCTCTTTGAGGCGCACGTGGAGCACAACGCGCCGTCGACCCGGGCCTGTTCCTTACCGGATGGCGAGCTGCCCATTACTCGTCGTCCGCAAGCCCGCGCCTACGGTGGCCGGGAATCAGCAATCGATTCCCGCCGCCCAGGGCGTCTCCTACGGCGGCTAGGGGCGCGAGGGCGCGGCTGTTGCCTCTCCCTCACGCGTTCCGCTTCCTCCTTCGCGAGCATTACTGCTTCGCAGAAGGAGGTGACGGCTTCCCATACACTCTCGCTCCGCACCATGGCCTGGACCAGGTTTGGACGCGAGAGATCGCCGCCGCCGATCGCCTCCGTGAGAACACGGCGGTGCTCCGCCCAAGCCGGGCAGACCTCCACTGTATGCTCCACCGTGTCCTCCAGGTGATCCACACAATGGTGACACCCGGGCGTTTCCTCCCGCCTTATCCGAAACAGGAACCTCCCGAAACAACCGTGTCCGGTGAGGACCTGCGTCAGGCGGAAGGTGAGGACGCCGTGGCGCCTCTCCAACCACTCCTCAAAGAGGGGACTTATCGCCGCAATTGTGGCGTGCCCAGCGCTGGGTTGCGACAATCGCACTCTCCATGTCGCCATGAGATCCCGGCGGAGCTCTGTCCGCTGTACCGTGATTACTACCCCCCCCCCCCCCCCCCCCCACTATTCCTTCAGGAAGCACTTTTCTTTAAAGGGTTATCAGAAAGACTTTTTTAAGAATGACATCTCTTTCTATCGAGAACATGAACTAAGGTATTACCTATTTGATAAGGTTTTGAAACATCTCCGGTTCTTGAGATTCGTCTTTAAGTACATTATCTACATAATATAAATCAAAGTCGCTTTTCGTGTCTGTCATGTCGTTGTTCTTCTAGACTACGCAATGAATGTTGATGCGGTTTTCACCATGATTTAGATAATTTATTCCGGAAGGTTTATGTGTGTCGTATCCTATCCTACTATAAAAAATAAATTAAATAAAAATGAAATAAAAAAAAAGCGTAAGCGAAAAAAAAAATTTAATAAAAACTTTTTTACAAAAAAATACAACCGACTTCCAAAAACAACACTACAAAGTGAAAAATAACTTTAATTTCGGAAGTCGGTGTCGGTGTCGGTGTTAAATGTATTTTCGTTTTTTGCCACCGACTTCCGAAATTAAAGTTATTTTTCACTTTGTAGTGTTGTTTTTGGAAGTCGGTTGTATTTTTTTGTATCCAGCACAAATTCTAATACCACTATCTGCAAAACAAACTAGAACATCATCCATATAAAAGTGGGGAAAAAATACGTATTATTGAAGCTAACTCAAAAACTACTGAAGCAAAGTTAATCAATTTTATATGGGACCAACTGTGATGTATACTCTCTCGAATAAAATAAAAAAAATCCAAATCGGTCCAGCCATCTTCGAGTAATCGGGGAACATACATAAAAAAAATTAAAAATAAAAAAAAAAAAAAGGTTCCGACGAATTGAGAACCTCCTCCTTTTTGAAGTCGGTTAAAAAAAGGCGAAAGTGATAATAAATGCGAAAGTTTGGATAGATGGATGTTTGTTAGTCAATCACGCCAAAACGACTGAACGGATCTGCATGTTTGACACAGAGATAGATTACAGTCTAGAATAGCACATAGGCTACTTTACTTTTTTTTATCCCGGTAGTACTTTCCCGTGGGATAATTTCCGACATCCACGCGGGCCAAGCCGCTGGGAAGAGCTAGTAATAAATAACTGTTAAACTTGCATGACACTATCTCGATGTTTAGTTAAATTGTAAAATCTGATGTTTTGTGAAGTCGTGAGTCCGTGCGAAGCAGGGGCAGCTCGCTAGTTATACACAAGTGGATGTAAGGTGTGTATTTTGTGACAAAGTACGAGATTAGTCATGTACAGAACATATCCCGTCCCCTTTGTGGCCTAACTCTGAACAAGCCCCAGTTAGGGGTACCTAATTGAGGCGCGTGGATTACGAATATTGTCCGCAACTGGCAACCCAGTCAGCATAACATGTTGCTGCTACTGCGAACTGGCTAATCGCAAAAAAAAACCTGAGATATACATTAAAAAAAACCGGACACGTGCGTGTCGGAACACGCACAATGAAGGGTTCCGTAGTTCATAGGAATCCCAAAAAAAAATTTTATGTGAAAAATTACAAATGAACAATTTTCGGACTTTTTCCTTTGCTTGTGCTGTGAGACCTTGCTTCTTGCCAAATTCCATTATTCTAGGTCAACGGGAAATACTCTATAGGTTTTGATTTACTGGCGAGTATCAAAATGTGTCGCATAAATGGCCGTATTTATTTTTTGCGTTGACTTTGAAGCTTGATTTAGACCTACGCATTTGATATTAATTTCAATTTGATACTTCCACGCGTTCCTGAGAAAAAGGGTCTTGACATACTGACAGACAGACGGACAACGAAGTGATCTTATAAGGGTTCCGTTTATCCTTTTGAGGTACGCAACCCTAAAGACACGGACTAGTAATGTATTACAATTTCTTGTTAATAATAAGACTAATAATGGTTAAGGAAAACCTCAAGATTATTAACAAAGCTTTTTGTTTCGGAAAAACGACATAATACTTAATTAGCTCATAAAACGTCAAAAACACAGTAGGTCCTTACCTCATTTTTTATTAGAAATTCATTCCATAATTGAATTCCCGAAAAAGATGAAATGCTAAAAATGGATCCCAAATGTAGATAATAAAAATAACTCACACAAAATAAATTATTTTTTTTTATCTTTTACGGGCTCGGTCGGTTAGGGTTTTACCGTCGAACAGAAAGTTAAAGCTATCAGATATGACAAAAAAAATAGACGAAAGAATTTCAATCTGTCCTCAAAATTAATAATGCTGACTGGGAAAGACGAGACAATTTCAAAAAACATTACTTAATTTTCTTTGAAAATCCCAAACAGTACAATAACTAAACACAAACAGTCTATTCTGTGATAACTGTCTCGTCTGTATCCGCATGGAAAAGACAGTATTGACATTGATTGACGACTAGGTACCTAATAACATTTCTAAAAAATAAATATGGCGTAGCTAAGTCGACGTTCGCACGGACGTAAAAATATCGCGGCAATTTTGTTTCGCGCACTGTGATAGTTTTCCTGCTAACTTCGTTCTACTGCCATGAATTTATTCATATATCCAAACACAACCCTTTACTTGACTCTGCTCTCAGCTAGGAGAAGTAGCTCGCAATCGGAGCACTGAGTCGAAAAGTTTTTTCACCCGCAATATTTTTATTATTTTTTGAACGACCTATTCAACGACACCCAACAACATCGGAAAGACGAGAAAAAAAATCAGTCCCACTTTACGTGTAGGGGAAGTAGGTAGGTACTTAATCTAAAAAAAAAAATATTTTCAAGATTTTGTTTCACCACCTTCTCGGCATGGATAATAAATACCCCATGCCAAATTACCTACAGCTTTCTAGTACTAAGAGTCCTTGAGCTATGCCGCGGACAGACGGACGGACTTGGCGAAACTATAAGGGTTCCTTGTTGCCTACGGAACCCTAAAAAGCGGCTAAGTACGAGTCAGACTCACACACGAAGAGTTTCGTACCACCGTACAATATTTAACACCACATAAGTATTAAAAAAAATACTTTAGTAATAAGCGAAAAAAGCATGTTTCTTGTAAGGGGACCCCCATTAAACACTGAAAATTTCAAGTATCTACAGTCCGCGCGCGAGCTCCGAGGAATCGAGGACTGAGGAAGCGGGCAGTTTTCAAGCACATACTTACTATCCTCATAGAATTATTTCATAATCAACACATCTCTTGCCTCCACGCGCCGCGCATTTAATTAATTATGAAATATGCTTTCTCAGCCGCCGATTCCTCGGAGCTCATGCGCGGACTGTATCTATTACAGTTCAAAAGATACTGTCCTGTGACAGATGGACGAACGGACAGCTAAGCCTTAGTAATAGGGTCCTGTTGACACCCTTTGGGTAAGGAACTCTAAAAATAGACAGAACGTAATTACAGTTGCAGATGCAGATATATTTAGAACCCTCCAAATTTTTGCAGTGCTTACTAAGACGCATCATCTCTGTTGTTCTCATCGTTAATTTAACATTGATGAAGTTTAATGACCTTTTAATCCTATGTTCTTGGCACGTGGATTTTTTGCTAATAATAATCTTTTTTGCTTTGGCCAAAAACTTAATCCTAACGAAATTCTCTATGTTTTATAAACCGGTCTTAGCCGGTTATACGGCTATAGCCAACCATGTAGTTAGCACGCATCAAAGGTTTGTGTAGCGGATCGGATAAAAAGAATACCTAATTATGAATATTTAATTGAGTAGAGCCTACATCACCTCAAGCATAGGTATTTGTAATCTGACTGAAAAAATTGCCGGACCTCTTCATTGAATTTATAATTTAGCATTCTTTTTGAGGATGTTAGTTCACAAAGTTTCAGGATAATTTATTATAATAATTAATTACATCGTTGTATAGTAACATTATCATAGTCAGAAGTTTAAATATGTAGACATTTATTTTCTGTGGTGTCTACTGTAATGTTATTTTGAGAGCGGCTTCAGTATTTACATTAGAAATAAGTAACTTTACATAATAATATGAAAACACGTGTACCTACGCACTTAAATAAACAGATTTTTCTCTTTATATTTTAATAAAATATTGCGCTTTACGTACCTCAGTGAAAATACTTTTAGGGTTCCGTACCTCAATAGGACAAACGGAATCCTTATAGGATCACTTCGTTGTCCATATGTCTGTGAGTCTGTCAAGACCCTTTTGCTCAGGAATGCGTGGAACTATCAAGTTGAAATTAATATTAAATACGTAGGTCTACGGTTCCTTGAAGCTCTAAAAAAATCAAGCTTCTAAGTCCACGCTATAAAAAAAATACGGTCATTTATGCGACATTTTTTGATACTCGGAAATAAATCAAAACCTAGTGTACTTCCCGTTGACCTAGATTCATGAAATTTGGCAAGAAGCAAGGTCTCACAGCACAAATAAAGGAAATGTCCGAAAATCGTTAATTTGTAATAATTTTTATCACATAAAAAATATTTTCAAGTCTGTCAGTCTGGCAAGACCCTTTATCTCAGGAACGCGTGGAGGTATCAAGTTGAAATTAATAACAAATACGTAAGTCTAGAGTCCCTTGGGGTTCTACATAAATCAAGCTTCTAAGTCATTGCAATAAAAAAATATGGCCATTTATGCCAAATATTTTGATACTCGCAAGTAAATCAAAACCTATGGGGCATTTCCCGTTGACCTAGAATTATGAAATTTGGCAAGAAGCTAGATCTCACAGCACAATGAGTTAAACTGTGAGAAACACCAGAAATATTGTGGCTTGTATTGACAGTGTTGATTTCAGCGCCAGGTGGCAGAAAATAGAACTAATGCCTGGGCTAGGCAAGTAGTTAAACGATGTCGATCCAATTAATTTGCCTAGCCGTTTGATTGAATGGCTGAATATCATTCAGGCCGTTGATTGATCGTTTAGTGAATTGGTTAGGCGGTTGACCAAACGACCAGTTGGAACGACCAGTTGGCTGCGACATATTACGAGTATATGCACCACATAAATCATTGTTTACTTATTCTACGTTGGTATTGCTCGTTCTATAGTGTGCGCGCAAGTGCTAGTCACTGCCTGAGGTAAGGGAGGTAGACAAAGGTGAAGCTAACTCAGTCTGCCAATCTTGTCAACAGCGCCCTCCCCCGTCTCACCGCCCACATACCTCAGGCGGGGCGCACATTACATATCGTATGAAGTATGAAGCGGTATGAATAACCCCATAATTATAACACTTTTAATTTTTTTTAACACTCTTTGTATTTAGGATAATAATTAATGAGTTAAATACACTAGTGAATAAAACCGATAAAAACAATAGTCTACCAATAAGTATTTAAAACTCGGCTATTATATTCACTATAATCCCAACAAACGGCCATTACAGTTTACGAGCGAAATAAATAAAATCAATGGGTGATTAAAATGGAGTCTCTATCTTGTACCGACATTTGTCCTGTTGTAGACTTCGATCCAATTAATTTAATTGTTTTGCTGATTGTATACAGTGTCCACGGAGAAACGAGAGCACAAGTACTTAGGTGCTCTCGTTTCTTAGTTCTTACAAAATATACTTACCGAATTTCGGCCACGGTGGCCAATTTCAACGGAGATCAGCCAAGTATTACGCAGGAGATAAAAGCAAGCAAGCGCAAGCGTGTGCGCAAACACAGGTGCACTCTCTGTATCCTTTACTCTCATGGTCTGATGGGACGGCAATCCGACACGACCTGGGGAGATCAGGCGCAGAGGGCTTTACGTGCTTTCCGAGGCATATTTGTTTTTCCTTTCCACCAACTTCCAAACTCCGGGCTGCTCCTGAGAAATTTCTAATGGAATAACCCAATAACACTTTGTCCGACCTGAGAATCGAACCTAGGACCCCACGCTCAGCACTCGCGCTAGCGATCATGGGACTAACGGGGCAGTTTCACCTGAATAATGTACGGTCCAAAGGCCATAATCACCACGCTTGGGAAACACATTGGTAAAGGTGTGATTGGCGCTATCTGGCCTGTCAGAAAGCGGGCCGTGGGACCCCAGCATTACACGTGCCAACCAACAATCTCATTTGTCTGATTTCGATCGAATAACAATCGAATAACAATAAATGAATCAGCAGCGTATTTCCCGCTCCATTTATATTAGTCAAATCAGAGTAATGGCGTATTTGGCAGAAGCGAAGCTTCCGTCTTCAGTGTGGTCACGGATCCAATTCCCACATCGGGTTAACTACTTGCATTCCAAATGCGGTATACGCGGTCTTAGCCTGTTAGAAACAGATTTATGGGCCACTAGCTTTTGCCCGCCGCTTCGCCCACGTGGTGGTCGGAAATTATCCCTCGGGAATGAACTACCGGGACAAAAAGTATCCTAACCTAAACCTAACCGTCGTGGTCTTACCATGCGCCAAATTTCATCCAAATCAGTTCCTCCCTTTTTGCGTGAAAACGTAACAAACAAACTCACTGTCGCATTTTTAACACTAGCCGTTGCCCGCGGCTTCGCCCGTGTGGATATCGGAAATTATCCCACAGCAACCTACTATCGGGATAAAAAGTATATTATGTGTTAATGTTAATCCAGGTTATAAACTGTCGTGTGCCAAAAATCATCCAAATACGTTGAGCCGTTTTTGTGTGATTGAGTAACAAACATCCAAACATCTTCACAAACTTTCACATTTATAATATTAGTAGGATTAGTTAAGATTATGTATAGGCCGAGGCTACGCCCAATATCCCAATGTATACACTTTAATAACGTAAAAGTGGAAAGGTTACTTCTAGGCAAACGGTATTCTAGGTAACGGTACGTTTTCCTAGAAGCATCAGTAACTGCGGCATCACTAAGATAACATCAGATGAGATACAGTGCCAAAACTGTGAGAAATTGACCAATCCAATAGACAAAACGACTGACTCCTTTTTATAACCGACAAAAAAAAGGAGGAGGATCTCAAGTCGAGCCGTATATTATGACCACGCATAACTTTTCACATTTTAGTCCGATTTGAACGATTCTTGTTTTATTCGGGAGGGTTCACCTCAAAGTTGGTCCCATGTAAAGTTAATTAACTTTGCTTGGGTAGTTTTTGAGTTAGCTTCAATAATACGTATTTTTCTCACTTATTCTATGTGAATGATATTCTAATTTATTTTACAGGTATTCGAATTTGTGTGGGGTACAAGAACTAAAAAGTGAAAAATAAAAAACTTTTTACAAAAAAAACACCCGACTTCTAAAAAACACTACAAAGTGATAAAATAAGTTCAATTTCGGAAGTCGGTGGCAAAAAAGGAAAATACAAAACCAAAGACTGTCGGTGTCGGGACTTCCAAAATTAAAGTTATTTTTTACTTTGTACCTAGTGTTTTTTTTTTTTTGGAAGTCCATAGTTTTTAACATTCACTCGACTTCGTCTGCACCTATGTCCTTCTCCAGGTCATGGTTTACCCATGTACGAAATTTCATCCAAATTCATTCAGCAGTTTTAGCTTGACAAGTTTCGCATTTATAATAATATAATTATTATGGATTAGGATTATTGGACAGCACATTCCAAAGGAAGGGGTGTTCTATTCTTAGCCAACATTCATAAGACCCAGACGTCAGTGTACGATACACGGCCACAAATAACTTGATAGCCTTTTTGTGGGCTTTTTAAGGGTACTACTAGAGGCTACTAGAGGGGGAGGGGGCTACTAGAGTAATAAAAAGGTGTTGTGTTTTACGACACCTGTCTACTCCCAAACAGTGCTAGGTACCCATTATAATTAGCTTTTACCATTTGCTGAATGGGTTCTAGTTTTTTGAACCATGCACCGTAGATTGCTTACTTCGAACGTAACTTTAATTAAGGCTTGTCCTCCCAAAACTTTTTTACAAAAAAATACAACCGACTTCCAAAAACAACACTACAAAGTGAAAAATAACTTTAATTTCGGAAGTCGGTGTCTAGTTAAATGTATTTTCGTTTTTTGCCACCGACTTCCGAAATTAAAGTTATTTTTCACTTTGTAGTGTTGTTTTTGGAAGTCGGTTGTATTTTTTTGTAAAAAAGTTTTTATTTTTCACTTTTTAGTGTGTACCTACCCCACACAAATTCTAATACCACTACCTGCAAAACAAACTAGAACATCATCCATATAAAAGTGTGGAAAAAATATGTATTAATGAAGCTAACTCAAAAACTACCGAAGCAAAGTTAATCAATTTTATATGGGACCAACTGTGATGTATACCCTCTCGAATAAAACAAAAAAAATCCAAATCGGTCCAGCCATCTTCGAGTAATCGGGGAACATACAGAAAAAAAAAATAAAAAAAAAGGTTCCGACGAATTGAGAACCTCCTCCTTTTTGAAGTCGGTTAAAAATACGACTAAACTAAGCAACTTTGTGTCCATCTTTTACAGTAACTGTAGCATCTTCTTGATAGGAAAAAATACACAGTAATCTACAATACATAAGAAATGATTTCATTTGTTCTGAAATCTATTTTAGTTTATAGAACTAAAGAAAAAAAAAACTAAATCCAGGTCTATTTTTTCTAGTTTTTACCATATTACTCCTACAATTTTCATTAAAAGTGTTAAATATATACAGTTCTCTACAAAATAATAAGGAATGATTTCATGTCATTACTTTTTAGTCCAATCAAAGGAATTTTTGTAAATAGATAATTGCTTCATGTTTTACAATAAATTACCAGCGTTGTGTATGGATTGCGTTTCTCTTTCTTTTCTATATGCATTTCTGTATGTCCGACAGTGACTACGATATTACGGGAGGACAAGCCATAAAGATCCATTTAAAAACTTTGGCCTTCTCAGTTCCATTGAGTAGATTTGCGGAAGATAAAATATTGAATTATCGAATTTATTCCATAATGACTCGTAACATATCTATTATAAGGTTTTCATAAAAGGTTTCTCAGTGCGGCGCAAATCACAACAATCAACCGTTTCAAATAGGTTCCAGCGACGTAGCACATGAAACTACCGTGTATTGTTAGTTCCTCTAGAAACTTCAAACTCCGGACTACGTTCATACATGCAGGGATATTATTAGTAATAGTTTTGCATAGGCTGGAACTGTGAAATGCGTAGTAGGAGTACTCGTGTAGCCGCTGGAGCTCTGGAGCTGTGTGGGGAATTATAGGATGGCTGATAGTGGCCTCCGACATAAATACACAGTGAAGGTATGTACTCTCTGCGTGTGTCTTTTTCCATTTGAAACATGATTAGACATTTAAATAAATCTTTTTTACAGTCCGTTCAACCGATGTTGACTTCCGTATTCCGTAGGAAAGCATGGATGGCATTAAAAACAAAAAAGTGATTACAATACCAACTGTTTACTGCAGCTCAGCTGCCATTTGTCATGCCACTAACGCAACAGATGTCAAAATCGGTTGAATGGACTGTAAAAAACGTTTATTTAAACGTCTATTCTTACTTTAAATGCAGTTTAGGTTACAAATTAAAAACTGATTCTAGGAAATTAAACTATTCTTGAGACAAACCAAGATTCCCGTGCATTTCTTTATAGCGTAGCTACACGAAATGCAAACGTTTGGAGATTTATTAAATCTTTTTATTATTTAGGAAGAATCCAATAAAATTCAATGATACAGCCTCTGGCACACAATATGTGGATACTCGTGTTTACGCATACCTACAACATGGGTATTTTTGGCAGCAACAAAATACGTTTAGTTTTAGGTTCAAGTGGATTGTCAGCTGTTTATACACTTCTGGACACATCTATTGGCTCACCTTACAGTTTAGGTTTCGATGGCCCCTACCGAAATATGATTGCTAGATTGAACAAAAACTGTTGATGCAGTTTTAAACCTGATACATTTTACCGTCTTTTTCGATCGTATTGTTTTAAATTTGAATTCAGAATACCATACGACATGGAGCTACGCCTAACAAGTCGGATATGCGCCTTGTTAAAGGCAATTGATTTTTGAATAAAAAACATGTTTTATCAAATAAAGGTTTAATTTAATAACGCGTGTTGCCTCCATGGGCATC
This sequence comes from Cosmia pyralina, assembly GCA_946251885.1. NCBI lineage: Eukaryota > Metazoa > Arthropoda > Insecta > Lepidoptera > Noctuidae > Cosmia > Cosmia pyralina. The sequence goes on from OX276346.1 coordinate 19,581,902, forward strand.
TACCACAGCTCTCATAGGATTAGGCATAGAGTTTATCAACCGCTCTATGAAATTTTGAGGGATCATCTCCCATTCCTCTTCTATGGCAGTTTTCAACTCCTGCATCGTCTGGGCAACTGGCTGACGAGCCCTAACACGTCTTTTTAGCTCGTCCCACATGTGCTCAATGGGGTTCATGTCTGGGCTTCTGGCTGGCCAGTCCATAACTGTGATGTTCACATCCCGAAGATATTCCCTGACGATGCCGGCCGCATGGGCTCTTGCATTATCATGCATAAAAAGGAAATTTGGGCCCACATAGTCCGCGTATGGTATCACGTGAGGTTCTAAGCACTCACGAATGTACCTTTCAGCATTTAATGTTGGCAGCCGTGGTCCTGTAACAACCTGAAGTTGAGTTTTGCCGCTCGCGGATATACCGCCCCAGACAGTCCATGAGCCACCGCCATAAGCAACCCTCTCTTCAAAGCAGCATTGTGCGAAACGCTCTCCCTTACGTCGGTAGACCTTCTTCCTTCCATCATTGCCATGTAACACAATTTTAGACTCATCAGAAAAGAGTACACGGCTCCAATCTTGCTGTGTCCAATTTAAATGACTGCGTGTGAAATGAAGGCGCGCTGTTCGGTGGGCTCGCGTTAGTTTGGGGCCATTAGCTGGCTTGTGTGGTACCATATCGCGTTCTTTTAACCTTCTCCGAACAGTTCGAGCGCTCACAGATACTCCGTGGAAGTCGCGAAGTTGGTTTTGTATCTCAATGGAGGTAAGGTGACGATTTCTCAAGCTGGTCGTCACGATGAATCGATCCTGCCTTTCAGTTGTGACCCGAGATCGTAGCCTTCCTTGGCGACGAACAAAGCCGCCAGTCTCTAGGTACCTCCGATAAACATTTCGGACCGCAGATCGACTTAAATTAAGTTGAGCACTCACGTTTCTTTGGCTGTGTCCGGCCTGAATAAGTGCCACAGCTTGGGCGGCGACTTCAGGTGAAGTATCCATAGATTATTGATAGAACCTCACCTTAATGTTAAGAATAAGTAATGTTTGTTGCAAAACCAAAGATATCAATCACTTTTTCAAGAATTAAATCCAAGTAAACCAATAAAACCAAGTTTTCTTAGTATTCGATTGTTTGATATCAACAAACAGGCTCCAAATTGTCTTTTGTTTCTTTAAATTCTGTGTTCGAAATTCAAAAAAAGACTATTGAATGAAATTGTGAATGTGCCAGGTTCAAAACTGCATAAAAACTTTTTGCTCGACTTAATATAAAATTTTAGCTAGGACCAAACGAAACTGAAAATACAAGGTGGGCCAAAAGATGTGTCCAGAAGTGTATTATTAGTACAGTACGACACAACTTAGATGTAGCATCGACAAAATTCGTAAAACCGATCACCATCCGAACTGAGTGTGCCTTCAAAATCACCAATCTATAGTATTGCTTTTTTTTTTTTTTTTTGTGGATGGGAAATCATCAAATGACTTCTCCCGCTCCGGGCAGAGCGGGAGGGTGTGTCAGACTTTTACTGACTAAAACCCACCCGTGTTCCTTCAGTTGCCCGTGCCAGGGCCACGGTATCTCTTTCGAACTACCCGCGACCCCGGCGGCTTCGGCCCTATTGGACCCCGTCACTGCTGACATCTCTTTGAGGCGCGCGTGGAACACAACGCGCCGTCGACCCGGGCCTGGTCCTTACCGGACGGCGAGCTGCCCATTACTCGTCGACCGCAAGCCCGCGCCTACGGTGGCCGGGAATCGGCGATAGATTCCCGCCGCCCAGGGCGTCTCCTGCGGCGGCTAGGGGCGCGAGGGCGCGGCTGTTGCCTCTCCCTCTCGCGTCCCGCCTCCTCCTTTGCGAGCATTACTGCTTCGCAGAAGGAGGTGACGGCCTCCCATGCACTCTCGCTCTGCACCATGGCCTGGACCAAGTTTGGACGCGAGAGATCGCCGCCGCCGATCGCCTCCGTGAGAACACGGCGGTGCTCCGCCCAAGCCGGGCAGACCTCCACTGTATGCTCCACCGTGTCCTCCGGGCGATCTACACAATGGTGACACCCGGGCGTTTCCTCCCGCCTTATCCGAAACAGGAACCTCCCGAAACAACCGTGTCCGGTGAGGACCTGCGTCAGGCGGAAGGTGAGGACGCCGTGGCGCCTCTCCAACCACTCCTCAAAGAGGGGACTTATCGCCGCAATTGTGGCGTGCCCAATCTATAGTATTGCTTTAGGTGAAAATTATTTTTACGTAAACGCAATAACTTGTAAAGTCTTATAGGCAACCAAATACTTCGTAAAATTGAAATTAATTAATGCAAATTTTCAAATTTATGCTACATCTAAGTTCTACTAAGAAATTACATCAACAATCAATCAGCTCAGCCTATCGCAGTCCACTGCTGCACATAGGCCTCTCCCAGGCTGCGCCACAACACCCTGTCCTCCGCCTTCCGCATCCAGTCTGTCCCAGCCACCTTTTTAAGGTCGGTCTAGCTGGGGGGCGTCCCACACTGATACGCGGTCTGCACTCCAGGACTCATCTGCTCCACCGGCCCTCGGTCCTTCGACAAATATGGCCAGCCTACTGCCACTTCAGCTTGCTTACTCTGCAAGCTATGTAGGTTACTCCGGTTCTTTTCCGGATAACGACTCAAAGAAAATACATGACTTTGAAAAATCACACTAATACAAGTCAGGTTAGAATCCCATTTTCGAAAACATAAGAGATGCTATGACATGGGGTAACCCTGACGACAATTCGATGGGTAGGTAACAATCCAACACAATATTTATTTAGCTCTAAAGTAGGAACTTGAGTCTGGCAACCAAAAATATTTGTTTAGACTTTAGAGTATTAACTATGAACTTAATGTAAATTAATTAATGACATTTGTATGTAATAATAATGTAATAATAATGTACTAATAATGTAATCTGCATAATAATTATGACTTTTAAACATAAATAATTTGCACGCTGCTTGCAGGCAGAATACAATGACTTTATGGCTGTAAGATCTTCTCTTGTGAACATATATTTCTTGCAATTAAACAATTTGAATTAAATTTAAACTGAATTGAATTGAATAATCAAGGAACTGATAATACCATGAAAAAAATACTATGTTATACAGCGATGCCTGAACATATTATATACAGTCAATACCACTGTTAAATAATTCAGTATGTTTGGTATGTCAGTCCTCCGATCATACCAAAGAACAAATTAATGAATATAGATCTATGGATGCGACGCGGACATACAATGGCGATATGAAAATCTGATCAGCGGAATGTTTAGGTATTGGTTGTACAGTCAGCAACTATAGTCGATTAACACTTCAGTTTTTTTAAACTTAATTATTGAGCAAGACATTTAATTAAAATCGGAACAGAAATAAAAGTAAAAGATCTACTAGACCCTTATATAGGTATTTTAGGAAAAAAGGAGATAATCAAATCATTTTGTATCAATTTACATAAATAAATAAAATAAAATAAATATGTTTGGACATATCACACAACGCCATCTAGCCCCAAGCTAAGCAACCTAATGCTTGTGTTATGGTAACGAGATGGCTGATAAACTACTTATTTACATTTTTTTTTTTTTATTTACATGTTGTGTAAAAGTATCTTGGAGTTTTCTTTTTAAATAATGCATGATGCCAGTAGTACCTAATGAAATACCCGACTGGTTTACTGCCCGTGAAAACTGCTAGCTATATTTCTGTGAGTAAAGTGATGAACTGACTGAAAATTTCAGGCAGTTAAAACTTCTTTGCTGAAAACCTCTTTTTGATTGAAAAAAGAACATAATTCATTGCCATTATCATACCTACAAATATTACGAGATGTTCGCACCACATAGTTATCTATTACCTAATCAATTTACAGCATCATAAAGTGCTTATAATTTAACTAGTGTTGATGATAATTAAAGAACCCTTTTTGGTAAACAACGTTCCAATTACTGAAGCTCAACTCACTGAAGCTATTACAATTAAAATAATAATGTATCTATGGCATGGAATTAGTATGTACCTAAGTACTCTATAGAGTATCACACACCAACTTCAAAGTTTACTAGAAGGATTCGTCTATGTTGACCTAAAAAGTCCAATGTTTATTATATTTGATTGTGTTTGGGTAGCTTACAGCTATCAATTCAAAAGTAATAGTGAGGTAACACGACAAGCCATTTACTAGCCTCCACAAATTAGCAGTAGAGTATTGTTGTACAAGTTTTGAAATTAATTATCTATTCATCCCTTAGGCTGTAAATAATGTACTAATTTATGAACCCCATAGGTTCATGTCAATGTTTACCCCCAGTAGTTGCGAACCCCATAGGTTCACAACTACTGTAAGCCCGCGGGCGCTATTGGATGATGTTTTTTTACGTTTATGTATATATGATATAAACTCATATACCTATTATATAAAAGATTTTTCCTTACGCACACATGGGGTGCGTTCGACATTTGAGGGGCGCATAGAAATGCATGCATTTCTGCCTATGCAGGTACTATTAGGATGTATTAGAAACAATATACTTACAGCCTTACTAATAAAATTTACACATAATGTATACCGGAGTTATAGCGCTTTTTAAAAGGGCCAAAAGCGTTATAACTCCGGTATACGTCGTGTGTAAATATTTATTAGGAAGGCTGTAAGTATTTTTAAAAAACAGTACTAATGAATTAATTTCGACCAAATTGTGTAACTTTATTGGAATCCTACGTTTAAGCTCAAAATCAATGAAGTTACCTTATAATACTAACCCTAGTTTATACCACTAACTTATAATCTCACACAGTGGCTTTTAATTTAATTATGATAAATGTACTCCTACTATAGAATAGAAGGAAGAAAAAAGGGAAAATACCACTTACAGCGGCGCGTGCCGGAAAATGAGTGAAGAATACTTAGAGTGAGTAATATTCACAAAGTGTACCACGTGCCACACGTACGACAAATGAACGTTCGAAGCTTACGGGAGGTAATTTATAACGCAATATTGTGACTCGAAAATACCTATATATAACGGCTTCGAAACATGTGTTACTACTTACGGCAAAACGTAATTTGTAGGTGTACCCCATGTGGGCCAACAAGGCCAGGGTTCCTCAATCTTATACCCCCACGTGCTGGAATTGAATCTAGATCTGACGAAAGCTTATGTTTACCCAAATTAACAAAATTGACTGAAGTGAATATCCGTCGAAACGTAATCAAATCACTTCATTTTATTGTGATGTGTATATTTTTCATGTGAGGAGCTCGTGGCTAAGTAATAACAGCCGCACGGGTCAATCCATCAGGTTCAGCTACGCTTGCCGGGGTTGGTCAGTGGATGGGTGACCATTGTTTACATACTGAGACTCCTCCGTGCCTCGGAAAGCACGTTAAGCCGTTGGTCCCGGCTGTCATTCGTGGATCTTTGACAGTCGTTACGGGTCGTCAGAAGCCCGAAAGTCTGACAACCTGTCTTACCAAGGGGTATCGTATTACCCAGTTACTGGGTTGTGGAGGTCAGATAGGCAGTCGCTACATGTAAAATACTGGTATTCAGCTGCATCCGGTTAGACTGGAAGCCGACCCCAACATAGCTGGGAAAAGGCTAGGCAGATTGTTTGATTGTGTATATTTTCATGTATATTCTTACGTGGATGACATGTTCAAATATGAACAAACTTCCATTAATCAATGAAGTTTTTTTTAAAGGTCATGTTGTGGTACAGTAGGCCGCACGTCAGTGGTAACAAAACCAGTGTAAACTGACGCGGTGTACTGTACCTCATCATCATCATAATCTGCCTAACCTTTTCCAAACAATGTTGGAGTCGGCTTCCAGTTTAACCGGATGTAGCTGAATACCAGTATTTTACTGATCTACTATACCTATGCCTGACTAATTTAGTAATTGTCGTCAAACGTAAGTTTTGTCGTACCTACTACGGGTTCATGTTTCCCAGTTTGAGAAACACTGACCTAGAATGTAACTTCGTCTTTAATCCAGTCCTGAAGAGAATAACATTATTTTCTTAATTTCAGTTTTCAAAAATGAATTTCTAATCAAGAATGTACGATTTAATTTCACTTCCGTCCCTTTGTTAAGTGTGAAACAATTTTATTGTTAACTGTTAACGAAATCTTCAACTTTTGACTTTGAGACTTTACCTAAGTATATTAAAATAAGTAAGTGGGTAGGTAGGTATCCATTTGACGTCCGTTAATCAGAACTTCACTTTACATACCTACCTGATGTTTAGTTAGGTAATTTCCTTTTTTAAAACCTTTTGTATACTTACCTAATATTTTCTATAGATTCCCCCGTTCTCAATTTAACTACCGTAAATTAAATTGAAAACTGGTTCAATCAACCAGTTTATTAAAAACAAGTTTTTTAATTAATGCCAATTCTTAGAACTACTTGTATTAATTTTAATGATTAAAATTCTAACATAATTTATTTCTTTGATCACTTCAAAGTAAAACAGTTTTTTTTTTCCTTAAAAGGCAAAAACTGTTCGCAGTTGTCTAATTTATTTGTTAGTATGAACAGCGGTACTTAAGTACCTAGTGCTTTTAATAACACAGTTTGTTCCATTGCCTGCGAGAGCTCTTTGATTTTAATTAATTTATATTTACTCAACAACAGTTCATCAGTCGATCTAATTAAATATAGCGAAAGCAATTTTGGGTAAACAACATTCAAATGTTATAAGCATTTGAATGTTGTTTACCCAAAATTCCAAAATTGGTAATTTGAATATTCTTTCGCCTGTTACATACAAAAGATATGTAATTATTTTACGCGTTTGGTCGTATTTTCACGAAATATTCTTAGTTAGGTACTACGACAGCCTTTGCAAGATTTAATTAATTAATTTAATATACACCGGAATAGGAATGTTTCCTGGGTAAAAAAAAAGAAATTCTAATTAGTCCGTCACCTTTTAATAAAAAATGAGTTAGAGAAAACGCATTTTTAGGGAGTGAGGGCTCACTACGTCATAACTATTACAAACTTCGTATAAAATCTAGCAATGAGTGACGTCATGCCACATTTTAACTCAATTTATCTACGTAATCTTTTGATTACGTAAAAAAAGAAAAATGCGTGCCTAATATATTTTAATAAACTACATGACGGGTAAAATAAATTTTTAGCGAACATCCCTATTTAGTAAGTGGTTTATTGAATGAGGTTTAATCGAAATCTAATTAGGTACCGATAAACTTTGTTTTGGTAATTTGATTTATCTTAACTTAATTAACTAACAATATGCTACTCATAAAATTAAAATAAAAAATCAATTTAATATGTTAGCTTAACTAAGCACATTTAACTAATTACACTATCATACTAATATTATAGAGGCGAAAGTTTATGAGTGTGTGGGTGTATTTGTATGTTTGTTACTTCTTTACGCTTTGTTACTTCTTCTTATAAAAGAAGGAGAAGGAATCATAGGGCAACAAAAAAATCGTCCGCATCGCTGTCAATAGGATTAAGAGCCCAAAAGGCTGGCAGCATTGCGCGTTGTATAGCAAATAAGTAGGTATTACTATTTTTTTTTTGTTCTATTACATTGACAATCTCAATCTCAAAATTATTTGAAGCTCAACATAGTCACACAAAGAATCACACCTAACTTTTTGATTACTGCACGCACCAATACAGAAGAACGTGAAAACAACAATAATGTCGACAGACTCTCAAAACAACAATTCATTTCAGAAATTTCCGTCATTTCCGTGAATCATGAATCATGATTAGGATTTTGGAAGTCATTTCGTTCTTTGCATGAGTGGTTTCATACATTTCCACGGAAAATTCAATACAGACCATCGCTATTGAATTTGTTACCCACTTATTACTTAGCAACTCGCATATGAAAGCGTATTCTGCGTATTCACTTGATTTTTGTTTTATTCATGTGTGTAACTTTCAACCACCGGAATGACCGAATTGTTTTTAAATTCACCGTATTAATTTTATTCAAATGATGGTTGGAGCCGTCAATTTAATGTTAGAATATTTATAGGGAACGAACATAGTGAAACGCTTAAACTTTGGAACGCAAATAAATTGTGCAGTCAATATATGTATTAACCAATAAAATTGTGGTAAGTATTTTTAATTATGGTGAATAATAATTATCATTATTATAAAAGTGTTATAATTTATAATAAAATAATTTTCTTTGGAGATAGAATGTATGTGGTATAGCGAGTTAGAAGCTACCTAAAAGTTAGCTTGACGAAGTTTACGTTCTACGAAGAAATAAGTAGGAACATAATGTTGAGCTAGGCATAATAAGAAAAAACTATTTTGGTAAACAAGTATTTAAATGACGTAGTTAAATAAAAAAAATACCAATTGTTTACTTCTAAATTGTTTACAAAACAATTAAATTAAAGTTTTAATTACGACAAACAACTTATTTTTATACATACTTTGAAATTTCACAGCATCCACATGAAACAAAACTTCTCAACAATCCAGTCTTGTCGTGTATATGTATAACTTCAACAATCCAACACTATCACTTTTATGTTAAAATCACGCACTTGTTCAGTAGACGCGGAAGCTGGGCGCTTGTGCGTCGCCCGAACGACAATGTTGCGGCGCGGACAAATCGCGACTGAAAACATCCGCGCGCCGGCTGCCGCGGGTGCTCACCTTATGCTGCTAAGGTCAATGTCAGCACATCTCTATGACCATCTCTCCTGAATGCATTATTGGCTTCCCTATTAAACGAATATTCCAAAGATGCTATAGGATTTCTACAAACGGCACATATCGAAACTTTCAGAAATTTCAATTTTAATTAACACACCAACATTTTAGAAATGTGAATTAATATCGACTACAGTTAAATTAATATAAACTGCTAGAATTAATTTACGAAAGTCCAAAAACACAAAAATATTCCTGTGTAAGTGCTGTCTCATAGAGGATGAAACTCCAACCAAAAGCTCTATTGAATGAATATTAAAATAACTGTTACATATAGGAAAATTCCGAAACCGGAATTCCAATTCCGAAACACTACAAAAAGGAAACGAAAAATATTTTTCCCTGTTAAAAACGATATTTATATACTCGTATGTTGCAGTAAGATGGTTATAGCCGTAGGGATATAGCTATCTACCGGTAATATAATTATATTACCGGTACGCCTGAAACACAGGATGTCCTAGTTCAGGCAGTTAACACTAGTGAACTCGACATACATTTAAGCAAAATTGTATTTACTGTTTTACTTTTTAATTTGAATAAATATTATTTATTTATTTTTATTTATATTAAAACTTTAGGAGTGTCCTAATTTTGCTACTGCGACCAATTTCGACGTAGCGCTCGGTTGCTGCCGCGCACCGCTCGCTTCGCTTGCTCGGCTCTCGTGTAGTTGGTCACAGTTCTAACCTAACCTATCTAGTCGGAGTGCCCTAATACTCTTAGTAAGATAGTTATGAACCGCTTTCATTTAACCATATCCCAGTAGATAGCTATGTACCTAGCGATATAACCATATCACTGCTACAACCGTCTTACTGCGACATAATTATATATATTTAAATAAGATATTTTTATAACTTTTCCGTGTAACAGGCTCCTAACTTCGCAAAGAAACTTCCCTTGTAAATTAAGTTTGAAAAGTTAATCATAAATTAATGAAATTAATAACACATCAGTGACTATATTGTAGGTACCTCTCTACATACCTAATTAATTTGATTATGTCGTGTTAAATAGAGGTTCTGAATATTAAGAAACAGTCCCTTATGAAGTATTGCCATAGTTGATAAATACATTCTTCATTTCCGACCTTTGCCATTGGTAGCCTGCGAGAAGTTTGTTGATTTTAGAAGTTGAGACTATTTTACACTTTTAATAAAGGCTTTTTATAATGTGTAACCCAAATAATACCCGGAACAGATCCGGATATTGGCATATTTCTCTTCCCGGTTTTAATTGGGGTTCTCCTATACAAGTCCATTATGTACCTCACATTATGTACCTATAGCCAATAACGGAATAGTACCAAGGAGAATGTTGTACTATACATAAACCTACGAGTCATGCTCAGCTCGTAAAGGTAACCGAGCGTGAAGATATTAAAGCTCAAATCAATTATCCCTAGTATTCTAGTACCTACTATAGAACTACCACGAATGGCGACTTCATGCCAATCGCCCTTACTAAAATATTGTTTTATTTGGTAACTGAATCGTACTGAAGACTTCTGTGCTGTCCAACATTGAGTTTTCTTATGAGATATGAGTATGTATGTAAGATATGTCAGCACCCTTTTATTTATTGGAACGAAGTTCCTTATCGCGCGTTGTGAAAGGGGGCTAGACGGAAAAAAATCTCACGAAAAGTTGTAACGACACTTTTTGCATAAAGCAGCTATTGTAAGCTATTAAGCTATTGTAAGCTGTGCGACGTGCGCATGTTTCTCTGTCTGTCTCTCTCTCTCTCTCTCTGGAATCTTAAATTAATTAATAATTAATATAATTCTTCTATTTTATTATAACTTAAAAAAAATAAAATTTTATTACAATTCCTTCACTAATTAATCGAAAGGAATTTCGTTCCATCCGGGTGTCCCTTGACACCTCTCAACTTTTTTTTTGATTTGTATAAACTAAGTACAGACAGCTAAATATACTGTAAAAAGTTAAAACATGGCTCATATAACAGGTTTGGGGCATTGGCTGGCAAGTTTTTAATAGATAAATAATTCGTTCATGGACTTACATATATCATATTTAAATTAATTATTGGGTTAAATGATCGTGTATTCATCATGTAGGTATACATGATGATCATTCCCAATAATTAATTTTACCCATAATTATGATAGCTAGCTTTTACCCGCGGCTTTGCCCGCGTGGATTTCGGAAGATATCCCGCGGGAACGTACTAACGGTAAATCCTTCCTTATTCCTTGTCTACATTATAAAAGGAACCTCTGTGCTAAATTTCAGCTTTCTAGGTTCAAGGGTTTAGGCTGGGCGTTGATGAGTCAGTCAGTCAGTCAATCAGTCAGGACTTCTCTTTATCTTACTTATCAGACTTATAAGTTTGGGGATTACATAACTGATAAAAATGCTTGGCTCAATGCTGGTCCTGCTCCACAACCACAACTAATTAATTAACATTTGAAGATACTGTTCGAGCTGCTGAAGATTGTAAGACTATCATTGCATTGTATAGACTCAATCTCCTTTGTATTATATAATTGCATAGCACATGTGTGAGTACTATGTACATACTCTAAAGCTACCATTTACTGAGTACGTCTTTGTTTGACTTGAATGTGCCCTGGCGGCTGAGAGTATGTGACGCTCACTCTAATGTCTCGCTGATGGTGGCGCGTGTTGGATCATTTAGCTAATCCATGCGTCAGGTTCGTGAACAAGCGCTGTCAGTGAAGGCTGGTCATACCTTAGCGGCCACGGCTTATTTTAATTTAATTTAAATATTTGAATTGTTTTTTTTTTTTTTTAAGGACGCTTTTAACGTTCTGCATCGTTCTCACATGTGAAATTTCAACATGAATGATGTAACCATTATTTTGTAACCATATCTTGATTTAAAAGAGTGTCCGTGGAGTTTCTTGCCCGTTCTTCTCCATAGGTACCTACTATGCTTTGGAATGGGCGCCTAGCTTCATCTTTTTGACTGACCGACCCCTTGACAATTCAAAAGTGCCTGTAATTGGTTTAATTGAAATAAATGCTTTGAGTTTGAGTTTTGAGTTTGAGTCTTTTTAACCGACGAAAAAAAAAAAGGAAAAAGATTCTCAAGTCGACACGAATATATTTTTTTTTTTATGTATGACCAAGCATAACTTTTTACAGAGTTGTCCGATTTGAAAGATTCTTGTTTTATTCGGGAGGGAATACCTCGAAGTTGGTCCCATGTAAAATTTATTAATTTTGCTTGGGTAGTTTTTGAGTTAGCTTCAATAATAAGTACTTTTATATTTTTATAGATGTTACTTTAAATACCTTGACCAAAACCTTGACTAATACAGCATACCTACTTGGAACAATTTTTTTAGGTAGTTATAGTTTGGTGGATATACCGAAATAGTGCTTATAACATCCATAGCGAACACAGATAACTTAGATTTCTCCAATGTTTTTGCAATGCATAGTTACTTACGTAGGTTTAGCTAAATATAGGTACCATCTATAATAATATTATAATTCAGATAACAGTTTATTGCTTAGTCTAGAAGAAAATATATTCTGACATTTAAATGGACTGGCAGACCAATAGAAGCGAAGTGTTTACTGGTTTTTATAAGAAAAAAACTTATAGAAACTTGTTCAGGAAATGATTTAAAACAGAAACAAACCGAATGTAGAGACTAAAGTTTTATTGAACTTATACCTACAGACTAAATAAAAAATCAAGACATAGCGCTGTCAACAGTGACGTGAGGCCTCGCGTTTCGGGTTTCGTAAACGTGTGCACGTACTGAGGTGTAGTTTAATTGTAGTTCGGTTTAAATGTGTGCGTGTAAGCGTGCTTGCACAGAGCGAGGTGTAGTTTTGCGCATGCTTCACTGTATTGTTCGCAGCGCTATGTCTGGGCTTTTTATTTAGTCTAAGCTTATACCGTATGCAGTAATTTACTATTTTTTTACGATAAACATGTTTTTACGACCTTTATGTTTTTGTTTAATATTGTTTCCTAGAAACAATTAGTTGGTTTAACCCCTGGTTGTTGTCTTTTTTACCACGTTGTATTAATACTAATAGTATTAAGTGATAGACACTAGAAATAAAGATAAAATTTCAGATTATCTCTAGGTCCTACATGTATACATCTTTCACGGGGTACTGTGTTAAATGTTACAACAAAATGCCTTGTGATATATTGCAATTAAATGAAAGGAAATTTAAAACTCACACTAAAGTACGCTTTGTAAACAAGCCATACCTATTACAAATTAGAGGATTACATCCATGATAAGAACTTGGAAACATGCTGGTCCTGCTCTAAGACAAACTAAAGTGTAGACAAAATCAAACTGCGGGGCAATTGCGGTACACTAACACACTTACAGTAGGAATCGGTTTAATTTTGACAGATTAACAACATTCATTGCGTTATTTACGTTGTTGAGCACAAAAATTTTTCGAACAAATGAAGCAATAGATTAGCAACAGATTCCCATTGTTAATGTGTTACGCAGTTAGGGTGCTGGTTGCTAAGATTTTATATTCTGTGAATACTGACTTAAATCGTATTCTTTTACAATGTTTGTGTATTAAAACATTTCATTACCTTATCGGTAATTATATTTTCGAGCCGTTTGGGGTTGAAACCCTTGGGCCGTGGGGTTCGAGTGCTCATAGTTTGTTCAACGAAATCCAAACGGCTGGTTGACACTTGCCGTGATCCAAGGGTTGGCTTTTACCTTGGCCAGCGGCTTAGCATTGCCATACAACGTGGCAATGCCGCCAGTCTCTTGGGTACTTTACCAGTCGACAGCGATGCGGAGGAATTTTTCGACGCCATATTTTAGTTTTTTAATAGTTTTAGTTATGTTACCTTTTAAAAAAGTATCGGTGGAGTTTCTTGCACATTTTTCTTACGAAACTACCTTTTGGAAGGGGCGACTAGAATCATTTCTATTGTTTTGTAAATTTTGACATTCAAAGTCACATAAAACTATAAAAGTCACTATACTTTTATAGTTTTATGTGACTTTGACTAGTTGATGATACAGTTGATCGCATGTCGCTGGTAACACTTGGACCTTGAGCTGACCTAGCGAAGTACGGAATTTCAATATAACAAGAGGCTAACTTATACTGGCTATATCACCACTGACGAGTGTCCGACTGTACGTGCATGCATGGAGAACGAACGGCGAAATATAGTAAGTATATCTAGTAAGCGTAATCTCTGCCTATAGACCAGCACTGGCCTGCAACTCTTGAACGCAGTTTTTGTATACATCAACTTATAACATCTCGCCTCTTTCCCCGGCTATACATAGGAGTAATAATGTACACTCACATGTCACATTTCGATAGTTATATTATAGAGGGCGTGCTTATTGCCATCAACCAGGCACAAATCATCAAACTGAGAAATTCCAAATAATATCACTGCCTGTCCTAGGATTTGAACCCAGGACCGCCCCTTGAGACGACTAGACCAACGAATAAAAAAAAGTAATTAAAAAAATTTAAAAAACCCGATTGCGGTAAAAAACTCAAGTTAAAAAAACTGAAAAGCTAAAAACAAGCCCATTTTAAATTAAATAAATGTTGGAAGCAGGCGGGACCCATTTAAAAATATAATAAAAATGGTATGGGTCCCTCCAGCTTCCAACATTTATTTAATTTAAAATGGGCTTGTTTTTAGCTTTTCAGTTTTTTTAACTTAAGCTTTTTACCGCAATCGGGTTTTTTTAATTTTTTTAACTTATGTTTTTTACCACAGTCGGGTTTATATTTTTTTTAATTACTTTTTTTTATTTATATCTTTTTAGTTTACAAATGTGAATTAAAGATTTCGCAGGGGATTTAGTTCTTGGTACGTGTTTTTTTACGATTTGTCACTTCGAATTACTTTTAACCATATAAGTTGTATATATTTTTGTAATCACCCTTTAAAACCCTTTATTTTGATATCCCACTCGACAGGTTTTGAGAAAAAAAAAATTATGACATTATTTGGCGCCAAAAATCCGCCATTTTGTTTTTTTTTTATTTTGATATACCCAGTGTCACTCTCACAGTAAATACGAATCTAACGACACCTCTCAAGCTAAAATCCATCGAGCCGTTCAGGCCGCAGAGCGTGCCAAACAATTATACATACCTACATACATACATACTCTCGAAAAACATAACCCTCCTTCCGGCGCAGTCGGATAAAAAGTCACGTTTACACATTATTTATTAATTTACACCATCAATCCGAAACCTAATTTCTAGACCAACATTTTGTAAAAAATACTGGCGATACATGTATCAAGTGTGGGTTAGTTAGTTTATTTTATTTTATACCACTTTCTCTTGACTTAACAAGTTGTGAACATTCATTCATTTATTTACTTTTTACCGATTTACAAAATAGGAGGAGGTTATGCATTCGGTAAGTATTTTTTTTCATTGATTTGCGCCGATTTCTCTGTGATTAGGTACTGGGCTGATTTACGTGATTCTCTTTTCATTTGGTAGAGGAAGCTGGCGAAGTGGTACCATATAAATGATAACTTTGCTTGGGTAGTTTCTAACTTAGCTTCAATAATATGTATCTTTTTTTCATTTTATTTATTTATTTTGTATACAGGGTGGTCCAAATGTGACGTCAAAAAGAAAAATCTAAATTCCTCATACCCAGGGGTGTTCGAAAATACCCTATGTACGAGTACCTATGTTCCGCGATATTTTTGTTTTTGTAATTATTTAGAGTTTTCTGCCGGTAAAGCTTCAAAAATTCATATCTTTTTTTGTAGTGTGTATTTTACCGTTTTTTTTTTTTGTGACATAAAAGTAACATTCAAGAAGATAATGTCACAAAAAATAATCTGAAAAATACCTACTACAAAAAAAGATATGAATTTTTGAATCTCCACCGGCAGAAAACTGTAAACAATTACTTACAAAAACAAAAATAACTCGAAAACTACAAAAAATCGCGGAACATACATGGGGTATTTTCAAATAGCCCTGGGCATAAGGAATTCACTAAATCACTACTTGTACCACCCTGATGATGATGATGTTATAATAACTTCCTGTCACTGTTATTTAGAGAGCAAGTAGTGTTATACGAACTAAGGTAGGTACCTACACTACCTACTAAGTGCAACTAAAAAGATAAAAAAACCTTTTTTACAAAAAAAATACAACCGACTCGACTTCCAAAAACAACACTACAAAGTGAAAAATAACTTTAATTTCGAAAGTCGGTGTCTAGTTAAATGTATTTTCGTTTTTTGCCACCGACTTCCAAAATTAAAGTATTTTTCACTTTGTAGTGTTGTTTTTGGAAGTCGGTTGTATTTTTTTGTAAAAAAGTTTTTATTTTTCACTTTTTAGTTGTGTACCTACCCCACACAAATTCTAATACCACTACCTGCAAAACAAACTAGAACATCATCCATATAAAAGTGAGGAAAAAATACGTATTATTGAAGCTAACTCAAAAACTACCAAAGCAAAGTTAATCAATTTTATATGGGACCAACTGTGATGTATACCCTCTCGAATAAAATAAAAAAAATCCAAATCGGTCCAGCCATCTTCGAGTAATCGGGGAACCTAAAAAACGAATTGAGAACCTCCTCCTTTTTGAAGTCGGTTAAAAATGAAGTCTGTTAATAAAAACTTTTTACAAAAAAAAAAAAAGGATTTTTAACACTCGTTCAGTGTCTTTTAACTGATTAACATTGTTTTCAAGTAATAACTTAGTATACAAGATGACATTTGCAGCTGTCAACAAAGCATGATATGAAAATACATAAATTGTGAATAATAATGCTGCGGTTTCTATTGCCTAAAATACCTACTCTTATGATTAAATCGATGTTTCTTCCGAGTAGGTAGGTATTATAGAATATGCAGTAGATTATCAAACAATCTGCCTAGCTTTTCCCCAACTATATTCAGGGCGGCTTCCAGTCTAACTTGATGCAGCTGAATACCAGTATTTTACATGGAACGACTGGAATAACGGACAGTCCTCTGTGCAGGGCCTGCATGGAGGCTGAGGAAACCGTTGCGCATGTGCTTTTTGAATGCACAGGCGTCACCCAGATCAGAACAGAAACTCTCGGAATACCCCGATCTTTCACAGATGTTCTTAAGAAACCCGAGATTTGATTAACTTCTGGAGGGAGGTGGGCTGGTTGGAATAAACCCCCGACGGCCGCCATGGCCCACGCACAATGGTCCACATGAAGGACTAAGTGCGGAAACCAAATCCTTAACATAGAACATGGAACGACTGCCTATCTTACCTCCACAATCTAGTTACCTACTGCATGGGTAACACGTACCCCTTGGTAAGACTGGTTGTCAGACTTTTGGGCTTCTGACTATCCGTGACGACAGTCAAAGATCTACGAGCATAACGTGCTTTCCGAGGCACGGAGGGGTCTTGATATGTAATGGATGGTCACCCATCCTCGAACCGACTGTGGCATTACCGTTCGATCGACCCGTGCAGCGGCTGTTATTATTAACTCTTAAAATGTCGATTGCACACCATGTGTACAGATAACAATAGAATTTCAATTGTGTCTGCTAATTAGCGCGCGACGGGTTAATCAGGAGCCCGTGCACAGTGCAATAAGTCTCTAGCAGACAGGCGCGAGCCTTTATAAAGGTCGTTTATGTTTGCACCATCGCGGACATTTCCGGTGACTTTTCACACACAACAGCAACACACAACAGACAACTACTACAGCAACAGCAACAATTACTACAGCAATAAGGTTCAAAAGTTGTTCACCGCAAATGTCCGCGATGGTAGGTACCTACCCTACCACAGAACAGAAAAAACAGGTACCTACCATTGATTTAAATTCTTACCGTTGTTTATTATTGGGTTTTTACATTTTTAAGCATAAACATTAAATCATTGTTCTTTTTTTAGTAACAGACTAATAATCGTTGCTGCAGAGAAATAATTACTTGCTGTTTTTTACCGAATTTAATAAAAACACACATTCAGTCATTTTATAAAACATGAATAAATAAATAACTCAGTAATTACAATACCTACTTAGTAGAATTCTGACTAGGTATATTTATTTAATACCGACAATTTTTTAGGGTTCCGTACCTCACAAGGAAAAAATGGAACCCTTATAGGATCACTTCGTTGACCGTCTGTATGTTTGTCAGTCTGTCAAGAGTTCAAAACCCTTTTTCTCAGGAACATCTGGAGGTATCAAGTTGAAATTAATATCAAATACGTAAGTTTACGGTCCCTTGGATCCCTACAAAAACCGACCAAGTGCGTGTCGGAACACGCACAATGAAGGGTTCCGTAGTTGAAAAGAATTTATTCCAAAAACAAACTTAACAATGGATCCCATTCATTATAAAACTACAAATTAACAATTTTTGGACTTTTTTCTATACTAGTGCTGAGAGACCTTGCTTCTTGCCAAATTTCATTATTCTAGGTCAACGGAAAGTTTTGTTTTGAGTTTTGTTTTGAGTTTTGATTTACTAGCGACAGTTGCGAGTATCAAAATATGCCGCAAAATGGCCGTATTTTTTTATTGCGTTGACTTAGAAGCTTGATTTTCTTAGAACTCTAAGGGGCCATAGACTTACGTGTTCGCTATTAATTTCAACTTGATATCTCTACGCGTCCCTGAGAAAAAGGGTCATGACTATTCGATAGAGTTGAAATTCTTTTTTATATGATTACAGTGTGAGTGAGACATTGCTTCTTACCAAATTTCATGATTCCAGGACAACGGAAAGTACTCTATAGGTTTTGATTTACTTGCGTGTATCAAAATGTGTCGCATAAATGGCCGTATATTTTTATTGCGTTGACTTAGAAGTTTGAGTTTCTTAGGACTCCAAGAGACCATAGACTTACGTATTTGATGTTAATTTTAACTTGATACCTTCACGTGTTCCTGAGAAAAAGGGTCTTGACAGATAGACAGACAGACGGACAACGAAGTGATCCTATAAGGGTTCCGTTTTTTTTCTTTTGAGGTACGGAACCCTAAAAATGAAGCTTCTAAGTGAACGCAACACAATAAAAATATGCCCATCTACTAAGCGACATTTTAATACTCGCAAATAAATCAAAACACGGGTACTTCCCGTTGACCTACAATCATAAAATTTGCCAAGAAGCAAATTCTCACAGCAAAAATAAAGGTAAAAGTCCTAAAATTGCTAATTTGTAGTTTCCACCCACGGTTCCAACTAGTGAATTTGACGCACGATTACCTGCCAGCCTGCATCGTGTATGATCGACTAATCGTGCCACTGGGCAAGGCAGCCGGTACAAAGCCGCCTACGCTGCAGGCTGGCTACGGCTACGCCTAGCTACGTACATGTAGGCTATCTACGGCTACACCTAGCCTCGTACAGGTGGCTAGCTAATTGCTACGACGTGACGTAGCACTCACACGCGGTAACAATTGTTGATGCATTTGTAGCAGGTAGTTTAAGTTACGACTAATAGTGGGGAACTAGATTACAATGTAGGTATAGTCTGTTTCTAAAGTATCTGATGAAAATGTAAACAAATGGATTAGAAAACGATACCTGTGGATGCCAATAAATTGTAATGTCACAAATTAAGTGCTTTGATGTGATTGAATACCTTAACCCAAAATTCTATCTTTAAATCATCTGAAAGATGTCCGTTTGACAATGATTGAGGTTAATTTTCAAACCTCGATTTTCGTCGATGATTTATCAATTCATGTAGACTATTAAAAAATATTGGACACGTATTTTTTCTTTTTTTACGTAATCAAAAGATTACGGCAATACAATCAATCTGCCTAGCCTTTTCCCAACTATGTTGGGGTTGGCATCCAGTCTAACCGGATGCAGCTGAATACCAATATTTTACATGGAGCGCCTGCCTATCTGACGTCCACAACCCATTAACTGGGTAATACAATACCCCTTGGTAAGACTGGTTGTCAGACTTTCGGGCTTCTAACGACCCATAACGACTGTCAAAGATCCACGAATGACAGCCGGGACCAACGGCTTAACGTGCTTTCCGAGGCACGGAGGAGTCTCGGTATGTAAAGATGGTCATCCATCCTCGGACCGACTGCGGCAAGCGTAGCTTAACCTGATAGATCAACCCGTGCGGCTGTTATTACTTAGCGCTTAGCCACGAGCTCCTCAGATTACGGCGATGCATTGAGTTAAAATAAATTATAGATTTTTTTTTACCCAGGTATCAGCCCTATTACAATTTAATCCTGTTATTCAAACAATAATTGTTGGAGAAAGTGGTGTTATAAAGTGAATCCTAAATACAGGTGAATGTGTTACTAATTCCCTTGAGCGAGTGTATGCGTAAGAGTTTAACCTAGACAGGGTTTGTTTACACTCTCATTGGATACCTTTAGAACATTACGGTAGGTACAGCTGCTGTAATAAAAAGTTACGTGTACTACGTTTGTTGTGTATTTTGTCAACAGACGTTTCTTTATTATTGTTAGAAGCTAATTCACCCACGCGATGTGACAGGGGCTATTCTTAGACAGGACTTTGATAAATGGGCAATAATACTGTATTCGAGTATATCCTACTAATATTATAAACGCGAAAGTTTGTGCGGATGGATGGATAGATGGATGTTTGTTACTCTATCACGCAAAAACTACTGAACGGATTTTGATGTTTGGCAAACAGATATTTTGTAACCTGGATTAACACATAGGATACTTTTAATTTCGATATTCCTACGGGTTCGAGACTTATGCGTGCGAAACCGCGGGACACTGCTAGTGTTACAAATTCGTGATTTTCATAACTACTAAAAATAAATATTTAGGTGCTGTGACGTCATCGGAAGAAAGTACTTTATCACCGCCGCTATTGTGATCGTCACGAACCAGTTCAGAGAAGATATATATTTTAAGAGCCCTTATTTTTACGATATTGAAGAAAACTTTTATGAGCTTTAAGAATCGAAATATTTGCTGTATTCTTTACTGGGAGATGCGCGATTGATTTTGTTCGCATCAAAAGATGAATATTTCAGATTTTTAAGTTCCCAGGAGGATTTTGGAAAATATAGTCTTTATTGGAGCGTGAACGGTACGCTTCCAAATTTCATGTTACTACATCATCCGGGACCAATATCTTGGATGTTGATAGGTTTGTCCGAGTTTACAGCTACAACATGGCTGGTCGACTCAGACGACAGCTTATTTATTTATTTGGTACACCAACAGCAGTACATACAAAGAATTAATAGAAAACAAGATAAAATAAAAGTATGTGTGCCTACTGACGGTATACGCAGCATTCACACTATAGACAACAAAGTAATTATTTATGAAAACATCCTAATATAAAACTCCTTGGCAGTCGAGTAAAAATACAAAGACAAAATTATTTAAATGTAATATAAAGATAACCTAAAAATAATAAAATTATATCCTAACTTATCGAAAACTATTCAGATTCACAAACTAAAACATGACTGGTAATGTACCCAAGAGACTGGCGGTATTGCCACGTTGTATGGCAATCCATACAACGTGGCAATGCCGCCAGTCTCTGGCCAACGTAAAAGGCAGCCCATGGGTAACGGGAAGTGTCAACCAGCCGTTTTGAGATATCCATTAACAGACCATGAGCACTTTTAAAAGACAAAATTAGATTAAAATTAGACCACAAAATAAAGTAGATATTTGCAGTAAACTTGATAAAATTATGGTGATGTGAATAATAACTAAGGTTTATGAACACGGATTTGTAGGTTAACTACTTACTAACATTGAAATTGAAGTTACAAAAGTATGTATTCATTTATTTGTGAGTTTATGCACGTACCTACTTCAGAGACTGATCTTTTAAACTTCTTTTATACACCATTTAAATCGGTTTCTGGTGATTTACAAAGGCTTTGTTGTAACTTCTATACATTCGGAGCGTTGAGACCAAGGTTGGATTTGCGGAAAGGGATATGAAACAATCTGGTGATAGGGTATCTGCGAGGTTTTGAAGGGACTGAATATTGGATACGTTTGACTAGATCGCTACATTTTATGAATCCGTTTGCAACTTTGTAAAGGAAAATTATACCACGCGACGCGACGGTCTCGCAGCGTTTTTCTCACAGCTTACGCTTTTCATGGCGTCCGACCGAACGAGCCATCATCATCTTCCTGCCCTTATCCCATATTACTTGGGGTCGGCGCAACACGTTTTCTTCTTCCATTCTCCCCTGTCAACCGTCACGCTATCATTCACTCCTTTCTCTTTCATATCATTCCTCACACAATCCATCCATCTTTTCTTTGGCCTTCCTCTGCCTCTCCATCCATCAACATCTATATTCATCACTCTTTTAGTCACATGCGTTTTGTCTCTCCTCATTACATGCCCATACCAAGACAAACGATTTCCTTTCAACTTTTCTGTCACTGGCGCCACTTTCAAACTTCCTCTTATATACTCATTTCTCACTTTATCCATTCTTGTCACTCCACACATCCATCTCAACATTCTCATCTCCGCTGCATGCAATTTTTTTTCATCCGTCTTCTTCACTGTCCAGCATTCCGATCCATAAAGTACGACAGGCCTTATCACGGACTTGTAAATTTTCCCCTTCAACTTGAGGGGCATCCGACCGAACGAGCCATGATTTGAAATAAGTACTACCCTGGTAAACCACCGAGGAAACTGAAAATCCTGTTTTATATGCATGGATAGCCTAGTCTATACGTTTAGTGAAGGAATTAATCGCTCAATGATTTCAACCGTGATTAACACCACATTATTAAAATGTGACGCGTAATCTTGTAAGACTATAAAAATAGTTTGTTAGTCGATATAAACATTAATTCATTTTACAAAAGGGGCAATCCGCGCGATCAGCGTAATGAACCTCCTGATAGAACAAGATCCCAGGGCTGTCAGACGTTACTTATTTTCTGAGTAGTGTTAGTATGTTCTTTGAACATACGCATTCCTGCAAGCTTGAGCCGACGGCCAATTTTTAACCGACTTCAAAAAGGAGGAGGTTTTTTATTCATCGGAACCTTTTTTTTTTTTTGTATGTTCCCCGATTACTCGAAGATGGCTGGACCGATTTGGATTTTTTTTGTTTTGTTCGAGAGGGTATACATCACAGTTGGTTCCATATAAAATTGATTAACTTTGCTTAGGTAGTTTTTGAGTTAGCTTCAATAATAGGTATTTTTTCCCTACTTTTATATGGATGATGTTCTAGTTTGTTTTGCAGGTAGTGGTATTTGAATTTGTGTGGGGTAGGTACACAACTAAAAAGTGAAAAATAAAAACTTTTTTACAAAAAAATACAACCGACTTCCAAAAACAACACTACAAAGTGAAAAATAACTTTAATTTCGGAAGTCGTTGGCAAAAAACGAAAATACATTTAACTAGACACCGACTTCCGAAATTAAAGTTATTTTTCACTTTGTAGCGTTGTTTTTGGAAGTCGGTTGTATTTTTTTGTAAAAAAGTTTTTATTAGTTATCAGGTACCAAGTATGTTATAATATTAACCACCTACCACACCACCTTTATCACCTTTCTTAAAGTGTGACTGCTGATTTTTATGTATGTTATAAAGAATATTGTTACCTAATAATTAATAATCAATACTGTCAGACACTTCCCGTCGGCGGTTTTTTCCGCCAGACGCTCAAAAAATTACGTCATATCACTTATACACTTCTGGACACATCTTTTGGCCCACCTTGTATTTTCAGTTTCGTTTGGTCCTAGCTAAAATTTTATATTAGGTCGAGCAAAAAGTTTTTATGCAGTTTTGAACCTGGCACATTCACAATTTCATTCAATAGTCTTTTTTTGAATTTCGAACACAGAATTTAAAGAAACAAAAGACAATTTGGAGCCTGTTTGTTGATATCAAACAATCGAATACTAAGAAAACTTGGTTTTATTGGTTTACTTGGATTTCATTCTTGAAAAAGTGATTGATATCTTTGGTTTTGCAACAAACATTACTTATTCTTAACATTAAGGTGAAGTTCTATCAATAATCTATGGATACTTCACCTGAAGTCGCCGCCCAAGCTGTGGCACTTATTCAGGCCGGACACAGCCAAAGAAACGTGAGTGCTCAACTTAATGTAAGTCGATCTGCGGTCCGAAATGTTTATCGGAGGTACCTAGAGACTGGCGGCTTTGTTCGTCGCCAAGGAAGGCCACGATCTCGGGTCACAACTGAAAGGCAGGATCGATTCATCGTGACGACCAACTTGAGAAATCGTCATCTTACCTCCATTGAGATACAAAACCAACTTCGCGACTTCCACGGAGTATCTGTGAGCGCTCGAACTGTTCGGAGAAGGTTAAAAGAACGCGATATGGTACCACACAAGCCAGCTAATGGCCACAAACTAACGCGAGCCCACCGAACAGCGCGCCTTCATTTCGCACGCAGTCATTTAAATTGGACACAGCAAGATTGGAGCCGTGTACTCTTTTCTGATGAGTCTAAAATTGTGTTACATGGCAATGATGGAAGGAAGAAGGTCTACCGACGTAAGGGAGAGCGTTTCGCACAATGCTGCTTTGAAGAGAGGGTTGCTTATGGCGGTGGCTCATGGACTGTCTGGGGCGGTATATCCGCGAGCGGCAAAACTCAACTTGAGGTTGTTACAGGACCACGGCTGCCAACATTAAATGCTGAAAGGTACATTCGTGAGTGCTTAGAACCTCACGTGATACCATACGCGGACTATGTGGGCCCAAATTTCCTTTTATGCATGATAATGCAAGAGCCCATGCGGCCGGCATCGTCAGGGAATATCTTCAAGATGTGAACATCACAGTTATGGACTGGCCAGCCAGAAGCCCAGACATGAACCCCATTGAGCACATGTGGGACGAGCTAAAAAGACGTGTTAGGGCTCGTCAGCCAGTTGCCCAGACGATGCAGGAGTTGAAAACTGCCATAGAAGAGGAATGGGAGATGATCCCTCAAAATTTCATAGAGCGGTTGATAAACTCTATGCCTAATCGTATGAGAGCTGTGGTTGATGCCCATGGAGGCAACACGCGTTATTAAATTAAACCTTTATTTGATAAAACATGTTTTTTATTCAAAATTCAATTGCCTTTAACAAGGCGCATATCCGACTTGTTAGGCGTAGCTCCATGTCGTATGGTATTTTGAATTCAAATTTAAAACAATACGATCGAAAAAGATGGTAAAATGTATCAGGTTTTACTGCATCAACAGTTTTTGTTCAATCTAGCAATCATATTTCGGTAGGGGCCATCGAAACCTAAACTCTAAGGTGGGCCAATAGATGTGTCCAGAAGTGTAGTTTGAGTCCTAGTTTTTATATAATGACACTCGGGGACGTATTTTAATACTATTTGTAAGCAGCCAGATCAATCGTAGCGGAAAATAAGTAAGGTCTGGCGGCTCTAGGATCTTGGACTATGAGTCCCTTAGAAACAAATTTAGATTTGTAACAGTTGTAAAGGCAATCATGTAATTTGGTTTATAAGTTTTTATTTCTATTATTTTATTTATCTTTTACATAGATCCTTTTATATTTTTTGAATGTGAGGACGTTGTAGGCTTAATATACCGTAGATTTGTAGACCATTTTCTGTTTTCTTAAATAGCCGGTACTTGTTGACAGGCTTACACTGTCCTCCCTTACTTATTAACACTATAATACTGTAAGTCTTCATAGAAATTCTTCCAACAGAGTCACGTCGTGCGTCTCGTCGCGCCCGTCTGCGGGAGCCTTAATTTGAAAACATTCTAAAAGCCAATTATTTCTAAAAGAGTAACCGTGGAGATTCTTGCCAGTTCTTCTCCAAAGAAAACGACCAATTGGAACTGTGCACCTAGCTTCTGACGTTTCACAAGTGCCCATGGAGGTGTATGTGAAATAAATCATTTTGATTTTTCATTTTGAAACAAGACTGATATTCCCTCGTTGGTGTGAGCTATTTAGCTACAGCTAGGAAGTCTGACAAAAACACACTAAATAAAAAATTGTTTATTGAAATTATTCTACTATTCTTTTTTGTTGACATTATTAAAATAAAGTGATCACTTGTTTTATTTGTTTTGTTTTATATTAAAGCAGAATTCATTCGTTGGTTTCTTTGTCCTTTTATCAGTTTTTATAAACGTTTTGCGAACGCATTTTCGACAGCTCCCACTTTATGAAGTCGTTGAGTTAACTTTGGTAAGATCAGCATTACTGTGAATGAGTACCAGTTAAAGGAGAATGACCAAATCACTATCGCAAGTGGCGCATTTATTTTTACACCGCGGCCATCGTTGAAACCTTTGTATTGGAAAAACTTATCACAAAAATCAATTGATAAACGATTTTTCTACAAATGCAGTCCGAGATGATTTGTGAACTTGAATTTATGTGAAAAATAATGGTTTTTTTTTTAATTATCTATAAAACTCTGTTCAGACTGATGTTAGGTTATGTTACCGCATATTAACTGTTGCATCTAATTAATAAAATTTAATTGATGGCCGCGAAAATAATTAAAATTGCGCCATTTATGGTCATTGGCTATAACATGACAGCCAATTGAATGGGCCTTACTCTGGCTATTAAGTATCGTAACTACAAGTAAAAATCTACCTACTCTACCTCTTCATATTACTTATTTAAAAAATAAGTTTAAAAACTTTCAAATAAAATACAAGCTTGCTTGTTATTTTGACGCGGAACTGAAAATGTACCTAACTCAATCTGCCTAGCCTTTTCCCAACTATGTTGGGGTCGGCTTCCAGTCTAACCGGATGCAGCTGAATACCAGTATTTTACATGGAGCGACTGCCTATCTGACCTCCACAACCCAGTAACTGGGCAATACAATACCCCTTGGTAATACTGGTTGTCAGACTTTCGGGCTTCTGACGACCCGTAACGACTGTCAAAGATCCACGAATGACAGCCGGGACCAACGGCTTAACGTGCTTTCCGAGGCACGGAGGAGTCTCGGTATGTAAAGATGGTCACCCATCCACGGACCAACCCCGGCAAGCGTAGCTTAACCTGGTCGATCGACCCATGCGGCTGTTATTACTTAGCCACGAGGTCCTCGAGGAAAATGTACCTAACTATAAATTGGAAATACGAGTTCTCGTATATTCATCCCGATGTCTGTCAATCCCTGCAGGTTCTAGTAAACTGCTGTAATGATCTTGTTAAGGCTTGTCCTTCGTAAAAAGCGCGGTCACTGCCCACTGTCGGACTGCATAGAAAAGAAAGAGAAACGCGATACACACACACAACGCTGGTAATGTATTGCAAATTTTAAAAAAATCTATTGATTGGACTAAAAAGTAATGACATAAAATCATTCCATATTATTTTGTAGAAAACTGTATAAGATGAACACTTTTAATGAAAATTGTAGGAATAATATGGTAAAAACAAGAAATAATAGACCTGGATTTACTTAGTTTTTTTTTTTCTTTAGTTCCATAAACTAAAATAGATTTCTCAAAAAGATGTTTCTTTAAAAGATGGACAAAAAGTTACATAGGTTCTCCGTATTTTACGGAAGACAAGCCTTAATAAACATATATTTTTCACCTCACAACCTTGGAAAGATTCTGTATTTCATTCGATATCTGAGTGCAAAAGTGCATTTTATCCGCTAGCGTGGAATAGTTATTTTTACAACCAGAGTTCAAAGTTGTTTTTTGTTGCGAGTGTTGATTTTGAATCCCGAGTAAGCGAAGGATTCTATTATATAATTGAATCACGAGCATAGCGAGTGATTCTAGGTTAGAATCCTGAGCGCAACGAGGGATTCAAAGACACGAGATGCAAATAACTTTGGTCTCGTGTAACACATACAACTTTTCACCTCAGCAGCGAGAACATTTAATACTTAAAGCAAAAAGCAAAACTTTGAATTGCAATTTTAAAAAAAAAGCTATAAAAAAGATCATGTTCCTCGTACTCTTTTAAAAAGTTCTCTAGTCTTGAAATACAGTAATGCCATAAAAATATTTTACTAACTTCACTAATTTGCTAATTTGTATAATCGGGACGCATTCCCTATTCGGATTGCAGGATAAAAACTTAATTTTGTAAATAACACGCGAAAAGCAGATTAAAACTGTTATTTCCCGCATAAACAGTAGAAGTGTATCATAATGTCACTTTCTTTCCTCACGTAAACGGCAAACCGGCTCAGCAAACGCGCTTCGTGGGTTCCGTTTTTAGTCGAGTTTTGACGGTCTCTGGTAATTGGTGAGTTTGTTACTCCATCATAGCACCGCGAATCTTTCGTCAAATCTCGACTAAAAAATGGTGCCCACGGAGCGCGTTATAATGAACACTACCACATTGTGCGAGAGGGACACGCTACCAATCAGTGTTGTTCCGTTCAACACCATTCCTTTCGTACGTCTATTGGAATTTGATGTCTGACGTATAAAGTTTCTATTTGAAACTGTCGTCTGGAAGTATATCCTGAGGTGCCCTGAAACAATGTTATTTTATTTTGTCAAAGTGATTGACAATGTTATTTTGCGAAAATGACACTTGTCGCGATTAATGTCATGTGATCAATGGTTTTATTTTCACGTAATTATTTCTCAAAAATATTAATAATCTAAAATCATTCACAAAATAAAATTTATTTATTTTTAGCTCCCAACAATTCTACAATAATATAAGGTATTTTTCTTACTGTGAACTAACCATGGTATCTGATAGCAATTTGGAAACAATTAAATTGTGAACTTCAAAGTAACATTATTAAGGGAGAAAATAGAATTATTAGCATTAGAGACGGTCCTGAAAAAAAAAATAACAATGTTTTCACAAAATTAATGTTATTCTTTTTTTTCAGAACCGTCGATAAAGCCAATAAGTCAATGTTACTTTGAAGTTCACAATTTAATTGTTATCAAATTGCTTTGACAATGAGTTATTTAAAAAAATATATATACTAATGTACCCACATAGGTAGGTACCATCGCGGACATTTACGGTGAAGCACTTTTTAACCTTAGTAATAAGGTCACAAAGTGGTTCACCACAAATGTCCGCGATAGTACATATTTTGGTTCATGTCACCAATAAGTCTTTTATGTGACAGTGTTGTTCTTCTAAAGCCAAAAATGATTTTGATGCGGTTATCACCATAATTTACAGAATTTATTCCAGAAGGTATAAACCTTCTGGAATAAATTCTGTAAATTATGGTGGTGTATAAGGGCCTGTTCCACCACCTACGATTAAGTTCCTATTAACTTACTTGGCAGATAATTTCATACAAATTCTGTTCCATTTTTGAATTTATTCGGTAAGTAGTGGCTATTCGGACATCGTCAAATAGGCCCTATACTTTATTACTATTCTTACATTTAAATAATAAAGAAATTCGATGTTTTGTCAAGTCGTAAAAACCGTGCGAAGCAGGGGCGGGTCACTAGTAAACACTGAAAGACATTAATTATTCATAAACTTGCAGTTCGTAGTACTCGCAACCCGCGTGAGTGTATGACCAGATGTATGAACGTAAACGAGGCAAAAGGAGTATGTACACTCCTACCAACTTATATGTGAAATGGCGAAAATTGGAACAACGGCCGTCATGTTATTTTATTATTTTTATATAGGTGTCATTGTTTTTAATTTGTAAAATCTGTAATTTAAACGATTGTCTAATGTGAAATTACCTTCTTGAAAACTTACTCAATTTTGGGCACCTTATATTAATTAGCAACACTGAATCTACGGTGCCGTCCTCTTTCAGTTCGCAGATAAGTTGGACTGTAAGGATCGTAGCAAATGGCATTCTATAGTTTCTGCCTACCCCCATGGGAAGATGGTGTGAATTTATTTATGTCATGTATGTATACTTGCAGAAACCCAAACAACATTACCTATATCTATAACGTAAGACCATATTCGCGAATTCGCGGTCTCAGGACCCGTTTAAAGTAACAAGTAAAATGGTCGAAGAACTCCAATGGCGTTTTATATCGATCGGGATTCGATAAAACGCCCTCACTTTATCAAACAACCTTAGATATCGCCGCAACCTACTACCCTGGAGCAGATATAGTCACAGCTTGCTACCAAGGCGGAGATAATATGGTCAATAACCTTGTACTGACTTCGAAGACTGAGAGCTGTTCAGACGTTTCACATTCGGTCACACGAACCCTTCAGGAGACATAGTGTAGCTATTTTATTTACTGTCTAACTTCACTATATGAACACTACCTATCATCACATATTAATATTATAAAGGCGAAAGTTTGTGCGTGTGTGTGTTTGTATGTTTATTACTTCTAATTTGGTATGTAAATAGCTTATACCCTGGATTAAACCATAGGCTACTTTTTACCCCGGTTTACGCGGGTGAAACCGCGGGGTACAGCTAGTCATAGAATTATTAAAAACTTCCTTATTCTATGACAATATTCATGAAATAAACTCGCACAGCCATAATCAAGTCCGACTGGCTGAAAGAGGCACGTACAAATCACAGTAATATTATAAAGGCGAAAGTTTGTGAGTGTGTGTGTGTATGTTTGTTACTTCTTCGCGCTCAAACGGCTGGACTGATTTGGATGAAATTTAGTATGGTGATAGCTTATACCCTAGATTAACACATAAGCTACTTTTTATTCCGGTCTACGCGGGTGAAACCGCGGGGCGTAGCTAGTAAATTATATTTATTTCTGTTAGTAAGCCTAAACAAACGCTACCTACGTCAATAATATTTTTAAAACTAGATGAGATCGGTATTTCATAACCGACTACTCTGAGAAGAAACGCTGAAACAAACTCAGACGTCACTGGTCTTTTAAAGTGCAGCAATAATCTTGGTCAGATCATGAGGACCATGTAGATTTAGTGTCTGAAATAGTCTTTTGGGGGAGAACCACACAGATTTGAGTGAAACAGCACCCTAATTGCGTAACACACTTTCGATCGAAATCGGTTCATTTTGACAGTTCAAGAACATTCATTGCTTTAATTACTTTTTCAATACACATCCTCGAAAACTGGTTCATATCGCACTACGATTAGGTTCACAATGCAATATACGCGTGCGATTTTTCATTTTCCAACACGTGTGCGGGAATAAACATTGCCACAGATAACTTATACCTATAGTTAGTTCAAATTGGTTCAATGCCTCTATTCACACCATCTGTATTCGGAGGTGAATGTTTTTTTTTTTAATCTCGGCAAAGAGATATGCGCCTTTACGGCGTTAATATTTTTTGAATATATAAATAATGTTTTTACATAGAATATCATCAAAAACCATGATTATTACAATAAAAAAAACGTTTATGAACACGTTTACAAATTAACATTTATTTGTGTTCTAAACGCAAAAATACTTGAATTCTCTATTTTTCATATTAGGCTGTTTACCGGCTTTATACCTTTGCTTCTCCATCAACCTGGCGAAAGCAAAGCGCGGAAAAAATAGAAAATTTAAATCATAGTTTCCTAATAATTCATGACAAAAATATTTTTCGTTATTTTTTTTTTTTTTTTCTTCAAAAGTGTATTGAAAAACGTCGTTTGATACACGTGGACATTTGTTATTGCAGTTCTCGGTTCAAAAACAACCTCGCCTACGGCTCGGGTGTTAATTCCGCCTCGAATGCAATAACAAAAATTCTCCACTTGTATCAAAATGTACTATTTATAAAAGACAAATTTTTCAATGGATTAGCAATTTGCTTCAAAAGCCCGATTGATAGTGTTACGCAATCAGGATGCTGTTCAGCGAGTGCACGCATGTGTCAGAAATCGTGTAGCTGAACTCAAAAATTAAGGAGCTCAACGACTCGACGAAAATAAAATGATAATGTCAGTGCCCATTTCTCGTTCAATATTTATTTTCATTAAAGCAAGAGGTCTTCAGCAACAAAAGGGTCAACAATGTTGGTAATTTGTAACTATGAATTGCCTCCATAGTTACGGTATGCAAGCTGGATTTTCCTTTTGTCCAATGAAAATATCATGAAGCTAAATTCCAACATCAACTTTTCTCTCATATTTCATTATGCTTTTAGTTTTTTGTAAAAATATGAGAGTTGACGAAGAGTTTAGAAATGTGTTTTATATATCTGAATGTCCGATTGAGTAAACATAAATATGTATTAGCACTATCGCTACATTAATTTGTAAGAATTTTGTTATTGTAAACAATCAATCTGCCTAGCCTTTTCCCAACTATGTTGGGGTTGGCTTCCAGTCTAACCGGATGCAGCTGAATACAATTATTTTACATGGAGCGACTGCCTATCTGACCTCCACAACCCATTAACTGGGTAATACGATACCCCTTGGTAAGACTGATTGTCAGACTT
This sequence comes from Cosmia pyralina, assembly GCA_946251885.1. Classification (NCBI taxonomy): domain Eukaryota; kingdom Metazoa; phylum Arthropoda; class Insecta; order Lepidoptera; family Noctuidae; genus Cosmia; species Cosmia pyralina. The sequence continues at coordinate 19,613,986 of OX276346.1, forward strand.
TCGGGCTTCTGACGACCCGTAACGACTGTCAAAGATCCACGGATGACAGCCGGGACGTGCTTTCCGAGGCACAGAGGAGTCTCGGTATGTAAAGATGGTCACCCATCCACGGACCAATCCGGCAAGCGTAGCTTAACCTGATGGATCGACCCGTGCGGCTGTTATTACTTAGCCACGAGCTCTTCCGAGAATGTTGTTATTAAACAAAGCACTTTAATAAAATACTATGCTCAGTAAATACTTTATTACTTGAACAACATGAAAGTAAAATTTTTAATTCTGTTAATAAATATTTTCATGGTTCATTTTATTACAAGTTAGTGCTTGAATTTTATTTCGACAATCTCTGAAAAATCGCTGTAACATAGAGGGAAAAACGATCACAGATGTAGTAAGGGTATTTGTATTGCATACAATATATATGTAGGGCTGAAGCAATAATACAATATACCTAGCTACGTATTCTATTTTAGTAAGTAAAAGTTAATACTAATAAAGGCCTTCCGCACATAACAGTGACACGTGACCGACAGTTCCGTACCGTACAGTATCAGTGAAAATTAATATTGTTTCATATATATTCGTATGCCGCTTTTAGCGGCGGATGTGTCCTGAACTCAACTATTTTATATACCAACTTTGTTGCTACCCTATCCGACGAATAAATGTCTTTGTCTTTGTCTTTGTCTACACCCCTACCAACTTATCTGTGAAATGGCGAAAATTGGAACTACGGCCGTCATGTTGAAATGTCATTCGATTGTACCGACGCATGTCAATCGATTGTGTCGACGCATCGACGGTGGCGTCCTCTTTTAGATCACAGATAAGTTCGTAGGACTGTACATTTCATAGGACACCATTCGAACTCGTCAGTGTCAGTGACGTTCGGTGACGTCAGTGACACTCCGATGCGTTCAGTAATCCGACGTAAATAGCGGACAATATTTTGCCTAACACGGTCGCAGTAACCCAAGATGGACGTCGAAAAGTTGATCAAACTGGCTCGTGCATGCTCCAATTTATGATCTCTGATTCATCATCTATCAGATGTTTATATAGGGTAGCGAACTCTCCTTCTTCTCTTTTCCTCCACGCGTTATGAATTATTGCCTTTGTGGCGGAATCTACATCGCCACATACGAACTACGCGTCACGCAATCCTGCATCGCGCAATCAGAGTTTACCGCGCGATTAGCATTATACAACGTCCCGACATTAACCGTCGGGCAGTTGCCCACCAGACACGTCACCCGTCCGGTCGGAGGATCCTCCCTTTTCTATGGAGGATGAGTGAACTTTACACCCTGTTCCTCATGCCTCTATACCTTTTTCTGGCATAAATTTCATCGTCTTCATCTAATATTACAGCAATCGCTGCTAACTGTGCTCTTGAATATCGAGGCATTTTTATAAAAGCACGTGAAACTGCGTTAAGTACTCCAAGTGTACTAAAAATCACTGAACGCGTCGGTGTCGGCACTGATATGTACCAATAGCACGTCACGGAACTGTACGGTACGGAACTGTCGGTCACGTGTCGGCACTGCTATGTACGGATGGGCCTTAACTTGACGTTGGATATCTTGAGGGCAATTCCCGTATTTCTAACAACGTCCGTTCGCAATCTCATCTCGGTCTCCATCTGTCAAAAAGTATAGCGTTTGCGTTCACCTACATTTTTGACATATGGTTGTCGCTGACATGAGGTTGCGGCCAATTTAAACATTTTTAGGTACGAGAATTGACCTTCTTATGTCGCGAAACCACTAAATGTCATTGTTCAAGTTTTCATTACGGTACCGTACTCTCATCAATACAATTACAAAGTAAAACACAAAACTTGACTTCAAAACCCAATGAAGAGTCAGAGGTAATGAAATGCAGAAGAAAATTGAAGAAAAACTTGTAAAATAAAAGAGCTGTAACTTTCCTGAAAGAGCCAACTATAAACGAAGACCGAAAATCACAGTTCATTCGATGTTATTTCATTCAGCAGTTCTAATTTCAAACTTTTCTAACAAAATCAATAGAAAGACAAGCAATAGTGCAGATCGGACTTGCGCGAGTGTTCCGTACAATCAGCTCTGCCTAAGGCAATATTATAATGCTTGCAAAGGTTTACTTACTATCTTCAACTAGCTTTATTCTTTCCACTACATAGCTAGTGGTTATTTTACCATAATGGTAGTTATATCTCTACCTATCTGCTCACTATACCTATATCTCTTAGCACGTACATTCTGTGTAGTCCTGCACCCTAATTGCGTAACACATTATCAGTCGGAGTTGGTTTCATTTTGACAGTTCAACAACATTCATTGCGTTATTTACGTTGTCGAGCAGACAAATTTTTCGAACATATTATATGAAGCAATAGATTAGCAATTTGTTTCAAAACGATTCAAACTTCGATTGATAATGTGTTACGCAATTAGGGTGCTGAGGGCCTAGACAAAGTAACATTCGATTAACGAAGAGGCTGGTACCTAGATAAGCCAAAAAGCCACAAAATGTATGGGGTTGACATAAGCTATCGAAATGTCACATAATCATGTCAATGTCACTTTGAAGCTGTGGCGATTGTAGAAAAATAGAATCGCTCCGAAGCGAATGCTATCTGATGAAGCAATAGATTAGCAATTTGTTTCAAAACGATTCAAACTTCGATTGATAATGTGTTACGCAATTAGGGTGCTGAGGGCCTAGACAAAGTAACATTCGATTAACGAAGAGGCTGGTAGAAAAGCCAAAAAGCCACAAAATGTATGGGGTTGACATAAGCTATCGAAATGTCACATAATCATGTCAATGTCACTTTGAAGCTGTGGCGATTGTAGAAAAATAGAATCGCTCCGAAGCGAATGCTATCTGATGAAGCAATAGATTAGCAATTTGTTTCAAAACGATTCAAACTTCGATTGATAATGTGTTACGCAATTAGGGTGCTGAGGGCCTAGACAAAGTAACATTCGATTAACGAAGAGGCTGGTAGAAAAGCCAAAAAGCCAAAAAATGTATGGTGTTGACATAAGCTATCGAAATGTCACATAATCATGACAATGTCACTTTGAAGCTGTGGCGATTGTAGAGAAATAGAATCGGTCCGAAGCGAATGCTATCTGATGAAGCAATAGATTAGCAATTTGTTTCAAAATAATTCAAACTTCGATTGATAATGTGTTACGCAATTAGGGTGCTGAGGGCCTAGACAAAATAACATTCGATTAACGTAGAGGCTGGTAGAAAAGCCAAAAAGCCAAAAAGCCAAAAAATGTATGGTGTTGACATAAGCTATCGAAATGTCACATAATCATGTTAATGTCACTTTGAAGCTGTGGCTATTGTAGAAAAATAGAATCGCTCCGAAGCGAATGCCATCTGTTCAGTCATCTGGACTATAATACGCGTGGCGCTGAAACTATATTTACCTATTGAACTTATGAAATCAGAGAAAGACTGTTTCTCTGCTAATTTACAGGGTTAACTTAGTTGTCGCATGTAGAAAATCACCCGTAGGTAACACACAGACAAACAAACACCGAAGTGATTCTATGTGTTTCCGATTTGAATCTTAGCACGGAACACTAATTATTAAAGTTACCTGTACCTCCCAATTTATTTCGCAGTCGTTATATTTATGATCTGAGGGCTTAGTGCGAGTTTTTATACTTACTCGATCGCGTTTACGTTAACGTTACCTTACGTCAATTTGTATGCAATAATTGTGTTCCCATTATAGTCACCAGACGGCGCTTATTCAGTTTCAGTACAAATTGAAGTTTACGTCAACGTGATCGAGTAGGTATAAAAACTCACACTAAGGCCTCTGTATTAAAATAACCGGATATTACACAGGAAACTTGAATCTGGATCATTCAAAGTCATGAAACCAAATATTATTTTAACTAACATTTAACTGTACTAAATATTTAATTTTCAAATTTTATGATAATTTAGTGATCTAGCCTGAATGTTTTAGGAAGGCTTCAACTACTACGTATTTATTATACTAAAACTTTATAGTTACAGCTTAAATTAGAATTTGGGCAAACCTTTCAGGCAACCTTAACGCTATAATAATTACTTATAAGACAAGAGACCTAAAATCATTAAAATCCAATTAAAGAAAAACCCATCTGAAAAATGTTTTCACATAACGATTAGCATTGACGTAATAATGCAAAGTCTGACGTCACCTATGCCATATATTATATTAGATAAAAATATGGAATAGGGGACACATTCTTGTACGACATAAATCACACGATAGGCAGGCTGCTTGAAATCAGGTAAGTTAATAAGTCTGTACGAGGTTTTATCTCTTTCCAACCATTTATTTCACTTTTGACAATGCACTCCTATGAAGTTCCTTATTTATTGATAGATAGACGAAAAAATGCAATACTTTTTTTTTTTTTTGTTGATGGGAAATCATGAAATGACCTCCCGCTCTGCCCAGAGCGGGACGGCGTATCCTACTTTTACTGACTAAAACCCACCCGTATTCCTTCAGTTGCTCGTGCTAGGGCCACGGTATCTCTTTCGAACTACCCGCGACCCCGGCGGCATCGGCCCTATTGGACCCCGTCACTGGTGACATCTCTTTGAGGCGTGCGTGGAACACAACGCGCCGTCGACCCGAGCCTGTTCGTTACCGGACGGCGAGCTGCCCATTACTCGTCGTCCGCAAGCCCGCAGCGATAGATTCCCGCCGGCCAGGGTGTCTCCTGCGGCGGCTAGGGGCGCGAGGGCGCGGCTGTTGCCTCTCCCTCACGCGTTCCGCCTCCTCCTTCGCGAGCATTACTGCTTCGCAAAAGGAGGTGACGGCCTCCCATGCACTCTCGCTCCGTACCATGGCCTGGACCAGGTCCGGGCGCGAGAGATCGCCGCCGCCGATCGCCTCCGCGAGAATACCACGGTGCTCCGCCCAAGCCGGGCAGACTTCCACTGTATGCTCCACCGTGTCCTCCGGGCGATCCACACAATGGTGACACCCGGGCGTTTCCTCCCGCCTTATCCGAAACAGGAACCTCCCAAAACAACCGTGCCCGGTGAGGACCTGCGTCAGGCGGAAGGTGAGGACGCCGTGGCGCCTCTCCAACCACTCCTCAAAGAGGGGACTTATCGTCGAATGCAACTTCATGGACGCTAAAGTAAAATAAACGGTTAGAAGGATTATCCTTCTTTTTTTAAGTTCCAGCTTCTCTCCAATATAAAGGCACAGAAACCGAACTACATAATGAGATTTTCAAAAACATTACCTATAAACGTCTTCTCTACGAAGCAACTTAAAATTTCCGTTAATTAACGTCAGTTAAAGAGGCTTATAAAAACATTTGTACCAACATACACGAGGCATCCAAACTTGACAACTTGACCAAGGCTGTAACATTCGACCGGAATAGATTTACAATCCAACCGCAGTATTTTTGTTTTATTTCCGACGAATGAAATAAAGATAAGGCCTTACAATGATAGCCGTCAGGATTTATAGTCGACAAATAAAATCGAGCCATTATTGGGGAAGGCTCATCTCCTCTAATTGAGGGCTATTTACTTGCTTTCTTTAGCCTATGGTTTCTTTATTGTCTCTCCTTATTACAACTTAGTTTGGGTACTTGATAAATTTGCTGTTCATTTATCTGTGTCTATACTAATATTATAAAGAGGTAAAAGTCAGTTTGTATGTAGGGGGTTATTTTCGGAACTACTCATTCGATTCCGAAAATTCTTTCACTAGAATCCTGAATAGGAAGTGGAGGATAGGGTGTCGTGGCGCAGCCTGGGAGAGGTCCATGTCGCAGTGGACTGCGATAGGCTGAGTAGATTTATTGAATAGGATGCTACAGTATTTCCGAGTATCTTATGAGTATGACATATTTTATGTTACAACAAGAAATTTCACGTGGACGAAGTCTCGGGCAGATGCTAGTATAGGTTAAGGGTCATTCGGCCCACTGTGGAACTGGGCCCGCGGACCAGTTACCCCTTTTAAAATTTGATAGTGGTAAACTGGGCCCACATCTGTTTTGCTTTCAATCAAGCGAAGGGTGGCTTAAAATGGCTTATATATTATTAAGTATACAATATATATACAGGTACAAGCATTTACATATATATAATATATTTTTTTTAGATTTCTGGTTTGGTCATATAGGCAGTAAAAGTTGTTTATAATGATGAGTACAATAACCCCATATGAGGTTGTGCGTTAAAATACCAAAATATGACAAAAAATATATAGGTTAGGTTAGGTTAAAACTGTGACCTTCTACGCACGAGCCGAGCGAGCGAAGCGAGCGGTGCCGCGACAGCGGCCGGCGAGTGCCAGAAACGACTAGATTATATAAGCCATTTTAAGCCACCCTTCGCTTGATTGAAAGCAAAACAGATGTGGGCCCAGTTTACCACTATCAAATTTTAAAAGGGGTAACTGGTCCGCGGGCCCAGTTCCATAGTGGGCCGAATGACCCCTAACCCGCTAGTATAGGATAATGGAGATACCTTAATAATTGTTAGGTAGTTTTCAATGTGCGTTATTCAAGGTTGTCACACAAAATGTATAAGGCTTTTTTCTATGAATTTAAAGACATTATTATGAGTTCTTTAGACTTCAATAGAGGTAGTTTGTAGCTCCGGGCCAGGCCTGCTCAGCAGATTAGTAAGGTTTCTAACCCTTCCTATAATCGTCTACTATCATGCTCCACGAAGAAGTGTTTTCTCATTATGTTAGTAAAGAGCTTCTTCTTTATTTTAATTCAGCATAGATAGCGAATTACTGAATTATAATTAAAATTATAGTAGGCAGTTTAAGCCGTTGTTCCTTAAGGCGCTTCCCCGACCAAACGACCTTGAGTGTTCGGCCCTTCTCTGTCTCGCTCCCTGCGCACGTCCTTATCATAGAATTCACAAAATGTTTGGAATTATTTTAATAAAAAAGAATAGCGATCTTTTGAAATAAAATAAACCAAAACGTGAAAGATTTAGATTCTTAAACCATAATTTATATATATATATATATATATATATATATATATATATATATATATATATATATTTTATTATTATTTTTTATTTTTCTTAATCCATTAGTGTAATCCTCAAATGATTAGAACGTCATCTTTTGCAAAATATGGATGCAATCAATAATTTTAGTTACTTTTTTACAAGGAAATTTCAAATGTACACATAAAAAAAATAAGAACGTGCAATATGATGAAAGGATATCGAACGTTAATAATGCGCTTTTACATGTAGTATAATACTCTTAATGAATGAGTTAATAGCCTCTGAATATCGCACTATCGCAAGGTTTTGCTCGGGGTAGTGCCTTAAGGGTGGATTGTTTGCCAAACACACCGTAATATGCAAGACATGGGTTCATTGTTTTTGCTAAGGCCGCTGTCGCTTGTCACTTGACACTTTGCCATAGTCTTAAACTAAACTGTTGTGTTATGCCACCACATTGTCCTGTTTAATTAGTAACTATCTAAGATACTGGCGAGAGAGATATTAAGGGTATTACGTGTATTACGTCTTAGGGATCCCCGAAACGATCAATTGCAATTGTCAATTTTTACGTGATTGATACACATTGATCGTCTATCAAGTGCAATAGAAGCGATTGACAATATTACTACAATAGAAATTGATGGCAATCGATCAACTGCGATTGATCGTTTCCGGGACCCCTTACTCATAACGCTTATAATAATAGGTTGGGGAAAAAGTTTCTTCGCAAATTTTAAGATAATTCAAAACATTTTTTAATATATATTATTTACATTTATCTAAAGTATGTAGGTAACATTTTGTTCGATAACTTTTTGCCATCTTGTAGGTAGGGACATGATCCCATTGCTATAGAAATTTTGGGACTTCTGATCGAAATACCGCGACAAGTGGTTTTGGCAGTTTGGGACTTCTGATCGAAATACCGCGACAAGTGGTTTTGGCAGTCCTCTCGTGATGTTAACCTGACACTGGCTAAAGAATTCTGAAGAGACCGAAACAGGTGGAAATCTGAAGATTTAGATAGATATAAGAGATAGAAGGTGCAAGGTCAGGACTATACGGCGGATGCATTAACACCTCCCAGCCAAACTCTCTTAATTTTTGCTGAGTGGCTAAAGATGTGTGAGGTCTAGCGTTATCATGATGAAATACCACACCCCTTCTGTTGAATAATTCCGGCCGCTTTCTCTCAACTTCTTGCTTTAATCTCATCAGTTGTTTGCAGTACAGTTCAAAATCGATGGTCCTGCCTGGTGGTAACAGCTCATAATGAATAATGCCCTTCCAATCCCACCACACACACAGCATCACCTTGTTGCGAGTTAACCCGGGTTTCGCCACAGTCTGTGAAGCCTGACCGGCCTTTGACCACGACCTTTTTCGCACGTTCTTATCGTACGTGATCCACTTTTCATCACCAGTTATCAGCTTCTTCAAAAATGGTTCGGTTTCATTACGTCGTAATAAAGAATCACAAATGAGTACACGGTTCATTAGGTTTCTTTCAGTGAGCTCGTGAGGTACCCTAATATGGAGCTTTTTTGTGTACCCAGTTTTTTTCAAATGCGCCAAAACTGTTTTGTGGTCAATTCCTAGTTCTTCAGCTACGTCGTAACTACTGATATGCCGATCTTGCTCCACTTTTTCAAAAATGGCATCCATTTTATCCGTAATAGGGCGACCAGAGCGACGTGCATCTTTGACATCAAAATTTCCGGATTGAAAACGCTTAAACCAAATTTTTGCTACTCTCACAGACACTGCACTGGGTCCATAAACATCGCAAATTTTTTTCGCGGCTTGCGTTGCATTTTTACCTTTTTTGTAGTAAACTTTTAAAATGTATCGAATTTCTTCATTAGATTCACTCATCTTGACAGTACGAAAAACAAATGAAAATCACACATTTTCCTAATTTGAATTTGGAATTATGTTCTTTAAAATTTAAACTTTCAATGATACCAAAACCAGCCAGATACAAATAGTATAGCCAAAGAGATTTTATTTTAAGTTCATACATACTATAATGCGAAAAGACTTTTTCCCCAGCCTAATATAATAGTTGGTTCAAAAATCTTTACTGGAACTCCAGTAACCGACCAACCGAAAGAAATCATAAAGAACCTCTTCGTCTTATGTAGGCCACCTTTTAACAATTTTCCTAGAGTAAATAAATAATATTTACAAAGAATATGAATTTAATCAAAAGTGAAGGAATTATTTCCAGCCAGTGGACAGAATTTTTCTTACAACATAATTATTAAGACAACTTCGAGTGATTACTTCAAGCAAATAATTCTGTCTGCGAAGTATAGAAAGTAGTAGTATTTTCTAGACCGAATGCCAGCCACGTAGACTCGGTTTACAGTAACTACCTACCTTCTATGTCCTAATTCTTGAAACAAGAAAATTTTGGGCTCTTAGACCCAAATTACAAAGCAGCGAATACGAATCTAGAACAATTCACGCGTTTTGCATATAATTTTTTGGGAAAACAAATGTGAAAAGTTAAATGAGTTTCCAAAGTTTTATCCATGTGATTACGACGTGTAATTTTGGAAAATTACTCAGGGGCACAATATTATGTAGGTAGCTAAGGCACGAGTATGATGGCAGTAATTTTGATGCAGTCGACCTCGACGTAGGCTTGGCACCAATAATTACAACAAAAAAATGGTCAAGTACGAAAGGAACATGAATGAATGCATATACCTACCTACATTTTTAATGATTATTTTACCTACAGCAAGCAGAGGAAAGCAGTGGTGGTCCAGTGGTAATACGGCCGCGACTTACAAGTTACAGTAGGTCGTAGTTCCGACCCCAGACAGGCGTTTTCTTAAAACGGTGAAGAAAAATATTGTGAGGAAAACAAAAATGTCGTACCTACAACCAAAAATTCGACATCTACCATCTCACACTGGGCCCACGAGGCCCACTCCCTCTCATAGCGAGGAGGCGTGTGTCCCAGCAGTGGGAACATTATAGGCTGATTATGCTTATGCTTACCTACAGCTACAGTAGGTACCTGGATACTAAAATGACACAACCAGTTTTAGAAAGAGACTTTATACTCGTGCTAGTAAGATAGACGAAGCTTCACAAAGTCTAACTACCTAATTCAATAACTTAATTTGCCATACTTTCGTACTCTGTACTAATAGGAATGAATGACAGGCAATTGCATGCAGCTGAGATGACAATGCTAAGAGTGATGTGTGGTGTTACACGAATGGTTAGAATAAGAAATGAGTAGGTACTTATGAAGAAGTCTGAAAGTGGCACCGGTGACTGAAAAGTTGTGCGAAAATCGGTTGTCACGGTATGGGCATGTAATGCGGAGGAATGAGGAAAATGTAGTCAGGAAAGTTTTGTCGATGTCGATGGCTATAAGAGTAGAGGAAGACCAAAGAAACGATGGATGGACTATGTGAAAGATGATATGGCTAGAAAGGGAGTGACTACCGAGATGACGACTAATAGAGAATTAGGTACAGAAGAAAGAAACATGTTTCGCCGACCCCAAATTAATTGGATAAGGGCAGGAGAATGATGATGATCACTTCCGTACTCTGTTAGAACTATTGAGTGAGTTATTGACTACTTCGTACACCAATACCTAGATCCAAACGTGTAAAAGACCATAAAAAAACCGAATAGGATAAAAACTAACGATGATTGCTTACAAAAATACTTAGCATAAATCGAAGGAAATAAAAACGTCTACAACAATTTGTAGTTGAAAATGTTGTCTATAAATAAGTTTTAACTACTTGTAAAACAGTAGGTAGGTATGTAATAATGATGATGGTGTGAATGTACATACATATTTAATACTTACTTAAAAATTGCGTCATTAAGTACATAATTTAGATCAAAATCTTCAGACAGATTTGTCAAAGCATTGCAACTAAATTATCTTCGAAAGTATGAATTAATATCATCGTAAACTTTCGGTCGCTTTAAAATTATGTTTATTTTCTATAAATTAGGTACTAATTAGCCATCCTTAGGTACCTTCTTCAGTCTGGTGGAGTCTGTATTCAATACAATTCATTGAATTAATTATTTATTTTATATTCAACGTTAATTTCGAATGTTTCATAGACTCGTAGAATAGAATAGACTAGAAAATGTTTATTTGCACAGAATGTAAAGAAAGAAAAAAAAATCGTTTATTTGTCACAGGAACACGTGCATTATAAAAAGATAAGTTAACTCGAATAAATGATACTTGACTTTACTTGATGTAATACTTAAACAGATGAGTAGTTAAAAATAATACACAAAAACATAAATTACGCTTGGATTCCCCGAAGAGTTAGGCAGAGGTGAGTACACCCACATAAAAATAATGTTTGGTAAATATCTTATCTTTTATATTAAGTAGGTATACCTAAAAAGTCTTATGTATGAATGTAGGTAGAATTATATATTTAATACTTACATAAAAATTGTGTCAATCGATATGTATGTATATAATTTAGATCAGAATCTTAACACAGAATTTGTCAAAGCTACTAAATTACCTTAGAAAGTCTGAATTAATGTCATCGTCGTTAACTTTCGTTTTCTAATTTAAATTACTAACTAATCATCCTAATGTACCTTCTTACAGTCTAGTTGAGTCTGTATCTAATACAATTTATTTAATTATTTAATATACAATACCTATTCAACGTTAATTTTTAAAGTTTTATAGACTCGTAGAATAGAATAGACTAGAAAATGTTTATTGGCATAAAATGTCAAGAAAGGAAAAAATAATGTGTATTTGTCACATGAACACGTGCATTATAAAAAGATAAGTTAACTCGAATAAATGATACTTGACTTTACTTGATGTAGTACTTAAAAAGGTGAGTTTTAAAAAAATATTTTCGTAAAATATCTTATATTTTATATTAAGTACTTACTAGCTGACCCGACAGACGTTATCCTGTCCAAATTTCATGTATGAGAAAATTAATTTTCTTCATAAATTATTTTTCGTTAATTTTTCCGATGCTTAAAGTTCCGCGTCCGGGTGGGAATCGGTCCGTCCGCACCGTACAGATTTGATGCTTTGTATTGATTTCAATGGTACTGCGTGCACTGGATCGGCAATATCTGCGGCAGATACCAGTACTTTCACGGTGTAAGGCTCCCAAAAACTATCAATTGCAATTGTCAATTTTTACATGATTGATGCACATTGATGTGCAAATTGAATTGAATAACAAACAAAAACATTTTTAATTAAAATTACTTTCAAACTAATAAATAATTGATCCGGGCCAGTTTCTTGATCAGTAGTTAACTCAACCAATAGTTAATAATTTACAATTTTTTTACTATTTACTATTTTTTAAATTGTTTTGTGATCCGTAGTTAACTCAACCAATAGTTAAAAATAGTAAATGATGGTTTTGGTTCACATTTTGCTAAAATATTTAACACTTAAAAATATTTTATCGCTATTATTCCGCGACCTGTTGCAGTGCAGATAACTCTAGGTACATATAAATCCCTGTCAAAATAAAATAATCCTAAGCCATAATATTGGTAATTTTACCCTAAAAAAGGGAGAAATCCCTAAAAGTGGAAACACTGGTTGATATTGTCGATGCAAGATCCGAATGCAGTGAACGCGTCCTATCAGCATTTTATAAATCCGGACGCTCCATACGATGCGTACACTCGATTCCGACCCAATGGACGCGCAAATAGTTATTCTGCTATTCGGGGCGAAGACAAATCCAACAAATCAAAGATCGTAAAAATCGGTCTTGAGTTACAAACGGTGTAACTAACCTGACTTTGTTTTATATGTATACTTATAAACAGCATAAGAAACAGCATTTTTCTAAGTTATGTGTGAATATACAAACCTACATATTTTGTTAATACTTACATAAAAATTGTGTCAATATGTACATAATTTAGATCAGAATCTTCAGACAGATTTGTCAAAGTGAATCTAAATTACCTTAGAAAGTATTAACTTTCGGTCGCTTTAAATATAAATATTAATTAATAAAAATAATATTTTTTTTCATTAATTTTATATTTTCTAATATAAATTATACTAATTAACCATTGTAATGTACTTTCTTCCAGCTAGTGGAGTTTGAATCTAATACGATTTATTTAATTTATATTGAACTTTAATTTTGAAAGTTTCATAGACTCGTACAATAGAATAGAAAAGAAAATGTTTATTCGCATAGAATGTGAAGAAAGAAAAAAATGTTAATTTGTCACAGGAACACGTGCATATAAAAAAGATAAGCTAACTCGAATAAATTATACTTGATGTAGTACATAATGAATTGTAAAAAATAACAATGAAAAATAATGTTTGGTAAATATCTTATCTTTTATAATATATTAAGTAGGATACCAAATCCCAGCACGGCGTCTGCGGCTCCATTCCAAGCTCTAATTATTGCAATTACTTAGTATAACCCCATTGGGAACATCTCATTACGTAATAGTTACCTCTGAAATATATATTTTTTCTCTATTTGGTTGGCAACAGGTTTATGGTTTTTCTCCGTACAATATCTCGCATATAAATGAATAATTCATATCTGCGATCCCTTCAGAGGCAATACTTAGTAGGAATCTGTGTAGATGCGTAATTATGTTGCTATGAATAATATCCTTAGATAGGCTCCACATAAATACTTTCATTGAGCTAAGATTGTTCTAATTCATTTTTGATGTGTCTCCATGCAAAAAGGTTTAATTTTAATATTTAACTTATGTAGCCAGCAGCCAATTCCCAATTCGTAAAATAAAACAATCCAATAACCTCCTTTCCGCCTTGCAGAAATGCGGTGTCACAAAATAGTCGACAGATTTCTGTAAATTGAAACTCCTTGCCAAGCGTAAAACTAGTCGCGGTACTCCATCAGTCGTCGGAAAATCCCAGACCGGCTTTCATAAGCGCCTCTGAAATAAGAAAGGCAAGGCTTCCTTATTGCTACGGTCACAAAACATTACAGAAAAGTACAACAAAGAAAAAAGTAAGTCCTTCATAGGTTTTTATTGTTATATAAAATAAAGTGAATGTTCAATACAAAAGCTGGAGGCTTTTGTTTTTAAATAATAATTACGTAAGTGCTTAACTTTGTATCGGATACGATAATGAATTCCATTTTTTCGGGTCCTAGAGTTGTTACACTTAAACATTATTACAATTTTTGTTATTATGCCTGGGGTGTCTAAATATTCAGGGATAGTCCAGCATACGTTGAGTTTTAATTTTAAAACGTTTCTAAATAGGTTTTTGATATCTATTATCAGGACTTAGCTATTTAAAGACGTAGAAGTTATTGTATATTTAGTTTAGTTAAGTAGGTACCTAAGCACATAAATTTTGTTAAGCACTATTCTCTGTAGGTAAGGCCAGTAAGGCTCAGTAATCTTATAATATGAGGAATAATTATGTTAACCTAATCCCGTAGGTACAAATGGGAAAATAGTCGATATCTCTACGTATACGTAGGTAAGGTACGACGGTCGTACTACGTACCTATATTTTATTTATTTATTTATTCAAATCTCCCTTACACTATCCTTACAGGTGTATGTACCCAATGCGACAGTGCGGTCATTTACAAAACTACTTATAGTAACTTATTTAAAATTTAATTATAATATTTTAATTATAACTAAAAAACTTGTAACATAATACAACACAAAAAACATACCTATATTAATCTATATTATAACACAAAATAAATAACAGTGTCCTTGCGAATTCACTCAAATGACACGTGAACACAACAATTTTGCAATGAAGTTCATTGATTAAATGAATTCCCCGAGTCACTGGTGTTTTGGCGAGTAGGTTGGTTCTAGCTGTCGGCAGGGCCAGCAATGGCGGGCGCCGCCGCCTCCACACATAGAGGTCAGGTACGCAAAAACTTAAGCGATGCAGCACTCCAGGATTATTTATGTACGAAGCCACGAATTATTACTAAACACTTGCATAACGTAAACACACGCCATAAAAATAGATTATATCTTCCACAATCTCGGATTAAAATGCTTTACCATAGCCCATACTACATGGCAGTAAAAATTTTCAACAAATTACCGGAACAAATTAAAGAAGAACCCAAATTCAATACATTTAACAGAAAATTAAAAGAATATCTAACACAAAAATGCTTTTACTCGGTCGCAGAATACTTAGAATAAAATAGTGAAAATGATAGATAGATAATTCAATAAAAAAAAAAAAAAAAAAAAAAAAAACACATTTATACATACACTTACACATAACTTATAAATAAAATAATAAAATGCTAATAACATAGAGAATATAAATTAATACAATGTAAACAAAATAGAGAATATAAATGAATAAAATATAGTAATTCATACATATCAATAAACTAATTTAATAGAGAATATAAATTAATAAATATTCATACAAATTAACGATATTGTTTATTTAATTTTAATAACCTTACTAATTATATTACTTATATTATATTTGCTTAACAAACTCGCAATCCAGTATACCTACTGACTGGATGCTTGTTTTGTTAAAATCTACTATGTTGCCGTGCCCTAACCGGGTTTCATGTTGGAACTTACTTACATATATGTAACAACTGAATGTACACATGAATGCAATAAAGAATTTGAATTTGAATTATTTCACCAGATAGGTGACAGTGTAAATTCCCGTCGCACCCTCAATTCATTGTACCCGACCATACCCAGTACAAATAGAGTGGGGTACATTAACGGGTAAAACGGGTATACCCCATAGAGCTTCCTGTACAAGTGGCGTTTATAAGGTACCTAGTGTATAAAAACTTTCATCCAAAACATAACACTTAAGAAAATGAAGTGTTTAGGAATATAAAACCCCACTTTTATTGAATGTGTTGTCTTCTGTAGATATTCCACTTTGTTTATCGATGTTCGCACGTAATTTTTCTTTTTTTATTGCCGTAGACCGCCATTTGTATGAAATGTAACAAAGTGATAATGGTATCAGTTCCTGAATTATTACTTTTTATAAGAGAATAATGTAACATTGGTTGGATATTTGTGGATTCAGAAAAGGAACGTGCCACGTTTATTGCTTTTTTTTTCAACGACATGAAAGGCATTGATCTTTGACAAATAAAAATTAAATGCTGTTCGGTGGTAAGCGCATCAATTGAGAATGGCAGAACCAATTTGACTATTTTTTAGGGTTCTGTACTCAAAAGGAAAAACGGAAACCTTATTATAGGATCACTTCGTTGTCCGTCTATCTGTCTGTCTGTCTATCATCTATCAAGACCCTTTTTCTCAGGAACGCGTGGAGGTATCAAGTTGAAATATTAATATCAAATATATGGTCCCTTATCATATATATGGTCCCTTGGAGGTCAAGTTTCTAAGTCAAAGCAATAAAGAAATACGGTCATTTATGGGACATATTTTGATACTCGCAAGTAAATCTAAACCTATGGGTCTTACCGTTGGCCTAGATTCTAGGTCAACGGTTACCTAGAATCTTCATACGCAAATTACGCGCATTGACGTGGAGTTGCGGATACCAGCCCATATGGGCTGGTATTGGTATTATTACCTAAGTGCCTAGAATTATGTTTGGCAAGAAGCAAGGTCTCACAGTGCAAGGAAAGGAAAAAGTCCGAAAATCGTTAATTTGTAATTTTATCACAATAAAAAAATATCTTGGGACTACGAACTTAAATTTGCAGTTGGAGAATTTGACCGTGATGTATATCAATGTATGGGAAACATGTTTTTAACTTTTTCCCAAAACTTGCTTTTTACATTGTTATTTTATTTTGTTGTCCTTTGCGTCATGTTTACCGCAAATAAACGTATTTTCTTTCTTTTCTTTCTTTTTCAACTACTTACCTACAATGTTAAGTTTTTTTTTTTTTGGGATAAATTCTTTTCCACTGCGGAACCCTTCATTATGCGTGGTCCGACACGCACTTGGCCGGTTTTCTTTTAAAATGTTCGTAATAGTCCGAATTATGTTTTTAGGGAAAAAGTAAATTTTCAAATTCGGGAAAAGCTGAACGTCTTTTTTTCTATGGGAATTTTAGAACATTGGACAGAACAACGTATGTCGGGGTCAGCTAGTTTGAGTTTTTCGGTGACTGATGTTGGTCAACTTTCAAAGTAGGACCAAAGAATGCAATAGTAAGCAATTACATACCTACAGTGTGAACTTTGAATGGGCTGAAATAAAAACAACATAAAACAATCTGCCTAGCCTTTTCCTAACTATGTTCGGGTCGGCTTCCAGTCTAACCAGATGCAGCTGAATACCAGTATTTTACAAGGAGCGACTGCCTATCTGACCTCCACAACCAAGTAACTGGGTAATACGATACCCTTAGTAAGACTGGTTGTCAGACTTTCGGGTTTCTGACGACCGTAACGACTGTCAAAAATCCACGAATGACAGACGGGACCAACGACTTAACGTGCTTTCCGAGGCACGGATGAGTCTCGGTATGTAAATATAGTCACCCATCCGGACCGACCCCGGCAAGCGTAGCTTAACCTGACGGATCGACCCGTGCGGCTGTTATTACTTAGCCACGAGCTCCTCAACGAAAAACAACATAAAACATTTAAGAATAAAGAAGGTACCTACTTTCTAAATCAAAAGCTGTTCACCGAATTTGTAAAACTTTAGCCGATAGCGCTAAATAATTCGAATGACGGCTTTTATTTTATTAATTAGAATAAAAGTCCAAGGGACATGCAGCACTGAATAAAGGCTGCTTCAAATAGGCGAGACACGCGATATAGGGCGCTTTCAATTTAGACGTTACGTGTCGGACCGCTGCGGTGCCGAAGCGATGCGTTTGGCGTACTGCGCACGGACGGTCGTTTGTTTTCATACAAAGCGCGCGGTGCGGCAACTGTGCGGCGTCGATATAGCGAACGCTCGACAACAGGAAGGCAACGTCATAAACTCCACGTGTATGAAAACAAACGACCGTCCGTGCGCAATACGACAGACGCACCGCTTCGGCACCGCAGCGGACCGACACGAAACGTCTAAATTGAAAGCGCCCATAATCGCTCGCCACACAAAGGCACCGCCGCCGCCGCGCCGCGCCGCGTTTCGCACAACGAGCGGTACCTGTTTGTAGGAGCCTTAAAATAAAAGTTCCTTGAATGGAAGCCAAAATACTATCACACTAATATAATAAAGGGTTTGTGTGTCTGTGTGTGTTTGTATGTTTTTTACTTCTTTATGCTCAAACGGCTGGACCGATTTTGGTATGTAGATAGCTTATACCCTGGATTAACACATAGGCTAATTTTTATCCCAGTCTACGCCGGGTGAAACCGTGCGGCGCAGCTAGTGTTAAATATTTAAAGCACCAAGCATCGTTTCATAACAGAAATAGATTTCCTTAATTCAGAATGAATAAAAAGTATCATAATAATTTTGTTACATAATTAGTGTACCTACTACTGTAACAAGTTACAGTAGAAGGGGGGGGGGGGGGGGTCTTCGATTCAAAACATGGAATTTCGAAATCAAAACCAAGATCAAGCCAACCGATATTATTTTCTAGGAAGAGTCTGTGATAAAAAGGAACTACCTATAAAGGGAAAATTGATTCAGCTAAATGGCATTCTTCATCTGACACCCGTATTTTACTTAAAGATTACTAGACTAGAGCGTCTGCTCCCGGGACTATACATAGATTCCCGGGAGCAGTCGCTCTAGTCTAGTAAGAGGACATAGTAAGTATAGTATGTACCTACGTACAATGACTTCAGTGGTGATGTTTTTCAGGTCAGGTGCGTAGTACTCGCAGCCAGCGTGAGTGTATGACCGGCAAGGTAATTGAACACACTTACAGTAGCAATGGCTTTCATTTTGACAGTTCAACAACATTCATTGCGTTATTTACGTTGTCGAGCAGACAATTTTTTCCAACATATAAAGCAATGGATTAGCAATATGCTTCAAAATCATCCAGATTGTGATTGAAAGTGTATTACGCAGATGTATGAACGTAAACTAAGCAAAAGGAGTATGTGAGGATCGTAGCAGGTGGTGTTCTGTAATTTCTGCCTACCCCCATGGGAATTAGGCGTGAATTTATGTATGTATGTGTGTATTATCGAGATTATCTTCAAGTTCAGATGGCATTAAAACTTTCATTACAAAAAATATACATGGTGTAAGTGTAAACAGTGGCAATCTTTTAAGGTGTCATTGTACTCATCATTTTGAACAACTTTTACTATGGGACCAAACCTAAAATCGCGAAAAAAAAATCAGCTGTTCCCTACATTTTGACGCAATATGCGAACATAAATGTACTGAACAGCTGATTTTTTTTTCGCGATTTTAGGTTTGGTCCCATAGTAAAAGTTGTTCATAATGATGAGTACATTGACCCCTTAAAAGATTGCCACTGTTTACACTTACACCCTGTATTTCGTAAGTACAGACCACAGCACATCAGCCAAACTGTCAAACTCCAAATGATTTTAAACCTTAAAATATTGACGGTTAAGTTCAAAATCGTATGAGAAAATTTGACAGTTTGTGGAAACTTGACTTGCTGCTGTGTGTACCTAGGTTATAAAAATGAAAACAAAGCTCCTAAAGATGTCATAAAAATCGTAAAGCTTTTTACAGGTCTTCACTGCTCTCGGAAGTCCCAACCGGAAATGATTTCAGTACTCATTCTGCAATAATATAAGTACGTAATCAAGCAGAATTGATGTCATAAGCCTTAAAAACGAATTAGCAGAGCAAACTTTACCGTTTAATCGGCTTTAAGGTGCCCTCTGGTTGGTAAGTAATTAAATTTTCTAAGGAATAATACCTATCTGCTCCAAGGTTTCAGCAGGAAATGTATAATTCGAGCGCTGCTTAATGTGAACGGCGTTAACGCCAGATGCCGTCCATTATTTCATTTTATCGAAGATATTTTTGAAAGCGGGCCTTTTAAATTAGGCGTTATAATCAGGAATGAAGAATAATCTATTGTTATTTTACTCAAAATAAGTCAACTTATGTAGCTCACATTGTCACGTTACTATGAAACAATCAAATGAGGATAAAATCAACAGCGGGGTATTGCATAACACACATAAAATGGCAATCTATCTCAATACCCTTCATTTGACATCCATTGCTTCTTAGATTTGAAAAATTCGTCTGCTCACCAACGAAATTAGGTACCGCAGATGAACTGTCAAAATGAACTGAACATTGCGATCGATTGCTATGTACATAATGCTCCACTGCTGAGACGCAGGCCTCCTCTCGGTGAGAGGGAGTGGGCCGTAATCCACCACGCGGGCCCAATGCTGGTTGGTAGATGTCACGTCTTCGATTTTTGATTCTAGGACATGCCGGTTTCCTCACGATGTTTTCCTTCACCATTTTCAGAGTAGTGGTGATGAAATATTTTACACAAAGTAAAGTGCCTGCTTGGGTTCGAACCCACGGCCTACAATTGGTAAGTCGCGGCCGTTACCACTGGGCCACCAGTACTCTGCTCTATTTTATGTGTGTTACGCAATAACCCTGCAGTTCCCGCTGCTCACAACACCGTCATCAATCAATTTTCACAGACATGCAATCTTATCTATCAGGTGAGGTCCAACGACGTACGTAAGAATAGGCCATTCTGTACACGCCCTTCTATACATAGGTACAACTAACACAAAGGACAACTCTGACTGCTTCCGAGTGACGCTGAAAGCTTCATGTAAATAACATTATCCAAGAGACTTTCCCTGTTCTGAATTAGAACTTGTCTTGTATTTTACTTTAACGTTACATAAGAACGCTAATGCGAGACTGTTTTTCTTTTTTTGCCTGTAGGATAGATACGGATTTAATATGTATGAAAACGAATAAGGAAAAATACTTAATTTTCTTGCAAGACAAACAAGAAGAGGAACTTGTGGCTAAGTAATAACAGCCACACGGGTCGATCCATCAGGTTTCGCTAAGCGTGCCGAGGTTCGTCCGTGGATGGGTGACCAACATTACATACCAAGACTCGTCCGTGCCCCGTAAAGCACGTTAACCCGTTAGTCGCGGCTGTCATTCGTGGATCTTTGACAGTCGTTACGGGTTGTTAGAAGCCCTAAGTCTGACAACCAATCTTTCCAAGAGGTATCGTATTACACAGTAACTGGGTTGTGGAGGTCAGATAGGCAGTCGCTCCATCTAAAATACTAGTATTTAGCTGCATCCGGTTAGACTGGAAGCCGACCCTAACATAGTTGATTGATTGATTGATTGACTTATTATCTTGTAAAAAGCTCAATAGGCTAGGTACCTACAGTGTACCTAACTGCTTTAGCTTAGACTGCCTGGATTTTATCTATTAAATTAGTGCCAACCTTGATAAAAACATGAAAAATATAGGCAGGTATTTAGCCACACCTTACAGAAGTAGGTAATACCTAAAAATTACAGTCGTATAGATGTTCTATGTCACGAAGTCCGTTTGGCTATGAATGTTGTCAAGCGTGCACATGCACATTGTTTTTGTGTGCGTAACCTCGAGAGCGCTCAGTGTCGATCGGGATCGGGACACGGTCCGGATCAGAGGGCTTAGTGCGAGTTTTTATACTTACTCGATCGCGTTAACGTAAACTTCTATTTGTACTGAAACTGAATAAGCGCCGTCTGGTGACAGCAATGGGAAACACAATTATTCCATACAAATTGACGTAAGGTAACGTTAACGTAAACGCGATCGAGTAAGTATAAAAACTCGCACTAAGCCCTCAGAGGGCTTAGTGCGAGTTTTTATACTTACTCGATCGCGTTAACGTAAACTTCTATTTGTACTGAAACTGAATAAGCGCCGTCTGGTGACAGCAATGGGAAACACAATTATTCCATACAAATTGACGTAAGGTAACGTTAACGTAAACGCGATCGAGTAAGTATAAAAACTCGCACTAAGCCCTCAGTAGTGTTTTTAGTTCGCGCCAAATTGTTTCACGGAGTAAAGTCAGCCTGGCAACAAAACGAAGAAGAGTTGTCCATAGTGAGGTAATATTTATTTATACGTTTTCAATTAAAATTTTATACAAATATACTTAATATAGCAATAGAAGTATTTATAAAATGAATGTTTTTTTTTTGTGTTATAAAATGTTTATATTTCTTAATTATTTTGATTACATTTTGTTTTAGAATCGAGTGTTTATCATTTTCTGCGAGAAGAATATGAATTTATAAAATCATTCATGGAACCCAACTGTGATTTGTCTCATTTACGAGACATTACACGGCGTACAGCTGAAGCTACGGGTGTTAGCCAAAAAACAGTTCAAAAAATATTAAAAGAAGAGAAGGAATTGCCATCCACTTCATCAAAATTCACTTCACCTATGAAGAAAAGGAGAAAGCGAGATAATAAAGTGGATATAGATAATTTTACAGCCGATGTGGTTCGCAGTACTGTACAAGATTTCCATATTGTCCATAAAGAAATTCCAACATTAGCTAAGTTAAGAACAGCATTGAATGAAAAAATCGGATTCGAAGGTTGTTTAGAAACTGTTCGCATGTAAAGTGGCTAAATGAAAAATTGCTACCCAATTTACCTCCGCGCTCTGTCATTGTCTTAGACAATGCATCTTATCACAACACACGGGCTGAACGACTACCGACGCAATCTACAAAGAGAGCCGATATGCAGCAATGGCTCAGGGATAAGGGTATAGCATTTGATGAATCTCTTCTTAAATTGGAATTGTACGATATAATAAAGAACTACAAAGCCCAACACGTAATCTACAAGATTGACGATTTTATAAAGAGCAAGGGTTTTGATGTCTTACGCCTTCCCCCCCCTATCACCCAGAATTAAATCCGATTGAAAATATTTGGGGGATCGTTAAAAATTACGTCGCATCTAAAAATATCGAGCAAAACATGACGAATACGGAAAGACTAATCAATGAAAGTTTGGGCGAAGTTAGCAATGAAACGTGGCAGAAAACTTGTGATCATGTTGAAAAAATTGAAAAAGACTACTTGAAATATTTTGATCTCGGTTTTGAATTGATAATCAATGTACAAGATGATTCTGACGACAGCAAAACGGAATCGGAAATCGAAAATTTATCTGATAGTGATTGAAAATACTGAATAGTCCTACTTGTTTCGTTTCCATTCTGTAATACCAATGCTTAATTAAATGCCTACATCTTCTTAATATTTCTGTATTTATTGCAACCTAATCTAATTTATTTACAAAAAGTATATACTTTTAAAACCAAAATTTTATTTCGATTATTAAATCTCGACTTGAATATATATCAGATTTCTTTGCTAACGTTACCCACTTTTACACACACAAGCGCGCTTGTCGGGATACGTCACTACTACAATCAAAGCCGAACGGACTTCGTGAAATAGAATATCTGTGCCAACGTAGACATTCCAATTCCAATGAACTAAAACCTGTGTTTATCGAGACCTATTTCAAAAAATACTCAAGTTTATTACCCAATATCATAATAGGTGAATTGGACCGGCCACTGTACCTAATGTTTATTCACTAGCACATAGCCGCAATACCTCAGTTTTACGTTTTATGACTGCACGCGATAATTTACGGTTGTTTCATTTCCTATACAAACGTCATTATTTTTAGACATGTAGGTAAGTACCTCGCCTACCTGTACCACAGAATAATAAAGCTACAGTAGATTATCTGGGCAGTGACCTTGAATTAATTACCTACGGCTGCTCGGTAGATAAATCGAACTGTTGCCTACTGGTGAGTGGTGTATAGGGAGTATGGGGTACAGTGGATCGCGGGTCACAGTGGATAGATCGTTATATCTTTGCATGTATGGCCGCCACGTTGGCGTACTTGTACCTCCCCCTTAATTTCGTAACGGGTGGTCCGCTCCGCAGCGCATCGGTCAACAAGTAAGTCACAAAATATTTATTTACGTGTTTTTGTAAAACGTTTTGCCTTTCCGTGTGCTACAATTTTGTAAGTTTTAATAATTTGTCATGATGTTAATGTGGAGGGATTTTATCAAACTAATTTGTTTATTTAGCAAATAAAAAAAATACTGGTATTTTTTGTTTATGGCGTCTACTAGTGGGGCACAGCGGATTCGATCCACTGTAGGTACCCCGTAGGCAGGTAAGTGTTGGTCAAAACCTTTGTTAAAATAAACTTCTTTTATAGGAAAAATGCCACGAGTGGCCACGAGACAGAAAAAGGAAGACCAGGGGCCGTAGATACACACTGCTACAGATAAAGCTATACATTTCCAATTTACACTGACCTCTCATCTCAGTAAGGAAATTCTATACAACGCAAGATCATTTTATACTGGAAATGTATTGCTTGATCTGTAGCCGTGCGTACTATGACGTAAAAAAAATCATGGTTAGATAAAAAAGGATAGTGTGAGTGTGTGGTCCATAGAAATATAAAATATATCTATGGTGTGGTCATATTTGTATAGCACCGTCTCTCTCTCACACTGGAACCGTTCAACTTCTGCCCTGCTATAAGAGCTCATAGTAAGCCCCCAGTATTGGTCAGCATACTGAAGACGAAATGCGGGCTGCTTTAGTGAAAATATCTGAAGGGCAAAGCTGTCGCTAAATTGATGAACACACACATAGACACACCCCAACACACCCTCACACACACCCTCATACACACAGATATAACGAAAAAATAAAAAATCTTTGTCTGCTGATCCTAATAATAATGAAAGGCTTACACCGAATTAGTGCGAAAAATTTTCACGGATGCCCAAGAGAAGGGCTTGGTAACTTGGTTGATTATTTAAGGAGGTGCAGCAACATGTTTTATGGTCTTACATAATAGAATAAGAGACTGTAACTTAATCCAAGTACAAGTTGAATTGATGAATTAACCGTTGCTCACCTCAGAATGGTGTATTTTGCACTCATAGAGTCTAGACTTAGATATAGCATAAAGTTCTGGGGCAACAGCTAGATACCAATACAATATTAATGCTGCTTTCGTTAGAACTATGCTTCGCATTAAACAAACGGAGTCTTCTAGAGATCATTTTAAGAAACTGCACATTCTTACAGTACCAAGCCTCTATATTCTGGTCCTGCTTAGTAATTTTATTAAAAATATCCACAAGTTTGAGACAGAAGAACAGAGACAGGTTAGAATAAAAACGCGAAGAAAGGATCTACCTAATTTCATACAGCCTAAGCTTAATGTCGTTAAACATGCCTCAAGAGTGCAATCAGTAAATATGTACAATAAATTGCCTGTACAATTGAAAAACTCTATGAATTTAAATGAATTCAAGAGAAAATTAAAGTCATTGTTATTGACGAAATGTTATTACAGCATTGAAGAGTTTCTCAAAGATAAACATGACTTAAATCTTAATTAATTTTATTGACATACTTACATATATATTTTCTTAGTATATCTTTTTTTTTATTGAATTTATACTGATTTTGAATTGATATGTTAAATTATTATAATTATTAAGAATAATAATGTTGTGACCATTGTGGAATGTAGTGTTTGTATGTTTAGTTTTTTTTCCTGGCTTTATGATATTTGTTTAATTTTTGTGTTATATTTATTGTTTAAACCAGTTCGTGTAATTCGTGTAGGTATGTTAAACTGTTCGACACAAATGTAAATTTGTTGAAGAAAAAATAAATAAATAAAATTAATGTTTAAATAAACGATATGATTGTAATAAAAATCTTTTAATGGATTGTAAATACGACACTATCCAGTGTGCCCCATACGATCCATTGTAACCCAACACCTGTATCCACTGTGACCCATTCATGGGACACAGTGGATACTTTTCAACAATAAAAAAAACTGGATTATTTCTTAACGAAGTCTTTGTAAGGCTGTTTTTGCCATGTAGTTTCAAACATAAATATATTTTCTAGAACTTTGTCAAAACACTGGCCAATTTGGGGTGGGAAAAGTGAAGTTACAGCACTTACAAAAAAAAGGATCCACTGATTCCCATGCTCCGGCAGATGTTATCATGTTTCGGCTGTTTTCTATTAATATAAACTACTGTAACATTATTATACTGTGGCTGTACCGTGCAAGAAGTACGACGCCATTATCTTCTACCGCACCATAAATTTCAGGTCCTAACCACATCATCCGCGGCCGTGCTAACAAGCTGTTTTCCCCTAAACCATAACAATCATGGGAATTATGAAATACTACCCCTCACTATTGCCAACACGGGTAGACACCAACTTTTGTAGCCAAAAATATAGTTACCAATGTTGGTTGTATTCTAGGCACACGACTTTGTAAACGATTACAAATGTTTGAACAAATCTTTTTCCTGAAAAATGAACAGGAAAATCTTGCGTTTATTTTATGGTAGGCTCGGGATTCTGTGGCTCGGGTTCCTAAACTTAATCATGTAGGCCATTTTCATAATTTAATTTAAACAGATAGTTAAATAGAAATTATACATGCCTTTTATAAAGTACATTGCACTTTTTTTGATTATATTCTACAGCTTAAGTTTTTTTTTAAGAGACTTAAAGTGAGAATATAAATTTTTCCTTGTATCTAGATAAAATCAGGGTTCCACCCACCCATCCATCAACTACCTAACACAATAATGTTTCCATTAAAAATGTTTGTTTCAAGATTAATCTTCATTAATGTTACTTCCTTAGAATAATCTTAAAGAAAACTTTTGGGAAACCAACATAGTTAACGATACTACCTAATCATGATGTTACCAAGGGAAAACTTTTCTATGAATGCTCGTAGGTACTACATAATTAACATGGGTTATTCTAAAAATGCCCCATTTAATTACCTCTATGAGACGTCAATGGGGATTTCTGAACTAACAGTTCACAAATCACCATCGGTTTAAAATTAAAATACAAACAACATATAATATCTAAGTACTAGCTTTTGCCCGCGGCTACGCCCGCGTGGATGTCGGTAAATATCCCACGGGCACGGGAGCGTACTACCGGGAAATCCTTTCTTATTCCTTGTCTACATTATAAAGGGAACCTCTGTGCAATTTCAGCTTTCTAGGTCCAATGGTTTGGGCTGGGCGTTGATGGGTCAGTCAGTCAGTAAGAACTAATTGATTATTTTTATACCTAATCAAACAAATTAAAGTAATGGCTAAATTAATAGCATAAGGGCCTGTTTCACCATCTCCCATTAAGTTCCTATTAACTTACTTGGCAGATAATTTCATACAAATTCTGTTCCATTTTTGAATTTATTTGGTGAGTGTGGCTATTCGGACATCGTGAAATAGGCCCTAAGTGTAAAATATTTTAGCAAAAATACTGAAATCACAGTCTAAACTCGTAGTTCGTAAACGTAGTTAGCCATTAAAGATTCTGATGGGATCAACTAAAACAAGAGTAGGTACTTACAGCTCGACACAAAAGAGTAGAAAAAATGGGGGCGCCACTAGCCATACATTCTATAATTTAAACTTTAAAAACCATTTTTCTGACAGAACTTTAAATAGTAATAGTAATTTTAAATCAATTTAATCGTTGTTATGCACATTTGTTGCCTGTTACAACGACGGTTACAACACGGACTGAGACAACACTGACAAAGATTAAAAATTAGTTCTGTTTGTAGACTTTTTTGCCAGACTGTAAGTACCTATTATTTAAAAAAAAAAATTAAAACAGGCTTGAATTAGTCTGGATATCTAGGACCAGATTCCTTGTCAAGACAAATCAAATGAGCCCAAACTCGATCGAGTTGCGTCGTTTTATTACTGAGTTCCGTAGCTACCAGGGGCGTAGCTACCGCCGTATCAGCCGTATCAATTATTATACGGGGCCCCCAAGCTACAGGGGCCCCCCGATGCGACGTGTGGAATAAAATCGTAAAACATTTTCCAATCCTCAAATTCTTTTTGAAAAGAAGCCCGTAATGAGTATATTAAATTGTAATGAAAATGAACAGAAAATAATTACGTCCACTACAAGTGCCTAGTGCAGTTTAATGGATGTCACATGTCTTCGAATTTTTGGCACAAGGATAAGCTGGTTTCCTATCTTTTCTTTCACAGTTTTGAGAGCAGGGGCCGTACTAAGACGTGCCATCATGATTCCGTTGTGAAAAAAGGATGGTGATATAATATAGGTCGTAATAGCTCCGTCTCTCTCTCTCACACTGGAACAATGATGGTGTTAATTTAATTTAATTAAGGGCTGATTTCTCAATAGTCAGATAACTTTTATCTGAAGAATAAATATGAAACTTTGACATATTTTCTATACAAAAACTGTCTAACCGCCATATTTATTGCATAAACAAAAGTTATCTGACGATTGAACAATTAGCCCTAATTAAAATTCACACAAAGTATCTGCCTGGGTTCGAATCTACTACGACTGGCCTTTTCCACTTGGCTACCACTGCTATATTTTATTTATTTGTCATTATTTTACAGATCTGACAACACTGGTTACTGTCATCTAGGCTGTCACTGACACTGTCATAATTATTTACTTTGTAAATTACTGTACTCTTCGTCTGTGACTGTACTTGTTGAGATTTCTAGTTGAAAAGAAATGGATAAATAATGCTTTATGTTCAAATGTTATTATAAAAGTATGATTAGGAACATAAAATGATTAACTACGACGTCAAATTTCTGACTTGTGATGAAAACTTGCACTTAAAAAACAGTGACTTTAAAAGTTTCAAGTAAGTTACAATGTCGAAAACAAATACACATAATTAAAAACTTTCATTTAAGAAACTATTTATAAGCTTGTTAGAAAATCAAGACGAAGCGCCGAAAAAATCTCTATATATTGCATAGAAACTTGTACCTCTTCACATTCTTATCATCTCCGTAATTTATTGTTTATTTTTAAGCCAATTATTAAAAGTTGCAAATAAAATGAGATAATCTAACTGAACTTAAGGGCGCACCGAGCTTTTGCCTTCGTCTCCGTCTTTTTCTTTACGTGTAAAGAGTAAAGAAAATAACCACACTTTTTCAATATTTTTCGTTGATATTTTGATCATAATGTTCTTAAATAAAAAACGATCGCGTACAAACGCTCCAGTCATTTATGAACTTTATTTTAGTAAATTAATCATAATATCAAATTACTCATTTATATAAAAAAGTAGGGAAATAGGGGAAAAAAGTACTCGAAAAGAGCTTTGCAATTTATTCTATAGAGCCAACTTTATCAAATCGTGTTTCAACCGTGTATACTGTCACTTATATATCCCCAATAATACCAATATATTTCCCTAGATTTTAAATTAATTGTTTCTACTTCAAACAATGGTTATAAAAACGTGTTAGTGTGTATAAAAAGCTTGGTGCCCCGTTAAACAACAAATCCTAGTCCTTATCAGTTTGTAAGAAGTAACCTTTTTCCTTACAGGTATGAAACAAAGAAAAGAGTAGATGAGACAGTTTATGATTCTGGAAAAAGAAGTTATTGTGAGCGTCGAGGTGGTCTATGGCACGCCGCCCACCCGCGTCAGGTGCGCCAGTTGGAGTCCAAGCTCCGAGACAGAAGCATCATCACCTGCGAATGGACCACAGACTCACTGATCACCATAGTGTTCTCCTCAGGAGTGATAGCCTACATCACGGTTAAGCAAAACTCTTTGGATGTCACTCAGATTCTTTTTGACAGGTATTTTGTGGGGAAACTGTCCGGCCAGACTATTACGAATGGTAAGTTGTAGACCTAAAAAGGAAGTCTGTATATCAGTTGTAAATTATGATACATATTTGACTGTAGGTAATGTAACAATAAAAATTAATATATTGTTTAGAAAGTAACATTTAATTAATTGTTTTCCAGTGGCACTGTCCAAATCCCACATATTAGTAACTCACAATGACCGGAATGCAACTCTAGTGACATTTGGCAAAAACAATATCAGTCTTCCATGTCGCATAACTGATAGAGATCCACATTTACAGGTACACACTTTTAATACCTTGCATGTTGAAAATACAGTGTTATTGGTAAAAGAACCTCTTAAGGGGTCATTGTACTCATCATTATGAACAACTTTTACTATGGGATCAAACCTGAAATTGCAAAAAAAAAAATCAATGTTCCCTACATTTTGACAACCTCTGCAAACATAAATGTCGGGAACAGCAGTTTTGTTTTCGCGATTTCATGTTTGGTCCCATAGTAATAGTTGTTCATAATGATGAGTACAATGACCCAAAGTTGTTAGTATTTTAAATTACACGTTTTATAGTTATGAAATAAGAAAACAGCAGCATTTTTTAATATGCAGCTAGAAGTAAGGGAAAGACAATTTCAATCATAAAGTAACATGAAATGAGAAGGGACACCTTTGCCCAGCAGAAGAGCAGAATAGGTAAATTTAAAAAAAAAATGGAATGGTGCTTGAACAGAGTAATTTTCACTTTAATTGACAGGAAAAAATAGAGTTTGCGTTACTGAAAATTTGCTAGAGCTTGTCTAATTTTAAATGACGCGCCCCACTACTTAATTTATTATATTATGTCATTACGGTAAATGCGGTAGTGGGGCCCGTCGTCGTTAGCTTAAACAAGCTTTACAGTCACAAGACACAATAAATTAATGATAACTATGTGACTATCTGTAAATTGTGTCTCTCATATGCTGCAACAAACAGATATTTCTTAACATTATTGGTTTTTCAGAACATAGAACTAGGTGGTAGTAGTCGCAGGACAGAGAGGCATATCTCTACTAATGAGGGCAGCAATGGAGCCCAAATACTCGTGTGGAGCGTCACTGTCGCTGAGCCGGCGCCCTGGAGCCCTGTGCTAGAAGACCATGCTAACCTCCACCTGTACAGCATCAATGGGTAATACTTTCTTCTAAGCTTTTCTGATGAATGATTTGGTGACAAATAGCATGTAAAACTACTTAAAGTGGTTGTTTATTACACATATAGTGTGGAAATCGGTTGTCACGATATGGGCATGTGATGCGGAGGAATGAGAAAAACGTTGTTAGGAAAGTTTTGAGTATGGAAGTCGATGGCTATAATGGATGGACTGTGTGAAAGATGATATGGCTAGAAAGGGGGTGTCTACCGAGATGACAACTATTAGAGAAATATGGAAAAAAGCGACATGTTGCGCCAACCCCAAATAAATTGGGATAAGGGATGATTACACAAAGGACATGTTGCGCCGACCCCAAATAGATTGGGATAAGGGCAGGAGAATGATGATGAAGGGATGATTACACACATCAAAAAAGTATTGCTCATGTTACCTATATAAGTATTTATTTACCCAATAAACATAATTCATAACATTCTTTCATCATTGCAGATAATATTATTTGTTTGTTTATTACAGACATCACATCAACCTGACAGCATACCACCAACTGGAGAACGAAACATTGTCAGCAGAGCTGTCAAATAAGGGAGAACTTGTTGTTCATATTGTAGAACAAGTAACATGTCATAAGGTACCTAACTGTAATTTGTTAATTTGGTTACCTTTAATAGCACTAGCCAGGGAAATACCTCCCTATAAGATTCCACTGGAAAAGTTCACAATGTTTGGTTTTAGCAAGTTCAGAATTATGTAAGTGACAGTTATTTTGCAATTTTGGACTGTTAACTCCGTTCGCCTGCCTTAAGGGACATCCCCGTTAATGCAGGCGGTAAGGTAAATTGAGAAATTTTAATTTTCTTGCGTTTTTTTGCA
The DNA here is from genome assembly GCA_946251885.1 of Cosmia pyralina. Taxonomy (NCBI): domain Eukaryota; kingdom Metazoa; phylum Arthropoda; class Insecta; order Lepidoptera; family Noctuidae; genus Cosmia; species Cosmia pyralina. Next base: position 19,645,705 of record OX276346.1, read on the forward strand.
ATTTTCAGGGCGGTGTCAGGTTGTATCTTGATCAAAATATGATTCGCGGCAATAACGAATATGTATTTACATAATTATAACCCTAAGAATCATCAATACATCTCTCTAAGTTAGATTTGCTCTGGATTCGTCTGATATCGATCATTCCGGGACGAATCTATTTTTTTTAGATTTTATACGTAGTGTGTAATAGCAAACTACGCGAAGCCCCAACTTTAATGCGTTTTATCTAAGTATTTTTTTATTAAATGATAAAGCAAAAAATACGTGTCTAAAATTTTTTATTTTATGATTGACGGACTAAATAGAATTTCTTTTTTTTACCCAAGAAACGTCCCTACTGTTCCACATGCGAAAAAAGAGAGCGCAACAATGCGGTGGAACCAAAATAAAAGTGCCAAGCCACTATTTTTATATTTAAATAAAAATTATTTAAAAATAATTAAGCTCGTCTATCTGTATAAATAAAAGGAGAAGTCCTGACTGACTGACTGACTGACTGACTGACTGACTGACTGACTGACTCATCAACGTCCAGCTCAAACCCTTGGTCTGCGTGCCGGGCCTGTAGGTACAGCGAGCTGGCTGACTCCGATAGACACAATTTTTTTTGTTAGCAAGAATGTGTCCGGCTTTTTTTATACATCTACGATTCTATCAACAAAATTTAACCCAATTGCGTTTTCTTTCAGTCAGAGTATCAAGAAACAGTCAATAAGCATATATCCAAAAATTAAATCCATATATGCTGTACGTAATATTGAAATAAATGGTTACGTTTACGAAACAGCCAATTTATTTTGGTATCGCCTTAACATCATTGGTGAAGAAGACATTAATAGACCACTATCAGCTGTTTTTAAATGTATTTTACGATTTTGACGATTCTTTTTTTTAACCTCCTTATTTCAATTTCAGAACGGCATCAACCTAGACTGGCTACGATTCGAAGTGAATCCCGAGGACCGTGCGACAAAACTATCAAGTGGTCGCGACAGTGCGACACACGTGTCGTTGTCTACGCCCGTACGAGTAGTACGACGGTCTCCGTGCGACACGCGACTATTGATCGCGTGTATAGACGGCTCGCTGCATGTCGTGCACTGTGTGGCCGGCCTTACACATACCACTAAAGCTGGATTTGTAAGTTTATATACTTTATTCCCATACCAGACATTTTAGAAGATAATTTGAGTGGCTATCGTAGTCTATTGTCGTTAGTACCGAGTGACTCTCTTGACTAGGAAAGCCTATCTTAGGATATCTTAAAGCGTAGGTACTGATGCCCGTTTTCACTAACACTAGGCGACACCTAAGTGTATGCCTAAATAAAGCGCGCTTTTGGATTTTCAAGACTTGACTCAGCGACGAAAGTTTGATTTCGCTATAAGATAAGTACAGTAAGAGTTCCATACGAATGTACCTTATTTGTATAAACTTAATGTTCATATTACTATAAAACGCTAGATCACAGTCGCTTAAAGGAATATTAACTTATTTTTATATTCGTATGTCACGCTTACTGTGCTTAGTTTATGTGAAGTGGCTTTGGAGTCAAATAACGCAAATCAGCAATTTAAATGGCTTATCATACTGAACCGATTGTAAATAAATAAAGTTGAATCAATTAATTAAATGCGCCGACCCCAGCGTGGTTTTGCATCAGACTCGATTACTCGAATGAACCCAAAGATTCACACTAGCCCCTGTTGCCTCATGTTACATGGTGCAACAGAGACCATTGCATATCACTGAGTAGACCGGGGGGCGCGGTAATGGTAGGGAAGACGAGCCCTTAGGATATGGACGGATTATAGAGCCGTACCGGATATGCATCCTATAGTAAGCAATGGAATTGTGGAGAAACGGGGGATATACAGGGGATATATATGTAATTTTTAATCACCGTTATCCTCTTAAGGGGTCATTTTACTCATAATGACAAACAACTTTCACTACGGGATCAAACCTGAAATCGCGAAAAAAAAATCTGCTGGTCCCTACATTTTGGAGTTATGCGAACATACATACAACAACAACAGCTGATTATTTTTTTCGCGATTTCAGGTTTGGTGCCATAATAAAAATTGTTCATAATGATGAGTACAATAACCGCTTAAAAGGATAACGGTGTTTACAAATACGCCCTGTATACGGATGGACATCTTTTAATGACGTCGCCGCCAGGTTGTTTCAAGTCGGTTAAACTGCATTCTCGAATCTTCTTATGTCACTGCTATGCTGTATTGTTCCAAAGTCTTCGTCTGAGGTCTCGCTACTATTCGTTTCAGGTTTCTTGTAAATCTCGCTAGCAGCCTTCTTGATCTTATCTCGTTCTTCCGCCGTGTCCGTCCAAAATTCCGCCGCCACCTCCTTCGCGACCATCACTTCATCGCAGAAGGAGGTGACGGCGTCCCATGCGCTCTCACTGACCATGGACTGGACCACGTCCGGAAGCGAGAGAGTGTCCGCAGCACCAACCGCCGCGACGAGGTCACGGCGCTGCACTGCCCAAGCAGAGCGTTCCTCAAGGGTGTGCTGCGGCGTGTCGTCGAGGCAGCTGCAGTGGTGGGAACCGGGTGTCGGTTCCCGGCCTATGCGGCCCAGGTACTTTCTGAAGCACCCATGTCCGGACAGCTCCTGTGTCAGCCGGAAAGTAAGGTCGCCATGCCGTCTCTCCAGCCATTCCCTCACAACGGGTATTGTATAGCCGCTATAGTAGCGTCCACCACTAGGGTCTGGCGAGAGGGTTGAGTACCTACTCCCTTTTTTTTTTTTTTTTTTTTGGGTGGAAATTCCTCATGGATGTCCCCCGCCCTGGGGTGAGCGGAGGGGTCTGTCAGACTCTTACTGACTAAAAACCACCCCGGTGTTCCCTTCCCACACCTGGACCGGGGATCATGGGAACTTGGGCGCCTTCCACGATCCCCGGCTAGTGCCGGCCCGCATTTGCGGGCCTCCTCAGGCCTGCGAGGGGAGTGAGGTGCAGGACTCTCCCCGCAACGTCCAATAGGGGCGCGCGCGGAACACTACGCGCCGCCGCCTCGGGTCCAGCTGGATGGGGGCCGGCGGACGTCTCCGAGTCCACCGTCCCTCCGGACCTGTTTACGGGGGCTGGAAGAGGGCGTTGTCCGCCCTCCGCCGAGGCCCGGGCCGCCTTCTGCGGGTCGGGAGAGTCGTCTCGATCTCCCTCTCCCTTTCCGCAGCCTCCTTCCGCGAAATGACGGTTTCACAGAAGGAGATCACCGCATCCCACGACTCGGCGCTCCCGACCATCGAACGAGCGACGGCCGGCAGCGACAGGTCGGCTCCGACCTCTGCCACGAGGGCACGGCGCGGCCCCTCAAGTACCTACTCCCTGAGTCAACCGCTTGACCCTCGTCTATGTCAATGTCTAAAAATAGAATGCGCATTCACAAAAAACAAACGATTTTGAAACTATAAATCACTGCATTGCACATAATCACATCACACTAATATTATAAAGGCGAAAGTTTGTGAGTGTGTGCGTGTGTGTGTGTGTTTGTGTATGTTTGTTACTTCTTCACGCTCAAACGGCTGGACCGATTTGGATGAAATTCGGTATGTAGACAGCTATTATACCCTGGATTAACACATATGCAGTAGCACATATCCAGAGTGTCAGCTATTTCCACACCAAATTTCATTAAAATCGGTCGAGCCGTTTGAGTTTGAAAGAATATCAAATATATTTGAATTCCTTGCTCATCCCACGGGAGCACTACATTTTTTCGGGATAGTATTTTATCCCGAAAAAATGTAGTGCTCCCGTGGGATGAGCAAGGAATTCAAATATATTTGATATTCTTTCAAACTCAAACGGCTCGACCGATTTTAATGAAATTTGGTGTGGAAATAGCTGACACTCTGGATTAACACATAGGTCACTATATATCCCAAAAAAATGTAGTGTTCCCGTGGGATGAGCAAGGAATTCAAATATAGCTACTATTTCAAACGGCTCGACTGATTTTGATGAAATTTGGTGTGGAAGTAGCAGACACCCTGTATACAAATAGCACATATAGGCTACTTTTCATCCTGGAACCTTCCTTCCTTCCTTCCTTCCTTCCTTTACTTTTTGTGAATACTTTTCTCACCGATTAAATAATACACGTTTTAGTGCATCTCATAAACCGCGGGGCGCAGCTAGTATTATTATAATTTGTCACACACTTATTATAGTTTAAAGTTAGGTAGGTACCTATTTAGCACATATAATATAACTAATTAAACTAGTAGGGACAAAATAACCTAATGATTTAAAATGACCAAAGGAAGGAGCAAATCTCTGAAAGATCATTATCTGTCCATTGACAGGTCTCACCAAATTAGCTTGCACGGGGGTCACACTGTGTCGCTCGGGGCACTGGGACCCAGGCACTTATGCCCGTTTTCACCAACTCTAAGTGACATTTAAATTAATCCCTAAATATTATTGCACTGCTGGATTTTCAACTCTCGCGCTGTTAAACCTAGAGTTGAAAATCTAAAAGTGCATTATTATTTAGGGATTAATTTAAGTGTCACTTAGGGTTGGTGAAAACGGGCATTAGTCTCTCGTATTTTCACAACACAATTACAAACTCACTAACATAAAAGTACACACTGATAACATACGAAATAAACACAACAGTGCGCGGTTCGCGTGCAACGCAGCGCGCGTCCCACGTGTGTCACGTCGAATGCCAGAGCCGAGTACATATTTATATCTTGTAAATAAATAAATAAAGTTGGCAGTTTTTCCAACTACAAGTAAAGATAAATAGGTCAAAAATGAAAGTTGCAAAACTGTTTATTCACATGAAAGTGACGCACATTACATAAAATTGTTTTATAAAAACAAAACAAATGGGTATTTATTCTATACATAAAAAAAGAACAATATCTAGACGGAAATTGGCGTCACTTTCGCGCGAAGCGGCTAACGCTCAGCATAATGCCGTAGCCCGTACATGAAAGCACGAATCAACGGCGCTGGTTTTCAGCGTAAGCCGGCGTGTCACTGTCTCAGAACATGTAAAGATCTTATATTTGTTTACAGATAGCGACAGAGATCCGTTGGGCAGACGAGTTGATCATAGCTGCAGAGGAGGGCGGCAGATTACAGTGTTTTGACCGCGCGCTTTCACTTCTACACCATCATTCGAAGTGCTTAGATCTCACATCGTATTTGCGGTAAGTTAACTTTCCATACTGCTTCATGTCCACTTGTACCTTTGATGACCTAAAGAATGTCATTTAATACTCAATCATTTATTTGCATTCCATCATGCGTACTTGGGTGGTAACTTAAAATTATACGTGATCATTATGGACCCTGTCGGGCACAGCAAAATAGTAAATCAAATCAAAAATATTTATTTGCAAGAATATGAAGGAGAGAGGAAGCTTTGCAAAACTTAGCTTATCTTTCTTATGAACTAAACCATTTGGCCATTGATGCTACATCAACGTGGCCACATACTGTGCTCAAATAATAATCAATCAAAGGGCATGAAATTAAAGAAGAACTCTTCAAATTGGCTATTGTTTTAAATATAGCATAGCCACAATAGGATGTCAAAATACTACAGGAACTACGTAAATATCAATCTGCCTAGCCTTTTCCCAGCTATGTTGGGATCAGCTTCCAGTCTGACCAGGTGCAGCTGAATACCAGTATTTTACATGGAGCGACTGCCTATCTGACCTCCACAACCCAATTACTGGGTAATACGATACCCCTTGGTACGACAGGTTGTCAGACTTTCGGGCTTCTGACGACTCGTAACAACAATCAAAGACCAACGAATGACAGCCGGGACCAACGGCTTAACGTGCTTTCCGAGGCACGGAGGGTCTTATTAGTATGTAAAGAGGGTCACCCATTCACGGACCAACCCCGGTAAGCGCTAGCTTAACCTGGTGGATTGACCGGTGCGACTGTTATTACTTAGCCACGAGCTCCTTAATAACTATAAGTAAGTACAAGCCTTTAAAATCTTTAGGATGGAAACCAATTTAATATTTTTCCGGCCATTTCAGGGACTCTCGACGGATGCAGCTGCTATCTACTCGAAGCGCCAAGGGCGGGCCGATTATTTTAGCGACTTTTTCTGGAGGGCCTCTCACGCTTCTACATATCACACATCCACGATTATTAATGGTATTTTTTTTTTAATGTAAATGTACTATGCAAAAAGCTAACCTTACCCCTAGCTTTACCCCGTATCCTCGTATCGTGGCTCTTGGCAACAAAATTATGTTTTTAAACCATCTGTTTAAGAAATATTATTATTACCGAGGAAAAAATCACAGACATCATCATGTGTGTCTAGCCACATTTGCAAGTGTAGCCCGCTAAATGACTACCACCATAAATATTTACAAAAATGATACCACATTTTTGTTTTATTCAAAAGCTTGGCGCTGTCGGGAGCTATACAGGACAATAAAAGCATCATTCCTTAAACGCATCAAAAAAAGTATGGCTTTAAAACTTAACATTAAGGTCAGTTCTCGTCTTGTAAGAGCTTTTCTTCACAAAACATGATAAAAAGTAACAAAAAAAAGTAAAAAGTAACTGCTTGTAGTGCTGCAAGGTTATTGTGACCCGTTGACAAAAAAGGAACTAACGCCGTCATCTTGTTTTTGAATATCAACATTTCACAAAACAATAGAGGGATCCTTACTGCCAATTACTGCCGCTAGAGGGCACCTCTGCTCTATTCTGACACGACTAGATTACAAAAAGGTCATAATAAAAAGGTTGAAGTTCTCAATACTTTTAAATCTATATATTATATATATAAAAATGAATCCCTATTTCCCTTGGTCATCGCATCACGAGTGAACGGATGGAACAATTTCGCTAATTCTTTTTTTGTTGCGTTTATGATTGTCAGGAGAAGGTTCATAAGAAAGAAAAAATTAAGAAAATTTCGCAGATAATTGAAAAATTTCAGAAAAAACATTTTAACTTCACGCGTTTACATTAGAATATTCATAGCCAAGACAGGACAACGTCTGTCGGGTCAGCTAGTTATAAATAATTTTAATATTGAATGCATTTTATGAGACCGTACTATTCGCATTAGGTTGTGAAACCTGTAATGATAGTTATAAGAGCGCTAAATAAAAAAAGAACGTAAACAGAAAACCATGAAGTTTAGGCTCTTTTGTCAATCAATCAATGGTTATAAAAAAAAAAACTATGGTTAGGAGTCAGTGTTGTGCCATTAGGTAGTTTATGCAAAAACGAAGGCACTAGAACGAATAATTTTGTGATAGTAAATTGCAACATTGCAAGCATTTTACGGTAACAAAACATTACAGGTTGTGTTCTGATCTTTTTAGAGCTGGAGACTAAGAATGAAGGATTTTTTACAGCTCAGAGTATAAACCTAATGTCAAAACACAACATCGTAAAAGTATATTGTAAAACAAATATCTATGAAATTCTTATATAAGCATGTTTTTTACCTTTTGGTATTATTTTAACCTACAATTATAGTAACAAGGATGAAATAAAGCTGAAATAATATTGAAAAACGTTGAAAACTTTTTCCGCGTGCCTTTGACAGTTTGCTTTGTTCACCCCGCGTCAAAGTGGCGCCATCTGCTGTCTCAGTTTTGCGTTGTATTCCCTATTGTACAAATGTTTATCAACAGCTCCACCCTGTTTATTCGAGCACCAAAAGATCCCTTCTTGGCGTATCGATGGAAAATTAGGTAGTGAAAATTCAAATGCAGTGTAACTATAACATCTTTCGATATAACGTAAAACTTTCTATATAGTAAAAATTAGTTCAATTTAGTTCGTTTATCTTAAAACCCATACATTGATACACTCTACAGTACAACAGCCATTCTCTATTACAGTCCTACCAACTTATCTGTGAACTGAAAGAGGACGCCACCGTCGATGCGTCGACACAATCGAATGACATGCGTCGGCACAATCGAAGCCATTTCAACATGACGGCCGTAGTTCCAATTTTCGCCATTTCACAGATAAGTTGGTAGGAGTGTACGAAGAACTACGTTCATAGTTAGACGTCAGTCAATATATTTTATCTGCATTACTGTTTATGTTGCCAGCTTACAAAAGGCTCCGACTCAATCTTTGAGGTACCGAACCTTGAGGTTGTAAACAGCCGCCTTGCTTTTGTTATTGTTAATTGCTAGAACACGTCTGACAGTACTCTTGGATTGCGTTGTCTTTAGGAATGTTGGCCCCACTTATTAAACACACTAGAAACTTCATGTATTCAAATCAATCTGCCTAGCCTTTTCCCAACTATTTTGGGGTCGGCTTCCAGTCTAACCGGATGCAGCTGAATACCAGTATTTTACATGGAGCGACTGCCTATCTGACCTCCACAACCCAGTAACTGGGTAATACGATAGGTACCCCTTGGTAAGACTGGTTGTCACTTTCGGGCTTCTGACTACCAGTAACGATGTCAAAGATCCACGAATGACAGCCGGGACCAATGGCTTAACGTGCTTTCCGAGGCACGGAGGAGTCTCGATATGTAAAGATGGTCACCCATCCACTGACCAACCCCGGCAAGCGTAGCTTAACCTGATGGATCGACCTGTGCGGCTGATAATTAGTTAGCCACAAGCTCCTCTAGACAGATTAGTTAGACACTTCTCGTATTATCAATCGTAAACCAATAAATAATAATAAAAATATCAAAAAGTTTTGTTATTGGTTAGTATAATGTTTGTTTTTTCTCTTTATTCACTTCATAACTAAAACTCTCTATAAAAAAAAATGCTCGGTCCCTTGAGTTTCGATGTAGAGTTTACACTTGATTATGTTCAGCCCAAAATTCTGCCACACAAACTCCGTTCAATGACCGAAGATCCCTGTAACAGTTAATTTATTATGATTTTCCAGGCTTGGGTTCGGACTAAGCGGTCTTCAAATGCAGTAGCGTTACTTCGTGCCATGGACTGGGAGCGCGAAGGCATTGAGTGTCTGTGGGCTGTCAACATGCTCGTCTGTGCCGCGTTGAGGAGCAAGACTGGTTAGTATCATAAAAATAACATTGGCTCCATTCGTTTATGAAGTGGCTAACGAGAAATAATACAGATACATGTTTCGTTTTCATGCTGATCAGAAAATTAAAGTAAGTGACAAAGTTTATATTGAATGCAGTAATAGCAAGCTTTCAAAGAAAACTAGGCGTTTAGTCGCGCCGTTTTCTAGCACATGTTTTACTTACTAATCCGACAATTATTATAAGATTGTTGTGTTCCAGTTTGCAGTGTATAGGCTAAGAAGTTTTTTAAGGTCTCACTCGGTAAACCTCTCATTTTTAAGAGAAAACTTCTTTAGCGCGTTAGGCGATTTTTGGTAGGGGGAAATCTTATGAGTTCGCGTCACGCGACATGCTAATGTGACGTGTTGCGCTGTCAAGTTTTCACTTCTGTCGGCAATCTCCATAACTGACGACGGTTTCTTTGTACAAACAACAGCAAATCAGTTATACCAAACTGTCAAATTTCTCCAAATGATTTGAAACCTTAAATGTTGGTGGTTAAGTTCAAAATCGAATGAGTTTGACAGTTTGTGGTAAATTGACCTGCTTCTGTGTGTACATCTTTCATTAGAGTTCCTCAATAAACAATCTACTTTTTAACTACTGTTTCTTTTCAACATTTTGGGCATGGCACCCAAAATATACAATAAGTTGCCAAAAAGTATCACAGACCTACACAAAATGGGCCAATTCAAATTATTTTTACATAAATTCCTGGTTGCAAAATGTTACTATTCAATTAAGGCCGCTATTACATTTTGACCGTGATTTTTTCATAAATTGAAATTGCACACTATAAACAAAAAAATAATTATTATACGACTCAAAATAAACGTAATCACAACTGCTAAATTGCTACATAATGCGATGCGTCGGCGTCTAAAGCTAAAGACCGCGTGTCCCGAGATTTACATTGATTTTTAGCACTGCATACAATAATTAATTAAACATATTATTTTACTTTTAAATAGACTAATTTTTTTTATCAAGCAAGGTAACATAGTAACCTTATTTATTAAATACATTTTGTATGAATTTGGATTATACATTCGTAGATAAAAAATGTAATTTCGGACGAAAAATTGTCAGTAACTCTCTGGTTTACGGAATTATTTTTGGTGTATTACTGTATGAAACATAAAAAACTGAATTGAGCACTCCAAAGTTGAAGATACAGTTGTTCCAAGGACATTTTTTTAAATGATTAAATTATTATATCTTCGATGTAACAAAGCATCAAAACATGTCCAAAAGTAAAATTTTATGAAACATCCTTTGCAGAGACAAGGTTTTTACTGATTTTTGTAAACAAATTGAAATATTTATTTAGAACACTCCCAAGAGAAATAATCAAGCTTTCTTGGGCATATGTTTTTTTTTAAATTTTGTGGCTCTAACAAAACCACAATCACATATCAAAACTCGAGTCAAACGCTCAAATACAAGAGAAATTGTGATAGCGCTCTTAATGATTATTTAAATGAAAGATGACTGATCTTATCTGAAATGGCACCACAAATATAATGATTATTGTACTTTTGATTGATTTGTTATAATTGACATTTATTAATTATTGACATTTCTATTTTTTATGTATCTCAATTTAAAATTTATTCAGTATAATTATTTAATGTTGCTAAGTAAGCTAATAAATTAATTTGCACACCTCAGTAGGTTATAATACAACGTACTTCTTATACCTGTAACACCTTTATAACATGTATCATGCAAATAAATTATTTGATTTGATTTGATGAACCATTTGGTCGGTCTTTTACAAACTCGTAACATTAAAAAGTATCACTCAGTAAAACCGTAATATTCCTCAGAGGCGAACAGTTCAGAGTCAGTAGCGCAGGGCGCGCTGGGCACGTACCTGTCTCCCAGCGTGCCGCACACGCCGCACGCTGCGAGGTACGCGCCGCCCGTGCACGACCTCGCTAGGAAGTTCTTCCATCACTTGCTCAGGTACTATATGTATGATAGAGGCGAACAGTTCAGTCAGTAGCGCAGGGCGTGCTGGGCACGCACCTGTCTCCCAGTTTAAAAAAGTACAGAGAAGTTCTTCCATCTTTAATTACTCAGGTACTACCTTACGAACAGATTTCCCAAGAAAAGTTTGCGCTTCGGGAATCATCGTCTATCTTCGGAAATACGAACACGCGATGATAAGTGATGAGATTTTTGACTGCGTTGCTATTGGTCCACGTAATCAACATAAAGTCCGTTCCACACAAATCAAACGCTGTAGTTACATGCATGTACATTGCGTTTGCGCGTCGCACGTGTTTTAGGTGAACAAGACGATATTGTTTGTGCGTGAGTCATGGCGGACATGTCTCATGTATAGTAAATTTTAGAAGTATTCAATATGAACGGGCCTTAACAATTTCAAAACAAAACAAAGGCGTTAGCCCCACCCCGACCAATGACCCATCTCACTCTGTCAATATCGGAAATGTGTGACAGACATAAATCAGTAAGTACTTGTTTGTTAAAAAAAACAGACTATAGCAAGCTTAGCATGACCACCATAGAGACAGGTTTTGTCGACGGAAGAATAGACAAAATGGCAGATAGTAGAAATATTTGTACGCATTCTACGCAGTCTAAGCACGACAGTGTGTAATTTTGACTATTCTTCCGTCGACAAAACGTCGTCATGCTACGCGTGCTGCAGAAACAATAATCTATTATTAATCTTTTCGTTGTCCAGACGCGGTCGCATCGAGAAGGCGCTAAGTTTAGCAGTGGACTTATCAGCGTGGGACCTGTTCTGTGACGCCCGCTGGGCGGCCTCGCGACGTGCGCTGGCCTCGTTGGCGACAGAAGCCGCCGCGTTGGCACTGCACTATGCTGATAACACGCCCGGTTAGACGACTTAATTATACGAGTAGTTAAACTATTACACGAAGGCGTGTTAGTTATTGCAATTTAAACCTTATGCTTAATGATATAAAGGCTTCAAGACAAGACTTCGTAAAATAGTTTAACTAAACATACCAATAATATGTCCCCCGTACAAGTTATTAACTGTCGTTTTTAGGCCTCAATTAATGAATGGAGTTGTCTAACTTTGACGTGACGTGGCGTAACGTCAGCAAAGCAATCTAAACTTGATTAAAATCAGTTGGAACCGAGTTCCATTCCACTTAGATTTAAAGTAAGAAAATAAGAAATAAGTAGAAAACATTGCATTGTTTATTCTTTTTTCGGTACTTTCTTAAATTACATTTTAGCTAACTATTTTTATGTATACTGACTTAAGTTTTCTCTCAATTTCAGAATCCGAATGTTCTGAATCATGTTCAAGCTGCAGCTCTCACTCATACACGGGATCCGAAGAGGAAGCAAGCGTGACGTCAGAGCTCGTCAAAACGAAGCCTCCCCCACTTCCCCGCGTGTCTCTCCCGAACCATCCCACACTGATGCAGGTCCCTATCACACACACAGAGACTATGTCTACGAATAGCATACGACCCAACCTCCACCAGTACTTAGAAAGAGACAACACGATATGGACTACTGACGTGCGAGACGATACTTACCGAGACTATCCGAAGCCCACACGAAACTCCCAAAGTGTTCGGTGGCGTAGTATGGACGTACTATCGAACTATAGTGCACCGAAACACAAACTTCTGACGATCAGCGAAGCCCCCGTGAAACCTACGCACACCGTCGTAGACATTATACCTCGACCACAAGACGAAAGAATGGCTTCCACACACTTCAAACACTTATATCAAACAGAGCTGAGGGAAGAAGCTCCAAGCACGTTGTACCGTTACCAAAATAATAATAATAATAATTATCATCCCAGTACGAGCTTGAAGGATAGAACGTATCGAACGGACAGCGATGTCCCAGAGAAACAAGGGAATCGCTCCGGTGAAAGGAATAAAGTTAAATTCTCGGATACTGTAACCATCGCCGTTGTTTCTGTAAGTAAACGTTTAAGTTGATGGTAGTAAGCCTACCAGTAAATTGAATAACTTAATGACTCCACCAGATTATTCAAACTCTCACAGACAGTAAATTCATAATAATACTTATTTGATATTTGTTTTATTTTTTTACAAGTGGGGAGTTGCGTGTATTATGCTCTATAATTTTTGTTCAGCCGGAATCCCGCGTGTCTCCAGAGCCGTCTCGAGAGTTAGCAGCAAGTCTTCCTCTATGTCCGCCACATAAGTACCTCGCCGCCTTCACCCCGCAGCAGGCGCACCCCCCGCCGCCGCCTGCGCACGCGCCGCACGTCGCGCCCGCCGGTACTACGCTCGACTACGTTGAAGTGTGATGCACGCACGCATGCCACCGTACTCTGTCATTTGCACCTCATTTGTGACGCACGCGATTCTGCACGTTCTTCACTGATTACTGCCGCACGGAATACATTTGACACTTATTAGGTATTATAGAATATACGACTGTGTTGTAGTAAGTAATCGCCATTATCGTGTCGCTTTATAGTTTCGCTTCTTTTATTTTATGGACTTCAAACGTAATGTGGTAATTGTTGTGTACTAATAGTGCCATTTGAAAGCCGAGTAATCTAATCACCTTAATTGGATGTAATTGTAAGAAAGCAAGACTGTTTGTTCTGCATGATTTGTGTCATTCTCCATCAAAGCATGTACTTAAATAATCACTTACTATAACTTGTTGCACCAAAATTAATCTCAATGTATCGCCATTTAATTTTATATAAATCCTATTTTCAGAAAACGCAACGCAAAAGCCGCCGAAAATCAAAGTTGTACATTTTGGCATGGTATAGAGACTGCAATACATACATACCATTTTGTTGCAACATTGTGCAATTATAGTGATGATAAGAATCCGTCCAGACTTAGATATAAGTAGCATGTAATTTATAGTGTAATGTATGTATTTAGGCTCCATTTACACGGTGCAAGTTTCTGGAACGCTCAAGAGCAACAATCGCGTGTTCATAAAGCAAGTACAATTTGGGATATTGCTCAACAAATTATACGGAATAGGTATACGCGGAAAGGCTCACGAATGGCTAACATCCTATCTTAAGAACAGAGAACAATTAGTAGAAATAGAATACTTTGACCATCAAAATAATGAAATTAAAAAAATTCGATCATACAGTAAAGCAATTAACGCCTCAATTCCTCAAGGAAGCGTCATATGATGTCTCTTATTTTTAATATATATTAATGACCTACCGAAGACCATAGAAGGCCCATGTGTCTTATTCGCGGACGATATATCCATATTAGTTTCATGTCAAGACAATGAAAATATAGAAGAAACTCTCAATTCCATACTTACTAAAACATGCAACTGGATGAATGAACATAACCTCGAGATAAACTACCCCAAAACTAAATTAATAACTTTCCACCCTTACCAAAAAAATCCTTTAACTTTAGATTTTATTTTCAACGACTCAAAATTAGAAACTGTCAACGAATTTACATTACTCGGACTAGTTATAGACACTCACATAAACTGGAAATCACACACACAGAAAACTCACTCAAAGATTTCTAAATTCTCTTATGCCCTCCGTGAAATAAAAAAGACCACCAACCTACAAACAGCTCTCTCCACCTACTATGCTTATGCCTATGCATGGCTTAGCTATGGTGTAACTCTTTGGGGAAACAGCACAGGTGCACAAACACTTTTCACCCTACAAAAAAAATTGGTCAGAATCCTCGTAAACATTGAGCAAACCGATAGTTGCAAGCCTTTCTTTCGAAAACACAATATTCTAACCCTTCCCTGTATTTACATTTTAGAAACATGCAAATTTGTGCGGAAACATCCAAAATTCTATTCCAAACGAGAAGACATCCAGACACGCTATCTACTCAGACACCGATCTAGACTAAACATACCCAGTTCCCGATTAAAAATGCACTCAAAAAGTCCCTATGTAATGTCCATTACAGTATATAATAAACTACCCGCATCAATAAAAAAAGAAGAAAAAATTAACACATTTTTAAAAAAACTTAGACAATTTCTGCTCACGAAAAGTTACTACTCGGTAAATGAATATCTAAGTGATAGACTAATACAGTCATAACTAGTTCACTTAAAAATTTTGTTTGATTTATTAGCTACTTAATATTATCTTAAAATTGAAAACTGTTAATATTTTATTATATTGATTTAATTCATATTTTATACTAATATAATAATTATAGGTACCTATATATCTAATAATAACTATATACTATTAATTAATTTATCTCAGAAATTCCCCACCTATTATGTTGTATAATAAAATCTATAAATGCTTCCTCTCTCCTAACCCACTTATTATTGCTGTGCCCGACAGGGTCCATGTGGTCTAACTATAAGCTTTACCATCTAAGAATACATGTGGAATGCAATAAAGTATTGAGTATTGAGTATTGCCATTCAAAAATTGCTTGCAAGTGTTTACACGCGTGCGATTTACAATGATTGAAAGCAAGTTTTGCCATTTAATAAAATTGCATGTGTTTCGGCATCCATATCCCCACATGCGAACTACGCATCAAACTGACGTCACGCAAAATCCTGCATCGCGAAATCAGAGTTTACCGCGCGACTAGCATATATACAACGTCCCGACATCAATTGTTGGGCAGTTGCCCACCAGACACAACACCCGTCTGGTCGGAGGATCCTCGCTTTCAAAAGAGGATGAGTGAACTTTACACCCTGTTCCTCATACATGCGACTTACACCAAGGCAATAAAATTGCAAGGCGATTATTGCATGCAAGTTTTGCCTCGTCTAATCTCAGAGCTGTATGTCCTTGTACAATTGATTCAAGTACTTATAGCCCGTATTTGCGCAGCCAAATATTTCATTAAAATTTTATTGAACGTCTTCTCTTAACTTGTTTCATTCTTTCGTACTTGTAGATTTGTATGCGATTTTATTGCACGTGCAATTTTATTGTACGTGCTGTTTACACATATACTAGTTTTGAACAGCAACTAGCTTGCCCGTATCGTGCAACAATATTGTACGTGTTGTTTAAACTGTGCCAGTTAATTGCTTTTAAATTTTATGGTATGCCACAGGCTAAACTTGTACCGTATAAATGGATCCTTATTGATTGATTCTGTTACTGATTTATTTTTATTAATAAGTTTGTAGGGACATAGAATCCTATAGGTACTCCGCAGTGGGTGGAACAAGGCTGCCAATGATGATTATGACAGAATCTATGTATAAAATGTTATATAATTATTATTCAGAACTTCTGACTCTACATAACAGCGCACGTCACTCAATTAAATTTAAACCATAAGTCACATGACGCACGCTCGTAAATAGAAACGACTTAATATACTACCTACATAAATTGCTTTACATAAGCATTCTCTTGTAAGCAAGAACCAGAACAATCGCGAGAATTTAGATTTGGCCGTCGCCACGTCTTCCTTCATCTATGCTACGATCCAGTCGATGATTTTAGGAAAGTATGGCCTGGCTGAGCCTTCGTGCTCCTTTGTGCCGCGAAAGCGAGCCGACAGTGTCAACCTCATTAAGTGTTGACGAAAAATCTTCAGGTGAGTACATAGATCAGATTAAGGGACGAGTAGGTTATACCTTAATCTGATCTATGTACTCACCTGAAGATTTTTCGGTGTAGTGACTTCTACTAAGTGACAATAATATAAAATGTAAGAAGTTCAATTGTTGATGCATTTATTTTACACAAATTATACAAACATTATTAACATTTTGTTTTATTCCCTTTATGAGCGTAATAGCGTAGTATTATATTATCTTTGGTAATACTACCTACCTACCTACATACTTAGCTTCAAGCGAAGCTATTATGTAACTATCCTGGGACTAGACAAATGCTTGGCGCATACAATATGCCCGGACATGGCATAATAGTATTTGCAATGTTTGCATGCCAATTGTTGGCGTGTGGCTGACACTGGCATGGCCACCATCACGGATCTTAATTTTGATAACACAAAAAATTTGTCGCTAATTAGTCGAAATTTGTCGCCAAATATCAGAATTTGCCGGTCACAGGTTCAAATGATATTAAGGGTTTATAGGTGGCCCCGCTGGAGAGTCCCCAGCGTGACCCATTGTGAATCTCAAAAGCTAGGACACCTAGCGAAGAATCTGTTTTCTCACAAATTTAGTCGGAATCAGTCGCCAAATATCAGAATCTGTCGGTCACTGGTTCAAAAGTTATAACCGTTTCTAGGTAGCCCAGCTGGAGAGAATTTCCCCAGCGTGAGCCCCCGCTTTATATCTCAAAAACTAGGGCACCTAGCTAAGATCTGTTATCTCCCAAATTTTGTCGCTAATTAGTGGCAAGTTTTCGCCAAGTTACAGATTTTGTCGGTATGTAATTACAAAGATATTAAAGAATTCAATTTCTTTATACAAGCAACTACAAAATACTTTCTAGATGTCATAAAATATGGTGCAATGTTTGTTTAGAAATATAGAAATAGGCATAAAAGTTATTCTATAATTTGAACCCACCAAAAGAAAGCTGTATTCATTACCTACCTATAAACAGATCTACAATAAATATAATTATGTAATTATTTATTGAACAAAATGTGCACTTAGTCGCTGGCAGTTATAGATCGCTGCGCTCCGTTTCATTTACGGTAAGAAAGTTTGTGAGAAAACAGATCTTCGCTAGGTGTCCTAGCTTTTGAGATTCTAAATGGGTCACGCTGGGGAGACTCTCTCCAGCGGGGCCACCTATAAACCCTTAATATCATTTGAACCTGTGACCGGCAAATTCTGATATTAGGCGACAAATTTCGACTAATTAGCGACTAAATTTTTGTGTTATTAAAATTAAAATCCGTGAGTGTGGCCATGCCAGTGTCAGCCACACATTGTTGGCTGAGGTCATGATTATTTACATAGTAACATTTTATTGTCAGCTATTTAATATACTTCACCTGCCAAAATACCTATCTACGGATCTGCGCCAATAAAATCTACCATAAGTCGACTTTCGCACGGACGGTTTTCAAAACGCTCTGCTTAGTGCCGAGAGTGCAAAATCCAACAGTTTTTTCGACGCGCTAGAATGTACTCTGTTATTGTTAAGTTGGATTCTCAACGCTCGGCTCAACAACGAGAGTTGAAAATCCAGTGCGCGGTAAAATCCCGCCGCGATTTTATTACGTCCTTGGGAACGGGGAACACGAATATTAAGTAGGTATTATGATGCTACAATGTTCCCACTGCTGAGACACAAGCCTCCTCGGTGAGAGGGAGTGGGCCGTGTAGCCCATATCCACCACGCGGGCCGTACGGGTGGGTAAATGTCACATGTTTTCGAATGTTTGGTTCTAGGACATGCCGGTTTCACAAAGTAAAGCGCCTGTCTGGGTTCAAACCTACCATCACCTACAAACAACTTGTAAGTCAGAAACATTATCACTGGGCCACCATGCTCTCTTTTGGATACCTACTTTAGTGTCGGCAAATAGGTAAACTATTTTGTGTACAAGCCGTGTATTCTAAGTGGCTATAGTATAGTTAAAATCTCGCTGCAGACTTGGTCATAAATCATAATCGGAGTAGGGAGGTGCGCTAGTTGCGCGCGCTCAAGGCCATTATCGATAACAGAATCATTAAGGTTATCACGTAAACATACTGCATTCATTACGTATGCAGGGTAACTAATGAGTACTAATGTGAATTTACGAGACTTCCTGCTCGTAAGAACACATTAGTATCCATTAGTTAATTCTATAAACAGAAGGTAATTTATTTAATTTTTTTATTTATTTTTTTTTGGTTAAAACTAATATGTTTTTACGTTCTTAATTACATAAGAAGAGGGTAATTAACAAATATGTTTTTGTCTCCTTTGCTACCCGCTAGTTGCGCCGTGCTATTAAGTATATATAAATCGCTACAAAAATAAATTAGATCATTCCTATTTTGGATTACAGAGTTCATCATTCATGTGGATGATGATGTCGATGACTCAGACGAAGAATTTTAATTTTCTATTTTTAGTTTTATAAATACGTTCTTTTGTTTATATATTTAATATGCTTTGTAGTAAATTTGGTAATAAAATAAAAAAAAATGAGTATTTATTTCTATCACCCATTTATAAATATATAAAACTATCGCTATCACTCATCGACTGCAATAATGCACAGGACTACGTGTGGGCGTGGCCTGCCCATAAGGCCCGTGAGTGGGAAAGAGAGCGAAACACTCGAATGATTTATGACCGAGTCTGCAGCGAGATTTTAACTATACAATAGACGCGCCGACAGTCTCATATTTCTCAAGGACAATCCTAATGACGTCACGCGGGGGAGCCGGGCGCGTTATTGGTTATATATCATCATTATTTAGACAGAACCAAATCCAGACATTAGACAATCTGGATGTAGGACAGATCAAAGATGTTTGTGTAAAATTAAAAATATCGAGCAACTAAATGAGTAGTACACTTGCAAACACAGCTAAGTTTCTACATCATAATTTCGAGTAAAATAGAAAAAACTGTCACACGACATTATTGGTGTTGCCAGTAATTTGAATGAGTTCACCCTGAAGAATGGGTAATTAGTGTCGTCTTTAGATCAGAAATAAACCACGATTACTAACAAAAACTTTTAATAATCGTAATTTAAAGTTTAACTTAGCGAGTTTTGAAAGTTGATATTTAACATAGAGGTTTCTGTTAGTGTAAAAAAATAAGTTAGCTAGTTATGCAAAAGTTTAATAGCAAAAATGTAATTATCGAATCATACAAAATCATGTACTTAACATCAACTTTACTCGTACTTGAAATCTGAAACAATTTTTTGACGAAAACTCGAAGAGCAAAATTGCTTTACACCCTGATGTCTTCAGATTCTTCCATCAATGTTGACTCATTATCAGTCTCATCATCAGCTGTTGGAGATTCAAAGGCTGGATCCTGATTTAATAAGGCCACAAAAAATTGCAAAAATTCAAGGTTTTGCCATTGCTCACCAAAATGCTTTGTAAGGAGAGCCTGCACGTCTTTCAAGTTTAGCAGGCTTAACTGGATGACCCATACCAATCATTGGTGGGTTCATGTTGACCAAGGTTTTGTTTTTCTTTAATATACTGCCATAATTAGCATTTTGTGATATGTACTGACTCTCTCCTTTCACAACAATACGACCGTTGCCGTCTTTCATCATTGTAAATAATTTTGTATGCTTAAAACCGAAGTGCCAAGACCCAGGTGGTTTCAGAGTTTGTTTCACTGATTGTTTCCAATCATAACATTGAAATTCGTGACCCAACCGCAGAACAGTTCCGTATACAGCGAAATGCTCAAAATATTCATTCGGTACTAATATGATCTCATTTTTTCTTATTTGCTATAAAACTAACAAAATGTAATAACAGCACCGTTCACACAGCGTAGAAACACTGAAATGAATTTTATTAAAAAGATGGCGGTCTTTGTTGGTGGACACAATTAACAAAGGGACTTTTGCAGGTGGCGTTTGAGTAAGCGGTCTTTGCAACTGTCACTTGTTTTAACTTAGAGAGTTTTGAAACAGGATCCATTTTTTATTTGAATTTTGTACGATAAATAGCGGTGTTTGCTGTAGTATCGTAATATGACAGTGTTCGTTGGTACAAGTACTAATACAAAACACCCGCCAGATTATTTAAAAAAAAAAGTAACTTGGCGGTGTTTGCAAGTGTACTACTCAAATATGGTACGGTAATCAGACATATACTTAGGTATCGTATAAGTCAAATTCATAAGGGCGAAAATACACATGCCTGT
The DNA here is from genome assembly GCA_946251885.1 of Cosmia pyralina. NCBI lineage: Eukaryota > Metazoa > Arthropoda > Insecta > Lepidoptera > Noctuidae > Cosmia > Cosmia pyralina. The sequence goes on from OX276346.1 coordinate 19,666,537, forward strand.
AGCTGGTACAAAACTGCAGGTAGCTGATAAACCATTGTGACATTGACCAATCAGAAGTTGTTATGGTTGTATTGGCGGTGGTGCTGCAAGGTGTTCCCTCTAGCCTCTAGTGTAATGGCGCCTCTTTACAATCGGCGATCATAAACCCATCCCCTTTAGGATAATTTTTGAGGCAAAAAGTAGCCCATGTCCTTCCCCAGGATGCCATCTATCTCCATGCCAAATTTTATCACAATCCGTTCAATGGTTTAGTTTAGTTTATCAGGTAATCGTCTTGATTGTGTGAGGAATGATATGAAAGAGAAGGGAGTGAATGATAGCGTGACGGTTGACAGGGGAGAATGGAAGAAGAAAACGTGTTGCGCCGACCCCAAGTAATATGGGATAAGGGCAGGAAGATGATGATCAGGTAATCGTCTATGATCGCCGATTGTGAAAAGGCGCCATAACACAATATTATGATACTCTATGCAACTAAGGCACCTGTCCCACCACCGGCGATTAACGAGAAGCTAGTAAAGCTAGCAACTAAAAACGACGAGCAGCGAGGCAAGCGATTACTCTGGTACCTATGAGCATGTGCCAAGTGTGAGCCTCTCAGCTAGTATTCTGCCCGCCAAGCGAGCGTTATTGAGCGAGTACTATCTTTGATAGCTCTTGTCACTGCGACAAACTAGTGGAGAGTTTCTGAATTGTCGCCAGCAGTGTGAGTGAACAGTAAGCGATCAACTATGTATCTCTTACTTTATACAGGACCTACAATCTTTTGGTAAGTTTCTAGAGCGAGAAAATCGTTGACACCTAGCTAGTTGCTTCCTCGTTGGTGGTGGGACTGTGGGACAGGTGCTTTACACCTACTTCAGGCCCGGACTCCAAAGCGGAGATGTGAGCTGTGCCGCTAGTTCCTCCCACGCTGCACAACCCGTCAGCCGCTCTAGCCAGCATATATCTCCGCCCCAGTCTAGCTAGTATGCATCTCTGCAAAGCTTCAGTGGATACACCCTAGCTGAAAAAAATCTATCTGCTTTGGAGTCCGGGCCTAATTAATTAATTCTTCAACACTTTACAATAACATTGTGTTGTGCAAATAACGCTATTTCACCATATTATTTGCTTATTGAGTACCTACTTTAGTAAAGCATAATTATGTAAACCATGATGTCAATAAATAAAACAAAATAAAGTAGCTGTTACACTTTTATTAATTTTGGCTTAATTATATTATGGATTGCAAATTAAAAGATGGAAATGCTATGCATTTTGCAAGTAATAAAATAGTTTAATCCTTCAGCTTCTTCTTGGGGCGCAGGTTGTTGGTGTGACCGCACTTGGTTTTGCGGCAGTTGGTAGCACGAGGGTGGAGGCGGGCATAGCACTTGCGGCAAATCATTTTGTCACAGTTGTACTTCATGGCCAAGATACGCAGAGAAGGCTCAATGGTACCTATAAAATACAACTTATTTGTAAATATTGAAGACACATAAGATGATGCCTTGTTTCACCAAAGGGTTGGGCAGAGCTGTAAATATAGTACACCCAGATTTCACGTTATTGCCATCAACCAGGCACAAATCCAGACGTCCAATGGAAGACCCAGTACCTCAGCAAGGTCAGCAGTAGCGCTTGCAACCACTAGACCAACAAGACAGAGGGATATTGAAGACCTTAATATTATTATATCCCACTGTGTTACAAATGTGACTTTAAATCTTACCTCCTCTCAGCCTGAGCACTAAGTGAAGGGTGGATTCCTTCTGGATGTTATAGTCAGAGAGAGTGCGGCCATCCTCCAACTGTTTACCAGCGAAGATAAGACGCTGCTGGTCTGGTGGGATGCCCTCCTTGTCCTGGATCTTTGCCTTCACATTTTCAATGGTATCTGAAGCCTCCACCTCGAGGGTGATGGTTTTACCCGTGAGGGTTTTTACGAAGATCTGCATTGTGTAGCTGAAAACAGGAGTTATTTGGTTACAACAACATCAACGGGTTTTTTTTTATAGAGGCGGCCTAAAGTTTTTGTAAAACAAATGCCAAGCGGTGTCCAGACATGACACGCCACGCGGAGATTTAAATTTCGAATATTGGAGTAACGTGTCACAGTAAACATCTATGAAATAATTACCCTAAACACTAGATTACATAAGAATGCATTTTTGCATATAATTAACACACAATTCAGGAATCTTTTACTTAATTTACGAACTTACCTTCTTCTAAAAACGTGCTCAAAGTAAAAGAACTGTCAAACTCAAAAAGAAATATGGAGGATGTTTTCGTTCCGAAATCAGCATGTTTTAGAACAGATTAAATAATCCCCCAAAAAAGAATTATTAATATCATTAATTCTCAGTGTAGGCACACAATGACACAATTTATTATCCCGGTATCTTTTTATTGTCCCGTACATTACGTGAGTGGTATCTTATTTTTTTTTCATCGTCACAGCCGTATATTGATTCGTAAAAAAAAAAAACTATATTTCCGAACGACACCGACCAACCATGCGTTCGAAAAGCAAAGCATTTCAATTCATATACCACAGAGGACATTATATTATTTTATTTTTGTTTATAATAATAAACATTACATTCCTTTACTTGCACTTATAATGAAAAGTGTATAAAAATAAATTTAGAAATTAGCACAAAGCATAAAATATTTTATTTCCCGCAAAATAATATTGACATTCCAATATTCCAACGTCACGTTTTGCAGACCTGGGTTTCAAAACGAACCTGATAGATAACTACTTGTTTCGTAATCGCTCGATTTTCAGGCACTGTGCAGGTCTAAAATAAAGTAGATTCTCTTTCCGACAAAATGTATCATCAACTTAGCCGAGTAACTGGAAGGCTGGTGGCCTCTACCCACTTGCAGAGTCCACTTTTTCCCGTGGTAAGTTAATACTAAAAACTTTGGTTACGTTTTTATCTCTGGGTGCTCGCATACTCAAGAAAATTTTCCTTATACGTAGGCCCCAATTGCATTGCAACGAGTGGAGCCTCCGACCATCCAGTACAACACTTCGCACATGTCGACTGTCGTCGATGCTTGCGCAGCTCCTGGCAAGACGAAGCTGATCCCTGGCACCAACACTCCCTACGCTCCTCTGTCGGAGAAGATCCGTCAACAACAGAAACAGTTCCAGGTAATTATTCGCTTCTACTTTTCTATTTGTTACAAACCCATTGTGGTAAATAAATAGCTTGTATATAAGTTTGCACACAGTAACAGTCTGTTTTACAACATTATGGCATAACTACACATGATATAAATTTAGTTATGTACTTCATGTCAATATGTATTTAATCTTACAACCAATGTAAGATTGGTTGTAAGATTACCTAGCTAGGCATTTGTTACTAACAGGTAGGTATAATATAATGTGCAACTATCCATAATTTTTAATCTATTATTTTGATTCCATTAGGAATTAAAACATTTGAGTCTTTATCATATTGGAGCCTATTATTAGTATTTATTATTTATTTGTTTCTCTATTAAAGTAAATACTAATAATTTTTCTTAGTAATTATAATTTTATAGACTCATTATTTTCAGACTAATGAATCAACCAACATAAGTTTATTATTATGGTTGCTCAGTGTCATTTGTAAGAAAAATGTTATGAATATTACCTATTATAATGTAGCCATTGTTATTGTCATACATATCTTACAATACAAATGAATTATCACACATAAACATTAAAACTATGAGTGTGCCCTCTCAAAGAAAAACTGGTTATAGTTTCTTATGTTGTAGTTTCAAACAAATACTTATCAAAATGTCAAGTTTTTACTATACGTCCAAAAACAGTGATGTTCAATGTACTAAAGCAGACACCGCAAACAAATTTTTTGTACAACATGTTGTGGTCTGGGAAATCAAATGTCCGTTGCGGTTGTGACATTTGATAGCCTCATTTTAATAAACCTCGTCCTCCGCCCCGTTGCGTTGCATGGCTCGCTGGCGCAATTAGTTCGTGTTTGCTACGAGTCATAGCATGATGTTAAATAGCCTCTACCCATCCTCGAGGATTGGGCTACCAAATGCAAATAGAATTTTTCAAATCCGATTGGTTCCAAATTTATTATTTTCATTCACAATTTCAATAATTTTGGTTTGCATGGTACTCTAATTTAATAAAAGTAGCCTAAGTTCCTCCTTATAACATCAGCTATCTGGCAGGGTCTCGGTCGATCCAGCCGTTTCGGAGATTAGCCAGATCAAACAGACAGACAAAAATTATAAAAAAAAATTTTTTGTTAAAAGTACCATTAGTATACTTACATATTCATTTAGTTTAAAAAGCTGTTATTTTGACATTACAAAAAGACACTTCAAATTTATTTATTCATATAAATGATAACTAATTGTTTTTCATGCCTGCTGCATTTCAGAAAGAGGATGATGTTCCTGTGTTCCTGAAGGGCGGTCCCGTGGACGCTATTCTATACCGCTTGACCCTGGCTCTCTGCATTGTTGGCCTCGTCGGCGTGGGCCACACCATCTTCTCCCACGCGGTACCCAAGAAGTAAATACATGAATAAATCAATTACTAAATTATGTATTAGTTGCCTGTGTTATAAGTGTCTCAGCACTGTGATTAGAAAATATATAACGTAATACAAAAAAATGATCCGAGTTTTTATTTCTTATTGAAGGGCAATTTACAACTGGTTTCAGAACCAAAGTCCAATCAAGTTTTTCTGTAAACTAACAAAACCTAAGATACCTACCTAATAGCTGACCCGATTGGCTGAGGTCAAAATACTTGAATTTAAATAACATCACGCCTGTATTCTTCCAAGGGTTAGGCAGAACGCGAGGCCAGGGCTGGACTTGAACTCTGATTATTTTACATTCAGTTACCACTTACTTAACTATCTACTTTAGCTTAACATAGTTTAAGTTTATTTTAGAGTGACCGTTTGTAATAAAAAGGTCCTAAATAAAATAATAATATTGGTTGCAATACTTGCAATTGGATTTAAACTTTGTTGCATATATTATGACATTGCTTTAAAAAGTTTAGATATATCAACCAACTTCCAATGCAATATCATCATCATCCTTTCAAGAACGCATTTGAAAAATGATGATAATTAGGGCAATTAAAGCTAGTCCTATGGATATTAAAGTGGCAGATAAACAGACAGGAAAAATAAAAATCATAGGTTTTAAATAATTCTATATTTGATATAACTTGTATAACATATCAACACTGGCCTTCACCTATAATGCCATATTGCAAACCATATTTTGTGAATTCATGTAGCATTAACATCCAAAAAGCACTCTACTTAGTAATACTAATCTACTATGTTTGGACCTTAATTGTTAAGTAAGATTTCAAGTAAGTATACATAATTTGATCGATTATAATATGTTACACCAAGTAAACTCAGTACATTATAGGTACTTTGTGAAGCTGAAAAGGAAAATAATCAGGTACCTACTACGTGAACACTTTCGAGAACAAGACACGTACAATAAAAACAATGTATTTAAAAATAGGTCAAAAAGATATTAGCTACTTAGCTAGTAATATAAAAGGAAAATAATAAAATATTTTTGGAACTTTTTACCATCAAATCGGTTCAGCCATCACTACTGTCACAATTAATACATATATGGACAGTAAGGAAACTACGTACTATGGGCCAAAGTTCCGCATGATCACCTCAAAGGCGATAATCGCATGCACGGCTCACGACTCGATCGCACAATGTTCGTTTGTCACTAGCTGCGCTCTCACAGGAATATTTTCTTAAGTGAGCATGCTTAAGTGTTGTCCATAGTACAAACGGTCGAAACGGCACACTATTACACGCGCGCACCGACGAGGTCCCAAGCGATAGTCGCGGTGCTCTCAGTATATTTAATGTAGCTTAGGGGTCTCGTCGATGCGCGCGTCTGTGTGTGTGCCGTTTCGTACGTTAGTTCGTAGTTCCCTACTGTCCATATTTATATTGTGCTACTGACCAAGCATGACGAATTTAAAACATACTGAGATTTCAACATTCAATCTCAATTGAATAAAATGCACAACACAGCCTTCTAGAACAAAGTAAATCTGGACAATGTTTCCTAATAAATTCATAGGTATCACATAATTACCAAAAATGTAATACTCGATTTAAAAACAGGTTAATGATATTTACTTAACTAAAATTATACTAACAACTGCTAGGCAATATAAATATAAAAAAAAGTATTCAGCACTTTATGGGAACCTTAATAGAGCAAAATGATTTCCTAAAAAATTATATAAATAGGTAAGTACTCATAGTAAAAACACGACTACCGTACTTTTGTCGTAAATAAAGGATATTCTTAAATAAATAAAAAATACATAGGAATATGAATAGAACAGAACAATATTAATGATAATATAAAGTAACTTAGTAGTACTGTCCTATCAGAGGACACTGAAGGAAACGGTTGCAATTACAAACATTTGAATAATATTTCATGAACTTGCGTAAAAAATGACCTATTTTTATTATAATAAAAGAACATTTACGTTGCATCATTTTAAAAGAAAAATCATTGTTAAATAACATTACGATTAAGACAATTCGATGCATAACTACTTACTCGTATTAAATCTATTTAATGCTGATCGGCGTATACTCTCTACACGCCGAAGCACGCTCTACGATGCTTCCTGATGAAAAGTTAACTTATTTTACTATTTAATGGTGAAATGTCCACAGATAAGAGTGCACGAATGGTACCGGACGAATCGAGCTATACCAAAGCCGTGTACTGTCGTGCTAAGACCTAAAGAAACTCAGTACCACATAATATCTATATAACACTCCAGCATACAAATGCAAGTCATATAATTACCTACAATCAGGTATATCTACGAACGTATAGGTAATAATGTATAGGCGAGTCTACAGGTAATCACAAAAGATATACAAATGCTAGCGTAAATCTATAGGAGGTAAACCACCAAGATCGAGTTAGGCAGATCTATTCGACTTAGGGCTGGTTGTTCAATAGGCAGATAACTTTTACCTGAAGAATAAATGTGACATATTTTCAATACAAAAGCTGTCAAACCGCTATATTTATTCCTCAAATAAAATTTATCTGACTATTGAACCATCAGCCCTTTGTGATTACTAAATTCAGCAGACTTGGAGCGCACTGCAGACAGATGGTAGTGTGCCGATAGTTCGATGATGATAATCATTAGCGAGTGTTTTAGCCTCATAATAAAATTGCTAATTCGCTGGCCTAGTAGGTACAATAGAGCAGAGCTTCAATCGCACAAAATCAATCTGCCGATTTAAATCTTTCTAATGCGCGCTAAGTCTTGAATGAAAAACCTTAAAAACCAGACCGCAGATCTTCTTGATTAAAAACGAGCAATTAAGTACAGAGATTTTCAAAAACATAATAATTTTTCTTTGCGAGGTTATGACTATACGGCTACGATATGGAAACCTAGAAGGTGATAGGTACGCCCCTGCATGTTGTGGATGTCTTTATAATATTCTAAGTAGGTATATGATTTTTTAAATATTTAGGGATAGAATATTATTCAAACCAGCACGATAATCGTGCTCGTTTGTTGATTTGTGATTATCGCAAGGACGTAGAACTGCAGTGATAATGGTATAAGTATCAGATATTATATCAGTGTACATTTACCGGTTTGTATCTATCTGTAATAGTGTCAGTTTCAGCTAATAGGCGTCGTTTTAAGTAACTACTATTATTAACATTTTAATTCATTATTGTTGTAGTCAGTAGATACTTACTAGTAAGAAATAAACAGCAGTACCTACAATAACACGCGTTACAGTTACGTATAATAGGTCCGGTGTCTAGGTAGGTATAGGAAAGATTTAGCCCCGAAACCGACTTATTTGCTAGGTATATTACTAAAGGTGTGTACACACGACGAGCATTCGTACGCAACCGTACGTTGCAAAACATTCGTTCGCAAGCACGAAGTTTGGCTTGAAACCATCTTGAAACGTTTTATGCAATGATTGCTCGCGGTAGGGACGCATTTGTAAGATGATGATGAATATTAACGATCATGAGCTAACAAGACGATCTGATTACTGACTTACTCAACCAACATCTTACACACTACGGTTTTATAGTTGCCGTCACTAAATAAACGTTTAGTTAACCCTTGTAGGCTAGTACTTAACTGGGTCAGTGTTGTGATATTGGAACCACTCCAACTCTTACAAAAGAATACAGTTATATTCATTCATAGATTATGGAAAACTAGATAGCTATAGATTTAAGAAACATAACATTACTTTGTAACAACATACATAGATGATATATATATTATAATTAATACATAGGTACTTAGGTATTATAATCTCATAAAACACTAATATATCGATAGGTACAGATTGATAAATAACACAAGGGGACTACAGGACCTAAACACGAGTTTTATAATGCCTAAAAGTAAAATATGATCTACTGCAGTAATAAAAATCAGTAAAATGTATGATATTCTTCAGGATATACATATGCTAGTTAGATAGTGTGTTGAAAACATAATACCACTAATTTGATACGATAGAAAAAAATCACGAAAATACCTCTAAAAATTTCTTTTAACGATTAAAAACCATACATGCAATCATTCTGATTGTTCAGATTTTTTTGTCAGATTAATCTACAAGCAACATATTAACGTGTTTTGATTTTTTAGTCTAATCAATAGATTTTTTGTAAATAAATAATTGCTTCATGTTTTTCAATAAATTACCAGCGTTGTGTCATCGCGTTTCGCTTTCTTTTCTATGCAGTGACCGCGCTTTAGGTCCTGCAGTGCTATTCTGTACAAATCTCACCGTGAAAACTTGGGTGAAGTGAGCGTGGAGAGCTATAATATAGTGTCAATCCCTAGCATCAGGCAGAATGACAACTCACTTCACCTAGGCTTTCACGGTGAGATTTGTACAGAATAGCACTGCTGTAGTCCTTAACACCAGACCTCACAAACACGCACACACAATTTAGGTAAGTAGGTACTTAATTCTACGATGAATGATAAAGTGTGTCGATTAACTCATCAGCAGTAAAAATCAATATAAGAAGCAACCCAATTGGGTAGTGGCAATTTTAGTAGTTAATTAATAATCTAATCCTGAAAATATACCCTACGCTACCTACATGTAAATAATATGTAAAACTAAATTCTTTAAAAATCCTTAAAAAAGGCAGACTTTAATTTCTAAAACTAGGTAATCAGCTTTACTCGAGGTTACAATCTAAAAATAATATCGAATATAAAAACCAATAAGAAAAGAGAATTTTTAAAAATCTTTGTTCTGTGGTGTAGTGTAGTGTATTCCTATGACGTAACCAAACTAAATAGTAAGTATATTAATAATCAACGTCGGAATTTTATTTTAGCTAGCAGCGATTCCATCGCTCAGTAAAATTTGATGCAACACCAAAAGTAAATTAAATTCGATAAAGTTAAATGCTTACAACAAGTAATAAAGAAAATTGATCTGATTGAACAACATTTCGAACTAAAATTAATAGACAATTTATAAATAAATTAAGGTAACATAAAATATACAAATAGTAAGTATACAATACAGACACTTTATTTCAACATCTTACATAAGGGTAAAGTTTAGTTAATTACGCTGGTCGAGGACGCGCGGGCAAGGGTGGCGGAGCGCCCTGCCGGGCGGGCACCGGGGGCGGCGGGCCGGCCGGCGGCGGCTGCGCGCTGCTCTCCGGCGGCGGCGGCGGCGCGCACGTGGGGGGAGGCACGCTGTCCGCCGGCGGGGACGCCCCCGGGGACTGAGCAGAAGTCTTACCCGCGTCCGGCGGGAGCGGCGCCGGCCGCGGGGGCGGAGGACGCGCCGGACTTATTGCCGGCGCTCTGGATGGTACCAGAGGTGTCGGTGAAGGTGCGGGGGGTCGGCTAGGCTGCTGTCTGCGAGGAGTGGGAGGAGCAGATCTGAGAGGTCGCTCTGTTTGAGCTTCTCCTGATAATGGAACAGTATTGTTTGTACACAATCCTATTTCAGATCGAACGATATCGATCCAATTAGGTGTTTTTAAAGTAATTTGTAACGGGATCGAACAAGCAGATATTTGCCCTTTTTGTGCAGCTGCTAGAGCATTTTGACCTTCTCTAAAAGTAATACTAAGAGAAGCGTCGTCAATAAAACGCACTAAAGTTACTTCACCAATCGTAGATAATTCCTGTAAAACAGCTGCCACCACGTTATCATCAAATGGGCAATCCTCGTTATTGTATTCTTCATAAGGTTGTACAATTATACTGGCATCAGGAGGCCCAAGGTCTTTCACTACTTCATAAAACACCTCCATGCATTTTGTATAGCTTACTTGTAGTACTTCGATCTCTAGAATTGCGATAACTGGCCGGTGATCGCTTTGTTTCAGTTCTGCGCGGCCATAATGTAGCAATTTTCCTGCTGCTAATTCCGATGTGCCCTCTGGGTCAATAGTGTGTTTCCTGCTTCGCCACAGTACTCGATCGGTCCAAGCAGGCGCTCTACATTTTTCGCTTGTATCATAATCATCGCTGAATAAGTCATATTTGTATGTAGGAGGGAATGTTATGTCACCCTCAAAGCAATTTTTGAACACCAAACCTTGTTCTTTTTGTTGTAGCAATTGATCGTGGTCTAAAATTCGTTGTAAATTATTTTGTGAGACTAACAGACGTATTTCATCTTTATCCAGGTCAACGCGGTAGTTAAAATCACCACACCAGAACACATAATCATGAGAATAAAGAGAGCGGCCCATTGGGAAGGCGGTCTTTCGCGTTATCTCAGTATAGTCAGCATTACGTTCTGTAACCTGAGATTGACCTGCAGCAAAATGAGCGCATACAAAACATAGGGACGTTCCATAGAGGACCATTCGAATGCCAACTGATCCTTTGTTTCCAGTAGTGCCACCAAGACCAGTTTTGACACAATCTAGAGCAACATCCCTAACATGTGGAATCAGATCTTTCCTGACAAAAATGAAAAGGCAGACACCTACTAATTGATGACTTGAGAGTAAAGTGTATGGAGCATCTCTGCATAGCACTTTTTCTAATTCTTCACTCCAAGCTTTAGCATTATCTGTGCTAGCTGCCATGATATTGCTAGCATTTAAGTCCACAATTTCTTCAAACCCAATAGCAAATATATCTGATGGATGTTCTTTTAAATTGACAGTATTAACTAAAGCTGAGTTAGGGCAATCCAGTAGCCAGTCTGCTAATGAAACATCTTTGTAGGCAAGACTCCTGAAATGTTTACCTCCATTCACATTGTAAGTGCCAATTGTGATTCGAATAGTAGTTGGTTGTGTGAATTCACTTGCTCTACGACACATTTCCCTGAGAACTGGTGTAGATGTGTGCAATAAGTTGGAAGGTAGCAATATTCGTGAACGATCAGCAAGTTCCGAGTTCAATGTAGAGCCCAAAAGTAATATATCAATAGCCTCTTGTTTTGTGTTATCTAGTAAATTATTTTGGATTGTTCGTGCTGCAGATCTTGCTCCATCAATAAGTTTGGAGCCTCCTTGGATGGCACCAGTACCAGCATAGATTTTTGATATTTCATTTCCGTTATTGACCCACATCTGTTTAAATACTTCTTCAAACCTATTGACATTTTGTTTTTTGTCAATACATTGCAAAAGCATTAATTGAATAGCCAACATTTCTAATCCTATAAATGTTTGTATAGAATTGGTTCTGTCCAAGCAATCTAAGCAATTAGTTCTTATAGATCCTTTTTGAATATTGTAGATATCTGAACTTTTAGCACTAAAAATACTTATATCATCATAGTGTTTTTCAATGATCTTTCTAAATTTTGCTAATGCAGTTTCTATAGAAGAAGCTCTAACTTCTTGGTGATAATCAAAAATTATTTGAACTACATCATTGTGGGCAGAGTCATTCAAATGTTTTTGGAATGCATTACTCAGAGTAGCTTCACCTTCACTGCCACCAATTAAACTGGACCCCAACAGATTAACAACGATTAATGAGCCATAGTTGCGCTTTAATAGTGAGAAATGTCTATCACATGCACTGGTAGATGCGTCATAACCCCTAGACATCTTAACTTTATGAGATCCCACTTGGATACCTGGTTGTTCCCAAAACAGAGGAACTGAACCTCTAGTCTGTACATAAGAAGCAACTGAATCATCTATATAGATTGCTTGTTCCGTTTCCACAAAATTGGCAACGTTGCCATCATCATTGCAGCCTCGGACATTAAACCTAGTCCCAGCACGCTCACAGCTAAGTCGCGATACCAATACTGCTCTTGCTTGTCTATGTCCAACATAAATAGTCCTTATTTCCACTGAGCCACACATAGCTCGAGTTAACCACTCTTCACAATCTATTCCAAATCTTATTAAATGTATAAACAGAGTTCTGTTCCAGAAGAATCTGTTATCGGGGCTGGCTCCCTTGCTCTTTCTTTGAGCACACAGGGTGAGATCAAACAGATGGGGAGTTTTACCTGAATTCCATGAAAAGTAGAAGGTACCAGAGTTGACTAATTTTCTTACTTCTGAAACTTTATCATCGCCTTGCGTATGATAAAATAGCGGCAAAAATTGGGTCTGGGTAATTTTAAAGACTTCAGCGTCTCCAATCTTACCAACTGAGCAGCATCCCGTTACAAGGACCAGGTACAGCATACAGCTCTCGCCAGAATTCAGCTGCAGGACACCCAGAACCCCGTACGCGTCGGCTATTTTGTGATATTGTTTCCGCAATGTTTCTGTTTCTTGAGACGACAGTGAGACCACGGCTTGAGACTCGAAGAGGAGTGCCGAGTCTTTATTTCTGTGTTGCAATATTATACTATACGGATTCGGAGGTGCCGATTTCTCCAGGACTTTAAATCCCTTTGACATAGCCATGATTATAAGAGACTATTCGTCACTTACATGTATGTAACAGCCATCCGCCCCCTTAATTCAGCTCCAATTTTGCACAACAATCGACCAAGAAAAATGTAATGAGAATTGGAATAGAAATCCGAAGCAAATCACAAATGTCAAATCTGTCAAACGGTAAAATAACATTGAATATAGACGATTGACTAGTGTTGACGGTTTCTATACTAGGTTCTTTTTATATGTCTATCATGTCTATGGTTTCCATATAGGATTAGAATCTTGTGCTAAGTAACAACAGCCATACGGGTCGATCCATCAGGTTAAGCTACGCTTGCTGGCGTTGGTCCGTGGATGGGTATCTTTACATTCCGAGATTCCGTGCCTCGGAAAGCACGTTAAGCCGTTGATCCCAGCTGTCATTCGTGGATCTTTGACAGTCGTTACGGGTCGTCAGAAGCTCGAATAAGTCTGACAACCAGTCTTACCAAGGGGTATTATATTACCCAGTTACTGGGTTGTGGAGGTCAGATAGGCAGTCGCTCCATATAAAATACTGGTATTCAGCTGAATCTGGTTAGACTAAAAGTCGACCCCAACATAGTTGGGTTAAGGCTAGGCAGATTGATTTTGGTTTCTATACTATAAGCTAATACCAACTTCACGGGTGGTCAAACCGTCAAAGAAAATAGCACAAGGTTCAATTTTAGGGCCCACAGAATGCCTAATTTACGTAAATGAGATGTATATTAAGATATTCCGGAATGGCTCTGTCTACCAGTTTGCTGATGATAGGTACATGTTTAATTGTAGCACACCGAAATCTTGAAATTGCAGAATAGGTACCTGATACAAAAAGAATTTAACACTTTATGTAAGTGGGCACACGATGTCGGATTATCACTTAACTATCACAAAACTAAACTATTACATATTCACTCACCATACATTCAAGTAAATAGTATACCGAAAGTCGTGGCCCACGAACATGAGTGCATGCACCAGTGTCTACCATTGTGTAATTGTACTCGACTTGGAAGTAGTAAAGGAACATTTTTATCTAGGTAAATTGATAACAAAAACTCCCTAAGCAATTAACTAATAAATTAAAATCAAAGACAACTTTGCAAATAAAACGACTAATAAAATATTACCTTAAAGTGGATCAATACAAAGTTCCTCCAGATCTTTCACAAATACATAAATAATTTAATTTTAATAACAAAATATTTTAATGTAAATTAGCGAGACGCCTCACTCGCACATAATCTTTCAGTATTAAGAATAAGCGATGTGTGATTAAACAAAACTATGTAAGTAATGTTTTTCTTTTGAAATAAAAAGTTTTTAATTTTTTTAATTTTAATTTTTTTTTTAAATGTCGGTAAAGTTCAACCAAACTTATAATATGCTCTATGGTCGCAAAAAGATTCTGCCCGCGAAATTCAAATTTTCTTGCGTTTTTTGCAATTTGCAGGTCAGTGTCAGGTTGTATTTTAAGCAAAATATGATTCCCGACAATAAAAATATGTATTTACATAATTATAACCTTAAGAATCATCAACACATCTCTCTAAGTTAGATTTATTGATGATTTTTTTGGTTAAAATAGAAAATAAACCGTAGTTGAATCGAGTCATTACGAGATCGTCGATATCTACGAGGTTTATTGCAAACCTTATAAAATGATTTTTTTTTTTTTTTATTATTCAAAACAGTTTACACACAAACCTAGCATACCACACAAACCAATCGCGGGTTTAACAGCGGTATGGCTAGACACGAACTAAGATATAGGCGACTGTGCATCGCTAGGGGGAGAACCACACCAGACGGGGCAGGCTGGATCATGATGGGGGGAAAGATTACTTAGTGAACAATTACGTAGGTTGGGTATACTTGGCGTCAGGTAAAAAGAATGCTGGGCGAGAGTGGGAGGGGATGTGTGTCTGCGCATGGGTAACAGACTCGATTGAACTACGGTTTATTTTCGTTACTATTTTATTAGGTCTTTACCTATGAAATTGCCGTTCTGCAGTACTGGCCATTTCAAATCAAAATAATTTTTGTTTGGCTAAGAATTCTAATTTCAAATTAATTTATTTTAAAAACATGGATTTTTTTTTCCAAAAGTAGTCATTTGTTTATTGATTAGTGTTACATTTTCATCGCATTTCAATCTTTTTCGTCATCATGGATACGTTAAAAATTCGAGTAATTATGGAATATGAGTACCGTCGTGGCAGCAACGCGGCATAAGCGGCACGCAACATCAACGACGTTTACGGAGCTAACACTACAAACCAACGCACCACTTGTTATTGGTTTGCTCGCTTCCGTTCTGGAAATTTCGACCTGAAAAATAAACCTCGCGGTCGTCCGAAGACTTTGGTCGACAATGACGAATTAAAGGCGATTGTGGAAGCTGATGATACACAATCTACGGCTGAATTAGCAGCAGCTTTCGACGTTAGCGTCAAAACAATACAGGCTGTAAGGGTAAACACCGTTGTCACTAAAACCATAGGTAGTTGGCCTAAATATAAAAATATTTATCCGAATTTAAAAAACAATAAACGTCATTTTCATTCAAAAATTTCAAAAAGTTTCTGTCCGACACCGTCCTTAAATTCATGGATAACTGCGCCCGAGTCACGTGATCACTGCAAAGGTCGCCGCCCTTGCCGGCCGCCACCCGTCCTATTTTTTTTCCTATTTTCCGATAAAAACAATACGTACACGCAACCTGCGATGTAACTTTCCCTTCATACTTCCCTGGCTTAGGACAGGCAAAAATACCTACCTTATGTGTTGCGTGACCAGTCCAAATGTAAGTTAGATTCAACAACAAAGAAAATGAAAAATAAACAAACACTAGGTAGGTATTTTTGGCGTATTTAAAAAGTTAATCACAGTTATGTACAGTTTAATTAAAAATTACTTGTTAAATTTACACTTGATTGAATAGGTATCTACACTTATTATTTACACTTACATTAATCGTAAAAGTTGTTCGAAATGCGATCCATTTACGGCCACGCATGCCTCCGCACGTTTTCTTAAATTGTTTCTCACTCTAGGAAGCACAAGAGTGTCATTTTTAAGGTCTCTGAACGCACTACGAATTCGCCTTTTGAGTTCCGATCTAGTGTGGAACTCAGTAGCATACACCCGGCGCTTCGCTTGCCCCCAAAGATAAAAGTCCAGAGGTGAAAGGTCTGGCGAGCGCGCGGGCCACGCGACTGGTCCTCCACGGCCAATCCATCGCCCAGGAAACTCCTCATCCAGCATAGCCCTGACTTGCAGCTGAAAATGCTTAACACACACGCGCGACATGAGCGGGAGGCGCGGCGCGGCGACGCGGGCGCCGGGCGGCGCGGGCGTTGCGCTCGCGCTGTGAGTCTAAGAGTTACGTGCACTCGATAGCGAGACAGCTGACAGACTGAGGTGAGGTGAGCGAGGAGGGAGGGGTCGCGCGCCGCCGGCGGGGCGTCGCGCACGTGGCTTGTTGGGTATTCCCCGCGCTACAATCTGTGGCCTTGCGCATAGGGTGATAAACTTTCGGGGAAATATGGAGATTTTTCTTTAAAAAAAAATGTTGTTATTTTTCATTGAATTTACGTTCTATAAGTGAAACCAAACCACTGGTTTCAAGGACAACGGTGTTTACACTAACACCCTGTATTGGTCCATTTGCGTCAAATTGGCAAGGTAAAAAAGCTTGACAAATGGGTTCCCCACGAACTCAATGATCGCCAGCGCGAAGTACGCGTCGAGACGTGCCTTGCACTGCTCAACAGACACACAAATGAAGGAATTTTGAACCGCATTGTTACCTGCGATGAAAAATGGATTCTGTTTGATAACCGCAAGCGCTCAGCAAGTTGGTTGGATCCTGGTTCAGCACCTAAACAATGCCCTAAACGAAAACTTACCCCTAGAAAAGTGATGGTCACTGTTTGGTGGTCTAGCGCCGGTG
Organism: Cosmia pyralina; assembly: GCA_946251885.1. Classification (NCBI taxonomy): domain Eukaryota; kingdom Metazoa; phylum Arthropoda; class Insecta; order Lepidoptera; family Noctuidae; genus Cosmia; species Cosmia pyralina. The sequence goes on from OX276346.1 coordinate 19,683,425, forward strand.
TGATTCATCACAGCTTCTTACCAAACGGGGTGAGCATTACTTCAGATGTGTACTGTGAAGAACTGAACACAATGATGGAGAAGCTGGCACATCTCCAACCAGCATTGGTCAATCGCTCGTCTCCGCTGCTCCTGCACGACAACGCGCGACCTCATACTGCACAGCAGACGGTATCCAAGTTGCAAGAACTGGGGTTGGAAGCTCTCCGTCATCCGCCCTACTCACCAGACCTTGCGCCTACAGACTACTACTTTTTCCAGAATTTGGATAACTTCTTGGCGGAAAAAAAAATTCAATACCCGAGAGGCAGTACAAAATGCCTTTGAAGAATTTGTTGCCTCCCGTCCAGCTGATTTCTTTAAGAAGGGCATCAAAAAACTGCCACTGCGTTGGCAAAGATGCATTGATTGCATGGGTGATTACTTCGATTAATACAAATAAAAAATGCATGAAAAAAATTCGTTTAAATTTTTACATACAAAACGGCAATTTCATAGGTAAATACCTATTATAATTTATCGAGTACTAGCTGACCCGACAGATGTTGTCCTGTCCAAATTTAAATTATACGTACGCAACGACCACTATATGGTCGTTGTACGTACGTATTTGACGACACGGTTGGCGCAGTGGTTGAGCGATTGACTGCTGCGCAGCATGTCGCGGGTTCGATTCCCGCACGGAACACATATTTGTACGACCTACAAGTATTTGTTCCGAGTCTGGGTGTTTTTCTATCTATAATATGTATGTATTTACAAAAAAAAAAAAAAAAAATGTATATAAGTAGTTTATCAGCCATCTCGTTACCATAACACAAGCATTAGGTTGCTTAGCTTGGGGCTAGATGGCGTTGTGTGATATGTCCAAACATATTTAAAAATTTAAATAATTCATACAAAATTACCATAGAAAATTTACTTTCAGTTCCCAAAATTTCCCGGCAACTTTTCCAATTTTTCTCATCATAACCTTCTCCTGACAATAATAAACACAACAAAAAAAGAATTAGCGACATTGTTCCATCCGTTCAAGCGTGATGCGATGACCAAGGGAAATGAGATTAATTTTTACTCCACTACGGCGAAGCAAAAAGGAGGCTTATGATTTTGACCGGTATGTAGTGTATGTAGTACAGTCAACAAAAGAGATATCTAGGCAGGGTATACTAACATATTTGTATGTGAATTGCTTCATGTTCAATTTTATATATATTACTTTGTTTTTGAAATACAGCAACACAAAATTACACATTGTAACACACCTACACAAAATTGTAAATTTTCACGAAATCGAACATGAAGCAATTCACGTAAGTACAAATATGTTAGTATACCCTGCCTAGAAATCTCTTTTGTTGACTGTACGTACCTATGTATGTATGTTCACCAGTTCCCTCATAACTTCTAAACTCCTTATCATAATTTGACAAATGAGGTATCGTTGGAAGAGGCTTGATCGTCCGTTGGTTATAGGCTATGTGACCTCACATTAAACTGAATATGGCGCCTTCTAGAGGACATAAAGTCATGAACTAAAAAAGTTTTCTCCTCAGAGAGCCTCAGATTTGAGCCAAACATATTTTCTTTCCAAACATACCTAAAATACATATTTAATAAGTATTCTTCTTGTTTTTATATGTAAAGTGGCTCGGCAAATACTTTATCACGAAATTATAACCCCAAAATAATTTAAAAAAAAGGAAGTTTAAAAACTTAAAACTGAATAATCACGCTCTAAAAAGTATGATAAAAAAAAAATACTAATATGCCTGTACGGGTTGTAGTAGTTAACTCCGTACACCGATTTGACGTGAAGGTTTGAAAGCCCAGTTGTCTAGAGAAACACGTTCCACTAAGATGGTAGTTCTAGGTTTAGTTAAGTTAAGAGTAACAGTACTAGAGTGGTAGGCGATTATTTCTCTCAGTTGTTGATAGCTACACAGTTATAAGTTAAGTAAGTAGTAATAGTTAGTTAAGTTATATTTAAGTTCGTTAGTCATGTTATCTTATAATACTAAATTATGACGCGCATCGTTGGCCTAAAGTAGGTTAGAGAGTAAGCAGAAAAATGTACGGCGATGAAACCGTACAATGCTAATATTTTCTTGTTTCATACTTTTTAGAGCCTGATTTTTCAGTAGGTAGTCGGGTTTTAGTTTTTAAACTTACTTTTTTATTTATATAGATTAAGATAAATTAAAAAAAAATCTTACACAGAGTACATTATAATTTTTATAATATGTTGTTTTCTTATTTAGGTCAAACCTGAGGGTCGAACAATCTGACGGTTGCTAAATCAAATGTTGGTGTCGGTAAAATTGTATCGGGTATTCGGGTCAAACTTGGCAATTATGTAATTTTTCTATATTATGCTAGATGGCGTCGTTGACACATGGGATAACAGTTTTTGTATGACATTTCTTTTGATAGCCTCTCCTCCAAAGACAACTATAGCGCGTACCCAGCTACCCAGGTTTTGGCCCAGGGGGGAGGCAAATCAGAAATTTCTTAAGCCGGGTGTATTATTTTTTCGCCTCAGACTTATTTATAAGCGCCTCAGAGATTATGATTATTATTACAAGGGCCTTTCCTAATTCCTAACGAGCATTTTGGTTTTCGAACCCATCACTCTTGGTCCACCACATCAACGAACACATAAGCGATGGTTTCCAACATGGTTTGATGACGGGTGCTGTTTTCTTCGATATAACGAAAGCGTTTGACAAAGTCTGGCACAACGGTTTAATAGATAAGCTTTACAAACTCGGTGTGCAAGATCGTCTCGTGCTCATCTTACGAGACTGTTTGTCCCACCGCACTTTTCGCTAACGTATCGAAGGAGCGCTATCCTCTCCCCACACCATTCGTGCAGGTATCCCTCAGGGCTCTGTGCTTTCTCCACTCATTTCCATTGTAGGGTTACCATATGTAAATAGAGGGATGCCTGTCTATGGTACCTAAAATGCCTGAGTTTTCAGAAAAATGCCTGTCTAAAACAAAACGCTGTAGGTAATAAGTAAAAGCCAACAGATAATAATAAAGAGGGATATTTATTACTGATATTTGTCAGAGGACATTATTTTTTTTAATAGTTCTTTCTTTTCTAAAACATAAACGTAAAAATCTTCACAAGATACAGTTTTGTAATTTTCCTGAGTAATCAATATTGCTCTTACCGATTCAATTGTCAGCCGATTTCTTTCTTTACTCCATTGGGCGCTGACGAGAGAAAACGTACGTTCTACGTTCGCATTGTGTGCCAAAATAGAGAACACAAACTGGCAGATTTTCATGAATTCTGTAATGTCACCATTCACTTCCCTACTTTTGAGAAAATTGCACCACTGTGTACTTAAGTTGCCGCCCGCCGGTGTCATTAAAATTTCGCGCCAGCGCGCGCATCGCGCTTGCATTTATGCAACCGCGATGCGCGCGCGGACGCGAAATTTAAAAATGCCTGTCTCAGACCAATGCCGGCCGCACGCCTGTCTAAACCTTAAAATGCCTGCCAAATGCGGCAAACGCCTGTCATATGGTAACCCTATTTCCAAGTTATTTATCGGCGATATCCTGGAAAGTAAAAAGGCACACTTGGCTCTGTTCGCAGACGATACGGCCATTTAATATTCCGGCCAACGCCAAGACCCGATATCTCTAACTCTCCAAACGCGCGTAGTTTCGAAAGTGGCGAATAGAAGTCAATCCCGACAAAAGTCAAGCGTTTCTCTTTTTAAAACCGCGTCTCAATCGATCTCCCCCCACCGGCCGATCACCATGTTTGGCAAGCCGATCCCTAGGGAGAAGCGAGCCAATTATCTAGCTGTGACCCTCGATGAGCACCTCTGAGCACATAAAGCAGTCTCGTTCTGAATGCACGTAGCAAATTGTCACTTAAGTGCAAGTTGCGCATCTATACAGCGTGCATTCTCCCAATCATGACCTATGCGGGTTCAGTATTTGCACACGCAAGTCCCGACACATCCGTACGATACAGACCTTACAAAATCGTTTCCTCCAAACGGCTACGGGATCCCCTTGGTTCGTTCGGAATGAAATCCTCCACCTAGACCTTAAAAACCCCACTAACCATCAATTCTTGAAAAGCAATGCCTAGCGTTTCTTCGATACTCCCGCGAAACATCGCAACCCCTCTGGTTGTCGAATCCACTACTTATATCCCCTCTAAAATCAGAAAAGTCCGCCGTCCCAGGCATGTTTTCACTGACCCCGATGACCCCATAACCCTCCTCCAGGAGAAAAGTAGGGCCACCAATACAGTTTATAAACACAAATCTACATTTCAACCTCGCCGCTGAGGTCCCTTGCGACGACGACCCCCACGTAATTCCCCCCGACCCTTGATCGGTGAAGGAACGCCAGCTGGTGGCGTAACTGAGCCTGTAGCAGATAATAATTATCTAGATAAGATCCAGCATGTTCCTCCTTGCTGTACTCCCCCAGCGACGCCCTAAACCGAGGTTCGTACACCACATGGGGTACCCTTAGCATGCAGTCGATTAATTCATAGACTAATAAAGTAAGGTGCATTGGTGGGTGGGTGTGTGGTTATGGCCGCACAGCGCGGTTTTTTCTAAAATTAATGCATAATATATTGTACAGACGCCAGCAGGTCAAGCCACCCGAAACTGTCAAATTTTCCCAATAAATCTTGAACGTAATGCTTTAGCAAATAAAGATGAAAATCCATTCATTAAATAAATTTGACAGATTGTATTAGCTTGATGCGTTGGCGTCTGTACTTAATTGTAAAGTAAGTACACGACGACACGACAAAGATATTTTTTTTTTTTTTTTTTGGAATGGCATCTTGTAGTGTGACCATGAGAGGTCTCGACTACTTAACCGGACTTTCCTGTGGGTGCCTTTACGCGAGCTCAAAAGCCTCCAGCCAGGGGCATAATATACTAACTAAACTTATAAACTAAACGACTGCGCACTAAGGGCACCCCCTGTGGGGTACGGACCTCGGCTTAGGGAGTCGTTGTCATTAACAATAGATAAGGAAGGCAAAGCAATAGGCTGGATCAAGTTGGGGGAATTATTATTATCATGGGAGTTTACCTAAAGCTACAGGCTCAGCTACGCCACCAGCTGGCTCGATTAAACCGATCAAGGGACATGAATTTACATTTACATTTACGTTAGATGGTCTTAAACGCGGTGGGCCTCGGCGGCGAGGCCGGAATGTAGATCTGTGTTTGTGTTTATAGACAGTGCTAGTTTCCCTACTACTTTCCTGGAGGAGGGTGATATCGGGTTCAGTGAGGGCATGTCGCGGACGGCGGATACTACTGATTCTACTGGGGACATAGCTAGCGTTCTCGACCACCAAGGTGTTGCGATGTTTCACGGTGGAATCAAAGAAACGCTTGGAAAGGCGTTTCAAGTACTGACGGATGGTCGGGACTTTAAGATCTAAGTGAAGGTTTTCGTTCCGAACGAACCAAGGGGCAAGGGGCAATAGTTGCTTGTGTTAGGAGACTCCGCTCTTCCGCTAGGATTTTAACTATAATTGCAATTGAAAACAATATGGTAAACTTGAACTTAAAAAAGAAAGAAAAATGAAAAATCTAAATGAATAAACGTTTTACAAAGAAAAAGGTAACGATGCGCGATGTAGTGTAAACAAGTAAGTGTGAGTGTTTGAGAGAGTGAGGATGTATAGTGTTTGAATTAAAAATTCAAATATTTAGCACGACTATAGATATAAAATTAAGTGTAAGTGTAAGTATTAAGTTAAGTTTAAATTTAAGTCTAAGTTTAAGATTAAGTTTGCCCTACGACGGAGTCTTGGGATCGGAAGAAGTCTATTACAACTCCTTCCACTAACAATGTAAACTGTAACACGTTTATAGTAATAAACTATTGAAGAGTAGATACAATAGACTCAATATCATCGTATGTGCTGGACTTAAGTCATTCGGTTAACAATTTTTTACAGTCTCGGAGCTTCAGGGGGTGTATACCAAGCTTTTTATTTATCAAATTGTATATCTGGGAAGATTGCCTTGGGTACTGTCTTTTAGCAAAAACAGACCTGACCGCAACAGTTGGAGCGACTATGTAGCTCCTTCTGCTTGGCTTAGAGTGATCATACGGGAGGGATGCGTGCTTTCTTAGAATGAGTTGAAGCAAATAAATTTTTCTAACAGACAGAACGTCAGATAGTATATAAAGGTTCTGGGTAGGGAATCTGTAAGGTTTAAAGAAGACCTTAAGCAAAGTTCTTTGCGCCCTCTCAAGCTCCAAAAATTTTATTTTTGATGACCCACCCCAACATGGCAAACAATATGTGAGGATCGATTTGGCCAAAGATACATATACTTGCTTTAGTAGTTGCTTTGAGGCAATATGCCGCAATGTTTTAAATGTCCAAATCATTCTCCTAACTCTTTTCATAAGTAGTTCTGTGTGCATGTGCCAGGACAGACGCTGGTCTATCATAACCCCTAGGTATTTACTATGCTGTAACCTGTCGATTTTTACACATAAGCAGTCGGGGATTGAGGGGTTGGGACAGTTATGAATTTGAATTTGGAATTCTGGCGACGGTTGTGAATTGCTATACTTCGTGAAGCAGATGTAGTTGGATTTAGAAGCCTTTAGAGTGAGAAGATTATGGTTTAACCATGTTGCTATCACCGCCAGACCACCTTCAGCCAACTTTCTAACACTAGCCCAAGTTTTACCAGTGAAGACAATAGCGGTATCATCTGCGTAAGAGAATATGAGACAACCGTGAATATTCATATTACATAAATTATTAATATAAATAAGAAACATGGTCGGGCCAAGGACAGTTGCCCCCGTCATGATCCAGCCTGCCCCGTCTGGCTGTCATATTATTATTAGCGACGCTCAGTCGACTAATAATTTACCTTAGTTTTAGGCCTGGCCGGGGGCTTTAAGTTCGCTTAAAGAACCCACAGGAAACGCCCGGTTGAGCAGTCTCGACCCTTAGTGGTCAACTGCGAGATGCCATTTATAAATAACTAATAACTAATGGCCAAGGACAGTGCCCTGCCCGACTCCGGAGGTAATAGTTACTTCAGAACTAGTGTAATCCCCAATTTTAACTGATTGCTTGCGGTTACTCAGGTAAGATTTTAGAAGTTCAAGAGGGGGTCCCCTTATGCCAATGCTTTCTAGCCTACGTAAAAGTATGGGGACAGAGACTGTGTTAAAGGCCTTTTTAAGGTCAAGGAAAATAGCTAGACACTTGTTACCACTATCCACACTATTTACCAGGGCAGACGTTAGCGACAGAATTGCGTCCTTAGTAGATTTTCCTTGCCTAAAGCCAAACTGAGACGATGACAGTATATTATATTTGGTTAGGAATTTAATTAAGCGTGAGTTTATAAGATTTTCAAAGATTTTAGAAATAGCAGGTAGAACTAAAATTGGCCTGTAGTTCGACGGGTCAGCCCTATCTCCAGACTTATACACAGGCGTTATTAGGGCCACTTTCAAAGCATCCGGGAAAAGTCCCTGCTCGAAGCATAGGTTTACTAAATGTGCTATGATTGGTACAATTTGATCGTGTGCTGCTTTTAGAAAGTTAACTTGTATTTTGTCCCAACCAGGAGCACTATCTGGCTTCAAACTCATAAGAGTGGCTCGAACTTCGTCGGAATCTGTGTCGAGTAGAACAAAGGATGAGACCAGAGGATAATCTGTCGAGGAAGAGTCAGGAATGGTATTACTTACTGTTGAGGACAGTGAAGTTGTGATCTTATGTGCTAAAAGTTTGCCAATGCTAGAGAAATAGTCATTGACCTCATCAACTGACTTCTGTAGGGTAGTAGATAACTCCAACAGCTCCAAATTACTAGTTTTTTTAGGTGTACGTTGTGTAACGTTATTAATAATATCCCAAGTTTTTTTAGGATTCTTACGCGCTTTAAAAAGTAGACTATATCGAAGAAGACAGCACCAGTCATCGCGCCGCGTTGGAACCCAACGCTGATGTGCTCGACAATACGGTGGACCTGTTGCACGCAATAGTGCTGGGTTCGAAAACCGAATTGCTCGTCGGGAATGAGGCCCTTTGTCTCGGCATAATCTCCGAGACGCTTGTAAATAAGCCTCTCATAGATTTTACCGAAGACGTTGAGCAGACTGATAGGCCGGTAGCTAGAGGGCTCGCTCTTAGGCTTGCCGGGCTTAGGGATACCGATAGCGGTAGCCTGTTTCCAGGCGTGAGGAAAGATATTATTACTCATGGCACCATTGAAGATGATGGTCATAAGCATAATCAAGCGGGCAGGGAAAAGTTGGAACACCCTATTGGTGATTCCATCTGAGCCGGGGGCTTTACGGTGTTTTAGACCCTTGATTATCTCGTGCACCTCGTCTGGAGTGACGGGACGCAAGGGACAATCAGAGTCCTCAACGGGGGGAAGGGGACTTCAGCGTCAACCTCAGTGAGGTGGGCTTCGTCTACTGGTTGAGCACTGGGCCTAAAACTATCGGCAAGGCATTTCAGCCTTGTCGATATCATCGAAAGCGATGGAATTTTCTGGGCGTACACCTTGGGGATTTCGCCCATTTTCGTTTTAGTATACTAGCTACTATACTATTTGGTGGACACGAATGTGACTTGACCTGCAGGCGTACCACACAAGTGACTTTTGCCCACTACAATAGGACAAATGTAACAAATTACAATTTTGTTCGCTATGTCCCGTCTATTGTTAAGTAATATTATGTCTTTGTTGAATACAGAGGAGGTAGAAATAAGTCTAATATTTAATGTTGATTCTTATTTATTTAAGACCTACAGGATCTCGAGATTGCTATTTTTATAAATATTTAAAATTAAACACGGCAATTAGACTCGCAAGCCATAAGCACTTAAGTCTATAATAATCTTTGAAGATTTGACTTAAGTGCTTATGGCTTCCGAGTCAATCTCATAAATACAACTCTACAAACTAAAATTAACATATCTTTTGTATGATGCGACAGAATTAGCGTTTACTTTGACTCGTCCGGAATACCGTTGGACATATTCCTGGTAGATTTCGCGGGACGCTTTCGACACGGTCGGCGGGATGACTTCTACAGAGCTATCGATAGTAAATGCGCTGTTTACGGTCATCACCACATGAATATCCGACTTGTAGCGTGGGTTTGAACGACGTTCAAAGTTCACATATCTCCTATACCTGAAAATGGTGAAAATTTAGACGTATTTTAATTACAGACTTATTAGAATGAAACAATTTTTCTTACTAATACAGAGCTACGCTACAACATCGTATGCGAAAACAGGTACATAGATGGCGCCATCAGCACAAGTAGTAAATTCGCGAATTTTTAAGAATCTTCGCATTCTAATTTCCTAATTTCCGACTCAATCTGTCAAAAAAGATAATTTACCTAACTTTTGTTATTGATAGTATCGCTTAAATGAGATTGCGACTTGAATTTGAATACTATTTTTGTAATGATTTGTTGAAAAACGAACTCGTTTTGCAATGAGACGGAATTTGTTATCTATCAACCAATTCGAAACGAAACAATGAAAATGTAACTGCTAGCGCCATCTACGTTTAGCTTCCACCGGCAATCGGTAGGTACTCAAGTATCCAATGGGGTTGCCCACTAAATACTTAAGCATCTACCGATTTATACAAGTGCGGCAATGGGGTTGTTTCACGGAAGCTTCGCCGCAAGAGAGCGCTGTGTATTTGTCACTTATAAAATTAATTTTGAAGATAACCCATGGCCATCTGGGGTACCAAAGGGATCAATTTTAGCACCTCTGTTATACTCTGCCTACCTATACGATATAGGAACACATGTTCTTGATGCTAGGTTTCTGATGTATGCTGATGACACCAAGATTTTTATGACTATTGGAAATAAGCATGATTGTGAGAGGCTACAAAGCGACTTAAATAGATTATCTAATTATTATAGTATGAATAGAATCAATGTTAACGTAAGTAAATGTCAGACTGTAACCTTTACTAGGAAGCGAAACTTCATTAACTACACGTATAATTTGAGTGGTGGCAATGTGGTGCGTTGTAATGTTATTAGGGATCTTGGTGTCGTCCTGGACTCAAAACTTCTGTTTTCGGAGCATGTGTCCTATATCGTCGGCAAGGCATACAAAAACCTTGGATTTATTATGCGTACGTGTAAATTATTCACTGACATAAATTGTATCAAAATACTTTATTATGCGTACATACGCAGTATCTTAGAGTACAGTATTTAACACCAAAAAAGGTACATTCAGGAAACTAATGGTAGCTTCTGTATGCGACGATTTGACTAATATTTCTAAATAGAGTCAACTCTATTACCATTCTTACATTCAAATGTAAGAATCCATACACTACTATAACACTTCACACACACACACACACACATCCTCGCACACACTTTGAAATGCTTGCTTAGATGGTTCTACTCGTAGCATGTCATCCTGTTGTTTCTGATGCATGTAGTCAGTGTTGCTATAAATTGTAAATCCATAATTGGCTGTAAGATTGGTTTTATCTATTTAAGTAAAATTGTTAAAGAGCTGTGGATTTTGTAATAATAAATAAATAAATAAAGTGACCAATCGGAGACAAGAAAAAATACTTAGCACCATCTCGCGGCAAAGTTTTCAGCAAGGAACTCCATTGGCAGCTGAATGAAAGTAACAAATACTTAGCACCATCTCGCGGCAAAGTTTTCAGCAAGGAACTCCATTGGCAGCTGAATGAAAGTAACAAATACTTAGCGCCATCTACGCGGAACTATTAAGACAGTTTACTTCCTCATTAATTAGGCGGTACCGGTAGCTGTAAGTGCCTTACAATAATTATGGCAATCTGTTTAATTCAAAATTGTCGTTTTGTTTTGACGATATATTGTTGAAATTAATTTTAATAAGTACGGTACTTACATGACCATATCTCGTTTGCTGGGCTCACTCAAGAGAACTCTGTTCCTTCGTTTAATAGCAGGGAACATGGGTGTTTCCTCAACCTCTTCGGCTTTTAATACTTTTGCCACTACTGTGAGCGGCGATGGAACTGATAGTCGTGAGCTTGGGGTTGAGTTCGTCAAGTCGTCATCAGATGAAGAATCACCATTCGAGCTGTAAAGAGTAGGTACATTTTATTCAGTACTGCGCACGGCTCAGTCAAACTCGGCAAACTCGGCTCGTGGCAATGCTGCCAGTCTTTTGGGCACTTTTTCTGATGACAGCGATGCGGATGAATTTTTTGATGTCCTTTGATTCTTTGCGTTACCCTCCTTCTTTATATACTGTACATATTATTGTTATTATTTTAAGACTGTTAGCTTTTAAATTATGTAAATCAATCAATCTGCTTAGCCAATTCCGAACTATATAGGGGTCGGCTTCCAGTCTAACCAGATGTAGCTGAATACCAGTATTTTACATAGAGTGACTGCCGATCCGCAACCCAGTTACTGGGTAATGCGATAGTCTTTAGCAAGACTGGTTGTCAGACTTTTGGGGGTGTGACTACCCGTAACGTAACGACTATTAAAGATCTACGCATGACAGCCGGGACCAACGGCTTAACATGCTTTCCGAGGTACGGAGGGGTCATCATCTGCCTAGCCTTTTCCCAACTATGTTGGGGTTGGTTTCCAGACTAACCGGATGCAGCTGAATACCAGTATTTTACATGGAGCGACTCCTATCTGACCTTCACAACCCAGTTACTGGGTAATACGATACCGCTTGGTAAGACTGGTTGTCAGACTTTCGGGCTTCTGACGTCCCACGGCGTCAAAGATCCACGAATGACAACTGGGACCAACGGCTAAAGGTGCTTTTTTTTAGCTACGAGCCTATCCTTTTGTATTATGTAAATATTAGCAACAATCCTAACTAATATTATTAATGCGAAAGTAAGTTTGTTTGTTAGGTACCTTTTCACGCCTAAGCCACGGAACCGATCATTCTGAAATTTTGTATATACGTTGTCAGGTGTACAGAAACAGACATCATACCTTTCATCCCGAAAAAAGTACTTTTCCCGAGGTAAACAACAACAACAGCGTTCTTATGATAATAGATGGCGCCACGTGTCTATCGAATCATGACTGAATTACATTATTACAAGCAGAGTACAACCCGAATTGATTGTCAAGTTCTAAATTAACGCGAGCGAAGCCGTGGACAAAAGCTAGTTAATTGAATAAAGTCAGACTGGCCCCTCGTTTGTGTTAGGGTTAATAATCAAAAGATGTTCCATTTGCTCCATCTGTACATATACCTATAAGAAAATCGTAAACCTGCTGTGACTGTATTTTGAAGATTTTTGCAAGTAAAGTACTGGAAGACGCGAGAAATAAGTAACAGAACGTAAAAAAACAACTTTTGAAATATTTGTCTGTTTGTTTGTTTGTGCCCGCATCATGTAAAAGCCACTCATTGGATTCAAAATCGAATTACTGTAAGACAAGAAGCTTTATTGTGAGTAACAGTCAGCATTTATTTCATTAAAATCGACCAACAGAACCAAAAGATATTAAGTTTTTAAATGTTTAATACTTTTTTTTACCTCATAGCGCCATATTTTTATTACTATCCTGAACCAATCGTTTTGAAATTAGACAGGTATGTAGCCTTGAGAAGGTCGTAGGCTACTTTTCAACCTGAATATTTGTATATAAAAAAAAGCGGACGAAGTCACGGGCAACAGCTAGTTATTAAATAAAGTCGCTTTTCGTGTCTGTCTGTGTGACCGCGTTGTTCTTCTAAACTACACAACGGATTTAGATGAGGTTTTCACCATCATTTGAGAATTTATTTCGAAAGGTTTATTGTTACGTAGACGCTAACGCCATCTGTTATCGAGTAGCAGAACTACACGAAACGTCGATTCGTGGCAGATGTTTCTAGAACATTCTAAACCCTTCTAGAATTTTCTAGATGGTTAACTGTCGTTTTGTAGCATTCTAGATCATTCCCGTAAGTACTAGAATGTTCTCGAACTTTCTAGACTTACACTCGGCATATAAATAGAGGGTTGCCAGCGGTGTAGCGCAGTCCCAACGATCCATCAATTTTTGAAGCGCGGCTCGAAGCGTTTCTTTGATGCCGCCGTGAAGCATCGCAACCCTTTGGTTGTCGAGGCCGCGCGCTATGCCCCCTCTAAAATTAGTAAGACTCGCCGTCCGAGGCATATTCTCACCGACCCTGATGACCCCATAACCCTCCTTCAGGAGAGTAGCAAGGCCACCAGTACGGTTTGCAAACGCAAACCACCTAGGAATACATTCCGACCTCGCCGCCGAGGTCGCAATCGTAACCCCCCCCCCCCCCTATCCCCTACTCGGTGAAGCTGTGCCTGCTGGGGGCACGGCGGAGCCTGTTGCACTTAACCCCCCTATCATGATCCAGCCTGCCCCGTCTGGCTGCTCTATTATTAGCGACGCTCAGTCTTCTAATATTTTACCCTAGTTTTTAAGCCTGGCCGGAGGCTTTAAGTTCGCTTAAAGCACCCACAGGAAACGCTCGGTTAAGCAGTCTCGACCCTCAGTGGTCAACTGCGAGATGTCAGTTATAACTAACTAACTGGTGTAGCGCAGTTCAGCTAGGAATGCGATACAGTGAACCAACAGTGAACTAACAGTGAGCTACAAGTGATTACAAGTGATTCTGCAGTTTCTGATTACTGTATTTGTGATTATTTAAATATAGTGTTTTTGGTGTAAATTGGCATAAATTTATTTATCCCGAAACCCAGCTTGTAACACTATTAAACTTAGATGTAAAAAGACATCTCGATAAAGTCGTAAAAACCGAGTGAAGCAGGGGCGGGTCGCTAGTATGAGATAAAGGGTAATAATGAGATAAAAACATACTCGCTAGAGTTATTAGACGTAGTACTGGATCTGCCACTGATGACCGGGTTCTTTGAAGTCGGGCCTTTGATCTGTCCCATAGCGCGCCCGCGCACTACAAACGGACTGAAACTCTCTGAAAATGTCGGCGCCAAGTCACGAAACGTGTGGAACATCTGCGAAAAATAAGATTTTAACTTTACTGATCGAGATCAGAAATGGTTAGCCCTTTGTTTTAGCCTTAAGCCCGCCACAGATAGCTGCGCACGGGTATATAAAAGATCGCTTTTAGCGATAAGACCGCCCATTGTGTCACCCTATGCAAAATTTCAACATTCATACCTGTATTTTAAATGGTGTGCATAATAAAGAGTATTCTATTCTATGTTTTACACAGGCAGGGTAGCCCGCGAAATTCAAAATTTCTTACGTTTTTTGCAATTTGGAAGTCAGTATTAGGTTGTATGTTGATCTAAATATGATTCGCGGCCGTATCAAATATTTATTTATAGAATTATAATCATAAAAATTAACAACTCTCTAAGTCATATTACCCTATTGAATGACTATTTCATGAAATGATGAGATTTGATGCCAATTCTAACTTATGGAGTTGTATTGAAAAAAAGAAAGAAAATACATTTATTTAGCACAGACTAACAGGCATACATAATAATATTATAATTATTAAAATAATATATATTGCTGATTCTAATGATTATAATTCTGTAAAGCCTTATTAGTTATGGCCGCGAATCATATTTTAATCAACATACAACCTGACACTGACCTGCAAATTGCAAAAAATGTAAGAAAATTTGAATTTCGCGGGCTACCTTAGCGCATCCCCGCTTCCAGCTGCCATGTTATCAACACATAGCGGACCATGCGCACGCTACGCATTGCTGCGTGGCAAACAGACGTCAGAGGAGCACGCGTGGGTTGCAGCTGATGCGCCGCCCGACCGAAGCTGTACACACGTTACGAAGCCACGGCAGCCATTTTTCCTCCCCGCTACCTGTTCACGCCCTTCTCTCTTCCAAACCTTTGCAAGCGCTTCTCGCTCTCAATCTAAAATCTCCAATATTTGTTTTCCAATGTCGAAGAAGTAAGTTATTAAATTCGTCTTCCGATTCATCATCTGACGAATCAATCTAGCAAAAATATTGACATTTAGCACAAATACGTGTGCTCTCTAAGGCGGCCAAGACAAAATGGGCGTTGGTGTGGCGCCGGTGAGCTATCAATGTGTGGCCGTATCGCTACTTGGAGCCACGTAGCTCAAATGTCAACAGTGGCCGTGTATCATCGTGTGTAGCTATATGTGGCCGGCTTTAAGTAAAAAGACAGACACGCTTCATTTAATTTTTAAGAAATAGAAAACCTCTAATGCGTCCGTACCTGAAATAAAATATAACATGCCAAGGATGTGTTCAAACGGGCCAAGCATTCGCGAGATTGATCGGACTGACGACAACTGTCTATTCTCACCTGAAATTCAAAGCACTCCATCAAGACGGTGTACTCAAAGGGCCTGTTATAGTCGTGGTAAGGGTCCACCATCTCTATGGTGCTGCTACTGTCACCTTGCATGCCGATGATCTCACAACACAGCTTCCTCATCTCGTTGCACGGCAGAGGCAGGTGTCGGAGAACATCGTCGTCCCACCATTTGGTTAGTGATCTGGGAACGAAAGAAAAATCATTGTACGAGTACTAAAAATGTTACTTATTTTTTCTTCTACTAAAGAAATACATTAGTGTAACAGTTTCCTTTCAATGATATTATAAATAAAAAGACGTAGATAGGTTACCTACTCAATATTCGATGTTCAAAAACGGCACATCGTCGAACTATTTGATGACACGTAGAAGTAGGACGGCATGTCGAAATCATCGGAAACGAGAAAGAGACAAGACGACGAAAATGTGGCAAATCAGCCAGATTTTGACGTGCCACTAATGGAGCGTGTATAACCTATCTATCTCTTTTTATTTATAATATCATTGTTTCATTTAGTCAGATGCCTCTGCTGATAGCAGCACTTTTCATAAAAACCTTGCGTGTCAACGTTCACTCACACTACGACACTAATGACTTATAGAAACTGACGGCTATGAAGGCGGTCCGTGACAGAAGTTTTGCGCTCAACGCAATTTCGGTGCTGCGAATTTTATAAGTAACTGCCGTCTCTAGACGCTGCGGGCTCGGCTCTATGGCAGGAAACATATCAGTACTGAAAATTCACCTGTATGAGAACAATAATTTAACGGTACATTTACGATTTTGATAGTTTACTGAGAACCGTAGGTAAATTTACCGGTATTCTGTAGCCTATTATTGACCGAGCGAGCGAAGCAGTCAGTTTGTTGGTACTCCTCTACAGGTCGTATTTTACACCCGATCTGGACGAAACATAGTATACAGGTTTTACGACTTTATTATTTTTTTTTGCCGTCGGGGATTTTTGATTGAAAGGGTACTTCCTCCAAAAAGTCTCTGTCTGTCCGTCTGTCACAGCTGGATATCTCAAGAACTACTAATGCTATCAACTTGAAATTTGGAACAATTTTAGATGACGTTTGCCCAACTACCTATTTTGCAAATAAGAAAGAAATATTTTTTTTTGCAACAGGGACTGAAAGGGTGTCTTGAAAATTCGAAGTGGGGATGCTAGGGCATATGGAAAAACAAATATTATATGACAGAGCGCTGTTTGCACATTCTCAAACATTTGTTTTCCTTTTTTTAGGTCGCCTAGTTTTCGACTCTTGATGAAAAAAGTAAAAAAAAAATCCGTCTCCCATCCCCTTATCTCCGAAGTTGTAAAAATTTGAATTTATTCTATGTGATATATTTTTATGTAAAGATTACAGGAAAAATAAAACGATCTCTAAATAGCACACTTTTTCAGAAATTGGAACGGACCCTCGGTGCGCGAGTCCGACTCGCTCTTGACCGGTTTGTTGTTTTATTTGAAAGGTAACTTTAAGTTGGTCACATAGAACATATGATAAAAAAAAAATGTTATTCCGTTTTAAATAACTTTAGTGGTAAGTACCTAAGTATAGAAATTGATGCAAAAAAGTTTGTGCTCGTGAGGTCTATTGTTCGCAGAGCTACTATTCTCCATTTGCAATAAGATTAGACATTTAAACAAACCTTTTTACAGTCCATTCAACCGATTTTGACTTCTATTCCGTAGGCTTAAGGATGGCATTACAGGCAGAAAAGTGGTCACAATACTACATGTTTACATGTTTACTACAGCTGCCATTTGTCATGCCACCAACGTAATAGAAGTCAAAATCGGTTGATCAGACTGTAAAAAAGGTTTGTTGAAATGTGTAATCTTGTTACAAATGGAATATAGTTTATTTACCTGTTATTAGGAATATACACCATTGCTTCAGGGTGATGTAGATAATAATCGCTCTGGTACTCCCAAATGGGTGCTCTGGAAGGATCGGGAACAAATAGTCCGAGGAATAAGTTCATCGTGTTTTGTTTCTCAGCATCGGAGAATGTGTTGGAGTAGTATCTACTTAGTGTCTGCATGATGTCGTTACCGTGCGACGACCATGGCGCAGTTTTACGATACGTCTTGATTCTGTAACATAAATAAATATTGAGAAGCAGGAATAAATTAAAATGTATGGTTTGTGTGTGGTAAATAATAACAGCCGCACGGGTCGATCTTCAAGGTTAAGCATCGCTTACCGAGGTCAGTCTGAAGATGGGTGACATCCATTCAAACTCAAACTCAAAACATTTATTTCAATTAAACCAATTACAGGCACTTTTGAATTATCAAGGGGTCGGTCAGTCAGAAAGATGAAGCTAGGCGCCCATTCCAAAGCATAGTAGGTACCTATGGAGAAGAACGGGCAAGAAACTCCACGGACACTCTTTTAAATCAAGATATGGTTACAAAATAATGGTTACATCATTCATGTTGAAATTTTACATGTGAGAACGATGCAGAACGTTAAAAGCGTCCTTAAAAAAAAACAATTCAAATATTTAAATTAAATTAAAATAAGCCGTGGCCGCTAAGGTATGACCAGCCTTCACTGACAGCGCTTGTTCACGAACCTCACGCATGGATTAGCTAAATGATCCAACACGCGCCACCATCAGCGAGACATTAGAGTGAGCGTCACATACTCTCAGCCGCCAGGGCACATTCAAGTCAAACAAAGACGTACCCAGTAAATGGTAGCTTTAGAGTATGTACATAGTACTCACACATGTGCTATGCAATTATATAATACAAAGGAGATTGAGTCTATACAATGCAATGATAGTCTTACAATCTTCAGCAGCTCGAACAGTATCTTCAAATGTTAATTAATTAGTTGTGGTTGTGGAGCAGGACCAGCATTGAGCCAAGCATTTTTATCAGTTATGTAATCCCCAAACTTATAATATGCCTGCCTGCATAGTGTGCGTTAAAACGCACACTATGCAGGCAACTTGTATAAATACAAGTTTTGAATTTAGTCTCATTGAGTTGAAGTATGTGTGGAGGTATTTTATTGTAACATTTTAAACAGTACCCCATGAACGACGAGTCTACTTTAGCTAGTCTGAAACCTGGTTGAGCTAATAGGTCCCTTTTTCTAGTACTATAATTATGCCTTTCACCTCTTTTACTAAAAAGATGTAAATTTTTCCTTACGTACATGATATTTTCGTAGATATATTGACAAGGTACCGTCATGATGTTAATTTCCTTAAACAGTTCCCTTACAGAATCGCGCTTGCGGAGATTATATATGGCTCTAATGGCTCTTTTCTGCAAAATAAAAATTGACTCGAGAGTAAATCATTAACATACACTAAAAAGAGGAAAGGACCCAATATTGAGCCTTGTGGAACACCCATTTTTACATTTAAACCAAGTGAAGTGATACCATTTATTTGAACTTGCTGTTGTCTATCATTTAAATAAGATTTTACTAAACGGAGCGCAAGTTTTCCAAATCCGTAATGCTCAAGTTTCAAGAGTAAGGTTTCGTGATCGACGCAATCAAATGCCTTGGTCACAAAAAATTCCTATGGCGTCTTGGGCCTCTTCCCACGCGTTAAAAATGTGTTTTAATAATGTTACACCGGCGTCGGTCGTACAACGTCCTTTGATGAAACCAAACTGTTGATCGTGAAGTATTTTATTCGTGTTAAAATGATTGAGCATTTGATTAAGCATTACTTTTTCAAACACCTTGCTGAAAACTGGCAACACGGATACGGGTCTATAATTATTTGTGTCCATACTGTCCCCGGATTTAAAAAGTGGTATTACCTTACTGTATTTCATTAAATCCGGGAAAACTCCCTGATCCACACACAAATTAAATATTAAGGCTAAGTATGGCGCTATAGTCTCAATTATGGAGGTACAGACTTTAATGGACATTCCCCAAAGATCTTCGGTCGGTTTGATCTTAATTTGCTTAAAAGCTTTTATTACTGTTATTGGGTTAATGTGCTTAAAGTTAAATTCAATCGGGCAGGCCGAAACGTTCGCCTTTACTAAATCAAAAGAAAGTGAGGGCGAGGAGTTAAATATTTCAGTAGTTTTAAGTGGGATACTGGTAAAGAAATTTACAAATTCTTGAGCAACTTCTTTGCTATCGCAAATGAGACCACATGACGTCTCCAGTGTGTAATCAAAATTATGCTTTTTGATCCTGTTAGTTTCATTATTGATAATTTTCCAAACTGTCTTAATTTTATTCTCTGCTGATTTAACCTTGTTGCTAATGTATGAAGCTTTAGCTGCCTTACAAGTATTCTTAAAAATTCTAGAGTAAGTAGAAACATACTTATTAAAAGATTCCGTGTTAATATAAGGCTTAAGGCCATACAGCTCGAAAAGTCTTTCCCTACTTTTCCTGAGTCCTCTAAGTTGCCCAGTCACTAAATAAAAACTTAGGGCTTATAGTTTTTGTGATCTTCTTAAAAGATTTATCGAACTCTGTTTGGACTACCGATAAGAATTCTTCATACAAAACATTACATACAGAGCCCGCTTCGATACCTCGGAAAGCACCCCAGCTGTCATTCAAAAGTCAGAGGCCCGAAAGTCTGACAACCAGTCTTGCCAAAAGGTTAGTCTGGAAGCCGACCCCAATGTAGTTGGAAAAAAGCTAGGCAGATGATGTTTGTAGCAGCACTACGAACGGTTAAAAGATGTATCTTCCCTTTATTAGTATATTTAGGCTAAAAAATTGTATAGTATTAATTATCATGCTCATAAAAAAATACTTGACATACCTATGTACAAGCTGCGACCCTCCATATTGTAAGGCCAGTGTATCACCATGGTCCTCATACAATCCTTCAAGCAGCCTGGCGCAGTCCGAATCAAACTCTATATTTGGCTCTCCTAGGAGTCCCAAGGCATATAACTGGAAAATAAGTTAAGGAGATTAAGATTTAAGAATCAAATCTGGGTACTAACAGAACTTTACTTCAAATATTTGTTCAAAGATCCGAGTTATGTTTACATAATACAAAATTAACTTTAACCCAACAGAAATAAGGTTTATTTTACATTATCCGAATAACGCGAATATTTGGCAATACAACAGCAGAATTTAATTTTAATCAAGCTACAGGTTGGCTTGATTGCAAACCTATTACTTACAGAAAAGAGGATAAATTTACATAATTTGCTTACTTGGTGTGCGAGAACACACTTCCCGATAGCGAACTGTGCAGTATTGGTCCTGTCGAGGCAGTCCACACAGTTGACGCGCACCAGTCCAGTCTGCAGCCGTCCCCCCTGGTGCCCCGCTACCCCCGTCACCTCGTCGACCCCGCACGTACTCAGGAATATACCCGTCTTGCGAACCGCTGTGCGGGCTATGGCCGACAATCTGGAAATAAATATATTTCTTATATTAATAGGTACTATGGGCCAAAGTTCCGCATGATCACCTCAAAGGCGATAATCACATAGCACGGCTCACGTCTCGATCGCACAATGTTCGTTTGTCACTAGTTGCGCTCTCACAGGAATATTTTCTTAAGTGAGCATGCTTAAGTTTTGTCCATAGTACATTAAAAATAAAACAGGGTATTTTTGATTTATTTGGCGAAACATCACAGACGTGATCGGCAAAAAAAACGAAAACAAAAGTCTTTATTTACATTAGGCTGAGAATCAGCACTTTTTAAACGTCAAAATTACTTAGGACAATTCCCCAAAACGCCCCTCTTCACCAATGTAATAGTTAATATTATATGTAGTAATAAAACATAGTCTCTGCGGAGTTTTGCCAGGTAAAAAAGGCTTTGTGTATTTTGTATGGCAATAATTAAAATGTATTTTTTTTTTTTTTATTGAAAGAGTATGTACTAAATATTATATCATAGTCACCAAAGCTTTAGAATAAAGGCCACCAAACACTTGTATGGCGACTTTTGCGTTCAAAATACAAGAGATCCAAGTTTTAGGTCCAAAAATTTATGACAAGTCATATAAACACAAACAACGTACTAACAAAACATCAAACAGTGGTAGATCTACACTACAGGGTGTGTATCAAACTGAACAACTTTCTCCATGGGACCAACATCGTAATCGAGAATAAATTATCAGCCGACCCATTCAAAACTCCAATAGCTACTCATCCCAAATGTTTGGGACAGCTGATTATTTTTTCTCGATTACGAGATGGTCCCATGGAGAAAGTTGTTCAGTTTAATGGTCTGTACCAGACCATAAATTTAACCACACCTACTTTCTGATACACCCTGTATAGAGTTATTCAATGATACCTGATAATGATCATGATTACCCTTTTTGGTAGCTGTACTTTTTGGTGTGTGAAGAAGTAGAATATTTATAACTCACTTATCCAACACTTTAGCATCTGATCTCTTATTGGTCCTAGCCATATCCAAGTGGTAATATTGCACGGCGTGTTCAGGAGGCAAGAACTGGTTCAAATACTTTATTCCATTGCTTATCACATCTGTTAACAGAGACTCGTGTTTCTTCTTTTCTCTTTTCTTAACTAAATTCAAGAACATTATAGGTGACCCATATCTTCTCATCAGGTTATTTAAATGCCTGCCTGGTATTTCAGCATATGGATCACTTAAATCTATTGATATTGCTGGTTTCGGCACCATTTTCGAGACGTCTTGAGACCAGTAACTAGGTATAGATCCTCTCATTTGAACAAATGAACTGAATCTGGAAAGAAATTGTGTGGAAATGTGAGTATGTACTTACAATAGGGCATTATTAAGGTTCCGTACCAAAATGGTAAAAAGGAACCCTTCTGGTGTGACTTAGTGTGTCGGTCTGTCTGTCCGTCTGTCACAGCTGAATATCTCAAGAACTACTAGTGCTATCAACTTGAAATTTGGAACAGTTATCTAGACGTTTGCCCAACTGTTTTGCAAATAAGAAAGAAGTAAGAATATATAATTGTTTCTTTTTGCAACACGGACTGAAAGGGGGTCTTAAAAATTCGAAGTGGGGCTACTAGGGCATGTGTGTATCATATGAAAGAGCGCTGTTTGCACATTCTCAAACATTTTTTTTCTTCTTTTTTTTAAGCCGCACAGTTTTCGACTTTTGATGAAAAATGTAATACCATTCCAGCCTTATCTCCGAAGTTTGCATAGAGAAAAATCTGAAATTTACGTAAGTATAGATTACAGGAATAATAAAACGATGTCTCTAAATAGCACAGTTTTTCAAATATCATCAACAAAAATTACATATAAATGATAGTACGGAACCCTCGGTGCGCGAGTCCGACTCGCTCTTGACCGGTTTTTTTTTTAATAGAACAATTGCTAAACCAGTAAAGAAATCGTTACCTGCCAGCAGCAAATGATGATACCATGGAATCATGTACAATCTGTTCAGTTTCCACCTCATTAGCCACATCTCCATGCATGTTTGCCCCTCTCTTCAGGAACCTGGTGCCTGCATACCTATTGCTCCTTCTAGCTATCAATGTGAGATATATAGGTCTGCCAAATATGTTCAAATTACTCTGTTCTATGAACCCATGGACTATGTACAGGATCCAGTCAGGGTGCAGGTGTGAATGTACTGCCGATAGAAGATGACTGTTCCATACAAATCGCCACTCAGGAACTGAGCGAACACCAAAGTCTAATCTATTTGGTTGGCAGCTGGAAATTGGAATAACAAAAAGATTATTTTTATCAGTCATTGACCTCCTTGGAAAATTATTCAAGGGAGAGGCAGACAGTTTTACATTATAATATTGTATGGATAATCATAATCTTACCCAGTCTTTTGCCTCTGTTGCAGTTGACTCTTCCAAGTTTCAAATATATCTTCATCATTATCATCATACTTGTGACATTCACACTTCTCCTGTAAGTTTTGGCTTGAGGTTGACCTTAAGTTTAAGTGGTATACTGCTGCTGTTACAGGCTTCGGGAACAAAGCTGGTGCAAGCTGTCTAGGGGGTGCCATATTCATTTGTAAAGTATGTGTGATATCATAACTATAGCTATAATAAAAGTTAGTTGATAAGTCTATGGCTAAAAACATCTTCAAATATCTCTGTTCATCTGGATGGGGAGGCTTAGTGCTCTCACTAGGAATGTATATCATAGCTGTGTCTTCTATTTTGTAGATGGAATGTGAACCAATTACTGCCACTTTTCTTCTTTTAGTAACTAATATTATGTAGTATCCTTCTAAGAATCTTATGAAACCTGAAAAGGAACAAAAAAAGAGAGATAAAAAGTATCCTATGTCGTAATCCAGGTCATGGTCTACCAATGTGCCAAATATGATCCAAATCCATTCAGCCGTTTTAGCGTGAAAGAGTAACAAACAAACAAACTCACTTTCGCATTAATTTATAATAGGCTTATCAAATGCAATGGAATTTATTGGATAGTAGAAGTAATGCAGTCATAGAAATATAAAAAACAGGAGAAGTGGCATGGGGGCGTGTTTGTGTCCACGCGTTATGCGCACGCTGTGCCTTTACTCGCCAAATGGCCGTCTCCGCGAACTAGTACGCTTTCGACCGTGGTCACGATAAATTATAAAAATGCCGTGTTGTTCAGTGGTTTCCTGCAAAAACCGAAGTGATATTAAAAACTTTGTATCTCACGGAATCACTTACCATATGTAAGAAAAAGTATTTTACTGTATTTATCTTTAAAATCATAAAAAACAACAAACCGTAAAATATTTCTTGCTTTTACTACGTTATTTTTGTTTTCAAATATCGCAGCGGCTGTACTATTTTTGCAGCAAATACATGGCTCCTTAACCACTACCTTAAGTATGTCGCTAAGCGACTGGACAAGCAATGTAAAAATAACAAAACGATACTTTATTTACGCGGAGCGTCGCATAGTACAGCCGCTGTGTCTTGCGGCGAGATAGTGATGAGGTTAAGATCCACTAAAGTAGGCTATCGATAATAATGTCGATTGCCCAACGAATATTATATTGCTATTATAGTTTATTTTTCAATTTGTCAACCGTTTTAGCCCGGTTGGAACACTTGAAAAGATGACGTTTAAGTACGGTTGGAAAACCTTTGAGAATGTAAAATAATCTTTTTTACTGTTTTTGATTATTTTACCTAGTTGAGAAATGCATAACCAACGGTCGTAAAGTAAGTTTATTAATGTTTAGGTGGAGTGTTTTTGGGTTTAAATTATCGCATCTTCGTGCTATTTCCTTACTTTTTTTTGGTTTTGGTATTTTACTTCCGCTAAAGTCTTTAACTATGCACCACAAGATTCGAATTCGTTGTAGTAATCGGTATGGTTCAGATAAAATATTAGTGATTTTTGCTTAAAATAAGTCAACATATTCATGCTATTTATTTGTTATGCATGAGTATGGCATGTGTTTGTTTTCATATATTTAACTATTTCTTAACTAAGGGTTTTTTTAAAAAACAAAAGCCTATTCGCCTGTTGCCTGCTACCTGCTTACCATCGTGAGGTTAAGAAGTATAGACCGGAACTAGTTGACCGCGCCTTAGGTATGTGAGCGGTGGGATGGAGGAGCGGGGGCGCATTACTCAGTACGTGCGTTGCGAACCGCCGCCTCACCCCTGTCTCAGCGGCCAACTAGTTCCTAGACTATAGACTATAGCTTAAGATACTTATTATGTAAATGATAAATAAGTTCTTATAGTACCTTTTTAGCTTCCCAAAAGATACAAATACAAAAAAAGAATGGATTGATGCCACAGGAAGGCCACCTAATTGGTTCCTAACAAATTATAGCACCATATGCTCAATTCACTTTAAGGCAGAAATGTTCTAGTCTCTAAAGAAAACTCGCAGGCTTTTTGAATGAGCAATCCCAAAATTAAGAGACTAAGAGTACGTCAAGTACTGAACAAATACCTCCACTTTACAGGTCAGTGAGTAAACACATCATAACAGGGTTCAACAATTCCTATGGTTTCACAGCCTAAACCAACTTAACCGGATTGTTTTAATTTATCGATTCGTGTTTTTTTTTTTTTTAATATACATTTTTTTTTATTTAAAATATATAATACTTTCTGGACATATCATTTTTTATTTTATTTTCAGGACCCCAAATTTTTCTTGTACTAATAAATGGAAGTATCGATAACTTTCCGATTTAGTCAATCACTAGCGTATATGTAAAATAAATTGCTTTTTGCACAACACAATAATAGCGCCAGATGTTTTTGTGTGAGTAAGTTGTACGGTGCATGGTAAATGCACGCTGTGTGTGACGAGTTAAGGTTTATAATTGATTGTGTAGTATGTTCTGATTTATGAATTGCAAGTGTGTGCGCGACTTTGTATCTATTGCTTTTATTGAACTACATGTGTAGTAGTGGCGCGGTGGTGGGGCCAACCTAGCGACATCGGGTTCTGATACATTTTCAACTACCAGGCATATCTCCTTCTTTCATATATCTATGAATGCAGTAATATATAAATTGTATTTATTTCTATTAATTGGTTCAAAAATCTAAAATAAATTATGTTTTGGAACTAGGGAGTGTGGTGTTTCCTATCTGACTACTATTTATTTATTTAAGTGTACATGCACAACATTACATAATAAAATTATAGTCTGTTTTTTTTAACAAAAGAGTAGAAATTTTTGACTGCGTTGCTATTGGTCTATGTAATCAACATAAAGTCCGTTCCACACAAACCAAATGCTGTAGTTACATGTAAATCAGTTGCACGCACGCGCTTAAATCGCGTCGCACGTGTTTTAGTGAGTGAACCAGACAATATTGTTTGTGCATGAGTCATGGCGGACATGTCTCCTGTAAAGTAAATTTTAGAAGTATTCAATATGAACATATATAACATATGGGCCTTAACAATTTCAAAACAAAACAAAGGTGTTGTCCCCACCCCGACCAATGACCCATCTCACTCTGTCAATATCGGAAATGTGCGAGAGACAACTCAGCACTTGTTTGTTAAAAAAAACAGACTTTAGTTATAATAATTTTTTACTAATACTGATTCTGTTAGCCTGCATCATCCCACTGCTGGGCCAAAGGGGTCTCCCCATGACTTCCAAGAAACTTTAATTTACTAATACTAAAAGATATTTACCAACAATACCAAATGCTGATACAAGTTTGTTAAGTCCTGTTCTCAACCTGTTGCCGAAGCCTATCATATTGA
The DNA here is from genome assembly GCA_946251885.1 of Cosmia pyralina. Taxonomy (NCBI): domain Eukaryota; kingdom Metazoa; phylum Arthropoda; class Insecta; order Lepidoptera; family Noctuidae; genus Cosmia; species Cosmia pyralina. The sequence continues at coordinate 19,709,945 of OX276346.1, forward strand.
GTAGCTGATGTATCTCCTGCTTGTTGTACTCAAACTTGTCATCAACCAGTATCAGCTCCCGTGGGTCTGTCCTATCAATCTTGAGGACACGAAATCTTGTTTCAGTGTTGTTTGAGCCGATCAAATAGAATCTCTGAAATATGTAAATATTATTTTTAGTGTTTTCAATACGCTAGACAGATATTTTATTTGAGTATGCGCGATGCTTTATGGTAGGTATAATAAATACACCCCCTAAAATTATACCTTTGCCATCTCTTCTTGACTCTTTGGAAAGAAGTAAAAATCTTGTCCTGGTCAAATCTCAATTATATACCTATACCCATATTGTATAAATATGATGTTCTACTTACGGCTTTTGTTTCATAGAGAGCTATTCTTTGTATCGAGCTAATTATTGGATGAAACATTATGCTTTGTTTAGACATTTTGGCAAATGTGAAGCACAAAGATCTATCGAATAAAAGGCACACGTAGGGACTGTCGTTATCTTGAGTTTTAGTTGAAGATAATAATGTTATTATGTTTTATTTTATTTTGAAAATAAACAACAATACAGAGTTTCTATTAAAGTACCGAATCTTTTGACGTTACTGACAAGACAGGCTACTGGCAAGGCAGGTTGACATTTTGACAACAGCTGGTTGGTGTCATGTCAAAAGCAATTATTTGTAATGCTAGGTACAGACGCCAGCACATCATGTTACTACAATCTGTCAAATTTCTTTAATAGATTTTCATCTTAATCGCTAAAGCATTAGGTTCAAAGTTCATTGGAAAAATTTGACAGTTTCGGGTGGCTTGATGCATACATAAATACAGATTTCAGATTTCAAATTCTCACGTCCACACACACAGATTTTGACAGCAGACTTGTCGCTAGCAATTTCAAAAACTGTGCGTGGATGTGAGATTTCCTAATCACCAGCGAGTTGCTGACGACTAAAGTCGCTGCATGTGTACATGTTAGTTTATGGAATTAGTGATTGATACAACAAAAAAAAACCGTAAAATTAGTAAATTTCTTCTTTCCAAGCTTTCCAAAGTGATCATGAACGTGGAAAAATAGATATTTACTATTTTTCATAGTCAAATGGAATGCACAGAATTAAAAACTTGCTGTCCCACGTATAACTTGAAAAGCATGTTGTGTATCTCAACATGCTTTTCAAGTTTGACTGCTGATAAATTCCTCGGTATCATTATATTAGGTTGGGGAAAAAGTCTTTTCGCATTATAGTATGTATGAACTTAAAATGAAATCTCTTTGGCTATACTATTTGTATCTGGCTGGTTTTGGTGTCAATGAAAGTTTAAATTTTAAAGAACATAATTCCAAATTCAAGTTAGGAAAATGTGTGATTTTCATTTGTTTTTCGTACTGTTAAGATGAGTGAATCTAATGAAGAAATTCGATACATTTTAAAATTTTACTACAAAAAAGGTAAAAATGCAAAGCAAGCCGCGAAAAAAATTTACAATGTTTATGGACCCAGTGCAGTGTCTGTGAGAGCAGCACAAATTTGTTTTAAGCGTTTTCAATCCGGAAATTTTGATGTCAAAGATGCACGTCACTCTGGTCGCCCTATTACGGATAAAATGGATGCCATTTTTGAAAAATTGGAGCAAGATCGGCATATCAGTAGTTACAACGTAGCTGAAGAACTGGGAATTGACCACAAAATAGTTTCGGAGCATTTGAAAAAAACTGGGTACACAAAAAAGCTCGATATTTGGGTACCTCACGAGCTCACTGTAAGAAACCTGATGAACCGTGTACTCATTTGTGATTCTTTATTACGCCGTAATGAAACCGAACCATTATTGAAGAAGCTGCTAACTGGTGATGAAAAGTGGATCACGTACGACAAGAACGTGCGATAAAGGTCGTGGTCAAAGGCCGGTCAGGCTTCACAGACTGTGGCGAAACCCGGGTTAACTCGCAACAAGGTGATGCTGTATGTGTGGTGGGATTGGAAGGGCATTATTCATTATGAGCTGTTACCGCCAGGCAGGACCATCGATTCTGAACTCTACTGCGAACAACTGATGAGATTAAAGCAAGATGTTGAGAGAAAACGGCCGGTATTAATCAACAGAAGGGGTGTGGTTTTTCATCATGATAACGCTAGACCTCACACATCTTTAGCCACTCAGCAAAAATTAAGAGAGTTTGGCTGGGAGGTGTTAATGCATCCGCCGTATAGTCCTGACCTTGCACCTTCAGATTTCCACCTGTTTCGGTCTTTTCAGAATTCTTTAGGCAGTGTCAGGTTAACATCACGAGAGGACTGCCAAAACCACTTGTCGCGGTATTTTGATCAGAAGTCCTAAAATTTCTATAGCAATGGGATCATGTCCCTACCTACAAGATGGCAAAAAGTTATCGAACAAAATGGTGCCTACATACTTTAGATAAATGTAAATAATGTATATTAAAAAATGTTTTGAATTTTCTTAAAAAATGCGAAGAAACTTTTTCCCCAACCTATTATAATAATTAAGACTCTAAATAAAAGTAAGATGTCGCCAATATTTGCGACCCATTTTTTTAAAAAAACCGCCATTGGGAAGTGTCTGACAGTATTGATTATTAATTATTAAGGTGATTGCGCTGTGGTAGACCGCGAAATTAAAATTTTGCGCTTTTTTCAATTTGCAGGTCATTGTAAGGTTGTATCTTACTGACCGATTATTACTACTACTACTGATTACTTACTTTTATGACAATTTTTTTTTCTTTATTTTTCTTAGTGTGTATTATAGGTACTCATGTAGTGATAACTGATAGTAGTTACTTAGGTACATACACATATTAACATACAATAAAATTAAAATTCAGCGTGGAGCTACATCCATTTCCGCAACATCGGGGAATCCCACCGATATCTGCCGACCACTCTGAGAATACTGTTGGTGCTGCCGCGACTCCGCTAGCAGTAATAGTGTTCTGTGTGCCGCGAGCTCGCGTCGCCAGGGATGCACATCTTTTTCTAATGATGGCAGCAAAACCATCAATTTTATTATCTGCAAACATCCCTGTCGCACTACAATGCCACGGTAGTCGCAGCAGTACTTGTTCTCAGAGCATTATTATAATGAACGCGTAGATCGCTGTATAAGTGTATGCCCGCGTAAGCTTTGGAAAAGCGTAGCGTAGCGTACACTGCGTACATCGTGCAAACCTGCGGGCCAGCATGTTATAACGGACAGCCAGCGACCTACGTTTCCTTTCAATGCCGGGAGCCCTCCAGGTTTTTCACTCAAGTCGCATATGGGATGCCGGGAGCCAACCTGGAGGGTTCATTTTAAATGTACAGACGCCAGCAGGTCAAGCCACCCGAATCTGTAAAATTTTCCCAATCATCCTTGAACCTAATGCATAAGCGATAAAGATGAAAATCTGTTAAAGAAATTTGACAGATTGTAGTAGCTTGATGTGCTGGCGTCTCTACGTTTTTCTTAGCGAATACAGCATTAATAAACTGTGAAAATAAAATCAGTTGTATATTTTATCAAGATTTATTAGTATAGGTACTCGTTGGTTTTCATATACAAGCAATTTTATTTTCAAAAAACTTTGAAGGGAATTTTGGTATGTCAGAAACCATTTTACGGTTACAAAAGTTCACTAAAAATAAAAATATTTATTTTGATATTCTATAACAATTTCGCCCTGACGCTGACGTGAACAAGCTGCTCCGTAAAAAGTATTTTAACAAATGAGTATAATTCTATTCTAAAATAAATATTGCTGCAAACCCAGGAATGTTTTATTTAAAAAAAAATTGCATCTAGAATTCATGTCGAATTCACGTCCAAAGCACCGCCATTTTTAACCGACTTCTAAAAAGGAGGTTCTGTTTTCGACCCGTATGTATGTATGTAAGTATGTATGCTTGTATGTATGTATGTTTGTTTGTTTGTTTGTCCGCGATTTTCTCAAAAACTTGTGAACCAATTTTGATGATTCTTTCGCTACCGTAATCTACATACTTTCAGGAAGGTTTTAGTAGATAATAAATTATGTATGACTCCGTAAAAAGTTATGCGTGATCATACATAAAAAAAATTAAATTAATTAATTAATATACGTGTCGAATTGAGAACCTCCTCCTTTTTTTTCGTCGGTTAAAAAGACATAATTCGAGAATAATTCAGTGTCGAAGCAGATCGTAGGTTCGTAGGCGCGTAGCATCGCGTAACTAGGTTTATCCGCTGCTGTGCCTATGGATCCGCACGCGTGAACCTAGCCAAGAAGCAGGGGGACAAATCGGAATAATTCAAGTTATCTAAATATTAGAATTTTTTTTTTTTTTTTCTATGGCGGTTCTCGAGTTATAAGCGCAGACTTTAAAAAAGTTAATTTAAAAATCAGAAAACCCGACTGCGTAAAAAGTGAGCTTTTAAAAAGATGGAAACAAGATGATGACTTAGTTTGTCTCCAAATATCTAATCTCATGCAGTCGTAGGAATTATGTTCGCATAATTCGTCAAAATGTACTGAACAGCAGATTCTTTTTCGCGATGTCAGGTTTGGTCGCATAGTAAAAGTTGTTCATAATGATGAGTACAATAACCCCTTAAAAGGTTGCCACTGTTTACACGTACACCCTTTATTTATTAACTAACTTCTGGCCGCGACTTCATTCGCGTGGAAGACGTAAGACACCACAACATTACTAAAATAACAGCCACATTTTTATAAAACTTCCATGTGTACTACTTCTACGTCAGTAGTTTTGCTCTCAGCAGTCAACATATAGAGTCAGGACTGGTGACGCGGGAGCAAGTGACATACAGTAGTCCGTGTAAGAAGCAGCTCGTCCTGAGGTTGACACCCGCAGGCCTTCAGTAGCAATTTTCTATAGCTTGCGAAGTTTTTCGTTTTTAGTGAATTAATGAACACGCCGCGTTCTTGCATCTTTATCTTCTTCATTTGGGGTCAGCCCTCCTAGTATATCTACTTCTGCGCTACACCGTATGGTTGTGTGTAGTGTCTTTTGTTGTATTGCTCGCAATCAAATTATTTTGTATTGTTCGTAGCTAATGACGTATTATAAAACATCATTGTTCGTAGCCACGTTATTGGTGGTCGTCCACGGCCTCTATTTCCGTCTTCTATATTCATGACTCTTTTAGTCATAATTATGGTCATCATCTCGCATCATCACATGTCCGTACCAGCGCATGCGGTTTTCACTAAGTTTCTCGTTTATCTTAGCGACTTTAAAGTACCACAGATAAATTAGTTTTTTATTTTATCCATTTTTTAAACTCCACCAGACCAGCGTAACATCTTCATCTCTGTGATGTGAATTTTCTGTTCATCCGTCCTCCTCATCGGCCAGCACTTAGATCCATGTAATAGTGCTGGGGCTTACTGCCCTCTTGTATACGTTGCCCTTGACTTTAATCGGCATACGGGAGTCACATGGGATGCCAGACAACGATCTCCATTTCAGCCAGGCACAAAACTGATACACGCATTCTTACAGATTAGGTATTCCTGACGAATGGCTATCACTAAAATAACAACAAACATAAAATAACACAACAGCAACAAACAACAACGTAATAGGTAACAGGTAACAGTAAATCGTAAACTATGTGATTTCCATTAACAGTCGCCTAACAATAGATTTTTTTTATAACTATATATGACAGAAGAAGCCTTAACTTAATGTTTTTCTGTGTACGTTCTACAAACTATCACATATTAGTATTACAAAATGTAAAAAACTATATAAAAACGTGTGCTGTCTCACGTACCTGCCATGTACGTACTACGTACCGAAACTAAGAAATAAAACCTAAACATTATTAAAGTACTTAAATAAAAGAAAACGTAGTAGGTACTTTATAAAATAAAAATACAATTACCAGAATAAATAAATAATAATAAACACAAAAGAAGCGATCTTCCTCCTCTCTCCTACTATGCTGTGCCCGACATGGTCCATAATTGTGTCATTAATTTTAAGCTAACCAACTATTTTACATTATGGAATGCAATAAAGAACTGAGAATACCTATGACTAACCATGGAGCTAATAAATTAATAATAATTAAGTAATTCATATTTAAAACAAACACAAAATTTTCGCATCCGCCATCTTGGGTTTACATTAATTTTTACCTCACCACCGACATTAGCACCCTCGAAAACTACGAAAACGACACCCCATGGCGAAAAAATTGTAAATTTTTGGATCCACCATCTTGGTTTTTTAATTTTGATCAAATTCACACTTTCTCTCTCACTTAAAGAGAAAGTCGAATAACACTTTCTGTAAGTACGTTTGTACAAACATTTTACACGTCAATCATATTTTTAAAACTAGATGAGTTCGGCGTTTCCTATCTGACTACTTTGAGAAGAAAGGTCGAAATAAACTCACAGGTCTCTTTTAAAGTTCAGACACATAATCATGGTCAGATCGGGTGAATCGGGAGATTGGGGTCTGAAATGGTCTTTTGAGGAGGGAACCACACAGATTGAGTGGATCTGTCCAGTCAGTGCGCGCATTTGTCAGTATTCATGCAGCTCCACTTAGAACTTAAGAAGCTCAACGATTCGACGAACAATACCAAAGAAAAGACATTTGGGTAAGCCGCATAAATTACTCAAACTGCCAGACTGTGATTAAAACTAACTGAGAAAAGAAAAACAAAACAATGACCCACGTATTCTTCACATTCTCAATAATTAAAAATAATACAATACTTTACAAAGTAAATATTCATGTCGTTGTACGCACGGCTACAGATCAAGCTATATATTTCCAGTATAACTTGATCTCGTATTGGACAGGATTTCCTTAGAATGAGAGGTCAGCATAAACTGGATTTGTATAGCTTGATGTGTAGCCGTGTGTACAATATGTAAAATGGTATTTAAATAGAAAAAAAAAATGCAAAATAAAATAAACGTTACGTGACGATTTATACCAGTTTATTTCAACCGCAAGCCGCTTTCGTTCCAAAAGAAGACAAAAATATCAACTGTTGCGAATCGAATTACAAAGCAGCAGACTAGCAAAGCAGTCGTCGAACCGCTAAGCTACGAGTATTTGTTTATTTGAAAGTTGACTAGAATAGCCATTCTTATCCTCAAAAGACTATTTCAGACACCAATCTACATGGTCTTCACATGATCTGACCAAGATAGTGTCTGGACTTTTTAAAGAGACTGTGACTGTGAGTTTGTTTCGGCCTTTTTTCTCAGAGTAGTCAGATAGGAGACGCCGACCTCATCTAGTTTTTAAAAATACTATGATTGACCAATTAAAATGTACAAACCTACTTACAGAAATAAAATCATTTATCATTTATATATTTCAGGATCGATTGATATCAAAAAAAGTTTTTGTGAAAATTGTCCATTTTCTTGCTGACTGTATTTTTTTTCAAACTCTGTGATTGCAGCTCATAATGTTTCAAAAAGTTAAGGACAGTAGTCTTCTTGTCCGGTTTTTGAAGAATTCTTAAACGGAGTTTAAACTTTCAATAGCTATTGATTCGACAAAATTATCTATTTAGCGAATTCCTTCCTTATGCTCGATTTTTAAGGTCCCCAGATAAACCCTCGATAGTAATTCACTCGACTTTTAAGCTAAATTCTTCCATAACAAAGTGTTCAGAAACACGATATCGAACCAATAATTACCATTGAATGGATAAACCTCAGAAACGGGGCAGTTGCAGAATACAGTTTACAGCAGCGGTAAAGGTAGACCTGCCCTAATTGCCCCATCTCAAAAATGTACCCTGTATAAGTATGTCATGGACTGCTTAGCTCTATCAAGGTATACCGCAATAATAGAGGTTAAACCTATAAAACTATCTGCAATGTTCTAACCTTTTGGCTCGTCTTTTTACAATTTGGGGTAAACAGTAGAAGAATACTTACATAAAGCAATATTGCTTAATCCCCATAGCAAATAGCGTGATAATTCATAGCTTACAGACTGACCAGACTTATAGGAAATGTCTATACAAAATTTTAACAGAATCTATCCAGTAGTATTTGCGTCATTACATTCATTCAGACAAACAGATAAACAGACAAAAATTCTAAAAACTTTATTTTCGGCATTAGTATCGTTCCCATTGATAAACTATCTTGAATCCATTAATTTTTTTAGGTTACACAGGTTATCTTTCCAAACTTCCATTAATTTTTTCAAACTTCCATTTTTTTCCATTTTTCCAACTTTCTTATTTAAGAATCGATTGTAATAACACAAACACTAAATCTTATGGGAAAACCGCATCCAAATCAGTTAAGCCGTTTCTGAGATTAGCGCGGTCAAACGCACATACAAACGGACAACAAGAAAAACAGACAAAAATTCTAAAAATCATTGTTTTCGGTTACCAGTAACAGTTTTCACAAATATCTTCCATGTACTGACAGCGATCAGTTATACTTTTATTATTATGTATACGTGTATATGTGTTTGTGTTATTCACATGCAGTACTGAAATTTTTCGATTAATTATAATTGTGAATAAACCATGGATATAATGGGGAACAAAATATTAACTTAAAAAGATCGAAAACTTAATTGATTGCGTTGATGTCTTTTCTATGCACATTCTAATGAATGACACTACAAACATTCAATTTTATATTTTTGAAAAATATCTGTTTCATTGATTTCATTAACGTAAGAGTGTTTAGAAAAGACAGTATTAACTAGTATATTGTCTATTGCTTATTGCATACAATGCACATAATTGCAATTATGCACATATTGCACATATCGTGAATCATAATGAACTATATTATTTTCGTATTTTCATAAAAGTTTTAAGTGTCACTTAATTTCATAAGCAGATAATAACTTTCAAAAAGGATTTTGTAAGTAGATTTGTTTTGTTTTTTGTTTATCAGTGTGGTATCGTAGGATCGTAGGCATCCGTACGGCGGTTTATTCGATACCGAGACCAAAGTTCTTTTAAAAACCTTTAAGACTTCGAAACTTGCTCTCTTTTGAAGGCACTACGGTAATAGCATTTTGAGATTTTAATAACATAAAGATTTTAAAAGCTTCAATGTCTTGAGAGTTTAATAGCTCAACTGCTCAAGCTATTGTATTCTTAAAACCTGTCTCTCATTATAGGAACGAGAAAGAAAGACTTTTGTTATTCAAGATGTCATGTTTTTAGTTCACTCTATCCGTGCAAATATAAAACACTAGCTCTTGCCAGCGGCTTTGCCCGCGTGGATGTCGGAAATTATTCCGGGAAAGTACTACCGGGATAAAAAAAGTAGCATCGTTCATTCACTCTTCTTTCTTTGTCCAGGCGGTCTTTCATTGGAACGCGCTCCCTCTGAACATCAGGACGGCAACCAATCGATTGTCTTTTAAAGTGAAGACACATGAGCATAATTATACGTAAGAAGTTGGCAGAAACATCACAGCGCTGATTTGCTGTATTCATTTTCTCCTCTACTGATCGTTATTTCTCCTGACAAAGTTTATTCTGTTTGTATGTATGTATACAGGGTTAATGGTAAAACACCAGCAACCTCTTGGAACATTTTTTACTATGGCACCAAACCTGAAATCACGAAAAATAAAAATTGGCTGTTCAGTACATTTATCTACATCAAACTCGTCAAAATGTAAATAGCATTAAGTCCGCCTTTGTACGGTATTTCTTTAACTTGTGCAAAAAAATTTAATTAATAAATATGTGTGCCAAATTTCATCTAGATCCGTTCAGCCGTTCTGGCGTGATTGACTAAACAAACATCCATCCATCCATCCAAACTTGCGAAAGTTTGGATAAAGAAAGTTTGGCGTTTAGAATATTAGTAGGAAGTAGGATGATGTTTCATTGATTGACGTTTTGTACGAGTAAAAGGATAGAGATTTTCCGTAAAACTTTCAGTTTTCATTACTTTTCATTGTTTCAGGAAGGTTCTGTACACTTTCGTGCGAACCGCAGTTAAGTAAGACAGCAAGTAAAGGGTCTACCTACTGTATTTATAATCCTCCCGCATTAATTAGCATTACTAATTAAGATAAAAAAGGAAGATTCTCGCGAAACGAACACGGAGGCGGGAGATTTCAGATAATTTTAAGCAAGAAGCTTGAATCAAAACAAACCCAGATGCTTTATTAATTAAATTATTAAGTAGGTAAGTTTGATTTGAACAATTTTTTCGTGTTTCTGTTTTAGAAAATGAACTGTTAATAGTTTCTATTTTATAATAAGCCAACTCTGTCTGCCCTTTCGGGAATATACGCGTGATTTTATGTTAGTATGTTTACGATAAGCAAAGATAGTTATCTTTGCTTATCGTATTAATTGTTCAGGAAAGGAACTGCAAGGTATAAAAGAAAAGCAGCCAACATCATGAATGAACAAAAGCTGCAGGTGCTCATTAATGGTGTCGGCCGCATCAAAGAGTGAATCAGTGCAAGCGTTGTCAGAGCCCCTGCAGAAGACGTAACGTAGATGTACGTAGGTACATAATAATATGTAACGAGACATATTGTTACGTCAAAGTGCCACTCCCAAGCTCACTGAAATATTTGTGTGAATTCGGAACTGGGTCAAGCTGTCGTTATTCACGTCGCTATCCCCCGAATTACAGCAAGCCTCGGCTGGCGACCATCCCGTTTTGTATTCCGAGGGTTTTTAGATAACCTGCCGGTCTGCATTGAACATTCATTGTGTGAGTCCATGTGTGTAAATGAGGCTCTGGGCCTCCGGCCGAGGCAGGAGGCAGCGGGCGTGGTGCGGCGCGCGTGCGCGTGGGGGCGCTGCCGTCGCCGCGCGCCAGTCCCGTGCGCGTCTCCGCGGCCGCAGTACCTGTGCGCGTGCCGCCCTCTCCTCCACACACGATACTGCCACTCTATGAAATAACAATGAATTCCCACACTGTCCCCCTCGCAGCTGTGCTACTATAATAGTTTATGTGATCGCCACCGGCCCAGTGCTCTCCCGGCCGCGCGACCGGTCCAGATCGGGAAGCTGCGCCGGCCTCACGCCCGACTACAGTGGAATGCGGCAATTTTAACTACTGCGGACCCCGGAGACCCATATAAGAATAGGGATCGAAAGATTACAATCCCAACAATAAGGTAAGTCATCTATATGTCTCTATTTATTTTAGTAGATACCTATCCTACAAGAAGTACCGCATCGGTGTTAAGATGATTTCATAAAGTAGAGTAGACTGCTGAAGTAAATAAAACATCAAGTCCGTGCTATTACATCTCTATATCACAGAACGCCTATGGGTACTTACAGCTTTACTGTTACTACGAGAGTTTAAATATTATTACACTTTGAGCTTACTTAACTCTAGCTTCAACATAAAACTTGAAGTTAAAACACTATTTTCATGACTTAACTTTGACTTCAACCATTTAAAGTTGGTGTATTGAAAACTATTCTTATTACGGCAGAATATTTTATTTAAACTTACTGTATTATTTAATCTTGTGCTTAATTGACCATTCAAACCATTCATTAAAGGCGTTGATCGGTAATCTTAAATCATGGGCAGACTCTTTAAAAACTTGACTTAACTGACGAAAGCAGATAATACCGATAGTGAAAACATTAACTTCTGAAAATTAATTACGAACTGTATGAGAAAACGACAACTCTTCTTCATATTTCATTTATGTTTCAGTACCTCTACCTAATGAAATCTAATATGAAATCTTTGACAGCGCTTTGCGTTGCATATTTTGCTGTTCATAAGAACGCCAAAATGCCTACGCCCTACATTTGTTTAGATATAGTTTATAAGCTTTATTAATGCCTTCTTTAATCTATACCTACCTACTTAACAATAAAATAGTCTAAATGGTGCAGCTAAGATCTACATACCTACACCTACTATGATTGTTTTCTCTTACCTACTACCAATCGAAAGATAATTTTTTTAAATTACGACGAAGTTGAAAATTAATAGAGACCCCTACATTGCCTACATTTTATTATATTAAACCTAGTATTCACAGCGAATTAAAAATAAGTTTAGGCATCAATAACTAATGAATAATATTCTTTCGGTTTTTTTCATCCTTGAATGTGTTCAGCCCGATCGCGAACAGTGATAGGTAGACCGAGAATCGATTAGTTTAAAGCCGTTACGAAATTCAAACACAATTCTTAAAAACAAAGCGGATAACATTGAGCAGACACACAACACATACATTATGTTAATATTATGTTCTTGAACGAATCCAGACGAAAGAATAAGAAATCTTTGGGAACAATAAAATAATCTACTGAAGAAAATCAAAATGAACCAGGTTCATTTGAAATAATTGTCGGCAATAATTCTTTCAATAACGTACCGAGACGTTCTAAAATTGCAAAAGAGCCGTGATGTCAGAGCACTGAGCAGTAAGCAGGCAGGTATACGACGGATTAAGTAAGATAGCCATGGATCGCTTTCTTTTCTGCCGACATCGAGTCTAGGAGATCTATTCAGTTTCGCTCTCAATTTCTCACGGTAAACGCCGAACGCGAGGCTTGAGAACAAAAATGCTGAATGCATTGTTGTGTTCCATCTCTTTTGCAACGAATATCAATCTTTTATGACGTTGCAATTTTTTTAAATATATTTTTCAGACGTGCAATTTGTTTAATCTTTCAATGCTCGCCATCAGTTTTAATTAGTTTATAAATCTTCTCAGGTTACTGTATGCAGAAGTATCGCTACACACAAAATGTTATGGATAAAGAACTGGTTCGCGTTTTTTATTAACGAAAATATTGACATTAATTGGATGAATTAATCAAACAGCTGTAACATTTTAGTTACTATGTGCTGTGAATTTTCGTATCAAACGATTTATGGCGCGCGCAAGTGCGTGTTAAAATAAATAAACCATTGATTTACAGATTATCTGTGCCATGGTTGGAATAAAATGTTCAATGTTCATTTAGTGTAATAGTAATTGGAGCACGCGGTAAAGAAATTAATATCCCACCAGTAACCACACGCTTGACTGGCCTCATTTGGTAGTAGATACAAAGACTTTTATAAACGTATAATTTATAAAGAAACTACCCATACTCCATTTACAATAAGATTAGACATTTAATAAAACCTTTTTTACAGTCCGTTCAACCGATTTTGATTTCAATTGCGTTGGTGACATGACAAGTGGCAGCTGCAATAAACAGTTGGTATTGTAACTACTTTTTTGCCTTTAATGCCATCCTTAAGCCTACGGAATAGAAGTCAAAATCGGTTGAATGGACTGTAAAAAAGGTTTGTTGAAATGTCTAATCTTATTATAAATGGAGTATAATATTGCAGAATAGTGGGAACATAAAGTTAGAGACCAGGTCAAAGACTGAGCTTGTTAATGAGATAACTATTAGGTAGAATAAATTGTTCTTCTTGCTAAAATAATTGCATTGTTTTAGGACCTACAACGAGTACTTACTTATTTTATTCATAATTCCAAAGCACAGTCTATCGTACTACCGTCCATATTGCCTACTCCCAACGATATACCTAGGTATATACATATAGGGTAGGATACATTCCAGAAGCTTGTAACCAGAACCTAGCTGTGAATTTAAATATCAAATACGACAAAAGGGACTACCCTTTGTTTAACCGCGATAGTATTGGAATCATTCCATTCTGGCAACAGTTACCGTGGTAACAGTTTGACCGCAGCGGAACTGTTACCAAACCACAATATGGAGCTAAACCATGAGTTACAGTACAGTAATACTAGGTTTACCCTAGCTTACACTGCAATAGATAGGTACGCCACAATTTGGATGTTGCACGCTTGCACAGTTTAATTCTTACTTCATATACAGTTTGGCATTGGGGCAGAGCATTGGTGGTTGGTGGTTGAGTAATTTTGAACAAAGAAGGACTATTGTAAATCTCTATTTGATTATACTAATGTATATATGCTAGCTAATTACTTAGGATATTCAATTATTACAGTTATTAAAGATTCATTAAGAAAATCTTAGCAATGTAGTAGGTATTTGAAAACAGGTAAGTAATTACTTCCAACTAGAAGGACATCCCAACATTGTAGGTAACAGTTAGTTTCAGAGGTTGCATCTCACAATACATACATAACTTACGGATAATTAGAATTTAATCAGATTTCGAAAGACTTTGTGCATGTGTGTTTTATTTTTATACACAAAATTAGCTATTATTAACGACACAGCAGTATGCCTTGTCTGATTAAGCGTTTTGACACCACATGATCTACATGAGATGTGAGAGCAGTGGTGGCCCAGTGGTAACGGCCGTAGCTTACGAATTGTACGTCGTAGGTTCGAACCCAGACAGGCACTTTACTTTGTGTAAATTATTTCATCACCACTGCTCTCAAAACGGTGAAGGAAAACATCGTGAGGAAACCGGCATGTCTTAGAACCCAAAATTCGAAGACATGTGATATCTATAATACCAACCCCCGCACTGGGCCCGCGTGGTGGATTACGACCCACTTCCTCTCACCGAGAGGAGGCCTGTGTCCCAGCAATGGGAACATTATAGGCTGATTATGATTATGATGATCTAAACAGAGCTTGCTAGTCTGCACTCTAGTCTTTGAACTCCTTTACCTACGATTTACAATGGCTACCTACTTTTTTTTTTCTCTCAGTCAGTTTGAGTAATTTATGCGGCCTACCCAAATTGTTGTTGCTATTTGTTTTTGCCTTTCTTCTCAGAGTAGTCAGATAGGAAACGCCGACCTCATCTAGTTTTAAAAAATTTAGTATGATTGACGAGTAAAAGTGTTTGTACAAACCTATTTACAGAAATAAAAAAAAGTTGAGAGGTGTCAAGGGACACCCGGATGAAACGAAGTTCCTTTCGATTAATTAGTGAAGGTAATAATTTTTTTTTTTTTAAGTTATAATAATATTTTTTTTATTATTAACAAATATAATGTAATTTTATTATTTATTATGTACAAAAAACCTGTATACACTCAACAAAAATAATCGTCGCGACACCACACTGTTCAATGCGAAATAGAAATGAAAATATCTGGCTTGCTTTCTATAAGAGAGAGAGAGAGAGAGAGAGACAGACAGAGAAACATGCGCACGTCGCACAGCTTACAATAGCTTACTATAGCAAAAAGTGTCTTTACAACTTTTCGTGAGAATTTTTTCCGTCTAGCCCTTTCACAACGCGCGATAAGGAACTTCGTTCCAATAATTTATCATTTACAAACATATCTATGAATTACCGCTTGTCATATCCTAGTTAATATCCTACAGCAAGGATACAAGACACTGTTTTTGTCTAACGAAATCAAACAGAATAAAAAGAAGGGGTAGTACGAACGAGGCAGACTGGGATTTTGACAGTTTTCCCGAGATAAAACATAAACACAGAAACTTACAGAGAAACATCCTTTTGTACTTACCTACCTACATTTCGATCGGTGAATCATAACCGTGTAGCTTTAAAATTGTAGTACATTTTAAGAATACCTTAGAGAGATTTGTCCCGATTTCTAGAATGTAAAACACGTCATCTGCCTAGCCTTTTCCTAGCTATGTTGGGGTTGCAGCTGAATACCAGTATTTGACATGGACGACTGCCTATCTGACCTTCACAACCCAGTTGCTGGTTAATACGATACCCCTGGTAAGACTGGTTGTCAAATTTTCGGGCTTCTGACGACCCGTAACGACTGCCAAAGATCCACGAATGACAGCCGGGACCAACGGCTTAATGTGCTTTGCGAGGCACGGAGGGGTCTCGATATTTAAAGATGGTCACCCAGCCGCGGCAAGCGTAGCTTAACCTGACCGATCGACCCGTGCGGCTGTTATTACGTAGCCACGAGCCCCTCAGAATGTAAAACACGTATCACGTTTGTAAAACAGAAAGAGCACCAAAAGTTTTGCGGCCAACATCTGCCGTCGTATTGTAATTGTAAGTTATTGTAGAAGGAAACAGCACAGCTCAGTTACATACAAAGTAAAAGTTCTCTAATACTTATTCTGTTTTGAAGTTATTCATTCGTAGTGTGTGCGATTTATGATTCAATCATACTCGCAGCATTTTGTATACAAGGTGTAACTTAAATAACGCACAACCTCTTAAGAGAACAACTTTTACTGTGGGACCAAACCTGAAATTGCGAAAAAAAAATCAGCTGTTCCCTACATGTATGTTCGCTTAAGCCGTCAAAATGTAGGGAACAGCTGATTTTTTTTTCGCGATTTCAGGTTTGGTCCCATAGTAAAAGTTGTTCATAATGATAAGTACAATGACCCCTTAAGAGGTAGTGCGTTTTTTAAGCTACACCTTGTCAGTTCATATTAAGCCTACATTTAAAAGAACAGCATTAATAAATGCGATTACCGCACTCAACATTATACCTAACATTATTTTTCTTCTGCACAATAGTGCGAAACCAATTATTTCTTAAATTCTTACCAGACGTAACCACAACGCAGTGATGTTTCGCAAAGTCTGAACAAAAGTCTTAATGTTGGCCATGGCCTTGTGACCTACACATACATTATTAAAGACACACATAAAGACAGATTGTAGCAATTGAATGACGTTAGGAACAAGCATAATTATTCGGGTCACAAGTAAACTTGAACAAACGAGGTATACCATTACCTTACGTTAAATAACACACGTCAGTGCACACCCCATTGTCTGAGGACTCCACTTTATTAACCGATTTCCGAAAAACAAGGACCACCTTCTTCGATTCTCTTTTGTTTTTTTTTCTTCCCTTTTTAGGGTTCCGTACCCGAAGGCTCCAAACGTAGCCCCCCCCTATTGCTGTCACTCACGAGTCCGTCTGTCCGTCGTCTGTCACACAGATTTTACAGCCAAACGGTTGGAGCTACAGTTTTGAAATGTTTTTAAGGGAGGCTCCCATACAGCTAAAAGGGGGCGCGAAAAAAAATTTGACCTACCTCATCAAATGGGGTATCGTTGTTAAGAGCTTGTTGAGTAGATAAAATACTGTATTGTTTTAAAAAACATTGCAAAACAAAGGAATGAGAGGCTTTTTTTTACAAAATTTTGACCCGAAGAATATTTTAACTTCCCATCGACCTATGAACTTGAAATTTGGTGATAATGTTTATCAATGCAATGAATTTTCAATGCATCATTTCAACTCTATGAGATTCTTCTATGTCCCCCGACTTAAACTTGAATGACGAGGTTTGAATAACCGTTTTAGTGCGATTAGCCTGTTCTCTCGTCTCAACCAATAAAAAAGAGTCAAGCACGAGTTGTATGTGCGTGATTACGATATTTTAGACAATACCGGTTTTACTATGAGGAATAAATTATTGTTATTTACAAACTAGAGTACGAGATGAGCTTTTTTTTGAGGATTGACGTATTTAACAAACTACTTAGTCAGCTTCATGTTTTATGAAAAGAAAATTATATTAAACAATGATCAAATTACCTACATCAATTTTCACCCTAACTAATATTATAAATGCGAATGTGAGTTTGTTTGTTACGCTTTCACAGCTAAACGGCTCGTCTTATTTTGATGAAATTTGGTATAGGGAGACTGGTCATCTCTTATCTGCCAGAGCTTATTTTTAATTTTATATTTTGACTTGTTTTTAAGTATTTTTTTATTTTTTTTACATTGTTCTCACATGTGAAGCAACGATAATAATGTACCCAAGATGTTGTATTACTTATCTTGATTTAAAAGAGTGTCTGTGGAGTCCATTGAGATCTACGTTTTGGAATAGGCATCTAGCTTCAACTTTTTGACTAACTGACCGACGCTTTGACAATTCAAAAGTGCCTGTAATTGGTTTAATTGAAATAAATGCTTTGAGTTTTGAGTTTTAAACTCTGGGAAAGGGCATAGGCAAATTTTCATTGGCATACCACGCGGGCGAAGGCACGGGCGGAAGCTAGTACCTTTATAAAGTTAATTGCCTATTTACAAATAGATGACAATAGATGACAAAAGTCATCTAAGTATTTGTTTGAATCCTAAAAGTTAATAATATAATAACCAATTTATTCTAACACCCTAATCATCAACTATTATCTAATTAATAGGTAGGTTATATCATTTAGTAGATAGTTTCCGTTGCAAACGGAAAACCGGAAATGGAAAATTCATAACATGCATGTACTCAACTTATTAAACGCGCGGTTTAATATAGTTAAATTGTATAGCACAGGTAAGGTAAAACGCAATTTTCAGCAAACTATTTACTATAACCGCAGCGTCGCTCGGCATCCCTCACCGAGTGATTATGACGATACGCCAAACCGATTACCGTCCAATTAATTGTGAACATGGTACCGAGTGATAATCGAATTTACACGTCATTAACTGTTATTCGAATAAGTAAAACTTCGACACAGTGCCGAGAGCTGTTATCATATTATAATCTCGCAGTCATTGCTGTTGAATGCGAGGAAATTTCGTTTTTGAAACAATTTAAAGAGAGCGTTATTTATGTCTGTTTTCATTTCATGTTAATTTTGTTGGCGTCTGTACTTTTACATCTGTTTGAATGAAACCAGTTTTCAGTGGTATAATGGCGTTTGAAACCTCTTTCTGTGTATTATTATATTTTATACATTTATATTATTTGATTACATTATTTAATATCGAAGCCTTTTAAAGACGATTTATTTAATAAGCCATTAGCATTTATGAGGTAAACCTAATAAGTTATACCAGTATCATTAGTACGAGTAAATGGGTCTGAAGCACGCAAGCCAGTTTTGGAATTAATTAAATTAGAGGAACAAGGTTTTGGCTAACACAAACAAACACTATACTCGTAATAAGACGTGGCAGCGAAGTCCTTATTTAAGAGGATACATCGAAGCGTGGTTTTGCTCGTTGTGTAAGTGAACTGGATGGCTGTCTAATTTGACCCGCGAGATAGAAGATTCTCACGCGCACCGGAAATAAGACGTGGCAGCGAAGTCCTTATTTAAGAGGATACATCGAAGCGTGGTTTTGCTCGTTGTGTAAGTGAACTGGCGTTATGGCTGTCTAATTTGACGCGCGAGACAGAAGATTCTCACGCGCACCGGAACTAAACGCGCTTCATTTAAATGTATGACAAAATGCTAAATAAATAAATTTTTAGCTTAGTAAGTTCTTAACATATTTAAATACCTTCCATTTAAAGCAAATTTTACTGCAAAATAAGGAACTGTTTACGTATAATCGTATAAAACAGATAATAGACGGTTCTACTATGGATTTTTTTTTCTATTGAAAAAATTTCAAGCAATCATAATGTAATACTGTCCTGGTGATGATAGCAGAGCGATATGACTGCCCCTATATTAGACAATGCTGTGACAGACATCTGTAGCCAGGGGGCGCCTACATTTTATTGACCTTGGCATATATTTTTATAATGACGTGTTTTGTTGACATTTAATGACGTTTTAATGTAAAATTTAAATTTTTAATTGTGTGACTGATAATTTTGTAATTTTGTATTATTGTTTTGTTGACATCTTTGTTTATTTGAATTGCATTGACATTTTATTTTATTTTATTCTCTGACCCTTTTCAATTTGTATTCGTCCATTCATTTAATTTATTCCGATGTGTTATGGGGCAGTATTGTGAAATTTTATTTTATCATGTAACAGTTATGGGTTTTTGCCTGAATTAAATGAATTTTATTTATTTTATTTATAATTCGGTTTTAGTACAGCAGTAGACAGTATAGTCAAATAAGACATATGGAAAATCCAAATGATTTAACTTTTACATTTGGTTTTACATGAATTTTAAAAACACAAAATTTGTCGATGTATCCCCTTATCTCAAATACTATCAAGTTTGAGAGGAGGACCATACCCAGTTCCGTGTATCAGGGACCGTCCGTTATTGTGCGGCCATTGTGGCAGCCTCATTCAAATAGTAACACGAGGGTTGTGTGGAGTGTTTCACGCGAGCCCGTTCAATTGTATGCAGGTAGAAAACTATTGACAAAGCGACCGTGTGCGTGGTTGCCTCCTCGCCTCTCCGCGGGCTCGCTCACTAAACACGCTATAACAGTACCAGTTCGCTCTATTTGAACAATCAATATGTAGCCTTTATTATCACCGTCTATTTACCTCTTCTATCTTCTTGAAAGAATGTGACTTGTCTGAGCTTTTGTTTAGTTTTTTCAGTTCCGCCCAAAACCGAATTTGGGTTTCCAGATCTTTTGACATAAGCTACAAAAAAAAAAAAAACCCTTGTCAGAATCTACAATGCAGTTAAGTAAGTACCTATTGTGCTTATTTTAAAACTTGATGTTTTATGAAAACTGCAAGAAAGACAATGGTAGGATCCTATCACTTGTCAAAGTCAAAAGTTGCGGAATGATTGTGTTAACCCGTTGAATGCTGTGTGAGAATCAACACAATGTTAACGTGGGAACCGAGGGAACTCAAATAAATGAAACCTATTCTGTTTACTAATGTCTTTCGGCTTTCGTTCGGAAATTTTTAAATATTAGCTTAGGAACTAGAATTGAAGGGGTTCTGATTTATTTGCCTATACCTACACGCAATTATAAATTCATCTTAAAACCAAGACGTCCATTGAAATAATGGGATATAAGTACCTACCTATTAGCTAATTAGGCTTTGTACGAGTAAGAACGATGGTTTTAAATTAAAAGCCGTTCTGAGAAAGCCTCTAATTAAAACTTTTAATATATTGCAGATAACGGAACAACAACATGAAAGAAAGTATTTTAGTGACTGAAGCCCGGTTTCCACCACGAGCGGAGCGGACCCATTAAGGACTCCGTTTAACTCGCAAGAGTAAACTGCATACTATTGGACTATTTGTTGGTGGAAATACAAGTATGCAGTTTACTCTTGCGAGTTAAACGGAGTCCTTAATGGGTCCGCTCCACTCGTGGTAGAAACCAGGCTTTGACATGCGTTTTTTTTAAGAACGCATGAAAATGAAAGAATTTTACAAAAAGCGAATTAATTACTTGGTAGTGAATTACAGACCAGTTTAACATAAATTTCCTAAAGGCTAAAATAACGACAACTAAACAGGATAACTTACAACTGTATCGCCGCCGCCGTCGCTTGCACATTGAACTAATAAGTGGTAAATAAATGAGTTTTGCTCAATATACTAATTAATTTTATTTACATAATTTAAAATCTAACACTCTTAAAAAAAATATGTACAAGTACATAATAGGTCTTTACCTATGAAATTGCCGTTTTGTATGAAAAAATTTAAACGAATTTTTTTCATGCTTTTTTATTTGTATTAATCGAAGTAATCACCCATGCAATCAATGCATCTTTGCCAACGCAGTGGCAGTTTATTGATGCCCTTCTTAAAGAAATCAGCTGGACGGGAGGCAATAAATTCTTCAAAGGCATTTTGTACTGCCTCTCGGATATTGAATTTTTTTCCCGCCAAGAAGTTATCCAAATTCTGGAAAAAGTAGTAGTCTGTAGGCGCAAGGTCTGGTGAGTAGGGCGGATGACGGAGAGCTTCCAACCCCAGTTCTTGCAACTTGGAGACCGTCTGCTGTGCAGTGTGAGGTCGCACGTTGTCGTGCAGGAGCAGCGGAGACGAGCGATTGACCAATGCTGGTTGGAGATGTGCCAGCTTCTCCATCATTGTGTTCAGTTCTTCACAGTACACATCTGAAGTAATGCTCACCCCGTTTGGTAAGAAGCTGTGATGAATCACACCGGCGCTAGACCAGCAAACAGTGACCATCACTTTTCTAGGGGTAAGTTTTCGTTTAGGGCATTGTTTAGGTGCTGAACCAGGATCCAACCAACTTGCTGAGCGCTTGCGGTTATCAAACAGAATCCATTTTTCATCGCAGGTAACAATGCGGTTCAAAATTCCTTCATTTGTGTGTCTGTTGAGCAGTGCAAGGCACGTCTCGACGCGTACTTCGCGCTGGCGATCATTGAGTTCGTGGGGCACCCATTTGTCAAGCTTTTTTACCTTGCCAATTTTACGCAAATAGACCAATATTGTTTTGACGCTAACGTCGAAAGCTGTTGCTAATTCAGCCGTAGATTGTGTATCATCAGCTTCCACAATCGCCTTTAATTCGTCATTGTGCACCAAAGTCTTCGGACGACCGCGAGGTTCATTTTTCAGGTCGAAATTTCCAGAACGGAAGCGAGCAAACCAATAACAAGTGGTGCGTTGGTTTGTAGTGTTAGCTCCGTAAACGTCGTTGATGTTGCGTGCCGCTTGTGCCGCGTTGCTGCCACGACGGTACTCATATTCCATAATTACTCGAATTTTTAACGTATCCATGATGACGAAAAAGATTGAAATGCGATGAAAATGTAACACTAATCAATAAACAAATGACTACTTCTGGAAAAAAAAATCCATGTTTTTAAAATAAAATTAATTTGAAATTAGAATTCTTAGCCAAACAAAAATTATTTTGATTTGAAATGGCCAGTACTGCAGAACGGCAATTTCATAGGTAAAGACCTAATATATAAAAAAAGGAGGGGAAATAATCATAGGTCATCAAAAAAATCGTCCGCATCGCTGCCGACAGGAAAAGTGCCCAAAAGGCTGGCAGCATTGCCACGTTGTACGGTAATGCTAATTCTTTGGCTTAAAAAATAGGCCAGCCCTTTGGTCACGTGTAGAGTCGACCAAACGCTTGGCGATGTCCCGAAAAACTAAGAGGGCACTCGCACCCCATTGACCTAGTGTTTCAACCCCAAACGGCTCGAACATCAAGTCCCAATAAGATTGAAGTATTTGCGCCGTTTGAGGTTTTCCGCACCCGCAGCAGCCGCCCCAGCACAACCCACCGTGCTAGAAAGATGGGATGGCGCAAGAGTGTCAACACACGTTGCATCCAACACCAAAGGCCTACTTACCTTCCAAGGCATTATGGTCATTCCGTCTGGTCTCTTCCTATCGTCGCAGGCCAAGCCAATGGGTTCTAAAACAGCTGGCACCCCGGCGGTGACAAGAGCACGACGGATGATGTCATTGATGCTGGCGTGCCGTGCTATCCGGCCTGCGCTCTTACTGCAGGATAGGCCATGATGTCCAAGGCAGTCGACTCCTACGCCGCATTAGCAGCGATGCGGAGCCACGCAAGGAACGCCCAGAATTTAATCAAAATTAAAAAAAAAAAAAAACAAAATAATGTTTTCGGATTCCATATATAAAAGTACTCTGTGGATACGGGTCTCATCCGTGCCGTGGACAGCGCTAACGAGGCGAGCCTGGCTAGACTACCCACATACGGACATACCTACATATTATTAGGTATAATCTTTCCAACCATTTATTATATAACCACAATAGACAAAAAAATGCAATACATGCACGCACGTGTTAGATTTGATATAATATATAATTATAAGCATATATATAGCTACTTCGCAAATATTAAGCCTTAAATGTCAGAATGGTCATTGGTTATTTATTGTGTATGAAAATATTATGAATATGGTGTGTAAGGGAAGGATTTCATAAAGAAAAGCACAGAAAGACAAGACTAGATATTTATTATTTCAATTAGGCTTGTCAATAATTATTCATCTTTAATGAGAAAGCTATTGTCCGTTCGCAAAACTAGGTCTTCATGGAGAAGAAGGACAAGAAACTCCATGGAAACAGTATTATAGTATTCTATTAACACATTTCTTATATTTCCACAAATTATAGTTATCTCAAACAGTTAATTCTATCACTCAGAATAATAGCAACATAATAACAATATTTAAGGTATA
Organism: Cosmia pyralina; assembly: GCA_946251885.1. NCBI lineage: Eukaryota > Metazoa > Arthropoda > Insecta > Lepidoptera > Noctuidae > Cosmia > Cosmia pyralina. The sequence goes on from OX276346.1 coordinate 19,733,673, forward strand.
ATATGAAATTACGTAACTTACATGACACCTGGTAGATATATTTCACATCACAACGGCACTAGCACTAGCCACTTGAACATCCACTGAGCAACTGCCTCGAGAATGTCATTACAATCCTTTTTATATCCTACCATCCCTTCCATTTATCCCTTCCCATCAAACATCAACTGACAGTATTGTATTAATCGTTTCAAACAACCTGTTATATTAAAATAGCAATATAAATTCTAAGATATACTACAGTTACTATCAAATATTATTTAATTATTTATAGTAATAACATCTGTACGATTTTGACAAGTTAAGAGTAGTATATATCGTAAACACAATAACTAATCAAATTAGATACTTCTACATTGGTCTCAAGCTTCGTAAATGTGACAGATGTCAATATCCAACAAACAATTATTCTAATAATCTAAAGGTTGTTTTACAATGATTCGATGATTTTAATCACAACCGAACTAACTTCCGGAATCAAGGTAATCTCAAGTATTTATTTTTAAATATTAGACACATAATAATTACATTTATCTAACACGGCCATACTGACAAGTACTTCGCTCTCGAAGTACATTAGATACCGTTTTTCTACAATTGTAATTTACTTTGGTTTTGTCATTGTCATTGTCATTTTTGTTTTGTTTTGCCAATTTATCTAATACGGCCAAACTGACAATAGTTCGCTCTCGAAGTACATTAGTTACCATCTTTCTACAATTGTAATTTACTTTTCTTTTGCCAATTGCCTAGACGTGTCAAGTCCCCTCCACCCGCTGCTAGTGGGATAGACTTGCACCAAGCAAATGACCGACCAGCGGAAACAAATTTTATCGGTTACCTCGTCATGCTGGTCCCATTCACCCGCTGCTGGTGAGATAGACAAGCACCAAGTAAACGATCGCCCAGCGGTCAATAAACATAAGCCAACTACATAGACATTTTAGACATATTCATCCGCTGTCTGTGAGACGACTCGACACCAAATAGGAGGCTACCAGCGGCATAGTCATAGTCAACTAATTGTAATTATCTAATACGGCCATAGTGTGAAACTTAATCACATCTTACTGTATGCGGCCAAACACCCGCCGTCGGTGAAGCTCAATCACCCGCAGTCAGTGAATGCCAGACAACAGTCAAGACAAGCTCTTTTTGAATTAATTAAATAAGTAATCAAAACAATATACCGCTCGGTCAACCTGACAATATCATTGCAAATTGTCTTGATCATCCTTATTACATTTTCTATTAAATAATTGCAAATATTTAATATGGTCACTCTGTTGGTACCTTACTTTTTAGTAAAAGTTTATAATAATAAGCCAAATCAAAATTATCAAGAAGCACAGATCAGTTCCGACAAAACTATAAGTTTATTTTAACAATACTATTAGTAAGCATTTTGAAAGTAAAAATAATAAAATAAAGCTAATTATTAATAACCTTCAACCTTGTCATATTTGTTTATCAGCAAGTTATGTGATATTCGCTATTTCTTTCATAATGTAAAAATACAATTATGTTTCATTTACTTTATGACATTACCAACTTCAATTTTGTAAAGTTTCCTCCAAAGCCGTTGTTTAAATTAATTTGTGATCAACAGAGCAATAATATTAACAATTTTAAATTAACTTTCTGTGAACACTTGAATTTTTCTTTTTTCGACCATACAATTCTCAGCACGTTTTCATCGTTATGATGAGGGTTGAGTCAACGACCCGCCGTTACCAATAGTTTCCAGCAGAACACGATTGCTCCAACGTTGATCATGAAAATAGCAAAATAAAATTCATTAGAAATATGTTATGTGAGACTGAGCACTATCCCACTTCTGATGTTAGATTTGATATAATATATAATTATAAGCATATATATAGCTACTTCGCAAATATTAAGCCTTAAATGTCAGAATGGTCATTGGTTATTTATTGTGTATGAAAATATTATGAATATGGTGTGTAAGGGAAGGATTTCATAAAGAAAAGCACAGAAAGACAAGACTAGATATTTATTATTTCAATTAGGCTTGTCAATAATTATTCATCTTTAATGAGAAAGCTATTGTCCGTTCGCAAAACTAGGTCTTCATGGAGAAGAAGGACAAGAAACTCCATGGAAACAGTATTATAGTATTCTATTAACACATTTCTTATATTTCCACAAATTATAGTTATCTCAAACAGTTAATTCTATCACTCAGAATAATAGCAACATAATAACAATATTTAAGGTATAATATGAAATTACGTAACTTACATGACACCTGGTAGATATATTTCACATCACAACGGCACTAGCACTAGCCACTTGAACATCCACTGAGCAACTGCCTCGAGAATGTCATTACAATCCTTTTTATATCCTACCATCCCTTCCATTTATCCCTTCCCATCAAACATCAACTGACAGTATTGTATTAATCGTTTCAAACAACCTGTTATATTAAAATAGCAATATAAATTCTAAGATATACTACAGTTACTATCAAATATTATTTAATTATTTATAGTAATAACATCTGTACGATTTTGACAAGTTAAGAGTAGTATATATCGTAAACACAATAACTAATCAAATTAGATACTTCTACATTGGTCTCAAGCTTCGTAAATGTGACAGATGTCAATATCCAACAAACAATTATTCTAATAATCTAAAGGTTGTTTTACAATGATTCGATGATTTTAATCACAACCGAACTAACTTCCGGAATCAAGGTAATCTCAAGTATTTATTTTTAAATATTAGACACATAATAATTACATTTATCTAACACACGCATGCATGGTGATGCATGGGCGATGTTTTTTCTTTACATTTTACTATAAAATAAAATGTCTATGTGTTAAATCAATTAAAACTTCTTCATAAATAAAGTCGATTGTTATAAGAAATCGAATCGTAACGCATTAGGACATCACTAATTAATTAGTACTCGAGCTGTCAAAAGTACAATAAATGGTTGGAAAGATTATACTACTTATAAGTGCATTTTTCTATCTCGGTGACTAAATTGACAAGTGTAAATGTCAAACTGGCTTACATTACATTATCGTCATTTTAACATTTTCACTTGTCAATTTAGTCTCCGAGATTAAAAAACAGACCATAATTAGGGTTTACAGCAAAAGTCGCTAAAAACGTGCAGATTGTCATGACATTTTAGCAATAAAGCTACCCATACTTTAAAGATTTACCGGATATAGTAAAACTTTGTATTTTACGCTTATGTATTGTAAGTTTTTGGCATTCAAATATCACGAAAAATAGCAGAGTAGGTACCTATCTATAGTGACTTTGTAATCGGAACAACACGAACGAAGGAAAAGAAAGAAAGAAAGAAAGAAAGAAAAATATTTTATTTGGGACACGCACAGGAAATACAGTTAAAAAAGAGCATATAAAAGTAACAAAATAAACATTAAAAAGCAAAAAAACAAAAAAAAGAAATCAGAATAAAAAAAAAAAAAAAAAAAGAGACCTGTGCGAGGCCAAAAAGGCTCCAAAAACCACAAACCGCAGAATATGAAGCTTCTCATATTCTACAGAGTACGAAGTATGGAAGCTCGCGATGCGTGACGCGTCTACGAACCATGTCTTTATATTATGTAAATGGCGACGAGTAAATACACATGTGTATAGGTTGTCTATGCAGGTTGGGGGGGAAAATGTAAGGGTTGTAAGGAGAGTTTTGTTTTATTTTGGTTTTCATTTATTTACGGTAGGATGTCGTATGCGGTGTATACGGTGGCGCTATCTTTTGGCGTTTAAGTAACTAAAGTCCATCAAATGACCCATCATCATCATCTGCCTAGCTTTTCCCCAAATATGTTGGGGTCAGATTCCAGTATAACCAGATGCAGCTGAATACCAGTATTTTACATGGAGCGACTGCGTGTTTAACCTCCACAAACTGGGTGATACGATACCCCTTGGTTACCTACCAGTCTTGGTAAGACTGGTATTAGACTTTCGGGCTTCTGACGACACGTAACGACTGTCAAAGATCCACGATTGACAACCGGGACTAACAACGGCTCAACGTGCTTTCCGAGGCTCAGAGGGGTCTTGCTATGTACCTAAAGATGGTCACCCATCCTCGGACCAACCGCGGCAAGACCCGTGCGCCTGTTATTACTTAGCCAAAAGATTAATTATTTTTTAAAAATTCTGAAAAATTCTAAGTTAGAAGAGAATAGATGACATAATATTAGCCTGAAAACAAAGTCATGAAATTTTATTTTATTTTATTTGATTGGAATAACAAACAGTAGTATATTACACAGTAGGCATACAATATATAACTTGCAATAAAAGTAACAAATACACTACTCAAGACGTTATCCACAGATTACCATACAGAATAGCTAGCTGTTAGCAGAGCAAGTTAAAAAAGCACTTATATTATTTATTAACTATATATTAGGGCTATGATCTCTTAAAATAGTCATAATTTCACTCTTAAATACAGCTTGGCTGAGAAACATAATATCAGTAGAGCCAAACTGTTTATTATAGGTGTCAACCAAACGATGTAACGGCGAGCGAACGCCTGAGTTAGTTCGACAAAATGAAGTAGCAAATAGGTGTCTTGAACGAACCTCACTAAAATATAAAATAAAAAAATAAAATGAATGTTTCTCTCATTCTGTATCATAAATAAAATTTCCAGTCCACAGTACTTTTTACAGTTGCAGTAGTGTTGAAACCATGTAGCGTGACCACGTGCTCCGTTACTTTTAGTTAAAGCCTCTATAGGATGCTCGGCGGGATGTTAACCGCACTAATCTAGATAATATATAACTAGCTATGTATTTATTTACCTTTTCTAGTCCAGAAATAAAAAGTTTTAAAGAAAATGTAGTGACAAAAATTGAAAAGAGTATGCTTAGATGGTTTGGTCATGTTGAGAGGATGAATGAAAGGCAACTAACAAAATTAAGGTTTACATTTAGGCACCGGTGACTGAAAAGTTGTGCGAAAATTGATTGTCATGGTCATGGTCGTGTGATGTGGAGGAGTGAGGAAAATGTCGTGAGGAAAGTTTTGAGTATGAATGTCGACGGCTATAAGAGTAGGGGAAGACCAGAGAAACGATGGATGGATTGTGTGAAAGATGACGTGGCTAGAAAGGGGGTGACTACCGAGATGACGAATAATAGAGAAGTAAGGAAAAAAAGGACATGTTGCGCCGACCCCAAATAGATTGGGATAAGGGCAGGAGAAGGATGATTTAGGTCCAGGGCAGATATGAGTGGAAACGCCGAGAGAGGACGCCTTGGAAGACATAGTGACCTTATTGGTGATGTTCTTCAGAAAGGTCAGGTGCGTAATACTCACAACCGGCGTGCGTGTATGATCAGAAGGCCAATTCTCGTAAGTACCTAAAAACGTTCAAATTCAAGTCGCAATCTCATGCCAGCGACAATCAAATGTCAAAAACTTTTTTGCAAAAAAATACAACCGACTTCCAAAAACAACACTACAAAGTGAAAAATAACTTTAATTTCGGAAGTCGGTGTCTAGTTAAATGTATTTTCGTTTTTTGCCACCGACTTCCGAAATTAAAGTTATTTTTCACTTTGTAGTGTTGTTTTTGGAAGTCGGTTGTATTTTTTTGTAAAAAAGTTTTTATTTTTCACTTTTTAGTTGTGTACCTACCCCACACAAATTCTAATACCACTACCTGCAAAACAAACTAGAACATCATCCATATAAAAGTGGGGAAAAAATACGTATTATTGAAGCTAACTCAAAAACTACCAAAGCAAAGTTAATCAATTTTATATGGGACCAACTGTGATGTATACATATATACCCTCTCGAATAAAACAAAAAAAATCGAAATCGGTCCAGCCATCTTCGAGCAATTGAGAACCTCCTCCTTTTTGAAGTCGGTTAAAAATGTACGTAAACGCTATACAATTTTTGACAGATTGAGACTGAGATGAGTTTACGAACGTTGTTAAAAATACGGGTTTTGCCCCTCAGATGTATAAACGTAAACGAGGCAAAAGGATCACAGCAGGTGGCGTTCTGTAGTTTCTGCCTACCCCCATGGGAAGAAGCCATAAGGTTATTACGTGTGTGTATGTAAATAAAAAGGTTTCTTGCAATTCCAGTCGCTACGGTAACATCGTTATACAGGGTTAAAAAAGTCAGGCTTTGACGGTGACTTTCAGTAAGTTATAGTGCACTTGGCTTCCGCTAGTTGACTTATTAACCAGTTTTTGTTAGTAAAGCTCAAAGCAACTTTAATGTCATTTGGTTAGACTTGCTGTAAGTCGTGAGTTCGTGAGGGTTTCTATGGTGCAAGTTGGCTGCGGAAATCAACTTGCCTCTGGACATCGAGGTTATGGGTTTTTTTTAACACATTACATAAAATTACACCTTGTTTCCCCAAAGGTTTGCGCAGAAGTTTACCTATAGTACGTAAGTACTATAGGTAAACTGTGGTGTGTGGTGTGTGGTGTGGTGTGTGGTGTGTGTGTGGTGTGGTGTGGTGGTAACTGTGGCGTGGTGTGGTGTGGTAACTGTGGTGTGGGTGTAAACCCACATTGGCCCAGTGGTAATGGCCGTGACTTACGAGTTGTAGGTTGTAGGTTAGAACCCCGGCAGGCGCTTTACTTTGTGTAAATTATTTCATCACCAAATTCAAATTTTTATTGCTCAACACTACATAATCATACATTTCTGCCACCACTGCTCTGAATATTTTTTATTGTTCCGTTTTGAGCACCACGTTAAAATATTGATTGGTGCTCAAATGGGAATGAATGCCTTTGGTGCTCAATGCATAGGTGCTCAAAAAATAGGTGCTAAAACGGGAACACAACACAACGGGAACATTTGCAAGCAAAATTGTTTCAAAATTTAAACGGCATGGCATTTGTCGATGTCGATTGTATCTCAGAAACCGGGAATTATGTAATTCCCGGTGTTTAGAAACCGGTCTATTCTATAAAAATTTCGCTGTGGAAATGTAAGTGAAGGGAGTTTGAAGTGAGCTGTCATTCCATCTGATATTAGGGATTGACACTATTTACAACACATTTGAAGCTCAGTTCATCTAATTGTTCTCGGTTAGATGTTAACTAACCAAAATCAACTTTCAGTCCCTAAAACCATTTGCAAATAACGCAATAAAACAGTCACAAATTCATAAAGATCCTTATGGAAAAAGCTAGTGTTGTCTATGGCGGGCAACATGCAAAGGATTAACATTCCGTCGGCGTAACTAAGGCACGTGTGAGCGGGGTTACGATCAACTCACTGACAGTTCACTCACGTTCACGCTCTAGTCATCATGGATTCATGGCGACATGCTGTTTGACATGCTTTTGATTTGATACTTAGTAATTATTAGAGGAAGTCTTTTGTTAATAATGAAGGTCCGGATGTGAATAATGGATCAATGTACTAGCAAAATACTATGAAAAATTACTGAATAGTAAGTATTACATGCTAGATTAGTATTTAATACTTAGCTTAAATACCTATAACTGCACGTAAATCTAGGAACGAGCATTATTAACATGACTCGAAACAATATAGGTAAACGGCTTTTACAATATTTATCGACTTTTGCTGTTAACCGTACGCTGGGTATATCCTGTCCCAACCATTACTTACCTCAAAACTTGTCGCCCAGAGATCCATACATCATCGTTCCAGCTACAATCTAACTTTATCCCGTGTGACATCCCTAAGGGCTCCGAAAATATCGCCCAACGAGAGTTTTATTGCTACAGACATACGCGAGAACCCACAAGATGTAGCTAGCGCTCAGTAATCGAGTGATACCAACTGTATCTACCTACCTTACCGCTTCATATCGATTCGTTTCGATATAGCTAATAACGATTTACGTAACAATTATTGGTCAAGGACGAAGTTTACGCACCAGGCGGCCCGAGCCTCCACAGCTTGGAAACCGCAAGCCTGTAAAAATGTTAACAAAGAAATTCCAATGTTAATTTTACCTACCAAGAAAAAGTATCCTGAAAAGAATACTAAGATCAGATAGCTCTTTATTTAAAACTGTAATTTTCCTGTAAGTTTTCTTTATCTTAAGTACCTCACGAATACTTGAGAACAGAAAGTGCCTAACTATACCGGTTTTATAAAGAAAACACTCCCACACACACCCATGTAATAATCTGTATATCTTTTGTAAAAGACACGGTACGACGATACGAGTATAATATTTTGAAATGCAAATGAGAGTTGCTGAAAGTACGTATGTTTGGGAAAAGCAAAACAATGTTATGTAACACGTTCCGCGTACGCGATGCACATTTCTTCTACCTTCATTTCTCGCGAAGCTTTTGTCCTGTACCAGCAGACTTCGAAATGTGTTCTAAAAAGAGTAGAGAAAGCACTACTTTCATATATCGTACGTTTGTATGGAAACAGTGACTGATGAGTGTCGTGTCGGCCAGTGCTAATGATGCAGTGTCTGGCCAGTAACATGTGCGTCCACTATTATTTAGCATGTCCGCAGTAGGGCTACAGCCATACCTACAACTGTGAAGGACTCTGGCATGACGTGCACACAATGTATTTCGCGTGTGGAAGCGACGTGCCCCGCCCTGTCTCGTATCAAATGAATGCTCTGTTGTGCCGTTACATTTGTAAAGATCTGCCGTATTATCTGCATATCTCTTGCATTATAGAGATACATTACTTAATGTGTTTGTAAACTAGAGTTTAGCGTTATCATCAATCTTTATCATTAACCCGCTCTAATTCAGTCTTAAATGTCAAATAATGTCAGCAGTTTATCTGAATCTGGTTAGTTCAGTTAAGTATAAATAGCAATTACCTGATACAGTTCCATTATTTCTCGAACCACAGTCGACTAATGTTTCTGGAATAAGATAATTACTTGAGTTATAGGCGTATTTATTGACTGGTAATAGAACTATAGTGAAAGGAGCATTCAGCCACCCACGCGCGGTTGGGAACCTACCTCGGCGCTATCAGTCTGTGTTACTATAGCGAGGTAAGTGTGATTCTGCAAAAAAATGCCTGCAAAAAATGCAAAAATATGCGTGTAAAAACAACATCATTTGAAAGCTCTCAAAGCGCTCCGCGACACTATTGTGTGTCGATTTCTTGAAAAGATTGTTCGTAAACACGTGTAGGTGGGAGTTACGTGAAGGGTGAAACAACACGAGCCATTTGTAGGCGCCAAGTGTTTGCTGAAGAGTCGCTGTGGCATCGCTAATGAGCAGGGAATCGGAGAAAGTGCTCGTGTGGATGTGAACCGCAGAAGCCGCACCGACAGTCACACTTGTACGACGTGCAGTAACCGCGGAGAGGCGCCGCTACTTCCTCTCCGCTCGCCCTCTTTGTGCCGCACATGTTAACATACTATCTCCGGCTTCCTAATTCGTATCAACAAACACAGCAACGGTGACATTTCTGTTCTGACGATGTTAATTAGAGTTGTTAGATGCGACGTTGATTTGGAAAGTTCTGCGGAGTGCACATTTTCATTAGATGCTCATCATCCGCAGTTTGACAAAATTAAATTAATTTTATCTGAAGTACATGTCTTTCATTTTGACATTGTGAAGCAGAAATAAACAGAAGTCTCCTAACAAACTGTTGGAGTAAATTAACGAAACTAGCACAGCCGATGCGTCAGTTTCCCTTTAGCGAAGTACTTCTAATGGACAAAGTTAGGAGGTTGGTCGAGCGGCGAGTGTCCGTTACATAATTGCAGTTGACGCGAGGAGACGGATGCGTAGTGGCCGGACTGCCGCAGACGACAGGCGAAACCTGCTGGACAAGCGCGGTTCGATGCCCGGCCGAGCACTTGTCGCGTTCGTTCGTATCATTTTTTCTCAGCTCTCCCATATACACTATTATGACCTTGAATTTTTTATAACGTATCGTATTTTCAACCATATAAAAGCGAACATGAAGTCTTGATTTTTATTTTGGATTTTATCATTATGATTATCATCATGTGCCTAGCCTTTTCCCAACTATGTTGGGGTCGGCTTCCAGTCTAACCGGATTCAGCTGAATACCAGTATTTTAGATGGAACGACTGCCTATCCGATCACCACAACCCAGTTACTGGGTAATACGATACCGCTTGGTAATTCCGGTTGTTAGACTTTCGGGCTTCTGACGACCCGTAACGTATGTCAAAGATCCACGAATGACAGCCGGGATCAACGGCTTTCCGAGACACGGAGGGGTCGTTTAACATTTTATGTATTCATCATGTCTTGTATAGTATTCCTTGGCTGTTGAAATCAATGATTTCCAGAATATGTCACAAAGCGCGCACCTATCTTGCTATCATCAAGCTAAATTGTCATCTGCCTCGTCCGCAAACCATATGTCGCTATTCACCTGTCTCCTACAAAACCCTGTTTGCTGAGTAGTTCTATGTGATCCGCAGTTATTTAATAATTTCGCTGAGCAAAGACGCAGTGGCCGGGGAGTGTTTGCGCGAGCCCGAGCCGGACGTCGGGCGTCGTGTTTGCACTCAATAAGCCGCGGCAAACAGTCTTTGGTCGACCTATTCTTTATCCAAAGCCTTTAACACTCACACTGTAATGTAATTTAAAGCGATTCAACAAGCCTTGTTTTGTTAGAAAGCAAATACGCAGGAGATTTATGATGGACTCAAATGGAGGACAGAAAACAATGGTGATTGCGATTATGCCTAGTGAGAGCTCTGGAAACGATTATGTTAGTATGTCACAAATACGAAGTATATCTATATTCAACCTATTACGTAGATCATTAGTCATCGTCAACCGAGGATTTGCATTTTTTTAACATCTCGGGGCAATTGCGATAATTATTACTTTCAGTTTTTAATACGCAGCCAATTTTTTTGGGCTACCAATAATCAGCCTATAACGTTCCCACTGCTGGGATACAGGCCTCCTCTCTCTGTGTGGGCTATGTTAAGGATCAATGCTAATTTCTATTCTAGAGTTTCCTCGTTATTCTACAAGAATAGTAAAATGTAGCCAAACAAAGCCGGAGCAATACTCGGAAGCGTATGTACTCTCTCCGAAGCACCTCATGTCAATGTTGATGGATGTTCCCCCGTACGGCGTACGTACGGCTTACGTGCGGAGCCAGAGAACATACTTTTAGCTATTGTCGCCGCCTCGAACAAAAATAGAAATGCAGAATCTCTTGATCTCAGTCGGAAATCACTTCGTTCGTTCGATGTTGTTTGAAGTTTGCACTCTGCCTGTGAGATTGGATCCACTCTCATTTTTTTTACATTTTGAATCTGGGAAAAAGCATTTCATTTATCCGAATGTAAGCACTGCATGCTTTTATAGACGTCTACTTAACCTACTGAAGGCAAGTTTTCAAAGGCAAAGCGTGTCGTCCGAAATGTGATAGAGGCATAGCTGTTTATACGAGTATTTCAGGATCACTGGGTTTTTAGCTTCTTTTAGTTGATTTTTAGGGTTCCGTACCTCAAAAGGAAAAAACGGAACCCTTATAGGATCACTTCGTTGCCCGTCTGTCTGTCTGTCAGTCTGGCAAGACCCTTTTTATCAGAAACGCGTGGAGGTATCAAGTTGAAATTAATACTAAATGCGTAAGTCTGTGGTCTTTTGGAGTCTTAAAAAACTCAAGCTTCTAAGTCAACGCAATAAAAATATACGGGCGCAATAATAATTTAATATAATATATAAAATATGCGACAAATTTTGATACTCGCAAATAAATCAAAACCTATAGGGTACTTCCCGTTGACATAGAATAATGAAATTTGGCGAGGAGCAAGATCTCCCAGCACAAGTAAAGGAAAAAGTCCGAAAATTGATAATTTGTAGTATAATGACATAAAAAAAAATATTTTTGGGATCCATTGTTAAGTTTGTTTATGGGATAAATTCTTTTCAAGTACGGAACCCTTCATTGTGCGTGTTCCGACACGCACTTGGCCAGTTTTTTTTTATGCTACAATTAGGTATATAATCGCAAATATTTTCCTCGAAACGTAAATAAACTAAAAAATACTATGTAATCATACAAGTCTAATTAACTGACTGAATGCACCACCAAGTTCCATGAAGCGCTCGGCACCTTCAAAGAATTCGCGTTTTGCAGCAAATAGTTATAACTGAGCGTCACCGGTGTCGTAATATGATTTCTTGTTACTTGAGAGATCGAATGAGCTGATTGCTATTTAATTAGAATAATTTCCCATGCCCACCGCATTGTTACGTAGATACCGATCACTTGCATTCGTAAGTGAACCTTTTCCGATTTCTGATTGAGTTCACTTTACTTTGACTTTGTTTCATTTTGTGAACACTTGACGGACCGATACAGTTCTCATATTGCCTTTAAAATGTTGCCGCCAGCTTTTCCGGGGTCATTCTTATGCAAAGGTCAAATTAAATTAGCTACAGAAACTTCGCAGACGTAATGAATATCGATATCTAAACACGATAAAATAAAATAAAAAAGATTTGATTAGTTTTTTTTTGGGTCAACGACCGCTGGTAGTGTTACTTGAAGTGTGAGTAGTTAAAATCTGTTTTACCGTGTTGAGATACCCATCACGTCTGTGCAGTTTGTACACAAAAAAAAGTGATTTTTAAACTGATATAAACTGACTGGCACTAATAGTAGTAAAATAGAATAAGTTTAGTAATTCATAACCCTTTGTTTCGTTGCACATTTACACTTCTTGCACGATATAAAAGAGCGGCGCCTCCTGGCACAGGCATTTATATGCTTAAAAGGAGACGCCACCAACTGTATACTGTACTAAGTGTAATAAGGAAATAAAACATTTTTGATTTTTGATTTTTTTTTTTTTTTTTTTTGATATATAATATCAGTTCAAATATCATTTTTTTTTGTGTGATATATAATATCAGTTTAAGTCGATCCATCAGGTTAAGCTACGCTTGCCGGGGTCGGTCCGTGGATGGGTGACCATCTTTACATACCGAGACTCCTCCGTGCCTCGGAAAGCACGTTAAGCTGTTGGTCCCGGCTGCCATTCGTGGATCTTTGACAGTTGTTACGGGTCGTCAGAAGCCCGTAAGTCTGACAACCAGTCTTACCAAGGGGTATCGTATTACCCAGTTAATGGGTTGTGGAGGTCAGATAGGCAGTCGTTTCATGTAAAATACTGGTATTCAACTGCATCCGGTTAGACTGGAAGCCGACCCCCAATATAGTTGGGAAAAGGCTAGGCAGATATAATATCAGTTTAAAAATCAGTTTTTTTTGAGTGACTACTCTACCGGGTGGCGGTTGATGACTCCAAAAAATCATGAAATTAATTAATTTTTTGTTTGATCATTTTTAGACATCGATACACCTCACGTCTGCAGAGTTTCGCTAGCTAATTTAATTTGCCCCTGTAAAGGATTATTGTACTCATTATTATTAACAACTTTTAATATGGAATCAAACCTGAAATCGCGATTAAACTAACATGTCAAAATGTAGGGAACAGCTGATTTTTATTCGCAATTTCAGGTTCGGTCCTATAGTAAAAGTTGTTCATAATGACCCCCTAAGGGGAATACGCTGTGGTAGCCCGCGAAATGTAAATTTTATTTATTTATTTAACCTTTTCGCACACAAAACGTACAAAGGCAGACTTAATGCCTTAGGCATTCTCTACCAGTCAACCAAGGGTGGTGAAGAGATTAGATGGCAGGTGCTCAGTATGAGAGGAATACTTATATAAAGAACACTAAAAATATATCTTAATTAATTATAAATAGACTTTATACAAGCACATAAATTTTCTTGCATTTTTGCAATTTGCAGGTCAGAGTCAGGTTGTATCTTGATCAAAATATGATTCGCGAGAGTAAAAAAATATTTATAAAAATCATCAAGCCATCTCTCTAAGTTACATTTCCTGCGGATTCTGCACATTGCAAAAAACGCAGGAAAATTTGAATTTCGCGGGCTACCACAGGAGGTTGTGCGTATATATCTAAGTTACAACTTGTATATACCTATCTCTCTGGACCTGGGATTTTAGTATCTATGTGTGTGCACATAACTAAGTTAGCTTAACTTAGAGGTTTATGTAAAATTGTTTTTATATATATCGTAGGTGTCATTAGCCCACGCGGGTGAAATTGCTGGAACCCAGACCTCTGAGGTGCTTCCGTTGCCAAGTGGGCAACCACGTCGGAGTTAAATGCACCTCGGAGGTGGACCGCAGCAGTCATTGCTTCCGTTGTGGTCAGCCCGGTCACAAGGCCGGCTCGTGCAATGCCACGCCGCACTGCTATTTATGTGCGGCTGCTGGCAAACCGGCCGATCACCGGGCTGGAAGCAAGGGCTGTGGTCCATCCACTAAAGCCCGGAGCAGGGGCAAGCCCTCTGCCACCGCCGTCACTGCCGCGGCCGCCGCCACAGCCGTCGCCGTTGCCGCCTCCACTGCCGTCGTCGCCGTACCCACTGCGGCAGGACCCACACAGGGGGCTCAGGGAGGGGGTGAAATGGAATGTCAGTAATGGCTCCATTACGCCTCCTCCAGGCGAACATCAACCACTGCGCCTCAGCTCAGGATCTGTTACTCCAGAGCATGGCGCAGTGGTCGATTAACATTGCCGTGGTCGCTGAGCCGTACTCCCTACCGCCTACCTGCGCGCCGACCTCCCTAGCGGCGTCAGCGTTGTATGTTACGCTGACGACACGCTGGTCCTGGCGCAAGGGAGGTCGCACCAGGCGGCGGCTGAACTAGCGACACGCGGGGTTGCGACAATCGTAGAGAGAATCCGGCAGTTGGGACTCGAGGTGGCCCTGCACAAGTCCGAGGTCATGTGTTTTCATGGTCCTCGGAACGCGCCACCGTCGGGTTCCCAAATAACGGTAGGAGGGGTTCACATCGGAGTCGAGTCGACGATGAAGTACCTGGGACTCGTCCTCGACAGCCGGTGGAACTTCGTGGAGCATTTCCGACGTTTAGCTCCCAGACTGGAGCGGGCCGGGGCTGCCTTGAAGCGGCTCCTGCCCAATCTGGGGGGTCCAAACGCCTCCTGCCGGAGGCTTTACGCGGGGGTCGTGCGGTCCATGGCCCTTTACGGGGCACCGGTGTGGGCGCGTTCCCTGAGGCTGCGACCAGCCCGCCGGTTGAACGCGTCC
Source organism: Cosmia pyralina (assembly GCA_946251885.1). Taxonomy (NCBI): domain Eukaryota; kingdom Metazoa; phylum Arthropoda; class Insecta; order Lepidoptera; family Noctuidae; genus Cosmia; species Cosmia pyralina. The sequence goes on from OX276346.1 coordinate 19,748,802, forward strand.
CAGAAGGTCATGGCCATCCGGCTAGTCCGGGGATACCGCACGGTCTCCTGTGAGGCGGCGTGCCTCCTTGCCGGATTACCGCCATGGGATCTGGAGGCAAAAGTCCTTGCGCACGTGTGGGAGTGGCCCGAGGAGGTGAAACGCCGGGGCGTAACTCCGCTGCCGCGAGAAATCACGGTACAGCGGACAGAGCTCCAGCAGGATCTCATGGCGACATGGAGAGTGCGATTGTCGCAACCCAGCGCTGGGCACGCCACAATTGCGGCGATAAGTCCCCTCTTTGAGGAGTAGTTGGAGAGGCGCCACGGCGTCCTCACCTTCCGCCTGACGCAGGTCCTCACCGGACACGGTTGTTTCGGGAGGTTCCTGTTTCGGATAAGGCGGGAGGAAACGCCCGGGTGTCACCATTGTGTGGATCGCCCGGAGGACACGGTGGAGCATACAGTGGAGGTCTGCCCGGCTTGGGCGGAGCACCGCCGTGTCCTCACGGAGGCGATCGGCGGCGGCGATCTCTCGCGTCCAAACCTGGTCCAGGCCATGGTGCGGAGCGAGAGTGCATGGGAAGCCGTCACCTCCTTCTGCGAAGCAGTAATGCTCGCGAAGGAGGAAGCGGAACGCATGAGGGAGAGGCAACAGCCGCGCCCTCGCGCCCCTAGCCGCCGTAGGAGACGCCCTGGGCGGCGGGAATCGATTGCCGATTCCCGGCCACTGTAGGCGCGGGCTTGCGGACGACGAGTAATGGGCAGCTCGCCGTCCGGTAAGGACCAGGCCCGGGTCGACGGCGCGTTGTGTTCCACGCGCGCCTCAAAGAGATGTCAGCAGTGTCGGGGTCAATTGGGCCGATGCCGCCGGGGTCGCGGGTAGTTCGAAAGAGATACCGTGGCCCTGGCACGGGCAGCTGAAGGAACATGGGTGGGTTTTAGTCAGTAAAAGTCTGGCACGCCCTCCCGCTCTGCCCAGAGCGGGAGAAGTCATTTGATGATTTCCCATCCACAAAAAAAAAAAAAAAAAAAAAGGTGTCATTAGCCCCTCTTAATTAACCCCCATGCATTCTGTTATTAAAATCATCTCAGTCAAGTCTCTAATTATAAACGAAGTATACCAAAATATAACAAATTCAAACATTATGTACCTAACTGTGACCATGACACTGCTTAAACTTGAATAACGTGTGAACGGTGTTATTTAAGTGCGTAAATAACGGTGTTGGTATGCCATAAATGTTATTATTACAGCATAAGTAACATTTATATTGGATCAGCAAAACATTGCCGGCTTTTTGAAATGAAAACTTCATTAGGCGCACGTAATTTGCGCTCTTTCTGAAAAGTGAACGAAACTGAACCGTCACGGTCGTGTCGGTGACGCTGAATCGGGTCATACTCGGCTCCAGTCGGTCGGTGACTCCGAATGGCGTATACTCGGCGCTGAATCGCGTATACTCGGAGCAGAATCGCGTATACTCGGCGCTGAATCGCGTATACTCGGCGCTGAATCGCGTATACTCGGCGCTGAATCGCGTATACTCGGCGCTGAATCGTGTATACTCGGCGCTGAATCGAGTATACTCGGAGCTGAATCGCGTATACTCGGCGCTGAATCGCGTATACTCGGAGCTGAATCGCGTATACTCGGCGCTGAATCGCGTATACTTGGCGCTGAATCGCGTATACTCGGCGCTGAATCGCGTATACTCGGAGCTGAATCGTGTATACTCGGCGCTGAATCGAGTATACTCGGAGCTGAATCGCGTATACTCGGCGCTGAATCGCGTATATTCAGCTCTGGTCTAAGAATAAGTTTTCACTTCTGACGTGTCTTTACAATATTTGTAACGCGATATCAATATGGACGAATGCAAAACAATACAATGGAGACTTGGTATCCTTTAAAACCTAATCGAGACGCGACCTGCTTTTGTAAGTTAAATGAATTTTAGAGTTTGGTCCTATGGGACGCCTCTCGAGAGGCTCGTGGCTAAGCAATAACAGCCGCACGGGTCGAACGACCAGGTTAACCAGGTTAAGCTACGCTTGCCGCGGTCGGTCCGCGGATGAGGGACCATCTTTACATACCGAGACCTCTCCATTCCTCGGAAAGCACGTTAAGCCCTTGGTCCGGGCTGTCAGTCTTGGATCTTTGACAGTCGTTACGGGTACTCAGAAGCCCGAAAGTCTGACAACCGCAATCTTAATTACCGCAAGGGGTATCGTATTACCTATCCAGTTACTGGGTTGTGGAGCTCAGATAGGCAGTCGCTTCATGTAAAATAAAGGTATTCAGCTGCATCCGGTTAGACTGGAAGCTGACTCCAACATAGTTGAGAAAAGGCTAGGCAGATGGATGGTACGCCTCTCGATATCCTGCTGAACACCTGTGTTTTTTGTCTTATGTTAAAAACTGTTTTTCTCGTGGATAAGCAATTTAACACGATGAAAGATTTATAATCATTGGGTTATCATCACCATCATCAGCCTACAGCCAACCACTGCTGGACATAGGCCTCTCGATTCTCGGCACTCTCATCCAACTGCTACCAGCCAGCTAGTGATTGGGTAACAATTAATAAAATGATAAAATTAACAAAAAATATTACCTTATTTGTGTAAAAGCTGCATTACAAACTATTTAATAAACAAAATAACCATACGGCTATACTCGTAATGTCAACTGGTGCCAGTATTAACCAGGATCAGTCTAGAGCTCCTAATTTACAGTGGATTTGGCAGTAACTGTAACATAACTACCAATTGCGGTGCAATATTAAGCCTGCACCGATCTATATACTCCATTTGTAATATTAGATTAGACATTTAAACAAACCTTTTTTACAGTCCGTTCAACCGATTTTGACTTCTTTCGCTTTAGCGGCATGACAAATGGCAGCTGCAGTAAATAGTTGGTATTATAACCACTTTTTTGCCTTTAATGCCGTCCTTAAACCTACGGAATAGAAGTCAAAATCGGTTGAACGGACTGTAAAAAAGGTTTGTTTAAATGTCTAATCTTATTGCAACCTATAGGTAATATCTATGTTACAGTGCACAAATGTTATCAGATTACCAAGGATCTGCATTATATAGTAAACTAGCGACCCGGCCCTGCTTCGCACGGTTTTTACGACTTGACAAAACATGAAGGTTCCATATCTATATTATAATATATAAGTTAAATATTAATGTAAACCTTCCGGAATAAATTCTCTAAATGATAGTGAAAACTACATCAAAATCCGTTGCGTAGTTTAGAAGAACAACGCAGCCACACAGACAGACACGAAAAGCGACTTTATTTTAAAATAAGTATAGACTATAATGCCATGCCTATTATAATAATAATAAAACATTTATTGCAGAATCACTTCCATATTTGTTAGTAACAATGTAAACTTATAAACTATACTTATAGAATATACTTATGTAGACATATACCTACAAGTTGAGGTTACATACATGGTTAAGTTGAATATCAAATGAAACAATGTTTTTGTTTTAATTTCATGACGCGGCAGAGCTTATTGACACGTTATTTAATTAATAAATTGTGACATAACCTTAATATTAAATTTTAATAACTGCACAATGCACCGCAGCCCGGTTTACGATTCAAACTTAATTTTCACATGAATAATCAATTATTTGTGGTCGGTGGTAGTTTCATTTCATAATATTGGTAGCATTATCAAATAATAGCTTCTGCCCGCGACTTCGTCCGCGTAAAATTTCAGCCCCCGCCCATGCCGTCGCATCGCATCGCCTGCCCGCGCTATTACTTCGTTTTCGCTTAGCGTTCTTCAAGAATTCCTTCCTCAAGAAAACCCTCAAGAATTGCACTATCAAATGCAAAATGAATTTTTCAAATCCGACTGGTAGTTCCAGAGATTAACGCGATCAAACAAACAAAAAAGTAAAATTTTCATCTTTACATAGATTAGTATAATATCGATTTACAGTAAGGTTACGCTTGCCGGGGTTGGTCCGTGGATGGGTGACCATCTATGATCTTTTCATATCGAGACTCTTCCGTGCCTCGGCAAGCACAGGCACGGAAGAGTCTCGATATGTAAAGCCGTTGGTCTCGGCTGCCATTCGTGGATCTTTGGCAGTCGTTACGGGTTGTCAGAAGCCCGAAAGTCTGACAACCAGTCTTAACCAAGGCGTATCGTATTACCCAGTTACTGGGTTGTGGAAGTCATTCGCTCCAAGGCAGTCGCTCAATGCAAAATACTGGTATTCAGCTGCATCCGGTTAGACTGGTAGCCGACCCCAACACAGTTGGGATAAGGCATAGGCAGATGATGATGATAATCGATCTGCAGTAGGTACTTTGAAACTTAAACATAGTATCTACTTGCTGTCTAAATGCATGTAACGCTAAAAATATTTAAAATATCGCTCTGTCTCTGTCATCTTCAAACGATTGACAGAAATAGAACGGTATTTTAAATTTGTTCAGCACTAAATGCATTTTGTTATTTGTACCGCAGTTGAGCCAAAAAAAAAACAGCTGTTCCCTACATTTTGACGAACATAAATGTAGGGAACAGCTGATTTTTTTCGGGATTTCAGGTTTGGTCCCATAGTAAAAGTTGTTCATAATGATGAGTACAATGACCCCCTAAGAGGATAACGGTGATTAAAATTTACACCCTGTATCACATCACACTTCACACTAATATTATAAAGGCGAAAGTTTGTGATTGTGTGTGTGCATGTGTGTGTATGTTTGTTACTTCTTCACGCTCAAACGGCGGTACCGATTTGAATGAAATTTGGTATGTAGATAGCTTATACCCTGGGTTAACACATAGGCTACTTTTTATCCCAGTCTACGCGGGTGAAACCGCGGGGCGCAGCTAGTAAATGATAAACTTCAGTGATAACTATTTTTAACAAGAGCTTAAACTGAAACTTTAGTTGTACCTCAGTGCTTTGTGTTCAATTTAAGCCATCTGTGGCCATGGCCAGTCGCTGTAACCTTTAGTTTAATTAAGGTGTGTTATCTTTAGTTTAAGGTGTGTTATCTTTGTGGGCGGTTACTTTATAGTGATGCTATTGGCAAATCCCTGAGCATAGTATCCGTACTAGGTACTTTATAATCTGTACTCAATAAGGACTTCAAACCTTATAAACAAAATATTTGAAGAGGCTATATCTATGGAGAGTACCTTTGAAAGTGTTCTCGGAATCCTAGTTCCGAATGCTAAGCTGTTTTTTCTGGTCGTTGGGGGCTAACGGTTCTGTTAGTAATTTTTGCGTTTCATTATTATAATTCTTCACACGCATGTCATGGTACTCCACTTTACGTAGTACATGCTTGAATTTAAAAGATTTCCGTTTGTTTAACTGGTGTTTTTCTACTTTCAGGTACATTCTACATATTATACAAATCTGGGACAGCTGTTTCGTAAGTCTTTGTTACTGTAAATTAAATACTGTTGCAAATAACAAACACATAAAATAACACAAAAAAAATAACGACGCCAAAGTAGGTAAATAAATTTTTCATCATAGTGTATGTTTAGAATCTACAAATCCGTACGATATAAAAACTTTTTTACAAAAAAATACAACCGACTTCCAAAAACAACACTACAAATCCATATAAAAGTGGGGAAAAAATATGTATTATTGAAGCTAACTCAAAAACTACCCAAGTAAAGTTAAATAATTTAAGGGACCAACTTTGATGTATACCCTCTCGAATAAAACAATTTTTTTTCAAATCGGACGACTCTGTAAAAAGATATGCGTGGTCATACATAAAAAAAAACCTACGTGTCGAATTCAGAACCTCCTCCTTTTTTTTCGTCGGTTAATAAATAGTGAACATTAGGTATAAACATTCTGTTACCGCAGCGCACCGCATCAAAACTTTATTATATTGTACGTCGCATATCTAGTGGACATATCTAACTGGATGAACAAGGATAACACAGAATGGAGTAAAAGTTTTTTATTACAATAACAATATGGGACCGATAAGTTGACGGGCGCGGTATCATTGTTTAGCTGTTCGCAGAGTTTTCTCATATCGCGCCTTCCGCTCGTTTCATCGTCGCAACTTATGCCGTCCTAAGCTAAACTTCAGGTTAATTAACTCTTCTCAACTGTGTAACTACTGATAAACTAGCATTATTACGAGTTGTTTTATTATCTACTATATCCCAATCAACTGGCTAGGTAAATGCGTGAACTTGTGGAAGCTTCTATACTTATTTTCTTTTAACTTTGTATTTTTTTTGTTTTACGTTTTAATTATTTTCAGTTTTACTTACCTACCTATTTGATATCTAAACAATGTTTTAAACTACTAGTTACTGGTATATACTAAGGAAGCTTGAATTACAGATGTCATGAAACCATCCGGTCCGGCTCAAAGGACCAAAATTGGTTGGGAAAATCCAACACTTTAATAATAAATAAACAAAGAGAGACGAATAATTTTGATTACAACAAACATATTAATCTTGTTGGGGGTCAAACAAAACGCTGAGGTAAAATTAGATAAGGGTGATGCGCAGGTACATACGGCGAGCTGTGTCGGGACGAGCGCTCGCGACCGCCAAATATATGGGCGAAGTTTGACGCGTGGCTTAGTTAGCCCCGTAATGAACGCGGATTTATCCCGGCTTCCCAGCCCTGATATGAGCGATCCAATACGAACCGACTTGTTTACCCACAGTATTCTCACGATTAATCACTTAGATACATGTATAGACCACATAAAATTAGATTATGTTAGATAAGATTCCACTGCATTAATTAACCCTTACATCCGCTGTGTTGTGGGAATGCTCTTGCAATACGTAAAACAATGGGACCAATAACACAAAAGAAAGAAGAGTAAATAAACATGTAATAATACCTACAACATACAGTCTTAAACGTAATGCCGTTCAAACTTAATTAAGTAGGGTAGTTTCCCCGTATTGCAAATAATTACATTTGTTTAAAGACATTATAAAGTCTACCTACAACAACAGTTCGAACATGGAACACGAAAAATATATACAGGGTGTTTGGTGCATCGTTTGCCAAATTGAATTGGCCGAAAGAAGAGGTCATTTGCTATCGCTTCAGGCTCAAGTACTCATTTTTGGCCACACCGGTTTTTTTATTACAACTTTCTAATTTTTATTTTGAAAAAATCCAAAACTCAGCATTAAAGCTTAAATTAAAAAAAAGTTTTAAGTGTAGTCGTCAAATTTCATTTTTATTTACATATGTACTGTTGTATGGCTCTATCAAATTTAAAATTACTTGCCAGTTACATCTAGTTTTTTTTTTAATAAATCACAAAGTTTTTGGAAAAATAAAAAATGAACTTAAAACTCAACTTTAAATAGCTATAAAAAAAAAACTAAAAGCGATCGGGATCTTCGAATTATTTTAAAAAGTTCTCTAGTCTATCCCCTTTCCAACGGTATGTAATGTGTTAAAAAACTCTTTTAATATCTTTAATAATTAGCTAAATGTGTAGTCGAGACACATCAGGCTGATATTGGATATTACGTTTAAAACACTAGTTTTCGCATAAATTACATGCTATTAGTAGATAGATACTGTTATCTCACGTCTTACGTAGTCTCTTATCTCGTTCTTACATAGGGAACTTTCCTCGAAATTGAAAAAAAAATACATTATTACAAAAATAATCATTTATTAATAAGTAATTTAATTACATACTAATCTTACAAGAATTAGAATTTCTGCAAACAGAGTTGCCCTTATTATTAGCTGATTTGCCAATTTTCAGTGAAGACAGGTCTTTTGTTTTCCAACATGACGGTTGTCCCGCTCATTGGAGAATAACCGTCAGGGAGTACTTGAATGATGCATTCCCGGACTCATGGATTGGGAGGGATGGCCCTATTCCTTGGCCTCCACGTTCTCCAGACTTAACTCCGTTGGATTTTTACGTCTGGGGACGGGCCAAAGAACTCGTCTACGCCACGGAAGTTGAGACAAGAGATGATTTAGTCCAACGCATTGAGGCGGCTTTCATGACGATCAAAGCAGAAATGCGTTTACGCACCACTACAGTTGAGATAAGACGAAGATGTCGCGCGTGCATACGCAATAGTGGTAGACAGTTTGAACAAGACTTGTAAGATTAGTATGTAATTAAATTACTTATTAATAAATGATTATTTTTGTAATAATGTATTTTTTTTTCAATTTCGAGGAAAGTTCCCTATGTAAGAACGAGATAAGAGACTACGTAAGACGTGAGATAACAGTATCTATCTACTAATAGCATGTAATTTATGCGAAAACTAGTGTTTTAAACGTAATATCCAATATCAGCCTGATGTGTCTCGACTACACATTTAGCTAATTATTAAAGATATTAAAAGAGTTTTTTAACACATTGCATACCGTTGGAAAGGGGATAGACTAGAGAACTTTTTAAAATAATTCGAAGATCCCGATCGCTTTTAGTTTTTTTTTTATAGCTATTTAAAGTTGAGTTTTAAGTTCATTTTTTATTTTTCCAAAAACTTTGTGATTTATTAAAAAAAAACTAGATGTAACTGGCAAGTAATTTTAAATTTGATAGAGCCATACAACAGTACATATGTAAATAAAAATGAAATTTGACGACTACACTTAAAACTTTTTTTTAATTTAAGCTTTAATGCTGAGTTTTGGATTTTTTCAAAATAAAAATTAGAAAGTTGTAATAAAAAAACCGGTGTGGCCAAAAATGAGTACTTGAGCCTGAAGCGATAGCAAATGACCTCTTCTTTCGGCCAATTCAATTTGGCAAACGATGCACCAAACACCCTGTATATCTGCCTAGCCTTTTTTCCCAACTATGTTGGGGTCGGCTTCCAGTCTAACCGGATGCAGCTGAATACCAGAATTTTACATGGAGCGACTGCCTATCTGACCTCCACAACCCATTAACTGGGAAATACGATACCCCTTGGTAAGACTGGTTGTCAGACTTTCGGGCTTCTGACGACCCGTATCGACTGTCAAAGATCCACGAATGACAGCCGGGACCAACGGCTTAACGTGCTTTCCGAGGCACGGAGGAGTCTCGATATGTAAAGATGGTCACCCATCCACGGACCGACCCCGGCAAGCGTAGCTTAACCTGGTGGATCGACCCGTGCGGCTGTTATTATTTAGCCACGAGCTCCTCACACGCGCGACACGAAAAATATGCTCTATATAAATAAATCAACATGCCAAGAAAATAAATAATGGCACACACGCTAGTACGCCACTTTGCCATAACCACAGACGTAGTAATCAATAGAAGGGTCGCTCGGAATTAACTGTGCGTACAGTTAGCCGCAAAACTAGTGTAGCGGTGCACCGGAGCTACCTGCGGTACCCGGCCATCGACGATAATAACTCGCTTCAGTAATCCGACGACTGGACAAGTACTTATTATATTATTTTTTACGCAGACACAGAACACAAATTGTGTCGGCATCGGTAATTGTCTCGTTACAGACTGCAGTAACTTTGTTCATAAACATTTAACTCGTTCTCATATTGATTTAGTTCATGTTTTAGTAACGAAGTGGTGATTTGCTATGTGCGTCTAACGTCTTTATTATTACAAAAGATTTCAGACAATTTCCCAGCCAGTAAAAATGGTATAACTTTTAAAGTTTCCGCAAAAATACAGCGTTATTTTTCGTGTACATCGGTTGCTTAGTAGGCAGGTCGCGGAGCCGCGCGGACTCAGGTCACGCAAATAGGTTAATAGCTACCGCCGAAAAAACGCCGTAAAGGAAGCTTAATCAAAGAAAAATATTGCTACTCCTTTCGAGTCGGACGCTTTTATTGAATAGAAGAGGTGAACGGAAGTTGCCCTGATTCAGTCGCCGAATACGTTTCTACCTTGTTTCACAAATAATACAAGGCTTAGATAATGCAGCTCTCACAGATAGACGTCCTTTACAAAGTTCTTTGTTCAAAATGTTGTGTCAAAATGTTGTAAAAAGAAACGGCAATGAAATTCCAACCCGGAGTTCGCATATCTATAAAGCTTTTACCAGAAGCCAGTGTTTGTAAGAAGACAAACGAAAGTATGAATGAAACTAAAGAGAAAAGCAGAAGCAATATTAACACAAACTTACCAAATAAAAGCACTTATGATTTTTGTGTCGAGTGAGAGAATTTCTAAAGACCGAAATACATTTCTGGCACTTCCACTTAATAATTGAGGACGCTCAATAGCAATGATAATTTAACTAAGTACGTCGTAAAGACATAAATTTCAGTCAATATTTCGAGCATGACCCTAAACGTTCAGTTACGACTAATACAATATTAACACGAGTATTCGAAAAAGGTAGTAAATGACAAATTGTCCGTCATTATAGGAAAGGGAACGAGGTTAGAAAGCTTGTACATTTTTCGTATCGTGCCGATTATGTTAGTAGCATGCAACGGTTACGACACGAGCCTTGGACCCGCTCATTATATGTAGAACATGTACACTAACCTACAGTTATTAATGTCGTAACATCTTTTCGAACTGTTGCTCTATACTACCTCAATTTTCATTGACGGCTGTATTTTGCGGAGAAACCTATTTTATTCTTCTTTAATTTAGTTGCTTGCTTAACTACATTCTAAATCAAGTTATAATTTGAACGGTATGGTCGGCTTCCAGCCTTATCAAATTCTGATTAAGTATATTTTATACGCAGCGTCGCGTCAGTCATTCTGGATTTTTACTGTCGGAACTACCATCGGTGGACAACTGACAGACGACTTTAACGTGCTCTTCGAAGCACGGAGAGACCTCAATCTGTAAAGAATGGTCATTGATCACCGACCCCAGCTAATAGCAGCAAGCGGAAGCGTCGCCGATCGATCGCTCTGTGATGTAGCCATTTAGCTCCGTGGCTCCGTGCCCCTCCAGAAACAATTTAGGTGTTACAGAGGTTTATATAACAAGAGATAAGAGAATCCTTAACACTTCCGATCCGCGTGGCACTGTGCCAAGGACTGCAACACTGCTTTTCCCCGCTATATTGCCATTTTCAATGATAATTTATTCATCTTCACGCTATATTATTTTAGGGGGCTGGTGGATCTCGGAAGCTGGAAGCTATCAGCGATAAGTGCAATAGAGTTCCTAACGATTTTTCTTGTGTCATTAGTTATATAAGTTCATGATATCGTAATGGGAGACTTAAAACCATACAGGAACATTATTCTTTGGCCGGTTACAACAATTCTCAGCATTGAAGCAATAATTCATCACCAATTCCCATTTTAGTGATTAAACTGTAATGGTTTCCAATCTCAAATGAACAATTATTTTAAGACAAGTGGCATTTTCGTGTGGCTAAGTCAATGCTTGCCTTCCAAAATGCTGACCTTTATCATATACACATAGAGTGCATAATACTTATAATAAGCGAGGAACCCTCTCGTACTAATGATCAGCATCGTGCCGATGGCATCAATAAAGTCGGTAGAAGCCTTCATTCACACGTAACAAAGACTCGCGGCCCATTCATTGTTCAAGTCATTTGAGTCTGAGGCAAATGTTTCTAGCATTTCAACATTAGACCTGTTACATAAGAAAGTATGTATTTAACTTTGCAACATTAGACCAAAACAAATCGGTCCTTTCGTCCATTTACTAGACGTAGGCAAGCCACATTACCCGCTAACGTGGCCGTGGTAGCAACTGAAAATTATCTAGAAAACCTGCCAAGTGCGTGTCGGACCACGCACAATGAAGGGTTCCGTAGTTGGGATGAATTTATCTTAAGAACAAACTTAACATTGTAGTTGAAAAACATGTTCTCCCATACATTCCAACTGTAAACGTAAGTTTGTACTCACAATATTGATAGATTTACCATGTTATTGTAAGACCACAGACTTCTTATAAGTTTTCCTGTAATCTACAGGTAAAGATCTGTTTTCTGTATTTTTTTCAAAATTTTAGGCTCAGTAGTTTCGGAGATAAGGGGGGGGGGAATGGTCAATTTTTGTCTATTTTCTTAAATAACTTTAAAACAATTTGTTTTAAAATTATAAAAAAAATATATTTGTAACCCTCATAGTAAGCCTTTTCATTTGACATGCCACATGGTGTAGTTTGCAAAACTTTTTTTTAATTTTCTTATTTGCCCCCCAAAAGTGACCTCTGTATTCAAAATTAATTTATTTACTTTACCTGTCCGTGTTTGGGTCACAGAAATTCATATGTGTACCAAATTTAAACTTAATCGGTCCATTAGATTCGGAGCAAATTGGCTGTGACAGACGGACAGACAGACAGATAGACAGACAGACAGACAGACAGACAGACACACGAGTGATCCTATAAGGGTTCCGTTTTTTCCTTTTGAGGTACGGAACCCTAAAACGCAAAAAATATACTGTAAAGTAACTCTTTAATAAAGGATTCATTCAGTACCTATTATATTATAATATTCCTCCCGTGTTACAATATTCAGAATCGAGGAGAAATGTCTTGCCGTTATAAAGGACTTGGTTGGAGCACTCGTTCGTACCGAAGTCTATAAGGCCTGACCTAGCCCGGGGCAAAGAGGATTATACTGATCACTGATGCCTAAGAACTGCCGCTAACAGGCGCTTTACCGTGTCTGTGTTACCAAACTAGATATATATTTTATTCAAACAGTGTTGTTTTTTTTAAGTAAGTGTTAAAATCTTATTCATTTAGCCTTTCAGAGTATTTATTACATTAATTTAATCTCAACAAAATGTTTTAATATTTGGGTTGGTATAATATTTTACGTCGACGACGCCAGGTACCGGAACTATGTGATATAGTTTTTGTTTTTTATTATTTTTGAATAACGAACGCCACGCGTGTTATTATGAGGATGTTGACTGTTCGGAAACAGGTCTGAAGGTACAGTTACTTTAGCGAATAAATAAAATTATCCTAACCAAATATTGGAGATATTTTATGCAAATACTTATAGCTAAATATATCTAAGGACATCGACACAATGTTTCTGAGTATTAATCTTGTTAATCGTCGTATTAACTTAATTATTTAATCACATTTGAAAAATTATTGCTATAAATCCTTAAGTTCGTTTATTCAATCAAATGGTAACGGCAACCTCTTTGAACCCCGAGATCGATATTTGACTAATATTTCAGACACGCCTAGCGAGGCGAGCCTAACGTGGCCATGTCACAAATCGATAAGCTATCATAATATTTTACGCTAACTACGTATCGTGTTACAAGTACAACTACCCGCATCTGTTATGTTATGCTACGAGGATCTGGTTGGACAAAACATGAGCGTAGCGTAGCGACGTGTAGCGCAGATTAATCGTAGCGCGAAGGAAAATTCATTTGTTTGAAGTTGACAAACGTCATTTAGTAAAAGCATTATGGTATCGGAGAAACTCAGAGACTAAGACGATAAGGGATTCAAACTATGGAATAAATAAAAAGCAAGAAGTTGGTTATTTTTTTAGGGTTCCGTACCTCAAAACGAAACCCTTAAAGGATCACTTGTGTGTCTATCTGTCCGTCTGTCACAGCCAATTTGCTCCGAATCTAATGGACCGATTAATTTGAAAGGTACACTTATGAATTTCTATGACCCAAACCCGTGTTTACTTTACCTGTCCGTACAGGTAAAGTAATAAAAGAATTTTGAATATGGGGGTCACTTTTGGGGGGCAAATAAGAAAATTAAAAAAAAAAGTTTTGCAAACTATACCGTGTTACATATCAAATGAAAGGACTACTATGAGGGTCTCAAATATATGTTTTTTATAATTTTAAAATAAATTGTTTTAAAGTTATTTAAGAAAATGGACGAAAATTGACCATTCCCTCCCCTTATCTCCGAAACTACTGAGCCTAAAACAATGAAAAAAAAAATACAGAAAATAGATCATTATCTGTAGATTACAGGAAAACCTATAAGAAGTCTGTGGTCTTAAAATAACCTGGTAAATCTCTCAATATTGTGAGTACAAACTTACATTTACAGTTGGAATGTACGGAAGAACATGTTTTTCAATTACAATGTTAAGTTTGTTCTTGGAATAATTCATCCCAACTACGGAACCCTTCATTGTGCGTGGTCCGACACGCAATTGGCCAGTTTTTTTTCCTAAAAAAGCTTTTATTTTTCACTTTTTAGTTTGGTAACCAAATTCGGATACTACCGCCAACTATGTAAATAACAGTGATAGGAAGTTATTAGAACATCATCCACATAGAATATGTGAGAAAAACACGTATTATTAAAGCTAACTCAAAAACAACCCAGCAAAGATAATAAAATTTATATGAGATTACTGCGCAAATGAAAAAAGAATTTTCAAAATTGGTCTACAATTGGCAAAAATATCGATTAACATACCTAGCTACATTTAAAAAAATACACACAGACGAATAACCAGACGAGAATAACCTCCTCCTTTTTTGAAGTCGGTTAAAAAACTGCAGTATGCTCACTTAAGAGTCGGGCTAAAGTGCCTAACTTACCACTATAAGATTCTTACTTTCTTGCGCAAACTTAGGTAGATAAGGCACTAGACAGCTTGGCTGCTCGGCACTAACCATTTCTATAATAGTGTTCATAGCTAGACATTTCGCACTATCGCAGTAAAACTGTGGCTATTAAATTAGCCGGTAGCTCTGACTGCCCAGTCCGACCACCTGCCTGATATATTTAATAGCGAATGGGAAGATAAGACTTTAAATCTCAGGCTAAGTAAGAAAAATTACCTTATAAAAAAAACTGACTAGGTACTTACAAGAATAAGTATTAATAAGATTTTTAAAATCTTTAGGGCATTACGTCTAAGACTCTAAATCGTTTTTTTTTTATGAGCCTACATTGTGTTGGAGTACAATTGGCCTTTGCCCAGCAGTGGACTGCTGGGCAAAGGCCTCCCTTTTTTCCTTCCAAACCTCCCTGTCTTTTTTTTTTTTTTTTTTTTTTGTGGATGGGAAATCATCAAATGACTTCTCCCGCTCCGGGCAGAGCGGGAGGGCGTGTCAGACTTTTACTGACTAAAACCCACCCGTGTTCCTTCAGTTGCCCGTGCCAGGGCCACGGTATCTCTTTCGAACTACCCGCGACCCCGGCGGCTTCGGCCCTATTGGACCCCGTCACTGCTGACATCTCTTTGAGGCGCGCGTGGAACACAACGCGCCGTCGACCCGGGCCTGGTCCTTACCGGACGGCGAGCTGCCCATTACTCGTCGTCCGCAAGCCCGCGCCTACGGTGGCCGGGAATCGGCAATCGATTCCCGCCGCCCAGGGCGTCTCCTACGGCGGCTAGGGGCGCGAGGGCGCGGCTGTTGCCTCTCCCTCACGCGTTCCGCTTCCTCCTTCGCGAGCATTACTACTTCGCAGAAGGAGGTGACGGCTTCCCATACACTCTCGCTCCGCACCATGGCCTCCCTGTGCTATCTCTGGCCACGTTAGCCCTGCAAACCTTATCAGATCGTCACACCACCTTCACCGTGGCCTGCCTCGACGGCGATGTCCTCCCTCAGGCGTCTAGTGAGTGACAACCTTTGCCCATCTCTCCGGGTGCATTCGTGTGAATTGTCCGGCCCACTCCCACTTCAGCCTGGCTGTTTTTTCTCCAACATCAACAACAACAATAACTTCAACAACAACAACAACTCATCAACTTGAGTTATGGAGCGCAGGGTGGTGTTTCTAACTCGGTCTGTACGCTTGACGCCTATTATGCTGCGCTCCATTGCCCGTTGGCAGATCTTGAGTTTGGACTTTTGTTTTTCAATAAGTGACCGAATGGTTTATTAATTTAAATTACTGAATTTATTTATTTATTTATTTATAGTTAATTAAAACGGTTATACACCAATTACAATAATTAACCTAGAAACACAATACTAATATTGTAATATCTACTACATACTTAATAAATAACAGTGGAAATTCTCTCATACTTTCTCTCGCAAAACTTTAGACACACTCGCTTTATCTCTCTCCATTCATCGGCAAACAGATCACAATCAGGATTGACTGCCAGGAGGGCAGAAAATACGAAACGAACGAATTTCGTATCAATCAGCATCTGTCGATCATTCCGATCACTGCGCTCGACAAACGAATAGATAAATAAAGCAAAAACAGTAAAACACTTTTTCTGTACAAATAAAAATGCAATTATGTAATTTAACGGAACATTTCATCCATTACAGCCAATTGAAGTTTGAAGTATAAGTAATTAACCGTGTTTTTAGTGGCCCGTACTGAAATTGGAAAAACACCTGAAATTACTTTGAGGTTTAACTGTCAGCTGTTTGTATAGTAACACTTTTGTTGGCTGACGTTGGTCATCGATAGGAAATTATAAAAAAGCGATCAAGTGCGAGTCGGAGCACGCGTGCAGTATTTAACACTAGATATCTAATAATATATATTTTTTAAATACTTTACTAAAAAAAAGGCGTTTCTTAAAAGGAGAGTGTGGGCCCACCCGCTTTATTTTATTTTCATTATTTGTTGTTATTGCGGCCATACAGGGTGTACCAGAAAGGCAAATTTAAGGGTGTGGTACAGATCAAACTGAACAACTTTCTCCATGGGGCCAACGTCGTAATCGCGAAAAAAATATCAATTGACCCGTAGAAAACTTCAATTCGTACTCGACGAACGGTTGATATTTTTTTCCCAATTACGATATTGGTCCCATGGAGAAAGTTGTTCAGTTTGATGATCTGTACCACACCCTTAAATTTAACCACACCTTTCTGGTACACCATGTATAGCAGGTACGAGTAGTACGGTTGAACACACACTGTGAACATTTCAAGTGTTTACTTATTACGGTTCAAAGATGATGGTTCCCTGTGACAGACGGACGGACGGACAGCGGAGCCTTAATACGTTGGCACCCTTTGGGTACGGAACCTAAAAAGATCAGAATTAAAAGAACGAGTAATTTCCGTGATTTGCGTTCGATTGCGGAGCCCAAAACCGAAGTTATCAACATTTCTAAATAGATATTATAGCGAAATACCTTGATGACGCACTGAATATATAACAAAAACCACCTGTGTGACGTACTGAAGCCGCAACGAGTATTGCGTAAAATTGCCATCGTATACCGTGGAACGAGTAATATTAGGTAGGTAAGGCAAGTTCTGATTAAACCGTAAAAGAGATTGGTTCCTCGGCTGAGTGCTTTATCGTTGACGTTATGTCGGCAATTCGGTGTCGTCTCCCCCGGCCCACGGCGCCTTGCCGGGATTTCTGCCGAACGAGTTACCTACGCATAAAAACCGAAGAACGAAATGAAAAAAGTTCAATCGATACGAACGAAGACTAATAGAGTGTTGAAATAAGCCGTACAAGTTATTGGGCCCGATCTTCTGACTGATTTCATAAGCTCTGAAATATTTCAGCGAAATGAGAACTTCTTAGATTGCAAGAAATAATCGGGAGTTTTGTTCAAAGTTACTGAGTTTTTTCGCCATTTGATTAAACTGCCAAGTTAACGATATCTTCGTTAATTAATAATCCACATTGACATTAGTGCGTAAAATTTCCTCAAAAGTGTCCATAATTACGCGGTATGCGGCATAACGATAATTATAACGAGCTTTTAGCAAATTCAACGCATTAAAGCTTTAACATTCCCGTGGGAAGCTTTACTAAAAGGATAATACCGAAATGACGTCGGAACAAATAACGCATTATATCATTTATGTTAAAAATATTCCCACCGTATTAAAAAGTGAACCATAAAATGTTTTTTAAAATAAGTGCTCACTGGCAGTGCGCGGCGCGGCGCGGCGTCGGCTCGGCACGGGGAGGCAGTACGGTAGGCACTTGGCAGTTGCAGTAAAAACATGCTCAGATAAAACAGGTGGTGGCTGATATATGGGTCCGCATTGGCGAGCGAGCCCGCTGCAGCTGTCCCGGCCGCGCTCACCTATAGCCCGCTCTAATGTATGCACCCACTTATCAAATCATTATTTGTACCAAACTTCGGGATTTTATCCTGAAAATTTTGGCTTCGAAACTTAGGCGAGTTTCGCATGAATCTGTAATTTGCGTTCGATAACTTTCCGAACGAATCATAATGTGAAATGAGTTCTTTGACAAAAAGTTTCGTATCTGATTTTACCCAAATTAATTCTTTAGAGTCGACAACGCCAATACTTACATTACAACAACTTGGGACGTTACAAATTTTAGATAATAAATTGAACGTTATTTTATAATTTTGTTATACTTATTGTATTATATACATGGAGGAGAAAAAGTCACGACTATAAGCTTTGGAAAAGCCTGGGGGAGGCTTATGCTGAAGAGTAAAGCAATCTGGAAGATGTCTGATGTTTATACCTATAATTTAATTAAAATAATTTGTAAAACCAGTTTTAAGATTGTTAATAAAGGCTATTTGAAACTTGAAAATTGTATAAAGAGTTTACGATGTGAATCAACAATAATCCTGTAAGTACTTTTAATTTTCCCGCAATAAGTAATACAAATGTACCTACAATCGACGCCGCCCGGGGGAAATAGTAGTTTGCAAAGGACTGTGACCTATGAGCACCTATGAGTTTGTTTATGGGGCAAAAGCACACAGTGCAATGCCGGCTTATATTACACCTAATGCTGGGATAAATGTTCGCAAATATCAATAACTTCGACATTTTGTTGCGTGTCGGTTTAGTAATGATTATAAAAGGTTTAAGTACTGGAATTTATAAGCATTTTCTGTAAGAAATTAGTATTTGTAGAATTAAAGTTATTGAAGTAAGAACTTGTTTAGGCGCACTTTGCGCTCTTTCTGAGCAGTGAACGAAACTGAACTGTCACGCTTGCGTCAGTGACGCTGAATCGGGTTTACTCGGCTCCAGTCCGTCGGTGACGCTGAGTGGGTTATTCTCGGCTCCATCAATCGGTGACGCTTGGTCGGTAATACTCGGCTCCGTCAGTCGGTCGGTGACGCTGAATCGGGTATACTCGGCTCCATCAGTCGGTCGGTGACGCTGAATCGGGTATACTCGGCTCCATCAGTCGGTCTGTGACGCTGAATCTGGTATAATCGGCTCCAGTCGGTCGGTGACGCTTAGTCGGTAATACTCGGCTTCATCAGTCGGTCGGTGACGCTGAATCGGGTATACTCGGCTCCAGTCGTAGGTTTTTACTTATATCGTGTGCTCATAAGCACAAACCGATTTTTTTTTTTAATTCTTTATTTTTTCTAAACTACTGTAAATACTAACTTTAACTATTATATATATATTTATATTATATTTATTTATTATTTATTTATTTATATTTATTTTTTATTATTTTTTTTTTATTTTATATTTATATTATATATTTTTTATTATATTATTGTAACTTTTGGTCCTATCCGCATCCGCAACAAGTAAGAAAAGATTTATATTTTAAAAGTTATAGTTAAAAGTATAGTAACAAAAAAAAATGTTACAAAAATAAGACTTAATTAATTAAGAAATGATGCCGAGATTGGCGTGGCCACCTACTGGGCTAAGCTCATCTACTCGTATAATAAAACTGAAGTTTTTTTTTTTTTATTGTTTGAACGTGTTAATTCTCTGGAACCACCCGTTCGATTTGAAAAATTATTTTTGCATTTGATAGCCCAGTTCTTGAAGAAGGCTATAAGGCTATTTAACATCACGCTATGATCCCTAGGAGCCGAGCAAAAAGAAAAAAGTCCAAAAGAACGCTAAGCGAAAACGAAGTAAGCGTGGGCAGGTGATGCGATGCGACGCGACGGGGTGGGTCGGGGGAACAAGAAATTTTACGCGGACGAAGTCGCGGGCAGAAGCTAGTCTGACATAATATAATATTTTTATCATTATTTTTTTTTTCTTTTTTTTTTTGTTATGCTGCTTTTCGATTCTTTTAAAAAGCTTGACTTGGTAAGTGTTGCTGCGTTATTCTATCGCAAATAAAACGTTATCTGTGCACCGTTAGTGACACAAAGCGACTGTTGCAAATATATGAAACGTGCTTTAAACAGTTCTATGTGTGTTTGTAATGTCAGTCACGTTCAAATAAATCTGGGTCCAGTTGAAAATCTGTACCATGAGTCTGCGGTTTTATCTTTGTGAAGTCCACTCACCTGTATAGTGGCCATTTGGTATAGTCCCTACCTACCTATAGATTACCTAAATTATTTCAATATATTTTGAGTACCTTTATCACAATAAAAAGATTGCGAGAAAGAGTCCCGAGAAATTCCTACTATTATAAAGTATGGGTAAATGTGAAAGTCTGTAGGTATATTTGTGAGTTTTGATGTTAGTTAATCACACCTCAATGAAAATATGAATGAAATTTGTTACTCGGGTAGACCATGCCCTGGATTAGGAAATGGGATACTTTAACCCGGTTGTACGTTCCCGTGGGATAATATTCCAAAATATTGTTGTTTACCGACCTCAACCCATGAAGCTGCGGACAAAAGCTGTATCTAATAATAAATAAATTAAATAAAAAAGGTTTTCATCAAAATAGGTACCTACCTACTTGATGGTGTCACCTTTTTATTTGCCTTATTAAATAAATTAAAATGATGCTGGCCATCAGCGGTCAAAAGAGTTTTGAGATGCCATTTAAGTTTTTTTTTTCTTTCAATAGAATGGTTTTTTAATATTTTTTACGTGTAAAACAGCTTGTATTTTTTTTCTATAACGTAATGCGATTTTTTTTTATTTTGCTTTTAAATTAGGCATTAGGAATAGGATTAGAACAAACATTGTTTTATTTCTACAATAGGTAAGTTTATTCGGGTTCTACTTTCTTCAGATAAACTAAATATGTAATAAAATCAACACCGCTGCCAAGATCGCGTTGACAGATTATTTAATACGAATGTTACTTCAAATTCAAACCGAATAATTCGAGGTGAACCTTGCAACCCTGCAGCTGAGGTCAATCAGCATCAATAGCCATAACAACTGTCACAGAGAAAGCCGACGTTTGCTGTGTTATTTTCCGCTTGTCGATCGCTTGCCTCCATGAACCATCCATGAACTGTCAAAATAAACTATTTGTTTAAATCAGATCTAGTTAAAACATCGAGTTATGTAAAATGTATGAATCATAATGCAATTCAAGAAATATCGATCGGTCGTACAAAAATAGAAAAGTTTGACCGATTTGATTCGCTGTTGACAGAGGCTTGAATAAAAACAGTTTGGAAATACACGAAGGCATTAAATGTTGTTTGAGAGTTTGAGACAGATAAAGCAAGAAAAAAGATGGTGGTAAGTGTATGTGAGTTAGAAGCCTTTAGTATAGAACTTTAGATAAGAATATAGAAAAGAAACTGAACACGGCAAACAAGTCTTGCGCAGATTAGAATGGTTTGTCCAGCTTTTTGTGTACATAATTACGTTTCAGAGCGACGAGGTGTTACTAAGTAAGGTTATCATCTGAAAAACCTAGTTGTACACATAGCGGGCTAGCGGAGAAGCGCGTAAGCTCTATCGGGGTCGCTGACCGCGGACCGGTCGGCCGCGTGATCGCCGTCTTCCACCGCGTCCGACACAACTGATAAGCTCGTTCAATACTGTTTGCTATTTTATTATACCTACGACCATTTACGTTAATGACTTACGGTTCAAATGCCTTCAGAGCCGGCTCGGAAACTTCCTACAAACTAACACACGCTTGTAGTACGCATCTTGTTTGCTACACTGATCTACGGATGTAGGTAGTCATTTTATCGTTATTGAGTAGACTCTCGACTACGAGTTCACTAGTACAGTTTTAAAGTGGAAATTCCTATAGATTATGCAATTATAATAAGGGAAACTGTGAAAATCCTAGTTAGGGAATAACTTATTCATTCACTATTTTGGTCAAGAATACAAAATCGTGTCTGAAAATATTTTGGTCTTTGGGTGCTTGGCTAAATGTTAAAAATGTTAAAACAATAAACTATCCTAAAATAACATTAGCGGATGTCGGCCTTTGTCAACCTCTATAACTACCGAATTCTACATAGAATGATCAAAAGTATTGTCTATTTACCTTCCGTAAAGATTTTCATTTTAAAATTACTTTGGAGCGGAAAATAATAAACTCTCCACTTTAATGAAAACACATAATTGACAATATTTTAATAATATTCCTCGAACCGTAGCCGTGGGAGGTCGCTTCAAACCATTTAACAGCATTAGAGCTTTTATGAGATAATAGTGTTACCGTTTTACCACGTTAGACCATAACCGAGCTACGTGGCACGAAGGCGATGCTTTTAAAAGGACGTAATGACCGTGTAAACAATTGAAAAGTGCATGTGGGAACGTAAGTAAGTTATCGTGTAGCCGGTCGCGGATGGATGCGTAGGCGCCTGCTCTACGTCGGCATTCAGTCTTGACACAGCTGTTGAGCTGGCTATATACAACGCGCACACAATGAGACAGCATTACGCACTACATAAAGCTCGCTTGTAACATGACATTGTACTGATCTCGAGATGTATGAGCTGCAACGTTTATATTGTGTGGCTGCAGATGAAGTGATGATTCACAAGCGTCGGGATTTGCTTGTAGCAAAGAGATTTTTGAGCAACCATACATACATAAGTGCAAAAGATTCATGTGCCTCGTAATATATATCCTTAGATATCGTTCTCGATCTCATTTGGATCTCCCACATTTGTTAGGGTTTTCTGTACAATTAGCCATCCATTTGAATCTAATTATTACATTGGGTAGGTACTTACAGACAAAGGCTTCGATTTTGATCAACCGCTATACAATTTCTTTGTATCCATAGCTAATTTGGCGCACATAACAGTACAGAACGATGTATGTGCCAAACAATAACAATCAAAGGATGTTTGGATATTTACCTTACCAATATACTCATTGATCAAAGGTACTTTGGAATGGGAATTAATTCTTTGATGTAGTGTGTAAATGGCGTTTGTAACCAATTTACCAGTACCTTGTATCATAAGTAGACTCAAGATGTAAAAGATATCAGTAATACACAAAGCTATTTTCTCCTGAAGAAGGTATCTTCGGTCACCTCTGCCTAACCCTTCGCGGACAGGCGTGATGTCACATTTTATCACCTCTGTAACTCACACGAGACTAAATTTTTCAGAATCTTAAATGAAAAGCAGCTTTTTTGATAAATGTTAATCTATTACTATTTCCTTTATTTGTGTTATCCAATAAATTCAGCTCAATAAGTATTATGATCTATTTTTGAGCTAAGTTTATTAGATAACAAAATAGAAATGTGTTTTTAATAATGACCTATTAAATTAATAATATTTATTAACAATAATAACAGATTAACATTTCAAAAAAACTGCTTTTCGTTTAATATTCTTAAAAATTTGGTCTCGTGTGAGCGAGAGAGGTGATAAAATATGACAGGCCTGTTGAGGTATCTTTAGTACGTAATAAAAAGATAAAAAAAAAAAATTGAAATGCATCCACCTGCCGAAACTAAA
This sequence comes from Cosmia pyralina, assembly GCA_946251885.1. Lineage (NCBI taxonomy): Eukaryota > Metazoa > Arthropoda > Insecta > Lepidoptera > Noctuidae > Cosmia > Cosmia pyralina. The sequence goes on from OX276346.1 coordinate 19,772,245, forward strand.
CATATAGTTTGTGAAGAAAGACGCTCCAGAAGCAAATCGCTTTTGAATTTACCTTTGTGTAAGTTACCTCGCTGCAGTGTAATGCAGTCAGTCACCCCTTTAACGTAGTGTTATTTTAATTTATAAGCAGGGTGTAAGTTACCCTGCCACGTCCTGCCACCTGGTGCTATAATAATGCATGATTGAATGACCTATTAGCCTATACAGACTCAGGAAAGTTATAATTAGCACTGCCAAGGACGTTACAGGCCTTTTTATTAAAAGTTTATGTTTTGTACACGGTATATGTATATGAGGCGCGTATGTAATGATTACTATGTAATAAAATGAGATTAAAAAAAAAAACATTAGAATATTTTATAGCAGCACGACAAATCCAATTTTTTTCGGAAAATTCGACTATAAACGGGAAAAAAAATTCAAAAGCAATTAACAAAATACGGGTGAAAATCCACACAAATATCAATCTGCCTAGCCTTTTCCCAACTATGTTGAGGTCGGCTTCCAGTCTAACCGGATATTTTACATGGAATGACTGCCTATCTGAGGGCCAATTCTCGTAATTAAAAACGTGTCGCAATGTCAGCCAGCGACAATCAAATGTCAAAAATGTAGGCAAACTCTATACAATTTTGACAGATTGAGACTGAGATGAGATTGCGAACGTTGTTATAAAAATACGGGAATTGCCCCTCTGATCTCCACAACCTAGTCAATCCGTAATCCGCTTAGCCTTTTATGAACTATGTTGGGGTCGGCTTCCAGTCTAACCGGATGTAGCTGAATACCAGTATTTTAAATGGAGTGACTGCCTATTATATATCTGACCTCCACAACCCAATAACAAGTAATACGATACCCCTTGTTAAGACTGGTTGTTAGACTTTCGAGCTTCTGACGACCCGTAACGACTGTCAAAGATCCACGAATAACAGCCGGGACCAACGGCTTAACGTGCTTTCTAAGGCACGGAGTAGTCTCGGTATGTAAAAATGGTCACCCATCCACGACCCACCCCGGCAAGCGTAGCTTAACCTGATGGTTCGACCAGTGCGGCTGTTATTACTTAGCCACAAGCTCCTCTCACAAATATCATAATTATATGTAAATAAATCCATATTTACAACTAATAGTCGTTATAAAAGACCATATTTTGTACTTATAAGGAGTGGTCGATCAACGCTTTAACCGTCGGTACCTACGTTAAAGACAGATAGATTGTACTACTATCGCGTTGGCGGCATATATTTACATGTCATTAAGTAAAAATTAATTTAGGTCAAGGTTTCGTAAGATGACGCAAAGCATTATAAACTTTTGTTGATAAATAAAAATGGGATTTTGCTTATAAACTTAATATACCTACCTAGGATAAACATATTCGAGCTTTAAGTGACACGAACGCTGAAGGAAGATACGATTACTACCAATTTTCTCTGTTCAGCAGATTTGATGTTTCCTATCTATCAAAATGGTTATTAGGAATCTATGTATTCCTTAGGTCAACGCATAACTTAAGATAAGATAAGATAAGATAATATTTATGTGCTTAAACATGTGTCATACATACAAGAAAATACATGCATGCAAGATGGTAACAACATTATTAGGTTAAGAAATATTATTAATTAAAACATTCTCCTATAATAACAATAAATTAAGTAAGTAATAATACAATCAATAATATTTAATAAAATTAGATCCAAAAAAAATATTAAACTATTGCATTCATTCATTCCATTATTTCATTTCATTACATTTTTTCTTTTTATTCTTTTGGCTCATAATCGAATTCGAAATACCAAGGATAACTAGATCCTCTATAAGGCCTCTGCCTCGAATTTTGCGGGCAGCGGGGTGGCAGCGGCGGCGGAGCGGGAGCGGCAGGATTTTATGCGTAAAAACAAATGGACCGGACCTCCAAAACAGCGGCGCGGTAGCGGGGCGGGACAATGCGAGACGCGCCGCCGCCGCCGCCGCCGGCCGCCGCCCCGCTGCCCGCGAAATTCGAGGCAGAGGCCTTAATGCCCCCGCTCGTGCATAATGCTCGCTCCACAATGTTCAACGTGACCTAATCTTCCTAATATAAGAAAACAAAGGAACATACGATTCGTACTTTATCAGCTATTTATCGCATGAGTTAAAGTCAATAAGGGAATATGTGCTAAATTCTATAACGCTTATGTGCCCGTGTGCATGGTCGTGGCTAAGTAATAACAGCCGCACGGGTCGATCCACCAGGTTAAGCTACGCTTGCCGGGTTTGGTCAGTGGATGGGTGACCATCTTTACATACCGAGACTCCTCCGTGCTTCAGAAAGCACACGGCTGTCATTCGTGGATCTTTGACAGTCGTTACGGGTCGTCAGAAGCCCGAAAGTCTGACAACCAGTCTTACCAAGGGGTATCGTATTACCCAATTACTGGGTTGTGGAGGTCAGATAGGCAGTCGCTCCATGTAAAATACTGGTCTTCAACTGCATCCGGTTAGACTGGAAGCCGACCCCAACATAGTTAGGTAGGCTAGAAAGCTAAAGGCTAGGCAGATTGATTGTGCATCAAAACTTTCTGACTGCTCAGGCAAATTAAATCATATTTAATAGGATAGAAATAACACATAGGTATATATATTATGTATATAAATAGATATACAATTTACAAAAATAAAACATAGGTTAAAAAATAGGAAAATAAAAATTTATTCAGCCGTTTTTCTCAGTCTCGAATAGCAGACAATGGTCGATGATGTAACAGAAAAACTTCAATCTCACTTTTTCCTCTTTTTAAGAAACAGGAATAAAAACTTAAACCATTTAAAAACTATCTGAGAACGGTTCTCTCTCATCCGTAATCTAGATCTGATCGGCGATCTGCGTCCATTGAGGAAACGTGGAGGCGGCGGCGTCCCAAGATACCTAATTACTTACCGATAATAATTGGATTCCCGGTGCCGCTCAGATAGTTTAATTTATTGCTCAAAGATTTAAATCTATGTATATTAGAAGAGATGTTTAATTCATATAGATATCTCAAATACTGCAGGAGAAAGTCTTGGAAGGGCTTGCTTTAAAAACTTTACTAGTGACTTTTGTACTGTTTTTAGGGCTTCGTACCTCAAAAGGAAAAAACGGAACCCTTATAGGATCACTCGTGTGTCTGTCTGTCTGTCCGTCTGTCACAGCCAATTTGCTCCGAATCTCGTTAGATTCGGAGCAAATTGGCTGTGACAGACGGACATCGGTCCATTGACCGATTAAGTTAAAATTTGGTACACATATGAATTTCTGTGACCCAAACACGGACGGGTAAAGTAAATAAATGAATTTTGAATATAGAGGTCACTTTTGGGGGCAAATAAGAAAATTAAAAAAAAAAGTTTTGCAAACTGCACCATGTGAAATGAAAGGTAGGTACTACGAGTCTCAAATATTTTTTTTTATAATTTTAAAATAAATTGTTTTAAAGTAATTTAAGAAAATAGACGAAAATTGACCATTCCCCCCCCCCCCCCCTTATCTCCGAAACTACTGAGTCTAAATACAGAAAATAGATCTTTACCTGTAGATTACAGGAAAACCTATTAGAAGTCTGTGGTCTTAAAATAACATGGTAAATCTATCAATATTGTGAGTACAAACTTACATTTACAGTTGGAATGTATGGGACAACATGTTTTTCAACTACAATGTTAAGTTTGTTCTTAAGATAAATTCATCCCAACTACGGAACCCTTCATTGTGCGTGGTCCGACACGCACTTGGCCGGTTTTTTCATTATTGTGTATTTCCAGAACAACATTTCGTGGTTATTAGATACCTACTCTTATCTAATAACCACGAAATTTTGTTCTGGAAATATTGACACCAATCCTCGGACGAATGCGGGCAGTAGGCAGTGTTAAAGTAGTGATTATTTACAAAATAGTGTCAGTGGTTATGTTATTTTGTTACTTTTATATGCTCCTTTTTAACTGTATTTCCTGTGCGTGTCCCAAATAAAATATTTTCCTTTCTTTCTTTCTTTCTGGTTGCTAGCCAGTGCTGGCTCATAGGTAATAGACCAACTGTCACTTGGTTCTTTAGTCTCAAACGATGTCCTTCATTCATTTTCATCTACCTACAAAACTGCGGAACTATAGAGGTATCTACCTTAAAGAATGTAGTAGGGTTGCTCTGTTTTGATGGCAAGACATGTCAATCTAAAATAGGTATGTAACGGTTGACCCTGAGACTTACGTAAAGATCATGGTTCTGACCTTAAGTGATTAATAACTAGGTAAACAACCGTATAATGTGACAACTATTACGTGTGACAATGTTTACTTTGGACCCTTGACAGATCGATTCACACTTCTGTGCCAATAACGATAAGTTTTCAGTGGGATACGATAAAGGTTTTCCAAATCTGAACTTCCGAAATAAACGGTTTTTCAGAACCAACTTATATTTTGTACTTAGGTACGGTCAAAAACAGAAGTCGGTTAACACTGCTACTTTTTGACATCTAAATTAACATAAAATATTTTGGTAAACTGCTTTTTTTTCGTTTAACTGTTAAGAGTTAATGTAGGTACTTAAAATTTTAAGTACTTCTGTTCCGATTTAAATTTAATTAAGATTAAAAAACTGCAAGTGTTAATCGACTTTTTTTGCTGACTGTACCTCTGAAACGATTTCTTCAAAATTATTATACTAGAGCCTTCTCTCAAATTGAATATTATTAGGCAGTTAATAAGTAGCTAGGTACTGGATATTAATAAAGGGAAGTGACTTCAATATATTTCAAAGAAAAGTAAACGTAAAGTGCAAGAAATATAGATCAAAACGAAAGTCGGGCCAAAGACTTATCGGTACTAATATTGTTGTCAGGCAAAATTCTAAGAATTTTTCATCTGTAAGATATTTTAATATAGAAAAATATTACGAATGAATGGTCGCCTGCACCTGATGCTACCTACCTAGACCTACCATCAGTTCTTAACTTAATATCGGCATTCCTTTTCACGCTTTCGAATATAAGATAATAATTAAATATATATTTTATTGCAGCAAGTGTGAGCAGATTAAATTTCGAAATAACATTATGTATATGATTATTTACATGAAGGGCCACGTCGCTATTAATATTCTAAAGTGTATAAGGTAGGGCGAAGGGCGAGCGGGTTACGCAAGCTCTTGAATAAATTAGTAATAGTTAGGCGAACGTTTGAAAAAACTTGGGTAATATGTGCGGTGAGGTGTTGCTAAATATACATGAACCGGAGAACATTGTGGGCTGCCATTGAAACGTGGTTCGATTTCAATTACGCATTTACTTTAGATAAATGTAAACACTTATAAAACCATGTGTTTATGCTCAAGTATTTTGTTAAGTTTAGGAAACGCTTTCATGCCTTTTCTTAATTTTATTATTGTTTCTCCGGTTTACTGCACGATTTTACTTGTGCTCGACGCGGCAGTTGTATAAGTACCTACATAAGCGTACGTTTACCAACATTTTTTACTGTGCTTTATCAATTTTTAGATACTTATAACTTGAGTTCTAAATGGCTTTTAATAAGCTTTATTCAAAAGCTCATCTTGAAACTAGCAAGATAATCAGGTAAGTACTCAGAACATACCGGTGTAGGAGTAAGAGATGTTAACTTATCTACTTTTGAAATCTGTATCGGTATTTAAAGTATGTAGGTAGGTGCCTGTCCATAGAAAAGAACAGCATTGTACTCGTAACGACGTAGTAGAAAAAATGTCGTAACAATAATAGACATAATACTCATATAATCATGGAACAAGGCAGGTAGCGAGAACCCTCCGCGACAAATTAGCCGTATCGCGGTTACCTCTCCTTTGCACTGTCGAAGTTAAAATATTAAAAAAGTCACTTAGCAGTAACAGACGCGCCCTCTTCGCGCCGCGCCCTCTGTGTGCCCATTTACCTCTCCCTCGGGAAATGACACACAAATACATAACAAACACGATTTAATCAACAATTAAACCTAATATGTTTAAGTGCCTTCATACATAAAGCTTACACTTTGTAAACGACAACTATCCAAATGTTTTTATTAGGCTTTCGTGCAAAATGATGAAAATATCATCCATTTTACTTATGTCCTGAAACTGCTGTTATTTTTTCATTTTTTCAATGCTTTTCTTTGAATTGTTTTTTTTTTATATTTTCTACATATTTATGTAATCTCATTTATTCATAAAAGTTTCACACATATAGATATACCTATTAGGTAGGTATATATATACTTACTATGAGATTGATTCATTTCAAATTTCCACGAACAAACGGTTTTGTGGGGCTTAGCGCATTGCTTAGATAAAACATTATTCGGTACATTAGCCGGTCTATACAATGTCCATTCATACACGCAATGTCGAAAAAAGAAAAAAAAATCTGTAAAAAAATACGTATTATGGAGTAAGTTTGTCCTGGTTTTGTAGGCCTTCTCAACCGTATTAACTGTGCGACCGCCTGAGAATTAATACGCGGGTAGTATGTGACATGGAAATGGACATAGGCTAGTGTTTATCCCAGTCACAAGTGAGGCCGCGGGCTAACGCCAGTGTTAAATATTATATCAACGCCATGCGCCAGCCCTGCTTCCGTTCGAGGCCGACTAAAAACAAGCGGCAACGAGATACTCCACAGTTAATGCAGATGAGATCTACTTACGTACACTCTACAGTGCACTGATTCCACATTTTCAGAGCATTTCAGACCAAAGGCAATTACTTATTCATTATTGCAGTGTACGTTTTCTAATAAAGCAAGAGTAATCCACTCGAGATGTCGAGCGCGCGCTACAAATGAGCAGGACGCGCGGCGGTGCAGCCGCAGAGCTCTCCGCGAATACCATTATCGGCACAAACAATCAAGATCCGTCTCCCACGGAACTCAATGCATGTTTTTTAAGTGTGGCTCGGGAAGCGCGTTGACGCCGCATCACCGTCGGAGCGGAAACTGCGTAATGAAGATGAATGTGACGGTAAATGAATGTTCAAGAAATATGACTTGAAATAATAACTTTAGATTTGACGTGTGATGATACATGTGCGTATTTTTATAATAAAGTGAACGTAAAAAATGTGAACCATTAGATTGATTTGTTTTAATATAATATACATATTATTATTATTTTTTCAATTACGGACCTTACTTTTATTTTTTATCAATATACACACAGACAACTAACTACACACATCAAAAGTGTCTAGGGATCAACATATATTTTTGCAATAACTTTTCTCCTGATTGATATTAATTAAAATTTTCTTTAAGGATTCATCAAATAAAGTGTTTTCGTTTGTCACAGTAACGATAAACCAAGTCACCTTTGCATTAATAAAGAAATTTGCCATTTTCCTAATAAAGGGATTTTTGACATTTGAACCACTAACATTAAAGTTCGAAAAAAAGACTGAAATAACAGTTTTCTTTAAAATTTTATTGGGTAACTTAAACAATTAATAATCCGTGTTTCTACCGCGAACACTAACAACACAAGAACATCGGTTTGGCATACTCAAAATGAGTTCATCCAAATCACGCTGTGGAATGGCCGCCCATGTTCGTTGCAACAACAAAAAAAGGTCTTCTTGCGACTGGATACCCTCCATATTCGGCAGAGCTCTTCTCTGTAGCATATCCCATGCATGCTCAATCGGGTTCAAGTCTGGCGACTGAGCAGGCCAGGGCAGGACATTGATGTTAGCTGCGGCGAGAGTCTGTCTTACAACTCTTGCGGTGTGCGGTCGTGCATTATCATGCATTAACTGAAATAAGGGACCGATTTGCACTTGTAGAGGAACGATGACGTCTGATACAATCGTCTCAGCATAAATTTGAGCATTGAGGTTGCCTCTGATCCAAATCAACTCAGTTCTTCCGCCGATCCAAATACCCGCCCATACCATGATGGTTCCACCACTATAAGGATGGACTTCCTGGCAGGATTTTAATCGCTGTTGGCGTCCAGGGGTTCTCCAGTGTCGTATACGTCTTGTATCCGGTCTCATACCAAAACGAGACTCATCAGAAAAGCACACGAAACGCCATTGTTCTTCTGCCCAATTTCTGTGTTCAAGAGCCCATTGATATCGAATCCTACGATTGTGCATTGCTATAGGTGGTACCCGTAGCGGTCTTCGGGAATGAAGGTTCACTTCATGCAAGCGGTTTCTGACTGTTTGGTCGCTAATTAAGTTCCCTGAAGAGTGATGAAGCCTCACGGCTAACATCATGGCGGTTATAGTTGGAGCTCTTCGAGTTAAGATTTGAATGTATCGGTCTTGTCTCCGTGTGGTGCAGCGATACCGTCCTCCATGGCGCTCAGCCACGGTACCAGTGCTTCGGTAACGTGTCCAAAGTCGACTGATAACACTCTGACTTGTATTCAGAGCTAAAGCCACAGTACGTTGCCGGGAACCAGCTTCTATCATTCCCACGGCTCTGAGCATTTCTTCCCTGCTTAAATGACGTCGCCGCTCCATAATAACGTTGGTTTTAATCAGTAGTAGGGAAACAGTAGCACTAATAATGTCTTCAATGCGTTGTATGTTTTTATAGGGAAAATATTGACAGCTGATTTTCATCTTTTACTCGAATTTGATTCACAGTTCCTGATTCAAATTATGAAATGCACCAAAAAGGATCCATATAAATTTATAAAATCATAAATTTATTACAAAGCCACATCTCAATCTCAAGAAATCCGCATAAAAATGCTTGATCCCTAGACACTTTTGATGTGTGTATTTACACGAGGCACAGCATTAAATGATTGATTAAAATAAAGACTAAATGCCACATCCAACAGCGGATGGCGTATTTGATTATAAAGCATTCTTTAAACCAAAAGTTTCAACATTTTAATTCCCGCGGCGCAGATCACATTTGTTATGTAAACTGAGTCAGTAGTTACAATCATGCATAATTCTGTAGCGTATCGTACCTATGTACAGGAATAGAGTAGAGAGGACGCTTTTAGTTTAAAAAATGTGTTTTAAGCTAGGGTAAGATTGTCGCAGACGGGAAATAAGGAAGATCTCGTTTTGCTAGAGGGAATCAATTATTTAAGGATACACTCTCTGAGTACGCTCTCTATATACAGAGCAAAAGGATCTCCGTAAATACACACATACAATAGGTAAGCATTACGTAGAATGATAGCATGATCCAATTAAGATATTAGAATAATATAAATATACTATTTATATAGATGCTTTGTAGGAGTTGCAATAATAACGTTAGAATTGGCAGTTCAACCAAACAAACAATCACTCTAACCATCGGCGTCGGATCGATGCTATTTATTCCGGCTTCGCAAATTGAAATTGAAAACTGCCTCAGAAACGCCAGAGGATTAACTTCCAAGCTCATTTCAAAGCTTAACCCCTAATCAGTGAAGTTAATTAATGTCTACGTCGATTCAGTCTTAGGGCTGCGTCTGATAACCTGAATACCCTTGTATCCGTAGCCACAGCGAGATTCAGCCATCAAATATTCACGTGTGGAGGTATGGTTGCCGTTTTACTGCCTCCCCTCCCCGCCTCGCCCCCCGGCCTCCTGAACCCCCTCGCAGGCCCGCTCGCGCCCTCAAACGACCCTGTCTGAAACAACTGAATGTGCTAAAATCAATAACTGTTGTTTGACGACAAAACTTTTACTCTAGACGTTGAGCTATTGTCAACAAAATGGGTGCTCACCGAAATAGTGCTATTAAATACCTATAGTGAAACGTAGTCATAGTCACGACTTCCCAGAAATAAATTAGTCTCCACTGCACCTGGTACGGAACTAATTTTACAAAAAAACGAGTCGATCAATTTATAGAACTCAATATTACCTAGTATGTATTACAATAAAAACTTATCAACTACTTAATGTTCCGGAGTAAAAACATTAAGTACAAAAAGGGAGAATCAAACCTCTCTAAAGCTGCTATGGAATTATAAATGTTACATAAATACCGTTTCATGCTCCCGTCGTCGACCCTTTAAAGTTCGCTAAATACTGCAATGACGAGTTAGGCCCCTCGTCGAAACTCAATAAGAACCGCGACTGAGCCCGTCACAAATTATTATACCCACTCCCTAAATAAAGTTCAAGAGAATTTTATCATTTATTATACTGTAAAGCGGACATCAACACGAGATGTTTTACCTTTACCTACATCTTTTTATGTCTACGAATTGATAATAATAATTAGGTATAATCTACATACTTACCTATAAGGTATTATGTTTTCTCTATAAACTCACTGCCCGTACCTACGTAATTTTATATTTGGGCACCAGCCTGTCTAATAACTTCCCATTTTAAATCAATTTTACGGGGATTATGGTATGGCTCTGAGTCGGGAAGCCGAAGTAATACTCACGTAGGTACACGCTTCGTTTTATTCTTCATACTATTTACCTATCAAAAAATCCATTGCATATATGCATACACATACGATTGGACGCTAAGTCCAATTCGTACATGTTCTTTTGGTGCGGGGTTTCAATTTTTCCTGACTCGAAAGTCGACCCGCCACCCCGCGAAAGAGGTCCAAGAAGTTGGTTAGGTTAGTTGCCTCGGCCCATAGAGTCCTCAAACCGCTATAGACCGAGCCGGCTAAAAGCAACTAAACGGGGCCGCCGAACCTTTATATGCTGCCGCAGAAAAATCTCTATAGCGAGATTCAGGATTCGACATAAAAAGTAAAACGCCATCTAGTTGTCCTGTTTGAAACTAATCCCGTAGTTTGCCAGTCGTTTGTATCCAATAAATTAAAACCCCGTTTTTGTTTATGTATAACCTATGCTTTTACATGTCGAATGGCGGCGTTATGTTTGTGGAGTTTTAACACCCTTTGCCAGGTAGACAAACTTTGATCGTGGCCACCGTGGGAAATATTTTTAACTGACTTTGACGGTGCAAAGAGGCGTAAAATTTCTACGCTAAAACTTGTACTTGCAGTTTTTTTTACTGTTATAGGAACGTAAATTCGTTCCTGTTGGTGTTTAGTTTGTTTCATTCTCGTTAGCTCATCACCTCGAATGCGTTATTTAAACTTTTCTAAAGGGCTACACAGATGTAGCCTTTTTGTGTGGTGTAGGGTATACAGATGAGGTACTTCCTTTTGTGTGTAGGTAGGTAGAATAAATAGTTATAACAACAACGTTACTTTTATTAAATAGTAATGGTTATTATTCCCTGATGTAAGCTTCAACAAAGCTGTTAGATATGTAAATTAAAACAATTTGGCAAATTGCGTGTGTGAAATTACACCGGCAGGCATAACGAAAAAAGAATTAATAATTGTTTTACAATTACTTTTATTGTACTTAAACTTTACTGCATTTTTTTAAATGTTTATTTTTAACAATGATATAAAAAACCGTATTGGCTGACTGCTTTCTCTTTTTATACGGCATAATGTCCGGTAAATCGGTGTGATATCACCCGCGTGGTTTCCTCTGCCTACACAGGATGGGCTTGTGGTTACGACAACCTAAGACTACTTCATTGAAACCTAACCGGTCCACCATTTCCTCTCTGAGGCAACATCCTCTGTACACAACCTTCTTTCTATGGATATGCGGCACAGGGCACCTATGAATTCATAATTGAATGTGTTATTAAATCTAGTTTGCCGGTGTGTACATACTTACTTAAATTTAACGTAGGCCATTTTTCATTCGAAATAAAGGACAGTAGACATGGTCATTGGACAAGTCTTGTGCAAAAATAGCCAAATCACGAATACAGGGTGTATCAGAAAGAAGTGGTCAAATTTAAGGGTGTAGAACAACTTTCTTCATGGAACCAACATCATAATCAAGAAAAGAATTATCAGCCGTTCCTTACATTTGGGTCGAGTAGGTATTGAAGCTTTGTACGGGACAGCTGATATCTTTCTCGAATACGATGTTGGTCCCATGGAGAAAGTTGTTCAGTTTGAATGTCTGTCAAAACTTCCTGATACATCCTGTATATTAAAACTGTAAGTTAAAAGCTTCTTAAGTTATGTTTTTTTTTAAAGCTTTTCCGTCTTCACGATTCAAGTTTCCCAGGTCCATCGCTCTGCCAATACTTACGATTTGTTATCTATCATGGCGGAAATTTGTTCTCTTATCGCATTCCGGAAAAAATTCGCATTAGCCTCCCTCTATCTGCCGTTACATGGAAATTAAAATCCTGATTCGTCGGAATAAAATGTGTTTAAAAGTATTGAAATGGACAATCTACACCTAAATCTAACTATGTATAATATACTAATATGATAAAGCTGAAGAGTTTGTTTGTTTGCAAAAATAATTTGAAATATAATTTTTGCATTTGATAGTCCAATTTCTGAGGAAAGTTATAGACGATTTAACATCATGCTATGACCCAAGAGCCGAACAAAAAGAAAAAAAAGTGGGAACAGCGGGTGAAGCCATGGGGCACAGCTAGTGCTTGATAATTATGGAGCTTGTATAGGTAAAGATCCGACAATGCGAGCAATTTCCGCGGGAACACAATCAAACCGAGCTGTAATTGAGTTTAGTTCGCATCGAGTATCTACTGTTTGAATTTTGGCGCTATGAGCAAGTGTGTAGTGAATTGCATTAACTTGATTTGGTATTCAAATCTCGGTACATAAATGTTAGTTAAACATTCTTTTTATCCTTGTGTTATTGCTTGGTAGACCTTCCTAGTGAAGAAAAAGATGGCAAATTCTTAAATGTACAAGTAGCAATTTTTTTTTGCTTTTTTGAACCATTTTGTATTATTTATTTTTATTATGACCGCACTGGTCGATCCATCAGGTTAAGCTACGCTTGCCGGGGTTGGTTCGTCGATAAGTGACCATCTATACATACCGAGACTTCTCCGTGCCTCGGAAAGCACGTCAAGCTGTTGGTCCCGGCTGTCATTCGTGGATCTTTGACAGTCGTTACGGGTCGTCATAAGCCCGAAAGTCTGCCAACCAGTCTTATCAAGAAGTATCATATTACCCAGTTACTGTGTTGTGGAGGTCAGAAAGGCAGTCGCTCCATGTAAAATACTGGTATTCAGCTGCATCCGGTTAGACTGAAAGCCGACCCCAAAATAGTTGGGAAAAGGCTAGGCAGATTGATTGATTTGTGTATTATTTATTTTTGCTCGGCTCATAAGAGTCGTAGCGTGATGTTCAATAGCAACCTTCCCCAAGAACTGGCCTATCAAATGTAAAATGGATTTCCTGGTAGTTCCTACTACTAACTAGCTCGACTAGCTACTGACTAGCGCTAAGACTAAGTAGCGCGTCCAAACAAACTCTTATGCTTTATTATCATTAGTATAGAAATATACACGACACACCTTTAATATTGCACATATTTGCATCGATTAATCTAACTTCTCAAAATATCTATCCCAATTCCAATCTGTAAACCGAACAAATTAATTAGACTACATGTGACCTACAAACAAGAACATCGTTTTAAAAGGGGTGTTTGCGACTCCACAAGATCAGTCGAGCCGTGTTCCGAGCCGGGGTCTGGGAGCCGGGAGCTGGGAATCGCTGGCGTCTGGGCACTGAGCAAATATTCCCGGCGTACTCCCCGCTTCCTTCCTCCCCACTTTGCACTGATAAAACTGAAATTTAGTTCACATTTCGAAATTAAACTCACCAGATTATTTCACATGTTGAAATTTGATATTGGACTATGTGTCTATGTGCCACTGCTCGGGTTATTTGGCGGAGGGTTTTATATGAATGTTTAAAACTCTATTTTCTATAAAATCTGCAGTGTTAAACGAAGTAAATCGTATAAATTATAGTATAATACTTATAGAAAGTAAGTTTAAGCAATGGTCTGCAATGGATTTATTGAAGAAAAAGATGTGCTACAATATTTACGAACATTGGAGCTCGTGGCTACGTAATAACAACCGCAGGCTCGACCTATCAGGTTACCGCTTGCCGCGGTCGGTCCGTGGATGGGTGACCATCTTTACATACCGGGACCCCTCCGTGCTTCGGAAAGCACGCTAAGCCGTTAGTCCCGGCTATCATTCGTGGATCTTTGACAGTCGTTACGGGTCGTCAGAAGTCCGAAAATCTGATAACCAGTCTTACCAAGGGGTATCGTATTACCCAGTTACTGGGTTATGGAGGTCAGATAGGCAGTCATTCCATGTAAAATACTGGTATTCAGCTGCGTCCGGTTAGACTGGAAACCCCAACATAAAAAGGAAAAGGAAAAGGAAAAGGCTAGGCAGATTGATTGGATCAATAAAAAAAAAGGTTCTTTTATCATGAAGATATGACAAGTACTACTTAGTTCTTTTTTAAGATTATTATTCCTATCTTAACATTATCCGACTTAGTTTTCCCATTGAAGATGCAGTATTAATCAGTGACGCCATTAGATACGCCAGCTACGGCGTAGGCTGAACTCGCTCGCCTTATGAATCCTTTATGAACAATTTTATGTCCCATCTCCTGCCTGGCACTGAAACCTTATCTTAACCATTTCTCATCGGCAGTAAGAACGGAATACTGAATTAAAGCACAACATTGCAATGCAGACAAAATGTTCCTTCAACTTACAGTTATGCAGAATCTTACTTTTAAGTGACCAATTAACCGCAATAATACTTTTTTATAAATGAAGGTTTCGATACGTTTGCCTTAGTCACGACTTTATGACGGTAATTTAAATAGATGTCAGACACTGTAATGCCTTAATATCCACCCGTCATGACCCAACGTAACGGGTTTTTGCTGTACTTTGATATTTAGAAAAAAATATTGCGAAAGTAAGCAAAATAATGATAATCTCTTCAACAATATCTGAGACAAACCGTTTTATGGATTGAAATAACTCTCAAATGAGAGGCACGCTACGTTTCATAATCGCATTAATAAAATGTCCGGACAAAAGTACAAGAATTTCCACGAGATCCGTGGATATATATACCACAGTAGGTGGTGGAACGTCATTTTACTCTCGGAAAACGAAAACGTAACCGTAAATTACATTTATTTAGAGCAGTATCTGACTTGATTTATTCCCTTTTTATGGTACTTAGCACATTCACGGCGGAAGAAAATGCATACCTACCTGCTGAAAATGAAAAGAAAAATGTATTAGAAATTTATTTTTCAGTCATTGTGGTAGCTTTATAAATCACAGTTAATAATAATTTAGCTTCAGTCATGGGCATTGTTGTTACTTTTTTTAATTCAGGCTTAATACTTGTTAGCCGACTTCTGAACTATGTAGGTACGTTCATTAGGCGCTAAGCACAAAGGCTACGGGTCTACGACTAGCTACGACTCTGTCGGTGAATATACTCGTACTGAGTTTATGCTAAATGGAATACTGCCGAGCAAACGTTCCAATAACTAAAACAATGGAAAATTGCTACTGAAAGCTGCGAGTGTCGACCTTAGGCCTATTAGTGCTTCTCACACGGACAACTGTACGTCGCTTGCTCCCGTGTCATCAATCCTGACTCTCTTATATTTTGGCTTATGAGACCAAAACTGCATACTTATAGTATCCCTTCTGTGATGTGGCTGTTATTTTAAGTATATTGTGGTGTCTTATGAGGAGCTCATGGCTAAGTAATAACAGCCGTACGGGTCGACCCATCAGGTTAAGCTAAGCTTGCCGGTGTTAGTCCATGGATAAGTGACCATCTTTACATACTGAGACTCCTCCGTGCCTCGGAAAGCACGTTAAGCCGTTGGTCCCGGCTGTGACAGTCGTTACGGGTCGTCAGTCGTCAGCCCGAAAGTCTGACAACCAGTCTTACCAAGGGGTATTGTATTACCTAGTTACTGAGGTGTGGAGGACAAGGCAGACGCTCAATGCAAAATACTGGTATTCAGCTGCATCCGGTTAGACTGGAAGCTGACCTCAACATAGTCGGGAAAAGGCTTGGCAGATTGATTGATTTTATGTTGTCTTACGACTTCTACGCGAACGCGTAAAGTCGCGGGCAGAAGATAGTCTAAAATAAAACGCATTACAAAAAGAGCGGCTAAATAACATAGAATCGGAATACAGCACCTCAAGCGTTTGCAAACAGCTACAGCTATTCAGCAGCACTCGTTATTGTGCCAGGTCGGTTCAGGATAAACTGTTCATGTATTCAAATAATGCTGGCATGTCGCGAGCTGTTGTAGCTAACGAGTAGATATGGCAACATGGCCGCGGGAGCCTGTCGAACAGCCCTCGATGATTAAAACCAGCCCAGTTGATTACGTTGCATGTTTGTACCCTTTCACCGCGTATGAATACCGACCGATAGCTTTATTTAGGTTAAACATGTTTCGCATACTTTTTCCAAATTGCTTCGGTTAGTGGTTTTAGTTTTTCCTCTAATCTTTTGGAAAAGCGGTTAAGTAGGTACCTACATAAGGGCTGTACGTGTACCTGCATAATTGTATAACAGGATACGTAGACATTGCTAAAAAACAAACTGATCAAACAAACTTTTTTTTCTCTTTGCTTTTTAACCGACTTCAAAAAGGAGGAGGTTCTCAATTCGTCGGAACCTTTTTTTTTTTTTTTATGTATGTTCCCCGATTACTCGAAGATGGCTGGACCGATTTGGATTTTTTTTTGTTTTATTCGAGAGGGTATACATCACAGTTGGTCCCATATAGAATTGATTAACTTTGCTTTGGTAGTTTTTGAGTTAGCTTCAATAATACGTATTTTTTCCCCACTTTTATCTGGATGATGTTCTAGTTTGTTTTGCAGATAGTAGTATTAGAATTTGTGTGGGGTAAGTACACAACTAAAAAGTGAAAAATAAAAACTTTTTTACAAAAAAATACAACCGACTTCCAAAAACAACACTACAAAGTGAAAAATAACTTTAATTTCGGAAGTCGGTGGCAAAAAACGAAAATACATTTAACTAGACACCGACTTCCGAAATTAAAGTTATTTTTCACTTTGTAGTCGGTTGTATTTTTTTGTAAAAAAGTTTTTTAAGCTTTTTTTTTGTAAATAAAACAAACTGTAAAAGTTCGTTTGCCTAATCCAATTTATTTTAAGGAGTTCTGCTCTCGATAACATAAATAAATAACAAAACCTACACATGGTTAAAGATACAGTCACATAAAAAGCTTAAAAGATTTAGGTCACCGAAGAAAGAAAACATGTTTCCTAAAATAAACATAGGTAGGTAGTACCGATTACCGTACGGAGCACTCAATTGACGTGTTTATAATAAAGGCTTACAATAACCAGAACGAGGATTACGTCGAACAAACTAGATCATAGCCATAAGCCGCTATGTGGTGCGGTGATTACCATGAACGTCGGGGTAATCAATTGATTCGCGAATTGTGGTGCGCGCGGTATCAAAAGATTCATAAGCCGATACAGGAAACGGCGCGATTAAGCTGAACGGAGCGGAAATTACGCGCCGTCGGCAGCCGTCTCCGAATCTAACAATGCACGATATTGATCACATCACTACCTACCTACGTATTGTATGTATAACTCAATGTTGATTGCTGACTGAATGCTCCTAACGTAGCTATTTGTTCACAGAATGCTCCGCGGATTAAATACGAATCAATTTTTAAGTCTTCTGTTTGCTGTAGGTACTCAAATCTGTGGCCTTTAAAGTCCCTCAATCAGGACTTAACTACTTTGTCGCAAGTAAACCGCAATTAAGCTCACGTTGAAAAATGAGAGAACACATCGTGAAAAAGGATTAACCGAAATTCGTGCCTGAAATGTATGAAATGAATATAATTTAATTATTTTGGGTCAGATATATTAAACCGGTAGCTCGGCAGTAAAGAAAATTAATATTTTGCAGCTGAACGCCTCCCTGGTAAAATATTTTATACCGCACTCGTTCTGTCCACCGCAGACTGTCCTAGAGCCACTAGAGCATTTTAATTTTGCTGCTACCTATTTCATTCCTTGGTTCATGAACACGTGAACACACAGTGATATTATCTTGTAATTTGAAAGGAGTCGTGCTGACCAACTTGTGCTTGGTAATAGTTATAAGCTAAAATAATAGGAGCATTACAGTAATAGTGATATGAAAGCGGCATCAATCACATCTGCGGTGGGTGTCGAATGCGCCGGCGACGGCGGAGCGTGCCGAACGATTTGATGTGTGACGCTTCCTTA
Organism: Cosmia pyralina; assembly: GCA_946251885.1. Classification (NCBI taxonomy): domain Eukaryota; kingdom Metazoa; phylum Arthropoda; class Insecta; order Lepidoptera; family Noctuidae; genus Cosmia; species Cosmia pyralina. Next base: position 19,790,381 of record OX276346.1, read on the forward strand.
GATCGCTCAGCACTATTGAGACGTTTTTGATTGCATTCCCGACATTCCTCGGCTCTTAGACCCTTTGGACTGTGAGCGATCACAGTTTAAATCGGAATTTAGATTGCATGTTAAGGAGGCCGGCCAGTTTTTTGAGAAAAAGGGGAGTCGCCTATTGAGATTCCGAAGCGGAACGGTGTGCGAGGCGAGTAGCTAGCTGTGCTATACTTCCCGAACAGCTGGTTTACGTATTAATGAGCTTTGAGATATCTAACTGTAAACTTTTTCATTGTTATTAGTTTCCATCATATCGACGTGGTTGGTGGACAGCGACAGTGGAACATCATCAGATATATGTCTTTGTGATGTTATTGTACATTATATTTTTGTATGTGATATGAAATCATGGCTACCTGTGATTTCTTATACAACATGTCCCAAAATTCAACGATAAGCTGACACCCGAGGATAGACCTGTCCATGACTACTCGGGGAAAAATATAAAAAAAAAATATAACTCAATTTGTTTATAAGTTATATAAAAAAAATTAAATTATTCAAAAATTTTCACCTTTTATGATATTTTTCACTACAATGACCACAATTTTTTAAATATTTCTGTTATTTTTTTTTGTAGGCAACCCGAATAGCACTACTCTCTACCGCAATTCTTAAAAAAACCATAACACCTCTAGTTTTTTCACAAAAATTAATGAAACTTATTTTATTCTCTAAATTTTTGTAAGATTTTTACTTTTAACCAACTTGTCGTGGTGCAAAAAAAAAGTATGAACACTACTATGGCAAGTTTTTTTAATAAATTGACGCAACTAACCAACATTCCAAAATGGTATAATACTGTAGGAAAACAAGTACCTAACAAAAAAAAATGTGCCTATTATTTCTAAACAGAAGCAAAATGACGGTCGGGAAATAAAAAAGTATTAGTTCTTGAATTTTTTTAAATATTTTATACAAACAATATCACGTGCTATTTATTACGTTATTAACATTATTGCAAATGTTCAAATTGTTTGCCACCAGCATTAATACATGCACGACATCGCCATAAAAAAGATCGTTTTATTCGTCTTGCATAGCTTCTGCTATTGATGCAATCTGCAGCCTGATTTATATTTCGACGAAGCTCGTCTAATGTTGCAATGGGTTTTGAGTAGACCCTGTCTTTAAGACAACCCCAATAGAAGAAGTCCAGAGGGTTCAAATCGGGTGAACGGGGTGGCCATAAGATCGGACCAAGTCGCCCGATCCAACGCTCTGGATACTCTTGATTTAAATATTCTCGCACAGGACGGGCACAGTGTGCTGAGCAACCATCATTTTGAAACCACATGTTTTGGAGATCACTTAAGGGCACGTCCTCTAACAGTTCTGGTAAGTCATTTTGTAAATAGTTTAAATAACTATTGCCATATAAGTTACCTTGTAACTCAAAGGGCCCAATTACTTTTCCATTTAATCGGTCCATAAGTTAACCTTGAATTGATATTGGGATCTGTCTTGTCTCATCAAGTGCGGATTTTCATTGCTCCAACTATGTAGGTTATGAAGATTTAAATACCCATCTTTCTTGCATGTTGTTTCATCCGACCATAGAATTTTGTCTAGGAATTGGGGATCTTCCCTGTGCCTTTGCAGCATCATACGGCAAAATATGACTCGTAGTGGATAGTCCCGCGGTAATAACGTCTGCACACGCCTGTAGTGATATGGGTGAAGCGTGTGACGTTTAAAAATTCGATGTGCAGAACTTTTCGGGATTCCTGTAGCTTCTTCTATGGCACGTACCGAAGTGGTCGAATCATTTTCTATCTCATTGATAACTTATTTTTGTGTGGCTAGTTTTCAATAGAGTATTATACTATTTTGGAATTGTGATTAGTTGCGCCAATTTATAAAAAAACTTGCAATAGTAGTGTTCATACTTTTTTTTTGCACCACGACAAGTTAAAGTTGGTTAAAAGTAAAAATCTTTAAAAAATTTAGAGAATAAAATAAGTTTCATTAATTTTTGTGAAAAAACTAGAGGTGTTATGGTTTTTTTAAGAATTATGGTAGAGAGTAGTGCTATTCGGGTTGCCTACAAAAAAAAAATATAGAAATATTTAAAAAATTGTGGTCATTGTAGTGAAAAATATCATAAAAGGTGAAAATTTTTGAATAATTTCATTTTTTTTATATAACTTATAAACAAATTGAGTTATATTTTTTTTATATTTTTCCCCGAGTAGTCATGGACAGGTCTATCTTCCGGTGTTAGCTTATCGTTGAATTTTGGGACATGTTGTATATTAAACCCGTGATTTATTAATAGTCAGATTCCTCGTTATTGTAATAAAGCCAAAAGGTGATCAAAGAGTTAAGGTTGTCCATGGCCCTTTACGGGGCACCGGTGTGGGCGCGTTCCCTGAGGCTGCGACCAGCCCGCCGGTTGAACGCGTCCCAGAGGGTCATGGCCATCCGGCTAGTCCGGGGATACCGCACGGTCTCCTGTGAGGCGGCGTGCCTCCTTGCCGGATTACCGCCATGGGATCTGGAGGCAAAAGTCCTCGCGCACGTGTGGGAGTGGCGCGAGGAGGTGAAACGCCGGGGCGTAACTCCGCTGCCGCGAGAAATCACGGTACAGCGGACAGAGCTCCGGCGGGATCTCATGGCGGCATGGAGAGTGCGATTGTCGCAACCCAGCGCTGGGCACGCCACAATTGCGGCGATAAGTCCCCTCTTTGAGGAGTGGTTGGAGAGGCGCCACGGCGTCCTCACCTTCCGCCTGACGCAGGTCCTCACCGGACACGGTTGTTTCGGGAGGTTCCTGTTTCGGATAAGGCGGGAGGAAACGCCCGGGTGTCACCATTGTGTGGATCGCCCGGAGGACACGGTGGAGCATACAGTGGAGGTCTGCCCGGCTTGGGCGGAGCACCGCCGTGTTCTCACGGAGGCGATCGGCGGCGGCGATCTCTCGCGTCCAAACCTGGTCCAGGCCATGGTGCGGAGCGAGAGTGCATGGGAAGCCGTCGCCTCCTTCTGCGAAGCAGTAATGCTCGCGAAGGAGGAAGCGGAACGCGTGAGGGAGAGGCAACAGCCGCGCCCTCGCGCCCCTAGCCGCCGTAGGAGACGCCCTGGGCGGCGGGAATCGATTGCCGATTCCCGGCCACCGTAGGCGCGGGCTTGCGGACGACGAGTAATGGGCAGCTCGCCGTCCGGTAAGGACCAGGCCCGGGTCGACGGCGCGTTGTGTTCCACGCGCGCCTCAAAGAGATGTCAGCAGTGACGGGGTCAATTGGGCCGATGCCGCCGGGGTCGCGGGTAGTTCGAAAGAGATACCGTGGCCCTGGCACGGGCAGCTGAAGGAACATGGGTGGGTTTTAGTCAGTAAAAGTCTGACACGCCCTCCCGCCTCTGCCCAGAGCGGGAGAAGTCATTTGATGATTTCCCATCCACAAAAAAAAAAAAAAAAAAAAAGAAAAAAAAAGAAGGTTGTGCGTGTGGGATGCCTGACATAATTACCTTTAACTTTTGTAATGCTAATAAATTATGTTGAAGTTATAAATTATGAAATTAAATTATGAAGAAGTTCAAAACCTTACTTTTGTTTTGCACTAACCTCAACATACTACAATTATGTAGGTACACCGTTTAAGTAGCTTACTTTTATGGACTGAATGCCAATTTACCTACCTACTTAGGCCTGTTTTCACCAACATTCAAACCACCGGTTAGGTATTCAAATAGTTGGTTTATGTCAAATTTTAAAGGAAATTTGACATTCTTAAAATACCAGTAATAATACCTTATACACAGGCCTTATTAAAAGGTTAAAGTAAATTGATTGACGCCATCTTTCATGAGTCAAGCTTCCAATAAGTAGGTAAGTGATCTTGTTAATTCTGCAAACCAGATCTAACAGTGACGTGAGTGCTATCGCTCCGGATGTCCCGACGTACCCTAGATGCGGCTGCGTCTGCGGGAGGACGCCAATCAATCATGGCGGCCGCTGACAGCGCCAGCTGTTGGCGACGCGGCGGCACTATACACCCGCTTCACGCCGCCATCATTAACTAGTGGTCACAAACAAGCGCTGATTAAAACAACGCCTGCTAACTAACACACTGCTAATATTGACAAAACATTCATGTTTATGAATCGTGCTATCGTTAAATATTGGTTCAGTATTCAGTCGCAAAAAGAGACACGGTAGATAGCCTAACTACAATTTCTTTATCAACATTCGCATAATAATAAAAATATACCAAGCTATGCAAGAATATCGCGAAAAGAAAATCGCCATCTTAAGTAATCTTAACAGCGGGCTATTTCCTGTAAAATCGACTTCGTTCATATCTCCGAGATAAGTAGCCCACTGAAAGCTGAAGAACACAATACGGAGCGCGAACGCTTCGAGCACTTTCAGCGCTTTTATTCACGGGCAGCCGAAGCGTGACCACAGATAAAATATCACAGTAAGAGCTGAAAACTGGCGCTGGAAAGTGTTAGTATGTAGCTTTATGTGTTTCTTCAGAATTTTGATAATTTTCCGTATGCAGATGACTGGATATACTTAATGGTTTTTTTTATTTTCTTTAGGATAAGACTTCATGCATATGAACAATCTTTTCATATGAAAGCAAATCTGTCCATTCTATGTTTGGTGCTTTCTCGTGGTTGCTGTTTTCACAACAGATTTTTCTGAAAATTCAAATCATTACACATGGGTATTGGGCAGAACCTCGTACAATGTAGATTTATTTTTAACCGACTTCAAAAAAGGAGGAAGTTCTCAGTTCGTCGGAATCTTTTTTTTATGTATGTTCCCCGATTACTCGATGACGGCTGAATTTGGAAAATTTGTTGTTTGTTTCAAACGTACGTTCCTAGGCGTAGTTTATGAGTTAGCTTCAATAATACGTATTTTTCCCACTTAAGGACGCTGTTACAAATGGGTAGTCGAATCATTACTTTTTACACAAAAGTATGTTTATTAAATAAAATGCTTTGCATTCTTAAAATGTTTTATGGCCGAATTGTTGATAGATGAGCATGATACGTTTCTGAACTATAAATATAATTTTAGATAGGTACTGTTTCTCACAAACGATACCAAAGTATAAATTTCCATAAAACATTTTAAGAATGCAAAGCATTTTATTTAATAAACATACTTTTGTGTAAAAAGTAATGATTTGACTATCCATTTGTAACAGCGTCCTTAATGTAAGTGGATGATGTTATAAAAATAACTTGGGTTATAAAATAATTTACACAAAGTACAGTGCTTGTCAGGGTCTGAACTTACGAGCTACAACTGGTAAGTCAGGGCTGTCACCACTGCGCCAGCACGGGTTTAGCAGTCTGCTCAGAGCCAGACTAAGTTACAATTGCAGTTACGCTATACAAGTATCATACTTACACAAAAGTGAGTATTCCTTCATATCCTATACTATTAAATCTTACAATTTTCTCTTTACATAAAGTTAAGTCTGTCTTGCATAGGGCATTGTCATAAAGGTGAAAAACTAAAACTAAAATTAATATTGTAGTTTCTTTGTCTTTAGGATATATAGATCATCTAGATAAGTAGAATATTTTTTGTAACTGCTTTTTTTTTACTCCTATATTTTATGCTTGCCGTGGATGTTCCGTGTTGTGTTCCGTGGATGTGGATGTTATTGTCACATAATCATAGTGTAGCCTTAATTAAATTAAGGCTACACTATGATTATGTGACAATAACATCGCTATTTTAACATGTATTTTTTTTAGTGTATGCTTTGTTGGTTGTCCAATAAATAAATAAATAAATAAATAAATAAATGGGCAATATTTGTGTACCTATATATATACTCGTATATTTGTAATCACGTTCTCGAAAACGGCTCAAACGATTTCGATGAAAGTTGCATTAAAGGGGTTTACGGTGGTGTAAAATCGATCTAGCTAGGTTTATTTTCGCGATTTCAGGTTTGGTACCCTAGTAAAAGTAGTTCATAATGATGAGTAAAATGATTCCTTAAAATGGTGCCCATGAATTCAATTTCACCCTGTATGTATATTTAGTTATTATAAGTATAGAAAATCTGCGTACGAGTGTCTTCTTCAGCGTATGAAAAAGATAAATAATCTTTCGAGAAATAATTTTCCTGCTTGTTTTCTGGGAAAATTCGTTTTCTCTATTTTCACCCGAGCAGAGTTCGGTTGCCCAGGTACTAATAGCTATACCTAATATGCAATACCTTCCATAGCGTCCAAGCCTATTATATATACAGGGTGTCTGTATTCGGACTGGCGAAAATTAAGGGGGTGGTACAGACGATCAAACTGAACAACTTTCTCCCGGGGACCAACATCGTAATCGTGAAAAAAAAATCAGTCATCCCATACAAAACTTCAATACCTACTCGGCCAAATGTATGGGACGACTGATTTTTTTTTCACGATTACGATGTTGGTCCCCGGGAGAAAGTTGTTCAGTTTGATCGTCTGTACCACCCCCTTAATTTTCGCCAGTCCGAATACAGACACCCTATATATATATATATATGTATATATATATATGTAATAGGCTTGGAAGCTATGGAAATAGTCGCAAGTAGAAATAACAGAGGCAGAAAACGTGTTTAATTACAAAACACTATAACCATTGACGGTGTTTTAGGAATTTAATCTCCCCTTGTTGTAAAATTAGCGGACTATCATTAAATTGGAAATGATGCCACCCTAATATAATTGTATAGTTCTAGAACATCCGTAAGTACATTGAAATCGTTCTATCACGTACGCAACAAACTTACGTGGGGCTCTTATAAGCTTTCTGCGTGATATGTGTGAATCCAAGATATTAATAGAAAACAAGCAGGAAAATTATTTCTCGGAAGATTATTTATCTTTTTCATACGCTGAAGAAGACGCAGATTTTCTATAAGTACTTATAATAACTATACATACAGGGTGAAATTTAATTCATGGGCATCCTTTTAAGGAGTCATTTTACTCATCATTATGAACAACTTTTACTAGGGTACTAAATCTGAAATCGCAAAAAAAAAATCATGTGTTCCCTACATTTATGTTCGCATAACTCGTAAAAATGTAGGGAACAGCTGATTTTTTTACGCAATTTCAGGTTCGGTCCCATAATAAAAGTTGTTCATAATGATGAGTACAATGACCCCTTAAAAGGAGGCCCATGAATTCTATTTCATCTTGTACAATTATCCCATTGGCATTATGCATATGAACGGGTCGACTGTTCACCAGCATTAGCAGGAATAGTACATAGTAGTTACGTGAAAACAAAAATTATAAAGTAACCAACGCTGTTCCATCAAGAGTTCATTAAAAATGAACCTCGCTCCGTAAATCGCAAAGTAATAAAGTTCTCAATACGGCTATGGAGTTATAAAATATAAAATGAAGAGTGTATTTCCTTGTTGCAGAGCCTGGCGCCTGGCGGTGGTCGGATGCAGCGCACACTGGTAAGATATTCCACTTGACTTTGTTTCTCTCTTGAAAACTATTCGCTGATTCGCTCCACTCTACTTTGGCTCGGTGCCTCTCAGCTAATTAGGTATGCTTCCACTTAAACAACACTATAATATTTTCGCAAAAATATTGTGGTTCAATTCTTTATTAGTTTTCTTTATGGATCCTATTAAAACTTCTTACAGTGGAAACTTCTTTTATAATTTTACATCAACATTGTATTTATTAATAAGGATAGTGATGAAAACGTAAGCAGACACCTGTTATGTTAGTAAAATGCCTTATATTACCATTCTATGGCGCCCCCATACACACAAGTACACACACGCAAATGCGCTCGCGCACTAATACCTGTATTTAAATATTTATAAATGTAACATGAAAAATAAAATAAAATTATAGTAATACAATTTCATAGCCTAGCAAGGAGAGCAGTATGTCACCCTCTTGATTGTTAGATATTTATCACTTTGTAAAAATATTACATGTACTACAATCTGTTTTATATAGGGTGACTGGTAATTGTGACCGATACTTAAACACATGATTGTGCTCATGATAACAAACAACTTTTACTATGGGCCCAAACCTTAAATCGCGAAAAAAAAATCAGCTGCCCCCATAAATTCATGTTCGCATAACTCGTCAAAATGTAGGGATGTAGGGTTATATTATTTATATAGTATTATTCCCAGACAATCACAAGTTGAACTAATACGTCCCGCTCCAGCCCACCTACGAGGTAACCGGAAAAAAACTAGCGGCGATGTATCGAACAATTTACTTAATACGTCAGGAACTGGCTCAAGCAATTACCTATTGTTAGTGGTAGTGCAGATGTAAGGGCCTGCAGGGCACTTTATACACGCCACTCATTTCATTACACAGAGATAAGGGTCTTGTGAATATTTGCGCTCAATTTAGCACATTTATGTTTTGGCGTTGAGTGACGTGAATGAAGAGCACTGGCCGAGCACAAATCTTTGTCTTTATTTATAAAAATGGAGATGTGAGCGGTGAGGGTAAAACAACAGATATAGGTACAGCTACAGAAGTTTGAGCAAGACATGAAGCAGAGAGGCTGTTAGGGTCTTACATACGTGCAAGTAATTAGATTCGGGCATCATAGAGCCAATAGCAACTCGTCTAAGCTCGTAATTGGCCGTAACTGCAGCTCCAGTGTATAATTGGTCGGAATCAAGTTGGCCACGTGCGGTATCCGTTGACGTCACACTCGAATGCGAAACGCTAACTAGTGCCACTCAGCTCGGCCAACACGAGCCCGGGCAAGGCTCGCAATACGGATAGTGTGTCCCCTCAACTCGGACGAGTTCAAATAATCGCGTTATCGTTGCGATATTCCCGGGAGCCACGGAGCGGGGAAGGCTGAACGAGTAATCCGCTTTGGTCGCGACAGCCACAACTTTGTCGATCGCTCTTCTGAATTCTCTACTTTCAACTTGCATGCCGCGACAAGAGTAATAAGATTCGTTCACGGGTAACTTTTTTAAACCTTTAAACTCAAACTTAGATTTTATTCGGTATACTAATACTTTGAAAAATGTCGACGTTTGTGGCAACAGCGACACACGTTTTGAATACCATGGATATTGAACACGTATATTATGTACTCGGCGCGTAACCTACGCGCGCATGTAGGTACGATGTACCTCATCGTGTGCTATCTCTACATTCATTTTTGATTTACGTGTTCAGTATTTAGACGTATGTACTGTGTATATTCGGTGAACAATAACAGTTTTGTACTTTTTTCTTTGATATTGATCGCGAATGCTACAATATTAATACAATAATTTTGTCGGCACGATAGCATGAAACGTTGAAACTAAAGTTGACTGTTAGTACCTAGATACTGCTCCTCGTACAGATAATAGGCTTTGGTGGGTATTAAAGTAAGGTCTCGTGCTGTATGATAAAGGGAGACAGTGATCGCGGGCACCGCGGCGACGACACTGCACGGACTCGCTTGCTGCATTATTTAACTGCATTCTGCATTTCAGTAGGTACCCAGTGCAAACTTTGTATCTGTAGTGCAGTGTTTGTGAATTTATGAAGCGACGCGCCTATTACAGTAATGCCGCGTGATATATCACTGTTTAACTCATCCTTTTGAACATCTAACTGCTGAACTATTTTCGTCCACATCCTGATGAATGTTTTGCTACATTGGTAGCTCCGTGTGTACAAATATGTGAGAGCGACTCGATACACACGTATACTTCAAATTTATCGGCAACTATTTATTATATTTCGGGCGCCTCGAACAGAAATGGTGATACGAAATGTCTATAAAATATAAAAGGCGGCGTGTAGTATTTTCGGTGAGAAAGTCATTTTACTGGGCGTCCCTTCCTGCGCCAACCCGACCGGTTCCCGTCTGCCATCACTCATTCCGGTCACGAAATAGCTGGATATGTGTGTAGTGTGTACCTACATGATATTTCTGCCGCAACACAGTCGCGGAAGGGTTCGCTTAGAAACTGGAGAAGGTATCTTTTCCCTACACTAGCTTGCAAAGTAATGACGAAACTGTCAACGAAAAGAATTACGTTTTTGTATCTCTGAATACACGTAAGTACCAAAAATCCTATTTACAGTTGTTTAAGTGATGTGATAATAATATGCGGTGCAGTAATTAAAGGTTCTCCAAGCTTATGATAATCTCACGGAAAAGTTTCTAGAAAAATACCCGTTCATTATTTTCACGAGCTCAAAAATGTAAATGCTTATTTTATTAACAAAAAGCGCATTGCAAATGTGCATTTAAATGAAGGTTCTTGTTTTGAAATAAAACTCGGTGTTGTAGTTTTCTTGGGAGTGCAGCGCGGAAGGCGTTTCGAGCAGCGGCTTGTGAGAACATATGATATTCGCGTGTACAAGTGTAGTGATAGGCTTTCATGAGACGTTAGCTGGCTGGCTGCTGTCTGGCAACTCTCCACGGCTGTGCACTGACACCTCGCACGTCACATATTTACTTCAACATAGTTGTGTTATTGTTGTGTTATACAATTGCGTTCGTATCGTCGATGTCGCAACAAAGATCTAAAAGTTGAATTAGAGTTATTCTTGTACGTGTACAAAATGTTTATATGATCTAATAGATATACCTAATTAAAATCGAATAAATAAGGGAAACTATGTAACCAAAGTCCTGTTAAAAGATAAATACTTAGATTCATATTCATTTGTAAATAACAAAGTTCGAAGTGTCAATGCGTTAATGCCATGCCTAACGCGGCTCTAATCTCAATATATTCTTTGCACGCACAATGAAAAGATTTTTCAAAATACGAATACGACCCCCAAGAGGGAGGGCAGCTAAATGTATTTTCACGAACTCGGCTTGCGGATGCTTAGTTAAAAAATATAAATACAGAACCAAGTTATTCCCTGTTGTATAAAACAAGGAACGTTTTAATTCTTCGTTTCGTTTTAATCTATGTCTATCGTACTTAATTTCCTCGTTAAACTTAAAAAACCGGCCAAGTTCGTGTCGGACCACTGACATTAAAGGGTTCCGTAGTTGGGATGAATTTATCCCAATAACAAACTTAACATTGTATATGTTACGGTAAGTGTGATTAATTGAAAATTATTAATAATAACTATCCATCATTATTAATAATTACCTCATGATTTGGTAAATGTGAATATAAAATTGAAATTCATTACTTTTAACAGTTGTTATTAATAATTCACTACTCTCGTCGGTTAAAGTAATAAAATGAAATAAGACTCGGAAGTTATTTGTCCAGTAGAAATTTCAAACACATAACTAAAAAAAACTTCTATGCAAAATCGTTTATTCTTTGGTTTTGCTTAAATCAAACAAGAACAGATAAATTAAAAATTATAAGTACGAGGAGCTCGTAACAACAGCCGCACGGGTCGATCCATCAGGTTAAGCTACGCTTGCCGGGGTTGTCCGTGGATGGGTGACCATCTTTACATACCGAACTCCACCGTACCTTGGAAAGCACGTAACGCCGTTGGCCTCGGCTGTCATTCGTGGATCTTTGACAGTCGCTATGGGTCGTCAGAATCCCGAAAGTCTGACAACCAGTCTTACCAAGGGGTATCGTATTACCCAGTCATTGGGTTGTGGTGGTCAGATAGGCAGTCGCTCCATGTAAAATACTGGTATTCAGCTGCATCCGGTTAGACTGGGAGCCCACCCCAACATAGTTGGGAAAAGGCTAGGCAGATTGATTGAAGTACAATCATAGACTCCGTAAAATCAACATTAAAAATTAACATCTTTCTTCCATTTCTTTGTTCAATAGGTATTTATTGATAATACCTACCACAATACTTACAGGTACTTACTGAACTAAAATACTAAATAAACTTTGAAAATTATTACATTTATCGGTACTGAGATTAAATTATTAATAATCACCGGTAAATGCGATTAATTTCTTACTTTTACCTCTACTTTCGGTAATTATTAATAATGATGGACAGTTATTAATAATTTTCAATTAATCACACTTATCGTAACATATACATTATAAACAAAATTGAGAACGGGTCTTCTCGCGATATTCCTTTATACGAGGTAAACAGGTACCTACTTGTTTCCCGACGTTTCGACCGCCTTGCAGCGATCGAGTTTTGTTTATAATGTGTACAAATCGCGAAAGTTTAAAAAGTTTAACATTGTAGATGAAAAACATGTTCTCCCATACATTACAACTGCAAATCTAAGTTTGTACGCAAAATATTGTTAAATATTAAATATTATTTTACGACCATCGACTTCTTATGAATTTTCCTGTAATCTATAAGTATAGAACTATTTTCTGTATTTTAATCAAAATTTTAGGTTCAGTAGTTTCGAAGATAATGGTAATTTTTTATCTATTTTCTTAAATAACTTTAAAACAAAATTATAAAAAATATATTATTTGAGTTCACTCACAGTTTAACCCTCACAGTATAGTTTTCAAAACTTTTTTTTATTTTCTTATTTGCCTTCTCTTTTTATATTATTGTGTTTGGGTCACAGAAATTTCAGTCCATTAGATTCGGCGTAAATTGACTGTGACAGATAGACAGACTGACAGACGGACACACGAGTGATCCTATATGGGTTCCATATTTTTCTTTTAAGGTACGGAAACCTAAAAAAAAAATTTATACGAGTATGTTTTTTATACAAACTGGTAATTAGGTTTCACATTAATTGAAACCACTTATTTCAGTATTTGGTTCCGGAGCGATGAAATTTTTCGTGAGTTATTAAAAAAAAAAGCGGCCAAGTGCGTGTCGGGCCACGCGCAGTAAAATAGGGTTCTGTAGTTGCACAATAATGCGGACTAAGAAGAGGGCTTTTTGTTGTTTCATGAATATTTAACTAACAGCCGCAGGGATCGATCCATCAGGTTAAGCTACGCTTGCCGGGGTTGATCCGTGGATGGTTGACCATCTTTACATACAGCAACACCTCTCCGTGCCTCGGAAAGCACATTAAGCCATTGGTCCCGGCTGTCATTCTTGGATCTTTGACAGTCGTTATGGGTCGTCAGAAGCCCGAAAGTCTGACAACCAGTCTAACCAAGGGCTATCGTATTACCCAGTAACTGGGTTGTGGAGGTCAGATAGGCAGTCGCTCCATGTAAAATACTGGTATTCAGCTGCATCCAGTTAGACTGGAAGCCGACCCCAACATAGTTGGGAAAAGGCTAAGCAGATGATGATGAGCTTTTGCCAGCCCGCGTGGATGTCGGAAAATGTCCCACGGAAACGTACTACCGGGAATCCCTTCCTTATTCCTTGTGTACAATATAAGGGGAACCTCTGTGCAAAATTTCAGCTTTCTAGGTCCAAGGGTATGGGCTGGGCGTTGACTGACTGACTCGTCAGTCAGGACTTCTCTTTTTATACACATATAGATAGATTACTCGTAAACTTGAAAAGCCTACCTTAGACTACCTTAGCTGTGATAGTTTTCCTTTTAACTTCGTTATATATGTATACTACTACCGTGAATTTTTTCACCCATCCAAAACTAACCGTTTAGCTGGTAGAGGGAGGGGGGGGGGGGACACTTGACTCTAACAAAAATTAGCACTTTAAAGCTTAATATTTAAGAAACGGATGCCTAAATCGAAAAATTGTTTTCACAAACCCGCAATATTTTTGAAAGACATGGAGAGGTTGTATGGGACAACAAAACCCCACACTATGGGGTAGACGAGAAAAAAAAAACACCCCCATTATACTTGTACAGAAGATACCAAAAAAATATTTTTTATGATTTTATTTTACCACTTTGTCGGCGTGATGAATATGTATATCCATGCCAAATTATAGCTTTCTAGTGTTAAGATTCTCTGAGCTAAGGTGCGAACGGACAGACGGACAGACGGATGGACATTGCGAAACTATAAAGGCTCCTTGTTGACTTCGGAACCCTAAAAAACAGCATTTCGACCGCGTAGGTGCACTTTTGTAGGGAACATGAGATTTTTTTTATCTCGTCGCGCGCTAATTAGCAGACACAATAGAAATTTAATTGTTATCTGCACGTGTGTGTGCACACCATGTGTTGTGCAATCGACATTTTAAGAGGAGCGTTGAAATTTTTCGTCCAGAATTATGCAATGAATAGCCTATAAAGTTCCCACTGCTGGGACGAAGGCCTCGTCTCTTCGAGAAGGAGTGTGCTGTAATCTACCACGCTGGCCCAATGCGGGTTCGTAGATGTCTCATTTCTTCGAATTTTTGGTTCTGTTTTCCTTCACCATTTTGAGAGCAGTGGCAGTGGTGATTAAATTATTTACACAAAGTAAAGCGCCTGTCTGGGTTCGAACCCACGACCTACAACTCGTAAGTCAGGGCCGTTACCACTGAGCCACCACTGCTCTCTATAATGTGTGCGTGCGCACGTACTGAATATGTGGTTTCAATTAATCTGATAACCTAATCGCCACTCTGTGTAATGTTACCGATATCATGTACTTCGAATACTTTTGAAATTAAACGTATCAGTTGAATCACGTTCCGTAATAAATAATAACACATTTTATTTAACATCCAGTCAATAAATACAACACCTGTGTTAATTACAAAGCTCTTAAAAAATGTATAATAATGTCGTAAAGGCGGCGTAGGCCGCGTAGCAACGCGTAGCGGAGCGTAGTCGCGTCAACTTCAACGCTATTTCTAGCCGAGGACTATTTTCATTTTATAGTCTGTACATTTTACTTCACAATATTCTGAAACGACTCCTATTAAATCAATACAAGATTATACTAACTAGTATCCGTGGCAGTACCTTATCGCCATGAAATAAATAAATAAGTACTTTTTAACAAATAGATATCTGACTACCTATGTTTTATTTAGGCTCGATGAGGTCACCATAATCCCATTAAACCTGGATCTGAATCTAATTTGGGAAATAAATAAGGATATCTTTTTAGATACCTTTCATTATTTATTTCACATGTTTCCTTATTTATTTAGCGTAGCTGTCGTAGCCAGTGCCTACGCCAAAACGCGCGTCACAAAACAATATTATTTCCATGTTTTTTTTTCTGTATATTATATTAATGGTTATCGATAAACTGTTTTAGGTGACAACAAGCTAGTGTACGATATGAATGAACTTTCCATTACTTGTCAAGCTGCGGGCACAAAATATGACAATGCGACAATATATTTTTCTGCGTCGTCATCGAATCTGGTAGCGTATTACGGGAGGTAATCAGTGCCCGACGTATAAACTGTGGAAGGGATTTGCTGTGATCAGTGACAGCGCATTAAGGCGCATATTGGCAATATAGGCGCATTGAGCGTCAGCCGGCTCAATACCGACGCCCCTCGCGCGACACTCATAAACCTGTCGTTGAATGCTCCATTATGATTCCTAGAAGACATCGACGACCATGCAATTGTCAAGTTTTAGACTTTATTATGCAAAATTGTTATAAGTTATCCGAGACAATAGTTTTACCATTTATCATGCAATCTTACATCTTATTTCATGATGATTGTTGACTTATCTATTCTTATGTCATAGATAAACCGTGATATACAAAAAGTAATGTATTTCTGACATATTTTAACATATTTTACGGAGAATATTTTCCACCAAAGAGTAAATTATTTTGAGCTCTAAAATCAATCGCTTTAAAAATGATCACATTATCGGGAACGATGTGGGCCACCTAATTTTTATGCTAAATGATCGGCGTGCAATATGATCTTGGGCAGTATCGACATGCAGTGAGGACGTAGTGGTGGCGCGGAGGTCACACAGCAGGCCAGGCCGGCGAGCACGTGAGCTTCCACCGGGGACCATTCATGTGCGAGGGCGGCGGCTTGCGCGCGCACCGATCAATACGCGCTGGGCGCGGGCGGGCAGTGCCCGGCCCGCCGCGCGACGCCTCGCACGCGTACCGCCGCCGCGAGCCCATGACCGCCCTCCACAGATGACGGAGCCCCGCACCCTACGAGAGCGCCGCACTGTCCCCGTCAGCACGACCACACTCGCCGCGCGACCCCGCACTCGCTCGTACCGCGCGACGATAAGGTAGGAAAATCGATAGCTCCGAGTGCCGCAGCATCCGCTGACTGCTCCGCCGGCCGCACGCGCGCGTCTTCTCGCCTGCTCGCGGCCCCTGCCGCTGCTCCCTGCTCTTTGCTGCTCACTGCTCAGAGCATGTCACAACTCTTGCTCCCCGAGCCCGACATCTGCCATACGTTGGGCCCTTATCACAAAAATTTTTGATAACCCATATTTATTACAACTTAAACAAATTTCCACAGAATTTCATATGCAGATACTTCTCTGCTTCCCTATCTCATTGGTGAATAAATATTCTGCAATCACATAAATTCCTTATTACCTGATGTGTAAAAGTATCCCCTGAAATTATATGGCGGGCTGATCCCTTACCAAAAGAGTTATCGTACTTTTCCATGACACCTAATAGACATCTGTGGCGTTAAGTTATTAAAATCAACTAATTCACTGGCTTCCTAATAGGTGCTACTTTTTATTACTTTTGTATAGTTTTGGTAGAAATAAGTAGCTTTTTAATTAAAAGTCCTTTTAATTTAGTGAGCATATGATTAATGATTTACCGAGCTAGTAAGAACAACGATTACGAGTGAATGTGTGATTTGTGCAAGTTGGTTGTAATTATATTAGTTGTAATACCTAAGTTGTAACCAGCTATAATTATTATGTTGGTACATACATCATACTTATAGTTTTTAATGAAAACAAACAACATTAATAAAATTACATGCAAATAGACCTCGTGTTTCGATTTTTTTAATAAAAACTTGCTATTTCTATTCAGTGTGTCAACTCCTTTTTAGGGTTCCATAGCCAAATGGCAAAAAACGGAACCCTTATGGTTTCGTCATGTCTGTCTGTCTGTCCGTCCGTATATCACAGCCACTTTTTTCCGAAACTATAAGAACTATACTATTGAAACTTGGTGAGTAGATGTATTCTGTGAACCGCATTAAGATTTTCACACAAAAATAGAAAAAAAAAAAACAATAAATTTTGAGGGTTCCCCATATTTACAACTGAAACTCAAAATTTTTTTTTCATCAAACTCATACGTGTGGGGTATCTATGGATAGGTCTTCAAAAATAATATAGCGGTTTCTAATATAATTTATTTCTAAACTGAATAGTTCGCGCGAGAGACACTTCCAAATTGGTAAAATGTGTGTGCCCCCCCTGTAACTTCTAAAACAAGAGAATGATAAAACTACAAAAAATATATGATGTACATTACCATGTAAACTACCACCGAAAATTGGTTTGAACGAGATCTAGCAAGTAGCTTTTTTTAATACGTCATAAATCGTAAACCGCAATTTACCTTTATTCAATCAACTCATTTATTAAAACATCGATCAAAGTTACAAAGAACTACAAGAACTTTTATTTATGTTACATGCTGTTACGGAACCCTTCATGGGCGAGTCCGACTCGAACTTGGCCGCTTTTTTTTAGTAATTCCGACTTAGATTCAGCTTGAACTCTGGTATGTCTCGAAGCGCACAGATGTAGTTTTTTCGACTAAGTAATAAAATTTCTGCGCGCTCGAGCTTTTTAACTTCTTCATGTTTGGGCAACACCTATACATGTATGATTTGAAAACGGTTATTTAAAATGAAACACCGGCTGAAATTATGCAATTTTAAGGATTATTTAGAATTATTATTATTATTTTATTTATTATTTTAAGGATAAAAAAACGGATCAACGTCAAAAAAAATCAAAAGCACTTCTTTTAGCCAAAATCAACTTTAAAACTATAAACTTTTATCACAAAAGTCTAGCTAGAGGTTTATGCATGTATCGTGATGGCTCGTGTAAAACAACCTTTCTTTGCTAAAAGTCACAAACCCATTTTTGTTATTCAAACAAAGTATTTTTTTTAGAAGCACTTTTGTAAATCGCCACGGTTATGATGATAGAAGGGCCCTATTCATATTTGAGGAAACAGTTGTATCGAAACTCATTTAATAGAATGGGGTGTCATATTATAGGGGAGCCATCTGACCGAATCTCCCACAAGTAAAACTCAAAAATCATCACATAAAAGTACTTTCGAATCCTTTCGAAATTGCCATTTTATAAAATGAAATATTTATTCAAAAAGGGCAGCGGTTTCCTTGAACATTATGTTGATTTATTTTATTGTTTGTCGTTATTTCAGATTCAGGCCAAGGATCTGCCGCGATTCGTTTTGTATTAAGTAAATTACTGTAGTTTCAGTCATAGCGTAAAGTCACTTTGCACTTTTCTTACCACAAAAAGTTTTCACTTTTAAATAGAGATATCTGCAGTAGTATTTGGCCACGCTTTAGTAACTGGCCGCTCATAAAAAAGAGGTAGAAACAAGGTAAGAATGAAACGGACAAAAAAAATTTTTTTCGTCCTTTTCATTCATGAGCTTGCTTCTTCTCCTTTTTTGTACCTCTCTTTTTATGAGTGGTCAATTACTAAAGCGTGGCCAATTACTATAGCAGTTACCTTAATTTTCGAAGGAGGAGCTCGTGGCTAAGTAATAACAGCCGCACGGGTCGATCCATCAGGTTAAGCTACGCTTGTCGGTGTTGGTCAGTGGATGGGTGACCATCTTTACATACCGAGACTCCTCCGTGCCTCGGAAAGCACGTTAAGCCGTTGATCCCGGCTGTGACAGTCGTTACGGGTCGTCAGTCGTCAGCCCGAAAGTCTGACAACCAGTCTTACCAAGGGGTATTGTATTACCTAGTTACTGAGGTGTGGAGGTCAGATAGGCAGTCGCTCCATGTAAAATACTGGTATTCAGTTGCATCCTGTTGGACTGGAAGCCGATCCCAACATAGTTGAGAAAAAGCTAGGCAGATTGATTACCCTGATTTTCTAAAGACCCCGATACGTAAAGCTAGACCTACAAACAGTGTGTGAGCTTTGCATTATTTTCACAAAACTCACATGCAATAATCACACAAACACACCAATAATCGTGTTCAAGTTAATCTGCAGGTATTCCACGAACAGAAGTAATATCTATGTTCAGTATTTATAATGCAACAAAGAAGTACCATAAAGAAAGCCTTGGCAAGTAAGCGTCGTCAGAATATTGACGGCTCTGGCAGGTTGTAGGGACTGGGGTGTAGGGTGTAGGTCGATTATATGTCGTGATGCAGTGCAATTACTAGCCAGGGGAAATAGTCCAAGGACGAGCTCGGTTCAAAGGCCACCTACCTCTGATACACGGCCTAGCTTATCGGCTATGCTAATATGTATGATATTTATATTCGAAGGTAGTTAACTGCGTAATTACTTACTTTGGCTATTAACTAAAATTGTTATAATTGTAAGAAATAATAATTTATTATTGCAGTACGGATTCTTTACTGGTGCTTGGTAAACAATAAAATCTACATAATTGTAGATCAATCTTTTTCAAAATTAGTATTCAAGAATTTTTAGTAGTTATATACAGGGTGTTAGGTTAAACAAGGGACATACTTTAACGGAATGTAGTACTCATGAAAATGAAGAACTTTTACCATGGAACTAACCCTGACATATGAAAATGAAAATCAGCTGTCTCGTACATTTTGACTGCGTAGGTTTTGCACTTTGTAGAGAACAGCTGACTTTCTTTTTTGTATTTCAGGGTTAGTTCTATGGTAAAAGTTGTTCATTTTCTTACTCCATTAACGTATGTTCCTCGTTTAATCTAACACCCTGTATAGTCGTTATATATATAGTTATATGTAGTCGACGTGCGTTATAAACATTTTCAATTAACAAAGGGTTAAAAAGGGCTAACTCTGTGGCTTGCACGGATTCGGCTACCAATACGTATTGCGTTGTAATTTGGCTCTTCAAAGTCATCATGAAACGGAATACAGAAAGAAAAAACCTAATAATGATGAAAATAAATACCTAACCTAAAACCTTCGTTCAAGACTTCAATAAGCTGCCTAACACGTTGGCTATATTTACCTTGACTTGACTCCGTATTTGCAAATTGTCGCCGCTTGAAATCCTCAGGTAATAGACACATTTAACAAGGAGTTAAGTCTTCGACAAACATGTTTCAGTGACGATTACACAGGGATTTTTCTTAATACAAGCATGTTGCCTTCATTTTCTGTCCTGACGATTAATTTTAGAATATTGGAAAATAGAAAATATGGGCAGTTGGTAATATTCCCACGAATGCTTAGACTTGACGAACGATAATACTCGTAAGAGGTTCATATAGGCAAAAATATACAGTTGTTATAAAGTCGCTGTAGAGAACCTTCATAACGACTTTATATTTAACTTCCAAAGGTCATAACGAGTTCCTTCCCCCATGATTAGGGGCGAGCTTCTTGTTTTGCGTCCAGCTATAGCAAGGTTTACCTGTATAAAGTCTGCTAGACACATTTGCAAATTATAACTTCTATGTAATTCTAGGTAGTACCTATTGGCTTGTCGCTAAGTAATAACAGCCGCACGGGTCGATCCATCAGGTTAAGCTACGCTTGCTGCGGTTGGTCCGTGGATGGATGACCATCTTTATATACACCAACACCTCTCCGTGCCTCGGAAAGCACGTTAAGCCGTTGGTCCCGGCTGTCATTCGTGGATCTTTGACAGTCGTTACGGGTCGTCAGAAGCCCGTAAGTCTGACAACCAGTCTTACTAAGGGGTAACGTACCTATTACCCAGTAACTGGGTTGTGGAAGTCAGATTAGGCAGTCGCTCCATGTAAAATACTGGTATTCAGCTGCATTCGGTTAGACTGGAAACTGACCCCAAAATAGTAGGGAAAAGGCTAGGCAGATGAGATGATGATGGTTAGGTAGTGCCTATACGTACCTATATGTGTACGGTGTACTTCATCATCGTGCATGATATCGTCCTATTGTCACGTTAAATTCAGACATATTGAGCATGAATAATTGAATATGTCACATTAAGGTCTAATAAAGAACTGCTAACAACGGATGGGGGTATATTTGTTCATAATGACACCTAAAGACCCTCTAAACGGTTCCACTCGAAGAACAAACATGACATTGACAAGGTAAGGGCAAGTTCTAATGCGATACTAAATAACTAAAACACATCAGCATAGGAAATTGTCTGAACAGACATTCGTCGCTCGATTATTTAAGGAATTTAAAATGAGTCGCGGCATTTATGATTACTCTGGCAAAATATAGAGTAACACATGCATGACAAGTAAAGTACCTACAGAGATGCTTTAGGTGTGGCAAGAAGACAAGGAAAATCGTAATAGTACTACGGTTTTCATAAATCTCCGAAGCTCATGTAGTTAATTTACACATAAAGGGTATAATTAAGTTAAAAATATAATATTCTAACCTAATTAAAACTATTAAAAAACTAAAATATGGCGTCGAAAAATTCCTCCGCATTGCTGTCGACTGGTAAAGTACCCAAGAGACTGGCGGCACTGCCACGTTTATGGCAATGCTAAACCTCTGGCCAAGGTTTACCTTGGCCAAGGTTTACCTTGGCCAGAGGTCACTTCCCGTGACCCAAGGGCTGGCTTTTAAGCCAGCCCTTGGGTCACGGGAAGTGTCAACCAGCCGTTTGGAGATTTCGTTGAACAAACTATGAGCACTCGAACCCCACGGCCCAAGGGTTTCAACCCCAAACTGCTCAAAAATATAATTACCGATAAGGTTATTATACTTCCGCCGCTTGAGGTTGTGAAGATCATGAAAAAAAATGAGTGTTCACAGCCAGTAAGAATTAAATCTAGGATGCAAAACGAATCCGAAAGCATCGTGGTTCAAGTCGACTGTCCATATCGCGACTTCAGATTTTCTCTAAGTTAAGAGGCATATTACATTTCGACCGTGATTTTTGCGTAAATTGACCAAAGGGAAACGCCTATTCTTGGCCATGTTTTGCCCATCAATGTGACAAATACAAAAAAAATACCCATTTAGTAACTAAAATATTGCTAGTACTTATTTGTATTGAAACCTTCGGAATTATAAGCCGATTTAATCAAGAAACTCAATCGTATTTACACTTCCGGTCGTTGGTCAAACCTGTCAAAGTAGGGATGCCAACATTTACTGAAAAAACGATACACTAAAACCGGTTACCAAAAATACGTATTTAGGAAAATCTATTTTTGACATTATATAGTTGTTTCGCTTTTATTTTCTTTAGAGACAAAAAAAAATGTTTGTCTATTTTCGGGCTTCTAAATACGATCCATTTAACCGATTCCGTGTTTCAAGTTTTACAAAACTATAGATTTTTCGATAAATCGATTTCTTAAAGACATCCCTACGTCAATAATAATCGTAATTGACAACTGATTGACATTGACATTTCACATTTTGTTTGGTGCTGTTTTCTTGCGACTCATGATTTTTTTCTCTACTGCGTTTTTCTATTTAATATTCCGACGACTTTGATTACGATTATGGACCCTGTAACCACTTCCGATGACGACCTTGGCTTTATATTGGATTCTGTACCCGCCTCTCTCGACGACACCGGCTTGCCAATGGATACCGTACCTGTTTCTCACGAAGGACCTGACGCGAATATGGAACCTGGGTTCTTGGGCTGGGCAAGGTTTCAATCAAATATAAATCCCCCAGCCCAATTTCTAGATGAAGTGCTCGTCATATATTTAAATGAGAACAAATAAAAAATCGGAAATCTTTAAGTATGTCTTTTATTAACCTTGAATTTTTATACTTTGATTTTTAAAAGTCCAACCGAGTTCTATGTAAAAAATAGTGTTTGTATCTTTATCTATGATGTCAACCGTAATGCCTCTAATTTGTTTCTTTCGTGGGCGTCACTTGGCCAAAACCTCTTTATCAAATGGGCATTACCCTTTGGCGTTCTTATCCTGCGAAACTGTAAGACTTCGACAACTTTGACTTATTGAGTGTTGCAGAATAGTTATTATTATAGTCCATAGCGGCCTCGCTTTTCGCAATTTTTCTTATCTATATAAATAAAGTAAAAATGCCGAAGCAAGGTTTTCATAAAATGCGCGACTGTATTTTTTCGAGCTCGTTGATTGACTATAAGCAAATGAAATGAAGAATATATATAATAATATCTCTTAAATAGTGTTTTAGTCCATAGCGGCCTCATAATTTTGAAATATGTATGGAATAGCTATAAAAAAGGGATTTTTTTCATGGAATTCAAAACCATAAAACTACAAAAAACGCTCAGAATTAACTGTAAACTTTTCCTTACTGCATTAATATTATTACTTAAAATTTATACCAGAATAAACGTTAGTCCATAAGAAATTAAAATTTCATAAACAAAAACAAATAAATTATAGGACTCAAAAGAAACGAAATTACAAATGCCAAATTACTACTTATTGTGATGTGTCGCTTCAATACATCTAATCTGTCAAAACGAATTTTGTGATAGGGCTCATGTCATCTCACGTGCTGCCTTGCTCATTTGTATAGTCAGGTTTCGGGGAGATCCCTTTACAGTCTCCCCAGAGATGTGCCCTAACAGGCGTTGCACAGAGGGGGTTTCGGATTGGTCTTTTGAGAGGTAACGGTGCCCCTTCCATGTGCAGATGATGACCACCGCGGTGGTTTTAGTGAGGTAAAAATCCCACACTCCCCGGTCTTTTCCCCAAAGCCCGGGTGCCTTTTGAAGGTTTCCCCCCGAAAACAAAAAAAAAAAAAGGGCTCATGTCATCATCATCTGAGGCTTTACAGTCGCGGGTGGGCCTTAGCCTGGACAAATATATTTCTCCAACGTGACCTATTTCTCTCCAATTTCTCACTCCAACAGTTCTTAAATTTTGGTCTACGCTACGCCATCCAAACATATGAGCTTGGGCAGGCCTCGACTTCTCCGACCATCTGATTTACTATCAAGTAAAAGAAAGAAAGTAAAATATTTTATTTGGGACACGTATAGGAAATACAGATAAGAAGGAGCATAAATAAAAGTAATAAAATAAACAAGTACATGTTTGGTCTCGTCCATTCTTGCAACGTGTGTTGCCCATAGAAGACGTCCTATTTTAATGGTCTTCTTATATAACATTAGGCTCGCCGTTCATCTCGTAGAACTCTTGGCTGTACCTCGATCGCCATTGCTCGTTTTCCAGTACTGCACCGAATATACGCCTGACAGATTTTCCGTTCGAAAGCTTATAGAGAGTTCTCGTCTTTTTTTCTTAGTACCCAGCCTTCCGAGCGATATGTCAGAATTGAACTTTGAACGAAAATACCTAGGTTGAAATAGCATTTAGGATTGGCTGCCATTATTCTCCTGCTTATTTTAGAAGATATATGGTTTTTGTCCGTAGCTAAATGTACCTGGGATGTAATTGCCGTTTCAAATAGACCTTTACATAACCCTTCGACGAGGTTGTTCCCTCGTTTGAGAAGTGCTTTCAGTTTTAGTTAAGTATAAAGCAGTTGATCCAAATGTGCGTTTGTCTATTGCCAGGTGATGCATCAACGATGAGTCGCCGCGCGCGGCCGTGACATGGGAGCGCAGGCATGGGCTGGCGCGCCGTGCAACCGCCGCACATCGCCGCCGGCTTGCTCCTACTGCTGCTAGTTAACCTGCCAGGTACTATACCATGCTGTCTTGCGCCCTTACAGTCCAGTACATATACCTATCTTTGGATATACATCTCTTTTACAAGCTCGGCTTTCATTGAGAGTAAGTAATTTAACAATATCTGGCTCCTGTTATGTTAATCAGACGTGAATAAAGTTTCAGCATGACATCAGCTAACATATTTGATTCGCTTTATCCGCGCAGTAACCTGCCACCAAGACCACCAAGATGCTGTGCACATCACGGCGATCCTCGGCGAGAGCGTGGTGTTCAACTGCCAGGTGGACTTTCCGGAAGACATCCCGGTGCCGTACGTGTTGCAGTGGGAGAAGAAGGTAGGCGAAACGGTACGACGGTCCACACTCCACTCTTACAATACAACGCTGCTCATCTACCGTGTGTGTGTTTCTGTTCAGTAAAGGTCGGCTCGTCCGCGCGACGCGCCCCGCAGAATGTAAAGTATATCTCGTCTGTGTCGGCTCCGACACCGTATTGTCCCGTGCTAGTGGTAACGCGCGGCGCCGCGGGCCGGGGGCGCCGCCCCAGCGCCCTCGCCCCGCGCGCGCCCTCCGCACGCCTTTTGTGTATCTCTGCCTCTTCTGCGTATTGCCTCGTGTACCTACCGCGCTCGTCACAGACCGGTTCGACATACCCACAGTGATAAAGGCCTGCAAAGCGAGTCCGAGAGAGCAGCAGACCCCCGTTAGATACAAACATACACATACACGCCACTTTACATGTACAATAAGATTTTTTCCTCCTATTATTTTGTTTGGGTGCACCGTTGTTATTCTGAGATAGTCTCGGGCGCACTATCGCTTACACGGCTGACACGGGGCACGCGCACTCTCGCGCACTGGCGGCGGTTCTGTCTGTTTCTCTCTTCCTGTGGCTGTGGGCTTCTCCCACGCTCTGTCGGCAATAGTAGATTCATTACAACTTAAATGACATACTTACTTTGTATTGTAACTCA
Source organism: Cosmia pyralina (assembly GCA_946251885.1). Taxonomy (NCBI): domain Eukaryota; kingdom Metazoa; phylum Arthropoda; class Insecta; order Lepidoptera; family Noctuidae; genus Cosmia; species Cosmia pyralina. Next base: position 19,815,931 of record OX276346.1, read on the forward strand.
TTCAAGTGACTGCACAGTTGATCTAATTTGTTGCATGCTGTAGAAACGCTTAAGTTTCCCCGTTTACACTTTCTGCATGCACGATTGTATATAAACTATTAAATATTGAATAAGCGTACGTTATAAATAACGCTATATAACTATGTTTGAAAATACATAATTTATTATGTACCGCCTTCAAACACAAATATAACGGCAGCGACTTAAAGTAAGTTCGCGTTTAGTAAGATCAGATCATTAATATGCGTAGGTACACGTAATCAGTTTCATGATTTGTTTATCATCCTTGCATGTTTCAGTAGTTTTCTTTCTTTATGTAGATAGTTTTGAATCTTGTAACCACAAAACCAAAATGACTTCCGTGTGCAATTGTGACTGCACGTCACGTTACAAGATCAAGCATCTGATTCTGTCTGTGTTTTGTGAAAACGCATCGCATCGTCTTGAAAGCTTTAGACAGAGTTGGCAATGTGTAGCGCCACGACCAGTTACCCGGCGAAAAGTATTTAGTATATAAGTATTTAGCTGTATGTAAGCTAAGTGGTAGACTTAACGAGTTCGCACCAGCACTGCTCGGTTGTTAACATGTGGGTGTGTGTGTGTAGGGACAGGACATCCCGATCTACATCTGGTACGAGAGCTACCCGACGCACAGCGGCGAGGGCTACGAGGGCCGGGTGTCGCGCGTGGCGCCGGACTCCCCCTACGGCGCCGCCAGCCTCAACCTCACCAATATCCGGGAGTCTGACCAGGTAGCTACCACAAACACATGCTTTCTTCACACATTCAAAGCCAACGTGTTTGCTGGAAATTATCTAAAAAGTAAGATATTTAGATGGTTTGACAGGATTATGTGAATAATAATTTTCGCTTGTTTCACCAGGGCTGGTACGAGTGTAAGGTGGTGTTCCTCAACCGGTCACCCAACCAGCACAAAAATGGCACATGGTTCCACTTGGACGTGCACGCGCCACCACGCTTCTCCATCACACCGGAAGACATTATTTACGTTAATTTAGGTGAGTTGTTCAGCCGTAAAGTTTTTGAAAGGTACTACATAAGGACCACATGACATTTAAAGATAGGATGGTAGCGTTTCAAAAACATTAACCCAACTGGAAGGCTGTTATTTGGCTTTCAACTATTATTTTATGAATAGCTATAAAAGCAGATTATAATCATTCAAACTCTCTTGTGTTTATAGTACAAATCAACGCTGTTCGAAGTTTAAAAATAATTTACTATTGTTTATAGATCTTATAGACTAGATTTTAATTAATTAATAAGACACTGGTTCTTTTTAATAAAGTATTAAACAAAAATAAGAAAATATCTAAAGTATAACTAACACGTACCTTCAATTCCAGGAGACGCCATAATCCTCAACTGCCAGGCGGAGGGCACGCCCACGCCGGAGATCCTGTGGTACAAGGACGCGAACCCGGTGGAGCCTTCGGGAACAGTCGGCATCTTCAACGACGGCACGGAGCTGCGCATCAGCAACATCCGCCACGAGGACATCGGCGACTACACGTGCATCGCGAGGAATGGCGAGGGGCAGGTGTCACACACTGCGCGCGTCATTATCGCCGGAGGAGCTGTTATTACTGTGAGTTTCACAAGAATTACATTAACAAATATAACAAAAGTAAATGTTCAGATAACTTCATAGAAATGCTGCAGAATCATACGAGGGTATGACTAATAAATACGAATTTAACCTACTCTTGCCCCACGTCCTAAACAAAAGCGATCATCACGGAACACGTAATCGCGCCGACAGAGGCTTTAAAACATTTGTAATTATTTGCTTTTCTTTATACCTTCCTCAATCAATCAGCTCAGCCTATCGCAGTCCACTGCTGGACATAGGCCTCTCTCAGGCTGCGCCACAACACCCTGTCCTCCGCCTTCCGCATCCAGTCTGTCCCAGCCGCTTTGGTCGTAGGTCCATCTAACTGGGGGGCGTCCCACGCTACGCTTGCCAATACGCTGTCTCCACTCCAGGACTCGTCTGCTCTATCGGCCATCGGTCCTTCGACAAACATGGCCAGCCCACTGCTACTTCAGTTTGCTTACCTACTCTGCAGACTATGTAACTCCGATTCATTTCCGGATAATTTCATTTCTGATTTTATCCTTCAAAGTAACACCGAGCATAGCCCGCTCCATAGTGCGCTGAGCAACCTTGAATTTCTGGACCAGCCCGACTGTCAGTGTCCACGTTTCGGCACCATATGTCTTATCAGGCAGGACGCACTGGTTGAAGATCTTAGTCTTCAAACGTTGCGGGATAGGCCTACCTACTACATCTGTACTTGCACCTATAATATGAGGCATATCGTAGACATGAACGAATTAACCACGTAGAGTACCAAAAATAATAATAAAATACTAAAATCTTTATTGAAATAAATTAGAGTTACAAAAACCTATGAAGCCTCTGACTAGGTAAAAACCTGTAAGTATGTCAGATTTCAGCGCCTTCTCCCAATTCATTACATTAAGGGGGATGCGCTGTGAGGAGCTCGTGGCTAAGTAATAACAGCCGCACGGGTCGATCCATCAGGTTAAGCTACGCTTGCCGGGGTCGGTCCGTGGATGGGTGACTATCTTTACATACCGAGACTCCTCCGTGCCTCGGAAAGCACGTTAAGCCGTTGGTCCCGGCTATCATTCGTGGATCTTTGACAGTCGTTACGGGTCGTCAGAAGCCCGAAAGTCTGACAATCTGTCTTACCAAGGGGTATCGTATTACCCAGTTAAAGGGTTGTGGGCTTGTGGAGGTCAGATAGGCAGTCGCTCCATGTAAAATTATGGTATTCAGCTGCATCTGGTTAGACTGGAAGCCGACCCCAACATAGTTGGGAAAAGGCTAGGCAGATTGAAGGGGGATGCGCCGTGGTAGCCCGCGAAATTCAATTTTTTTTGGGTTTTTTGCAATTCGCAGGTCCGTGTCAGGTTGTATCTTGATTAAAATATGATACGCGGGAATAAAACATATATTTACATAATTTTAATCACACAAATCATCAATACATCTCTATAAGTTACATTTCGTGCAGAGTCGTTAGATTTCGTTCGTTCGATGAATCTGCACGAAATCTAACTTAGAGAGATGTACCTATTGATGATTTTCATGGTTAAAATTATATAAATACATATGTTTTATTCCCGAATATCATATTTTGATCAAGATACAACCTGACAAGGACCTGCAAATTGCATAAAACGCAAGAAAATTTGAGTTTCGCGGGCTACCACAGCGGATCTTCCTTTAGTATATTTTTATACCAACTAAGATTTTTAATGAACACGATAATTTTGAATATATAGAAATTACAAAAGAGGTAGTACGAGTAGTTTAAGGCATTGAAAATGTAGTGTGAAAATAGAAATTAATCTCCCGTAAATTGACTTACTCGTACATTACAGTACTGACGATATACCTACAACCCAAAGAAAATAGGTAGGTACTCATACTAATTTCGCAATTTATGCTCCTTAACTGTTAAAATAAATTCTGAACAATTTCTTCAGATGCCGCCAACAAACCAAACGAAGCTAGAAGGGGAGAAAGTACAGTTTTCATGCGAAGCGAAGGCCTTACCTGGAAACGTGACAGTGAAGTGGTTCCGCGAGGGTGCCCCGGTGGCGGAGGTGGCGGCGCTGGAGACCAGGGTCACCATCCGAAGAGATGGCGCGCTCGTCATCAACCCTGTGGCGGCCGACGACTCGGGACAGTACCTCTGTGAAGTGTCCAACGGAATTGGAGACCCGCAGAGCGCTTCGGCGTATTTGAATGTTGAATGTGAGTTTTGTCGGTTTAAGTGTACAATTAGAAATTCCAAAATTTAGGTGCTGAAAATCTTGATGTTAGCTAAAATTTTGATATTGCACTTAAAGCTTTCTTAAAATATACTTAATATTTTATTAATTTAACAAAATTACTTATTTTGGATATCAATTAGACTCAGTGCTATACAAAACAAACTTATCTACTTATTCCATATTCAAATCCTTGTTTCCGATTTGATCTTAGGGTCAATTCTTGTACATAAAAACGTTCAAATTCAAGTTGCAATCTCACGCCAGCGACAATCAAATGTCAAAAATGTAGGTAAGCGCTATACAGTTTTTGACAGATCGAGACTGAGATGAGATTGCGAACGTTGTAAAAAATACGGGAATTGCCCCTCTGATTTCCATTTAGGGCTAATTTTTCAATCGTCGGATAACTTTTATTTATGGAATAAATATGGCGGTTTGACAGCTATCGTATAGAAAACATGTCAAACTGTCATATTTATTCTTTAGTTAAAAGTTATCTGACTATTGAAAAATCAGCCCTTAAACAAATATCCTCTTTATATTGGTAATTAAGTGACAGAATGACTATTATAGCACTATCCAAAATATAATTTAAAAAAAGCTGTAGCACAATCTGAACTTTATGTGAGAGTGTTAAAGTTACTTTTCTAACAACATTTATTTATTTGGAAACTAAATTGCGAACGCAGGATGTACTCGTAGGTGCATCAAACTTAACCATACGTTATTTCCACAGATCCAGCAAAAGTAACGTTTACTCCAACCGTGCAATACCTCCCCTTCCGACTGGCCGGTGTGGTGCAGTGTTACATAAAGGCCAACCCTCCCCTCCAGTACGTGACGTGGACGAAGGACAAGCGGCTGCTGGAGCCCTACCAGACCAAGGACATCGTGATCATGAACAACGGCTCCTTGCTGTTCACGAGGGTCAACCAGAACCATCAGGGTCGATATACTTGTACTCCTTATAACGCGCAAGGAACTCAAGGGTCTTCAGGTAAAACACAGAAAATATTAAAACGAGAAATAGTGATTAAATTGAGGCGTTATTTCAAGAGAAGTAATCATGGTTTCGTTTCACAGGTCCAATGGAAGTATTAGTTCGTAAACCACCAGTGTTCACAGTGGAACCGGAACCTCTGTACCAAAGAAAGGTAAAAGAAAGTTTCAGTGTGAAATTGTCTACTGTCCAGTTAATCGGAACTATTGATTGATTTAGGTACACCTAATCATTGTAATTAAATGCAAGTCTTCGAGGAATCTACGGTAATATTACTTGCTGTCATCTGCCTTGGTGTTTTAATGAATCAATTAACCCATTCCACCGCTAGATATAGGTGTCTTATCACTTATGCCCGGTTTCTGAGGTATCTATAAGGAGTTTTTATCCGCTTAATAGTGGTTAATGGTTCGATATCGTGTTTCTGAACTATACGATAAGAAAGAATTTAGCTTATAAGTCGAGTGAATTACTATCGAGGGATTAACTGAGAACCTCAAAAACTAGATAATTTTGTCGAATCAATAACTATTGAGATTTTAAACTCCGTTAAGGGGGATGCTCTGTGGTAGCCCGCGAAATTATTTTTTTTTTTGGGTTTTTTGCAATTCGCAGGTCCGTGTCAGATCGTATCTTAATCAAAATATGATACGCGGCAATAAAACATATGTATTTAATTTTAACTATGAAAATCATCAATACCTAAGTACATCTCTCTAAGTTAGATTTCGTGCAGATTCGTCGTGCAGACCTGCAAATTGCATAAAACGCAAGAAAATTTGAATCTCGCGGGCTACCACAGTGCATCCTCCATAACAGCGCCAAAGCTCCTGGTTCTCCGCATTCCGAATCTCTCTCTAGCTGGGGTGCATCCCACCGCTACGTTATTGAGCCGTTCTCGAACGAACAGCATTTAAATTTGATTTATATTAAGGATATATAGGGCCTTAAAGGTGCACGTTCACTGCTCCGTACCGGCCGCAACCTCCGTACGGCACGCAATGGATTTTGCTATGAATTCATATAGCACTGCGTCCTCTATCGGTGGTACCGCCCGCACCGAGCGCATTTTTTGGCATATATGAACAAAAATGCGTTGCGTGCCGGTGACGTCACATAGATTAGTTCACCGCGTGCATCGCTCACTGCCGCACGTTGTTTTGTTTATAATTGAGGTGAGAACCGCCAAAACCATTATAAAATGGATGATTCAGTTTTAATTCTATTATTAAAAAATGTGAAGAATTGTGTAATCTGAAACATCGACAATAATCAAATTTGCAAAGAAGAGGATATAGTGGACGAATACCATGGTCATCGGCAAATCCGTTCAATACGTTATGTGAAGTGCGTGCGTTGCGGCCGGTGTGGACCAGTGGACGTTCACCTTAAACTAGATAAAAAATGGATTCTAGCTGAACTAGGAATAAACCTGAATCTCGGGTGCTTATACAAAATATTATCTTAGATTTCTTAAACAAACAATAGGTAGATAACGTATCTGACTGCTGGGGAAGCGCTTGCTTCGATGTTTGCGGTGTACTAATAAAGTACCTGTGTTCCTGGTAGGTGGGCGAGTCAGTGGAGATGCACTGCGAGGCGCAGGAGGCGGAGGGCACGCAGCGGCCGAGCGTGGTGTGGCGGCGGCGCGACGGCCTGCCGCTGCAGAAGAGCCGCGTGCGCGCGCTAGGCGGGAACATCACCATCGACACGCTGCGCAGGCAGGACTTCGGAATCTACCAGTGCGTCGCCTCCAACGAGGTAACACACTTGTGTCGACTGTGATTTTTTTGTGTGTTTGTTACGCGATATCTCTCTTGTCAATTGTTGACAGATTTTGAAAATTCTTTGTTTGTTTGGAAGTGTAGGTATGCTCTCGAGGTGGTCTCATTGTCACTAATGAGTATACGTTGTGCAGCAGTATTCAATTTAGCGCTAACCCATAGCAAACAAGACAACCAGGACGTCACGATGGTTAGGAGGCCAGGCGTGTGGAACAGAAATAAATAAGATTCTAAACTTGTATGTGTCTGTCTTTATTTGTTCACCAAATACGAATTAGCCGACGTTCGCAAGGACATTTTTTATGATAATAATAATTAATATATAATTCGTGCATTTGCTCTCGGAAAGCACCATTTGGTGAAGTGGAACTGATGATGAAGACCACCGGAACTACTGAATTATACCTTAGTATTTCACGCGTTGCGATTCAATTACTTTAACATAGTTGCTATGTAATTTATGCTCATCACAATGCTTATGGTGATGGTGACTCACCATCAGCACCAGTTCTCCTGGTACTTACTAGGAGAATTCCTCAATAATTAACGTTCCTGCACCGGGAAAAGCAATATTTTGTAAAAGGTGATGAGCAGTTGATATTAGACTCGTAACTTAGATAAATTACAAATTGCCCCACTGAAAAGTGAAAAATAAAAAACTTTTTTTACAAACAAATACAACCAGCTTCCAAAAAAACATTAAGTACTTACAAAGTGAAAAAAAAAACTTTAATTTCGAAATTCGGTGGCAAAAACTAAAATACAGATCCAAAGACACCGATTTCCGAAATTAAAGTTATTTATCACTTTGTAGTGTTTTTTTTTTGGAAGTTGTTGTATTTTTTTTGTAAAAAGTTTTTTTTTTGTTTGCATATTGCACGATAGTCTGCTTTACCGCCTCAGCATTATTTATTGCTCAGATTTATTTTTGTTGCGTCGTAATGTCAATACCCTAGAATGACATTTAGCCATCTTCTTTAAATGTCAAACCGAATCAAACTCAAAACTCAAACTCAAAGCATTTATTTCAAATAAACCAATTACAGGCACTTTTGAATTGTCAATGGGTCGGTCAGTCAGAAAGATGAATCTAGGCGCCCATTCCAAAGCGTAGTAGATCCCTATGGAGAAGAACGGGCAAGAAACTCCACGGACACTCTTTTAAATCATAATATTTTTACAAAATATTGGTCACATCGTTCATGTTGAAAATATACATGTGAGAACAATGTAGAAAGACGTGCACGTTAAAAAGCGTCCGTAATAAAAAGATAAAAACTAAAACAACTAAATTAAATATTAAAATTAAAAATAAGCCATGGCAGCTAAGAGACGACCAGTCCCAACTGACGGCGCCCGTTCACGAACATGACGCATGGATCAGCACCAATTAGCTCAACCATTTTGAAGGGAACTTAATGATGCAACACACACGCCACCACCAGCGAGACATTTGAGTGAGCATGATGAATTCAAATAGGAGTACATAAATGTTCTGTGATGTCAACTCGACATTGATCAAAGGTGTATGCTACTGTGATCTTGATCTTCTAAATATTTAACTCACCTATGTGGGAGGAACTGATTCGATTCCGAAAAGTCTTTTACTAATGAGAATAGTGAAAGAATTTTCGACTCCAGATTTTCGAAGAGTATTGCCGACTGTCATAGGATACCTACATGTATTTTATGGTAAAACAGGAAATTTCACGCTAATTAACCGACTTCAAAAAAAGGATGAGGTTCTCAATTCGGTTGTATGTTTTTTCAGGACCAAGTCACGAGTAGAAACTAGTTATTATATGATCTCTAAGTTACGTCACTGTGTAGGTAAAGTTTAGTATTTTCTCATAAATAATCATGCTATTATGTATACCTATATCACCTACGTGACGACATGCTATTCGTTTCACAACACTAACTACTAAACATCCTCTCCAGGTGGCAACAATAGTAGCGGACACGCAGCTGGTGATCGAGGGAACACAGCCGCACGCGCCGTACAACGTGTCGGGCACTGCGACGGAGTTCCAAGTGACGTTGCGTTGGCAGCCGGGGTACGCCGGCGGTCCCGACTACAAGCAAGACTACACTATCTGGTACAGGGAGGCCGGCTTCTCCGAGTGGACTAAGGTTCCAGTCACGCCATCTGGTGCTACTTCTGTGAGTATTCTCAGTTTTTACCCGATTGCGCTAACGTGCAAAGACAGGGTTATGATTATCTATACAACTTTTTATGCAGGACTCTTATACCCTCGAAGCATCCTAACGGATGAGGCACTGTTTATCAACTTCTCCAGGTCGGATTTTAAAAGAGACTGTGACCTCTGAGTTTGTTTTGGTGTTTCTTCTCAGAGTAGTCTGACGGGAAACAGCGACTTCATCTAGTTTTTAGAATATTATTGGCGTGTAAAATGTTTGTATAGTATAAACATACTTACAGAAATACAATCATTTATCAAACGAAGTGAAGGATAAAAAAAGTCTAACATAAGTTATATAGAGATGGTGCTAATCTCAAAATGAGCGTAGACGTCGTAATTTTACAAAAAGTATTTGAAAAACAAACGTAGCGTCGCCGACGTAGACCCTCTACGAGCGACGCGTCGTAGAGGGTCTACGTCGTAGCGTCAAGTAGCGCGAAACTTTTGGCTCGAAGGCCAAAATGATTGATGATCTTTGAATAGTCTGAATATTATCGTCAGGTTTGTAAACATTATTCGAGACTTAAAGGGTTAGGGTCCTTGACAACCAACATTGATGAAACGATTTCAAAGAAGAAAAATAACGTTATAAGTAGCTATGTTTGCGTTTGTCGAAGTTTCAAATAGGATTAATTAATATACTCTGAACTTTTTTTAGCTTCGTTTGTGCCTATCGAAGAAGGACCAAAAACTTGTTCTTTTTATACAGGTCACAATAAATCGGCTCCAGCCTGGTACGACGTATGAATTTCAAGTGAACAGCAAGAATACGATAGGAGAAGGAATGATGAGTAAAGCTATTACAATAAGAACTCTTGGTAAGTGCTACAATCTAATTTATTTATATGAGTGGCGGGACTTACATGTGTGTGTTATAACATGTTAATATGAAATAATCTTAGTCTTATATTATTAAAAAAATATTATCCGTGTGCAACAGGTATGGGTTGTGGACTGCTTGTTAACATTTGTGTCGACAGGAATTAAATTATATACAAACTAATAGATAAATTGAGGAAAGTTTCCAGTTACAAGGTCTGGTTGGATGTGAGGTGGGTTGTATAACTTAAGGTTGCTTTTTGTAGATGTAGGCGCCAAACCGAAGGCGGCACCCACCCCGGCGGGGCCTGTAGACGAAAAGATATTCCAAAACGCACCCGAAGGCTCTGGTATATACCCACAAATGTTGCACAGTTATCACTAACTTCATCACTTCATCTCATCTCATGTAATCATCATCAATTTAAGTAGTTAGCTATTTTATTTCAAGACTCATTTAGACACATCTTAACAACTATAACAAGACTTCACTCTGTGCTGACGTATTTAGTTAGTGCACGTTTTACTTTATTTTATTTGTGTGTTTGTATTTTGTTATGTATTTAAATTAATAACAATTGCATGATGTTTAAACCTTATCTCCATTCTTCTCGAATAATTTTGTATTTTCAACCTAGTGATAACACCACATTCTCAACTTTTTCATAATTATTTTTAAAATTCAATATATTCAAATACCTACCTACATTTATTAAATTAGTTACTATATTCACCACATAGGCATATCATGGCATTATATTACGTCAAGTTAGTCACTTTCGTTTTATCATCCACCACATCACGTCTTTCTCTGGTAACCCAGGCTTACAGCACCGCAAAACTATAGCTCTCTCTAAACATAGGTCCAAAGTCTGGTCCTCCCCGCAACCTGACGGTGACGGAGGTGCACAACGGGTTCCTGATCACGTGGCAAGCGCCGCTGGAGCGCGCGCACTTGGTGCAGTACTACACCATCAAGTACCGAACTGATGCGCAGTGGAAGACGCTCAACCGAGGGCAAATACGACCCGAGGAGACCAGCTACTTGGGTAAATTATGACACACAACCTGCCCTGTATTAACGATATTTTTCATACCTAATTATTAGGCTTTTTTCTGATGAATTTATGAAACTTTCTAGATTTATTGTAATAGGTACCTACGTGAAATAAAACTCAGGCTTAGCAACGAAAATGCCATTTAATATTTTCTAAAAATAGCACAGGTATAACATAATTGGCCAATAATTCGTGATAGGTATTGACTTTTGAGCTACAATTGATCAGAGTCGGTTTGTGATACCTACATGCTATAATCGTACATGTTACAATATTTTGTATTATCTACAAAATTCTAATATGAGATCAAATTTAAGTGAGATTATTTTTTGGACGATTGATACGAGTAAACCAATATTACCAATATTAATTTTAATTGTCTGGTTCCAGCTGGCTCTGTTTGTCAAAATATCTTTAAGCATAGAGATCGAGTAACCAGTCTTTCTTTCTTAACTTACGCACTAACTTAACATAAGTAGATGTATCTAATCAGATCGCAACAAGATACAATATTCATCACAGCAACCTCACGAAACATTTCAGTTAAAAACCTAGTCGGTGGTCGTACGTACTACTTCCGAGTGCTGGCCAACTCGGCCACCAGCTACGAGAGCTCCGAGGAGGTGAAGTTCCCCGTGCCGGCGCGCGTCAAGCACAAAGCGATCACGGCGGGCGTGGTGGGCGGGATCCTGTTCTTCATCGTGGCCATCATCCTGTCCGTGTGCGCCGTCAAGATCTGCAACAAACGTAAACGACGTAAGCAAGAGAAAGGTGAGACTCGTCACACCAGTGGCCGCTGGTCCGCTGCCGGCGCTAGTTATCCCGCGATCTTGCCTCCATATGCGCTAGCTTTTATGGAACTTACTAATGCCATAATATTTCTTAAACCTTGACGGTTAAAACGAACTGTGTCGCCTTGCAAACTTCAAGCTTATAACGATAAATGCGTAGCGTCATATCAAAACGTCTGTTTCCACAGACTGGAAAATAATTAATACACTTCTGGACACATCTATTGGCCCACCTTAGAGTTTAGGTTTCGATGGCCCCTACCGAAATATGATTGCTAGATTGAACAAAAACTGTTGATGCAGTTTTAAACCTGATACATTTTACCATCTTTTTCGATCGTATTGTTTTAAATTTGAATTCAGAATACCATACGACATGGAGCTACGCCTAACAAGTCGGATATGCGCCTTGTTAAAGGCAATTGATTTTTGAATAAAAAACATGTTTTATCAAATAAAGGTTTAATTTAATAACGCGTGTTGCCTCCATGGGCATCTACCACAGCTCTCATACGATTAGGCATAGAGTTTATCAACCGCTCTATGAAATTTTGAGGAATCATCTCCCATTCCTCTTCTATGGCAGTTTTCACCTCCTGCATCGTCTGGGCAACTGGCTGACGAGCCCTAACACGTCTTTTTAGCTCGTCCCACATGTGCTCAATGGGGTTCATGTCTGGGCTTCTGGCTGGCCAGTCCATAACTGTGATGTTCACATCCCGAAGATATTCCCTGACGATGCCGGCCGCATGGGCTCTTGCATTATCATGCATAAAAAGGAAATTTGGGCCCACATAGTCCGCGTATGGCATCACGTGAGGTTCTAAGCACTCACGAATGTACCTTTCAGCATTTAATGTTGGCAGCCGTGGTCCTGTAACAACCTCAAGTTGAGTTTTGCCGCTCGCGGATATACCGCCCCAGACAGTCCATGAGCCACTGCCATAAGCAACCCTCTCTTCAAAGCAGCATTGTGCGAAACGCTCTCCCTTACGTCGGTAGACCTTCTTCCTTCCATCATTGCCATGTAACACAATTTTAGACTCATCAGAAAAGAGTACACGGCTCCAATCTTGCTGTGTCCAATTTAAATGACTGCCTGCGAAATGCAGGCGCGCTGTTCGGTGGGCTCGCGTTAGTTTGGGGCCATTAGCTGGCTTGTGTGGTACCATATCGCGTTCTTTTAACCTTCTCCGAACAGTTCGAGCGCTCACAGATACTCCGTGGAAGTCGCGAAGTTGGTTTTGTATCTCAATGGAGGTAAGGTGACGTTTTCTCAAGCTGGTCGTCACGATGAATCGATCCTGCCTTTCAGTTGTGGCCCGAGATCGTGACCTTCCTTGGTGACGAACAAAGCCGCCAGTCTCTAGGTACCTCCGATAAACATTTCGGACCGCAGATCGACTTAAATTAAGTTGAGCACTCACGTTTCTTTGGCTGTGTCCGGCCTGAATAAGTGCCACAGCTTGGGCGGCAACTTCAGGTGAAGTATCCATAGATTATTGATAGAACCTCACCTTAATGTTAAGAATAAGTAATGTTTGTTGCAAAACAAAAGATATCAATCACTTTTTCAAGAATTAAATCCAAGTAAACCAATAAAACCAAGTTTTCTTAGTATTCGATTGTTTGATATCAACAAACAGGCACCAAATTGTCTTTTGTTTCTTTAAATTCTGTGTTCGAAATTCAAAAAAAGACTATTGAATGAAATTGTGAATGTGCTAGGTTCAAAACTGCATAAAAACTTTTTGCTCGACCTAATATAAAATTTTAGCTAGGACCAAACGAAACTGAAAATACAAGGTGGGCCAAAAGATGTGTCCAGAAGTGTAGTTTAAGTATATTCTACTAGTTACCTAAGTACTACTAATACTTAAATACCTGCTTCACATTTTAATCAAATATAAACATTTCGCGATGATGGTTGGATCAATAATTAAGTCAACCTATTGGCCCTGAGACTTAACGGAAGACCTTCAGTTCACTTGGACGGAAAATGTCATACAGACTTGGTCGCTGCAATTTCGCAACAAAGATATTATCAGTGACTAACAATTCATTATTATAAACGACACAAGTTCCGTAGGCTCTTTACATAGATAACGCGTTCGTTGAAGACAGGTAGACTTCCTTACATAACTTACCATATTGTCGGCAAATTACATATTCGTTCGTATATTATCTGCTTAATTCACTCATACATTGGCATTTCCTTTGTAAACCTTTTTTTCTTTTGCATGCGTTAGGTTTATGTAAATAATGCAATTTTTGTCCTAAAAATAAGTTGGGGATAACTACTCGTTAAACATAGAGACGAATGTTGCTTTAACTAGCTAGAGTAGGTAATCTTGTTGCTTCATACACATGATGCCTATTATAGCCTGCTATCAGATAGCTAAACTTAGCTGTTCTTCGTGAATTTATTTTCTCGTGGGCAAGGCTCCATAGATACCTACTATGGATATCGTGATAAAGATTGAACGTAAGAGGTTTGTGTGTAATAAAACGTAAGCTCACAAATCCTTCATCAGCAATAATCAGCATACAAATATAAGCACGTAAGTAAGCCGCTTATTCGCGCGGTAAATATCATTCTGCATGATGGGTAACAAGTTCATGCAATTGTGTGAATGATGGCAATCCATATTCTGCTTCTGTAGACATCATCACATCACGACATTATTGCATAGTTTCATCGTCATAAGAACGCGCACTGGAAAGAATGCCGATGCTCCATAGCTCCACTCTAAAGGCTGGGAATATGTTTACCTTTTCTAGAAACAGCTAAGCTTGAAAATTCTATGACTACTTCCAGTGATGAAACGTATCCCAAAAAGACATCCAGGAGTCCATTCCAGTGCTCGTTGTGTTTTGGTTGACAATATGGTGGGTGGTGGTGGTGGTACATAGCGAGGGTGGCGGGCGGCGGCCGAGGCTGGGTCGGGGCGGAGCGCCACTCCACTACGTTAATGTTCAGAAATTATCCGATTGCAGCATACAACATGGTAGCCGCGCGACTGACAGACCTCCGCGCCGCAGATAGCACTCAAGTGCCTTTTAAGAAGTGAGTACTTGTGTACTTGTGCCTATGCTTATACTTAATCAATTAACTTGTTTGGTCCTTTTGAACAACTCTAAAATGTTTACTCACTACATTCACGCTGCTTTAACAGGAAATCAGGTCAGTTTACTTACAAATGAAGTTGATTAATATTTTGTCTTATCGTGTATTTTATTGGTAAAAGTATTGGTAGCAACAAACTGGTGCACTGTCAAGACGAGTTAAGGTACCTATGCCTAGCTAACATGTTTGTTGTGTTTATACAGATTTAGAGAACGCGGAATATCGAGTATAGTGCAGTGTTTGCGGTTTACTGCAAACTGGGTGTGGCCGGCGTCGCGCTGCGGCGGCGAGGGGCGGTACTGGGTGTCGGTACGGCGCGTGTCGGCCGCGCCGTCCGCGTCGCCCTCGCCCTCGCCCGCGCCCTCCTCGTCCGACGACGGCGGCTTCCTGCCGCGCCTGCGCGCGCCCCTGCGGCCGTCCGCCGCGCCGCCGCTTTTCCGCGCCTCGTCGCCGGCGCTGGCGCTGCACTGGCCGCCGTGGCCACCGTGGCCTCCGTGGGCGGCCGCCTGGACGCCCTGGTCGCCTCTCCACGTGTCCGACCTTAGCTCCGTGCCCTTCCCGAGCTCGGCCGATGGCTCGTTCCCGACGCCTCCGTCTCCTTTCCGCCTGAGATCGCTGCGACAGAGCGCTCATGACCCAACGCGCGCCACCTCCGGGCATCTCGCCAGACCGCGCGCACGGTCCCTGCCGCGGCACGCTCGCCCGCGGGCCGTCGCGGATTTGCCACCGCCTCCCCATGAAGCCTCGCCCGAGAGTCGGTCATCGTCCAGCGGATTCGGCAGCAAAAACGCTTCGTCCTCGCAACACAACCGCAGCAGCCGCACGGGCAGCCTGGCCGAGTGGCGGCCGCCGCCGTACCGGCCGCCGCCGCCGGCGCCGCCGCCGCGGCCCGGCTCGGGCGAGGTGGGCGACGCGGGCTCGGTGGACGTGCACTACGAGTGGGACCGCGCCACGCGCACGCCAACGCCCTCGACGCCAGAGCGGACTCGCGCGCGCTCCTCCCGCGACGACGTAGAAGCTCGAGTGCGCGCCATGAAGGAGGAGTTCCTGGAGTTCCGCAAGCGCCAGGCGCTGCGGCGTCGCTCGCCGGAACCGCTGGCGCCACCGCCACCACTGTCGCCGCTGTCTCCACTGTCGCCGCTGTCTCCACTGTCGCCGCTGGCTGCGCTGGCGCACTCGCCGCCCGCGCCCGCCGAGACTGTCTGCTGACCGCCACGATACCGATCATTTTGAGCTACTTGCTCTAAATGGTCTCTTTATTCCCCACCGACCCCCTCTGTTTTATAGATCTGCGCTTCATCTTTCACATAACTAGATGTGGTGAAGTAATATATTAACATTCCGAATTTTACTTCTGCAAGTAAATCATTATTATTTGTACGACACTAGCTTGGGCATAAATTATTCAATATCGGGCACGAACGATGACCGACAGTCAGTTTCGAATGTCGGTAAAAATTCATCATTTCATAGAGCCCGAGAATCCACAAAACGGGGGCTATTCGGAAGTAGATATTGATTTGGTACGTTCACTGTTTCTGTAGTGTTAAAAGATCCCACCAGGTCACTGGCGTTACGACCACGCCGCCAGTAACCATTATTATAAATACTAGATACTTAGAAAATGATGACTTAAGTCGCAAAAGAATATTTGCGACTGTAATAATGTACGTATAAAAGTGGATGCTGTGGCGTTTCATGCTCGCACTGTCTGCTTTCCTATCTAACAAAATATGTCAATTAATTGTTCGAAGTAACCTTGCACGCACGACTACGCGGACGCTTAATTAAATAAACGGGGCAAAATGACACATATGACGACAAAAACACAGGCACTTCCATTTTGATTCTAATTAAATATAATACATACGATTATACCGTTAGGCTAATGTAGGTACTAAATGCTGAAAGTGATGCTATGAACAGAATGTGCCATATACAGATCAAAGTATTGTTTTATATTTAAAGTGATGTGGGCGTGTGCCCGGCGAGCAGCCAGTGCGAGAGACGTTCACCTTAACGCTTTAGGTATGAGCGGGGAAGCATCCACGACACCGCTCATACCAACATTATATTGTAGTTATTATTGTAACTAATTACGAATAACGATTTACTAAAAGAGCAGCCGCGACTGGTGGTCGAGGGCGCGAGCAGTACGACCCTTGCCAGCGCCCGCGCACAGGCGTCTAGGGCGCCACAGTCGGCGCCAGTCGGGCGCCACAGCCGGGCTCCAGTCCGGCGCCATAGCCGGGCGCCACAGATGGGTGCCGACTGCGCATTCGGGCACCAGTCCCGACTGCTCGTTTATAATATACAACAAAATAATCATTAAGT
This sequence comes from Cosmia pyralina, assembly GCA_946251885.1. Taxonomy (NCBI): domain Eukaryota; kingdom Metazoa; phylum Arthropoda; class Insecta; order Lepidoptera; family Noctuidae; genus Cosmia; species Cosmia pyralina. The sequence goes on from OX276346.1 coordinate 19,832,879, forward strand.
AGATTTAGAAATAATTTAGATTGATACAAAACGTGTAAACTCAGTTTTGTTTGACATTTTTAAATGAATTATTATTTTACAAGTACAAATTTATTTTATTATTATTTTTATTTATGTAGTTACAATAATTTAAAAGGAACAACTGTACATATGTAAAAACATATTAGATATTATATACATTTATTTATTTAGGTGTGGTGTGGTATGATTGAGGTTCTGAAGAACTGTTTGCCGTGCTTGTGACTACTCGTGAGGCACTCGACACTGTCGCCATTACACACTGCCGACTTAGGAACTTCCCACGTTTATATTAAGTCTTTATATTGATGACTAACTTATTTTTTTATTCTTGTGTGGCTGATGATGACTTACCTAATATGACGATGCGACTTAATGTGTTATAAATGCCCAAAGTAATCGCAAAGGTTCAGTCAATTGTTTTGAACTTCACTCAAAATATACCATTGAGTAAGATTTTTTTAAAGAATGTTGTATGTAATTTTTTTAACCTTTTTCTACAATTCAGAGATAACAATGATTGTGTTTGTTATTTCACAAGAATAATAATAATTTACTTATCGGTTCCTTGAGTAATCCCACCTATGTAGTTGACCAGTCAGAACCAAGACTGTTTAGATTTATGTTCGTTATTAGGTTTACTTATTGTGTCAAATGTGCTCTTAGATATTTCCTTGCATGCACGTCGCACTGTTTGTACCTATTGTTTAACGCAGAACTTTTTTTATTCAGATATCGAGTTAAGGACCTCCTATATAAGTATAAAAATGTACGCTTTAAAGAAATTGGAATAAATTACTCATAACAAATAGATAGGTAGGTATGATAAGGTGTAGTTGTATATGTGCGTGCATGGAAGCGTCTGATACGGAGGAATACGGCGCGCTGCGCCAGGAGGCACGCGGCGTGTCGCGTAGGGCTGCGCGTGAGTCGCTCGCGGCGCTCACACCTGCCCGTCACACGTCACACCGCGCCCAGCTCGCACTCGACACGCCCTGTCGTCCGCACTGTGTATTGTTACGTCAAGGACAGCGAACAAGCGCATCATTAGTTCACTGCTGATGACGGTGTAGAGTTAAGCTACGTATAACGACACAATAGACCCTTGTTTTGTTTTTTTTACTCGTTCTCTAAGTAATTTCCGCCATAGCATACACTTAGAATATTAGGATCGACGATTTGTGCAATAAATTATCCACTGTTCAATATAAAAAATAAATTATAATATGTTAAAATAATTATGTATGTATATGCTCAATATTTTCGACTGACCAACTGTAAAAAATATTATCGGTAAATTTCGAAATCATGTGAATTTATTATGCTTTGGTATAGAAATTGATACTTTGCCATTCGAGACAAAAGTAGAGTATTGCAAGCAGATACCTATATAATTGTTGGGCAAGCTTACATTGTGGCGTGTGGCCAGCAGTGGTGCAGGTGCCTAACTCGTAATTCTTGTTGTTTTATTGACCGTGGCGGGCATATCACGAAACTAAAAATAATAGTCCTGTTTTTAAAGTTTGATCTTTTAGTATAATACTTATAGAATTGTAAATATTTGTTTTATTGATTTCATGTCATTCGGCGAGTGATACAAAGCGACCACAGATATATCGCACTCACTACGTAGGTGCACGACTACATTCGAGTAGTTTGCGTAGGTTTTATATTATAATGCCTAAATCACTCGTTTAACTGAAATTATATTTAAATGCGATCATTGTAACAACCACCAAGACTTGAAATTCAATTAACGTGAGCTGTTCACAACGTATGTACCTACTTAGGTATTATTTTGACAAATTTATTATAATTGTACGTACAAGAGTAAGAAACAAGAGTAATATATACATATAGCTCAAACCATGTGATATCTAGTCTTTTCCATTATAAAATTATCCTTCCTTTACATACTAAAAATTTCATTAAAAATCGCATTTTCACTTATTTTAACCTTTACAGATAATTTGGATATGACTGCCTCCTATTTGTCTGAATTCTGTCGATGTCAGAGTATACTGAAGTTAGCCACTGTCGAAGCAACTTGCATTTCTTCAACGGTCTACATTGAAGTTAGCCACTGTCGAAGCAACTTGCATTTCTTCAACGGTCTACATTGAAGTTAGCCACTGTCGAAGCAACTTGCATTTCTTCAACGGTCTACACTGAAGTTAGCCACTGTCGAAGCACTTGCATTTCTTCAAAGGTCTACACACGTAACTTTTATCGTCCAATTATTTCATAAACCTAAGTGAAGGCTAAGAAGTAAAGCATCGCTGAATAAAATAGCCCAAACATCATTCGACAATTTCTAGACTAAAATGAAAAAGATAGCAATATTTTAGATTAATGTAACTAAATCGTATGTATCAGTTTGTATAAAGGAAATTAAGTAAACGAAGTTATTGCACATTGGCAGAATGTATTGCGGTGAAACAGGGCACCCAAATCTTAAAAACTTAAGGCATAATGCACAATATCTCAGCACAATAAGTGATATTATAAAATACTCGAATCTTCAAAATATCTGAATTACTGAGCACTTTAACTGTTACTCCAATGAATCCACAATAAGTTTGCCTCGATTCAAAACAAAATATGCACAAGCAACATTTTTATAACTCGAGTAAATATCCATCTTCATTTAGAATATTTTTAGTTATAAGTGTTGAGATCATGTGTTTACTGTGTAAGCACAAAAAGGATTCAATTCAAAAAAATAAAAATACAATAACGTTGCTATGATTAAATTGTTGTATTATTTTTACCCGGAGCTGCATTTTCGCAAGAAATAAACTGTAGCATGGACTTGTGCTGAAGGTAATCTAGACAATAGAAGAATTCAAAAAGGGAGGACATAATCTTGCTAGGAAAGTAGGTACAAGCCACACACTAATATAAACAAATAACACAAAAAATTATGGAAAACTGTTCTGTTTTTAATAAAAAAGAAGGCGGAGGCATTCAGCGGTTTTTCTTTTTAGTGTAGGTATGTAACATAGGGGAACGGTGACGAGATGATTCACTGCAGTTTAAACGATATTCAACTTAGTGCAAATGTAAAAACGGTAATTCATAGTAAATTTATCTGTCTATATACCTGTTGTCATAATCAAAATTTTATTTTTTTAGATACCTATATTAATATTATAATTCAGATTTTTTAAAACACTATAACACTGTGATCCCTTCGGTAGAGGCAAGATTTTCATGGTTTTTGATTTATTGTATTTGTCTCCGTCCCGAATAGCAGATAAACTATTAAAAATATAGGAAAATTCACAAAAAAAAAATATATGAAGAAAATATGAAGAATAGTTATTTGTGCAACAAGAGATCAAAGTTGTTTTTTGCTGCGAGTGTTGATTTTGAATCCCGAGTAAGCGAAGGATGCTATAATTGAATCGTGATTCAATTATAGCAGCGTAGCGAGTGATTCTAGTTTAGAATCCTGAGCGCAACGAGGGATTCAAAGACATGAGATGCAAATAACTTTGATCTCGTGTAACACATACAACTTTTCACCTCAGCAGCGAGAACATTTAATACTTAAAGCAAAATGTTAGTGAGAACCGCACCAAAATCGATCCAGTAGTTTCCGATCTTATCAAGAACATACAGATATCCAAACGATGATTTGTGTATGTATATACAATATATATGTTACGGCTAAGGATGGGTGTAGAAATAAACTTAAGATTAGCCGGTTAAACTTAAGTTTATATTCGAGGAGAGGCTAATGTTGGAAATAATGTCCATTTTCGATAAATTGTTTCATCATTAGCTGGCTAAGCTGCACATTAGCCTAAACGCAACGACTAATGAATAGTCGATCGATACGCGAGGAATGGGAGAAAGCGCTCTTCTTCTACTTCGTCGCAGAATATTATTTTCTCAAAACACGGTGTTCGCAAAAAATCACAATCTCAAACAAATCGTAAATCACCACATTCCGAAAACATTAGATTCTCTTGTGCATAAACGGACCCTGCACCCTGGTACTCGCCGGCCGCTACTGCGGCACCGTTCGCTTCGCTCGCTTGCCTCTGTGCGTTGTGGGGTCACAGTTCTAACCTAACCTAAGCTACCTTTCAGCCATTTTCATTTGCTGCTTCATTTTAAGCCAAGGGGTTACGGCTACACTTAACTTAAGCCGGTTATACGAGTAGATGAAAGAATTTAACATTAGCCTCTCCTCGAAAATAAGCTTAAGTTTAGCCGGCAAATCTTAAGTTTATTTCTACACCTGTCCTTAGCCGTGACATATACATAGAAAGAGATTTGTAAAAAAATTATATTAAGTTAGACTAGGGCCTAAGTAGGTATTAAGCCAAAAGCATCACAAATGGGTAGTGTAGTGTAGTGTGTATGTGTCAATCAAGCTACCTAGCCTTTTCCCAACTATGTTGGGGTCGGCTTCCAGTCTAACCAGATGCAGCTGAATACCAGTATTTTACATGGAGCGACTGCCTATCTGACCTCCACAACCCAGTAACTGGGTAATACGATTCCCCTTGGTAAGACTGGTTGTCAGACTTTCGGGCTTCTGACGACCCGTAACGACTGTCAAAGATCCACGAATGACAGCCGGGACCAACGGCTTAACGTGCTTTCCGAGGCACGGAGGAGTCTCGGTTTGTAAAGATGGTCACCCGTTAACTGACCAACCCCGGCAAGCGTAGCTTAACCTGATGGATCGACCCGTGCGGCTGTTATTACTTAGCCACGAGCTCCTCCGTGTGTACATATTATTTGAACGATTGATTTCGGTTCAGCACTACGTACCTACTCTACAAAGAAGGAAATAAACTTTTTCGTAAAAGATCGTCGCAAAAAGTAGGTATCCCTAGCTACTTACATAAGAACATTTTTTTCCATTAGGTAGGTACCCACATCATGAGGAGCTCGTGGCTAAGTAATAACAGCTGCATGGGCCAATCCATCAGGTTAAGCTAAGCTTACCGGGGTCGGTCCGTGGATGGGTGACCATCTTTACATACCGAAACTTCTCCGTGCCTCGGAAAGCACGTTAAACCGTTGGTCCCGGCTTTGATTCGTGGATCTTTGACAGTCGTTACGGGTCGTCAGAAGCCCGAAAGTCTGACAACCAGTCTTACCAAGGGGTATCGTATTACCCAGTTAATGGGTTGTGGAGGTCAGATAGGCAGTCGCTCCATGTAAAATAATGGTATTCAGCTGCATCCGGTTAGTCTGGAAGCCGACCCCAACGTAATTGGGAAAAGGCTAGACAGATTGATAGGTACCTACATCGTAAAGCAAAAACATTTTTACGAAGACTAAGTAAACTAATGGATTATCTATTAAAGTTTGACTATGGACCGCTAGATGGCGGTTGATGCCAGTGATTATGTTACTAGCAAGTGTTGCCGTTTTAGCCACTTTGTGGCTAGATCTAGCGATTTTCAACGGTTCTAGCCAAAAAATAATCCATTTTAGCCACCAAAATGAATCTACATACTTCTGGCTACTTTAAGATTATTACTACATACCTACATCTATTACTGTTTTGCCACCTGAAGGTTTAACCAAACTCACAAAAACGGTCAAACCACTAAAACCAACTGAAATACCACCCACATCATCATCCATTATCGAAGAGATTCCAGAAGACATTGTAAACATTCAAATTGATTTTTAATTATTTACTAAAAAAAACAATAATGTTAATGTAATGTAACTATAAACTTGTAACCAGTTTCTAATATTTTTTTAACAACACTATTAAATCCACTTATCCCCAACCCTATATATTAAAATTATTAGCATAAAGTAAGCCAAAAATGCTTTAGCTAGTTTTAGCGGAATTTCGAAAGTAATTTATTTACAAAACTAGTAACTTTTTTCTTTGATGTAGCCACAAACATGCCAATCAAAGACAAAAGAAAAATTTACAACATATGTATTCTGCCGTACTTGACCTATGGTTGCCAAACATAGGCATTGACAGAACAACTAATCCATAAAATAAACCAATCTATAACTATACTCTATGAAATAAACGTATTTCAAAATAGTATAGAAAGAAGTGTAATTGGAGTCAAGAGAAGACATAAAGTAAGATTAAAAGAAATAAAAAGTATAACCAAGTTTAAAGATGCGGAAAAATTATGTAAAACACAAAAATGGCGATGGACAGGACATATGTTAAGAGAGGAAAAAGAGAAATGGACAAAGATAATAACAGAGTGGTACCCAAGGGAGGGCAAAAGGAGCAAAGGACGACAAGTGAAACGTTGGGAAGACGACGTCAAAACAGTAGCTGGTCCAGACTGGATGCAGAGGGCAAGAGATAGAGAGAGGTGGAAACCTTTAGAGGAGGCCTTTGTCGAAGGACAATCTGTTTAAAGAAAAAGTGCACTGAACGTCGATATTTAAGAAAAATTGGTAGATATAATATAGAAATAATTTTGTAAACATTGTAGAACCAGCAATAAAGGCTAATTTTATTTTATTTTATTTAACTTTGCTTGGGTAGTTTTTGAGTTAGCTTCAATAATACGTATTTTTTCCCTACTTTTATATGGATGATGTTCTAGATTGTTTTGCAGGTAGTGATATTAGAAATTGTGTGGGGTAGGTACCACAACTAAAAAGTGAAAAATAAAAACTTTTTTCCAAAAAAATACAACCGACTTCAAAAAACAACACTACGAAGTGAAAAATAACTTTAATTTTGGAAGTCGGTGGCAAAAAACGAAAATACATTTAACCAGACACCGACTTCCGAAATTAAAGTTATTTTTCACTTTGTAGTGTTGTTTTTGGAAGTCGGTTGTATTTTTTTGTAAAAAAGTTTTTTGATCAAGATACAATCTGATACGGACCTGCGAACTGCAAAAAACCCAATATTGTGGACGATGGCTTTGGATTCTCCCATACCTTTACGTCGCCACAAACTAAGCGCAGAGGCACAAAAGAATACATAATAAATTTACTTTTAAAAAAGTAAAAACCGACTTCAAAAACCAGAAAATAAAATAAAATAACTCATGAAAAACTTAACAGCTTCTAAAGTCGGAACCAAGCAAAGGTGCATTGAAGAATTGAAGACACCGACTTCGGAAGCTGTTAAGGTTTTGCCTCATCACCTCTACTAAAAATAAAAAAATGTGTGCTAGGAAATTACAAAATGTTAAATATCTCCAAACTTTAATTAATTTTTCAATGGTGGCGCTGCCGGTTAACAGCTATACTCACCGTAACAACACGTTGCTATGCTGGTCGTTAGTGAAAACGGGCATAATAATTCCCCTAAAACAGCAGAACACAGCAGGAATGCTACTAAGAAGCAGAAATAGGTAATTACTTATAGAGAACTACCAACAGTCCAAAGTAACAAATACACAGCTACTAACTCTGAGCAGGTACCTAAGACCTACAGGACCTAAATAATATACAGTACCGGCGTTAGGGTAGCCCGCATATAAAATACGCTGCTCAAATTAGTTGGCTGAAATAATTGTTTATGTTTCTATGACAGCGTGTTAGTTGGAATTTATCATGCAGCTTTTCAAAAATCGGATGTTAGTTAGCTATTAGCCCGAAACAGAACAGTCATGATTGTTCTGTTTCGGGCTAATAGCTAAGCAGTAGCTTGCAAGCTACTGCTTCACGAAATCACGACACTATGCATACATAAGCTGACGTGGGTGAAGTCGAGTTGGGCTACTTCAGATTCCCGAGAAGCCAGGTAAATTAGATTTCCGTTTATTTTTTAACCGACTTCAAAAAAGGAGGTTGTGTATGCGAACCGTATGTATGCATGTTTGTTTGTTTGTTTGTCCACGATTTTCTCAAAAACTAATGAACCAATTTTGATGATTTATGCACTAACGTGATCTACATGATTTAAAGAAGGTGTTAGTATATAAAACATTATGAAATTATTCTTATGTACGAAGTTATATGCATAACATGTTATCTCATAATATGTTGTCTCCTGCATTTCTAAGCCGATTTTGTTGATTCTTCTTGTCGTTTGTCTTGGGCTTACTTATGTAATTGTATATTCAACTAAAAATTGAAAAATAAATTACTTTATAAAAAGTAAAAACCAACTTCAAAAACCAAAAACGAATAAAATAACTTTCATAAAAAAAATAGCTTCTGAAGTCGGTGTCTTCAATTCTTCAATGCCCTTAGCTTGGCACCGACTTCAGAAGCTGTTAAGTTTTTTATGAAAGTTGTTTTATTCGTTTTTAGGGTCCCGTAGTCAACAAGGAACCCTTATGTTTCGCTATGTCCGTCCGTCTGTCCGTCCACAGCTTAGCTCAGAGACTCTTAGTACTAGAAAGCTATAATTTAACATGGATACACATATTCATCACGCCAACAAAGTGGTAAAATAAAATCATGAAAAAAAAAATTTTTTTTTGGGACCTACCTTCTGTTAAAGTGGGGATATTTTTTTTTTCTCGTCCAGCCCATTGTATGGGGTGTTGTTGGATGGGTCTTTCAAAAATATTGTGGGTTTGTTAAAACTATTTTTCGATTTAGGGATCCGTTTCTGAAATATTAAGCTTTAAATTTAGAGTCAAGTGTCGTCGTCGTCGTCCCCCGCCAGCAGAACGGTTAGTTTTGAAAAAAATCACGGTAGTAGTAAACTATCAAAGCTAAGTAGGCTTTTCAAGTTTAATAGTAAACCCCCGTTACCACGGGCGTAATAAAATCGCGGCGGGATTTTATTACGCCCTGGATTTTCAACTCTCGTTGTTGAGCCGAGCGTTGAGAATCCAACTTAACAATAACAGAGTACATTCTAGCGCGTCGAAAAAACACTGTTGGATTTTGCACTCAAGCGCTAAGCTGAGCGTTGAAAATCCATTACGCTATAAAATCCCGCCGCGATTTTATTACGCCGCCCGTGGGAACGGGGGTTAATAGTCCACCAACTTACTTTTGTAAATAGTTGGAATGTGTGGGAGACCATGTTTTTCAACTACAGTGTTAACTTTGTTCTTGGGATAAATTCATCCCAACTACTCCCTTCATTGTGCGTGGTCCGACACGCACTTGGCCGGTTTTTTGGTTTTTGAAGTCAGTTTTTACTTTTTTTAAAGTAAATTTACTGACAGTAATTTTATAATAAGTAGGTACCTACCTAATACCTCAAAAAAACTACATGTTCACACCAGAACTACCTAGGTACTGTGCAAAAAGTAATGCGAGTAGGCCTAAGTGATAAAAAATTGTAAAACATGCCTTTTGATAAGACAAATACACACACATTTCCTGGATAGTCAAGTATTATCCTAAATTAGTCGAAGACTGGGTGCCACCGTATACACGTCGAAGAAATGATTTCCAGGCTGTTGATATACAAGTGCTTATTAGGTAAATACTTATTTAAATATTTATTTCATTCACAACTTCGCCACATCTTAACTTTCAGAAACAACTTTTTAGTAGGTACTTAGATAAGTACCTACATAGTTTTTATTTCTTAGTATCTAATAGTACCTAATATTACATCTACAACTTAATGTGAGATCGAAATTAATATAAATTAGTCCTTTAAAACTAAACTACTAAGTATGTAATATTCGAATACATGCCTACGCACTAGGTTGGCATAGATACAGTCATAGCAATATATCGAATAGTTAGTTAGTTTATCGTTTATTTTTTTTTTATTTTTTTTTTTTATCGTTTTTTTTAGTTTATAGTTAGTTTATCGAATCTATTGATTTCTTTAAAATAAAAAGATATTATCTTTTTATTTTAAAGAAATCAATAGATTCGATAAACTGTAAGCAACAAAATAATTCAGAAATTCGCGCTTTTTGAACATTTTATTGACCGATTGCGGATTGGTCATGATAACTTTGCCCAGATATAGAAAAAAAAATGTCAGATAAATTTTGTGCAGCACCTATGTGATCTACATTTTAAAACAGATTGTAATAATACATTTGCCTTCTTAGAGGGTCCAAACGGAGCCCTATGATGATATGATGTCACTCGCGTGTCTGTCTGTCCGTCGTCTGTACACAGATTTTACAGCCAAACGGTTGGGTCTTCAGTCTTCAAATTGTCACAGTATAAGCATCTTGTTGACCCAAAGCCATACAAATTGTCAAAAAATATTTATAAATGTTTTTAAAGGGGGGGGAGCCTCCCATACAGATAGGGGCGTGAAAAAAAAATTGACGTACCCCATCGAGTAGGGTATCGTTGTTTAGAGCTCGTTGAGTAGATAAATACTGTATTTTTGTTTTAAAACATATTGGAAAACAAAGGAACGAGAAGCCACCAAAGTCAGCTTTTATTTACAAAATTTTGTTCCCAAGAATTTTTTACTTCCCATTGACCTATGAACTTGAAATTTGTAGATGTATAGTATTACGTACCTATATGTTATTAACAAATACCAATAATTGATAAATCAGATTTGGTTCGGAACCCTAAATGTGCGAAGGTTTGGGCCTTATTGCTATGATACATGGTTTCGGTCATTGGCTTTTTTTCTATATCTGGGCATCTTTATCTGACCAATCCGCAATCGGTCAATAAAATGTTCAAAAAGCGCGAATTTCTAAATTTTTTTGTTGCTTACAGTTTATTGAATCTATTGATTCCTTTAAAATAAAAAAGATATACCTAAGTATTTGAAATGAATTGAAAGGTTTTGGCCGTAGGTACCTAACTATTGCTATGACTGTATCTATGCCAACCTAGTGCGTAGGTAGGTATTCGAATATAACAGTTAAGTAGTTTAGTTCTAAAGGACTAATTTATATTAATGTCGATCTCACATTAAGTTGCAGATGATTAGGTACTATTAGATACTAAAAAATAAAAACTATGTAGGTGCTTATCTAAGTATTAAAAAGTTGTTGCTGAAAGTTATGAAGTGGCGAAGTTGTGAATGAAATAAATATTTAAATAAGTATTTATCTACTAGGTATAACAATGTCTATGTCGCAGCCAACGGTTTAATTAGCTGTCTGGTCAACCGCCTAGCCATTTCACTAAACGCCGCCATTCAATCAACGGCCTGATTGATATTCAGCCATTCAATCAAACGGCTAGGCAAATTACTGGGATCGATAGTGTTTAACTACTTGCCTAGCCCAAACATTTAAATTTAGTTTTATTTTCTGCCACCTGGCGCTGAAATCCACTGTCATTATAGTCGACAAATCACAATATTTCTGGTGTTTCTCGCAGTTTAAATGCGTTTAGGCCTCTGCCTCGAATTTTGCGGGCAGCGGGGCGGGGGCGGCGGCGGCGGCGGCGCGTCTCGCATTGTCCCGCCCCGCTATCGCGCCGCTGTTTTCCATGTCCGGTCCATTTGTTTTTACGCATAAAATCCTGCCGCTCCCGCGCCGCCGCCGCTGCCGCCCCGCTGCCCGCAAAATTCGAGGCAGAGGCCTTACACATAACCAAATCGGGGCACCCCTTAGTACCTATATATACTCTAAGGGGCACCCCGACTCCACGTAGGTATTCTTTTAACTGCTACCCATACAGTTGGCTGCGACATCTACCTACACCACTACATAAAATACCGCCACAACACCTACACTTTACATTGAAATTACAGTCTCATATACGACCGCTCTCCCGTATGAGAATGAACAAGGGCCTGAATACGGAGACGAATGGATATACTTCTACGATGACGAAGGCAACACACATACCATGAACTTCTCTACTCTACCGCAGGAAACGCGTGGAATAATTTTTGGAGACGCCTACTTTTATTTGTACACCAGGTGAGTAACGTTTTATTATGAAGTTCCGATCACAGAGTTTGTATAGTTCCGATGCCCAGCTGATTGTCACGATTGGAATTGGAATAACTTGACAGCGTTATCAGTTAAAAAAATAAATGGTTAAGGACGCCGTTACAAATGGATAGTCAAATCATTACTTTTTTACACAAAAGTATGTTTATTAAATAAAATGCTATACATTCTTAAAATGCATTATGGCGGAATTGTTGACAGATGTGCATGGTACGATTCTGAACTATAAATATATATTTTTTTATTACACAATTTCTCAATAAATGTACCGAAGTGAATATTTTTATTTCGGTACATTTATTGAGAAAATGTACCTATCTAAAATTATATTCACAGTTCAGAATCGTACCTTGCACATCTATCAGCAATTCGGCTAAAAAATATTTTAAGAATGCAAAGTATTTTTAGACGACTTCAAAAAGGAGGAGGTTCTCAATTCGTCGGAACCTTTTACTCGAAGATGGCTGGACCGATTTGGATTTTTTTTTTTTTTTTTGTTTGAAAGGGTATACTTCCCAGGTGGTCCCATGATCATCAAGTCAGGATCTGATGATGGGATCCTGGAGAAATAGAGAGCTCTTCCAATTTTATAGGCACACTTAAAGCGATTTGGATAGTTTTTGGAAGAGTACTTTCTCGGAGTGGTCCCATTTCAATTTGGTGAAGATCTGATGAAGAACTTCTGAGATAGGCAACGGAACTCCTCAATAAATGATAGCAAATGGACTGGGATTGCTGAAATCTCATGTCTGTCTATTGTATACACCAGTTCATAACATAACATCACGCCGGTACGCTGTGAAGAGGGAAGCACATGTGAACCACTAAAAAGTGAAAAATAAAAACCAGCAATAAAGGCTAATTTTATTTTATTTTATTTAACTTTGCTTGGGTAGTTTTTGAGTTAGCTTCAATAATACGTATTTTTTCCCCACTTTTATATGGATGATGTTCTAGTTTGTTTTGCAGGTAGTGGTATTAGAATTTGTGTAGGGTAGGTACCACAACTAAAAAGTGAAAAATAAAAACTTTTTTCAAAAAAATACAACCAACTTCCAAAAACAACACTACAAAGTGAAAAATAACCTTAATTTCGGAAGTCGGTGGCAAAAACGAAAATACATTTAATCAGACACCGACTTCCTAAATTAAGGTTATTTTTCACTTTGTAGTGTTGTTTTTGGAAGTCGGTTGTATTTTTTTGTGAAAAAGTTTTATTTAATAAACATACTTTTGTGTAAAAAAGTAATGATTTGACTACCCATTTGTAACAGCGTCCATAAGTATTGCTAGATGATTTCATCTAGCATCTAGTCATTCCATTTGAAATGACTTTATTTCTGTGGGTAAGTTAGTTTGTTTTTACAAGTCAATCATATTTTAAAAACTAGATGAGGTGGGCGTTTCCTATCCGACTACTGTAAGAAGAAACATCGAAATAAAGTCAGAGGTCTCTTCTTTTAAAGTCCCGACATAAATCTTGGTCAGATCATGTCAGGGCCATGTAGATTAGTGTCTAGTATTTTGAGGAAAGAACCACACAGATATCGAGTGGACCTCTCCGGTCAGTGCACGCATTTGTCAGTAGTTAATCGTGTAGCTCAGCTCAGTAACTGTTGTCCTGATATTTCTGTTGTAGACGGAACACTGAAGCAGAACAATTGGATATTCCCGAAGACAATGAACTATTCACAAGCCGATACTTTAACTCATCCAATGACATTAAGGTTGTGACGCACGGTTGGTTCTCCCACGAGAAGACAGGATGGCTTCAGGAAATAAAGGATGCTTTCTTGAGAAAATACGATTTTAACGTCATTACCGTTGATTGGAGCGAATTAGCAAAAAACCCGGCTTATCCATGGTCAGCATTTAGTACTAGATATGTGGGGAAGAAAACAGCAACACTGTTAGACTCTATTGCAAGAACCTATAACGTAGATGGAAAGGTAATGCATTTAATGGGACACAGTTTAGGTTCACATGTCATGGGATATACAGCATTATTTTCAAACCAAAGAATACATAGAATCACAGGTGAGTAGGTGCCCACCTTAGATTATAGATCTATAATCTAAGGTGCCCACCTAATACTTATCTATCACATTCGTTTAGGTCAGGCTAGACATTTCCATAAATTTATTTACCTACCTACAATCTTAAATCTCATTGCACTTCCACAGGCCCATATTAGGTAGGTACCTACTTATAAATTATGTAAGTAGTTCGAAAATGTGCCTACTGTGAGCTTCTTTGTATAATATTGGTTTAGTTAGGTATATAAGTATATACACAGTCTTGCCATAAATATTGTCAAGAAAAAAAAATGTTTTTATTGGAAATAATATTTATTAATTTTACAGTGTGTTAGTTTAATAAATAAATATAAAACAATTTAAAATATAAAAAGCTTATTCGAAGTGGTCTCCGTTTTCTACAATATAGTCCTTTAAACGTTGAGGCCAGTTATCAATAGAAGCACGCACTCTTTCCATGGGAAAATTCTTCACTGCCAATCGTATGGATTGTTTTAGGGACTCCAAATTATCATGGCGTTTAGAGCAAGCCGTACTCTCTAAAACTGACCATAAATCATAATCCAGCGGATTAAGATCGGAATTAGACGACGGCCAGTCATCAGCTCTGATGAAGTCCGAAACGTTCACTTCCAACCAAGACTGCGTGGACCGAGCTTTATGACCCGGCGCCGAGTCTTGTTGGAAGGACCATACTTGGTTATTGAACATGGTGTTGTTAAGGGGCTTAACTACCTTCTCAAGAATGGTATTTTGATACACCTGTGCCGATGTTTTGATGCCTTTTTCACAAAAATATGGCTCAGTCACTTCTTCATAGCTAACACCCCGCCAAACCATCACTGAAGTCGGATAATGCCCGCGTTGCACTCTGTCGACTAATTGGGAAGTTTCCTTAGAGCTTTGAGCATAAATACGGTCATTTTGTTTGTTAAAATGTTGCTCTATTGTAAAGATTTTCTCATCCGTAAACAAAATTTTTCTGTGACCTCCCTTTGCGTACCGCTTCAGTAGTTGTTTCGATTTTACCACCCTATTCTTTTTTAAATTAACAGTTAAAAAATGACCAGTGCGTGCGTCTCTTATAGGCTGCAAGTCCTAAGTCATCTTTTAAAATACGAGACATGGTTCTGGGTGCTATCTTCATCTCCCGAGATAAAATCTTTCTTTCGGACAGGATTTCTTCGAATTCTTTTCCTTACTGCTTTGACCACCTTTTTCGTTCGAACACTACGTGGACGGCTAGATCTTTTTCTGTCACAAACAGAGGAGGTCTCATTGTACCTATTAATAGCCCGGTACGTAAACATTTGACTAATACCAAGCGTATCATATCAAATCGTAGCGTTTTAAAAATTGCATTTGGCTCCATACCTACTTTGTGTAATGCAATCACAGCGATTCGGTTCTCTTTATCACCCCACTCCATTTTAATATCGCAAAATATTGTACAATGTATTGGCGCCAAAAAAAAACTCAATGAACAATCGTATAAAAATGACAGATTCCAAATTCAAATGTAATATCTTTATTTTTAATTGTAACAGTATTTATGGCCAGACTGTGTATTGATAACGCAAATTGTCTACAACACATGGTTGCCTGTTCCCAGGGCTAGATCCCGCCCGACCTCTCTTCGAGCTTCCCCTGCTGGCGCCAGATTATCGTCTAGAAAAAAGCGATGCTGAGTTTGTAGACATTATCCATTCCTGTGGTGGAGTTTACGGGTACCGGAGAAGCCATGGTCATGCCGACTTTTACCCAAACAACGGGCGAGCGAGGCAACCCGGCTGCGAAGGGGCGCAACAAGTTATAGGTAAGAACTGATTGACAATATTAGGTCTACTTAATTACTTTAAGACTTAAAAAAATGTGTTGTAGGTACTTCGTAGCACGACCATGAACGCATTCATTATAACTTTAGATGGCAATAAAATCCTTTTAATTTGTACTATTTTAAACTACAAATTAGAAATTTTATACCTCTCAATGATCTTCGTGCTGGCAAAATTCCTTCCCAGCACGACCGAGCTTAAATTCCAGCTGGCATAGAAGTTGATGAAACGGGACCATGCCTAAAAATTTGTACTCATTATGTACTCCTATTTAATTACTGGTAAATTGTTAGAAAAGCAAAAAAACATTTTCTGCCTATAAGTATGTGATTTGTATAGTTGACACTAGATGGCGTAGATTTCGTTAAATGTAAAAATTGAGAATATAGGTACGTTCAAACAATACGGTAGTTAGTTTTTTTTTTTGCAATTTTTTAATTGTACTTCAACTGTTACCCGTGGGTTCGCTCTCGTGTACATAATGATAATAAAACGGTTTTCATGCGGGAATAAGATGTTTTTCCGGGTAAAAAGTACCTACTCAGATCTTACTATCCCCGTAAAAAATGACAATTCATTGGTTCCTTTCGACGTGAAAGAAGGTCACACGCAATGAACTAAAAATATTATAATCGAATTATAGTTAGCGTCAAGAGGAAGGGACCAAGTCTTGGATTGCAAATCAGCCTACATAATAGTTGAATACTATAAATCTACTATTTGCTACCTATGCAATAATTTTAGCTACCTCAATGTATACGTAGTTATTTAATAAACTCCTTGGTCCCTCCATCTTGACGTCAAGATGGAGGGACCAAATAGATACGCTGATCGGAGGAGTATCCTACCTAATTAGTATTTCAATACCTTAATTCTACTTTAGAAATATTGAAGGGGAAAATTTACAAGTCCGTGATAAGGCCTGTCGTACTTTATGGATCGGAATGCTGGGCAGTGAAGAAGACGGATGAAAAAAAAATTGCATGCAGCGGAGATGAGAATGTTGAGATGGATGTGTGGAGTGACGAGAATGGATAAAGTGAGAAATGAGTATATAAGAGGAAGTTTGAAAGTGGCGCCAGTGACAGAAAAGTTGAAAGGAAATCGTTTGTCTTGGTATGGGCATGTAATGAGGAGAGACGAAACGCATGTGACTAAAAGAGTGATGAATATACATGTTGATGGATGGAGAGGCAGAGGAAGGCCAAAGAAAAGATGGATGGATTGTGTGAGGAATGATATGAAAGAGAAGGGAGTGAATGATAGCGTGACGGTTGACAGGGGAGAATGGAAGAAGAAAACGTGTTGCGCCGACCCCAAGTAATATGGGATAAGGGCAGGAAGATGATGAATTCTACTTTAGAAATATGAAATTTGATTGTCCCTAACATGAATCGTTTGAGAAATATCAACCATAAACGTAGGTCCCTCCATCTTGACGATTCAACAATTTGTCAAACATGTTAATGGATAGTTTTTTTTTTGTTTGTCGAAGTGTTCATATTTAGTACCTATTTTCTACCTTTAGATTAGGTATGCAAATGTTTTACGTTAAAAATAAACTTAAAAAAGTAATAAATATTTTTTATACTTATTTGCAAACAAGGTGAAATTGACATATCTGTACCAAAATTATGAACAACTTTCACAATGAAACCAACCCAAATAACGCGAATAAATAATCAGCTGTTTCAAACATCAAAAGAAATAAAAGCACCTTGTTTTCTAATTGCTAAAGAGCCGGAAGTCATGGGCCTTTGCCCAGCAGTGGGATGATGCAAATTGCTGCTCAGCAGCAATTTCTTTCAGGTCAACCTTTGGGAGATACAGGCTGTACCTAATTTAAATAACTGAAAGACCTAAATCGCGAAGAAAATTAAGGTAAAAAATATTTTTTTCCACATGTCATGGACAAAATGTTTAGAACAGCTGTTTTTTTTCCCGCGAATTTCTGTTTAGAAGTCTCAGCAGAAGCATTTAGTGCTCGAATCAATGCATTGTTTCTGAATTATGATTAAATTCAAAGGAATAAAACCACATTTCCTTCTAATGTTTTTTATTACCAGAACAGTTTGTGCAAGACCTGACAATCCCTGCACTGTAAAATACATCATTGACAACATTTTTTATTATTTATAAGCAATATTGCATTCGCACTGTATTCGTTCATGGTTTCCCACAGGCGTTAATCTGAAATGTTTCTTGAGTATGGCATTACGCATTTTATAAATTTCATCACATTTAGTATCGTCAATAAGTATTAAATATTAATCCTTCGAAGATCGAAAATAAACCGCCCATTTAAAAATCGGCCGTTAATGAGAAACTTAAAAACAGAATTAATTATTTTTTATACATAATTGTATAAAAACCACGGGAAAAATTCGCTGGAAAAAAATCAGCTGTTCTAAACATTCTGTCCATGACATGTGGAAATAAACATAAATACCTATGGAACCGCCGATTTTTTTCCTTAATTTTCTTCGCGACTCAGGTCTTTCAGTTATGTTGTGGGTTGCGGGTTGTTCGAAAGAGATACCGTGGCCCTGGCATAGGCAACTGAAGGAACACGGGTGGGTTTTAGTCAGTAAAAGTCCGACACGCTCTCCCGCTCCGCCCAGAGCGGGAGAAGTCATTTGATGATATCTCATATCCACAAAAAAGTCTTTCAGTTATTTAAATTAAATTAGGTACAGCCTGTATCTCCCAAAGGTCTTTCAGGCAACCTTTGGCAAGTTTACTGTTACTGTAACCCTGCATCATCCCACTGCTGGGCAAAGGCCCATGACTTCCGGCTCTTTAGCAATTAGAAAACAAGGTGCTTTTATTTCTTTTGATGTTTGAAAGGATATATTAGGTTGGGGAAAAAGTCTTTTCGCATTATAGTATGTATGAACTTAAAATAAAATCTCTTTGGCTATACCATTTGTATCTGGCTGGTTTTGGTATCATTGAAAGTTTAAATTTTAAAGAACATAATTCTAAATTCAAATTAGGAAAATGTGTGATTTTCATTTGTTTTTCGTACTGTCAAGATGAGTGAATCTAATGAAGAAATTCGATACATTTTAAAATTTTACTACAAAAAAAGACAAAAAAGGTAAAAATGCAACGCAAGGCGCGAAAAAAGTTTTTGATGTTTATGGACCCAGTGCAGTGTCTGTGAGAGTAGCACAAATTTGGTTTAAGCGTTTTCAATCCGGAAATTTTGATGTCAAAGATGCACGTCGCTCTGGTCGCCCTATTACGGATAAAATGGATGCCATTTTTGAAAAAGTGGAGCAAGATCAGCATATCAGTAGTTACGACGTAGCTGAAGAACTGGGAATTGACCACAAAACAATTTTGGCGCATTTGAAAAAAACTGGGTACACAAAAAAGCTCGATATTTGGGTACCTCTCGAGCACACTGAAAGAAACCTAATGAACCGTGTACTCATTTGTGATTCTTTATTACGACGTAATGAAACCGAACCATTTTTGAAGAAACTGATAACTGGTGATGAAAAGTGAATCACGTACGGCAAGAACGTGCGAAAATGGTCGTGGTCATAGGCCGGTCAGGCTTCACAGACTGTGGCGAAACCCGGGTTAACTCGCAACAAGGTGATGCTGTGTGTGTGGTGGGATTGAAAGGGCATTATTCATTATGAGCTGTTACCACTAGGCAGGACCATCGATCCTGAACTCTACTGCGAACAACTGATGAGATTAAAGCAAGAAGTTGAGAAAGCGGCCGGAATTAATCAACAGAAGGGGTGTGGTTTTTCATGATGATAACGCTAGACCTCACACATCTTTAGCCACTCAGCAAAAATTAAGAGAGTTTGACTGGGAGGTGTTAATGCATCCGCCGTATAGTCCTGACCTTGCACCTTCAGATTCCACCTGTTTCGGTCTCTTCAGAATTCTTTAGGCACTGTCAGGTTAACATCACGAGAGGACTGCCAAAACCACTTGTCGCGGTAAGTTTATTTTTAATGTAAAACATTTGCCTAATCTAAAGGTAGAAAATAGGTACTAAATATGAATACTTCGAAAAACAAGAAAAACTATCCATTAACATGTTTGACCAAATTGTTGAATCGTCAAGATGGAGGGACCAACGTTTATGGTTGACATTTCTCAAACGATTCATGTTAGGGACAATCAAATTTCATATTTCTAAAGTAGAATTAAGGTATTGAAATACTATATAGGTAGGATACTCCTCCGATCAGCGTATCCATTTGGCCCCTCCATCTCAAGATGCCCAAGCGTCAAGATGAAGGGACCAAGGATTTTATTAAATAACTACGTATATATTGAGGTAGCTAAAATGATTGCATAGGTGGCAAATAGTAGATTTAAGGTATTCAATTTTTATGTAGGCTGATTGGCGATCCAAGACTTGGTCCCTTCATTTTGAGGCTCACGAATTATAATACTAGAGGGTAGAACGAGAAAGTTATCTTCTTAGTTATGAAAAATTATTAATTATTTGTTGTAATTAAGAAAGTTCTCCCAATGACTTTATGTAAATATATTCGCGCATTTTTGTTAGGCTAAACAAATGTAGCTATCTAGTATGTTATTTTGTGTAAGTAATTTTATTTTTTTGCGTTTAACGCCATCTAGTGTCAAGTATAAAAATCATATAGGCAGAAAATGTTTTTTTTGCCTCTTTAACAATTTGCGATAATTTACCAGTAATGAAACAGGAGTACATAATGAGTACAAATTTATACGAGGGCGGCACTGAACATTTCGGGAATCTAGGAAGAGACACAACATTACTATTTAAAAATGTATTTATTGCTTTTCGAAGTATTCTCCGCGAAATTTGACACATTTTTCCATACGATGGAACCAATCATTGAAGCAACCATTCTATTCGGAAGTTGGGGTCTCCAAAATGGCCCTTTTGTAGGCGTCCACAGCTTCTTCAGGTGATGAAAATCTCTGACCACGCAATTTATTCTTTATTTTAGGGAAAGTATAGAAATTATTAGGGCTTAGGTCGGGGCTGTACGGCGGATGGTCTAATAATTCTATGTTTTCTTGCTCTAAAAACTCTTTTGTTCTGTGCGCGGTGTGAGAACTCGCATTGTCGTGATGGAGGATGATGCGGCGGTTGCAGTTCTCTTTACGGAGTTCAGAAACGACCTGTGGCAAACAAATGCTAGCATAGGTACCATTCTGCATTAACCGTTCTTTGTCCCTCAAGAGGAATAGTCGCAACATGGCCGGTTTTGGAGACAAACGTGGCCACCATTTTTTTTGCAACACTCCGTGAACGAACAATTTTTGTTGGCTTTAACTCATTTTCGAACACCCAAACTCGTGATTGGTTTTTTGTTTCGGGTTCGTACGCGTATATCCAGGATTCGTCACTTGATATGATGTTGTATACAGCATTTGAGGATCCTGCGTGGAATCTTTCGAGAGTTCTGACGCACCAAGTAACGCGAGCCGCTTTTTGCTCTTCACAGAGCGAATGCGGTATCCATCGGGAAAACAACTTTTTTACACCTAATTGTTCATACAAGATTATTTGTATTTGACTCATGCCAATGTCTAAAGTTGCCTGAATTTCGCGGTATGTCACATGTCGATCTTCCTCAATCAGCTTACGCCAGTGAACGGAAATAAACATGGAAGCATTCCTAGCTCTAAAAAATAACCCAACGCAGATTGCGCCCAGGTAGGCGGGGCTTACCGATTGCGCCGCGCACGCTATTAGTTCGTCTGCAGCCGGCAACAGCGGCGGTCGAATATTTATTTATCGGTTTTTGCGTGACAAATATTTTAAAATGCCTTCTTGTGTAGTAAAGTGGTGTATCAATAAATCACACGTGCATAAAAAGAATGCTGGGATTAGTTTTCACGTGTAAGTACATCGCTAATATTATATTTCTATTAAAAATGAATTATACCACAAAATCTATGGGGATGACGTTATGCTAACCAAGCAATTCACTTTTCTACCTGACAAGAATGATTTTTTTTATGATTTTGATTACAATCTAAGATCCAACACACACCATTTTTTGTGGGGACAGCATTATGCAAAATATACTAAGTTATTGTAGGTATAAAGTTGACATAAAAAAAAATGGCGGCTGTCAAAATTTTTAAAGTCATGGGTATCGTTTTTGCTGTTTTAAAATCCAAGATGGCGGCAGCGAAAATTTTGTTTTTGTTTTAAATCACACGTGATAAGGAACATCGTTCCTGACGATGGTCCCCCGACCACACACGTTTTTTATGCTACTTTAATTCATTATATTTTCTTTTAGATTTCCGCAAGATCCATCTCAAAGAGAACTATGGACGAAAGCTGTTCGTTTAGAAAGACAGCAGAGTGAATGGAGCCCAAGTAAAAAACAAGGATATGCTCAGTTCATTTTAGAAATGACGATTTTTATGAGACAAAAAAAGGATACACGAAGCTTAAAACAAACGCTATTCCAATTTGTACGGTAAGATGGATTCTTTGATAATGATATTTCTATAAGGTATTTGTAAAAATATTACACCTCGTGTTTTAAAGGTTTCATACTAAAAACCTACATATGATTTCAGATGGTCTTTTCGATTAAAAAACCAGTTCAATCGACTCCGCCAGAAACGTTGCAGTCGATTCTAACACCCGAAAATGTTAATGTTAAGCAACTGATAACTGTGAGAGAAAATGTTATTGAAATACCCAATCCTCAAATATCCTCCAAATCAGGAAAACGTCACTTGGTAGGTATAATTAATAGACATCTAGAGATCTTAACTCTTTTTAATTATAAACTTAAATTTATAATAAAAAAATCGTAAAAATCTGATCGTTCAGTTGGTATTTTTATCTTTTAGGTGGCCTGTCCAAGCTGTGGGTGTGAGTTCGGTGTACTAATTGATGCTGCTGCAGAAGATCTTGGGAGACAAAAACAGTTATCGTCATCAACTGATTCAAAAGTTCTTGATACAAGATGCGGTACTCCTTTAAACATTTTGTCTTCTGACATTGAATCGGCTCTAAATACGCCAAAAACGCATAGGCTGAAAAATTTGATTCAGAGAAAGACATTACTTTCTGAAAAAAGGTTGTCTAAAATAAGAAACCTAAAGCGACAAAATAAAAGACTATTAAAAAAATGCATATCACTAAAAGACGTAACCACAGCTCTAAAGAAGAATAAGTTTGTAGACATGAATTCTGAAACCTCACTTTCTGAAATTTCGGGTGATATTTTTTCGATGCTGAAAAAAAAGCAGAATGCAAAGGGAAAGAGAACTGTACTTAAATTTACCCAAGCGGTCAAAAAATTTGCCCTGACCCTTAACTATTACTCACCGTCTGGTTACAACTACGTCCGTAGACAATTTAAATTATGCTTGCCTCATCCCTCAACATTATCCAAATGGTATCAGGCGATTGATGCAAACCCTGGCTTTACTGAGGAAGCTTTTAGAGCTCTTCGCTCCAAATTTGCCCAAAGTGATAAAAGGCTCGCTCAAAAAATGCACCTAAATTGTGATATCTAATAAATTAAAAATAGACCACACATTTTTTTTTATTTACCTACCACATTTTTAGCATAAGTACTTAAATCTATTATTCCCTAAACACTGCTCTATTTACAGTCCTTAGAACAACTGTTGCCTTAGGGTTCATGAAACATATTTTTTAACATAATTCTTTATTATAATACGTACAATAACACCATCAATAACACGATTTAATTATTTGCGTTGCACAATATTACATAAAACATCCCGGCAGACGACGTGGCGTCGTAGAAATGTCGTTAGCGGCCTATACGTTACAAGCTAATTTAAACCCAAATAGTCAGGAAGTAAGGTCCATTTTTGACTGTGCATCCTAAGTGGTAATAAATATTCTTTATATGGTTTGACTAATCAGCGACGGGGTTTCGTTGTGTGAGTTTGTTCGGCTTTTGTGTCAAGATTCGCGCCTAGTTTCGTTGAAGAAATGCTTCCATGTTTATTTCCGTTCACTGGCTTACGCACAGCATCAACGTTTTCTTGGGTGACTGCAGTTTTTGGACGACCTTGACGGGGATCATCACTGAGCTTGACACGTCCACGTTGAAATTCAGCAAACCAGCGATAAATTGTGGTTTTGGATGGGGCTTCATCACCAAATGCAGAAATCATCCGGTCAACACACTGTTTTTGTGTTAAACCACTTCGAAAGTCATAATAAATCATCGCTCTTGAATTTTCTCGAGTCAATTCCATTTTCTCAACGACTAAACAAGTTTGACAAAACCTTGTGACAAGACCGAGAATCTTTTTTTAAATAAATAAATGGTATTCGATTTTTAAAACCAAGGAGTTTACAATTTAAAAGATTTTAATATGACAGGAACAAAAATATTCCATTCACGATACTTTTAGTGCAGCCTATGTAGGCATGTGCCCGTTTTTTCAACTTTATGCCAGCTGGAGTTTTAGCGTGGTCGTGCTGGGAAGGAATCTTGCCAGCACGACCTGTATATCTACGATATTATAGAGGTATAAAATAGTACAAATTAAAAGGATTTTATTACCATCTAAAGTTATAATGAATGCGTTCATGGTCGTGCTACGAAGTACAACACAAAAAAATGTATAGGCATAGGCACCTACATAATGCGATGCGTGTTTTATCTTATCAAAGTACCTTCACTAAAAATTAAATAAGTAGGTAAGTTAGCCACTATAGAATTATGGAAGCGAAAACATAACATTATTATTCACTTTCAGAGGGTTGTAGTCATGGACGTTCAACGCTATTTTTTGCCGAATCAATAGACTCAAAAATTCCTTTTGTGGCATATCCATGTGATAATTGGGAGAAATTTGAAAATGGCGAATGTAAAGAAAACTCTGTTGATATGGGTTACCCTGTTTCAACAAACATTAAAGGAGACTACTATCTTTATACGAATGGCGAACCTGAATTTGCTCGCGGTGAAGACTAAAACCTGGAGCCTAACTACCATTTGACGAAGACTTCGTGTTGCCTAAGAATCTGAAATCGGGAAGTAAACGGTTGCTAAAAGCAGACGGATTTTTTTTTATGAAATCAATACAGATGTGGTAAATTTAAAGGCTCGTATTATACCACAGTCATATGGTCCGCACGGCTACAGATCAAGCTAAATATTTCCAGTATAAGCTGATCTCGTATTGTATAGGATTTCCTTACAATGAGAGGTCAGTGTAAACTGGAAATCATAGCTTGATGTGTAGCCGTGTGTACCTACTTAAATCATATAGCTGTCGCGAAATGTGGGTGTAGGTACCTATAGCTATAGCAGGCCTCTTGCACTGGTACATTCCGCTCGAGATAAGTACCTACCTATAGCTCGCGACAACTATAAGGCCTCTGCCTCGAATTTTGCGGGCAGCGGGGCGGCAGCGGCGGCTTTTATGCGTAAAAACAAATGGACCGGACCTCGAAATCAGCGGCGCGGGACAATGCGAGACGCGCCGCCGCCGCATTGCCCGCAAAATTCGAGGCAGAGACCTTACTTTCAAGTCAGTCAGGGTGTATCGCGCTGGAAAGTGATTTTGTAGGCTATTATAAAAGCGGCTTTCTTCAAGATCAAAGGAGTGCAACTTCTGTACGTTAGCACTATTATTTATTCTGTGCCTATAGCCTAACCCGTCGGGGAACACAGGGGTTGTGTTCAATTTATAACGTTCCTGATCCCTTTCTAATGACGCCATCGAAATTTGACACTGACATTATAGAAAAAGTACCCGACGAGTTCCATTTTTCTTAGATCTACCTACACACAGCGTGTGTCAGAAAATTGTGGTCATATTAGGGTGTGACACTGTACTAGTACGTATGGAAAAAACGACCAAGTGCGAGTCGGACTCGCGCACGAAGGGTTCCGTAGTCCGTACCATTATCTATAAAAACGACAAAAAAATCATGTGTTGCGCCGACCCCAAATAGATTGGGTTAAGGGCAGGAGAACGATGATGATGATTAAGGTGTCGCACAGACCATCAAACTGAACAGCTTTGTCCATAGGACCAAAATCGTAATCACGGAAAAAATTCCATCTGTCGAGATGGAGAGTTGTTCAGTTTGATGGTATGTACCACACCTTGTAATATGACCACACCACACATTTCTGATACGCGCTGTATAGTTTAACTTGACATTCAAAACAAAATCATAGATTCATTCTTCTTTTCAACCGGAGCTATATTACTTACAATGAGACCCCCAAGCTAGGTGTTCCTGTGGTCACACACCCAGGTGTGTGACCACAGGAACACCTAGCTTGACACCAGTGTCATAAGAGCTACTACACGAGACTGATTGAAATTGTTTGAAAATCGAAATAGGTGCACTAATTCATTAATGTTAACAGTATAAGCGCCGCTTCACAGCGGCCCACGGCTAACCTAGAGTGTACTTCTTCGCTTTGTATGAAAGTATAAGCGGATCGCCAACTGTGACCCTCGGCTACGCTACGAACAGACGCTTGGCTGGCAAAATGAACCGCGCAACTAACGTGGCAAGCCTCTGCGTGCACATCCTTCGTCGCAGTGGACAACCGACTTCATTTATTACGAGTCACTGGCAGCGCAACTTGCGCGATCAATTTAGTCGGACAACTAGTGAAATACGGAAATACCCGCCATAGTGTAATAATTTTATTGGCAGCGCGAACTGGTGGCGCCGCCGCCGACGCCATGGTACCTCAGTAAAATATGGCCAAAAGTATCTAATTAATTTTGTTATCCGAGGGCCGTAAGGCTGTAAAACAGGTCGATTCTAACATTAGATGGAAATATTTACATTGTAGAACGTTCGAGATGATTAAAATTGTATTGATTTAGTCGGGTCTTAGTTTAGAAGATATGAGTTCAATGATCATTCCTAGGTGGCCTAGTTTTAGAGATATTGTGGCCAAGCTGTGGAGACGCTCTCCAGATCGGCCACCAATGAACCCTTGATAACTTTTGAACCAGTGACCGACAAATTCTAATATTTGGCGGCAAATTTCGACTAATTAGCGACAATTTTTTTGTGTTATCAAAATTAAAATCCCTGATGGCGGCCATGCCAGTGTCAGCCACACCGGTTTCAAAGGAATTCTGTTTATAAAGCGGCCGTGCCACCCTTCAACTGGGTTACGTTCTGAATACCTACTTCATTGTAGCAACTAACTATCAGTGGTAATTAATCCCATCCATTGCTTTGAGAAATAGTCGCCCTGAATGCTGAATATTCTTGGTAACAGTGCCTCCACCATCGACTTTCTTCAGACCTAGTTTTTTTTTTTGAGAGCGCTTTCCAATACCTAGTGGTAGAAGCAACTTAGGCATTGGGATATCCAGCTTTAACTGCTTGAATTACTGCTAACTCGTAATCACACCTATAATGCTCTATTTTTACTGAAAAATGATCCTGATGATGATTTTTAAATAGTCTTTCGTACTTAGCTTGTGTTTTGTTATGTAAGAATATATAAATTAAGGGTAAGTACATTTACGGTATCATGAACATGATATTGACAAGAAACCTAAAGTTTTCTATGCTTGACAACATACCTATGAATGTCCTAAAGCGAACAAAGGCCACCAACCTTTTTATGCACTTTTCATTAGGGTTTTCACAACTATATTATACAGTAAATGTAAGAGAATAAAACAAAATGTTAACGAGATTCTAATGTATATTATATTATAAATAATAGACTTCACTATAGCATAAACGAATAATACTATTCTTTCTTCATGTATAAATACTTCTCATTATCAAAATATGGGAATTTATTTCAGAACTTTTTGGAACTGAGAAGTACCTATAAATAAAGAATGGTTTTATTGCGTAGATACATAGGTAGGTACGTAGCAAAATATTATGCTTAGTCGGTAACAATGTAATCATTGAATAAATGGTAATTATAAAATGTTTGTTTTTTCTTAAGGCACGCACGTCCTTTTCTATGATATCTGTAAAAAAAAAAGCCTTATTATAATGATAAACGGGCCGAATTATTTCCAACGAAAAGTAGTTACATCAGAACATACATCATTATACTTCATTATACCTCAGTCGGGAAAAGAAGACAAAAAAAATTGAATCATCATTAAATCAATTTCATAAAAAGTTAAATCTTAAATAATAAAAATATCAATATTACCTACATTCCATTATATGATAGAGATAGATATTCCTGGGACGGTAAACGCCGGGGAGCCGCCGACAGTTCTTTGCACTGTGAAAAAACAAATAACATTATAGGCGTTGCATTCGCATCATAGTTTGATAAATAGTTGAATATAATTTATTGAAAAACAAGTCATTAAGTACAGGATCCTATCAAAATCTATAATTGTATAATGTTAAAATTATTTGAAAACAAATTAACTTAAATAACGCACAACCAAGAGTAATGATAAAAACCTCTAGTAATGCGACGTTGCCAGCCCGCGATGGACGAACGCTCTTAAGGCACAAGGGACCATTGTACTCATCATTATGAACAACTTTTACTATGGGACCAAACCTAAAATCGCGAAATAAAAAAACAGCTGTTCCCTACATTTATGTTCGCATAAATGTCAAAATGTAAGGATTTCAGGTTTGGTCCCATAGAAAAGTTGTTTATAATGATGAGTAAATGATCCTATAAGAGGTTGTGCGTTATTTAAGTTATACCTTGTATATATGTAACGACTTTTTCTTCAAATGTTTTCAGATTTCAAGGTTATGCTTCAGTATGCATCAGTCGGGAAAAGAAGACAAAAATGAATCATCATACCTTTAAATAAAATCGCAAAATTAGTAATATCTCTTGATTTCAATACGCACCTTGCACAAATCATCCAGTCACATATAAATTGTTGTCAAGGCTTTTCGATCCTGGCCATCTGAAAACAAAATTAAAACGCATTTATCATATGTCCTTCCGAGAAGCCAGATATTTTGAAATAATTACTATCGGTTGGTTACTAAATTTTCATATTAAAGTAATAAAAATTACCAACAAATCCTACAACTGGAATTTAATCAAATTTATTATAACAATAATAAGAAATTAATATTATTTGCAAAACCATAATAGTGAGGACTTGATGTAAATTTTTTTGATCCAACTTAGTCTGCTACTGAAAATATGTAGATTTAATAGTTACCTGTTTATATGCCACGGCGGGTCTAGCTAAATACTGAAACCTGTGAACATAAAAATAACACAATTAGCATCTAATAAGATTTTACACAGATGTTTTGAAGTATACAATTTGTTCTAAAGGCATTACAGTCAGCATTATAAGTAAGTTTAAAAAAATAGTTTAAGAATGTAAAAATACTTGCAAATTATTATACTCTTGTTATTTTTATAAATAGAAAAAAAATACAAAAGATTAATTTAGAACCGAAGTTAGTTCTCAAAAATATATCCTCTTCAAATTCAAAGGTATTTTTTATGCTGACTGTACAATTAGTAGAATATCAATAAATCGTAAATAGTAAGTAATTTTTGAATCTAGTTAAGTAAATTATTATTGCATTTTTCCTTTTTAGCATCAGAATAGAATAAAATTCAACAACGCAAGTATTGTCCTGTCACAAGGAATAAAAAGGTAAAAATGGTAGGTAGGTAGACAAGAATCTGTAAAAAAAACACGTCAACGTGCAACCGAAGATGTTATTGTTATCGAGTAATAGTAGATCAGCCCCCCCTCCTAAACCCTTCCCTAAGTTATATTAAATACCAATTAAGGGAAATCTGATACTACATTATTATTTTTTTAAATTTAAAGAAGTGGGTGGATTGTGTAGTACCCCAACCACAAGCGAGCGGAGCAAGTAAAGTATCAAAATTATTTCCATGGTTTTTTTTACGGTGTTGCAGTGTAGTGCGCATCCAATCCCAATCAATGCTTTCTCATGAAAGTAAATTCCTTAGCACTAATAATACGACTTAATATTATCCGGATAAGATTCACAGCAGAAAATAATTAATAGATGTAATCAATGTACAAAAAAACTTCAATTGAGCTAATGTTAAATAAATTACAAAATTTGAAATTAAATCTCGCTTTGATAATGTTATTTAATTCTATCTTAACATTTAGGCTTACATTCGTTTTATATGGATGAAAGATATAAAATTTGATACGAGATAAGGCCATCCAGGTATACTGCTATTGAAAAAGCTTATCAAGTAAGTATATTTATGTAAGTAGCATTAGGTAAAATTTATTATTCTAAATTATTTGGGTAAAACAGTTGTCATTTCTCAAAACGATATAATTATCTGATACACATTATAGAGATAATTCTCTTTTTTATTTTGGTTAGCCTCCTCTTTAAAAATCAACTCTTCTTTAATATTTTTGAGTTACGTTGATTCTTGATTCCGTGCAGTGCACCAACACCGATTTGGAAATAAAGAAATGACGGGCGTAGAGATGTTCGTTCTAAGGTGTGAATCTTTTAACCTTTTTTTTTTTTTTTTATATCCCCCTTTCGCATGTTATTTGATGGTCATTCCTTGAGCAAAGACGAAAAAAATTAGTATATTTTTATACCAGATTTCGCCGGTAACTAAGCATGGATAATTTCCAGATTTAAGCTTCCTCACTTCTGTGGTAACATAATTATTGTTAATTAATATGCAACTTATTTCTAACAGTGCTCTAAATACAGCACACAAATCGTTTAGATCTACTTCCGGTTACTTATGAAGACGTGTTGCATTTATTACATAACTTACCAGTTGATTACTCAGAGATTGCTGCAGAGTTTCAGATAGAGATATACTAGGTGTCTTCGATGAAGCAAATGTGGTTTCTTATTCTGCTCTTCATGAAATCCTCCTCCTTTTCAATGTTAAATTAGAACTGCTAATTTATACTGAGGAAAAAATATTAAGCAGTGCAGGCAAACTACTATAAGAACCGTAGTTATCCATATTTTCGAAAAATCATTAATCCTTATGACATTGTTATAATAAGACTTAAATATTTTTACCTCGAAAGGGAAGACATCGCCAAGAAATCATTTTTGAAACACTTTTGAAATAAAGTATACATTTTGGGGTTTCTTAACGTAACTTTAACATTTTATACAGAGGTTATTCATGTTGCAAAATTTTTCGGATTAACTTTCCTCTAAAGGGAGAGCGGACGAAATACAGTTAGATAGGTATGTGAACGCTAATAGTTAAGAAAGAAAATTGAAGATTCCAAAACAATCAAATTCAATATAGTTCACACACCCAATGACAAAAAGGTCTGAAAATTAACTTCAGCAGTATGGACTAAAAAGCCTGCAGTGCGTTGTTCTGTTCTTTCCAGTTAAAAACAACATGTTGCAACACTAATCAATGATGGCGTGAAACGTCGAAGTGAACAAGATAGATAAAATTACGAAACCATAAAAGTTAATATTAGACCGAAACTTTGAATTTCATCCATTACACATGAAAGAATCTCGTCCATAAACACGCTTTTTCATATCAATTTGGAAAGAAAGGGAAGAATGCGTTTAGAGACGAATTGTGATTTTGAAGAAGAAAAAAGATGTTTGAATTTTGGAATACTTTATTCCTTGGGCGCAATTACTGCAATAGTCAATTGAATCGGAATACCAGTAGTAGGAGTAAGCCCCTGAAGATCACTGTCATTATTGACAAAAACATAATTTTACCGTCAATAAGTTTATTTTTGCATAATAAAATAGACAGGCTTGTTTATTTGATGAGTACGATTTAATCTAATCGAATCGATGTAACTCGAGGAGTTTTTAATCGTCGCGTTAATCGTTAAGGGTCAATTCGACCAAAGTTTTAGACCTAGTCTAAGTGTTCCCCTTCGAATAAATTATTATTTTCGAGTTTCTCCATACAAAAACAGACAGTCGTCAATTTTATTGCACTTATAAAAGATATCAGACTCAGACAGAGACAGAGATATCAGACAGACGAAACGCATATGACTGATATGAGTGATGAATATACATGTTGATGGATGGAGAGGCAGAGGAAGGCCAAAGAAAAGATGGATGGATTGTGTGAGGAATGATATGAAAGAGAAGGGAGTGAATGATAGCGTGACGGTTGACAGGGGAGAATGGAAGAAGAAAACGTGTTGCGCCGACCCCAAGTAATATGGGATAGGAAGATGATGATAAAAGATATCAGACTGGTGAAATTAGCCCAGACTTTCAGTTGTCATCGGGAACTAAAGACCAACCTAATGATAGGGAAAGGACTATTATTGCCTTTTTTATTTACAATATTATTGTAGATAAATGTTACGGGGAAAAAAGCGCGGGAAACTTGGAACTTGACCGATGCGTCTTTTTTGAGGACCTAAACTTGACATTGGCTAAATGCACAAACAGTGCGATGCCAAAAGAAAAAAAATATTAGGGGATTTTTTTTAAATAGCGCAGTGGCGCCAGCGAAGCCAAAAGAAAAAAAAATAGGGTATTTTTTTTTAATGTCCGTAAGGATTGAGCAGCCCCATCAGATTTTTAAAATCGGATCTCAGCATTATTTAGCAGCAATGTAGCTGATTTTGCAGCACGAATTCTAGATTTAGCAGCGAAATATACCACTAGTTATATTTAATGCAAAAGTGGCTCCTCAATCTAAACGTCTGAATTGAGGAGCCACCTGGAAATCGTTAAGTAATAGATTTGTATCATTTAGTAGCAATTGTGCATATTACCATCTAAAAATTTAGCTTCTGTAGCGCTAAAATGAAAGAAATACAATACTTTTAGTATGGCTCCTTAATCTACACTCAAGAGGTGAATTTCTGTTGGATGTGAGCGATTAATTAATATATTCGACATAATGATCATTTAGCAGGTGTTGTGTTTGTTTTTGCAGTATAGGAATAAAATAGTAAAACAGTAAATTTTGTAGATGAACGCATTTTCTTTGGCTCCTCAATCCTGACGTTCTAATTATGTATGTTTGACTGTAGCCACTTGAGATCTCAACGGAATCTAAAGCCAGAGATACTACTAACATTTAGCAGAAATGTCTGCTAAATATACACACATCAAAAGTGTCTAGGGATCAAGCATTTATGCGGATTTCTTGAGATTGAGATGTGGCTTTGTAATAAATTTATGATTTTATAAATTTATATGGATCCTTTTTGGTGCATTTCATAATTTGAATCAGGAACTGTGAATCAAATTCAAGTAAAAGATGAAAATCAGCTGTCAATATTTTCCCTATAAAAACATACAACGCATTGAAGACATTATTAGTGCTACTGTTTCCCTACTACTGATTAAAACCAACGTTATTATGGAGCGGCGACGTCATTTAAGCAGGGAAGAAATGCTCAGAGCCGTGGGAATGATAGAAGCTGGTTCCCGGCAACGTACTGTGGCTTTAGCTCTGAATACAAGTCAGAGTGTTATCAGTCGACTTTGGACACGTTACCGAAGCACTGGTACCGTGGCTGAGCGCCATGGAGGACGGTATCGCTGCACCACACGGAGACAAGACCGATACATTCAAATATTAACTCGAAGAGCTCCAACTATAACCGCCATGATGTTAGCCGTGAGGCTTCATCACTCTTCAGGGAACTTAATTAGCGACCAAACAGTCAGAAACCGCTTGCATGAAGTGAACCTTCATTCCCGAAGACCGCTACGGGTACCACCTATAGCAATGCACAATCGTAGGATTCGATATCAATGGGCTCTTGAACACAGAAATTGGGCAGAAGAACAATGGCGTTTCGTGTGCTTTTCTGATGAGTCTCGTTTTGGTATGAGACCGGATACAAGACGTATACGACACTGGAGAACCCCTGGACGCCAACAGCGATTAAAATCCTGCCAGGAAGTCCATCCTTATAGTGGTGGAACCATCATGGTATGGGCGGGTATTTGGATCGGCGGAAGAACTGAGTTGATTTGGATCAGAGGCAACCTCAACGCTCAAATTTATGCTGAGACGATTGTATCAGACGTCATCGTTCCTCTACAAGTGCAAATCGGTCCCTTATTTCAGTTAATGCATGATAATGCACGACCGCACACCGCAAGAGTTGTAAGACAGACTCTCGCCGCAGCTAACATCAATGTCCTGCCCTGGCCTGCTCAGTCGCCAGACTTGAACCCGATTGAGCATGCATGGGATATGCTACAGAGAAGAGCTCTGCCGAATATGGAGGGTATCCAGTCGCAAGAAGACCTTTTTTTGTTGTTGCAACGAACATGGGCGGCCATTCCACAGCGTGATTTGGATGAACTCATTTTGAGTATGCCAAACCGATGTTCTTGTGTTGTTAGTGTTCGCGGTAGAAACACTGATTATTAATTGTTTAAGTTACCCAATAAAATTTTAAAGAAAACTGTTATTTCAGTCTTTTTTTCGAACTTTAATGTTAGTGGTTCAAATGTCAAAAATCCCTTTATTAGGAAAATGGCAAATTTCTTTATTAATGCAAAGGTGACTTGGTTTATCGTTACTGTGACAAACGAAAACACTTTATTTGATGAATCCTTAAAGAAAATTTTAATTAATATCAATCAGGAGAAAAGTTATTGCAAAAATATATGTTGATCCCTAGACACTTTTGATGTGTGTATCTGCACAGTTCAGCAATGTATGTTTTGGATTCTGAAAAAACAATACTTAACTATTTTCGTGTAAATTCAGTGTGAAGGGTGACCACAATTTGGGGGTAGGTACATACCTAATGGTTGTGAAATGTTTAGAGTGAGAGAAATACCAGAGTTTGTAATGTTTTCGAATAAATCATATAAATTAATAGGTGCTATAGAATTTATTCCTGCAATTATCGAAACTGGCACAGGCCACTACAAATGTCACTATCTTACACCGAAAGATGAGATGTTCTGTTACGATGTTTACGATTCTAAAATTCGTATAAGCACTGATCAGCCAATATTCATTTATTCTATAACTTATCCTTATCTTATACTAATCTGATGTGGCTCCTCAACCCTTACGGACATTTTTTTTAAATAGCGCATAATAGCGCCAGCTTTGTGTTGGCATCATTGGGGAATCTGGATTCCCTGATTAGTACGAAATTCAGGCAGCAGTAATTCATTTAACCAAACGTAGCAAGGAGCACGACCAATACGGGTTTGACCACAAGGCAAGTGTTCGTATTTACTTTCAACAAAAATAAAAAAGCACATCATTTATAAGCAGATTCTGTAGGAATCTTTAGTTCAAAAATCTGCAAAAAAAACACTACCGTCAATTGCATTCAGTCGTTTTGTCAATAAGACTTCTTTGGGTCGCTTCATCGCTGTGTCGAAACTAATTTGGTGCAGTCAAGTGCAACGTACCTATAGATGATAATTATCATATTTTTAATAATAATAGAGTATCTAATCCTAGTTTTTTATGAAATTTATTAAATCATAAATAATTGCATAAAATTTCATTAAATTAAAATTTCTATACTAATATTGGTACTAGTTGAGTTGATAAAGATAAAGATCATTTTATTTTGCATATTTTGATAATTTAGTCTCCGCATCCTAAGTCATTTTGCTGACCAAGTTTTCGTTTTCCGATGAAGAAGAATCATAAAGGCTGGGCGAAATTGTTGCATTAACCAATAGTGATGTTGTTAAGATATTTTTAAAGAAGATACACATACAATGCCCCTCAAGCGTAGGCGCTCAATAGGTTCAACACAAATCCAGACTCCGGGCTGTGAAAAATTCGTAACCCCCGTGTTTTAATTACTAGTTCTGCCCACGACTTCGTCCGCATGAAATTTCTTATTCCCCCCGGCCCATTGTCGCATCGTTTGCCCGCGATATTACTTCCGTTTGCGCTTAGCGTTCTCTCCTACTTTTTTTCGTTTTGCTCGGCTGCTAAGGACCCCAGCGTGGTGTTAAATCCTAACTATTTAATATTATAAATGCTAAAGTAGGTTTGTTTGTTTTTTTACGCTTTCACGCTAAAACGGCAACGGATTTGGATGAAATTTGGCACATGGGTAGACCCATAACCTAACTTATCATCAACATCTGTCCAGCATTTTCCCAACTATGTTGGGGTCAGGTTCCAGTCTATGATGATGCAGAAGAATAAATCAAGAATCCTAATTTATACTAACTAATAATATAAATGCGAAAATGAGTTTGTTTGTTTGTTTCGCTTTCACGCTAAAACGGCTGAACGGATTTGGATGAAATTTGGCACATGTGTAGACCATGACCTGGATTAGGACTTAGGGATACTTTTTATCCCGGTATTACGATCGCGTGGGATAATTTCCAACCACCACGCGGGCAAAAGCTAGTTGGGCTATAAAATGCAAAAAAAAATCCTACTAGGGTAGTTCCAGAGATTAGCTCGTTCAAACAAACTAAATATAATAATAATATATTTTGTTTTTAAATAATCATCCAAACGTATGTAAAAAAAACCTTTTTTAAAACAAAATAAATATAGGAAGTGCATGCAAATAATTCTGTTTTAAGAGGTATTTCTTTTCGACTTGCTAGGCAAAAATTGTAATAGCTCCAGCTAATATGCATGATATAAATATAATGTGAGCGTCAAAATGAAGGGACAATTCTTGGATCGCAAATCAGCCTACATAAAAGTTTAATACTATAAATCTACTATTTGCTACCTATGCAATAATTTTAGCTACCTCAATGTATACGTAGTTATTTAATAAAATCTTTAAGATTATGCAAATGTTTTACATTAAAAATAAACTTAAAAAAAGTAATAAATATTTTTTACTTTTTTTAAGTTTATTTTTAACGTAAAACATTTGCATAATCTAAAGGTAGCAAATAGGTACTAAAAATGAATACTTCGAAAAACAAAAAAAAAACTATCCATTAACATGTTTGACCAAATTGTTGAATCATCAAGATGGAGGGACCAACGTTAACGGTTGATATTTCTCAAACGATTCATGTTAGGGACAATCAAATTTCATATTTCTGAAGTAGAATTAAGGTATTGAAATATATTAGGTAGGATACTCCTCCGACCAGCGTATCCATTTGGTCCCTCCATCTTAACGTCAAGATGGAGGGACCAAAGATTTTATTAAATAACTACCTACGTATACATTGAGGTAACTAAAATTATTGCATCGGTAGCAAATAGTAGATTTATAGTATTAAACTTTTATGTAGGCTGATTTGCGATCCAAGAC
Organism: Cosmia pyralina; assembly: GCA_946251885.1. NCBI lineage: Eukaryota > Metazoa > Arthropoda > Insecta > Lepidoptera > Noctuidae > Cosmia > Cosmia pyralina. The sequence goes on from OX276346.1 coordinate 19,869,698, forward strand.
TTGGTCCCTTCATCTTGGCGCTCACAATATAATTTATAGCCTAGCCTAGTCATCATACAGTCGTCCGAGGAGAGCCCGAGCTGCTTACGTAGATCGCCAAACTTCGAATACAGCTCGGGCTTCGTCGGACGAATGTATAATGTATAGACTGTGCTATAACACTCAGGAATAATGTAGCCTTCTAGCAGTGAAAAAAAATTTAGAATTGGATCATTAGCTTCGGAGATTACCTCCTACATACAAACTTACAAACAAATTTTCCACTTTATAATATTAGTATAGATATTTTACCATATTGCTCTGGAAGGGATAGTAGTTTTTAACATAACCATGAACTGCATTAAAAAATTTGCAAATTATTTATAATAAGTTCATCTCAACAAACATGCACCGCACAATGTACTTACCAATTACTCAAAAATTCTTCAGTGCTAATTTTCTTTTGAACGAACATAATAACAACCAGAACTAATAAATTATGGAAATATCCAAAGTAAGAATGCATTGTAATGTAATGTTGAACATAAAAACTTGAAAAATAAAACCAAGCCAGAAGAAAATTAGCTCTGTCAATCATCATCTGCCTAGCCTTTTCCCAACTATGTTGGGGTCGGCTTCCAGTCTAACCGGATGCAGCTGAATACCAGTATTTTACATGGAGCGACTGCCTATCTGACCTCCACAACCCAGTAACTGGGTAATACGATACCCCTTGGTAAGACTGATTGTCAGACTTTCGGGCTTCTGACGACCCGTAACGACTGTCAAAGATCCACGAATGACAGCCGGGACCAACGGCTTAACGTGCTTTCCGAGGCACGGAGGAGTCTCGGTATGTAAAGATGGTCACCCATCCACGGACCAACCCCGGCAAGCGTAGCTTAACCTGATGGATCGACCCATGCGGCTGTTATTACTTAGCCACGAGCTCCTCAAAATTAGCTCTGTCAATGCAGGTTGAAATAAAACAGTAGTTCCAACTAGTACAGCAAGCTGTTATAAACACACTGATGTTTTACACGTTAAAGACAACTTGAAACTCCGCCATCCCCTTTTCACTATACCTGTATGGGAAATAATTCTGATAGTTGCCGAAGCATCCTATTGCAAAGCAGTGCATTTATTAGCTTTTCAAATATTATGTTTAGCCCAAAATTCTGCCACTCGAACTCCGTTCACTGACGCAGTCATAAGATCCTCAAGTGCACAGGTGACAGCGAAGATGGAATGTGGGCCATTGTCTGCGGAGAGATTCCGCATATGCACTTGAGGTCAGAGTTGTTCATTCCCCATCTGTGGAGATTCTCTTTGCTACGGCCGACTTGGGTTCGTAGTCTATATAGGGACTTCAAAGTCAGCCATGATAACGCGTGCCCAGGTGGAAGGCTCTCAGATGGCTCGATAAAACTGACAGGGGGTTTAAGCACTGCTTAAACCCCCTGTCAGTAGTCTGTCAGGTGGGAGCTGCTTAATAAGCAGCTCCCACCTGAGATCACGTCTTGTTGTAGAGGCGTTGCCCTTACCTAGACCCACGCGCCCGACAAAAATTAGCCTCTTAGGCACTGAGACGTAGTTGTGCATTGGGTGGCGTGGGTCAGTTTGTAGCTTTGCCCTCTCAATTTGGCTGGCTATGATCCTACGAATTTTTGGAGGTGCAATGTCAGTCAGTGGAAACGGCATTCGTACTGGGGTTATGCCATTCAAACGTCGCTTTACCTATCTGAAAGCATCAGCTTTCAGATCTTTCGTTCCAATCATGGAAACAATTTTCAAAATCCGTGGATGACGATATACTTAACATTCCGCCTATCCCACAAAACTAAGAGAAATTCGTAATTCGTAAGAGTTAGTCTCCATAACATCCCGAAAATATATCCCCCAAGGATGTCGCGCATAGTACATCCCCCAGTCTATCCCATGAACCTGGTGAACTCCTAAAGACGTATGACAACTCTACAACAGTGACTTACTCAGAATTACTTACTAAAATTGACTGACACGACTCACAATAGTAGAAAAGCGTGGTCCACTATCCGAAAACTGACCAGCGAACCACCACTACCTCATATACGCCTAGTACAGTTACAGCTAATCAAGTTAATTACCCACCAACTCCTTTTAAAACGGCAAACCACCAAAACGCCTAGGCAGAACTCCCAAAATAAACAACTTCTCAACCTCCAGTGAATCCGTGTGCGATCCATTCACAATAACGGACATCGTCCTGGCAAAGGCTGAGCTCTGGTAAGGCCTCCGGAGTTGACAAACCTGTAAAACATATGACGATCCTAAAAACTTTCGTCCTATATATTATCCTATATATTTTAATCTGTCACACCCACAAACTGTTTGAAAGGCTAATCTTTCTGGCCATTCAAAGGCTGAACTCTGGTAAGGCCTCCGGAGTGGCCAACATATCAGTCGAGCAAAATAAACACCTTGGCCGAGTATGTCTCGTGGCTGCTGCAACTTTTTAACCATTGCTTGGAGTCGGCCAGTATACCCCGCCTTTGGAGGAGATCAAAAGTTATCGATCCTAAAAACTTTCGTCCTATATCCCTACTCTGTCACACCTACAAACTATTAACACTTTCAGCGCCCAGCACCCGGCTCCCAGGTAGAACGATAATTCGTTCGCGTGCCCACAACTCGCCTCCTGCGTCGTACATATAAGTAGCTATAGGTGGCATGTGACGATGCCCAGCACCCGTCTACTGGGTGCAAATCAAAACGTGCTACTAGGGTTGTCATAAATACCGAATGAGCTTCAAGTTACTTTGGAAGCACAAATAACCCAAAATCGTAATCCATATTTACCCGAGCAATAACGAGTATTTAAAAACAAAAGGAGACAATTTTTAAAAATCTTTTTCCATGTTTCAAAAAGAAAACAAAGCGCATCTGCAGGTGTTTTATTAAAGACAATTTTTTAAAATCTTTTCCCTTGAAAAAGAAAACAAAACGCATAGATCTGCAGGTGTTTTATAGCGGTTTTTAATCCCTCGCTGAAGGTTTAAAAATGAAAACAAAGGCGTCTCGGTTCGTTTTTATTGAGCTTATAGGTTTCTAATCCCTTGCTGACGATTTTGACGACGACTTTTTATACAACTTTAGCTCCCTTAGATAATTCTGTTGTTATGCAAATGCAATGGGCACCAGAGGGTTAAAAATCTGCATTATTGGCTGTATGAAGGTTTGACGTTTTTACAAAAGTTTTTGAAGTTTTCAACTCGTTTCGTTGTTTAGTGGCTTCATTCTGGCGCGCACGCAATATAAATTTCACTGAGGTACTTTTTTTTTTTAATTTATTAATTTTTCCTCTATGGACAGGCTAAGTCATCGGACCGTACTGCCTAGTCTCACGTGTCGTGTCGTATTTAGTTAGTTTACTAAATAAATTAGGTACTTAAAAATATGTAGGTACATAAGCATAACATGTAAGGTTCTCTTGGCGTATGTGTTATGATTTTTAAATACCTTTCTAGGAAAACAAATAAAAATATAAGAAAGAACAGCGTAATTACTAATTAGTTTATTTTGTTCAGTAAAAAATTGGGTTTTCGACAACCCTACTACCCGGCTGGCTGGTGGGGGGCGTGGCTTAGTGAACTCGGCTTCGGGTGCTGGGGCATAGGGGTCCCGTTACGTAACCATCGCGCCCATGGACTCGAATGATGGGTTCTTATAGATTTGCGAGACACATTATATGGCATGTCAAAAGTATGTACTATTCTATGTACTTGGCTGTGACAGTGTTAAAAATGGTTACTGTTAAGCTCGTCTCACAAACCTCGTTGTCCCAAAATTAATTCCAGAACAAGCTGGATTTAGACCAGAGAAGTCAGGTCTTTAACCTAACCAGCACATCAAGGATGGATTTGAAATTAAGAAAGTGACGGGAGCAGTATTCGTAGACTTGTCGCTTGTCGGCAGCCTACGGACACCGTAAATATTAAAAGCTTGTTGTGGAAGGTTGTCAAACCTGACGAGAGGATTTAACGTTTATCGGAATGCTTCGAGAACTGCTTGCTTATTAACCGACAAGTAAATGGCGCGCCCAAAAAAATGGACTACCTCAGGGCAGCGTACTGTCTCCTCTGCTATTCAACATCAACACCAACGACCAATTGGTGAGCCCAAATACAACCCGCTTCCTGTACGCAGACGACCTGGCATATTAACTTGTCAAGGCACTAACTTTGAGGAGATTGAGGCCAAACTTTCCACAGCTCTTACTAATCTCAGCCACTATTATTCCGATAACGCTTTGAAACCGAATCCCACAAAAACGCAATCGTGTGTCTTCCACCTCTGTAACATGCTAGCGGCTCGGTAAACTGATCTCATGGCAGGGGGTTCCAATCACCCGCAGTGCTCACCCGAAGTACCTCGGTATTACTTTAGACCGGTTGCTTACTTACAAAAACAATTGGCAAAATGTTATTAGTACATGCCAGAAATATCTTACTACTCCGCTTAACATCCAGCAGATGGGGGGGCGTCTCCCAAAGTCCTGCGAACAACCGGAGTGGCGCTTTGTTTTTCCGCTGGTGAATGCCTGTCCAGTATGGGACCGTTCCGCCCACGCCAACCTAATGGATACAGCTCTCTAAATGAGACGTGCCGGATCATTAGTATCCAGCAGATGGAGGGCGTCTCCCCAAATCCTGCGAACAACTGGAATGTCGTTGTTTTTCCGCTGGTGAATATGCCTGTCCAACACGGGACCGTTCAGCCCACGCCAACCTAGTGAGTACAGCTCTAATGAGACGAGCCGGATCATTAGTGGTTGCCTTGAAACGAAAGCTGTGGTAAAATCCTTACTCAAACGCAGCCTGCAGCCTGTTCTCCCCACGGCTTACGTCAGAATACTTTATCTCACGAAGTGAAAAATGAGGCAACCCAGATATAATTATCCCACAAAAAAACATAAATGTGAAACAACGGGAGCCGCGTTCTTTTGGTACAAAGGAAATAAAGGCTTAGCCGATAAAAGAATTGAGATAATTAATGAAAAGGTTGTAAGTTTATTTAGGTTCCTTGCTACTGAATATGCAACTTGGAAAGTTTTCAAAGTAGTTTCTAACTGTTGAGATGCACTGATACTTGCGTCTTATATCAGCACCCTAATTGCGTAACATCCTTTCAATCACAATCTGAATGATTTTGAAGCATATTGCTAATGAACTGCCAAAATGAAAGCTATACTGTGTGTTACGCAATTACTACACTGGTTAGTAAGAAGTATAGTGGTTTGTTTAATAGATACTCACTTACGTTCTTTTTTCTTAAATTTGTCTTTGCTGATTTAAAAAATTATGATATTATATTATAATTTAACAAATTACGGAATATTTAAAACTATTATTGAAATGAAACACACGACACCATCTGTAACGTACGACACAAGATGGGTTTAAGCCGTTAGCTAGGCTTTTTGATCATGACGGCTCTTTCACTAGGAATGAGTGTCTAAAACATAAAATAATAAAAACAGGCCAAAACTTAACATTGTAATTGAAAAACATGATCCCCAGTATATTCCGACTGCCAATGTAAGTTCGTAGGCACAATATTCAGAGCTTTAACATGTTATTTTAAGACTTGAAACTTCTTAAAAAGTTTTAAAAGTTAAAAAGTTTGAGTTTTAAAGTTTTTAAGTTTAAGTTATCTGTAAGTATAGAACTGTGTTTTCTGTATTAATTTCAAAATTTTAGGCTCAGCAGTTTCGAAGATAATGGGGGAATGGTAAATTTTCATCTACACTTCTGGACACATCTATTGGCCCACCTTAGAGTTTAGGTTTCGATGGCCCCTACCGAAATATGATTGCTAGATTGAACAAAAACTGTTGATGCAGTTTTAAACCTGATACATTTTACCATCTTTTTCGATCGTATTGTTTTAAATTTGAATTCAGAATACCATACGACATGGAGCTACGCCTAACAAGTCGGATATGCGCCTTGTTAAAGGCAATTGATTTTTGAATAAAAAACGTGTTTTATCAAATAAAGGTTTAATTTAATAAAGCGTGTTGCCTCCATGGGCATCTACCACAGCTCTCATACGATTAGGCATAGAGTTTATCAACCGCTCTATGAAATTTTGAGGGATCATCTCCCATTCCTCTTCTATGGCAGTTTTCAACTCCTGCATCGTCTGGGCAACTGGCTGACGAGCCCTAACACGTCTTTTTAGCTCGTCCCACATGTGCTCAATGGGGTTCATGTCTGGGCTTCTGGCTGGCCAGTCCATAACTGTGATGTTCACATCCCGAAGATATTCCCTGACGATGCCGGCCGCATGGGCTCTTGCATTATCATGCATAAAAAGGAAATTTGGGCCCACATAGTCCGCGTATGGTATCACGTGAGGTTCTAAGCACTCACGAATGTACCTTTCAGCATTTAATGTTGGCAGCCGTGGTCCTGTAACAACCTCAAGTTGAGTTTTGCCGCTCGCGGATATACCGCCCCAGACAGTCCATGAGCCACCGCCATAAGCAACCCTCTCTTCAAAGCAGCATTGTGCGAAACGCTCTCCCTTACGTCGGTAGACCTTCTTCCTTCCATCATTGCCATGTAACACAATTTTAGACTCATCAGAAAAGAGTACACGGCTCCAGTCTTGCTGTGTCCAATTTAAATGACTGCGTGCGAAATGAAGGCGCGCTGTTCGGTGGGCTCGCGTTAGTTTGGGGCCATTAGCTGGCTTGTGTGGTACCATATCGCGTTCTTTTAACCTTCTCCGAACAGTTCGAGCGCTCACAGATACTCCGTGGAAGTCGCGAAGTTGGTTTTGTATCTCAATGGAGGTAAGGTGACGATTTCTCAAGCTGGTCGTCACGATGAATCGATCCTGCCTTTCAGTTGTGACCCGAGATCGTGGCCTTCCTTGGCGACGAACAAAGCCGCCAGTCTCTAGGTACCTCCGATAAACATTTCGGACCGCATATCGACTTAAATTAAGTTGAGCACTCACGTTTCTTTGGCTGTGTCCGGCCTGAATAAGTGCCACAGCTTGGGCGGCGACTTCAGGTGAAGTATCCATAGATTATTGATAGAACCTCACCTTAATGTTAAGAATAAGTAATGTTTGTTGCAAAACCAAAGATATCAATCACTTTTTCAAGAATTAAATCCAAGTAAACCAATAAAACCAAGTTTTCTTAGTATTCGATTGTTTGATATCAACAAACAGGCTCCAAATTGTCTTTTGTTTCTTTAAATTCTGTGTTCGAAATTCAAAAAAAGACTATTGAATGAAATTGTGAATGTGCCAGGTTTAAAACTGCATAAAAACTTTTTGCTCGACCTAATATAAAATTTTAGCTAGGACCAAACGAAACTGAAAATACAAGGTGGGCCAAAAGATGTGTCCAGAAGTGTATTTTCTTAAATAACTTTAAAACTATTTATTTTCAAACTAAAAAAAAATATATTTGAGACCTTCACAGTAAGCCCTTTCATTTGTTATCTTACACTGTGTACAGTTTGCAAAACTTTCTCTTTATTTTCTTTTTTTTCCTCCTATAAGTGGTGACCGAATGGCTGGTTGTCTGTATTGGATCACGTCAGGCTGGTAAAAAGAAACATTGTTGTAATCGTTTTAAATTGCTTTTTATCAATAACCGTAATCCATTCCCTGTAAAAATTTCAAATGATCATAACTTTTTACTTGTTAAAGCTACAAGGTGGACAGTGAACGACGCGAGGGTAGCAATTAGGTAGTAATTACTCATGTAAAAACAATAATACGAATTTGAATAGATTATACAAACGGAGAGTTGACCAGCTATCTTGATATCAGAATGGCTGGTCACTTTGAAATTCCTTTATTTTGTTTCAAAGTTAGGTAGCAATTAATTGACTATTAGGTAGTAAAAAGTAGCAAATAGGTAGCAATTTTTGGTCACCAGCCTAACGTGATCCGGATACAGACAACCAGCCATTCAGATGGACACTAAAAGTGACCCCCATATTAAAAATTTATTTATTTACGTTATCGTCCGTGTTTGGGTCACAGAAATTCATATGTGAACCAAATTTCAACTTTATTAGATTCGGAGAAAATTGGTTGTGACAGACGGACAGACACACCGAGATCTTGGGTTCCGTTTTTTGATTTGGACGTACGGAACCATAAAAAGTAACAGATTAACAAAATAGTGAACAGACAAATTAATAAACAAATTAATATTTTTTCATTTGGCATTCACTTCTTTAAAGCTTTGTTTTTTAAAGAATAGTGATTTTCTAAATGCCGAGTGAACATTCAGTCATTCCGAATATGTGGACACTCCTTTATAGGACTTCGCGATATTTACATGCATTGGACATGAGTGGTCCGGATTGAAGGACAAACTTCTTTGCAGTTGAAAAAGAACTTTTAATAGAGAGGAGAGAGAGATTTTAATGAAATAGACTTACTTTGCAGTTGGAAAATTATTCTCCAATAAATCGTAACTGCAAATGCACGTTTGTAATCACAAAAACTTATATTAATGGTGATATAACTTCAAATTAACAGTTTGCGAATTTGCCTTTACTTGTACTAAAAGACGTTGCCTCTAGCCAAATATAAATATCAATCTACTAGGTCAACGGGATGTACGGGTTTTGATTTATTTGCGAGTGTCAAAACATGTGGCATAAATGGCCGTATTTTTTTATTGCATTGACTTAGAAGCTGGATTTTTTACAGTTCCAAGGGCCCGTACGTATTTGATATCAATTTCAACTTGAAACCTCCACGCATACCTGAGAAAAGAGGTCTTGACAGACAGACTGTCAACGAACTGATCATATAAGGGGTCCGTTTTTTCCTTTTGAGATACGAAACCCTAAAATGAGCGAATGTTCATTTCTACGGCACTGTCTGTGCCGTGTGAACATTCCGATATAAATATCAGTGGCGCAGCTACAATTATCATTAGAGGGAAGCCGGAGAAAAAATTGTTCAGTTCTCATAAACTCTAGATAACATCAAAATGAATTCACTCAAAAATTTAAGTACTTAATTCTTTTACTTTTCTTAATTTACCGCCATCTATGATCAAGTAACATAACCAATGAGACGCTATCATTACACTATAGCAGAAATAAAAAAAAATTACAGAAATAAAACGATAATATTACCGATTAAGTATAGTTTTATTTCTGAAAAACATTATTTTTATTACAAAAATATGCTAAAATGATGTTATCTACCTATCTATTTATATAAAAATGAATGGCTAAATGTGTTGCCAAGCGCAAAACTCGAGAACGGCTGGACCAAAACGGCATTTTTTTTTTTAATATTCGTTGGGAGTCCGAGGAAGTTTGTTATGAGGAGCAAAATTGGGAAAATTGCACGGAAAAACGTAAAAGCCACATTTTTCTTTTCCCATACAAACTGTTCCTAGCTGTCAATTCTAGGGATGGCAATCTGATGACTGAAAATAAACTACTCTCACTCTCTCGTCTGAATATTAACTACTTGAATGCATCCGTAGATATGCTACTCTCTTTCTACCGATATACAGTTTGACTTTGACAGTTAAATTTGGACAGGACAGCGTCTGTCGGGTCTGCTAGTAACGAATAAAATGCAAAAGAACAAGTGAAAACAAAATACACGCGTGAATTTATCTGTCAACAAATCTACGAAATCGAACATTACTAAAGCAAAAGAAAATAGGTACATTTATTTGCGGTAAACATGACGCAAAGAAAGAAACAAACAAAAAAGGACAATCATTCATTTTATCTCGTTCTCGTCTACATACTTTTCTATTTAACGCGAGTAGTGCTGCCAACTAGGGCCACCATTGAGAATAAAATCATAAGTCTGTAGATATAGAACATTTTGAAATTTAAGCCTTAGCAGTTAACTGCTAAGGCTTCGAACATAGGCGGTTCATCCGACTAAAAATGTGTGAGCATGGGAAATTTCAAAATGTTCCATATCTCCAGACTTATGATTTTTTTCTCAATGGTGGCGCAAGTTGGCAGCACTAGTCGCCTTAAGACCCTGTGATAAGAACTCGCTGTAATTCGGCTTCCTAAGGCCTCGTTTACGGAGACGCGGGGCGTCACGGCCGGCACTAAATTCAAACATAGGGCGTTCTATGAAACCGTTAACGGAGAATCGATTTTACACGCGTTTGTTTGAATTGTAGCGTCGCATGTGGCGGATGAAGCGACGGGCGACGCCGCGGCGGACGCGGCGATTTTCTTCTGTTTAACTTCATAAAACATACTTAATGACACTGAGTGCGCCGCCGCGTGCGACACCGCGAGCGCCACCGCGTGCGCCGTTCGAGCGCCACCGCTTGCGCCGCCGCGTGCGAGCCATAAACGGAGAAAACGATTGACGCCCCACGTTTCCGTAAACGAGGCCTTAGTTGACTTCTACGCGGTGCTGCGGGACACGAAGTCACGTGTGTCCGTAGCCACGAATTTAGTACCGCATTCTGACACACGATGGCCGGCTTATTTTGACGCTGATGTTATAGGAATCATTTGTTAAGACAAAGCTTGTAGGCATTTTTGTAATGTTTTTAGTCTGATGATGTATTAAACTGGTATTAACCCTTGCCGCAAAGGGCCACACGCTATAGCCACAAAACGCCGCCACCGAACTGCGGACTACAGTTTTCGTACATTTTACGGCGCACACGGATAACACTGGTTGTAGCTACGCGCCACGATAAGCCGCTTCTCGCTTCGTGTGGCCGCCACCGACCACAGCGAAACTGTCCCGTGTGAGTCAAGGGCTTAGCCACAAAGTGCCGCCACCTGCAGCTACTAAGTAGCGGAAGTGCGCGACAGACACTTGTGGTCGGTAGCCGCTACTTTTATTAACCCATTGCTAGCGTTAAGTTTAAATGGTCGGTGGCGGCCACAAGAAGCGAGAAGCGGCCTATTGTGGCGTGTGCGACCACCAGCGTTGTAAGTGTGCGGCGAGTTCATTATAAAAATGTAAGAAAACTGTAGTCCGCAGCTCGGTGGCGGCGTTTTGAGACTAGAGAGTGGCTCGTGTGCAGCAAGGGTAAGCCTTAACAAGCTAAATTATACAGGGTGTTTGGCGCATGGACCGACACAATTTTTTGGGGGGTTGGCAGGGTCATTTGTGAGGTTTCACCCAAAGACCCCATGTCCTAAGTCTCATGGTTATTAAGGAATGATTTTTTAGATTTTTTCCCAAAATTACCCGAAATCTCGCCTTTAAATCGTCATTACTTTATTGTTTATGGTTGTAATTGCACGAAATAGCTTTTATTGTATTTTGCAATGTATTCTCATTCTAAATAAATCATTAGTTGATGCAATTGATGTGCAAAAAAGTACTTATGTGCTTCCAAAGTCAATTTTGTTTTTAAATGTGTGAAAAATTACAACTTCTAAATTCAGTATAAAAAAAACAAACAGCCATTTTGAACTTCGTTTTATTTTAAAACGTTCTTTAGCTTATACCCTTTCTAAGGGTATGCTACATGTCATAGTAAACAAGTCATTATGTAGTCAAAATACTAGTTAAAAGAGTCGGGGTTAAGAAAAGACTTATTAAGGTTATTATGTTTTTATTAACAAAAGTTACAAATCTTGTTCAAAATGACTTCCTACATTTCGTATGCGTGCTCGGCATCTGTTTCTTATTTCAACGGTCGTTGTATGTAGTCGCATTTCTTCTCTCATTATTTCAAACGCGTCAGTTATACGTTCAATAAGAATTTCCCTAGTCGGCACCTCGGTCTGGTAAACCAATTCTTTTGCACGTCCCCAAACGTAGAAATCCAGAGGCGTCAGGTCTGGGGACCGTGCGGGCCAAGGAATAGGGCCGCCTCTACCAATCCATGAGTTTGGAAAGGCATTATCTAAATGCTCTCGCACGGCCAGTTAGTAGTATGCCGGACAGCCGTCATTTTGAACAAGATTTGTAACTTTTGTTAATAAAAACATAATAACTTTAATAAGTCTTTTCTTAACCCCGACTCTTCTAACTAGTACTTTGACTACATAATGACTTGTTTGCTATGACATGTAGCATACCTTTACAAAGGGTATAAGCTAAAGAACGTTTTAAAATAAAACGAAGTTCAAAATGGCTGTTTGTTTTTTTTATACTGAATTTAGAAGTTGTAATTTTTCACACATTTAAAAACAAAATTTACTTTGGAGGCACATAAGTACTTTTTTGCACATCAATTGCATCAACTAATGATTTATTTAGAATGAGAATACATTTCAAAATACAATAAAAGCTATTTCGTGCAATTATAACAATAAACAATAAAGTAATGACGATTTAAAGGCGAGATTTCGGGTAATTTTGGGAAAAAATCTAAAAAATCATACCTTAATAACCATGAGACTTAGGACATGGGGTCTTTGGGTGAAACCTCGCAAATGACCCTGCCAACCCCCCAAAAAATTGTGTCGGTCCATGCGCCAAACACCCTGTATACAGGGTGGACCAGAAAGGTGTGGTACACTACAGCCGAAATATATTGGCAAGTCTGACTCTGAACATAGGCACTGGTTCCTAAAAAATCTTACTGCGCAGCCTTCTGCGCGAACTTCGGACTTGCCAAGATAAATCGGCCGTACTGTACAGATCATCAAGCTGAACAACTTTCTCCATGGGAACAACATCGTAATCGCGAAAAAATTATCAACTGTCCCATAAAAAACATCAACACTTACTCGACGCAAATGTATGGGCGGCTGATAATTTTTTCGCGATTACGATGTTGACCAGCTAAACTATATACAGGGTGTACCAGAAAGATGTGAAAAAATTATCAACTGTTCCATAAAAACAACAACATAAAAATAACAACATTAACTACTCGACGCAAATGACCCATACATTTGCGTCGAGTAGGTATTGAAGTTGAACACGGCTGACTATTTTTTCACGATTACAATGTTGGTCTCATGGAAAAAGTTGTTCAGTTTGATGGTCTGTACTGTAACCACCACCCTTAAATTTGACCACACCGTTCTGATACAACCTGTACATAATAAGGATGATGACAAAAAATTGTCCGTCATGTAGTAAAAAATATTGGACACGTATTTTTTTTTTTTTTTTTACGTAATCAAAAGATTACGGCGATACATTGAGTTAAAATGTGGCATCCTTGCTAGATTTTATACGCCTACGCGTAACGAGCGCCCACTCCACAACTTAAATGCGTGTTATTTAAGTATTTTTTTTTATTAACATAATAAAGCAAAAAATTCGTGTCTAATGTTTTTGTGTTATGAAAGACTAAATAGAATGTCTTTTTTTCTTTTACCCAGGCATCACCTCTATTATATACCTTATTTTTGTTATATTATCCATTTGTCATCTAGAAGGAAACACTAGTGTTAGTAGCTTTAAAATTTCACGCATGCTAGTTTTAGTTCACCCCACGTGGCTTTCTAAGGTTTCGTGGTAGGTAAATAACGGTCATTCGGTTCTGCTCATAGCAATACGGATTCGCAACGTCAAGGCGTCAGCTCCAGGTAGCCCACGAAATTAAAAAAATTTCTTAAGTTTTTTTTGCAATTTGCAGGTCAGTATTAGGTTGTATGTTGATCTGAATGTGATTCGCGACCGTAACAAATCTGTATTTATAGAATTATAATCATTAAAATCATCAATACAACTCTGTCATATTATAATCCTAAGAATGACTATTTCATGAAATCTCGACATTTAGGATTATACTAACTTAAGGAGTTGTATTACCGATTCTAATTTTATAAATACATACATGTTACGGTCGCGAATCATCCTTGTATCAACATACATCCTGATACTGACTTGCACATTGCAAAAAACTTAAGAAAATTTTAATTTCGCGGGCTACCTGGAGCTTCAGCCTTAACGGAACGAAGTATCGCGTTTGGGACAGAACATTAACAACAATATCATACAATGTTATTTAATTATTTCCGTCGTCTAATAGATATGTCGCAGATGGATTGTAGAATCCGCTGTTTTATAAAACCGCAGTTGATTTACGTAACAATGCCGTTATGTAAAACAGTTCAGCTGGATTGTTTTTTACAATACTACCCACACGTTTAAACGTATTGCAGAATGGCATACCTGCAGTCACAGTAAGCGATTGGTGTGGCTTCTAATGCCGAATCGGTCGCAATGACTAAGCTAGGGCACCCTGACCAATTGGTTTAGGTTAGGTTAGAACTGTGACCAACCACGCGCGAGGCGAGCGAGCGAAGCGAGCAGTGCCGCGGCAGCGGCCGGCGAGCGCTACTTCAAAGTTGGTCGCAGTTACTTAGCTATTTAGTATTTTTAAGACTGACCTTCATAAAAGTCTGAAAACTTTATATTCAAATTGTCCAATCTCTGTTTCCACTCGCGTTAGGGTCATTTTCACTGACATTACTCGTTTTATTTATTTGTTTCGGACGCCATTATTGTTGTCATGAGTTCATGACACACAGAGCCACGAGCGTCAACATTTAGAATTTAAATCTACAATCTGACATTTAATTTCACGATGTTTTACATAACCTCTAATCGTTGACCCGCTGCATTGATAAACGCAAGACGTTTAAACAATCCTGCGTGTTAAAGTTCAGTATGTAAAGCATTCGTTCACTTGTTTTAAATAACGACGCTGATTTGTAAAACAGCGGATTCTACAATCTATCTGCGACAGATACATAACGGTCCGAGGACGCCAAGGCTCAAAACGTAAATGATACTTAGAAAAGATATAAATAAAAGCCGACACGTACGGATGGTCACCTGTCCACGGATCGACCGCGGCAAGCGTAGCTTAACACTTTCAAGGGCACTAAACGGCCATAGCCGTCATAACAATAAAACTTCTATTGGATCTCGTTCAGTGTCCTTGAAAACGTTAAGCTTCGATCGACCCGTGCGGCTGTTATTACTTAGCCACGAGCCCCTCCGAGGATATAATTTGTTAAAGTAGGCTTTGTGTCCTCACAAACCGTTGTGTCTAGTGAACGTAAATTTGTCGCAGGATATTTGGAAAAATCTACGAATAGTAGGTAGGTATATAGTATAAAGTAGGTACGAACTTTTGCAAATAAAAAAATTTTGGATCCGTTCAAAGTTATACCTATCTTATATTGTCATGTTACTATAGATGTAGTGGTATTATTGATAATGATGAAATGTATTTTTATGAAACCATGCTAGTCAGTATTAGGCGAAATGATCAGACTTTTTACATTGAAAATGGGTTTTCTAGAAATAAAGAATTCAAAAATAATTTCTTAAATAAGGTTGTTTATTTACGATGTATAAAATAACTAAATTACGAAATATTAAATAATCTTGTCACACTCAATTCACTATGCACAAAGTTTAAATTAACATAAAATTAATGGCTTACACCTCCGCACAAGGGAAACGTCATATAATGAAGCATTAAAATTTATGTTACTTTATGGGAGGCCACTTTATTATTGCAGTTTATAGTGGCCGGTGCTTGCAAACTTAAATAAGTACGTCCGAATGTTGAAAATGTTTCAATTCAACACTTTTTCATTTAGCTCCTTATTTAGACACCACCTATATACAACGTGTAGCTACAGCGGCGACATTAATTTAACACACCGGTAGGAGGGCTAGTGGCCAATAATCATGAAAATTAAAATAAAATAATTCGTAAATTTTATTTCTTTTAATTTCAAACAAATTAAATAATAAAATAATAACCAAAATTAGGATCACTCTGCAAAAGATTCATGAAGCTACTAAAGAAAGACCGTTGAACCTTTTGTTATGTTTGCCTATTGTTCTGAGCCAGCTGGTAAAAGGGCGTTGACCAATTTTTTGGATCTTACGGGTTTTGCGTCGCCGCGACACCTTGACACTGCGACATGCGCGACATAGTTTTGTTTAAATTTTCACTTCTGTCGGCAGTCCCCGTGACTGCCAATATTCTTTGTTCATCTGTTTGTCTATTGTTCTGAGTCAGCTGGTAAGTAGCTTCATGAATTTATTTTTTGCACAGAGTGATCGCAATTTATTTTATTGTTTAGTTTGTTTGAACTTTTAAAATTTTCAATTTACGAATTCATTGTTTATAATTATAATTTTTACGATTACTGGCCCCCCGGCGGCCCTGGCGGGGGCTCTACCCCTGTGTTAAATTCATGTCACCATTGTAGCGCCACATTGTATATAAACTAGAATGTAATTCGAGACATTTTCAGCATTAGTCCCTATTTAAGCTTACTAAGCTTAATGATATTAGCCACACATAAGTAATGCTAAGACCATTGTTTTTATGTTGCGGGCATTAGTAGTATAATACCCGGTAAAGTGACATTGAAAAAATTGATTAGTAAAGTTATAAAGGCTAGTTATCTTCGGATAATTAGCCTGCGATGCGTCCATAATAAAAAATATAAATACAAATATCGTTTATCAAGAGTAGCAACGAAATACAGTAAATAGAATAAATAGTTGTTATTAGGGTAATGTCCCCTTAATAGGTAAAGATGAAATATTGCTATTCAAAAATGTTCGTTAAACTGGACTTCACATAAAAGTAATTAGTATACATACATACATAACATCACGCCTGTATTCCCCGAAGGGATAGGCAGAGGTGTACCTATAGTACACCCACATTTCGTCAGTTATGTTTAAAATGTTTAAATCCCATGTAATAGGGTGCGAGCCTATTGTATTAATAACCTAATTATTATAATCATCTATTAAACTAAATTAATGACACTAAGTGTGCTTCAGAAGGTTTAATTAAAATACTAGATGGTTTGCAGTGGTGCAGTGCAGAATCAGGAATGTTAACATGAAGTTAATTATGTAATAATATAATTGAATTTTGTATATATGAAATGTTGGCACTTAAAAGCTAGAGGAGTCGGTTTTTCACCAACATTTTATTTTTTGTAAAAAGACCCGATGTATCTCTTGTTTGATTGATTGACTTTTTTATTTTTCCGAATTGACATAAAATTCTCAATGCTGTATTCATGTCAGAACGGTTAAAAAAACATACCTCTTAGCTAGTAACTTAATAAGTAAATTTCTCAATATTTTATATTTCTAAAGTTATTATTTTGTAATGTAATTTATTTACGTGATACAATGCTAAAGGCCGTAGTGCCAATTTAAAGTCTTTGGTTAGGACAAATAAGGGGTTCATAAATCGGCGATACCAACAAAACTGTTTAAATAGGTACAACAATACATAAGATCATCTTAATGAACTTCTCCGGTTAACCAATTCATATAATCAAGTCACTTAAAAATGTGATCAAGTATAAATACTTAAAAAAATATGAAAAACACCCTTTTATTCAGAATACATGTACCCATACAAATACCCCTTATTCGTACCCGACCAACAACTACGATACCAAATAAAATGCTTCATAGTCGGAAACAGCGTAAAATTACACACTATATGGGCTCATTAAGAGTTGCTTTAGAAACGACGACGTTTGTTAGGGTAATCGTCCATTTGGCGCGGTCCTTCCCAACCGCGGTTTGGCGGCATGTCATCATAACTCCCTCGTGGCATGTCGTACTGGTCTCTGAAGCCTCCATCCTAAGTAAGCAATCATAATACTTTCGAATACAATTTCACTAAAAGAATTATAAGAAGTATGATAAAATAATAACCAAGTATATGTACCGGATTGACGATTGTAATCCAGTGCAAGTTTCACATGTTTGATGAACCCAAAGGATTCATTATTTAAGCATTCACATTATAATTTTAACTAATTCTTAGTATTTACTAGGGACCAAACATTCCGAGAAATAATCAATTGGTTAGTAAAAATATTCAGTGGATAAGTACTTTCTTTCAGTGTATGGAGACCACAACCATTCTCCTGTTTCATGGTAATTTGTTAGAGATACAGTCGTAAGTATTAAATAAATAATTGTCAGTTTCGCTGAAGATAGATAAGAAAGGTTGGTCACGATCCAATCGTAATAAGACTTTAAAATCGTGACTTAATTTTCCGTGCGATATGAGACTATCGGGATATTAAGCAGTTTCCTATAGCAATCATACTGCAATTATAGTTTTATAAATCTGGCTTCTATAATGTTCCAGGAACATCAGAAACACATGCGCACTTCTTGGTAGTGTTAATAAAAATGCTCTAGAGTGTGCTGTCACACTTAATTTGGTAAATTGCAAAACAATGGTAGCTGAAGATAGCGGCACGCGTTGTCTCTACAGCTCGGTTTATAAATAAATCAAAGGATTTATTATACTTAGCTTAATGTAAAATGAGTAATTTAAATAACAAAGCTCATAGAATGACTTAATATCAAGGAGCATTGCGGCACACTTCTGTTAGAGCATTAATTGTATCTAATTCGACTGCATTTCGACATAATTGGTATCAATAATGTATTCATACCAATTAAGTACCTACTTGGATAAATTTAAAGTGCTCTGCTGTGTCTTCCACAATATTATGCGCTGGGATGGGCTTAGAGTTTGTTCTAGTCATATCTACATTACTTTAAGGTACTCAAGTGTTATATTGTCAAATACGAATTGTTTAACGAAATACTAATCAGAACCACAATCATGAAAATCAATTGTTACAATGCAAATATTGTCTTAATGAAACTTTTAGAAATGAGGGTAAATTTAATTTCTCAAGCACACTGACAAAATCATGTTTTGTATTAAACTCACACTGCATAGTTTTAGGGTGTCCTAGTTGATGAATGTTGTCCTGAATACTGTTTTAAAATAAATGTTTAGCGCTAAATGTATTTAGTAATTTGTGGTACACGCAGAGCAGACCTTTGTTACAATCTATAAATTATTTAATACAAAGTAGCTTTTTGTGTTAGTCTCAATACCCTTCCCTCTACAAGCAGCTACCTTAGGCACTCTCACAGTTAAACAGAAGGCTATACACAATGGATTATGATGTGGTTTCACCATCATTTTCCGGAAGGTTTTTTTTTACTTTAGTAATAAGTAGGGGTGCATCCGATGCCGATACCGATGCCGATATATCGGCGATACTTCGGGTTTGCCGACATATCGGCATCGGCGATATTTTTATTGCAGGTATAACAATTCTTTTTAATTTCGCGCTTCAAAGAAAGTAATGTAAACCCGCGTGCTGTTTCGTCTATTTCGTTGCAAACGAGGCACGAACTGACGTCTTATACCCAAACTTGAAAAAAATGGCGCAGAAATACTAGTTTCCAAACGAGTTCTGTCGCATTTGAGAGATTATTTTCCACCGCAGGTCTCGTTCAAACAGACTTGCGAAACCGCCTGTCTCTGAAAAACTTGAGAATACTTTGTTTTTAACAAAGATCTTATTCATTTAAATTTTAATTATTAACACTATTATCCTTATTTATTAACTTTAATAACGAATAATCTCTTTCAGTCTGTAATTTTTTATATGAATTTTAAAAAATTAAACCAACTTGTGATTTATTTTACGGTATCGGTATCGCCGATATTTTTATAAGAGTATCGGTATCGTATCGACAAAAAGGCGTATCGATGCATCCCTTGTAATAAGTGTAATAATCACACAAAACAGTACATTGCATCCGTGCGAAGCAGGGGAGTCGCTAATGAACATATAACGTATAACGCTTCGCCTGGCGAATATCGGCAAAAGCACTTGCCCCTTCATCAAATTTTTAAGACAAAGTAATCCTGTGAGATATCTACAAGCTTTCATAGTTACATAGATGTGTACAATCAGGTCTTTAAAAGAATACTTGTTCAAATAGGTCTGTGCGAGCATACACAGGAAACAAACATTGCTTTGCTGTGCCCTACTCCATTTCTCTGCAATTCCCTACTCCATTCCTCAGTTGCAGAGAAGTTCCAATATTTTTAATGTGGAAACAAGATCTAAGTAAAATTGAAAGCATGAGAAATCGCGAAAAATTTGTTCCTTAGTAAATACTGGTAAATAAAATTGCAAAACTCAATAAAATAAATTACTTAATAATGTTAGTTCCTAGATTCAGACGAGTATTACGTGTCATTTGAAGCACATGTTCGCATTATGAGACATGGACCGGAATGCAAAAACTTTGATATGCCGGAGCTCACCCCCTGCAGTTGAGCTTTTCCAAATAATATACGTATCTTATAGCAACAATACAAGTTAGCAGTACATTAAATTGTAGGCCAATATTAAAAGTATTTTCGATTAATTCACATTGGAATCAGGTTCATAACATGGAAGAAGGCATAAAAAATCGGTGGAACCAGAGATCGTTTTTCTCGGTCGTAATATTAATAATTTTATGTAGGTATCGAAATAATAATGTATAATCAAAGCTTTAAAATTTATGGTATTTTTTTCTGAAAAAAAAAAATATACTTACGTAAAACAAGTTGTTGTTTACTTGAATAGGTTAAGTTATAAGATAAACAAAGTGGCATTGCAATAATTTAAAATTGTCATTGGACAAAGAGACTTCTCTGTCTATCTCAGTGAGATGCCAGACTGTAAATAAAATGCATTACTCACCATTGGTTGCTGCTGATCAAACATGCCTTGCTCTTGGCGGTCCAACATGGAGTTCAGACGTTGCGCCTGTTAAAAGATTGTAAATATTAATTATAAGTTATTTTTTATTGAATTTTGCAATGTCTGCTAAAGTTAAGAACATTTTCGTTTTACATTGTTTTCCTGTTGCTTTAAATCATGTCAGGAATTCATTATGTATTATGTGACTAATGTGTGTTATAATTAATAATAAACAAACATAGTAGAGGCAAAGACATTTTGGAGCAACCATAAATAAAGGAGGATGATGCTGACCTGCACAAAGAGCGTGTTCTCCTGCTGACGGCGGCGCAGCTCGTCGTCCTGTTGGCGCATGCGCTGCGACAGCTCCTCCTCCTGGCGCAGCAACTGCGCCCGGTCGGTCTCGCGCCGCTCGTCGGCCGCGCGCTCTGCCATCTCCCAGCTGCGCTTCTGTCGCTCGCGGTCCTGCTCGCGCTGGCGCAACTGTTCGCGGAGTAGCTCAGTCTCATGCTCATACCTGACAGAACACACGAGAGTATCATTCATTGTTCTAATTAATAAAGGCATTGATACATATTCCTAAAGAAACAAAAACATATAAACCTGGTTAGTAACTTACAAAAAGTTGCGAACCTATTTGGCAGATTTATTTCCTAAGGTATAAAAATATTTAACTCACTTAGCATACTCCATTTGTGCTTCTAGTTTTTCCTCTTCTGCAGCTAGTTCCTTCTTTAGAGCCTCTTCCTTCTGGCGGTGAAGCTCATGCAGTTGCTTCCACCTGGTGCCATACTCATGCTCAAAACTGCTCAACTCAGAAAAGCGTGGTCCCATATCACGCGCCCTTAGGAATTCAGGATGTTTTTTGGGCAAATTCTTTTCTGGGTAACCATCAAACTCATCAGGCTCCTCGAAACTTTCCACAATAACTGGACGAAGTGACCTAAAATTTAATATAACAGTACAGAATTCAATACTTTATTTTTTTTTATAGCAGTGTTCAAAATAATATTTCTATGAAGAAATAACAACTTACGAAGTCAAGAAGAAACACTTCTCAGTGCAATTACGGATAGCAGCCAAAGCACTAGGTTTTCGTGCAAATTCTACTACTCCTTCTCCAAGTGTTTTTCCACGCTCATCTACCTTCACATATGCCCTCTCAATTTTTCCGAAAATCTCAAAAGCACGATACAAAAGTTCATTTGACACAAACGGGGGCAGATTTTTCACTCTGACTGCACTATTATGAGGAGCAAATCTTACTCTGAGTGTTCTTCCACTTCTATTTTTACCATCTAATTCCCTCTTTGCTCTTTCAGCATTTACTCTGTAATCCTATGGAAAAGAGATAAGAGAAGTTATGTAGTGTGCTGCCATAATTCACAAAATACTTCAGATGTGCAAAATACCACAAAAGCTAATTTCAATCTGATATTGCAATTTATAACAAGGTGTACCATTTTAATGAATCCAAAGTTCTTTTCTTTGTTAATAAATAATTCTGCTGTTTCACCAAAGGGAGCAAACAGACTAGTAATCTCTTCTTCAGTAGCATCACCAGTGAGATTTCCAATGTACAAGCGACTTCTTCCATTGAACTTGACTTCAGATTGATCAATTGTGGGTAAATCTGTCAAAGGTCCCATCAATTCCTTAAGCTTGTTGGCTAGCATCTGTTCCTGCAATAATTATGATTAGGTTTAGTATAAAACAGAAATTGTGGCCCATTTATTAAATTTACAACTGATGTCCAACCAATTCATTTCACTGTTGTCAGTATTATTCAAGTGGCAATTTGCATTGCTTTGTACCCCAGTACACCAAAGCCATTTCAAAATAAGGACAGTAACTTTGTCCACAAGCATTCAGTTAACCATTTTATGGGGCTGTCTCATATTTAATGTTTTTATTTTATTAACTCCGCCCCTAAGACAACCCACTGACCCAACATTTTTTATCACCATGATGAGGCTGATATATATGATTGGGCCCTCTACACAATGGACTAAGAGCCAATTTCGCCAAAGTACTAACCTCCCTCTGGACTGGTTTTCCTCCATCCTGCTGAGGTCCACGCATGTTATTAGGGCGCTGTTGGTTCCGAGGAGGTCCTCCAGGGCCACCACCTGGTTTGGGTCCAAATGGTTTGTTACCCTGGCCAAAGTTGCCAGGGCCAACTTGCTTGTTGCCAAGAGCACCTTGGCCTCCCCATCCACCCTGCTTGTTACCTCCAAAATTACCATTGAGATTCTGAGGAATAACAACCTGTTCTTAACTCTGCACTGTCAGTGGTAAATATTAATATTTTGATATAAAAGTTGGTGTAACCATGTAACTTACCCTCTGTTGATTTTGATTAGAATGTTGGTTTTGATTAGAATGTTGGTTTTGATTGGAATGTTGGTTTTGATTAGTATGCTGGTTCTGATTAGGATGCTGGGTTTGGTTCTTTTGCTCAACATTTACTGATTTATCAACATGATCCTGAGAGTCGTTCTTTGCTTGAGCAACAGGAGCAGGTTTCTGTTGTTGCTGCGGCTGCTGTGGCTTCTGTTGTGCCTGCTGTGGTGGCTGTGGTTTAGGTTGCTGAGCCTGTTGTTGGGGTGCCTGCTGTATTTCAGTCTTAGGCGCTTGTTGTTGTTGTTGTTGTTGAGGTTTAGCCTGTGGCTGATTTTGTTGTTGAGGTGGTTGTTGAGGCTTTTCAACAATTGGAGTGGGCTTTGTCTAAAAAACAAATTGCTTAAAATTTTTCTACTTTCGAAATACATCAAATACAATAGGTAACATACTAGGAAAGATGTGCTATACAGTTTTAAACAGCAACTTCTCTCTATTAATATATAGCTGTTCTATTCAGTAAAGTAGGTCAGTGGTGAAATAAGTTCATCCCTTGGAATTTATATTTTAGAATGTTTATAAAATACTGTAAGTACCTCAATATAATACTTGTAAGGCAATAATACGGTTTCTACGACTTAAAATTACGACGTTACGGTTTCGCCTTCGTAACGTAATCAATATCCCTTCCATCCAGACCAAGCAAACAATCACAAAATGGCGTCGTCATCGAAATGGCAATTTTCTAGTCGCTTAATTTCAGAATATCTGTCGGGTTTGTGAACTAAGTACAACTGATAAATACTAACAACATTATCTATCAAAGTAACTTCTACTATCTTGATAGAATTTGAGCATCTACCTCATTAGGCCGTTGACCTCCTTGACCGTGATTCTGATTCCTCTGCGGCGTATTATCAAATCTTGAATTACGAAAACCTCCTCGGTTATTGTTACCACGACGACCTTGTCTCTGCGGCTGCGGTGGGCCGCCAAATCCTCTATTTCCGAATTGATTCATAGCTTGCATATGCATACTGGAAAAGAAAGTGTCTTGTAAAGTCGTGCAAGCCATCGATAGCAGGCAATCAAAGGAAATGGTAATTATAATAAAAAATTAAAAACACGCAATCCTTACCTACTGCTGCTAATACTGATGGTTAAAATTTCCCAATTAAACAAAATTCACTATAAGACAACGCGTACGCGAGTTCTGCGGCTAGCTAGCGCAGGGAGCGGATTGCGAAAGAAAAATGGCGGCGTTAGCTAGCACTATGGCGTCTTTCTTTTCCGTTTCCGCTGACTCAGCGGCGCTGAGCAATACTGAGCAATGTTGCCAACCCTACCAAACTAAAAAATATCGGAAAATGGTAATTAATTAGCCATTAGTATCTGACGGTTGCTAAATCAAAGGTTGGTGTCGGTAAAAGTGTATCGAGTATTCAGGTTAAACTTGGCTTGGTTTTTGCTATATTATGCTAGATAGCGTCACTGAGACATGGGATAACATTATATTATTAGGTCCATGGGGATAACAGATTTGTATGACATTTCTTCTGATAGCCTTTCTATATTAGATCTCTTTGTTAAAATCATAGAGTATAGTTATAGATTGGGGTTAAAATATAAAGAGGTCAAACTCCTCTCCTCAGAGCGGTCAAAGTATAACACCCCTCTTTTTAAATCTTTGATGGCTACTCTTCGTGCGCATGGCTACAGATCAAGTTATATATATCCAGTATAAGCTGATCACGTATTCTATAGAATTTCCTATTAATGAGAGGTCAGTGTAAACTGGAAATAAATAGCTTGATGTGTAGCCGTGTACACGATACACATTGTTCGACGCAAGAAACTGGCATCAACCTCTTGCCTCGATCGTCTGCGGACTGCGCCGACGTTTTCTTGTAATTATTTTTTGTAGTAGGTACCTCTAATGTCGGGGCCACACCAACGAGATAAAATATGCCGTTGATTATAGCAACTTATCGCGATGATGGACGTAGGCCGTAGGTGTATCCACAACTTATAGCGATAATTTTACAACGGCATTCACATTACTGGTTGACGTGGACGTGGCGATAACTAGGTGGCGGCGTTCAAGTGTGGCCTGTGTGGCCACACAGTTTATCGCCATTGTTATCGGAATAATTACCGCGATGTTTATGGCATTGACGTTGGTGTGGCCCCGACATAAATTATTATATTGACTTTGCAAATGCTATGCAAAAGCAGTTAGAATGACGACATCGTCATCCATTTCGTCACGCAAGTCGGCAAATGAAAAAAATTGTAGAAATTATTAGTCGAGTCGTGTACACTCCTACCAACTTATGTGTGAAATGGCGAAAATTGGAACTACGGCCGTCATGTTGAAATGTCATTCGATTGTGCTGACGCATGTCATTCGATTGTGTCGACATGGTCGACGCATATTATATTATTATCCATGCGACGCATCGACGGTGGCGTCCTCTTTAAGTTCACAGATAATTTGGTAGGACTCTAGCGTTGTAAAGCTACACGAATAAAATCTCCGAATGGCCAGGCTAATCACGAGCACGCATGTGTAAAAAATGCAGTCTATCATTTTGACATGGAATTATTATTAGTTCCATGCATTTATACCTATATAATAGTAACTCCATGCACGGAAAGCGCGGGAAACTTCGGACTTGGCGGACGCGTCTTTTTTGAGATAATATTTATAAATTTAAAAACCCCTAAATATAAGATCAGTAGTCGTAGTTTTAGTGTTCTATTTTCTTTTACTTTTATTTTAGTGTAGTTTAATTTCATCGGTAGTGGTAAGTTTTTTTTTTTACTTATTTAAACGAATTATGAAAGACCCGCCTGATCCGGGGGATTTGGTTCCCCCGGCAGGCAATTTTGTTACCATCTCAAATGAATCGGGCATGGATACCGATGGGTCGTCTTCAGCTAGTCATTTGAAAAGGAGTCGTGTGCATGTGTGCAAGCACTGCAATAAGCGTCGCCGTGCCCGAAAAAACCACGGTTCCGCGTCTTCGGGTTATGGTTGCATGGCAGAACTTACTGCATCAGAGCCCAACTGCCCTAAAATAATCGTCACTAATGAAATACCTTGTACTAGTAACAAAATGCCCGATATCCCTGCTCCGTCCTTAGTTGTTTCCACTCAGATAGGTCGAAAAACATACGACAAAACGGACAGCGCCTTTTGTCATTCATGTACAAAAAAAAATATTATTTCACTAGACGATGGAACGACACTGCACCCAATCACTTTTGGCAAGTTCCTAAAACACAATGCCTTCTAAAACATAATCAACGGGAGTGTCAAAAAAATCGGACGCAATAAAATTTCTTTATCTTTTTCGAATTTTCTGGACGCAAATTCCTTTATTACACATACTATTCTTGAAACGTATAATTACACAGCTTTTATGCCTACTTTTAATGTTACCAGAATGGGTTTAGTGCGTGGTGTTCCTGCAGAATCGTCTCCGGAGGAGGTTATTGATAACATAACGGTACCTATTGGTTGCGGATCGATTTTAAAAGTCAGACGTCTTAATTTTAAAACCATTGTTGATGGTACAACCATTTGGAAACCATCCCAGTCCATTGTTGTTACATTTGATGGGCAGGTTCTACCGAAAATAATTTTTATGTGCTATAATGCATTACCTGTAGATTTATATATTTTCCCTACCGTACAGTGTTTTAACTGCTGTCGTTTTGGACACACTAAAATTCAGTGCAGGTCCAAGCCTCGTTGTTATAAATGTGGACAAGGCCACACTGGGGACAGTTGTGAAAGAGAACAAGAAAGTGCATTTTGCTGTCTTTGCTCTGGATTTCACTATGCTACTAATAAGTCTTGCCCAGAATTTTCTAGACAAAAATTAATTAAAACATACATGGCACAAAGTTCAGTATCTTATGCTGAAGCGGCAACACATCCAAAATAATCCAGTGGAACTGCCGCAGTCTAGTAAACAAAAAGAGTGATGTTATATTCTTTTAAACAAATATGAGCCATTTGCCTTTGCCTTTGCAGCGACTTGGCTCAAATCTAATCATATTTTTAAAATTAACGGTTATTTAACCATTAGAGAGGATAGATCTGATGGGTATGGTGGAGTAGTTATACTTATCAAGAATTCTATACCTTTTTCTATCATTACATTACCTCCTCATAGTGAGGAAATTTCAATTGTAGCTATTAAAGTGCATCACACTTGTCTTGTTTCTATTTACATTCCTCACCCTTCCTCTTCTGTTCTTCAAGAGATGAAAATCTCTTTTCTACTCTTCCAAAGCCTTTCTTAATATTGGGGGACTTTAATTGCCATCACCAATCATGGGGTTGTTCAACTTCTAATTGTTATGGCGATGAATTACTTGATATAATAGACTTACATAACTTATGCATCTTGAACTCAGGAGCTGCCACACGTCCGTCGCTCAGATCCCACTTAGAACCAAAGTGCAATCGACCTTTCTATCTGTTCTCCAAACTTAGCCTCTTCATTAACTTGGCATACTCTAACCCCTACTTATGGCAGTGATCATTTTCCAATAGTTATTTCTTATCCTCTTTCAAAACCAGACACCATTAAGGAGATCAAACTTAAAACATAAACTACTTATTAGAAACGATAATAACTGGGAACATTGTTGACAGTAATCTTCGCTCCTTGCCTGTTATCTTTGATGGCAATGAAAATAGTTGCGCTGAAGCTTTAGCACTTAAATATTAATTGCAGCGGCAGATGAAGTTTTTCCTGTAAAAAATATCAATATTAGTACAATTCCTTCGCCTCCATAGTGGGATTCAGAGAAACGTAAAGAGGCTCAATGAAAATGAAAACCATGATATATCTGATATTAATTTTGAAATCGTCACCAACTTAATTAATGAAACTTGTAAACTTTTTAAGAAAAAGAAAGAACAATGGCAGGTCTCCATACTAAGAATTGTCTGGGATCAAATTGAAGCGCCCCTTAATGAAAAATATGTTAAAAGATTTGGCGTTACCTCCAGAATCTATAAATGAGACTATTTTCATTTGGGAAAGCCGGAAATAAAAGATTTCGGTGTTTGAATTTTTAGGTTATGAATGAACGTCAAACAACAATTATCTATAAAACATCGCAGATTGAAATTAAATCATAAAGAAATGGATATGTGGTGTGGTCTAAGTGAGGACAAGAGTATTTACGGATAAAATGAGAAAAACCCAAATAAATTCTAACCCTCGGTGTAGAGTAGTACTCAATTGTATGTTTACGAAAGCTGGGCTCGTATTTAAAAAAAAAGGCTCTTGCCCCGTAAACACTAAAACTGAGGGTTGTAAGTAATACCTAATGTTAGGGCAAATAAAAAACACTTTATTAAACATATTTATTTTATTCCTCATCCTCATCTCGTATTATTATCTCATCAAGGAAACCTGCTGGTGCTGAGATATGTTCTTGATGTCTGGCCCATCCTAGATACCACACTAAGGTCATAGTGAATACGAACGATTCTCAAAAATAAGACGGGTAGTGCCTCCGACGGGAACAATTACAGACCTATCTCATTGGCTACGGTGATCGCCAAAGTGCTGGATGGTTTGCTTGATAGTCACCTAAGTGAGCATATAGATCTGCACGAGGCCTAGTTTGGTTTCAGGGCTGGGCAATCGACTGAAACTGCTGTGCTGCGACTCAAGCATACTGTCCAGTACTATGTTACGAGGAAAACGCCTATATATGGTTGTTTTTTGGACCTGTCGAGGGCATTTGACCTTGTGTCTTATAACGTGTTGTGGGATAAGCACCGGGGGAAACCAGCACACCCAGGGATTTAATAAATATATTAAGGTATTGGTATGGAAACCAAACCAATAATGTTAAGTGGGCGGGCTCATGTTCGTCGGAATACAGGTTGGAGTGTGGAGTGAGACAGGGAGGCTTGACTTCACCACGGCTCTTCAACCTGTATGTTGATGGACTGATAGGTGAGCTCAGCGGGGCCGGTGTCGGCTGTTCAGTGGATGGTATTTGTATGAACAACATTAGTTATGCCGACGACATGGTGCTGCTGAGCCCATCTGTCAAAGCCCTAAACGTGCTTATTGGGATCTGTGAGAGGTACGCTGGGTCACATGGTCTCAGGTACAACTGTAAGAAGAGTGAACTACTTATATTCAAGGCGGGTAATAAGAGTCCGAAAACCGTACCACCGGTCAGACTCAGAGGAGAGCCTATAAGTAGGATCACCAAATTTAAGTACCTGGGGCACTGGGTCACCGAGGAACTGTCAGATGATGTAGACATTGAGCGGGAACGTAGGGCATTGGCGGTGAGATGCAATATGCTGGCGCGCAGGTTTGCAAGGTGCACAGCGGATGTCAAAATTGCTCTTTTTAAGGCATACTGCCAGTCATTTTACACCTGCAGCCTGTGGATCAGTTATACGCGTAGATCTTTCAATGCCCTACGGGTCCTGTACAATAATGGTTTTAGGATGCTGTTGGGGTTGCCTCGCTTTTGCAGTGCATCAGGTATGTTTGCTAAGGCCAGAACAGACTGCTTTAGGGCAATAGTGCGTAAAAGAGTGGCCTTCCTGATGTGCCGCGTGCGAGGCAGCAC
Organism: Cosmia pyralina; assembly: GCA_946251885.1. Classification (NCBI taxonomy): domain Eukaryota; kingdom Metazoa; phylum Arthropoda; class Insecta; order Lepidoptera; family Noctuidae; genus Cosmia; species Cosmia pyralina. The sequence continues at coordinate 19,899,160 of OX276346.1, forward strand.
CAACGGCCTTCTGAATACCATATTGGGTAGGGTTGAGTGTCCGGTTGTGAGGCACTGGAATGCCGTCCACGGTTCCGGAGGTGCCCTCTTTAATATTAAATAATTATTTAAATTGTGAATAATATTGAATAAATATATAATTAATTAATAATTTTAAGTACTAACATAGGTATAAGTATTATTTACTAACAATGTATGGAATGTTTTTTTATTCTGAAATAAAATGATTAATAATAATAATAGTGTATCCGCAGCAGCCTGTAGGCTGTACGCCGGCCAACTAAACAACTACAGCAATATTCGACTATGCCGGTTCTGCCAGGAATATTATTTTAAATTAAAATGTACACATAATATTGTTTGCACTAGTCACACAGGGTAGTATTTATCAATCCATAAACAGTCCAGGTCGGGAAAAATAAATAGAAAGCCAAATATAAACACAAAACGCAACCGAGATGAAAAACGCGGAAGCATTCTGTAGCGTCTTGACAGACAACCACAGACAATATGTCACTGTCAAAGACAAAAGTAGTGCTCCACGTTTCGATTCGGTTTTCTTAAGAATCGATAAAACACTGAAACGATCCTGTGATATTTTGAACCATTATTAATTGGATTTAAAAGTAGAAGCATTTTTTCATAGATATCGGTTGATTAAAGACAAAATAATAGAACATTTCAACAATTATGTTAAAAACAAAACCAACTCTACAGGGGTCGATCGAACGGTCGATTATATCGATAATTCGTTTAATAATTGATACAGATAAATTGCATTCATACTATTTGTACTCACACCACTATTTTAATGGTAACATTTCGATTGTACCTAATTCGAACATCATTTGATAAGCTTTTAAAAACATAAAATAACTCCGGCCTTTACGAGAAGGAGTGAAAAATCGTAGAAAATTAATTAAATTTGATTCATTTAAATAAAATATATGAGCGCCAAAAAAAAGTCCAGACCAAATTCTGCCATGATTCTTTGAGTCTTAGCGTAATTTTTGCTCATCAATTTCTCCAATACTCACCCTACCACTGTCTGGCGCAATATTCGTAGATTTAGGTCCATTTATAACAACCCTTTAGCACCGCCATGGGTACCGGAAGGAGGTTATTAACCTTAGCCTGCCTCTCGTATCCAATATCCAAGATACTCATACGACACTAAATCTTCCATTCACTCTCACTGAATTAAAAGGTGTTATTCATAAAACTAAGGATTCTGCACCAGGCATTGATGGCATCCCGTATTCATTTTTTGCTAATATAAATGATGACGTCCTCATTTATTATTTGAAGCTTAGTAATTCTATCATGAATTCAGGAAACATCCCTGTTGAATGGAAACGTCAAATGGTGTTGCCATTCCTTAAAACCCCATCAGATGTTTCTTCATATCATCCCATAGTCTTGTCATCAATCCTGATGAAATTAGCGGAGCACTTAGTTAAAAATCGTCTAGAATGGTATGTAGAAAGTAACAGTCTTTTGACAGAATCACAATATGGTTTTAGAAAAGGTAAAAGTACAACTCACTGTTTAAGTATTTTAACATCGGATATTCGATTATCCTTCTCTAATAACCATTCCACCATTGCAGTTTTCCTTGATGTTAATGCAGCTTATGATAATGTTGTACCTATTATCAGTTTTACAAAATAAATTAAAAGCCTTACTTACGGGTTCCATTGATTTTGTCGAATTTTATTATTAATATCCTGACTGAACGCTCTGTTAACATGATAATAGGAGATCACGAGGTATCTCATCTTGTATGGAGGGGTCTGCCACAGGGTTCTGTGCTCAGTCCCCTTCTATACAATATTTACACTTTTGATCTAGACTCGTCTTTAATTACTAACCATGTTAAAGTTCTTCAATATGCCGATGACTTATTATTATATTCTTCAAGCCAATCTGTTGAACAAGCTCGCTGTGCCATCAATTCTGCTTTATCTAATTTGGAGTCATGGTTACATCTAAACGGTTTGGATTTATCAACATTTAATAAAAGCGCGGCTGTTATATTTACCCGGAAAAGAAATATGCCCTTGGTAAACCTCGTTTATAAGGATATACCTATTCCAGTTATAAATAAATTCAGATATCTAGGTATAATACTTGATTGTAAATTAAGTAGTGTTCCTCATTGTGATTATATTGTCAACAAATATGAAAATCACCTAAACATGCTTAGATGCCTCTCTGGTGTGTGGTGGGGTGCACATCCGTTTTCTTTGAAACTTACTTATAACGCAATTATCAGAAGCACTCTGGATTATGGATTGTTCGTTTTAGAACCTGGTAGTGTTATGGCTTTTAAAAAATTGGATCGTATTCAGTCTAAAGCATTACGCATTATTTCGGGTGCCATGAAGTCTAGTCCCATTAATGCACTCCAAGTTGAATGTGGGGAAGCTCCTTTACATCTTAGAAGAGAATTCTTATCAGACAAATATTTGTTCCGGATTCTTCAGTTCTCAACTCATCCTCTCATTCCTAAACTAAACTCTTTAGTGTTGCAGATTGAATCTTCAGATTACTGGTCCCATAAACGTGCTCCTTGTTTAGTTATAAGTTATAAAAAAATCCTTTCATTTTCTTCTCCTATTCACCGTTCCAATAAACTTCCCATAATTAACTGTAGTTATGAGAGTTTACAATTCAGCCCCATCATTAAATTTAACTGTGTAAGTAGTAAATCAGATCCCAATTGCCAATTAAGTTTTAATAATTTCCTTGCTGAACACTTAGAGTATCACCATATATTTACGGATGCTGCCAAGCGTTCTCCGACGGGTTGTGTTGGGATAGGTACTTACCATTCTCAATACAACATCGTACAAAAAATAAAACTTCCTCCGGAGACTTCTGTTTTTACGGGGGAATGTTTCGGTATTTTAAAAACCATAGAGTATACACGAGTTTTTAAGCTCAAAAAAACATTAATTTTTACAGATTCACAAAGCGCTCTTCTAGCCATCAACAAATCCCCTTTCGAACACAAATCGCAGTTTCCAATCATTTATTTAATAAGAGAATTTGCGTACAGAACCATATCTGAAGGCAATACTTTGCAATTTGCGTGGATTCCGGCTCATGCTGGAATCGATGGCAATGAAGTGGCAGATACACTTGCCGGTGATGCTGTGCAGTGTGGGGACTTAGCTCCATATAAAAATTTTTGCATTGACCTTAGGATGTTACCAAAAACTTTTCTTCGGGACACATGGAAGGAAGCTTGGAATATCGGAAGCAAGTCGAAGGGCCGTTATTTTTCATTAATTCAACCCGATATTCCGGAAAAACCGTGGTTTAGCAGGGCTAAGTTTGGCAAGATGGAGACCTCCGTTCTAATACGGATTAGACTAGGTCATGATCGTTCTCCAGCCCATCTTGCCAAACTTCATATCATCGACGACCCCACGTGCTTGTGTAGCATAGACGTAGGCGACCTAAATCACATTTTTTCTCCTGTCCTTTATATGACCGTTCTTCTTTTTTCAGTAACCTCTTGTCCCTCAATACTCCTTTCCCTACCTCAATACTTTCTTTACTTTGTACAAATAGCTTTCCTGTATATAAATGTATAGTCTCATTCATTATTTTAAATAATATTAAGTTGTAATGTTTCGTCATTGTAATTTGCTCATTATCATTATTGTATTGTATCACCCTTATTATACTGATCCTATATATCCATCCTATCCTAAATCCCGTTTAAAAATCATTATAATATTTTCGTTTCCCTAACTTGACCTATGAACTAAACGTGACATTGGTTAAATGCACAAACAGTGCGAAGTCAAAAGAAAAAAAAAAAAAAATACTCCATGCACTTTGGTGACCAATGACATGCCAATGACTCCTATTGACATTTACTTACTGACATGACCAATTTCACATCCACAGACGAAGTAGTTCACATCATAGAGTATATTATAGACGTTCACATGTTCACATCCATTCACTCTCATCTACTGTCAAAACATTAATTCAAATTGATTATTTTGAATTTGTGCTAGGAAATGAAATTGTAATTTTATAAATACCAAACGTGAAACGATTGCGTGTTGAATTATTTTTGTTGAGATAATATTTGCAATAATTATTTTCTTTAATTTGGACTTCACTTGTACTTATTAGTTTGGTGGAATTGTTGTAGTGTGGTCTCTGGTGTGCGGCACGGCAAGCAGTATTAAAATGGAATCAAATAAAGACATTGTCGATGCTGAAGAAGGCCAAGATGATATCGAAATGAAATATTCTTTATTATCTTTTGAAAAACAGATATTTATTGATTCTTTTGAAAAAGATGCACTTGTTATTATGGCAAAGTATGTACTTGCAAAACAACTATAACTTGACCAAACAATTATGTATGCATGCTTATAAAACAGTGGTGGTGGTGGTGGTCTAGTTTAAAAACTGCAAATAGCTATTTGTAGAATACAAGACGACCCACTGACCTACAAATATTGTAAAGAAATCAGAAATTTCTTTTAAAAAAAATATATATTTTATAGGTATTTAATAAAAAGTTGAAAAAATTTTTACATGTCCAGACTAATCTATTTTCTTTTATCTTAGAATGAGATTGATGCTCTATTCTTTGAGTATATAATCTATGGCTCTATTATACCTCATAATTTTTACTCCATAGCACCATCATATCTTACTCTGAAACCAATAAACCACTGAGTACATTATAATATATAGGCTATAAACTAAATCAATCACCAAGAATAAGTACCATGTAAAGCAAAATTACTGCATTAGTTGCCTAGTTACTTATTCATGTTATTCAGTGAGAGTTCTTTAACCTATTGAATCCTGAGTAATGAGACAAAATTGATTATCTATTATGTCTCATCCAATATTGCAACCTGGGGACTCAAAGGGTTAAATATCTAACACCAATGAAGAACCAGTATTATGTACCTACCTGAATATTATTTTTAATATTACCTATGTTTTTGTAGAGGAATCAATTATAACAACATAATATCAAATATGTTGTGGATGTATAAAGACCCTGCAAATTTGGTGTTTGTGTTGAACAGCAGTGATCATGAAGAAAAATATTTTACTGAGAAATTTGGTCTATCAGCTTTACCTAATATTGGGACAGAGAGGTAATAGCATTATTTAAAATGAAAATATTACTTATGACTCATTTACATCTCCTTTAAATAATTTTGGCAAGTTGTGCAGATGATGTAGCCGGGAACTGGTGTCTAGTTCTGAGGGAGGGGACTATGTCCAGCGTGAAATAACAGAGATGAAATGCAGATTCCCAGAGAATCACAAATTTATGCTAAAAACTTGTACTCTCAATTGAATTGAAGAAATATTAAATAAAATTGGTTTTACTAAAGAAACTTTAAAGCAAGAGATTTATTGTTATTGCAGACAAAAAGCATATTTAGAGGGTGGAATACAGATTGTTTCAACTCGCATATTAGTAGTAGACTTGCTCAAAAACCGAGTCCCCATATCACACATTACTGGTATTATTGTTTTGAGAGCACATACAGTTTTGGAGTCGTGTCAGGAAGCATTTGCACTGAGACTCTATAGGCAGAGTAATAAGGTAAATAATTTGATGAATAAAATTGTTTCTGATGAATTATTTTCTATATTGCATGTTACAATAAAATATTTAATTTCTTGCAGACTGGTTTTGTGAAGGCATTCTCAAATTCTCCAATATCATTTACATTTGGTTATAATCAAGTGGAGAAAGTTATGAGGGCATTATTTGTTACAGAATTATTTTTATGGCCCAGGTAAGTTTAAATATTGGCTTGAATAGTTTATAAGTTAGCTCAAAATATGTTTGATCTATATTGATGATTTTATAAAGTTATAATATTCACATTTAGTAAGTTAGTAGTGGTACACGACCATATGTGGGATACCTACCACAACTAAAAAGAGAAATCATTGATATATTAGAGGAAGATATGTTACGCGCTAACATCGCAACGCAATCACTAAACCTGGACTCGGCACACGACTACATGCACCGAAACTCGCACATCTGTGATCACAGTCGCAAACCTACAGTAATGTCGGGGCCACATCAACGGGATATGTCGTTGATTATCGCGATGAAGGACGGAGGCCGTAGGTGTAGCCACAACTTATCGCGATAATTTGACCGAATTTAAATTCTACCGCGATGATGGGCATTGCCGTTGACGTTAGTGTGGCCCGGGCATTACCGATAGACAAGGACAGAGAGGAGCCGGCGCTGTCGTGCAAGCGAAATCGCGTTAGCCGCCGAATGCTTACGATTATGAATGACATTGCATGTCTATCTCGCTCTCACAAACATGGCGAAGCAAACATTAAATATTATTATAATTTTCAACAAATTAACATTTTTGGCTGTAGTTACGAGTGAAAAATAATCCCGTGGAACTTGTTTGTGGTTTTTGAACTATTAGTGCTGTACAGGTTGTAGTAGTTAACTCCGTACACCGATTTGTCGTGAAGATTGTTCAGTTGTATAGAGAAACACTTTCCACTAAGATGCACTAAGTAGAAGTTTATTTAAGTTAAGAGTAACAGTACTAGAGTGGTAGGCGATTATTTCTCTCAGTTGTTGATAGCTACACAGTTATAAGTTCACTATATTTAAATTCGTTAGTCATGTTATTTTATAATACTAAATTATGACGCGCATCGTTGGCCTAAAGTAGGTTACAGAGTAAGCAGAAAAATGTACGGCGATGAGACCGTACAAGTGCACATTTTGAAAACACATGAAGGCATTGTTGCTGCCTATTTAGACGATTACGGTAATTTTACTTAACGTGCTACACAAACGCCAGTTCGATTGTGACTAAGGTCAATAATTGTGTGCGTTAACACAATTTTTGCGGTCCACGTCGAGGAGCGCGGACCTTATCTTCCTAATTTATACATCAATGAGATAAATACTTTTTTTTCATACAACTGATTTAAAGGAAGCCACTAACTACAAAGTGAAAAATTACTTTAGTTTCGGAAGTCGGTGTCTTCAGTTTTGTTTCATTTTTGCCACCGACTTCTGAAACTAAAGTTATTTTTTACTGGCGCCCGAAATGTAACGGATATGCTCGTCATGGTGAATGACCTTATATGTATAACGCCTAAATTATTTTGTCAGACAAAACGGTTGGTAGCACATCTGTTGTCTTATAGGTCTCACGTCTCAACTAGCTTGTTACAACACTAATTTATATTCATCACTAGCTGCTGCCAGCGACTTCGTTGTCGTGGAAGTCGTAACACACAAACGAACACACAAAACAACAAACATTATTTTAATTTTTTTTTCTTTTGTTTTTGTGTTTCACGAAGTGTGTCCAAATAAACGTTTTTCTTTCTTTCTTTCTTTTTCTTTTTAACACCACAATATACTAAAATAACAGCCACATTTTTTATAAAACTTCCCTGTATAGGTACTTACTGCATTTGTAGTTTTGGTAAAATATACAGAGAGTCAGGACTGGTGACGTGGACGTAGGTAAGTGACCCACGTCACGTACCTACAGTTGTCCGTGTGAGAAGCAATTCGTCCTAAGGTCGACAACACCGGCAGGCTTCAGTAGCAATTTCCTATTGCTTGTGAAGTTTTTCGTTTTTTGTGAATTAATGATGTTCCTGCATCGTCATCGTCATTCTCCTATCCTTATCCCAATTTATTTGGGGTCGGCGCAACCATCCGTTTTCTCTTCCAAACTTCTCTATTAGTCGTTATTTCGGTAAGTAGACACTTCCTTCAGAGATGTGCAAAATGGTTTACGAAAAGTATTCAAATCAGGGACCGCACAACCCCGGCTGAGAGTTAAGTCTTTCGAAGGGAAAAGCCGTTTTGATGTTACCTTTATCATGTGTAACTCCTTGAATGGGTTTTAGCCTTGAATCCCAGTAAAAGGGTTACCTATCCCTTCAATATGGATATCTTGGTAACCCATTGAATGGGTTCTATACTTAAAACCCAGTGAAAGGGTTACCCCTTCATTAAGATAACCTATAAAGGGTTTTGTACAGGTAACCATATTAGCAATTTGCAACCTATGCCCATCATCGAGAGATCATATTACATTTCTGCGAGTCGGAATGTTACGCTGTTATCGTTTTAAAAGAGAGTTGAAGCTTACGGCTTACTTAAGCCGTTCAAACGGTTACCCACATCGTATAGGTTTTTGTTTAACTGCTTATAAAAACCCTATTGAAAACCCTTTCAATGGGTAACCAAAATGGTCCCTGATTTAAATACAAAATAGGTATATTCAAAATACTTTATTTAAAAATACTTTTTTTCAATTTTCTTTATTTATTAAAGATTTGAATGTAACAAGTCCTCACGACATTTTCGTCATTCCTCCGCATCACATGCCCATACCATGACAACCTATTTCCACACAAGTTTTCAGTCACCGGTGCCACTTTAATTTATATTAAGTACTAGCTGTTGCCCGCGGCTTTGAATACTTCCCACTTACAAATTAGATTTATTTTTTTTAGTTTTATGAACTCTAATTCTTTATATAAAATAAAAGTAGCATAAGGTAGGTACTCCTTATAACATCAGCTATCGACCAGTGACAGTCCCGTCAAAATCGGTCCAGCTGTTTCGGAGATTAGTCAGAACAGACAGACAATTAAGAATTGTTTTTGTTATAAGTACCCTATATACTTTCATGTGCATTTAGTAAAACGCCGTTATTTTGGCATTACAAACAGACACTTCAATTTTATTTATTTGTATAAATGTTTAATTTCCATTCTTGTTTTACCAGACAGTGGGTACCTGGGCGACCAAGCTCTGCTTGGGTGAAAATAGAGTAAACGGATTTTCCCAGAAATGAGACCTAGCTAGATCGATTTTTCGCCCCCGTAAAGCCCTATATTGCAACTTTCATCGAAATCGTTACACCCGTTTTCGAGAACGTGATTACAAATATGATACAGGATAGTCCAAATAGTGATGTCCAAAAGGAAAATCTGAATTCCTCATACCCAGTTATAATCTAGGTATACCTATAGGATATTCCGTCTTATTACGAAAGTTTACTCCATGCCCAAACCTTCGAGATATTTATTGTATTTTGAACTTTATTCGAACGTACATTTATGAACACAAAAACTTATTTTACAACCGAGTCGTAGGTAAGTTGTCAATTTCCTACTTTACGTTTATCGGAATAAAGTTGAAAATTTAATAAATGGCTCGAAGGCTTGGGCTTAGACTAAAGTTAGAAATCGTTTTGTAATAAGACGGTATTAATCTCGTATTCACTGACGTAGGTTCCATGGTTCAATTATCAAGAGTCTCAAGAGTAGACAGGCACAAGTGGTGGAACTGCACGTTCCGCTGACTACCAACATGAGCTGTATTCAGACCTGCTTGCTTGACATTATAAACTACACAGTGAAACAACTCAAGAACATCAACAGGACACTGGATATGCAGGTAATTAAAAATCCTACACAAAGTGACAATGTTGTGAGTGTTGGAGGTTCTCAATATTTTTTTTTTATTTCCCGAATTTGCAGCAATCTTGTGGTTATGACATGAAACACAAGCAATCGAATAATCTGCAACCACCAACCATTGAATGATTTTTTTTATTTATTTCAGGAAATAACAACAGAAAATTGTATTACAAAAAAGTTTCACAAAATTCTTCAGTCACAGCTGGACTGTGTTTGGCATCAGTTGAGTACAAGAACAAAGGAATACATCCAAGACCTGAAAGTATTGAGGAGTATGACAGTGTAAGAGACTTAATTATAAAAAATAGAGAAGAAGTCTAGTCTTGTGTGTTGCAGCACAGGACATATTTTTAATACTGTTTTCTGGACCTGTCTAAAGGCTTTTGATCTAGTGTCTTATGATTTGTTACGAAAGAAGTTCAGGCTAATAATAGCTACAGAAAAACACAAACACAAACAAATGAATCAATTTTAGGACATTTAAAAATAAACCTTAATATCATAACGTTAAAAGTGCAAACGAGTACACTTTTAACGTTATGTGCAACATGCAACAATGTTCTAGTTGTAATAATTACAACTTTGCACTTTTAATACTGAAAATAAGGTGTATTTATTCTATCAATGTCATCTAAAAATTCTTTGATCATTCGTCGGCGCAGAGACTGACTCGTTCTCTAGAAAACTCTATTCCAATATTTTATCAAAATATCTTGACCTACCTTTTTAGAAATTTGCTCCATGACGATGCTGTTTCGTTCCATGCCTTAGTAAGTAAATACAGTACTCCGGAATATGCTAAACTTAATTCTGGTTGGATTCTCTTGGAGTCAGCTGAGCAGTTATTCCGACTAGCCAGAGGGAGAGTATTTAATCCTAAACAAGGTAATAAATATTGATTATCTTCTTTCTTATATATAAAAATCAATTGCTGTCCGTTAGTCTTGCTAAAACTCAAAAACGGCTTGACTTATTTTTTTTTGTTTCTTCTCTACTGAAGTCGTTTAAAAGAGAAAAAAAAAAAGAAATTGAAATTTTGACAGGACAATGTCTGGTGGGTCAGCTAGTTTGTTATAAAAATATGAGGTTTATAACATTTTCCATCAATACACTAAAAAGATTAAGTAGGTACCTACCTACCTAGTTGGTTTAATAGTGAACATGTTGGATATGAACATAGTTTTTTTTATTTTTTAGAATTTGATCCAGAGCCATGTCCAAAATGGAAATGCCTTAGTGACCTACTATTGAAAGAAATACCAGATGAAATAAAGAAAAAGGAAGGTGCAAACCTGAACAATACTAAGATATTAGTCCTTTGTCAAGATAATAGAACCTGTTCCCAATTAAATCACTATCTTACTATGGGCCCTTATAAATATCTATTTTATATGGCATTTAGAAGAGACCTCACTATAAATACTGTCTCATCTAAATACACTAAACTAAATAATCCTGAACCAAAAGAGGATATAAAGAATGAAAAAGGTCAAAAATCGGAAGGTAAAGACGGTGCAGATAATAAAGACGAAATCAATGAAGATGAAACAAAATCGAATTACCTGTTAACTTTATCGCAATCGGTTATACAATCTAAAGAGTCTGTGTCGCACGAAGAAAGTATGTTCGAGCCGATTTCTCAGGTAATAAATATCTGCAAATGGATTTTTCGAGGCGGTTTCCGGACGACCCCATGGGATTGACCAAGGGCTCGTCCGTAAACGCGTCACTTTTTTATCATCTTCATTGCATGAACATTCAGGCTGAAGTTGACCTTTTCCCCTTTAACGTAACTGTTCACATGAATAATATTAACCAAAATTCTAAAATAATGAACCTATTCATATTGTCTTAAGAAAATGAACGTGTAACGCCATGAAGACAATGGTAGCTCTCCTTCCCTCCTATTATTATATATGACATAAGGACAACCAACAAAAGAAAAATGACACAAAAAACGACCGGCGGAAAAAATATATCTAAACCTATAAAATATTTATGTTACCGTTTTCAGATGGATTATTTAGATTTCACTCAACTAGAAATCGAGAAACCTGTCATTTGCATTCGAACATTCAAAGAAAGCGGTTGTAACTTTTCTCTGGAGGGAACATTAGAAACTTTGCGTCCTGATTATGTGATTTTATATCACTGTGACGTGGCGGCCGTTAGACAGATAGAACTGTTTGAATCTCGCAAAAACAGTGAAGAGGCCACAACTAAGGTTTATTTTGTAATACATGATAAAACAGTAGAGGAACAAGCCTACCTTACATCACTGAAGAGAGAGAAACAAGCGTTTGAGCTGTTGATTCACACAAAGAGTGTAAGTTCTACCCTAAGTATGTACATATTAAGACCAAAATGTTCACCACATTTGGTGCGAGGCGCAGCGCAGCGCGGTTGCGCTGCCAAACAAGTATGAATATTGAGATTCGAAAATGAAAGACTAATCTAAGACGCGGGTCTGTCCGCTTTGATGCAGTTATTTCTAATGGAAGTTTATTTATTTTCAACTTTATTTAAACTTAAGACGCAGATATAGGTATACAAATTTTAGTGACTTTTAAATCTGTTTGTCTGTCGTCTTCAAATAATGCAAGTAATTTATGCAAAAATGTATGTTATAATAAAACGCATATAGGTACGCCAATTTTATACGTGAATATATAATTTTTGTAGTAAAATAGGTAGGTACTTCATGAAATCAATTCAGAAAGTAACTAAGTCTATCAAAAACAAAAACTGCGCTGTATTACATTAAAACTATTTAAAATATTTTTTCATGTTTTTCTAGGGTTCCGTACCTCAAAAGGAAAAAACGGAACCCTTATAGGATTACTTGTTTGTCCGTCTGTCTGTCTGTCAAGACCCTTTTTCTCAGAAACGCGTCGAGGTATCAAGTTGAAATTAATATTAAATACGTAGGTCCATGGGCCCTTGGAGTTCTAAAAAAAATCAAGATTCTAAACCCCGTTCGCACGGGCGTAATAAAATCGCGGCGGGATTTTATAGCGCACTGGATTTTCAACTCTCGTTGTTGAGCGTTGAGAATCCAACTTAACAATAACCGAGTACATTCTAGCGCGACGAAAAAACACACTGTTGGATTTTGCACTCTCGGCGCTAAGCAGAGCGTTGAAAATCCGGTGCGCGAAAAAAAATCGCCGCGAAATTATTACGTCCGTGCGGACGGGGGTTTAGTCAACGCAATAAAAAAATACGGCCACTTATGCGATTTATTTTGATATTCGCAAGTAAATCAAAACCTATAGGGTACTTCCCATTGTCCTAGAATCATGAAATTTGGCAAGAAGCAAGGTCTCACAACACAAGTAAAGGAAAAGTCCGAAAATTGTTAATTTGTAATTCTATCACATAAAAAAAATATTTTCAATGTTATCAGTCTATTAAGAACCTTTTTCTCTGGAACGCATGCAGGTATCAAGATGAAATTAATATCAAATACGTAGGTCTATAGTCCTTTAAAGTTCTATAAAAATCAAGATTCTAAGTCAACGTAATAAAATAAATTATAGTTTAAAAAACTAAAAAACACGCTTTAATAGGTACCACTAAACTGAACTGAACTTTTTAGAACTTTTAAACTGAACTAAAAAGTAAAAAAACAATTTTTCAATAAAAGAATAAAGTGATTAACGAGAAAATTGATTTCATTGTAAAAAAACCGTGGGGTGCTTTGTATGACATTCTTACACTAACTCTGTAATTCGAAAGCACCCCACGCTTTTTTTACAATGAAATTAATTTTCTCGTTAATCACTTTATTCTTATATTGAAAATTTTATGTTTTACTTTTTAGTTCAGTTTAATGGTATTAAAGCGTGTTTTTTAGTTTTTTAAACTATAATTTATTTTTTAATTTTTTAGGGGTAAATGGTTAATCCTGATGATTCCGATCAGGATAATGGGACAACATTTTTAAATTATTGTATTGTCATTGGGCCCTGATAAGTGTGCAAAATTTCGAATTAATCTGACCATTTAAAGTGGGTAAAAATAGAGTTCAAAGATTCCGTTACATACAAACATACATACATACAGGTGAAGCTAATAAAAGCGTGTTATAAATACTGCCATTTATACGATACTCGCAAATAAAACCTACGAGGTACTTCCCGTTGACCTAGAATAATGAAATTTGGCAAGAAGCAGTCTCAAAGCACAAATAGAGGAAAAAGTCCGAAAATTGTTAATTTGTAATATTATCAATTTATCACATAAAAAAAACTTTTTTTGATTTCACTGATTTACGTGATTTTACAGACGTAATTTTACAGTTAAAATACTGTATTTATTTATACATATAAGTTTTAATGCACAACATGAAAGGTCATTCAATTGTGATCTATGAATGAGCTACTTTTTTATTTTGCATCGACTTTATAGTGCGAAAATTAGGTTGTTTTAAAAGATTTTTTTAATGCCAAATGTTTTTAATTTTTTGCATTTTTTTTTTTTTTAGTAAATGAATTGATTTTGAACTGAAGTTTAGTCCTGTTTTAATTTTATGAACGAGAGTTCCAAGTAGCCGAAATCAAAAGCAATTATTTGCCCATATTCTCTAAAATTTTATTAAGATAAATATTTTTTTACTCAATAATTTTATATGAAAGTAGTAAAAAGTGATTCAAACATTGTATAAGACAATTTTCACACTAATATATTGTATTTTTTTCATACCCATTAAAGGTCCAAAACAATTCGTAAATATGTGATATTATAAACCTCTTACAGCAAAAATTCACAAAACAGTCGCATAATTATATAATAAAAATAAAAAAGTAGCTCATACATTAGATCATAATTGAAATGATCTTTCATGTTATGCATTAAAACTTATAGAAATACAGTGTCATAACTGTAAAATCACATAAATCAGCGAAATCGGCAAAATTTCGTGTACGACCTCTTATGTTTGTTTTTGGGATACATTTTTTTCAACTACGGAACCTTTCATTGTGCGTGGTCCGACACGCACTTGGCCGGTTTTTTTTTTTGTATGAACAGAATTTTTTATTATCTATAATAATTACATCTGTTCAAATATTCATATTTTCTTTACTAAAAATAAATATTCCTTATGAAGACATGGCATGCGACGAAAATGTACCGCCCAGTCGCACAAGGTCACCAGCACTGTATTAAGAACTAATTTATTCGTGTGGCAGTAACAACCACGCTGCAAACGCTTATCTTATAATAGGTAACGAATTTTCATGGAGCTTTTTATTGTTGATGTCCCCAGGTCATGGTAGTGCCATCATATCAGGATGGCAAAACAGAAGAATATTTTAATCTAAATATAGAACACGAAGACAACGCCACAGACTCTCGGAAAGCTGGTAAATAAGAATTGTTCAACAGTAGCTTTCGCCAGCGGCTTCGCCCGCGTGCATTTCGGAGATTATCCCACGGATAAAAAGTGGCCTATGTCCTATTCCAGATCATGGCATACCCGTGTACCAAATTTCATCCAAATCCGTTCAGCCGTTTTAGAGTGAAAGTGTAACAAACAAACTCACTTTCGCTTAGGATTAGGATTATCATCACCCACAGTTCGACCTAATCCAATACTGGGCACAGGCCCCATAAGATTTTCATGAAAATTTATTGTTTTTTTAATAAGTTAAAAACAACTTCGTAAGTGCAAGGTGTGTCCTACTAATACTGGACCTTACAAGTTGTACATTCTTTATTTTACAGGTGGGCAAAATCAGCAAAAAGTGAAGCCCGTCGTTATCGTAGACATGAGAGAGTTTCGATCAGATCTGCCTGCGTTACTTCACAAGAAGGGAATCAATATCGAACCAGTCACAATAGCCGTAAGAATTTCACAATTTAGAAATTAGTAAATGTTGTTTTGTGGTTCCAGCGTCAACCAACTGACATCCAGGATTTGGCAATACATTTGCGATGCCTCTGATGCTGTCGATCTCAGATAGACCGCCTGGTTGTTAGCCACCCAAGTGCTTTCTGCATTACATTTGCAAAAAAATAATAATAATCTGCCTAGATCACTACCTATAGAACAAAACTTTACAATTACAATTCCCAAATCTTACAAGTGCGTGTACCACAAAACTACTAATTCATAACTCATACATATTTGTAATTTCTGTGTTATGCAATTTTTAGGGTTCCGTACCTAAAAAGGAAAAAAAACGGAACTCTTATAGGATCACTCCCTTGTTCGTCTGTCTGTCAAGACCCTTTTTCTCAGGAACGCGTGGAGGTATCAAGTTGAAATTGATATCAAATATGTAAGTTTACGGTCCATTCGTGTTCTAAAAAAAATTAAGGTCTAAGTCGACGCAACAAAAAACTTTTTTACAGAAAAAAACAACCGACTTCCAAAAAAACACTACAAAGTGAAAAATAACTTTAATTTCGGAAGTCGGTGTCTGGATCTGTATTTTAGTATTTTCCCATCAACTTCCGAAATTAAAGTTATTTTTCACTTTGTAGTTTTTTTGGAAGTCGGTTTTTGTTTTTTTGTTTAATCATTTTTCACTTTTTAGTGGGTCAGTTTGTAATTTATCTAAGTTCAACTGCTCATCACCTTTTACAAAATATTGCTTTTCCCGATGCAGGGACGTTAATTGTGGACGAGTTCTCCTAGTAAGAACAAGACAACTGGAAACTGATGGTAAAGTTACCATCAGCTCCTCTTCATCATGTGCATTGTGAGGAGCATAAATTACTGAGTAATCGAATCGCAACCCGTGAAATACTTATTATTGAGTAGTTCCGATGAACATCTGTGGTCTTCATCATCAGTTCCACTTCAACAAATGGTACTTTTCGAGAGCAAATGTACGAGTTACTATAAAAATACACAAATCGCTATAGGTGTGCCTATAAAATTTGAGGGATTCCCTCGATTTGCTCATCAGATTCTGACTTGGTGACCCATTGTCACCAAGTCAAGGGACCAGCTACAGAGCATACCCTTTCAAACAAAAAAATAATGTTCAAAATTGCTCCACAATAATGAGGGATTTTCTTTTAACTCTTCCCTAGTCGCTGGATAGATGGCGCTGAACTTGGTAAGTTACTACAAGAAACGGAACGTCACATCATTTCACTTGGATGTAATTTTGAGATCGTAAAACGAACGTACATACATAAAAGCAAACGAAAGTTGTCAGTCAACGAGCGTATGTGACGTGACGCAATGTTTTTTTCCAAGCGTTTTGGCTTTGGCACCTAGTAACGTAGTCAGTTCAACGCCATCTACAGAGTTCTTGGAAACTATGTTTTTTTTAATACTCAAAACGAAAACCCCTCATTGACGGAGAAATCGGTATACACACGGCTACACATCAAGCTATACATTTCCAGTTTACACTGACCTCTCATTGTAAGGAAATCCTATACAATACGAAAGCAGCTTATACTGGAAATGTATAGCTTGATCTGCAGCTGTTAGCCGTGCGTACATAGATTAAAAGGATGACTTTTTTACCGTCTTGAAAAAATAGGTATATTAGGTGAAAGGAGTAGAAGCCTATGGCACACCTAGTTTTTTTTTTTTTAATAGCTTAGACAGAAAAAAATATCTAAGTATCAATAAATACTACAAATTCGATGTAAACTTTTCATATTAGAACAATAAAAACGGAAATTTTGAAAAAAAATAGTAAATCGTTTAAAAATATTAAAATTCAAACCAAAAGCAAGCTGCATATGATTTGAATTTTGTTTTTTTTTTAATAAAAAAAAAACATTAGGCTTCTACTCCGTTCACCTATTGTCCTATTGCTATTCCGTTGGCCTATTTTTTTCAAGACGGTAAAAAAAGTCGTCCAGTAATACGCGACGAATTGAGAACCTCCTCCTTTTTTTGAAGTCGGCTAAAAATAACCATTTATGCGACATATTTTGATACTCGCAAATAAATAAAAAACTATAGGGACTATAGGGTACTTCCCGTTGATCTAGAATCATGACATTTTGCAAGAAACAAGGTATCGCAGCACAAGTAAAGGAAAAAGTCCGAAAGTGGTTAATTTGTAGATTTATCACTTAAAACAATGCGATTACAAAACTTTTGCAGTTGGAGAATTGACCGTGACGTATATCGATAAGTGGGAGAACATTTTTCAACTACAAAGTTAAGTTTGTTCATTGTTAAATTCATCTCAACTACGGAACTCTTTGTGCGTGGTCCGACACGCACTTGACCGGTTTTTTCTACAATTCATAAGTTTTGTGGTAAGTATTAAGTATAGGGCCCTAGTCTGCACAAGCTTTAACAATATGCGTTGCGAACGAGCTGTTAGAAATAAACCAAAAAGCCGGAGAATTCATGGCATTCTTGTATTTTTTCAGATTGGTGACTATATTCTCACTCCCGACATCTGCATTGAAAGGAAATCCATTTCAGATTTGATCGGATCTCTGAACTCGGGCCGACTCTTTACACAATGCACTCAAATGTGTCGAAACTATACTCGGCCCATTCTACTAATTGAATTCGATCAGAACAAGCCTTTTAATCTGCAGGTAACAATTCTTTTCCCTTAATATTTACTGAAGTAATAAAAACCACCACCACCACCACCACCACGAGGTACCATGAGGTGATATTTCTGTACCGACTTCCCATTTCTTCAGGGTCACTTTGTGATGTCAACCGACTTATCTGGAGCAGACATACAACAAAAGCTACAGCTTCTGACCATACACTTTCCTCGTTTGAAACTAGTGTGGTCCCCTAGTCCCTACGCTACTGCCGAGTTGTTTTACGAACTAAAGGTTAGTATTAAGATGAATGCGCAGTGGTAGCCTGCGTAATTCAAATTATTTACATTTATATGGATACTTATTTATCTGAAATAAATTATTTGATTTGATTTAAACTGTCTTCTCAACAAACTTCGATGACGTAAATACCATCGTGCAAATGTTCTGCTATGTACGATTTTGATAGCTTTAAATGATAACTGCCTAATGCATACAAAATAATATATTCCATTAACGTGGAAAATCTAACTGATCGTTTCATTCGATTCTTAAAGATGTTGCTCACTGCCTATTTAGATTTTTCAACTGTACGCACAGCTACAGATCAAGCTATACATTTCCAGTATAAAGCTGATCTTGCATTGTGTAGGATTTCCTTACAAAGTGAGCTCAGTGTAAACTGGAGATGTATTTCTTGATGTGTATCCGTGTGTACGTAGTGATATAATAGATTGGGCCTGTTCATATTCTGATTGATTATCGTTACAAACTCAGCAGCATGACTATTGTCAATGAACACTGAAAAGCATTCACAAGACTAGCGGCCAGCTTAAAATCTGTGAACATATGCGTAAGGGCTCTGTTGAAGTACGTCTGACGTAGTAGTTTAAAACATTGTTTGTTTCGGCTATTACACCCAACGACAAATAGTAACTAAGCGTGACTTATCCTCTGTTGTTAGCTGAGTGGAACCCCTTGTTTTAGTGGGAGGTACATAGGCCTCATAGTCACATTCTTCGATGGCTAATATACTGTCTCTAAAACCTCTATCCAGAATGAAAGTATCGCCTGGCAAAAAAAGCCAGTGAAACGGACTGACTTCATTATTAACTATGTTATTCATAATAGTCGCATCCGAGCTAGTGGCAGCATACGGGCTCAGTACATCGATTATATATCCATCACTACACACCACCAAGAATAGTTTCAATAGAATGAAAGAATGGTTTATGTAAATATACGTTAAACGCTGAAAAAGGAAATTAGAGCTTTTTTCAATGTAAATTTATGTACCGTCACAAATCATAATCCATAATCATTATGCAATTTATTTTATCCACCTTTTGGACTTCACTCCTCTTCTTGAAGATAAAATTCATGTAACCGTTATCTTACTATGGAATATTAAATATTTATATTTTTTTATTATATATATTAAATATTTTACTCTTTTGTTTTTACGTCCAGTCGCCATACAAAAATGCCCATCATACTTTGAATATTCATATCCTTAAAGAAATACTGGGTTTCCCATACAAGTTTTCATCCCCTGTAGGATTATTTTTGAGACCAAAAGTAGCGTATGTCCATCCTCAGGATGCCATCTATAGCCTTGTCAAATTTTTCGTAATTCGTTCAGTGGTTTAGGCGTGAAAAAGTAACATACTTCTGTAAGTATGTTGTGTGTCTGTACAGACAAGAGTTACTTTCGAATTTATAATATTATCACAGATATTAGTATGGAATTATGGATGTTTATAAACTGACTGACATCAAATTCAACATATAGGGCCTGTTTCATCACCTACGATTAAGTTCCTATTAACTTACTTTGCAGATAATTTCATACAAATTCTGTTCCATTTTTGAATTTATTTGGTGAGTAGTGGCTATTCGGACATCGTGAAATAGGCCCTAAGACACCAGCCGGTCTATTCTGTAGAAATCTCACCGTGAAAACATAGGTGAAGTGATCTTAAAGTGAACTGTCAATAGTGTCAATCCCTAGCATCAGGTGGAATGCCGGCTCATTTCACGCTCACTTCACACACCTAAGTTATCACGGTGAGATGTTTACAGAATAGCACAACAGGAATTCTTTTGCGAAACAATTGGTGTAAGCAGTTCATAACCAGACTCGAGCAAACACTCACTACTCATCCTGATAATTAATCTCCGAATCGCCTTTTACAAACGACAGTTATCAGATTTCTTGAATGTCAGACAAGCCTGACTAAAACATTTTTTTTTATTTTCTTAATTCTTGTATGCAACCCAAAAAAAAAAAACTAAATCGCATTTACGTTTTATGTGTTGCAGCAAGGAAGGAAAAATCCTAACGTTGAAGAGGCTCTTGCCCTTAGCAGTGATAATACGGCCGAAGATATGTATTACGAGCGATATAACACTCAAGTTCATGACTTTGTTCAAAAGCTTCCCGGAGTCAGCTCTAAGAACATCGCAAGGATTATGGATAGAGGCATATCGCTAGATCATTTAATAACACTTACTCAGGTATGCTTATATAATACAAGTAAGTAGGTACTTACTTACGTTGTAATATTTTTTTTGGTTCAGTTATTGACAAGAGTAATTTTACAGGACGAGTTGCAAACAATAATTGAAAACAAGAATGAAGCAGTAACTTTGCACTCCATATTACATGTCAAGCCTCGGCCTGTAGATGCCAATAAAGATGAAAAATCTTATGGAAAAAAGAAATTTCTTGGGAAACCATTCCAAAATAAAAGAAAATAGTAGTTTGATAGGTTAATCATTTATTTTTTAAAGATACAATAATTTATTAAACAATGTTGTGAATAATACAATAAATTATTAAGGATTTTAATTGAATCTATTTCACTATCATAAAATGTCAAAGTAAGTAGATACACTTACGATCAATAATAAAATGGTCACACTGGTAAATAATATCAACGCCAAGTACCTATAACAAAGTTACACAATGTCGCTTTCAACAGTTTAAAATTACAGTTTAATTGTTATAAATTATTGTTGATTGAAGATTCCAAGATGAGAGCTACTTAAAATAGCTATCATAGCCCAAACTTTATTTGGCTGAACTTTCAGTTGAGCAACTTATGCCCGGTTTCTGAGGAATTCTTAAATGAGTTGAAACTCTTAATAGCTATTCGACAAAATTATCTATTTAAGCGTTCTTTCCTTATGCTCGGTTTTTGAGGTCCTTAGATAAACCCTCGATAGTAATTCATGCGCTGTGGTAACCCGCGAAATGCAAATGTGCAGATTCGTTAGATTTCGTTCGACACGAAATCTAACATCTATATGTTAGATTAACCACAAAAATCATCAATACTTCTTTATAGAAGTAAAGTTTAAATTATGTAAATACATGTTTTATTGTTGCGTATCATATTTTGATCAAGATACAACCTGACACGGACCTGCAAATTGCAAAAAAAACCCAAAAAAAAAAATATTTCGCGGGCTACCACAGCGCATCCCTTAAGCTAAATTTTTCCATTAGGAAGTGTTCAGAAATACGATATCGAACCAATAATCACTATCGAATAGATAAACTCTGTTTAAAATCCTCAGAAACCGGGCATTAGTGTAATCAAATCATATCGCATTTTGAAAACCGTGCAAAAGACAGCTTGCCTTCTTATTCTCAACAGAGGAAAATAAATTAAACATTTAAAAAATGGGTAAAAAAAACTATAATGACTAATCGAGGTGTAGCAGAAACAAATCTTAGTAACCAGTCAAGGTTTCTTTTTAAATAAATTCAAAATCTTGCTCATCATACCTGAAAAGAATATGATAATTTACTTAAACTATGATATACATTGCTGATCAATATAGCATCTTCATTAAAATCGATATAAGGCATCCATTTGGCGTCAAAACTCGAGATTTCAGGGATATTATTGAAATCAAATCTCAATAAATTATTGTGAAAAGTACCTGATTTTTAACACCGGCTTTGATCAAAACTGGGTTTTTATCATTGTCATTATTATAATAAATAAGATTAGGTACTTTCCATGGAGGACTGTTTACCAATTTTTTTTTCTGCTCAATTAATTGACTCGATTTTATTACATGCCTGAAGTAGGCATAAGGTTATCTTCAAAAATACATATTCTTTACAGCATGCATAATTGCATAATCTCCGTATTGACATCATGCGTCACGCGAGCCCTGTCTGTTCTCTTGATATCCGATCTATACGTGTAGATCTCGTCTTTTATTATATTAGTCCTGAAATTACAGTAAACGCAGAAGCAGTGAAGGGAATGTTCCCGTCATTGATGTTTACTAAAATTAATTCGGTCAGAAACGCAAAACGCTGATAATTATACAAGTATATTTTAAGGAACTAATCAATTTTCATAGGTGCCCCAAGTTAATCTGAATTAAAATGAATCATTGTTTCGTTGCTCAATGTTAACATCGTAATTAGCCAGCTATTTTCTACTCTTCTTTGCTATTGATCTATCTATGTAAATATATTCACTCACGCGTGCCGCCCCCCGCGCCAGCCCGGGTGCATTGTCCCGGAACAATTTTTCACCGCGCAGCGGTGTTCTGGAGCACTTACCTAGTCAGCGGCTCGAACTCGTTGGTGGAAATAACATGCATATTAATGCATGTTATTTAGTTACTTTATTTATTTAGTATTTATTTAAATAGTTTTTTATGTATTAACCCTCTTATTCATATAAACCTATTTAAATTGTAGAAGTGTTTTGTCTTCTTTTTTCAAACTCAAATCATAATTCGAAAGAAATTGACAACACTCTTCTTTAACGAAAACAGGTTTATAGAGCGTTTTAGTTTTTTATGAGTAAGGGGGTAAACACGATGATTTATACCGAAAACAAGTTCGTAAAATTACATGAACAGAGCTTTGGGCGCAAAAAAAAATGCTAGATGTATTTACTCAAAGTTATTTGAATTTTTGAGTAAATTATCTATCCTACGGTAACACAATTTTGTCTTTTTCATACTCTGGGAGCTATTTATTTACGCCCAATGATGCGTTAAAATTAGTGTTGAAATATGGAAGTTTCAACGCTCATAACTTCCAAACAATTTTTTTTTTTCTGATTCTGCTTGACGCGACAAATTGAAATAATTTTTAGTTTTGAACGTACACCTTCAAACTGACAAGTAATCACCATACTGGGTTTGTATGGAAGAATGAGCGACTAGCGTGCCCTTAAACTCGGTTTTTAAAGAAAAAATTTCTATGAAGTGATAGTACACTTATGATTGTTTCCTCAAGTGGACAGACAACTTGTTTTGTAATTCAAAATGACTTTGTTTTTTTTGTTTTTAATACGCCAATAAAAAACAATTAAAGTATTATTTCAAAATCGAATGCGATAACCCTACTTTTTTTAACCTAAAATATAGTCTAATTCAGTTTGCATCGAATGACATCATAATATTTACCATTGCTCATAAAAAGTTTTGAAATACAAATAACAATCTCGGTAGAAACCGCCACCCGCGCGGGACCCACCGCGTCGCGCCGCGATTTACATACACAATGTTTTATTATGCCTCTTGCAAGTTTGCAACCAACGCCACCTAACGAAAATATCAGAAATTTCATTGGCTTTCTATCGATACTTGACAAGACTGACAGCTCTCGCTAAATTCAAAACAATCTGTATATATAAAAATCAAATGCCGTGCGTTACTATCGCAATAATGGCTCCACCGATTGTGATGAAACTTTGGCAAGTTGTTGTGCGCGCGCCAAAGGACTCTAACAAAAAAAAAAAAAAAGGCAGTGCAATGCATGCCGGGCATTAGCTAGTACACAGAGTGTCTCAAACGTAGTGGGGTAAAGCGGAGGTGGCCACCTATCATTTAAAAGTTGGGATATTCTCAGCAGTTCAGAAAATTTCGCTAATTAATCATTTTCAAGAAATTTTACACTTTCACTTTTTTGACCCTGTGAACAAATTTTCGACGTAGCGAGTTCAAATCTGGCTGGAAGATGCCTTGATAGTGTAGGTACAAGATTATGTTCCTATTTACTTCAGTGTGGCTCTGCATCGCTTTAGATTTTATTTTTACATGTCTTTACTAACTTTTTACTAAACTTTAGAGAAACTTTCTGAGCCCAGATTAAAAAAAAAAATACTACCTAGTATCCCAACTTTTTAATTTTTAAATGATAGGTGGCCTCCTCCGCTTTAGCCCATTTGTCTTTGGACGACTACGTTTAGGACACCCTTACAGGGTGTCCTTAACTCGCAGCCGACTGATTTAATTCGCCGCTTAGTTAACCGCCTAGTCTTTTCACTAAACGGCGCTGTTCAACAAGCGGCCGGAATGGTATTCAGCCATTCAATCAAACAGCTAGACAAATTACTTGGATCGATAACGTTTAACTACTGCCCTAGCCCAGACATTTAAATTTAGTTCCATTTTCTGCCACCTGGCGCTGAAATCCACACTGTCAAAATGGCGTCGACAAGCCACAACATTTCTGGTGTTTCTCACAGTTTAAATGCGTTTACACAAAACCGAATCGGGGCACCCCGACTCCACGTAGTCTTTTGGCTGCTACCCCTAGTGTATATAAAACTCCGGAGGCGTGGAGAGGCGACCAGCAAGCCGAAGCTGCGGAGGTGAGCGAAAAGGAGAGAGTTACTTTTGCATTCATAATATTACTCAACTCAGCCGCTATGACTCGCACGGGTGCCTGCTTTGTTACGTAAGGGCGAAGGGGTTGCACTTCCCGCAGCGCCGGAGACGTTGCAGAAGCAGATTAGCCCTATTGTATAAATGGCCTAAGCATCAGCCAGCTAGTTCATTAAATGTTGTATTAGACGTATCGGCTGAACATTTCAGGCCGCTAGCTCAACGGTGCCGTTTAGTGAAAAGGCTAGGCGGTTGACTAAACGGCTAATTAAACCAGTAGGCTGCGACATATAATTGCCGTGCGCTTGCCGGATTTGGCCGATTTAATATTTTTTTTGTTGTATTCGTAATTGTCAAGAGACAGAAGACAAGTTTACATGGCAGATTTTTTTTGGAAAATCTACCGGAAAGGTCGGCAATCACCCGGGCGACACCGGGCACGAACACTTGGTACACAATAGATAGAAAGCATGATGTCAATATTAAGAGAAAATAAAATATTTTAACAGAACAGGGATGAGAATTGTCAAAACTAATATGAATCACATACATCATGTCACTCACGGTATTGATGATTCTTGTCGGTCAGGGGTACGTAGATTACACTCATTAGTTTCTTGACGGTTGTCGTACCGTCAGCTGCCTTGTCAACCTTAAAATAAAAGTAAATAAATTATCGATTTTTTTTAAACAAGGTTTTAGGAGTTGTTAATAAAAAGAACTAAAAAGTTATAAATAATTTTATTCGGATTGAAAACAAAAATAATAGACGAATAGTTTTCAAACAAAAGCGTGATTCCTCTTTTTTAGGGTACCGTACCTCAAAAGTAAAAAACGGAACCCTTATAGGATAACTTGTTTGTCCGTCTGTCCGTCAAGACCCTTTTTCTCAGAAATGCGTAGAGGTATCAAGTTGAAATTAATATCAAATACGTAGGTCCATGGTCCCTTGGAATTCTAAAAAAATTAAGCTTCTAAGTCAACGCAATAAAAAAATACACTGTTTTTTTTTTTCATCAAAAATCAGGTACGAAGCAAGGTCTCACAGCACAAGTAAGGGAAAAAGTCCGAAATTGTTAATTTGTAATTCTATCACATAAAAAAATATTTTCAAGGTTATCAGTCTATCAAGAACCTTTTACTCTGGAACGCGTAAAGGTATGAAGTTGAAATTAATATCAAATACGTAGGTCTATGGTCCTTTAAAGTTCTAAAAAAATCAAGTTTCTAAGTCAACGCACTATAAAAATACGGCTATTTATGCGATACTCGCAAGTAAATCAAAACCTATGGGGTACTTCCCGTTGACTTAGAATAATGAAATTTGGCAAGAAGCAAGATCTCAAAGCACAAATAGAGGAAAAAGTCGGAAAATTGTTAATTTGTAATACTATCACATTTCCCAAAAAAAGGGTTTTAACCCTTTTTTTCCGCCCCATGATCACCTACGGGGCTGTGGTCTGGTGGCCCCGCACCAAACTTGTTACAGCCTCCAATAAACTACAACATATGCAAAGACTAGCCTGCACGGCGACTACGGGTTGCATGAGGACTACTCCGACTGCAGCAGTTGAAGCCATGCTGGGTTTACCACCGCTCCACCTGTTCATACAGCAGGAAGCAACGGTGGCGGCGGTACGTCTTAATGCACTAAATCTCTGGGGTAAGAGTACCACACCACACACCGCGCTGCTTGAGGGACTTAACAAGGAACTCCCCATTACGGAAGCTGTAAATAACCGGGTACCCAAACAATTTATTTTTGATAAAAAATACAAGATCCAGCTTCACGAGGATCGCCGATGCGAGGGGTTGTGCCCCGCAGAGCTGCGCATCTTCACGGATGGATCCAAAACAGGTAGTGGCACGGGTGCTAGAATTTTCTCAAAGGACTTCAACATACACATAGCCACACCATTGGGGCTCCATAACACTGTGTTCCAGGCCGAGTGCATGGGCATTTCTATGGCCGCTTCGGCCATTATGGCCAGGGAAGTTAAGGACCACTCAATCCGCATACTCTCAGATAGCATGGCTGTTCTGCAAGCGTTAAGTAGTCACACAGTGGACTCTGGGCTAATATACGAGTACCACCAGCGTCTCAACCAGGTGGGTAGACTCAATAATATAACCATTCAATAGATCAAAGGACACAGCGGCTCGTTAGGCAACGACGTAGCCGACGAACTTGCCAGATGGGGGTCGAGCATGGCACCAGTGGGACCGGAACCCATGGTGCCGCTCCCCTTCGGGTACTTGCGCGCTCTGGTAAGGAAGCGTACCAGGGACCAGCATTACAAACTATTGTCGGACCAAGGTGAGTGTAGGCAGGCTAAGGAAGCACTCCCTACAATTGATGGCCGCCTCACAAAACAGGTTCTTCGAATAACTAAACAACAACAATTTATTTTTGATAAAAAATACAAGATCCAGCTTCACGAGGATCGCCGATGTGAGGGGTTGTGCCTCGCAGAGCTGCGCATCTTCACGGATGGATCCAAAACAGGCAGTGGCACGGGTGCTGGAATCTTCTCAAAGGACTTCAACATACACATAGCCACACCATTGGGGCTTCATAACACTGTGTTCCAGGCCGAGTGCATGGGCATTTCTATGGCCGCTTCGGCCATTATGGCCAGGGAAGTTAAGGACCACTCAATCCGCATACTCTCAGATAGCATGGCTGTTCTGCAAGCGCTAAGTAGTCACACAGTGGACTCTGGGCTAATATACGAGTGCCACCAGCGTCTCCACCAGGTGGGTAGACTCAATAATATAACCATTCAATAGTTCAAAGGACACAGCGGCTCGTTAGGCAACGACGCAGCCGACGAACTTACCAGATGGGGGTCGAGCATGGCACCAGTGGGACCGGAACCCATGGTGCCGCTCCCCTTCGGGTACTTGCGCGCACTGGTAAGGAAGCGTACCAGGGACCAGCATTACAAACTATTGTCGGACCAAGGTGAGTGTAGGCAGGCTAAGGAAGCACTCCCTACAATTGATGGCCGCCTCACAAAACAGGTTCTCCGAATAACTAAACAACAGCTGCGTACAGTTACAGCTGCTATAACTGGACATGGGTCATTTAATAAACACCTCTTTGACATAGGAGTCACAGACAGTCCGCTGTGCAGGGCCTGCATGGAGGACGACGAGACAGCAGCTAATGTGCTTCTAAACTGCCCGGTGGTCGCCGCATACAGGGCAAAGTACTTCGGTAACCCAAGTACCCTCCGTGAGATTGTCAGTAATATTAAGGCGCTGCTGGCGTTCTTTGAGGAGCTGGGGTGGATCGAATAATCGATTTTCCCACCCATACGCAAAATACGCGCATTGTCGTGGAGTTGCGGATACCAGCCCGTATTACCTATTACCTATTATACCCATTAAAGGTCAAAACAATTCGTAAATATGTGATACTCTAAACCTCTTACTCGCAAAACAGTCGCAAAATTACATAATAAAAATAAAAAAGTAGCTCAAACATTAGATCATAATTGAAATGATCTTTCATATTATGCATTAAAACTTGTAGAAATACAGTTTCTATTATAACTATAAAATCACATAAATCAGCGAAATCGCCAAAATTTCGTGTACGGCCTCTTATGTTTGTTTTTGGGATACATTCTTTTCAATACAGAACCCTTCATTGTGCGTGGTCCGACACGCACTCGGCCGGTTTTTTTTCTCGTGCTGTTACAGTGTAACACGGTTTAATTTGAAAACTATTCCCTCTATTATTTCCATAGAAATATAAAAAACAGGAGAAGTGGCAAGGAGGCGTGTCTGTGTCCGCGTGACGAGATCAGTATGAACCATTCGTAGTCAAATGGCCATCTCCGCGAACTAGTGCGCTTTCGACTGTGATCGTGACAAATTATAAGAATGCCGTGTTGTTCAATGGTTTCTTGTAAAAACCGAAGCCAAAACAAAAACTATAGAAATCATGGAAACACTTTCCATATGTAAGTACAAGTATTTTACTATATTTGTCTCTAAAATCATGAAAAACAACAAATTGTAAAATGTTTCTTGCTTTTACTACGTTATTTTTGTTTTCAAATATCCCAGCGGCTGTACTATTTATGCAATAAATACATTGCCCCTTAACCACTACCTAAGTACGTCGCTAAGTGACTGGACAAGCAATGTACGAGGGGGGATCAAAAAGTAGTGAGAACGACATACTCCTTGGTAAGAAAAAAAATAAATACTGGCAGGCATAGCTCAGATACATATTTGTAATATTAATAAAGAAAAAAATCTTCGATTCTCTCTTGTTTTTTTCTGAATGTAGTCATTTGTTTGCTTCGTGTCGGAACGTGTTCTCGAAAATGGAGAAAAACGAAGTGCGAGCCGTTATTAAATACCTCTGTTTAAAAAAGTTAACGACGCAAGAGATTCATTGCGATTTGGAGGCAACATTAGGAGAGTCTGCTCCGCCTTATTCCACTGTCACAAGGTGGGCTTCTCAATTTCGTACTCGAACAATGGATAAGTACCAAAAAAAATGTTTTATGTTATAAAACTACAAATTAACAATTTTCGGACTATTTCCTTTACTTATGCTGGGAGACCTTGCTTCTTGCCAAATTTCATAATTCTAGGTCAACGGGAAGTACCCTATAGGTTTTGATTTACTTGTGATAGTTGAGAGTATCAAAATGTATCTCAAAATGGCCGTATTTTTTTATTGTGTTGACTTACAAGCTTTATTTTTTTAGAACTCTAAGGGACCATAAACTTACGTATTTGATATTAATTTCAACTTGATATGTCCACGCGTCCTTGAGAAAAAGGGTCTTGACAGACTGACAGACTTGAATTTTTCGTTATGTGATAGAATTACAAATTAACATTTTCAGGCTTTTTCCTTTACTTATGTTGTGAGACCTTGCTTCTTGCTAAATTTCATTATTCTAGGTCAACGGGAAGTACCATATAGGTTTTGATTTACTTGCGACAGTTGCGAGTATCAAAATGTGTCGCAAAATGGCCGTATTTTTTTATTGCGTTGACTTAGAAGCTTGATTTTTTTAGAACTCTAAGGAACTATTCTTACGTATTCGATATTAATTTCAACTTGATATCTCCACGCGTCCCTGAGAAAAAGGGTCATGGCAGACTGACAGACAGACAGACGGACAACGAAGTGATCCTATAAGGGTTCCTTTTTTTTCCTTTTGAGGTACGGAACTCTAAAAAACGACGAAAACGACGACGAATTTGAATTAAACTCTGATAAGAAGGAAACCCAGGAGGAGCTCGTGGCTAAGTAATAACAGCCGCACGGGTCGATCCATCAGGTTAAGCTACGCTTGCCGGGGTTGGTCCGTGGATGGGTGACCATCTTTACATACCGAGACTCCTCCGTGCCTCGGAAAGCACGTTAAGCTGTTGGTCCCGGCTGTCATTCGTGGATCTTTGACAGTCGTTACGGGTCGTCAGAAGCCCGAAAGTCTGACAACCGGTCTTACCAAGGGGTATCGTATTACCCAGTTAATGGGTTGTGGAGGTCAGATAGGCAGTCGCTCCATGTAAAATAATGGTATTCAGCTGCATCCGGTTAGACTGGAAGCCGACCCCAACATAGTTGGGAAAAGGCTAGGCAGATTGATTGAAGAAGGAAACCCAGGCGAATCAGGGTAAACTTTTTATGCCTGAGATCACAGATAAGTCAATGTGAACATAGTGTACTAAATACCTGCGTCAGATGTTGTTCCCCACCCTCTGGTCCTACGGGTACAATAAGCCTGCCGCCAGGTTTCAGTTGATCTACTAACTGGAAAAAATATAATTAAAAGAACCATGATTTTTGCATGACTTTTTGTCCGCGATGGTACGATTATTGTACCATTGCCTTATTGCTAAGGGATTAGAATGAAAACTGGTTCTCCGCAAATGTCCGCGATGGTACCTCCTAAGGCGCAATAATGTACAGTACGATTATAAATATATTACTACCGACAGACAGATCGGCAATAGTATCTGATTTCGTGATTCATTCATTCATATTTATTTATTCAACCCTTTATGTACACCTGTACACACATATAAACAGACAAGAAGTAAGGAACAGAAAAATATGTACAAAGGTGATGTTTATTTCCAACGAAATCTTTTCCAGCATACTTGCTATAGGAAAGTAGATAAAAAGAGATGTAGACAACGTGCGTAAGAGTAGAAGAGAACAAAAAATAAGTACATAAAACCAGAAACAATGAACTAATTTAATTATAATAAACATAATAATAATAAATATGTTTGGACATATCACACAACGCCATCTAGTCCCAAGCTAAGCAACCTAATGCTTGTGTTATGGTAACGAGATGGCTGATAAACTACTTTTTTTTTTTTGTAAATACATACATATTATAGATAGAAAAACACCCAGACTCGGAACAAATACTTGACAAAAACCTACAATATGACAAAAATATAACATTATATGCAACTATGACGAAGTAGAATGATTCTTTCACTCTTCTTTTAAATACTGAAACAGTTTGGCAATACCTAATATCAGGCGGAAGTGAATTCCACAACTTAAACAGGTGCACAGTGAAGGAGTAGGAGTAGAAAGCGGTTAAGTGGGGACTTTGGGGAGGGGATTAATTTAACCCGTCGCGCGCCAATTAGCAGCACCGTTGTTATCCGCACACATGGTGTACAATCGACATTTTAAGAGTGGAGATTTCTAAGATGCGACTTGCAAGGCGCATCAAAAGTATGGGCGTAGGAAAAGCGTTCCCGCAGATAGGATGGATAGCAGGCGCTATATCCGAGAGTTCCTGCTAAGTTGAATACCTATTCAACTAGCTAACCTTAGCTACTTGGGTACTTGCGAAAGTTAGAAACGTGATCATACTTTTAAAGGTTAAAAACAAAACGAATAAATAATATCTGTTCTAATTCCGATATATATTATATGCATTCTGAGAGGTGACACATCTTTTTGAAGCCGATGTCCTATATTTTGGCGACGCTTCATCGCTTGTCTCGTCCCATAGTACTGGTGTTTCTTCGATGTCACATATTTTTTGCCTTCCTCAGATGATCACATTACATTTTAGCTGTCTTCTATTTATTTATGATTGAGTCATGAAATCAGATATTATTGCCGAACTGTCCATAGTAACATTTGTGCTCATGACTGTACACTACTGTACAGTACAATAATATCAGGGCAAACTCAAGTGGAATAATAGATTGTGTCATAAGGGACCAATATAATGTATTGAGGGCGAGAGCGATTGTTTGACTCCAGAGCAAAGCGAAGGATTCTAGAGTAGAATCCTAAGCGTAGCGAGGGATTCAAGTACGCCGCTCGAGGTTAAATAATTTGGGTACCGTGTGGCACACAAAGCTTTTCATCCCACTCTATGAGAAAAATAAATAAGAGACGCTTTTAGTAGTGACGAATATTTATATTTACATAACCAAATTACAAATTTATATTAATATTAAAACGCAATTTTGGAAGTTTATTGTAACTGTTTTGTTGGGAACAAAAAATGTCGTTGACTTATTTATTACTTGGGTAAGTATTCGTAATAACTTCAGACTCGGGTATTAACCCCGGTTTTTAACATCGAATATATAGGGTGACTGGTAATTAGTGACCGATACTGAAACACATGGTTATACTCATGATAACAAACAACTTTTACTATGGGACCAAATCTGAAATCGCGAAAAAAAAATCAACTCCCCATACATTTATGTTCGCATAACTCGGCAAAATGTAGGGAGCAGCTGATTATTTTTTCGCGATTTCAGGTTTGGTCCCATAGTGAAAGTTGTTTGTTATAATCAGCACAATCATGTGTTTAGGTATCGGCCACTAATTACCAGTCACCCTATATACTCCATAGAGAAGGTTGTTTGATCTCGTTAAATGTTGAAAATATGCTAAAAATACAGTTTCTGAAAATAACTTTGCTTCTTTTTAATTTTTCCATGTAATTAAATTTTCATCTAGGCTTTTAGATATTGTTCTCTCGATTTGTTTGGTAGTAAATTGTTTATGACAGTTTCTGCCTTTAACTTTACACTTTCTGGTTAATATTCCACTTTCACTGCTAGAACTCATCTTTTATTCAATTTGTGTGAATCAAATTAAAATTGTTCGTAATTATTTTGCTAAAAAGCACTTAATATAAAAACTTTTTTACAAAAAAAATACAACCGACTTCCAAAAACAACTACAAAGTGAAAAATAACTTTAATTTCGGAAGTCGGTGTCTAGTTAAATGTATTTTCGTTTTTTGCCACCGACTTCCGAAATTAAAGTTATTTTTCACTTTGTAGTTGTTTTTGGAAGTCGGTTGTATTTTTTTTGTAAAAAAGTTTTTATTTTTCACTTTTTAGTTGTGGAACCTACCCCACACAAATTCTAATACCACTACCTGCAAAACAAAGTACTCGTAGAACATCATCCATATAAAAGTGGGGAAAAAATACGTATTATTGAAGCTAACTCAAAAACTACCAAAGCAAAGTTAATAAATTTTTTATGGGACCAACTGTGATGTATACCCTCTCGAATAAAACAAAAACAATCCAAATCGGTCCAGCCATCTTCGAGTAATCGGGGAACATACATAAAAAAAAAAATAAAAAAAAAAAAAAAAAAAAAAAAAAAAAGGTTCCGACGAATTGATAACCTCCTCCTTTTTGAAGTCGGTTAAAAAAAAACAAATAACAATTTTCCTGTTATTTTTTTTTTAATTTGATGAACCAATGCTGCGTCGGCAGGCGCGCTTTTTTATTACCAGCCAGCAGGGCTCGGAAACGTTATTTAAAATAACGTTTCTAACAGCTTTTTGTACAACATTGTGTTCGGAACGGAAACGAATTGAGATCGTTTCAGAAACAAGTTTATTCCGCTGGACGCAGCCGCGCACGGCGTATGGCGACAAGCATGAACTTATTTAATTAAGTTAGGGTACCTTAAGTATTCATTTCATTCAACAAAAATGGAAATAACGGTTAAAAATGTTTTATTAATCGAGAACGATTTAAATTTTGTTTTTCTTCAAAAACGGTATTTATAACGTTCCGTTCGAACATAACCGAAACAAATCGTTTCTTAGTTATTTTAATTAAGACGAAACCGTTTCGAAAAAATATACCGGTATCCGAGCCCTGCAGGACTTTATCGAAGCGAATTGCGTTCAAACTTTTTAAGTAAATAGTGTTCCAAATTCAAAAGTCATTTCGTCACTGTTATTAAGTCCGCCGGAATGACCCAATTTGCTCGCACTTATCGAGGAATCCTTCGGTTCTTTTCGAATAGATGGGATGAAAAGTGTTTTATGAACCAGAAAAAAAATATAAATATACTTTATACATGTAGCCAATCATATTAAGTATATTTTAAACTCACCAAAATCTGATAAGACTGAGAAAAATTACAAGTAAATTATGCAAAATGGCGAAAAATTGCCATTTTCTACTCACGGCTTGTGGCAGTTTGGGGGCAGCTGCTCCAACGTGGATAGCATTATATGGTCCATCAGAAGGATATCCAAGACGTCCATCGCCAACTAAAAAAAAATAAAAGATTGATCAGAATTATTTTTGTTAATGGCCATGTTTAAAAATTTTATCATCCATGAATATTTACCTAATTTAAAATCTAACAATCATAAAAACAAAAAATATGTACAAGTATATAAAAAAGGAGGGGAATTAATCATAGGGCATCAAAAAATTCGTCCGCATCGCTGTCGACAGGAAAAGTGCCCAAAAGGCTAGCAGCATTGCCACGTTGTATGGCAATACTAATTCTTTGGCCAAAAAATACGCCAGTCCTTTGGTCACGCGTAGAGTCGACCAACCGCTTGGCGATGTCCCGAAAAACTAAAAGGGCACTCGGACCCCATGGCCCTAGTGTTTCAATGGCCATGTTGAAAAAAAAAGGAATAGGCATCACTTCCCCATCGAAGTGGTCGACATTAGTATGTAAGATCATCCATTCCATTCATCACGATCCATTTGCACGTTTAGGCCCACTTGCGCATTCATGGATTATCTTGGATAACTCGGAATTAACAGCTAATTCAGGGATAATCAAATAATTCATCTTGCGCCATCGCCACCAAGAGTTAGGCCCATTGCACATTTAGTCGGGTTAGTTTAATAAATTTAGAGTTGGAGTTTAACTCTAGGTTTACCTCTCAACTCTTGGTGGCGCAAGATAAATTATTTGACTAAAACCCTGAATTAGCTGTTAACTCCGGGGTGGGTCAGTCAGGGGAGCAAGATCGAGTTATCTAAGATAACCCATGAGCATGCAAGTGGGCCTTAGTGGACTGCGCCGGAGACGGCTATTGTGCTGCATGCAGTTAGCGATTAAGGGCAATTTTCTAACTACCAAGAGATTCAACATAACACCCCTCTGTTTCCGTCTGGTGTTAAAAACGGGGACTTTTTATGCTAGGCTGGATAACGTGGAATAGTTGCTTCAGATATCTAAATCTTAAAAAAGCAACCTAAATAAAACCATAAAAACCAGGAAATGCCATCCACAAAAAAAAAAAAAAAAACGTCCACACCTGTCAACTTTTGTATAAGATTGTTACGAGCTGGGGTTCGGGATAAATAAATGTATGTCAATTTACACCAAAAACACACTATATTTAAAAAAAACTTTTTTACAAAAAAATACAACCGACTTCCAAAAACAACACTACAAAGTGAAAAATAACTTTAATTTCGGAAGTCGGTGTCTAGTTAAATGTACCTATTTTCGTTTTTTGCCACCGACTTCCGAAATTAAAGCTACTTTGAGGTTTTTATCAACAGGAAGAAATTATGAAGATTTGAAATTCTCTGGTATTATTTCATCTCAAGCCTTGAGTTGCATAATATCGGAAACCTGTGAAGCAATATATAAGGTTCTCCGCAAAGAATATTTTAAGGTAAGGAATAAAAACTACTAATTACTTAGAATATAATGTTTATTAATTTGTACTTATCATAATAATGATGGTTTATTAATTCGTATTAATATCAGAAGAAGATAAATAAGTAGCCGCTGAATTTTGTATTGGTTGGGATTGACCTTGTTGAGAAGTTTGCAGAATTGACTGGGAACCTAGATGTGTTTGGATTTCAAAATTTGAATTCTGATAAGGTACTGGGCTAGGATTGTTTAAACCAGGACTGGGAGTATGTGAAACGGGGCTGGGAACGTTGTAACCATAATTAGTAAAACGCACACTAGTTTAATCAATCACTTGGTGTGAAATAGTCAAATTTTCCATTTCTGCGAGAAATAATGTTTCGTTATTTATTTTTTCGGCCAAAATACGTTGATGTTTTGTGAGGTCCCTCAGCTTAGCTGCAAAAAATATCAAATCGATCATTACTAATTGCAGGCCTTTTGAAATGATCTTGAACAGACTGTAAAACGTCAGTAGTTAGGTTTTCATTTGCATTCCTTTTTGGCCATCTCCTATTAAACGATGTGTTTGCAATCGAACGAGTCTCTGGAATTGACTGTGTGACTGTGAAGTTGACTGGGCGGCCGGAGATGACTGTGCTTCACTTTAAATTTCCTGAAACAATTTTTTTTTTACAGTTCCCTCGCTCGGAAGAAGAATGGAAGGATGTGGCAAAAGTGTTTGAAAAGAGATGGAATTTCCCGCATTGTTTAGGCGCAATGGATGGTAAACACATAGCAATTTTTCTACCGGCTGGATGTGGCTCGGAGTATTTCAACCATAAAAACCATTATAGCATGGTATTATTAGCAATCGTTGATGGAAATTATCGATTTCTTTTATGTGATTTTGGAACAAATGGAAGAATTTCTGATGGTGGAGTACCTACTCAAAATCACAAAGTTTTTTGAAAAACTTGATAACAATCAGTTGTGTATTCCAACTGACACAGTTGTCGCAAATAGCACTAGAAAGTTGCCTTATGTATTTGTGGTTGATGATGCGTTTCCACTTGCAGATTTCTAAATTACCGTGTATCACGAGCAAGGCGCATTGTCGAAAATGCGTTTGGAATCTTGGCATCTCGATTTAGAATTTTTCACACAAAAATTAGTATTGATCCGAAGAGAATAGAGTCTGTCGTGATGGCCAGTTGTGCTTTACATAATTATTTAATGAAGAAATCAGAAAGTTCTTATTATCAACAAGAATGCTTCGACGTAGAAAATGTTGATGAAGGGTATTGGGTTATTGCACCCAAGGATATGATACAACGGATTCAGCCATAGTTAATTTACAAAGAACAAATCTTGGTAATACCTCAGTTGCAGCAAAAAAAGTCGGAGAAGAGTACATGGAATACTTTGCAAGTGAAGGCAGCGTTCCGTGGCAAAATAATTTTATACGTTAACTAATCTATACTTAAACTGTAAACTTAAAACATTTAATAAAAAAGTTATTTAATTTCATTAAATACCTACACGTTAATTCACTAAGTATTGATATTATATTAAGACCTTATTACTATGCTTATAGGGTCTATCAACGGGGAGGCGGGGAGTGAGGGAGCGGCCATGAACTCGAAGCGAACGCATAGTACTCTACTGACACCACAGGGCTAAAATCCATAGACAAAATAAAAAATAGTAAGGAAAGTCGACCTTATTGGAACAATCTGTATAATCACACCCAAATAACTTACCTCGTTGTCTGTTGATTCGTCATCCATATTAGAGCGTGAATGTCTTGGTTCTTCTTGGTCATCCAAAAACAGCAACATAGAGTAATACCATAGTTTTGGTTTATACACTTCTTGCGTTCCTGCTCCTGATTTCTTCGAATCGGCGATCTTCTTACGCTCTTTTTTGTAAGTAGACCGAATGTTGTTTATTTTTTTTACGACAGCATCTTTGTCAGCACTAGGGTCTACTATTTTCAATTAGTTTATTGTACGCTGAACGTTTTAAATCGCGATTGTGATACTCTTTGCCTTTAGTATTCCAAAGACAAGGTTCACTGCGATATAGCTCAATAAATTGTTCTAGCCATTCGCGATTACGAGACGCCATCTCCATGACGCGTGCGCACATCCATCCGAACTGCGAGTGACAACCAAACTGAACACAAAAAATGACGAGCGCATACACGTTACCATCAGTCGGCACAGTTCGTCCGATTCCGATTAATCAATTGAAATTTTCATACTGTTCCGATCGACTGCACAGTCTTAAAAAATCGGACGCAACTGTGCAGTTTTATAACATACATGTAGCGATTTATCGGTACCGTTCGAACTGTACAGTCTGATCGTAACGATTTCTCGTAGCGTATATGTCCACCATTAGTTTTTGCCACCGACTTCCGAAATTAAAGTTAATTTTCACTTTGTTGTATTTTTTTGGAAGTCGGTTGTTTTTTTTTTTTGTGGAAAAGTTTTTTGTTTTTCACTTTTTAGTGGGTCAGTCTGTAATTTATCTAAGTTACAATAGCCTAGTGTCAACTGTTCATCACCTTTTACAAAATATTGCTTTTCCCGATACAAGGACGTTAATTGTTGAGGAGTTCTCCCAGTAAGGAACTGGAACTGATGGTGAAGTCACCATCAGCTCCTCTTCAACATATGTATTGTGACGAGTATAAACTGCTTAGCAATAATCAAATCGCAACTCGTGAAATACGTATATTGAGTAGTTCCGATGGCCATATGTGGTCTTCCTCATCAGTTCCACTTCATCAAATGGTGCTTTCCGGGAGCAAATGCACGAGTTACTATAGAAAATACCCAAATCGCTATAGGTGTGCCTATAAAATTTGAAGGTTCCCCTCGATTTCTCTGGGATGCCATCATCAGATCCTGGTTTCCCTGTCATGGTACCACCCTTGGGATATCTCCTTTCCAACAAAAAAAGAATCGTCAAAATCTGTTCATAAACGACGAAGTTATCCGAGTACACACATTAAATATATATATATATATATAGCTGCTTCCTACATTTTTAACCGATATATATATATATATATAAGTAAGTATTTACGGTCGAATTGAGAAACCTCCTTTTTTTGAAGTCGGTTAAAAATGTAGGAAGCAGCTCTTTTTTTTTTCGCGATTTTAGGTTTGGTCCCATAGTAAAAGTTGTTAATAATGAACAATGACTAAGAGGTTGTGCGTTATTTAAGTTACACCTTGTATATTTATTGCCGACATACCTACTACTTTTAGCGTCGACAATCAGCAATTTATGACAGTTTTCGGTAACACTAGACGACGCACTCTGTTGGCGAGGACGGACAAAAACCAAATTTTAAAGTTGAAGGTAGATGAAAAACAATTACCTAACTTGCAAATAGAATATGTATTGTTGGAAGAAAATCACCATAAAGAATGGCAACACCGCGACGGGCTATATAAGGAAGGCGGCTGGCGGCACTCGTCCAGACCCAGGAATACATTCCGACCTCGCCGCCGAGGTCGCAATCGTAACCGCCCCCCCCTCCTATCCCCTACTCGGTGAAGCTGTGCCAGCTGGGGGCACAGCTGAGCCTGTAGCACTTGTCCCCCCCGTCATGATCCAGCCTGCCCCGTCTGGCTGTCATATTATTATTAGCGACGCTCAGTCGACTAATAATTTACTCTAGTTTTAAGCCTGGCCGGGGGCTTTAAGTTCGCTTAAAGAACCCACAGGAAACGCCCGGTTGAGCAGTCTCGACCCTCAGTGGTCAACTGCGAGATGCCATGTATAACTAACTAACTAACTAACACTCGTCCATTTTGGCCATCGGTCATCACGGAGTGCGGAAGCTCTGTCCGAATATTCAGCGATATTATTACAAATATTGTAATTGGTTGGTTGGGCCGTTGTCCATTAAAATCTTTTTAAAAACTCAATCTGTGTTTCTATTTGTAACAGTATGTTATAAAAAAATCCAAAAAATGGAGGGTAGTTTTCCAATAAAAATGACAAGATATCGCTTGTCAAAGTACCTACGCTGTCGACAGCTACGGTTTCAAGAAGCGAAAACTCAAAGTAATTCAAGCAAATACAATTTTGATACCTATTTATTGTTATTTACATAATCACAAAAAACTTTTTAAAAAAAAAAATACAACCGACTTCCAAAAACAACACTACAAAGTGAAAAATAACTTTAATTTCGGAAGTCGGTGTCGGTGTCGGTATTAAATGTATTTTCGTTTTTTGCCACCGACTTCCGAAATTAAAGTTATTTTTCACTTTGTAGTGTTGTTTTTGGAAGTCGGTTGTATTTTTTTGTAAAAAAGTTTTTATTTATCACTTTTTAGTTGTGTACCTACCCCACACAAATTCTAATACCACTATCTGCAAAACAAACTAGAACATATAAAAGTGGGGAAAAAATACGTAAGTATTATTGAAGCTAACTCAAAAACTACCGAAGCAAAGTTAATCAATTTTATATGGGACCAATTGTGATGTATACCCTCTCGAATAAAACAAAAAAAATCCAAATCGGTCCAGCCATCTTCGAGTAATCGGGGAACATACATAAAAAAAAAATTGAGAACCTCCTCCTTTTTGATGTCGGTTAAAAATGGATTCTGGAGTTCAAGGTATTGTCTTTTAGATTAATATTAATGTTCTGGAAATATAAACATAATTTATTTATAGACAGTTTCAATTAACGACCAAAAATACGACTAAAATAATAATTCACAAGGCTATTAGATTAGTAAGTGTTTTCCGTAACTTTCTGTAACAATTTATTAACACAAATAATCTCTGGGCTTTATATAATTATATTGTAATAACAAACCTTGCTACCTCGGTTGTTATTATTAATTGTTACTTGTAGGACGCATGGTTCAATTTACTCGTCGTGACTCCGTGTCCCTTTTTCTCAGGAATGCGTGGAGATATCAAGTTGAAATAAATATCAAATACGTAAGTCTATGGTCTCTTGGAGTCCTACAAAAATCAAGCTTTTAAGTCAACACAATAAAAAATACGGCCATATAAGCAGTTTAATGCGAGTAAAGCCGCGGAACACAGCTAGTGCATAGTCACTTATGGTTATTCTACTAAATACATATATTTTCTATACAATACTGATGATAGGTAGTAAATTCACATCATAAATAATTTTGTCCGTGTCTTAGCCGACGGACGTGCGCACGGACGTAACGCGGCGGGATTTTATCGCGCACTGGATTTTCAGCTCTCGTTGTCGAGCCGAGCATAATCGACGATGAAGTGACATGAACCTCTATCTACCAAAACATAATTTTACAGGAAACGAAAAAAACGTTTCATTTTTTTTAAACACAAGGTATGAATAAAACTAATATTGGTTGTATATTATATAAGAAGCGTGTATCGAGGGATGTGTGAGACTTGTAGATATCCAATCAACTTTTTGATTTAGGCGTAGATAGGTGATATTGGCAACCTAGGCTTTAAAAATATACATATTAATAGCCAAGATAGAAGATCTTTCTAGTAAGGAAATGCTAAGATATTTTAAATAAAAGGCGTGATTTTTATAGAAATTTTGAGTTTTTTAACATTTAATGAACTTTAACATTATTTCAAATGTTTACAAAATAATAGTGGCGTATTGTCGTACTATTACAATAGGTGATAGAACATAAAAATGGCTACATTGCTTTCGACACGTAATTAAAAGACAAGAGAATAATCAGTTTATAACAAATTAAGTTTTATAATGAAAAAGAAGAAATA
This sequence comes from Cosmia pyralina, assembly GCA_946251885.1. Lineage (NCBI taxonomy): Eukaryota > Metazoa > Arthropoda > Insecta > Lepidoptera > Noctuidae > Cosmia > Cosmia pyralina. The sequence goes on from OX276346.1 coordinate 19,940,471, forward strand.
TTTCAAACAAATGGCAAAGTGTCATAAAAATTATGGCAGTCTTTAGGTAATACTGCTTTAAGTTGTTGCAGGTGGTTGTACTTCGTTGCTTTAATTGGAATTTTGTTGGGATGCAGTTGAGGATAGGTCGCTTCCGAAGCTAGTAACCTAGGTCTGTTCGGTAGAGGAATCCACTCTCCGTCAAAATCCAGTTTAACTTCGATTGTCATCGTATTGTACTTTATTACTCTGATATCTACAACTTGTGGATCGCCAGCTTTGCGGCCTGGTCGAATGCTTTTATAAAGCAAATTTTGAAGTCGGGCATAATCCTTAACAAAGTCATGATCAACATGAACTGCTTCATAGGGGTTAGGGCTTCGTGCCTCTTTAGTAATAGTGACATAATCACTGGGCAAATGTATTTCCCGATTTTTGAGCTTTCGCTCAATATTACTGTGAACAGAGTCACACTCCATCTGAGTGTGACCTGGTTCTAAAAATTTTTGCGTAATGATTACGTTATATTTTTTGCTCAAAAGGAGCAGCGCATTTGCAAGCACAGAATTACGATTCTGGTACGTGCACCCATCAGAGTAAATAACAATTGGTAACTGATGTGGAATGCAATGTCTTTCTAAATAATCAATTAGAAATGTTGCAAAAGTGCTAGATGTTAAATCAGCAGCAGTTTCGTCGAACCAATAGCAACTGCAGTGCTTGGTTACCAAATTAAAAACGGTAAAATTATGGCACGTTAACTTTGTCTTGAAATACAAAGCACTAGCAGTAAGGTAAGGGCAAACCTTCACAGCTTCTAAATCCATAGTCAAAAGAATAAATTCTCCGGCAGCTGCTTTTTTCTTGTCCTCTTCTTTTTCTTTTCTAGCCCTTTCTTTCTTAATTATATGTATTTGGTAATCTGGTTCATTTAAATTACCTGAATTGTAACTAGAACAGGTGTCACACATGTCCTTTTTAAGCGTGAATAGTGACAAGTTTTTTTCACGAAAATTCTTTTCAAATGTAAATCTACTAACATGTGGTTGACTAGTTTCAGTGCAATATTTCTGATAAGCTTTGTATAAATCGGTAAGTGAACGATAGTTTGGTTCTATGAAGAGTTTAGATGTGTCTTTTCTAGCGTAATGAGATGGCAATTTCGGCAAACTTGTAAAAAAAATATCTAAAATTGAAAGTTTTCTTTCTACTTCTGCTCTTGGAGTCTTGGTTTTTGAATCATAAATTGCCTCATGGTTTGAAGTCATACCAAACTCACTCTTTTTGACCCATGCTTGAACAGTGAACGATCCCAGTGAAAAAGTGTTTAAAAACATTTGTTTACATACCTGTACTTTATTCGAACAGTCTTTCTCAATTGGCAAAAAATATGATAGAGTTCCTTCCCGCCTAGATCTTTCACTAGCTGATTTTGTCTTCCGAGATGTAATGGATCGTGTCACCAATCCCGTAACATAAACTCTTCTTTGGTCCCAGGTCATTTTCTTCCAAAAACTGCTATGTAAGTCCTTTCGACAATCCTCGGTAAACCTATCACAGCCTCTTACCTTACTCTTCTTACAAAAATCGGAAACGCATGTTGGTCCCATTTGTCTTGCCTGTCTTATAGTATCTTGCTGGAACTTCCTATCTTTTGGTTTAGAGTAGCCTAGATACTCTTCACCTCGCATTCGCTTCAATAGGGCTTTATTCTTTTTCCAAGATTTAGGATCAGCAATGTGACGACGTTTTCGACCTTCTTCCATATCTCCATAATCTTGTAGGTTCTCAGTCACCAATTCTTCAGCAGAACTCCTGTCATCAGGAATTTGACAAACATCATCCGATATAAATTCGATCCGACCCGGTCTGGCAAACGCAATGAAATCAAGACTAATGGTCATGTCCAACATCGCCGGGACCGACGGCGATTTTTTTAAGGAATTAATCGTATTGTTGGTATCCTGTGTTAAATCAGATAATGACCAAGACCTTACTTCGAGACGACGACGGCCGCATGAACGTAAGGAAGTAGATTCATAGTAAGTATTGTCAAGGATTTCTGTGGGCTCAAAGTTACAGACATTTGGTGGACTTAAAACATCAACGTTGGTGATGATAGCTTCCTTTGGATTAGCATTAGGGGTGAGATCGCTTTGATTAGGACTACAGCAATTGCCAGAAAAAGGCGTGTTGAAATCTTCTTCAGGCTAAAAAGAAAAATTGTAATCTTTATAAAATGTACAGTAAAGGAGTTCTTACAAACGTCCTGCAAAGCGGGAGAACTTTACAAGCAATATTTTCGCCTGACTTTTAATATCTTACCATTTCGTGTTGATTTCCAAATATCTCTTCATATTCCTCAGCAGTAGAATGTCTTAGGTTTGTTACCAAACTATCTTTTTGAAGTTCGTTAAGAATCCTTTTACCTCTCACTCCTTGAAGAAATCGAGCCATAGCGGTAATTTTGTTTCTCTATAAAAATTATAATAATTATTATTATTATTGATGATTAAACATCAGTAATTTTTTGTCAGTGCGAAATAGAAGTTATGGTTCCATACTGATTAAACGAGAACAATTGCTTATCTACTTAAAATATACAAATAAAAATTGTACGCTCAAACAATAACTTCTATCTTCTTGAAACATACAAATAAAAATTAAGATTACACAAAAATATTATGATATTATTTAAGTATACAACTTTATATAAGTAAATAAACAACAAAAGCAACTATTTTATTAATACAGGACGAAAAAAAAACAATAAAACATCAGTGATAAAAAACACTGTTATTTGAACATTATTAACGATTTCAATAATCGTCGTAAATAATAAATTCAAAAAAAACAATACTTCTGTATAGGTTTTAACTGTATTAGCGTACTGTTAGACATAAAATAATTACCTGGTATAATAAAAATCCCACTTTTTACACTAAAAACAACAAAAACACTCCTTACGCAAACTTTCACGTTGCAACTTGCACCAAATTTAAACGAAATGACAGAAGAAAATAGGTAAAACGAATATCGCATGGTGATTCTATCTCCGTCTCGTACTCCCACAAATCACCGTCTAGCTCACGCATTATTAGCCTATGAAATTATCCTTCCTAGATGTCAGCAAGACCAGCCAGTCGGCCGGGAGCAGCGCGAGAGTAAAGACGTAATCTAGCAGGAGTGAAGATAGGAGGTCTTGACAGAAATAATTACGCTAACGTTATTTAGGTGTTATTGTTATTAGTTCATTAGGTGATACTGCCAGCAAATGTAACGCACATTTGCTTAATAGTTATTGTCAATTATCAATAGTTCGTTAAAAAATAAGATAATCAGTTATCTGTTATTGCCAGCTCACGTAAACGATTATTTAAAGTCTATCTACGTAAAAAAACTAAAATCGCCAAAATGTCAGTTAGGAGTTCATGTCACTTCATCGTCGCATTGAGAATCCAACCTAACGGCTCGGCCACGACATTGCGCGGCGGCGGCAGCGGCAGCGGTTTTCCTAATTTATTGCGTGTGATCCCAACTAGCCACAGTGCGTTGCGCGTCTCGACCGCGCAATAAACAGATAAAACGCTAGCCGCGCCGCAATTCGCGCAATGTCGTGGCCGGGCCGTAACACAACACAGTGCATTCTAGCGCGTTGAATAAGCACACTGTTGGATTTTCAACTCTCGGCGCTAAGCAGAGCGTTGAAAATCCAGTGGGTGCGCGAAACAAAATCGCCGCGATACTTTATCGTCCGTGCGAACGTCGACTTACTATGAACCGGCAACACTGTGCGACGTCTAAATGTAAAGAATTAAATAATAAAAACGCACTTCTGAAAATCCAACATTGCAATATTTTGTCATTACCTACATTTAGTTGTAATAAAAAGTCGTCGTGGTGGCCCAGAGTGGTTAAGGCCTCGCCTCTCATGCACGGGGTTGGATTCAAATTTAGGCAAGTACCAATGTGGCTTTTTCAATTCATATGTACTTTTTGAGTTTATCTTGGACATTACTGACATCGGTGTAAGGAAACATCGTGAGGAAATCTGGACTTATAGTTAACATGAGTCTGAAATCGCCAAACCGTTTGAGCAAACGCGTGGTGATCAATGCTCGTGCCTTCTCTGTATGAGAAGAGGCTTTTGCCCTGCAGTGGGACAGCAATAGGCTGCTATTATTACATTTCGATGTTGCCTGCTTAGTGTTAGTGTAGGTGGGCATTAGATATGTATATGATAAGTTGTGTTATTTTATTATTATTGTTTGTTTGTGTCCTAAATTGATTATACTAACATACTCGTAGTTTAAGTAATACTAACAAATTATGGGTAATGCGCCTGAATTAAAATTGAATTAAATAAATAAAATTAGTCTCCTTTCAGAAGTTTCTTACAGGGCCTGAGTGAAAATCGATTTTGATAATGATATCGCGTTTAAACTGAAGTGACAGTGGGCAGGCCATGTTTGTCGAAGGACCAATGGCCGGTGGAGCAGACGAGTCCTGGAGTGGAGACCGCGTATCGGCAAGCGTAGTGTGGGACGCCCCCAGCTAGATGGACCGACGACCCGCAGAAAGTGGCTGAGACAGACTGGATGCGGAAGGCGGAGGACAGGGTGTTGTGGCGCAGCCTGGGAGAGGCCTATGTCCAGCAGTGGACTGCGATAGGCTGAGTTAATTGATCGCGCTCAAACGCTGCGAGTCGCCAAAAAGAGATACAGCATCAAAGCGATGAGCGATCGCGAACTCGCGCTATCTTGCTGAACCCAACTCAGAGTCGAGAGTGAGAGATGCAGCATTGATGAAGGGCCAAATCACGAATACTAAAAGTTGCAATTCTGCTGAGGCCCTAAAATAAAATAATAATAAACTTACCAATTAATTTTATCCTTTCAGAAGTGAGTAGTGCTGGATTATCAGTCTGAATGTTTTTGACAGCTAATGTAACAAGCTCATTTATGTGGTCTATACCAACGACTCGTCCAGTCTCCCCAACCATCATAGCCATACAAACTGTGAGGTATCCAGACCCAGATCCTACATCCAATGCTTTCTCCCCTGGGATTAGTTGATTCTTTAGCCTTTCTAATGCATGAGCGTGCTAAAATGAATAAAAAATCATTTCATTTTTTTAGTAAATGCCCAGACATGTTTTTATAAAAATATAATTTCAGTAAAACAAATAAACATTACCATGTGTGGGGCACTGATGGTGGCCGCATATCCAATAGATTGTGGAGAATCATGGTATGGTGCATAGGGGCAGTAATTTTTTCGGTCAACAGCTAACATGGCATTTGCTACAGCATCAGATTTTATGATGCCATTGGCTGTAAAACGTTAATAAAGAAAATAAGATTATAACTGTTGTATATAAGTACCTACATAATTCATACTGTATAAGTTTGGGTTTGTTTGGTTTTAAAGACTTAAAACCAAACAAACCCAAACTTATACCCGCAATCATAATTATTGTTTTTCCCCTACCCTTATGATTTACTCTCTTGTATGTCTAGGCTACTTAGCTCAATACACAAATAACAATATTTGGTGTTTTATTGAAGACAATAATAACCATTGGTTCAACATTGAACCTCAATGGTTATAATCTTAATATTACAAAATATAGTACATAAGTACTACTTATTTGAGCATTTTTTTTTAACCCTTTAACTGCTTATTAATCCAACAAATATTTTCGTGTCCATTTCGCCGGGGTCGTATATTTACGACCAAAATACCACAGCTTGTTTAATCTGCTTTTTTTATTTAATTTATGCTGTATTTTATCAAAAAGATTTTTCGATTCACTGTGCCACGCACTGGGGGCACGATAACTGATATGAAGTTGGGTGGTTAAAAGGCTAAATCAAGATAAGCAAGTAACATATCACACGCAATCTTAACATTCTAAGACCACCCACTGACCACACACACACACACACAAAAAACACATTCATAAAAATGAAAGTCAGTAAACATGAATTTTGCAATAGACTATATTTAAAACAGTTAATTTAACAACATTTACGTTATCAGTCAGAAAAGTTACAAACAAGTTACATGAATTAAAACATATGACTTACTAAAACCATTATTTTTCTACATAACGTATATAAATTCAAAACATTAGAAACGCAACAAATATAATTTAAAATGGGTAGGTAGGTACTGGAATAGTTGACTTATACATCTGATTATAAGACTACATAAGAGAAGTGATAGACTACCAAATCAATTTTCTTTTTGAAAATAAGCTTGTATGTATATAAATAAATATAAGTAAGTCTTTAATAATAGTATTTAAGAACATAAAATACTTACCTCTTAGGTTTCGGATCATATCAGCATTGCTTACCCCATGACTTCGCCAAGCCATGATTATTGGAAGGCTAACTCCCAGCAGGAAGATGTTACGCCATAAATAACCTATTGTGATTATAATAATGCGCTCAATTTAAATATTTTTAAAATTTTGCAATATTTTTCTGCCTTGTTAAATAATAAAATGTCAATCAAATCAAAAATTCAAAAGTGTCTGACAGCAGATGACAACACAACCACAACACAGTGACACTGACAGTGACAACTTGTCACGCTTGTCTCTGATGCCAGCTCATACCCAGCATCAATGACTATACTCGTCACAAAATAATAGGTCCCTTTTGACAGCCCATATCGTTTCATATGCCAAAGAGAGACAAACATAGCGGGACAAAGAGGGACACCCTCATGTCAAAACGGGCCTCTTATTTTTTGACAACTTTAATGGTCCAATAACATCTTCGAGTGGGGAAGGAATATGTGAGCTATTTGTTTTAAATTATAGCAGCATTTATGAAGAAGAAACAACATCACCTTCAAGTCAAGACTATGTAGTCTCCGACTACCTGGAAGCAATAGGCACACAGTCAGACAGTATAGCTTCAGTGGACATCAAATATGAAAATAAAGAGGAAAAACTAAAAAGCCTTGATACTACTAAGAGCAGGCTCAGACGATATACCTCCAATATTTATAGCCAGATATGCACCTAGCCTGGCTGCTCCTTTAGCGAAGATATATATCGCCTCAATCCGATCTGGGCAATTCCCTAAAGAGTGGAAACAGGCGAAAGTAGTACCGGTCTACAAGAGTGGAGAACCTTGTGACGTAAAGAATTATAGACCAATTTCCATCCTTTCGATTTTTGGTAAAATATTGGAGTCGTTGATTTGTCCACATATTCAGAGCTATCTTTCCAAGTTCTTAAGCGACCATCAACACGGCTTTGTAAAGAACAGATCCAGGAGTACGAATCTAGTGTCCTTTGTTGAAGTCCCATGCGAAGCCATGAATAAAAGTATGCAGGTTGACGCTGTTTATACGGATTTTATCAAGGCGTTTGATAAGGTTTCACATAAACTGCTTGTTAAAAAACTAGCTACGTATGGCATCACCGATAGTCTTCCATAGTCGTTTGGTTCTTATCTGGGTGGTCGGAAGTTTTATGTGGTTGCCAATGGGTTCCGGTCAGGCAGATATACATTTGCCTCGGGTGTCCCTCAGGGTTCTCATGTGGGCACAGTATTATTCATCATATACATAAATGACGTGACATCTTGCTTTCACAATACTAGCTTATTCCTTTTTGCAGACGACTTGATAATTTCAAGAGTCATTGGGTCTCAACAGGATGTAAACCTAATTCAAGAAGATATCGACCGATTATCTGCATGGTGTTTTCATAATAAAATCTCGTTGAATAGTTTTAAATGTAGCCACATAAAATTCACCAGAAAAGTAAATATAGATAGTGCATACGGCGTACCAAATAAACGGAGTGAACTTGTGAGAGGTGGATGTTGTACGAGATCTGGGAGTTATCTTGGACTCTAAACTCACATTTGTACCACATATTGAGAACATAATCAGTCGATCCCAACGTTTGCTTGGATTTGTCATTCGTAATGGAAAGGTATTTCAACGCCCAGATACTAAATTTGTTCTCTACAATAGCCTTATAAGAAGCATCCTGGAATACTGCAGTGTAATACGGAGGGGCCTCACTATGCAACCCACTCGCTGCGGATGGAACGAGTCCAAAAAAGGTTTGTCCGATACCTAGGGTACACAAAGGGAAGGCAATTTAAATATCTCTCCTACCTTGATAAACTAGGCTGCTACAAAATGAGTACCCTGGAAGCTCGAAGGGAGCTCTTGGATTTGAGATTCGCATATAAACTGCTCAATAACACCATTGACTGCCCACAATTGGTATCCAAGTTCAATTTCAGAGTACCCCGTAGACCACCTCTTCGCCGTACAGTGTTTGGTGCTAATTCGCCTATGCCCCGAATGTGCAAACTCATAAACAAACGCAGCGACCTGGTTAACGTCCACGCAGACTCAATATCGACGTTTGTCAGACGTAATTATCATTGGTACCTATTTAATATAACTATCTAGAATTTAAGTACATTAAGTCACCATTCTCCTGCCCTTATCCCAATCTATTTGGGGTCGGCGCAACATGTCCTTTTTTCATACTTCTCTATTATTCGTCATCTCGGTAGTCACCCCCTTTCTAGCCATGTCATCTTTCACACAATATATCCATCGTTTCTTTGGTCTTCCCCTACTCTTATAGCCATCGACATTCATACTCAAAACTTTCCTCACGACATTTTCCTCACTCCTCCGCATCACATGCCCATACCATGACAGCCGATTTTCGCACAACTTTTCAGTCACCGGTGCCTCTTTTAGACTTCCTCTTATGTACTCATTTCTTATTCTATCCATTCGTATAACACCACACATCCCTCTTAGCATTCTCATCTCAGCTGCATGCAACTGCTTTTCATTTATCCCTTTTGTGGCCCAACATTCTGATCCATACAAGACAGCAGGTCTAACCATTGTTTTATATATCTTCCCCTTTAGTTTAAGGGGAATGCGGGAGTCGCAGATTGTCCCCGTGACCTGCCGCCATTTCATACATCCAGTGTTAATCCTATGCTTAACCGTCCGATCTACTTCGCCATCGCTTTGCACGAGTGAACCGAGATACCGAAAGTCGGAGCAGACTGGGAGAAGCGCGCCATCAAGCGCTATGCCTCCAGAACTGGAGAGACCGCCGCAATCGCAGAACATATATTCAGTTTTGGTTCTGCTGATTTTCAAGCCAACATTCTCCAGTTTCTGTTGCCATTTCTCCAATCTGCTCCGAATCTCAGGTAAATCTTCACCGACAAGAACAATGTCATCGGCAAACAGCATGCACCAGGGTGCCTCTTCCTGTAGATTCGACGTCAGAGCATCCATAATCAACAGGAAGAGGTAAGGAATTAAAGCCGACCCTTGGTGCAAGCCAACAGGCACATTGAACTCGTTGGTATTCCCAGCAGCCGACCGGACGTAGGTACGAGATTGACTGTACATAGCACGAATTAACTCTACATACTTCCCGGGCAAACCTTTCTCTTTCAAGGCCCACCACAACACATCCCGAGGTACCCTATCATACGCTTTCTCCAGATCAATGAACACCATGTGCAAGTTCTTGTGTGCACGTCTGTACTTCTCGCACAATTGGCGGAGTGCAAAAGTGGCGTTGCAAGTCGCGTGGCGCGGCGAGTGCAAAAGTTAAGTACATTAAGTCTCTGGTTAAATTAAATTAAATAATTACAAAGAGCAATTTGCATGTGGTTTGCCTGTAATTGGTTGTGCAGTTAGGTTTAAGACACAATTACTTATATGTTCCTATTTGTATAATATCTGTAACAACTGCTGGTGAACCTTAATTAAATAAATAAATAAAGATAATAAAAAATATGAATAGCCACATGGATGGAAAAAAAAATTCAGATGTATAGTTTAGTGTGAGTGAGAGTCTGTGTGTGTGTGTGTGTGTGTGTGTGTGTGCGTGTATGTGTGTGTGTGTGTATGTGTGTGTGTGTGTGTATGTGTGTGTGTGTGTGTGTGTATCTGTGTGTTTAGTTTTTATCTCACTTGCAATGTTCATGTTCAAGCAGTAAAAAATTGTTGTTAACTATTGCATAATTAATTGAAAAATCACGAAAATTTTTTTTTACTGGTGGATAATTGTTCATCCATCTATCCAGTAAGTGCATGATTTTTTTCATTTCTTAATTTTCATATTTTTAATATGTTTAAATATTTTTTATTGTTAGTGTCCGAAGTGGGTGTGGCTTGCGCAAACCCGTTTTCGGCTGTATTTTCACACCTCTGGGAAAATTATAAATATTGGTCCTACAGTTGCAAAAGTCAAAATTATCTTTTAGGAAATTTCCTCTTCTTTTTTATTTTTTTTTAAAGATTTCAAAAATATTAATTAGTTTTTGAGATATGAAAAACAAAACCCCTTTTTTAATTTCAGTAAATTGTTTATAACTTTTGCAATTTTTGCGAGCGGAACTTTATTTTTTTCAAAAATAATCTACATGCTATGCCGAATCGAATGACATCTTGTTCATAATTTTCCGAGACTGCTGAAAAAAGTTGAACAAAAAAACTTTTTTACAAAATTAAAGTTATTTTTCACTCTGTAGTATTTTTTTGGAAGTCTGTTGTTTTTTTTTTTTTTTGTAAAAAAGTTTTTTATTTTTCACTTTTTAGTGGGTCAATTTCACCTAAGTTACAATAGCCTAATGTCAACTAACTGCACATCACCTATTACAAAATATTGCTTTTCCCGATACAAGGACGTTAATTGTTTTGTTTGTTGAGGAGTTCTCCCAGTAAGGAACCAGGAGAACTGGAACTGATGGTGAAGTCACCATCAGCTCCATTTCAACATATGTATTGTGACGAGCATAAATTGCTTAGCAATAATCGAATTGCAAGCCGTGAAATACGTATTATTGAGTAGTTCCGATGGCCATCTCTGGTCTTTCTCATCAGTTCCACTTCACTAAATGGTGCTTTCCGGGAGCAAATGCACGACTTTCTACAAAAAAATACCCAAATCGTTATAGGTGTGCCTATAAAATTTTAAGGTTCCCCTCGATTTCTCTGGGATGCCATCATCAGATCCTGGTTTCCTTATCATGATACCACCCCTGGGATATCTCCTTTCCAACAAAAAAATAATCATAAAAATCGGTTCATAAACGACGAAGTTATCCGCGAACACACATAAATTAAAAATATACAGGGTGTCCAAGAACCTGGCGTCCAACTGGATTCCCACGATGCCCCAAGTTCTAACAGTACTCAGAAAAATATTTTAAAAAATCCACCCCATGTACTTACAGAATTATACTGATTTCAAAAAAAAAGGGGAAATGAGCACCCTGTGACATACTTTTGAATGCTGTGACTGCTAATGCTGATAATTTCGATATTTCTTGGAGGTTTTGTAATCTAGGGTATTGCTGTGTCTAAATAGAATGTAAAAATAATGTACTTATTGTACCATTTTAAAATAAAATATTATTTTAACTAAAGGTGATATGGAAAACTATTGAATTTCGCAACTTTGACCGACTGTAGTGTAAAAAAAATGTACCAAAATAGTATGGCAAGTGACGTCAAATTTTGACGCGTTTATTCCTCTTTTTAAAAAGGTATAATACTTACACATTAATTTGAAAAAAAAAATTTTTGATAATATTTTTACTCAACAACCCAATTTTTACGATGTCTAACAGAATTCTTAGAAAGAAAAATTTACGACGAATTGAATCTAACCTCTAAAGAATTACTATTGTATGCTCATAAAAATAACAACAGGCCTCTCAAAAAACAGGTTAGACCGTAAGGGACGGTATGTGCATGCATCTCACCATAGTGATTCGTTATTACAACAGGAGGGAGCAAGACAGAAACTATCTTTGCGATTTGCTGGTTCTTCTTTATGGTACCCCATTATTCAGGTAAGAGTGAGGGAGAAAAAGGTTAGAGGTGCGAGTGAGATAGATAGTGACGCTATCTGGGATCGTGCTATTTAGGATAACAGTACGGTCAGTACGCGTCACTGCCTCCTGCCGTTACTACGCACCTCTCTCTTATTGTTACCATTGATCACGTACTACGATTTAAAGCTTTGTTTATTGGACTCGATTACTCTTTGTGCTCTGGACTTTGAAACGAACTCTTTACGACGACCTTTGCCTGTGTTTGGACAGTTTGTGTTTTGTGTGTGCTACCATGGCGACCTACACTCCGCAAGAATACGCAAATATGCACTACATTTATGGAGAATGTAGAGGTAATGGACGAGCTGCAGCGAGACTTTACAGAGAAAGGTATCCGAGGGCTACGCGATATCCCGACCATCGAGTTTTCATTAATGTGCACAGATCACTATGTGACGGGCGGTTCCCCAATCAAGTAGCTGGTGAAGGACGACCCGTAAATGACTTCATACGCGATGAAGTTTTAGAGGCGGTGTCGGCAAATCCAAGCATCTCTGTGCGAGGAATAGAAGCTGATACGGGGATACCGAAGAGCACAGCACACAGTATTCTCCAAAAAGAAGAATATCATCCGTACCACGTACAGCGAGTGCAAAGTCTTTTACCTCGAGACTATCCGAGCCGAGTCGCGTTTTGTGAAACAATCCTGCAAAAACATCGAGAAGACGAAAACTTTATCGACAAAATTTTGTGGTCAGATGAATCAACATTTAAGAAGGATGGCTACATGAACCTACACAACTTGCACGAGTGGCATGTGGAAAATCCGCACTTGATGCGAGAAGATAGATCCCAGTACCGGTTCAAAGTGAACATGTGGACCGGTATTCTCTGTGGGAATATTATTGGTCCATTTGAGATGCCCGAGAATTTGACTGGCGAATCATATTTAAATTTTCTTCAAAATGATTTGCCAAACTTACTAGAAGAGACCCCACCAGATATGTGGTTCCAACACGACGGCTGTCCAGCACATTTTCGCGTATCCGTTAGAGAGTTTTTGGACGAGCAATACCCGAACAGGTGGATTGGGCGATCAGGAACAATCCCGTGGCCAGCCCGCTCACCTGACTTAAATCCGCTGGATTTTTTTTTCTGGGGAACTATGAAGGAGCTCGTTTATGCGAAGCCCATTAATGACATCGCTGACCTTCGTGAGAAGATAACACAAGCAGTGCAGGTGATACGTCAAAAAAGTTACTCGCGAAACATAAAGCGGTCCTTTTTAAGGAGAGTGAGAGCTTGTATTGCCGCGGGTGGTCAACATTTTGAACATTTATTGTAATAAAATATCTTTAAACTAACATTCTTTGCTTTTATTCTACTGGGAACCCATCTACCTGTGTGTATTTCCTTCTTGCTCACTCTTGGAACCGAAGTAAATAATAGTAGTAACATAACAGTTTCTAAGATAAGAAAGGGTCCGACAGTTACCGTTAGTAGGTAGGCACTTCGTAAAAATTGGGTTGTTGAGTAAAAATATTATCAAATTTTTTTTTTTCAAATTAATGTGTAAGTATTATACCTTTTTAAAAAGAGGAATAAACGCGTCAAAATTTGACGTCACTTGCCATACTATTTTGGTACATTTTTTTTACACTACAGTCGGTCAAAGTTGCGAAATTCAATAGTTTTCCATATCACCTTTAGTTAAAATAATATTTTATTTTAAAATGGTACAATAAGTACTTTATTTTTACATTCTATTTAGACACAGCAATACCCTAGATTACAAAACCTCCAAGAAATATCGAAATTATCAGCATTAGCAGTCACAGCATTCAAAAGTATGTCACAGGGTGCTCATTTCCCCTTTTTTTTTGAAATCAGTATAATTCTGTAAGTACATGGGGTGGATTTTTTAAAATATTTTTCTGAGTACTGTTAGAACTTGGGGCATCGTGGGAATCCAGTTGGACGCCAGGTTCTTGGACACCCTGTATATATTTGGTCGAATTGAGTAACCTCCTTTTTTTGAAGTCGGTTAAAAAAAAGCACTCGTCGACTAGACTAGCAAATTAAACTGACCTGTCATCTGTCACTGTCACAGCTCACAGCACAGTTTACTTTTATGGTACCTAGGTGTCTGACTGCTGTAGTCTGTTGACTGCTCACCACAGAGTACAATTTGTATATCTGATCACTTGTCCAGTCGCTGATCGCTGTTTCTTTTCGCTCTACATAATTCAGTTTGGACGGTTCACCACAGAGTAGGTACTTTTTTGGTTCACCATACTTGGGTAAATTGTTGTAAATATACTAGCTGTTCGGTTATAAAAACAGAACTCATTTCCTTTACCAATAAAATTAAATCTCAAAACCAATAATACTACTGCACTCGCAAACATTATTTTTTATAAAACAATGCTCGCAAACTAAAGTTGGAAAAATCTGTTGAATGTCTGATACCGTTAATTTGCTCTTCAAATGTGAATGCCTGTGACTAATTAAGTGTAAATAATATATACTTCAGTTAAATAATACAAGAATATGGTGTGTGACGGTCCTGATCCTCCTGAAAACAATCCTCACGAGCTGGTCCCACCCCCTAGAAACGAAATGATAATGAACGGTAATCAGGGCGACGACAGTGACGAGGAACATGAATACTTCGGGTACGAGCCTTTGGCGCAAGGTCCAGAACAGGCACTTTCAGAACACGATAGCGAAGACGACGCAGAGGTAGATACAATATGACAGAAACTGGTTAAGTGATCCTAATCATTGTTACATACTTATGATTGTATGGGCCTGAACCTACATAGTGAGATTTTACTAACTACACTGCAAGTACTTATGGTACAGTAATTGTTTGAATAACAGATGTAGTTTTTGATCAGAATAAGTTATTAATGATGATCATGCTAGGTAGATTATTTGGTAGCAGAAATGTATAGAGGAGCTTGTGGCTACGTAATAACAGCCGCACGGGTTGATCCATCAGGTTAAGCTACGCTTGCCGGGGTTGGTCCGTGGATGGGTGGTTGACCATCTTTACATACCGAGACTGCTTCGTGCCTCGGAAAGCACATTAAGGCGTTGGTCCCGGTTTGACAGTTGTTACGGGTTGTCAGAAGCCCGAAAGTCTGACAACCAGTCTTATCAAGGGGAATTGTATTACCCAGTTACTGGTTTGTGGAGGTCCGATAGGCAGTCGCTCCATGTAAAATACTTGTATTCAGCTGCATCCACTTAGACTGGAAGCGTCGCCCAACAGTTGGGAAAAGGCTAGGCAGATTGAAATGTAAGTTAATAAATAAACATTAACAGCCTGTTTTCTTTTATGTAGAATCCTGTAACACCTCCAGATGATGTGCCAAGTATAGAAACAATGGAAAATGTTCTTAGTAGAGAAGTATGGAGTACACCAAGGCATACAGATGATATACAGATGGACAGTGAGAGAGCACAACAGGTGAGACTAATTCAGCAAACTTGTATGTAATTTCCTTGCTCCAGGGTGTAAGAGAGAGTATTCTGTTTACACAAGATCTGTAATACCTATTTCCCACAAAGCCTGTTTTAAGAAGTGATGATTATAATAAATTCCAATTTTTATTTTGTTTTTAGGTCATGAGAGCTATGCAAAACTTTGCTTTGCCCCAGGCCTCAATCCCAGAATGGGCTCAGAGCATCTCTGAAGAACAGTGGAAACAGACTCTCAATGAGCAAATAGAAAGATTGAAGAATAACAGATAAGCAATTAAATATAGAGTATTAAGATGAAAACAATAAAAAAAATATTTAAATATCCAATATTCATAGTTGTAAATGTATGTAGGTATAATATTATAGTTTATTTCATAGCTTCCACATTTTTCTTATTCTATTACAAACTCGCATTATAATATCAACAAATATTAGATTATTTTACTAAATAATAACGCATTATATGCAGTGAGGTTACTACCTATATTTTATTTAAAACTTTTTTGCTCTATTCAATTTGTTGGATCAAATATAACAGCACTAAAAGTCACAAGTTTAGTCCTTTCATTTCTTATAAAGATATAAAATGGTGAGTCCGCATAGAATTGTTCAGCTGAACGTGCTAATATTGCGCTTGTAGCAGCCACTGCCTCCGTCCCATACTCTAAAACAAAAATTTTTTACTGTAAAAAATTACAATGATTGTAGTCATGGCTATTTGTTAGCACTTGAATAGTGGAAATAAACATAAACCACAAATTATTCTCGTCTCAGGAGTAGAGTCAAACCTATTTGGTTGTTACAACATCAGTAAATACAGCTTGTGTGCTGACAGAACCTTAAATGGATAAATAGCATTGTTTTACTCTATTAACTATACCAGTGTCAGTTATAGTATGCCATATTATGCACATTGTTGGGGCCAACCCATCGCACTCTCTGACCAAGCATGCGTTTTTACAATTGCTGAATTGCATAACTTGGTAACATAATATCCCTTAGTAAGTGTATCTGTGCTATGCATGCATACTGTTATTATTAAAATAAAATATTATTTCACATACCATTTATAGTTATCTTAACATCATGCAATATGGAGTCTACATGAATCCCTGGATTAGGAAGGCTGTCTAACATGTTCCTATCTCCTTTTGATTCAACTTCTCCATCCCTTAGTTTTGTAATTGTTTCCTCTTCAGTCTTATTCACGACCGTATTGCTATTTATCATAAGAGCGAAGTTTGCTTCTCCTGGTATGAACATGGATTTAATCCCAATAGCTTTCAAAGTATTCTCCAAATTGGTGCTACTTTTAATTTCCATTTTAGGGAATCGTACAACACATTTTCTAGTGTTCATCTGGTTTATTATATCGTCAATATGCTTGTAGTCTATCTTTTCCATAAGATCTAACAATGTTACTTTTTTAGGGAACCTAGGTTTCAAAGCGTACATAGTTGTTTCACTATCATTATAGGGCAATGCTATTATGTGCAAATCTGTAAACAAAAACGGTACTTAGTTTAATAATGCCACAACCACGAATGGTTAACGTTGGCAGGCAATCATTAGACACATTAATATAATGAATAGAAGACAAAGACGTACCATGTTTTTCAGAAAATAGATACCGAAAATTACCGAAATTTAACATGAGATCAGCCATGACTTCATCTGTTGATCTTTTGAATGACATCCTGGAATATTTTACAAATGAATGAGTTACACAAAAACTGTCATTACAATTTACTAGCGAATTGTGGTGTTGAAGAATGGTTGGCCTTCGTAAGTTCAAGGTTACCTTCGCAAGCTCCTAATCCTAACTTTTTGCTTTTGACTTGGCGCTATTCTGACCGTACTGAGGATTATTTCACTGAAAATCTCAATCAAATAAAACCATTAAGGGGACATCAATTTTTGTGTTTTTAAAATTCCTATAAAACCAATTGTATATTTCAATCAATCTGCCTAGCCTTTTCCCAACTATGTTGGGGTTGGCTTCCAGTCTAACCGGATGCAGCTGAATACCAGTATTTTACATGGAGCGACTGCCTATCTGACCTTCACAACCCATTAACTGGGTAATACGATACCCCTTGGTAAGACTGGTTGTCAGACTATCGGGCTTCTGAGTCTTCTCCGTAACGACTGACAAACGAATGACGGCCGGGACCAAAGGCTTAACGTGCTTTCCGAGGCACGGAGGAGTCTCGGTATGTAAAGATGGTTACCCATCCACGGACCAATTCCAGCAAGCGTAGCTTAACCTGATGGATTGACCCGTGCGGCTGTTATTACTTAGCCACAAGCTCCTCAAAAACCAATTGTATAAATGGTTAAACCATTTGGATTTTCCATATGTTTTATTCGACTATATTGTCTACTGCTGTACTAAAACTGAAACATGATTAGGTATCTACTTGAGCAGCACCGTCTATTTTCTGTTTTTACCCGACTACGGCAAAGCCAAAAGGAAGGGTTATGATTTTAGCAGTCTATGTATGTATGTAAAGTATGTATTTACGTGTGTTCCACCGTAGCACCTAAATTACTGAACCGATTTTAATGAATGAGGTATCAATAGATTCGTAATAATGGTACGGGTGACATAGGCTATATAAATTCTCTCCCTAAATTTAATACGGTGGACTTAACACGTAAATTTCTGACCTCGAAATTTTTTTTATTGAGATAATCATGACATATTTGGTAGGTATCAAAAGAAAGGTCTTGACAAGCACATTACAATATGTATATATGTCATATTGTTTAAGTAAATAAATATGTTTACATTGTTAAAAATACGTAAAAGTAAATAATACTATTTTAATAGCTGACAGACCGACCGCGGCGAGTGTGATTTTTCAGTAGTCGGGTTTTAGTTTCAAGCATTCCCGTTGGAGCACCAAAGGTATTCCCATTTGAGCACCTACGGTGCAGTAGCTTCTAGTGATGGGGTGTTTAATAAAACATTTTGATACAAATTTGACCACCGTGGGATACCTCAAGGGCATTGACATTGACCTTGAGGTCAAGGTCAACATTTCGAAAGTCAAGATCCGTGATTCTCCTCGGGTTACTGACCTTGACCTCAGGATCATTCACCCTGAGGTCCAGGTCAGTGCTATCAAGGTATCCCATGATGTTCTAAAGTACTGCCAATTTATATCGATATGTTTTATTAAACACCCCATCACTAGAAGCTACCGTAGGTGCTCAAAACTTCAAAAGGGAATAAAGTTGAATATTTTTTATTGTTCCCTTTTGAGCACCACGTTAAAATATTGATTGGTGCTCAGATGGTAACACCTTTGGTGCTCAATCGTGAATGCTTCTATAATTTTTCAACTTAATTTTTATTACTACTATTGTGCGTAGTAAACAGTTCTTTATCAGTGGCGTAATTTAAGATTCAGCGCCCAGGGCCTTTAAGGTTTTCCGCCCCCTTTGATTTCTAAGGCCGCCCCATGAATTAACGGAAAGTAGCAAAAACTTTGAATTATAAAATAAAATCCAGCTGTGTTGATGTGGGCTGAAAATGATGATATTGAATCAAAAAACCGGCCAAGTGCGAAAGTCGGACTCGCACATGAAGAGCTTCGTACCACCGTAAACCTACAATATTTAACACTACCTACATTTTTTTTTAATGTTTTTTTATTTATTTAAGTATGAAATTAAAATAGGTACACCAACAGCATACACTCGTACATAGTACATTAAATACTAAAAGTTAACAGGTAGGTATGGTTTCTTATGTACACCTATTTACCAAATTACAGGTGTACACGACATTCACATAAAACAAAGCAACCTACGTAAATAATATCAAATTAAAATTAAGTAAGTATTAATTAATATGAAAAATAAAAGTATAAGCAAACAAAACAACAAAAAACTGACTTACACAAATATCAATAAAGATATAAAATACATAAATACTAACTAAAATAAGCTTAATTATGTACTATGGGCCAAAGTTCCGCATGATCACCTCTAACGCGATAATCGCATAGCACGGCTCACGACTCGATCGCACAATGTTCGTTTGCCAAAGTTCCGCATGACCACCTCTAAGGCGATAATCGCATAGCACGGCTCACGACTCGATCGCACAATGTTCGTTTGTCACTAGCTGCGCTCTCGCAGGAATATTTTCTTAAGTGAGCATGCTTAAGTTTTGTCCATAGTACCTATGACATTTTTATAGGTAGGTAAACAAAAGAGTGACAGTCAGAAAAGTCCCATGTAATCCTGTAGCCTATTGCTATCAAACGGGCATAAATCCAGACTCCGGGCTGCTACTGAGAAATTCCAGATGGAAAGACCCAATAACACTGCCCGACCTGGGAATCATACCCAAGATACGCTCAGCAGCAGCGCTTGCAACCACTAGACCAACGAGGCAGTCAACCTCTGCCAGGCCAGGAGCACTCCGCATTTCAGGTATGAAGCTACAAGTACGCGGCGGGCTCGACCTGTCGAGCTAATTCAGTGCGGGCTGCCGCGCGCCGGGCGGATCACACGTTAGTTCGATACTCACTCACACACGCCGCGTTGTAAAAGGCAACCCTAACGAGTCAGAAGGTATAAGAGTTACGCGAAAGAAAGAGAGGCAACTTATAGGTGAATTATAACTGTAGGTATTACCGCTGTGCGACATGAATTGCACTTTATTGTGTCGTATCAAGAGTCGCTATTTATTTCAATGATATTGCGGAGTGAATCTTCTGTACTTGTACTATTACGTGTTCTGTGCCTCCTGTCTACCTTTCGGGGCAACGAGGCGTAATGTTATATTTTATGTTTATAGTGTTTTATGTTTTTAGTTCAGAAGTAGAGCTTACTTTGCTGTGTATTCCGGCACGAAAGGCTGTTCCCACTGGCCACTAAAGTATAGTGCACTTAATAGTACCACTTTGGTAGATATAGGAAGTGGTTGTTTTAAGAAATGCTGTACGTGTCCTTCCGTGTGATTATTCACCCATCTGAAAAGAGCATGATGAAAGTTGGTCATTGGGTTAAGTAATAGGTACCTACATACATACTTAGTTATTTTTTCTTCAAGTACCTATGCAGGGTCAAATTAAATTAGCTAGCGAAACTTCGCTGACGTGATGGGTGGCGATATCTAAACACGACAAAATAAAAAAGATTTGATGATTTTTTTGGGGTCAATGACCGCTTGTAGTGTTGTTTATTGCAGTGTGAGTTGATAAAATCTGTTTCATCGTGTTGAGAATTGCACAAAAAGATCAGATTTTTAAACTGATATTAAAATATCCGTTTAAAAATCTGATTTTTTTGTGCTTGATGACTTAGTGCTTGATGATCCCAAAAAAAACATCGTCAAATTGTTATTTTTTTTTTATCATGTTTACATAATGTAATCGATCGATGCCTACCCATAACATCTGCGGAGTTTCGCTAGCTAGTTTTATATGACCATGTATGTATAGTCGACTGCTGGCTATTTTTACACTCGGTCGTTAGTGCAATACTTACCTGCAGCTGGTTTACTGGGGTACTAGTGTGTTAATAAAAATCAGCTTAGTGTTAGTTGAGACGGTAAATGTATTGTTTTGAAACTCACTCATTAATCGTATTTTTAGTTTCTTCAGTTTCGTTAAAGTTAGCACTGAGTACATCCCCCCGGTAGACGTCGTACAGATAGTTGCGATACAACTCACGTAACGGCGCGTGCGCATCCACAAACATTGCATCAGCGTACAAAGTTTTCGAAGAAACGTTAGTATTTAAAGCCTGCAGAAGTTCGCCGAACTGTTCGTGGTTTTTGCGGTTTTGTAAAATATCTGTTGAATTTTGAAAGCCAACATAAAATAAACAATAAAAACATTTTATTTTTAACGAGTCATTCATGGTAGAAATACCTGTAACAGTTTATAAATTAAATAAATTAGACATGAGATTATAGCAACATCTGTGTGACGTGTGACTAGATGAAATTCACACCTTCACTTTAGAATTATAAACCAAACATATAACGTAAACTTTACGCAACTATTTTATTGTTTACCTTGGGAAAAACCGAGGGTCTCGGCGATTTCATTATGCGTTGTCCCGACACTTCCGAGTAACGTCATGGCAAGCAGACCTAAAACAATTTTATAAATAGCATAACATCACACTTGTTATCCCCGAAGGGCTGGCAGAGGTGGTATAGTAGTTACAGTACACCCACATTTCGCCAGTTATGTTTATGTGCGCGTAAGCCTATAATGGCTGTCAACGGGGCACTGGCATAACTCCTAATGGATAAACCCATAGAAATTTAATAAAAACAGTAAACCCAATTACACTTTGCGTGACCTGCAAGGCAATTGCGTACGTAGCACAGTTACAGTAGGAATCGGTTACATTTTGACAGTTTAACAAAATTCATTGCGTTATTTACGTTGTTGAGCAGACAAATTCAATTTTCGAACATATGAAGCAATGGATTAGCAATATGCTTCAAAATCATCCAGATTGTGATTGATAGTGTGTGCAAATAGGATGCGGGGAATCGAGGAGCTCACGCTCAGAAGTCGTGCTTGCGATGATCACTAGACCAACGAGGCAGCACCTACGAGGTGCATTCAATAAGTACCTAGCCTCATCGCCAGAGGGCGCTGTAGTTTCAAAAGAGTTTTACCACAGTGTAGCACATTCTTTTTTAATTCTTTTTTCAAATTTTCATTCCAATCCCTTCATTTGTTTTAATTTGACAACTTATGGAAGCGAACGTGTCGATCGGTTTTACAAAAATGGAAAAAGAGCAATATCGTTCGGTGATTCGATTCCTATTTTTGGAAGGGAAAACGCGCATCGAAATCAAAGAGCGCTTGGATGCTGTGTACGGTGACTCTTCTCCATCGATGGCCACCGTCAAGAATTGGTTCAACGAGTTTGCACGTGGCCGTACGTCGGTTTTTGATGAACCACGTCCAGGTGCACCGAAAACAGCTGCTACGGAGGAAAACATTAAAAAAATCCATGATCTCGTATTGGCAGATCGCCGATTGAAGGTTCGGGAGCTAGCTGAGACTGTAGGCATTTCAGAAGGAACAGTGCATCATATTCTTCACGAGGAACTCGGCATGAGAAAGCTGTCGGCGCGATGGGTGCCGCGTTTACTCACACCAGAAAACAAGCGCAACCGTGAGACCACATCGGAGACGTGTTTGGCGCTGTTTAAGCGGAATCCAGCGGAGTTTTTGCGTCGTTTTGTGACCGTCGATGAAACCTGGATCCACTGGTACACACCAGAGACCAAGGAGCAATCAAAACAATGAATCCAGACCGGGGAACGTGCTCCAAAGAAGGCGAAAACTGTAAAATCGGCCGGAAAAGTTATGGCCACAGTTTTCTGGGATTCACAAGGTGTGATCTACATCGATTACCTCGAGAAGGGTAAAACAATTACAGGGCTTTACTATGCCGATTTATTGGGCCGATTCGACGCCGAATTACAGAAAAAACGACCCCATCTAGCGAAGAAAAAAGTGCTGTTTCACCACGACAACGCACCGGTTCACACGTCTGCCGTTGCCATGGCCAAATTGGTCGAATTACGCTACGAATTGCTGCCCCATCCACCGTATTCTCCAGATTTGGCCCCTTGTGACTTCTTTCTGTTTCCTAATCTGAAAAAATCACTCGCCGGGAATAGATATGGATCGAATGAGGAGGTCATCGCCGCCACGGAGGCCTATTTTGCAGAGTTTGACAAAAACTATTTTTCGGACGGGTTAAAAAAGTTGGAGCATCGCTGGGCTAAGTGTATCGAACTAAAAGGAGACTATGTTGAAAAATAAATTACCACTTTTCCAAAATTTTCGTTTACTTTTTGTAGGCTAAGTATTTATTGAATGACCCTCGTACAATGATATTGTATGTAAAAAGACGTAGATAGGTTACCGACCCAACATTCGGTGTTCAAAAACGGCACAATTTCGTACGATTACATGACATGTGGAAATAGGACAGCATGTCTTAATTATCGGGTGCGAAAAAGAGACAAGACGACGAAAATGTGGCTAATTAGCCAGATTTTGACGTGCCACTTGCGGAGCGTGTGTAACCTATCTACCTCTTTCTACATATAATATCATTGCCCTCGTACCTACAATTTATTAATAATTGACGGTTATTTTATAGAAGTATTTTATAATAATGAATTTTTTTTTCACCCGCCTTCGCAGGCGCGACAGCTCCGTCAGCACAATACGATGCTTTGCTACTGATGCGCGCAATTTGACATCCACCCTATATTTCCATTTTTGTCCATTGTCTCAGATTACTGACCCAAGTTACCGTACGTTGCGATCTATTGTGGGTAGCTTGCCTCCATGAAGCATCTATGTTAGAGGATTTGGTTTCCGCACTTAGTCCTTCAGGTGGACCGTTGTGCGTGGGCTTCATGAAGCATTATGTTTGGTGGGTATCTTTTACCGCGTGTGTCGGTGAAAACAAAGAAACTATTTTGGGGTTTGCAGTTGGATTAGTCCCATCTCGGCTCGTTCCCATCTTGGCACCCATGAATTTATTGGGAATTTTTTGTGGACATGATAAATAAATTCATGGGTGCCGAGATGGGACTATACCTTGCAGTTAGGCAGAATGGTGTGTGTATGGTAGGTATAGGTACACTGCTACATATCAAGCTATACATAAAAGTTATTCATAATGATGAGTACAATGACCCCGCGGTTGTGCATTCAATTCTGGAACATGTTGTACCTACCTATATGCTTATATTTTATTTAACAATGGAATCAGCACCCATAATGAGTGACACAATATAAATCGGAATTGGTTTCATTTTGACAGTTCAACAACAGTCATTGCGTTGTCGAGCAGACAAATTTTTCAAACATATGAAGCAATGGATTAGCAATTTGCTTCAAAATTATTAAATTCCGATCGATAATGTGTCAAGTACGCAATTAGGGTGCTGTAGTGTAGGACTAGGTTTAAAAATTGTTAGGTATAATAAGTAAGTAAGTATATTGCTTACCAGCAACACCTGTTGGTGAGACTATAATGTTATCATTTTTCTTTTCATTCATCATTTTCACCAGTAGTTTGTAACCAAAATTATTTATAGCATTTGCTATTAGGTTTTTTTTTTGGATAGTTGGCATTGTCGTGCTGAAAATAGATTTACAATTTATTGAGCTCTTTAATACATAGGTACCCATTCTCGCACCCTTACCTTGGAAGCCTAGTGGCTTACCTATGGTCTATATACGCTACTACGACCACGTCAGCGGCGGGGTAATTTCGTAACACACTAACAATTGTAATGCGCTTCATTTTGACAATTCGACAACATTCATTTCGTTATTTAGCCACGTTGTCGAGCAGTAGAATTTTTCAAACATGAAGCAATGGAAAGAAAGAAAGAAAGAAAAACGTTTATTGAAAAACGAACGAACGTTTTTTGAATGGATTAGGAATTTATTTTCAAATCCTTCATATTGTGAAAGAATTCAATTTGCGTACGGGACGGTAGAAGAGCAGCTAATACAGGGTGGAATGTTCGAAGGTACCTGGAGGGAAAGTAGGTACCTACCTACTCTAAATACTGAAGACAACAAATTTTACTCAAAGGAAACTCAAATTCAAAGCATTTATTTCAAATAAACCAATTACAGGCACTTTTGAATTGTCAAGGGGTCGGTCAGTCAGAAAGATGAAGCTAGTTGCCCATTCCAAAGCGTAGTAGGTTCCTATGGAGAAGAACGCACAAAGAAACTCCACGGACACTCTTCTAAACCAAAATATTTTACAAAATATTGGTTACATCGTTCATGTTGAAAATATACACGTGAGAACAACGCAGAAAGACGTGCACGTTAAAAAGCGTCCGTAATAAAAAGATAAAAACTAAAAACAACTAAATTAAAAATAAGCCGTGGCAGCAAAGAGACGACCAGTCCCAACTGACGGCGCCCGTTCACGAACATGATGCATGGATCAGCACCATAGATATAAGATTTCTATGATCAGCACAAATTATCTAAACCATTTTGAAGGGAACTTAATGATCCAACACACACGCCACCACCAGCGGGACATTTGAGTGAGCATGACATATGTACTCTCAACCGCCAGGGCACATTCAAGTCAGTGAAAGACGTATCCAGTAAAAGGTAGCTTAATAGTAGCTACATAGTGCTCACACATGTGCTATGCAATTATATAATAAGTACTAAGAGATTGAATTTAAACAATGCAAAGAACGTTTTCTCTCTTCTTAATCTTTAGCAGTTCCAACAATATTTTCGAATGCTAATCAATTAGTTTATGCGTCCTTGTGGAGCAGGACCAGCATTTAGCCAAGCATTTTTGTCAGCGATGTAATCTCCCAACTTATAATATGCCTGGCTGGATAGTGTGCGTTTTATACAAGATTTAAATTTCGTTTCATTCAGCTGGAGTATGTGGGGAGGTATTTTATTATAACATTTGAAACGGTACCCCATGAAGGATGAGTCTACTTTAGCCAGTCTGAAACCCGGTTGAACTAATTGGTCCCTATTTCTAGTCCTATAATTGTGTATTTCACCTCTATTACCGAAAATATTTAGATTTTTATTCAAACATTCCTTTATTTTTAAAAAGATACAAAACTGCATTTAAAGGTTTTGAAAATACGCTTGCCACACCCGTCACCCGGGAATCGAACTGCCTAAAATCCGAATAAATAACACCATGTAAGTACTTTTATCGCACCAATCGATAGGGTCAACCTGGGTCAATCATAAGGATCTAATCTCTCTAACAATCATGATAAATTAAATAAAAGGAAAACCATATAAATCCAATGGGACAAGACAAAGCACTTTTACTCAAAGGTCCATCAGATTACATTTAAGAGCCTATACAACAACAATCAATCTGCCTAGCCTTTTCCCAACTATGTTGGGGTCGGCTTCCAGTCTAACCGGATGCAGCTGAATACCAATATTTTACATGGAGCGACTGCCTATCTGACCTCCACAACCCATTAACTGGGTAATACGATACCCCTTGGTAAGACTGGTTGTCAGA
This sequence comes from Cosmia pyralina, assembly GCA_946251885.1. Classification (NCBI taxonomy): domain Eukaryota; kingdom Metazoa; phylum Arthropoda; class Insecta; order Lepidoptera; family Noctuidae; genus Cosmia; species Cosmia pyralina. The sequence goes on from OX276346.1 coordinate 19,966,861, forward strand.
CTTTCGGGCTTCTGACGACCCGTAACGACTGTCAAAGATCCACGAATGACAGCCGGGACCAACGGCTTAACCTGCTTTCCGAGGCACGGAGGAGTCTCGATATGTAAAGATGGTCACCCATCCACGGACCGACCCCGGCAAGCGTAGCTTAATCTGATGGATCGACCCGTGCGGCTGTTATTACTTAGCCACGAGCTCCTCCTAAGAGCCTATACAACCTCAGCTCAAATTCAAATTTCGCCCCCACTTCCCCGCGCAACTTCTCTTTATTTCGCGCGCACACTACTGCCCGCGGTCACGCGGGCACACGTTGTCAAAGCGATCTTGTTATACGAGTAAATCACACTATTATCGGACGAGTACGCACGGGCCACTGCTACAGATCAAGCTATATATTGTCCAGTATAAGCTGATCTCGCATTCTATAGGATTTCCTTACAATGAGAGGTTAGTGTAAATTGGAAATGTATAGCTTGGTGTGTAGCCGTGTCAAGTAATAAAAGTATCAATAATAATTTAATATTAACTTGTCATTATACGAACATAAAATTTGTATATCGAAAATTTAATTTCAACTACTAACGGCTACTCAACAAGCTACATTTTCCAGTATAAGCTGACCTCTCATTGTACGAAAAGCCTATACAATGAGCGATCAGCTTATACTGGAACGGTAAACCTTGATATGTAGCCGTGCACACTATTTTACCTACTGCTACAAAAACTAGTCAAGAGTAAGCCAACTTTGCGCTTACATCAGGTAATAACCAATTAACAATTATCTTTGATGTCATATAGGTAATAAAATAACGAATAACTATTTAGCTAAGAACATTGCAATTTTTTTTAAAGTTACTGGAAATGAAGAATAAATTATATTTTCGAGCAACTAATTTACCCTTTTTTTCGTTAAATTATAATACGTCAAGATTTTATGGTTTTCCTTTCATTTAATGTATCATGTTTGTTAGAGAGATTTGATCCTTATAATTGACCCTATCGATTGATGCCATAACAGTGCACGGTGTTATTTTTTCGGATTTAAGCCGGTTCAATTCCCGAGTGTGGTACGCGAATTTTCGAAAATCGTTGAATGCAGATTTGATTCTTTTTAAAAATAAAGGAATGTTTCCTTTGAGTAAAATTTGCTGTCTTCAGTATTTAGAGTATACCTACTTTTCCTCCCAGGGACGCTTCGAAAATTCCATCCTGTATATTGATAAACCTCTTAGGTAGGTACCATCGCGGTGCGGTGAACCACTTTTGAACCTTAATACCATAGTAATAAGGTCGGGAAATGGTTCACAGCACATGTCCGCGAAGGTTCCTACCTACCTAATTTATTAGCATTTACAAACCTTAATACTGGATCAACATCTACTGTCTCTTGTCCAGACCATTGAATGCAAAGTGTTGTTAGGGCTAAAAAGATCCACGCTCTGCCCACCATTTTCTGAAAATAAAATAAAATAGGTAGGTAAGGTACCTATTTGACAAGCAATATTCATGTTCCGTACGAAGAAAAAAAAAGCTTTCTAACGGAATACTTAGCTCTTCTAACGGAACATAGGTTGGCCCCAAAATATTATATCTATGGTTGGCACCATAGAAATTCTTGCTTTCTTATAGGTATTTATGATTGGCCCATTTACAGGGTTACCATTTCTTTTTTAGAATCTCCCTTTTCGTCTTTCTAAAACACCATAATTCGCCATTCATAAAGCGATTTAAAAGAAGCTATTAACTCCATTCGAAAATGTTTACCTACAAAAGAAAGTCCTTCATGAGACATGCTAGCATTATACCATCCATACATATCCATTAAGTCATCCATACTTAATATTATAAATTCGAAAGTAACTCTGTCTGTTACCTTTTCACGTCTAAACCACGGGTACCCTATACAAAGAGCAGAATTTTTTATGTCATAATATTATTTTGCATAACAGCGGATAGCATAAACTTCATTTCGCAGAAAATCGTTTGGCATACACTCATTTACCATACATTCAAAACTCATAATTTTGTAAATCAGAATTATCTTTAGGCATAAATTTCATATCCATAATCATTAAAAAGTAGAACCATCATATCGCAGAAAGTTCACAGTAAGAATCATCTTTTGGCATATATTTCATATCCATAATAATTGAAAGACTCATCTATCACATTACAGAAAATTCATAGTTAGAACCAATGATGTATTACCTTACGTCATTGGTTAGAACACTGATTTGTTTTCGCCACGCACGTACAGCAAACACGCAGCATACACCATGCAAGTAAGTATGCAGCATGCAAGTAAGCATGCAGCATGCAAGCAAGCATGCAGCATGCAAGTAAGCATGCAGCATACAAGCAAGCATGCAACTTGCAGCAGGCATGGTTTCTGTCACGGCTCCGGCGCTGCGGGGCTCCGGCGGTCCCACCCGAGCGGGACCGCCTCGCCCCTCCGCACCTACGCGGGCTTAAATTACACTCCAGGGTAGGGCAGACAAGACTAGGTGGAGTCGGATTTGCAGCAATTAGTTTCTGGCCTTCGATCAATGCATAGCATGCTAATATTGATCGAAGTTTCTAGCACTAACTTTTGTGGCACAACATATTGACTTTTTATGGCAGTATTTTAATTTTAATTTAAGGGTTAAACATGTATTTTATAGAAATGGCAATATGACTAATAAAATTATTCCAAATGAAATTCTGCCATCTTCATAGTATGCCAAGTGGAATTGTACCAAATACTTAATCATCGCTTCCAAATAAACGTTATGCTAAAAGAAATTATGCGGAATTTTAACTTTGCCAAATAAAATTCTGCCATCTTAAAAGTATGCCATTGTAAATTCGGACACATAAATATTCGGCCAAACAATAATTATATTAAATAATTTTTATGCCTTAAAAACATTCGTATAAAGAAGATTATGCCAAGTGTTAGGTATGCCAAATAAATTTCGGGGCATCAAGATTCTGCCAAATAGAGGGATCCCCTAAACCACTAAACGGCATTCGATAAAATTTGGCAAGGCGATAGATGGCATCTTGGGGAAGGAGAATAGGCTACTTTTTGTCTCAAAAATAATCCTACAGGGATTATAGGGGATGAAAGTTAGTATGGGAAACCCAGCAATTCGTAAGTTAGGGATATGAAAATTCAATGCTTTTAGTAGGAAATAAAAAATTATGTGGTTCAACATTCTGGAAAAATCATCCCCTAAGGGGGTAAAACAGAGAGATGTCAGCAGAGACGGGGTCCAATAGGGCCGATGCCGCCGGGGTCGCGGGTAGTTCGAAAGAGATACCGTGGCCCTAGCATGGGCAACTGAAGGAACACGGGTGGGTTTTAGTCAGTAAAAGTCTGACACGCCCTCCCGCTCCGCCCAGAGCGGGAGAAGTCATTTGATGATTTATCCACAAAAAAAAAGGGGGTAAAACAGGGTTAGGGGTCATTCGGCCCACTATGGAACTGGGCCCGCGGACCAGTTACCCCTTTTAAAATTTGATAGTGGTAAACTGGGCCCACATCTGTTTTGCTTTCAATCAAGCGAAGGGTGGCTTAAAATGGCTTATATAATCTAGTCGTTTCTGGCACTCGCCGGCCGCTACCGCGGCACCGCTCGCTTCGCTCGCTCGGCTCGTGCGTAGGTCACAGTTTTAACCTAACCTAACCTATATATTTTTTGTCATATTTTGGTATTTTAACGCACAACCTCATATGGGGTTATTGTACTCATCATTATGAACAACTTTTACTGCCTATATGACCAAACCAGAAATCTAAAAAAATATATATTATATTATATATGTAAATGCTTGTACCTGTATATATATTGTATTAATAATATATAAGCCATTTTAAGCCACCCTTCGCTTGATTGTAAGCAAAACAGATGTGGGCCCAGTTTACCACTATCAAATTTTAAAAGGGGTAACTGGTCCGCGGGCCCAGTTCCATAGTGGGCCGAATGACCCCTAACCTGTAAAACAGGGGTTGATTTAAAAATTCACAAATAATATTAGACATTTTGTGTACCGACCCCTCTTTTTAAGAGATTTAAGGGATTGGAAATGTAGTCATTGTACTCATAGTTTGTATTTTGAGGTAACATTTTAGTCTTTATTTCATTAAAATCGGGCCACTCGGTCAAAAGTTATTTGTTAAGTATTAGAGCGTGACCGACATAATTTTAACTAAACAAAGTCCCCTCGCTGCGTCTGTCTGTCTGAAGTGATAAACTCAAAAACTACCGAACGGATTTTCATACGGTTTTCACCAAAAGACGGAATGAATGAATTTCATTGAGGTTTTGTGTAAATATGATGATGATTGTTGAAGATGTCAGACAAAAATCAAGCCGACTGGGCGCTGCGTAAACCAATCGAGTTATATGAAAACAATATATTACGCTATTAACTATTAATAGGCAGGTACATTGTTTACCTGGATTATCACATAGGGTACTTTTAATCCCGGTAGTACGTTCCCGTGGGATATTTTCCGACATACACACGGGCGAAGCCGCGGACAAAAACTAGTAGTATTATAAAATGTTTTTATAACATAACTCTGCTTTACATGGCAGATGCAGATGTGAGTGGAAACGCCGGGAGGGGACGCCCTAGGAAGACATATACCTAGTGAGTGACCTTATTGGAAATGATCTTCAGAAAGGTCAGGTGCATAGATATAAGAAAGAAGGTCAGGTGCGTAGTACTCGCAACCGGCATGCGTGTATTAAAAAGGCAAAAGGAGTAGGTACCTACGAGTATTTATGGATTGTAGCAGTGGCGTTTTGTAATTTCTGCCTACCCCCATGGGAAGAAGGCGTGAGTTTACCCATGAATTAATGTATGATGATTACTACGCCTTTGTATCTACTTCGGCGGTTATAGTTACCGTAGTACGGCTAATATACGGTGTACCGTAGCGTAGGTATACTTACGGGTCTTACCTGCTCTTTTAAATTCGCATAAAAAAAATAAAGCTCTACCTAAACAAAAAAATCGTAAAGCTCTTCAACAGCTATTGTAAGTACCACATTCAGGCTGTACAGGACCTACATAAACATCCTCTTTTTGCCTCTCATAGAGAGGAGGCAGTGGCTGAAAATCCTAGCATTAAAACTGGATAGTGGCTGAGGGCCTCGATCCCGGAGGTACACGTCCCGGTGGGCCACGGTTTCTAGTTATCTCGATAAAGTCGATTAAAGTCAATCTTTCTTAAAATTACCTATTACTCAAATTTTAACCCGATTAGTGCAAGGATTTTAAATAATACTAGCTGCGCCCCGCGGTTTCACCCGCGTAGACCGGGATAAAAAGTGGCGGTATGAAAAATAGATGTTAGCCGATTCTCAGACCTACTCAATATGCTCACAAAATTTCATGAGAATTGGTCAAGCCGTTTCGGAGGAGTACGGGAACGAACATTGTGACACGAGAGTTTTATATATAAGAGATTATTGTTGTTCATACAAACACGGTTTTTAAAATAAGATTTTGAAGGCCCAATTGCACGTTTAGTCGGATTAAATAATGTAGAGTTTAGGTACCTATACATTAACATTCTAAGGCCCACTTGCGCGTGTATCCTAAATAACTCGGAGTTAACAGCTAACTCAGGGTCAAATAATTCATCTTGCGCCGGAAAGAGGAGGTAAACTCGCTCTTCTAGGAAGTTTTTCTTTGAACCCCACTACGGCCTTGCAGATTTGACGCCTTTGCCGAGCAGTGGGACGGACAGTCACAGAATAGGCTAACAAAAAAAAACAAGGTAGGTAGGTTCAATTGAGCCGTGTTGAGTTGTTGACTGACTCAAAATACAAAACACATTTTTACAGAAAGAAAAACCAACTTCCAAAAAAAAAAATTAAGTCGGCTGCTGGAGTTTGTAGTAAGTACCTACCTACCTAGTGTTTTTTTTGGAAGTCTTGTTTTTTTATTATTTTTGGTAATATGTACTACCTACTTACCTTTTAGGTATACCTACCTACCCAACAGCCACACCAATTCGTACAATACCACTAATTGATATGTAGACAACAGCGACAGGAAGTATTATAACATCATCAAGATACACAAAGTGGATTAGAATACAATTAAGTAAGTATCCAAGCTAACTCAAAACTACCCAAGCAAAGTTCATAAATTTTATATGGGACCACTACTACGCAAGCTTCCTCTACCAAATAAAAAAAGGATTTTCAAAATCGGTCCACAATTGACGAAAATAATACCTACATAGAAAAACGCTTAGGTAGTACGACGAACATATTATTATAACCTCCTATTTTGAGGTCGGTTAACAAATATAAATCTACCTAGTACTTATATGTTTATATTAACGTATTTCGTTTTTTTTTATTAATAATACATATTGAATTTGGTACTTACCTACATAATGTGCTGTTATCTATTCCAAGACACGCTTTATTGTAGATTCGTAATTTTCGTCAATGTCAAGTTATCAATCGAGTCAACAGTGTTTATAATGATAAAACAGGAAAACTGAATGATGCCTACATAGAGTAAAAGTGATCCGTTATATTATAGATAAACTATAACGGATCACACACACAAATCTCGGTTTTCTTAACTTACTGTTAAACGAGATTTGTGTGTTGAACTAGCGGGAAATTGATGTAGGTACCTAACAGGTAAATTGATGGCTTAAATGCAATAACTATGCATTGTGTATCACTGTAAAAAGCGTGTTTAGTATACCTAAACATACAGCCTCATTAACCAAAAAAATATCCCTAAGTTTTAACTAAATACGTATTTTTTTTTTTAATTAAATTAACTAGGTACTTATACGAAGGAAAGTAGGTAGGTACTTACTTGGCCGTTAACAAAATTACATAAATAAACTCAGAATAAGCACAAACACAATACACGTCTACTCGTCAGATCAACTCTCAGAGCAACTAACCTTGTTACCTTGTGTTGTACATCGGAGTGTGGAACCAAAATGAATCATTTTAGTTCATGGAGGCCAAACAAAAGGTCAGTTATCTTTAACTTTTAACCCCTATGCTCCAAGCTTCCTTACTTAGACTTATTTACTACATATCGCCGGGTTAATTCAAAAACCAACTAACTCGGTGTTTTTGGGATATTGAGATAAATATACCCATCGATTCAGAATTTTATTCTCTTTCTTCTAATAGATATACTATATACTGGTAAAACATACTAAGCCGTATGCGGAGCTTTGTTCCGGAGATACTGAATGGTGAAAGAAACCAACTATCTAACCATACCATCCACATCCAAAACAATTATTCCTTCTTAATCAGCAAAATTGTTTTGTATCGAAGTCAAACAAGATACTTAAATCTAATCAGTTTTCAAAATAAAATAAAAAAAAACATGCAATATATACTTACAGAATTTTGAGAAAGAAAAACGATCACATCCAATATGGTTTTAGTACTTAAAAACAAAGGAAATAGCTTTAATATTCAATGATAATAGCTATTACCTGTTGATTTTAAGGGTTCCGTAGTCAACAAGGAACCCCAGTTTCGCTGTGTCCACCCATCTGTCTGCGCCTGAATAAAAAGTATCATTTTAAGCCAAGAGTAATTTTATGGCTCTAACAATTTATTTAGGCGTTTAGTTTGTTACAGTCATGGAATCTTTAGATAATGTTCTGAGGGAATTATGTGTGTCTGACACTGGCATGGCCACCATCACGGATCTTAATTTTGATAACACAAAAAATTAGTCGAAATTTGTCGCCAAATATCAGAATTTGCCGGTCACAGGTTCAAAAGATATAAGGGTTTATAGATGGCCCTGCTGGAGTGAATTTCCCCAGCGTGACCCATTTTATATCTCAAAAACTAGGGCACCTAGCTAAGATCTGTCATCTCCCAAATTTAGTCGCAAGTTTTCGCCAAGTTACAGATTTTGTCGGTGTGTAATTATTAAACTTCATACATTGGTACAAGCAAGTACAAAATACTTTAAATGGTTTCTAGACAGTAGGTATCTATGACGTCATAAAATATGGTGGAATGTTTGTTTCGAAATATAAAGTTATTCTATAACTTGAACCCATCAAAGGAATGCTGTATTCATTACCTATAAACAGATCTACAATAAATATATGTAATTATTTATCGATCAAAATGTGCACATAGTCGCTGGCAGATAGAGATCGCTGCGTTCCGTTTCATTTACGGTAAGTAAGGAGATAGATGCGCGTGACCTGCAGACGAGCTACTTAGAGCGAGTTGCCCGTGACGTAAGTTAAAGTGAGCCAGTTTACAGTGGAACTCATTATGAATAGTTAGGAACTCGAGTAATAACGGTTTTGTAATAAAATAGTGTGATGTATATTTTTCCCTATAGATATATCTGTGTAAAGACAACATAAACAGAAGTCTTTGGGTAAGTTTGGAATGATATGCTAAGTGTGAACGCTGAATGCTAAACTCTGAACGCAAATATAAAAAAAACTAACAATTTAACATTCAGTTACTTATTAGGTAATTTGAAATTAACTCGAGTAGCGTGACCTTTTTTTCTCGTTCGTTTTAATTTTATCTCTGCACTACAGGTTGATTCAAGATGCTATTTTAGAAAATTGTAAATAAATCAATAATTAATAACGTTCAATGAAATTCAAATATCTTAATAAAACGAAAACGCTGAACCGTATACGCTTGTCATATTAATGTCGTCATTGCAGCGGCACATTGTATACCTTTGATTTAAGATTATTAGGTACTATACCTATGTATTTTTTTTTTTTTTTTTGTAAATTATTGTAGCACATTTCAAGCAATAGGTTGATACTTACAATACGTTTTCCACGTTTAAATATTTTGCTAAAGGTACGATAATTTGAACGTATTAGGTAAATCATAAATTCATAATTCTTATTTCGGCAACAGAAGTTTTATTATTGTAACGCAAATTAGAGCCTTACGCTATAATTTGGTAAAACAGTTACATGCGACTGTACACCTTGACACCAAATAGACCAAGAGCAAGGTTTAATATTTTTAAAGAAGTTTAAGCGCCTCTCTAACCTAGTAATTTAAAACAAAAACATGTATTGAGAATTGATTTCGATCTGGCTCTTGGACTATACCTTAAAAATTAACTCATATTTTCTAAACTAAGACCCGACTAAATCTGTAACTTGGCGAAAACTTGCGACTAATTTTGAAAGATAACAGATCTTAGCTAGGTGCCCTAGTTTTTGAGACATAAAATGGGTCACGCTGGGGAAATTCGCTCCAGCTGGGCCCCCTATAAACCCTTTATATCTTTTGAACCTGTGACCGGCAAATTCTGATATTTGGCGACTGATTCCGACTAACTAGCTACTTGTGAGCCAACAGATCTTAGCTAGGTGTCCCAGCTTTTGATTCAAAATGGGTCACGCTGGGGAGACTCTCCAGCGGGGCCACCTATAAACCTTTATCTTTTGAACCTGTTACCGGCAAATTCTGATATTTGGCGACAATTTTTTTGTTATCAAAATTAAAATCCGTGATGGTGGCCATGCCAGTGTCAGTCCCGACTAATAATAATATTATGTGAATTAAGTGTAGGTAGCTCAATTATTGAAATTATGTTGGGAGATTAAATGAAACGCTATAATATCAATCTTTTATAAATATTGGTAAATATAGGTCAAATGTGGTACAATTAAAATCAGAGGAAATATTTCTATCAATTTCATATCAAAATGGAAACATCCATGCATTATTTTCTACACTTTATCATTATATTAACTGTAAGTAATATTATAGGTACCATAATAATTATCTGAATAGGAACATAAGCTTATTAGTGAGAGGGCGAGATGTTCAAATATTAGATATAAACGAATTTAAACTTTTAAGATTTTAAAGAGGCTTTAAAATCTTAAATGTTAATTTTAAAATTTATTTGATCAATAAACCATTTATTAATCTAGGCCTTGATCAACGTAATAGATAAATTACACTAATATTTGATTTAAAAAAAAATTAATAGGTATGTAATATTCACCCTATCACTAAATTCTAGACTTTCTAATCTGAAATCCAGAAGCTCAATAAAACAAACGTATAAGGATAAATGCAATTTAAACTGTGGGAATTAGAGTACGAATTTTATTCCAGACTTAAATAATTATAAACAATATTTAAGTAGGTATTATAATTATGTTTTACCAAATGAATTAATTGAAGAACATTAATATAAGGTTATACTTAAAGATGAATTATTTTAAACATATTATAATATGTGAGCGAAAGTAGTCAGTTAGACTTACTCCTAATACAATTGCACAAATCCAATTGTTTTAGTCTGCATATTGTTTAAAATAACGCCCACTTTTATCCATTACAATAAAATGCGATAGAGTGTAGAAAATGGAAATATTCACATTGAATGTGCTGAAAACCAATAAAACATGGCACATTCATTAATCCTATCTACGAGAATACGACAAAATAGTAACACTGCTAATGCAAATGATGAACCATCATTTATCAACATCATTCCACACAACTTATTGTCCTAATAAAAGTAAGATTAAAAACTGAATGACAGTGACAATTCAAATGCGATCCTGAGATTACTCATGTTTAATTTTAAAGCAGACCATTGATGTGCATATCAAGCAAATGACTGTCGTGATGATTGTAAAATGTCGTCACTTTAAATTTTTTACAAAAAATGCATGCATTGTAATAACAAAATGTGGTAAAAATTTAAGTATTTATGTTTTATTGGTTTTAAGCGAAATATACAAAGAAAAGTGGTCGATTAAATGTACAGACGATCATCATTTACAAACTAATTAATAAGAAATAACCATTTTAATACTTTAAGACATAAATAATAACACATTTTAAACAATTTAACTTGCTTCTTTGACTTAAAATCTCTTATTACTATTTTTGACTACACTAATAGTATAACCAAGTCCGTTATGTTACATTGTTAATTATCCTATACTGACATAATGTAAAGGCGGTAGGCAGACAACTCCTTATAACTACGGACTCAGAAACAGAGTGCGAAGTAAGCGTCGGGAACGAATAGTAGTATGTATAAAACTAGGGCTACTCTAAACAAGAAATAAATTAATTTATATTGTCATTTTGATGCAATAAAATCTGTTGGTCAAGCCAATACATTATTTGAATAATATTTTTATTAACATTGATTATTTAGCATGGCAATCAATTTTGGAATATCTGTCGTAATTTCATGTTTAGAGCCCTATGTTCTGTATGATAAACAAAGTCCTATTAAAATACATACACAGAAAACACTTGAATCACACCACAACACTAAGTAACCTGACAGAGTTAGAGAGATCTCTTGTGTATAAATATACATATTTTTGTTTTCGTAATGGAAAACTTATCTACACATAAATTTTTCTAGTCATAAGTACCATACCATATGTATGATTGACATTATTATTGCTAAATGTTAACAGTGTAGGGATCTCTGTAAGGCTGTCAGGTCCACAACACAATTTTGGACTACAATATCACAACAACATACATATAAATAGCTACATAAACGTGACACACACACACACACGTTATTCTATCAATATGGTGACTTGAACTAGCGTAACTTAATAATGAATAAATGATCAGTCTTAAAAATTCATATGGTTCCGTGGACAAGACCATAGCATTATGACGTCTGCAAAGCGTAGTACTTGTTGATCCACTCTGTTGCTGAGTCAAACTTAAAATACATTCAAAACTTATATGAAAAATTTTAACAAAAGAGCACGGCGTTTTACATTTTTAACAAAAATGACAGCACGTTAAAGCGAACATTAATTAATCACTGTATAGAATTATATTACCTAAGTCACAGGAAAATCTAAGAACTGTGAACCTTAACTCTTACAAAGTAAAACAGTGGAACATGATTGTTCACTATAATTTTATCCCAAAGGTAGATTAAATCGTCACCTATTTGGTAGAATAATCTAGTAATTGTAATTTCAATATCAATAACTTGATTGAATAAATATTTTATTTTTAATCTTGTGTTAAAAAATCTGAGCTATTTAGATTAAGTGCTTTTATGTAGAATTATCTCACTTGTGACATGATATACATTGTAGTTCTTTAATAAAACATCATATTAAATCAACTGGTCTACAGAATGGGGTGTGTTCAGTAACACCTTGTCACTTGTTGTCAACTGGTCTACAGGATGGGATGTGTTAAGTGACACCTTGTCACTTGTTGTCAACTGGTCTACAGGATGGGATGTGTTAAGTGACACCTTGTCACTTGTTGTCAACTACACTATCTATTACATAAATCCTAAATGATTAAGACCTAAAAGTAGTTTCAATTAAAGAATGCCTATATGAAGCAATACATAATTACACTAATCAGTTAAATTGAATACAATACATCATTAACTCATGTCAATCAACAATGTCTCATGCAGAATAACTCTTTAATGAGAATTCAACAACATGGAATGCTCTAAAATTTCTGTATCTATAATTTAGGGATGGCAGCATAAAGCGCCTATAATTTACTAATGTCACATACAAAATACGCATTACACTGGGCATTCTAACATGAACAAAAAAAGCAGCAACACTGGATAAATATTAGTCAATACATTATAATTATTATAGATTCTATATCAACATCTTAATTAAATATCATAGTAATTTGTCACCATTATTTTGCATTCCGAGTATCTTGTCTCAATGTTAATTTAAATGGCACACCAATTAGTTGGTGAGGGTCAAATTTAGTGACTATCTGAAACACCATTATTTAACTATGCATCTACTACATTTATATTATGTGACTTTACATACATCAATTGAAATAGAAAGGATTTTAAAAATTAAATTAACAACTGCGTAGTCAAAGACTTGTTATAATCGCATGCCTGCATACCCTGCATTCTGCCAAAAGCCAGACAAGCTAATAGTGACAAATTTATTTCTTGCTGTGACAATAAAAATGTAAAATGCTAGAGTAGCAGAATGCAGGAATTTTCTACACAAGCCAAATACTTTTCACTAAAGAACTATCCAGTGTCCATGTTGCAACTTTATTCCTCCATGAATCTTTTTCAATTTATTATGGCAATAACTGGAAAATTGATTTGAATTTACCTTTAATTTACTCACGTTTACAACAAGGTTTAGGAAAAATTAGTCCTTGTATGTTTGTTTATACATTGACTCATTTTTCCAAAAACTTGTCTAAAGAAATAAAATAACATTGGCATGCGGCATGGTGTACTATTATCCTTCATCATCTAATCTTACATAAGTCAGTCAATCCTCTTTCCATCAACACATGCTGCAAAAAGCCAAATTAACATAAAATTTAAACATAAATATAATTACATTTGAGACTAAACTAAGCACAGCGCCGATCGGCATACGCGACAACGCATCCAGCTAATTCTATACCACTTATCGATTCGACTTCAATGCGTAATAAAAAAATAAACAAAGACGCAGACTTATCGATTCGTCACTTTGGAAAAGATAATTAAAAAACTAAAAATTTAAAACTATATTCGAGGAGGGTCAGGAGTGCTCGCTAAGCGGAAGCAAATTTACGAGCTTAAAGTCATAAATAAACACGTTTAACGCGATCACGAATGCTTCACAACAATCACACCCGGTCTCGGCGGCGGCGGAAGTTCCGCTTTCTTAGTGAGTGCCAGAGGCGCATCCCCTGCCTCTTCGCGGAACAAATGATCCCCCTCAAGATGGCGAATGGCCTCCACAATCGTTTCCAGGTTCTGTCGACTAGTGCTTGCGAGATACAAACGCGATGGCGCGTCATGAGCTGCGTCAGGAAGAACCTCAACTTCAACGCGAGGCTCGGCTTTGATGGCAGCTTCTAGTAGTGGAGCAGCAACAACTGCAGGTTCCACAGGTGAGGCCTCTACTTCCTCACTTTCAAGCTTACATTCAGCAGCGACATCTGTCTGTTCGAAATGAATAACAGGACGAGCTAGTTCATGGGCATTATTAGGATAAATCTGAGCTTCTACAGAATGAAGGCGCTCTTCTAAGTGCCGCCGCAGTCTCCGTTCACGTTCCAGTTGAACACGTAATTCACTGCTTTCTGATTCTTTTTTCTGTGAAACATTAATCACAGCCACTGGCTCAGGTGATCTAGAGTTGGTGATGGTATCCTCAGTAGAGTCAGGAATTATGGCTGGGATATGAGTAAGAATTTCACCTTTTCTTTTCTTCAGGGGTATTTCCCCACCTTCATGTTGGTTGAGTAATCTCTTCAGCTGACAATTCTGAGATAGAAGTCTTGTTTTTTCTTGTTCCAAGTTGTAAATATATTCAGCTGTCTGCTGTAGTATTGCAGCCTGTAAAATATTTATATGAATATGATAAATGTGAATAAGTCAAGAATTGTGTACTTAATAGTAAGAAGCATCCATACCAGTCGCTTTTTGTTGAGCAACATTTTGCAACACACTAACAGTACAGTAACTTTCTATAACTTTTTGTAAGTTTACTAAATAACTTTTGGTCTTCTGTTGTTGCCCACTAATATACATTTAACAAGTACTGAAAAGATTCTCCACAAAAAGTATCTTCGGTGTGGACGCACATGTAATAAGAAACAGCACACTAAATGCATAGCACACTTTCAAGTTGAACTCTCAATATGAAAGCCATTGCTACTGTAAGTGTGTTACACAAGTACCCTGCTGCTGTAAGGATTATCTCCATTTCCGTTGTGCCTGTGCACAACTATTTGTTGACAAATCTCATGTCAACTCTTAATGGTTGTTGTTATTTTGCTAGCACAACACAGAGATGTATTTTTTTACCATAACTGTATGTAGAAACAAGGTAAATTACTCTTCAGTTATCAATCTATAAAGAGCAGCTATTGAATTAAATTAACTAGTTGTCATGACACTTTCATGGTTTGTGAAACATACACATTCTTCTGCATTATAAAGTGCTTTAAAAATTTAATCAGGGATTCCCATGTCCACAGCCTCCTACCATGTTTTGACTGCAACCTTGTACTCTGTCTGTGGTTATCATAATTCACCACCATAAAGAAAAATAAAAGTATGTATTCATGATAAAAAAAAAAAAAAACTTAAATTTTACATACTTTGCTAAGCTTTTCTCCCTCATGACGAGGTAGCAGAGTCCGCAATGCTTGAAAGCCGGCATTGATGCTCTGCATTCGTCTACGTTCATTGCTATTAGCAATTTCTCTTCGAATCCGTTTTTCTGCTTCCATTGTTTTTCTTCCAGAACCTGGATGCTTGTCACTGTGAAAACATGAAAAATTAAGTATGTCAATATACTTCATGACAATTGTTCAAATTCTATACATATTTATAGAATGTAGACAGTAATATCTCTCTTTATATTCAGTCCCTGTGCCGAGGATCATAACCCAGCTTGTTGAGGTCTTGTCCTGGCTAATCAGTAATAAAAACATACCAAAAAATACCTAAACAATTAAACCTGATCCAGACAACTTTCAAGTACTTATAAAAAAAAACTACTTAGCTTTAAAACTCATCAACTCATGTAAATGTTTCACAAGTCTTTTATTATACATATTAATAATAATTATTGTATGAAATAAATAGGCAACTGTTATTCTCAAACAGCTATGCTAGGGTCGTAAAATTTTTCAAAATAATATTTACTATGTCTCTGTTTATAATAAAACATGAATGACTGTATTTACGCTAGTGTACATATGTTTGATAGTACATTTGCGTTATGTAGAGGCGCCTACTACGCCTATTCGATTTGACCAAACATGGCGGCCCAACAGCTGACTACAGGCCGGCACGGGGCGTGAGCGTCATCATATGGCCCGCGAATTCACAAATTCACAATGAAATCCGAAGATGATAAATATTTTGCATCAAAATTGATACATATATCATTGTTAAGCATGAATGAAAGTGAACGAGTAAAAATTCGGCGACCACGCCGGTTATCCATACCTGGCTAAAGCGTGATCAGACGCCTCTTCTTCGTACAAGTTATAATCTTCCACTTCTAGCAAACAAACATCATTACCGTGTAATGACATTACTTAGGTACACTTATTACTTAATACTCATCTAAATTTTGAGGGATACGCACAGTAAAATCTTATTAATGATAAATTCACAGGCCACAATGGCGGGAAATGACAATGAGCTCAGTCAGGTGACGCTACACAAATAATAGAACACACCAGTTTAATAACCACAGAAATCACTCTCTAAAACGTTTCTATGCAAGAAAGCAAAGTCGAGATAAACAATTTGGGTAAATTTTAAGCAAATAACTTTTAAAAACAGTAATTAGATAGAGGGAGTCAAGGGCAACGCGACATCAATGCTTAGTACACCATAGACTAAATTTTACCTCGATTTTACTTCTACTTTACAAAAGAAAAAGCATAGAGAAATGTTGTCTGAATAAATAGCTTTTTAATCCATTTCTGAGTATTCAGATACCAAAACACTCGGAAAGGGGATAATTCGGAAAAGCTATTCTATTCTAAATGGCAAGCAAAGCCAATGTCGACTTTTCTACCAATGTCTTAGGAAAACAAGTGAGTATAAGAAAAAATAAACTAAAAGTTATCAACAAATAAGATTTTTTGATTGATACAGTTACTTGCAGATGTCGCTGTCGTTACTATCTTTATTCCTTGAAATTGACTGCTAGCTGTCACTATTCATTCACTTTTTATAAACAAGCTATAGCGATAAAATCGGACCTAACGCCATCATTTTGTAGGTATTTAGGATTCCGTAGTCAACACCCTTATTGTTTCGCCATATTCGTCCATCTGTCCGCGGCTTAGCTCAGACATTCTGAAACGATCAACTGCAATTGAAAATTTTTACGTGATTGATACAAATCAACTGCCAATTGGAGCGATTGACAATGGGCAAATCTAGCGATTTAAATCTTTGGGGGGCGGGATTTGACTAAGGGTCAAAAATGACACAAATGACAAGTGAAAATGACAGATTTTTCATGACGGCCGTTACGGCTACTTTCCTAGGAACAAAAGCTTTACGACAAATCGGCTGTTAAAATCTGTATGTGGAAGTTTTTGAAATCACCAACGACTAAAGCCACACACTACAAGCCATTCCAATGAGTTAATATGTCTTTCTTCATTTTGTTTTAGGAATGCTAATGCTACGGTTTTCTAGAAGAGCGGTGTCCGCACTTAACGGCCGCATTGACGGCTGTCATTAAAATGATGACAGCGGCAAAGATTAAAATCGTTAGATTCGTCCTACCGCGTGATGCGTGAAAAACGTTTTTTACGCAGTCCGCGTCAAAATATAGTCGCGTTTCTGTATCGTTTTGACACTGTAACTTTGAACTTGAGTTAGCTTATGTTCACTAAACTTGAATAATATAACAGTATAAGGTTTTACCCGCGGCTTTGCCCGCGTGGAAGTCAGAAATTATCCCACGGGAACGCACAACCGGGTTAAAAAGTATCCTATGTCCTAACCCTATGTCTAAAAATAATGTGCTAAATTTCACCTAAATCCGTTCAGCCGTTTTAGCGTGAAAGCGTAACAAACAAACAAGTTTTAATTTTGCTTTGCAAACAAACAAGTTTGTTTCTTTTGTTGTATGTAATGTTACATGTATAAACGCGCCCGAATAGAATATCACTCCATAAAATATTGAGTCGTTAAGTTGGTATACGGGGTATACTTCATTTTATAAGGTTGGTTGCAGTGAAGCGTCTTGAATGCGGCAACCAATCGCTGGCAAGTTAAAATTTTGAATTAATATTTTCGAAGTGGGGATTTCGTCCTGCCGCCATATTGTGTTGAGCTGTGAGTGCTGGAAGTGAATATTTTACGTATTTCAGTGTAAATTCTTTTGTTAATATATTTCGGATTGATAAGCCTTAAGGTAATCCTTGATTTAATATTAGTTTTTGTCATAATATACGTAATTGTATCTACAAATACGAACATTAAATACATTAAGACCTAACAAGCCGGTTGCTCTCTCTCTAGAATTGCAGCATCGGTAAGTAGTGTTGGTGCAAGTACTGGTCGAGGTACTTTCGAAATAAATCTTTCTAAATTTTCATGAATGCAGTGTGCCAAGTTACCGGAAATGCATTTCTCTAAGACATTATGGTAGATGGTTCGATACCTAATCTTAAATTTCAGAATGGTTTATTGAATGCACACAACACAAGGGTGGTATGGTATGGTGCCCGTATAGTTATTTGACATACCTACCTAGCCTCAATTCATCAATAAGCATTTTAATCCAGATTTATTGTGTATTTTCCTGCTATTGTGAATGATTCACTTGTTTGAAACGGATTTATGTAGGTACCTACACATAAAACGTTTTCCGGTAAATAGGCACGTTCTTTGTGATTAACAACGGAACGATGAATCATCGTTGTGAGTAACTTGGGGAGACAGTAGAAACTGTAAAAACAAGGGTGCCCTATATCTATGTGAATGAGGTAGGTATATCCTGACTTTACGACTTAATTTGTATTTTTGTTTACTTACTGGTTATCTATAATTTTTTGTTGTTGTATGGTATGTTTTGTGCCTAAATTTAGCGGAGAATGAACGAGATGGCCTTTCAATTATGTACGTAGATAGATAATACGTTCCCTTTGTGTATCGCGATTGCATTGAACTGTGCTTTTGTTAGTTTAGCTGAATTATTAGAAATAAAAAGAGCGACATTTTCCACCTCATGAATAATCCACTAAGTAGGTACTTGCAAATACAAAATCCGTTTGAATTACTTATAATTTATTGGTAATCAGGTTAACCTGCCCATTGACATGTTTCCTTGATTGCTGAACATCAACGGCCTAGCCTTTTCCAACTATTTTGGGGACGGCTTCCAGTCTAACTGTATGCAGCTGAATACCAGTATATGGAGCGACTGCCTATGTGACCTCAACAACCCATTTACTGGGTAATACTATCGTATTCGCTTACCAAGGGGTATCCCCCTTGGTAAGACTGGTTGTCAGACTTTCGGGCTTCTGACGACCCTAACGACTGTCAAAGATCCAAGAATAACAGTCGGGACCAACGGCTTAACGTGCTTTCCGAGGCACGTGGGGGTCTCGGTATGTAAAGATTCCCACCATCCACGGACCTACAGCGGCAAGCGTAGCTTAATCTGATCGGGCTGTTATTACTTAGCCACGAGCCCCTCTCCTTGATTGCTGAACATACTTATACATAATTCAGCAAACGAGTTACAGAGCAGCAGTCACTTTGGCGGTCGACAACCCCCCAGGGTTTAAATCATTTAAGTTCGATCTCGGCCGTAGTTCCGTCACTTTGACGTCCGTGACTGATGAAATTTTTCCTAATTACCTAAATAATAATGTGTAATTCGTCAAGGGATGGAGCTTCAAAAAATTGGATGGCAATGTTAACATTGGCATTGGTTTCATAATGGGGGCGGGGTTAGAAGGGTATCCAGATCAGTTCCATGTGGTATCATTGGAAAATTGGTCAGTGGGTCTTCTTAGGGGCGGGTAATTTACTATACACCAAAAGCGGTGGAAGGCGTAAGCAACATGGGCTCTCAAATATGGCCTCGAGGTCAGAGAGCCCCTTCGCAGTTTTCATCAACATAGTTAAATTTTTTATCTAAGGTCATCAAAAGAAAATCTAATCTAACCAAGGCGAGGTGCAAAAAAATTGAGCTTGCTTCGCTCTCGCAGCCTAAATAGGTTCTTTTAATTCTTAAAATTTTCTCTTTATGTAAGCCGACGTTCGCACGGACGTATGTGCAAAAGTCGGCTTCTCATACTTCTGTATGAATTTTCAAAAGAAAATCGTAATCAATGTGAGACGTAATGCTACAATTTCGAGCTCGCTTCGCTTGCTCTTTTAGCTTATCTTAGAATCTAAAAGTTTTCTGGTTATGTCGACAAAATAACTTCTATTTTTGTATGAATGGTCAAAAGAGCATCTAACCTTAGATCCGAAGCGTGGTGCTAGAATGAGGTTTTCTTGAATCTATAAATTTTCGCGAAATGTCGTCCAAGTAACTCCTATTTCTGTATGAATGGTCAAAAGAAAACTGGTCATCTATCAGGTTTTTTCAAAACATTATACAAAACTATGTTTAGCAACAGCGCCACCGTCACCGTCATTCGAAGCACCAAAAGATCCTTGTAGTAATGTAATGATTATGGCGGTTATGACATCATGATAATACTTTTACTGGCACAAAGCGAAAAACCGGCCAAGTCCAAGTGCGTGTCCACGCACAGAGGTTTCCAGTTCCGTAGTTGGGATGTTATGCATGAAAAACCAAGTTATTTCTGCAGTTGTAACCGAAAATAACTCTTATATCTCAAAAACTATTGACACTACTTAGTTTTTTTTTATTTATCTCTCGGTTACAGTTATACTTATGTGGGGAGTTCGCCACCACTAATAATAATTGTTTTCGTTAGTTCACTACGCCATTGTTTAGCGGTGTAAAAAATACGTCTTTTCCAATTTTTAAAGATATTAATACATGAAGTGCTAAGTCTCCGAGTAAAATGCCTGTGTAACATCCCAACAGACGGATTGACGAAAGTATATGGGTTCCGTTTTTGCGGACAGGTTCCGTTTTTGCGGACAGTCGACCGCACGTCTGTGGTAACACTATGACCTAGAGCAGGCCTAGCTTAGTACGGAGTTTCAATAAAATAAGGATGCACCCTTATTCTAGTACAGTTCACGTCGGTACAATACGCGCCACGAAAGATGAGACTTGATACACCACTTGGTTTGACTTAACGCAGTAGACGATTTTAGGTCTCTTTAGCGGTATGAGGTCTGAGGCGCGAGAAAGACTTGACCGCACCTCCCGCGCTCTTTCCGCCACCCCGATGACGCCCGGTCCCGTCCCGCGCTAACCTCATACCGCTAAAGAGACCTAAAATCGTCTACTACGCAAGTCAAACCACGTGGTGTCTCATCTTTCGTGGCGCGTATTGTAAGTTTGCCGCTCTGAAAGCAGGCTTTCCGATGCGCATAGCATGGGGCGCGCGCGCTGCTGTTTTAGTATAGATATTGACTACTGCTCAGTAATTTGTAGCCTACTTCAGAGCGGCAAACTTACATGACGCGAACTATATCACCTATAAAAAAAATGCGCTCCGGACGTTCGAATTTATCCCGCATGCTAGCAGAAAATTCGCCCTGGCGATTCTAAGGTTGTGACTAGCTCCTCATTTGGTTTGTTGCGCTAACCCGTGTCATAATTGCGGAACACACTATCGATCGCAGTCTGAATCATTTTGAAGCAAATTGCTAATCCATTGCTTCAATGTTCAAAAAATTTGTCTGCTCAACGTAACGCAATGAATGTTATTGAACTGTCAAAATGAAACCGATTCCGATTGATAGGGTGTTACGCAATTAGGGAGCCGAACTTCAGGTAGCGTTCCGTTGCCAAATGGCAAAGACGGAACCGTTATAAATTTGTCATGTCCGGATGCCACAGACATTTTACTCTGAGACATTTGCACTATAACGATGAAAATTTTAAAGGTGTATTCTGTGCACCGCTAAACAATGGTGTAAGTGAATCTAGGAAAAAAAAATTAGGGGTGGCGGCACTCCCTAAACATAACCGCGGATGAAAAATAGTCAATGCACATTGACATAACCGTGAGGGGTATTGGAAATAGTATGAAATACAAATTTCGATAAACTCAATACTGTGTAACGTGCATGCATAAATTTAATATTCATCCCAATAGGTAACCCTTTACTGCGCGTGGTCCGAGACGCACTTGGCCGGATTATAATACAGTGACTCCGGTGAAAAAAAAAAAAAAAAAAATTTACAAGTTTCTCTCCAATGGCTTCCCAAAACACCCCCATGTATGTTCAGGAATTGTACGGAGTTTAGGAAAATTCTCACTTGACTTTCGACTTTTTTATTTTTCTCTTTCTGTCACATTTATTTTTTTTTTTTATTATAAATCCTTATTATGGTCTGCAATGCAATCGATAAAAAAATACTATGAGCTGGCTAAGCAATAACAGCCGCACGGGTCGATCCATCAGGTTAAGCTACGCTTGCCGGGGTTGTCTGTGGATGGATGACCATCTTTACAAAACGAGGCTCCCCCGTGCCTCGGAAAGCACGTTAAGCCGTTGGTACCGGCTGTCATTCGTGGATCTTTGACAGTCGTTATGAGTTGTCAGAAGCCGGAAAGTCTGTCAAGGAGTTACCAAGGGGTATCTTATTACCCAGTAACTGGGTTGTGGAGGTCAGAGAGGCAGTCGCTCCATGTCAAGACCCTTTTTCTCAGGAACGCGCAGAGGTATCAAGTTGAAATTAAATCAAATACGTAGGTCTATGGTCCCTTGGAGTTCTAAAAAAATCAAGCTTCTAAGTGAACGCAATAAAAAAAAAATACAGCCATTTATGCGACTTATTTTGATACTCGCAAGTAAATCAAAACCTATAGGGTGGTTACTTACGTTGATCTAGAATCATGAAATTTGGCAAGAATCAAGGTCTCACAGCACAAGTATAGGAAAAAGTCCAAAAATTATTAATTTGTAATTTTATCATATAAAAGAAAATCTTTTGGGATTACAATGTTAAGTTTGTTTTTGGCATAAATTCTTTTCAACTACGTAACCCTTCATTGTGCGTGGTCCGACACGTACTTGGCCGGGTTTTTTTTTTCATACTTTGTAGTACTAAAGTCCAATTAAGCAGTTTGGTTTACAAATTTAACTTTGATGACTATGTAAAATTATGGTGCCATGGAGCTGGGCTGATGTTGCACTCCGCCAGAAGGTGGACATAGGAACTCCTCAACTAAAAAAGAAAAACTACATAGTGTTTGGTCTCGTTGGATTTCTCTTGACAAGTAACATACGTGTGCCAAATTTTAGCTTATTCCGATTCAAGGAAGTTCATGAAAAATGGATTACTCCAAATGGATACACATTACGAAGTATGAAAAAATTGAGTACCTACCATATTCGAACTCCAATTTCTCCAAATAATGTCCCGAAAAGTAATATTTATATTGCTTTCGAAAGCTGAGGGTCCGTAGCACTTGCCAGTTTTTAAAACTAATTTGAGGTCATTGCTTTTTTTAAGGACTGAAAAATCTAGAACGAATCTTGTCGAGCAAAAATTTTCGCTTTGACCTAAATTTATGTCACTTTAGGTAATTTTTAGACAAAATTTTACCTACCTTTATTTAAAAAAAAAATATATACAGAAAGAGAAAAATAAAAAAAGTCTGAAAACAGGGAGAATTTCCCTAAAAATATTAAAACCCGTCTAGCTCCTAAACTATAAATAATCGCTGAACATACATGAGGGACAGCGGATATTTTGGGAAGACCTTGGAGATAGGCTTCAGCAGCTTTGGCTTTAGCTATGCAGTTTGGCAGAAGTAAAACTTTGTGTAATGAGATGCCACCACTATTAA
The DNA here is from genome assembly GCA_946251885.1 of Cosmia pyralina. Classification (NCBI taxonomy): domain Eukaryota; kingdom Metazoa; phylum Arthropoda; class Insecta; order Lepidoptera; family Noctuidae; genus Cosmia; species Cosmia pyralina. Next base: position 19,990,323 of record OX276346.1, read on the forward strand.
ACGATTTTTCATTTTTTTTTTTTTTTTCTAAAATTTTACTTTGGACCTTGTTTCACCAGCCACCCTGTGTAGATTAGATAGAAGATGTGCCTTATCTTAATTAAGCAAGGCATTAATTATTATTATTATGTTATAATCCGTCTAAACAAATTAGTTAGCAACGCTACCCTAATTACTGTCTCGTCTCTTTGCACTATGTATAATAACTACATAATATTGGAATTGATTTGTAACTTAATTTATTCTGTCCGTTGATAAATTATGACGGGTGCCGAGTTACTTGTGGTTTTTATCCACAACTGACCGCTGCTATCGATTTTCTATTGGCCGTGCACGTGTTCTGTACGGGGGTATGCGGTACTTGGTTGTTTGCACTACTTGCATGTAATTGTATTATAGTTATTAGTAGTTCCTCTTTTTTATTAAGTTTTCATTGTTTTAACGGGGGGTTATCCGAATTTTCCTGTTTTAGAATCCATTTGGAATGGTCAAATTAGTGTATTTAAGGTCGTGAAAAAAATATATGGCATAGATACATCCTTGCTTTAGGGAAATTACCGGTTCAAAACACGATGAATTGTAATTTCCTCGATGAAAAAAAAATTCGAAACACGGTCGATTTCAAAACCATTTTCCGTTTCATTTCCTAATTACAGCATAAAATTATATGAAAATTGCATGTTCCATGAGGTAATCGTATTTCAGAGGGAATTTAACGGTTGGATTTTTGAGTTTAATAGATTTTTTTTTAAATAAACTCAAATTTAGTAAATCGGGCTAAATCTCCTCTCCTGAGTCCTGCGGGGGACGTCATCGAGGTTGGACCTGTTTCAATATTTTTAAAAATTCGCTCTCCCTGCAGTTGTTCAAAAAAATTCAAATAAAAGAAGAACACATTAGATATGAAATTGCGATAGCTCAAAAAAAATATCTCGTAATTATATTATAGTTTTAATTCATAATATCGTTTTTGAAAATGTGATTATTTCTATGAGGTACGAGGGTCATTCAATAAATACTTAGCCTACAATTTACTTTTTGTAGGCTAAGTATTTATTGAATGACCCTCGTACCTCATAGAAATAATTCGAAAATTTTGGAAAAGTGGCAATTTATTTTTCAACATAGTCTCCTTTTAGTTCGATACACTTAGCCCAGCGATGTTCCAACTTTTTTAACCCGTCCGAAAAATAGTTTTTGTCAAACTCTGCAAAATAGGCCTCCGTGGCGGCGATGACCTCCTCATTTGATCCATATCTATTCCCGGCGAGTGATTTTTTCAGATTAGGAAACAGAAAGAAGTCACAAGGGGCCAAATCTGGAGAATACGGTGGATGGGGCAGCAATTCGTAGCGTAATTCGACCAATTTGGCCATGGCAACGGCAGACGTGTGAACCGGTGCGTTGTCGTGGTGAAACAGCACTTTTTTCTTCGCCAGATGGGGTCGTTTTTTCTTTAATTTGGCGTCGAATCGGCGCAATAAATCGGCATAGTAAAGCCCTGTAATTGTTTTACCCTTCTCGAGGTAATCGATGTAGATCACACCTTGTGAATCCCAGAAAACGGTGGCCATAAATTTTCCGGCCGATTTTACAGTTTTCGCCTTCTTTGGAGCACGTTCCCCGGTCTGGATCCATTGTTTTGATTGCTCCTTGGTCTCTGGTGTGTACCAGTGGATCCAGGTTTCATCGACGGTCACAAAACGACGCAAAAACTACGCTGGATTCCGCTTAAACAGCGCCAAACACGTCTCCGATGTGGTCTCACGGTTGCGCTTGTTTTCCTGGTGTGAGTAAACGCGGCACCCATCGCGCCGACAGCTTTCTCATGCCGAGTTCCTCGTGAAGAATATGATGCACTGTTTAATGTTTTCCTCCGTAGCAGCTGTTTTCGGTGCACCTGGACGTGGTTCATCAAAAACCGACGTACGGCCACGTGCAAACTCGTTGAACCAATTCTTGACGGTGGCCATCGATGGAGAAGAGTCACCGTACACAGCATCCAAGCGCTCTTTGATTTCGATGCGCGTTTTCCCTTCCAAAAATAGGAATCGAATCACCGAACGATATTGCTCTTTTTCCATTTTTGTAAAACCGATCGACACGTTCGCTTCCATAAGTTGTCAAATTAAAACAAATGAAGGGATTGGAATGAAAATTTGAAAAAAGAATTAAAAAAGAATGTGCTACACTGTGGTAAAACTCTTTTGAAACTACAGCGCCCTCTGGCGATGAGGCTAGGTACTTATTGAATGCACCTCGTATGATGACGTTTAATTGTCATCTTACGATAGTGTTAAGGACGCTGTTACATATGGGTGTCAAATCATTACTTTTTTACACGAAAGTATGTTTATTAAATAAAATGCTTTACATTCTTAAAATGTTTTTTGCCCAAATTGTTGACAGATGTGCTTGGTACGATTCTGAACTATAAATATAATTTTAGATAGGTACGTTTTCTCAATAAATGTACTGAATTAAAAAAATTCACTTGGTACAGTTACTGAGAAACTGTACCTATCTAAAATTATATTTATAGTTCTTTTTTTACGTAATCTTAGGATTACGGCGATAAATTGAGTTAAAATGTGGCATGACGTCACTCCTTGCTAGATTTTATACGTAGTTTGTAATAGTTGTGACGTAGCGAGCCACTGCCCAACTTTAATGCATTTTATCTAAGTCATATTTTATTTTTAGGGTTCCGTAGTCAACAAGGAACCCTTATAGTTTCGCTATGTCCGTCCGTCTGTCGGTCTCTCCGTCCGTATCTTAGCTCAGAGAGTCCGTAGTACTAGAAAGCTATTATTTGGCATGGATACATATTTATCACGCCGACAAAGTGGTAAAATAAAATCATGAAAAAAAAAACTTTTTAGGGTACATTCTGTACACGTAAAGTGGGATGTTTTTCTTTTCTCGTCTACCCCATGATGGGTCTTTCAAAAATATTGCAAGTTTGTGAAAAAAAAATTTTCGATTTAGGGATCCGTTTCTGAAATATTAAGCTTTAAAGTGCAAATTTTTGTTAAGAGTCAAGTGTCCCCCCTCCTGCCAGCTAAACGGTTAGTTTTGGATGGGTGAAAAAATTCACGGTAGTAGTATATATAAAGAAGTTAAAAGGAAAACTATCACAGCTAAGTAGGCTTTTCAAATTTACGAGTAATAGTCAAATATTCATGAAGCAACAAAAAGCATTATTGTGTAACTACGGAACCCTATTACTGCGCGTGCATTTGCAAATTCATGATTTTTGTAATAGGTTGGGGAAAAAGTTTCTTCGCATTTTTTAAGAAAATTCAAAACATTTTTTAATATACATTATTTACATTTATCTAAAGTATGTAGGTACCATTTTGTTCGATAACTTTTTGCCATCTTGTAGGTAGGGACATGATCTCATTGCTATAGAAATTTTGGGACTTCTGATCAAAATACCGCGACAAGTGGTTTTGGTAGTCCTCTCGTGATGTTAACCTGACACTGTCTAAAGAATTCTGAAAAGACCGAAACAGGTGGAAATCTGAAGGTGCAAGGTCAGAACTATACGGCGGATGCATTAACACCTCCCAGCCAAACTCTCTTAATTTTTGCTGAGTGGCTAAAGATGTGTGAGGTCTAGCGTTATCATGATGAAAAACCACACCCCTTTTGTTGATTAATTCCGGCCGCTTTCTCTCAGCTTCTTGCTTTAATCTCATCAGTTGTTCGCAGTAGAGTTCAGAATCGATGGTCCTGCCTGGTGGTAACAGCTCATAATGAATAATGCCCTTCCAATCCCACCACACACACAGCATCACCTTGTTGCGAGTTAACCCGGGTTTCGCCACAGTCTGTGAAGCCTGACCGGCCTTTGACCACGACCTTTTTCGCACGTTCTTGTCGTACGTGATCCACTTTTCATCACCAGTTATCAGCTTCTTCAAAAATGGTTCGGTTTCATTACGTCGTAATAAAGAATCACAAATGAGTACACGGTTCATTAGGTTTCTTTCAGTGAGCTCGTGAGGTACCCAAATATCGAGCTTTTTTGTGTACCCAGTTTTCTCAAATGCGCCAAAACTGTTTTGTGGTCAATTCCCAGTTTTTCAGCTACGTTGTAACTACTGATATGCCAATCTTGCTCCACTTTTTCAAAAATGGCATCCATTTTATCCGTAATAGGGCGACCAGAGCGACGTGCATCTTTGACATCAAAATTTCTGGATTGAAAACGCTTAAACCAAATTTGTGCTACTCTCATAGACACTGCACTGGGTCCATAAACATCGCAAATTTTTTTCGCGGCTTGCGTTGCATTTTTACCTTTTTTGTAGTAAAATTTGAAAATGTATCGAATTTCTTCATTAGATTCACTTATCTTGACAGTACGAAAAACAAATGAAAATCACACATTTTCCTAATTTGAATTTGGAATTATGTTCTTTAAAATTTAAACTTTCAATGATACCAAAACCAGCCAGATACAAATAGTATAGCCGAAGATATTTTATTTTAAGTTCATACATACTATAATGAGAAAAGACTTTTTCCCCAACCTAATATTAATTTCGTCATAACCTTCGCAGTTTGTGTTATTCAATGAGGTAATCTCTGCTCTAACTTCATTTTCGGACACGAGGTTTAAGGAACATCGAATGGACTATTGAACATTCGTTACAGTTTATTTTTGCACCCTTACTCGCCATATTAATTATAGTGTTTATTGAAAGCAGTTGCTATTTCTTCAGGATCTGAAAGTACTACGTTATCAATTAGAATATTTTCTATGTTGTCGCTACGGTTATTGTTCCCGACTTCATCCTTTTATTTTCTCCACGCAGCTTTACATTTGTTTTCACTATTGTTTATTATGTTCTTGATGTTAGCATTCTTTTTTGATGTGTAAACACATTTCTGTAAAATCTTCGAGTATTGTAAATATTTAGTTTTATTTCTTATATTTTTGTTCTTATAATATGGCGTCTTAGTCTTCAAACACTGCGGGATAGGCGACGAGAAGACTTGACGAAGTTTTCTAAATGCTGGCCAACCCAACTGGATCCTCCTGTCGGCTTCCTTCTCAAAATTTTGCCTACCGAGCTGGATGACATGCCCTAGGTAGACTACTTATAGAAATAAACATTTCATTTCATTTCAAAGGAACCATGACCTCAATATTGAAGGAAAATAAAACTGCATTTTTTGTTTTTCGAAAAAGCTTCTGCCTCATCCAGGACTTTGCGTGACGTCAGTGTAATGCGTAGTTCGCATGTGGCGATGTAGATGCCGCAACAGAACTATGTTCTGTATTTCAGTAGTTTCGGAAATAGGGGGACGGGGGGGGGGAATGGTCAAGTTTCATTTGTTTTCTGAAACAACTTTAAAACTATTTATTTAAAAATTATAAAAATAATCTATCAACCTTAATCGGTCCATTCAATTCGGAGCAAATTGGCTGTGTCAGACGTCGTACAGTACAGACAGGGTTCCGTTTTTTTACACGACTGCTCCAAAAAGGAGTGTAATGTTTTCATAGTTCATGTATGTTTGTGAGTTTCTTTATTCCACCATAACTTTTGAATGCCTGGACAAATTTCGATGTATGGGGTATCGTTAGAATCCTTATGTCATCCTAAGTAACACTGGCTATATCTTTTTTTGAAAAAAAAAAAAAAAACAATATGGCGCGGCAGTATGACTACATACAAATGTGATAAAAAAAAACTTCAATTATTACATTATGAGTATCAAATGTTTTATTAGTTCGTTTTTTGGCATGTCAGTCGTGTTTTTTACTTTTTTTAACTATTTATTTTTTCCTTTTGAGCTACGGAATTTGTTTATTAACAAATTAAATTGAAATTACCAGTTTCATTTCATGAAATAACACACACTCCTACTTAAGATATTATACAGTTTGTATAGTAATAATAATTTAAAAAAGTAAAAAGTAAAAATTATAAAAATAATCTATCAACCTTAATCGGTCCATTCAATTCGGAGCAAATTGGCTGTGTCAGACGTCGTACAGTACAGACAGGGTTCCGTTTTTTTACACGACTGCTCCAAAAAGGAGTGTAATGTTTTCATAGTTCATGTATGTTTGTGAGTTTCTTTATTCCACCATAACTTTTGAATGCCTGGACAAATTTCGATGTATGGGGTATCGTTAGAATCCTTATGTCATCCTAAGTAACACTGGCTATATCTTTTTTTGAAAAAAAAAAAAAAAACAATATGGCGCGGCAGTATGACTACATTTACAAATGTGATAAAAAAAAACTTCAATTATTACATTATGAGTATCAAATGTTTTATTAGTTCGTTTTTTGGCATGTCAGTCGTGTTTTTTACTTTTTTTAACTATTTATTTTTTCCTTTTGAGCTACGGAATTTGTTTATTAACAAATTAAATTGAAATTACCAGTTTCATTTCATGAAATAACTACACACTCCTACTTAAGATATTATACAGTTTGTATAGTAATAATAATTTAAAAAAGTTGGAAGTCGTGTGACATCTGCCAACCTGCACTAGGCCGTGGTGGATTACAGCTCATTCGCTCTCACAGAGAGGCCTGTGTCCCAGCAGTGGGAACATGCTGGAACAGGGCGTGGGATGCAGGCTGATTATGTTATACAGGTAGGGCGTTGTGCTGCTTTATGAGTAGGTACGAATTTACGAAAATAATTAACGAATTTTTATTTCAATTTTCGTACCAACTCAACCATTAACCTTGAACGCACCAGAGTCAAGGTTGCTAATAACTAGCTTTTACCCACTCAAAGTTTATCCATCCCTACTTTAAAGTGCCTCTTATTGTATCACTGATGACAAATAATACGCTTTGGTTGACTGGTTAAAGGCTAAAAAATCCCAATGTTGGAGAGGGGGAAGCATACGCTGGGTCAATAACCTATACGCGTGAACCGATTTGAAATAACTCCCCATCATGACATGACAGACGCTCTTCGCGCACCGTTCGCTGTACGATCAAGGACAAAGGATATTACAGTATGTGTAATTGCTAATTGTTACTACAGAAGCACAATAGCATACTATCACTTTAGGTTATTTTTTATCATAGTATTGATTGATGTACGTCTAATCTAATTCTGTCTGTTTCAAATGAATAAGCTAGCCACCATGGGTCTACTCTAATGTTCAGACATAAGAATATTCCTCATATAATGTAAATATTAAGTTGGTACCATTCCTTTGCTATAAATATTTTTGTATCATAGAGAATGTTTGCGTAGAGATAAGCATCGAGTCCAGCCTGCGTGACTAATGTCACTGCTATTTATATTTGTATTGAGTGTAACGAGTGGGATAATGAACGATAAAGGCGACGATGCGCTAGGAATTCGGTCCACTGCTAATGGTCAATGTGAACAATATGCATTCGCGGTTTGTTTCACTCACAGTTTCATTTTAAACGCCGTGACAGTAGTGTGCTTCCTGACTTTTGTGAGCAAAGTGGGTAAGGTAACTTTAAATAATAATAAAAAGAGGCATTCGGGTAAAACATAATTAGCGTTAAAAGTTGAAATACATTTCTTTTTAACCGACTTAAAAAAAGGAGGTTCTGTATTCGACCCGTATGTAGATAATATGTATGTTTGTATGTCCGCGATTTTCTCAAAAACAGATGACGCAATTTTGATATTTGTTTTTGAAGTCGGCTTTTACTTTATTTTATTAAAGTACATTTTACTCAAGCCAATGGTTATAAACTAATGATTTGTTGTGTATCTTATGCTTAATCGCAATGGGTTTCGATGAATCATTGTAGAGTAGCGTTTATTTACAATTAATTACTGAATCATAAATGTATTATTCATCATTCGGAAAAACGCTTTGTTAAAATTAAAAGTCAACCGTGTTTTACTAATAAAATCGCTAGTGAATTAGTGATGCGTGCATCTCGGTGCACTTTCGTTGAGCGCTATTTTGGGCGACAGTTTAAATTTATTTTAAGCCTGTTCCCAGCACCGTAACCCACTGACGTGCTTTGTATTCCAATTCGGTTCATCCTCGTACCTGAGTTATTTATTTTTATAGCTTGTGTAATAATTACATATCTACCTACCGTACACAAATTTTGTTTTGATAATTTAATGGTTCTAAAGGTCCCATTGTGGCCAGAGCATTTTTTTTTTAATATATGTATATATATATATATATATTATATAAATATACGCGACGAATTGTAACCTCCTTTTTTTGAAGTCGGTTAAAAAAACCAATACAGTTCTTACCACTAGAAAAACTTAATTATTTTAACATCAAATCGTTCCATCTTCAACGAACTACAATGTTGGCATACGTCTATGGTTGGCATAACTACCATAGTTATCCCTGTTAAAAAAGCTAACCCTTTATCCTTCTAGGAGGTCGAACTGCACCCAAATAAATTTTCATAAAATATATCATCACCTTTGGTTATCGATATGATTTATTATGTACACACGGCTACACATCAAGCTATACATTTCCAGTTTACACTGACCTCTCATTGTAAGGAAATCCTATACAATGCGAGATCAGCTTATACTGGGTATGTATAGCTTGGTCTGTAGCCGTGCGTACTATCTTTTGTCTCGCCCGCATGGATGTCGAAAAATATCCCACGGAAACGTATTACCGGGATTAAAAGTATCCTATGGCCGTTTGTCCACCGCCCCACGTCAACGGGAGGTCAACGAGAACGAGATGACGGTGTCGCGGTGGCGGGCGCTGAATTAGCGTGGCGATACATACATTATGACCCACTGCACACCACCGCCGCCGACATCAAGTTCGGTTGCAATTATCTCGTTTTTAGGGTTCCATACCTCAAAAGGAAAAAACGGAACCCTCACAGTACAGGATCACTCGTGTGTCTGTCTGTCCGTCTGTCACAGCTAATTTGCTCCAAATCTAATGGACCGATTATCTAAAGAAAGGGCTCTACGAGGGTCTCAAATATATTTTCTTTTATAATTTTGAAATAAATAGTTTTAAAGTTATTTAAGAAAATTGGCGAAAATTGACCCCCCCCCCCCCCCCTTATCTCCGAAACTACGAAGCCTAAAATTAAAACAAAAATACAGAAAATATTTCTTTACCTGTACCTACATTACAGGAAAACCTATAAGAAGTCTGTGGTCTTAAAATAACATGGTAAATCTATCAATATTGTGAGTACAAACTTACATTTGTATGGGAGAACATGTTTTTCAACTACAATGTTAAGTTTGTTCTTGGGATAAATTCATCCCAACTCTACGGAACCCTTCATTGTGCGTGGTCCGACACGCACTTGGCCGGTTTTTTTGTTGACGTTGTGTGACGTTGTGTGGTGGACAAACAGTGTAACTGTTAATCCAGGTTATAAACCACTTGTGTCCCAAATTTCATCCAAATCCGTTAGTCGTTTTTGCGTCATTCTGGAACATACCATAGCCAAACGGACAAAAATTATAAAAACACTATTTTCGGCATCAGACTCGTTCCCACACCTCGTAGCAAATAGTTTTTTTTTTTTGTTTTCAAAACTATTCAATGTACAGTCCACAAAAGAGATATCTAGGCAGGGTATACTAACATATTTGTATGTGAATTGCTTCATGTTCAATTTCAATTTTGTGTTGGTATGTTACGATGTAGGAGTATTGCAAAAACAAAGTAATATATATAAAATTGAACATGATGCAATTCACATACAAATATGTTAGTATACCCTGTCTAGATGTCTCTTTTGTTGACTGTACACAATTTTGACTTCGTTACTATTTTATTATAAATGTACAGACTAGCGACTCGCCCCTGCTTCGCACGGCTTTTAGCGCTTGATAAAACATCGAACACAAAACCTTACGAATTATACATGGTGTATCAGAAAGGTATGGTCAAATTTAAGGATGTGGTACAGACCATCAAAGTTATCAGCTGTCCCATACAAAGCTTCAATACCTACTCGACCTAAACGTATGGGACGGCTGATAATTTTTTCTCGATTACGATGTTGGCCCTATGGAGAAAGTTGTTTAGTTTGATAGTCTGTGCCACACCCTCAAATTTTACCACACCTTTCTGATACACCTAAACCTTCCTCATGAGTCACGTGAAAACCGTATGAAAATCCGTTCGGTAGTTTGTAGGGTTCCGTACCCAAAGGGTGCCCTATTACTAAGCCTACGCTGTGCGTAAGAATCTTTTTTTTTTTTTAAATACGTAGTGTTCAATATTGTGCTGTGGTACGGAACCCTTCGTGTGCGAGTCCGACTCGCACTTGGCCGGTTTTTTGAGTTTATCGCGTTCGGACAGACTGTCAGGCGCGGCGGGGGGGACTTTGTTTAATAATAATTATATAGTGATTAACATCTTGATGACGCTTGCGTCATGGAAAATTTCAAATTCATAATGTCTGTTCCAAAACTATCTGATGAAAGTGTAAACAAACCCTGTTTGTTTAGGTAATTAGTAGTAAGAGAATTAGTAACACATTTATCTGTATTTAGAAAGCTTTCAACTTTTTATCTCACATAAGTCACTACTATTTCCAACAATTATTGTTAGAATTCAATATAATATAACATTATTGAATTGTAATTGAAAAATCTATGAAAATTGAGGTTATAAAATTGTCTACATTGTCAAATGCAAAACATCTTTAATGTAAATTAGAATTTCGGGTTTAAGTATACAAATAATCAAATCAAAGCACTCAATTTGTAAGTGGCACCACAAATTGGCATCGCACTCGCGGACACATACCTAGTTAATATAGGGTTCCGTTTTTCTTTCAAGGTACGGGACCCTAAAGTCTAAACAATAAACTGAAATACACACGAACCGGCCTGGTTTCCCAAAAATAAGCGAAACGCTTAATTTTAGCAGTTATGCTGTTCTTAACCCGCTTTATCACACGGAATTAACTTTTAGGTACCCCACGGTAATAACAGCCGCACGGGTCGATCCATCAGCTTAAGCTACGCTTGCCGGGGTTGGTCGGTGTATGGGTGACCATCTTTACATACCGAGACTCCTCCGTGCCTCGGAAAGCACGTTAAGCCATTGGTCCCCGCTGTCATTCGTGCATCTTTGACAGCCGTTACGAGTCGTCAAAAGCCCGAAAGTCGGACAACCAGCCTTACCAAGGGGAATCGTATTACCCAATTACTGGGTTGTGGAGGTCAGATAGGCAGTTGCTCCATGTAAAATAATGGTATTCAGCTGCTTTTTCGGTTAGACTGGAAGCCGACCCCAACATAGTTGGGAAAAGGCTAGGCAGATTGTTTGTACCCCACGTCCTTTTCTTAAAAGAGATGTAAGTTTTATATATTGGTTGAGTATGGCATTGAAGGCCTTTAATGCAGTCACAAAGCAGATATCATGATAGATTAATTGGATGTTGGAATCGATGTAGTTTACCGAACCCGGTTGGTAATAGTTGATCGGTGGATAGTTGCTTGGTAACAGCGTCGTCGTGGTCGTCAGGGGCTGGGTGATGTTGTTGACTAAACAAACTCGGTCTGTCTGTTACCGTTTCACGCCTACGGCTGAACGAATTTCGATGAAATTTGGCACAGATAGTCCATGGCCTGGGTTAGGACATTGAGGTACCACAACGAAATTTCGCAAATAAAGAGTCTCCTGAAAAGCAAAAGATGGCTGGATTTGTGTAGTAAACAATTTACAATTATAAGTCCTCCGAGGACTGAGAGCCGCGAGATGCAGTTAGGGTAGCGCGAGCTATATGAAGACCCAATCTGCTAAATTGCTGCGTACGTGTGTGGTTGACACTACTGGGTCATGTTACACCTTTACAATAAGCATGAATCCGTTAAAGACATCTCTTACAACTTGTGTTTGGTGTTAATTAGGATACCGTCATTTTATTATAATAATACTATGTCCAGACCAGCTTTGAGATCCGATTGAATCTTGTTTGTTGTTTTGTGTTCGAATAGGCCATCAGTAAGCATGGGTGCTAAGCAGAGCAAGCGCTCGGTGGACATAAGCGGCAAGGAGGCAGAGGGTGCTGGCGAAGTAGCTGCTGCGGGCGCCGGTGGCGAAGGCAGAGTTGAGCAGCTTGCAGATGCCGACGCTCTTAAACCACAACTCAATGGAGCCGCGCACATACACGAACCAACGGTAATTAATGTTTCATGAACAGGTATTTGGAAGGCATATTTAATTATTCCCAATCACAAAACAATAGATCAAAGCATTTAAGTATCGAAATATATGTGCAATTGAAATGTACGTTTCACCACTCGCGCACGGCTTGCCATATTTTGACCACTCGCGCACGGCTTGTCATATTGACCACTCGCGCACGGCTTGTCATTTTTTGACCACTCGCGCACGGCTTGTCATATTTTGAACTGACAAACTTGAGAAGTCAATAGTTTTTGAGATATAGGATATTTTCCGTTACATTACACAACCACAGAAATAACTTAGTCGTTCAGTTTTTTTAAGAAAGTATATGAACAAACTTATTTTTGCGGTCGGTAAAATGCATACTGTCCATGCGTCAATATTCATGCCAATTACGGAACCCTTCACTGTGCGTGGTCCGACACGCACTTTGCTGGTTTTAGGCCCGTATATCTCGCAGAACGTCACTCAACGACTCAAGCATTATTTTAAACTAGTAAAGCCATTTGATTGGTTGAAATTAGTTTTAAGTAATGCTTGAGTCTTGAGTGAGGTTCTGTAATACGGGCCTTAGATAATGATTTCTCCTCTTTATTCTTAATGCTCTGTGTATGTAGCATTGTATACACGTTAGATTTATGCGTCTTATGTATTTGATTCTAGGAAAAACAAAAGGACATAGACAGCGGCACTCCAGAAAACGAAAAAGATGCTACCACAGAGAAAGAAGCAAAACTAAATGAAGAAGAAAAAGAGGCGGCTCCCCAGACAAACGGAGAAAGTGAGCAAAAAGTAGAGAACGGAGAGTCCACACCTACGCCTGAAGACGGCAAGAAACCCAAGAAGGAAAAGGTGCTTTTATTTAATGAACTTTGTTGTATTTAGTTGCCAATATCTAACTAGTGTTGAATTTTGATTGCATGTGTGTGCCTATTTACTATTTATCTTAACCAAGCATGTCATGGGCAGGTCAAGAAGAAATGGTCGCTCAGATCGATCAGTTTCAGCAGAAAAGACAAACCCAAACAAGAGAAGAAGCAAAAAGAAGAGGAACCCAAAACAAATGGTGAATCAGAGAAAGTGCCAGAGGAGGTATGTATTCGTTTTTTTAGACATTTAGTATTGATTGTGGTCCTGACCACAACAAAAGATCGTCCAAGTGCTCTTCAAAGAGTGAGTTTTTCATATTTAAGTATAATGTATAGTATACCTATCGACACAGAAAGCTCCTACCTAGTTGAGAAATAATGAAACAATAGCAATAAAAAAATACAAAATTGTATTCTTGGACTTTTAATCATATTCAGAAACTTGACAGTTGGAGGTTGGAGGGATACCATACCAGTTACTGATACAAAAGATATTGATGTGAAAAGAAGAAAGAGCAAAATTTAATGAACTGTCATACTTATATGTATAGTTTTAATTGAATTTAATAACTTATACTTTAAATTTTTATACTATTTATTTTATATATAAATGAGGATGCATAAATGCAGATAAATTCATTGGCGCCCATCGTATTTATCCCAATGCCCCAATAATTCACTGTTTTGGACATTCAATGGCTTTTCATTATCTATTACCATTCTATAAACTTAATGTGTAATATTTATTATCATATCCTACTATCTATTAAAAGCGAAAGGGCCACTCATTCATTCATTCATTCACTCACTGATTAAACACGAAATCTCAAAAACTACTGGACCTACGAAGATGAAATTTAGCACAGAGGTAGATTATGAGTAGGAGATGTCAGCTAAGAAAGGATTTTAGGAAACTCACCCCGTAAAGAGGTGAAATAGGGGGTGGAAGTTTGTATGAAAATTTTTATTCCTTGAGTTAATAAACTTGAAACTTGGCACGAATATTTATCTAAGTAAATTATTTATTTTTTGTTTTTCTATACTACCCCCTACATGGGAATTGGGGGGTGTCAGAGTTGGTATGGAGGAATTTTAACGCGCGGTCTGAATAATAAAAACTCAGTATTTATACTTAAGACCAAAAATGAAGAATAACGTGTATCAGGGTTTTTCGAAAATCTACCCCTAAGGGGGTGAAAAGGGGTAGTCAATTTTACAGGGCACGTTTTACTGCGGGGCTTGATTAACTCGAAAATTGGTTACAGAAATATTTCAAACATTTTTTTTAAATTTCACCCCTGTGGGGGTGGAAACGGGGAATATAGTTTATATGAAAAGTTTTGTTCATTTTGTTATTTAATTTGAAACTTGGCACAAATGCTTGCCTAAGCAAATAATAAAAATTGTCATTAATAGTTTTTCCCCCAGAAGGAAGGGTGGTGAGGAGGGAAAAGGGGAAGTGAAGGGTGTAGTGAGGGAGAGATGGTTAGGAGGGTGTAATGAAAGATGGTGTGGAGCGGGGGGAGGGGAAGGGAGGAGTTGGTGAGGATAGAGGGGCGGGGAAACCGGTAAAGGGAGTGTGAGGGGGGGGAGGTTAGCGGTAAAGGTATTATGTGGTGAGGGAGGGGGATGTATTGGGTGAGGTGGTAAGAGGGATAATAGGGGAGGGTAAGAGGGGGTGGGAGGTGGATTAGAGGGGGAGGAGGTGGTGAGAGGGGGGACTTAAAGTTACTTTTTGTATAGCCCTGGTCCATTGAAAAAACCCAGCCCGACAGAAATGACCGAAAAATAGAAAGTGGGAAACAGGAGTAAACTCCAGTCGTGCGTTTGAGCTGACATACACACTTTTTTTGTTTATTTGAACGCGCTAATCTCTGGAACTACCAGTCGGCCTTTAATAATTATTTTTGCATTTGATAGCCCAATTCTACAGGAAGGCTACATGCATATTTAACATCACTCTAGAACTTTTAGTTGCCGAGTAAAAAGAAAAAAGTCAGAAAGAACTCTAAGCGAAAACGACTTAATAGCACGGGCAGGCGATGCGATGTGATGGGGTGGGTCGGGGGGTACAAGAAATTTCACGCGGACGAAGTCGCGGGCAGAAGCTATCTCAATATATAAAATGAAAAGTCCTGACTGACTGACTGACTGACTGACTGACTGACTGACTGACTTATCAACGCCCAGCCCACAAACCCTTGGACCTGTAAAGCTGAAATTTTGCACAGAGGTTCCCTTTATAATGTAGGCAAGGAATAAGGAAGGATTTTAGTTCCCGTGGGATATTTACCGACATCCACGCGGGTGAAGCCGCGGGCAAAAGCTAGTAATATTATAAATGCGAAAGTTTGTGAGGATGGATGGATATTTGTCACTCTACGCAAAAAATACTGAACGGAATTTGATGAAATTTGGCACACAGATAGTTTATAACTTAGATTAACACATATTTTATCTCGGTATTTCTACGGGTTCGAGACTGACGCGGGTGAAATCGCGGGCGAATTTTATGAGTTTGTGTAATCTCCGGAGAGTTCCGGAACATCAAGCTCCAATTTGTAAAATTCTTTCACTATTTGAAAGGTACATTATCCAGATGGATATAGGCTATACGGACCTATATAATATTATGTAAATATAAGGTGCTATAAAAATATCTGCCATGGCTTCAATGGGAGATAGTATTGTGTATATACCGGGTGTAAAAAGATACCTACCGAAGCCGAAAACCACATATTCTACTCATTATTTGAATTTGATTTATCCAGAACCAGTGGATTCCCAAGTAGGGTCTAGTGACTAGACTATACTTGGGAATCCACTGGTTCTGGAGATATTGAAAGTTAAAAGTCGCATTTTTTTTTTTACTTTCTTACTATAAGTAACGTATTCCAAGTGTTATTACTAAACATTTTCCGACAAGTACCTACGCGTACGGTAGAGCAAAGAGCCGGGGCTTAACTCCGTTTGCCTGGGTTCGCGTTACATAGCGCGCAATAAAAAATAGCTTTTTTTATATGTACGGTCAGCAACAGATGTCGGATAACACTGCAACTTATTGAAATCACCTAAATTAACACAGAAATCATATGATAACCTGCTTTTTAGCATTTAATTTATTAGATAATAGTTAATTTTCTTTAAAATTTACATCTGTTTCGATTTTAATGAAGTATTTTTAAAAAGAAGTACTTAATAAATATCTTGAATTCATGCAACTCTAGTACTTTTTGTTATTAGGTTACTGCTCAGAACTTTTGCACACACAACGTTTCGTGAACAGAATAGCGTCGTATTCATATGTAAATTGCACCTGTGCGAAGCCAGGGCGGGAAGCTAGTTCATTTATAAAATCCTTACTAATATTATAAATTCGAAAGTAACTGTCTGTCTGTCTTTTCCTTTTCACGCCTAAACTACGGAACAGATTTGGATAAAATTTGGCAAGGCTCGGTGGTATCCCAGGGAAGGACATAGGCTACTTTTTGTCTCAAAAATAATCCTACAGGGGGTGAAATATGGGTTTGTATGGAAAACCCAGTATTTCTTAAGTTAGGGATATGAAAATTCAAATTTATACTTTTGGTAGGAGATAGCATCTTGAGGAAGTTCAAAGGCTACTTTTTGTCGCACAAATAATCCTACAGGGGGTGATATAAGGGGTGAAACTGTATGGGAAACCCAGAATTTCTTGTTAGGGATATGAAAATTCAAATATGCTTTTGGTAATATGTAAATTCAAATATATGCTTTTGGTAGGAAAAAAGAAATATGTGGTTCAGCGATTTTGGAAAATCATCCCCTAAGGGTGTAAAATAGGGGTTGTTTTTAAAATTCACAAAACTGCACGGATTTTGATAAAATTTGGCAAGGCTATAGATAGCATCCTGAGCAAGGACAAGGCTACTTTTTGCCTCAAAAATAATCCTACAGGGGGTGATATAGGGGATGAAAGTTTGTATGGGAAATCCAGCATATCTTAAGATAGGGATATGAAAATTCAAATTTATGCTTTTAGTAGAAAATAAAGAAATATGTGGTTCAGAGTTTTTGGAAAAACTTCCCCTAAGGGGGTAAAATAGGGGTTTATTTTAAAATCCACAAAACTGCACGGATATCGATAAAATTTGGCAAGACTATAGATGGTATTCTGGGGAAGGACATAGCCTACTTTTTGTCCTAAAAAATAATCCTACAGGGGGTGATAGTAGGGGATGAAAGTTTTATGAGAAACCCGGCATTTCTTAAGTTGGGGGGATATGAAAATCCAAATTTATGGTTTTGATTTATGTTGATTGATTGTTGATTTTAAAATTCACAAATAATATTAAACATTTTGTGTACCAAGAGATTTAAGGAATTGGAAATGTAGTCATAGTTCGTATCTTGAAGTAACATTTAGTCTTCATTTTTTTTTTATTCCCACGTGGTAGCGAATAAAGAGGATTTATATTTTCGCTTTAAACTGCCTGCAAAGGCATGCAAGTTGGTACCTAATTTTCCGTTCGGTTATATATTCCGTTACTATTGTTAAATTTTAAGATTTGTTATCCTCCAGAAATCATATATCAATCCGCGCGCAGCTCCTCGGATAATGTACCTATAAGCAGTGCGAGAAGACATTGTTTACCTGGATTAACACTTGGGGTAAAGCTAGTTATAACATAATTTAGAGTGCCAATCAATCACTACACCCCAAAACTACAATTTTGGCCATACATTAATTTTCTTCGAACTGTCAAGTTACTGCATGCGATTAAAAGTCCAAATAGGTGTAGGTATCCGTGCACGTAATCGTCACCGAACACTACCGTCTATAGCTTAGTTTAACACCTAAATTGTTAAGTCTGTCTCATATTTCGTCCCTCAATCGTTTATATTGCGAGACATAGAGTCTCTACCATGCATCATTTTGTTTTTGTGTTTCACGAACTATGTCCAAATAAACGTTTTTCTTTCTTTCTTCTTTCATCAAATTATTTTGTCTTAAATTAACTACTTATACCTTCTCATGAATTAATTTTAATTTTTGTACATAATACTCACAACCGCAGAATACATAACAGTACAAGTACTGAAGATTCACTCCGC
Organism: Cosmia pyralina; assembly: GCA_946251885.1. Classification (NCBI taxonomy): domain Eukaryota; kingdom Metazoa; phylum Arthropoda; class Insecta; order Lepidoptera; family Noctuidae; genus Cosmia; species Cosmia pyralina. The sequence continues at coordinate 20,008,422 of OX276346.1, forward strand.
AAAATCATTTAAATAAATAGCGACTTGCTACAACACAATAAAGTGTAATTCAGGTCGCACAGCGTTAATTACCTACAGTTATATTCACCTAGAAGTTGAGTTGACTCTCTTTCTATGGCGTTTCTCTTATACCTTCTGTCTGATTCGTTAGGGTTGTCTTCTTTTACGACGCGGCGCGTGAATGAGTATCGAACTGGGTAAAAAATAAATTTGTATCTCACGATCTTTAATTAAATCTAGTTAACTCGCAGCTAGCGGCCTAAGCATGTGTTTTGGCTTATTTAACAAAATTCACAAAAACGAACTATCACTAAGAATTAGGGGCGATATCAGTAACGTAGGCGTAATGTAGGCGTTAGTTTAAGGTATTCGTTAATTTATAGTAATTGTGGTGTTCCATATTTGCCAGCTTACCAAACGATTGACCTCTGAATATTTTTTTTTAATTTTGGTAGCTCGTTAGTAGCCCATAAGATGAGGATGTTAATATTATATCACTAAGCAAACAATTTGTTGTTGTGTTGTTTGTTGTGTAGTGGCATAGTAAAATTTTGAAATAATCAATCCTGTTTATGGTGTACCTACTCGGACAATATTTTAAATTTGCTACTTAACTCAAATGTTTTTCAAATGTTTGATATTTTCAAATTTTTAATACCGACAAATCTTTACAAAAGGGTCAGCATCAAATTCAAATAGCAATCAAAGCTATTCGATTCGTTGATTTAGAGATGCAAAATTATGACCACTTTTGGGTACCTACTTTCTTAAATCAATGAAATTTCATTATATTTCCCAAAAGGCTCCATCAATCCGTCAGATATTTATATAAATATCTGACGGATTGATGGAGCCTTTTATATTCACTATCAGGACATGTAAATCTGTCGCACAGAATAACTTTAATTCGCCCTGAATATCCTTTTAAAAATTGTTCAAATCTGAGTTTTCAAAGTTGTCAGATTTAGGGAAGCCCACAATTTCTTATCAGATTTGCCGATTTAAGGCATTATAGGATAGGCCGCACACTATCATATGAAAATCAACGGCTCTGAAGATCGTTTAATTTTTGGCCCATTTGCGAAATCTGAAAGTGGACTCCTGGCAAAGGGGCTGAAACTTTTCAAATATATACACTTGCGTGCAATAAAATCGATCCACCTCATTCTCCTCGATTTGAAACAAGATAATTCAACAAGTTTAATTAACAAAAACCTAATATGTTCTGTACTAAACCTTCCTGAATGTATGAAGATTACGTTAGTAAAAAAAATATAATAACTGATTCATAACTTCTTGAGAGAAGCGCGATCTTAAAAACATACAGATCGATTGAAGAACCTCCGTTTTTTTTTCATGTCGGTAAAAAAAATCAAGTTAAATGTCAATAAACGAACAGTAATAAACAAAATTAAGCTTATGTCAACTTCACTGACAAAAAAAAGTCACGCAGCTTTTTCAAACAAAAGTGAGTGATAAGAATATCTGAAGAATGGAGTCGATCTTGTCAAGAATATTGCTTTTATCAAAATAAAGGGTATGTAAAAAATAAGCTTTATCTTACCTACCTTCACACAATATAAAATAATTAAAATATACATTAACACCTTTGAGCTATCATCTTTCAAATAGAGAACATGGGGTGGGCCAATTGTTTTGCACGCAAGTGTATTTTACAAATGCCGCACCTATTCAGCTATCAACTTTTCGCCCTGCATATGCCTGCTCAAAAACCCTCTGGGCTGACCATGAGCACAAACAATCTTTTTAATTTTTTTAACCATTTATGTACACACATATTTAAACAGATAAGAAGAAAAGAACACAAAAATACGTACAAAGATGACGCCTATACTAAAGAAAAAAAAAAGTGAATTCTTATTCAGTGTTACTTGCTAGCTGTTGTTAAACATAACAATCTGCTCGTTTTTTTTAATTACATTTGACGGGCGATGATAATATGTACGATACGGGCTAACACGTTGTGGATTCAAAGGCCTCGTACCAGTTTGAACGCACGTGTGTGCGCGATTTCACATGTCCTTAAATTTTCACACAGTATAAGGTCAATGACTTATGACTACTTATGAGCCAAAAATAATATGAATAGACTAGCTATGCCCCTGACTTCGCTCTCTTAGTTTTCGGTAAATGTGTGTCACTACGATAGAAAACAAGAAACCTTCTAGCCAAATAGCCAGATGTTTGTCAGTAAATGGGGTTAAGCCATGTAAATTCATATGATGGCAAAATCTTATTCAACGTGGTGGCTCGCCTCTCTCAGTTGTCAGTTGCCTATCTGTTTGTTGGTAATTATAATATTTTTTTATTAAATTTCTTGGACACATTGTGTGGAACGATATGAAGGACAATCTGTATCCGAAGGTTCTCACCCTGCACAGTTAACACATTTTAAGGCATCGTTAAAAAAAAACAGGAACTCGAAACTTAAAACTCATTTGGGAGGAGCCCCTCAGTGGGTTAAAATACTCGATGGTTTGTATTTCACTATCAGTGATCTAGATCCAAGGAAACGGTTAAATAAACCTGATGACCGACCCCTATTCGCAAATAGAACCAATACAACTGAAGGGCAAGCTAATTATTTCAACAACACACCACCGAAAAAAGTAAAAAACCAATACCTGAACCGGGAAATAAAAAAAGCTAATTTGAATAATAAAAAAAAACAAGTTTTAAAAAACAGGTAGTTTTAGGGTTCCGTAACCCAATGGCAAAAACGGAATCCTATTAATTTCGTCATATTCGTGTCCCTCCGTCCAGCCGACAGCCATTTTACTCGAAGACATTTGGAATGAAGGCGTATTAAATGACCTGCTAAAGAATGGTGTAGTAAATTTACGAAAAAAAAAAAATGCCAGTCATGGGGACTGCCGACAGAAGTTCAAAACTTAAACGTTAAATGAATGTCTAGCATGTCGCTATGTCGAGGTGTTGCGGTGATGCGACCCCGTAACAGTGCCCCCTACCAAAAATCGCTCAACGTGCCTAAAGAAGTTTTCACTTCAAAAATGATCGGCAATCCCCATACAAGAATCCCAGGGATGCTGATTCTAGTCAATTGTCCAGGGATTCTAGTCGATAGTTGGTGAGATACGAGCATCTAAAATTCACAAAACATTTATTATTAGCGGATAGAAAATTCTGAAGAATTCCACTGTTTAATAGAAAAGTTAAAGGGACCACTTGGTAGAACTTAAAAACACTTTCTACGAAAACTATTGAAGAAGATTGTGTACGTCCTCAGTTTGTTTGAGAAACATATTATATATATATATATTATGAGATTATGACATACAAACATGTTTTAGCTATCGTTAAAATCAATAGGTATTGTGCATGCGTACATATTTATCCCTACCTACTACGGAACCCTCCACATTGTGCGCGGTCCGACTCGCATTTAGCCGGTTTTTTTGTTTTGAAATTGGTTAAAAAAAAACGTTTTAGAACTGTTCACATCTCCCTATAATATAAGGAGATAAACAGTTCTAAAACGTCAATTTCCAAAGGAATTACAGATAACTTGACCAAATTGTTATATAAAATTTATCTGTAGTTGCGTTATAGTTTTTTTTTTTTTTTTTTTTTTTATTTATATATATATATATTAGGTTGGGGAAAAAGTCTTTTCGCATTATAGTATGTATGAACTTAAAATAAAATCTCTTTGGCTATACTATTTGTATCTGGCTGGTTTTGGTATCATTGAAAGTTTAAATTTTAAAGAACATAATTCCAAATTCAAATTAGGAAAATGTGTGATTTTCATTTGTTTTTCGTACTGTCAAGATACATTTTAAAATTTTACTACAAAAAAGGTAAAAATGCAACGCAAGCCGCGAAAAAAATTTGCGAAAAACAAATGAAAACGATGTTTATAGACCCTGTGCAGTGTCTGTGAGAGTAGCACAAATTTGGTTTAAGCGTTTTCAATCCGGAAATTTTGATGTCAAAGATGCACGTCGCTCTAGTCGTCCTATTACGGATAAAATGGATGCTATTTTTGAAAAAGTGGAGCAAGATCGGCATATCAGTAGTTACGACGTAGCTGAAGAACTGGAAATTGACCACAAACAGGTTTTGGCGCATTTGAAAAAAACTGGGTACACAAAAAAGCTCGATATTTGGGTACCTCACGAGCTCACTGAAAGAAACCTAATGAACCGTGTACTCATTTGTGATTCTTTATTACGACGTAATGAAACCGAACCATTTTTGAAGAAGCTGATAACTGGTGATGAAAAGTGGATCACGTACGACAAGAACGTGCGAAAAAGGTCGTGGTCAAAGGCCGGTCAGGCTTCACAGACTGTGGCGAAACCCGGGTTAACTCGTAACAAGGTGATGCTGTGTGTGTGGTGGGATTGGAAGGGCATTATTCATTATGAGCTGTTACCACCAGGCAGGACCATCGATTCTGAACTCTACTACAAACAACTGATGAGATTAAAGCAAGAAGTTGAGAGAAAGCGGCCGGAATTAATCAACAGAAGGGGTGTGGTTTTTCATCATGATAACGCTAGACCTCACACAACTTTAGCCACTCAGCAAAAATTAAGAGAGTTTGGCTGGGAGGTGTTAATGCATCCGCCGTATAGTCCTGACCTTACACCTTCAGATTTCCACCTGTTTCGGTCTCTTCAGAATTCTTTAGGTAGTGTCAGGTTAACATCACGAGAGGACTGCCAAAACCACTTGTCGCGGTATTTTGATCAGAAGTCCCAAAATGTCTATAGCAATGGTATCTTGTCCCTACCTACAAGATGGCAAAAAGTTATCGAACAAAATGGTACCTACATACTTTAGATAAATGTAAATAATGTATATTAAAAAATGTTTTGAATTTTCTTAATAAATGCGAAGAAACTTTTTCCCCAACCTATTATATATATAATCTGTAGTGACTAAACTTGGTGCAAATAATATTTTTCTGTTTGCGATGCGACCTTGCGGTCAGACTATTAGAAACCAACGATTTCTATGACAAGTAACTATTGCGCCGTAGTGCATTGCACCCAAACTGGCGCAGCGCGAGGAACAATGCGCATTATAATTCAAAGTGTAGCTATATCCGTGCTAACCAAACGTGAGCCGCCATTGTCGTCGGCGATATCGCTCTATTAGTGATAGTTTTAATTCATTGACTTCTGTAACGCCCAGTCCCTCTATTATGTAGTAGTGAATCTATATTGCTATGATAAAACAACCTAACTTTCAGAGATTTCCACATGATTGGTTGTTTTTGTTACGGACATAGTTAACTCGTTGTAATCTGTAATTCTCTATGCCACACCCTCAGTCTAAAATGCTTGAATATATCTAATAAAGTTACAAAATAAAACCGTCAAGTGAAACGGTCAAATTTTCTCATTCGATTTTGAACTTAACCATCAACATTGTAAGGTTTAAAATCATTTGGAGAAATTTGATCGTTTGGTAAACCTGACGTGCGGTTGCCTGTACTACTATAACTTAAAGCTTTCCTTTGTGGGGTAGGCAGAGAGGATCGAGCGGTACATAAGTGTGTGGGGTATTGTTGGATCCCATTGGATTAAAAAGATTATGATGTTTCTAAGTGATTTTGCTATTTAATTCAATAGTTTTTGAGAAATTTTCTGTTACAACTGCAGAAATAACTTTGCTTTTCATAGTTATTTCGAAAAACCATGAATTACAAACTTATTTTTGCCGTCGATAAAAGCAATAGGTACTGTGCATGCGTACCTAAATATTCATTAGAACCCTTCACTGTGCGTGGTCCGACACGCACTTGACCGGTTTTAAATTTCGCTGCGTACATACGAGAGTACAATACATTGACAAGGGCGACTTAAGGGGATACATCGATAATTTTGTGTTTTTACATTTGTATAAAACCAAATGTATTATGGTTAAATCATTTGGATTTTCCATATGTGTTATTTGACTATACTGTCTACTGGTACTAAAACCGAAACATGATTACGTACATGACATTATTTCCATAGAACAAAAATCCAAAGTAGCACCGTCTATTTTCTGTTTTATACGATTATACGTAAACAGTTACTTAATGTGCAGTAAAATTCTTGAAATCGAAGGTATTTAAATAATGTTAAGAACTTACTAAGCTAAAAATTAATTTAAAGTATATAGCATTTTGTCATAAATCTACATTTAAACGAAGCGCGTTTAGTTCCGGTGCGCGCGAGTCTTGTATCTGTCACGTGTCAAACTAGACAGCCATAACGCCATTTCACTTACATAGGTACCGAGCTAAACCACGCTTCGATTAGATCCTCATATAAAACCACACGTGTTTTTTTTTTTTTTTTTTTTGGAATATCTGTCGGGGCGGGAGAGTGATGTGGGATCTACATCGCCACATGTCATATCGCAGGTCAACCTAGTAGGTTGTGGGCTGCTTAACCGGGCTATCTTGCAGATGCTTTTATAAATTAAGACCTGTGTCTGTGGGGTACGGACCTCGGCTTAGTGTCTCTAGGGCAGCAAAGGACAGGCTGAATTGGATCAACTCACGTGATCATTCTACTTGTCAAATTTTATTTATTAGGGGAGAGCAGTGGTGGCCCAGTGGTAACGGCCGCGACATACCGAGTTGAAGGTCGTAGGTTTTGAACCCAGACCGACGCTTATTATTTCATTACCACTGCTCTTAAAACAGTGCAGGAAAACATCGTGAGGAAACCGGCATGTCCTAGAACCAAAAATTCGAAGACATGTAACATCTACCAACCCGCACTGGGCCCGCGTGGTGGATTACGGCCCACTCCTCACCGAGAGGAGGCCTGCTGTGTCCCAGTAGTGGGAGCATTATAGGCTGATTATGCTATGCTTATTTATTAGGGAAAACAAACAGACACATTACATTTTGTAGGAAGAAATACAAAAAAGAAAGATAAAGATATAAACGGGCTTTAGATTTTTAGTGCAGGCCGCTGTCTGTTTGTTGATTAATCTGTGTATTGGTTGCGGTCAAAGTCGTTGAGAATTGCTAAGTTGTATAAGAATCCTGATTTAAATTATAACCATAAACAACAGATGCAAAAATGCCCTTAACGAAGCTGAAAGTTACTTGTTCTTCCCGTTATGATCTTTTTTTTTGTACTGGACCATACCTGGGAAGCTACGGAGATAATCGGTCGGATAAACGGTCACGAAGATAATCCAAGTCCAACTTTATTTGACGTTTTTTTTTACGAAAACGAATGTTTTACGTGCGTTACATTGCGCACTATCCGTAAACATCGAATTTTCACACCAAAAATATACAGGGTTACAGGAAAAGTCGACCTAGATCCGTTAAGGGCGTGTAGTACACATCATTTCTGAATGATTTTACTATGGAACCCCCCATCCTAAACTTAACCGTTTTCGAGATATTCGAGTTTTATTTTTTTTTATGAAAATGCCCAATTTTTCGGCTATTGAATTGAATATTTTGTATTTATTTGACTCTTATGATTATTTTTTTGGTTTTTTACATGAAGAATGAGATGCTTAATGACCTCAATGACTAAAATTGCACGTAAGTTAACTAAATAGGTCATTGTAGACGATCGAAACTTAAGAAAAAAAGTAAAAATTATAAAAACATATTTTTCTTTTCTGGATATCTCAAAAAATAATTATCGCACTTGCTCTGCAGATGTGCTTAAAAACATCTACATTTTATCAGCTATCCAACGAGGTATAACACTCTAGGGTATTTATTAACCTCAAAGGTGAAACTTAGTTTCTAAGGCTACATGGCAGTCAGAATAAATCATCTCATAGTTCAAATCTCATAGTTGGCGTACAGATCGTCGGTGATTGTAGTAAGCTAAATGAAACAATAAATCAGTTCAAAATAACATTTATTCACCTAATGTTTTTGAATAACATTTTATAGTTCATGTTCTACGTGTCCACCTCTTTTTCGCACACATTTTCTCATTCTTTCACGTAGTCCACTTTTCACTACACCAGTGGTTAATGTTCTTCTTATGTCGTTAGCAGCATTAATTATCCTTTCTTTGAGAACTTCCACTGACGATATGGGGTTGGGCTCACTGTAAACGAGGCTCTTCATGTGCCCCCATACATAAAAATCCATGGGGGTCAGGTCAGGACATCTGGCTGGCCAGGGTAAAGGCCCACCTCGTGCAATCCATTTGTTAGGATAGTTAATGTCCAACCATTCCCTAACGCTTCTTCTGAAATGAGCAGGGCAGCCATCATGTTGAAACCACATGTCCCGCAGTAATTCTAATGGGAGATCATCTAGTAGGTCACCTAAGTCACCTCTTAAGAAATTTTCATAAGTTTCACCATTGAGGTTGTCTGGAAGAAAGTAAGGCCCAATCAAATGGTTGGAAATGATGCCCATCCACACATTTACACTAAATCGTCGTTGTGACCCCTTTACTCTTTTCTTATTTGGATTGCCTAGTTCTTTAGGAGCCCAATAGTGTGCGTTATGGTAATTAGTAATCCCGTCCTTATCGAATTTGGATTCATCTGTCCACAATATTAATTTTAGGAAATTCGGGTCCTCGATATCTGCATTGAGCATGAATCTGCAGAAGTCCATGTGTTTCGCGGGATCTCCTTCTTCAATTACATGTACCGGCGTGTAGTGGTATGGATACAGGCCTGCCGTATGAACCGTAAACCACACTTTCCACTGAGTTAGACCCAGTTCACGGGCAACAATATTGGTCGAAGTGGTTGGGTCTCTTCTGAACCGTTCTACGATTTCGTTGTCTTGTTCCTCGTCGTCATCAATGACACGTGGTCTTCCTAAGTCCGAACGTCGTCGCGAAACAGAGCCAGTTTCACGAAGTCGTCGGTAAACTCCGTCGAAAACGCTCACATCAGGTACTCGACGGTCGGGATAGCGTCGTATGTACTCAGTCCGAGCTTGTGCGGACACGCAATTGCAGTATCCGTAGCAGATAAGCATATCCGCATATTCTTCGTTCGAATATGTTGCCATTTTCAATAGTCCAGTATCACAAGCACAAATCAGAGTCCAGTAAACAAGCACAGTAGTCACAGTTAGAAAAATCAGTCCAGAAACAAAGCCAAGCCGTGTGGGAATCCGAAAGCACAATAATTCGCATCTACCATGGACGAATCGCATGAGCAGACTAAAATGGATGGCAAGCAAACCAACGACCAAATACAAAACAATGGGCATGTTGTATCCCCAAACTTGTTTTTGCACATTATTTTTCTCACTCTCACCTGCATAAATCGTAAGTTGTCTCGCTCACACGCACCGGATTAACTTGAAGGACAATAGCCGAGGGACCCGTTAGACCTACTGCCTGAACCTTTTCAACTATGTTTTTTTATATGAGTTTAAATACAACCCTAGGTTGTTATACCTCGTTGGATAGCTGATAAAATGTAGATGTTTTTAAGCACATCTGCAGAGCAAGTGCGATAATTATTTTTTGAGATATCCAGAAAAGAAAAATATGTTTTTATAATTTTTACTTTTTTTCTTAAGTTTCGATCGTCTACAATGACCTATTTAGTTAACTTACGTGCAATTTTAGTCATTGAGGTCATTAAGCATCTCATTCTTCATGTAAAAAACCAAAAAAATAATCATAAGAGTCAAATAAATACAAAATATTCAATTCAATAGCCGAAAAATTGGGCATTTTCATAAAAAAAATTAAAACTCGAATATCTCGAAAACGGTTAAGTTTAGGATGGGGGGTTCCATAGTAAAATCATTCAGAAATGATGTGTACTACACGCCCTTAACGGATCTAGGTCGACTTTTCCTGTAACCCTGTATAAGTTTTCTCCCAGCAATTATTTTTGCATAAAGTTAGCCGACGTATGCACGGACGTAAAAATATCGCGGCGGGATTTTATTGCGCACTGGATTTTCAACTCTCGGTGTTGAGCCGAGCATTGAGAATCCAACCCAACAACAGAGTGCATCCCAGCGCGTCTAAAAAACACACTCACGGCGCTAAGCAGAGTTGAAAATCCAGCATGCGCTAAAAAATATCGCCGCGATATTTTTACGTCCGTGCCTACGTCGTCTTACTTAGTGATGTACAGACTGCATACCTTGGTGTCGGCTTCGTGATGGGTCTTGTTACAACCTGTATACTTTAAATATACAATGAAAAAATGTGATTTCAATACATATTATTGAAATCACATTTTTTCACATAATATGAAGTCAGTCAGTAAACTGACCCATCCCTTGTTATGTCAATGCACTACTCAGTCATCGTATTATGAAAATACAACGGATGGAGCACGCTGTGGACAAGTCTGCGCCGCCGCCACCGACGTCATTCAATAAACATGCAATCTGAGCTCTGTAAGTTCAATGTTTCCTTTACCAGTAGTCAGTTCTGATACCTACAACCATTCAGAATACGATGCATTGTTCACGCGGTGTAGCGTCTTGTTACAGATTTAACTGACACAACACAAAACTAATTAAAATACTTCGCCAACGTTTTATTATAAAAGGTAAATTATTTATAAGGGATAAATGACTACCTGCCACAACTCCGCAAATGATACTACGAGCAGAGAGTATACAATAATTATATGAATGCAGAATGACGTAAATCAGTGCTAAAGAATTTAGATATAGTCATCGTATAAATAAAAAAAAAAACATCTAAAGCAAGTAGAAAAGTAGAAGGAAAAGCTGTTTGCCGACCTCCTACGTTTCAGTCTCGCAACCCGTCCGGACTCCGGACCTACCCGCCCACGTGTAGCGCCACAAAACCTGCCCAGGACTACTAATTTTATTTTGCACTTGCAAACTCCACAAACTTGTTTCCTAATGCCTCGTCCTTGCGTCATCACTACACCGATCAGTGCTAGTTTATACCAAATGAACCTTCGTTGAATAAAAGAATAGTAATGTATAGTGGTGCTGGTGGTGACTTAGTTTGGTGTTATTATTTTTCGGTTATAAAAAATATCCTGGGGCTTGTTTCACATTGTCCCAGATAGGCATTATCAACTAGATAAATTCAAAAATTGAACAGAAACAGGTTATCTATCACATAATTTAATGTGAAGTTATACAAATACAAATAGTTTGATTTCTTTAACAAGGTTTGTACTACATAGCTAGTGATAGAGCAAATAAATGCCTGTAATAAGACACTTCAAAAAGTTATCTGAAAGTGGTGAAGCATGCTCTGAATGTTGCCCCAAAAATATAATAACTATCCAAAATTTAATTGAAATTCCATCCACCGGTATTTACGTGCTCCATTGCCAGACAAATAAGGTACATAATATTAGGGGTTAAAGTATGAAATTGCCGATTTGTACTGAAAAATCGAAATTCGTTTTTTTTTTTAATTTAACATTTTTATTTAATCAAAATAATTACCATTATTATCTATCTATACATTGCTGCCATCTAATAGGAAGGTCATATAAGCCTTTGCGATAGAACTCTCTTGATCTAGATTCGACAAACTGTGTGAAAGCATTTTGTACTGCCTCCTGAGAAGAAAACTTTTTATCACGTAGAAAATTGTCCAAATCACGAAAAAAATGGTAGTCCGTTGCAGCAAGGTCTGGCGAATACGGAGGGTGACGAATGGTTTCTAAATGCAGTTCCTGTAGAGTTAAAACGGTTTCTCGTGCTGTATGAGGTCTCGCGTTATCATGGAGAAATAATGGTGAAGATCGATTCATGAGTCGGGGCTGTTTCACTGCTAGTTTTGCTATCATTGTTCGGAGTTCGGCACAGTAGACATCTGCCGTTATTGCTTGACCAGATCGGAAAGCTATAGTGAATAACACCATGCTGAGACCACCAAACAGTTACCATTACCTTTTTATTGGTAAGCTGTGCTTTAGGACACTGTTGCGGCGTTTGACCTGGGGTCAGCCATTGGATTTTTCGCTTACGGTTATCGTAAAGAATCCACTTTTCATCACATGTCACAATTCGATCCCATATTCCTTCATTTCTGTAACGATTCAACAAGGCAACACAAGTTTCAACACGCGTTTCTTTCTGCAGATCAGTCAAATCATGAGACACCCATTTCTCATATTTTTTTATTTGTTGGTAAGGTAACGTTAAACCATGCCGCTAATTCCTGGGTAGTTTGGCTCGGATCGGCTTCCACCATCTCTTTCAATTCATTGTTATTCACCTGTGTGGGCGGTCTTCCACGTGGTTCGTTCTTCAAATCAAAGTTTCCATCACGAAAGCGTTTAAACCAAAATCGCACGGTGCGTTCATTAGCAGTCCCCTCTCCTAACGCAACATTGATATTGCGAGCTGTTTCTGCCGTGTTAGTTCCGCGTCGGAACTCGTATTCAAAAATAACTCGAATTTTCGAAGCATCCATCTTTCTTGTCTAAGCTGAATAAAAAAAAAACAACTGAAAGTCGATAATCGAATGTTGCACATTTTTTAAAAGAAGAACTTCATAGGTACCATGTGAAAAAAGTTTCACTCAAAAATCTCAAACCATGAAGGTTCTATGTCAATTCGAAGTTCCTAATACAATAAACGGCAATTTCATAAACCCCTATTATATTAATAACTTATACTAATTTCAGTTTCGGTATCGATGGAGGGTACGCGTTTATATTTTTATTATAGGAATAACATAATACATATAACCAGTACATATGTACTTTAACTTCCAATCGGTGTCAAGAAAGGGCGTTCAACCTGTGATAGCATCCACGTCTGATGTTTTATATGAACTAGTGCATCTGTACAGTCTCCGTTATTTATTGTCATGCAAATTATTATCGTCCGCCGCCACTCCGGCCAGTCACACGATACCTTGAAGAGCTCAATATCTCTGTGATTGCGTACGTAAAGTTGCATTATGACAATTTATTAGTATTTTGAGGAATCCTGGCCTGACGATGAAGTGACCAAGAGAATGAAAAAACATTTAATTGTTTTTGCTAAATCATACATAACAAAGTCATAACAAAACAATCATAAATTATGAATATTGGACACGAACACCAGCGGGGTAATTGCGTAACACTATAAAATGGCAATCGATCGCAATGCTTTTCATTTTGGCAGTTCAGCCACGTTTGCGTTATTTACGTTGTTGAGCAGACGAATTTTTACAAACCTATGGGGCAATGGATTTCAAATGAAGGGCACTGCGATCGATTGCCATTTTATGTGTGTTACACAATTATCCCGCAGGTCGCTTGCACGCTAGGAAACAACACGACCGCGAGTACACGTTTCAATTATAATCTTGTAAGGGCCACCCTTGCTGTCTGTTGCAGGTATATTATGTAACTGTTACTGTAAAATTCAGTACAATCTCTAGACATGCCGCTTAGCCGCAGTTAAAAGATGTGGCTCCTTTTGATAGTAAGCAAAGGCCAAGTTAATTTGTCCCCAGTATATTTAGTAGGTAACCCATTGGACAGATGTACTTAATTAAAATGGATTGAATTGAATTCAACATATAAAACAGATGATAACTGTCAAAATAGAGAACTGAATGAGCGGTGTTTCAGAGCGGAAAATCATTACCATTGCCAGGTGCCCATGGTAGTGATTGTAAGGCTTCATGTACACGACGCCGGACCACGTTTGTGTATACGAATGAAAACCGCACAGGCTAGGCGCCGCACCGGGAGCCGCGCCGGAACCACGTGTAGGTAGGTACACCGTATTGATAATAGTGAAGCAACGGTCACAGTTTAGTAAAGCATTGCCAACGAAACGGTAAAGACGTCTGCTTTTCATTTTAATATTGATAAATATGAATATGATTTTAACTTTAACCAAAACAACGAGGTTTTGGCGCGGTATGAAATTACTTTTTTACAAGTTTTTTTTTAACACACTTAACATGCTGTAACTTTAGATTCCTCCTTGGGTGCGGCGGCTGACTTTCACATGCATGATTAATGAATATTGAAACTAATAAAAATTAAATGTATTCGGTACCTACCTATAAAATTTGTCGTAAAAATCGAGCAGTATCTCCCCTACTACTACTGAACTGTGATCGTTGCTTTACTATTTAACTCGGTTATCAATATGGTGTACACGTGGTTCCGGCATTTGTATACACAAACATGCGGTCCGGCGCCGCCGCGCCGCCCCGGTGCGGCTTCGGCGTCGTGTAAATGAAGCCTAAGGCATTTAGTGACTCATTTTTACCGTCGCATAGTTTACCGTTACATGGCGGATAAAGCGATACTATGTCTGCATATACAGCCGTGACTAGTGCCCCCAAAGATACATCATTCACTACAATGAATCACAATCAATCACATCCGCTCAGAAATCTATTGTTGGCGCATTATTCAACGAAATATGATGTTATAAAGTTTTGGTAAACTCGGGCTTATATTTTGACTTGCGTGATATGAATAAAGACCGGTTAGGCGGCAACTACTTAACTTTGATTTATCTCGTCCCATTGTAGGTACATCGCAGATTGTCTGAATAATGACGTTTTCGAATCAGACATCTTTTTACCCGACTGAGCGACAGCAAAGACAGGGTTATGTTTTTCACGCGTATCTGCATACATGTCGGATTCTTTGGTTCCTTCGAAGCATCCTAACGGTTGGATGGATTTTAATAATTAATTGTGATATCTCGAAAAAAATAAATTGTACCATGACCATGTGGGGTATCAAAATGTTGTGTGCCTTGTTGAGGAGACGAATCTAAAAATATAATACTTACACTAAAAATAGAAAAAAAACCGATTGCACCTAAAAGTTCACAACAAGCTCACTTTTCAAGCAGTCTTATGTAGTTGGTAGCTTCAAATCTGAGATTGAACTGAAATAACTGCCAACAGTTATAGTTTTTGTACTTCCATTAATCAAAATATTATATTGAGTGAGCAGAACTGTAAAGGGCTTACTGCTACCTAAGTTGAATCTTTCTACATCAGTAAGCAAAGCCGGCCTTGCAGACTGGTGTCGTTTTATTATTTGCCACAGCCCTGCGGTTGAATATCGCTACAAAATGAAATAAAATATGCCGATCATCGTATTCATCATTATCGTCACCGTATCCGCATGTGTTCCATGCTTACGGTACTGTGCCAAATAAACATTTTTCTTTTTTCTTTCCGTTCTGTTACTTATTATTTATTACTAGCTTTCTGCCCGCGGCTTCGCCCGCGTGGATATCGCATAAAATCACACGGGAAATCCTTCCTTGTCTACATTATAAAGGGAACCTCTGTACAACATTTCAGCTTTCTAGGTAAAAGCATTTGGGCTGGGCGTTGATGACAGTCAGCCGGGACTTCTCTTTTTATTTATATTAGATTACTTAAGTATTTTTATTATTTTAAAAAGTGGCCCAATTTATCAATGAAGTTAAAGTGAGTTTCTTTGGGACTGTAATCTTATATTCCACAATGTTAAAAAACCCATTTGAATAAATATGTAATTTACCTGGCGACCTTTGCCTAAAAGTGAAACCAGGATCATTTCATTTTAAGTTCATTCAACAGAAAATTCGGCCTGCACAACGTATTAATACGACACGAGTAGGAATATATTAATTAAACACCTACTCTTCTTAAAATATGATTTTAACTGTACCATCATTTCATAAATGCGCTTCATTTATTTAATAAGATAATGCCACCGACACGAGTCAGCTAATTTAGAGCATAATTATTTTAATTTAATAACCAATGTTATTTTTTAAACTGTATTTGCACAACCCTATCTGTGTGCAATATAATATGTCTTTGATCATGGGCAATGAAGGGAGACGACGTATTTAAAAATGTGAGTCAATCTTCCGTTACAGAATACTATATAAATAGTATTGCACTCGTAAATCTCCCTTCAGTCTCAGCGCAGATTTGACGGGTTTAACGTCGTGCTTGTAGTCATGGCCGATGATAAGGTACTAATTAATAATCGGGTTATTATAATTTGTTAGAAATATGAAACTATGAAGGTACCAATCAACGATTCTAAATAATAGCTGCAAATTATTTTATTCATTTGTTTTTTCATTATTCTTAAATGAATTTTTGCTTTTTGTAGGCGGCCGAAGTCGCTCCCGAACCTGCTGTTGCCGAAACAGTAGAAGCCAAGACTGAAAGCGAAGTTAAAGAGGAGAAAACACCAGAAACCCCCGTGACGGAACCGATCACTAATGGAAGCACCACGCCCGAGTCTCCGAAGGACGAAAGCCCTGTAGCCGAAGAGCCAGCCGCTCCTAGCCCTAACATCGACAGGCCTGAGCCTCAACCTGAAACACAGCCGGAACAGTTACCTGTCAATGGGCTTTCCTTAGAAGAACCTGCCAAGGAAATTCTCAAGGAAGAAAAAAATGATGAGAGCGCAGAAGAGCCCACCGCTGTAACAACAGAGATTGTACCTGAAATTTCCGTTATAAAAGAGGTTTGTGTTGAACAAATGCCTTTGATAGATTCCACGCCTCCACCACTCCCCGCGAATCCTCCTCCTTCTTCTGTGGCATCCTTTGCTGCCACCACAATGGCACCAGAATCGACCGACGCTTCGCTAGCTAACACCGCTGATAATGCAATTCCACCACCAACTTCTGATCCAATTGCAATTGATAAACTAGATGAATTTCCCCCTCAGTCCGAAAACGAATTAACCAACACCCAAACTGTTAGTAACGAACTTCCCTCTCCCGTCAAAGAAGATACCAAACAAATTTCAGTTCCTATTGCTCAAGTTAAAGCTAGATCTGACACTGAGAACACAGACAATGCTGTCCCTTTAGAGGGTGCTTCTGAAGTCGAAATTGTAAAAACTGATAGTGTAATTATTGAAGAATCGGCAACAATAAACAAACAAGTAATTTTTGAAGAATCGCCACCAATAATCAAACAAGAAATCGAAAACACAGAAATATCAGAAAATACTGATATTGAAATTCCTGCGCCTTCATCTGAGGACTTGGAAGTACTAGAGGATAAGAACGATTCGAATGCTACTGAGGATTTACCGTCCCCTCCGTCTCCGATATGCGATGATGTTGATGTTATAAGCACTGAGAACAATATAGTCGAAGAAAACGTCGACAATACCCAAGTTACGATTCATGAAACAAAAAAGATTGTGGTAGTTTCTAATCACGTATCTGATACCGAGAAAACAGCTGCTCCCGAAAACGAGGTCAACAGCATAATCTCTGAACAAAATATTAAGGCTAAGTCCAAAGACTCGCTCGGTAACCTAATTGAAACAATAGAGTGTAATGGTAACGTCGAGGAAGAAAAGAATACATCTGAAATAATGCCACCGATCGACCCCAAGGAAATTAATAACATAGAACCCGTGAGAACGGCGACGACTCCCGATGACTCGTTGCCGCCGTCTCTGTCGGAGGCAAACGAGTCGGCTCCGGCGGCGGGTGCGACTAGCAATGACGCGTCCGAGTCGTTCCCGTTGCCGCCCAGCGAGCTGTGCCACTCGGAGTCCGCCTCGCCCGCCGAGCCCGAGCCGGCGGACACGCCACAGGTGAATACTGACCGGACCCTCTTGTTTTGTAGTGGAATTAGTTCTGTAATATAAGAACCGTTTGAGTTGCCCCGTTAACAGATCTCTTATTTAGTTTCATGTGCATTTCTTTATCAGCATGAGTGATCCGTTAATAACCAGAAGAATATAATGAGTGTGATCGATCTGACACAGTAATGAATACAGCCAGTGGCTGCGTTCCTGTCCTTTCCCCTTCCTATAAGCTTGAAACTAAGATATTGATTTGTATTAATATGCTAGCATGGTGACGTAAAGTAGGCTTATTTAGTTCTAACATATTTTTTCATTGCTTATTTAGTCCTATTAATTTGATTCAGACAATCGATCGTTACATTATCATTTCATGATTAATGACGTTTTAGGTTCTCTACTTGTTGCAAGTTTCGAACATATTTTAGTTTTAATTATAAAACTACTAACACTTGCTTCTGCACATTAATGGGAATAATAATGTCGCCAGCAACGTCTAGAATATTGAAGCGCCGACCAGCATAGCGGAAGCAGTCCTTTGACGCGCGAAAGATAATTGTTGTAGTACAATATTTTTGTGAACAGACAGTTCTTATAGTCAGAATATTTCAGTGTTCTAAAGCCAATCCTTTCAGTTTCGACCGACGACCATGTTATCCACATAAAACAATATTAACAAACTCCAGTAGCCGAGGGTAGCCACAGGCGCTGCTGGGGACGTTACACTTTACCAATGATTCCTAGTGAGCTGACGTGCCTTTTGAGATAAACATTGTACAGCACGCTTAGCATGAGTGCAATAGAAACGGGCTTTGTCGACGGAAGAATAGACAAAATGATAGATTACTTATAGAAATATTTCTACGCGTCTAAGCATGGCAATGTGTAATTTTGTCTTTTCTTCCGTCGACAAAACGTCGTCATGCTACGCGTGCCTTGTAATCTTTTAAGGCTCATCAAATTAAAGTCATTACTCGTTACTGTTATTAACAGTTTGTGTATGCGACTGTTATGTCTGCGCTTTTTATAAAACCATTAACGCCGCTGCTACCAATTTGGTCATTGTTTTTGCTATGGAATATGGATTTACAAATTTGATGGCGCCCTCAATCTTGCTCGTTAGTTTATTAGTTGCTGATATTAATAAGTTAAGGTGGTGTGCGTTGGGAGGCGAAAGACTGAAATCTTTGTATTAGTTCGACGAGTCGAACGATATCTGCGTCGATACTTTTTGGAGGAAATTTCATGAAGATGATCAGAAAAAAGAAAACGAACAGATAGTATTGCGCACCGAAACAGGTGTACGACATCATTATTAATGATGATGTAGCTAACTAGCTGGTGCCGCCCTCACTTATATTCTATGTAGGTGATCTTCATGGATCGGAATAAAAAATCTAGTTTCAACCAGATCGCAGTATTTACGATAGCGCGATTTCGACATTTATAATAAATCATTTTAGATTCTCCCTACGGTTTTTTATTACGCTACTTTTTTCAGTTTAAGTTCATACTTTGGCAATCTTATGTAGACCTCTTTTTTGTAATACAATATTTTGACTGTTACGTGATCAAACTGATCAAGCTTAAATATTAAGATAAAATATATTTATTATACATGCACTTCAGTAAATAAAGGCGCTTAGTAATCGTATTTGGATTCCAAGGATTTTTATTTTAGCACTTTTTCCACACTGTTTATAGCGAAAATTCTGTTTAAATCACCAATTTGAATATCCCCGTGCGAATACCACCCATAGCACATTGCGCACACACGGTTGCAGTGCTGACAAAACCTTTTTCTCAGAAACGCGAGGAGGTATCAAGTTAAAATTAATATCAAGTACGTAGCTCTACGGTCCCTTAGAGCTCTAAAAAAAGCAAGCTTCAAAGTCAACGCAATAAAAAAATACGGCCATTTATGCGACATATTTTGATACTCTCAAATAAATTAAAACCTATATGGTACTTCCCGTTGACCTAGAATAATGAAATTTGGCAAGAAACAAGTTCTCATAGCACAAAAAAAAGCAAAAAGTCTGAAAATTGACATTCTTCAGGTTTATCACTAAAAAAATATTTTTGCGATTACAAACTTACATTTGCAGTTGGAGAATTGACCGTGACGTATATTCGTATTATATCGATGTGTTAAGTTTGTTTTTGGGATAAATTCATCCCAACTTCGGAACCCTTGTGCGTCGTCCGACACGCCGGTTTTTGCCTTTCATCGACAGCTTTTACTCGAAGTGAAATGTCTGAACTCCAATGAGTTTATGTTTGCACCAACTTAAATATGTATAAAATGTTAAGTGTCTAAATAAATAAATAATATCTCAAAATTAATCAAAAGTAAAAATGGATACATTAGTGAACCTGCTGAAGTGCTAGGCCTCCTCTTTCCGTGAGAGGGAGTGGGCCGTAATCCACCACGCGGGTCCAGTACGGGTTGGTAGAAAACATGTCTGCGAAATTTTTGATTCTAGGACAAGCTGGTTTCCTCACGATGTTTTTCTTCACCGTTTTGAGAGCAGTAACTTGTTGATGAATTGTATGTAACTGACCCCAAATAATTATCCATTTTTTTTTGGGGTCAGTTAATAATTATCCAATTTATTGACGTAATTTACAACCAATCACGTTCATACAATACCATAATCGTTTTCCGGGTTGATGGATCATAACTTTCCTTTTTACCCATAATTTTGAAATAATTATACTTACACTTGACTGAAAAAACGTAGGAGAAAGTAATCAAAGGAAATCAAAAAACGTGAATATAAGTATAACTTCTAATTTGTTTATCTACTCTCATATCGTAAATTTCTAATAACTTTATTTATAAACACAATACCTAAATGTACAAATAGAATCATATTATAACACTATATGTCTAACAAAATAATGTTATAAAACATTTTTTTTACTAATATGACCAAGGCGTTTCCATCAATTTTTTTTCAATGGAACGATATGCGGGGCGCGCCATTTTTATAGCATTACAAAGAGTTTTAATTCCAACTTTATACTTGTCTGTGGCAGCGCCCGTTTTAGCGCATGCGCGGTGATGTGCTAGGTTTTGGCGCCGTTCATACGTTTTGTTATACTTACTGAATTTAGTGAACAATTTAATTTTGGCTTCAATCCTAATGTATGAGAGTAGATAAAGTAGTGTATGAAACTGTACATAACTAGGTATTGTACAGTTTCATACACTACTTTATCTACTCTACTACGTACATAAAATTGCTTATTAGTCTTGTAAGCTAGATTGCAATTAATTATTAAGAACCTGGTTCTTTTTAATAAAGGATAAAAAAAAATAACTAGGTATTAAAACACTCGTGTGATACTATTAAAAACTTCGCGTGCTGCTCGGTTTCTAAACAGACACTCTTATTTTAATACCCCTTATTATGCAATAGTTTCATAAACTACTATTTCGAAATTCAAAATTGAGAAGTGAGAACATATTTTTTTTACTTTCTTAATATAATGTCCAGCGGCCAGTACTTTTCAATTATTTGATTTTTATAGGGAAGTGAAATTATTTTGATTCAAATCTGCCTATCGCAGTCCCTGCTGGACATAGGCCTCTCCCAAACTGCGCCACAACACCCTGTCCTCCGCCTTCCGCATCCAGTCTGTCCCAGCCATCTAGCTGGTGGGCATCCCACATTACGCTTATGGATACGCGGTCTCCACTCCATAACTCGTCTGCTCCACCGGCCATCGGTCCTTCGACAAACATGGCTAGCCCACTGCCAGTTCAGTTTGCTTACTCTCCAAGCTATGTCGGTTACTCCGGTTCTTTTCCGGATAACTTCATTCCTGATTTTATTCTTCAAAGAAACTCCGAGTATAGCCCGCTCAATAGCGCGCTGAGCGACCTTGAATTTGTGGACCAGCCCGACTGTCGAGTTTCCACGTCAATTATTTTGACTATTGTGTATGAATCATTAAAACTCATTAAAAGACAAACAAATTAAAAATCTGGAGTCTCACGTAATATGTTCGATTACGACACACACACACACACACACACATACATGACGTGTCTTATGACGTGTGACTCCGGATTTTTAATTTCTGTGTTTTTCTAATTTCAGATGAGAATATTTTCTTGTTTCATACTTTTTAGAGCGTGATTTTTCGTAGTCGGGTTTAGTTTTGAAACTTACTTTTTATTTCAATTATTTTGGGGTTATAATTCCGTGATAAAGTATTTGCAGAGCCACTTTACATTTTTAAAGAAGAATAATAATAATTATTATGTATATTGAGTTTTGGGTAGGTTTGGAGAGAAAATATGTTTGGCTCACATCTTAGGCGTGATTTTAGAAATTATTCCCAACTATCGAGTGCATGCAAGCAAAGCCGCAAGTAATAGCTAACAATATATATATATTTGAAATGTGCTAATTAAGCCCTTTAATTTGATACCCAACATGGCATCAATTTTTTTTTGTCATGACTTTATGTCCTCTAGAGGGCGCCATATTTAATTTAATGTGACGTCACATAGTCTATAATAATAAAATAGATAAATAATAAATAATCATTAAGTTTCACAGACTCGTTCAATTAATCACATTCAATGATCATATTCTGTCACATTAAATAATCAAATCAAATACACAGTAAAATCTATAAATTATAAAATTATTCAAACAACAAACTATTAACAAAACAACAAATAGGTACTTATTAGACTTGTTGCAGTGTTGCCACATTATCTGCGCTCAATGTGTAACCCACAGCAGTGCTTAATGTAGGCGCAATCGATCCTTTCTGCGAGCGCGGCCAACATGCTGTTGGAGCTCCCCCGCACTCGCCGAACCAGGGAGGTGCCTCTTATGCGCATTATTACATAAAAACAATCTACGCGCGCCTCCGCAAACATTGTGGAAGCGCTGCAGTAACGGGGGAGACCCAACAACATTATAACCAGCGGAAAATCAAGTGGCTTCCAACAATACCTCATCCTCATTTGTCAAATTATGATAACTAGTTTAGATGTTATGAGAACAGATGAACATACATACATAAATATGTGTGTGTAAACAAATTATTAAAAACTACAGCTCATTACGTGTGGTCCCTTAGTCCTCACACACCATCAGCCAGATCTCGGAGAGTATCTTAAAAATGAAGGTTTTATGATTACAGACATTTAGTAAAGATATTTACTAAATTACAGACCACAAAGCATTAAAGATAAAAAAAATATAAAGACTAAACTGTGGTCCCTCAGTCCACACAACAAAGGTAAATATTTTAGTGAATATTACCGAATTCAATCGATAAAACCATTCTTTTTCTACTTAATGTTTTAGTAAAAGTCTTAAAACGTTTTGTAAAAATATGTCACAGAATAAATAATAGTAATAGTACAAATTCTTTACTAAATGTCTGTAATCACAAAACCTTCATTTTTAAGATACTCTCCGAGATCTGGCTGATGGTGTGTGAGGACTGAGGGACACCACACTTTATGAGCTGTAGTTTTATTCGTTCTACAATTGTTTTAAGACTTCTACTAAATCCTAGGATTAATATTTTGCGAATTCCGGTGTAGGCCCCTCAGTTCACATACATACATAAATACCGGTCAAAATCATAACCCTCCTTTTTGCTTCGCCGTAGTCGGGTAAAAAGTGATTTCCTTATCAGTTGTTCCTAATTATATATATATAATAACTTTATTTCGGACAAAAAACATCCATAATAGTGTTCGTGAGTTAGTATATCACAAAATAAAAATAAATAAAAACACATTAAAATTACATACAGATTTTAGACACATGGAGTGCGACCCAGTGCCTATGAAAAGGACCGTCTAACCGGTCCGCTATTTATATTATATGTTCACAACTGTATATCTAAGCTATTTTTTTTTGTCGTCACTAAACCAATAGTATCACTTAGATATTAATTTCCAATATGTATTATTTAAGAAGTAAAATTAGCGCTTTTTTAATAGTGCCTAGTGATGTTTGATAATTATGTCGATAGAACAGCCCTTGTACTGCTCTAAAATTGTAATTGAACGCTCAAACAACGCTCTCTTTTCATTAGCTTAGTTTAATTTATTAACTTTATTGAAAGACTATGATGGCCCAAATCGAGAATAAGATCTGGGTTACAATGCTACAATTATAACATTGTGTCCTACAATGATCTCGATTTTGTCAAGAATACATTGTCACATTTGTGTCTTATCATCTCGTCATATTTCCAGTAAATAAAATGAATATGCATTAGTATTGTCCCTTATGTATTTAATACTAATTTGTTGTGTCCAATGCCTGTTTGTAATACCAATTTTATTTGTACATCATTAATATGTAAAATTTACTGTAAAATGTACTGACAACAAAAATATTATTACAGGACCCCCTCCCCGTAAGTGACAAATTGGCAGAATTGATCCCGGAGGTCCCAGATGTGCCAGAACTCAAAACGGAAATGGTACAGTTAAACTATGTGTAGACCGGTATGAAAATGAACTGAAGTTGAAATTGACCTTATATTAATGTCACGTTTAACATTGCAGGAGACGGCGAGCGACGTGGCGGTGACCAACTAGACTACACCACATAAGATCGCTACCCATCGTCCGCGACACGTAACTGTGTCTAAAATGAGCCTTTAATTTATTTCGATTTAGTACTGTGGTGTATTGTCGAACTAAGTTCGGTCAATAATTTACATCGTCATCAATGTGGTTTTCAGTTCAGATGTGACGTTTCGTATATAATGATTATACTATAAGTTTAGCGTGCTTTGCTTCTATAAAATTAAGATTTTATACATTTTATTCGCTAGAATCGAGTTTTTATAATTATATTACATTAACAAAGTTATATCTAGACAGTATACGGTGCGATAAGTTGGTGCCATTATTACAGGGGTATAAGTTTGACGTTGTCGCGTGTCGCTCGCTCTTAAATAATAGCTCTCCCATTTCGTTCTTACTCTCGCAGCTCTTGCTCAGATAAATTATTACTTGTAATGCTTTTCATCATCTTTTCTTAATCCTAAACATCCGTTTTTACATACCTACAATGTGACAGCAGTTAATTTAGGTGTCGTGTTTTTAGAAGGAATTTTGCTCAGAACTCAAGCATTAGAGATTTTAAACATCTTTTCGAAAATCAAAAAATGTTGTAAAATAAAATCAGGTAAAACTTCAAAATAAGGCCATTTAATTAAATTGACTTTAATTTAAAATGTGTTCTAAATTTTGGCCGACGCAAATCACATCCCATTCGACTGGTATAATTGGTAGACTGCATTATGTACGACAATGTACTGTATCAGAAACATTGTTCAAGTACCTACACGGGAAGTTCTCTTATTGAATACGATACGTAGACCCGTCAATGATGATCACGATCAGTGTCATCAGTTTAGTAAATATAATTTGAAATATTATTTTATTATGTATATATGAACACCGATTTCATTTACTCGTAAAACATATTATTATGTTAATTATCAAATTGAAGTTTGAAGTAACTTGTAAATTGTTAAGTATGAGGGAATATGAAATCTCATTAGTTTATGATATAATATTCATTGTGTTTTATTTCTAGTTTATATTAAGTTGTATAAAATTAGTCTGTCAGCAGCTCTCTTTAATGCAAGCTCATAAAGTTTTAATTCATTTAGTAATTGACGGAAAGTTGCTCCTATGTGTAAGATGATACAATAAGATTATGAACATTTAGGCATTTTTCGTAAAGTAGCATGTGGTGGTTGAATCTAAATTTAATGGATGAGGATGGATTTAACGTTTAAAATTGATATTCAGTGGCCAAGTTTGTGATTACTATACAATTTATAAACTTATACAGACATGATTTATACTATTTAGAATTGTAGTATGTGTAACGAGTTAGTAAGGGCGGTCTGGTTATTATCAACCGCCATTAGTATATTGGTTTCAACCTCATTCGTAAAATACAATTAGATGACTTTTAAGGTTTAAAGTCAAGTAATCATATGATTTCAGGATCATTTTTGTAATTTTATACATTTTTTATGAAATTAAATGTGACACACACTGCACGATTGGGAGAAATTCTCCAGATATATAAACTGTAAACGTGAGTGAGACATTCCATATCAAGTGCAAACTAGATTGTCTGAAATTCTGTAATATTACGTGCATGCACTCTAATTACTTCGTAAACTGTCAAAACGATCTCATAATGTGAAAGTTGATCGTTTAATTTACATAATTGCTAACATCAGCAACAGGGACTCAACAAGTCAACACAATGCTTAGAGGCGTCTTAAATATTATATTAGTAGAAAATTGTAAGTATTATAATTGCTTATAAATGAATTTTCCCTAGAACTGATATATTGTAGTTCCAATTGGGTTTCCATTTGATGTGTCCCCAATAGATATTAAATTCAGCCAATATTTTGAAATTAAGATCGTGTCATTCCTGTTAGAACTAAAATCACTTCCAAACATTTTCCAGTAGTAGTTATGTTTGTTTTAAGGATTTTCTTACTACGGTAATCCAAAATTGACTGAGTTTTATGTAAGTAATTCAAGGAAATTAACTTATTTGCTCATTATGCAATGTGGAATTTGTATGATAATTATAATAGGGAATTATGTTAATCCAATTATTGAAACTTAATGTTGATGTGTGAATGTCTCTAATCAATAAATATTAAAAAAAAAATCCGTTTTTTAATTATATAATGTGTTCTTAATGGAATGGACGAGTTTAACTGCACATTCCTAGTTCTTAACACACCACTCGTATTAATTAAGCTGGGTATTCATTAGGAAACATTTGTTGATAAACACAGTGTTTCTCGGTGTTTCATCATCTTTCTCTCTCAACAGTTGTTTATAAACAGACCGTAAACAAAGGTAAATAGCGGTGCTTTGGGCGTGAAATCGACATTTTTAAATAAAATTTTCTTGTGATTTGCAACAATTTATTTATTTATTTATTCAATTGGTCTTACGAGCTAACAGACATACCATCCAAAACGCTCATATGATTAACTAACAATTCAATTGTGGCTACACGCACTCGTCTCCTTATACAAAAGATTTTCTAAAAATAGCAATAATGCCCATGTCTATAAATAATAATAAAAATTAGATTACAACAATATTTCTTTCAGAATTAATAATATATTTATTTGTGAAAATACTTTTTACTAAGCAGCTTGTCCACGTCGGGCCGAAATTGTTTTATAATATCAAAATGATTACTTAAAAAAAAATTGTAGAGAATTTTAGTGGTAAGTACCTATGTACTTACCACTAAAATTCTCTACAATTTTTTTTTTACATAAAATTTGCTTTTAATTGAAAACCAACGAGTCTACTAATACCAATACACTCCTACCAACTTATCTGTAAAATGGCGAAAATTGGAACTAAGGCCGTCATGTTGATATGTCATTCGATTGTCAGTGTCTACTGCATTCGGGTTCTTTGGTTGTTTTGTCGTGATATTGCTTTTATAAAGTTAAATACGGAAGGCTATTAAAAGCTCGAAACATTATTCTAAAGGTTAAAACCTTTTTTGAAGAAGAAGCTCGGGCGGGGTCTCCGATTATTCCATTTAATCAAATATACAAACGATACGTAGTATCCCCTAAGTAGTCTGTGTACAAACTAATTTCGGCAGCGACAGGTTAGTGTTGTCAACTTTGTTGTTATAAATTACCCGATACTGCTGTTACAAATGGGTAGTCAAATCATTACTTTTTTACACAAAGGCATGTTTATTAAATAAAATGCTTTACATTCTTAAAATGTTTTTTGTTTTTGGCCAAATTGTTGATAAATGTGCATGGTACAATTCTGAAATAAAAATATAATTTTAGATAATTACAGTTTCTCAATAAATATACCGGACTGCAAATTTTTACTTCGGTACATTTATTGAGAAAATGTACCCATTTTGAATTATACTTATGGTTCAGAATCGTACCATGCACATTTATCAACAATTTGGCCAAAAAACATTTTAAGAATGCAAAGCATTTTATTTAATAAACATATTAGGTTGGGGAAAAAGTCTTTTCGCATTATAGTATGTATGAACTTAAAATAAAATCTCTTTGGCTGTACTATTTGTATCTGGCTGGTTTTGGTATCATTGAAAGTTTAAATTTTAAAGAACATAATTCCAAATTCAAATTAGGAAAATGTGTGATTTTCATTTGTTTTTCGTACTGTCAACATGAGTGAATCTAATGAAGAAATTCGGTACATTTTAAAAATTTACTACAAAAAAGGTAAAAATGCAACGCAAGCCGCGAAAAAAATTTGCGATGCTTATGGACCCAGTGCAGTGTCTGTGAGAGTAGCACAAATTTGGTTTAGGCGTTTTCAGTCCGGAAATTTTGATGTCAAAGATGCACGTCGCTCTGATCGCCCTATTACGGATAAAATGGATGCAATTTTTGAAAAATTGGAGCAAGATCGGCATATCAGTAGTTACGACGTAGCTGAAGAACTGGGAACTGACCACAAAACAGTTTTGGCGCATTTGAAAAAAACTGGGTTCACAAAAAAGCTCGATATTTGGGTACCTCACGAGCTCACTGAAAGAAACCTAATGAACCGTGTACTCATTTGTGATTCTTTATTACGACGTAATGAAACCGAACCATTTTTGAAGAAGCTGATAACTGGTGATGAAAAGTGGATCACGTACGACAAGAACGTGCGAAAAAGGTCGTGGTCAAAGGCCGGTCAGGCTTCACAGACTGTGGCGAAACCCGGGTTCACTCGCAACAAGGTGATGCTGAGTGAGTGGTGGGATTGGAAGGGCATTATTCATTATGAGCTGTTACCACCAGGCAGGACCATCGATTCTGAACTCTACTGCAAACAACTGATGAGATTAAGGCAAGAAGTTGCAAGAAAGCGGCCGCAATTAATCAACAGAAGGGGTGTGGTTTTTCATCATGATAACGCTAGACCTCACACATCTTTAGCCACTCAGCAAAAATTAAGAGAGTTTGGCTGGGAGGTGTTAATGCATCCGCCGTATAGTCCTGACCTTGCACCTTCAGATTTCCACCTGTTTCGGTCTCTTCAGAATTCTTTAGGCAGTGTCAGGTTAACATCACGAGAGGACTGCCAAAACCACTTGTCGCGGTATTTTGATCAGAAGTCCCAAAATTTCTATAGCAATGGGATCATGTCCCTACCTACAAGATGGCAAAAAGTTATCGAACAAAATGGTACCTACATACTTTAGATAAATTTAAATAATGTATATTAAAAAATGTTTTGAATTTTCTTAAAAAATGCGAAGGAACTTTTTCCCCAACCTATTACTTTGGTCTAAAAAAGTATTGATTTGACTACCCATTTGTAACAGCGTCCTTAACTAATTATTTAAGTCCACGAAATATACGTTTCTATTCTTGCTGCAGGTTAGCGTAACGGTAACGTATACATCTAATAGGTAACCTGCTAAGTGAGTGAGCAAACTAACCTGCCAGATTTCAAATTTCTACTAACATTTATTTTATCATCTTATATTTCAGGTGTGAGTCAAGGACTAATTTCAAAAATAGTTAAGGCAGGGCACGCAGCAGAAGAAACTGGTACAAAAATTCGGACACCAGACAAGGAGAGAAAACGTAAAAGTGGATTTGTGCATGTTGATGATTTTGACATGGACATACGGAGGAAAGTACCTACATGAATTTAATTCTGCTAAAAAAGAGGTCCCTACTGTAGGGACAGAAATAAATTACATAGGACAGCGAGAGAGTGCGAAAGCTGCTTCACAAGGTGGGATTTCGTTTTAAAGAATCTCAATCCAATCGGAAGGTTCTTATGGAGCGAAATGAAATATCAGCATGGACAGCAAAGTACTTGCATGCAGTGGATAAAAATAATACTTAAATCTCCCCAGCCCCGGCCCATAATTTATTTAGATACGACCTATATTCACTCTTCGCATACATCGGGTAAATGTTGGCAACATAGATATACTGTTTTTTATATTTCTATGGTTGGCAAGGAGAGGGTGAAGACGGGGTATTGGAGCCTGTATCGAAAGGGCAAAGATATATTATTGTTCATGCGGGAGGAGATACTGGATTTGTTACAAATGCACTACTTGTGTTTAAATCAAACACAAAAAGTGGTGATTATCATGACGAGATGAA
The DNA here is from genome assembly GCA_946251885.1 of Cosmia pyralina. Classification (NCBI taxonomy): domain Eukaryota; kingdom Metazoa; phylum Arthropoda; class Insecta; order Lepidoptera; family Noctuidae; genus Cosmia; species Cosmia pyralina. The sequence goes on from OX276346.1 coordinate 20,038,083, forward strand.
TAGTACCAACTTTAAAAAGTGGGTTATTGAAAAACTTGTGCCTAATTTACGAGAGCCATCCATAATAGTGATAGATAATGCTCCTTATCACCGTATTTGTGTGAATAAAGTCCCAAATACGAATTCCTTTAAAAAAGATGCAATTATGGTTGACCCAAAATAAAATTGACTACGGACAGAATTTGACTAAACCTCGGCTTTTAGAAATAATTAAGAGAAACAAGCCTGAACCTGTATATGAGATTGAAAAAAAATTAGAAGACAATAGACACAAATGCTTATATTTACCACCTTATCACTGTGATCTCAATCCCATTGAACTCATATGGAGCACAATGAAAAGAAAAGTTGCTGATGTAAATAAAATTACACTACACTACCACCAGTGTTATGGGTTAGGTACGGTCATAACTAAATGCTAGACATACAGGTACCTCTTGCAGGGTAGGTACCTACTTAACTTCGCATTAAATGAAAGTTGTTCCACGGGGGTAAAATGTTCCACGGGGGGGATCCCCGTGGAACATTTTATCTACTGAATTTCCACTTCATTGGATTACTTTTTAGATAAAGCCATTATATATATATTTTTTTTTTAATTTTTTTTTTCCATTCTATCTCCGTGGTAGAAAACACCGTCTACTAGCCGTGCCCACAACTCGAACAGTGGCCTGCGCCTCATCCCCTGTTCCTCGCGCCCTGACCGCGCTTAATAACGTCATGGAAGCCAACCCGAACTGTGACCTATTTGCAGATGATCTCAAAACTGTTTTGTGCGCTTGTCTTCACTTTTGTGAGAGCACATAAATTTAAAACTTGTGTTTTGTTTATAATATCTTTGTTCTATTTTTTTTTTTTGTTGTCTTTTTTATGATTATGTTATATTTACTGTATGTGTTAATGTAATTGGTCCACAAACCGTATTAACATAAATAAATAAATTGTTTATTGTTGAGAGACTTAAACTGTTAGCGTACCTACGTAACTGTAAATGATCAAATTCTTTTTATTTATTTTATTATTTTTATATAGGTATCATTGTTTTTAATTTGTTAAAACTGTAATTCTTATTAAACGATTGTCTAATGTGAAATTTCCTTCTTGAAAACTTACTGAATTTTGGGCACCTTATATTAGGTCTTTACCTATGAAATTGCCGTTCTGCAGTACTGGCCATTTCAAATCAAAATAATTTTTGTTTGGCTAAGAATTCTAATTTCATATTAATTTTATTTTAAAAACATGGATTTTTTTTTCCAAAAGTAGTCATTTGTTTATTGATTGATCGCATTTAAATTTTTTTCGTCATCATGGATACGTTAAAAATTCGAGTAATTATGGAATATGAATACCGTCGTGGCAGCAACGCGGCACAAGCGGCACGCAACATCAACGACGTTTACGGAGCTAACACTACAAACCAACGCACCACTTGTTATTGGTTTGCTCGCTTCCGTTCTGGAAATTTCGACCTGAAAAGTGAACCTCGCGGTCGTCCGAAGACTTTGGTCGACAATGACGAATTAAAGGCGATTGTGGAAGCTGATGATACACAATCTACGGCTGAATTAGCAGCAGCTTTCGACGTTAGCGTCAAAACAATATTGGTCCATTTGCGTCAAATTGGCAAGGTAAAAAAGCTTGACAAATGGGTGCCCCACGAACTCAATGATCGCCAGCGCGAAGTACGCGTCGAGACGTGCCTTGCACTGCTCAACAGACACACAAATGAAGGAATTTTGAACCGCATTGTTACCTGCGATGAAAAATGGATTCTGTTTGATAACCGCAAGCGCTCAGCAAGTTGGTTGGATCCTGGTTCAGCACCTAAACAATGCCCTAAACGAAAACTTACCCCTAGAAAAGTGATGGTCACTGTTTGGTGGTCTAGCGCCGGTGTGATTTATCACAGCTTCTTACCAAACGGGGTGAGCATTACTTCAGATGTGTACTGTGAAGAACTGAACACAATGATGGAGAAGCTGGCACATCTCCAACCAGCATTGGTCAATCGCTCGTCTCCGCTGCTCCTGCACGACAACGCGCGACCTCATACTGCACAGCAGACGGTCTCCAAGTTGCAAGAACTGGGGTTGGAAGCTCTCCGTCATCCGCCCTACTCACCAGACCTTGCGCCTACAGACTACTACTTTTTCCAGAATTTAGATAACTTCTTGGCGGGAAAAAATTTCAATACCCGAGAGGCAGTACAAAATGCCTTTGAAGAATTTGTTGCCTCCCGTCCAGATGATTTCTTTAAGAAGGGCATCAATAAACTGCCACTGCGTTGCAAAGATGCATTGATTGCATGGGTGATTACTTCGATTAATACAAATAAAAAATGCATGAAAAAAATTCGTTTAAATTTTTTCATACAAAACGGCAATTTCATAGGTAAAGACCTATTATTAATTAGCAACACTGAATCGACGGTGCCGTCCTCTTTCAGTTTACAGATAAGTTGGCAGGACTTTACTTAAGGGGGAAGCGCCAGGACAGCCCGCGAAATTCAAATTTTCTTACGTTTTTTGCAATTTTTAAGTCAGTCTTAGGTTGTATGTTGATTAAAGTATGATTCGCTTCCATAACAAATATGTATTTACAGAATTATAATCATTAGAATCAGCAATACAACTCCTTAAGTTAGTACAATCCTCAAATGTCAAGATTTCATGAAATAGTCATTCAACAGGATTACCTGGTCTTAGTTGTATTGATGACTTTAATGATTATAATTCTGTAAATACATACTTGTCACGGTCGCGAATCAAATTTTGATCAACATAAAACCTAATACTGACTTGCAAATTGCTAAAAACGTAAGAAATTTTGAATTTCGCGGGCTACCCTGGCGCTTTCGCCTTAAGGACGCTGTTACAAACGGGTAGTCAAATCATTACTTTTTTACACAAAAGCATGTTTATTAAATAAAATGCTTTACATTCTTAAAATGTTTTTTGGCCAAATTGTAGATAGATATGCATGGTACGATTCTGAACTATAAATATAATTTTAGATAGGTACAGTTTCTCACTATATGTACCGGACTGAAAATTTTTACTTCGGTACATTTATTGAGAAAATGTGCCTATTTAAAATTATATAAATTTATAGTTCAGAATCGTACCATGCACATCTATCAACAATTTGGCTCTAGAGACCTCTTTATCTTTTCTGTGTGTTAATAGTAGGGGAGCCCAAGCGGGGATTTCGGGATTTACTAAAGCGCGGCAGATTAATATACAGGGGATACCTTGTACCCGGTTAAGTACCTCCACAAAACATGACGCCCATATATAAGGCCGCCCGTGAAGGATACAGGATCAGATTAGTAAAAAAAAAATGACCATCAGAAATTCTCGAGCGCGTCAGATTAAGGTAGGGTGAGTTAATTACATCCTAAAAAGTGTATATTCCACTAATCTGACAATTTGAGAGTGACGTAAAAAAAGGGGAGGGCAACAAAGTTGTAAAAAAAAAAACGTCATCTCGACATTCTCGAGCGTAGCTAATTTTATTTTTATTTTGAAGGAAATAATTCAAGAATAATGAAAAATATATAATCTGACGATTTCCGCAAGCCGAAATAACAAAAATTCGTCGATAAAGTTAAATGCGTGCAGCTGCGTGATGCCTACATTTCCTTCTCCGCGTTTCTAAAAAAAGCATACACTTATATATTTGCATGCTATTTCCTGAGCTTTTTAATTAATTAAGTTCAATGATTTAAAAAAATAAGAAAAAAAATTTTTTTGAAAGTGGTTTTTTTGGAATAACTTTTAACCGGCTTTATCGATTAACTTCAAAAACTAATCCGCCTTTGAGCTTGAAAAACCACGTCGATCGCCACCAAGCTGGTCAAAATCGGTTGATTCGTTCGAGAGGTATCGTGAACGAAAGAAACCCGAAAAAGTGTTTTTTCGGGATTACTCCGAAATTTGTGGTTCGATCAATTAAAATTGCAAAATTACTTATGAGGATGATAAAACTGCGTCGAATGGTGCCAACCGCGTGAAAATTGGTTGATCCATTCAAAAGTTATTGCGGTTTGGAAATTCCAAAAATAGTGTTCTATGAAACTTTTATCAGACTTTCGAGCTGGGAGAGCTCAAATGCATAGAAATATTATTTCTTTGAACTCAGCGAGCTCAAAATATCACATAAATTATATTTTGAGCTCAAAAATGTCATAAGTACAATTTCAAGCGCCCAGGAATGGAATTAGCGGGAAGTTGCAGGGATGGCCTTTAAAGTGAACCGTTTTTCAAATTTTTTTTTGTCAGATCAGGCGAATCCCTCTAGATAATCGTCAGATTGTGAGACAGTACGTTTAGAACATAAAGATGAACCATATATACCTTAATCTGACGCGCTTGAGTATTTCAAAATGGCGATTTTTTTTTGCACATTATGTAAATGGCCGCGAGTTTGCGTCCCATAGAAATCGTCAGATTAGTGAATGAGAGCTTTTTTTTGGTGTACTTAACACTCCCTTAGAAAATCTGACGCGCTCGATTAATTTTTTTTTTTTTCATTTTCAACCCTTAAATACAACCACCCGCATCATGCAAACGATCAGATTAACATACGTACATTATTAAAAATACGTAGGGCATTGATGCTATCAATATCTGATGCGCTCGAGGATGTCCATGCAACAGTTTTTTTTTACATATTTAAAAATCTATAGCCGCTTCCCACACCGATGTAAATGTATATATCATATAACATTTTTTTCTTCTTATCATCTAAGCTTTGCATCCCAATAGGTCTCTACGACGCTCGAGTAAATCCCCATTTAGCCTCGTGGGCTCCCCTACTATAAACCGTGTTATGCAACAGTTGCATAACTACTATTATTACATACTTAGCGAGGGCTACCCGTCCTTCGTTCGCACCAGTGGGTGCGATCCACTCGAGTCTTCTCGTCACGTCCACAGAGCCTAAAGACTACGGTTTTCAATCAGTGCGTCTTGCCGGTTATGACTTACGGAGCCGAAACGTGGACACTGACGGTACGGCTGGCCCTTATGGGCCATGAATTTATATTCATGGTCGCTCAGCGAGCTATGGAACGGGCTATGCTTGGAGTCTTTGAGGGATCGAATCCGCAACGACGTGATCCGGCAGAGAACCAAAGTTGTCGACATAGCTCACGGAATAAGCAAGCTGAAGTGGCAAAAGGGCCGGCGCCCTATTACCGTAGAACCGATGACCCAAGGGGTAGACGAGATCTTGAGTGGAGGCAAACGTAAGGTAGGATGCCCTCAGGCTAGGTGGAGCGACGATCTTCGAAGGGTGGATGGTAACAGCTGGATGAGGGTTGCCGAAAATCGAGTTGCATGGCGTGCAAAAGGAGAGGCCTATGTTCAGCAATAGACTGCTATAGGCTGATGATGATGACAAAAACCGCCCAAGTGCGTGTAGGACCACGCACAATGAAGAATGCTGTACTTGGGATGAATACTTTATTATCCAAGAACAAACTTAACATTATATTATTTGAAAAACGTTCTCCCATACATTCCAACTGCAAATGTAAGTTTGTCCACACAATAGTGAGAGATATTTGTTTTTAAAATTTATGAAATCATAAGTAGTTATATGAAATTTAATTACTTAAATTAAAATTTAGCGAGATTTACTGTTATTTTAAAGTTCACTTTGTTTTTTTGATTTTTAACCGACTTCAAAAAAGGAGGTTCTGTATTCGACCCGTATGCATGTATGTCCGCGATTTTTCAAAAACTAATGAACCAATTTTGATGGTTCTTTCACTAACGTGATCTACATACTTTCATGAAGGTTTTAGTATATAATACATTAGGTAATTATTCTTATTTTCGTAGTTATAGGCATTTCTAAACGGATTTTGATGATTCTTCTTTTCGTTCGTCTTGGACATATGTAATTTTATACCTATTCAACTAAAAATGGAAAAAAAAAATACTTTTGCTTTTTTAAAGTAAATTTATTAAATTTACTTTTTTATGAACTCTATTTTCATTGTGACTTAGTTCATTGTCAATTTAACAATGAAAAACTGTTCTAGCATTATACTACTGTCTCTGCTGAAGTGCTGACCCCTTAGGCTGACCCTTATTATTTCCAGTAGTTATTTGACATGCCTACCTACCTCGCAAGGTAGTAAGGTTACATGCTCTGTGGGTAGTATTCCCAATAAAAGAAACATGGGAGGACAATTTTAAGACTTGTATGCTGTCAAACATTATGGTATTCAGCTGCATCCGGTTAGACTGGAAGCCGACCCCAACATAGTTGGGAAAAGGCTAAGCAGATGATGATGCTGTAAAACATTTATAAATTTTTTAGGGTTCCGTACCTCAAATGGAAAAAACGGAACCCTTATAGGATCACTTGTGTGTCTGTCCGTCTGTCACAGCCAGTTTGCTCCAATTCTAATGGACCGATTAAGTTGAAATTTGGTACACATATGAATTTCTGTGACCCAAACACGGCCGGGTAAAGTAAATAAATTAAATTTGAATATAGAGGTCACTTTTGGGGAACAAATAAGAAAATAAAAATAAAAAAAAGTTTTGCAAACTACACCATGTGGCATATCAAATGAAAGGGCTTACTATGAGGGTCTCAAATATATATTTTTTATAATTTTAAAATAAAATGTTTTAAAGTTATTTAAGAAAATAGACGAAAATTGACCATCCCCCCCCCCCCCCCCTTATCTCCGAAACTACCGAGCCTAAAATTTTGAAAAAAATACTGAAAATAGATCTTTACCTGTAGATTACAGGAAAACCTATAAGATGTCTGTGGTCTTACAATAACATGGTAAATCTATCAATATTGTGAGTACAAACTTACATTTACTGTTGGAATGTATGGGAGAACATGTTTTTCAACTACAATGTTAAGTTTGTTCTTAAGATAAATTCATACCAACTACGGAACCCTTCATTGTGCGTGGTCCGACACGCACTTGGCCGGTTTTTTATTTATTAAAAACCCAATTACTTGCTAACATTTCTTTATTTAATACACTCTAAAGCATTTATAATTTTCCTTAAAATATCTTTATTGGTATCATACATGATTTTATTCTGTTTCCCATTTTTGTTTATTGTAGACATCATCAACTGTAGTAGTGGGTATTTCAATGTTTTCATGTCACTGGTACCGAGAACAAATTTTAAAAACCAATCAAAATTAATAACTGTATCACAGTAACTACTGTTGTAGTGGTTCAAAGCTGCATAAAGAACTTCAGACTTGTTTGTTTCTAATAATTCATGAAAGCAGTTAAGTTTTTCTTGTGGCCACCCATTGCTATTAATAACATCTTTGATTTTTTGTAAATCAAAATTACTATCAGAAATGATCGAGATCAAATCCTGTTTCGCCAACATAATCACATCAGCTTCTATGTAAGATGATAGTGAATGAGGTGATTCTGAATAATACAACTTGGTCAAGATTTGTTGTGATACCTGAAACAGAAACAAATTCACAACTACTTTAATCGAAATTATGTTATATTTATGTACTGTCAGCTGTGAAATTATCTTTTTTACAATTATTGTCATATACTCGCCCGTCGATTGTTTTAAATGGGCCCCTGGTTGGGTAGAGTTATAATAGGTATGTTAAATTCTTAAGTAAGTTTGTGGCCAATAAAACAAAACAAAATTTAGGTAGCTAATGGTAGCAAATACATCTCAATAATTGATCTATCATAATTGGTTGTATATAAATCGGATGAAAATAAAAAGGTGTGGAAAATGTAGTGAGAAAAATATTTTTGTTATGATGTTGTTTGTGATGTTGTGTGTTAGTTTTGTTTGTGTTATGTTTAGTACTTACTATATGTTTTCCCTTATGAAATAAAATAAAATAAAGACTTGCTGCGTTTTACTTACATTTTGGAATGTTTCAAGTGATTCTATTTGAAATATTTTATCCATTTAATTATTTTTATACATTCACAACTGAATTGCACGATTCGAATCCAATAGGTGAACCCTGAATCCGGAAATTAGTCTGTGTACCGTTGAAATCTATGAGAAATCAAGCCTGATTATATAATTGAAGCCAATTAAAATAACAACAAAATGAGTCAAAATTAATAATACTGCTGTGGGTTTGAGCTGTCGGTAAAACTAAATAATCGATTGACATTTGATTATATTGACTGACATTGACAGCAGTGTTGGCAACTTTTTTCCCTGAGTCCACTACAATCTGATTTTCAATTCGACGGAATTCTGACAGTTGTAATTTTTTGACACATTCTTTTCTGTCTTGTCCTTTTATAAGTTAATTATATGACTAGAATTTTTTAGATATAAAATAACTAAAAATATAAAAGAGAATGAGATCAAGTAAACTACATGACAATGTATATAGTGTTTGTTCTGTGCATTCAATACACATCATCATCATTCTCCTGCCCTTATCCCAATCTATTTGGGGTCGGCGCAACATGTCCTTTTTTTCCATTCAATACACACTAACTAAAATATTAATTTTATATGGCTAAATGGAAAATAAAGTAAAAGAACATATTTTTTAAATGTTAATATTTATTAAGTATCATCATCGTTGTCTGTCTGTAGTTACAAGAAGCGAAGATTTTACAAACAAAATGATATTCCTAAACAAGGTTTGTAACCTATGGATTAGTGGACAGGGATTCCTGTGAAAGGAAAAAAATACCTTACTAATTATTCTAACTTCAATAATTTGACATTAAAAAAATCTGGTTACTATTTTAAAATTAACAGTAAATTTTTAAGTTTTAGTTTTTCAAATTAAAACCTTAAATTCAAGATTTTTTTTTTATTTCGCTAAAATGTGTTCAGTTTTTTGTAGGACCGTTTTATTATTGGTTGAATTAAAAATCAGACTGTAGATGCGTTGTAAATTTAAATAGCTATGCTGTAATCTTGGTTCATGGTAGTGAATCGTGTTCATCCTACAACAGTAGAGCCAACAATGGCCAACATTATGCCATAAGAATTATTTGATGAAACGCATTCTAGCGGCGGTGGTTCTCCATCTCCAGAAATAAATGAAACTCTGATTTTTGTTTTTATTTGCTTGACCAAAATGACAGACTGCGATCGACCTTTTTTGTCATTTTATGTTAGAGCTTGTCTACTCTGAAATGATGCGCCCCACTATTTTTAAATGCGGCAGTGGGGCGCGTCATTTCAGATTAGACAAGCTGTAATTTTAGTCTAGCTAGCAAATGAAATATCAGATTATAGATTAGTCGCAATTTTTTCATTCTATTTTTATTCCTAACTAGCTTTCGCCCGCGGCTCCGCCTACGTAGTATGTCGATAAAAAGTAGCCTATGTCCTTTCCCAGGTTATGGTCTACCCGTGTCCCAAATTTCATTCAAAACCGTACAGCCATTTTAGCGTGAAAGCGTAACAAACAAACAAACTCAGTTTCGCATTTATAATAATAGGTCTTTACCTATGAAATTGCCGTTTTGTATGAAAAAATTTAAACGAATTTTTTTCATGCATTTTTTATTTGTATTAATCGAAGTAATCACCCATGCAATCAATGCATCTTTGCCAACGCAGTGGCAGTTTATTGATGCCCTTCTTAAAGAAATCAGCTGGACGGGAGGCAACAAATTCTTCAAAGGCATTTTGTACTGCCTCTCGGGTATTGATTTTTTTTCCCGCCAAGAAGTTATCCAAATTCTGGAAAAAGTAGTAGTCTGTAGGCGCAAGGTCTGGTGAGTAGGGCGGATGACGGAGAACTTCCAACCCCAGTTCTTGCAACTTGGAGACCGTCTGCTGTGCAGTATGAGGTCCCGCGTTGTCGTGCAGGAGCAGCGGAGACGAGCGATTGACCAATGCTGGTTGGAGATGTGCCAGCTTCTCCATCATTGTGTTCAGTTCTTCACAGTACACATCTGAAGTAATGCTCACCCCGTTTGGTCACACCACACCGGCGCTAGACCACCAAACAGTGACCATCACTTTTCTAGGGGTAAGTTTTCGTTTAGGGCATTGTTTAGGTGCTGAACCAGAATCCAACCAACTTGCTGAGCGCTTGCGGTTATCAAACAGAATCCATTTTTCATCGCAGGTAACAATGCGGTTCAAAATTCCTTCATTTGTGTGTCTGTTGAGCAGTGCAAGGCACGTCTCGACGCGCACTTCGCGCTGGCGATCATTGAGTTCATGGGGCTCCCATTTGTCAAGCTTTTTTACCTTGCCAATTTGACGCAAATGGACCAATATTGTTTTGACGCTAACGTCGAAAGCTGCTGCTAATTCAGTCGTAGATTGTGTATCATCAGCTTCCACAATCGCCTTTAATTCGTCATTGTCGACCAGTCTTCGGACGACCGCGAGGTTCATTTTTCAGGTCGAAATTTCCAGAACGGAAGCGAGCAAACCAATAACAAGTGGTGCGTTGGTTTGTAGTGTTAGCTCCGTAAACGTCGTTGATGTTGCGTGCTGCTTGTGCCGCGTTGCTGCCACGACGGTACTCATATTCCATAATTACTCGAATTTTTAACGTATCCATGATGACGAAAAAGATTGAAATGCGATGAAAATGTAACACTAATCAATAAACAAATGACTACTTTTGGAAAAAAATCCATGTTTTTAAAATAAAATTAATTTGAAATTAGAATTCTTAGCCAAACAAAAAATATTTTGATTTGAAATGGCCAGTACCTACTGCAGAACGGCAATTTCATAGGTAAAGACCTAATATTAGTTAGGTTGCGAAAGTGAGTTTGTTTGTTACGCTTTTACGCTAAAACGGCTGAACGGATTCAGATCAAAGGCACATGGGTAAACCATGACCTGGATTAGGATATAAGATACTTTTTATCCCGGTAGTACCTACTTTCCCGTGGGGTAATTTCCGACCTCCACGCGGAAGTCGCTGGCGAAAGCTATTTTTTTTACTTATATGCACAATACTTAGATAATAAGTGACCAAATAAAACACAAATGAAAATTACTACAAAATCAAACTATGTACCTAGGTAAGTACCTATGTTGAATGGTAAGTAAGTGCCTACCTACTTAAGAAATAATAGAAAAACATCTAGAAATTAAAAATATATATATATATATATATTTATAAAGTATAAAGTATTATTATACGATGGGATATCGTATAATAATACTTTATAAATATACATTCCCCACAACAACTCTTTGACTTGTTAGAAAGAACGTGGGCGACCATTCCTCAAAGTAATTTTGATGAACTGATTTTAAGCATGCCAAATCGCTGTGATTGGTGTCAATGGTGGAAACACAGATATTTTTTTTTTGTCTTTATAATAAAAATTTAAAAAATTGTCATTTTTGCCTTTTTTTGCCAATTAATTGATGAAATCAGCTTAGGTTAATTACCCTCTATTTGCAAAAATTGCAATTCTTCTTAATTTTTAAAATGTAAGGATAAGTTGTTAACTTTAACATAGGAATTAAAGCAAGAAGCCATTCTGGTAAAAAAATATCCAATTGGATTTGGTAAATATTAATTGGATAATTGTTTATATTTGTGGTTGTTTTTATGTACAAGTACAGACACCAGCACATCAAGCTACTAAAATCTGTCAAATTTCTTTACTAGATTTCATCTTTATCGCTAAAGCATTAGTTTCAAGGTTGATTGGAAAAATTTGACAGTTTCGGGTGGCTTGACCTGCTGGCGTCTGTACAAGAGTTGAGTTGTTTTTTTGTGTAGTATGTATCAAGGTCCCTAAACACTTTTTATGTGTGTATAAACGATAAGTAATGACGGTGATAAACTATGGTAACATTATTTTGCTTCGAACTGTCAAGAAGTCCAAGCTTACAAGCAAAATTTTGTCCGCCAATAGGGGTGTCCAAATCCCCAACTTTAGTGGAAATCCCACTAGGTTGACAACACTGATTGACAGTGGCATTTGCTTGGCCGACAATTTCACAGAAAAGTACTATGGAATTAGTAAGTACTACAGTAAGTGCGGGTTACTTTGACTCTAGGGCATAACTTTGGCCCAAATCGAGACAGATGTTTACTGTCATTAAATCCACACAAGGTTCCGCAAGTACGCGTCTATACCTATCACCATCTAATAGTTACCGAAGGACATACGACGTTCGGTTGTGTGGTCGTGACACTTCGGGCAGTTTATACAGTTGTCTCGATTTGGGCCAAAGTTATGCCCTAGAGTCAAAGTAACCCGCCCTTACGGTATTTATAGTGAGTGTGAGTAGTATGCAAATGGGTGTACATTATAATGTACACCCATTTGCATACTACTCACACTTTCTTTCCATGGTGAAGGCAGAAACTACAAAACGCCACCTGCTACGATCCTTACATACTCCTTTTGCTCCGTTTACGTTCATACATCTGGTCATACACGTAAGCCGTGCGTAAGCCAATTACAACAACATACTACGCTTCCGACCTTTCTGAAGAACATCACTATTAATCATATTAATAATAATAACCCCACCGACGGTGACTTATCCCCACGTTGACGTCGTGGTGGGGCTTGCGCGCTCCTGAACTCTAGGTCTGAGCCGGTAGCCCGGGTGTCATCATTGTGTGGATCGCCCGGAAGACACGGTGGAGCATACAGTGGACGTCTGCCCGGCTTGGTCGGAGCACCGCCGTGTTCTCGCGGAGGCGATCGGCGGCGGCAAACCCTCGCGCCCGAACCTGCACCCTAATTGCGTAACACAATATCGATCGGAGTTGGTTTCATTTTGAAACAAATTGCTAATCCATTGCTTCATATGTTCGAAAAATTTGTCTGCTCGACCACGTAAATAACGCAATAAATGTTGTTGAACTGTCAAAATGAAACCAACTCCGATTGATAATGTGTTACGCAATTAGGGTGCTGGCCCAGGCCATGGTACGGAGCGAGAGTGCATGGGAGGCCGTCACCTCCTTCTGCGAAGCAGTAATGCTCGCGAACGAGGAGGCGGAACGCGTGAGGGAGAGGTAACTGTCGCGGCCTCACGCCCCTAGTCGCCGCAGGAGACGCCCTGGGCGGCGGAAATCCGTAGCCGATTCCCGGCCACCGTAGGCGCAGGCTTGCGGACGGCGTGTAATGGGTAGCTCGCCGTCCGGTAAAGACCAGGCCCGGGTCGACGGCGCGTCGTGTTCCACGCGCGCCTCAAAGAGATGTCAGCAATGATGGGGTCCGATAGGGCCGATACCGCCGGGGTCGCGAGTTGTTCGAAAGAGATACCGTGGCCCTGGCACAGGCAACTGATGGAACACGGGTGGGTTTTAGTCAGTGTTAGATACGGGAACAAGTGAAACAACGGCTGCTTGTGAACACACTAACGCTTTATTTTAAAAGAAGCGTGCGCAAGCTCGCGGCTGGGCGCGGGGTGCGGGGCGCTGCGTGGCGTCGTATGCGTCGGCAGTCGGAGGGGCGCGCAGCGGTACACACATACATGTTTGTTTGTATACAGCATCTCCCAACCTTATTTCGAAAGATACAATCAAATCAAACAACACATAACAATACGTAATAATAAAACTAAAGTACATAAAGGTCCTTACAACTAATACATGTACAACACTATCCACTGGTCACTTGCCTAACGTAAGGCTTCTATAATCCACCTTTGGAAGCTGGCACAACACCCTACCGGGACGGCCGGGCGTCACAAGCGCCGGCGGCGGCGGCGAGGTCGGCGTACTTGCACCCTGCTCCCCCTCCCCCGCGGCGTCAGCTTGAGACGCGGGTTGGGGGCTCGGTGGTGCTGCTGATGATATGTCATCGTCACCATCATCCTCTATTTCGCCAGCATCCCAACTTTGTTCTACATTGCCATTGTCATTTCCCTTATATACAATCTGGTTTTTGTGTTTTTTTAATTACACTCCCTGTAGAATTACCTTTAATCAAATACACAACTTTACCACTTTTGTCTATTATTTTGCCTCTGCACCATGTAAACTTGTCTTTATTGTTAAATTTTTTGTACAAAACTTCGTGCCCGTTTTTAAAAATTTTTGTATTTTTTCCCCCATAGAATTTACACTGTAAACACTGTTTTGCTTTTACTGTGCTGTCCAGTGACGCATTTGAGGGTGACGACAGCGGTTTTGGCGACAATAGATCCAACCTTGACCTTAACTTATGTCCAAAAACTAATTAAGCCGGAGAGAACCTTGTCCCTGAATGTACAGTCCTACCAACTTATCTGTGAACTGAAAGAGGACGCCACCGTCGCGTCGATGCGTCGACACAATCGAATGACATGCGTCGGCACAATCGAATGGCATTTCAACATGACGGCCGTAGTTCCAATCGGTTCCAATTTTCGCCATTTCACAGATAAGTTGATAGGAGTGTACCGAATTCCGGTAGGTAATCAAAAAGATATTTTAACAGTTTGACCTTGGTGTCTTTTTGGCTGTTACTGGATAAAATACACGATTTTATACCCTTTTTTGCGATCTTTACGTAACTTTCAGCCTGGCCATTGCTTGCAGGATTATAGGGCGGGGACGTCACGTGCTCAATTTCGTTAATTGAACAAAACCGTTTAAAATCTTGTGACGTGAAAGCCGTGCCGTTATCGCTTACAATTGTATTTGGTAACTCGAACCTTGAAACAAACTCGTATAGTTTTTCTACTGCAGCTGATGAGGTCATTGAACCAGACATATCGTAAACTTCCACCCATTTCGTATATGCATCTACTACAATTAAAACCAGCGATAAATTGTAGTTTTGGATGGGGCTTCATCACCAAATGCAGAAATCATCCGGTCAACACACTGTTTTTGTGTTAAACCACTTCGAAAGTCATAAATAAATCATCGCTCTCGAATTTTCTAGAGTCAATTCCATTTTCTCGACGACTAAACAAGTTTGACAAAACCTTGTGACAAGACCGAGAATCTTTTTTTAAATAAATAAATGGTATTCGATTTTTAAAACCAAAGAGTTTTCAATTAAAAAGATTTTAATATGACAGGAACAATGGAAATATTCCATTCCCGATACTTTTAGTGCAGTCTATGTATTCATCTCATCATGATAATCACCACGTTTTGTGTTTGATTTAAACACAAGTAGTGCATTTGTAACAAATCCAGTATCTCCTCCCGCATGAACAATAATATATCTTTGCCCTTTCGATACAGGCTCCAATACTCCGTCTTCACCCTCTCCTTGCCAACATTTACCCGATGTATGCGAAGAGTGAATATAGGTCTCATCTAAGTAAATTACGGGCCGGGGCTGGGGAGATTTATTATTTTTATCCACTGCATGCAAGTACTTAGCTCTCCAAGCTAATATTTCATTACGCTCCATAAGAACCTTCCGATTGGATTGAGATTTTTTAAAACGAAATCCCACCTTGTGAAGCAGCTTTCGCAGACTCTCTCGCTGTCCTGTGTAATTTATTTCTGTCTTTAAGACCTCTAGAAGCTTTTTAACATTAAGGACCTCTTTTTTAGCAGAATAAAATTCATGTACTTTCCTGCGTATAACTCCCATGTCAAAATCATCAACATGCACAAATCCACTTTTACGTTTTCTCTCCTTGCCTGGTGTCCGAATTTTTGTACCAGTTTCTTCTGCTGCGTGCCCTTTCGTAACTATTTTTGAAATTAGTCCTTGACTCACACCTGAAATATAAGATAATAAAATAAATGTTAGTAGAAATTTGAAATCTGGCAGGTTAGTTTGCTCACTCACTTAGCAGGTTACTTATTAGATGTACGTTACCGTTACGCTAACCTGCAGCAAGAATAGAAACGAATATTTCGTGGACTTAAATAATTAGTTAAGTATCGGGTAATTTATAACAAGAAAGTTGACAACACTAACCTGTCACTGCCGAAATTTGTTTGTAATAGGTCTTTACCTATGAAATTGCCGTTTTGTATGAAAAAATTTAAACGAATTTTTTTCATGCATTTTTTATTTGTATTAATCGAAGTAATCACCCATGCAATCAATGCATCTTTGCCAACGCAGTGGCAGTTTATTGATGCCCTTCTTAAAGAAATCAGCTGGACGGGAGGCAACAAATTCTTCAAAGGCATTTTGTACTGCCTCTCGGGTATTGAATTTTTTTCCCGCCAAGAAGTTATCCAAATTCTGGAAAAAGTAGTAGTCTGTAGGCGCAAGGTCTGGTGAGTAAGGCGGATGACGGAGAGCTTCCAACCCCAGTTCTTGCAACTTGGAGACCGTCTGCTGTGCAGTATGAGGTCGCGCGTTGTCGTGCAGGAGCAGCGGAGACGAGCGATTGACCAATGCTGGTTGGAGATGTGCCAGTTTCTCCATCATTGTGTTCAGTTCTTCACAGTACACATCTGAAGTAATGCTCACCCCGTTTGGTAAGAAGCTGTGATGAATCACACCGGCGCTAGACCACCAAACAGTGACCATCACTTTTCTAGGGGTAAGTTTTCGTTTAGGGCATTGTTTAGGTGCTGAACCATGATCCAACCAACTTGCTGAGCGCTTGCGGTTATCAAACAGAATCCATTTTTCATCGCAGGTAACAATGCGGTTCAAAATTCCTTCATTTGTGTGTCTGTTGAGCAGTGCAAGGCACGTCTCGACGCGTACTTCGCGCTGGCGATCATTGAGTTCGTGGGGTACCCATTTGTCAAGCTTTTTTACCTTGCCAATTTGACGCAAATGGACCAATATTGTTTTGACGCTAACGTCGAAAGCTGCTGCTAATTCAGCCGTAGATTGTGTATCATTAGCTTCCACAATCGCCTTTAATTCGTCATTGTCGACCAAAGTCTTCGGACGACCGCGAGGTTCATTTTTCAGGTCGAAATTTCCAGAACGGAAGCGAGCAAACGCATGTTACCGCAAATAAACGTATTTTCTTTTTTTCTTTTTTCTTTCATACCAATAACAAGTGGTGCGTTGGTTTGTAGTGTTAGCTCCGTAAACGTCGTTGATGTTGCGTGCTGCTTGTGCCGCGTTGCTGCCACGACGGTACTCATATTCCATAATTACTCGAATTTTTAACGTATCCATGATGACGAAAAAGATTGAAATGCGATGAAAATGGAACACTAATCAATAAACAAATGACTACTTTTGGAAAAAAAAATCCATGTTTTTAAAATAAAATTAATTTGAAATTAGAATTCTTAGCCAAACAAAAATTATTTAGATTTGAAATGGCCAGTACTGCAGAACGGCAATTTCATAGGTAAAGACCTAATATTTGATTAACTGGAATAATAGGAGAGGGATACCCCGCCCGAGCTTCTTCTTCAAAAAAGGTTTTAACCTTCAGAATAATGTTTCGAGCATCACTTTTAATAGCTTTCGGCATATTTAACTTATAAAATCAGCAATATCTCGACAAAACAACCAGAGAACCCGAATGTAGTAGACACTGACAATCGAATAACATTTCAACATGACGGCCGTAGTTCCAATTTTCACCATTTCACAGATAAGTTGGTAGGAGTGTAATCAAATGACTGACTCACGCACGAGGTTGTCGACATGTGGGATGTGGACTCAACCACGGAATAGATAAATAACCTTATTTATCTGTTCCGTGGACTCAACGATCATTGTGCACGATAGTCGTGTCAGCCATGCCTCGAGCAACACCTAAGGAGGCTCTCGTTCTTTGGCCAGCAACGGGGGATGCGCTAAGGTAGTCCGCGAAATTAAAATTTTCTTACGTTTTTTGCAATTTGCAGGTCATGGTTGTATGCTGATTAAAATATGATTCGCGCCCGTAACTGCTATGGCTTTATAGATTTATAATCATTAGAATCAGCAATACAACCCCGTAAGTTAGAATTGGCCTCAAATCTCATGATTTCATGAAAGGGAAATAATAAAGCTTCCGAAAAACAACTTAACTTCCAGCGATCTGGGGTTGACTGTAATACTAACTAATCTGTTAAAATGAATTACCGAAAAATTAATACAAAATTAACCGACAAAAAAATTGTTTTTAACAAACAAACATGAGCTCATTCAAATTATAATTCTACGAAAAATAATCTGTACTTGCAAATAATAAAATAAATTTCAAAAAAAAAACTGGCCAAGTGCGTGTCGGACCACGCACAATGAAGGGTTCCGGAAAAAAAATCGTTTAAATTTTTTCATACAAAACGGCAATTTCATAGGTAGGTAAAGACCTATTATTAGAGATTTTGTAATTATATCATATAATTATTACTTACCCAAATATTTCATAACATACTGGGTTACTTTTATTTAAGCACTCAACACGTTATATTTTATACGTAGGTATATTCATTAGAATACAGATACCTTTAGGCCTAGGTATATATTATATTAATTGATTAGAAGTAGGTGCAAGTAATGAATTATATTGATAACAAGCTGATTTTGATATGTCCTAGGAGTATCTATGGAATCACTTAGAAAAGTATTTTTATAATGTCACAATAGTTTAAAAAGCGCGAGGAGCTCGTGGCTAAGTAATAACAGCCGCACGGATCGATCCATCAGGTTAAGCTACGCTTGCCGGGGTTGGTCAGTGGATGGGTGACCATCTTTATATACCGAGACTCCTCCGTGCCTCGGAAAGCACATTAAGCCGTTGGTCCCGGCTCTCATTCGTGGATCTTTGACAGTCGTTACGGGTCGTCAGAAGCCCGAAAGTCTGACAACCAGTCTTACCAAGGGGTATCGTATTACCCAGTTACTGGGTTGTGGAGGTCAGATAGGCAGTCGCTCCATGTAAAATAATGGTATTCAGCTGCATCCGGTTAGACTGGAAGCCTACCCCAACATAGTTGGGAAAAGGCTAGGCAGATTGATTGATTTGAATAGTTTAAAAAGCGCCACTGTTATAAAATGTGTAAGGTTTGATTCTAAATTTACAATAGGTAAGTTACGATAAAAATGACTACCTGTTGATTTCGGTAAAACGCAATTTAAGCTGGTGGAAAAATATTACGTCAGCAAATATTGTTTTAATTTTTCGGAATTTTCAGTATTTTATTCGGTCGTTTCTTTATTAGTATTCGCTTATAAGTTGTCGAAAAGTTAGTATTTAAAGCAGTTTTCATATTTTAATTTTTTTTCGGAGCTTTTATTACTACCCTTCATGAAATAGTCATTCAATAGGGTAAAATGAACTGAGAGTTGTATTGATGGTTTTTATGATTATAATTCTATAAATAAATATATGATACGGCCGCGAATCATAATTAGATCAACATTCAACCTAATACGACTTGCAAATTGCAAAAAACGTAAGCAATTATGAATTTCGCGAGCTACCCTGGCGCTTTCGCCATAAGGGCTTGATTCAAAAAGCGGTATTTCTGGACACGGCTCGCATTGTTAGGTTCCTCTCTCTGGAGCCCTGACCGCCGCGGTAGCTTAGTCCCTGTTCCCGACCCGGTACCGGTGGGCTACTATTTTTTATATTTTTAAATTCTAATATTTAAAAATCTAATTTATATGTATTTAATTAAATAAAGGAAATAATAATAAAAAAGTAGACATTACGCCATTAGACGTAGCTAGAGCAGTCCGTCCGTTACCGAGTTGGAAAACACCGGGACCGGACGGACTGCACAACTTTTGGTTAAAATGGCTAATTAGTTCACAAAATTGTCTGGCATCTCAGTTCCAGTCATCCTTATAGTCTGGGTCGTTACCGCAGTTTCTAACAACAGGCGTTACTCACCTGCTCCATATGTCAGATAGTCCCTCGGAACCCAAGAATTATAGACCGATCACGTGTTTGTTGACGATCTATAAACTTCATAAATCTATTTTGAGAGCGAAAATTAATACGCGCATTGACCGTAACACGATTATGTCTGCTTCTCAAAATGGATGTAGGAAGGGGTCCCGCGGTACTAAGAAGCTACTCCTCATCATAGTGGTCATTAGCCAACAGGTTCGTCGATCCCGCAAGGAGATCCTCCGACATGCTGGATAGATTATAAGAAAGGTGCCACATACATGGCTCATGAGTCATGAGTGTGCTGGAGTTGTACAAGATAGATGCAACTCTACGTACCTTCCTCGAGTCATGTATGGGGCAATGGAGGACGGTGCTTCGCTATCCTGGCTGTCGACAGATCCAGGGGAATGATGTACCTGTATGGATTAAACGGGGAATATGTCGGGGCGACAGTTTGAGTCCACTTTGGTTCTGTTTAGCCCTGAATCCTAAGCACACTGCTGGAGGATTCAGGTTTAGGCTATCGGTTGAAGAGAGGTGGTCAGGTGTATCTCACCTCCTCTATGGATGACGTGAAACTCTTTGCCCCAAAAAAAAAAAGCGACTGATGGAGGTACTGAAGGTAACTGAATCTTTCAGTAGCTCCATCAGGATAGAATTTGGTGTGGACAAATGTGCAGTCATGCATGTAAAGCGAGGTGTGGTTATGGAATCCCGAGGCAATTCAACTTTCGAATTCCATACACCTTAGATCCGTCTCCTCATCCGAAAGCTATAAATATTTGGGTTTTGGGGTGGGTTTTTGGGTCGTCAGGCATAAACGTTGCTGCCATGAAGCAATCGTTGAAGAAGCGCTTCTTTGGTCGCCTGAATAAGGTATTAGTCTTCTTTCGGTCGGAAACAAGGTGCGCGCCTTCAATGGTTGGGTCATGCCGGTCTTGATGTACTCTTTCGACATACCTACTCAAATGGACTTAGACCGAACTCGAGGCCTGGATCGCCGCAAACCGGATGCATCATTAGATGCATTGATCATTGGTGATGAGATTGTACATCCCGCGGAAGTGCGGGGGTCGAGGCTTTTTAAGTGCAAAAACACTCCACATACGCGAGGTTTGCAATCTCAGGGAATATTTTTTAAAAGCCGAAGTGGGTATGAACCGCGATGTGATCGCAGTAGACAAGGGGCTCACCCCGCTCTCCATGGCTAAAGAGAACTGGCGCAAACCTTGCGGTCATCGGTAGGAAGTATATATAAACTTGTGGAATCTGAGGTAACATATTACAAGTATGTGCCCGACCGAAACAGTTCTCGAAAATGACCATGTTACGCTGTACTGGGATCGGTCTATCATTACTGACAGGACTAATTGTCTCCAATAAGCCTGATATAGGTAGTACTGATAGTCGATGTTACCATTCCACATGACGAGAACCTCGTGAAAGCTGAGAAAGAAAAACAAGTAAAATATCTCGACTTAGTACAGGTTCCTGTCTCTGCAGCCCTAACCACCGGTAGCTTGGATCTTGCTCCCGGCACTATTTTTGGACCACTATTTTGTAATGTTTTTTTTTTTATTAAGTATATTTAAAAATGTATTTGATATGGAGAAAACTGAATAAACGAAATATTAATAATATGTCCTTCTATGGCGTCCCCACCAAACCCTCGTTTTAATTAAAATACAATAAGATCATATTTTGAATATTATGGGAGTATATAGCTATTATAAATGTAACCGAGACCATGTAGGGTCTTTGAAAAACCCCTTCAGAGCTACTTTGTCGACTCATGCATGCCCTTCTTATTTTAGGGTCTTTCGGAAAATGGAGGACTCCAATGTCGGAGTATTTAGGAACACAAAAGTTGTTTTCGCAAACCTAAATGAGGGTTTTCTGAAATGACGCTCACTAGGTGGCAGTACTGAGACGTCAGGTCCGGGCATCTGTCAAGTGTCAAAGCGCCTGTATTTTCTTTAGTCGTGACCAAAGAGTATAATGTCGTGACCATGGACCTAATATACAAACTGGACTGAGCTCTTGTACCAAAAACACGAGCAGAGAGAGATATGTCATACAGTACAGAGGCTGTATATCTCTTTCCAATAGGGTAACCAAACATTTTGACTGAGGATGACTGAGCTCTCCAAAAATCGTATCATACAAAAATGAACCATAAGGATTGCACCTTAATAACAAAGATTTTATTTACAGTCCTACCAACTTATCTGTGAACTGAAAGAGGACGCCATCGTCGATGCGTCGACACAATCGAATGACATGCGTCGGCACAATCGAAGACATTTAACATGACGGCCGTAGTTCTAATTATCGGCATTTCACAGATAAGTTGGTAGGAGTGTAATAACAATTTTGAGTATCAGTAGTGTGACCAAGCTCTAGACGTTTTGTAGACGAAAGACGCTAAAGCTTTTGTGTATTTCCGATTAAAACTATTAATGTTGGCCGAAAATACAATTTCTACCTATGTATCGCGTGATTGAAATAACATAGTTTTTATGTTGGTTACAGCTTTCCATCAAAAGAAGAAATTAAGCAAAAATCCAACCAGGATGTAATTCCCGAATCACAAACAATTACTAAAAATTCTGTGGTGTGTAGCCTTCATTTCAAGCTGGCTTATTATATAGCAAAATCTCGATGAGGGTTGAATGCTAATACAGGTACCATAATTGTTTCCAGTAGTAAGGATATTGGTTTTATAATTTGTATTATCAGATTCTGTTTCTCAGCCTAGTTTCAATAAATAACTTTTGATTTTGATTTATGACACACTTAAGTTTTATTTCCCTTTGCTTCCCTTAAATACCATGTTCCCGGAACGAGATTCTACATGCACCCTTGCCTACTTCATAAGCCACGTATCATGTTCGTGATCATATTTGATGAATCGACACAAGACAAGTCTCAACAATATTGTAGTCAAGCTATCATAACTTCTTTTTTCAAAAACATGGGTAGATACTAGGTACACGCTTCAAAATCGACATAGAACACAACAATGTTCAATATCAAATAAGAAGCTTTCAAAAAAAGTATTTCGATTGGTATATATAGTTTTTATCCAACGTGCTGCTGCAATGACATTAATTCAACACTCGTATACGGTTCCGCATTTTCGTTCTATAAAGATATTTTGATTTCATTACACTTTATTATTTATTGATTTATTTACGATTTTCTAAAATAGCATCTTGGAGCAACCTGTAGCGCAAAGATGAAATTGAAACGAAAGAAAAGGCAACGCCAGGGTTAGAACAATTGACAAACGATGAATATAAAAAAAACGGTGTTAGTCAATGACCTTTTACTAGATGGCAAAGAACAATAGCTTCATGAATGAGTCTTTTGCATCCTAATTGTGGTTATTATTTAATTATTTAGTTTGTTTTAAATTTTCTTTTTTTCAATTTACGAATAATTTTATCTTATTAAACCACTTGACCGTTATTCGAAGCATAATTAAACTATTGAGATAGGCTGAACCATGTTTCCTGTGCCTTTTTTTTCCTTACGTTTCTAGCGATATAGCTCTGTCTCGCTCTCATGACGTCACCAGGTCAGAGAGGGGAGCGCATTTTTGAGCTCGCGCGCTCGGTCTTGTCCATTGGCGTTCTTTTCCTTGCCGGAGACGGTTGCTGCTTAGCAGGTGAGTTATCTATATCTCTTTTTCACAACCGTCTATATTTTTCCTTTCGACGAAAGTTGGCATACTTACCAATTTACAATTTTTATTAAAACTGTTTCTAGTGAATGATAATTATTGATAATACAGTGAATCAATGTTGATATTTTCAGAATTTAACGGTTTTCCGTTCGCGTGTTTTTATTCTTTTTCTTTTCCAGTGTGTGTAATTCAATTGTTTTCAGTATAATACCGAATACGTAATGGATAAAGAAATAACGTTGATTTCGCAAGATGAACCGGTCGCAGGTCCTTCGAATACCGCTAATAATAGAGAATCTAGTGCCAAACGGATGCGTTCACATCCGAGCAGCAGCAGTAGTAGATTCTAGTTCCAGTTCATCTAGTTCTTCTGACCATAAGTCTAAACATGCGCGTCGCCGTCACCGTAAGGGGGGGCAAGCACAAGCATCGCCGCTCGGTGCGTAAAGTGAAACATAATATAAATAATAGTATACCGCTGCCCGACGACGCCCTTTCCCTTTTCACGGAGGATGATTTAGAACTGGAGGGTAGTAGTCTTATAAATCATTTAGATGTTGAAACTAAGCTTAAGGAACCGGCTGTTCCAAAGACAGACGAGCGTTACTTGAACATTTTAAGAGAAATTCAGTTTTAAATCGTATAACCATAGCCCGGGTTTCGTCGAACTCGAGGCAAACGAGGAGATCAGACCCTATGACACACTAAAACACTTAAGTTACTCGGAGAGGGCCTATGCTTCGTTAAACGGTATTTTAAAATAAAAGGTGAAGGAACTTTGTGCTTTTTTGACATGGGTCCGAGACCAGAGAGAATTAACTTCGAGGCTATAAAAAAGCTGAATGACATCTTCACTTCGGGTGAGTTCAGCAAGGTTTCGGCAGACCTATTGCAAATGATTTGCGGCCATAGTGCTGAATCTATACAGATGCGCAGAGACAGCATAACTAATGCAGTTCGCGATCCCTTAATAAAAGCGGCAATAAAGAAAATACCTCCATCTGAGGTTAGCTTATTCAATTCTGAGCAGTTAGTTGTTGCATTAGAAAAAGCTGGCGGTATCAAAAAAGCCTTCTGGCCTGCTTCTAGATCGGCTGGTACATCTACAAAATCGGCTTATGGTAATACCTCAGCTTCGCAAGTTGGAAAATGGCTCATACGTCCCTCGCACGGGCAATATTCATTTCCACCCTCGCAGGGTAAGAACTATAACTCAAGCATGCCTTCACAAGGCTGTAAGAACTGTAACGTCCCCTCGCAGGGTGGCTTTTTGCAGCATAATATACAGTGTCCTTCGCAAGGACCAGCACATGCGTATATACGTCCCTCGCAGGGGCAATACTCAGTTCCACCCTCGCAGGGTAAAAACTATAACTCAAGCATACCTTCACAAGGCTGTCAGAACTGTAACGTCCCCTCGCAGGGTGGCTTATTGCAGCATAATATACAGTGTCCTTCGCAAGGACCAGCACATGCGTATATACGTCCCTCGCAGGGGCAATATTTAGTTCCACCCTCGCAGGGTAAGAACTATAACTCAAGCATGCCTTCACAAGGCTGTCAGAACTGTAACGTCCCCTCGCAGGGTGGCTTTTTGCAGCATAATATACAGTGTCCTTCGCAAGGACCAGCACATGCGTATATACGTCCCTTGCAGGGGCAATATTCAGTTCCACCCTCGCAGGGTAAGAACTATAACTCAAGCATGCCTTCACAAGGCTGTCAGAACTGTAACGTCTCCTTGCAGGGTGGCTTTTTGCAGCATAATATACAGTGTCCTTCGCAAGGACCAGCACATGCGTATTTCTTTTTTCCTTTCGCTCCCGCGGGGCAAAACAAACCCAAAGATACTACGCTCATAAACGTGGCGGAAATAAGCGAAGGTCATCACCTTCAGGCTTAAATGCCAAGAGAAGTAAATATTGACATGAAAATATTTCAAGCCGGTCAGTTATCGAATTTCGTCGATCATTGGAAGGAAATGCAAGCACCAGATTTTCACCAAAAACTTTTGCCAGCTTGACAAATTGGATTGCCCAAATTATGAGAAGCCAAGGTGTGAGAATATTAGTATTTTTCGACGATTTTCTTTTGGCTCACCAAGACCCAGTAGTTCTCGCAGGCCATGTAAGTCTTCTCGTAAAAACATTAAAATATCTGGGTTGGCAAATAAATTTCGAAAAATCTATCCTAACACCAAAGAAATCCCTGGTTTACCTAGGAGTACTGTGGGATCCTTGGCTAAACCTTAAACGTCTGCCAA
The DNA here is from genome assembly GCA_946251885.1 of Cosmia pyralina. Taxonomy (NCBI): domain Eukaryota; kingdom Metazoa; phylum Arthropoda; class Insecta; order Lepidoptera; family Noctuidae; genus Cosmia; species Cosmia pyralina. The sequence continues at coordinate 20,063,698 of OX276346.1, forward strand.
GGGAAAAAGTACCCTCATTACTAGCGAAGATTCGCGAAATCGTAGATTTGCGGAAGACAAACCTAAAGAAGTTGCAAAGCGTAATAGGAGCACTAAACTTTGCGAGTTTTGTTGTCCAAAGAGGGAGATTGCACTATCGAGCTCTATTGAAATTCCTAAACACACTACAATTGGACAATTCTGTCAAGGTATACACTGTACCTGCAGATGCAATAGGCGACCTACAATGGTAGAGCCACAATTTGCAACATCCGTCAATTCTACACCACGCACCAGCGACTAAAACGGACGCCTCCGACTTAGGCTGGGGGGCCCAGATGGACAACCAGTCTCTATGGGGAACGTGGTCCCAGAACGAGAAGAATTGTCACTGCAACGTAAAAGAAATGTTGGCAATATTGAAGGTTTTTCAAAGTCATCCCGTGTATCTGAGTCAATCTACGGTCACCATATAATGCGACAATCGCAGGGTAGTAGCGTATCTCCGTCACGCAGGGGTAACCAAATCCTCGCGATTGATGGACATGACATACAACCTGTTTTGTTTGATAGATCAGTACCAAATTCATATCAATGTGTACCACATTCCGGGGAGGTACAACAACCATGCCGATCACCTATCGCGGTTTCGCCAGGTCCCCGAATGGCATCTGATACCCGAGATTACCAAGATAATATTCTTAAAATGGGGAATTCCCCAAGTGGACCTGTTTGCCTCCAGCAACGCTCACGTAGTCCCTCATTACGTGTCGAAAGATCAGAACGACAAACAAGCTGTAGCCCACGATGCATTCTCGATTACTTGGAAATTCGATCTGGCATGGGTGTTCGCACCCCCGTTCCTGATTCCCAGGGTTTTTGAGCTTCCTCAATCGGGCATCGGGAATTTACTTGATAGTAGCACCGCGATGGGAGAAAGTCTTTTGGAGCGGAGGTCTCAAAGCCCGGGCTCTGGCCCCACCGTTCACAATACAGAACCTGAACAAAGTATTGATCGATGTGACAACGGGACTGCCACCTCCTCGCGTCCAGGATCTAGTGTTGGATGTTTGGAAATGTGGGGGTGGACACATCATTTAGGTAAGTGGAATAATTCTCAGATATATCTTTTGAAAAGTTCTTGGCGCGATTCTACCCTAAGAACTTGCAAACCTGCATGGAACCGCTGGGTTTCGTGGTGTAGTCATATTAGCCCTAAGAATCCCTCAGGATCTGACCTAGCTCGTTTTCTGGCTGATCTGCATATAAAACATAAACTGTCTTATAATACAAGTCTGTGGTCTCCACCCTTTGTAATAATGTAAATGATTCAGGTGTTCTAAGTAATCATGCTTTGGTGTAACATATTTTGAATTCGATTTCAATCAAAAACCAATTGTTTCTAAGTTACCCGTGTGGAATATTGATGATTTTGTATGTTTTCTTGGCGTTAGAACAATAAATCATGACTACATTTTTGATGTTTCGAGTCAAGCCGCTGCCCTCTTAGTACTCTGTTCTGGTAGGCGTATTCATGACTTGACACTCCTTATGACCGATAACGATAATTTGGACCCCGTATACTAGTTTGAACAAACTGTATCACTGCTTTCCACTAGACTGTCCTAACTTGTTTGTCACCACGAGAGGTACAGCTCGTGCCGCCTCACGAACTGTTATTGCAGGCTGGATTAAAGCTCTGATGCGTCAGGCAGGTATTGTTGCTACTCCTGAAAGTGTCCCTTCCGCTGTTGCTTCCAAGAATTGGTTGGACAACTTCCCCATGGAAGATATTATGGCTCGGGGAAATTGGAGGTCCTCAAACACTTTTAATCGATTTTATAAACGACAGGTTTCGGGCTCTTCTACGAGTGACAGCATTACTGCTCTTTTTAAACCTGTCTCATAGTGAATTATGTTGATTTATTGATATTTTGTTGAATATTTTCAAACACATCTTTTCTTTTTTCTTGATCTTTCCCTACACATTGGCGTTCGTCATGAGCGTCACCAGGCGATAACAGACAATATCTCAATAGTTTAATTATGCTTCGAATAACGGTCAAGTGGTTTAATATCGGCGTTTTACCTGAAATAAAACGCTTATTAAACTACTTACCTTATTCGAAGCATAATATTAATTTCTGCCAGGTGACATAGTCAATCATCCAATGAACAAGACCGAGCGCGCGAGCTCAAAAATGCGCTCCCCTCTCTGACCTGGTGACGTCATGAGAGCGAGACAGAGCTATATCGCTAGAAACGTAAGGAAAAAAAAGGCACAGGAAACATGGTTCAGCCTATCTCAATAGTTTAATTATGCTTCGAATAAGGTAAGTAGTTTAATAAGCGTTTTATTTCAGGTAAAACGCCGATATTATAATTTTTATGATTATTGGCCACTAGCCCTACCCGCGTGTTGAAGGCATGTCGCGATTGCGGGAACATGTTGTATAAGGTTTCATTATTTCACTATTTATAGGTAACTTAATTACAATATTTTTATATTACAAACAATATATACCATGTTTTATGCAAATAAATACTTACTTACTTAATAATTTGAAATCACTTAATGTCAACCGGACCCAAATTCTCTTTCAAAACGAATTTTCCTGATTTTTATAAAAATGTTTGGTCACCATAGGGTGACGAAACATTTTTATAACAATCAGGAATCTCTTTCTAATAGTAGAAAGAGATAAACAGCCTCTGTATGACATATCTCTCTCTGCTCGTGTTTTTTGGTACGAGAGCTCAGTCCAGTTTGTATATTAGGTCCATATACTAAGTAAAACGAATTTTCCCAGAAATGACACATAAGCGGGTAGATCTATTTTGTTTATGGTTACTTAAATATACTTAAAAAAAATATATATCAGCGAAGCGAAATAACTGTTTGAACTCATAAATATTACGAACGAAAAGAGTTTATCTGTTAGTGTAGTTCTCAATACGTTAACGTTTTTGTTGGCGCCAAAAACGTTAGTTTGGTTCATGTCAATGCAGAGGCAAAAGAACGATGCCCAAACTAGGTTGTCGGATTTGTAAAACCATTTATGTTTATCATCAGTTCTAATTTCTCATCAAACTACCAAATGGACAAAACTCAGTAACCTTTTAAAAACCAGTTCCTAAGTGTTTACTTTTATCTTTTTTAGGACAGTTGATATTTAGTATTCACATCAATAGATGGCGCCTAGAAAAACTTAACGCGATTTATCATAAGTTTTTTTTTTAAATACAGTATCATAAACTCTTTGGTTTTTTATTATTAAGTTTATAAAACATCTCCCCTCAAGCACCGGTCTTGCCCGGAATCGCCGCGTGGCGCCACGCGAATATTAGCCTTTTTTGCGTAGAAATGAAACTAAATCAATGCCGAATGTGTTTCATACATGGCAATAATATTTGTAAACCATTTCCGGTGTAGGAAATATACTTAGCATTGATTTAGTTTCATTTCTACGCAAAAAGCCTAATATTCGGGGGTGGCGCCATCGTCTACGCGCCCCAATTTTGTAGCTTTTTTAGACAAATGAAAATTAAAAGTTCTAAAAAAAGTATCGAGTAGGTTTTATTTTATTCTTAAATTGAAAAAAAAATAAACACTAAACGAACTTTTTTCAAAAGTTTGGATCAGAAGTATGCAGCGGCGGCGGCGGCGACATTACGAACAGAATCTTTTTGCGTTAAAATACGGAGAAAACAAATTTTCCTACATATGAGACCTAGCTAGATCGATTTTTCGCCCCCGTAAACCTCTATATTGCAAGTTTCATAGAAATTGTTGGAGCCGTTTTCGATAACGTTATTACAAATATTGCTCGTTTAATAGTATAGGGATAGGGATAATAGCTGAAGCTATGTTTTTTTTGTTTGTATGTTTGAACGTGCTAACTGGTCTCTGGAACTAACTTTTTTTTTTAATTTCATGAGATCTAATTCTTTAATTTATCTAAAATAAAAGTAGCCTATGGTACTCCTTATAACATCAGCTATTTGCCAGTGAAAGTCCCTTTTTGAGGGGACTTTCCAGTCCAGCCGTTTCGGAGGTTAGCCGGAACAAATAGTCAAATAATTTAAAAATAGTTTTTTTTTTGTTATGTACCGTTTAGACTAAAAAGCTGATATTTTGACATTACAAACAGACGCTTGAATTTTATTTATTTGTATAGATATTGCTACCAGAGCTACATTTCGACAGTTGCTGTTCACCTACAACGCGGGGGCGATGTTGGTAAACATTTGTGTTTCAATGCCATTCCAGTGAGTTGATGCATTGTGGATTTCAACAATACCATAAAATTATGTTGTAAAAAAAACAACAGTTATAGTCTAGGTATCTTGGTAAATCATTTTTATTATTAATATACATTGAAACAAATATTCTCTTAAATTATTCAATAGGCACAAAAGTGAAGACTAATCTACTTTATATTCTAGAACCTGCCTTGCTTGAAACTGGGCAACTTTTTACAAATTGTACACGTTAACATAAATGTACCTACATGGTTTATTCACAGATGTACAGTTATGAATTTATTATTTATTCTCATAGATTATTTTGTAAGTTGGTAAACAATATGCAATAAAATGTTGATTATTTCTTAATTTAAAAAAAAGTCGATTATATGCATGATGGATAAAATCAATTTTATTAGATCTACAGACTTCCTCTCTTATTCATAGAAAACTAAAACGCTCAATAAACGTATTTTAGTTAAACCTGATTTGTCTTCTTGTTTCAAACTCAAAATGTAATTCGAATGAAATTGACAAAACAGTTTTTAACTAAAGGTTTATTAAGCGATTGAGTTTTTTTTTATGAATAAAGGGACAAGTCCGAGATGGGCTGCAGACTGCGCAAACTGCAAGCGACACTAGGTTTCTCTTTTATTTGTTAACACATGTAAAGAAATACAGATCTTATATTATCTATAGATATCTATATTTAAAATTATACAGGGTTATTGGTAAAACACTAGCAACCTCTTAAGGGCATTGTACTCATCATTATAAACAACTTTTACTATGGGACCAAACCTGAAATATCAAACAAAAAAAAATCAGGCTGCTCCCTACATTTTGACAACTGATTCTTTTTCAGAATTTCAGGTTTGGTCCCATAATAAAAGTTGTTCGTAATGATAAGTATGAGCATGGTGAATACAAGGGCATAATCGTCGGTTGGTGCATTCTCGTCATTTAAAATTGTCTAAGGGGCCTCTGCGAGTTGGCTTCGGCCCCTCGTACGGCTTCCAAAGGTCCGGGACCCCAGGGTTCCGAGATATGTCAAAGTACAATGACCCCTAAAGAGGTTGCTGGTGTTTTACCAATAACCCTGTATAAATTGTCGTTTATATGACGATAAACTTTGCGGTTGCAGTTTGCAGACTGCAGCCCATCTCGGACCTTAAAGGGGTTAGTATTTTACTTGCAAAAAGATGAGTACCAAAATATCTTACAGCATTTTATTTCAACAAATAGCAATCAATAGGTATCAAAAATGTTACAGAAAGGAAGGTTCAGCCGTTTTTGCGTGATTGAGTAACAAACATCTTCACAAACTTTCACATTTATAATATTAGTAGGATCCTCTTAACCTTAGAACCTCTAACAGCAAAAATTCACAAACCAGTCGCCGGTTTAGGTCGATTAAGGACGCTGTTACAAATGGGTAGTCAAATCAATACTTTTTTACACAAAAGTATGTTTATTAAATAAAATACTTTGCATTCTTAAAATGTTTTTTAGCCAAACTGTTGATAGATGTGCATAGTACGATTCTGAACTATAAATATAATTTTAAATAGGTATATTTTCTCAATAAATGTACCGAAGTAAAATTTTTCTCTCCGGTACATTTATTGAGAAACTGTATCTATCTAAAATAATATTTATAGTTCAGAATCGTACTATGCACATCTATCAACTGTTTGGCCAAAAAACATTTTAAGAATGCAAAGTATTTTATTTAATAAACATACTTTGGTCTAAAAAAGTATTGATTTGACTACCCATTTGTAACAGCGTCCTTAATCAAAATTAAATAATAAAAATAAAAAAGTAGCTCATACTATTAGATCATAATTGAAATTATCTTTCATGTTGTGCAATAAAACTTATAGAAATACAGTATTTTAACTGTAAAATCACGTAATCAGCGAAATTGGCAAAATGTCGTGTACGGCCTACGAGTTTGATACTGTCTTAAAGCCATCGCATCATCAGGTATGGTGCAGTGGTGCCTTTATTTTGGCAGCCATTAATGAAACTTAAAAAATTAGGTACAATAGAACACAACTGTATAGGACCGCAACCGCAAACAGTAAAGCTTTGGTTTCCTCGGAAAGCGGTTCCGTCATATTTTAACTTCCGTCATGAAAATCTGTAATTTTCACCAACATTTGACATCATGTCAAACCGGGCGGGGTTTGACCTAAAGATTTAAATCGCTAGATTTGTCCTCACCGTACTTAGTCACCCAAAAGCTTCCATAATGAAAAGAGTGAGTTCACACATTATTAAATAGGGTTTCCATGACAATCAAGTCAAGTCACTGCATTATTATGTGTCAGAGATGAATCAGAAACGCGACTACCTTTTGACGATTTAAATCTTTGCCGCTGTCATCATTTCATGACAGCCGTCACTGCGGCCGTTACACTCCTACCAACTTATCTGTGAAATGGCGAAAATTGGAACTACGGCCGTCATGTTGAAATGTCATTCGATTGTGCCGACGCATGTCATTCGATTGTGTCGACGCATCGACGCGACGGTGGCGTCCTCTTTCAGTTCACAGATAAGTTGGTAGGACTGTAAGTACGGCCACCGCTCTTTTAGGAAACCGTAGCTGAAACGGCAACGTCACCAAATCGTAAAGACAGACCGCAGCGACAGGCTGGTTTTTATGTTACCCTATGAAAATGGTGATGGGTGGCAATGTCGCCATCTACGGAAGCGTTTATGTCGTTTTTTAGGGTTCCGTACCTCAAAAGTAAAAAACGGAACCCATATAGGATCACTTTGTTGTCCGTCTGTCACTCTGTCAAGACCCTTTTTCTCAGGAACGCGTGGATGTATCAAGTTGGAATTAATATCAAATAAGTAAGTCTATGGTCCCTTAGAGTTCTAAAAAACTCAAACGTCTCAAGTCAACGTAATAAAAAAAATATGGCCATTTATGCAACATATTTTGATACTCGCAAGTAAATTAAAACCTATAAGGTACTTCCCATTGGCCTAGAATCATAAAATTGGGCAAGAAGCAAGGTCTCACAGCACAAGTAAAGGAAAAAGTACAAAAATTGATAATTTGTAATTTAATCACACAAAAAAATTTTTTTTGGGATTACAATGTTAAGTTTGCTTTTGGGATAAATTCTTTTCAACTACGGAATCCTTCATTGTGCGTGGTCCGACACGCACTTGGCCGGTTTTTTTTCCCATAGAAAGAGCACCTTAAAGGGGGTTCAATAAGGTAGCACGCGAAATTCTAAATTGTGTTACGTTTTTAATATTTTGCAGGTCAGTGTCAGGTTTTATCTTTATCAAAATATGATTTACGACCGTAACATACAAATGTATTTACAAAAAAAAACCTCGTTTGTATGGAAAGCGGTACGGTTAGACGGTAAGCGCCGTAAAGTTATGGTTTTCTAAGACTGCTGTGGCCGCCATAATAATAGCGTCCGCAACTTACGGTCGCATGACGTCGCTGAAACGTTATTTATGAAAGTAAGTTGGTGTGTTTCCATAGAGCGGCAGTTCTCAAAATTTTTGGTGACGGAACTCTTGGAAAACTAAATATTAGACGAAGCCCAAAAATAATCAAAAACTGCGTTTTATGGATTATTCTACTTTGCCCCACCAGTGGGACAAAGTGGATTGTCCAGTTTTGTCGTCCACTGTGTCCCACTAATTGATTTTGGTGGGGCAAATAACACTCGCATAAAGTGAGTTCACTTTTTCCCACTAGGGCTGGCACCTGGCACTATTGGATTTAATAACATTTTATGGCGAAAATAAAAACAGTTTTAACAATAAAAGATAGAAACTCTTCGTACTAGATTAAGATGATTCTGTAGCAGCTAAAATACCACAAAGCAATGAAGTCTACTGCTGGATATAGGCCATAGGTTAGCCTATGGCCTATATCCAGCAGTAGACTTCATTGCTAAACTATTAGTATTTTCGCGGAGCCCCCAAAGAGGCTTTGCACACTTTGAGTAAGGCTGCGCTAGAGTGATTTTTTTTACATCTTAAAGTCAAACCCCGCTGCCATCATTTTCATGATAGGCGTCACTGAGGCGGCCACCGCTGTCGTAGGAATCCGTAGCTTAAATTAAAAATGCCTATCAACATTATTAACTAATTGTTTATTTTTTTTTTACATTTACGCTCCACGCAATTAATAATTATTTATATCACTTGCCATTGACAGTAAGATCGTAAGCTTATTAAGGCGTACGACTACGTGAACTGATAAGCTTGTTCATTTCAGCTTATAGTGTGTACGACACAATAATATCATCATTGTGTTTCTGAATAATATAAGTATCTTCCGCGCTAATTTGGATGACACTAATAAACCCCTTTAGAATAAATTCTAATTTTGATTATTCACCTTTTATTTTGATTACAACAAAATTATTTCTGCACCATCACAGTAAACATGCATGTTGCCAACACAACGAATAATCTTCATTTAACATAAAGGCGTTTAAAAGCTACAGCTAATTGTAGGAAATATAATACTAAATGTCTACCAAGAACAAAACTATCATGTGGTTACATAATGTATTACAAAAACATACCGAATTGTCATCGTTTTTAAATTATATTTATACAGAACATGAATTTATATACATAACTATAGTACGTATTTATATATACAGAGTTCTTTACATAGATAATACAATATTAAGTAAGCATTAAGTATCTTTGCATAATTAGTTTACTATTTAGTTAGTACTCGAAATGAGACCATTATGTAATATGTTATTTGTATGTATTGTTTGAAGTATTGTCTTCTAAACAATTAATAAAGATCGCACAGCTGGGGCGTGGTAACATGGAAATAAATATAATTGAACGCCTTCAATAGTAACCTACATGCAACATTTTTAAACAATTTAATCATTAATTAAAAGTAAATCTGATAAAATTAAGTCTCAGAATTAAGTAGAGAAAATAATCCACAAGGTATTGTACAATACGAGTATTTAAATAATGCTGGTTAAATTTATAAACACAGAGCTTCAGGCTGCTTGGGATGCTAATTATATAACAATGTATATATTTCTTATACAAAACAACAAAATCCTAAGACAGTGTTCGCGATCGAGCTTTGTTTAATTCGTATCAAGTTATAAAAAATAACCTACAGATGTTCATAGTAATCTCAGTAATAAATTCATGATACAATCAATCTGACAACAACGCATAGTAAAATAATGTCAGTATTGTAACTGTTATGAACTTATGATTGAACACATTGTGAAATGTTACGCAACGACTGCCATTTGGAAGAAATTGTATTTGACCCAAATTGACATTCTATCGAAAATAATATAAAAAGAAGATTCTTTATTGTACACATTATCATACAGGCAAAAATAATTATTATATTCTTAAGAATAACAATTTAAAAGTAAAATAAAAGTAATGTCAGTCAAGGACTCCAGGTAAAACGTTTACGTTATACAATTTCTTCTCAAATTGCAATCGTCACTTATGTCTTTTAATGTGGCATGACTTGAGCTTCCCTTAACAATATACCACTACCTATAGCAGAAACTCATCAAAACGTCACCCTGTCTTATGCTTAAGTACTATTTCGATATTTTAATCACTATTATCCATTTATTTGTTACTGTGATGAGTTGTAAATGCTTTAATTTTTACTATTTTACTAACACGCTAAAACTTAATATGGGGAGGTTTAAAATGCATTAACTTTTCTACTCATTACAATAACTATTGTCAAATAACTTAGTGGCAGCAAGTTTCTGTTCTGAGTTGAGCGCAAATTACACACAAGTAATAGACAATACTGACTCAATAGTGTATCAAAAGACAATGGTCAAATGTGGTCCAAATGTCCACCACTAACGAGACCTATGTAACTGAATCGGATGTTAAATAAGGAGTAATATTTATTGGAAGACGTGGATGGGTGACCATCTTTACATACCAAGACCCTCCGTACCTCGGAAAGCACGTTAAGCCGTTGGTCCTGGCTGTCAATCATGGATCTTTGACAGTCGTTACGGGTCGTCAGATGCCCGAAAGTCCGACAACCGGTCTTGCCAAGGGATATCGTATCTTCCAGTAACTGGGTTGTGGAGGTCAGATAGGCAGTCGCTCCATGTAAAATACTGGTATTCAGCAGCATCCGGTTAGACTGGAAGCCAACCCCAACATAGTTGGGAAAAGGCTAGGCAAATAATGAATATTTATTAGAAGACCCATCAAAAATATCTGTAGGTAAAGAGTTAGTATATTTAGCTAAAAGAAAATTATTACTTTATTTAACTACTTTATAATAAACAGCTCCATTGATTTAAAAAAACAATGTGGTATCATTGGGCTAGTCTTGAAACCACGGGTGACGATGGTCATATTTATTTTGAAAACAAAACCAACCTGGCGGATTTTAGCCACAATTTAGTGTAATCGTATATTTTTTTTTTACGACTTTTTCGTGTGTGGTATCAAAATAAAGGGCTCGAAGAGACAATCCTAAACATATTACTCACTAAAAGGTTGAAAATAATGCGAAATATAAAAAGTAAAAACGAAACCACCCAAAATTCGACTGCACTCAAGGGTAGCTACAATCCGTCAATTTTTTTTCATCATAATTCTTACAGCCAGTTTCACTCGTGGGGTGAAAAAATGATGCCACATTTGTTAAATTCAATCAAGCTAGTAAAATGATTGAAAAGCAATAATTTTCCTTTGGCTAATAACTTTCCTGTGTCTTAGTAAAAGATACTCCTTATTTAATTCACTATTCAGTGGTATAAATCTTGTTATCACCAACAAATCAAATCCAAATTGCGAAATGTATGAGGCTTGGTCCAAACCAAGCCTCATACATTTTTGCCCAATGTCAGTTGCGGACACATGTTTCATAAAACGTTTACATTACCGACAAAACGGCTTGCAACTATGAATTGTAAGATGCAAGTAATACTACACTGTGTTTGTTAAACTAAAAACATATTATAACGTATCTGTGTCGATATCGTCTATCACACGGAGATGAGTCTCAATGCTCTCAATTCACTAAAAGGAACAGATAAGTTAGTGAATTTTGAGTGTAATAATTAATTAACTAGACCTGCATCCTTGGCCATGCTATAGAATATAGAGTTCTTATCTTGTAATAATTGTTCAGGAGGCGCGTACTCGACGAGTTGTCCCTTGTCCAGGACCATGACCTTGGTGGAGTCCATGATGGTGTTGAGTCTGTGCGCGATGGTGAGCACCGTGCACGACGCGAACTCGGAGCGGATCGTCTTCTGCAACACAAGGGGAGTGAGAGTGAGACAGAGCGCGCGGGTGAGGAAACGCGAGAGAGGGAGGGAGGGAGGGAGCACGCACCTGGATAAGCTCGTCGGTCTCCAGATCGACGGCGGCCGTGGCCTCGTCCAGCACCAGCAGCGGCGTCTTGCGCAGCAGCGCGCGCGCCAGACACACGAGCTGCCGCTGTCCCACCGACAGGTTCTCGCCGCCCTCCGCCACCTCGTGGCGCAGCCCGGCCGCGAGCCCTGCGCACATATGTGACTGAGTACACGTGACTAATAGACGCGAGCCGCGCGGTGTTAGCGGCACTCACCCTGCACGAAGGGCTTCAGGTGCGCGTACTCCAGCGCGCGCCAGATGTCCTCGTCCGAGAACGTCTCGAAGGGGTCCAGGTTCATGCGCAGCGTGCCCGAGAACAGCACCGGGTCCTGCGGGATGATGGTGATGCGCGAGCGCAGCTGGTGCAGGCCCATGGCGGCGATGTCCAGCCCGTCGATGAGGATACGGCCGCCCACTGCCTCGACGATGCGGAACAGGCCGAGCGTGAGCGTGGACTTGCCGGCGCCGGTGCGGCCCACGATGCCGAGCTTGTCGCGCGGCGCCACGGCGCACGTGACGTCACGCAGCGCGGGTTCGGCGCCGGCGCGGTACGCCAGCGTCAGCCCCTCCAGTTGCAGCGCGCCCGTCTCCGGCCACGACGCGCCCGGCCCGGGGGACAAGTTCCACGCCGCTTCCTATATCGCAAATCATAACAACAATGTTCAGATTGTCACTTCAACTAGGTAGGTAGCACTTCCATGGCGCCAGTTTCATATTTACTCACCTGTTCCGTCTCCGCGTATTCTTTTATTCTTTCCACTGCTACAATGTTTGTTTCAACTTCTGATGTCATGCGCACCAGCCAATTCAAGGTTTGTGTGATCTGAAAACATATTTGCCAATGGGTAGAGAACACACAAGATGTCCGGTGCACTTTCGCCATATTATGATTGTGACAATGTGCTTTAAATAACGTTAGTTTATATACCTGTAAGGCGTAACTGACGGACAGTCCGACAAGTCCAGCGCTGATGGTGTCTCTGTTAAGCACTGCAAACATCGCGGAGAAGAATATGATGAGATTGCCGATCATCTCGAGCCTGATCGCCAGCCACCTGTTCGCGATGCAGCTCGGGTAGTAGCACGACTGGTTGTGATCCACCCCACGTTCTGATTCTTCAATAAACCTAGTGGACCAAACGAAATTAACATAATACCATCAACACCAGATCATCTACCTCCATGGAGTTATTCAAGTTCTATACAATTTATTGGGACATGAAAAATATTTACTGTACCTTTGCTTGGTATTCGTACTAACGAATACCAAGCAAAGGTACAGTAAATATTTACAGTAAATATAGTAGTATTGTTGTGTAGTAGTGTTGTTGTGGTAGTATTGTTGTTTGATCGAGACCGCTGTACCTCACCTTAGGAATGCGCGGCGAGGCGAGGGGCAGAGTTGACGAATGAGCGGCGGGACGCCGTTAGCGACCTGCGCTGCCCCCCCGTCTCGCCGCGCACATACTGAAGGTGCGGTACAGCGGTATCGGTCAAACTATAACACTGAACTGTCAAAACAAACTTTTTTGCATGAATATTTAATCAAAAATAGTGTCTATTAGCGGAAATAAAGAATGTTTAAGTTTACCTTTCCGCGACGCCGTAAGCTCGAATCGTGCTAGCGCCTGTGATGCTCTCACCGAAGTGCGAGTAGATAGGCGACCGCGACACAGACTCTAGTCGCTTCAGCTGCCGCGACGAAGCCACGTAGAACCGTTGGATCACGTAGTAAACGAAGCCGATGGGAAGAATCACGGCCATGAATATCGGCGTCGAGAAACTTATTACGAAAAGAGTCCCCAATACCTACAGACATTTTATGCTCTGTTTAAGCGTATGAAACTTTACAATATTATAATAATCAAAATAATTTTTGAATTAAATCATATTTGCGGTAACGTTCGGATAACTTTAATGAATAGGTGAAATGTTTACATTATGTTTACAAGTAATTGTTGTCTTTTGTTGTTTTTTTTGTTGTTGTTTTTTTGTTGACTTGAGCATTCACTTGTAATAGAACATCCAGCATTTGCCGTTTTTAAATTTGTCGAACTGAACAACGAACAGAGTTAAGCATAGAGCCAAACATCGCTACGAATATTTTCACGATCATTCTAGCAAACTTGATGACATGAAATGTCAGACTTGACTTGAAAATTGCTCAGCTTGGCAAAAAGCTCGAAGCAAATTTATTGTCGTTTCGCTAGAATGCTCGCTAAACCGCTCCTGTTTAAACGCTCGCTAAAACACTCCAATTTAACATTCGCTAGAATGCTCATTACAAGTGGATGTTCAAGTCTATCAGCGGCTTAACACGTGTAAAATGACCAATGTCTTTCATTTTGACAGTTCAACCACGTTCATTGCGTTATTTATATTGTTAATAAGACGAAATTTTTCAAACCTATGAAGCGATGGATAAGGAATGTCTTTCAAAACCCTCTGATTGTGATTGAAAGCGTGTTACGCAATTAAACCCAGAAATCGAATTCGAGATAAAAATGTAAACAAAGAAATGCCATTATCGAAGTGACAGCTCATGGGCAGCCAACATTTCCCTAGTCATTCTAATTATTTGATTTTGAAATCGGATGACAGTACTATTACTTTCCTCTATGCCGACCAGGTTGGGACGCTCAACTTGAATCGATTATTAGGATAACGCAATATTATTTACGATTTTTTTAACGATTCACTTATTTAGAAGGAAAAACATTTTATAAATAGAAAATAATTGATGAAAGTCCAAATGTTTAGAGCTTCTGCCTTATTGCCAGTATTATAAAAATAATTGCACGATTTTATTTCAAACAATTATATTTTATTCTTGGATCGTAAAACGTCACTTTAAAGCTGAAAACTGTGTGCAATATTATATTTTACCTGTTTAACATATGCCTACAATTTTAGCACTATGTTATAGTACTTTTCGGCAAGCTGCACAATTTAGGTTATTATTTAAAATTGGCAACACATTTGTTTACATTTTTGATCTCGAATTCGATTTCTGAGATTAGGTAAAAGTAATTTCGACTTGATGAACGTAACAACAACACAGTAAACAAGCACATATTTTTGGGATCAGTTTACAAACTTGATTTAAAAATACAAGTTTAATATTGAGGTGAATACGTATTGTTTAAGAGGATTTTCCAGATACCGTAGTGAATTGTAAAAATAAAAAATCTGTGCAAAGTACGGTAAAAGATAATAAAATTACATCAAACAACAAGCTCTCCAATCCTTGTAGTTTCATTAAAGCGAGGCAGCAAATAATAAGCGATACTTAGTATAATATAGGTAATCCCTTGGTTCGCATAAAATCTGAAGTCCTAATGTCAAAAAACATTGAAATGTTTTTTCGCATAATTGATTATTGCCATAGTTGTTTGTTTGAGCATATTGGTTTTACTTACTTTCTTTACCATTACCTAAGTTGCCATAAATGTAGTGATGTAGTGAATGATGTGTGTGTAATAATGAAGTATATTAAGGCGTGTCCATACACAGCGCGCACGATGCGCGGCAGCAAGGCGCGGCATTCGCAGGACACAATTTCTCCCGCGCTATGTCTAGACGTATGGACAGATGTACGCGCGGCAGTGCTGTGCGGCAAAACCGGGACATGCCGCGCATTAACTATCTCGTCCCAGAGATATTCTCTTTTATTTTTGTTCATCATCGTCATCATCATCTTTTCAGCCGAAAGACGTCCACTGCTGGACATAGGCGTCCCCCAAACACCGCCACTTCGACCGGTTCGGTTCTTCTCGCAGCCAGTGGATTCCTGCGGCATTCACAAGCTCATCGGTCCACCATGTGGGAGGTCTTCCAACGCTTTGTTTTCCTGCACGCGTCGTCACTCCAAAACCTCAATACTCAATAATTTATTTGCATTTCCTTTTTCATTACCTTTCAGCCCCCTCGGCCATCTGTTCTGTGAGCAATGTGCCAAGCTCACTGCCACTTTAGTTTGGCAATTGTTCGGGCTATGTCGGTTACCTTGGTTCTCCTAAAACGGATCTCTTCATTTCTGATTCGATCACGTAGGGAAACTCTAAGCACAAGCTCTCTATTGCCCTTTGGATGACTTTCAGCCTTCTAATGAGGCCCATGAGAGAGCAATAGCAGCCGAATGGTAACGGCCCCGACTTACCGAGTCGTCGGGTCGTGGATTGGAACGCAGGCAGGCGCTTTACTTTGTGTAAATAATTTTATCACCACTGCTCTCAAAACGGTGAAGGAAAATATCGTGAGGAAACCGGCACGTCCTAGAACCAAAAATTCGAAGACATGTGACATCTACCAATCCGCACTGGGCCCGCGTGGTGGATTACGGCCCACTCCTTCTCACAGAGAGGAGGCCTGTGTCCCAACAGCGGGAATACTATAGGCTGATTATGAATGAGGCTCATTGTGAGCCACTTCAGTACCATAGGACATCACTGGCAACACGCACTGGTCAAAGACTTTCGTCCGAGACACTGTGGTATGTGAGACGAGAAGGGGTAGCTACCCAGCCGAATGACTTCTTTCTCGAAGTTGGACCTACCTAACTGAACAGTTTGTCAAAGGTAAACATTATCGTCCACGTCGTGTTACGTGGACATGTGTCCTTCGTTTTGTCCATCTTCATTTTAAAACCCACTCTTACGGAAGGTCTACTGACTATACCGTCGGCAAACTAAAGGTGAGTAATGTACTCGCCATTGATGTTGATGCCAACCCCTTTCCAGTCCAGGACAATGACGACAGCCTCCAATGCAACGGTAACAGTTTCGGAGAGATAAGGTTTCCCTCTCTCACCCCTCGCTGCAGAAGAATAGATTTCGAGGTCATTGGTTATTTTTGTCTTTTTGACGAAAATCCGACAAATCCAAAGATTTCCAATAAGCGAAGATATTGTTTCTTGTCCATTTCAAGATTACGTCCAGACATGAACAATGACGAATGCCGAATGCGAATGTCGCGCGCGGCACTCGTCCAATCAGTCGCGCGTGGCAGCCGCGCTGTATTTGGACACAACTTTATTGATACCTCTAACGGTAATTGACTAATTAATTTGTGTTTTACGAATTGTGTCCAAATAAACGTTATTCTATTTTTCTTTATAGTTTAGTCTAAAATACAAAAATTACAATAGAACGTTTCATTGTCCTAATGTTATTTTGAGGAGTTTGAATTTTCGGACTTATTAAAATGGCACTAGACTGGTTGTTATGTTGGACTTATGGGCATGGCTTCTTATTATGATGCGACTTTGTTTCGTCTTTGAGTTTATTTACAGTATTCTGAATCTGCAAAAGATGGCAGATGGACAATTTTAGCATTTATTCTTTACTAACTTAAGGGCTGTAGATCATTATGCCATCAGTAATAATTATGGTAAAGAAATAGTATGTGTCAGCTACGACGCACGACTGGAGTTTACTACTTATGTACTTACTTTTGTTTTATGTACTTATGTGTGTGTGTGTGTTGTGTTGTGTTATGTGTGTGTTCTTTGAATATAAGGCTATTACCGGTACAATAAAGACTGGCCGAAAATAAACAAAACAATGATAATACATGATTTTGATTTTTTTTTAAGTGAAAGGTGCACAAGGTACAATGCGTAGAAAACACGTAACGCTTTTGAGTTAACGCTTGTATTAATTTCACTCCTCATAAAATTTCCATACCAGGAGCCTTATTACTACAAAAATGTTGCTTAATCATTTATTTGTTATAAGCGTTATGCGAAAAGATGATTATTTATTTAATAAGACAAATAAAGACATATATAATGACTTTAAATTGTATGCGACCAAAATGGAACCCTGGATTTAATAATACTACCGATCCTATCAAACGTGGAAATGACAACTAAATGTTCCAAAGAAATCGAATGTTGGATGAATAATAATTGTAGTTTGTAAATACGATTTAATTTAACCTTTTATTAAACATTAAAACGAGTTTACCAATGAATTGAAAAACAACATTTTAAATGCATTTTTTTATGTGGACTGCAAACACATCAGTGTAATTTTTACTACAGCGCACTAAACCTTGCAAATAAGACGAACATAATGCTGCACATACACAGACAAATAATAAAACAATAAAAAAATACCCACCAACATAATCGAATGGCCATAAACATGGAATGAATAATTAACAGTGGTGAGATTACCTCAAAAATGCACCACATCAAGTCGGAGATCTGCGAAGGAAGAGACGTGTCCAAAATGTCCATGTCTTTAGAAAATCTAGAGAGTATCCTGCCAACGGGTGTCACTTCGAAGAATTGCAACGGTGCCTTTAACACATGGCCCAACAATAGCTCGTGGAGGTACCTCGCCGCCCGCCAACACGCCAGAAATGGCATTAGGTCAGCAAAAATTGATCCTAATGCTGCAACAACATTCATGGACACTCGTTTAGTACCTAGCCGAACACCGCGCATGGGCGCTCGACACTGGGCGACACTCCTAATTAAATAATAATGAATACATTGTTTACAATACGTATTATCCAAACATTACAAGGTAAGAGGGGCTACACGACGCTAAGTTGGTGGATATTGATAGTGTACTGTGCGGAAGATAAATATTAGAGCTATCTAGAGTCTATGTTAGGCTTATGAACCGAAAACACTCTTTGGCGAAAAAATCCACCACATCGCGATACGGCTAGTCAAGTTTATCCACCCTACTTTAGGATGCATATCCGGTAAGGCTCTAACAATCCGACCATATCCTAAGGGCACGTCTTCCCTACCATTATCGCGCCCCCCGGTCTACTCCTTGATATGCAAGGGTCTCTGTAGCTCCATGAAACATGAGGCTACATAAAGGGGGTGGTGTTAATCTTTGGGTTCGTTCGAGTAATCGAGTTTGTCAAACCACGCTGTGGTCGGTGCATTTCATTCATTCATAGAGCGCTAGGCGCTATAATCGATCGATCGCCATAACTATTGACAATAACAGTCTTGTTCAGTGACCTGAGTGTTATGTGTTGGAAATTATTTATACTTACATAACACAGACGGACAACACCCCAAATGTATTCTGAATACGGCCACAAGGAAATATAAATGAGTATAAAGCTACATCATCATTCTCCTGCCCTTATCTCAATTTATATGGGGTCGGCGCAACATGTCTGTTTCTTCCATACTTCTCTATTAGTCGTCATCTCGGTAGTCGCTCCCTTTCTAGCCATATCATCTTTCACACAGTCCATCCATTGTTGTATAGCCATCCACATTCATACTCAAAACTGTCCTGACGACATTTTCCTCATTCCTCCGCATCACATGCCCATACCATGACAACCGATTTCCGCACAACTTTTCAGTCACCGGTGTCACTTTCAGACTTCTTCGTATATACTCATTTCTTATTCTATCCATTCGCGTAACACCACACATCTTTATTAGCATTCTTATCTCAGCTGCATGCAATTGCCTTTCATTAATTTGTGGCCCAACATTCTGTTTAGAGCTACTACTGGCAGCTTTTAACTACGAATCGCAACGCGTTCTCATAATTCCGAGATATGTTTACAGCATCACGACACAAATTGCGCGTGGCTGGCGTTTTGTGCTTAGAAGCTTTGTGTCCAGTTTTGCTAGAACGGTTCTTGAATAAACTTGAAGACCCATGATGCATTGTGGTCGAATTTATCACCAAATTAGCGGTTTTGGTTGTTCCTTTGAGCTTAATTTCTACACTAGGTTAATCACATGCAAGCTTATAGCATACATCTAATTCCTGGGTTAAAACAAAAGAAAGCAAAAAAAAAATGTAAGAAAAAAAACAACTATCTAAGCACCTACACAACAAGAAGGAGCGAAAAACGACGTTTCATTATTCATAAACTGATCCCAAGTTGAATGTCAAGTCTTGGGTACACGTGAGGTATACCGCTGCTCAGTTTGGGGCTCAAAAAAACTTAGTAGCCTTTATGTTCTATAAAAAAAGTACATATATGAAAATTCTATAAGCGATTTGCGTAACACATTGCAGTATAAAGTGCAGCACTTGGTCAACTCTAGAAATGTAGCCAACCGACAGTATTTACGTCATTTAAACTGTGTAGAACCCGATCGTGAAGAATTTTCTGCAAGTTTAAAAACTCGCGTTTCAAGTAAATCGCTGAAATCACTTTGGATTTGTGGAAAAAATTTCTTCTCTATTATGCCTTATTGCTTTTAGTTAGTAATTGATACACTATACTTTTTTTTGTAATTACAAATTGAATGTTGGACAAATTACATACAAAACTAAATTCTATTCTGAGTTCTACATTCTAAGTGTGTATGTTTGTTTTAACTATGTATCGTTCGAGTTGTACCAGTGTCGCACTCCACACGTGCGGGTGCCGCATCGCGTGCGAGAGGCGTCGCATACCGCAAAGAAGCAGGAGGTCCATCCTCTGAGCGTCATGGGCAACACATTGTCGAGCACGTCCACGTCCTTGCTGAAGCGGTTGAGCACGCGGCCCACGGGCGTGCAGTCGAAGAAGCCGATGGAGGGCGCGTGTAGCACGCCGTTGAGCAGCGCCGCGTGCAGCGCGCGCGCCGCCGCCAGCGTGCCCAGGTACAGCGCCAGCGATGACACCGACACCGACACCACTACGACCACACGACTGTACGACTGTACCCTCTGCGGGGCCGCCGCGGCGCGCTCCGCAGGAAGCTCCGTCGAGTTATATCCCACACAACCCATGAGGAAGTACACTCGCGGAGTGAAAACATTTGGGCAACACAAGGTGACTCTTTGCACAGTGCATGTTTATTTTTGTCCAGAAAAATATTTGGCGTGAAAAGGAAAGTTTTAGAAAATTGCTTTACATTTTCGTTCCGCAGGTGTACTTACTCGTACATGACGTGGTCGATTCGTACCAAGTTTTTAAGACCCACGTCACCGATATTCAATGGTTTGAAGCTAAAGGAGCCTACTTTAATAAATAAATGATTCAAGTTGTAGGCCTGTGGGGCTTGCACCACTGATATTTAATTTTCGTAAAAAAAATAGATTCACTAAATATCCAGACCATTTTTAAGAAAAACAATAGATTTCGTTTTTCAGTAAGGACAGTAGGCGTGTATTTTGCGAGTTTCAAAGACATTACTAAATATTTGAGAAAATAAATGTCTAAATAGTAGAAGTACCATGCAATTTCATATAAAAAGATATGAAAATACCTACTAGTTTAACATACAAAAGTCACCAGTCGCATTTCATCAATAACAACAACACGAAAACCAATTATATATTGCTAAGCACATCAAATCCCAATATCAGTGCACAGAATAATGCAACTCATAGCGGGCGCCAGTTCGATGGTAAGTACTTCTACAGGATGTTTTTGAACAAGGACCACAATGGCAGGTACTAGCTATGGCATTCGTTAGACAGTAACCCCCTTATTCATAAAAAAATTAAAACGCTCTACAAACCTGTTTTAGTTAAAATAGTGTTTTGTCAACTTCTTTCGTATTATGATTTCAATTTGAAAAAAGAAGACAAAACACTATTTTAACTAAAATAGGTTTGTAGAGCGTTTTAGTTTCTTAAGAATAAGGGGATAAAATTTAATACTAGGAATTAATGTCGAGTTTTTCTGGTGGATTAAAACTACATTAGAGTATTTTTTGGGTTAATTTTTAATAATTAATTAGTTAATTTTTTGTTAATTAAAACTCAATTAACAAAAAGTATTTCTCAAGTTGGATTGTCTTGCTTATAAAAAAAAAAAAAAAAAAAAATATTGAAGTTTGTCAAGTCATTTTGATTTTTTGAATACTTCAGTAATTCTCAACATTTTCTAAATGATTTGCGATTCAGTTTTTGTCATGACTCTTGTATGTTATTTCCTACTAAATTGAATCTATTGTTGTAATGATTTCCATGCACATAGGAATTTCTTTCGTTATTAAGAAAATTCAAGACCATGCAGTAGATATACATAATATAATAAAAGGCAACATTTGCAAACTTTTTTAAAGAAGAACATGTATAGATATAGAAAACAGTTACATACATAAAAATAAAATATTGTGTAAATAATGTATTCATTATTAATAGTTTCCATTACCAAATTATATTATTAGTATATTTGTAAGTGTCGTGTAGTTTTTGATTTTCTGAAGAGGTGTCTAAATAAAAGATTATTATGACAAGAGGATAAACAGCAGTATCCTATTGTGGTCGAATAATCAGAGATCGGATAATTGGATGCATAACCTAAAGTTAATTTTAAGCTAAGAAAAGCGGCTTCTTAATTTTACTTAATTATAAGTTCCGGGACTTCAGAAAATCCGGGAATGCACAACTAATCGGATACATGGTATAAAAACGACTTCTTAAATATATGATATTATTTATTTAAAAAATACCGGGGCACCGGGATCACATAACTGTTTGTATGCTTGTTTACTTCAAATTCATTTTTATCATTACTTATCCTGACGTGTGTTAAGCCAATTTGGCAAAATACTATACAACATTAGCTAGCATTCGATTCTATGGTCAAAAAGTAAAATAATTCTATAGTCAAATTTATCGATCTTAACTTTAAGTAAATATGCATCCGATTATCCGATCTCTGCTACATACTGCGATCACCAGTCGTGATGATTTAATTTTTCCAACATATATTATTTCCATTAGAGTGGGCTTTTACGACTTGATGATAAACGTTAAAGTAGTTTGAAAATTACTGAATGAGGTATATAATTAAGTTTTGGTGTAATTGTCAGTATAGCAATAACGACAGTGGTTAATTGAGATGTAGTTTATGTTACCTTGTCCGACTCCGAGGCCGCCGTACACACCGAGGTACATGTCGCGTCGCTTAGTATCAACCGTGCCGTTCACGAGCTGCGCACAAACAATACATTTAGCTAAAGGTTCTCCACAATCAAGTTCTGATCGGCTTGTGCGATCGTATAAAAAAATATTATTCTTTAACATAAAATAATATCTCAAATACAATAAATAATTTAAAAATCAAAAAACCCGACTGCAAAAAAGTCAACTTATATACAATGCACTAAAAAGACCGAAACAAGATTGAGAAAAGAAAACAAAGCAAACATAACTTTTCATTGGCAGTCGGATAAAAATACAATCGAAACCGATTGGATTTGTGGAAAAGCTATTTAAAATGAGTGTACAAATTACAGCCAACCAGTATGAATCAAAAGGTTGTTTTGGTCAAAAAAAAGAAGACAATTTTTTTTTTGCAAATATAAGAGAAATACAACATAAGCGAGATTATAGTTCACTTCTGTACTGAGTGATAAGTGATAACATTATACTACGGTCGTTCCTCCCGCTAATCAAACATACTAAATAATCATATTAATCTTATATCAAGCGTCATGGTCTAACATGATACTATATGTGACAAAGATATTAAAAGCAAAATATATATATATCATTATGGACTTACCATTTTATCATCGTTCGCCCATTCAGTAAGCCAATAGTTAGAGCCGACTTGGAAAACTTGCAGAATGAGATTCATGAGTACTGTGATTACGGACGACAAAATTCCTACACTCATCAGGTAGTGCTTGTAAACACTCCATTTCACCTGCAAACGATACAACAACACAATTTTATGAGCAGCTGACTAATCCGCAGTCTGCAATGTATTTTATAGTTTGACCACTACCGCCATCTCGCCGCGCACATACCTATGGCACGGTACAGCGGTAGCGGTCAAACTATACATACATAGTCTTGTTTTTATGTATGTTCTGTAAACCAATGTCATAAACTGTGAGTTTTGTAAATAAACTTACACTTCCAGTCTCTGTTTTCTCAGCTTCTATGAGTTTATTCTTCTCTTTTAATTCATTCGGAGTGGCGGTTTCTGGCGTTTTTCTCTTCACACTGCCTGCGCGGTCACCTAGACGAAAGAAAACGAATTAAAACGAATAATAAGATTATTATGATTAATAAGATAATTCATCTTATGCGGAATAATATTTTTAATAATACCTTACCTGCCTGATAGTAAGGTCTTAAATCTTACCTAGATTAGACAGTAATTATAATGTGAAATTATGTTAATCTTCATGTATTGTGAATCACTCTAGCAACTTAATAACATTAGACTCATAACATAACATGAGACAAAAGTGATTGTTCTAGGAATAAGGTGCACTTTTGCTTGTAGGAATTTTAGGTAATAGAAATACGTGTTTGCGCTATGCTGATTTATTTGCGACTGTTTTGAAGGGCAATAGTTCTAAATAATATAAGGTCACACACACATGCATACGTACTTGTTTAACCAATACACACATACAAAGATTCCAACTCAACATACCGCCCACCAAAGGGACTATTTTCCCTTTAACAAAATAAGTATTCTAACAGAACTAAAAAGACCTTAATAACTATTGAGTTACGCTCGATATTCATGCAAGGTTACATCAATAACTAACACTAACAAAATTATGTTTCAACGTCTATTGGTAAATAACACAACTTATTAAATGATCTTTGCACAACACTATCACCACTCTTCACACTGTACACCCGCGTCACACCGTCAGTACCTGGATGTTTGTCCACTATACGTCCCATTATCCATTTACCCGGAGGTAAGTTATCGGATTTTATTAGCACAATGTGTCCTATGTCAAACTCCTTTACTTTGTTGTGCCATTTCGAACGTTGTTGCATTCTTGACAGGTATTCTTGCTGCCATCGGTGCCAGAAGTTACTCAATAACCTTTGCTGATGTTGCCATCTTGACAAATGACTCATTGGGATATCTTTGAGGTCTGGAGTTGGAACAGTGATAGGGGTTTCACCGATAAGAAAATGACCGGGGGTTAGTGGTTGAAGGTTGTCGGTGTCCGTGTCATCTATTATGCTCAGAGGTCGAGAGTTGAGGCAAGCCTCAACTTGACATAGCAGGGTGCTCATCTCTTCGTAGGTCAAATGATTGTTTATGATTCTTTTCAGGTGATGTTTCATAGATTTCACCCCTGCCTCCCACAGTCCGCCCATGTGTGGGCTATAGGCTGGGATGAAGTGCCATTTAGTTCCTTCTATAGCTAACTTCTCGGCGATTGGACCGTCGAATTGTAATTTTGCTTCAGCCCAATCTGCGGCAAGTATTCTATTCGCCCCAACGAAGTTGCGTCCTTGGTCGCTCCATATCTGAGCGCATCTTCCTCGTCTAGCTACAAACCTTCGGAAGGCTCCAATGAAGGCATCTGACGTGAGATCTCCTACTAGTTACAGGTGAACCGCTTTTGTCGACATACAGACAAAAAGAGCGATGTATGCCTTGTTCGTCCTTGCTCCTCGGCCTCTCGACATTAAAATATTATATGGACCTGCGAAGTCTATGCCTGTATTCAAGAAAGGTTTCGCAGGGGTGACTCGAACGCGAGGTAAGTCTCCCATTTGTTGTGACCTTGCAGTAGCGTTTAATTTTGCACAAGTAAGACATTTTCTTACCTTGGATTTAACTAAAGTCTTTACTTTCAGTATCCAGAATCTAGTTCGCAGGAAGCATAGCATAACTTGAACTCCGCCGTGCAGCGTCTTCAGGTGAGCGTCGGCGACGAGGAGAGACGTAAGATTGCTGTCTCGATCAAGAATAATCGGATGTTTGCCATCTTCATTTAGGTCAGAGTGACGCAGTCTCCCGCCCACCCTGAGGATTCCATCATCGTCCAGGTAAGGTTTTAAACTGATTAATTTACTATTCCTTTTAATTTGTACTTTTGTTTTCAGTTGCTGTATTTCTTCTTCAAAGCTATCCCTCTGTACTACTCTTATGCAGGTTTTCAGCGCCTCATCCAATTCCTTCGTGTTTACAGGTGAGTCTTTGTTTTCTAATTTCCTTCCCTTTAAGAATCTTTTGCAGTACAGTATCACTTTAAGCAGTTCTTGTAACGTGTCACATTTATCAAAATATGTAGCTATACTTTTCTCATTATCAAGCTTTAGGTTAACTTGTAATGTTTCCTTTCTTTCCAGATCTGTCATCATCGCCTTTGGTCTGCTGTAGTGGATTTCTCCTTCTCTCAACCAATCTGGACCCCTCCACCATAGTTCATCGTTTTTCAGGTCTAGCAAGGACTGTCCTCGCGATGCAGTGTCAGCAGGATTTTGTGGTGATTTGACATGGTACCAATTATGATTGCCGATGTTGTCAAGTATTTCAACTACTCTGTTTCTAACGTACGTGTTCCACCGGATAGGATCACCGAACAGCCAGGAAAGTACAATAGTGGAATCGGTCCATGCGAATATCTGACAGGTGGGTATATTCATTGCTTCCCTTATCTGTTTCAGAAGACCAGCAAGTAGTACAGCTCCACTGAGTTCCAGACGAGGTAATGTTTGGGGTTTAGTCGGTGCTACTTTCGTTTTAGCCGCAATGATTGATGTCTTTACTTCACCCATGGCTGTTCGTACTCTGAGATAAGCAACTGCGGCGTAAGCTCGAGATGACGCGTCACAGAAGCCGTGGATAGTGACGTTATTCATTATAGTTTCAGTAGTATGAAGCCATCGGTCAATTTCGATAACAGGTAAGTTTAAATGAAAACCTTCTCGTAGGTTGTTCCATTCAGCGGCAATGGTTTCGTCTACTTCTTCATCCCATGTTACTCCTTGCATCCATAATCTTTGAATGAGAAGTTTTGCAGGCAAAACAGAAGGTGCCAGCCAGCCTAGTGGGTCAAACAATCTTTGCAGGTAAGCCAGGATTGTTCTTTTCGTAGTGGTCTTTGACATTGCAGGTAGGTTCAGGCTGTATTGGAATAGATCTTTGCCCATGTTCCAGTGTAATCCTAATGCTTGTGTGATTCCGTCTAATGTTATGTCTAGTTTCACGTGAGAGCTTCTTTCAGATTCATCAAATTCTTTAAGAAAGTCGGCGTCGTTAGAACACCACTTTTTCAGTTTGAACCCGCCTTTCTGTAGTATGGCGTCTATTTCTTTGGCCACTTTTACTGCATCTGGTAGATTGTCTTTACCAGACATCATATCATCCATAAAGTAGTCGCGCCTTATAATTTCCGCAGCTTCAGGATGGTTTAGTCCTTCATCTCTAGCTACTTGATGCAAGGTCCTTACTGCCAAGTAAGGAGCAGAAGCAGTTCCAAACGTGACTCTGGTAAGACGGTAGTCTTTGACAGGTTCTTGATCATTAACTCTCCACAGTATTCGTTGCAGATCTCTGTCCCTTTCACTAATGACAATTTGCAGGTACATTTTCTGGATATCAGCCACGAAGCAAATTTTCCTCATACGCCATCTCATGATAAGACTTCTCATGTCATCTTGTAACTGTGGTCCCACCAACAGTTCGTCATTGAGTGATACATTGTTTGTTCCCCTTTGAGAAGCGTTGAAAACAGTTCTTAGTTTGGTCGTTTCTTTATCTTCTTTAATTACAGCGTGGTGTGGTAGGTACACAGATGGATTGGTTATTTCTTGGTTTGGTACTTCTTCCATGTAATTTGTTTCGTAATCTTTCATGACTGTAGCATAGTCGTTCTTAAGTTTTGGGTTATTCTTGAATCTTCGTTCTAATTGATATAATCTCTTTAATGCTATTGTTCTCGTATCTCCTTGGGTTGATGCTAGCATGTTTGATTTCTTTGGTAATGTCACAATATACCGTCCGTCTTTATTTCTTACAGTTGTAGACTCGTAGATCTCCTCGCACTTTCGTTCCTCCGCTGTGGGTTCTCGTTTGTCGTATGGATCTTGTTCCCACATTCGTTTTAGCATATCGTTTAGATCAAGATTGAGGTGCATGACGATAATTTCATCTCCTGGTAATTTGTTCTCTACGTTCCCAAACAGGATCCAACCTAGGGTGGTGTTTTGAGCACATGGTGTTCCTGGAGGACCTTTGATAACTTCACCCTTCATGATTTGGGCACACACGTCAACACCTAGCAATAAATCTACTCGGCCTGATTTATTGAAGCTTGGATCCGCCAGAGGAAGTCCTTGCAGATGCGGCCAGGTGCTGGTGGAAATGGTTTGTGATGGTAAGTTGGCAGTGAGTCGCGTAGACATGATGTATGTTTTGATCTTCAAGTTGAAACCAGCGTCGTGTCTGGAGAGTAGTTCGATTTCTGCAGCATGTTTAACATTTGTTTTGGTTGAGCCGACTCCAGTGATGGTGCCATTGATCGGCGTTCTCTTCAATCGTAACATCTGGGCCGCTCTTTCACTCATAAATGTAGCTTGGGAGCCGTGGTCAATCAACGCACGGAGCACTGTCACTTGTCCCGATTCGTAGTTTCTCACTGGTACCAGGGCTGTGGCCAGTAATGCAGTGGACAAATTAGCAGCGACATGCGATGAAAGCGTAACCTTGGTTTCGGCCGATTTTGCAGAATCTTGATGAGTTTCAACTTCTTTATCTGGTTGGTTCTTATTGTCTGGTTGATTTGGAGACGTCATGGGCGTGGATTGATGCGTGAGCGTGTGATGACGTTTGTGACATTTACGACAGGACATCTTCAGGCGACATCTATAAGCTGAGTGTCCAGGGGCCAGACAATTATAGCATAGGTTGTGCTGTTTCAGGTACTCGCACCTCTCTGTTGGATTAAGTTTGATAAAACCGTCACAATGACACAATGTGTGGTCTTCTTTGCACATAGTGCAGCTTCTTGGTTTCGAAGAGGTCGTAGCATTTGAAGTTGATACGTGAACAGCGTATTCTTTTCCCTTAGGTGTAGATTTCTCTCTGGTCGGAGGTGTGACAAGCTCGAGCGTGCGGAACTTCGATTGTAAGAACTTGTTAAGTGCATCCCATTTAGGTAACTCATCGACATTATCTTCGTAGGCAACATCTTCCCATTCACGATGCGTCTCTGGATCCAATTTTTGAACAACTAAAAATATAATGAGCGGATCCCAGGAGCTCGTTGACAAATTCAGGTTTTTCAGTGCATTCAGACATTCTGTAGTCGTATCCAATATTGATTTAATGTTATTTGCTGTTTGTGTAGATATCTTCTTCTGGTTAAACAATCTTTTCAGTATTGAATTGATGATAATACGTTTGTTGCCGAAACGCGCCTTAAGCATACTAAACGACTCGTCATAGTTAACCTCTGTAACTTGCACGTGCTTCAAGAGCGACAGGGCTTCTCCCGTAAGACTGCTTTTCAAATAGTGTAACTTTTGTACTTTATTTAGTGTTGGGTTATCATGCACTAATGACGTAAATAGATCATGATAAGCAGGCCACTCGTCGTAAATACCTGAGAAGGTTGGGAGTTGAATCCTGGGTAACTTGACTTGCACTTCCATTAATGGAGCCGAACCGCTGTTGTTATTGTCAGCTTGCATATGTAACGGCGGCGACTTGTTGTATGCACTCAGTAAATCATTAAGATCGGCTAGCAAACAAATATATAAATCTTCCTGAATAATGTAATCTTCGTTCACAAAATATGGAATGTCATGTCGATTCGCTTTCGGAACACACTTCACCAGCTCTATATGTGCATTTTTAAACGTAGACCAATAATCTTCAATGTTTTTAATCCGTGTTTCTATGTATCCTTTTGTTAAACGTTGTTTCGGACATTTCTTAAGATTTGCTTGCGTTTTTTCCAACAACATAGCTGTATCTTCTAACACATTTAGCAATTGTTCCGGTGTATTTGCCATATTTGTTGTAATAAGCCTTCAAGTTGCCATAAAATAGATCGTTTCTTCGTATGTTTGTAAGGTTATTTTCTTGTTATTATCCCATTCACTAATGTCTCATCACGTCTTGAGGCTTAAAAATTGACATCTATTTTTAGCACAAATTCTTTCTATTGTTCTCCGCTCGGTGCGCGAGCCGTTCTTTTGTATTAGCGCTCGGTGCATGAAACGTCGTAAGTCGAACAGTTATCCGGCTCGATGTCGACCAAATCTTCTAGGAATAAGGTGCACTTTTGCTTGTAGGAATTTTAGGTAATAGAAATACGTGTTTGCGCTATGCTGATTTATTTGCGACTGTTTTGAAGGGCAATAGTTCTAAATAATATAAGGTCACACACACATGCATACGTACTTGTTTAACCAATACACACATACAAAGATTCCAACTCAACAGTGATGTTTCATACCTTATTATCAGTGACTATAGGATGTGGAAGTGGGTAATACATGAAAATCATGTGAATATCTCAGTCAGATTATCTCTTCCTCGTTTGTATACAGGGTGTTTGGTGCATCGTTTGCCAAATTGAATTGGCCGAAAGAAGAGGTCATTTGCTATCGCTTCAGGCTCAAGTACTCATTTTTGGCCACACCGGTTTTTTTATTACAACTTTCTAATTTTTGTTTTGAAAAAATCCAAAACTCAGCATTAAAGCTTAAATTAAAAAAAAGTTTTAAGTGTAGTCGTCAAATTTCATTTTTATTTACATATGTACTGTTGTATGGCTCTATCAAATTTAAAATTACTTGCCAGTTACATCTAGTTTTTTTTTAATAAATCACAAAGTTTTTGGAAAAATAAAAAATGAACTTAAAACTCAACTTTAAATAGCTATAAAAAAAAAACTAAAAGCGATCGGGATCTTCGAATTATTTTAAAAAGTTCTCTAGTCTATCCCCTTTCCAACGGTATGTAATGTGTTAAAAAACTCTTTTAATATCTTTAATAATTAGCTAAATGTGTAGTCGAGACACATCAGGCTGATATTGGATATTACGTTTAAAACACTAGTTTTCGCATAAATTACATGCTATTAGTAGATAGATACTGTTATCTCACGTCTTACGTAGTCTCTTATCTCGTTCTTACATAGGGAACTTTCCTCGAAATTGAAAAAAAAATACATTATTACAAAAATAATCATTTATTAATAAGTAATTTAATTACATACTAATCTTACAAGAATTAGAATTTCTGCAAACAGAGTTGCCCTTATTATTAGCTGATTTGCCAATTTTCAGTGAAGACAGGTCTTTTGTTTTCCAACATGACGGTTGTCCCGCTCATTGGAGAATAACCGTCAGGGAGTACTTGAATGATGCATTCCCGGACTCATGGATTGGGAGGGATGGCCCTATTCCTTGGCCTCCACGTTCTCCAGAGTTAACTCCGTTGGATTTTTACGTCTGGGGACGGGCCAAAGAACTCGTCTACGCCACGGAAGTTGAGACAAGAGATGATTTAGTCCAACGCATTGAGGCGGCTTTCATGACGATCAAAGCAGAAATGCGTTTACGCACCACTACAGTTGAGATAAGACGAAGATGTCGCGCGTGCATACGCAATAGTGGTAGACAGTTTGAACAAGACTTGTAAGATTAGTATGTAATTAAATTACTTATTAATAAATGATTATTTTTGTAATAATGTATTTTTTTTTCAATTTCGAGGAAAGTTCCCTATGTAAGAACGAGATAAGAGACTACGTAAGACGTGAGATAACAGTATCTATCTACTAATAGCATGTAATTTATGCGAAAACTAGTGTTTTAAACGTAATATCCAATATCAGCCTGATGTGTCTCGACTACACATTTAGCTAATTATTAAAGATATTAAAAGAGTTTTTTAACACATTGCATACCGTTGGAAAGGGGATAGACTAGAGAACTTTTTAAAATAATTCGAAGATCCCGATCGCTTTTAGTTTTTTTTTTATAGCTATTTAAAGTTGAGTTTTAAGTTCATTTTTTATTTTTCCAAAAACTTTGTGATTTATTAAAAAAAAACTAGATGTAACTGGCAAGTAATTTTAAATTTGATAGAGCCATACAACAGTACATATGTAAATAAAAATGAAATTTGACGACTACACTTAAAACTTTTTTTTAATTTAAGCTTTAATGCTGAGTTTTGGATTTTTTCAAAATAAAAATTAGAAAGTTGTAATAAAAAAACCGGTGTGGCCAAAAATGAGTACTTGAGCCTGAAGCGATAGCAAATGACCTCTTCTTTCGGCCAATTCAATTTGGCAAACGATGCACCAAACACCCTGTATAATAATGTGGTCATTTGATTGAGTTAAAAAAATAAAAACAATTCCATTACCTGCTGCCGGTTCTGACTCTGATGCACTTTCGGAAAGGGAACGAGCTCGCTGTAACTTGCTCTGGAATTCAGTGCCAAGTTTACTTTCAAGGTCCTGTTTGATTTCGTCCAATTCTGAAATAATATTTTGATATGCGATTAATTGGGGTACTGTTCATTGCTGATATTAAAATTTGAATTTTGTCTAGAAGCGAGTTACAAACGCTCAAACGCGTGTAGTATGTCGAAAAGCAATGCGCCTAGATGCGGTCGTTGTGGAGCCATAGTTACCTTCGGGCGAGGAGCGCTCGGCGTCGCTCAGATGGTGTATTAGGAACTCAGCGAAGGCGCCCTTCTTCTCGAGCAGCTGCTGGTAGGAGCCGGTCTCCGACACCTCTCCGTCGCGGAGCACCACCACCAGGTCCGTGTGCGCCAGGTACGACACGTTGTGCGTCACCCACACGCGCGTCTTGCCCTTCAGCAGCCCGCTGGGGCCCAGCACCTGCACGAGAGAGAGAGAGAGAGAGTCATTGCCGTCCCACTTGCACACACCGCGACCGCTTAGGGATTGCAATCCGGTATGATTCTCAATCGGCCAATCAAAAAGTACCAATCCGGCGGGATCCGATTGGTATATTTTTTAAATACGTTTTGGCCCCCGTACACACGGGCAATAAAAATAACGGCGAGAAAAAATCGTCTGCCGCGCTTGGAAAAGAACAAATAGAAAGCGGTACATTTGTTCGCACGGGAGCGATTTTTCCCGCCGCAATTTTTTATCGCGCATTGTTGGATTTACTTTTTTTTTTACTTTTTTCTTTTTTTATTTTGTTGCGCTCGGCGTTGTACGTTGAATGAATGCAACATACGAAGTTATATACTTGAGTTCCGGGCGGAAAAAAATCGCCTGCGTTAGGGTGCGGGTACCAAACCAGTGGGGAGGAGCGGTGGCGCAGCGGAGCGGTAGCGGCGGAACAATTTTGTATCGTCACCATTGCCCTGCTCGGCCACCGCTCCTCGCCACTGGTTTTGTGGCCGCGGCCTATTGGACCGCCCTGCTCGGCCACCGCTGGTTTCCAAATGGGCCCAATTCAGTCATAAATGCCAGCCAAAGCTGACGCTGGTTTTCAATTGGACTTTATGTTACAAGGGCAAGACAAGTGTGGATAAATTTAAGGGTGTGGTACAGACCATGAAACTGAACAACTTTCTCCATGGGACCAACATCGTAATAAAAAAAAAATCTGCTGTCCCGTACAAAGCTTCAATACCTAGTTGACCCAAATGTATGGGACAGCTGATCATTTTTTTACGATTACGATGTTGGTCCCATGGAGAAAGTTGTTCAGTTTGATGGTCTGCCATACCCATCTATGAAGTACTGCCGTAGGCGTCTTCTAAATGTGACGATCGTGTTAATTGATCGAATAGGTGGTTCACTGTGGCATGTTATTCCACACTTAGTAAGCCGCATAACGGAAGCTACCTCTAAAAGCGGCTGTACTATGCGATTGGGTCGTGACTTCGAGAGTTGCTGCGAGCATTGCCTTCTCCTACATACTCGTCTACCCACTATTCAACTCAACTTGTCGTAATGGTAGTCCGGTTTCTGGTATTTAACTACACCGAACGGAAGGTACGCCAAGTGTAGTTTGCGTCTCGATCCCATTCTCACGACAAGGCAACGTCTGTCAGGTAGTAAAAATCAATTTGAGTGTGAAAGAACAATCTAATGGCAAAGCATCGTATTAATTGTGTCGTCTCCCAATCAACTGCGTAATGGTACTCCTATTTTGACTAAAAACACGTACATCACCGCGCTTTTATCGACTGGATTCGGACCGGATGTGGAGGTAGCCAAATAGTACCGGATCCGCCGGACCGGATCCCTTCGCCTGCACCACTACAATACGCACCTTGTCGAAGATGTGCTTGCCCACGTGCGAGTCCACGGCGCTGAGCGGGTCGTCCAGGAAGTAGTTGTCCGCGTCGCAGTACACCGCGCGCGCCAGCGACACTCGCTGCTTCTGACCGCCAGACAGGTTTATACCTGCGCACAGACAAACACCATTCAATTAGTGTTAAAATAGTGACTGCAATTTGAATTACACCTAAAAACAGTGTATTTGACTGTTTTTTTAAAATTAGATTTCTCGAAACCTAGAACAGACATGCCAAAGAAAAAAAAAAAAAAATGTTTAGACATCTAAAAAAATGGCGAAGTTGTAAAAGTTTTAAAATCTATGGTAGAAGGAGACATCCTGACGTCAGAAGACGGAAACGCCATAGTACCTGAGTCCTATTAATTACAGTGATCATTTTGCGTGATAAGGATGGAAGAATAACTTCGAAAGAGTGTTATCCATTTTTCCACCGATTTTATGGTCTTTTTCACAAATCGTCTTTTTTAGTAACATTTTTAAAATATGTAAGTACTTATTGATGTATATTTTTTAATACCGGCTGGTCATCGCGCAGTGCTTGCGCCGGCGTGAGTGCCGGCAACATTTGTATCGATAGTTAAATAATACTTTTACCTTTCTCGCCAATTTCAGTTTGATCTCCTCCGGGCAGTACCTCGAAGTCAGGTTTGAGAGCGCACATATCGATGACATTGATGTACTTTTGCTTGTCGAGCGGCTTGCCGAACAGAATGTTGTCCTGAAGCGTCGCGTTCTGTATCCACGCTTGTTGCGGCACATAAGCTATGCTACCTAGAATTTAAAGAACGAATAAGTTACCTGAACACAATTTACATACATACATATATAAACTCACGCCTCCTTCCTATGGGGGTAGGCAACGACTACAGAACGCCACCTGATACGATCTTTACGTAGTCCTTTTGCCTCGTTTACTTTCATACATCGTCATACACGGGCGTCGGTTGCGAGTACTACGCACCTGAGCTTTCTGAAGAACATAACCAATAAGGGATATGTCTTGCTAGGGCGTCCCCTCCCGGCGTTTCCACTCACATCTGCCTTGTAAATATACCTTATGTTAGTCGCCTGTCATTCATCCTCTCAACATGATCAACCAATCAATCAATCAATCTGCCTAGCCTTTTCCCAACTACGTTGGGGTCGGCTTCCAGTCTAACCGGATGCAGCTGAATACCAATATTTTACATGGAGCGACTGCCTATCTAACCTCCACAACCCAGTAACTGGGTACTGGGTACGATACTCCTTGCTAAGACTGGTTGTCAGACTTCCGGGCTTCTACGACCCGTAACGACTGTCAAAGATCCACGGATGACAGCCGGGACCAACGGCTTAACGTGCTTTCCGAGGCACGGAGGAGCCTCGGTATGTAAAGATGGTCACTCATCCACGGACCAACCCCGGCAAGCGTAGCTTAACCTGACGGATCGACCCGTGCGGCTGATATTACTTAGCCACGAGCGCCTCCTCAACATGATCAACCATCGAACAATTTATATGCATAATAAGGTTTTTTGAAAATGACAAGTACTTACCAAATGTGTTGACTCGTCCGGAAACCTTGTTCATTTCACCAAGCAAGGCAGATAGCAGGGAACTCTTGCCGGAGCCGACCGCACCAACGACGGCAACGAGAGAGCCGCGCGGCACGTGCAGGTTGAGGTTCTTCAGAACCGGCTCAGCGTCCTGGTCGCCCCAAGTGAAGTGACCATTCTCTATTACAATCGGGTTCGCTGAAATAACAGAAATATTACGAAAGGTTTTATCAACAATGCTTATTCATAAGAAAGTTTGAAATTGGAGCCAGTGACAGGAAAGTTGAAAGGAAATCGTTTGGCTTGGTAAGGGCATGTGATGAGGGGAAACGTATGTGACTAAAAGAGTGATGAATATACATGTTGATGGATGGAGAGAGAGAGGAGGGCGAAAGAAAAGATGGATGGATTATGTGAGGAATGATATGAAAGAGAAGGGAGTGAATGATAGCGTGATGTGACAGGGGAGAATGGAAGAAGAAAACGTGCTGCGCCGACCCCAAGTAACATGGGATAAGGGCAGGAAGATGAAGACGATGTTTATTCGTAAGAAAATAGGTTTTAAAATATAAAACTTACGGTCTTTAGGATCGTGTTCAACAGATGTAACGTCTAGTTCATCACAGTTCATGAATTTGTTCAATCTCTTTATACCGACGGATGTCTAAAAATACAGAAAAATGTTAGTCGTACAAAATAACATGTAAATAAAAGAATGTTAGCAACACAACATGTATTTAATTACATATTTAACCACACCAAGCTTTACTGTTAATACTCCACACCAATAAATTAAGTTCTCGTCATAAATTAAAACGATAAAGAAAAGTAGAAGCAAGTTGTTAAAATTATAATTAGTTGCTCGACCTGAGAAACGTTAAAAGAAAATTTGAATAATGAGTCGACTTATGATGGTGCAACCACTACCTACATCAGAAAAATTATATGAAATGCATGGTCTAGGTATAATATTAATTAAGTAAATACATACTTGCTTAATTAATAACTAATGTGAGTCTTGTTTTTTACCCCACATTTGCATTAAATTGCTTTCACGAGTTGACACTGATATTGACTCTTCAAATAAAGCTTCACACTGCACACAGACAAAATAATCTAATATGATAAACTTACTTGTACAACATTCGATATAACGTTAGGCAGCATTGACAGTGGGAAACGCAGAATGTTGAAAAGAGACAACGCTACGAAAGCTCTCTTAGAGTCCAGCACTTCGGTATCGTTTACCAGTACAAAACACCCGAACGACATCAGCGACACCTACGACACCATTCCACGAGATAATTATATTATGAGAAGTGCCCATGCAAGCGGCTGGACTGAAACTTACAAGTCTAAGTTGTGTTCCACGACCACCACATTGCACGTCCACTCGCTCGTGGTCTCTACCCAACCTATTATCACGACCCGGCGAGTGGACGCACAAACATAACGTCCGTGTTTCAGTAGCCGCAGAACACAACGTAAACTGAATTGTGCACCGTCGCTTCGGTTACAATATTAAGTATATATGCGTGTTAGTGTGTCTGTATGTGAAAGAACCATAGCCACATGTGTAGATGTATAGAGGAGTGAGCACGTGGTGGCACTACCTCGATCGCTGATACCACGATGAGTGGCAGTAAACCTAGGGGCAAGTGCATTGTGTAAAATAGAGACATCGACACGAATATATTTTCAGCTGTCAGGATATGTTTCTCGGGATCCGTTATCAGAAACGTGAAGAAGGTTAGGAAGGTCACCTTGAAAACAAACAAAATTATTTAAGCCCTTGTTGATCTTAAATTCAACGTCAATTATAACATGTTATAAAAATCCTTTGAAATATTTTTTTTTGTGAATGTGCTCTATAAGTAGTGAATTTAAAACATAAAATTGGCAGGGTTTTGTGTAACCTACAAAACAAAACCGCAGTTATAAGGCTGATACATAGGAACTATTGTCATTACTTTACCTTCTTTGGGGGTTATCTTGTAGCTTAAAAACATAATGTCAGTGTGTGTTATCAGTAGGTAAATCATATTAAAATGATATGAAAGCATAAATGCTCATCAATAACAATATTGAGACCTATAAAACTGATAAGACTGTAATCTGTATGACTGCCGTAACACACGTGTAATCTGTGTGGCCAAATCAATTACATAATTTATAACAACTGATTGTCGACTGTGATTGAAGATCAAGTTTTATCAAAGTAATTATGATTATAATTATGAGGATTTATTAATTATCTAACTAAGTCATGGGGAAGCAGGCGTTACTTTGTATAACATAACATCACGCTTGTATTCCCCAACGGTTAGGCAGAGGTGTGCCTATACCTAGTACACCCACATTTCGCCAGTTATGTTTAAGGTAATATGGGGCGAGCCTATTGTCATTTGTATGCAATTTTCAATGAATTACATTAAATTAATTAATTTCTAAATACCGTAAATATAGTGACGCTGCATTTCCAAACAGTACTTATTGTAGCACATTTTGCCGGAAGCGACAATTTTGTATCCAGGTTTACCAAATTGGGGAAACCCAACATATTTACTGCTACATAAATAAGGCAGCTGTTTGTTTATAATGATAAGAATCTTGTTTATAATTTACATTTTGTATTTTCGCAGTGACGCCATTTTTAAATCAGCATGATTTCAGCAATTACGATGTTTCTCTTTACAAATGAGTCAGTTCTTAAAAAAACCAATAATGGGTGTCACGGTTTTGTGTAAAAACAAAATCTCGTACAAAATTTATGTAGTTCAAATTGATTTGGCAACATTGTGTACATCAAGGTTTCAGGTAAATAAATGATAAGTCGCTTACCAGGAAAGGTGCGCAAGACCATATAAAAGAGGTAGCAGAGTTAAGATAAGCAGTCTGTTTTAAAACGTTCATTTCTTTGTTTCTTATTTTAAGTATTTGATCTTCGAAACTCGGTTCCCAAGCATACATTTTAAGAACCTGAAAAGAAAATATATAATTAGAATTTGACTGTGCATGATGCAACAGGATGAACAAAAATAGATTTACATCGTCATATTAGCAGGCAAATAATTTAGTTATAGAGAAATATTCCGCATATTTTGGAACATGTAGTTCACCTGTACTAGCTGTTGTTGATTATAGTTCTAGCCTATCCTGACTATAGCTATTCAAACAGTAAATCTGCCCAGAGAGGTCAGTACACTCACGTAACTAGATACATACAATTGTAAAGTTATGCTACCTATGGCATTGCACATTGCACTCTAATGTGATGTAAGAATTCATACTAGAAAAGTGAGTTTGTAGAGTAATCTAGTTTGTTGAATTTTACAATATATAAAAGGGAAGAAAGATTGCCATTTTGACTCCCGATTTCAATAAAGATTTGTATGTCAGCCACTTTGAACCAGGATCCGTACAACCCCGGTTAAGGGTCAAGTATTTCAAAGGGGGTAAGCTGTTTATGAGGTTACCTTTATCATGTGTAACTCCTAGAATAGGTTTTAGCCTTGAAACCCAGTAAAAGGGTTATCCCTTCAATAAGGATAACCCATAAAATGGGTTCTATACTTGAAACCCAGTGAAAGGGTTACCCCTTCATTAAGATAACCTATATAATATAAGGGTTTTGTACGGGTAACCATATTAGCAATTTGCAACGTATGCCCATCATCGAGAGATCATATTACGTTGCTGCGAGTCGGAATGTTATGCTGTTATCGTTATAAAAACAGTTGAAGTTTAACCCTTTTGGGTTACCTAATCGTAAGGATTTTTGTTTAACTGCTTAGAAAAACCGTATTGAAATACCTTTCAATGGATAACGAAAATGGTCCCTGCTTTGAACATGAAAGCCATCATTTGAACAGGCAAATACTAGCCGGACAAACCCTTCTTCAAAATAAAATTATTTCAATACGTGCACGTTACGCTGTACGTGAACCACAGAACACTATTGACGTGAACCAGATCGTTAGCTCGAAATCTAAATTAAAGCGACGTCAGGAATACAGTATTCTTATAACATATTGATATTAAGATTCTTGTTTAGAGATAAATAAACTACAGTAGTAACTGGTGTTTGCGTAATGATATCAGGAGAATCAAATAAGATATGTTTTGTGTAGCGATAACACAAAGGCCGCGAAAGCTTATCTTAAATAGTGTTTCTCAATGTGGTGAAATCGGAAAAAAGAAGTTAAAATCAGTAAATTGATAATTTTAGCCAGTCATGAATTCATGATCTATGAAGTTTGTTGCCCCATATTATGAAAACCGGCCAAGTGTGTGTCGGACCAGGGACAGAGAAAGGTTCTGTAGTCGGGATGAATATTAACGCACGCGCAATATTGATTTTATAGCAGCAACATGGCAGAATTATTATTAGTCATTAAATAATTTTCTGAACAAAATTATCCATACTAATGCTATAAATGCGAAAATAACTCTGTCCGTCTGTCGGTTAACTTTTCACGCCTGAACAGATTTCGATGAATATTTGGCACACAGTTATATAGGCCATGACCTGGGTTAGGAAAACAAATATTTTTTTATCCCTGTCGTTTAATTTCCGACCTCCACGCGGGCGATGCAGCGGTCAAAAGCTAGTACACCATATAGGCTTTTAACGTACTTATCGCTCGTATCTTAAATTGTTATCGAATAAGTTCATTCGCCGCAAGACCCAGCTTAGGAGACCAATATCGAGACATAGACTTATACTACAAAACATTAATATTTTTTACCTTAATTCCATTAAGTACTTCATTCATAAGTTTGACTCTTTCGTCTTTGTATTTCATAAGTCTTATTTGAAGTGTTTTCACCCTGTTGGCGATAAGTCCATTGACCGGGATCAATATGATCATCACTGCCAATCCGGCCAGTACGGAGGGACCCAAGATCCCCCAGAGGAAATATAGGGCAAGAGCGATTTGCAGCGGCGCCGACCATATCATATTCAAGTATGCAGTCAATTCGACGAATCTGAGGAGTGTAAGTTTTGATAAAATTTATTCGACAAGTAGTAAGTATAAGTTTTTAAGTTTCTAGAAAAAAAAAAACAATATATGTTTGTGCAAGAGTTGTTTGACTTTATAGAGCTATTAGTTATACTTATAGATTGTTAAAGTTAGGTACGGTACTGCAGTAAACATTGCACGTAAGTTGTAGATGAAGTCGGTTAAAAGCTCAGACTAAATAAAAAACCAAGACATAGCGCTGTCAACACTGACGTGACGCCTCACATTTCGGGTTTCGTAAACATGTGTGCACTTAGTAAGGTGTAGTTTAGTTGCAGTTTGGTGTAAATGTGTGCATGTGAGCGTGTATACACAGAGCGAGGTGTAATTTTGCGCATGCATCACTGTATTGTTCGCAACGCTATGCCTTATTTTTTTATTTAGTCTGAGGTTAAAAGTTACGATTTGTAGAGCGTCGTTACTGTCACCAGTGTGACAGTATTCTTCTAAAGTTCGATGTACAGTCCGTTCAGAGTTATTTTACCTCTGACAGCAGCAATACAACATCAACCTTATTGTAACGAAACTAAAGATCACATTGATTTTGACAGACTCGTCAGTGGCTGCAATCCAACAGCAACCTTATTGTAATGAAAATAAAGTTTTCTGACATTTTGACAGTGATGCAAGATCAGAGGTAAAATACACTACGGCCAAAATATCTTGGCGAGTCACTTTTGAGCATGTTCTCTCACGCACACTCGCCTCATGTGACCATTTGGTTCCAAAAAATGTAACTGGCGCAGCCTTCTGCACGAAGTTCGGGCTCGCCAAGATAAAACGGCCGTACTGTAACTGTGAAAGGACTATAGCGTACATACATCCATTATGAAGTTGTAACTATGATGGAGCATAGTTAACAAGTGAATCATTGAATGAATGAATGAATGAATCATTTCATAGGAACACTTAAAAATAAATTGTAGGGGCGCGACCTAAGTGGTACCTGGTGGAATTCGCTACGCTACTAAGTTAGACACTCAAATAACTTTCGAATGTTTATTGCTGAGAGAGTTAACAAGGTAACGTTAGGCTAAGCTATTGCTAAAATGAGACAATGATGGAAATTACTGCAGGCGAATGCACCCGGTTGCTGTCTCCGAATATACACTGAGCTCGCGGCGCATTTAGTGCGACCGTAATGAATCGCTAGGTCAGCAAACGTGGTCGAATGCAATTATTGCACCAAACATAAATGTTAAAGAAGCTATTTGTTCAGTATTTTTTATCAACACTTAAGCTTTCCTGTTGTTTTGATTAGTAGGTGATAAGACTGAATAATTATCATAAATGTTATAAATGTATTTTACACATAATGCCTGCGTATCTCAATGTCAGACGTGTAGATGAGATTGCTCTGACATGGTCTTGACTGAATAACAAAATTTATCTGATTGGTACCAGCAAAACTCTTCATACAGTATGTTTCTATCACGAAGCAACACGCGCTTTACTTGTGTTTACCAAGTGTACAAACACGCTGGGAATGTCTATGAATTTGTGTAACAAGCGCAGGAGCCTTTGATATGAGTGTTAAGGACGCTGTTACAAACGGGTAGTTAAATCATTACTTTTTTACACAAAGGCATGTTTATTAAATAAAATGCTTTACATTCTTAAAATGTTTTTTGGCCAAATTGTTGACAGATGTGCAAGGCACGATTCTTAACTATAAATATAATTTTAGATAGGTACATTTTCTCAATAAATGTACCGAAGTAAAATTTTTCACTTCGGTACATTTATTGGGAAATCGTTTATTAAAAAAAATATATTTTTAATTCAGAATCGTACCTAGCACATCTATCAACGATTCGGCCAAAAAACATTTTAAGAATGTAAAGCATTTTATTTAA
This sequence comes from Cosmia pyralina, assembly GCA_946251885.1. Lineage (NCBI taxonomy): Eukaryota > Metazoa > Arthropoda > Insecta > Lepidoptera > Noctuidae > Cosmia > Cosmia pyralina. Next base: position 20,105,694 of record OX276346.1, read on the forward strand.
TAAACATACCTACTTTTGTGTAAAAAAGTAATGATTTGACTAGCCATTTGTAACAGCGTCCTTAAGTGCTAACGCTACTCGTCTTCACGCACACATTCACAGAGTGTTGATACCCTTGGTAAACACAAGTAAAGCGCGTGTCGCTTTGTGAGATAAAAATACTATGCAATAGGAATGATAACTAATATTAGAATGTTCGAAGAAATAATGTAATTTCAAAGAAAGCATAGTAAAATGAGATAATCGAAAAAGAAATCTGTAAAATCGATGGAAATATGGAGAAGATTTTTTTAAGGTTTCTTTAGTACACGCACAATGGTCCTTATGAAGGGCTAAGTGCGGAAACCAAAGCCTCTTTTGAAGGGATTATTCCCGTCACATGCAATCACAATGCAGTCCCGACAATGTATGGTGCTAGTATGAGTCGTGGAAGTTACAGAGTCGTGACGTCACTTCTGTGATAGTGCCATCTTTGTCTAACAGTAATTTTAAAACTTGACAATTTTATACGTTTTTACACTTTTTATAATACTTTTTGTACTATTGGGAAACATTATTAAGAATAAAATTAAAAAAAATTTCATCATCCCTATTAGACTCCAACATCAGACGTTTTATTATTAGCCTTTTTAATTGGATAGATAAAGTGTAGTCTTCAGTCTCGTATTTGGTGTTTCCTTATATTTTGTGTCCGTTTGCCAGTCGGCAAAGGCTTCCTCCAACCTTCTCCATTAAAAAAAAAGTGAAGTTCGCATGGGGCAGTGATACGAGTGGTGAGCCACTCTATCACTCTGCCCCATGCGAACATCTGATTTATACAGATTTTATTTTTCGGTGTAGACAGTACGTAAAATGAACGGTATTTTTTATTACCTTTGAGCATCAACAGACATGAGGTTAACAATTTCTCCGACGGTGGATTCCTTCCTCGCAGCATTGGACATTCGCAGTGACTTCCTGTAGATGGCGCTCGTCAGGGCGGTTCTTATCCTCATGCCCACGAGGTACATCCTCGTGAAGTAATGCGCCAGCAGCATAGTTTGCACCGTGGCACAGGCAAGAAGTGCAACTGCATAAATGTAACCCTTCCATAGCGACTCTTTACCTTGCACGAATCCTATTAGGAGTCTAAAAAACAATTTCATAATGAGTCAATGGGCGTGAATGAGTTGCGATATTGAGGGATTTATTTTTATCGTTTTGATAATTTTTATCAAACTAAGTCAGTATATACAAATATCGAGCATCATGTGAATCCGCTGAAGATAATATCATCTTGTCCATACTATGACTAGCAAAAATATTGTTACTTACTTGAGTAATTGTGGCGATAAGAACATCAGCACATCGTTGATCAGTTTGAGCATTGCTCCAAACAAAAATTGTCCTCCAAACGCTAAGCATAGTGCTGGTAAGATGGACGCTGGCTTCTTCTCAGATTCAGGCTTGAAGTTCACGCTGGCTGATGTCTTACGATATGTGGCCTTTGTGGCATTGGAGCTGTCAATAAAATGAAGGGTCAGTGAGAGATGTTCATTCAACAAAGAATGATGGTTATCAATCGATCTGCCTAGCTTTTTCCCAACTATATTGGGGTCAGTTTCCAGTCTTTCCGGATGCAGCTGAGTACCAGTATTTCACATGAAGCGACTGTCTATTTGACCTCCACAATCCAGTTACTGGGTAAGACTGGTTGTTAGACAATCGGGCTTCTGACGACCCGTAATGACTGTCAAAGATCCACGGATGACAGCCGGGATCACGGCTTAACGTACTTTGCAAGGCGCTACGGAGGAGCCTCGTGGTCCTTACACGGACCGCCCATGGCAAGCGTCGACCTTCAATCGACCCATGCGGCTATTATTTATATTTAGCTAACAACCCCTTGATTTGATGGTCCTCAAAACCACTATGTATATAAAGTATTTATTTCGCTCTTGGCTAGATATTTAATTGAATGGTAGGTAAGGTATTTTACGGATAGGTGGATTTGTTAGACACGCAAGTTTTGGGAAAATGAAAATCGAATTGTAAAGTAGTACATGGAAAGCATAACATATTGTTATAAAACTTGTACAGTACGACAAGGATCAAAGGTTCCATCGTTTTTTTTTTTTTTTCGGAAAACCGAACTTGGCCGATTTAAATGTGACTGGTTCAATAACGGAGTGACGGAATTATAAACTTTGCGCTCTAGCATGGTGCGGGGACACATGTCAGTATGGCATGACTAGGTCAGTGACAATATGCACAATTCAATTTTATCGATAACGATTCTTACAGCAAAAATCTCGTTCTCCTAACTATTTTAAAAATGTCTTTGATATATCATATTATTATTAAATTTATTTTAAAATATGTATTTAATACAAAACATTAAAAAATCACATTAAAAGCACTACTGATATTTATTTAAAAAAAAAAAATGTTTTTTCATGGTGTCATTTTTCGGCTAATTTAACTCTATAAATGTCTAACAACAAAAATTAAAAATACATACAGTAAACTTCTTTTTCTATAAAAAAATATCGACTATCGATAAAAACCCATAAAAGCAATACATCTCATCACTAAACATGTCTATGGCGTTACGTTAAACGCCTATCACTTTGCTTCATTTTTCTTTAAATTTGATTTTATTTGTAGATAATAAAATTTTGGCAGGATAGGAATTTATTTAATTTACTACAGTTATTATTGAATCCGTAGTTTACGATTATATTTAGGGTGCAGCTAAAATATTAAATCATGATTGTAAATCGCGATAACGTTCTGAGTGAAAAGGAACAGTTCGTCAAAGGTCACCCGCACCATGCTAGATGGCAAAGATTATTGTGCGTCAATTTGTAATAATTTCGGTGGGGACATAAAGCAAATCCTATTGATCGATAGTCACATTTTATTCGCTATATTTTGGTTTTTCCGAAGATAAACGATGGGATCTTTGAACGTTGTCGTACTGTATTTATTTATGTGCAAACATTATAATTTAAAAGAAACATCACGGCCATCATCACGGTATCTGTTGCCTTGAAACGTCAAAATTGATTAAGGAGGTAAAACATTTGTTTAAAGGTGCGTCCACATCGCGAACATTCGAAAGCGAGCGTTCAAGTGTGAAATTCCATTTAGAGCCCAATCAATACTTAGCTTGCGAACACAATGATTCGTAAATTAAAAAAATTAAATTTCGCTTTGCTCCATGCAACATTCTCACATTCTCACTAGAGATACTAAGTGCTCAGATGGAGAGCTTTTTAAAGCCTGGTTCAACGTGTCCACTGGTAGAATGCTCGCATTGTGGACGCATCTCATGGTCGTTGATAAAATATGGGTTCGTTATGCTTACAGTTCTCGTTTTCTCAAAGACTTCTCCCAAAATTTGTCAAACTTTGGCACGACTTCTTTGGAAGAGTCCTGGGGGTTGAGAGCCCATAAGTCTTCTTCGATTAAACTTCTACGGAACCCTGTCAAGGCAAGTGGGTCGAACCAGCTGTATGTGAGACGACTGGGGAAACCCGACGCATTCTCCGGACATTGGTTCTAAATTATAAAATAATTATAAATATAAGAAACGACAAGGCTAAAATCGAAAAACTACGGACTAGTACAGTATTTACGCTGACGTAATTTGACATTCTTGTGGCAAACTTTGAGTTTTTTCTTGGCCTTATAGGGAACACAAAAAATCGTTTCTAATAACGCAATATACTTAGATACTTCTTGATTCCACATATTAATATTATAAAGAAGATTAACTTGTAACCAGAAGTCATTCATAAGGCATTGTCATCACTCAAAGGTCGTAATTACACATAATATGAAGGATGTACAAGATCCTTGTTCCCTTATCTTTTGTGGTATGTCTGCAAAGTCCCAGAAGGAAAGTAATGGAAATAAAATATTAAAACATTTCAATTACCTTCTCATACTTATAAGGCGAATCTTTCGGAGGTAAATCGGCAAAACAATTCAATATAAACATAAGTATTATCAGAGGATAATACACCATGTAACTAACGAAGTTATATTGAACATTTTCATCATCAGTTAGTCTGTAGTGTGCTTTAATCTCGGACTGCAGCTGAGGCAAACCTGCCAGTATCAAGAGTATCCAAAAGAAGAACAGCACTCCCGATGCTCTCATACCAAACTTGCGATTGTAGTACAACAATGTCGCCGATAAACCCTGTGAAAGAAAGGTATATTAACTTATAGAGAATGCAAACCAGTGAGAGTTAAATAAACATCTGAGTTGTTGCTGCTCTCAACATTTCATATTCCGCGAAAAACACATGGTTTAAAGAACTTATATACCTAACTTTATTTTTAGACGTTCGACAGACAAACGTTGCTTCGCGTTAAACGATTAGGTATACAAATAAACACAGGAACCAAGAAATGACTAATAACATGATAGTTACGGCTGAGAACTTAACACTTAACTGTGAAATTAATTACTGTTAAATTATGCAAAATTAACATTGTTAGTAATGTTATCGCTTGTTGGAACTGACTTTGCCTCCAATATGTTCTGGTTTTATGGAGGAAGAGAAAAGAGATATAGCCTCATTCAACTTATAAAGAAATATAAAACATAAAAAACTTAAAAAATTAAAAAATATTCAGCAGACACGGCCATGGAATGGTTGTCTATTGTTTGCCCGAAGATTATATGCCATAATCATCATTTTCCCGAATTTCATTTGCCCGAATGTTTCATTTGCCCTAAAAGACATATAACATACTTTTAATTGCCCGAATTTTAGATACCATAAGATACGAATGCCATAAGTATTGTTTGCCTTATTTTTATGTGCCATAATAATTATTATACATAATATTTAAATGGCATAACAAGTATTAGACAAATATTTAATATAATTATATAGTTTGATTATTAAACTTGTTTTTAATTCTAATACTTACCTACTTATTAGCTTTCTGGCTGTCGATGTCGATGGGTGCGCAATGTTTGGTATAATAAGAATAAACTTATTTATTCTGTGCATGGCTGATGGTGGGCTAGGTCGACGGAGCCCCGCTTCGCGGGGCTCCTACTTCTGTGTGGTTTATGAAAAAATAACCACGAAGGGGATGGCGGGGTCTATTCGCTCGCTTCGCTCGCTCACACGACCCCGCCATCCCCTTCTAACCTAACCTGTCCGAGTCGGGGTGCCCTAAAGTCCCAATTGCATCCAATTTCTCTTGATATAAACAACCGTTACACACCCGATGTCGATGGCAAATTATGTTATGGCATATCATAATTATGGCATGTGATAATTAGGGCATGTGATAATTAGGGCTTACAATGATTATGACAAATGATGTAATGGTAAGTGACTTTATGGGAAACAATGATTCTGGCACGTGACTAATATGGCAAATGAGAGTAGGGCAAATGAGTATTATGTCGTATGATATTATGGCTGTTGACTATTATGGCAAATAAAATTCGGGTAAACGGCGGTATACCCCATGAAATCGATAATTTTAATGAATGATTCTACAGTGCACAATGGAAGCATATAATACAACCGCTGTCGTATTAAACCGGCCAAAGTCCGTTTTTATCTCGTATTCAAGTTTTTATAAAGATTTACCACTGATTGTGATTATATCACAGTGAAGGTCAATAGTTTGAAGATCCGTTTCGTAGTGAGTACCGAGTTCCGCACAAAGCGGTCAGTCGAGGCTCGACGTTCGAGGTGGCATAATTATAATAATAGTGTAATAGGTTATGGGTGATGTAACTTTTTTTTTGTCGGTGTGTGTGGTTAACAAATTGTCCAAGGTTGATGAATGTAGTACTCGACGAAAGGGCTTTAATAATTATGAAGCAGGTACCTATGAAGTACTTTACAGTGGGCACTGGGTAGGTACCTAATATAAAGTTTTAGAATGCCGATTGGTTTAAGATGAGATTGATGTGAATTTAATACTTAACTTAGTAATGGGTTAGTTCGGTAAAACGAATAGGTAGGTATGAACGCAAGAAATAGCGTGTGTCAAGGCTCCCGCTGTCGATTCTCCCCATTGTAATAGAATAAGTTATTTATGTTGATGCAATAAACATCTTTCTTTTTTTTTTAATTAATCTTTAAACCGTGAATCATTGACAATAAATAATAAACAAATTATTAAATAAGTAAAGACGAATGTATAGTCATGGTAATAATAGGTCTTTACCTATGAAATTGCCGTTTTGTATGAAAATATTTAAACGAATTTTTTTCATGCATTTTTTATTTGTATTAATCGAAGTAATCACCCATGCAATCAATGCATCTTTGCCAACGCAGTGGCAGTTTATTGATGCCCTTCTTAAAGAAATCAGCTGGACGGGAGGCAACAAATTCTTCAAAGGCATTTTGTACTGCCTCTCGGGTATTGAATTTTTTTCCCGCCAAGAAGTTATCCAAATTCTGGAAAAAATAGTAGTCTGTAGGCGCAAGGTCTGGTGAGTAGGGCGGATGACGGAGAGCTTCCAACCCCAGTTCTTGCAACTTGGAGACCGTCTGCTGTGCAGTATGAGGTCGCGCGTTGTCGTGCAGGAGCAGCGGAGACGAGCGATTGACCAATGCTGGTTGGAGATGTGCCAGCTTCTCCATCATTGTGTTCAGTTCTTCACAGTACACATCTGAATAATGCTCACCCCGTTTGGTAAGAAGCTGTGATGAATCACACCGGCGCTAGACCACCAAACAGTGACCATCACTTTTCTAGGGGTAAGTTTTCGTTTAGGGCATTGTTTATGTGCTGAACCAGGATCCAACCAACTTGCTGAGCGCTTGCGGTTATCAAACAGAATCCATTTTTCATCGCAGGTAACAATGCGGTTCAGAATTCCTTCATTTGTGTGTCTGTTGAGCAGTGCAAGGCACGTCTCGACGCGTACTTCGCGCTGGCGATCATTGAGTTCGTGGGGCACCCATTTGTCAAGCTTTTTTACCTTGCCAATTTGACGCAAATGGACCAATATTGTTTTGACGCTAACGTCGAAAGCTGCTGCTAATTCAGCCGTAGATTGTGTATCATCAGCTTCCACAATCGCCTTTAATTCGTCATTGTCGACCAAAGTCTTCGGACGACCGCGAGGTTCATTTTTCAGGTCGAAATTTCCAGAACGGAAGCGAGCAAACCAATAACAAGTGGTGCGTTGGTTTGTAGTGTTAGCTCCGTAAACGTCGTTGATGTTGCGTGCCGCTTGTGCCGCGTTGCTGCCACGACGGTACTCATATTCCATAATTACTCGAATTTTTAACGTATCCATGAAGACGAAAAAGATTGAAATGCGATGAAAATGTAACATTAATCAATAAACAAATGACTACTTTTGGAAAAAAAAAATCCATGTTTTTAAAATAAAATTAATTTGAAATTAGAATTCTTAGCCAAACAAAAATTATTCTGATTTGAAATGGTCAGTACTGCAGAACGGCAATTTCATAGGTAAAGACCTAATATTAACGGTTATTATCATAAAAATAGGTCACATCCACATCCATTATTAAACCAACTAGTAATGCAAGTAGGCACGCATGCTCAATTGAGTTTTGCAATTGATAGCCAATAGTTGTCCTACGGCCGCCGGGCGTAAACGTCCGGAATATCTTTCTGAATTCAGAAATTGAATGATCCAGAAATTCAGAACCACCTTGGCTCCATCCAACGAACTTTCTTTCTTACCGACAAAAAATCAGCAAGGTGTGTGACGTGTAGATATAATGTAGTATGAAATTCTGAATGATCTGGTTTTTAACCAACTTCAAAAAAGGAGGTATATATTTTTTTAACTATGTTCGGGCATAACTTCATATATAAACGGATTTGTAAAATTCTTCTTTTGCTTGAAAGGAGGTGGACTCTCGAGGTGGTCCCATTGTCACCAAGTCAGAATCTGATGAGGGGATCCAATGGAAATCCAAGGCAAACCCTCAAATTTTATAGGCACACCTATAGCGATTTGGTATCTTGTGCATTTACTCTCGGAAAGCACCATTTGATGAAGTGGAAGTGATGATGTAGACCACAGATGGCCATCGGAACTACTCAATTATACTTAAGTATTTCACGGTTTGCGATTCGATTACTTTAATATGGTTGCTGAGCATATGGTGATGGTGACTTCACCATCACCTCCAGTTCCCCTGGTTCTTACTAGGAGAACTCCTCAACAATTAACGTCCCTGTATCGGGAAAAGCAACATTTTGTAAAAGGTGATGACATTAGGCTACTGCATCTTAGATAAATTACAAGCTGACCCACTAAAAAGTGAAAAATAAAAACTTTTTTACAAAAAGAAAACAAGTGGCTATGTAATAACAGCCGCACGGGTCGATCGACCAGGTTAAGCTACGCTTGCCGGGGTTGATCCGTGGATGGGTGACCATCTTTACATATCGAGACTCCTCCGTGCCTCGGAAAACACGTTAAGCCGTTGGTCCCGGCTGTCATTCGTGGATCAGAAGTTACGGGTCGTCAGGAGCCCGAAAGTCTGACAACCAGTCTTACAAAGGGGTATCGTATTACCAGTTAACTCCTAAATAATTTTTTCAATATAAGAATAAAGTGATTAGCGAGAAAATTAATGTCATTGTAAAAAAAAGCGTGGGGGGGTGTTGAAAAATTATTTTTTTTACTTTTTAGTTCAGTTTAATGGTATTAAAGCGTGTTTTTTAGTTTTTTTTTAACTATAATTTATTAGATCACCTACCGATATCGTATTTGTTGATGATTTTGGATCATTTACATAAAAAAAATGCCTTATCTTTTATTTCCACTATCTACCAAAACAAACCTAACCTATCTAGTCAAACGTTATCAGCCTAGCCTAGCCTTTTCCCAATCAGCCCCTCTGATTCTGAACTTTACGATAACGAACCCGATCGATTACAAATTATTGATTAACAATGAATTGCCGTTTGTACGCAAGGTTAGAATGAAAAAAAAAAAACATTTCCACACTACCAAAACAACTTAACTAAATTATAAGAGTACGTATACCGATATACACGCTGCTTTTTTATTGCTAGGGAGCTGCCACGATACTGTTGTTGTACTCATCATTATAAACAACTTTTACTACAGGAACAAACCTGAAATCATGAAAAAAACTCGTCAAAATGTAGGGAACAGCTGATTTTTTTCGCGATTTCAGGTTTGTTCCCGTAGTAAAAGTTGTTCATAATGTTGTTCGTACAACAACACCATCGTGGCAGCTCCCTAGCAATAAAAAAACAGCGTGTATATCGGTATACGCAAATAAAAAAAAAAATAAAAAAAAAATTGGCAAATAAAATTTATGTTATGCTATACATATTATAATGAGCATGATGAATGTCTAAGCAGAACTAAGGTAATGACTAGGGATGATAACAATTTTTTTTTGTCCGTCATGAAGATTACCGATTAAAAAACATTGGACATGTATTTTTTCTTTTTTTACGTAATCAAAAGATTGCGGCTATACATTGAGTTAAAATGTGCCATGACGTCACTCCTGGCTAGATTTTATACGTAGTTTGTTATAAAGCAAAAAATACTTACGTGTCTGGCTAATATTTTTTTACTATCTGACTGACGGACTAAATAGGTTTTTTTTTTTTTACTCAGGCATCATCCCTATTATTGAAAGGTTCTGAATCAGGGGCTGGTCTGGTATGACGGGACTGGATTGAAACCCAGCTAACCCATGGTTTCTGCATAGCTAATCAATTTGCTGATCTTTAGATTAATTAGGTAATCTACTCTCAATAAGAAAAATAGTTTTAGTTCACAGAAGATCTATCAACAAATCAAATTAGTAGAAAAGATTTTCAAAGACTGAGGGCCAGATCCTTGTGTTATTCTTATTAGGTTATTATTTCCTTTATTTCATAAGTATATACATATAAATTACATTTTTAAATATTAGAATATAAAAACATTTAAAATATAAAAAATAGTAGCCCACCGGTATCGGGCACAGGGTCCAAGATACCGGCGGTTAATTATTAGAAAAAATAATTGAATTCATACTTACAAATGTTAAAATCTTTACAATTGGACTATAATAATCGGCACTATACACTTCCTTCTCTCCTTGTGATGAGGTGTGCACAGTGACACCCAGATCCACAAACTTTAACACTATCAGAAGGCAAGTTACGAACAGTTTGCTGATGTTTAATAAATTCCATGGTATATTTCTTTCTTTACTGTTTAGTATATAGTAGGTGTCAAGGAACGCCGCGACCCATAAGTACAAGCACGGTGTCCACACGAGCACTGTCTTTTGGAAGCATGGCGTTAGCTCCGGGCTGTCGGTGGACCAAGAGAGACTGCTATTCTGAAAAAAAAAAAGATAACAAGTGGTTAGCTATAATGACTAGCTTTGAGAATGTCTCTCCTTTGAACAACATTCTTGAAAAATTTACTTAAAGACATTAGCACTAGGAGCTGCTAGACCTGCATATGAAAACCCCTATTTTAAGAGCTCAAATATAATGGACACAGTTTTAACAGCCTTAGTTTCAGGACATCATAACTTTTGCTACTGCTTCGTAATCAAATACAGCATGATATTCAGATACCAAGGCCGTATGAATTGCCGTTATCTAGTTCCCGTTAGGCCGGCCGGGCCCGTGTTTTCGATTTACTTTCCGATTATCTGTTACCAATATTGGATATTCACAAAAAATACAACCGCATTGAGAACCTCCTCCTTTTTTTGAAGTCGGTTAAAAACATGTATTCAATCCGATTTAGATGTCCGATCCGACAGCCAGATCGAAAGCGAGTGGTATACTTAATTAGCAAAATGTACTTCCACATCTAAAAATAATCAGATCAACTTGCACCCAAGCAAAAGACGCATCGTGTCGGTGACGTGGCGTAGGTGTAGGTATATACAGCGTCTGCGTGCATATTTTGCTCCATTACACGACAAACGCAACTTCAGACACTATCCAACGGGCATGGTTGTAGCAGTATTTGAATGTTTTTTTTTATTTTGTGGCTCAGTTCGCACCATCTACAGCCATGACAGGTGCTGATTTATTATACCTAGCTTGTTCAGTCTACAATAAATTGACAATCGTCATGCACGGTTACCCTAACTATTGCTTTAGCCCGCTTTACTCTTGTGCTTAGTATTTAGAGAGCAACCTTGCAACCTTTGGAGAGCCGTTTGTTTTGCAGCACCTAATATACCTACTTCTATCTACACAGTGTTTGATTACGCGCATCTCCTTCACAAACTCATACCCAAAACTTGCGAAATATTGGATGCGCATTCATTCTGGGATGTATATTTATTTGCATGTGTTCATTTCGCAGCGAAACATTCCACCCGCATGCGCTGAAGTGAATTTTTGTTCATAATATGGAATTTATTACCTACTCCAAAAGCAGTGCGCGGTGCTAATCTCTACAGGTAAACGAAAGAGATATCATGGCTTTATTTTAAGAGTTTGACCATGTTACATAGTCTATACCGGCCGGCACACAACTTGACAGGAATCGTTAGATACGAATTTGATTTCTTTAACTTTCTTCTAAACAGACATGTTTAAAAATAAATTATATCAATAACCATACAATAATAGTTAGCAACAAAAGTAAAATAAAAATTGTGGCACTAAGGTACATCCGTAAACTTACTCCCACTACGCCAAAACCTTGCCAAGTTACGTGCGCCCTATACCACTAATGTGAGTTGATAAGGCTATGCCTACAATGCCTAGTCATCGTGTGACAAACAACTGGAGTTGGCCTTCTTATGATTAGGCCCATTAAATATTTCACAGTCATTCTGTTATATTCTTAATAAAAAATTGATGAATTTTCTTCTAGTAGCCTCGGATCAAAAAAAGAAAGATGGAGCGCCGCGAACATCAAAAGTGAAACCACGAAATCGTGTCCCAGCAAGTAAAATACACGCTCACGCATGTGCGTGAGCGCAAATGGCTACCCTTCGACACAAATAGATAAAAAGGTGGCTTCACTTTTGATGTTCGCGGCGCTTCATCTTCCTTTTTTTGTTGATCTGAGCTACTAGCTATCTCTAGTATTCTCCCAGTCTCATGCCCCGGCCACACTACAACGTCAACGTCAATGCCCATAAACGCTTTAAACATCGCGATAGTTAAATTCGGTCAAATTATCGCCGTAAGTGGTGGCTACACCTACGGTTATCGCCCTTCAACGCGATAATCAACGGCGATGTCTGTATAATGTGGCCCCGGCATCACGGAAGCCTTCATTAGCCTTCTTTCGTTCGGGTGTAAGTTTATCAAGAAACTTCATGTGGTTTAGTGTTGAATTACCTACAACATCATGAACACAGGAACACAATCTGTTGATACCTACTCTGGCATAACAATAAGGAAATACCTAGGTTGAAATGAGATGGAGAGTGTTATTTCAAGTCAAGATCTTATCAAATATTGCATGATTGTCATACCACCTTTGTGTCTATTTAGCGTGGCGGTATTGTTAGTAGCGTTATCCGGTGATGTCTCAAATTGTTGTGGTTAACGATGTTTTCATTTAACGTCGATAATTCCTGGTAGAACAAAACCTGTCCGTAACATGTAGGCGGATTCTAGGTAGGTATTACGTGACTTTTGTACCTACTATGATTCGGACGAAAAATGATAACCGCGTCAAAATAAGCGTGGGTGTTAAGTAAATTAGAAAATATCGGCCAAGCTCAGAAGTGGTCATAGTAGGTTTTGGCTTTCACATTATTAGTGACGTACATAAACGCCATACGACATACATAAACTCACGCCTTCTTATCAAGGGGGTAGGCAGAAACTACAGAACGCCACCTACTGCGATCTTTACTCCTTTTGCCTCGTTGGTTGCTAGTACTACGCACCTGACCTTTCTGAGTAACATCACCATTAGGGTCACAATATTATGTCCTAGGGCAGGGGTGGCCATCCGGTCGATCGCGATCGACTGGTTCTAACCAAGTTGGCCACCTCTGTTCTAGGGCGTTTCCACTCACATCTGCCTTGTAAATACCTTTTGTTAATCGCCTTTCATTCATCCTCTCAATTTGACCAAACCACCTAAGCATATTCTTTTCAATTTTTGTCACTACATCTTCTTTTAAACCATTGATTTTTTTAGTGACGTGTTACTTATTGAGTGGGACTCGTGGCGTGGTCTGACGCGACGGTCCGACCACAAAAACATTAAAGGGCCCCACACATTATACAGTCCGCTGGCAAGCGGTCCACTCATAAAAACTGGCGGTCATTTTTTATGAGTGGACCGCTTGTCGGCTGACTATCGGTGGACTGTAAATGTGTGGAGCCCTTTATAACTGTTTAGGTACCTTCTTTTTAATTGCCATGATGATTGATTAGATGATGACAGAGGCCTTAGTAACACGTCTTCTGTGAAAATTTCAACTGGCTACCTATTTACGATTAAAAGAAAAGATATAGCTCTGTGAATGAAAGGCGATTAACAAAAGGTATTTAGTTACAGATAGAAAAACGGACTGAAAGACAGACAGACATACAGCGTAAGCTTTAGTACCTTAATACATACTATGCTACCTAGTAAGTCTCGTTGGCACACTTTCGGTACAGAAAGGAACCCTATTCCCAGCCGACCCATTTATATGGACAACTCACAATTGGCCAAAAATTAAATAGGTATGGCAAAATTATTTTCATGAAAAAAGAGCTTCTCCATATTATGGTTTCTAATTTTCCCTTTCTGTCCCAGGTAAAAATACACTATAAAATCAATAAAACTAAAATAGGTACTGTAATCAGATTATGAGATTATAAATAACCCAAAGTTCTGAATGAACATATCTACTTTATTATAATGAAACTTTCGTGAGAGATATTCGTGATTATTTTTAAATAGCTTTTCACCGAAGCTTCGCCCGCGTGGAGGTCTGAAATTATCTCACGGGAACATACTACCGGGATAAAAAGTATCCTATGTCCTATTCCCGGTCATGGTCTACCCATGTGCCAAATTTCATCCAAATCCGTACAGCCGTTTTAGCGTGAAAGCGTAACAAACAAACAGACTGTCACATTTATAATATTAGTTAGGATGTTTTACGGTTTTTATCTATTAAAGTATTTATTTCAGGTTTGTCTGTCTAGTTTCGAACTCGAACGGAGCCCTCAGTCATTAGCTTATCACGCTGATTTTTGCGGCAAGGTCACATTATCACAAGTCGAAGACCCGAAATAAATTCATGACTTCATGAGTCGTCAAAAAACATTAATAATAAAAATAATGAATTTAATTTACATAATGTTGGGAAATATTGGTATTGGTAAGTACCTACCTATTATAAAATTTTTGGTTTTGAGTTCCTAATATTTAAGCCAAATTGTACCAAAAAAGAAAGTTTGTTGGTTTGCATTTTGCAATGATATCAGTTTTAAATGAAGATTCTTGATTTAGCATATTGCTAGAATACCAACTTAAGGCCTATTTCAAAATTTCCGGATAGGCACTATCTGTAATTCTGTAAATACCAACAGAAACAGACCAGGAGATGTTGAAACAGATTGGGTTCCATATGTATCTATGTATTTGTATATACTATACAGATGTCATAATAGTATATGCCAAGAATGGATAATTTTTATATTTTATACATAGATTTAAAACAAAATGTTTCTAAAAGTTATTATTTGAATAATATAGCAATTTAAAAAAAAAATCATAAATGTTGTAACAATAAAATTATTGGGAACTAAACATTTTAAACAGAAACCAGACACTGCTGAAGGATGTACTTTTGTACATTCTTAAAGTAGTTATTAATTCTAGACACTACTTAGGGTACAATTTATATTAGTTGTGTTCCATTGGGGGTCCGTTTTATAATATGTCTGTCTGTTGCGGTCTTTTTGGTAGATGATTTCTCAAACACTGTACAAAGTTTCAAAGCTAAATTTCTTAGTTCTGGGTATTTAATGCCACACACAAATTACATCCAAAATTCTTGGCGGAGAACTTCCGTATTTTAAGTGTTTTAAACTGTATTTTCTTGAAAATCAATCATTTCCATCTGTAAAGTTGCTTTTGTTAAATGAACTAAATTACTCTAACATTTTTATTTTGATATTTTTAGATTTAGTTTTAGTTATAAATTTTATTGTTTAGGTACTTAAGGTCTGCACAAAATAGGTTGGCAGTCCGGATCCGGAACATAGTCCCTGGCGGTTAAGAGTATGTCATGCTCACTCAAATGTCTTGCTGGTGGTGGCGTGTGTGTTGGATCATTAAGTTCCCTTCAAAATGGTTGAGCTAATTGGTGCTTATCCATACGTCATGTTCGTGAACGGGCGCCGTCAGTTGGGACTGGTCGTCTCTTCGCTGCCATGGCTAATTTTTAATTTAGTTGTTTTTTATTACGGACGCTTTTTAACGTGCACGTCTTTCTACATTGTTCTCACATGTATATTTTCAACATGAACGATGTAACCAATATTTTGTAAAAATATTTTGATTGATAAGAGTGTCTGTGGTTTTTCTTGCCCATTCATCTCCATAAGTATCTACTACGCTTTGGAGTGGGCAACTAGCTTCATCTTCTGACTGACCGATCCATTGACAATTCAAAAGTGCCTGTAATTGGTTTATTTGAAATAAATGGTTAGAGTTAGGGTGACTCCTACTAAAATTCCTTTGAAGGACAATAATTAAAACTAATAACAGTAAATTGAAGGGTCATTTTTATAATCAACTTCTTATCTGTATTCAATTGAGTGACTTTGCAGTATTCATAGTTAGGTTCTTAGTTCATTTTAATGATGCATAACATAAACCCTTTTTTTCTGGCATAAACTCCAGCCCTAAGACACCCACTGGCCATACCTTATTCTTCAGTTAGCAGTAAAGCAAGCAATGCTCAAGATTTTTAGCATCAGCTTATTAAAGTTCAACAACTTTATGATCATTTGAATAATAATTATTCAAATCATAGATTACCAATACACAAGCAACATCACCAATGCAAGTTGGCATCATAATTATTTGACACCAACATAATGATAAGGCATAGTGTGGAGACAGCTATATTTGTATAGCATTACAAAACAGGTTTTATTCAGACATGATGTTATTATAGAAAAATGGCTTGGGTCATGGTCATGTGGTTCCACTTAGAACATACTTAATGAGTTTTGTTGGACTTTATAAACTATGATGAAGGCCTTTCATGATGCTATAGAAGCACACATTCCAGTATTTATCCAATTTAAATAAAATTTGTTTAAAATAGGTAGGTAACAATATTAGAACACACACAATATAATTTATGCAAAGAAATTATTTTCCAAGAGTAGGTACATAGATTATAATTGTGGTATTTTAGTAATTAATGGTCAGTATAGTTAAAATTGAAACCACCACTAACCCCATTATATTAAAGTTATATTTCAATTACACAATAAGATATTGTATTCAGTTGCTTAAGCTTATTGAATGTAATATAAAATACTATGGCAACCATTGAACTGAATTTGGGTCAAGTGCTCAGATGAGATTCCACTCAGAAACCGATTATTATCTACTGAATAAGTATTTCAATGTGCATTAGTAATAATAAATTCTTAGCAACTTGAACAAGCTTTAAACAAATTAAATAAACCAAATAAACACATTTGTGAATTAAATTTATTACATAAAAGTATGAAATGTTTTAGTCCATTAATAATTTTTATATTCTCAATGCATGACAGCTAAATTCTTTTTGTTTTGCTTTGATTTGAAAGAAAAAAGAAAGAAAATACGTTTATTTGCGGTAAACATGAAAATTGGACTTCTTTGTGAACCAAAAATACATGTCTATTTATAATTTCACAATGTTTTCTGCTTGTAAAAATAATATCTGATATTGAAATTAAAAAACTTACTGTTTTCTCTAGGTAACCAAATTAGAGTACTTGTTTGAAGATGCCAACCGCCCCTAAGACAACCCACTGACCAATAATTGACCTTTCAACATCATCTCGTAAATACTTGACACTGCAAAACTGGTTAATTTATTAGAAACTAACTAACTTCACATTTTGAAGTAGTTTTATGTAAGCAGGTAGTTGGTTTTGCTTATCCCAATGCGTTCACTTACTCAAAGCAAAAGTTTATTTTACAAAAGTATGGCCAAAGACCTACTTACCCAAAATTGAGATCCACAAAAGCTATCAAGCGTGGAATTGTAAGACATTGTCACAATTTTGTGATTAATAGTTACTTGTAACTGCCATAAATTTACGATAAAACTGACACTCGATCGATATACTTAAAGTTAATATAACGATTAGTTAAATACAGTTATTTACATTTAAAAATTATTCATTCACTGAGAGTATTTTTACAGAGTTTATAAAAAATTCGATTAAATTTTCGACATCACACACCACATCGCACCGCACCGCACCGCGCACCATAGATAGTGGAATAATTGAATGAATGTCTGTCAGTCAGCTCAGCAGCGATGAGATGATTGAACCTAAATACTTTTTAAAAAGGTTTTGTGCAATTTAGAATCAGGTCTTTTAATCGCGTTTTTGTGAAACTAAAAAAATAAGGGTGGTGTAAATACTCGTTGCTATTGTTTATGTTTACCATGCAATAAAAGAAAGTATTATTATCTATAGTAGGAAATTATGTGGAAATTACTGTCTACGGGAAATTATCACAGAGTATAGATGCCAGCACATCAAGCATCAAGCTCAAATCAAGCTACTACAATCTGTCAAATTTCTTTAATATTAGGTCTTTACCTATGAAATTGCCGTTCTGCAGTACTGGCCATTTCAAATCAAAATAATTTTTGTTTGGCTAAGAATTCTAATTTCAAATTAATTTTATTTTAAAAACATGGATTTTTTTTTCCAAAAGTAGTCATTTGTTTATTGATTAGTGTTACATTTCATCGCATTTCAATCTTTTTCGTCATCATGGATACGTTAAAAATTCGAGTAATTATGGAATATGAGTACCGTCGTGGCAGCAACGCGGCACAAGCGGCACGCAACATCAACGACGTTTACGGAGCTAACACTACAAACCAACGCACCACTTGTTATTGGTTTGCTCGCTTCCGTTCTGGAAATTTCGGCCTGAAAAATGAACCTCGCGGTCGTCCGAAGACTTTGGTCGACAATGACGAATTAAAGGCGATTGTGGAAGCTGATGATATACAATCTACGGCTGAATTAGCAGCAGCTTTCGACGTTAGCGTCAAAACAATATTGGTCCATTTGCGTCAAATTGGCAAGGTAAAAAGCTTGACAAATGGGTGCCCCACGAACTCAATGATCGCCAGCGCGAAGTACGCGTCGAGACGTGCCTTGCACTGCACAACAGACACACAAATGAAGGAATTTTGAACCGCATTGTTACCTGCGATGAAAAATGAATTCTGTTTGATAACCGCAAGCGCTCAGCAAGTTGGTTGGATCCTGGTTCAGCACCTAAACAATGCCCTAAACGAAAACTTCCCCTAGAAAAGTGATGGTCACTGTTTGGTGGTCTAGCGCCGGTGTGATTCATCACAGCTTCTTACCAAACGGGGTGAGCATTACTTCAGATGTGTACTGTGAAGAACTGAACAAATGATGGAGAAGCTGGCACATCTCCAACCAGCATTGGTCAATCGCTCGTCTCCGCTGCTCCTGCACGACAACGCGCGACCTCACACTGCAAAGCAGACGGTCTCCAAGTTGCAAGAACAGGGTTTGGAAGCTCTCCGTCATCCGCCCTACTCACCAGACCTTGCGCCTACAGACTACTACTTTTTCCAGAATTTGGTTAACTTCTTGGCGGGAAAAAAATTCAATACCCGAGAGGCAGTACAAAATGCCTTTGAAGAATTTGTTGCCTCCCGTCCAGCTGATTTCTTTAAGAAGGGCATCAATAAACTGCCACTGCGTTGGCAAAGATACATTGATTGCATGGGTGATTACTTCGATTAATACAAATAAAAAATGCATGAAAAAAATTCGTTTCAATTTTTTCATACAAAACGGCAATTTCATAGGTAAAGACCTATTAGATTTTCATCTTTATCGCTGAAGTATTAGGTTCAAGGTTGTTTGGGAAAATTTGACAGTTTCGGGTGCCATCACTTGCTGGCGTCTGTACATTTGTATATATTTAAAAAAAAAAAAAAAAATTTTTTTTTTTTGTATATAAATTTTTTTTTAGAAATTATTCTCTGTCACAGCTGTCACATCACCTGTTGCAATTTATCCAAAGATAATAAGGGCTGATTTTTCACTATGCAGATAACATTTATCTGAAGAATAAATGTGACAGTTTGACATATTTTCAATACAAAAGCTGTCAAACCGCTATATTTATTCCTCAAATAAAAGTTATCTGACTATTGACCAATCAGCCCTATATCAAATAAAACCAATAGAATCATGTAATATTGCAAATGGTTTTCCTATTTGTATCGCCTTTTCTCGTATCAATAATACACGTTTTTATTAAATGGAAATTTTTATTATACAATGGGATATTAGGTGGTTTATATTATATATAGATTTAGATTATAGTTCCAAAGACATTAAACATTACTTCTTTGTATAGTTCGATTCAAAATGGCGGCTCGGAAGTTAGCTACGAGTGCAGAACTTTCAGGTACAGTCAAGTCGACAATAATTTAGGCTCCATTTAGTTAAGCTCGATTAAGTTTTTTTTTAAGATTTAAGATTTTTTTAAGATTTAGCTCCAATAAGTTTGAATCGCAAGATAGCAGCTAACTTCCGAGCCTGTGTACCCTATCATAATACACTCCCGGACTCCTAAATCGAGCCACCGTGCGTTTTTATGTTTATACGCATAACGCCTTTTTCGCACCGACGGCGACGCGACGGCGACGCGACGGTGACGCGGTGACGAGTCCGCGGTATGTACAGTCCTAACTCCTACTAGCCGATATATTACTTTACTCTATGAATCCTACCAACTTATCTGTGAACTGAAAGAGGACGGCACCGTCGATTCAGTGTTGCTAATTAATATAAGGTGCCCAAAATTGAGTATGTTTTCAAGAAGGAAATTTCACATTAGACATAATCGTTTAATAAGAATTACAGTTTTTACAAATTAAAAACAATGATACCTATATAAAAGTAATAAATTACACAAAAAGAATTTGATAATACAACTTTCATTTAATGCGAAGTTAAGTAGGTACCTACCCTGCAATAGGTACCTGGATGTCTTTAGTTTTGACCGTACCTAACCCCTAACACCAGATTTGACTAATTATAATTAGCAGTGTACCTAGTGGTAGTGTAGTGTAATAAAAAAAACAATTTGCTTTACAATGATGTATTGAAAACCTGGTTTACAGTAATCGTGATCTTTAGATGAACCTGCATACACAACTTCATCCTGGTTGTGAGGTCATACTCCGCTTATTTCCGTACCACTATCATCATTATCACTATCGCTTTCGGTTTCAGTGTCACTTACCACTTCTATAATAAAAGGTTTATCTAAATACAAATCATGTTTTATTCTCCTTCTAACCTGCGAACGTGTTTACAATGCTGTGCCCACTCATGAACTGTAATAGCGTCAAAAGCTTCTCTAACTAGGCGGGGAATTTCAGCATTTCTGTGCTCAATATTTACATCAGCAACTTTTCTTTTCATTGTGCTCCATATGAGATACCCTCTCCTTGCCAACATTTACCCGATGTATGCGAAGAGTGAATATAGGTCTCATCTAAATAAATTATGGGCCGGGGCTGGGGAGATTTATTATTTTTATCCACTGCATGCAAGTACTTAGCTCTCCAAGCTGATATTTCGTTACGCTCCATAAGAACCTTCCGATTGGATTGAGATTTTTTAAAACGAAATCCCACCTTGTGAAGCAGCTTTCGCAGACTCTCGCGCTGTCCTGTGTAATTTATTTTTGTCTTCAAGACCTCTTGAAGCTGTTTTACAGTAGGGACCTCTTTTCTAGCAGAATAAAATTCATGTACTTACTTTCCTCCGTATAACTCCCATGTCAAAATCATCAACATGCACAAATCCACTTTTACGTTTTCTCTCCTTGCCTGGTGTCCAAATTTTTGTACCAGTTTCTTCTGCTGCGAGCCCTTCCTTAACTATTTTTGAAATTAGTCCTTGACTCATACCTGAAATATAAGATAATAAAATAAATGTTAGTTGAAATTTGAAATCTGGCAGGTTAGTTTGCTCACTCACTTAGCAGGTTACCTATTAGATGTACGTTACCGTTACGCTAACCTGCAACAAGAATAGAAACGAATATTTCGTGGACTTAAATAATTAGTTAAGTATCGGGTAATTTATAACAAGAAAGTTGACAACACTAACCTGTCGCTGCCGAAATTAGTTTGTATATTTGATTAAATGGAATAATCGGAGACCTCGCCCGAGCTTCTTCTTCAAAAAAGTTTCAAACCTTTAGAAAAATGTTTCGAGCATCATTTTTAATAGCTTTCGGCATATTTACCTTTATAAATTCAGCAATATCACGACAAAACAACCAGAGAACCCGAATGTAGTAGACACTGACAATCGAATGACATTTCAACATGTCGGCCGTAGTTCCAATTTTCGCCATTTCACAGATAAGTTGGTAGGAGTGTAATCAAATGACTGACTCACGCACGAGGTTGTCGACATGTGGGATGTGGACTCAACC
Organism: Cosmia pyralina; assembly: GCA_946251885.1. Classification (NCBI taxonomy): domain Eukaryota; kingdom Metazoa; phylum Arthropoda; class Insecta; order Lepidoptera; family Noctuidae; genus Cosmia; species Cosmia pyralina. The sequence goes on from OX276346.1 coordinate 20,127,373, forward strand.
ACGGAATAGATAAATAACCTTATTTATCTGTTCCGTGGACTCAACGATCATTGTGCACGATAGTCGTGTCAGCCATGCCTCGAGCAACACCTAAGGAGGCTCTCGTTCTTTGGCCAGCAACGGGGGATGCGCTAAGGTAGTCCGCGAAATTAAAATTTTCTTACGTTTTTTGCAATTTGCAGGTCATGGTTGTATGCTGATTAAAATATGATTCGCGCCCGTAACTGCTATGGCTTTATAGATTTATAATCATTAGAATCAGCAATACAACCCCGTAAGTTAGAATTGAGTGTAAGCGAAAACCTGGCGATAACTTGTCAAATTCTACTTACAGAAAATATCGCGTTTCGCAGTGAAACCGCAGCGGTAAGCTTGCGTCGTCGGTGTGAACAAGGAGTAAAACACCAAAATAATGATAAGATATAATAAGTGAATGTAAGTCAGAGAAAATGTTTTTATGCAGTTTTGAACCCGACTACTAGTATCTATGCTATGTAGTACATCATCTATCGTATCAAAGAGTATAATAACTAATAAATAGGTGGAAAAGTGCCCTCTTACGGTATTTTTGTGCAAACATGCGCCCTCCTGCATACTATCGTAAAACTAGTAGCAATAATGCTTTGTTTGCTCAATGTACCTCATGAATTTATCAACAAGATCCAATGTACAGACGCCAGCAGGTCAAGCCACCCGAAACTGTCAATTTTCCCAATCGACCTTGAACCAAATGCTTAAGCGATAAAGATGAAAATCTATTAAAGAAATTTGACAGCTTGTAGTAGCTTGGTGTGCTGGCGTCTGTACCCCGATCATTTTGATAGAAATCACGATAAATCGCCTCATCTATCTAGTGGGGCCCTCGGCTATACTGCGCTCGTAATACATAAAACAATATTGATCGCATTTGCTCATAATGTACCTCTCGATTCATGTATTAAATTCTAGGAATTTTTGAGAAAGAACTGGAGAAATTCAGCATGAAAGTTTTGTCGTTCCAGCAGGGCCCTTTGTAATTAGAATGAATACGAACAAAAAAAACGTTCCCTTTTTTATGTATTACCAATGTACCTCAAAGTTCTTCACGTTTTACCAAGTTTTGATAAAAAAGTATGATTAGTTCTAGTTGAGTATGTGTAGTTCTAACTAAACTATCACTAAAATTCCTTACTTTTTGCTATGAGAATCTTAGAGCTATTCTGCAAAAAAAAAAACTCTAAATTTAATAACAATTTTGACACAACTAAAATCGAGTTTGACAATCGTGACTCCGCGTGGTAGTGCCTGTAGTATATTTGACCCGGTGGCTTTAATTGGAACTAATGAAATCACTATGAAGTGACAGGCTTGTCATATTTTGTTCACCGACATCGCTGTCGTTACCGGGTCAAATATCTTTTAGAGCTGGAGGGGCGCAGGGAGGGGGCAGCTTCAACGTGTTTTATATGGAATGTAGGCACCTTTTTTTTTGGTACCTACATGTTGAGTCATAGGGGTTTATGGGGTTTATATTTTTAGGGGTTTATGGGACCAAATTTTCATTATTTTTGCGATAGGACTCACCGTTTTCGAGATATATGCAAAAGAAAAGAAAAAAATACACTACTGTTTTTGCATCCGAAGTCAAGGTCTCGGTGTGAATTTTAGTTCATGTCAACTAATTTTATTCCACACCTTTTTAATCGCGATTAAACATAGTCTGATTTAGTTTGACAATTAAAATTTTAGGTGAAAACAGTCAAATTCAGAATAGCAAAATTGCCATTTTCACTAAACTAATAACTCCGTACAATCTTAGTCCTGTCAAACTAAAATATAGTTAAGTTGTGTCACTTTAGTCAATTTCAGAATGGGAAATCGTCGTTTGACAGGAATAAACAAAATTTTAGTGATTTTTAGTCTAGTTTAGAGGCATTTGTGACAAGAGAATCGGCAGCATTGTCAACTAAATGGATATTTTCCGCAATGAGGGTAGGAGTGCAAAATTATTGATATTGATCATTTTTATTATCAGTTGAAAACATGTTTAATTTCTCCTGTTCTATCAAAAATTCCTATAATTTAATACACCAATCGAGAGGTACATTAAGAGCAAATGCGATCAATATTTTTTTTATGTATACGAGCTCGGCTCAGTATAGCCGAGGGCCCCGCTGGATAGATTTATCGTGATTTCTATCAAAATGATCACAACATTGGATCTTGTTGGTAAAATCATGAGGTACATTGAAAAAACAAAGCATTGCTACTAGTTTTGAGCCTAGCACGCGGGGCCCAGCTGGATAGAAACACATTACTATCGTACACACTGCTACACATCAAGCTATACATTTCCAGTTTACACGTTAAGGAATTCCTATACAATGCCAGATCAGCTTATACTGGAAATGTATAGCTTGATCTGTAGCCGTGCGTACCTACGCAACAACCATTGATTGACACCATGGCGTCCCCGTCTTCGTGTTCTGCTGCGTCATCTGTCGATCCCGAAGTGTTATGTGTCATGCAAGTGTTGGAATCTAGTTTGTGTTCTTTGTAATTTGTTATTACGAGTTGAACGGACTCCGTAATGACTCCGCTCCGCTGCCTATAACTGAGCGAGTTCATTTCAACGCTTTCTGCTCGCTCAGTCCTTTCCGCTCGACTATTTTGTTGGTGGAAATACAAATAAGCAGTTTACTCTGTTGATTCTTGCGAGTATAGCCCCACTAACAGCGCCACCATAGAGAAAAAAATTAATAAGTCGGGAGATATGGAACATTTTAAAATTTCCTATGCACACATTTTTAGTCAGATCCGTTTTTGGCGTTAACTGCTATATCTATGAACGTAGGAGGTTTAGTGTTGATTTTTTTAATACAAAAAAATTATTCCTCATCTGACTAAAAATGTGTGCATAGGTTTCAAAATGTTCCATATCTCCTGACTTATTAATTTTTCAACGGTGGCGCTGCCGGTTAGCAGCTGTATGTACTAGCCTTAAATGGGTCCGCTCCGCTCGCGGTGGAAACCGGGCTCATCCTGGGGTCTTAGTAAAGAAAACATAAAGGTGTTTGAATGTTTTTAATACTTATTTAAAAGGCACGAAAGAAAACACTCATCACAAAATAAGATAGTCATTAGGTAGGATGTCAGTCATTTGCGTCATCTAAGTACGTGAAGTTCAAATAAGTACTTTTTTAATTCAAAATACCCTATATCTAAAAGTCTCTGTCGCAAAAGCGCTTTTTTTGCGCTTTTCCGATTTCACGCGACCGCCGCCACCGCGCGCCGCGCCGCCTGGCATACCTACAGTGCTATCTGTCGGCGCAACGTTTTCGGGTTCACTGAATAAAAATAATTGTTTTCTCGGCTAGGCAAAAAGTACGAGCACGACATATTTTATAGACACTCACGTAATACTAGATACTCACAATCATAGAAATATAAAATGTCTTATATCTATGATCACAATAATACAGTGCTTAGAACATCACTAAGTAATTTGTGCTTAGAGTAAGCACGGCTACAGATCAAGCTATACTATTCCAATATATGCTGATCTCGCATTGTATAGGATTTCCTTACAATGAGAGGTCAGCGTAAACTGGAAACGTGTAGCTTGATGTGTAGCTGTGTGTACCAAACATTATACCTATCTACAACTATTTGGTTCGTTAACAGGCCATATACGAAATTTTTCCGATTTCGCCGATTTAGTGTGGCTGACATTGTCATGGCTACCATCAGAGATTTTAATTTTGATAACACAAAAATTTTATCGCTAATTAGTCGAAATTTGCCGCCAAATATCAGAATTTGTCGGTTTGTCGGTCACTGGTTCAAAAGTTATAAGGGTTCATTAATATGAACCCTTATCACTTTTGAACCAGTGACCTGGGCCACCCCAGCTTGGCCACATTTATATCTCAACAACTAGGCCATCTAGCGAAGATCTGTTTTCTCCCAAATTTAGTCGCTAATTAGTCGCAAGTTTTCGCCAAGTCACAGATTTAGTCGGGTCTTAGTTTAGAAGATAATTATAATGAGTTCATTTTTTAAGTATAGTCCAAGAGCTAGATCAAAGATTTTATCGTAACAAACTCTTCGATCTAGCTCTTGGACTATAATTAAAAATTACAACTCCTCACGACCGTACAACTCGGTAAGCAATTATGGGAGACGTTTAGACGTCAAAACGATTCGTAATTATGTAATATTCTAAACCTCTTACAGCAAAAAATCACAAAACAGGAGCCGGTTTTAGGTCGATTAATAAATAAAATTTGTATTATTTTTTATTCATAAATCATCGGCCTACTGCAAGAAGTCATTATAAGACTTTAACAATCTTTTATTGTCATTAAAGTAAAACGGTGATATGACTTTTTGAGAATGTGTCATTTTGCTAGTGTGGCATTTTGAGAAAAGACAATTTGCGAATGTGGCATTGTGCGCCTAATCCTAATCAAAATTATACACTTCTGGACACATCTATTGGCCCACCTTAGAGTTTAGGTTTCGATGGCCCCTACCGAAATATGATTGCTAGATTGAACAAAAACTGTTGATGCAGTTTTAAACCTGATACATTTTACCATCTTTTTCGATCGTATTGTTTTAAATTTGAATTCAGAATACCATACGACATGGAGCTACGCCTAACAAGTCGGATATGGGCCTTGTTAAAGGCAATTGATTTTTGAATAAAAAACATGTTTTATCAAATAAAGGTTTAATTTAATAACGCGTGTTGCCTCCATGGGCATCTACCACAGCTCTCATACGATTAGGCATAGAGTTTATCAACCGCTCTATGAAATTTTGAGGGATCATCTCCCATTCCTCTTCTATGGCAGTTTTCAACTCCTGCATCGTCTGGGCAACTGGCTGACGAGCCCTAACACGTCTTTTTAGCTCGTCCCACATGTGCTCAATGGGGTTCATGTCTGGGCTTCTGGCTGGCCAGTCCATAACTGTGATGTTCACATCCCGAAGATATTCCCTGACGATGCCGGCCGCATGGGCTCTTGCATTATCATGCATAAAAAGGAAATTTGGGCCCACATAGTCCGCGTATGGTATCACGTGAGGTTCTAAGCACTCACGAATGTACCTTTCAGCATTTAATGTTGGCAGCCGTGGTCCTGTAACAACCTCAATTTGAGTTTTGCCGCTCGCGGATATACCGCCCCAGACAGTCCATGAGCCACCGCCATAAGCAACCCTCTCTTCAAAGCAGCATTGTGCGAAACGCTCTCCCTTACGTCGGTAGACCTTCTTCCTTCCATCATTGCCATGTAACACAATTTTAGACTCATCAGAAAAGAGTACACGGCTCCAATCTTGCTGTGTCCAATTTAAATGACTGCGTGCGAAATGAAGGCGCGCTGTTCGGTGGGCTCGCGTTAGTTTGGGGCCATTAGCTGGCTTGTGTGGTACCATATCGCGTTCTTTTAACCTTCTCCGAACAGTTCGAGCGCTCACAGATACTCCGTGGAAGTCGCGAAGTTGGTTTTGTATCTCAATGGAGGTAAGGTGACGATTTCTCAAGCTGGTCGTCACGATGAATCGATCCTGCCTTTCAGTTGTGACCCGAGATCGTGGCCTTCCTTGGCGACGAACAAAGCCGCCAGTCTCTAGGTACCTCCGATAAACATTTCGGACCGCAGATCGACTTAAATTAAGTTGAGCACTCACGTTTCTTTGGCTGTGTCCGGCCTGAATAAGTGCCACAGCTTGGGCGGCGACTTCAGGTGAAGTATCCATAGATTATTGATAGAACTTCACCTTAATGTTAAGAATAAGTAATGTTTGTTGCAAAACCAAAGATATCAATCACTTTTTCAAGAATTAAATCCAAGTAAACCAATAAAACCAAGTTTTCTTAGTATTTGATTGGTTGATATCAACAAACAGGCTCCAAATTGTCTTTTGTTTCTTTAAATTCTGTGTTCGAAATTCAAAAAAAGACTATTGAATGAAATTGTGAATGTGCCAGGTTCAAAACTGCATAAAAACTTTTTGCTCGACCTAATATAAAATTTTAGCTAGGACCAAACGAAACTGAAAATACAAGGTGGGCCAAAAGATGTGTCCAGAAGTGTATAACAAAAATAAAAAAGTCGCTCATACGTATACATTAGATTCTAATTGAAATGATCTTTCATGTTGTGCATTAAAACTTATAGAAATACAGTATTTTAAGTGTAAAATCACGTAAATCGGCGAAATCGGCAAAATTTCTTATGTACGGCCTCTTAATTCGATAACTATTTATTAAAAAAAAAAGAAAAAAAATATATATATGTTTCTAGCAGGACTGTTGGCTGCGTTGATTCTCATCATCACCAACTAAGCAAAAATGAAAGAAGTGCTATCATTCACAAACAAGGAACGTGTGTAAAGGACGGCGACGCTTTACCCCTTGTCAGCGACGAAGATGACAACATGGCCTAGAGTCACAAGACTAAAACTAGAGTTTCAACACAGGTTGTGAAACTTCTTCATCAAAATTTTAGGCGCCATGTTACGAGATCTCGTATATGGTGAGATAGTTTTCAGTTGTCAAACGTGAGACTGAAAATCGAGTAGGTAGACTTGCATGAATATTTTAGATCAACTTAATTTGACACTTCTTAATTACTTAGATACTTACATCGCTTTCTTGTTTTATCGGAGAGAAAACGAAAGCAATAGACACAGAAATTAATTTTAGTTGGTGAAGAAGAGAATATTTAAACACTAATGATGTATTTCTGATTCTGGTCTTACTCTATGTTCGTTTGCTGTAGAAATGCATCACCAGGGGGCCAACCACCACTTCTTAAAGCAGTATTATTTTAATGTTACTTCAGTGTGAAAAAGAGATGGAGCTACACAGGTCGTCTAGCTCCATCTCTTTCCCACACTCATGTAAGATTAAAATAATACTGCTTTAAGAGGTGGTGGTCTAGCTCCTGATCACCAACCTTTTACCCAAATTTAGGACCTGCCTTGCCAGAAATGGGATCCAGTGAAAAATTTGTAAATAATTTATTACTATTAAATAAATAATTGCATTTTTATCACACTTGGTAACAAATAGCACCAGGAACATCAACACCCAGCTTCTGAAAAACCGATAAGTCTTTGAATATCATGTTAGCTGTCCTGATTTGTTGACGGAAATAACAATACCTATTCGATAATATCTTTTGACATGAGATTTGATAGCAGACTAAATTGGCTCGGCTTTCAGAAACTGAGAGTAAATCTACTACAAATTAAAACATATTTATTACAGCTAATTGTGAGAAGAAGTAGACAGCATTTCTCTTTCTTGAGTTAGTGCAAAGTGCAATCTCAAACGAACAGATTAGCTGATTTATGATTCGCTTATCACAAAGAGAAGGGTGTAAAGCCCTCGCTCCTCTTATGTTTAAAATTATTTATGAACTCAATTAACTAGGCCCGCATCCTTCGCCATTCCATAGAATACAGAGTTTTTGTCTTGTAAGAGTTGTTCAGGAGGCGCGAACTCGACGAGTTGTCCCTTGTCCAGGACCATGACCTTGGTGGAGTCCATGATGGTGTTGAGTCTGTGCGCGATGGTGAGCACCGTGCACGACGCGAACTCAGAGCGGATCGTTTTCTGCAACACAAGGGGAGTGAGAGTGAGACAGAGCGCGCGGGTGGGGAAACGCCAGAGAGGGAGGGAGGGAGCACGCACCTGGATGAGCTCGTCGGTCTCCAGGTCGACGGCGGCCGTGGCCTCGTCCAGCACCAGCAGCGGCGTCTTGCGCAGCAGCGCGCGCGCCAGACACACGAGCTGCCGCTGTCCCACCGACAGGTTCTCGCCGCCCTCCGCCACCTCGTGGCGCAGCCCGGCCGCGAGCCCTGCGCACATATGTGACTGAGTACACGTGACAAATAGACGCGAGCCGCGCGGTGTTAGCGGCACTCACCCTGCACGAAGGGCTTCAGGTGCGCGTACTCCAGCGCGCGCCAGATGTCCTCGTCCGAGAACGTCTCGAAGGGGTCCAGGTTCATGCGCAGCGTGCCCGAGAACAGCACCGGGTCCTGCGGGATGATGGTGATGCGCGAGCGCAGCTGGTGCAGGCCCATGGCGGCGATGTCCAGCCCGTCGATGAGGATGCGGCCGCCCACTGCCTCGACGATGCGGAACAGGCCGAGCGTGAGCGTGGACTTGCCGGCGCCGGTGCGGCCCACGATGCCGAGCTTGTCGCGCGGCGCCACGGCGCACGTGACGTCACGCAACGCGGGTTCGGCGCCGGCGCGGTACGCCAGCGTCAGCCCCTCCAGTTGCAGCGCGCCTGTCTCCGGCCACGACGCGCCCGGCCCGGGGGACACGTTCCACGCCGCCTCCTGCGACACATCACAATGTTGACTACCACTCACATATACCTGCCACCCGGCGCTCACATGCTGCCCCGGTCATATTCACTCACTTGTTCAGTCTCCGCGTACTCCTTCATTCGCTCCACAGCTACGATGTCCGTCTCCACACCTGACACCATTTGGACTAACCAACTTAAAGTCTGTGTTATCTAAAAGCAAAATGATTACAAACATATATTATTATTACATATTTTGATTTATCCCGTTGCCTAGAAACGTCGCCAAAAAAAATATGTCAATTGCTAACATGACCCTTTTAAATGGATGTATAAGGGTACCAACCTCTAAAGTGTAACTGACGGAGAGACCAGCAAACCCTGGACTAATAGTATCCCTTCCGATTACCGCAAATAATGCAGCAAAGAATATGATGAAACTGCCGACCGTCTCAAGTCGCACTCCGAGCCATCTGTCCGCGACACACGACAGATAATGTACCGATTGATAGTGATCCACCTTCTGCTGGGATTCCTTCACGAACCTGGGAATTAAAATCTCACATTACCGAAGTACCTTCGTCTTTTTTTAATGTTTTTAAATAAGTACCATACATTCTGGATTGGACATTGGTCCATTGACATTGATTGAAAAAAAATCAGAGCAGAGTAGGTATTCAAAGGGCGTGTGTGCGTGCTCATGTCGCAAGCCCCGGGGCAGCAAAGTTAAATGAGACACATGCGGTCTCTTCTGTTTATTGAGTAAATAAAATCAAGCATTACGTTTACTTTATTACAGTGTTTTTAAAAATGTGATATTGAAGGCCATTTACAAGTTTCCGCTGATAAAACTGAAATAAAAACGAAAAAGGTCGAGTTATTCAGAAAAGCAAGAATGAAGGATTAAATAAGATAGAGCGAGGCGAGCTCGAAATTTTTTGCACCCCGTCTGGGTATTCTCGGTTGGGACCTTAGACCTACCTACTGAACATATTTGGCCAGATTATTTGTCATGGGTCGAAATACGTTAAACGAATATTCATATTTACCTGTCCATGACGCCAAAAGCTCGAATACTTGTAGCACCCAAAATGCTCTCATTGAAGTGCGAGTAGACCGGCGAGCGTGCCACCGATTCGATTCTCATGAGTTGTCGCGATGTGGGCACATAGAACCGTTGTATGAGATAGTACATCGCTCCGATGGGCAAGATCACGGCCATGAACATAGGCGTGGAGTAACTTATCACGAATATTGTTCCTATGACCTAAAAATGAGTGAAAAATGTATGTTTATACATTGGTAATAATATAAATAAAAATAGAAGTCCTGACTGACTGATTGACTGACTCATCAACGCCCAGCCCAAACCCTTGGACCTAGAAAGCTAAAATTTTGCACAGAGGTTCCCTTTATAATGTAGACAAGGAATAAGGAAGGATTTCCCGGTAGTACGTTCCCGTGGGATATTTTCCGACATCCACGCGGGCGAAGCCGCGGGCAAAAGCTAGTTGGTAATAATTCGACAGTAAAAATATTTGAATCCCACCATTAAGGGTCCTGTTATCGTTTTGGATGAAGGTATTTAGACCGACATACAATTTTCATTAACATAATATGAATGTCATCGTCGATTATCTAACTAAGCGATACATGATTGTTTTGAGGCATCCTAGTATACAGGCCTAGGATTTATCAGCAAAGTAGATCTCGACTTTTACAAGACCCTCGACAATCGAGGGATTTTCTACTTCCAAATCCATAAAAACCAAAGTGTAAACAAACTTAACATTGTAGTTGAAAAACATGTTCTCCCAAAAATTGATATACGTCACGGTCAATTCTCCAACTGCAAATTTATGTTTGTAATCGGTTTTTTTATGTGATAAACTATAAATTAAAAATTTTTGGAATTTTTCCTTTACTTGTGCTGTGAGACCTTGCTTCTTGCCAAATTTCATGATTCTAGGTCAACGGGAAGTACCCTATAAGTTTTGATTTATTTGCGAGTATCAAAATATGTCGCATAAATGGCCATAATATTTTAATATGTTGATTTAGAAGCTTGATTAATTTACAGCTTCAAGAAGAGTCCATAGACCTAAGTATTTGCTATTAATTTCAACTTGATACCTCCACGCGTTTCTGAGAAAATGGTTCGCCTTTACAGACTGACAGACAGACGGACAACGAAGTGATATAATAAGGGTTCCGTTTTTTCCTTAGTAGTTACGGAACCCTAAAAAACAGTTATTCAACAAAATAAATAAACCTATATCGGGCAGCATTGTTTGCAGGGTCTTGCTCACACCCTAATAGTAGCCTTGACCTTAACAAGGCCTTTCCGCTAAGTCATCATGTTGACACGCATAGTCGCGGATAGGTCGATCAAACCTTTAAGTACTATTTATACATATTGTGATGTCAAAGTTTGGTAGACCTTTGAATTTAATTTGGCTTTTTCAGTTCACGATATCTATGACCCAGTCTCAAACGATTATGAAATGAAATTCACAGACCCCAACGTGATTTGACAAGACTCGATTACTCGAATGAACCCAACGATTTGATAGTCCCTGGAGCCTCATGTTTCATAGAGCTACAGAGGCCATTGCATTTCAAGGAGTAGACCGGGGGGTGTGATATTGGTAGGGAAGACGTGCCGTTAAGATAAGGAGGAATTATTAAAGCCGTACTGGATATACATCCTAGAGTAGGCAATGGAATTGTAGAGGGATGGGTGATACATATCTATTTACGGCATCTTTTTACGACGTCGCCGCCATGTTGGTTCAAGCCCAGCTTTACCGAATCTTGAATGATGAATATTTTGGCGGATTTAAACTGCTTTCTCGACTCTTTTCTTCTGTATGTTTATCTAGCACTTTACAAAATTAACTTTTAAGACGATTATTTGAGTTCTGCAAAACACAAGTCTTGTGTATTATGTTATGGTGCATGGGCAGTAACGGAAGTACATTAGCACTGTTACATGCACATGAAAAGTTCTTGCTGCATTTGATAGCCCAATTCTTGAGGAAGGTAAAAAAAAAGGTAGGCTAGGTACGGTAAGGTAGGTAGGCTATTTAAAATCACGCGATGACCCTACTCATACTACTCCTAAGTAGCAAAATGAAAAAAGTCAGAAAGAGCGCTAAGCGAAAACGAAGTAGGTACTAGCGCGGGCGGGCGATGGGATGCGACGCGGTGGGTTGGGGGCCATTTCACGCGGACGAAGTCGAGGGCGGAACTGTAACTCCATCGGTTTAGGTACTTAATTAAATAAAGGTAAACAAAAAAAAAAAAACACGTGTCTGGCCAGTCGACCAGTTGTCATTCTACGGCACAGTTGTACTCTTCAATTTAACAACTTTATAATTCGTTGTATAAAGTTGCTAAATTGAAGAGTACATACAACTGTGTCGTAGCATGACGACTGAAGTGACAGGTATACAGGGTTACTGGTAACTCGACGTATTCCTTGCAGGACGTCATAGTAGGGTTAAAATGCAGCAAATTAGGCCACCAAATGTTCTACCGAAATTCAGTAGTTTTTGAGTTAATTCGATTTTTAGCTTTTCTATGAAAAATCCCAGATTAAATCATTTGGAGCCAATTTAAAAATGATTTACGGCGCGACTGTACTGAAATTTAAGTTAACATCATAGCTGACGCCGTAGCAGATCCTTGTTAATAATTCAAAGTTCAAAAATGCCAAAAACTTTGGCAAATATCACTAAAGAAACATTTAGTTTTTTTGTGAATTTTGCTATTACTTCATACAAAATGTTGTCTAGTGAAAAAAAAAATTACTACGTCTGATGTACAAATTACTAGGAAAATATCCTTGTCTTATCAGCTATTCAGAAAGGTATGAAAGTTAATACAAAGTTAAGGACTACATTATGTGCGTCTCACAAAAAGGTGATTATTCGGAAAATCAATAAAACTATTTCGTGAATATTAGCATTATTTTTAATAATAAAATATCAGTTTAAAAACTTTTACTACACTTTCACACGTCTTGTTCGATGTGCTGCCCTCGGTTTCTAATACACGTTCTTATTCGCTTCCTCACTTCAGTTTTTGTGATTCTTGATGTGATTGTTGCCCTCATCTGGTCCGCTGCATCTCTTATTCTCTCCCTTAGTTCTTCAATTGAATTTACTGGGGTCACATAAACTAGGTCTTTCATATGACCCCAGACGTAAAAGTCTAGTCAAAGTCTAGTCTACACAAACACACACACACACACACACACACACACACACACACACACACACACACACACATACTTACAAACTTTCTTCTTTAAAATATTAGTGTGACTAACACTACACTTACACACATTCTATTAAAGGCTTCCTCTCCTGTATACTGTGCCACTCTTGACATCGAAGTCTGTTGCAACCAATGGAAATTTCATTTATGTGAGAATGCTGGTATCCATAACACAAGTTAAATCTTTTTTTTTGGATACCAGAGTTCATACTATTTTTGTATACGCATGGTTTAATAATTTTTTTTTTTTTTTTTTTTTTTTTTTTTTTTTTTTTTTTTAAATATCACTAAAGAAACATTTAGTTTTTTGTGAATTTTGCTATTACTTCATACAAAATGTTGTCTAGTGAAAATAAAAATTACTACGCCTGATGTACAAATTACTAGGAAAATATCCTTGTCTTATCAGCTATTCCGAAAGGTATGATTGTCAATACTTTTGCATGTGTGACAGGGAAAGAATGAGTTTTATGAGGAGCAGGTAAAATTGCGAGACGGTCAACCTATTGTTTCATATTCGTATTATTCGTAGTTTTTACCTGCGCTTGAACCCCAAACACTCGGCAAGCTTTGTGATTGGTCACTATTGTTCTCCCGGCATGACACGGGGTGCGACTTTACAAAATCTGGTCGTCAGAGTCAGTTAGTTTCAACTCTACGTCGCGCAAGCTCGTGTTTTGTTATCTGGCTATTTCCTTAACTGATACTGCGTATCTTGCTCTTGTGCTGTGCTGTGCCTTCATAAGTGCTGACTATGGCTGCATATTCTAACCTTGAATACGCTGACATAATGTACTGTTACGGACTTAGTGACGGTAACGCTGCTCAGGCGCGGAGAGAATATCAACTTCGTTTTCCCAACCGCCGACTCCCACACGTTAGTGTTTTTGGATCGACTTATCGGCGATTATCTGAAACTGGCAGCGTCCAAAGAAGCAGGCAAATTGACACTGGTCGTTCTCGGAGATACACGGCTGAGGACGAAGAGCTGATTCTTCAACGTTTTATTGACGACCCCAACATATCGACAAACATCGTAGCGCGTGAGCTTGCTATGTCACAGTGGAAAGTCTGGTCTGTAGTTCACTTATCAGGCCGACATCCATACCACTATCAACCTGTCCAGTCATTAGAAGAGGGAGATCCGCCAAGACGGCTTGAATTTTGTCGTTTTATGCTAAATGCCGACGCCGAAAGCGAAAACTTTTTAAAAAACATTCTGTGGACCGATGAGTCATGTTTTGACCGTGATGGTATCACAAATTACCACAACTTACATTACTGGGCACCGAAGGCAGAAGCAAATCCTAAGAAACTGAAACCAACCGCATCCCAGCGTAGATTCTCGCTTAATGTTTGGATGGGTATTATCGACGACAAATTAATTGGCCCACATTTTTTACCCCAAACATTAAATGGGGAACTTTATGAAGATTTCCTAAGAAATCATTTAACACCACTGCTCACGGATGTACCGGAAGACATAAGAGCAAACATGATGTATCAACATGACGGATGTCCAGCCCACTTCCGAATCACAATTCGACAATTGCTGGATGAAACCTACCCAAACCGATGGATAGGGCGCGGTGGGCCAATTCCGTGGCCTGCACGTAGCCCTGATCTTACGCCACTAGACTTTTACGTCTGCCAAAGTTTTTGGCATTTTTGAACTTTGAATTATTAACAAGGATCTGCTACGGCGTCAGCTATGATGTTAACTTAAATTTCAGTACAGTCGCGCCGTAAATCATTTTTAAATTGGCTCCAAATGATTTAATCTGGGATTTTTCATTAAAAAAGCTAAAAATCGAATTAACTCAAAAACTACTGAATTTCGGTAGAACATTTGGTGGCCTAATTTGCTGCATTTTAACCCTACTATGACGTCCTGCAAGGAATACGTCGAGTTACCAGTAACCCTGTAGACGGTTAACCAGACATGTGTTTTTTTTTTGTTTACCTTTAATTAATTGCCTATACCGATGGAGTATAGTAAAGTATAATTCTAACTATATCTTGTGACCTTGTGTTTCTGCAAATGTAGGTAACGCGAGAGCGGCGCGCACACACGATCGTGTTTGCATAAAGGTGTGTACTCACGAGCGAACAAAAACATGGTGAACACGAACATCGAACACTTTAAATGTTCAACAGGGTCCTGAGTTTCATCAGATGATCCGTGTTCGATGGTCGTGTTCACCATGTTTTATGCGTTCGTGCGTACACGCCTTGATATGTATTTTGTTATGCGGCAAAACATTAAATGTGTTTTTTAGCTATTCCGCCAGTGCGAACAACACACATGGTGTTTTAAACTATACGGATTGCCCGTACGATAAGTTCTTCTTATTTGCGATTCGACGGTACCTACTCGTACATCTACATCCATATATTATATTATACTGGTTGGGCCTAGTAGGTGACCCGTTTATTGCAGCCAAACATAGCAGTGAGTTTACTTACCTCAAAAATACCACTGAGCACACTGGAAATCTCCCAACACAGGGAAGTGTCCACAGTATCCACATCCTTGGAGAATCTAGACATCAGTCGACCAACGGGTGTGACTTCAAAGAATTGTAAGGGCGCCTTTAGCACATTGTCCAACATGACTGCGTGAAGCATCTTCGCTGCTTTCCAGCAAGCCAGGAACGGCATCAGATCGGTGAAGAATGATGCCATTGCTGAAATATCGTACATAGGCTTCGTCAGATTAAGGCGAAAGCGCCAGGGTAGACCGCGAAATTAAAATTTTCTTACGTTTTTGCTATTTGCAGTTCAATATTAGGTTGTCAATCAATCAATCAGCCAATCGCAGTCCACTGCTGGACATAGGCCTCTCCAAGGTCGCGAATCTTATTTTGATCAACATATATTAGGTTGTATGTTGATCAAAATAAGATTCGAATTAATCATCCATTACCCTATTGCATTTATATTTAAAAAATATGACATTTGAGGCCAATTCTATCTTAGAGAGTAGTATATGGTGTAGATAAAATTCCGCGGGTTCCCTTAGCGCAGATTAAGCGATATCGCTGTCGCAATCGGTAGTGATACTGACTGGTCCAAAGTGACTAACCAGGGGCTGCAGTCTCGACATAGATAGTTATCGCTTCACGACCGAATTCTGTCGTAAAGCGATCGCTAGATATGTCGAACCCAGAAAGCGAACCTATCCTACCGAGGGCAACAGCGATATCGCTTATATCTGAAAAGGCCTTAAGGCTGGCTTTCCACGAGAGCTGTGCGAGGAAGCTGAGTGGTATATTGCTAAGTGCAAGGTAGCGAATCAGTGAGTTGGGAAAAAAAACCACCAATAGAATAATTGTTAAGTTTTGAATGCAAGAAGCAGTTCAATTGATGGGTTTTTGCTTCTTACAGGACTGCTCCTTCACACAGGTCTGGTAGAAAGCCTGCCTGGTGAATACAGAGCGGCAATTTAGTGACCTACATTCTTTAAGGGCCTATGCACATGATGCGTTGCGGCGCCGCACCGCATCGTGTGCATCGGCTCTTAGGGGTTGATTCTAGCCGTCCCTCGTAGGTAGGTACTGAAAAACTTTTAACTGATTGATTTGTGATATAATAACTTTCATACATTCACACGTATCATTATGTATGTTTACTGTTGCATGGAAATATTTTTTTTGTTGGTTTGAGTTCCAAATAAAACTTAAGGATATCCTCCAGAACGTCATCAAAATTTAGGCAAGGTTTCAATAAATCTTACCTTGACCGAATCCTAGACCTCCATACACACCGAGGTACATGTCTCGCCGTTGTGTATCAACCGTGCCGTTTACGAGCTAAAAATATAATAAAAACTATGTTTATTGTATAATGTTTGGCAGTGACAGGCTAGCGAGAAATGATACAGGATACAGGAAGCCCCCCCGGCTTGTGGCTAAGTAATAGCAGCGAATCTGGTTAAGCTACGTTTGCCGTGGTTGGTCCGTGGCTGGGTGACCATCTTTACATACCAAGACCCCTCTGTGCCTCGGAAAGCACGTTAAGCCGTTGGTCCCGGCTGTCGTTCAGGGATCTTTGACAGTCGTTCGGGTCTTCAGAAGCCCGAAAGTGAAACTGACAACCAGTCTTAGGCCTTATAAAGGGGTATCGCATTACCACAGTCATACATCATACAGTCGTCCGACGAGAGCCCGAGCTGCTTACGTAGTTCGCCGAACTTCGTACGCAGCTCGGGCTTCGTCGGACGACTGTATGATGTATAGACTGTGGCATTACCCAGTAACTAGGTTGCGCAGTTCAGATAGGCAGTCGCTCCATGTAAAATACTGGTATTTAGCTGCGTCCCGTTAGACTGGAAGCCAACCCCAATATATTTGGGAAAAGGCTGGGCAGATGATGATGATATTATTTAACATTCGACTAGAAAAAACTCACTGAGAAAAACACCATTTATTTTTAGATAAAGCAGCACTTGGCTATAATTCAAACAGGTGTCTTTTCATAGGTAATTAGGTATTGATAAGAAATGATGCTGATAAAGATCGAACGCTGGAAAGACACGTTACAGTACGACACAACTTAGATGTAGCATCGGCAAAATTCGTAAAACCGATCACGATTCGAACTGAGTGCGCCTTCAACATCAACAATCTTTATTATTGTTTTTGGCGAAAATGATCTTTACGCATACGCAATAACTTGTAAAGTGATATTACCAAATACATTCCTAAAATTGGAATTAATTTATGCAAATTTTCAAATCTATGCTAAGTCTAAGTTGTGTCGTACTGTACGCAATAAGCAAATCAAAGTATTTTTCGCAATCAGCGATCTCCTTTATCTTTCCTTTATGAATACACAACACACACACAGCACACACACACAGCAGCAGCGCAGTATACAGCGGGTGTAATTGCGTAACACACAGTAAGACTCGATTTCATTTTGACAGTTCAACAACATTCATTGCGTTATTTACGGTGTTGAGAAGCCAAATTTTTCGAACATAAGAAGCATTGGATTAGCAATAAGCTTCAAAATGATTAAGATCCTGTTTGATAGTGTGTTATGCAATTAGGGTGCTGGGGTTTTACTGGGTGGTAAGTGTGGAGCCCTTTTATCTTTCATTTATGGATTAACATATACAGGGTCTTTAAATTAGCTAGAGAAAGTCCGCAGACGAGATGGGTATCGATATCCTAACATGATAAAACAAAAAAAAAAAATATTTTATGTTT
Source organism: Cosmia pyralina (assembly GCA_946251885.1). Taxonomy (NCBI): domain Eukaryota; kingdom Metazoa; phylum Arthropoda; class Insecta; order Lepidoptera; family Noctuidae; genus Cosmia; species Cosmia pyralina. The sequence goes on from OX276346.1 coordinate 20,145,182, forward strand.
TTTTTAGTGTCAAAAACCGTACGTAGTGTAATTGCTTAAAATTTCTGTTTTAAAATCAGTTAGTTTTGTGAAACTTCACAAACGTGATGGATAGCAACGTGATGACGGATGTGTTACGTGATGGGTGGAATAAGTAGGCATCTAGACATGATACAACAACAAAAAAGCATTTTCTCATTCATGCTTCAAGTAACTACCTACCAGCGGTCGTTGACTCCAAACAAAAAGAACTTCGAGTGAAGAAGTGTTTAAATATCGATACTCAGCATGTCTCAGCACGTGTGAATTTAATTTGACCTTGTACATGCTAAACATCCTGTTTAAGGTATAAGTATACGGCATGTATTTTTTCGATCTTAAATTAATAGATTAAGGGGGAAGCGCCAGGAGAGCCCGCGAAATTCAAATTTTCTTACGTTTTTTGCAATTTGTAAGTCAGTCTTAGGTTGTATGTTGATTAAAGTATGATTCGCTACCATAACAAATATGTATTTACAGAATTATAATCATTAGAATCAGCAATACAACTCCTTAAGTTAGTACAATCCTCAAATGTCAAGATTTCATGAAATAGTCATTCAACAGGATTACCTGGTCTTAAAGAGTTGTATTGATGACTTTAATGAATATAATTATGTAAATACATACTTGTTACGGTCGGGAATCAAATTTTGATCAACATAAAACCTAATACTGACTTGCAAATTGCAAAAAACGTAAGAATTTTTGAATTTCGCGGGCTACCCTGGCGCTTTCGCCTTAATGGAGTAGGAAAAAATGAAAAAACTGACCATTTTGTCGTCATTGGACCATATCGCGAGCCAGAAGTTGACGCTGATTTGTAGCGTGTGTAGAATGATGTACATTATGATAGTTGCTACTGCTGCCTTTACGCCGATTTTTGATAGGTAGTGCACGTAAACTTCTCCTTTTACCTAAGCAAATAAAAAAAAAATAGATAAAGAAACCATAACGAAGCGTAGAATCAGTATCAGACTAAATAATAGTAGTATGAAAATAAAACAAGTATCAGTATAAAAAATAATAATACTTTTCATACTTCCTTGTCAAGGAGTACCTATTTAATAAATAGGGGGTTATAATAAAACTGAGTAGGTAGGCTTCGTAGATCATTAAATCTATACTAATATAATAAAGCTGAAGAGTTTGTTTGTTTGAACGCGCCTATCTCTGGAACTACCAGTCGGATTTGAAAAAATATTTTTGCATTTGATAGCCCAATTTTTGAGAAAGGTTATAGGCTAATTAATATCACACTATGACCTTTAGGAGCCGAGCAAAAAGAAAAAAGTTAAAGAAGAACACTAAGCGAAAACGAAGTAATAGCGAGGGCGGGCGATAGGTAATTTCAAGCGAACGAAGTCGCGGTAGTTATTTATAAAAACCGGCCAAGTGCGTGTCGGAATTCGCAAATTTAGGGTTCCGTATCAAGTCTGATTTATCAATATATTGGTATTTGTTAGTAAAGTTCATAGATCAATGGGAAGTTAAAAAAGACTTCGGAACAAAATTTTGTAAAACTGACTTTAGTGGCTTCTGATTTCTTTGTTTTCCAATATTTTTTAAAACACCAAGTTAAAGTATTTATCTACTCAACGAGATCTAAACAACGATACCCCACTTGATGGAGTAGGTAAAAATCATTTTTTCGGGCCTCCTTTAGCTGTATTTAAATATATTTTTTGACAATTTGTATGGTTGACCCAAAGCCATACAAATGGTCAAAAAATATTTTTCAAGGTGCTTATACTGTGAAAATTTAAAGACTGTACTTCCAACCGTTTGGCTATAAAACCTGCGTGAAAGATGACGGACACGTGAGTGACAGCAATAGGGCTCCGTTTAGCTCCTACGGGTACCGAACCCTAAAAATAGAAGAGCTTTTGATAACTTTTAGGTGCAGCGCAGACGACAGACTATCCGTGACACACTTTTTAGTCTGTGAAAATAGAAGCTAAGCAATTATAAGCAGTAACGCATACGACCCGCAAAAAGTCCGGCGCACAAAAAATCCGTGTCATTCTGGCAGAACGTGCCGCTGCGCCGCACAAAAGTGCGCGAAACAAATAGAACGTTTGCTTCAACGCGCGCTAACGCAGACGGCGCACACTTTTAGAATGCAATCTGAACTCGTTAGTGGGGGACATAGCGTCTACGTCCCTACATTTCTGCCGACAGAATGATCGAAGATGAAGTCGTGTGCGTGGAGTCTGCATAAAATCCGCGAAGGATTTTTTGCATGTCATGCAAACATTTTGTGCGGCACAGACTCGATCGCACAAAAATTGTGTCGTCTGTGCTGCTGATCAGCAGGTACTCACTTTTCCAGTTTCAGTTTTCTCGGTCTCAATAAGCTGATCAAATTGTGGATCCTCGTCTATTGGCTTCTTTTCTTTATCTACCTTTTCCTTCACTGCGGCCTCGCCATGGTCACCTAGAAAATGTATGATGTTTAGGTATGTCGTTTGTTCTCAACATGAGTGACACTCAACTGCATGGTCCTCACATGGTCTGACCAAAATAATGCCTGGAATTTAAAATAAACTGTGACCTCCGAGTTTAATTCACTGTTTCTTCTCAGAGTAGCCGGTTAGGAGACACCGATCGCTTCTAGCGCCTCCCGGCTCTAAAACAAAATTCTCGGGGTAGGTCAAAAAAAAAACCAAAATCGAATTTGACAATCGCGACTCCACGTGGAGTCGCGATTGTCAAATTCGATTTTAGTTGTGTCAAAATTGTTTTTAAATTTAGAGATTTTTTTTTTGCGAATAGCTTTAAGAGTAGCCAAAAGTAAGGCATTTTAGTGATAGTTTAGTTAGTTTAGTTCGGTGTATAAGAGAATCGGCACCATTATAGCATTTATCATTCGTTTTAAATAGTTTTAATATACTACAAACATGCAAGGTACCCTTGTATAACTTCGTTTACCTGCATCCATGGTTTCTGTGTCTGAAGCCCCCGTTGATATCGAACGAGCCCATTGTAATTTACGATGAAATTCCGAACCAAGTTTGTTCTCTAAATCGTTTTTGATGTCTGCCAAATCTGCGGGAATATTGTCAGTAAACGGTCAATTATCTACTCGTAGTTATGTGAATATTCTTTAGTAGCCTTCACGCATGACATGCGTTTCACAATTACGTTCTTCGGCTGACTCCGAACAACAATAGATGTCGCGTTAAACTATCAAATAAGAAAATAGAGGAGCTCGTGGCTAAGTAATAACAGCACGGGTCGATCCATCAGGTTAAGCTACGCTTGCCGCGGTTGGTCCGTGGATGGGTGACCATCTTTACATACCGAGACTCCTCCGTGCCTCGGAAAGCACATTAAGCCGTTGGTCCCGGCTGTCATTCGTGGATCTTTGACAGTCGTTACGGGTCGTCAGACGTCCGAAAGTCAACCAGTCGTACCAAGGGGTATCGTATTACACAGTTACTGGGTTGTGGAGGTCAGATAGGCAGTCGCTCCATGTAAAATACTGGTATTCAGCTGCATCCGGATGGACTGGAAGGCGACCCCAAAATAGTTGGGAAAAGGTAAGGTAAATTAATTATCAAATAAGAAAATAAAATGAACCATGACTGGGTGCTTCAATGAGCAGAGCTCTGGTATCCAAGTGGGTTCACATCTATCCTAACTAATGCTAATATTATAATGCGAAAGTGAGTTTGTTTGTCACGGCCTGGCCACGACATTGCGCGGCGGCGGCAGTGGCACCGGTTTTCCTAATTCATTGCGTGTGATCCCAACTAGCCACAGTGCGTTGCGCGTCTCGACCGCGCAATAAACAGATAAAACGCTTGCCGCGCCGCAATTCACGCAATGTCGTGGCCGGGCCGTTACGCTTTCACGCTAAAACGGCTGAACGGATTTGGATGTAAGCTAGTACAGATCTATACTAGTCTATACTAATATTACAAACAGGAAAAATTTGTTTGATTGTAAGTTTGTATGTAGGGGGTATGTACCTAATCTCTGGAACTACCAGTCGGATTTGAAAAATAACTTTTACACATGATAGCCCAATTCTTGAGGCTATTAACATCACGCTACGACCCTTAAGAGCCGAGCAAAATGAAAAAAAAGTCAGAAAGAACGTTAAGCGAAAACGAAGTAATAGCGCGGGCGGGCGATGAATAATAATAGTCTGGAGATACGGAACATTTTGAAATTTCCATTTTGAATGTTTGAAGTTAAGTATATGGGTTAACGCCAAAAACGGCCGTTTTTGGCGTTAACTGCTAAGGCTTCGTACCTAGGAGGTTTAGTATTGATTTTTTTACTAAAAAAATTCCACCTCATCTGACTAAAAATGTGAGCATAAGAAATTTCAAAATGTTCCTTAACTCCAGACTTATGATTTTTTTTCTCAATGGTGGCGCTAGTTGGCGGCAATACTTGCCTTAACATGAAATTTCACGCGGACGAAGTCGCGAGCAGAAGCTAGCATAATAATTTTATTTTATTTTTATACTTTTTGTGAAAAAAGTAGTAAAAAAGTTGTAGAACGTTATATTACAGGTACCTGGTCTGCTACTTTTAAAAATACCAGCATTGGTAGTTTATACCTAGGTACTCGTAGAACTCAGTAGAACTCATACCGTCTTATTACAAAACAAGGTTCATCTTCAAACCCAGGTTTAAACCATGGACCCTTTTTTGAATTTCGAGCTTTATTCTGACACGTTAAGATGTCAGTTTTACAAAACTGACAACTTAGTACCGGACTAAGTTGTCAGTTTTGTATAAAGAACTGTATTTCTATCAAAGCTAGGTTCATATTACAAAAACTGGCTCGATGGTTTAAACCATGACGAAGAAAAACCTCGTTTTGTAATAAGACCGATTGTGTTATCAATCACTCAATTGCCTTCAGTCTTGGTTTATTTCATTATTAAGAAAATGGCACCAACAAGAAAAATTTGAAAAGTTACCGGGAAAATTGGAAAATTCGGGAAACTGAAAGTGCATTTTCTACAGGAATTTTGTATGGCTTACGTATTGAAATTTGGACAGGACAACGTCTGTCGGGCAACTCAAAATAAGTAGTAGCAAAGACAAGACTGTACATTGAATATTTTTGAAAAAAAAAGCCATATCTACGAGGTATGTTCCTTCGTATGTTTGCCTTGATTGGCGAAAAAACGGCTGAACGGATTTGGATGAAAGGCTCACAGATAGTTCATAACCTGAATTAATAATTTTAATCCCGGTAGCATAGATCCCGTGGGATATTTGCCAACATCCACGCAGGCGAAGGCGCGGGCGAAAGCTAGTCATGAATATATTCGCACACGGAAATTGAATACTTACTGAATAAAGTAGCTATCTGAATTTTGAAGGTTTTAAGATAAAGTATCTAAGCGCAGATTTATTTGTCTACCTTAACTGTGACCTCAATGATATTACGCTTATAAAGGATAGATACGCTACGTTCATAATGAGCGGCGCGGGCGGAGTCGGCGTTCAGATATCGTTGCGTTGTTATTACAAATACTTAGGTACATACGTATATATTAGTTTTCAACTACGACTGCAATAGATAATACGGAACGTATGATATAGAAACAGATAGCTTGGAATTTTAAACATATTATTGTCTCGCCACGGACACACTTTGTTTCGCTCGCTGCTATTAGCAGACTAAATCAAATTACAACAATTGTCTGAATTTGACTGCAACATTTTGCACGCGCTAGTGCGACATCTACCTCTTTATTTATATAATATCATTGGTCACTAATCGCGCGCTTACATTTATAGTGCTTATATTGTTTTAAGGATTACCGTAGAAACATGTGCCAAACTCACCTTCAGCTGACGCCGAGCGCTCTGCAATCGTAAGATGGTGTATTAGGAACTCAGCGAAGGCGCCCTTCTTCTCGAGCAGCTGCTGGTAGGAGCCGGTCTCCGACACCTCCCCGTCGCGCAGCACCACCACCAGGTCCGTGTGCGCCAGGTACGACACGTTGTGCGTCACCCACACGCGCGTCTTGCCCTTCAGCAGCCCGCTGGGGCCCAGCACCTGCACGAGAGAGAGAGAGAGAGTCATTGCCGTCTCCCGCTTGCAGACATCGCACCACTACACTACACTAAGCACCTTGTCGAAGATGTGCTTGCCCACGTGCGAGTCCACGGCGCTGAGCGGGTCATCCAGGAAGTAGTTGTCCGCGTCGCAGTACACCGCGCGCGCCAGCGACACGCGCTGCTTCTGACCGCCAGAAAGGTTTATACCTATTTCGTAAATAACGGTTAAATATCAGTTTTTGCACGTAACAATGCCATTAACCTCTGCGACTTGGATTGCGAGCTTTGCTCAAGTTGGCAAACGATCGAGGGTTTTTTATTTTTTTTTTTACTTGAATTTTTCTAACAGACAAGAGTTTCCTTAGCATTTGAATCCAACTTTGAATACCAAATTAAATTATTAATAATTCATACCTTTTTCACCGATCTCAGTCTGGTCCCCTCCGGGAAGTATTTCTAGATCAGTCGCAAGCGCACACGCTTCCAATATTTTATTATATTTGTTTCGGTCCATATCCTGATCGAACAAGATGTTATTTTGTAGTGTCGCATTTTGAATCCAAGCTTGTTGCGAGACGTACGCAATATTGCCTGAAATATTGAATTTCATTTAGAAAATAGATCCAGTTTTGATGGAATATTAGGAATTTTTGAAGTGAAACTTCTTTAGGCGCGTTGAGCGATTTTTGTTAGGCGGAAATCTTATGGGTTCGGTCACCGACATGCGCCACCAACATGCGTCACCGACATGCGACATGCTATGCATAGTTTTACGTTTAAGTTTTCACTTCTGTCGGCAGTCTTCATGGCTATGTATCTGGAGAAGTCCTACCTTTAATATTAACACGTCCAGAAATCTTGTCCATGTCTCCAAGTAAGGCAGAGAGTAGAGAGGTCTTGCCTGACCCCACTCCGCCTACAACGGCTACCAGTGAACCGCGAGGTACACGTAGGTTCAGGTTCTTGAGGACTGGCTCGTCACCCCACGTGAAGTGGCCCTTCTCTATCACGATTTGATCTTCTAAAAACGAATTCTCATTTATTGTTTATAATTTATGAAACGTCACAGAACAACAAAAGAAAAATGTATGCAGGCAACAACGAAAGCAATACTTATATCTACATTATTTTTGCGTGTGTAAATAGGTTTGAAGCTTAAGATACAGTCAGACTACAGCACCCACGTGGGTGCCTTCATACTTATCTCTTTTGTCAACTAAGTATACAACCTGCAGACAATTCTTTAGTAAATAAATAAAACTGCCTGAAACAGCATTCTGATATTCAAACTCAAACTCAAAGCATTTATTTCAAATAAACCAATTACAGGCACTTTTGAATTGTCAATGGGTCGGTCAGTCAGAAAGATGAAGCTAGTTGCCCATTCCAAAGCGTAGTAGATCCCTATGGAGAAGAACGGGCAAGAAACTCCACGGACACTCTTTTAAATCATAATATTTTTACAAAATATTGGTTACATCGTTCAAGTTGAAAATATACATGTGAGAACAATGTAGAAAGACGTGCACGTTAAAAAGCGTCCGTAATAAAAATATAATAACTAAAACAACTAAATTAAATATTAAAATTAAAAATAGCCATGGCAGCTAAGAGACGACCAGTCCCAACTGACGGCGCCCGTTCACGAACATGACGCATGGATCAGCACCATTTAGCTCAACCATTTTGAAGGGAACTTAATGATCCAACACACACGCCACCATCAGCGAGACATTTGAGTGAGCATGACATACTCTCAACCGCCAGGGCACACTCAAGTCAGTGAAAGACGTACCCAGTAAAAGGTAGCTTAATAGTAGCTACATAGTGCTCACACGTGCTATGCAATTATATAATACTAAGAGATTGAATCTAAACAATGCAAAGAAAGTTTTCTCTCATCTTAATGTTCAGCAGGTCCAACAATATATCCGAATGCTAATCAATTAATTAATGCGTCCTTGTGGAGCAGGACAAGCATTCAGCCAAGCATTTTTGTCAGCGATGTAATCCCCCAACTTATAATATGCCTGGCTGCATAGTGTGCGTTTTATACAAGATTTAAATTTCCTTTCATTCAGCTGGAGTATGTGGGGAGGTATTTTATTATAACATTTTAAACAGTACCCCATGAAGGATGAGTCTACTTTAGCCAGTCTGAAACCTGGTTGAACTAATTGGTCCCTATTTCTAGTCCTATAATTGTGACCTTCACCTCTTTTACCGAAAATTTTATTCTGATTTTATTAATTTTATTCTGAAACATGCTAGGTACTTACTCTCGTCTGGGTTGTGTTCTATTGCACCGATATCCAGTTCTTCAGAGTTTAAGAATTTGTTAAGTCTCTTTATGCTGACTACATTCTGCAGGTAAAAACACGATTTCAAAATTATTTCAACTGGGCAAGAAAATGTAGTAAAAAAAATATCTAATTTATTATGTAGTGAAATTTCACTGACCCGTCATGGATATATCAATATCAAATCATGATAAAACAACAAGTGTATTACTTACAACGTGTCGTTTTGCATCCTCGTCAAATTTAAAGGTGTGGTATAGACCATCAAACCGAACAACTTTTTCCATGGCACCAACATCGTAATCGCGAAAAAATAATCAGCCATCCCATATTTGCATCGAGTAAGTAATATACAGTAAATTTTTTTTTCGCGATTACGATGTTGGTCCCATGGAGAAATTTGTTCGGTTTGATGTTCTGCATCACATCCTGAAATTTGACGAGGATGCAAAATGACACATTGTATATTTTTTAATGTTTTTTAAACAATCTTTTATTATTCTGGATATCATCTAGGACCAAAGTCCTTATCAAGACGAATCAAACGAGCCCATACTCGACAGGGTTGCGTCGTTTTATTACTGAGTTCCTGTGGCCACCTTCTAGCTCCATAATCAGATCAGCTCGATGATACCAAAATATTGAATTGTCACCGATTTTACATACATATGCCAAATTTTAACTCAATCGAACACCGGGAAGTGGGACAAATTTAACTTGTAAATTTTTAAGACAACTTACATACGAACAATCAATCAATCTGCCTAGCCTTTTCCCAACTATGTTGGGGTCGCCTTCCAGCTTAACCGGATGCAGCTGAATACCATTATTTTACATGGAGCGACTGCCTATCTGACCTCCACAACGCATTAACTGGGTAATACGATACCCCTTGGTAAGACTGATTGTCAGATTTTCGGGCTTCTGACGACCCGTAACGACCGTCAAAGATCCACGAATGACAGCCGGGACCAACGGCTTAACGTGCTTTCCGAGGCACGGAGGAGTCTCGGTATGTAAAGATGGTCACCCATCCACGGACCAACCCCGGCAAGCGTAGCTTAACCTGATGGATCGACCCGTGCGGCTGTTATTACTTAGCCACGAGCTCCTCGTATACTCCTCCTCCTCCTTACATACGAACATTTCAAGTTAAATAAAAGCTTGTAAAAATTAACCAACCTGTATAACATCCGATATTACATTAGGCAGCATGGACATTGGGAATCGAAGTATATTGAAAAGGGACAATGCAACGAATGCCCGCTTAGAATCCAGTACTTCCGTATCATTTACCAGCACGAAGCATGTGAATGACATCAAGGATACCTAATCGACATAATCAATAGGTTAATCATTTCATTGACAACATTTCAGCAACAGATTACCCCAACAGGGCACCAATCATCATCAATACTTACTAAGAAAGGCGTACAAATCCATATGAATATCATTCCTGAATTTAAGAATGCCTGCCTCTTGAGCAAACCCAATTCCTTGTTCCTTATTCTTAAAATATGATCGTGGAAGCTTCCTTCCCACGCGTACATTTTGAGGACCTGGTAGATAAATGGTTATAAGAAATAAATGTACCGAAGAGTTATTTAATTTAGCTTATCTTCGCGTTGAGATTATGTCAAGCGTAGGCGTCTACGTCGCGTAGACGCAGAGTTAATGCATACGTGGCGCCTGCGGTGTCGCTCGTGTAGTCGTGACGGTATAGAAAATTACGTGGCGTTAACATTGCGTTTAACCAGCGTCTGTAATGTGTTTACGTCAGACGCCTACGCTGGACTAATATCATAATTATTATGTGAAGGTTTCCTTCAGGTATGTATGTTACCTTAATTCCATTTAGTACTTCGCTCATAAGCTTGATTCGTTGATCTTTCTGGTGCATCAATCTAGATTGCAGTTTCTCTTGATAGCCAGCTAACACACCGTTGATAGGCATAAGTACGATGATGACGGCTAAGCCAGCCATGACTGAAGGCCCTAGCACGCCCCATAGGAAATACAGGGCCAGGGCAATTTGTAGGGGAGCAGACCATAGCAAGTTTACGAAGGTCAAATTACTGAACCTAAAAAATACAGAATGATTTAAGTATGCCAGATTCGAATTTGGGGTCTTAGGCAGTCGGCACGGCAGAAGATTATTAGAAATGTATCTATTTCATTAATTCACTGCTATGCTCCTCGATACTCCGAGGTCATTCATACATTCTCCGAACATTGAAATGTATACTTTATTCCGATTAGATAGTTAACAAAATCGTCTGTCGTGCCGTTACCGCGTGCGCTATTCGCGGAGTTAGCCACACTCTTATAATTACCTAAAGAATGAGTTTTGGTTTGCTAAAGGCACTTTGGAAATTGTTTTAGACAAAAAGATTTTTTTTTTTTTTTTTAGATTGGAAGTCTTCGGCACTTTCGGGATTGGTTTTTAGTTGAAATCGCAACAAATACCTACTCATCCTATTGCAGTTTTTAAGAACTGAGGTATGTTACCTCTAAGCCGACGTTCGCACGGACGTAAAAATATCGTGGCGGGATTTTATCGCGCACTGGATTTTCAACTCTCGTTGTTGAGCCGAGCATTGAGAATCCAACTTAACAACAACAGAGTGCATTCTAGCTCATCGAAAAAACACACTGTTGGATTTTCAACTCTCAGCGCTAAGCAGAGCGTTGTAAATCCAGTGCGCGAAATAAAATCGTCGCGATATTTTTACGTCCGTGCGAACGTCGACTTAATCTTGTTTTAAATCATAGACTTTCAAGTGCCGGAAAATAGTTATCTCAGTAGGTATAATTTTTTCTTAGTTATCTAACAGGAAAAGACTGGTATCTAACTAGTATCTATCTATAATATAGATAGATACCAGTTTTAACCACACAGTGTGTGTTTTACAGTTTTACCAGTTTTTTTTGTGTCCGTTACCCCCCCCCCCCCCCCGCGCCAGCTAAACGGTTAGTTTTGGATGGGTGAAAAAATTCACGGTAGTAGGATATAATAACCAAGTTAAAACGAAAGCTATCACATCTAAGTAGGCTTTTCAAGTTTATGAGTAAATAGTCAACCAACTACGGAACCCTTTATTGTGCGTGGTTCGACACGCATTTGGCCGGTTTTTAATAAAAATATTTACCTGTCTACATCAGTGGACATTAAGTTAATTATTTCTCCAACGGTCGACTCTTTTCGTGCAGCATTAGACAATGTAAGAGCTTTCCTGTATACTACACTACAAAGTGAATTTTTGATTTGTATGCTGACAACGGCTACTTTGATGAAATACTGTCCCAGGAGCATGCTTTGTACAATAACACATCCAAATAAACCGACGGCGTACATATAGCCTTTCCACACAGGCTGATCGCCGCTTTCAATAAATCCAATGAGATAGCTGCAATAAAAAATGTCTTGATGTTGAAACAAATAAGTTTTGCAGATTATAATTAAGTACCTAATTATCTTTGCTTATTTTGTGATTTTGACCGTTTGAGCATTTCAGGTACATGACAATTTGTACTTAAATTAAAGGTAACTTTTCCACAAGGTTTATTCAAAATTAAATGAAATCTCAAAAAAAACAAAGTACCTGTACCTGGTACCTGTTTACCTCGTAAAAAGGTATATCGCGAGAAGACCCGTTTTTGGTTTTGTTTAAAAAACAAAGTAACATATGTACTTAAGTACCTATGTATAGTGCCACAAACTTCGGTCAGTAACGGTGGCGATGTCGGTGAACAAAATATGACAAGCCTTGTCACTTTTCCTAGTGATTTCGTAAGTTCCAATTAAAGCCACCGGGTTAGATAAGTTTGTGGCAAAAGTGCCAGTGACAGTGAACGTCAAAATATTGAGTAAAGACTCAATATTTTGACGTTCACTGTCAATTCATTGTACACACGGCTACACATCAAGCTATACATTTCCAGTTTACACTGACCTCTCATTGTAAGGCAATCCTATACAATGCGAGATAAGCTTATACTGGAAACGAATAGCTTGATCTGTGGCCGTGCGTACAATATTTTATAATTGTAAAAAGTTTCAAAAGTATTAGAGAGACCTTTACCAATGAAACTGTCGGTACTTACTTAATAATAAAACTTACCCGTGAGTTGAGTAATTTCGACGCACATAATAGGTATGTCAAGGCTAGACTACTCACCTAAGTAATTGAGGTGACGCGAAAATAAGTACATCGTGGATCACTTTGAGGAACACGGCGAACAAGAACTGTCCTCCGAAAGCTAAGCACACCACTGGCAATATCGACATAGGTTTCTTCGCCCGCTTCTGACTCGCAGGGGCAGAGTCGCCGGCTGAAGCATTCGCATTGCTGGAACCAAGGGACAAATATTAACATCAATCAATCGATAGTTTTATGATTGGTCTTGTCTAATACGTAATACCTACTATTCGGCGAAATTAAATTTTTCTTACGTTTTTTGCAATTTACAGGACACTGACTATCTGTAGTATGTTGATCAAACTATGATTCTCGACTATAACACATAGTATAATAATAATTATTAAAATCATCAACAACTCTCAAATTAACCTATTGAATGACTATTTTATGAAATCATGACATGCATTAACACCATAAGATTAACACCAATAATAATTCTAACTTAGTGAGATGTATTGATGACTATAATAGCTTTTGCCCACGGATTCGTCCGCGTGGAGGTCGAAAATTATCGCACTGGAACGTACAGTCAGCAACAAAAGTCGATTAACACTTGCAGTTTTTTAATCTTAATTATTAAGCGAAATATTTAATTCAAATCGGAACAGAAGTATTTAAAATTTTAAGTACATTAACTCTTAACAGATAAACGAAAAAAATGCAGTTTATCGAAGAATTTTGTGTTAATAGATGATATCAAAAAATAGCAGTGTTAACCGACTTCTGTGGCTGACCATACTACCGGGATAAAAAGTACCTATCCTATGTTCTAATCCAGGTCATGGGTCTACCCATGTGCCAAATATCATCGAAATCCGTTCAGCCGTTTTAACGTGAAAGCGTAACAATCAAACTCATTTAGGCATTTATAATATTAGTTAGGATAGTTAGGACTCTTATGGTTATAATTTATTTAAAAATGTAAATACATATTCGTTATAGTCGCGAATCATATTTTGATCAACATACTACCTGACACCGACTTGCAAATTGCAGGAAACGTTAAAAAAAAATAATTTCGCGGGCTATCTTTGCGGATCCACCTTAATAACCTAACATCACGCTTTTATTCTTGAAGAGATAAGCAGAGTTGTACTTATAGTCCACCCACATTTTGCCAGCTATGCTATAAGTCCCTATTATAGGGCGCAGGCCTGTTGCCATTTTGACTTCGTAACACAATCATGATCAGGCTTTCAATAATATACTCCTATATTATATAGAAATCGAGTACTGCTCCATATTTCTGCGAAAAATTTCGTTTGTTCGTCTACTCTGTATGACCAACGCAATAATATTGAATTGTCAAAGCTATTGTGATTGAGTGGAGTGTGTTTCATATTATTAAGTAGCATGCCGTTTTTATAGGGGGTAGAATGGGATGGAATCAAATGTATCCTGTTCAGATACAAATGCAACCACAATAAAAAGCGCACATTCCGTGACTGCGGACATAAACAAGAGACTATCAGAGTAATTGCAACAAATTACTCGAGTATTTTAGTGTCAATGTGTCATTCTCGTTGTTTAATAAGAATAACAAATTGGTACCTATTCGTTTTGTTCAGCGAGTTGAGATTACGATTTAGTTCCTTTTAATAAGTACCTTTTTCTTACAAGAAGAAACGATTTCTTGAGTAGGTAGGTATTTGATTACAACTTACTAACTTCTTTTCTATCTCTGAATTTCTCAGTAGCAACCCGGAGTCCGGATTTGTGCCCGGTTGATGGAAAATAGGCTCATATATTAGGTACATGGGACACAACTGGCAAAATTTGGGTGTAGGACGTAGGTAGGTACTATAGGTAGGTACCTACTCCTCTGCCTAACCCGTCGGGGAAATAAGGCGTTAATTTATGTAACTTTAATTAATTTTAAACTATAATTTTCATCACATCGCACTAATCACACTAATATTATAAAGGCAAAAGTTTGTGTGTGTGTGTATGTTTGTTACTTCTTCACGCTCAAACGGCTGGCCCAATTTTGATAAAATTTTGTATGGAGGTAGCTGACACCCTAGATTAACACATAGGCTACTTTTTATCCCGGTCTATCGGGTGGAACCGCGGGGCGCAGCTAGTACTATAATAAAATATGATATTGAAAAACAGATAGATGTGATGTAGCTACAATAACTGAATAACCTACTCTCAGAGCTCCGTGCAGTACCCTACCAGTGCAAGAAATCAAGAATTGAAAACGAAAGCGAGGTCACAAAGTCACAAGTTGCGTTACTTTCATTATTAAGTATTGTAAAATCAACTGCGTTGCCTCGAATTATATTTTAACAAAGTTGTGAATAGATTGTACAGAGCTACTGCCTATTCGGAAAGGCAATAGGTATAGACAATCCCCTTGCATAATCAGCCTATAATGTTCCCACTGCTGGGACACAGGCCTTCCATTTCTGTGAGAGGGAGTGGGCCTCACCATAATCCACCACGCGGGGCCAGTGTGGGTGTGGGTCTTTGAATTTTTGGTTTTAGGACATGCCGGTTTGCTCACGATGTTTTCCTTCACCATCTAAAGAGCAGTGGTGATGACATAATTTACACAAAGTAAAGTGCCAGCTTGGGTTCGAATCTACAACTCGTAAAGTCTCGGCCGTTACCACTGGGCCACCACTGTTCTACAAACAAAAAGATTTTAAAAATCTGAAACCGTTAAGGGATTAAAAACTAATATTACCCAGTATTGTCAGGTGGTACCAAAAATATTTCTCGGTATCTTTCGAGTTTATCATTACATGGACAGATGCGCGCGGTGTTCTTATCTAACTATATGTATTTGTTTCGCAAATCACAATGACTTGCACAGTAAATAAAATCTTTTTCCCTCTTGAAGAATTAATAGTCAATCCATCTACTTAGGAATTTTCAATTGAATTTTTTTTTTTTATACCACCGTCTTTTTAGATAAGTTTTTGGTTATTGAGGCCTACCTACCTGAATACCTAATGAATATACTTACACAAAACTTTTCATGTTTTCCTACTCAGTTAATAACGTAATATTACCTAGGTAATTCCCAACAGTAAACCCACCATAGAACATGCTAATCTTCAAATAAATCATCATCTTCCTGCCCTTATCCCATATTACTTGGGGTCGGCGCAACACGTTTTCTTCTTCCACTCTCCCCTGTCAACCGTCACGCTATCATTCACTCCCTTCTCTTTCATATCATTCCTCACACAATGCATCCATCTTTTCTTTGGCCTTCCTCTGCCTCTCCATCCATCAACATATATATATAGATAGATATTCATCACTCTTTTAATCACATGCGTTTCGTCTCTCCTCATTACATGCCCATACCAAGACAAACGATTTCCTTTCAACTTTTCTGTCACTGGCGCCACTTTCAAACTTCCTCTTATATACTCATTTTCTTTTATATTCTTCAAATAAATAACTTGTTAAAAGAAACTCAAAGTAAATTGAAGGAACTGGTATTTCATAATATTATTATGTTTAATGAGATAATGTAATGACACACACTGTATATGTTTTAATATTATGAAATAAATCACGCGGAAATCGCGGAATTGTGGAAATCGGTTGTCATGGTATGGGCATGTGATGCGGAGGAGTGAGGAAAATGTCGTGAATAAAGTTTTGAGTATGAATGTCGATGGCTATACTAATCTTCAAATAAATAACTTGTTAAAAGAAACCCAAATTAAATTGAAGGAACTGGTATTTCATAATATTATTATGATTAATGAGATAATGTAATAATGACACACACTGTAAATGTTTTAATATTATGAAATAAATCGCGCAGAAATCGCGGAATTGTGCGGAAATCGGTTGTCATGGTATGGGCACTAGTATGGGCATGTGATGCGGAGGAGTGAGGAAAATGTCGTGAATAAAGTTTTGAGTATGAATGTCGATGGCTATAAGAGTAGGGGAAGACCAAAGAAACGATGGATGGACTGTGTGAAAGATGACATGGCTAGAAAGGGGGTGACTACCGAGATGACGACTAATAGAGAAGTATGGAAAAAAGGACATGTTGCGCCGACCCCAAATATATTGGGATAAGGGCAGGAGAATGATGATGATGATGATGATTATGAAATAAATGCGCTGTTTTATATTATAATAGTGACCCCACGACCCGGCCCTGCTTCGCACGGTTTTTACGACTTGACAAAACATAAAAGTTTATATATTATATATAAGTTAAATATTAATGTATGATGCCTATAGACCTTCCGGAATAAATTCTAAAATTATCGTTAAAACCGCATCAAAATCCGTTGCGTATTTTAGAAGAACAACGCGACCACACAGACACGACAGATACGAAAAGCGACTTTATTTTATAATAAGTATAGTTGTACTAGTTACTTACGTCGCTTTTATTTTTATAACTAGACCACCCTAATATTGATAATTGAAAATGGCGGCCGAACTAGTAGGTTTTAAGGGTGGGGGTGTTGGGATGACGTGATAGCTTTTTCGATTTGGCAAATCAACATTTTGTGATGGCTTATGTAATTTCCAAGTTATGTAAAAATAGATTCTAAGCACTATTATTATATGTTTATGCTCATGTTATACTGAACATAAATAATTAGGTTTACAAATGAATAATAACGAACTTAATGTAATTAAAAAATATCCTGCGCAGTTACATTCGATTCCAGTACAAGAGGAACAAAAATTATTATGCAGGTATGGTATGCCGTATTATGCATAGCCATCGTGTGGTTGTCTGAGTATTTGTTCATGAGCCATTAACCTCTTGAGCGCCTGACTATATACTATCATCATCTGCCTAGCCTTTTCCCAACAATGTTGGTGTCGGCTTCCAGTCTAACCGGATGCATCTGAATACCAGTATTTTATGCACCGGTACTACCAGTATATTTTCAAAGTCCACAGATATAAAACATATAATAGTAGGACGGGGAAAAAGTTCCTTCTTATTTTATACACAAATTCAAGACATTTTTATTCATAGTTAATTTACATTTGAATAAAATATATATGTGTCATTTGCCAAATGGGTCAACCCTTCAGCCATGTCGTAACTATTAATATTTCCGATTTTGCTCCACTTTTTCAAAAATGGCATGGACTTTATCCTTAGCAGGGCGACCAGAGCGTGCTGCATCTTTGACATCAAAATTGAAAATGCTTGAACCAACTTTGTGCTACTGTTACTGACACTGCATTAAGTCCTTAGCAAAGAGTATAATTAACTAATAAAGGAAGTCCACATAAATGTCACAGTTTTTTTTCGTGGCTTGTGTTGCATTTTTGCCTTTTTTAGAATAAAACTTCAAAATGTATCGAATTTCTTCGTTAGATTCCAATAATACTCCAGTGTTAGATTCACTCATTTTGGCGGACAGAAAAACAATTGAAAAATGGCGGGAAATCATTTTTAATTTTAATTTTTTTTAAATGTCATTTATTTAATGGTATCAAAACCAGCCAGATGCAGATAGTACTGCCAAAGAGATTTTATTACAACTTTATAACTATAAAAAACTTTTTCCCCGACCTATTATTATTAGGTTGGGGAAAAAGTCTTTTCGCATTATAGTATGTATAAACTTAAAATAAAGTCTCTTTGGCTATACTATTTGTATCTGGCTGATTTTGGTATCATTGAAAGTTTAAATTTTAAAGAACATAATTCCAAATTCAAATCAGGAAAATGTGTGATTTTCATTTGTTTTTCGTACTGTCAAGATGAGTGAATCTAATGAAGAAATTCGATACATTTTAAAATTTTACTACAAAAAAGGTAAAAATGCAACGCAAGCCGCGAAAAAAATTTGCGATGTTTATGGACCCAGTGCAGTGTCTGTGAGATTAGCACAAATTTGGTTTAAGCGTTTTCAATCCGGAAATTTTGATGTCAAAGATGCACGTCGCTCTGGTCGCCCTATTACGGATAAAATGGATGCCATTTTTGAAAAAGTGGAGCAAGATCATCATCAGTAGTTACGACGTAGCTGAAGAACTGGGAATTCACCACAAAACAGTTTTGACGCATTTGAAAAAAAACTGGGTACACAAAAAAGCTCGATATTTGGGTACCTCACGAGCTCACTGAAAGAAACCTAATGAACCGTGTACTCATTTGTGATTCTTTATTACGAACCATTTTTGAAGAAGCTGATAACTGGCGATGAAAAGTGTATCACGTACGACAGGAACGTGCGAAAAAGGTCGTGGTTAAAGGCCGGTCAGGCTTCACAGACTGTGGCGAAACCCGGGTTAACTCGCAACAAGGTGATGCTGTGTGTGTGGTGGGATTGGAAGGGCATTATTCATTATGAGCTGTTACCACCAGGCAGGACCATCGATTCTGAACTCTATTGCGAATAACTGATGAGATTAAAGCAAGAAGTTGAGAGAAAGCGGTCGGAATTAATCAACAGAAGGGGTGTGGTTTTTCATCATGATAACGCTAGACCTCACACATCTTTAGCCACTCAGCAAAAATTAAGAGAGTTTGGCTGGGAGGTGTTAATGCATCCGCCGTATAGTCCTGACCTTGCACCTTCAGATTTCCACCTGTTTCGGTCTCTTCAGAATTCTTTAGGCAGTGTCAGGTTAACATCATGAGAGGACTGCCAAAACCACTTGTCGCGGTATTTTGATCAGAAGTCCCAAAATTTCTATAGCAATGGGATCATGTCCCTACCTACAAGATGGCAAAAAGTTATCGAACAAAATGGTACCTACATACTTTAGATAAATGTAAATAATGTATATTAAAAAATGTTTTGAATTTTCTTAAAAAATGCGAAAAATCTATTTCCCCAACCTATTATATAAACGTAAAATACCATCATCCAATGGCGACCGCGATAGTTGTGAACCTATATGGCGTTCGGTTGACATTCGAGCACACATTGACTAGACATGAACCTATGCGGTATAAGGCGGACGCTCAAGAAGAGTGTTTACAAAGGCACGAGAACAGGAGCAGGTGACAAAACCCATACTCGACCCATCACTACTATTTAGTTTTTTTTTTTTCGATGTTTGGATTAACGTACAGCATATTTACAGAGCAGATCGCAGCAGCAGCAGTTCGGAGCAGATTGGAGAAATGGCAACAGAAACTGGAGAATGTTGGCTTGAAAATCAGCAGAACCAAAACTGAATATATGTTCTGCGATTTCGGCGGTATCTCCAGTTCTGGAGGCATAGCGCTTGATGGCGCGCTTCTCCCAGTCTGCTCCGACTTTCGGTATCTCGGTTCACTCGTGCAAAGCGATGGCGAAGTAGATCGGACGGTTAAGCATAGGATTAACACTGGATGGATGAAATGGCGGCAGGTCACGGGGACAATCTGCGACTCCCGCATTCCCCTTAAACTTAAGGGGAAGATATATAAAACAATGGTTAGACCTGCTGTCTTGTATGGATCAGAATGTTGGGCCACAAAAGGGATAAATGAAAAGCAGTTGCATGCAGCTGAGATGAGAATGCTAAGAGGGATGTGTGGTGTTACACGAATGGATAGAATAAGAAATGAGTACATAAGAGGAAGTCTAAAAGTGGCACCGGTGACTGAAAAGCTGTGCGGAAATCGGCTGTCATGGTATGGGCATGTGATGCGGAGGAGTGAGGAAAATGTCGTAAGGAAAGTTTTGGGTATGAATGTCGATGGCTATAAGGGTAGGGGAAGACCAAAGAAACGATGGATGGATTGTGTGAAAGATGACATGGCTAGAAAGGGGGTCACTACCGAGATGACGAATAATAGAGAAGTATGGAAAAAAAGGACATGTTGCGCCGACCCCAAATAGATTGGGATAAGGGCAGGAGAATGATGATACTTACCTGTTTGATGGTTTCAAAATGCACTAGTAATGCCAGCTAGTGTTTTAATTAATTATTGTCCCCACACTCCCAGCAAATTGTGTTACAAGTAAACCAATACTTACTCTTCTCTTTTTCTGAAAGCTCTCTGCCAGAATTTTTCAAATCTAGGAACAACCTCCTTGCTACTCAATTGTGGGTTTAAGGGCCATAAGTCTTCTTCAGTGAGACTTCTTCGAAAGCCAGTCAGGGCGAGCGGGTCGAACCAGCTGAATGTCAGACGACTCGGAAAGCCTGCTTTGTTCTCTGGAGACTGAATCTGTTGGTTTAAGCTGATGGTGTTAGAGACTGAACGATGAAGGATTACTGTAATTTGAAGAATATAGTATAAGTTTTACCTCTTTATAAATATAAGGTGTGTCTTTAGGCGGCATATCAGCGAAACAATTCAATATAAACATAATTACTGTCAGCGTATAGTACACGATATAACTGCCAAAACTATATCGGGCATATGCGTCAGTGTTTGAACTGTAGTGCACGATCTCAAACCTGAGCTGCGGTAGACCAGCCAGTAGGAGGAACAACCAGAATAAGAACAGCACTCCTGAGGTCTTGATGCCATATTTTCGGTTGTAACATAATAATGTTACTGACAACATCTGTAAATGAGACCAATGTTTAGGGAAAAATATAGATAACATTTTACAGAAAAGGAAATTCATGACAAATTTTATTGAGGTACTACGATTATTATGCAATGCAGTTTATTAAAATTAATTGCCAATTGAATGTCTCTTCACTTCAGTCGTCTGTCTATTAATTTATTTGAACAACTCTTGACGATTGAACTGCATAATGTTACGTTAGTTATCTATCTATATAATTAAAAAGAGAAGTCCTGACTGACTGACTCATCAACGCCCAGCCGAAACCCTTGGACCTAGAATACTCAAATTTTGCACAGAGGTTCCCTTTATAATGTAGACAAGGAATAAGGAAGTATTTTTTAACCGACTTCAAAAAGGAGGAGGTTCTCAATTCGTCGGAACCTTTTTTTTTTTATTTTTTTTTTATGTATGTTCCCCGATTACTCGAAGATGGCTGGACCGATTTGGATTTTTTTTGTTTTGTTCGAGAGTGTATACATCACAGTTGGTCCCATATAAAATTGATTAACTTTGCTTCGGTAGTTTTTGAGTTAGCTTCAATAATACGTATTTTTTCCCCACTTTTATATGGATGATGTTCTAGTTTGTTTTGCAGGTAGTGGTATTTGAATTTGTGTGGGGTAGGTACACAACTAAAAAGTGAAAAATAAAAACTTTTTTACAAAAAAATACAACCGACTTCCAAAAACAACACTACAAAGTGAAAAATACCTTTAATTTCAGAAGTCGGTGGCAAAAAACGATAATACATTTAACTAGACACCGACTTCCGAAATTAAAGTTATTTTTCACTTTGTAGTGTTGTTTTTGGAAGTCGGTTGTATTTTTTTGTAAAAAAGTTTTTATGGAAATTCCATCCCTAGGAGGGTAAAATAGGAAATGAAAGTTAGTATGAAAAATCTTATTCCTTGAGTTAGTAGACTTGAAACTTGGCACGAATACTTATCTAAGTAAATTATAAAGTTTGTCATTTTTAGTATTCCTAAGCTACCCCCTAAGGAGGAATTGCGGGGAAGTTTGTATGGAGGAATTTAAACGCGCGGTCCGATTATCTCGAAACTCAGCATTTATACTTAAGACCAAAAATGAAGAATAACTTGTATGAGAGTTTTTAGAAAATATACCCCTAAGGGGGTGAAAAGGGGTAGTCAATTTTACCGGGCAGGAATTTACTGCGGGGCTTGATTAACTCGAAAATTGGTGTAAATAATCTTTCAGTCAAGTTGCGGAAATATCTAAAACGATTTTTTAAAATATCACCCCTGTGGGGTTATAGGGAAATATAGTTAATATGAAAGTATGGAAAACAGGGAATATAGTTAATATAAAAAATGGTATTCATTTGGTTAATTAACTTGAAAAGTTTGTCATTAATAGTTTTTCAAAACTATACCGGAGGGTAGGATAGAGGGGGAGGGGTGAAGGGGCGGGGGTGGTGAGGAGGGAAAGGAAGAATGGGAGGGTGTAGTGAGGGGGTGGATGAGGGGGAGGGAGATGAGGGGTAGTGATCAGGGAGGGTGAGGAAGATGGTGGGTGGGGGTTGGTGAGGGGACGAGGTATAGGAGGGTGTAGTGAGGGGCAAGGGTGTGGAGAGGTGGCAGAGGTGGAGTGGGGGGTGAGGGGAAGAGGGGAGTAGCGATGAAGGGGGTGTGAGGGGGAGAGGGAGGTTAGTTGGAAGGGGATGAGGTTGAGAAGGGGACGTGGGTATGGGGAGGGTGAGGGGTTACAATTTTACATTTACAGTTGAAATGTATGGGAAAACATGTTTTTCAACTACGTTAAGTTTGGTCTTGGGATAAATTCATCCCAACTACGGAACCCTTCATTGTGCGTGGTCCGACACGCACTTGGCCGGTTTGTTTTGTTTGTTGAACGCGCTAATCTCTGGAAATTCCAGTCGTAGGTACTTTAATCATTATTTTTGCATTTGATAGCCCAATTCTTAAGGAAGGCTATAGGCATATTTAACATCACTTTAGGACTATTAGGTGCCGAGCAAAAAGAAAAAAAAGGCAGAAGTAATAGCGCGGGCAGGCAATGAGATGTGACGGGGTGGGTTGGGGGAACAAGAAATTCTACGCGGAAGAAGTCGCGGGCAGAAGCTCTCTCATTACATATAAAGAAAAGTCCTGACTGATTGACTGACTCATCAACGCCCAGCCCAAACCCTTGGACCTAGAAAGCTGAAATTTTCACAGAGGTTTCCTTTATAATGTAGACAAGGAAGGATTTTCGTTCCCGTGGGATATTTTCCGACACCCACGCGGGCGAAGCCGCGGGCAAAAGCTAGTATAATATAAGTAGGTAGGTACCTACTTATATTATACTAGCTCATGTTTCTATTTCCGGCTTTTTATCGCCAAGGTTTAGTGATGAATGTGATGAATTACTAATGATAGCTGTCACCATATAATTATGAACTTCGTTAGTTTATAATCTATCGGTAAATAGGTATTAATGCAAAACACCCTTTTAAAATTTATAATCTATCCATGGGAAACCGACAAAATAACCGGAGGGGCGTTCATTTTTAGAATGGTTTATCTCTACCTACTAATAAAATTCAATTAATACCTAATTACCTACTTACTATAAAATTTACTTCTTTTTGATAAGATAACGAAGGAAAATTATACCTACTAGGTACTTACGTACCTACTCGTACATACAAGGAAGTAGGTATTTAAAAGATACAGACAATTTTCCTCCTAAATGTAGAAACATTTAGGAGGAAAATTGTCTGTATCTCTATAATTTCAACTCACAACTTCTGTTGATAAGGGTTACTTACTCATCAATGTGTAACCGTAGTTACCGTATCGTAATGAGGTAAGCAAAAATCATTACGGGCCGTACTATGACATGAAAAAAGATCATGGATCCGTTGAGAAAAAAGGATGGTGCTATCGGTCGTATATAGCTCCGTCTCTCTCTCACACTGGAACCGTTCAACTTCTGCTCTGCTATAAGAGCTCATAGTAGGCCCCCAGTACCTTGTACCTTGACAATTCAAAAGTGCCTGGAAATGGTTAAAAAATGTATCTAAATACCTACTTATTTAAAATTAAGGGGGATGCGCTAAGGTAGCCCACGAAATTCAAATTTTCTTCCGTTTTTTGCAATTTGCAGGTCAGTGTCAGGTTGTATGTTGATTAAAATATGATTCGCGGCCGTAATTAATACGCCTTTACAGAATTATAATCATTAGCATCAGCAATACAGCTCCATATGTTAGAATTGGCCTCAAATCGCATGATTTCATGAAATAGTCATTCAATAGGATAATATGAATTTAGAGAGTTGTATTAATGATTTTTATGATTATAATTCTATAAATAAATATTTACTTACCAATAAGTTGCTTACTTTAAAGAAACAATAACCAACCTAGTACGGCCAGTATGTACCTACCATCGCGGACTTTTGCGGTGAACCACTTTTGAATCTTATTACCATAGTAATAAGGTCGAAAAGTGGTTCACTACTAATTTCCGCGATGATACCTACATAGATAGTAGCGCTGCGAACAATACAGTGAAGGATGTGCAAAACTACCACCTTGCATGTGGGGAATCAAATTAAAGAGCGCTGTTTGCACATACTCAAACATTTTTTTTTCTTTTTTTTAGACCGCACCGCAAAAATGTAAAAAAAAATATCGTCCTATCTACGAAGTTTGCGTAAAGAAAAATCTGAAATTATTCTATGTGATAGAAGTTTATGTTTAAGATTAAGTACAGGAAAAATAAAACGATGTTTCTAAATAAAACACGTTTTTAGAAATCATCAAAAAAAATTACATATATCGACTCGCTCTTGACCGGATTTTTTATTTAGTCTGTGGTAGGTACTGACTGTAGGTAACCTGTAACTAGACTAAGTAAGCAAACATGAGAGTAGTCTTAATAGCTACCTACTTGCATAACTTTACATTTATAATTTTCCTGTTTATTGTTCAGTGATTCAATTAATTGAAAGAAAAGAAAGAAAAATATTTGATTTGGGACACGCACAGGAAATACAGTTAAAAAGGAGCATATAAAAGTAACAAAATAAACATTAAAAAACAAAAAAAAAAATTAAATTAAATAAAAATTCAGACTAAAAAAAAGAGACCTGTGCGAGGCCAAAAAGGCTCCTATCTCAGTATTCTGATAGGGCCTGTCTGAATTGCACACGTTTCTTAATTGGTTCCTACATAACCTACCTACAAGTAATGTACCTACCTAAATAGCATAGAATGTAGAGCTTCATATACCTATGTAGGTAATTTACAGATATGCACTGTGTCCAAATAAACGTTTTTCTTTCTTTCTATAAATATATATATCGCTATAGGGTTCCGAAGCCGAACAAGGAACTGTCTAAATATCTAGTTTTTAACCAGATTGGAAAATGACACCTAACAGGTATTCTGTGTACCTACTACCATGCAGATGTAAGGTAGCAATCAAAATTACGAAGATAACCCTACACACCCCCTACACCCTATTACAAACGCCTGCGCCGTCCGCGTCTATCTGTTTTTCAATGGGCAATTCAAAATTTCAACTGCCGCAATTATTGTTTCATAATAAAATTGCTAGGCAGTTGCAGTTTTTAGGGTTTCGTCGACCGGTCGATTTTAAGGTTCTAATTTTTAGATAGGTACCCAAATAGTGAAAACGGTATCCTATTAGTACCTACCTAAGCCTGCGCCGCCATCTGTTTGTCGGTCCATCCGGTCTTCCATCTGTATGTCACAGAACTGTATCTTTTTAACCATAGGTAATAGGTAGCCAGTTGTAATTTTCACAGAATACATGTTACTATTGCCTTTTTCATAGGAAAAACAAATAGTTATACAACTTTTTTTTTTGTTTCTTATTGATACAAGAGCCTATTATTTATTACTTTAAACTATAACTTTTGACATAAATTATAACTTTTTAAGTGTTTTACTAAAATAACATAAAATAAAAGAAAAATACTCACCAAAGTTAACAATTTCACAACAGGATCATAAAAATCTGCATCATAAATATTATTGACTTCTCTAGATGATTCATATATAATTCGGATCAGGTTAACTATTTGCAATATTACTAAGAGACATGCTAAGACGAGTTTGCTTATATTTAATTTATTCCAGGGTATGTTGCCCTCTTTGCTGCAAACTATATGGTATATGTCTATCAGTGCTGCAACCCATAGGTATACACATGGTGCCCACACAAGAACTGTCTTTTGAAAACATGGTGTGAAGTCAGGATTGTCTGTATACCATGTTCTGTTGCTATCCTAGAATTATATTAAGAATATTAGTTGACATTATGAAAACATCTAAATAGGTACTTATTTATTTGTTTATGCAATTTAGCTTGCACATTAGTATTTGGGAAAAAAGTCAGAGAAAAGGGTCACTGGGTCGTCTTAGGGGCGGAGTTTTTAAATAAATTAATTGGGGCATTCATATATTCACCAGCTTAGCCCCTAAGACGACCCACTGACCTAGGTTTTTCTTTAGTTGGCTTTATAAATTTTTAAGTTAACCATTAAGTAGATACTATTTTATATTATTTTGCATCGTGTTAAGGAATTTATAACAAAATAGTATAATTATAATAATATATTAAGCATAATAAGTAGTGTAAATTGATTCTAAAAGTTAATTTATGAATTCATTTGTGCTTTTTGTTCGAAACTTCATTCAGAATGTTTTGTTTCATTTTTTGTAACACATTGTAAATTGCACAACATTTCATTAGCCTTCATCTTATTTATTTAACCAAAGTGGTTGTGTACGATTAAAGCTGAAGAATACAATGTTGCAACTTAAACGAAAAATCAACATTAATTACGTAGGGTAAAAATAAACTTAAAACATAAAGTTAGCCAAGTATTGACTGAAAACTTCGTTACCAATTCCACATTGTTCACTACATCTAAGTTTACGAACCCAAAACGTAGAACCGCAGAAATTATCCAGTGAGGAATTGGAAGTCATTATAAACACATTTATTTCACAACTTTAAAAACTATTTTAAATTTACCGCACTGACAAGCACCCAACTTGAAACTTAATTTTGAAATGACAAGTTGACAACTGACTGACAAGACAAACGCAGTTTGTGACTGAGTGAACCATGAGTGACCGAGTTATTGACAGATCAAATTTGACATTTCTCTAATCCTCTCCACAAGTCACCTCATCTACGCCTCACTCACCCTCACAACTCCTCCAACTCTATGCTCCAATGCGCAAGGTCGGGCAAAGCTAAATAGAGATGGCGTGATCGTAGCTAAGTCCTTAGATAGAATACTGTCTACGCCTTAGTGTGCATCCACACTGCCGACGACGCGGCGGCTGCGGTGGCGGTGGCGACGACGGGCGCGAAATATCAAACATATGAAACCGCCGTTTGCGTCCATAGTATAGTGACTAAGGCGGGCGCCTAGCGGGACGGGCCCGAGTGAGATAGCGCGCGTAGTTTTCAAACGTTCCTATCCGCGCGTTATGGCCACACTACGGGCCTAGACAGCAAGCGAGCTAATGCGCAGGTGGCGGGCAGTGATGCCAACTTAGTGCTTTCGGTAGTACTAGATCTGATGCATATTCTGTTAACTCAGTGCTTAAAAATAGATTACATTTACTATGGAACTTGAGCGGACAGGTATGGCTTTATTATTTCCGTAACATGTATTTCAATAACATTTTGTATTGTTGTAAGTAAGTTCATACGTTTTTAGGGTTCCGTACCTCAAAAGGAAAAACGGAACCCTTATAGGATCACTCGTGTGTCTGTCTGTCTGTCTGTCCGTCTGTCACAGCCAATTTGCTCCGAATCTAATGGACCGATTAAGTTGAAATTTGGTACACATATGAATTTCTGTGACCCAAACACGGACGGGTAAAGTAAATAAATTAATTTTGAATATAGAGGTCACTTTTGGGGGGCAAATAAGAAAATTAAAAAAAAAGTTTTGCAAACTACACCATGTGGCATGTGAAATGAAAGGGCTTACTATGAGAGTCTCAAATTTTTTTTTTTATAATTTTAAAATAAATTGTTTTAAAGTAATTTAAGAAAATAGACGAAAATTGACCATTCCCCCCCCCCCCCCTTATCTCCGAAAATACTGAGCCTAAATACAGAAAATAGATCTTTACCTGTAGATTACAGGAAAACCTATAAGAAGTCTGTGGTCTTAAAATAACATGGTAAATCTATCAATATTGTGAGTACAAACTTATATTTACAGTTGGAATGTATGGGAGAACATGTTTTTCAACTACAATGTTAAGTTTGTTCTTAAGATAAATTCATCCCAATTACGGAACCCTTCATTGTGCGTGGTTCGACACGCACAAGGCCGGTTTTTTTTTGTAAGTTGCTAAAGTTTAGTAACCTGGCAAATTAAAAAAACCGGCCAAGTGTGTGTCGGATCACGCACAATGAAGAGTTCCGTAGTTGGGATGAATTTATCTTAAGAACAAACTTAACATTGTATTCTATTTTCTGTATTTTTTTCAAAATTTTAGGCTCAGTTTCTTAAGTAACTTTAAAACAATTTGTTTTAAAATTATAAAAAAAATATATTTGAGACCCTCGGATCATAGTAAGCCCTTTCATTTGACATGTCACATGGTGTAGTTTGCAAACTTTTTTTTTTAAATTTTCTTATTTGCCCCCAAAAGTGACCTCTATATTCAAAATTAATTTATTTACTTTACCCGTCCGTGTTCGGGTCACAGAAATTCATATGTGAACCAAATTTCAACTTAATCGGTCCATTAGATTCGGAGCAAATTGGCTGTGACAGACGGACAGACAGACAGACAGACAGACAGACAGACAGACAGACAGACAGACGGACAGACAGACAGACAGACACACGAGTGATCCTATAAGGGTTCCGTTTTTTCCTTTTGAGGTACGGAATCCTAAAAAGCGACATGTGGTATCATATCACTGATTAAAGACTACTCTGCTCTCTCTCTGACTATTCTATTCTATTCTACAGAAAGAATAAATCAATTTTAAACTAGGAATTATTTTTTATTTTATTGTATTGTGTTCGGGTGGCTTATGGCTATCAATACAAAAGTAGCAGTCAGGTTATTCATAACAAGCCGTTTAGAAGCCTCCACAGTTATCTTCACCAAGCTATCTTGCATGCAATAATCGCCTTGCAATTTTATTGCCTTGGTAAAACGCATGCGATTTTATTGAATGACAAACCTTGCATTCAGTTATTGTATGCCATTTTATGGAATCGCACGTGTGTTAACACTTGCATTCAATTCTTGAATGGCAATGGCAATAAAATTTAACGTGCTTAACATATAAGCACGCGATTATTGCTCTTGCACGTTCCACAAACTTGCACCGTGTAAACGGAGGATAGTCTGATGTATGTGTGGTAGTGACATATCAATAACAGCTATATCAACAATCCATAGAGTAAAGAAGAGAATAAATCTCCATTCATTCCAATTCATTCATTCATTCATGGCTTGGTGACATGGTCGTCGTGATTGTGAATGTGATGTGATGATGGTTTTTGAATTTTAATATTTTTCAAGAATAGCGTTTATCTAGCTCGGACCATCTCCTCTAATTCATTCTCGTAAGAGTTTACATACCTGTTACCAAGTATTAAAACCAAGAAGAGTTTAATTACTTCGGCTGATAAGGAGAGAGCGACCGTGGTGGTCGGTGTTTCAGAATGGCAGAGTATTTAGCTGCTATATTTGGAACAGAAAAGGATAAGTAAGAACATATTTTGTTTCAGAAAACTCGTACTTTTCATTTCAATTACTCCTTTAGATCTTACGAATACAAAATGTGTTGGCAAGAAATAGAGGTTATCTTTTTGTATCCTGGTAGTTATGTTGCATTCATATTTCTGTGGGATGCAGTTGCTTCACTATCACTTTTTAATAACAGCTATACAGTAGTAATCAGATTCGGCCTACCAAATCTGTGATACTGACACCTAAAATTATCCTGCTAATGATACATCCTCACTCTTGATTTGGACATAATACTTTCATTGAACCTATGGTTTATGTCATTATAATTTATTTTTCAGAGTCAATTGTTCCTTCTACTTTAAAATAGGGGCATGCCGACATGGAGACCGCTGTTCCCGTATTCACAACAAACCAACTTTTTCACAAACTGTGCTGTTACAAAATCTTTATGTAAATCCTCAGAACTCAGCCAAGTCTGCTGACGGCAGTCATTGTAAGTACATTTTTCTATTATTCGTAATCAATGTCAATCTGCACCAAGCTTTAGAATTTGCTAAGCATCTTTTTTTCCAATCCATTAAAAACTTAGCCTTTTAGGGCTGTATTGACATCATAGCTTAGGTCATTTATATATATTTTTTTCTACTTTCAGTGGTTGTGGCCAATGTGTCTGATGAAGAGATGCAGGAGCATTATGACAATTTCTTTGAAGATGTGTTTGTTGAGTGTGAAGACAAATATGGAGAAATTGAGGAGATGAATGTGTGTGATAACCTTGGTGACCACCTTGTAGGCAATGTTTATATTAAGGTGAGTTCATAAAGGTTTCATTAAATTGTCAGTTGAAAATATGGATTGCACCAATTCATTCTATGATCTTTACATAATATAAAAATGAAGTTACTTCCGCTGTCTGTTCGCTTAGATCTTTTAAACTACTCAATGGATTTTAATGCAGTTTTCAGCAATATATAGAGTGATTCAAGAGGAAGGTTCTTCTTCTTCTTCGCTTTGCTCTTGACAGAGCGGTTGTGGTCATGATGAACTGTGTCCAATCGCAGATGTAGCCATTGCCCGCTTCACAATCTCTCTCCATCTGATTTTGTTAGAAGACAGTCTGGCGCATTCATTAACAGGGCCTCCAACTGCGGATTTTATTTGATCGGTCCACCTCATCGGTGATCGTCTGTGTGGCCTATTACCTTCCACTCTGCCTTGCACCACAAGACACTCTATGGAGTCATTGTTCCGCCTGGAGACATGCCCAAAGAACTTAAGTATTCGAGACTGTACTAGTGCTGATAAACGTTGTTTGATGCCGAGTTCTTGGAGTATGGAGACGTTTGTGCGGAATTCAGTCCATGATACCCCAAGCATTCTTCTCCAGCACTACATTTCTAGAGCATTTACTTTTTCTTTTCCAGTCTCGTAATGTCCACGTCTCAGCTGCGTACAGAAATATGGGGAATACAAGTGTGCGGACTAGCCTGATCTTAGTAGCCTTAGTTATGTTGCGATTCCTCCATATTTTTTTTTAGCTTGTTTATTGCTCCACTAGCCTTAGCCAGGTTCTTAAGAAGAGAAAAATTGGAAAAATTGCCGGGAAAATTGGAAATTTTCGGAAAACTGAAAGTACATTTTCTATGGGAATTTTGTATGAATTATTGAAATTTGGACAAGACAATGTCTATCGGGTCAGCTAGTTGTTAAAATAAATCTATCAATTCTGGGTGAAATCAACCCACCTAGTAATATTAAAGTACAACAATAGATAATTTACTAATTCTAAAGATCTTAATGTAAAATAAATTTGTAATGATCTTATTTTTCTCTTGGGTTGTTGGAAGCCCGTAAGTCTGACAACTAGTCTTACCAAAGGATATTGTGTTACCTAATAACTGGGTTGTGGATGTCAGTTAGGCAGTTGTATTCAGCTGCATCCAGTTAGACTTGAAGCCGACTCCAACATAATAGATTGGGGAAAAAGTTTCTTCGCATTTTTTAAGAAAATTCAAAACATTTTTTAATATACATTATTTACATTTATCTAAAGTATGTAGATACCATTTTGATCATTATGTAGATTCATTTTATCCGTAATAGGGCGACCAGAGCGACGTGCATCTTTGACATCGAAATTTCCGGATTGAAAACGCTTAAACCAAATTTGTGCTACTCTCATAGACACTGCACTGGGTCCATAAACATCGCAAATTTTTTTCGCGGCTTGCGTTGCATTTTTACCTTTTTTGTAGTAAAATTTTAAAATGTATCGAATTTCTTCATTTCTTTATTTTTTTCATTTCTCATCTTGACAGTACGAAAAACAAATGAAAATCACACATTTTCCTAATTTGAATTTGGAATTATGTTCTTTAAAATTTATACTTTCAATGATACCAAAACCAGCCAGATTCAAATAGTATAGCCAAAGAGATTTTATTTTAAGTTCATACATACTATAATGTAAAAGGTTGCTACAATTGATTATCTGTGGATATACAAAAGAAGAATATTTTAAGATTTTAAAAATTAATCTTTGTGTCTGGTTGCAATGCAATATCTATATTTGATTTCTAGGAAGTCACTAATTATAAATGTCATGAAAGTATTCGCCGAATGCGAATATACGCTAATTTGATGGTAATCGGCGAATACGAATATTCCTATTCGTATTCGTTGCATCACTACTTTTCATCCATATTTCACAATCTCTATGATATGCCTTAATGCAGAGAGAATTGACTAAAAGTGGTGATAACAGGAAATCCCACATTGAACACACACACACATTGATTGATTGATTTCACATTAATTAAAATCCTTCACCTCACTTCTCCTTTATCAACTTCAGTTCCGTCGCGAGGAGGACGCGGAGAAAGCGGTGAATGACCTGAACAACCGTTGGTTCGGTGGTCGTCCAGTGTATGCTGAACTTTCCCCTGTGACAGACTTCCGTGAAGCCTGCTGCCGACAGTACGAAATGGGAGAGTGCACTCGCAGTGGCTTCTGCAACTTCATGCACTTGAAGCCTATTTCTAGAGAATTGAGGAGGTGAGAAATGAAGTTTTATTAACTAATATGGTGTGTTGTTCATGATTCAGAGCTACAAATAGTTATTTGAACATCATCAGATCTTTATTGAACTTGATGCTGTTTTAATAACAAACTTTACCACTACTTAATAAGGTGTCAATTAACCTAGGTCTGATTCTGAATGCAAGTTGGTTATATTGACATTAAAACTAATAATAATGATGGTGAAAGCTGTTGGAAAAATGGCTGAGGAGCTTGTGGCTAAGTAATAACAGCCGCACGGGTCGATCCATCAGGTTAAGCTACGCTTGCCGGGGTTGGACCGTGGATGGGTGACCATCTTTAAATACCGAGACTCCTCCGTGCCTCGGAAAGCACGTTAAGCCGTTGGTCCCGGCTGTCATTCGTGGATCTTTGACAGTCGTTACGGGTCGTCAGAAGCCCGAAAGTCTGACAATCAGTCTTACCAAGGGGTATCGTATTACCCAGTTAATGGGTTGTGGAGGTCAGATAGGCAATCGCTCCATGTAAAATAATGATATTCAGCTGCATCCGGTTTGACTGGAAGCCGACCCCAACATAGTTGGGAAAAGGCTAGGCAGATTGATTGGTGAAAGCTGTTGGAATCTATGTATGGCCCTATGTTCTAGTGAAAGTCTGACATACTCAATAGTTTGTTAACTTATTTAAGGAAGTTTGTTAGTTTCAAGTAGTTTGCTTATTAAGGGCTGATTGTTCAATAGGTTGATAACTTTTACCTGAAGAGTAAATGTGACAGTTTGACATATTTTCCATATAAAAGCTGTCAAACCGCCATATTTATTCCTCTGATAAAAAAATATCTGACTATTGAACAATCAGCCCTTAATGAAATAAATTAATTATGAATACTTCCATTATGTGATATAATTATGTCATAGTTTTAAGTAATATAATTATAAGTTACGGTTAATGTGATTTATTGAAAATTATTAATAATTATCCATCATTATTAATAATTACCTCATGATTTGGTAAATGTGAATATCAAATTGCAATTCATCACTTTTAGCAGTTGTTATTAATAATTCGTTACTCTCGTCGGTAAAAGTAATGAAATAAAATAAGACTCTGAAGTTATTTGTCTAGTAGGTATTTATTTAATATTTATATTACCACAGCACTTACAAATACATAACTAAAAGAACCTTACACGCAAAATCGTTTATTCTTTGGTTTTGCTTAAAAATATAAGTGCAATCATAGGCTCCATAAAATCAACAAAAAAAATTAAAATCTTTTTTCTATTTCTTTGTTCAATAGGTATTTATTGATAATACTTACCACAATACTTGAAGGTACTGAACTAAAATACTAAATAAACTTTGAAAATTATTACATTTATTGGTACTAAGGTTACATTATTAATAATCACCAGTAAACGTGATTAATGTGATTAATACGACTTTGGGTAATTATTAATAATGATAGACAATTATTAATCATTTTCAATTAATCACAGTTACCGTAACATATATAAGCATTAGATAACAAATTGCACTAAGCCTTGATGAACTGTGCAGTTATTGCAGATTGTATTTATAAATAGTAAAGTGATTAAATATTTGTTGTCACTTACGTAGTGATTACTGACCTAGTTTGGTTATTCTGTGCTTTGTCTGATTGCTATGTTACGATTAGATGTTTAATAAACATTATTATATTGTTCTATTAATTAGCATTTTAATCTGTTAAAAATATACATAATAGCTTATTTTCTATAGTCCTAAAATCCTACTGAAGTCTGTTGTGCTCCATTGCAGGGCAGAGGCCTCCCTTCTTTCTATTTTTCCAGATCTATTGCAAATTGCAACCAAGTCAAGTCTCGCTATCGCGTCTAGGCTAATGTCTCAACACTATGTTCCAGATACTTGTACTCGCGTCGTAAGGGCTCGCGTCGTTCACGCAGCAAATCCCGCGACCGTCGTCGCCGCTCCCGCTCCCGTGGTGGTGGTGGCGGTGGTGGTGGTGGCGGCGGTGGCGGAGGTGGCGGTGGCGGCGGCGGTGGTGGTGGTGGCGGTGGCGAGAACCGACGACGCGATCCACCGCGCAACTCGCGCTCCGGACGCTACTGACCGTGACACGAACGATCACGGATGGTACGCGGCCGTCGTACTGTCCACGAGGTGCGTCGACACTGACATCGCATACCATATTATCCTCTACACTGTTAGGACACCGACGCTTACCGCTGTAATATCATAGCAATATTTTTTCATACATTTTGTTTAGCTTGAAATGTTTTCGCAGCCCACTGCGTCGGTGTGCTAACGGCGTTACCAAGCACGGAGACTCCAACATATACAGTATTCACCAATCTTTTTTGCCGGGCTAGACGTAGGCGCGAGCCCATGCGCAGAAAGCAAAATTAAGGTATCAGTTGGGAAAATACCATCCGCAGATGGCGGTCGCGCTCACTTCAGCCCGGCTAAAATTATTGGGGACCTACACAAGTGTCATAGTTTCTTTCCAGCCTGACTATTTGGAGTTAGTAATTGTGTAATGTTCCCATCAGTCTCATTTCCAAGTGATTGGTTAATTGAAGCTATGATCATACAATAGTCTCCTGTGCATGCTAGGTTTACCTATAGAAGTCATACAAACAGACTTACGGTCAGCAACAGAAGTCGGTTTTAACACTGCTACTTTTTGACATCATCTAAATTAATACAAAATGCTTCGATAAACTGCTTTTTTTTCGTTTAACTGTTAACGAGTCAATATTCTTAAAATTTGAAGTACTTCTGTTCCGATTTGTATTCAATATTTCGCTTAATAATTAAGATTAAAAAACTGCAAGTGTTAATCGACTTTTGTTGCTTGCTGTACACGTCTTTAAAAAATTGTCTGGACCTTAATACAATATTCAATTTATTTCACTATTTGTCTGGATACTAATATACGATGATAATGTAAGGATGTGAATGTATTTGATGTTAGTTTGATAGTGTTATTTTCCTAATATTGTAATAAATACTGCAGTAACATACAGTGGTCTGACTTCCATTAAGAATGTATTTTTAGTTTAATAGCATATTTTTAACTTTAATACCGATGTCAGATATTTCTGTCGTCACCTTTTAAGACTCTGTGGATATTGCAGTACCCATATCTCGGACAGTGTATTTGTAAGAAAATGTGGATTTTGACAAATCATTATAAGTTTAATTTCTTTAATACTGCTCTTTATTTACCTATAACCTTTTGAATTAATAAGTGCACTTTGTACACAAGACAGATCTTGAGATAAGCCATTTTAGAAATACTAAGTAGCCAGACAGGAGTAGGACAGGGTGTTGTGGAGCCGCCTGGGAGAGGCCTCTGTCCAGAAGTAGACTGCGATAGGCTGAGTTGATTGAAGTAGCCGCCAGATATTATATCTTATATATGTTTAATTTTGACTCTTCATAAATATCTTCCCAGAAAGTCATATTGTCTTTGTTAGGGTCCCGCTTGGATTCGAGTTCTTTTCCTATGATGTAATAATTTCGTTCAGACTCCTTGAATGGTTTCCATTCTGCAGCTCCACTCGACGTAGGATTCCTGAAAAAGAGGAATGGTTGAATTAGAAATATCACATGTCTCATCGCTACAAATTAGAGATATGTGAAGGAAATCCATTATACAAAATCGGTATTTTAATCTTATGCTTTTTGGGGTAAAAATAGAAACATAAAATAACAAATGAGGCAAAAGGAGAAAGGTAAGGATCGGTTTAGGTGGCTTTCTGTAGTTTCTGCCTACCCCCATGGGAAGAAGTCGTGAGTTTATGTAATGTATAAATAACGTAAACGTAAAATCGTCGGTTGGTGCCTCATTTCATTAAAAATGTCTAATGGGCCTCTGCGAGTTGGCTTCGGTCCCTCGTATGGCTTCCAAAGGTACAGAACCCGAGAAGTGTAAAAAAAAGAAACAATAATATTATGTTATGCTTACCCGGTTGTAGCAAAATCGGTCCAAAGTCGCACAAATTGTTTTATAATATCTCTAGATTCATGCGTCAATGGTACATCTAAGCATGTGACGTTGAAAAGATATGGCAAATCATCAGAGTGGCATACACCTTTCAAGGAATCCATATTATAAGACTTTTTTGTGAAATTTCTCTCGGTTTCTGCCGCAAACTCGTAAAAGTAAACTGGTTCTGAAACGTATTGGGCGTGGTAACGTGCGTATCTAAGGATGTTGTACAAAAATACTCTGTCAGTTTCTAAATCTGAATATTCTTGTATCTGTTCCATTGATAACTGTTGATCGTTAAAATATTGCTTTCGTATACTTTCGTCGGCTTTCTGTATCCGTTCTGGTTCCCATTTTAGTTTCAATTCTCTCGGAACAACAGCGCCAGGAGTGCACAAAAAGGGAGCTATAAGAGGCAGTTTTCTTGCTATTTCTATACCGTCGCCTGAGGTGTATCCTAGTATTAGAGGCACTTTAGCCATATGCCCATTTTTCACTAATTCTAATGGTGATTCTGATAGAAATTTGTTTGCCTCTGGACCGACTTTTTCGACAACTGGACCAAATAGAATGCTGTCCATTAAGTCATTGTATTTTAATTCTAATATTGGTAACTGTATGCCAACTAGGGATGACGCTGGCACGCTTTTCAGGAACTCGAAAAGTTCTGCTGGATTGTCTGTTTCTTTTCCAAGCAATTTTCCTAGTTGAAAAGACCTTTGACGTGCATAGATATTATAGCTCCAATCATTAAGGCAGACTCCACTTTGGCATATAGCTTTATTAAATAATCCCGCACTCATCTTGGATATTAAGTGATAGGACACTGAAGCAGATCCTGCGCTGCAGCCAAAGATAGTCACATTGTTGGGATCGCCTCCGAAAGCTGCGATATTTTGCTTCACCCATTTTAGAGCGAGAACTTGATCTTTCATGCCAGCATTACCGGGACATTCTTCGGTGTCTAAACATAGAAAACCTAAGACTTCCAATCTGTAGTTGAATGTCACTAATACGACGTCGTTTTCCATGAAGAATTCTGGTCCGTAGAAGTCTGAGTCGCCTGATCCTGTGTAGAAGCCGCCGCCGTGAATCCAGACCATGACAGGGCGAGTTTTTGTTGGTGTGAGTGTTTTGGTGTATACGTTAAGGAAGAGACAGTCTTCGCTGCCGGGTTCCATGCGGTTCATACGTTCATTGTACTGCGGGCAGACGGGGCCGTGTTCCGACGCATCGCGAACACCCTGCCATGGTTCGGGGGGCTCCGGTGCCTGGAACGACGAAAAAGTATACATCGGTAAGTAAGTAGAGAGAGGATGTAATCTCAATATGAGTAAGTAGGCAGGTCGTCGAGACTCTAATAGCAACTAGTTGTGGATTTGGTGCTCGAACTATATGCCACCCGCCACTTACAAGCTCATTCTGTGCTTCAAGACCTGCACTTTGAGCAACTCGACAACGCCGTGTGTCTACTCGCAGCAAATGTTTGGCCATATGTACCTAACATAAATAAAAAAAATAATTTGTCGCCTAAGATATCGATAACCTGCATGGCAGTATACCTAAATTCTAGGTTTGATTGGGTTGCTTTGCTTATTTAGCTAACTGTCCTCTAAAAACTTTTTGCGTTCCTAATGTTGCACTCTTTCTTTAATAATTGAGCCTCTAACTTTCTGGCTTTTTCTCTTATTTGGTCGCACGCAGTACCTAAATAAGCTAGGGTACCCCGACCAAACGAGTTAGGTTAGGTTGGAACTGTGACCAACCACGCGCGGGCCGAATTGGTCGCAGTAACTAAGCTAGGGCACCCCGAGCCGACCAAATGGGTTATTAGATTACGTCAGAGCTGATTAA
Organism: Cosmia pyralina; assembly: GCA_946251885.1. Classification (NCBI taxonomy): domain Eukaryota; kingdom Metazoa; phylum Arthropoda; class Insecta; order Lepidoptera; family Noctuidae; genus Cosmia; species Cosmia pyralina. Next base: position 20,183,835 of record OX276346.1, read on the forward strand.
TCGCGCGCGAGCCGAGCGAGCGCTACAATCAAGTTTGTCGAATTATTTGACTCTTAGCATGTCGATGGCAATCTATACAGGGTGTACCAGAAAGGTGTGGTACAGACCATCAAGCTGAACAACTTTCTCCATGGGAGATATTTTTTTCGCGAAAAGTTGATCAACTGTTCCATAGAAAACTTTAATACATACTCGACGCAAATGTATGAGACGGCTGATTATTTTTTCGCGATTACGATGTTGGTCCCATGGCGAAAGTTGTACAGTTTTATGGTGTGTACCACACCCTTAAATTTGACCACACCTTTCTGGTACACCCTGTATAGTCAGCCCAGAATTTGGCTTCGAGCTACTACGAGCTACTTGGCTATTTAGTATTTTCAGGACCCCAAAATAGGATATATTTGAGGTTCACTAAAAGAGGCGCAATCATTATATTAGAGCTTTGAATAATATTTTTAGAAGCGCAAAATGGGAATGGGAACATTACAAACTCATAAGTAGGTAGGTAGGTAGGTACTGGTTGCTAGAGTTAGATGAATTTGAAGTCAACAAGCATTGCAATAAACTTTAAAACTAGTATTTTTAGGGTTCCGTACCAAAATGGTAAAAAGGAACCCTTATGGTGCGACAGTCGGTCTGTCCATTTGTCACAGTTGGATATCTCAAGAACTACTAATGCTATTAACTTGAAATTTGGAAAAGTTTTAGATGACGTTTGCCCAACTATTTTGCAAATAAAAAAAACAACAATATATACTTACATTTTTTTTTTGCAACAGGGACTGAAAGGGGTTCTTAAAAATTCGACGTGGGGCTACTAGGGCATGTGGAGTAATACGAAGGAGCGCTGTTTGCACATTCTCAAACATTTTTTCTTTTTCTTAGTTTTCGCATAGTTTTCGACTTTTGATGAAAAATGAAAAAAAAAAATACCGTTCCCCCCTTACCTCCGATGTTAGCATAGAGAAAAATCTGATATTACTCTCTGTGATACAAATTGATGTACCTAAAGATTACAGGCAAAAAAAAAACGATGTTTCTAAATAGCACACTTTTTCAGAAATCGGAATGGAACCCTCGGTGCGTGCGTCCGACTCGCTCTTGACCGGTTTTTTTAAAACAATCTTTTATTAGTCTGGCTGGATATCATCTAGGACCAGTCGAGTCCTTGTCAAGACGAATCAAACAAGCCAAAACTCGATAGACTTGCGTCGTTTTATTGTCGAGTTCCTGTAGCCACCATTCGGCTCGATGGAGCCGATGGACGGTACGATCGAGCTGATCTGATGATGATCAGATCAGCTCGATGGTACCAAAATATTGCATTGTCACCTATTTTACATACGTAACTATGCCAAATTTCAGCTCAATCGAACACCGGGAAGTGGGTCAAAAACTTGCAAAGAAAAGTTACTAGAAAAACGTTACAAGTTAACTAAAAGCTTGTAAAAACCATTTTTTTTTTTATAAAATTTATAAAATTTTGTATTTATGTAGGTAATAAACTTTAAAATACTTGGTAATCAACCATAGACTTGATATTATGGTAATTGGCTGTCTAATACATACTTGTAGAGTTTACCTACCTAAATAAAATTTTCAATGGATGCGTCTACTACGCGAATACCATCCTCATAGTCTCCAAGTGAATACTAATGTGCATGCTTAAGTATGCTTTCGTTTGAAGTGAAGAAAAAAACGTCACAAAGTGTGTAGGTATGCCTTCATTTGTTACTCACCTTGAATCTTAATTCTCCAAGAGGCGGTTTTGCATATGGTATGCCTTTGAACGCGACGTAATTGTCCACACCACTGCAAACAACTCCCTTTAACTCGCCTTGCACAGTCTTGACTAGTGGTAGCTGCATATCGCGACTAACTCTGTAAATTGAAATAATTTGAATATTTATAGCCTTCTGAGCTATTTGGGAAAACTACTCATAATTATTCGCTAAGCTACGAGTACGGCTAAATGAATAGGTAATTTTAATTTACCGCGTGAACTGTCTATTGGTTGGATGCCAGAACCGGCATATAAGTACGTAGGTACCTACTGTAACCTTGGCTACGGATTGCCATGTTATATTATCATAGTTCTATGAAAGATTATTAATATTTCTATGGATGTCATGCATAGAGACAAGCTAAATAAAATTAGTGCTGTACATAAATGTATCTATAAAAGGCATGTAGTTTCAAAGTCGTTTATAATTAGGTATTTCTACATTCTACAAGAACAATTAATAACAAGGATGTGATGCATTGTTTCATATTGTTTGAATGCTCTTGAGATGAGAAGGCAGATTGTTACAATATAGAGTCTTGTGACTTTGCTATAAATAGTCACCAAGTAGAGGTGAGACATACATAGGTAGGTACTGGAATAGGTTTTTGGCCGGACGCGTAAAGACGGTACCGTATTCCGTGCTCACCAGATAAACGCGTCTCGTCGAGTTTTTAAGCCTTATTTAAGAGTATGACGTCTGTCTGTGACGTGTAAATGTATGACGTCTTATGCGGTCACGTACGATCACGATACAAGCTCAATGTCTTCTTTTATCAATGTTATCTACACATTATACTTTGTAACACTTACGTACGTACTTAAACATGTCTGACTGTAGGTATGGTTGTAGTGTTTTCAAGCTACAATTGTAGTTTATTTTAATGCTACGTTCAACCACAGATTAATTGTGGTTCAACGTTGAATAGTGTTATGCTTAGAGTATTAATTGTATGGTGTTATGTATCTTTGATAGGTACATCTGGGTACATCTACAGAAAACAATTATTGCTTATATAGAAGCAAAAACACCACTTGTTTTGTATGAATAACAATCGAGAATAACAATTGTGTGGGTTGTCTTCTCAAATTTTTTAATCGGCGATTGTTATCGCAAGCGGATACTATTTAATTATTTATACTTAATATTAATAAAATAATACCGAGATAAGGTTATTTTTATCTAGATTTAGTACAAACTACTAGATGATATTTATTTATTCAATCAAACGTCAAAACATAAATGTGACACATACCGATCGTTATAATCTATACCTATCTAATTATAAAAAAAAAAAAACAATAATAAAAAATTCTGTCTGTGTGGCCTCGTTGTTCTTCTAAACTACGCAACGGATTTTGATGCGGTTTTCACTATCAAAATTAAAAAAATCAAAATATTTTATTTCACATAAACCTACATGGGCACTTATGAATCGTCAGAAGCTAGGTGCACGGTTCCAAATTAAATGAAAGGTATCATTTAGAGAATTTATTCCGGAAAGTTTATATGTATAATACATTAATATTTAAGAGCGCTATTACATTTTGACCGTGATTTTTTCATAAATTGAAATTGCACACTGTAAACAAAAAAATAATTATTATATGACTCAAAATAAACGTAATCACAACTGCTAAATTGCTACATAATGCGATGCGTCGGCGTCTAAAGCTAAAGACCGCGTGTCCCGAGATTTACATTGATTTTTAGCACTGCATACAATAATTAATTAAACATATTATTTTACTTTTAAATAGACTATTTTTTTTTATCAAGCAAGGTAATATAGTAACCTTATTTATTAAATACATTTTGTATGAATTTGGATTATACATTCGTAGATAAAAAATATAATTTCGGACGAAAAATTGTCAGTAAGTCTCTGGTTTACGGAATTATTTTTGGTGTATTACTGTATGGAACATAAAAAACTGAATTGAGCACTCCAAAGTTGAATATACAGTTGTTCCAAGGACATTTTTTTAAATGATTAAATTATTATATCTTCGATGTAACAATGCATCAAAACATGTCCAAAAGTAAAATTTTATGAAACATCCTTTGCAGAGACAAGGTTTATACTGATTTTTGTAAACAAATTGAAATATTTATTTAGAACACTCCCAAGAGAAATAATCAAGCTTTCTTGGGCATATGTTTTTTTTTAATTTTGTGGCTCTAACAAATCCACAATCACATATCAAAACTCGAGTCAAACGCTCAAATACAAGAGAAATTGTGATAGCGCTCTTAACTTATATATGTTTAATATAGAAACCTTCATGTTTTGTCAAGTCGTAAAAACCGTGCGAAGCAGGGCCGGGTAGCTAGTTAAGTAGGTATATGACAGAACTAGTGAGCAATATTCAATTAATCGCATCCATAGAGTATAGTATTAAAGATTGGGAAATTCATCGTTATGATAATAATTTATTCTGTCTACTTAGGTACGTTTGTAACTATAAGTACCTACATCCATACAAATCAATAAAATTGAAGAGCTGTTTGTAATGCCAAAATAACAGCTTTTTACTAAATGCTAGGTACATATACCTACCTACCTACCTACCTACCTACCTACTTACAAAAAAACATTAAATTGTCTGTCTGCCCATCTGTTCGTTTGTTCCGAATAATCTCCGAAACAACTGGACCGATTTTGACGGAACTTTCACTAGCAGATAGCTGATATTATAAGGAGTAATTTATACTACTTTATTTTAGAAAAATAATTAGGGATCCGCGCAAAAAAAATAAAACCCATGAAATTGTGAGCAAAATCCGATTCAAATAGGGAAGTATTGACATCCACGCGGGCGAAGCCGCGGGCAACAGCTGTTCAAAACTATAGTTTATTAGTCACTCTTCGAATTCTTATTGCTCAAGCAAATCGATAGATTTGTTTATGAACTTTGAATGCTCTACCGGCTCGGTTTATTACCCGACTACGGCAAAGCCAAAAAGAAGGGTTATGATTTCAGCAGTCTATGTATGTATGTAAGTATGTATGTATATAAGTATGTATTTACGTGAGCACCACCGTAGCGCCTAAATTACTGAACCGATTTTAATGAACGAGGTATCAATAGACTCGTAATAATGGTCCGGGTGACATAGGCTATAGCCTAATTGCCTAATTGGCTGAGTCTAATTTATATATAAATTCTCCCTAAATTTAATATAGTGGACTTTACACGTAAATTTCTGACCACGAAAAAAATTGAATTGAGATAATATAAAAAAAAAAGGAAAAAAAAAGGAAAAAAAAAGAGATAAAAGAAAGGTCTTGACGAGCACATTACAAATATGCATATATGTTATATTGTTTAAGCAAATAAATATGTTTAAATTGTTAAAAATAAGTAAAAGTGGAGGTAAATAATATTATTTTTTTGGTTACAGACTGACCGCGGCGAGCATGATTTTTCAGTAGTCGGCACCTTAATTGCGTAACATATTATCAATCGGAGTTGGTTTCATTTTGAAACAAATTGCTAATCCATTACTTCATATTATATTCTGTTCGAAAAATGTGTCTGCTCGACAACGTAAATAACGCAATAAATGTTACTGCACTGTCAAATGAAAACAATTACAATTTATAGTGTGTTACGCAATTAGGGTGCCGGTTTTAGTTTTTGAACTTACTTTTTGTAACCGTCACGGTTTTGTCGTGGCCATAGAAATATATTTTCTTATAATAGGTCTTTACCTATGAAATTGCCGTTTTGTATGAAAAAATTTAAACGAATTTTTTTCATGCATTTTTTATTTGTATTAATTGAAGTAATCACCCATGCAATCAATGCATCTTTGCCAACGCAGTGGCAGTTTATTGATGCCCTTCTTAAAGAAATCAGCTGGACGGGAGGCAACAAATTCTTCAAAGGCATTTTGTACTGCCTCTCGGGTATTGAATTTTTTTCCCGCCAAGAAGTTATCCAAATTCTGGAAAAAGTAGTAGTCTGTAGGCGCAAGGTCTGGTGAATAGGGCGGATGACGGAGAGCTTCCAACCCCAGTTCTTGCAACTTGGAGACCGTCTGCTGTGCAGTATGAGGTCGCGCGTTGTCGTGCAGGAGCAGCGGAGACGAGCGATTGACCAATGCTGGTTGGAGATGTGCCAGCTTCTCCATCATTGTGTTCAGTTCTTCACAGTACACATAGTAATGCTCACCCCGTTTGGTAAGAAGCTGTGATGAATCACACCGGCGCTAGACCACCAAACAGTGACCATCACTTTTCTAGGGGTAAGTTTTCGTTTAGGCCATTGTTTAGGTGCTGAACCAGGATCCAACCAACTTGCTGAGCGCTTGCGGTTATCAAACAGAATCCATTTTTAATCGCAGGTAACAATGCGGTTCAAAATTCCTTCATTTGTGTGTCTGTTGAGCAGTGCAAGGCACGTCTCGACGCGTACTTCGCGCTGGCGATCATTGAGCTCGTGGGGCACCCATTTGTCAAGCTTTTTTACCTTGCCAATTTGACGCAAATGGACCAATATTATTTTGACGCTAACGTCGAAAGCTGCTGCTAATTCAGCCGTAGATTGTGTATCATCAGCTTCCACAATCGCCTTTAATTCGTCATTGTCAACCAAAGTCTTCGGACGACCGCGAGCTTCATTTTTCAGGTCGAAATTTCCAGAACGGAAGCGAGCAAACCAATAACAAGTAGTGTTGCCCAAATTCAGTCTTGGTCTTGCAGTCTTGGTCTTGTTCTTGCGTTTTTGCAAGACCAAGACCAAGAACAAGACCGCGTATTTTTAGCAAGACCAAGACCAAGACTGACCGTGCAAGACTTGAGCAAGAACAAGACATAGCCTGCAAGACTCTTGCGTCTTGCAGCTAGGACTTAGCGCTATTTCACTGAGTAGTTGGGTGTAACAGTTCGGTGTATACGTAGGTACGCTTAGGAATTCTATGAGACGCAAAAAACTGTATCAAAGAATATGAAAAACTGGACCTATGCGCATTACGACTAATACCATAAACATAGCGAATAAAAAAATATCTATTAAAATCAAACTGAGTGCATGCATAGTTATGTTTTAACCATCGGCACTTTGATAATGCGGCATCAGTTTTGTACTTACTTCTCAAAGAAATTTGCCGCTTTTCGGAAGTACATGGTTATGATACACGCGCCGGCGGCTTCTTTTGAAATCTAAAACAATCGTTGCCGCCACGCCGAAATCATAACATTTGACACTATTTGATTGCCGCCATAGGGCGTAGGTATACTCATGCAAAATAATTTCCTAGTAGAGTACCTACAGGTGTTCCAAAGAATAAATAAGTTTCAGAGTGCTTAGAATGAAAATGAATACATTATACTGATCACGCAAGTAGTATTATGATTAGGATAAAATGGTAAGGATAGGTAGTAGATGTCATATTAATTCATTCTAGTAAGTATATATTATAATATTGATTACTTATATGGTTTTAAACTAATTACTTAGGTACTATTATTGTACATTTAGTCATTATATTTCTTAAGTTTTTACAAGAAAAAATAGCAAAAAAGTGTTCAAATATCACCCGTTTAATAAATATTGTAGCCACTTTTAAATATACTTGAAACGTGTAAAAAAATTCTACAAAACTAATAAAATAATATAAAAAGCGTAGGTACTTACCTACTAATAAAATAAAAAGCCTGCGATAAGAGTTTTGTATTACTTACCAGCCCGAATATCTCTGAGAGAGATGATGAGAGTAAGTATTTACTAGCTGTGCCCGCGACTTCGTCCACGAGGAATAGTAACTTTGGAGGTATAGTGACGTTCAGGACTTATTTATTTATTTTAAAACTTCTGTCATCAAACATACAAACGAACTCTTCAGCTTTATAATATTAGTATAGATGTACGCCAAAACATTCACTTATATGTAAAGAATAGTGATTGGCACTAATTCTATTTTATTCACGCGTCGTGTCTGTACAAGTAGGTAATATTTAGTGTGTGTTTGTACGCCGCACGCGGCATTGTTTGATTTGCGGCGGCATCCTTTTCATAGAGCCGGCACGTGGCGAGGCGGCGCGGTAGAAAGCAAGGAAACGTACTATAAATAAAGGAATTATTTTAATTCCAGTCATTTCCAATTGAGCTGTGCTTCGAGTCTAACTTAATAATTGTTTTTACTAATTCTCGTTGTTTTCTAAAAACGTATCACGTGTACAATTTAATATGAGTGACGAAGATTCAAATTATTCTAGTCCGAGTAACGAGAGTTTGAGTCACAGATCTAAAAGACCCAAAAGCAAATTTGAGGAGTTTTTCGAAATAATTCATGCATCCCAAACTGCCTTCTGTAAATTGTGCCAACATAAAAAGATTGAAATAAAAATGAAAAACAGAAACACTTCAGGCTTAAGGAAACATCTAATATCTTTCCACAAAAAGGAATCAGAAATATTTCTTCCTGTTAAACCAAAATTAAGTGGAGATATCACAAGCTTTTTAGTAACCGCTGGAAGAAGTGGACAGGTAAGAATATTTTTTTAACAGTTAAAAGAATTTTAACTCCGCGTAGCTATTCATGCGATACTTTCAAAAACGCCATTAACTTACGTAAGTATTTTTGAGTTAGTGGTGTTTTCACAGTTTTCATCTAGGGGTGCGACATATTAAGTATGTAATTATCGTCTTAAATATTTTTTATAAACACCCATATTTTCATTTAATCGGCCAGTAACAACTAAGTACTTTATTTTGGTAAATTACAGTACAGTGCAACCTTAATATAACAAATATCAATTTAACGATTTTCTCGATTTAACAACAACAAACCTCCTCCTCTTATACGCTCAAACCTAGTATGTTTTAAATAATAACACAAGATTTATTGTTTTGTTTCAGTCGGAAAACAGCAGTGACAACATCACGACAGCTGCAGTTGATTGGGTGGTGAAAAAATATCTTCCCTTCTCATTTTTCGATGACGAAGCTACACAAGTATATTTTCGACGTATTTGCCCTAATATGGTGTTTCCTAAAAGGTCTACACTTAGAAGGAAAGTCAAAGAGCGATTTGAAGAGCTCCAATTGAATCTCAAGGAACGACTTCAACAATTATCATCTAAAATGTCTTTTACCATTGATGGGTGGACGTCAATTGCTGGTAGGAGTTACTACGGGGTTACTATTCATTATATAGACAACGAATGGAAGTATCAATCTGTAGTTCTTGATTTTATACCATCACGCGGTCGACATACTGGGGAAGATATTGCAACGATTTTCCATGAATGTTTATTGGAATATGGCATAATTGATAAAATACAAGGTATCACGGTCGACAACGCAACTGCAAATACCAAATTTATGTATGAACTGGGCAAACAGCTGCCGCCACACTTTGATTCAGACAATCAACATTTCCGGTGCTTTGCTCACATTTTAAACCTTGGTGTACAAGATTTATTAAAGACCTTAGCATTACACTGTGAGTCTGACACTAACGCGCAAGATCAGCAGTACGAAGACTATGCAGACGAAACTGAGGATGAGGAAGATGAAGAATCTGCACCAAATATTGCTGACTCGCGTACATCTGTAACAAAGTTACGCAGTATTTCCAGTAAAATAAAAAGAAGTGAGATAGTGAAGAAGAAGTTTCAGTCTGCTTGTGAAGCAGCTGGCGTGCCATCAAATCTAAATGCCATTCTTGACTGTCCAACGAGATGGAATTCCACACATGATATGATTGGATTTGGTTTAAAAGTGAGAGCGGGCATTGACATATTATGCAGTTCTGTCACCGAATTAAATGATTTTCAAATCACAGCTAATGAATGGCAGGTACTCGAAAAATTACATAAATTTCTAATAAACTTTAAACTTTTAAGTACAAAACTTGGTGGAGACAAATATGTTACATTACCGCTAGTCATTGTATCATTCAATCTCTTGCTAGATAAAATTGAATCCATGGTAAAACAGTTAGATGAGAAACCTAATCGATCGTGGATGAAAGGCTCATTCTAGCTTTCCAAGCAGCTCGAGACAAAATGCTTAAACATTACAAGAAGAGCAACTGGATTTATTGTACTTCTTTAATTTTAGACCCAAGGCATAAGGCTCAGACTTTTGACCTGACAATGTGGGGGAAGCAACTTAAAACAGAAAGTCTGCGCAAGTTCAATGAACTTTATGAAGAATATAAAAGTCTACACTCACTGAACAAATCTCTGGAATTACCAGAAAAAGAAAATAAAGTATGTGATGAAGATGAAGACGTAATAGACTTTGATAAACTCTATGAATGTCCCTCGACGTCATCTGGATCTTGTCTTCAAGGCTTAGTGATAGACGAGTTGGAGGAGTACCTGAGAAAACCAAGAACTGCCAGCTCGGAAGACATTTTAGATTGGTGGAGGACGCATGAGACAGAGTATCCGATTTTATCGAAAATGGCCCGTGATTTTCTCTCAATACCTGCAACTTCAGTACCTGCTGAGAGGTTATTTTCTAAAGCATCATTAGTAATTAGAAAACATAGAAATAGGTTAAGTGATGAGTCAGCCAGATGGTTACTTTGTATTAATTCTTGGTCAAAAAAAATTATATAAAGTATCATAACCTAATGATAAAGCTGTTGATTTGTGTTGTATTTTATTTTTTATTCAAATAAATGATAAATCGTAAAACTCTTTTATTAAATTTCTTATAAGTTGAGGGTTCAATCTCTTTCTAGACAGATAAGTATTGTTCTTTAAAATACAGTCAAGTTATTGTAATTAATTTGTTTTTTTACATGTTTTAGCAAATGTAAGCTTATAAATCATAAATGTTTATTAAGAAACAGTTACTTCCATGGAAAACGACATATAGGTCAGTTGATTTTTCGAATTTCTTATCAAATCTTCAGTTATTTATTAATCTGCTTGATCTTTACTATGGCTATGTTAATTCAAGCTCACAATGTTCCAATTCTAATACGTTTTTCTAAGATTTAAAGTAAACTTTAATAAATAGTAATAGACTAATAGGTAATTGCAAGACTTGCAAGACTCTTGCTGCAAGACCAAGACCAAGTCCAAGACTGGGAGCGCAAGACCAAGACCAAGACCAGGTGTATTGGCGCAAGACCAAGACCAAGACTGGCTAAGTCTCGTCTTGTTCTTGCATTTGGGCAACACTAATAACAAGTGGTGCGTTGGTTTGTAGTGTTAGCTCCGTAAACGTGGTTGATGTTGCGTGCCGCTTGTGCCGCGTTGCTGCCACGACGGTACTCATATTCCATAATTACTCGGATTTTTAACGTATCCATGATGACGAAAAAGATTGAAATGCGATGAAAATGTAACACTAATCAATAAACAAATGACTACTTTTGGAAAAAAAAATCCATGTTTTTAAAATAAAATTAATTTGAAATTAGAATTCTTAGCCAAACAAAAATTATTTTGATTTGAAATGGCCAGTACTGCAGAACGGCAATTTCATAGGTAAAGACCTAATATATCTATGGTCGTGGCAGAGGGAGTTCTGAGCAAATGCGTCGAGTTTTGTGGCTGGGTTCGATGCCCGTGTCAGGATAGGGGCAAATTTTGTTTCATAGTTATGTAGGTGGCTAAGTAATAACAGTCGTACGGGACGATCCATCAGGTCATCAGCTACGCTTGCCGGGGTTGGTCCGTGGATGGGTGACCATCTTTACATACCGAGACCTCCCGCCTCGGAAAGCACGATAAGCCGTTGGTCCCGGCTGTCATTCGTGGATCTTTGACAGTCGTTACGGGTCGTTGGAAGCCCGAGAGTCTGACAACCAGTCTTACCAAGAGGTATCATATTACCCAGTAATTGGGTTGTGGAGGTCAGATAGGCAGTCACTCCATATAAATTACTGGTATTCAGCTGCATCCGGTTAGACTGGAAGCGGACCCCAAAATAGTTGGGAAAAGGCTAGGTAGATTGATTGAGTTATGTAGGTAGGTATGATCCAGCTGTTACGGGTCGTCAGAAGCCCGAAAGTCTGACAACCAGTCTTACCAAGGGGTATCGTGTTACCCATTGGGTTGTGGAGGTCAGATATCAATGACTATAAATTTAATTCTCTTTGTCAGATATGCAGTCGCTCCATGTAAATACTGGTATTCAGTTGCATCCGGTTATACTGGAAGCCGACCCCAACATAGTTGGGAAAAGACTACGCAGATTGAGTTATGTATGATGAATCCATTGATCGAGAAGATGCTACTCATCACCTGGGTTTGTTATATGGTTTGATATAAATCACATAATATGAAACAAAACACATATCTTCACGCTTGTTTTTCTCCAATGGGTAAATAGAGATGTTTATTTTACTAAACTGAAGACAAATCCAGTATGTATGGTCATGCAGTATCCTGTGCACAGAACAGATAAACCTCTTTTATCTGTTCTGTGATCCTGTGCAACACGATGGATCAGCTCTAAAATAGCTTAAGTTTGATCAGCTGTGGTAGCCCGCGAAATTCAAATCTTCTTGCGTTTTTTGCAATTTGCAGTCAGTGTAAGATTTGCTCTGGATTCGTCTGATTTACGAAATCCGACGAATCCGGAGTAAATCTAACATAAATGTATTCATGATTTTTATTGTTAAAATGATGTAAATATATCTTTATTACTGTCGTGAATCATATTTTGATCAAGATGCAACCTTATACTGACATGCAAATTGCAAAAAATGCAAGAAAAATTGAATTTTGCGGGCTACCTTAGCGCAATCACCTTGAGTAAGTATGCACAACAAGGAACGGGCGAACACGGAATTAGGGATGAGCTACTAAAGTGGATGGAAAACTGATGGTGGGTAGGTACCTGGTACCTACTGAAAGGTTTTTTCATAGTTGGTTTCTCAAAAGACAAGTGCGTTTCTATTAGACCATTGCTTTTGGCAGTTTTGAACCTGTGGATGGAATCTTATTGGGGATTTTTTATTGAACGTTTGATAATCTGTGTAGATTTCCCTGGGTGGTCTTTCTACATACCTACCTAATGCGGCATTTTACCTTTCGATTTCCTACTCGTAAGGCCGGCAACATACATACAGCCGGAATTCCGTTTCGAAATATCGACTCAGAATGTCGAAGGCAACAAATCCATTCAAAATCTAGTTCTCCGTTCGAAATTTTCTCCGATTCGAAATTCCACAAAGTCTGTGCGTGATTTTGTATATATTATATTTGCTGCCTTCGAAATAGGGAATCGTCATTTCGAAACGGAATTCCGACTGTATGTGGTCGGCCTAACTTGGCAAGATTCAAAGATGTAAGGAACTTTTTTTAAAGTGGCGTCACTAGTAAACCATCCGGAAGTAACACTATGGAGGAAAACTAACGATTAGATAAAAGTTTCTTATTTGTATCTAATTATCTAGTGAGTAGGTTCAATAAACAGGATGAATTTTTCAAGTGGGCGTGGATGTGGATGGCCAAATCCGAAACTATGAGAAATAGCGAAAAGTACTCAAAGCAGTCTCGCGGGCTCGATTTTGATGAAAACTAAAACTGCATCATTGGATTTTTCAAAAATCTATATTTCTAGCCAGGAATCGAACCCGTTAATTTTGAAAAAAAAAAACACACTGTATTATTACACCATTCGATAGTATCGCTAATAAGGCTCGAATTCTGGGAAGTAATCACATACGTACGGCAAACTAAAGGAAACAGCTCATTTTTAACGAAATACTTTTTTATTTTTCTTATTTTACCAACCTACCTTAACTGATTAATTGTTCAAAATGATGACATTGTTTTCAATACTTACGTAAAATACGGATTTGACGTCTCAAGGAATGTAATGCATTCAGCATTACAATATTACTCATAGTTTTGAATTTGGCCATCCACACCCACTTGAAAAATTAACCCTGTATATATAATATGTATATGGTGTAATAGATCGCTCTAAGCAGCTCTAAGCACACTTTAAAATTAATAAAGATAAACGGTAACGCCTACTTACATGTTACTAACTAACGTGGCAATGCCGCCAGTCTCTTGGTGTACTTTACCAGTCGACAGCGATGCGGAGGAATTTTTCGACGCCATATTTTAGTTTTTTAATAGTTTTAGTTATGTTACCTTTTAGTAAAATAATGTTTTTTGATATTGCTTAATAAATATATTCCTTACATGTTTTATAAATTAAGAATTTGAAGTTGTTAAACTCTAGCGGTGTTATTACAAAACGAGGTTTTTCTTCGTCATGGTTTAAACCATCGAGCCAGTTTTTGTAATATGAACCTAGTTTTGATAGAAATACAGTTCTTTATACAAAACTGACAACTTAGTCCGGTACCAAGTTGTCAGTTTTGTAAAACTGACATCTTAACGTTTCAGAATAAAGCTCAAAATTCAAAAAAGGGTCCATGGTTTAAGCCTGGGTTTGAAGATGAACCTTGTTTTGTAATAAGACGGTAGGTATTTAAGATCAAAGCTCGCGAAATTGACTTACCTACCTTTTTTGAATTTCGATTTGGGTCCTAGCTAATCGCAACAAGATCTAAAAAATCTCCAGCACGAACTTTCAAATGAACGTGGATTTGGATAAATAGTTGGCTATGTTGTAAATCACCGCAAGAAAATTACCTCATCAAAGCCTCATCATGATAAAGTATGCCAAGTTCTCAACTATTAATTCTCAATTCAGAAACCAGGTGTGTAAAGGTATACATGTTACCGGCCAATCCCGATTTCAGGCTAAACTAGTTTGTCCTAGGCCAAACCGGTTTATTCTACGCGTGTCAGGATATAGTTTAGCCCAGGACATTCTAGTTTTTGGCATAAATACTTTAGGCTTAACTAGATTGGCCTACGCTAAACTGATGGTCAGAGGATACAAAACGGGGGTCTATGAATAAAAGGACTTATCAACACGTTGAGAATCGCATCTTCTCCGGCGCTACGGAAAGTACAGCCTCTTCGCCCTTGCGTAATAAGGCGCAAGCACCTATCCTCGCCTCCGCAGCGTCGGTTTACTGGCCTAAAGTACAGTGGCGGATTTGCAGTCTTGGCCGCCCTAGGCCCCAGGCCATGTAGTACGAGTAAGTAGCAGCCGCCCCTTTCTCAGCACGCATCATATAGACTACATAATGAATTTACTTTATTGCCAACTTTTATCGAAATCGATTCAGAAATTTAGTTAACTTTAATATCTGCTAGTTACTGATTTGTTTTTTTTTTGCGATTTCAGGTTTGGTCCCTTAGTAAAAGTTGTTCATAATGATGAGTACAGTGACCCCTTTAGACATTATTGGTCAATAACCAGAAACCCTGTACATTTAGATGTACGAAAGTGATTTAGGAAGATTATTGTTATACGATGCGGTGCAGTGCGGCCCGACTTAGTGTGCGCGAGAATTTAGAATATTTAGGTACTTACTTTCAGTTATTTCTTGTTATCATCAGTGATTTTTTTGTCATATTTGCCGCCCCTAAAATCTGCCCGCCCTAGGCCCGGGCCTACTGGGCCTTAGGGCAAATCTGCCACTGTTAACCCCCGTACGCACGGGCGTAATAAAATCGTGGCGGGATTTTATAGCGCACAGGATTTTCAACTCTCGTTGTTGAGCCGAGCGTTGAGAATCCAACTTAACAATAACAGAGTACATTCTAGCGCGTCGAAAAAACACTATTGGATTTTGCACTCTCGGCGCTAAGCAGAGCGTTGAAAATCCAGTGCGCTATAAAATCCCGCCGCGATTTTATTACGCCCGTGCGTACGGGGGTTTAAAGTATTTAGGCCAAACTAGATTATCCTGGGCTAAACTAGTATATCCTGACACGCGTAGGATAAACCGGTTTGGCCTAAGACAAAATAGTTTGGCTTGAAATCTGGTTTAGCCGGTAACATACATAAGATGTTTGGATCTTAAAGTAGGTACCTACCTAACTTACCTACCTATTATGAAAACCTCAAATGAAGTTCGGTTAGTTAATCACTAATAACAAAACTACTTATTTATAAACTTCCACCATTCCATTGTTAAAAATTACTCGCTAGCTTTGCATATAAAAGTACTTACAGGCTAATTGTTTTAGTTTCTCCGCGCGGCGAACAGAAATAACAAAATATCGACCGCCAATGCATTATTGAATCTGTTTGGTTTTATACAAGTTCCTACCTTAAAACACCTTACGAGTTAAAATACGTGAAGCATATGTAATAGGGGAAGTACGTACAAAATGACATACACGGACAAAATGACACAGGCATCATATTTCAAATTCTGCCGCTTCTAGCCCGCCGTAGACAAATACATCACGTGACCCTACCGGCTCATACCAACCTGTCAAATCGTGAACTCGCGCCAGTCTTTCGTTCGGGTGTCATGGCTGACGACAAACATTGGTAAGTTACGAGTTTTTTTTTTATTGGAGTGAGTTTTATGTATTAATGTTATATTGTTCATGATTTTAATTTGCGTGTACATTTATTGCACCCGTTAAGTACTTATTGTTACATTTAAATAACTTTTTCCGTAAATAATATTAATTTTGAATTTATTATTGAATTTTGATTTTTTATAACGCTATATGGACAAAATGATATACATAGGTAACGGACAAAATGACATAGGTATGTCGTTTTGTCCATAAGAACTCAATGAGCTAATTGTACCTTTATTCAACGATGTTAATTTCTTTACAGATATACCAAAATGCCGCGTAATTATAAGCGTAAAACTGAGCGCCAATCCTGGAGTGAGGAATCAATGCGTAAAGCTATAGAAGCAGTGCTCAGTAATAAAATGGGCTGGCTCTTGGCGTCTAAAACTTTTGGAGTGCCACAAGCAACTCTCAGAAGACATGCTTCGAATAGTAACAAAACTTTGGAGTCCAGTGCAAAGGGTCTAGGATCTTGGAAAGCTACTTTTCCACCTGATGTGGAAAGAAAATTAGTTGAGCATTTGAAATTACTTGAATCTCGTTTGTTTGGACTGACGCGAGCTTCTGTTCAAGAATTAGCTTTTAATATGGCTGAAAGAAACGGTTTCGCTCATAGATTTAACCCACAAAAACAGAAAGCTGGACAAGAATGGTTAGAAGGATTTTTAAGACGAAATAAAGATATTTCTCTACGCAAACCAGAAGCTACTTCAGCCGCTCGTGCTCAGGCTTTTAATCGGCCACAAGTCAAAAAGTTTTTCGAGATATACGGAAATCTGCTGGAATCTGAAAACATTGGGCCACATCGAATTTATAATGCTGACGAATCAGGCCTGTCTACTGTACAAAAACCCCAAAAGATATTGGCTACTGCTGGCAGGAAGCAAGTTGGCGTAATAACTAGCGCAGAACGTGGAACCAACACCACTGTTGTTTGTTGTGTTAATGCTGTTGGTACGTTTGTTCCGCCGATGATGATATTTTCGAGGAAAAATATGAAAAATGAACTGGTAGATGAAGCACCTCCTGGCACTTTAGGTGTAGCTCAACCATCAGGATGGATGACAACAGATTTATTTCTGAAATGGCTTAAGCACCTCCAAAATTTTGTTAAATCTTTCATTGACGATAAAGTTATATTGATTGTCGACGGGCATGCAAGTCATAAAGGGATTGAAACTTTAGAATACGCGAAACAAAACGGCATTATTATTTTGTGTCTACCTCCACATTGCACTCATCGCATGCAGCCTTTAGATGTCTCATTTTTCGGGCCCTTAAAGACTTATTTTAACCAAGAGACATCCAAATGGCTAAAACAACACCCAGGACGTGTCGTTACACAGTTTCAGATTGCTGGACTGTTCAAGGAAGCTTATGGTAAGGCAGCTACAGTGCAAAATGGTTGTAACGGATTTAAAAACACTGGCATTTGGCCTCTAAATCCTGAAATATTTCCCGATTATATGTATGAACCTGCGGAGACTACAAACATACCACTGGAAGACGCCTCCAATGTGCAATGTCATCAGCAAATAGCTCCTAGTCCAGTTCCCGTAGCTGGACCCTCTACACAGCAGTTAGACAATTCAATTTCACTTCCCGTAACGAACCATCTTCAAGCTTCTGAATCTACACAAACTCCACATCAGCAGCAAATATTCCGTGCCGTAACACCTGACAAAAATGATACAGTTCAAACAACCGACTCTACTGAACAAGCTAACAATTCAACAGCAAACACTGATCAAGACCATAATTTATCTGGTCCAAATCAAAATCGCCCATCTGTTGGTAGTAAAGAACGTCCTTCCTCCTATACTCTAGCAGTGCCTATTGAGGATTTATCTCCTGTCCCGAAAGGACGTTACATAAGTGGCCAAGGAAAACGTAAGCCAAAGAAACGACAAACCGCTTTGATTTTGACTCTTACTCCAAACATGAACGCGATCAAGTCAAATAATGAGCCTAAAGCTCCTCCAGAGAAGAGGAGACGAACCGTTACCAAAACCTTATTCGAAGAAGACAGTGAAGAAGAAAATTTGCCAAACAACACTCAAGATGACGAAGAGGATTGCGTTTGCTTATATTGCAACGATCTTTTTTCCCGGTCAAGACCTGGAGAAGACTGGTTGCGGTGTTTAAGTTGTTCGCATTGGGCCCACGCTTCTTGCGCGGACGTTCCTAAACGAACCAAGCGGTTCATTTGCGAGCTTTGCCTTTAATTTTATAACTTTGGCGTGTATGTCATTTAGTCCATATGTGATATGCCATTTTGTCCATATACTATGGGCAAAATGGATTTTCGTTGATCTCAGTTAAACAATTTTTTTTATTTTTTCTAGTTTGTTTATCTTCTAAATATCTATGATAATTCATAGGTATAAAACCAAAGATTACTGGTGTACAATATGAATGTGCTGTGATTTAATAATAAAGAGTTATGACCCAAAACCAAAACTGTATGTCATTTTGTACGTACTTCCCCTAAACGACTGGCAGGCACGAAAGCCGGAGTGCAATGTTAAGTTTGTTATCCGTTTTATCTTTAACTGCAATAGAATTTTATCTATGTTATCGTCGGTACTGAATATAACGTTTTTCTGAATCATTATGACTGACTAATCTTTAATTGAAATAACAAACGGTTTATCTCAAGCGCGAACTTTGGAACTAACTATTATGAGGAGTACGGGAGTAGGTACCTACTTAGTTACGTTTACTTTTGCAGTTCGTATCTTCGTATCATAGAATTCTTTGTATCATATTCTGTGCGTCGTGGTCTTGTGGGTAAAAGACAACTGGTCAGGTGTGATTCGTTTTGAGCTATGATCCGTAACCTTTCACTCAACCTTACTTATATCAATTTTTAGTTTGTCATGAACGTTAGTAGGTACATAGTTTATTACTGATAGCTATCAAATGCTTGATTCAATTAGAGTGGGTGGATTACTAACTCCGATAACAACTTTAGACATCCTTTAAAGAGATCCTTCATTATTAGCTAGTTTTGCGCCTCTTCAGCTATCTTCTTCAGCTGCTTCTTATTTATAATGTTGTAAATTCGAAAGTGAGTTTGTTTGTTACGCTTTCACGATAAAACGGCTGAAAGGATTTCGATGAAATTTGACACATGGGTAGGATGGACATAGGATACCTACTTTTATCCGGGTAGTAGGTACGTTCCCGTGGGTTAATATCCGTCCGACGCCGCGCTAAGCCGCGGGTAAATGCTGGTAATTTATACAATATCTAGTGACACGGTTATTAGAGCTATAAAGTAACTATAATTTTTCTACGTTTACCTTGATGAACAGTAATTGTGTATTGCATGGGAATAACACCAGCCGATGTGACTGTCACCATAGGTACCGACATTATCAAAAATTCATTCCTAATGATGTTGTACGAGTACGTGTGACGTTAATAAAGTGTTATAGGTATGGACGTAAACTGGCTACTTAATTGTTTTTTTTTATTAACATGGATCAATTACTCTATCACTTTATTATTTTAGGTGTCTTGATACAAAACTTCCGCACATCCAGCAGCTTTTACCAATTGAAGCGATGTTTTCCTTTCAATTCCAGTTGGGCGCCAGGAAAAGCGAACCTACAGAGCTATCTATTTATAGATATGGGTGTCGTATCGTATTGTGTCTTAAAAGCTTTTTGAATATTTAACATGTCAAACTGAGCGTTGCATTTTTTGTTTTTGCAAATAAATTTAAAAAAAAATCAGCTGTTTGACGAGTTGTGCGAACATAAATGTAGGGGACAACTGACTTTTTTTCGTGATTTCAGAGTTGATCCCATAGTGAAAGTTGTTAATATTCATGGGTAGAACACCCTGTGCAAATTTGGCTGGTCATTAAAAACTAATCCTTGTATAATAATTACTTGTCCTGAGTCCTGACTGATTCATCAACGCAGAGCCTAAAGCGCTAGGGCTACAAACTTGAAATTTTGGCAGTTGATGCCTTTTATGTTGTAAGCATCCACTAAGGAAGGATTTTTGGAAATTCGATTAAGAGGTGAAAAGGGGGGATTTTGTTTGTATGAAAAATCTTTTTTCTAGAGTTAATAAACTTGAAACTTGGCACGAATACTTATCTAAGTAAATTATGAAGTTTGTTATTTTTTGTTTTTCTAAACTACTCCTTAAAGGGGGTTGGGGGTATCAAAGTTTGTATGGAAGAATTTTATCTCTTGGTCCGATTAACTCGAAAGTCGAAACTCAGTATTTATAGTTATAAGACGAAAATAAAAAATAACGTGTAAGTATCAGGGTTTTTTGAAAATCTACCCCTAATGGAGTGAAAAGGGGTACCTACTCAATTTTACAGGGGAGGATTTTACTACGTGTCTAAACTAACTTGAAAATTGGTATAAATAACCTATAAGTACGTAGGTAAGTCAAATATTGGAAACGTCACAAAAGACTGATTTAAAAACTTGAAACTTGGCCCATATGCCTCTCTAAATAAATAATAAAGACCGTAATCATTAATTTTCGAAAACTACCTTTTAAAGGGGGAGGATTAGATTTAAAAAGTATAAGTATCTATATTTTATTGATGAATTATAAATTAATTTATAGGTCGAAATTAACATCATTTAATTGATTTGTAATGAAAATTTTATTGAATTTTATTAAATGATTTATGTATGACATTACTTTTAATATTTTTAAATCTTGTTTTTCTTATGATTATTCTGATTTTAATGTAATTTTGATTATTGTAATGATTTAAATATGTATTGCATGCATGATGATTCTTATCTAAATTCTTGTAAAAATCGTTATTGAAAAAATTAATTGAATTGAATTGAAAAAAATAAATAGGGGAAGTACGAAATCCACGCGGATCCGGATGGATTCGCAGGGGAAGTGCTAATACCTAATATAAGTATTATTTATTATTTATTTATTATTATTTCGTAAATGCATGATTGTCATGACAGGTAGTCAAGTCTGAGGTCCGGATCGGATGACTATTCTCACTGGTCACTTGGTGATAGGTTCAATGGTCCATAAGAAATTTTGTTGAGTTTTGAAATAAATCACTAAGTAGGTACTTAGGTACTATGAGACATTATATAAATTAGAGTGATCATCAAATATACATATATTGTTATGGTTGGTTCTATCGAGAAAACTTACACCTGACTACTTTGAAAATAAAATCCCGTACACAGGATGACTACATCTGTTAGCAAGCGTTAGGTACACACAGAAGCAGATCAAGTTACTACAAACTGTCAAATTTTCTCATTCGATTTTGAACATAGCCTTCAACATTTGAAGGCTTAAAATCATTTGGAGAAATTTGACAGTTTGGTATAACATGATGTGCTGTTGGCTGTTGTCTGTCCTATAGCGGCCGGGGCCGAAAGCTGTAACAAGAATATTTCACGGTGCGCGGTGTATAGATGTTCGTTTTCCGGTAGTACGTACTCAGCCGTGTCATGTTTGATTATGGCTTCTTTGTTCTGAAAATAATTTAAAAAAAACTGCTTAGCTTCTTCTAAAACAAGAAGGTAAGGTAGGTACTGTGGGTAATTTATCTTCTAGTAAGAACTTTGGACAACGTCGTAGTAGCCATTATACTCGCCATTTCCAACTCCGAGTGACATTTGGATTCAGATTGCTTTTTTATTTAAAACAATCTAACGTAATTTATGATTCGCTGTTTTTAATAAACAGGTGTAAAGTATATGCAAATAAAGGGAGAGAAAATTTATGAAATTCCTTTTCATAAATTTTAATAAATCAAATGGAATGGAAATATAATTTAATATAAGGGTCATTTTCTTAAGAAACATTTTTATCTGTCCACTTTTAAATCATGGTGGATTTCAAAGATATAAATGTCTCTCGTCGAAAAAAATAGCGTCTAGCTGTTCGACGCAATTTGCACGCA
The DNA here is from genome assembly GCA_946251885.1 of Cosmia pyralina. Taxonomy (NCBI): domain Eukaryota; kingdom Metazoa; phylum Arthropoda; class Insecta; order Lepidoptera; family Noctuidae; genus Cosmia; species Cosmia pyralina. The sequence goes on from OX276346.1 coordinate 20,205,934, forward strand.
CTGACGCGAGTGTAAGACGTCAGCTGTCACCCACACCAGCATAACAAAGTTGGTTTGTTTTAGTTCTTTTGCAGCGCGACACTATCTAGACTCGAAGGTGGATTTAATGAAACATTTGTCGTGTTTTTAAATCTTGATTTTAGGTTCGGTCGTGACGGGCGCTGTCATTGAAGGCTGGTCATATCTTAGCTGCTATGGTTTATTTTAATTTCATTTAAAATTTGAATTGTTTTTTAATTAGGACACTGTCTTTTAACGTTCTGCATCGTTCTCACATGTACACTTCTGGACACATCTATTGGCCCACCTTAGAGTTTAGGTTTCGATGGGCCCTACCGAAATATGATTGCTAGATTGAACAAAAACTGTTGATGGAGTTTTAAACCTGATACATTTTACCATCTTTTTCGATCGTATTGTTTTAAATTTGAATTCAGAATACCATACGACATGGAGCTACGCCTAACAAGTCGGATATGCGCCTTGTTAAAGGCAATTGATTTTTGAATAAAAAACATGTTTTATCAAATAAAGGTTTAATTTAATAACGCGTGTTGCCTCCATGGGCATCTACCACAGCTCTCATACGATTAGGCATAGAGTTTATCAACCGCTCTATGAAATTTTGAGGGATCATCTCCCATTCCTCTTCTATGGCAGTTTTCAACTCCTGCATCGTCTGGGCAACTGGCTGACGAGCCCTAACACGTCTTTTTAGCTCGTCCCACATGTGCTCAATGAGGTTCATGTCTGGGCTTCTGGCTGGCCAGTCCATAACTGTGATGTTCACATCCCGAAGATATTCCCTGACGATGCCGGCCGCATGGGCTCTTGCATTATCATGCATAAAAAGGAAATTTGGGCCCACATAGTCCGCGTATGGTATCACGTGAGGTTCTAAGCACTCACGAATGAGCCTTTCAGCATTTAATGTTGGCAGCCGTGGTCCTGTAACAACCTCAAGTTGAGTTTTGCCGCTCGCGGATATACCGCCCCAGACAGTCCATGAGCCACCGCCATAAGCAACCCTCTCTTCAAAGCAGCATTGTGCGAAACGCTCTCCCTTACGTCGGTAGACCTTCTTCCTTCCATCATTCTGTCTGTCATCTTCTGTGGGACACCGCACGACATCTCTCGCCGGTTCCACTCTCCCTGATGACCGGGGTAGATGACGGCCCTGTCCGTCAAATAGGCCTCGACCACTCGACGGAGGTAGGTTGGCACCCGGTGATACCGGAGTGCCTCCCTGTTGCAACTCCAGGGCAGGGTATTGAAGGCATTAGCGATGTCTAGAGACACCGCCAAGACGACCCCACCCCGGGCCACAGCATCCCCCGTTGTGAGGGCTTGCACGCGCATGAACGATGCTGGAACGATTTGCCACCGCCGTTTCGTGCTATAAAAACAGTTGGTACTTTTAGTATTAAATATAAGCAACACTTGTTACGAATACAAAAGGAAACCAGTCTCTGATAGTCTAAACTCACCCTGGGTCTGCACGTAGTTGGTATTGGTGACCTTAGCGGAGTCTTGTGTTCCTAGCAGCATGTTTAACTTTGAACGCTTTGTTTTTTCACTCGGTGATTGATTATTATTTTTTTTTTTTTTTTTTTTTCTTCCGACTTACACAACACAACACATTCAGTTATACACTCAACAATACTTTATATTATTTATTTGCACCATTTTCTTGTCGTATTTATTATTCACTCTTTGTTTTATTTGTGTGACTTTACTTCCTTTTTTACATTAATGCACATTGACAGCCAGTCGCCTGCGCCCGCGTCTCATGCATGGTCTCATCGCTTGTCATAAATATAGACAATAGTCTATAGCATAGACAAGTGAGGTTGGACCGTCGGGCGTCAAGCGTGAGTCGATCTTTACACCTTATTGACGGTTTTTGTTTTTTTCTTTTCAAGTATTCTAGTATTTGTATTTTATTTTATTTGATTTTATTCCCCTTGCTATTTTTAATTGATATCCGTGGGTATGTCCGTGGCATCACACAGGCCCTATCAGAATACCAGCGTTGCGGTATTTATTTTTTAAATATCGCAGCTTTATGCTGAGATGGGAGCCTTTTTGGCCTCGCACAGGTCTCTTTTTTTTATTCTGATTTCTTTTTTTTGTTTTTTTGCTTTTTAATGTTTATTTTGTTACTTTTATATGCTCTTTTTTTAACTGTATTTCCTGTGCGTGTCCCAAATAAAATATTTTTCTTTCTTTCTTTCTTTCTTTCATGATGGCGTCCACCGTAGAGCGCCCCCTGCGGAAACCAAACTGGCTCTCCGCCAAATCCGGCCCCTCCTGCACCAGCCACCCGACGAGGCGGTCTGCAATGACTCTTTCAAAGAGCTTGCCCACCTCGTCGAGCAGCACGATGGGCCGGTAAGCGGACGGAGAGTCCGCAGGGCGCCCCGGCTTCTTAATGAGGACCAGTTTCCCTGTCTTCCAACGAAGTGGGAACTGGCCCCTCTCCAAGCATGCGCTTAGGAGCCCCCCTAGTCGAGGCCCGAGAGCCCCAAAGGCCAGAACCCAGGCTCTTCCTGGCAAGCCGTCGGGTCCTGGGGCGGTATTTTTGGCACTCAGCCTACGTACCGCCGCTCTCAGCTCTACCTCGGTCACTTCCTCCTGTAGCAACCTCAAGTTGAGTTTTGCCGCTCGCGGATATACCGCCCCAGACAGTCCATGAGCCACCGCCATAAGCAACCCTCTCTTCAAAGCAGCAATGTGCGAAACGCTCTCCCTTACGTCGGTAGACCTTCTTCCTTCCATCATTGCCATGTAACACAATTTTAGACTCATCAGAAAAGAGTACACGGCTCCAATCTTGCTGTGTACAATTTAAATGACTGCGTGCGAAATGAAGGCGCGCTTTTCGGTGGGCTCGCGTTAGTTTGGGGCCATTAGCTGGCTTGTGTGGTAGCATATCGCATTCTTTTAACCTTCTCCGAACAGTTCGAGCGCTCACAGATACTCCGTGGAAGTCGCGAAGTTGGTTTTGTATCTCAATAATAATAATAATAAGTGGAATACCTCTCCACTCCTCAAGCACCTCAGGACATGTTGCCCCTTGTCGCTACGTCACTATGTGCTAGCGACCGTTTCCGGGGGCCCATTATTGTGTGTGCAAGTCACCCCCTGCCAATTTATCTGTGTATATTATATAACATTGGTCAGGCAGGGGACATAGTTCTTCCATAGTTCAAGGTACCCAATCCATGTAGCCACCCAAACCCATAGGCCAAATGTGTTTTGTTTCCATGTTCTGCAATAGTCCTGCACCAACCGGGGGTTGTCCTTGGGTGCACTTGCATAGTGCATACAGGGATAATCGTCGGCTGGTGCCTCCTCGTCATTTGAAATTGTCTAAGGGGCCTCTGCGAGTTGGCTTCGGCCCCTCGTACGCCTTCCAAAGGTCCGGGACCCCAGGGTCCCGAGATAAGCCAAAGACAAGAAGTAATAATAATAAAAAATGTTTATTCATCTCCACAAATTACACATTATATACGAGAACAATCTTAAAGTTAAATATACAGGTTGACAGTTACGTAAATGTAATTTGTGGGAGATCTGGAGTCTAAACTAAGCCTAGGCCTGTACTATAGAACTCCAGGCCCCCCATCACATAATATTTTATGCAAATTATAAGTCAGCGAGTAGGTACATGTTAAATGTGTGTATGGTGTATGTGGTGTATGATGGTGTTTGTGTGTGTGTGTGTGTGTGTGTGTGTGTGAATGTTTCAATATACATGCTATGCATGCTATATTTATTTATATATATATACTCGTATATGTTATACAAACATAAAACTACCTTGCCACTTCAATAATTTTTCCAGTTTCGTAATAATTTAATCTTAATAGCCATTTTTTAATTTTATTTTTACATTCATTTTTATTGCAATTGGATATAGAAATTATCTTATTTAGTTTATTAAATAGCTTATTTCCTCTGTAAGGGAAAAATCTTTGTGCAAAATGAGTATTTACATGGATGGACTCACATATATCATAATTTCTTCTTGTGGTGGCTATGCGTTGTTTTCTTGCCCCCGATATGTTAGGAAGTTTAAGTAGAACGGTAAGTAATATGTAGAGCTGTCGTACTGAAAGCACTTGAGATTCTTCGTATAGTTTAGAGGTAGGGTATAAACGAGGCTTAGAGAAGCTTACTTTTAAAATAAGTCTTTGAGCTCTTTCTAACGTTATCAGTTTTGTTTTGCAAGCACCACCCCATGTAGTGATGCAATAACTTAGAACTGACTGTACCAAAGCCTCGTATACCAACCGTATGGTTTGCTTCTCTGCTACACCACGAAGCTCTCTAAAAATGTAAGTAAGCTTACGAATTCGCTGTGATAGAGACTGTATATGGTTTTCAAATGTTAAGTTGGCATCTATTTCAATTCCAAGATATTTTATGCATTTAATAGATTTTATGACAGAACAGCTGCAGTTGAGGGCTGGAGGAAAATTACATTTATGCGCAATTATGTTTGATGTTAGGTTATTTACGTCCGTACGCTTATGAATAGAAAAAATAATGTATTTAGTTTTATCTTCGTTTATAGTGAGAGAATTTGTTGAAAGCCAGTGACATACTGTATTAAAACCTTCCTGTGCCAGCTCAAACAATTCGTTATATGAGTCTGAGAAGAATGTAAGGGCAGTATCATCTGCATACGCGGAAATACGGCAGTTTTTAATTTTTAGGGAGCAGAGTTCATTGATGTAGCAGAGAAACAACGTAGGCCCTAATACGCTGCCTTGAGGCACTCCGAATTCTATTGATGCTTTGTCACTAATATGATCTCCAATTTTTACGTACTGGCTTCTATTTTTTAAATAATCCGTAAGTAATTTCAGCGGTGTACCCCTGATGCCATGATTTTCTAGCGTTTGCACAAGCCGGGGAACAGAGACAGTGTCAAATGCCTTTGCCAGGTCGAGGAAAATTGTTAGGCATTTGTTTTTGTTATCCATTTTGTTAACCAAATAGTTGACAAGGTCAAGCACTGCGTTGTTGGTTGAACGACCTGTCCTAAAGCCGTATTGTGAGTCCGAGAGTATATTCCCGTCTTCTAAGTATTTGGTTAATCTATTATTAATTAATCGCTCAAATAATTTAGATAATGTTGTTAGTATTGCTATTGGTCTATAGTTATTGACACTGCCCCTGTCTCCCACCTTATGAATCGGGTGCACTACAGCTATTTTCAGAGCATCTGGGAATATCCCAGCATCAAAACATCGGTTAATTAAATTGGTAAGAACAGGTGCTATTGATTTAGAGATGTGCTTTAAAACATTAGCATTGATCTGGTCCCATCCAGGAGAACAGTCACTTTTTAATGCTTTGATAGTTCTTTCAACTTCTTCATTATCGGTCGGTAGGAGGACGAAAGATTTTAAAGGTGAAGCATAATTATCATTTTTAAAATTAGGTAAATGAGTGGGTATCATGTCTGATAGTTTTTTCCAATGTTTGTAAAATATTTATTAATTTTATTGACTGCATCTTTAGGGTTATTTTCAGCCGCCAGTAATTGCAATGGCAACTGTTTTTGATTATTGCTATTAATTATTTCTTTAATGGTAGTCCATAGCTTTTTTGAATTATTTTTAGATAATAGTAGTTGATCTTGTTCAATGGAGGTAAGGTGACGATTTCTCAAGCTGGTCGTCACGATGAATCGATCCTGCCTTTCAGTTGTGACCCGAGATCGTGGCCTTCCTTGGCGACGAACAAAGCCGCCAGTCTCTAGGTACCTCCGATAAACATTTCGGACCGCAGATCGACTTAAATTAAGTTGAGCACTCACGTTTCTTTGGCTGTGTCCGGCCTGAATAAGTGCCACAGCTTGGGCGGCGACTTCAGGTGAAGTATCCATAGATTATTGATAGAATCTCACCTTAATGTTAAGAATAAGTAATGTTTGTTGCAAAACCAAAGATATCAATCACTTTTTCAAGAATTAAATCCAAGTAAACCAATAAAACCAAGTTTTCTTAGTATTCGATTGTTTGATATCAACAAACAGGCTCCAAATTGTCTTTTGTTTCTTTAAATTCTGTGTTCGAAATTCAAAAAAAGACTATTGAATGAAATTGTGAATGTGCCAGGTTCAAAACTGCATAAAAACTGTTTGCTCGACCTAATATAAAATTTTAGCTAGGACCAAACGAAACTGAAAATACAAGGTGGGCCAAAAGATGTGTCCAGAAGTGTATAATTTCAACATGAATAATGTAACCATTATTTTGTAACCATATCTTGATTTTAAAGAGTGTCCTTGGAGTTTCTTGCCCGTTCTTCTCCATAAGTATGTACCTACTACGCTTTGAAATGGGCGCCTAGCTTCATCTTTCTGTCTGACCGACCCCTTGACAATTCAAAAGTGCCTGTAATTGGTTTATTTGAAATAAATACTTTGAGTTTTTTGAGTTTTGGTTTATTTCACATGTAGGTCTTCCAAGCTTTTTCCCAACAATGTTGGGGTCGGCTTCCAGTTTAACCGAATGCAGCTGAGAACCAGTATTTAACATGGAGCGACTGCCTATCTGACCTCCACAACCCAGTTACCTACTGTGTAATTTGTACTATATTACGATACGATAAGACTGGTTGTCAGGCTTTCGGGCTACTGACTCGTAATGACTGTCAAAGATCAACGGCTTTACGTGCTTTCCAAGGGTCTCGATATGGAATGGGTGGTACCCACCCAACAACGGACCGACCGCGGCAAGCGTAGCTTAACCTTCGATCGACCCGTGCGTCTACTGTTATTATTTGGCCACGAGCCCCCTAAAATATTGATTTACGGCAACGAATAAGTACTTATTCATAGATTTACGGTTTATTACTCACTTGGGTAAGTAATGATTTTATAATATGTTGGTAGGTACTTAGTTAATCACTTGCGCCCTACCTCATCCACTCAAACAGTAACGAGCGTTCGATTTCAATTCAAAACTCGACTGTGAATCGATCAATAGCAAGATTAGCTGGCATCGCTGTTTCCATTCGTCGGCATCAGATCTGGAGCGAGACGATAACTGCCATAAACTCCTTGTTATCCTTTAATTTCTAGACAGTTCATAAAATATCTAGACTGATATAAACCTTATTTCATTCCGTGGACGGAATTCAGCATATTTCTATTCAGTTATGTACAGCCAAGTTATAAATATGTGACGATAAGGACACTGGCCATAAGGCGTGCGATGTCGGCATTTCCCCAGTTCGTGTCAGCTTTATAGATAAGGTTAGATTATGATTGTGTTATGTTGACATGACCCTCGAGGTGCCGACTCTGCACACCTCCCGGAATTTATCCTGAACATGAAATATACTTTGAAAAACAATGTCGCGAACAAATAACGTACCTATATATGACAAAAAGGCCTGATGTTCACGCTGGGAACATGTTTTGTATTTTTCTCACATCTGCTTTTTATCCCACGTAATCTATTTATTCGAATAATCGAAACGGTGTTTATAGTCAAAGTTGCGGGTTCCCTACATGATACAATATTACGAAATTGTGTGAATGAAGCATGAAATATTTATAATTTTCGGAAGGCTACGATACAATCGTGCGTCATTAGCGGAATACGGTGTGGATCGGGCTGGTTAACAACAATTAACGGCAATATTATTATCGATATAACTCCGAATGTTTATTACGCTGATTGGGCTTCAATAACTTATTATATTCCCTTTTTGTTGGCATTGGCAGCTTTAACAAGGATTACAATATAACCAGTGTGGTTTATGCATGTGGTCGTATGTTCGAACCCAGGCAGGCGCAATCATCATCCTCCTGCCCTTATTCCAATCTATTTTTTGTCTGTAATTCTCTTCTTCTTCCAGGCAAGCTCATTACTTTGTATAATTTATTTCTTAACCGCTGCTCTGAAACGGTGAAGGAAAACATCGTGAGGAAACCGGCATGTCCTAGAACAAAAATTCGAAGACTTGTGACATCTACCAACTCGCACTGGGCTCGCGTGGTGGATTACGGCCCACACCAACTCACAGAAAGGAGGCCTGCGTCCCAGCTGGGAACTTTATAGGCTGATTATGCTTATGGTATGGTTTATGTAAGGGTTTTAAAAAAGCATATAAGATACCACCACATCTGAAGATGTTGTCCTTCTATTTATACCTAAGTAGGTACCTTTATATTAGGTACCTACCTACTGACACTTTGTAATAATTTACTTAAGTACTAAGGTACATAACTAATAATAATGGAGGCCTAAGTGATAAGTAACTGATAACAGCCGAAAGCCACACATCACCCACATGTATTAGGGGCACGAGCTCATAATTAAATTATTCATGGTTCCACATAATGTATAGCGGCTAATACATAACGGCAGGTAGCAGATATATGCTGTGGATTATAGAATAAAGATCAAAACAATTTATGTACTTTTCTTAGCTTTCCCCAGAGTACATTAAGGGTGCGTTTCCACTGACGCGGAGCTGAGTGGAGTGGAAAGGAGCGGACTGTCAATTTACCAATCACAGTGCTCGAAATCTCCACTCCGCGTCAGTGGAAACAGTGTAAGTCGAGCAGAGCGGACTTTCAAATAAAATATACCTATGAACACGCGGCCCCGAGCCGGACAGAACGAAGTCGAGCAGGGCGGTCCGACCAGTACTCGAAAACTCCACTCCGCTCTGCTCGCTTCAGTGGAAACACTTGCCACTTTCCAGTGCTCTTCTCCGCTCTGCTCCGCCCAGCTCCGCGTCATTGGAAACGCAGCCTAAATGGCGGCATTTATTTCAATTTCTATGACCTACTTATAAATAAATGATATTCTACCTCTGCCAAAGACAAAAAGCCAAATAAATTATTCAGCAGATATCTATCAAGGGTTGCGTTTAAATTATTCGTGAGGCTTTTCATACGCATTAACTGAATCATTTTATTTCCTGATAAAAGTTCCGCTATTTATTGAAAATTTAATTTTGCATATTTAAAATGTAGGCTCTAGCAATGTACATTGTACACGTGCAGGGAATTCACTCACAAAAAAAAAATCATTTCGTTAAAAAAATTGCATTGCCTTGGTCCGAACCATAAAATGGATTTAAAAAAAAACATTAATCTCCCAGCTAAAAAAATCTATGGTCTTAATTGACTTTGGTCTAGGAAATCAATTTTATGTTCTACCAATAACTTGCCTGCTATTGGTCGGATGAAGATTAATTACTACTAGGTTATTCTTCGCAAAAACACTTCACACAGACCTTTCAGCCACAGAGTAATAAAGCTACAGTGTGTTTGTCTGGGGTGTAACCTTGAATTAATTACCTACGGCCGCTCGGTAGATAAGTACGTGTCCGTCAATGCGTAACTGCCGCGCGCTCGAACTGTTGCGTAACTGAGACTGACTGTGATTTCGAAGCGCGTCGTTTCGGCCGTTTTCTATTAAGATAAACTACTGTATCATTATTATACTGTGCTTTAGCCAGAAGCGGATTTGCAATCTTGGCCGCCCTAGGCCCCAGGCCATGTAGTAAAAATAGGTACCAGCCGCCCCTTTCTCAGCACCCATCTTATAGACTGCATTATGAATTTACTGTATTGCCAACTTTTATCCAAATCGAGTTACCTACTGATTTTTTTTTTCGCGATTTCAGGTTTGGTTCCATAGTAAAAGTTGTTCATAATGATGAGTACAGTGACCCCTTAAGAGGATATTGGTCAATAACCAGTAACCCTGTATATGTATACGAATGATGTAGGAAGATTATTGTTATACGATGCGGTGCAGTGCGGCTCGCCATAATGTGCGCGAGTCTTTAGAATATTTAGGTACTTTCAGTTATTTCTTGTTACATCAGTTTTTGGTCAGATTGGCCGCCATAGGCCCGGGCCTGATGTGCCTTAGGGCAAATCCGCCTCTGGCTTTAGCGAACGAACTAGGTTCTTACAGTACCTCTGTACCTAGGTGCCTACTTTGAGTCCGGCGTTGGGTTTTCCTAGTATCGAATAAACATAGATTTAGAAAATAGGTTCAGCTTTTAAATGTTCCTGTTCCTGTTTAGAAAGAATTATACCGCAATTGCATGTCACATGCCACTTTTACTTATACTTTCGAAAGTTGAGGCCAACACTAACAACTTCTTAGTTTTATTAAAAGTTAAAAATTTTACGACAATGTTTATGTCGATAGGTCGTTGAATGATAAATTTTATGAGAAGAGTTTTCATTTACTTTTGATGCGTCTACCAGACAGCCATTAAGAACCAGTATCTATCACTATTTGCACTTTTTGTAAGCCTATGGCCATGCAACTATAATTCCTTGTCACAATCAAACCCAAACTCGCATCGCAGCACACAGCCACTGAGCTTCTCGAGCCGTCAATACTGGAAGTGGTATCGGTCGTTACGCCACCTCAACGCTCGCTGAAAATCTTGAAAATGGGAAAATACCTATAAAGCGGCGAGCAGCGACCGTTATAACTGCAATGGAAAATTCTTTGTTAGCGAGGAAGCTGGTAAATAGCTCAAACGGTACTAAGCGAAAGAACTAAAATGTTCCTACTTATATTTTCCTTATACAGGGTGTCCCGTAAATAATGGATCAAACGTAACGGGTAGGTAGCTTACCTAATTTCCAACAACTAATTTGAATATTAAAAAAAAAACCGTTACAGTAACCAGGATATTAATTTTTTTTCGAATTTTACGATTTTGTCTTCCAGAATTAAGCTTTTTTAATGCTGTCGCTGCAAATGATGACATTTTTAGGTATGATTTTTATTTAACATTTCTGAATAGCTTACTAATGTTATAAGATACCATTTTTTTGAATACCGTTTTATTTGCCTTAGAAAAAAAATCTTGAGTTGAAAAGTTTTTTCTTTACGATGTTAGGACCAAAATTGAAAAAATTCTCCTGTAAAAAAAATGTATAACACCGAAAACCACCATTATTTTAAAAACTTGTACATTTAATAAGGTTTGCAAATTGGTGTAAAACTTACGTCTAGTCTTTATCGTTACAAAGATATTGCTATGAATGTGATGAAGACAGAAAATAAATTAAATTGGTACTATTCCATTTTTTCATTTTCGTAATGGCTTATGCTTGAATGCTTGTAATCGAAGCAGGTAGTTAAGCGGCTAGCATATTCCGACCCGATGACGTCATCTGTCCGGAATTTGGGACCGCTACCTGTGGCGGAGTTGCACCTCAGTCAGCGTGAAGGGGATAGATAGCGCCGCTTTTGTATTTTTGGTAAATTGGTATGAAGTTGTACATTCTAGTCCTTGTCGTTACAAAGATAATTGCTATGAATCTGAGAGGTGCTCCAAATCAACGTTAATAAAAAAAATAAAAAAGTGTGTACACACAACACACACACACACAGCGCACACACTCAGATACTCTCGCGCACAAACATACAAGTATACCCTCGCGCAAAATTAGAAATTAGAAATATATCATAAAACCTTGTGTGCTTTTTTATTACGGGAGGACACTGGCTCCTGCAACACAGTTTTAACTAGTGCAGGAGTCAGAGAATTCCATATCTAATGTAACATCTGTTTTATGACAATAAATAATTTTTTAATTTTTTTTAATTTTTTTAATTTAAACTTTTTCTTTAAAATGTGTAACTGTAGTATTTCAGAGGCAATGTTCATTGAATTATTGAGGCGTATGAAAAGAATTAGGAGGCCGTACTAAAAAAAACAGTTAGTTCAAATAAATCATTTTATTTGGTTTTTACAATAAATGTTCGAATTGCCTTCCCTCTACAAGAATGCAAAGTCTGCATCTCCTAATAAAGGAAGCTCTTATCCGACGGACAAAACGGCTTTGGTTTATTTCTGATACAGCAGATTGGATGCGCTGTCGTAATTCTTCTTCCGACGTTATTGGATTCTTGTAGACCCTGTCTTTTAAACATCCCCAGTAAAAAAAATCTAGGGGATTTAAATCCGGAGATCGCGGAGGCCACAAAATTGGTCCTAATCGGCCGATCCATCTGTCCGGATAACTTTCATCAAGGTGCGCCCTTACTGCCGTCGCATAGTGAGCGGGGCACCCATCATTTTGCAACCACATTGCTTGCCGTACGTCTTCTGGAACGTTTTCTAATAACCTTGGCAACTCATTCCTTAAAAAATGGAGATAATATTCGGCGTTTAGAGTAGCTGGTAGTTCAAAGGGCCCTATTATTTGCCCATTGATTATTCCCGCCCATAAATTTATTTTAAATTGATGTTGGCTCCTGTCCTCTCGCATCAAATATGGGTTTATCAGCTGCCAACTGTGCAAATTATGCAAATTTAAATATCCATCTCGGCGGCATGAAGACTCGTCACTCCATAAAATCTTGTTAAAAAACTGCGGGTCCGCCCGAATCATTCTAAGCATCCTTTGGCAAAATTCTATTCTTGGCTGGTAATCACGCGACGTCAGCGTTTGAACACGTTGCACGTGATATGGGTGCAATCGGCACCGTTGTAGCACTCGATGCACCGTCGATCTAGAAATTCCTACGCGTCGCGCTATGACGCGAACGGAGACTGACGGATCTTCCTCGATTTCTCGAAGAATGACTTCGTCATTAACTTGTCGCGGTCGTCCTTCACGGGTACCACCAACTCCGGTGCCAAGAATTCTTCCCTCAAGAAGCGCGTTATGCACTCTAATAAAGACGCGATAATCGGGATAACGAACCAGGTTCGGGTATCTTTCACGGTACAATCTTGCAGCCGCCCTGGCATTACCTCTTGCTTCTCCGTAGATAAAATGCATTTCGGCGTACTGCCGTGGCGTGTACTCATAACGAGGCATTGGGCTGAATAAGGTTTCAGCGCTACTGCACACACGTACAAGCACACACAAACGAATGTTTTCGGAGTCCGTAGGATCGCCAAGTCGTTTGTCCAATACGCAAAGAGTTCCAAATCGATAGGCAAAGCAAAGTCCAAAAACACAGCACAAGTCAAATTTTACAGAAGAAAACACCGAGCCACTGACCGGGAGCGAAAGTTGTCTGACGTAGCAACTCGAAGAGAGACTAGTTACAACTAAACTAATAAAATCAAGCAACAATGAAGCCTGTACGAGTGAAGGGCGCAGGAAAGAACAAAAGAACCTGCGCAACTTCATACCGATTTAACCGATTTACCAAAAAGCGGCGCTATCTATCCCTTTCACACTGACTGAGGTGCAACTCCGCCACAGGTAGCGGTCCCAAATTCCGGACAGATGACGTCATCGGGTCGGAATTATGCTATCCGCTTAACTACCTGCTTCGATTACAAGCATTCAAGCATAAGCCATTACGAAAAGGAAAAAATGGAATAGTACCAATTTAATTTATTTTCTGTCTTCTTCATCACATTCATAGCAATATCTTTGTAACGATAAGGACTAGACGTAAGTTTTATACCAATTTGCAAACCTTATTAAATGTACAAGTTTTTAAAATAATGGTGGTCTTCGGTGTCATACATTTTTTTTACAGGAGAATTTTTTCAATTTTGGTCCTAACATCGTAAAGAAAAAACTTTTCAACTCAAGATTTTTTTTCTAAGGCAAATAAAACGGTATTAAAAAAAATGGTATCTTATAACATTAGTAAGCTATTCAGAAATGTTAAATAAAAATCATACCTAAAAATGTCATCATTTGCAGCGACAGCATTAAAAAAGCTTAATTCTGGAAGACAAAATCGTAAAATTCGAAAAAAAATTAATATCCTGGTTACTGTAACGGTTTTTTTTTTAATATTCAAATTAGTTGTTGGAAATTAGGTAAGCTACCTACCCGTTACGTTTGATCCATTATTTACGGGACACCCTGTATAAGAGTTATTTAGAGGTCTTCATAAAGAAATATAAAGCAATTGTAACCTCAATTTAGGTCACTTAATAAGGAATATATTGTTAATTAACTCGTTAGTCGTACGGACTTGTTAACTGTGCCTGCAATGAGGTACTTATCGATAATCGACAGAAGTACTAGTATAAGGATCGTCAGCATTCTCATTATTTTAGAAACATAATATATAGGTAGGTAGGTAGGTACATAATCTACTTAAACCTCAAATCACGATACAAATAGTACCTATCTACCTATTACGTATGTCTACCTAAGTATCGGAAAAAATCGTTTAGACGCTTAGTTCAGAGATGAAAAAAATATCCGATTTTATGTAATACTGCTGTAAAGACGCTCCCTCGCCACGCCGGAAGCATTCGCCTGTATGTAACAATCCAAGATTCCAGCTAGGGATTTGCAGGTAGACTGCGCAGGCCGTCAACCGCTTGGTAGTGTAGAGAGATGATTAAAACCAACGTTCGCAATGTCATGTCTCAATCTGTCAAAAATTGTATAACGTTTAACTAAATTTTTGACATTTGATTGTCGCTAGCATGAGATTACGACTTGAATTTTAACGTTTTTAGGTGCGACAATTGGCCTTCTGGTTAACAAATAAAAAAATACAACCGACTTCCAAAAACAACACTACAAAGTGAAAAATAACTTTAATTTCGAAAGTCGGTGTCTAGTTAAATGTATTTTCGTTTTTTGCCACCGACTTCCGAAATTAAAGTTATTTTTCGGGTGCCTGCCGTTTTGCCAAAAAGATTTTGACAAAATTTCATTACCCAAACAAATTTTAGCAACCTTTTTTTATACCATTGCAATATTTCGAATGATTTTAGTACCCATATTTTCATTTGGTCAAATTTTTACTTGGCAAAATATTACTAAGTATAATGTCATTATGGAATTTGGTCTTTAATCAAATGATTTACAGCAAACAATCTTCAGACAGTAAACGTTTGGTGAAATGATTTGTTAAGACAAAAAATATTGGCAAAAATAAGATTTTTAGACATTAAACTGGTTAAATTTGATGTCTTTTGCGTACTTCTTTGTAAGTTTTTGTGCTTGAATTTGTCTGAAAGAAGTCAAATTTATGGTTACTTGATATTAGTTTATTTATGGAAGTAGTTAGAATAGGTTAAAAAAAAAATGGTTAGGTTAGGTTAGGTTAGGTTAAAACTGTGACCTCCTACGCACGAGCCGAGCGAGCGAAGCGAGCGGTGCGCGGTAGCGGCCGGCGAGTGCCAGACACGACTTGCATTAATAGAAAAAAGAGATTGGTAGGTTACCCGGAACTGAATTATTTAGATTAGGTTAATTACTTATTTTAAAAAAATGGTTAGGTTAGGTTAGGTTAAAACTGTGACCTACTACCTACTGTGCCAGGAACGACTACATTATATAGAAAAAGAAGAGCACACATTGAGCGCCATTTATGATTTACCTCCTACCCACTTAGTAGTTCACATTTTTGTCATTGAAGTTTGACTGAATAGGAAAGGGTGAATTGAAAACTGACGATACTAAATAAGTATTTGGCTTATTTGATTTTGCATAAAAACTGTTCCAAATTAAATATTTGACTAAATAAAAAAATGTTAGAAGTACTAGTTGGTAAACAAGAGTTATAGTTTAAACGTTCATTTGCCAAACATTAGGTTTGCGTTACAACTTTTTGTGAATAGATTTTTTGCTAAGTAATAATTTGGCAAATGAAATTATGCGAAAAATTTTTTGGGAAGTGAAAATTTGTCTAATTCCTTTTGGTCAAACAAGGGAGACCCTTATTTTTCACTTTGTAGTGTTGTTTTTGAAAGTCGGTTGTATTTTTTTGTAAAAAAGTTTTTATTTTTCACTTTTTAGTTGTGTACCTACCCCACACAAATTGTAATACCACTACCTGCAAAACAAACTAGAACATCATCCATATAAAAATGAGGAAAAAATACGTATTATTGAAGCTAACTCAAAAACTACCAAAGCAAAGTTAATCAATTTTATATGGGACCAACTGTGATGTATACCCTCCCGAATAAAACAAAAAAAAATCCAAATCGGTCTAGCCATCTTCGAGTAATCGGGGAACATACATAAAAAAAAAAAAAAAAAAAAGGTTCCGACGAATTGAGTAAGTAATGTTTAAAATATTATTATTACAAAAAGAAGCTCTTCTTGTAATTAAATTAGATTAATCTTTCACAGCAACAGTGGTGGCCCAGTGGTACGGCCTCGACTTACGAACTGTATTAGGTCATGTGCTCGAATCCAGGCAGGCGCTTTACTTTGTGTAACTTATTTCATCACCGCTGCTCTCAAAACGGTGAAGGAAAACATCGTGAAACCGGCATGTCCTCCAAAAATTCGAAGACGTGTGACATCTACCAACCCGCACTGGGCCCGCTTGGTGGATTACGGCCCACTCTCTCTCACAGAGAGGAGGCCTGTGTCCCAGCAGTAGGAACGTTATAGGCTGATTATGCTAACCTTTCACCAAAGTTGTTACAGTTTTATATCTCACATAGGTTTTAATATTTAATTTAAATGCCTCGATCGAGAAACGTTTGTTGTTGGCATTTTTGTTTCTTCCATTTCGCGCACCCCTATTCAGGAGGATTTGACACCTCATTTCTCAACAATTGGACCAACCGTTATGGCGTTAATACTCGGCTGAATTTCACGTTTTGAAACAGTCGCGAAAAGAAAAATGAGCTTCAGTTTTTCATCTGAATGATTCTACAATACAAATTACATTTTGTGCTGTGTAACTGTATATCGTCAGTTCAGCATTTAGATACCTACCGTACATTTTTCTTTTTACCCAGAAAATTTTCCATTTTGTGAAAATCCAGTAAATTGCTGTTTTCGCTTGGAAAACTCTAGTAAATCTCTCTTACTATGTAATACTGGTAAGTATACCGACCTTACATAGTAAGAGAGATTTACTAGAGTTTTACCTAAAATTTTAGTCACAAAAACTTGTCTTATTTTTCAAATTTTCTTCAAAACCCGCATTTCCACTGAGATCAAACCAATTAAACAACGTGTCGTTTTGCATCCTCGTCAAATTTAAGGATGTGGTATAGACAATCAGACCGAACCACTTTTTCGATGGCACCTCAAACTCAAACTCAAAGCATTTATTTCAATTAAACCAATTACAGGCACTTTTGAATTGTCAAGGGGTCGGTCAGTCAAAAAGATGAAGCTAGGCGCCCATTCCAAAGCATAGTAGGTACCTATGGAGAAGAACGGGCAAGAAACTCCACGGACACTCTTTTCAACATCGTAATCCAACATCGTAATCGCGAAAAAATAATCAGCCGTCCCATAAATTTGCGTCAAGTAAGTAGGTATTGAAGTTTTCTATGGGGCAGTTGAAAATTTTTTCGCCATTACAATGTTGGTCCCATGGAGAAAGTTGTTCGGTTTAATGTTCTGTATCACACCCTGAAATTTGACGAGGAAGCAAAACGATACGTTGTATACGAGTAGAAACTATACAGGGTGTCCCTGGAAGTATGGATCAAATCGAATAGAAGTGTAGGCAAGGTCATTTCCAAACTTTTTAACCCTGAGAATGTTGGTGCAATTTTTTACGGTTCAAAAGTTATGACCTGTTTTTGTTTTTTTCAATCACTTCGCATAGTGCTCGATGAAAAACATCATAAAAAAAAATCATAAAAAAAAAACTAGCAAAGCTATCAATTACTTTTTTTTTTCAAAACGTTGTAGAAAAGTGGGCCTTTCTTTTGGTAATACTTATACGCATCTAGAAAACATGTGTTCAATAATAAAAAACAGTTACTGCAAAGTCTTCGGTCTGGCAGAAGTTTTACTCAATTTTCGAGCGATTTTTATGGGAAAAAGTTACACTAGCGAAAGTTGACCACGTATTACAAAAACTGGTCCAAGTCATAGAGATTCTTTGGAGGTATGAATCACTGGAATATTCTTAATAGCTTAAAAGTTAGAGATTTTTATTAACAAGGAGGTCGTATTTTTACAATTTTCTATGTTTCAAATTTTCATTTTTTTCAGCTTAACTAACGATTTAATTTCAGTCCCTAGGCATTTGTTACCTATCTGACACTACTGTTTGATGTAGTTTAGGTTTAAATAAAAAATAAAAATAATTTCGGTAAACTTTTTGTTATCTCATGAGTCATGTTATTTGCCCTAGCTACAACCCGGAAAAAACCTTCACCTGACCTGAACCCCATAGATTTCTTTCTATGAGGTTAATACAAAGAGATGGTGTACGAGACAGAGAGCGGAACCGAGGAACAACTCCGTCAGAAAATCACATCTGCAACCTTATACATAAAAAATAATTCCCGTGCGTTTAGACGAATAATACCAAATTTCATTCGGCGATGCCAGTTGTGTTTGGGAGTAAGAGGAAGGAATTTTGAACATCTATTGTAATTTCAATTTAATAATACATATACATATTAATTTCATTGTTTTATTTTATTTTGCCACGTAGTTAGAAAATTTTAAAAATACGAAAATATAAAAAAAAAGTCCTTGTTAATAAAATTCTCTAACTTTTAAACTATTAAGCATATTCCAGTGATTCATACCTCCAAAGAATTTCTATGACTTGGACCAGTTTTTGTAATACGTGGTCAACTTTCGCTAGTGTAACTTTTTCCTATGAAAATCGCTCGAAAGTTGAGTAAATTTTTTGCCCGAACGAAGCCTTTGCTGTAAATGTTTTTTCTTATTGAACGTATGTTTTCTAGCTGCGTAAAAGTACCACATAAAAGGCCCACTTTTCCACAAAGTTCTGAAAAAAAAAGTAATTGATAGCTTTGCTAGTTTTTTTTTTATGATTTTTTTCATTGAGCACTATGGGAAGTGATCGAAAAAAACAAAAATTGGTCATAACTTTTGAACCGTCAAAAATTGCACCAACATTCTCAGGGTTAAAAAGTTTGGAAATGAGCTTGCCTACACTCCTATTTGATTTGATCCATACTTCCAGGGACACCCTGTATAAGTATATCTCGTACAGTTGTTTCGTTTTATATATTTGAGGACAAACCGCAAATTCGCTTGAAAGGTTTCAAACAATTCCATTTTCAATTGTTCCGATTTTAATTGAGACAAAATTGAAGGAAAATATAGAACAGAATGGTTTTTTTACCACATCGGTACAAACTACATGATAATATCTACCATGGTCAGAGGCTGCTGTCCAGGGTAGCCAGTATACGTTTACATTAAGTATATAGCTGCTTAAGATCAGCTTTTTTTATCCGACTGACCCAGAAGGAAACTGATTAACTGATGATGATGATGAGGAACTGATGGTGAAGTCACCATCAGCTCCACTTCAACATATTTATTGTGACAAGCATAAATTGCTTAGCAATAATCGAATCGCAACCCGTGAAATACGTATTACTTATTGAGTAGTTCCGACGGCCATCTGTGGTCTTCCTCATCAATTCCACTTCACCAAATGGTGTTTTCCGGGAGCAAATGCACGAGTTACTATAAAAAATACCCAAATCGCTATTGGTGTGCCTATAAAATTTGAAGGTTCCCCTCGATTTCTCTGGGATGCCATCATCAGATCCGGGTATCGTTATCATGGTATTACCCTTGGAATATCTCCTTTCCAACAAAAAAATAATTATAAAAATCGGTTCATAAACGACGAAGTTATCCGCGAACACACATAAAAAAATAATATATATACGGTCGAATTGAGAAACCTCCTTTTTTTGAAGTCGGTTAAAAATTCAGTAAATAATAAATGCATACATTTCGCAAATCTTTTCATTTTGGCTACGCCAAGCAAAAGGAGTAGATAATCAAAACTGTTATAATATTTACTTACTTATATTTTCATCTAGATATACAAATTAGAAGTCGGTTAAAAAGAGAAGGAAGGTTTTTTTTAAAATAAATTTCCACAATATTATATCAAAATAATAAAAGCTAGTAATGAGTCAATTCCAAATATAAATAAGTTTAAATTTTGTTATCTTCAAAAATGAAGAAATAGGGGCCGTAGAGGTGGTCAAATTTAAGTCCATTTATGTACAGCTCCAGGGGTGGACCGTGACTTTGTGGGGGCCCTGGGCTAATAATATAATACTTGGGGGCCTGCCTAATTAATCGACTAATTGCCATTTTGTCAAAAAACTGTTTTCGATAATGATGTAGTACCTACTAGGTACTCATACGTACACGGTATAGGAAAAAAAAGCGTCCAAGTGCGTGTCAGACCACGCACAATGAAGGTTTCCTTAGTTGAAAAGAATTTATCCCAGAAATAAACTTAACACTGTAATTAGTTGATAAACATGTCCTCCCATACATTGATAAATTTGATATTATGTCACGGTCTTACCAAATGCAAATTTAAGTTTGTAATCCTAAAAAAAAATATATTTATGAAATAAAATTACAAATTAACTATTTTCGTTGTCAAAAAACTGCCCCCTACAATATCCAGTAGTAGTCTATTTGATTATAAAAAATCTTGTAGAATATTAAATAAATGTAAGCAAATTCACAAATTGTCCATTGTCTTCTTCAATGGGCTGGGGGTCCTGTGTATCCATGGGGCCCTGGGTGGCAGGCCAAAAATCCTTTATGTAGATCTACCCCTATCGCAACAATTAAACAAGTTAGGAATTTGAAATTTCTGTGTATCATGTAAGTAACAAATACTAAAATTCATAAAAAATGGGCGATTTTCGATTCGATTTTTGATTGAAAAATTAAAGGAATAATACAAGAAACGTGTTATTTTTTAAACTGAGGTATTTAAAAAAAAAATGTGGTGTTAAATATTGTAACGGTGGTACGGAACGCTTCGTGTGCGAGTCCGACTCGCACTTGGCCGGTGTTTTTAATATAACTTAATTGTTTTATTTGCCTGACATAAATTCAGCAGTGTTGTCCCTGAGGGAGATGGAGGGTTGGGTGGCAGACATTCTACCAAATAAAACCCTCCTCTTGCCTTTTATGGTGCTGGATACCGCTCGGTCACTTCGGCATTATTCTGCGACTTCGGAAGGTGTTGATCTGAAGTTTATTGACAGTCTTCTTCCAGATTTCCCTTAAACATTGTCTTGTGCTCTTATTAAGGTACGCTTGACCCGGTTGGTCCGTGGATGGATGACCATCTTTACATACCAAGACAAGACCTCTCCGTGCTTCGGAAAGCACGTTAAGCCGTTGGTCCCGGCTGTCATTCGTGGATCTTTGACAGTCGTTACGGGTCGTCAGAAACCCGAAAGTGTGACAACCAGTCTTACCAAGGGGTATCGTATTATCCAGTATCTGGGTTGTAGAGGTCAGATAGGCAGTCGCTCCATGTAGAATACTGGTATTCAGCTGCATCTGGTTAGGCTGGAAGCCAATCCCAACATAGTTGGGAAAAGGCATGGCGTATGATGAAATGCAACAGTGTCGTCCCTGAGGGACATGAAGGATTGAATGTCAGACATTCTACCAAATAAAACCCTCCTCTTGCCTTTTATGGTGCTGGATACCGCTCGGTCACTTCGGCATTATTCTGCGACTTCGGAAGGTGTTGATCTGAAGTTTATTGACAGTCTTCTTCCAGATTTCCCTTAAACATTGTCTTGTGCTCTTATTAACCCGTCGCGCGCCAATTAGCAGACACAATTGAAATTCTATTGTTATCTGTACACATGGTGTACAATCGACATTTTAAGAGTTAAGGTACGCTTGACCCGGTTGGTCCGTGGATGGATGACCATCTTTACATACCAAGACAAGACCTCTCCGTGCTTCGGAAAGCACGTTAAGCCGTTGGTCCCGGCTGTCATTCGTGGATCTTTGACAGTCGTTACGGGTCGTCAGAAACCCGAAAGTGTGACAACCAGTCTTACCAAGTGGTATCGCATTATCCAGTATCTGGATTGTAGAGGTCAGATAGGCAGTCGCTCCATGTAGAATACTGGTATTCAGCTGCATCTGGTTAGGCTGGAAGCCAATCCCAACATAGTTGGGAAAAGGCATGGCGGATGATGAAATGCAACAGTGTCGTCCCTGAGGGACATGATGGGTTGAATGTCAGACATTCTATCAAATGAAACCTTTCTTTTGCCTTTTTTTAGAGCTGGATACCGCTCGGTCACTTTGACATTATTCTGCGACTTCGGAAGGTGTTGATCGGAAGTTTATTAGTAGCAGTCTTCTTTAGATTTTCCATGTTGTGCCAAGAGTGTCTGCACACTCGGAGCTGTGCACAAAAGTGCGATAAACGTGTATTCTATTCTATAAGAGCACAAGACAATAGGTATTTCAGATCTTCTTCTACAGAAGAAGAAGTTCTGAAATATTGTCTTGTGCTCTTTACAAAAAAAATAAAACACATTCGTCGTCTAGTCTGATGAGTACTGAACTAATCAGACTAGAAGAATGTCCATGACAATGTTTATTTCTCATAACACTAGGTACTTTTCTTATACAAAAGGCTAGCTAAGATTCTGCGCACAATGGACTGAGTTTAACGAAAGCTCATCGTATCGAATGACAATCTTTAACATATAAACGACTGAATGTTATGGCTGTCTTCCGGCCTGGTTCAACGCTACTTTCAAGGCACACCACCTATTTATTGGGGTCTTCTTACATTTCATCGCCCAGTATCCAATCTCCCAGTTATCCAAGATTTATGTAGTTCATTATTACCTCATTTACATGACAATGGTGCACGTGGCTTCAAACAGTTCCAAAAAACTTAAAGTCGGTCCCTCTTGAACTTTGGTAAGGGGAATCGTAAATTCCTTAGTATAATATATGCAGCATTCATTTTGGCATATTGTTTTCTAAAAGTTATAAAGAGAACAGAAATTGTTCATCTTCAGAAGCACAATAACCCGTTAACGTGAGTTAATTTACTTTGGCGAAGTTTTAGTAAAAACTTTGTAAACGGTGTTTTCTTGAGTATTAAAAAAAGGTAACATCATTTTTCTTGAACTATGGTAGGTAACTTTATTAACCGACTTCAAAAAGGAGGAGGTTCTCAATTCGTCGGAACTTTTTTTTTTTTGTTTTTTTTTTTTTTATGTATGTTCCCCGATTACTCGAAGATGGCTGGACCGATTTGGATTTTTTTTGTTTTGTTCGAGAGTGTATACATCACAGTTGGTCCCATACTAAATTGATTAACTTTGCTTTGGTAGTTTTTTTGAGTTAGCTTCAATAATACGTATTTTTTCCCCACTTTTATATGGATGATGTTCTAGTTTGTTTTGCAGGTAGTGGTATTTGAATTTGTGTGGGGTAGGTACACAACTAAAAAGTGAAAAATAAAAACTTTTTTACAAAAAAATACAACCGACTTCCAAAAACAACACTACAAAGTGAAAAATAACTTTAATTTCGGAAGTCGGTGGCAAAAAACGAAAATACATTTAACTAGACACCGACTTCCGAAATTAAAGTTATTTTTCACTTTGTAGTGTTGTTTTTGGAAGTCGGTTGTATTTTTTTGTAAAAAAGTTTTTTCAATATTTTCTTTGTTCAGGTTATAAATGAAATTATCATATGACATGATATTACGAACATATGTATTTAGTTAGGAACATAGGCCGTGCTTTATCTACCTACCTCATAAATGTTGCCTAGAGAAGTATGTAAGATCAGTAGTTAATCGTGCATTATGGTATTCCTACAGGTAGAGTTAGCACCTAATTGAGCATACTGCCTAATCTGCGTATTGCGGTTTGGTAAATTAACTAGTGACGTCACACGCAGCTGGGGTAGTATTTGATCTGAACGGTAATCAATGTGATTATTTTTACAAATGGAACGGAGATGGTAGCGAAATAAGAAAAAGAAAGAAAAAAATTCAAAAAAACCGGCCAAGTGCGTGTCGGAACACGCACAATGAAGGATTCCGTAATTGATAAGAATTTATCCCAATAAAAAAAGTGAAAACCGACTTCAAAAACCAAAAATGAATAAAATAACTTTCTTAAAAAACTTAACAGCTTCTGAAGTCGGTGCCAAGCTAAAGTGCATTGAAGGACTAAAGACACCGTCTTCAGAAGCTGTTAAATGTTTTAAGAAAGTTATTTTATTCATTTTTGGTTTTTAATGTTGGTTTTTACTTTTTTTAAAGTAAATTTATTTTTCCATTTTTGGTTGAATATTCAATTACATTTAATAAAAAAGCCCAAGACGAACGAAAAGAAGAATCATCAAAATCGGCTTAGAAATGCCGGAGATATAGTATATTTATGCATATAACTTTGTACATAAGACTAATTACATAATATATTATCTACTAAATCCTTCCTGAATGCTTGTAGATCACGTCAGTGAAAGAATCATCAAAACTGGTTCATTAGTTTTTGAGAAAATCGCGGACCAACAAACATACATACTTACATACATTCATACGGGTTGAATACAGAACTTCCTTTTTTTTTGAAGTCGGTTAAAAACAAACATATCAATGGATCTCAAAAAAATTTTTTTATGTCATTAAACTACAAATTAACAATTTTCGGACTTTTTTCTTTACTTGTGCTGGGAGACCTTGCTTCTTGCCCAATTTCAGTATTCTAGTTCAAGGGGAAGTACCCTATACGTTTTGATTTACTTGCGACAGTTGCGAGTTTCAAAAAGTGTCGCAAAATGGCCGTATTTTTTATTGCGTTGACTTAGAAGCTTGATTTTTTCAGAACTCTAAGGGACTATAGACTTACGTATTCGATATTAATTTCAACTTGATATCTCCACGCGTCCTTGAGAAAAAGGATCTTGACAGACAGACTAACTTATTTTTTTTTATGCGATAGAATTACAAATTAACATTTTTCAGACTTTTTCCTTTACTTGTGCAGTAATACCTTGCTTCTTGCCAAATTTCATTATTCTAGGTCAACGGGAAGTACCCTGTAGGTTTTGATTTACTTGCGACAGTTGCGAATATCAAAATGTGGCCGTATTTTTTATTGCGTTGACTTAGAAGCTTGATTTTTTCAGAACTCTAAGGGATCATAGACTTCGTATTCGGTATTAATTTCAACTTGATATCTCCACGCGTCCTTGAGAAAAAGGGTCATGACAGACAGACAGAGTTGAAAATTATTTTTATATGATAGAATCACAAATTAACAATTTTCGGACATTATTCTAGGTCAACGGGAAGTACCCTATAGGTTTTGATTTACTTGCGACAGTTGCGAGTATCAAAATGTGTCGGATTCCGTTTTTTCCTTTTGAGGTACGGAACCCTAAAAATACGTTTAAAAAAAAAACATTTTTTTGCGGTAAACATGACGCAAAGATCTTGAACACAAACACAAAAAAGAACAAGTCTCATCCACACAAAACGGCCATCGCTCAGCGTAATGCTGCGACCATAAGCGAAACTGAGCCCCAGCGCTGGTTTTCAGCGACAGCCGGCGTTGACGTGAAGATGTGCAGCATACAATGAGTCAGTGAGATATAAATAAAAAATAAAATAAATACACAACACTTAATTTAAAAAAATCTATCAATCTGCCTAGCCTTTTTCCCAACTATTTTGGGGTCGGCTTCCAGTCTAACCGGATGCAGCTGAATATCAGTATTTTACATGGAGCGACTGCGTATCTGACCTCCACAACCCAGTAACTGGGTAATACAATACCCCTTGGTAAGACTGGTTGTCAGATTTTCGGCCTTCTGACGACCCGACTGTTAAAGATCCACGAATGACAGCCGGGACCCACGGAGGAGTCTCGGTTTGTAAAGATGGTCACCTATCCCGGCAAGCGTAGCTTAACCTCATGGATCGACCCATGCGACTGTTATTACCTAGCCACGAGGTCCACTTAATTGAAAAAAAAAAATGTTATTTTAATCTTTTTATAATTCCTGAGATTTTATAATTTTATTTTTATATTCCACGGTATCTGTGGTCGGAGTTCCATCAAAGAGCCTACCCGCAACAGAAATCTTCTACTTGTCCTTCAAGCGTACATTACACGTGTGCCTAATTTATTCTCTAAGTTATTTACTTCGAAGGACACCACATAATGATGTATTATATATCTTTTCCACGTGTAAGAAACCTCTTCACGCATTAATGAGTTTCAATAGTCCTTGGGACTCCGCATGTGGGTAGCAAGTGAGGGACCTCTAGCTGTTTTCCTTGCTTATTATAAGCTCAAGTTAAACGCTGCTCCCAGCTCTGACCTCCTAGAACCTAATACGTGATTAACATACGAACTTACCTAACATTTACATAAACTTTATGTCAACAAAGCATATTCCGAAGTATTAACATAATCCGTCTTCATTTAGACGAGGTACGATAATCTGTAAAACGACTTAAAGCACAATAAACCGTGTAAATAAGCGTGTTAGCAAAATGTTTTCCTATAACACGTAGATTGGAAGGCATGTAGATTTTTCGTGGAAAAGCCATTTGTATGAAAACGGTTTTGACCTATATTAAACGAGCCAATAAGGAAAAAAATAGGCACGTACGTAATATTTAGGGTCCTTACTTTTTCCAAGCCAGTTTGCTTGCACTAGTAATTATATTATAAAACTTTTTTATAAAAAAAAAATTGTACATTTTGATACAAGTGGAGAATTTTTGTTATTGCATTCGAGGCGGAATTAACACCCGAGCCGTAGGCGAAGTTGTTTTTGAGCGGAGAACTGCAATAACAAATGTCCACGTGTATCAAACGACGTTTTTCAATACACTTTTGAAGAAATAAAATAAAATAACGAAAACTATTTTTTCAATACATTTCCTCATAAACTGGTTCATATCGCACTACGATTGCAATATATTTCACACGCGTGCGATTTTTCATTTTCCAACACATGTGCGGGAATAAACATTGCCACAGATAACTTATACCTATACTTAGTCCAAATTGGTTCAATGCCTCTATTCACACCGGCTCTATTCGGAGGTGAATATTTTTTTTTTAATCTCGGCAAAGAGATATGCGTCTTTACAGCGTTAATTTTTTTGTTTATTTAAATAATGTTTATAAATAGAATATCATCAAAAACCATGATTATTACAATAAAAAAAAGTTTATGAACAAATTAACATTTATTTGTGTTCTAAACTCAAAAATATTTGAATTTTCTATTTTTCATATTAGGCTGTTTATCGGCTATATACCTTTGCTTCTCCTTTAACCTGGCGAAAGCAAAGCGCGGAAAAAAAAGAAAACTTAAGTCATAGTTTCCTAATAATTCATGACAAACATATTTTACGTTATTTTATTTTATTTCTTCAAAAGTGTATTGAAAAACGTCGTCTGATACACGTGGACATTTGTTATTGCAGTGCTCGGCTCAAAAACAACCTCACCTACGGCTCGGGTGTTAATTCCGCCTCGAATGCAACAACAAAAATTCTCCACTTATATCAAAATGTACTATTGTCATGAATTACTATGACCACAACAATTAAAATTTTCTTTTTTTTCCGCGCTTTGTTTTTGCCAGGTTGAAGGAGAAGCAAAGGTATAAAGCCGATAAACAGCCTATGAAAAAAAGAAAATTCAAATATTTTTTTGTTTAGAACACAAATAAATGTTAATTTGTTCATAAACGTTTTTTTTATTGTAATAATCATGGTTTTTGATGATACTCTATTTATAAACATTATTTAAATATTCAAAAAATATTAACGCCGTAAAAACGCTTAACTCTTTTGCCAATATTAAAAAAAACATTCACCTCCGAATAGAGACGGTGTGAATAGAGGCATTGAACCAATTTGGACTATGTATAGGTATAAGTTATCTGTGGCAATTTTTATTCCCGCACACGTGTTGGAAAATGAAAAATCGCACGCGTGTGAAATATATTGCATTGTGAACCTAATCGTAGTGCGATATGAACCAGTTTTCGAGGAAGTGTATTGACAGGACAGGATGTTTTATAACATCGTCAAGATACACAAAGTGGAATTAAATACGTATTATTGAACCTTACTCAAAAGCTATCAAAGCAAAGTTAATAAAATTTATATGGGACCACCGCGAGTGTTTCCTCTACCAAATAAAAAAAGAATCACGTAAATCGGCCGAGTAATCGGCGAAGAAATCGATGAACATACATAAAAAAAATACAGACGAACATAGAACCTCCTCCTTTTTGAAGTCGGTTAACAATAATAGCAATGTTTAATAAGCTAACCAAGCTTAAACTCTTAGAAAAATATGAAGTGTTCCGAATGTCGCATGCTTTACTAATCTGCTTATGGACTTACGGTTTAACTAAACTGGGCCATATACTTCTAATTTGTTTTACAAGAATTAAGTTAATAGGTAAAGTTAAACAAAAAGATTCTAAAAGAATATTGCTACAGAAACAGCGGCACGAAATCTGACAACTTAATTTGAATATGGTAGGTTCGTTTTGATGTATTTCGGAATTAAAAATATATATAATTTGAGTATAATAAAACCCGAGCCTATACAGAGAAAAATGTGTGTTAGCGAAGTAATTTAATTTGGTAGGTATTTGTAATAAAAGAATAAAACGAAATATTTTGTAAGGAAAGCGAAAGTTTTAATGGCCAGCGTCCGAAGTGCTCCAAAGTCAAACCATTGCAGATCAGAACGTACGAAGTGATGAAAGTGACCCAGCACCCTAATTGCGTAACATTATCAATCGGAGTTGGTTTCATTTTGACAGTTCAACAACATTCATTGCGTTATTTACGTTGTCGAGCAGACAAATTTTTCAAACATATGAAGCAATGGATTAACAATTTGTTTCAAAATGAAACCAACTCCGATCGATAATGTGTTACGCAATTAGGATGCAGCTCCTCTGCGTTTGACAATTTGTGATTTTGCTAGCATTAACTATGGGGAAGTTGTGATGCTTTAATTAAAATCAATGATAAACTAACAATGAAGGTAACAATCTCACACTATTAAACGATTCCGGTGAAACATTTTTGTTGTCAATCCTGCAGAAACCCTTTCAAGATAAAGAGTACCTACCTAACTTAAATTTTGCTTTCGAATATGAGCTATCAGCCTATCACTATGCCAAGTATCATGTAAATCTGATAAGTATTTTTTATGTGATGCGGTAACAGACAGGCTGACTGAAAAGTGAAAACCTTTCTTTTAATTTCAGCTTCAGTTAAGAAGTTATAGATATATATATATTATATAGATTACTCAATTACATTATTCTAAATGCAGACATACCTAATTTCCAAAGTGCTTTATACCTAGTAGGTACTTCAAATTCGCAGCAAGTGAAATCGTAATCAAAGTCGGGCCCGGGTTTTTGGCAGATGGTATAAAACTTGTCGGTCTCGTATTTCTCGTAGTTAGTAAACGAGCAATAAAACACGTTTCGTCACGTCAGAGCAATTTGTGTAGCTAAGATAATGCATATATTATGTATGGGGCGGCGACCACGTAATGCCGAGAGCCACCCTTCAATGTAGCTGATTCCACCCTCGGGACTGCCGAGAGGGTCTTTTGTGCTCAGAAGTAAAATGTCGGGAAGAGTCATTATAGGTTCAGACTTCCCATACTCATACTAAATTGCAAATAAGAAGCAGGTACCTGAGTCCCTACTTACTTCTCTTTAACGTCGGTAAATGACATCTGCGACCTCCTCTATTCCTGGTTTTTAACATGGAGTTCTGGTATTAAAGTATTGGGAGAGACACACAGACGAGGCTCATAAAGATCTCTTTTCATTTGTTACTAAAGTTTGGATATCTGAATTTTTGACAAGTTTACCAATAAGTGTAAGTGCAGCAGAGACATCGGGGCCGAGATGCTTCTAGGTAAGGAAATACAGGAAATAAGTAATTCATCATTATCCTCAAGTGATACCAGTGAACATTTTCATAATAAAGAAAGAAAGAAAAGAAAGAAAAAGTGTGTGTGTGTCAGCTCCGACACACGACGGGAGTTTACTATTGTTTTTTGTGCCGTTCAGACTTTCTTAGATTTTTGGACAAAAACGAAACGAAAACAAACATCAGTGCTATACAGAAAACAACTTTGAGATGTAAAGGCGTTCGTTTTGTTTTACGTTGCGCAGAAAAACGTGACAACTCTTTTGAGTTAACGCTTGAATTTCACTCCTCATAAAATTTACATAGCGGGGGTCTTATATTAAAATCGATTCTTAAGAAGTAAACTCCAAAAATGCGTTTATTGGCATTACAGCAAAAACATACTTTAAAACCATAAAAAAAAAAAAACAGAAAACAATGCTTGTTGTATTGTTACAAGAAAAGCTCGATCAAAGGCGATAAATATTTCCTTTCTACCTGTAAATATAAATAGAAAATATTCTGTAGGTATTTTCTATTTTCCTACAGCTTGTTATGAAACCATGAGCAAAATAATCCAATTAAAATAAATAAGTACCTACGTCTGATTGTGAGGAATGAAAAACATCGGAATCAAATTCCTAATGTTAACTAAGTGTATTCGAATGTAAATAATCAGAAATAATTAAGCAACAGAACCTTATTATTTCGGTAATTAGGTTGTTACTTGGAACAAATTTCAACAAATAAATTGTTTTATCATGGTCGTAATAACTCTTATCACCTAGCGTAGCGAAGTCAAAGTCAAATCATTTATTTCAAATAATTAGACCCTCAAAAGCCACTTTTGAACGTTAAAATTTACAAGAAAATATATTTGACTTTGTAGACTTGGCTGCTGTGTGCTATTTCACCTTATGTGAACATAGAGTAAGTATAAGTCCTGCAGATAAAACCTAGGCTGTATTGCCACAGTTGCCTCTAGTCGCCGCACCCGTCGCTGTCGGTCTTCTGTCGGCGACTCGAGCCTGACCTCCGTCCGGTCCGTGCTTCCAGTTCGGTATTTATATCCACGTTGTTTGGCTCGCAAGACGTCCTACTTTAACCTCATTAATTTTTCATCTTTTTCACGCGACTCGATACGAGGAAAGATGGAAAAATATCCTTTGAACTTTCTAGCGTGTGAGTGAACTAGAAAGTAAGATATATAAGTGGATAAAAAAAAACTAAGATTTTCTGTAGAAATGCTCTGCCAGGATTCGATGACAAATAGATCCAATAGATTTTTACTCTCGTATATCTTACCATTAAAAATACCTCAACGATCAAAATCTACATATTTATTGTAACTTGTATTTTTTATTAAACATACTTTTCATATGTATTTCTTTCCCTTCGATAAAATTCAAATGAGTATAAAATATTAGATTCTTTGATGCTTCTAATAACAATACGTTTTATGAGGATGCATAGCAGGGTTCGGATCGTCCCCTCTCACCCCTGGCATTATTAGTTACTGCAGATACTATTTGAAATTCCTTAGGGATCAGAGGGGCGTCGGTGAAATGAAAACTGGTCATGTGAAAATGCTTTCATTGCTTTTTACGCGTCGCCAGAGGCAATTTAGACGTTGCGGTGTTTTGTAGAGAACAGAGCCCAAGCTCCAGGGACTGCTGGGAGGTGATTCTATTGCTCACGCTCTGCGGGAACCAAGGGCGATGTATTTGCTTTATTGATTCCACAACAAATAGCCGCTTGATATCGATCATTACTAGAAATAAAGTGCAGTAAATAGAATGTAAGGAGTTTATTTATCTTGGATCGCTGTGTGTTCGTAGTAGGCGAATGAAGTATAGCGGGTATTGGACAACTGGATGGCTGGGTATAGTGGGTAATTGGGAGAGCCGGTTTATTCCGTAAAAATTTCACCGTACCGTCACTCAAACTTAGGTGAAGTGAGTTGTCATTCCATCTGCCGGTCTATTCTGTAAAAATCTCACCGTGAAATCTAAGGCTGAGCCTGGCTGGTCTGTGGCTGGCTGGTTGGGGTGAGCTGTCAATAGTGTCGATCATCAGATGGAATGACAGCTCACTTCACCTTAGTTTTCACGGTAAAATTTTTAACAGAATAGACCGGCTGATGCTAGGGATTGACACTGTTGAGAGCTTACTTCATTTACGTTTTCACGGTGAAGTTTTTAACAGAATAGACCGGATGAAGCTAGGGATTGACACTGTTGAGAGCTCACATCATTTACGTTTTCACGGTGAAGTTTTTAACAGAATAGACCGGCTGATGCTAGGGATTGACACTATTGAGAGCTCACATCATTTCGTTTTCACGGTGAAGTTTTTAACAGAATAGACCGGCTGATGCTAGGGATTGACACTATTGAGAGCTCACTTCATTTCGTTTTCACGATGAAGTTTTTAACAGAATAGACCGGCTGATGCTAGGGATTGACACTGTTGAGAGCTCACTTCATCTACGTTTTCACGGTGAAGTTTTTAACAGAATAGACCGGCTGATGCTAGGGATTGACACTGTTGAGAGCTCACTTCATCTACGTTTTCACGATTAAGTTTTTAACAGAATAGACCGGCTAATGCTAGGGATTGACACTGTTGAGAGCTCACTTCATCTACGTTTTCACGGTGAAGTTTTTAACAGAATAGACCGGCTGATGCTAGGGATTGACACTGTTGAGAGCTCACTTCATCTACGTTTTCACGGTGAAGTTTTTAACAGAATAGACCGGCTGATGCTAGGGATTGACACTGTTGAGAGCTCACTTCATCTACGTTTTCACTGTGTAGTTTTTAACAGATTAGACCGGCTGATGCTAGGGATTGACACTGTTGAGAGCTCACTTCATCTCGTTTACACGGTG
This sequence comes from Cosmia pyralina, assembly GCA_946251885.1. Classification (NCBI taxonomy): domain Eukaryota; kingdom Metazoa; phylum Arthropoda; class Insecta; order Lepidoptera; family Noctuidae; genus Cosmia; species Cosmia pyralina. Next base: position 20,238,482 of record OX276346.1, read on the forward strand.
AAGTTTTTATCAGAATAGACCGGCTGATGCTAGGGATTGACACTGTTGAGAGCTCACTTCATCTACGTTTTCACTGTGTAGTTTTTAACAGATTAGACCGGCTGATGCTAGGGATTGACACTGTTGAGAGCTCACTTCATCTCGTTTACACGGTGAAGTTTTTATCAGAATAGACCGGCTAATGCTAGGGATTGACATTGTTGAGAGCTCACTTCATCTACGTTTTCACGGTGAAGTTTTTAACAGAATAGACCGGCTGATGCTAGGGATTGACACAGTTGAGAGCTCACTTCATCTACGTTTTCACGGTGAAGTTTTTAACAGAATAGACCGGCTGATGCTAGGGATTGACACAGTTGAGAGCTCACTTCATCTACGTTTTCACGGTGAAGTTTTTAACAGAATAGACCGGCTGATGCTAGGGATTGACATTGTTGAGAGCTCACTTCATCTACGTTTTCACGGTGAAGTTTTTAACAGAATAGACCGGCTGATGCTAGGGATTGACACTGTTGAGAGCTCACTTCATCTACGTTTTCACGGTGAGATTTTTACAGAATACCTATACAGTACGGTATGTGAAGATTAGGAAGCGGTCATGTTCACTTATAATCACCGTTCTCGGATGGTGGTATCATCCCCATTCACTTCATTCAAGACGAAAACTCTACCTTGTGATCCAAAAGTAAGTAATGAAAATAAAACACGGTGATTATAGTTATCTGTTCGACGGTTCGGTTCGTATTCGAATGAATGTATGTCCCTGGAATTCTAGTCTATTTATATGATTTTTTTATGCTGACTTAGTGGGTACTGGGAATACCGACGAGTTCAATGTGGCCGTTGGCTTGCACCAAGGGTCGGCTTTAAGTCCTCCTATGGGTCCTCTTCCTGTTGATTATGGATGCTCTGACGTCGAATCTACAGGAAGAGGCACCCTGGTGCATGCTGTTTGCCGATGACATTGTTCTGGTCGGTGAAGATGTACCTGAGATTCGGAGCAGATTGGAGAAATGGCAACAGAAACTGGCGAATATTGGCTTAAAAATCAGCAGAACCAAAACTGAATATATGTTCTGGGATTTCGGCGGTATCTCCAGTTTTGGAGCCATAGCGCTTGATGACGCGCTTCTCCCAGTCTGCTCCGACTTTCGGTATCTCGGTTCACTCGTGCAAAGCGATGGCGAAGTAGATCGGACGGTTAAGCATAGGATTAACACTGGATGGATGAAATGGCGGCAGGTCACGGGAACAATCTGCGACTCCCGCATTCCCCTTAAACTTAAGGGGAAGATATATAAAACAATGGTTAGACCTGCTGCCTTGTATGGATCAGAATGTTGGGCCGCAAAAGGGATGAATGAAAAGCAATTGCATGCGGACTGAAAATAACCGATTAATCATTACTTTTGGATCACCCCTAGTACTTAAAAATCATTCTACGAGTAACAGTCACATTTACTCTCCACATTGTGATAAAGCTAGAACCTTATTGACGGATCTAATAATACATTCTCTAATGAGCAAATGATCGAGAAGAACACGGAAAATGCCCAGTTTCTTACAACAAAGCGAACAATGACGGCCGGAAAAACGTACGGATAAAAAGATAATTCGTGAGATAGGTAGGTAAGTTAAGCCCGTCAACCGTCGGATAATATCGTCGGAAGGCGCTCGTGTAGTTACGTGGTGTCGGTAGTTGTAGCCCAACTGGGACAGATAGTATCTACTGCTCCTGCCAGGGCATTACACACCTTCAGAATTTACGATTATCGTGTGGATTCCTCACGATATTTTCCTTCCTAAACAAAGATAAATTTATGAGTAAACGAATCTACATAATATACGTATTTGTAAATAAATTACGATCAATAATCTGCTAGAAAGGAATTCTTAACGATAAGGAAAATAAATTCGTCGAACCACGTTGTTATGGAAAGTTGGCGAGTGTATGAATAAAGCTGAGTGAAAGATATGAAAGGATATGGAAATGCGTTGACAGCTTGCGTGATTGTAATTGTTGAAAATGTTTCACGGTTTTATCCCAATTCCAAGAAGGGTGTTAAAGTTTTGGAAGTAAAATGGTACTTGTTGCTTTGCCAAGCTTAGCCGGAGAACATAAACTCAATTTACATTAAAATTAGACATTTAAACAAACCTTTTTTACAGTCCGTTCAACTGATTTTGACATCTGTTGCGTTGTTGGCATGACAAATGGCAGCTGCAGTAAACAGTTGGTATTGTAACCACTTTCTTGCCTTTAATGCCATCCATGTCTACGGAATAGAAGCCAAAATCGGTTGAACGCACTGTAAAAAAGGTTTGTATAAATGTCTAATCCTAATGTAAATGGAGTATAGTCATTTCTTGAAACTCTTTTTTTGATTAATTTTTAACCGACTTCAAAAAGGAGGAGGTTTTCAATTCGTCGGAACCTTTTTTTTTTTTTTTTTTATGTATGTTCCCCGATTACTCGAAGATGGCTGGACCGATTTGGATTTTTTTTGTTTTATTCGAGAGGGTATCTATACATCACAGTTGGTCCCATATAAAATTGATTAACTTTGCTTTGGTAGTTTTTGAGTTAGCTTCAATAATACGTATTTTTTCCCCACTTTTATATGGATGATGTTCTAGTTTGTTTTGCAGATAGATAAATAAATAGTGGTATTAGAATTTCTGTGGGGTAGGTACACAACTAAAAAGTGAAAAATAAAAACTTTTTTACAAAAAAATACAACCGACTTCCAAAAACAACACTACAAAGTGACAAATAACTTTAATTTCGGAAGTCGGTGGCAAAAAACGAAAATACATTTAACACCGTCACCGACTTCCGAAATTAAAGTTATTTGTCACTTTGTAGTGTTGTTTTTGGAAGTCGGTTGTATTTTTTTGTAAAAAAGTTTTATCTTTTGACGTAGCTAGTGGGCGTTATTATCTACGCCACTGCAGGATATTATACTTAGGTAAAGCAAAAGTCATGGCGTTTAGTCTTGGCTCCCAACTCTCCCAAGGGATCGTGATTGTGGCTCCCTTAACGTGGGTTCCGTAAGAAGCGATTAAAGGATTATTATTTAAGGACTGCCAGGGGAGAGTGTGGTCCCTGTTGAATCTCATTTAGTGTTGAAAAGGTAAAAGATTAAACCAGATGGAGATGAGCTACAGCTATCATGACGATCACAAAGGTTGGGATGTAGGTAGGAATGTCATAACTGTGGTCATAACATACATTGTAGACAGTACAATGTATGTTATGAATGTATGTATCGGCTGTAAAAAGCAGAAAAGCTGATAACAATATACTTAAATAATATTGTGTTTTAGGGGATCACTTGACTATTTATGAGCATGATTACCGATCTGTCAAGCGTATAAACCTATTATAGCAACATCCCATCACTTTCTCCAATAAATATAAATTAGCCGCTCTGTTGCAGGGGTTTCTTTGGCACATCTATTAATGGTGGAGAAAACCATTTAAGAGGCTAATAATAGTTAAAGTAACAGTTATTTGAGAGGGACAGATTAGCTATCTACCCTCCTATCACATAGTAAATTCAAACTGTAATATAAATTCATCAACGCGGTCTCAAATACGGAGCCAACGGCAACCTCATGCGTCTGAGAAAATATCAGACACCTAAACATGTGTATAAATAAATAAGTAGGTATACGCAACGACATCAAGTGTAAAAAAAACAATTTCAGAGATCGTTCTAAAATAAACAATGGGTTCAAAAGAACCCCACAGCAAATCATTAGGGTGAAAAAACTGGGGGACCCCAAACCGACGCGTGCACGAACAAGATGAGCAGCCAAAATTTTATTTCATCCCCTTTCTGATAAACAATACACTTACGCAAACATTATGTATGTCGATATTGTTTTAGGGTGTATCTGGTGGTTGCGAAAAAAGGAATCATTGAGCGGTGCCTGGGAGAGCAGTGATGCTGGCCCAGTGGTATGGTAACGGCCTCGACTTACGAGTTCGTACGAGTTCGACTTTCGAGTCGTGGGTTCGAACCCAAGCAGGCACTTTACTTTGTGTAAATTATTTCATCACAATTGCTATCAAAACGGTGAAGGAAAAAATCGTGAGGAAACCGGCATGTGTCCTAGAGCCAAAAGTTCCCATTCCCTCTCACACAGAGGAGGTCTGAGGCCCAGCAGTGGCAATATTATAGGCTGATTATGTTGAGCGGTGATTTTAAAAGCCAATCTGTGGTTAAATTGGCAAATCAGTGACTTTGATCTTTGCAACACGAATCTAAATAAAAAATAGCCTTATTTTGGGATATGGTTCTGATGGCATTGAGAAAAAATGTTATAAAGCCATTTAAAAACCTATTTCCCATAATTGTAATAAAATTGATAGGTAAAGTATGGAACACTAGCTCCGCAAGTACGATAAGCACTTGACTGGTGTTTTATTTCTAAGAGTTAGTGTATTGAGTGGGAATTTGCTTCGCGCTTATCTGAGTATGAAAGAATAACAGAAATAATATGTCAGTTGGTTATTTTCCAACGTATGTTTCATAAGTCGACTGAGCGAAACGCTGACATGCCGTTCTATTCCCGAATTTCAGGAAAACGGGTTGAAAGAAGATTGTCTTAAAATAAGAAAAGTATTAGAACGCAATTCCATTTAAACTACAATTCTTGACTTCTGAGAAAATGGTGTTAGACACGCTAATACCACCTCCTACACTATTGTTTTCATCAACAAAATAATGTACTATTTGAAGATAGAAGATAATTGAATGTCTTTGTCTCCAGCTCCCAAATCTCAAAGCGTATTGGAACTACTAGACACCTCTTTTGAGATTCAGTCATCTTATCTGTCTGAAAGATTCCATTTAACTGTTGCCAAGATTCATTCTGTTTGACATTATTCAAAGAATTAACAATAAGAAACAAAATAGCCACACATTTATTTTTAATCTTTTATGGCGGTACTCAACGGTTTCATAAAAGGGGTGTCAAGATGTGCACGCACTTATGAAAATGTGACATAAAAGTCCATTACTATTATTACGAATCCCGCCCTACTATGCTACCCTTTCCGTCGGGTGTGAAACATAATTATATTATTGTTAATAATAATAATAAAACGAATCTGAAAACCAGCTATCCGATGTTCATAACAAGCCGAAAAGTCTTTTTACTTGAATTCCTGGCTTACAAACAAACAAAACTTTTCTTTTTACAATACATACTTCGTTTTTATTATTTTACTCCTGAATATTTTTGAATGTTTCACCCTGTTTTTGTGGAAAATGAATAATATTTTTGTACGTCTATGGTGTTATTTTTTTGGTATACGTGGTTAGAAATCAATGATAATATTATATCGTAGGTAATTCACAAAGAGAATGTAATTAAATTCCGACATAATGTTTACATAATCTTTGGTTACTAACATAAATAAAATAAAATAATTATTTTTATGTTGTAAATCCTACAAAATCCCACTTAATAGTCTTATTATTTTGATACTTAATCAGACACATAATCAAAGTGAATATTGTATTCGCACTGTAAAGGGGTCCACAATCCGAAAGTGGTATCTAACTGCCCAAAATGATGACAGTTACTCCGACTTCCAAGTTTGCTTTATCTGCACTAATACATTATTCAGATGCAATCCCCTCTCAATTATGACATTTGATGCGTAGGGTCGGGTGGAGGAACAGCAGTTGCATAAATTTAGTCAATTTGACACGGATTGGTAGCTAGGAGTCGACGAGAGTGGAGGGCTGGGAAATATGGCGCGTGGTTCATTTGGAAAGGTATGAGACTATAATGCAACACAGAGCAATTTATTAAAAACACTAATTGGACCCCGAGCACGAGTCGGCGCGTTCAATTGACACTGACAGACAAGTTTGGAATGAAATGAAAACGTGTTCAATAAATGTGTTGAGTGTGTTGACGAGTGACAATATTTCCGAAGTTCAGGTGCTGTCGTATTGCTCGCTCTAATATAATTGGGGTTGTATTCTCACATAATTCCCGGAATTAAAAGAATTACACGTAGGTATTTATTTTTAACATTAAATAATTATTTGAATTGTGAATAATATTGAATAAATATATAATTAATTAATACTTTTAAGTACTAACATAGGTATAAGTATTATTTACTAACAATGTATGGAATGTTTATTTTATTCTGAAATAAAATGATTAATAATAATTTATTATTTTCTTGAACCTACGACTTATCCCAGAATAGAAACAAAACCCGAATTAATTCGGAACCTTTGACAAACCTGTTGAGTCAATTTACGGATATTAAAAGTTTATTATTTTTTAACTTAGGTATTTTTTGCATTGGCTTATCCCCAAAACTTAAGAGAAGTCACGAGCGAAATCATTTAATATTCGATCCACGAGAACAAAGTCTCGGACTCTCGGTCACAACATTATTGAACAAACACGAGCTTATTGTCTGGACATGATCATTGTGTCTTCCGGGTGACATCCGAGTGGGGCACTCGATTAGGAAGAGGGCACATGAGCGGAATCATAGTGGTTGCGCACTACAGGCCCGCACTATTGAGTCACCCGTCACGCCTCGTCTTATTGACCAATCATTGTATAATCACCACGTTTGTAAACCTAGGAGATAGACATAGAAAGGCTGCTGTACATCCTCAATTCCGGGTTCAGTTTCCTTGTGCCTTTACATAGTTCTGGAGCTTGGTATTATTAGAACCATTCCTGAAGACCCAATGACCAGGACATCAAGCATGAGTAGTTGACAGCTCTGGTCACCACAAGATTACAGTTAATCGAATCATCATCACAAGTCAGTAAGAAGATAGCTTGAAGTATGCTGAACCAACCGCGCACCAGAATATCTCTTCTCTATTTACCAGGAACAATTCCAACTCAACTGAAATTGCGAAGCAAAAAGGCCAAACAACGGTTTAGCTCACGCTCGGAAGTGCCCCCTACCAGACGCAGTTATGAGGCGGAAAAGGCCGTATAAGAGGAATTGTAGTGTTTCCGCACTACAGGCTCGTTTCGAGCTGATCCAAGACCACTTGACCTAACATTGTGTGCCATCCGTAACAATCGACGAGCTATTGAATTCTGTAACGGTCCTCATTAGCCTCATCATATTACGTAGTCCAGCCGCAGAAATAGCAGAGCTTTGCATAAAGTATTCCAAGTTGGGTGTAATCCTTGTTTGTGTAAGAGCGCCCGAGATGTACACTCGGAAAAGTATTATGAGTGTACTAGCTTTTATGTCAATCTAGCACATTTGCAGTAAGTTACGGTAATGTTGTTAAGAAAATCGTTTATTTATTGTGATGTGTTTTGACTCTGTATATTTGCTCTCGTACCTACTACGGCTTTTATGTGTATGAGTCACATTATTTAATCATACCAAGTGCGTATAAAACCTCTCGTGAAGAAGAGTTCCGCTTGAAAGAGAAAAAATCTTAGTCGTCATTAGTCCATTTTAATGACTAAGGGCTGATTGTTCAATAGTCAGATAATTTTTATCAGAGGAATAAATATGGCGGTTTGACAGCTTTAGTATAGAAAATATGTCAAACTGTCACATTTATTCTTCAGGTAAAAGTTATCAACCTATTGAACAATCAGCCCTGAGACAGATATGATGAAACTACAAGAGTGGCTACAACAGAAACCCCAAAAAAGTACAATACGGAACCAGAACCCGTATCGATTGTCGCCAACATTGTATAGGTACGTACATCAATGGTGTATCGAGCACAAAGGCCGCAATTGTGACAGATTGCTACTCGTTCCAATTACCAGCCCTGTCCAAGGTTTTATTTAATTCCCAGATCATGTCACGGCAACACGGTACACGTATCAAAGGACGTATTCCGAAGTAACACAAGAGTCAAGAATATCATTATATTACGATATTGGCTTACAATATTACTCACACGATACAGCGATCAATCCACGAATGAATATGGAAATACGTAGTTTTCGCATTAACATAATATGGCTGATATTACAATGATGGATCCACAGGATGCTACTGGTCGCGATCATATCCGCAACTCATTTGCAATGCATTTCCATCCATTGAAGTCTCGAGTGGTGACTCTTCAATTATTATTGTCGATCAAACACAATTTATTATTAAACTAATCACAGCTACTTTTTCGTAAAATTATATTTGGGTTTTTGTTTTTTTTAGCAGCAACAATATATTATTGAATGCCTCGTCACAACACACAACTCAATCACTTCATCTCCGCACTCTCAGATAATTTCTAATTTCCGAAAGGCCAAACACACCACAATCCTTTTCGGTTATGCCGCAGTTGGGCAAATAACGTCCCCTGTAATCGTCGTAATTGCGCAACCAAGCAGCCACCCTCCCTCGAAATATAACTATTACGCTTTTATTAAGCTCACGGACCCACCAAAGGGATACTCATAATTTAATTACGACCCTCAAAATAAGTTATTTCAAGTCTGCAGGAATTGCCTCGCTGGTTATTTGGTTGTTTGGTTGAGAAGTCAAAAGCCGTTGGCTTTGTTAGAAAACTATTTTTGTAATTACACTGAACCCAATTAGTTATACTATTCAACTTTATAACCTCTTGGAATTCGTATCGAAACTGTAACTAGAAAGTAGATTTTAATGTTCGCCTTTAGGTCTAAAGTTTAAGCTTAACTTCAACATGACGGGACACTCCGGGTTCAGCCCAGCTTTCAGCTTTCACTATAATTGTAACGCAGAATAGTTTCGAAGATGTGTTGTTTTAATAATGTCTATTGGATTTCTTGAAGCCGCATCGCAAACCGAAATTAAAACTTACAAACTGTTTTAAAACTTCTGCTTCAACTTTCCCGAAAGAAAAAACAGCGTTTTCCGGCGACTTTGTCTGCCTTAAGTAGTTCTACTGTTTAATTGTAAAAGTAAGTTCAAACTTTTAAATAGCAATTTGTGTGAAGTAGGATGAATTTTTATAAACTTACTGAAATAAATAAACAACAAAATGGACGCTTAATAAGAAGTGACACGTTATTATACAATAATGCTTATGTTCTACAAGCATCCACAGCTTAATTTATTATGCATGAGGAACACTAATATTTAATAAAAGCAAATGGGTTACTGGCCACCGAAGTCAACTGGCCATCGGCGGCGAACGGCGTGAACAACGCTCCCTCGGGGAATACCGTCCCGTTGCTGACCTTGTTAAATTGATCAGGTTGCCCACAAAATGCCGGAACCCGTCAACGCCTTCACACCTAAGTATTTAGTGACAAATTTCCATGTAAATTACGGAGTCGGTCGGGATTTTGCATTTCGTGCGTAGAATTCCGATTTGTGATACATATAACGTGACACAAAGCAGGAAGGGGACCCCGTTAGACGTGTAAAGTGTGACCGTCACTTACACGCTGTTTGTAACACAGTTCAAGCACCATTTGCGCGATTTTTGGCAACAGTAAAACGTTTGTAATGCTATGTTTTTTTTTGGATTAGGTACCTACCTATTTCAATTTTAAAAGTCGCTTTGTCACGTATGACATTTTCTAAAGAAATTCAAAAGACAAGACACCAAAGGCTGCACAGATAGCTATTCTTATATTTTTAGCTTCGGCAAAGATTCGTTGGAAACTCTAAACTCACACTTAACCGGTTTTTATTTTTCGCTGAGATCTCCGCCTCTTCTGTTTGGCGTGGCAAGAGCTCGACTCATTAAAACCGAGTGCCCAATTTATTTTATTTTTAGTATGAATTTTCATATATTTCGCTTACATTTTATTTACTGCTCAAACATATTACTTGTAACTTTTCCACGCAAATAAAACTGTATATTTCCACTTAGCTTGCCTATGAAGTAATTCCTCCGAAATCCCAAAGGTACAAATAGGCAAGTAAAGAAAACTGAGAGCTCTCCAAAAATATTCCTGAATACCTCTAGACACAGAAAGAAATGGTTTTTGAAATAGTTACAGCTAGTTCAAATAGATATCATTGTATATTCAACAGAAGCCATGTTGACGCACAAACAAACCGGCTTATATTCATATAGGTACGCCAGACTAGTAGGTAAAGGCAAATGTTATTAGGGATAATAGGAGTCCGGCGAGACCCTTTAGCCGGGGTAGACAATAACCGTTTCCTCTTCAATATTGCTCTATCTATAGCAACCTGGCGGCTCGCGACGCTGACAGGGATTTATATATAACAACCAGAAATACTCCCCCATTCCCGCCTGTAAATATCATTACAACTTCTAAACGAATGTAGTCGTTGTAGTGAAGACTAATCCGAAACACTATTATTAATTATTTGAGAAAATGTTAGTAAATCTGGAACTTCCTATAATGTTTATTTCTCCACGTAAGTTGTTAGTTTCGGCCAAGGGAATTCGGTTATTGCGACGTTCTTTGCCAACCTATTTCTCACGACAGTACTTACTCATTTTTACTACACATGGCTTCAAGATGTACGCTCAAGGATTCTTTGACCTCTCCAGACGATAAATAGGAATTTTACATGTTTCATATACATAAATCTAACTATAGTGCAACAGAGGCAGTTAAAAAGAGCTGAAAACACATTTGTTCAAGTTAACGATGCCCCAGCAGGGAAACTTTTTTCTACTTAGTGACTCTCTAGAGCTAGACTGAGATATATAATATTTGTTCATATCTGTTCAGTCGATTGCTTTTGCTTACTAAAGTAGATGTGAACCATTCTAAAAATGAACGCCTCTCCACAAACGTTTGTCAAGTTAGGTACGCAAGTGTGCAGGGCCGAGGCACGGGGGTATTACACCGATAACTTCCAAACTCCGAGCTGTTATTAACAAATTATTTCCCAATAATACTTTGCCCGGCCCGGGAATCGAACCCTTGACCCCACGCTCAGCAGTCGCGCTTGCGACCACGAGACCAACGGGGCAGTCCAATAATACCAATAATAAGTAGGTAGTAATCAAACGGCGATTTATGTATCAATACTCTTAGCTAATATTAGGTTTTTACCTATGAAATTGCCGTTTTACCTTGTACTGTGGCTGTGTATTGTATTCTTATGTATTCCGTGGCTTTACATAGAAAAAATCAAATAATTTTTTTTAAAAGAAACATTGTCGGTGCACTTTTTGCACAGGAGCTCGTGGCTAAGTAATAACAGCCGCACGGGTCGATCCATCAGGTTAAGCTACGCTTGCCGGGGTTGGTCCGTGGATGGGTGACCATTCTTTACATACCGAGACTCCTCCGTGCCTCGGAAAGCACGTTAAGCCGTTGGTCCCGGCTGTCATTCGTGGATCTTTGACAGTCGTTACGGGTCGTCAGAAGCCCGAAAGTCTGACAACCAGTCTTACCAAGGGGTATCGTATTACCCAGTAACTGGGTTGTGGAGGTCAGATAGGCAGTCGCTCCATGTAAAATACTGGTATTCAGCTGCATCCGGTTAGACTGGAAGCCGACCCCAACATAGTTGGGAAAAGGCTAAGCAGATGATGATTGTCGGTGCACTTTTGCCATTTTAATGAAAGTTCGTTGATGCCTCTGCAATAGAAATCCTGGGGACGGGAATCGATGAATTCTTTAAAGCCGTTTTTCACCTTCTCAAAGCGGATTTGAAATTTTTCCCCGGGGCTCATTGTTGAGATCAAATTTCCAGAACGGAAGCAATCAAACCAAAAACGCACCGTGCGTTCACTTGCGGTACCTTGTCCATACACGTCGTTAATATTGTGTGCTGTTTGTGCTGCGTTGGTGCCACGACGGAACTCGTATTCTAAAATAGCGCGCTGTTTCGATTTTTCCATGGTTACAGAAACATCGATACTTATCAAAGAAAAATCGAATGGCGGGAAAACAAATGAACAACAATTTTTTTTTTAAATATCTTGCTATATTATAAAATTACTTTGAATTTGGAATTCTAAATAGAATGAAAGATATTGATCTTCACACTAGCCGGTATAAAAGCCAATTTCATAGGTAAAGACCTGAATAGATTATGAATAAAATTTAATCTTACTTATTTCTACATGGGATACTACTTATTTCTGCGATGGAAACGGAAAAAATCGAACGAGATATTCGAATTATAGATAAGTTGCATTTGATGTAGACCACTACCAGCCCGCGGCATGCGGCATCGGGCCTGTCGCCAAAACGCATTTCACTTTTCCACCCCTTTGGAGTCGAATAGCAAAAATTGTTTCTTAATTGTTGCTTACATTACAAGAAGGGTGCACGAGAATGTTGTTTCAAACGAAGGGTTGTTTGTTTTGAGCTCAAAGATAATAACATACGATGATACGCACGAGTTAAATGTTACTTTTTCTGGAAAGAATTTCTAACTCACGTAACTTATGTTATGATCGACTCTTCCTCGTATCTTTAAGACTGATGGTAATTTTTATCAAATTCATATAAAGTGAATTTCCATCATTTGATCAAGCTTGATCATAATATGGTTTGATTAGAGGGAATACGCTGTATTCGCCAATTCGGCTATTCTTGGGCGGAAGTCTAAATCCGGTAGTGGACCTCTTTTACCTGAATCGATGCTGTTCAACGTTGAAGCATACTTTGGAATATCTCAGTTCATCTTCTATAATACATATTATCTATACATCTATATCTACCTATACTTACAAATAAATAAAATTTAAGTGTCTGTTTATCCTCCCGGAGGCTTTACGCGGGGGTCGTGCGGTCCATGGCCCTTTACGGGGCACCGGTGTGGGCGCGTTCCCTGAGGCTGCGACCAGCCCGCCGGTTGAACGCGTCCCAGAGGGTCATAGCCATCCGGCTAGTCCGGGGATACCGCACGGTCTCCTGTGAGGCGGCGAGCCTCCTTGCCGGATTACCGCCATGGGATCTGGAGGCAAAAGTCCTCGCGCACGTGTGGGAGTGGCGCGAGGAGGCAAAACGCCGGGGCGTAACTCCGCTGCCGCGAGAAATCACGGTACAGCGGACAGAGCTCCGGCGGGATCTCATGGCGACATGGAGAGTGCGATTGTCGCAACCCAGCGCTGGGCACGCCACAATTGCGGCGATAAGTCCCCTCTTTGAGGAGTGGTTGGAGAGGCGCCACGACGTCCTCACCTTCCGCCTGACGCAGGTCCTCACCGGCCACGGTTGTTTCGGGAGGTTCCTGTTTCGGATAAGGCGGGAGGAAACGCTCGGGTGTCACCATTGTGTAGATCGCCCGGAGGACACGGTGGAGCATACAGTGGAGGTCTGCCCGGCTTGGGCGGAGCACCGCCGTATTCTCACGGAGGCGATCGGCGGCGGCGATCTCTCGCGTCCAAACTTGGTCCAGGCCATGGTGCGGAGCGAGAGTGCATGGGAGGCCGTCACCTCCTTCTGCGAAGCAGTAATGCTCGCAAAGGAGGAGGCGGGACGCGAGAGGGAGAGGCAACAGCCGCGCCCTCGCGCCCCTAGCCGCCGCAGGATACGCCCTGGGCGGCGGGAATCTATCGCCGATTCCCGGCCACCGTAGGCGCGGGCTTGCGGACGACGAGTAATGGGCAGCTCGCCGTCCGGTAAGGACCAGGCCCGGGTCGACGGCGCGTTGTGTTCCACGCGCGCCTCAAATAGATGTCAGTAGTGACGGGGTCCAATAGGGCCGAAGCCGGGGTCGCGGGTAGTTCGAAAGAGATACCGTGGCCCTGGCACGGGCAACTGAAGGAACACGGGTGGGTTTTAGTCAGTAAAAGTCTGACACACCCTCCCGCTCTGCCCGGAGCGGGAGAAGTCATTTGATGATTTCCCATCCACAAAAAAAAAAAAAAAGTGTCTGTTTATAAGGTCAAAGTAACAGCTTTTTACTAAATGCATATGAAAGTATTACGGTACTCATAACAAAAAAAAAACAGTTTTTAAAATTTTTGTCTGTCTGCCTGTCTGTTTGTTCCGGCTAATCTCCGAAAAGGCTGGACCGATTTTGACTGGACTTTCACTGGCAGGTAGTTGATGTTCTATGGAGTAACTTAGGCTACTTTTATTTTTAAAAAAGAATTATTGTTCCGCGGAAAAAAAATAAAACCGTTTAAATTGTAACGTTTGAGCGTGAAGAAGTAACCACCACACAAACTTTCGCCATTATAATATTAATGTGATAGTGTGATGGATTAACAATTTGCTTCAAAATAATTCAGATTCCGATTGATAGTGTGTCACGCAATTAGTGTGCTGCTTCCAGTTCGACCAGTAGGTAGCTAATTAGTGTGCTGCTTCCAGTTCGACCAGTAGGTAGCTAATTAGTGTGCTGCTTCCAGTTCGACCAGTAGGTAGCTAATTAGTGTGCTGCTTCCAGTTCGACCAGTAGGTAGCTAATTAGTGTGCTGCTTCCAGTTCGACCAGTAGGTAGCTAATTAGTGTGCTGCTTCCAGTTCGACCAGTAGGTAGCTAATTAGTGTGCTGCTTCCAGTTCGACCAGTAGGTAGCTAATTAGTATTTTACATGGGACTATTGTCACCTAACTGCCACAACCCAATTACTGGGACATAGACGAGCTAGATATCCTAAGATTAAACACGACAGATTATTATACACAATATTCGGGTTGCCCGCAGAGACGTTCTTGTAGTTGCAGGATTTAAACTAGACCAAAGTATTAATGCTCTCTTCGACTCAAAAAGCTCATGGTTAATTTCATATGTATTTATTTTACTATTATATTTATGTACACACAGAGGAATATATAGAGATACATCATATTTATAATTTGGAGTACAAAGGTACTTCTTCCAGCAGACCTGCGAAAGGAGAAATGATAAAGAAATGTAGATAATAGTGTGTGAGAACAAGAAGAGAAAAATATGAATATGCAAAGTCTTAAACTAAAATATTAAATGTAACGTATAACGCAAAACAATAATTATCATATACTTATACAAATACATAAAGCCTAAAATATATAAACGTACATATACAATATATAAATACTCACATTTGAGAGGAAAGGTAATGCTCTTTTACTCGATATTTGAACAGAGACACAGTTTTTAAATCGCTGTATGTAGTTCAAATTATATTGATAATACATATACTTCTCACTTGTTCCTATGGGGGTACGCAGAATTTACAGAATGTCACATGCTACAATGCTGATCTACGAACGTGGACGAAGCAAAAGGACCTATAAATAAGAATCGTCACACAAGTTACCGCTCTAAATCCCAAATAAACATGCATATTGATAATAAAATTTCTATATTGACATTCAAGTGTGCAAAGAAGCTCGATGAATCAAATGAAAGCATTTTTCAGCAATAAAGAATTCCCGGTTACTTAGGTGTGCTGTGAATTGCTACTTTACAAAGTGAAATAAACAAAGATGCCCGTAGCCGTACCGTACTTCACCTCCGAGAGTTTTATTAGGAACACATATATCGAATATTGAGTTGAACTGAATGATAAATTGTTCCAATATTTCAAATAATTTATTGTTTGCATTGGACTAGTTTTAGTGGTCGATATTATTTATTCAGTGTTGCTCTATTGTACGTAATGGTTGTGCATTTGTATTTCGTGGTTAATGTAGGTACTTGCATTTATATTAGGTACCAACTTATCAGTTGATATTTTTCCAAAACCTTCAGTCGACCTAGTCGACACATTCACAAAATCAAACACTATTTCTTATGAAACCAAATACATACTTGTGTTCTTAGTTCGTTTAAAAAAACCATTAGTGAGCTCAAAGCTATTTTGGCAACAAGTTTTTAATAAGTCAGCTAGTCGGTTAGTCTTTTAACAAGGTTAAAGGTATCTGCACAACGACAGTTTTCGAATTTCGCGATATTGGAATCGTATTTATTTCCTTTACGCTACATTACAGATGGAGCTTCAGGAAATAATACGATTTTCATGACAAAATGTTGTAGACACGCGCATGACGAGATGAACCTTTTGTCAGAGCTAACGATAGGAAA
The DNA here is from genome assembly GCA_946251885.1 of Cosmia pyralina. NCBI lineage: Eukaryota > Metazoa > Arthropoda > Insecta > Lepidoptera > Noctuidae > Cosmia > Cosmia pyralina. Next base: position 20,254,405 of record OX276346.1, read on the forward strand.
CGGAAGTCGTCTACAGAAAGATAAATAATTTACGTAATACATATATCATTCATCGTGGTGGATTTGAGGGGCATATATTCATATGTGGGGACGCTGTTTTTATTGTCAGTTCGTCCCCACTTTTATGAAGCACAATATTTAGTTGATTGTCCGTGGGTTATGGCCGTGTCTATGACGTCACAGAAAGTCAGGGATCAGAGAGTGCGAGTTGTCTGTCTCATTTTAGATCAGTGGCTCCCAAACTTAAACCAGGCCACAAGGTTGAATAAAATGTGATCAAAATTTTCAACATAATCGTAAAATTTATTTAATATCATAGGCACACCTGTCTATCTCTCTCCATGCGCTTGAATGACCAATAAAATGGATAAAAATGTGAAAACATTTCGCGCACCATATTTTAGCTCACGTAGAGTACCGTTTAGAATCCACTGTTTTAGATAAAAAACTGAAAATGTTTTCAGTATTTTTTTTTCGTACTTTTTGGTTGACGTGCACTATACGTGCAATAAACTCGTCCGATAACGGGTTTAGATAACATACTATTTATTGCTAATCGTCTATTCAAATACGTTCTCATGTAAATAGTTTTAACAAAGCATAAATTATGACTTTTTTAAGCTATGCTGTTTACATAAATACTGAAGTCACTTTTCAGCTTTTCAGGCAGAGATTGATATACTTACCTACAGTACTTGTAGGAAGTGGACATTTACGAGCCAAATGAAATAAGAATCAGTAATGTTCGTTTGTTTACTGGCCATGAAAGTACCAAGCAGGAAGTTTGGTAGATCACATTATCGTTGTGGAGACGCAATATCACAAAGATCGGTTGTCTGTCGTGTTTCATCGTAACGCAACAACACGAACGAAATCGAAACGAAAACAAATAAAACCTGGATGAGAATGACATTCCGTTAGCCAGAAGAATGTTTGAAGCAACCTACCTATAGGTTTCTGTAGTGTTGCCCAAATGCAAGAACAAGACGAGACTTAGCCAGTCTTGGTCTTGGTCTTGCGCCAATACACCTGGTCTTGGTCTTGGTCTTGGTCTTGCGCTCCCAGTCTTGGTCTTGGTCTTGGTCTTGCAGCAAGAGTCTTGCAAGTCTTGCAATTACCTATTAGTCTATTACTATTTATTAAAGTTTACTTTAAATCTTAGAAAAACGTATTAGAATTGGAACATTGTGAGCTTGAATTAACATAGCCATAGTAAAGATCAAGCAGATTAATAAATAACTGAAGATTTGATAAGAAATTCGAAAAATCAACTGACCTATATGTCGTTTTCCATGGAAGTAACTGTTTCTTATTAAACATTTATGATTTATAAGCTTACATTTGCTAAAACATGTAAAAAAAACAAATTAATTACAATAACTTGACTGTATTTTAAAGAACAATACTTATCTGTCTAGAAAGAGATTGAACCCTCAACTTATAAGAAATTTAATAAAAGAGTTTTACGATTTATAGTACCTAAGTAATTAGTTTAAAACCATATAAGTAATCAATATTATAATATATACTTACTAGAATGAATTAATATGACATCTACTACCTATCCTTACCATTTTATCCTAATCATAATACTACTTGCGTGATCAGTATAATGTATTCATTTTCATTCTAAGCACTCTGAAACTTATTTATTCTTTGGAACACCTGTAGGTACTCTACTAGGAAATTATTTTGCATGAGTATACCTACGCCCTATGGCGGCAATCAAATAGTGTCAAATGTTATGATTTCGGCGTGGCGGCAACGATTGTTTTAGATTTCAAAAGAAGCCGCCGGCGCGTGTATCATAACCATGTACTTCCGAAAAGCGGCAAATTTCTTTGAGAAGTAAGTACAAAACCTTTGATGCCGCATTATCAAAGTGCCGATGGTTAAAACATAACTATGCATGCACTCAGTTTGATTTTAATAGATATTTTTTTATTCGCTATGTTTATGGTATTAGTCGTAATGCGCATAGGTCCAGTTTTTCATATTCTTTGATACAGTTTTTTGCGTCTCATAGAATTCCTAAGCGTACCTACCTATACACCGAACTGTTACACCCAACTACTCAGTGAAATAGCGCTAAGTCCTAGCTGCAAGACGCAAGAGTCTTGCAGGCTATGTCTTGTTCTTGCTCAAGTCTTGCACGGTCAGTCTTGGTCTTGGTCTTGCTAAAAATACGCGGTCTTGTTCTTGGTCTTGGTCTTGCAAAAACGCAAGAACAAGACCAAGACTGCAAGACCAAGACTGAATTTGGGCAACACTAGGTTTCTGCAATTTCTTCCTAGCAGTTAAAATTGAAAAGTTTTGATTTTAAACGTCGTCGATTTCCCGAATAAAACAATTGAAACCGCAATTAAAGTTGAAAAAATTGTGTATAAAAACTTTTTACAAAAAGAATACCGACTTCCAAAAAAAAAAAACCAGCCAAATGCATGTCGGACCACGCACAATGAAGGGTTCCGTAGTTTCAAATAATTTATCCCAAAAACAAACATTGTAATTCCAAAAAAAAAATTTTTATGTGATAAAATTACAAATTAATAATTTTCGGACTTTTTTCTTTACTTGTGCTGTGAGACCTTGCTTCTTGCCAAATTTCATGATTCTAGGACAACGGAAAGTACCATTTAAGTTTTGATTTACTTGCAGGTATCAAAATATGTCGCATAAAAATGGTCGTATATTTTACTGTGTTGACTTAGAAGCTTGATTTTTTTAGAACCTTTTTTATACGTAGGTCACGTATTTGATATTAATTTCAACTTGATAAATCCACGTGTTCCTGAAAAAAAGGGTCTTGACAGACTGACAGACAAACAAACAGACAGACAGACGAACAAAGAAGTCCTTTTGAGGTACGGGAACCCTAAAAACACAAAAACAAAGTAAAAAATAACTTTATTTCGGAAGTCGGTTTCTTTGGGTTTTGTATTTTCGTTTATTGCCACCGACTTCCGAAATTAAACCATTTCCTACTCTTCCAATTTCCTTTTGAATAGTTTTTAGTTCTCAATTTTTTTTTTAATATCTATTGTTTATAAATAATGTAACTTATTTTAATAATTTAATTTATATTTTGTGTCAACTTTGTTGATGTTTATAAAATTATATACTTGTAAGCTTTATGGATAGGCAGTGCTGACAGATACCTTGTCTCGCAAGTATCTTCATAGGTAATTATTTGCTTGAGTTAACAGTGAAGACTTTTATTTAATTATCTGTGCAGGCGAGCGGTGTCGAAGTAATAATATATATTTCCGTAAGGGACTTTACTCGTCAGGTGATTTACGGTTCACGAGATTTTTGTTTTTTATGCGGTTTGAAACATATACTCATGGTCTTTTTCTGCCTATCCTGGTCCCATGTTACTAGGAGTTTTCGCTATATTTTTTTCTCTTTCATGCTCCTATCTGTCTTCGACATAGAATATACAGGGTGTATCAGAAAAGTGTGGTCAAACTGAACAACTATCTCCATGGGACCAACATCGCAATGGAGAAAAAACTTTTTACAAAAAAAAATACAACCGACTCCCAAAAAAAAAACACTACAAAGTGAAAAATAACTTTAATTTCGGAAGTCGGTGTCTTTGGTTTCTTTTTAGTTTCATTTTTTGCCACCGACTTCCGAAATTAAAGTTATTTTTCACTTTGTAGTGTTTGTTTTGGGAGTCGGTTGTATTTTTTTTGTAAAAAGTTTTTATTTTTCACTTTTTAGTGGTGCCTACCCCACACATCGAATACCACTCTGCAAAATAAATTAGAGCAGCATTCACTTTGACTATGTGGGAAAAATACGTATTAAATGATTAAAGCTAACTCAAAAGCCACTCATCAGAACTTGAAGATGCAACCATCTCAAATAAAAACTTTGCAAAAAGGCAAATATAATAATAGGTTGGGGAAAATGTTTCTTCGCATTTTTTAAGAAAATTCAAAACATTTTTTAATATACATTATTTACATTTATCTAAAGTATGTAGGTACCATTTTGTTCGATAACTTTTTGTCATCTTGTAGGTAGGAACATGATCCCATTGCTATAGAAATTTTGGGACTTCTGATCAAAATACCGCGACAAGTGGTTTTGGCAGTCCTCTCGTGATGTTAATCTGACACTGCCTAAAGAATTCTGAAGAGACCGAAACAGGTGGAAATCTGAAGGTGCAAGGTCAGGACTATACGGCGGATGCATTAGCACCACCCAGCCAAACTCTCTTAATTTTTGCTGAGTAGCTAAAGATGTGTGAGGTCTAGCGTTATCATGATGAAAAACCACACCCCTTCTGTTGATTAATTCCGGCCGCTTTCTCTCAACTTCTTGCTTTAATCTCATCAGTTGTTCGCAGTAGAGTTCAGAATCGATGTTCCTGCCTGGTGGTAACAGCTCATAATGAATAATGCCCTTCCAATCCCACAACACACACAGCACCACCTTGTTGCGAGTTAACCCGGGTTTCGCCACAGTCTGTGAAACCTGACCGGCCTTTGACCACGACCTGTTTCGCACGTTCTTGTCGTACGTGATCAACTTTTCATCACCAGTTATCAGCTTCTTCAAAAATGGTTCGGTTTCATTACGTCGTAATAAAGAATCACAAATGAGTACACGGTTCATTAGGTTTCTTTCAGTGAGCTCGTGAGGTACCCAAATATCGAGCTTTTTTGTGTACCCAGATTTTTTCAAATGCGTCAAAACTGTTTTGTGGTCAATTCCCAGTTCTTCAGCTACGTCGTAACTACTGATATGCCGATCTTGCTCCACTTTTTCAAAAATGGCATCCATTTTATCCGTAATAGGGCGACCAGAGCGACGTGCATCTTTGACATCAAAATTTCCGGATTGAAAACGCTTAAACCAAATTTGTGCTACTCTCACAGACACTGTACTGGGTCCATAAACATCGCAATTTTTTTTCGCGGCTTGCGTTGCATTTTTAACTTTTTTGTAGTACAATTTTAAAATGTATCGAATTTCTTCATTAGATTCACTCATCTTGACAGTACGAAAAACAAATGAAAATCACACATTTTCCTAATTTGAATTTGGAATTATGTTCTTTAAAATTCATACTTTCAATGATACCAAAACCAGCCAGATACAAATAGTATAGCCAAAGAGATTTTATTTTAAGTTCATACATACTATAATGCGAAAAGACTTTTTCCCCAACCTAATATAAGTCGCGCTAAGCCGTGTCAGAAGTTTGGAAGGCGTAGTTTTATGTTGACGGGGATAACGAGGCTAAGAAATCTAACTTCTGACAATCGAGGCCACATATATCATACAACTCAAGTAGCGCAATTTGAAGCGGCATATAATTACCATTAAAATCTTTCTTCCTTTCTTTCTTTTTCTTTCTAAAATCATTTAAAGCAAAAGTGCACCTAATGACAATTTCAATAAGCCCAAACACGGCTAGAATACATTGTTTTGTTACTGAGTTCCGGTGCATACCTTCCGGCTTCTTCATCAGATCGGTTCGATGGTACCATTTTCATCAGAACCATTTATTTAAAGCTTCGTCATAGTCGCTTAACTGTCTTAATCGAGATATCTTATCGCCACCCGTGAAATACTTATTATCATTCAGAAGTTCCCGTGGCCATCTGTGGTCTTCTTCATCAGTTCCACTTCAGCATATGCTACTTTCTGAATGCAAATGCTTGATTTGTTGATGAAAATACCAAAATCGCTATATGTAATGTATGCCTATAGTTTTTGAGGAGTTCCCTCAATTCCTCATGGATCCCATCATCAGAACTGGATTTTGATAAAAATGGGACCAGTCTGGAAGTATATCATTTCGAAGAAAAAAAGAATTTTCTAAATCGGTTCATAAATGACGGAGTTCTCAGGTAACAAACATAAAAAAAAAGATAAAAAAATACAACCGAATTGAGAACCTCCTCCTTTTTGAAGTCGGTTGAAAAAATATCAGACGTCCCTTTTATACATTTGGGTCAAGTAGAGGTATCAAAGTTTTGTACGGGAAAACTGGTATTTTTTTCTCGATTACGATGTGGAGAAAGTTGTTAAGTTTGATGGTCTGTACCATATCGAACGTTGCCTTTGTAGCTAATAGACAAACAACATCATATAAGGCTCTAAATTACCAAGTGCATTGACCCGAACAGCTTGCGAATATAACTGATGGCAAGCGTGTAACGTGCGTGACACGTTAGCCTAACATAACATTATCGTATGGAACCCGAAACGCACGGAGCCGTTCTAGAGCTAATTAACTAATTACGTAACTAACGTATTACGGTTGTGCGGTAATTGCCACAGTAAACTTTGTCAAGCAGGTGGGAAACAATATTAGTCAAGACGTAGCTCTTGTTAAACAGTTAAAGACGTTGTTACGGGTTAATTGATCACCCAACAATGTATATAAAGTAAAGCACAGAAAAGGACAAACAAAGGCGGCAGCTAGCAAAAAGTTATCATTTATAAGAAACTAGCTTCAGCCCGCGGCTTCGCCCGAATCGATAAAAAGTAGCCTATATCCTTTTTCAGGAGCTAGACCACCACCTCATAAAGCAGTATTATTTTAATCTTACATGAGTGTGGGAAAGAGATGGAGCTAGACGTCCTGTATAGCTCCATCTCTTTCTCACACTGAAGTAACATTAAAATAATACTGCTTTAAGAAGTGGTGGTTGGCCCCCTGGTCATGTTCTACCCAAGTGTCAAATTTCATCCAAATCCGTTCAGCTGTTTTAGCGTGAAAGCGTTACAACCAAACAAACAGACTCACTTTCGCATTTGTAATATTAGTTATACTCCATTTGGAATAAGATGAGATATTTAAATAAACCTTTTTTACAGTCCATTCAACCGATTTTGACTTCTATTCCGTATGCTTAATGATGGCATTAAAAGCAAAAATGTGGTTACAATACCAACTGTTTACTGCAGCTGCCATTTGTCATGCCACCAACGCAATAGAATTCAAAATCGGTTGAACGGACTGTAAAAAAGGTTTATTTAAATGTCTAATCTTATTGCAAATGGATTATAGGTTATGCAATAATAATTAAATATCACTTCAAACTAAACTACTACTACTACTACTACTACTAACTACTTCAAAGATTGCCATAATGCTGAAGCTAACAGAAACTGCGATCAACAATAGTTTTCAATCCTCCTTTCAGCGCATGAAATCATAATGTAACTTGTAAATGCTGCTTTAACATAAATACCTCACTTCCTAAAGTTTCCCAGAAGCCGACAACAATGCTAGACAGAAATATCTACGTGTATTTTCCCCAATGCCACATTTTAAGACCTTTTTCTGTTCTGATATGTATCTCAAAGAATTAATCAGCGTAACCCGTGAAGGGTGCCGCTCGGGACTTTATTTTTTTCCTCTATTCCTTCTAGTGCAAATATCGTTATTGTATGTAAAGAGGCCGATTCTTACTCGCAATAATCAATGTCTTATACACTTACACCTACCTCGAAAATCTTATAACAAAAGATGAAAATATATTATACGTATAATATTGAAGAGAAAGTGTTTTTCTTTTCTTTTGCATGAGTAGTAGCAGATGTGTGCCAGTACGAGTATATTGTATTAAACTTTACAAAGATGAACTGTAACGATTCTCGACCCATTTAACGCTTGAAAAAAATCGGCCAAGTGCGTGTCGAACCACGCACAATGAAAGGTTCCGTCGTAGTTGAGATGAATATAACCCAAGAACAAACTTAACATTGTTGTTGAAAACATGTTCCTCCATACATTCCAAATTTCTAATTGCAAATGTAAATTTGTACGCGCAATATTGAGTGATTTATCAAGTTATTACGGACGACACGGTTGGCGCAGTGGTTGAGCGATTGACTGCTGCGCAGCATGTCGCGGGTTCGATTCCCGCACGGAACAAATATTTGTACGACCTACAAGTATTTGTTCCGAGTCTGGGTGTTTTTCTATCTATAATATGTATGTATTTACAAAAAAAAAAAATGTATATAAGTAGTTTATCAGCCATCTCGTTACCATAACACAAGCATTAGGTTGCTTAGCTTGGGGCTAGATGGCGTTGTGTGATATGTCCAAAACATATTTATTTATTTATATTTATATTTATTTTAAGACCATCTACTTCTTACAATTTTTTCTATAATCTATAAGCAGGTATAGAACTGTACTCTGTATTTTTTTCAAAATTGTAGGCTCATCAGTTTTAAAGATAAGGGGTCAATTTTCATCAATTTTCTTTTAAACTATTTAAGTATTTTAAAATTATAGAAAAATATTTGATAAACATGTTTGGGTCACAGGAATTCATATGTGTACCAAATTTCAACTTAATCGGTCCAGTAGATTCGGAGCAAATCGGCTGTGACAGACGGACAGACAGACATACAGACACGAGCGATCCTATAAGGGTTCAGTGTTTTCATTCGGACGTTCGGAAACCTAAAAACGATTCCGCTTAGGACTTTGATTGGATTCCCAGACGTACTACATATCTACCTAAAGAAAGGATAAAAATAGCAAGGCGTAAACCGAGCCTCTCGCAATTTCAGAAATTACACTGCACTGGCATTGTCTTTAGACTAAGAAAATCAGCCTAGACTAAAGTTTAAAATTATTTAGATAGCAACGTGTACACGTGAAGTTCGTGAGCCGAAATTGAAACATCAAGCTAAACGGTTGGAACAATGTGACGGTAATTTATACAGGTCTGCGCTCTACAGCTGAGATGAATGTACAATTTGTATGCAAAGTGGCCGATAGACTGTTTATACGGAATACAATATCAAAAAATGGCGACCGTAACTATTTACATGTATTAGCAGTATACTCGACTTGTTCACGGCTTGGGCGAGGGTATAGACAATATATTGGTAGGAACAATAGAAGGTGCGTAGGTACTGACCACAATTACCTCTATGTCATCTTGTTTTAAAAGTCTTTCATCTTAAACAGTCAAAGAAGGCGTAAACACAACACAATACAACACAACACGCATGCGGGTTTACATAATTAACAAGAAAAGAGAAATTGGTTTTTGCATCATACTGACAAGGTAAATAATAGTACATTTCATAGCATATTTCATTACAAGTTCGGAAAGGCTGTGAGTTCCGACAAATGTCTACCCGAGCCGAGGCGCAGCCGAAGGCGAGGGTTGACAGTCGGAACAAGTTGCAATGACGGTTCCGTACGCGTACTGAACGACTATTTTTAATGCAGTTGCGAAAAAATGAAGCAATTTAATAAAATAATAAAAACACAATAAACTCAACTAACTAATCATTTAATTCTTATAAAAGTTATAATTCACATATACATTGACATTGGTACAGTTTTTTATACTAACTGGGGAAGTTTTAGGTTGCATATTTACTGTTTGAGACAAACTATTATTAATTTCGTATGATTGTTCATGTATATTTGTCATACGATGGCGTTTGCTAGTTGATGGAATTGGATCTGATGAATTATCATGGTCAACGAAGGTAGATGGACGAACGTTCTCTTCAACATGTGAGAAAGATGGACTGGACCTTAAATTAATGGATTGTGTGATTTTTTTCCCAGTTTCTAGTTTGTTGTTTAATGAATCACCAATATAGCTTTCTGCAACTTTGTCTGATTTCCAACCTCCTAGTCGCTTTAAGGACGTCAAATTGGCTCCTGAATCTGCCAATAATGTAGCAGAGGTCCTCCTGAAGCTGTGCCCAGTATAATACTCAGCATCCGGCAGACCGAGAAACGTAGCTATTTCTTTTGGCATATTACCAAATTTGTTTATCCCGATTGTTTGAGCTGTACACTTCCCTTTTTGGTAATTTTGAAAAAAACGGTCGGTTTTTCCTTTTTGGGACCGCTGATTCATATATTTTTGCACAGAAATCTCCTTCAACAACAAAGCTTCTCGGTATCTTATTTTTTGTGTTCGGAATCTTGATTAGTAGCATTTTTCCATGGGCTTCAATATCTTTTAAAGTAATATTGGCTAACTCCTCTCTGCGGCAAGCTCCAACAACGCCAAAAATCAGAGCAACCTACAAAAAAAGGGATTTGATTAATATTTGTTTTAAATAATGTATTGACTGTATTTTGCGATTTCGTAAACTGAATACTAAAGAAAAATATAAGTACTTATTAATAAATTACCTTGGTGGCTAAATAACGTTCATCGGGAGCTTCGTTCAAAAACCTTTCCACTTCATTCGATGTTAATATTTTTGACTTTTTACTTGTAAAACCGTCTGATTGTCGTTTAATTAAAAAAAAAAAAAAAAAAAAAACAAAAAAAAAAAAGCAAAAAAAAGCATTTAATTTTGGGTATTCACTTATATCCACGTTGTTCCTTATTTTCAGCATACTTTTTATCATCGAAAACCTCGACCATAACGTAGAAGGTTTTAATTTTGCTGAGAGTTCGGAGAAGTATGCCAACATAACATTTTCTGAAAAACTATTTGCTTTTTTCTTTTCTCTCCACGCAATAAATTCGTCATATGTAGATATGTAGCGACTTTTTGACTTTTCCGGTAAAATGTTCTCCGAAGCATTTTGTGCAATTTATTATACTGAGTTCTGGTGGTGTTAATTCAAAAAAATTAAGGTCGGAATTACTCATTTTGTGCAACAAGCAACTAAACTCGCAAAGAAAATGGCGCCAACCGTAGAATATAAGAAGAGATTTTTTTTTCTTCACCTATTCTGGTAGGCAAAGGGGACTATGCCCATACAGCCAAGTCTTCAGTAGAATTTTTTTATTGATATGAAATGAAAATGAAATTTAATGAGATGAAATGGAATGAAACCTAACCTAACTCATTCAATCAAATCATTAAATCTGATATAGAAACAAATTAGTAGCTTCTTTTTAGAAATATACGTATTTGCATGAATCATAAAAACTTCTATAAATTTTTTTTAGTAAAAACTTCATGGTTAGTTTTTCTTTTTAATAGACATTATTTTGACAGTTGGGAAAGAGAACGCACGAGTTCGGGAAAGGTAAAAAAAAAGCACGAGTATGTAATAGCCCACATCCCGAACGCTATACGTCCCTGCAATACGCCACTTGTTGAGCAACTGTATTAAAAAATCCATTACGTATAAGTAAAAGTAAAAAAAACTGCTTTTGCAGTGGAGCTTGTCGTTTTTCGTTTACGCGCCATTCAAGGAAAGGAGTTTCCAAGAACCAAATTTTTTTTTAATAGTAATGCTGACAAAAGACATCAGCGGCCATAGCATTCGAATCAAAGCTGCTCACAAAATACTTGGAAAAATTGATATGTGATATTGTAAACCGTAAAATTTTTTAAGTTGTTTAAATATTATTCAAAGTAATTTATTTCAAATAGGCACTTTTGAACGTCAAGTTCTTTCGGACAGAATACAGATTTTTTTAATAGAATGTAGTTCGACGTAGGAAAAAGTTAGGGTGATGAATAGTGATGGATAACTGTCTGAAAAACAGTTTTCATTCGATTTTCGAATATTTTGTTTCGTAGATAATGTGGACTGTAGATTCTGGGATCCATTAAAAAACATACAGACTGACTCGCACCATAAGGGTTTCTTTTTACCATTTTGATACGGAACCATAACAAAACCTTTTCGGCCGTTTGATTTTGGCTTTTATCTGTTAGTTGACATTGGCGATAAACCTACGTACTTTGTATGACGCGTTGCCTAATGAATAACATCTTCTGTGTTCGTAATTCGTATACTCTGAATTATACGAATTACGAACACAGAAGATGTGTGTTTTTAGGGTTCCGTACCTCAAAAGGAAAAAACGGAACCCTTATCACTCGTGTGTCTGTCTGTCCGTCTCTCACAGCCAAATTGCTCCGAAACTAATTGACCGATTATGTTAAAATTTGGTACACATATGAATTTCTGTGACCTAAACACGGATGTATAACGTAAATAAGTTAATTTTGAATATGGTGCTCATTTTTGGGGAGCAAATAAGAAAATTAAAAAAAAAAGTTTTGCAAACTGTACCGTGTGACATATCATATGAAAGGCTTACTGTGAGAGTCTCAATTTTTTTTTTAAATTTTAAAATAAATTGATTTAAAGTTATTTAAATAAATAAACGAACATTGACCATTCCCCTTATCTCCAAAACTACTGAGCCTAAAATTAAAAAAAAAAAACAGAAAATTGTTCTATAGCCATAGAATACAGGAAAACCTATAAGAAGTCTATGGTCTTAAAATAACATGGTAAATCTCTCAATATTGTGCGTACAAACTTACATTTACAGTTGGAATGTATGGGAGAACATGTTTTTCAACTACAATATTAAGATTGTTCTTGGGATAAATTCATGCCAACTAAGGAACTCTTCATTGTGCGTGTCCGACACGCACTTGGCCGGTTTTTTTTTTTTGAGTGTACTTTTTAGTACTTATAGGATGTACTAGGCTAGGTGGAGCGATGATATTCTCCGGGTGCCTAGAAATAGAATGTTGTAAGTGTACCTACGAGAATCGAGCGTAGAAGCATGTTATTGGAGAAGCCGCGTACTCTATTACTTGTGTTCCTCAATAAGAGGAGCTCGTGGCTAAGTAATAACAGCCTCACGGGTCAATCCATCAGGTTAAGCTACGATTACCGGGTCAGTCCGTGGATGGGTGACCATCTTTACATACCGAGACTCCTCCGTGCCTTGGAAAGCACGATAAGCCGTTGCTCCCGGCTGTCATTCGTGGATCTTTGACATTCGTTACGGGTCGTCAGAAGCCCGAAAGTCTGACAACCAGTCTTACCAAGGGGTATCGTATTACCCAGTAACTGGGTTGTGGAGGTCAGATAGGCAGTCGCTCCATGTAAAATACTGGTATTCAGCTGCATCCGGTTAGACTGGAAGCCGACCCCAACATAAAAGTCTAGGCAGATTGACTTGTATTCCTCAATAAACTACCAGTGACTGTTGACAATTAATTAAACCGTTTGCCGGGTGCGCCAAATGACAGTGCTATAACATCTTTGTAGCACCAACTTGGAGGCAATTAAAAATATGATCCCCAGTTATCACATGTCTAGCTGCGATATTACTCCTAATATTTGTAGGTTTATTACCTATAAACGGCAGGCTGTCTAGTCGTTGTGCTCTATCTACCAGTGACAGTGTCGGATGAAATAAGTACCCAACTCTGAATCTCTGATATATCGTCACAAGTTTCCAGTCATATAAACTAAACTAAACTTGTTTATCCAACTCAGCTAACTCAACGCAAAAATATTCAAATAATAAATTTGTCTCTTTCGGAGACTTTTGTATTTTCCTTACATAGACTTTTTCTGCCGCACTGAAAAAAATATAAGTAGGTACAAGGTAACAGAAAACAGCCTACGCCTCTCAGTGCCTAAACTTTCGCGTGTAATGGAGTATGGAAGAATTATTATTATAATTTCTATAGAAAAACGATAGGAATTGTGAGAACGACAATACACAACGTGATTTATTTGCTACACGAACTGCAACAAAAGCACGATTCTTAGGAAAAAAAAAAATTATTTAGAATTATTCGCGACATTGCGTTGATCACAATGAAATATTTTGTCCTTTACTTTTTTTAAATAGATACGGAACATTCTTTAGGTTGTTTTTGGATAGTCTTTAAACACTATAATAATTTGTGTAGATTGATTTTGATAGTCAGATTAGTAATCTACCATTAAAATAACAATGACAGTTTCAACGTTTCTGACAATTACTAGTGTAGCAAAGTTCTGTAAACGAAAACTATCCTTGTATTGTTGTCGTGAAATGCCTGACGCAGCACAATACAATTGTCGGTACTAAATTCGACTCGGTCGGTACGTTTCAGTTTTTAGCATGGAACCTGAAAACGTGAATACCTTTTTCGCTTTTTACTAGTCATTGTTTTATATGCATTTGCTTTATGTTTGCATAGATTCGCGCAAATGACTACCTACCTAGTTTCTTATGAAACTATGTCAAAAATATGGATAGGATGTGCACCAACATCCTATCCACCTATCGTCGACACCGACGACAGCATACTGACGGCATTTCCACAAAAAAAAACATTGATTTTGCGGAGCTATAACAAACTCTATCAACGCCCTAGGGCCCTAAGCTACAGTAACTTTAATATTAAAAGTAACAATTCATATTACCGGAAATACTTCCGTCCGTCAATTATGTAAATTGTCCAATGACATTAATCACAAGTGAAAAGTTTTGAGCCTAGAGATGGGCCATGGATGATTGAGTAATGAAGATGTTTACGGATTAATTACTAAAAGCGTAACGATGCTAATGACATGCAAACATAAATCTCTCACGTTCGAACCCGTGAAGCAACAAGGGAGAAGAAAATATAAAATTCCTAATGCCTCTGTTAAATCAATATTTGCTAAGAGACAATACGCTAGGCAATTCTCTGACTTATATAACTTAATAAATCTGGAATTAATATTTACTCACTTTCATATCGAGACTGCAAAAACGCCCTGGGCTAATGTGCAAAACTTAGGATGAGATTGAGAATTTATTCTAAGCGATAAATTTATAAATACTATTACATATTAAATACTATTTTTTTTTGCTACTATCGTTAAACACACATACATACACATCCACATACACGCAAACCCCCCCCCCCCCCCGCCCCCCACCACATACCCACACACACACACACCCACACAAACACACACACCCACACAAACACACAAACCCACACATACACAAACACAACAGCGCGTCTATGAATAAAAGATTTTTACTTTGTTTTCTTTTTCTGTGTATTTTTATTTGTATAACTTTTTACTATAACCATAATCTAATTAATGTAATGTCTACTAAATAGCTGACACTGTAACTAGTGGAAGGGCGGAATTTTCCTAACACAAGTAAAGACTTTTACTTAAATGGAAATTCCCTAAATAATATGTAACACATTTGTAAGTTTTGAAATAAACATTTATTTATTTCTTTATGCAATTCTGTATTTATACTAAAGAGGGTATTCGCAAATTAGTAATATGCAGCGCGAGACAATATTGACATTTGAAGGTACTTAGACTCAAAACTTTTCAGCCCCCCATAAGTACGATTCATTCTGTCAACATCAAATAGTGAAGCTTTCAGCCACCAGACTGCTTTCGTTATAAGTGTGGGAACGCTCTAAGTAACCCATATTTTATAAATAACAATGAAGTACCTACTTACCACTTAACCGACCACCGTAATCTGAATTTCCTGAATCATTTAGTACACTTGGTGCCCGGAACTTATCCTCCGCGCTAAACTGACGTAGTTAAAAAGATTTCCTATGCCATTAACTGATACTTTTAAGTAGGTAATTTTTATTTGGAATAGTTGTTTTTTTCAAACCCAGGAAGAATTCCGGCTTAGTGCCAGGATTCATTATGCGGCTTAACCTGCTTCTAGGGTCTTTCGAAATTACTGTGGACTTATTTTGAACGTGAAAAACAGTTTTTATACTATGGGATCGGTCATTATAAGATTTATAAAAATAAATCTGATTTACAACAGATATTAACTTTTCTACATAAGTTTTTAATTTGATTTTGCAGTTACAAGTGATATAATGTAACTTGTGTGAGACATTCATAACTTTTTCCGATGTGTTTCATCAGAATGGCTATTCCTACCTCAATAAAAAGAATAATCCATATTGATTCAGACCACCGAAGATAGGCCGACGATCTTCAGCATTCCTAAGCCGATTTGGATATATTATAATCCCAAAAAACACAGTCGTATTCAGAAACTGTTTCTTATTGTAGTAGGTTAAGAATAATGTAATTTTGTATTATAGGATTTACTTATTTTCATGATCACAGATTTATTGGGGTCGTGCCGCAAGGCATCACGGGTATTATTATTTCTGTCCAGGTGAAATAATTCAGGTGATTAAACAAAAATAGATAAATGAAGATCATGGAGATGGAAATTTCTCCTAAAGAAACATCCCCAAAACCATATAAATATTTTTTCAGGAACGAGCTTACTTATAATTATGATCCTAGTACTAGTGCCAGAATTACCGATTAAGGATCGTTATTACGAATTAATACGCTGCTAATTAATTTGCCCTATAATCTAATTATAAGTACACCCTAAATAGTCGAGATAGATATTATATTTAGTCATCAGGTTAATTCAATAAAGTTGCAATATTGAGCATGTAATCTTCGTTTGGAGTAGGGTGATTTTTTAAAATAAAATTAGTCCCCCTTATAATCAAATTATTATGCAATTTTCATAATTTAATTACCTAATTGACAATTAAAGCGCCACACGCCGTAACAATTTTTCCTGGGACGCGGCCGCGCCGGCGGAATAAGATTGCACTGCTAAATTCCATGGCAGATTCCTTTTCCTTGATAAAAATCGAGTTATTAGTAATATTTATTTATTAGGAATTAATATCAACTGTACATAAATAACATATTATATCTACCTAATTATTAATAAAATTAAAGTTATTTATTATATTATTATGATATGACAATATGAATTAATGCACATTATTAAAGTAGTTTGTTCAGAATCGTTTACTGAATCGAATTCAGAATTATTTAATATAGGTAATTTTTTATTCCAAAAATAATTAAAACTACGTAAATTACAGTCAAACTTCCGCTATACAAAATGAATCAAAATGAACCAAGTACCTAATACGCTAGCTAGGTCCGCGTGTGCAACTGTGTGCGTGCGTAGATTTGTAATGTAATCACAATTTTCTGCCACAATCAGTGTAACTAATTTAATAAATAAACAAAGTTTAATAAATAATAGTAAAATTAAGTGTTTGTGTGTTATGAATTTATGATGATTACAATATAGGATTCTATTTGGAATGTTTGGTGGTGTGCGTTAATTCTGGGATATGTTGTAGTTCATTTTTATGTTCCTACAATACAAGCTACGTGTAGTAAACATGATCTTAGACGAGTTGTTGTCATTATAACTAGTAGGTAACAACTTTCCTGTTACATCTTTTGAGAATATGTACGAAACCAATCAAATCTTTTACCAATAACGACGAGGCTTTGCTTGTAGCGTACCTATTAGTGCCTTTCGAATGGAAACTAAACCCCGATATCAAAAACTCACTAGTTGGGTCCAATTTACAGAATTTGGGTTCATGACGTCACGTTTAACAACTGGTGACAAAGAAGTGGAATGTTTCGATGCAAGCTGTAAAGAACGGTTACCCTACTCTAAACTTCTATTTTTGAATAATAACCGAAATCGAAACAACTTTTGAATGGCCAATTGCCAACTGAAACGGTTAATGCGTGGGTTTAAGGTACTTTATTAGATGCAATCTAATCATAAATTGTGTACGGACTCATAGTAATATCTGTATTGTTTCATGTTCCCTTTGTGTCCCAAATGGTAATAAAACCAATGCCGAGTTCCAGTTTATTATTAGAGCTTTTCCTGTTGAACTAAAAAACTTTTCTCCTTTTAGGGTTCCGTATCAAAATGGTACAAAGGAACCCTTATGGTGCGACCTCAGTCTGTCTGTTTGTCTGTCCGTCTGTCACAGCTGGATATCTCAAAAACTACTAACTAACTATCAACTTGAAATTTGGAGCAGTTTTAGATGACGTTTTTCCAACTATTTTGGAAATAAGAAAGAAATAAAAATATACATATTTTTTTTGCAAGAGGGACTGAAAGGGGGTCTTAAAAATTCGAAGTGGGGCTACTAGGATATGTGGTGGGGGTATCATATAAAAGGGCGCTGTTTGCACATTCTCAAACATTTTTCATCTTTTTTTTAGGCCGTTTAGTTTTCGACTTTTGATTGAAAATGTAAAAAAAAATACCGTTACCCCTCTTATCCCCGATGTTTGCATAGAGAAAAATCTGAAATTATTCTATGTGATAGATGTTTATGTAAACATTACAGGCAAAATAAAACAATGTATCTAATTAGCACACTTTTTCAAAAATCATCAGCAAAAATTACATTTATATGAGCGCACCGAGCGAGGGTTCCGTACAACCCTCGGTGTGCTAGTCCCACTCACTCTTGACCGGTTTTTTTTACAACCAGATCTGACTCGCTGCTTACAGCCTAGGTCTTAACTGTTTGGGGATATATTTTCTTTTGACAATTTAAGGGCCTCAAAGTTTTTTACGGCATAGAATATTTGCTTATAGAAGGCGAATTTCCAAGGCTTATATGAATGTTAGGGTATTAAATGGACGTGTTCCGGATATCAGTGAGGATAGAGGTTGACTTTTAATAAATATCGCAGAACTCTTGGCTACGACTGCAGTGCTCCTTATCTCGTCGAGTGTCGGCAACGGAGATGACACCCGCGAACGATACTCGCAAATATTTTATAGATTTATGATCGTACAAGTCAGATGGAATGTTTCTGATGAAGTGGAGTAAATAAATTATAATTTTGCAAGCAATGTATGAAGAGATTTAACAAACATGTCCGTTACTATAAATTATATATTTTTTTAATACTAAGGTTCTTATATTCAACTTTTTGGTATTTATAATAAAAATTATTCAAACCTATTCATGAAAACTGATTTGCTTTAAATCAAAGATTCAAAATAAAATACCTGACAACCTCAAATCTTATAACTAGCTTACGCAACTGTAGCAACAAAAAGTGAAATTGAATGTAAACAGTTACAAACGGTACTGAAGCTCGACGTGGTTTTTATTATACTTCTAGTTAGTTAAGCTATGTCATTTCATGATGGATAACCGTTGCAATTGACGGGCTTATATATAAACTAGCTTGTTCCTTCCCGCGGCTTCGATGTCGGAAAATATCCCGTCTACATTATAAAGGAAACCTCTGTGCAAAATTTCAGCTTAAGGTCCAAGGGTTTGGGCTGGGCGTTGATGAGTCAGTCAGTCAGTCAGGGCTTTTCTTATTATATACTGAGATGGCTTCTGCCAAAATTCTGAAATGCCATGCTGCTGAAATTTCTTGTTTCTCCGACCCACCCCGTCGCATCACATTGCCTGCCCACGCTATTGTTTCGTTTTCTGACTTTTGTTCTTTTTGCTCGGCACCTAAGAGTCCTAGAGTGATGTTATATATGCCTATGCCTTCCTTAAGAATTGAGCTATCAAATGCAAAAATAATTATTAAAGTCCGCCTGGTATTTCCACAGATTAGCGTGTTCAAACAAACAAAAAAACTGTGTGTGTCAGCTCCAACGCACGACTGGAATTTACTCCTGTTTTTTGTGTCGTTCCAAGTTTCCCACTTTCTATTTTTCGGTCATTTCTGTCGGGCTATGTTTCTGCAATGAATCAATGCTATGCAATAAGCAACTTTAAGGTGTAAAGGTACTCGTCGCCTCCCCGTCTCACCCCACTCCCCTTCACACCCCTGACCTGACCGGCCCCTCTCATCCCCTCCTCCTCTCCATCCCCCTCTCAATCTCACCCCGCACCACATCCTTTTCCCGCTAACCTCCCCCTCCCTTTTCACTCCCTCTTACACCCCCTTCACCGCTTTCGTCTCCCCCTCTACCCTCACCAACTCCTCCCCTCTCTCTCTCACCCCCCTGTCCATACCCACCTCCCTCACTACACCCTCTTATCCCTCTCTACCTCTCCCCGCTCTCCAATCAATCAGTCAAAAATCTCAACTCAATCTCTCTTCAATGAATCAGTGCTATACAAAGAGCAACTTTAAGGTGTAAAGGCACTCGTCGCCCTCCCCTCCGATCTCACCCTCCCCTCTCTCCTTCCTACCTCTTACCTCTCTTATCCCCAACACCACACCCCCTCTCACCCCCCTCACCCTCCCCATCCACCTCTCCCTCTTACCCCCCTCACTACACCCTCTTCCCGTTAACTTCCCCCTTCACCGGTTTCCCCTCTCCCTCTACCTTCACCAACTCCTCTTCTCCCCTCTTCCCCTTCTCTACCTCCTTCCCCTCACACCCTCCTATCCCTCTCCTCCTCCCTCGAACATCCTCCCCTTCTCCCTCCTCACCACACCCTCCCTTTCCCCTCTTCAATACCGCTCTACCCTTCCCTCTGGAGGAAAAACTATGAATGGCAAACTTTATTACTTGTTTAGGCAAGTATTTGTGCAAAGTTTCAAGTTAATTAACTAAATGAATAAGATATTTTACATAAACCATATTTCCTGTTTTCACCCCCACAAGGATAAAATTTTAAAAAACCGCTTGGGATATTTCCTTAACTTGACTGAAAGATTATTACCACCAATTTTCGAGTTAATCAAGCCCCATAGTAAAACTTGCCCTGTAAAATTTACTTACTTTAGGTTTTTCGAAAATATACCCGTAAGGCCCCCCCCCCCCCCTTAGGGGTATATTTTCGAAAACCCTTGATACACGTTATTCTTCATTTTAGATCTCAAGTATAAATACTGAATTTCGAGTTAATCGGACCGCGCGTTAAAATTACTCCATACAAACTTTGACACCCCGCATATCCCTTTTTAGGGGGTAGTTTAGGAAAACTAAAAATTACAAACTTTATAGTTTACTTAGATAAATATTCGTGCCAAGTTTCAAGTCTATTAACTCAAGGAATAAGATTTTTCATACAAACTTTGGACCCCCGTTTCACCCCCTCAGAGGGTGAATTTTGAAAAATCCTTTCTTAGTGCACCCCTAGACCTTATAAGAAACCTACGTGTCAAATTTGGAATCTCTAGACCCAGCGGTTTGGGCTGTGCGTTGATATGTCAGTCAGTCAGTTTCTACTTTTATATATTTAGATAACTATTACAGAGCTTAAAATTATATTTCCTGTAAAGTTCATCAAATAAACCGCGTAATAAGCAAAGCTACGGTTAAAAGTATGCGCATGTGGGCTACGAGATTTAATAATACTTGTATTTATAATAGGTACACACACGTAAATAATTGCCCTGGACTTTCATAAACCCAGGACAAACTTAGTTTACGATAATCCCACGTGGATGACGTGTGGTTGTAAAAACTTTGGATGCTTCTTGAATATCTAGGTAAATTAAATGTTAAGACCGTGTCGGGCATAAATTTAATTAAGTCACAACCGTTTGGTCGCAGTGGTCGGGATTTAGTATTCCTGTGCGGAGGTGCGGTACACTACTAGAGCGCCTGACAGCGGCCTACGTCAAAATTCTAATTAATTTACTCAGTTCAGGAGGCCATTGACGGTCTATACATTAAATCTGCGTCTATTTGAAACTTCAATAAGGCTTATGGCATAATCCGCAAAGACAGCCGTGCCTGGTTTGACGTAAAATGTACGTTTTACGAGTTCAAGAACTCCAAGAACAATCGTATTTATTTTCACATTGTCTGTCAACTTTTTCCCTGACAGCATGAAGAAACTTGTAATCGGTTTCAGCGTAAGGTTGCTCAGCGTTGTATGAAACCAAACAACAGTAACATGTTGGATTTATGTTTTGGGGCATTTGTAAGTTAAGGTAGTTTGTTAGGTCATCGCGTATTCGTGTGGGATGACTAATGGCCCACATCTCGTACACTGGAACAGCTGGTATGACTACCGGAGCTATTTCTTTGGACTCTCGTCAGAGCATGGAAAGTTTCACGTGTGTTATAAATAAGGTAGACTGACTGTGTTTATTTTATTGGTTCCGGAAACTTTTACATCAGTCTATACTTCAGCGGTAAAACAGACAGTTTTTTTAAATAAAATTTTGTTTGCCAGCACCCTGAGGAGCACAAATGAGGAAATATCTTTAAAAACACTTCCACCTACCCCGTACGAATCCATAAAGATTTCCTCACGTGTAAGCTTACTAAAATACGGAAGGAACGATATTTTTATCGAGATACTGTTATTATTAGTATCCAGATTGAGATTTAATGTTTTGCTGGCGAATCATATTTTTACGGGATGCTGCAGTAGAATTTATAGTTTATAAATTTGTTATCTACCAATACTAGTACATTACGGCATAAAATCTTGAATAGGCTTAAAACACAAACATAAACAACAGAGATTATTATCAGAACAGCGGTATTACTTGTAGACAATGACTAAGTCAAAATTATTAGGCACTTGGCCGCCCCAAGTGGCTTACTAACAGCCCACTCTCCAGGGGGAAATGACGCCATAATCTTATCCACAATGACAAAACGGGACTGGGATAAGTGTTTCTATATATTTGAGTGTAAGTTTCTCACCACAAGGGAACAACAAACTAACTTACCTAGGACTTCGTCAACAGCCCGCGGCGTTGCTGAAGAAGTTAAATACAAGGATAAAAACTCCAAACACGATACAAAAAATTCCCCTAACTTGTTTAATCAGGTTGTTTAAAACGGACTAGTTACAGTGAAATGTTACCGTAACTAGTGTAACAATGCACACCTTGTGTTACAAAAGTAGAAAGTTTATTTAAAGAATAGGCTGAACGAAACTGATGTGCGAATGAGACGTTAATTGGAACACATTTCACTTTTGTCAAGATTTTATACGAATAGTACGAGACGTAGATAAGATAAGTAGGGGTTTAGATTTTGATGTCTTAAGATATAAGAATTTTATTAGTGATGCGAATGAGATTATGCTGGTTCCAGAATTATCTCTCGAGGCCTCAGAATATTTTCCACAAAACGGGATTTGCCTGCTCGGTAGTGGGCACGTATCAGTTATGCCGTGTTTACCTAGACTAAGTAGGTACATTTAATGTAACGTGTGCTATTTAAAACCAGCTTTGAACAGAAATGCTATGGCGGCTTTTCAAATCTCGTTTAAGTGTAGGAAGTCACGCACAATGGTCCACATGAAGGATTACGTTCCGCACTTAATCCTTCATGTGGACCATTGTGCGTGATCATATCCTCTAACATAGAACATAGAAGTGTAGCTTACTATGCAGCTCGCCGTCCGGTAAGGATCAGGCCCGGATCGACGGCGCGTTGTGTTCCACGCGCGCCTCAAAGAGATGTCAGCAGTGACGGGGTCCAATAGGGCCGAAGCCGCCGGGGTCGCGGGTAGTTCGAAAGAGATACCGTGGCCCTGGCACGGGCAACTGAAGGAACACGGGTGGGTTTTAGTCAGTAAAAGTCTGACACGCCCTCCCGCTCTGCCCGGAGCGGGAGGTCATTTGATGATTTAGCTTACTATCATGACACACGGTGATCAGTTATGGAACCAGGTGTTATTGTACGGAAATCCGTGAGAGTAAAATACACATACACAATTTTAAACCACCTTTCCAAAGAACCTGGAACGCATCAAGGACTGGGTCCACACCAATGATATTATATGTAGAAAGAGGTAGATAGGTTACACACGCTCCGCAAGTGGCACGTCAAAATCTGGCTAATTAGCCACATTTTCGTCGTCTTGTCTCTTTTTCGCTCCCGATAATTAAGACATGCCGTCCTACTTCCACATGTCATCTAATCGTACGAAATTGTGCCGTTTTTGAACACCGAATGTTGGGTCGGTAACCTATCTACGTCTTTTTACATATAATATCATTGGTCCACACACAAAATTCCAAAAAATAAAAAAAAACAACCACAAAGTCCTAGTAGGCTGGGAAATATTTTTATATTAGGTATTATTTTGGTGATAAAAAGTCGCAGAAAGGGGGAAACTAGCAAATCTTCCCATGGAAAAAGATCATGTTACATTTTCAGGCCATATCTAATATTAGATCTCAGTCTAGATCATACCTAATTGGTATCTACGCCATTATCATAGAACTAATTAATTGTTTTATTTTTAAAACAAGAAGTTACATGTTATTTTCCTAGTAGTACACGTGTTTTAACGCTATTTGTGTCGTAATATGTAATAGTTTCAGAAGTACTTGTAAGTACTGATAATAATCATGTTCTTCAAATAGGTACTACAGTAATTCGGAGAGTAAAAGTAGGTTCTGCCGGTGTGCGCTTTGGTATTTTATTGCAATACATAGTTACTTTTTACCTTATACGTAGTACTTTTTTAGTTCAAAAAACAAACTGACTTTGGACATAGCACACGCGCAGCTTTGTGTGTACCTACATTGATTAATTTACATGATTTTTCGACTCTTAATTAAAAATGTTCGACCGGTTTACATAAGTTCGTTTGGTTATGAGATGCGATGGAGTCTGAGCCAATTTCATTTGGAAGAGAAAACAATTAGCTGGCACTATGTGTAGCTGAGCGCTTATGATCTTCATATTCGAAATTTGCGAGAATTCCTACTTTAGTAAGTTGCTAATTGACATGACTTAAGGCGACGATAACCGACTTTTAATAATTTGAAACTGAAAATCACGTCTAAACGTGTAGTGACAATGATTTGGAAAAAACATATGTTAAATTCGAGCATTTTCTTAATAATTTTAATATACGAATATTTTACATTATGTGTGTAATTAATTTGTAAAATTATGTCTAACGCGGAAACACGCAAAAACTATCAAGCGTGTTTTCATGAAACCTTAACTATTTTAAAGATCATATAATTATTTATCGTTTAGTATTTAATATGATACCGTTTGTTTTATATATAAAAAATTAATAATGCGTCTAATTTGGTGCAGCGCTTCTTGATGCGCGAGTCCTATTACTGGCTGGATTATCTGCGTCAACAGGTTACAAATTAAAAAATAATATAGTTGGTCTCTGTTAATTATTATGACGTGCCTATCTATTTATTATCTAACTTATTGAACATAAATTGTCGTAAGTACCTTTCCTCTAGTCACACGACCCAGACTTACCGTTTACGACTTAGGTAAAGATGACAATAAAAAAAATCAGCGGGGTATTTGCGTTACACACCACATTACAATGGCAATCGGGCGCAATGCCTTTTATTGAGACAGTTCATTTAAGTGCATTGCGTTATTTTCGTTGTTGAGCAGACAAATTTTTCAATCCTATGAAGCAGGCATTGCGATCGATTGATATTGAGTGTTACGTAAATAGACCGTAGGACAACTAGGAAGCGTTTAGCTTTAGTAACAAGAGACATATCGGGTTTTTCTTACTCCTCATAAACAAAATACGTACAACTTACGTGTTTCGTGACACATGTCACTTTGGTGCGGGGTAAGTACTAAACATGCAAGTCCATGCGGAACATGAAAGCATGCAAAAATAACATTAATCTGCGATTACCGATCTGCCTGCCAATTAACGTAAATATTTTAATTTTACCATAAATGGAGAAAGCTTTGTACAAAAACCGGACAAGTGTGAGTTGAACTCACCACGCGAGTTCCGTAAGATGAATATGTTATCTATACCATGTTTTTTTATCCCAAGAACAAACTTAACATTGTAGTTGAAAATCATGTTCTCCCATGCATTCCAACTGCAAATGTAAGTTTGTACGCACAATATTGAGATATTTACATTTTATTGTAAGATCATAGACTTATTTATAAGTAAAGAACCATTATCTGTATTTTTTTCAAAAGTTTTGGCTCAGTAGTTTCGGAGATTAACTTCAAAAGTATTTATTGATATCTCACATGATACAGTACGCAACTTTTTTTTTATTTTACCATTTGCCACCCAAAGTGACCCCCATATTCAAAATTCATTAATTATTTACTTTACACGTCCGTGTTTATTTCACAGAAATTGGTATCTTTCAACTTAATTGGTAGTAGTAGACACATGAGCGATCCTCTAAGCTAAGTGTTCCGTTTTTACATTCGAACCTACGGAACCCTAAAAAGTGAATATTATCTACAAGTAATGACGCAGCGTAGGTATTTATAACTGAACTAAACAATAAGCGATCAAGTAACTGAATAAGTGTGGAGCTTTCGATATTACTGCGTGCAATTTCACCTATCTATACGAACATTCTGACCGAGGATACCTTGTTCAGTGGTCATTGATTTCAGGACTAATATTGGCTCGGTTAAGTACATACAGCTGACATTTGAAGCCAGTACCTAATGTTTGTTATCAAATAGACATTATCTAGCAGCATGTTTACATAATGGACTCTACTTTTTATGTTCATACGGTTACATAGAACATGAATCGTTGTACGTAATGCACTTAAAATTACAATCGAATCTAAAATAACAAAGAAAGTTGGTTCTTTCTGTTCAAAGCTAGGACAATACGGACAGATTAGCATAACAATCAATAACTTACTTATCTGTTGTCCTTATTTCCTTTTAATAATGCCGTTTTACTTATCGAATAGTACAGTCACGAGCATAAATACCTTACGTAAAATTCAAAAGTGGTTTACTCAAGAATTGTTGGAGTATAGCAAAAACAAACGACCCTACTTCAACACTATTAGTCTTTCTGTTTCTAACTCATAAATATAAGTTTTTATATCCGAGCCCGCCCTCAGCACTTGACTGAAATCCTGACTTTCTCATAGCGTCTGTACTCTTCTATAAGCCTTGCATGAGACCACACGTCTCACGTAATATTAGTAAATCACACCTTCCAATATATAAAGTATAGGATAATAAACACACTATTGAAATCCTTAGAACGGTCTTTCCTTTGGCTTTCCCCTTTAACCCTAACAAGAATTACCTAAATATCTATTTCATAATTAAGTATGGTTTCGAAATTGCTATGCCCGTAACAAGTACAATTGTTATCAATACCTTTGGAGAAAATCGTGTTTGAATCTTGCTTAAGTGTAATGTAGGTAGGTTTATATATGCTCATGACTGTACTTTCACTGTGATTTTTACTAGATGCGCATTTGTTGTTTGTTGAACAGTTAGTATTTTTGATTTATCCATACTATATACTATAATATTATAAATTCGAAAGTAACTCTGTCTGTCTGTTTGTCTGTTACTTTTTAACGCCTAAACCACTGAACGGATTTCGATAAAAGGCAAGGTTATAGATGACATCCTGGCGAAGAACAGGCTACTTTTAGTCTTATAAAATAATCCTACAGGGGGTGATATAGGGGATGAAAAACCCAGCATTTCTTAAGTTAGTGATAATTATGAAAATTCAAGTTTATGATTTTGATAGGAAATAAATAAAGAAATATGCGGTTCAGAGTTTTTGAAAAATCATCCCCCTAAGGGGGTAAATTAGGGGATGAATTTAAAATTCACAATATTTAAAATGTTTGTGTACACACGGCTACACATCAAGCTATACATTTCCAGTTTACACTGACCTCTCATTGTAATGAAATCCTATACAATGCGAGATCAGCATAAACTGGAAATGTATAGCTTGATCTATAGCCGTGCGTACTTACCTCTTTTTAAGAGATTTAAAGGATTGGAAATGTAGTCCTAATTCGTATCTTGAGGTAACATTTAGTCTTTATTTCATTCGACGTTTTTACGACGAAATTATTACAACAATTAACTTTTGAACGAGTGGACACTCGGTCAAAAGTTGTTTGTTATTATATCGTGACTGGCATAGTAAATTTTAACTAAACATAGTCTCTCCGCCGCGTATGTCTGTCTGTTTGTATGCGATGAAGTCAAAAACTACCGAACGGATTCCCATACGGTTTTCACCAATGCACGGAGTGATTCAGTGTATCATTTATTAAGGTTGAGTAAATTGGCTGAAATATATGACGATGATTGTTGAAGATGTCGGAAAAAATGATGTTGACTAGGAGCTTTAAGCCACCTTACACGGCAACGATATAAGGTAGCGATTTGAGTTTGCACAGTTATATCGGACGGCCCTATGTTTTCCACATGAACGTTCCCATGGGATAATTTCCGACATCCACGCGGGCGAAGCCGCGGGTAAAAGCTAGTTTAACATATATTTTTTCCAAATCATTAACACTACACGTTTAGACGTGATCTTCAGTTTAAAATCATTAAAAGTCTCTTATCGTCACCTTAAGAGGTTGTGCGTTATTTAAGTTACACCTTGTACCTATAGTAGTCAGTAGTTGTGTTGTAGTAGGTATAATGTTAAGTGTATGTCCACCAATCAATTCATTTATTTGTATAATATATGTGCAAAGGTTTCATAACAAATTGAATGTTCCATATCGTGTTTTACAATAGGTATTAATTATATCACTGTATAAGGGAAAACATTTCACGTGGAAACATTATGTAGGTGGTACAGTCAGCAACAGAAGTCGGTTAACACTGCTACTTTTTGACATAATCTAAATTAACACAAAATTATACGATAACCTGCTTTTAAACATTTCATTTATTAGATAAGAGTTAATTTTCTTTAAAATTTACATCTGTTCCGATTTTAATTAAGTATTTTTCTCAATAATTAATATTTAGAAAACTCAAATGTTAATCGACTTTTGTTGCTGACTGTACGAGGGTACGTGTATTCTCATTGTGTATTCATTTCTCTATTTTTGGAAGTCCAGGTTTGATGAGTATTTTAATGACATAATATGGATATTTATTATTTATCTTTTTGATTAAAAGAATTTAACCGTCCAACAGAATTATGGAGACTGTTGTCACCTGTCGAGTATTTGGCTCGTAACACTAGAAATATGTTTAATTTAGCTCTGCTTGCTGGCCCGATAAAGCCTCAGTTTCATTCAATATCATCAGTCAGCTAAAGCCTGCTTCTAAACAAAGATGCTTCAACCCCACACACACATTGGCACAGTCGAAATAGTAATTAAGATTGGCAAACTACAGTTCCTGAATTTCAATATAACCCATCGATATATTGTAGCGTAGCATGCAGCCGCCAGACTAAATTCCTTTCAACTACGTTCAAAAGCATGTTATAAGCTAGCTTAGAGGCTCGGGTCAGCAACGAGTGATCCGACAAAGAACCAAAGTTGTCGATATAGCTCACAGAATAAGCAAGCTGAAGTGGCAATGGGCCGGGCATATTAGCCGTAGAACCGATGACCGTTGGGGTAGACGAGTTCTTGAGTGGAGACCGCGAATCGGCAAACGAAAGGTAGGACGCCCTCAGGCTAGGTGAAGCGACGATCTTCGCAAGGTGGCTGGTAACAGCAGGAAGAGGGTTGCCGAAAATCGAGTTGAATGGCGTGCAAAAGGAGAGGCCTATGTCCAGCAGTGGACTGCTATAGGCTGATGATGATGGTGGTGGTGTCAGCCAGAAAGTAATAAGAACTAAGTAAATATTATTTTTAAATTAATCGAATAGCGTAGTTTATATGCAAATTTACGTAAAGTACTTAAATAAGTAGGTGACCGTATGTATCCACGGCAACGTAAGCCACATAAAGTTTGCTAACTAAATATGTGTGCACCTATAAATATGTTCGTCGGCAAAGCCTTTCACGGTGCCAGATTTCCGCAAATATTACTTGTTTGGTTTCGAGCCCAGTTTGTAAAAATATCTAGGCCATATCGCGATATCGTTACGGGATTACGGGTTAATAAGGAGAAGCTATTATTCTGAACTCGCATTTGCCCGCGGCTTCGCCCACGATTATTATACATATAAACCTTCCTCTCACTCTATGTATTAAAAAAAACCGCATCAAAATCCGTTGCGTAGCTTTAAAGCTCTAAGCTTACATAGGGACAGACAGACAGCGGGAAGCGACTGTGTTTTATACCATGTAGTGATATGACTGAGGTTAAAAATATGATTTTAAATCAGAATTATTAACAGGTAACCAGGTATAAACGTAAAATAGTCTTAATTAGGTGACTAATTTTAGATTACTGAATGCCGATTCGTCATTGCATCCGCGGTGAATAAAGCGTGTATTAGACAATAGCGATTGAGCAGCGATATGGAGTCGATACAGCGGCGGGCGTTTGAAATATCGAGGGTTCCCTTGATTACTCGTTGGCTGCAATAATCTCGCTGATTTGCCAATTGTTTTTGTGCTAAGCATGTACTCGCTCGATTGTAAAAAGCGCTACTATGAATTTCAGCCGTCTAAAGTCCGTTATCGCAAAATTTTCATCAAAATATGAAGCCGGTGTCGAGATCAAAGCTTTTGGAATGACGGGAACTCGGGAAGAAAGGATATTGCAAGTGTTTATTATGAATGAAGGAAAGTGGAGAGGCTCTGAATGATCACAAGAAAATCTTGACCTGACTCGGTGTGAAAAATTCAACAAAATATCGAGAGTGTAAAAGTAACCCTCTTGTACTTCTTGATTTTTGCAAAAACTTTTTATTTAAGAATTCCATTTATGAATTCTCTGGAATCACGATTTTGTATGGAACGCAAAAACGGCAATGTTTTTTTCAGTTCACTTTACATGGTAACATTTGTAAAAAAATATCGCGTGTACATGTTTTGTAGGTAGGCGGCATTGGAGGGCAAAAATCGTTTGGTGGTACGAGTATGACATATACTCGTAAGTATTTTAATTTGATTTTATTTTATTACTAGCTGAACTGACAGACGTTGTCCTGTCTAAATTTCAATAATCCATACAAAATTCCCATAGAAAAAGCACTGTCGATTTCTGGAACTTTCCAATTTTCTCGGCAACTTTCCAATTTTTCTATTCGTATGAACCTTCGGACTACAACAAATATTTGAAAAAAAAAGAAAAATTGCCAAATTGGTCCAACCGTTCTCGAGTTTTGCACTTAGCAACACAGCCATTCATTTTTATTTATATAAGTAGATTATTTTGTTTTGTAGGTGTTCGTTGAATATAGGAACAGCGTAGACGACGCGCTTTGACGGGCGGCGACATGTAGGAACAATTGCGATGAAAATGTTTGGGTTATCCACGCTCACAAAATAACACAATACGTCACTTTGAGCTGATCAAAAACTCCATAAAACTCCATAGCTTTTATTTATCTCTTTTTGGTTTCTCAAAAATGTGTGTTTATAAACCTTCATATCAAAGATTACGGTAATATGTATTACCTTGTAAGATAATGATTATACGGCCTGCGCCGCTGCTACTCGAAACCTATGCTACTGTTACGCAAAGCCTACGCTACTGCTACGCAAAGCCTACGCCACCGCCGTAAGGCCTACGCTATCACCACTGGTATGCAGCGTCTACAACGCTGCTACGCAAGGCCTACGTTGCTGCTACGCCGCCTGATACACTGCTGCTACGCCACTGCTACGTCGCTGCTAGGCCACTGCTACGCCGCTGCTACGCCGCTGCTACACTGTTGCTACGCCACTGCAGCGCATGGCATACGCCACTGCTACGTATAGCTTACGCCGTTCCATCGCAAGGCCTACGTCACTGTTTCGCAAGGCCTACGCCGCTGCTACGCAAAGTCTACTCAAAGTCGACGTAACCTCTGCCAGCATACCTTCTAAGCAGCTGTAGCGTCTCATAGGCCTCTGCCTCGAATTTCGCAGGCAGCGGGGCGTCGGCGGCGGCGGCGCGTCTCGCATTGTCCCGCCCCGCTACCGCGCCGCTGTTTTCGAGGTCCGGTCCATTTGTTTTTACGCATAAAATCCTGCCGCTCCCGCGCCGCCGCCGCTGCCGCCCCGCTGCTCGCGAAATTCGAGGCAGAGGCCATAGTGTTGACACATTGTTAATGCAACGTCGCCGCTGTGCAATATACTATGTCCGAGTAATGCCTACGGACAAACGCTCAGCGCGAGCACACAGAAATGATAATAATATGTAAATAAAACGTTTTAATTGGTTTTAGGTGCATATTAACATATTAGGTTGGGGAAAAAGTCTTTTCACATTATAGTATGTATGAACTTAAAATAAAATCTCTTTGGCTATACTATATGTATCTGGCTGGTTTTGGTATCATTGAAAGTTTAAATTTTAAAGAACATAATTCCAAATTCAAATTAGGAAAATGTGTGATTTTCATTTGTTTTTCGTACTGTCAAGATGAGTGAATCTAATGAAGAAATTCGATACATTTTAAAATTTTACTACAAAAAAGGTAAAAATGCAACGCAAGCCGCGAAAAAAATTTGCGATGTTTATGGACCCAGTGCAGTGTCTGTCAGAGTAGCATAAATTTGGTTTAAGCTTTTTCAATCCGGAAATTTTGATGTCAAAGATGCACGTCGCTCTGGTCGCCCTATTACGGATAAAATGGATGCCATTTTTGAAAAAGTGGAGCAAGATCGGCATATCAGTAGTTACGACGTAGCTGAAGAACTGGGAATTGACCACAAAACAGTTTTGGTGCATTTGAAAAAAACTGGGTACACAAAAAAGCTCGATATTTGGGTACCTCACGAACACACTGAAAGAAACCTAATGAACCGTGTACTCATTTGTGATTCTTTATTACGACGTAATGAAACCGAACCATTTTTGAAGAAGCTGATAACTGGTGATGAAAAGTGGATCACGTACGACAAGAACGTGCGAAAAAGGTCGTGGTCAAAGGCCGGTCAGGCTTCACAGACTGTGGCGAAACCCGGGTTAACTCGCAACAAGGTGATGCTGTGTGTGTGGTGGGATTGGAAGGGCATTATTCATTATGAGCTGTTACCACCAGGCAAGACCATCGATTCTGAACTCTACTGCGAACAACTGATGAGATTAAAGCAAGAAGTTGAGAGAAAGCGGCCGGAATTAATCAACAGAAGGGGTGTGGTTTTTCATCATGATAACGCTAGACCTCACACATCTTTAGCCACTCAGAAAAAATTAAGAGAGTTTGGCTGGGAGGTGTTAATGCATCCGCCGTATAGTCCTGACCTTGCACCTTCAGATTTCCACCTGTTTCAGTCTCTTCAGATTTCTTTAGGCAGTGTCAGGTTAACATCATGAGAGGACTGCCAAAACCACTTGTCGCGGTATTTTGATCAGAAGTCCCAAAATTTCTATAGCAACGGGATCATGTCCCTACCTACAAGATGGCAAAAAGTTATCGAACAAAATGGTACCTACATACTTTAGATAAATGTAAATAATGTATATTAAAAAATGTTTTGAATTTTCATAAAAAATGCGAAGAAACTTTTTCCCCAACCTATTATACTATTACGTTGTTACATATACACATTAGGTAATTTTATAATAACTTCAAATGATTTTACTTTTCAAATACTTTTCTTTAATGAAAATATGACAACGCATTTGAGATACAAGTAAATATTAGCTAAACAAGAAAGAAGTTACTTACATACTTTTTCTAAGAAGGCAGCACTGCCATCTAGTGAAAAACTCGCAAGACGACATTAAAAACGGTGCGCTGTTGCCACTTCATTCCCGGACAAGACAAGGCAAACTTTATTATCTGTCTGTTTCACTCTGTTCATGGTGCTGTCTCTTTCTCGCGCGCCGGCTTGTGATTTGAAATTTATTCAGCCTTGGGCTAACCGTCGCCCGTGTACAACGTGCCCATGTTCGCTTGTAACGGATATTTCGCGCCAAAGTTTACATTGAGGATTGGAAAATGAGATTATTTTTTGAAGTGCATCAAGTTAGAAAGTGTGGAAACTGCCTGTTCTAGTCAATTGGACTGACAAAAGTGTATCATCAGCTACCTGAAGTGTAAACGTTTACTTTGTGTGTGCGATGCATAACAGTTAAGTTAGAGTTAAGCACTTATTAAAATTGTGCAAGATGGGCGCATAAGTTTTGTTTCCCGGTGCATAATTGATAGAAAGTATCCGGACTGCCAACATGGGGACCAATCGGCTGCTTTCACCATTTACTTTGCTGCTGATTTGTACAGGTAAGCGCAGCTACCTACTTATTTTCTGAGTCACCTTAGCTCAGCACGCCGACGCTGCGTCGCTGTATCAACAAGCGAGCCACAGTCTGCCTGTGTGCCGTGTGCTGAGGTGTACAAGTTCCAAGCAGTACAACCACAACCACCTATGTGTGCGTGTGTTGACTCTTTAACCGTTTGCAAGGGAGGCTGGCACTGCTGGTCGAGCTATGTGAATAGGGTATGATAAACCATTGTACGCGCTAAAGGCTCTGCCAGACCGCAACATCTGCTTAGTGCTTAGATTTATGTTTTAGGAGGTGAGTTGATGTTTCTTTGCGAATACCATTTTGTTAAATAATAAAAGCTAATATAATAATACAATTATGTTTTGGATTATGAGTATTAAGACGGCTACATAATTTCCAAAGCATTATTAAAAGCTGTTTTAAAATGGTACGCGCACTGCGGTACCTATCCTTCCGTAAACGTGCAAACCTTTGTATAATACGATGCACTTTTGACTGTGCTGTTGTGACTGGTTGGCAAGGTTTTAGAATTAAAAAAAAACATGTTCAGCTTTGTAATAAAATAGGAAATCAGGTATTGGTGGTAAAATTAAGAAAGCGGTACCTATTTTTATATTAGGACTAGATTTCATGAAACAACATAAGTGTGTCCTTCTACTTACAGTCAGTGCCGAAAGTCGTAAAAGAGTCGTATTATTATGAAACAATTTCCAAACAGAATTAAGATAGGAAATGTTATAATCTGGCCGAGTGTTATTGATTAAAGCCACAATACTATTTACAATTCCCGGAGAAACACATAATCCCTAATGGATCCCAAGTATAAGTAAATACTTACATTAAAGTTACTTCCTAAATTCACTTTCTATGTAATTTGTTAATGGCAAAATTTGTCGACGACTTGCTGAGATAATTGATATTGTATTGCTTAATTAATACCTGTTATCAACACAAATTAGTGGTGTCACAAGAATAACTAACAATGAGAAGGAACGTTGTTATTAATTTGGTAGAAAGAGTTTTTAACATTTTAACGAAGTGTGACGTCTAGAATTTATGGCAACAAAAATTTTAGGTTCATCTTTTCTTCTCGAAAAAAGGGTTAATATGAATTTATTAAGTACCATTTTGAATAACCACAACTTTCTGCACGGAATAGAGAAAGAAAATATTCTTGTCGACTCAAGCTTGAATGCGTAAATTAGGCAACGCCAGTGGTGCTGAGAGAGTGAAATCATGTTTATAAAAACCGGTTTTGATGCAGGTGTGCGCGGCTCGAGGTAGAGTAGGTCCACTAGTGGTTATACCAAGTTATTTTTGTAGATCTTTTATATTATTCTTGTGCCCAGCTATGCGTAGCAATTAATCCACTTTTAACTTAAACATGCAGTTCTTCAAGTAACCAGTCGGCAGTTACTTATTTTGGTAAGCTGTTTGAGTACAAATGTATGTATTCTATAATTGCAATGTCTACGAAACCAACAATACCAGAGGGGTAATTCCCGTATTTTTAACAACGTTCGCAATGTCATGTCAGTCTCAATCTGTCAAAAATTGTATAGCATTTACCTACATTTTTGACATTTGTTTGTCGCTGGCATGAGATTGCGACTTCAATTTGAACGTTTTTAAGTACGAGAATTGGCTTTCTGTAATTGGCAAATAGGAGCATTGAAATATTTAATTTTATAAAAAATGAGTTGATTTTAACATTGTGTGTAAGTAAATACATGAATGCAATAAAGAATTTTGAATTTAAATAATGTATTTCACTTTACCAATTTTGTGTACATTTTATATGGTAGTAAAGGAACTCGATCCACAGAGGGTATACGGGCTTCCATTTTAATATTTTAAATATCTGATATTTTTGCCTACAGGTACCTATATTTTTTTTAGAATTCCGTCGTCTTTTTTTTTAAATAATAATTTAAAAACCATCAATCAATCACCATTGCCCGGTTCCGCATATGGTCTTAAAATTATTTCAAATTAAAAAAAAAAAACCTATGGGTTTTCATTTTAGTTTAGCATTTTTCTTCAAATAGGTAGGTAATTGGCTTATCCAATGGGGTATAATATCCAAGTTATTACATTACGGCATTAGTAAAATTACAGCGTTCGATGTTATTCGAATATCTTCAGATATTCGAAAACCATAGTCGTAATTTTGTATAATCATGAAACTTCCATGGGAACTGTCTGAAAAGTCAATCAATAATTTAACGGAATGGGTAAGAATTGAGTTGCAATGTTTTCGAGCAAAATAGTTTCAACTGAAACAAATGAAAGTTTTATAAAGACAAAGTAATTCGATGTTCGGAATTTATACAAACGAGAAGCGGACTGAATTAATTTTCAAATGTCTGGGAAGGCCTTTAGGCCCCCCTGTATCTTGATCACATTTCGCAGAAATGTAACCGACTTATAAACAACTAAACATTGAATGAATGACATCGGGATTTCTGCTCTGTATTTGAGAAGAGAGATGGATATCACGATATCAAAGAAATGTAACTGGCTTTTATTTCATTAAACCTCGGTGCTCGGGTGAAAATAGAGAATTAATTTTCTAAGATATGGGACCTAGCTAGATCGATTTTTCACCCCCGTAAACCCCTGTATTGCAACTTTCATCGAAATCTTTAAGAGCTGTTTTTGAGACCGTGATTACAAATATATATTTGTATACATGTATATACAAATTGCTCATTTAAGTATAGGATATTAAATTTAAATACTTAATATCGCGAATTTCTACCATATGAGCAAACAAAAATACCGATGTATCTTGAAACTGAAAAGTTGCACTGTAGCGTTAAACATTCAGACTTCTTAGTCCTTCTTAGGCGAGCAGCGCGAGACGTGTCAAGTCAACAAACTTTTCAAATTGTCCCAAAAACGTTACCAAACAATTTACTGGGTTCGCAAAAATACTGCCACTTGACTTCTTAGATTATGAAAGTAGCTACTTACGTGCTGTGCAAAAACAAATAACTTTTATAGCTTAACTTTTCCGCTCAGCTATCGTTGGTACAGTTCGTTTCAAAACTCCTTAACTACCTTGGACTATAATGAACTAAACCAAAATTGCGAAGATATTTTTCATCTGGGATTCGATGCTAAAATTAGATTGGCGTTCAATTTAATTCTGCATAACATAACAGACTGTTTAAGTAGGTATACAGAGAGTGACTGTACTTGAGACGCGCGGTGCATATTCCATTCTATTTTTGTACATCTTAATATCCTTTCTCTCTCCATTCCTACTCTTGGCAACTCAGATACGTACAAAATTATTCCGTCTTCTTGAGAACAAGTCTCACACTTCCAGTAATTGAATAAACTGTTCACTGTCAAATCAGTATTTCTCCACTAGCTGGAAGAAAATTGTAAAAGAAACAATAGGAGTATTAAAGTAGAACGCCAATGGAACAATATTTGTAGAAACTGGAAATCCTAGAAAGTATGCTATTGTATACAGAATACAGGATTATACTAACTAGTACGATAATCCTGTATTCTCCAATACCGATAAGTGAAGAAAGGATCTTTAGCTTACTAATTACTTGTTACTCTTGAGAGTAGTGACCTTATCGGATACGATAAGTTTGTAGACAGAGGATCACTTAACAAATGAGGCTTATTACTATGAAATTTTAATGCCACAAAAATAAGTATTACATTCCCAACGGTTCGTTTGGTCGTCGTGGTTCAGTTCACAAGATGCTCGTTTTCCTTTATTAGAGGCTCGCAGGCGAGCGGGGGCTTCCGTTTGCATGGGACTGATTGTCTACCGGTCCTTATTCGCCATTGACTGACCGCGTCATGTCACTCGTCATGCGTGAAATAACCGCTCCTCATCAAATAACCCCATACTTACCTGCTGCCGTCATTATATATTTACCTGATAAGCTTGCACGATAAAGTTGAATAATAGAAGCGATGAACGAAAATAAGTAATAATTAATAAAGTTATTTGACACGTTCATTTAAGTTTAATTTGGCGCTCAGTTTCTAACTTTCGTATTTTAAACACGTGTACTTTAATGTGTTAAATAATTATTTCCTTTTGGAAAGTAATTTTCCCCGGAGTTCCTTAATTTGTCGTAATAGCTACCTACATGTAGTTAGTTAAACACATTATCATAGTTAAGTACTTGAAAAACTGCTCTTAATTAAAGGTTGCTTTTATAGGTTTTGCTTGTTGGAATCCTAAACATTTTTAAATCAAGCCACACCATGAAAGGAGTGGCTGCTTCTTTTGAGTTCAAGCGCAAGTTGTTACGATTTGCACCGGTATTTACGATTAATTTAATAGTTTTCTATATAGCCGTAGTTATTTAACGGCTACGAGAACTTGATACGAATTCTTTTTGTTAACGAATTACAACATTTTTATTGAATAGGGAAATAAAAGATTAAATAATGTTTTTCTACTGCTTCCCACATGCCCACATCACGGTTTCTGTTTCTATTTTCTTCGGTGTACTTAATTAAAACAAACTAATTATTTACTTAGGGGTAGTTCTTATTTTTTTTGTCTTTCTTTACTACTATACCTAGAAACAGTTTTTTTTTTTAAATTATTGACGAATCAAGTTGTATTATCGGAGAAACGAATATCTATACACCGGCCGTTATAGTACGTGTATGTCCATCGTGTGCACGGTATTTTGTTTTTAAATTGGTCAGATGTAAGTATTCTCGATAGTACCTATTATTTAAAATTTTGTTAAAATCTGCAATTAGTAGTACTAGAACCTACTACATAGGGGAGTATATCTAACCACCTTGTATCTAATACGTTTCGCCAAGAATTCATTATGTTACGAAGACTTCGATCGCTTATCCCTATCAGTGAGTATCGTTTTTGGATTCATTTGTATCTGTCTTCGTTACGTGACACTTTCTTACATTGCTCTTTATATTTGTATATGTTAATGTTTATCTTTTAATTTCTCATCGCTTAATGGAACAGAATCGACTTTTACGTTTATTTTTCTCAATGTTAATGTACAATTTTCTTGCATTATCCGA
Organism: Cosmia pyralina; assembly: GCA_946251885.1. Classification (NCBI taxonomy): domain Eukaryota; kingdom Metazoa; phylum Arthropoda; class Insecta; order Lepidoptera; family Noctuidae; genus Cosmia; species Cosmia pyralina. Next base: position 20,292,984 of record OX276346.1, read on the forward strand.
GGAAACTGATAATAAAACGCAATATGTTACCAATGAATCCTATTATTTCACGAGACAACAGTAGCGCACATAATAAGCTCACTACAGCCCCCAGCAGTACAAGACCTGCAGTCTAATGGCTTGTTTTGTGTACTTATAATTTTTGCTCCCTCCGCGCTTTTCCTACATTTTCCTTTTATTTATAACACATGATACGACACGTAATCCTCCTATCCAATTGGGTTTCCTTATAAATGTTATTCGGTTAACCAATTGATCAAATATCGCGAAGGTATAATTTGAACCCTCCGTTCTGCTGAAAGTGCCGGATATGCCGACACAATTTGTACCTACATATTATCTCAAATAAGTTAAGTCGAATTTAATCTCGTTTTACGTTTTCATGTTGTTTCGGGAACTAAACGAAAACATGACGACTGGCTTATCTTATTGCCCTGAAAGTTGTTTTTCAGCTTAGGAAAAGGTTTGCCATTGTTGTTTTGCGTAGTGTAGGAAACCAGTCTAGCAAAGGTGATTTCTGGCATATATTTTTTGAATCTCCAAAATCTGTATGAGTACAGTAGGTGCTATATAGGTACTTCAAGTACGTAAATCACAAAAGACGTAAAGCTGAAAATAAACGACAATGGGCACTTGTCGACTTTCATAATTCCTGGAATAATTGAGCGTGTAAAATCCATCCAAGTTTTTCGGGAGAAAACCACGTTTCAGTTCATTTGGTTTAAAGGGAGGCGGTCCAGTATTTAATTTTCTGTTTAAAAGATTTTTGATAATTAAGTCGGAATTATTAACTTTGTTAATAAAGGTTGTTGCACCATTGGATTATACAGTACGATCAAACAATTATCCTTTGACTTTTTCCACTGATTTTAAACCTATAAACATATATGCAGCAGATTTCGAAAAGTTTTCATGTAAGTATATGTTAGCGAGCACTAAAATATTACAGCAACAGAACAGTTTTCCATCGTTAATCTTGGCATAAGTAAACTTATCGATAATTTCAAACAAGTTTTTGACGTTCCCTATCAGGAATAAAACTTCTTCGTCGTTCATTAATACTTACGCGATGTTCGACATTATTGCAACTGTGTGCGGAGAAATTATTATAATTCAACTAATCGTTTTGGTCATTATTAAAATAATATGAACTGGAATGCGATGATGAAAAATAACACTCACTACCTAGTGTTTTGTTTCATAAATCAAGAAAATCCATGGAGAGTAGAAAAACAAATAAGTACTTACCTACCTCTAATAATAGGTATGTTGTACCTATGTAATGTAATTTTAGTTGACAAATAAGCCAATAAGTTTAATATGTTTAGTTCACAATGTAGCTCGCTGTTCCGTGGTTCTAAACAGACGAATAGTCATACTTAGTTGTATAGTTGTGCGTAACACACTATCAATCGGAATCTAGATCATTTTGAAGCATATTGCTAATCCATTGCTTCATATGTTCGAAAAATTTGTCTGCTCGACAACGTAAATAACGCAAGGAATGTTGTTGAACTTTCAAAATGAAACCGATTCCAATTGATAGTGTGTTACGCAATTAGGGTGCTGTAGGAAATGGAACAGAAGAGCGCAGCGTGCGTCAGAATCGTGACAGTCAAGTTTTGAAATTAAAAATCTAAACAAAGGAACGTCGATATTGCAATTTCAGTTTTGAACGTACCATTTTGCTTTTCGACTGCGCAACTATATTGATGGTTACGATATAACCTGGTAACCCCGATCACGACTTTGACTATAAACTGTTCCAACTCAGTTCAAGAATAATTAATATTAACTAAGTCGTTTAGGGTAAGCGAGAGTGATCATAATTAACTCAGTTATTGACAATTTGACGCGCACGGTTCGCAGGTACCGTACAGGCTGCGCACGATGCCGAATTCAATAAGGTAATTAATAGAGATGGTAGTTCTAATTATACGACATAATTAATTCAAAACTTGTGAAACGTTGATCTAAGTGCTACCTATAGAAAACGTGGGCCATATTGAACTAAACCCAAGAGATTTGTAAGATGCGGAAAATGCCTAATTGGCGGAGGAGTGAATATTAACTAAAATGGCATATTCAAAGGCATAGTACCTACATTTAGGTTACACTTGCAACCCAGCTCTGCTTCGCACGGTGTTTACGACTTGACAAAACATGAAGGATTCTATATTATATACAAGCTAAATATTAATGTATTATACAAATAAACTTTCTAGAATAAATTCTCTAAATGATAGTGAAAACCGCATCAAAATCCGTTGCGCAGTTTAGAAGAACAACGCGGCCACACAAACACACAAAAAGCTATTTTATAATAAGTATATAGATAGGTATAGATGTAGCCGCACGGGTCGATCCATCAGGTTAAGCTACGCTTGCCGGGGTTGGTCCGGGATGGGCGACCATCTTTACGTACCGAGACTCCACCTTGCCTCGCCGTTGGTCCCGGCTGTCATTCGTGGATCTTTGACAGTCGTTACGGGTCGTCAGAAGCCCGAAAGTCTGACAACCAGTCTTACCAAGGGGTATCGTATTACCCAGTTACGGGGTTGTGGAGGTCAGATAGGCAATCGCTCCATGTAAAAGAATGGTATTCAGCTGCATCCGGTTAGACTGGAAGCCGACCCCAACATAGTTGGGAAAAGGCTAGGCAGATTGATTGATAGATATAGATGTTACATGTGTGTGTACACGGTATATAGGTATTAAAGCCGTAATTATATTGACGTGACTGGACCTAATTTTTATAAATAATAGATTGATTTTTTTTTTATGTCCGACAATGATGTAAAGATAATACGTCTGTAATTATCATAATAACGATAAGGGAACGGTTACAGCCAAACATTAACTGTATATTACTAAAGCGCATTGCACAGTAAGAATGTGTTTGTTTCGAATAACCATTTACTTAGTAAATTAGTAGGCCTGTTAAAAATCTAGATCTACGAAGCCGGTTTTAACGATTATTTTCCTAAACTTACTAGCCCATATCATGTAATTATATTGTATCACGCTACGCCGCCACGGCAAGTCGGTACGGGGCTAAATATATTATGTACGAGATAGAATCCTGGGGCCATAATACCGGTACCTTCATTTGTGCGAGTAGTTTGAGAAGAGCTTGATAAGTCGTTGGGTTGTGGAGCAGCGGGCAGCTTGTCAACTGTACCTAATGGTCATGAAGGATTTTGTAACGGAACTAAGGCGGTCTTCAAGAGAGCCCTCATAACTTGCTCAATTTCCGTTCTTCTTACAGTGAGGGATTACTGCCGCATCATTTTGTTCTAATATGGGTACAACATGTCCCGGAATTAACGCACAACCTCATATGGAGTCATAGTACTTATCATTATAAACATTTTTTACTATTCCCAAAGCCTGAAATCACGAAAAAAATATCTGCTGTTCTACATTTATGTTCGCATAACTCGTCAAAATTAGGGAACAGCAGATTTTTTTTTGTATAGTGTATGTTCCGGATTGGCGCAAAAACGGCTGAATACCTAGATTTGGATGATATTTGGCACACAGATTGTTTATAACCTGTATTAACACATAGGGTACTTTTAATCCCGGTATATCGGTAGTACGTTCCCGCGCTATATTTACCAACATTCAAGCGGGCGAAGTCGCGGGCAAGAGTTATACTCTGATTTTTAATTTGCTAGACTAAAATGACCTTAACATGACTAAAAAAAAAGTCGTCCGCAGCTGTAATTTTGGTCCAGCAAATTAAAAATCAGAGTTCAGTAATTTTTAGAACGAAGCTTTTTGTACGTACTATGGACAAAACTTAAGCATGCTCACTTAAGAAAATATTCCTGTGAGAGCGCAGCTAGTGACAAACGAACATTGTGCGATCGAGTCGTGAGGCGTGCGTGCGATTATCGCCTTTGAGGTGATCACGCGGAACTTTGGCCCATAGTACTTTACTTACCTTCAGCAACAATTACTAGGTATTCTAATGGACTAATGTAACGGTAAACGGTCGTAATGACAGTGAAATTGTGAATAATTTGTAATAATTACAACTATGTTAATGGCCGTGTTCAAGAAATAGGTAAACTTTTTCTGATGATTAATTGACATAGCAATCAATCACCATTCATTTGTGGTTAGCTATACTTATTTTTTTAACGTTATTTATCTTGTTTTCTTCTCTGTCGTAATTACGTTTATGAATTTTCTTGGTTTTTTGCTTGGCATTAAACTATTAGGTAACTTCCAAATATATGATTTCTATATTATGGTTACTGTTGTCTATAAAGTCAAGCTTACTTTTAATATACACCCCCACCTGCTGGGTTAATCTGAAGATTTCCGGAAAATTTCAACAAAATCGCTCCAGCCGTTTTGGAGTATATGGGAACATACATGATACCTGTAGTGTCTGTTGGTAATGTTAAAATATCCGTACCAGTGTTTTACTAAAATTAAAAGAAAGCAAGTAGGTATATACCGGTACCTATAAATTTAATTTTTTCTATTTGTGTGTCTGCTTGTTCCGGCTAATCTCCAAAACGGCTAGACCGATTTTGACGGAGACCTTCACTGGCAAATAACTATGTTATAAGGAGTAACTTAGGCTACTTTTATTTTAGAAAAAGATTTAGGGTTCCGCGAAAAAAAAATCCATGAAATTGTGAACAAAATCAGATTCAAATAGGGAAGTATGGACATCCACGCGGGCGAAGCCGCGGGCAATAACAGCTACTAGTATTTTCATAAAAAAAAACCTGTTCCCTTTACTGTTCGTAATAACAGGCAATCCCTTTACACCAATCTGGAACATGTTCTTCGTATAAAACTCAAGGAAAATGGCAATACGGAAGCGAAGTAGTACGTATGTGTGTGCGAATGTGGCCTTAGTTGCTCCCGTTTTAATCCTCCCGCAATCGCTTTTCATATTATGAGCTTCTTGCCATTACTCCGGATTTGAACTATAACAAGACTACAGGAACTAAAGCGCGGTCTCTGTCGGACTGCATAGAAAAGAAAGAGAAGCGCGGTGACACAACTTGCTTGTAGAATAATCTGACAAAAAATCTGAAATGGTTGCATGTATGGTTTTTAATCGTTAAAAGAAATTTTTAGAGGTATCTTCGTGATTTTTAGGTTTCCGTACCTCAAAAGGAATAAACGTAAACCTTATAGGATCACTTCGTTGTCCGTTTGTCTGTCTGTCAAGACCCTTTGTCTCGGGAACGCGTGGAGGTATCAAGTTGAAATTGATATCAAATACGTAGGATTATGGTCCCTTGGAGTCCTAAAAAAATCAAGCTTCTAAGTCAACCCAATAAAAAAATACGGCCTTTTATACGACATATTTTGATACTCGCAAGTAAATCGAAATATATAGGGTACTTCCCGTTGACCTAGAATGATGAAATTTGGCAATAGGTAAGGTCTCACAGCACTAATAAAGAAAAAAGTCCGAAAATTGTAAATATTTTTTTTTTATAACATTAAAAAAATTTTTTTGGCATTACAATATTTTTGGGATACATTCTTTTCAACTACGGAACCCTTCATTGTGCGTGGTCCTACACGCACTTGGGCGGGATTTTTTCTATCGTATCAAATTAGTTATATACATTTTCAACACACTATCTAACTATCGAGTATCCTGAAGAATATGATCTACTCGTACTGCAATAAATCTAATCAGTATTTTTTTTCTGAATTGGTTTATTGCAGTAGATCATTATACTTTTAGGCATTATAAAACTTGCGTTTAGTCCCCTTAATGGATTTATCCTATACGAGGAAGGTAACAAATCAATAACAAAGAGCACCTGTGAATCTGCTTGTCTATTTCTTATAGCTACGCCAACAAAGTTCTGTCAATAAACTGAATTATTCAGTCAAAATATTATGAACGTTTCATGTGCGTGTCATAATCATAATATTAGGCTATCTGATAGAAAATTAATTTCCTGCGGTGTTCGCTCCAGTGTGCGATGTTTGATCTTCTGTAAACAATTCAACGTAATAACTATAGATGGTACCTTATATTTTATCGACGAACAGCAGAGTTGATTGTTGTTCGCACGTGGTAGGTAGGATCGAAGAAAAATAGAGAAAGTAGAAGGGTTTACTCAAAAGAGCGTCAATCATCGCGTAGTGAATGCTTGACACTTAACTTATCTATGTATGTACCATATATTGTGCCAGTAATTCATGCGTTGTGACAGGTAACGCTTTCTGCCAGCCCGTGTGAGTTTCCTCACGGTGTTTTCCTTCACTATTCGAAGTGATAAATTGTTCTTATTACTTTGAAAAACTTAACATAAATAAACAACATAATATATCAAATGATTATCTCGAAATAATTCTAGTCACAATCACAATGAGTGTAATTGTGACTATTAATTAAATATGTTTCGGATAATTTTGGTATTAAATAAACATGGTGGATATTGAATCGCGGTTAATAATACTACTGTAATAACTGGCAACACGGGCAAGTCTACAAATGGTAACTTAATTAGAGAAATATTACTATTATACAACGTGCCATTGCAATGACGACATTAATTTGTCACGCGTATACGGTGCCGCGTTTACGTTATGTAAAGATATTTTAATTTCATTAAACGTTATTATTTATTGATTTATTACAATTTTCTAGAATAGCATCTAGGAGCAACACGTAGCGCAGAGATGAAATTAAAACAAACGAGAAAAAAAAGGCTACGCCACTCGAGTTTCTTTCTGGGGGTTTTGCAAAAAATTCATTCATGGAGCTACTTACATCTGGGTCAGAACAACAAACAAACCACGAACAAAAAAAAGTGTCTGTCAATTACCTTTTAACTGTTGGCATAGAACAATAGCTTCATGAATGAGTCGAGTTGCAATAGATTGATCCTAATTTTGGTTATTATTTTATTATTTAGTTTGATTGAAAAATTTTTTTTTTTTCAATTTACTATTTATTTCATCTTTAGGTTTGTAGGTTTACTGCCACTAGCCCTACCTGTGTCTTTAACTAATGTCGTAATTGCGGCAACACGGTGATACTAACTAACTCGACAAACGTTGTTCTGTCAAAATTTTAATAATTCATACAAAATTCCCATAGAAAATGCACTTTCAGTATTCCCGAATTTTACAATTTTCCCGGCTACTTTTCAAACATTTTCTTTCATACAAACCTTGTCCTGATAATTACAAACACAACAACAAAATAATTAGCCAAATATTAGGTGCAATCGTTCTAAAGTGATGCGCGGACATACTCGTACATTCGGCAATTGATTTTTATTTATATATAGGATGGTCCAAATAGTGACGTCAAAAAGAAAAATCTAAATTCCTTAACCAGCCTGTATAAAGATTACTTTTAGATTTTTCCAGTATAAATCACTTTCCACGAGTGAAAATTTCATTTATTAGTAAAGTTTCGATTGCCAAACTAAGTGTTGATTACCAGTTCGAGCACTGTTATTAGGTTGTCTATTATAAAATTCTGATTAGAGCGAGGTTGAGCGAGGTTGGAATAGTTCCCAGAAACTGGAAAATGGCGCGCTCTTTATTTATTATATGGTACAGCAGTTAGTACTTATCTGATCTGGACCTCTGCCTACTCATTCGAAGAATTCAATGGTTTTTATTAAAAGAACGTAAAATTGTTCACTTATTTTATTATCGCTTCATTGCATCTGTTTGATACAGCTATTTGTATATACATATATATTAAAAAACCAGCCAAGTGCGTGTCGGACCAATGAAGGGTTCCGTAGTTAGTTGACTATTACTACTATTACTCGTAAACTTGAAACGCCTACTTAAATGTAATAGTTTTCCTTTTAACTTTTTTCACCCATCCAAAACTAACCGTTAATATTTCAGAAACGGATCCCTAAATTGCAAAATTAAAACCCGCAATATTTTTGAAAGACCCATCCAACAACACCCCACACCATGGGGTAGACGAAAAAAAAAAACATCCCCACTTTACGTGTACAGAAGGTACCTTAAAAACATTTTTTTTAATGATTTTATTTTATCACATTGTCGGCGTGATGAATATGTATATCCATGCCAAATTATAGCTTTCTAGTACTAAGAGTGTCTCTGACCTAAGCTGCGGACGGACAGACATAGCGAAACTGTATGGGTTCCTTGACTACGGAACCCTAATAATGAATCCCTATTTCCCTTAGTCACGACATAACTTGAGAACGGCTTGACCGATTTGAATATTTTTTTTTGTTTTATTTTCCTCTTTACTGGGGTGGTGTATACAACAGAAAAAAAATAGGAAAAAAAAGAAATTGAAATTTTTACAGGACAACGACAACCTACTGAACCTTTCTTGGTGCGTGGCTTCGTTTGAATATTTTTCATGATTTACCACGGTTTTCCAGTATAATGGTGGCCTATTATGATAATCCGGGATACCGGAATAAACTCACCTCCGTGCTAATCTGTCATCCAAATGCGGTAAGCTATGCTGATGATTTAGTAGATACCGCAATGAACATCCAAAAATCCAATTCTTTAATTTCGGATATCGATGGTCAAAAACGAAAATACAAACCCAAAGACACCGACTTCCGAAATTAAAGTTATTTTTCACATTGTAGTGTATTTTTTGGAAATCGGTTGTTTCGTTTTTGTTTTTGTAAAAAAAGTTTTTTAGGAATTTCCTTACCTATACTTAGGCTGACAGTATGTAGGCGTAACACGATACTTACTTACTTGTAACTATTGACATTTATTAGGATTTTTTCTTGTTTTATTTTCTTCCACAGTTACCAATCTCCATTCAAATCTATTTTTCCAGCACATTATGCGAGGCAAACAAATTACCTATACGAAAGTTTGTCAATCGTTATCTATAGGATAAGAAGTTGTATAAATCACAGCCCTCATTATTTTGGTCCTTATAAAGGTATGCACACACTGCCACAAGGGACGGAATAATCCAAAAAAGTAATAAAAACTAAGTTTTCCAGAAAAATGTAAAGAATAAACAAACGGGTTGGATTGTAGCCGTGCAATTAATCGCAGCCGTTGAGACTATTTATTCAACATTTTAAATACTAAAGAGCTTTCTAAACAAGGTCCCCTGATCTCCTGTGTCATGTTTACTTAGTTCTCGACGTACTGAGCATTATTGCTATACTTTCAATAGTTTGGAATGTATATCACTTTATAGTATAGAAACCTCTCAATATGGGGATGAATCTTTATCAAGTTCCTTCAGCTTTGACGTCGCAAATAGCTCCTCTAGACACAGTTCTAGAAACATAGGAACAGAGCTTACTTGCACTACACTGCACAATCGCATATTGTTAAGTTGTCAGTACTGCATAGTATATTCAGGTTATTATGTACTTACATACTCGTACGTTGGGCAACGGCTAAGCGTTACCATCCAACGTGGTAATGCTGCCAGTATTTTGGGTATTCGACTGCTGGGGAGTATTTCCTCCTTTGGACCTCCTAGTTTTAACTTTTTTAGTCTTATATTAGGTCTTTACCTATGAAATTGCCGTTCTGCAGTACTGGCCATTTCAAATCAAAATAATTTTTGTTTGGCTAAGAATTCTAATTTCAAATTAATTTTATTTTAAAAACATGGATTTTTTTTTTCCAAAAGTAGTCATTTGTTTATTGATTAGTGTTACATTTTCATCGCATTTCAATCTTTTTCGTCATCATGGATACGTTAAAAATTCGAGTAATTATGGAATATGAGTACCGTCGTGGCAGCAACGCGGCACAAGCGGCACGCAACATCAACGACGTTTACGGAGCTAACACTACAAACCAACGCACCACTTGTTATTGGTTTACTCGCTTCCGTTCTGGAAATTTCGACCTGAAAAATGAACCTTGCGGTCGTCCGAAGACTTTGGTCGACAATGACGAATTAAAGGCGATTGTGGAAGCTGATGATACACAATCTACGGCTGAATTAGCAGCAGCATTCGACGTTAGCGTCAAAACAATATTGGTCCATTTGCGTCAAATTGGCAAGGTAAGCTTGACAAATTGGCAAGGTAAGCTTGGGTGCCCCACGAACTCAATGATCGCCAGCGCGAAGTACGCGTCGAGACGTGCCTTGCACTGCTCAACAGACACACAAATGAAGGAATTTTGAACCGCATTGTTACCTGCGATGAAAAATGGATTCTGTTTGATAACCGCAAGCGCTCAGCAAGTTGGTTGGATCCTGGTTCAGCACCTAAACAATGCCCTAAACGAAAACTTACCCCTAGAAAAGTGATGGTCACTGTTTGGTGGTCTAGCGCCGGTGTGATTCATCACAGCTTCTTACCAAACGGGGTGAGGGGGGGGGGGGGGTTCAGATGTGTACTGTGAAGAACTGAACACAATGATGGAGAAGCTGGCACATCTCCAACCAGCATTGGTCAATCGCTCGTCTCCGCTGCTCCCGCACGACAACGCGCGACCTCATACTGCACAGCAGACGGTCTCCAAGTTGCAAGAACTGGGGTTGGAAGCTCTCCGTCATCCGCCCTACTCACCAGACCTTGCGCCTACAGAATACTACTTTTTCCAGAATTTGGATAACTTCTTGGCGGGAAAAAAATTCAATACCCGAGAGGCAGTACAAAATGCCTTTGAAGAATTTGTTGCCTCCCGTCCAGCTGATTTCTTTAAGAAGGGCATCAATAAACTGCCACTGCGTTGGCAAAGATGCATTGATTGCATGGGTGATTACTTCGATTAATACAAATAAAAAATGCATGAAAAAAATTCGTTTCAATTTTTTCATACAAAACGGCAAATTCATAGGTACAGACCTATTATTAATAGTTTTTTTAAAGCATTTTATGGTTCACAAAAACAGCAATATTGCTGCTGCTACTGCTTCTGCTGTATGCTGGTTAATAGCTGTATGTGTATGAGAAGGTTTAAGTACAGAATTTATTAAGTATATTTTTCCAGCTTTTTTCTTTCTTGCATGCCTTTACTATCTCAATCTAAGGTTGAGGCCTCGACCCATTTTTCCCAGCGCGATTTCCTTATACTCGTAAAATGAAATATGCGCTCCCACCGTATGTGTTTAATCAATCAATGCAGGCTTTCATAGTGTACCGTTTTATACTCCCTTAAGCTTCTTGAAATACTCGTGGCTAAATAATAACAGCTGTACGGGTCGATCGAAGGGTAAGCTACGTTTGCCACGGTTGATTCGTGGATGGGTGACTATCCATTACATATCGAGATCCTTTAATGTCTCAGAAAGCACGTTAAAGAGGATGCGCTAAGGTAGCCCGCGAAATTCAAATTTTCTTACGTTTTTTGCAATTTGCAGGTCAGCGTCAGGTTGTATGTTGATTAAAATATGAGACGCGGCCGTAGCTAATATGGCTTTACAGAATTATAATCATTAGAATCAGCAATACAACTCCATATGTTAGAATTGACCTTAAATCTAGCGATTTCATGAAATCATGATGTTTGAGGTCATTTCTAACTTATGGAGTTGTATTGCTGATTCTAATAATTATAATTCTGTAAAGCCATATTAGCTACGGCCGCGTCTCACATTTTAATCAACATACAACCTGACACTCACCTGCAAATTGCAAAAAACGTAAGAAAATTTGAATTTCGCGGGCTACCAGAGTGCATCGTCTCGGTTGTTATTCGTGTATCTTTGACTGTCGTTAGGGGTCGTCAGAATCCCGAAAGTCTGACAACCAATCTTACCAAGGCGTATCATATATTCCCCAGTTACTGGGTTGTGGAGGTCAGATAGGCAGTCGCTCCATGTTAAATACTGGTATTCAGCTGTATCCGGTTAGACTGGAACCGACCCGTACTTAGTTGGGAAAAGGCTAGGCAGATAATGATCGAGCTTCTTGAAATTCTCAAGATGCGCTACTGCACCAGGTTTTCAGTCGCAGGAATATTTTTTTCGCAAATATTTGTATTGCCTACTAAAACATAATTATTCGCCATGTTAGTCTAAGCAAGTTGCTTGACTTTCGCCCCGGGGTGAGTTCTCTTCAAGATTAGTTTGTAGCAAACGTCGATGAACATTTTCTTATCATTGAAAACAAATATGTCGATGTTTGTTTGTAGTTAACGTCTTACTTCTAGGAACACGCTACCAGAGGCAAGAGACAAATGGTCACAGTTCACAGTGTATTTTTTTCTGTCAAGTGTCTTTTGATAAACAAACACGATACGAAAATCTCGAGTTTTCGCATCAATCGGCGCAAACGAGTTGATTTTTATAAGAAGCACATTGTTACTGTGCAAATTACATCAAAAACTGTTTCCAATTAAATATTTAAATGCATTAACTTTATCTTGTAGCACACACAGAATACCTTACAAAAATGTGGATTAAAATATGAATTTTCACTAAAAACCAATCTAAAATGGATTTTTACATCTTCGGGTTTCTTTTTTCAGAATAAGTTCCAAACTCAATGAAGGGGGTCAAGTGACCGGAACGTATTCAATCTTCTAGGCGCTGAATAAATAAATTCAATACAAGCTAAATAAATCCGCAACACACCCGATATAGTGTCGGCCTACCTTTATAAAGATTCCATTGGTTCTTGTTTTCGCATAAGAAAATGTGAAGTCGGCTTTGTAAATAACTTTTCCCCGCGCATATATTATCTTAGAATTTGTATATAAAAGCGGGCTAATAAAACAATATGGCCGCAGAATAGAGGTGTCTAATTAAAATGTTCAACACGAGGGAATTTGTACAGTTCCAGATACCGAGGGGTCGCGTCTATGAACTCTGAAATCTTTATTAACTGAAATAGCTTTGGCTTTGCACTTTCATAATTTCGTCGCTGTAATGGGAGACGAGGATTGTGAAGAAAAGTTAAAAATAATATCTTATATACTATTTTCTTCGTAGCAAAATCGTTTTCGTTGGTTCCACAATGTAACAATAATCTTTGGTATATAGTGGCCCTTCCTGGCTTTTCCATCAACAATTTCTTTTTCAGGAAAGGGTTTCGAGTGAAAAAAATGTTTGTTCGTTTAAACGAGGTAGTCTTATACTTTTTTAAACCACGGTGTACAATAGGTTCTCGGTGAAGATTTATAGCAGACGATATTTGACGACTTGGCTTATGCGGTGAATTCATTTAAACTGAGTTATGTTTCCATTGCATGACGCACGATAACTTATTTTGTAACCGTTCCAAGTCATGGAATAACAACTATTAAAAAATCGATTACTTACGTATTTTGTTACCTGTTGATTACGCGAAACGCCCGCAAACGTATAGTCTATTCAAATAAGCAAGTTAATTTTGAACTGTCGCGCGTCGGTACCTACTATTGGAACTTTGGCAGACATGGAACGTTGGCTCTATTATTCACGATGGATGTTCATTGTGCACAAACTATACGTGAGATCCACATTATTCCATACCATTTTCTAGTAACTGCATCGACGTTACATATGTAAGTGGGTACTTCTGTGTGTGTATTGTTCGTCGTCGCAAAACAATAGTCGCGCGGTTATTTGCACGCCAGTGTTCGACCTGATACAATGGGTGTTTGTATCTTATCTCTACGTTCCCACTATCCCATTCGCACAAAATTTTCTCATTACACTTTATTTCTTTTTGTAACGGAATAAGGTCAATGTGCGTAAGAAAATGTCTTTAAACTTACTATTCATTGTTCATCAGAACCAGCTTCAGTTGTTGAATGCTGTCACCCTCCCTCCATCTCTTTAATATCGTAATGTAGGTAAGTTTAGTAATACAGCCGCACGGGTCGATCGATCAGGTTAAGCTACGCTTACCGTGGTTGGTCCGTGAATGGGTGATCTTTAAATCAAGACCCCTCCGTGCCTCGGAAACCACGTTAAGCCGTTGGTCCCAGCTGTCATTCGTGGATCTTTGACAATCGTTACGGGTCGTCAGAAGCCTGAAAGTCTGACAACCAGTTTTAGCAAGGGGTATCGTATTACCCAGTAACTGGGTTGTGGAGGTCAGATAGGCAGTCGATCCATGTAAAATACTGGTATTCAGCTGCATCGGGTTTGACCCCATTATAGTTGGGAAAAGATTAGGCATATTAGGATTTATTATATGTACTACAACGTGTCGTTTTGCATCCTCGTCAAATTTCAAGGTGTGCTACAGAACATCATACCGAACTTTTTCCATGGGACCAACATCGTAATCGCAAAAAAAAATTCAACTGTCCCATAGAAGACTTCAATACCTACTCGAAGCAAATGTATGGGAAGGCTGATTATTTTTTCGAGATTACGATGTTGGTGCCATGGAAAAAGTTGTTCGATTTGATGGTCTATATCACACACTTAAATTTGACGAGGATACAAAACGACATGTTGTATACCTAGTAGAGCTAAATAAAACTTTAAGCGTAATTTGCATGACATATTATACATAGAATTATATCTGTGGATGAGAAAGAAAATTTTAGTCCATATAAAAGAGAAGTAATTTAACCAACATGACTTCATCGGTTCAATAAAATATTTTCCGTGTAATTTACATTGCGGTTGAGAACAATGGCACAAACTGTACGGTTCTCAACATTTATTTAAAAAGGCATTGGTAAAGTTATCTACAAAATTTGTTAAGTGGAATAACTTCCAGTTTGTTTCAGCTAGAAAGTTGCGGAATGTCGCTTTCGGGAATTGTTTAAGAGCCGAACTTGAACACAATTAAGAAACACTTAGAAGAACTACGGCTGTTGAAAGTTCGGAGAAAAGTATGAGTGGTAAGAAATACTGTCGTAAAAACAAGATCGTATTCTGCAGAGAGGTTTAGAGGTCAGAATATTCTTGAAAATTCTAGTCTCGTCCAGCCTATGTTCCCTGAAATATGACATTCAAGTGTTACTTTGTCTGTAGACTTGGAGAGAAAACCTCAGATATAAGTCCTTACATAAAAGCTAATGACGCCTGTAAGATGACGGACGGGACTGGAAATGCGGCCAGTCTTTTGGGAATGTGAAAAAATATGAAGGATTATTGTGATTATCTTAAGAGTTTCGGTCCTGACCCTTAATCAAAGTTTGAAACATGGGGCCTGTGTACATTGCGTTCCGCGTCACGTGTGAAGCGTCCGTTAGCGAAACTACCTCGCACTCAAGATACGAGGACCGCATTACGTATTCCTCTCGGTGCGCGGGAACCGGCGACAGAGGCTTCTAAGGTCGTGGTATTTGTCCTACGAACAGGCACGTGTGAGCTTGGCCAACGTGTGCTGGAAAAAGATACCGGTTTTTGTGGTGCCGGTATCTTAATGACGTAACACAATGAAGACGACGATGTGTTATCAGATCTATTGATCGTAGACCCTCACTTTTTTATTGTCATTTATCAATAACATGAACTGCCATTAGTAGATGAAATGAAAACATTCAGTCATTGTCACTTTATTTAAATCGCTGAATTCGTCGGCTGCCCTAAGCGGAGCACCGTAAAACGGCCACTTTTTCGATGCACTGTTAGCCATATTGCTATTTATTACAAGCACAAATAAAATACAGTGTATAGTGAAGTTTATATAAAAAAAAGTTATACAAAGATTTCTTATAGAAACGATCTAGAAAAATCTTGAAAAAAAAAATCGCAAAAAAGGAGACGAAAAAACATTTTCGTCTTGAAATGCTCAATATTTAGAGCGACAACTATGAATTCTTTTGTAACTATAAAAAAGGAATTTTAATCAACTAGAGAAGTATGTAAAAAAGCTATAACTTATTGGTGTATTTTCTTATAAATTAAATTAAAACTGCGAAATAACTTTCATATTGCGTTGTGTGATATGTCCAAACATATTTATTTATTTATTTATTTATTATTTATTTATTGTCGGACATGAGATTCAACTAAAATCAAACACGATTTACTACTTTACCTCAAAGATTTGCGTCTTACCGCGCCTTAACCAAAAAAGTGGAAAAAATATTACCAATATGAGTATGCAGGTAGCGTGTACATAATGTAGGTAGGTATTTTGATAACGAGAATAAAGGTGAATGTCACAACAAGAACGAAATGAGACAATGCTCAGAGGAGGTGTTTGAACATCTTAACAAAAGTGATACAGAAAGGGAAGAAAGGAAAGCAAAAGGAATGTACGGAATACAATTCTGTACAAAAGCTGAATTAGAAGAAAAGTAGCCCATTTATTTTGTTGCCAATAAGCCTGCTGATATAACAGACTGATCCGAGAAAATAGTACTACAAGACTAAGGAATAAGGATCACACGTCGAATTGGTTTCTGATTGTATTATCCAGCGTCTATTCTATTTACTGAGAATTTGAGCTGGCTTTGCCTATAATTGTGTATTGCTCTGACAATGACAGAATCAGATTGCACGTGCGTCGGTTGCAATGACAATAGTCGGTTGGTCTCCAGGCTCACGCTTGATGTCAATCGTTGAAGTTTGAACCACGTGAATGGTCCCTCTTTGGAATTTGGATGTTACAGGAAAAGCGGAATCTAAAAGTAGGTAACCTGTTCGTTTAATTTTGATACATTACATTTACTTTTCCTGTATCGTTCGTTCGTTCGTTTTGTTTGGTATCGTCGTTTACAAAGGTTCTTGACTATTATAAAATATAGCTTTGCCTTGCCATAATAATTATATTCGAAAATAATGTTTGGTCTGTAAACAGTGAAGGGCCGGATGGATAAACATAAGCTAGTAATTAGGGTTCTAAGGCGAGGAGCCTGCTCACGGGTCCTTAATCCGAAATTTCGGTTAAAGCTCTTCGTATTTCGCCATTTACTTGCGGCTACCTATCGAGATTCGGGACGAAGAAGGCGCATTTCAAATTTCAGCATGGAGTACCTAACACACAAGCGTGAAGGATTTTTTCCATCGCAATTCTCAGTTTCCACTAAACGTCCGTATTGTTTTATTACTTTTCCTCCTAAAAGCAGTACCAAATCATTTAATCCAGAGAAATCTGTATTTGATTGGCTATTTCGTTTGAGTTTACCGTTCATGTTTATTAAAACGTGGACGTTCGTTTCCTTTTGTAGACGTTCCGCGGTTCCGGCGACTCATCTCCTCTTGACATATTTCATATTAAACGAAACCATTATAAATGATAGTCTCGAGATTTATAGTTTATAAAATATGAATATACACTGTAATTAATTTATTATATGAAGTGGAATGAAACCGCCAACGAGGAAATTTGTCAACGAGGGAACTAAATATTACACAAGGCTATGTCGAGCGTTAAAATGTACAGCTCCAGTCATTAAAACCACCCAAACTTTGGATTCTCGAAGCCAAAACATTATAAGCGATATGCGAGTGATAACTATGAGAGTTAATTAAATTAGGACGGATTCGAGAGCGAAATGTTACACTTCATTAGCACGTTCCTGTGTAATCGAGTTTAATTTCGAGTTGTAATTGAGGCCGCATAAAACCTATGGTAAAAGTACCAAACAAGGGAGGTTAACCTCCCTCGCCGTGTGCCTAAGCGTTGCGGAGCCGACCAATTGAATTGCTCCGCTTTTCTTGCTTTACCCGCGGCCCGAGCTTTTTGATTAAAACTTTAATAAAACTGAGCAAAGTGGAATATTAACTGCTATGCAACGTTTAATTACCAAAATAGAACTGATTTTCTGTTTAATGTGTGAAGTAGATTGCTACTTAATAGATTTACCTAAATCTCGTTGTTTGTTTAGAACGCAAGCTTTATTTGGTGACAAACATTGGATAGTAGCATGTTGTCAATAAAAGTATTTGTAACAAAACTGATACCTAATGTTATTTTTCTATAACTTATACTGTTTATGTGTAGGTAACGCTGTTAATATTTTAGTTTTATTTTTGAATATTTGATTAAAAATCGTCTATCGGCGTCACAAGACTAGTTTTGCAGAAAATTTTTGCGAGCAAAGATGGAACAGTTTTAAGGCCACGCGGCCCACGCAACGTGTTTTAAAGTTGAGTAGGTTTGATGTAGATATAACTACGAACGTATTATAAAGCGTATCTACCTGAGTGGTGAACAGACGGTCGTTGCATCTGGCTTCGTGATTTCGGTGTACGCAGGGCGGCGCCCGCGCCGTTTACCTGCTCAGCCAGTTCAGCTGTCCCTTTCTCTCCCTCTATCAAGCATAACTTGGTCTCTTTCGCACGTGAATGTAGCCATGCAACTTCGCTTCTACATATAAACAGTGCTGCCAACGGTATAAGTCGAATTGAGATGTAGGTTGTAACTTTCTTTCGTTTGCTTTACAGCGAAAAACATGACTGTTTGCATTACCAAAATATTTTGCAATGTCAATAAAATTTTGTAACCATATTCTTAAAAAGCTAATTTTGTGTTACCGCTTGCAGCATTGGTCCCATTACTACCCAACTTTGTTCTCAACTTAAAATTACTACATCGGTAGCGTTTTATTAAACTTGGCGAAACTAATATTACTTTAAAATGGCGAACATTTTATCTAGGCATGGCACCTAAATTTATCTAAATCTTTAGACTATACTACTTGTACTATTATGTATTCTGTGACTATGCCGTTTAAAGGAACGTGTTTTACCTATTTACAGTCATGCTGTTAATTCTATTTTATTCCGCGGTTAAATAAAATATTGATGTAAAGTTTTAAGTATTGGCAGCACTGCGTGCCACTCAAGCTGTAGGGACTGCGCTCATGGCGGCGCGGGCGCCGTCGCTCTGAAACGTGATCGTTTTACTTACCTTGCGATGGCGGCCGCAGCCTATGTATGCATAATACCTCCTCCATAATATTGTAGATGAGCAAGACACAAACAGCGTCATTTCAAACGTGCCATATGCTACACTCGCCCGTCAAGGTTTTTACTATTTTGTTTTGTTGACATTTTACATTGCATTCGTGCTACAGCCATAACTGTAGATACTAAATTATTAATTCGTCCGAGTGGAATCCAAACCAATCGTATCGACTTAAACCGAGTTCATGTTGTAGATTAGTAGCACACCGGTAGCACGTTAGTAAATTAAACGTGATTTGTAAGTTCTTGTAACAGTGAGAGCACTAACCACTCGGCATTCTGTGTTGAACGCGAATAGAGGTTTTGGCAATGGAACGAACGAAGTCGACGTCGCACAGTGGATCGTCCCCATACAAGAGGTCGGACATAGAATTAAAAATTGAAAAAGTATTTAATTGAAAAAAATGAAATATGCAGTTGCATTACTCTATTAAGGAACTACAAAAAATGTTACTACAATTTTTTTATTTGACCAGTACTTTATGAGCAATTCGATGAAAAGTGTTATTTTTCTATGGAAATGGTCACAAAAATGTCTGTATCTCATGATTCCCTCCTTGTTTCGATTTGCGGTTTTCACTACTGTTATCTACCCATTTTATGCCACATTTTCTTCAAGGACACATGGTGCCCCCAGCGACCCCCTTCCGAGATATTTTGCTTTTAGTAACTTTACTTTTTATTGTATAACTGATGATATGGAGGTACATTAAGTATATTCATTACTGAGAATAAGTCATCCCTAAGTAGTTCCTTAAATAACAGGTGCATTTACGATTACTTTAATGACTTATGAACGCTTCTGTTGCCATACAACAAACGCGTTAATGAGTCCTTAAGTGAAGATTCCCAGTACTTGCTTAATCTAATTAGTTATTGTAATTACTATGTTAACAGCCCTTAATCTCTGCATTGTGATTGTCTAATGTCATCATTAGCTTAGTAATGACTGAGTCGCATTTACAATAACACATCGAAAAGAAATAGAGTTTTATGATCAATAAGAAAATATGTAGGTATAAATATATTTTTTATTTATATAATATAACACTGTAAAAATAATTTAAAAATAAAATAACTATGTACCCTAAAACAAACTAAAAAAATAAACAACTACTAAAAACTAAATTATAATAGGAAATTAATTAATTAACACGACCATGTAGTTACTAACAACAATAGAAAAGAAAGAAAAAAACCATTTATTGGCTGATAGGTGGCATAACACAAAACAAAAAAAGAATAAAATTAAAAAAAAATCACAAAAACTAGAATAGAAAAAAAGAATAGAATAAAAAAAATACACAAAAACTAGAAATTAACAAAGAAACTGCTTGTAAAATAATAATATTAGGTACTATAAGACTTAAACTATATTTTCTTCATCTTCATCAATAACGACATCATGATCATTATCATCGTCATCATCTTCTTCAACGTCACTACATGCAGCAAGTGTATCAGTTGAAACGTCAATGAACTCCAATTCACTCTGATCACGTATGAGTAAATCGTCTAGTTCTCTAAATGAAGACTTTTTGGCTTTATTTGTCATCTTCGGTCGTAAGCTGGCGAGAAGAGGATCGGAAGATAATAGCAGATTATGAAGAATGTCTTCATTAGTGGCGATGCTACTATGCTTTCGTGTATGACATTCTCTAAATTTGCGAAAGTCCTTGTTTCTTGCTTCAGATGCTTCTTCAGACAAAAAACCTATAGGCACTACTGATAAGTGGTCCACTATCTGTGATCCATGAATCAGCAATTTGTGTAAACTTGCTGGCATGTTATACCATGGATATAATTCCACGAATAAATTTGCTGTTTCATCACAATATGATTTGAATTTTTGGACTTGAATTTTTTCGCCTGAGGAAATGCATTGCAAAATAACGGCGAGTCTTCTAATTAAATTAACATCTAATTTAGTAATTTCGGCAGTCGTTTCAGGGTTTGCAAAAAATCTTCTTGCAGCATTTCCAGTGTTTGTGTTGCCACTACCCTGCTTAACAACGTCTAGAAGTAAGCCTGTTCTTCTTCGGAAAGCTTCTTGAATGGCTTCTTTCTTATCTTTAACTTTTTTTTTATTTTCGTCACCTTTTGCTTGCCATGATTTTATGTCCATTCTGTAAGAAATGTGTAATAAACATTCCATGGACCGAATCCAAGCATGCAATGAACTATATCCATGCTTGTATAAATCTGTATTCACGGGTTTAGCTCTCACTTCTTCCAAGTTATTCATTTCGCTTGGGCGAGCTTTGCACAAATCACACACTGCTGCCGATGTACCAGATATGATTGAATGTACCTTACCATCAATCATGGTTAGCCATAGATTGTGAGTAACAGTAGCATTGCCGCAATCAGTCGGGTTCCGTTCACGAATCTCGGTCTCAAATATTTCCATTTCAGCCTTAACATTCGCTTCCGTTTCTTTCATAAATGTAAATGAAATCGGGCGACAATATGTGGTTGACGATGGCCGATCATTCTGCCACACTATACTTCCACTAGAAGTCACTAACTTAAGTGGTACAAGACTTGCCATAAATACACTGGATAAGTCTTGTTCACTTGTTGTTGTCGTTTGATGGTAAATGCTTTGACTTGAAGCTCCATCAAAACCCCATTTACTGTGAAGCACAAGTTGTTCACCAGCATCAAAATTTGATTCAAGTGAATCGATCAGCCTCCTAACGGTGAGATCAAGGAGGGCTTGGATACGTATCTTTGCGGAAGTTTCAGTCACAGTTATGTCTTCTTTTGCCGGGTAGCATTTAAGCTTTTCTTTAACTAACAAGTAGTAGCTTGGGTATTTCGCATGACCTTCTTTTAAACTAAAGTCCCGAAGTGTGATGTAACGCCACTTGGATAACTGCAAGTAAACGTAAAGAGCAAGTGCTTTGTGAGTAGGAACTTCACGAAGCGGAGGATTCTGCTTAGTTTCCAGGACATTTATAACTGTTGAGACGTGTTCAGGATTTTCCAGCAAATTTTTCATTATTCTGGCTATATCATTGTTTCCGGCAGACTTAAGTATACTTTCAACAGTATGCAAAAGCTCATCCGGACGACTGCAACTAGTAACATTTTCATTAACACGTCTTCTTTTGTGTCTAGTTGATAAATCTTCAAAGCGTTTGCGAGGAGATGTATATGTTGAAGTAGATGCATCTGATTTTGATGGACTGACTACCTCTTCTGCCTCATTTTCATTTGCTTCTTCAGTGTCAACAACATTTTCTTTAAAGCAATCTGGCCAAACGATATCGGAATTTAACCACTCTTCGTTCTTGTTAATGAACCTGTCAACTGTCCTTCTTGATTGCACCCATTTGGTGTAAACCCTATAGCAAAATCGTCGACACCAGTTCTTGAGATCCGTCACATCACTTTCACTTAACTGGACGTTAGTATTCGACTTCAATGTGTTAAATAAATGGTCATAGTCACGAAGATCTTTATGATTACGAAGAGCAACGTAAAGATCTAGGTAAGTAGAAAACCCACGGAAAGCCATAATGACAACACTTGGTAGAAGTTATAATTACAACTGAATTACATTTGCTAAACACACTCAAATATATAGGGCAGCAAGTAGGCAACTAGCAATGAATTTGATAAGCTAATGATGACATTAGACAATAACAATGCAGAGATTAAGGGCTGTTAACATAGTAATTACAATAACTAATTAGATTAAGCAAGTACTGGGAATCTTCACTTAAGGACTCATTAACGCGTTTGTTGTATGGCAACAGAAGCGTTCATAAGTCATTAAAGTAATCGTAAATGCACCTGTTATTTAAGGAACTACTTAGGGATGACTTATTCTCAGTAATGAATATACTTAATGTACCTCCATATCATCAGTTATACAATAAAAAGTAAAGTTACTAAAAGCAAAATATCTCGGAAGGGGGTGGCTGGGGGCACCATGTGTCCTTGAAGAAAATGTGGCATAAAATGGGTAGATAACAGTAGTGAAAACCGCAAATCGAAACAAGGAGGGAATCATGAGATACAGACATTTTTGTGACCATTTCCATAGAAAAATAACACTTTTCATCGAATTGCTCATAAAGTACTGGTCAAATAAAAAAATTGTAGTAACATTTTTTGTAGTTCCTTAATAGAGTAATGCAACTGCATATTTCATTTTTTTCAATTAAATACTTTTTCAATTTTTAATTCTATGTCCGACCTCTTGTATGGGGACGATCCACTGTGCGTCGTCGTAACGGTATCGGTGATATGACGCCTGAATGTAAAAACACTTGGACTTACAAATTCAGCATAGTTCAATCTACAAGGTCAAATTAAATTAGCTAGCGAAACTCTACAGACGTGATATATCGACCTCTAAACATGATAAAATAAAAAAGATTTTTTTTGGGGTGAGGCTATACACGAAATTTTGCCGATTTCGCTGATTTACGTGATTTTTATTTTTATTATTTAATTTTGACTCGTCGACCTAAACCGGCGACTGTTTTGTGAATTTTTACTGAAAGAGGTTTAGAATATCACATATTTATGAATTGTTTTGACGTTACTGTATGGAAAAATTACAATGTAGTATTCTTGTGAAAGTTGTCTATCTATATACATAAAATGGTAAACTGACTGACTGACTGACTGGGTGATATATCAACGCACAGCCCAAACCGCTGGGTCTAGGGATTCCAAATTTTGCACGTAGGTTCCTTATAAGGTCATAGAGGTGCACTAAGAATGGATTTTCTAAAATTCAACCCCTAAGGGGGTGAAACGGGGGTCCAAAGTTTTATGAAAAATCTTATTCCTTGAGTTAATAGACTTGAAACTTGGCATGAATATTTATCTAAGTAAATTATAATGTTGTTCATTATTAGTTTTCTTAAACTACCCCCTCAGGAGGGATTGGGAGGTGTCAAAGTTTGTATGGAGGAATTTTAACGCGCGGTCCGATTAACTCGAAACTCGGTATTTATATTTGAGACCAAAAATGAAGAACAACGTGTATCAGGGTTTTTCGAAAATCGACCCCTAAAGGGGTGAAAAGGGGTAGTAAACTTTACAGGGCAGGTTTTACTGCGGGGCTTAATTAACTCGAAAATTGGTGTAAATAATCTTTCAGTCAAGTTACGGAAATAAAGGGAAGGGGCGGTGAGGAGAGAAAGAGGGAGGATAATGGAGGGAGGGGGAGAGCGGGGAGAGGGATAGGAGGGCGTAGTGAAGGGGGAGGGTGTGGAGAAGGGAAGAGGGGGAGGGTAGAGGGGAAGGGTAAAGTGGTGAAAGGGTGTGAGAGGGGGTGAGAGAAGGAGAGGGAGGTTAGCGGAAAGAGGATTTGGTGAGGGGGGTGATGCGGAGATGAGGATGGAGAGGGTGAGGGGGTGAGAGGGGCGATGAGCGGGATGATGGGGAGGGTGAGAGGGAGAGGAGGAAAATCTGTCTTTTTTTGTAAACTTCACAGATGTGATGGGTAGGTACGGTATCGATATTTCAACACGGCAAAAAAGATTTTTATCAACTCACACACAATACATCAGCGGTCATTGACCCCAAAAAATCATCAAATCTTTTTTATTTTGCCGTGTTTAGGTAGATATATCGATACCAGTATCGATACCTGTCACGTCTGCGGAGTTTTGCTAGCTTATTTAATTTGAACCTGTATATTTTTCTTCTTCTAAAATGGTGACTGATCCATAAAATATTAAATTACAATTACCTACACTTGAATAACTTCGATAATAACTTGAATCGATGTTACAAAATTATCATGGAAGTAACGTTATGAACTGTCGAATCTATACTATCGTCATTATCAAAAGCCATAGTAGTAGCCATAGTATATAGCTTAGTCCTCTGTTGAACATAGGCTTTTCCTATTGCACGCCATTCAGCTCTATTTCCGGCCAAAATAATCTGTACGTAGTTGTACTACCTACTGTGAAAGTCGTTATAGAAACCTTGGATAAATATTGGCTTGAAAACTTCTCAGGGATTCTACGAATAAGCAAGCAACCCTAATTCAATGGTCGACCGAGCTCTGCTCGGGGGAAAAGAGGAAAAACCAATTTTTATTTGTATTTTTTTTTTAATTTTCTCAGAGACCTATAGCTAGATCGATTTTTCATCAAAATCGTCAGAGCAGTTTTTGAGCACGTGATTACAAATACAGGTACAGGTATTTAGGTATATCCTAAACTATTAAATGAGCAATATTTGTATATATATTTGTAATCACTTTCTCGAAAACGGCTCTAACGAATCGATGAAACTAGAAATATAGGGGGCGAAAAATTTGTCTAGCTAGGTCTCGTATCTGGGAAAATTCGATTTCTCTATTTTCACCCGAGCAGAGCTCGGTCGACCAGGTACTATATATATATGTATATTGCTCATTTAATAGTATAGAATAGGAACCAGCTACAGCATCTATGTTTGTCTTTTTGTTACACTCCCATCGTATAGTGATTTAGAATGACTGAACGGGTTACCTTGAAACTATTACCAACCTTGCTTAAAACTGAGGAGGTTGGACTTCTTGGTGATTTGAGAAGATGATTGCTAAAAAAAAATGCTTTTGTAAAAGGTAAATGAACAGGTAAATCATGAAAGCTTGACACCTCACTTTGAGGAAATAATGAAATGAATAATATTATCCAACGTTTTTCAACTGAAATTCATAAATCTGAAACTAACATTTCTCTTGAATAAGATGAAACGAGTAATAAACCAAGAGAGAGACAGTGTTAGCTAAGCTGAAATATTATAAATATTCATCAGTCATCTTGTCTTCAGTGCGTTTCATTACTCGCCTTTTTGTTTGTGTATTGTTGATGAGTGGTACAGTGCTTTCTGACCTGGACAACGTTTTTTATTAATCAATCGCCCGGCCCGACTAGTTTACATGAATAATAAGTATAACTTGGATATTTCTTGCTTGGCGTTGAAGAAAAGATGGCGGATTGGAAGAGGCAACGTTAGTTTTCAGTTTTTGGTTGGAGTTAAGACGGAAAGATTAGAGGATTTTCAGTATCGGTGACGGCTAAAGAAATAAACCACTAGTAACTGTTTTTATAGCATTTTACTTGCCCCACAATCCCACCATTCTACATTTAGGTACCTAATTTCTTCGTTAATTGTGTGTTAGATGTTTATTTGAAAGTTATAATTGTTACTTAGTTAGTGAGGACGGGTGGAGTGGGGTCGGGTGTAGCGGATTCTGTCCCGGATGTTGTCGCCGCGTGAGGAGAACGCGCCACATGTTAGCTTTTTACTAAGCGTCGCCCTTCGTTCCACGCACATGTCGGGGGGGCTTAGCAAAAAAACGTTCACAAATATCGCACCCATAGTGGCCACAGTCCCATACCAACGTAGAACAGATCCAGTCTAATGACACTTTGAACTTGTTATCTAAACTATCACTTCTGAAGTGGGCCAATGACCCAATACGTGGAGGGCACAAGTATTATTACAGAATGATAGCTTCCTTGTGTGTTTTGGACGACGCATCAGTTCCCTTCTGATAACTCTGCATCTTCAAACACATCCAAATGAAATTGGTTTATGTTCAACATACTCGTAGTTAAACTGATTTTAAAACATTGCCAATTTTCTTAAAACAATTTCGTATGTTTTAATACATAATTAAATTTCATCAAAGTTATCAAAGCGACCAAACTCAAATGGCTCGACATTTTGACGTTCCCGGGGGGACTGATATTAATTCGAGTGCATGTCGATAGCTGCGATTGCTTTTAAATTAGGTATAGTGTGATAGTCATTGTTCTATTTTTCTATCCAAAACTCAGCATACCTAATAAGTTAGACATCGTTATAGCGAGGTATTAAATAATTCGTGCTAACGCAATCTTATGAGATTATTAACAGGTTCCAAGTTATTCATATACTGGTACGATGCCGATAATGACAGGAGCGGCAAGTCGAGTGGCAATCCAATCTAGCTAATGACAAAACTTCCTCCTAGGAAATTCGCTCTAAGTCTACGCCATACCAATATTACCAACACAAATTAAAATTGGATAACAACTTTCGGCAGTTTTAGAGTTTCATTCTGTTGAGGTGTAGGCTGAGCTGGCAACTGTCAGGAACAACTTATATGTATGACTTTGCACATTGAGATTGGTTGTTCGCACGCGATATATATTTTATTGATGGACCTTTCCATAAACTAAGAGTGGACTCTAATAAATAAAGATGATACTTCCGACGAAACCCAGTAAATGTCACGCACACGAGACAAATAGAAATGCTATTTTGGGTTAGAAACACTTCATAAATTAAATCTAATTACGTTTTAAGGTATATTTGGAGTGTTGCAGGAAGTTTTAAAGCAAGCTTCTTTTCCGCGCTAGTAACAGTGTCCGTGTACCTACTGACGCGGTTGTGTCACAGTAAACGTATGGGGAAGCCTGTTAAGGCGAGTACAGCCGCTAGGTTCGAAGTTATAGCGTGTGTTAGTGGTGTTTTTGGCGTTAACTGCTATAACTTCGAACCTAGGAGGGATTTTTTTATACAAAAAATTCGACAACTCTGACTAAAAATGTGTGCATAGGGAATTTCAAAATGTTCCAAATCTGCTGACTTATTAATTTTTCAATGGTGGCGCTGCCTGTTAGCGGCTATACTCGCCTTAAATGTACTCTGGATGCATTTTCAGCGTTCGCGTTGTGATCATAGTGATTTAATGTCGCTTCATGAGTCTCATGCATTAGTTTTGCTTCGCGCTTGTTTACCCAGCAGTTGTGAATACTTGAAACTATGGGTACTGGAGAATAGCTTCAGTGTATTCTCCAAACATTTGGTGCTGTCTCGTCTCTTAGGACGTTTAGATTGTATAAATACAATTACACTTTAAAATATCAAATCAATCTGCCTTGCTTTTTCCCAACTATATTGGGGTCGGCTTCCAGTCTAACCGGATGCAGCTGACTGCCTATCTGACCTTCACCAACTAGTAATAGGGTATTACGATACCGCTTGGTAAGACTTGTTGTCAGACTTTCGGGCTTCTGACGACCCGTAATGACCGTCAAAGATCCACGAATGACAGCCGGGACCAACGGCACGGCGCGGCGGCGGAGAAGTCTCGGTATGTAAAGATGGTCACCCATCCACGGACCAACCCCGGCAAGCGTAGCTTAACCTAATAGATCGACCCGTGCGGCTGTTATTACTTAGCCCCGAGTTCCTTGGACTTTAAAATATAACCAACTAATACTCCATAAACTTACCTTCTTTCTTTTCGTTATATTGCAGATTCACATTTCATTTTCTGACAAGATTCTAAAGAACCGTGTCAGCATCGAGTCTTAAATAACTCTACATTTTGTTGGCTATTTGATATTTTAAAATGTCGTGACATTTTAGAATACAGTGTCAATACCCAATTTCACCAAGTGTATCCTTCTTTACAATGTCATCTCGAGTTTCTATGAGGTCCTATTTGCGAGCAGGTAGGCAGGTAACGACAAAAGGACTTGGGTTATTCTTGAATACAACAAAGAAAGTAAGGTGTACCTTCTTACCTGAGGCAAACTCAAACACGTATAAATAATATTTTAGATGGTTCTACTCAAACATACTTTTGAATGAGTTCTACGTTGTCGGCGTGGATATTATGTATTATCGCTTTAAATGTGGAAAATGAGGGTTTAAGAGCCTACACTACATCAAATGGCTTAGCATAATCCTCCGTTATGTCGAAAATACTGCAGCATTAATTTTGAAATAAATATATTGTGAAGTTGAGGAGTAATGTTAGTACTATGTTTGACGAAAACACGATTCCATAAAATTTTCTCGATAGACTAAAATTCCAAAGTTATCTCCAAACCGAACAATAAACTGCTGATATTCAAAATATACTTCAAATTAGATCATGAAACTTTGCATTCGAACTGGACTAACTATAAAGCAGGTCTTATGTTTTTTATTTTTTTTCAAATTACCATTATTTTCACCGTAAAAATCAATTACCTAAACTATCGCTCAGCACCGCACTCAGTCTCGCTCTCACTCAGTCCGCGAGCAGTATCGCGCGAACGAGATAAAAAGCTGAGGTAATAAGAGGCTCGGAGGTGTAGTTAATAACTACAACCCTGCGCAAGAGATTTATACATCTTTATGACCAATACACGATGAGCAGTGGTGGCCCAGTGGTAGCGGGCGCGACTTACGAGTTGTGGTCGTAATTTCAAACCCAGACAGGCGCTTTACTTAGTGCAAATTATTTCATCACCACTGCTCTTAAAACGGTGAAGGAAAACATCTTGAGGAAACCAGCATGTCCTAGCACCAAAAATCGAAGACGTGACATCTACCCACCCGCACTGGGCCCGCGTGGTGGATTACGGCCCACTCCCTCTCACAGAGAGGGGCTTGTGTCCCAACAGTGGGAACATTAAGGCTGATTATATGTATGTTATGTATGGCCGACACAATAATGTCCGCGTCAATTTGTTATATAAATGACATAAAGATACATCCAAGCCTCCCCGAAACATTTTTGTAAAACATAATCTATATCGCCCAAGTTAACACCGCGCGGCTTCCGGCCCTGGGGGAAAATCAAAAATGTATTTTGTTTCAAATGTCGCTTGCAGGTTTTGCCATAATAATAAAGTAAGCAATCATAACGAAAGGAGACAAAAGCGTTAAATATTAAAAGCTTCTGTATAATAATAAGTCTATTTCAATCTTTATAAATAAATAAGTTTCCATGAATAAATTGATGTGCATTAAAACAGGTGGAGCCTATTCCGTAGGCGTTTTAGCAATTTGGAATGGAGCAATTAAAACCTGCTTTGTATTTTTATTTTGACTTTTTCTTTGTATTCTAGACTGCGATTGTGGATAAACAAGGGTAACTTCATCAACTGATCCATTTCTTCAATATTCGTAATAGGGATATGCCTGGGTAAAAAAAAAGAAATTGTATTTAGTCCAACAGTCAAATAAAAAAAAAATAATAGACACGTATTTTTGCTTTATCATATTAAAAATGACAGAAAAAACGCATTGAAGTTGGGGAGTGCGGGGGCTCGCTACGTCACAACTATAAGAAATACTACGACGTATAAAATCTAGCAAGGAGGGACGTCGTGCCTGATTTTAAGTCAATGTATCGCCGTTATCTTTTGATTATGTAAAAAAACAAAAAATACGTGTCCAATATTTTTTAATAATCTACATGATGGACAACAAAATATTTTTAGTCATCATCCCTATTGTATATTAATATATTGCAATACGTAGGTAGATAGGTATTAAAATATAGAATGCCTTAAGAGGGTTAATTAAATTTAATTCTGTGGGTTACGTCTGTTTGTGTCATTAATCATTTCAAGGCTAAATCGGAATTTGTTACGAATAAACCGGTCAAGCGTGTGCAGCACGCTTCGACTGCGAATTCCATAACAATTATTGTTAAACATTATGAAAATCTTATAAACAGTCTTTTTGTGTTCTGTATGATGTAAGTGCTGGTATCTTTTGAATAACCTATTATGTATGTAAACTGCTTTTCTGAATTCAATACCCATTAAATTATTTTAAAATCAAAATCTGATATTTAAATAGAAAGTCATAAAAAACAATGTTAAAATCGTATTCTACGGAACCTAAACCGCGGACGATACATCATCTGTATAGAGGCTTTCGGTTTATCCCTTGTAATTTATGAAACGCACCAGTTTTACGAACTTCCTCCTTAGGTAGTACATCAAGTTTAATGAATATTTAATTTTTCATTTTAACACTCGGTAGATACGTTGTGTTTATCTGGGGCCTTACTGACATTATAATCAGCCCTTAATGTTCCCTCTGCTGGGACACAAGTTCCTCTCTGTGAGCGGGAATGGGTCATAGGTACTCATAATCCACCACCCGGGCCCAGTGCGGCGGGGCAATTGCGTAACACACTCTATTAATCGGAATTGGTTTCATTTTGACAGTTCAACAACATTCATTTGGGTTATAAATTACGTTGTCGAGCAGACAAATTTTTGGAACATATTATATCATAATACCTATGTTCGAAAAATTTGTCAAGCAAGGATTAGCAATTTGCTTCAAAATGATTAAGATTTTGTTTGATAGTGTGTTACGCAATTAGGGTGCTGGTTGGCGGATATTACTGTATTACTGACATCTGTGAAGGTAAAACACCGTGAGGAAACAAATTCTGTAATCGCCAACCCGTCTTGAGCAAGAGTGGTGATCAATGCTCGTGCCTTCTCTTTGTGAGAAGAAGCTTTTGCCCTACAGTGGGACAATAAGAGGCAGGTAGCATAAGCATAGCATAATCAGCCTATAATATTCCCACTGCTGGGACACAGGCCTCCTCTCGGTGAGAGGGAACGGGCCGTTAGATGACTCGTCTTCGAATTTTTGGTTCTAGGACATGCCGGTTTCCTTACGATGTGTATTTTTATTACGTAGGACCATTATTTTACCTATATACCTAAATTATCAAGTGTTGGTGTGTGTGGTGTGTGTGTGGTGTGTAGTGTAGGTACTGTACAGGGGCTATGTACTATGACATGAAAATAGATCATGGATCTGTTGAGAAAAAAGGATGGTGCTGTAGGTCGTATATAGCTCCGTCTCTCACACTGGAACCGTTCAACTTCTGCCCTGCTACAAGAGCTCATAGTAAGCCCCCTGACCATATTCTAAACGATTTTATACTTTAGTTTTACAGCTGTCTAGCTGACAATCATAACTTGTAATCGAATTTTACCCACGTCCCGTTTGTGGTGAAAGCGTACTTAGCTTTGAAGGAATTTTTTAAATTAACTCGCAAAATGTTTTCCTAAAGTGAATTTAGTTATTTGCGCCAATCATATTTATTTAAACGGATTCATAATTATCACTTTTTTAAATAACACGAATAGGGATTTTTTTTTTGTCCTACTTGATTAGTAACTTTGCTGCGTTTTATCTATGTAGCTTTTTAAATACGTGTCTAATATTTTTTTATTACGGACTAAATAAAATTTCTTTTTTTTACCCAGGCATCATCACTATTACCAATGTCTTTACTTTATATCTCGTTTCTAGAAACAAAGGTCTATTTGGTAGAACATGAGCTGATCTATATTACAAATATGCACCTACCTACCTACCTATGTACGGTCGCAACGGAAAGTGATATTCACATAACTAAACATTGCTACATTATTCCCGGGTTCTATAAATAATCATTTCCGGGAAACGTAGCGTAACTTACCGTGAAACATGGCTTTATAAAATTACAACAACAAATGAATTACGAAAGGGACTGAATGAAAATCATACGAGTATGTATAAAAAACTTTTTTACAAAAAAATACAACCGATTTCCAAAAACAACACTACAAAGTGAAAAATAACTTTAATTTCGGAAGTCGGTGTCGGTGTCGGTGTTAAATGTATTTTCGTTTTTTGCCACCGACTTCCAAAATTAAAGTTATTTTTCACTTTGTAGTGTTGTTTTTGGAAGTCGGTTGTATTGCTTTTTAGTTGTGGACCTACCCCACACAATTTCTAATACCACTACCTGCAAAACAAACTAGAACATCATCCATATAAAAGTGCGGAAAAAATACGTATTATTGAAGCTAACTCAAAAACTACCAAAGCAAAGTTAATCAATTTTATATGGGACCAACTGTCCTCAGTCCAGTCCCTCTCGAATAAAACAAATAAAATCCAAATCGGTCCAGACATCTTTGAAAAAAAAAAAAAAAAAGGTTCCGACGAATTGAGAACCTCCTCCTTTTTGAAGTCAGTTAATAATGTAGAAAGGATGGCTTCAATCTAATCTACAATACTTTTCCCATTTTGGGTAAACTTACTACAATAAATTAACGTTACTTCAATAAATATAAACCGTCTACAGTGCTGTGATCTTATTGCAGAAGTAGAGAAGACTCTATTAGAGCGATACATTTATAATTGTTTCTCTATGTTTTTTTTTTTTTTGTCAGGAACTTCTAATTATGTTAGTACTTATTTCTGTTGAATGTGAACGGTTAATTTAAATATGAATGTTCTACATAATTACACCCCTATCGACATCGACATCACAACACGTCACTATTAAATATTTTTCCTTACTAAGTATTTAATTATCAAGTAATATTCGTCGGTGTAGCCGCGGCCGTGTGGCAATTACCGTCTCGTTGACAACCCACTTAAATTAAATATTAACACAAAATTAAATATTTTCGTTCTCATTAAAATTCTTTGCAGTTTTAATAAATAAAATCTTGCGTTTTTCTCATGAAAGTAGAACTATCGGTGGCCGGTCAAATATAGACTTTTCGAATTTTTCATTATACTCGTATGTAAAGCAACGTGTGTTTGCGCTTTATCGGTACATTTAAAATTCGATCAAGCTTTGTGTGTTTTGTATGCTCTTTGCTTTTTACCCATTGTAATTTTTGAATGTCACATTTTCAAAACTTATTTTTATAGTGTTTCAGGCCAGTTTAAAAATTATTTTATTGTTTAAAAAGAATATGCCCTGAATCGCAAATCGAAAATCTGACTTTTTAGCATTGAAAAATAAGTTACAAGTAATTCTTATCAGCAAAAAATAAAATGTAAATAAAAAACTAAGAACCTCGAGAAATAGATTTAGAATATAGTAAACGAATAATTACCAGGATTGCAATAAGTATGCTATTATAGATACATTGTTTACATGAAAGTAAACTTTAAAATATTTGTTTTGTCTTTATGCTACACTAGCTTTTGCCAGCGGCTTCGCCCGCGTGGATGTCGGGAAATGACAGGAACGTACTACCAGGAATTCCTTCCTTATTCCTTGTCTACATTATAAAGGGAACCTCTGTGCAAAATTTCAGCTTTCCAAGGGTTTGGGCTGGTCGTTGATGAGTCAGTCAGTTAGTCAGGACTTCTCTTTTTATTTATATAGATTAAAAAACCCTACCCTACATTTGATACAGTGCAAAACAGAACAAAGACTGCGTTAAGCTCTTGGCCGTTTTTCGCAATTTTTTATAACATCCATAATCCAACATCTAAAGCTAAAATCCACCTGTTGATATTTCAAAAGAGAGAAATATGAAAAAAATATTTTTAAAACCACACTCAGGACGTCGGCGTCGCTACTAGCTTGCTACTCGTAGACTGTATTAGGTAGGTACTATAGATAGTCCTACTTGGAAACGTGTTTTTCTTCAAAAATAAATTAGCAATTTTTCTGTGGTAGTTCGAAACAAACGACACTGAGTACCCTACGTATGTTTAATCCATTTATTTAGTTCAAAAATTGGGTGAGAGAAATGTCTATTTTCATAGACATGTAGGTACTTCGGGCAGAAGTAGTTCGCGACGCCATCCGAATACCAAACAGCAAGCATACAAGGTTTAATTAAAATTGCTCTAGTACTTAGTTTGAAACAAGTTAAACTACACATTTCGACTTAGTATTGTATAGCATGGCAACACTGGCAACGAATAAAATCGCATTTTACGATACTTTGTTTATTTGCTACGTGTACGTACACATGTCCAATTGTAATACAAACACTGTGTACAATTTGTATTCTAGTCGGTATTTAATAATATTTCTGTATTCAACTTTTTGCATATAATAAACTGATTTGATTTGATTTTGATTTGAAGCATTTTAAGTAGAAATTGAAAATTAAGGACGTGAAGCGGTAAATTTTTATTTGATTTTTCTGACACATCGAACACCCTTTGAAATGAAACTAAAAAGTTTCAAAACTATTTCACGTACCTAAACCTAGGTAATAAATTAAAAAGTGTAATTTTACTGTACAATGTATGGGAGACAGGGTCTGGTTCCCTTTATCAAAATGGAACAAGCGGTCAAAAGGTAACAATTGTGACAATTTGTCTTGAATTCGAAGCTTGATAGAAGTGGGTCAACAGTTACAAAGGTTAAGGCGTTGATGAAAAAGTACACAATATGCTTATATTGATTAAATCGCATGTGTACTCAATTAACGTCGGCCATCTTTATTGCAGGTGCACGCTAGTACTTAAAGCGTACGGTACTGGTCGTAGTCGTCACCTACATGGCACATGGCACAACGTGGCTACGTATGCTTGGAACTGTCACGACCGTTACCGACACGGAACCGTTTGTCCTCAAGACCTAACCACTTAGCACACCTTACTGTAGCTGGTTTACGTATCTATTACATTATAAATTATTAGTCTCTTTAAAAGAAAGGTACATACTATAATTCCACCTAAAAGTACATTATGCGGCCGTGTCGCATATGGCAAGTATGGCACATAAAGTATTAGAAAATGTTTGGCTTTTTAGAGCGTCACTCATACAATTTTTTGGATTTTGTTTTCAAATTGGTTAGATGTATGAGTTTCCTCGATAGTGGGGAATACATCGATAAATTTTGTGTTTTTAAAATTCCTTAACAAAATGTTAAATCATTTGGATTTTCCATATGTTTTATTTGACTATATTTTTTACTGCTGTACCTACTAAAACCGAAACATGATTACTTGAAATTTTTTCGATAAAATAAAATCCAAAGTAGCACCGTCTATTTTCTGTTTTTATACGTAAACAGGTCCTTATTGTGAAGTAAGATTTGCTTTAAATCGAAGGTATTTCAATATGTTAAGAACTTACTATGCTAAAACTTGATTTAAGTATAGCATTTTGTCATAAATTTACATTTAAACAAAGCGTGTTTAGTTCCAGTGCGCGTGAGAGTCTTCTATCTCGCGCGTCAAACTTGACAACCATAACTACACACCGACCTAAACCACGCCACGCTTTGATGTATCGTCTTAACGACCACATGCTGGAAAAAGGTTTATTTTCTGATACAAATTAAATTATTAGGTAAACTATACACATCACACTAATATTATAAAGGCGAAAGTATGTGAGTGTGTGAGTGTGTGTGGGGGTGTGTGAGTGTGTGTATGTTTGTTACTTCTCATGCTCAAATGGCAGAACCGATTTGGATGAAATTTGGTATGTAGATAGCTTATACCCTGGATTAACACATAAGATACTTTTTATCCCGGTCTACGCGGGTGAAACCGCGGGGCGCAGCTAGTTTTATAAATAAAGTCGCTTTTCTTGTCCGTTTGTGTAATTG
The DNA here is from genome assembly GCA_946251885.1 of Cosmia pyralina. NCBI lineage: Eukaryota > Metazoa > Arthropoda > Insecta > Lepidoptera > Noctuidae > Cosmia > Cosmia pyralina. Next base: position 20,328,864 of record OX276346.1, read on the forward strand.
CGTTGTCCTAAACTACGCAACGCATTTTGATGCAATTTTTCACCATCGGTTAGAAAATTTATTCCGCAAGGTTTATGTGCATAATATATGATTTTTGTCAAGTTTTAAAAACCGTGCGAAGCAGGGCAGGTTCCCGAGTTGTAATTCTCACGCCTTCGCGTTAGAGTAAAGTTGATACTTAGTTGAAACTGTGTAGCTAGAGCAAAGTTTTAACAAGCAATGGTTCCGATTCTGTTGTATATATATGTAAAATTGCTTACTTATAGCTATTAGCATCTTATTCTGCAAAAAAAAACCTCTAAATTTAGAAACAATTTTGACACAACTAAAATCGAGTTTGACAATCGTGACTCCGCGTGGTATAGTGCTCGTAGTATATTTGACCCGGTGGCTTTAATTGGGACTAAGGAAATCACTAAAAAAAGTGAGAAGGCTTGTCATAATTTGTTCAACGAGCAGGGAGGGGGTAGCTCAACGTGTTTTTTATGGAATTTTTTTTTTTTGGTACCTGAAGGGTTTTATAAAGGGGGTCAAATTTTCATTATTTTTGCGATAGGACACACCGTTTTCGAGATATAAGCAAAAGAAAAAAAAAATACAGTACTGTTTTTGCACTTAAAAGTCAAGGTGTTGGTGTGAATTGTTCATGATAACTAATTTTGTTCTACACCTTTTTAATCGCGATTAAAAATAGTCTGATTTAGTTTCACAATTAAAATTTTAGGTGAAAACAGTAAAATTCAGAATAGCAAAATTGCCATTTTCACTAAATTAATAACTCAGTACAATATTAGTGCTGTCAAACTAAAATATAGTTAAGTTGTGTCACTTTAGTCAATTTCAGAATGGGAAATCGTCGTTTGACAGGAATAAACTAAATTTTAGTGATTTTTAGTCTAGTTTAGAGGCATTTGTGACAAGAGAATCGGCACCAATGTGTATGAATTCATGTGTAAAAGTATCCAACGTACTATTGGACAAACTTCCGCATGCTCACCTTTAAGGCGATAATCGCACAGCACGGCTCTCGACTCGATCGCCCGATGCATGTGTTAGAAAGTGGATTGTACACTAACCTTATAGGTATATATATATCCACTTAATTAAAAGCTTTGTATGTCAAGATGATTATTAGTTATTTACTGTGTATGAAACTAGTTATGAACATGGTGTGTAAGGAAAGGGTTTCATGAAGAAAAGCACAGAAAGACAAGACTAGGTATTTATTATTTCAATTAGGCTTGTCAATAATTATTTATCTAAGAAAGCTATTTGTCCGTTCGCAAAACTAGGTCATCGTGGAGAAGAAGGGACAAGAAACTCCACGGGAACTGAAGTGTTTTATCAATACATATTTACATTAGGATCAGTCATAGTTAGGTATCACATTACCTTATAAATATAGATCAGATCATCATAGATCATTTCTCAAAGTTAGCAACTATAACACTATATAGGAACTGCACAATATCATGAGCAATATTAGTCGTATTATAACACATACCGAACAACATAGTTATCAACAATAATCAAGATATAATATTATCAATCAACTTACATGAACATTGTAGTTAGATCTTTCACAAGATCCAAGAGAATCCATTTTACACAGAACTTCTGCTATGCAGCGTGGTGTTTTACATTGGCTTAGCCAATGACGTATTATAACTTTTAGCAACTTAATAATTACGGACATGGGACACCACTCATGGTCTGTCTGTACCGTTTAACAGTTGTAACCAAAAGACTTGGATGATAGGACTTCCTTAGCAGCTTTATATTTACGGCAGACACCAGAGGGTCTTTACCGTACGACAGCTAGCATAACGAGTCCCCTAATTCGGGGTAGTCCCGTCTTTTATAGTTTTTAAATATTACTCCTACCTACCTACTAGGTACACACTATTCCCACCTCTTGGCGCCATTTTAGACCAATCACAGATGGTTATACATAATTGACAAATAACTTCTAAAATAGGTATTAATTAACAAATCATATATTGCGAGACTGTTTTAAAACATTAAGGGATCATTTAGGAATACAGTTATTGTTTATTTATAATCTAGAAGTAAGATCTGTTACGATATTAGTTTCAACCAATCAAGGGTCACGATTTATTTCTGCCAATCACAGGCCATGACTATTGTTACAAGTTATTTAGAAATAACTTGGTACATAGAAATTGCAATGTAAAATCATGAGAAACATTATTAATATCATATTAATTATTACTTATTCATTTACAGTATTGTTATTATAATTAAGTATAAACTTGATTATCAGTAGCCACCATCATTGCCTATTGTGCGACAACTCTACAATCGTTGTTGGTAATACGAGTCTTTTAAGTCACAATATAAGCAATTAATATAAAATACATCTGTCTATGAAATATCAATCAAAGAAATGCAAATAACAATATGTACATTTCTACATATAAAACATTAATTTACGTTTAATAAAGTTTATTCAAATGTTATTGAAATGGAACGTTTCCGAACGTCACTGTCATCTGTCATTCTGACAGAGTGACACTGACGTTCGTAATAAGATTATCAATAAACTATTCAATTACTTAATTATTCTCCATAAATACGAACAATCGTTAATAATCCAACACGGCCATACTGATTAGTACTTTGCTCTCAAAGGACTTACAATAACATAGTCTTAAAACTTCGTTTTTGTGCACTAAAATCTAACAAAGTAGTAACAAGAGTTTCATCTTTATAAACACTAGTGTAAAGTTGATAAATATTTATATAAATATCCATAATCCAACACTGCTATTCTGATTATTAATTCGTTAACGAAGTACGTACTTAGCACACAGAAACACTATCTGACTTATCAAGACCAAATACGAATAATAATAAGTTTTTAGTGACAGATTCAAATGTTCCAACTTTTTATGTTAATTTTCTAGTTTAGGTAATTAGATTATACTAAACCAATAACAATTACTATTTATCTAGACACCTTGTCTGCTGCTGGTGTGAAAGAATAGTATCAAGTAAATAGTCAACCAGCGGTATAAATTATTATCAAATGAATAATCATTTCAGAGTAATATTTAGTTTACAAAACAAAACAACTGAAAAACAATAATCCATCTATCTAACCATTGAATCAAACACCAACTAGTATTCATTGTATAGCTAATCCAAACAACACATCGCTCGGTCAATCTGACAATATTGGTGCAAACTGTATTGATCATCCATATTACATTTTCTGTTAATTAATTCCAAATTATAACATGGTTACTCAGTTGGCACCTAAGTACTCTACGTTGTAGTAAAAAGTTATAAGCCAAATCAAAATTATAGAGAACCACAACATCAGTTCCGACAAAATTAAAAGTTTATTTTAACCATACTATCAGTAAGCGCTTTGAAAGTGAAAAACCATTTAATAAAGATAATTAATAATAACCTTTAACCTTGGGTCATATTTTTTTATCAACAAGTTATGTGATGTTTGCTAATTCTTACATATTAGTACAACGGATAAAAGAAAAATATAATTATGATTCATCTACTCTATGACATAGTACAAACTTTAAATTCTGGCTTTACTACTGACCTATGTAATGTTTTTATTCATGTTAATCAGTTCTCCAATTTTCCTCAAAATGTATCATTATGAACACCAGAATCTAAAATCAGTATTTCTGTGACACAGTTCAATTTCTGTTAACTAACAGATTCTCAAAACAATATTAGAATCTTTATTATGCAATGTATCATCATATGTGTATACTTGCATTTTGTTTATGTGATGCTAAGCTCCATCCTATGTGAAAACTTGCATTTTGTTCTCAGCCCCATCTATGTGAGCACTAGAATCTCTTTCTAATGTCAAGCGGCATCCTATGTGAACACTTGCATTTTATTCTTAGCCTCCTTGTGAGCACTAGAATTTCTCCATAATGCCCAGCTTCATCCTATGTGAAAACCTGCATTATAATATTGTCAGCCTCATGTTAGTGAGAACTACAATCTCAAATTATTCTTTCCAAGTTTCATCCATATGTGAACACTTTTATTCCATTGTCAGCCTCATTTTTGTGAGAACTACAATTTTAACCTTTCTTGCCAAGTTTCATCCTGTGTGAAAACTTGTATCCTATTCAGTCTCATCTTTGTGAGAACTAGAATTAATTATAATCTAGTAGATAACTAACATAGTAACCACATATATAGTCTGCTCTTGTATCCTATTCAGTCTCATCTTTGTGAGAACTAGAATTAATTATAATCTAGTAGGTAACTAACATAGTAACCACATATATAGTCTGCTCTTGTATCCTATTCAGTCTCATCTTTGTGAGAACTAGAATTAATTATAATCTAGTAGGTAACTAACATAGTAACCACATATTATATAGTCTGCTCTTGTATCCTATTCAGTCTCATCTTTGTGAGAACTAGAATTAATTATAATCTAGTAGGTAACTAACATAGTTACCACATATATAGTCTGCTTACGGATAAAAAGTAATAAAGTGTAAGTTTTAATTTGATCTATTTCAAATTCAATAAATAAAAAAACTTAAAGCAAAATGTTGCACAAGATTTAGGTACTTACTTTTGGATTTTATTATTGTTATTAGTAAAAACCATAACTATAAAATTTAATTTAGATTGCAAGGTGCTCATTTAATATGTTTTACCTGTTTTTAACAAAAAGTGATATAACTGCTGAATTCAATTATTTTAAAAAACTTCATAAGCAAAATATTACAAGGTTCATAACAATAATGAGTTTATGACCTTTCCTCAGAATAATATTTACCATGTTATTATTTAAATTATAAAATGTAAAAAGATTTAACCATATTTTTTTTTTTTGTTTTGCAACTGATTTAAGCCATAAGATTATTTATTATGTTATACTGGTAGGTATATTTTTTTTTGTGAAATATCACTTTTACAAACTCATTATCTCATTGCATTTACTTGGTTTTAGCAGTAAGCAGATGATATTAATTATTGATTTTATAAGTTAAGCTTCACAAGTCAATTGAAGGTAATTAATGTTCTTAGGCAAGTACTTAAGGAATACTTTTATGCAAAATACTGGTCAATTTCATATAACAAAACCTGCTTCTTAAGTCTTTAAAATACCAGTTGAAGCTTAACTTTTATTGACAAACTTTTGTTTTAAAATTCTATTTTATAGACATAGGTTACAAAAACTTTCCTAAGATGCACCAACAGCAAGAGATGGTCTCAGATTAAATAATAATAAAGCAGAGCCTCTAAAGGCATTACCGACTTTAGCTAATTTGTAGGTACCGCTGCTCCATTGAATTCTTGGGATGTTTTTTGAAGATGTTGTAGCAACTTGCATCTCCGCAGGGACTGTGCTGGCTCTCAGATGGTAGCACGTTGTCATCGTTATGGTGAGGGTTGAGTCAACGACTCGCAGACACCATCGGCTTCCAGCAAAACACGGATTGCTCCAACATTGATCATGAAAATAGCAAAATAATATTCATTAGAAATCTTTTATGTAAGACGGAGCACTATCCCACTTCTGATGTTAGAAAGTGGATTGTACACTAACCTTATAGGTATATATATATCCACTTAATTAAAAGCTTTGTATGTCAAGATGATTATTAGTTATTTACTGTGTATGAAACTAGTTATGAACATGGTGTGTAAGGAAAGGGTTTCATGAAGAAAAGCACAGAAAGACAAGACTAGGTATTTATTATTTCAATTAGGCTTGTCAATAATTATTTATCTAAGAAAGCTATTTGTCCGTTCGCAAAACTAGGTCATCGTGGAGAAGAAGGGACAAGAAACTCCACGGGAACTGAAGTGTTTTATCAATACATATTTACATTAGGATCAGTCATAGTTAGGTATCACATTACCTTATAAATATAGATCAGATCATCATAGATCATTTCTCAAAGTTAGCAACTATAACACTATATAGGAACTGCACAATATCATGAGCAATATTAGTCGTATTATAACACATACCGAACAACATAGTTATCAACAATAATCAAGATATAATATTATCAATCAACTTACATGAACATTGTAGTTAGATCTTTCACAAGATCCAAGAGAATCCATTTTACACAGAACTTCTGCTATGCAGCGTGGTGTTTTACATTGGCTTAGCCAATGACGTATTATAACTTTTAGCAACTTAATAATTACGGACATGGGACACCACTCATGGTCTGTCTGTACCGTTTAACAGTTGTAACCAAAAGACTTGGATGATAGGACTTCCTTAGCAGCTTTATATTTACGGCAGACACCAGAGGGTCTTTACCGTACGACAGCTAGCATAACGAGTCCCCTAATTCGGGGTAGTCCCGTCTTTTATAGTTTTTAAATATTACTCCTACCTACCTACTAGGTACACACTATTCCCACCTCTTGGCGCCATTTTAGACCAATCACAGATGGTTATACATAATTGACAAATAACTTCTAAAATAGGTATTAATTAACAAATCATATATTGCGAGACTGTTTTAAAACATTAAGGGATCATTTAGGAATACAGTTATTGTTTATTTATAATCTAGAAGTAAGATCTGTTACGATATTAGTTTCAACCAATCAAGGGTCACGATTTATTTCTGCCAATCACAGGCCATGACTATTGTTACAAGTTATTTAGAAATAACTTGGTACATAGAAATTGCAATGTAAAATCATGAGAAACATTATTAATATCATATTAATTATTACTTATTCATTTACAGTATTGTTATTATAATTAAGTATAAACTTGATTATCAGTAGCCACCATCATTGCCTATTGTGCGACAACTCTACAATCGTTGTTGGTAATACGAGTCTTTTAAGTCACAATATAAGCAATTAATATAAAATACATCTGTCTATGAAATATCAATCAAAGAAATGCAAATAACAATATGTACATTTCTACATATAAAACATTAATTTACGTTTAATAAAGTTTATTCAAATGTTATTGAAATGGAACGTTTCCGAACGTCACTGTCATCTGTCATTCTGACAGAGTGACACTGACGTTCGTAATAAGATTATCAATAAACTATTCAATTACTTAATTATTCTCCATAAATACGAACAATCGTTAATAATCCAACACATGCGTTTTTGACCAATAGGACGCATGTTTGTTTTTGATTTGATTTGATGCTAATGTTTATTGTTATTTTTCGTTACATGCCCTGTACTCACACAAATGCATATTTTCTCTAATTAGGCGAAATCGGGAAGGGGTGCGGTATGTCACTAGTTGCGCTTCCGCAGAAATATTTTCTAAACTGAGCATGCTTAAGTTTTGCTGATAGTACCTACTATAAATACTACAGTCGTAAGTTATTACTACTTATTGAAAATCGGCAACCATGGGTCCTTCGCCTTCGGTGGTGTTTACTAAAACATATCTAGAATTAAAAATCGTATCAACTGTTTTTGTGCCTTTACCGCACTAGGGCAATAAAGATCCGTCTATTTTATTATTCGAATTAATTTTATTAGCCGTATAAATGTCTTACTTTAATTTAAATTTAGTAACGGTTATGTTATAGCTTTCAAGTATCAATTTTATTAACGCTATAAGCTTTATTGTAGAGCTTTAGAACTCGTGCTTCACAGAAAAAGCCCAAACTGCCACTAATATCCGATGAACCATTTTATCATTTTAAAGTCTACTAAAAGCTCCACAATGAGGTCAAATGAGTTGTTATTCAAAAAAGCAATCGCTGCGGATAGCATTGATTAGCACTTAACACACTTTTATATGCCAAACACCTCAATATGTATGACGCAAAAGGTGAATGTCTGAGTGTTCGTTGATTCATAATATAAAAATTTAATCTCATAGTTTATGTCTTTTCAATAACAACTACTCCAGATGTGTTTATTTATATGCCTAGCGTTGCGGTCTTCAGCGGAACGGGAGCAATGTTATGTATTTTGTTTGTTTGCAAAGTGTTCAAGGATGTGATGAAATTATAAGATTGCCGCAGTAAAGGATTTATCTAGAACTTGAATTTCAATTCAAAAACTCATTTGGATGATCAAATAAGGAATGAAGTATGATACTGTCTGGATCTGAATCCGAAAAACAAGTATTCATTTCTGAAAGTTTTTCGAGGGTCGAACCGAAATAGGTGAAGCCTGTTCATTTTTTAGGGTTCCGTACCTGAAAAGGAAAACACGGAACCCTTATAGGATCAACTTTTCTCAGGAAGGCGTGGGGGTACCATGTTGAAATTTATATCAAATACGTAGGTCTATGGTCCCTTGAAGTTCTAAAAAAATCAAGCTTCTAAGCCAACGCAATAAGACAATACGGCCATTTATGCGTGATATTTTGATACTCGCAATAAGTAAATCAAAACTTATGGGGTACTTCTCGTTTACCTAGAATCATGAAATTTGGCAAGAAATAAGGTCTCACAGCACAAGTAAAAAGAAAAGGAAAAGGTCCGAAAATCGATAATTTGTAGTTCTATCACTTAAACAAAATTGGTGATTAAGTATTCTTTTTGCAGTTGGAGAATTGACCGTAATGTAGGTTATATCGATGTATGGAAGAACATGATTTTTTTGAGATAATTTCTTTTCAACTACGGAATCCTTGTGCGTGGTCCGAGACGCACTTGGCCGATTTTTTAGAGCTATAATATTGTTTTCAGACTTTTGAGCTTTTCGTTTTTTATTTAGTAATACATTACAGAGGGTGTTGGGCTTTCTAGAAAATCACTTATTTGACAATTGATACCAGCAATCGGATTGCGAATGGTGTCTGAAGTAGCAACCCGAGCCGAGGCGTGAGGCGGCGGCCCGCATGCTCCCACGGTCTCGTCTTACGATACGTGCGCCTGCCCACCAGTCCCACCACCGCGTCGCCACTTGATCACACAACTTGGTCGCGCCATTTACAATGCGGAACACGTGTGTCCAAGTGCCATGTATATTAAAGTAGAACAAAGACACTGTTCGTACGTCGTACTCAGTGCTACACCCGCTCAAAATAAATACAGAGCACATACAGAGCAGCTAACACTGCGGACTAAAATTGTCATGTACACGTAAGACCTAGTAATTACATTTCGTAATCCGCTTGAAATTTGATACAAGGAAATTATAATGATATTATGTAATATTTAAGCTCTCACATACAAATAGACCAGATATAAAAACTTTTTGAAACCCAAAATATTGTGCAGTACAACTATTTTGTTAATGTCCCTCGGCAAACTTCGTGTATCGTTAGACGTCGGATTTCTACTATACTTCTTTATAGATCTACAAAAAAGCAACCCTACACTACAATCATGTTATCACGCTACACTACGCACTACACTTCAGTTATATGTATGTTTAGTGAAAACTCCTAAGTGTATTTTTAGTTGCAACAGCATTAAATTAAAATGCCTAAATTAAAAAATATAACTAATTAACAAATTTTTAACTTATCAAAAAAATAAACATTTATTTTTCAGTTTGTATCAATTTTTGACCTTGTCAGTGATGTGTTATAGGCACCTCGCCGTCGATATAGTTAAACATAGTTTGGCATTATATATTATTATGTAAGGACATGGTTATATTTTGCCATATAGTCGGAAAATGTATAAGTTTCAGGTGGATGTAGTTAATTAGCGATACAGCGCTCAATATTATTTGATAGGGGAGCTGATATAAGCACAGCTAAAGATAATAAATAAGATAATGTAAACACAGTCGGTGGTCTGAAAACCAACCCCAGGGCAAATGTTTCTCTTGTAAACAGTTTCTCATTATTATGTGTAGGGTTATGGAAGAAGTTAATGAACAACTTTAATGAAGCTTAATTACTAATTGTGTTGAGAAGTAGTAAGTATTACGTCAATACACCTACGACGACCAGCATCTGTGGCAACACTAACAATGAATGACAATAAAGCCTGTCACTCGCGGCACAGACGAAACGAAGTGATTACACGAAACAATGTGAACGAAAATAGATCACGTTTTACCGTCGAATAAAAAAAAATCTATGGTCGACTATGTCCTTTTTTTCAATTTATATTATATCAATAAAATTCTTTCACATAAATGCGTGCCATTTGTTAGTGGCCGGGAGCGGAGCGCGCCGCCAACCGCCGCGTCGCCGTTGACATTCAATGTTGATTCAAATGCGTCCACATCCCGACAATCCGCGTACCGTACTTATCTACACGCAATTTATTCTAATATCTCTAAAGTTTTATTAAAACCCTTATATGTGCATATTTTACTGAAGCCGATGGGTAAATGTTATCTTGCTGGCTAAGTATACCTATACCCTTCATAAACTTAGGTAGGTATTCTTATTCTTACATTATTTGAGCTGGAAGTTTTCAATTTATAAATAGAAATAATATGAAAATGATGGATTGATCCACCGCCTCGCGGGATCGCACTTCGTAGAATAGATTGGAAACACTCCCGCATTTACTTAGTTTACATTCAATGAAAAATTATGATTGAAACTCTGAGTTTAAAGCTTCTTTGTTTCTTTGAGTCAACTCAACTGTCTAAGGATATTTATGAAATGCTTTGAAATTCTCTTTTAATGATTTTCAATCACTGTCAAAGGCGAAATTGATCAAACGAGATCAATTTTCGTCTTTCGTCGATTAGACAACATACCTAGTACTTAATTTTCAGATACTTTAAAACTATTTATGGACATAATAGTCGTGCGAAGGTCTTACCTTGGTGTTTTCAAGTTGTTAGCAAGTCTATGAAATATAAAGTGACACTTATTTTAAATGTCGATTTCAGTAATTACAAGTCTAATCGCTCGTTTTCATGGTCTAAGCTATAATAAATGAGTTTTCACGACAGCGACAAAGATATTACGAGTACTTTGTATCCCAAGACTCGAGTTTGGCACTCGATATTAAATGACTGTTGGATAGAGCATTCAGAAGTAGAATAAATTATGGTTTAATAAAACTGAAAAACACGCTTTAATACCATTACCTAAATTGAACTAAACTTTTTAGTTCAAAATAAATTTTTCAATATAAGAAAAACAAAACTACTGTTAAATATTGTTAAGAAATTAGTAGTAATTGTAAGAACTCATGCTGCCTATGATATAGGTTTATCCTAGTACAGGCATCATACTTTGTAATACCTATATTATTTCTGTATTTTAACAATTTTTTTTTTTTGGAATAAAATTCTATTCTATTCTAAAGTGATTAACGAGAAAATTAATGTCATTGTAAAAAAGGCGTGGGGTGCTCGATATTAATTGTTATATTTTTATTTATTTAATATTTATTACCAAAATATCTTACTATTTCTTTTATTTATTTTTTACCAAGATATGTTACTATTTCTATTTCGAATTACAGAGTTAGTGTAAGAATGTCGTACATAGCACCCCACGCTTATTTTACAGTGACATTAATTTTCTCGTTAATCACTTTATTCTTATATAGAAAATTTTATTTTTTACTTTTTAGTTTAGTTTAATGGTATTAAAGCGTGTTTTTTAGTTTTTTTTTAACTATACTTTCTTTTTCATTTTTTAATTCGATCTACTATAAAAGCGTGATTTTTAGTTTTTTAAACTATATTTTTTTTAAATTACTGTTTTGTCATCGGGCCCTGATAAGTGTGCAAAATTTCGAATTAATCTGACCATTTAAAGTCATACAAAATCGACCATATAAAATCGAGTTTAAAAATTCCATTACACATAGGTGAAGCTAATAAAAGCGTGTTAAAAATATTACATGATAGTATTTTAATTAGTTCTACATTCTCTTTTTCTGAAAATGCAACTAAAATTAGCCCTGCATAAAAGTAAATTTCTTTTTATCAGCATGGGTCAAGTAAGATAATATTAGGTTGGGGAAAAAGTCTTTTCGCATTATAGTATGTATGAACTTAAAATAAAATCTCTTTGGCTATACTATTTGTATCTGGCTGGTTTTGGTATCATTGACAGTTTAAATTTTAAAGAACATAATTCCAAATTCAAATTAGGAAAATGTGTGATTTTCATTTGTTTTTCGTACTGTCAAGGTGAGTGAATCTAATGAAGAAATTCGATACATTTTAAAATTTTACTACAAAAAAGGTAAAAACGGAACGCAAGCCAGGAAAAAAATTTGCGATGTTTATGGACCCAGTGCAGTGTCTGTGAGAGTAGCACAAGTTTGGTTTAAACGTTTTCGATCTGGAAATTTTGATGTCAAAGATGCACGTCGCTCTGGTCGCCCTATTACGGATAAAATGGATGCCATTTTTGAAAAAGTGGAGCAAGATCGGCATATCAGTAGTTACGACGTAGCTGAAGAACTGGGAATTGACCACAAACCAGTTTTGGCGCATTTGAAAAAAACTGGGTACACAAAAAAGCTCGATATTTGGGTACCTCACGAGCTCACTGAAATAAACCTAATGAACCGTGTACTCATTTATGATTCTTTATTACGACGTAATGAAACCGAACCATTTTTGAAGAAGCTGATAACTGGTGATGAAAAGTGGATCACGTACGACAAGAACGTGCGAAAAAGGTCGTGGTCAAAGGCCGGTCAGGCTTCACAGACTGTGGCGAAACCCGGGTTAACTCGCAACAGGGTGAAGCTGTGTGTGTGGTGGGATTGGAAGGGCATTATTCATTATGAGCTGTTACCACCAGGCAGGACCATCGATTCTGAACTCTACTGCGAACAAGTGATGAGATTAAAGCAAGAAGTTGATAGAAAGCGGCCGGAATTAATCAACAGAAGGGGTGTGGTTTTTCATCATGATAACGCTAGACCTCACACATCTTTAGCCACTCAGCAAAAATTAAGAGAGTTTGGCTGGGAGGTGTTAATGCATCTGCCGTATAGTCCTGACCTTGCACCTTCAGATTTCCACCGGTTTCGGTCTCTTCAGAATTCTTTAAGCAGTGTCAGGTTAATATCACGACAGGACTGCCAAAACCACTTGTCGCGGAATTTTGATCAGAAGTCCCAAAAATTCTATAGCAATGGGATCATGTCCCTACCTACAAGATGGCAAAAAGTTATCGAACAAAATGGTACCTACATACTTCAGTTAAATGTAAATTATGTATATTAAAAAATGTTTTGAATTTTCTTAAAAAATGCGAAGAAACTTTTTCCCCAACCTATTAATAACATGGGACACGCACGTAAGCTTCCTTCTATTATAAATTTATAACTTATAACTAAGTTATGTTGATAGCAGTAATAATAAAAGGTGGCCTACTTAGTTCTTATCATAAAACCTTTCAGTTTCGTTTGTCAATCGAAGACGTCGAGGGGAGCTTTGTAGTCCCAAAGTAATAGACCTTAATTACGCTATTAAATCCTCGAAACAAAATCGATACGCTTTAATTTAATAAATTTGGTAGGAACAAGAATTCAGTCAAGTATTCCTGTACTTGATAAAGAATGCGTAGAACGCTGAGTTCACGAACGCTGCTACATAAATCATTAAGCGAAAACATAGGTAGGTACTCGTGCGCACGATATGTACACGTACACGTACGGATTTGTTGACCCAGTTCTACTTATGACTGCATTACTTTGTATATTTAAAAACTAATATTAAAAAGTGTGTTTGTTTGTACGCCAATGCAGATGTTAGGAAATGTAGACCAATTTAAATAAACTCTTACTGCAGCATGTTTGTTGATATAAGGAAATGATGAAACTCCGGACGGCCAGTGGCGAGTTACGAAGTAATGAACATAAGCGTACCGATGCTACTTTGCAATATTTTCACTTTTCAGCGCCGACGTGGTGCCGACTGAAAGAGTCGGTATGTGTGACGTAAATGTACTAATGTTTTGATTTCTCCGTGAAGATGTGTGAAAGATTTATTCAAACGGCAGAACTTGGTTGAGTAAATAGGTAGTTTTGAATCGAAAGAAATGAAATAATTTCTCGTGAAATATCTTTTAGTTGCTAACTCATTTAAATATTAATGGAATGTAAGATGTTCTTGCTCTAGATCCCTAAGCAGAGTGGGTCTGTCCTCATAGTTCAAGTGTGACTTTTTTTCCATCTTTTAACTCATGAATATGAAGATCGATCTCTTTCCTTAAGGTGACGATAAACGACTTATACTGAAGATCACGTCTAAACAAGTAGTGTTAATAATTTGGAAAAAAAAAATGTTAAAAGAGCATTTTCTATGTTTATATTACTGTAATTATTTTTAAAGTTACGTTTAACGCGGATAAATAATTGGGAATCACGCAAAAACTATCGAGCGTATTTTTATGAAACCTTCACCATTTTAAAGATAATTTAATGATTTATCTTTTAGTATACGTGTTTTAATATAATACCTTTTGTTTTATGTGTAATAAATTAATAATGTGTCTAATTTGGGACAGCGCTCCTTGATGTGCGAGACCTATAACTGGGAACAAGCAAGCTAACTAGCTAGCTAGCTTGTGATATATCTGCGTCTAAACGGTTAGCAGAGATCAGCGATAATGTGACAAAACAGACTCCCACATCACGATCACGTACTAATGACACGTGACCTTGCAGATATTGTTACCATTACTTTCGCCCTTCCTGCCTTTTACTTTTTCAACATTTCGCAATTCATAATGATTTGTATTTACTCTATGCATGATCGAATCAGTGACTCGAAAGATATAGTTGATGAAAAAGTTATAAATATACATAATTATAAATAATAAATAAATAGGTAAAACCGGGGGCCATTTGCGGTGAACCACATTTCAACCTTATTATTACCTACCTTAGTAATAAAAGCGGCCAAGTGCGAGTCGGACTCGCCCATGAAGTGTTCCGTAGCAGCAAGTAACATAATATAAAAGTTCTTGTAGTTCGTTGTAACTTTGATCGATGTTTTAATAATAGACCGATTTATGACGTATTAAAAAAAACTACTTACTAGACATCGTTCAAACAAATTTTCGGTGGAAGTTTACATGGTAATGTACCTACATCATATATTTTTTTTTATTTTTATCATTCTCTTATTTTAGAACTTACAGGGGGGGGGGGGGGGGGGGCACATTTTACCACTTTGGAAGTGTCTCGCGCGCAAACTATTCAGTTTAGAAAAAAAATATATTTGAAACCTCCATACCATTTTTGAAGACCTGTCCATAGATACCCCACACATATGGGTTTGATGAAAAAAATTTCGAGTTTCAGTTCTTAGTATGGGGAACCCCCAAAATTTTTTTTTCTATTTTTGTGTGAAACTCTTAATGCGGTTCACAGAATACATCTACTTACCAAGTTTCAACAGTATAGTTCTTATAGCTTCGGAAAAAGTGGCTGTGACATACGGACGGGCAGACAGACAGACAGACATGACGAATCCTTAAGTGTTCCGTTTTTTGCCATTTGGCAACGGAACTCTAATAAAAGGTGGTCCACCGCAAATGTCCGCGACCGTACCTACACAAGCACTACACGTAACCCTTAACTAATTTTATAAATGCGAAAGTGAGTTTGCTTGTTACGCTTTCACGCTAAAACGGCTGAACGGATTTGGATGAAAAACACATGGGTAGATTATGACCTGGAGAAGGGCTACTTTTCATCCTGGATCGCAGACGAAGTCGCGGGCAGCAGTATGTTAAAAAAGGCAAAATGACGTCCAACCCTAATCTGTATAAAAGTAATGGAAAGTGGCACGACATTCTCAAAATCTTCATGCATTTCTAAAGCGTAGAAAGAGCTTCACCGGTGTAGCTAGATTAAACAACGTATTTTTAAAATGTCAGATTTTATGGCCGAGGTTTCTTATCAAAAATATATTACGAGAATAAATTTCCAAGTTGATGAGAATGAAATAATTTACAAAATAATGTAACCTTTGCCATAGATTAATAAATTAATCTGTGCCTTTGCGCCAAATGTGGTTTGAATGTTTAGTAGGTACTTGTTTTGCAAGACGTAATCGAGACCCTTTATAAAGTAATCAGAGATAACATTATTGGTTCCCCACATGTCATGTATACCTACGTATACCTATGCCTAGAAGGTTGAAAATAAGTTATAATAAAATAAGTTATAATAAAATCTATATCTATACTAATCTATACCTGTACTACCTAATAATAAAGCTGAAGAGTTAGTTTTTTTGTTTGTTTGTTTGAACGCGCTAATCTCTGGAACTACCAGTCGGGATTTGAAAAAAATATTTTTGCATTTGATTTTGAGCCCAGTTCTTGAGGAAGGCTATAGGCTAATTAATATCACGCTAGAACCCTTAGAAGCCGAGCAAAAAGAAAAAAAAAATAACGCGGTTAAAAACCAGTTACAATAATTAAAGGCAGATCCACACATACACAGAAACCAAAGTATAAAATTAAAACATTCGGGTAAAAACATAAAACAACTAAAATTAACAATTCATAAATCTCTCTCGCAGTACTTCTGACACGCCACTAAAATCTACGTTACAAATTTTATTCTATCCCAGATTAATGTCCAAGTTCCTTAGATTTGTGGAAGAGCCTTTTGTAATATCACTGCTTTTAGGGAAATTATTAATGGCACACCAGAAAAATATTCTTACATCTAATAATCTACATGTACACCAAATCAATGATTGCACTACTAATTAATTAATTGAATATCAAAAACTTGTACGAATAATAATCATTACACCACAACAATTATACAACATTAACACAACAACACAACATTATACATCAATTTTTGACCAAAACCACAACAAATACATTAGTTGTATATCAAAAACACTAACTGTTCATCAAAAATAACAAATACGCATCTAATAAACTTATTATTGCACTACAAATTAACTAATTGAATATCAAAATTTGTACAAATATTTATAGCTGTTGCAATTTTGTATTATGCCTCTCCAAAGCAAAGTCTGCGTAACGGTCTTGGCACAAAAGGTTGAACACGTCGGCGACGCGACAGTACATTTGCCCCCAAGGCTAGGCTGTGGACAGACTATCTTTTGCACAGACTAAGAAAACAATGATGACACACTCGCAACTAAACAGTCTTACACATGGTCGAAGTTGCCAAAATGTACTGAAACACCTGAAAACTATTTTAATTCTGTAACACATTGTCTTTCAAGAGCTCGTGGGTAAGTAATAACAGCCGCAGGGGTCAATCCATGGAATCTATAACCGATTCCCGGCCACCGTAGGCGCGGGCTTGCGGACGGCGAGCAATGAGTAGCTCGCCGTCCGGTAAGGACCAGGCCCGGGTCGACAGCGCGTTGTGTTTCACGCGCGCCTCAAGGAGATGTCGGCAGAGATGGGGTCCGATAGGGCCGATACCGCCAGGAGCACGGGTTGTTCGAAAGAGATACCGTGGCCCTGGCACAGGCAACTGAAGGAACACGGGTGGGTTTTAGTCAGTAAAAGTCTGACACGCCCTCCCGCTCCGCCCAGTGCGGGAGAAGTCATTTGATGATTTCACATCCACAAAAAAAAAAAAGTGGTCGATCCATCCTTGCTGCGCATGGTCCGTGGATAAGTGACCATCTTTACATACTGAGACTCCTCCGTGCCTCGGAAAGCACCTTGGTCCCGGCTGTCATTCGTGGATCTTGGACAGTTGTTACGGTTCGTCAGAAGCCTAAAAGTCTGACAACCAGGCTTACCAAGGGGTGTCGTATTACCCAGTTACTGGGTTGTGAATACATAGGCATTCGCTCCATGTTTAATACTGGTATTCAGCTGCATCCGGTTAGTCTGGAAGCCGACCCCAGCGTGGTTGGGAAAAGGCTATATAGGCAGATTGAGGCAAGCAGGCACACTGTCTATCAAAACTTTTGACGTATTTTCGGGTCCACTTTGCGGAAAAGCGAAAGCAAACATTATTTGAAGTTCGATAGAACTTGAGAATATCGGTTTGTGTCGTGTGTGAGAAAAATTGAATTCGCAAAAGAAACGCACACTTTCGATTCTCTATGGGTAAAGTAAATGAAAAAGTCGTGATAAAGTGTGGGAGTATAAGTTTATTACCCAAGTTCTCTATAACAGGACAATGCACACACACACTAGTATATAATTAGGATACGAATATTATGTAGGTATTTGATTACAGTTTTTAATGAAATGAAATTGTTTATTCTGTAAATAGAAATGAGAATATCAGAATCATTTTTACACGTCATATTTAAAAAAAATATTATTTAATAAAATAACTCAGGACTTTTAAGGACCTCAACAATTAAAGAGTACCTATCGTCTAGAATTCTAGATCTATGGAAACAACATCAGTATTTAACGAATATTTTAGATATGGTCGATATCGTCCATTTTCAAATACCCAGAAATAGAATTATCCAATATAGAACTCGAATTTCAGGTTGTTTCGATAATAATATTGTACGTGCAAACCTCATCGAATCGAATCATGGATAATAAATCTACAATTTCTAGGAAATGTGAGCATAATTTGTAATATTAGTTAGTGCTTAATATAGGTATCATACATATACATAGCACATGAAAAGCTCATAAATAAATAGGTAGAGAAACTCCTTTATTACGCGAAAATATAGAGTCTGACGCTGCATTTTATTACACGTAACAAGAGGATGAAGGAAAATTATTATATTTCGGAACCATACATCACTGACGAAGGTGCGTACAAATTAAACAGCGGGTCGTCAGAGCGGAGGGCGGAAAGGGCCCGCCAGACCCGGGGGCTCGGGGCTCCATCTTCAACCACCACTCAAACGAGCACCTTTAATTGGGGTGAAAATAATTATACCAATCATAACATTAATCATGTTGAAATTACCGACTACCTAATTTTATACGTCAAAGAAACTTGATCGTAATTTCGTTGCCTCTAAAGAACATATCAGCCTGCGAAAATGATGTTATTTTTACTCATTAACATTTTGTTTCATTAGGAAATTGTTCAAGAGGTTCCAATTTCACGTTTCCATCAGATTTTTAATATATTTATTCCTACAAAAAAAAAAAAAAAAGCTTTTGCGTACCCACCTCGTATGGAAAATATTATTAGGTACAGTGGGTCATTTTGACACGTAAGAGCTATTAATCGGTTGCAATAAAAATAGAGTTTTGTAATGTGTGTAATTATTTCACGATTTGTTTCCATACATCATAGATTGTTCAATAGTGGAAAGAATTGCTGTGAATAATTTCTTTGACTAAATGGAGGTTGTTCACTAACACGGTAGTTTTTTGTAATTTAGTTGGTATATTCGATGTAAATATTATGTAAGAAACGTGTGTGTTAATAACGATTACCTCTACTGGGTTCAACGTATATCTAGGACATACTGATAAATAGTGAAAAGTAACATAATCAGCCTACAATGTTCCCACTGCTGAGACCTAAGAGATATAAGAAATTCTATGGCTGGGACGCAGGCCTCTTCTCTGAGGGAGTGGGCCGTAATCTACCACGTGGGCCCAGTGCGGGTAGGTAGATGTCACATGTCTTCGAATTTTTGGTTCTAGCTCAATCCGGTTTCCTCACGTTTTTTTCCTTCACTGTTTAGGAGAGCAGCGGTGATGAAATAATTCACACAAAGTAAAGCGCTTGTCTGGGTTCGAACCTACGACCTACTACTCGTAAGTCTCGGCCGTTACCACTGGGCCACCACTGCTCTCTAAAAGTAACAATTTCCTTCAAATAGTACTTACTACCAACATTATATTACTAAAATGGCCTGATTTTTCTATCTCTGCGTTATTTGCAATGTCTCCTAAAATCAAAGGACGTTTCATTGAGTTGATGCCTACGATTGATAAGCAATGCATCGTTATCGAACAAAGGAATCGTGCAATGAAATTGACATAAACAAAGCTCGTTATTACTTATTTAATGTACTCTCTGGAACTGAAGGGTTCTGATGAAATAAGTCATGTATTAATATACGGCATCTTGGCGGCTGCGAGTGAATTTAAACTAGGCCCGGACTTTATGAAAACTCAATTAAGGAAAAGGTTAAGTAGGAAGCCAAGGTTTTACAGGAAACATTAATAGGTGAACATTCTCTTTGTATGAAAGCAGCATCTGAAATACTTATGTATAAATAGTTCTGGTCGCGGTTTGACTTGCGTTCTAGGAAAACTATTTGTTGTACCATTGACAAACGCTGAGCCTTTCTAATTTTGAAACAATTTTGCTTGCAAGCTGCAATTGTACTTATGACAAAGTAAAACAAAGGGCCATCGAGGCGAGAAAGTTTTTTCAAGTAAATCAGTGTATACAAAAAAGCGTCCGTTTTGTCGATAGTACCTTCACGGATAAAAGTATCCTAAATAATAATCGAGGTCATAGTCTACATGTATCTAAGTCACATTTCATCCTTTTACGTTCATCCGTTAAAGCGTGATTGACCAACAAAAGTCATCATCTGCCTAGCCTTCCAACCAACAAACGTACTAACTAAGTATTTAAATATCCGTTGTTGTATTATTATAATTAGGTACTATCTTTGACTACTAGCTCAAATCTATATGCTAGGTTAAGATTTGAGATTCAAAACCAATTTTGAAAACATGGTATGAAACTGATCAGCGTGACATAACTCTAAAAGTTATCCGCAATCGCTTTCCTAGGAAAGATTCTTTGGACCTTAGTTTAGATAATTAAGGGCCTGTTTCACCACCTACGATTAAGTTCCTATTAAATTACTAGTGCCCGGTTTCTGAAGAATTCTTAGACGGAGTTTAACCTCTCAATAGCTATTGATTCGACAAAATAACCTATTTAAGCGAATTCCTTTGTTATGTTCGGTTTTTTGAGGACCTCGATAGTAATTCACTCGATTTTTAAGCTAAATTTTTCTTCGAAGTGTTCAGAAAAACGATATCGAATCAATAATCACTATCGAATGAATAAACTCCGTTTAAAAACCTCAGAAACCCAGATAATTTCTTACAAATTCTGTTTCATTTTTGAATTTATTCGGTAAGGGCCTGTTTCACCACCTACGATTAAGTTCCTATTAACTTCCTTGGCAGATAATTTCACATAAATTCGGTTCCATTTTTGAATTTATTCGTTGACTAGTGGCTATTCGGACATCGTAAAATAGGCTCTTAGTAGTGGTTATTAGGACATCGTGAAATAGTCCCAAAGGGTCAATTCGACCAATTCTAGTCAGTCTTCCCCTTCGAATAAATTTAAAATTTTTGACAGTTTCTCAATACAAAAACTGTCAGTCGTCAATTTTATTCCACGGATAAAAGATATCCGACTTTGGTCAAATTAGCCCTGAGTAAAGTGAATACTGGTAAATACCTATTGACCAAAGAATAAGGGAATCTCGTAAACATTATTGTTGTTGTGAATTCGTGTCAATTGTTACTGTGTAAAAGTGATGCTTCATCCGCGAACGAGAACGTCTTCACCTACACAATACATACATACCTACATAATTACATACACATCATAATATTATTATAATTACCTTATTACCAACTTGTTGCTTTGAGTAAGGATAGACAACATTGTATATTATTTTATTTCGTAAATCCCATTTGCTTCTAACAGGACTAATATACATGTGTTAGCCGTTAAGCTAACAGACTATGTATTTTGTCATTGCCATTACGCTTATATGTTTTGGATTTTATATACACGTTCATTTATATACCCGAATCTAATAATGATGCTACATAACATAACGCACAGATGATTATATTTTATTGTATTTGAGAGGACGGACATTAGGCTTTGCTCGCACTATACTATATTTAACTTGCGGCCTTATTTACCATATAGGTAAGTACTACATACGTATGTGTGTGTATAGCAAGCCGTACAGCATCAAGAAGCAATTTTAATATTATGTTTACTGTTGTCCGACTAAACTATGTTAATTATAAGTAAACGTTTACGTTATAGTAACATGAAGGTGATAATGTGGGTGGTGTCGAGCGCCTGTTAGGGTCTAGTGGCTCCGGTTCGAAGCTCCGGTAGCAGGCAGCGGCGCGGGCGCACGCGACCTCGTGTCATTGACCGCCGCTGAGCTGAGCTGCGCCCGCGCCGATGCCGTTGCTGCTTCTACGAATGGGTGTCAGCCTAAGGATGCCAAAATACCCAACTGTGTTAATCTCTTCCATGAATACATGAGGAAAATATGATTCATAACCAATAAGCCACAACGGTTTCTCTTTCTATTACATGTATATAAGAACTTTCTCTGACGTCACTTTTTTAATTAAGGAAATTAGGTAGTACTTTATGTAAAACTACCTACGAAAGCAATTTGTTTACATTGAAGTTAGCGTTCACTTATCAACTTAAAACCATCAGCCATCGACATTATTTTATACGTGAAAATGTGAAATTTAATTTAGACAACCCTAACTAAAACCGTTTAAATGTACGAGTGAAAGAGACGGCAACTCGATGTCTTCTAACAAGAACGAGGGAGATAGCATCAATCTTGTTGTGATGATAGAAAAAGAGAAACCAGTGTGAGAAAAAATACGTCAAGTCATTGTAATTTTCGAAATATGTGCGTGTATTATAAGGCGAAACATACAAAAAGGGGACAGGAATTATGTGGTGCAAACATTTTACATTTTAGGGTTGGATAAGAAATAATTGAGGGGCTTGTGGCTAAGTAATAACAGCCGCACGGGTCGATTGATCAGGTTAAGCTACGCTTGCCGTGGTTGGTCCGTGTATGGGTGACCATCTTTACATACCGAGACGCCACCGTGCCTCGGAAAAAGCACGTTAGGCCGTTGGTCCCGGCTGTTATTTGTGGATCTTTGACAGTCGTTACGGGTCGTCAAAGAAAGTCTAACAACCAGTCTTACCAAGGGGTATCGTATTACCAAGTAACTGGGTTGTGGAGGTCAGATAGGCAGTTGCTCCATGTAAAATACTGGTATTCAGCTGCATTCGGTTAGACTGGAAGCCGACCCCAACATCGTTGGGAAAAGGCTAGGCAGATGATGTTTGAATAAGAAAGGTGTAAAATAATATTGCTCAAAACCTACCACATGGAAACGATGCCAACGTAGAGACCACTGACATTTAATCCATTCATACTGAGAATCATCGATTAGAATGTAATTCTGAGAACTCGTTTTCAATGGAATCAGCATGAGATGAGTAACATAATGCGTAGTATTAGAAAAAAATGTGGCGAAATAATTCGAGATAGTCAATCAATTCTATAAAATAAAAACCTCTGTGGTAGACAAAAGTTTTTGATAGTCATAAATCAATGTCAATAAGTTGGGCTATTTTTACCTACTTTAGTTAACATCACAAGAACCTGTTGAAACTAACTTTCTATCTTGTTTTTTATCTATTTATTTCTTTGGATCTCCAACAGAAGCTACACAAGAATAGGGACAATTTAATATTGGTGTGCGCTTCCATTTATAGGAGACCTCATCATTCTCTTATAATCCAGGTAGATTCAGTAAGTTTGACAAAGCGAAAATAATAAAATAAATAAAAACATACCTACAACACGAAAAATCATAGAAAGGAAACAAAATTAAATACAAAACAAATGAATAATACATAATTACAAAAAAAATAATAACCCCAAAAGACTACGGACAAACAATAACTATAACTTGGATATTATGTACTTTTAAATGTATATATTTATAGTTTTTTTTTAAGTTTCACATTTTGCATGTAATATCGCTTGTGTACTTCATTATACTGTCTACAAAGCCTTGGCAAAACGGCGAAGTGGCCGAGTTTGTTTTGGATCCCGGCACATAAAAAAGGTTAAGTAAAGTTACATTACTTTTAACTTATTCTTTGTGTTCTCTTTTCTTATATACTATTGAACCTATTTTTAGTTATTTTTAAGTAACTCAAAATAGAAAACTATACTTACCTAGTTAAAATTTTACAAAGCTGTAGTTTCTCATTTGGTGCCTCAAAACTTTTTAGTTTTCTCTAACAAACAATTTTTCCAGCATATTCTCTACAATTTATCTCATTGAACAATCGTAACAAACAGTTTGTGATAAGGTTTTCTCGATACTTAGTTAGCACAACTTTGTCTAGTTAAATGTGACTGAACAAGCTTGAGGTACACACGGCTACTAACATATCAAGCTATACATTTCCAATATGCTGCTCTCGCATTGTATAAGATTTTCGTACAATGAGAGGTCAGCTCATACTGGAAAGTTTATCTTGATATGTATAGTGTGTACTTACATAGAAGATACGTACATATACATACGTAGGAAGGATAATCCACCAGGACCAATCCACGGACCAACCCCGGGAAGCACAGGACCATGTTTACATACCAAGACTGGTCTGTACCTCGGAAAGCACGTTAAGCCGTTAGTTCCGGCTTTCATTCGTGGATCTTTGACAGTCGTTACGGGTCGTCAGAAGCCCATAATTCTGACAACCAGTCTTATCAAGGGGCCTGTCACCTGCATACGTGAAGACCTAATGGTTGCGTCAGCAAACGTTATAAGTAGCGTTGCTGAAATTTGGGCCAAACAAAAAAAAAAAAATATTTTGTGTTATTTTGCCATCGATACGCTAAGAAGAAGAAAATCAAGGGGTATCGTATTACCCAGTTACTGGGTTGTGGAGGTCAGATAGGCAATCGCTCCATTTAAAAATACTGGTATTCAGCTGCATCTGGTTACACTGGAAGTCAACCCCAGCATTGTTGGGAAAAGGCGAGGCAGATTGATTGATTGAACATTCAAGTCCACAAAGGCACCCAAGTATGGAAAACGTCTTGTCAGGTCTACTGAACGCGTGACTTCGAATAAAAGTAAAAACGAGTGAATGTACTCGTATTTTAAACAGTAAAAGAAAGTGATCCAAATTAAATTTTCTACAATGTTACTAAACACTTTTTTTGTCACTGTCATTTGAAATTTGCGATGAGCAATTCTTGCGAGATGAGATACCTATGTCAAGGATCTTTCCGGATGGGTAGGTAGAGACAAAAGTTTCCGCTTTTTTCCTAGCAATATTATGCACTGTGAAGAATAAATTCTCTTGGCCTAACAGTATATTTACGTGGAAATTTGGTGCCCTCAATTTGTTGATTCATATACTGGATGACTTTTTTTACCGTCTTGAAAAAAATAGGGTATTTCATAGTACATTTCATCCTATACATTAAATGAGCAATATTTGTAATCACGTTCTCGAAAACAGCTCCAACGATTCATAACTTGCAATATAGGGGTTTTCGGAGGCGAAAAATCGATCTAGCTAGATGTCATATCTGGGAAAATTTGTTTTCTCCGTATTTTTCAGGCAAAAAGATTCGGTTCGTAATGTCGCCGCCACCGCCGCCACTATACGTGACTATACATACGTTTTAGCCGTGAGATTAAAAAAAGCTAGTGTAGTGTTAATTTTATAATAAAATAAAACCTTTCATCATTTTCATTATTGATATAAAAAAGCTCCAAAATTGTGGCGCGTAGGCAGTGGCGCCACCCCCGAATATTAGCCTTTTTTGCGAAGAAACGAAACTAAATCAATGCTGAATATTTTTCCTACCTTGGAAATGGTTTACAAATATTATTGCCATGTATGAAATATATTCGGCATTGATTTAGTTTCATTTCTACGCCAAAAAGGCTAATATTGGGGTGACGCCACGTGGCGTCTCCGGGCAACATCGGTGCTTGAGGTGCTTGAGGTGCTTGAACTTATCAAAAGACCAAAGAGTTTTTAATAGCGTATTTAAAAAACTTTTGTCTTTTGATAAATCTCGATTAGTTTTTCCAGGCGCCATCTATTGATGTGAATACTAAATATGAACTGTCATAGAAAAGCCTCATTGCTGTCTCCCAAAATTATTTATAAAAGTTATTTGTATACATAGGTACAGTCCTACCAACTTATCTGTGAACTGAAAGAGGACGCCACCGTCGATGCATCGACCATGATCGACACAATCGAATGACATTCGTCGGCACAATCGAAGACATATCAACATGACGGCCGTAGTTCCAATTTTCGCCATTTCACAGATAAGTTGGTAGGAGTGTACCGTTTTTTAAAAGTTTAAGGAGTTTATGTACAATTGGTGGTTTGATAAGTAATTAGAACTGATGACAAACAAATCGTTTTACAAATCTGACAAGGCTGTTTGGGCATCGTTGTTTTGCCTCTGTATTCACATGAACCGAACCATCGTTTTGACACCAAAAAAAACGTTAAGGGGGATACGCTGAAGTAGCCCGCGAAATTCAAATTTTCTTGCGTTTATGGTACGCGCCTATAACAAATATTAGGTCATTACTTTACTATTATTGTGGGGGTCAGATAGGCGGTCGCTCCATATAAAATATTGGTATTCAGCTGCATCCGGTTAGACTGGAAGCCGACTCCAACTTAGTTGGGAAAAGGCTAGGCAGATTGAAAGTAGATACATAAATTTACAAAATATCGTTACCTAGTAATTAATATCTTAAGTGTAAAAACTTGATTGCATGCTAAATATTGGCCAAATGTGTGTTACTAAATATTTTAAATAAGAATTTCATGTAAGTACCTAAAAATAAATGATGCAATAAATTAATTGAATTGAATTGAGAGTGTAGACAAACTGTTCAGGTTGAATTAAATCTCACTACTTTTTCCAAAAAAACCAGTTTGACTAATAATAATACCACCATATTGTTGTCCCCACTGCAGGGCGGCCTCTAGACAGGCCTCTACTATAAAATAATTAAATTGAAGTTGAAAAATAATAGACGAAAATTGAGTTACCTACGTAATAAAATTAACCTCAATTGTCGAATTAAAAACCTCTTTTTGAAATTAGAATTTTGGGTTTAGGTACGTTTTCCAATACTCAAATCAAAGCACTCAAGTTTGTAAGTGGCACTGCAAACTGGCATCCACAGATTCCACCACAGAACAGATAAAGAGATCCTCTTTATCTTTTCTGTGGATTCCACAGTACGTTTTCTAATCCATTTGTTTATATTTTCATAAGGTACTTTTGGAACAAGCTATATGAATCTTAGGTACTAGTTTACTACCCGTACTGCGTCGCGTTTATTTTAAAACATTTTAAATTTTCTCATATGAAAAGATACCCGAGACTACATGCTATCTTTCCAGACTGACGAACAGTAAATTTAGAAGTGGAGACAAGATTGCCAACTTTTTAAAACTTGAACGAAAAGTAGACAAGGTCAGACGCTGCTAGAGGCTCCTACTTATTTATAAGTAATTACTTACGGTTGATTTTGTATGTCTATGTATACTTACCTATGTTTTTGAGTATGTATCTCAATCAACTTTTCACCAACTATGTTGGGGTCGGCTTCCAGTCTAACCGGATGCAGCTGAGTACCAGTATTTTATGTATTGTGTATGTATCTATCTATCTATATAAATAAAAAGAGAAGTCTTGACTGACTGGTTGACTGACTCATCAATCCCCAGCCCAAACCCTTAGACCTAAAAAGCTGAAATTTTGCATAGAGTTTCCCTTTATAATGTAGACAAGGAATAAGGAAGGAATTCCCGGTAGTAAGTTCCCGTGGGATATTTTCCGACATGCATGCGGGCGAAGCCGCTAGCAAAAGCTAGTATCATATATTAGGATAAGGGGATGATGATGATGATATTAATATTTGTGTGTTTTGTTCCAGTGTGGTGCACGGTGCGCGGTGACGACGAGCAGCATGACGCGCGGGAAGGTGATGATGTCACCATGCAGTGTCGCT
Organism: Cosmia pyralina; assembly: GCA_946251885.1. Taxonomy (NCBI): domain Eukaryota; kingdom Metazoa; phylum Arthropoda; class Insecta; order Lepidoptera; family Noctuidae; genus Cosmia; species Cosmia pyralina. The sequence continues at coordinate 20,356,537 of OX276346.1, forward strand.
TCGCCCTCGAGCCCCTCGCAGGAGAGTCGCTCACCTACTACTGGGTGAGGAGCACCGCCAGCGGACACGACAACGTCGCCATCGGCAACATCCCCCTCGAGATTAATTACCAGTAAGTCCCACCAACCTTATACGAGTAGGTACATGTCTTTACAATTTCTGTTAGCTGTATACCAGTACACGAGCAAAAGAAAATCCATTTTCCTTAAGCTAAGGTTCGCAAAAACGGCAGTGTAGTATTTCAAACACACACATCGTTTGGGTTCGTACACACAACATTTTTTTACCTCAAATAAAGCGGCTTTAACAAATTTTTGTGTATACAAGGCCCGAGGTTAAATGTGTCAAGATGCAAATCTTAGATACGTGCAAATAGCTATACTTATGATCTTGCGACCTCAGTTGGACGTTTCGAACTCCTACAAAACCCTTTTTTTTTACCCCAACAAGATATTCAAATAAGTACCAATCTCTAGGGTAAATATCGGACATCTGCCATCCCTTATAAAATAATTAATATTCATGAAAAAGTACGAAGAGTTTGCGTGCTAAACACAGAGGCGGGTCGAAATAAAACCGCTATAACTTTTCAAAATAAGTAAATTATTAGGGATTAAAACTTATCTAACAGGTATTATAACTTTTATTATATGAACGTAAGTAACGCAGGTAGAGGAATATTTTAAACGCTTCTCCCAACTCATAGCATTAAATTAATTCATGAACATAGAATTTAGTTATAAAGCCAAATAAAATATAGCTGTAGCAGCAAGTAAGAGATCTATTTCCAAACTAAGAGAAATACATTTACGTAATTTCATGCACGAGTAGCTACATTGAATACGATACGACGTCGTCTAATGCGAGGAAGATAAATTCAACGTCCAAATATCTTTCTTCCAAGCGTACATTATAGCAGGCGACAGCCTTTAAACTGTACGTTTGAAAGATCCCACGAGCATGGAATTATTACCTAGCTATGTAGGTATATGTATAAAATGGTCGACCCGAGGGAGTCTGGCAACTGGCAGGGAAGAATAAAAAAAAATATATCACACAGTGATGGCATGTCTGACAGGCTAAACGTAATTCCCTGTCGCAATGTTTTTCTGTAAGAAAAGTCATGTCAAGCTAGGGAACTAAGCTGCCAACAGTAAAAAAATACATCCTTTCTGCTGGGTCAATATAAATGATATTTTGTTCCATGGTTAACGAAACAAGATCGAAAACCATCAACCCCATGTCAATTACAGATTATGATTATGATGAAACAAATAGGTTTGGTATTCGATTAAATAAACGTAAGCTTCACCGCTGGTTAAGTTGTCGTCGTATCCAGCAGAAAATAGATCGGACTATGCTTAACGTCAATGCCACTTATTAGTTTTCATCGTTTCAATTCCTAAAGGCCTATAAATAGCCGTGTATGTGTGACTATACAACATGTTAACGCAAACCCTCATTAAGGGTCGTTGTACTCATCATTATGAACAACTTTTAGTATGGGACCAAACCTGAAATCGCGAAAAAAAATCTGCTGTTGGTCATGCTGGTGGTACAAGTTGGTCGAGTAGGAACTTTTGTATGAAACAGCAGATTTTTTTTCGCGATTTCTAGCTTAGTTCCATAAGTTGTTCATAATGACCCCTTAAGAGGATTTGCGTTAATTATGGGACATGTATAGAAAAGCATGAAGTCTCTAGACAAAGGGTGAAAAAGGATACAATTACCTACTATGTTAGAGCTTGTCTACTTTGAGATGACACGCCCCACTATTTAAATTTGTATAAGTACGTACACTACGGTAAATACGATAGTGGGGCGCGTCATTTCAGAGTAGACCAGCTCTACAGCCCATTCGTATTAAAAATAGATTTAAACCAAAGCCAAAGATGAATTACATCATTAATTTTATCCTCTTTGCATTCAATTAAGCTCAATTAGATTGTATGTACCTATCGTGTGATTTTACATATTTGAGTTAATGTTTGCCTTCCTGCAGAACCCAATATTAACATTGTTTGCCCAACCAAAGTTATTAGAAACCGATGACATTAATAATTTAGGGATATCGTTATCTCCCCTGTCCTAACATCACAAGTTCTGAACAAAAGCAATTTTCATTAAAACTCATCCTTTTATGAATTGCCTACTTTATTTCTTATTGGTGAGGTACTTCTGAATCTGCGGGACATAACTTATTTCATCGACAAAAATATGATTTATGGCACAGTAATCACCATGTGGTTTGTCTTTGCTACTTATAAGAAAAAATGTCCAAGTTTATTCTGTGGATTATTATTTATAATTCATTATCCTTATTTGTATTTAGGTATATTACAGTCAAGCTCGACGTTATAATATTCAATAGTATTTAGACGAGGTAATTAGGGCTCTTTGCCTTGTTCATGTAACGCTAATGGTATACATTAACGGACCTACACCTTAATATTTTAGTCGCCAATTTGTTATCAATATAGAATTTCCTTTCTTACGACCTTAAAAATACAACTTTAACTTTTTCAGACACCTGAATAAACTGAGTCTTCTAAAAAATATAAAATGCTGCTTTAGTCAGAATATCTTGTAATTTTTAAGCACAGTAAAGGTTCTAGTGGGATTACCATTCGTAATACATACTAATAATGCAAATGGAATATAGTTGTCAGTGCCATCTCGTAATAAGGCAAAACTTGAAATCTTTCTGAACATCCCGCAAACGACCACAATAATATTGAGGTTGTAGCTACACGGCGGCCTTCCATGTCACCACTAAGAGGGAATTACGTAAAATTCCTTTGTGTCATTTCTTTACCAAGATATATACACACGATTAGCATCCTTTCAAACGTTGGACGTCACGGGCTCGGGACTTAAAACAGCTTTTCTCGGTGAAAATAGTTTTTAATTTTGTATTTTCACCATTGTACCATGTTTTTTGTACTGTCACACTACTACAAAACGAACATTAAACAAGGAATACGTATGCACTTAGTGTGTCAGTGTGTATGTCTATTTACACACGGCTTACAAATATTCTGCTAGCAGTCTGAGAGTCGGACGTCCTCGTTGCTTAAACGTAAAGATCTCAAGGGAACACATTCATGTTGGCACACTAAAGCTTTTGTTCTTTGTAGGATCGCGAGGAATCTGTCGATCCTGGAAAATAATGAGCGAACCCATTAGGGATTGTAGAGTTATGCTTCTTCGGAATTAAAAAAACGAACATGTTTTGTTGCAGGATCTCGTATGCGCCGACGGAGGGTCGTTTTGACCTGCTGGTGTCAAACGTGTCGTATGAGCGTGACAACGGGCGGTTCGAGTGCCGCGTGAAGGCAGGCGGGTCGGGACGCACGCTGCACGCGCAGGGGCACGCGCTGACCGTGCTGACGAGCCCGCGCGCGCCCGTGCTCACGCCCGGCTCACACGCGCAGTCACAGGAGGGCAGGGAGCTCAACCTCTCGTGCTCAAGCTCGGGAGGATCGCCCGAACCTACCATCAAGTAAGACACGGATTTTGTTTCGTAATTCCACACACGTTTAAAGCATAACTTATGTGATTATTCTCGTAACTCGTAAGTAGTACGTTCCGCCTTCCGCAATACATTCAATTTACGTGTAAGGTGTGTATGAGGAGATTTTCAAAGCAAAATGGGACCGGAAGTCGCATTTAAGACCGGACGTCAGATATACGGCACTAATATCTAAGGAAATGTATTCGATACTTTAAATATTGGTAGCAGTCAGAATTGAGTATACCACTGAGCTCGACAAATGGATGTGCGATTGACGCTTGTGCGACAAAACTATAGGTACTGCGATCTGCGACTCACCGTAGTTCGAATGCACGCTTGTGCGACACACTGAAGCTCGACATCAAGCTAGTGTGACATTCAAGACTCAAACTTTATATTAATTATTATACTACGATATCTAAGGTCAGAGCCCTCTAAGCCATTGGCACTGCCAGCATAGCTGATACTACTGCAGAGATATTCTGCCCGATATATTAAACTTGAACCCGTCGCTTAGAGTCCTATGCAAGGCACTCTTGCAGGAAGCAATGTAGCAGCCAGCGAGAATGCCTGACAGTTGGTATGACCACATAGGCGCTCCGTATAAGACCATGCATTGTACAACTCCTGCGTAGAGACGGCGAACTTCTTTCCGAAGTCCGCCGAGAGCGGGCAACGAACCGACCAGTACGCACCCACTACCCTCTCAACGCGATTAAAATGAGAGAGTAGTGATGGCCTAGTGGTAACGGCCGTGACTTCGCGAGTTGTAGGTCGTACATTCGAACCCAGGCAGGCGCTTTACTTTGTGTAAATTATTTCATCACCACTGCTCTCAAAACGATGAAGGAAAATATCGTGAGGAAACCAGCAAGTCCTAGAACCAAAAATTCGAAGACGTGACATCTACCAACCCGCACTGGGCCCGCGTGGGTGGTTTAGGGCTCACTCCCTCTCAGAGAGGAGGCCCGTGCACCAGCAGAGTGAACATTATAGACTGATTACGATGCGGTTGGAATGAAATCGTTTGTCGCACTACCGTAGTGTCGAACTATTGTCGCACATCCATTTGTCGAGCTCACGTAGTACACTCATCAGAAATGAACGCTATTTCTAACAATAATGTTTTGGTTGTTTTGACCTATTTATAGTTAAGTATGAAAGCTTTCCGCAGAACACTCTACGAATACCAATTCACTTCAAAAGCTTATGAAATACTTCTGTACAAAATTATCCACTGTAGGTAATAATGTTAAAAACAACATGTATTATATAAGTTAAATTAACGGCGAAAGTCTCGCAGTATTTACTGTTGATATGTAGGCGTGTCACTTTTAAAACTTTGTCGTGATATAAGCAGAAAGTTACAAATTAAACATCTAATTGTAATTGCCAGTTAACATGTGTGACTTTTGTAAAATTATTTGAACTTTAGTCTTGCTCAAATGTTTGATGTTTAAACTAAATGTAACATTGTGCGACACGATTAGCTTGAGCCTCAGAATTTCATTCTAGCGAATGGTAACTAAGGTAGTAGGTACTTATCGCTATCCTGACTGAGCTGGGTTCATTACAGCCGGCTTCAGATGTTACATAAAGCACCCTGTGTCTAGCTTTCATTATGAATTCGTTCGGGAAACATCGAAACCCATAATCGTTGCGGAATAATTTATTTGACACGTTGCTAAAGCCTCAGAGAAATAAAAAGTCATTACCGGCAGTGCTGTAAGCCCGTACTGCAGGCTAATTATATTCGTCATAATATTCCCTCCGGAGTTTTAATTATTCACTCACTTATTTGCCACATTTACCCGAGAGCAATGGAATTGTGTGGTACCGCTCCTGGCAAAAAACACGTGATTTCTCACAGACAACATGAGTATCATATTTTAAGACGGTAATCTTACTTCTGATTTATACAAACTGCCGAAAACTTGACCCAGCTTCATACAAGTGGTTGTCGGTACTAATCCTGCTCCACTTTGTACGTTTTCGTACCACACCGTAATTGGCTTTTACCTAACGCATTAAGAACGGCGTACGGGGAAGATAAAAAGCTGATAAATGTGGTGATAAATTTCATGTAGGCAGTGACTCGGATTCAATTAGAGTCGGGGAGAAAAGGCCCGCACTGTGAGGGTAGTCCCCGGCGGGCAGCTGGATGTCGGAATGACCGCTGCTGGCGCACATATTATACCCCGGTACAAATAATGAAATTGAAGCGTTGCACTAAGTCGGGGTTTACCGGGGTATTTCAAAATGATGTCATATGAGCCCGCTGCGTCGATGTCGCGGAGCTGGCACTAGTTTGCATAAAAAGGTCGGCATCTCGGCCGGATGAAAACTAGGTGTTCTGGATACACGTCACAAAAACTCGGTATACGAGGCACTACGTTTAACCGGATATGTGTCCCGGATACATGAACTATGAGACGCTGTGTGTGCGCGGAATAACTTTCAGTTGCAGCTTGAGTTTGTTGTGGTTTTTTTTAGTTTTTAATTGCTATTTCAGTTACAATTACAACCCAGTATCAATAAATTATTGTGAATAGAAAAATATTGACATGTAAAACAGACTGATTTCTAGTACAGCTTGAGTTCTTGGTAATAACCTGACTTTGGTATCACGATTGTCTAATACCAGGTAAACGTGCTATGGGTTTTTGATAAGTTTATATTAGAAAACATAAAGTGGATACTTCCACGAAAAAACAACGTCTCGCTAGCTCAAGAGATTCACCAGTCAGTGAAAAAATCTGATTGAGGATAAACCTTGTAGATGATTGATAAAAAAATTATATCACTAAAAACGTGCAAAAAGCACTGCCGTATTTTGATAACTTTGGCGTAAATAAGAAGTCACATAATTGATATTACACTTAAAGAAAGACAACTAAGAACAGTGAACCCACTGAATTTTTCTGTTCCTGGTACCGACTCTTAAGTAGGTAGGTACTTTCTTTGTCTACGAAGAGCAGCCACTTAACACACGACACAGGTACAAATTATATTGTGATTGTAATCTATAAAGCTCAACGTGGAGCCTCTGCATAACTACAGATCTATTTAGTAACCACATACCGTACCGACAATATAAAAGTATGTAATGTTGGTTCAAAGATGTGTTCATTTTATCAATAAAAAAACTTTCTGTACTGTTATTTTATACAAGTTAAAAGTTAAATTTAAAAAACCCCCGACACTAATTTACCCTCATTTTTTTTGCTACTCCATCATCAGAACTTGATTGCCACCTATCTGTAACCTATTCATTGAGACCATTTCAATGAGCCCAAACACTACTTATAGGTAACTCTGCTGTAAGTTGGTGAGGAAGTTGGGTATCCTGCAAATTCCAGGTAATGCTGCAGCATCTGTTCAAGGTTACTATGTTATTCATACCATTGAAATAACAGAATACCATGTTCACATCCATTCATCAACTAGAAGAGAACTATATAATCTTCAAACGGCTGAATATATTAGCGTGAATCATAGCTAAGAACACTCTCGATCAAGTCACCTTTCAAACAAAACAAAAAAAAATACTAAATCGGTTCGGTCGTTAGGGAGCTACGATTCCACAGACTTAATAATATAGCGGTTAAAATTATGGTAAGTTTTAATTCTGGTTTTTGGTTTTAAATTCCAAATAGCAAAACGTTCTTCAACTTCAGCTCTTTTCTTTGATAAACCTCGACTTATATAAGCGTAGGAGCAAAAGAGTGGTACAAGTTAAATTTTAATTAAAATCTTATCATGAATTTGTATGTACCGCTCAAAGTTTATACCTTACACCTGCGCGTCAACCATTCTTGTCCCAACTTACCGAAAAGTTGTGGCTTTTATACGCACTGTGCTTCCAACGACCGAAATTACAACACGGCAACGCGAGTACTAGCAGTAGTTACATGACATGTCATCTATTGTTTAGACACTTCCACTTTATTTATTTCTAGAGAACAAATAAATAAAATGGAAGTGACTGCTTGTATTGTCAAAATAACAGCTTTTTTCTAAATGCATTTGAAAGTATTTACGGTACCTAAAAAACAATTTTTTACATTTTTGTCTGTCTGCTATTTGTGTCCGCTAATCTCCGAAACAGCTTGGCTGATTTTCACAGGCTGTTAGTTAGCTGTTATAAGGAGTAAGGTATATTTTTTTTTATTAAATAGTTACTATTTAATAGTACCTAACTTAAATAACCTTAATAATAAGGAAATCAAAAGAGGTGGGCACACACTAAATTATACGTAAAATAAGGCCAGAGAAACACGAAACTTAGGTACCTTCCTGTATAAATTTTAAATTCTATTCTGAGTGGAATCTAAATTGTAAAGTAAACATGCGTGGTTTTGTACGTACATATGTAGGTACTTATGTACCCACCCTCACCCATGTGAATGTATAATTGTAGAAACGGCGGATTTATACAAAATATTTTAGGAACAATAATGTATTTTTGTGAACAGTCGTAACTCGTATATTATTATAATTAAATATCGTGTCATATACTGGCGCGTATATTACCTATAATAATAATATTACCTACGCAGAATTTATTTAAACATTACTCTCAGTTTATGTTTCGAGCTTACATTAACCACCTATTAAATCGCTATTTGAAAACGTATAAAGGTCATTGAACATTTATTTATAATATTGTGGGTTACAGCTGGGTTTGTAAATGATTTATTTATGTATTGTATGTATAGGAGCGGCTCGTGGCTAAGTAATAACTATTACGCTTGCCGCGGTCGGTCCGTGGATGGGTGACCATCTTTACATATCGAGACCCCCGTGCCTCGGAGAGCACGTTAAGCCGATGGTCCCGGCTGTCATTCTTGGATCTTTGACAGTCGTTACAGGTCATTAGATGCCCGAAAGTCTGACAACCAGTTTTACCAAGGGGTATCGTATTACCCAGTAACTGGGTTGTGGAGGTCAGATAGGCAGTCGCTCCATATAAAATACTGGTATTCAGCTGCATCCGGTCAGACTGGAAGCCGACCCCAACATAGTTGGGAAAAGGCTGGGCAAGTGATGAATTAAGTATTGTATAGTCGTAGAATTAAAATGGACTCTTTTATCACACACGCAACAAAGAGAAGACTTTTGTTTCAGCAACCGCTACCCTAAAAGGCCAGTGGCAGTGTTCAAACAGAAAATAGATTACTTCTGTGTTTCAATGGAAAAAAGCAATAAACATTATTTTGCCGAATACGAAAGGGTTCGCGACTAATGTAAATTCACTCACACGCTCTAGATTTGCTAATAAAGTGTCGAGAAAAAGTGTAATTTTAAGCTTGGAGAGTTTTTAAAAAAGCTTATAATAAAATCAACCCTATAAAAATGTACAGACGGGAAAATAAGTCACTTTAAAATGTGCAGTAAAAGACTGAGTGACAAAATATGCTCATGAAAAATGTTAACAAGTGTAATTTTTCAGATGGTACCGGGAAGGTTCAACGTACCCCTTGGATGCAACGATAGCGCACGCCAAGACTCGCTCCGAGCCGACTGTGGCGACTCTGACTCTCATGCCGACGAGGGAAGACGATGGTGCAGTGTTCCGGTGCGTGGTGTGGAACAGAGCCATGTCCGAGGGACAGCAGCTCGATGCCTCCGTCGATCTTAGTGTCAATTGTAAGTACTTTTGTAAATGCTATTGTTTTTGTTTTTTTATTCGTCTTTGTTGAGTTATAACCTTTTTCACCACCTCACCGGACGGGGAGGGGCCGTCCCATCTCTTCCCATCCCATCCCATCCCATCCCCCATTCCTTCAACAGGCCTTTTGAATTCAATAACAATATATTTCATTATGCTTCATCTTAGTAGGTCACTAGCAATTAAATCGTTACTTACCCAAAGGGTGCCAAACGAAACCTTATTGTTAAGCCTCCGCTGTCCGGCTGTCAGCGGGCTGTATCTCATGAACCATAATAGGCAGACAGTTCAAATTTTTATAGATTCTGTATTTCTATTGCCGCTATAACAATACTCGTAAATAATAAAAAATAAAATAAAATTAAAAATTAAAGGGGGTATACACGTGTTTTTTTAAACCGAAGTATTTTTTATAAATATGCAGTGTTAAATATTGTACGGTGGTGCTGAACCCTCCGTATACGAGTCGAATTCGCACTTGGCCAGTTAAAAAAAAAATATATATATAAACATAGTTTTATAAAACGTTTGGTAGAAAATGCGAAGTCCATGTGCGTTCACATTTTTAATAAAAGTATCTAAGCACTTTATAATTAACTTCCAAGAACGGTGCAATATGAACACATCAACAATTACCAGGATGCCGTTTTATTGTGGAAATGAAAGGAAAACATTGTTTATAATCTATCAGCTGCATTAATTCTCACGCGAAGTGTACTTAAAAGTCAACCGCGGTAAGGAACACGGCTGGTCGGCGACACGACGACGCTGAATTATATCAGTGCATTACGACATTCTTAGAGCCAGCACTCCTTATATCATTTTAACGCTCTTCTCCCTCAAGTCGTTTAAAGTAATTTAGAGCTCTTTTATCATCGCAATTTTTGGGAAACGAAGCTTTTTATTCCAACTATAATAGGTGTTACCCTAGATACAGCAATGCTAAGCCAAAACTAGTAGCTGTGTCAAGAAGACGTCACGTTCACGGTACAGTACAGACTGAAATCAATATCGATGCAATTTATCACGTTTGGAATCCGCACTGCGAGCGTCTGTCCCCGGTGTGTAATTGGGCACATCCATAGTGGTCTGGTCACCCGTTACTTGAATAACCGGTTACATTACCAGTACTTCACGTTCAAATATAGCCCTTAAGGAATATATTAAATTATTCTCAAACCAAGCTTTGAATTAGGAGCACGTAATAAGACAATACAGACCAACATCGACTTGACTTACCCTAAATGTTAGGGACTGAGCCAAATTCATAATTGAGAATTGTATTCCACCTCCGTATGTAAACAACAGGTTCATTCATCACGTAGGCATAATATAAGCACCTACATTTTGTTTCTTCGTTCACGTGTAGATACTTAAGCCAGTTACGTCATCCAATTTCTTTCACGCTCCGAATAAACCTATTCAGGAATTTGGCTAAGGGTGTCGCGAATCTGAAAAACAAGTGTTACAATAACTTGTTTGTACATCCGCTGAATATTTCTGAAAGCTTATATTTGCTTGTTATTTCAATTTATAAAGAAGTTTTTTATTGGGGTTCAAGAAAAAACAGTCGCGAATAAATGAGATTGATTTTTTATTTGTACGAAAAAAAGTTTATTTTTCTTCTCTTTTCGAAATTAGTAGGTATTCGTTCTATGTTATTATTTATTAACATAATTGACTTATTAACAGTTGTAGGATTTCCTATTTCAATTAAATTAATTCATTTCATCTGTGTTTTATTTCATCGAAGTGGGTAAAGCTTCGTAGTAAAATCTTATTTTCGTACAATAAATCTTTGATGATTTTCTGCTCGTAAAACTTTGATGTTTTCTTCAAGTCTACCATTTACGTCTCTGAAGTCCTTTTGTATTTGAGTAGAGATAATTTAATTTTTGTTAGTTTTATTAATCCTGTTGTCATTAATTCTGTAATATCACTGACTACCTAGTAACTAATAACCTTACTTGGAATTAATACTTACTTCAGTAGGTACTAGTCTTTCAAAAAGTATAAGTTGTTCAAAGACAAAAAGGTTAACTTTATCCAGGATTTAATAGCTAGTCGCTATTTCTAAAACTGCTACATAAAAGTCGTACGTCGTGAGTAAAGAAGCACTGGCAGATAGTGTTTGTACGAACTCCTTTCGCGCGTTCAAATGTAGACGTTGTCGTCTCGGCCATAGGAATCCCTGAGCGAAGCCAACGGCCATCAAGGAAACGCAAAAGCTCTCGGCAAATAACCTCAATGACCTAAACTTGCTCCCTCTGTACCTCGGGAATGGAATCCTGCTCACTGTTATTTACATGACCCTACTGTGTAAATACAAGACTATCAATGTTCTTCGTATATTTCCGAACTATTGCTATTTATTATATAGTAATTTACGTCGCTCTTATTAAAATTGCCAGACTACGAAGCCCAAAAGCCTTGGCTTCACTTAGACTAGCAATATTTACACCTTAGGTTAGGTTTAAAATTAAGTAAAACTTGAGTACTTACTTAGACTAACTTAATTATATGTTCTGCGTTGAGTTACTTGAGTACACTCCATGGAACGAAATTAAGCAAATGTATATTTACAGGTTTTGGTAGCGATTCGAATTAAGTCGTTCAAAGTTTGATAATAAAATTATATTGAAAAAGTCGTTCAGACAGCATTCTTAAAGACTGCTACTAGACTTACTCAGACTCCCGGCACACCTCTTAGGGGGATATTACACTATCATATATTTATGATCATAGATCTATGAGTCAAAGATACGTGGCAATGTATAATATGGATAATTATAGACATAATATGAATTATTTGTGAGCTTATCAGTAATATATTACGTATGAAATATAGGAAATACAACGTGTCGTTTTGCATCCTCGTCAAATGTCAAGGTGTGCTACAGAACATCATACCGAACTTTTTCAATGGGACCAACATCGTAATCGCAAAAAAAAATTCAACTATCCCATAGAAAACTTCAATTCCTACTCGACGCAAATGTATGGGACGGCTGATTATTTTTTCGCAATTACGATGTTGGTGCCATGGAAAAAGTTGTTCGGTTTTATTGTCTATACCATATCCTTAAATTTGACGAGGATGCAAAACGACACGTAGTATACTGGAGCTCACAAATTATTTCTTATTATGTCTATTCTACATTGCCATGTATCTTTTACTCATAGATCTATGATCATAATTATATATAATAGTGTAATATCCCCCTTAGAAATATTAGGTAAACAGTACATACTTATTCTGAAAAACCACAATTCTAAAAACCAGTGTCGCATTTCCAGCATCCACAGAACTGCTATTCAAACCTTTTTTTATTTATTGCTGCTTTGACCTTAGTCAGGCTCTTGTTTTCGTTGGTCCAAAATTGTTTATAAAAACGTTCATGAAAAATATTTGGGCTTTTACACCGTGTATTTGCCAGAAAGAAGAGGTACATGGATGTACAGACACATTCCGTCAGTTAGAGTTCCTGTCAAACAGCGCCAGCCTAATAAGACAGAGCACAAATCTAGACGGGCTACTGAGAATTTCCTAATGGAAAAACCAAATAACACTTTCGACAGGGGCTTTAAAATTGTAGAAGCTTTTGTAGAATTAATTCCGAGTCCATTCTATCTGCTTTTGTAACAGCTTTGTTCAAAGCAAGTAGCATTTGTAGTAGTTCCAGTTGGTTTAGGCGAGCCCACACGTTAAGACAAATCCCGCAATCGAAAGTTTGCCAGGTGAGCCGACCAGCGAACAAAAACTTTGTTTTTGTTGTGGTTAGTCAACAGTTACTCAAAGGAGAGGTGTGGTACGTTCATATGGAAGAAGAACGATGATAAAATATTAAACACATTATAATAATACGAATAAAAACAAAACGTAATCTTGTGATAGGTATCACAAAATTGCGTTGCGTTTGACAGATTAGTTATATTGAAGCACGGCGAAGCATCGCACAATGTAGCAATTTGGCAGTTAGTCTATTTTGAGTTTTATAATTTATTTTCTTTTGTTTAAAGTATGAAATTTTAATTTCTGATGAACTAATGTTTTACTGGTATAAATTTTACGTAATATTAATATTAATGCAGTAAGGAGAAATTTACAGTAAATTCTGAGCGTTTTTAGTGGTTTCATGGTTTTGAATTAGATTTTTTTTATAGCTATTCCATACATATTTCAAAATTCTGAGGCCGCTAAGGACTAAAGCACTTTCTAAGGACACGCTCGTCGGCCATTCTTCCATACAAGCGTAGTATAATGGTGATTACTCGTCTGTTTGACGATGACGTTCAAAACTAAAAATTATTTCAATTTGTCTCGTCATTATCTGGCTCTGTATGGAAGCTGAATCGTAAAAAAATATTGATCTGGAAGTTATGAGCGTCGAAACTTCCATATTTCTACACTAATTTTAACGCATCTTTGGGCGTAAATAAATAGCTCCCGGAGTATGAAAATGGCAAAATTGTTATCGTACGCGTACCTACAGGGATAGGTAATTTATTCAATAATTCAACTTTATTTTGAATAAATACATCCAATAGTTTTTAGGGTTCCGCACCTCAAAAGGAAAAAACGGAACCCTTATAGGATCACTCGTGTGTCTGTCTGTCCGTCTGTCTGTCTGTCTGTCTGTCTGTCTGTCCGTCTGTCACAGCCAATTTGCTCCGAATCTAATGCACCCAATTAAGTTGAAATTTGGTACACATATGAATTTCTGTGACCCAAACACGGACGGGTAAAGTAAATAAATGAATTTTGAATATAGAGGTCACTTTTGGGGGACAAATAAGAAAATAAAAAAAAAAGTTTTGCAAACTACACCATGTGGCATGTCAAATGAAATGGCTTACTATGGGGGTTTCAAATATATTTTTTTTATAATTTTAAAATTAATTGTTTTAAAGTTACTTAAGAAAATAGACGAAAATTTACCATTCCCCCACCCCCCCCCCCCCCCTATCTCCGAAACTACTGAGTCTAAAATTTTGAAAAAATACAGAAAATAGATCTTTACCTGTAGATTGCAGGAAAACCTATGAGAAGTCTGTGGTCTTAAAATAACATGGTAAATCTATCAATATTGTGAGTACAAACTTACATTTACAGTTGGAATGTATGGGAGAACATGTTTTTCAACTACAATGTTAAGTTTGTTCTTAAGATAAATTCATCCCAACTACGGAACCCTTCATTCTGCGTGGTCCGACACGCACATGGCCGGTTTTTTCATAATACCCATACGCCCAAAGGTCTGTTCATGAAATTTTACGTGCTCGTTTTCGTAATAAATCATCATCAAATTCACTAAATACATAAAACTAAATAAATAAATAAAGTAACTAAATAGCATGCATATTAGCCACTCCCCCAACGAGTTCGAGCCGCTGACTAGTGGCTCCGTAATTAGACAATAGTACCTACTCTAGCGTAGCTGGTTGGAATGCAATTTTTTTATTACTACGGAAAAAAATACCAAAAAATTTAGCATCAGACATTTTTTTTTTACTATAACGTCACACTATTTACACCATTTATATATTTTGTGAAAAACAGCGCTTTGTCTCTGGTCGTCTTGAAGGATTTTCAAAAGAAGCTTCTAAAGTCTTATCTCATTAAAATTCTTATATTTCCTGCGCTTAGCATTAAACGCTACATAAACCTGGTCCACAATAAACAGTATTTATTTTCAGGGTTTAGAAATATCTTTTCGGAATTGTTAGTGCAAATAAAGACAAACTGAAGAAAAAACAAAGCGAAAAAAGCTGAACCAGATTAAGCTGACTCTATTTATAATTAAATGGGGCCTAGTAACGGGATGGGAACTGAGCCTATTGTTATTTCCCGGGCACAATTCCAATATAGGCTATAAGTAAATGACATATGTTGCGATCTTTAAAGCCAAAATGTTACTGTTGTAAAATACCATTGACCTCCCGTTGTATTTTTATTCGAGTCGATGTTTCAAGATGCAACTGCAACCACATGTCTGTGTTCAATGCTCGGAAATTGGGTTAGGTAATTGAAATAAAAAAGTTAAGAAGAAACGATAAATGATAAGATCTTTTTGATGCTCTCATCTCACAGCAGCATCTGGATACTGTTTATTATGAACTGACCTGAATAAGCAACATCTTTCACCAGTTGAAGAACACACATCGTGCATGCGCGCCAGTGCATGTTTTAATTCCGACAGATTCTGTAAACAAATTTATTATTGGTATGCTTCGAACAGCTAATCGGACCAGCACATCCGCTTCCTTTGTACAATGTTAATACTACAATCCGTCGACAGCGATATACACAACACGTGCGGTGGAAATATTCCTTGCGGTTTTATTCGTATTCATTGAGAAATTTTTGCGAAGAGGAGCTCGTGGCTAAGTAATAACAGCCGCATGGGTCGATTGACAAGGTTAAGCTACGCTTGCCGGGGTTGGTCCGTGGATGGGTGACCATCTTTACATACCGAAACTCCTCCGTGCCTCGGAAAGCACGTTAAGCCGTTGGTCCCGGCTGTCATTCGTGGATCTTTGACAGTCGTTACGGGTTGTCAGAAGCCCGAAAGTCTGACAACCAGTCTTACCAAGGGGTATCGTATTACCCAGTTACTGGGTTGTGGAGGTCAGATAGGCAGTCGCTCCATGTAAAATACTGGTATTCAGCTGCATCCGGTTAGACTGGAAGCCGACCCCAACATAGTTGGGAAAAGGCTAGGCAGATGATGATGAGAAATTTTTGCGAAAACGTTTCATAACATTTCACATTTAACGTAATCTTGTTATTGTTTTAGATTTTCCTCGTGTTGAAGTGGCTCCTGAAAATCCTTTGCGAGTAGAAATAGACGGTGTCGCTACCATGGAGTGTAAAGTCGATGCCAAGCCTAAAGTGAGCACCGTGAGGTGGACGAGAAACGGCAAATACATCTCAAACTCTTTCACACATACCATCCAGGGAGTGACTGTGCAGGATGCGGGAAAATATACATGCAGCGCTGACAACGGCTTGGGGCGCCCCGGAGAGAAAGAAATGTACCTCGATGTACTTTTCCCTCCGAGTGTTACAGTAGAGTCCAAAACTTATGAAGCCGAGGAAGGAGGAAATGTCGAAATCCTCTGTGAAGTCTCTGCAAACCCAGAGCCTACATCTATTGACTGGACGATGGAAGGAAAACCTGACTTCCATCAGAGCGGAAACACTCTTACTTTATCAAGAGTGAACGCCGAGATGGCCGGAACTTACGTTTGTCGGGCTGTGAATGTTATATCATCTAGCAATGGAAAGCGTACGGAGCGATTTAACAGTGCATCAGTGGCTGTGCTAGTGCGGCACAAACCTGGTCGTGCGTACATCAGTCCTGACCGGCCCGTGGCCCAGGAAGGGGCAGGGGTCACTCTTACTTGCAGCGCCAAGCCACCGGGCTGGCCCGCTCCGCAGTACCGCTGGTTCCGAGATATGGACACTACCTCAGACGTGAAGCCTGCAGTGCTCGCTACAGGCAATCAATACTCTATACCTAATGCTCACCTTGGAAATGAAGGTGTTTACCATTGTCAAGCTACAAACGAATTAGGTCACGGCGAGCTAGCCTCCGTCACACTAGAAGTTCACCAGCCGCCTCGTTTCCAAAACAAATTACAGACTCACATGACGAAACGCTCGGGAGAACAAGACTTCACGGTCACTTGTAGTGCAAACGGCAAACCGCGTCCTAATGTTAAATGGTTCAAGGACAACGCGGAGATTAAAGCCGATACGAATCTGTACGAAGTCAAAACTGATATAACTGAGAGCAGTAACGCCGTTTACACTGTTCAAAGTACTCTTAAATTCAACGGAAAGGCGAGACCAAATACTAATGACCTATTGCCGGACGATCGGGGTATTTATTCCTGCGCCTTCGAAAACGAGGTTAAGAAAGTCGAGTCTACGATGCATCTTCGAATAGAACGTGAGTATACAAGAAAATATTTAACTTTAATTACCTTAGCAAATAAACAGATAAAGATGTTCGCTCTTATTAAAGACCTAATTATAATTTTCTTTACTTTTTCTCTTCCTTTATATAATACTTAAAGGAAATTCTATGAAAAAGGAAGTCAATAGGTAAAGATGGTAGGTATATAATACAAGTTAATTCATAGCTACATTATTTTTAACCTTGTTTCCTCATTTCAGACGAACCCATATCAATTCGGCAACATAATAAAGTTGCTTACGATGTTATGGAAATGGCTGAAATAGTATGCAGAGTTCAAGCGTACCCGAAACCAGAGTTCCAATGGTTTTACGGATCTAACACTGCGCCGCTGCAGATGTCTTCTGACGGACATTACGAAATAAATACTACGACCGACAACAACGACTCATACCGCAGTGTTCTTAAAATAAGGACCGTAAAACCGCAAGACTACGGAGACTACTACTGCAAAGTGAAGAACTCGCTAGGGAGCATACGACCGCAGATCAAGTTACAGCCAAAAGGCGCTCCGGAGTCGCCTCGATTGTTGGAGAGCCAAAAAGTGGGGCCGACGTACGTGACTTTGAAGTGGGAGGCTGGTTTTGATGGAGGGTTGTCGAGCACGAAGTACTTCGTGCGTTACCGGCGCGAGACTCTTCGGGGCGCGGGCGCATCCGCCAGTTCCGAGCACTGCGCCTCGGACCGCACCTCCGAGTTCGACTGGATGGAGTACGATTGCGGCCGCATCAACCCCTGCAACGTCACCAGGCTCGATCAGCACAACACGTACTCTTTCAAGGTAACACACTTTTCAATTAAGCAATGTGGACTGAATATTATTATGAAACATAGTCTTTGTCATTTATATAAAGTATTTATTTTCTATTACAATCAGATCGATAATATTATTATGTGTGCTAGTGACTGGTAGATTGTTGGGTTACGTAGGTAATTATTTGATTGTCTATGATAAAAAAAGATTTTCTAAAACGAGAATTTTGAGGTAAATGGTAGGTACCTATGGTTTTGTGGTAAATGGTAGTAAGTTTGTTAGTTTGTTACTAAAGGGCCAAATTGACATTATTAACTATTGTGTCCATTTTGAAAGGTACCAATTGTCTTAGTAACATTAGTGATGGACCGAAATAAGTTTATTACCTAAGTTCAGCAGCTTTATAAATACCGATTTTTTTTTTGAGTTCTGTTTTATTTGATGAACATTCGGTTGCATGAAATTAAGCCACATACTGTCAAAGTATCGCATAAAATCTCGTTATATGCTAAAAAATAGTGCTTATACAATTAAAATATAGATACATTTGTATCTATATTTAATTGTATAAGCACTATCGCACTGGTGGCGAGTGCGGTGGTGAGATGCACTCTAGTGAACATAAAAACCTAGCAGTGTCACTCTTATCGAAGCACGTCCAATTCAGCCTAAGTTTAGCAAAACTATTCGCCACCGAATGTTCCTGTGAAGTTGACGTTTGGCAGAATCTACATTTAGTCTCGGTCCATGACTAGTAAATTAGGCCAACTTCGGTTTCAGATATAATGTCGCCCCAAGTCATTGCAGTAATTAATTTCAGTTAGGATTTATCCTAAATACGGTATTAACTTACATTTTTGTTTTTCATTGTTATCGCTACCGACAGCAACTCACATTTGTTTTCAAGGTAAATCATTCGGCGCGTGCCGTTAGTTTATTTAAGTTCTCTTTACGTTTTGTGCCGTCGCTATGGTTTCCGACACGCTTTAGAATGCTCACAATTGTAACGTTCGCCTCTTCGAAGTTCTAAATTGAATTTTCAACTGCAGGTGAAAGCGGTCAATACTAAGGGGCAGAGTAATTATTCGAATGAAATTACGGTGACCACGAAAGTGGACAAAATCAATCCTCCGGAGCAGGTGACGTACGACCCGACCACGCAGGCGATAGCCTTCACCGTCACCCCGACTTGTCTGTCGCTGGTGGGGGTCGTCGAGGGACTAGCTTCCATGGGGGGTACCGCGGGATGGCAGGTAAATGCACCTATTAATTACCTATTTTCTTTCATATTGTGTAAATATTTAATGCTACTGCACAACACACCCTCACTATCCTTTGATATTAGCTCACGTGTTAAGCGCAGGCCACTCTGAGAACGAAACGAAACGAACCTAAGTTCGTTTCGCTTTCCTTCGCGTCTTTTCATACTTCCGTTTTCAATTCGCTTAGTAATATATCGACACGCGGCACGTAACTTGGCAAGAGTCGTTAGATGCGCATTTGATTTCTTTAACTTTCTTCTAAACAGACATGTTGCCATTATTCTATGGTTATCCATAAAATAATGGCAAGCAATAAATGTTATAAAAATATTGTTGCACCAAGTGTAACATGCGCGAACTTACACTACGCCAAAACCTTGCCAAGTTACGTGCCGGTGACTATAGGTATGCGGTGTGAACCGAAGTATGAAAAGACGCGGAAGAAAGCTAAAAGAACTTAGCTTCGTTTCGCTCCGTTCCCAGTGTGGCCTGCGCTTTACGCTTTACGTGTAAGCTTCAGGTGTAATGCCTACCTTGTTTAATTTGCATTTTAGTAGTAAGCGTTTGTCGGTTGAAATATAGACAAATAATTTGTTGTTTTTCAATCACACTGTAACAAGTAATTGTTTTGTAAGAAAATGGAAAGAATATTTCGCGCGACGTACCTATGTACTTAGCAAGTACGATGGACTAATTGGTATACGATGTCAGCTCTTGTCGGCTCACTGACTGAACTAATAAAACATAGTATAAGTAATCATCGAAACTTCAGGGCGAAAATTACTCCGTACATATGTGGTCTACATTTAATAATTATTATAAGCATACAGAATAAGTAACTACGTAGAGACGTAGGCAGAATAACTTCTTGGAACTTGGCGCTTAAAATCTTAAATGTAACATAAGATAATTAAAATTAACATACCTGCGGGACATAATTATATCTAGTGAAGTTACTTATTTAATTTATGAAATCTGCTATGAAAGTAATTATATCTAGGTACTATTAGAAGATAGTCTGTCCAGATTCCAAATAATAATCCCCTTGTTCTATAGAATTTTGAGAACAATTATTCGTCTTCATTAGTACCTAAGTGATATTCTATCTCTAATTATTCGTCTTCATTAGTACCTAAGTGATATTCTATCTCTTCCAACGAAATATACACTGGTACTTTCTAGCAATGCGCTGCCATTAGATTCGACCGGGTCGGAAACAACATGCCAGACATTCTGTCCTAGAAATAATTACTCCTACAACAGAATGTGAATGAAAATACAAATTACATAGAAGTTTAAACTGTGTGTTAAGTTTGGGGACAACTATGTTTAAAACGATTATATTTGTGCGATTGCCAAGCGTAACGATTTTGGCGACATTCACCAAACTGTGGGTTTTGGCTGAATGCGGATGAAGCCCACGTGCAATAGTGAACATTTTCCGACGCTATACAAATGCTGTTAAGTTATGTTTGCGAATGTTCAAAGCACTGGCATAAATTGTATCTAAAATAAATTCAGCATCGGAATAAAAATATATTGTTAGGAAATAATGACAAACAACGTACGCGTTGAAATTGTGTCTACAACTTGCATATTTAGACAACCACAGAAAAAGAAGCATTACTTTTTTACCTTACTCTGAACAAAGGTTAATATTATTTCTTGCGTAACAGGTAGTGGATACGGTGACGCTCCGTCTTTCGGGCGCTGTGGCCACAGTGCAGGAGGCCACAGTCGAGCTGCCCAGTAAGACAACTCGTACGACCACCCGACACGTCACGGACCCGCCCCTGGACGACTTTAATCCCCGCATACGACTCAAGCTTTGCTTGCAAGTCAATCAAGATGTTTGCAGTGAATACACGGAAGCAGAGAGTGAGTAATTACTTGTAGACTACGTAATTTAAATATTTATTGAGTTTTTATAGGGCTAGGCAGTTAAAAATAAAAGGCAAAGTAATTCACCAAATATTGAAGGAAAAAATACAAATCAAATAACAACATTTCAAGGGTTTTATTTGTGAGATTTCACTGAAGTTTCCTGATTTATTTTTAACTGTTTACTTTAAATCTGACGTCCTCCCGACGACGGCCAATTTAATTTACTTGTATCAGAGTGAATGAGTGAACATTATGATGTAATAAACAGTTTCGATGAAAGCATTAATAACAAGGAAACACTGACTAAAGTGCCTTTAATTTATTCGCTGAAGTAAATTATTTCGGATAATAGCAACCTTAGAAGCGTTAAATTTTGATACAGAAATCCTGGTAGGTTAACTTTGATTAATTATGAATAGAAGTAAAACCATGTGGTTATTATGTGTTTCTCTTAACAGTTGGGACGTCGTACATCAAGGAAACGTCTGCTAGAACCACGGCCGCCATTGTAGGAATATTCGTCACCACTGTTGTGGTCCTTTTATTCGTGGGACTATTGTTACTAATCTACCAGTGCAGACGCAGGCCCAACAAGAAAGATAGATCCAAAGACTATGAAATGGACTCGATGAGGCCAGCTAAAGTGACACCACAGAACCAGGCCCCACCGCCGTATTATCCTAGCTCTGGTATGGAGAACAAAGCTCTCGAACATTCGATGGACATGGCGTTGTCCATGGATGACTCAAAGACTGCGGTATACGCGACACAAGGAGGCTACTCCTATCATGTACCACCGCACACTCAACCTCATCCCGGACAAACTATGCCTAACTCAGATTGTAAGTATGTTTTCGTCTAAGATCTTTGTGTACTTTCACATTTTTCTCATTATTCATGACATCTTGTTATTGTATACTTTTACGTTTCTTCGTAGTTGTGTTGAACACACAATATATAATTTCATTTTAATTTCGACTCTATTATGTTGATTTATTTTTCTCATATGCATTCACTAAGGACTAACAACAGTCGACATAGAAGGTAAAAGCAACCTATATCTGGACAGCACGCTTTGCATGTCGCATTTGATCCTAAATCCCGCAGCTCGATATTAAACGAGGAAATTGTCCACAGGGGTTAACATGGGCTTCATAGAGAACAGCTACACGAACAGTAACAACGGGGGCAGCGTGAACTCTCAGGACTCGTTGTGGCAGATGAAGATGGCAGCGGCTAATAATGCTGCCACGTTGCCAGCTCACCAGGTGCTTGATCGTCAGAGCAACTACGACTACGATCCTATCTCGCACGCGGGCTACCGGAACATCGACGACTACGCGCATTACTCTCACCTGCCGCACGCCAGCCAGCCGCCCGCACCCAACGACTACGACATGCGCGCCGCACAGAACCCCTCGCGGCAGGAGTACTGCTCCGACCCCTACGCCTCAGTGCACAAGCCCAAGAAACGGATGGATCAACACATCGGTAAGTGTTTTATCCCTTCACCACCGATTAATAAGAGAAACACTTTGTTCTCGCAACGAGTTTTTCTTGCGCTACGAAAAGTTGTTCATAAATTACTACGATAAATTTTCGTGGAGCGTAGCTGCTCGGTAATGACCTTACGCCCACACTTGCAAAACACCGTGGCTTCTGCTAAAAAACTGCCAAAAATATATTTACTTTATAGAAGCTAGACTTTAACCCACTGTTACGTCTGTAGTGTTGAATTTTTAACTGATATTTAGATGTTTATTCCGCCATGGCGATCGTCAGAGGCTTCAGTCGAAAGCAAGAGGCACCGAACAAGGTTGTTTTAGATATTTAAGGAGTAAGATGTGAATCAGTAGGTACAGCATGTTGTCTTTCATCAGAATCACCGTACCATGAGGTGAGCGGTCTGCCGGAGTACGGCATGCGCGCGGAGGAGGGCGGCGCCGAGGAGAAGCCGCTGCACATGTCGCTGGGCTACGACGAGTCGCTGGAGTCGGGCTACTCCACGCCCAACTCACGCGCGCGCCGTGTCATCCGCGAGATCATCGTATGAACACGGCTGTAAGCGTGTGACGCTCGGCTGCGCTCGGCCGCGCTCGTGACGCGTCGCGCCCCCGTGTCCGCCCCTGACTTCCACTTGTTACCCCTATTTGGAGGCCTAACATGAACACTCATTGCCAGTCAGTTCAAGGACTGTTACTGCGCGAAACTCGTATTGTAAGTGAAGTTGGTGGTAATACACCTGAATTTTGCACAGGTGTTGCTTTTCATAACAAGTGTAGCTAGTGCGTGAGGACAGTACATTTTTGTGATAAGTCGAGTAAAATATTTTTATACAGGGAAGGAAACTTGAACTAGAAATAAGTCGGTGGTGACGGACTTACAAACTTCGCGAGTGCCGTGGAACTTGAAGTGTTATAATTAACTCGTAAAACGGAAACCAAATTGCGTATTTAACAGGTGATTTAATTTGCAAATTTTGTTTACATTTTGAGAACTGAATTTCATCTTAATCAATAAAAGATGAATCTTTAGATTTAATCCAAGTCATGTTTTCTTTAGGGGCAATGTTTAGGTATAGTTACTTGCCTATATTGGAATCAGTTATGAAATAAAACCCCATTATGGTTGAATCTAGTTATTCTCTCAAAAAATAAATAATGAGATAGCATCTGGATTGACTATTCTTGTATCAATATTTTTATTATGATTACTAATGATTAGTTACATCAAGAGGTACTGTTTAAAACTAAAAGGTATTTACGATAAGGAAGTTGCCATAAAATCGCTTAGTTCTTATATTAAAATACCTATCTGTCGCGAAGAACTGGTACAAAAGCGATAGAATGTATTAAGTAAGCTCTTGTTTTTCTTATAAGTAAAGTTTCTTTTACTTTCGTCCTTCATATAAATTTCGAAACTAAGGTTTCGTACGATAACGAATGACATGTGATCTCCATAGCTCATATTTTGTAAATGTGGTTTATTATTGACTTAATGCAAGTATGGTGCGAGTGGTGTAAATAAAATCATCGAAGTGTAGAATAGTGATCATTGTCGACATTGTCAATTGTGATGCTAGGATGTATGGTATGAGCGTTCGTAGAGTTTACGAGCACTGAAGTAATGGAGCCTCCATTTGGCATGACAGCGATCCGACGCACGACTCATTCGTTCCAGAATATTCGTATTCAGATTTAATCAATAGTTCGGTCGTTTATTTCAATTTGGACAAAGAGTAAACAAATACAATTTTATGGTTTAAATGTAGCTTTATTCGAATCAAGTAATAACGGAATACGGTTCACAAATCCACAGTACTTATTATATTCCAAGCCACATTTTACGTGAACTCATTATTGGACAAGAAATTATGTGCAGATTTAAACCTCCAAGCAATATTCTGAGCCCTAATAATCTTGTCGATGTCTCAAATCCTCGTAACGCGGCTGATCTGGTAATGGCCGAAATTTTCGTATGAATTGCACTGATGGAGGAAAGATTACGACTCCCCGGGAACATTGTTTAGTAACGACCGTAATTACTTTTTATTCCATATTAAAATGGTGTTTGTAGAAAAATAATTAACTTTCCCATCTCCGCCTTCATATTATAGAACGAGGATGCCGCAATGTCGAAGCTCGCTAAACTAATCAGTGTTTTTTAACTTTTCAAGTTATTTACACGAATTAAATAACTTGAACTGTTTAATTATAATTATTTTATGAGGCTTTCTGCGGCGCCGTGATCTCATGTCATGTCCTTTGGTAATTTTTAGTCTCATAAACTCTATTCTTATGTTTGAGGAGAAGTCAAGCAGCATTCATCACAATGCATTGTTTATTGGAATATTGAGGAGTTCAGATCTTTAATAGAATAAGATTTATTATGAGAATGATGTTATTGGTTTCACAAATAATACTATAAGGTAAATATTGGATAATTGTAAATATACACTCGTGTTAAGTCAATGTTTATATTTGACTGGATGGATTTTCTAAAGATACTCTTGATATTATTCTTTTCTAATAGTGCCGAGTTCTTAGATTTTGTATGAGGGCTCAAAATCTATTAAGTTTAATGATTTAGATGTACGAGACAACAAAGTGGCTGTAGCCAGGGGGGCGTAATCAGGGTAGTTCAGACAGTGTATGTTTTAGTGTCTTCGGGTTGTCTAGGGTTGAGGACCCCGAAGCCAAATCTCCTCTTTGCTAGACAACCCCTGTTTACCCCACTCCCGTGGCTATAGCCTTCGACAAAAGACTGTCATACTAGTATCGGGGACATGTCTGTGTAATATTTCATGTAGTAGGTACGCGGCGTGTGTTCGGGTCCTTTAATGTATTACCTATTTGCACGTATACATTGTAGGACATGAATTTTAATGCTGTATATTCAAATATTTATACCCACATTAAAAACGTATATTTTATTTTGAGTAAGTTAAAGCTTAGACAGATGTTTTTAAAAATACGGTTTATGAAAATATAAGTTCAAAGGACTGACTTCAGCGTTGAGAAGTCCCTTATAAATATTTTAAAACAAGTTTACTTTCGTTTGCAGCCAAATATGTTATCCATATAAATACAATCACTGCCATCCATATAAATACTATTTCTATATGGTTATGGTAAATATGAAGAGAAAACTTAACAAAATTAATAACTATAAAAATTGTTATTAGATTATGTGCTAATTCCACGAATTTATCAAAGTGTATTCACGTTAAAAGCTAACAAGCACTGTAATGTAATAGATAGGCATCTTATATAAATATTTTAACCATTTTTTAGTCGAAAGCATTAAGATTATTTTTTAGTTCATATTATAGTTCTTATGTAGTTAAGCATCTTTAGACTTTAGACAAAGACGGTCTATGTAATAGGGTGCCTGCGACATACGAGACTAATATTTTTAACTATTCAGCAGAATATCTATTTATAGATCTCAGATTACGTTATAAATATGCAATAAAACTTACATTTTTATTTTATGCTAATGTCTACAGAACACATCGCTTTTGAAAGCCAGCTTATTTTTGACTTAAAACTACGGAAGTAAATGAATTTGAACGGTTCTAGAGTATACTCTGCTAGCTTTAGTGCCAATTCACTGCTTATACCATTATTGTGAACGACTACTTAAATAAGAAACACGAGATTTTGAGTTTCGTTTATTTCAATGATTTATAAATTATTATGTATTAATAAAAAAAAACTGCTGTTCAATTAAATCTTTCGTAATTCGGTAATAGCATCACTGCGAGCTTGTCTGTAGGCTCGACTATTATGTTGCAAGTAATGTTAGATACTCAACACTTTACTTTCGATCCTTAATCCATCCTTAAAAAATACAGAATCACCCATACCATCCACTCTGTTGCGATGATAAACTCATTTAGACTAAAATTACGAAATTCCCACCTTAAAGAATCTTGAATTTTGTTTTTCAATATATTAAATTATGAGTTGTAGAATTTAGAGTATTAATTCATTTTTGTATTGAATTTATGATTATATTCGAAATGACATAGTGGCAGGTATTTTAATTTGTATTTATTAATTAATTCAATGTTTTGTGTACGTGTTCAATGATCGATGCAAAGACGGTTATTAATTAAGTCATTGTGACATTTTTATCACTCGTCAATTACTTATATTAGCATAGGGACATGCAAGGTTCAAATCTCATTTTAATAACTTAAATTTTTCATAAATGTATCGATACTTTTACTTTTAAAAAGTGTTGTATGGACGATGCAATTAATTGAAATGATGCGTGTGTGAAACTGATTGCACTGGTCAGACAAATAAACGGAGAGTCTATTGATGTCTTTATACAGATTTATGTAAAGCGTTCCGATCTCAATAAATACATGCCGCGACAAAATGGAAGTCTTTTGACACCGGTACGCGCTCGAAATGATTGCAATTCATGGAAACGAATAATTGATATTCCGACTCACTTTGTCGTGTTATTGTCTAGAAGATGTAACAAAGGCTGCTCGTTTATATTTTAAGTATTGCATTTTCCGAGCATTACGTCGTCGCGTCTAGATCGTGTTCTCACTTCGTCTGGCCGTTATAAACTAATTTGTATTTTGCTGTATTATTGTAGTACCACAGTACAGAGGAGCTCGTGGCTAAGTAAAAACAGCCGCAGGGGTCGATCCATCAGGTTAAGCTACGCTTGCCGGGGTTGGTCAGTGGATGGGTGACCATCTTTACATACCGAGACTCCTCCGTGCCTCGGAAAGCACGTTAAGCCGTTGGTCCCGGCTGTCATTCGTGGATCTTTGACAGTCGTTACGGGTCGTCAGAAGCCCGAAATTCTGATAACCAGTCTTACCAAGGGGTATCGTATTACCCAGTTAATGGGTTGTGGAGGTCAGATAGGCAGTCGCTCCATGTGAAATCAGTCGCTCTATATAAAATACTGGTATTCAGCTGCATCCGGTTGGACTGGAAGCCGACCCCAACATAGTTGGGAAAAGGCTAGGCAGATTGATTGATTGTAGTACCACAGTATAATAAAGTAAGCAGTATTACACCTTCATAGAAAACGGCCGAAACAACGCGCTTCGAAATCTCAGTTTAAACAAGTACGTAACAGTCACGCACGGACGTACGCGTATTTACCTACCGAGCAGCCGTAGGTAATTAATTCAAGGTCACTGCCCAGATAAACTACTGTAGCTTTATTATTCTGTGGGAGAGCCACACGTAAGGTTTACGGCTGAATGCTCAATAAATATACTCACACAAATTATAAGCATATTACGAACACTGCCTAATACCTGTTAATAAAAAAAAACGCAACACATAATTTTATTATTTTTAATTAAGATGAAATTTTAACGTGACCATCGATATTTGTAAATAGTACTTTTTTACAATTACATTGTAATTTACAATAAATAAATGATATTTGAAGTACTTAAGTGAACATATAAATATATGCCATATGGATATTTGATCAGTTTGAATTAATTTCCAAGCGCGTTTCCATTTTCTCGAGTATTGAGTTGGTTTATTACTCTATACACATTGACAAGTTTGTTAAATTACGTTTGAACATTTAACAGTGTATGTAGTTGAAATTAAACGCAATACCTGACAAAGTGGAAACGTGACTTTAGATTTACATTACAGCAATGGTTGATTCATTGTTTATTATAGATAAGTATTACAATTGATGTTACGACTTGTAAATAGTACTTTAAACCACAAGTAAGACTTATTAAATAAATTTTGTCCATAATAGCTGGTTGTTTTTTTTACTATTCGGTAACAAAATTTACTCAGCAGTTCTGCGGAATTACACCAGAAAAAAAATACTAGTTCATGAAGGCACAACAGTTTCAGAATTGATGAGTCGACTCGTAGCGGATCGGTTATCTGCTACGATGCTACGAAATGTAGCTAGCGTAGCCGTAGCACGTAACCGCAGGAGTAGGTAACCTACAGAGAGCTAGCTACGTTCCTACCTTTGTATCGCAGGACGACTGTATGAAGCTTGGTCACAGAATAAATAATAGTTGGCTTGGTCTATGTGAGTGACACATGACGCGGACGTAACAATGTCGATATCGCGTCACCATGTCATAGCAACAATACTGCAATCCTTAGTACGTATGTACTGGGAGTACTCACCTTAAAAAGTTTCAAAAGACAACCGCGTACGCCACGCATATCGAAGCACAGTAAGTATGCCGGGACCGTTTGTACAAACATGCGCCTCACGCACACATTTACACCACTATGCCGACCGCCATTATGCGACATGACGGCGTCTTTGTCAAATCACGCACACATAGATCGGTAAGAATCTTCACTTTCGATACGCGTGGCGCGGAGTCCTTCTTTTTTTTCTAGTCCGTGCCGCGTACAAACAGTTTGCTAATTAATCTTTATATTGTTAAGTGTACGAGTATAAGAAGACTTGGAATAAGATCAATCGGAGCAATTGTATAGCGTGTCCACAGAGAAGTCTGAATACACCAATATGAATGGCACCAACTGTTTTGTAAAAGTGGTATTGGATCGTGTTGTGCGACACAGATTAGACAAACGCCATGAATCATTGGTCAGTTGTCATTCGCAAAAGAGCAATACATCAAGTGTAGTAAATCAATCATTCGCTCAAGCTCTACCTTTTGTTAACATTACGATAATTGCTAAATGTGATGAATCAATCACATAGTTCATGTTGTAACTTCAACCGCTGATGGAATAGAGAATAACAATAAATATTGAATATCTATGTTTATCGACAGTAGCAGTAACTCAGACATAAAAAATAATACAGTTCAAGTTGATTTTTCAAGTAAGTGAATTACGAAGAAAGAACGTAGAAATTATAGTAAGTTTAATACTATAATTTTAATTTATACGAAAGTACTTTACTAGTAAGCTGGTATAAAAACATAAAAAGATACTTCGACTACATGGGCACCAGAATTAACCCCCAAAGCGATTTTTAATGTAGATGGATATCTTGAATCTAGGTACACAATAATTACAAGTAGTGCAATGGGTCAGTGGTGTAGTAATCCTACTTCCACTGACCCATTGCTTTACATCTACGTAGGTAGGTAGGTAGGTAGGTGCATTTGCTAATATGCGGCTGCATAGTAGTATTAGAAGTATAGTGACACATCTGCATTGTGAACCGAATGCTTAGGTAAAATATGTTAACCGACAATTAATTTGTAGGAAATAATTTATTGACAGGTGTCAACGTGGCGTTTTGCATCCTCGTCATATTTCAGGGTGTGGTACAGAACATCAAACCGAACAACTTTCTCCATGGAACCAACATCGTATTCGCGAAAAAATTTTCAACTGTCCCATAGAAAACTTCAATACCTACTCGACGCAAATGTATGGGACGGCTGATTATTTTTTCGCGATTACGATGTTGGTGCCATGGAGAAAGGTGTTCGGTTTGATGGCCTATACCACACCCTTAAATTTGACGAGGATGCAAAACGACACGTTGTTAAGTAAGCAGATTTACAGAATAACACCAAGCTTAAAATATTACAACAAATATTTGTACGACCTACAAGTATTTGTTCCGAGTCTGGGTGTTTTTCTATCTATAATATGTAGGGTCATGTATTGTACCTATGGACATTTCAGACTACCTGAACTTTCGAACAAACTCTCTCTGTATATATTCAAGGTATCTATATAAAAATGACTTTATTTTGTACGCTATACGATCTAAAGTTACTGTATTTTTTGTACTAGCTCTAATGTTAACCTTTTATTTAATATAAAATAATTATTTAAATTTGCAGTTTTGTCCAAAGGTACGTTACATGTTTGTACCTTTGGACAGCCCTGTGTGTACCTTTGGACAAAATAAAACGGAACATTATTAATTTAAATCAGTCTATAATCATCACAATTAATCGCTTATAATTAACATAACACGTAGAATTAACGACCGTAAAGCTCTTATTGAGTAAACAAATAAATTCTTCATAATATAATCTTAAGTATCAAGTAGAAACATTTCAGTTAGGCAGGTATACCTTAATGAGATCAGCGTATTTTGCGAGTTTTATTTGGATGCACGAACCATATCAAATAAATCTTCAGCAGAAAGGTCATTATCACTATCATCTAATGAAAACCAGTCCGAACACATAAACAGTTCAGAATCCTCTTTATCTGGAATATGCTCTAGAAACTTTTTGGGACAACACTTTTTGTGGTAGTAAAATTTGCATGAACTGCACTGAAGCACATTTTCTTTCAAATCGGTTCTATTACAAGATTGGCAAGTTACAAAAATTCTCTGACTTAAAACTACAATCCGCTTTTCAGCAGGAACATCAATTGCCGGACCTTTAGGAGCATCAAAATTTAGCTTGGGCTTAGTCGTACTTTTTCCTTTTCCTTTTCCTTTCCCTTTCTCCTTGTTTGCCTTTTCTAACATTTGTTGCAAAAGAGCCTCCTTTTCTGGTGTATGGGTTAAAATACGGGAACTTCCTTTCTTTCTACCTCTTTTACTTTCTTTTCTTATTAATTTTGGAAATGGTCGAATCATTTCTGGAGTAATTGAGTTCTTGCATGCAATATTTTCTTCTGTGTTTGATTCAAATGCTTGAGAAGTGGATGGCTGATTTTCAGGATGAATCAAAGCTTTATGGATGAGGTGAATATCAGAACTAGTTGGTTGTATTTCAAAACTATCTATTTGTTCAAGATTTCTATCATCTGTGATTATATTTGGTGGTTCTGGACGCTCGGTGACTGACGATGGTGCAAAATCATCCTCCGAAAACAGATCGTCATTGAATGGATAAATCCCGGTTGATACGAATCCGTTTATAATATTTTTAGGTGTAAAGGATGCTGCATACGCCTTGCTGATCAATTCCGCTGAATCATAAATTGTTATTGGCACACCAGGATGGTTAACCATATGCAGATCAGCCGCTTTGTTATAAGCAGTTTTAAAAGGGCCAAAAACGGTCTTATCTAGTGGCTGTAATTTATGAGACGTGTGTGGAGGTAATGTCAACATATGAATCCCGTTTTCTTTGGCCTTTACGATAATTTCATATGATATGTGGGTCTCGTGATTGTCTAAAATAAGAACCACTGGTTGTTCAAGTGACGGTTTCACGCAATGGATAAAATGGTCTAAATATTTCCGGAAAATAGGCTCCGTAGACCAGCCTGAACGATTTGCTTCGCCAATAGATCCAGGAGGTGCATTTTTCATCATATTATCCTTAAAATGAACTCTTGGGAATATAATCATTGGTGGTATAGAGTTTCCTGCGGCGTTTATACAACCAATCATAGTAACATTTTCGCCTCGTTCCCCTGATGTCATTTTACCTAGCAATTTTAAGGATTTTGGCGCTAAAACTTTCTCAGGCTTATGCACTGTGGAACATCCAGTTTCGTCCAGGTTAAAAATGTTTTGTGGAGCAAATTCGCTGCGTTGATACAGTTCTTTTAAGTTATCATAAAACTTCTGAACATGAACTTTATTAAAGCACATTGCTCTCGCTATACTAGTTGCTTCTGGTTTGCGCAATGACAGTTCCGTATATTTGCTGCGATATCTGTATAACCATTGGCGACCGGCCATTCCATCTCTTACCCAGGCCTCGGGAATGTTAGTCAGTTTTCTTGCAACGGCACACTGATAGGCTAAAGTACATGTTTGTCTTGTAGATAGTCCGTAATTCATTTTGGCCGCTTTTATTAAATATTCTAATAAAAGCTTTTCTTCCTCGTCAGAAAATACCTTTTTTACTGCGTAGTTCGGCGTAAAAGAAATTAAATCTGGTGTAATATTGCTGCGAATAGTTTTGACATATTTATGTAAAGTTGATTTTTTCAACCCAAATTCTCTCGCAGCAGTTCTTATTTTCCCTCCATTTTTTAATGAATCTATTGCCAGTTTTAACCTCTCCGGACTTACTGCACCTCTCTTCACACCAGCTTTACTCCTTGGCACTATGGACAACATAAACGAGATGTCATTCAGCAGTGTCCATAGGTAAAAACATTGTTTGTACCTTTGGACGTGTCCACAGGTACAAACAAAGACATGTCCAAAGGTACAACCAATGCAACATTTAAAAAAAACGTTATTGTTTTGCTTTTTAGGTTAGAAGCTGTTTTCTTTCCTTTTTGATTTGTAAACTAAAACTAGCTACAGATAAATGAACGATATCAAATTGTAAAATATATCCATCATTATTTAAGTAAAAAGTCAGAAAGATCCTGCAAAAACTTACTTTTCAACACAATAATCTTCAAAATGGTCTCACACTGCACACAACACCAAAAGCGTCACGCCACTCACTAGTGTTGCTAGAAAATAAAAATGCCAGCACAGAGTTGCAATATTATATTTTTAAAGCTGCCAGTTTTTTCATTACAATCAATGTCCAAAGGTAAAAGCGTCCATAGGTACAATACATGACCCTATGTATTTACAAATAATAAAAAAAAAAAAAAAAAATGTATATAAGTAGTTTATCAGCCATCTCGTTACCATAACACAAGCATTAGGTTGCTTAGCTTGGGGCTAGATGGTGTTGTGTGATATGTCCAAACATATTTATTTATTTTATTTTTTATTTATTACCTGTAGGTAATATTACAAAATACAAAAGGTTACAAAATATCATTTACCAGTGAGCCAAAAGGTTGGCGACCGCGTACCGGAAGACGTAACGTTGGAAGGCGTCCCATAAAGTGGACCGGTGACCTTGTAAATGCCACAGGAATCAGCTGGATGCGGGAAGCACGGAACCGATCGAGGTGGCGGTGCTTGGGGAAGGCCTATGTTCTGCACTGGACTTCTTTCGGCTGAAATGGTGATAATGATGATGAGTCCCAAACTTGACAATTAGTCTGTATTTTGGGACTCGGGGTACGAATTCCAGAGCGGAGACTAGAGAGGTGATGTCAGGTGTTGTGTGGTATGTCTGGTATGTTTGTGTGGTGTGTGTCTATGTGTATAAAGTGTATGAGTGTGTATTTGTTGCCATTGTGCGTCGATTCAGTTTCAGGTCAGGGTATGAGTTTTGCAACATATTCTTTATTATTTTTTTACAATTGAATGAGGTAGTATTTTTAATTATAAAGAGTTTGAAATCTTTACTCTACGTATTAATGAGAGAGTAAGCTGGAGAGCGTCTAGCTAGGGTAGACTATAGGTACCTTGGTTTTACTAGATCAGCAAGTCAGATTTTAGAACAAGAAAGTCGCCAAGGGATTTTGGGACAAGACGAATTCTTACAACTTGGTAACAATTTTAAAAGCACTACCTACTAATTAAAGTGGGTACTGAAAACCGGGTCAAACTATTAAACCACAAAATCTAAAGTCGCATAGCGAGCTGTGCTATTAATTTCATTAAAAGAAACATTAGCAACGAAATGATCTGAAAAAGAACCGGAATGACCAACATAGCTTTTAGAAACACTAAGAGTGGGAGTTTTCAGGCGAAGGAACCACCGGTAGTTGCATGGTCTCACAGCACAAGTAAAGGAAAAAGTCCTAAAATAATTCATTTGTTGTTTTATCTATCTTATCACATATATATTTTTTTTTTTGCGATTGCATACTGAGTGTTGACCGTGGCGTAACGTATATCGATGTATGGGACAACCTGTTTTTCAACACCAATGTTACGTTTGTTTTTGGGATAAATTCATTCCAGCTACGTAACCCTTCATTGAGCGTGGTCCGACATGCACTTGGCCGGTTTTTATCTACAGTTCTACAGTAAGCTTCAGAGAAAAGGAACCCCCCTTTGGAACATATTTCTGTGTGAATTGCTTCATGTTCAATTTCGTGCAAAAATACAATTTTGTGTTGGTGTGTTACAATGGTGCCGATTCTGTTGTACACCGAACTAAACTATCACTAAAATTCCTTACTTTTTGCTATGAGAATCTTAGAGCTATTCTGCAAAAAAAACCTCTAAATTTAATAACAATTTTGACAACTAAAATCGAGTTTGACAATTGTGACTCCGCGTGGTATAGTGCCTGTAGTATATTTGACCCGGTGGCTTTAATTGGAACTAACGAAATCACTATGAAGTGATAGGCTTGTCATATTTTGTTCACCGACATCGCTGTCGTTACCGGGTCAAATATCTTTTAGAGCTGGAGGGGCGCAGGGAGGGGGCAGCTTCAACTTGTTTTATATGGAATGTAGGTACCTTTTTTTGGTACCTTTTTTTTGTACCTTTATTTTTTGGTACATACATGTTGAGTCATAGGGGTTTATGGCTTTTATAAAGGGGGGCCAAATTTTCATTATTTTTGCGATAGGACTCACCGTTTTCGAGATATATGCAAAAGAAAAGAAAAAAATACACTACTGTTTTTGCATCCGAAGTCAAGGTCTCGGTGTGAATTTTAGTTCATGTTAACTAATTTTCTTCCACACCTTTTTAATCGCGATTAAACATAGTCTGATTTAGTTTGACAATTAAAATTTTAGGTGAAAACAGTCAAATTCAGAATAGCAAAATTGCCATTTTCACTAAACTAATAACTCCGTACAATCTTAGTCCTGTCAAACTAAAATATAGTTAAGTTGTGTCACTTTAGTCAATTTCAGAATGGGAAATCGTCGTTTGACAGGAATAAACTAAATTTTTAATCTAGTTTAGAGGCATTTGTGATAAGAGAATCGGCACCATTATAGGAGTAGTGCAAAAACAAAGAAAAAATTTAATAAATTCTAAAATTGTATAAATTTTCACATACAAATGTGTTGGTGTGCCCTGCCTACATATCTCTTTTGTTGACTGTAAATACATGTACAATGTACATAATATTATTTTAAGTAGTTAGAGTATGAATTATGTAGGGGAAGGTGGGGCATAACGGGGACGCTAAGGAAATCTATCAATAAAACTATGTTAAATTATACTTCTAATCATTTATTATTTATTATAGCACTTTTATGTCACTAATCTACTATTTGGTATGTTTTTGGCACAATAAT
The DNA here is from genome assembly GCA_946251885.1 of Cosmia pyralina. NCBI lineage: Eukaryota > Metazoa > Arthropoda > Insecta > Lepidoptera > Noctuidae > Cosmia > Cosmia pyralina. Next base: position 20,392,108 of record OX276346.1, read on the forward strand.
TAAGTAATCGACTAAAAAAACGTATTATTTTTATAACTCTTAAAAAACCCCATCATGCCCCGGGGTAGGGGCAGTATGGGGTACCTAAAATGGGGCAATACGGGGTACGTCTATAACAACTACTTAGACTCGCAGTGTAGGCAGATGTGGATTTCTTCGGCATCGTCATCATCGACACCGGCACAGGCATTATGTGACCAACGTCCACATAGCTGGCAACCTACCCAACCCTCTGCAGATTTGAGGTATGTGTTGTTAGTGTCTTCACAATAGAGGCATAAAGCATCCTCGTCTTCATTTTCTGCATGGGGTTTGGTTTTTTGCTTTTTAGTTTTTTTGAGTCGAGGATCATTTGGATTAGAACACTTTCTAGACCGTTTAATTTGTTCCAGCTCATTTTTATATGGGGTTGAAGTAAGGACAACTGTTTTTCCTCGCCTATAGTTCTTCCTATTTTTATTTCTTTGTTCAACTGATGGAATTGGCAAAATATCTTTTGGTGAGGCATTTTCGAAGACAGATGTAAGATTGCGACATACTTCACGAACCGGAGAACGAATTTGAGTGTCTTCTACAAACGAACATCCAGGTTCAGGGTCTTGGATTAGACTTCTATCGCGAGGTGGTGTGTTCTCAGAAAAAACTTGTTGAAAAATTACATCTTCAAGGTTGGGCAGTGGTTCGACTTGATTTTCGAAGATGACTGGGGGTTGCTCTTGAACAGGCATTGGAACATCTGTCGTTGATGCAGCTATAAAATCTGAGTCTGAGAAATTGTTTTCATTAAAAGGCCATATTCCACATGTCCTAAAAGCATTAATTGCAGTAGACATTGTGGCAGCTTGAATATAAGCCTGTCCGAAAATTTCGCTTATTTGAAAAGCTGTTATGACACGCCCTGGATGCGTCCTTAACCAATTAGAAGCAGCTTGATCATAGTAAACACTTAAAGGTTTCATAAATGCAACATCTAAGGGCTGAAGCCTGTGAGTGCAGTGCGGCGGAAAACAAAGCATAACGACACCGTTTTTGCGTGCAATATCAATCACTTCTATATTTTGCGTATGCGTGACATGACCATCAAGAAGCAGCAAGACATGATTATTAACAGACGCACTTGAAAATTGAATGAACCGCTTAAACCAGGATAGAAAGGTTTCACTTGTCATCCACCCTCGGGAGTTGCATTCCGCAGTAGTTCCCGGAGGAGCACGATCTAGCAATTCTGGTTTCATCCTTTGCCTAGGAAAAATCATCATAGGAGGCATGTAGGTTCCGGCTGAATTAAAGCATATCTCAACGGTGATAGTCTGCCCTCGTTCTGCGGATGACAATGAACCTACCTGTTTTCTTCCTTTCTCTGCTATAATTTTACTTTTTGTTTTTGATACACATGAGATTCCTGTCTCGTCACAGTTAAAAATTCTGTCTGGTGTAAATTTATATTTATCATATAACTCCCCAAGTAAAGTGTAGAATTTGTTAACTGCGACTTTGTTGAAACCCATCGCTCGAGCTGCCGATGTTGCTTCTGGCTTGCGGATGGACAAATCTGAGTGACGTTTCAGAAATCCTTGAACCCAATCTGTACCAGCCATCTGTTTCTCTGTGTTGAATTTGTGTCGTTTCCCATTTTTTATTGCCAGCTGATACGCCATTTTACGCAGATCGAGGGTAGTTAATCCAAAAAGCCTTTTTTCCATTTCCTTAATGTAATTCACAAGCTCCTCCTCTTCTTCTAGCGTAAAAACAGGTTTGAAAGTACCCACCTTTGAAGGAATCGAGACTTCACCTTTCTTTAATGCAATCACGCGCCGCTCCAACGTGGTCTGTGGAACGCCATATTGTTGAGCTGCTTTTCTGTACCCCATTGTTTTGCTTATGACAGCATCAATGGCCTCCTTCATGTTTGCTGCTGACCAACTCCCTCTAGTAGTTTTCTTTTTATATGTTCGCACCATTTTTTATGAATACCTAAAAAAACAACCATAACTTAAACGATGCACTAAATAATCATGAGACGCAGACAGAACACATTTGCCAATCAAAACGTTGTCATTATTCTATAAAGATCACACAGACAGAGAGAAAAAACATTTATTAAACTTGGGGGCATGACGGGGACGTACCCCATGCTGCCCCATATCCACGACCCCGTCACGCCCCAAGGTCTGATTTAATACAGGTATTTTTTATTTCTAAAACCATAACTGTAACACAAGTTTCAATCGGAGTAGATCTAGTACCGATAACTAAAGATTTTCACAAAAAAATATAAATAAAATACACTCAATATTTACCTTTTGATAATTTTTTATGTAACACCATAAAATTACATCGAACTGCGCGTAAAAACTATTGTTGTCGTGAAAAATAAACACGTGCACTCTAGCGCTCGGTCACTTCCGCACTGATCATTGATGCAAAATGGCCGTTTGTTATTAAATACAGGACATCGTTAGCATGCCTTCGTATGCGTATGTGTGGGTGGCCCCGTCCTACCCCACGTCCCCGTTACGCCCCACCTTCCCCTAAATATTATCTTGTATGAAAATAAAAACACTAAAGCTCTGGCCACTTTTAGGTGAATTTCGCGCGGGACGCGACTGCGCCGCATCTATTGTCTCAACAATTACATAGTCACGCTAGTATTTGCGCCAATTTGAACACCTCCTTGACGCATCTAGCGCGGGATCCCCTTCAGTTTGGTCAGAATTTAAATGTAGTAAGTAAGACTTATAAAAAAAACACGTAAATCTGAGTAGTTGCCGAGTCAAAAACGCACTAACAGATGGATAGGTACTCGCAGTCAGAGAGACATTGCGTTTTTTTATAAATGCAAGGAACAGTTCACTGTTCGACCAACTCCGCCACCCAGCTGGACACTCCAACTATCTGAAGAATATGGAGGAAACAGACTGGAAGCGAAAAGCTGGAAACCGCGGCGCAACTTGAAAGCTATGTCCAATTAAACTTCAAGTTGCTTGCTATACAAGACGCAGTAAGCGGGGTTCATACCTACTTGTTACATGTAGAATTTGAAACTCAGATAATAATTATTGCTCAGCCACTTCGAAAACTTCTTCAGTCATTTTACAAACACGCAGCGAGAGCTCATTGTTTATAAAAAGTTATTTTTTTTATATTTGTACCTAAATATATAAAAATATAGTTTTATTCTCCAAATCTAAATATATAAAACTCAAAGGTGACTGACTGACATAGTGATCTATCAACGCACAGCCCAAACCACTGGAGGGATCGGGCTGAAATTTGGCATGCAGGTAGATGTTATGACGTAGGCATCCGCTAAGAAAGGATTTTGATAAGTTCTACCCCCAAGGGGATAAAATAGGGGATGAAAGTTTGTATGAAACTTTGTCAATTTTAAACCGATCGGGCTGAAATTTGGCATGCAGGTAGATGTTATGACGTAGGCATCCGCTAAGACTGGATTTTGTTAATTTCTACCCCCAAGGGGATAAAATAGGGGATGAAAGTTTGTATGAAGCTTTGTCAAATTTAAACCGATCGAGCTGAAATTTGGCATGCAGGTAGATGTTATAACGTAGGCATCCGTTCAGAAAGGATTTTGATAAATTCTACCCCCAAGGGGATAAAATAGGGGATGAAACTTTGTATGAAAGTTTGTAAATTTTAAACCGATCGGGCTGGGACTTTGCATGCATATAGCTACTATGATGTAAGCATCCCCTAAGAAAGGATTTTGATAAATTCTACCCCCAAGGGGATAAAATAGGGGATGAAAGTTTGTATGAAGCTTTGTCAATTTTAAACCGATCGAGCTGAAATTTGGCATGCAGGTAGATGTTATAACGTAGGCATCCGTTCAGAAAGGATTTTGATAAATTCTACCCCCAAGGGGATAAAATAGGGGATGAAACTTTGTATGAAAGTTTGTAAATTTTAAACCGATCGGGCTGGGACTTTGCATGCATATAGCTACTATGACGTAAGTATCCCTTAAGAAAGAATTTTGATAAATTCTACCCCCAAGGGGATAAAATAGGGGATGAAAGTTTGTATAAATCTTCTTAGATTTTCGACTGATTGAACTGAAATTAAAGATTGGAGCTACTATGATGAAGACGTCCGCTTAAATAGGATTTTGATAAATTCAATTCGAAAGTAACTCTGTCTTAAGTTACCTTTTCACGCCTAAACCATTGAGCGGATTTCAATAAAATTTGCCAAAAAGATAGATGGCATCCTAGGAAAAGACATAGGCTACTTTTTGTTTTAAAAATAATCCTAGAGGGGGTGATATAGGGGATAAAAGTTTGTAAGGGAAACCTAGCATTTGGATTTTTTTTTGGATTAAGTTAGGCATAAAGAATTAGGTACGCGTTTCAGCGTTTTTTCAAAGGGGTAAAACAGGGAATGATTTTAAAATTCACATGTAATATTGATATTGTTGTGTACTTATTTTTAAGAGATTTAAAGGTTATAAATACAGTAATAGTGATATTAAAGGGTCTCCCTTGTTTGACCAAAAGGAATTTGACAAATTTTCACTTCCCAAAAAATTTTTGGCATAATTTCATTTGCCAAATTATTACTTAGCAAAAAATCTATTCACAAAAAGTTGTAACGCAAACCTAATGTTTGGCAAATGAACGTTTAAACTATAACTTGTTTACCAACTAGTACTTTTAACATTTTTTATTTAGTCAAATATTTCATTTGGAATAACAGTTTTTATGCAAAATCAAATAAGCCAAATACTTATTTAGTATCGTCAGTTTTCAATTCACCCTTTCCTATTCAGTCAAACTTCAATGACAAAAATGTGAACTACTAAGTGGGTAGGAGGTAAATCATAAATGGCGCTCAATGTGTGCTCTTCTTTTTCTATATAATGTAGTCGTTCCTGGCACAGTAGGTAGTAGGTCACAGTTCTAACCTAACCTAACCATTTTTTTTAAATAAGTAATTAACCTAATCTAAATAATTCAGTTCCGGGTAAAACAATCTCTTTTTTCTATTAATGCAAGTCGTTTCTGGCACTCGCCGGCCGCTGCCGCGGCACCGCTCGCTTCGCTCGCTCGGCTCGTGCGTAGAAGGTCACAGTTTTAACCTAACCTAACCTACCCATTTTTTTTAAAGAAGAAATTAACCTAATCTAAATTGTTGAGTTCCGGATAACCTACTAAAAACAATATATTTTTTCCTATTAATGCAAGTCGTGTCTGGCACTCGCCGGCCGCTACCGCGGCACCGCTCGCTTCGCTCGCTCGGCTTGTGCGTAGGAGGTCACAGTTTTAACCTAACCTAACCTAACCATTTTTTTTTAAATAATTAACCTACTCTAACTACTTCCATAAATAAACTAATATCAAGTAACCATAAATTTGACTTGTTTCAGACAAATTCAAGCACAAAAACTTACAAAGAAGTACGCAAAAGACATCAAATTTAACCAGCAAGTCAAATGTCTAAAAATCTTATTTTTGCCATAATATTTTTTGTCTTAACAAATCATTTCACCAAACGTTTATTGTCTGAAGATTATTTGCTGTAATAAATCATTTGATTAAAGACCAAATTCCATAATGACATTATACTTAGTAATATTTTTCCAAGTAAAAATTTGACCAAATGAAAATATGCGTACTAAAATCATTCGAAATATTGCAATGGTATAAAAAAAGGTTGCTAAAATTTGTTTGGGTAATGAAATTTTCTCAAAATCTTTTTGGCAAAACGGCAGGCACCCGATATTAAAATTGGTCTACTCGGTCAAAGTTATTACAATTTATAGTCACAAAAAAAACTTTGTTAACACGTTGTACGTGTGTTGAATGTGTCATTCACTTACGGGCTACGGGGTCAGTGGTAGTCAATCACAAAAATTAATGGTGATCATATTAAAATGAATAAGTATTATTCTTATGTTAAACATTTAGGCCCACTAGCACCACAAATCACAAAATACGTTGAGCGCTAAACGAATTGAAAACATTGTTCTATTTCTGTTAATTTTGAAGTTGTCAGGGAATGATGTTTTAAAAATGTTCAGCGCTAACTGTATTTATGGTTTTTGGTGCAAGCGGGCCTTGGAATCATACAAACCTGTTTTATGTATAAAAAAGATTATTTGAATTTATTATTTGTCTGTCCGTCTATTTGTTACCTTTTCACACCTTAACGGATAGATAGGCCTTGACCTGGGTACGAGCATAGGATAATTTTTATTCCGGCAGTACGTTCCCCGGGGATAATTTCCGAGTTACACGCGAGCAAAGCCGCGGGCAAAAGCTAGTAATCTCAATAAAATAAAACAGTTTTTTTTTTTTTTGTGGATGGGAAATCATCAAATGACTTGTCCCGCTCTGGGCGGAAAACTGACTGAAACCCGCAACGGAACCCACTTTAATTGATAGCAATTTCTATAAGTACACATATAATATAAGAGCAATACCAATACGCTGACTCATTTTATACGGAAGTCCCTGTCTCCTGTGATATAGTTTTTTTTAACTAGTACAGGATACAGGTGATCTTTTCCACTAAAGTTAAGTACTATATTGCTAGTACTGTATTAGCATAGTTTCTGCTTTTCAATAACTGGTAGAAAAGCAATCTGTAACACTGTTTTTGAAACAATAAATAAAAAAAAATATAAATATTATAGTTATTAAATTATAAAAAAAATACAAGGTCATATTGGTATAAACGCAACGCAAGTTTGTTCAGTTCGTTCCCCGGGGTGACACGCTCCATAACTTTGACATAAAAACTATAAATAGTAGGTATTTTTCACCGTCAGTAGTGTGAAAAGGTTCATCGACTTCTTTTTATCAAAGTTTAATACAATGTAGCATTCAAGTTTTCGATTGATCAAACTATATGACGGTGATTGGTTGTAGCATGGCTGTAACTCACCTGAATTTAGTATATCTGCTAATATACTACGCTAGCTTTTGCCCGCGTCTTCGCCCGCGTAGATGTTGGAAAATATCCCACGGGAACGTACTACCGCGATTAAAAGTACCCTACATGCCAGGTAAACAGTCTTCTCGCACAAATATAGTATCCGAGGAGCGGCGCGCAGATTGATTTAAATGATTGCTGGAGAATAAAAAATCTCAAAAATCTAACAAATATGGTACCTATATATAATAATAATTCCTTGTCTACATTATAAAGGGAACGTCTGTGCAAGTATTCAGCTTTCTAGGTCTAAGGGCTGGGTGTTGATGAGTCAATCAGTCAGGACTTTTCTTTTCATTTATACCTATTTTTACCTAGATAGATGAGTTAGTATTTTTATACCCTTAGGTGATGATTTTCCAAAAACGCTGAAACACGTGGTTTTTAATTAATAACCAAAATGCTGAATACAAAGTTTTCATTAAACTACAAAAGTGACGATTGTCCATTTAAACTTTCATCCTCCTATTTTACTCTCTTAGGGGTTGAATTTCGAAAAATCCTTCCTTATTCCTTGTCTACATTATTAAGGGATCTTCTGTGCAAAATTTCAGCTTTCTAGGTACAAGGGTTTCGGCTGGGGGTTGATGACTCAGTCAGTCAGTCAGTCAGGACTCTTTTTATATAGGGTGACTGGTAATTAGTGACCGATACTTAAACACATGATTATACTCATGGTAACAAACAACTTTTACTATGGGACCAAACCTGAAATCGCGAATAGATTCCTTCTAATACGTTTATCTTACATGCTATTGCGTTATCAGTTCTTCAAGAACATAGGAAATATGAAGAAACAAATAGGCATAAGTACTCATATGAGTATGAATATTTGTTTCTTCATATTTCAACCGATTCATTTTGCAGACCGATATCCAAACTTGAACAGCATTAACAAAAAGTTTCTGAAATCCGATAGCAACTGTTATTTAGCAGCAAACGAATCCCGACTCCCGAGTGATTCTAACTATAGATACTAACGATGCCAATCGGTCTACATTAGAACATCCTCATGCAGACCCAAATAACAGGATTTTCTCAGCACATGTGTGTGTTATCATCTGGCACTGAATCAATTTTGACGTCGCCTGTCCACAAATCCGTAGTGGAGCCTCCACGTTATTCGCAATAGCAGTCCTAACTCGAATTTCTGAATTTACTAAGAACTACTAAGAAGATCACTATTTCATAAGGTCCCAGGTCGAAACCCTATTACAAATGAATACTATTATAATCCATTACACTTATTTGACAGGTACAACTTGGGGTAACGCGGAAAATGAAATATAGCCGAAGAAAGTTGTGAAATATACGAGAGTGTTTTACTATTAACCAGTGACATGGAACTACTTTCACGGATTGCCACTTTTATTTAAGAAATGTCTTACGTTTCCCGAAATACATATAACTACCATACAATTCGTAGAAGTTTCAAGGAGATTACTTTTGCGGAAATCAGAAACCACAATACTACTACGGCGCTCTATACCTACTGTAGTTAGGTATGCAGGTAGATGTATGTATCCGAATTTCTGATTGGTGATGCTCTGTGTAAGCACGAATGCTACTATGACGTAAGTATCCCTTAAGAAAGAATTTTGATAAATTCTACCCCCAAGGGGATAAAATAGGGGATGAAAGTTTGTATAAATCTTCTTAGATTTTCGACTGATTGAACTGAAATTAAAGATTGGAGCTACTATGATGAAGACGTCCGCTTAAATAGGATTTTGATAAATTCAATTCGAAAGTAACTCTGTCTTAAGTTACCTTTTCACGCCTAAACCATTGAGCGGATTTCAATAAAATTTGCCAAAAAGATAGATGGCATCCTAGGAAAAGACATAGGCTACTTTTTGTTTTAAAAATAATCCTAGAGGGGGTGATATAGGGGATAAAAGTTTGTAAGGGAAACCTAGCATTTGGATTTTTTTTTGGATTAAGTTAGGCATAAAGAATTAGGTACGCGTTTCAGCGTTTTTTCAAAGGGGTAAAACAGGGAATGATTTTAAAATTCACATGTAATATTGATATTGTTGTGTACTTATTTTTAAGAGATTTAAAGGTTATAAATACAGTAATAGTGATATTAAAGGGTCTCCCTTGTTTGACCAAAAGGAATTTGACAAATTTTCACTTCCCAAAAAATTTTTGGCATAATTTCATTTGCCAAATTATTACTTAGCAAAAAATCTATTCACAAAAAGTTGTAACGCAAACCTAATGTTTGGCAAATGAACGTTTAAACTATAACTTGTTTACCAACTAGTACTTTTAACATTTTTTATTTAGTCAAATATTTCATTTGGAATAACAGTTTTTATGCAAAATCAAATAAGCCAAATACTTATTTAGTATCGTCAGTTTTCAATTCACCCTTTCCTATTCAGTCAAACTTCAATGACAAAAATGTGAACTACTAAGTGGGTAGGAGGTAAATCATAAATGGCGCTCAATGTGTGCTCTTCTTTTTCTATATAATGTAGTCGTTCCTGGCACAGTAGGTAGTAGGTCACAGTTCTAACCTAACCTAACCATTTTTTTTAAATAAGTAATTAACCTAATCTAAATAATTCAGTTCCGGGTAAAACAATCTCTTTTTTCTATTAATGCAAGTCGTTTCTGGCACTCGCCGGCCGCTGCCGCGGCACCGCTCGCTTCGCTCGCTCGGCTCGTGCGTAGAAGGTCACAGTTTTAACCTAACCTAACCTACCCATTTTTTTTAAAGAAGAAATTAACCTAATCTAAATTGTTGAGTTCCGGATAACCTACTAAAAACAATATATTTTTTCCTATTAATGCAAGTCGTGTCTGGCACTCGCCGGCCGCTACCGCGGCACCGCTCGCTTCGCTCGCTCGGCTTGTGCGTAGGAGGTCACAGTTTTAACCTAACCTAACCTAACCATTTTTTTTTAAATAATTAACCTACTCTAACTACTTCCATAAATAAACTAATATCAAGTAACCATAAATTTGACTTGTTTCAGACAAATTCAAGCACAAAAACTTACAAAGAAGTACGCAAAAGACATCAAATTTAACCAGCAAGTCAAATGTCTAAAAATCTTATTTTTGCCATAATATTTTTTGTCTTAACAAATCATTTCACCAAACGTTTATTGTCTGAAGATTATTTGCTGTAATAAATCATTTGATTAAAGACCAAATTCCATAATGACATTATACTTAGTAATATTTTTCCAAGTAAAAATTTGACCAAATGAAAATATGCGTACTAAAATCATTCGAAATATTGCAATGGTATAAAAAAAGGTTGCTAAAATTTGTTTGGGTAATGAAATTTTCTCAAAATCTTTTTGGCAAAACGGCAGGCACCCGATATTAAAATTGGTCTACTCGGTCAAAGTTATTACAATTTATAGTCACAAAAAAAACTTTGTTAACACGTTGTACGTGTGTTGAATGTGTCATTCACTTACGGGCTACGGGGTCAGTGGTAGTCAATCACAAAAATTAATGGTGATCATATTAAAATGAATAAGTATTATTCTTATGTTAAACATTTAGGCCCACTAGCACCACAAATCACAAAATACGTTGAGCGCTAAACGAATTGAAAACATTGTTCTATTTCTGTTAATTTTGAAGTTGTCAGGGAATGATGTTTTAAAAATGTTCAGCGCTAACTGTATTTATGGTTTTTGGTGCAAGCGGGCCTTGGAATCATACAAACCTGTTTTATGTATAAAAAAGATTATTTGAATTTATTATTTGTCTGTCCGTCTATTTGTTACCTTTTCACACCTTAACGGATAGATAGGCCTTTGACCTGGGTACGAGCATAGGATAATTTTTATTCCGGCAGTACGTTCCCCGGGGATAATTTCCGAGTTACACGCGAGCAAAGCCGCGGGCAAAAGCTAGTAATCTCAATAAAATAAAACAGTTTTTTTTTTTTTTGTGGATGGGAAATCATCAAATGACTTGTCCCGCTCTGGGCGGAAAACTGACTGAAACCCGCAACGGAACCCACTTTAATTGATAGCAATTTCTATAAGTACACATATAATATAAGAGCAATACCAATACGCTGACTCATTTTATACGGAAGTCCCTGTCTCCTGTGATATAGTTTTTTTTAACTAGTACAGGATACAGGTGATCTTTTCCACTAAAGTTAAGTACTATATTGCTAGTACTGTATTAGCATAGTTTCTGCTTTTCAATAACTGGTAGAAAAGCAATCTGTAACACTGTTTTTGAAACAATAAATAAAAAAAAATATAAATATTATAGTTATTAAATTATAAAAAAAATACAAGGTCATATTGGTATAAACGCAACGCAAGTTTGTTCAGTTCGTTCCCCGGGGTGACACGCTCCATAACTTTGACATAAAAACTATAAATAGTAGGTATTTTTCACCGTCAGTAGTGTGAAAAGGTTCATCGACTTCTTTTTATCAAAGTTTAATACAATGTAGCATTCAAGTTTTCGATTGATCAAACTATATGACGGTGATTGGTTGTAGCATGGCTGTAACTCACCTGAATTTAGTATATCTGCTAATATACTACGCTAGCTTTTGCCCGCGTCTTCGCCCGCGTAGATGTTGGAAAATATCCCACGGGAACGTACTACCGCGATTAAAAGTACCCTACATGCCAGGTAAACAGTCTTCTCGCACAAATATAGTATCCGAGGAGCGGCGCGCAGATTGATTTAAATGATTGCTGGAGAATAAAAAATCTCAAAAATCTAACAAATATGGTACCTATATATAATAATAATTCCTTGTCTACATTATAAAGGGAACGTCTGTGCAAGTATTCAGCTTTCTAGGTCTAAGGGCTGGGTGTTGATGAGTCAATCAGTCAGGACTTTTCTTTTCATTTATACCTATTTTTACCTAGATAGATGAGTTAGTATTTTTATACCCTTAGGTGATGATTTTCCAAAAACGCTGAAACACGTGGTTTTTAATTAATAACCAAAATGCTGAATACAAAGTTTTCATTAAACTACAAAAGTGACGATTGTCCATTTAAACTTTCATCCTCCTATTTTACTCTCTTAGGGGTTGAATTTCGAAAAATCCTTCCTTATTCCTTGTCTACATTATTAAGGGATCTTCTGTGCAAAATTTCAGCTTTCTAGGTACAAGGGTTTCGGCTGGGGGTTGATGACTCAGTCAGTCAGTCAGTCAGGACTCTTTTTATATAGGGTGACTGGTAATTAGTGACCGATACTTAAACACATGATTATACTCATGGTAACAAACAACTTTTACTATGGGACCAAACCTGAAATCGCGAATAGATTCCTTCTAATACGTTTATCTTACATGCTATTGCGTTATCAGTTCTTCAAGAACATAGGAAATATGAAGAAACAAATAGGCATAAGTACTCATATGAGTATGAATATTTGTTTCTTCATATTTCAACCGATTCATTTTGCAGACCGATATCCAAACTTGAACAGCATTAACAAAAAGTTTCTGAAATCCGATAGCAACTGTTATTTAGCAGCAAACGAATCCCGACTCCCGAGTGATTCTAACTATAGATACTAACGATGCCAATCGGTCTACATTAGAACATCCTCATGCAGACCCAAATAACAGGATTTTCTCAGCACATGTGTGTGTTATCATCTGGCACTGAATCAATTTTGACGTCGCCTGTCCACAAATCCGTAGTGGAGCCTCCACGTTATTCGCAATAGCAGTCCTAACTCGAATTTCTGAATTTACTAAGAACTACTAAGAAGATCACTATTTCATAAGGTCCCAGGTCGAAACCCTATTACAAATGAATACTATTATAATCCATTACACTTATTTGACAGGTACAACTTGGGGTAACGCGGAAAATGAAATATAGCCGAAGAAAGTTGTGAAATATACGAGAGTGTTTTACTATTAACCAGTGACATGGAACTACTTTCACGGATTGCCACTTTTATTTAAGAAATGTCTTACGTTTCCCGAAATACATATAACTACCATACAATTCGTAGAAGTTTCAAGGAGATTACTTTTGCGGAAATCAGAAACCACAATACTACTACGGCGCTCTATACCTACTGTAGTTAGGTATGCAGGTAGATGTATGTATCCGAATTTCTGATTGGTGATGCTCTGTGTAAGCACGAATGCGGCGATTTTTCAAAGAGCTTGCATGCTGACGACCACGTTAATTTAACTTTCATGCTCTTTCTGACATCCTGGCAGCGTGGAGATCAGCACCAGTTACATATTGCCAGCCACGGCTTTCGGTTCACTTACAATTCGCCGGCGCAGAACCCACCGAGTGCACTATATTTACTAATTTTATTTCTCGGAACTACACGACGTCACGACAGCAGTGTACCTTTGTACTCGTATCTACAAGAAATTCACATCACCACGTGACACATAATATTCTGTGCTCCGTTACTTTGTTATTTAATAGAACCAACACAGAGACACGGCAAACGTGTTATTTAAAACTCCATTAAGAATGGCTAGCGCAGCTGAAGCGATTAATGCCCAACTGTACGTACACTCCACCTCCTCCCAGTCTAAATTATGGACCTTTTGAATACGCCATAGCCGAGTAAAACGAGCTCACTTACCTGGATATATTTGCTCTATCGCTAAGTAAAATGTTAGTGGGAATTGGTGTGACTTTTCTAAGAAATTGGAGAGCTATTTAAATAATAATTTAGTATGTAGTTACCCAGGTAACCTGCTCATTATTTTTACTTTACATTGTTAGTTGTTGTACGGTCAGCAACATAAGCCGGTTAACACTGCTACTTTTACTCAACATGTAATTTTTTATTTTTGTGGTTTATAAACTAACTAACTAACTATACAAATAAATACAAAACAAAAGGACACTTAGGCGTCGAAGTACTCGTCCGCAAATAAATACATATAAATTGATACAAAATGATTTACTATCTCCTTTTTTCCTAAAATACCTATAATAGAGTCTAGTAGATCTTTAAATTTTTGTTCTGTTCCGATTTTAATTAAATGTCTTGCTCAATAATTAAGATTTAAAAAACTGAAGTGTTAATCGACTTTTGTTGCTGAATGTATCGCACGGAACAAAAAAAAGCCAAAAAAGCAAATACAAATTCAAAAACGAGTTCAATCTCGAGTCAAATGTAGGTACTTATAACTGTTCTGAGACAGTATATATTTTTTTTCTGAGACAAAATTATTTACTGTCTCAGAAAAATGCAGAGAGCAGTTATATACATTATGTACATTTGATTTGAGATTGAATTCGTTTTTTAATTTGTATTTGCTTTTTTGGCCTCACTCTCAGTGTTCCGCGCGGTCTATCTAACTTTCTTCTCTAATCTGAGGTATACAAAAGTTGACAGTGGATTTCAGTAACACTTCGCTTTACGTCTGACAACTTTAATTCTTCGAAGATTGATAGTTTGTCCGTAGGGTAGCTTGTTAATAATCATAAATGTTGTGCCATAAAATTAAAGATACCAGTGTAACCTTTTCCATCATAATAAATATTATAGGTAGCAATTGGTAACTATTAAGTACCTACTGTCAGTAAAATATTTTTTGTGGAAAGATCTTTATTAATTTATTCAATGAACTGCAATAATTTATCATAATTACCTTATACATACAAACAGTGGCAATATTTTAAGGGGTCATTGTACTCATCATCATGAACAACTTTTACTTTGGGACCAACCCTGAAATCGCGCAAAAAAAATCTGCTGTTCAATACATTTACGAGTATATTCGCACAATTCGTCAAATGGTAGGGAACAGCTGTCTTTTTTTTCGCGATTTCAGGTTTGGTCCCATAGTAAAAGTTGTTCATAATGATGAGTATATTGACCCCTTAAAATATTGCCAAGTACACCCTGTATACTTTACCGTCCTCGGTGGGCACTAACCGTACTTTATGTAATGTGTGCTCCACGTGCTCATTGCTGCTAAATATCGTTCCGTCTGGCAATGCCATTGTGATTGGGAGTTTTCATTAGGTGCAATTTATTATTAGTAAGTATCGTCAGACAAAACTGGCTGAAAATGAAGCATTCCCGTTTGAGCACCTATTTTTGAGCACCAAAGGATTCCCATCTGAGCACCAATCAATATTTTAACGTGGTGCTCAAAAGGGAACAATAAAAAATATTCAACTTTATTCCCTTTTGAGCACCTACGGTGCAGTAGAATCTAGTGATGGGGTGTTTAATAAAACATATCGATTCAAATTGGCAGTACTTTTGAACACCATGGGATACCTCGAGGGCATTGACATTGACCTCAGGGTCATTGATCTTGAGGTCAAGGCCAAAATTCCAGAAGTCAAGATCCGTGATTCTCCTCAGGGTACTGACCTTGACCTCAGGATTATTGACCTTGAGGTCATGGTCAAAATTCCTAAAGTCAAGATCGGCTATTTTCCTAAGGTCACTGACCTTAACCTCAGGATCATTGACCTTGAGGTAAAGGTCAATATTAAAACCAAACCTAACCTCGGGGTACCCTTCGCTCGACATGGCGACAATGCTTTTAGAGAGCGAAGGACACCCCGAGGTTAGGTTTGGTTAAGTTACTTTAAACCTTTTACACAGAAATACCAACCGCGGATTGGACCAACAGCGAATTGGACTTCCGGAATTTTGACCTTGACCAATGACCCTGAGGTCAAAGTCAGTGACCTTAGGAGAATCACGGATCTTGACTTTCAGAATTTTGACCTTGACCTCAATATCAATGACCCTGAGGTCAAGGTCAATGCCCTCAAGGTATCCCATGGTGTTCAAAAGTACTGCCAATTTGTATCGATATGTTTTATAATCCCCCATCACTAGAAGCTACCGTAGGTGCTCAAAAGGGAATAAAGTTGAATATTTTTTATTGTTCTTTTTTGAGCACCACCTTAAAATATTGATTGGTGCTCAGATGGGAATACATTTGGTGCTCAAAAAATAGGTACTCAGAAAATAGGTGCTCAAACGGGAATGCTTCCTGAAAATGAAACAGGAAATAACTTGGCGACGCGGCGACGTATGTCCTGTGGTAATTACCTCACAGGTCTCGTTCGAGCTTTTTGTTTTGTGCTCATGAGAGTTTCGGCGTGAAACTATTCACGCCAGCCAGTGTTCAGCTGTTCCCCAACCATTTCGGAATTTATTCCAATTGAATTGAATTCGAACAAAAAATAGTGACTGTTCACACTTATAATAACTTATGACCGGTTTTACACTTCGGTAAGTTCCGATTAAACTTGACAGATAATTTAATAAAAAATCTGTTCCATTTTTGAGTATCTGATAAATTGTGCCTGCTCGATCTTGGTGAAAATGGCTCTTAAATTAACTAAGACCCAGGCAAAATGTAATTATTACCAAATAGAGTCAGAATTCCTGGAATTAAGGTTCCTTCGTCTATTTTAGATGAAAAGGATGCGACCTTTACTGATCACAGGATGTAGTAAAGATATGTCTATTCTCGAAAATTGAGGAAGCTGCGCAATGTTACATTAAGTCCTGTCATTTCTTGTATGCCTGTATGCTTTCTTATTTCTTGTATTCCCGCAAGTTTTCCTGTATTAATAAATTCAGCAGGGGTCTTATAATGTTGTGTATGACGAAACATAAAAGATAATATGGTTGTACCCCTACTTATGACTTAGCCCCTCCCCCCTACTTGTGACTTATGACTACATTATGTTCTGCGGAACAGCTGACCTCATTAGCACAAACTTTTTTAGATTTAAAACGGGATATTGACCAATTTTTCATGAGACCAACTTGAAGTAACTATCTTTCAATTAAAAAAAGAACCATCGAAATCAGATCTCAAAAGGTGGAGGTGTCCAGTCGACCCCTTTTTGCCCCGTTTTGAAGGAAGTAGGCCTCCAATCAAAAATCCCAGACGACAAAAAAATTCTATGAAATCGTAAAACCTGTATACCAAGTTTCGTCCAGTTCGGTTGTAAAATACGACTTGTAGAGGAGTAGCAACAAACTGACAGACGAAAGCTTTGCCAGACTTGAAGCTGAGACGCTATACGCTCGCTTGGTCGCTCGTATAAAATTATACGTTTATGATTGGAACGAAGTTCTTTAACGCGGCTTGTGGTAGGAGTAAACTGGTAGGAATCGTCACGTAACGAAAAAGCGTTTTTGTTTTTTACAAACTTGAGACCATATCAGATGGCTCTGTATTAATACATGATATACGGCGAAAGGAACTTCGTTCCAACCGGGTGTCCCACTACACCTCCGACTTTTTTATTTCATTGTTGTTGTTGTTTGTTGCACCTTCTGCCAACATCAGAAGTGTTAAAGTGATTTAAATCATTTATTCATAGAATTAAGCCAATAAGGAGTTAGGTATTAGGTATATTATTGTGTAAATAGAATTTTCCAGTTCCTCATTGACTGCTAACCCCTTGATAATACGTGACAGCTTAAGATTGGCATGAAAAAATTACGGGTAGTAGTTAAAATATTTACATTATTACCTATATATTTATTTAAATCACAATTATGTGTTTTAGTGCGAGTTTTAATGACACGAATTATTTCGCGCCTTCACCGCCACCGCACATCGCACAGCCGCAGCCGCCAGGAGGCGGCCGCAAGAAATTTTTCGCATCGTCTAGCTGCGGCCTAAGTCACACAAAACAAAAAATAAAATAACTATTGTAAGCAAAATTAAAAAGAAACGGAAGTATATATACTTAGGTACTAATAAAACAATTATTATAAACACGGCAATGTTTATATTACAAGACTTCTTTCAATTATTTTTTGTGCTATTTGAATGAATCTCGGCAGATTCTGCCCAAATATATCCTGCGATACCGTAACAATATTGATAATACGTGCGGCTCGTACAAATATTATTTAAGAAGGTACATAAGTGCAGCATAGATTATCTAATGCGGTTCCAATTTAGCGTAACAGTAAAGAAAACAAATTGAATCTCTCTTTAATTTTCATCTTACTAATAACCGCCCTGTAATAGCTTTAAAGATGACGTTTTTGGATGGCCAATTTACCTACGTAAAACTCGTTGGAACTACGTCATAAAAGTACTCATACAAACATCGCTAATTTAGTCTTGATAGCTATTCTGAGGCCCCAGACAAAGTAACATTCGACTACCGATGACGCCAAATAGTAGAAAAGGCAAAAAATGTATGGGGTTGACATAAGCTATCGAAATGTCACGTGATCATGTCAATGTCACTTTGAAGCTGTAGCCATTGTAGAAAGCGAATCCCATTTGTCTAGTCCCTCTTGTTTATTACCAAAAAGTTATACATAGCCATATTACATAACCAATCCAATAAGACGTGTGGCGAATATACAATTTTGCCAGATATTATTCATGCTGAGGTTATAGGAATCACGTCCGTCGTCTCTCACTCGTCCGCCACCCTCACGAAGGCTCTATTTATAGCCTCCTATCAGGTGCTTAATGACGTCACTTGTGTACATTCTCGTCTAAATGCAACAAACAACAACTATTTCCTGGAAATGTAGGCCGCAAGACAATAAGCAAACCATTACCGCTAATACTAAGAAATTAATAAAAATCTGAGATTATTATGATGGCTGTCTTTAAGGAAATAGTAAAATATTTTCAGATCAATCCCGTTTACACTTAATATTCTCCCGCTCCTAAAGAGAACCTTCGAACGAAGCCCAAAATCTTATTCATCTTTTAAGTTCAAGTATCTACATAGTTTGTTTCGACTTCATTAATGTTGCTACGCGGCCTACGGCGTAGGCGTAAACATAGTCCGTAGCCACCAAAATAAAAACAAATGAATTCCGCCAGGTTTTTCCTTAACTTTGGTAACATGAAGGAACCGCGGGCAGACGCAAAATAAATTATATTAATTCAAATAAATTACTTCCTACCCAACACCACTCAAGATATTCGCAGCACACGGTAATTAAGTACTACGCTAGCTTTTGGTTTTGCAACCGGGTAGGTGTATGCCAATGTGACTTATTCCAGTGGTATAATAAACCACACCGCCACTGGGGTGGTAATGTGGTTCTGACAGTGGTGAAGGACTATGGCGAAGGGTACACCGAGCCAAGAGTGACCAAGAGTGGATATCAATCGTCATTTATTTTTTATGTAGAAAAGGCCTTAAGAGGGCCCTTCCCGGTCCATCTATCGTCAACGCGAGCATGGTCGAAAAGCTTGTTGTTTCATCCAGCGCAAGTGAGAACTACTAACAAGCAAGTGAGAACGCGATAACATGGAACGAAAAATAGTGTTCGGAAATTTCATAAAACTTATTCCAGGAAATACGTGTTTTTGAGTAAGCCTTACAAGTTTGCGAAATAAATGTTTGTCGTTGTTTCTACGACGATGTTTTCTTTACTTTTACAATTTATGAGTACATTATGAACGGCCAAAGTTCAGGTAAAATTGTGCAAAAAAGCAGATTTTTAGATACTGAATTTGTTTCTCCAAATTCTTATTATTTGCTTTCATAGAAGCCTATATATAGTGCACAAGATACCTATTAGTTCAAAAATTTCAAAGAAATGTTACAACGTCAGTGGGCAAAAGCCAGCCTTTATTTTAATATGACTTTCTTTACCGTTTTGAAAAAAATAGGGTAATTTAGGTGAACGGAGTAGAAGCGTATGGCATACCTAGTTTTTTTTTTAATAGCTTAGTCAGAAAAAAATATCTAAGTATCAATAAATACTACAAATTCCTTGTAAACTTTTCATTTTAGAATAATAAAAACATAAATTTTGAAGAAAAATAATAAATCCTTTAAAAATATCGAAATTCAAATCATATGCAACCTGCATTATGATTTTAATTTTGATTTTTGTTAATTAAAAAAAAAAAAAAAAAAACTAGATATGCTTCTACTCCGTTCACCGAAGATACCCTATTTTTTTCGAGACTGTAAAAAAAGTCATGCAGTATAGTGCACAAGATACCTATTAGTTCAAAAATTTCAAAGAAAGATATGTTACAACGTCAGTGGGCAAAAGCCAGCCTTTATTTTAATATCATTATGCAGATGCACGGTAAAATGCGAAATTAAATTCGTATCATCAGAATGCATATAATAAACGCATTTAATTCATAGGAAGATTTCAATTAGCGATGCACAGTGCATGGCTATTAATTATATCATCATATGTGTTAACGACACGTGTTGAATCATATTTATGGAACAATTAAAATTAAAATATTTCGGTGATTACAATGGAACGTTTTTGTTCCGTTTTAGTTTATTTGTAGGACAATATTGACGCAGCACAGATATTGATGGGAGCCTCGGCGGCAGCTCGGCTGAATAGCTTGCATTTTTCCCGGTCGAAAGGCCCCTTGGGAAGCGAGCATTGTCAGACGAAACGTGAAGTTGGTATACCTACCCAAAGCCTTCAGTAGCCTCTGTCACTAAAAAGTATAAAACAACTTTTGGTAACAAACATCTATATTTTAACGAGATATTACAGTCGAAACTTTCTATAAACACATCCCTGTTGTGATTTAAGCAATAATAGCTTGGACTCTCGACAATAATCTACCTATAACTAAGCACTTTATTTTCAGAATTTAATGTTAAAACTTTCTAGTAATTTCTACTGGTGTAGTTATTCATTCCCAACGTGTGGAACATGTTTTTTTTTGCTTTCGAAGTTCGAATCGCTTAGGGACATCATTTGCCAATCGAGTGCACTGTTATATCACCCTTCTTTGATTTAGCAGGAAGCGTCGCCCATGATTAATGATATTACTACGTCAAAGAGGAGTTTCATGGGTGTATAATCAAATCAAAATGTGTTAGTTCGATAATGGTTGAGTTTATTGATTGACTTAGTTTTATATTTCTTTAGCGAGTCTCGAGCTCTATCCATACCTAATCAATTACCTATCTAAGTACGACTAAAGAAAGATAAGAAAGAAAGAAAATACGTTTATTTGCGGTAAACTTGACGCAAAGAAAACCAAAAAGACAAAAAAAAAAGAAGTTGGGGAAAATATGCGTCACATCCACGCAAAACGGCCATCGCTCAGCATAATGCTGCGACCCCATGCGAGACAGAGCCCCAGTGTTGGGTTTCAGCGACAGTCGGCGTTGACTTGATAGTTGACTGTGTACTGTCTGGTACCTACTAGTAGACTACTAGTATACTACTAATACTAGTAGTAGATTATAGGCTGGTGTAAAAATAGGCTGGTAATACACACATCAAAAGTGTCTAGGGATCAACATATATTTTTGCAATAACTTTTCTCCTGATTGATATTAATTAAAATTTTCTTTAAGGATTCATCAAATAAAGTGTTTTCGTTTGTCACAGTAACGATAAACCAAGTCACCTTTGCATTAATAAAGAAATTTGCCATTTTCCTAATAAAGGGATTTTTGACATTTGAACCACTAACATTAAAGTTCGAAAAAAAGACTGAAATAACAGTTTTCTTTAAAATTTTATTGGGTAACTTAAACAATTAATAATCCGTGTTTCTACCGCGAACACTAACAACACAAGAACATCGGTTTGGCATACTCAAAATGAGTTCATCCAAATCACGCTGTGGAATGGCCGCCCATGTTCGTTGCAACAACAAAAAAAGGTCTTCTTGCGACTGGATACCCTCCATATTCGGCAGAGCTCTTCTCTGTAGCATATCCCATGCATGCTCAATCGGGTTCAAGTCTGGCGACTGAGCAGGCCAGGGCAGGACATTGATGTTAGCTGCGGCGAGAGTCTGTCTTACAACTCTTGCGGTGTGCGGTCGTGCATTATCATGCATTAACTGAAATAAGGGACCGATTTGCACTTGTAGAGGAACGATGACGTCTGATACAATCGTCTCAGCATAAATTTGAGCGTTGAGGTTGCCTCTGATCCAAATCAACTCAGTTCTTCCGCCGATCCAAATACCCGCCCATACCATGATGGTTCCACCACTATAAGGATGGACTTCCTGGCAGGATTTTAATCGCTGTTGGCGTCCAGGGGTTCTCCAGTGTCGTATACGTCTTGTATCCGGTCTCATACCAAAACGAGACTCATCAGAAAAGCACACGAAACGCCATTGTTCTTCTGCCCAATTTCTGTGTTCAAGAGCCCATTGATATCGAATCCTACGATTGTGCATTGCTATAGGTGGTACCCGTAGCGGTCTTCGGGAATGAAGGTTCACTTCATGCAAGCGGTTTCTGACTGTTTGGTCGCTAATTAAGTTCCCTGAAGAGTGATGAAGCCTCACGGCTAACATCATGGCGGTTATAGTTGGAGCTCTTCGAGTTAAGATTTGAATGTATCGGTCTTGTCTCCGTGTGGTGCAGCGATACCGTCCTCCATGGCGCTCAGCCACGGTACCAGTGCTTCGGTAACGTGTCCAAAGTCGACTGATAACACTCTGACTTGTATTCAGAGCTAAAGCCACAGTACGTTGCCGGGAACCAGCTTCTATCATTCCCACGGCTCTGAGCATTTCTTCCCTGCTTAAATGACGTCGCCGCTCCATAATAACGTTGGTTTTAATCAGTAGTAGGGAAACAGTAGCACTAATAATGTCTTCAATGCGTTGTATGTTTTTATAGGGAAAATATTGACAGCTGATTTTCATCTTTTACTCGAATTTGATTCACAGTTCCTGATTCAAATTATGAAATGCACCAAAAAGGATCCATATAAATTTATAAAATCATAAATTTATTACAAAGCCACATCTCAATCTCAAGAAATCCGCATAAAAATGCTTGATCCCTAGACACTTTTGATGTGTGTATTAGTAGGCTACTACTATAACACGAGCCTATTTTTGTCCCACTGCAGGAGAAAGACCACTTCTCAAACACAGAAGGCAAGAGCTTGAGATGCTTGAATAAGGCGGGTTTGACGATTTCAGACTTTTTAACCGACTACTGCGAAGCAAAAAGGAGAGTTATGATTTTGACCGGTATGTATGTATATTCATATGTTCCCTCGTAACTTCTAAACTGCTTATCATAATTTGACAAATCAGGTATCGTTGTAAGCGTCTTGATCGTCCGCTGGTGACGAGACTAAGTGACATCACATTAAATAGAATATGGCGCCCTCTAGAGGACAAAGTCATGAGTTTAAAAAAATGTATTAATGATTCCGTGTTGGGTATCAAATGCAGGGGCTTAATTAGCACATTTCATAATATATATGTATATATTATTAGCTATTGCTCGTAGCTTTGCGTGCATGCACCCGATAATAAGAAATAATTTTTAAAATTATGCCTAAGATGTGAGCCAAACATTTTCACTCCAAACCTACCCAAAATACATACAATAATAATTATTCTTCTTTAAAAAATGTAAAGTGGCTCTGCAAATACTTTATCACGAATTTATAACCCTATAATAATTTAAATAAAAAGTAAGTTTACTGAAAAATCACGCTCTAAAAAGTGTGAAACAAGAAAATATTCTCATCTGAAATTAGAAAAAAACTGTCAAATAAAAAATCCGGAGTCACACGTAGGTAATCTGTTCTATTTATACCTAACATGACGGTGACTCCGGATTTTTAATTTGTCTGTCTTTTTCTAATTTCAGATGAGTATATTTTCTTGTTTCATACTTTTTTGAGCGTGATTTTTCAGTAGTAGGGTCGGGTCGGGTCGGGTTTTTAAACTTACTTTTGATTAAGCAAGGAGGAGGTTATATGTTTGTCTGTATTTTTTTATGTGTGTTCATCGATATTTTCGTCAACTGTGGACCGATTTTGAAAATACGTTTTTGATTTGGTAGAGGAAGCTTGCACGGTGGTCCCATATAAATTTTATTAACTTTGCTTGGATAGTTTTTGAGTTAGCTTTGATAATACGTATTTAATCCACTTTATGTATCTTGATGATGATTAAATTCTTTCTGTCACTGTTGTTGTCACTGTTTACATAGCAAGTAGTGGTGTAGGAATTGGCAAAAAAACACTACAAAGTGAAAACTAACTTTAATTTCGGAAGTCGGTGGCAAAAAACTAAAATACAGATCCAAAGACACCAATCTGCCTAGCCTTTTCCCAACTATGTTGGAGTCGGTTTCCAGTCTAGCCGGATGCAGCTGAATACCATTATTTTACATGGAGTGACTGCCTATCTGACCTCCACAACCCATTAACTGGGTAATACGATACCCGTTGGTAAGACTGATTGTCAGACTTTCGGGCTTCTGACGACCCGTAACGACTGTCAAAGATCCACGAATGACAGCCGGGACCAACGGCTTAGCGTGCTTTCCGAGGCACGGAGGAGTCTCGGTATGTAAAGATGGTCACCCATCCACGGACCAACCCTGGCAAGCGTAGCTTAACCTGATGGATCGACCCGTGCGGCTGTTATTACTTAGCTACGAGCTTATTGGAGGTCGCATATATAAATGCACTGGCATGTGTGAATAATCTTTTACACATGTCTGTCACCAAATTTTAAATAAGCGTAGTTACGGACTTGTTTATGTTTTTACTTGTCACTTGCTTGTAAAGTAATCACCACGAATATATTTAGTACTATCAGACCACTGCTGCTCTTATTATTACCCCGTAATTCTCAATAGGTTATGGTCTTATTCATGCTCTGATAGTGCTAGAGCATAATTAATAAGTGGAGTGGTTAATTGTGAAACTTACGAAACCACAATTATGTCAGCTGAAGTTGGCATAAGTGGCATTAAGAAGCTGAAAGGATCGTCCGACTACCCAAATTGGAAATTCTTGGTGCGAAATTACTTGGAAAATAAAAACTGGTGGGGAGTAATTTCTACAAATGTAGTAAATGCTGACGTAGACCGGCAGGCACGAACGACAATATGCTTGTTGTTAGAACCAGAGTGCTTTACCCACGTCTACAATGCGAAGACTGCGAAAGAAGCCTGGAACAGCTTACAGAAAGCGTATGAAGACAAAGGTTGGGGACGACGTATACATATTCAGCGAGAGCTTTTCAACTGTAAGTTAGAGAATTTTGATTCTATGGAAAGCTTCATATCCAAAATTACATTCCTGACACAACAATTGTCCGATATTGATGCTCAAATCCCTGATGATTGGATAATATCGATTTTGCTGGGTGGATTGTCCGCTGAGTACAGCCCTCTCATCATGGCTGTAGATAATAGTGGACAAGAGATCACGTTAGAGCAAATTAAAATGAAATTGTTACAAGAAGGAAGTAGACAGAGTAAGTTGAACACCGAGAACGAACAAGCCTTAGTTACACGTAAAGTACAGAACGATGCGAGATCTAATATTAAAACTAACGATCGTAAGCAGAAGTTCGTCTACAAGTGTTTTAAGTGCCACAAGCAAGGACACAAGGCGTCCGAGTGCAAGGAGCGGATCAAAACCGCGAATATCTGCCTGAATACGAAGGAGGCGATAAACAAAGATAAGTGGTATTTAGACAGTGGGTGCTCAAATCATATGACTCACGATAAAAGCAAATTGTTGTCTTATACACCTGAAAAGGGCAACATGAAGATCGCAGTAGCAAACGGCGAGAAGTTATTGGTGAAAGGAAGAGGAAATGCTGAGCCACAAGTCAGCGAAAACGAAAATTTTATTTTAGAAAACGTTTTACATGTTCCTGATTTATCCATGAACCTAATTTCGGTGAGCGATTTGACCAAGAAGAATTATTGCATGAATTTTGGCAAAGGAGGTTGCATGATTCAAAATAAGAATCGAATTGTTGCAAGATGTCATGAAGTCGACGGAATTTATGAATTGACAGAAAATAAAAATAACGTCGTGAATGTGACACTGTCAAAACAAGATGGAAATATTTCGAACATTTGGCATAAAAGATTAGCTCATTTATCGCGTAATTATATGAATAAAATGAAAGTTTTAGTAAGCGGTATGGAATTTAAGAGTACCGATTTATGCGAGCCGTGTATTCCATGTATCGAAGGAAAGACATGCAAAAGTCCCTATAAAAACCAAGGTACGAGAGCGAACGAGGTCTTACAGTTGGTTTTTAGCGATGTTTGTGGACCTATCGAGGAGCCGTCGTTCGGTGGTTCGAGGTATGTTCTTCTATTTATCGACGATTATTCTCGGAAGACTCATGTGTATTTTTTGAAGAACAAAAGTGAAACTTTTGATAAGTTCCGTGAATACAAGGCGGAAGTTGAGAATGAGACGAGTAAATCTATTAAATGTCTAAGATCTGACAACGGCACAGAGTACTGTAATGGTAAATTTAAATCATTTTTAAAGTCTGCAGGTATAAAACACCAGACGACTGTACCGTATACGCCAGAACAAAATTCTGTCGCAGAAAGAGCGAATCGGACTATAATAGAAAAGGCAAGAACATTACTGTCAGAATCAAACCTGAGCAAGAAGTATTGGGCCGAGGCTGTAAATACTGTTGTATACCTAAAGAACAGAAGCCCCACGAAAGCATTGAGGAATGCAGTACCAGAGAAGATTTGGACTGGAAAAGATGTGGATGTTAGTCATCTGAAAATCTTTGGTTGTTTGTCGTATAGGTTGATACCAAAACAAAAGAGACGCAAACTGGACATGAAGACGGAACCGATGATTTTTATTGGATATCCAGATAATCAGAAGGGTTATCGTCTGATGAATCCTAAGACAGGTGAAGTGACAACTGCAAGAGATGTCAAATTTCTGGAAAACGTTTTTCTTCAAAAAGAAAACGTGGAAAAGTCGGAAGTGATAATAAACTTGAATACAGATGCTATTCCTTCCAGTTTATCTAACGGATCTACAAGCAGATCTAAACCCTTGGAGGCTCACGAAGATGTGTACCGTGATGCTGTAGACGAGAATGAGGAAGTATCGGAGGAGATTGGACCTGAACCTGCAGTACCAGAGCAAGTATCTGTATTGACTGATGAGGAAGTTACAATACCTGAATCAGAAAGAAGGTATCCTGTAAGAGAACGCAGACAAGTCGATCGGTACGGATGCAATGTTATGTATGCCAAGGAGAGCAATCTTGATGGTGATCCATTAACTATTAATGAAGCGTTGGCGAGATCCGATGGTGACTTATGGCAAAAAGCGATAGACGATGAACTTATGTCACTAAAGGAGAACCAGACTTGGACGTTGGTGGATCTTCCAGCTGATAAGAAGCCTATCCAGTGCAAATGGGTGTTCAAAATCAAGAGAGATAGCGAAGGCAAGGTAACGAAGTACAAGGCTAGACTAGTAGCAAAAGGCTTCACACAGGTATGTGGTGTAGACTACACTGAGACATATTCTCCTGTAGTTAGAAGCTCTACTCTACGACTGTTGTTCTCGCTAGCTGTGGAATACGGTTGGTTTATTGACCAGTGGGACGTTACGACCGCCTTTTTGTATGGTAAAATTAAAGAGGATATTTACATGTTCCAACCAAAAGGAGCAGTAGTCAAAGGTCATGAAACCAGGGTATGTAAGCTGCAGCGTTCTTTGTATGGATTGAAACAAGCTTCGAATGCTTGGTTCAAGGAATTGGACAAAGAGATGTTGAATTTAGGTTTTGTGCAATCAAAAATAGAACCGTGTTTGTATCAAAAGCAACTTAAAAATAATAAGAAGTTAATTGTCGTTATTTATGTAGATGATCTTTTTATTTTTGGAAATTGTGAACAAGAAAAGCAAAAATTAAAAACCAGTTTGCTTGACAAGTTTAAAGTGAAAGATTTAGGTGCGGCTAGGCATGTTTTAGGCATGAGGCTGAGAAGAGATAAAGATGTTATTTGTCTAGATCAGGAACAGTTCATTTCGGACATATTGAATGACTTTAACATGACAGACGCTAAGCCAGTTTCAACTCCAATGGAAGTCGGAATGAAATTAGTAAGATCGACAAATTCCCATAGCGATCTGCCATATCAAAGCTTAATAGGGTGTCTAAACTATTTGGCATGTAATACGCGACCAGATATAGCACATGCGGTGAGTGTACTTTCACAATTTAATTCGTGTTATGATGAAATACACTTTAAATGTGCCAAACGGGTCTTAAGGTATTTGAAGGGCACGTCTAACCTTTGTCTCACTTTTAGGAAGTCGGGGGATTTAGATTTACGAGGCTATGTTGATGCAGATTGGGGAGGGGCACTAGATAGAAAGTCTTTCACAGGGTTAATTTTCAAGATTGGTAAAAATATAGTATCATGGGAGAGTAGGAAGCAAGCGACGGTATCCTTGTCCTCCACAGAGGCAGAGTACGTAGGATTGAGTCAAGCTTCGAAGGAAGCTCTTTATTTACGTAGTTTACTAAACAGTTTGACAGCTGTGGATAGTAAAGCGGTAGTAATTCATAATGACAATCAGTCGGCGCATAAAATTGCAGCTAACAAAATGATGCATAATAGAACAAAGCACATAGATATCAAGTATCATTTTATTCGGGAGTGTGTACTGGCTAACAAAGTTGAAATAAAGTACATGTCAACTGATAAGATGGTAGCGGACATCTTAACTAAAAGTGTTCACAGTCCGAAACTTAGAGAATTTTTAAAGGATTTATCCCTGTCAAATTATTCTATTAAGGGGGTGGATGAGTAGTTGATGTTTTGATGTTTTATGTTTTCTATAAGTGTTTTGTGTAATAGATAATTTTCTAAATTTAGTTTCGTTATGCATGCTTTATTTTGTTGGATTTCTTCTGTTTTTGTACTCTACTTTTGGGTACAGCGTAGTACAGTCGGACATAGAAGTGTTAGTGATTTATTTAGTTTTATGTACCGAGTACTGACAAGTACAGAAGTAATCATACGCATATGTAATAGATTAAGGGGGCGTATTGGAGGTCGCATATATAAATGCACTGGCATGTGTGAATAATCTTTTACACATGTCTGTCACCAAATTTTAAATAAGCGTAGTTACGGACTTGTTTATGTTTTTACTTGTCACTTGCTTGTAAAGTAATCACCACGAATATATTTAGTACTATCAGACCACTGCTGCTCTTATTATTACCCCGTAATTCTCAATAGAGCTCCACTTCAAAGACACTTCTCCAAAGACACCTACTTCCGAAATTAAAGTTATTTTTCACTTTGTAGTGTTTTTTTTTAATGTCCAGGTTTCCTCATGACGTTTTCCTTCAACAAAGGAGTAGTAAAGCACTGTAGGTAATTCAAGCCGCAATGTTTAGAAAATGGTGCCTAGGTACCTATACCCGATAATATGTAATCTCCAATCAGAGGATATCACTGTGATTGGCGCTACATCCATCAATGATAATCAATTTTGAAATCCAATAGCAATAATAGTAAAATGTATACTATGGTCTATGTATATGGGTCGATCCATCAGGTTAAGCTACGCTTGCCGGGGTTGGTCAGTGGATGGGTGACCATCTTTACATACCGAGACTCCTCCGTGCCTCGGAAAGCACGTTAAGCCGTTGGTCCCGGCTGACATTCGTGGGTCTTTGAAAGTCGTTACGGGTCGTCAGAAGCCCGAAAGTCTGACAACCAGTCTTACCAAAGGGTATCGTATTACCCAGTAATTGGGTTGTGGAGGTCAGATAGGCAGTCGCTCCATGTAAAATACTGGTATTCAGCTGCATCCGGTTAGACTGGAAGCCGACCCCAACATAGTTGGGAAAAGGCTAGGCAGATTGATGTATACTATGTATGTAATAGTGTGTGTGTAGTATGTAATGTAATTTTATTGTATTTTTTTGTTTCATCTGTTTTTTTTTAAATTGTGTTTTTTATATGGTTCATGAGGTGGTCTGCAATAAAGGTTTTTATTTATTTAATAGGTTCAAAGGATACGTGAGTATCGACGAACTCGCACTCTAACCTTATTGTTAACTTAGTTTGTTCTGGTTCAATTACAATAGCCGATAACCCTGCAAATACAGGATGCGGGCCGGTCAGGGGAATCCATAATGTACCTAATTGGTCATTGCGAAAGCACTTATATGGCCCCCGGATTGAGGTGAGGTGTATTATATCGAATTAATACGCTTCGGATACATACCGTAACACCCGTATTTCTAGTAATGACATTAACTATATTACAGACTAGCTTCAGATCGCGACTTCGTCCGCGTAAAATTTCTTGTTTCCCCGACCCACCTCGTCGCATCGCATCACCTACCCACGCTATTACTTCGTTTTGGCTTAGCGATCTTTCTGACTTTTTTTTTGCTCGGCTCCTAAAGGTCATAGCGTGAAGTTAAATAGCCTATAGCCTTTCTCAAGAACTGGGCTATCAAATTCAAAAATAATTTTTCAAATCCGACTAGTGGTTCCAGAGATTAGCGCGTTCAAAAACAAACAAAAAAACAAACAATCAATCAATCTGCCTAGCCTTTGCATAACTGTTGGGGTCGGCTTCCAGTCTAACCGGATGCAACTGAACAGTATTTCGTATGGAGCGAGTGCCTTTCTGACCTCCACAACCCAGTAACTGGGTAATACGATACCCCATGGTCATGGTCATGGTCAGACTTTCGGGCTTCTGACGACCCGTAACGATCTGTCAAAGATCCACGAATGACAGCCGGGACCAACGGCTTAAAGTGCTTTCCGAGGCACGGAGGAGTCTTGGTATGTAAAGATGGTCACCCATCCACGGACAACCCCGGCAAGCGTAGCTTAACCTGATGCATCGACCCGTGCGGCTGTTATTACTTAGCCACGAGCTCCTCGCGTACAAAACAAAAAAATAAACACTTCAGCGTTATTATTAATATAATAGGTTGGGGAAAAAGTTTTTTCGCTTTTTTTAAGAAAATTCAAAACATTTTTTTATATACATTATTTACATTTATCTAAAGTATGTAGGTACCATTTTGTTCGATAACTTTTTGCCATCTTGTAGGTAGGGACATGATCCCATTGCTATAGAAATTTCGGGACTTCTGATCAAAATACCGCGACAAGTGGTTTTGGCAGTCCTCTCGTGATGTTAACCTGACACTGCCTACAGAATTCTGAAGAGACCGAAACAGGTGGAAATCTGAAGGTGCAAGGTCAGGACTATATGGCGGATGCATTAACACCTCCCAGTCAAACTCTCTTAATTTTTGCTGAGTGGCTAAAGATGTGTGAGGTCTAGCATTATCATGATGAAAAACCACACCCCTTCTGTTGATTGATTCCGGCCGCTTTCTCTCAACTTCTTGCTTTAATCTAATCAGTTGTTCGCAGTAGAGTTCAGAATCGATGGTCCTGCCTGGTGGTAACAGCTCATAATGAATAATGCCCTTCCAATCCCACCACACACACAGCATCACCTTGTTGCGAGTTAACCCGGGTTTCGCCACCGTCTGTGAAGCCTGACCGGCCTTTGACCACGACCTTTTTCGCACGTTCTTGTCGTACGTGATCCACTTTTCATCACCAGATATCAGCTTCTTCAAAAATGGTTCGGTTTCATTACGTCGTAATAAAGAATCACAAATGAGTACACGATTCATTAGGTTTCTTTCAGTGAGCTCGTGAGGTACCCAAATATCGAGCTTTTTTGTGTACCCAGTTTTTTTCAAATGCGCCAAAACTGTTTTGTTTTCAATTCCTAGTTCTTCAGCTACGTCGTAACTACTGATATGCCGATCTTGCTCCACTTTTTCAAAAATGGCATCCATTTTATCCGTAATAGGGCGACCAGAGCGACGTGCATCTTTGACATCAAAATTTCCGAATTGAAAACGCTTAAACCAAATTTGTGCTACTCTCACAGACATTGCACTGGGTCCATAAATATCGCAAATTTTTTTCGCGGCTGGCGTTGCATTTTTACCTTTTTTATAGTAAAATTTTAAAATGTATCGAATTTCTTCATTAGATTCACTCATCTTGACAGTACGAAAAACAAATGAAAATCACACATTTTCCTAATTTGAATTTGGAATTATGTTCTTTAAAATTTAAACTTTGAATGATACCAAAACCAGCCAGATACAAATAGTATAACCAAAGAGATTTTATTTTAAGTTCATACATACTACTCGTATAATGCGAAAAGACTTTTTCCCCAACCTAATATTATAAATATAGATATAGAAGATAACAATTTTACGGGAAAACCCGAAGCTATAGGCAGATGAATATAGCACGGTCATATAGGTCTTTACCTATGAAATTGCGCTCTGCAGTACTGGCCATTTCAAATCAAAATAATTTTTGTTTGGCTAAGAATTCTAATTTCAAATTAATTTTATTTTAAAAACATGGATTTTTTTTTCCAAAAGTAGTCATTTGTTTATTGATTAGTGTTACATTTTCATCGCATTTCAATCTTTTTCGTCATCATGGATACGTTAAAAATTCGAGTAATTATGGAATAGGAGTACCGTCGTGGCAGCAACGCGGCACAAGCGGCACGCAACATCAACGACGTTTACGGAGCTAACACTACAAACCAACGCACCACTTGTTATTGGTTTGCTCGCTACCGTTCTGGAAATTTCGACCTAAAAAATGAACCTCGCGGTCGTCCGAAGACTTTGGTCGACAATGACGAATTAAAGGCGATTGTGGAAGCTGATGATACACAATCTACGGCTGAATTAGAGCAGCTTTCGACGTTAGCGTCAAAACAATATTGGTCCATTTGCGTCAAATTGGCAAGGTAAAAAAGCTTGACAAATGGGTGCCCCACGAACTCAATGATCGCCAGCGCGAAGTACGCGTCGAGACGTGCCTTGCACTGCTCAACAGACACACAAATGAAGGAATTTTGAACCGCATTGTTACCTGCGATGAAAAATGGATTCTGTTTGATAACCGCAAGCGCTCAGCAAGTTGGTTGGATCCTGGTTCAGCACCTAAACAATGCCCTAAACGAAAACTTACCCCTAGAAAAGTGATGGTCACTGTTTGGTGGTCTAGCGCCGGTGTGATTCATCACAGCTTTTTACCAAACGGGGTGAGCATTACTTCAGATGTGTACTGTGAAGAACTGAACACAATGATGGAGAAGCTGGCACATCTCCAACCAGCATTGGTCAATCGCTCGTCTCCGCTGCTCCTGCACGACAACGCGCGACCTCATACTGCACAGCAGACGGTCTCCAAGTTGCAAGAACTGGGGTTGGAAGCTCTCCGTCATCCGCCCTACTCACCAGACCTTGCGCCTACAGACTACTACTTTTTCCAGAATTTGGTTAACTTCTTGGCGGCAAAAAAATTCAATACCCGAGAGGCAGTACAAAATGCCTTTGAAGAATTTGTTGCCTCCCGTCCAGCTGATTTCTTTAAGAAGGGCATCAATAAACTGCCACTGCGTTGGCAAAGATGCATTGATTGCATGGGTGATTACTTCGATTAATACAAATAAAAAATGCATGAAAAAAATTCGTTTAAATTTTTTCATACAAAACGACAATTTCATAGGTAAAGACCTATTATTTCGCTTGTTATGTTGAAGACTAAGTATCTAACATCGGAGACTGGTCTCCAAGCTGCTGCAGGTTGAGAAATCCCTAATGGAAAAATCCAATAACACTGTGACCAAACCGGAGCTCAAACATAATGATAGACCTACATACAAGGTGTATCAGAAAGGTGTGGTCAAATTTAATCGACCAGGGACTGGTCGAGTCTTCACGTGACCAGAAGGCTGGCTCGTTCTTTGGCCAAAGAATTAGCATTGCCATTCAACGTGGCACAGTCTTCTGGGCACGTTTCTGGATGACATCGATGCGGACGAGTACTTCGACGCCTAAGTGTCCTTTTGTTTTGTATTTATTTGTATAGTTAGTTAGTTAGTAATTTACTTTAGTACCTAGTGTAAATAGTGTTAACTTTTATAATGATTATATATATATATATATACTTAATTACATACATACTACTAGGGACCATCAAACTGAACTACTTTCTCCATGGGACCAACATCATAATCGAGAAAAAATTATCAACCTTACCTTACCTTTATTTGGGTCGAGTAGGTATTGACGCTTTGTACGGGACAACTGATATTTTTATCTCGATTACAATGTTGGTCCCATGAAGAAAGTTGTTCAGTTTGATGGACTCTAACACAACTTCAAATTTGACCACACCCTTTTGATACACCCTGTATTTAATGTAGTGGTTGTGTCTATGTTGCATTGTTCTTCACGCAACGAATTTTGATGAGGTTTTCACCATCCAAACATAGGATTATATTATAATAATAAAGAAATCTTGATATTTTCATATTAATATATTGTTGTTGCGTATTAATATTAATACGCAACAACGATTGCTTCGTTCTACATTTCCCACCAAACTTCTCGAAGGATGCAGTAACCACTAATAGTGCTACGACGCGACGCTACGTCAGGCTACGTGCTACGGAGCTTAACCTATTTCGTAGTAACATAATATATCTCGTAGCGAAACGAAACCGCGTTCTTCAGAGTTAAGTATCCTGGAATTCATTCCACTTATTTAAAAATAGTTTATATAAACTTCTTAGAAGTAAAATTACTAAGATTTAACATGTTAAGCTTAAGTTTTGCACATGTTTTTGTAAAAGAGATTTTTATACGCTATCATGATGCCATCCAAATTATTGTCATGAAAATTACGAAGGCGGCTTCTATGTATAGAGCGTTTTTAATATCGAGTTAGGAATATATACTCTCATATGAAAGGAAAGTAACAAGCATTTTGTCGTTTGTCGTTATTAAATACGAATAAAGTTAAAAATATGTCTTGTCCCCGCCTCCTAACCAAAGCGATCGGTCGCGCGAATATGCGATCGTTGCGTACATAATAATGTCAACCATTTGCTCGGAAAACTGGAAGGCGCTCTCTGTTGGTACGAACACGCGTTCGAATTCACTGAACAAAATAAACGTGACGTTCGCTCCGGTTAGATCGCGGCCTGTAGTTTATACAAAAAAGACCGGCCAGGTGCGTGTCGGACCACGTACAATGAAGGGTTCCGTAGTTGAAAAGAATTTATCCCAAAAACAATTGAAAAACATGTTCTACATTGAATACGTAACGCACAGTTAATTCTCCAACTGCAAAAAGTTTGTAATCCCAAATAAATGTTATTATTTTTTTAAGTGATAAAAATATAAATCATGATTTTCGGACTTTTCGTTTAGGTACTTGTGCTATGAGACTTTGCTTCTTGCCAAACATGATTCTAAGT
This sequence comes from Cosmia pyralina, assembly GCA_946251885.1. Classification (NCBI taxonomy): domain Eukaryota; kingdom Metazoa; phylum Arthropoda; class Insecta; order Lepidoptera; family Noctuidae; genus Cosmia; species Cosmia pyralina. Next base: position 20,427,127 of record OX276346.1, read on the forward strand.
CAACAGTAAGTACCCTGAAGGTTTTGATTTACTTGCGAGTAAATATGTCGCATAAATGGCCGTATTTTTTTATTGCGTTAACTTAGAAGCTTGAGTTTTGAAGGGCTTCAAGAGACCACATACCTACGTATTTGATATTAATTTCAACTTAATATCTCGTTCCTGAGGAAATTGACAGACTGATAAACAGACAGACGGCCAACGAAGTGATCCTATAAGTGATCCTATTTTCCTTTTGTAGGTACGGAACCCTAAAAAAAATTGTTGGGCGAAATTAAGAATAAGTACTTATATTTTGCGAGACCAATAGTATCGCCAGCTCACATCCACTGCAGCTTGTTAACTCCGCAAGTCTGTAAGTGTGCCGGTTACTCTAGCTAGATTATTTCAAGGTAAGTCCTCTCATCTGCCTAGCCTTTTCCCAACTATGTTGGGGTCGGCTTCCAGTCTTACCGGATGCAGCTGAATACCATTATTTTACATGGAGCGACTGCCTATCTGACCTCCACAACCCAGTAACTGGGTAATACGATACCCCTTGGTAAGACTGGTTGTCAGACTTTCGGGCTTCTGACGACCCGTAACGACTGTCATAGATCCACGAATGACTGCCGGGACCAACGGCTTAACGTGCTTTCCGAGGCACGGAGGAGTCTCGGTATGTAAAGGTGGTCACCCATCCACGGACCAACCCCGGCAAGCGTAGCTTAACCTGGTCGATCGACCCAAGCTGCTGTTATTACTTAGCCACAAGCTCCTCCATTTCAAGGTAAGTAAACCGTTCAAAGAATCTTCACATAACTCTCATAGCTTACCAGAAACCATTTTACTCTACAAGTTTTCCTTCCTGAATATAGAAAATGCTTCTCTGATATTATTTGTAATAATATAAGTTCAGGCAATGTTGTGTTGTTTTAGAGTAATAACGACATTTCTTTGTCTGCAACAAATTGTTCCCTCATGTCATGAGTTTGGTTACCTTCATAATGCTTGTGATTTTCTTTGTTTCCAATTTACTCACAGTGACTGCTTTGTACTCATGTTTGTACATGTTCATTTATTTCACGTTTCTAAAAGTATTTTGTATTCATTTCAAGAACTAAATTTTTTTATTCATATAAAATAATATCTCTCTATCTAATATCTATACATATTATAAAATTAAATTAAAGTTGCTTTTCATGTCTGTCTGGGTGACCGCGTCGCAGTTCTTCTATACTACGCAACGGATTTTCATGCAGTTTTCACCGCCATAGGGATATTATTGCGGATGGTTTATGTGTACAAACATTAATGTTAAACTAACATAATTATTATGGTGATGACATATTTATATTAAATAAATCTCGATTTTCTGTCACGTCGTAAAAAACCGCCAGAAGCAGAGACGGGCGTTGGTTTGGAATAAATTAAAAAATATGTCATGGTTTTTTTTATTATTCTGTCGTTTATTAATTTTCTTTCTTATCTATTTACATTTTTAAATGTTTCTTAAAAAAAGGATATAAAATAAACATTTAAAAATATAAAAAAATAGAGGTCCGCCGGTGTCGGGAGCAGGGTCCAAGCTACCGGTGGTTAGGGCTGCAGAGACAGGAACCTTCTCACAATGCGAGCTGTATCAAGGAGTAATGCTTTCTGAATCAGGCCCTAAGTCCAACCGCCTAACGAGAGCCACGAGAGATGGCCGAAAGCCTTCCATTACTATTATTATTATTCTTAATTTTATAAAACAGGGTTTAGTGTTTGGAGCCACCTTTTAAGCAAACAATGCCTGTGTTAGGAGACTCCGCTCTTCCATAGTACATTTACATTATGTAATTGAAAAAACAAATAAACAACCGCCCAAGTGCGTGTCGGACCACGCACAATGAAGAGTTCCGTAGTGAAAAGAATTTATCCCAAAAATAAACTTAACATAGTAATCCCAAAAAAAAAAAAAATGTGATTAAATTACAAATTAACAATTTTCTGACTTTTTCCTTTACCTGTGCTGTGAGACGTTGTTTCTTGCCAAATTTCATTATTCTATGTCAACGGGAAGTATCCTATACTTGTTTTGATTTACTTGCGAGTATCAAAAGTCGCATAATTGCATTATTGCGTTTACTTAGAAGCCTGACTTTTTAGAACTCTAAGGGACCATAGATCTACGTATTTAATATTAATTTCAACTTTATACCTCCACGCGTTGCTGAGAAAAAGGGTCTTAACAGAGACTGACAGACATACAAACAGACAGACAACCATAGAAATATAAAAAACGAAGTGATCATATAAGGGTTCCGTTTTTTTTTTTGAGGTGCAGAACTCTTAAAATCATGAAATCATGGAATAATCATAAAAATCTGTCGTAAATAAAAGCGGTTTCACCAATAGCAAAAGTTTTCCCATTCTGTTGAAAATAGTGGTTGCAATAAATATAAGTAAGTAATGCAAAGCTTAAATAATTAAAATTCTCTTGAAATCCAAATATACCCAAGCCACGGGCTATATTTTAGTTTAAATTAAAAAATAGCATTTCCATTAGCAAACTTACAAAAGTGCGAACATTTTCTTCATAACCGTCAAAACTGGGTTATATTATAACTTATACTGAGTGAGATGTCCAAGTTGAAATTATTTAAACGAAGTAGTACCGTGCCATATAATATAAAAAAAAACTTAGTCTTCATTTGCAGCTATAATTACTAAAAGGCTTCCTTTGTCGTAAAAGATTTCAGGAAAATAAATGACGAGCTAGAAAGTTTCTAGTATGCTTGAACATTACTGATATTGCCCAGTACGCGCTATCTGCCTTCACAGCTAATACCTTATTATACTAACTGTTGTCCGCAACTTCGTCTGCGATCCAGGATAAAAAGTTATGTCTACCCATGTGCCAAATTTCATCCAAATCCGTTCAGCCGTTTTAGCGCGAAATGTATCAAAAAAACAACTCACTTTCGCATTTGTAATATTAGCTACGATTTCCTTACTTTAAGGGGACTACGGGACCTAAACGCAACTAAACGCAAGTTTTATAACGCCTAAAAGTATATGATGTAGGTACTTCTGTAAACAAAATCAGAGAAATACACTACTATTTTTTAATTAGTACAAAAAAAGGGGCTTGATCCGTACCCGTTACTGATCATATTTATGTAGTCAAAAATAAAAAAAATTAAATCCTAAAATTGTCCACGAAAATTTGTCATCATTGGTAAATTCATAATTGAATCAAACATTCATAACTATTGCTACTAGAAAATACTAATCGCAGTGCTTTTCCATGCTTAATGAATACTATTATGTAGCCTGTACAATATTTCCATCAACTGAGTGACATTTTAGGTTAGAAACATACGCTAATAACTTTACTGTTTATGAATATTATTTATTGAGACTTTACATATATAATAACAAGACTTTCTCTAATAAGCCCTTTAAGTATTTGTACTAATTAAAAATTAGTGGTGTATATGATTTTCTTCAAGATATATGCTAGTTAGATAGTGTGTTGAAAACATAATACAAATATATTGATATGATAGAAAATCACAAAAATACAAGCAACTTAACTTAATAGCGTTTTAATTTTTTTGTCCCATCAACCGATTAATAAATCGGTTGATTGGACAAAAAAATTAAAACGCTAAAACGAACGTAAATAGATAATTGCTTCATAATTTACAATAAACTACCAGCGTTGTGACAGTGACCACGCTTTAGGTCTTAGCCGACGTACGCACGGACGTAAAAAAATCGCGGCGATTTTTTTTCGCGCATTGGATTTTCAACGCTTTGCTTAGCACCGAGAGTTGAAAATCCAACAGTGTGTTTATTCGACGCGCTGAGATGCACTCTGTTGTTGTTAGGTTGGATTCTCGAAGCTCGGCTCAACACCGAGAATTGAAAATCCAGCGCGCGATAAAATCCCGCCGCGATATTTTTACGTCCGTACGAAAACGTCGGCTTATAGTAATAAACAGAATTTCCTAATAAACCATCTCAGTGCTTAGCACTCGATGCATCTCGACGCGACGCTCTGTCATGAATATTAACAAGATTGATGCACTGTTCAATATAGGTACATTATCTGTTATTTTCGAAGAATTCTGATAAAATCCACTGGCCTCTAAATTAAGTATATGTAAAGACACGTTTTCGACATTTAACGACTGTTACTTAGTTTAATTGAATTCCCTCAAATCGAATCACATTTAGATTCTATCTATAACATAAAATGTACAATGAAAATGCTATAAAACGCAGTTTTTTGAATAAGGTTCTGTTTTAATGAATTGAAGCTAAATACAAAATTGTAAAACTATTAAACTAAACAAAACAGCGAACACACATGTCATTCTTACTTCATGTCACCCTTAAACGTCCGCTTCCGAACACGGGTCTGCTAATAAAGAGAATATTGCCACCTGGCAATCGGATTAGTGGTTACTCCGACCTACATCGCAGTATATTAGCTATAGGCGACGCGTAGCTTCTCTCGACATAATCCCTTACGTGCATGTTATGATACCGCCGAAGACTGCCAGGAATTGATAAGTTACTATACCTACCTAGATTTTGAACAATTATAGACTCGTAGTTTTTATGACAAGATATTAAAAAACCGGCCAAGTGTGTGTCGGACCACGCACAATAAAGGGTTCCGTAGTTGGGATGAATTTATCCCAAAAACAAACTTAACACTGCAGTTGTAAAACATGTTCTCATACATCGATTTATATAGTATTCTACCAACGGTCAATCCAGCTGCAAATTTTTTATGTGATAAAACTACAAATTTTAACGATTTTCGAACTGTTTACTTTACTTGTGCTGTTTGACCTTGATTCTGGCATGATTCTAGGTCAACGGAAAGTACCTTAAATAAAGGTTTTAATTTATTTGCGAGTAGAAAAATATGTCGCATTAATGGCCGTATTTTTTATTGCATTTACCTAGAGAAGCTTGATTTTTTAGAGCTCCAAGGGATACCTACACGCGTTCATGAGAAAAAGGGTCTTGACAGACTGACAGATGGACAACGAAGTGATACTATAAGGGTTCCGTTTTTTTCCTTTAGAGGTATGGAATTAAAAAGTGATTAAGAGTTGATTTTTCCAACGTCAGATGTCTTATTGTAACCGCTGAATAAAATTGACATCTGTATTCTGTTGTCAAAAATTTAAAAAAAATGCTTGGATTATCTGGCATTGGAAATATATCAACCCTAAATTCAAAAGGCTTTCTTACGGTATTGGGTGCACAAACCCACAACTCTGCTTAGCGGCAAAAATAATTACGGAAGTCCTCTACTTCCCCGCTACTTCACAAATAACTCGTCTTCAACTAGGCTTTTAAAAATCCGGAGCTCATTTCTATTATATTAAATATTTTATTTATTTATTTATTAAATTAAATACCACCACCACCAACCACCACTACCACCACCACCAATTAACCACCACCACCACCACCACCACCACCATCAACTAACCACCACCACCACCACCACCACCACCACCAACTAACCACCACCACCACCACCATTAACTTACATTACTAACATTAGTTTCACATGTGGGAGCAATAAATACAGGGTGGCCGGAACATTGACGTTCAAAAATAAAATTTAGGTAGGTACCTCGTATCGTGGGGTATCCGAATCACCCCCATGTATGTTCCGCGACTTTTCATATTTTTCATATTTTTTGAGAATTTTCGACTTGACTACTTTTTTTTAATGATTATGAAAACTGAGATTTTGGCGCAGTGTTGAGGCCTACTTAGAAACCATGAGGTCACCCGTTTACATTTTTTATTTAAAGTTGAAAATTTAAGTCCTAATTTACCGAACGTAAATTTTTCACTTTTGCTGATTATTTTATGCATAAAAGTACTATTCATAAAGATTCAGTTGCAAAAAAACTACTTTACTACTTTACTTTACTACTTTTTTAAAGATTATTTTTAAAATTTTTAGATTTAATTTTTTTTTACATTTTTTTTTAAAATTGGTCAGGTCGAAAATACTCAAAAAATCAGAAAAAAATCATAACTCGAGAACTATGAAAAGTCACTGAACATACATGGGGGTGATACGGATACCCCACGATACGAGGGTCCTAAATTTTATTTTTGGACGTCAATGTTCCGGCCACCCTGTATATTGAGTATTGACTAAATAATATTATAAATGCGAAAATGAGTTTGTTTGTTTGTCACGCTTTCACGCAAAAACGGCTCAACCAACCAAGGACTTGGAGAAGGACCTAGACTAGGCTACTTTGCACCCTGGATCGCAGACGATGTCGCGGGTAACAGCTAGTTCCTAGTATTTCGAAAAACACAAAGGTGTAATTACGAGATTTGTAAAAACCTACGTGATTAGCTTCATACTATTTCTTTCATACAGGCTGACACATCTGATCTGGGTAATGGTACAATGATTGATGAAGCCTTCAGTCTCTCGCAGATTGGATCACTATGCCAGATTCATTTTTGCTACTTAGTTAATTTGTACAATTGACTGGCTTTGATTACATCGAATGTAATGTAAGATATCAGAAATTGTTCATTGTATTAAACCGATTGTGAATGTTCTTGTTCATTAATTGTTTAAATTTAATATTATTGTATTAAATACACACAGGACCTCGTGGCTAAGTAATAACAGCCGTACGGGTCGATCCATCAGGTTAAGTTACGCTTTCCGAGACTCCTCCGTGCCTCGGAAAGCACGTTAAGCCGTTGGTCCCGGATGTCATTCGTGGATCTTTGACAGTCGTTACCGGTCGTCAGAAGCCCGAAAGTCTGACAATCAACCTTATCAAGGGGTATCGTATTACCCAGTAATTGGGTTGTGAAGGTCAAATAGGCCGTCGATCCATATAAAATAATGGTATTCAGCTGCATCCGGTTAGACTGGAAGCCGACATAGTTGGGAAAAGGCTAGGCAGATTGATTTTTAATAAATACATTGCGGAAATAATAAAACAAACTGTAATAAAAGACGCCCATCCACAGATAAATATCACCCGTCTCTCCACCATACCTTTGCCTACGCTAAGTTATGCATCCGGTACACATCCGGTACGGCTCTAATAATCCTTCCATATCCTAAAGGCACGCCTTCCCTTCCCCCCTACCTTTCGTCCCCGGTGTACTCCTTGATATGCAATGGCCTCTGTAACCCCATGGAACACGAGGTTCCAGAAGGGTTCCAGGGGCTAATGTGAATTTTTGGGTTCATTCGATCAATCGAGTCTGGGTAAACCACGCTGGGGTCGGTGCATTTCATTAATCCATTCAGTTAAAACGGAAATGTTTTATTGAACTTTCAAATATTTAAAGCTCTATAAGACTGAGTAAGCGTTATGATCGATGCTCGGTCCTTCTCTGTGTGAAGAGGCATTTTTCTTGCAGTAAAGTATAAAGGCTCACCATCTGCCTATCTTTTTCCCAACTATGTTGGGGTCGGCTTTCAGTCTAACCGGATGCAGCTGAATACCAGTATTTTACATGGAGCGACTGCCTATCTGACCTCCACAACCCAGTAACTGGGTAATACGATACCCCTTGGTAAGACTGGCTTGTCAGACTTTTGGGCACCTAACGACCCGTAACTACTGTCAAAGATCCACGAATTAGCCTGAACCAAAGGCTTAATATCTGTTCCGAGGCACGGTAGGGTCTTGGTCATGTAAAGATGGTCACCCATCCACGGATCATCCGCGGCAAGCGTAGCTTAACCTGATCGATTCACCCGTGCGGCTGTTATTACTTAGCCACAGGCCTACCTATGTAAAGGCTTATATTATTATAACGGAAAATGTGAACATATTAATAAAAGGCCACTGACTTGCACTGAGTGAGTCGAGAGATCAAATCCTGCCGGCCTGCTCCTTACACTATTGTAGCTAGTGAACCAATTCCCATCAATCACTAGAATATTGAATTTATTTGTAACAGAGCATCTAGAAAAAACGGTTAGCCTTTTATAACAGTACTATACAATTACACAAATAACCAAACCACGAGACTATTATATTATGTTTCTCAATTTAATAAAAATGTTAACCACATTTGGACCGATCCATTTTTACGTTAACCGTGATAAAAATGAGATAAAATTATTTACATTATTCTCATTGTACGCTTGACAAATAAAATCCTCGGTCCCAAGGGCAAATCCGACTATTTGGTGCTAAGTTATTGGCCAATATCTTTCCTTGTATTCACGGCCGCTATATCGTTCGTTACAACTTTGTTCCTTGTAGTATTAATGTCAATAAAGTGTCTCGTTTGCGAACATTTTAGTGTTGTAGCTTATTTCACGTGACACCTGTTATTATATGGACCTCAGTGAAACTCTTAACACGCTGTATCTCTTCGGTATAGTCATTTTCATTCAGCAGCTCACTACAGTTTCCCCGTCCCGCTCCGACTCGTCATTCCATTACTATAATATTGGTAAGTGTTCCTGCAGACACCTATAATGGAATCCTGATTTATCTACACGCTCGTTTTCTGCAAGGCTTTAGTAAAAATCCTATCTCAATCCGCATTTAGGTGCATCAGCAACGTTCGGAATCACAGTGAACAATTTCAGCCAATGTTCAAGTAAAGCTAAGACACACGAAGATTTTGAAAAACATTTTCTTATTCTGCGAGTTTATTGTAAGTTCGCAGAGCAGTGAGCACATAGGTGCTAACCAAAGATTTGAATTCAAAACTTGAACAGACGCACACGTTCTTAGGAAAGTTGGCAAGTTGGTTCATACAAACTAGTACCGGCCCACTTCGAAACTTTAGACTATGATAACTGGTTTATACGTTAGCAGTTGTCTCGATGGAATAATTCACCTGCAGCCATTTAAACGGATGAATTATTTTTATTGTAATTACCGCCATTTCCTTATAAGATATTGCTGCAAACCTTCAAATTAAGGCGCCAAATATTTGTTAATTTCAGTCGAAATTGAATATACAATTGGGAAATTCGATAAACGTTTTCAGATCGTTCGCGAGTGTTTATTGGAGAAATCTTTTGCTGTCAAAAGAATTTTCCAATAAACAGTACTGTGAAACTCAAAGAGGAAATAATTTAATTACATTTGCATCCAAGTTATTTGCATAAGAAATTTGCTAAGTACAGTAGGTAGACACGTCAACACTGTTACAGTTTCATGATACGTTCTACTTAGTTTATGTTTTCTTATACTTTACCGCATTTAAATTTAATTAATAACTAGGGAACTGCATGCAGGTGTATTTAAAAAGGCAAATAAAAGAAAACTATTTCAACACATGCAAGTTTTAAACAAGGTTGTCGAAAATTACTTTAAAGGCAGGTTTTCCTATTATTCCCCATAACAACCCAATTTAAAAACAAACACTTCTTTCTTTTTAGGGTTCCATACCCAAAGGGTAAAACGAGACCCTATTACTAAGACTCCGCGGTCCGCCCGTCCGTCCATCTGTCACCAGGCTGTACCTCATGAACCGTGATAGTTAGACAGTCGAAATTTTCACAGATGATGTATTTCTGTTGACGCTAAAAAAATAGAATAAAATAAATATTTAAGGGGGCTCTCATACAACAAACGTGATTTTTTTGCCGTTTTTATAGATAATGGTACGGAACCCTTCGTGCGCGAGTCTGACTCGCACTTGGCCGGTTTTAATATTATTAATATATTTAATATATTTTATTAATACTTACCACCAACATACTCGTACACTCGTGATTAATTTTGATTCTTAATTCGTGAAGTCGATGATTAAAAAACTTAGCTCGATCATAATAAATGTTGGAAGCGTGTACAAGGAAAAGCTTATTGGAAAATCACAAAACATCTTTCGACTGACGTTAAGCTGAAGAGTCCTTAGCATTTCGATAAACTGGATGTGTTCAATAGGTATCCAATATCAATGAGTTTTTATCGACGACGTTTATGTTATTATTTGGAATTCATAGTACCCAGAGCATTGTCAAGTTACAATGCATACTTCCTACTTATTATTAATGTGAATGTACGAGTAAGTCTGTATGTCTACAACGTTTTCATGGATAGCTGAACAGCTATAAGAAAGGTAGAGTAAATTTAAGGTAAATGCGCAGAGGTAGCCCGCGAAATTCCAATTTTCTTGCGTTTTTTTGCAATTTCCAGGTCAGCGTCAAGTTGTATCTTCATCAATATATGATAATGTATTTACATAATATAAGGAACCTAAGAATCATCAATACATCTCTCTAAGTTAGATTTGTTCTAAAATGTCATGATATAAAAAAAATCATGACACCATACTCGTACGTAAAACAAAAAGTGTGTAGGGGTGAAATGAGGCGTTGAAGTTTGTATGAGAAAATGCACGCTGACGCAATTGTGGATACGTACGGATATTATATCTTGCTTATATTCTCAGGACAACAATGGCACCAAATATATTTGTGTGGAGTAACGTACTAACTTAGTTACCTACCTAGGTCCGCACTGACATCAAAAGGTTCCTTTGACGACCATGAAATGGACGGCAATAATGTCATCCGATAAAGCTGTCTGTGGTGATAGATTCCTGAAATCTTTGTTACAATTTATTGCAACATGTTCGCTAGAGTTAGCTTCACCACTACCTGAATTAAGCATGGTTTGTAAAGTTAATTATGAGCAAGTAAACTTTAGTGAAAGATTAAGTGGAAATATTGAATTAAATTTTCAAGATATCGACTCAGTAACCTACACTTAACATAATTTTTCGATAAATTACATTTAAGCCGAACTACCCCAGCTCAGGTAGTTTAATTAAAAAACTCTTATCGTTTGCCAAATTCTCATACTAACTACTAACTTGGAGTGTAAACTCCGTGAGGACCAAATACCTACTTATATGAGTAGGTATTTGCTAACTATGAATATTTGGTTGCAGCTTCGCCAGAATTAGGTACATCAGATTAACGCTTCGTCGCTTTCACTTCAGGATTTCAGCTCAAGGTAGACCCATTACTACACCGGGGCTGGATATTCGAGAACGGCTTTCAGTCACCGATCGCACGCTACCATAGACATGTCAATAGAACCCCACTCACCGTCATCGTGATCCACTAGCATTGATTAACTTTAGCGAATTGGATATTGATGGATTCCACCCTTGGGGAGTGGTTAATTTCATAATTAAGATATTTCTGTCAACGTTGGTCAGTTATTTGAAAAAGCATGACCTGTTTTATTAATGAAATTAATAAAATACCTAAGTTGGTAAAACTTAATAAAAACATGAAAATTTAAAGTCAAATTATGAGAATTTCAAAACCGTAAAGTAGACTTATTTAAAGATCATTCATACTAAGTACGGAGAACTTTGGCAAAATTAATTCAGTTCCTGATTTTAACTTAACATCGTTTTAGAGGCTTAAAATCGAATTTGTTTTAAAGTGCTTCATGACTAACTTTTAGACGTAACTTAACCCTTAAATGCTTAACAATCTATTTAGTATTTAACAGAAAAAAGATCTACCTAAATATCATGTTTTCATATATTTCAAAGTAAAAAAAAAAAACGGCCAAGTGCGTGTCGCACCATGCATAGTGAAGGGTTCCGTACCTAGTTGAAAAGAATTTATCCCAAAAATAAACCTAACATTGTAATTGAAAAACATTGATATAATAGGTAATTATACACATAAGCATTGGCTAGTCTTCTGAAATAGGTGAATAAATAAATACCTCGATAAATATTTTCTTTTTAGCATCATAGCCAACAGTAACCTACAGTTTCTCCAGCGGAAATCATAATTGCAAGTTCAATTTTGTAATCCCAAATTGTTTTTTTATGTTAAAATTACAAATTAACAATTCTCGGACTTTTTCCTTTACATGTGCAGTGAGACCTTGCTTCTTGCCAAATTTCATGATTATAGGTCAGCGGTAAGTACCCTAAAGGTTACGGTTAGGTTAGGTTAAGGTTAGGTTGGGATTTACTTGCGAGTATCAAAATATGTCGCATAAATGGCCGTATGTTTTTATTGCGTAGATTTAGGAGCTTGAGTTTTTTAGGACTCCAAGAGACCATAGACCTCCACGCGTTTCTGAGAAAAAGGGTCTTGACAGACTGACAGACAGACAGACAGACGGACAACGAAGTGTTCCTATAAGGGTTCCGTTTTGTTCCTTTTGAGGTACGGAACCCTAAAAACTATCAAAAACCACACAAAACTGAGCATTTCTGTGTAGTTTATTTCAAAGTCTATTGCACTAAATTCGCCGCTGCACCTACGGCCATTACATAAAATAATTTACAAGAATCTGCCTCGTACTAGATGCTACATGATATACTATGGACAGTGCTATTACGAACACGTGCATCTTACATACAACTTGACCCTTACTTAGTAGCACTATTTACGAGCACTTGACAACAGGAGGCCACTTGAAATGTGACCGATGTGGTAAATAGTCTATATACCACATGTCATGGTATATGGATGGATGCACAGAAGTGTTTAACTTGAAGAATAAAAATAAATAAGAGAGACAGAGTAAAAACCTGTATTTTAGTTTTTTGCCTCCGACTTCCGAAATTAATAGTTATTTGTGCAACAAGAGAGCAAAGTCGTTTTTTGTTTGTTAATTTTGAATCCAGAGTAAGCAAAGGATTCCATAATTGAATCACGAGCGTAGCGAGTGATTCTAGGTTAGAATCCTGAGCACAACGAGGGATTCAAAGACACGAGATGCAAATAACTTTGGTCTCGTGTAACACATACAACTTTTCACCTCAGCAGCGAGAACATTAATAAAGCAAAATGTTAGTGAAAACCGCACCAAAATCGGTCCAATAGATACCGAGCTTAACAAAAACATACCTACAGATATCCAAACGCTGATTTGTGTATGTATAAATAATATATACATAGAAAAGAGATAAGAGATTTGTAAAAAAATAATGTTAAGTTAGACTAGGGCCTAAGTAGGTACTAATCCGAAAGCTTCACAAATGTGTAGTGTGCACATAATAATAACATATAATTACTTACTTTTGCAGCGAGAAAATTGCAGTACGGAACTTCATTAAAAAAAAAATACTTAATGTTAGCGGGCGAAAATATTGGACTTTTTGGATTTGTGACCTGCTGACAATCTTTCAAAAATGCAATAAGTTCTGCATTTTTTACATTCTTCTTCAATTCTTCCGGTGTAATAGCAGATTTCGTCACTGGACTCACTCATATTTATTTGTAGAACAAACAAACAGTAACAAAAGAAGAAAACAATAAAAAATTTAATCCCGCTATTTTTTAAAGATGCGTTCTGAAACTGCACTCGCGGTATTCTGCCACAATATTAAACATTGTTAAAACTATAAATAATTATGTAGATACATGATATACTTCGTGTTTTTCTACAACATTCTCTTTATTTGGTTATAAAAAAAATATAAATCGATTATTTATAAAAAAATATATAATAATTACATTTAAAACCTTAACAGATGATTTGCAATTGTATGGTTATATGTGTATCCGAACATTATATTGTTTGTTTCTTTTTTGGGTATAGGTAGGGGAACAGTGTATAAGACGGGGACGCGGGGTATAACGGGGACACGCACACTTACGACAAACTAGATACCACACTAACGTAGCGCAACCGCTGACAGGACGCCATTTGCAAGTGGCCATTAGTGCGGTAACGAAAGTGAGTAAGAGTGCACGCACATCGGAGCTGCAGGTCGAAACGTGTTTTCGTGTTGTCGCGATATATTTTTTCAAGGCTGGAGATATTGACATAAAACTGTAAGTATTAGTGTGTGTTTATTGGTATTTTGTGTACACATTTATGATTCTATTGAGCATCGAGTGATTTATGGCTTGTTACTTGAATGTTGATGTGTTTTTTTTTGTTATTATTTTTTTGCAAATTTGGTGGTCGGGGCAAGACGGGGCAAAAGGTTTAAGGCATGACGGGGTACTGCCCCGTCTTGCCTCATGAAACTTTGTAAAGGTTTACGCTTTTTAATGCTTGTTGGTAATTGCATTTTTGTTTGTGTATCTTTTCAGGTAAACATAATGGTACGTATTTATAAAAGAAAGACAAGTAGAGGGGAGTGGTCTAAAGAAGCGATGAAAAAGGCGGTAGAAGATGTTTTAGCGAAAAAATTTGGATTTAGGAAAGCTGCTGCGAACTACGGTGTGCCACAGTCTACTTTGGAGCGATACATTAACAAAGTAAAAAAAGGGGTAGAAATAACATTTGGAGTGCCCTTGGGGCCCATTAAGAAGGTATTCAATACGAAAGAAGAGCTGGAGATTGTTTCATATTTGAAGCACATGGAAGAACGGCTTTTCGGCTTAACTACTCTCGATCTCCGACGCATGGCATACGAATTGGCTGTGAGAAATAGTAAACGACACAATTTTAATGTTGAAAAAAAAATGGCCGGTGTGACCTGGCTCAAAGGTTTCCTTAATCGTCATCCAGATTTATCTATCCGTAAACCAGAGGCTACTTCCGCAGCGCGTGCAATGGGATTCAATAGAGTTGCCGTTGGAAAGTTTTATCAGTTACTTGGCGAAATATATGATAAACACAAACTAACCCCGGACAAAATATTCAACTGTGATGAAACAGGCATATCAGTTGTTTCGAAAACTAAGAGCAAAATATTAGCTATGAAGGGAAGAAAACAAGTTGGTTCCTTGTCATCCGCAGAAAGAGGCCAGACCGTCACAGTTGAAATTTGTTTTAATGCAGCTGGAACTTATATGCCTCCACTCATGATTTTCCCGAGACAAAGAATGAAGCCTGAATTATTAGATCATGCACCACCAGGAACGACAGCGGCATGCAATCCACGAGGATGGATAAATACTGAGATATTCACGATATGGTTCAAGCAATTTATTCAATTTTCAGGAGCTACTCCTGAAAATAACGTGTTGCTGCTTCTAGATGGTCATGTTAGTCATACACAAAATATAGAAGTGATCGACCTAGCTCGTCAAAATGGAGTTATTATACTATGTTTTCCTCCACACTGTACTCACAGGCTACAACCTTTGGACGTTGCATTCATGAGACCCTTGAGTACTTATTATGATCATGCTGCTACAAACTGGTTACGATCTCACCCAGGACGCGTGCTGACCATGTTTCAAATAAGTGAAATATTTGGTCAAGCATATATACAAGCAGCTACAATGACCACAGCATTAAATGGCTTTAAAAAATGTGGTATTTGGCCCTATAATCAAGACAATTTTACAGATGTAGATTTTCTTCCTGCTGAAACGACTAACATGCCATTGAATGAAAATACTTCAATAACACCTGATGACGCTAACCTACCCTTAGATATTCCAACCGAACCAAACATTGTTATTGAAGACCGCCCATCCAATCAAGCCCAGTCTGTGCAGACTAATGAAGGGGAGACTCAATACACATCTGAAAAGAATGCTCCATCCACTCCTTTGCAAACAACTTCTGTGACTAACCAGATATCTTCAGCACAATGCTGTACGCCCACTCGCACTACAACTAGCTCTTGTGTTTCAACTCCTCAGCCAGACCCCCAGCGGCCGGACACAGCCGTTGAGCCACACGTCGCTTCGTCGCCTGTAGCTTCGTGTTCATATACCACTGAAACTAATTCTCCCGTTCGAGGAGTTTGCCGCAATCTTACGTCTTATTTCCTAAACGCCTCTCCACGTGATGTTATTGCAATCCCTGCAATAGAATCAAATCAAAGCAGAAAACAATATAGAAGGGGCAAGACAGCAATTATTACTTCTACGCCTTACAAAAGCGAATTAGAAGACCGTAAAAGGCCAGCTAAACCATTATCTAATAAAATGGCGGCTAAAAAATCGAAAGAAAAGGGCAAGGGCAAAGGGAAGAAGACACAAGAGGATACTATTTGTATCTATTGCCATGACGAAAACAATACATATTTAAAGTCTTCGGAAAATTGGGTGGGGTGTCAGCGGTGTGGTCGTTGGGCACACACTGCATGTGCTGGTGTGGATGACGACGACCCAGAAGAAGTTTTGATTTGCTTTGCCTGTGAGGAGGAGTAAACAGGAAAAGCAAATTAAAACTTCTGAAGGCAAGATAGTGTTTATTCCTCTTCACCCCGTCTTGCCCCCATTTGACGTCCTTGTCTTACCTCATATGTGGGGTAAGATGGTGTATTTCCCATTTTTTGTTATTATTTTTTTTTTAATTTACGTGATGCTCAAACTTACCAAAACTTGTGCCAAATATAACTTAATATAATAATGTATGTGCCACTAATTAATAATAAATATTCAACTTTAAATACTCCGTATTTTTACTGTTTGACCTTAGCGTCCCCATCATATACACCCTTCCCCTACTACGTATGGAATTGAAAATCGAACTTCGAATCGACTTGTTTCTATCTCTCGCTTTTTTCGTATCGAAGTGAAAGTGACAGAACAAAGTGAAATTCAAATCTTTCGAATGTTGTGAGTAGACCCAGCACAGTTCCCGGCATTTAAAAAAATATATTAAAAAGTTACAGTTGTCTCACGCTCGCAGCAAAATCGAATTTTGCTCACTGTCTTTAGACAGCAAAACCTACTTGTTTGAGGTGCTGAGGTGAAATAGTTATTTGTGCAACAAGAGAGCAAAGTCGTTTTTTGCCGCGAGTGCTGATTTTGAATCCTGAGTGTGGCGAGGGTTTCAAAGGCACGAGATGCAAAAAAACTTTACTCTCGTTTAACACACATAAATGTTCACTTCAGCAGCGAGAACACTTTAGGAGATAAAATAATAAATAATAACCATCAGCAACTTGCACTGAAATACAACCTTGCGGAATCGGAAGTGCCGTACT
Organism: Cosmia pyralina; assembly: GCA_946251885.1. Classification (NCBI taxonomy): domain Eukaryota; kingdom Metazoa; phylum Arthropoda; class Insecta; order Lepidoptera; family Noctuidae; genus Cosmia; species Cosmia pyralina. Next base: position 20,443,972 of record OX276346.1, read on the forward strand.
ATAGGTATGTGCCCGACCCAGTTCTCGAAAATGGAAATATCACATTGTACTGGGATCGATCCATCATCACTGACAGGACTATTGTTGCCAATAAGCCTGATATAGTGGTGGTGGATCGAACAGAGCGGCGCACAATGATTATTGACATAACAGTCCCGCATGACGGGAACCTCGTGAAAGCCGAAAAAGATAAACAAATCAAGTATCTTGACTTGGCTCGCGAGGTTGTCGACATGTGGGATGTGGACTCAGCGATCATTGTGCCGATAGTCGTATCAGCCAATGGCTTAATCGCTAAGAGCCTCGACCAACATCTAAGGAGGCTCTCGTTGGGCAGCTGGATTAAGGGCCTGATTCAGAGAGCGGTACTTCTGGACACGGTGCGCATTGTTAGGAGGTTCCTCTCTCTGGAGCCCTGACCGCCGGTAGCTTGGACCCTGTTCCCGATACCGGTGGGCTACTATGTTTTATATTTTTAAATGTTTTTTTTTTATTTCATATTTTTATAAAAAAATATTTAAAAATGTGACATATATGTATATAAATGGAATAAAGGAAATGATAATAATAACCCCACCGCCGCTCCGAACTCTGGGTCTGTGCCGGTGGAGTTTACTTTGCCGAAACAGGTCTAGGGTGAGGAGCCAGACCAAGAGAGATACGTGAACCCGCAGGGCAGCATGTGGCGAGCTGTTGGGCAGTAGCGACCCCACGGACCCTATTTCCCGGGAGAAGTCTTGTTCTTCATCTCTGGCTTGCCTTTATTGGCCGGCTGGAGTGAACACTGACGGGAACAGAGCTCCCACCTCATTCTTGCCTTTATTGGCCGGCTTGAGTGGAGATTCGCAAGAGCAAACGTGCTTGGAGGAAGGAAGTATTCCAGTAAGTGCTTGTAGGGATCTTGACCATCTTCCGGGCTCTGGGATTGTTCTGAGAGCCGTGGAATACCTGTCCACTCCTCAAGCTCCTCAGGACATGTTGCCCCTTGTCGCTACGTCACTATGTGCTAGCGACCGTTTCCGGGGGCCCATTATTGAGTATGCAAGTCACCCCCTGCCAATTTATCTGTGTATATTATATAACATTGGTCAGGCAGGGGACATAGTTCTTCCATAGTTCAAGGTACCCAATCCATGTAGCCACCCAAACCCATAGGCCCAATGTGTTTTGTTTCCATATTCTGCAATAGTCCTGCACCAACCGGGGATTGTCCTTGGGTGCACGTGCATAGTGCATACAAGGATAATCGTCGGCTGGTGCCTCCTCGTCATTTGAAATTGTCTAAGGGGCCTCTGCGAGTTGGCTTCGGCCCCTCGTACGCCTTCCAAAGGTCCGGGACCCCAGGGTCCCGAGATAAGCCAAAGACAAAATAATAATAATAATAATAAACAAGAATAGATTGAAATAACTATTTATTTTGAATCAAAATAATTAACATTGTAGGTAGAGGTACCAATTCAATAAAATGGAACATTTTAAAAGTTAAAAGTAAAATTACTGCAATTCTGCAAATTAAAAGTAACAGTTTTATTTGGCAACGTTATAGTTGCATTGAGTTGAGTTTGATTATCTGGGGTTAAGGTTTCTGTTTCGGTGGCGGATTGAGAAGGAACAACGGTGACTCTAATCGGCTTTCTGTATAAGTACACTGTGCGTCGTTGGAAGTGGATGGGCGTGGGTGAGACCAAGGATCCGAGGTCGAATTCAGACTTATTGTTTCCACTACATACGCTTACAGATTTTCGACTTTTTTTCTATTGAGTCTTCAATATAGCCTTCAGCAACCGTATTGGACTTCCACCCGCCGTGACCTTTTTAAGTGGTGAGATCGGCTCCGGAATCAGCCAAGAGCGTTGCCGAAGTTCTCCGAAAGCAGTGACCCGTGTATAGCTGAGGCTCTTCCAGTTTAAAGAAAGTGGCAATTTCTCGCGGTATAGCACCTATTTTATTTACTCCCATAGGCTGTCTTGAGCATTTATTATTATGGTATTGTATGAAAAATCGTTTTTAAAGTGGCTGGACGTAAATTTTGGTATTTTTCTACAATAGTTACATATTCTTCGCGTACGACAAAAGACCTGTCATGGTTCGTCTTCGTATTTTTCAATTTTACTAACAGTAATTTATCTGAATGCTTTTCGATATTATTAACAGTTAGCTGAATAGCTCGTTATTGCGACACGCTCCACTAATTCATATGATCAGTGCAACCTGTAATGAAAATATTACATAATTAATATGCATAATTTAACATTTACAGCATCTTTTACATATCGTAATAAATATTTTAACAGTATTGCTAAGCCAGACTAGGATTCATTGCGCCTCCAAAAATTAGTAGTAGGCAGTAAGTACCATTATACATAACACACAAATTTTAATAACTAACAACATAGATTCATACCACTTACTTTAGCGGCAAGAATATTGCAGTCCGAAGCTTCATTGAGAAATTTTTCTATGTCAAGGGCCGTTAAAATTTTGGACTTTTTAGCCTCATGCCCAACTGACATTCTTTTTAGAAAAGATACGAGTTTTGCGTATGTTTCAATATGCACGTTATGTTTTGTTTTTAAAGTAGCTTTCAACATTGAGTAAATACTCCACATTGTAGATGATTGCCTCGTCTGTGATAAATCTAAAAATAAGATAGCAACACCGTCTCCGAAAAACTGCTTGCGCCCTTTGTAAGTCTCCATTCATTGAAGACATGGTATGCTTTCAGATATTTCTCGCGAGACTTCTCAGGTAGGAAACTTCATTCTGCATTAATAACTTGTTGTTTTAACTCTTCCAGTGTTAAAATACTATTCTCGCCGCTAGTTTCACTCATATTTTACGATTATTTTAATATTTTTTAACTTATTCAACTCTTTACGCCAGCCACGAAATTTTATTCCCGCTCTTTTGGCGTGTTCGGAAATAGCACCCATGCTATTTTACTTTTCAAAATATATTACGTAACATTATTGAAACTAAAAATAAATATTTACAGGTTAAATATCAGTTTTATTTGCAGTATATACTTATTTTCGTTTAAATACAACAATAAGTTAAACATTCAATAAATTACATTAAAAAACATAATTATCTTTTTGCAAAATTTCTTTAGTTAGTACGAAATTCCGAACGTGTTTGTCGTTGAGGTCGAATTCAAAATCGGAACTTCGAAAGGGCTGGTCTTTGTCTCTCTCCCTTTCTAATGGCGGGAAAGAGATAGAGTGTGAATATTTCGAATTGTATGATTAACCCAAGGCTGAATAAGACATTCGCGGCTTTCTGAAAAAAAAAAAATTAAAAAGTTACTTGGTCTCACTCAGTGAGCAAAATGGCTTTTGCTCTCTGATTTCAGGCAGCAAAACCTACATGTTTGAGCTACTGAAGTGAAAAGCTATTTTTCATTTTGTAGTGTTTTTTTGCAGTCGGTTGTTTAAAAAAAAAAAAAAAAACTTTTTAGTTATGGTAGGTAAGCCTAGACCTAACCCACACCAATGGGTACTTGCTATGTAAACAACAGTGACAGGAAATTATCATAACATGATCAAGATACACAAAGTGGATTAAATACGTACTATCGAAAACTATCCAAGCAAAGGTAATATTCCTCCACCAAATGAAAATTTTCATAATCGGTCCACAATTGACGAAAATATCGAAGAACATAAACAAAAAATACATAATACAGACGAAGATAATATAACCCCATCGTTTTGAAATCGATTAAAAACACTGAAAGAGATCGAGAGAGATCGGGTGTGATCGTGATCTTCACTTTTCGAACCTACTTCGAATCTGAACCTGATCTGAAAATTACAGTTGGGCTCATGTTGTGCTCATGTTTTTTTATTATTAATTTTTCAATACAATTTAGAACACTTGGGCCTTTACCAGTCGACAGCGATGCAGAGGAATTTTTCGACGCCATATTTTAGTTTTTTAATAGTTTTAGTTAGGTATGTTAGTATACAATTTTCTTATTTTTAGGTTATGTTTACAGTTAATATAATTAATATAATAAAAAATTTTAAACAAAAAAAAAAATTGAACATATTAAACAATCATAACACCTTGTCTAAAAACCTATAAGGTTTATGTGACAAAGTGGAGGAAGCAAGCACGCTCACAACATATTAAGTACTTTTAGTTACGTTAACAATACCTATTTCAATTTTTTTTGAGATGTGATGTCACCAGTAATATAATATTTTTTTAAGATAGACTTACATTTTTTATACGTATTAGAGACAATTTTTGACTGCACCGTTTCAGGAATATACACTGCGGTTTTACCTGCATAACATAAACATCGAAAAGTTTCTTTATACGTAACGGTTCATAAAATAAGGTCGGAGGTAAGGGTTAGGAACATGTACTATTAAAAGCCATACGTACATGGCTTTTCATTTTGTCAATCAATCTGCCTAGCCTTTTCCCAACTATGTTGGGGTCGGCTTCCAGTCTTACCGGATGCAACTGAATACCAGTATTTTACATGTAGCGACAGCCTATCTGACCTCCACAACCCAGTAACTGGGTAATAGGATACCCCTTGGTAAAACTGGTTGTCAGACTTCCGGGCTTCTGACGACCCGTAACGACTGTCAAAGATCCACGAATGACAGCCGGGACCAACGGCTTAACGTGCTTTACGAGGCACGGAGGAGTCTCGGTATGTAAAGATGGTCATCCATCCACTGACCAACCTCAGCAAGCGTAGCTTAACCTGATAGATCGACCCGTGCGGCCAAGTTACTGAGTTGTGGAGGTCAGATAGGCAGTCACTCCATGTAAAATACTGGAAGCCGACCCCAACATAATTGGGAAAAGGGATTTTTAGGGGGAATACTTTTTTCGCAGAACAAGGATAAGTTGCAGCCAGAGGCGGATTTGCAATCTTGGCCGCCCTAGGCCCCAGGCCATGTAGTAAAAATAGGTACCAGCTGCCCCTTTTTCAGCACCCATCTTATAGACTGCATAATGAATTTACTGTATTGCCAACTTTTAACGAAATCGAGTAGGTAACTGATTTTTTTTTTCGCGATTTCAGGTTTAGTTCCATAGTAAAAGTTGTTCATAATGATGAGTACAGTGACCCCTTAAGAGGATATTGGTCAATAACCAGTAACTCTGTATATACGAGTGATTTAGGAAGATTATTGTTATACGATGCGGTGCAGTGCGGCCCGCCATAATGTGCGCGAGTCTTTAGAATATTTAGGTACTTTCAGTTATTTCTTGTTACATCAGTTTTTTGTCAGATTGGCCGCCCCTAATATCTGGCCGCCCTAGGCCCGGGCCTAATGTGCCTTAGGGCAAATCCGCCTCTGGTTGCAGCAGCAACCGTCCGTTGTGCGTGAAATCCGATTGATATTTAAATGTTGTTATTGAAAATCAAAATGTGCCAAAACCACGTTGAAACTGAACTGAAATGTAATGTCGGGTACAGACATACAACAAAGATGAATATGGAACTCATTAGAATTTCTTTAAAATTATGTTGACTAAGTAAACCCTCAGTCTCTCGCATTCACAATTTACTTACAAACATCCATACTGAACTGAGAATGAAAGAGAAATAAGGTTTACAAAGCTCTTTCTTCTTTGCTCGTAAGTTTATGCCCTTTGTTAGAATCCGTGCGAAGATAAACATTTAGTTCATGCTGGTTATGAATGAAATAAAGTGCATCATAAAAGCGTAGGAACAGCATTGCTTTTATTTTATGCCGTACGAAGTATTTGGCTTTATGTCAAGAGAGTCTCCTTATATGTGCTAATGACACCATTTTCATTTTCAATATGATCTTTTTTCTAAACTTAATGTCTGTGTCAATACGTGAATCTGCGATCGAGTTGGAATGATATCTTTGCGTTTCATGGCGGGGCTGCTCTCAATGGACGGGCTCAAAAATTCTGATCTGAACTCAACGAGACACAATAGAAGTTTTATTGTTATGACGTCTATGGTCGTTTAGTGCCCTTCAGTGAAGCTGCCCGCTATGTATGAATCAGACCTATCGACATTTGTGGAAGCTCTTGTAATACACGTACAGGATAACATGTTTAAAGCCCATGCGGGTTGGAAAGTGTAAAGTTATTAATAATAATAATACCTAAATGCTTGATACGAAATATGACAGCGACCCCTACTACACTCCTACCAACTTATCTGTGAAATGGCGAAAATTGGAACTACGGCCGTCATGTTGAAATGTATTCGATTGTGCCGACGCATGTCATTCGATTGCATCGACGGTGGCGTCCTCTTTCAGTTCACAGATAAGTTGGTAAGACTGTACATGGGACTTAACATAACTGGCGAAATTTGTGTGTATTACAGTACCTACTATAAATTGGACACCTCCGAAAACAGATGATGATGTGTTTTATAGGGTGTTTGGAAGCTGGGCGGGTTGACACTATTTAGAGCATTTTAAGCCATACATGTCTTAGACGAAGTATGTATATATTTTTTTAATTTTATCTGCAAACGTTTATTAAAAAATAACATACCGACTTTAACTGGGGCAAAAATAAAAATAAACATACTTCGTTTAAGTCATGTATGGATCAAAATACGCTAAATGGTGTCAAGACTGCACCCAGCTTCCAAACACCCTATATTATATATGAAAACGAAAAAAATATATAAGAAGAAGAGCCTCTATTTAATTATTATGTCACTAAGTTCACGTAGGTATTTCTCTGCAGGATAGACGTTTAAACGCCAAAATTATTGATATACTAACAGCTCGGAAATTAAATTGAAAATGGACAGATACATACATGTAAATTAATTTACCTGTAACTGAATTATATAATGACTATTATACGAACGTGAATCGGTCGAATTGGATCATTTATCACTCCACGTAAGATAAGATAGAGACAGTATTTACCTTCCTGGAAACGTATTAGGGGCAGGCGAACTATACAAGTGAGGGTCCAAATGTCAAACGAAACGTCCAAGTACGAGGTATTTTAATGTGTTTTTGTTGGCGAGGTAAACTAGTTTAATTAAAAATAAATGATGAAGGTACCTACATCAGTGACAGTTTTTGGAGGAACGTTTTCACTGTGTAATTCTTGTTTAAATGTCAAATTCACACATCATACCTTCGGACATCAGTTAGATATTATACAATACCATATAAACGCCAAATCGTAAAAATCGGCCAAGTGCGTGTCGGACCACGCACAATGAAGGGTTCCGTAGTTGGTATGAATTTATGTTAAGAACAAACTTAACATTGTAGTTGAAAAACATGTTCTCCCATACATTCCAACTGTAAATGTAAGTTTGTACTCACAATATTGATAGATTTACCATGTTATTTTAAGACCACAGACTTCTTATAGGTTTTCCTGTAATCTACAGGTAAAGATCTATTTTCTGTATTTTTTTTTTTCAAAATTTTAGGCTCTACTGAGCCCTTATCTCCGAAACTACTGTTTCGGAGATAAGGGGGGGAATGGTAAATTTTCGTCTATATTCTTAAATAACTTTAAAACAATTTATTTTAAAATTACAAAAAAAAATATTTTTGAGACCCTCATAGTACCCTTTCATTTGACATGCCACATGGTGTAGTTTGCAAAACTTTTTTTTTTAATTTTCTTATTTGCCCCCCAAAAGTGACCTCTATATTCAAAATTCATTTATTTACTTAACCCGTCCGTGTTTGGGTTACAGAAATTCATATGTGTACCAAATTTCAACTTAATCGGTCCATTACGTTCGGAACAAATTGGCTGTGACAGACGGACAGACAGACAGACAGACTGACAGACAGACAGACAGACAGACAGACAGACAGACAGACAGACGGACAGACAGAAAGACATACAGACACACGAGTGATCCTATAAGGGTTCCGTTTTTTCCTTTTGAGGTACGGAACCCTAATAAATGGCTACTAAATTCTATAAAGGTAATGCAAAATACAATCCCTAAATAGGTCTAATAGTGGTACATACTTACCTACAATAGCCAGTATAATTATGCAAAGAGGTACAAAAATTAAACACTTTAGCGTATAAAATATTTCAGCACAAATACTGATTTTTTTCCTCTGCTGTCATGTCCCTTGTTTCCTTCCCAGGTTCCACATAAAAGCTAAAAGTTCTGGCATAAGCTTATTTCAGAAAAACTAAAAAAGAGACCAATCTTTCGTCTGATTTCTGCCCATTTTCAAGGATTCATTTGTTCAAAATGGACAGGAAAAATGTTTTTTGTAAATAAATGTTTTTCGAAGCGCGAACGAAAAAGCCGGTAGGAACTATTGGACCTTAGACAACTAATGAAAGGTCCTCGGAGATTAAAACGGGAGGCTATTGAAGCGTGTTAGCTCCACATTACAAAAGCGACTTCTATACAGGGTTACTGGTAATTCGACGTATATCCGTCAGGGGCTGATAAGGGGGCTAAAATGCAACAAATTGAACCCCCTATATGTATGGCCGAAATTCAATAGTTTTCGAGATATTTGAATTTTAAGTTTTTCGATATTTACCCAAAATTTATTTATTTAATACTTCAAGCACACAAATGTACAGAGGCGGACTTAATGCCATGGGCATTTTCTACCAGTCAACCTTTGGGTGATGCAGAGACAAACGGTGGCAGGTGCAATGATGAAAAATTAAGGAATATATATTTATTCAAATATATAATAATAATAATAATATAAATAATGGCTGGCAACACCAACGTCAACAAACGTCTTGGAATTTGATTTTATAATATACAAATATTTTATCAGTTTTAACGATTAGGTATCAACAATATTTTGAATTTCATAAGTGCTTTTTAAAAAAAAAACCCAGCAATATACCTACAATCAATTAAATCCAAAAAGAGCATTTCGATATGAATAAAAAACTACCGAATAGGAGATGACATCTGTCATGTCATCTCCGAAAATAACATCGATGAAAAATTCCGACAAAATATGTTGACAAGATCAGCCGCACGAAAAGCACGCCTACCACCTCCGGACTCTTCGCTCAGCTCCGCCTCACCGCCGCCGGTATCCAGCCTCACTGTGAGCGCTGTGACGACACTGGCCGCGGTAGTTGCGTCGAGCTCGAGCGACGAGTATTTCTCCCCGCCCACGACACCACCACCTGCTCGTCGACGGGGAGGACGCCGGCCGCCGGACGGTTTAGGACCTCGAGGCCCACCGGCCTCTGATAGGGTCCCAGCTCCCGGCGGAAGTGTGCAGCGCATGAGATGGACACGATCCATTAATGAGAACGTCATGCGCTCATACTATGGGGCTACAGAGGGGGGAAACAATCTGACCGCGTACCGTGTTCGGATGCTCTCTCTTTTTCAGGCGCTTGAGCCAGTTGTCAACGTTTCGGCACAACGACTGTCGGATCAGGTGCGGGTCATCCAGCGTAATCATATGTTGGATGACACTGTACTTGATCGCTTGCGAAATGAAATGCTGAGTAGCCATGTCATTGCCCCCCCGTCGCAGACTAATATAGAACCACCACAGTCGGACACAAACCAAGCTGATGAGGGAAGTGATGACAGGGCTATAAACGTAAGTACCCAGTGCAATGAAGAATTGAGGAGTGCTTTGGAAGGTGCGATTCGGGAATATCGATTCATGTCTCCCGAACTTAGACCACGCTTACCTCGTTTGCCCATGCATAACAAAAATAGGGCGCTTGTGGCGGCTCTGGATTCGCAGTTGTCAAACTATTTTGATGACTGCGAAGACCTCACCGATACTCATTCAATTCTGTACTGCGCGGCTGTAGCGGCATGTCGTGTAGCTCACGTCAAATTTGCTAATGACTCTAGAGCTACACGACCGAAACCAGCCGTACCAGCTTGGCAGTGCAGAATTGAGCGCCGTATTGGTGGGGCCAGAGCACTCATCGGCAAACTAATCTGCTTCAGGGAGGGCAATACTCGCCCTAGAGTGATGCGCTTTGTGAGACGGGCGTTCTCAGGGACTGATGTCAGCCCTCAGGACTATATGTCCCGTGTCACAGAGCGCATCGACTTCCTGAAGCAGAAAGTCTATGCATGGGCAAACCGTATTCGTAGGTATAAGCGGCGAGTGGAACGATACACTCAGAATCGCACCTTCCAGAGCGATGAAAGGTGGGTTTATAGGAGTTGGGAGCGACCGGACCAAGGTGTGACTGACACGCACCTGCCGGATGATGATGCCATGTGTTCTTTCTGGCGCAGTATCTGGGCGGTACCTGTCAGTCACACCGAAGGTGATTGGGCTCGGGAAGTCGAGCGAGTCTGCGATCCAATACGAGAAATGGAGGCTATTACCATCTGTTCCCAAGATGTAGCTCGTGCAGTCCGTCCGTTGCCTAACTGGAAGTCTCCAGGGCCGGACGGACTGCACAACTTCTGGATCAAATGGTTTCTTGGATCGCACGCTCGCTTGGCGGCTCAGTACCAGTCTGCTTTAGAGTCTGGTTCGCTACCCCAGTTCCTAACGACAGGAGTTACCCACCTGCTCCATAAATCCGGTAACACCGCGGAACCCAAAAATTATAGACCGATCACGTGTTTACCGACGGTCTATAAAGTTCTTACATCCATTTTGAGAGCTAAAATTAACGAACATATAGACACCAACTCCATCATGTCTGCCTCTCAAAATGGATGTAGGAATGGGTCCCGTGGTACTAAGGAGCTACTCCTCATTGATATGGCCATTAGCCAACAGGTTCGTCGTTCCCGAAAGGATCTGTCGACATGTTGGATAGACTATAAGAAGGCCTATGACTCGGTGCCACATACATGGCTCATGAGGGTGTTGGAGTTGTATAAAGTAGATGCAACTCTGCGCACCTTCCTGATGTCGTGTATGGGGCAATGGAGGACGGTCCTTCGCTATCCAGGATGTCGAAATATCCAGAGGAACAGCGAGCCGATAAGGATCGAGCGAGGCATATTTCAGGGCGATAGTTTGAGTCCGCTTTGGTTCTGCTTAGCCTTGAATCCTCTAAGCACACTGCTGGAGGATTCAGGTCTAGGATATCGGCTGCGGAGAGGTGGTCAGGTTATATCCCACCTCCTCTACATGGATGACCTAAAACTCTTTGCCCCCAACAATTTGCAACTGATGGAGCTACTGAAAGTAACTGAAACATTCAGTAGCGCCATCAGGATGGAATTTGGTGTGGACAAATGTGCGGTCATGCATGTAAAGCGAGGAGAGATTGTGGAATCCGTGGGAACCCAACTCTCGGATTCCATAAACCTTAGAGCCCTCTCCGCACCCGAAACCTATAAGTATTTGGGTATGTCGGAAGCGTTGGGCATCAATGTTACTGACATGAAGCAATCGTTGAAGGAGCGCTTCTTTGGCCGCCTGAAGAAAGTATTTAATAGTCTTCTATCAGGCGGAAACAAGGTGCGTGCCTTCAACGGTTGGGTCATGCCGGTTTTGATGTACTCTTTCGGCGTACTCAAATGGACTCAGACGGAACTCGACGCCCTGGATCGGAGGGTCCGTACGCTGTTGACTGCATATCGAATGCATCACCCACGGTCATCGGTAATGAGACTGTATATCCCGCGAAAGTGTGGAGGCCGAGGCTTTTTAAACGCTAAGACTCTCCACAACCGCGAGATATGCAGTCTCAGGGAATATTTCCTAGAAGCCGATGTGGGGATGCATCGAGATGTGGTCGCGGTGGACAAGGGCCTCACTCCGCTCTCCTTGGCTAAAGAGAACTGGCGCAAACCTGTAGTGCTTGACACTAACGATCGCAGGGAGGTATGGCAGAGTAAGGAGCTTCACGGACGCTTTTTCCGGGCCCTACATGGACCCGACGTAGATTTGTTAGCGTCCGTAGCCTGGCTGCGTTCCGGTGACCTCTTTGGGGAAACCGAAGGTTTTGTCTGTGCAATTATGGACGAAGTTATGATGACGAACAACTACCGGAAATATATTGTGAAAGACGGCACGGTTGACATCTGTCGGGCATGCCACCGTCCGGGAGAATCAATCCGACACATTATCTCCGGGTGTTCTCGTCTTGCTAACGAAGAGTACTTGCATAGACACAACCTTGTAGCCAGGATTATCCATCAGCAACTTGCACTGAAATACAACCTTGCGGAATCGGAAGTGCCGTACTATAGGTATGTGCCCGACCCAGTTCTCGAAAATGGAAATATCACATTGTACTGGGATCGATCCATCATCACTGACAGGACTATTGTTGCCAATAAGCCTGATATAGTGATGGTGGATCGAACAGAGCGGCGCACAATGATTATTGACATAACAGTCCCGCATGACGGGAACCTCGTGAAAGCCGAGAAAGATAAACAAATCAAGTATCTTGACTTGGCTCGCGAGTTTGTCGACATGTGGGATGTGGACTCAGCGATCATTGTGCCGATAGTCGTATCAGCCAATGGCTTAATCGCTAAGAGCCTCGACCAACATCTAAGGAGGCTCTCGTTGGGCAGCTGGATTAAGGGCCTGATTCAGAGAGCGGTACTTCTGGACACGGCGCGCATTGTTAGGAGGTTCCTCTCTCTGGAGCCCTGACCGCCGGTAGCTTGGACCCTGTTCCCGATACCGGTGGGCTACTATGTTTTATATTTTTAAATGTTTTTTTTTTTTTATTTCATGTTTTTATAAAAAAATATTTAAAAATGTGAAATATATGTATATAAATGGAATAAAGGAAATAATAATAATATTTATTTATTATAGATACTCATATACCTATACAAACTATAAATATAATAATGTATACCTAATTATATATAAATATAAGCACAAATTTGACATTTAATTCCAAATTTAAAAAAAAATACATATTTGAATGGATACCATTAAAAATGATGTTGTAGCTGGCACTTCAATTAAGCTATGGACATAATTAAAACTACTTAATTTAACAAAATAATTAAAATAATCAGCGATTTAAGAATAATATCTTACCAATATTTTCATTTTACGCTTCAAAAATGTTGTCTCGTCACAAAAATTTCTATGACATTCATCGTACAAATAACTAAAACAACTTGACTATTCTGTAAGCTTTCCAAAAAGGTATAAAAGTCAATTTTAAAATACATAATTCGTGGCATGGCATGTGTTTGAATCGGCGCGGGGAGAGAAAGAGTCATTTGTATTTGTATGAAATAAAATGCATTAAAAAATTTACGTCAAATTTTATAAAAAATTTTACACATCTTGTTCAAAATGAGCCCCTCGATTACGAATGCAGGTTCGAATTCTCTTCCTAACTTCGGTTTTCGTCACTCTTGATGTGAACGTTGTTCTCATCTGTTGCGCCGCGTTTATTATTCGTTGTCGAAGTTCTTCGACTGAATTTATTGGGGTCACATAAACTAATTCCTTCATATGACCCCAAACGTAAAAATCAAGTGGTGTGATATCAGGGCTTCGTGCTGGCCACGGAATTGGCCCTCCCCTCCCAATCCATCAGTTTGGATATCTCTCGTCTAGCCACTGTCGGACAGTAATCCGGTAATGTGCTGGGCAACCATCATGTTGAAACATGAGGTTGTTTTTTATTTCTTCGGGAACATCCGCCAACAAATCGTCTAGGTTGTTTCTTAAAAACTCCTAGTAATTTTCGCCGTTCAAATTTTGGGGCAAGAAATGAGGGCCCAGCAAATAATTATCAAGGACACCCATCCATACGTTTTTTTTGGATTCCTGCCTACTTTAGGTGCCCAAAAAAGTAAGTTATGGTAATTCGTTATACCATCCCGGTCAAACTTTGACTCGTCAGTCCACAAAATATTTCTTAGGAAATGTTCCTGGTCAGCGTCAGCGTTTAACATAAACCGAGAAAGTACGAGTCGCCTGGCAGGATCTCCCTCGTGCAAAGATTGGACAGGTTGATAATGGTATGGGTGTCTACCTGATAGATGAACTACCGACCACACTACTTACCACTGGGACATACCGAGTTGTCTTGCAACAATGTTTGCTGAGATGTTTGGGTCATCAATAAAACACTGACTAATGGCGTCCTTTTTGTCAGCCGTGTACCATCGAGGTCTGCCAGCGTTGACTTGTGCTCTCTGAACACTGCCAGTTTCAGACAATCGTCGATAGGTGCTCCCGAAAACAGTAACGTGGGGAAGTCGACGATCGGGAAAGCGGCGTTGGTATTCTCGCCAAGCCGCAGCCGCGTTTCCATCGGCAAAACCATAACAAAACATTATGTCTGCGTATTCGTTATTAGAATACGAAGCCATGTTATCCGAAATAACAATCACAACAAAAAGAATAACAAGAGAAACAAGAATTAACAATAATGATCGATAACAAATTAACGCGATGAGAGATTGGTTAATAGCAAGATAACAACACACGTGCTTGCGCGGCGTAGAGTCGAAACTTACTAAGGAAGGCGACGCGAGCGCAGTAGACGCCGTGTACTCCCCCGCCCGCACACCCCGCCCCCTCACGAAGAATTTCGCCAGTAAAATCGGTTGTTTTAGCGAGGATCATAAACTAAAAACACAGATGATTTCTCTCCCCGCACCGCGCGCCGCCGCGCCGGTTCAAACACATGCCATGCCACGAATTATGTATTTTAAAATTGACTTTTATACCTTTTTGGAAAGCTTACAGAATAGGCAAGTTGTTTTAGTTATTTGTACGATTAATGTCATAGTAATTTTTGTGACGAGACAACATTATCGAAGCGTAAAATGAAAATATTAATAAGATATTATTCTTAAATCGCTCATTATTTTAATTATTTTGTTAAATTAAGAAGTTTTAATTATGTCAATAGCTTAATTAAAGTGCCAGCTACAACATCATTTTTAATGGTACCCATTCAATTATGTATTTTTTTTTATTTGGAATTAAATGTCAAATTTTGGGTAAATATCGAAAAACTCTTAAAATTCAAACATCTCGAAAACTATTGAATTTCGGCCATACATATGGGGGGTTCAATTTGTTGCATTTTGGCCCCCTTATCAGCCCCTGACGGATATACGTCGAATTAGCATTAACCCTGTATATAGCGTAGCGATTATTATAACAATATTATTCCTTCTGAAAGTTTATTGATAGCAAACTATAATAGTTGAGTAAACAAACAGTATTAGTCACTAAGGTTTTATTTCACTTAATAAATAAAATAAATAAATAAAAATTCTTTATTGTCGCCAGTTAATACATTCACCTTGGAGTAATTTAACATATATGCATCGTATTTATGTATTCCACAAAAGGTATGTACTGTTACTGATCCCCAAACTAAGCTGTGCTCAGCCGTCTGTCTGAAACTGAAACTGTCTGAAAGCAAGTGTTCAGCCGCAGGAAGTATCACAATAAAATACTAATAAATTGGTTTGAATGACGCTGCAGTAGACTTACAATTTATAATAATAGATAACTTTAGGTAAATCATATACTATAATCTAGTTTTAGTTTTAGTTTTCTAGTTTTAGTTTAGTTTTATTTTTTTATGTTTAACAGAAGTGTGTGATCTGTGTGTGTGTTTGTGTGTGTGGGGTGAGTGTGTGTATGTGAGAGTTTGTTTAGAAGTATTGTATGATATATGTTACGCAATATATGCCAGTAGATCTTCCGTCTTCTGATAGTGATAGTAAAGTTTCTGAATGGTTTCAACTATTAGTTGAAGCCGTTCAGAAACTTTACCTTGTAGTTCGTGTCTACTAAGAGAAGTAATGTTGAGCTTTTTGTTTATGGTATAGTATAACTTACAACTTATGACACTTGAACATGAACTTGTTTTTAAACCATACAAAAATCATAGAGTACTATAATCATTTACTCTTACCTATCAACACCTATGATCTTTAATTTCTTTTAAACTAGCAGTACCTGTCTACCTTTGTGCTACCGACCCTTTATGTGTTTTGAATGTAGGTACGAAAATCCAGGTATAAAACTCAGCCGTGTCTGTTCCTGTCCTAACATTTATGAGACTGTCGCCATTACCCAACGAAGGTTCTAACTTAGGGAACCACAAACGATACGAAAAACCCGTGTTGGAACCGAAACGGGTTGCGTACGACATGTTAGGGAAACTTGCCTATTGTGAGCGTGAATACGAACCATCGACAATAGACTTACGACTCGAGTGTTACGAGTACTGAAAAGGTCTACCGGATTCAAATCCAATAATAGGAAAAACTAACAAACTGACGGGCGTCAGGCTTGTTGGTCGACTACATTCAGAACCGGATCATCCGAGTGCTGCCAGATTTTTACGACAAGTTTTTTTTTGTTAATAAAAAGACCTTGCCTCACACTCGGAATATCACACGATACAGATATCGTGTTTACATTTAGAAACATAAATCTTACAACAAAGAGTCCAACCCGAAACCAATACCTACCTATATATTATATTATATACGCCTACCAAATATGTATTCGTCCGTGCGAAAATTTTATATATTTTACCCGCGACTAGTAATAAGTCACGGATAAAAAAATATTGGTTTCTGCACTATTGCGCAGAAACCAATTTATCCAGCCGGTGCTATTTTCGACATTCGTGCTGTACTGTGCTGTACACTAATGATAATAGTTATCGGAATAACCACACTTGGTGATCGTGGCTAAGTAATAACAGCCGCACGGGTCGATCGATCAGGTTAAGCTACGCTTGCCGCGGTTGGTCCGTGGATGGGTGACCATCTTTACATACCGAGACCCCCCGTGCCTCGGATACTTCGTTAAGCCGTTGGTCCTGGCCGTCATTCTTGAATCTTTGACAGTCATTACAGGTCGTCAGAAGCCCGAAAGTCTGACAACCAGCAGTCTTACCAAGGAGTATCGTATTATCCAGTAACTGGGTTATGGAAGTCTGATAACCAGCAGTCTTACCAAGTAGTATCGTATTATCCAGTAACTGGGTTGTGGAGGTCAGTCGCTCCATGTCAAATATTGGTATTCGGTTAGACTGGAAGCCGACTGCAACATCGTTGGGAAAAGGCGAAGAACGTTGCTGCTTATTCTCTGGCCATTCTTTGTCACATTTGTCTTTGTCTCACCAAATAACAGAATATATATATTGGATATAATAGCAATATCGATCGCGAAGTACTTCGTGGTCTTATTGTATTTCTGAAGTTACTAAACACCATTAATAACAATCGCGTTAAACCAACAAAGCAATACAAATACAATAGACCGTTTGACGGTACATTATATTAATTACGTGCAAGTGGCCGGGCCAATGAAGCGGTATTTAACTTGTACCTATCAATAAACGATGACTTACAACAAAAGCTGTTTCTCGGCAACGACGGTGACGGTTACTTCAGGCAAACATTATAGATTTATCTGAGACTCATTAATTTTCGAAAACCGAACGACTGCTCGTGTCACTCTTCGTTTAATAAAATGAGCCTATCAATCAAAACATTTACAAACAAATTATTGAAGCTAAATATATTTTTACTCATTAAAGTTTCACAGAGCTTTTTGTTAAAATTTGAATATTAATTAATCGTTGTTATTAAAACTCTCCTCATTTACAATTGCGCTGTGTTATTATCGCATTTGCTCTGTACCCGATTAGCATTGTAAATGGCAAAAATGTCGTTGTATTCCGAATTACAGCAACCCAACAATTAGCCGCCTTAGTTTACAAACAACTAACTGTTCCACACAAAAATTTGAATTAATTATCCCGTCGCTCGCAAAGAATAGTAGTTGACACGGTAGGTAAACTCTACTTTTACATACCTGGCACGTTTGCAAAGGTCCAAATGAGATTTTCGAAGGACCTCGGTTCATTTATTGAAAATGTAAACGAGGGAAGGACATTTATTACACATGACAGGTATTTGACAAGCACCCTTCCAAATAAAATAGATATTTCAAATTGCGTTACCTACTGAAATTGTTTCAGTTTTCATCACAGTGACTTTTCATAATATTGACATATCATTAGGTGCTCGCTATTTTTCTTGGTAAACATTTCCATCTGGAACTTAGAACTTATGTAAAATTCTCACAAATGAGGCGAGGATTTTGTTTGTTTTTCTGAAGCATCGTGGAAAGTTTTAAAAGTATAATTATGTAGCCATATAATCTTCTGCTAAAGTGAGCAATGAGCGGAACCTATCGATCTGTTGACATATTATAAAGGCGAAAGTTTGTGTGTGTGTGTTTGTATGTTTGTTACTTCTTCACGCTCAAACAGCTGGATCGATTTGGATGAAATTTGATATGTAGATAGCTTATACCCTGGATTAACACATAGGCTACTTTTTATCCCGGTCTACGCAGGTGAAACCGCGGGGCACAGCTAGTTGTTTTATAATTATCACCAGCCACCGTAGTCCATGTCATACATTTATCAGGCTGTCGATCTAAGCGCCAATGAAAGCTCTTTGTGCGTTCACGTAATTGGAAAACTCTTTATTGTTCCTCGATTTAAATTGTACACCATTCCCGCGACACCTCGAATAATTTTACAATTAATTCATCCGTTAATAATTGTTGCTAGTGTTTCATGTATTCTACTTGCCTCCAAGCTCCAATCAACTAATAACTTTCCTTGAAAACGGATAAGCAAGCAACGCTACTTATATTTGGAAGGATTTAATCAAGTATAAGGTACTACTCTGCAGATAATCCGGAATGAAATGCTTTTAATCTAAATTGGAAAAAAGTTGACCCACAAATCAATTTAAGAATATTCGTGAAGAGTATCTGTAGATACGATCCTCGATGGAAACGAATTGAGAATTTGCTGTTAATCCTTAAGAGCGCGCCTAATGCCAGGATAATTTCTGATTTCACCCGCGCGTCTCTACACCCGCATTTAGTGCGGCTAACAAACACGGGGCGGCGCGACGACGCGCGGAACCAAATCTCGCGATCTCGACGTCATTGAGCGGTCAAGTACGTAGCGGGCAGCACACACGGCTACACATCAAGCCTAGACCTATGATTGTAATGAAATCCTATACAATGCGAGATCAGCTTATACTGGAAATGAATAGCTTGATCTGTAGCCGTGCGTACGTAGTAGGTATATGCAACACAGTTAAATAAAACCAGACTTTTTTTTTTCTTTGTATAAAGCAGTACTGTACGAATGGATATTATATGCGCTTATGCTAATGCGTAGTATATGCAACACAATTACATAAAACCAAACTTTTTTTTTTTTTTTGTATAAAACAGTATTGTAAGAATGGATAATAATATGCGCGTATGCGTATGCGCGTGTCACAGAATCATCAATTCGCAAAATATATTTATAACTTATTGTGTTGTATTATGTGTAGTAGGATAGGTTGTGAAATAAAAGTTTTGTGTACTCCATAAACTCGCATTTCATCTCAATTTTTTAATATTTCTATAATATTTTTTTTATTTCTTAATTTTTTTTTAATATTATGTGTAGAGATCGGATAATCGGATGCATATTTGCCTAAAGTTGAGGTGTTGGCTAAGTAAACGGGCTTTTGGATTGAAATTCCCAGAATTCCGAAATCGATCAATTTTGACTGCTGATTATAGAATCGAATGTATAATTTACTTAGGTTCAGATGTTGGCAGTATGGATTGCACTTTTGTACTTATTGAAAAATTCCCGGATTTCTGAAACGACATAAGTTCTGATTTTGGAATCGAATGTATATTTAGGTACTTGTGTTCAGATGTTGGCTAATATGGATTGCACTTTTGTATCAAAAAAAATCCAGGATTCAAAAATTTAGAGTTCTGGTTATAGAATCGAATGTATATTTACTTACGTTTAGGTTTTGGCTAATATGAAATGCACTTTTGTATCGATCGTCAAAATCTCGCGATTACGGAATTGATAAATTAAGTATTTTTTGACTATTAGAGGGCAATTTTTTATCACTATTATCACTATATTTCGATTAAAAATGTAGTAAACGCCTAACGCTTTGTATTCTATTATCTTTTAAAATAGACAATATTTTTAAAATCGCTCAGGGTCAGGACTAGGTTATACATGAGTGATAATATTTATTTAATTTATGGTTCAGTAATATGCACCAAAATAGAATACAAACCAAAAAAATTAGAGGTAACTTTGTGATGGTTTTCTATCGAGAAAATTTTATCCTACTATGTTTTTCGTCAGGGCCGATCTTTACTTATATAATGGAATTTCCTGACATATTTTTTTTTTCAATTTGGGCATGATTTCCTACTGTGAAAATCTAATCAAAGATTGAAGATTTTGCTTTAGGCCCGCTCTTAAGGGCCCATACTACCTCAGATTTTTATCTCGCTCGCACGATACCACTCGCGGACTGAGTGAGAGCGAGACTGAGTGCGGTACTGAGCGCCGCCGATAGTTTAGGTAATTGCTTTTTACGGTGAAAATAATGGTAATTTGAAAAAAATAATAAACTATAGTTAGTTCAAATAGTATGCAAAGTTTCATGATTTAATTTGAAGTATTTTTAATACCAGCGGTTTATTGTTCGGTTTAGGTAACTTTGGAATTTTTTTCTATCGAGAAAATTTTATGGAATCGTGTTTTCTTCAAACATAGTAGTTCAATTAGTATGCAAAGTTTCATGATCTAATTTGAAGTATTTTTTTAATACCAGCGGTTTATTGCTCGGTTTGGAGGTAACTTTGGATTTTTTAGGGTTCCGTACCTCAAAAGGAAAAAACGGAACCCTTATAGGATCACTCGTGTGTCTGTCTGTCTGTCTGTCCGTCTGTCACAGCCAGTTTGCTCCGAATCTAATGGACCGATTAAATTGAAATTTGGTATACATATGAATTTCTGTGACCCAAACACGGACGGGTAAAGTAAATAAATTAATTTTGAATATAGAGGTCACTTTTGGGGGGCAAATAGGAAAATTAAAAAAAAAAGTTTTGGAAACTACACCATGTGGCATGTCAAATAAAAGGGCTTACTATGAGGGTCTCAAATATTTTATTTTAAAATAAATTGTTTTAATTTAAGAAAATAGACGAAAATTGACCATTCCCCCCCCCCCCACGTTATCTCCGAAACTACTGAGCCTAAAATTTTGAAAAAAATACAGAAAATAGATCTTTACCTGTAGATTACAGGAAAACCTATTAGAAGTCTGTGGTCTTAAAATAACATGGTAAATCTATCAATATTGTGAGTACAAACTTACATTTACAGTTGGAATGTATGGGAGAACATGTTTTTCAACTACAATGTTAAGTTTGTTCTTAAGATAAATTCATCCCAACTACGGAACCCTTCATTGTGCGTGGTCCGCCAAGCACTTGGCCGGTTTTTTCTATCGAGAAAATATTATGGAATCGTGTTTTCGTCAAACATAGTACTTAACATTAATCCTCAACTTTACCATATATATTTATTTCAAAACTAGCTGAGCCGACAGACGTTATCTTGTCTTGGCTATGAATATTCTAATGTAAACGCGTGAAGTTAAAATGTTTTTTCTGAAATTTTCCAATTTTCTGCGAAATTTTCTTATTTTTTTTTTTCATAAAATCCTTCTCCTGACAATCATAAACACAACAAAAAAGAATTAGCCAAATTGTTCCATCCGTTCACGCGTGATGCGATGACCAAGAGAAATAGGGATTCAAATGCTACAATATTTTCGACATAACGGAGGATCATGCTAAGCCATTTGAGGTCGACTCTTAAGACGATGTCTCTCGTTGAACTGGTGCAGTGCTCAACTACAAAATATTTCAGAAATAAAGAGGTACCAAATTAAACGCTATCCAAATCAATTTCGAATAAAGTCAAATAAAATATTTATACATTGGCAAATGATTAATTCATTAATGCTTCTATAGCATTGATTTCCTCGTATCGAATGTTTCGTTCAACTTATGTTTTGCCAGTCATAAAAAAATAATACAAACAGCCTTGATTACCTAATTTGCATATCGTAGGTACCTAAAACAAAAGCTACTTTACGTTTTAAATTATTTACCAAACAGTTTGCTCGAAATAAATATTTTATCTGTCCGAAAATCTAAAACCCTAATTATTGTATATTCTGTAGTCTGTACCTCTGTACTGAAGTTAATTAGATATCACTGGGTAGAACTGCCTAATGGATTGAGAATGGATATGGTATCCACCGAACGGGAGGTACCTACGCTATATTCGGACACGCTCGCCGCTCGCCAGCTTGCGTGCCTGCAACAAACTTACAGATTCACCGACTTATAAATAGCCGCTTCCAACTTTGACAGGTTTTATTTTTTCTTTTACTCGTACATTTTCTAGATTGCATGGATATTATGCGAATTTTTGTGTAATATGAGTATCGTATCTTATGCCTCCTCGCTATGAAAAAGCTTTTCGAGGAGAAAATTGTTTTCAATTGTTTTTTTTTATAGCTCCCAGAGGTGAAGCTGTGTGAAGCGCAAAGGAGTAAAATACGTCGTCAGAATTTCATCTCAAGCTTTTTTTATGTTTCACTTGTTATTATAAGGTAAACGTTATAAATTTTCGGCGAAATTAGCGAGCAAGTAGTCATGAATTTATATCACATATGCAAGCTTTTCAATGGTTTTTACGACCGCGGCTATTGTTAACAGAGTAATTTGTTCCTCCAAATTACTTTTTATAATGTTAGTGGCTACAATTCAACGTTTAACTGGATTCTACATGAAATATTTTCTACCTTTGGTACGTAAGTCTAACTACTTGCAAATGCATTGGATAAATAATTATGAATATACAATGTAGAGACAATAATGCGACAATAAATGAACTGGCTGTACCAATGCATGGGAAAATTTTTGTATTTGCAGACTGGGAATGAAGTTTAATTTATTGTCATATTATATAACAGCTTCAGGTGTATGTCTGCCCACGATTTCGTCCGCGTGAAATTTCTTATTCCCCACCCACCCCGACGCATTGCATCACCTGCCCACGCTGTTACATTCTTTTTTACTTAGCGTTCTTTGTGTCTTTTTTTTTAATTTTGCTCGGCTTCTAAGAGTCGTAACGTGATGACATATAGCGTATAGCCTTCCTCAAAAATTGGGCTATCAAATGCAAAAAGAATTTTTCAAATCCGACTGGTATTTCCAGAGATTAGCGCGTTCAAACATACAAACATACTCTTCAGCTTTATTATTAGGAAAGATGCATTATTACTTATGAATGATACCTAGTTTCAAATATTCCCATTAATTACGTAAACATACATGAACAGAAAAAGGAAAACACTGAATTTCAAAACATTTGAATCGAGCTATTTTTCAAGTAATTCACAAAAATCGTGGTGCCCCAATTACAGAGGCAAACTAGTATTTTGCTGAGCGATTTCGAAGCACATATTGTGGGGACACATAAATTCGCGCTCACGATGTTATTTGGCACTTTATTTACCTAAGTACATCTGTACACCTGCAAGCAAGAGTGAACATTTACAAAAGGAGAGCCGATTTAAAAGAGGAGTGTGATGGTGTTGTTAATAAGTACTGTGCATGTTAATTACTAGTTTACTTAATTGGCATATTAAGAAAGGGAAGCTGATTACAATCGTCTTTTCCCGGTATTGGTCTCATAAAGAATTAGCATCTTGCCTTTTCTAATCAATTAAGAAGACTTAACCTCGTTTATCATTTAATTGCCACTGCCTCGTAGGTCTAGTGGTCGGAAGCGCTGCTGCGGAGCATGAAGTCCTGGGTTCGATTACCAAGCGGGCAAAGTGTTATTTGGTTTTCCCATCAGGAATTTTTCAGTAGCAGCCCGGAGTCTTGGTTAATTGTGCCCGGCTCACCCGCTATTACCCACATGGGAATTAAAAACATAACTGACGAAATGTGGGTGTCAAAAATATCAGGACGAACAGACTGTTCAAAATGATCTCAACAACTAAGAAAAATTGGATAAAGTTCTTGTCAGAATGACAGTAATGTCGTGTACTGTCTTCAATCTGAAACATTCCTTGTGTCATTGGATTAATATTTCATTTTCATAGTTGTTTAGATCATTTTGAACAGTCTGTTCGTCCCGATATTATTGACGCTGACTGTACTATACTTCGGGGATTACAAGCGAGATATTATTTTATGTTCATTTAATTAAAGCCCAATTTTAATATTGAAGCGTAGTCTTCATATCTGGGTACTTGTGCATAATTATAGACCCTGTTATTTTTGACGCGAATAAATAAAATTCTAGTCACTGTCTAAGGAATAGTTACATATCAGCAAATTTTACGATTGGCAAGCGAAACGCTTCGGAACATTGAATTCGGGGAGCATCTATGTACCTAAGTATCCATACTAATATTAGGGGTTAAAGTATGAAATTGCAGATTTGTACTGAAAAATTTAAATTCGTTTTTTTTTTAATTTAAGATAATTATTTAATCAAAATAATTACCATTATTATCTATACATTGCTGCCATCTAATAGGAAGGTCATCGATAGAACTCTCGTGATCAGGATTCGACAAACTGTGTGAAAGCACTGCCTCCTGAGAAGAAAATTTTTTATCACGTAGAAAATTGTCCAAATTACGAAAAAAATGGTAGTCCGTTGGAGCAAGGTCTGGCGAATACGGAGGGTGACGAATGGTTTCTAAATGCAGTTCCTGTAGAGTGAAAACGGTTTCTCGTGCTGTATGAGGTCTTGCGTTATCATGAAGCAATAATGGTGAAGATCGATTCATGAGTCGGGGCTGTTTCGCTGCTACTTTTGCTATCATTGTTCGGAGTTCGGCACAGTAGACATCTGCCGTTATTGCTTGACCAGATCGGAGAAAGCTATAGTGAATAACACCATGCTCAGACCACCAAACAGTTACCATTACCTTTTTTATTGGTAAGCTTTGGTTTAGGACACTGTTGCGGCGTTTGACCTGAGGTCAGCCATTGCATTTTTCGCTTACTTACATGTCACAATTCGATCCAATATTCCTTCATTTCTGTATCGATTCAACAAGGCAACACAAGTTTCAACACGCGTTTCTTTCTGCAGATCAGTAAAATCATGAAGCACCAATTTCTCATATTTTTTTATTTGATTGATTTGACGCAATTATGAGTCAATATTGTTGGTAAGGTAATGTTAAACCATGCCGCTAATTCCTGGGTAGTTTGGCTCGGATCGGCTTCCACCATCTCTTTCTATTCATTGTTATTCACCTGTGTGGGCGGTCTTCCACGTGGTTCGTTCTTCAAATCAAAGTTTCCATCACGAATGCGTTTAAACCAAAATCGCACGGTGCGTTCATTAGCAGTCCCCTCTCCAAACGCAACATTGATATTGTGAGCTGTTTCTGCCGCGTAGTTCCGCGTCGGAACTCGTAGTTTCGAAGTATTAATCTTTCTTGTCTAAGCTGAATAAGAAAAACAACTGAAATTCGATAATCAAATGTTGCACATTTTTTTAAAGAAGAACTTCATAGGTACCATGTGAAAAAAGTTTCACTCAAAAATCTCAAACCATGAAGGTTCTATAATATGTCAATTCGAAATTCCTAATACAATAAACGGCAATTTCATACTTTAACCCCTATTATTATAAATTCGAAAGTAACTCTGTCTGTCTGAATATTACCTTTTCATGCCTAAACCACGGAACAGATTTTGATAAAAGTCAAGGCGATAGATGGCATCCTGGGGAAGGACAAAGACTACTTTTTGTCTCAAAAATAATCCTACACGGGGTGATATAGGGGACGAAAGTTTGTATGGGAAACCCAGCATTTCTTAAGTAGCGATATGAAAATTTAAATGTACGCGTTTGGTAGGAAATAAATAATTACGAGTATGTGATTCAGATCTTTTTGAAAAATCATCCCCTATGGGGGTAAAATAGGGGTTGAATTTAAAATTCACAAATAATATTAAAATTTTTGTGTGAGATTTATCTGATTTGAAATGTAATTATTTTATTAAAATCGGTCCACTCGGACAAAAGTTATTTGTTATTAGTGCGTGACCGGCATAATTTTAACTAAACAAAGTCCCCTCGTCGCGTCTATCCGTCAGTCTGTACGCGATAAACTGAAAAACTACCGAACGGATTTTCATACGGTTTTCACCAATGGTCGGAGTGATTCATGAGGAAAGTTTAAGTGTATAATTTAAGGTTAAATATGACGATGATTGTTGAAGATGTCGGAAAAAATCATGCCAACTGGGAGCTTTACTTGTGTGCGCCGCGCAGCGTAAACCACTATATTTATATGAAAACAATGCGTTACCTACGGAATTAATACATTGTTTAGGTATCTAGATTAACACATAGAGTACTTTAAATCCCGGTAGTACGTTCCTCTGGGATATTTTCCGACATCCACGGGGCGGAACCGCGGGCAAAAGCTAGTACCTCTTACTATTTTTTGGACATGCTGAATTCAACCATATACACAGTGTGTTTCACTATACAGTGTGAATCTTTGGGTTCATTCTAGTAATCGAGTATGCATGATGAAACCACGCTGGAGTCGGTGCATTTCATTCATACATTCATTACCTACTACATTTTCACTATGAGTCAGTTTCATAATGCTTCAGATAATTATTATCTAACATTGTGAGGAGCTTGTGGCTAAGTAATAACAGCCGCACGGGTCGATCTATCAGGTTAAGCTACGCTTGCCGGGGTTGTCCGTGGATGGGTGATCATCTTTACATACCAAGACTCCTCCGTGCCTCGGAAAGGTCCCGGTTGTCATTCATGGATCTTTGTCAGTCGTTACGAGTCGTCAGAAGCCCGAAAATCTGACAACCAGTCTTACCAAGGGGTATCGTATTACCCAGTTACTGGGTTGTGGAGGTCAGATAGGAAGTCGCTCCATGTAAAATACTGGTATTCAGCTGCATCCGGTTAGACTGGAAGCCGCCCCAACATAGTTGGGAAAAGACTAGGTAGATTGATTGTTGTAGCAATATTGTTCCTTATATATAGTGTAGGTACTTACCTACACATATTATATTTACAACACCTGTTTTTACACCCACCTATGTTTTACATACAAAAACTTTGACTGGTTTTGTTGCGCGAAAGCACAACAAGATAATAAAAGTGGGTAGTGTACTCTTATAACGCGGAAACTTTTCTTTGACTAATTTTAACGCAAAGCGACTACGGTCTTGTTGACACAGCGAGGAACAGCCTTTGTCCAGCAGTGGCCGGCTATAGGCCGTGTTTACTGTTGACCTCCACGTCAACGTCCCTTATTATTTAGAGTAATGAGGGTTCCCGGATATGATCTTATACACGTAGTTCAAAGAGGTTGCTCTACTAATTAAACTAATGATGGCGCTGATTCTTCAGCGCACCGCGGGTAAACTATTATAAGACAACAGTTTTCTTTTTCTTATAGGTAGAGAGAGAAAAAGATGGCGATATTTTCAACAGCATAATATTCTGAGGTGTTGTCTAAACTTTTATAGAAGTTTGAGTTCTACTTTTGACAGTGTAAGTATTTTCTTACGTCGTTATAGTACAACTTGGTAAGGTATTACTTGTTTTATCTGCATAAGGGCTGATTGTTCAATAGGTTGTTAACTTTTACCTGAAAAATAAATGTGACAGTTTGACATATTTTCTATACAAAAGCTGTCAAACCGCCATATTTGTTCCTCTGATAAAAATTATCTGACTATTGAACAATCAGCCCTTAGTCAAACAAAACAACTGTTTGAAGTTTCGTTCAGGCAGTGAAAAACAAATTATCATTTTAGTTACTTTATCCCCAAGGGCATTGGTAGATCAGTGGTCTTAGTGCGAGTTTTTATACTTACTCGATCGCGTTTACGTTAACGTTACCTTACGTCAATTTGTATAGAAAATTTGCGATTCCCATTATAGTCACCAGACGGCGCTTATTCAATTTCAGTACAAATTGACGTTTACTTTAACGTGATCGAGTAAGTATAAAAACTCGCACTAAGGCCTCAGATATCTAAGTAGAAAAAAACACTACAAAAATCCGGCCAAGTGCGTGTCGAACCACGCACAATGAAGGATTCCGTTGATGAAAAGAAATTATCCCAAAAATAAACTAAAGATTGTAGTTGAAAAACATGTGCTCTCATACATTGATATACGTTACGGTGAATTCTCCAACTGCAAGTTTAAGTTTGTAATCCCAATATATTCCTTTTTTAGGTGATAAAATTTAAATTAACGATTTTCGGACTTTTTCCTTTATTTGTGCTATGAGACCTTGCTTCTTACCAAAGCTCTTGATTCTAGAATTCTAGATCAACGGTAAGTACCATATAGGTTTTGATTTATTTGCTAGTATCAAAATATGTCGCATAAATGGCTGTAATTTTTTTATTGCTTTGACTTAGAAGCTTGATAACTTCATAGCTTTAAAGGGCCGTTGACTTACATATTTGATATTAATTTCAACTTGATACCTCCACGCATTCCTGAGAAAAAGAGTCTTGACTGACTGATAGAAAGGCATGACGTCAACGAAGTGATCCTTTAAGGGTTCAGTTTTTTCCGTTTGAGATAACCCTAAAAATATCGGATATTAAAATTATTTACAAGATAAATAAAGCAAATTATTTAAAGGAACTAAAAGTTCGGAAAACATCCTAATATTATATCGTTATGCAAAAAATCTAATAAAAATATCGAGGAATACGCTACGAGACCTCAGTTTTATGAAAAAATATATTATTATCAACGATATATTTTTATACTTACATAAACCTTAATAGGCAAATGGTTTATCTTTTATATACATTTTCATGAAGGTACAGACCTACACACATCAAAAAAAGTTTTAAGGCAAAAGCTGATATTTTTAAAATTTAACTTTATCAAGAAAAAGTGTTTAAAAAATGTATCAGCTTTTGCTAGTGACCACAAACTTTTTTTGATGTGTGTATGTATACTCACATCTGTGCTCATCAAAATTAATAAAGTATCATTTTATCTCTATATTTGTCATGTTTTAGCATGACAATAGCGGTCATTACCCTTTCCCAAATATCTCTTCGTAGGAACCCACACAATAAACTATGTAAGTATGGTTTTCGTTATTGGAACATATTTATGATCACGCTTTATTTCAGCTTTTGAAATAACAAATGCTAGAAAATGTAGGTAGGTGGGTCAATGACCGCTATTGCCATGCTAAAACGCGACCACTATACGGTTGTACCACAAAAGTGTGGTACAGACCATCAAACTGAACAACTTTTTCCATAGGACCAACATCGTAATCGCGAAAAAATTATCAACTATCCCATAGAAAACATCAATACCTATTCGACGGAAATATATGGGACGGCTTATTGTTTGCCCATGGAGAAAGTTGTTCAGTTTGATGGTCTGTATGTACACCCTTAAATTTGACCACATCTTTCGGGTACACCCTGTAGAGCAGAAACTTTGCTATTATCCTATGGCTAGTAGACACCTACCTATTCGTGTCTAATCTACCATTTCACGAGTGACTTGATCCACCTTATCTTGCATTCTTTCCTTGTGAAAAGATCCCAAGAAAAAGAAGCTACGGTAAGTGCAAGGAAGATTTGTTCTTAGCTGAGAAGATAAACGAACGAGGAAACTAAATATTCCAACTTCAACAAGCCGTACATAATGGAAGCCGACGTGCCGTTTGTGTATATCTTTACATGCAGTAAGTGATCGCCCGGATTATTCTTGTTTATATTTTGCAGTTGTAGTGTTATCGTTACTAAAATACGGAGCGGCGCGGCGCCCGAATCTGCAGCTGCACCAGCAAATTCAAATAAGTTACCAGACTCTCCACTGGAAGGTTTTTCATGGTGTTCTAACTAATTGACTTGACATAGAAAGAAAAAATATGTTTAGAACATAGTTTTTTTGCATATATTTTTTATAATACCCGTTTACATTCATTCTTAGGTTTCCACGGCAACTTGCAAGGATATTGGCAATAAAATGTGCAGCACGCGTATATAATATATATAATACGAGTAAATATAAACAGTACCCTAAATTACTTAACACACTATCAATCGGAATCTGAATCATTTTGAAGCAAATTGCTAATCCATTGCTTCATTATGTTCGAAAAATTTGTCTGCTCCCCAACGTTAATAACATAATGAATGTTGTTGAACTGTCAAAATGAAACCGATTCCGATTGATAGCATGTTTCGCAACTGCCCCGCAGGTCGCTTCCCTCGCTGACAATTTCCACGTTCTCCATTAGCCAAGAGTCGAATCGGAAAGACATGTGATGCGGCAATGTAAACACTCATTGCCCTTGACATTGCCACAGCAATATTTAGGGAAATAACTACTACTAGCTCGAATGGCAATGCCAATGACTCAATGTAAAAGGGGTATAAAGATGGAGCACTGGGCGGAGCACTATAGGTATCTTTCTTTTTTTTTTTTTTGTGGATGTGAAATCATCAAATGACTCCGCTCTGCCCAGAGCGGGAGGGCATGGCAGACTTTTACTGACTAAAACCCACCCGTGTTCATTCAGTTGCCCGTGCCAGGGCTACGGTATCTCTTTCGAACTACCCACGACCCCGGCGGCGGAGCACTATACCTCCCTTGCCACTTTCATTCTATAATTTTATTCTCCTTCCTACCTTTCTTTTATTCATAAAAAGTCATGCAGAATGTACGTGATGTACTCGTAGATCTTCTCTGGCTAAGTACCTACTTAGTACATATGTACGCCGTAAATACTGCAGAAACTTGTTGCTGTACTGTACCTAGAGCGAACCGAAACTATAGTCAGAGTTGCAACCGTTTCCATGTACCTATAACTAGGTACCAATAACTATCACAGAGAGTCGGATACCGGAAACTGCGTTTTGCATTGTTATACAAGGAACTGTAGGAAACTTTATTTGGTATTTGTTAAGATAAGAAAGCGTTATATTGACTTTGATAAGCCAGGGAAATTAATTGATAAGAATTTTTTGAGAAAAATTAATTGTCAAACTGACTATCAACATAAATAGGGATGATGACTAAAAATTTTTTGCCCGTCTTTTTAGATTATTAAAAAATAATGGAAATGTATTTTTTCTTTTTTTACGTAATCAAAAGATTACGGCGATACATTAAGTTAAAATGTTGCATGACGTCACGCCTTGCTAGATTTTATACACGCGTAGTTATTACGTAGCGAGCCCCCACTCCCAACTTTAATATGTAATTTTTTACTAATATGACAATACGAGTCTAATATTTGTTTCATTATCTGATTGACGGACTAAACAGAATTTCTTTTTTTTTACCTAGGTATCATCCATAATGTTTGTATATTTAAATCAAAACTGTCATTTCTTGACAGTTTTATGAAATGGCTATAACACGGCAAATTGACGTAGGCTGTCAATTGGCTTAACAATTAATTTCCCTGACATTATCTGCCTAACCTTTTCTCAACTATGTTGGGGTCGGCTTCCAGTCTAACCGGATGCAGCTGAATACCAGTATTTTACATGGAGCGACTGCCTATCTGACCTTCACAACCGTACTTCCCTATTCCTTCCGAATTTCGGAGTTTAGTTTAGACTATACTAAACCAACCACCACAAGTAAATCAGTTTTTAAGAAATTTAACACCCAAGATCGGATCCATTTTCAGTAGGACATTTGCAGAAATCAAACTTGCTACCCGTAATGCATAAGCCACTGCGCCATCTGGGCAACCGTGCCATCAATATTACTTACTAAAAGTTTTCATAATGTTAGAAATTATTTTCTTCAATAGGGATTCTTGAACACAGATCATAGAATAAGCAGTGTTACAAAACTAAGTTTACACAAACTTGATATCACATTACATACACGCCATACATCGAAGTTAGCCATCGGTTATACAACGTTGAATGTGCTATCCTCAATGACATACTTGCTTACAACTCTGTAGAGAGACACTAGACGCTACCAACAATTTCTTGAAGTTCCTAACTTCGAAAGCATCAGTTCTCCCGCGCATTAATTACTCTAAAGCGTGACAGCACTACAATATTATGCCACAGATTAAACTACAAAATATGCTCATGCACATTATACAAGTTAGACCACTGCATCGAGGTAAAGGAAATAAGTTAAAAGGCAGACTTTGGGATACTATTGAGAATGGAATTACTTACGTGTTCCTCCTAACAAGAAAATACAAGAATTTTTTAATTACCAACGACTTTACTAATGATTTTTTTTAGTGGAGGTACTGACTCCCAAGTCACAGGTATAAACTTAGTTTGGGAGCCAGGGGGCCTATGTTTAAGACATTACTTCTGTGTATTGTAAATTAATGTCACGTAACAATGCTGTCACTTTTGTTTTTAAATTAAAGAATTTATTTAATTTAGTCCTGTGCTGTGAGGCAGAAAGAAACCAACGTACAAGTCATATCATTTTGGTTTAATAATTTTTATTTTTTTCAAGGTTTAATAATTATAATAAATTTAATAATTTTAAAATAACGACATTGTCCGGAGGGCGCTGGTTGGCGCCAATATCCCTTGTGTCCTGGAGCCGCCGGGTCTCTGTCGCTTGGATGGCAAAAGACCGGATGGCCTGACGTTAGTACCCTGGCAAAAGGGTAAGTGCCTACTTTGGGACGCATCGTGTGTTAGCACGTTCGCCGCAAGCCATCTCCCTCGCACTGTCGGGTCACCCGGTGCCGCGGCTGAATCAGCCGCTCTCAAAAAGCGAGCCAAATATGCGGCCTTAGAGCCAAAGTACTATTTTGTCCCACTGGCAGTGGAAACCACGGTTGCTGGGGGTCCGACGCGATCAAATTTGTAGCGGAGATCGGCCGTCGACTTAGAGAGAGGGGCGGTGACCCACGCTCTGGTTCTTTCCTGGTGCAGAGACTAGCCCTGGCAATTCAGCGCGGAAACGCTGCAAGTGTCATGGGCTCCTTTGCGCCGGGAACGTCTAGGGACTGTGGACTTCTGATGACGTAAAGTTTTTCTTTGTAAACTGGCTTTATGTATTTGACATGTTTTAATCAATATGTTAATATTGATTAAAACATGTCAAATACATAAAGCCAAATGTTTTAATCAATATGTTAGCTCAAATAAAAGAAATTGGTATTTCCCATTTTAAATTAATAATAAATTTAGTAATTTTTTTCAAGGTTTAATAATTGCCTGAAATAAATGATATTTATTTTAATTAATTTAATTTAATTTAATATACCCAACCGCCTTCCAACCAGGTTCCGTGATGCGATAATAAATACAGGGTGACTGGATCTAGGACGTGGTGACTTGGTGAGCGCTCTGTTCCCTTCGCGAGGGGAACATACTCCCCCGCCTATGGCTCCGCCTCCTGCGGTGCCCGATGCGGACCACATCACCGACGACGACGACGATGCTCCGGAAGTGACCGAGGTAGAGCTGAGAGCGGCGGTACGTAGGCTGAGTGCCAAAAATACCGCCCTAGGACCCGACGGCTTGCCAGGAAGAGCTTGGGTTCTGGCCTTTGGGGCTTTCGGGTCTCGACTAGGGGGGCTCCCTAAGCGCATGCTTGGAGAGGGGCCAGTTCCCACTTCGTTGGAAGACAGGGAAACTGGTCCTCATTAAAAAGCCGGGGCGCCCTGCGGACTCTCCGTCCGCTTACCGGCCCATCGTGCTGCTCGACGAGGTGGGCATGCTCTTTGAAAGAGTCATTGCAGACCGCCTCGTCGGGTGGCTGGTGCAGGAGGGGCCGGATTTGGCGGAGAGCCAGTTTGGTTTCCACAGGGGGCGCTCTACGGTGGACGCCATCATGCGCGTGCGAGCCCTCACGACGGGGGATGCTGTGGCCCGGGGTGGGGTCGTCTTGGCGGTGTCTCTAGACATCGCCAACGCCTTCAATACCCTGCCCTGGAGTTGCATCAGGGAGGCACTCCGGTATCACCGGGTGCCAACCTACCTCCGTCGAGTGGTCGAGGCCTATTTGACGGACAGGGCCGTCATCTACCCCGGTCATCAAGGAGAGTGGAACCGGCGAGAGATGTCGTGCGGTGTCCCACAGGGATCTGTCCTGGGGCCACATCTGTGGGACATCGGGTACGACTGGGTGCTGCGCGCCGACCTCCCTAGCGGCATCAGCGTTGTATGTTACGCTGACGACACGCTGGTCCTGGCGCAAGGGAGGTCGCACCAGGCGGCGGCCGCACTAGTGACACGCGGGGTTGCGACAATCGTAGAGAGGATCCGGCAGTTGGGACTCGAGGTGGCCCTGCACAAGTCCGAGGTCATGTGTTTTCATGGTCCTCGGAACGCGCCACCGTCGGATTCCCAAATAACGGTAGGAGGGGTTCACATCGGAGTCGAGTCGACGATGAAGTACCTGGGACTCGTCCTCGACAGCCGGTGGAACTTCGTGGAGCACTTCCGACGTTTGGCTCCCAGACTGGAACGGGCCGGGGCTGCCTTGAAGCGGCTCCTGCCCAATCTAAGGGGCCCAAACGCCTCCTACCAGAGGCTTTACGCGGGGGTCGTACGGTCCATGGCCCTTTACGGGGCACCGGTGTGGGCGCGTTCCCTGAGGCTGCGACCGGCCCGCCGGTTGAACGCGTCCCAGAGGGTCATGGCCATCTGGCTAGTCCGGGGATACCGCACGGTCTCCTGTGAGGCGGCGAGCCTCCTTGCCGGATTACCGCCATGGGATCTGGAGGCAAAAGTCCTCGCACACGTATGGGAGTGCTGCGAGGAGGCGAAACGCCGGGGCGTAACTCCGCTGCCGCGAGAAATCACGGTGCAGCGGAAAGAGCTCCGGCGGGATCTCATGGCGTCATGGAGAGTGCGACTGTCGCAACCCAGTGCTGGGCACGCCACAATTGCGGCGATAAGTCACCTCTTTGAGGAGTGGTTGGAGAGGCGCCACGGCGTCCTCACCTTCCGCCTGACGCAGGTCCTCACCGGACACGGTTGTTTCGGGAGGTCGGTCCGGCTTGGGCGGAGCACCGCCGTGTTCTCACGGAGGCGATCGGCGGCGGCGATCTCTCGCGTCCAAACCTGGTCCAGGCCATGGTGCGGAGCGAGAGTGCATGGGAGGCCGTCACCTCCTTCTGCGAAGCAGTAATGCTCGCGAAGGAGGAAGCGAAACGCGTGAGGGAGAGGCAACAGCCGAGCCCTCACGCCCCTAGCCGCCGTAGGAGACGCCCTGGGCGGCGGGAATCTATCGCCGATTCCCGGCCACCGAAGGCGCGGGCTTGCGGACGACGAGTAATGGGCAGCTCGCCGTCCGGTAAGGACCAGGCCCGGGTCGACGGCGCGTTGTGTTCCACGCGCGCCTCAAAGAGATGTTAGCAGTGACGGGGTCAATTGGGCCGATGCCGCCGGGGTCGCGGGTAGTTCGAAAGAGATACCGTGGCCTTGGCACGGGCAACTCAAGGAACACTGGTGGGTTTTAGTCAGTAAAAGTCTGACACGCCCTCCCGCTCTGCCCAGAGCGAGAGAAGTCATTTGATAAAAAAAAAAAAGATTGACTGGATCTGGACCCGCCATATCAAATTCGCATGGTCATTTGTTAATTATTAGACCTTACTTTCCCTAGCTAAAGTTTTAATTTAAAAGTTTAGGAGATATGTATTTTTTTTTAAATACTAGTACTGTTGGAAAGGTGACGAACTAGAGAACTAACTTAGATTAATATTAATTATTGAAACAGCCTAGTTTTTTTTTTTATTTCAGGGTGAACGTAAAGATTTTTTTTTGTATTCTTTTTTTTTTTTTAAAGCGTATAATTTTATTTTTTAACCCTAGTTTGAGGGAAGTTCCGAAGTATTATAAATATATTTTATGACTACCAACAAATAATAAAAAAAAAACTACTAAAATAATGCAAAAATAGAAGTTATGAAAGCTTGAAGGTCGAATTTTGGAAAAATCTCAATAAAATATAAAAATTTACATATCTCCCAAACTATAAAACTTTTAGGGAAAGTAAGATTCAATAATTAGTAAATGACCACCTCTATATGCGAATTTGCTATGGTGGGTCCAGAAACAGTGACAGTGTGAGTGTATATCACTATGACAACTATACCTATAGCTAGAGCCATTGAGATAATGTATAACGTAGTACAATAAAACATTATCCGTCTTATTACAAAACAAGGTTCATCTTCAAACCTAGGTTTAAACCATGGACCCTTTTTTGAATTTCGAGCTTTATTCTGACACGTTAAGATGTCAGTTTTACAAAACTGACAACTTAGTACCGGACTAAGTTGTCAGTTTTGTATAAAGAACTGTATTTCTATCACAGCTAGGTTCATATTACAAAAACTGGCTCGATGGTTTAAACCATGACGAAGAAAAACCTCGTTTTGTAATAAGACCGTATAAGTCAATGGCTAAAACTGACGTTGATCCGAGTACTCCACAGCATCCACAACTATCTCTAGGCGTGCAGGTAAGTACGATTTTCACACTTTTTTCTTTTTTGCTGCTTCCTAACTGGGTTATGCACTTTCAACAGTCAACCCTATCTGACAGTCAATAACAACATCCTTTAAAATAATGCCTCTATTTCAGAGGAAATTGTGAAAAAGGACTGCAACAGAATTATTATCATAAGTATTATTCCGCATAGTTTTCTAGCTATAGCAATATCGTGCGTCTAGCAATTTCAGCACAAGTTAGCATAAAAATGCTTTTACTTTGTATTACCTACTGCTATCATATTAAACAGCTATTTATATTATATTCTGCATTTTAATAACCCTTGTAGACATAAGTTTGTTCGTCTAGTCTGGCGAAATATTATGTTTAGATTACGTGGAGCTAAGCTTGCATCTGTTCGGCGATACAGATAACACCGGTAGACTACAAAGGGTTGTTCCCTTTTGCTGATAATTTCATGGGGTGAGCCCTGTGCGCCATTGAACAAGGTGTTATAGCTTTGTTCCACATGATATGCGAATTAAATCCGCAAGGCTTTATTCGTGATAAGAACGTATATCTCCTAGGTATACATAACAACAGCTATGAAATAATTTGTACAATCTCATTTTCGTTGCAAAAGAGGGAGGCGTAAGTTCCTCGTCGCCTGAACAGAGGTATCGTTTGTTGAATATAATATAACGAAGCGGCCAGACGAAGTTTGCTAGGATATTCAACCTCTTACATGATTTTTTGTTATCTGACCACCTCTACCAACTTTTATGCACATGAAAATGCTGAAAACGAAACTGAGAGTCGGAACGTTTTCTTTTTTTTCTTATGTAGGTACAGACTTTTTCCCATGAATGCGACAAAATGCCAAGTGGATCCTTAGCATAATAGGATAATCAGACTATAATATTACGTACTACAGACATTTTACATCATATAGGTACTTACAATTTACATTTATTAATATATGTAGGTATATATCATACTTCTTTATTGATTTTGCATTAATATTAAGCGAATCGGTCTAAAACGATTTGTTTTCTTTAATTTTCATTGTTATGACACTTATGTCAGGCTGTACTATCATTACTTTTTCTTCCAAATATTTTTATCAATATGTTAGCTCAAATATCGTATTTTATAGATAATTATGATTGTTTACTGAACAACTGTATCCTAAATTGGATTTATAAAAATAAGTGACACACTCAGAATTCATCGAAGAGGTTCTTGAATGAACACTGATATTTATGGCCTTTTCGATGACTGACAAGTGGCATTTTTGGGAAAGAGAGACTGGATCATTATTATTATACTATTTGACTGGATCTCTCAAAAAAACTCTGAAAAGAAACTGGAAAAACTCTGAAAAAGAAGGAGGAGGAAACAAAAAGAAACTTGGGGGAGTCCGTGTCTACTCTAAGACAGTGTCAGGGGTAGGACTGTTCTATACCCACCCCTAGTTGAAGCAATACGCTATGGTTGAAAGCTGTTGTGGAATAAGGAGTGCAGTAGATTGAATCTGCGTCTTATGAAGAAGTCCCCCTAGTGGGCAAATGTAGCGCCAGTGTGGCCAATGTTGTAAAGACTGCGTGGTGACCAGTCGACAAGTTTTTTTACATAGTTTCTGTATTTTTTATTTTATTTTCTAAATTATATTTTGTTTCGAGTCTATTTTTCCTATTATTCCACTAGGTTAGCAGATTCGTTACAGGACACAGGCCTCCTCTTTCTGAGAGGGAGTGGGCCATATCCACCACGCGGACCCAGTACGGATTGGTGGATGTTACATGTCTTCGAATTTTTGGTTCTAGGATATGCCGGTTTCCTCACGATGTTTTCCTTCACCGTTTTGAGAGTGAGAGTGGATCCCTTTCCTTACCTTACCTATAACTACTTACATAGTTCTCCTGCTTCGTCACGTATATCTTGTTATTGAAATCTTCTGCATAGTTAGTAGGTAATACCTACTTCCACAAACATAAGTTATCTAAAGAATTACAGAAAAATATGATCATATCCCACTTTTCCTTAACATAAAGTTTTGAACAATTTACGAAATCCGAGGGCTATTAGAGGTAAAAGGGCAAAATTGAAATATTAGAAAAAATCATATAACAACCAACCAGCCAGCAAGTATCTCAGTTTGCATAATGTTTCTCTTAAAGGGCGCAAAGTGTGAGCAAAGGCCATAACTAGGTAACTTGGGTCTTAGATATTAATGTAAAAAGGAATCGAGAACAAGTACGTACTTTGCCAATCGTTTACCTATTTCCTAAGGGGGAACCGCTCCGTTCCTAAGATTATTATTTTCAATAAGCAATCCTTTTTTCAGGATTTTCATATTAGAGTTTCCCGCGCGTAATAGACGAAGTCAATTGGTTTGAAAATTAAAGGACGTACTTACTGTAGTGTTCTTGACCTGAAACAGAAGATTATATTAGGTCTTTACCTATGAAATTGCCGTTCTGCAGTACTGGCCATTTCAAATCAAAATAATTTTTGTTTGGCTAAGAATTCTAATTTCAAATTAATTTTATTTTAAAAACATGGATTTTTTTTCCAAAAGTAGTCATTTGTTTATTGATTAGTGT
The DNA here is from genome assembly GCA_946251885.1 of Cosmia pyralina. NCBI lineage: Eukaryota > Metazoa > Arthropoda > Insecta > Lepidoptera > Noctuidae > Cosmia > Cosmia pyralina. The sequence goes on from OX276346.1 coordinate 20,482,859, forward strand.
TACATTTTCATCGCATTTCAATCTTTTTCGTCATCATGGATACGTTAAAAATTCGAGTAATTATGGAATATGAGTACCGTCGTGGCAGCAACGCGGCACAAGCGGCACGCAACATCAACGACGTTTACGGTGCTTTTTTTTTTTTTTTTTTTTGTGGATGGGAAATCATCAAATGACTTCTCCCGCTCTGGGCAGAGGCGGGAGGGCGTGTCAGACTTTTACTGACTAAAACCCACCCATGTTCCTTCAGCTGCCCGTGCCAGGGCCACGGTATCTCTTTCGAACTACCCGCGACCCCGGCGGCATCGGCCCAATTGACCCCGTCACTGCTGACATCTCTTTGAGGCGCGCGTGGAACACAACGCGCCGTCGACCCGGGCCTGGTCCTTACCGGACGGCGAGCTGCCCATTACTCGTCGTCCGCAAGCCCGCGCCTACGGTGGCCGGGAATCGGCAATCGATTCCCGCCGCCCAGGGCGTCTCCTACGGCGGCTAGGGGCGCGAGGGCGCGGCTGTTGCCTCTCCCTCACGCGTTCCGCTTCCTCCTTCGCGAGCATTACTGCTTCGCAGAAGGAGGTGACGGCTTCCCATGCACTCTCGCTCCGCACCATGGCCTGGACCAGGTTTGGACGCGAGAGATCGCCGCCGCCGATCGCCTCCGTGAGAACACGGCGGTGCTCCGCCCAAGCCGGGCAGACCTCCACTGTATGCTCCACCGTGTCCTCCGGGCGATCCACACAATGGTGACACCCGGGCGTTTCCTCCCGCCTTATCCGAAACAGGAACCTCCCGAAACAACCGTGTCCGGTGAGGACCTGCGTCAGGCGGAAGGTGAGGACGCCGTGGCGCCTCTCCAACCACTCCTCAAAGAGGGGACTTATCGCCGCAATTGTGGCGTGCCCAGCGCTGGGTTGCGACAATCGCACTCTCCATGCCGCCATGAGATCCCGCCGGAGCTCTGTCCGCTGTACCGTGATTTCTCGCGGCAGCGGAGTTACGCCCCGGCGTTTCACCTCCTCGCGCCACTCCCACACGTGCGCGAGGACTTTTGCCTCCAGATCCCATGGCGGTAATCCGGCAAGGAGGCACGCCGCCTCACAGGAGACCGTGCGGTATCCCCGGACTAGCCGGATGGCCATGACCCTCTGGGACGCGTTCAACCGGCGGGCTGGTCGCAGCCTCAGGGAACGCGCCCACACCGGTGCCCCGTAAAGGGCCATGGACCGCACGACCCCCGCGTAAAGCCTCCGGCAGGAGGCGTTTGGACCCCCCAGATTGGGCAGGAGCCGCTTCAAGGCAGCCCCGGCCCGCTCCAGTCTGGGAGCCAAACGTCGGAAGTGCTCCACGAAGTTCCACCGGCTGTCGAGGACGAGTCCCAGGTACTTCATCGTCGACTCAACCCCGATGTGAACCCCTCCTACCGTTATTTGGGAACCCGACGGTGGCGCGTTCCGAGGACCATGAAAACACATGACCTCGGACTTGTGCAGGGCCACCTCGAGTCCCAACTGCCGGATCCTCTCTACGATTGTCGCAACCCCGCGTGTCGCTAGTTCAGCCGCCGCCTGGTGCGACCTCCCTTGCGCCAGGACCAGCGTGTCGTCAGCGTAACATACAACGCTGATGCCGCTAGGGAGGTCGGCGCGCAGCACCCAGTCGTACCCGATGTCCCACAGATGTCGCGTCGAGACGTGCCTTGCACTGCTCAACAGACACACAAATGAAGGAATTTTGAACCGCATTGTTACCTGCGATGAAAAATGGATTCTGTTTGATAACCACAAGCGCTCAGCAAGTTGGTTGGATCCTGGTTCAGCACCTAAACAATTCCCTAAACGAAAACTTACCCCTAGAAAAGTGATGGTCACTGTTTGGTGGTCTAGCGCCGGTGTGATTCATCACAGCTTCTTACCAAACGGGGTGAGCATTACTTCAGATGTGTACTGTGAAGAACTGAACACAATGATGGAGAAGCTGGAACATCTCTAACCAGCATTGGTCAATCGCTCGTCTCCGCTGCTTCTGCACGACAACGCGCGACCTCATACTGCACAGCAGACGGTCTCCAAGTTGCAAGAACTGGGGTTGGAAGCTCTCCGTCATTCGCCCTACTCACCAGACCTTGCGCCTACAGACTACTACTTTTTCCAGAATTTGGATAACTTCTTGGCGGGAAAAAAATTCAATACCCGAGAGGCAGTACAAAATGCCTTTGAAGAATTTGTTGCCTCCCGTCCAGCTGATTTCTTTAAGAAGGGCATCAATAAACTGCCACTGCGTTGGCAAAGATGCATTGATTGCATGGGTGATTACTTCGATTAATACAAATAAAAAATGCATGAAAAAAATTCGTTTAAATTTTTTCATACAAAACGGCAATTTCATAGGTAAAGACCTATTATTGTATATAATATGATTATGTTATATTGATTATTTTATTATATTACATTGAATATTTATTGTATTTATGGGGTGTACAAAAAAGTAAATATAAATAAATAATAATTAATTATCAATTTAGTTTCTCGTATTTTCAAGATAATTTTTATTGTTTTATTTTATTTAACGTCATGTTTTTAACATGGCTATAAATAAAAATGGTATTCAAGTGGTCTGGTTCATATAAAGCTATAGCGGTTATAGCATCCCGCGGTTAATTACCTACATTATATTCCTTATTTTTAAATATTGTTGGTAGTAATGAACCTGATCATCATCCTGCCCTTATTCCAATTTATTTCGGGTCGACCACAGAACAGATAAAACCTTTTATCTGTTCTGTGGGGTCGACGCAACATGTCCATTTCTACCATTCTTCTCTATTAGTCGTCATCTCGGTAGTCACCCCCTTTCTAGCTATATCATCTTTCACACAGTCCATCCATTGTTTCTTTGGTCTTCCTCTACACTTATAGCCCATTCACACTCAATACTTTCCTCACGACATTTCCTCATTCCTCCGCATCACATGCCCATACATGACAACCGATTTCCGTACAACTTTTCAGTCACTGGTGTCACTTTCAGACTTCCTCGTATATACTCATTTCTTATTCTATCCATTCGTGTAACACCACATTATCCCTCTTAGTATTCTCATCACAGCTGCATGCAATTGCCTTTCACTCATCCCTTTTGTGGCCCAACATTCCAATCCATACCTACCTACATCTTCGGTAGCCCGCGAAATTCAAATTTTCTTACTTTTTTTTTAAATTTGCAAGTCAGTATCAGATTGTATGTTGCTCTGAATATGGTTCGCGATCGTAACAAATCTGTGTTTATAGAATTATAATCATTAAACCACCAATACAACTCTCTGAGTCCATATAGTCTTGATATTTGAGGATACTAACTTAAGGGGAGTAAAGCTTCTATCCGGCATGGTGGCGCCATTGAAAAATTAATAAGTTAGAGGAGACATTATTTCTTAGGCTCACATTTTTAGTAAGCTGAGGTAGAATTTTTTGTATCAAAAAATCAACACTAAACATCCTGGGTTCGTAGTTGTAGCAGTTACGCCAGAAACGGCTTTTTTTGGTGTTAACTGCTATAACTTCTCCATCTGTCTAAAAATGTGAGCATAGGAAATTTCTAAATGTTCCATATATCCCGACTTATTTTTTTTTTTTTGTCAATGGTGCCGCTGTTAGCAGCTATTACTCACCTTAAGGAATTGTATTACTGATTCTAATCATTATAATTCTGTAAATACATATTTGTTACGGTCGCAAATTATACTTTAATTAACATACACCCAGACAATGAACTGAAAATTGCAAAAATCGTAAGAAAATATGAATTTCGCGAGCTAGCGTACCTTAGCGCTTCCGCGGGAGTCGCAGCTTGTTCCCGTGACCTGCCGCCATTTCGTCCACCCAGTGAGTGTTAATTCTGAGCTTAACTTAGGTATAGTAATGAACCTATGTTGAAATAATGCAGCTTTGAATCACTGCACGGCTCGAGTTAATCCCTTCCTGTTAAACAAAAAAGCGCATGAAAAAATGAAAGTGACCTAAATCTAGGGAACGTGACGTGAAGTGCTAAACAAGTCTGTCTAAATAGATTTATGTAAAGACGTACAGTTCGCTTGGCGATATTTTCGCTCCATATCCCTGTGATCCCGACCTGTGAAGGATACTTGTTTTATTCGTGTATTCCGTTCGTCCCCCTGACTTCGTCCACCTAGGGGGGATGAACGAGAATTCGTAATTTTTTTTCCCGATCGTCCCCTGATTTTGTTGATGGGGAGTGGGACGAACGGGAATCATTTGGATTTTTTTTTGAGTCCCATTGTTGGTCCCACCAAATAATTTCTGACTGGTTGTTGGTAAAAAAAAAAAAACAAATTTTAAAATGATTAACGGTCGTTTGTTAAATGACCCAATGATTATAACCCACCGACCTTATTTAAGAATACTAGAGGAAGAGAATGTCAGGTAAACCAATAGGGTTCACGCAAATGAAACAATGTTATCGACACTTTTTCGCCGGCGGCGGCGTGTCTCGCCCGAGCAAACAAAACAATCGAATATGCGAATATGTACAAAACAATTTATTTTGTATAATAATTATTAAATCCAACCAAGTAACTTGAAAAGTAAGTTCAAAACAACGATTAACATTGCCATGCACAATATTATTTAGTGGGGACGAATGGCACTAATCTAAGAACATATTCCTATCCATCCCCTCACAAAACCCCCGGGTGGGACGATCGAGAACAAATTTAACATTATTTTTGTAAATTCCCGTTCGTCGAGGGGACGAACGGGAAAACACGGTTATTTTCACTAACGCCGCGCCGCCCGCCCATCGCGCGTCATTATGAAAACCATACGATTTGTTTGTGTATTAATTTGTGATCAGATCAGACTTACCTGCTATAATTTATACAAACTACAAAGCTTCTTTCGACTCGCTCAAAAGTGTTTTAAAAAATAAAATTTTAGTGCCCGTGTTTTCATGGAGGTGTAAAGCCAACGGTCATCTTACAAAGTAGACTATAGATAGATGGATAGGTAGGATAGATAGAGAGGGGTTGGATAGGTCCAACAGTAGACTGTGATGCTACATGCTACGCCTACATTCTCACGATAAAGCGAAGTGCTTTTTTAGGGTTCCGTACCTCAAAAGGAAAAAACGGAACCCTTATAGGATCTCGACTCGTGTGTCTGTCTGTCTGTCTGTCCGTCTGTCTGTCTGTTTGTCTGTCTGTCTGTCAATCTGTCTGTCTGTCTGTCACAGCCAGTTTGCTCCGAATCTAATGGACCGATTAAGCTGAAATTTGGTACACATATGAATTTCTGTGACCCAAACACGGACGGGTAAAGTAAATAAATTAAATTTGAATATAGAGGTCACTTTTGGAGGGCAAATAAGAAAATTAAAAAAAAAAAGTTTTGCAAACTACACCGTGTGGAATATCAAATGAAAGGGCTTACTATGAGGGTCTCAAATATATTTTTTTTTATAATTTAAAAGTAAATTGTTTTAAAGTTATTTAAGAAAATAGACGAAAATTTACCATTCCCCCCTCTTATCTCCGAAACTACTGAGCCTAAAATTTTGAAAAAAATACAGAAAATAGATCTTTACCTGTAGATTGCAGGAAAACCTATAAGAACTCTGTGGTCTTAAAATAACATGGTACATCTATCAATATTGTGAGTACATTTACAGTTGGAATGTATGGGAGAACAGGTTTTTCAACTACAATGTTATGTTTGTTCTTAAGATAAATTCATCCCAACTACGGAACCCTTCATTGTGCGTGGTCCGACACGCAATTGGCCGGTTTTTTTTTGTGTATGGCATCTCGCAGGTTAACCTGGAGGTTGTCGGCTGCTTAACCGGACTTTCCTGTGGGTGGCTCAATAAAGCCAGGGCATAGAACTTATATACATACTAAGCGCGTACTCGCTAAGGGCATCCCCTGTGGGATACGGGCCTCGGCTTAGGGCGTCGCTGGGGGGAGGACATCAGGGGTCAGGCTGGATCGGATTATGCGACCTACCACTTTTTTTTTGGTACGGAACGGACCTATTGCAGCTGGCTCCGGAAAGCCTTGGCTGCGGGCATTGGCGGGGCCAGAAGGGCCTCTCGCCGTAAACTACCACTTCGTGCGCTCTCTGTTATAAAAAAGTTTAGATCGCTTTATCGCTACAATGTAGCGTAGCAGGTTGAGTTACCTAATTGCACCGCTCTATGGAATGATTTTCGTCCTATAATATTTTAATCCCGCCTTCAAACTGTTTCGCAGTTTAGTGCGTGTATATAAAATGTATTTATATGTTAGGTCTAAAATTAAAATTTTTTTTAGACAACGCACAGGCCACTCAATATATATGTAGGTACTTAAGTACTACATATATCTTCAATGGCCTGTGCGTTGTCTGTTAGTCAGTTAGTCACGGAACTAAATAAAAAAATTAAAAAAATTAAAATTGTTTATTCTCACCATTAAAGTATAATTTCAGAACAGGTAACGTGACAAGTACTAAAACATTTTGTTTTGTGGTGGTTATAAAAGGTGCACAGAATATTGACCCTAGCCCCTGAACTAGGCGGGAACCTGTATCTCAGGGGATAGTGTTCAGCTATTGTTATACAATATTCAAACTTAGGACATATGTGTGTATGTGTGTCAACTACTAAATAAGAGTTTCTACTTATTCGCCTACCTATTAGAATTACGGTAACTTATTCATATTTAAGAATCAAACCCCGACCACCCATATGACATGATCCTAGATCTATTGCGGTGGCTTTTCTTTTCACTAACTAGTTTGAACTGACATTTTCGTGTTCTTAGGCCTTTTTTTTTTACCGTGGAGAAATGCTCATGCATACTGCACTACCACGGGGAGATAGTGCAGTTATGTGGGACTCTAACCCACTAAAACTCCACGGTGTCCTCCTCTGCCGGTTATGGCGGGAACACGGGCACGCGTAGCACTCATCCGTGAATCCGCCGCAGTTATCCGTCACCGGACCCTCTTCTGGGGAGTACTCTCCATCACCGGTGTACCAGAAGACATTGCACGCCGTGACCACCCCAGGGACCAAAGCACATGGGCGCCAGACGACCGCGTGTCTGGGCAGCCTTGGTCCCCGTGCGACGGATCAGGTCATTGGGCCCCGCCGCCAGCCAATTTTTCGACCGCAGAGGATAGGCAGAGCGGCCAACGTCATACCGACACTCCTCCCCTGCGGCCCCACCGCGTCCGCCATCAGACGGTGGCGACCCCGTCAAGGCCGCGGAAGGTAGGGAGAGCGGCGCGCCGCAATACCGGCACTCCTCTCCCGCCGCGGCCTCCAACCCTTAGCCGCGATGTCGTATGGGAGGCATCCATACGACATCACGGCCCACTTCAGTTGAGATGTCGCCCAAGCGGCACCGCAACCTACTTGTTGGCCGCTACTTCGTCGGCTTATTGGCAAAAGCCCTGACGAGCGGCCCCTCTTCGCTTCACCGTGGGTGATCAAGCCACGGCTACTGAGCCCTCCCGCCTCGACAATGCGGGAACCCACCGGAGGGAGTGTTCTTAGGCCTGTGTTTCAGAACCTCACTCGAAACTCGTGCAACAACAACAAAAAACAACAAAAACCAAACAACTAAAAACTAGAACTAAAAACTAGTTTAGAGCCATTTGATTGGTTGAATTGAAATTAGTTTTAAGTAATGCTTGAGTCTTGAGTGAGTTCTGTAATAATATTAGGTCTTTACCTATGAAATTGCCGTTCTGCAGTACTGGCCATTTCAAATCAAAATAATTTTTGTTTGGCTAAGAATTCTAATTTCAAATTAATTTTATTTTAAAAACATGGATTTTTTTTTCCAAAAGTAGTCATTTGTTTATTGATTAGTGTTACATTTTCATCGCATTTCAATCTTTTTCGTCATCATGGATACGTTAAAAATTCGAGTAATTATGGAATATGAGTACCGTCGTGGCAGCAACGCGGCACAAGCGGCACGCAACATCAACGACGTTTACGGAGCTAACACTACAAACCAACGCACCACTTGTTATTGGTTTGCTCGCTTCCGTTCTGGAAATTTCGACCTGAAAAATGAACCTCGCGGTCGTCCGAAGACTTTGGTCGACAATGACGAATTAAAGGCGATTGTGGAAGCTGATGATACACAATCTACGGCTGAATTAGCAGCAGCTTTCGAAGTTAGCGTCAAAACAATATTGGTCCATTTGCGTCAAATTGGCAAGGTAAAAAAGCTTGACAAATGGGTGCCCCACGAACTCAATGATCGCCAGCGCGAAGTACGCGTCGAGACGTGCCTTGCACTGCTCAACAGACACACAAATGAAGGAATTTTGAACCGCATTATTACCTGCGATGAAAAATGGATTCAGTTTGATAACCGCAAGCGCTCAGCAAGTTGGTTGGATCCTGGTTCAGCACCTAAACAATTCCCTAAACGAAAACTTACCCCTAGAAAAGTGATGGTCACTGTTTGGTGGTCTAGCGCCGGTGTGATTCATCACAGCTTCTTACCAAACGGGGTGAGCATTACTTCAGATGTGTACTGTGAAAAACTGAACACAATGATGGAGAAGCTGGCACATCTCCAACCAGCATTGGTCATTCGCTCGTCTCCGCTGCTCCTGCACGACAACGCGCGACCTCATACTGCACAGCAGACGGTCTCCAAGTTGCAAGAACTGGGGTTGGAAGCTGTCCGTCATCCGCCCTACACACCAGACCTTGCGCCTACAGACTACTACTTTTTCCAGAATTTGGATAACTTCTTGGCGGGAAAAAAATTCAATACCCGAGAGGTAGTACAAAATGCCTTTGAAGAATTTGTTTCCTCCCGTCCAGCTGATTTCTTTAAGAAGGGCATCAATAAACTGCCACTGCGTTGGCAAAGATGCATTGATTGCATGGGTGATTACTTCGATTAATACAAATAAAAAATGCATGAAAAAAATTCGTTTAAATTTTTTCATACAAAACGGCAATTTCATAGGTAAAGACCTAGGGGAAGTACGTACAAAATGACATACACGGACAAAATGACACAGGCATCATATTTCAAATTCTGCCGCTTCTAGCCCGCCGTAGACAAATACATCACGTGACCCTACCGGCTCATACCAACCTGTCAAATCGTGAACTCGCGCCAGTCTTTCGTTCGGGTGTCATGGCTGACGACAAACATTGGTAAGTTACGAGTTTTTTTTTTATTGGAGTGAGTTTTATGTATTAATGTTATATTGTTCATGATTTTAATTTGCGTGTACATTTATTGCACCCGTTAAGTACTTATTGTTACATTTAAATAACTTTTTCCGTAAATAATATTCATTTTGAATTTATTATTGAATTTTGATTTTTTATAACGCTATATGGACAAAATGATATACATAGGTAACGGACAAAATGACATAGGTATGTCGTTTTGTCCATTAGAACTCAATGAGCTAATTGTACCTTTATTCAACGATGTTAATTTCTTTACAGATATACCAAAATGCCGCGTAATTATAAGCGTAAAACTGATCGCCAATCCTGGAGTGAGGAATCAATGCGTAAAGCTATAGAAGCAGTGCTCAGTAATAAAATGGGCTGGCTCTTGGCGTCTAAAACTTTTGGAGTGCCACAAGCAACTCTCAGAAGACATGCTTCGAATAGTAACAAAACTTTGGAGTCCAGTGCAAAGGGTCTAGGATCTTGGAAAGCTACTTTTCCACCTGATGTGGAAAGAAAATTAGTTGAGCATTTGAAATTACTTGAATCTCGTTTGTTTGGACTGACGCGAGCTTCTGTTCAAGAATTAGCTTTTAATATGGCTGAAAGAAACGGTTTCGCTCATAGATTTAACCCACAAAAACAGAAAGCTGGACAAGAATGGTTAGAAGGATTTTTAAGACGAAATAAAGATATTTCTCTACGCAAACCAGAAGCTACTTCAGCCGCTCGTGCTCAGGCTTTTAATCGGCCACAAGTCAAAAAGTTTTTCGAGATATACGGAAATCTGCTGGAATCTGAAAACATTGGGCCACATCGAATTTATAATGCTGACGAATCAGGCCTGTCTACTGTACAAAAACCCCAAAAGATATTGGCTACTGCTGGCAGGAAGCAAGTTGGCGTAATAACTAGCGCAGAACGTGGAACCAACACCACTGTTGTTTGTTGTGTTAATGCTGTTGGTACGTTTGTTCCGCCGATGATGATATTTTCGAGGAAAAATATGAAAAATGAACTGGTAGATGAAGCACCTCCTGGCACTTTAGGTGTAGCTCAACCATCAGGATGGATGACAACAGATTTATTTCTGAAATGGCTTAAGCACCTCCAAAATTTTGTTAAATCTTCCATTGACGATAAAGTTATATTGATTGTCGACGGGCATGCAAGTCATAAAGGGATTGAAACTTTAGAATACGCGAAACAAAACGGCATTATTATTTTGTGTCTACCTCCACATTGCACTCATCGCATGCAGCCTTTAGATGTCTCATTTTTCGGGCCCTTAAAGACTTATTTTAACCAAGAGACATCCAAATGGCTAAAACAACACCCAGGACGTGTCGTTACACAGTTTCAGATTGCTGGCCTGTTCAAGGAAGCTTATGGTAAGGCAGCTACAGTGCAAAATGGTTGTAACGGATTTAAAAACACTGGCATTTGGCCTCTAAATCCTGAAATATTTCCCGATTATATGTATGAACCTGCGGAGACTACAAACATACCACTGGAAGACGCCTCCAATGTGCAATGTCATCAGCAAATAGCTCCTAGTCCAGTTCCCGTAGCTGGACCCTCTACACAGCAGTTAGACAATTCAATTTCACTTCCCGTAACGAACCATCTTCAAGCTTCTGAATCTACACAAACTCCACATCAGCAGCAAATATTCCGTGCCGTAACACCTGACAAAAATGATACAGTTCAAACAACCGACTCTACTGAACAAGCTAACAATTCAACAGCAAACACTGATCAAGACCATAATTTATCTGGTCCAAATCAAAATCGCCCATCTGTTGGTAGTAAAGAACGTCCTTCCTCCTATACTCTAGCAGTGCCTATTGAGGATTTATCTCCTGTCCCGAAAGGACGTTACATAAGTGGCCAAGGAAAACGTAAGCCAAAGAAACGACAAACCGCTTTGATTTTGACTCTTACTCCAAACATGAACGCGATCAAGTCAAATAATGAGCCTAAAGCTCCTCCAGAGAAGAGGAGACGAACCGTTACCAAAACCTTATTCGAAGAAGACAGTGAAGAAGAAAATTTGCCAAACAACACTCAAGATGACGAAGAGGATTGCGTTTGCTTATATTGCAACGATCTTTTTTCCCGGTCAAGACCTGGAGAAGACTGGTTGCGGTGTTTAAGTTGTTCGCATTGGGCCCACGCTTCTTGCGCGGACGTTCCTAAACGAACCAAGCGGTTCATTTGCGAGCTTTGCCTTTAATTTTATAACTTTGGCGTGTATGTCATTTAGTCCATATGTGATATGCCATTTTGTCCATATACTATGGGCAAAATGGATTTTCGTTGATCTCAGTTAAACAATTTTTTTTATTTTTTCTAGTTTGTTTATCTTCTAAATATCTATGATAATTCATAGGTATAAAACCAAAGATTACTGGTGTACAATATGAATGTGCTGTGATTTAATAATAAAGAGTTATGACCCAAAACCAAAACTGTATGTCATTTTGTACGTACTTCCCCTATTATATGGGCCTAATTTGAACTAACGTTTCTCTAATGATACAACATCCTATATCTAATAGCATTAACTATCGCAACGGTTGAAAGCTACTTTAACCATCAGCAAACCAAAGATATCAACAGGATAACCATTAGCTTCGGCCGAATATCCGTTAGACAAGTTTTGCTCTTCTGCGTTCAAAATGTTCTAATGCTTTCTGCAATATAACATACCGGTTCCGCCATCTAGCGGCATAACACAGAATTAGGAAAAGTTGCCCTACTCCACCGAACCTTTCAAGCTTGCAGTTTGATCTCTTATTAAGTATTGAAAAATAACAAACAAAACGCAATGCAATTAAAACATTTTAATAAAAGAAATCTTAATTGGAAATACAGTGGGGAAAGAATAAAATGTTTTTTTGCAGGACGCACCGAAAATATTGATCATCCTCGTTCGAACTGCGCATGCTCGGGGATGAAGATGGGTGAGGGTTGGAATCAGACAACCAAGGGCTGTGAAACTGCTACAAGTTAGATTTTTATATTTTGCTCTCTATACTTTCTATTAGAGCTCATTCAAGTTTATAAAGCTTATTAAATGACTGTTATAGAATCCTTTAAACCATGGGGAACATTCAAACCAACGAAAAACAATCCAAAACTGGAAAATCCCCTGCTAAGGGTAAACATTTTATGCGAAACTTGAACCGAAAATCTCCGGGAAGAGACAGCAAAAAACATGGACGGAAGAAGAGCGATGCCAAACGTGACGCCATCGACAGGGAGTTTGATAAAACGCCAGATTCAGATATCAACGAACCGATCGAAATATCAGATAACGATATGGTCGAGTGCGTGTTCAAAACATTGCGGCAGGGGGAGGGCGTCGAGTCGGCGAGCGTGCAGTCGGAGGTAACGGTGACCAGGTGCGAGCCGCGCGCCCAGCCGCGGTCACCGACCCGCGGCCAGTTGCCCGCCGCCGCTCCGCAGCCGGCGCTCTCGCCCGCCAACGACTCCACCTCCGAGTCAGTGTTTACAGACCCGCTCACGCCGCTCGCCGTCGAGCTCAACCAGTGCTACTACTCCGCCGAGAGCGACAGCGCGCCCGAGGAGTTGCCGCGCACCCTCACTCCGTCCCTGCCGGCCGTGCAGCCCGCGAGTGTAGCCATGACCGTAGACATGCCGCACGACGATGCTGCCTCCTCGCTCTCCACCGATGACATAGAAAAAGAAGAAAAAAATGACGTATTCGATGACAGTGGTGACAAAAGCGAGAATGAAAAGGTTATGGGCACTGCATTTTCGGGCTGGTGTGGCGTCCACCAAGCGGAACGGAATATAGAACGAGTCACCCACGAGTGCAACCACGATTTCCTCGAGAACCGGGTGAAAGCTTGCCCGGGACAGACTTCGTTCACGCTGTCGAAGCATCGGAAGGTGGAGCTTCCTCCGGTGGCTTGCGAGCCATCTCTCACGTTACTAGACAACGGTCAGTTTACTAATAAACCATTATATTCATCTGTGCTTCTTGGCAGGCTCTCTGAGAGGCAACTATTGTTACTATCGAAACTCAGAGATCTCTAAATGCACATAATATTACATAGTCTACCATAATATTACTATCTACCAAGGTACACTAGGTAGCCAACATGCATGACGAATATCGGCACACAAGATATTTCATAACAAAAGATATTAGTTCTGAAATGTTATAGGTACTTATTTATGTAAAAAGTGTCATCTTCGTTCACTGAGCGCATACAGATAAAGTTTATCCACGTTAGTTATCTATTTGCGTAGTTGCTTATCGCAAATCCTCGTACAAATCAATCAATGCTCTACAGGGCCCCTCTTCACCTACATACCTATGCTATTCGTATGGCAGTCTCTATTCTCTTGGGTACCTGTTGCTGACATACAGTGCTTACTTTTCACAATGGGCGAGCAAACCAGTTTGTTGATGTTTTTACGCACCGGCTCCGAAGGAGACCAGGCCCGAAACAATCAATTTTCAGCTCTATTTACAGCGATTTAACGTCGTTATGGCGAATCGATATGTAACCAGCATCTACATAAGAAAACGTACTTACGTAAGACAATTTGCAGCACTTGTAATGAAACATGATTACCTTTGGCGTCCGTAACCTTAAATGTATAAAGGTAGATACGTCTAAGATCTCATCATGTGAGCAATTTACTCATTTTTTTGGATTTTTTCTCAGTATTTGTCTGAGAGTGTCATTATGTTATGATGAGAATAAAAAAATTACTTAGGTTGAAGTTTGGTATATTTACCTAACTTAAACATCACACGTATTGTCTAATGAAAACATTATTATGAAAACTACCTAATAATAAGAAGAAAAACCAATATTTAGGTAATAGAAGCTTATAGTTTTTGCTGAGCCTCTCTCTCTCTCACATCAGTAATCAGACAAAACTCTTGCATTAGCGCAACAATTCTACGTAGTTCTGCCTGTAAAGAATGAAGTTATTTTGAATTGTTGAAACTTACATATCTTGATCGCCACAACAGTAATTGAAGATACAGACTCATCATTGAAGTTTTTTCTTTGAGAAAATCAAAGCAATCTCAACTTACTAACAAAAGGTGCGCTCTGATACCGCTACATTTTTTATGCGTAATTAACAAAGCAATGATCGAATAACACTCGACTTACTCATAGAACAGCTGTAGGTACTACTAAGGCTATTCGAAATCTGTAAGAGAGTGAACTCCACGGTTTGTTCCATAGTAAAACTTGCATCGTAATGTCCAAAGATACTTTCCAACAAATCTGAGCTCAGATGAAACAACCAATAAATTACTGGTGCTTTCAAAATAAATGGACAGAAAAAAATAACTCAAACCTACAGGTTATTTGGGCATCTCTTCGGCTCCTCTCCTCACTGTTGCCCTGTAGCCTGTTGAACCAAAACAACATAATACTTTATGATCTCAAAGTCAACCAAAACTTTAAAGTAAAAACATTATATTATTAATTCACTTAACCTAGAGTTGCCAACCGTCCTGTTTTCCCAGGACGTGTCCTGCTTTTTGGGAAGGATAGATTTTAAGTAGCGTCCTTGGTTTTTGAAGCATCCTGGTAAACTCTTGTACTTTAAATTTTGCACTCTACTACTGCCTCCAAGCTTACGGTTATCGCTCGGCCGTATTTATTTTATAATAATAGGTCTTTACTTATGAAATTGCCGTTTTGTATGAAAAAATTGAAACGAATTTTTTTTCATGCATTTTTTATTTGTATTAATCGAAGTAATCACCCATGCAATCAATGCATCTTTGCCAACGCAGTGGCAGTTTATTGATGCCCTTCTTAAAGAAATCAGCTGGACGGGAGGCAACAAATTCTTCAAAGGCATTTTGTACTGCCTCTCGGGTATTGAATTTTTTTCCCGCCAAGAAGTTATCCAAATTCTGGAAAAAGTAGTAGTCTGTAGGCGCAAGGTCTGGTGAGTAGGGCGGATGACGGAGAGCTTCCAACCCCAGTTCTTGCAACTTGGAGACCGTCTGCTGTGCAGTATGAGGTCGCGCGTTGTCGTGCAGGAGCAGCGGAGACGAGCGATTGACCAATGCTGGTTGGAGATGTGCCAGCTTCTCCATCATTGTGTTCAGTTCTTCACAGTACACATCTGAAGTAATGCTCACCCCGTTTGGTAAGAAGCTGTGATGAATCACACCGGCGCTAGACCACCAAACAGTGACCATCACTTTGCTAGGGGTAAGTTTTCGTTTAGGGCATTGTTTAGGTGCTGAACCAGGATCCAACCTTTGACTACTTTTGGAAAAAAAAATCCATGTTTTTAAAATAAAATTAATTTGAAATTAGAATTCTTAGCCAAACAAAAATTATTTTGATTTGAAATGGCCAGTCCTGCAGAACGGCAATTTCATAGGTAAAGACCTAATATTAGGTCTAGGAACGGCGTCTTTACCTATGAAATTGCCGTTCCTAGACCTAATATTAAGTATACGTATTTCATATTATTATCTTTAAAATGAAGATTCGAGGGTTTACTGCGAAAACCAACTAAGTGCAGTCAAGTCAGTTATGAGTTACTGCATTTTAAAAGTCTATAACTAATTAAAATACTATAATTTTAGTAAATCCATGAAGTATCTTCTAAACCGTTTAACGTAGCGCTTAGCCGGTTTTACCCGTACACAAAGCTCAACAAGATGAGAATTTTAATGCATTTATCTAATTTTTGTCAAAAATGTTGGTTAGCAGGTTTTCGCAGTACACCCTCGATATTACGTTCATTAAAAATGGTTCAAATAAAGTAAATACATAGGTAATTGTGTTTAATTGACCCTGCTTTCATTGCGTGTTGCTATTAACTACCTATTGCTCTTATACTGTGTCCTGTTTTTAATCCGAAATGTCCTGGTATTTTCACCTTCTAATCCTGATTTTCAAAATTTGGGGATGGCAACCCTGATTAACCTGTCTAAAGATGTGCATGCTTACTAACATAGTTGTTTCTTTTCGTTTCAGTTGTAACAGAGAAAGATCGTAGGAGTACGAGTGTTAGTGACAGCCCGATGTCGTCGGATTCGAATGTGCTGAGAAAGGTGGCTTCTCTCACACTCGACAAACTGACTGAATCCCGGGTGCTGCGCCCCAAGTTCGTGCCTGATAAACTCAACTTCAAGCTCTTGGAAAAGTTTGAAGGTAACCACTAACCAATTGCTTCATACAATCTAGCTTTTGCTCGCGACCCGCGTAGATGTCGGAAATTATCCCACGGGAGCGTGCTACCGGGTTAAAAGTCAATCCTTTAGGTCCTAACCCAGATCATGGTCTACCTTTGTGCCAAATTTTATAGAAATCCGTTCAGCCGTTAAAGGCGTAAAAGGTAGCAGACAGACAGTCACTTTCACATCTATATAAGAGGTACCTACATTTAAATTAAAAATCGGTCCACAAAAAATTGACGAAAATATCGATGAACACAAAACACACATAAAAATATATACAGACGAATTGAGAACCTCCTCCTTTTCAGGGTTCCGTACCTCAAAAGGAAAAAACGGAACCCTTAATAGGATCACTTCGTTGTCCATCTGTATGTCTGTCAAGACCCTTTTTCTCAGGAACGCGTGAAGGTATCAAGTTGAAATTAATATCAATTTCTTAAGTTTATGGTCTCTTGGAGCTCTAAAAAAATCGAGCTTCTAAGTCAACGCAGCAAAAAAATACGGCCACTTATGCGACCTATTTGATACTCGCAAGCAAATCAAAACCAATTGGGTACTAAGTACTTACCGTTGACATAAAATCATGAAATTTTGCAACAAGCAAGGTCACACAAGTAAAGCAGCACAGGTAAAGGAAAACGTCCGAAAATCGTTAATTTATTATTTTTATCATATGAAAAAAATTGGAATTACAAACTTTGCAGTTGGAAAATTGACTGTGACGTACAATGTATGGGAGAACATGTTTTTCAACTACAATGTTAAATTAATTTTTGGGATAAATTCTTTTCAAATACGGAACCCTTCATTTCGACACGTACTTGGCCGGTGTTTCAACTAAGTCGGTTAAAAATGAAATGCTGTTTGTTGGTAAGCGCATCACTTGAAAACGGCAGAACCAATTTGGTTATTTTTGATTTTAAAATGTTCGTAATAGTTCGAATTAGGGTTGTATGGAAATAAAAACCGGTCAAGAGCGAGTCGGACTCGCCCACCGAGGGTTCCGTACCATCATTTAATGTAATTTTTATTGATGATTTCTGAAAAACTGTGCTATTTAGAGACATCGTTTTATTTTTCCTGTAATCTATACATAAATTTCTATCTTAAAGAATAATTTCAGACTTTTCTCTATGCAAACTTCGCAGATAAGGGGGGAACGGTATTTTTTTTTTATTTTTCATCAAAAGTCTAAAACTACGCTACCTAAAGAAAAAAATGTTTGAGAATGTGCAAACAGCGCTCTTTCATTATGATACCCCACAATCCCACATGCCCTAATAGCCCAGCTTCGATTTTTTAAGACCCCCTTTCAGTCCCCGTTGCAAAAAAAATATATTAAATTTTTATTTCTTTCTTATTTGCAAAATAGTTGGGCAAACGTCATCTAAATTGTTCCAAATTTCAAGTTGATAGCATTAGTAGTTCTTGAGATATCCAGCTGTGACAGACAGACAGACAGACAGACTGAGTCACACCATAAGGAGTTCACACACCACTTTTTACCATTTTGGTACGGAACCCTTAAAAATTGGAAGTTTGCCGAAAATTTTAAAATTCGGAAAAACTGAACGTTCTTTTTTCCAAGTGATTTCTGTAGTTAGGTACTATTGAAATTTGGACAGGACAACATTTCTGTCGGATCAGCTAGTTTATAATATTAGTATGGATTGGATATGGTACCTACTAATTCCCGATTTCTGAAGAATTCTTAAACGGAGTTTAAACTCTCAATAGCTATTGATTCTACAAAATTATCTATGTAAACGAATTCTTTCCTTATGCTCGGTTTTTGAGGTCCTCAGATAAACCCTCGATAAATAATTCACTCGACTGTTAAGCTAAATTCTTCCGTAACTATCGTATAGTTCAGAAACACGAAATCGAACTAATAATCACTATCGAATAAACTCCGTATATTATACCTCAGAAACCGGGCATTAGGTACCTAATGGTCGCAATTGCGCCGCTCTGCTAAGTTTGCGTGCGGTCGATTCGACCCCATAAGTCGGGCAGTGTTATTGGTTCCATTACGAATTTCTCAGTAGCAGCCCGGAGCTTGGATTTTAACCCGGATAATGACAATTACATTAAGTACATGGAGCTTAAACATTAATAACGAAATATGAGTATAAGTAGGTACTAAAGTTATAACCTTTGCCTATCCCTTCGATATGAAAACAGACGTGATTGTACCCCTGTCTACTGGCTCATGAACCTCCCTGTCCTTCTTAGATCTTGATAAGTCATACAGAGCGAGTTTGTAAACAATGGTGTCGATTCTCTTGTCACAAATGCCTCTAAACTAGACTAAAAATCACTAAAATTTAGTTTATTCCTGTGAAACGACGATTTCCCATTCTGAAATTTACTAAAGTGACACAACTTAACTATATTTTAGTTTGACAGGACTAAGATTGTACGGAGTTATTAGTTTAGTGAAAATGGCAATTTTGCTATTCTGAATTTGACTGTTTTCACCTAAAATTTTAATTGTAAGGCAGAATATGATTATTCGCGATTAAAAAGGTGTGGAACAAAATTAGTTGACATGAACTAAAATTCACACCGAGACCTTGACTTCGGGTGCAAAAGCAGTAGTGTATTTTTTTCTTTTCTTTTGCATATATATCTCGAAAACGGTGAGTCCTATCGCAAAAATAATGAAAATTTGGCCCCCCTTTATAAAACTCTTAAACCCCTATGACTCAACATGTAGGTACCAAAAAAAAAGGTACCTACATTCCATATTAAACACGATGAAGCTGCCCCCTCCCTGCGCCCCTCCAGCTCTAAAAGATATTTGACCCGGTAACGACAGCGATGTCGGTGAACAAAATATGACAAGCCTTGTCACTTCATAGTGATTTCGTTAGTTCCAATTATAGCCACTGGGTCAAATATACTACAGGCACTATACCACGCGGAGTCACGATTGTCAAACTCGATTTTAGTTGTGTCAAAATTGTTATTATAATTAGAGGTTTTTTTTTGCAGAATAGCTCTAAGATTCTCATAGCAAAAAGTAAGGAATTTCTGTGATAGTTTAGTTAGTTTAGTTCGGTGTACAACAGAATCGGCACCAGTGTCAACCTTTGTACTCATCATTATTAACTACTTTTATTATGGGACCAAAACTGAAATCGCGAAAAAAAAATCAGCTGTTCCCTACATTTTGATTACGAATTCTGCGAACATAAATGTACTTACTGATTTTTTTTCGCGATTTCAGGTTTGGTCCCATAGTAAAAGTTGATCATAATAATGAGTACAATAATCCCTTCAAAGGTTGCCTCTGTTTACACTTACACCTGTAGTCTGCACTTATTGTCCTTCTTAGGTAGCTAGTCACTAATTGCTAGACTGAGATGCACTAGTGCTAAATGTGTTGCTAAGCGCAAAACTCGAGAACGGCTGAACCAATTCGGCTAATTTATTTTTTCAAACATAGGTCGAAGTCCGAGGAAGGTTCTTAAGAAGAAGAAAAATGGGAAAGTCGCACGGAAAAACATAAACCCACATTTTTCTTTTTCTCATACAAACTGTTCCTAGCTGTTAATACTAGGAATGACAATCTGAATGAATTTCAACGCATCCGTAGATTTGACACTTTCTCTAAAATTACACAGTTTGACTTTGACAGTTAAATTTGGTCCAACCTAACAGACTCTGTTGAGTCAGCTAGTAATCAATAAAAACATCAATGTTATTGACCAATGTATGATTTCCAGTCAATCAGAGGTCGCACCTGGACTTTGACCAGCGCAGGCTGCGCTGACTATATTAGTATTAGGCAGGACTGATTTAAGAACACTACCTATCAAAAATCATCTGTCTATATTTATCAAAGCGCGAACAGTTGAATGAACATCGCGATAAGAATGTTATCTCTTATTAACAAATAGCCCATAATTTCTTATCGCCGTTAATCATTAGCCTTAGCAGAGATACTAGCCATTAGTAACGAGTGTGCATACGTGACTTAAAGAGCGCGAGCTCATATTATCTAAAGCTATGCAATTATCAACAAATCGTGTGAATTTCACCAACTCCTCAGTAGCACAGTTCAATTATGTTACGTTTCTGAGTCAGTTTCGGTCGAGGAGAAAAGGGGTGCAAGACATTGGGAACATTGTACGCTTGCATAACGATGACTTTGCGCTGTTAAGAGCGGAAATTTCACCTAAAATTAAATTACTTCGTGCTGTGTCAAAGTGTTTGATAAACAATCGTGCTCTAGTATTATATGTGCCTCCGAAAAAGTTATTAATGAATGTGCCAATGACGTTGCAGTGGTATCGTTTTCAGATGTTTGTTTTAAATAGAGAAAATTTTACAGTTCATTTAGAGTGTGACTTGAAGATGTCGGTAATTGTGATACAAGTTTATATTCATAGTGAAACAATTGAGTTGTGTACAATCAATGTCTCGAGAGGTTGTCTTACGTCGAAGGAAGTGTTACACCAAAGTACGTTTTAGGCCCAAAACCCGCCTTTCATTACACTTAGGATAAGTATCTACAGTCAAACTCAATCAGTTACGTAAAGGTTAAAATCCGGTCATTGACGGGTTTCTAAATAGACCAATTATTTATCCAAAAAATCATAATTATGCTAGTGACGTCATTTCTTACTAAGTACCTATTAACGTTTTTTAATACTAACGAAGCTGAAGGAGCTTACGGGTAGGTACCCAATATTATTAGATCAACATAGCTATCAACAGAAATATAATATTTGGAAATCGAGGGGAAACCCCATCAACGTGCCCAATTAGGCCATGATTCCCATGGATAAAAATTCTGTTATATCCAAGTGATTAATACACTTTTGAAGTTTCAAGAAATGTTTGATTAATCAATATTAGCAAAGATAAAGATATTCTACACAAAATCAAAGCCCATGCTGCTTGGTTTCTGAACACAAAAATTGATATAACAAGGCAATTTTGTATTGTTAATCGACTTCAAAAAAGGAGGAGGTTCTCAATTCGGTTGTAGGTTTTTTTTTTTTTACCCAAGAATTGGTAGGTGAGTGAGTTTCGAAGTGGTTCACTCCACAACATCACATTCACACCTGTACCTATTCCCCGAAGGGCTCACTCAAAAAGGGGGTGTATGACCACGCCATGGAATGAATACAACTACCTATTTATTTTAATTCCATGGGCCACGCACATTCTGACAGTTAGGTACTTACTTATGTTTACGTCACATCACATGTATACTACGGCCGATTTATCTTGGCAAGTCCGAACATAGGCACTAAGAAGTTTCGCGCATCTTCTCTCACACACACTCACCTCATGTCACCATTTGGTTCCCAAAAAATCTTACTGCACAGTCTTCTGCGCGAAGTTAGGACCTGCCAAGATAAATCGGCCGTGCTGTACAAATGGCTTTAAATGGCTACATCGGATTCAAGTCGCTGCGTGTGTATCTAGCATTAGCCATTCAGTCTCTGTGTGACAAATATTTTCTCATCTTTTAGCTCCCGTATTTAAACCCTTGACATATAAAAACCGTTAAAATACCTAGTTAAATAAAATAATTTGTTTGGATACATTGGTAATTCGTTTTAGTTCCAAACTAAAGTATAGTTTACACTAGTCGATGCAAAACAATGCATATTTATCGATATGATCACGTTACGCCGTTGTGCATCACTAATTTGCTCCTGTCAAACTAGGTAATGGTTGGTGGCCAACCTTGTTTATGTACAAAAACTACTTCTACATGGTGTTTTGTGTGAACTTGAAAGAAAAACGTTAGTGTTACTTCCAGGTCAGATGCTCCTGAACTGGTACATATCAACAATAACGGAGAACAGTCACTTGAAAGCCTTGTTAAGTGTTCAAGATCAGAGGAACCTTGGAATACAGTACTGTACCAATCTTCTGGCCGCTGGCGTCCTTAGACAAATATCTGACAAGGATGCGCCCACGGAAAATATATTTAAGGTACCTACTTACATTCATATTTGATTATGTGAATACTATCTTAGTGTGTCACAAAAAGCTAATTCCTAACCAAACACGGTCTGCTCTGTTCTAGATTTGATGAACGTTTCTGTGCGCTAGTAGGTACTTACAATTCATAATTGTGAAGTCGATATAAAAGTCAACAAATATATTTTTGAAAGATTTGCGTGCACGCTTCACAAAAAACAAAACAAGAAAAGAAGACAACTATATTTAATCAGTATACAATTGCCTCACAGAAAACCTATTACAACTAATTACTTGCCTTTTTAAAATTGGATTTGTTAGAAAAAGAAATATCTGTGGTTTTTCATGTTAATTAGGTAAAACAAGAGAAATGCTAAATAAGCTATTACAAAACTGTTCAACATTGTAAACTGACTCATGCCGGTTTTAATGTATATCATGTCAGTTTTACGTAGGCTTGCCAGATGGCCGGGAAATCCAGATGTCCTGGAATTTTGTATGTTGTTTTGTGTTTGTGTGTTGCAGTAATAAGACTACAGTCCCAGATTCCAGACACCTATTATTTATTACTCCTTTTGTGAATGAATAATAAGCCTGCTGAATAGTTTATGGACTAAAGAGTGAAACAGAATATCCATAGATTTGATTGATCAAGTCGAAACTGCAGACTTGTATTTATTTTTGCAAAGCCCTGACGGAGATAAACTAATAAAAATTGTAAAATCCAGTGATAAATATTTAAAAGTAAAAAAAAACCAAGAAACAAACAAACCAACCAAGAAACCAGAGGTTTTTTTTTTTATAAGATAACTCGTGTTGATTTCCTACCAAAGTTTACCTAATCAACAAGCCATAAGGACGTACTCAATTTTGTTTGTTTTTTTTTTTTTATTATTAGAAGGTTACACAGTATTTATTGATGTAGGTAGGTAATGCTTACTTGAAAAATGAGAGTTATTATATTTGAAAATAACTGGCATTTTTCTTTTCCCTATAAAAAATTTAACTATTAAAAACATTATTGAAGCTTAATTAAATATTTATTTTTATATATTTTACAATGCGACTGCCCGACTCCGCTGGCCTAGAGTTGCCCTGAAAATGATAAGCCTGTATCTGACAACCCTAGTTTTGTGGCATAGCTAATGAGTGGCCATGAACAAAACAGTTTTCATTAAAACATTATTATATTTTAGAGTTACTTTTTGTTTTACCCTTACATATTTAGACCATTTAAATACTATAATAATTAAAAATCTTTATGTATTCTCATTCCAGCCAAATTTGATGTACTACTGGGCTCATATGGAGGCACCGGCATTACAACCAGTCACACCGGGCAGACTGCACACATCTGTGTGGCCACCTGATAAGGACTCTCCCTACTTCACACAGGATAACCAACGGGATTTAGAAAACAATAAGTTCTTTAGCCAAAACAATAATGAAGAAATAAGTGACATTGACGAAGCTAAAGTAGTAATATCGCAACTAAAGAAAAAACTTCAAGAGCTAGAATATCAAATAGAGAAATATAGAATAAACACACAAATTGAATCACTCAATAAGAACATAGAGAAACGTTTTGATTCCATCAATGAATATAATCTTTTAAAAACCAGAACAGAATTAACAAACAAAGAAGTACAGACTTCAAGTTTTGCCAGTGAACTAAATAAGCTATCAAATAAACCTGTGATAAACATACCTGAATATGACCCTCTAAGAACAAATGTAAATATTGATAAAACATTAGATTTAAGTAGTTTAGAACATAAATGTGAGATGGCTATTACAAGTAAACCTGATGTCAGATCTGAAAAAATAGTAAATTATTGTAAGTTGAATAAAAGTAGAGATTGTAATAAAAGTTATCGTAAAGATGATCTATCAGAGCTCAACAGTACAGAAGATATGAAGAAGGATATCAACCAATACCTTCACAATGTTGACCAAAGCAGTGCTTGTTCATCAGATGCATCATTTCGCAGCACCTTTGAATCCAATGATTTCATTACATATAATGCAAACAGTTTTATAGACTTAGATAAACATGAAGAGCCCCTAGTGTTAGGGAATGAAAATACTATTATTCATGTTCCACATACTCAACTTTTGTACACAACAGTTGAAAAGCAACCAATATCAACTAGTCAGTCATCACTTGGACATTCAAGTACTATATCTTTGGACCATGACAATGTGAGCAGTGTAACTGATTCAGATGATAAAATATGTTTATCAATATCAGACAGGTCCCCAGAACTGACCCTATCTGCGAAATCTGTACAGACCGCTGAGACAACTAGCTTAGTGTTAGCGCAAGTCTCGCCCGTGAGAGCTAGTCTACTTAGTCAAATTGTACCTTTCCAACCTCCCCCTTTACCAGGAATGCCTCCTCCTCCACCTCCAATGCCAGGAACACTTTCCGCTTCACCCAAATTGGACTCGCCTTCCTCTCAATTTCCAGAGAAAAGCGAACCACAGCTTACGCCTGAAATAACTCCGTCGCCACCTGCGACAGTGCCCTGTATGGGCCCACCTCCTCCACCAATACCCGACATGGGCCCTCCACCGCCCCCAATGCCTACAATAGGTCTTCCGCTTCCTCATATGACCGAACTAGATCCTCCGCCTCTTCCAATGCCCGGAATGGTTCCTCCGCCCCCTCCAATGGCCGGAATGGGTCCTCCGCCCCCTCCAATGCCCGAAATGGGTCCTCCGCCCCCTCCAATGCCCGAAATGGTTCCTCGGCCCCCTCCAATGCCCGGGATGGGTCCTCCGCCCCCTCCAATGCCCGGGATGGGTCCTCCGCCCCCTCCAATGCCTGATATGAATCCCCCGTCGCCTCCAATGCCCGGAATGGGTCCTCTGCCCCCTCCAATGCCCGGAATGGGTCCTCCGCCCCCTCCAATGCCCGGAGTGGGTCCTCCGCCCCCTCCAATGCCCGGAGTGGGTCCTCCGCCCCCTCCTATGACCGGAATGGGTCCTCCACCCCCTCCAATGCCAGGGATGGGTCCTCCCCCACCTCCTTTGCCGGGTATGGGTGCCCCACCACCTCCCGGTATGCCTGGGCTAGGCCCCCCTCCGCCCCCGCCGCCCCTATCTAGCGGGCCTGTTCCTTTCCCAGCGCCGCCTGTCGGAGGATGGAATGTTCAAAGAGCAAGTAAGTAGCGGCCACTTCTATAAAACAATTTCATTTTAAAAATGCAACCCTTTATTCATAAACATCTTTGCGCTAAATTGGTGTTGGTCTGCTTTTCATTAACGTAATTTATGTGAAAAAAGAACAATAGCTGTATTTATAAGTGGTTATGAATAGGGGGTCAGAGTTTACCAAGATTGTGAATAACATTCTGCTTGTTTTAGCTTTAAGAAAAACTCCAGTGAAACCGGCTGCACCTATGAAACCGTTGTATTGGACGCGAATACTAGCAGCTCCGCCAGCGCCTGCCGCCCAGGCAGAGTCAATTTCAAGCAATTTTAAACCCTTGTGGTTGGAAATAGAAGAAACCAACCTAGACAATATCCAGGAATTTACTGATCTGTTCTCAAGGCAAGTTGTGAAGGCGCCAGTCAAGAAAAAACTCGAAGTAAAGACGAAGATTCAACCAATCAAAATATTAGACAGCAAGAGATCGCAGAACGTCGGCATCCTTGCACAAAGCTTACATGTTGAGTTCTCAGAGATTGAGAATGCGATTTACAATTTTGATACGTCGGTAGTTAGTTTAGAAGCGTTGAATCAGATTTACGAATTGGTTAGTATGTTTATTATTCAATATGGACATATGTAACGATTGAAAATCCATTTATAAACCTGTTTTTTTTTTCATTTAATTTCTTTTTAATTCCAGCGAGCCACTGACGAGGAGGTATCAATGATTAAAGAACATCTAAAGAACAAACCTGAGATACCGCTGGACAGACCTGAAGCGTTTCTCCAGGATTTATCTGGTATACCAAATTTCGCGGAACGAATATCCTGTTTTATGTTCCAAGCAGAGTTTGAAGATG
The DNA here is from genome assembly GCA_946251885.1 of Cosmia pyralina. Classification (NCBI taxonomy): domain Eukaryota; kingdom Metazoa; phylum Arthropoda; class Insecta; order Lepidoptera; family Noctuidae; genus Cosmia; species Cosmia pyralina. The sequence continues at coordinate 20,509,239 of OX276346.1, forward strand.
CGGTTAGCACAACAATGCACAAACTAGATAATTTGAAACATACCTGTGAGGTAAGAAAACCTGATTTTAATAACAGTTTTTTTTTTTTTTTTGTAAAAACAATCGGCTTTATAGAGCGAGCGCCGCGCCGTCTCCGTTACAGTTTGACACTCTTTGTGAAACTCAATGGCCATATTAACGGATGGATACCTATTGAATATTATTTTTGTCTCTTGACATTTTTGAACCTTTGGAAGGCGTACTAGGGGCTGAAGCCAACTCGCAGAGGCCCGTTAGACGTTTTTAATGAAATGAGGCACCAAATGATGATTCCCTGTTCGCACTATGCAAGTGCACCCAAGGACAACCTTCAGTTGGTGTATGACTATTGCAGGATATGGAAACAAAGATATTGGACTAGGTTTGGGTGTCTAAAGTGAGCTGGTTATCTAGAACTACGGAAAGACTATGGCCCCGGCCTGACCAATGCTTTATATTAGGTCTTTACCTATGAAATTGCCGTTCTGCAGTACTGGCCATTTCAAATCAAAATAATTTTTGTTTGGCTAAGAATTCTAATTTCAAATTAATTTTATTTTAAAAACATGGATTTTTTTTCCAAAAGTAGTCATTTGTTTATTGATTAGTGTTACATTTTCATCGCATTTCAATCTTTTTCGTCATCATGGATACGTTAAAAATTCGAGTAATTATGGAATATGAGTACCGTCGTGGCAGCAACGCGGCACAAGCGGCACGCAACATCAACGAAGTTTACGGAGCTAACACTACAAACCATCGCACCACTTGTTATTGGTTTGCTCGCTTCCGTTCTGGAAATTTCGACCTGAAAAATGAACCTCGCGGTCGTCCGAAGACTTTGGTCGACAATGACGAATTAAAGGCGATTGTGGAAGCTGATGAAACACAATCTACGGCTGAATTAGCAGCAGCTTTCGACGTTAGCGTCAAAACAATATTGGTCCATTTGCGTCAAATGGGCAAGGTAAAAAAGCTTGACAAATGGGTGCCCCACGAACTCAATGATCGCCAGCGCGAAGTACGCGTCGAGACGTGCCTTGCAGTGCTCAACAGACACACAAATGAAGGAATTTTGAACCGCTTTGTTACCTGCGATGAAAAATGGATTCTGTTTGATAACCGCAAGCGCTCAGCAAGTTGGTTGGATCCTGGTTCAGCACCTAAACAATGCCCTAAACGAAAACTTACCCCTAGAAAAGTGATGGTCACTGTTTGGTGGTCTAGCGCCGGTGTGATTCATCACAGCTTCTTACCAAACGGGGTGAACATTACTTCAGATGTGTACTGTGAAGAACTGAACACAATGATGGAGAAGCTGGCACATCTCCAACCAGCATTGGTCAATCGCTCGTCTCCGCTGCTACTGCGCGACAACGCGCGACCTCATACTGCACAGCAGACAGTCTCCAAGTTGCAAGAACTAGGGTTGGAAGCTCTCCGTCATCCGCCCTACTCACCAGACCTTGCGCCTACAGACTACTACTTTTTCCAGAATTTGGATAACTTCTTGGCGGGAAAAAAATTCAATACCCGAGAGGCAGTACAAAATGCCTTTGAAGAATTTGTTGCCTCCCGTCCAGCTGATTTCTTTAAGAAGGGCATCAATAAACTGCCACTGCGTTGGCAAAGATGCATTGGTTGCATGTGTGATTACTTCGATTAATACAAATAAAAAATGCATGAAAAAAATTCGTTTAAATTTTTTCATACAAAACGGCAATTTCATAGGTAAAGACCTATTATAAAATACACAGATAAAATGGCGGGGGGTGACTTGCACACTCAATAATGGGCCCCCGAAAACGGTCGTTAGCACATAGTATCGTAGTGACAAGGGTGCAACATATCCCGGGGTTCTTATGAGAGATGTGTTCCACGGCTATTATGAATATTATTGTTAGAACAAATTATTCATTTGTTTTCCAGTTTCTGACGACCAGTGAATCTCTGAAGAGATTGTTTGCTATAATCCTGACTCTCGGCAACTATATGAACGGTGGGAATGGTCAGAGGGGACAAGCTGATGGATTCGGTCTTGAGATTCTTTCAAAGCTGAAGGATGTCAAGGTAAACCTTCCTGATTTATTGATACTTTCATTATAAACTATGTCTACTAGCAAGTCAACTTGCAAAACAAAACTGTTCATTGTCATGCTTTAGGCTTGAAATGGTGGGAGAGTGCCTAATGACTGAAATTAAGCACTCTTTACACCTTAATCGACAATACTTTAAATCAGAAACGTCAGCTGTTTATTAGATTTCAAACTTTTATGTATCATAAACCACATGCAACAACCCAATATTGATAACAACCATTATAATGTCATAAATAACATTCACATGTGAATGCCATGATACATATTTACTATACTGTTATATGACCTAGCCCAGATAATTTGTATCTAGCTTAACCATGACGTATACCTTCCAGGTCATGAAAGTATAACCCATTTGCAACAATTAAGGTGAAACTAGTCGATATTTTTTCCATACAAATTTCGGAAGGGTATTATTACCCCACTGTTTAACATTGTGTATCCAAAGTTAAACATGATATCGTTTTGTCTCATTATTAATTTTGTCTGTACGGAAACAGGATAGTAAAATAAAAAGCCATTAAAACGTTATGAGCCAACAAAGATTCGTTTTTCTCGCTAATTTTAACGCAACTTTGGGCGTAAATAAGTAATAAAAGAAGTGTAAAATCTCCAAAACAAAATCGGCACCGACAAAGCTCAATTATCGAAGAGTTCAATAAACTTTATTTGTAATTGATTTATGCATTGGTTTTTTCATAAAACTCGATCTTGCAAAAAATTTTATGTATTTTTGAACATTGTCCAGAATTCGTCATTTTTCTCTAAACTCTCAAATTGAATGGCCTGCATTGCTATTCCATTAGGTACCTAATACTTTAAAAAACCTTTCGATATAACCATATGTTCTAAAACATCAAAAAGTTAAAGGAAGAAGTTTTTCAAAAATCATCTACGTAAGTACGTGAACTTTGACACCAGTTATCAGTAAACCGTGACCAGCGAGTAGTCATGTTAAAAACTTAAAAGCCGTTCCGCGACTTGTGACTGTGACCTGCACCCTAATTGCGTAACACACTATCAATCGAAATCTGATTCATTTTGATGCAAATTGTTAATCCATTGCTTTATATGTTCGAAAAATTTGTCTGCTCGACAACGTAAATAACGCAATGAATGTTGTTGAACTGTGAAAATGAAATTGATTCCGATTGATAGTGTTACGCAATTGCCCCGCTGTTCATGACGGCGGTGCCTAACGTGTGATGGATAAGAATTACTGGGAGTTAGGAAGTAGTGAGATGGCATAAACCAGTTAATTAATTCGATTATCACACAATTTTTAGTATTTCCACCATTTGCAAATTCGGTTTTTGCCAGCATTATCGACTGTTTCATCGGCACCTCTAAATATGTTTTAAAACTTTGGTACCTCGTTAGATAACTGATTAAATGAAGTTGTCTTCCCCGTTATTTGTACGCTTAATGCTTTAGTAAAATTTTGAGATAACTGGTTTTAAAGTTCATGCACACACGGCTACATATCAAGCTATACATTTCCAGCATAAGCTGACCTCTCATTGTACGGAATCCTATACAATGTGAAATCAGCTTATACTGGAATTGTATAGCTTGATATGTAGACATGTTCACGTAGATGATTTTTGTTTTAGAATATTTAGTTACTTCGAAAATATCTACGTCTATACATTTAAAAATTAAATTCGGTTTTCATGTCTGTCTTTGAGGCCACGTTGTTCTTCTAAACTGCGCAACGGATTTTGATGCTGTATTCACCATCATATAGAGAACATTTATTCCGGAAGATTTATGTGTATAATTGGCTAATATTAATCGTACATTGTATTTTTTATCTCACGAAGCGACGCGCGCTTTACTTGTGGTAAACTAGTGTACAAACACGCTGTAAATGCGTGTGCCGGAGCTCTCGGTACTGTCCAAGACACAGGCGAAATGTGTGTGTGTGTGTGTGTGTGTGTGTGTGTGTATTATGTGCTGATGCTACTCGTTTTCACGCACACATTCACAGCGTGTTTGTACACTTCGTTAGAGATGAACCATTCTAAAAATGAACGCCCCTCCACAAAACGTGACTATTTCAATGTGTGAGAGGAAAAACTTATTGCAACATTTTACTTGTGTGCGTGTGCCGGCTTTACTGTCAACATGGACTCGTCGCCGCACTTAGAGGTCGACTAATCGTGCGATCAGTCAAAGTAATAACATTATGGCGGGGAGCATGCGCTTTGTATGGAACGTCACGTTCGCTCTGTCGCGCGTTCGTGTCATTTATACACTAGCTGGCCGACAAATCCGGCTGTTTGACGTTTGGGCAAGTCGGGGGTACCGTTTGCATAAAAAAATCTGTGTTATTTTTTATATTTTATACACCGAATTAAGAATGATATAGAATCATAACTCTCTTACGAAGCCCGCTAAAACATGGTCCCAAACTCATACTACTAAACTGATAATACTAACGCAACACGCACACAGACAAAACATAATACTTTGCTAAATTAATTTTTCGTACATGAATTCGCCCACCCATTCATTTGGGCCGCAATTTTATTTAGTAAGATAATGTTAGAGTGAAACGGAAATATCGAACCCAGGGAGTGGGTACGAGATGGATTATTAAGTGACATGAGCGTCGAGGATGGTGTAATGCTACTACATTACACCATCCTTGACGCTAAAGTAGGAGTCGGTCATTTATTATGAACTCAATTATTATGAATTAATTTGACACCTCTTTACCTTGTTTCCAATATTCTATTCTTTAAAAAAGAAACTAAATAGTTATTTTATTACTTTAATAAATATCTATTTTAATTGTAGAGAGGAAATAATTATTTCCATCATAAATTTCATTTCAATTTTTTTAAAGTAGGTAGCATAATAAATGCAATTTCCTTGATGTTTAATAGTTTTTTCTTGATAAGTAATCTTATGATTGAAGGTCATTAATTTGCAAACCCCCATCAGAAGTACGAGCCAAAATTTAAGGGGTAATTGTACTCAACATATATTGGCTACTCAACAACTTTAGGGACAACCAGGAAACAACTAGGGAACCCGTTTGCGGGAACGTGTTTTTTTTTTATATCCCATCCCTCCCATACACATTGCAATCAGTAGACTGAACACAGTTAGTTTTTAATCATAGTCTGGTAGTTTGAGTAATTTATGCGGCCTACCCAAATGTCTTTTCTTTGGTGTTGTTCGGCTAATCGTTGAGCTCGGTTAAGTTTTGAGTTGAGGTGCATGATTATTGACAAATGCGTGCACTGACTGGATAGGCCCACTCAATCTGTGTGGTTCTTTCCTTAAAAGACCATTTCAGACACCAATCTACATGGTCTTCATATGATCTGACCAAGATTATGTCTGGACTTTAAAGAGATTGTGACCTCTGAGTTTGTTTCGGCCTTTCTTCTCAGAGTAGTCAGATATGAAAGGCCGATGTCATCTAGTTTTTTATTAAAAATATGATTGACGTGTAAAAGTGTTTGTACCTACTTACAGAAATAAATTGTTTATCATTATGGGAGTATCAAAAATATTTCGCGTTTCCGAATAAAGTTGTTCAGTATTATGAACAAAAAACATCTAAATATTGGCTCGCTATTTATCAGCTCATATATGAATGTCACGCAAATGCCACGCCATAATTCTCGTTCTGTATTCTACGATAAAACACTTTTTCGTTCCACGCAAAATCACTAGTAATTGATTTAGTTCATGACGATTTGAATTCAATATAGATTATTTTTTTGCAATGTAATGCAAACAAATTAATTAATTAATACTTTATTAGTTTTTATGCAGGAGCTGGCTAAGTAATAACAGCCGCACAGGTGATCCATCAGGTTAAGCTACGCTTGCCGGGGTTGTCCGTGGATGGGTGACCGTCTTTACATATCGAGACTCCTCCGTGCCTCGGAAAGCACGTTAAGACGTTGGTCCCGGCTGTCATTCGTGGATCTTTGACAGTCGTTACGGGTCATAAGAAGCCCGAAAGTCTGACAATCAGTCTTACCAAGAGAGGTATCGTATTACCCAGTTAATGGGTTGTGGAGGTCAAATAGGCAGTCGCTCCATGTAAAATACTGGTATTCAGCTGCATCCGGTTAGACTGGAAGCCGACCCCAACATAGTTGAGAAAAGGTTAGGCAGATTGATTGATTGATTGATTGATTGATTCGTTTTTATGCAACCTCATCAAAATTTAAATCAAATCAACTCAAATCAGTTTTTTGCAAACGTGTTGTACAGAGGTTGGAATAAGATTGGTTGGACCTTAAATATTAACAGTACTAACCGTACAAATAGTTACAGCAGATTTTTTAAACATACGATTGCCAGTGCGTGACTAATATAAATTAATGTCTTCATTCTCAAAATGTATAGGTACAGCATACTTTTTATAATAAGCATAATTTTTATTATTGATCATACAAGTGGTGTGCACATCTATAAGTGACAAATTCACCGCAAAGCTGTTGTTATAGAATATAATTTAATGTTATGATTTAGTGAATAAGTCGTTGGTGTGTCAATAAATAAATAAATAAATAAATACCCTACTGGCATTAGTTGGTAACCAGTCATCCTCTATTCTTTCTAAGCGGACTGCTGCAATCCACTGTAATCATTGAATCTCTTTTTTGGGGAAACTAAAAGTAAGTAAATGATAAGGGCTCCAAACTTAAGGATAAGAAACACTAACAGGAAATCCCATCCATCCAATTTATAAAAACTCTGTACCTACTTAATATAAAATATATTATAGTTACGTATTAAAAACTGGCTTAGGTTACTGGTTAGGGGGTTAGGTTACTGGTTGCATAATACAGACAACAATATTTTTACACGAGGTTGTTATACGCGAACAAAACACGAATTATGTGACTTTCCTGTGATAAGGTTATCCCGGTTTGTTTTTTTACTTCCTTCTTTCCGTCTTTTACACCACTTTACCACACAGGAGGTCATTTTTGTCCTTGAGCAACTAGTTGTTTCTTGGATTTTTCACTAATCCAAACGATGTAGGCGTCTGTCACTGAGAGGCGAGTTGATTGTAGTTTTTTCGCCCCGCCCACTTGATTGGAGTTTGCGTGAAACCATTTTTAGCGGAATTCGTATTCTATATCATTCTTAATTCGTTGATTTTTTAAGTCAGTCTGTAAGGTCTGGAGTTTAGTTGTTGACCGTAGGGCAGGTCAGCTCAAAGCGGCCACCTCAACTTTGAGTTAAAAAAAAACCTAGTAAACGATAGACTTTTTCAGAGAATTTTACACTATCAGCCATAGAATTTATAAAATTTTCATAATGTGAAATTAAAATTCGCGCAAATTTAAAAATAGTCATGTGATTTGTAAACTTGTCAAAAAACCGCTTTACCCAAGTGGCCGCCCAAAGCGGCCATGGGGATAGGGGCAACGTGGCCACCCCAAAAATACACAGCAAATGTATTTGTTTTCTGTTGAAAAATATTGTGCTTGACAAAATAAAAATACCAAAAATAATTTAAAATACTTACTTCGTACTTTAAAAACTTCTATTAAAATATTAAGAACTTATAATCAGGTTTAGTTTTTGACAATATTTAACATTTTTATTAATCAACAGTAAGTCTTACTTAATTATTTTAACAGTCTCTATGAAAATTAATGCTCTAAAATTAAAAAAAAATCTTAAAAAACAAGTAAAATTTCAATTTACACACACACACGCACACATATAAATCTCGCACACACTCGTATAAATTGATCGCATTTTTTCCTTGTTTTGTTTCTTTATACATATACCTATTTGTACTCGTAAGTTTCTAATGTAAGGGAAGAGCGGAGCCTTCAACTACAGGCATTTTATATGCCTAAATGGAGACTCCTCGACAGGCATTGTAAGCCAAATATGCTATATGATTTTTTTTTTTTTTAATTTCTTCTTTAATTGCCCGGCCCATCGTATCTTCATCCCATGACGCCTGGGTAGTCTTCCTTTTATAGTTGTTAACCATCTAAACAAAATAATTAAGCATTATCTATCGAATCATAATAATTTTACAAAGGGCAAAGCAGTTGGCCGCTTTGCCTTTTTCGGCCATTTTGTTTGAATAATGAACTGCTCTCACATTATTTATTGTATTTCAGAGAGAATAGAAAACAAACAAAGCCAAATAGATAAGTAACAATACACGTTCAATAAAAGCATTGAAATATAACAGAACAGCCACGCCGTGCTATCAATTCTTATAACCGAAAAATGAAGCGTGGCCGCTTTGCCTCCTATGGCCGCTTTGAGCTGACTTCCCCTACTTACCTACACGCCGGTGACTGAACAACCAATGACAAAGACCAATTATGTGTATTGCGTCTATAGGTACACCTTCTTTGCATGTGAGTGTAACTGCTGTGGAGTGGCGTTCATTTTTAGAATGCTTTATCTCTACCACAAGTAAAGCGCTTCGTGAGATAAAAATACTGTTACTAAAGAAATCTCGATGTTATGTCAAATTGTTAAAACAGTGCGGCTAGTAAAATAATTATTTATTTAAACTTATTGGTATTGTCCGCAGTCAAAACAGTCGAACGTGACGCTGCTTCACTTCATAGTGCGCACGTACATGCGGTCGAGTGGCGGCGCGCTGTCAGACGGCTGCGCACTGCCCGTGCCCGAGCCTGGCGATGTCGCCCGCGCTGCTACCCTAGACTTCGCTGATGTGGCCACGCATCTCACCACGCTTAGGAACCAGCTTGATGGTAAGCAGTGTCACCAATGTTAGAGACCACTTAGGTTTGCTTTTATAGCGTCGAATGCATGACATTTACATCAATATTTTATGATAGTTCTTTCTAATTGCAAATTAATTAATAATTACTTTTTTTTTTCAATAACAGCTTGTAAGGATAAAATGAAGAAAGTTATAGAAACCGACGCTCAAACACGCAATCTCAACGAAGAGTCACCGACTGACGAGGGAAAGAGAAGGCTAGAGGTGTTCAAAGACAAGATGACCGTATTCCTAAATGCAGCCGAAGAGAAACTAAAGACTGAAAATGAAAACTTAGACGAATGCCGTACGAAATTCATCGCGACTGTGAAGTTTTACCAGTACACTCCGAAATGCGGTAAATTGGAAGACTGTGAACCGAAAGAATTTTTTTCACTGTGGACCTCATTTTGTAGCGATTTCAAAGATATTTATAAGAAGGAAGAACAAATTGCGATTAAAGAAAAGTTAGTATTGCCGCGAGTATTCAGCGGTTTTTTATTTTAGTGTCTCGTGCCTTTTCGACATCCAATGTAAGTGTACTACAGTCCGGCCGTCGCGATAATGCGTCCCTGACACCTGTCAGTTAGACAATTTCTTGTTGTAATCAAGGACCATACAATCCCGGTTAAGAATTTATTTCGAAGGGGTAAGCCGTTTATGAGGTTACCTTTATCATTTGTAACTCTTTGAATGGGTTTTAGGCTTGAAACCCAGTAAAAGTGGTTTCCCTTCAATATGGATAACCCATTCAATGGGTTCTATACTGAAACCCAGTGAAAGGGTTACCCCTTCAGTAAGATAACCTATATAGTATAAGGGTTTTGTAGCTATTTACAATGTATGCCCATCATCAAGAGGTCATATTACATTGCTCCGAGTCAGAATGTTACAGTCCGCGAGGCCTAAGCTAAGCTTTGCATTTGTGCGAGTGATAACCAAAGAAGTGTAGTTGCGTCGCGCGAGGGACGCACCGCGCCTCAGGCCGATTGCCAAAAGCAGTATAAACCGGTTTTGAACCAGCAAAGGACGCGTCGCGCTTTAGGCCGGACGTCACACCTACACTGCTATGTGCACTCACACAAATGCAAAGCTCAGCTTAGTCCGTGTCGCGGGTAGTTCGAAATAGATACCGTGGCCCTGGCACGGGCAACTGAAGGGACATGGGTGGGTTTTAGTCAGTAAAAGTCTGTCTCCCGCTCTGCCCAGAGCGGGAGAAGTCATTTGATGATTTCCCATCCAAAAAAAAAAAAAAAGGCCTCACGGACTGTACGCTGTTATTTTTAAGAGCTTAATTTAAGCCGTTCAAAAGGGTTACCCACATCATATGGTTTTTGATTAACTGCTTAGAAAAACGCATCGAAAACCCTTTTCAATGGGTAACCAAAATAGTCCCTGGTAGTAATAAGGATCAAATTTACAAAACACATATTCGTTAGTATGAAACTGGCCGGACTGTAGGATCGAGATGCTTTATCGTTATTATTCGTCGTTCCCTTGGTGCAAAGGATCGTAACCACATACGACGCGTCACCGCAAGTCATGCGAGATGCTATAAACAATAACAATTACTTTAAAACTCTATTGTTTCAGGTTAAAAGAAGCCAAAAAACTTCAAGAAGAAAGGAAACCTCTCACTCAGCCTAAAAAAGAAGGCGGCTTGAAGGCGCGCTTACAGAAGCTGTCTAGTACAAGAAAATAATACTTCTTACCTAATTTGTTTCAAATGCACAAACATTGTATTATTATTTATTTGCATTCCAAACATATAACATTCCACTGAAATCTAATAACAAGAAACTAACAACTCCATGTAGGTACATTCCTTTAATAAAATTTTATTTTTGTAATGTAAGATTAGTTTTGTGTAATGTTTGATATTGTATTGAAGAAAGGCCTAAATTTCAGCTAGAGGCCTAATCCTGAAAGAATTGTTACTTTTCTTTTTTGAAGTGTCTTGTATCACATTCGCTATTGCCTATACTAATTTACACTTTTAATGGAGCTAGTACTATATCTGGTTTAAGCTTGCCGAGCCATACAAAGTTGTTTGAATTTAAAAGGTTGCAGGGATGAATTAAAACAATGCAAAATGTGTGTGACCGCTTTGATGTTCTAAACTCCATAGTGGAATTGAATACGGTTTTCACCATCATTTAGAGCATTTATTCCTGAAGGTTTAAGTAGTAATACATTAATATTTAACTAAATATAGCAACATACAGAATAGCAATATACCTACAGAAATCTCGATATTTTGACATTAGAAATCTCGCCATTAGATCGTGCGAAGCAGGGCCGGGTCGCTAGTGTTGTATATAATACTATACACAATATAGTTATTGTACAAGGATTACTGGGAGGAAACTCTTAAAAATGAGTGAATGAATGGTGGCAGGTTCCCTAAAAATCATAATAAATAAAATTGGTACTTAAACTATGAATCATCCAGAATACCATGAAGTATTCCTGCACATAATAATATGTAATTGTACCTGATATACTGTTTTTTAATGCATTATGTTAATTTTAATGTCTGATTATGTGCATAGTTATTCATCTAAAAATGGTGCTGTAACAATTGTTGTATCTGTAAATATTATTATTTAAACAATATAAAACTCAAATATTATGAATAAAAGCTTTTATTACATGTAATCTAAACATTTTTGTTTCCATATTTTATGGAACTTCTTATCTATTTTCCTGTTGGTGAGAGTGTCACAAAGTTTGAGTAATGCATTTTTGAGAGCATGCCATTGCATAAGGCTCAAATGGCTTGTAAGTGATTTACAATCAGATTCATTTCTAAACAGTTCCTCTCTTTCAATAAACATCTTTAAAGAGCTAGAATTTGTTATTTTCTCATGAGAATGTTCAATCACAGCCACAGAGGGAAGAGGGGGTGGTGTTTTGTTGTTCTTTGTAATATTTTTATTAGAGTTGAGAAGAACTTTAAAACTTTCTCTAGATAACACGACGCCATGATCTATTTTTGATACAGTTGGCACTGGTAACGGGCTCTCAAGCCTTTTTTCCAACAATGGCAATGGTTTAATAACTTCTTCCTGATCTAATTCAGCTTCATCTTCATTAATTTGGTTTACATAGCCAAGTATATTATCAAACAGATCATTATCGTCACCGTCAATCAAGGTATTATCAATGTCAATATATTTCTTTTGAGCCCAGTCAAATCTACCAAAGTCGTCAATATGCTTCAGACCCAACCATAAGTCAAAGTCTTCAGGTAGTTTATAATTGTCTGGTAGAAAATTGAGGCCTTTCAGTTGTAATTTAACTAAATAGGGATACAGGTTTGAATACCAGGTTGCAGTGTGCTGTAGAAGCACCATACTCATAGACCACAGCCTACTCAAAAGGGCATATGGTAACAAGCTCATCCAGTGACTCTCACCTCTCTTTATCCTGTCCAAATAAAACACTGCTGCTTGTTTTGAGCATACACAAACCCTCAACATTATCTTTGCAAATGCCATAATTCTTAATAAAACATATTCCAGCATCTGCCTTGTTGGTAAGTAAAGATCATCATCATTCTCTGATGGCAGAGCTAATGAAAAGTTTTCAATCTCTTTCAAGACGTTTAAAGCCAGGTACTTCTTCAGAGCGGTGTTTACTTTTCTTAAATTCCTGTAGCCTAAATCATTGCGGAACTTTTTATCATATTTGTATAAAAATCTTGAGCAAATAGCACTTTCTTTGTGTAGAGGCGACTGCTTTGACAACACTTTGATAATGTTATTAAATATATGTTTTAATGCTGATACATCTGGAAAAGCAAGAAAACTAATTTGGTGGAATATTATTGTGTACATAATGTTCTGCATCACAAAGTAGAGGTGTGATGCTGACTAAATAATGTATAAAAAACTAAAAATGATGATGAGCCACCCCAATTAAACAAGTAGTCAAGGATAGGAAGACGATGAATACTGTCAAGGACCTAGAATAATATTTTTTTGTGTACTTATTTACAAAGAGCAGTTTTTTGGAATTGTAAACAACATAGGTATGCCTCTTACCAAATTTGGTTACACATAAAAACATGTTTACTGGTGGTGGTAAGAGAGTAGCACAGTTCCATGGCTCTAACATTATAGTAACAAAATTGTTATCTTAAGATTATTCACGAAAATAAAACGGCTGTTTTTATTGAAAACTGAAGTTCATAACAATAACCTCGAATTCGAAAGTTCAAAGTCGACATTTTATTTTGACGTCACGTCATAACAAGCAGGAATAAAATCATGGAATTAGTATGTACCATACTAGCTCAATTTTTAACCGACTTTTTAAAGGGGGAGGTTCTCAATTTGTATGTTTTTTTTTGTGTTTGTTACGCGATTTCTCCGTCAATTGTGGACCGATTTTGAAAACTCTTTTTTTGTTTGAAAAGGTATGCTCTCGAGGTGGTCCCATTGTCACCAAGTCAGAATCTGATGAAGGGATCTCATAAAAATCGAGGGAAACCCTCAAATTTTATAGACACACCTATAGCGATTTGCGGGAAGCACTGTACTTTATAACCCGTCGATTTATTATAGTTGTTACATTTTTTTTGGTATAATATATCCTTTTTAGTGTAATTTTGGTATCCCTGAAATACGGAAATCGAAAAAAAAACAAAAAAAAAAAAATTTCAACGAATACCATCGCCTAATCAAGCCTTCGGGACCCAGTGGGATGTGGAAGTAATAGGGTGGGGAACGCCATGGGTGGGATACCTCAAGGACCTTGACCTCAGGGTAATTGACCTTGACTTCAAGGTCAATGACCTTTAGCTAAAGGTCATTGACCTTAGAAAAATCACTGATATTATAAAAAAAAAATCTTTATTTCACAAAAATAGCCCTTAACAATATCCTTATGACTATTGACCTCAGGGTCATTGACTTTCAAAATGTCCTTGTCCTTGTCCTTGTTGTTGATATTAGACTATTGTAACTTAGATAAATTACAAACTGATTCACTAGAAAGTGAAAAATAAAACTTTTTTCCAAAAAAAAAACAACCGACAAAACACTAAGTATAAAGTGAAAACTAAAATACAGATCCAAAGACACCGACTTCCGAAATTAAAGTTATTTTACACTTTGTAGTGTTTTTTTTGAAAGTCGTCTTTTTTTAAGTTTTTTTTCTAATGTGCGTGCGTCTGTTAACGTTAAAATATTACAGTGTATGTTTTAAGGACTATAACTACAAAGTCCATGATTTAAAATCTGTGCAGACGACAAGAGTGTGTATTTAGTTAGACGATAAAGAGGCGTCGGCGGGGCGCTGAGGAGGTAAACAGGCGCCGAATTCCATTTCTAACCTAATGGCGCCTCTTCATAATCAGCGATCATAAACTTTATCACCCCCTTTTGGATTATTTTTGAGACAAAAAGTAGCCTATGTCCTTCCTCAGGATGCCATCTATCTTTATGCCAAATTTTATCGAAATCCGTTCAGTGGTTTAAATTAGTTTTTCAGGTAATCGTCTACTGTGAAGAGGCGTCATAAGGTTTCATGTACACGACGCCGGAGCCGCACCGGAGCCACCCCAGCACCGCGTGTAGGTTAGGTACGCACGGCTACAGATCAAGCTTTACATTTCCAGTAGCCCTTAGACTATATTTTAATTTTAAAAAATTAGGGTTATCGCTTTAGATTTTGAAATATTTGTATTTTTGTTTTTTGATAGCGTAATAAAAACAAAACTAAATGTGTAATCTAGCCTGGTCTATCCACTATAGGAAACAGTAATTAGTCTACCAGTCCATAGAAATATTTTGTGTAAATAATAGGTTGGGGAAAAAGTTTCTTCGCATTTTTTAAGAAAATTCAAAACATTTTTTAATAATAGGTCTTTACCTATGAAATTGCCGTTTTGTTTGAAAAATTTAAACGAATTTTTTTCATGTATTTTTTATTTGTATTAATCGAAGTAATCACCCATGCAATCAATGCATCTTTGCCAACGCAGTGGCAGTTTATTAATGCCCTTCTTCAATCAGCTGCTTTAATCAGCTGCTTTAATCAGCTGGACGGGAGGCAACAAATTCTTCAAAGGCATTTTGTACTGCCTCTTGTGGTATTGAATTTTTTTCCCGCCAAGAAGTTATCCAAATTCTGGAAAAAGTAGTGGTCTGTAGGCGCAAGGTCTGGTGAGTACGGCGGATGACGGAGAGCTTCCAACCCCAGTTCTTGCAACTTGGAGACCGTCTGCTGTGAAGTATGAGGTCGCGCGTTGTCGTGCAGGAGCAGCGGAGACGAGCGATTGACCAATGCTGGTTGGAGATGTGCCAGCTTCTCCATCATTGTGTTCAGTTCTTCACAGTACACATCTGAAGTAATGCTCACCCCGTTTGGTAAGAAGCTGTGATGAATCACACCGGCGCTAGACCACCAAACAGTGACCATCACTTTTCTAGGGGTAAGTTTTCGTTTAGAGCATTGTTTAGGTGCTGAACCAGGATCCAACCAACTTGCTGAGCGCTTGCGGTTATCAAACAGAATCCATTTTTCATCGCAGGTAACAATGCGGTTCAAAATTCCTTCATTTGTGTGTCTGTTGAGCAGTGCAAGGCACGTCTCGACGCGTGTTTCGCGCTGGCGATCATTGAGTTCGTGGGGCACCCATTTGTCAAGCTTTTTTACCTTGCCAATTTGACGCAAATGGACCAATATTGTTTTGACGCTAACGTCTTAAGCTGCTGCTAATTGAGCCGTAGATTGTGTATCATCAGCTTCCACAATCGCCTTTAATTCGTCATTGTCGACCAAAGTCTTCGGACGACCGCGAGGTTAATTTTTCAGGTCGAAATTTCCAGAACGGAAGCGAGCAAACCAATAACAAGTGGTGCGTTGGTTTGTAGTGTTAGCTCCTTAAACGTCGTTGATGTTGCGTGCCGCTTGTGCCGCGTTGCTGCCACGACGGTACTCATATTTTCTTAACGTATCCATGATAACGAAAAATATTGAAATGCGATGAAAATGTAACACTAATCAATAAACAAATGACTACTTTTGGAAAAAAAAATCCATGTTTTTAAAATAAAATTAATTTGAAATTAGAATTCTTAGCCAAACAAAAATTATTTTGATTTGAAATGGCCAGTACTGCAGAACGGCAATTTCATAGGTAAAGACCTAATATACATTATTTACATTTATCTAAAGTATGTAGGTACCATTTTGTTCGATAACTTTTTGCCATCTTGTAGGTAGGGACATGATCCCATTGCTATAGAAATTTTGGGACTTCTGATCAAAATACCGCGAGAAGTGGTTTTGGCAGTCCTCTCGTGATGTTAACCTGACACTGCCTAAAGAATTCTGAAGAGACCGAAACAGGTGGAAATCTGAAGGTGCAAGGTCAGGACTATACGGGCGATGCATTGACACCTCCCAGCCAAACTATCTTAATTTTTGCTGAGTGGCTAAAGATGTGATGAGCTCTAGCGTTATCATGATGAAAAACCACACCCCTTCTGTTGATTAATTCCGGCCGCTTTCTCTCAACTTCTTGCTTTAATCTCATCAGTTCTTCGCAGTAGAGTTCAGAATCGATGGTCCTGCCTGGTGGTAACAGCTCATAATGAATAATGCCCTTCCAATCCCACCACACACACAGCATCACCTTGTTGCGAGTTAACCCGGATTTCGCCACAGTCTGTGAAGCCTGACCGGCCTTTGACCACGACCTTTTTCGCACGTTCTTGTCGTACGTGATCCACTTTTCATCACCAGTTATCAGCTTCTTCAAAAATGGTTCGGTTTCATTACGTCGTAATAAAGAATCACAAATGAGTACACGGTTCATTAGGTTTCTTTCAGTGAGCTCGTGAGGTACCCAAATATCGAGCTTTTTTGTGTACCCAGTTTTTTTCAAATGCGCCAAAACTGTTTTGTGGTCAATTCCTAGTTCTTCAGCTACGTCGTAACTACTGATATGCCAATCTTGCTCCACTTTTTCAAAAATGGCATCCATTTTATCCGTAATAGGGCGACCAGAGCGACGTGCATCTTTGACATCAAAATTTCCGGGTTGAAAACGCTTAAACCTAATTTGTGCTACTCTCACAAACAACGCAAATTTTTTTCGCGGCTTACGTTGCATTTTTACCTTTTTTGTAGTAAAATTTTAAAATGTATCGAATTTCTTCATTAGATTCACTCATCTTGACAGTACGAAAAACAAATGAAAATCCCACATTTTCCTAATTTGAATTTGGAATCTTTTCTTTAAAATTTAATCTTTCAATGATACCAAGACTAGCCAGATACAAATAGTATAGCCAAAGAGATTTCATTTTAAGTTCATACATACTATAATGCGAAAAGACTTTTTCCCCAACCTAATAAATTAATAGCATAAAGTAAGCCAAAAATACTTTAACCACTTTTAGCGGAATTTCGTAAATAATTTCTTTACAAAACTAGCAACTTTTTTCTTTGATGTAGCCACAAACTGGATGGTACTAACCTAACGGCAACACTGTTCTGTGGACTTTCTGAGATTGACTGACCGGCCGGCAATACACTGTAGCGAAGCGTAAATATTCATTTTGGATTAAAAATAGGTTTGTACTGAATCTTCAACTTTATTTCGTTGATGACAAAAGATACTCTGTAGAACACAAAATATTAATTTAATAAAATACTGTTTTAGATAAGCTGTGTTGACTACAATATGCCTAAACACAAGAAGCAAGAAAGCTCCAGCAGTTCTGATAGTGATGATGGACCTGTCGACGTAAGTGTTCTAGTCTAATAAAGTTTTATGCAAATCTTGTTATGTAGTGCAGAATATATTTTATTATTTCTAGAAATTAATTACGTACACGTGTAATGTAAATGCAAATGGCCAACAAGCAGCAGGTTAACTAAGCGACCCTTTCGATACTCTGTAGGTATTGTTACAAGTTGTTTATTTTTCTCTTGTTAGAGCAAAACGAGTGAGTAGGTACCTACTTGAGTAGTTTTCTTGGGCACTGGTTTAAAATTGTGTTCCTAGCACAGTCAAAATAGTCTATTGCTGTCAGTATCTGAATTAGATAGGTACCTATGAATTTGTTGTCAGATTTGAATTAGATAAAAGTTTTGAATACTTATATGAATATCAAATAATTTGTGTTCTCGATGTTTCGCCTCAACAAAACTAGGAAAACTAACTAGGTAGGTAAAACTGAAATAAAATTATAATACCTACCTTACCTACTCATCTATTTTTATCTCTGAAGTGAAGTTTATACTTCTATTGCCAACTTTGTTTATTGAGTTATTTACCTATACATATAAAAACAAGCGGGTCCAGTTATTCAAGTCATTTATTTATTTATCTTTCAAAATTACTGTAAACAACCAGACTTGAAAAAATGGTGTCTGCATTCCATATCCATAAGCAATCTTACTTCAATTGGACAAGTTGCACTATTACCTGTCTATGAAACATATTATATAATTGTTTAATTATTTACAGAGAAATCCTTCTGTAGAAAAGAAAGCCAAAATGGGCAGCAGAACAGCGGATAAAGAGCCAACTTGGGTTATTCAAGGAAAGAAATTAGTTAAAATCAGGGAGTTCAAAGGAAAAGTTTATGTAGATATAAGAGAGTTCTATGAAAAGAATGGTGATCTGTTACCAGGCAAGAAGGGCATTAGCATGACACCTGAACAGTGGAAAAAACTGATGTCATTGAGTGATGAAATAAATGAAACACTTAATACCTCATGCTGAGCAAAATATTTCTTGTTGTTTCCTATAATAAAGTGAGTTATCGTAAAACAATTGCTTGTTTTAATTTATGCATAGTTGCCTGCTCTTTAAGAATCGATAAAGGCTGGAATACACATATTTTGTAGTAGTACATAAGCATGCTAGTTTCGAGCAGATGCTACTTAGTAGCATACCTACAAAGAGAGCCGATAGACAGATTTTGTCTAAGCACACAACACCACTGCGGGCCAGGGGATGAAGACAATACAGTGGTTGCGATTGGCCGACGCAACAATGTTAGGACGAATGTTCCAAACATAGTGATGCACCCGTCAGTTTGCAACAATAATATTGATATTGATAAAATGGATGTCTATTAATTCGATTTTTTTACTAGGTACTTACTACTATACTGATAGGGTGTTAACTGGGTGCAAATAAAACATTGACGTAACACTTCTTTAACTTTATTTAAGTCAATCAGCTAATCTAATGGACTGAAAGTATGTCTAATAAAAATAATAGCAATGTCAATCCCTGTCGTAAAAAACAATTAAATTATATGATTTCAAAATCACTTTTACACATCATTATTATTATAACAAGTTAGCTGGAGTCGACATTTCCTAACTGACTAGGTATCGTTTTGAAGTTGTAACAACACTACAGCATTAGTACCTACAGATAGAAAGGGTCAGACGTAGGTACTGACAATATCCTAATGAGAGAAAGGTACTTGTGCCATTTCATGTAAACAACCCGTATAGCTTGAGCCCTGCAATTATTCATAATATTATTAAAATGATAAATATTATTTTATCTACTCTTAACGTAAAATTCTCGGATATTTATAAACTTCAAAACGAGTTTATAAACAATACCTACCGATTACCGAAATTTAAAAATAGAAACATTTATCACTTTATCTCTAATGCCCTGGCCACACTAACGTCAACGTCAATGACGGTAAAAAAAATGGTGAATAAATTCGGTCAAATTATCGCGGTAAGTGGTGCTACACCTACGGCCAACGTCCTTCTTCATCGCGATATTAACGGCATATCCCGTTAATGTGGCCGCGACATAACAAAATAATGTTATAAAACATTTTTTTACCATTACGATACAGGGCAAATCCAAGTAGTTAATCCTAATATTTAATAAGTCCTCCTTATCACAAAAAAAATGTTGCTAATTATAATTAGCAACATTGTCCTTTCGTATACGAAAGGACAATGGGTAATCTTGTTAATGGGCCCCATACCCAAAAATAAATTTGACTGTAGCATTATGAACTATGGCTGTCTTTTATGTCCTCGTGGAGTAGTTAAATTAATCCCAAGACAGCATGTCTGAATTCACTCGGAGAAAAAAGATATGTGAAGAAGTTATGTTGATTAAATAAACAACCTGCCGTTGGTGCAGCCATTGCGTGGGACAATATTATAGTTGATAATTAAGTATAATAATTGAATGTAATTATTAAATAAAACCTAATAATTAAATTATCATTTATATTAATTATAATAATGGTTTTGATGTACTCTTATGGCATACTCAAATGGACTCAGACCAGACCGTACTCGACGCCATGGATAAGGTGGTCCGTAGGTATGCATGCTGCTGACTGCGTATCAAATGCATCACCCACGAACGTGACCCCCCCGGGACTGATCCCGGGGGATGCATCGAGATGTTGTTGCGGTGGACAAGGGCCTCACCCCGCTCTCCTTGGCGAAAGAGAACTGGTGCAAACCTGCAGTACTTGATGCTAACGATCGTGGGAAGTATGGCAAGGCAAAGAGCTTCATGGGCGCTTTTTCCGGTTCCTCCATGGGCCTGATGTAGACTTTTTGCCGTCTGTATCCTGGTTGCGTTTGTGGTTGTTGGGGAAACCAAAGGTTTTATCTGTGCGATTATGGATGAAGTTATCATGACGAATAATTATCGGAAATGCATTGTCAAGGACGGTACGGTTACCATATGTCGGGCATGCCAGTGTCCCGGTGAATCAATCCGACATATTGTTTCCGGTTGTCCTTGTCTTGCTAACGGCGAGTACTTGCACAGACACAATCTAGGGGCTAGGATTATCCACCAGCAACTTGCCTTGCAGTACAATCTTGTAGAGTCCGAAGTACCGTATTACAGGTATGTGCCCAACCCAGTTCTCAAAAATGGTCACGCCAAATTGTACTGACATCGATCTATCATCACTGACAGGACTGTTGTAGCCAATAAGCCTGATATTGTGGTGATAAAGTGACGAGAGCGCCGTGCAATGATTGTTGATATCGCTATCCTTTATGACGAGAATCTCGTGAAACTGAGAAAGTTAAAAAAATCAAGTACCTATCTTACTTAGCAGACGAGGTTGTCGACATGTGGGGCGTGGACTCTGCAATCATTATACCTATAACCGTTACGGTTAATGGCTTAATAGCAGAGAACCTCAACCAATACCACAGAAGCCTTTCATTGCGTGGCTGGGTCAAAGGTTTGATTCAGAAAGCAGTAGGTACTCCTGGACACGGCACGCATAGTGGGGAGGTTTCTCTCTCTAGAGCCCTGACCACCGGTAGCTTGGACTCTGTTCCCGATATCGGTGGGCTACTATTTTTATATGTTTTTATTTTATTTTATGTTTTTATAAAAACATTTTTAAATGTAAATGTAATGAAATAAAGGAATAAAAAATTAAGAACTGTCGTCGACACTATCCATGTACGGTGTGGACTGGCGCTTGGTACGGGCACTGAAATCTATAGACAAGGATTCCAGTGCTTTTGTTAGGATAGATAAGTCAAGGACTGGTTCTGCATCTCAAGGGGTGTTAGACAGGGTTTTGTATCGTCACATGGCTGTTCAATTTGTACATAGATAGTAGTCTGACAAATTTGAAAAAGGGTGAGTGCGGATTGAGGATGAATGTGTTGCCTGTCAAATACCTTCTCTACGCAGATGATCAAGCTCTACTGGCATCGTCAGCAGAATAGTTGCAAGTCATGGTGACTGTGATGGATGAAGCATATAACATGAAAGGGATGAATATAAATGTGAATAAGGTGAAGGTTATGGTGTTTGTAAGAGAAGAGGATGTCTGTGTGTGGATGTGATGTGAAAATAAATGATAACGAATGTGGAGCGAGCAAATGAGTTTGTATATTTGGGGAGAGTGTTTACAAGAGATGATTGACTGTTTAGAATAAAGATTGACGAGACCCGGCTGTCATTCGTAGATCTTTGACAATCGTTACGGGTAGTCAAAAGCCCAAGTCTGACAACCAGCCTTACCAAGGGGTATCGTGTTACCCAGTAACTGGGTTGTGGAGGTCCGGTAGGCAGTTGCTCCATGTAAAATACTGGTATTCAGCAGCTGTATCTGTAGGTTAAACTGGAAGCCGACCCCAACATAATTGGGAAAAGGCTAGGCAGATTTGAATGATGTGATTAGGCAACGGGTGCGCAATTTACAAGGCAGATGTGAGTAAAAACACCGGGAGGGGACATTTATTATAGTGATGTTCTTCAGAAAGGTCAGGTGAAAACGAGGCAAAAGATGTAGGTATATAAGGGATCGTAGAAGTGGCGTTCTGTAGTTTCTGCCTACCCCTATGGGAAGAAGACGTGATTTATGTATGTATTATATAAGTAAAAAACTCTCCTATTCTTTTATTTAATTATTTTTCTATTTGTTAAACCAACTTATTTTCTTCACATATTTTTTCTCCCATTGAATTCAGACATGCTGTCTTAGGATTAATTAAACTACTCGGTGAGGGCAACAAAGACCGATATAGTTCATAATGCTACAATTAACTTGATGTCTGGGTACGGCCTAGCCATTCTCCTTTGCTGCCAAATATTAGAATTTTATGGTCACTGGTTCAAATGTTATAAAGGTTCATAGATGACCGATCAGGAGAGCATTTATTTATAATATCTTAAAAACTAAGCCACCTAGCCCCAAAATTAGTCACAACTTTTCACCGAAAAGGCTTTTTTTGGCGAAAAGTTGCGACTGATTAGCTACTTTTGGGAGAAAACAGATCTTCGCTAGGTGGCCTAGGTTTTGAGGTATAAATGTGGCCAAGCTGGGAAGATGCTCTTCAGATCGGCCACCTATGAACTCATCTTTTGAACCAGTGACCGACAAATGCTGATATTTGGCGGCAAATTATGACTGATGAGCGATGGTGGCCATGACAGTGTCAGTCACACGCGTATTTATTCCATTTACTCTTTCCGTATCACGTGCTAGTTTGTTATTGTCGCGAATCATATAGACTACTATTTTAATTCGGCAGCATTGACGGGCACAAAAATTCCCCGTGGTTCCAGGGACTACGGCAGGGGCAGGGACCACGGGTAATAAACGGAAAAATCGATCTAGGTCTCATTTCTGGGAAAATTAGTTTTTTCTATTTTCACCCGAGCAAAGCTCGGTCGCCCAGGTTTAATTAATTCCGCAAAGTAACGTCCATTAATGAGCACGAGGTCTGTGCTTTCATGAAAAAATGTACTCACTCGGAGAGTATGGTATACACATAATAGCAAACAAGTATGCTTTTTTAGTAGCTTGTGTATTCCAGGCTTAAATGGGTAGCTATGTTTCTCCATACAGATTGTTTATTGTGTGTGCATGTTAGAAAGATAAAGAATATTTGTATTTGTATTTGTAAAGAATAGAAAGAATATACGTTTATTTGCGGTAAACTTGACGCAAAGAACACACAAAATAAAATAATTAAAGGAATGTTAATCAGAATGTTTTATTTATTAGGCAAGTAGATATGTTTAGTAGTGTAGTGCCTTTCAATGTGATCAAGTTAGATTAGAAGATATAAATAACTGGAATAGATACTGATTATCCTTTCTTCTATAATCTGAGCTAATTATCAATTTATTAAAAATTTTGTCAGCAGTAATGTAAAACAATATTATTATTACAATTACACTTTAGTTTACCCTGAAATAATGATAAGCTAAGTTAGTTAGGTTTTCCAAAAAGCTAGACAGTGAATGATACTAATTGCCTATTTAATAAGTCACACTTTCCGAGGCATACCCATATAGACCGTATGCCTCGGAAAACGCGTTTATCGACATAAACGCGTCTCGAAATTTATTTACGACAGCCCTCGACTTCTAGAGGGAGAAAATAAATAAACACAAATTAAATAAAGTCCTTTATTGACAATACAAGACTTGAAATGTAGATGAGGCAGAGTCGCTTTACAGTTCCTACCCTTTGGTTTAAAACCTCTAGGTGTACGTAATAACTATAAAAATAAAACAGGTACAATATTGAGCAACCCTCACTTTAAATACCAACGATGCTTTAGGGCGCAAACATTATACTTAATTCATATCATGCTGTTTTGATTGTGTTTTTATCGTAATATAATGCGATAATTCTGCGTGATTTTTCAGAGCACTGTACGTTTTGTTACCCATCTCTGTGAGCTTTAAATTCAGTGAAGTGGATAGTCGACTTATTTAAAATTGTTTTGCCCTAAAACTTAACAAGATTTACGGTACATAGTCGTACTGCTTGAAAAGTATAAATTATCGAGTATAAACTAGCGAGAAGGAAACTAAACATGCTAAATCCATCACAAAACATTGGAATATACTCTTACCTTGTCCCACAAATAAAACTAACTATATTGTATATAAAGGAGGAACGCGTATATCAACCTGAGATTTAGATTTCAGATCGTTATAAAGTGTATCTAACAATATAACATTACATGCTATCTATAACATCGAGTTTATAAGACAAGAAGATCAGTATATAAAAATACATGTACACTAGACACCTACTTAAGGTTATGCTAGTCGGTCATTCTTCCATACAAACATAGTATGGTTACTCGTCTGTTTGACAGTGTACGTTCAGAACTAAAAATTATATCAATTTGTCTCGTCATTATCTCCCTGTAAGGAAGCTGAATCGGAAAAACAATATAGGTTTAGAAGTTATGTCCGTCGAAACTTCCATATTTCAACACTAATTTTAACGTAAAAAATGAGCTCCCAGAGTAAGAACTTGGCAAAATTGTTAACGTACAGGGACAGATAATTTATATAAGAATTCAAATAACTTTATTTTGAATAACTACATCCAGTAGCTTTTTCATAATATCTTTAAGCCCAAAGGTCTATTCATGAAATTTTACGCGCTCGTTTCATTATAAATCATCGTCTATTTCACTAAATAGCATGCATATTAGCCACGCCACCAACGAGTTCGAACCGCCGACTAGTGCAACTTTAATAGAAAATATTTAATTTGATAAAATTGACTAAATTTTAACCTAAATGGAAACATTTGGCATGAAATTACACAACTATTGTATGACATATTATATGGCATGAGTAACAATTTATTACCTAATAAACATGACTAGCGTTACTAGTAACGTTTCAATTTAGTCTTATTCTATGAGGACTAAAAGTTCTTAAACTTAATTTTCAATAAATGCCCGCCCAATATTATTACAAACATAGTAACACAATTATGAAACTTTACCCTGGACTAAAGTTATATTTACAAGACTTAAAAAATTAGAGCAAGAAAATCCATCGTGAGTAATGCATTTAAATTAGTTGATTTCGTTTTTTGGTCCTCGGTTTAAAGAACTGATATATTTGAAATATCACTCAGAAAATAGTATTGGATAAATTAGTATTAATATTAGGTAAGATAAATGCTTGCTTCAATAGGCATAATTCATTTAAAAAATCGAAAGTATACACTTATTTAAAGCCTACATTGTTCTACTCTAACTTACTACAGAGCTGCTAGTACGTACTACGAAACAGTAGTTTTCCTTAAAGGTACGCGTTCACTTCTCAATGACTCATGAAAAAACAGATACACAATACAATTTAGTAATCGGGCAAGAAATAACAATCCCAAAAAGTATTGGCAGTACAAAAAAAAAGTTTTCACAATAAATAACTAAAAATAATCCAATTCAACTGGAAATAATTGCCTTAAATAATATTGATACAACTTCCGTGGACACTCGCTGGGTATGTGATCGCATACCTTCATTTTAATTTCTGCTATATATTCACAACTTGCAGTTGGAATTTATTTTATAAATAAGTTATTTTATCTTTGGTTTGATATGGAAACATTCAATCTTGAAATGATCACACATTTCTTGCACCTGAAAAAAAACAATAAACTAATTTTATTAATGAATATCTACATCTTAATTGCAAATTGAGTGGGCTTGTCTAAATATTTGTGGAAAAGATAGCTAAATAATAACACTAGGCAATAAGTTATCTCTTTGTATGTTACTAACACTATATGGAACAACAATACAATACATACATTGTATGTCCGAAATAAAGGTATTCTATTCTATAGCTAAATAGCCAATAGGTAGTTAACTGTTTGAGGATTATTACACGCTTTAGAAAGACTTGAACGTAGCACAGCATCTCGTTATAAGTTTAGCACAGTTGACTAGACTAGAAGCATTATAAAAGCGATAGTGTATCAACTAAAACTGCCGTATCATTTGCCCAGAAACTGCAGGGTAATAGAGCGCTATTGAACGCATTTTGGCTTAGTAATAACAGCCGCACGGGTCGATCCGTGGAGGGGTGAGACTCCTCCGTGCCTCGGAAAGCACGTTAAGCCGTTGGTCCCGGCTGTCATTCGTGAATCTTTGACAGTCGTTACAGGTCGTCAGAAGCCCGAAAGTCTGACAACCAGTCTTATCAACAGGTTTCGTATTACCCAGTTACTGAGTTGTGGAGGTCAGATAAGCAGTCGCTCCTTGTAAAATACTGGTATTCAGCTGCATCCGGTTAGACTGGAAACTGACTCCAACATAGTTGGGAAAAGGCTAGGCAGATTGATTGAGGGTCAAATTAAATTAGCTAGCAAAACTGCAGACGTGATGTGTATCGATATCTAAATAAGATAAAATAAAAAAGATTTGAAAATTTTTTTCGGGGATCAACGACAACTGGTAGTATTGTTACCTTGAAGTATGTTTAGGTATCGATACCAATCATCACGTCTGTGAAGTTTACGATAAAAAAAATAAAACTGTTATTTCAAGTGACTACACTAACCGCGGTCGACGACTCCACAAAAAAAAAAAATCATTATATAAATGTCTTTTTTGTGTTATCATGATTGTCTAGATATAGTTTCGCTAATTAATTTAATTTGACCCTGTATTTCAAAGTATTATTTCTTAGGCTTATTCTTTAAATGTTACTTACCACTTTAGTACCATAATAGATATGAGCAATAGAGCTGATGACGCAGAGCGTGGCAAGCAGCAAGAGCTCCGTTCCTGCCGAGACCGCGCTCCCGAACACGGCGCACAACACTAGCGCGTACGGGATCAGCAGAGCGTTGAACGCCTCGCAACGAGTGTCGCTCATTTGTGACACTATTAGACGACACTGGAAAAGTAAGAAAATATCAGAATGTAAAAGATTATAGTAATCGTAGCTTGCTTGGTAGAAGTTTTCTTAAAATTTGAGTATTTAAAAGATTTCAGTTTGTTATATTTTGTTAAAAAGGAATTATGAAAGTCTGTGAAATCTGAAGAACTTACTACGACGTAGTTATAGTAATAATAGCCAAATTATCAATGACTCGCATGTCTTGGATTTAATAAAAATCTTTGCTGTATAAATTGTAACTAGAAGTACTCGTGAATATTTATAAAGACTTATTTGATTAAATTAAATTATTTGATTAAGGTACCTACTTTTTTTTTTAATAAAAGGACAAAAGCCGACTGCGTTAACAAAAAGATGTTTTTAACTGAATCTACTTGCAATCAACAGCATGTTGTCAATCACATTTCAAATTCACATACGTTTTAATTTGTCAGACTCAATCAATCTGCCTAGCCTTTTCCCAACTATGTTGGGGTCGGCTTCCAGTCTAACCGGATGCAGCTGAATACCAGTATTTTACATGGAGCGACTGCCTATCTGACCTCCACAACCCTGTGATTGGGTAATACGATACCCCTTGGTAAGACTGGTTGTCAGACTTTCGGGCTTCTGACGACCCGTAACGACTGTCAAAGGTCCACGAATGACAGCCGGGACCAACGGCTTAACGTGCTTTCCGAGGCATGGAGGAGTCTCGGTATGTAAAGATGGTCACCCATCCACGGACCAACCCTGGCAAGCGTAGCTTAACCTGATGGATCGACCCGTGCAGCTGTTATTACTTAGCCACGAGCCCCTCGCCCCTAAAGACTTGTATATCATATTTATTGCATTGCAGTTTAAAAGTTTTGTTTTTAAATAAATTATATTATTTGAATTAGGTACCTACTTTTTTTTAGAATATAAGGACAAAAGCCGAAAACGTTAACAGAAAGATGTTTTTAACTGAATCTACTTGCAATCAATAGCATGTTGTCAATCACATTTCAAGTTCACATACGTTTTCATTAGTCAGACTACCTCCACCTATTACGTTAAGCTCTGGTCAAACTGATGAGCATCCCGTGCGGCATGCGATTAAAACGAGTAGGTCAATTGAGCTCGACGTGTCATAGCAGCATTGCACCAGTCATCCTGAGACAAAGTTGAAAGGTCCCGAGTCCATTACACCCGTCACACTGCCAGCCTGTAATTTCACTGGTTTCTCCCTCCGAATCCTACATTCATTCTTTTACAAAGTATCAGATATTCTTGACTTTGAAAGAAAAAGGAGTGACGGCTGACAGTGGAGAGAAAAACGTGTTGCGCCGACCCCAAGGTAACATAATATATGGGACAAGTGTAGGAAGATGATGATGACCTTCTTGATTTTTTTGGTAGGTACCTACTCATAACCTCATTCTACTCGGTATACACTATTATACGAGGGGGGATCAAAAAGTAGTGAGAATGAGATAGATTATAATGACTATTGATAACTTTTTTCTACATAGTCTCCGAGTCTCTCTACACACCGAGTCCAGCGCTTTTCCAAGACTTCAATCCCTTTCAAAAAAAAAGTTTTGTCTTGGTCCTGCAAAAAGCTCTCCACGGCATCGATCACCTCGTTATCGTCTTCGTACCTGTTTCCCCTTAAGTATTCTTTCAATTTGGGGAACAGATAAAAATCGCTAGGCGCCAGATCTGGTGAATAAGGGGGGTGGTCAACCAATTCGAAGCCAGCTTGCTGAATGGCAGCCATCGCAACTGCCGACCGGTGCGCGGGTGCGTTGTTGTGATGAAACAGCACGCCCCTTCGAAGTTTCCCTCTCCTTTTCTCTTTGATGGCATTCCTCAACTTAGGAATTAAAGCTGCATAATATTGGCCTGTAATAGTGGTTCCACGCTCCAGGTAATCAATCGACAATATCCGTTCTGAGTCCCAAAATATTGAGGCCATAACTTTGCCAGCCGATGCCACGGCACGAAACTTCTTCGGGGTCGGTGATGATGGCCGTTTCTATTGCGAAGATTGCTGTTTTGTCTCGGGATCAAAATGATAGACCCATGTTTCGTCCATTGTTACGAAACGAGACCAAAAGTTTTCAGAATCTTCGTGAAACTTGTCCAACAATATCTTCGAAATGTCAAGTCGATTTTGTTTCTGACTGTCGGTTAACATTCTCGGCACCCATCTTGCGGAGACTTTTCTCATATTCAAAGATTGTTTCAATATGGATTGAATACTTCCATATGAAATGCCCGTTTCTTGAATTAAGTATCGGATGGTAACTCTTCGATCGCTCAATACAATTTTCTCGACTTTCGCAACATTTTCTTGGGTGACTGACGTCGATGGACGGCCGCAACGATGTTCGTCTTCCGTGCTCGTTCTCTCTACTCTAAATTGAGAAGCCCACCTTGCGACAGTGGAATAAGGCGGAGCAGACTCTCCTAATGTTGCCTCCAAATCGTAATGAATCTCTTGCGTCGTTAACTTTTTTAAACAGAGGTATTTAATAACGGCTCGCACTTCGTTTTTCTCCATTTTCGAGAACATGTTCCGACACGAAGCAAACAAATGACTACATTAAGAAAAAAACAAAAGAGAATCGAAGATTTTTTTCTTTATTAATATTACAAATATGTATTTGAGCTATGCCTGCCAGTTTTTAATTTTTTTTTCTTACGAGTTTAGAATTAGAGTATACGAACTCTTAATTATCAGAAAAAAATATAGTAGTAATACTTACATTAATATTAGAGAATATAGTTCCGGTGAGTATGTAGAAGATCCTGGGCGCTCGGTTGATGATATCGTTAGGTGAGAAGATGGCCCACAGCGAGCTCAGTGCGAAGAATATGAACAGTGGCACCAGTGGCCGTACTGCCTCGCTGAATGAACGTAGCTTGCCGGTGCCGTCGCGGTACGACCTGGGAATAACATCACGTTATTTACTTATTTATTCTTCAGAAAGCTTCATCATCTGCCTAGCCTTTCTCCCAACTATGTTGGGGTCAGCTTCCAGTCTAACCAGATGCAGTTGAATACCAGTATTTATAGGCAGTCGCTCCATGTAAATTACTGGAGGTGCGATCACCTCCACAATCCAATCACTGGGTAATACGATACCCCTTGGTAAGACTGGTTGTAAGACTTTCGGGCTTCTGACGACCCGTAACGACTGTCAAAGATCCACGAATGACAGCCGGGACCAACGGCTTAACGTGCTTTCCGAGGCACGGAGGGGTCTCGGTAAGTAAAGATGGTCACCCATCCACGGAGTAAGCGTAGCTTAACCTGCTAAACTTGCGGCTATTATTTCTTAGCCACAAGCCTTCAGAAAGCTTACAGTACTTTATATCTTTGTAGGCAAATATGAAAAATTACCGTTATCAATCGTCTTTTATAAGCTTCCACAAATTAAAGGCTATGTTCTTCATTCTTCAGAAAGCTTACAGTTTAACAGGTATATATTTATACAAGTATGCCTGTAATCCCCGAAGGGTTGGGCAGAAGTGTACCTGAAGAACACCCACATTTCGCCAGTTATGTCTCATGTAATAGAGGGCGAGCCTATTGCCATCAACCGGGCACAAATCCAGACTCCGGGCTGCTACTGAGAAATTCCTGATAGAACCCAATAACATATAATTATGTAATTAATTATACAAGGTGTAATTTAAATAACTCAAAACCCTAAAAGCGGTCACTGAATTACTACCAGGGACCAAACATAGAAATCTCGAAAAAAAAATCGACTGTTCCTTACATTTATGATAACCTGACTCGATAAAATGTATGGAAAAGCATGTTTTTTAAACCTTATAAGAACTGTGGTAGCTGAAGCTGCATCTGGAAGCAGTTATTGCTATTAATACGTATTCTTGAAATCGGTGCAAGGATTTGGCGGTACAAGATCAAATAACGGCGCTCGGTGACGATTTATTACTCGATAAATAGCATGGCCTCGATGTTGGATATTTATTTGGTCAGACCTTGAACCTTCTTTTGATTGAAGCTTACCTACGCCAAGCAGTGAGCAACATTGTTTGCTTTATTGTGTCGCTTTTTTCTACCAAATCACTGGTAATTGAAAAAGGGCGGGTGATTTTGTGTATTGGCTAAAAATTAACAACTGTGCCACTCACTTGTAAATATTCCACAAGATGACCGTCTGGCTGGTGAGCATCGCAGAGAAGTACAGCACGAACTCGAACACGACACCCGGTGCAATGCCGCCCGGCAGAGGAATGTGCCACGCTTCCGGCCCGAACACAGATGTCACCAGTAGTAGGATGCAGGAACCCTGCGAGAAATCGTAGAGTTGTTGAACATATAGATTAATCTAACAATAGGTCAGTCACGAGCATAAATATATTCTATGAACAGCTCGGAAATAATATCTGAGGGCAAATAACGTTCAAATTCAAGTCGCAATCTCATGCCAGCGACAATCAAATGTCAAAAATGTAAGTAAACGCTATACATTTTTTGACAGATTGATACTGACATCTCAATCTCAATCTGTCGAAAAATGTATGATTGCAAACATTGTTGAAAATACGGGAATTGCCCGAAAGGAAATCGTTTGGCTTGGTATGGGCATGTGATGAGGAGGGAAGAAACGCATGTGACTAAGAGAGTGATGAATATAAATGTTGATTGATAGAGAGAGATCCGTCTTTTCTTTGGCCTTCCTCTCTGGAAGGCCAAAGAAAAGACGGATCGACGGTGAGAGGAATGATATGAAAGAGAAGGGAGTGAATGATAGCGTAACGTGACAGGGGAGAATGGAAAGAGAAAACGTGCTGCGCCGACCCCACGTAACATGAGGTAAGGGCAGGAAGATGATATGTCTGTCGTCAAGATGACGGCAAATATAATTATGTGTGATCATTTGTGGCATCCACATACATAAGTGGCAGAGTCAAAATGACAAAAAAAAGGTCAATCGCAGCTGTCATTTTCGTCTAGCAAATTAAAAATCATTTTAAGTCATAATAATGCGACAAAAAAGGAGAAACAAAATCCGTAGATTTTCCTGTAGAGTAATAGCCGACCGTTTATTTTGAATAATATATTTTTCACACAAGTCATACAGGATGGATCAGCAAGGTGTGGTCAAATTTAAGGTTTTGGTACAGACCATCAAACTGAACAACTTTCTCCATGGGACCATCATTGTTGTACTAATAATAAAGCTGAAGTGTTTGTTTGTATGATTGAACGCGCTAATCTCTGTAACTACCAGTCGGATTTGAAAAAATATTTTCTGCATGATAGCCCCATTTTTGAGGAAGGCAAAAAGTCAGCGCAGTGCGGGCAGGCGATGCGATGCGACGGGGTGGGTCGGGGGAACGAGAAATTTCACGTGGACGAAGTCGCGGGCAGAAGTTAGTCAGTAACGGATAAATTTTTAATTATTTGATGTTTATGTAATTACCTACCTATTTATATTTGTACGCCGTTAAGACAAAACGCACTGTGATAGAAGTTTTATTGTAACATCTATCTTGCATGCCATGTGTAGTGTGTATGTATAGGTACTCATGTTTTGGACAAATTATCTTTATCTTTAAATGATTTGACTTTGACCTGCTTGGCGGCGGCGGTCGAAATTGTATGTGGTTAGGTATACCGGGCTTTAGCCTGCACTGCCCCCCCGTCTCGCCGCGCACATACCTAAGGCGCGGTACAGCGGCCTCAGTCAAACTATACGTATGCATAGAGTTTGGCCACGCTAACTCTGCCATAGAATAAATGGGCAACCCCAAAAAGTTTTACATAATTATGGTATACTAAAAGTTGACGTGTAAGTAGATCTAATGATTTCGATGTTTTGCCTTTTGATTTTATATATATATAGCTTTATGTATATAAGAACATTTTTTCGGATACTCATACGCCTGTTCATATTGTTTACAAGAACATCGTGTCAAATTACAACACAATGAAGCAAAACAACCAACTTTGTGGTTATGCGGTAATCACTCACTGTGAAACTACTATTGAGTTTTATTTGTAAGTTCCAGATGGAATAAGTGAGGAATTAAAACCCAATCTTCAAGCTGAATATAAACAACATAACCTACAAAAAAAAAAAAACTATACTTGGACTTTTAATCGTATTCAGTAACTTGACAGTTTGAGGGATGTTCCTGACAAAAAAGGAAATGAAGTGGAAAAAATAATTAGCGAAACTACCTTGATGTGCTTACAGTTTTAATTGAAACACGTTATATTCGTATAAACCATAATATAAACTATAATTGAGCGTCCAGACGATACGCGCCCACTATGCACACGCTACGCGCGTCAGCACCCGCGTCTAACTCGCTTTGAAATTTGTTGTATATAATTTGAGTCTTATGACACATCAATAGATCTCAAATTGTATTTATCGAAGTCCAACCGCACACGCCAAGTGACGCCACGCGCCCGGCTCATGCCAACCCCGCGCTCACCCCGCACACGCGTTGCACCCACCCCGCATACGCCTTGCGCAGTCTTGTACGTCTTGCCTTGTCCAGACTAATAGTCACTAGTAGTTGGCATGATGCGGGAGCGAGGCGTGCGCGATGCGTGCGCTGATTTTGCGCGTGGCGAGTGCGGGTGTAAGGCGGGCACAACGCGTGTACGTGTTCTGTGCGTGGTCGGCGCGGGGTATCTGAACACAGTCTAATGAGGTGATAAAGGATGGTAAAATTATTTTGCTTCGAACTGTCAAGTTACTGAATACGATTAAAAGTCCAAGTATAGTATCAAATTCTTTTTTCCGTAGTACAGACGGTGTTGCCATCTATTGATTTTCAAATTCCACCATTTGTTTACTGACACTTCTTAACTGTCATTTCGTTAAAAATGTTCCCATTTGATAGCGAAATGACTGTAGAAGTGTCATTTTACTGCAGCTAATTAAAAGTCCGACCATAGGTATTACAACTACTACTTAAATGTGATTGACTTACGATCATGGTGAAGTCATATCCCCAGGGCAGGAACATGACGCCAGTGTTGTACTTCTCCCAGTGCGTCAGGTAGAAGTTGAAGAAGATATTCCAGATCAGAAACAGGAACCGAAGCGTGCTCACTTCATCCCTGAAATTAAACAATATTATGTTGCTATTACATTACAACTGACTGATCACTCTGTTCCTTTTTTTTCCGGTTAAAAATCATCTACACAAACACTACATTCTTTCACCACTACACTAAGTAATAAGTTATTTACATTATTATCTTTTTATTTTTGATTTTGTTATTATTTTATTTATTCATTTTTAATCACTATTCCATTACCTATTAATTTCTGTTAATAGTCCGGCTATGCTGTGTCACATTCAACGTTCGGCAACTCGTATCTGTTTTTACTGTTACTGGGCCACCAAGATACAGGCTGTGCCTAGTTTGGGGCCCACGGCTATTTCTTATGTTATATAACTTGTGTGTGTGTGTGTAAATAAATTATTCTATTATTCTATCTAATCGATTGGATCAGAGTTTAAAATTGATAATACCTACTTTATCATAGTACCGAGTTAATTAGTGCGAACATAAATGACAAATGTACGGAACAGCAGAATTTTTTTTTCGCGAGTTCACGTAAGGGCTATTTTATAAATTTTATGGTTTTATAAATAAACTGATAAGGAAAACGGCCATGAGTAAATATTGTCATAACACCACCATCGCCACCGAGACGATTTTGGTTTGCATAATTTGATCATTAAGTGCCACACATTACATTATACAGTCCACTTGAAAAAATGATAAAACGTAATAAAAAGATTTAAAAAAAAATGGCGATCCATTTTCTATGAGTGAACCGCCTGCCAGCGGACTGTAAATGTACCCTTTAGAAGTGATATGGCATATTCCCAGTTCACTATTGTGCAGTTTCTCAATAAGTGGTGATTTTTTTAATATGTAGTATCATCACGCTGAAAAATGTCTAATTAATAGGCACTTAACCTTTTACCTTTATCTACTGAAATATTGAAAGTTAATGAAACTTTCATACATTTACATATTATTATGTGAATGTATGTTAGGTACTTATGCAAATATTTTTGTTGTTGGAGAAGAAGATAGTCAAATATAGCAGGCACCTAGGTATTTCTATTTGGCATCCCAAGAACTGCAAATAAAATAGGTAAATTATGTTCAAAGTTTAGTGAGCTGTCAAGCAGACCTTGGCGTAGATTTTTTAGGGTTCCGTACCAAAATGTTAAAAAAGGAACCCTTACGGTGCAACTCAGTCTGTTTGTCTGTCCGTCTGTCACAGCTGGATATCTCAAGCAAGAACTACAACTCTACTTCAACTTGAAATTTGGACCAGTTTAGATGACGTTTGCCCAACTATTTTGCAAATAAGAAAGAAATTTTTTTTTTTGCTTCTGGGCATTTGGGGTATCATTATGAAAGAGCGCTGTTTGCACATACTCAAACATTATTTTTCTTTTTTTTAGGCCGCATAATTTTCGAATTTTGATGAAAAATTTATAAACAAATACCGTTCCCCCCCTTATCTCCGAAGTTTGCATAGAGAAAAATCTGAAATTATTCTATGTGATAGATTACAGGAAAAAAAAAAATATAGCGATGTCTCTAAATAGCACACTTTTCAGAAATCAACAACAAAAATTACATATATGATGGTACGGAACCCTTGGTGCGCGAGTCCAACTCGCTCTGGACCGGTTTTTTATTATTATATTAATAAACAAAATTGTTTCCAGTCATGTTGACTTGATTATTATATACACGCACGTCATAAGAAGATCTGTTACCATAAGAGTCATCACTCTCAGCATTATTTAAAATTATCATTAATTAGTTATAGGTAGATACCGTAGATATACGCATGTGACTAAAAGAGTGATGAATATAGATGTTGATGGATGGAGAGGCAGAGGAAGGCCAAAGAAAAGATGGATGGATTGTGTGAGGAATGATATGAAAGAGAAGGGAGTGAATGATAGCGTGACGGTTGACAGGGGAGAATGGAAGAAGAAAACGTGTTGCGCCGACCCCAAGTAATATGGGATAAGGGCAGGAAGATGATGATGAGTTATAGGTAGATACCACCTTACCCGTCGAATTAACAAAAACATACCATCTTTATACAGGTGTCCCGTAATTAATGGATAACCTCTTAAGGGGTCATTGTATTCATCATTATGAACAACTTTTACTATAGGCCCAAACATGAAATCGCGAAAGAAAAAACAGCTGTTCCTTACATTTCCTGTCGCATAACTCGTCAAAATGTAAAGAACTGCTGATTTTTTTTTTTCGTGATTTCAGGTTGGTCCCATAGTAAAAGTTGTTCATAATGATGAGTACAATGACCCCGTAAGAAGTTATCCATTACACCCTGTACACACTCAAACAAAAGCCCTTGACAATTCAAAAGTGCCTGTAATTGGTTTAATTGAAATAAATGCTTTGAGTTTGAGTTTGAGCGTATTTAAATCATTAAATACGTCTTCTATCGACAGTATTATTTACCAGCACCTACATATAAATGCGTGTGGTGATGTGCTAACTAAACATTATGGCCTGATTTGTGATAAGGATAACAGTAAAATTTAATTAGGTAGCGTAAATCGTAGTTTGGTAGATAATTTTATCTAGATAACGTAGTCTTTGGAGTTACTTATTTTCTCAAAATTATTTTATTTCCTTGTCACGTCAGTCTTTGGAGTTACCGTTATTTATGTTACTTACACATTTATACGACCAAAAAATAAATTTATTTTATTTTCTCAAAATTACTTTATTTCCTTGTCATCCCGTTGTTTGGCACTTATCAAAATAATAACCTATTGAGACCAGTAGCAGTAATACCGATGCCCAAGCGTTTACTCAT
Organism: Cosmia pyralina; assembly: GCA_946251885.1. NCBI lineage: Eukaryota > Metazoa > Arthropoda > Insecta > Lepidoptera > Noctuidae > Cosmia > Cosmia pyralina. The sequence goes on from OX276346.1 coordinate 20,546,118, forward strand.
CAATCAAAGTCAGAAAGAAATCGGGATCGATAGAAAAATCCTGGTCCCGCCACGATAACGCATTATCTAGCTGAGTGCAGGATATTCTATCGGACTTTGGCCTTTAGCGATATCCTATCTAACTTGTTACGAAGAGTCTAACATGACTTATCTGTGTTCATTAAAAAAAAAACTATTACCTAATGCACGCTCTGATTGACATGATTGTATCAAGCTATTGGCCTAGAGCTTAGGTGCCTACAGGACATTTTTATTTCAATACGGCACAGAAACACCTATACGAAAGACGCACAAAACCGTGGAATCTGGCAGAAAACCAATGAGGCCTGTCTATATTGTGATTTGTACCTATCAGTGAAAGATCAGTAGATGATCCCTGGACTGAGACGATAAACCTCTTTCGGACCAATTCGAATCCCCGACGGAAACAGAGGGGTGTTATAAGTTTAATGTGTGTATCTGTGTAGCTCCCAAACGACTGAACCGATTTAAATTTTCTTTGTTTTGTTTTTAAGGTGACTTGATTGAGTGTTCTTAGCTATGATTCAAGAAAATCTATTCAGCCGTTTGGAGATTATCAGCTCTTTTCTAGTTGATGAATGGATGTGAGCATCTTCCTTCCATAAGTCTGATCGAAATTAAAAGAAGAACATATCTAGTAAGCTTCAACTGATGCTGTAGCATCATCTGGAATTTGTAGGATACCCAACTCGCTCACCAAATTATAACAGCAGCGGTACTTATCATGTTTGGGCTCATTGAAATGGTCTCAATGAACAGGTAATAGATATATGATAAGCAGGGTCTGATGATGTAGTATCAAAAAGAAATGTGGGTAAATTTGTGTCGGAGGTTTTTTAAATTTAAAATTTAACTTTCTTGTTAGACGCAACGTTTATTAAGATACCTGCCCATATTCTCAAATAAACAGCTATTACCATGGAGGTCGCGCGTTTCTTCCGTAAACTTTGTACTTACATTGCGATTGCGCACGAAAAGTCAATGGTCAAGGACGAGCATTAAAGTAATCGCAGACAGCAATTTTTACTCAATTTGTAATTTTGATATTGTGGTGAATTATTATCTTGTTTCGACTCAGATTTATAGACCCATGTTTCTTTGGGCAACTATAGGCATCGCGTGACAATTGACTTGCGTGACCATGACGTGTCAGCCCAAAAAACAAATGCATATTAGACTTACCGTTTCTGGGTAACATTTTCTTAATAATTTAAGTTTAGGAACTTCATCAGTCGCGTGCAACCTTCGGCATGTGCCGTTGGTTAGTCGGAAAATTCTGAACCTTCGTTTATCGCATTCATGATTAGGCAGCTACTTATTAAACAAGGTATAATTTATATAACACACAACCTCTTAAGGCGTGGACTGACTACGATTTTAAACGGCACACAACCGCGTAATCTATTGTCATCATTAGCTGGCTTGAAATAAGGTTGAAAATTGAAAATAATATTTCTGTTGTCGAATTATGATTAAGCTGCGAATGTGCATTTATTTTCCGGGTTTTCTTTAGATTATTCAGAATATACACAATAAATTAAATAAGTGTCCGGTTGAAGTTTAAAAAATATTTAATTCTATTAAATTCTTAAAAAAAAAGAATGTCGTTATCGCTAAAAATACAGCGATGTTCGACGCCAAAGATTATTTTTGTGGAGCAACTTCCCAATTTTTATTGGGAATACTGAACTATTTTTTACTATTCTATTCGGTTAAAATTTTTCTTTAAACCCTTCTCTGTCCACTGTATTTTTTGCGTCAGATATTTTCATTGCGTTAGGTCATACTCGACAATCCAAGAAACCAATTTTTGTGAATACTGTGCTAATACCGCGCCATAAGGAGTCATTGTACTCATCATTATGAACAACTTTTATTATGGGAACAAAACTGAAATTACGAAAAAAAATCTGCTATTCCCTATATTTGTTCGCATAACTCGTAAAAATGTAGGGAACAGCCGATTTTTTATCGCGATTGCAGGTTTGGTCTTACAGTAAAAGTTGTTCATAATGAACTTATTGTAACTTATATAACGCACAACCTCTATAGGTTGTGCGTTATATAAGTTACACCTTGTATATTGCTCTGGACTTGTTTAATACTTGTATAATGTAGATGAGCTAGCCGATAAAATACTTATTACCTAATTATTTTTCCAATCAATACTCTTTCATAGTTAGGTACTTACTGCTACTAGTCAGTGGTCATACTTAATGGTCATATGCACTTTATATCTGGGTAGTTATGGGTACTTATTAAGATTATATTATGCCCTATCTTATATACTCGTATAGCTGCATTTAAGTTTTCTACTATGGAATGGTGCCGATTCTCTTGTCACAAATGCCTCTAAACTGGACTAAAAGTCACTAAAATTTAGTTTATTCCTGTCAAACGACGATTTCCCATTCTGAAATTGATTAAAATGACACAACTTCACTACATTTTAGTTTGACAGCACTAATATTGTACTGAGATAATAATTTAGTGAAAATGGCAATTTTGCTATTCTGTATTTGACGTTTTTTCACCTAAAATTTTGATTGTCAAACTAAATCAGACTATTTTTAATCGCGATTAAAAAGGTGTGGAATAAGATTAGTTGTCATGAGCACCAACACCTTGACTTCAAGTGCAAAAACCTCCGCTAGGAGTAATAGTGTTCTGTGGCAAAAACAGTACTGTATTTTTTTTTCTTTTCCATATATCTCGAAAACGGTGTGTCCTATCGCAAAAATAATGAAAATTTGGCCCCTCTTTATAAAACCCTTAAACCCCTAAATCTCAACACGTACCAAAAAAAATCCACAAAAACACGTTGAAGCTGCCCGCCCCCCTCCAGCTCTAAAAATATAATCTGACACGGTAACGGCGGCGATGTCAGATTATCGGTAGGTAAACAAAATATGACAAGCCTTCTCACTTTTCAGTTATTTCGTTAGTTCCAATTAAAGCCACCGGGTCAAATATACTACGAGCACTATTATGCCACGCGGAGTCACGATTCTCAAACTCGATTTTAGTTGTGTCAAAATTGTTTCTAAATTTAGAGGTTTTTTTTTTGCAGAATAGCTCTAAGATTCTCATAGCCAAAAGTAAAGAATTTTAGTGATAGTTTAGTTAGTTTAGTTCGGTGTACAAGAAAATCGGCACCATTGTCGCATTTAAATGTCTAACCCACATCCGTGTCAGGGACGTGACCGGGTCATGACCTCAAGAGTATATTGAATAGTTGATGTACCTGCCAAATATGCTGTAGAGGAAGGTAGGTATGAGGACCGCGGAGTAGGAGTCGAGGCCGTGGTCGAAGAGTTCACCCAGGGGACCACTGGTGCCGGTGCGCCGGGCCTGCTTGCCGTCGATACCATCTGGAACAGTTTATGGCTTATTAGGATGGCTTTATAATTAGCCCCTCGGCTATGTGTGCCGTTATTCTGGCAAGGGTCTATGTTTCGTTGCTGTCGTGCCGAAATCTGGAATTATTCAATGAATGCTCTGAAATATTTTATATTTAGGAGAGTAGAGTTTATACAATATTTCAGTTTTATATTTTAAAATATGTACAGAGGCCAGCACCTCAAGCTACCCCAATCTGTCAAATTTTCCCAATTGAATATGAACCTTATTGCTTTGTTGTAAAGTAGAAAATCTATCAAAGAAATTTGACAGATTGGGGTAACTTGATGTGCGGCCTCTGTACATCAGTGTTTTTTTTTTAATCTTTGAAGAAAGAAGTTTTTGTGTCATGATTTTATATCTCATGTTTGTATTTCACATTTGTTATTTTATTTGTTCCTGATAAAGTAGAGTTAGCATTTTGGTCTATAATTCAAAGCATGCTGCTGTGGCCTCCTGTAACTGAAGGAGGGCACTATAATCAACGCAATATAAGAAGTTCGTTTGGAGAGCTGTCAAAATACTGTGTAGTGATGGGAATAAAAAATCGGTTGCTTTAAAAACTGATTCTCGAGACATATCGATTTATCAAACTTAAGAGTTTGTAATCGACAATTTATCTACTTACATTGCCTAAAACTGATACTCAAGGTGTATGTTTTATTACACGTACGAGTTTGTAATATTTAACAGTATAACATAAATCACAACTAAGTTTGGGCGAGTTTCAAACCCAAACTAAGACATAAACTAAAACCAGATATACTGATTTCTTCCGAAGGTTTATGTATTATGCACCAGTGGCGTACCTGTAATTATTAAATAAGTATTTACCAAAATACAACTTAAAACGTTTTTACAAAAAAATACAACTGATTTCCAAAAACAACACTAGAAAGTGAAAAATAACTTTAATTTCGGAAGTCGGTGCCTGGTTAAATGTATTTTACGTTTTTTGCCACCGACTTCCGAAATTAAGTTATTAAGTGGGGAAAAAATACGTGTTATTGAAGCTAACTCAAAAACTACCCAAGCAAAGGACGACTCTGTAAAAAGTTATGCGTGGTCATACCTACATGATTTACAATTCATTTCAATTTATTTATTCAGTAACAATTTACATTGCGTTCATTGACAATATAGGTTAATAAATCAATGATTGCGTTCGAATGTAGGTAATATACGCAAAATACGCGCATTGACGTGGAGTTGTTGGAGTGGCTGAAGCCCTTTGTAGGTATTTAAAGCTCAGAATAAATTATAAAACACTCCTACTAGGTTAATTCTATGCCGAGCCTTGACCAGATTCTCTCTCTGTCCTCCTGTCAAGAAAAAAGTTGTGGATACCAGCACGTATTACCTATTACCTAGGTAATCCAGCATTGCATGATAAGTGATAACCTAGAAGACAGAAGTCCCTTGCTCAGTGGTCTAATAAAGGCTGACGATATGAGGAAGTCTTTAGATTTAAGAGCCTAGATGAGTCGTAAGACATTTTCGATAATTTTTGAGATGCCATATCAAATGAGGTCTCCAATGCCACCGCTTTATACCAAACATCGGGGTCTAGAAAAAGTGTGTAAGAATCAATTTTACCACTTTACACGATTAATCATTTTTGTTTTTATTTAATTATAATCTATATAGAATTTTTTGTTTTTTAAAATGTCGATAATGGTTAATTTTGATGCAGTTATAGTGTCACATATTTAGCTATAAAGTTGATGCAAATAATTTCTTATTGTTTTAGGTACTTTGAATATTTGGTGCAGCATGACGAAATATCGCGTATAATTTGCGTATGATATCCGAAATAAGAAGTGAGAAACAAATTTAACATTTTTTTTTTAAGATTGTTAGATTTTAAATTATGTAAATATTCATGGATAATAAATAAACACAATTCAACAAAATTCAAACAATAGCTAATTAGTTCGTATCATTTACGTATACCTACAATGATTTAATTAGGTACCACCTATACAGGTACGGTTCCAAAAAACAAAGTCAACGTCTTTAGCATTACACTGTCGACACAGTCAATGTGACACTCGTATTTGATGTCGGGCTGTCGGGCATTGCCGGCTCGTCTGCCTCTGCGGTGCGCCCGCGCCGGACGACGCAACCACGTGTTGTGCACGCCCACCACAGATAAGTCTTTTGTACTTTTGAACTCATCGCGCCACTATCCATTGAGAATTAACTAGATTGAATGAATAGCAAGATATGCGCGGAATAGAATCGAAAACAGAAAAGTCACATGTAGGATCTACCTACCTATCTATACTAATATTATAAAGCTGAAGAGTTTGTTTGTTTGTTTGGTTGAACGCGCTAATCTCAGGAACTGCTTATTCGAATTGAAAAATTCTTTTAGTGTTGGATAGCCCATTTATCGAGGAAGGCTATAGGCTATATAACATCACGCTATGACCAATAGGAACGGAGCATCAATGAAAAATGTTGCATAAACGGGGAAAATTTATTCCTTTTGAGAGATTCTGTTGCGTGCGCTGCGTAAACGGTTAAAGTTACGCAACAATCCTGTATGAGAGAAATGTTCCTCTTAAAAAGTTCTAAAAAAAAGTCCGCGATAGCATAATAATATACAGGGTGTTTGGTGCATCGTTTGCCAAATTGAATTGGCCGAAAGAAGAGGTCATTTGCTATCGCTTCAGGCTCAAGTACTCATTTTTGGCCACACCGGTTTTTTTATTACAACTTTCTAATTTTTATTTTGAAAAAATCCAAAACTCAGCATTAAAGCTTAAATTAAAAAAAAGTTTTAAGTGTAGTCGTCAAATTTCATTTTTATTTACATATGTACTGTTGTATGGCTCTATCAAATTTAAAATTACTTGCCAGTTACATCTAGTTTTTTTTTTAATAAATCACAAAGTTTTTGGAAAAATAAAAAATGAACTTAAAACTCAACTTTAAATAGCTATAAAAAAAAAACTAAAAGCGATCGGGATCTTCGAATTATTTTAAAAAGTTCTCTAGTCTATCCCCTTTCCAACGGTATGTAATGTGTTAAAAAACTCTTTTAATATCTTTAATAATTAGCTAAATGTGTAGTCGAGACACATCAGGCTGATATTGGATATTACGTTTAAAACACTAGTTTTCGCATAAATTACATGCTATTAGTAGATAGATACTGTTATCTCACGTCTTACGTAGTCTCTTATCTCGTTCTTACATAGGGAACTTTCCTCGAAATTGAAAAAAAAATACATTATTACAAAAATAATCATTTATTAATAAGTAATTTAATTACATACTAATCTTACAAGAATTAGAATTTCTGCAAACAGAGTTGCCCTTATTATTAGCTGATTTGCCAATTTTCAGTGAAGACAGGTCTTTTGTTTTCCAACATGACGGTTGTCCCGCTCATTGGAGAATAACCGTCAGGGAGTACTTGAATGATGCATTCCCGGACTCATGGATTGGGAGGGATGGCCCTATTCCTTGGCCTCCACGTTCTCCAGACTTAACTCCGTTGGATTTTTACGTCTGGGGACGGGCCAAAGAACTCGTCTACGCCACGGAAGTTGAGACAAGAGATGATTTAGTCCAACGCATTGAGGCGGCTTTCATGACGATCAAAGCAGAAATGCGTTTACGCACCACTACAGTTGAGATAAGACGAAGATGTCGCGCGTGCATACGCAATAGTGGTAGACAGTTTGAACAAGACTTGTAAGATTAGTATGTAATTAAATTACTTATTAATAAATGATTATTTTTGTAATAATGTATTTTTTTTTCAATTTCGAGGAAAGTTCCCTATGTAAGAACGAGATAAGAGACTACGTAAGACGTGAGATAACAGTATCTATCTACTAATAGCATGTAATTTATGCGAAAACTAGTGTTTTAAACGTAATATCCAATATCAGCCTGATGTGTCTCGACTACACATTTAGCTAATTATTAAAGATATTAAAAGAGTTTTTTAACACATTGCATACCGTTGGAAAGGGGATAGACTAGAGAACTTTTTAAAATAATTCGAAGATCCCGATCGCTTTTAGTTTTTTTTTTATAGCTATTTAAAGTTGAGTTTTAAGTTCATTTTTTATTTTTCCAAAAACTTTGTGATTTATTAAAAAAAAACTAGATGTAACTGGCAAGTAATTTTAAATTTGATAGAGCCATACAACAGTACATATGTAAATAAAAATGAAATTTGACGACTACACTTAAAACTTTTTTTTAATTTAAGCTTTAATGCTGAGTTTTGGATTTTTTCAAAATAAAAATTAGAAAGTTGTAATAAAAAAACCGGTGTGGCCAAAAATGAGTACTTGAGCCTGAAGCGATAGCAAATGACCTCTTCTTTCGGCCAATTCAATTTGGCAAACGATGCACCAAACACCCTGTATAATATATCTTTTAAGGCTGGCTCAATATAACTGTTTTAATGGTAATCAAATTTGTTATAAAATAATGCATTATTTGCTAAGGTGTTTTCATAAACATGGTATTAATCCTTATCCAAATAAATACGTTATTCATCACAAGTATTTAATTTTGAACAAAATTGACTTTTACATCATTTCATTTCAATGAATATCTTCGGAGATATAACCGTTTTAAAATAATCCGCAGCAAAAATAATGAGCGAAAGTAAGTTTGTTGTTTGTAACGCTTTCACGCTAAAACGGCTGAACGGATTTGGATGAAATTTGGCACACCGGTAGACCATGACCTGGAAAAGGACATAGGCTGCTTTTTATCGACATACCATGCGGGTGAAGCCGCGGGAGGATCTCTGTAAGATAATAGGTTAATAACTGATGTAGTGTTCTGAGTGATAAAGAATTCAATGCCATGCAATAATAACAACTTTTTTTAAATCAAACTGGTTTTCACTTTGTAAGTTAATTGTACACACGGCTACACATTAAGCTATACATTCCAGTTTACACTGACCTCTTATTGTAAGGAAACCCTATACAATGCGAGATCAGCTTATACTGGATATGGATTCTCCCGAGATGGTCACCTTTATTATGGTGAAGATCTGACAATTTAACTCCTCAATAACGTACAGTAGTTAAACGTACTGTGATTTGGTTACTGTACAGAAAACAAAGAAAATTACTGGTTAGTTACTATCCGTGGTCAACTTATTATGGACTTCGAAAATAAGTAGGTAAGTAAATACCTACTTACCCCATGGAACTCCTCATCGACGAGCAGTACCTACACATTATTGTGAATGGGTAATCGTACGGAAGATGAAACACACAATAAGTTAAGTACCTAACATTGGTCACCTAATCATGGACTGTGAAGAAACGCTACTGTCACGGAACTCCTCAATGATGAACAGTACCTATACCTATTGTAATGGGTTATGCTACGGTATATGTGAAGAAAAGTTGCTGATTATCAATTTAAAGAAGTACGAGGTAGGTACACGATTTAGGTAGTTTGAGGTAGGTAGGTATAATACGCGCCACGAAAGATGAGACTTGACGAGCGCCGTACCGCGCCTCCAGCGCTGCGCGATGACGCCCGGTCCCTTCCGTCTTTACCTCATACCACTAAACAGACCTTTATATCGTCTACGGCACAAGTCAACCACGTGGTGTGTCAAGTCTCATCTTTAGTGGCACGTATTGTACACACGGCTACATATCGAGCTATACATTTCCAGTATAATCTGATCTCGCTTTGTATAGGATTTCCGTACAATGAGAGGTCAGCTTATACTGGAACTGTATAGCTTAATATGTAGCCATGTGTACCATAATGCAAAAGACGTTTAATTATTAGTATTTATTAAGGACGCTGTTACAAATGGGTAGTCAAATCAATACTTTTTACACAAAAGTATGTTTATTAAATAAAATGCTTTACATTCTTAAAATGTTTTTTGTCCAAACTGTTGATAGATGTGCATGGTACGATTCTGAACTATTATAAATATAATTTTAGCTAAGTACAGTTTCTCAATAAATGTACCGGAGTGAAAATTTTTACTTCGGTACATTTATTGAGAAAATGTCTCTTTTTAAAATTATATTTATAGTTCAGAATCGTACCATGCACATCTATCAACAATTCGGCCAAAAAACATTTTAAGAAAGCAAAGTACTTATTTTATTTAATAAACATACTTTTGTGTAAAAAAAGTAATGATTTGACTACCCATTTGTAACATCGTCCTTAAAGTCGGTTACAGTTTCGGTAATTCCTTGCTAACTACTTCCCAAACTAAAGGTATTTTGCACTTTGTAGTGTTTTATAAAGAAGTCAGTTTTATTGTTTTTGTAATAAGTTTTTTTAACGATGGGCACATAAATAAAATACTGTATTAATTTTAAAGCGGGAGTGTAATTTTTACGGTTTTCGGGAGTCGAAGAGGTCTAAATCAAAATGGTGTACAACATGTTCGATAACGGGGTGTCATCTATATAGCTCCCGAGGGCGCTGGGCCGAAAATCAGGAAATTAAAATCCAAAATGGCCGCCATAACCAGAATTAAGAAATTTATTTATATTTGGATCTCCAACAAAGGATACACATAGAATACAAATCACAATAATAATAATATATATTGATAATTTCATAGTTGTTTTGCGTGTTTTCTTGGGAAATTTTAAACAGCGCTCTTAAAGCGTGATCCTTCTTCACCATGATAACACACTCCGCCAGACGAGCAGTCGATTTATTGTGCACAGTTAGTGAGCAGGTGCCTTGATAATAGGTCTTTACCTATGAAATTGCCGTTTTGTATGAAAAAATTTAAACGAATTTTTTTCATGCATTTTTATTTGTATTAATCGAAGTAATCACCCATGCAATCAATGCATCTTTGCCAACGCAGTGGCAGTTTATTGATGCCCTTCTTAAAGAAACCAGCTGGACGGGAGGCAACAAATTCTTCAAAGGGATCTTGTACTGCCTCTCGGGTATTGAATTTTTTTCCCGCCAAGAAGTTATCAAAATTCTGGAAAAAGTAGTAGTCTGTAGGCGCAAGATCTGGTGAGTAGGGCGGATGACGGAGAGCTTCCAACCCCAGTTCTTGCAACTTGGAGACCGTCTGCTGTGCAGTATGAGGTCGCGCGTTGTCGTGCAGGAGCAGCGGGGACGAGCGATTGACCAATGCTGGTTGGAGATGTGCCAGCTTCTCTATCATTGTGTTCAGTTCTTCACAGTACACATCTGAAGTAATGCTCACCCCGTTTGGTAAGAAGCTGTGATGAATCACACCGGCGCTAGACCACCAAACAGTCACCATCACTTTTCTAGGGGTAAGTTTCCGTTTAGGGCATTGTTTAGGTGCTGAACCAGGATCCAACTAACTTGCTGAGCGCTTGCAGTTATCAAACAGAATCCATTTTTCATCGCAGGTAACAATGCGGTTCAAAATTCCTTCATTTGTGTGTCTGTTGAGCAGTGCAAGGCACGTCTCGACGCGTACTTCGCGCTGGCGATCATTGAGTTCGTGGGGCACCCATTTGTCAAGCTTTTTTACCTTGCCAATTTGACGCAAATGGACCAATATTGTTTTGACGCTAACGTCGAAAGCTGCTGCTAATTCAGCCGTAGATTGTGTATCATCAGCTTCCACAATCGCCTTTAATTCGTCATTGTCGACCAAAGTCTTCGGACGACCGCGAAGTTCATTTTTCAGGTCGAAATTTCCAGAACGGAAGCGAGCAAACCAATAACAAGTGGTGCGTTGGTTTGTAGTGTTAGCTCCTAAAACGTCGTTGATGTTGCGTGCCGCTTGTGCCGCGTTGCTGCCACGACGGTACTCATATTCCATAATTAATCGAATTTTTAACGTATCCATGATGACGAAAACGATTGAAATGCGATGAAAATGTAACACTAATCAATAAACAAGACTACTTTTGGAAAAAAAATCCATGTTTTTAAAATAAAATTAATTTGAAATTAGAATTCTTAGCCAAACAAAAATTATTTTGATTTGAAATGGCCAGTACTGCAGAACGCCAGTTTCATAGGTAAAGACCTAATATTTATTTACTTTCAAAAATCAAAGTGACACTTCGTCGCTTTGACATTATAAACCGCAGTGACTACATTTGAAAGCGCTGTGGTAGAGGAATGAATAATCTTCCGAACTTGCCTGGTGGAAGCATATACTTCCCACCAGGCAAGATCGGAAGATTCTTCATTTTCATTGGAGGAGTTTTAAAGGATATACCTTATCTAAGCTACACATTATTATTTTTCGACATGCACGCGAACGAAGTCGCGGGCACAGCTAGTCTACTAATAGACGTCAATAGAACGCTTGTTTAAGTGTTTAAGTTTAGAATTTAAGGCAAAGATAACCGACTTTTAATGATTATAAACTGAAGATCACGGCTAAACGACTAGTAGGTATTAACAAGATAAACGTTAAAAAAAAATAAAAAAAACCCGACACAAACCTCATTTTTTTTTTGCTTCTCCATCATCAGACCCTGATTGCCTTCTATCTATAACCTATTCATTGAGACTATTTTGTGAGCCCAAGCACTATAGGTAACTCTGCTGTAAGTTGGTGAGGAAATTGGGCATCCGCAAATTCCAGGTAATGCTGCAGCATCAGTTCAAGGTTATTATGTTATTCTAATATCATTGCTGTGGAAGATGCTCACATCCATTCATCAACTAGAAAAGAGTTGATAATCTTCAAACGACTGAATAGATTTTCCTTGCATCATAGCTAAGCACACTCGATCAAGTCACCTTTCAAACAAAACAAAAAAAAATCTAAATAGGTCCAGTCGTTTGGGAGCTACGATGCCACAGACAGATACACAGATAAACACGTTAAACTTATAAGACAACGCTGTTTCCTTTGAAAAAAAAAAATGTTAAACTAGAGTATTTTAGATTATATTTATGTTACTTAAAGTTATGTCTAACGCGGATAAAAACTGAGACTCTCGCAAAAACTATCAAGCGTATTTTTATGAAACCTTCACCATTTTAATGATAATTAAATTATTTATCTTATAGTATACATACGTGTTTTATTAAAATATCTTTTGTTTTATGTATAATAAATTAATAATGCGTCTAATTTGGGACAGCGCGGCAGCGCTCCTTGATGGGCGAGTACTATTACTGGCTGAACGTACTTACGACGCGTTGCGTGAGCTGAGCACAGAACACGCAATCAAACCACTCAAGGCCATTAGTATATATCTGCGTCTTATTTCAACTTTTGTTCTCATTTGCACATACATAAAAGATTTTTCACATACCGAATGATTTACTTAACGTTTTTACAAAAACCTGTTTGCCACGGTCAACCAACAGAAATAACCTGAATGAGATTTTCGGTTTTTGTTAATAATAGACTTTTTAAGCATAAAATTATGCCTACTCTTGACTTATAGGTAGGAATTAAATTGTTACCTACCTACTCCGTTATATTATGTATTATTGGTATGAGGTCAGTTAACGACAAAAAATATTCCCATCCTTTTTGTAAGTACTTAGTTAGTATACTTGTAACATAATAGTGCCAATACTGCAATTCACCTACACAGGATGTCCCATAATTAATGGATAACCTCATAAGGGTCGTTGTACTCATCACTATGAACAACTTTTTCTATGGGATCAAACCTGAAATCGCGAATAAAATCAGCTGTTGAATCAGCAGCCCTAAATATTTTGACGAGTTATGCGAACATAAATGTATACGAGGGGGGAACAAAAAGTAGTGAGAACGACATACTCCTTGGTAAGAAAAAAAAAATAAAAACTGGCAGGCATAGCTCAGATACATATTTGTAATATTAATAAAGAAAAAAATCTTCGATTCTCTTTTGTTTTTTTCTGAATGTAGTCATTTGTTTGCTTCGTGTCGGAACGTGTTCTCGAAAATGGAGAAAAACGAAGTGCGAGCCGTTATTAAATACCTTTGTTTAAAAAAGTTAACGACGCAAGAGATTCACTGCGATTTGGAGGCAATATTAGGAGAGTCTGCTCCGCCTTATTCCACTGTCGCAAGGTGGGCTTCTCAATTTCGAGTAGGGAGAACGAGCACGGAAGACGAACATCGTTGCGGCCGTCCATCGACGTCAGTCACCCAAGAAAATGTTGCGAAAGACGAGAAAATTGTATAGAGCGATCGAAAAGTTACCATCCGATACTTAATTCAAGAAACGGGCATTTCATATGGAAGTATTCAATCCATATTGAAACAATCTTTGAATATGAGAAAAGTCTCCGCAAGATGGGTGCCGAGAATGTTAACCGACAGTCAGAAACAAAATCGACTTGACATTTCGAAGATATTGTTGGACAAGTTTCACGAAGATTCTGAAAACGTTTGGTCTCGTTTCGTAACAATGGACGAAACATGGGTCTATCATTTTGATCCCGAGACAAAACAGCAATCTTCGCAATAGAAACGGCCATCATCACCGACCCCGAAGAAGTTTCGTGCCGTGGCATCGGCTGGCAAGGTTATGGCCTCAATATTTTGGGACTCAGAAGGGATATTGTCGATTGATTACCTGGAGCGTGGTACCACTATTACAGGCCAATATTATGCAGCTTTAATTCCTAAGTTGAGGAATGCCATCAAAGAGAAAAGGAGAGGGAAACTTCGAAGGGGCGTGCTGTTTCATCACGACAACGCACCCGCGCACCGGTCGGCAGTTGCGATGGCTGCCATTCAGCAAGCTGGCTTCGAATTGGTTGACCACCCCCCTTATTCACCAGATCTGGCGCCTAGCGATTTTTATCTGTTCCCCAAATTGAAAGAATACTTAAGGGGAAACAGGTACGAAGACGATAACGAGGTGATGGATGCCGTGGAGAGCTTTTTGCAGGAACAAGACAAAACTTTTTTTTTGAAAGGGATTGAAGTCTTGGAAAAGCGCTGGACTCGGTGTGTAGAGAGACTCGGAGACTATGTAGAGAAATAAATTATTAAGTTATCAACATTCATTATAATCTATCTCATTCTCACTACTTTTGATCCCCCCTCGTAGAACAGCTGTTTTTTTTTCGCGATTTCAGGTTTGATCCCATAGTAAAATATGTTCATAATGGTGAGTACAATGACCCCTTAAGAGGTTATCCATTAATTACGAAATATCCTGTATACTAGCTAGGTATAAGGCCTAATTATTCATACACGAAATAATAGGTCTTTACCTATGAAATTGCCGTTTTGTATGAAAAAATTTAAACGAATTTTTTTCATGCATTTTTTATTTGTATTAATCGAAGTAATCACCCATGCAATCAATGCATCTTTGCCAACGCAGTGGCAGTTTATTGATGCCCTTCTTAAAGAAATCAGCTGGACGGGAGGCAACAAATTCTTCAAAGGCATTTTGTACTGCCTCTCGGGTATTGAATTTTTTTTCCGCCAAGAAGTTATCCAAATTCTGGAAAAAGTAGTAGTCTGTAGGCGCAAGGTCTGGTGAGTAGGGCGGATGACGGAGAGCTTCCAACCCCAGTTCTTGCAACTTGGAGACCGTCTGCTGTGCAGTATGAGGTCGCGCGTTGTCGTGCAGGAGCAGCGGAGACGAGCGATTGACCAATGCTGGTTGGAGATGTGCCAGCTTCTCCATCATTGTGTTCAGTTCTTCACAGTACACATCTGAAGTAATGCTCACCTCGTTTGGTAAGAAGCTGTGATGAATCACACCGGCGCTAGACCACCAAACAGTGACTATCACTTTTCTAGGGGTAAGTTTTCGTTTAGGGCATTGTTTAGGTGCTGAACCAGGATCCTACCAACTTGCTGAGCGCTTGCGGTTATCAAACGGAATCCATTTTTCATCGCAGGTAACAATGCGGTTCAAAATTCCTTCATTTGTGTGTCTGTTG
The DNA here is from genome assembly GCA_946251885.1 of Cosmia pyralina. Taxonomy (NCBI): domain Eukaryota; kingdom Metazoa; phylum Arthropoda; class Insecta; order Lepidoptera; family Noctuidae; genus Cosmia; species Cosmia pyralina. Next base: position 20,561,373 of record OX276346.1, read on the forward strand.
AGCAGTGCAAGGCACGTCTCGACGCGTACTTCGCGCTGGCGATCATTGAGTTCGTGGGGCACCCATTTGTCAAGCTTTTTTACCTTGCCAATTTGACGCAAATGGACCAATATTGTTTTGACGCTAACGTCGAAAGCTGCTGCTAATTCAGCCGTAGATTGTGTATCATCAGCTTCCACAATCGCCTTTAATTCGTCATTGTCGACCAAAGTCTTCGGACGACCGCGAGGTTCATTTTTCAGGTCGAAATTTCCAGAACGGAAGCGAGCAAACCAATAACAAGTGGTGCGTTGGTTTGTAGTGTTAGCTCCGTAAACGTCGTTGATGTTGCGTGCCGCTTGTGCCGCGTTGCTGCCACGACGGTACTCATATTCCATAATTACTCGAATTTTTAACGTATCCATGATGACGAAACAGATTGAAATGCGATGAAAATGTAACACTAATCAATAAACAAATGACTACTTTTGGAAAAAAAATCCATGTTTTTAAAATAAAATTAATTTGAAATTAGAATTCTTAGCCAAACAAAAATTATTTTGATTTGAAATGGCCAGTACTGCAGAACGGCAATTTCATAGGTAAAGACCTAATATTTTAAGAGAAACATCAGCTATAAAGGGTCGCGGGATGTTCGAAAGTGATACCGGGGCCCTGGCACAGGCAACTGAAGGAACACGGGTGGGTTTTAGCACAGTCTATATGTTTTTATACTGTGGTTTTAGTCAGTAAAAGTCTGACACCCCCTCCTGCTCCGCCCAGAACGGGAGAAGTCATTTCATGATTTCCCATCCACAACAAAAAAAAAGGTATAAAAAGAAAAAACAGAAAGAGAAAGAAGAAGAAGAAGAGAAGATGAAGAAACTATGGCTTCTTTACCACCTACAGCTGAAATTTCACGAAAAAAAAAAACAGATTTTTGTACGTACCTAATTAATATTTAAATTTAATTGCTCGAGACATTTTGCATAAAACCTTTACTAACGCGACGGGATGGCAACAACTCTTTTGATCATTCATAAAAGCCGCGCGCACAAGCCTCGTCCGTGTCTGCCCAACACTCCTACCGCGCCGCGCGCCTCCCGCTTCAATTACAGTAATTTATACTACTTAAATACTACTACGTTAGTAATACTATTATTTATTCTGTAACGCAGAAACTAGCGTAATGGATGTTAGAAAATAAGAAGGAGCCAACATTTATTATGTTTGTTAAGTAAATTTAAATTAAATATTTACTTTTATAAATAATATAATTACTTAGATTTATAAAAAAAAATCGTTTACCACCTTTAGGTGTATCTCTATTTCGTGTATGAGTATATAGACCTTACATAAGTGCTAGCTACTAAAACGCCAGGTCATGGTAGTGGTGGTGGCGGCGGCGGTACGTGGTGGTGATACACTGGAATACCATAAGTAAGTAATTAATAACTAATACCATAAGTCCTTTGCGTCATGTTTACCGCAAATAAACGTATTTTCTTTCTTTCTTTCTTTCTATAAGTAGGTATCATACCAGTCACGGTGTCCCAGTATCATATAGATAATTAGGTACCTACTAGGTGTAGGGCTAAGTAACTACTTTGCTTCGGCTGGAACGCGCCTTGGACAGTCAAAAGGCACATACTTAAGTAGAAATGGCAGAAATGGGGCACGGTATCCCGTATTTCACTGGGGATCCCGGATCCCCCTTCTAAATGTGCTGAGGACAGCTCCCGCGTGTTCAGTCGGCAGTAATCTAGCATACAAGATCAGTAGGAATCCTACTGTACAAACTACATTCAGACATATAAATAATTTCTGATTCTGGTTAGTACATATATAAGTGTTAGATAATTCCAAAGTTTCGGCAACCGAGGCCAAAAGCGTGAAGATAAGACAATATTGTATCGTTTAAATGTCACTAAACTTATTAATATAATTTGAGTGACTGATACGTGCTATGCTAATTACTTACATAACACTGTATTTATTTTCAGTAGATGATTCACCCAATAAATGAGAAGGTGAACTATTGTTAAAAATGTATCTTCGTGTACTAAGTAGCGCTGAAGCGGCGGGGCAATTGCGTAGCACACTATCAATCGGAATCGGTTTCATTTTGACAGTTCAACAACATTCATTGAGTTATTTATGTTGCACGTTGTTGAGCAGATAATTTTTTCGAACATTATAAAACAATTGATTAGGAATTTGCTTCAAAATGATTCAGATTCCGATTGATAATGTGTTACGCAATTAGGGTGCAGGTTATCAAATAAGTATCTATAATAGTGTGATTTTGTTGAACCCAAACATGAAATTATTTCTCTATCATTAGAGAAATAATTTATAACTTAGGCTAACTTATAAATTATTTAGGTGATGTCTGTAGGTAGGTAGGTACTACTTATGATGGACTTTTGACTTTAGGACTCAACCGAAAAATTTCTGCCATGTCTAGTAATTTTATTTAATTTCGGTTTGATTTATACTAACTCCTGCCAGCGGCGCGGCTGGGCCCCGCGTTGATGTCGGAATACAGGAAAGTACTACCGGGTTAAAAAAGTAGCCTATGTGCTATATTCCAGACTATAATCTATCTCTGTGCCAAACTTCATCCAGATCCATCGTTCTGGCGTGATTGAGTCTACCTAACAAACATCCATCCATACAAACTTTCGCATTTATAATATTAGTAGGACTGGCTGTTGCCCGCGGCTTCGTCTTCGATGCAGGTTGAAAAGTAGTCTATGTCCTTCTCCAGATCATGGTCTACACATTTAAATCCGTTCAGCCGTTGTAGCGTAAAAGCTTTACAAACAAACTTACTTTAGCATTTATAATAAACAAGCTTTTGCCAGCGGTTTCGCTCGTGTGGATGTCAGAAATTACGGAATCCGTAAAACATCCATCCGTCCAAACTTTCGCATTTATAAGAGTAGTAAGATTAGTAGTTAGGATTATTTGTATTCTACCTTTTCAACAACGCTACTACCGCCACGAAAACAATATAAATATTTATAATCATCTATCTATTAATACATACAAATAATGCATAGTTAAGTTTGAACTTTAGTTAGGAACGAGGATGTGATGAAACTATTATCGCACGACACATTACATTTAACATTAGATAAGAAAGGGCAACAATAAGAATGAGAGATCAAACAGCCATCACAATCGCACTTAGTTACTGTGTGTTTAGTCTTGATTTGTTTAAAAAAAAAATATTAACAGTAGGTACGACAAGGTGGGGGAAACTGGTCCTTATTAAGAGGCCGGGACGCCCTGCGGACTCTCCGTCCGCTTACCAACCCATCGTGCTGCTCGACGAGGTGGGCAAGCTCTTTGATTGAGTCATTGCAGACCGCCTCATCGGGTGGCTGGTGCAGGTAGGCCGGATTTGGCGGAGAGCCAGTTTGGTTTCCGCAGGGGGCGCTCTACGGTGGACGCCATCATGCGCGTGCAAGCCCTCACGACGGGGATGCTGTGGCCCGGGGTGGGGTCGTCTTGGCGGTATCTCTAGACATCGCCAACGCCTTCAATACCCTGCCCTGGAGTTGCATCAGGGAGGCACTCCGGTATCACCGGATGCCGGACCTACCTCTGTCGAGTGGTCGAGGCCTATTTGACGGGCAGGGCCGTCATCTACCCCGGTCATCAGGGAGAGTGGAACCGGCGAGAGATGTCGTGCGGTGACCCACAGGGATCGGTCCTGGGGCCGCATCTGTGGGACATCGGGTACGACTGGGTGCTCCGCGCCGACCTCCCTAGCGGCGTCAGCATGGTATGTTACGCTGACAACACGTTGGTCCTGGCGCAGGGGAGGTCGCACTAGGCGGCGGCCGAAATAGCGACACGCGGGGTTGCGACAATCGTAGAGAGGATCCGGCAGTTGGGCCTCGAGGTGGCCCTGCAAAAGTCCGAGGTCATGTGTTTTCATGGTCTTCGGAACGCACCACCGTCGGGTTCCCAAATAACGGTAGGAGGGGTTCGCATCGGAGTCGAGTCGACGATGAAGTACCTGGGACTCGTCCTCGACAGCCGGTGTGGAAATTCGTGGAGCATTTCCGACGCTTGGCTCCCAGACTGGAGCGGGCCGGGGCTGCCTTGAGCCGGTTCCTGTCCAACCTAGGGGGTCCAAACGCCTCCTACTGGAGACTTTACGCGGGGGTCGTGCGGTCCATGGCCCATTACGGGGCACCGCTGTGGGCGCGTTCCTTGAGGCGGCGACCAGCCCGTCGGTAGAACGCGTCCCAGAGGGTCATGGCCATCCGGCTAGTCAGCGGATACCGCACGGTCTCCCGTGAGGCGGCGAACCTCCTTGCCGGATTGCCGCCATGGGATCTGGAGGCAAAAGTCCTCGCACACGTGTGGGAGTGGCGCGAGGAAGCGAAACGCCGCTGCCGCGAGAAATCACGGTACAGGCAGCGGACTGAGCTCCGGCGGGATCTCATGGCGACATGGAAAGTGCGATTGTCGCAACCCTACGCTGGGCACGCCACAATTGCGGCGATAAGTCCCCTCTTTGAGGAGTGGTTGGAAAGGCGCCACGGCGTCCTCACCTTCCGCCTGACAGAGGTCCTCGCCGGACACGGTTATTTCGGGAGGTTCCTGTTGTGGATAAGGCGGGAGGGAACGCCCGGCTGTCACCATTGTGTGGATCGCCCGGAGGACACGGTGGAGCATACAGTGGAGGTCTGCCCGGCTTGGGCGGAGTACCGCCGTGTTCTCTCGAAGGCGATCGGCGGCGGCGATCTCTCGCGTCCGAACCTGGTCCAGGCCATGGTACGGAGCGAGAGTGCATGAGAGGCCGTCACCTCCTTCTGCGAAGCATTAATGCTCGCGAAGGAGCAGGCGGAACGCGTGAGGGAGAGGCAACTTTCGTGCCCTCACGCCCCTAATCGCCACAGGAGACGCCCTGGGCGGCGAGAATCGATAGCCGATTCCCGGCCAGCCCGTAGGCGCGGGTTTGCGGACGGCAAGTAATGGGTAGCTCACCGTCCTGTAAGGACCAGGCCCGGGTCGACGGCGCGTCGTGATCCACGCGCGCCTCAAAGAGATGTCAGCAATGATGGGGTCCGAGATAGGGTCGATGCCGCCGGGGTCGCGGTTTGTTCGAAAGAGATACCGTGGCCCTGGCACAGACAACTGAAGGAACACAGGTGGGTTTTAGTTAGTAAAAGTCTGACACGCCCTCCCGCTCCGCCCAGAGCGGGAGAAGTCATTTGAGAATTTCCCATCCACAAAAAAAAAAGGTACGACAACGTTCAAAGGTTCCATCTATTATCATCTGAAAAACCGAAACATAGCGAATAAAATGTGACTATCGACTATAGATATTATAAAAAAAAACAGTCAAGAGCGAGTCGGACTCGCGCACCGAAGTTTCCGTACCATCATTTGTATGTAATCCGACTTCAAAAAGGAGGAGGTTCTCAATTCGGTTGTTTTTTTTTTATGTTTGTTACCTTAGAACTCCATCATTTATAAACCGATTTGGAATTTTTTTTTTTTATTTGAAAGGATATACTTCCAGATTGGTCCCATTTTTATCAAAATCTAGTTCTGAGGATGGGATCCATGAGGAATTGAGGGAACTCCTCAAAAATTATAGGCATACATATAGAGATTTTGGTATTTTCATCAACAAATCAAGCATTTGCATTCAGAAAGTAGCATCTAGTGAAGTGGAACTGATGAAGAAAACCACAGATGGCCACGGGAACTTCTCAACGATAATAAGTATTTCACGGGTGGCGATAAGATATCTCGATTAAGATAGTTAAGCGACTATGGCGAAGCTTTAAATAACTGGTTCTGATGAAAATGGTACCATCGAACCGATCTGATGAAGAAGCCGATAGGTAAGCACCGGAACTCAGTAATGAAACAATGTATTCTAGCCGTGTTTGGGCTTATTGGAATTGTCATGAGGTGTACTCTGGCTATAAATTATTTTAATGTTAATTAAAAAATAAATATGCCGCTTCAAATTGCGCTACTTGAGTTTTATGTTATGTGTGGCCTTGATTGCAGAAGTCAGATTTCGTAGTCTCGCTATTTATTTATTTATTTATTTATTTATTTATGTTAATACGGTTTGTGGACCAATTACATTAACACATACAGTAAATATAACATAATCATAAAAAAGACAACAAAAAAAAAAATAGAACAAAGATATTATAAACAAAACACAAGTTTTAAATTTATGTGCTCTCATAAAAGTGAAGACAAGCGCACAAAACAGTTTTGAGATCATCTGCAAATAGGTCACAGTTCGGGTTGGCTTCCATGACGTTATTAAGCGCAGTCAGGGCGCGAGGAACAGGGGATGAGGCGCGGGCCACTGTTCGAGTTGTGGGCACGGCTAGTAGACGATGTTTTCTACCACGGAGATAGCTGCTTGGAACGTAAAGGCGAATCAGCTCATTATGGAGATCAGGAGCATCTGTTATCCCACGACATATTTTAAGCATGATGTACAACTGATCATAGGCTCTCCTAGTTTGTAACATATGAAATCCTAGAGATCCTACGAGAAATTTTGTTGGATATAAAAATGGATAAAATCCGTAACGGAATTTATAGAGAAATCTCAGAAATGCTTTTTGAACCTTCTCTAATAAAAGTGCATAACTAGCCTCGTGCGGGTTCCAGACACAAGAGCTCGTCTCCAACTTGCTTCTGACAAGCGTACTGTATAACAGCTGTACAACATGCGCATTTTGAAATTCTCGTGCGTTTCTAAGAACAAACCCTAGTCGTTTAAATGACTCCTTAGCAACCGTTGAAATGTGGTCATGGAATGTCAACTTCTGGTCGAATACGACACCTAAGTCTTTTACAGTGTTCGATCTTGTAACAACAGTGCCATTTATTTTATATTCATAATGAATTGGATGCCGCACCCGGCCAAAAGTCATGACATAGCATTTAGAGGAATTGAATGCCATTTTATTGGCAACTCCCCACTCGTAAATGGCATCTATATCTTTCTGAATATTCTCACAGTCTAATACGGTACTAACACGAGCGTACAGTTTTATATCATCTGCATAAAGAAGACATTTTGAATATTTGAGAACAGAAGGCAGGTCATTTATCATCAACAGAAACAATAAAGGTCCAAGAATTGAGCCCTGACTTACGCCTGAGCGAGTGTGATAAGCACTCGATTCGTAAATACCTAGCCGCACAAATTGCTGGCGACCACGGAGGTAATCAGCTAGAAGTCGTAGCAAGTCAGGACAAAAACCTATGGCGCTAAGTTTTGCAAGCAGAATGTCATTGTTGACCCGGTCGAAAGCCTTTTGGAAATCGAAATACAGCACATCTACCTGCTTTCCCTCGTCAAGCTGTGCAGAAATATACTCTGTTAGAGTCAGAAGATTAGTCTGTACGGATCTCTTGCATCTAAAACCATGCTGGGCATTACTGAGGTGTATTTCAACCTGTTTGTAGATTAACTTATGGAGAACATTCTCAAATATTTTTGCTGGTGAAGATAATATTGCTATGGGCCGATATTCCTCTACATTTACTTTATTTGATGTTTTAGGTATAGGTGTTACGCGTGAGATTTTCCATTGCGGGGGATATATTCCTGTTTTTAGCGATAGGTTAAATATATGACATAAAGGGGGTACAAAATAGTGTTTCAGGCACTTGAGAAGCGGGGCTGGGGCTGGTGGGGCAGATAGTAATCTGGACCTATAGAGCTATTTGTTTTCAATTTATCAATTCCGTATAAGACGTCCTCGTTGGTAAACTGGAAAATATTAATGTAGTTGCTGTTGTAACTTACATCGCAACTATTACAATCAGCAGCATTTAACAATGGTATGTCAGTGAGAAACACACTTGAGAAAAACTTGGCAAAAATCTGAGCTGCTTCTACGCCTGCGTAACTTTCACCACGGTAGTTCACCTGTGGCTCGAACCCACCCTTAGACCGCAAGGAGCAGATATGTCGCCAGAATTCACGTGGATTGATTTTGATGTTATTTTCTACACGTCTAATATATGAACGGTAAGCTTGAGCAACTCTATGTTTTAAGGAATTTCTTAGATTAGAGAAGGTTTCATAGTCATCGTGACTTTTAGAGCGCTTCCAGTTTGTATGCAAAGCAAGTTTACGCTTGGTGTCATTAATTATTTCTGGTGTAAACCATACAGGATACCGCCTACTGGTAGAGTTCGAGCGACGCTTCTTTGGCATACAGCCATCAAAAATTTCATAAATTATATTATAGAAGGTGTTTAAAGCCTCAGAAACGTTACTGGCCTGAAATACAGTTGCCCAAGAGATCTCTGACAGTAACAGATAAAGTTGCTCATAATCGCACTTGTTAAAATTCCAATCTCTCATAGAATTTATGTTACTTGGCTCTATTACGTCTGAACAATGAACTGATTCAACCTTTACCTCTATTTCCAGCGGTGGGTGATATGCGTCTGGCGGGACAATGCTATCCGTACTGGACACACAAACCTCATGAAGGCCATCCCGAACTAGTACCACATCCAACATTTCACCGTGAACATTCAAAATAACATTTTTATCTACCAGAGAACAGAACGACAAAAAGTAACAGTAGTAGTTCGTGACATCTGTTGAAGCACTTTTTAAATTAAGATCACCAGTTAGAATTACGAAGCCTTTAAAATTGTTTATGAAACTTTCAGTTTTGCAAAACCAACGCATATAATCCTCATTACTGGCACTGGGCTTTATATACACTACACAAATAAGATATGAGCGACCAAGCCACGTGAAGGATGCCCAAAGATCTTCGCCACAATCAGTTTCGTACTCACTTCTTCTACGGAGTATCAGAGGAGATCGTGCTGCCAATAAAACTCCTCCGCATGGTGTTTTTCTGTCACGACGCAGGACATTCCAGTCATCAACTTCCAGTTCTGAATATCTATTATTAGCTATCTCCGTCAATATAAAACTACGCCTTCCAAACTTCTGACACGGCGTAGCGCGACGTATATTTGCCTTTTTGTAAAGTTTTTATTTGAAATGGTTTAATCCAGCGATGGTCGCTAAACATCTTCAAGTTCTGATGAGTGGCTTTTGAGTTAGCTTCAATAATTTAATGTATTTATCGCACATAGTCTATGTGAACGATGCTCTAATTTATTTTACAGAGTGGTATTCAAATTTGTGTGGATTAGGCACCACTAAAAAGCGATAAATAAAAACTTTTTACAAAAAAAAAAAAAAAAAAAAACAACCGACTCCCAAAAAAAACACTACAAAGCTAAAAATAACTTTAATTTCGGATGTCGGTGGCAAAAAAAAAAAAAACTAAAAACCAAAGACACCAACTTCCAAAATTAAAGTTATTTTTCGCTTTGTAGTGTTTTTTTGGGAGTCAGTTGTTTTTTTTTTTTTTTTTTGTAAAAAGTTTTTTTGTTGATGATTTCTGAAAACCGGCCAAGTGCGTGTCGGACCACGCACAATGAAGGGTTCCGTAGTTGAAAAGAATTTATCCCAAAAACAAACTTAACATTGTAATAAAAAAATAAAAAAATTACAAATTGAGAATTTTCGGACTTTTTCCTTTACTTGTGATGTGATACCTTGCTTGCTAAATTTCATGATCCTAGTACAACGGGAAGTACCCTATAGCACTGGTGCCCATACTTTTTCTTAAGAAGATCGACCTAGCAAAAATTTATGACTAAGAGATCGACATTTTAACCGTTTAACCCACCAAATAATTACCAAGAAAAAAATTGCATAAGTAAAACTACATTGGGTGCAGTGTCAAATCTGCGTATTTAGATTTGACACTGCACCCAATGTAGTTTTACTTATGCAAATTTTTTTCTTGCCATACGGTCGATCGCGAGAGGTTTTAAGGTCGATCGCCAAGGATAGCTAAAATGATCAGTGATCGACCTTAAAGCTGTAGGTTTTTGCTAAAGAAAAAAGCGACGTACACAAACATGAAGTTTAAAAAAAAAATTACTATCTGATTGGCGTTCTCTTTTTCGCGAGATGCAGCGCGCGCAGTAGGTCGTCAGCTCAGCGCAGCCGAGGTACCTACCTTCGCTACGCGGTGCGCAGGCAGAACATTTCCTAACTACGAACATTTTGCGGAAGACCACCAATGTCACGCTTCGACATCAGCATCACGATAATTTTTCATTTTTAATATTGTACCACTAGTATTTGAATTTCTTTTTGTAATATTGGATGATTAAAAATTTAATACAGATTTTGACGCGTGATTACAAAAGCCTGTTGATTTCGGTCGGGTACTTGGCCCAACCACTCGGGCTTTTAAAGTAGACACACTCACTTTAATCCCCAGAGCGTTTGTGCCAACATTATGGCCCAAACCAACAGGCAATTAGAGTGGATCAATCGGTTTACTCCAACTACAAAAGCCCGAGTGCCTCCGTCAGCGTATGTTTGTCTCTAACAGGGAATTATAGGTGCAGGTATATACTCTAGAACCCAGAGCGTTAGGCAAGAGATAAAGAGTCCAACCGACCTCTATAAGACGAGTTCAAAGAGGTATAAATGGGGGAAATCGAATTCAGTCTGAACGCCCTTCTAATGAAGAAACTACCAAAAGAGCTCAAAAGGCCTCATAATATAAGCTTATGTATTGATTTAGGGCAATATAGGCTAAAAAACGGAAAGCTAAAATAAGTAAGTAATTACATTCTTATGATTGATACTAGATTTTTTCAAAAAAGTGCAAAATTAACTTTAAATTCTTAATTTACGTAGACTTGAATTGATGTCTTACATTAAATTTATAAATCTGCAGAATTTTTTTTTTGTTTTCTTTCAATAAAACTTCACATTCGACCGTCTACACCTGCCTCTCAGGGTTTTGTAGTGGCAGTAATATAAAACGCCGACTTTAATTGCCTGTTGATTTCGGACCCTTGACTAGCCGAAACGCTCTGGGGATTAAAGTGAAGGTGTCTACTTTAAAAGCCCGAGTGTTTGGACCAAGTACCTGGCCGAAATCAACAGGCTTTTGTAATTACGCCCTCTGGCCCTATAGGTTTTGATTTACTTAAACTTAAACTCCAAGGGGCAATTGACTTACGTGTTTAATATTTTATATTTTTTTGATTTACTTAATATTTTTTTTAGAGAAATACTGTTTTTTAATATGGTATCTGTATTCGTTTATTATTTATTTTATTTTCAGGACCCCACAAAAATTTTAATACAATTTAATAAATGGAAGAATCCATAACTTTCCAATTTGGTCAATCACTAGCGTATTTATGTAATATAAATGGCTTTTGCACAGCATAATGATAGCGACCGATGTGTTGGTGTGAGTAAGTTGTACGATGCAGAGTAAATGCACGCTTTGTTGGATGGAATAAGGTTTATAATTGATTGTGTAGTACCTACGTTCTGATTTATGAATTGCGAGTGTGTGCGCGACTTCGTATCTATTACTTTTATAGAATTGCGTGTAGTTGTGGCGTGTGGAAGGGACAAACTGCAGACACAGGGTTCCGATACATTTTCAACTACTGGGCATATCAGCACATCTCCTTCTTTCTTACTTCTATGATATCGACCAATAGACATTGATCTATATTCCCACCTAAATTATTATGGATTGACCACGGAGTAGAGAAAGAAGCGGAGATGCCGCAAGGCAATTAGGTCGTGCGCCTTCAATAAGGTCAAGACGTCACAGGTGGGCGGGGACACAAATCTTAGTTTCGAGTGAATCGTCATCGCGTTCGGGTCCGTTGTATTTTAATGGTATTTTATTTGTTATATTGTTTTTATAATGAAGTGCACTGTTGTTGGATGCAAAAATTGTTCAGGATCAAAACTGAAACATATTGATGGCATAACATTTCACGTGGAAGTCCCTAAAATGTATATTTTCATTTTAAAACACATTTTCTCGTTTGCTAGTAGCTAGAGACATCTGTCGTCGAAGAGATGCAATATAACCACTCTTGACAACTCCGTGTTTTTATCACAATTAAGCATAATACGATGATCAATTTTCGGCTCAAATAACTTGCTTAAGTTTGTTTAGCTTGTTATAAGTTATTTTATAGATAAATTACATACCTTGATACATGAAACAAGAAGAATTTAAAATAAGAAAAGTGCGCCATCTAACGGTAAGTAGTCGGTCCTAACTGACAAATAAAAAATGTGGGCCTCATGCCAGCAAGACCCTATTTAATTTTTTTTTATTTTATTATCTTCACATGAAGATAATAATAGGTTGGGGAAAAAGTTTCTTCGCATTTTTTAAGAAAATTCAAAACATTTTTTAATATACATTATTTACATTTATCTAAAGTATGTAGGTACCATTTTGTTCGATAACTTTTTGCCATCTTGTAGGTAGGGACATGATCCCATTGCTATAGAAATTTTGGGACTTCTGATCAAAATACCGCGACAAGTGGTTTTGGCAGTCCTCTCGAGATGTTAACCTGACACTGCCTAAAGAATTCTGAAGAGACCGAAACAGGTAGAAATCTGAAGGTGCAAGGTCAGGACTATACGGCGGATGCATTAACACCTCCCAGCCAAACTCTCTTATTTTTTGCTGAGTGGCTAAAGATGTGTGAGGTCTAGCGTTATCATGATGAAAAACCACACCCCTTCTGTTGATTAATTTCGGTCACTTTCTCTCAACATCTTGCTATAATCTCATCAGTTGTTCGTAGTAGAGTTCAGAATCGATGGTCCTGCCTGGTGGTAACAGCTCATAATGAATAATGCCCTTCCAATCCCACCACACACACAGCATCACCTTGTTGCGAGTTAACCCGGGTTTCGCCACAGTCTGTGAAGCCTGACCGGCCTTTGACCACGACCTTTTTCGCATGTTCTTGTCGTACGTGATCCACTTTTCATCACCAGTTAGCAGCTTCTTCAAAAATGGTTCGGTTTCATTACGTCGTAATAAAGAATCACAAATGAGTACACGGTTCATCAGGTTTCTTACAGTGAGCTCGTGAGGTACCCAAATATTGAGCTTTTTTGTGTACCCATTTTTTTTCAAATGCTCCGAAACTGTTTTGTGGTCAATTTCCAGTTCTTCTTCTACGTCGTAACTACTGATATGCCGATCCTGCTCCAATTTTTCAAAAATGGCATCCATTTTATCCATAATAGGGCGACCAGAGCGACGTGCATCTTTGACATCAAAATTTCCGGATTGAAAACGCTTAAAACAAATTTGTGCTACTCTCACAGACACTGCACTGGGTCCATAAACATTGTAAATTTTTTTCGCGGCTTGCTTTGCATTTTTACCTTTTTTGTAGTAAAATTTTAAAATGTATCGAATTTCTTCATTAGATTCACTCATCTTGACAGTACGAAAAATAAATGAAAATCACACATTTTCCTAATTTGAATTTGGAATTATGTTCTTCAAAATTTAAACTTTCAATGATACCAAAACCAGCCAGATACAAATAGTATAGCAAAAGAGATTTCATTTTAAGTTCATACATACTATAATGCGAAAAGACTTTTTCCCCAACCTAATACATTCGAAAAATAAAATAGGGTCTTAGGGTATAATTTATTTGTTTTTTTTTTGTTTTTACAGAAAAAAGAAACTCTAAATTTTGGAAACAAACTAATGGATAGACATATCAACTTTCACCGGGAAAATATGAAAGTAAAATTGGCAAGTCAACTTTTTAGTACAAGTATTGCCAAAGCCTTAGAATCTTGCCGAGAAAGGCATAATTATTTCAAAAGCTTTTGGAAGCTTTTGGAACAATTTTATTTTTAAAATTAATCAACGACTTGTTTGACATACTAAATTCGAAAATTTTAAAACAATACGGAACCAAAAAAGCACTATTTGACGGCAATTTTTCCAAAACGTTATCATTTTTAATATTTTCTAAAAATTACATCTTGCATTTAGCAACATGTTCTCAAAAAATTATTCTGTCAAGAAGAAAAACTGGTTTCATTGGCATCATTGTTTGTAAAGACAGCACAATAGGTTTGTACAAGAAAAAAAGGAACTTATTTATTTGCCCTTGTATAAGTTTAGCCAGGATCACCTTAAATTATTCTTTGACAATATTAGAGCACATGGAAGGACAAACAACAACCCTACGGCGCGACAGTTTCAGGCGGCGTACAAAAAAACTCTTATTATCACGGAGTTAAAGGATTCCTTTAGAGGAAATTGCTTTCCCCTTGAGCACATTGGAATCCTGTCTTGTTCTTCGCGCCTTAACGCTGTTAAATAAAACTGTGTTGTTTAGTAGCCAATAATAAGCATTGTCCAATAAAGATTGATTATGTTAACAATTTTTTGATTTGACTACCTACCTACCTAAACAAACTTTAGTTTTTGTTTACCCTAAACCCGAAAAGGGGTTATTGTACTCATCATTTTGAACAATTTTTTCTATGGGACCAAGCTTAAAATCGCGAAAAAAAATCAGCTGTTCAGTACAGTTATCTACATCAAACTCGTCAAAATGTACTGAACGGCTGATTTTTTTTTCGCGATTTCAAGCTTGGTCCCATAGAAAAAATTGTTCAAAATGATGACTACAATGACCCCTTTTCGGATTTAGGGTAAACAAAAACTAATGTTGTATACCCGATACTCCACATGACACTATATTTTTTTAAAATTTCAAACAGGGAACACATTACCCACCTTTTGGGTCTCACCCGCAGTTGGGTAATAAATAATGTGGTCCCGCCATATTAATACCCGTAGAATGTTCTAAAACAATGTGTCGTGATGTGTTACGCCATGGTGGCCAGTAGACGAACTAAAATAAAAATAGCTAGTTCAGTTTCACTGTAATAATTCCTTTCATCGGTAGATGGCGTTACAAAAAATGGGCGGGATTTCCATCGTGGGGCGTAGCCATCGCCGTACCTCGTCCCCCTCTCACCCGCATTCAGGCGACGCTTGTTTCTAAAGAGATTAGGCCTTGCGGCATCTCCGCTTTATTCTTTTCTCCATGGGATTGACGCACACGCACTAATAGGGAATATTACGCAAAACTGAGACAGCAGATGGCGCCACTTTGTCACGGGGTAAACAAAGGGAACTGTCAAAGGCACGCAAATTTTTTCGACGTTTTCCAATATTATTTCACCTTTATTTCATCCTTGTTACTATAATATTGTAGGTTAAGATAATACCAAAAGGTTAAAAATATGCATATGAGAATTTCAAACAAATTTAGAGACGGGAATATAGTCGGAGACCTGGTTCTGGTCGAGGGCGTATAACAAATTCTAGAGATGACCGCTTCATTGCCTTGTTGTTTTTGCGGAATCGGCATCTTTCTGCTGTTGACCTACAGCGTCGTCTCCGAGAAAGTCGTGGACCGTCTATTAGTGACAGTACGTGAAGAAGGCTTAGGGAGGAAAACTTGAAGCCACATAAGCTGGCCACAGGCCCCAAACTCACCGTAGCTATTTCTGTCCTACCACCAATTTTGCATTCATCACTGAAAACACTCATTCTGTGAAAACTGAGGCTAAACTGGCTAGTTCAGCCACCTCAGTATAATAACCTCATACTAGTATCAAAACTTTTTTACAAAAAAATAAAACAGACTTCCAAATAACAATACTACAAAGTAAAAAAACTTTAATTTTGGAAGTAGGTGTCTGGTCGGTGTCGTTTTTTGCCACCGACTTCCGAAATTAAAGTTATTTTTCACTTTGTAGTGTTGTTTTTGGCAGTCGTTGTATTTTTTTGTAAAAAGTTTTTATTTTTCTCTTTTTAGTTGTGGTACCTGCCCCACATAAAGTCTAATACCACTACCCACTACCTGCAAAAGAAACTAGAACATCCTACATAAAAAGTGGGGAAAAAATACGTATTATTGAAGCTAACTCAAAAACTACCCAAGCAAAGATAAACAATTTTATATTATGGAACCAACTTTGAGGTATCAAAAGTTGTAAGTATTTTTTTTGTAAAAAGTTTTTATTTTTCACTTGTTAGTTGTGGTACCTACCCCACACAAAGTCTAATACCACTACCTGCAAAAGAAACTAGAACATCATACACATAAAAAGTGGGGAAAAAAATACGTATTATTGAAGCTAACTCAAAAACTACCCAAGCAAAGATAATAAATTTTATATGGGACCAACTTTGAGGTATACCCTCTCGAATAATTAATCGGACGACTCTGTAATAAGTTATGCTTGGTCATACATAAAAAAAATGTACGTGTCTAATTGAGAAACTCCTCCTTTTTATAGTCGGTTAAAAAGGTATTCTGATACAACACAGATGACAAACACAGGTACAGTTTCATTTTGAAACTAAGGCTAGCAGCTGAACCACCACGCCCACGGCCAGGTGCATGCGTGATGTTCTAACTGAGGTACGTTGATAACAGTGGAAACAGTATAATTATTCATTTATGTAAGTTATTTTTGTAGACTGCCTCGTGGGTGTAGAGGTCGCAAGCGCTACTGTTGAGCATGAGGTCCTGAGTTCGATTCCCAGGTCGGGCAGTGTTATTGGGTTTTCCTATCTGGAAATGCTCAGTAGCAGCCAGTTTTTTTTTTTTTTTTGAACAGTAGGTACTTACACACGGCTACACATTAAGCTATACATTTCCAGTTTACACTGACCTCTCATTGTAAGGAAATCCTATACAATCCAGTAGATATAGTAATATAGTTTCAACAGTAAGTAGGATGATTGCCATACATACTGTGACAACCCTGCGCCAGGGTATTGTTCAATGGGATCAAAGCATCGTTAGCATGGCAGATACCCTGATGATTAATCAGCAGTAAACGATTAGCTGTTGCAATAATGATCCAGATTCGATTTTCGCATCATTGCACATCATTTTCTTCTTCTTCACTAAATCATAAGAGAGGGGAGGATACTTTGCCCACATTTTTTACGAGTACATTTAACAAGAGACTAAACATAATCTACTCAGACCAAATGTTAACAATAAAACCGCTAATTTTAAACTGATTTCGTTATATTTAGCACCTACAACGTCATACAATCCGGCGCCGTTGTTAAATGTGCTTTTACAGTGTTACAGTGACGTCAAAATTTCAGATTCAGATTGGCGAGTATAGGTATTATTTTTATGAGTCTATAAAATTGTAAATTCGTTGTGAAGGCGGGACAATCGTGGTTGATAGAATATATTGTAAATATGTACAAGTATTTGTTTCTCTGAAATTCTGAATTAACATTGCCGACGAGCAAAGAGATAGTCTAAGTAGTACCTATTTAGTTGGATATTAAATAAGGTTACACAAAACAACAAAATTACAATATTAAGTTAGCGTTGGTCTCAAACTAGGCACAGCCTGTATCTTGGGCACCATTACATAAGTACGAAACATTTTGGTTATTTGTGTATCTCATAATCCGTAAGGCCGCAAATTCGGAGCAGCGTTTCTTGTAGCGTGCAGTGGAGAGTTTAATAGATATTTTTTGAGTTTTTAAAATTCCTATAAAACCAAATTGGTTTCCATATTAATTTGGTTTTATAGGAATTTTAAAAACACAAAATTTATCTATGTATATACCTACCCTTAAACGCTCCACTGCACGCTAAAAGAAACGCTGCTCCGAATTTGCGGCCTAATAGGTAGACAGTTGAAATTTTAACAGATTGTGTATTTTTATTACGGCTATAACAAAAAATAATAAAAATAAAATAAAGTTAGAAATTAAAGGGGGTCCCCATACAATAATCTTTTGATTCTGATTTTTTTTTTCATACCCTGGCCTGTGGGTTGTCATTGTCTAGAACTCATAGAGTAGAGTACTTACATCACTTACTTTTTTTTTATCTTTAAAAATTAAGAAATAGGGGCCCGCAAAAGTTGTCAGTTTTAGACCATTTCTGTATGAGCTCTATCGCAACAACTAAACAAGTTAGCAATTTGAAACTTCTGTATACTTACTGTATTTAATCAACAAATACTAAAAACCGTGATTCAGTTATTTTGTTTAAAATATGGGCGATTTTCTGCAACTGCAAAAAATAACTTTGTAGTTCACAGTATCATTATGAAATACAAAGTTATCTTTGCGATTGTTAAAATTTAAGATGAAAAATATTCTTTGTTTAGTATTTTCATAAAAATAATAATAAAGTTAAAAATTAAAGGGGGTCCGGGTCCTCATACGAGAAGCCTGTTTTTTTTAAACTGAAGTATTTTTTTTTTGTTAAATATTGTAAGGTGGTACGGAACCCTTCATGTCTGATTCCGACTCGCACTTGGCCGGTTTTTTAATTACGTTAAAGGTCAAGTTAACAAAGCAGGTTACACGGTACTTAGAGGGATGACGATAATGGCTTCATAATCTGTTTTAATTTATCCGACAGTGAATAAGGAAAAAGTACTTAGGTAATGTTATTTTTCATCAAATCGTGTAAAACGTACATAGTACTGTAGAGGTTTGATGGTTTAATCAAGCATCGACAATATTATACTGGCTGACATCCAATCATTTAAATATGGAATGTATCCTAGAAATCATAGGATGACATATAGAATCTGGTGAGGGCTCCGTGTAGAACTAATTTAGTAGAGTGTGAAATATAATTTATATGAAGCTTAAAATACAGGGTTACTGGTAATTCGACGTATATCCGTCAGGGGCTGTAAGGGGTCCAAAATGCAACAAATTGAACCCCCCATATGTATGGCCGAAATTCAATAGTTTTCGAGATATTTGAAGTTTAAGAGGTTTTCGATATTTACCCAAAATTTGACATTTAATTCCAAAAAAAAAATACATATTTGAACGGGTACCATTAAAAATGATGTTGTAGCTGGCACTTCAATTAAGCTATGGACATAATTAAAACTACTTAATTTTAAAAAATAATTAAAATAATGAGCGATATAAGAATAATATCTTACCAATATTTTCATTTTACGCTTCAAAAATGTTGTCTCGTCACAAAAATTTCTATGACATTAATCGTACAAATAACTAAGACAACTTGCCTATTCTGTAAGCTTTCCAAAAAGGTATAAAATCAATTTTAAAATACATAATTCGTGGCAAGGCATGTGTTTGAATCGGCGCGGGGAGAGAAAGGGTCATTTGTATTTGTATGAAATAAAATGCATTAAAAAATTTACGTCAAATTTTATAAAACATTTTACACATCTTGTTCAAAATGAGCCCCTCGATTACGAATGCAGGTTCGAATTCTCTTTCTAACTTCGGTTTTCGTCACGCTTGATGTGAACGTTGTTCTCATCTGTTGCGCCGCGTTTATTATTCGCTGTCGAAGTTCTTCGACTGAATTTATTGGGGTCACTTAAACTAATTCCTTCATATGACCCCAAACGTAAAAATCAAGTGGTGTGATATCAGGGCTTCGTGCTGGCCACGGAATTGGCCCTCCCCTCCCAATCCATCGGTTTGGATATCTCTCGTCTAGTCACTGTCGGACAGTAATCCGGTAATGTGCTGGGCAACCATCATGTTGAAACATGAGGTTGTTTTTTATTTCTTCGGGAACATCCGCCAACAAATCATCTAGGTTGTTTCTTAAAACCTCCTCGTAATTTTCGCCGTTCAAATTTTTGGGCAAGAAATGAGGGCCCAGCAAATAATTATCAAGGACACCCATCCATACGTTCAGGGAAAATCTCATTTGCGACGCAGTTTCTTTTAGTTTTTTTTGGATTCCTGCCTACTTTAGGTGCCCAAAAATGTAAGTTATGGTAATTCGTTATACCATCCCGGTCAAACTTTGACTCGTCAGTCCACAAAATATTTTTTAGGAAATGTTCCTGGTCAGCGTCAGCGTTTAACATAAACCGAGAAAATTCGAGTCGCCTGGCAGGATCTCCCTCGTGCAATGTTTGGACAGGTTGATAATGGTATGGGTGTCTACCTGATAGATGTACTACCGATCACACTTTCCACTGGGACATACCGAGCTGTCATGCAACAATGTTCGTTGAGATGTTTGGGTCATCAATAAAACACTGAAGAATGGTGTCCTCTTCGTCAGCCGTGTACCGTCGAGGTCTGCCAGCGTTGACTTGAGCTCTCTGAACACTGCCAGTTTCAGACAATCGTCGATAGGTGCTCCCGAAAACAGTAACGTGGGGAAGTCGACGATTGGGAAAGCGGCGTTGGTATTCTCGCCGAGCCGCAGCCGCGTTTCCATTGGCAAAACCATAACAAAACATTATGTCTGCGTATTCGTTATTAGAATACGAAGCCATGTTATAGCCGAAATAACAATGATAACAAAAAGAATAACAAGAGAAACAAGAATTAACAATAATGAGCGAGCGAGGATCATAAACTATAAACTCATATGATTTCTCTCCCCGCACCGCGCGCCGCCGCGCTGGTTCAAACACATGCCATGCCACGAATTATGTATTTTAAAATTGACTTTTATACCTTTTTGGAAAGCTTACAGAATAGGCAAGTAGTTTTAGTTATTTGTACGATTAATGTCATAGTAATTTTTGTGACGAGACAACATTTTTGAAGCGTAAAATGAAAATATTAATAAGATATTATTCTTAAATCGCTCATTATTTTAATTATTTTGTTAAATTAAGTAGTTTTATTATGTCAATAGCTTAATTAAAGTGCCAGCTACAACATCACTTTGAATGGTACCCATTCAAATATGTATTTTTTTTCTATTTGGAATTAAATGTCAAATTTTGGGTAAATATCGAAAAACTCTTAAAATTCAAATATCTCGAAAACTATTGAATTTCGGCCATGCATATGGGGGGTTTAATTTGATGCATTTTGGCCCCCTTATCAGCCCCTGACGGATATACGTCGAATTACCAGTAACCCTGTATAAAGGGCTTCAGCCCCATTTAAATAGTCCCTCTAGTTTTATTATTTATTTAGTAAATCTCCTACTGTGAGGTTCGAGCCCTCACAGTACCAATTAGGTACGTTTTAGGTAAACCTATTAGGTACGTTTTACCTCCTGTGTGAATTTGAGCTCAGCAATTTTTAATAACATTAGGTAATAAAAACCACAGCACACCCGACCATTAATAGATGCAACTAAGCACGTAGGTCGTTAAAATTGTAAATAACACCCATTTACGTTCATCAGGAGAGTTAGTTTCCCGGAAAATATTATATTTTAAATATTTTATTTACCTCTACGTCATATTTCGGGAGAAACAAATAAATAAGTAATTCGGTGTGTAATACTTATTTATTACCGTGTCACTATCGTAATGAGTTGTTTCTAAGTTATTTAAGTAACTATGTGATTAAATAATTTATAGATTGTTAATAACTTCACAAATATTATTAAAATTGTTTTTTAATTATGTTACATGATAGAAAACAGAGGAGCTCGTGGCTAAGTAATGACAGCCGCACGGGTCGTTCCATCAGGTTAAGCTACGCTTGCCGGAGTCAGTCCGTGGATGGGTGACCATCTTTACATACCGAGACTCCTCCGTGCCTCGTTAAGCCATTGGTCCCGGCTGTCATTCGTGGATCTTTGACGGTCGTTACGGGTCGTCAGAAGCCCGAAAATCTGACAACCAGTCTTATCAAGGGACATCGTATTACCCAGTTAATGGGTTGTGGAGGTCAGATAGGCAGTCGCTCCATGTAAAATACTGGTATTCAGCTGCATCTGGTTAGACTGGAAGCCGATCCCAACATAATTGGGCAAAGGCTAGGCAGATTGATTGATAGAAAACGCCTAATTACCTAATTAATATGCTCAATTGTAAATTAAATAATATTTCTGTAGATTGAAATTGACACATCGCGCGTCGCGTCGAAAATGCCTGAAGAAGCGGTGAACCATCATGGATGAAAGGGCTAATGAAGGGTGACCTAATATTACAAAAGCGTGAGCTCGTCGACATGTGTATATTGCCTATCCTAACTTATGGCACTCAGACTTGGTCATTGACTGAGGCTCAGAAGTCCAAACTTAAGAGGCCTTATAGCGTATACAAAATTTTGCCGATTTCGCTGATTTACGTGATTTTACACTTAAAATACAGTATTTCTAGAAGTTTTAATGCATAAAATGAAAGATTATTTCAATATATGATCTAATGTACGACCTACTTTTTTATTTTTATTATTTAATTTTGATTAATTGACTTAAAACCAGCGATTGTGTTGTGATTTTTTGCTGTAAGAGGTTTAGAATATCACATACTTATAAAATTTACGAATCGTTTTAATGTCTAAGGGTATGACAAAATTACTATGTATTTTTGTGAAAGTCGTTTATACAACGTATGAATCACTTTTTACCACTTTCATATAAAATTTTGAGTAAAATAAATATTTAACTTAGTCAAATTTTAGAGAAAATCGACAAAGAATTGCTCTTGATCTTGCCTACTTAGAACTCTCGTTCATAAAATTAAAACAACAGAAATAAACTTGAGTTCAAAATCAATACATTTCCTGAAAAGAAACTACAAAAAATTATAGTAAAAAATCTATTAAAACAACCTAAATCTCGCATTATAAACTCGACGCAAAATAAAAAAGTAGCTCATTCATTATTTGATCATAATTGAAATGATCTTTCGTATTGTCCATTAAAACTTATAGAAATACAGTATTTTAACTGTAAAGTCACGCAAATCAGCAAAATTTTGTATATGGCCTCTTAAGGTTTGCCAAAGAGCGATGGAATGGAGCGTAGCATTTTGAAAATTAAACTAATGTATCTAAATTCGCAACACAACAATACGCTCGAAGTCAGGCTGAAATGGGACTGGGCGGGTCACACCTACAGGATGCATCAGGACAGATGGGCCAGGGTGCCTGAAGAGTGACGACGGGCGTTGTCACTGAGGCAAGCCTAAGAAACGCTGGCGCAACGAGTTAGACTTGTTCTTGACTGGTTGGACGGAAAAGGCAGCAAATAAAGACGATTGGAAAAGTATGGGGGAGATCTTTGCCCAGCAATGGGACAGTATACCCTAAGTATACTGTCCCATTGCTGGGCAAAGATAAGAAAAAAAAAAAAAAACTGACGGCTCGATTGGCGCAAAGTCTGAACAAAGGTTGGTATGTATGGTTCGCCAGTTCGGTTTTCCTACGGAATGAATATTTTCGTCAAAACAAACCTGATTCAGGAAAAATATGTTTTTTTTTTATACCCTGTTCCCTGCCCGTCTAATTTTCACGTGCGACATGGTTTTTCGTCGCATCGACGCGATACAGGCTCACATGCATGACTAAGAGTAAGCATTTTCATGGAAGTAAGTAGTTCCGTTTCGGCGCGGCGCGAGATGATCATGCGACAAGATTTTATCGCGCTGCGGATGTTGGCTATCGGCTGGTGTCATCGAATGATCGAATGATAATAATTATAAAACATAGATTCACAAACTTTACACAAAAAAAAAACCTGGGTAATCAATTTTATTCTACCTTGACCTTTGACCTTTATTTGGAATTCGTTATTTAGTTTGGAAGCAGCCTAATTTACTAGGTTTTTTTTTAAATTTATTTATTATTATCAGTGTTTTGCGTCCCACTATGGGGCTAAGACCCTCCCGTCCCTCCCTAAAATAGTTTAGTTAAAATCGAATGCTATACGTACATAAGTCAAGTATTTAATGGCATTCATATCAGTACTTCATTGAACACTATGTAGCATTTACTTTAAATATCAATACTTTTGAAAGTCAACTTTTTACTATAAGTATTTGCCTGACATAGGCTAAGGCCAAAACATTTTTTTTCTCTTTGACATTCCAATGTTATATATATTTATAAAGTAAGTATTTGCTTATTAAAAAAAGAAAAATGCTTACCTAGTGTGTATGCGACAAACAAATTCACACCAGAAACAGCCCACACCCATGAAGGTATGGAATCCTTAGCGGCATTATCTTTGGTCAAGGCATAGAAACCATAGTCATAATAGGAGAAGACAAAGAAATTGAGCACCGTGAGCAGGAACCCCGCAAACGTGAGCAGATTTGGTGCCACCCATACCGGACAAAACTGAAAAGACAATGTGTTTTAATAAACTGTTCTTGATTTACCTGATATTCTAATAGTTATACCAAATAAATAACTAAATGCGTAGCATGAGCTTATGTGTGTAAAAAACTCCCAAGTTCAATTAATATTTTAATATAAAATCTTAGTTTTATTAAGATAAATAACATAATACTTCCTACTCCATTATGAATTAAGATAAAAAGAATCAAAGAAGCAGGAAACAGTGTTCAGCGTTATTATAACAAGTTTTTATTTAATATAAAAAAAAACAGGGCTGGACTGGGGGTTAACAACGGGAGGTAAATTGGTCTCGGGCACTTGCATATTAATAATCAATATTTTATTATTTCTAACTGGAACCTTACCTGAACACACCAGTTCCAAAATGGGTGCATAACATAGTTACTGAGAACACTGGTATCCACCGAGTTGTACTGTAACAAAAAGGTTTTTAAGCAATATCAATTATTTTTTATTCACTCATAATAATTTGACACTTCAAAATGCCTATGTATCGATGAAAACAATACGATTACTTTTTAGGATTGCTTTTATTTTTGTCTCATTGGCACACCACACATTACAAAGATATTTATTTCGAGGAACACTTACTTTGTATTTTTCGAAACCTTTTAATTTATCCTCAGACAGGAAGCGAGCCATGACGAACGTTGGTGAATTATGTTTTGTTATTTGAAAGTAATATATATTAAATTCATTATTCTACGATCTCATATGTTTTAAACATTAAATTGTTAATCAGAACTTTTGTTTTTACTTCTATAATACGCAGTATTCTTTTATTTGAAGCAGCGTAATTTCTATTTAAATCACAAGAAACCCACACTCCCACAGTTCAAAATGACAACTAAAATTTATTTTGACGTTGTTGACATTCATTTCCAGCTGAAAGTTGCAGTAAACCATAGCCAATAATTGTTATGGTCTATGGAAAAAGATTATAGTGTGTAGCGGAAACATATTTTCATGATTGCTGATGATATTATAATAATATAGGCATGGATTCATAAAACGATATAAAATCTTATGCCTGCTCTTCACAACCGGCAATCATAGACGATTACCTGAAAAACTAAACTAAACTACTGAACGGATTTCGATATTTGGTATGGAGATAGATGGCACCCTGGGGAAGGAACTAGGCTACTCTTTATCTCAAAAAATAACCTTATAGGGGTAGGTGATAAAGGGAATGAAATTTTATGATCGCCGATTGTGTACAGGCGCCTTTATAAAACAAAGAGCGGGAATTTTTTGAGTTTTGTAAAATAGCATGTCGAGAATCAACCTCCACGATTCCTGTTTTAGTGGTCGATAATGGCATGAATCAGTATGGATATAACGTCTTCTATTATTATGTAGCACCCACAGCATCTGTGTAGGTACAGCAGTGCAGGGTTGCTGCGGTCTATCATTGCGGTTGGGCGGCCCTCACATAACAGAGTACGGAATAGTAACGCCCGCCGGTAGCGTGCACTGAGGCGTGCGCTGTGGGTGGCAGTGCTGCACTGCTGCTGCAGTCTGCGGTCTACTCTCACCTAGGGAATTATACCTTGATGATTGCTGCTGATTACTATTTTTATTAAACGAGCTAATTATGAACAAAATACTGTACTTCTTGCTTATCGAGTAACACTTATGAGACCGTGCATGGCGGGATTGGCGAGCAAGCAAATTTTGCGATTATTTTTATCCACTCACACGATGAATGCCCCAAACTCACCCGGAACCGGGGAGGTGTCGCGTGAGTGGACGTCGGCGCGGGAGTTCATCGCATGAGTGGATATCACAGAAAAGAAACAAACCAGCTTGTATAAAAAAGCCATAGGCAATTGGTACAGTCAACCGTCCACTATTGGTAAGAATTCGACATAAATAAGTAGGAATCACATTATTAAAACCATAATAATACCCACATTATTAAAACGTTATTATTTTTTAATTGTTACGCTAATACGGCCCCCAAAATATGATGATGGACAGGTTAATATAATAAATAAAAATTAAATGCTGTTCGTTGGTGCATCACCTGAAAATGGCTGCACCGATTGGGCTATTTTTTTTTTAAATGTTCGTAATAGTCCAAATTAGGTTTATATGGAAATAAAATTTGAAAAGTTTCACGGAAAATTTTCAAATTCGGTAAAAACTGAACGTCCTTTTTTCTATGAGATTATTGTCTGAACTACTGAAATCTAGACAGGACATGTCTGTCGGGTCAGCTAATTTAAATAATAAGTTGGTACAGTAGGTAGTGTACCAATTCACACAGGTGTCCTAGTCCTTATCTTACCTGCAGTTCATCGTCGGGGCATATCAAAACGACCGGCACGTTCGCTATGTATGGTGGCGTTCACTGGAGGTAGGTAGATTACATTTACATGTGGGGTTCCTCAGGGGTTAGTCTTAGAATCTCTCTTGCGAAAACTCGTATATGCCGCTGTCTTGCGTATTGACCTCCCTGTCATTTTTTGCACCAGCCGGTAGGTGGGTGGTAGGTAAATCTCATAGAATACCATCCAGCCATTGTCGGGTCTGGATAGCGCCTGAATCATAAATCCGAGCTTTAAACTGCCAAAAGGCAGAGATCCACGCAGCTCTTTGGTTCACGTCGCCGTCGGAGATGTATATCTAGGACCTAAGTCTAGATTGGATGTGCCCTAGCAGGCTTCGGGCGTTGATGGTGACCACCTGCACCGGTGTTGTCTAAGTGAGGTAAGAATCCCACACTCACTCCGTCTTTTCCCCGCGGCCGTGCGACTTATGAAGTATTACCCTGAAAAAAGGGAGGTAGAGATCTAGCAGGTCCCTGGCTAGCAGTAAATGTTACAGGCCGTGATATTTAGATTATTAATTTGTTGAATTTAAAACCCGTAATTCCAATGCAGCGCCCGCAACTTTAGATGGTATGATTGCTATTACAAATTGACTAGGCTATGAAAATGTTGTATTCGTTTCATCACCTTCAGGAGGTTATCCCTAATTTTGCAGGGAAGAGCCCTATCTAAGATACATTTAACGCACCAGCCTACTACAGAAAATCTGGTAGTACGCACAAAGTAAATACTACTATTTACTCTGTGATTGGTTTTAGATTTTTTGTTTTCAAAGCTGAAATTTATGTAGACCTAATACTTCGAAACTCCGAGTGCCTGAGAACTTAGTATCAATCACTGGTTAAGATTATAGGATAGGACTTAAGTCCAGTAAGTACCTAAACCTTAGCTTCATTAGGTACCTACCTCTTATACTTAGGTACTTAATTATAAGTAGGCTTAATGTGCTTATATCAAAAGATTCAACGTATGTAACGTTAGGAAAACAAAGTCATTATTAGTTCTAGTTCATTTATGCTATCAAGCAGTTGTACTTAAGTAAACTACTTAGGCACATAGGTACGGTTACTATGTATTAATAGTACCTACCTATCTAATTAACTAATAATTAGAACAAAACATGAAATAAACACCTAACGACTTACTTATCAAAAAATTAAAAAATATTTTAAAGTGCTGAACTAAGTACCTAACCTACATTTAAACAATAGTTACATAAATCAAGTTATCTAAATCAAAGAAATAGGAAGTTTATTAGACAATCAGTTTTGTACGAAAACAATGTGGGATCTTGGTACCTACGTAAGTAACAAACAAGTAACAAAATGTGGTATCACTATCACTAGTGATAAAACGTCATGCCGATTGTAATGTTTTCTCAAAGGAGGTTCATAATTTACTTCTGAGCACTACATAGATATCCGACACGCCTCGTAAGAAACAGAACGCTTTCATTGTGTACACTTATCAATTTTTAATTAATTTAATTAAATACACTTTCGTTGTTTGTGATATTTTAGTTATTATGTTGCACAAATCTGCGGCTCTTCGAACGAGGAGCCTGTATTTGAAACATGTGGTTTACTTTTCTTCAGCTAAGGTGAGTCTTTTCTAAGTTTTTCGGTCAGTTTTACGCGTTTTACAAAAGTTTTGGAATGTTAAAAGTGAGAACAGAATTTACAAAATATTTAGGTTACAGACTATTTTTTATATTTTATTAATTTAATGGTTTTTTACCTAATCGAAAAGTGTCAGACAATTTTCATGTAGGTAGGATCTTCAGGTGATTTTTGAGTGTACAAACTGCTACATTATCAAGCTATACATTTAAGCTGACCTCTCATTGTACGGAATTCCTTTAGAATGCAAGATCAGCTTATTACTGAAAATGTAGCTTGATATGTAGCCGACCTAAATGTATTTTTTTTTTAATTTTTTCAATAATTACCCAACCAATTTTATTAATTTTGGGAAACCTAACATAGCGAAAAATTCTCAGTTTGAAGCTTCATTCATTAACTCACCATTAGGTAAGTAGGTACTTACTAATTAAAACGTCATGTAAACATTAGCCGTCTTATTATAAAACAAGGTTCATCTTCAAACCCAGGTTTAAACCATGGACCCTTTTTTGAATTTCGAGCTTTATTCTGACACGTTAAGATGTCAGTTTTACAAAACTGACAACTTAGTAACGGACTAAGTTGTCAGTTTTGTATAAAGAACTGTATTTCTATCAAAGCTAGGTTCATATTACAAAAACTGGCTCGATGGTTTAAACCATGACGAAGAAAAACCTCGTTTTGTAATAAGACCGCAACAGTTTAGGTACTGAACCAATTTTTTTTTGCAGTAGCAAAAGTTATGCTAACTGAACTGTGATCTAGTAGCAATAATTGCTACGGCCGAACGTAAGCATGGCCGTAGCATGAAAACATGTTTCTTGCTTCACCTAGCATGCAAATGGTGTTAGTTACTAGGTACTTATTTAAGTATGCGAAGAATCGTAAGGTTCATCATACTATTGATTGTCATATTTACTGCTTATTCCCATTCTCCCCCTTTTTTTTTGGATGGGAAACCATCAATGACTTTTCCCGCTCTGGGTGGAGCGGGAGAAGTTCCCGTTCCTCTTGAGTTGGATTTTAAGAACGTGCTTGCCTCATAGCTAGGGCTGCCAGTGGCACCCTGCCACCTGTAATAATTGTATACCACCAATAATAATTGAATTAAAAAAACTACAAGTGTAAATCCAGCACGGTAAATCCGAATAGCCGAGAAAACATGTGCAAAAAACACACAAACATTATTTAGACGAACATTAATTTTAGAATATTTATTGACTGGCAAAACCACAGAACATCCCAGGAGAATCAATGCATGCTGTTACTTGAGCTATTACAGAGGAAACTGTTTGCTGAGCTATAGAGTGAGCACTGATGTCTCCGATGGGTCTCTGATATGACCCTGTCGCATAGAAAGACAGTGTAGTTAGAACCTAAAAAAAATTATACTCATTAGTGTTTTAAATTCAGTCATCTAAAGAGTACATTGTAAATATGGGTAGTGTGAGTGCATGTATTCAGAAAACTTATTTTAATGTGCCATAGAATGTTTTCGTTTTGTGAATAATTTATTTTAATGTGCCATAGAATGTTTTCGTTTTGTGAATAATTTAACTTCTACCTTTGTTTCTACTGATAAATCAGTTGATTTTGATGGAATTTTCAACAATGGCCTCAGCTCATCACACAGTTCTAATACCAATTGTTTAGACAACCGATATCGCTGTATAAATTCTGCATCTTCCAAATAAAAGGGGTCCGATTGTTCCCGTATTACACGTCTTTTTTGTCGCCGTTTTGTGTTTATTTCATTGTCTTTTTCCATGAATTCAAAAAGGACTAATTCGTCAGACATCTACAATAAAAAATAGCTTTTTATATCACTTTTTTTACATTATCACATAGAAACACTAAATATTCAACTGAAATACCTTGAATTACGTATATTTTCACAATTTTTTTAAAGTTATTATCAATACGATTCACTTCACGCCAAGAAAATAGTAACTTTTTTTGGATCGCTTAGGTACTTTGACATAAAAGCTATCCAATTTAGGTTGAAATGTCACCTCATGGTACGAAAAATGAACGAACGAAAACAGTTTGCGACTCAATTGCAGACTTGATTTGGCGTCAACCTAAACTGGATAGCTATAATGACGTCGTGGTATGAAATAGCGAAGCAGTTTATTTTAGGTCGTCAATTGAATCGCAATAATAGTTCATAGTAGGCCTCAGATAAAGAGGTTAGAAGGGCCTTGTGGGCGGGGCAGGCGCGCCGCATGTATGTGTAGACACACTAAGTTCAGCCGAAATTTGTTTTACCGGCCAGTAATCGCGCTCTCACTGTGACAACGTACGAAGCTCCGCTAAAAAAAAGGATTATGCCCTGTTGCGCTGTTATAACGTGTCGGAAAAGTAGCATGTGGTGTAATGTAGCCCGACAAGGGATTTCTTTTCACCGGTAAGTCCAAAAACCTTAAAATACAAGTGATATTTGTAATTATTACAATAGTATTATGTAGTTTGTAGATAAAAGCGATACAATCGCAAACAGATGCACAGTTATACATTGCTTGCAATGCATGGGTACCGTCTTGTACTTCGTGAGCGATCGCGCAATATGTTGCGTTCACTGCGAAAGTCGCGTCGCCGAGCCAACGCTTGAATTCCGCGAAATCCATGCGTATCGATAGGGTTGTACCAAGTTGTAATCAATGTCGATATTGTGTGTATGTATACAAATGATTATTGACAGTAATATTAAAATTAAAATAACTTTGTTTGTTACCACCAATTATTGCTTATTGTGGGTTACCAATTTAGTTTCTGAGTGAGTTTTTCGTCTAAAATTTGGTTTGATGTTAGCCATTTATGATGAAACCATATATTTTAAATGTTATTTTTAGGTTTCCAACAGATCCAGACACAAGATAACTGTGGATTGAGGCAACTGGTAGAATCGAACGGATACCTACTAAATATTTTGTTCTCAACATTTTACAGAAAATGATTAGCTACATAACAAAAAAGTCAGGGAATAGATTCTTAAAATCTGGAGCTTCTCCGCACAAAAACATCGCTATGCTTTTTTCAGTAAATCATGAATAATTTATATTTTATAAAACTTAATTGCTGTTTTTGAATAGCGTAAAGCCTAATTATTACCATTAAGTTATGTCACCTAGATCATCTTTTTGTCGCCTTAAGAGTGAAAACCTCTGGAATGCATTATTGCTCAATTTTATTTTATAGCGTTTCTAGGAAGAAAACCTCGCAACGCACATCCTGATCTGATTAATTTGTTCATTCGATACTCTATGATTATGATATTCCTTAATAATTAATAAAAAAAACATAAAAGACACCGTACAAAAATTTTACAGCACGCAGTTTTTTCTTCCTCCTGAAAAGTTACTTCTTTTACACTTACGAGGTTTTCACTCGAAGGCGTCGTTTTGTGGATCCATGTTTATTGGGTTTAATACAGCCATAAAATATATTTTTAGTGTTCTTTTTATAAGTATTCCTCTCAAACTGAGCACCTGCCATCTAATCTCTTCACCACCCTTGGTTGACTGGTAGAGAATGCCTAAGGCATTAAGTCCGCATTTGTACGTTTTATGTGCGAAAAGGTTAAATAAATAAATAAATAAAGCTGAAAATCCATAGTTGAAATCTAAAGTTTCAAAATGATGCTTTTCTCGTTACGCCTTTTTTTTAACCGACTTCAAAAAAAGAGGAGATTCTCAATTCGTCGCGTATCCATACAACTTTTTTATGATGTACACCGATTTCTCCGTCAATTGTGGGCCGAATTTGAAAATTCATTTATATTTTGAAAAGGTATGCTCTCGAGGTGGTCCCATTGTCACCAACTCAGAATCTGATATTTATAAATATATACGTCTAATGGAAAACATTCGATAAGGCTGTGAAATTGGTTTTTTGGATTCTTGCAAATTGCAGCATTGTTATTGAAAATGCGATTTGCGCCCGTAACGGTTACTCAATAATAAATTCAGTATTCATCAAAGTCGTAAGTAGGTACACTTTTCTAGGTTAACTATACTCAAAAATCTAATAATTTCCGAAAAAAAAACTTGTTTTTTTGAGCAACATGATGATTTTTGATAATTATTATTGACATGATGTTAATTATTTTTAGCAAATATATTATGGTTACAGGGTGCAATCAACATCTAGAACAACTTAACATAATTATGACGTAAAACAGAGCTGCAATTAGCGAAAATCTAAAGAAACTTTGAATTTCACGGCAATATCGAATGTTCCCCCTTAATTTGACATTTTTTTAATTATCTATGTTTATAGGAAGTCCACACTATTTATACCCCGTCCTCCCTCCCGAAATTAAAGTGAAATATTGCAAAACTTAAAGTAAAAAAAATATAGTATATTTTATCGATATCAATATCGATCAATGCAAGCCGTAATGTATATGAGAAATAAATTGCTTTTGCGCGTGTGTGAGTGTACGTCAAGTGCAGTGTTTGCGTTAGTGTGAGAACCAATAGCAAACTCGCGATCTAAGTGCGTGTGGTTTATTTGTGTGCGTAATACGCGTACGTACTGGTCTCTTGCTTGTAGTGGAGTTACAGAGTGGGGGACAAGCGGCGACACACGTTCTAGTACAAATCAGGAACTATTTCCTTTCTAATCTCTTTATCTTTTCTGTGGGCAAAACCAAACGATTCGAAGCTTATACAACGTGTCGTTTTGAATCCTCGTCAAATTCAAGGGTCTGGTATAGACCATCAAACCGAACAACTTTCTCCATGGCACCAACATCGTAATCGCGAAAAAATAATCAGCCGTCCCATACATTTGCGTCCCATACAAGTTTTCTATGGGACTGTTGAAATTTTTTTCGCGATGACGATGTTGGTCCCATGGAGAAAATTGTTCGGTTTGATGTTCTGTATCACACCCTGAAATTTGACGAGGATGCAAAACGACACGTTGTATTTAATATAGGTACATAGAACAAAAGGTACTTTTACCTAATTAAAATTAATTCATACCGTCAAATGATAACGAAAGTAACATTGAAGCAAGGTTACCTATTATTGATTTAAATTCGATGTTTGTTCGCGTAGGCCTGACATACTGATTTATTTTAATTCCGAGGTAGCAACTGATAGTACTTAGTTATTGTTATGATGCCCGATATGCTTATTTACCTACGTTTACTTGAACATACATTAATATAAGATAACTTATCTTAAAGTTACCTACATAAAAACTTGATACCTTTAAGTAAAACAGATCATGCAAAATATTAACTTGATCATTACAAAAATGTAAATGGGTTTTTAATTTTTTCATCATTATTGCTCTGGTCACAATCTATGACTTAAATAAATAAGTACCTAAGTAAATACTACCTAAATAGCCTATAGTTCACATTCCTTCCCAATTTGGGTGACCTCAATATGCTACATTGTTAGTGTTACGAGCATATACGTATAATAAAGAAGTTTTTATATTCCTATGGCTACGAGCGTTCGTAGCGCTCGCTACGAACTACTAATGTATATGCTTTTTTTGTGGTTGCATGCTTTGGTTGCGCGTTTTTGCACTAAATTGGTAATTTTAACTTTTTTCTTTCATCTCTGTAGTCCACAGTTTAGTTTCAGGTAGGAAGCAAGTTAGTGTGTTGAGTATTTTCGATGTTTGGTAACAACTAAATTTTAAAATAGTATGTAGGTACGTTACCCATGAGGAAAAAAAAAAAACAGAATTTAAGTAACTTCTACTTCTTTCGGGGGGAAAGTTCCATTACTTCTAACATCTAAAAAAGATATAAATATATGATTATGGAATAATTTTCCTATTGCATGATGGCTATCAGTAATTTGTTCTTATTATCGTTGTTTGTTACCTTAAACTTGTTGACATCCACTATCTTTAGGGTGTGTCAAGAACTCTCGATTTATTTAGAATCATAAGCTGTAATAACAAACGGTCTATAAATGTTTATATACGAGGGTTGGCAAATCTAATGATAATGATATTTACTTACCTGTGTACTGTGTGTACTACGTACCTACATGAGCTCAATGATGACAAGGCTGACACGTACTTTCCCCTGTATAAAAAATAACGTCAAACTAATGTCTTTAGTTTTTGTTTGAG
This sequence comes from Cosmia pyralina, assembly GCA_946251885.1. Lineage (NCBI taxonomy): Eukaryota > Metazoa > Arthropoda > Insecta > Lepidoptera > Noctuidae > Cosmia > Cosmia pyralina. The sequence continues at coordinate 20,595,420 of OX276346.1, forward strand.
TAGGTATGTACCTAGTGTTTTAAATTAATACAATTAAAATAGCTAACGATAAAACGAAATGATACTAACGTCACACTAAAATCTAATAGGAAATCATAAAGTACCTACTTACCTAACAAATTTTCTTGAGGATAACACTGAGGTACTTACTTAAAGTTCACAGCCTTACAGATCACCCCTCCACCAGTTATGGTCGGACACTTAGAATTCTTAGTCCATGCGAAGTCTAATTGCAGGTATCCTGTAAATCCAGGTTTTATACGTATTGCGTGAACCAAACAATACGTTTCCAAAGTTACGAGGATTTTTAACGTATTCTAAAGCTTTATAAATAAACACAACGTACTTTGACCTCAATGTATATTTAGCTAAAATGATACTGACATGTTTCCGCACTGTCTTATACAATGACAAAGATCTGCGTATGATCCGAGTGCGCTGTACTGAATGCAAACGTTTAAACATTCATGTTAAAAGCATTACGTAAATTGTCCTCACGAACGTAGAAGAATGAAAACTATTTCAGATATTAAGGCTCAAATATCGCCTGACGCAAGACCATGTTAGATTATCAGTGCATGTTTTGCGATTTTTCAATTAGGTAGGTAGGTACCTATAGATATTGGGGAAATCCCGAAACTAGCCATATAGGTAGTGAAACAGAGACATAGATAGATAATACCTACATATTACAAAATAAAGTTTCTTTAAGTGACTAATTGCTTTATCTGGGGAAGCTCCAGGTAGCCCACGAAATTAAAATTTTCTTACTTTTTTTGCAATTTGCAAGTCAGTATTAGTTTGTATGTTGATGAAAGTAGTAGTAGTTGATCGCTACCGTAACAAATATGTATTTACAGAATTATAATCAGTAATACTTACAACTCTTTAAGTTAGTATAATCCTCAAATGTCAAGATTTCATGAAATAGTCGTTCAATAGGATTACTTGGTCATAAAGAGTTGTATTGACTTTAATCATTGTAATTCTGTAAATACATATTACATACAACCTAGTACTGCCTTGAAAATTGCAAAAAACGTAAGAAAATTTGAATTTCGCGAGCTACCCTGGCGCTTTCGCCTTAAGCTCTTCGGGGATTCTTTTATTGTAGGTACACTATTTGGATTACAAATTGTCCGTTTTAAAGTTACATAGGGTGGCACAATGGGCGGTCTTATCGCTAAAAGCCATATTTTACGGACAACCTGTACATTTGGAGGGACTTAAGAAACAAGGGGAATCGATACTGCAGGTAGTCCGTGGTGTACTATTACATAAACTGAACATCATAGTGTACATAGCTATTCCAATATTATTAATCCTACTTACATTAATTTTATTCAGAGTGGACGTATAATAGCAATACGCAGAGAAGACCAGTCAGTATGGGAGAGAAGAGCACCATTCTCACCGACGAATGTCAACCGCCTGGTGCGGCAGGGCGTCAAGGTCATCGTGCAGCCTTCCAATCGACGAGCCTATCCGATGCAGGTAAGGAGTTAACGACTTATAGACCTGTCAGCTGATATGTCTTCCCAAAGAAGAAAATTCTGTGACCTTATGACGTACAAATGAAATATAGTCTTTATAGCCTACCCACCTGTATAAAAGAGAAACATGCTGTGCATAAATTAAACATTACAACCTTCGTTTTAATCACCGACACCATTTAGTATATGGGATATAGGTACCCATATAAACCGCTATAATTCCATTGCAGTCATACATAAATGCAGGAGCAATAGTCCGGGAAGACATCAGCGAAGCGAGCGTGATATTTGGCGTGAAGCAAACTCCCATCGACCTACTCATACCTAACAAGACCTACTGCTTCTTCTCGCATACCATCAAAGCACAGGAGGCGAACATGCCAATGTTGGATGCTATTTTGAAAAAGGTAAGAGTGCATTATATAGTATATATCCACTCAAGTTGTACGAAATGTAAAGTGTTCCTACTATACTTTCTGTGCTTGCGCCTTTACTTTGGTTTGAAATTGCTGTCTTAGTAATTGTAAGCACCTAGTTCAAATGGTGGTTCATTGGTCTGAGTTTTCATAGGATTTGTGATGCTATTACGTATTTTTAATGCTACGTTTGGCAAGAAATTGCAAGCAAAATAGTAAATTTTATTGAATTCACTATATTTTTTTTCCAGAATATCCGACTGATAGACTATGAGAAGCTAATGGATGACTCAGGTAACCGCGTGGTGGCGTTTGGTAAATACGCGGGAGTGGCCGGCATGGTCAACATACTGCACGGCATCGGGCTAAGGTTGCTCGCTCTTGGCCATCACACACCTTTCATGGTCAGTGATCCCAATATAAATAGTAAATACAATATATCATAAATGTATACTAATCATTATAGTTTAAGAAGTTTAGGAGGTACAGTCAGCGTCAATAATATCGGGACGAACAGACTGTTCAAAATTATCTAAACAACTATGGAAATGAAATTTTAACTCAATGACACAAGGAATGTTTCATAATTAAGACTTAAGACAGTACACGACAACTGTCATTCTGACAAGAACTACATATATCAATTTGAGATAAAGTGTAATTTTCTTAGTTGTTGAGATAATTTTTAACAGTCTGTTCGTGCCGATATTTTTGACGCTGACTGTTATAGTTTTGAACTTTATGGCCTAAAGCAACATATATTATGAATAATACAAGCTTTCATTAGTATGTTTCCTTTAAAAGTTGGTACAAAATAGCTCTTTATATTAGCAATAAAATAAAATCAGCCGATGATAAAATAAAAACTACCTGGCAAATAATAAACAATGAAACATGGAGGGAAAAACAGCGTAATACTGAATTTAATTTAGAGACTGCACATGGCGCCATCATCTCAGAAATAGCTCAGGAATTTGAAAACTTTTTTGCTAATTTTCCCCTTTTTATGCTCGCGATCGAGGAATTTAAAGCTTCAGTAGTTTTCTACGGAAGCTTTTAATTCCTTGACTGCACTTTCTGCTGCCTTACTTAGAAATAATGTAAAAGCATTTCCTTTGGAGTTTAGGTTTCAGTATACAAAACTCCAGGCTGATAAAAAAGCTTATAAAGATCTTAAAATAAAATTTACAGAAGATCTCTGGGGAATGACAGTAGATCGAAACCATTACCTATTTAGCTTTCATGTTTAATACTAGTGTACCTAGACCAAGGAGTCTTTCCGGAAATTCTCATGAAATACAGTAAACTAGTTCTTTTGTTCAAATCCGGTGATAGTTTATTATGACATTGACACAGGAAATTGAGATAAGTGTCAATTTTACCAGTTCTCAGTAAGCTGTTTGAAAAGTGGATGCTCAATCAAATGTAACGTCACTCGTTATAAAAATTCCATCTTTCATGAACGAACGGTACCATCAAACCGGTTCGAATGCATGTTCGGTTGAATGGTTCAGTTCGGTTCGGATTCGGTTTGGATGTACGGTACCATCAAAAGGTGTTGTACCACTGACGCTGGTGTCGCCCTAATAAAGAACATTTTAACATCTGGAAAGATGCCATTGGAATCTTGTGCGACCTCTTTAAGGCGTTCGATTGCGTAAACCATGATACACTTCTGCTGGAACTATAGCACTATGTAATTAGGAACACAGCTCTTGATTTACTAAGATCATACCTGATAGATAGAAAAGTTAAAGTTCAAGTAAACGGCATAAACTCATGCGGGTCTGAAATGACAATGAGCGTTCCTCAAGGTTCAATATTGGGTCCATTCCTCCTTTTAGTTTACATTAATGATTTACCCCAATTACTTCAAAATCAACCAAGATGATGTTATTTGCAGATGCCACATCACTGATCTTTCTTTTTTTTTCTTTCTTATTTTTTTTTTTGATCGGTTTACTAACCGATGGTCACAAAATTTTGACGACGTCAATAACTCTATTCTTCAGGTCCAATATTGGTTTACAGTAATGTGACATTATATTGAATGGAGAAAAACTGAAAGTTTTTGTAGGAATCACGTTATATCAGAAATAATGCTTGAAAACTAGCTGATCTTGCTCCATAGGACAATCTAGAGTCTAGACAAAATCAAACTGGTTGCTAATTTAATTGTTTATTATTTTATGACATTGATTTTACATTCTGTGATTACTTTAACTCACACACTGACTATACTTGTTAAAATTTTAGGAAATCGTATACTTTTATAATATTTGCAAATTATGTGAGCACCGTCCCAATCACTAGGCAATAAATAGAGGAGCGAAGTGGGTGTGAAACCTTGAGCGGGTACGGAAAATTTGATTGGATATCTTTTAATTCCTTGTGACTGTGATTATAAAAATAATCTCGTTGGTGTATTAACTTTATCTGATATCAGTGGGTAGAAACAAGATAAATTAAATTTAAGTTCTTTACTATATTTGAATAATACTTCAGGTGGGGTCGACGGAGATTTATGATTGCAATAAATAGCCATCAATTAATGATAATAAGCAGCGAGCTCGCTTTTTATGTTTGCGAAATAGATAGCCATGTTTGTTTTAAATGAAAAGAGTAAAAATCCTACAAATTTACAGGCTTAGTATATCTTGTGAAAAAAAAAGACAGAACCATCCTGGCTCAGGAGTGAAAGAGCTTCGTAATTACGAAGCTCTTTCACTCCTGAGTCAGGATTAGGAATCAGAATCCACACTTAGCTTAAAAGACTCGTGATGTAATGTGACTCGAGTAGATGGGTGAGTAAGTGGCGATGGCATTTAAAAGACTAAGATTCAGAATTCGAGTGTATTTGTTTTATTATTTTGACGAATAAATGAATGCCTGATTGATGATCTGTTCCTATTCAGCACATAGGCCCTTCACACAACTACCGCAACTCGAGTATGGCGCGGCAAGCCATCAGGGACGCGGGCTACGAGGTCGCGTTGGGCATGATGCCGAAGTCGCTAGGACCACTCACCTTCGTGTTCACTGGATCTGGAAACGTGTCGCAGGTGAGATTATATTCCAAACTGTAATAGGACAGCAGTATCTGAGCACTGTCTTTTAAATATCGACCCCTACACAATCATACATGGTCTGGAAATTCTGGAATACATTTATAAACCTGTTCTTTTTTTTTACTGTGAAATTCTTGCTGTAAAATTATTAAAAAAATACTACAGAGACCCAGAGAGGGATACTTTCACCCTAATCCGACGACTGCATGTCTTGTTGAACTGGCCTAATTCTATAAAAAATAAGTTTAAAAACTAAAACCCGACTACTGAAAAATCACGCTCTAAAAAATGTGAAACAAGAAAATATTCTCATCTGAAATTAGAAAAAGATAGGCAAATTAAAAATCCGGAGTCACACGTAATCGGTTCGATTTATGTATAACATGACGTGTGACTCCGGATTTTTAATTTGCCTGTCTTTTTCTAATTTCAGATGAGAATATTTTCTTGTTTCACATTTTTTAGAGCGTGATTTTTCAGTAGTCGGGTTTTCGTTTTTAAACTTATTTTTTATTTAAATTATTTTGAGGTTCCTTATAATTCCGTGATAAAGTATTTGCTGAGCCACTTTACATTTTTAAAGAACATTTATTATACATGTATTTTGGGTAGGTATGGTGTGAAAATATGTTTGGCTCAAATCTGAGGCGTAATTTTATAGAAATGATTCCCAATTATCGGGTGCATGCAAGCAAAGCCGCGAGCAATAGCTAATATATATATATATATATTTGAAATGTGCTAATTAAGCCCTTCCATTTGATACACAACACAGCATGATTAAAAAATGTTTTTTTTTAGTTCATCACTTTATGTCCTCTAGAGGGCGCCATATACAATGTAATGTGACTTCACATAGCCTATAACCAGCGGACGATCAAGACGCTTCTAGTGATACCTCATTTGTCAAATTATGATGAGCAGTTTAGAAGTTATGAGGGAACAGATGAACATACATACATACATACCGGTCAAAATCATGACCCTCCTTTTTGCTTCGCCGTAGTCGGGTAAAAAGAAGAAGCGATGATGATTTTTTTTTAAATTTCAACTATTATACCTGTGATTTGAATGGTGTGCATAATAAAGAGTATTCTATTCTATTCTATTCTATGCTGTAATATGCTTCCTATTTTATTCCCAGGGAAGTCAAGAAATATTCCAGGAGTTGCCCCACGAATATGTTCCACCAGAGATGTTAAAGAAAGTGGCTGAACATGGAAGTATGTGTTTCCTTATCACTAAATGTATCTAGTTACTTAATCACTTTACATTGAATCACACTAATGACAACGTGTATGTATTTCTTAGGTCCGAACAAAATCTACGGCTGTGAAGTACGCAGAAGACATCACTTGGAAAGGATAAATGGTGGAGGATATGATGCCCAGGAATATGATGAACATCCTGAAAGATACATCTCTACTTTCGCACAGAAGGTTAGACACTACCTAATCCCATCTGTAAACTTCATGGTTTACGTTTACTTTTTATGTTCACTGTTATCCCAATAATTATTATAATTTTATTGGTTTAAAGCTATTACAGATAATTATTTACATATATAAAAAATTTGGTAGGTATAGGTCAGGTACTTTAGGTAATCTAGATAAAATTATTACCTACCTACTATATGTACTATGCGTACCTATACATACAATTATATCTTGACATGTATTTTGATAACTAAGAACGCAAAAAATGTAGGCCGCAACGCAAATTATAGTGTTATTATGTGTGTAGGTCACATGTTAATGATAATGTTATCATTTTATCTCATATCGAGTGCTATCTTTTATTAAGATTGTACTTAATTAATAAGCCGAGTCAAAGAAAAATTGCAAAAATGTTTTTGTAAGTTTATTTAATCAAAAAATGGGAATAACAAGGCAATTGATTGCCAATTACTTAATCGGTCACACTGAGCGTCCGGTCATTCTCTTACATACATATTTTTCCTGTTATGTTTTTTTTATTATTTAGAAACATTAAGTGTATCATCATAATGTTTATTATGAAAACAGTTTTTACGAGTAGGTATGACCGAGATGTAAGAAGTTAAGAACGTGGTTTAAACTAAAGGAAAATTTTAGGTTCCAGTTCTGCAGTTTTTTACCGACCCCCCATGGAAAAACGCGCGATTTATGTGTAATGCGTGGTGATAACAAATAGTTAGAAATACCTACGTTATCGTTTTGAAGAATATTATATTTGATTAACGACCAAATCATATAACTAGATAATTAGATATTTATTTACGGAGATATTTCTGTTACTACCCAGCATTTTCATTCGTATTATATATGCTAATTTAAAAAAAATTGTTACTGACAGATAGCACCATACACATCGGTTCTGGTAAACTGCATCTACTGGGCTGTGGGCAGTCCCAAGCTGATGACCATACCAGACGCGAAGCATTTGTTAATTCCTTCACATACTCCGTGGTTGCCTAAGAGTATTGGAGCACCGGCGTTACCACACAGGTAAAGAAAAATAAGTAAATTTTGGAATCATCAAAATATCTTTTACTACGCTCTCTCTAGGAGTATGCTACGAGCTACAAGCATGCTACGCTCTACGAGTATGTTACGCTCTACGAGATGCTACGCTCTACGAGCATACTGCGCTATACTACCATGCTACGAGCTACGAGTACCTATGCTACGAGCTGACGCAGATTTTCAGAAATTAGATTAGGATAAGAAAATCACGTGTGAAGTAATTACTTATTTTGTTTTCCTACTTGTCATGAACACTTTATAACGCTGAAACACGATAGGCGAATTCCGATAAACTGATTAATGACTATTCGTGTTTGTTTGTACGTAGTATTTAGTTTTAGGGTTCCGTACCAAAATGGTACCTAAAAAGGAACCCTTATGGTGTAACTCAGTCTATCTGTCACAGCTGGATATATCTCAAGAACAGTAGTTCAAGTAGTGTTTTAGATATCATATTCTTGTTCTGGATATCTCAAGAACAGCAGTTCAAGTAGTGCCATCAACTTGAAATTTAAAACAGTTTTAGATGACGTTTGCACAACTAGTCTGCAAATAAGAAAGAAATAAAAATATATATGTTTTGTTTTTTGCAACAGGGACTGAAAGGGGTCTTAAAAATTCGAAGTGGGGCTACTAGGGCATTTGGGGTATCATAATGAAAGAGCACATTCTCAAACATTTTTTTTTCTTTTTTTAGGCCGTTTATTTTTCGACTTTTGACGAAAAATTTAAAAAAAAAACCTTCCCCCCCTTTTCTCCGAAGTTTGCATAGAGAAAAATCTGAAATTATTCTATGTGATAGAAGTTATGTATAGATTACAGGAAAAACGATGTCTCTAAATAGCACAGTTTTTCAGAAATCATCAACAAAAATTACATATAAATGATGGTACGGAACCCTCGGTGCGCGAGTCCGACTCGCTCTTGACCGGTTTTTTTTCTGAAGATGACATCTTCAGAAAAAAAATGCAGAATTGTTTCAGTTACCTGTGCATATGATGGCGTAAAATTCATAAATCTTTAGAAATAAATATCAATTGCCGAATGTATGTAAGCGCATCACTTCGGTTGCACCTATTTGACTAATCCTTTTTTTGTTGTGTTTGTAGTTGTCAGATCAAGGTTTGTGTGACAGATTATTTTTTGGAAAATCCACCGGAAAAGTCGGAAATTTGGATAGTATTTTTGTATGAAAACAGACAACACAGCCTAAACCACTGGAGATAGAGATGAAATTCATCCGGGCGACGCCGGGCACGAACAGCTAGTTACCATTTACAAGGTTTCATCAAGTAAAAGGTTCTTCGGTCTGAGACGTAAATAAAGCTAAAGCTTTATCGCTAACGGTTATTTTATTTTCAGAATGCTTGCTATCTGCGACATTTCGGCGGATCCAGGTGGCTCTATTGAATTCATGAACGAGTGTACCACTATCGACACGCCCTTCTGCCTTTACGACGCTGATAGAAACAAGGACACCAAAAGGTTTGTTTTTTTTATTAGTTTCACATTCAACTGGATGTTTATTTTTAAGAAGTAAAAATTTTTTAGGTATTGGATAACAACTGGCAATAACAAACAACAGACGTACTTAGGAAACAAAAGATTATTGAATGAAGGATTATCTCTGTAATTATTGTATTACGATAACATTCTACTCACTTATATCAGTTTGTACGAAAAGATTTACTTGGTTTCAGATTTATTTTGACCATACGACATTTAGCTGGAAGGCAATTAATACGTCGCATCCATAGAAATATAAAAAAAAAATCTTATGTATATTTAGGGTCGCATCTTTGCGAGAAAAACGTGCTACCTTGAAAAATGCAATTTTACAGGAAGCGATTTATAAAGTTTAAAAAAATTATGACAAGTAAATTAATTTGTTTTTACGTTAAATAAGTTATCTAAGTAATAAACTTTTAAAAAATACACAAAAAGTGCAAGTGAATCTTTCCGAAATGTCACGTTTTTCTCGCAGAGGCGACGACGTAATCTCAAGGTTACGAACGATTGTTGATGACTTGTATTATTATATGACAAGTAGGTCATAAAACGTAAATAATTAACACTTTTTATGTTCTTACAAATATTTAAATCGATGTAAATATGGAAAAAATCAAAAGGGAATTTTCCCGTACCGGGAATCGAACCCGAGCCTCCTGGGTGAAAGCCAGGTATCCTAGCCACTAGACCATACGGGAGCATGTAACATGTTATGAATTTTGTTTACAGTTTCAAAGGGCCAGGAGTTCTGGTGTGTTCCATAGACAATATGCCAACTCAGCTACCGAGAGAGTCCACTGACTTCTTCGGCGATTTGCTGTACCCGTATTCAGAGGATATTATGAAGTCTGATGCTACCAAACCACTGGATGAACACAGTTTTTCGCCTGTAGTTCAAGGAGTAAGTTAATAATTTATAATTTATATAAAGGTACTACTTATTATCTAGACCAGCACCCTAATTGCGTAACACACTATTGATCGAAATTTGAATCATTTTGAAACAAATTGCTAATCCTTGCTTCATATGTTCGGAAAATTTGTCTGCTCGACAACGTAAATAACTCAATGAATGCTGTTGAACTGTCAAAATGAAACCAACTCCGATTGATAATGTGTTACGCAATTAGGGTGCTGGGATCACCAATTAGTTTCATTGGGAGTTCGTTTTTAAAAATAATATGACTTAAATTGCGGTCCGTTTGGTAGACGATTACTATCATAGCAATCGAGATTTATTTTTTTAATATGTAATAAACAAATATACGATAATGAACGAAAATAACTAAGTAAGTTTATTACTTAGCTACTTTGTTATTTTTGTAAAAAATATAATTTAGTACATTAATATCAATATTTAATGTGAAAATTTTCATTTTTTACTTGTAGTACTTACCAAGTAAAAAATGTAAATTATTTAAGTTCGACGGCAGAAAAGACGAAGCGCGGGCTAAATTAAATTACGTTTTAGTTATCGGATCAGAACCGCGGTCCGCCATTTGGTGACTCCTAATCTAGGTCTCATCATCTTCCTGCCCTTATCCCATATTACTTGGGGTCGGCGCAACACGTTTTCTTCTTCCATTCTCCCCTGTCAACCGTCACGCTATCATTCACTCCCTTCTCTTTCATATCATTCCTCACACAATCCATCCATCTTTTCTTTGGCCTTCCTCTGCCTCTCCATCCATCAACATCTATATTCATCACTCTTTTAGTCACATGCGTTTTCGACAGTCACATGCGACTCCTAATCTAGGTCTAAATATGCAAAAATGAGAGAAAAGTATAATATTATTATCTCTATAATTTGATACGCAAAAGTAACGTGATTGGTCGTCCCCTTTATCAATGGGGTAACGGGCTATTAAAGATAACTCAAAGACACGAGTTCTGTTAGCGAAAGTGATCGCAATTATCTACTTAGGTAAATTTAAATTAACAAGCCAGGCAATAATAAAAGGCAAAATCTGTACTTATTAGAAACATATTCTTGTGTTCATGACGTCAGGCATGGATACCACTCGACCTACTTGAAACTTTATTATTGATTATAGATGACCCGGTGAACTTCGTACCACGTGAGATCGATACTTCGTTTTTTTCAATTTTTCGGCTGTTCCTTTGGGTTTTTCCTAATTTTCTTTTTCCTAAACCACTACAGTATCGAGGCGAATAAAAAAAAATAATCAAATCGGGCGAGCCATTTTCGAGATTGACGAGTAACGGACGGCAATTGATTTTTATTTATTGTTGATATCTTTCAGGCTATCATAACAAGCAACGGCAGATTGACGCCCCCCTTCGAATACATCAACGAACTCAGAATGGCTAACACGTAAGTGAATATAACATTATTCTGCTGAAAAATCTAATTATTTTTAACTGCTCTCTTTGGTACAAGTACAGTTAGCAACGAAAGTCAGTTAAGACTGTTATCTATTATTTATCCTGTGCTGTTACTTTTACATAATATAGAATCTACGTCATCATCTGCTTAGCCTTTTCTCTACTATGTTGGGGTCGGCTTCAAGTCTAACCGGATGCAGTTGAATAACAGTATTTTACATGGAGCGACTGTCTATATGACACAACCCAGTTACTGGGTAATACGACAACCCTTGGTAAAAGTAAAACTGGTTGTCAGACTTTCTGGCTTCTGACAACCCGTAACAACTTTCAAAGATCCACGAATGACAGCCGGGACCAAGGGCTTTCCGAGATATGGAAGTGTCTTGTTATGTAACGGTGGTCACCCATCCACGGATCAACCACGGCAAGTGTATCGATCGAACCGTGCGGCTGTTATTACGTAGCCACAAGCCCCTCCTCATAACACATAATAATCTAAGACAAAATGATTTCTAGCAGTTCATAATAGATTTATGCTATCACAATAGAAAAGTTCGTGTAATTTTAATTTCTGTTCCGACCGTTGCGTTAGTTCCGACTGTATTTTTTCAACTGGCATGTTAATCGACTTTTGTTGCTGACTGTGTGTAATTAAAAGAAGTATCAATAAACGGTTGGTTTCTTCCAGTCGTTCCCGTCATAAGGTGGAAGGTAGTGACCAACAGGCCCCTATCCTGATCCTTGGCAGTGGACTGGTGTCAGCCCCGGTTGTGGAATACTTGGCTAGAGACAAGAATATCGCTGTCACAATAGGTTCGTATGAAGATAAAAATAAAGCACATAAAAGCGAATAAAAAAAATAAAACACTTAAAAGAAATTGAAGGTAGATTTTTTCAGTTAGCACACAATCTGCTCCGTAGAAAAGAAAATATCTTTTATTTGTATTATACTGTTATACAGGGTGAAATTGAATTCATGGGCATCCTTTTATGAAGACATTGTACTCATAATAATTATGAACACTTTTACTATAGGACCAAACCTGAAATCGCAAATAAAATTAGCTGTTCCCTACATTTATGATCGGTTAACTCGTTAAAATGTAGGGAACAGATGTTGTTTTTTCGCAATTTCAGGTTTGTTCCCGCAGTAAAAGTTGTTCATAATGATGAGTACAATGACCCCTTAAAAAGATGCCCATGAATTCAATTTCACCCTGAAGAACTCCGCACATTTGATTCAATTCTGTATTCCGAAGACCTGACGAATTTAATTCTTTGGAACACGTAACAATACTAACGTAACAATACTTAAAAAAAAAACACTTTTTGGGCCAGAAAATTGATCTCATAATAAATACCCTGACAGGCGCTTTACTTTGTGTCAGTAAATAATTTCATCACTACTGTTCTCAAAACGGTGAAGGAAAACATCGTGAGGAAACCGGCATGTCCTAGAACTAAAAATTCGAAGACATGTGACATCTACCAACCCGCACTGGGCCCGCGTGGTGGATTACGGCCCACTCCCTCTCACAGAGAGGAGGCCTGTGACCCAGCTGAACGTTATAGGCGGATTACTACTACTTAGCATACGTCGCCTTCATTCAAAGTTTATTACTATCACTATACTCATCTGGATACATACGTTTAATTGGTATACATAGGTGTCGTAATGTACTCAGTCGTGTCGGTCACTCGAAATTAGATGTCACTATAATATTTTATGAATCATTGCGGCTAACAAAAATTAGCAATGGCGAAGCGTAATACTAATTACTTACAATTTTTCTATCAAAATGTGCGGGGTTTGCGCACTAAAACCAATACTTTTTATGAGAATATTTTGTTATCAAATAGTGACATCTTAATGTTTACCGAGACCTGGCTACATGATGGCATCTCAGACTCTGAGCTAAGTAATGATACTTATGATTTGTTTAGACGCGATCGCGGCTCGCTAGGCGGCGGGGTAATGATTGCCTGTGCTTCACGTCTGCAAGCGCGCGTACGCAGCGAGTGGGACCGTACTGACCTTGAATGCATCTGGGTAACTATTCCCGCTCGAGTGCTGGGTATAAAGCGTAATTTGCACATCGCGACTGTTTACCTGCCGCCAGATCGTGCGATACCGGAACGTATTCAATTGTTAACACAGGCTTTATCTGAAGTAATTGATCGGAACCCTAATGATTATTTCCTCATATCGGGCGATTTTAACTTACCATGTATTGACTGGACAGGTAAACAGCCTATAGTGTTAAAGAAAGGCGCCGTTGAGGTACAAAACTCCGCGTCTCACTTAATTAATGCAATGTTGTACTGCGGTTTCAATCAATCTAACTTTTTCACTAATTCTCACAGTCATACTCTGGATTTAATTTTTGCCAATTTCCCTAACACTGTTATAAAATCGAACTGTACATTGGTACCGGAAGACGCGTTTCACCCTGCTATTGTTATTAACGCTACAGATATCTTAACTCCTCCCTTGAAATTGAGGTTTTTTAAAAAACATGTTTATAGGAAAGGGAATTATGAAGCCATTAATAACGAATTATTAGAGTATGATTGGGGTAAAGTCTGTAGTAGTGATATACAGCTTGATCATATAATAGACATGTTTTACTCAGTAATTAATACACTTATTGATAAATATGTGCCAGAGATTACTATCGGAGGTACCTATAGCTACCCTGTCTGGTACAGTCGAGCACTAATTAACGTTATTAAGGAAAAGTCTAAAGTGCACGGGCAATGGAAAAAATATGGAAATCCCCATGATTACGCTACTTTCGCTTTATTAAGGGATCGACAAAAAATGTTGCAAAAGAAATGTCATAAAAATTATTTATATAGATCACAAGAGAACATAAAAACTTCACCGAAAAAATTTTGGGCGTACGTTAAATCTAGAAAGAAGACAAAAAATAGTTATCCTAAATACATGACGTATGAAAATAATCAATTGAATAACGAGACCGAAATATGTAATGCATTTAATGATTTTTTCTATAGGAATTTTAGCAGTAGGCTCGGAGCGTACACTCCTTTCTCTACTGACTGTGAATCATACGGCGACACACTACACAACCTGACCATTGATGGTGCGAGTGTCCTAAAACTCCTGCAGAATCTAGATACGTCAAAGGGTCCAGGAAGTGACAATATACCCCCTTTTTTCTTTGTTAAATGTGCTGAATCGCTCTCTTCTCCAATTACCTATATTTTTAACAGGTGTTTTCGTGAGGGATACTGTCCAACTATTTGGAAAACTGCTCACATTGTTCCCATTCATAAAAAAGGTTGTAGAAATTCAATAGAAAATTATCGTCCCATATCAATTTTGAATGTCTTGGGGAAAATAATGGAGAAAATAGTCCATAACGTTATTTATCCTACCATATCTAAATTAATTCCTCAACAACAACACGGGTTTATTAGAGGTCGCTCTACTAATACCAATTTGGCAGTGTTTCTCGAAACTATTGTCCGTGATATGGATGGTGGGGGACAAGTTGACGTGATCTACACGGACTTTGAAAAAGCTTTTGACCGTGTGGATCACGTCATCCTCCTGCGTAAGCTGCAAGAGCTTGGAATTCGCGGCAACTTGCTCAGATGGTTTGAGTCGTACCTTAGAAATCGATCACAAATTGTTACATTGGGCGGAGTAAGGTCTAATTGTGTAACCATACCATCTGGGGTACCACAGGGCTCAATTTTAGCACCTCTGTTATACTCTGCCTACCTATACGATATAGGAGCACATGTTCTTGATGCTAGGTTTCTGATGTATGCTGATGACACCAAGATTTTTATGACTATTGGAAATAAGCATGATTGTGAGAGGCTACAAAGCGACTTAAATAGATTATCTAATTATTATAGCATGAATAGAATCAATGTTAACGTAAGTAAATGTCAGACTGTAACCTTTACTAGGAAGCGAAACTTCATTAACTACACGTATAATTTGAGTGGTGGCAATGTGATGCGTTGTAATGTTATTAGGGATCTTGGTGTCGTCCTGGACTCAAAACTTCTGTTTTCGGAGCATGTGTCCTATATCGTCGGCAAGGCATACAAAAACCTTGGATTTATTATGCGTACGTGTAAGTTATTCACTGACATAAATTGTATCAAAATACTTTATTATGCGTACATACGCAGTATCTTAGAGTACTGCAGTAACATCTGGAATCCTCACTACTTAATTTATGTACAGCAAATAGAATCTATACAATCCAAATTCGTTAAATATATTAACTATCGCACTGGTTTCAAGCCCAAGGATTATCTGCAAGCATGCAAACTTCATAGTATGCTGCCACTGGAGAACAGACGTATGATTCTGGACATGCTTTTTCTTTATAATATATGTAGTGGGGAGATTGAGAGTACCGCTTTAAGTGATCTAGTTCTGAGATTGAGTGTTCCGTCTCGACGGACTAGGCACACACAGTTATTCGATGTACCGCGCAGTGGTACAAACTACGCTCAAAATTCTGTCATTAGTAGGATATTAAGAAACTTTAATAAGAAATTTTCTCATCTTGATATATTTAACACCAAAAAAGGTACATTCAGGAAACTAATGGTAGCTTCTGTATGCGACGATTTGACTAATATTTCTAAATAGAGTCAACTCTATTACCATTCTTACATTCAAATGTAAGAATCCATACACTACTATAACACTTCACACACACACACACACACACACATCCCCGCACACACTTTGAAATGCTTGCTTAGATGGTTCTACTCGTAGCATGTCATCCTGTTGTTCTGATGCATGTAATCAGTGTTGCTATAAATTGTAAATCCATAATTGGCTGTAAGATTGGTTTTATCTATTTAAGTAAAATTGTTAAAGAGCTGTGGATTTTGTAATAAATAAATAAATAAATAAATAAATTAAAAATACGTATTTTACTTAAACATTTGCAGCTTCAGCAGTAAAAGAAGAAGCGGACGCTCTAGCCGACCGCTACGGAATATCTTCGGAGTACTTGGACGCTAAAGACAAGTCAGCTCTCCAGTCGTTAACCTCTCGGGCTCGAGTAGTAGTGTCTCTACTGCCTTACGACCTGCACGGTGATGTGGCGAAGGCCTGTCTTAGTACCGGAGCGCATATGGTCACGGCTTCTTATGTGAGGCCCGAAGTTCAGGAGCTGCATCAAGCGTAAGTGTCCACCATCACACCATGGCTCTGCGAAATATGAATCGATTCAAAAGTCTTTTATTTATTTAAAATAGGTACGATAACAGCATATACATTATACATTAAATACTAAAAATTAACAGGTATGGGTTCTTATGTATATACCAATTACAGCTGGTGTACACGACATTCACATATAACAAAGCAACCTTCGTAAATTATATTAAATTAAAATGATTAAACTAATAATAGGTCTTTATTAAAATGATTAAACTAATAATAGGTCTTTACTTATGAAATTGCCGTTTTGTATGAAAAAATTTAAACAAATTTTTTTCATGCATTTTTTATTTGTATTAATCGAAGTAATCACCCATGCAATCAATGCATCTTTGCCAACGCAGTGGCAGTTTATTGATGCCCTTCTTAAAGAAATCAGCTGGACGGGAGGCAACAAATTCTTCAAAGGCATTTTGTACTGCCTCTCGGGTATTGAATTTTTTTCCCGCCAAGAAGTTATCCACATTCTGGAAAAAGTAGTAGTCTGTAGGCGCAAGGTCTGGTGAGTAGGGCGGATGACGGAGAGCTTCCAACCCCAGTTCTTGCAACTTGGAGACCGTCTGCTGTGCAGTATGAGGTCGCGCGTTGTCGTGCAGGAGCAGCGGAGACGAGCGATTGACCAATGCTGGTTGGAGATGTGCCAGCTTCTCCATCATTGTGTTCAGTTCTTCACAGTACACATCTGAAGTAATGCTCACCCCGTTTGGTAAGAAGCTATGATGAATCACACCGGCGCTAGACCACCAAACAGTGACCATCACTTTTCTAGGGGTAAGTTTTCGTTTAGGGCATTGTTTAGGTGCTGAACCAGGATCCAACCAAGTTGCTGAGCGCTTGCGGTTATCAAACAGAATCCATTTTTCATCGCAGGTAACAATGCGGTTCAAAATTCCTTCATTTGTGTGACTGTTGAGCAGTGCAAGGCACGTCTCGACGCGTACTTCGCGCTGGCGATCATTGAGTCCGTGGGGCACCCATTTGTCAAGCTTTTTTACCTTGCCAATTTGACGCAAATGGACCAATATTGTTTTGACGCTAACGTCGAAAGCTGCTGCTAATTCAGCCGTAGATTGTGTATCATCAGCTCCACAATCGCCTTTAATTCGTCATTGTCGACCAAAGTCTTTGGACGACCGCGAGGTTCATTTTTCAGGTCGAAATTTCCAGAACGGAAGCGAGCAAACCAATAACAAGTGGTGCGTTGGTTTGTAGTGTTAGCTCCGTAAACGTCGTTGATGTTGCGTGCCGTTTGTGCCGCGTTGCTGCCACGACGGTACTCATATTCCATAATTACTCGAATTTTTAACGTATCCATGATGACGAAAAAGATTGAAATGCGATGAAATGTAACACTAATCAATAAACAAATGACTACTTTTGGAAAAAAAATCCATGTTTTTAAAATAAAATTAATTTGAAATTAGAATTCTTAGCCAAACAAAAATTATTTTGATTTGAAATGGCCAGTACTGCAGAACGGCAATTTCATAGGTAAAGACCTAATATTATTATTCATTAAAATGAAAAACAAAATTATAAACAAAACGGCTTTGACTTACTTAAGTCTAAAAAAGAACTAAAACTGACACACAAATATAAATAAAGATATATACTTAAACTAACTAACTAAAATAAGCTTAACTAAGTATGGCATTGGTCATGTAATTTTTAAAATAATTAGTACATAATGAGAATCAAGATTTTTTACAAGCTTTTATTTAGTTTCACCTACCCCGGAGTGTCGGTGTTGTCGAATTTTGCAAGTTAAATTTGACCCACTTCACGGTTTGCGATTGAGCTAAAATTTTACATGCATTATGTAAATGGATGACAATGCAATATTATTATGACATGGAGCTGATTTGATGATGGAGCCGGAAGGCAGCCGTGCGAATTCAGTAATAAAATGACGCAACCCTATCGAGTTTCGGCTCGTTTCATTTGTCTTCACAAGGACTGTCTTAGATGATATCCATATTAAGAAAAGCTTGTTTTAAAATATATTTTTTTAAATTAATACAGTTGTAGGTCGTAGGTTCGAAACCCAGGCGTTTAACTTTGTATAAATTATTTCATCACTGCTCCTCTCAAAATGGTGAAGGAAAACATCGTGAGGAAACCGGCATTTCCTAGAATCAAAAATACAAGACATGTGACATCTACCAACCCGCGCTGGGCTCGCGTGGTAGATTACGGCCCGCTCCCTCTCACCTAGAGGAGGTCTGTGTCCCAGTAGTGGGAACATTATAGGCTGATTATGCTATTATGCTAATAAGTACAAGTTTAACTTTAAACGTTACAAATGAAAAACCTTTACACCACTTTGTAGTGTTAAACTGGGAAAAAATGGCGAAATAAATTCCCCAGCAACACGTTTCTGTCTAGACAGTACTTGCCCCGTGATATAATCATAGTAGGTAACCTAGTAAAGTAGGGATCCAGAAATTCAATATGTGTTCCTCCGATTCTTGACATAGTCATTACTACCTACTTACATAATATTTCCATATCCTTTTTTTAGTGCCAAAGACGCTGGCGTAACGTTCCTAAATGAGGTTGGTTTGGATCCCGGCATCGACCACTTGCTCGCACTGGAGTGTATTCACGACATCCAGAATCACGGAGGAAGAATCGACTCATTCGTTTCATACTGTGGAGGTAATGACCCACTTATTAACTTTTCATTCACCATTAGCATTGGAAAGTAAAAAAATATGTAGTCAATTGCAAAAAACTAGTTTAAACTAAACAGTGTTGTCCCTTCTACAGGTTTACCAGCACCAGAGTTCAGCGACAACGCTCTTAGGTATAAGTTCTCTTGGAATCCTCGAGGAGTGCTACTCAACACCATTTCTGCTGCCAAGTATCTGAGTAAAGGACAGGTAAGCCTCAAAAATAAAAAATCAATGAAATGCATTAGCTAGATTTAGTATCTCCAAACACTGATGTCTCCATAAACCGTGGATGATCTGCTTTACCAGGGTGTTGTCCCATGTTGTAGAGGAACTCTAGCCCACATTAGGTATGTCGAGCATTATATTGATGAAAATACCTAGAATATAGATGACCATATTTGTTCCTCAGATCGTAGAAGTATTGAGCGGAGGAGAGCTGATGTCTGTGGCGCGTGACCTGAACTTCCTGCCTGGCTTTGCGTTTGAGGGCTTCCCCAACAGAGACAGCACCATGTACTCCAAACTGTACGGAATTGAAGACGCGCACACCATGTTCAGAGGAACTATTAGATACAAAGGTATGTTAAGGACTCCCGCGTAAGCTGGTTGACTAAGATGGGCTTGCTACTATAATTTCAACCGATAAAAATTAAATTATCGTCAATCTGCCGGGACATTTTTGCATTTAACTAAGATAGCATTATTTGCTGAATATTTTTTTTGTTTTGTCAAATAGGTTTCGCGGAAAATATGATAGCTATGCAGTTGTTTGGTCTGGTGGACCCTAACCCTCATACGTCTTTGCATCCTGATGGACCTAAGATCACATGGGTATGATTAACAGTACACATTTCTTTTTTCAATAGGTACACTACCTAGTTTTTGTCATAGTGAAATGCTATCCTACCGTACGTCTAACTTTTGCCTATTTTATGTGCAGCGTCAATTCGCATGTGAACTCCTTGGACTGATGGATTCATCGATCTTTTTTGAGAACCTAAGGACCAGGTTATCAGAGCGCATCGGTCCTTCAGGGGCGCAATCCTTAGAGTCCCTGGGACTGCTGGACGATGTGGAGATCGTCAAGTGCGGGACACCTCTTGACACTGTCAGCCATTATCTTAGCAAGCGGTTACAATTACGTAAGTTGATGTTTTGATTATAAAGTCAGCGTAGGAATGTACTGTCTTTTTCTATTTCATTTTCGATGCCTACATACTCTGAATCGAAACAATCGATTTTTATATTAAAACCTACAACCCCACATGCGAACTAGGCATCACTTGACGTCACGCAAAATCATGCATCGCGCAAGCAAAGTAATCCGCGCGATTACAACTTCCCGACAACAACCGTCGGGAAGTAGTCCCCAGACACAACACCTATCGGCTGGTCGGAGGATCCTCCCTTTTCTATGGAGGATGACGATCTTTCCACCCAGTTCCTCATACCTCATGTATAATCGAAATTTCACTCTCCTAACTAAAAAGGCGGCTTAGGTACATTTTGTCACTCTCATGTGAATCGTTTGTAGAATGTATTTTTATTTTAAATACCCATTAATCCTCCATTACAGAAAAAGACGAGACAGACCTCGTGGTACTCCGCCACGAGCTCGGCGTAACATGGAGTGACGGCAAACGGGAGCGACGTGAAGTGACCATGACCGTGCGAGGAGACTCCACCAAACACACTGCCATGGCCTGGACCGTCGGCCTGCCCACCGGCATCGCCGCTAAGATGGTGCTAGATGGTAAAGACCTTGATGTCCATAGTCACAAAAACATTTTTGTAAATCGGTGTTCTAAACCCCTTAAACCAAGCATATTTAAAAGAAATCCCGGAACTGAGCTTTATTTAATTCATACATTTTCTTCAACCTTAAAAGATCGATCGACATCTGAGATAAAGACTTAGTTTCTGCTTCTTGCCACTCTAGTTCACTTCCCTTGTTCTCACTTATTACTACTTACACACGTAGTCAATTCTGTGTAACCTTTCTAAACTTGCACGGGTTTCTGTAAAGTACTAACTAACTTCATGGTTTCTGTAGAGAAAGCTAAAAACATTTTCATTTATTTTCAGGTGAAATCCAAGAGCGCGGTGTTGTTCTACCATTCGCTCCTGTGGTATACAAGTCACTGTTATCACGACTCAGAGCTGACGGCATCCACGCGAAGGAAACCACCACACCTCTCAACTGAACCTCATTACGATAGTCTAAGAAGTATTGATAATAATGTACTGTCGTTTAGTGTGTGAATGTGTTCAACTGAGTTCTGTATTGCGCATATACGAATGTTTTGTAAATATTTTTTGTATTGTTAAGATTAGGAATATAATGTAGTAGGTATGTTAATTGAGTTATTGTTAAATATTCTGCTAATCATATGTCGTGTGAAGGTCGTGTGGCTACCAATGTGGCATGGCAGCATTGCTAGAGAATTATTTACTTAATAAAAACAAAATTTAACATTTGTATTATTTTTTTTTCATTAAGTCTGGCTAAAATGTAACAATCTTTAAGTATATCCTCACACTCAACACCTTCATGCATGAACACCACGGACGCCGTTATCTACTGAAAAAGTATCATTATAAACGTTTTTGATTTCAGCAAGACAACCGCTGAAAATGAAAATACTATTGTCCAGTAATGTCATCTGGAAAAAAAAGGTGTGACATGATTGTCATTCTTATATCATTTTTTTGCTAACCTAAAATGTTTTATCAAATGACTTGATTCTGCTATTTTGAGCAATTTTTTACGGTTATTTTTATAAATTTATTGAGCCAAATCTCGATTGTGTCGACACGTCCATTTTACACTTAAGATTTTTTTAATGCGTGACAATTTAATAATGATGACTTTACGTTAAAGTCACTCTGAAATGGAAAACGACCCGAATAACACAGTAAGTACTGATACAGTAGAGGCGAAGATGCATCCCCACCGTGTGCAGCCGTGAACGCGGCAAACACAAGAATCAGCGGGAATGATGACGAGATGATCTGTTCCGCACCCGGTAAACATAGTGTCCCTTGCAACGCGCATCCAATGAATATTCTTAAATTCTGGAACCTATAAACGTCTGAAATGCATGCTTCAAAAGATCATTAGCCATGGGCAAAATAAAATAAATAAATACACGGCATTTCACTCTCGTACTTAGTCAAAAATATAATCATTTTGGGATTTTATTATATACATTGTTATGGTTTACTTGCACTACACAGTTTCACGTCCGCATGGAGACACCGTGAATACTTCTGGCCTAGAAGGTATCCAACGTCACTCGAACATGGTCAAGCTTTCTTCAGTAAAAGAATGTTTGCCAGCGTTACACTATTTCCAGAGTTTACCTTTTATAAACATTAAAACCCACAAACAACTTTACCTACAAGCCAAAACCGAAAAAATATAACTTTCTATAAGTTATCACATCACGCTTTTACATCGATTTTTCTTTTCATTCAATCTCGTGTAAGTAATTTGGTTTCGGTTGTGGTACCAGACGGCGGGTCGCGAGACTGGACGGTGCATGTCGGTGGCGGCGATGCAGGCGCTGCACCGACTCCGCGAGTGCCGGCTGCTCTGCGACGCGATAGTGCGCGCGGACGACGGCACCGCCTTTCCCGTGCACCGTGCCATACTCTCTGCCTGCAGCCCATACTTTCTGTACGATCTTTGCTCTTTACTAGTAGCTAGTACTCAGTTAACAAAGCGATTAAAACTCTCTCGGAAATCTCGCAACAATAGAAAATTAATTAGGGGAATGTAGTCCTATAACAGGCCAAAGGTCGTCAAAACGTTTAGTTGGACACATCACGATGCTGTGAATTGAGCAAACAACTGAACGACGAGGAGGGTCTTGATAGGTTAATTGGAGTGTAGCATCATCTTCTACTTCCTCCCTATTATAGGATAAGAAGAAAGGGGTTGGTGTTGTCACAATTTGGATGAGGTCTTTGAATGTGCTGCTGTGAATAACTTACTTGCATTTACCTAGGACTAGGAACAAATGGTAGCGCTGAATGTGCCGATTTTTTTTTCTATTTATCTGTATTTTGATAGAAATGCTATATGTGCCAGTGAAAGCTGAATCATGTGAAACACTAAACAGGGCACTATTTACAACAACACTGCACTCTCGCGAACAAAGCGACGTGCTGATATCGGGCGTGCGCTCGGAGATCCTGTTGCTGCTGATTGAGTACGCGTACCTGCGCCGCATCGACGTCACCGACACGAATGTTCACGAGCTGCTGATGACTGCCGACTACCTCGCCTTCCTCGGCGTGCTGCAGCTTTGCTGCGACCATCTCAGAGCCTCTCTTAATCCGAAGAACTGTCTCGGTATTATGATGTTTGCGAGGTTAGTGGGATTTTGTTAGACGGTATTTTTTTTCAGCGTGGTATATATACTTGACATCCTATGGAAACCGGCGTGTCCTGAAACAAAAAAAATCAAGACATGTGACATCCGTCATGGGCCCGTGATTATGGCTCGCTCCATCTATCTTTCCCAGCATTGAGAAAATTATAGGTTGATTATATGGCACCAGCTTCTCCCACGCCAGATAATGGCCATCTTTTTTGGGTTTGTTCAACTGTAGACTTACTGAAGTGCTGGCTTACTGTATCTAGTTATAAAGACACCAAAACTACAAGACTGAATAAATAACGCTCGATTGCATGCTCGTAAATTCTGCCTACGGTTTTAGTTGGCAGATTTATTTTCTATGCTGCACTTAATTTCTTTTTTTTCACTTTAGTTGCTCTTGTTTGCTTAAATTACTTTTCTAAAGTAAGCTAACTAACTAACACTAGGTGGCGTTTTTTCAGACGCGTGTTTTGTTATAAGCTCGAGGCAGATGGTAGACGTTACCTGCTGCGCTATTTCGTGACTGTAGCGACCCAAAGCGATGAATTCCTCCACCTGCCTCTCGAAGAACTCAACTCTATTATACTGGAAGACGAACTGAACGTGAAGAGTGAGGAAGTGGTTTGGGAAGCGGTGCTACGCTGGGTCAACTATGATCCGGACAGCCGCTGGCAGCACACCGTTAAACTGATGGGCAGCATACGACTCGGACTACTGGACACACAAGTAAATAGTAGTTCCATACATACTTAGATATAATCGGTTATTAGCTGGTACGGTGAAGTTAGGAGTATGAACAAGCGAAGCTCGGAAGTAGAATTCGATATTACCTACGGCTGAAAATCATAACTCTTGTGATTCTAGATGCTTTATGAGTGTTGCATTGTTTTCAGTCAACATCGTCGCAGGAAAATTATTAACGTGCATTTTGTTTCAGTTTTTCTTAGAAAACGTAAAAGACCATCCATACGTAACCGGCAACGAAGGTTCACGACCCATTATTATTGAAACCTTGAAGTTTCTGTACGACTTGGAGATGATTGCTCAGAGAGACGGTGAAGTCGCTACGCCGGAGATTGCCCGGCCTAGAGTCCCACACGAAGTAATGCTGTTCTTCCTTTATAATGTTATAACTATTTTATAAATCTTCATTAACATCATCGTCATTCAACGACAGGTCCTGATCCTCCCACATCCAGCGCATTCCCTCGACCTTGACGTCATTGGTTCCCCTTACTGAGAGTGTACCCGCGATACAATTTTGTAAATCTTAGTCAAAATTATTCGTGCTAATTTTATTTACACTTCGCATTCTTCCTATCATATTCGTGTTTCAATAAATATTCACAAAAGATGTTCAGTGCTCCTGTGTCCTTTAGTGCTTTGTTTGAACCTACTAATTTAAAAGAACTAATTGCCGTTTGTTAATTCAGGTTCTATTCGCAATTGGAGGATGGAGTGGTGGTTCACCAACAGCTTTTATCGAAACCTATGACACAAGAGCGGATCGCTGGATTAAGGTACCATAGCCTAAGTGATTTTGATGTTCATTTTAAAACAGCGGCAAACTGAATGGAAAAGTAACGAATGAATAATATGCAAAATAACTGTATCAAATCTAAAAGGTTGTGCAAATGATCTTCTACAGGGTGCAATTGAATTCATGGGCAATATTTTAAGGGGTCATTGTACTCATCATTATGAACATCTTTTACTATGGGAGCAATCCTAAAATCACCAAAAAAAAGTCTGCTGTTGCATACATTATGCTCGCATAACTCGTCAAATTGTAGGGAACAGTGTTTTTTTTTTCACGATTTCAGGTTGGTTTCCATAGTAAAAGTTGTTCATAATGATGAGTACAATGACTCCTTAAAATATTGCCCATGAATTCAATTTCACCCTGTATATGAAGAAAGAACCAAAGGCCCACCTGATGGTAAACTGTCTTCATCACTACGGCCGCTGCCATAACCAATTTTGTGCAAGTATATCGTAACGTGTGTGGTCACACACGTTACGATATACTTGCACAAAATTGGGCTTGCACAAGTATGCATTAACGTTTGTGGGATGAATTACCGTACAAGTATCCGAGCCTTTCGGTGTCACGCAGACTTGTATAAGTCTAAACTTGCGCAAGTATATTTTAACGTGTATGGCTACCATTAGGACATCGGCAATACCTACTAGAGGATCCCAAATGCGATGCGACTCCATCCCAGATACAGCTCTAGGTACAGTCAGCAACAAAAGTTATTTTAAATCTTAATTATTGAGCAAGATATTTAACTAAAATCGGAACAGAAGTAAAATAATTTAAAGATCTACTAGACTCTTAGGTATGTTAGGAAAAAAGGAGATAATCAAACAATTTTATATTAATTTACATGATGTGTAAAAGTAGCAGTGTTAATCGACTTATGTTGCTGACCGTACTACTACTATTCAAAAGATACGATAGATCACCGTAACAAGTTTTAATTTTCTAAAGCTAAGTACTTTTATTCCTCAGGTTGAGGAAGTAGACCCTGCAGGTCCTCGAGCGTATCACGGCACAGCTGTCCTGGGCTACTGCATCTACGTCATCGGTGGCTTCGACGGAATGGACTATTTCAACTCCTGTCGCTGTTTCGACGCAGTTACCAAGTCTTGGCGAGAGGTAACACTTAATTGGCTGTTGTTTTTTTTTATATTTTAATCAGTTAGCCCGACCTTTTGGTTAATGTTCACCATCTGCAATATCAGAAATCTCAGAGGCAAAGCTGCTCTGTCTCATTTGCATGCGGCCACTCATACCCTTCAAACCGAAAGCTTTTTCAGAGAGCTCTACTGCTATGTACTTGGTTGTCAGCTATAACTGACTTTGTGGAGGTCTTTGATCTAATAAATGTTTATTAATATTAGTTGTCAAGTTGACAAAACGAGCTACAAAATACCCAAATATTGCTAAAAAATTCTTCTCGATTTAAAAGCACGAGCGAAGTCTCGAAACACAAACTGAAAACTCAAATCATTTATTTCAAATAAACCAAAGACCAATTACCTACAGTCACTGTTGAATTGATTGTCAAGGGGTCCGGTCGGTCAGTCAGAAAGATGAAGCTAATTGCCCATTCCAAAGCTTACTAGATAGGTTCCTATGGAGAAAAACGGGCAAGAAACTCCACGGACACTCTTTTAAATCTAAATATAGTTGCAAAATATTGGTTACATCATTCATGTTGAAATTATACATGTGAGAACGATGTAGATAAAATATATATATACCTATATAATATATTAATTAAGTCGTGGCAGCTAAGAGATGACCAGTCCATACTGACGGCGCCCGTTCACGAGACTGACGCATGGATTAGCACCATTCAGCTAAGCCATTTATAATATAAATCAAAATCAATAGGCATCTATGCCTTGGCTAATACTGATTAGGTAATTTCCACTCAAAAACGAACAAGCAGATGGTGCCAATAAAGTCATGAAATCCTGCTGCTACGCTAGTCTGTCCCTAGTCCTAGTCCCTACTTTCCTCTCATACATCTTAATCGGTGTATGTGTATATATATCATTGTATAACGTACTTAGATTACACGAGATACAAAAGAAACTTTGTCTGTCATTGCGGCATTAGCATATATTTTTCTCTATACAGGTAGCACCAATGAACGCACGTCGTTGCTACGTGTCAGTAGCAGTGCTAGGGGAGACGATATACGCGATGGGCGGATACGACGGCCATCACAGACAGAATACGGCAGAGAGGTTCAACCACCGCACCAACCAGTGGTCGCTGGTCGCGCCCATGAACGCGCAGCGATCCGACGCGAGCGCAGCTTCGCTAGACAGTGAGTAATCTTCTTTCTTAAGTTTTGAATTTACCTAGGCGAGAAAGAGGTTAATGCCATGGCACAACCAAGTTATCCAGATACTATGATCAGAAAGAGTCAATGAACTTGACAATCTAGCCGATCTTTATGTCAAAATCGTTTATAAGTCCTTACTCAGTCAATAAGTAAGATGCAAAGTCCCTTGAAGTACCCTGGTTTGAGACGTGTGACTGACACTGGCATGGCCACCATCATTGATTTTAATTTTGACAACATAAAATATTAGTCGCTAATAGTCGAAATTTGCCATCAAATGTCAGAATTGTTCGCTCACTGGTTCAAAAGTAAAAAGGGTTCATAGGTGGCCACGATCTGGAGACCTTCTCCCCAGCTTGGCCAGATCTTCGCTAGATGGCCTATTTTTTGAGATATAAATGTGGACCAGCTGGGGAGATTCTCTCCAGATCGGCCACCTATGAACCCTTATAACTTTTGAACCAGTGACCGACAAATTTGGCGGCAAATTTCGACAATTTTTTTGCGTTATCAAAATGAAAATCCCTGATGGTGGCCATGCCAGTGTCAGTCTCAGTGTCAGCACCCTAATTGCGTAACACAATATCAATCGGAATCGGTTTAATTTTGACAGTTCAACAACATTTATTGCATTATTTACGTTGTCGAGCAGACAATTTTTTTGAATATATTATATATTATATTATGAAGCAATGGATTAGCAATTTGCTTCAAAATTATTCACATTCCGATTGATAGTGTGAAACGCAATTAGGGTGCAGGACAGAACACAAAATTAATAATATGATTTTCGAATATTATGTAACATACATCCAAGTTTTGTCTTATCATTAAGTCTGCCACTTGATGATAAGAAAAAAAATGTGTCTCAACCAACTCAACCAAATACCTACGAGATATACATAATGTTACCGGAAATGTATGACACCTAGGAATTGTACACAATTCCTAGGAAATTTAAGTATTATATTGTTTCAATGATTCTTTAAAACACATATTTCCTGTGAAATGTATGTATTTCCTAGGAATTTTATGCAATTCCGAAATGATACTAGGAAATATATAAAAAACTAATGCTTTTTGTGAATAAAATAAATAAAACCCGTTTGTGAACTGAAATCAGAATTTTTATCAAGGCTCTCGTTGACATAAATCCTTTAGGCGTGATTGGTCCAATTCACGATTCGTCCAATTCACCTTAATCGCGATTGGTCCTATTCGCGGTTGATCCAATATTAACCTCGGGGTGCCCTTCGCTCGTTCTTGTGTCCTATGTCGACGGGGCCCCACTTTGCGGGGCTCTTATTCCTGTATAAGGGTTTAAAGGAACCTAACCCTAAACAAAACTATCCTCGGAGTGCCCTTCGCTCGAGATGGCGAAGATGCAAGAGCGAGCGAAGGGCACCCCGAGGTTAGGTTTGGTTAGATTACTTTAATCCATTTACACAGAAAAAAGAGCCCCGCCAAGCGGGACTCCGTCGATATAGGATGCAAGAGAAACATTGTCGATTTTGGACCAATCGCGCCTAACTGACATCCCCAATTAAATACGTACATTTCCGATTGCTGTTTAGGAAATGTATCGATTTCCTAGGAAAAGTGAATATTACAAAAGATATCATAGATTTCCCATCTATTTTAGGAATTGATACAATGATGGATTACATACTTTTCCGTTAACACATTACCAACAACAATCATTGTTTTATTTAATAATTGGTCTTAATTAATTTGAACTTGGTTGTTTAAGATAAGATTTACATAACGGGTGGCTTCAACGGGCAGGAGTGCATGAACAGCGTGGAGGTGTATGATCCTGACACGAACCAATGGACGAACCTGGCTCCCATGCGCTCGCGCCGGTCCGGCGTCTCCTGTATCGCTTACCACAACAAGGTATTTAGGTATTATTGTTTGTAATCTTATTGTTCATGCTTCGTATTCTTCTTTAGTACACAGACTTTGGGCCGTATGGTAGATTTACTCTTTTCGAAAATAGCGTCAACATCTTTCATCTTCCAATATCTGGCGGATTTAGTGCGGTCTCTGTGATTATCTTTGAGTATGTCAGTCCTGAAAAAAGAGTAGCTGAACAATTATTTTACTTAGTATTTACTCTTTTCAAAAATTTTGAAATTCATAGTTTAATTTATTTCATAAAAAAAGAGTCAATTACAAAGTAGAATGACAACATAGGAAAAGTTTTAGGTACATCAGGAGATGAGTAGTTAACAATACAAGTTTACGATCTGGTTACCTAGCCTGTATTAAGGACAATCAGCCCTCATTTCCCGAAAATAGGACAAAAGTATTGCATAGACTGTTACATAATTATTATCAAAATTTTAAACAAATTAATAAAAGTCCAATAAAAGAATGTGTGGGTGCGCACGCGCGCGTTTCTGTGTTGCGCGCGTGCGAGGGTGCGCGTGTGAGTGTATTATGTGGTAATTTATTGTTGTAAGAAGGGATTCGGTAGGTATCATCATAATTTTTGGTAGAATGAAATTCAGTAATCCGCTTTTTGCATGTTAGCTTACAATATGGTTGCAGTGGAATTATTGCGTTTATTCTATTATAGAAATGGTCCTTGATAAAGAAAGAATCTTTTTGTAAAAGTAAAAGTATGGATGAGGTGTACACACCCTGTTTCTTCTTCTGGATATTGTCGGCCGACGTGCAATTGGAGTGTTAGTGTGCTGTTGTAAAATTTTGCTGATTAAGAACATTTGTTGAACGGTAAGGACCTCGCATTTCTGGTAGAGGTCAAAGGTAGGATAAAGTATTGGTCGAAAACTGGCTCCTTCAGGACTGCTCGCTGCGCTACCTCGAGAGGCTTGAGAATTGATTTAGCAGCACCACCCCAACTTGTAATACAGTAAGAGATTACAGACTGGCACATTGCAAAATATACGGACCGTATAACATGTAGGTACAGTGGGTTGCATCAATTGGGTACTCCAGTTGTAAATTAAAATTTTAATAAACTGGGGTACCCAATTGATACAGCCCACTCACTGTACGTTGGCAATGTGTAAAATAAATCAGTTTGCGGACACGGCCAGTCAGAAGAGTAATATGAGCTTTAAAGTTGAGGTGCTTGTCTAAAGTGATACCTTGGTATTTAATTGTATCAGTAGATGTAGTTAATGGACAGTTACAGTTCGGTGTTTTTAATTAACAGGTGTGAGCTTGCAAAGCTACGAGAGTCGAAGGTTGTGATGTGATTTTGAGAGAGAAAGTAATGAGTTTTGTTTTAGAGGTAGGTATTTAAGGTGAGTGTGTGAGACATGTAACGAATTTATTGAAATAAAAGGGGAATAGACGGAAACAAAATATAATTTAGAGAAAGATAAAAAATACAAATTATAGTAAAAAACACTTCCCTACTTATCACACGCTCTCAGATTTTTATAATAGTAAACCCTCCTTTTGGGCTTCGCTGCAGTCGGTTGAAGAGGTGAAGTACGACCACCAGGGCAGGCCAGATATCAGGCCTCGTCAGCGCTGAGGCCTGATAAATCCCAAGAAGCACGCACGGGTCGGGTATCCTCAGCACGGAGATCCCGAGTCAAGCAGTAGGGTATAATTAGTTTTGACTTCTTGTCACGGAGATGTTTCCCTCACGGAATTCAGGATCGAAAAAAGCATCGGAATGTGGTGGTCCTTGCTTATAAAGCTCCGTCTCGTAACTAAATTTTTCACCACATTCTTTTCAGATTTTCCAATTTTGAAGTTTTTTTCTTTCAAAAAAAAAATGCCACTTGTCAGTAATCGAATCGGCCATAAATATCAGTAGGTTCATTGAGGAACCTCTTCGATGAATTCTGAGAGCGTATCAATTATTTTTATAAATCTAATTTAGGACACAGTTATTCAGTACCTAAACAATTAAAATGATCTATAAAATACAATATTTGAGCTAAAATATTGATAAAAATAATTCAAATTATATAAATCAAAAGTAACCTTCATAGACTAAGCTAGTAATAAACTCTATGAGAGAAAATTGGGAAGAAAAAGTAATGATAGTTTGACAGCCTGACATAGGTGTCATAACAAAGAAAATTAAAGAAAAATCGTTTTAGACCGATTTGCAAAATATTAATGCAAAATCATAGAAGTATGATATATACATGTATTAATGAATGTAAAGAGTATGATGTAAAATGTCTGTAGTACGTAGATACTATAGACATAAGCCAGCAACGTACGACATCAAACCGTTTCTGAGCGGTAGTTTGGAGACTAGACCACGAGTTGTCTGAAAAGGTGATGGCAGTATCATCGGCAAAAGAAACATTGTTTCTGGAATTTAATTTCATATTACAGAGATCATTGATGAAGATTAAAAACAAAGTCGGACATAAGACACTGCCTTGCGGTACTCCGTAGGCAATAGCCAGTTCGTCACTTAAATATTTGTCGATATTAAGAATAAAAGAGTTGGAAGTTGTAAATCTCTGAGACCTAAACGTTCGAGTTTGGATAATAAGCAAGCAGTCCAGTGCAATTAGATTTATACCTCGGAACCCAGCTATAATGAATGGATTTAGATGTTTTCGGATTTTTTGAATTTCTTACTTAAAAGTAAAAAGTTTTGAAACCTTCCGCTAATGTTTTTTTTTTTTTTTTTTTAAGATCTGTCCCCTGAAAATTATGCTACTTCTAGTATAGTACAGACGCCAGCACATCAAGCTACGACAATCTGTAAAATTTCTTTAATAGATTTTCATCTTTATCGCTTAAGTATTAGGTTCAAAGTTGATTGGGAAAATTTGATAGTTTCGGGTGGCTTGACCTGCTGGCGTCTGTACATTCCTTTTACAGCTAGGTATATTAATTTTTTCTCTCGAGAATAACTAGGTTTCTGTAAAAAATATACGAAGGAACAGCAAACTCCTTGAAAAGTAGGTATTTATTTATTTATTTGTTTCTGGCCAACCAACAACTGCTTATACTGTTACATGTTAAAATAAACATTCTTATATCAAGGGTTAGTATAACAATCTCTTATAGGTTAGCACCGCATGCCCCATAAAGTAATAGATGTTACCAGTTATATGAAGGTTTAAATTAAAATTTAAATGAGTAACAAATAAAAAATCTAAATTAAATACAAAATCAAAATTAATACTAAATCAAAATTAAATACAAAATCAAAATAAAATACAAAATAAAATTAAATACAAAATCAAAATTAACAACAGAATCAAATTTAAAAACAAAAATAGATTTAAAAGCACAGTCAAAATAATGCAATACAAAATCAAATTATAAATTGAAATGTCATAAAAGCAAATTCATAATAAAAATAACACGAAACCAAAATGACATAAAAATACAAATCAAATTACAGCCAATATCAAAAAGAAATTATTATTATTATAATATTATAAGAAATTATTATTAATTAATTAATTATTACACACTATTAAATGTTATTCTGTGGAACTTGCCAAACGAGTCGAAATGCACGTCAATAAGATCGCTGTATTCGTTTAGCTCTTTACAAAGTCGAGGGACAATAGAACTTGTGCCGAGAACTGTTCTGCGCGGAGTGGGGTACAAGGGAGTAATGGGGGTACGAGGCAGTCTAGCAGGAGCACGAAATCGGAACCTGCTTAGCAAGTGGGGACAGTCAATTTTGTTCCGGAGAATTTTATAAAGAAAAATGGAATCCGCGATTCTTCTGCGCTTCTCCAATGACACCATCTTAAAATGTGCAAGTCTGGCTCCATACGATCGTTTCCTTCTGGCGATTCCGCTGGCATAAGCTAGATGCCACATAAATCGTTTCTGTATCCGCTCTAACCTCAGATTGTGCGTAGCGTAGTGAGGTCTCCAGATAGTGCTGCAGTATTCCAAGATACTTCGTACAACGCTGTTGTACAGCAAAATTTTGGTACCACTACGCCTAAAACTAGCAACATTCCTAACAACGAACCCCAGCATTCTAGAAGCCTTTTTGATAATATTTTCTACATGAGGTACGAAGGTCATCGCATTATCAAAAATAACACCCAAGTCCCTTATTTCATTCACCTCCTGGATAATATTAGAGCCCACACGATATACACTAGCTGTTAATTTCTTTTTCCGGGTGTATTTCACGTGGTAACATTTTTTGACATTTAATATCATTTCATTATCGTTACACCATTGAAGTAACGAGTCGACATCGCTCTGAAGTAGCTGAGTATCGTCGATAGACTCAATTATTCTGGCGAATTTGAGATCGTCTGCGTACATGTAACATTCTGAGGATTTGAGGCAATGTGGAATATCGTTAGCGAACATGTTAAAGAGAATCGGACCGACATGCGAACCTTGAGGTACCCCTGAGATGGTGCCATAGGTTTCAGATTGGAATCCATTGACTGCGGCATAGAAAAATCGATTTTCAAGATAGGATTTTAGCCAGGTATGAAGTGTGCCAGTAATACCGTACGCAGAAAGCTTCGATAGCAGTGTATGGTGGGGAACTCGGTCAAAAGCCTTACTGAAGTCCGTGTAAATTACGTCAACCTGCTTGCCGCAATCGATGGCATCCGTTAACATCTCCGAAAAGGTCGCAAGGTTAGTACAAGTTGACCTGGAAGCCACGAAACCATGTATTGCAGGTATAGAAAAGGGAGTAGGGAGTGATAGCGCATGTAGTGGAGAGCACGAGTGGCAGATGTTAATCTGCTCTGAAAACAGTTTTGCCAGTACGTAAGCGGAACGTTATTTTAAATATTTTGTGCAATGTTTGTTGAAATTCTCAATTATATTTGCCAATGAAAACATTTTCATCGTGTGTCGTTACAGCGATAATATTATAAAGTAAGAAAAAAAAAATCATTTATACATTTTTGTCTTATCTTTTTCATTTTCGACTTTCCGTTTACCAATTTTTCTAATATTTCTTGTTACATAATATTATTAAGTATGAGTAGTCTCAGTAAGAATATTGATTCAGCAGATGATGAAGAAAAATTTTGTCGTCTTTGCGGAAAACTTGGATCTCAGAGCAGTAATAATCTAGGATCCATTGTTGAAATTAAGAGGATTAAAAAAAAAATTAAAATAAATGTGGTAATTTTAAATGAGTAAACTTTTTAGTTTATGGTAGGTAAGTATTAGAAATCCAAAAAAAAAAACATTCAAATCCATTAATTATACCTGGGTTCCGTCATTTTTTATTTAAAATGACTAATTGCACTGGACTAATGGGAGAGGAACGGTATCGAAAGCCTTACCAAGATCAATAAATACAGTGGGACGTTATTTGCGGTGATTGAATTTGTCAACAATACCGGTTATCAATTTTAAGGCCGTATCAAAAGCCGATTTATTTTTTCTAAAACCGAACTAGTTTGTTGAGAGCAGGTTAGTCTCTAGGTAATTGATGAGTCTTTTATTTATAAGTTTTTCCATGAGCTTATTAGATAGCTATTTATTGCACCACGGTCCACGAATAGGATGAATGATAGCCAAGTTGAAGGAGCAAGGGAAAGTACCGGAGTCGAAACAGAGGTTAAAAATAAGATGGGTGACAGAATCATGCAGTACCTATTCAAAAATGCCGTGGAGAAGCCATCGTGTTCTATTGCAGCATTAGGTTTGAGAGACTTTATAACGGAAATTATCTCATCAGGGCTTGTTCCTAACATAGTGAAAAAGTTAGGGCTACTTAGTGTACGGAGAGCACCTACTTATGTGGACCCAAAAGGCGGGATGATGCTAGGGTTTAGTAATACAATCAGCAAGATTCTTATCAATATTAGCAAAATAAAAATAGCATCAACATCTTTCATCATCCAATATCTGGCGGATTTAGGTCGGTCTCTGTGATTATCTTTGAGTGTCTGTCCTGAAAAAAGAGTAGCTGTTTACTATCTAGTACCTAATTATCAATTATTTTACTGTGATACGACACGGATCAAATCTTGGTAACTATTTACTTATCAAAAATCCCATACGTACACATTCACATAGATAATATTAATAAGCAAAGAACAATATTATTAATCACATGTTTCAAGTTATTAACTCAAAATAGTAAATGTTATCATTTCAGGATCAGCGTAGGTCATAATATTGCGCCGTAGTATTATTAAGAAAAAACCATTATCAA
Source organism: Cosmia pyralina (assembly GCA_946251885.1). Taxonomy (NCBI): domain Eukaryota; kingdom Metazoa; phylum Arthropoda; class Insecta; order Lepidoptera; family Noctuidae; genus Cosmia; species Cosmia pyralina. The sequence goes on from OX276346.1 coordinate 20,631,031, forward strand.
TATCTTCATGTTCCTTGTGAAAACCAGTTTGGGGTATGAAGAAAGCACTAGTTTTAACTAGATTTATTCGAAACGTTCTACATTGTATATATGACAAGTGTCTACGCTGCAAGAAAGTTTATTCATATTATGGAATCACGAGAATTAATATTATAATTATGTAATTGCATTGTTAACAAAAATATGAACCAGTAAATACCATAAAGTGCAAATAATAGGTACTAATTGCTTATTTATTTTCGAAATAGCAAGCCTTACGATGACAATAATAAATTGTTAAGATTGCAAAAATTCTATCGTCTATACTATAGACGATAGAATTTTTTGCAATCTTAGATGCTTAGAATCTTGGATCTTGCTTGGAATCTTGGGGTCGGCTTCCAGTCTAACCGGATGCAGCTGAATACCAGTATTTTACATGGAGCGACTGCCTATCTAACCTCCACAACCCAGTAACTGGGTAATACGATACCCCATGGTAAGACTGGTTGTCAGCCTTTCGGGCTTCTGACGACCCGTAACGACTGTCAAAGATCCACGAATGACAGCCGGGACCATAGAAATATAAAAAATAGAAATATAAAAAACTTCTTTCATATATCTATGGCCGGGACCGACGGCTTAACGTGTTTTCCGAGGCACGGAGGAGTCTCGATATGTAAAGATGTTCACCCATCCACGGACCAACCCCGGCAAGCGTAGCTTAACCTGATGGATCGACCTGTGCGGCTGTTTTTGCTTAGCTACGAGCCACCACACTACACGGTTGCTGGTAAAACATTGCCCTTTTTTATTAGGGTTCCGTACCTGAAGGGCGCCAACGGAGCCCTATTGCAGTCACTATCGTGACCGCCGTCTGTCCGTCGTCTGTTACACAGGTTTAATAGCCAAACGGTTGGAATTACAGTCTTCAAATTATCAAGTATCTTGTTGACTCAAAGCCGTACAAATTGTCAAAAAATAATTTTTAATTATTTTAGGGGTGCTCGAAAATAAATTTTGAGCTACCCCATCGAGTGGGATATTGTTGTTTAGAGCTCGTTGAGTAGGTAATACTATATTTTTGGTTTTAAAACATATTGGAAAACAAAGGAATGAGAAGCCACCAAAGTCAGCTTTTTTTTACAAAATTTTGTTCTGCATAATTTTTTTAACTTCCCATTGACCTATGAACTTGAAATTTGGTGATAATGTTTATTATTACGTATATTTTACTAACAAATATTGAAAATATTTATAAATCAGATTTGGGTCTGAACCCTAAATGTGCCAAGTCCGACACGTAGGTACTTAGCCGGTTATTTTGTATTTGTGCTTCTCGATCGTGTTGCCAAATAAATATTATTCAGTCTTTTCTTTATTTCCAGTCCCTACCAATCCTACAAAAAAATTACATTCAATTAAATTATTTTCCTCATACTTAATTTTTCTATCCTAGATCTACGTGATCGGCGGTTTCAACGGCATTTCCCGAATGTGCAGCGGCGAGGTGTACGACCCCGCTGCCAACACATGGGCCCCTGTCCCTGACATGTACAACCCTCGGAGCAACTTCGCCATAGAGGTCATTGACGACATGATCTTCGCGATCGGAGGCTTCAACGGAGTCACTACCATATACCACGTGGAGTGTTACGATGAGAGGACCAATGAGTGGTGAGTTTTAGTACCAATACCTACATACGGAGGAAGAAAACCCTTATTTCTTTTTTCGTGAATGGGCCTGCTCTTCACCTCGATCTCGCCTGATGAAAAGCGATGGAAGACTGAAAATATAACAATGGTTTTCCGGAGGTGCAGGACCCGCGGGTAAATTCGTACAGAAGAAAGCTTTGCTTATTTGGCGGTGGGTTTGTTTCTATGTAAAACCATCATGCTAAAGGACACCTTGTGACATGCTACATAAGTGCTATATTTTATGCAGACATTTCAGGCTTTACGGAAAAGTAGTCCCACGGTACTTAATTTTTAAGTAAAGCTTATTTTCTGCGTCTTTAGCGTTAAATAGTTTTCTCGTGTTAGCGCGAGCAACTCTGAACTCAGCATAATCTGAAGCATGTACTTAAGGACTGTACTGACTTTTAATCACGTTATTCACAACAGTTTATATAACTTCGACTATGTATAATATTATCGTGACTTAATGCACGTGGCGTGAGCATTTAATAAGAATAATCAGCCGGTTATCTTTCTTTCTCCAAAGGCAGGGCTTGTCTAGATTATTCCCTATTGGATCAAATGTGAATAAATGTTGCTAAGTACTCCAAAGTTGCATCTATTGAGAGTTGTAGTAATCTACCTAATTGGTACCTACCTATAAGCCATATGACGTTTGTTATGTGTTCTGTTGCTATCTATTAAATTAGTCTCTATTTATAACTTGGAGTTGCGTTTGCGCTGGATAATAAACTTACTAGTCGTACAGTCAGTTTGCAGTAAACCTGATTGTTCCAGACATTTCTCCTACTTTCATAGCCTTATTATGTCCTTTGGTTAGTACAGCAAATGTTTACGGATATATTATGCACAGCAAATAAGTGCTTCATGAGAAATAGTCGCATACGCATAGACGCATTCCAACTTGTTTGTCAGTTTAATCTTTATTCTATCTCTAATGTCTCGTATGTTATTAAATTTTATCAAGAGCAAGTTCGATGTTCCTATTGATATTCAAAGGTCAAAAAGTTGCCATACCACAACGACCGCCCAAGAAGGTGGTTACCTAGCTACTTACCTATAGACTACAATAATTTTCTATTTTTGTATTACATGATTCGTCATCATGCTTGTAAGAAATACTAAGATTATTCACGTAAAGTAGAGCTCTCGAGAAAATATTTTCGAGAACTGAAATAAGACACGCTGAGAAGACACAAAGATTATAATAATGTCTGATGAAATTTCCGTTCTTCACATTCATCATCATATTAATGAGGGATCATTATGTGGGTTATCTGTCTATAATACATCGTGATGGGTGCGTGTAGTATGTTTTTCTGTTCGGCTTCTAAGAAAATTTTATAGATTCTGTATCCGGCAACATTCGTATTCGTAGCACCACAGATACACGTAGGACTTAGGTGTATCAGACGAAAAGCTGTAATGTAATTGGATTTGAATTTCTATAAACAAGTTCATACATTAGCATAGTACGCCAAAGAAGGTATTATAGGGTAGGATCTCAGACTAAATAAACCAAGACATAGCGCTGTCAACAGTGACGTGAGGCTGGTTTCGTAAACATGTGTGAACTTAGTGAGGTGTAGTTGTAGTTTGGTGTAAATGTGTGCGTGTGAGCGTGTATGCACAGAGCGAGGTGTATTGTTCGCAGCGCTATGTCTTGGTTTTTTATTTGGTCTGAGGGTAGGATGGAACGCAACTCAATAAATATTATATGCTCTTAACCGGTTCATAGGACGGGCAGGTGCACCAAGTATCTCAAGTTCATGCAGACTTTATCTGGACTACCTACAGCTGCGATAAAAGTAACAGTTCATTTAATTGCTTCTACAAACCAAGTAATCTAAATTACTCTCTTAGCACGTTATTTAACATGTGGATGCAGTACCACCAATCTCTGTAATCTATTATATGTAGGTACCTATACCATTGTTATGAAGAAATTAAGTCTGTGTTTATTTGCAAAAACAATGTATCGAATTGATGTTATTAACCTACTGCGTCAAAGTCAGGGACCTTAAAATCTTAAATATTAAACAAAGAATCAAGTATTTTAGTTGTGTCTTCGTTGGCTATTGGAAAGTTTACATTTTCAATGGTAACAAGTATTAGATACACAAAAATCTTCTTCACGTTATCAGCCTTATTAGAAGCTATAGTAAAAAGCAGAAGGGCTCTAAAATATAGTTTCTGATTTATATGAGGTCTATCAGTCTAGTCATTCACGAAATCTCTTAAGGGGTCATTGTACTCATCATTGTGTACAACTTATAATATGGGACCAAACCTGATATCGCGAAAAAAAAAATCTGCTGTTCCCTACATTTTGACGAGTTATGCGAACATAAATGTAAGGAACAGCTGCTTTTTTCGCGATTTCAGGTTAGGTCTCATACTAAAAGTTGTTCTTAATGATGAGTAGGGGGTTAAGAGATTTTGTGTATGAATATATTATAGACCTTCTAAGTAAAAAACTGACAACCCCCTCAACAATAACAAGTAAGTTAATAGAAGATAGGCAATACCGGATACAAAATGATCGATTTGTTTTGTAACAAACAAAAACGTTCGATAACAAAATCGCGCGATGTGATGCTGAAGAGAGTTGACCTGACACGTGTCAAATGATAGCCTGTTGGTAGTCTGTTACCTTCTAATGAACATAATAGTAGGCTCCTCTTGCTGGAATATTATGTTTTAGGGATACCTAATTAAGTACTTAACCTATATTACTTACCTATTACAAGAAGGAGGTATATATGGAACATGATAAGTTTCACGAAAAAGGTATCCTGTTGTTCAAGGTGATTGCTGATTTTCCACTGTAACCTACTTATTTCTAGATGACACACGGACATAGAAAAGTGTCTGCAGTTTTTTATTTTTTTTTTTATTTTATTTCATAAGTGAAAAACTTTTTTACAAAAAAATACAACCGACTTCCAAAAACAACACTACAAAGTGAAAAATAACTTTAATTTCGGAAGTCAGTGTCTCGTTAAATGTATTTTCGTTTTTTGCCACCGACTTCCGAAATTAAAGTTATTTTTCACTTTGTAGTGTTGTTTTTGGAAGTCGGTTGTATTTTTTTGTAAAAAAGTTTTTATTTTTCACTTTTTAGTTGTGGTACCTACCCCACACAAATTCTAATACCACTACCTGCAATGCAAACTAGAACATCATCCATATAAAAGTGGGGAAAAAATACGTATTATTGAAGCTAACTCAAAAACTACCAAAGCAAAGTTAATCAATTTTATATGGGACCAACTGTGATGTATACCCTCTCGAATAAAACCAAAAAAATACAAATCGGTCCAGCCATCTTCGAGTAATCGGGGAGCATACATAAAAAAAAAATTAAAAAAAGGTTCCGACGAATTGAGAACCTCCTCCTTTTTGAAGTCGGTTAAAAAGAGCTGTGAGGACAATGCTCCGACTGAATCAGACCGAATCATGCAGGGGCCACTTTATTGCACTCAAAATTCTAACGGTTCCATGTCTTTAAATTCTGGTGGTGTTAACAATTAAAAATTTGTACAAATTTGAAACCAATGAGGAAAGACAGGTGAGAGATAGTAGTCGAAGGAAAGACTTATCTTCTACTATTACTAGAGTACAAACGGTTACTATAGACAACAAGTTGTCTGTAGAATTTAAAAGTATTAAACAGCTTAAACTTATTTATAAACAAATTAAAGACATATTTATTGAAGAAGGGCTAATAGAGTATCGATGAGTTCATAAATGACCAACGACGGACATAATATTGTATTCTTAAATTGTTATTATTGTATTTTTTTATTTTTATTTAAAATGAATTGTAAATTTTAAATGAAATCTTGTTTATTTAATTTAATTATTTTAATTTATTGTTACTAAATTATTGACATATAATTTATTTACTTAGTGATATTGATACATTTCTGATGCGTAATCAATTTTAATATGAATGTAGTGTTTTTGTTTTTTTTTTTTATTATTTCGTTTATCATAAAAATCATAATTCATTAGCATCATCATCACTGTAATTTTCAACACAGTTTTTTTGTTGTGAAATAAATGACTTATGCCTTATTACGACTTAAAGTATTACGTATGGTTAAAAATAGTATGTCAAATATAGACGTATAATAAAGCAATTTAGTTTTCACTAAATTGCTTATTATACGTCTATATTTGTACTTGCACTGTTATACGAACCGTTTGAAAATTGGCACTAATCGATCGATTTCGCAGGTACGAGGCAACAGACATGAACATCTACCGGTCAGCGCTGTCAGCATGTGTGATCATGGGCCTGCCCAATGTGTACGACTACATCCACAAGCACCGCGAGCGGCTCATGGAGGAGAAGCGGCAGAAGATCCTGCTGTCAGAGACGGCGAGGCACGGACAGCACCGCACGGCCTTGCCTGATGTTAGTACATATACACTCCTTTTATTCATTTAAACGACCACATTATATGCAATTGACTATGCGATAGCCATCGCAATTTCGTAACCTATACAAAAACCAGCACCACCATACATCTTTTATGGTCTTGAAATAGTAGAACTAACTTGGCCTATGACTAAACAAAAATCAGTCTTACAAAATACTGACAAACAACCTCTTGCAGACCGCTGCTGATCGCTACTCCGAAATTTTCAGATTTTCGTAGCGGCCTACGGGAAAAGCGTCCGATACATAATTATGTTTAGTTATTAGACTTCTGTGGAGCAGGTAGGTACTACATTATTGTTGATATTTGCGCTTAGCGTTGCTATCTCTAAAAATTAAAAAGCCGGACTTACCCGTTAAAAAAGCCGGACTTTGGGCCCCAAGGCCGGATGCTAAGAAAAAAGGACTTTTGACAAAAAAATTGAATAAAACACATTTAAAAGCCGTACTTTGAGTCCCAAGGCCGGACGCTAAAAAAAGGGATTTTTTACGAAAAAATCTAATAAAACTACTATTAGGTACTAAAAATAAAAGTAACAGAATGTGTAGGTAAAAAGTATGTGAACTTTGAACTTTATGTGTCTTGACGAGTCAGCGAGTCTCGTCTCGCTCGCTCGTTTCTGAAGTGACTAAACGATAAATATAAAAAACCTATCAAAAGCCGGGACGGGCCGGACGCAGTTAAATTTGGCTGGACAAGAGGTCAAAAAGCCTAACACTGTCCGGCTTTATCCGGACGAATGGCAACGCTATATGCGCTACCTATTAAAACAAGTGATTTGCAGTTATTGGTACCTAGTACCCAGTCATTATTCTCGTAGACTGCTACGACTGTCGCTGTTGAAGCGCGCTACGAGATTACCTATTTTTATTTATAGTCGGTTACGGGCGCTGAATGTTTTTGTTATGTAGCACTAACCTATGAATGAATTACATCACACTGATGTTAATTGACCCCCGAAGTTATTGTAAAGGTCACTACGCCCATTTTACGCAGTAGTATTTAAAGCCGATATGCTACGGTGACGGAATCAGAAGATATTGTTTTTATTCGTTATCAGCATAACATCAGCCAGATGACGTTGAAAGTTAGAAAAAATTACCAAACTTTACCAACTTTAGATGCGCAGTATTTGCAGCTATCTAAACCGCAATTTGTCCAAGATTGAGAATATAGGTAATATACCATAAACCAATATTTTTTATTGTAATTGTGATACTGTACCTACACTGATTTGACCTTTTTACGAAAAAGAAACAACTAAGAGTGTTTGCTACTTGATCGAGAAACTACCCGGTACCCGGGCGTTAATATGAGCATCGAGCTATACACCGTTTCTCCATTGCACTTGCTTCAACGGGAAGTTAACAAGAAACGAGATTATTCGGACTAAACGTGACACCCCGGTGGTGGTGTGCGATGGACACGCGGCCATAGTAAATGTATGTAGGTATACCTATCGCTACTACTTCGGCGCCGTCATCTCGTTCTCGTTGACGTCCCGTTGACGTCCGTGGCGGTGGACAAACGGCTTTAGTGAGACGTGATAGAGATCGACGCTCTCTATAAAGCCGAACTTATTCTAAAACTTCTTCGAGTTTAGACGTTGAGACAGGACTGGACGAGATAATGAAGGATAGGTTTTCAGTTTGTGGTTTGCTGAAGAGCATTACACAAATCTTTAGGTCAATGTAATCTACGTTTTTAACTTTGATATAATTGTCATGATAATCAGCATCACAGTAAAATTGTTTATTTTTGATAAACGTAATGGTTTTGGTAGACCGTTTTATCATGCGAAACAAGTTTAAAAAAAAAAAACAGTATTGTTCATTTTGCCGCAAGGTTCCTTACGCTAAGGTATTTTATTATTTTGTCTTTGAAAGAACTTTCAGGCATCAATCAAATTTTTCAGCTCGTCTGTAACATTCATTTGACTTAGTTTTTAACATAGGTATATACATATTTCCTCTCCTCTCCGTTGACTAGTGGTAAATATATTTGGTGAATTGGCGAATGTTTCGAGATTTACGAAGAGTAAATACTTTAATTTTATATAATGGTCATGCTCACGGAATCTTAAAAAGTGCGATAGCGGAAAGGTCAATGGTCAGCACAAAAAATGCGAACTCATATAAAGATGATACTACAAGTTTGCATTTAGCCCCGACCGTGACAGGCGTTAACATTCGGTACCTACATTGTTATTGTGAATGTGTTCCAACAGAACTCTTTATTATTATAATTCATTATTGCGTAGCTTGCAATAACAAAAACAAGACGCACCTCTGCCTTATTTTTCAGCTTTTTATCTAATGAACTACTTACTAGATAAGAATTTATCTAACAACACTTTCGTGTTTGACTAACACAGCAGCATCAGCTTTTTATCTGATGTAACTATAAGGGTCACAAAGACTTTAGCTGGTTTTCCCCAACCTAATATCTAACAACACTTTCGTGTTTGACTAACACAGCAGCATCAGCTTTTTATCTGATGTAACTATAAGGGTCACAAAGACTTTTTCCCCAACCTAATATCTAACAACACTTTCGTGTTTGACTAACACAGCAGCATCAGCTTTTTATCTGATGTAACTATAAGGGTCACAAAGACTTTTTCCCCAACCTAATATCTAACAACACTTTCGTGTTTGACTAACACAGCAGCATCAGCTTTTTATCTGATGTAACTATAAGGGTCACAAAGATTTTAGCTGGTTTTCGTTTTGCAAAGCCTGAGAAGTGTCTACCTACATAATGCTCATTCACATCTACTTTGTTTTTCCCCAACCTAATATCTAACAACACTTTCGTGTTTGACTAACACAGCAGCATCAGCTTTTTATCTGATGTAACTATAAGGGTCACAAAGATTTTAGCTGGTTTTCCCCAACCTAATATCTAACAACACTTTCGTGTTTGACTAACACAGCAGCATCAGCTTTTTATCTGATGTAACTATAAGGGTCACAAAGATTTTAGCTGGTTTTCCCCAACCTAATATCTAACAACACTTTCGTGTTTGACTAACACAGCAGCATCAGCTTTTTATCTGATGTAACTATAAGGGTCACAAAGATTTTAGCTGGTTTTCGTTTTGCAAAGCCTGAGAAGTGTCTACCTACATAATGCTCATTCACATCTACTTTGTTTTTCCCCAACCTAATATCTAACAACACTTTCGTGTTTGACTAACACAGCAGCATCAGCTTTTTATCTGATGTAACTATAAGGGTCACAAAGATTTTAGCTGGTTTTCCCCAACCTAATATCTAACAACACTTTCGTGTTTGACTAACACAGCAGCATCAGCTTTTTATCTGATGTAACTATAAGGGTCACAAAGACTTTTTCCCCAACCTAATATCTAACAACACTTTCGTGTTTGACTAACACAGCAGCATCAGCTTTTTATCTGATGTAACTATAAGGGTCACAAAGACTTTTTCCCCAACCTAATATCTAACAACACTTTCGTGTTTGACTAACACAGCAGCATCAGCTTTTTATCTGATGTAACTATAAGGGTCACAAAGATTTTAGCTGGTTTTCCCCAACCTAATATCTAACAACACTTTCGTGTTTGACTAACACAGCAGCATCAGCTTTTTATCTGATGTAACTATAAGGGTCACAAAGATTTTAGCTGGTTTTCGTTTTGCAAAGCCTGAGAAGTGTCTACCTACATAATGCTCATTCACATCTACTTTGTTTCATTGATAAATCACTACCTGTAGAATGACTAGACGCCAAAAAGTCGACGATTTTTCCGTCTTGGATATTCAAATTGTTCTTTGCAGAGTAACCGGCCGTGGTTGGTGCAGGTTCACCTGATGGAAGACAACGATGACATGCTCGAGCAACTCGGGCTGATGGAGAACCAGGCCGCCAACAACGATGCGCCTGCGCCTCCTCCGCCTCCGCCCCCGCCCCCGCCTCTTCCTCCGCAAGCTATGGAGCAGGACTAGTGCACTCTAAGGTAACATCATACTAGAACATGAGTAGGTGTCGAATGTGGAAAGTTGTCTCCTAGGACGTAGGGGACCATTGCATCGGTACACGGGTCTCTGAACTAAAGACATACAACGAGAGAGGCAATGGAACAAACGTTGCAGACACACGCAGGACGGATGTGGCTCAGTTCTTATCAATCAGGTATTATTATCAAGTAAGTATTATTTGGTAACGCCTTAGGTTTTCGTAATCTTTGTAGGATTGAGGTTTGACCCCGCGCCGCGTGCCAGTCAATAATACTGAACGGGTGAATTGCACGTTACAAAAGGGGAGTGGGTAAGTGGAGTTGTATACTAAGTATTATACTCTAATTACTTACCTAAGAAGCAGAGCTACGTACACCTGAAAATGCCACCTATAGGGTGTGCCTAATTACCTATTTATTTATTTAAACTTCTCACACACAAAAAAGTTACAAAACTTGACTTAATGCCACGGTATGATAGCAACACTAATTTAATATATTTGCCTCGTGGCGTAGTATAACCTACAAGTGGTTTAGTTCACGTGCATGACGCCTGCAATGTTTCTAACAAACAAAACACGCAACACTCAATCATGCATGTCAATAAATAATTATGCAATCTCTGCAAATGTATAATGTGATTCATTGTTAACTTATCATAGGTCCAAGTCAATAAATTCTACTCTCAATTTACAATGTATTGGTTGTTAGGTTGGCTTTACACCTGTAAGCTTTCCTCATGTAATTAACTTACGTTAAATTTACAAATGTAAACTCATGTAACTAGCTTATCGTAATTTCTTCAAGTTAAGTCAATTTATGTAAGTTACGTGCATAAATTTTACGGAATCAACTTATAAGTGTAATGGCGACCTTATAATAATACCCTCTTATTTTTCCAGGTCTCACAGTAACTTTTCTGTTAACCGAAAAGCCTACCCTACTATAGTAAACTACCTAATCAATAAGATGAAGAAATAAAAGTCTTAGGAAAAAGTATAGTGAAGTTAATATTATGTAAAATTATTATGTTACCGTCCTTTATTTTTAAAAATATTTACCTTTATTATAGCAATTTTGGCATATTTATAATGTTGTGATATTTTCATAATGTGAATCATTCCTGTATTTTTGGAATATTTTTGAAAATTGTATGAAATTTTTCAGACAAGTATATGATACTTAATAAGAAAGAATTATCATTGTTTCAATTCTTTTATCACATTACTGTAACGTACATTTACATGTACTGTACATTTACTGTAAGAGTACATTATAGATTGAATAAAAATTTCGCACATTTTCGTAGCAAGCGTAGCCGCGTAGCAATCTCGTAGCCGTTGCCTACGAGACACATTTTGATAAATGTTGCTTTTCAGAACCTTTCGTTTTATTGAATTCTGGATTCAAATAATCTATTAACTACAAAATAAGAAAATTTGGTTACATCTACAATCTAAAGACTAGGTTCAAATGTATGTACTTACATTTATTTGTGTACGCTGGAGCGCATTGCATGTGTGATGCATGAACATAGATTAAAATGTTCTAAACGGCTATTGTAGGAATTTGCATCTATACTTACTTATAAGCCTAAGATCTTCTATAGTATTCTAGAGCCTCAGTAGATTAGTAGAATACAGGTAGGTAGGTATGTATAATAAGAAAAACACGACAAATATAAATAACAACATTTTATCTTTATCTCCTATTATGTCATGTACAAAAACTTTCTTTAATCAGTAAAAAAGTATTTAGTGAAGCTCAATAATTCGAACCTTGATTAAACATCAAACTGACGGTCGTTGTTCTCACAAACTGCTTCACTGATGGCAGTGGCCTGCGCCAAAGTATTAACACTGGAGTCTGCAGCCATACGCTGCCACACGCGTTCCGTCCACACCACCGCCGAGAAACACGCACCGTTGCTGATGAACGCGCGCATCGTGACCGCACCCACTCCGCGACCCATGCTCCGCCAGCCATCCGCGCGTACAGACTGCACAAAACAGTCCCATGCACCCGCGTACTTCCCTAACACGTCTCCTTGATACCTCGATTTCACTACATCAATAGGATATAATACCACCCACGACAGTGCACCCGCCGTGCCTCCTGCCATAAACACTTTCATCACAGATTGATCTCCTCGAGTCATTGCCTCGTATGAAGTGAAGTAGATCGCCAACGCAGGGCTATCGCGAACCATCGTCACACCGAGCCCACGAAAAAGTGCTTTGAAACCTCCAGTTCGTACGATGTGGCGGGCTCCGGCCCACGCACCAGACGGCATTCCATCTCCGGGCTTGGACAACTGCTGCCGTGTCTTAACTAACTCGACGGGAGCACACGCGAAGCTCTGGAGCAGTCCCGCAGCTGCCCCGGCCGTCGCATGTGTCCTCAAAGCATCTGGATTAGGCAATGCCCGTCTCGTATTCCCATATGCCCCAAAAACTATAGCATTAACAGCCGCTATTCCACCCAAAGGAGCACCTACTCCTCGGTAAGCGGTGGACAACGTTCCTCCTTTCAAAAGAGCCTTCGTGCATTGCATCGCACTACCTCTACCAGACTGTATGTGCACTTTCAATGTATCCAAAGGATGACCAGCAATGATTCCCGCACAACCTGAAACCCAACACAATGTATTAGTTTATCAATATCATCAGATTAGTATAGTACCTAATGCAACAGTCATAGATATTAATTATATTTATCTTACCCCCTATACATCCAGCTACGAAATCTAGCGCCATATTAACAAGACTACAAAATTTCTTTCACTAGATGTGCCTGCAAAAAAAGTACATGTTAATCGTCCATTCGTAACTTACTTATTTAAAACCAAAAGTATTGAAGAGTGTTTTACCTAAGAAGATAAAGCTATGATATAAGTAATTAATTTACATTAATTTAAAAATCATGCTTTACATGGATGATAGTCTTCGCCGGGGACTGTGAAGTGAATAGCCATTCTGTAGGAGATTACACGTCAGTCTATCGATATCACTTTATTTACATAAACTTTTGGGTTGACCTTCAGTAAGTTCATTATCTGAGAAGAGTTAGTTGGGCTTACCTTCGGCGTTCAAATGAGGTAGTCGTAATGAGAATTCACGTTGTCTCCACTTGAGGTGACGCCAATGAACATATTGGTAGAGACTAGAGCAGCAGGGAGTGGTCGCACGGCGGTCCAGCCTCTCGGGTGAGTAGCTTGAGTATGCGCTGCGCGGGCGCCTATGCCGCGGTTCGCCGCCTGCCCGCTCACTCGCGATACTTCCACACGCATTATCTTCTCCCTTGGGTCACTCTTATCACAAGGGTCAAAATACGTCTTTGAAACAAAATAATTACACCTACGCTAATAATTCATGCTGCAAATTTTTCCATTTAGGGCTAATTTTACAATCGGCAGATAAACTTTTATTTATGGAATAAGTATGGCGGTTTGACTTTTGTATAGAAAATATGTCAAACTGTCATTTTTATTCTTCAGTTAGAAGTTAACTGACTATTGAAAACTTAGCCCTTACATGTGAAAATAATTGTATTTTTATTATTTCGTAATAATAAAATATGCTATATTATATTTATAATTTATGCTATACACTACTATTTATTAATTAGTACAAAAAAAAATGGGGCTCTATCCGTACCCGTTACTGATCATATTTGTGCAGTCAAAAGTCAAAAAAATTAAATCCCAAAATTGTCAACGAAAATTTCTCATGATTGGTAAATTCATAATTAAATCAATTATTCATAACATTTGCTACTAGAAAATACTACGCGTAGTGCTTTTCCATGATTAATGAATACTACTATGTAGTCTGTACAATATTTCCATAAACTGAGTGACATTTTGGCAAATAAACAAACGCTAATAACTTTGCTGTTTATGAATACTATTTATTGAGACTTTACATATATAATAAAAAGACCTTCTCTAATGAGCCCTTTAAGTATTTACTAATTAAAAATTAGTAGTGTATTTAGAAACTACAGCCCGTTCCCAGTTATTTTACCTCCGACAGCTCTGAGAGTAGCCACCCAAAAGCAACTTTATTGCAACAAAAATAAAGATCACTGTGATTTTGACAGACTTGTCAATGGTAGCAAACCAAAAGCAACCTTATTGCATTAACAATAAAGATCACCGTGATTTTGACAGACTTGTCAATGTTAGCAAACCAAAAGCAACCTTATTGCATTAACAATAAAGATCACCGTGATTTTGACAGACTTGTCAATGTTAGCAAACCAAAAGCAACCTTATTGCATTAACAATAAAGATCACTGTGATTTTGACAGACTTGTCAATGGTAGCAAACCAAAAGCAACCTTATTGCATTAACAATAAAGATCACTGTGATTTTGACAATGATGCAAAATCATAGGTAAAATAACTGAACGGTCTGTAATTGATGCCGGACAACAACAACGATGCCAGAAATCTTAGCCCAGAATGTAACTGAACAACCATTACAGTAGGTAGGTATCCTACATAACTTCTAAGCTAAGCAATTTCAAACAAATTCTATGAGAATATTGAATGATGAGATCATTCAACTATGTACAACTATGTAAGTACCTATTACCTAAAGAAAAATCATAAACCTATTTATAATTTCAATGCATCAACTATGTAGACCGCAGGTTGTAGATAAAATTGACCTGTTATCTACGAAAGAATAGAATTTTCTGACCTGAAAGCGTTATCATTAGCCTATAGCAGTCAATCAACTGCTGGACATCCATTCAACTCGATTCTCAGCAACTCTCATCCAGCTGCTTCCAACCACCCTGCGAAGGTCGCTCCACCTAGCCTGAGGGCGTTCTACCTTTCGTTTGCCGATTCGCGGTCTCCACTCAAGAACTCGTCTACCCCAACGGTCATCGGATCTACGGCTATGTGGCCGGCCCATTGCCTCTTATTCAGCTTGCTATTCTGTGAGCTATGTCGACAATTTTGGGTTCTCTGCCGGATCACCTCGTTCCGGATTCGATCGCTCAGAGAGACTCCAAGCATTTAGGGATCAAAGTCTGAAACTAATATTTTGCAGATCCTTCTTGCTATTAAGCATAGGATAAGAGATCTGAAATTACAAATCTCTCTCCGTAACTTAAACACATACATACATTCATAATCAGCCTATAATGTTCCCACTGCTGGGCTACAGGCCTCCTATCGGTGAGAGGGAGTGGGCCGTAATCCACCACGCGGGTCCAGTGCGAGTTTGTGAATTTTTTGGTTCTAGGACATTTCCTCACTATGTTTTCCTTCACCGTTTTGAGAGCAGTGGTTATGAAATAATTTACACAAAGTAAAGCACCTTACTGGGTTTGAAACGACTCGAAAATCGCGGCCGTTATACCACCAGCACGCTTAGCATGACCGCCATAGAAACGGATTTTGTCGACGGAAGAATAGACAAAACGGCAGATAGCAGAAATATTTGTACGCATTCTACGCGTCTAAGCATGGCAATGTGTAGTTTTGTCTATTCTTCCGTCGACAAAACGTCGTCCTGCTCCCTATCTTATAATCCACGCAATGCTGAGTGTAGATCTCCACCATCATGCCATTCTTCCCTTTCTAGGGGGCATGCCACGTATGACATCCAACTCTTCTGCTGCCATGAGCGAGTCTTATGTCCACCTGGCGCGTGGCCTGCCCACGCTCTTAGGGCCAGAAAACTAGCTGGTCGCGTTTTAATAACTTGCATAGCTTTATAGAATAAGCACAAACGTGGCGAACAAGCTCTTATACCTACGTTAAAGAAATGTATTATTATCATTATCTTTAAAATAGGAGAGACCTTTCACCCCCAAATAGATGTTGTCGACCGCGACGAATAACAACGTAGGTTAACGTTGTATGTAATAATAATTATGAACGGAGAAATTTCAACAACTTCAATAAGTAGGTACCTACCTACTAATACTAGCTCTTGCCCACATCCTAGCTAGCTGAACTACTTTAGTTAAGTTTAGCAGTAGATACTTCTAGTCTACGTCAGTCCTGGACATGGTCTATTTTTATTTTACTTCATCCAACTCCCCTCAGCCGTTTTCCAAATTCACATTACTTATCAGGATTCTAGGTATAGGTAGGTATACCTACTTACTGAATATATGTACTTTAAGTTGTGTTGTTATTTTTTGTAGGAAATCGTTATCAGCATCATTCATCAACGCTGCGAATTTTCATTGAATGCTTGCATTTTCACATCCTTTTGCTGATCATCAGCCTGCAGACTTTTTTTCCAACAATCAAACGTTTATTTTTATAAAATCTATATAGATCTGTTTTATAGATTACTAGCGAGTAGCCAGCCCCGGCTTCGCACGGGTAGCCCGATCGCTACCAAACTTCACAAGATCACCCGTTGGGCTAATCTGAAGATTGCCTGAAAATTTCATCATATCGCTCCAGCCGTTTTGGAGTTTGTAGGGAACTTACACACATCGATTTTATATTATACGAGTATCTAGGTACCTAATCCATTATAAAAAAAAATCAATTGCCACATACTAGTATAAGTAAGATCACTTGAGAACGGCTCGACTGATTTGGCAGATTTGTTTTATTGTTGTGATTCTCATTGCCAGGACAAGGTTTGTATGAAATGAAAATCACCCGGGTAACGTCGGGCACGAACAGCTAGTCTATCACACTAATATTATAAAAACAAAAGTTTGTGTGTGTGTGCGTATGTGTGTATGTTTGTTACTTCTTCACGCTCAAACGGCTGGACCGATTTGGATGAAATTTGCTACGTAGATAGCTTATACCCTGGATTAACACATAGGCTACTTTTTATTTCAGTCTACGTGGGTGAAACCGCGGGGCGCAGCTAGTACTATATAAATGAAAGAAAAAAATTCTGTTCGTTGGTAAGCGCATCACTTGAGAACGGCTGGACCAATATTGGTCCAGCCGTTCTCAATGCGCTTACCCTAAAAATCCGTTCCGTACTTCAAAAGGAAAAAAACGGAACCCTTATAGGTCTGTCAGTCAATCTGTGAAGACCCTTTTTCTCAGGAACGCGTGGAGGTATCAAATTGAAATTAATACGAAATACGTAAGTTTATGATCCCTTGAAGTTTAAAAAAAAATCAAGCTTCTAAGTCAACGCAATAAAAAAATACGGCCATTTATTCGACATATTTTGATATTCGCAAGTAAATCAAACTATGATAAAGGGTAGGTACTTCCCGTTGTACTAGAATCATGAGATTTGGCAAGATGCAAGGTCTCACAGCACAGATAAAGGAAAAAGTCTGAAAATTGTTAATTTGTAATTATAATACATAAAAAAATATTTTCAAGTCTGTTAGTCTGTCAAGACCCTTTTTGTCAGGAAAGCGTGGAGGTATCAAGTTGAAATTAATGTCAAATAGGTACCTACGTAGCTGTCGTGGCAGCTTCGATGTGGCTGTCGGCTTGCACCAGGGGTCTGCACTCAGCCCTTACCTCTTCGTGCTGATAATAATGGATGCTCTTTCTTCGGATATCCAGGAAAAGGCTCCCTGGTGTATGCTGTTCGCCGATGACATTGTGCTGGTTGCCGAGAGTGGCTTAGAATTCCAGAGCAGCAGATTGGAGGTGTGGTGGAAAAGACTGGAGACCGTTGGCCTGAGAGTAAGTCGGACCAAAACAGAGTATTTGTTTTGTGATTTTGGCGGTCTCTCCGGTCCTGTGCCCATATCTCTTGCCGGAACGCCCTTACCGATCTGCTCCGACTTTCGGTACCTCGGGTCGCTTGTCCAAGGGGATGGCGAAGTAGACCGAGATCGCACCAGATCAACTCAGGATGGATGAAATGGCGACAAGTTACTGGAATAACTTGCGACCCACGGATGCCCCTCAAGTTGAAGGGGAAAATTAACAAGTCCGTGATATGGCCTGTCGTACGTTATGGATCGGAATGCTGGGCAGTGAAGAAGACGGATAAAAAAAAGTTGCATGCAGCGGAGATGAGAATGTTGAGATGGATGTATGTAGTGACGAGAATGGATAAAGTGAGAAATGAGTAGGTATATAAGAGGAAGTTTGAAAGTGGCGCCAGTGACAGAAAAGTTGAAAGGAAATCGTTTGTCTTGGTATGGGCATGTAATGAGGAGAGACGAAACGCATATGACTTAAAGAGTTATGAATATACATGTTGATGGATGGAGAGGCAGAGGAAGGCCAAAGAAAAGATGGATGGATAGTGTGAGGAATGATATGAAAGAGAAGGGAGTGAATGATAGCGTGACGGTTGACAGGGGAGAATGGAAGAAGAAAACGTGTTGCGCCGACCCCAAGTAATATGGGATAAGGGCAGGAAGATGATGATTCGAGGTACCTACGTAGCCCTATGGTCCCTTCGAGTTCTAAAAAACCAAGCTTCTAAGTCAACGCAATAAAAAAATACGGCCATTTATGCGACATATTTTGATACTCGCAAGTAAATCAAAACCTATATAGGGTGCTTCCCGTTGACCTAGAATCATGAAATTTGTCAAGAAGCAAGGTCTCACAGCAGTACAGCCCAAGTAAAGGAAAAAGTCCTAAAATTGTTCAATTGTAATTTTATCACATAATTTTTTTTTTTTTTTGGAATTACAATAATAACCCCACCGCCGTATCTCTACGTTGACGTCGTGGTGGGGCTTGCGCGCTCCGAACTCTGGGTCTGTGCCGATGGAGTTTACTTTGCCGAAACAGGTCTAGGGTGAGGAGCCAGACCAAGAGAGATACGGGAACCTGCAGGGCAGTATGTGGCGAGCTGTTGGGCAGTAGCGACCCCACGGACCCTATTTCCCAGGAGAAGTCTTGTTCTTCACCTCTGGCTTGCCTTTATTGGCCGGCTGGAGTGAACACTGACGGGAACAGAGCTCCTACCTCATTCTTGCCTTTATTGGCCGGCTTGATTGGAGATTCGCAAGAGCAAACGTGCTCGGAGGAAGGAAGTATTCCAGTAAGTGCTTGTAGGGATCTTGACCATCTTCCGGGCTCTGGGATTGTTCTGAGAGCCGTGGAATACCTCTCCACTCCTCAAGCACCTCAGGACATGTTGCCCCTTGTCGCTACGTCACTATGCGCTAGCGACCGTTTCCGGGGGCCCATTATTGAGTGTGCAAGTCACCCCCTGCCAATTTATCTGTGTATATTATATGACATTGGTCAGGCAGGGGACATAGTTCTTCCATAGTTCAAGGTACCCAATCCACTATAGCCACCCAAACCCATAGGCCCAATGTGTTTTGTTTTCATGTTCTGCAATAGTTCTGCACCAACCGGGGGCTGTCCTTGGGTGCAATTGCATAGTGCATACAGGGATAATCGTCGGCTGATGCCTTCTTTTCATTTAAAATTTTCTAAGGGGCCTCTGCGAGTTGGCTTCGGCTCCTCGTACGCCTTCCAAAGGTCCGGGACCCCAGGGTCCCGAGATACGTCAAAGATAATAATAATAATAATAACCCCACCGCCGTATCTCTACGTTGACGTCGTGGTGGGGCTTGCGCGCTCCGAACTCTGGGTCTGTGCCGATGGAGTTTACTTTGCCGAAACAGGTCTAGGGTGAGGAGCCAGACCAAGAGAGATACGTGAACCCGCAGGGCAGTATGTGGCGAGCTGTTGGGCAGTAGCGACTCCACGGACCCTATTTCCCGGGAGAAGTCTTGTTCTTCACCTCTGTCTTGCCTTTATTGGCCGGCTGGAGTGAACACTGACGGGAACAGAGCTCCCACCTCATTCTTGCCTTTATTGGCCGGCTTGAGTGGAGATTCGCAAGAGCAAACGTGCTCGGAGGAAGGAAGTATTCCAGTAAGTGCTTGTAGGGATCTTGACCATCTTCCGGGCTCTGGAATTGTTCTGAGAGCCGTGGAATACCTCTCCACTCCTCAAGCACCTCAGGACATGTTGCCCTTGTCGCTACGTCACTATGTGCTAGCGACCGTTTCCGGGGGCCCATTATTGTGTGTGCAAGTCACCCCCTGCCAATTTAGCTGTGTATATTATATATCATTGGTCAGGCAGGGGACATAGTTCTTCCATAGCTCAAGGTACCCAATCCATGTAGCCACCCAAACCCATAGCCCAATGTGTTTTGTTTCCATGTTCTGCAATAGTCCTGCACCAACCGGGGGTTGTCCTTGGGTGCACTTGCATAGTGCATACAGGGATAATCGTCGGCTGGTGCCTCCTCGTCATTTGAAATTGTCTAAGGGGCCTCTGCGAGTTGGCTTCGGCCCCTCGTACGCCTTCCAAAGGCCCGGGACCCCAGGGTCCCGAGATAAGCCAAAGACAAGAAATAATAATAATAACTTTATTGACACTAAAAACCTTCGTTACAATAAGTAGTACATGTAGGTAACAAAAACAATTGCTTGTAAAAAGGTGCCTGGAATGGTGGAAACCCTGCCTCCTAAACTAGGGGAAACCTGTGCCTTAGGAGACAGTGTTCTACTATTACTTCGTGCTCAAAAAGTCATTTTCATCGCACCTTGATTGTAATGAACCTAATTAAATACATGAACGGATGAATAAGAGAGAAAAAAAGTAATAACAATAATGATGATGAAAATACTTAATAAAAATACAATATTACTTAAGTTTGTTTTTGGGATAAATTCTTTTCAACCATGGAACCCTTCATTGCGTGGTCCGACACGCACTTGGCCAGTTTTTTATATAATAATTTGACTGAGGTGATTAGCGAAAGAAAAAAAAAATTGGAAAAGTTGCTTGGAAATATGGAACTTCGGGAAAAACAAAGTGTTTTTGTCTATGGAATGTTTTTTGTTATTTATTGGAATTTAGACAGGACAACGTATGTTGGGTAAGCTAGTATTATATAAAAATCGATGTGTATATTTATGTATGTTGCCCATGGACGCCAATGGACGCCAAAACGGCTGGAGCTAATTTGATGAAATTTTCAGATTATCCCAGCGGGTGATCCTGTGAAGTTTTTGTTTAGCTATCTACCCGTGCGAAGCCAGGGCGGGTCGCTAGTATATATACTATTTTTAGAAGTAAATTTTTATGTAGGTAGGTTCCTAACTAACCATAGTTTCTATCTGATTATCAATGCGGAATTAGCTCAAGGCCTTCTATAAAATCCACATTTATGCTACAAACGTCTGGAATAGTCTTGTGGAGAAATAAAGAAGCTTTGAGTTGACCTGTCCCAACAATTAGGCCGCACGGCAGTTTATAATATGGAGCTAGCGGATCGTATCACCATTTCCGCCCATATTTAAACATACAAAAAAGAGTTATAGATAGGTAGGGTACCGTAGGTACATCCAATAGCCGCGTGTGCAGATAAATCAGATATACTTATAAACAAACACACTGGATACAACCGTCACAGATAACTACTTAGTACTGGTATTTTGGCAGTTAGCGAAAACCACACCCGCGACTGAATGTAAAATTAGGCACAGTCAGTCGCTAGTGTGTAGGTAGGTAAATTAATTTAGGTAGGCACCTACAATTTTATTATAAAATCAACTAGTTCAACTACTAAATTAAACTGTCCCAAAAAAATAGAACTTCAGTCAAGATACTGCGAAGGTCAATGGACCATGAGCTAGTGAACCTACTTACACTGCGCATCCTGTATACTGCACTGTCTGCAGACCAGTATTTACGGCTACAGATCAAGCTATAGGTACATTTCCAGTATAAGCTCTTCTCGATTTCCTTACAATGAGAGGTCAGTGTAAAATGGAAATGTACCTATAGCTTGATGTGTAGCCGTGTATACAAACATGAACCTAATGCGATCACATCAACCAAAATAAGTAGGTACCTACCAAACGTCGTGAACATGGACCATTCATTCATTGTACCTCTCTACCTACCCATGTGTCACCCAGTGGAGTTTTACGGGCAATTAACAATACCTAGCCATTCAGTAGTCAATCTTATCGTTAGATTGGCTAATCAGTATTAAAATGAAACAAAAGTGCTCTGTTATGCTGACAGACAAGTGCACAGGCAAATGGCTTGTGTTGTTCGCGGACGGAACTATGAAAATAGAGCAAGCTCGATAACAGTATAGAAATCGTATTGTAACCATGATTTGGTTGCTGTATCATCTGCTTTTCATTCTACTAAAAGTAGCTAATACCTGTTTATGTAAGCTTATTAGCATTCATAATAGGTACAAATACAATGACTTAAGTCAAGCGAGCATGGGGGCGGGCGGTGCATGTGTGAAGCTAAGTTGGTGCCACCCCCATGCGTTCACGCAAACTCGAAGTTTATCGGCCCGTATATTATTTGAGAGTAGGTACACACGGCTACCTATCAAGCTATACATTTCCAGTATAAACTGACCTCTCATTTTAAGGAAATCTTATACAATGCGAGATCAGCTTATACAGGAAATGTAAAGCTTGATGTGTAGCCGTGTGTACGTGAAATGGGTCTACGCTCTGTAAAACGAAAATTAGATTCAGAAGCCTGGGGCCGTACTATGATGTGATTATAAAACTTTATACAAAAAAAAAAACAACCGACTTCAAAAAAAAATACTACAAAGTGAAAAGGTGTACGACCTAGCACCATCCTTTTTTCTCAACGGAATCCCGAATCACGATGGATCTTCGATGGATCCATGATCTTTTTTCACGTCATAGTACGGCCCCTGGAAAATTAATATAGGGCTTGTTCACATTTTATGGGAATTCAAATTTTAAACAGCAATAAAAACTTTTTCCAAAAAATAAAACAACCGACTCCCACAAAAACACTACAAAGTGAAAAATAACTTTAATCTCGGAAGTCGGTGTCTTTGTTTTTTTTTTTAGTTTAATTTTTTGCCACCGACTTCCGAAATTAAAGTTATTTTTCACTTTGCAGTGTTTTTTTGGAAGTCGGTTGTTTTTTTTTTGGAAAAAGTTTTTATAATTGACTTTAGTGGTGCCTATCCCACATAGCAGCAAATACCACTCTGCAAAATAAATTAGAGCATCATTCACATAGATTAAGTGGGAAAAATGCGTATTAAATTATTGAAGCTAACTCAAAAGCCACTCATCAGAACTTCAAGATATTTATATGCGACCATCTCAAATAAAAATTTTGCAAAAAGGTAAATATTAGGTCTTTACCTATGAAATTGCCGTTCTGCAGTACTGGCCATTTCAAATCAAAATAATTTTTGTTTGGCTAAGAATTCTAATTTCCAATTAATTTTATTTTAAAAACATGGATTTTTTTTTCCAAAAGTAGTCATTTGTTTATTGATTAGTGTTACATTTTCATCGCATTTCAATCTTTTTCGTCATCATGGATACGTTAAAAATTCGAGTAATTATGGAATATGAGTACCGTCGTGGCAGCAACGCGGCACAAGCGGCACGCAACATCAACGACGTTTACGGAGCTAACACTACAATCCAACGCACCACTTGTTATTGGTTTGCTCGCTTCCGTTCTGGAAATTTCGACCTGAAAAATGAACCTCGCGGTCGTCCGAAGACTTTGGTCGACAATGACGAATTAAAGGCGATTGTGGAAGCTGATGATACACAATCTACGGCTGAATTAGCAGCAGCTTTCGACATTAGCGTCAAAACAATATTGGTCCATTTGCGTCAAATTGGCAAGGTAAAAAAGCTTGACAAATGGGTGCCCCACGAACTCAATGATCGCCAGCGCGAAGTACGCGTCGAGACGTACCTTGCACTGCTCAACAGACACACAAAAGAAGGAATTTTGAACCGCATTGTTACCTGCGATGAAAAATGGATTCTGTTTGATAACCGCAAGAGCTCAGCAAGTTGGTTGGATCCTGGTTCAGCACCTAAACAATGCCCTAAACGAAAACTTACCCCTAGAAAAGTGATGGTCACTGTTTGGTGGTCTAGCGCCAGTGTGATTCATCACAGCTTCTTACCAAACGGGGTGAGCATTACTTCAGATGTGTACTGTGAAGAACTGAACACAATCACACAGCACACACATCTCCAACCAGCATTGGTCAATCGCTCGTCTCCGCTGCTCCTGCACGACAACGCGCGACCTCATACTGCATAGCAGACGGTCTCCAAGTTGCAAGAACTGGGGTTGGAAGCTCTCCGTCATCCGCCCTACTCACCAGACCTTGCGCCTACAGACTACTACTTTTTCCAGAATTTGGATGACTTCTTGGCGGGAAAAAAATTCAATACCCGAGAGGCAGTACAAAATGCCTTTGAAGAATTTGTTGCCTCCCGTCTAGCTGATTTCTTTAAGAAGGGCATCAATAAACAGCCACTGCGTTGGCAAAGATGCATTGATTGCATGGGTGATTACTTCGATTAATACAAATAAAAAATGCATGAAAAAAATTCGTTTTAATTTTTTCATACAAAACGGCAATTTCATAGGTAAAGACCTATATTATACGTCGCGTTAAGTCGTGTCTGAAGTTTGGAAGGCTTAGTTTTATGTTGGAAATCTGGCGCAATTTTCTGGCTATAAAGAAATCTGGCGCAATTTGAAGCGGCATATAATTACCTACCATTAAAATCATTTACAGCCAAAGTGCAGCTCATGACAATTGCAGTAAGCCCAAACAAGGCTAGAATACATTGTTTTGTTATTGAGTTCTGGTGCCTACCTTCTGGCTTCTTCATCAGGTCGGTTGGGTAGTACCATTTTCATCAGAACCATTTATTTATAGCTTCGTCATAGTCGCTTAACTATCTTAATTGAAAAATCTTATCGCCACCCGTGAAATAATTATTATCGTTGAGAAGTTCCTCTGGCCATCTGTGGTCTTCTTCCTCAGTTCCACTTCACCAGATGCAACTTTCTGAATGCAACTCCTTGATTTGTTGATGAAAATACGAAAATCGCTATATGTATGCCTATAATTTTTGAGGAGTTCCCCCAATTCCTCATGGATTCCATCATCAGAACTGGATTTTGATAAAAATGGGACCAATCTGGAAGTATATCCTTTCAAATAAAAAAATAATTTTCTAAATCGGTTTATAAATGATGGAGTTCTGAGGTAACAAACATAAAAAAAATACAACCGAATTGAGAACCTCCTCATTTTTTTGTAGTCGGTTGAAAAAAACCACGCATTTCTTGCTGGCCAAGGTGAATACCTGACTTATGACTGACACTATAAAAAATGGTCCATGCTTGAAAATAAGACGAAAGGATACTTCCATAATCTGTGGCTAGGTCGGTGTCAGTGTCACTGGTCCACAGCACAGAGTACCTACATTTGTATAGTCCACAGTTCCACGTTTGTCATTGTCACGGCTGTCACTACTGTCAGTCTCAGTCTGCTTGGTTTCCCTGCTGTTTGGGACTAATTTATTTTATTATTAATTAATATCCCTGGCCATGGACATTGCAAAAAGATCTAACAAAAGATATATTTTTTGCGGGTTTATATGAACAATATGTTTTAATTAGCGAGTAAAACACAGTTCAAAATAATATATTCTATCATAATTTAAAATGAATTCGGAAATTATCTTAGAAGACAGCATAAAGATAGATGAAGAAGAGAAAGGAACCAGAGAAGACTACTTTGAAATAGAAATACCGTACAACTTGTACCAATACCTCAGTTCAGACCACTGCAATGTTCAAAACATGTGTCGAATATGTCTCGCTACAGATAACTCTGTTTTATACCCGTTAGTTTCTACCAAAGAAAACAATGTTTTAGCTCATATGTTTAGGACATTTACTACCGTTCAAGTAAGTTATAATTGCTTTTTACCCAATAAGCTAAACTGTAATGTTAACTGACCTAACTTCTAATCCAGATTGTTGTATTTAGTTTTAATTTATTTACATGTTCAAAATTAATCAATGTCAATAATACTGCAACATAGAAGCAGTTGCAGAATCCATTATCCTCATTCATAAATAGAAAAGAATTTATCCGGTTATGACACTTGTTAATAACAACTCCTTTTTCATATTTTCTTTTTGTTGGGATACATGCTAGACTAATGAGCAATCACTATGTCCGTTCAGCTGCTTCCAGGAGATGGCTTGCCATCAAGTATATGTGAGCCGTGTCAGGCTCAGGTAATACAGAGCTATGAGTTCAAGATCAAGTGTGAGAAGTCAGACTGCATGCTCAAATCAATACTGAAAGGAGAATTCATTACCAAAGAGGAACTACCTGATCATAGCATGTTGGTATTTAACCTTTTCCTATAAAAAAGTGCTAATGTTATAATCCTCTGTTTCTCATCAAAACTTACAGGATTGTGTTGAAAGTCTTTTGTAACTAAATAGTTATCTGTTTTCAGCGAAATAAAGCAAGAAGAAAAGTCGGAGGATAATAATAATGGTGTAGATAACAGCAACATTTATTTCAATGACATTCTTGATGTTAAACAAGAGACAGAACTACTGGAAGGTATTTTATTTCTTTTAGTTTTTATTAGTATAATTTTATTGCTAAGATAAGATGATATAAGATTTCAGTTTAAGAACTGCTATTAATTTATAGTAATAGCAGCTCTTAAACTGACATTATGATATCATTGCTAACATATTGAGACCTTTATGTGAAAGGATTGGTTAAGTAATAATAAAGCAATATGATGCTCGGAGCAAGGAGGAGGGGGGGAGGAGGTAAGAAGATGCTGGTAGGGATCTTGAGTGTACTTCTGGGATTGTCCTGATAGCCGTGGAATACCTCTCCAGTCCTCATTAGCACTTCAGGATGTGTTGCGATGATGATGATGATGTGCTAGCAACCGTTTCCGGGGGCCCATTATTGAGCGTGCAAGTTGCTGCCTTCCATTTTATCTGTGTATTATATATTATATAAAGCATTGGTCAGACAGCAGGGGATGTAGTCCTTTCATAGTTCTAGGTAACCAGTCCATCTTAGCCACCCAAACCCATAGTCCAATAATTATTTTTGTTTCCATATCCTGCAATAGTCTTACATCAACCTGGGGTTGAAATTGGGTGCACTTGCACAGTGCATACAGGGATAATCGTCGATTGGTACTACATTTCCTTTACCTATAGAGTCTTAACGGGCAAGTTGACTTCGGCCCCTCGTATGCCTACCAAAGGTCTGGGACCCTATGGTCAAGAGATATGCGACAAGTAATGTGATAAAAAATTAATCATCTCAAAGCCTCACCTCATCTCAAAGTATTCACAAATACAGAAAGTTATATATCTTAAGAACTAAGCATAAGTAGGTGTCTTTAACACGTTGACTGCCAGACAACAGACACAATAGAAAATCTGTTGTTTGCAGTCACCGTGTGTCCGCAGTGGCAGTCAATGACTTAATAATGGAACATTTGTAAATTCATAATAATATGTCATTATCTCATATATATACGTAATATTAGGTAACTGTATACACTTATTTCTATTCACAGATGTGCAATATTTAGAAGATCTCAGTTATCACAGTGACAGTGGTAACATGTGTATAGTACAAAAAACAAGGAGTAAGAAAAAGTAATTTAATCATCCAGTTCTTCTTAATTTGCATTCAATTATTATTAATTTATTAAATTTGGTAATCTTTATTTCAGGAAAAAGTTCATTGATGATTATGATGGTAAGTTCAATTTACTAATTTGATAAATGTGTTCTTTAATGACTACGTCTATGTATTTGTATGCAATTCAT
Source organism: Cosmia pyralina (assembly GCA_946251885.1). Taxonomy (NCBI): domain Eukaryota; kingdom Metazoa; phylum Arthropoda; class Insecta; order Lepidoptera; family Noctuidae; genus Cosmia; species Cosmia pyralina. The sequence continues at coordinate 20,658,764 of OX276346.1, forward strand.
TTAAAATCAAGAGCCTCTAAGAAACCAATTTTTTATATTTTAGAATCTAACCATCTTAAGGTTCCACATAAGAAACTAAGAAGAAAACACGGAAATAAAAAAGAAAATACTTTCACCTGCAAGATTTGTTCTAAGGTACATTTTAAATTTAATAATCTATACTAATAATAAAACTGACGAGTTTGTTTTTTTGTATGTTTGAACGCGCTAATCTCTGGAACCATCTGTCGGATTTGAAAAATTCTATTTGCTTTTCATAGCCCAATTCTTGAGGGAGGCTATAGGCTATAACATAACGCTACGACCCAAAGGTGCCGAGCAAAAAGAAAAAAAAAAACTCAGAAAATACGCTAATCGAAAACGAAGTAATTGCGCGGGCGGGAGATGCGATGCGACAGGGTGGGACGGGGGAACAAGAAATTTCACGCGGACGATATCGCGGGCAGAAGCTAGTATGAATATAATATAATAGCACGGCAAGCCAGCATTAATGAAGTCATCAGTCGTGCTCTTGTCACCGGGGTGCCAGCTTTTATAAAACCTATCGCACGGTTTGGCACGCGACGATGGGAAGATACTAGACGGAATTACCATAATGTCATAATGGAAGTTAGGCAGTTCTTTGGTGTGAGATGCAATATGTGTCGACACCTTGCGCCATCCCATCTTCCTGGTACGGCGCGGCGGGCTGTGGGGTGGCGGCTGCTGCAGGTGCGGAAAGCCGGTGAAAATATTCCAATCTTATTGGGAGTTATATGTTCGAGCCGTTTGGGGTTGGAACACTAGGGCCATGGGGTCCGAGTGCCCACTTGGTTTTTCGAGACATTGCCAAGCGGTTAGTCGACTCTTCACGTGACCTATTTTTTGGCCAAAGAATCAGCATCGCCATACAACGTGGCAATGCGGCCAGCCTTTTGGGCACTTTTCTTGTTGACAGCGATGTGGACGAATTTTTTTATGTCCTTTGATTCTTTTCACTCTTTTTTATATGCATGTACAATGTACATAATTATTATTTTAAGTCTGTTATCTTTACAGGGTGTGGCGTAAATAGTGGTCCAAGGTTAAGGTTGTCGATACACCTTATTTCAGCTATCACTACCACAATTTGAACCAACTTTTTTCCTAGGTCTCTGAATACAATTTTTTTTTTAAATTGACAACTTGCTTTATTACATCTTTTTTCCACTTGAGTGTGACAGGACATGCATTTCACAGATATAAACAAAAACAAAATTAAAAAAATAATGAAATTTATAGAAAATACAGCGAAATAGTAAAGCAAGGTGTCAATTTTCAAATAATAATAGAAAAATATTTTATTCTGAGACTGGAAAAAAATTCTAATTCTGATAAGTGATAGATAGCTGAATATGCAGTGTATCAATCTCTAACGTTGGACCACTATTTACATCACATTATGTATATTATGAAAATAAATTTTGTTATTCTTATTATTGTGGCAATATGAAATCATTTTTATTATTGTTAATTTTTAGAAATTCCAGAAATTGAAATCATTCCATGCACATGTGAAGAGCAAGCATCCAAGCACCAAACATCTACATTTTTGTAATCAGTGCACAGAGTTGTTTTATTCTGAACATGATCTTAAAGTACATGCGTCTATACACAATAAAGGAAGCAGTTGGAAGTGCAACCAATGTCCTAAGGAGTTTAGAGGTAAGTTACAGTCTAATTATAAAATACTTTGGACAAAACAGTACCTTGAGAAATGAATAGATTAGGTGGAGGAGGGGGGGGGGGGGGTGCGATTTTTTTGAACAATTTTGTATTAGGTTGCTATTTATTTTCTACTAGCGACTCAGCGTGGTTTTTACGGCTTGACAAAACATCGGGTTTTTTAAATTATTTGTAAGTTTAATAATAATGTATTATTCACTTACTATGGGCCAAAGTTCCGCATGATCACCTCAAAGGCAATAATCGCATAGCACGTCTCACGACTCGATCGCACAATGTTCGTTTGTCACTAGCTGCGCTCTCACTTCTTAAGTGAGCATGCTTAAGTTTTGTCCATAGTACATCTTCCGGAATAAATTCTCTAAATGATGGTAAAAACCGTATCAAACTCCGTTGCGTAGTTTAGAAAAACACTCAGACAGCCACGTAAAGCGACTTTAGTTTATAATATGTATAAAAATGCTCCAAATAAGAGACCATAGTCTAATATTTAAGGAGAAATTCGAGCTACTGTGAAAGTCCATGACCATTCTTAGAACATTCTATAGTTATTAATGTTGTCTCGATACAGCGCGCGCAATGCTCCGGCGCCACATATCGCGGCACATGGAGTCCAAGCGCTTCTCTTGCGAGGTGTGCGAGAAGACGTTCACCGAACAGTACGCGTTACGACGACACATGCGCGTTCACACCGGCGAGATCCTTGAGAAAAAACATGCCTGCACTATGTGCGATAAGAGGTGAGACATTGCACCAAAGGTACTGACACACATGCTCATTAGTAGCACGAAAGCATGCTTTTATTGAGCAATTGCTACTTAGTAGCATGTGCATTGCTAGTTATCAGCATGCTTATTTCGAATATGCTCGATAATCAATGTCTAAACCCCCGTTCCCACGGGCGTAATAAAATCGCGGCGGGATTTTATAGCGCACTGGATTTTTAACTCTCGTTGTTGAGCCGAGCGTTGAGAATCCAGCTTAACAATAACAGAGTACATTCTAGCGCGTCGAAAAAATACACTGTTGGATTTTGCACTCTCGGCGTTGGCGCGCGATTTTCAACGCTCTGCTTAGGCAGAGCGTTGAAAATCCAGTGCGCTATAAAATCCCACTGCGATTTTATTACGCCCGTGCGAACGGGAGTTTAATCGTTAGATTTTCGAGCATGCTACCTAAAGCGCAGGTGGAAGGGGGCATGCTCCGAGCGCGTCTGAAGAGGTTGGCTTATGAGATGCTGGTATCGATTTGATCCAGTCGGCGATGTGAGAGTGACGCAACTTCTAAACAAAACAAATATGTCGCGTTGTGGAGAAGAAAAAACTGACACTACTTATAAGTAATTTTATAAAAAAAAAAAAACTAAAAATCTTTAATCTCTAAAAATCTTAAAATTGTTGTTAATCTTTGGTTTAAGGAACCTCTGTTTTGATTTGTATTTTCTTGTAAAGTTTCAACAATAATTATTAGCGTTGGACGCAGTCGCCAATTATAGGTTAACCAGCATTCACTTTCCAGTTATTATAATGAGAAATGATAATATAATAGAAATTACTTTTCAGGTACAGTGAAAGCGGTCTTCTCGCAGCGCACATGTCCCGTCACATCGGGCTGCGCCCTTGCGAATGCAGTATTTGCGGCAAACGGTTCCCGTCGAATCGCCTGCTGTCGTCACACCGACTCGTGCACTCGGATCGCAAGCCGTACCCTTGCCAGTACTGCGATAAACGGTAACTTATGTTTCTTTTAATAATGATTACGGCAAGTGAGCTCTAAAGTCTTATGTCAAATCTGAAGCCATGAAACAACAGTTGCAAGACATTGTTACCCTGCATTTACACCAAGTTATAAAACATGTACGAGGTGCATTCAATAAGTACCTAGCCTCATCGCCAGAGGGCGCTGTAGTTTCAAAAGAGTTTTACCACAGTGTAGCACATTCTTTTTTAATTCTTTTTTCAAATTTTCATTCCAATCCCTTCATTTGTTTTAATTTGACAACTTATTGAAGCGAACGTGTCGATCGGTTTTACAAAAATGGAAAAAGAGCAATATCGTTTGGTGATTCGATTCCTATTTTTGGAAGGGAAAACGCGCATCGAAATCAAAGAGCGCTTGGATGCTGTGTACGGTGACTCTTCTCCATCGATGGCCACCGTCAAGAATTGGTTCAACGAGTTTGCACGTGGCCGTACGTCGGTTTTTGATGAACCACGTCCAGGTGCACCGAAAACAGCTGCTACGGAGGAAAACATTAAAAAAATCCATGATCTCGTATTGGCAGATCGCCGATTGAAGGTTCGGGAGCTAGCTGAGACTGTAGGCATTTCAGAAGGAACAGTGCATCATATTCTTCACGAGGAACTCGGCATGAGAAAGCTGTCGGCGCGATGGGTGCCGCGTTTACTCACACCAGAAAACATGCGCAACCGTGAGACCACATCGGAGACGTGTTTGGCGCTGTTTAAGCGGAATCCAGCGGAGTTTTTGCGTCGTTTTGTGACCGTCGATGAAACCTGGATCCACTGGTACACACCAGAGACCAAGGAGCAATCAAAACAATGGATCCAGACCGGGGAACGTGCTCCAAAGAAGGCGAAAACTGTAAAATCGGCCGGAAAAGTTATGGCCACCGTTTTCTGGGACTCACAAGGTGTGATCTACATCGATTACCTTGAGAAGGGTAACAATTACAGGGCTTTACTATGCCGATTTATTGGGCCGATTCGACGCCGAATTAAAGAAAAAACGACCCCATCTGGCGAAGAAAAAAGTGCTGTTTCACCACGACAACGCACCGGTTCACACGTCTGCCGTTGCCATGGCCAAATTGGTCGAATTACGCTACGAATTGCAGCCCCATCCACCGTATTCTCCAGATTTGGCCCCTTGTGACTTCTTTCTGTTTCCTAATCTGAAAAAATCACTCGCCGGGAATAGATATGGATCGAATGAGGAGGTCATCGCCGCCACGGAGGCCTATTTTGCAGAGTTTGACAAAAACTATTTTTCGGACGGGTTAAAAAAGTTGGAGCATCGCTGGGCTAAGTGTATCGAACTAAAAGGATACTATGTTGAAAAATAAATTGCCACTTTTCCAAAATTTTCGTTTACTTTTTGTAGGCTAAGTATTTATTGAATGACCCTCGTAGGTACCTATTCTACATGTTGTCTGTTGTGTCTACTAGTTCGTTTATCGTTTACCTATAAAACAAATTGTAAAGATTTATTGTATACAAAACTTGTAATAAAAGTCAAAAATTGTGTTCAAAATAGTTAACAATACATACATGGCGTGCTGAAACAACGTTAATACGTACCTACATGTTTTAAGCACGAAATGTGTTAACAGTAAGTATTACAACTTGCATGTAGCTATAAAAATGTAGGTTTACAAAACATATTTTTTTTTGCTGTGGACAATATTGAAACATGTTTCCAGTAACACAAAATTATGTTTTATTTAATTTTTATGTTGCTAAAACAATTGTGTTTACTTGAATTCGGAGCTTTATGTCAACAAAGCACTCAAGATCAACCATACTACTTTAGAACCTTACTAGTTAGTGTTGTAGAGTTCAGATTTATTAAGAAGTAAGACTTAAAATATTCTTTAAATGTAAAACTTACAAACTTACCGTCTACATTTGTCTCTTAGTACTTACCTAAATTAGATATATATTTCCGAAACTCACTATACTACATAAAAGACAGCTTGATCTTTGCGACATATGTCAAACTGACATTACTAGGGTTGTCAGGATATAAAAAAATGTCGATAGAAATTATCGACGTTTCTTACTATTATTGATGCTAATGTAACATATAATTGGGTTTAATTTAATTACTAACGGTACTAAATTAAACGAATATTATATTATAAAATACATTTATTATCTTAAGGCGCCAGGGTAGCCCGCGAAATTCAAAATTTCTTACGTTTTTTGCAATTTGCAAGTCAGTATTAGGTTGTATGTTGATCAAAATTTAATTCGCGACCGTAACAAGTATGTATTTACAGAATTATAATCATTAAAGTCATCAATACAACTCTTTAAGACCAGGTAATCCTGTTGAATGACTATTTCATGAAATCTTGACATTTGAGGATTGTACTAACTTAAGGAGTTGTATTACTGATTCTAATGATTATAATTCTGTAAATACATATTTGTTACTGACTGACTTACAAATTGCAAAAAACGTAAGAAAATTTGAATTTCGCGGGCTGTCCTGGCGCTTCCCCCTTAAAGGAGTACACCCCAAAATCCATATCTGAATCAGTTTCTGAATCGCTAGAACAATCTTATAAATTTATTTTCGCAAATATTATGAAATCGGACGTCCCGCTCCCAATTTTCTTCCATTAGTTTTCTGCATTTGGTTACCACCTTTTTATTAAGTTTTATTTAAAATATCGATAGTTTATAGTCTGTGGTCACGATGATTCATCGCCCATCACTAATTAGGTTGGCATGCCCATAAAGTATGACATTGACAGGTACTGTCTGTACTATCATGAAATTCAGGACTTCATAGGCGTGATTTTACTGACATCTGTCGCAGAGATCAAGCTATCTTTTATGAAGTATAGGTATATATAAGCCTTCAAAGGCTTCTGTGGTTTTTAGCGTAAGATTTAAACTGCGATATACATTTTGAACATTAATAAAAAAAAATTGCTCCATGTAAAATACTGGTATTCAGCTGCATCCTTGGAACGCGACCCCAGCATAGTTGGCAGAAAGCTGGGCAGATTGACTGATTGACTTATTAGTGTTGTATTGTTTGGTAACAGTTTCCGTCACGAATCGACGCGCAACACCCACCATCGTACGCACACGGGAGAGAAACCTTACGTGTGCTCCGTGTGCGGGAAGAGCTTCATACAAAACTCAAACCTCACGCTGCATATGAGGACACATACTGGTAATATTACTGCTTATATTCACCAAATTACGGCCCACTCGATGAAAGTAGTTGCACAGGAGCAGGTTAATATTAGACGCAGATAAGTGCCAGCGGTCTTGAGTGGTTAGCTTGCGTGTTCTGTGCTGAGCTCACGCAACGCGTCGTAAGTCCAGCCAGTAATAGGCCCATCAAGGAGAGCTGTACCAAATTAGACGCATTATTAATTTATTACACCTAAAAAAAATGTATTATATTAAAACACAAACTAAAAGATAAATAATTAAATTATCTTTAAAATGGTGAAGGTTTCATAAAAATAGGCTTGATAGTTTTCGCGTGATTCTCAGTTTTTTATTAGACACTAGCTGTTGCCCGCGTGAATGTCGGAAATTATCCCACGGGAAGCTACTACCGGGATGAAAAATATCCTATGTCTTAATCCAGGTTATAAACTATCTGTATACCAAATTTCATCCAGATCCGTTCAGCCGTTTTTGCGTGATTGAGTAACAAACATCCAAACTTTCACATTTATAATATTAGTAGGATAACTTTACAAATTAATTACACTATGTACATAATCTAAAATATTCACATATTAAGTTATTAAGAAAGTGCTCTAATTTAACATATTTTTTTCCAAATCATCATCACTACTCGTTTAGACGTGACCTTTAGTTTAAAATTATTGTCTCATGCGAAAATTGATATTGGTATTTTGTACCATGCGCGTGCTAACTGTTAATAACCGTCACCTTGTGACTTGCCCTGACTTGTCTCATGCACTGCACATCAGCTGCCATGCAAATTATTGTGACAGGCCCCAGTACGCGTCATCTCTTGAAGAAGCGTCGATGAAATTACAGACGCAAAAGAACCTTGTGTCATCATTCTCCTGCCCTTATCCCAATCTATTTGGGGTCGGCGCAACATGTCCTTTTTTTCCATACTTCTCTATTATTCGTCATCTCGGTAGTCACCCCCTTTCTAGCCATGTCATCTTTCACACAATCACCAAAAGATTGACAACAACATTTTCAACAAAAGAACCTTGTGTGTCTATAATACATCAGCAACCTCCTAGGTTTTAAGTACTTACCTATATGTAAATAGAACATTTTGAGTTTAATTCTGTTTGTTTTCAGGCGAGCGCCCATACTCATGTTCGGTATGTGATCGCAAGTTCACTTCAGGGTCTACACTCAAAAGCCATGAACGTATCCATTCTGGGGAACGACCTTTCAGCTGTGAAATTTGTGAAAAAAGGTATAAATAATGTGGCTTACAGCTAAATGCTCATAAGGCCAATTTTATTACTGCTGTAAGGTCCTTTGAACATCGGCGATTTTGCAACTTCAGCAATGTTGTATCGTTTTGGCAACTAACTGCTTTTGAGCGCGATATCAAAATTACGCGTTTTCAAGTTTTTTTTAAGGAGGCATCTGATGACTAAATCGTCAATGAAAACATTATCATGCCTTTCTAGGTCCTTAGATATGTTATTTGTATTAAAATCTTTGGAAGCAATCAATACAATAGACCGTCTGTTACAGCTTTACGCGCAAGAACTTGAGCGCGCACATGCGCAAGCACACGGGCGAGCGTCCGTACGAGTGCGGCGTGTGCTCTAAGAAGTTTGCCAATGCGACGCGCCTGCGGGACCATCACCGCGTACATACGGGTGAATTTACTTTTTGGGGTTTTAAATAAATGTTTTTTTTTTCTTACTTGAATTCAGAAACACAGATCATATTACATTCCATTGCATCGCCGCTTATTCAATTATCTATTAAAGCTTTAGGTATGTAGTCCAGAGCCCGTACTATGACGTGACTTTTTCACGTCATAGTAAGGCCTATGGGATCATGGAACCATCATGGTTCCAGTGAGAGAGAGAGAGAGACGGAGCTATATGCGACATATAGCACCATCCTTTTTTTCTCAACGGAATCATGATGGATCCATGATCTTTTTCCACGTCATAGTATGGCCCTAGGTTGATTTTGCGTCCCCATCTTCTTCTAATTAATAAGGTGTTAAAAAATTAACTCTAAAAAGTTTAAGAAATGCTTTAGAACATCGAACTGAATAACTTTTATTATGGGACCAACTTTGAAATCGTGAAAAAAAAATCTGCTGTTCCATACATTTTGACGAGTTGTGCGAACATAAATGTAGGCAACGGCTGATTTTTTTTTCGCGATTTCAAAGTTGGTAAGGCATAAAAAAAGTCGGAGGTGTAGTGGGACACCCGGTTGGAACGAAGTTCCTTTCGCTGTATATCATGTACTATAAGTATAGTTAAAATCTCGCTGCAGACTCGGTCATAAATCATTCGAGTGTTTCGCTCTCTTTCCCACTCACGGGCCTTATGGGCAGGCCACGCCCACACGTAGTCCTGTGCATTACTGCAGTCAATGAGTGATATCGATAGTTTTATATATTTATAAATGGGTGATAGAAATAAATACACATTTTTTTTTTTATTTTATTACCAAATTTACTACAAAGCATATTAAATATATAAACAAAAGAACGTATATATAAAACTAAAAATAGAAAATTAAATTTCTTCGTCCGAGTCATCGTCATCATCATCCACATGAATGATGAACTCTTCGCATAAATGTGCTTTTCTTAAGTCTTCATTTTGCAGCAATTCTGCATGTTCCACACATTTTTGCCAATTTTCAATGGAGACATTGGAAATGGCTTCATCGACTAACTTCTCGACATCAGCTATCTTGAAGGTTTTGTTTTTCGTTGTAACTTCTTTTTTTATTTTATTTACCCTGCATACTTAATGAATGCAGTATGTTTACGTGATAACCTTAATGATTCTGTTATCGATAATGGCCTTGAGCGCGCGCAACTAGCGCACATCCCTACTCCGATTATGATTTATGACCAAGTCTGCAGCGAGATTTTAACTATACTATAATACAGAGCCATCTAGAATGGTTTTTTGTTAGCTAAAAACTAGAAGGCTATTATAAACTGACACTTGAAACCGACGGCATAATGCTTTTTCGTTACGTGACGATTTCTGCCAGTTTAAGGTCGTAGTCGACTTATACGACACCACTCCCACACGGTAAAATAATGTTCATTGAATTGCGAGCTTCAGGGCGTCCTCTGTAAACATACTTTACATTGACAACACAAATTAGCAGACAGCTCGCTATAAGCGAGCTTACCGCCATCATCGTACCACTCGTTATAAATCATCTCCGTTTAAGGCGGTGTTTTGCGGGAGCGGGGTCGTGTAAATGAGCTACGACCTTTACTCCTTACCGCAAGAATTTAGCGAAAAAGGTTCAGAATAAGTACTGGTGCCATGGGGTTTGAACTGTGTCTAAAAACGTCGTCTCAAACATCCCCAAACGTCGTCTCAAACATCCCCCCCTCCCTGTCCCTTTGAATATTACTTTCGTCTAATATGCATTTTTCTGTTTCCAGGTGAAAAACCCTTTGACTGCTCAATGTGCACGCTAAAATTCGCTACGAAATCTCAACAGTTAAAGCACTCCAAAACCCACCAAGCAAAAAAGAAAAGAGCACCCGTGCATGCTTCAAATAAAGACCGAGACCGAGAGAACCGTGGACTAGTCATATTACAACACGTTGAGCCTGTTCCCATCATTACTGATAGAATTATGTTCAATAAGGAGCACGGAGAACTAATAACGGTCAATGAAAATTTAACCATTGACGAGTCGCCCGAAGATCAATCCAAAGAACTAACCCTAAACATTGTACAAGAAGTACCATTAGAAGTGACAGAAGAATTAGTACTGCAGGACGATAGTAACATGAAAGGAGACCTTTTAGTAGTTGATAATAGCCAAAGTAACTACCAAGGTGATAGTATGTGCTTGAATACCAGCAACGTGAATATCATCGATGACGTCAACTACGAGGGTGATATGAACCTGGTGACAGTGAATGAGGGCGGAGTCAGCATCTCGACCGCAAACCTCGAAGGAACCACAGTCAAACTGTACCAGTTAGACCAAAGTTTAGTGCAAATACATAGCTCAGGTGGACAAGTCACTATTAGTAAGATAACTAGCAAAATGACTGCTAACTTTTAATTGTGAAAATATTAGGAAAAACAAAATATAATTATATTATAAGTAATTAAAAATATAAAAAATATGTGTTTTTTATGCACAGTTTATTTTTTGTGTTAGTAGGTAATCAATCAATACACAACCCCCTTTGTTAAAAAAGTAACTATTTGAAGATGAGTGGAAGAGGAAATCGAAACATAACAGAAGTTCTAAGTAACAATAGTTTTATTTTACTTAAATAAAAATACTTTGGAACTATATTCTATTTGTCTACGTAAATGCGTGTCGTGGTTAGAACCACGAACTTTTCTTAGAATCTTCATATTTCTTGATGTTCACAAGCATTGAGTTGTGGATGTCTTTAGCATTTCTGTTCTGGCCGTAGTAGTCAACAAATTCTCCATCAGGGTTGATAAGGTAAATAATAATTGTGTGGTCCACCTATAATATAAAGAGTGGTTATAACCTGATAATTATAACTAGGTATAAGTTGTTGTTTTAGTCACGTTTTAGTTAGCTGGTGAGACAAGTTGAATGATTAAAAGGAAATCAAGTTAAGCTTTCACGCTTTACATAAATTAATAATTATAAAAATTGAATCTAAATATTATACAAAGTACTGCTACAGAACAATGAATCCATGGATTGACAGTTTAAAAATTTTTCCTCAATGTTATACTTACAATGTAATCATTGTCGTCATCCTGTGGGCCTGCACTGAAGTACACTCGGTAAGACTTGCAAGCCTTTTGGACCTGTTCCTTGGTGCCTGTCAGGCCCAGGAATCGCGGAGAGAACTCTTTACAGTACCTGTATTGAGGATACGTGCAATTATTGATAGGAAAGGCTTAGTAAGTATGATGGCAACATCTTTCATGAATTTAGAAATACAGCCATATCCACACAGCCATAAGTATCATCATCACTACATAGTAACATAACTAAATTATAGTTAATAGTAAAGTATTATAATAATAAACTTACTTTCCAACTACTTCAGGTGTGTCTCTCTGAGGGTCCACAGAAATGAACAGTGGCTGCACAGGTGGCAACTTAGCGTCACTTTCTGAAAGTTTAAAGAGTAAAATAATGACATTAGTATACTATTCTTGATGCAACATATCCACATATTATTTACATAATCAAGGCAGATACTATGAATCTGTAACAAGGAAAATTAAACGTAACACAAGTCAATATTAGTCATTGATACATACCATGCATATTTACAACTTCAGCTAACTTTTCCAATTCATCAGGGCAAATGTCAGGACAGTGGGTGAATCCAAAATAAATTAGAAGCCATTTTCCTAAGAAATCTGTGCTTTTTACTAGTTTTCCCTGAAAACATTTAAATGTTGATAAAGTTGAGGCAATACTACTGGTAATGTTAACCTATACATATATGACGGTTTTTTTTTCTATAGTAGAGATCTTTCAGTCTAAAAATGCACGCTACTCCACTGCTTGTTTACATACATTTTTCAACTGTTTATAAAGAAATTTTAGCAGAAGGACGTGCAGTTTTAGACTGAAAGATCTCTACTGTACTGGAATTCTAGTATATTATATCTTGAGTTTTCATTGAAAGAAATGAAATTATTGGGTACTGATCACACAATACTATAGGTTACTTTAAGATAGAATAAAACAGGCATTTTAAAATAGAAGGGGAAGAAACTTAGCAGACCTACCTCTGTGTTAACCAACTCGAATTCACCTCCTATCTTAGCCTTCCCAAGTTGTCGCTTCCTCTCACGATCCAAGGCTTCTTGTTTTTCTTGTCTTACATACATCATGAAGGCGGTCAAACCCCCACCGATCAGCGCGGTCGCTGTCATGGATTTCCATGTTATAGCCGATGTGATCTTCCTCGATTTCTTAGGTGGGACCGGGGGCACGGCACATTTTTTCACAACCGAAGTGCTGAATGCACGACTTAACGCGACACATCTATTTCTTAAGACAGAGTTCATTTTTAGGGACAAAGAGTAACTATCTTATTCAGGGTCTGTGTGTTATCAATTTCATAATAATTATCTCGGACAACTTTTTCAGTTTCGGCGTGTTAGATTTCGATCTTTCTGCTGAAGAACTGTCACTGTCACTTAGAGTTATGTCTATGTCAGTGTCAGTCTGACAGTTGAATACAGATTACAATTTTTTTTTTTTGACAAACGGAATATTTCAGAATGATAAAGAACTACACCTACCAGTGATGCTGATGATACATAAAGAAAAAAAACATTTCTGACGCACATTTGGGCGGACTGCGCCGAATTTATTGCGAAAATCCTTCCCACTTCATCACTTTCGTATGAACTATCGCATACTACAATAGACTGCACTGCACTTTTTGTATTGAAATGCGATCCGGTGCGGCCGATGCAGCTGTAATGTGCGCTTAGCTCTATATTATTTACAACTATTTGCGAAATGATGCCAAGCCCAAGTTATTCGACTTGTGGGCAAAAACTTGGAGGAAGACCTCAAAAATCAAGGGCGTCTACTACGCAGCGACACAACCCGACATCCAATGGAAACCTGGTTTTTCAAATGCCCAAAAGTGTCCAAAAGAACTGTTTCGTCACTTTGTAGACTGAGACTCGGACATTGTTGTAGCCCATTGTTCCCAAGATCCATGTTCGGGACAGTAAATTAATTATGCGACTGTGGGTACTGGATCATATATTTTTCTCCTGCTCTTTGAACACCAATTCTTTCAACCTCTAAACAAAATTTAAGAATAGGTATGTAAACAGCAGAAGCTCAAAATAATAGGTCTTTACCTATGAAATTGCCGTTTTGTATGAAAAAATTTAAACGAATTTTTTTCATGCATTTTTTATTTGTATTAATCGAAGTAATCACCCATGCAATCAATGCATCTTTGCCAACGCAGTGGCAGTTTATTGATGCCCTTCTTAAAGAAATCAGCTGGACGGGAGGCAACAAATTCTTCAAAGGCATTTTGTACCTACTGCCTCTCGGGTATTGAATTTTTTTCCCGCCAAGAAGTTATCCAAATTCTGGAAAAAGTAGTAGTCTGTAGGCGCAAGGTCTGGTGAGTAGGGCGGATGACGGAGAGCTTCCAACCCCAGTTCTTGCAACTTGGAGACCGTCTGCTGTGCAGTATGAAGTCACGCGTTGTCGTGCAGGAGCAGCGGAGACGAGCGATTGACCAATGCTGGTTGGAGATGTGCCAGCTTCTCCATCATTGTGTTCAGTTCTTCACAGTACACATCTGAAGTAATGCTCACCCCGTTTGGTAAGAAGCTGTGATGAATCACACCGGCGCTAGACCACCAAACAGTGACCATCACTTTTCTAGGGGTAAGTTTTCGTTTAGGGCATTGTTTAGGTGCTGAACCAGGATCCAACCAACTTGCTGAGCGCTTGCGGTTATCAAACAGAATCCATTTTTCATCGCAGGTAACAATGCGGTTCAAAATTCCTTCATTTGTGTGTCTGTTGAGCAGTGCAAGGCACGTCTCGACGCGTACTTCGCGCTGGCGATCATTGAGTTCGTGGGGCACCCATTTGTCAAGCTTTTTTACCTTGCCAATTTGACGCAAATGGACCAATATGGTTTTGACGCTAACGTCGAATGCTGCTGCTAATTCAGCCGTAGATTGTGTATCATCAGCTTCCACAATCGCCTTTAATTCGTCATTGTCGACCAGTCTTCGGACGACCGCGAGGTTCATTTTTCAGGTCGAAATTTCCAGAACGGAAGCAAGCAAACCAATAACAAGTGGTGCGTTGGTTTGTAGTGTTAGCTCCGTAAACGTCGTTGATGTTGCGTGCCGCTTGTGCCGCGTTGCTGCCACGACGGTACTCATATTCCATAATTACTCGAATTTTTAACGTAGGTATCCATGATGACGAAAAAGATTGAAATGTGATGAAAATGTAACACTAATCAATAAACAAATGACTACTTTTGGAAAAAAAAATCCATGTTTTTAAAATAAAATTAATTTGAAATTAGAATTCTTAGCCAAACAAAATTTCTTTTGATTTGAAATGGCCAGTACTGCAGAACGGCAATTTCATAGGTAAAGACCTAATACTACAAACTGTAAAATTTTCTCATTCGATTTTGAACCTATCAGAACGTTTTCAGGTTAAAAATCATTTTGGAGAAAGACAGTTTGGTATAAACCTGATGTACATGAATTAAGAATATGTAAATAAAAAAAATAAAGAAAACATGTTTTTACTAACCCATGTCAGGAGTTCAGGACCCTCCTACCTGAAGCACCAGCATTCTCTATTTAAGATTTTGCATTTTAATAACTAGTGCTTGGGGGGCTTACTATGAGGCTTCTTATAGCAGGGCACAAGTTGAACGGTTCCAGTGTGACAGAGAGACGGAGCTATATACGACCTATAGCACCATCCTTTTTTCTCAACGGATCCATGATGTTTTTTCACGTCATAGTACGGCCCCCTGTAATATGATGTTGACATAATTAAAGGTTTATGTGTTCGTCTCGCAGCGTTGCAGCTACTAACATTTATCTACCAGAAAGTAAAGTCCGATAGCCCGCCACTTAGCGCTGCAGTCTCAACGTGACGCTGGCAGAATAGTCGACACCAACTCAATGGCTGCAATCCTCGCAATTTATCCTGCTTAGGGGCGCTGTTGTAGATGTAGAGCTGTTAAATAAGGTACTTTTCGAGTCAAATTATCCTGCCACTGCCAAGAAAACAAAAACCGAGTAGGTAGGTACAGGCACATAGTACATTTGTCTAGAGGAGGAGGTACGGGCTCAGAGTATATTTGTGTAGGGTACAGGTACCTACAGTTCGAACTCGGGCCTATAGACTATTGCCACATAAAAAGTGAAATTCTATAGAACTTTTTTTTTCTATTTTAGCTGCCCCGTTGGTCTCGTGGTCGCAACTAGCAAGCGCGACTGCTGACCGTAGGTTCGATTTCCAGTTAAGGTAGTGTTGTTGAGTTTTTTCCATCAGGAATTTCTCAGAAGCAGCCCAGCCCGGAGTTTGGAAGTTGGTGGTGTGAAACCCTCCTACCTCGGATAGCACGTAAAGTCGTTGGTCCTGCGCCTGGGACCCAATTCTGTATGATTCCCCGTTTATATCTTACCACTTGCAAACCATGTCAATATCGTGTCTTGTAGAAATCCCTTTTTTTTATAGATATAGGCGGTTTCGTTCAGTGTTATAAAGAATACCTACGTTATTAGCAGATGTCATGATGATTAGCTCAAGGAATTGACGTGGTTTCGAAGTAAGGAATTGTTAGGTGGTCATATTGAATTAGGGCCCTGATCTCTCCCCGGTCGTGTCGGATTGCCGTCCCATCGGACTATGAGAGTAAGTCGACGTTCGCACGGACGTAAAAATATTGCGGCGATTTTTTTTCGCGCACTGTATTTTCAACGCTCTGCTTAGCGCCGAGAGTTCAAAATTCAACAGTGTGTTTTTTCAACGCGCTAGAATGTACTTCGGTATTGTTAAGTTAGATTCTCAACGCTCGGCTCAACAACGAGAGTTGAAAATCCAGTGCGCGATAAAATCCCGCCGCGATATTTTTCGTCCGACAGACAGTGCACCTGTGTTTGCGCACACGCTTGCGCACTAAATTAATGTCTCCTGCGTACTTAGGCTAACCAACGTTGTTGAGATTGGCTACCGTGGCCGAAATTCGGTTTGGAGGAATTCTATAAGTAGGAAGAAGAAAAAGAAATATAAATAATTTATATATACTAGTTTAGATAATTGGTTTTATAGAATCAGTTAAGCAGGTTGTAATGGAAGTAGTAGAATAATTAGGCTTTATATTGTACCTACCTATAAACATTACAACCGCAATATATCTTGAACTTGAGTGTGCAACAGTGTTGTATAACGTAACCGCGGGACAGATTATCAGACTGAGTAGTTAGTCCCTATTATCTAGGTAATTAGGAACAGTCAACCGCAAATTAGTTGTGGCAATTTGACATAGACAGCTCCTTTAGGTCGTCGCAGTAAGGGCGATTTTCGTAGTGCAAGTGTTGGCACTGATGTGCGGATGACTGTAGGGGAGGAAGGGGTAATGGGAGTCACTTAAGCAATATTTTCTCCAAAACACAAATTTTTGAAGTTATGTTTATAGTTATATATTTTTAATGTAATTTACTTAATTAACTATCAGTCTGACAAGTTTCGTTAATTTTGGGAACTTACTTTACTAATTATAATTATTTAAAAAAATAATGTCTTTGACCACAATTGTCCGCATATGCGGGTAATTAGAATCGCTCATTGGGTAATGGGAGTCAGCAGTTGTCACACACGTAACCTTCAGCTGAATCCCATCCGGTGCAGTCTGCGTGTGCCCATAGCCCACAAGAAGTGCACCTGTACCAGATCTCGTTGTTGCGGCCGAATTCGCAACAAATAAGGCAAGTATTGGTACCAATACCAGCAGCATTTTCCATATCATCATTTTCGTCATCGTCACAAATGTTAATGAGACTTGAATCTGACTCAGAGGTGGAATGAATTTCTTGTAAAACACGTCTCTTTGCCTTGCTTTGTGTTTTACGTTTCTTTCCTTTGTCAATCTTGTTTTTCTTATCTTCACTTTTCTTCTTAGTTTCTTTTGGTTTCTTACTTTTTGTGTTTTTCTCTGCCTTTTCTCTTTTCTTATTTTCTTTTTCATGTAGACATTCCTTTAATGGCGTAGACGTTAAAATTTTTGCATGTTGCTGAAGTCCTCCTCTTCTCGTTTTGACACATGTTGTTTTTTCCGGAATTGGAAGCAAATTTTTAAATGCTGTAAGCGAGGATCGTGTATTTTTTCGGTCTGAGTTAAAAGACACCAAGACAGAGCTGGACGAAGCGACAGGAGATGCAGATCGTCCTGGAATGATTTGTTTCAACGGAGTGGTCGGTGCGACATAGGAACTAGAAGATGCAATTGGGGAAGCTGACGTTTGTGGAATGAAATGCCTGGGTGGAATGGCAAATGCCAATGTTGGATCAAATGTTTGATCAATATCCAAAGCCTCGGTCGAGTTTTCGGCATCTGCAAAATAGAAAAAGTACGATAAAATTAATCGTTTGCACGCTATAAACACTGCGGGTAATGAGAATCACTGCGGGTAATGGGAGTCACCCCGACTCTCATTACCCTAAAGAGACAATTTGAAAATATAAGGTTATAAAATAATTATTTTAGACTTTATCACTTTAAACGTTTTACAAACCCAATCTCAAACGTCTAAACTAAAGTTTTAACTGAACTAATGATAGAAATACATTATAGTAATCGACTTACCGTTTATTATGTTCACGTAAAAAATTAGATGAAATTGGCGCGAAAAAGTAACGCGGTCATATCGTCCCAGCGCTTGGCGTGAACTGAGCGGGCGTTGGGGGCCGGTGCTGGGCGCATGCAGTGACCTTGGTTGCGGGGTGTTAGCAACTCTAGGCTATCGGTTTATTAAGTTATTTTAGTGACCACGATTGCCCGCTGACTCCCATTACACCTTTCTCCCCTACATAGCTACCTACCCTAGGTACATGGATGAATTGTTTTTTATAAGTGAAAGATGATACAGTCCGCGAGGCCTAAGCTACTGTGCCTAAGCTGAGCTTTGCATTTTTGTGAGTGCATATAGATAGTGTAGGTCATGTACTCGTAGGTGTGACATCGGTCTAGAGCGCGACGCGTCCTTTGCTTGGTTTAAAACCGGTATATACTGCTTTTTGGTGAGGCGCGGTGCTCCGCTTCTTTGGTGATCACTCACACAAATGAAAAGCTCAGCTTAAGCCTCGCGGACTGTATCTATATACT
The DNA here is from genome assembly GCA_946251885.1 of Cosmia pyralina. NCBI lineage: Eukaryota > Metazoa > Arthropoda > Insecta > Lepidoptera > Noctuidae > Cosmia > Cosmia pyralina. The sequence goes on from OX276346.1 coordinate 20,677,265, forward strand.
TACAGCTAGAAATGGGGTGACTAGGTACTGAGATTTATTTAGTTTATTTGTATATTTAAATAAAAGAGGTTCGTTCTTTCCAACGCAGTATATTTTTTATAAAAAGTTAACAGGTAATAGGTACTTACACTTCTTGTGTAGGTAATACCAAGCAACATCTTCGTAAATAATTAAGTATATAAAATTAAAAATACCTACTATTAGGCACCAAATTATAATGAGAATGAGATGACGAATAATAAAATCTGTGGGAGAAGAAACATGCTGCGCCAATCCAAATAAATTAGCGTAAGAGTCGACAGTCTCAAAATCTCGGGACACGAAACAACCCACGACCAAAGTCCCGGGACTTCAAGACTTCTCGGAATAAAATTGGAATCGAGTTAATTTTTGGCCTGATGTATCAATAAAAAAAGCAATTAATTTGTGATTGTTGTAATAATGCCACGATATAAGAACACTCGTTTCAACCGATGTCGGTTTTATTGTGTTTAAAGCTTGTGAGAGCGGAGAGTAATGGCGGCCCAGTGGTAACGGCCGTGACTTACGAGTTGTAGGTCGTGGGTTTGAACCCAAGCAGGTACTTTACTTTGTGTAAGTTATTTCATCACCACTGCTCTCAAAATGGTGAAGGAAAACATCGTGAGGAAACCGCCATGTCTTACAGAACCAAAAATTTGAAGATATGTGATATCCGCCAACCCGCACTGGGCCCGTTTGGTGGATTATGGCCCATAGCCCTCTCTCAGAGAGAGGAGGCCTGTGTCCCAGAAATGGGAACATAACATTTTTTTTGATTGCCTATGTTCCATTTGACTTTGAAACGACTTGTCGAGTTCGTTGTGTACTGTAGAGGTATACTAGGTTCGGCGTCCAAATCTGGCGTTTGGGTACGAGGGATATTTTCAAAAAATCTGCAATACAGTGCTACCACAAAAGCATTAAGAGTAGTATTACTCAAATTCGAAGAAAAAAAAATCCGTATTTTGGGATTGTAAGCTGTGGTGGCCAGTATCTCGAGCCTTGACCCGAAAATCCCGGGACCCGAGGCAACTACATTTACAAAAAGTCCCGGGACTTCGAGACACGAGATGTCCCGGGACCCAAACCCTATAGTTCCCTGCCATTACTCGCAGTCGAAATGAATAAACAAATCCAAACAAAAAGGTAAGTGGTTAGCCAGATACTTAAATACTTACTTATAATTTTGTATAAGTCACAACCACGACTGAACCCATTACTGGCGTGAACTAAGTCATTTAAATTCATTTCGAAATTTTCGTGGATCGTGCACCTTGCTAATGAAAAAATGCCAGGGGGCGGAGCTGTCTCAACCGCAGCCCTTGGCTTTATAAACATCGTACTTTTGCACGAGCCTCCCAAAACTACCCAGTGCTCCCCAGTAGAAGGAACACGTGAATTATTTTAAAATGTGGCGAATTATTTGTGTGAGTGTTTTAATTTATTTCTGAAGCAATTACTATTGGCGATTTCGGACAATATTTTTAAGTCAAGTTTATACATGATGGTTTCCTTTACCGTCTCATAACCATGATATCATTTTCAGGTAACTTTATTGGTGTCGTTATGGACAAATGCGTATGCTCAAGAATATTTGCCACCCAAAATCGGCGGTGGTCAAAAGAAACCTATACAGGAACCATCGGTAAGATCTAGCACCAAACTGATTTCGAACTTGTGAAAAAAAACCAATATAGTCATCAATTTTTTTTATAAGCCCTGATTATGAGGCTGATTTCAATTTTATAACAGTTGCCAGCTAATTACGACTTCTCGTACGACGTCCAAGACAACGGAGTGAGCCTGGATTTCGGACACAACGAGAAAAGGAAAGAAGACCATGCGACCGGCTCCTACCACGTACTGCTGCCCGACGGTAGGATGCAGCTGGTCGAGTATGAAGCTGGACCCGACGGGTACAAGCCACAGGTTTGAATTTTCGCCTTCTTTTGTTTACAGTTTTAAACCACCAGGCCAATGAGGGCAGTTTCGCTTGATTTTGCCGCTGGAGACGCTAGTGTAGTAAGGTCTTTAATGTCAAATGTTACTGAACATTCACAACATTTTTATCGCGGATTTTTACTAATTATTCACTAGTTCATAATTTGTTGTAAAGATTGTGTTATTCCTGATGAATTATGACTTAGGATTTTAAGTAATAACTTAGGATCAAATTCTAGGTACTCTTGGAAGAAGAATAATATTTTTCTTTTCATGCTTGCGAGCTCAAAAACGATAGCCCCATTGTCATGGTTCGACAGCTAGTCAGCTAGCGGGCAAACGCCGAGAATACTATAATTGACAATCGATCGATTATTGTGGGTTGCTGGCGCTACATATTTTAGGCCACTGACGCAGTTGTAAGTCATAAACTAATACGGATCGTTCGCTTTTTTGGGTCTACTCCCTAAGCACGAAGTTATTGTCATTTATCACTAACAGACATAAGATTAGTTTGGGACCTGAACTAATAATTAATGACAAACCGATTTGACAGAAGTGTACTCCCGATGTATTTGTCCGTCCGAAAAATTTGTTTTGACGGTACAACTACTTTCGGACGGACCTGTATCTTCGTTGACGGACTTAGAGAGTATATAGGCCCCCTGCGCATAGCCGAGAAAACGTCGCAGAAGAGGCAGTGAGCCAAAAAAAAAGAAGAGCGAGGATGGCTTTACACTGCTACAAGGATCTGTTAGCGTTTGAATGACATTTACAAGGGGGCGTTGTTGGTAAAAATATGTTAACTTATATTATTGTAAAAAACAAGATGGCAGCGGTAGTTTCGATTTTGGTGACGCGCCAAAATATTCTTGTTAGGGTTCCGTTCCCGAGGGTCCAAACGGAGGCCTATTGCTGTCACTGCACGTGTCCGTCTGTTTGTCGTCAAGTTTTACAGTCAAGCGGTTGGAGCTACAGTCTTCAAATTTTCACAGTATAAGCATCTTGTTGACCCAAAGCCATAAAAATTACCAAAAATTATTTTTAAATGTATATAGAGGGGGGCTAAAGCTAAACGAAAAAAAAAAATTTTGCCCTCCCCCATCGAGTGGGGTATCGTTGTTTAGAGCTTGTTGAGTAAATAAATACTGTATTTTTGTTTTAAAAAATATTGGAAAACAAAGGAATAAGAAGCCACCAAAGACAGCTTTTTTTTACGAAATTTTGTTCCGAAGTATTTTCCTTCCCATTGACCTATGACTTTGAAATTCGGTGATAATGTTTATTATAATGTATATTTTACTAACAAAATACCAGTATATTGATAAATCAGATTTGGTACGGAGCCCTAAATGTGCGAAATCCGACACGCATTTGTCCGGTTTTGCATGTCCTTCAATTGGACTATTTTCATGTTTGCAGGTGATGTACATGGGCACGGCCACATTCCCGCCAGCGGGCGGCGCGTCTGACAAGTTCGACGGCTACCACTACAACGCGGCATCCAACCGGCAAAGCGTGCGCCAGGCGGCGCCGCGCGGAGGCTCGCGCGCGCCCGCCGCGCCCGCGCCGCTGTCCGCGCCCCCTCCTCACGCCGCGCCACCTAACGCCACTCAGTGAACTACTATCGTTCAAGTTACCGAACCAGCCAAATAGCAAAATCAGCGAATCGAAATCCATTGGAGCCGTATGAGCGAATAAAAATGTTTTGGTATTCGCGACCTTCCCTTTATCCGCGTCTACAGATAGATAATATTATTTTCTCACTTGCCATATTAGGCGAATGATTAGGAAAAAATAAATTGAACAAAAATACATGAAACAACTTAATACTTCTTGAACGAAAATGTTTTCGCAGACTTTCAAGAAATGTTGAGTTCAACGAGACTGTCGCGTAACAGCTTCAATAAAAATGTAAAAAAAAAATATTCAATAAATGTAAATAAAGAGTTATCCTTTACGATATAGGAATTTTTTCCATATAATGCTAATTTTGAGGAATGAATCGACACGTTTCATCATGTCGTGTCTCTAGGATGTTTATGAGAGGATGAATAAAACAATGTTTTTCTAAAAAATATAATGTATTTACATTTCTACTTTATATTGCCATACTATTTGGTATTTACTACAGTTAATGCTATTTCTAACTGAAGAAACCACACACAACTTACATTCACATTACTTTGATATTCAGAACCACTGATACATTTAAACTATGTATGTACGTTTGTAACTTACAAGGGCTAATTTTTCAATAGTCAGATAACTCAATGAAGAATAAATATTTAAATTTGACAGCTTTTGTATAGAAAATATGTCAAACTGTCATATTTGTTCTTCAGATAAGAGTTATCTGACTATTGAAAAATCAGCTCTTAAAAAGAGATTTTTATTCCGTTTGTTTCTCATAAAGCTTCTTTATGCATTTACCCAACATCTAATGTAGGTACTATAACAGCCAGAAGTCGACTTACAATCTAACAAAGCTATGGCATTATAGGCATATTAGTTGTACTATGACCTTCTTCTTTAAGAACGTTTGACAACACTACACATTGGCAACTTGTTGCCCGCTTATGATTGTTATTACAAATTTCAATTAGTTAAGTAAGCGTTACGGTGGCTAAAGTGGTTAATACTGTGCCTCGCATGGCGAACGTTCAGGTTCGAGTCTCACATCAAACATGAAAAATATTTTTTTAAGTATTACATGTGAAATAAGAATGCTGAGTTGCTAACAAATATGTTAAATATTCCACAACTAAACGAAGATTCTTTCGTTTTACAATTATTTTCAATCTTAGCGTCGTTATTAAAATATGAGGGTAGATTTGAAACAAAGTGATAATTTCACTTTGTAAATCTACCCTCATATTTTAACTACTTTACTAGTTTACATAAATTATTCCAATATTCGCTGTTGTTGGTTGGTGAACATAGTTACGAGCGTTTGTGTTATCTTGTTGTTGCTATTTTAGTATTCTTCCGAGTTCAATATGCAGGCTAATATTAGTATTGAAGCCAAGGCAAATATTGTGGCCCTATATACGAATGGCCTTAATATATCTCAAATATCGAATGGTTTCATTTGATATGAATATCGATATGAATATTCGATATGTATATGAATATCGAATGAAACCGGCTTATGTGTAAGTTTATTTTTTTAATTTTATGTGATGATACCTACAAAATATAATGGTAGATAAATCGCTTGTTGCAAGTGTGTAATATAGTTTTTTTTTTTTTTTTTTTTTAGAGAGAGACTGTTAGTCGTTAGGTGAAGAGATTTGAGGAAGAAGGTAGCCTGAAGAGTCGTGAGAGGAGCGGAAGACCACCTCTTATTAGCCAGCCTCAGCGACGTTATATGGTAACTGAATATGAGACGAATGGTTTCATCCCAACAAGGCGTTTTTACATCACTCACACGGATAAAGATGCGTATGTGTGTATAGGCGCCGCAGCTCGTATAGCGCAGGCGATAATGGTAATTGCGGTGTAAGTGGATTTCTGGCCGTTGACTGTACAATAATAATGTAATATATAAATACATTACTATGAACAGCTCGGCAATAGTATCTGATTTCATGGTTCATCCATTAATATTGTCGTCAAGATGACGGCAAATATAATATGTTTGTGAAAGGCATATACAAGTGGCAGCACAAACATGTGAAATCGAAGGAACACCAAAATTATCTGACGAGATAAGAGACGCCAAAATATAGGATGTTGCATCGGCTTCAAAAAGATGTTTCACCTATTTAGGTAAATGAAAAATCTTTTTAAAGCCGAATTTTGAGCGAGAGCATCTTTTTGAGCCACGTCTTTGTGGTCAAAAATATCTAACATCTCTTAGGCAGAATATAAACCTTACAGTATAAGGTTTCTTCTATAGTGCAATCAGTGCCGCTCATATTGCAAACAAAATTGACATTCCACTGACAGCATAAATATCTGACGGTAATGTTTGACAGTATAAATATCAATAAAAAGCGTTTTATTTTTTCTTTTTGCCAACTAAACCAATGTCGGCTATTCTGCCAGTACATCCCACTGACAGCATAAATATCTGACGGTAATGTTTGACAGTAGAAATGTCAATAAAAAGCGTTTTTTTTTTCTTTTTAGCAACTGAACTACTGATGTCGGCTATTCTGCCAGTATCAAGTATGAAATTGATATTTACCCACTTTAAGACGGGTAATTGATATTGGCAGAATAGTTGACATCGCATCAGTTTTCAGCATTCTATGAGGTGACACATAAGTATTTTTGAAGCCGATGCAGCATCCTATATTTTGGCGAAGCTTGTCTCGACAGATAGTTCTGGTGTTCCTTCGATGTCACATATTTGTGCTGCCTCTTGTATATGCCTTCCACAAGGATCATTGAGGAGAAATAAATAAAACAAAAAACAATTAATTTACATGAAGTCAGATATTGTTGCCGATCTGTTCATAGTATTATATTTATGGTCGTGGCTGTACCTACAGAAGTTTACTACTACACAATGAATAAATCATTCAAATAAAATGTAGTTTGCAAGATCCAATCAAAACTTAGCGACATCAGTCCTAACTTATTACGTTATAAATCAAATCCAGCGACATTTACGTCGCGTGCAGTATGTCAATGTTCTGGTCTGGCCAGTGCACGCGTCTGTGTGTCGACACCGTGTCGAAGCCGACGTTGTCGAACGACTGATAGTCCTTCTGCATGTTAAGTTCTGCCAAGTTGCGATACCTAGGAAACAAAATTATTTTAACGAGTTTCATTTCAATGTAGGTCTAAAACCGGCCAGATTATTTAAGAGACACGAATATGGCCTTGTTATGAATTGAGTTCAGGAGTCTTGATTAAAGCTTCTTCTAAATAGAATTTAAAGTCCATTTTTTCAATTGTAATTTTTGGCAGACTATCAATCAAAGATAGTGTACGAATATATTTAGTAACGGGATGGTTAATGTTAAACCAACCAGCTACATTGTACCATACCAAACGCGGCCTTCGTATGGTATGGTACTTAGTTGTAGTCAAAGTACGGCAAAGCACGCAATTTGCGTGCATAGGAATATTTCTACCCGATTTGTCCCCACTCCTCCCTTTTAAGAGGGAGTTAAACAGATAGAGGCTTGAAATGAAATGATGATTTCCGTTCACCGGTAAGGTTGGGTACATTATTATTATTACATTCGACATTGTTACCATCACGGGCAAAACCGATGAGGTTGGCACAGGAGCGTTTTGGCACAAGAAAAGAGACGCCTATGCCCAGCAGTGGGTGAAGTCGGGCTTTGGATGATGATGATGATGATGAACTAATACTCCGTATAATAAGATCATACCTCTTAACAAGCACGCAGCAACCCAGTAGCAGCAGCACCTGCACTGCAAGCCAGGCGAGTGCTAGCGACACCAGCAGCAACTCGTGAACGCAAACCATAGAGCCGTCGCTCACTTTGCTGTCCTCAGCTAGAAAGTAACAAACAAATGGTAGACAAATATTATGCTTCTACCACATCGCGTTTACCACCTTAACATGAATGTAAGAAAGACTATACTGCAACAAGTGCTTTTTTAATTTGGTAATGTCCGCTATAAATGAAAACACAAGAAAATGAATAAACTTTTCTGGTACAGTTTGACCGGTACTGCTGTACTGCGGGGGGCGGGGGTCCGTGAGCGTTGACGAATAAGCGGCGTGCACTGCCCCCCGTCTCGCCGCGCACATACCTATGGCGCGGTACAGCGTTATCAGTCAAATTATATCGGTTGAAGCGGAGCGATAATAGTTGGCAAAAATACTAGCCAGACAGTTATAAGGTTTGGTAGTCTGGGGCCGTATAAAAAGTGTGAAAGCCATCATTATTCAGTAACCAATAAGGGATGGTAGGTACTATTCGTCCAGTATAGCTACATCTTTCTTTAGCACTGGAATTATGATACCTAATTCTAAGCCTGCGGGCACCGTGTGTTCGTGGGCTAATCGTGTGTGCACATAAAACTAAAGCTTGGTCTAATAACTGGGGAACATTTAGCGTGCTACACTAAACATTTTTTTTTGAGTCTACACAAGTTATGTTGTAGAGGAAATAGAGCGTACATATTAGTTATGAAGACAGTGTTATAATCAAAGACACTTTACAAGTCAGCAGGGGGTCTTATTATGTGTGCGCATGAGCGAATCATTGGTAGTCATCAATAGGGATTTATTCAATTGAATAAATACTGCTGTAAGTAGAATATTACGTAATTACAGTATTTACAGTAGGTAGTTAAGGTATCCTAAGGTATCTATGCATAATGTTACTGTAGGAAAAAAGTAAAAAACCGGCCAAGTGCGTGTCGGACTACGCACAATGAAGGGTTCCGTAGTTGAAAAGAATTTATCCCAAAAACAAACTTAACATTGTAATCACAAAACAAAATTTCTTGTTTCTTTACTTGTGCTGTGCGACTTTGCTTCTTGCCAAATTTCATGATTCTAGGTCAACGGGAAGTACCCTATAGGTTTTGATTTACTTGCGAGTATCAAAATATGTCGCATAAATGGCCGTATTTTTTTATTGCGTCTACTTAGAAGGTTGATTTTTTTAGAACTCCGAGGGACCATAGACCTACGTATTTGATATTAATTTCAAATTGATACCTTCACGCGTTCCTGAGAAAGGGTCTTGACAGACAGACAGATCACAAAGTGATCCTATAAGGGTTCCGTTTTTTTTTATTTTGAGGTACGGAACCCTAAAAAATAAGCATTTTTGGACAAATGTAATTTAGTGTGAAAAAGGAAATAAATGAACATTAAAATTGTTGTCTCAAGTATCCTTTTCAGTTGAGCCCGTTGTGATACCTTTAGCACTTTTTTAAAACTTCGATATAAAGTATGACGAACACCTACACGTAACAAACGAAAGTAGGTAAAACAAAATAATATATTTCATATTCAAATTCTTGTTTCCAATTGATGTTAGTTCCACGTCGTTAAATATCAACGTCATGCAAATTAATTTAATTTTAGAATGACTAGTAAAGGTAAACGCACACTTGTCCGTGCCGAAAGAATCGACCGCGCCGAACGAAACGAAGTTGTTCCTAGTAATTCTTCCGGCGGTTCGTCAGATTCGACGCGGATAAGTGTGCGAGGTTTCATAGGATTTCATACAAGTAATTCTACAATTCGATTCTTTCGGCTCCTTTGCTTCTTCGGCTCTGATAAGTGTGCGTTCACACTTGTCCGCGCCGAGCGAAACGAAGTTCCTAGTAATTCTTCCGGCGATTTGTCCGATTCGGCGCGGATTAAGTGTGCTAGGTTTCATAGGATTTCATACAAGTAATTCTGAAATTCGATTATTCCGGCTCCTTCGGCTCGTTCGGCTCTGATAAGTGTGCTGCGTTCACCTTTAGTAGGAGTAGTAGATCTTTTAAGTGTGGTATTATTTAAATAAATAAAAAAAAAATGTTTACATGTTAGGAAACTCATTCCCGAATACAAGGTAGCTAATACTCACGTAACGTGGAACTGTGATCAGCTCGCACCAGTTTATCTACAGACAGGAAATCCATGGAGTCGACGAGCAAATCCAACTCGAGCGCCACCGCGTCATCACTCGCGGGCACACAGGGCGCGGCGCCTCCTTGTGCCACGACCCCAGGTCTACGTGCGTTGTCGGTTTGTACGGCAGCCGGGACTTCGTCGCCCCATCGATATAGTGTGGCGTTGGTCTGCCGGGCACTCCGTCTCTGTTCAGTGTTGCATTTCACCTGGATAGAAGAAGGGATGATGAACTAGTAGGTATGTCAGACATGATTGATATTGTAAGACAGGTAAATGCAAGTATTGTGGTATTTTGCAGACAGTAAGGCGACATATCGACCCATATACATCTGGTACAGTCAGCAATGAAATCCGTTAAACTTAACTGTTTTTTAAACAAAAAAAAAGTTTAAGTTAGTTCGTAAGTTTAAGTTTGTCTGAATAAAGTTTTTTTTTTTAAACCAAAATGATTAAGTTCTAAGAATAAAACCAGAAGAGAATGTAAAATAATTCGAATTTTTGTTAAGTATAACATTAATAAAAGGCCGCCCTTTATTTTGTAGTGTTAAATTTATTATTTTGCTAGGTGTACAATAAAGTCAATATAAATAAATAAAATGCTGAAGACCGTATCAATGTAACTTCGTTGGTGACAATATTGGAGCTTAAACATTGCTAAACAATATTTCAAAGTAAGTATTTTTAGCCCGTATTATCCCACTGCTGGGCAAAGGCCTCCCTACTCTCCTTCCACCTCTCTCTGTTCAGAGCTGCCAAGGACCAATCTTTCTTAGAGCAGTCCAGCTCGTACCGCCATCCGCACAAAAGTACTTAATAACAACAAGTGTATTATTAAAAAAATAAAAATGTTTTAAAACAAGCTTTTTGTAATCTGGATCTCATCTGGGTCCAGAGTTCTTGTCAAGACGATTCAAACGAGCCCAAGCTCGATAGGGTTGCGTCGTTTTATCACCGAAATATTGCATTGTCACCGATTTTACATCATCATCATTCTCCTGCCCTTATCCCAATCTATTTGGGGTCGGCGCAACATGTCCTTTTTTTCCATACTTCTCTATTATTCGTCATCTCGGTAGTCACCCCCTTTCTAGCCATGTCATTCTTCAAACAATCCATCCATCGTTTCTTTGGTCTTCCCCTACTCTTATAGCCATCGACATTCATACTCAAAATATTCCTCACGACATTTTCCTCACTCCTCCGCATCACATGCCCATACCATGACATCCGATTTCCGCACAACTTTTCAGTCACCGGTGCCACTTTTAGACTTCCTCTTATGTACTCATTTCTTATTCTATCCATTCGTGTAACACCACACTATTTATTACATATGTGTGATTTTACATATGTGTGCCAAATTTAACTTGTTTTTGAAAGGACAACTTACACGCGAACATTGCAAGTTAAATAAAAGCTTATAAAAACCAACAGAGTTCACATTTATCAAGTCCAAATAAGACACTTACCGGTGGGCACTTGTTATCACAGAAGCGCACCATGAGCGCGAACCGCACGACATGCGAGGTAGGAAACCGGAACGCTTTAAACCGCGCCGACAGACGCTGAGTGCCACCTAGTGTCAAGCGAGAGAATGCGGGGAAGTCCACCTGAGAATTAAGTTGTACTAGATTTCAGTTTTTCTTACCAAAAATATCCGCAACTAAATGGTTTCAAGTTTTTTTTTATCATTACGAAAGGACAGCATTGCTTAAACTTTAAGCCTTAAAGCTTTGAAGGATATGACTGTTATATTCCAGTTCTGTCTCCAGTGTTGGTACAGCATTTGCAAACCCAATGGTGGTGCAGTGTCAATAGACGGGTGTCACAACTTGCCATCAAAGGGGTTGGCAAATAAAACTATCCAACCATTCGATCATGCCAACCGTAATATTACAAATTATAATAAGATCCAGCCAGCTTCAAGCTATAATCATGATTCAATACATCATAATCATCATTATTTGTATAATAAATTTCGTATTATTTTAAATGACATATTATAATCATACATAATAGCTGAGTTGAATTGATCACTATTAATTGACACTAAACTGACATTATATTCTGCTGCTGTACATAAATTAATTCGTCGTTGTAATCTAATTTTTATTATTATTTATAGACATGGGCATTATTGCTAATTTTAGAAAATCTATTGTATAAGGAGACGAGTGTGTGTAGCCACAATTGAATTGTTAGTTAACCATATGAGCGTTTTGGATGGTATGTCTGTTAGCTCGTAAGACCAATTGAATAAATAAATAAAATAAAATAAAATAATCATAAGCATATCAAATAACCTCAGTTTAACATTAATCTGGAGCGTCGCGTCGATAAGTAACAGGGGAGAGCACAACACATTGCTTCTTAACAGTGATGATGAAAAAGAGTAAAAAAAAATAATTTTGCTAAACATGGGATGTAAGTAATCAATTACACACGAGATATTTAGGCACACGAGCGAGCGAAGCGAGTGACCCGAGTTGATCACTCCACTTTTCATCACTAATGCGACGAAATTAGAAAAAACAAACAAAAGAAATCTGTCTAATTTAAAAACAAAAAATGTTTCGTTGAGCTAAACGGAATGGCAATGAAAAATACCTGTTCTGCCACTTTTTGTGTTCTTGGTCTGTATTTCATTTCTACTAGCAATATCTATGAAAAAATGTGCCTTTCTTATAATTGGTGAGTATATTAATCTATTATAAATTAGTATAAAACCGCTTAAGTTACACAATGAAATGGTGTTATTTTAAAAATGTACTTTAAAAAAAGTAAAAACCGACTTCAAAAACCAAAAACGAATAAACTAACTTTCATTAAAAACTTAACAGCTTCTGAAGTCGGTGCCAAGCTAAGGTGCATTGATGAATTGAAGACACCGACTTCAGAAGCTGTTAAGTTTTTTATGAAAGTTATTTTATTCGTTTTTGATTTTTGAAGTCGGTTTTTGCTTTTTTTTTAAGTATTTTTTTTTCCATTTTTAATTGAATATACAATTGTCCAAGACGAATGAAAATACGAATCATGAAAATCGGTTTAGAAATGCCGGAGATACAGCACATTTATGCATATAACTTCGTACATAAGAATAATTATATAATGTATTACATAGGTACTAAAACCTTCCTGAAATTATGTAAATCACGGTGAATCATCAAAATTGGTTCATTAGTTTTTAAGAAAATGGTAGACAACATACATAAATCGCGGAATACATACATACATACGGGTCGAATACAGAACCTCCTTTTTTGAAGTCTGTTAATTGGACACGTAGTTTTTCTTCTTTCACGTAATCAAAAGATTACGGCGATATATTGAGTTAAAATGTGGCATGACGTCACTCCTTCCTAGATTTTATACGTAGTTTGTTATAGTTGTGACGTAGCACTCCCCAACTGTAATGCGTTTTTCTTTAAATGATGTATGATAAAGCAAAAAATACGTGTATAATATTTTTTTTATTATCTGACTGACGGACTAAATAGATTTTCTTTTTTTCTTAACCAGGCATCACCCGTATTATACAAGGAGTCCGTTAATGATTGTGTAACCTTAAAATAGCATAATAATAGACCTTATGGCCGGCCTAAAAAAATACAAAAAAATATATATATCCTAAGTAGTACCCAGAAAGCGCGGGAAACTTCGTACTTGACGGACGCCTTTTTTTGAGATAATTTTTATAAATTTAAAAAACCCTAAATATAAGATCAGTAGTCGTAGTTTTAGTGTTCCATTTTCTTTTACTTTTAGTTTAATTTTAGTGTAGAATATTTTCATCGGTAGTGGTAAGTGTTTTTTTAGTTATTTAAACGAATAGGTATGAAAGACCCGCCGGATCCGGGGGATTTGATTCCCCCGGCTGGCAATTTTGTTACCATCATCTCTAATGAATCGGGCATGGATACCGATGGGTCGACTTCAGCTCGTCATTTAAAACGGAGTCGTGTGCATGTGTGCAAGCACTGCAATAAGCGTCGCCGTACCCGAAAAAACCACGGTTCCGCGTCTTCGGGTTGTGGTTGCATGGCAGAACTTACAGCATCAGAACCCAACTGCCCTGAAGTAATGGCCACTAACGAAATACCTTGTACTAGTAACAAAATGCCCGATATCCCTGCTCCATCAGTTGTTTCCACTCAGATAGGTCGGAAAACATACGACAAAACGGACAGCGCGCCTTTTGTCATTCATGTACAAAAAAATATTATTTCACCAGACGATGGATCGACACTGCACCCAATCACTTTTGGCAAGTTCCTAAAACACAATGCCTTCCAAAACATAATCAACGGGAGTGTCAAAAAAATCGGACGCAATAAAATTTCTTTATCGTTTTCGAATTTTCTGGACGCAAATTCCTTTATTACACATAATAGTCTTGAAACATATAATTACAAAGCTTTTATACCTACTTTTAATGTTACCAGAATGGGTTTAGTGCGTGGTGTTCCTGCGGAATGGTCTCCGGAGGAGGTTATTGATAACATAACAGTACCTATAGGTTGCGGGCCAATCTTAAAAGTCAGACGCCTCAATTTTAAAACCACTGTTGATGGTACAACAATTTGGAAACCATCCCAATCCATAGTTGTTACATTTGATGGGCAGGTTCTACCAAAGAGAATTTTTATGTGCTATAATGCATTACCTGTAGATTTATATATTTTCCCTACTGTACAGTGTTTTAATTGCTGTCGTTTTGGCCACACTAAAATTCAGTGTAGGTCCAAGGCTCGTTGTTATAAATGTGGCCAAGGCCACACTGGGGACAGTTGTGAAAGAGAACAAGAAAGTGCATCTTGTTGCCTTTGCTCTGGTTTTCACTATGCTACGAATAAGTCTTGCCCAGAATTTTCTAGGCAAAAATTAATTAAAACATACATGGCACAAAGTTCAGTATCTTATGCTGAAGCGGAAAAACTTTATCCACCAGTAACTAAATCATATGCTGATACACTTTTATCTTCTCCTTCCAAAAACTTTGCACATACCCCATCAATCTCTTCACCTAATAGAATGCCTGCTTCAAGTAGCTATAAAAAGACTGTCTTCCTCAAACCACGCTCCCCTCCCAAATCTGTACAAGGATATAATAAAGAGGCTCACAATGCCATTATCAAAGATTATGACATTCCCCAACCATCAAATGGTTGTGCTCTTTCTAATAATAATGAAAAAAACGACACAAATTTTTCCATAAATGATTTTCTTTCTGCATTACACAATCTTCTTTCTCAGTTCAACATTTCACCGTCCAACGTTGCCCCGCCTTTCAATGTATCTCAATCCATTCATAATGGACAACACATCCAAAATAATCCAGTGGAACTGCCGCAGTCTAGTAAACAAAAAGAGTGATGTTATATATCTTTTAAACAAATATGAGCCATTTGCCTTTGCCTTTGCAGAGACTTGGCTCAAATCTAATCATATTTTTAAAATCAACGGTTATTTAACCATTAGAGAGGATAGATCTGATGGGTATGGTGGAGTAGCTATACTCATCAAGAATTCTATACCTTTTTCTATCATTACATTACCTCCTCATAGTGAGGAAATCTCAATTGTAGCTATTAAAGTGCATCACACTTGTCTTGTTTCTATTTACATTCCTCACCCTTCCTCTTCTGTCCTTCAAGAGATGAATAATCTCTTTTCTTCTCTTCCAAAGCCTTTCTTAATATTGGGGGACTTTAATTGCCATCACCAATCATGGGGTTGTTCAACTTCTAATTGTTATGGCGATGAATTACTTGATATAATAGACTTACATAACTTATGCATCTTGAACTCGGGAGCTGCCACACGTCGCTCAGATCCCACTCAGAACCAAAGTGCAATTGACCTTTCTATCTGTTCTCCAAACTTAGCCTCTTCATTAACTTGGCATACTTTAACCTCTACCTATGGCAGTGATCATTTTCCAATAGTTATTTCTTATCCTCTTTCAAAACCAAATGCACCATTAAGGAGGTCAAACTTAAAACATAAACTACCTAATAGAAATAATAATGACTGGGACAAATTTAGGAACATTGTTGACAGTAAGCTTTGCTCTTTGCCTGTTATCTCTGATGGCAATGAAAATAGTTGTGCTGAAGCTTTAGCACTTATGTTAATCGCAGCGGCAGATGAAGTTTTTCCTGAAAAAAATAACAATATTAGTACAATTCCTTCGCCTCCATGGTGGGATTCAGAGTGCACTGAATTGGTTAAAAAACGTAAAGAGGCTGAATACAATTATAACCTTGATATGTCTGATATTAATTTTGAAATCGTCACCAACTTAATTAATGAAACTTGTAAACTTTTTAAGAAGAAAAAATTTGAGTCTTGGCGTAATTTTTGCTCATCAATTTCTCCAAATACTCACCCTACCACTGTCTGGCGCAATATTCGTAGATTTAGGTCCATTTATAACAACCCTTGTCCCATCCCTGATTCTTTAGCCAGTGATTTTTTAGATAAATTAGCACCGCCATGGGTACCGGATGAGGTTATTAACCTTAGCCTGCCTCTCGTATCCAATATCCAAGATACTCATACGACACTAAATCTTCCATTCACTCTCACTGAATTAAAAGGTGTTATTCATAAAACTAAGGATTCTGCACCGGGCATTGATGGCATCCCGTATTCCTTTTTTGCTAATATAAATGATGACGTCCTCATTTATTATTTAATGCTTATTAATTCTATCATGAATTCAGGAAACATCCCTGTTGAATGGAAACGTCAAATGGTGTTGCCATTCCTTAAACCAAATAAAACCCCATCTGATGTTTCTTCATACCGTCCCATAGTCTTGTCATCAATCCTGATGAAATTAGCGGAGCACTTAGTTAAAAATCGCCTAGAATGGTATGTGGAAAGTAACAGTCTTTTGGCAGAATCACAATATGGTTTTAGAAAAGGTAAAAGTACAACTGATTGTTTAAGTATTTTAACATCGGATATTCGATTATCCTTCTCTAATAACCATTCCACCATTGCAGTTTTCCTTGATATTAATGCAGCTTATGATAATGTTGTATTATCAGTTTTACTAAATAAATTAAAAGCCTTACAGGTTCCATTGATTTTGTCGAATTTTATTATTAATATCCTGACTGAACGCTCTGTTAACATGATAATAGGAGATCACGAGGTATCTCATCTGGTATGGAGGGGTCTGCCACAGGGTTCTGTGCTCAGTCCCCTTTTATACAATATTTACACTTTTGATCTAGACTCGTCTTTAATTACTAACCATGTTAAAGTTCTTCAATATGCCGATGACTTAGTATTATATTCTTCAAGCCAATCTGTTGAACAAGCTCGCTGTGCCATCAATTCTGCTTTATCTAATTTGGAGTTATGGTTACATCTAAACGGTTTGGATTTATCCACGTCTAAAAGCGCGGCTGTTTTATTCACCCGGAAGAGAAATATTCCCTTAGTAAACCTCTTTTATAAGGATATACCTATTCCAGTTGTAGATAAATTCAGATATCTAGGTATAATACTTGATTGTAAATTAAGTAGTGTTCCTCATTGTGATTATATTGTCAACAAATGTGAAAATCACCTAAACATGCTTAGATGCCTCTCTGGTGTGTGGTGGGGTGCACATCCGTTTTCGTTGAAACTTATTTACAACGCAATTATCAGAAGCACTCTGGATTATGGATTGTTCGTTTTAGAACCTGGTAGTATCATGGCATTTAAAAAATTGGATCGTATTCAGTCTAAAGCATTACGCATTATTTCGGGTGCCATGAAGTCTAGTCCTATTAATGCTCTCCAAGTTGAATGTGGGGAAGCTCCTTTACATCTTAGAAGACAATTCTTATCAGACAAATATTTGTTCCGGATTCTTCAGTTCTCAACTCATCCTCTCATTCCTAAACTAGACTCTTTAGTGTTGCAGATTGAATCTTCAGATTACTGGTCCCATAAACGTGCTCCTTGTTTAGTTATAAGCTATAAAAAATTCCTTTCACTTTCTTCTCCTATTCACCGTTCCAATAAACTTCCCATATTTAACTGTAGATATGAGAGTTTACAATTCAGCCCCATCATTAAATTTAACTGTGTACGTAGTAAATTAGATCCCGATTGTCCTAAAAGTTTTAACAATTTCCTTGCTGATCACTTAGAATATCACCATATATTTACGGATGCTGCCAAGCGTTCTCCGACGGGTTGTGTTGGGATAGGTACTTACCATTCTCAATACAACATCGTACAAAAAATAAAACTGCCTCCGGAGACTTCGGTTTTTACGGGGGAATGTTTCGGTATTTTAAAAGCCATCGAATATACTCGTGTTTTTAAGCTCAAAAAAACTATAATTTTTACAGATTCCCAAAGTGCTCTTCTAGCCATCAACAAATCCCCTTTCGAACACAAATCGCAGTTGCCAATCATTTATTTAATAAGAGAATTTGCGTTCAGAACCATCTCTGAAGGTAATACTTTGGAATTTGCGTGGATTCCGGCTCATGCTGGAATCCATGGCAATGAAGTGGCTAATACACTCGCCGGTGATGCGGTGCAGTGTGGGGACTTAGCTCCTTATACAAATTTCAGCACTGATCTTATGATCCTACCAAAGACTTTTCTTTGGGACACCTGGAAGGTAGCTTGGGATATCGGAAGCAAGTCAAAGGGTCGTTATTTTTCATTAATTCAACCCGATGTTCCGGAAAAACCGTGGTTTGGCAGGGCAAAGTATGGCAAGATGGAGACCTCTGTATTAATACGGATGAGACTGGGTCATGTTTGTTCTCCAGCCCATCTTGCCAAACTTCATATCATCGACGACCCCATGTGCTTGTGTGGCACAGACGTAGGCGACCTAAACCACATTTTTTTCTCCTGTCCTTTATATGACCGTTCTTCTTTTCTTAGTAACCTCTTGTCCCTCAGTACTCCTTTTCCTACCTCAATAATTTCTTTACTTTGTACAAATAGCTTCCCTGTATATAAATGTATAGTCTCATTCATTATTTTAAATAATATTAAGTTGTAAATTTTCGTCATTGTAATTTGATCATTATCATTATTCTATCACCTTTATTATACTGATCCTATATATCCATCCTATCCTAAATCCCGTTTGGAAATCATTATAATATTTTCGTTTCCCTACCTTGACCTGTGAACTAAACGTGACATTGGCTGAATGCACAAACCGTGCGAAGCCAGAAAAAAAAAAAAAAAAAAAAGTAGTACCCAAGATAAGATTTTTTTGGAATAAAATACTATACAATTTATAATCTATTGTACGTTGACTATACCGATAAAGACGCAGTAGGTATACTCGTAAATGGTGATTTACTGCCTCTTTGTGAGTCAATGTAAATATTATAACAACAAATAACCGATGGAATTCATTCATTTGTGGTCATGGTGAAGAAGAATGTAAAATAAGATAAACAATGGTATTTAAAAAAAAAAGTCTTAGCAGTCAGCGTCAAAAATATCGGGACGAACAGACAGTTCAAAATGATCTCAACAACTAAGAAAACTAAACTTTATCCCAATTGGATAAAGTTCTTGTCAGAATGACAGTTGTCGTGTACTATTTTCATTCAGTAACATTCCTTGTGCCATTGTGATTTCATTTTCATATTTGTATAGATCGTTTTGATCAGTCTGTTCGTCCCGATATTATTGACGGTGACTGTACTACTTGAGATTTTTTTTTGTATTTTATTTCAAGCTTACGCACTCTAATGAGTGCGTAACCTTGACCGGGCTCCTTGTATAATTGTTAAGAGGCAATGCGTTGCACTCTCCCCTGTTACTTATCGACGCTTCAAATTAATTTTAAGCTGAGGTCATTTAATATACTTATGATTACGATGCATAAATGAAACCCACACATACATAACTGGCGAAATGTGGGTGTACTATAAATACCTACCTCTTCCTACCTTCGAGGCATACAGGAGTGACGTTATGGTGTATGTGTTGTAAATAAATTCCAAACCCGTCCATAAGTTAGTATTATGTTTCCTTAAATCTTGCCTTCTAAACTATAAATTAATTTTATTATATTTTTTTTGTGTAAATTCAGATACAAATTATTGTGAATGAATAAAATGATTAATGACTAAGTAGTTAGAATATTATGTACTTACATTCTCTCTTTGTTACCTTTGCCTTTTCACCAAGGAAGAAAATCGCAGTGAGTTATGGTCTCAGCGAGCTGAAACTGTCACTGTCAGAGTCATTCAAACTGTTTTGCATTAAAACAAAACAGTTATTATGTTATGAAAAACATTACATTTGAGCAATCTGCTTGCTGTTGAATTTTAAAGACTTCTATGAATGACACTGACAGTGACAGTTTCAGCTCGCTGAGGCCATAATTAACAGCGATTTTCTTCCTTGGTGAAAATGCAAAGGTAGCAAAGTGAGAATGTAAATACATATATACTAACTATTTATAGTATATAAGCCAAGATTTTTACTTTATTCATAATCAAATGTTATGTTTTTCATAACATAATAACTGTTTTGTTCTAATGCAAAAGAAAATAGTTCTATTATAGTTTGACCGCTATCGCTGTTCCGCGGGGTACGGGACACCGTGAGCGTTGACAAATGAGCAACCTGCACTGCCCCACCCCCGTCCCGCGCACATACCTTAGGCGCGGTACTGTAGTAGCGGTCAAACTGTAGTACTCTGATGACGTTGCCACTTACCTGTCCCGTAGGACATCCTCTACTATCCAGTAAAAGCACGGAACTGTCTCCAAGTCTTGAAGAAGCCACCAGATGATACGGTTTGATCTCCGAAGCTTCTGCAATCAACCGAGACGTGTAAAAAAAGTATAATGAGACACGAAGCTACTACTAATAACTCACAATTGTTTGTTTTTGTGTGGCAGCTCGACCATGAATGAGCGATCAATTATTTAAATCGTCGGTAATCGTAATTACATTGGCTATTTGTCACAGCATTTGGTTTGCTGATTTTTCATGCAACGTCATTTACAGAATACACCAGAAATATACGAAAAAAGTGGTCCATACGAGTGTGTGCACACGTAAATCGATAAAATATATCTTATACTAACAAAAGAGCAATCCTACTTCCTACTATCCTATCCTATCTTATCCTACTTCCTATCCTACTCCTACTTATCCTACTAATATTATAAATGTGAAAGTTTGTGAAGATGTTTGAATGTTTGTTACTCAATGACGCAAAGACGGCTGAACGGATTTGGATGAAATTTGGCACACAGATAGTTTATAACCTGGATTAACACATAGGATACTTTTTATCCCGGTAGTCGGTTCCTGTGGGATAATTTCCGACATCCACGCAGGCGAAGCCGCGGGCAACGGCTAGTAATTATTATATACTAGCTTTTGTCCGCGGCTTTGCCCGCGTGGATGTCGGATATTATCCCACGGGAACCTACTACCTGTATAACGAGTATCCTATGTGTTAATCCAGGTTATAAACTATCTATGTGCCAAATTTCATCCAAATCCGTTCAGCCGTTTTGAGTAACAAACATCCAAACTATCACATGTACAGGGTGTCCGGTGGCAGAATTAGGATTTAAATTTCAAATTTCTCCGTAACCGTTAAGTGGAGAAGCGGGGAGGGGGTGGCGTCAGCTTCGTCATTCGTGCGGGTTATTTAGTCGCGATGTCGCAGTGGACGGGTGAACAACGTGCGTTCGCAATCGAAGCGTTTTTCAAAGCCAATGATTCGTGTGCAATTGCTCGTCGAAGATTTTGTTCACGTTACGATATTCGACGGTTACGTGACGCCCCAAGTGAAAATTTAATTCGATTATGGGTGCGAAGGTTTCGGGCAACAAGTTCAGCAGAAAACAGCCCACGACCGGGGCCCAGCCGGACGTCGAGAACAAATGAAAATATTGAACTCGTCGCGTCCAGTTTGCGCGATAATCCGCGTCAGTCCGTTCGCAAGAGAGCGGCTGCCTTGTGGCTTCCAAAAACTATAGTGCACGAGATATTGAAGAAAGATCTTAAATTTCATCCATTTAAAATTCAAATAGTGCAAGCGCTTAAGCCTAATGATTTCAATATGCGCAAAAATTTATGTGAGACAATGTTGGAGCGATTTCGCACAGTGAATATTATTTTCTGGAGTGATGAAGCCCATTTTCATTTAAATGGAAGTGTAAACAAACAGAATTGTCGTTATTGGTCCCCTAAAGGACAAAACCCCAGCTTAAAACATCAAAAGCCACTTCACAGTCCCAAAGTGACGGTTTGGTGTGCATTATCAAGCAGGGGAATAATTGGACCCTATTTTTTTGAAAATCGTCAAGGGCAAGCAATTTCTGTGGACGGTGTTGCTTATCGGCGAATGCTGAACGAATATTTTTTTCCAACATTGAGAGAACATCCTGCCTTCACTTCGCAGACATGGTTTCAGCAAGATGGCGCTACGCCTCACACTGCTAGGGAGACCATGGCGCTACTTCGTGATTTCTTCCCTAACAAAATGATAAGCCGTTTCGGTGACATCCCCTGGCCACCCAGGTCCCCGGATCTTACCCCCATGGACTTTTTTCTGTGGGGGTATCTTAAAAGTAAAGTGTATGAAACAAGCCCGGCGACTATCTCAGCATTAAAAGAAAATATCGTTCGCGAAGTTCATGGCATCCCGGCCGCACTTCTCAAGCGAGTGGCAAGGAATACTGAAGCCAGATTCCAAGAATGTGTCCGACGTAACGGCCAACATTTAGACGACATAATTTTTAAGAAATAAAACCCGCATTTGTCTATTTTAAAATGATTAAAAATATAAATGTATATATTTTGTAGTTTTTTTGTTATTTACATTTTAAATCCAAATTCTGCCACCGGACACCCTGTATAATATTAGTAGGATGCGAAAGCTAAGATGGATGGATGGATGTTTATTACTCAATCACGCCAGAACGGCTGAACTGATATGGATGAAATTTGGCACAGAGATAGATTATTAGTCTGGAATAGCACATAATACTCGTAGGCTACTTTTTTATCCCGGAATAATGTACGGTTCCCGTGGGATAACTTCCGACACCCACGCGGACGAAGCCGCTGGCAAAAGCTAGTATTTGTATATAATAAAATATGTATTTGTAATCACGTTCTCGAAAACGGCTCTAACGATTTCTATGAAAGTTGCAATATACGGGTTTACGGGGGCGAAAAATCGATCTAGCTAGATCTCACGTCTGGGAAAATTCGTTTTCTCTATTTCTAGGTTCTAGTACTTACTTATTATTCATACTGACCTTTTGTCAGGTTTTGGTTTAAGCAAAAGCTATAAACAGAATGTTGTATATAAACATATCCTTCATTCGACTGCGTCAAGACGGGTAAAAACGGACAATTTCCCAAAACTCAAGCATCCACTATACATCCTGCCTATGAGCCCTGACCCAACGAGCATCTAATTATTCTAATGACATAAACACGCGTGACTACCACATAACTAACCGCAAGACTACATTTCTGTACTTATCTGGAATAATAGTTGCTTAAGAATCAGAATTTGTTTGTTGTAAGAATGTAGTTTTACTAATGCGTTAATATTCAATTTTTTTTCCTTTTTGACAGTTGGCGTTTCAGGTACAGAGACCATTGCCACTGCTACCTCTTTAGTTTACTTGACCTCTCTTAAGTCGATTGTGAGCCAGAGGATTTGGGTGGATGGCTATTAGACGATCAGCACAAGCTTTTTATGTTTATTATTTCCTCAAGAATTGAAGCAACAAATTAACTTTTATTGTTGCTTTAATTTATGGTAGCATAACCAGCCTATACTGTTCGCGTTGCTGGGACACAGGCCTCCTCTCTGTGAGAGGGAGTGGGCTGTAATCCACCAAGCGGGCCCAGTGCGGGTTGCTAGCTGTCTTCGAATTTTTGGTTCTTGGACATGCCGGTTTCCTCACGATGTTTTCCTTCACCGTTTTGAGTGCAGTGGTGATAAAACAATTTACACAAAGTAAAGCGCTTGTCCTTGTGACCTTGTACGAGTAAATGCCGCAGGAATCCGCTGGATGCGGGAAGTACAGAACCGGTTGAAGTGGCGGTGGTAGGTGGAGGCCTATGTCTAGCAGTGGTCGTCGAACCTAGACAGGCGCTTACAGACAAAGCTACAATTCGTAAGTCGCGGCCGTGACCACTGGGCCACCACTGCTCTCTGCTCAATTTATGCCACAGGCTATTAAATTGCGGCGTGCTTTACTTTAATGTAAAGTTAATGTGGGCGTGACTGCCTCGTTGTTCTAGTCTAGTGGCCGAGAGGTGAGACTCGATGTACTATGGGCCAAAGTTCCGCATGATCACCTCAAAGGCGATAATCGCATAGCACGGCTCACGACTCGAGCGCACAATGTTCGTTTGTCACTAGCTGCGCTCTCACAGGAATCAGTAATGGAAGAAGTTTTGGCAAAACTTGCAGCTGGTAATAAGTCAGTAATTATCTGTGGTGACTTTAATATTAATATTTTAGAAAACAATTCAAATACCAGTAGATTGTTAAATTTGTTTAAATCATTCAATTTGTCAAATGTGTTTGTAGAACCAACCCGAATTACTACGACTACTGCTACATGTATTGATAATGTTTTTTGTTGCTGTGACTATTTAGATAAATCCATCGTTAATTATCTCCCTTCTGATCACAGCGGTCAAACTGTAACTTTTGAGTCCAACATACCAATACAAAAAGTGCAGATACAATCCAGACCAATAACATCTGCTAATTTAAAAAAATTTAATAGCACTTTAATTGGTAAGTTAAATGACCAAGAACTAACAATGAACAATGTTAATATTTTGTATGAAGAATTCTTTTCGGTAGTCCAAACAGAGTTCGATAAATCTTTTAAGAAGATCACAAAAACTATAAGCCCTAAGTTTTTATTTAGTGACTGGGCAACTAGAGGACTCAGGAAAAGTAGGGAAAGACTTTTCGAGCTGTATGGCCTTAAGCCTTATATTAACACGGAATCTTTTAATAAGTATGTTTCTACTTACTCTAGAATTTTTAAGAATACTTGTAAGGCAGCTAAAGCTTTATACATTAGCAACAAGGTTAAATCAGCAGAGAATAAAATTAAGACAGTTTGGAAAATTATCAATAATGAAACTAATAGGATCAAAAAGCATAATTTTGATTACACACTGGAGACGTCATGTGGTCTCATTTGCGATAGCAAAGAAGTTGCTCAAGAATTTGTAAATTTCTTTACCAGTATCCCACTTAAAACTACTGAAATATTAAACTCCTCGCCCTCACTTTCTTTTAATTTAGTAAAGGCGAACGTTTCGGCCTGCCCGATTGAATTTAACTTTAAGCACATTAACCCCATAACAGTAATAAAAGCTTTTAAGCAAATTAAGATCAAACCGACCGAAGATCTTTGGGGAATGTCTATTAAAGTCTGTACCTCCATAATTGAGACTATAGCGCCTTACTTAGCCTTAATATTTAATTTGTGTGTGGATCAGGGAGTTTTCCCGGATTTAATGAAATACAGTAAGGTAATACCACTTTTTAAATCCGGGGACAGTAAGGACACAAATAATTATAGACCCGTATCCGTGTTGCCAGTTTTCAGCAAGGTTTTTGAAAAAGTAATGCTTAATCAAATGCTCAATCATTTTAACACGAATAAAATACTTCACGATCAACAGTTTGGTTTCACCAAAGGACGTTGTACGACCGACGCCGGTGTAACCTTATTAAAACACATTTTTAACGCGTGGGAAGAGGCCCAAGACGCCATAGGAATTTTTTGTGACCTCTCCAAGGCATTTGATTGCGTTGATCACGAAACCCTACTCTTGAAACTTGAGCATTACGGACTTGGAAAACTTGCGCTCAGTTTAGTAAAATCTTATTTAAATGATAGACAACAGCAAGTTCAAATAAATGGTATCACTTCACTTGGTTTAAATGTAAAAATGGGTGTTCCACAAGGCTCAATATTGGGTCCTTTCCTCTTTTTAGTGTATATTAATGATTTACTCCATTTATTAAAAAATCAACCACAAATGGTGTTATTTGCTGACGATACTTCCTTGATTTTTAAGGTAGGTAGACGTGATACAAATTTTGACGAAGTTAATAACGCCCTACTGCAGGTCCAAAATTGGTTCACTGCTAATAATTTAGTATTAAATGGGAAAAAAACTAAGTGCATTAGATTTTCTTTACCAAATGTAAAAAGTAGTGATTGTGAGATAGTATTGAATCAAGAGAAACTAGAATTCGTCGATAAAACCGTTTTCTTGGGGATCACGCTCGACTCTAGGCTACAATGGGGTCCTCATTTAACATCACTTGCAGGACGGCTAAGTTCAGCAGCATATGCTGTCAGAAAAATCCGTCAATTTACTGATGTAGATACTGCGCGGCTAGTCTATTTTAGTTACTTTCATAGTATCATGTCTTACGGTATTTTACTTTGGGGACGGGCTGCAGACATCGAGTCAATTTTTATTCTGCAGAAAAGAGCCATTAGAGCCATATATAATCTCCGCAAGCGCGATTCTCTAAGGGAACTGTTTAAGGAAATTAACATCATGACGGTACCTTGTCAATATATCTACGAAAATATCATGTACGTAAGGAAAATTTACATCTTTTTAGTAAAAGAGGTGAAAGGCATAATTATAGTACTAGAAAAAGGGACCTATTAGCTCAACCAGGTTTCAGACTAGCTAAAGTAGACACGTCGTTCATGGGATACTGTTTAAAATGTTACAATAAAATACCTCCACACATACTTCAGCTCAATGAGACTAAATTCAAAACTTGTATAAAACGCACACTATGCAGGCAGGCATATTATAA
Source organism: Cosmia pyralina (assembly GCA_946251885.1). Taxonomy (NCBI): domain Eukaryota; kingdom Metazoa; phylum Arthropoda; class Insecta; order Lepidoptera; family Noctuidae; genus Cosmia; species Cosmia pyralina. The sequence goes on from OX276346.1 coordinate 20,703,640, forward strand.
GTTTGGGGATTACATAACCGATAAAAATGCTTGGCTCAATGCTGGTCCTGCTCCACAACCACAACTAATTAATTAACATTTGAAGATACTGTTGGAGATGCTGAAGATTGTAAGACTATCATTGCATTGTATAGACTCAATCTCCTTTGTATTATATAATTGCATAGCACATGTGTGAGTACTATGTACATACTCTAAAGCTACCATTTACTGGGTACGTCTTTGTTTGACTTGAATGTGCCCTGGCGACTGAGAGTATGTGACGCTCACACTAATGTCTCGCTGATGGTGGCGCGTGTTGGATCATTTAGCCAATCCATGCGTCAGGTTCGTGAATAAGCGCTGTCAGTGAAGGCTGGGCATACCTTAGCGGTCAGGGCTTATTTTTAATTTAATTTAAATATTTGAATTGTTTTTTTTTAAGGACGCTTTTAACGTTCTGCATCGTTCTCACATATGAAATTTCAACATGAATGATGTAACCATTATTTTGTAACCATATCTTGATTTAAAAGAGTGTCCGTGGAGTTTCTTGCCCGTTCTTCTCCATAGGTACCTACTATGCTTTGGAATGGGCGCCTAGCTTCATCTTTCTGACTGACCGACCCCTTGACAATTCAAAAGTGCCTGTAATTGGTTTAATTGAAATAAATGCTTTGAGTTTGAGTTTGAATATTTTACCCTTTGACTGTAAATTATGTACTCATTTATGAACCCAAAACCCCAGGGGAGGGGGGGGGGGGGGGGGGGGGGGGGGTTAGTTGCGAACTTCATAGGTTCACAACTACTGATGATGATTTTATTCCATCGCATGATGTTTTTTTACGTTTATATATAAATGATATAAGCTTATATACCTATTATATAAAGGATTGTTCCTTATATACACCCAGGTGTACATTCGACGTGCAAAGGGTTAACCCTTTCCCACCCAAAAATAACATGCATACTTAAGTTAGCATGCTTAAGTTTTGTCCATAGTACCCACTGTTAGATAAGGGGTTGTAAATAAACTCACTGGTAGTCTCAATCCGCAGTTCGAGCAGTTCTCCCAGGGACACGGCGCCGTCGCCGTTGTCGTCCAGCGCGCGCACCACGTACATAGTGACCGGCGTGCTGCTGCCGCCGTACACCGCGCTGGCCCCGGCCGGAGTGAGAGGGCTGCGGGATTCTGTCTCACCGAATGTTGGCTTTGTATAGCCACTGCTGTTAAGTAAAGAAGGAATAAGTAAGCTTTACCTATCTACTTCAGTAAGCAGGCTAGATAATTAATAAGGGATATGTTCTGGCAGCAGGCAACAAAAGATCTAAAAGCGACGCCTTTACTTTTATTGATAACAATTCTCAGTATTACACGATATGTGAGAAACTCATGTTGTGTTGTTTGAATGGATAAAGCCAATCAGCAAGTTAAGCTCCATTTAGGGTCAGTTCACACCGAGACGCGACGCAAAACAACGCGGCGCGTACTTTTATACAAAACATAACTTTATTTACTATAGAAAAAGATACACATTTAAGTGTGATTCGCGGTGCCGAGCGCCGAGACGCATTTTAATTGTTGCATTCAAGTTTTGCCGCGTCTAAACACAAAGTTGCACGTCCTTGTACAATTGATTAAAGTATTACCCGTATTTGCGCAGCCAAATTTTCATTCAATCTTATTGAACGTCTTGTTTCGTTCGCTGAAGTTTGAATTAAAGAAAATTTTCATGCCAGAATTAAATGCAATTTTATTGTACGTCCTGTTTACATCTATACCAGTTTTGAACGGCAGCTAACTTGCCGGTATCGTGCAAAAATATTGTACGTGTTGATTAGACGGTGCCAGTTAATTGCCCTTCAATTTTATAGTATGCCACAACTTGCACCGTGTAAATGGAGGTTTACCGGGCTGCTAACGATATACCGGACGTTAATTACGTCCGGTATATCGTGTCAATTTGCTCGTGAAGGACAAATAAAAGCCCTCTTCCTCTCTCCTAATCTCCTACTTTGCTGTGCCCGACAGGGTTCACAATGATCGTGACTTTATAAATCTAAGTTTACATTGTGGGACGTAATAAATATATTGAGTACCTAGCAAGTATCATAGGATCATTACAATTAACATTTGGTGACCTGGACATCATCGTTGCCATTACCTATAGTACCTTCAAAGGTAGGGTTACTAAATACTAAAATGACTCAAACATAGTATATTCACCCTATATCCCTGACGGCGACAGTGGTGTCGACCTGCTTGGCCGTGCGCGCGCCGGGCGAGCAGCCTACGCGCAGCCAGCGGTCGCCGGCCGTCTGGATGATCGGGTTGTTCTGGATCATCACCATCACGTACGCCATTGTTCTGGGTGAAGCAAAAACATGAGGATAACATAGAACTTTCATAAATAATAAGTCTTCGTGCTAAATAATAAAGTCGAGAGGTGTCGTGGGACACCCGGTTGGAACGAAGTGACTTTCGCTGTATATTATGTATTAGTTAACGACCCGGCCCTGCTTCGCACGGTTTTTACGACTTGACAAAACATGACAGCTTCTATATTATATATAAGTTAAATGTTAATGTACCTATGTAAAAAATGATAATGAAAACCGCATCAAAATCCGTTGCGTAGTTTAGAAGAACAACGTGGCCACACAGACAGACACGAAAAGCGACTTTATTTTATAATAAGTAAAGATACAGAGTCATCTAATAAGGTCTCAGGTATCAAGTGTCAAAAGTTTTAGTTTTTTTGCCAATTGAAACTGACGGCATTACGCTTTTTCGTTAGGTCACAATTTCCGCCAGTTTACTCCTACCACGAGCAGCGTTAAAGAACTTCGTTCAATTAAGTGAAGGAGTACACCTACTTAATACCTGATGTTGCTCTTTGTTTATGTGTCATGTATTGTGTACCTGCATCTTTTGTTGGAGATCTTAAATCAATAAATAACAACACCGAATGGTCATACTTGAAACCAACCAGCATACAGTAAAGTAGCTGTTACATTATCACTTCTTACTGTGAGCAGACAAAGAAGTAACGAGCATTAAATGCCCAGGACATATAGTCTCGGCTGACCTCAGGGGTCATGCTGACTTGGAACGGGAGCGGAGAGCTTTATCTAAACGAGCTAATATGCTGGCCCGCAGTTTCACGCGTTGGTCGGATGGCGTGAAAATAACTCTTTTCCGAGCATATAGCATGTCCATGTACACCTGCAGCTTGTGGGCTAATTACTCGCAGAAAAGCTACAGCACCCTCCGCATTCAATGGCGGATTTGCCCTAAGGCCCAGTAGGCCTGGGCCTAGGGCGGCCAATCTGACAAAAAATTCACTGATGATAACACGAAATAACTACAGGTACCTAAATAATATTCTAAAGGCTCGCGCACATTATGGCGGGCCGCACTGCAGCGCATCGTATAACAATAATCTTCCTAAATCACTTTCGTACATCTAAATATACAGGGTTATTGGTTATTGACCAATATCCTCTTAAGGGGTCACTGTAGGTACTCATCATTATGAACAACGTTTACTATGGGGCCAAACCTGAAACCGTGAAAAAAAAAATCAATAACTAACTGTAGCAGATATTAAAGTTAACTAAATTTCTGAATCGATTTCGATAAAAGTTGGCAATAAAGTAAATTCATTATGTAGTCTATATGATGCGTGCTGAGAAAGGGCGGCTGCTACTTACTCGTACTACATGGCCTGGGGCCTAGGGCGGCCAACACTGCAAATCCGCCACTGTCCGCATTCAATTTAACAACGCTTTCAGAGCGGTTTTGGGTCTGCCTCGCTACTGCAGCGCTTCAGGTATGTTCGCATGGGCGCACACGGGCTGTTTTCAGGCGACCATGCGGAAGCGCTGCGCGTCTCTTGTGCGCATAGTGCGGGCCAGCTCTAATACCGTTCTAAGTATAATAGCAAATAGGTTGGAGTGTCCTTGTGTGCCTCACTGCTGTGTCAGACAAGTTACATATAGGTAATGTCGCTCGTAAGAGACTACTGTAGTGAGAATTATAATTGAATATGAATTTGAATTTTATTTACCTATCTAATTTGTATGGTGATGTATTTTTATTGTATTTATTCATGTGTGATTTTGTATTTATTATTGAATAAATTAAAGATGTTTTCTAATATGGGTTATGTGATACCTGAAATAAATTAATTTTAATTTATTAAACACAATGCTCGCCCATTGTATGTTGCAGATTTCAGACCAAGTCAAAGGGTGAGGTTTTCTCACAGTATACGAAATTGAAAAATTATTATAGTAACCAACACTGGTTAGTGAACAGTCATTCTAAGGCATGAACGCAACAATTCGACATTGGCAGTGTATTTATTTCATACCAAAAGAGGAAGGGTTTCGGCGTCAGTTTCTGAAACAGCTAAAGAGCTGCTTTTTACTAGACATAGAGCTAAATCATACCTTGAACGTGTTTACCTGTTAATAACTCCATTGGGTCCATTCGAGATGCCGTACGCGAAGTTAAGATCACAGTCCCCTTGCAGGGGCAGCGCCAGTCTCACTGTCCGTCCGCTAGCGCTCGCGCTGCACCGCTCCCCTCTCCCCGGCACGTACACCCGCCCGCGGAACACGCCGCGCGGGACATACGTCACTATCATGTCTGAGCCCTCGCATTCTACTGTGACTGGAAGTATAGACTAGTATTAGACGCATAATGTTGCCGTGCAGTGAAAACCTTGAAATTGCAATAAGTTATTTTACAGGGGATGATAAAAACTGTCCGTCATTGACGTTCTCCGAAGTTGTCATTGTCATCAATAGAAGGCATTAGAACCATCTTAGAGCTGAGCACGTTCGTTCTAAATATACATTACGAGGTTTTCCACACAACAATTAAATAAAACCGACTAAGTGCGTGTCGGACTTCGCACATTTAGGGTTCCGTACCAAATCTGATTTATCAATATATGGTATTTGTTAGTAAAACATAGTAATAATTAACATTATCACCAAATTTCAAGTTCATAGGTCAATGTAAGTTAAAAAATTCTTCAGAATTAAATTTTGTAAAAAAATAAGCTGACTTTGGTGGCTTCACATTCCTTTGTTTTCCAATATTTTTTAAAACAAAAAATACAGTTTTTATCTACTCAATGAGTTCTAAACAACGATACGCCACTCGATGGGGTAGGTAATATTTTTTTTTTTGCGCCCCGTTTTATCGGTATAGGAGCCCCCTAACAACATTTAAAAATATTATTTGGCAATTCGTATGGCTTTGGGTCAACAAAATGTTTAAAATACTTTGAAAATTTGAATACTAGCTCCAACCGTCGTCTGGCTATAAAACCTGTGTGACAGACGACGGGCAGACGGACACGTGAGTGACAGCAATAGGGCTCCGTTTGGACCCTTCGGGTACGGAACCCTGAAAAAGGAAAACAATAAATTTTTCTTTACGAGGTATTCACTGCACGGCGACGATAAGTAGGTTAATGTATGACTCAACTTTAAGTAGGTAATAGATAACGTCTATTTTTGCTCAACACACGACAGGCGCGGTCGCACCGTCGCAGATAGCGTTGCCATCTCTAAAAGTAAAAAAGCCGGACTTTACCCGTTAAGGACGCTGTTACAAATGGTTAGTCAAATCATTACTTTTTTACACAAAAGCATGTTTATTGTACTGGACGGGCGTGATCGTTGGACACGGTGTGTTGAAGGAGTGTGTAATGCCTATCCAGGTGTATCCCTGTTTGAGGTTAGGCCTCCTAGTCCAAACGGCGCTGACGTCCTGTACCTATAGGCTCAGGATAACTGCAGACTGGCGACCAGTAGCTATGTGTGAAGTCTTGACGGGGAAGGGTTTCTTGAAGATGAAATAATAACAGCGATTTTGATAAGTCTTCAGGAGATTTCAGGAGACGATTTGCGTAACTCTTCAGGAACAGATCGATGTATTAGGTGCCATGCCGATGGCTACGAGTCTGTGTTTTCGCTTGCGCGCTAAGGTACCTCGAAACTTTACCTTAACGAGAACCGCGAACCGTCTCCTGATTTCAAGTTTATTTTTATTTCAAAAATTTTACAAAAGTGCTTATTAGCGGCTGAAAAATGGCTATAATTACATCATATTATACACCATTACAATCGTCATTAAATTGTCCAGCGATTGAGACACCTGCATTTCCTGTAACTTTATTCGCTGAAAAGATTTCAGCGTGTAAATACAAAAATGTTAATTGTTTTGATTTAAAACTATTTTTCAAACTATTTTATTCGATAACCAAAGAAGATATTTCAACGGGGTAAGCAGGTATCTCAAGCTGGTCTAATGACCTAAAAAACTATGAAAAATTCACGATTACAACTATATTTTTCAGGGCGTGACAGGCCCTGAAAACCTAAATTGCTAGAACGAGTCACCAAAAAACAGCAAATTAAAGTTTCCGACCCCTATAAATCCAATCAAGTAGGCTTTTCAGGACTATAATGGTACGTCCAGGGCTAGGTCTCGGTCTAGGGTACCTGGACGCACCAACTAAACTATAAATTTCAGCTATGTAGCCCACCTAATTGGAGTTTATAGGGGTGGTACTCACGTTTTCCTTAGGAAACACTATTTTTCACTGTTTTTTAACTATAAAACACTATTTAAACTGATTTTACTGTTATTTTTACTAAATTAAGCTATAAACAACTGTTTGGTGACGCATCGTAGCGAACAAAAACGTAGCTCACTCGCGACTCGGTACGTTATACGATGGCGGTCCCTCCGCTACTTGCGCTAGCGTGCGCCAGATAGGGTCTCGCCGCCGACACTATGGAAACGCCTAACTTTGTATGTTTGATGATGCGTTGTCGCGAACATTTATTAAATAAAATGCTTTACATTCTTAAAATGATTTTTGCCCAAATTGTTGATAGATGTGCATGGTACGATTCTGAACTACAAATATAATTTTAGATAGGTACAGTTTCTCAATAAATGTACCGGACTGAAAATGTTTACTTCGGTACATTTATTGAGAAAATGTACCTATTTAAAATTATATTTAAAGTTCAGAATCGTACCATGCACATCTATCAACAATTTGGCCAAAAAACATTTTAACAATGCAAAGCATTTTATTTAATAAACATAATTTTGTGTAAAAAAGTAATGATTTGACTACCCATTTGTAACAGCGTCCTTAAGAGGCTACCGAGCGCGCAGTGGCGCCCTCATAGTTTCTTTGGTTATTTCAGAATTAAAATACAGAAAATAAGCCGTAATAGTTGTGCTCCACAAGACTGTACGTTATTATTATTACAAATAGACGTCCGTTAAGGCGACGTCCGTCTGACGTCCGACCGTTAAGGCGTGATAAGGTAACAGACAGACAGACAGAGTTATTTTCGCATTTATAATATTTTAATATACAGGGTGTCCCGTAAATAATGGATCAAACGTAACGGGTAGGTAGCTTACCTAATTTCCAACAACTAATTTGAATATTAAAAAAAAAACCGTTACAGTAACCAGGATATTAATTTTTTTTCGAATTTTACGATTTTGTCTTCCAGAATTAAGCTTTTTTAATGCTGTCGCTGCAAATGATGACATTTTTAGGTATGATTTTTATTTAACATTTCTGAATAGCTTACTAATGTTATAAGATACCATTTTTTTGAATACCGTTTTATTTGCCTTAGAAAAAAAATCTTGAGTTGAAAAGTTTTTTCTTTACGATGTTAGGACTAAAATTGAAAAAATTCTCCTGTAAAAAAAATGTATGACACCGAAAACCACCATTATTTTAAAAACTTGTACATTTAATAAGGTTTGCAAATTGGTGTAAAACTTACGTCTAGTCTTTATCGTTACAAAGATATTGCTATGAATGTGATGAAGACAGAAAATAAATTAAATTGGTACTATTCCATTTTTTCATTTTCGTATTGGCTTATGCTTGAATGCTTGTAATCGAAGCAGGTAGTTAAGCGGCTAGCATATTCCGACCCGATGACGTCATCTGTCCGGAATTTGGGACCGCTACCTGTGGCGGAGTTGCACCTCAGTCAGCGTGAAGGGGATAGATAGCGCCGCTTTTGTATTTTTGGTAAATTGGTATGAAGTTGTACATTCTAGTCCTTGTCGTTACAAAGATAATTGCTATGAATCTGAGAGGTGCTCCAAATCAACGTTAATAAAAAAAATAAAAAAGTGTGTACATTTAAACTTTTTCTTTAAAATGTGTAACTGTAGTATTTCAGAGGCAATGTTCATTGAATTATTGAGGCGTATGAAAAGAATTAGGAGGCCGTACTAAAAAAAACAGTTAGTTCAAATAAATCGTTTTATTTGGTTTTTACAATAAATGTTCGAATTGCCTTCCCTCTACAAGAATGCAAAGTCTGCATCTCCTAATAAAGGAAGCTCTTATCCGACGGACAAAACGGCTTTGGTTTATTTCTGATACAGCAGATTGGATGCGCTGTCGTAATTCTTCTTCCGACGTTATTGGATTCTTGTAGACCCTGTCTTTTAAACATCCCCAGTAAAAAAAATCTAGGGGATTTAAATCCGGAGATCGCGGAGGCCACAAAATTGGTCCTAATCGGCCGATCCATCTGTCCGGATAACTTTCATCAAGGTGCGCCCTTACTGCCGTCGCATAGTGAGCGGGGCACCCATCATTTTGCAACCACATTGCTTGCCGTACGTCTTCTGGAACGTTTTCTAATAACCTTGGCAACTCATTCCTTAAAAAATGGAGATAATATTCGGCGTTTAGAGTAGCTGGTAGTTCAAAGGGCCCTATTATTTGCCCATTGATTATTCCCGCCCATAAATTTATTTTAAATTGATGTTGGCTCCTGTCCTCTCGCATCAAATATGGGTTTATCAGCTGCCAACTGTGCAAATTATGCAAATTTAAATATCCATCTCGGCGGCATGAAGACTCGTCACTCCATAAAATCTTGTTAAAAAACTGCGGGTCCGCCCGAATCATTCTAAGCATCCTTTGGCAAAATTCTATTCTTGGCTGGTAATCACGCGACGTCAGCGTTTGAACACGTTGCACGTGATATGGGTGCAATCGGCACCGTTGTAGCACTCGATGCACCGTCGATCTAGAAATTCCTACGCGTCGCGCTATGACGCGAACGGAGACTGACGGATCTTCCTCGATTTCTCGAAGAATGACTTCGTCATTAACTTGTCGCGGTCGTCCTTCACGGGTACCACCAACTCCGGTGCCAAGAATTCTTCCCTCAAGAAGCGCGTTATGCACTCTAATAAAGACGCGATAATCGGGATAACGAACCAGGTTCGGGTATCTTTCACGGTACAATCTTGCAGCCGCCCTGGCATTACCTCTTGCTTCTCCGTAGATAAAATGCATTTCGGCGTACTGCCGTGGCGTGTACTCATAACGAGGCATTGGGCTAAATAAGGTTTCAGCGCTACTGCACACACGTACAAGCACACACAAACGAATGTTTTCGGAGTCCGTAGGATCGCCAAGTCGTTTGTCCAATACGCAAAGAGTTCCAAATCGATAGGCAAAGCAGTCCAAAAACACAGCACAAGTCAAATTTTACAGAAGAAAACACCGAGCCACTGACCGGGAGCGAAAGTTGTCTGACGTAGCAACTCGAAGAGAGACTAGTTACAACTAAACTAATAAAATCAAGCAACAATGAAGCCTGTACGAGTGAAGGGCGCAGGAAAGAACAAAAGAACCTGCGCAACTTCATACCGATTTAACCGATTTACCAAAAAGCGGCGCTATCTATCCCTTTCACACTGACTGAGGTGCAACTCCGCCACAGGTAGCGGTCCCAAATTCTGGACAGATGACGTCATCGGGTCGGAATTATGCTATCCGCTTAACTACCTGCTTCGATTACAAGCATTCAAGCATAAGCCATTACGAAAAGGAAAAAATGGAATAGTACCAATTTAATTTATTTTCTGTCTTCTTCATCACATTCATAGCAATATCTTTGTAACGATAAGGACTAGACGTAAGTTTTATACCAATTTGCAAACCTTATTAAATGTACAAGTTTTTAAAATAATGGTGGTCTTCGGTGTCATACATTTTTTTTACAGGAGAATTTTTTCAATTTTGGTCCTAACATCGTAAAGAAAAAACTTTTCAACTCAAGATTTTTTTTCTAAGGCAAATAAAACGGTATTCAAAAAAAATGGTATCTTATAACATTAGTAAGCTATTCAGAAATGTTAAATAAAAATCATACCTAAAAATGTCATCATTTGCAGCGACAGCATTAAAAAAGCTTAATTCTGGAAGACAAAATCGTAAAATTCGAAAAAAAATTAATATCCTGGTTACTGTAACGGTTTTTTTTTTAATATTCAAATTAGTTGTTGGAAATTAGGTAAGCTACCTACCCGTTACGTTTGATCCATTATTTACGGGACACCCTGTATATAAAAAGAAAAGTCCTGACTGACTCATCAACGCTCAGCCCAAACCATTGGACCTAGTTTTGCACAGACGTTCCCTTTATAATGTAGACAAGGAATAAGGAAGGATTTTCGTTCCCGGGGGATATTCGACATCCATCGCGGGCAATGCCGCGCGGGAAGTGCTAGTCTATCTATCTATGTATACATAAATAAAAAAACTTTTTTACAAAAAAATACAACCGACTTCCAAAAAACACTACAAAGTGAAAAATAACTTTAATTTCGGAAGTCGGTGTCTAGTTAAATGTATTTTCGTTTTTTGCCACCGACTTCCGAAATTAAACTTATTTTTCACTTTGTAGTGTTGTTTTTGGAAGTCGGTTGTATTTTTTTGTAAAAAAGATTTTGGAACGAAGTTCCTTATCGCGCGTTGTGAAAGGGGGCTAGACGGAAAAAATTCTCACGAAAAGTTGTAACGACAGTTTTTGCTATAGTAAGCTATTGTAAGCTGTGCGACGTGCGCATGTTTCTCTGTCTGTCTCTCTCTCTCTTATAGAAAGATTAAGTTTATATTACATTATTTGTTAATAATAAAAAAAAATATTATTATAACTTAAAAAAAAAATATAGGTATTACAATTCCTTCACTAATTAATCGAAAGGAACTTCGTTTCATCCGGGTGTCCCTTAACACCTCTCAACTTTTTATATTTCACTTTTTAGTTGTGTACCTACCCCACATAAATTCTAATACCACTATCTGCATAACAAACTAGAACATCATCCATATAAAAGTGGGGAAAAAATACGTATTATTGAAGCTAACTCAAAAACTACCAAAGCAAAGTTAATCAATTTTATATGGGACCAACTGTGATGTGTGTGTATGGGACCCTCTCGAATAAACAAAAAAAAATCCAAATCGGTTCAGCCATCTTCGAGTAATCGAGGAACATACATAAAAAAAAATAAAAAAAAAAGGTTCCGATGAATTGAGACCCTCCTCCTTTTTGAAGTCGGTTAAAAAGAGAAGTCCTGACTGACTGACTCATCAACACCCAGCCTAAATCCTTGAACCTATAAAGCTGAAATTTTGCACAGAGGATCCCTTTACAATGTAGACAAAGAATAAGGAAGGATTTCCCGGTAGTACGTTCCCGAGGGATATTTTCCGATATCCACGCGGGCGAAGCTGCGCGGGTAGTGCTAGTATTAGTATGGATATGGATGAAATTCTAAACTTACTGTTCAGACAAACGACTCTGCGGTAGTAAGTAGCCGAAGAGATTCGTCTGAGCAGCCATGAGCCCGTAGTGATGAGGTCTTCACTGTGCAGGTCGCATAGCCCGCGGCCCCCGCCCCCCTTCACCTGCCCCTCTGATATCCACGTGAACCCTCGACAGATGAAGTGCTCGGCTAGTTCACAAGACGTTTTACACTGGAATTAGAAGCAAGATTGAAAAAAGAATCGTAAATACTTACGTACTAAATATCTGGGTGTAAATATCAACTTTTAGCAAGCGACTTTGTTTCGCAGGTATGAGTGACAAAGACAAAAAAGAAAGAAAAGAGCATGCTTCATTGTATTGTTCGCAGCGCTATGTCTGGGTTTTTATTTAGTCTGGTACCTACATCGTAAAGTAAAAACATTTTTACGAAGTATATTAAGCTTGTACTACATAATGGTGCCGACTCTCTTGTCACAAATGCCTCTAAACTAGACTAAAAATCACCAAAATTTTGTTTATTCCTGTCAAACGACGATTTCCCATTCTGAAATTGATTAAAGTGACACAACTATAATATTTTAGTTTGACAGCACTAAGATTGCACTGAGATAATAATTTAGTGAAAATGGCAATTTGGCTATTCTGAATTTGACGTTTTTTTACCTAAAATTTTGATTGTCAAACTAAATCAGACTATTTTTAATCGCAATTAAAAAGGTGTGAAATAAAATTCATACCGAAACCTCTTCAAGTGCAAAAACAGTACTATAATATTTTTTTCTTTTGAAAATAATGAAAATTTGGCCCCCTTTATAAAACCCCTAAACCTCAACATGTAGGTACAAAAAAAAAACATAAAGTACACGTTGAAGCTGGCCCCCTCCCTGCGTCCCTCCATGTAAAAGAAAATCGGCACTAATACCCGCACAAAATCGACACATGTTAAACTCAACCATACAAAAATAAAATAATAAGTACCTCGACACAAGTAGAAAACTACTTACGCGGAAATATTCCCGCTAAGTATTTACAAGGCATCGAATAATACTTCGTTGATTTAATGAATGAACGGGTTCGGGCTGCCTGTGCTGCCACTGCCACGTGCCGACATCGGGTACACATTGAATTATCTATATAGTTTGACTATTGACCGCTACATGGCGTTAATGCCAGTGATTGTTACTACGCGTTCATTCATAAATCTGAGTATTATTATTCTATTTGAAAACTTCTGAATATTTCTTTTCATCTACAGTAGGCGCGCGATCTGAGTGCAGTTCTGAGGAATGCGCTAGTGATGTGACCTAATTAGTGACAATGAACGGAGTTCGATATTTTTCTTTGACACCTTAAAAGTGGACGTTCAAACTGCTTGTATCTGTTAGTATTTTAACACATTTTATTTATTATATTTGCGCTAGATATTTTTATTACAAGTTATGGTATAAAAAAAAAGAAAATATCATGCATATATTCCCTACTTTAAGAAAACTGTGGGAAAGCCGGAAATCTTAATCTAACAAGTTTATTATTGTAAACTATCATCACTGTCATCGCCGACCTCAATGACAAATCGGTCTACGGTATTTCCATTAATCCATCCCTTTGAGTAAAACGCTATCGATAAGCGCGCAAGCGAGAGACATCAAGGTCAACACAGCACTAAACTACAGGCGGCCGCGGCGAGGTGTCGACGGGCGGGGGGAATTGCACCCGCCCCGCTCCTCATACCCCGACTGCACTCAGATCGCGCGCCTACTGTACTTAGATAGGTACTTACGTAATAAGTTTTTACTAGTAGTATTCCTTCAAATCGAAGTATTCTTTTGAATATTTGCGAATACTACCGAAGTTTTGCAACGTTAGTCACAACCACAACTGACAGTTTTCTAATTAACTTGGCCGGGAAGTAGCTAAGTACTTACCTATCTCGTTCACTATTAATAAGCAGAAATATCTACTTATCTTATTGTTAAAAAAATCAACACTACCAACCTTCTCGTAATCAAACAAATTCTTTGTATTATTTAATAGTTCTCATTACCATAACGAAGTAATTATTAGCACGACAAACACCAATATAAACAACAGTTGACCTCATATTTCTACGAGCGTTCATCTTTAATTTATAAACTATTGTTATACTTAAATATTTTTTACTTGAGTCATTTATCTTCGAAGGTAGCTAAGCGATAATTTTGCACTCATTATGAGCTATTGCACGAACGTGAATATTACGTAAGTCTTAGAGTAATTAGACTTAGAGTGATAGTTTCATTCAAAATTCCGTTCAAAATTGAAGCTACAACACAATGAATGTGTGCTTATGCGGCACGTAATTACATTCGCCGACACGCACACAAGCAAACGAGTAATGTTGCAAGTAAATGACATTTTCCCCAAAAAGTGGGGAAAATGGAACTGTTCGGTATGCATAGGCAGAATTATTATTTAAATTGCGTTTAGAAATTATTTATGTTATTAGTTTATTTTATTTATTTATTTTTATATATTTATTCAATGCACAATGTAGGTACACATAGTTACACATTTGTCTTAACTAATTAGTGGAGTCCGACAAAAACGTCTAAAAACGGAACTAAATTTTTTATATTTGTTAGTGTTGTTGGCAATAAAAGTGCATAAAAACGATTAGATTAATTTAATATTACTAAGACTATCTATAGTTCTGTAAGAAAATGGTTTTTAAAGTTTGAATTTTATTTTGTACTCTTTTGTGTCATGCTGTACATGACCCTGCTTGGGTGTCGCTTGTTATGTTGTTATTATATAATTAATATTACTAATGTAATATTAATTATTTAGATACGTATCTTGTATTATATTTTATTTATAAGTTATAACTTAATATATAATATTCACAAATGTATGTAATTACATTATTATGTTAGAAGTTTTATATTTATTCTTTATATATCTATTATTTATCTTCCATAAAATCTTATATAATACAGATGTTTTACTTATCCACGTAATTATTATTATAATAAGCTGACCTCTCACTGTACGAAAATCTGCATATACAATACGAGATCAGCTTATACTGGAATATATAGCTTGATATGTAGCCATGTATACACACATACAACTTTTCAGTTTTATTTAATTAAGAATATACAGGGCTAGTTTTAAATGACCAGTCTAATTTTCATAGGGTGTTCTACCCAGTGAAAATTTGTCTAGTCTTTGAAAACTAATCCTGTACATGAAAAGGTATATTATTTTTACTATGAGCGTTCAGATTAAACCAGAGTTTTGCATTCAAACAAATAGGATTCTTAAGTAGAAAAACTATTCAAATAAAAACACGAAATTATTTTTTTTATTAAAATATTTATTAAATACTTAGATACCCAACCAAGTACTTAACCCCTCAAGTGTCAATTGCACCCCATGTGTGCATAAGGAAAAACCTTTACATAATAGGTATATAAGTTTATATCACATATATACAAACTTAAAAAAACATCATCCGATGGAAAACCAATCATCATCAGTAGTTGTGAACTTATGGAGTTCACAACTAACTAACTATTATTAAATAATATAAACGTAAAAAAATCATCCAATGGAAAACAAAACATCCTAAGTAGCAACTAGCAGCAGCAGTAACTATGGGGTTCGGGTCTAAAATTAGCCCATCTGAGAAGTTAAACTGAACAATGAACATATCTTAAAAACCCTACCATGTTTTAATAGCCCTGAATCTGCAATTGTTTTCTAAATAACTGGCGCTTTGATGACGCTATCCGCGAAATATTATCTTTTTTGGATTCATAAAAGAATCGAATTCGTAGGTAACGATCTACAATAAGCCGTGCCAGATTAGTGTCGTGATGCTGGGAATTGATGTGCTCTTCTAAAATCGGAAATAGAGAACGACCAATGAGTTTGGCCATAATTTTAAGAGATAGTTCTTTCTCTGAATTATTGCTTTTCTGTTTAATGTAATTTCGCAGACAAGTTTCAGCAATACTACAAATGGAGTAAACTTCTTTAGAAGCGTAAATCAATCCGCCTTGGTCCCGCAAACACACCAATTTATGGAACCACTGTTTTTCTTTGGCTAGCATACTGTCCACACAAAATCTACATTTTATTCGTGTAGTGATATATCTCACAACGTTGCCTGCAATATAACCGACGATGTGATTCTTGAAATCTGGGTCATCATTAGATGTCATGTCAATTAATCCGATATCCTCATTAATCGGTATTGCATTAATCAATTCTTCGTCGGCATCGTCGAATCTTTCTGCCATAGTTGAAGAATTGATACATTGAAACGCTGATGAGCACGTCAAAATAGAAACAGTTTCAAGTGGTACACAGTTTCCCGTTTCACCGACTTGCAACTCCATGTGGCAGAGTAATTTTCTATAGCTGCCCTTGAATTGTAGGGCGTTGGGATTATCGTTGTGCCCGCCATGCATCCTTATCGACCCAAAAAATAGTTCAATATGATCCTGACTTAATCTGTAGGTGGTAATATATTTCATTTCCTGTTTGTCTTCAACCAGAGTTCTAAATAAGTACATAAGGCTTTCGATACACACGAGCAATCCCTTGAAACCAGGGGAGCACTTGACCGCGAGGACCGATTGAAAGCTTTTTATTTTTAGCTGTATTGAACTTTCGTTTTCATTAAATTTACGCTTTCTGGTGTTTTTTATCTGTAAGTTAAGTATGTATTTTTTAGCTTTATCTAAATAATCAAATATTTCCGTTTTATTTTCTCGGGAAAGGGGATGGCAAAACCCATGTTGAGTTAGCCTCCTAGAATTAAAAATGTCAAACAGATTATTGAATATCATAATGAAATTTTCTGTGCCTTCACTATCTTTGAAGCTGTCCAATTTTAAGTCTTCGCGACAAAACTTTAATGCAACTGCTACACTCCTGCTAAGCAATTGGGAAGCTAGTTTTACTTTCATGATAGAGTTTCTAAAGTCGAGGTGTCTACGAGTTAATTTGTTTGCCAAGTGTAAACCTTCCTTTTCTTGTATGTCATTTAATTTTGTTAAGAATTCCCAATTAATTTTTCTTTCTTCCTGGTCTAAAAATTCTTTTTTGTCCTCAAAATGGTTTCGAACTAGCTTTACCATATGATTGGAATCTAAGAACACAGCTACGTCATGATCTGCTGCTGGGTGCTTAAATGTAGTTTTCATTTTTTTGTAGTCCTTTATCCTGCATCCTAATAGTTCCATTGCTGAAATATTGGTAGCGTGAGCGTCAAAGGTGAGGGCGACTACTTTCACACCTACTTCTTCACATTTTGTTAAACACATTTTTATTATGTTACTTTTTTGCCCACCGGATAGGCCATGAACCAAAAAGTATCCCAATGGAATTTTCCAGTGCTCGTTTAGACAAACTAGAATAAATGTATAAGCTTCCGTAGCTTTCGTAGTATATTCAGACGTGCCTGTTCCTAGGTCTACTTGTCCATGGCCTCCATTTATATTTTGCGGACGTATTGCCATTTCGTCGGCTACTAAAGCACATATCAATTTCTTTTCTGAACATTGTACTTTAGTTTCCAATAGCTTGAACGCTTCATCCGTTAACCCAGGAGAACCATTTACGTTGCGATACCAGTTATAAATGGTTTTTGGATGCGGTAAACACGAAGTAAAGGTTTTACGGACGTAGTTGTATGCCCGTGGTGAGTAAAAATGCAATGTAAGGCAAAACTTTCGAAATTCTGGCGTATATTTTGGCATCGGACGTTTCTTATTCTTCGATGCTTTTTTTACCAAATTGTTATATAATTCCGCTGCAAAAACGTTTTCTGACAAAATGTTCGAGACGTCATTATCAATAAACCTTTTCTTTCGCAAATTTACTAAGATTTTTTGCAAACATACATTTTTTTTCTTTAAGCGACGTGTTTTTTGTTGCAGTGTCTTAATTTTTTTACTGTGTTTCCGTTGAAGCGAGATCTTTTTGGCTAGTTGTCTCCGTAGTAGAGACTTTCGAGGCGTGTCAAAAACAGATTCTAAGTCCATGTCGCTCTCTTGAGATATCTGTAAACAAGTATTATTTTTAATTCACACGTATTAGATACAATAGAGAGCAGCCGTGTGTAAATTAATTAGACATAAATTGACTTACTAGCTGGTCATTATTACGCACACGTTCGTTTGATGCATGTGCTTCGTTGTCATTTATTGTTTGTTGCTGTCGGGATGGAGATAATAATATAGTCGGAGTTTCGAAATTAACATATTCATTGTCTTCATTAGAAGACGCGCCCTGAAAAACAATCACAAGATTATAAGACCAGACATGCGAAAAAGATTACTAATGAGCTTACCTATTTTGCGTATAAATATTAAAAAAAACTGACCAGTTGTGGTTCATCCAGTTTATGAGCATCATGTATGTTATTAGTATTACATACGTCAATCTCATTACTATCTTCTGTGCAAAAAATGTGCAGACCCTAAAAACATAGCAACAGTAAACATGATAAGTAATTTACTTAGGAAGAAAACATGAATTAGATAATGTTTGTTTTTTATTTGTTTAGTAATGAATTATTTACTAAAATTATGGCGGAAATATGCTCATACCTTTGTCGGTACAGCACCCTGACGTAATTTACACAAGCCACCTTTAGTGATATACTTTTCTTTTTCATCGAAATGCATTGAGCATATCTTAGTGTGTTTAGTTGGCTTCCAATAGTTTTCTTTGCGATTAAGTCTAATTTTTTCAATCCATCGAGCAGCAACAGTCGGATCAGAAGGAAATCTAAAAACGAATATGTATATTTAAATTGGTGAAATGATTGATTTTATCTTTAATTTCACTTTATAAAAATATTTTTTTATTTCCCACTATTAAATGTGGCAATGGTACTAATATGTGGCTAAACGTTAATGTTATCTTTAAATGGGAAGCTCCACGCAGCCCGCGAAATTCAAATTTTCTTACGTTTTTTGCAATTTGCAAGTCAGTATTAGGTCGTAATCGACTGTTTCCGCTACAAAGGGCGTAAAGACCATTTTGGGCCAAATTCACTTTTTGATGCAGGCTTTTATCTATCAGTCAAACTCAAACTCAAAGCATTTATTTCAATTAAACCAATTACAGGCACTTTTGAATTGTCAAAGAGTCGGTCAGTAGGTAAGTCAGAAAGTTGAAGCTAGTTGCCCATTCCAAAACGTAGATCTATGGAGAAGAACGGGCAAGAAACTCCACGGACATTCTTTTAAATCAAAATATGGTTACAAAATATTGGTTACATCACTCATGTTGAAATTATACATATGTGAGAACGATGAACGTTAAAAGCGTCCGTAATAAAAAAGTAAGTAAGTAAGACTCCATCAAAAAGTGAATTTGGCCCAAAATGGTCTATGCGCCCTTTGTAGCGGAAACAGTCGGTATGTTGATTAAAGTATGGTTCGCGACCGTAACATATATGTATTTTCAAAATTGTAATCACTAGAATCAGTAATACAATTCCTTAAATTAGTATAATCCTAAATGTCAAGTTTTCATGAAATAGTAATTCATTAGGATTATAAGAATCTATAGTGTTGTATTGTTGATTTTAATTATTATAATTCTATAAATACAGATTTGTTATGGTTGCGAATCATATACAACCTGAATATTAGGTTGTATGTTGATCTGAATATGATACGACCTGCAAATTGCAAAAAAACGTAAGAAAATTTGAATTTCGCGGGCGGAACCGTATTAATATTTAGAAAAAAATACCTACATTATCTTCTATCGGGTTAGATACTTAATTAACTAAAGGTAAACAAAAAAAATGTTTGAGTGTCGTGGAACACTCGGCTGGAACGAATTCGACAACCATGATTTTCATTTTGACCTCATTATCATTTTCAGTGCCTTCAAAAACGACACCCATGACGAAAAATTTGAAAATTTTCGCACCGCCATCTTGGACTCAAAAACCATGAAAATGACACCCATGTCATTATTATTATTTACTTAATTTCATTTTATAAATTTATGTTACATTTTTAAATAATAATTATAATAAAATTCTTTTTATTATTATTATTATTGATAAATAATAATAATTAAAAACAGAACAACATTTTTTTCTTATTAAAAATAAAGACGTCGTGACGGAATTTCATGATGGAATTTCATGGCGGAAAAATCTTAAATTTTTTTCACTTAGCCCCCCATCCGCCAAGTTCGAAAAGTCAGTTATGGAACTTCGTTCGAAAAACCACGTGAAGTCGTTAACCGACTAAATCTAATACCCGTCACTTCAGTTATAATGCTACGTCACAGTTGTACTCTTCAATTTAGCAACGTTTTAATTCGTTGTACTTATCTTTTTGGGTTCTTTACAATTTTTGTTTACCTTAATTAATTAATTAATTCGTTAATTACCCAACCCGATGGAGTCTATGTGAGTAGAGATTATACAGTACATAATTATAATAACAAAAAATGGGGTAAAATATTTTCCTATGCCTAGCAACATTTTCATTGTAATGGCGTCTGTCAAATTTACGATTTATTATTATTGTTTTCGTGAATGTTTTATACAAAAATATAAGATGCTAGGCAGTACTTACCCGTGGAATGGAATCTTTAAATGTTTTCCATGATTATGTGATGAGTTGTGACACCCTTTCACTGCACAGTACGTCATTTTTTTGCAAAATTGCGCGAGCTCTTTACAGTAATACTCGGTCTTGAGTACTGACGCCCCGAAAGCCGTACGTAGCCTTTAAAGGCTAACTTGAAATGGCTTCACTTTGCGTGCGACTACTGCGGTTCTAAGCCTATTAATTCTATGACGTAAGTTACGACTAGAGATAACAACACACATAAGTAGTACTATTATAATGAAGTTAAGTGGTATTATGTACATGTACAGTCAACCGCTCGTCCATGGTAACAATTTGACTTTGACAAGCCATTAATTTCGTCGTATTAAGGGCTGTTTTCGTAGCAACTGTTACTACTGACGATGATGTGCAGTTGATCGTACTACAAAAGTACGATAACAGGAAACAGCATATTTTTTCAACTTACCTCGTCCTTCGTGTAGTTCTTGATGATAAATTCGACATGTCTCAAAGTCTGGTTGTAGTATTCTTCGTAAGAACATCTGTCTATCTTCTCCGGATCTGGAAATAATGTACTTTTACTGTAACTTTATTAAAAGCCCCATTTCTATCTGCAATCTGTTTAAAGAATAATTTATATGAACGGCCCTCCTTAGTGGAGCCAGTACCGGGACAAGAAAAAGCTCAATGATACCTACTTTTGACAGAACAAAAAAACTGCTTCAGTTGTAACTATAAATCTAGCGCCTACATTCTTTAAGGTAACTGAACATCACTGGTAAAAAAAAGAAAAAAAACCAAGCATTTGTTTTAAGGAGTTACGACGACCAGGTGTGACTTTGCGGGAGGTTTTATTAGTGCGGGGCAATCCATAAACATCTAATCACACATAATAGGGGATAAACCCGTGCCATGCGAAGCACATTGTCGGCAGCAAAATGCGTCATCAGAGGCAAAATTATTAGACGTGACGTTCATTTCAAATAAAATCAAAGTTAAGTTATAAGTCAAATCTCTCATTAGTACCTATGTAATGTAAGCAAATAGCAAGCATTTCCGGAAACCACAAAAAATACATGGCAGGTAAATCAGGAAAATTAATCTTTTTCGTTAATTTACTATACCTACCTAGGCACTCTCACCATACTTATATAATACTAGTAATTATGTTTCTTAAATGAGACACATAACGTTTCACAGAAATAATGCAGATATGTACTGGTAGGTACTTACATAAAAATACAAATTGCCCCATACATATTAATGCAAAACAAGTCCCGCATAGTTACGGAATTCATCGCCTAAACATGCGGGATAATATATTATGATATTAGGAACTAGTCGTTATGAGTTAGCGTGAGCAATTATAGTACTGGCAGTTGTTAGCTTACATTGGTATCAGGGACCTAGGAATTCTTTCGTAGGTTTAATACCTAATAATATAATCTAAATGAATCTGACGACGCGCGACGGGGCGGGCGCCTGAAAGATGCGCCCAATTCACAATTCGATTAGGTAGGTATTTATTTATTTTGTTGACAATTTATAAGGCCGCCAGTAAGTCACAATACCCCCGTACTAGATTACAGTGGGGTAATACAGTATAATATATTAATAAAAATAAAATAATAAAATTCATTTATTTCAGGTAGGAACCCATATTAAACAACATCTTTAAATTATACAAAAATCAATGCACAAAGTATTTAAAATAAATATACCAAAAGTGATGCTTACTCACTAGTTGGGTCAGCGACCCAAAACTTATCCTGTGCGATAATATTCAAGTTCTTAGAAGTGGATAATAATTATGAAGATATCACATCTATATTTATAATTGTTGTCTAGTCACAATTCCGAGAATAGAGCAGAGCTGGTGACCGTCAATAATGCTATCAGTTTCTGGATTTCCATTTCAACATTCTCAGGGATTGTACCTCAAAAGGAAAAACCGGAACCCTTATAGGATCATTTCGTCTGTCAGTCTGTCAAGAGTTCAAGACCCTTTTTCTCCGGAACGCGTGGAGGTATCAAGTTGAAATTAATATCAAATACGCAGAGTCAACGCAATAAAAAAATACGGCCATTTATGCGACATACATAATGTTGATACTCGCAAGTAAATCAAAATCTATAGGGATAGAAAAATCCCGTAAACCTAGAATCATGAAATTAGGCAAGATACAAGGTTTTACAGCACAATTAAAGGAAAAAGTCCGAAAATTGTTAATTTGTAATTTTATCACATATTTTTTTTTTGGGATAAATTCTTTTTAACTACGGAACCCTGCACTGTGCGTGGTCCGACACGCACTTGGCCGGTTTTTTTCAGATTAACGCTTATTCTGTGAACATCTATCTAAATAAAAAACTACTTTAAACTGGCGTGATTATGTCATGATTTCAGGAAGATGGGCTCGATGTTTTTCTGCTTGATGATGCTCAGCTCATATCTGATTAACAACTGAAAACCCTCTCTAAAAATAGATACAATGATAGAAAAGGTACTTACAGTCGTGGCTGCACTGGTTTTCTATGTAGACCGTGTAGTAGTTGGACACCCGGTAAGACTCTGGCTCAGTGAATCTGTTCTCCGCATTGAGGATGCAGTTTCCGATCATGGAGTCTGATGTGTACATTACTTCGGGGTCGAACTCGCCTTGAGGCACAACCCACTGCGCAGATCTATGACATAAAAATTGCTAGATAAATCTTGGTGAATCGATCTGCAAAGGAACGCGGCGGATCAAGTGACATCCAGGCAAAATGTAGCCTCATGTTATAAATAATTTGTAACGTTAATTCCGCAAGGATGTGAAAACCACAATTATGTAAACAAGAAGTACTTACCTCTAATAATAAAGAGTAAGTAATTACAATAGCAATAGGTATTTTGTGATTATAGAACATGACTCATGAAAATATTGATGTTATTGTTAGGCTGGAGGTCGCCCTCAGCCTTACATAAGGAAAACACTGGGCTCATTACATGAATGAACTTAATACCAACATAAACATGGGTTTTGTTCATGTAATCCTGTAAAATTACGGTCAAAACAATACACTGGGAGAGGAAAAACAAGATACTAATTTGATTTTGCAAAAAAGGGGCTACCTAATTGGAATATTATCTTGGGAACGAGGATGGTACAATAGGTAATGTGTTTGTTTCCTCAAAGATATTTTGTGTGGTATGTTCCATTCAATAAAAATAAATACGAATAATGTTTGTATGATTGAATTGAATTAACTTGTTTCAGTTCAAACCGGAAAAAGGTCAGAATTTGATTATATGACCTAAGTATTTATCAGTCGATTTGACTAAAAATTTGATAAAATATCTAGCTGCCCTATGTTTCGAACGGAACGCTTACAAGAAGTAGAGAGCAGTAAGGTTGATCTTAGACCAAGATATTACAACGAAACGAAACTATTATCTAGGCATTAAAAAGTAAATAGTGTTGTGGTTATAAGTATTATTGCCATACAAATCAACTTTTTAGGACGCCGCGCCGTACCCACGACAAAACAATGTTGACAGTTACAATAAGCATAATAAGAAATAAACAATTAATAAACAATGCAACGTCTTCGCTTTTAGACTTAGTTAACCTTTTATAAATGGATCTTTTCTCTTAGAGAATGGAAAGCTGCTACTATCTATATATATATTCCAATATATATATATATATATATATATTCCAAAAAAATATATATATATATAAATGAATCCCTATTTCCCTTGGTCATCGCAACACACGTGAACGGATGGAACAATTTCGCCAATTATTTTTTTTGATGTTTTTGTGATTGTCAGGAGAAGGTTTTTATGAAAGAAAAAATTAAGAAAATTTCGCAGAAAATTGGAAAATTTCAGAAAAAAAAACATTTTAACTTCACGCGTTTACATTAGAATATTCATAGCCATGATAGGACAACGTCTGTCGGGTCAGCTAGAAATAAGAATCACGAAGCCTCGACCGACTGCCTCGTTGGTGGTGGTGACTGGGAAGTCGCGCTCTTTTGGTAGGTAGAAGGAATGTCTGGATTCTGGATTTGTGCCCGGTTCGGCAATAGACTCACACCCTTAGAAATTTTTCTTATATCTATGCTCGCACCCTTTTAGGGACATAACTGCGAAATGTGTAAGTCGTATTAAATATTGCGCAGCCCTTCGAGGACCACAGGTGTGATGTTAAGTAGGTACTTGTAGATACAATCAAAGTAATTACCTTTATCGCATATAATTTACTTGGTGTGATACAAAAACCTTACCAGCAGGAAACAATCTACAATTTAATGACCCGCACATGTATACTTGCGTAATATCATCAGATATCTACTTTAGGATCATGAGTGAGCATCAAGAATGAGCGTAACAGTTGGACAATAACACACATCGGAAGATGTTTTTTTTTTTTAAATCGTTTAGGTCTACCTCATAATATTAAACAAAGCACTTGATAAAATTGTTTTAAATAATCAATGGTGTGATTATTCTAAGAGCGTTTGTGTAGTGCGTTCGATCCGAATATGATCAAATATGGATTTGGATAATAGTAACGACAAGTTCACTGCGTATCCGATCTGAAAACGTTTGACAAAATACGGATCGAGAAAACCCTGACCAAATTTGGATGCCGCTTATGCATTGCGTCAGATTGAAATCTAAATTCGTGAATATGTGATAAGTACTTATGCTTTAACACACATACACATACACGTACATATGTTTTGACTTCGAGAAACGGTACCTACTTAGATCTAGTGTACAACCACTCAAACAAAGAGTGCAACAGCAACTTCGAAGAGTATTTTCTCTGATTCGGATAGGTACAGTCAGTGCACAAGTGCTCTTATCTACCGCATCTAGTTAAGGGCTGAGTCAGGATCTGATGATGGGATCCTGGAGAAATAGAGAGAACTCTTCCAATTTTATAGGCACACTTGAAGCGATTTGGATAGTTTTTAGAAGAGTACTTTCTTGGAGTGGTCCCATTTCATTTGGTGAAGATCTGATGAAGAACTTCTGAGATAGGCAACGGAACTCCTCAATAAATGATAGCAAATGGACTGGGATTGCTGAAATCTCATGTCTGTTTGTTGTTAACACCAGTTCATAACATAACATCACGCCAGTACGCTGTGAAGGGGTAAGCACATGTGAACCACTAAAAAGTGAAAAATAAAAACTTTTTTTACAAAAAAAATACAACCGACTTCCAAAAACAACACTACAAAGTGAAAAATAACTTTAATTTCGGAAGTCGGTGGCAAAAACGAAAAAACATTTAATCAGACACCGACTTCCGAAATTAAAGTTATTTTTCACTTTGTAGTGTTGTTTTTGGAAGTCGGTTGTATTTTTTTGTAAAAAAGTTTTTTTTAATAAACATTATGCTATCCAATGGTTGGTTGACACAATTACCACAGCATTATTACTTCATTCATGTTAGCCCAGACCGAGCTAATTGTAAAAACCATTTGGATAACACGTCGAAAGGGTTTTCACGATATGAGTAATTACGTGTTACCTAATTGTGGAACTGCTTGGGTTATACTGTTCAGAACGAGCATCCCAGCATTATTTATTTTGCAGGTATTTATCTATGGACTATTGTGTCGCCTGAAATAAATGGTTTATTATTATTATTACATAGTAATTACACTGAAAATCGGAGAAGTGTAATATTATGATCTCTGTCTGATTGGCATTGGGAGCAAAATAGCATATCCAGGCTTATAGATGGGGTCCCTCCCGGTGGGTTCCCGCATTGTTGAGGCGGGGAGGCTCAGTAGCCGTGGCTTGGTCACCCACGGTGAAGCGATGAGGAACTCGAGGAGGGGCCACTCGTTAGGGCTTTTGTCGGTAAGCCAACAACATAGCGGCCAACATGTAGGTTCCGGCGCCGCTTGGGCGACATCGCAACTGAGGCGGACCGCGATGTTGTATGGGAGGCATCGCGGCTGAGGGTTGGAGGCCGTGGTGGGAGAGGAGTGCCGGTATTGCGGTGCGCCGCTCTCCCTACCTTCCGGGGCCTTGATGGGGTAGCCACCGTCTGATGGCGGACGCGGTGGGGACGAGGAGTGTCGGTATGACGTTGGCCGCTCCCCGTATCCTCTGCGGCCGAAAATTGGCAGGCGCAGGGCCAATGACCTGACCCATAGCAGGGGACCACGGGTGCCCAGACAAGGGGTCGTCTCGCGCCAATATGCTGGTTTGGTTCCTGGGGCGGTCACGGCGTGCAATGTGTTCTGGTGCGCCGGTGATTGGGAGTACTCCCCAGAGGAGGGTCCGGTGACGGACAGCCGCGGCGGATTCACGGATGAGTGCTAACGCGTGCCCGTGTTCCCGCCGTAAGCGGCAGAGGAGGACACCGTGGAGTTTTAGTGGGTTAGAGTCCCACATGACTGCACTATCTCCCCGTGGTAGTGCAGTATGCATGAGCATTGCTCCAAAATAAAAAAATAATGCTTACAGATGAGGTAGGCTTTGGGCTTTGGACAATATAACGTGATTTTATGTAACATGTATTATACTTACATCACCTTAGCATCTTCCCGAGTAGTGTTAGTAAAAAATTCGTAATGTTATGCTGTAAATCCCCAGGGGACCAATATCCTGTCACTCGTGTCTCCAAAGCCATCGCAGATTACTCATGCGCGACGTCGTCAACCTCTAATCTCATTACTTTTTCGAAACTTTCAATGTCGCTAGACATGTCGTGTGAAGTCGGGCGACATCACGCGATGTCTTTGGAGATACGTGTCGTGTCGTGTGTTAGTCAACACTAATCTCGTACCGAAATTTCTGCTCCCCGCTATAGGTAAACACGGCATCGTAGCACTCGTAGACGGTGGTGTTGAGGATGACCTTGAGGTGAGAGCCCTCCGAGTGCAGGTGGTAGCCAGGGGTGTTCTCTAGCGCCCACCACCGCACGCCGCAATCCTTTGGCACTGTCAGCAGAACAAGGTTTTTACTGTTACCAGCATAAAACTTGATGATGTCTTTTAAACCTTAGTTTTGAATGATTTTATACGATAATAGAGAGCATACAAAAAGACAAAGAACAGATGTTATAGGGGATTGATAATAACGACCACTGATTATACAGGGTCAAATTGAATTACCTAGCTAGGTAAACTCCGCAGACATGATGAGTATAGATATCTAAACATGATCAAATAAAAAATAAATTAATTTGACGAGTTTTGTTTTGGGGTCATCAACCGCAGATAGTGTATCAACCGGAAATATCAGTTTTTAAAAAAAAAACTGATTTCTTTATGTAAACTTCACAAACACGATAAAACAAAAAAAAGAACAGATTTTCTCAACTCAGACTTCAAGTAACAACACTACCAGCGTGACCGTGTCGTTGACCTCAAAAAAAAGAATCATAGAGCTAGCTAATTTAATTTGACCGTGTAGATCGGCCTAAGATAGTACAAATGACCCAGATCGGTGGCAGGTGGATCGTGACCACCGCACCATGAAATCTAACTGAATCACCACCCTCGTACTGGCTCGGTACGAGTAGAATGCTCTTTTATTTAAGGCTTGAGTCCATATTGTGCCTGCAATAGGTAGGTTCAGAAGCGATGTTAGCAACCATGTAGAAAAACATTACTCTAGCCACTTACATGCCAAACAAACTTTCTTGAAGAAGGCGACATCGTTGTCCACCTTCAACTTTGCCGTGGTATAGTCGGCTATGCCCTGGCAGTTTCCTCTGCCATAAGCTACGACGACGGCAGCGCAATCCGGCAGCTCACGACATCTGGCCAGGCAGGCTCCGGCGAGGGAATCTTCATCACCGCTCGCCGAGTACACGAATACTGGAGTAGCGACCTCCGGAGCCACCCCTGACCATCGTGTAAACGTCACCGAACGACCAACCCCGCATTGTGCGTTGGATGCTAAAGTAGGCAAATAAAAAAAAGTTTTAAAGTGCAATTACAGACATTTTTAAAGCCACGATAGTTCAATAGAGAGATAATTAGAGATATCTTACTTGAGCAGTTATACTTCAGGTTTTACCTGTCGCACTGTAGGATACAACAAGAATAGATCCTAGCATACTAGTGCTACTACCTACCTACAAAAGTATAGACATCTATACTTACCTATGACAAATTTGGATATGCTTCGGCCAGTATTCATAAAAATATATATAAAAAAATGTGGTTATTCCATTTATGCACCCCAAAACATCCACATTCGCAGAAACACATGTCCGAGAATCTTATACCCTCGGCCTATAAATTCCATTTATCCAACTAGGCCTAGAGTTAATTTTTAGGCTGGATTTTTTGGGGTGGATAAACGAATTAATCAAAAGATACTGAGGGTTAATAAATTCACACCAGATAAAATAAAAAAAATACAGTCCTTAATGGCATTTGATTTGGTGTTGACTAGACAAAACAGTTATAATTTATATACTCTATAACCCCATAGCCTATACGTACTCTATAGCCCTATAGCCCAAAAAAAAAAAAAAAAAAAAAAAAAAAAATAATAATAAATACCCTACGTATTTATAGGCTATAGGGCTATAGAGTATGCCTACGCAAAATGAGTAAAATTACGCCAAGACGTCATCGTGTGTGAATCAAGTTTTCGAAACTTCGAAACCACAGACGGCTACACGCTGCTATATAAATGCGCGCTCGGAGATTCCCTCACAAGTTCACAACGACCACAGCCTAGTCAACTGCACACTCAAGTTTTCGTACTGCGTCTGTGCGTGTGTGAAGACTACTTAGTGTACATTATCATCATCATTATAATATTATCTACCCTGCATTTGAACTACTACTACTTAATAACATTTATGAAAACTCGAAACTTTATAAGGTCAGTCAATTTTTAAAAAATATTATTTATGTATTTATTAGGATCTCACCATCCGGTTTGAAATATGCTAAATAATAGGTCTTTACCTATGAAATTGCCGTTTTGTATGAAAAAATTTAAACGAATTTTTTTCATGCTTATTTTATTTGTATTAATCGAAGTAATCACCCATGCAATCAATGCATCTTTGCCAACGCAGTGGCAGTTTATTGATGCCCTTCTTAAAGAAATCAGCTGGACGGGAGGCAACAAATTCTTCAAAGGCATTTTGTACTGCCTCTCGGGTATTGATTTTTTTTCCCGCCAAGAAGTTATCCAAATTCTGGAAAAAGTAGTAGTCTGTAGGCGCAAGGTCTGGTGAGTAGGGCGGATGACGGAGAGCTTCCAACCCCAGTTCTTGCAACTTGGAGACCGTCTGCTGTGCAGTATGAGGTCGCGCGTTGTCGTGCAGGAGCAGCGGAGACGAGCGATTGACCAATGCTGGTTGGAGATGTGCCAGCTTCTCCATCATTGTGTTCAGTTCTTCACAGTACACATCTGAAGTAATGCTCACCCCGTTTGGTAAGACGCTGTGGTGAATCACACCGGCGCTAGACCACCAAACAGTTACCATCACTTTTCTAGGGGTAAGTTTTAGTTTAGGGCATTGTTTAGGTGCTGAACCAGGATCTAATTAACTTGCTGAGCGCTTGCGGTTATCAAACAGAATCCATTTTTCATCGCAGGTAACAATGCGGTTCAAAATTCCTTCATTTGTGTGTCTGTTGAGCAGTGCAAGGCACGTCTCGACGCGTACTTCGCGCTGGCGATCATTGAGTTCGTGGGGCACCCATTTGTCAAGCTTTTTTACCTTGCCAATTTGACGCAAATGGACCAATATTGTTTTGACGCTAACGTCGAAAGCTGCTGCTAATTCAGCCGTAGATTGTGTATCATCAGCTTCCACAATCGCCTTTAATTCGTCATTGTCGACCAAAGTCTTCGGACGACCGCGAGGTTCATTTTTCAGGTCGAAATTTCCAGAACGGAAGCGAGCAAACCAATAACAAGTGGTGCGTTGGTTTGTAGTGTTAGCTCCGTAAACGTCGTTGATGTTGCGTGCCGCTTGTGCCGCGTTGCTGCCACGACGGTACTCATATTCCATAATTACTCGAATTTTTAACGTATCCATGATGACGAAAAAGATTGAAATGCGATGAAAATGTAACACTAATCAATAAACAAATGACTACTTTTGGAAAAAAAATCCATGCTTTTAAAATAAAATTAATTTGAAATTAGAATTCTTAGCCAAACAAAAATTATTTTGATTTGAAATGGCCAGTACTGCAGAACGGCAATTTCATAGGTAAAGACCTAATAGGTTCAAAATAAATTTGGTAGCTTTTATAATTAAGCTGTTTCCAAGATAGTTTTGAAAAAAGAAATGTTAATTTTAGAAAATAAATTAAAAGCTTTAAGAGTCAATAAAAATAATATCTAGTACATAACATCATGCCTGTTGTCTCCGAAAGGTAAGGCAGAGGTGTACCTTCAGGACCCCCATTTCTTCACCGGTTGTTTTGTTAGTAGGTAAATAACATTAACTGTTCTGAGAAACGTATTCTAATCAAATGATTTGCATATATATATATTTTTAAGTTGGAAATACCGGTCCTTAAGGTCATTTGAAAAAAAACTTAGCGAAAGCTCTCATCATGAGTTCCTTTAGATATTTTTGTCTTTACCTCTAAATTCTTAAGAGGATACAACGATAATTTTGTGCTTTTAAAATTCCTATAAAACCAAATGTATATGGTTAAATCATTTGGATTTTCCATTTGTGTTATTTAACTATATTTTCTATTGTTGTACTAAAACAGAAACATGATTATTTGAATTCCAAAATAGCTCCGTCTATTTTGTCTTATACGATTATACGTACCTAACGTAGGTACCTAAACAGTTCAAAAAGTTCAGTTCAGTTCAGTTCAGTTCAGTTCAGTTCAGTTCAGTTGTAGTAAAATTTGCTTTATATCGAAGGTATTTAAATATGTCAAGAACTTACTAAGCTAAAAATAGATTTAAGTATAGCATTTTGTCGTAAATCTACAAGTAAATGAAGCGCGTTTAGTTCCGGTGCGCGTGAGAGTCTTCTATCTCTCTCGCGTAAAACTAGTCAGCCATAACGCCATATCACTTACACACCGAGCTAAACCACGTTTCAATATATCCTCTTAAACAGAAAAACTTAAATCATAGAACCTGACATCGTAGACCCGAAGTCCCGAACCTTATTTGCAATTAGTTTCATTTGTGTGTTTGAGTCTTAAGACAACTATTAATTAATGTTTGGGCTACTCACTTAACTCACTGTATTATGTGCTGACGGAAGTAGGTAGTTTTCATGAAAAGTTAGGTAATTTAAGAATTCCAATAAAGATATACAAGCTAAGGTATGAACTAAATATTAGTACGGGTGCCGTTAGTTTGAAAAAGTAATTTTATACCGGCTGAAAATCATACCAAAAACAGTTTCTTCTTAGTGCATAAGAGATCTAGGGTCAATTGCTCCAATAGTGGGTGAATCCAAAGTTAGAGCATGTCGAAGTTGTAAAAAAACGTATGAAAAAAGTTATTTCATACCGCGCCAAAATCTTATGGGACGATTTTTGAGATCATCTTCAACCCAAAAAAAAAGTAGACAGCTGCATGGAAGTGGGGGGAATAAACCTACAGGGTGACTTGTAATTTGACGTACGTATTCCTTCCAAGGCGTGGTAGTGTGACCCATTTGCAACAATTAAGCATCCCGTACAGCCTATGCGAAATTTTTTGAAAATTTCCCAGAATTCGTCAGTAAATATCACTTTTCTCTAAACTCTCAAATTGAATGGCCTTCATTGTTATTCCATTGGGTACATAGTACTTTATCAAACCGTTCGATGTAACACTTTTCTAAAACATCAAACATTAAAAGTTAAAGAAAGATATATTATTTTGTCCGACCGACTCTTAGAAACTTGTTCCTAAAAATACGAGTATAGGAGGCCATGTTTTAAATTGGACGGTGATAGGTTTAAAAGGTGATGTTGCAAGGCACAGAAATTATGAAAGTTTAGTTGACAAAGTTCCTGAAATTCAAAAAAAACTAGTTTTAACAGACTTTCGTTGCTGGCTGTAGTGGCTGTCCCTACTCCAAGATAATGTTCTAGATACATAATTTTGCTAATTGACATAACATTGAATCCTTTAACATAGTTAGGTTTTTTTTTTTCTGGATACATAATACGGAGCTGTCTTCGATAAAGCCTCGGCTATGTAACCCTCCTTTTTTCCTTCGCCGTAGTCGGGTAGAAATATTAGAAATCAAAGCCATACAAAAATTTTTGTAAGAGACACTTAGGTCGAATACAACGAATTGGATACTAATTAGTTTAAAAAATCGGTATAAACAAACAGTTTCTTTGAAAGCTAAGACTCAAATTATCAAAGATTAATATTGATTCTACCAACCCGCACTGAACCCTCGTGGCAGATTACGGCTCACTCCCTCTCACAGAGAGGAAGCCCTTGTCCCAGTAGTGGGAACATTATAGGCTGATTATGCTATGCTTAAGTATGCTAATACTAATTTGGGGAAAGAGTGACTCCTGGTGATTGGCTGCGCTACAGGTCGCGGGTTTGATTCCGGCAACGCGCACGAATCAATTATTTGTATGGCCTACTGATAATTGTGACTTGTGATTTTTATTTGTGCTATAACTACACGCAAGATATTAATAGTAAAAAACACTAATTATAACTTTTTTTTTCAGATGAATATCCTACGCGTATCCTGGCTGCTGTTGACGTTGTTAACGATTATCTTCACAAAGGCTGCGCAATCATGGGCCTACAGAATCCGCTGTCCCGAAGGAAAAATAGAAGTACGGTTACATAATACCGACTGGTGTATAATACGGAAAGACCAGTTTAGTGTAAATAGTTTAAGACTATTGAATGGACAACAAATTATAGGTTATCAATAAATTATAGGAATGAAGATTGTACTTTTGTTTTATTTGGAAAAAAGTCAAAAGCAGGTCTTTTAGAATTTCAATATTTATAAAAATTTTAATATATAGGTACTTAAGTACTCAAAAACATATTTTCATGTGAAAGAGCAACCTGAATATTTTTAAAGACCTTATGGCAGACAAGGCATGGGCATTGATTACTAAGAAACGTTTGAGGTTTTAGATTAGAATTTTTCAATCATCAGATAACTTTTATTTGGGGTATATGTTTGACATTTTGACAGCTTTTTTATAGAACATATGTCAAACAATAAAAGTTATCTCGACGATTGAAAAATCGGCCCAAGTCTAGTAAAGTTTTGATACATTTTCTGAAAGACGTTAAAAATAAATACAAAAATACCTCACACAAATGAATAAGATCCGTACAACACCAAGAAATCTGGCAGATAAAAAGAGATGGTCAGCTGTGGACTTCCACAGCAATTCAGCGATTGAAATGATGACGAGACGATAAACTTGCTTCCTATCAAATTACTTACGTACAGCATCGGAGAACTATAACAGATGGAAGGAAGCAATTAACTTCTACCAGCCGTCTATTAAGAAATACAGACAGGTAGAAACTAATGAAGCTGACACAATTCTAAGGGCTCTACAAAACTTAACAATAAGTACTTACCTATTATTGCCGTGTCAAAATACCAGCACTGCGGTATTTATTTTTTAAAAATCGCAGCTTTATGCTGAGATAGGAGCCTTTTTCGCCTCGCACCGGTCTTTTTAGGGTTTCGTTTACCAAAATGGTAAAAAGGAACCCTTATGGTGCGACTCATTCTGTCTGTCCGTCTGTCAAAGACATATCTCAAGAACTACTAATGGCTATCAACTTTGGAAGAGTTTTAGATGACGTTTGCCCAACTATTTTTCAAATAAGAAATAAAAATATACGTTTTTTTTTGCAACAGGGATTGAAAGGGGGTCTTAAAATTCGAAGTGGGGCTACTAGGGCATGTGGGGTATCATATGAAAGAGAGCTGTTTGCACATTCTCAAACATTTTTAGGGTTCCGTACCTCAAAAGGAAAAAACGGAACCCTTATAGAATCACCCGTGTGTCTGTCTGTCTGTCCGTCTGTTACAGCCAATTTGCTCCGAATCTAAGGACCGATTTAGTTGAACTTTGGTACACATATGAACTTCTGTGACCCAAACACGGACGGGTAAAGTAAATAAATGAATTTTTAATATGGGGGCCACTTTTAGGGGGCAAATAAGAAAATAAAAAATAAAACATTTTGCAGACTATACCGACATATGTGACATATCAAATGGAAGGGCTTACTATGAGGGTGTCAGATTTTTTTTTATAATTTTAAAATAGATTGTTTTAAAGTTATTTAAGAAAATAGACGAAAATTTACCATTCCCCGAAACTACTGAGCCTAAAATTTTGAAAAAAATACAGAAAATAGATCTTTACCTGTAGATTAAAGGAAAACCTATAAGAAGTCCGTGGTCTTAAAATAGCATGGTAAATCTCTCAATATTGTGAGTACAAACTTACATTTACAGTTGGATACATTCCAGGAAGAACATGTTTTTCAACTACATGTTAAGTTTGTTCTTGGGATAAATTCATCCCAACTACGGAACGTGCGTGGTCCGACACGCACTTGGCCGGTTTTATTTTTCTTTTTTTTTTGCCGTACCTATAGTTTTTGACTTTTGATGAAAAATATAAAAATAAATACCGTTCCCCCCCTTTTATCTCCGCAGTTTGCATAGAGAAAAATCTGAAATTATTCTTTGTGATAGAAGTTTATGTAAAGATTACAGGAAAAATAAAACGATGTCTCTAAATAGCGCACATTTTCAGAAATCGGAACGGAACCCTCGGTACGCGAGTCCAACTCGCTCTTGACGGTTTTTTTTTAATCTTTTTGTTCTTATATATATTTTTTTTTATGTTAATTTTGTTATGCTCCGTTTTTACTCTTTGTATTTCCTGTGCGTGTCCCAAATGAAATATTTTCATTCTTTCTTTACTATGAGCACCTATAGCTTAGCTTCAAAGGGATTTCTTCATAAACAAAACAAGTAATACTTATTTCGCGTCAAAGGCAACATTTAACTCCAATTATTTAACATAAATCTTATCACTACATAAATCATAAAGCTATAAATAATGAATCACTTACTATTAAAGATCATGAGCGACACCAGGACAATAACGACTCCATATGGCTGCATAATAATAGATTTTGATCACACTCAACCGCACTTATGACTCATTAAAGTAGGTATAATGAAGATACACAACTGTTCAATAATTTACGATAGTTAACATCACTTCACATTCTATGTTAAACTATTCCTCCGACGACGTACAAGTTCGCTGATAAGCATTGCTGGACGTTACGTTCAAACGGGTAATATTATATAAAAAGCCGTTGATGACCAAGGTGTGCCTACCACTGCACTGCTCAGTATGAAGGAACTCAACGTACACCAGGGTGATGAACCAATTGCGCAATTACATACAGATCGCTTTACATAAACTTTGTACGCACCTGAACAAACATACCACTCGAACCCCTTTTGAATGGAAACCAATTTTTACAACAAAATTTAAAAATGTCTAAGTAAGTATGTCTATTTAGTCATAAGAAAGCGCATGACATTTAATTTCAAACATAGTTTGGCGCCGTAAAGTTTGTAAGGTTCAGGTGGCGAGAGACGCTTCAGGATATCTAGCAAGTTAGCGAACTCGTGCGCAAGAGATGCGAGCGCAGGTAGCGACGGTCGTCAGTCACACCGCGGCTACTGAAACTGTATGAAGTGCAGGCGTCATGTGCCGGCCGGCCCCCACTATGCCAAGTATCCGTCGTTGGCGCGACCTTGCAGTTTATTATTATGGGTTTACAGACTACAATTTACAATAGAGTGACGAGTCAACGTCAAACGATAGTGAAAACGATAATAATGACGTTAGGCGCCCAGAACGGTGTGTTTTGTAACGGCGCCGGCGGCGGTCTATGCGGGCTAGTATATATAAAACATCGAAACGCTGAGGTTAGCATAATATGTGTTATTTCCCGATGTAATATCTAATTTTCGTAAATTGACGGATATTTCGCAAACATCCGGTCCGTTAAAAGGATGACTTCTTAATTCATAGACACAATATGCATGGCTCCACCCATACATCCTCCGACAAAGGTGCAGTTGTCCTTGTCATTATTAGAACCGGGATTTGACTATTGCGCGACCACTGTTCATGCATACTTACGAACATGAAGAGACGATCGATGTACCTATATTAGGTAGTACGTATTTAACCCCTAATAAGATCACCGTGATTTCCTTAGAATTCTAACTAAAATTTTGGATCTCCCAGTAACATAAAAGGGTTCCGTCAAAATCACGAGCAGTCGATGGCTACGATTAATTTGGGGACACGAAAAAATACAATAGCAATAAGAGTTAGTTGAGTGGACAGTCCCATTCCGACCTAGTAAAGCAATCTGTTATGTTAATTCAGTAACATTCATTCTATTGTTATGTAAATGCTGTTTGGACGAGTCGCGGTATCGAGGCAACTTGATAATACGCCAAATAAATTACGTGTACCTACATAATGCAGCTAGTACATTATCTACTTAGGTACACTGTAGTTGGTAGCCCTTGCAAGACAATTTTATTTTTCAATGACAGTGATTATATGAACAATGCATTTGCATTCCTTGAATTACTTGTAGCAATTTCCCTTTGCGTTGATGCACTATGCAATTTTCCTATACGTCTAAGAAAACACGAGTGCTTCAATAGATAAGTATAGGTATGTATATGCTTTGTTTTCAACATGACGTGTCTACCTAAGGCGAAACAAGTAAAAACTGATGCTAATTATGCATTGTTACTGTTTGTATTTATTGTGTTCAGCTTCAGAGTCTCCATTTTAAGCGCTAAATATTTACTTAATGATCACGGACAGTATGTGTCACTGTAACTTGGTTATATATATTAGGTCTTTACCTATGAAATTGCCGTTCTGCAGTACTGGCCATTTCAAATCAAAATAATTTTTGTTTGGCTAAGAATTCCAATTTCAAATTAATTTTATTTTAAAAACATGGATTTTTTTTTCCAAAAGTAGTCATTTGTTTATTGATTAGTGTTACATTTTCATCGCATTTCAATCTTTTTCGTCATCATGGATACGTTAAAAATTCGAGTAATTATGGAATATGAGTACCGTCGAGTCGTGGCAGCAACGCGGCACAAGCGGCACGCAACATCAACGACGTTTACGGAGCTAACACTACAAACCAAAGCACCACTTTTTATTGGTTTGCTCGCTTCCGTTCTGGAAATTTCGACCTGAAAAATGAACCTCGCGGTCGTCCGAAGACTTTGGTCGACAATGACGAATTAAAGGCGATTGTGGAAGCTGATGATACACAATCTACGGCTGAATTAGCAGCAGCTTTCGACGTTAGCGTCAAAACAATATTGGTCCATTTGCGTCAAATTGGCAAGGTAAAATAGCTTGACAAATGGGTGCCCCACGAACTCAATGATCGCCAGCGCGAAGTACGCGTCGAGACGTGCCTTGCACTGCTCAACAGACACACAAATGAAGGAATTTTGAACCGCATTGTTACCTGCGATGAAAAATGGATTCTGTTTGATAACCGCAAGCGCTCAGCAAGTTGGTTGGATCCTGGTTCAGCACCTAAATAATGCCCTAAATGAAAACTTACCCCTAGAAAAGTGATGGTCACTGTTTGGTGGTCTAGCGCCGGTGTGATTCATCACAGCTTCTTACCAAACGGGGTGAGCATTACTTCAGATGTGTACTGTGAAGAACTGAACACAATGATGGAGAAGCTGGCACATCTCCAACCAGCATTGGTCAATCGCTCGTCTCCGCTGCTCCTGCACGACAACGCGCGACCTCATACTGCACAGCAGACGGTCTCCAAGTTGCAAGAACTGGGGTTGGAAGCTCTCCGTCATCCGCCCTACTCACCAGACCTTGCGCCTAAAGACTACTACTTTTTCCAGAATTTGGATAACTTCTTGGCGGGAAAAAAATTCAATACCCGAGAGGCAGTACAAAATGCCTTTGAAGAATTTGTTGCCTCCCGTCCAGCTGATTTCTTTAAGAAGGGCATCAATAAACTGCCACTGCGTTGGCAAAGATGCATTGATTGCATGGGTGATTACTTCGATTAATACAAATAAAAAATGCATGAAAAAAATTCGTTTAAATTTTTTCATACAAAACGGCAATTTTATAGGTAAAGACCTATTATAACAAGACATTGTAGTCAATCACGAATGATGTGATAAGGCAACGGTGCGGTTAAAAGAAGATGTAGAGACACAAATTGAAAAGAGTATGCTTAGATGATATGAAGGATGAATGAAAGGCGATTAACAAAAAGTATTTACAAGGCAGATGAGTGGAAACGCCGTGAGGGGACGCCCTAGGAAGACATATTATAATGACCTTATTGGTGATAATCTTCAGAAAGGTCAGGTGCGTAGTACTCGCAACCGGCGTGCGTGTATGACCAGATGTATGAACGTAAACGAGGCAAAATGAGTATGTAAGGCGCGTAGCAGATGGCGTTCTGTAGTTTCTGCCTAACCCATGAGAAGAAGGCGTGAGTTTGTATACACAAACTCAAAAATCCTCAAAAAGGTTCTTAATTCGACACGTATTTTTTTTTTTTTTTTTTGTTTGACCACGCATAACTTATTATATATTATTATATAACTTACATAGTCGTCCGATTTGAAAAAAAAATTGTTTTATTCGAGAGGGTATACATCAAAGTTGGTCCCATATGAAATTGATTAACTTTGCTTGGATACTTTTTGAGTTAGCTTCAATAATACGTATTTTTTCCCCACTTTTATATGGATGATGTTCTAGTTAGTTTTGCAGGTAGTGGTATTAGAATTTGTGTGGAGTAGGTACCACAACTAAAAAGTGAAAAATAAAAACTTTTTTACAAAAAAAAAAATACAACCGACTTCCAAAAAAAACACTATAAAGTGAAAAATAACTTTAATTTCGGAAGTCGGTGGCAAAAAACGAAAATAAATTAAACCAGACACCGACTTCAGAAATTAAAGTTATTTTTCACTTTAGTGTTGTTTTTGGAAGTTGGTTGTATTTTTTTGTAAAAAAGTTTTTTTTTCGGGTAACTTACATCTGAAGTAGACAATATCCCTATAGGTACAACATGAAACTGAAGGCCATTGTACAAGATTCCACTGATAAACACTGAAAATTTAAATTGAAACAAAAAAGATTGGTACAAAATACCTACTTATAACATAAATTAGGAAACAAATAGTACACGATCAACCAACACAAACTAAAAATCATTTAGACGCATATAACTACTCTGTCGTAAAGAAGCTTTTCACCAACAAATGCCTAAGCCGAGAAACACTGGTATTGAATATATCCAAATCATGTTCACCAGACGGTTTATTAAAACTTCTTCTTCTTATGTAGTCAATCAAAACGGCAGTTGCTAAGTGTCCCAAGCCGAACAGCAAATGTAGATGATTTTTAAAACCAAGAAACCCGCATAAAACAAAGATTTGTACCTATGCAAGATAGGACTCTGAAAATAGAGTGCCATAGAGTATAGGGACCCTGGAGATTGGGGGCAGATATTTTAAACAATTAAAGAACACAGATATATGTAGCAGTCGCCTCAAACATTGCTCAACAACATTTCCGGGTTTCAAGATACCTACATTCTTGAGGTGCTCGTGGCTAAGTAATAACAGCCGCACGGGTCGATCCATCAGGTTAAGCTATGCTTGCCGGGGTTGGTCCATGGATGGGTGACCATCTTTACATACCGAGACTCCTCCGTGCCTCGGAAAGCACGTTAAGCCGTTGGTCCCGGCTGTCATTCGTGGATCTTTGACAGTCATTACGGGTCGTCCGAAGCCCGAAATTCTGACAACCAGTCTTACCAAGGGGTGTCGTATTACCCAGTTAATGGGTTGTGGAGGTCAGATAGGCAGTCGCTCCATGTAAAAATACTGGTATTCAGCTGCATCCGGTTAGACTGGAAGCCGACCCCAACATAGTTGGGAGAAGGCTAGGCAAATTGAATTGAAGATACCTACATTCTTACCTTAGTCTTAGTGTGTCCGAGTCGCAACGATTGTAGCAACCTATGTTTACATTATTATGCCAAGTTGTAGTTTTTAGTTACAAGCATGACAGCAGTCTGATAAATTATAACATTCTTCAAAGTCACTCAAGCCATTGGTGTGTAACAAGTCACTCATACATCTTATTCTTCTCGTACGTATGCACAACAAAGACTAAATACCGTGATCTAGTATTTCAATATTTATTGTAAACGATTTGAACCTTATCTTTATTACCATAAGGTTCAGTGTTGCTTGCTTATTGGTTGAGGTCAGTTGACACTTGCAATTTACACTCATATTATGTATTCTTCCTAGTTACAGTCTGACCATGTAGTTTTTCGTATCTGTACCGTAATATGTACATCACAACCATCAATGACGTATTTAATTTTTTTTGGAAATAGATTTTTACGTACCTACATAATAAGCAGTTTTAAATAAAATTTCAATGAGCTATTATTATTGAGTTATTTTCAAACAAGCAACCAATAGTAAAGAGCAGCTAATATTCGAAGAAGACCTGAAATGTAAAAGTCATTAATATTAATTAAAATAACAAAAACATCATTTCTTTCCAAGCATATATTGATAATCACGCGATATGCTTAAAGATTTCCAATTTTTATATGTGCTACGAATTTTCAACAAACTTTATTGTGCTTTTCTTTGTTTATAATACTTCATGCACTCAAGCGGCCAACATAAAGGGCTGTGTATATTATATAAAAAAAACTTCAGGTACTTCGAACAATACTTTGGTTGAATTTCAAACAACTTGTGAGTTAATTAGATTCCTTATTTTAAATTGCTGACTATATGGATTAACATGGTTAGATTTTTATCTTTTTTACTATTCTAGACTTAACTGCAACATCTATTGTAACTATGAAAATAATTTGTTGTACCAAAAAATGCCTGATACCATAATAATACAGCCTCGGGTTACATTCAAACCACTGCAATTAAATTTGCATTAATGAATTACATTAAAACAATGTGTCCAAAAATATCAAATATATCCTTACCTTTGGCAAATAACATATTGAGTACTCTGCAGTCAACCCTTTGTAAATACTTGTCGTTACTTATCATTAATAGAATTTCATGATATATTATTATGACATACTGAATATCTCACAACCCATATTCTCTAATGTATTATTCATACATATCAACTATGTTAGCAATATAATTTAATAACAATATGTATTTAAATCAACAACAAAAATATAATAAAATAATAACGAATAGCTTTCACAATAATAATGAAAAAAGCAATATAAGGTTCACCGTAATCAGGTACGCGAAAAAAAGAAAATATTTGGCTTCAGAAAGCTGACTGCGTTTTGTATGGCAAAACTGTTGACTTGACGTCCTACAGACTGCTTGTGGGAGTTCGCTAATTTTTGTTTACATACTATGTTTTGCAAATATTATTTATTTTTAACAAATATTTGAATTTCAAATATTCTAATGGACCTAACCCCAGTCAAACCGCAAGACACGTTATTGAAACAAATTAAATTAAAGGACAATTCAAGGACCTTTGTTTGTGCGGTTTCAGTCTTTATCAGACCCCATACAGAACTTATCAGACAGCAATGTTTGATGGTTCAGAGCGCTATATTTTAAGAATTATTTGTGCGATTATTTTGATACCGTGAAATTAACGAACTTCCACAGCAATCTCTAGTACGCTACACCGTGTATGACCATAAAATCGACTAAAACTAATTGGTGGGTATGCGGTCTCGCAGGTAAGAGAGTATGGAGGCGGTGCCCTTAGCCAAGATGGCGTGCCGCGGCTGACGGAAACAGTTGCCCATCAGCTCCAAGCTCCTGGAACAATGGAACTGTTCTACAAATATTGTTTATTAACATGCTACACTTTTGAATGAATAATGGAAAAAAGATCCGTGTCATTTTGATTTTACTAACGCTCAAGGTGATATTTTAATATTATATTCGAGAAACACATCGAAACAACGTTTTAATGCATCCTTTTCAGTCGCGATCCCAGACATCAGTTTCTATTGGCTCATATAATTAGGTATGTATTTTCATTCATTTATTTATCACGTAAATCATCAAATCTATCTAAAACTAGATATAGTTTTGTTTACAATCTACTTTCAATTTAATCTATTGTCCATTCATAAATATGGAAACTTACGTGATTGATTGTCTTTGATAAACTTCTAAATTTTGTGTTTTGTGGATTATAATGACATCAATCGATGTTAATGTGGTATATTGTGTATACGGCAAGACATAGTAAATTTTCTTTTTGAAGTGGAAATATACGAGGATAAACACTTTTTTTAGCTTGGAGAAATTGTCAGAGAAATGTATGTAAACAACGTTATGCCCGAAAAAGGAGAAAAGTTTATTTCGAAACTATATAATAACGACTAAAACCACGCAATGGTCCTCAACTGTACCTTTTAGGGTACGAGAAATGCTCGCGCGTTCGGTTCCACTGCTATAGATAGATAGATAGAATACTCTTTGTTCGGGGTTGGGGTGAGTTTAAAGATAAACTAAGATTAAAGATTATAAAGTTATCTATATTTCAGTACAAATGGGATAACGATTAAAACTAATGAGCTGAACGAGATTAAGAAGTCAGTACGCTTTTGGATAGCATATCGGACGCGACTCAATCTCAATCTCGTTCAGCTCATTAGTTTTAATCGTTATCCCATTTGTACTGAAATATAGATAACTTTCTAATCTTTAATCTTAGTTTATCTTTAACTCCTTGCGTGTCGACTGTACACCTGGGTGTACATAAGGAAAAATCCTTTATATAATAGGTATATAAGCTTATATCATACATTTATAAACGTATAAAAACATCATGCGATGGGAAAAAATCATCATCAGTAGTTGTGAACCTATGGGGTTCGCAACTAAACCGCCCCCTCCTCCCCCTGGGGTTTTGGGTTCATAAATTAATACATAATTTACATCTAAAGGGAAACACCCCAACCCCGGACACT
This sequence comes from Cosmia pyralina, assembly GCA_946251885.1. Classification (NCBI taxonomy): domain Eukaryota; kingdom Metazoa; phylum Arthropoda; class Insecta; order Lepidoptera; family Noctuidae; genus Cosmia; species Cosmia pyralina. Next base: position 20,746,915 of record OX276346.1, read on the forward strand.
CTTTATTATGTACACCATAAAAGTTACAGATATACGAGTAAATGTTGAAATTTTACATATTCATATTTAAAATTACATCATTTTAATTTTTTTTTCTTTAATTTTTCATATTAGTTTTTTTTTTCTATTTTTGTTGCATATGTAGGTATTGTGTACGTTTATTGACACACGTACTTAATTTAGTACAAGCATCTTAGCTGCTATAAGAGGTCACTTCTTTTAGCTTGACCTCGCTTGTCTCACCAGCGACAAGTGAACCTGGTGAGTTATTTTTGCGCTAGCTGTAAGGTGAGGGCGTTCCGTCCTCTCCAGTCACATGTCTCTCAGGGACTTCAGTTACCACTATAGATAGGGTCTGGCAATACTCGTCAGTGCAATAATCCATGATGGAACTTTTACACAAAAGATCATGTTCGTTTCTATGGCTAAACAAACAAGTTTATTCAAGAACCAAAAAATTCTTTGATTACTTCTCTCTATTTTGTAAATGTTTACGCCCAAAGTCATCAATCTCAAAAATTTTGTCTATGGTTATAACCTGATTTGCCTTACTATTCGCAATATTGGTGTCAATACCACTCCACGAAACAAATCTTTGTTACCTTATAATTTTTAACTTTTAAAATAAATTTAGGGAGAACAGTGGCGCCCCAGTGGTAACGGCCCCGACTAAGGTTCGAACCCAGACAGGCGCTTTACTTACTGTAATTTATTTCATCACCACTGCTCTCAAAACGGTGAAGGAAAACATCGTGAGGAAACCGGCATGTCCTAGAACCAAAAATTCGAGAGACATGCTATATCTACCAACCCGCACTGGGCTCACGAGTTGGATTGCAGCCCAATCCCTTTCACAGAGAGGAGGCCTGTGTTCCAGCAGTGGGAATGTTATAGGCTGATTGTGCTACATTAAATATCTGATCTATTATACTAAACTCACCTAAGATGTGTGAAGTGCCCCAACTCCGGCGGTACAGTGAAGATACTGTTATTACTGAGGTCCAATACGGCCAGTTTCTTCAACTTAGCTAGAGCATCAGAAGACACGTTGATCTCGTCTATCTTGTTCTCAGCAGCTAACAGTATTTCGAGGTTCTCCAGATCGTACACACACCGCGGTATCTTCGTGAATCTAGAAGAAATATGCAAAGGGTGAGTTATATTATTTGTTGGAAGGGCAGTAACAGGGTAAAAGTAATTTTGCACGTTTTGTTTTTTTTTTTTTTCTATCCAGGATAAACATGCGGTTGCCGTCGCGCAAATCATCCCAAAAACCCTCGGTGTAAAATGTATTTTTTAATACCTACATCGTATACTAGGGCTGCGTGTGTGTATCATTAACCCAGAGAAAAGAGATATTTGCAAATAAATGATTTAAATTTGAAAATTGTCTCTTATATGGAACCATACTTACTTATTATTAGAAATGACTAGTTCTCTCAAGTATTTCAAGTCGCCTAGTTCGAGCGGCAGATCCATGAGGAGGTTCTTGCCTAGGTCGATGTACTGCAAGTGCTTACAGCGGTTGATTTCCGGAGGAATGCACGTCACGTTGTTTGATGACAGCACCAGCGACGTCAACGTATCGCTCAAGTGTACGATGCTGTAAGGAAATTAATATTTTATTGATGTTATAATGATATGTATGTATATGTATTACAGAGGTATAAGGAACAGGGAGTAAAGTTCACTCATCCTCTACAAACAAGGGATATTGTATATAATACCAGTCGCGCGGTAAACTGCTTGCGCGATGCAGGATGTTTGTGACGTCAGATCTGTCCGATCTTTGATACGTAGTTCGCATGTGGCGTTGTAGATTCCGACACAGTATCATCATCATCATTCTAGCCGAAAGACGACGACTGCTGCACATAAACCTTCCCAGCGTCGCTCGGCACATCAGCTGGTCCTGTGCTTCTCGCATCCAGTGGATTCCCGCGAACTTCACCAGGTCAATGGTCTACCTTGTTAGAGGCCTACCAACTTATGTGGCGTGGCACATTAGATGCAGCACGCAGAGCTGAAGGCTAATTAATTCCCGTAATTAAAAACGTTCAAAACCTAGTCGCAATCTCATCGACAGTCAATGTCAAAAATGTATGTTAATTTGAGTTACTTTTTACATGCTTGATACTGAGATAAGAATATGAACGTTCTAAAATAGGGAAGTTGCCCCTCAGATGGACGATGGGGCCGAAAGGTTCTAGAGTGCGATCGCGTACCGGAATTTATTTTACATATACGCTAGTGATTGACTAAATCGGAAAGTTATTGATTCTTCCATGTATTATTGTACTAAAAATTACGTGAGGTCTTGAAAATAAATAATAAACCACATAAGTATATATACTAATACAATATAAATTAACATTATGTAGCCAGAAAAATATATTATTTAGTAAATCAAAAAAAATAAACAATACGTACGAGAAAATCAAAATGAGTGAAAAACATTCCTTCACATGGGTCTTCCAAACGTTAAAACGGTTGAAAAATTGAAGAATCAATATATTCATTAGGCAATCGACATTGTTGTCGATAGCGTACGTAAGTGGATCTGCACAAGCACATCACTAACTCATCGCGATACAAGCAGCCGTACTACGCAATGCATCCGCAAAATAAAGTATCGTTTTGTGATTTTTACATTGCTTGTCCAGTCATACTTAGATAGTGGTTAAGAACCAATGTATTCACTGCAAAAATAGTACAGTCGCTGTGATATATAATATGAAAATAAAAATAACGTAGAAAAAGCAAGAAATATTTTACGATTTGTTGTTTTTCATTATTTTAAAATAATTTTACTTGTATAATTATGATAAGTGATTCCATGATTTATAAAGTTTTTGGTTTGGCTTCGGTTTTTACAAGAAACCACTGAACAACACGGCATTCTTAAATGTTGTCACGATAGCGGTCGAAAGCGCACTAGTTCGCAGAAACGGCCATTTGCCTGTGATATGAGCAGTATGATCACGACGCGCGGACACCGATACGCCCCCTTGCCACTTCTCCTGTTCTTTATGTTTCTATAATTCGCCTAGTCAAAAATATTATATTGTTGTTTTGCCACTCAAATATTTCAAGTATGCCAGTCATTTAAGATGTAAAAGTGGTACTTACCCGGGTGGTATCGCATTGAGCTTATTCTTGGACATGTCAACGGTGTGCACGTCGACCTCGGCGGCCGTAGTGAACACGTGCTCGGGCACGTGCGACACTTCGCGGCCCGGCATCATCAGCGCTTGACTTTTCTTTAGTGTGTACCTAGTTTAAAGGGGAGGAAGAGATACTGAATATTATTAACAATCCTCCCGCGGAACGCAGCGATACTAAACACATGCAGACTCGTGTGAAAGTTTCTGCAATGTGAATCAAAAAGCCCACATCAAAATCAACCGCACTTAATCCAACTGATAATCACTTGGCTTAGGCCACAGAAAGTCACAGAAAGTACATATGAAGTCACTTTGGTACTTGCCCGGATTTGAACCCATAACCTCGTGCATGAGAGGCGAGGCCTTAACCACTGGGCCATTACGACATTTATTAGTTTCTCCTAATTCATGCGTAAAATTATAAGTAAAAGACACTGTGACAAGTAATGACAATGACAAGAATGGATTTTATAAGCATTGTAATAAAGTCTAAGATATACTTATTAGAGAAATGTAATAGTTTGTTGCTGGGGAGTTTGTTGCATCCTATACATTCATCCAGGGTGGCTGATAGCAGCTGGATGAGAGTTGCGAGAATCGAGCTGAATGGCGTGCAATTGGAAAGGTCTATGTCCAGTGGACTGCTATAGGCTGATGATGATGATGATAATACATTCATGCCAAAACATTCAGTATTCAGGGAGTTGCGACAGATGGGCAAATGAGTTCAGTCTTAACATATTTTAGTAAATGGTTAGGATTAGGGTGTCCAGAAAAAATCATAATTATAATTTAAGTTGAATAAATGTATTATTTATGTTTTGAAAAATATTAAAAATAACAACCTAACTTAGTAATATGCTCACTTATCAGGCCATTCGTCAGGCGTGAACCTGGCTTCGCTGACGACCTCCTCGGTGATGCGATCTCGTAGGAACTTCATCATGCGCTCCGTGCCTCCCCGGATGACATCCTGTCGCACGAACGACAGCTTGTTGCCTTCCATGTTGATGCTCTGCAACTGGGATAACAGGCCTAGGTTTCTAGGTAACCTACAAAAAATACCAAGTTATATTTTTGTAAAATAATAAGTTTGTGATGGTACAAAAGAGGTCGAATTCGTGCCCAAACCTCATCAATTCATGGTAGAATGACATAGCAATAAATATGTATAACAGCAGCCCAGCGTGTTCCCGTCAGCCTTAAAACTTACAGAGAGAGTAATGTGATGATGATATGGGTCATTGGTTTGATTTTTGGCAGGTCAAGGATTTTTTACTGGTATAATTTATGATGGTCCATGAGTATTCAATTGTTTCTTTAATATAATGAGACACACACAGTCACAACAAAGTATATTTTAATAACACTATAGGGCTTGTGGGTATGTAATAACAGTAGCACGGGTCGATCGATCAGGCTAAGCTATGCTTGCCGGAGTTGGTCCGTGGTTGGGGTGACCATCTTTACATACCGAGACCCCTCTATGCCTTAGAAAGACGTTGGTCCCGGCTGTCATTCGTGGATCCTTGACAGTCGTTACGGGTCGTCAGAAGCCCGAACGGTAACCCACATTATTTCTTCTTAGTGTACTGTTAATTTTTAAAATTCGAAAATATAATAGGTTGGGGAAAAAGTTTCTTCGCTTTTTTTAAGAAAATTCAAAACATTTTTTAATATACATTATTTATATTTATCTAAAGTATGTAGGTACCATAATGTTCGATAACTTTTTGCCATCTTGTAGGTAGGGACATGATCCCATTGCTATAGAAATTTTGGGACTTCTGATCAAAATACCGCGACTAGTGGTTTTGGCAGTCCTCTCGTGATGTTAACCTGACACTGTTTAAAGAATTCTGAAGAGACCGAAACAGGTGGAAATCTGAAGGTGCAAGGTCAGGACTATACCGCGAATGCATTAACACCTCCCAGCCAAACTCTCTTAATTTTTGCTGAGTGGCTAAACATGTGTGAGGTCTAGCGTAATCATGATGAAAAACCACACCCCTTCTGTTGATTAATTCCGGCCGCTTTCTCTCAACTTCTTGCTTTAATCTCATCAGTTGTTCGCTGTAGAGTTCAGAATCGATGGTCCTGCCTGGTGGTAACAGCTCATAATGAATAATGCCCTTCCAATCCCACCACACACACAGCATCACCTTGTTGCGAGTAAACCCGGGTTTCACCACAGTCTGTGAAGCCTGACCGGCCTTTGACCACGACCTTTTTCGCACGTTCTTGTCGTACGTGATCCACTTTTCACCACCAGTTATCAGCTTCTTCTAAAATGGTTCGGTTTCATTACGTCGTAATAAAGAATCACAAATGAGTACACAGTTCATTAGGTTTCTTTCAGTGAGGTCGTGAGGTACCCAAATATCGAGCTTTTTTGTGTACCCAGTTTTTTTCAAATGCGCCAAAACTGTTTTGTGGTCATTTCCCAGTTCTTCAGCTACGTCGTAACTACTGATATGCCGATCTTGCTCCACTGTTTCAAAAATGGCATCCATTTTATCCATAATAGGGTGACCAGAGCGACGTGCATCTTTGACATCAAAATTTCCGGATTGAAAACGCTTAAACCATATTTGTGCTACCCTCACAGACACTGCACTGGGTCCATAAACATCGCAATTTTTTTTCGCGGCTTGCGTTGCATTTTTACCTTCTTTGTAGTATAATTTTAAAATGTATCGAATTTCTTCATTAGATTCACTCATCTTGACAGTACGAAAAACAAATGAAAATCACACATTTTCCTAATTTGAATTAGGAATTATGTTCTTTAAAATTTAAACTTTTAATGATACCAAAACCAGCCAGATACAAATAGTATAGCCAAAGAGATTTTATTTTAAGTTCATACATACTATAATGCGAAAAGACTTTTTCCCCAACCTAATATATTCAAATTGGGAATTGTGGTACACCATTGTGGAGACTAAAGGTGAGCGTCCACTGGTCCGCGCCGGCCGCAACGTACGCACGGCACACTATGGATATCAGTTTACTTTGTATGAATTCATAATAGCACTGCGTCCACTACCGGTACCGCCCGCATTTTCATTTCTTCATACAAACAAACCAAAATCAGTTGCGTGCCGTGCGTGCGTTGCGGCCGGCGCGGACCAGTCGATGCTCAGCTTAAATTATCAGTCCTCTTTTTTATTTAAATGTCGCCTAAATAGTACTTACAGCACTGATTCGATTTTTATGATGAGAAGTGTATTATTTTCACGTCTTTTATTTCATTTTAAAAACCAAACAAACCTCTAAAAATAACACGCGATATAACATAAGATTGGAACGATGGCTATGGATAGATGGATAGATTAATCTAAAGGCATACTCACTTATTCAAATTGTTGTTAGTGAGCTCAAGCCTTTTTAGCTTCTGCAACAGTGATATGTTTTCGGGCAGCACTTCCACTTTGTTGTCCCTAATGTTCAACACACTCAAGTGCTGCATCTGGTCACAAAATTCGTCTGTAATTTCCTGAAACAATAAAAGAGATGGAAATGCTTTTGTTGAAATTATTTTTATTCAATATGTGATGGGTCTTACACAAAGCAAAAAAATCGCCTAGCCTTTTCCCAGCTATGTTGGGGTCGACATCCATTCTAACCAGATGCAGCTGAATACCAGTATTTTACATGCAGCGACTGTATATCCTTTACACAAAGCACAGTAAAACAATAATTTAGGAAATCTTGAGGATTGCGTTATTGACTGAAAACCTCCTTTTATTCATGGTAAATAAAATACCACACCCTTACAATTTGTGTGCTGGCAACATTGCATGCAGTATGTGAGGGATTTTTTTTTCCAGAAAACAAAATAATTATGCCTGCAATAATGTTGCACTACTTTTGTTCACAGCTTAAAGGGGACTTTGTAGTATTGTTCAGGATCAATACTCCCAGTTACCTTTATAAAATTATTAGCAATATATAATTCTTTAAGGGCGGAACACCCATAAAAGTCGGGTAGTTCTTCAATGTCGTTATGATTCGCGTCTAATATTTCCATTTTTCTCAGCTCTCCTAGTGGTGGTAACTTCTTTAGGCTATTGTGGCTGATATTCATTTTCTTCAAATCTGAAAGAATATAAGCTTTATTTATGTTGTTTTTGGTCAAGCTAGAACTGATTGAACTCAAAAAATCATCTAGTTCTAGTATTGCCTAATGCTATGTATTATTGTATTCAATCAACTCAGCCTATCACAGTCCACTACTGGATATAAGCCTCTCCCAGGCTGCGCCACAACACTGTCCTCCGCCTCCAGCCTGTCCCAGCCACCTTCTTAAGGTCGTCGGTCTATTTAGCTGAGGGTCGTCCCACGCTACGATTGCCGAGCCGATACGAGGTCTCCACTACAGGATTCGTCTGCTCCACCGGCCATCGGTCCTTCGACAAACGTGGCCAGCCCACTGCCACTTCAGTTTGCTTACTCTGCAAGTTTGCTAGCTTGCAGAGTATTATTGTATTGCCTAGGTATTTGAGCTACAAAAAATTGTTTCTTAACTTTGCTGAATCACTTAACACATTTTATTGCTACAACAAAGATAAAAGCAAGTACTTTTTCACAATCAAATCAACAATTAGTCACGTAATGCCAAGACAACATTAACAATGCATTTTCCGCAATTGACTTACCAGCCAAACAAAATATTTAGACACCGGTTTTGTAGAATTTCCACATTCGCATGAGTTTCATTATTTTGGTGAAGAAGAAGAATTAGTTACAGTAGTGATAAGAGCCGACTACTTAAATATATTTCATTTGTTTTTGGAGATAGAGCAACTTAAAATGTAATCAATGCTTTTAAATCAGTCATTGCAGCTCACACAAATGTCAACCTTAACAACATATTCAGTGAGTTGATTTTAAAATGACAAAAACAATCATTGTTGACAGAAATCATTTTAGTTTCAAAGGAATTTGAACCATATTTGATGGCATTAAGGTTTTTTACTTAGGTAAAAAACCTTAATGCCATCAAATATGGTTCAAATTCCTTATATGCCTTGAGGTTAGCCTCAAGGCATATTAACCATTCAGATGACCCACACAAGAAATTATTATGTATATTGTTCAGCATAATATCATCATAATCATAATTATGTTACATAATAACATAACAATTTCCTTTCCGTCAGGTTTTTAACTAGTTATCAATATTTACGGCCGCATTCTATAATATATCTCAATCCCAATCTTGATCCTGATCCTTGTCTGTAACCAATCAATGGCGAGTTCGTTAATCTGAGTCTTGGAGAGGGCGAATCACAAGCGTCCGTCAAAGACTGCGGATTGAGATACATTATTGATTTCAGTTTCATTACACTTTATAAAGATATGACCAGATATTACTAAACCCTAGATTAGCATAATCAGCCTATAATGTTCCCACAGCTGGAATACAGGCCTCCTCTATGTCGCCGGGCCAGAATGTTGGAGGATGTCACATGTCTTCAAATTTTTGGTTCTAGGATATGCCGATTTCCTCTGATATTTTTCTTCACTGTTTTGAGAGCAGTGGCGATGAAATTAAATACACAAAGGAAAGTGCCTGCCTGGTTTCGAACTCACAACCTACAACTTGTTAGTCAGGGGCGATTGCACTGCGTCACCACTGCTCTTAGCCTAGCTAGATTATTACTGCTGAATTTGTTTTAATGAAGCCAATAAGAAAATAATTACCTCGAAGGTTAACAATATCTGGGGGTAGCTCTTGAAGCTCATTGTGTGATAGATTAATTTCCACTAACCGTACCAAATACCCCATCCCTGGAGGTAACTTAGTCAATTTGTTGTGCGATAAGTCCTGGGAAATAAAATAGTTATGTTTATTAATTTATTACTGCTTTGTTGTGTGCAACAAATACTTTTTAATATTTAGATTTTAGGTAATATTGCTGCTTTGCAACAAAGCTCAAAAAAAAAAAGAAAATTAATAGTTTTTTCTGACCCTGTACCTACTACAAGCAACTCAAACTCTGTACTATCCACTTTACCGGGATTTAAAACCTTCAAAAAATTTTTAATATAATACTTCATATTCAGACATTCGTGATTCTTACCAAAAAGTTCAACATAACAAGATCTCCAAAGTCTGGTTCTATTTTCGAAAGTTCATTGTGAGATATATTCAGCCAGCGCAACTCCGACAATCTGTAGAATTCTTTGGGAAGTGTTACCAGTCTATTATGAGACAAACTAAGGTTCATAAGACTCTTTAGTTCACCAAATTCAGGTGGTAGACTTGATATGGCATTATCATGAAGCTGGAAAATTATAAACACAATATTATTTTAATGAGTATGAATAAACTGTGTAGTAGATAAAAATTATACTTTTTAACACATTACGGAAACATCTTCACAACAGTGAAAAATGGTTAATATTGTGGCAGGTATGTGGTAGCTGAATATATGGTGTATCAACCTCTAAATGTTGGACCACTATTTACGCCACATCCTGTATATTGCATTCTGATTCAATAAAATATTATAATAGGCTAATAAACATAAATTAAATAATTTGCTTTAGAAATCTCAAATTTTATCATTTCAATTACAGCTACATGAAAAATTTATGAAAAATTTTATTACCAAAGCATTAGGATTTTTAATTGGTTCTATGTAGCAGCAAGTATGATAAGTTTTAGTCTGAATACACGTCTGATAAGCACAAAAATTAACATAATGATGTAAAAAGCAATAAAGTGTCAGTTATCCTGCTCACCTTAAGGTTGACAAGGTGTTGTAGAAACTTGACATTGCCTGATATAATTTTTATAGCATTGGAACTGAGGTCAAGGGTCTTCAGTGGCTCTGCTGTCCACCACCTGTTAGAATCATTTCTTGCAAAGTCAACCTCCTTGGATTCTTCCAACACCAAGTCATCAATTTTCCAAACATTTTCTGGCACTAAAACAGTAATCTTGTAAGTGGCGCAATTATTATAAGAATGCTTACTTCACACAAAGTTTTTAATTACAATTTTCTGAAAGGTTTACTTGAGCTTGTACAACTTTCTAATTAGCTACAACAAATCTGTTTATTTCCTATGTTTTACACAGTTCCAATAATACCCCTAAGACGACCCACTGATCATAAATTCGAATAAATGTATAGTATGTAACGTGCCATAATTCTTTGATTATAAATGCGAAATATACTTCCTATCACTGAACTCTCCCCGAGTTCTCCGTGTATCTATGCAACTTATTCATACAATTTGTTTTTCTATTAAAGACAAATTGTATGAATAAGTCGCATAGTTAGTTGTACGTAACGTACAGTGTCAATTACATTATATTAAACATGTAAGTAATAAATATTCTATCTCACCTGACCCCAGTCCCCTGTTGCATAAACTGAGTTGTCCGGTCCTCTTCGCAGATTTAATCAAACCAATAGATAATTCATTTTCGTCTGCTTTTTTGTCTTGAAGGTGAAACACAGATTTGTTACAAACTTTTATTCGGGATTTAGAATGTGGTCTATTAGACATTTCTATTTTTATTGAAGGAGTGCGCTGTATTTTATTGCTGAATTACTGAAGCGATATCATCATTGTTTTTGTTGAAGCCGATATAAACTTGTGTGCACATTGGACGACGACATTGGACCTGTTTATGTTTTTTTTTTCAACAGAACCAGATGGACCGCTTTTTCTATACTCCCATTAAATAAAACTAAGTACAACTTAAAGGAAATTAGCCAACTCAGTAAAGCTTAATCATAGTGTTTTATTATCTTGAAAATGTCTTCAATATTCCTTTTCATAGCACTTTGTGGCAATGAGGCCTGTAGTGTGTGTAGCACAGTCAGTCAGTATTAGTAGTTTAGTTTTTTTTGTTTGCTTACCATGTACACACAGCTTTAGAATTAAATGTGACATTTCTGAGGACAGATTATAAATATGAACACAGACAACAAATACAAAGTCAAAGTAAAAGAACCCACCCGCCCATGAACACGTACTTTAGCACGCTGCCTCGAAAATATTATTGATACACTTTATCGACAAAAAAACTAGAGCGAGCGGAGCGAACTCAAAGATTTTTGCACCCGCATAGTTTAATTTTCTTTTGACAAAAAAACACAGATACAGGAACACAGATGCACAGATACAGATATAGGAATTACTTTGTCGACCTATACAGAAAAATTTGAAAATGAAGAATGCTAGAGCGAGCTCAAATATTTTAGCACCCCACCCCGGATAGGTAAGGTTTTTTTGACTATCCGAACTTATAGTAGTTACTTTATCGATTTACGCAGAGAAGTCTGAGAAAAGAGAGAATGTTTGTTGCAAGAGCGAATGAAGCGAATTTGTAAATTTTAGCACCCTACGTTTATATCATGTGTAGGGCCCCCCCCCCCCCCCCCAACTACATACTGCCTTTTAATTACTGAACATATTATATTTTGGTCTTGTTTTATACCTGAAAAAGAAGACCGGAAATCGAACCGGCCAAATTATGAAATAGTAAACCCTAAAAACATATTGACCGTCTGAGCCATAGATATATTATATTTCTATGGTCTGACTGAAAGAGTCATAGGATCAGTGTTCTAGATAAATTTTAATAGTAAGTAGGTACATATGGTGAATAGTGAATAGTGCACGCATGTAATGGTAGTGCATGTAGAGTAGCACTTGGTTCATGTAGGCAGTAGGCAACTTGCAGGTTAAGCAACATTTTAATTAATAGGAATATCCGTATATACTTATGTAGGTACTTACCTACCTAAAGTAAAATTATCACCTTACACCGACATTAAAAAATGTACTTTACTTACTATGAAAAGGCCCTAGCGGAAGTGACGGCTCCTTTAGGTCATAACGATTTGGCTTACAGCTATTTTCAACTTTGCACACTTCATTTTCTGACCTACATATAGGTGCCATGTTTATGGTCCTCAACTTTTTCATGAGTAGGTTGTGCCTATAATCTATTATTACATAATATTTTTATACACTGGAATTCCGGAACTATAAATTCATTTCAGTCTTATTTATTGATACTGTGTTGATACTGTCATACGCTGTCATGAATAAAATAATAAATTATGATGTTTATACTTTTTATTTTTCATAAAATACAACCAGTGCTTTGCTATTCCAACTTATTATACGGCTAGTAATGGAAAAGGTTGAGTGGCAAGAAGTTACCGCTGTCCGCTACGACCACAGATCATGGAAACCTTATAAATGTAAAATGGAGACGAGACCGATATGTCTCGGCGTGGTGGCAACGCTGCCGTCACCAGTATAGTAAAAAGTAGGTACTCAGTGGCCATCGCGTCGGCGTTGCGGCCAGTTGCGGCGATTCCGTGGTCCTGCCTGTGGCTACGACTTGCGACGCCATTCTCTATAGCAAACAATATTTCTTAGCATATTATCTTGGCTTAAATCTAACAGAGCCTTATACAGAAAACCGCTAAAAGCAATATAACAATACTGGTAGAGGAACTAGTGAGTAATCTCGCTAAATTAGAGTGGACACGGTCAGCTTTTGTGTTTGTTTCTCGTGTAAAAGGCGCTAGCTTCTCGTAAACTTTCCTTTTTTCTAGAAGAGAGCTCTCTTCGTTGCTCCGCCAGTAGAGAGATGCGAGAGTTGCTAGACACTGAAAAAAAAAACAAAAAATATTATTAAGTAGGTACTAGCTTTTGCCCGCGGCTTCGCCCGCGTGGATGTCGGAAAATAGCCGACGGGATTATATTTAATAGTTTTTAAATCAGACCTACAAAATCTAACGATTTAACCCACCTCAAAAAAACGTGAAAACCTGCTCAAAATCATGACAATTATAACTAATTGTCATGATTTTGAGCAGGTTTTTTGACTAAAATGATCGATATCTAAATAAAAAATGGTTGGATTTGCATAAGAGTCCATAGGGGTCACTTGGTTGCAAACGACCTCTCCTACATCCCCTTAATGGATTGCCGACATTTTATTACCCGTAACCCTCTAGAATTAATAGATAAGAAAACCCAGTGGCGGCGCTAGACCAAACGTGGACGTCGGCGACATCAGCTTTACGGAGCCTCTTTCATTTCCCAGACAAAAGAAAATCGTTAAATTGGATGAGCTGAATTATACTACTTACTGGCCAAATTAAAATAGACGAACTTTTCGCTTTTAGCAACAGGATGCAAGAGCGAGCGAAGTGAGCTCGAAAATTTTTGCACTTTACCTATAAGTCTCAGATAGGTAAAATTTTCTTTTGAACAATAGGAGTTATTTTGTCAAGCTATGCGGAGAAATTTGGAAACAAAGAAAATGTACGATGGAAGAGCGAGCTCGAAAATGTTTGCATGCTACGTTGCATAAGTTGTAACGCGTTGTTGCGTTGTGTTGTTATTGTATTTTGCATAAGTACGTAGGGGACCTCCAACTGACTCTATAAGTTACTGAACATATTTTGGCCTTGTTTGGGATTTGATTAAAAAGTACTTCTTGAGATTTGGTGCCCCCCCAGGACCGGGGGTCGAGGGGGAAATAACTATGAATAATTAAACTTTGTCTGATGAGGTAGAATTTTTTGACCTCACCTGATCTGAAGGGCGTTTTGCTGTGCGGCATCGCCAACCACGTTTCAATGCGTAATCATTTATGTAGTAATAAAAGTTATTATATAGGTATTGTACCTACCTATAAAAGTGCGCGTCTCGGTGTGAATTGACCCTTAAGAAGATATATCGAAGCATGGTTTAGCTCGGTGTGTAAGTGAAGTGGCGTTATGGCTGTCTAGTTTGATGCACGAGATAGAAGACTCTCACGGGCACCGGAATTTAAACGCGCTTCGTTTAAATGTAGATTCATGACAAAATGTTATACTTAGATCAGTTTTTAGCTTAGTAGGAAGTACTTACCTTCAATTTAAAGCCAATTTAACTGCACAATAAGGAACTGTTTACGTATAATCATATAAAACAGAAAATGGATGGTGCTATTGCTATGCTATTTTGGAAAAAAAAAATTAAAGTAATCAAGTTTCGGTAAGTAAAGCAATATACGTTGAGTTGCACAAAACCAACATTAGTTTAATGGAGACTTTAAATTCATGCCATCCCATAAATTATGTATCAAAAAGAAAGTGACAGCATCAATTTCAAGTTTCCATTAAACTAATGTTGGTTTTGTGCAACTCACCGATAGTCAAATAACACATGGAAAATCCAAATGATTTAACCATATACATTTGGTTATAAAAGAATTTTAACTACACAAAATTATCGATGTAGGTATACCCTAAGGGGGATCCGCTTTGTTCTCTTTAAGTTTGATTTCGGAAATCATGACATTTTGGATCAAATCTAACTTAGAAAGATATATTGATGATTCTTATGGCTAAAATTATATAAATACATATTCGTTGTAGCCGCATATCATATTTTTAGGGTTCCATACCTCAAAAGGAAAAAACGGAACCCTTATAGGATCACTCGTGTGTCTGTCTGTCTGTCTGTCTGTCCGTCTGTCACAGCTAGTTTGCTCCAAATCTAATGGACCGATTAAGTTGAAATTTTGTACACATATGAATTTCTGTGACCCAAACACGGACGGGTAAAGTAAATAAATTAAATTTGAATATAGAGGTCACTTTTGGGGGGCAAATAAGAAAATTAAAAAAAAAAAGTTTTGCAAAATACACCATGTGGCATATCAAATGAAAGGGCTTACTATGAGAATCTCAAATATATTTTTTTTTATAATTTTAAAATAAATTGTTTTAAAGTTATTTGAGAAAATAGACGAAAATTGACCATCCCCCCCCCCCCCCCTATCTCTGAAACTACTGAGCCTAAAATTTTGAAAAAAATACAGAAAATAGATCTTTACCTGTACATTAGAGGAAAACCTATAAGAAGACTGTGGTCTTAAAATAACATGGTATATACAAACTTACATTTTTAATACAAACTTACATTTACAGTTGGAATGTATGGGAGAACATGTTTTTCAACTACAATGTTAAGTTTGTTCTTAAGATAAATTCATCCCAACTACGGAACCCTTCATTGTGCGTGGTCCGACACGCACTTGGCCGGTTTTTTTTATCAACATACAACCTGATACCTACTGACCTGCAAATTGCAAAAAAAAAAAACGGAAGAAAATTTGAATTTCGCGCACTACTGCTGCAATCACCTTAACTTACTTTGACTTTAAGTCCGTTACTCTTTAGATGTTGCTCAGTAAGTATAAAATCTAGCAGCAGTGTGGTGGTTTCCAAGTTTTCATAAGTCTGGTGGACGGAAGGCAGCACTGCTGTGGTTGGTGCTGGCTCGCCATTGATGTACCATGAGAGATGGTTAGACGGACGAGACCGACCAGAAGTGCAGTTCACCTGCACGCGGTCCCCGAGACGATATCGTAATCGCAGTCCTGACAGGATTGGTCCATGCTCAGGGAGGACTAGAAAGAAATAGAAGGAAAATGAGTTCTTATAGATCGCATTAGTTCCTCATTTTATGAGAAGTCAAACATGAATTTGAGTGACTTTATAAAACAATCTGTGGAACCCTTACGAAACCATATTTGCATTGTGATAGCACAAATAAATCTAACTCCGCTGGTAAGATAGCGAGCGAGTCATACTCACCGACGACATTCAAATCTGCATGTCCGGACACTGTGGGGAATAGCGGCCCTTCACCAGATACTTCACAGCGATACCGGCCGCCCGTTTCGGACACGGCCTCTGACAGCACCAGGCTCGACCCGGACGCGTCCGATTGCTGTGTCAATCACAATTTGAATTTAAGATTAATGTCTGTACTACAATGGAGATTAGACGTCATAATAGGAATATGAACGGAGACATCCTACATTGCAATATTGCATTCTGATACCGCATACCGCTTCGAGGTACAGACCTGACCTTATGGTATTGGAACTTTGAAATAGAAAATTCTATCAGACCTCAACTTCAACCCCAGGCAGCGGGAACTTCCTGCGAGGCTCGTGATCGCGCGGCACGTGTCGGAAGAACTCCTTGCCGTCCTTGTACCACTTGACGGAGTACAGCACGTCGGCGGGGTCCAGCGCCCAGCGGCACGACAGCGCCGCGCGCGTTCCCAGCGCCACGTGCGCCGGCACGCGCAGTTCTAGCAGCTCCAGGGGTAATATGCAATCTGGGTGTTAAAATATACCAAATTTAAAGTTACTGCAGCATCTTCGGGTAGATAAAAAGCGCCACTTCACATACATAG
Organism: Cosmia pyralina; assembly: GCA_946251885.1. Lineage (NCBI taxonomy): Eukaryota > Metazoa > Arthropoda > Insecta > Lepidoptera > Noctuidae > Cosmia > Cosmia pyralina. The sequence goes on from OX276346.1 coordinate 20,763,321, forward strand.
GTACGAGTACGTAGATAGAATACTTATTCCTTACTATACAGATCCTAAAGATTTCAGATATATACCGAAATCACAGATAATATAATACTACCCTAAATCACAGATTAATACAGATGGGACACTCCGCAGTTTAGGCAAGAAGCTACAAGTACGCGGCGGGCTCATCTCACTGGGTCAATTCAGTGTGGGATGCCGCGCACCGGCCGGCTCGCACGTTGTTCGATACTCACTCACGCGCCGCGTCGTAAAAGAAGACAACTCTAACGAGTTAGAAAGTAATATGAGTTACGCGATAGAAAGAGAGGCAATTTATAGGTGAATATAACTGTAGGTAATGAAGCGTTGTGCGACTTGAATTGCACTTTATTGTGTCGCATCAAGAGTCGCTTTTTATTTAAATGATTTTGCGGAGTGTCCCTTCTGTATTAATCTGTGCTTAAATGTAGAAAAATTGCGTGAGTTGGGCGGTGTTATCGCTAATTAAAAGCGATCAAAAGTCAGCAGTCTTATCCTGTCCTGATCCTAACGCCAATTCTGATAATGATAGTTACAGATTGCTAATTTTGCTAGATATATACTCGTATCGTATTGTAAAAGCTACAAAACTTTGTTCTACTTATTACATGACTTTCGCAGTGGCGTAGCTAGTCTTATAGGTTGGCATCAAAAAGTAAAAATGGCCTATTTGTTGTTTTTAATCGACTGCGGCGAAACTCCAAAGGAAGGTACCTACCTATTTTTGTTTACAAAATAGCGTGCTGACATCATGAATATGGCAGGTTTCCAATGTAATTTTACTAAGACAATGCATGAGCAAGCGAAGTGAGCTAATAAATTTGAGCTCTCCGACTTGGATACTAGGTTAAGTTGTCGATGCGATGCTAATAAGAAAATGCAAAAGCGAGCGGAGCGAGTTCAAAAATTGGAGCATCCTGACTGGGACACTAGGTTAGGCTATCATTACGATTTTTAATTTTTAATTTTAATGGAAGAATACGCATACAGGAGCGAGCGAAGCGAGCTCGAAAGTTAAAGCACTCTGACTTGGGTGGTTTAGATTTTCTGTGTATTTACCCGACTGCGGCAGAAGGAGGGTTATGTTTTTCGAGAGTATGTATGTATGTATAATTGTTTGGCACGCTCTGCGGCCTGAACGGCTCGATGGATTTTAGCTTGAGAGGTGTCGTTAGATTCGTATTTACTGTGAGAGTGACACTGGGTATAAAAAAATTAAAAAAAAAACAAAATGGCGGATTTTTGGCGCCAAATTATGTCTTAATTTAGTTTTTTTCTCAAAACCTGTCGAGTGGGGTATCAAAATAAAGGGTTTTAAAAGGTGATTACAAAAATATAAACAACTTATATGGTTAAAAGTAATTCGAAGTGACAAATCGTAAAAAACACGTACCAAGAACTAAATCCTCTGCGAAATCTTTAATTCACATTTGTAAAAAACTTAAGTTAAGAAAACTGAAAAGCTAAAAACAAGCCCATTTTAAATTAAATAAATTTTGTTTCAAATTAAAAAAACTTAAGTATAAAATTTTTTAACTTAAGTTTTTTACCGCAGTCGGGTTTTTAATTTTTTTAATTACTTTTTTTATTTAAGTACTAAATGAACGCAAGATTTTGTAAGCCATAAATAAATTACGTTAATTTTCATATTTTCAGCTCTTATCAATAAGAATTTGATTTTTTGGATAATATTTTAATATTTGTTGTTATCACACGTTGCATCGGGGGGCCCAGTAGATTAAATAAATAAATAAATAAATAAATATGTTTGGACATATCACACAACGCCATCTAGCCCCAAGCTAAGCAACCTAATGCTTGTGTTATGGTAACGAGATGGCTGATAAACTACTTATATACATTTTTTTTTTGTAAATACATACATATTATAGATAGAAAAACACCCAGACTCGGAACAAATACTTGTAGGTCGTACAAATATTTGTTCCGTGCGGGAATCGAACCCGCGACATGCTGCGCAGCAGTCAATCGCTCAACCACTGCGCCAACCGTGTCGTCAAAAGATTGGGGGCCCCGTATCATTGATACGGCTGATACGGGGCGTAGGTACGCCCCTGACCTTTCGTAGTTCTTTACAAAAGACAAGAGGCAGCAGGAGCTGCGGGGAATTGTATACCTAACACATTTACAGTAAGAATGAATGGGTTTCAATTTGACAGTTCAATTCATTATTGCGTAATCATTTTTCGAACATATGAAGCAATGGATTAGATTATGCTTCAAAATCATTCAGATTGTGATTGATAGTGCAGTGTTACGAAATTAAGGTGCAGCTCGCAACTCATTTGTAGTTGCAGATTAATAAAACTTTGTAATAGAATCCAAAGTCAAAAGATTTGATTTAATTTTACCGCAATAAACTGAAGTTTGCGGCGGTTGCGACTTAAATAAATAAATAAAAGGTTTATTCACAATAAAGATACAGAAACACACTTGCGACCACATAGAAAATTGGTTGATCTGCATAGCCTGGTGATGCAATTTAACTAGAAATAATAACATAACACACACTGCCGAAGCAATAATAAGTAGTACAAACAACCGATTCTTCCTTGATTGAAATTGCAACCACAATGACAAAAAAAATAGGATCAAAGAACTATGATAATGTAAGGTAACACACAGTTAAGATTCTAGAGGTCATGTATTTAGGATAAGAGATAGGATCCTATGTATGATCCTAGATATATTATAGTGTAATATCCCCTTGAACCAAACCGTATTACCACAAAATTGTGTTTATCAGTTGTTTAGGGTAAACAAAAGTTTTTACCAATAAAGATCACAAGAGTGAAGACTGTCCATAAAAACGGACCGCAACAGTCAGTCACCATTTCTGACCACTCCGTCATCACCGACCGATGAAATCAGTCAACAGCATAGCACCGCTTCTCGCTTTCATTACTGAGGCTGAAAAAAAGCAATAAAAACTTTTTTACAAAAAAATACAACCGACTTCCAAAAACAACACTACAAAGTGAAAAATAACTTTAATTTCGGAAGTCGGTGTCTGGTTAAATGTATTTTCGTTTTTTGCCACCGACTTCCGAAATTAAAGTTATTTTTCACTTTGTAGTGTTGTTTTTGGAAGTCGGTTGTATTTTTTTGTAAAAAAGTTTTTATTTTTCACTTTTTAGTTGTGGTACCTACCCTACACAAATTCTACTACCTGCAAAACAAACTAGAACGTCATCCATATAAAAGTGGGGAAAAAATACGTATTATTGAAGCTAACTCAAAAACTACCGAAGCAAAGTTAATCAATTTTATATGGGACCAACTGTGATGTATAACCTCTCGAATAAAACAAACAAAATCCAAATCGGTTTAGCCATCTTCGAGTAATCGGGGAACATACATACATAAAAAAAAAGGTTCCGACGAATTGAGAACCTCCTCCTTTTTGAAGTCGATTAAAAAAGAAAAAACTTTTATAAAAAAAAAACCGACTTCCAAAAAAAAAAACCTACAAAGTAAAAAATAACTTTCATTTCGAAATTCGGTGTTTTTGGATCCGTCTGTATTTTAGTTTTTTGCCACAGACTTACGAAATTAAAGTTATTTTTCACTTTGTAGTTTTTTTTTTGGAAGTTGGTGGTTTTTTTTGATAAAAGTTTTTTATTTTCATTTTTTAATGGGTCAGTTTGTAATTTATCTAAATTACAATAGCCTAATGTCAACTGCTCATCTACAAATTATTGCTTTCGATGCAGGGACTTTAATTGTTGAGGAGTTCTCCTAGTAAGAACTGGAGCTGATGGTGAACTTATCATCAGCTCCACTTCACCATATGCATTGTGACGGACGAACATAAATTGGTAATGGAATCGCAACCCGTGAAATACTTATTATTGAGTAGTTTCGAAGGCCATATGTGGTCTTCATCATCAGTTCCAGTTCACCAAATGGTGCTTTCTGAGAGTAAATACACGAGTTACTATAAAAAATAGCGAAATATCTATAGGTGTGCCTATAAAATTTGAGGGTTTCCCTCGATTTCCATGGGACCCCTCATCAGATTCTGACTTGGTGACAATGGGACCACCTCGAGAACATGTCCTTTCAAATAAAAAAAGAATTACCAAAATCAGTCCACAATTTCAACGGATAAATCGGTGTACATAGGATAAAAAAAAATATGTATAGGTACGCGATGAATTGATAACCTCTTCCTTTTTTTGAAGTCGGTTAAAAAATAAAGTTACCTTATAATTTGTTGTGTGCCGTGGGTGCGTTTTCCAAACTTATTATAAGTAGGTAAGTACTTCGGCTACTAGGCACCTACTTCACGCAACTAGGTAGGTACATAATATCCAACGGTCCCTAGAATTTCGTTCCGCGCGGGAATTGAATCTGTGACGGCCGCGATCCGTATAGCGCAAAAGCCGAACGCTTAGCCACCGCGCTCACCCAATGTCCGTGCCATGAACTTGTTTCGACAGTTTTACGGCCCGTTACTGAAATATCATGTTACAGGCCAGCTTTCCAGGAATTTAATCAACCATTCTACGTGGTCTGTGCATGGCCGTATCATCATTTTTTTATGTTTGCACAAAAGTAATTATCTAATAGTAGGTAAGGTTTTTTTTAAGCGTTTTCTTGTAATTATTCTTTCCCTTGTAACTTAATTAACGCTTGTGCGTTATCCTCTTAAGGGGTCATCATTGTACTCATCATTATAAGTAATACCTACCTATAATTATTTTTTATTTAAATTAGTACCCAACTTAGACATTAATTTTTGCATGCCAAAATATGGCGAAATGTGTCATGTCATCCCACAAGAATATAATAATGACCACCTTTTGTATTAGGTACCGTAAAAATTCATTTATTTGCTTTGCGTGCGTTGCGGCCGGCCGGCGCAGGCCAGTGGACGCTCACCTTTATACCGCATTCAAAGCAAATAAATGAATTTTGTTGTAGGCCTAAAAAAAAATACATTTAAAACACATTGAAGTCCTCGAAAGAGATTTAACTTAATTTAAGTAGGTACTTATTTAAAAACGCTGGCCAGCATTGCACGAAAACTATATAGCTTTAAAGAGCCATTAGAAAAAAAAGAGTATTTTAATAATAAATACTTATTGTTTTTATTTAAATATAGGTATGTTTTTTTACAGCCTGTTTACGATAGATGTAGATCGCCAGGAATGTCAAATTATATAAATCCTTAGTTACACCAGAAAATCGACTAGTGTTTTTTTTTTTAAATAAAGTAGATAAGTACCTACCTACTTTTATTTAATAAAAAAATATATATATACGTAAAATCAATTTAATTTTTTTCTGCAGTCTGAACAGACTCAATTTATTATTGTTGATTAATGTCGTAATCTTAGTTAACTAAACTCTACAAAAATCAAATGTTTGTACCCACATATACACTGTATGGGACCTACCTACCTAAGTTGTTAAAAATATTGACAAAGTTACCTGTCCTAATTTACACGTTAATGAACTGTGTTTTTATCTATCTATTCCACATCTATTCTATCTAAACGAAGAGAATTTTAATCACCACACACACAGTTTTCAGACAGATACTTTGAATGGACGTGAACTTTGAAACTTTCACAACTTTTAACTCCTTTCCACAACTTTGACGTCACCACGATTAAGCTTGCGTGTATCTTTAGCGAACGATAACATTCAAGTGTGCATTCAAGTAACGCAGGAACGTTAACACATTGAAACCACCACTTTATTTATTGCTTGATCTTTTGGAAAAACAAACAAAAATGCTGCCGCTTTTCGCTTTGCGACATGAGGATGAATTTACCTATGTTAAAATGTTTTTATGGAACTAAATAATTAATTATGCTCAATATATAATTAAGTTTTTGTGTGATTGATAACTTTGCACTTAGGGGCACCGACGAAGTAGTATTGGTAGGGGATACTGTTACGTTACCTAGGTGGGTACATAATATTATTAAATATGTTCATAAGTAATACAAACAGATGCTCTTGTTTTTCTATTCCTTGCAAGAACTTTAAGCTGGTAAGGGCCAGTTTCACCACCAACAATTAAGCTCCCTTTAACTTACTTGGCAGATAATTTCATACAAATTCTGTTCAATTTTTTAATTTATTCGGTGAGTAGTATTCAGACATCGTGAAATAGGCCTTATGAAGCATAGTATAAGTACGTAGTAATATAGGTATTATCTGTGGTATAGGTAGGTTAGGGTACGTTCTTTATCTAAGAAGTACCTACTTGATTATTTCTCTCTATTTCACTAAATTCGGAATTTCGGACTGTTCACCTACTGTTCAGAACTATAATTAGGGGTAGAATAGAGACACGCGTATGTATTTAGCGCGTGAGTAGTAGGTGCTTAGCTACGGACCTAGTTTACAAAGTATTCGGTAGGGGGTAGCCGTGGTAACCGGGACTTTCCTACGGTTGTCCTATGAATCAGTAATAAACTAATGACCAATCACGTGACAAACGCGACTAATTAGGGGAAGTTTGTTAGTTTACTTTGAAACTGGCGTAATAAATCTTTAATTGCCGTACCTACACTCGGCTACGTATCAAGTTATACGTTTCCAGTATTTATGCTGATCTCACATTGTAGATTTCCGTACAATGAGAGGTCAGCTTATACTGAAAATGTATAGCTTGATACGTACACGTGTGTACTTAGGTATACTTTATGTTCTGTGTAGATATCGGGTCTAACAAATAAATCCATTAGAATACATTTAGTCATAGACGTATAAAAAAAGGTAGACTCCGCGCGACGCATATCGAAAGTGAAGCAGAGTAAGTATGCCTGGACCGTTTGTACAAACATGCGCCTCACGCAAACATTTACATCATAGTATGCCGACCGCCATTATGTGACATGACGGCGTCTTTGTCAAATCACGCACACATAGATCGGTACGGTGCTTCACTTTCAATACGCGTGGCGCGCGGAGTCCTCCTTTTTTATATGTCTTGGGTTTAGTAGAGGAATGATACCAACCAACAACCAATAACCTTTGATGGGCCCCGCCTAATATAAAGGAGCTGCCTAAAAATGCGTTGATGAGATGAGTCAGTCAGTAACTAACGGCTGATTCTGAAACCAAAGGTAGATTAATTTTAAACCGTCTGGTCGTCTATAACCATCTCAACGGATCACCCTGTATATGAAAACATACGAAGCAGGTAAACTAGTAAATAGAGTTATCGTATACCATACCAGCACGTAACAATCGGGTATAATACTTACATAGCTACAAATTGCCCGACAGAGCCATTTAACTGCACTGACAAATAGTTCGTCGATTATGGTGTCGTGCAAGTATCTCGATCAGGAACTTTATGAATCACTGCAGTAATGTCATCGGGAGCTTTTGGGATCGCCATATTATTTGACGATTGTTACCTTTACTTGGCAGCAATGGGAGCGGCGGCGCTCGCGCTGTGCTGGTTGTAATCATACCTTACCATAACGGTATTCAAACTGCAAATTGAACGGGTGGCACACGATTGCTGGACCGGACTGGTGTTACCTAGTCAAGTTTTTGGACTAAACATCATAATAATATTAATAGTAGGTCCTATTATAAACATCAATGTTGTAGGGACAATATAAGGCCCACCTTTATTTAACACTTTAAACTCTGCGCTAAACATTTTGAACATTAATAAAAAATAAAAAAATAAAATATATTTTGGACACATTCAGGATATTAAGAAAAACTCATTCAATATTGGCTCCTCATTAATATTATGGTCAAAATATTCATACCTCTCCAAACACTCGTTCTTAAAATGCTGTGATCAAACACGATACTTATGTATGAGATATCTGCAAGCCAGTCTCGTAACGTAGCACAGCACTTTATGAGAGAATTCCTATGACAATGGTGAAGAAAACTGTCAAATTAGTTCCGCGTAGATGGCGCTAAGTGTTTGTTACTTTTATTCAGCTGTCAATGGAGTTCCTTGCCGCGAGATGGCGCTGAGTGTTTTTTCTTGTCGCCGATTGGTCGCTTTGTCTTCACGATGAGTTTGCCAAGTGACAAACACACAGCGCTCTCTTGCGGCGGAGCTTCCGGGAAACAATACCATTTAAAAATATTTAGGTATACAGGTGAAATTTATTTATTTATTTATTTATTTATTAAAACTTTATGCACAAGTAAAAAAAATACTGTACAAAGGCGGACTTAATGCCTGAGGCATTTTCTACCAGTCAACCTTAGGGTGATGCAGAGAGAAAACATGGCAGGTGCAGCATAAGGGATAGATAACTCGAAAAAGAATAAATACTAATAAATAAATACATATATACATACATATAAACAGAATAAACTTTGTCAAGAGAAATAACGATAGGTAGAGGAGAAAAAGAATCCAGCAAGAATCAGCGCTGAAGTGATTCTGCCAACTTTATACGAATATGTTCACGAGCCTTCATTTTGAACGATAGCTGACTGGTTGCCATCCTGATGTTCAGAGGGAGCGCATTCCAAAGAAATACCGCCTGGACAAAGAAAGAAGAATGAATAAAACCAGAGCGGTGAGAAGGACATCGTAGAAGACGATTGTTGGTTGAACGAAGATTTCTACTATGGGCAGAGCACAAGTATTGAACATGGGAAGTCAGATAAGAAGGAGAAGTAGGTTTATTTAGTATGGAATACAACATAGACAGAGCCCTCAGCTCTCTGCGCTGACGTATGGGTAACCATTTTAAAAGCAATCGGTGCGCAGACACATGATCATACTTACGAAGATTGAAGACGAATCGAATGCAGTTATTTAGAAGGCGATCAAGTTTATTGAGGAGATCTGCATTCAGGTCATAATAACACACATCACCATAGTCTATTATGGGAAAGATTAGGGACTGTACAAGCATGGCCTTTATGTGTGATGGAAGAAGGTTTTTCAACCGATAGAGCGACCTCAACGTTCCGGTGACTTTCTTACTTACAGTCGTGACCTGCTTTCGCCAGTCAAGACAAGTGTCGACATGCAGACCCAGATCCTTAACATTGGAGCTAAACGGGATGACTGCGTTGTCAAACATTACAGGTGGCACAGTTAAGTCATTCAGCTTTCTCCTACTGTGGTACTGTGTAAAATTTAATTCATGGACATCCTTTTAAGGGGTCATTGTACAGCTGATTTTTTTTTGCGATTTCAGGTTTGGTCCCATAATACAAGGTGTTCATAATTATGAGTACAAAAGGATGCCCATGCATTCAATTTCATCCTGTAATTAGGAAAGTGCCTAGGTACCTAATAATAATAATATAAAATAACACCTTATAGGTACTGGATTAAATTAAGAGGTCAACAACCGTAGTTAGTTTACTTACTTGAAGCACAGTATAAAAACATACAGTAGGCCGACGCCTTTGATCTCGTGGTAACTGCCGACAACGTCTAGACATTATCGCAACAGCAAGGGTTGTTGTTGTTTATTTGAGATCAACATCTTAAAAAAAAAAAAGAAAAGTTTATTGCATATTAAAAAAAAAAAAAAACGTACACGGAAATGAACTCTTGACTTCCAAACTAAGTAGGACTTGTATTATGGAAGTCAAGGGACTCTCTCATTATACATGCTTAATTAATACAATAAAAGTAAGGGATGCATGCAGCAAACAAAAAAAATATTAAAATACCAAAAGAAAAATAACCAAAAAATAAAAAAGTAGGTAGGTATAACAAAATTAAGTTCTACAACTACCTGTGGAGTGTAGTATTGTCAAAATGTGAGTCAGTGTGATGAATGATAAGTGAGATTAGTGTTATGTGGTGTTACGAGTGGTGTGTTCGTGTGCTGTGTGAGTGTCTTCATCAACATTATTATTAATATAAACGACATTTGAGTGCCTGCTTATTTCTTAAGTTCTTTTTTTCTAATGCGTTTATTATTTTCTCTTTAGTTTATTTCTTTTTCGACTTGGATGTCATTCTCATGGTTTTTGAGGTCGCTGATAACGATAACGGGGTTAAAATTAAAACTCAAGATGGCGGCTGCGAAAATTATCAAATTTTTTGTCATGAGTATCGTTTCCATGATTTTCGAGGACGATAATGCCGATAGTGAGGTCAAAATCAAAATCCAAGATGGCGACTGCGAAACATTCAATTTTGTTTGTCCATTCCAAATCGATTTTGATTTTGAGGTCATCGGCTTTAGCGTCCTCAAAAGCAATATAAAAGACACCCATGACGAAAAATTTTTAAATTTTCGCAGCCGCCATCTTGGATTTTCATTTTGACCCCACTATCGTTTTCAGCGACCTCAAAAACCATGAAAATGACACCCATCACGAAAAATTTGAAAATTTTCGCAGCCGCCATCTTGGATTTTCATTTTGATTTCATTATCGTTTTCAGCGACCTCAAGAACCATGAAAATGACACCCATGACGAAAAATTTGAAAATTTCCGCAGCCGCCATCTTGGATTTTCATTTTGACCCCACTATCGTTTTCAGCGACCTCAAAAACCATGAAAAGGACACCCATATCGAATAAAAATAAAGTAAAATAAAAAACATAATAAGATAATTAGAAAAAAAAAACTTAATAAAATGTATTTTTCTGTATACAAAAATAAGAAAAAAAAAATTAAAATGTACTGTACATCAGTGCCAAACCCTTTGAAAGAATACAGGCGTGATGTTATGAAGAAATCTCATATCCGCAACTTTTCAACAAGGGTCTTTCGCGCAAGTGTCTTGCGCGCAAACATCCATGCGCGTAAAAGGTCCATTCGCGTAAAAGTCCAATCGCGGAAATGTCTTTCGCGCAAAAGTCCGTTCGCGCAAAAGTCCATTCGTGGAAATGACTTTTCGCTCAAGTGGGTTCGCGCAAGTATCTTTCGCGAAAATGTCTTTCGCGCAAGTGTCCTGCTACCCTCAAATGTTACTATGTCGTATCTCTGTATTTTTCCGTGTACATAAATTAAATAATAATAATAAATTAAAACAATAATAAAATCAACATGATAGCCCTGAAAATTATGTACCGAGCTACTAACACGGTGGAAGTATGCAGCTCGGTCTCGCGCCTCCCGCGTCTCGCCGCTCACACCCCGCACGATTGCTCTGTCAAGACGGCTTCGTCGGACGACTGTATGACGTTAGACTGTGCTTGAAGTATCTATGATTTTAGAAAATCTGTACATAGGTACAGAAAAAAAAAAGAAGATTTTTAGGGTTCCGTAGTCAACAAGGATCCCTTAATAGTTTCGCTATGTCGTGTCGTTCGTCCGTCTGTCCGTCTGTCCGTCCGCACCTTATCTCAGAGACTCTTAATACTAGAAAGCTATAATTAGGCATGATATTTTATACATATTCACCACGGCGACAAAGTGGTATAATAAAATCATGAAAAAATTTTTTTTTTAGGATACCGTAGGACACGTAAAGTGAGGATGTTTTTTTTTTCTCGTCTACCCCATGGCGTGGGGTGTTGTTGGATGGGTCTTTCAAAAATATTGCGGGTTTGTGAAAACAATTTTTCGATTTAGGGTTCCGTTTCTGAAATATTAAGCTTTAAAGTGCTAATTTTTGTTAGTCAAGTGTCCCCCCCCCCTGCCAGCTAAACGGTTAGTTTTGGATGTGTGAAAAAATTCACGGTAGTAGTACCTCTATATGTTACGGATAATGTGATTAATTGAAAATTATTAATAATTATCCATCATTATTAATAATTACCTCATGATTTGGTAAATGTGAATATAAAATTGAAATTCATCACTTTTAGCAGTTGTTATTAATAATTTACTACTCTCGTCGGTAAAAGTAATAAAATAAAATAAGACTCAAAGTTATTTGTCGTCGGTCGAGTGTATTTATGAAACAACAACCATCTTCTTAGCCCGTATTATTGTGCAACTACAGAACCCTATTACTGCGCGTGGCCCGACACGCACTTGGCCGCTTTTTTTTGTTTTATTGGCGAAATTAATCACGTAAAAAAACCTATCACGTCTGTGAAGTTTATAAGTAGGTAGGTACAAGAAAAAAAACTGAATTTTTAAACTGATATTTCATGTAATTGGGTAGGTAGGTATTAGGCACTGCGGTTGTTGAGCCCAAAAAAAATGATCAAGCCTTTTTTTCATTTTATCATGTACTCATCACGCTTGCGCAGTTGCTTTAGCAAATTTTTATTTGATCTTGTAGATCAAATAAAATTTAAATTTAAAATTTTGTGTTGTTGTTTTAAACTACTTGGATATGGCTTTAATACGACAAAGTTAATTTAAATAATCATAAAATTACAGAATACAATAGGTATCTGTGGTGCAATTTCCTGTCAACGATAAGATAAGTCCACTTTGCACAAGAGCCCGTAAGGGCACCGGCGAATATGGACAAACACAATGCCTGCAAATTGCACCAAAATGACGAATGTGCCACGGGTTGCTAAGCTCCAAGCCACATAATAGGTAGGTAGGTCAAATGAGTGTGATTCACTTTTCGCTACATAAAATTAAAAGCTATTGAAAGTGTAACTTAAGGGTTGATAAACTGTAAAGAGGCGTAGGCGGCTCAAAGTTTAAGGTAAGGACAAAGGTAGCCCGCGAAATTCAAAATTTCTTACGTTTTTTTGTAATTTGCAGATAACTGCCAGATTGTATCTTGATCAAAATATGATTCACGACTATAACAATTATATATTTACATAATTATAACCTTAAGAATCATCAATACATCTCGCTAAGTTAGATTTGTTCTCTCTAAGTTTGATTTCGAAAATCATGACTTTTGGAACAAATCTAACTTAGAGAGATGTATTGATGATTTTTATGGTAATAATTATGAAAATACACATTTTTAAACGTCGCGAAACATATTTTGATCGCCATACAACCTGAAACTGACCTTCAAATTGCAAAAAAACGTAAGAAAAATTGAATTTCTCGGGCTACCATTGCGCAATCACCTTATCTTCTGTTTGAGAGCTTCATTTCAGTCAATAGCCGTACATTTGTATTTCATCAATTTTAAGAGCATAAAATTATACTAGGCTAGGTACTTACATAACATAGGTAGGTATAGCTTGTCCACTCTGAAATGACGCGCCCCTCTACCGCATTTCCCGTAGTGTACGTACGGTCAGCAACAGAAGTCGGTTAACACTGCTACTTTTTGACATCATCTAAATTAACACAAAATGATTCGGTAAAATGCTTTTTTTTCGTTTAACTGTTAAGTTTCAATGTTCTTAAAATTTTAAGTAGGTATGTAGGTACTTCTGTTCCGATTTGAATTAAATATTTCGCTTAGTAATTAAGATTAAAAAACTGCAGTGTTAATCGACTTTTCTTGCTGACTGTACCTGTACAAAGAAGTGTACAGGTACAGTCAGCAACAAAAGTCGATTAACACTTGCAGTGAAAGAAGTGGGGCGCGCCATTTCAGAGTGGATACGCTATACCCAATAAAATTACTGATGACACCCCCTGGTAGCTCTGTACCGGTACCTACCTACCTATTTAGGTACGGTCAGCAACAAAAGTCGGTAAACACAGTTTTACAAAAACAAATTACGCTGCTATAGGTAGATATTGCAACAAAATGGTAGCATTGCTGTCTCGTGAACGTTTCAGTTTTGGAATACCAACTAATTAGAGTACCTACCTATAGGCATGCATTCTAAAGATTGATCTGAATTAAAAAAACCGCTTGCGACGCATGTTAATGTACGCGGGGCCGTGACTTACTGAGATTTATATAATTATACGGATATAACGTATGAGAAACGCAATGCAATTAGTTCGAACTTTGAATTTGGTCAGGCCGCGGCCATCAGGCGGGTGAGGCACAAGGATGCTCGCACAAATGAGCCAATTTGTTCTGCACCACCGCTTTTAATGACTTTTTTGGGTCGACTTGAAATCTCGTTATTTAGTAAGCTCTTCTTGTTTATTTATTAGCTTTATTTTTATCTTGTTAGCGTCTTTTTATCTGTTGCGTGAAATACACATCTGTAGGAAAAGTTCCTTTTTTTTTTAGGTAGGACATGAAAAGCAATAGAGCTTATCTTTATAGATAAGCTCTATTGCTTTTCATGTCCTACCTAAGTACCAGTATAGGCACTATCTATAGAAGAGAAGACGGTATTTCGTCTAACAGAGCTAAAGGCACTAAATTAAGTATGCAAATGTGATGTAAGTATTCTAAAAGGCGATTCTTCTCTATTTTTATCCAGCTTAACGGCGCAATCGCGAGGCTAATGGTTCGTATGCCCCATAGCCATGTGAAGCGAAGTGAGAGAAATGCCGTGACGTCCACCTCGGTCCTTTATAAAAACATTTTGCAATCGAGATTCGACACACAGTTCGGGATCAGCTTCAGCTAAGGTTTGGGAACAAAGTGTCTCTTACTTTTACTTATAAATTAAGCTAAAAGTTTCATATTAGTGGTCTCACTCACCTTTTTCTAACTAACTAATGTGCCCCGTTCTTATCTTAGTGTTAATTAAACAGTTTCTTTGTTTTATTTTTCTGATCTTTTAAACTAACTAGGTCAATCTTACCAGGGGAGTTTTATTAAGTGTCAAAAGTGCTCAATCAATACGAAATTATTGCAGAGTCCAAAATGTCGGGACTCATCAGAAGCATGAGTGCCACCAGTCTGACGTTGATGCTCTGTTGCTGCGCGCTGATCTGCGCGGGAGCATCCTCGATTGGCCGCTGCAAGATAAAGCGCCACACGCACAAGGCTATGCAGACCGACCTCAACGGACGACGCTGCTGGGACGATGTCAAGATCACGGGCTGCGGAGGATATTGTCTTTCTTATGAGGTACGGTGATAGTGACTTTCGTGATTGAGAGATAAAGAGAGATTTTTGTTTGCCAAATAATGGCTAGATACGAACTAAAAATTTGTAGCCAGCTCAGCTCAGAAACCTAAATCAGTGTATTATGGTTTGGTAATGAACAATGTCTCAGAACATAAATTTGGTGATGATTTTTGGCTGTTATACCCATTCTGCTTAACTGGTTAGCTATGGCACTATGGCAGCTATTAATGATGTAATAGTTACCTGCCCAAGTTATTTGATTGCTTTAGATAAGAATCCCCGTGACAAACGAAGTTAACTACCGTCGATTCTCGCACAGACACCTAAACTATCTTCGTAGTTCATTAACAGACGCCTTAGATGTTTGTGTCTACGAAGTATGCGATCCCATGTTGTTTTGTGGAAAAAAAAAAAACTACTAGGTACCTATACAAAGTTGATATGAGCGAGAGGTATTAAATTAAACCGCATATACTCTAAGTGCATAGTGTTAACTCGGAACTATTAAAAAAAAGTTTAGAAGAAAAATAAGAAAAAACTTTTTTTCTAACAAATAAAATAGCTTAATGATTTAATTATAATGTAAACATCCTTTGTAGACATTTCCACTGACGTGCGTAACAAAATGGCAACGTCGCGTAAAAATTCTGTCGTTTTAAAGTGTATGACCCTAGATAACTATACGAACCTACGCATAGTTATCTAGGGTCATATTACACCTTTAAACGACAGAATTTTCAACAACATACTTAGTAAGCTGTTAGGGCAGATACGTCGTGTTTCAACAAAGAAAAAACTAAAAAATAATCCTGTAACTAAAATATTGCTTCTATTTATCTGATTTTTAGTAAAGAGGCTGAAAATGATACAAAGTATTATGTGGTTTAATTTAATGCCTCCCGCTCATATCAACCTTGTTTATAAACAAATAAGTTATGAAGTCATAATTTTTATTTAACTTTCAATTATACAATGTGTATCAAAAAGGTGTGGTCAAATACAAACACATACACCATCAAACTGAACAACTTTCTCCATGGGAGCAACATCGTAATCGAGAAAAAATAATCAGCCGTCCCATACATCGGGCTGAGTGGGTATTGAAATTAGTACGGGAGAGCTGATATTTTTTTCTCGATTTCGTAATCCAACCAACAATATAAAAAAATCAATCAACAATCAACAAATTTTTTTTTTTTTTTTTTTTTTTTTTTTTTGTTTTTTTTTTTTTTTTTTTTTATTAATTTATCAATGGTACCAACATCGTTGTTGGTCCCATTGATAAAGTTGTTCAGTTTGATGGTCTGTACCGCATCCTTTTCAAGCACACCTTTTTGATACACCCTGTAGATACCACCAAGTTCCTTAAATAAAGATATACCTACTTAAATAACATAATAAATACTAATACTTACGATAAAACAATTACTTTCAGATATCCGACTGGCAGTTCCCATACAAACAGTCGCACCACCCGGTGTGTGTCCACGGCGACCGGAAGCATGCCTCCGTGAAGCTGCAGAACTGCGACCCTGGAGTGCAGCCTGGCACTGACATTTACCACTACGTTGAGGCCACGTCCTGCAGGTGTCAGGTCCGTATATACTTCGGAGAAGTTAGCACAGTTAGCTCAACAAAGCTGACCAAGAAAAGAACAGAAATTAAAACCTTTAGTACCAAGTAGGTAATAGCATATATTCAGTCAAAATTGATTAGGGAGCCGGTATCGGTACGGTCAGCAACGAAAGTCGACTAACACTTCAGTTTTTCAAATATCTAAAAATAAAATAGCTATACGTACCTAATCATACAATCTCGTGACTCTTATGATGACCTACTTGAAATGCTGAAAAGTAGTGTTATCAATTTAGAGATGATTTGTGTAAAAGTGTGTTAATCGATTTTCGTTGCTGACCGTACCACAGTAAATACTTTGCAGGGCGTGTGTTTATGCTCGCAAACACAAACACGACCGACTATTTTACTGACGACGAGTCCAGTAAAATCCATACTTGGAAACTAGAAAGTTTGTAAGTAACGACTAGGTACCTACTTAATGATTAGGATGAGGACCTTGGTGAAAGTCGTACTACCTACAATAAATTTACTAAAGCCAACTTACCTACATAATCTTTAATCGTATATTTTCAGGCATGCTCATCAGAGGACACTAGCTGTGAGTGGCTTCCTCCGGACTCTTCTCTTCTTGGTGGACTAGTGCTCAGGGAGGAAATTGAAGAAGAACTGGAACAAAATAGTCTATAAATTGCCTGATTTAATGAATGTACAAAACTGAAACCTGTGAGGCTATTCAATACTTTTAATACATAATGTTGCAAGTTACATTTTTAAAATAAATAATAATTAAAAAGCAATCTACTAACATGCTGTTTTTTTGAATGTACGAGACCTGCGAGAATCCGGTATCTGTTGGTTGGCTGTAGATAGCATGTAGCTGGATAGCCTTGTAGTTGCCTTCCACCCAGAGACGTAGCTATTGCTGAATCAGCCGTATCCATGATATAGGGCCCCGAGCTACAGGGCCACCCGACGTGTGTAAGCAAAAATTTGTAAAAAAATCTTATTAAAAAACGGCCCGTAATTAAAGAATCCCTACTAAGGTGATGATAAAAACTTTTTTACAAAAAAATACAACGGACTTCCAAAAACAAACTACAAAGTGAAAAATAACTTTAATTTCGGAAGTCGGTGTCTAGTTAAATGTATTTTCGTTTTTTGCCACCGACTTCCGAAATTAAAGTTATTTTTCACTTTGTAGTGTTGTTTTTGGAAGTCGGTTGTATTTTTTTTGTAAAAAAGTTTTTATTTTTCACTTTTTAGTTGTGCACCTACCCCACACAAATTCTTCCTGCAACAGAAACTAGAACATCATCCATATAAAAGTGGGGAAAAAATACGTATTATTGAAGCTAACTCAAAAACTACCAAAGCAAAGTTAATCAATTTTATATGGGACCAACTGTGATGTATACCCTCTCGAATAAAATAAAAAAAATCCAAATCGGTCCAGCCATCTTTGAGTAATCGGGGAACATACATAAAAACGAATTGAGAACCTCCTCCTTTTTGAAGTTGGTTAAAAATATGAAAATTAAAGTAACGTGTCTTCAAGTTAGAGGCGCGGTCCATTTCTCAAGCTCTTGCATCAAGATCATACAGAAAGTCTAACCTATCCGAGTCGGGATATTGCAAACAAAAGAATGCCGAAGGCTGCTTATCCTATCCGAATCAGGATGCTCCAATTATCTAGCTCGATTCGCTCGCTCTTGCATCCTCATCTTTGCGGGTAAACGCCCATAGACATCGTAATAATAAAACTTTGTCTCGTTCAGTGTCCCGCAAAGCGTTACTATCCCGAGTCAGGATGCTATTTTAATTACTTTGTAAAAAAAAAAAAACAATGTGAGCCTCGCTGCAGTCCGGTAAAAAGGGCCCCAAACAAATTTTAATACACCGCTATTAGGGCTAGCTACGCCACTGCTTCCACTCTAGCATCCTTAAATTTATTGTGCCTCTGGTCGTCTTTTTGCAGCGACACAGCTGCGATGGAAAGATTGGGTAGGTACCTTTAAGTAGCAGCCCGGACTTTTCCAGTCTGCTCGGTAAATGCCATTTGGCTGCCTGCTAAAGCTACCTACATGTGGTTTTTGAATACACCTCTAGAACTTCGAGAGTTCGGGGAAAAGGTATGGAGGATGCGCTGAGGCAGCCCGCGAAATTATTTTTTTTTACGTTTTTTGTAATTTGCAGGTCAGTGTCAGGTTGTATGTTGATTAAAATATGATTCGCAGCCGAACTAATATGGCTTTACCAGCTTATGGCTTTATCTAGCGATTTCATGAAATCATGAGGTTTGAGGTCAATTCTAACTTATCGAGTTGTGCTGCTGATTCTAATGATTATAATTCTCTAAAGCCATGTTAGTTACGGCCGCGAATCGTAATTTAATCAACATACAACCTGACACTGACCTGCAAATTGCAAAAAACGTATGAAAATTTGAATTTCGCGGGCTACCTTAGCGCATCCTCCGTAATGTAGTGTTATAAAATCCTGGCAACTACTTTAAAGCATATGACAGATCTGATAGTAAAAATTGCGCCTGGCAACACACACAGTTTGTCATTGTTAGTGGTTGGTGTTATTTCGCTGTCAGTCATTCGTATTTTCAATAAATTGTAGATAAAAGAAGGATTCTGGTGTAAATATAAATATGTAACTTAAACATGACATAAAGCTAATTATACAAATATTTTATTGTGCCACGCAAACGAATAACTTCGTGCTATAGGAAACAAGCGCTCGATTTAAAATTGTGTTAGGCATCGGTGTTATGGGAAGTTATAGTCATGAAACACTGCAGTGTATTTATTGTTTTGTGCTTCTATTTGTGTATAATTAAATCTTCAAGATCCGATAGACCAGATTCTATCTCATTACTGAAGTCAAACTCAACATCGGAGCAGAAAGTATGGAACATAAAACTTGACGTTTTCTTTTCTAAAACCTTGCCTCCCGTGATCACCAGAGCACCCAAAAGTGATGTACGATTCAAATGTGAGGCGATAATGAACTATACGAAGGTTGAAAAATATACGAAAAATAGGGAAGGAATTGCTACATTATTGAAGGAATCTCCTCCTGATCATATACAACAGAAACTGTTAGAAAATGTTAAGGTGTATTGGTTGAAAGATAATAAGATTATAGATGATAACTCAACCCAGAGAATGAAAATCACTACTAAGATTGATAAGACCAATGGCACCATAGGTACAAATCTGAGAATCAAAGACATAGCTGTACCTGACAAAGGCAACTACACATGTGTGATCAAACAAAATTATGAGAAGAAGCAGACATCACAGTTAAAAGTTGAACAAGGTATAGAAAACTATGAGGTTCCTACATATGCATCACTATTTCCTAATACTGATATCTACAGCCAGCTGGATATTAAGGTTCAGTCCACTCCTGGTTTGATGTCAGAAAACATACAAACACTGAATGCAAACTTAACCAATTCTACAGAGCCCCAAAAGTTAGAGCCAATATGTCAGGAATATTTAGGAAGAGTATGTGCCGAACATCTAAAAGGTCAATTTGTTTATATTCCTTATAATACAAGTCAAGCAGCTCTTGAAGATAAGCTGCTGAAAGCTTTCCAAGTCACAAGGTATTCTAATGACATCAGTCCCCGCTGTGAAGGTTATGCGGTGCCCAGTCTGTGTTATTCAACATTTCCTATTTGTAGAGATCCTTTTATCACTAACAGCAAATTCTACAGGGAGGCTAAAAAACTGTTCTCAATCCCAACTGATACTAACAGTAATACTAATGAAGATGACTTTCCAGAAATTGTTTTTGAAAACTTGCCCCTGGGGAAATTGCCTAGTATGTATACAGACTCAAATAGCTCATTTGCAGCCATGTTTAATTTCCGACATAATTCAACTGTCCTCAGACGAGTGTGCAAACAAGATTGTGAGATATTGGAGAATGAATTATGTCAAAAAGAGTATGCCATAGCTAAGAGACATCCTCATATAGGACAGCAGCTGAGACTGGAGGAATGTCAAGACCTGCCTGAAGATGATCCTGACTGTCTGAGGATCAGCATTGGTGGAGTCATGGCATCTGATGATGAATGTTATTGGGAAAATGGCAGTGGGTATCTAGGAAGAGTCAACATAGCAAATAATGGTATGGCTTGTGTTGAATGGTCCAAACAGTTACATGTTAGATTATCTGATTTCCCTGAACTTGCTGGGACACACAGTTATTGTAGAAACCCTGGAGGAGTTCTGGAGCAGCCCTGGTGCATTATAGAAAAAGATGGCAAAACAGATAAGCAATATTGTGATATTCCAAAGTGTGCTCATAAAATCTGGATTTACATTGTTATAGTTTTTCTTGTTTTGACCCTATCAATTATTGGTTTTATTATCTGCTTATGTTATAGACATAAAAACAAGAACAATGCTGCTGCAATAAGGGATATAAATCTACCTAATGCTGATAAAAACATCTATGGGAATTCTAGATTAAATTCACCAATAGAAATGAGTGAATTATTGACTAACAGTATTGCTAACCAGCCTCACCTGACAAGAAATACCCGTGGCAATGGGGTGCTACGCATACCGCAGTATTCTCTTTCGCAAATTAAATTCTTGGAAGAATTAGGGGAAGGAGCATTCGGCAAAGTGTACAAGGGAGCGCTGAAAAGGAATGGCGAAACACAGTTTGTGGCAGTAAAGGCACTGAAAGAGAATGCCTCTGCAAAAACACAGGCAGACTTTAGAAGAGAAATAGACTTGATATCTGAGTTAACCCATGACAACATAGTGTGTATTGTTGGTGTGGCTTTAAGAGAAGAACCCTTATGTATGTTGTTTGAGTTTATGGCCCGTGGGGATTTGCACGAGTTTTTGATGGGACGTGCGCCACCCTCCGGGAAAGGTCTGCCGCCCATGAGATTGCTAAACATTGCAAATAACATTGCCGCAGGCATGCAATATCTTGCTTCCCATCATTACGTTCACAGAGATCTAGCGGCCAGAAACTGTCTGGTTTCCGATGATTTTATTGTCAAAATATCAGATTTTGGACTTTCAAGAGATATCTACAGTTCAGATTATTATAGAGTGAGTAGATTTCTGTAAGTTTCTAGCTAAAAAGAAACTGATATCACCATAATTATGTTTCAATGGATTTTATGCATGAGTAAAGAATTTAATTAATGGCTACTGATTGCTGTGAATGCTTGGCATGCAATATTTGTATGTTGCGCGAGAAATTCGTGCTATCTATCGACGATCTCAGGGAATCACGCGTTGGAATTTATTATGCTCAAGCTTGTGTAGATTTTCCATTGTTTCCTTTCACTTCTTGAAAGTATTGAACTATTAATAGATTTTGGTTTTTCTGTTAGTTAGAAAGGACACTTATGAGCGTTTATTAAGAACTTTACTATACGAGTGCAGTGAAATTCATTAAAATTAATTTAATGTTACAGGTGCAGTCGAAGAGTTTGCTGCCTGTGAGGTGGATGCCGCCAGAATCTATACTTTATGGGAAGTTCACAACTGAGAGCGACATTTGGTCGTATGGAGTTGTGTTGTGGGAAATATACAGCTATGGTCTACAGCCGTATTATGGGTAAGAACTTAATAATAGGTCTTTACCTATGAAATTGCCGTTTTGTATGAAAAAATTTAAACGATTTTTTTTTCATGCATTTTTTATTTTTATTAATCGAAGTAATCACCCATGCAATCAATGCATCTTTGCCAACGCAGTGGCAGTTTATTGATGCCCTTCTTAAAGAAATCAGCTGGACGGGAGGCAACAAATTCTTCAAAGGCATTTTGTACTGCCTCTCGGGTATTGAATTTTTTTCCCGCCAAGAAGTTATCCAAATTCTGGAAAAAGTAGTAGTCTGTAGGCGCAAAGTCTGGTGAGTAGGGCGGATGACGGAGAGCTTCCAACCCCAGTTCTTGCAACTTGGAGACCGTCTGCTGTGCAGTATGAGATCGCGCGTTGTCGTGCAGGAGCAGTGGAGACGAGCGATTGACCAATGCTGGTTGGAGATGTGCCAGCTTCTCCATCATTGTGTTCAGTTCTTCACAGTTATACACATCTGAAGTAATGCTCACCCCGTTTGGTAAGAAGCTGTGATGAATCACACCGGCGCTAGACCACCAAATAGTGACCATCACTTTTCTAGGGGTAAGTTTTCGTTTAGGGCATTGTTTAGGTGCTGAACCAGGATCCAACCAACTTGCTGAGCGCTTGCGGTTATCAAACAGAATCCATTTTTCATCGCAGGTAACAATGCGGTTCAAAATTCCTTCATTTGTGTGTCTGTTCAGTGCAAGGCACGTCTCGACGCGTACTTCGCGCTGGCGATCATTGAGTTCGTGGGGCACCCATTTGTCAAGCTTTTTTACCTTGCCAATTTGACGCAAATGGACCAATATTGTTTTGACGCTAACGTCGAAAGCTGCTGCTAATTCAGCCGTAGATTGTGTATCATCAGCTTCCACAATCGCCTTTAATTCGTCATTGTCGACCAAAGTCTTCGGACGACCGCGAGGTTCATTTTTCAGGTCGAAATTTCCAGAACGGAAGCGAGCAAACCAATAACAAGTGGTGCGTTGGTTTGTAGTGTTAACTCCGTAAACGTCGTTGATGTTGCGTGCCGCTTGTGCCGCGTTGCTGCCACGACGGTACTCATATTCCATAATTACTCGAATTTTTAACGTATCCATGATGACGAAAAAGATTGAAATGCGATGAAAATGTAACACTAATCAATAAACAAATGACTACTTTTGGAAAAAAAATCCATGTTTTTAAAATAAAATTAATTTGAAATTAGAATTCTTAGCCAAACAAAAATTATTTTGATTTGAAATGGCCAGTACTGCAGAACGGCAATTTCATAGGTAAAGACCTAATATTATCATTGCAGCAGATTTGTTATTAAGGGCCTGTTTCACCACCTACGATTAAGTTCCTATTAACTTACTTGGCAGATAATTTCATACAAATTCTGTTCCATTTTTGAATTTATTCAGTGAGTAGTGGCTATTCGGACATCGTGAAATAGGCCCTAAGTGTCATTTGTATTGAAGGCTAGTGTGGTGTGATTAAGTTCAAGGTTAGTTTTTCGTTTTTTTGATCAACATTAATTACCTACGTATTTTTAACAAGGTTTTTATACAGGGTAATTGACATTCGACCTTTTGCTTGTAGGGTTATGCTAGAGTCTAGCCTAGCCACCAAATCACCCGACTTAACCTTGTGATCCTCAATTTTCTAACATCTCCATTTTTTTGTCTTTTATTTTGACAGGTTTAGTAATCAAGAAGTGATATCGATGGTGCGTGGTGGAGAGCTTTTAGCGGCTCCGGCGAGTTGTCCACCACCAATGTACTCCCTCATGAGGGACTGTTGGAAGCACCAGCCGCAGAGGAGACCCAACTTCGAGGAAATTGTTAATAGGTAGGTCCCAGCCAAATATTGACCTGGATGCGATTTAATAGCTTAGTTAGGAGGTAGTACTGGAAACTGCACGGTTTTTTTTTTTTGCGCTAACACCCTTTCCAAACTCCTCTTCAATTCAAGGCAATGGGTTGTTGAACTAAATATAATGCAACAAAATTATTCCAGAATCGAAGAATGGATAAATATGGGTGGGTGTCCAGAAATCGCAGCTTCCGAGCCAGGAAGCAGTGGTTTCGGGCACCGGCCGTCCTGCTCCAGCAGCCGAGATTTGCAGGAGAGAGTACCTCTGCTGCCTCCACACTGCTCTTCTTCCAACGGTTCCCTTGCCACCGGTAGCCTGAAAAAGTTCAGCGTCGCAGGGTCGAGCTCCAAAGTTACGGATGATAACTGTTCCACATGCAGCGAGGTACCGCCCCTCGCGCCCAAAACAAAGAAACACAGCTCGGGATCCCTCATCGATACGGACAAAATAGGTACGAAAGACACAGTTGTTAGGATACTACCCAACACACAGTTTGGAAACGAAATTTAAGATGGTACAAATCACGGAGTAGTTGATAAATGGAGCGATCATTTGCGCACCTCATCACAAAATATCTGGAAGATTGCTTATCAAACCTACATGTTGCACACTTTACGAAATTGATGGGTGATTATGTAGATTCAAATGTGCGTATTTACACTCCATTTGTAGATTACTCTTTGGTAAATAGATAGCCAATATTCGACATGTTTTTCTTTGATGCTTTATGCATTTCTAGTTTAAGATAGGTTTGTAAAAAGAAGTAGTTTTTGTAACACTTTAGTCTTCATATGTTATTTGTATACGTGTCACTTCCGAGTTCCGCCCTTAAAGCATTTACAGCAAGAAATGCGCGAATAGTGCATGCTCATTTTTGCTTCCGATTGTTCAATACTCTGTTATGTTATCCGACTTTAAGTCACAATTATGCCTGTGTTCATTTACCTGACAAAATACTGCAGAGTTCATTTAGTTTATAAGAATAATTGTACTACTTGAAGTCTGGAATAGGTTCCCATGTTTAGTAATTTCCATTAGTTCCTTTATATTTACGAATAAGTGTAGTTTTAATAAAGGTTGTGTACTATAGTGTAAAAGAGTATGGATATCTCAAGGAAGTGTGTGCTTCGGAAATCCTCATCTATCTTCGATAATACGAACGCGCGATGTTGAGATCTAATATAGAGTTGTTGCAACTACGGAAGTAGTTGTCTTTTTTGTTTTACCATGATAACAAAATTATAGATTAACAACTCTATACAATTCCAAAAAACTTTTCAAAAATTTTGAGACAGATCTGCAAAAGAAGTAGGTAATCCGACAGAAAGAAAACTTCATACAAACGCGCAATGATAGGTGGGCTTTGCCTCTGTGGGGGGCTACTCTGTGGCGCGACGTTTGTGCTAATTCCGAAACATGAAGATTACTGAAGCATGCATGCCTTTTTTACCTGTTTAGGTTTATCTGTACCTAATTCTTTTTGGCTAAACAATGAATATTAATTACCTACATAAATATTCAGTTGACTTTACGTATCTATTTAGTTACTTATTTATTATTATTAGTCCAAATAGACCGTAATGGAGTATAAGTTTATTATTTCGTTGTCAATTATTTATTTAAGATAATTTATACATTTTAGGCTTAAGTACTGAATCATGATAACAAGAAATTCTACTTTGGATGTATTTATTAGTTACTTACTATCTGACCCGCCAGATGTTGCCCTGTCAAAATTTCAATTCCTTTTTTTACCTTCTTTTTTTTCTTTAAAACCACCCCAGTAAAGAAAAAACAACAAAACGAAAAAAAAAAAAAAACTCAAATTGCTCAAGCCGTTTTTGAGTTTTAGCGAGACTAACCAACAGCAATTGATTTTTATATATAAGAAGAAGATTAATGGCGTACCGTACAACTAGCTGACGTCCTTCAGGAGGTCAAGTTACTACAAACTGCCAAATTTTCTAATTCGATTTTGAACTTAACCTTCAACATTTTAAGGTTTAAAATCATTTGGAGAAAGGAGAATGACCAAAAATGTGTACCTTTCTGAATAGCTGATAAGACAAGGATATTTTCCTAGTAATTTGTACATCAGACGTAGTAATTTTTTTTTTCACTAGACAACATTTTGTATGAAGTAATAGCAAAATTCACAAAAAACTAAATGTTTCTTTAGTGATATTTGCCAAAGTTTTTGGCATTTTTGAACTTTGAATTATTAACAAGGATCTGCTACGGCGTCAGCTATGATGTTAACTTAAATTTCAGTACAGTCGCGCCGTAAATCATTTTTAAATTGGCTCCAAATGATTTAATCTGGGATTTTTCATAAAAAAGCTAAAAATCGAATTAACTCAATAACTACTGAATTTCGGTAGAACATTTGGTGGCCTAATTTGCTGCATTTTAACCCTACTATGACGTCCTGCAAGGAATACGTCGAGTTACCAGTAACCCTGTATAACCTGTTGTCTGTACATTAACGTTTAATATTCATTTAATGCTAAATCGCAATTCAGAAAGCGAAAAAAGCGTTGCGTTTGAAAGGATATTATGGATAAAGGGTGGACTTTTCATCGTTATTTTAACATGAAAAAGGATCCACGACTTGTGAGGCTCGATGAGCAGCATTTTTTAAAGGAGCTCTCATTTTACTGCCGTTATCAGCACAACTATTTTTTTTTAAAGCAATCGTTTAGTACAGAATTTCATTGTAATATTGTTCTATTTATCTTCAAAATAGGACCAGTTTTGTAGGAGGAAACGAGTGTTAGAACTTAATTGTGTCATTTCAGTTATTAAGTAATATTAGGGGTTAAAGTATGAAATTGCCGTTTATTGTATTACGAACTTCGAATTGACATAGAACCTTTTGGTTTGAGATTTTTGAGTGAAACTTTTTTCACATGGTACCTATGAAGTTCTTCTTTTAAAAAATGTGCAACATTCGATTATCGACTTTCAGTTGTTTTTATTTATTCAGCTTTGACAAGAAAGATGAAGATACCCTTTTAATAATAGTATTATAAGCCCCGAAAGGTAATAATTACCTTTCGGGGCTTATAATACTTATAATACTCCAAAAAGACAATAATTTATTGTCTTTTTGGATCCAGTATTATCTACATCAACTTATTTTATGTTTGTTTGTTGCTTGCATTTCCTCCTAAGCTCAGTTCAGTAATTCTAGTTTTATTTTACCATGTTTGTTGCATGTAGCATAACTATTGTAAAATGAATAGGAGGTGTCTGAAGCAGTGAGTGTTCCAACGAAATGTTTCAAAATTCAAATGTTGTATTAGCTTATAAGACTGACTGAAAATATCAAAACTACACAATATTGTACTTAATTTAGAGAGTTAAATTTTCACATCAAGTGATCTGGACATTCGACAGGCTTTAAGATTGTAATGTATCGTAATAGATCGGATATTCGGATGCATATGTACCTAAAGTTGAGGTGTTGGCTATTATGGAATGCACTTTTGTATCGAAAAAATCCCGGGATTCCGGGATCGACTAATTTAAGAGTTCTGATTACAGAATCGAATCTATATTTAATTATTTATTTATACGTTTAGGTGTTGGCTAATATGGAATGCACTTTTGTATCAATCGTAAAAATGTCGCGATTGCGAATTGTTTAATTTAGTACTTTTTGACTACGTATAGAATCGAATGCTAGCTAATGTTGTAAAGTAGGTTGCCAAAGTGGCATAGCAAACGTCAGAATAAG
Source organism: Cosmia pyralina (assembly GCA_946251885.1). NCBI lineage: Eukaryota > Metazoa > Arthropoda > Insecta > Lepidoptera > Noctuidae > Cosmia > Cosmia pyralina. Next base: position 20,790,931 of record OX276346.1, read on the forward strand.
TAATGTTAAAAATGAATTATAATTATTTTTATAAATTAATTAGTAATGTTATATACAAATAGTTGTGATCCCGGTGCCCCGGTATTTTTTAAATAAATAATAGCACATATTTACTAAGTATCCAACTAGTTGTGCATTCGCGAATTTTCTGGAATACCGGGATTAATGATAAGGAAAAAAAAATTAAGAAGTCTCATCCATAGTTTCTTAGCCTAAAATTAACTTTAGATAAATATGCATTCGATTATCCGATCTCAAATTCATAATATTTGAAATTAAAATTGGCAACACTATAATAATACGATCTCAACGTGTAAACAGTATGTTTTTATAGCATAGTGTTACCAACTCATCAAAAGTTGATGTTCCAAACAATAATCTATTCAAGTGAGCAAGTTGGCAATTTATTACTTAATTTATTCAACCGTGTGATGTTAGTTGGTGGCACATGTACGCTTGCCTGTTAGTACCTAATCGTAATCTAAGTATAAAGTAAGACTTATTACTTTCCTAAACCTAATCCAATTGCTTTTTGTAAAATTTTACCGGTTGTCCATTTTTATACTTTTTTTTAATGAATGTTTATATTTTATAATAGTACTTTCTGTACTTGCCAAAGATTTTTTTTTGTATGTGATACATTTAGTTTCTTACTTAGATGTAAATTGTATTTCTATAATAAATAATTTTTAAAAGTTTTCTAAAAATAATTTATTTTTAATTACGTAAACTAAGTACTTACAACACAATTTAGAATAATTATTAGTAAATAACAAATATAAAATTTGGTAAAAACCCAACTACCTTCACTTGATAACATTAAATTTAGTTAAATCCTCTTGTTCACTATTCTTTTTAACAATCAAATATGCCCCGTGTACTTTCATATGTACTTTGAGGTTGTTGTTGCCAGTAAATCCTTTGTTACACACCCTGCATACATATGGTTTTTCACCTGAAATAAAATGATTTTGGGTTACTTAAGTGCAGTGATTGGTAATCATCAAAACGTAGACTCAGACTAAATAAAAAGCCAAGACATAGCGCTGTCAACAGTGACGTGAGGCCGGTTTCGTAAACATGTGTGCACTTAGTGAGATGTAGTTTAGTTGTAGTTTGGTGTAAATGTGTGCGTCTGAGAACGTAGAAAGATAAACAGCTGAAATTCGTCGAAATATTAACATACAGGCCTATGCCACAGCAAAATAGTTTTTAAGGACAACTTGGGAGAGGCCTATGTTCGCTAGAGGCCAGCCAGACAATTTCATAAGATTTGCAGTACGGTAATTAATAGAATAGATATCTACCTGTATGTATCCGTCGATGTTTGATCAGCACAGTGGCGGTATAAAACTTAGCGGGGCAGTATTCACACTGTTTCGTGCGATTGCCGTCGTGTCGGTCCAGGTGAGCTATCAGTGCGCCCTTCGTCTTGTACTTAGCGGGACATCTCGTACATTCGTACCTGTGAATGTCGCTGTGTTTCATCATGTGCCTCGATAACTGAAACGTTATAGAGTAAATTATAATTTATGTTTGACCAATTTTTTCCCGAAAATTAGCGATTTGGCCGCCGAGAGAATGCCTGAAAACCTGTCAGTTGAATACGATTAGGAACTAATAATGTTTAAATTCGAAAAACACGTATTTTTGTACACATCTGACTATGGTGCTACGCGTGCTGGTGTCAGGACCACATTTCTCACCGGCCGGAGTTTAGTTTGGGATTATTACTCATCGGAAACACGAAAGATTGCCGAAGCGCATAACTTAAATCGTAGAATTTATCCTGCTCACCAATGACTACAGTATAATATAGGGCTACTCACTCTAGAATTTCCATCAAGTTGAAGGCCACATATAGGGCATACTTGTAACTTGTGTGTACATTTATGCTTATCATGGGCCACTTGACTCTGGAATGGTCGTTTACACTGTTTACAGTAAACCTTCTTTGGATTATGTCTTCTTATTTTATGGTCCTGCAATTAATTGGGTACCTTTGTAAGATCTATTTTATTTCATCTGTTGAAAGAAAATCACGTGAATATTTTGAAGTATGAAATAGAAAGAAAGCACTCACGTTTAGTCCACCACTATATTTGCAGGAGAATTCACACATATCACAAATATAAGCTTTATTCTCCCCATGGGACTTTATGTGCGATTTTAAATTAATTTTGCTGTGAAAACTGAAAATAAGAAATAAAATATTGAGCATGTCGGGGATTACAGACAGGAGACGGGTAGAGAAATTGTTTAACGCGCGTGCGGAGCTAATACATGCCTAAAACCGTCGTACACTTGGTGTCACTTGTTTTTTAGTCCCCTGATGATCATCATTATGAGCATTCTTCTCATGTTTTTAAGTAGCAAACTAGCAAGTCTACTCACCCTTTAGAACACAAGTCGCAAATATACTTAATACTGGAATGTACTTGCAGTATGTGACTGCTAAGTTTTCTTGGTGTGTTGCATGTTATTGGACAATTATTACAAAATAGCTTTTTGTCCTGAAAAAAATCACATTTTAAAACGTAATAAGTTTTTTTTTCATCATAGAATATGTTTTTGAATATATGTAATGAATAGTTGCATACATACATCTTCTTCAATGTGGAAATTCCTGTAGTGATGTTCCAAATAGAGACAAGATTTGAATTTCTTCTCACAAATGTGACATTTACTTTGATTTAACGGGACATGTATCAGTCTATGAGCAAGAAGCTGAGATAGGCTGTTCACTTGCTCTCTACAAAGACCACACTTTCGGTCCTTTTTATGGCTATCTAGATGATTATTCAGGCAATTTTTTTCTTCAAAAGACTTAGGGCATATACCTATAAATGAAATAAAAAAAGTTTTAGTATATTAGTATACAAGCTACAGACTTGAATGCAAAACCGCTTAAGGGGTTATTGTACTCATCATTATGAACAATTTTTACTATGGGACCAAACCTGAAATCACAAAAAAAATCATGTGCTCCCTACATTTTGATGAGTTATGAATGTTATGATGTAGATAAATGTACAGAACAGCTCATTTTTTTTCGCGATTTTAGGCTTGGTCCGATCCCATAGTAAAAGTTTTTCATAATGATGAGTGCAATGACCCCTTAAGCGGTTGTGCATTTTAATTCTGGGACATGTTATAACAAAAAATAAAATAATAAAACAAACTCTTTTATAAAATAGCACAGTGGGCAAATGAAATAATGTACCTATGTGGTACAATTAACTGAAAAAAAAAGTTTAAAACAACAATAATGAACAAATAATAATAACCACAGAACCACTTTTCTTCAAATCCATTTGTAATGCTTTCTAATAATTTTGATGTTTTTACTTTGAGCTTTGTATATTTGTTTCTTTTAATCTTCTTTGGTTTCACATCTGGAATAATTAAGTTTTATGTAATAAAAATAAACTTTGAAGGATTTTTCATTAATTTCATATCCAAAAATTAAAGTAGGGCCAGAAAAAGAATACAATTTGCTTATGGGAAATAATTAATAATATATTTTTAGGTACAAAATGTTCAACACCTGAATATCAAATAAAGAATAAGATATCTTGTACAACAATTTTCTTTTGATTTTAGAATTCTGGTTGCTTGGTCTTATCACTATTGATTTATTGCACCAACACAACCAAGTTAACCTTTTTGTTTGACTTTCTTATGGTTTTCTTTTTAGGTCAATTTTCTTTGGAAGAAAGAAGATCTTTCTTTCTTTTTTTTCCATTCTTTCTTTTCTTTCACCAGGAATAATTATGTTTTATGTGATAAAAATAAACTTTACTGCTACTTCATACACCTACTAATAAAGCTGAAAGGACATCATTCATTTTGTATCCAAAAATTAAAGTAGGGTATGGCCAGAAAAAAAAACGAGTTTTTTGACTCTTTATGCCACATTCAGATGAACACTGCATTAAAAGACTATCATATAGTAGGTATAGAAAAGGATTTAAGTATATTACTTAAACATAATATTAAATTTATGTTGCAATAAGGTTGCATACTACCTTCTTCTTTTTTAACAATAATGTTGTCTTCATATTGAGAAGAGGCATCATCAAAATTGTCTAAAATCATATCAACATCATAGTTTTCTGCCTTAATTTCTGACTTTATATCCAGTAGCTTCTCATTTTCACAAATTGAAGTGCTATTATTTATCTGTATAAGAAGTGTTTTATTTTCTGCTTTAATATCCTGAAAGATCAGTATTTAATTAAAGAGTTTGATTTTTTGTTAAGTGCTACAAGATATGTTTGTTCTGCAGGAATTACAATGCAGGATTAAATTAAAATATGTCAAGGTCAAACAATTTGGAGTTAACAATCTCGTCTTAGTTTCTTTTATGAATCTTAGCAGAAACCTATTACAGAATGATACTCACAGAATAAATAATTTCTTTCAATGTAGTTTCTGCTGATATCGACTTTTCTCTGAATTCTATAAAACATTTGACTGTGTCCAAACATGTCTGACATGAATACTGTGGCATACCATCTAATAAGGTTATCTGAAATAACAAAATTAATTGCAAAGTAAATAAAGTATCAAGAAACAACTGTACAAGTTTTAAATGAAGAACACACTATTTAGGTTGATTTATTTACAAAAAAAACTGTCGTAATAGTTTAATAACTGAATAAACTAATAAAGATAACGTACATTACACTTACATTAAGATTTGTTAACAAGTTATAGTTGATAATGAAAGTTTCATCCAATGGAAGCATTTGTTTTTCTGTTGATAAACATACTCTACACATCTCCATGTTCATTACAATTATGTAAAAAGTTACTTTGAACAATATATATTAATGATATAGGAAAATTTACGAATTTTAATTTACTTTTATTAACAAAACAACAACCATACATTTTCAGTTTCACATCAACGTTGACTGACGTTGACTGATGTTGACATATCATTATCATGACATATTACGTCAAGACGTCAAAAGTGTCAGTGCGGGCATTTCTTCAGCAAAGGTAATCTAATTTAAAATCGACTAAAACGTTTTGAGAGGATTTGATTCATCATTATTGTGTGTGTCTTTACATATTTTTTCTGTGGCATACGCGACTGACTGGGGCGTGCGGACTGTCAAAACTGTATAGGATAGGTACCTATCGATTGTGCAATAAATTCGTATTTTATCATGTTAATTTAATAAACTGCGTTTGTTTTTTTGTATAGCAGTAAGTAGTAAATGTCTAGCCATAAAATGAATCTTGTGTAACAACAATATTGTGAATGTCTTAATTAAAGTCGCGGTTAACTCATATTTTCTTGTTGTTTGTTGTGAAAACAAGAGAAATTATGGTGGAGAACGGAGCCTCCAGCGGGGGCAGCGATAGCCCCAGTGCAACCTGCACACGTTCAGGTTTACTAGAGACCCTGGTGCGCGGAGTGTGGTATCGTGTTCATTGTACGCTCGAAGAGGACTATCTAAGTGTGTGTCTGGATGATGGCTACGACGCGACCACCACACTGAACGGCACTCTGAACAACAACAACGTAGAGACTCCAAACAGTGACTTCACAGAGGTTCCTGAAGCGATTGCGAATCAAAAACGTTTAGTACAAGTGGTGAAGTCTGACAATAATGGGTTGGGAATCTCAATAAAAGGTGGTATAGAAAATAATATGCCTATATTGATATCGAAAATATTCAAAGGCATGGCAGCTGACCTTACAGAACAGTTATATGTTGGTGATGCCATACTATCTGTGAATGGGGAAGATTTAAAGGATGCTACACATGAGGAAGCAGTCAAAGCATTGAAAAGAGCTGGAAAGATGGTCCAGTTGGAAGGCAAGTGATCATTTTATATTAAAAATGTTGTAATATTGCTTGAAACATGGCTAGTTATAAGGCACAGGCTAACTAAATTGACCTTAATTACACCAATTCAGTGGTGCGGAGTTGCTAATTGAGCTATTCAGGGCTGTACTGTCATAATTATATATGTAGATACATAGAACTAGAGCCATTTGTCTCATCGCTAGGAAATTATACCTAAGTAGATCTTGTGATTATTTGAACAAGTTTAGCTAGGTTTTAGATTGTCTGGTTGGATTTGCCTGTTTCGCCCTGATGTCTATATGGATTTTTCTGTTATTTTTTTTTCAATGTTTAAAAAAGTATTATAACATAAAAACATAACATCACACCTGTACTCCCCGAAGGGTTAGGCAGAGGTGTACCAATAGTAAACCCACTTTTTATCAGTTATGTTTGAGTCCCATGTAATAGGGGGCGATTTAAAAAGTATTATCTGTCTATTTTTATGATTTCAAGATCTCAAATGGAAAGAAGGAAATAAAATTGTCATTGTTTGATAACATCTGCAGATTATGAATCATTTTGGATAGGTTATTGAGGCACTGTGAAAATTTTTGTAGTTATCTTTGAAGGACTCCTGAATATTAAAGTGGAGGTCTGGGCTGCAGGGTAGCGGCCCTTTACCGACTTTTGAATTTTTTTCAATCAATCAACTCAGCCAATCGCAGTCCACTGCTGGATATAGGCCTCTCCAAGGTTGCGCCACAACACCCTGTCCTCTGCCTTCCGCATCCAGTCTGCCCCAGCCACTTTCTTCAGGTCATCAGTCCATCTAGCTGGGGGGCGTCCCACACTATGCTTACCAATATGCGGTCTCCACTCTAGAACTCATCTGCTCCACCGGCCATTGGTCCTTCGACAAACATGGCCAGCCCACTGCCACTTCAGTTTGCTTACATTGAAAGCTATGTCGGTTACTCCGGTTCTTTTCTGGATAACTTCATTCCTGATTTTATCCTTCAAAGAAACTCCGAGCATAGCCCGCTCCATAGCGCGCTGAGCGACCTTGAATTTGTGGACCAGCCCAGCCGTCAGTGTCCACGTTTCAGCACCATATGTCATAACGGGCAGGACGCACTGATTGAAAACCTTAGTCTTCAAACATTGCAGGATAGGTGACGAAAAGACTTGACAAAGTTTTCCAAATGCTGCCCATCCCAACCCAACCGGATCCTTCTAAATTTATTAGAAGAATTTTTATTAGAAGAATTAGATGAATTTTTTTAGAAGTGATTTTTTCTACAAAAAAAATGTTTTTGAGGCATATCGAAATTTTTATATCTTTCAAGTTTGATATTTAAAGAATTGATAAATAAAAAAGCCAGATCATTTAGTCGGGTCTAAAAGTTAACCCAGACTCTTGCGAAATTATTGCACATTTATATCTTTAATTTTAATTTATTGGTGTGCATAATAAAGAGTATTCTATCTCATCATCATCTTCCTGCCCTTATCCCATATTACTTGGGGTCGGCGCAAAACGTTTTCTTCTTCCATTCAAAGAGTATTCTATCTATCTATGATTTTTAAAAACAAATCCAAAAAATGTTTTTGAGTCACTTTGAGATTATAGCAGAGTAATATAGGTATTAAAAACAAATAATTCCAATAAGCCAGATCAATTTGGTGGAATTTTATACCTGCCAGATGATTGAGAATTTTTTATACAAGTGTGTGTGAGCAACACTATGTTTAGCTCGAGGTGTGAGAGAGAGCGTATATCGGCTGTAGGTACCTCTCGATCAAGGTTACTGCAACGCGATTAGCTCTTGCGAGACCACGTGACCATCGAGAAAACAAGTGACTATCATATACTACCAGCCTTATAGGGTCAAACATAATTATCATAGCACACTTAGTGGTAGCCAGCATGCTACCAATTGCGCCATACTAGCCCACTCACATCAATACTAACCAATATTATTCTTCTCTGCTTCTCTCCTTCTCTCCCAGCGAACATCTCATTTCTTTCCTTCATAAATAGTTTCAGCTAATAATAAATACTCTTGCACTCTTCAGACGAATGTTACTATAAGAACTTCTAACAATACAGTTTCTCAAAAGATCCCCTCATTTTAAAAGCTGTTCCAGTGGTTGTGTTTCATTCAAATTCAACTTTATGATCCAAAATCAACTTTTTGATCCACAGTCAAATATCTCCGTGAGGTGACTCCTTACTTTCGTAAAGCATCAATCATCAGTGAGGTGGGATGGGAGCTGCAGCGTGGCTTCATGGCAGACGTGCCCCCCTCGCCCCCCTCACCCCGACGCCGCAGGGCTGATACGCGCTACGTGCCTCTGTTGATGGCTTGCATCGCCAAGAATTTGCGTCATCGTGACCCAGGTAAAAATTAATGATTATCGTAGAACTTCTACTACTACAACAGAAGAAGACTTCCCCACTAAAAGCTTTTAGTATAAGGAGGCAACTTCTTTTTTATCCCAAATGGGCCGATTTTTCAAACGTCATATACCTGCCGATTGAAAATCTAAGGCATCAAACTTAGTTAAAGATTAGAGGGTTTCTTTATAAATGTTATTTTTCAACGCTTCATCAAAAAATTTGTGGTTTTATAAATAAACCCCATGCTTTTTTCTTGATTCTGATGAAAGCCTGAACGTTTCATATTTGCAATTGTAGAGGAGCGAACCATCGAGATCTACTCTCCGGACGGCGTGCACGCCCTAGCGTTGCGCGCAGGCAGTGCGCAGGGCGCGACGGGCTGGCATCGCGCGTTGCACGCGGCCGTACGGCGCGCCGCACGTGCTGCGCTGGCGCGCGCTCGACCACGACTGCGGCCACTGCTTGGTGATGTGCGCTATGCTGGCTGGCTGGCGAGGCGACCTCCACAGGATCATGTGAGACTGAATTTCGAACTCCAAATTCAAAGCCTTTACTAATTAACTCTTAAAATGTCGATTGTACACCATGTGTACAGATAACAATAGAATTTCAATTGTGTCTGCTAATTGGCGCGCGACGGGTTAAAAGGACAAAACAATAAAACATGTAAAAATCGAATTGAATGGCAGTTTTCTTTGTACAAAGGCTTCTAGCACTTTACACTTATTTTCGAACATATCTAATCTCTAAATGGGTTGCGTGATATTCCTAATGGCAATACCATTTGGTTGGTTTAAGTAATTTCAAAAAAAATCTGGTTCCCACAGATGAGTGCTTCCGGCGGGTCCGACAGTTCTGATGAGGCTGATGGTTGGCAACCCACGTTTGTTGCGATTACTGATAGAGAGATCAGGTAAGCATCGCCGAGGGACTTATAATTCTTGACGGAAAAGGTCTGGTTGAAGAAACCTGAGCGAAGCATCCGAAAACTCTTTGGGTTGACGAAATCGTCAGTTGCAAGAAACACCTAGCTGCAGGGGTTCACGAAGTCGTGAAGAATGGCAGGTAAGAGTGGAGGCTTTAGCAGTGGACGATTGTGGGCTGAAATTATAATGATGATAAAGCCGGTTGTTTTACACTCTTGTCAGATGATAAAAAGTCTTGAAGTTCTTGAAGTTTTGTGAAAAGAAACTTGATCAGTTAAATGAAAATAATCAAAACCAAAAGTTATTTATTCCAATTAGGCTCAGAATCAGAACTTTTTGAACATCAAAAATACATAGGACAGTCCCTCAAACAATTCTCTACTTCTTTAGCTGGGAAGATGTGTCACAAAAACTCTCCAGCAGCACAGTTCTCTGTAAAGTTAGAAGAACTTCTATACAATAGTATATAGATAGCACATTAAGCCGTTGGTCCCGGCTATCATTGACAGTCGTTACAGGTAGCCAAAAGTCCAAAAGTCTGACAACCAGTCTTACCAAGGGGTATTGTGTTAACAGTAATTACTGTGTTGTGGAGGTCAGATAGGCGACTGCCTATCATTTGACATGCTTAGTATTTTACATGGAGCCACTGCTCCTTGTAAAATACTGATATACAGCTGCATCCGTTTAGACTAGAAGCCCTCAACATAGTTGGAAAAAGGCTACGCAGATTGAGTGTGGCAAGTAATTATCATTACAAAACAAAGAAACACAAAATATTAAATTAAATGATTTGCCACATATCGGCTAGCACACGCCAACATACCAACAATGGTTAATGGTATGGTTGTTGCTCACCAGATTGTACGAAGCAGCCCCTTGGTCGGGCGAGGCGTGGTGCGCGCCCACCGAGTGCTTTGGGCTGGCGGCTACACGCCTGGCGTGGTGGCGGCGCGCGCCGGGTGGGGGCGCGGCGGCGCTAGGCGTGCGCGCGGGCACACCGGCCGGCCTGGCCGTGCGCGCACTGCGCGCTGACACGCCGCACGACCTGGCGGCTGTGGCGGGCGCCTTGGTCGATGGAGCACACCATGCTGTGCGCGCGCAGCCCGAGTTTACCTTCCGTAAGTAAACTGTACTATGATCTTTGACCCGTAGCCAAAATCGGAAACATCTTGTGTTTCTTATTGCACAAATACTTACCAACAGTACCCCCTAACGACGTCATTTAAGCGTCAAAATTCTTTTAGCAGCGTACGTTGTTCGTGACTGTATGTTTGTAAAAGGTAATCTTTAGAAATACTGATCCAATTACAAACATTATTTTATTGATGGAGATGTGCACTATATTCTCAATTCTCATTCCTGATCTACATCTATTCCTGAGTGATATACAATACTTTTTTTGCCAGAACAATGCACAGTTCCTATGAGAATATCCATACGGATGAAACCGCGTTGCGCAGTTAAAAAAATATTTCAGGATTATATTTTTTTTTTTTGTTTCTATGAACACATTCAGAGACCTCCATTTTTACAGCCGAATCAAAACATTGGCCCATTGTGTCAACCCACGTAAAATTTATAAATTTATATCTGTAATTCGTAATGGTGTACCTATTAAAGGGTATTTATTCTATTCTATTCTAATAGTTCTCTGCATTCCAGTAAATTAGGTAGATTAGGTATGCATCTTGCTAACAAAGAAAACTTTCGTTAATAGGATGTCGTTTCCGTGGGGCATGTGCTCGCCTATCCCTGGGCGCAAGCGGCGTGTGCGTGTGGGAGGCAGCAGGTTCCCTGGGCCGCGGGGGAGCAAGAGCGTTGTACCGTCGTCCGCTACACGCACTGCGAGCTTCCGCTGACGACGACCGCTCCGCTTTGTGGCTGCACTTCGCTGATGATGATACAGTCGTAAGTATATTTTAATTGCAACTATAGTTACTATCTCTTGAATTATTTTGCCAAAGAACTGATATCCAGGCAGAGTCCATGACAACCTGACTGCTGATATCAATAACCATTTTGTCACATGAGTCTTCATTAGATCAGATAACAAATAAAACGCAGGGCAGTCTGTGAGTTATGTTCTCGAATTAACTGGGATGTCGATTGGCGATACTGACAACTAAAGGAAAAAAAGCGGCCAAGTGCGAGTCGGACTCGCCCATGAAGGGTTCCGTAGCAGCAAGTAACATAATATAAAAGTTCTTGTAGTTCGTTGTAACTTTGATCGATGTTTTAATAATAGCAGACCGATTTATGACGTATTAAAAAAAAAACTACTTACTAGATCTCGTTCAAACCAATTTTCCGTGGAAGTTTACATAGTAATGTACATCATATTTTTTTTTTAGTTTTATCATTCTCTTATATTAGAAGTTACAGGGGGGGGGGGGGGGGGGGAGGGGGGACGACACATTTTACCACTTTGGAAGTGTCTCTCGCGCAAACTATTCAGTTTACAAAAAAAAAATATTATAAATCTCAATCTTATTTTTGAAGACCTATGGTTTTGGTTTGATGAAAAAAAAATAAATTTGAGTTTCAGTTCTAACCCCCAAAATTTATTGTTTTTTTTTTTTATTTTTTTGTGAAAATCTTAATGCGGTTCACAGAATACATCTACTTACCAAGTTTCAACAGTAAAGTTCTTATAGTTTCGGAAAAAAATGGCTGTGACATACGGACGGACAGACAGACAGACATGACGAATCCATAAGGGTTCCGTTTTTTGCTATTTGGCTACGGAACCCTAAAAATCGACCGACCGCAATGTAGTTTGCACCTTTCAAGTGTAGTTGATTCGATACTACTTATATTTTTTGTTTCTTCATCTCATACTGTTACTCCAGGAGTTAGACATGGAAGGCAGCCCAAAACCGGCAGTATTTATCCTGCACAACTTGCTCTCTGCGCGCGTGCACTCCCTGCCGCCGGGCACAGAGGGCGCCACTCCGCCGCTATAACCCGCGGACGATACGTGGCCCGCCGGCGACAGTGGCGCCGCCCCAGCGCTCAGTGACTACCCGGCCTAACTAACGACATGATTCCTCTAGGACTGCTGTCGCGCTCTTTTTATAGATCGCGATCCGTTATTGTACTAGATCTGTGGTCGTGTTGGAATGATTTGAAACCGGTTGTTACCGGTATGTGGCAGCAATTTTGCTTCGAGTTTTTGTGTACATTTTCACACTAACAAATATTGCGAAGAGTGTGAAATGTAAACTTCAATTTGTAATGTGAGTCAGCTGTAGGATTCTTTGGAATATCTATTGTAATTGTAACTATTACTACACTCATTCCTAGAACATTGTGTTTACACATGAAAGTAGTATCATAATATAATTTGTAACTGTTCTCATCGAATCTCTTGTAACTGACGTATCTGTGATGTTTAACAATTTATCATGATCCCTTCATATCTGACCCGTATCAATAGTAATATTTTGTAAACTTATTTAGTGACTGATGTAGTTCATAGAACTATTTTCCTGTGGAAGTCAGTGATGATTACATATTTAAAGCACCTTTTATCTTATAAACGTTTGATCAGTAAAACTTAAGTATTGGTAGTACTGGGGCAGCCAGTAAACTCAAGGATTTTCTTAATCCCCTTCTTATTAACACCAAAATATAAATTCAGTCATAACTTGTTGTTTCTGTAAACTAATATTGCCAAAGAGTTCAAAGCATAATGGACAATACTTTTCTGGATATAGTGGCCATAGTTCCCTGTACGTGTATTGCTGAGTCACCCACGTTACCCACACGTGTACGCCGCGTGGTCGCCGCGTGATCGCTTGGTGTCGGCAGGCGTGCTGCTTCGCTTGTATGTGGCTGTCATTGTTCTTCCAAAGATATCAATTATTGACTTTTTGTTTTGTTTGACCTTGTAGCTTAATGTAGCGTAGAAAAATGTAATTATCGTTTGAATTGATCATAATGTATTTTTATAATTTCTGTTGTAAATAAATAGGTATACTGTTTTATAAATGGTACATTCCCAGAATGTAGACGATTACATTTGCTTTAATATTTGTAGCGTTTATCTCAAGTAAGGTAAAGGTAAGGTTTCAATAATATATGATGTATATTGTGTAGTCACATATAACTTATAAGAAGGCAATATGCGAGGTGATATCTAACATATTAATATTATTTATTTTGATATCGAATCGTACTGCCTGTGTTGTTATTGGAGGTGCCTCCAATTTTTATTGAAGTACTCATTTATGTACTGTATTATTAGGTACACAAATATTCATAATCTCAGAAAATGTACCTCAAGATTATAGTTTTAACATTCCCTAATCGTGATTACTTTTACATTCATAAGAAATACTTAAAAATATGCTTAGATACTCGATTTTTTATAAATAAGAACTATAATACTAATTTGTATTTCTCTAAATTACTAAAACGAACACTTACCGTAACTCGAAAAACGAATCTATTTACTAAATAAATTGTATTTGTTGTTTATATTATCAAATGTTAGGTTTTAAGCTGGAGGGAGGGAAGAGTTAACGACTTTACGGATATGTTCAGTTAGATTATTTTGTGAACAAAAGCCATTGACAGCAATTTTCTCAAAAAAAAAAGTTGAACCTGAATAATCCGTAGAGTAGTTGACTTCAAAAGTCGCAGTGTTCTGATATCAAGCTAAGTTCTATAAAAGACAACTCATAAATAACATAGTTACCATGATTTTAACTTATTTAGGAACTAACAGGAATCTCTGTGCTATACAGTTTCTGGATCCGTATTATAAATTATAACGCTAAGATAATCTTGTAATCTCTTAGAATTTCTACTGGTGACATTCCTTCATACTATGATATTACACACTGCGGGCGCATAAAGCCGACGCATCGAATAGGCTGTATAGAAGTAATATTGTCTACTGTATTGTTATTTGTTTGACGACTGTAGCCAAACTGTAGCCTCGTGTTCATGGTCCACAAAAATTGTACACACAGTAGCAGGTCAAGTTACTATAAAGTGTAAAATTTTCTAATTCGATTTTCAACTTAACCATCAACATTTTAAGGTTTAAAATCGTTTGGAGTTGACAGTTTCCTGATGTGCTGTTTCTGTACATTATTTTTGCTGCAACTTAATTTTGTGTTACATGTTTCACAAAAAATCTGCGTGTACTGATGCCAGCAATATGTTTCGCAACAAAAAAAACATGTTATGGCAACGATGTTGCGCAAATTTTGTTGGTCATGAATACGTGGCCTTAAACTGGCTTCAGAAGACCCAGTTTGACTTACGATTGGTAATGCTTATCCAGATAAGTCTCGACGATTACAATTTGCACTCGTCTATCCATCGGCTACCAATTGGCCGTCAAGTTGGGTAGTGTGTAGGCAACTTATGACGTATTTAATTGTACCCAAAGCGAGTAATTTTTACCGTTTATTACCCGTGTCCCTCCCGAGAAATACAATGCTGCCAAATTAAAATGGTAGTCTCGAAAATATGATTCGCGACAATAATAAATATGTATTTACATAATTATAACCATATGAATCGTCAATACACCTCTCTATGTTAGATTTGCCGGTTTGGTCTGATTTCCGAAATCGACAGCAAATTTGTTATTGTCGCGAACCATATTGTCGACACTACCGTTTTAATTCGGCAGGATTGTATTTCTCGGACGGACCACGGGTAATAAATGATTTTCACCATTTTGTTATTTAATTAATGTTTTAATATATTTTACGATTAATTACAGTTATTATTTATTATTGGTTATGCAAGACATTTGTAGTGTTATATCCTAGTCTTGCAGTATGAGACTGAGTTTTATTTTCAAATTATATTTATGTGTTATGGATCAGGGACATAGTATTTCTACACCGTCTATTGAAAACGCTAGATTACGAATCATAATAAATTCATAAATAATTAGGCACTTAACTGTATTCTGTTATATGTAAGGCAACTGTTATATACATTTATGTGGGATGCAAGTACGAACTACTGTTGTGAAGGTTCATGAGTCACTTGGACGGTTGTATGTTTGTGTCACAAAAGCACGTGCTAGATGTGTAGAAATCTTGCATAATTCGTGTGGAGCACCTACCGATGGTAATGGACTGCGTCATCGCGGCTAATACCTACATTATAAATTGTCGGTGCAAAGCTCATCTTTTGACTATACTTATATCTCGCAAGAATATACCTGTCTCTATCTATTAGCAACAGTGGTTCGTAAATATATCTCCGTCGCGCAACGCTATAGTTGACTTGTATGATTTCAAAATTTACTATAAGGTTTTCTAAAATGTGTTTACAACGCTAGTTGACTTGTTTCATAATACGACCCATTGGTAGCTGTCATAGCATTCATGATCATTCTGTAGTAAGATCTGTCATTCTGTCATGCATTAAAAACAACGAAGAAACATGCTGTTTTTTTTTATATCGTCATAGTTAACTGGTTGACCAATACCATTAGACAACTGGCACTTTCGGGCTTCAGATTTTACTTGCGTTTCGGTATCGCTCGAATTCAAATCCATTAATGCAGATGATGTCGTGACAACCGAAAGTTGTCTAATTAATTTGGTCGTAACTACAAATACTTTCCTGATAGTCTCTAAAGACAGATAGATCATGCCCATAGACATAGAGAATTGGACTGAGCGTTAGCTTCACAAATGTGACCACTCTCTAGAAAGAGACACACACCTGTAGTACCTACTACTAAAGAGACAACTACTGGCCGCAAATTCGATTTGTCTGTCTCGTACTTTTCGGTCTTTATCTGTGGTCTGTATTCACTGCACAACTGAAATCGGAACGCTCAGTCCTTTCTCTATGTACAGTGGACTGCATCAATTGGGTTCCCCATTTGTATTAATATTTTAATACAACTGAGGTGCCCAATTGCTGCAACCCACTGTGCATGATCATGACCACAGCCACCACCACACTGGTATGAATTTAAACACCCTGGATACCTAGAGATTTTTCTACCATCTAAAGGTTTTAAGACCCTGTGAAGGCTATAATTACAAAGATATTTTAATTGCTACCTAGGTACTTAGAAACTACTTTTTCTCACAAAAATATAATTTTCTCTATAAAAAGCACCAAGATAAAAGTTTAGAAGCTAAATCTAATCTACAGCATATGTATGTAACTAAATACTTAATAATCAGTTTAGCCTCGACTATTCTTAAAATAAAAACATCTTCAAAATGGACTCGTTTTTCTCGTCTAGGCGACAAAGTGTAGGAGAATCGTGTTGTTCCGATGAAGTCTACGTTTCATTAGGTCGAGGGGCTGAGCAGGGGCAGTGCTCGCCGGAGAGCCCTCGCAGCCTACTTCAATACTCTGCTTATTACTATCTATACAATAGCTTTCTTTACCCCACACATCACCACATTTTCAACCCTATTTTTCAAGCAATAAGACGTGTTATACGCTGGCATGTGAGCGTCGGTATGAATAGTCGTGTCTGCGCTATTGTCTCGCCTTTCTATTGGAAAGCTGACAAAGAAATTAGCTATGTCTGTGTTTAGTAAGTAAAACGAATGATTGCTTTACATTTTACAGAAAAAAATTGTTTAGCATCTGGTTTAAAAGTAAATTGAATTAACTTAGGACACCTAGTTATTTGATGAATTGTTACCTAGTTATCTGGAAAATAGCAAGAGGAAGTAGTAGGTACTTATACTGGTCAGGGCTGTCCACACCTCGAGCCTTGGAAGCGTTCATGTTGCTGAAAATAGATGCAGGTGGAGGAACATCATCAGTGTGACTGACACTGGCATGGCCACCATCAGGGATTTTAATATTGATAACACAATAAAATTAGTAGAAATTTGTCGCCAAATACCAGAATTTGTCGGTCACTGGTTCAAAAGTTATAAACGTTTATAGGTGGCCGATCTGGAGAGCATCTCCCCAGCTTGGCCCAATTTGAATCTCAAATGCTAGGGCACCTAGCGAAGATCTGTTTTCTCCCAAATTTAGTCGCTAATTAGTCGCAATTTTTTGCGAAGTCACAGATTTAGTTGGGTTTAGTTTAGAAGATATAATGACTTCAATTTTTAAGTTATAGTCCAAGAGCTAGATCGAAGAGTTAACGAAAACTATTTGATCTAGCTCTTGGACTATACCTTAAAAATTGAACTCAGACCTGGATCAGAAGCCCGAAAATTTGACAAGCAGTCTTACCAAGGGGTATCGTATTACCCAGTTACTGGGTTGTGGAGATCAGATAGGCAGTCGATTCATGTAAAATACTGGTACTCAGCGGCATCCGGTTAGACCGGAAGCCGACCCCAACATAGTTAGGAAAAGGCTTTAATTGAAGCAGCAATAGCCCAGGCTTCGACTGGCGACAGAAAAGACGTGAGCTTGACGTGAGCCGTTAGTTGCACAGATCATACGCTAGTACCGATAGTGCAATCCACGAAGACGCGCCCCACTATTCTTCCTAACCGTTTTTATAGTAGGTATATGTGTGCAAGCTTTCGCTAATGTTTGAGAGTTATCGGTACACACTAATTACCGTGTACTAACAATAGTGTGTTTTGTACCGATAACACTCAAACACTGGCGGAAGCTAGCACAAATAGGTATCATACTAACGGTTAGGAGGAATAGTGGGGCGCGTCTCGTGTATTGCACTATCTATATCTGTGGTTGCACTGTCTTTCTATTCTTCTTCGTCGTATCGATAATTCTTTAGATGATTTATATTCACTTCATAGACATATAAAAAAGGAGCACTCCGCGCCACGCGTATCGAAAGTGAAGCACCGTACCGATCTATGTGTGCGTGATTTGACAAAGACGTCGTCATGTCACATAATGGCGGTCGGCATACTATGATGTAAATGTGTGCGTGAGGCGCATGTTTGTACTCAAACGGTCCCGGCATACTTACTGTGCTTCACTTTCGATATGCGTCGCGCGGAGTCTATCTTTTTTTATACGTCTATGATTCACTTCTACCAACATGAAAATATCGAAAGAGAAACTCTTGACCACGGATATCGATGCTCTTGACTCTGCCTAACCCTTGGCAAGTTTTGTTTTGCAGGCAGTGGCGGCGCTATAGACCAAGCGCGGACGTGGGCGACATCAGCTTTGCGAGGCCTCTTTAATTTCCCAGTCGAAAGAAAAACGTTAATTTGAATGAGCTGAATTATACACAAATGTATCAGTAGACAATGATATTATATGTAGAAAGAGGTAGTATATATATACAATAGTATATATATTATATTATATGTAGTCGTCTTTTTACATATAATACCTATCATTGTCAGTAGACATATTATTATTGCTAATCAAATGATGACAAACATGACATAAACAAATACTTTAAAATGAAATAAAATAGACGAACTTTTCGGCTTTTAGCCTCACTGAATTTTTCAAGATTAGGTACATATGTCTTATCATGGTCTCTCCTATTTCTAATTTCTTTCACCAGCCGTTATTTCTAACGCAGAAAAGTTTGTGAAGTAAGGTGCAACAGCGAGCGAAGCGAGCTCGAAAATTTTATCACGCCGCCTCGGATGGTTAAAATTAGGTTGTGTTTTCAACATTCTTACAGAAATAGGAGATATTTTTTTAAGTTATACAGAGAAGTTTGAGAATTATGAGAATGCAGGACGCAAGAGCGAGCGAAGAAAGCTCGAAAACTTTAGCACCCCGCCTTGAAATGTAAGGTTTTCTTTGACAATATAAGTATGCATACATAAATAGGAGAGACTTTGTCGTTGATGACTTATAAAGAAGGGCTTGAGTAAGAGTAGAATATAGAGCGAGCGTAGCGAGCTCGAAAATTTTAGCACCCAGTCTCAGATGTTCTTTTTTGGAAAATTATTTGGAAAATACTTAGGAGTTATTTGGTCGACCTATGCAGAAAAGTTTGAAAACAAAGAAAAATTACGATGGAAGAACGATCGAAGCGAGTTCGAAAATGTTTGTATGCTACGCTTATAATAATATTTTGCATATGTAAGGGGGCTTCCAACTACAAACTGCCTCTTTGTTACTGAACATGTTTTGACCTTGTTTGAGATTTGATTAAAAAGTACCTACTTCTCGAGATTTGGGGGCCCCCGGGGGCCGAGGGGGATATAAATACGAATAACTAAACTTTTAATAACTTGCAAAATGTCAATATATTTATCGTTTTATGACGAGTAAAATTTTTTCGTTGTATTCACAGCTTTTAAGTAATGCATAAAGCTTCGAGGCGCGAGGACCCTCGGACCACGAGGCCATAGGCGGTCGCCCACGTCGCCCACGCCTTACGCCGCCTCTGCAAAATTTTGACAAGGAAAACATACAGAATCATCCGCATTTCCCAACTACCCCATTTCGGCTCCGTGTAGCCAGATGCGGCGAAGTAAAAACTGCTATAATAATATGATACAATCATCATTATCATCCACAGCCCGACTTAACCCACTGCTGGGCAATGGGCATAGGCCTCTCTTTTCATGTGCCAATCCCCACGTTCCAGTGCTAGCCTCATCCAGGTTCTATCGACGATGGTAATAATGTCGTCCGCCCATCTTGCCGCCGGACGACCGACACTTCGTCTTCCAGTCCTTGGATGCCACTCTGTCACTGCCTTACTTCACCTGTCATAGGTAACTGCGCCTTGCCAGGTGTCCTTTCCACGACTCGTTTTCCGATATCGAAAACCTTCGTACGTTTGGGTCTATATGCTTTATGCCAAGCATGGAACTCTCCATGACTCTCTGTGCAACACTCAGACAGGCTGAGTGTTGCACAGAGAGTCATGCAACGGCGACGACGCAGGACGCGACGTGGACGCTCACGGAAGAGGCTGTGTACAGGACACAGCCTCCTCCGTGAGCGTCCACACACGCGTGGGTAGACACACTGTTTACTTAAAGAGGTGGTACTTCAGACATGATATAATACCTACCGATTTAGTGACAGATGAATTTCGCGGTTTTATAAAAATATCCTATGCATGGAGACTACATCGTCAATTATGTTGCAATTAGCAATGGTCACCTGTTTATTGATTGACCCCAGGAAGTAATAATAATAATAACTAACCATAAAACATTAAATTAACCTTATAGTTATGATCAATCCGCGCAGCTGTTAGTCACACGTCAAGTAAATTGTATTGAAAAGTTAAAAATCCTTATGTATTTTTTTTCCGATCTCAAGTATCATTAATTTTTACTTTCATCAAAATCTTTTTTTAAATATCAAACCACAAAAAACGCTATCATTTTTAAAGATAAGTTCAAAGAAATGAAAAGCGCAAAGGCTTACTTGAGAGTGGTGTGAATGTAGAAGTGTCTTAACAACCGTCTATCTCATAGGGACTAAAATAAACCAGGAAATTCGTGTAACTGTGAAATCTAAGTTAAATAACATCAGTACGACGTTGTGCCATGAATAATTTTCAGGAGATTTGAAGCTGCGATGCCGACGTATCTCGAGTCGCTTTTGCCAAAATGTTGCTCTATATTTTGTTGTAGCTATTCTCTAGAGGACGACAACGTTGCTGGTCAGCCCGCGTATCATAGTGGATTTATCTGCCTTTAATCATTGTAAAGAAATACGTATTAGGTATCCATCAATTACAACCAGTGACAAAAATGTGACAAAAATACTTAGCTGGTACTCGTAGGTGACTACTATTTAGTGCTCTTAAAATTAGTAAAATTAAATTAAAATTAAATTATAATTAAAACTTCCGCTCTCCCATACATTCATGTTCGCATAACTCGTCAAAATGTAGGGAGCAAATTATTTTTTTTCGCGATTTCAGGTTTGGTCCCGTAGTAAAAGTTGTTTTCTATCATGAGCACAATCATGTGTTTAAGTATCGGACACTAATTACCAGTCACCCTCGAGTGACGGCGACGGCTGCAATGGCATCTGCCGTCGTCGAGTGTCGACGGCTACAGTTGCCTCTGCCGTTGACGCATATCGCTCGCGTATGTGAGCACATCCTTTTTTCCAACATTTTTGTAGTCAACGATTTGTATATTGTTTCCCAAAAATGACACAATACAACAGTAGATAATGTGTGTTGTGTATTGTTGTGTTGTATGTATGTGGGTGTGTTGTGATGTGTAGTAGTATGATTATCTGTATTGAGATTGGTAGAAGCTTCCTTCAAAAGGTGAAGGCTTTTGGTCCTACTTGCCTAGGTTTGAAACTAGTGCTACGGCAGCCGTCCCCAGAGGACATAGAAGTTACATACTTATTTTGATTTTCTTTTTACTGTTTCGCGTTAGTTTTTTTTTGTCATTGTTTTGATTAATAGGTTTGTACCTACTAGTTCCACAACTCAATAAAATATTAAAATTTATTGAGTTGTGGAAATTCACCAAAAATACTTCCTACCAAACAAATGATGAAGAGAACAGCTGTCACTTGGCTCGCCAATTTATTAATGAAGTATATATTTCGTAAATTCTGCTCGCCGCTTCAGGGCGATTCATTTCATTGCTATAAATTTAGTTTAAACGTCGTGTACCCTCCTTCCGCATGATTAGCGGATGTCTGCCGGCGACGTTTTCAATTGTGCACGAATTATCGCACTTTGATGTCTATTAAAGTAGAATTGATTATTCCAGTTATTGGGTTACCTATCTTGATGGATGAAGGTTGTGTCATCTTTGGTCAGAGAACTTTGCTTGATCAATATTGTGCATAGGGGAAGGTGGGGGAACACCGGATAGTTAAGATAAAGACACAATAAATAAATCACTATGTTATTTATTGAGATAATCAATGTCATACATGTTTAAGTATACCTTAGGCATAACTTAGGCGAGGGGCCAGTTCCCACTTCGTTGGAAGACAGGGAAACTGGTCCTCATTAAGAAGCCGGGGCGCCCTGCGGACTCTCCGTCCGCTTACCGGCCCATCGTGTTGCTCGACGAGGTGGGCAAGCTCTTTGAAAGAGTCATTGCAGACCGCCTCGTCGGGTGGCTGGTGCAGGAGGGGCCGGATTTGGCGGAGAGCCAGTTTGGTTTCCGCAGGGGGCGCTCTACGGTGGACGCCATCATGCGCGTGCGAGCCCTCACGACGGGGGATGCTGTGGCCCGGGGTGGGGTCGTCTTGGCGGTGTCTCTAGACATCGCCAACGCCTTCAATACCCTGCCCTGGAGTTGCATCAGGGAGGCACTCCGGTATCACCGGGTGCCAACCCACCTCCGTCGAGTGGTCGAGGCCTATTTGACGGACAGGGCCGTCATCTACCCCGGTCATCAGGGAGAGTGGAACCGGCGAGAGATGTCGTGCGGTGTCCCACAGGGATCGGTCCTGGGGCCACATCTGTGGGACATCGGGTACGACTGGGTGCTGCGCGCCGACCTCCCTAGCGGCGTCAGTGTTGTATGTTACGCTGACGACACGCTGGTCCTGGCGCAGGGGAGGTCGCACCAGGCGGCGGCTGAACTAGCGACACGCGGGGTTGCGACAATCGTAGAGAGGATCCGGCAGTTGGGACTCGAGGTGGCCCTGCACAAGTCCGAGGTCATGTGTTTTCATGGTCCTCGGAACGCGCCACCGTCGGGTTCCCAAATAACGGTAGGAGGGGTTCACATCGGGGTTGAGTCGACGATGAAGTACCTGGGACTCGTCCTCGACAGCCGGTGGAACTTCGTGGAGCACTTCCGACGTTTGGCTCCCAGACTGGAGCGGGCCGGGGCTGCCTTGAAGCGGCTCCTGCCCAATCTGGGGGGTCCAAACGCCTCCTGCCGGAGGCTTTACGCGGGGGTCGTGCGGTCCATGGCCCTTTACGGGGCACCGGTGTGGGCGCGTTCCCTGAGGCTGCGACCAGCCCGCCGGTTGAACGCGTCCCAGAGGGTCATGGCCATCCGGCTAGTCCGGGGATACCGCACGGTCTCCTGTGAGGCTTCGTGCCTCCTTGCCGGATTACCGCCATGGGATCTGGAGGCAAAAGTCCTCGCGCACGTGTGGGAGTGGCGCGAGGAGGTGAAACGCCGGGGCGTAACTCCGCTGCCGCGAGAAATCACGGTACAGCGGACAGAGCTCCGGCGGGATCTCATGGCGACATGGAGAGTGCGATTGTCGCAACCCAGCGCTGGGCACGCCACAATTGCGGCGATAAGTCCCCTCTTTGAGGAGTGGTTGGAGAGGCGCCACGGCGTCCTCACCTTCCGCCTGACGCAGGTCCTCACCGGACACGGTTGTTTCGGGAGGTTCCTGTTTCGGATAAGGCGGGAGGAAACGCCCGGGTGTCACCATTGTGTGGATCGCCCGGAGGACACGGTGGAGCATACAGTGGAGGTCTGCCCGGCTTGGGCGGAGCACCGCCGTGTTCTCACGGAGGCGATCGGCGGCGGCGATCTCTCGCGTCCAAACCTGGTCCAGGCCATGGTGCGGAGCGAGAGTGCATGGGAAGCCGTCACCTCCTTCTGCGAAGCAGTAATGCTCGCGAAGGAGGAAGCGGAACGCGTGAGGGAGAGGCAACAGCCGCGCCCTCGCGCCCCTAGCCGCCGTAGGAGACGCCCTGGGCGGCGGGAATCGATTGCCGATTCCCGGCCACCGTAGGCGCGGGCTTGCGGACGACGAGTAATGGGCAGCTCGCTGTCCGGTAAGGACCAGGCCCGGGTCGACGGCGCATTGTGTTCCACGCGCGCCTCAAAGAGATGTCAGCAGTGACGGGGTCAATTGGGCCGATGCCGCCGGGGTCGCGGGTAGTTCGAAAGAGATACCGTGGCCCTGGCACGGGCAGCTGAAGGAACATGGGTGGGTTTTAGTCAGTAAAAGTCTGACACGCCCTCCCGCCTCTGCCCAGAGCGGGAGAAGTCATTTGATGATTTCCCATCCACAAAAAAAAAAAAAGGCATAACTTAGGCATGAAATTTTTTGAGATCAATCTTAATATCTACAAAATAAAACAATTATAATCAAAAATTATAAATCCGAATTCACCCCATACCTATGGGTCAAACCGGATAGGCATTTTATATTAAAGGGGTGAATACAGATACGCACTGAGCAAGCGTTCGCGAGTATTTCTCCACTAGCTAGAACGAGACAGCTATACGCGGAGTAATGAAATAGCAACTATCTGCTTTCACCTCCTATCCGGTTTCCCCCCTCATTCCCATACATGAGGAGCGACGATTGGTTTAGGACCAAGTCAAAGTCAAATTGTACATTTCAATTAGACCGTTATAAGAGTAGTCTATTACTAAATCCATGATTAAAAGGCATTTTTGAACGTTAAAAACTACAAGAAAAAAGAAAAAAATTAAATTGTGCCGTGTGTCATTAAAAGCCTTAGGTAACGAGTGGCGACACGAGGCTCCCCTTGGGCAGGCTGCCTTGCTACTTTACTGACTGACAGCTGATATTGTTACCACGGCCAGAGTTAATTTCATGTAGACCGTGGCCAATCGGGAGGGAATAGCGCTTTAAGGCTCCCGCAGACAAGCGCGACGGGACTGCGCGACGCGACTCTGGTGAAACAATTTCCATGAAGTTTTCATAGAAATTGTTCTGCTAGAGTCGCGTCGCGCCTATCTGAGGAGCCTTTAATCAAACTGTCCATTTGGTGCTTTGAAACGATTGTGCATTAGCTACCTGTAAATATTTTAAAATCATTCAGCGGTCGGCTGCTGCATATTAAAATCCAGTACCTAAGGGACAAATAAAATAAAAAAAAAACTGTCGGGAGGTGTCGTGGGACACGAACGGTTGGAACAAAGTTCCTTTGTATTATGTTATGACAGAGCCATATATAGAGTATAGTCTCAAGCTTTTTTTTTAATGCACAGCACAATCGTCACGTAACGAAAAAGATTCCAAAAGAAAAACAAAAAAAAAAAAAATTCTAACAAAAAAAAAAAAAAAAAAAAAAAAGATTTCTACCAGCACAGAGTACACTTGTCTACCAGTTTAGGCACAGAGTTTAGGCCTACTGCAAGCCGCGTAAAAGAACTTCGTTAAAAAAACACCTTCCCATAATCTTTACTTTCATGATAAATCACATCAAATTGTAAAATTTGCTGTGTAAAAACAGCTGCGTGAAATCTTAGCAATAACGGACATTTTAATACCGTTAAAACTGGTAAGTCTACTTACATATTGTACTTATATGAAAACCAATAAAAAAGATAGTAAACAGTTTGATAATTTCTTATAAGAGCTTACCGTGGAAAAATTTGGTTAGCACTTACTGGGTTTTGATACAGGGCAGCCGGGCTTGCTCAGGTAATGTCTCTGGAACGACACGCATGTGAGTGAGGTGAGACATCAGGACTCAGCCAATTTCTATCGCTAAATCTGTACGAATCCAACGTAAGACACCTTACGACACTCGCAGGAAGACAGAGAGTGGTCTAATCTTTTCCGGGAACTCAGACACAGCCAGTGGCGTCTATCAACGCTTTTGTTGTTCAGTAGCAAGTTTATATACAGCAACCATACAATTACTTACAGTTCGAAGTTTGGCAAACAATGGTGCAAGTTTAACGAGAGCGTTTGGGGAATCATTAGATAAGATGCATACGGACTTGGTTCTGGTTTAATAACATATTGTGGATGGTTATGAAATTACTGGGAACTTTGCGGTTTACATAAGGAAGGTCCAATTACCTTATTTATTGGAAGCGTGAATAAATAAAACAGTTATAATTATCTAAAATAGGTATTTAATTTAATAGTAACGTACATAATATGTATCCGTACATCTTTGGCTTTGACTAAAATATAATTTTTGTGTGAACTCAGCTAATTAATCTTGACAATTCAACATTAATGGAACACTGCATCTCTTTTTACGAGACAAATATGAAAAAAATAAAATCGGCATCGCGCCTTCAGGTTCAAAAAAAAATTACGTAGTTCTAAAATCCTTCATTAATTACTTATTGCTTCATAACACAGCACCACAGAAGCAGTTCAATGAACTGTACCGTAATATTTGTAGAATTTACGGCGCCGTAGACGCTACGGACCGCTACGCCGTAGCACATACCGTAGCTGGCAATTAATACCGCATAGTGTTGGCATTTCGTTTCAAATACGTAGCAAGTAGCAATACGATGATGTTGTTGTTAATAGACTATTGTATTGTAGTTAACGATAACATGCATAGGAAAATTAATTTGTTTCTTATTGGAATGGACGCGTAATTAAGCGGACACAGTATGTATAGTCATTTACGTTATGATT
This sequence comes from Cosmia pyralina, assembly GCA_946251885.1. Lineage (NCBI taxonomy): Eukaryota > Metazoa > Arthropoda > Insecta > Lepidoptera > Noctuidae > Cosmia > Cosmia pyralina. The sequence goes on from OX276346.1 coordinate 20,817,255, forward strand.
TACAGGTATTTACTTTATTCAAGGAAGCAACTACTCACTATTACAATAGTTGTTTTTATGTCGTTTTTATTAACTCTCAATCACATAAAATTTAAAAGGTTTAAGAAAGAATTTGTGTGTTGACAATAAATTACTATTATTTGGTGCCTATAAATTACTATTTTAACATTTTTCTTGCCATTAATTTCGCCCAACTCAACACACACACATCGACCGAGCAGCCATGATAACTAACTAATAAACAGCGAACCGAATGCAAGCCACTTGTGCATTGCCTCTTAAATAAAAGTTTCACGAGCGCACACTGTAAATCATAATTTCGTGATGCACTGCAGCCAGACGCAGCGTTGCGAAGTTACTTCGCTGTAAAAGTAATTTAATATGTAGGCAGAATAAATACGTTGCTCGGAGGAGCTCGCATGACGGTGAAACTGACGGTACACGTAAGCAACTTTAAATTAATGCTTGTCTATAACAACATCATCTACCGCATCATTTGTTTTATTTTCATGCGCGTTGATTTGGTTATTACCAATTAGCTTAATTTTTATTTAGAGAAGAGAGGCCTGTGGCTAAGCAATAACAGCCGCACGGGTCGATCGATCACGTGAAGCTACGCTTGCCGCGGTTGGTCCGTGGATTGGTGACCATCTTTCCACACCAATACTCCTCCGTACCTCGGAAAGCACGTTAAGCCGTTGGTTCCGGCTGCCATTCGTGGATCTTTGGCAGTCGTTACGGCTCGTCAGTTGCCCGAAAAGTCTGACATCAGTCTTACCAAGGGGTATCATATTACCCAGTAAGTGGGTTGTGGAGGTCAGATAGGCAGTCGCTCCTTGTAAAATACTGGTCAGCTGCATCCGGTTAGACTGGAAGCCAATCCTAACATAGTTGGGAAAAGGCTAGGCAGATGATGGTAGCTCTTTTTATTATTTGGGTTTTTTTTTGTTTTACCAATAAACTTTTTTTTTTCTATGTTTCATATCCAGGAGTTAGTTTGAAATTAAAAAGCGAGCAGCAACCCTTTGTTGTGGTTTAACTAGGAACTAAGTGTCAGGAAAATATAAGAAAAGTTATAAAAGAAAGATGTATAGTCAGTGGTGACTAGGCTGCTAGAGATGTGATAAAGAAAAACTACATTTGTACAGTATTTAATAAATTGTGATATGTCTGCCAATCCGCTGGATTCAAGAAGTGCGAGGCCGGTCGTTGAAGTGATGCTTGGCGGAGCCTATGTCCAACAGTGGACATCTTCCGACTATAACGATGATGAAGTGTACCAAGATGAAGATAAACGATGAAAGAACTGAAGTTCAAGAGCTGTGGAAGTGTGGATGAGCAGTAGGTCATCTCTAGACAGAACCAACGTACCTAGCAACATTAGTCTAACTTTCTATGACGCCATCAGAATAAATAATATAAATGCCTTATTTGTCAATCCTGTAATCGGTGAGGCAGGATTCACAAGGGACTTAGTGCGAATTTAATTTCGTACTTACGATTGATTTGGACCAACTTAAATGTCGAGTGCTCGTCATGTCGAATTGGAGTGACACTCAAACGAGCTTCGATACTTATCCAAGGGTTCATGTGATTACACACAAATAAAAAAGCTTGTAAAAAGTAGTACCTAGCGATTTTTATCTAAAGAGGACTTATCTGAAGAAATATGTTCTTATTTTTCATTGTTTGTATTGTGGGCATGGAGGAATGGAATAAGCTTTAATTGCAGAAGTCGAAACAGGAAAAATATGACCAATTAAAAGTTGATAAGATGCGCTCTTATTGAAGTACTGGATTATGCTATTGTTGTTTTCGAACTAATTATTGTTGTGTTGAGCCTGCTTGAACTTTATATGTTTTATTTTTATTGTGGAACGAAGATCATCAATACGACTATGTCTTTAATAAGATGTCTAATTTGATTTGATAAAATAATTATAAAAATAGATACCTACTTTGTGTTTCATTTCATTTGTAATATCAGGTTTTCTCTCAATGTTTTCTTTAACAGTTATTGGTGTTTAAGATAGTGCACAAACAACATTAAAAAAGTCAATGGGTACCTATCTGCCATGTTCCCGCAACCCTACCAATAATTAAAAGTTAATGTAACAAGTAGCTAGGTACACAGACACACGCTAAGAAAGTCGATTACATTTCTTTTCACGACGTGATTCTTATGACAAGACTTAATAAATATGAGATCTTAGCGTAGGCAATAAAGACGGAGAATAATAAATATATTTTGGAAACAATGTGAGGAGCATGGAGTAAATACTGGGTAATTTCATCCGTATTTTAATCAAAGGTGCGGCTATAAACAATATGATAACACATTTATGGTTTAAGTATTGTGAAAGGACGAGCGTGTACCAAATTTAAATTTTGATAATATATTGTTGCTGTTCAAAGATTTATAAACTGAGGGTTAGGTTTTGTTTGGATTTTGATTGACGGAGACGTTTTCTGAGGAGAAAGGCGTCTTTAAAATTTTAAGTACAATTAATATTTTTTGGCTACTTTAAAGAGAGCGATATGCAACGTTTTGTTCTTAATTATGTCTATCATATCATTTACCTAATCTAAAAAATGAACAAGATGCCTTAACAAGTTCTAGACTTTATTTTAATAGAAACAATTTTCATAACACGTAAATCTATTACCCTCAATTCAGGTAATTATATGTTATAATTAATATTCCTGGCTGGTTATATCAAAGAGGCGTAAGCCCAGATAGACATCGCGGTGTACTGGGTACGCTAGTTTGCAATTTTCCGCCTGGCTGGCCACGACTTGAGGCAACGGCACAACCCTGCATCTATATGACGCATACAAAGATTTATTAGTATTACGTTTTGCATGTAAAAATGCTATGGAAGCTAGGCTTGTTGTACTCTAGATTTTGCCCCACTTCGCCCCCACATTTGCCCGCGTTTCGCCCCCGGGCAAGTAGGTTGTTGCTTTTTATAATGTAATACCGACACTCGCTGGAATTTGTTCGTAATATTTACGTGACGCGAGTACGAACCGTGATGGATGTAAAACGGTAGATAATTTTTACAAGCTTTTATTTTTTGTCTTTGATGTTCCTTTCGATGTTACAAATAAATAATTCTGTTTAAGACATTTACTTCGTTTTGTTTTATTTTTGTGCCAGATTATGTAGATTGAGATTTTTTTCGAGATAAAGCAGGAGTTATAGATGTGTTGTTGGGGAAATTTGATTGAATAAAGGAACAGAGAGAGAGACTACTATTTGTTATCACCAAAAACAACATCAAAGGCCTTATTCTATTTTTGGAGCCTTTTTTTATTGTTTACCTGGAAGTCTTTGTGAACGTTTGCAAAGTGATCCTGTCCTCTATTTGCTTTGCATCAGTAAAGCCTTGTACCATTTCCAGCTATCCTCTCGTTTTATAATACAGGTTTGGGCACAAAGTATTTCTGAGAACGCACCCTCGGTGCAACATTATCTATCGAACAACAGTAACATGAAAACGGCGCACATGAAGCGTGCGGGGAGCATTGTATTGTATGCGGCTGTAGTCGACAATGTGACGTTTATTGACGCCAACTAAACGTTAATGTCGCTCATTAGCACATCAAACTGGCTGACAGTGCATTGCTGTGCAGAGCACACATTGACGGCACACGTGGCAGCACAAAGCTTACTTTTGTTAGTTAACGAGCCTCGGAAAAGCTGTGACTGTAGTAGCCTGTTGGTTTGATGGTTCTACTACTATATTAGACGAGACGAGTTGCTAACTATAAACACTGATTTTAATGTTCAACTTAACTTTTGTTTATCTCTAAGAGAGGTGTGTTGTGTACCCACAATCTTCCAAGAAACAATATTATGTCAGATGTCACGGCTCGGCCATAGATATGGCCTAGACTAGCCTATTCATGTCCAGAACCTCCGATGCATAGAAATATTAAAAATATCTATGCTCTGATCCTTAAACGTCCTTATCACACTATCGCACTAATATTATAAAGGCGAAAGTTTGTGAGTGTATGTAGGCAGCTTATACCCTGGATTAACACATAGGATGGTGCTCCCGTGGGATGCAAGGCAAGGAATTCAAATATATTTGTTACTCTTTCAAACTCATACGGCTCGAACGATTTTGATAAAATTTGGTGTGGAAGTAGCAGACATCCTGTGTACACATAGCACACATAGGCTACTTTACATCCTGAAAAAATGTAGCGTTCCCGTGGGATGAGCAATTTTTTTGTGAATACTTTTCTCACGTACACGTTCTAGTGTATTTCATAAACCGCGGGTAACACCGCGGGGCTCAGCTAGTTTAAATAATAAAAATGAAACGCTGTTCGTTCTTAAGCGCATCAATTCAGAACGGCTGGACCGATTTGGCAAATTTTTGTTTCAAAATATTCGTAATAGTCCGACTCATATTCTTATGGTAAGAAAAAAAAATAGTTGCCGGGAAAATTGGGAAAATTCTGGAAAACTGAAAGTACATTTTCTATGGGAGTTTTGTATGAATTATTAAATTTTGTAGAGAACAACGACTGTCGGGTCAACTAGTGTATCAATAGATTCTTCATGGTACACACAGATAGTACCTACCACTGTGTTGACGTTTTGTTGACGTAAGCCGTTCAAACGTACCGCTTCCGATTGACTTTATAGATCAAACGTGTTTGATGCTTCGTAGAGTTTCTAGACCAGCATGTAGGTACGAATTATATTGGTACCTAAAACCCCAGACGTAATACGTGTTTGACAAATAAAGTATTGAAACTGTACAAAGGTTTCAGCGTTTGTTCTCTTCAAGTGCAGTTATATACTAATTTATAAACCCAAAACCCCCAGGGGGAGGGGGGAGGGGGGTTAGTTGCGAACCCCATAGGTTCACAACTACGTAGGATGATTTTTTTTCCATAGGATGGTGTTTTATTACGTTTATATATATAATATTTAAGCTTATATACCTATTATGTAAAGGGGTTTTTCCTTATGCACACATGGGGTGCAGAAAGCCTTTGAGGGGTAAGAGGCTAGCGACCGCGCAGTGCCGCCCTCATCGTTTGATTGGTTATTTATTTTATTTTCGAATGAAAATGTAGAAAATAAGCAGGAATAATTGTGCTTTACAAGACTACCAATTATTCTGGCTGGTGGTTATTTTAATTATTTCCTTTAAGAGGCTACCTCTTAAAGAAAATAATTAAAATAACCACTTGAAGCGCTGTGGAAATCTGTCGTTAGATTTAAACAACATTGTTTGTGAGCCACCAACAAAATAAAATTGGCTAGCATTCGATAATTTGGACGGGCGAAAATATACGGGCATTTATTTTTGGATGACAGACTTTATTAAGGTGAGGCCTCCGTAAAATGCGCGGTCATTGTCGGACTGCATAGAAAAGAAAGAGAAGCGCGATGACACAACGCTGGTATTTTATTGCAAAATATGAAGCAATTATCCATTTACAATAAATCTAGTGATTGGACTAAAAAAGTAATGACATGAAATCATTCCTTATTATTTTGTAGAGTACTGTATAAATTTATGGACACTTAATGAAAACTGTAGGAGTAATATGGTAAAAACTAGAAAAAGTTATTTTTTTTCTTTAGTTCTATAAACTAATATAGATTTCAGGACAAATGAAATCACTTCATATGTATTGTACTGTATATTTTTTCCTATCAAAAAGATGCTACAGTTACTGTAAAAGATGGACACAAAGTTACTTAGTTTCGCCGTATTTTTAACCAACGAAAAAAAAAGGAGAAGGTTCTCAATTCGACACGTACGTTTTTTTTTCTTTTTTTATGTTTAACCACGCATAACTTTTTACAAAGTCGTCCGATTTGAAAAAAAAATGTTTTTGTCGAAAGGGTATACATCAAAGTTGGTCCCATATAAAATTTGTTAACTTTGCTTGGCTAGTTTTTGAGTTAGCTTCAATAATACGTATTTTTTCCCTACTTTTATATGGATGATGTTCTAGTTTGTTTTGCAGGTAGTATATTAGAATTTGTGTGGGGTAGTGTATTAGAATTTGTGTGGGGTACGTACCACAACTAAAGAGTGAAAAATAAAAACTTTTTTACAAAAAAATATAACCGACTTCCAAAAACAACACTACAAAGTAAAAAAATAACTTTAATTTCGGAAGTCGGTGGCAAAAAGTCCGCCTCTGTACATTTGTGTGCTTGAAGTATTAAATAAATAAATAAATAATAAAAAACGAAAATACATTTAACCAGACACCGACTTCCGAAATTAAAGTTATTTTTCAGTTTGTAGTGTTGTTTTTGGAAGTCGATTGTATTTTTTGTAAAAAAGTTTTTATAGGGAGGACAAGCCTTAATTCGAACTGAAATTGTTAATTCCAAAAATAAAAATAAATATCTTAATAACGATGAACTATTTTAGTCTGTAGATCAGCATCTTGAGCTGAACTCAAATGGACACTTATCCTGAAACGCTAGCTTTCAATTGAGCGCAGTTTGTCAAAACCGGCCTAGGTTTATAAATCCGGATGTAACACATCTGAGCGCACAATAGCAAAATCTCTGTGGACGGTAGTTAAAGTGAGTACATAGGTCGGTCCTCCTCCTCTGTCCTGTATTTGGTGATGGAGTAATGTCGCAGTGACGCGCCGTGCCGCGTCGTGCCGCAGAGGCGCATTGCTTGTTTGTCCTCTCAACTCGGTGCCTTCGTTAGACGCACAATTGATTATCGTTGTCTTTGAAATCGCAATTGTGTAGACACTACACTATCTAATGAACTAATGGCTCTGTTAACTGGCTTACTTTAGTTAGCGATACGTGATTGATTTTGTGACTAGTTAAGACGCAGGTATATGCTATTGCTGCCTTGAGTGGTTAGCTTGCGTGTTCTGTGCTGAGCTCACAGTAATAGGTCGCGTTCATCAAGGAGCGCTGTTCCAAATTAGACACATTATTAATTTATTATACATAAAACAAAATGTATCATATTAAACCGTGCAATTATTGGTACTAAAAGATAAATAATTAAATTGCTTTTAAAATGGTGAAGGTTTCATAAAAGTACGCTCGATATAGTTTTTGCGTGATTCTTAGTTTTTTATCCGCGTTAGACTTTACAAAGTAATTACACTATATAAATAATATAAACATAATCTAAAGTATTCACATATTATTATGAATTAAGAAAACGCTGTAAATTAACAAATTTTTTTGTAACTCATTAACACTACTCGTTTAGCCGTGATCTTCAGTTTCAAATAATTAAAAATCGGTTATCGTCACCTTAATAGATTTCTAATGCGACTGATTATATTAACTTAATTAGCTAAACAGTTTCTTTGTTAGTCTCGCCTTTTGTTTCGCGGTAACGGAGTTTGTCATTGATATGACTTATATGAATACCCAACGAGGCAACGACCTTTTGAGGAGCAACTGAAAGTCATTAAAAAATACCCAGTAATTATCTCCCTCCTCCATTAGATAATAAATACATCATATTTAAAGTACAGGTTTTAAATAAATACTACTCAAACGGCTTCGTGGAACAATTTCGTTCCAGGAACATAGAATTAATCTGTTTAGTAAATACATTCGTCATCACACTTTGCAAAATTGAAAGCTTGTCTTTTCAAATTATTCATGACGACTCAATTAAAATTAAAATCTATATCTACAAATTGCCTGTTTTTCTCTAATTAGAATTGAAGCTTAACTGGATTCGGCCTATTTGCAAAATAAATATTTGAAAAGGGATAGCGGAAGATTGTAACTGCTATATTTATTACACGGAGGCTATTTCAAGCGTTCATTGATTGCTTTTGTTCAATTTTCTCTTCGTTAACTAAATAATTTCATAACATTCATTTGTGAATAAATAAAGAAAACAAATGAAAAAAATAATTTATTAAAGTCGTTGACTCCTATTCCATGTATAAAATTGTTAACAACACAATTTCGTTTCGGTTTATAAGTTTCTAACAAATATGCCTGCTCTGTCGTACAATAAATGGTATAAAATCGTGCATTTATTGGATTCTACATAATACTTTATATTATGGAAAATATTGTTTGGTAGATTGTAATAGCTTTCTGGAATATTTATAATACTTATATTAGTAAATCTAGCGAAATTATGTTTCTGTCGCAATTTATCAGACCGTTTTGCCGGTAGCGTTTCAGATCTTGTGTGTAGGTAGTTATTATGGCTCCGTTGGCTTCTACTAGTAGAGCAGCGATTCCGGTTGCCGATCCGGTATCCGGTTGGACGGTAACCAATTGGTAATACAATGTATACATTGGCAAGATTTTGGATGAAAGTCTCGTTTGTGACTCCGGCTTTTTGGAAAAATAACAACAGTACCAATGAGTGTTTAGCAGTGCTCATTTTAAATGCAAAAATCTCAGGACTTTCTTCTTATATCGCTTATTTTTAGTAGAAATAATCCACTTTCCTTGATTGGTTGAAATAATTGAAATAATCCACTTATTAAATGAAAGGAATCTAATAATCAAAGTTCAATTTCATCCAGCAAAGTATGTGTGATGAAAAGACAACAAAGGTGACCGGAGTCGTTTACCTGAAAAACCGATTTTTCATTTGACATTGTACTGTATGTGGGTGACACAAGCAAGGAGATGGCTACACCCGTATTTAGGGAGTTCGTCTGCGACGTGCTCAAGTGGGGTCGTTAGCAATCGGGCTCGAGAGCAACACTGGAGTTTTGAATTAATGCTTTTCCGATCGTGATTACCTGGGCCAAGGAAACGGGCCAACAGCCACTGTGACGTTCGTGACTTAATTAAATCGAACAAAAATCGTTCACCATTTTGATCGTCGAGTGTATCTCGGGTTTGAGTGCACGGAATTAGAACAATACCGGATTGACGACGTCGTGGCCGTAGTTCGGATTGTTTTTTAATGGGCAGGAAAACTTTGATGTTTGATTATACTTGTTTGAATAACTTTTGTTCTTCGACTTTTTGAATGAATAGAAAACTTTTTCCTGTGAAAGGAAAACTGTTTCTGACAATACGGACGCTAGCTTATTCTTTCTGAATTATATACCTACCTCTAAACAATTTAGGTACAATACACAAAATGTTTTGTTTGTTATGACCAGATTCCGGGAAGATTCTTTGATGTGTTTACAAAAGCAGAACATTTGACATATCATACCTAAAGAAATTAACCCCTTAAAAGTTTTCTTCGGTACTAATTATGATACCGTCTGTCGCCTGAATAAGTCGCATAAGAAGTCTTTCATTAGATTCATTTGAAATAATTATTATTTCGTATAGGTGCTCCGGTTATCAGCAACAATAAAATAAATTTCAGCATAATCTTGATGTACATTAGGTCACCGATAACGGCCTTTTGGAATTCTTAATGTTTGGTTTTATGGTTTCGTTTTAAAATTTAAATTTTAAAGTCAAATTGTACACCTAAGCTAAGCATATAGGTACCTACATAACTACATATTAAAAAAAAAATGCTGTAAGCGTGGCATACATTGTCGTATTTACTACACTTCTGGACACATCTATTGGCCCACCTTAGAGTTTAGGTTTCGATGGCCCCTACCGAAATATGATTGCTAGATTGAACAAAAACTGTTGATGCAGTTTTAAACCTGATACATTTTACCATCTTTTTCGATCGTATTGTTTTAAATTTGAATTTAGAATACCATACGACATGGAGCTACGCCTAACAAGTCGGATATGCGCCTTGTTAAAGGCAATTGATTTTTGAATAAAAAACATGTTTTATCAAATAAAGGTTTAATTTAATAACGCGTGTTGCCTCCATGGGCATCTACCACAGCTCTCATACGATTAGGCATAGAGTTTATCAACCGCTCTATGAAATTTTGAGGGATCATCTCCCATTCCTCTTCTATGGCAGTTTTCAACTCCTGCATCGTCTGGGCAACTGGCTGATGAGCCCTAACACGTCTTTTTAGCTCGTCCCACATGTGCTCAATGGGGTTCATGTCTGGGCTTCTGGCTGGCCAGTCCATAACTGTGATGTTCACATCCCGAAGATATTCCCTGACGATGCCGGCCGCATGGGCTCTTGCATTATCATGCATAAAAAGGAAATTTGGGCCCACATAGTCCGCGTATGGTATCACGTGAGGTTCTAAGCACTCACGAATGTACCTTTCAGCATTTAATGTTGGCAGCCGTGGTCCTGTAACAACCTCAAGTTGAGTTTTGCCGCTCGCGGATATACCGCCCCAGACAGTCCATGAGCCACCGCCATAAGCAACCCTCTCTTCAAAGCAGCATTGTGCGAAACGCTCTCCCTTACGTCGGTAGACCTTCTTCGTTCCATCATTGCCGTGTAACACAATTTTAGACTCATCAGAAAAGAGTACACGGCTCCAATCTTGCTGTGTCCAATTTAAATGACTGCGTGCGAAATGAACGCGCGCTGTTCGGTGGGCTCGCGTTAGTTTGGTGCCATTAGCTGGCTTGTGTGGTACCATATCGCGTTCTTTTAACCTTCTCCGAACAGTTCGAGCGCTCACAGATACTCCGTGGAAGTCGCGAAGTTGGTTTTGTATCTCAATGGAGGTAAGGTGACGATTTCTCAAGCTGGTCGTCACGATGAATCGATCCTGCCTTTCAGTTGTGACCCGAGATCGTGGCCTTCCTTGGCGACGAACAAAGCCGCCAGTCTCTAGGTACCTCCGATAAACATTTCGGACCGCAGATCGACTTAAATTAAGTTGATCACTCACGTTTCTTTGGCTGTGTCCGGCCTGAATAAGTGCCACAGCTTGGGCGGCGACTTCAGGTGAAGTATCCATAGATTATTGATAGAACCTCACCTTAATGTTAAGAATAAGTAATGTTTGTTGCAAAACCAAAGATATCAATCACTTTTTCAAGAATTAAATCCAAGTAAACCAATAAAACCATGTTTTCTTAGTATTCGATTGTTTGATATCAACAAACAGGCTCCAAATTGTCTTTTGTTTCTTTAAATTCTGTGTTCGAAATTCAAAAAAAGACTATTGAATGAAATTGTGAATGTGCCAGGTTCAAAACTGCATAAAAACTTTTTGCTCGACCTAATATAAAATTTTAGCTAGGACCAAACGAAACTGAAAATACAAGGTGGGCCTAAAGATGTGTCCAGAAGTGTATATTAAGTGACTTTTTTACCGTCTTGAAAATAATAGGCTATAATAAGTGAATGGGGAAGCTTAAGGCATAATCCTAGATTTTTTTTTTTTTTTTTTTTAAATTCTAAATTCAAATAACATGCAGGGTGCATATGATTTGAATTACGATCTATTTTAACGATTTCTAATTTTTTTTTCAAAATTTCTGCATTTATTGTTCTAAGTATGAAAAATTTATTTCGAATTTGTAGTATTTATTGATACTTAGATCAATTTATCTCTAAGATTTTATAATAAAAAATAGGTAGGTATGCCATAGGCTTCTACTCCATTCTTATAGCCTATTTTTTTCAAGACGGTAAAAAAAGTCATGCAGTTTAGATTTAACATATAAAACTGTTACTCATGTTTGCATATAAATACCTAATATATGTATAATTTAACTAACCGCAGTACTAACTAACATTTCATAGCAGTTTCTTTATTAATACTCTTTTTAAAAACTTTTCATAATTACCTACAGTACAATTGTACGTTTCAAAACTCTGTGTAGGTTAACGTTAATGCACGAAACTTGTTAACGAGTCAACTTACATAATATATTAAGTATTTATATTTGTGGTGAGGTTAAGTGCGAAGTTTTCTTAAAAATTTGTGCACTTCACATAAGTAACAGTTAAAGTGCTAAAAGTTGGTGATAGCGCTGCGAATCGTCGGAGCCTTGCGACAAGAGTTCTTGTCTACAGTATGTCTAAATGTCTATGGTGATTCTCATGTATCTTTCCTGTGACCGTGGAGACTATTATTACGTCATTGTCTATCGTTTATTGTACCTACTAAGCGTAACTTTCGCTTGTGCGGTTTCAATAGATACTTATAGTTCACTAAAATATCTTTTTATAATAATTTTCTTTGTGTTTGGTTAACGGCACGGTACCATGCTGGCTCGCTCCTTATTAGGTACATGGAGCTTTAATATAGCTGGCGAAAATACACCTTTGTCTTCCCTTCCGGAAACACAGGCGTGCTGTTATGTTTTTATATGCTTCAAAGAGGTTCGAACATTTTTGTACGGGACCTGTAGTGCTATTCTGTCAATATCTCACCGTGAAAACATGAGTGAAGTAATAAAATAAAAAATAAAAAATAAAATAATATTTATTTGTTCAAGACTTAAACCTTTATAACTAGTATTACATTTCTTGTGGAATTAGACTAGGTACTGGCAAGGTACAAAACTTGTGTAACTGGGCTTAAACTAGGAGGATTCCTGTGCTATAAGCACCAGTTACTTTCGTCACCACCGTTTCGAGCTGCCATCACAAGTGTAGTGCAGAGCAAAACAAATATTATACTGTAAGTACAGTCAGCATCAAAAGTTGATCAACATTTGAGTTTTCTAAATCTTAATTACTGAGATAAATACTTCATTAAAATCTGAACGGATGTAAATTTTAAAGAAAATTAACTCTTATCTAATAAATGAAATGCTAAAAAGCAGGTTATCGTATATCTATTAAATGAAAATTAACTCTTATCTAATAAATGAAATGCTAAAAAGCAGGTTATCGTATAATTTTGTGTTAATTTAAATGATGTCAAAAACCAGTCAGTATCAACCGACTTCCGACGCCGACCGTACATATTACACTAATAGGAAAATTAAATTATTAAAATAAACATGCGTGAGTGTGTGTGTATGATTGCGGTGTGTAGTGGGGTGTGTGTGTGTGTGTGTGCAAGGGTATGTTTGTGTGTGTATGTAAATGAGTTTGCGCATTATGAATGGGCCTGAGTGAGTTAGAGTATTATTTTATTTTATACTTTTTAACATGTTTTCTGTATTTTCATAATTTAGAGAGAGAAGGAAGTCGTCTAAGGTAAGTTTTAGATTCTTTATCGGTAGGTTATATAATTGTGTATTTTTACTTATTTTATTATAAAGATAAGGACCCAAGTAGCACGGTTGTCTCCTATAGAAGTCTGTTTTACACGGTTTCAGGTCAAATACCAGGTCCTTCCTACGTTTGTTTCTTAGTCCTACCGGGTCATACGATGAGCCTTTATGGGTAATAAGCAGAACCCTCCTGATATAAAGTTGTCTTACAGTTAAAACCATACAATCCTTATATAGTTGCTCTGTTGGATACTGAAAGTTTTTTTTGTGTATCACTTTTAGAACTGCTCGCTGGGCTCTTTCTAGGTTTAATATATGAGTTTTGTGCGTACTACCCCAAACAGAGATACAGTATTCCAGTACTGATTGGCATAAAGATAGATAGATTATTTTCATCAGCTTCAAGTCACACACCCTGCGCAACTTCTTAAAAACTGTTATCAACTTTCTAACCCTAGAACTTAGTATTTTTACGTGATTGTGGAAGTTTAACTGGTCGTCCACTTGAATTCCAAGATATTTTATACAGTTTGTTTTTTCAATAGGAAGACATCTGCATTCATTGATATTGCTATGACTACAGGTATGTGCTCGGACATCAACCAATTCACTAGCAGATTGTGGAGGCTTCTTTATTGAGAACATGAGGTACTTTGTTTTTTCTACGTTTAGGGTGAGTAAGTTTTGGTTAAGGTATCCTAGAACTGTTCTCAGCCCGACATTTGTAAGAGCAGCAACCTCTGACCAAGTTTTTCCATGAAAGAGGAGCGCCGTGTCGTCTGCATATGTTATTATTTGACCATTTTGTAGATTTAAATTACAGATCTCATTAATATAGATTAGAAATAAACTAGGTCCAAGCACACTGCCCTGAGGTACACCAAAATCTATATTTGCACTATCACTTATGTACTTGTCAATTTTAACTAGCTGAGCTCTGTTAGTAACGTAGTCCGTGAATAATTTAAGAGGGGTTCCTCGAATCCCTATATTCTCCATCTTCTTCACAAGCCCGGGGACAGAGACGGTGTCAAATGCTTTTGCTAGGTCTAGGAAGACTCCTATGCATTTATTTTTGCTGTCTAGTTTATCTGCAATATGATCTGTTAGTTTTATTACCGCGTCCTCTGTAGATTTCCCTGATACAAAGCCGTATTGGTTAGGAGAAATTAATTTATATTTATTTAGATAATTCATTAGTCTATTATTCATAAGTTTTTCAATTATTTTAGAAAGTATTGGAAGCACAGAAATTGGCCTGTAGTTACTGACACCGGCCCTGTCACCAGACTTGTAAATTGGATGGACTACAGAGAGTTTAAATAGTGTGGGGAATGTTCCCGAGTTAAAACTTAAGTTAACAATATGAACAAGAGCAGGGACCAGAACATCTCTAGCTAATTTAATAATCTTAACAGGTATATTGTCCCAACCTCTAGCGCAGTCTTCTTTTAAGTTTAAAATAATTTGCTCTACTTCCTGCTCATCTGTATCAAGCAAAACTAAAGAGTTACAGACTTGTGGGTCATTACTATTTGTGGGAATGTCGTTCGGAGTGCTTATTTTACTTGCTAGGGTTTCACCTACCTTGACAAAAAAGTTGTTTACAGTGTTTACAGCCTCCTCCGGGGTTTCTTCTAGTTTAAGTAAGTCTAGGTTAAGTTGACGTGTCGAATTTAAGTTTGCGATATCCTTGACTAGCTTCCAAGTTTCCCTTGGGTTTTTTGTGTGTTTACCTAATTCTGATTTTTCATGCATGTCTCTAACTTTGTTCAGAATGTCGTTGCAGAAGTTACGATATCTGAAGTAGGTAGTTTTTAAGATGTTATTATTAGGGTATTTTTTATGGTGCAGATGTAGTTTGTCCCTATGTCTTATGCATCGAAGTAGGCCTGGAGTAATCCACGGCTTAAATACCCTTCTACGATGAGGAACTTCTATGGTAGTTTTGTTCACTTTGATTGCGTTATTTATTATGTCTACAAGAAATTGAACCGCAGAATTTACGTTATTTATTGAATAAAGAGTATTACTATTTGAAAGGTTATGTCTTATTTCGTCTGTTACTTTTACATAATTTATCCTTTCTTGAGTTTTATTTAAAACTTTACGTGTAATGTGTAATTCCAATGAGAGACATGCAGGAAAGTGATCAGTGACGGATGACTTTACTATTACAATATTTGAACTACATTCGGATTTTATGTTTATATGGTCCAAGCAGGTTGTGTCTCGGGTAGGAAGGCTATGTCCCGGCAAAAGACCGTGCGTGGCAAGCATATTGAGATACAAGTGCGAGCGTGCATCCATATTGTCAGGGTCTATATTAAGGTTTATGTCCCCAGTTAAAATTATGGTATTAAATGACGATAACGTTTTCAAAACATTATCACAAGAGGCAAGGAAACTATCGATATTTTGAATTGAGGGAGATCTATATATCGCCATTATAGCTACTTTAGATCCGAGTATTATGACAACACAGTTCGCACGCAGAAGTGATCTTAAAGTGAGCTGTCAAGAGTGTCAACCCCTAGCATCAGGTGGACTGACGGCTCACTTCACGCTCATTTCACCTGAGTTATCACGGTGAGATGTTTACAGAATAGCACTACTGGCACACCGATTACCTACACTCCTACCGTCCACCACTGGCGGCCAGTGATGAAACATGCGTCAATCGACAGAGTAAATAATTACAAACAAAAAACATTCAGTGATGAATCTCGTAAGTGATATACTTTCTGAGATATTTGAGTTCAAAAACGTGGAAAAATAAACCATACATTTTTTTTTACATTTTTGAACTCAAACATCTCAGAAAGTATATCACTTACGAGATTCATCACTGAATGTTTTTTGTTTGTAATTATTTACTCTGTCGATTGACGCATGTTTCATCGGTGGCTGCTGATATTAGTTTTTTTACAGGTATAGAATAGAGACCTATGCCAACGAGGTTCGAAGTTCTTTGTAAAGCCGAAAAAAGAAAGATTTTTTCTTATATACAGGGATGCCTTTACCTATAAATTAAATAAATATACTTAGTCATATTGAAAACCTTTTGAAAATCGGTACAGTAAGTTTAATTTCCTATCTAACTGTATGAGCCCTCTCCTATTTGTCTTCCGAGGAGGAATAAACGTTATCTGAAATTCCTCTGTACAGTTTCCTTTGTTTATACAGGAAGTCTTGCAAGGTATTCTCTCGGGGATTTAGGTACTTCGATTTTTTATTCGAAAGAGATACCGTGGCCCTGGCACGGGCAACTGAAGGAACATGGGTGGGTTTTAGTCAGTCAGTAAAAGTCTGACACGCCCTCCCGCTCTGCCCAGAGCGGGAGAAGTCATGTGATGATTTCCCACCCACAAAAAAAAAAAAAAAAAAGGTATGTCTAATAGATTCCCAGAGCTGCGAAAGGGATGTTTTATTTATCAAAATGGCTAACGCTTAACTTCATTCAATCAGTTTCTTTAAACGTTTGAATATAATTATTGTGTAAATAAAATTAAACAGTAGGTAAGTACCTATGTTTAAAAGTAGGTATTACTTACATAGACGTACTTTCATTAATAGGTAATAAGTGGTACTTAGGTAGGTAATTAAAGAAGACGGATTACTAGGTACCTACACAATAAGTAGGTACTATACAACATTTTGGCTTTGAAACTGTATATTAGCAATACCTACCATTAGGGAGTGTTTAAGAGGAATTATTGATAAGTGCTAAGGTCAGGTAGAGCACTGGTGGCCCATTGGTAACGGCCGCGACTTACGAGTTGTAGGTCGTAGGTTCGAACCCGGGCGCTTTACTTTGTGTAAATTATTTTCATCACCCACTGCTTTCAAAATGTTGAACAAAAACATCGTAAGGAAGCTGGCCTGTCCTAGAACAAAAAAATCTAAGATATGCGACTTCTATTAACCCGCACTAGGCCCGCGTGGTGGATTACGGCCCGCTCCCTCTCATAGAGAGGAGGCCTACTGAGTCCCAGCAGTGGGAAAGTTATAGGCTGATTATGCTACGCTAAGGTTCTTATGATATTTACATATAAGTATGTATTCATGTTTTCTTCAGCTGAAACCTGGTAGTATATTTCACCATAGAAAGCTAACCACTGAGGCTTTTGAAGTGAAATCTTTTATAGGCTCATTTGCGCTCTTTTTGAACAGTGAACGAAACTGAACCGTCACGCTCGTGTTGGTGACGCTGAATCGGGTATACCTACTCGGCTCTAGTCGGTCGGTGACGCTGAATTGCGTATACTCGGCCCCAGTCAGGCGGTGACGCTGAATTGCGTATACTCGGCTCCAGTCGGGCGGTGACACTGAATTGCGTATACTCGACTCCAGTCAGGCGGTGACGCTGAATTGCGTATACTCGGCCCCAGATATAGACGCTAAATTATGCATTGCCCGTCCTTCATAGCCAGGATCAAATAAAACGAGCAACCAGAAAAGCCGAACCAATAAAAGAGGGCTGTCGCGTCGTGGAGAGTTGGAAAATTTTAACAATTCGAAAAACAATAATTGCAAACAGAAAAAGTTTTGAAAAATAAGCTAAACAACTTTAAAAAAAATAAAAATAACCCTTTAATTTAATAGAAAGGATCACAACGAAAATAAAACGGCGCCGACATTATTATTTGAAACGTAGAAAATTACAGGTTGCGTATATTTGCCGGCAACTTAGTGTAAACATCATTTGCTTAGTTTCGGTTAGTTATTAGCATAACATTGTAACTTTGTGATCGCGATCCCTCTACTTTGTTATAGGTACGTACCTTATATTAAAACAACTTTTGAATATCATTATGCCTCATGAATAAATTGTTGAAGTTAGAAAAATACTGAGTGCTTAATTTATTTAGTTTATTACAGGAATAGAATAGAATAGAATAGAATACTCTTTATTATGCACACCATTTAAATTACTGGTTACAATTTTACAATGTTGAAATTTTACATACGAGTGACACAATGGGCGGTCTTATCGCTAAAAGCGATCTTTTACAGACAACCTTTGGATGGAGTATGGGGACAAGGAGAGACAATTCTGTAGGTAGTCCGTGGTGTACCATATACATATACAACATATACATACATTAATAAATTTATATATATATATATATATATACTTATACAATAATAAACATGAAACAAGAGCAAGGAACTATATATAAATTAAGAAACTGACTGACTGACATATCAACGCACAGCCCAAACCGCTGGGTCCAGATATTCCAAATTTGGCACGTAGGTTCCTTATGAGGTTTAAGGGTGCACTAAGAAAGGATTTTTCAAAATTTATCCTCTAAGGGGGTGAAACGGAGGTCCAAAGATTGTATGAAAAATCTTATTCCTTGAGTTAATAGACTTGAAACTTGGCACGAATATTTATCTAAGTAAATCATAAAGTTTTTCATTTTTAGTTTTCCAAAACTACCCCATAAAGAGGGATTTGGGGTTACAAAGTTTGTATGGAGTAATTTTAACGCGCCTTCCGATTAACTCGAAATTCAGTAGGATATAAACTTGAGACCAAAAATTAAGAATAACATGTATCAGAGTTTTTCGAAAATCTACCCCTTGTGGGGGTGAAAACAGGGAATATAGTGTACTCGTATATGAAAAATCTTATTCATTTGGTTAATTAACTTAAAACTTGGCACAAATACTTGCCTAAGCAAGTAGGTAATAAAGTTTGTCATTAATAGTTATTCCCCCAGAGGGAAGGGCAGGTAGAAGGGAAGGGGGGAAAGGGAGGGGGTATTGAGGAGGGAAAAGGGAAGAGGATAGTGTAATGAGGCGGAAGGAGGTGAAGAGGGGGACGGAAGGAGTTGGTGAGGGTAGAGGGAGGGAAAACCAGTGAAGGGGGTGTTAGAAGGGGAGAGGAAGATTAGCGGGGAGGGGATGTGGTGAGGGGGGGATAGGGAGGGTGAGGGGTGAAAGGGGGTTGAGAGGGGTTAGGGGGGTTAGAGGGAGATGAGGGGTGGGGGGGCGACGAGTGCCTTTACACCTTAAAATTGCTTTTGTTTAGCACTGATTCATTGAAGAGAGATTGACTTGAGACTTTTGATTGATTGATTGGAGAGCGGGGAGATGTGGAGAGGAATAGAAGGGTGTAGTGAGTGGGGAGGATATGGAGAGGGGAATGAAAGTCAGCTGAGGATTTGGCGAGGGTAGAGGGAGAGAAGAAAGCGGTGAAGTGGGGGTGAGAGTCAGGGGAGGATTTAGCGAGGGTAGAGGGGGAGGGGAAAGCGGTGAACGGGGTGTGAGAGGGGCTGAAAGTTGGATGGGGAGGTTAGCGGGAAAAGGATGTGGTGAGGGGGTGAGAGGGAGGTAGATGGTGAGGGAGTGATAGGGGAGGGTGAGAGGAGAGGAAAGGGGAGGGTGGTTAGATTGAATGGAGGGGTGAGGGGGGTTAGAGGGAGAGGGGGAGGGGTGAGAGGTCGGGTGAGAGGGGGGGCGACGAGTGCCTTTACACCTTAAAATTACTTTTTGTATAGCATTGATGCATTAAAGAAACCCAGCCCGACAGAAATGACCGAAAAATACAAACTCGGAAACTGGGAACGGCACTAAAACCAGGAATAAACTCCAGTCACGCGTCGGAGCTGACGCACACACTTTTTTTTGTTTGTTTTAACGCGCTAATCTTTGGAACTACCAGATGGACTTTAATAATTATTATTGCATTTGATAGCCCCATTCTTAAGGAAGGCTATGCCATATATAACTTCACTCTAGTAGGACCTTAGGTGCCCAGCAAAAAGAAAAAAGTCAGAAAAAACGCTAAGCGAAAACGAAATAATAGCGTGGGCAGGCAATGCGATACCACGGGGTGGGTCGGGGTGGTCGGGGGAACAAGAAATTTCAGTAGCAAGGAATTTTGGAATTTTGGCAGAAGCTATCTCAATATATAAAAAGAAAAGTCCTGACTTACTGACTGACTCATCAACGCCCAGCCCAAACCTTCGGACCAATAAAGCTGAAATTTTGCACAGAGGTTCCATTTAGAATGTAGACAGGGAAGAAAGAAGGACTTCTGTTCCCGTGGGATATTTTCCGACATCCACGCGGGCGAAGCCGCGGGAAGAAGCTAGTTATGTATAAAATAAAAAAGGTTCATAAATATATTTGAAACGGTTTTCTAACTTTTATCTACAACTAGTCGACTAAAATACCTACTGCTGTTCCAACAATCACAGAAGTTATCTTATTTTTCCAATAAATCAAATTCAAAATACCTGAACTTGAAGGTAAGGTAAGTACCGAGTATCTAGACATAAATAAATCTATGATATTTTAAATCTTACCTCTTTATAAGGCACTAGGTTCTGCCCGCGACTTCGTGCGCGTGAAATATTTTGTTTTAACACAAAATATATCCCAAGGTAGTATTATTAGTGAAATATTAGGTTGGGGAAAAAGTCTTTTCGCATTATAGTATGTATGAACTTAAAATAAAATCTCTTTAGCAAAACTATTTGTATCTGGCTGGTTTTGGCATCATTGAAAGTTTAAATTTTAAATAACATAATTCCAAATTCAAATTTGGAAAATGTGTGATTTTCATTTGTTTTTCGTATTGTCAAGATGAGTGAATCTAATGAAGAAATTCGATACATTTTAAAATTTTACTACAAAAAAGGTAAAAATGCAACGCAAGCCGGGAAAAAAATTTAAGATGTTTATGGACCCAATGCAGTGTCTGTGAGAGTAGCACAAATTTGGTTTAAGCGTTTTCAATCCGGAAATTTTGATGTCAAAGATGCATGTCGCTCTGCTCGGCCTAATACGGATAAAATGGATGCCATTTTTGAAAAAGTGGAGCAAGATCAGCATATCAGTAGTTACGACGTAGCTGGATAACTAGGAATTGACCACAAAACAGTTTTGGCGCATTTGAAAAAAACTGGGTACACAAAAAAGCTCGATATTTGGGTACCTCACGAGCTCACTGAAAGAAACCAAATGAACCGTGTACTCATTTGTGATTCTTTATTACGACGTAATGAAACCGAACCATTTTTGAAGAAGCTGATAACTGGTGATGAAAAGTGGATCACGTACGACAAGAACGTGCGAAAAGGGTCGTGGTCAAAGGCCGGTCAGGCTTCACAGACTGTGGCGAAACCCGGGTTAACTCGCAACAAGGTGATGCTGTGTGTGTGGTGGGATTGGAAGGGCATTATTCATTATGAGTTGTTACCACCAGGCAGGACCATCGATTCTGAACTCTACTGTGAACAACTGATGAGATAAAAGCAAGAAGTTGAGAGAAAGCGGCCGGAATTAATCAACAGAAGGGGTGTGGTTTTTCATCATGATAACGTTAGACCTCACACATCTTTAGCCACTCAGCAAAAATTAAGAGACTTTGGCTGGGAGGTGTTAATGCATCCATCGTATAGTCCTGACCTTGCACCTTCAGATTTCCACCTGTTTCGGTCTTTTCAGAATTCTTTAGGCAGTGTCAGGTTAACATCACGAGAGGACTGCCAAAACCACTTGTCGCGGTATTTTGATCAGAAGTCCCAAAATTTCTATAGCAATGGGATCATGTCCCTACCTACAAGATGGCAAAAAGTTATCGAATAAAATGGTACCTACATACTTTAGATAAATGTAAATAATGTATATTAAAAAATGTTTTGAATTTTCTTAAAAAATGCGAAGAAACTTTTTCCCCAACCTATTAATTTTTGGGATCGAATCAGTATTTCCGCAGATTACCCCTTACATACAAACTTACAAATGTTACCCTCTTTTTAATATTATTACTGGTCGACCAAGCTCTACTCGGGTGAAAATAGAGCAAACAATTTTTTTTAATTTTTCTAGATCTAGCTAAATCGAAAACGTGATGACAAATATATTTACGTATACGAGTATATACAAATATTGCTCATTTAATAGTATAGGATAATAGGGTCTTCCTTATTATAGAAAAGTGATGAGACGAGTCGACCTACGACGAGTAGACGAGTCGACCTAAGTATCATAAACATATGTTTTCCGGTATCCCTGCTAGATACGATATAAAATCTAGATTTTAGATATCCTTACCACAAACTGTCCCATTTTAAAACTTCTATCCGATAACTATAACACGTGTTACATAAACGTAACATAGTTTTTGCGGTGAACACAATAAATGTCGGTACGAACAGAAGTGTAATGAAAACAAGTGCCTTATTTAAATGTCTGCCCCCTTATTTGAGTTAGGGCGATCTCGCACCTGAGCACAGGGGCTTAAGGAAAGGATGCTAAATAAATATTTTCTAAATGGAAAGGATAAAGGGCCACGCTTCAGCGATAAGTTTCTCGAGGTAACGTGAACAAGCAAGCCAGTTTGTGTAGGTTCCGACAACATTTCTAATTAAGCGATTCCTTGTTATATCGTATCGTATATTACTTTGTACAGGTACGCACCTAATTGTGTGTGCCCTGATTTTGTACACAATTTTAAGACAAACGGGAGCAAAGTTTTTGTTCAGTGGAAGTTTTCAGATTTTTGTGAAATCGATCAGAGTTTTAAAGTTGGCCCATGTTTTGTTCTGACTTTTGAAGTATTCTTATTAATAATGATTAAAAACTTGTTTTATCATAATGCTCATTTTGATTAACGGTATACTTTGTAAATTAAAAAATATAGGCAAACTTCTTAGTTAATGTATACCCGCTACGAGTAATAGATAGAAAGAAATTGTTCCGTTCTTTATCCGTTTCAACTAATTACAAGTTTCTGAGGCGAGCCGAGGAATGTGCTACAGCGAAATTAAATAAATTCACTTTATTGTTATTTCTTTGCATACTATTATATTTTAATTTTATTCCATAATGGTAAGATTTCCTTCTGGTCTGACTGCTATTGTAACAGGATGCGTTGATGAGATTTTCTATATTTTGACCTCTTGTTAAAATAAACACTAAGTACTCCAATCTGTTTATTACATAGAGGTAAATAAGTAAGTATAAGTAAATAGAAGCTCATTACTAACTTTTTTCACAGCTTTACTCTGTCTGAGGATTTTATCCGATTTATCTGAAGGCGCGGAAAAACATTCTACCTTACCTGGCCTGTTTTAATAAGAAGTTAAATAAGGAGTCCTAAGCTAACAATTTATTTTGATCCAAACCATTCTTTCGTGCTGGGCCGACGTGGAAGTTATGAAGTGGGATCGAGAGGCAGATGAGATTTTCCTGCTGGCGGTGAAAAATTGTGACGAATAAAATAAAATTTTGCGTGAGAAATTAATCTGTTCTAACTTTTTGCTTAAAGCTTGGTTGAAGAAAAAAAAAAAAACGATTAGTAAAATTTAAGATATAAATATTTAATTTCTGTCGGTATCCGCGGCACAACCCTAGCGCCGCGTAATCCGCGGCCGGCCTTATCTGTCTCCGTTCATCTTGTAAGCAATAATTTAATGCTGAGATTATTTTTCACTCCTGACAGCAAGTTTTAATGTCTTTTGAAATGAAATTCAGTCACACTTACCGCTTTCATTTCATTCATTAGGGTGATTGCTGGAAAAGTCTGAAAGCACTTTACAATGCAAGTTTAAAATCTTTTTTAAAGATTATTTGTACGATGTTTTCATCATTACGTAAGTTGTTTACATGAAAAAAAAAAATGGTTTCCGAATGTTTTACGCATACTACACTAAGGCTTCATATACACTACGCCGGAGCCGCACCGGTGGGTGCCGGACCGCATGATTGTGTACCTATACGAATGAAACCGCTCAGGCGCCGCACCGCGCCGCGTCAGAGCCGCGCCGGAACCGCCTGTAGGTACACCGTATTGATGCTGAACGATCACAGTTCAGTAAAGCATTGCCAACGAAACTGTAAAGACCTCTGCTATTGATAAATGTGAATAAGATTGTACCTTTAACTTTTTTTTTTTACAACATTGACATGCTGTAACTTTGGATTCCCATATGCATGATTAATGAATATTAAAACTACTAGAAATTGAAATTTATTGGGTACCTATTAAATTGGTCGGAAAAATCGAGCAGTACCTACCTCCCCTACTATTACTGAACTGTGATCGTTGCTTTACTATTTACCCGACTACGGCGAAGCAAAAAGGAGGGTTATGGTTTGGACCAGTATTTATGTATGAACGTATTTATAATGTATCTGTTCCCTCATAACTTCTAAACTACTTATCATAATTTGACAAATGAGGTACCTAATCTAGAAACTTCTTGATCGTCCGAGGGTTATAGGCTATGTGACGTCACATTAAATTGAATATGGCGCCCTCTAGAGGACATAAAGTCATGAAATAAAAAAATATTTTTTTTAATGATGCCGTGTTGGATATCAAATGAAAGGGCTTAATTAGCACATTTCAAAAATTTTTATATGTTGTTAGCTATTGCTCGCGGCTTTGCTTGCGTGCACCCGATAGTTGGGAATTATTTTTAAAACCACTCCTCAAATGTGAGCCAAACATATTTTCTCTCCAAATCTACCCAAAATACATAGATAATAATTATTCTTCTACGCATTTACAACGACCGATCGTTATAAAGATAAAACAAGTATGGGGAATACCCTCATTTTAAAAATAGTATCGAGCGGATAAAGCGGATAAAAAATATTACTGTGATACGAGATAAAAAAGTTTCAGAAAAATGTAAAGTGCTCTGCAAATACTTTATCACGAAATTATAACCCCCAAATAATTTAAATAAAAAATAAGTTTAAAAAATAAAACCCGACTACTGAAAAATCACGCTCTAAAAAGTATGAAACAAGAAAATATTCGCATCTGAAATTAGTACATACGTAGGAGTCACACGTCATGTTAGGGCATAAATCGAACAGATTAAGTACGTGTGACTCCAGATTTTTGATTTGTCTGTCTTTTTCTAATTTCAGATGAGAATTATTTTCTTGTTTCATACTTTCTAGAGCGTGATTTTTCAGTAGTCGGATTAATTAGTTTTTAAACTTATTTCTTTGAACTCGGTATAAATGTGGTGTACATGCGGTTCCGGCGCGGCTCTGTTGCGGTGGCGGTGCGGTGCCTGTACGGTTTTCAATCGTATACACAAACATGGGGTCCGGCGCCGCCACGCGCCGGTGCGGCTCCGGCGTCGTGTACATGAAGCCCTAAATATAAATGAAGAAATTAAATAGATAGGTACTAGTATCGAATACCGATGTAGTAGGTAAACTTACCAGAATTATCTATTTAGAAGAGCTTTTAAGGCAAATTAGGGTAACTATACACATATCCTAAAATACCATTTTTCTGCAAATTAATTCTTGAAAGAACTTTCAAGATTAAGTTTTAACGAGACGAAATTAAAAAAAAAAAATACGTGTTGAAAACAATCTACCTTTGACGCACGTATTCTCGATTGGATGAACTTGTCTGAAGAAAAAGGGCTGATTCTACAGCTACCCGCAGGGATTGCCACGCGGCAAAAAACTTTGGGAGTAAGTATAGTACCTTCGAAGGGGAAAACCATATCAAAGTTGAATCACTAGAAGTTGATGAATGATGACGTATTCCCGATTTTATATCGATTTTGTATTTTGTCAGTTGAAATGAAGTGGTTTCTGAAACAGGTTAATTTACTAAAATTGTTGTTGAATCTTATGTCCAGGAATTTGACTGGATGTCAGTTGTTCTGTCAGACTGTACATCAGGAAAGAAAAAACGTGAGATTGGACATTATCTAGATTAATTTGTCACACACTATAGGTACCTATATCAGGGAAGAAAAAACGTGAGGTTGGATGTTGTTCTGTCAGACTGTGCATCAGGGAAGATAAAACGTGAGATTGGTGGTTATTCTATCAGACTGTACATCAGGGAAGAAAAAACGTGAGATTGGACATTACCTAGGTTAATTTGTCACACACTGTAGGTACCTATATCAGGGAAGAAAAAACGTGAGGTTGGATGTTGTTCTGTCAGACTGTGCATCAGGGAAGATAAAACGTGAGATTGGTGGTTATTCTATCAGACTGTACATCAGGGAAGAAAAAACGTGAGATTGGACATTACCTAGGTTAATTTGTCACACACTGTAGGTACCTATATCAGGGAAGAAAAAACGTGAGGTTGGATGTTGTTCTGTCAGACTGTGCATCAGGGAAGATAAAACGTGAGATTGGTGGTTATTCTATCAGACTGTACATCAGGGAAGAAAAAACGTGAGATTGGACATTACCTAGGTTAATTTGTCACACACTGTAGGTACCTATATCAGGGAAGAAAAAACGTGAGGTTGGATGTTGTTCTGTCAGACTGTGCATCAGGGAAGATAAAACGTGAGATTGGTGGTTATTCTATCAGACTGTACATCAGGGAAGAAAAAACGTGAGATTGGACATTACCTAGGTTAATTTGTCACACACTGTAGGTACCTATATCAGGGAAGAAAAAACGTGAGGTTGGATGTTGTTCTGTCAGACTGTGCATCAGGGAAGATAAAACGTGAGATTGGTGGTTATTCTATCAGACTGTACCTCAGGGAAGAAAAAACGTGAGATTGGATGTTATTCTGTCAGAGTATACATCAGGGAAGAAAGAACGTGAGATTGGACATTACCTAGGTTAATTTGTCGATCGATCGAATCTGGAAATAGGGTGTAGCTCAGTAGCTGGTGTGTTAAAGTCGGTCTTTTTATGGCTGGTTGAAGAAAGTCAAAGTGTAATAAATAAATAAAGTAAAAACTTGTCAGATTACTTAGCCGTTTCTAAAGTAACGGTTATATTTTACCCAGGTTATTTTAAGAACCTATCTTCAAGTTATTATTGGTTCTGATCATTTTCTCTTGAGTGTGACAAGAAGAATATTTGATGTTCCAACATTTTTGATAACTTTTTTTATTACAGATTTAGATGATTGTATATGGTGGTGGAAATTATGATATACTCTTTTAAGATGAACATGTTTAGTATTAGTAAACTTAAACTTAGATCATTTTGCGTGACCTAGTAAAATATATTTAATTGTTTAAGGCGTGGTATTAGCTCAATATTCACAAAAATTGGTTTCTTGGATTGTCGAGTATGACGTAACGCAATGAAACTATGCGTCGCAAAAAATACAGTGGACAGAGAAGAGTTTAAAGAAAAAATTTAACCGAATAGAATAGTAAAAAAAATACTTTAAAAAAAGTAAAAACCGACTTCAAAACCAAAAATGAATATAATAACTTTCATAAAACACTTAACAGCTTCTGAAGTCGGTGTCAAGCTAAAGCGCAATGAAGAATTGAAGACACCGACTTCATAAGCTTTTAAGTGTTTTATGAAAGTTATTTTATTCATTTTTGGTTTTGAAGTCGGTTTTACTTTTTTTAAAGTAAATTTATTTTTCCGTTTTTAGTTGAATATACAATTACATAAGTAGGTAAGACCAAGTCAAACAAAAAAATAAAAAATCATCAAAATCCGATTAGAAATGCCGGAGATACAGTACATTTATGCATATAACTTCGTATATAAGAATAATTACATAATGTATTCTACTAAAACGTTTCTGAAAGTATGTAGATCACGTTAGTGAAATAATCATCAAAATTGGTTCATCAGTTTTTGAGAAAATTGCGGACAAGCAAACAAACATACATACATACGGGTCGAATACAGAACCTCCTTTTTTGAAGTCGGTTAAAAATGGTTCAATATTCCCAATAAAAAATTTGGAAGTTGCTCCACAAAAATAAACTTTGGCGTCGCACATCTCTGTAGGTATTTTCAGCGATAACGACATTCTTTTTTTTTTTTTTTTTGAAGAATTTAATAGAATTAGTATTTTTTTAAACTTTAACCGCAGAATTATTTAATTTATTGTGTATGTTCTGAATAATCTAAAGAAAACCCGGAAAATAAATGAATATTCGCAGCTCAGTCACATCTCGTCAACACAAATATTATTTTCAATTTTCAACCTTATTTCAAGCCAGCTAATGGTGACAATAGATTACGCGGTTGTGTGCCGTTTAAAATCGTAGTCAGTCCGCGCCTTAAGGCCTAATAGTCATTATAAATAACATGTAAGGCATGTTTAAGTAGGTAAGTTTTAGTGGGTTAGAGTCCCACATCACTGCACTATCTCCCCGTTGTAGTGCAGTATGCATGAGCATTTCTGCACGATAAAAAAAAAAAAGGCATGTCATGACAGCGCGAAATAGAAAACCCTCTACTGTGTCCTGGTCGTGGTTTTGAAGCGGTGTTTTAATCAAAGCTACCTCTTGTTCATATTCTCTGTAGGTGGACATGGAATAACAAAACGCAATTCAGGTCCTTTTTTTATTAAAAATAGGTACTTGTGTGTAGCTCGTATCCGTCAGCGCAAAGCGAGGCAAAGCTCAGACTACGACGACCAACAAACAAAGCTTGGACAATACACATGAACTCAAACATTTTGGCAAACAGGCAAACAGCTATTTACTGCTCCACAGGGGTTTGTCAAATTATCGAAATATACTTTTTATTACCTCCCATGATTTATAAAGCGAAGGGCTGCCCAAATTTATATTGCAAACCTTTTAACTGGTGATTCATACACTGTCGGGAACATTAATAATTTGGGTTTTATGATGAATAAAACGACTCGTTCACGACGAATAAAATGACCACTTCACTTTATCATAAAGTGAAGCCTGCCTCGGCTCTCGGAGGTCCTATTTTTTCTAGGCGTTTGTAAGATACAATAAGAAAATATGGTAAAAGGTTGGGTTATATGGTGCACAGGTGATTCGTGAATGTTTTGTTGTATCATAAGATATATTTCGTACTTTAAATATTCTTATCTACAATGGCTGTTCCTTCCGTTTCCGTCTTGTCTGTTTTCTTCTTGTTTTAAAAGAAAATCCATAAAACTTTGTTAGCTTAGTACGAGTAGCACCATTCCTACAATCATTATAAAAAAGAATTATCTACCGATTACCAAATTCACCAATATATTAGGTCTTTACCTATGAAATTGCCGTTCTGCAGTACTGGCCATTTCAAATCAAAATAATTTTTGTTTGGCTAAGAATTCTAATTTCAAATTAATTTTATTTTAAAAACATGGATTTTTTTTCCAAAAGTAGCCATTTGTTTATTGATTAGTGTTACATTATCATCGCATTTCAAACTTTTTCGTCATCATGGATACGTTAAAAATTCGAGTAATTATGGAATATGGGTACCGTCGTGGCAGCAACGCGGCACAAGCGGCACGCAACATCAACGACGTTTACGGAGCTAACACTACAAACCAACGCACCACTTGTTATTGGTTTGCTCGCTTCCGTTCTGGAAATTTCGACCTGAAAAATGAACCTCGCGGTCGTCCGAAGACTTTGGTCGACAATGACGAATTAAAGGCGATTGTGGAAGCTGATGATACACAATCTACGGCTGAAGCTGCTGCTAACAGCAGCTTTCGACGTTAGCGTCAAAACAATATTGGTACATTTGCGTCAAATTGGCAAGGTAAAAAAGCTTGACAAATGGGTGCCCCACGAACTCAATGATCGCCAGCGCGAAGTACGCGTCGAGACGTGCCTTGCACTGCTCAACAGACACACAAATGAAGGAATTTTGAACCGCATTGTTACCTGCGATGAAAAATGGATTCTGTTTGATAACCGCAAGCGCTCAGCAAGTTGGTTGGATCCTGGTTCAGCACCTAAACAATGCCCTAAACGAAAACTTACCCCTAGAAAAGTGATGGTCACTGTTTGGTGGTCTAGCGCCGGTGTGATTCATCACAGCTTCTTACCAAACGGGGTGAGCATTACTTCAGATGTGTACTGCGAAGAACTGAACACAATGATGGAGAAGCTGACACATCTCCAACCAGCATTGGTCAATCGTTCGTCTCCGCTGCTCCTGCACGACAACGCGCGACCTCATACTGCACAGCAGACGGTCTTCAAGTTGCAAGAACTGGAGTTGGAAGCTCTCCGTCATCCGCCCTACTCACCAGACCTTGCGCCTACAGACTACTACTTTTTCCAGAATTTGGATAACTTCTTGGCGGGAAAAAAATTCAATACCCGAGAGGCAGTACAAAATGCCTTTGAAGAATTTGTTGCCTCTCGTCCTGCTGATTTCTTTAAGAAGGGCATCAATAAACTGCCACTGCGTTGGCAAAGATGCATTGATTGCATGGGTGATTACTTCGATTAATACAAATAAAAAATGCATGAAAAAAATTCGTTTAAATTTTTTCATACAAAACGGCAATTTCATAGGTAAAGACCATAGATATATGAAAGAAGGAGATATGCCCGGTTAGTTGAAAATGTATCAGAACCCGATGTCGCTAGGTTGGCCCCACCACCGCGCCACTACTACACATGTAGTTCACTAAAAGCAATAGATACAAAGTCGCGCACACACTTGCAATTTCATAAATCAGAACATACTACACAATCAATTATAAACCTTAACTCGTCACACACAGCGTGCATTTACCATGCACCGTACAACTTACTCACACAAAAACATCTGGCGCTATTATTGTGTTGTGCAAAAAGCAATTTATTTTACATATACGCTAGTGATTGACTAAATCGGAAAGTTATCGATACTTCCATTTATTACTGTACAAGAAAAAATTGGGGTCCTGAAAATAAAATAAAAAATGATATGTCCAGAAAGTATTATATGTATATTTTAAATTAAAAAAAAATGTATATTAAAAAAAAAAACACGAATCAATAAATTAAAACAATCCGGTTAAGTTGGTTTAGGCTGTGAAACCATAGGAATTGTTGAACCCTGTTATGATGTGTTTACTCACTGACCTGTAAAGTGGAGGTATTTGTTCAGTACTTGACGTACTCTTAATTTTGGGATTGCCCATTCAAAAAGCCTGCGAGTTTTCTTTAGAGGCTGGAACATTTCTGCCTTAAAGTGAATTGAGCATATGGTGCTACATTTTGTTGGGAACCAGTTAGGTGGCCTTCCTGTGGCATCAATCCATTATTTTTTTGTATTTGTATCTTTTGGGAAGCTAAAAAGGTACTTTATGAACTTATTTATCATTTACATAATAAGTATCTTAAGTCTATAGTCTATAGGAACTAGATGGCCGCTGAGACAGGGGTGAGGCGGCGGTTCGCAACGCACGTACTGAGTAATGCGCCCCCGCTCCTCCATCCCACCGCTCACATACCTAAGGCGCGATCAACTAGTTCCGCGCGGTCTATACTTCTTAACCTCACGATGAGTAAGCAGGTAGCAGGCAACAGGCGAATAGGCTTTTGTTATTAAAAAAAAACCCTTAGTTAAGAAATAGTTAAATATATGAAAACAAACACATGCCATACTCATGCATAACAAATAAATAGCATGAATATGTTGACTTATTTTAAGCAAAAATCACTAATATTTTATCTGAACCATACCGATTACTACAACGCATTCGAATCTTGTGGTGCATAGTTAAAGACTTTAGCGGAAGTAAAATACCAAAACCAAAAAAAAGTAAGGAAATAGCACGAAGATGCGATAATTTAAACCCTAAAACACTCCACCTAAACATTAATAAACTTACTTTACGACCGTTGGTTATGCATTTCTCAACTAGGTAAAATAATCAAAAACAGTAAAAAAGATTATTTTACATTCTCAAAGGTTTTCCAACCGTACTTAAACGTCATCTTTTCAAGTGTTCCAACCGGGCTAAAACGGTTGACAAATTGAAAAATAAACTATAATAGCAATATAATATTCGCTGGGCAATCGACATTATTATCGATAGCCTACTTTAGTGGATCTTAACCTCATCACTATCTCGCCGCAAGACACAGCGGCTGTACTATGCGACGCTCCGCGTAAATAAAGTATCGTTTTGTTATTTTTACATTGCTTGTCCAGTCGCTTAGCGACATACTTAAGGTAGTGGTTAAGGAGCAATGTATTTGCTGCAAAAATAGTACAGCCGCTGCGATATTTGAAAACAAAAATAACGTAGTAAAAGCAAGAAATATTTTACGATTTGTTGTTTTTTATGATTTTAAAGATAAATACAGTAAAATACTTTTAATTACATATGGTAAGTGATTCCGTGAGATACGAAGTTTTTAATATCACTTCGGTTTTTGCAGGAAACTACTGAAGAACACGGCATTTTTATAATTTATCGTGACCACGGTCGAAAGCGTACTAGTTCGCGGAGACGGCCATTTGGCGAGTAAAGGCACAGCGTGCGCATAACGCGTGGACACAAACACGCCCCCATGCCACTTCTCCTGTTTTTTATATTTCTATGGTAAAGACCTATTATTACGTTTGCCAAGCGTGTTAATTATGGATAGATTCGTTGTTCGTTCGTTCATTGACAACAAAAATAAATACACTCGAGAGCTATGAATTAGGGTCACATAAAGATACCCACCTGAAAGTCTCGGAAACTAAAATGCTTGCTTAATGAAATAAATTGTGTTTATTAGACAATGAAATGTTCTAAATGTTACCTCAAGATACGAATTATGACTACATTTCCAATCCCTTAAATCTCTTAAATTTTTTTTTCGTTTTTTTAAAAACGCTGTACCGCATGTTTCTTTACTTCCTACCAAAACCATAAATTTGAATTTTCATATCCCTAACTTAAGAAATGCTAGGTTTCCCATACAAACTTTCATCCCCTATATCACCCGCTGTAGGATTATTTTTGAGAAAAAAAAGTAGCGTATGTCCTTCCCCAAGATGCCATTTTAACACAATTTATTTTATTAAACTAGCATTCTTAGTTTCCGACACTTTCAGGTATCTTTATGTGACCCTAATTCATTGCTCTCGAGTGTGTTAACGTTCCTTCTTAATTTAGCGATTTAATTGAGTAGGTACTGTAGAGGCTTTTATATTTTGTGGTTTAACATACAATCTTCATGGGTTACTCGTACAGGTAAGATTACGAGACAAACTTTGATGGAAAACAAAAGAGACTTTTTAATTTGTCAGTTGGTCGGCGACGAGCCGAAAAGCTAACTAGAAAAGATGTAAATTAAATTAATAATAAATATAATAGAGTTAAACCCAACTCTCGTTTTAATTGTAGAGCCCAAGGAAGTGAGGGTCCTTCCGACCCTCACAGTACCTATTTCAGATTTTGAATATTGGAAAAACTTGGATGCCGTCAGAGAAACCATGTTTGTCCATGAAACGGCTATGAAACCAAATAAAAGTCAGAACATATTTACAGAAGTTATAAAATATCAGTATCCATTTATAAAAGTAGTATTGTAGTCGTTCAACTATTAAATAAACAGTATTGTTTATTTACAAACAAGAGTTGTTCTGTTTGTATTATGTTTATGTAAGTGTAGAAGACGATTGAGAGAAAAATAATGATCATAGTGCTTGTAAACAATAAAATAATAACTGGGAAACATATCATATGTGTTACTACTAGCTTTTGCCTGCGGCTTCGCACGCATGGAGTTCAGAAATTATTCCACGGGATCGAACTACCTAGACAAAAAGTATGTCCTAATGCAGGTCATGCATCCAAATCCGTACAGCCGTTCGCTTTATAATAATAGTTAGGATTTAGGTGATGTTCTAAGTAAAAACATAGATCCATTTTCTCTTTATCGGTGGGATCACGATTTCAGTTAAATAAAACAATCAATTAAAAACATTCCAACCAATTGATGAAAACACAGAAACACGAGTTTAAAATCGTTACAGTAACTGTTTCGTCGAATCTTTCTTTAGCTAAAAGTACCATCGGGCGTTTATCTGACGTAGGCGATGCGTAGGCATTTGTAGACACCCATAGACGTCTCTTACAAGCTGCGTGGTCGGCTGCAAACCATTACATTTATTTTTTATTTACATTGAGTATTTCGAAAAATTTATTCCAATAAATGAAAAATAATGTTGGGTTGGTTGCTAAATTACAATATATAACTACAAAAAAAAAAACCGGTCAAGTGCATGTCGGACCACGCACAATGAAGGGTTCCGTATAGTTGCAAATATATTTATCCTAAAGACAAACTTTTACCTTGACCAGAGGCAATTTAATTCATTTTTATTTTTTTTGCTACATATATACAATGAACGTGGCAATGCCACCAGTCTCTTGGGTAGGTACATTACCAGTCGACAGCGATGCGGGTGAATTTTTCGACGCCATGTTTTAGTTCGTGAATAGTTGGGCTATAATTTTGTTATTTTTATTTATTAATTAGGTATAAGTTATTATTTACGTAAATATTATTTTAATTCTGAATAAAGCATTACAAAAACAAACTTAACATTATGGTTGAACAAGTTCGTACATTGATATAGGTACCTACGTCACGGTAAATTTTTTATAATCGCAAAAACAATTTTTTATGTGAGATAACTATATATATTAACGATTTTCGGACTTATTCCCTTACTTTGCTGTGAGAACTTGATTCTAGGTAAACGTGGGAGGCACCCTATAGGTTTTGATTTACTTGCGAGTATCAAAACATGTCGCATAAATGGCCGTATTTTTTATTGTGTTGATTTAAAAGCTTGATTTTTTTAGAGCACCAAGGGACCATATACCTACGTATTTGATATTAATTTCAACTTGATACCTCCACGCGTACCTGAGAAAAATGGTCTTGACAGACTGACAGACAGACGGACAACAATGTGATCCTATAAGGATTTCATATTTTTTTTAGGTACGGAACCCTTAAAAAAAAATTAAGGTTTAGCTGTCATATGATGATAAGACAGACCTAATAGGTAGGTACAATGGAAATGTCTGTAATTGCAGCATTCAAGAAGAAAGACAGCTATGGCAGGGCCCACTGCAAGCTGTGTTGTACGCTGCCCATACGTTCGAGGAACGCCTACGCTGGACCTACTGAGTTTCTTTCCATGATTTTCCATGTTCAATGGCTCAATGACAAAATAGAGATATAAATAGCCGGCGCCACAAACAGCCCCATCAAAAATTACAAACTCAAATCAACGTTTTCTGGGAATAGAATGACAAGTAATTATTTTGAGGACCCGCCGTGTCGGCTGTGATAATGTAAAGGAAGAAGTGGTTCAATTAATGGGTACCATGTTCGACAGAGTCTGCTCCGTGACCCAATTAGGTCGGCTCGTTTCTTATATTGTTCTGATTCGGCAGACTTCGTGCCCGATGGAAGTTCGTCAACGATTAATTAGACAATATTTAGATGACATTTTTAATTGTTTTGTTAGTGGCATGTTCGTGTTACCGTTGATCTCAGAGTGTCAATGGCAATCAGTCAGCCCGGTACTAAAGAAAGAAAGAAATAAAAAGTATTTATTGTGACTCGCACAGGAAGATCATCAACTAAACTAGCTAGACACAATCATAAAAATAAAATAAACATAATAAAATTATATAAAAAAAGTAAAAAAAAAAAACTGAAAATCCTGCACGAGGCCAGAAGGACTAAGCTATGAGTTTTGTTTTGGCTTAAGGCAAGTAGTGTTGCCAACTAGCGCCACCATTGAGAAGAAAATAATAATATGGTTCCAAGTCTTAGCGGTTAACACAAAAAACTGCCGTTTTTGGCGTTAACTGCTAAGGCTTCGAACCTAGGAGGTTTAGTGTTGATTTTGTTAAAAAATCTACCTCATCCGACTAAATATGTATGTGAGCATAGGAAATTTCAAAATGTTCTATATCTCCAGACTTATTATTTTTCTCAATGGTGGCGTCACTTGGCAGCACTAGTAGCGTTCAAGATCCTGCAACGTAGGTACAGGTATCAAGGTACACACGACATGATGGATTGTTACCGGAACAGCACCACATTTATATTACCCGAGAGGAGGCTGAGGTGTGTTGGACGCAAAAATGAAGCATATTCGGCTCCTAAGAACTATTTAAAACAGAAACTTACATATTGTTCCCATATCTGGAAACTGTACTTGTTTTAAAATTACACCAGATGACCAGACGCATTGACCCTGGCTACAGCATGAGCCAATTGAATTATTTTTAGCTTGTTCAGATAACAAGAACTGGTTTAAAATTGACTTTCAAGATTCCAATTAGACGACAAAGCAAGCTAAACAAATGATTTAAAAACGTGAACGATTCGACAAAGATTTGAACAGGGAAGTAAAGGAAAACAAATCGCATAAACACAGCTTGTTATAAATCATCCCTCGACAGCTGTGCACCAATTTATCTCCAAACGATACCTCTCACAGGACAATTCTGCTGATCCCCTCGCGAATGATCGTGTTTGATGGTTTCCCTAAGGGTTGAGGTCAGGCGGCAGTCGGGCCGCGTTACACTCGGGTGTCATGGATGAATGAACTTCCTGTGAGGAAGAAACGCACGACTCACTTGGGACGATAGATGATGAAACCGACTCTAGATAATCCATCATAAATAAGAATATGTAAATTCTATGTGGTTGTAAATCAATTACTTTTTTAATAATTTTCCTGTTCATCACAATACTAGGGCGTGAATCCACGTCTGAACCTGAGCCCTTCAAATGCCATCAATAAATATTAAATTATGAATATGCGACATCGCATAGTTCTGTAACATAAAGTGATATTATGTTAGTAGCCTATGTCTTTTTCCAAGTACCAGGCTACCTACCTGTCAAATTTCATCCAAATCTGTTCAGCCGTTTTTGCGTGACAGCATAACAAACAAACAAACTCACTTTCGCTTTTATACACTACTATTTTTTAATTAGTACAAAAAAAAATGGGGCTCTATCCGTACCCGTTACTGATCATATTTGTGTAGTCAAAAGTTACAAAAATTAAATCCCAAAATTGTCTACGAAAATTTGTCATGATTGGTGATGCCAATACCCGCACTTTACGAAGACGTCGCTGAGCTGTCATCAGTCCCCCCACCCCCCGTGGGGGTCCCGTGACCACGATCGCTGCAAGGCGGTCGAAACGTCGCCGTCGTCGGGAAACAAGTAGGTACCTGGTTACCTCGTAAAAAGGAATATCGCGAGAGGACCCGTTTTTAGTTTTGTTTATAATGATTGGTAAATTCATAATTAAATCAATTATTCATAACAATTGCTACTAGAAAATACTACGCACAGTATTTTTCCATGATTAATGAATACTACTATTAAGTCTGTATAATATTTCCATAAACTGAGTGACATTTTGGGATATAAACAAACGCTAATAACTTTGCTATTTAAGAATATTATTTATAAAGACTTTACATATATAATAACAAGACCTTCTATAATAAGCCCTTGAAGTATTTGTACTAATTAAAATTTAGTGGTGTATAATACTAGCACTTCCAGCGCGGCTTCGCCCGCGTGGATGTCGGAAAATATCCCACGGGATCGTGCTACCGGGAAATCCTTCCTTATTCATTGTTTATATTATAAAGGGAACCTCTTTGCAAAATTTCAGCTTTCTAGGTTCAAGGGTTTGGGCTGGGCGTTGATGAGTCAGTCAGTCAAGACTTGATGGAAAATGTAGTTTTTATTCAACAGTTTAAATAGCTTATCTATAAAGTAGGTAAAACCGTAAATTTTGTTAAAACACCTAGGGCCTATTTCAAAATGTCCGAATAGCCACTACCTACTTACCGAATAGATTAAAAAATGGAACAGAATTTGTATGAAATTATCTACCACGTAGGTAAGTTAAGTTGGATCTTAATCGTAGGTGGTGAAAACAGGCCCTAAGTTAAAACTGAGCCATTGTCAGTTAGTTACATTCTAACTGACTATACGAACAAAAGAAAACAAGCTAGCAACAATATTATCTTCTAAACTTCCGAATTTATATATAATTTTCATTTATGTAGATTAGGTAGCATTAGGTAAGTAAATGAATTAAACAAACACAGGCTCGGAAGCAATAATTTTTAACCGACGAAAAAAAAGGAGGAGGTTTTCACGTCGACACGTAATTATATTTGTTTTTTTTTAGGGTTTCGTACCTCAAAAGGAAAAAACGGAACCCTTATAGGATCACTTCGTTGTCCGTCTATCTGTCTGTCTGTCTGTCTGTCCGTCTGTCCATCTGTCTGTCTGTCTGTCCGTCTGTCTGTCTGTCTGTCTGCCTGTCTCTCTGTCAGTCTGTCAAGACCCCTTTTTCTCAGGAACACGTGGAGGTATCAAGTTGAAATTAATATCAAATACGTAAATTTATGGTCTCTTGGAGTCCTAAAAAACTCAAGCTTCTAAGTCAACGCAATAAAAACATACCACGTATGTGTAATTTTCATTTATGTAGATTAGTTAGCATTATGTAAGTAAATGAATTAAACAAACACAGGCTCGGAAGCAATAATTTTTAACCGACGAAAAAAAAGGAGGAGGTTTTCAAGTCGACACGTACTTATATTTGTTTTTTTTAGGGTTCCGTACCTCAAAAGGAAAAAACGGAACCCTTATAGGATCACTTCGTTGTCCGTCTATCTGTCTGTCTGTCTGTCCGTCTGTCTGTCTGTCTGTCTGTCTGTCTCTCTGTCAGTCTGTCAAGACCCTTTTTCTCAGGAACGCGTGGAGGTATCAAGTTGAAATTAATATCAAATACGTAAATTTATGGTCTCTCGGAGTCCTAAAAAACTCAAGCTTCTAAGTCAACGCAATAAAAACATACCACCATTTATGCGACATATTTTGATACTCACAAGTAAATCAAAACCTATAGGGTACTTGCCGTTGTCCTAGAATCATGAAATTTGGCAAGAAGGAAGCTTTCACAGAACAAATAATGGAAAAAGTCCAAAAATTGTTAATTTGTGATTCTATCACATAAAAAAAATTGCAACTCTGTCAGTCTGTCATGACCCTTTTTCTCAGGGACGAGTAAGATATCAAGGTGAAATTAATATCGAATACGTAAGTCTATGGTCTCTTAGAGTTCTAAAAAAATCAAGCTTCTAAGTCAACGCAATAAAAAATATGACCGTTTTGCGACACATTTTGATACTCGCAACTGTCGCAAGTCAAAATCTATAGGGTACTTCCCGTTGACCTAGAATAATGAAATTTGGCAAGAAGCAAGGACTCACAGCACAAGTAAAGGAAAAAGTCCAGAAATTGACAATTTGTAGTTTAATGACATAAAAAAATTTAGTTTTGGGATCCATTGTTAAGTTTGTTTTTAGGATAAATTCTTTTCAACTACGGAACCCTTCATTGTGCGTGTTCCGACACGCACTTGGCCGGTTTTTTTTATGTATACCACGCAGAACATTTTACAGAGAAGTCCGATTTGAAAAAAAAAATTGTTTTATTGGATAGGATACCTACCTCAAAGTTCATCCCATATACAAATTTATTAATATTGCTTGGGTCAGCAATAATACGTATTTTTTCCCACTTTTTATGTGGATGATGGTCTAATTTCTTTTGCAGGTAGTGGTATTACAATTTGTGTGGGGTAGGTACCACAACTAAGAACTGAGAAATAAAAACGTTTTTACAAAAAAATACAACCGACTTCCAAAAACAAACAAAGTGAAAAACAACTTTAATTTCGGAAGTCGGTGGCAAAAAACGAAAATACATTTAACCAGACACCGTCTTCCGAAATTAAAGTTATTTTTCACTTTGTAGTGTTGTTTTTGGAAGTCGGTTATTGTATATTTTGTAAACCAAATCCATTTGTTCCATAATCCCTTGTACTCGTATTGACCACCGCTGGGACAGATTCATTACCGTACGCGAAAACAACGGATAATCACGATGATATATTGTTTAACGTGAATCTGATGAGGTGACATGGGCTGAAAATGAAATATCTCACTTTGACGTTTACATAAATTTAAATAATATACATTAATGTTAT
This sequence comes from Cosmia pyralina, assembly GCA_946251885.1. Classification (NCBI taxonomy): domain Eukaryota; kingdom Metazoa; phylum Arthropoda; class Insecta; order Lepidoptera; family Noctuidae; genus Cosmia; species Cosmia pyralina. Next base: position 20,857,046 of record OX276346.1, read on the forward strand.
TAAAATTTACATAGAACTATCGCAGCTGGGTGAATATACAATGAGGACGAGAGATGGCCGCCGTAAACTGTCATCAATAAGATGAAAGGGCAACCTTACTGAGACGAACGTGTGAGCGATGAGAGATTCACGACAGAGATACAATACAAACACAGAAATGTATAAGAAAATGAATACAGATTTCTGGGTTTCTGGATTAGCTGCATGCCATCCAAGTTTAATTAGCAGCAACGGGTGACGTGTCCCTTAATGGGCTAATAAATCAGTTCTGATTAACCGACCGTTGTGTTCCTTAAATGGGACATGGTATAAGAGCGTTAGCTTCAAGGAGTATCAATTAGCTAAAGCATTACAGTCATACGATCACAACAATAAACGATCAATTATTCACACAACAAAATTGCCTTCATGTTGTCTATGCTTCTATTAACAATATACATTAATATCGTAATCACCGTCACTGAACGCAGGCTGATTCTCTTGATTGTACAGAATATTTCCACGCTTGCCGGCAATGATATCGCACGTACGTTGTTTTCCGGTGACAGGGGGTTTATGGTACAAATCTCGGCGGTTTTCCTCATCTTAGGCGGGGCCCGTCTCACTGCGAAGGGAGATCCGACAGGGGGAATATTTATTAGGCCCTATGTTTCAGAGCGGTCGGGAAATCTGAAACGGAGCATTTGCTATAAAGGTTTTTTAGTTCTATTTTAGTAGTGGGATCGGTAATAAATACCTATGTATCCCATTTTTCTTGCCATTGAGTAGCTGAGCTCTGAATAAATGGTGCTGATTTTGTATCTGTTGTGCAAACATTTGTGTTACGTAGACATTACGTGTCTTAAGCATAGGGTGGTTCTGTGTATAAATTAAAAAGTTTGCAAATAAGTATAAATTTGTCGTACTTAATTTATTTAAAAGCACAATTTATTTCACTACTACAATATGTTTTTTTTTTTATTTTGAAATAAATAGCCAAATTAATAAACAATCACGATCGGGCATCGAGATCAAAGATGATGTTTATAAAAGCACCTGTGCTTTATGTTGTGAGTCACGTAAGAGTATTGGAATTCATCAAGTAGTTTGGGTGTTTGGATCCCCAAATGGAGTAGATATTTCACTTAAAGTACGCTAGCCAGAATAGTACATTGAAATTTATGAGTGACCCCGGCGGACAACGTATGGAAGTGGGTTTTACTCTTGAATACGAGTAGTGCTTTCAGATATAAGTATATAAAACGCACTGGGAGCATTTACTTGAGGAGTTACGTCTCGGCGATAATGTGCCGCCTACAACATAATTACTTCATATACAAGAGCGCCATATAATTACCTGCGGGGTACCGCGGAGTTCCACTGAAACTCCCATTTCACAGTTCTTACGTTAAGGCGATGAGATTTAGCGAGCTTGTTACATTCTATTATTTTAAAGCTCTTTCGTCCTGTGAAGCGCTCATAGAGAGCTCAACGACATCGCAATAATACTAAGAACTAAATTACACAACACAGTGGAATATCCATCTATTTGTTTCTTTAAAACAAATGGTAAAAGTATAATTTTGCGTATTCTGAAGAGAATGACTGCATTGGAAGCAATTATTGTTCTTCATCAAAGAGATTGTTCATTAGTATTCAGATAACACGGCGTCTAACTAAGTTATAAAGTCATCTTCGTTATATAGAATCAGGCTACGTGGTCAACGTTTAAAATATCTGTGACATGCAAATGAACGGTTTGGTTGGAACAAGCAAATAATTTAAATAAGTATATAACCGAATTTAAATTAAATAAAATGATAAATAAAATGATATATTTTTAAACAACAACACAGTACATGGCATATGGAAACAGTAGGTTGTACTACCAAGTTTAAAATTATAGTCAGCTTTCCGTGCTCCTAAACTAGGTACGCAGACCTGTATCTTAGGAGTCGGAGATTTTACGGTTTCAATTTATAAAATACAAAATACAACCACAACAACAATAAATTATAAAAGGGACCTAGGTCTCATATAAAATTTATATGATTCAAAGAATTTATAGGTAAATGAAGATTATTCTAAAGGTTATGATTTTACTGTAGGTAAGGGCCATGACAAAGTAGAATAGCAAAGTCTAATAAGGAAAGCCAAATGTGTTACAAATTACTTCAACTTCAAAGGTTCATAGTCACTTACCCTTCCCCGAAGTGATTTAATAAAAGAAGATTAAAAATAAAAGTTTTTGTGTGCGCTACCGCCGCCGCCGCGCCGCCACGTAGCATTATGATTGTAACCGAATTCTCCGAGATTGAGAAGGGTAAACGTCCCCGGCCGCGGCGTCGCCGACACCGAGTTTGTTAGCACACACTTGCGAATGAAGAAAAATGTCTTGGCTTAAGCCTTTCCACTCGCCGAGCGCGGAATTGTAAATAGAGATTTATTAAAACGGGACATAGCGAGATTCGCGCAGTTATGTACACCCTTTTGCGAAAATGTTCAGAATGGGACAAAAGTTTCGCATTTAGGTGTCTGTTATAAAACTATATTACTGACTACATATTTTTATATTAAATGAAGATCTAGATAAGTATATCTTTTCATCTCAGTCTGTTATTAGAGGTGAATTAAAGTCGCCACGAGAGGTGAGACCATCGGTGACCGTCATGGACATTTGGTGCACCGTCAGTCATCCGTGCAACCACCTTGCTGACTAAATAATATCGTACCTAGTATTCTCATGTAAGTAGTTCTTACCGATACTAGAGATTAAGTAAGGTAGAAGCAACAGCAGTCGAGCGCCGAAATTAAATATCGTTTGGTGTTCCATAATGTCGAATCAGGTAAGCAGTTATGGCCGATGCAATATGATACCTGTTTTATGTAAATAACGTACTCTAACGAGGGCAGAGACTGCCGCCGTGCTCACAGGTAAATAAGCTGTTATGTCATAGAAGCTGGGGCATCTGAGTAGGTACATAGGTACTTCAGAATGATTATTATAACCTTGTGCTTACGATAGCAACTATACTCCATTTAAAATAAGATTAGACAAACCTTTTTTACAGGCCGTTCAACCGATTTTGCCTTCTATTGCGTTGGTGGCATGACAAATGGCAGCTACAGTAAACACTTGATATTGTAACCACTTTTTAAGGTTCCGTACCTCAAAAGGAAAAAACGGAACCCTTATAGGATCACTCGTGTGTCTGTCTGTCCGTCTGTCTGTCTGTCTGCCTGTCTGTCCGTCTGTCACAGCCAATTTGCTCCGAATCTAATGGACAGATTAAGTTGAAATTTGGTATACATATGAATTTCTGTAACCCAAACACGGACGGGTAAAGTAAATAAATGAATTTTGAATATAGAGGTCACTTTTGGGGGACAAATAAGAAAATAAAAAAAAAAGTTTTGCAAACTACACCATGTGGCATGTCAAATGAAAGGGCTTACTGTGAGGGTCTCAAATATATTTTTTTATAATTTAAAATAAATTGTTTTAAAGTTATTTAAGAAAATAGACGGAAATTGACCATTCCCCCCCTTATCTCCGAAACTACTGAGCCTAAAATTTTGAAAAAAAAATACAGAAAATAGATCTTTACCTGTAGATTGCAGGAAAACCTATAAGAAGTCTGTGGTCTTAAAATAACATGGTAAATCTATCAATATTGTGAGTACAAACTTACATTTACAGTTGGAATGTATGGGAGAACCTGTTTTTCAACTACAATGTTAAGTTTGTTCTTAAGATACATTCATCCCAACAACGGAACCCTTCATTGTGCGTGGTCCGACACGCACTTGGCCGGTTTTTGCCTTTAATGCCATCCTTACGTCTACAGAGTAAAAGTCAAAATCGGTTGAACGGACTGTAAAAAAGGTTTGTTTAATGTCTAATCTTATTGTAAATGGACTATAGATGAGTAAATGAAATTCATAAAGTTTTCTGATTCATAGTTGTGTAAACTTTATGATGATTAAATTACGAGCTTACTTGTCTTAATGGTTGGCCTAACACACATTTACCTTGTTTAAATACCTTATAAGCCTGAAAGTGAGGCGTGCCAGAAGTTTATACTCGTATCTTACCTACAACGTACGTTGCGAAACAAAGTTCTGAATTATGTAGAACAATTCATTAGTTCCTAGTTTATCGTACAACCTAGGTATATATTTATATGGTGGTCACGGTAGATTATAAGTATGTTGGTAACTTGTGAAATCTTATATGAGACTCTACTTGGCACGACTAGGTACTCACTTTCAGAAGGCCGAATCGTGAACAGTGCCCAGTGCTACTTGCGAGTACTTATTTAATTTTTTTCCTACATACTACGTCCCTTTGTCGTGAGTACAGACAGGTAAATGAATTGTTAGGTGAATTGACACCCTTCGTCAAATTGCTTAACAATTAATTTCCCTGACTGTACATAATCTTACCTACATGATACGAACAGTACATTAATAAAATAAAATATTATAGTTCTAAGTGGAGTGGTTCCATTTATTGATGTGGTAAAAATGAGTGACTCTATTGACATCAAAGTACCTTTTTATGTTTTTGCTGACAAAGGGGCACAATGACCACAAAGGCCTGTTGTAATATCAAACATTTCAGACATGTCGCCTGTACGACACCGCGACATACGCATTTAATGTAGTTACATTAAAAGATAACCATTTTTAATGTTAAAAAACATGCCCCTTAAAACAGGCACAAGATTGTTTCAATATTTTGAGTTAAGTTTTAACTAAGAAGGCACGATATAGTTGCATAATTTTTCATATTATAATAGTTTTTTGTTCAATAAAGAAGTTTAGAAATTTTTCGTTGACAACCGAGTCCGACATAACCTACATATTCCTAGAATTTGTAGGTTAAAGTTAGGACTTTAGAAAAATAATATTAACAGTGCCCTCCAAAAGTTAGTTGACATTTTTTCACTTCAGCTGTGAAGCCACATTATGATTAAAAATAAAAAATAATCAGGTACCTAATCCTCATAATTTTTGTGATAAGTCATAGATAAATGAATTGGCAATCAAAACGTTAGGTATAGCGTACAGGTCAAACATTTGAAACTAGAGATTAATTCATAATGGCATCACAGCTGAAGTGGAAAAATGTCAAATAACTTTTGGAGGGCACTGTAGGTTCAATTACCTACTTCGTACAGGTAACTATTTAGGTATCAAAATATTAAAACAAAAAATGTATCATTCTCTGTATTAAAAAACTAGTTTCTGCCCGCGACTTCGTCCGCGTGAAATTTCTTTTCAACCACAGACAACTTTGTTCGTAATGCCAATACAACCTCACGGCTTTTGGCAGAAATATACCGTACCTAACCACCTTTCCAAAGAACCTAGAACGCAAAGGGTGGGTCCATACACAAAATTACAAAAAAATAAAAAATAACGCGCGCGCTGTGATTGTTCGTTCAGGCTCACTTTCGTGCACTCGGACAATCCTGGGTTTTCGTTCAGGCTCACTTTCGTGCACTCAGACAATCCTGGGTTTTCGTTCAGGCTCACTTTCGTGCACTCGGACAATCCTGGGTTTTCGTTCAGGCTCACTTTCGTGCAGTCGGACAATCCTGGGTTTTCGTTCAGGCTCACTTTCGTGCACTCGGACAATCCTGGGTTTTCGTTCGGGCTCACTTTCGTGCAATGGTCGTTTCAGTGGATAAGCGTTCTTTCTGACTTTTTTCTTTTTACTCGGCTCCTAAAGATCATAGCGTAATGTTAAATAGCCTATGGCCTTCCCCAAGAAGGCTATCAAATGCAAAAAGATTTTTTCAGATACACAGTTCCAGAGATTAGCGCGTTCAAACATACAAACAAAAATTCTTCAGCGTTATTATTAGTATAGATTGATATAGATTTGTTATAACGAATTTAAAATTTATTTCTTCAGAAAGGTCAGATGCGTATACACCTTTCTGTAGAAATAAATTTTATGACCAATGTTATGAACATAAACGATGCAATAGGAGTATGTAAGGATCGTAGCAGTATCTGTAGTTTCTGCCTACCCCCATGGAAAGAAGCGTGAATTTATATTATGTTGTTATAACGATTAATTAGTGTATTTGGTACAATTACCTACGATACGATATATTCAATTCGGTACCTGTTATAAAACCACCATTCAAACATTTTCTATAAAGGTTCTTTTCACCAACAATTTTGCTGATTTAAATTAAAATATACAATGCTGAATAAATAACTACTTATGTAGAATCACTGAATGATCACCCAGTCATCGCTGACGGGTGGCACTCAGTAGATCCGCGATAAGCCAGTGCTTCACGCCAGTTGACAGCGCACGTCATGGCTTTTATACGCCATTTTTGGCTCTACTGAACTAAGCTTTATATTGACCCTTAATAATGATATTCTTCTGTTTTTGAACGGATGCGTCATGAGGCATTTTTCGGTGGAGCGGCAATGTTTCTTTCAATCAGATCGCGGTTGCATTCACGATATAATTAGGAATCAAAACTATGTAGCGCATTTTTTTCTATTTCATGTGTTTAGTCATTTATCTTGAGTAACTACCTATTACTTAGTCTTTTTGACAGAAAAATCTAGCACCTCAATACTAGGTACAGATGCAAGTTTCAGTAAATTCAGCTGCCAGCAGGCGTTCCGTTACGATTTATTTAGTTGCGTTCAACTATAAACTACGCTATAGGAGTTTGAGTTGAAAATATTTCTATTATGTACTTTTGTTTATTCTCTTGCTTCTAAACATTGTTGGATTTATTTATCAAAAGAATAACAGTTCAATTTTCTGTTTTCAAAACAAAATGAAAATCGAGAGATGATTTTTCTACTTCTAAAATAATTTCAGCACTTGGATTGCCTTAGTTTGGTTTTACATTCTGAATTTCATGACATTACTGAAAATTCAGATTTTGCGTTTTCGAATAAACCAAAATAATGCTTTAAAATTTAGGGTCGATGTGTACACGGACCGTTTCTAAAAAGTATTTTTTATATAGGTACTGACTGTGTAAAGCAACCAGAGACTTCAGTCCTTGTTTTAGCTCAACAGACAATGCTTATTATAGCAATTTCTTAGGCAGCTGGTTTGCAATGTTTTACAACAAATCTTGTATGCGGTCCCGTAAGTACACGTCACGTACAGCCAACAGCGCATGTATGCCAAAATGACATGAATTTACGACTAGTTTTAAAGCAGTGTTATTGCAGTTAAACCAATAATGGCTACCTTATGGCTACCTATTTGGTTTCCGAAATGAAATACGTCCTCTGATATTTATTTTTCAATTAAATTGGTTCATCTGTTCACTAGCTTCTGCCCGCGACTTCCTCTGCGTGAAATTTCTTGTTTTAACATAAAATATATCCTATAACACTCAGCAATACTGTAGCTTCCCATTAGTGAAAGACACTCTTCAATAAACCAGACCAGGCACACAAGATAATAAACATTATTGAAAAAACGCTTGAAAACCAGCAAGATGTGCGCCACCGTACTCCTAGGTGTCGCGCAAGCGTATGACGAAGTTTGGCATGAGGGTCTGATATTCAAACTCAGACTCATGCTACCTCCAGAATTTGCAAATATTCTAGAGTCTTAATATAAGTAACATAATGTTTAGATTATGGCAAGAGAATGCATTGTTACGAGCTAACAACTATAAAAGCTGGGATACCACAAGGAAGTGTGTTAGGGCAAATCCTGCACTGGCTGTCCACATGTTATCCCAGAGCTGGAAAACAACACCATTGCGCTCTTTACAGATGACACTGCTATTATGGCTACCGGATCAAGCCCCAAAGAAGCAGGAGAAACTTTCGCCTTTATAATATTAGTGTGAAGTGTGATAGTGTGATAGATAATGCATTTACTAGACAAAAAAAAAAAACATAAACAAACATAAAAAAGCATTCCATTCACTAAGCAACATTACTGCAAACGACAATAAATTCAATTACAAATGTCAATAAATTAAGTAAAAAAATATGGCAAAAAAATAAAATAAAATTAGTATTGCAATAAAAAAATTCAACACCACCAACCAACCAACCATTTTCACACACACAGCACATAAAAATCAGATACCAGAGAAGTATGCTGGCAGCTACCAGTACACATTATTTTTTAACACTTACTCGTAGGAGTCAGTTGTCAGTATGTCTCAAGCATCTAATACGAGTATCATAGACTATTGCAAGTAGGTACAGTGCAAGGATTCTTTTTGCCAGTATATCAGTAATCAAAATCTAGGTAGGTGTGCAGACTAAACTTAGGTATACCTACTCTCCTTTTTAGGGTTCCGTACCTCAAAAGGAAAAACGGAACCCTTATAGGATCATTCCGTTGTCCGTCTGTCTGCCAGTCTGTCAAGACCCTTTTTCTCAGGAACGCGTGGAGGTATCAACTTGAAATTAAATACGTAGGTCTAAATAGTCCCTTGGATTCCAGGTTAAAATGAAGCTTGTAAGTCAACGCAATAAAAAAATATGGCCATTTATGCGACACATTTTGATACTTGCAAGTAAATCAAAACCTAAGAGCACTTCCCGTTGACGTAGAATAGTGAAATTTGGCAAGAAGCAAGGTCTCACAGCACAAGTAAAGGAAAAAAGTACGAAAATTTTTAATTTGTAATTTTATCACATAAAAAATTTTTTTTTGGATTGCAATATTAAGTTTGTTTTTGGGATAAATTATTTTGAACTACGGAACCCTTCATTGTGCGTGGTCCGACACGCACTTGGCCGGTTTATTTTACGGGTCGTTTGATTTATTTGTGTCGTTTTTTCAGGGGTGAAATAAAGGATTATTGAAATATCTAGAAGGTTGTAGACAGTAATAAGCCTGCGTACATCTAGACCTTTTTGTTATTGCATGAGAGAATCTCGATTTACTCAGACTGATCACGAGTGGCAGGGACATTTCTCTCATTTTATAACTGAAAAAATCTGATAGACATGGGTACAGACGCCTGCATTCATTGGTTATCTTTTTTAATGCATGAGGAGTACCCAATAACCGCCGGTCTTTTTAATATCAGATTCCTTATGTACAGAGTCGCACATCGAGCTACCTCAATCTATAAAATTTCTTTGATAGATTTTCAACTTTAACTCAAAGGAATAAGGTTCATATTCAATTAGGAAAACTTGACAGATTGGGGTGGCTTGATGTGCTGGCCTCTGTACATTTCCTCAAGAAATTGCAAGATTGACGGTAAGAAAACGTGAAGCATTTGTTTTTTATGGCTCATAAAAATGTTTATTCGATTTTTAACTTTAACAAGTGTCACGCTTTAAAGATATTTTTCTAAATACTTTGTCCTAAAAAAAAAGAAAAGGAGAGCGAGGCCTTTGCCCTGCAGTGGGGCAATAAAGGCTGATTATTATTATTATTTTAGTGTCTAAAGTAGACTGGTTACCAGAACTATGAAAAGACTGTAGCTCTTACCTGATCAATGCTTTCTTATACACGGAAAAAAGGCAGGGAGTGACTTGCACACTCAATAATGGGCCCCCGGAAACTGTCACTAGCACTTAGTGACGTAGCGACAAAGGGTAACATATCCTGAGGCGCTTGAGGAGTGGAGAGGTATTCCATAACTATCAGGACAATCTCAGAGCCCGAAAGATGGTCAAGATCCCTATCAGCACTTACTGGAATACTTCCTTCCTCCGAGCACGTTTGCTCTTGCGAATCTCCACTCAAGCCGGCCAATAAACGCAAGAATGAGGTGGGAGCTCTGTTCCTCGTCAGTGTTCACTCCAGCCAATCAACAATGGCAGGCCAGGGATGAGGAACAAGACTTTTCCCGGGAGGTCTTCTTCTTCCGGGTCCGTGGGGTCGCTACTGCCCAACAGCTCGCCACATGCTGGGCTGCGGGTTTGTGTATCTCTTTTGGTCTGGCTCCTCATCCTAGATCTATTTCGGCAAAGTAAACTCTACCGGCACATACCAAGGGTTCAGGAGCGCGCACGACGTCAACGTAGAGATACGGGGCGGTGGGATTATTATTATTACTTCGCCCTACTGATAATAAAGTTTGTTTCAGTTTTTATAGATACTCCGGGAAAAAAAAGCGTTGTTTTTTTTGGTAGAATCAGTTCGTTTGTTTTTATATTGTCACGGAGTCGTAATGACCTTTTAAATATGTAGCAAAACACGTCGCCACACACGTGTATCAACAAACATACAAACAACAAAAAATATCGTCCATTCAAACAATTCCTCGAAAATAGTCATTAGCAAAGTAATGAATATAAGCTTAGGCATATTTAAAAAGAAATATAAATTTAAAAAAACGTAAGTAAGGTACAGTCTGCAGCTGAAAAAAGATGAACAACAAATTATGAGAGAACATAGTTTACGTAAATCAGTAAAACCTGCAACTCCTGTAAAAATTCTCTACTTTAGTCTGAAGCTTCGTTCAATCTATCATCTAACTAAATACTATGTAAAAATCCAGAATGTTTAAAAAGTTAGCTGCATGTGTTGTGTTGTGGCACGTGTCGCCAACACATGTGGACAGGACATGTTGTACTCTGTGTTGTGATCGTCGAGATACTGTCGCGGCTGACAGCTACGAGCTTGTTGCTGATGTAACCTTTTAATTTTGCACACTTTTCAGTATCTACTCATAAAATACATAATATTTTATGAGTAGATACTGAAAAGTCTGAAAGTTGCTGAGGTCCTCTATCTGAATAAATCATTTACATTGTACGAAAAAGAAAGCGAGCCATTAACTGATCTACCTTGACAATCAGACTTCAAAGACATCAGATGTAAACTCTTTCGGAGCAAAGAGCAAACCACCCCTACGGACCTCAAGTCCTCAACCCTTTTTATTTAAAGGCCATTGTAATTTCTCTTATAAAAAGTGAAAAAATAATAACAATTAAATTATACGTCTGTCGTAGCGGAAACAAGCTGAAAATTTGTAAAAAAAAAAACGAGTTAAATAATTAAAAATCCCTTCCCTTATTAAAAAAGGTACACCAATTTACCTTGGTACGAGTATTTTTACAGTAAATTTTGTGAGATATTCAGGTTGGCTAGGGAATACCCGCGGATATGTTAATTCACGACAACGTAATGTAAATAGGCGGCGGCAATTTATGTCGCTAAAACACTCTGCGGGATAAGTTGGGACGGTCCCGTCCGGGGTGCGCCTGGCGTCAGGCGTGTATCAGCCACACTGCCACACTTCACTCCGATAGTTGCCGATACCCGTGAATCGAAAACTGATTATTCAGTCAGCCGTACTATACGTTAAGTGTCCTATAACGTAGAAGAGTTTAGAATCATAACAATTTCTGCGATTGGGTAACATTAGAAACTTTCTATCGCTTTCAGCGGTTGGAATCGATTGATAATTTTATGGAAATAGATATAGGTTAAGTGTTATTATGCTAGCAATTCACGTTACTATGGAAGAGTTTTCGGTTCTTTAAAAAATCGAGCAATATAAAGTGAATAATTCGACGATAATCAGATTCCAGTTCACTGAATGTTAGCACAGTTCTGCAGCACAACGTAATCTCAAAATTGCACAATTACTACTGAAAGAATTAATTATTATTTTATATCGCTACTTTCATACTTTCTTAGGTAAATCGAAGTTTTTATTTACTTATTGGTTCTGATGTGCAATTTTTTTATCGTTTGGTCTACGCCGAATATAAACATAAGCTAGAATAGTATGACTCTGGTGATTCAAATTTGTACTAAGTCTCTACTCTCTCTGTAAGTAGTTAGGTACAAGATATCGGTTTCAGGAATTTTATTCTATTTCCCGTTGTCAAAAAAGACTTGTCAGAAGTAGAACTTTTTCGCTTTTCACCCTTGTCAAGAATGTAGAAACCAATTTTATTGGCAAAGATTCGTGATCGTCTCAATTTGTACTGAAAATTAAGTTATTTAGGAAGGTAAGGTAGGTGCGTGTTTCTTGAAAATGACAAAATTTGTGGCTAGTAACTGACCAACTGTACGGTAAAGAGAGTTGAGCGCTTGCAAAACTTGTGTAATCGCTTTGTTTTCGGTCTTCGAAAGTATGACCATGTTTCTCACCTTCGCAAGGAACTCAAGTGGCTCCCAATCCGCCTTCGCAGGAACACTCGGATTTTATGTCTCCTCTTCAACATCTTACACAACCCGTCTTATCCTTCCTACCTGCGTCAGCGTTTTTCTTACGCTCGCCCTAGTGATGCACATCTTAGATCCCTCCTTAAATCTCATCCTCATAAAACTAGATACTATTCTCATTCGTTCCCTGTCCATGCTGTTAGATTGTGGAACTCTCTTCCGCCTAGCATTCGCGATTTAAAAACTGTCTCTATTCAAATATCGAGTAAAAGAGCATTACCTTTCCTCTCAAATGTGAGTATTTATATAGGGTGACTGGTAATTAGTGACCGATACCTAAACACATGATTGTACTCATGATTACAAACAACTTTTGCTATGGGACCGGGCCTGAAGTCGCGAAAAAAAATCAGCTGCTCCCTACATTTTGCCGAGTTATGCGAATATGAATGTATGGGGAGCTGTTTTTTTTTTTTCGCGATTTCTGGTTTGGTCTTGTAGTGGAAGGTTGTTTGTTATCATGAGTATAACCATTTACCAGTCACCCTATATATAGTATATGTATGTTTATATATTTTAGCTTTATGTATTTATTTAAGTTTATGTTAAGTTTTGCATTATACTTGTAGGTATAAGTATATTTTAATATTAAGTTTAAGACTTCACATTTCATATTTTTCTCTTCTTATTCTCACACACTATTGTCTACATTTCTTTTTCACTTCTCCTTTCGCAGGTCTGCTGGAAGAAATTTCTTGAGAAATAAGCAGTACCTTTGTACTCCAATTATAAATTATGTTGTGTCTCGTATTTTTCTATGTAAAATGGTAAAATAAAAAATAAAATAAATAAAAAAATATTGAAATATTTTATTTTTATCTGGCAAAGACAGGCGGAAGACGACGTAGTAGATGGAAGTGTGCTGAGAACCGTTACATAAATATTGAGTTTAAAGGACTTGCCTACTACAATATTTATTTATTTATTTATTTATTTATAGTTAATTAAAACGGTTATACACCAATTACAATAATTAACCTAGAAACACAATACTAATATTGTAATATCTACTACATACTTAATAAATAACAGTGGAAATTCTCTCATACTTTCTCTCGCAAAACTTTAGACACACTCGCTTTATCTCTTTTTTATAAGCCTATTAAAGTTATATCACGAAGTCCTGTTAGTTACTGCAATTTAAACCTTATTAAGATCATAAAGCCTGAAATAGTGTGCTACTTATAACAAATTATAAGCATGTCGGTAGTACAGCCCTACCAACTTTCTGTGAACTGAAAGAGGACGGCACCGTCGATGCGTCGAAGACATTTCAACATGACGGCCGTAGTTCCAATTTTCGCCATTTCACAGATAAGTTGGTAGGAGTGTAGGCATATATCATTTGTCATAAGCAGTTAAACTGCAATCAATACACAAAATTAATTTCAGTATGTAAATTACCATGTTACGAGTACATTTTAAAAGACCCGTATTTTCTGAATGTTATTGTTGCTATGTGATTTAGATTTTTGATCTAGACATCTTTGAAGATTCCAGAGAATTTTAATTGAAGAATATGGTATATTTTTCAATTCAAATTCTATAAAAGACACTTCTTCCAATAGATACAAATATAACTAGAAGAAGCAAAAACACCTGCACCGGGTGCACCTTGCTGCCGACGACGTTCCGATGACCGACAGATGGCGAAATAAACATTCAACCACGTGTACGTATTGTGTTCTTGTACAAATGTAAAATCTCAGGTATAAAAGAGACACTTATACTTAAGGGGGGTGCTAAGGTAGCCCGTGAAATTCATTTTTTTTTGCGTTTCTTGCAATTTGCAGGTCAGGTATGTGCGTCCGCTGCATGCTGGTCATCACCCTCAGCCTCATCAGTAACCTTGGTACAGCACACTGCACTTTCGGCCGATCAACAAGCAGAGCCCTTCAACCGTCTCCTGGTCGACGCCAGCAGTCAGCCTCAACCTGGTGCTGTACCACTGGAACATAACGCAGTACCACCCCGACTCACTGGGGAATCTCCGCTGACAGTTTCGACTCACCGTGAACTATGCGGCACCCGGTTCCGACTCACTGGAACCACAACTGCCACTGGCAAGAATGGCAAGATACACGCTTACCTCATTATCGACCTCCGGTCTCCGGAGGGGAGTGATGTGGTGGCATCTACTTCGCCACATGCGAACTACGCATCACAATGACGTCACGCAAAATCCTGCATCGCGCAAACAGAGTTTACCGCGCGACTGATGTATAAACAACATCCCGTCATCAACCGTCGGGCAGTAGCCCACCAGACACAACACCAGTCTGGTCAGAGGAGGAGGACTGAACTTTACACCCTGTTCCTCATACCTCTATAAAAGTAAAATAAATGGTTGGAAAGAGTATAAGTTCTATTACTAACTCGTCTACCCATATTTCAATTATTACTGCTCCACATTTTGTTCACATACTTTGCTTAGGTACTTGTATGAAGGGCACTAGAAAGTTGTGAGACCCTTAACCTACAGTTAAGCTTTGAAAGCTTCAATTCACTTTCCAATATTCCTTTAAGCATACCTAAATTTATAAAATCGAATATCCTGAACATTCTACTCGTGTATAGAATTATTTTTAGAAGCATTCAGTTTATTTCTCATTTCCATATCAAATTAATGTATTTGCGTATCTGTTTGTGCTTATTTCGACAAGCTTTCAAGGAGCTATAACTAGGATTGACAAGGCAAATACATTCTAAAATTAACCCTATCATGCTATCCTTTACTCGTGTATAAAGCTAGTAACTTGAGTTTTACCGGTTGCCTCAGGATCACCTATTTTTTTTATAAAGTACTGATCGATGGTATTTTTAGGTTACTAACTTTATATGCACATGTATATACTAGAGATGCACTGTAAAGCACAGAGGTGTATCGATTTGCAAGTAATTTTGGAGTCAAAGAGGATTCAATTTTATGCGCTGTAGGAACATAATACAGATATATACATGCGCACAGACTAATGCAATTACTTATTGATTCTCAGTTATCGAACAAGAAACACAAACAATGTTAAGTATAGCATGCAGCGAATGTCACTACTCGTTAGCCGTCTGGTTTAAACTTACCAGAGACATGTATTGGTTAGGTTCGAGTAGTAGCACGTATGTAAGACCAATCGGTTTATCAATCCCGCAGCGCTCACTCTGAGCTATCGGTATCACTTTGTATCTCTTCTTTATGCTAACTCTTTTTATTTATTCAATGAATTGGTTGAATAAAGTTAAAATATTGCTTTCACAAACATTTAAATTGTTCGCGACGACGCATCATCAAAAACATGAAAAGTTAGGCGTTTCCATAGTGTCAGCTGCGAGACCCTATCTGGCGCACGCTAGCGCAAGTAGCGGAGGGACCGCCATCGTATAACGTACCGAGTCGCGAATGAGCTACGTTTTTGTTCGCTACGATGCGTCACCAAACAGTTGTTTATAGTTTAATTTATTAAGAATAACAGTAAAATCAGTTCAAATAGTGTTTTATAGTTAGAAAACAGTGAAAAATAGTGTTTCCTAAGGAAAACGTGAGTACCACCCCTATAAACTCCAATTAAGTGGGCTACATAGCCGAAATTATAGTTTAATTGGTGCGTCCAGGTACCCTAGACCGAGACCTAGCCCTGGACGTACCATTATAGTCCTGAAAAGCCTACTTGATTGGATTTATAGGGGTCGGAAACTTTAATTTGCTGTTTTTTGGTGACTCGTTTTAGCAATTTAGGTTTTCAGGGCCTGTCACGCCCTGAAAAATATAGATGTAATAATGAATTTTTCATAGTTTTTTAGGTCATTAGACCAGCTTGAGATACCTGCTTACCCCGTTGAAATATCTTCTTTGGTTATCGAATAAAATAGTTTGAAAAATAATTTAAAATCAAAACAATTAACATTTTTGTATTTACACGCTGAAATCTTTTCAGCGAATATAGTTACAGGAAATGCAGGTGTCTCAATCGCTGGACAATCTAATGACGATTGTAACGGTGTATAATATGATGTTATTATAGCCATTTTTC
This sequence comes from Cosmia pyralina, assembly GCA_946251885.1. Taxonomy (NCBI): domain Eukaryota; kingdom Metazoa; phylum Arthropoda; class Insecta; order Lepidoptera; family Noctuidae; genus Cosmia; species Cosmia pyralina. The sequence continues at coordinate 20,873,210 of OX276346.1, forward strand.
AGCTGCTAATAAGCACTTTTGTAAAATTTTTGAAATAAAAATAAACTCTAAACCAGGAGACGGTTCGCGGTTCTCGTTAAGGTAAAGTTTCGAGGTACCTTAGCGCGCAAGCGAAAACATAGAATCGTAGCCATCGGCATGGTACCTATTCATCGTTCTGTTCCTGAAGAGTTACGCAAATCGTCTCCTGAAATCTCCTGAAGACTTATCAAAATCGCTGTTATTATTTCATCTTCAAGAAACCCTTCCCCGTCAAGACTTCACACATAGCTACTGGTCGCCAGTCTGCAGTTATCCTGAGCCTATAGGTACAGGACGTCAGCGCCGTTTGGACTAGGAGGCCTAACCTCAAGCAGGGATACACCTGGATAGGCATTACACACTCCTTCAACACACCGCGTCCGACGATCACGCCCGTCCAGTACATTTTCTGGTCCTTGCGAGCCGGATCGCTGCGGCTGGGATCATCTGTTCCTGTGAAGAATGAAGATAGATCTCTGAAGATTCCTGAAGATTTATTATAGAAGATTCAAGATTGAAGAGTCAAGCTCGAAGACTGAAGATTTATCACTGAAACCTTATCACACAATTCAAGTTTGAAGATTCGTTGCGAAGACTGAAGATCCATAATGAGGTTTACAAGATCACAAGGCAGAGCACCAGAATCCTCGACGATGGAGGTGGGCAGAGAACGCAGTACTACGGGCATCCGTCATGAGCAACCACCGCGATCACCGTCCACCGTCGAAGGAACCGAGCAGCGCCCCGCCCCCCGGGAGGGAGAAGATCTGCCTGTACGAGCACAGTCTGAAAAGCAGCCGTATATTTCTGGAGAGGGAACCCAGTCGGAGGGAACTTCAGACGAAACAATAAACAGAACAGTACAGCCAAGAATAGAAAAAGATTCAGAACAGGAACACCGCCGAACCATGCCGATGACTACCCGGGGTGACGCCCGTACCGAACGGAACAAGCCGCCGTCGACTACGAATAGAACGACGCGGTCAAACAGAAAAATTTCAAAAGCACGTGAAGACTTATTGAAGATTAAGTTGGAACTTGCTCAAATAGCACTTCAAAAAGCCGAGGAAGAAGACTCCGACGGCGAATATATGGATGATAGAAGCTCAAACAATGAGTACGTGCGTTCCTGGCTTGAAGAGGCACCAGAACCAGCGCCGCCGAAAGGGGACAACGCCGCCGAGGGGGACTACAGAAATAGAAGCCGTGTGCAACAGCCCCCCCCTGTGGTCGCCGATGCTATAGCGGGCCTCCAGACGCAATCGAATCCTACAGTAAATGAAGTGAGAAACAACACAGTGCCCTCCAAAGAAGCAATAGAAGACACCAAGGGGAAAGACTCACTCCGTCCTTTCATAACGGAGTTGACGTCCGCTATAGCGTCGCTCGCCGACAGGAAAACAGAACAGTGGACATCGAACCAGCCCTCGGCGTCAAAGGCCATCATGACCTTACCGAACTTCAGCGGAGCACATACAGAATGGCTTTCATTTCGTGCCATCTATGAAACAACAAGAACATACTTCAATGATGTTGAGAACACAGCAAGACTCCGAAGAAGCCTGCGTGGACGTGCGTTGGAAACAGTGAGCTCAGAACTCATTGGAAATGCCAGACCTGATGACATCATGAGGGAACTCGAGCTGCAATTCGGCCGTCCAGACTCAATCGCTCAAGCTGAAACAGACAGGCTACGTGGGTTGCCGCGCTGCAGCGAATCACCAAAAGATATCTGCAACTTCGCAAGTCGAGTCAGAAGCGGCGTAGTCACTCTGCGCGCACTGAAGAAAGAACATTACTTGATCAACGCTGAGCTGATGCGATTACTGACAGAGAAGATGCCGAACTCCCTGCGTGTACAGTGGTACCGAACATATACCGAGAAGTACCAGTCGCTTCCAGATCTCTCACTCTTCAGCGACTTCATCACCGAGCAAGCTCGTTTCTGCAGCGCCTTCGCCCCGCCAGAGAACATCAGCCCTGTTGAAGCAACGTCCTCCAAGCGTGTCATACAGAGAACTCACGCAGCTACAGACAACACAGCCAATAAATGCCGTATCTGCGATAAGGAGGGACACTATGCTTCTGATTGCAAGAAGTTCAAAGAGGGATCCAGTGACGAGAGATGGGAACTCGCGAAGAAACTCAATCTCTGTTTCCGATGCCTGCGAAGCCGTCGCAATGGTCACACATGCAAAGCGAAGAAGTGTGACGTCAAGGGATGTATAGCCACGCATCATCGGCTTCTTCACTACAACAAGAAGCCAGCAGCGACGGACGTCGAGAAGCCCGACGCTTCAGAACAGAAGAAGGAAGCTCAGGAAACGGTGGCCAGCTCAAGATCAACATCAAGTCACGCCTACCTCAAAATAGTACCGGTTCGAGTTATAGGACCGGCGGGAGAAGCTTCTACATTCGCACTTCTCGATGATGGATCTACCGTTTCCTTGATCGACGAAGAAATATCGAAGCAAGTCGGAGCGGAGGGCCATATCGACCCTCTGAAGATAGGTGCGATCGGAAACACCACAATCGACACTCCTTGTTCTCGAAGAATCACAGTAACTCTCGCAAGCCAGCTGAAGAATAGGGTGCCATTCAGAGCGCGCACCATACCGAAGCTCAACCTCGCACCGCAGACAGTCAGCGAAGAGGACGTTGCACATTGCAAACATCTAGATGACCTCAGGCAACAGCTGATTTACGACACAGGCGCACCGAAGATAATCATTGGTCAAGATAACTGGCACTTATTATTGGCCAGTGAGATTCGAAGAGGACCGAATCACCAGCCTGTTGCGTCGCTAACCACACTGGGCTGGACACTTCACGGCGCGCACACCAGAATGTCGGGTCAGCAGGTGCATTACGTCAACCGACTTACAGCTAGCGATGAAGATCTCAATGAACAGCATCGTGAATTCTTCGCTATAGAATCGCTGGTTATCAATCCGAGACGACCAGACTCCGATCCCGAGAAGAAAGCAGAAGATATCTTGACTCGTCACACTCAACAAATAGAAGATGGACACATAGAAACAGCCACGCTGTGGAAAAATGAAAACATAGAAATGCCAGATAGTTACGGGACAGCACACAAAAGGCTTGTCTCAATAGAAAAGAAGCTCGATAGCAAACCGGCTCTTCGAGACAGATACACAGAACAGATGGACTCACTCATCCAAAAGAGATACGATGAGAAGGCACCCGAAGAGTACCGCATGACGTCCATAATATTCGGCGCGGCAAGCTCGCCGTGCACGGCCATTCTCGCGAATAATTGGAACGCGAGAAGGCATACAGAAGAGCATCCAGAAGCACAGGAAGCCAATATACAGAGTCATTATAACGATGACAACCTCGATAGCTACAAGTCAGTAGAAGAAGCGACACGTATCGCAACAGCGGTGAAGAAAATTCACCAACAGGCGAAGTTTGAACTAAGAAAATGGGTATCAAACAGCACGCAACTTATAGAAAATATAGACGCCACACAGATCCGAACTGAAGTCGTCAGCATCGGAAATATAGATACAGAGAAGATACTCGGCCTGATATGGCGACCGAGAGAAGACACGTTAGGCTTCAACCTGACACTCGCCCGCCTACCGAAAGGCGTCATAGAAAAGGAGGTGCCAACCAAGAGAGAGGCATTGAGAATCGTCATGTCACTATACGATCCGCTCGGACTCGCTTCACCAGTAACAATTCGAGCCAAGCAAATACTGCAAGAGGCATGGAGGCGAGGAATCGACTGGGACCAGTCGCTAGACGAAGACCTAGCGACCCAGTGGAAGAGCTGGATACAGCACCTGCAACAGCTCAAGAATGTCAGCATACCAAGATGCTATCCAGGTTACAGCGAAGCCAGAGAGACACAGGTCCACGTGTTCACCGACGCAAGCGAAACGGCATACGCAACAGCAGTATACTGGCGAGCCACGACAGAAGACGGCCAGCATCACGTCAGCCTCGTCATGGCCAAGGCAAAGGTGGCACCATTGAAGCTGCAATCGATACCGCGCCTCGAACTACAGGCCGCGGTAATGGGAACCCGTGTAGCAGCAGCTGTCATACGCGAGCACCACATCAAGCCCGCATCGGTGACATACTGGTCAGACAGCAAAACCGTTCTGACATGGATAAGGAGAGGGGCACGAGTATACAAGCCGTTCGTCGCCCATAGAATAGCTGCCATAGAAGAGAATAGCAAAGTCGAAGACTGGCGATGGGTACCTACAAAGATGAATATCGCTGACATCGCTACCCGTGACGTGCCACATCACTTTGACTCACATCATGAGTGGTATTGTGGCCCCAAGTTCCTGTACGAAGAGCCGTCTATGTGGCCAACAGAGAGACCTCCCATAACAGGGGAGACAGGGGAAGAAAGGACTCTAACCGCCGTCGAAGAAACCGACGTCAGTAAATTAATAGAAGCCATACCAGATCCTACAAAGTTCTCAAAGTGGGAACGACTGCTCCGAGCTACAGCAAGCGTACTACGCTTTATATCTCTTTGCCGAGGACAGAAGGAGAGAACGTTCTACAAAAGAACAAGACAGAACACAGAGAAGGATCCTGACTGGCGAAAACAGAAAAAAACAGCACCTCTCCCACCGAAACGAACGTCGAAGCCATCAGAAACGGCTAAGAAACAAATTATAGAAGCTGAATTTCTCCATCAAGCAGAGAAGATACTCGTACAAGTCGCGCAGCAACAGTCATTTGCAGCAGAAATAGCCAGACTCCGAGAACAGAAGACACTAGGAAAAGATAGTCGACTGCGGCCGCTGCAAATAGAAATCATAGACAACGTTATACGACTAAGAAGCCGTATAGCAGCGACCAACGAGATCACCGATGATGTGAAACGTCCACCTATATTACACGGTGACCATCACATCACACAGATGTACATAGACTGGACACATCGCAGTCTACAGCATAGTGGGACAGAACTCACAATTAACGAAGTACGGCAGCATTACTGGGTCGTCAAGATGCGACCAACAGTGAAGAAGGTGGTAGCACAGTGCCTACAGTGTCGAATTCGCAAGGCCCAAGCACCCGTTCCGGCGACCGGCGATCATCCGAAGACGCGCCTCGCGCATCATCAGAGGCCGTTCACATACACCGGGCTAGATTATTTCGGCCCGCTATCAGTCACCGTCGGTCGTCAACATCAGAAGAGATACGTAGCTCTGTTCACGTGTCTCACCACCAGAGCCGTCCACCTCGAGATCGCCGCTAGCCTCAGCGCAGACTCCGCTATACAGGCGCTGCGCCGATTCGCTGCTCGTCGAGGCTGCCCAACCGAAATACACTCCGACAACGGCACCAACATGCACGGGGCCGACAAGGAGCTCCGAGACGCCTTCCGAGAGGAGGCCAGTCGTCGAGGCATCGTGTGGCGCTTTATAACGCCATCGGCGCCATTCATGGGAGGCGCCTGGGAGCGTCTAGTGCGCTGTGTGAAGTCCGCACTATATACTGTGCTCACAGAAAAGCACCCACACGAAGAGGTGCTGTCCACACTGTTGTGTGAGGCAGAGTACACAGTAAACAGCCGACCGCTGACGCACGTATCCGTGGACAGCGAAGACGACGAGTCAATCACACCGAACCACTTTCTACTTGGTGGGTCGGCGCGATTACCATCACCCGGCGTGTTCTCCGAGGAAGACGTAAACAATAAGAGGCTATGGCGTCGAACACAGATACTCGCCGACATGTTCTGGCGTCGCTGGGTCAGAGAATACCTGCCGGAGCTTCAAAACCGGCGGGAGCCGCATAGCCGCGGACCCGGACTACAGGTGGGCGACCCCGTGCTCATCGCAGACGGCCAGCTGCCTCGTAACACGTGGCCGCGAGGCCGCATAGTCACCATATTCCCCGGGGCCGACGGAGAAGTCCGGATCGCTGAGGTGCGCACTGCCGGCGGCACCTTGAAGCGTCCGGTGAAGAAACTCGTCCCATTACCGAAGTAGCAGCATAGCGTCGCGACGGCATAGCGCCGCGACGGCGAGCGTCGCGACGGCAGAGCGTCGTGGCGGCGAGCGTCGTGGCGGCGAGCGTCGCGACGGCAGAGCGTCGTGGCGGCGGGCGTCGCAGCAGCGAGCGCCGTGGCTACAGTCGTCGCTCACCGGAGAAGATGCAGCGCCGCGCCGACGCCGCTACGAGTCGTCACAGCGCTGCACGGCGGGAGAGATGTTCGCGACGACGCATCATCAAAAACATGAAAAGTTAGGCGTTTCCATAGTGTCAGCTGCGAGACCCTATCTGGCGCACGCTAGCGCAAGTAGCGGAGGGACCGCCATCGTATAACGTACCGAGTCGCGAATGAGCTACGTTTTTGTTCGCTACGATGCGTCACCAAACAGTTGTTTATAGTTTAATTTATTAAGAATAACAGTAAAATCAGTTCAAATAGTGTTTTATAGTTAGAAAACAGTGAAAAATAGTGTTTCCTAAGGAAAACGTGAGTACCACCCCTATAAACTCCAATTAAGTGGGCTACATAGCCGAAATTATAGTTTAATTGGTGCGTCCAGGTACCCTAGACCGAGACCTAGCCCTGGACGTACCATTATAGTCCTGAAAAGCCTACTTGATTGGATTTATAGGGGTCGGAAACTTTAATTTGCTGTTTTTTGGTGACTCGTTTTAGCAATTTAGGTTTTCAGGGCCTGTCACGCCCTGAAAAATATAGATGTAATAATGAATTTTTCATAGTTTTTTAGGTCATTAGACCAGCTTGAGATACCTGCTTACCCCGTTGAAATATCTTCTTTGGTTATCGAATAAAATAGTTTGAAAAATAATTTAAAATCAAAACAATTAACATTTTTGTATTTACACGCTGAAATCTTTTCAGCGAATATAGTTACAGGAAATGCAGGTGTCTCAATCGCTGGACAATCTAATGACGATTGTAACGGTGTATAATATGATGTTATTATAGCCATTTTTCAGCTGCTAATAAGCACTTTTGTAAAATTTTTGAAATAAAAATAAACTCTAAACCAGGAGACGGTTCGCGGTTCTCGTTAAGGTAAAGTTTCGAGGTACCTTAGCGCGCAAGCGAAAACATAGAATCGTAGCCATCGGCATGGTACCTATTCATCGTTCTGTTCCTGAAGAGTTACGCAAATCGTCTCCTGAAATCTCCTGAAGACTTATCAAAATCGCTGTTATTATTTCATCTTCAAGAAACCCTTCCCCGTCAAGACTTCACACATAGCTACTGGTCGCCAGTCTGCAGTTATCCTGAGCCTATAGGTACAGGACGTCAGCGCCGTTTGGACTAGGAGGCCTAACCTCAAGCAGGGATACACCTGGATAGGCATTACACACTCCTTCAACACACCGCGTCCGACGATCACGCCCGTCCAGTACATAAATGATTCGATTTAAAAAAAATAATAAAACATGTAGTTTAATTTTCTGTTGACCAGGCTTCTTTTCTCCGCGAAATGATTCATGTGTTGGTAGAGGGTTTTGTATCGAAAGCTATACTAATCGGTCCAATGTTATCTTATAGCCTCTATAATTAGAATGTTGTGCAGAACAAAATCGCCATACGACTATTATGGGTGAAGACAGAATTTTTGTGCATGCTGAAACAAGGTACCTACACACGATTGTGGAAATTCATTGATTTCTTCGCTGTGGCAGAAACTTTAGTTATTGGCAGTTTCATGTTTTTGTCATTCTGTTATATTGTTAAAATATGTTATTTTACTGGTCCTATTGTTTCTCGCTGATACTGGCATCAAAGGCTACCATAGAGGACAATACAACATGTTGTCCCGCCTGGCGAAGCGGCAGGCTAATGGTATTTAAAGGGGAAGGGAGGCCGACCACACATTAGGTATACCTGCGGAACTATTGCAATATTCAGTACTCCACGCAATGCTTTGAATATTTATATGGTATCGTGTCACTTCCATGTTAAAATATAGAATTTTTCTTCAATATGATTTTCCGTCCAGAAGATTTAACCGCACCATATTTAACTCGGTAAAATAGCAATTATTAGACAAACACGTAGAGGATTTCGGACGTATACTCATGAAATACCGGGTGAAGTTGTTACATTTTATGAATAGTGGCCATTTTAAATGAAACATCCGTGAGTGTGGGTAAATTTAAATATGTACCTACCTACGGAGTTCGCCTGTGATATTTATTTAATGTAGCTAGTGCGAGATTTATAACAAAAGAAGTTTAAATAGCTTATTAGTTAGGGAGTGCGGACCGTAATAGATACTTGTAGCGTTGCCCCTTTTACGTGATTTAAACATCAAAGTTGAGTAAATCTTTTAAGTAAAAGGATTTGACCTCTTAAGGCGACGATAACCGACTTTTAATGATTTTATTCTCAAGATCACGTCTACACGCTGTCGTCGTCTTCGTTAATGATTTGTAAAAAATATGAATGAATGAATGAATTGCACCGATCCCAGCGTGGTTTAACCAGACTCGATTATTCGAATGAACCCAAAGATTCACACTAGCCCCTGTTGCCTCATGTTACATGGTGCAACAGAGACCATTGCATATCAAGGAGTAGACCGGGGGGCGCGGTAATGGTAGGGAAGACATGCCCTTAGGATATGGAGGGGATAAAGAGCCATACCCAGTATGCACCGTAAAATAAGCATTGGAATAGTGGATAGATGGGTGATATAATATGGATAGACTTTTTTACGACGTTGCTGCCATGTTGCTTCTAGTCCAGCTTCCCCGGTGAATCTTTTGGCGGTTAAACTGCGTTTTCGACTCTTTTTATGTCGCCGCTATGCTGTATTACGGGTAATCTGCCTTTTAGACTCTTTTCTTCTTCGTTCTGATGCAGCAGCAGAATGTCCAGGACGCGGTCGGACCGTTCCTCGTTGTTGTCCAGCTCCAACTTCAAATAATGTAATTTTTGTTTTTATTCAAAGTTCGACCTATAGCTCGCCGCCTGGTCAGTTCAGGTTGACGCGATTGCAGATATTACAGTTTTATAGTACAAAGTAATGCACAGAAATCAGCACAAATAATTAATTATACTGGACCGCAACAAAACTCCTGTCGGGTATGTTAAATTAGAGCGATTTTTTTATAACTTAATATATGAATATTTTAAATTAAGTTTATATTACATAGAGTAATTAATTTGTAAAGTTATGTCTAACGTAGACAAAAAACTGAGAATCTCGTAATAACTATCAAGCGTATTTTTATGAAACACCATTTTAAAGATAGTTTAATTATTTATCTTTTAGTAGGTGTACGTAGTTTAATATTCCTTCTAAATCAATCTGCCAAGCCTTTCCCCAACTGCGTTGGAGTCGGCTTCCCAGTCTAACCGGATGCTGCTGAATACCTGTATTTTACACGGAGCGCCTGCCTATCTGACCTCCACAACCTCTGATTGGGTAATTCGATACCCCTTGGTAAGACTGGTTGTCAGACTTTCGGGCTTCTGGCGACCCATAATGACAATCAAAGATCCACGAATGGCAGCCGGGACCAATGGCTTAATGTGCTTTCCGAGGCACGGACGAGTCTCGGTATGTAAACTAATATAATACCTTATATTCTATGTATAATAAATTAACAATGCGTTTAATTTGGGACAGCGCTCCTTGATGGGCGAGTCTCTATCTATTACTGGGTGGACGTACGACGCTTTGCGTGAGCTCAGCTCAGAACCACTCAAGGTTATTGGAATATATCTGCGTCTTAAGCTATTTGAAGGTTTTCGGTTTTTCTGCGTAGCTACGTCTGAAAGCTAATAAGCGGCTTGTTGGGTGGCGTCGCGGGGTGCGTGCGTAGGATTATCAGCTACAGGTGTGGGCTGCGGGCGGCACACAGTATTACGTCGCCGTCGCGTTACGGTGCAGATTTTCTTGTCATCAACTCGTTAAAACGGTGTTTATTAGGATGTTTCTTCCGCGGATTATCCGTGGACGTGTCTTTTCAGGATTTAATCGTTGCTCTGTTAGCATCTATTATTATTCATGACATAAATTTTCTTGGCAAGGAAGGCATTAGACGAAAACTCATTAAAACCGAGACGCGGTCTGACTTTTCAAACTAGACACGTTAAGTCCACGCGTGACGCAAGACGGAACTAATTGCTATTCGCAACAAGTAAACTCGTTGCTTATTAAAACTCGCTGTCGTTAACACTAATTTACAAACTTTCACTGTTTACACACTTCTGTAATGCTTTATTAAGAATACATTGAAACTCGAATAAAGCGATGAAAGCTAAAGCATGCGAAGCTCTGTCATCAACGAACTGACGGGCTCGCACTGGAACCTTTCCGCAGTTTAATGAATACATACTTGGAAGTGCATGCAAATGAAATTAAATGATAAAATAACATGTTCCTCATATGTATAAATACCAGGTATTGTGTAGATTACAGGGACCTCGTTGTATCGTAATTGTACCCTTTTAAATAAGTAGGTATTGCATGCTAAAGTTTTTGCTTAGGTTCAGCAATTGAGTCGGTTATAGAAACATGTAACCAATTTAATTTAGTATTCGATAACCTTAGAGGCAATTTGGACAGCTTGTTTGTGCGGTAGATTAGATGTTTACCCTCGAGCCGCGATGTCCCGCCTGATAACGCGCAAGGGTCGGCCGAGACGTGCCGACCGGGACCCAATATGTGGAACCGTTACATTGACGACTCCATTGCTGCATACCTTATCTTTTTTACAGTCCAATTCCAGATAACTGGCAGCGTGTAATATCTGCGGTATATATCTGTAATATTAAAGTGTTAATTTTAGCTTTTTATTAGCAGTTACAAGAAGTAGTGTAACAGTTATAGCTCTAAGTAAACTTGCCAGTGTATAACTATTGCACAAACACGTTTGTTTTTTACGGCGGCCTCTTACTTTATTTAAACATGGAATCAGGTCGGATTCAGCTTCGCGCGGCGTACTTTTGTATATAAACAAGTTCGCTATTCCGTAGTTGTCCGCTAATCATTGCGTGAAGTCGTGCGCGGTCGCCTCGGATCCCGGATCAACCCGCGCCGATGCATTAATAAAGAGATCACTGCGTGTCGATGGAACCTGCTGCGAACGAAGTGAAGAGTGCTCTGTCAATGTGTCGTCGTGTTCCGGTAATTTAGATTGACTTGTTTCGTGCCGGCGAAATTGTTTCCAGTTCGAAGTATACACAAAACAACCGCCGTGGCACATTGTTGAAGTACGCAATTTATTATTCACAAATAGACTACGGAAATTGAGTTTTAACGAAGACAAATTGAACTAAAGCGGAATCAATTACGGGAGATTTATTTTCACTGAGAGAAAGAATTAAGTAACTGCGAGGCAAAGAGATGTAAATTGAATTTTTGTCGTAGCCCCGAAAAGAAAGGAGTTCGGGGGAACAAATAGAATGTCGCGATACATTAAAAAGTTTGTCAGTTCCGTATTTTGTAATTTTTTGAAAGCAAGTAAAGTGGGAACAATAGGGCACCATGTTTCCCCAACCAATTAAGTGAGTTCCACCCTGTCAATATTGGAAATTGGAATAGATCTATGCCTTCATTAGGAAAGTTTCCTTCATAATTTATTCACAACTCAATTGAAATCCTTTCCGTATCGATGTGTTTAGAATTTTACGCGTGTTGTGACAAAACATACGTCTGGACGGAGGGTGATACTTGATACACCAAAATTATCGCACGGTTATTTCGAGTGAGTGAATTCTTACAAATTACGAACGAAAGACTTATTACTGGAAGAGACATCTAAATCTAAAGTTTTATACAGAAAAACCCTAACAGATTTATTTAACTGTAAACATAACCTAAAAATAACAAAATTATATACTAACATAACTAAAACTATTAAAAAACTAAAATATGGCGTCGAAAAATTCCTCCGCATCGCTGTCGACTGGTAAAGTACCCAAGAGACTGGCGGCATTGCCACGTTGTATGGAAATGCTAAGCCGCTGGCCAAGGTAAAAGCCAGCCCTTGGGTCACGGGAAGTGTCAACCAGCCGTTTGGAGATTTCGTTGAACAAACTATAACAAACAACTTTATACAGAATAGTTTTTTTTTGTATATTTGTAATGGATTAACTCAAAAAATACTTAACCGATTTTAAAATTCTTTCACCTATTATCAGCGAGTTACATGTGCTGGCTCTATTATGTCGACTTCCACGCGAACGAAGTTGCGGGTCGTCCGTAAATAAATACAAATCAAGGTAAAGAATTCAGGTAATCATGAGTAAATGTAAGTTTACCCCTTTCAATCATATAAATCAGTGTGGTTTACGGTTACGTGTTTCAGATAATCAAGCGATGTCCCGACCGTTGAAATGACTCTACACCGATCTATAACGTGCGTGTTTATTGTTGACACCTACTCTATGTACGGCCTCACGCTGACGTTACAAAACGCGTTGACGCGCGATGTAGCGCAATCGTGTGAACTGACCATTATTTGTTAGGCAGCTATTGTCACTTGCTCGTGTGACAGATGACAATCGCAATACTTTAATTATTGAAAGGTAAATAATTAAAGGTAGTGTGATTGTCATGCTTCACGATCGTCCTCCTGGTCCCTTACCTAGGGTTAGCGCAGCATGTTTTTTTCTTGCATAAGTTATTTATTAATCTTTGTGCACAAGAAAGGAACAAAGGCGGACTTAAGCGGTCTTATTACAAAACGAGGTTTTTCTTCTGTCACGGTTTAAACTATCGAGTCAGTTTTTGTAATAAGAACCTAGCTGAGATAGAAATACAGTTCTTTATACAAAACTGACAACTTAGTCCGGAACTAAGTTGTCAGTTTTGTAAAACTGACATCTTAATGTGTCGGAATAAAGTTCGAAATTCATAAAAGTTTCCATGGTTTAAACCTGGATTTGAAGATGAACCTTATTTTGTAATAAGATGGAAGGTGTTTGCGCAGTAGTAGTCCGCGAAATTCAAATTTTATTCCGTTTTTTGCAATTTGCACGTCAATATCAGGTTGTATGTTGATAAAAATATGATTCGCGGCTATAACAAATATGTATTTACATAATTTCAACCATAAGAGATAAGTTAGATTTGTTCCAAAATGTTACGATTTCCGAAATCAAACTTAAAGAGAACAAAGCTAACTTAGACAGATGTATTGATGATTCTTATGGTTATAATTATGTAAATACATAATTTGTTATTGTCGCGAATCATATTTTGATCAAAATACAATCTGACACTGACCTGCAGTGTAAGAAAATTTGAATTTCGCGGCTAATAGTAGCCGCGAACTGAGATGGCGGCCAATAGAGATGAAATGTGTGTGGCCTTAAGGGGGATCCGCAGTACCTATGTACTGCGGATCCCCCTTAAGATCACACACATTTCATCTCTATTGGCCGCCATCTCAGTAGTCACTCGCTTTCCAGCTAGTTCTAGCGTTTTTATCATGTTTAATACATAGATACATCATTTCTTTGATACCTTGCATACCGTGATAGTCTTGCATAACTAGATTAATAAAAAAATTAAAAATATTACGTTTATAATAAAATTGATATTCTATACATTTTTATGTCCTAAAAATATTTGAAGATTAATTAAATATTTCTCTTCCAGAATTACCAAAACAACCTTGATCCACAATTTTATCACCATATTTACTAAGAACCCATAAAGGTAGTTCCAGTGATATAAGCAATGCTCGTCTGTCGCTGTTCTGTGGCGGCAGATGTTCCGGTTCTCACCTGGCGCGCGCGCACATGACCACCCGCACGCGACTCCTGCGCACACTGCGTATTATTAATATCACAGTATCGATCACTCACCCTAGCTAAGCCGAATTTAATTTATGTTTTATCATTACACGCTACATTGACACGCAAGTTTATTCTTATTTATGTGATTTTTGTTTTGTGAATTTATAGTGCACTTAGTTTTTTTGGCGATTGTGCTTTGTTCCTTTTATGGCTTTGTGATTAATTTTGAATTGTGGGTTAGTTCTACTTTATTATTAAGTTTAAGAATAAAACTATGCAATATTTATAGCAGCATTTGAGGTCTGAATGTACGATACCGCCTGTCTAATAAGGTTATTTGTGGGCGTTGTTGTATTATTAGTTTTATTCGCGAATCGTGCTACACAAACACAGCTGCCTTCTAAGACCTAGATTTGCCAAACAGAATGTGATTTATTACTTTCAGAATTGTCGTTACATGAGCGATAAGACGTGGGTGTTGTCGTTTTAAATATAGGTCCTATAAGAATTATTACTTGAAGCTACGATAACTTCACAAATTTATGGAAAACTAGCTTTTGCCCGTGGCTTCGCTCTCGTGGGCGTTGGAAATTACCCCATGGGAGCGTAGGAACCACCGGGATAAAAGTATCCTATGTCCTAATCTAGGTCATGGTCTACCTATGTGCCACATCGAAATCTGTTCAGCTGTTTTAGCGCGAAAGCGTAGCAGATAAACAAACTGCTTAACTCGCATTTTATAATATTAGGATATTTAACTGAACGCCTAAAAACTTGTTGACCTTCTAATGATGCACACTTTTTAGGGTTCCGTACCTCCAAAGAAAAAAAACAGAACCCTGATAAGATCACTTGGTTGTCCGTCTGTCTGTCAGTCTGTCAAGAACCTTTTTCTCAGGAACGCGCGCGCAAGTTGATATTAATATCAAATAAATAAGTCTATGGTCCCTTGGAGCTCTAAAAAAAATCAAGCTTTTAAGTCAACGCAATAAAAAAATACGGCCATATTTTGATACTCGCAAGTAAATCTTACTCGTACTTACCGTTGACCTAGAATCATGAAATTTGGCAAGAAGCAAGGTCTAACAGCACAAGTAAAGGAAAAAGTCTGAAAGTAGTTAATTTGTTATTTTATCCCTTTTTTTTTTTGGATTACAAACTTAAATTGCGGTTGGAAAATTGACCGTGACGTATTATATCCATGTATGTGATGTTTTTCATGTTTTTCAACTACAATGTTATAAGTTTGTTTTTGGTATAAATTCTTTTCAGCTACGGAACCCTTCATTGAATTGAAAAACCGGCCAAGTGCGTGTCGAACCGCGTGGTGGCCAATTTTTTACTTTATGACCCTCTCTCACATTTGGTCGCAGTAACTAAGCTAGAGCGCCGACCAAATGGGTTAAATTGGAACTGTGACCAACCGCGCTATATTCAAGTTGGTTGTAGTTACTTGGCTATTTAGTATTTTTAGGACCCCAAAATAGGAATGATTTGAGGTTCACAAAAAGAGGTGCAATCATTATATTAGAATGTTCAATAATATTTTTAGGAGGGCAAAATGGGAATTATTAGAGGTTGGATTAAATACATATTATATTATAGTCACCTCCTATGCTTCTTCCACCACTTAAACAACAAGTTTTAAAACTTTAAAACTTTTAAAACTTTTTTTTGCTGTTAATAAATCCAGTAGACCCTAAAATTATAATAGAAAAGTATTGTTAAATTTTTGAAGAAAAATATCGGCTGAAAATAGACATCTCAATATCTTTAAGAAAGAAACATACCTAATTGGCTAACTTAATACGGCTTGAAAAACTTCCCGTACCTACTTAGGTACCTATAATTACTATAATACCTTTAACGTTTCAGGATCTCAAGAGAAATACTAAATAAAAGCCTCTTCAAATAACAGAACGTGATTGCTGAAAAAGTTTTGTCCGTATAGGCTGTAACTGTGAGAGAAACGATTTTCAAATAATTACCTATCGTTGTTTTTTGTAATGTTTGTACAGTCAAAGAATTTGATTACTGAGCAGATTGACATACTTCGTTAATGTTCCGCGTAATAGTCGACAAGATTATAATTATTTTTGCTAATGTGGTCAAAACTAGAGTTACTTTTCGTTCATTAATAATACAGCCTGAGTAGTAAGGTATATAAAGATTCTCTTAAAATAATCAACAATATTATTCAAATAGCAAATTGTCTTTTAATTATTGAAAGTACGGGCGTGTATCCATGATATGAAGGCTATTTATATGTTTCATGGCGTATATTGAGCCGACATCACGCAGTTTTAAAGCGACGCCGACGGCAGCCATATAGAGCTTGTTTGTGCATACAGCTTCACGCTTCAAGCCCCAAATTCGTGCATTTTGATGGAAATTGCCTTTGTGATGATAAAAATTGTGCTCGGCCGGACGAGAGGGGCCGCCGCCGCCGCTCGGAAATGAGTTCATACATTTTATTTCACAATCGATTTTGTTTGATTTAATTTTATTACTCAATACAAGTAAATGAGAAAATGTAAATGCATTGGTACTTTTGAATACGTATTTATTTTGAAGGCATGAGTAATTATGAAATCGTTACCAACATGGAATGGTAAACTGGGATTAACTCCATTGGAAGTTCGGACATATTATACGTTTTCCGCGGCAATCTAAAAACGAGCGTAAAATTAAACCTTTAAATAATTAATTTCGTACATTCGATATTTTGTTTACTCGTTTGCATTGTGTTAAACAGTTCCAGTGGATTGCAGAGTAATGGTCGTAGCAATTAAAATAATGGATTACTCCAAGCATGCATAGTTTTCAATAAACAGAACTATGCAAATACTATTAATTAGGTACAATACACATTAAACAAAAGAAGTAAATAACTAATTGCTATTGTAACGGTCGATATATCCATGCGGCTTTCAGTAAACAAATTGAATGAATAATACTCGTTTAGTTGTTTATATAGAGTCTATAATAGAATGTATAAATAATGTGAATTTAAGGGCGATTTGGTTATGTAATTGCCATAACAAATATCAATTTTTCGCTTGGCTAGGTTCAGATAATGGCGAGGGCGGTGTCGCACCGCGCACGTGACGAACTGACGACTTGCCGATAAGTCGCGGACTGATATTGCCAGTAAAGTTTAAGGGCGCAATCACACATGCTCCGCTTGGCAGCTGGGACGTATCTGCGTCAAACGCAGCATCACAAATTTCGTACAAACATAATTATGTAAGAAGTTTGCCTCATATCCGTTTGATTTGTGATTTGCAACTTCTGTCTGAATTGCCTTTGCATGATCGTGTCAGTGTGCATTCAGCAGCTGCTGTCAATTTAAAATTGGCCACTGCGATCGATTTGGTTCCACAATGGTCGAAATTGCCGGACATAGCGAATTATAAAAGTTTCACTTTGGCTTTGTTAAGTGGTTTTTGAATTTTAATAAATTTTTGTTTTGCTAGCTGTTAATTATCATTCTCTTACCTTTATCCTTAACCTAACGACTATGCCTAGGTACCTAGGTTTAAAATAGAAAATAGATATCCTCATCAAAATAGAAATTCCAGAAAGCATCCGCCGATTCAAAAAGCGGAGAGACATATTAGGAGTTAAAGTATGAAATTGCCGATTTGTACTGAAAAATTTAAATACGTTTTTTTTTTAATTTAACATATTTATTTAATCAAAATAATTACCATTATTATCTATACATTACTGCCATCTAATAGGAAGGTCATATAAGCCTTTGCGATAGAACTATCGTGATCTAGATTCGACAAACTGTGTGAAAGCATTTTGTACTGCCTCCTGAGAAGAAAACTTTTTATCACGTAGAAAATTGTCCAAATAAAAAAAAAAACAACTGAAAATCGATAATCGAATGTTGCACATTTTTTAAAAAAAGAACTTCATAGGTACCATGTGAAAAAAGTTTCACTCTAAAATCTCAAACCATGAAGGTTCTATGTCAATTCGAAGTTCCTAATACAATAAACGGCAATTTCATACTTTAACCCCTATTATTTGATCAGAACAGTCATGACGAAGAATTAATTCAAAAAGGTAGGGGAGATTCCGCGGGAAGTAGCGCATCAAATGCCAACAGAATCATCTCATCTGCTCATAGTTTATTATAAAAGACTGATCGCATGATAAAACCGAAAAAAAAATTGTAAATTAAATTTTGTCAGAAAAGTTCTTTCTTTTATTTTAAAAGTGCTGGGTGCAATAAATAGTATCATACTTTCTATTAATATGAAATATAAACACGAAGGGCATTATATTTCTAGAGTAATAAATTGCAAAATATGATTCGTATGCAAGCCTTTTTCCCTAAGGTAGTAAGAAAAACGTAAAATGCTAATATTTTTTAAGGCATAATAAATATTTAGAAATCTTCACATTTGTAGGCGATGGTAATGTGTGCCTCTCCCGCGAGGCATATGTTAAACAAAATACATAAAATTCATAATAAGTATGAATCTAAAATTGAATTTAAAAACTAAAACGTTTTTCTTAAAAGTACTCACAACGAATTAATAATGTATATCAGAAAATGTATATGTATATTTGTGAAAATTTAAAAGGTTATGCTTAGATGGTTTGGTCATGTTGAGAGGATGAATGAAAGGCGACTAACAAAAGGTACAAGGCAGATGTGAGTGGAAACGCCAAGAGGGGACGCCCTAGGAAGACATACCTAGTGACCTTATTGGTGACTAACTTTTGCCAGCGGCTTCGCCCGAGTTTATGTTTGGAAAATATCCCACGGGAACGTACTACCGGGAATTCCTTCCTTATTCCTTGTCTACATTATAAAGGGAACCTCTGTGCAAAATTTCAGCTTTCTAGGCCCAAGGGTTTGGGCTGGGCGTTGATGAGTCAGTCAGTCAAACTTCTCTTTTTATTTATATAGATAGATATAGATGTTCTTCAGAAAGGTTAGGTATGTGGTACTCGCAACCGGCGTGCGTGTATGCCCAAATGTATGAACTTAAACGAGGCAAAAGGAGTATGTAAGGATCGTAGCAGGTGGCGTTCTGTAGTTTCTGCCTACCCCAAAGGAAAGAAGGCGTGAGTTTATGTATGTATGTAAATGCGAAACAGTTACGTAATAAACTAGCTCCTTTTATTAACCGACATAAAAAAAAAGGAGGTTATCAATTCGACACGTATATGTAATATTATTTTAACTACAATATATCCACATAATTATGATAATCTATTGGGGCTTCCAAGCAAAAATACAAGGTGTATGTATGTATGTATGTTTGTCTACGTATTTCTCCGAAACTATTAATTGAATTTAACTTAGGGAACAGTGCAAGTTTCATCAAAATCGGTTGAGTAGTTTTCAAGATATGGACCTATACATGTGTAACAGCCTGACTTATTGGTACGAGTTGCGAGTGTGGAAAGGCAAACCTTATTCAAATTCTAGTGCAATATTTACAACAAAACTATTAACTACTTATTTCAAATAAATATTTTAGAACTAAAAATTACGATATAAGGAAGTAATTTAAAAAAAAACCGACTTCAAAAATAAATGAACTCAAAATTATGAAATAACTTTAATTTCGGAAGTCGGTAGAAAAAACTAAACTAAAAATCCCAAGACACCGACTTCCGAAATTAAAGTTATTAAATAATTTTGAGTTCATTTCTTTTTGAAGTCGGTTTAATTTTTTTTAATTACATTTTTATTTAAAAAAATGTTCCTAGACTTCCTCTGAACAAAGGACTGAAAGGGATAAACGCTCCACATTTGTTTGAGAAAATAATGTAGTTCATTTTGCAAGACAGGAAAATGGTTTTATAGAGTCCATTTAACGGAATGAAAACCTACCTACACATTGACATTTAAGACGCAGATATATGCCAACAGCCTTGAGTGGTTGGGGCGGCATAGCTTGTGTGTTCTGTGCTGAGCCCACGCAACGCATCGTACGTCCACCCAGTAATAGGACTTGCCCATCAAGGAGCGCAGTACCTAATTAGACGCATTATTGATTTATCATAGGTACATTAAACTAAAGGTATATTAAAACACGTAGGCAACAAAAAGATAAATAGTTAAATTATCTTTAAAATGGTGCAGGTTTCATAAATACGCTTGATAGTTTTTGTGTGATTCTCAGTTTTTTTCCGCGTTATACATAACTTTATAAATTAATTACACTATGTAATATTAGGTTGGGGAAAAAGTCTTTTCGCATTATAGTATGTATGAACTTAAAATAAAATCTCTTTGGCTATACTATTTGTATCTGGCTGGTTTTAGTAACATTGAAAGTTTAAATTTTAAAGAACATAATTCCAAATTCAAATTAGGAAAATGTGTGATTTTCATTTGTTTTTCGTACTGTCAAGATGAGTGAATCTAATGAAGAAATTCGATACATTTTAAAATTTTACTACAAAAAAGGTAAAAATGCAACGCAAGCCGCGAAAAAAATTTGCGATGTTTATGGACCCAGTGCAATATCTGTGAGAGCAGCACAAATTTGGTTTAAGCGTTTTCAATCCGGAAATTTTGATGTCAAAAATGCACGTCGCTCTGGTCGCCCTATTACGGCTAAAATGGCTGCCATTTTTGAAAAAGTGGAGCAAGATCGGCATATCAGTAGTTACGACGTAGCTGAAGAACTGGGAATTGACCACAAAATAGTTTTGGCACATTTGAAAAACACTAGATACACAAAAAAGCTCGATATTTGGGTACCTCACGAGCTCACTGAAAGAAACCTAATGAACCGTGTACTCATTTGTGATTCTTTATTACGACGTAATGAAACCGAACCATTTTTGAAGAAGCTGACAACTGGTTATGAAAAGTGGATCACGTACGACAAGAACGTGCGAAAAAGATCGTGGTCAAAGGCCGGTCAGGCTTCACAGACTGTGGCGAAACCCGGGTTAACTCGCAACAAGGTGATGCTGTGTGTGTGGTGGGATTGGAAGAGCATTATTCATTATGAGCTGTTACCACCAGGCAGGACCATCGATTTTGAACTCTACTGCGAATAACTGATGAGATTAAAGCAAGAAGTTGAGAGAAAGCGGCCGGAATTAATCAACAGAAGGGGTGTGGTTTTTCATCATGATAACGCTAGACCTCACACATCTTTAGCCACTCAGCAAAAATTAAGAGAGTTTGGCTGGGAGGTGTTAATGCATCCGCCGTATAGTCCTGACCTTGCACCTTCAGATTTCCACCTGTTTCGGTCTCTTCAGAATTCTTTAGGCAGTGTCAGGTTAACGTCAAGAGAGGACTGCCAAAACCACTTGTCGCAGTATTTTGATCAGAAGTCCCAAAATTTCTGTAGCAATGGGATCATGTCCCTACCTACAAGATGGCAAAAAGTTATCGAACAAAATGGTACCTAAATACTTTAGATAAATGTAAATAATGTATATTAAAAAATGTTTTGAATTTTCTTAAAAAATGCGAAGAAACTTTTTCCCCAACCTATTATAAACATAATCTAAAATATTCACATACTGAGTTATTAAGAAAATGCTCTAATTTAACTTATATTTTTTACAAATCATTAACACTACTCGTTTAACGTGATCTTCAGTTTAAAATCATTAAAAGTCGTTTATTGTCGCCTTAACGGAACTTTATTTTATTTCCCTCCAACACCTACTTTCGGGAACATAGTTAATCGGAAAGGGCTCAAAACATGCTTAAACATTAAACACAAAATAATAAGTGAACTCGTTACTATTAGAATTAGAGTGTACTTTAAATACTACATACAGAAGGTTTCCGTAAAGTTTGGGCCCCCATTGTGAGGCCTAACGACCTGAACCTTCACTCGAACAATGTTAATAGTTATGTTAACATGGCGACGTGGACACATGCCTACTTGTCTTCTGACATGAGCTCATTAGTAACGAATATGTAAATTATATTTAATTAAATCGAATTTTAGCCTGATTTGAACTCTTATGAAGTCAAAAGACATGAAATGTTGACGTGTGCGACGGCGACGCGACGCGACGACGCGACGGTACGAAGCTTCAAAATGCATCGAACGCGAAATTTAAATCAATCAATCAAAATTTCTTTATTCGGACAATAAAGATCCATATTGTTAGTAACAGTGTAAATTATTATTATTTAAATTGTCTTTGACATATCTCGGGACCCTGGGGTCCTGGAACTTTGGAAGGCATACAAGGAGCCGAAGCCAACTCGCAGAGGCCCTTTAGACAATTCTAAATGAAGAGAAGGCACCAGCCGACCATTATCCCTGTACGCACTATGCAAGTGCACCCAAGGATAAACCCCGGTTGGTGCGTACGACTATTGCAGGATATGGAAACAAAGATATTGACTATCGATTTGGGTGGCTAAAGTGGACTGGTTACCTAGAACTATGAAAGGACTGGCCACTGCCTGATTCATGTTTCATTACACGGGAAAAATGGCATGGGGTGACTTGCACACTCAATAATGGGCCCCCGGAAACTGTCACTAGCACTTACTAACGTAGCGACAAGGGGGCAACATGTCCCGAGGAGTGGAGAGGTATTCCACAGCTCTCAGAACAATCCCAGAGCCCGGAAGATGGTCAAGATCCCTACAAGCACTTACTGGAACACTTCCTTCCTCCGAGCATGTTTGCTCTTGCGAATCTCCACTCGAGCCGGCCAATAAAGGCAAGAATGAGGTGGGAGCTCTGTTTCTCATCAGTATTCACTCCAGCCGGTCAATAAAGGCAAGCCAGAGGTGAGGAGCAAGACTTCTCCCGGGAGATTGGCTTCTTGGGGTCGCTACTGCCCAACAGCTCGCCACATGCTGACCTGTGGGTTTCTGTATCTCTCTTGGTCTGGCTCCTCACCCTAGACCTGTTTCGGCATAGTAAACTGTGCTGGTACAGACCTAGAGTACATCTACTCGGAGCACGCAAGCCCCACCACGACGTCAACGTAGAGATACGGTGGTGTGGCTATTATTATTATTATTATTTGAGTTTGCAGCCTGTGGGTCAGGTATACGCAGAGAGCCTACAACGCCCTCCGTGTGCAGTACAATAATGCTTTTCGGGTGTTGCTGGGGCTTCCGCGTTTCTGTAGTGCGTCGGGTATGTTTGCCGAGGCAGGCATATATAGTTTTGAGGCTATCATGCGCAAATGAACGGCATCCCTAATGCGTAGGATACGTGGAAGCTCCCATTGCATCCTGAAGGTTTTGGAGAGGCCAGCTGCTCTTTTCTGATGCACAGTGCATCTGCATGCTGCGGGCCCGGTGCTGAGGAGAGATATTTAAATTAATATTTTATGTAGATGATAGGTTATGGTCATATTTTAGTATATTTTTATTTTGGTTTTGATTTTAATTTTGATTTAATTTTAATTTAACTTTGATTTAATTGATTTAATTTAATTTAATTTTGATTATCATTTTAATATTGATTTTAATTTTGATTTTAACACTAACATAGTTTGTAAGTTCTAATACTAACTAATACAATATGGATGATTTCCGAATTAAATGATTGAATTGATCACAGAAGATGGCTAAGTCAGGCAAATTGTACCAACTGGCCGATTGTATTAGAAATTGCGATAAATTAACTTAAACAGGTACGTATAGACAGGGATGTATTCCTTCATCAGTCATAAGAAATGGCTATAACACTAAGAAAAAAATCATAAGTCTGGAGTTAAGGAACATTTTGAAACCTATGCTCACATTTTTAGTCAGATGAGGTAGAATTTTTTGTATAAAAAAAACAACACTAAACTTCCTAGGTTCGAAGCCTTAGCAATTAAAGCCAGTAACGGCCGTTTTTAAATTTTCAAAATGTTCCTTAACTCCAGACTTATGATTTTTTTCTCAATGCACTGAAGGAAATAAACAGGGAATAAAAATGATAAAATATTGATCAGAACTCCTTTCAACGGTTCAAAACAGTATTTTTTACTGATCCGAAAACAGTTGAAGCTTGAGGAAAAATGTTACCGTCATGCATGACAGTAACCTTTATTGTCAGTCTGTTAGTAATTCATTTCCCTGATTGTACATTTGCACGTTGGTACTCATTCAGTCTTCATTGAGTTTCAAGGAATACGTGTAAGGTAATGTTGCTTATCTTTTACACAAACGGTAAAACAGCTCTAAGGGGTAATTAGTAATTAGAGAGCGGTAATTAGTGTCTGGAGTGAAGTTGAAAACCCGATACGAATACCGACAGCACGAGGCTGCAGGCATTTTACAAGAAAACCATTAAGAGTAATGAAATTATTACTTATATTTATTACGTAATGTTCGACTACGTATTTATTTGTAGGTGTGATAATTATGAGACCACTGAGGGTTGGCAGAAAGCATCTTAATCCTTCTCTCCCTGACATGTATATTCCCCGAAGGGTTCAGCAGAGGTGTACCTACCTTTAGTACCGCCAGTAATGTTTAAGTCCCCATAGGGGGCGAGCCTATTGCCATCAACCCGACACAAATCCAGACTCCGGGCTGCTACTGAGAAATTCCAGATGAAAGAACCCAACATCACTTAGCTGGACCTGGGAATCGGACCCAGGACCTAAAAACCGATAATATGTTGGGGTCGGCTTCCAGTCTAACCGGATACAGCTGAATACCAGTGTTTTACATGGAGCGACTGCCTATCTTCCCTCCACAACCCAATTACTGGGTCTACTCAACCCCCCCCCCCCCCCCCCCCACTTACCCGTTGGTAAGACTGGTTGCCAGACTTTCGGGCTTCCCGTAGCGACTGTCAAAGATCTACGAATGACAGCTGGGATCAACGGCTTAACGTACTTTCCGAGGCACGGAGGAGTCTCGGTATGTAAAGATGGTCACCCATCTACGGACCAACCCCGGCCAGCGTAGCTTAACCTGATGGATTGGCCCGTGCGGCTGTTATTACTGCAACGAGCTCCTAAAAAAATTGCTTCCAAAGACAACAAATGAGATCTTCACCTCTTTTCCTTTACTCGTGTAACCTTTGATGTATACAGTATGGAATTGGCATCTTGGCAATAATTGAAAGCTCAAGGAATATTACTCCATAGAAGTATAGAAAAATTAAATAATAAATAAAAAACCGAAAATTCACCATTATATAATCACCATTATATAATGGTGATTTCTTGCAATTCTACTTAACTCCGAATAGGAAAGTAAGTGAGATCAGATCGATGGTTGATGGCGTTAAAATGCTTGAAATGTTCCGCCGGTGACGGGTGGCGTGTTCGCTTAGTGAGCGGCGCCATACGTTTGCACACCCCGCGACAGTTGGTCCCTGTTGATTCGGCACGAAGCCAATTATGTCTACCTAATATTTCAGACTCCGCGGTGCATAAGACATATTATTTTGGAAAAATGCAATATTCCCTCCACAATACACTTGAATTCTCAAATTACTCCCAACATTCTGAGAGCATTCAAGAATTTCCACGAGCTTCGTGTCTAGATGCGATCTCATCTGCATAACCATGCATAAAATCTTATTTTGTGAACAATAATAATTTGTTACAGCAACGCTTTTAGCCGGACTTTATGATACGAGTGCAACAATATGAAAATGAACCTGTCTGCGAGGCGGAGATATGCGATGCGGCTGCCTCACTTTTATTTGTCGCGAATGAACAAGTGTGTTTGGATTCGTTAATTACTGAAATTTTCATGAAAGTCGGCCGAGACAGAATGAAGCGCATTTTTAATAACAGATCATTGAATTTACTAGTAGGTACGCGAGTGAAATATGAACAAGCTGGTCGAGGCAACAGGAGGGTGGAACTGAGGCGTATGGGCGGTAACGGATGACCGAGTGATAGCTAAAGCTGCCGCTGTGCCGCTCGGCGCCCTGCGCTCGGCCTCGGCCGGCTCACTCGCGTGCTGTCGGCGGTCGGCCCCGCACGGACGCACCCGCACGTCACTACTACGTACGAGCTCGTAAACTTTGCCGAACTTTCGAACTGAGGAAAAGTGCGCAGTGCCCTCGGACCAAATTGGATGCAATTTGTGCAATTTATTTCATGTGTGCTGTGACATAGAATAATTCTGTGCATTTACTAAGTTGGAGAAAACTGTTTAGCGCTGAATATTTTGGATTTAAGCATTATTTATTCGGTAATGGATGACTTTTGATTATTTTATGGGTAAGTAAAAATACACATGGAATTAAACCTACATTAATTAATAATAACATTGACTGTAGTAATTATTAAGAAATGTTTTGATAATAGGTACCTACTTACCTAATTGATTTTTTTGAGCTCTTCACAAAAATATTAAAACAAATATATTTTTATACTATAACAATTTGCCTAGTTATAATATATTTACAAGACATAAACCAACCAACCGTAGAATTCATTGAAAACTTTTCTCACAATGCTATTACTTCATAAAATCATAACACATCACACTATATCACACTAATATTATAAAGGCGAAAGTTTGTGTGAGTGTGTGTGTGTTTGTATGTTTGTTACTTCTTCATGCTCAAACGGCTGGACCGGATTGGAAAAAATTGGGTATATAGATAGCTTATACCCTGGATTAACATATAGGCTACTTTTTATCCCGGTTTATGCGGGTGAAACCGCGGAGCGCAACTAGTAAGTTATAAATGAAGGGGTATAAAATCAGTAATTATATTAATTAATCTACCTAAATGGTAGGTGAGGCGAAAATGTAGGTATGTATGTATACATGCAGGTATGCCGTGCATGCATCATATTTATGAATAATGGATTACATTACTTACTTACATGGAATACTGGAATACACTATTAGGGTTACCTAGTTAAAATACTTTACAAAGTTATTTGTCAAGGTTTATTTTTATTATGAAAGTATTTTTTTTAATCTACCTTGTATTTATTGTCACGTTCGTTTCTTGGCTTTGAGACTGCTGAAAGAATCTTGTATCCCTGAAGGATTTTCCATAAAGTTTAAAAGCACAAAACAGGAATTTGTTCTAATTTGGAAAATGAAAATGGAATCTCAGAGCTACCGCATGCTGAAAGAAATCGTTTTTCATCGGTTTTGAAAGGCCCCGCTGAAAAATAATCCCATAAATAAAATCTGTAGATATATCCTGCATAAAACACACTGCTTAAGGTGACGATAATTAACCGACTCAATGATTTTAAACTGAAGATCCCGTCTGAACGAGTCTGCGCTAGTTAATGATTTGGGAAAAATATATGTTAAATTAGAGCATTTTCTCAATAACTGGTGAATATTTTGGATTATGTTATTATTCGTTTATTCATTTTAATTCTTATCTCGTTACATTTTTAAGTATTTGTTAAACAAAAACATAAAAAAAAAACAAAAATATAAAAAAAATAGAGGTCCGTCGGTGTCGGGAGCAGGGTCCAAGCTACCGGTGGTTAGGGCTGCAGAGACAGGAACCTTCTCACAATGCGAGCCGTATCAAGGAGTACTGCCTTCTGAATCAGGCCCTTGATCCAACCGCCTAACGAGAGCCTCGAGAGATGTTGGTCTAGGCTTTCGGCCATCAATCAGGCCATTGGCCGTTACGACAATCGGCACAATGACAGCCTAGCTCATATTCCACATGTCAGCAACAACCTCGTGAGCCAAGTCGAGATATGTTCATTATTACATAGTGTAATTATTTTGTAAAATTATGTCTATTGTGGATAAAGAACTGCGAGTCACGAAAAACTATCAAGTGTGTTTGTTTTATGAAACCTTCACCATTTTAAAGATAATTTAATAATTATTTATCTTTTAGTATACGTGCTTTAATAAAGTTGTTTTATGCATAATAAATTAATAATGCATCTAGGAGCTCATGGCTAAGTAATAACAGCCGCAAGGGTCGACCCATTAGGTTAAGCTACGCTTGCCGGGGTTGATTCGAGGATGGGTGACCATCTTTCCATACCGAGACTCCTCCGTGCCTCGGAAAGCACGTTAAGCCGTTGGTCCCGGCTGTCATTCGTGGATCTTTGACAGTCGTTACGGGTCGTCAGAAGCCCGAAATTCTGACAACCAGTCTTACCAAGGGGTATCGTACTCGTATTATGGCATCCCAGAGAAATCAAGGGGAACCTTCAAATTTTATAGACACACCTATAGCGATTTGGGTATTTTTTATAGTAACTCGCGCATTTGCTCCCGGAAAGCACCATTTGGTGAAGTGGAACTGATGAGGTTCTGATGGCCACAGATGGCCATCAGAACTACTCAATAATACGTATTTCATGGGTTGCGATTTGATTATTGCTAATCAATTTATGCTCGTCGCAATACATACTATGTTGATGTGGAGCTGGTGGTGACTTCACCATCAGTTCCAGTTCTCCTGGTTCCTTACTGCCGTACTGGGAGAACTCCTCAACAATTAACGTCCTTGTATCGGGAAAAGCAATATTTTGTAAAAAGGTGATGAGCAGTTGACATTAGGCTATTGTAACTTAGATAAATTGCAGAGTGACCCACTAAAAAGTGAAAAATAAAAAACTTTTTTACAAAGAAAACAACCGACTTCCAAAAAAATACTACAAAGTGAAAAATAACTTTAATTTCGGAAGTCGGTGGCAAAAAACTAAAATACAGATCCAAAGACACCGGCTTCCGAAATTAAATTTATTTTTCACTTTGTATTATTTTTTTGAAAATCGGTTGTTTTTTTTTGTAAAAAAGTTTTATATTAAAGCACGTAGGTAATACTAAAAGAGTATTAATAAGTATTAATAGCTAGTTCAGTATCAAGTTTAGTTTAGCCGGTGGTGGCGTTAAGTAGGTTAGGAAGGCTATTTTATGTTTAAACTCGGATCTCATAATTTATTTTCAGGAATTGTTATTCTTACTCATCTTCAATCAATTTCCCACCCACAGCCGGCTGGCGAAAATGTTCAGGTGGAAGTTTAGGCCTTTAGGTCTCGATCTCTAAAATTAGTAAACATTATTTATGAGTTCATTTAGTGTGTAATCGAGGTAAAAAATCGTATTTATTGCTTTTTAAGGATTCTCAGAAGATTAAAATCAAAATGAAAAGTTTCAGGTTTAACTATATGATTGAAATATTGGATATCACGATCCAATAAGAGTAAGTTCATGTGTCTAAAATGGCTAAAATGTAAGAGTTATGACGACATTGAAACTCTCTTACAAAGTATCATGTGATAACTTAACGAAAGCGACATACACACACACACACACGCGCGCACGCACCCCCGCACCCTTACACACTCACACACACCCCCCCACACACACACACACACACACGCACACACATACTCTCCTAGATTTAAGTTAAATTTCGTTTGTATGTACACTCCTACATTATTATTGTTTCTAGTTTTAGAAGAGCGGGGTCTCCTAGTACAGGTATTTATTATACTTAAAAGGAGGCTTCTATGCAAGATTATATATTGTAGAAGTTTGTAAAGTTAACTGAAATAAAATTTATTTATTTATTATCTGTCTAACATGCTTCTTTATCTCCCTAAGTTATTTTCAGTTTTGTTTGTTTAATGGGGAAGCGCCAGGTAGCCCGCGAAAGTCAAATTTTCTTACGGTTTTTTGCAATTTGCAAGTCAGTATTAGGTTGTATGTTGATTAAAGTATGATTGTAACATATATGTATTTACAGAAGAATAATCATAAATACATATAATGTTACAATCGCGTATCATACTTTACAGAAGTAAAATCATAGAGGAGCTCGTGGCTAAGTAATAACAGCCGCACGGGTCGATCCATCAGGTTAAGCTACGCTTGTCGGGGTTGGTCCGTGGATGGGTGACCATCTTTACATACCGAGACTCTCCGTGCCTCGGAAAGCACGTTAAGCCCGACTGTCATTCGTAGATCTTTGACAGTCGTTACGGGTCGTCAGAAGCCCGAAAGTCTGACAACCAGTCTTACTAAGGGGTATCGTATTACCCAGTAACTGGGTTGTGGAGGTCAGATAGGCAGTCGCTCCATGTAAAATACTGGTATTCAGCTGCATCCGGTTAGACTGGAAGCCGACCCCAACATAGTTGGGAAAAGGCTAAGCAGATGATGATGAGAAGTAATCATAAGTCTCAAAGCCAAGTAAAGAACGTGGCAATAAATACAAGGTAGATTAAAAACAAATACTTCCTTAATAAAAATAACTTGTTACGGTCGCGAATCATACTTTAATCAACATACAACCTAATACTGACTTGCAAATTGCAAAACTCGTAAGTGAATTTGAATTTCGCGGGAAACGGGTACATGTACCCGGGCGCATGCCCTTAACTTTAGGATTTAAATATTGGATATAACACTATCCAATAAGAGTAAAGAGCATTCTTGTAAGCTTCTTTATCTCCTTATTTTCAATTTTGTTTGATTAAGATTAATTAAATTAGGAGTAAGTAGCTATTTTTAAAAGTACGATCGGATTGACATCGTCACATATCAATCTGCCTAGTCTTTTCCCAACTATGCTAGGATCGGCTTCCAGTCTAACCAGATGCAGCTGAATACCTACCTATCTGCCCTCCATAACCCAGTAACTGGGTGACACGATATCCTTTGGTAAAACTGGTTATCAAACTTTTGGGCTTCTAACTACCCGTAATGATGTCAATGATCTGCGGAGGGGTCTCGATATGGTATCCCATCCATGAACCAAGTTATTGTGCATCGTCACCATGTGTAAAAAAATCCCTTAAATAAATAAAAAATCTTATCAAAATTTGTTTAAACACAAAGAGGGTTTCTATGCACGATTAATACGTACTATCAACAACTCGAAGGCACGTGCCTTCTACGAACTGTTAACTTAGCGAGAGCATTAATACTAAATCTACAAGATTTAAAGCTCCGTATAATCCATACTGTTAGTGCTTTAGGATTTCCTTTTACAGTAGAACGTGAAGATCTCGCTAAGTCTAGACCTTAAGCTAGCACTAAACGTTTCGCACTACAGCCCGTATGGATGCACTTAAAGAAGCAAGCCACGTGCGCAAACACCTAGATTTTGAACAAATATTTTGATAGTTGAAATATTTTAGCATAGTGCGGTGTCGAACTTGTGACCAATGGCGCTTTATTTTTAACTGGTCAGTTTTGCTTAGAGCCAATTGAGAATTTTTCAATTATACAGGGTCAAATTAAATAGCTAGGGAAACTACGCAGACGTGATGGGTACTCGGTATCGATATCAAAACACGACATAATATTTATTTATTTATTTATTTTTGACGACACGGTTGGCGCAGTGGATGAGCGGTTGACTGCTGCGCAGCATGTCGCGGGTTCGATTCCCGCACGGAACAAATATTTGTACGACCTACAAGTATTTGTTCCGAGTCTGGGTGTTTTTCTATCTATAATATGTATGTATTTACAAAAAAAAAAAAAATGTATATAAGTAGTTTATCAGCCATCTCGTTACCATAACACAAGCATTAGGTTGCTTAGCTTGGGGCTAGATGGCGTTGTGTGATATGTCCAAACATATTTATTTATTTATTTATTTATATTTATTTATTTAGGGAAAACAAACAGTAGCACAATAACAAATAGACAAAATAACTTAAATATTACATTTAACAATTATGCTACCCACTACGTTCTCCACAGATTACAATTTATAGTAGGTTTTAAAACTAGCTAGTAACACAGTTATGTATATTGTCCTAGAACTCAAAATGGAATTTTTACATTTAAAAAAAGAAAAAGTAAATTTGTGTGCGTACATCATTATTAATTATTAAATATTAAACATTACGTTAAATATTATTATTAAACATTAAACATTACCTTGCTGATCCTTTAAGGTTGCTTGGATTTGTTGCCTAAATGCATTTTTATTGAGAAAAAGAATATCAATTGAACTAAACTCATTGTTATAAGTCTTAACCAAACGGTGAAGTGGTGAACGCGAGCCAGCGTTGGATTTACAGAGACTAGTAGCAAATAGACGTCGAGTACGTACCTCACGTACATGAGCTGTTCGAGGAATCAGGTAACTCAGACTCCTAACTAAATCTGGACAATCAAAATGATTGCGGCACACATTGAACAGAGTCATAACATCCAGAAGTTTCCGTCTCGACTTTAAGGTTAGAAGATCATACTTTTTAAGAAGTAAATTGTAAGACATTTTACTCCGAAAACATCTAAAATTCATAGCACGAAGGTACTTACGTTGTACTAGTTCCAATTGTTCACTATATTTTACGTAAAAAGGGTTCCAAATGGGTACAGCAAACTCTAACTGTGGCCTAATTATTGATTTGTATAAGTGCAAAAAGGTAGAAGGTCGACGAAACTCCCTGGAAGATCTCATGACAAAACCAAACATCTGGTAGGCTTTGTTAACAATTTTTTCTAAATGAGCATCCAGATGGAGCTTCGAATCTAGCAGAACACCAAGATCCCGGAGAAAACTAACTTTACTAATTGGCGTATTGGCAAGAAGATATTCGAACTCAGTAATATTTTTCTTTTTGGTAAATGTTATAACATGACACTTTGGAAGACTAAGGTAAAGCTTATTGGAAGAGCAGTAGCTAGAGAAACGGTCTAAATCCTGCTGGAAGTTAAAACAGTCGACTCTATCAGAAATAATTTTATAGACCTTTAAATCGTCCGCGTAGAGAAGAAATTTTGAATTTTGAAAACAGTCCTTTATGTCATTGATGTATAAAATAAATAATAAAGGGCCTAAAATGGAACCTTGTGGTACACCGGAGGTGACCCGAAAAGAGCCAGATTCATAACCATTAACAACCACCTTTTGTGTTCTGTTAGTTATATAAGATACAAACCATCGTAAAAGGTCCCCTCTGATTCCATTGTAAGCAATTTTATTAAGTAGTAGTGTGTGGTCAAGTTTATCGAAAGCTTTCTGAAAATCTGTGTAAACCGCATCAATCTGTTGTCTATTATCGAGACTATCAAACAGTTGGGACGTGAAAATGAGGAGATTGCTAATGCAAGATCTGTCCTTAACAAAACCATGCTGCTCCTTTATTAAAACATTGCGAATAGCAGGATATAATTTACTATGTACCAGTCTCTCAAATAGCTTGGAAAAGGCAGATAGTATAGAGATAGGTCGATAGGTCGCTACATCATGCTTGGAACCACTCTTATGAACAGGTACAATATTTGCATGTTTCCAAACTTCAGGGAAAATACCACAAGATAAACATTTATTAAATAATATCAGTAAAGGATAGCATAATGTATCACACGTGTTTTTCAAAAAAACTGAAGGAATCCCATCAGGACCAGGACCCTTGGTAGAATCAAGAGATTTTAATTCTTTATGTACATCATCAAGAGACAGTTGCAGTTTACACAGGAAGACAAATAAATAAATTTATAATAAAAAATAAATAAATTTTTTTTGGGGTCATCACCCGCCGGGTCAAATGGGGTTACTTTGATACTACGGGGTTACTTTGATAATGACTTTCGACTTACGAAAAAGTAATTTTATTTGGTGTGTGAATAAGGTTTTGCTGGTGTATCGGTTACTGGGCATCTTTAAGGTAAGAAAAACTTTTAATGCCTCCAAAATGTATGCCTATAGATTTTTTCATCGTTATCAAAGTAACCCCGTATTATCAAAGTAACATGACTACCGGTGGTTGATGACCCTAAAAAAATATCAGTTTAAAAATCAATTTTGTTTAGTAAACTTCACAGATGTGAAGGTCAATATATCAACACGGTAAAACAGATTTTATCATCTCAGACTTCAAGCAACAACACTGCCAGCGGTAATTAACCAAAAAAAAAAACATAACATTTATTTTATTTTATTTTGTCGTGTTAAGATATCGCCACCCATAAAGTCTGCGGAGTTTCGCTAGCTAATTTAATTTGATCCTGTATAGCTGGTCCTGTAGAAAAGATGAAGATCATTCTTTATCTATACTAATATCATAAAGTTAAAGAGTTTGTTTTGTTTGTTTGAACGCGCTAATCTCTGGAACTACCAGTCGGTGTTTTTCCACTTCATAGCCCAATTCTTGAGGAAGGTATAGACTACTTACGTTCACGCTACGACCCTTATGAGCCGAGCAAAAATGAAAAAGAATCGATGAAATCGCAGGCAAACTTATTAATATCTAAATACATAATTAATTATGTATTATAAAAAAGCCTCAAAGTAAGGAACGGTTAAAATGAATGAATGAGTACACTATTCGATCTTGTTGAAGAAACGATCGAGTTAATTTTAAGCAATAGCTGTCAATAAGACATTAGGAATCTGGTAGAAGTTAATATCGGCTCATATTTTCGCTACATTAAGTCCTTCCAGATGTGGCTTATATTACTAGAGTGACTAATACAAAAGCAATCTGCTTTATAACATTGCTTTCTGTTAAATGTAGCACTGCGTTAGAACTTCTAAAATGAGCTAAGGTGGTGGGATAACAACTGCAGCTAATGTGCCCAGGAGTTTATCCTATACCTACTATTAAATGAGCAATATTTGTATATACCGGATGACTTTTTTACCGTCTTGAAAAAATAGGGTATAATTAGGTGAATGGAGTAGTAGAAGTAGAATGTATTTAGTTTTTCTTTTTTTAATAGCTTAGACAGTAAAATTGATCTAAGTATCAATAAATACTTTAAATTCGCTGTAAACTTTTCATACTAGAACAATAAAAACAGAAAAAAAAATCGTTAAAAAATATCGAAATTCAAATCATATGCAACCTGCTTATGATTTGAATGAAAAAAAAATACACTAGGTATACCATAGGCTTCTACTCCGTTCACCTATTATAGCCTATTTTTTTTTAAGACGGTAAAAAAAATCATCCAGTTATATGTCGCAGAAAGATGATTGTAGCCGTGATATAGTTATATCCCTAGGGATATAGATAGTACCGTAATAAACTGTCGGAGTGCCCTAATTTTGCTACTGCGGCCAATTTCGACGTAGCACTCGCCGGCCGCTGCCGCGGTACCGCTCGCTTCGCTCGCTCGACTCGCGCGTAGTTGTTCACAGCTCTAACCTAACCTATTTGATCGGAGTGCCATAATACTTAGGGATATAACTATATCACGGCTACAACCATCTTACTGCGACATATATGCCTATATGAATATATTTCTTGTAATCACGTAAGTACTCGAAAACGGCTCTAACGATTTCGATGAAACTACGGAATTACGGGGGCGAAAAATCGATCTAGCTAGGTCTCAATGTGAAACAAAAAAAAACAGTTTTTTTTTTATTTTCACCCGAGCAGAGCTAGGTCGACCAGGTACTAATATCTTGATTTAAAAGAGTGTCTGGAGTCATGGCATGGAGTTTCTTGCCCGTTCTTCGCCATAGAGAACTAACTGACCGACTCCCTCACAATTCTAAAGTGCCTTTAAATGGTTTAATTGAAATAAATGCCATGAGTTTGCAGATAGGAAGATTGGCATGATATCTGACCACCAGAGATTCCTTGATTCCTGCAAAACGGCCCCCATCCAAAACCCCATCGATATTTGAAGCCAGTCCAAAAGTTCTCGTTAGGTAGTTATTACGCCATTTCAAAAAGTTTAAATGACCCAGAAAACCTAGGAATGTAACAAAGTAACAAATATTTCCCATCGTTTTGCTGGATCCCTAAACCGGACGTTCCGCGTTCCGCCGCTGCGCAGTTTGGGTCGTCCAAAGTGTAGCTATTAAAAATGGCTCCTCTACACAAGAGGCCATTTTAGAGGCACTTAAACATCCATTGACAAATTACTGGGTACAGGCCTCTTGCAATTGGAGCAATGATATATGTTTGCTGAAATCACGCAAATACAGTTGAGGCTCAGCATCACAGATATCTGTACTCATCATCCTCATGGTAAGGTAATAATTAAGGAAATTTTGATAATAATTAAGTACCTTGGGCGTATACCTACAGGTGAATTTTTCAAGTGGACGTGGATGGCCAAATCCGAAGCTATGAGGAATAGCGAAAAGTACTCAAAGCAGTCTCGCGGGCTCGATATTGATGAAAACATTTTACTTGTTATCGATTTTTGAAAAATTTCTGCATCATAGGATTTTTGAAAAATCGATATTTCTAGCCAGGAATCGAACCCGTTGATTTGAAAAAAAAAACACACTGTATTATTACACCATTCGATAGTGTCGCAAATAAAGATCAAATTCTGTGAAGTAATGACACACGGAAAACTAAGGGAAAGAGCTCATTTTTAACAAAATACTTTTTTTATTTTTTTTTATCTTACCTACCTATTAAACCTTAACTGATTAATTGTTCAAAATGATGACCATTGTATTCGATAGATAGCT
Source organism: Cosmia pyralina (assembly GCA_946251885.1). Classification (NCBI taxonomy): domain Eukaryota; kingdom Metazoa; phylum Arthropoda; class Insecta; order Lepidoptera; family Noctuidae; genus Cosmia; species Cosmia pyralina. The sequence continues at coordinate 20,909,267 of OX276346.1, forward strand.
GGATTCGACGTTTCAAGGATTACAACAACAACAACAATATTTCTCATAGTTTTGAAATTGGCCATCCGCACCCACATGAAAAATTCATCCTGTATAATCATATAACAATAACTGAGGCAGAATTTCATGATGGAAAACGATAATGTATCTGAGTCAAACGAAAACTTTATAATACATAGGTAAACATACAAAAACTCACGCCTTCTTCCCATAGGGGCAGGCAGAAACTACAGAACGCCACCTGCTACGATCCTTACATACTCGTACTTACTTACTTTATAATAATTTTGCGAAAATTATTAAGACAATTTTTTGTTAATAATATTTCGAACAATGTTGTGTACCTAAGTACTAGTATCGACCCCATAGCATAGTAGATACAGTTAGACACTGGTGCCGATTCTGTTGTGCACAAACTAAACTTAATTTAGGCTATTGCTAACTTTTTCTCTCTATTATGACAAGAAAGAGACGGAAGTAAATTAGAGCTGTCAAATTAGTTAGAACTAATTTTTCCATAGACATTTAGACGACACGTAAAAACATGTCGACTAAAAACACGGTGAAGCGCAAGGCGTGAACTAGTTTGACATCTCCAACTTAGTTCATAGATATAGCCGTCCTTTTCTCGCGCTGCCTGTTAGTAAAAGATAGCAATTCTCTAATTTTAGTTTAGTGCGTTCACAAGAGAATCGGCACCATTGTTAAGCTACTTGTACAGTCAGAATAAGTTTCATGTTCATCACAACAGAACTGTCACCAGGTAAGCCAAATGATTCGTTTTCGGAATAAAATTCAGGCGTTAAATTATTTAATCAAAACTACTTATTTGTCTAACTGTTTATAAGTTTCCGTAGCCCTTGCTAAAAGAGTTAAAGGTTAATTGAACGCCAAAGGTGAACATGGATGTACGTTCAAAGTTCCCCAATTACAGTACATAAGTCCTGTTTGACCTATTTGAAGTTCAAATTAACAAGGACATTGAGATAAAGTCGTCATTCAAAAATTAAAATCATTTTATTTTACTGTGGAGCTTGCGTTTTTTTGTACCCAGTATGTTACAGCTTCAGCCCAAATAAAAAAAAAAAACCGGTCAAGAGCGAGTCGTACTTGCGCACCGAGGGTTCCGTTCCGATATCTGAAAAAGTGTGCTATTTAGAGACATAGTTTTATTTTTCCTGTAATCTTTATATACATTTCTATCACATAGAACAATTTTCGCAAGCTTCGGAGATATGGGGGAACGGTATTTTTTTACATTTTTCGTCAAAAGTCGAAAACTATGCGGCCTAAAAAAAAAGAAAAAAAAAATGTTTGAGAATGTGCAATCAGCGTTCTTTATGATACTGCATGCCCTAGTAGCCCCACTTCGAATTTTTAAGACCCCCTTTCAGTCCCTGTTGCAAAAAAAAAAAAAATATAAATATTTTCATTTCTTTCTTATTTGCAAAATAGTTGGGCAAACTGTCATCTAAAACTGTTCTAAATTTAAGGCTGAAAGCATTAGTAGTTCTTGAGATATACAGCTGTGACAGACATACAGACTGAGTCGCACCATAAGGGTTCCTTTTTACCATTTTGGTACGGAACCATAAAAACCAAGACATAGCGCTATCAACAGTGACGTGAGGCCGGATTCGTAAGCATGTGTGCACTTAGTGAGGTGTAGTTTAGTTGTAGTTTGGTGTAAATGTGTGCGTGTGAGCGTGTATGCACAGAGCGAAAGGTAGTTTTGCGCACGCTTCACTGTACTGTTCGTGGGTTCGCAGCGCTATGTTTTTTTTTTTTTTTTTTGGTTTGTCAGGGACATTAATTGTTAAGCAATCTGACAGCCTACGCCAATTTGCCGTGTTATAATAGCCAGTGCATACAACTGTCAAAAAATTACAGTACAAGGGGCTAATGGCTAAGTAATAACAGCCGCACGGGTCGATCGATCAGGTTAAGCTAAGCTTTCCGCGGTTGGTCCGTGGATGGGTGACCATCTTTACATATCGAGACCCCTCCGTGCCTCGGAAAGCACGTTAAGCCGTTGGTCCCGGCTGTCATTCGTATATCTTTGACAGTCGTTACGGGTCGTCAGAAGCTCGAAAGTCTGACAACCAGTCTTACCAGGGGTATCGTATTACCCGGTAACTGGGTTTTGGAGGTCAGATAGGTAGTCGCTTCATGTAAAATACTGCTATTCAGCTGCATCCGGTTAGACTAGAAGCCGACCCCAACATAGTTGGGAAAAGGCTAGCCAGATGATGATGTCAAAAAATTACAGTTGTGATTTGATTATACGGACAATTTAAGTAGGTAGTCAATTTGTTTAACAATATCCCTGACTTTACTTGGCTCCAAACAAGACAATATCTATGTCACGGTATGATAGTTGTAGCCGTGATATAGTTGTATCCCTAGGGATATAGCTATCTACAATATGACAACTGCCACGGCACCACTCGCTTCGCTCGCTCGGCTCGCGCGTAGTTGGTCACAGTTCTAACCTAACCTATTTGGTCGGAGTGCCCTGAAACTTATGTTCCAAGTAAGATAGTTATGAACTGCTTTCATTTATCTATATCCCGGTAGATAGCTATACAGGGTTAGTTTTCAATGACCAGCCAAATTGTCACAGGGTGTTCTACCCATGATTATGAAGAACTTTCACTATGGGACCAACTTTGAAATCACGAAAAAAAAATCAGCTGTTTCATACATTTTGGTCGAGTAGGTATTGAACTTTTGTATGAAACAGCTGTTTTTTTTTCGTGATTTTAAAGTTGGTCCCATAGTAAAAGTTATTCATATTCACGCCCTGTGATAATTTGGCTGGTCATTGAAAACTAACCCTGTATATCCCTAGAGATATAACTATATCACGGCTACACCCATCTTACTGCGACATCTACCCTACAACTCTGAAGTTAACTATAAAGTATGTGCCACTGCCATCTGTGTAACGCCCCACTACCCTAAATAGTAATGCAACTAAGAGCGAGGGTCAGTAAACAAACCTTACGAAGTTAAGTTAAGGATGTAATGAAACTGTCGGTTGTCCCTGTAAGGTAGCCCTTCTCTTTGTCTTCTTACCACTTCGTACGTAGTTACGTAAAGGGCTCTACTTAATTTATAGGTAGGTACTCGTCTAACGTCTTTGATTGTAAATGTATGTACCTCGAAAGGAAAAAACAGAACCCTTATAGGATCACTTAAATTTGAAACCTTTTTGACATTCTAAGTGCTGTATTTGACTTATTAATTATAAGAAAAAAAAAAATATTTTTTTTTTTTGTCTTGCGTAAATCGTATAAACATAATTATTACAGTACAGTAGTTTTGACTAAATATTAATTAATAATGTATTATTGACTTTATAAATTGAATAAACCTTTTTGACATTATATGTGCTGCATTTGACATAGTTATTATAGTTTATTATTACTGTTTTTTTTTGTTTGCGTCTTGCGTAGGGATATTGTATAAACATAATTATGTATAACAGTATAATCAAAATTTTGACTGAAAATTAATTAATAAATAATTAATATTTGTATTCTAATAATGAAAGAAGACTGTTATTTTGATTTGATTATTGTTACTGATTGTATTGACATTGTAACTTACAATGTCACTTAAAATTTGCACGACTAGAAAGTCGAATATAGTGAAACCATATGTAACTTTACCATGATCAATGTACTTACCTATATTCTGGCAAATAAAGTATTCATTCATTCGTTGTCCGTCTGTCTGTCTATCAGTCTGTCAAGACGCTTTTTCTCAGGAACGCGTAGATGTATTAAGTTGAAATTAATACTAAATACATAAGTCTATGGTCCCTTAGAGCTCTAAAAAAATCAAGCTTCTAAGTCAGCACAATAAAAAAATATAGAATAGAATAGAATAGAATACTCTTTATTATGCACACCATTTAAATTACAGGTTACAATGTAAATATGCCTATTTATGCAACATATTTTGAAACTCGCAAGTAAATTAAAACCTATAGGGTACTTCCCGTTGTCCTAGAATCACGAAAGGCATGAAGCAAGATCTCACAGCACAATTAAGTAAAGGAAAAGGTCAGAAAATTGTTAATTTGTAATCTTCCCACATAAAAAAATTTTTTTTTTGGGATTACAATGTTAAGTTTGTTTTTGGGATAAATTCTTTTCAACTATGGAACCCTTCATTGTGCGTAGTACGACACGCACTTGGCTGGTTTTTTGTTTAATGGAAAGTTAAAAAAAGTTAGCGATGAAAAGTCACACGTGGGAAGTGTTTTTAAATAAGAGCATTTTTACTCTCATCGGGTACCTAGTGCCATTAAAATACATCGCAATGTCCTCCAGAAAATAGTACCTTGTTATTTTTTAACCGACTTCAAAAAGGAGGAGGTTCTCAATTCGTCGGAACCTTTTTTTTATTTTTTTTTTTATTTTTTTTCTTTTATGTATGTTCCCCGATTACTCGAAGATGGCTGGACCGATTTGGATTTTTTTTTGTTTTATTCGAGAGGGACCACAGTTGGTCCCTAAAATTGATTAACTTTGCTTCGGTAGTTTTTGAGTTAGCTTCAATAATACGTATTTTTTCCCCACTTTTATATGGATGATGTTCTAGTTTGTTTTGCAGATAGTGGTATTAGAATTTGTGTGGGGTAGGTACACAACTAAAAAGTGAAAAATAAAAACATTTTTACAAAAAAATACAACCGACTTCCAAAAAAAACACTACAAAGTGAAAAATAACTTTAATTTCGGAAGTCGGTGGCAAAAAACGAAAATACATTTAACAAGACACCGACTTCCGAAATTAAAGTTATTTTTCACTTTGTAGTGTTGTTTTTGGAAGTCGGTTGTATTTTTTTGTAAAAAAGATTTTTTGTTAAAAAAGGCGTGTTATAGGTAAATAAATCTAGAATGTAACACAATTTCTCACCCTAGATACTTTTATCTAGAATAGTCTATTTATTCATTTCTCTCTCTTTTTACCCGACTACGGCAAAGCCAAAAGGAAGGGTTATGATTTTAGCAGTCTATGTATGTATGTGAGTATGTATATAAGTATGTATGTAGGTGTGTTCCACCGTAGCGCCTAAATTACTGAACCGATTTTAACGTCCAAACCTGGTCCAGGCCATGGTGCGAAGCGAGAGTGCATGGGAGGCCGTCACCTCCTTCTGCGAAACAGTAATACTCGCGAAGGAGGAGGCGGAACGCGTGAGGGAGAGGCAACAGCCGCGCCCTCGCGCCCCTAGCCGCCGCAGGAGACGCCCTGGGCGGCGGGAATCTATCGCCGATTCCCGGCCACCGTAGGCGCGGGCTTGCGGACGACGAGTAATGGGTAGCTCGCCGTCCGGTAAGGACCAGGCCCGGGTCGACGGCGCGTTGTGTTCCACGCGCGCCTCAAAGAGATGTCAGCAGTGACGGGGTCCAATAGGGCCGAAGCCGCCGGGTTCGCGGGTAGTTCGAAAGAGATATCGTGGCCCTATTTTTTTTTTTTTTTTTGTGGATGGGAAATCATCAAATGACTTCTCCCGCTCTGGGCAGAGCGGGAGGGCGTGTCAGACTTTTACTGACTAAAACCCACCCATGTTCCTTCAGTTGCCCGTGCCAGGGCCACGGTATCTCTTTCGAACTACCCGCGACCCCGGCGGCATAGGCCCAATTGACCCCGTCACTGCTGACATCTCTTTGAGGCGCGCGTGGAGCACAACGCGCCATCGACCCGGGCCTGGTCCTTACCGAACGGCGAGCTGAGATATCGTGGCCCTGGGACGGCAACTGAAGGAAAACGGGTAGGTTTTAGTCAGTAAGAAGTCATTTGATGATTTCCCATCCACAAAAAAAAAAAGGTATCAATAGATTCGTAATAATGGTCCGGGTGACACAGGCTATATAAATTCTCCCTAAATTTAATATGGTGGACTTTACACGTAAATTTCTGACCACGAAAAAAATTTAATTGAGATAATAATGAAACGTTTGATCTCAAAAGAAAGGTACATTACGAGCACATTACAAATATGTATATAATGTCATATTGTTTAAGTAAATAAATATGTTTAAATTGTTAAAAATAAGTAAAAGTGGAGGTAAATAACATTGATTTAATTGGTTACAGTCTGACCGCGGCGAGCGTGATTTTTCAGTAGTCGGGTTTTAGTTTTTGAACTTATTTTTTTTATAGTGCTTTTGAATAACACAAGAATCTGTCAAAGAAAATAGTTAAAGTTAAAAAGCTAGATTCATTTATAATGTTTAACATCCTTGCGATTGATTATATAAAATAAAATCAAAGCATATTCCTTTAATCTTATATTTTAGGCCCCAACACATCAACACATTTTCATTTTTCCTCCTCGGTTTTCCTGCAGAACCTGTCACAAATCTACGGATTTCATGCCTCTTCCATATCTTTTCTTAATCTATGAGTAACATAAACAGGCGCGCACAGCGCAAATTTTATTTATTTGAATGTGTGAGAGAAAATACATAGGGCCCACTTGAACCCCATTTATAACATAAATGAGCGCCAAGTACGTCTTTATGTACATATTTTTCGTACTCGTTCAAGAACTAAGAAAGTATTTTTTCGTTTCAGCGGCGGCGAAATGTTGAAGCTTTCAGAGTTTATTTCAGTAAACATCAATTTTATAAAACTGATAATTTAACATTTTGGTATACATAGACGAAGCTTTTATTTTGCGAATTTTTATCATCATGTCTTCTGAAGAGGTCAAATGTTCAAACAGATTAGCTTGCTGCATGGAGTAGGTAGTGCTAAAATCCTAACTAATATTATAAATGCGAAAGTAAGTTTGTTTGTTACAATTTGGATGAAACACCCATCCAACAACACCCCACACCTTGGGGTAGGCGAGAAAAAAAAACATCCCCACTTTACATGTATAGGTTACCCTAAAAAAATTTTTTTCTTTGTCGGCGTGATGAATATGTATATCCATGCCAAATTATAGCTTTCTAGTAGTAAGAGTCTCTGAGCTACGGTGCGGACGGACAGACAGACAGACATAGCGAAACTATAAAGGTTCCTTGTTGACTACGGAACCCTAAAAACATGATATCACGCCTTATGTTATAGTGCTGTAATACCTACTGCTAAAGGAGTCATAACAGTTACTGATAGGTCGCAGAGGCCCTGGGACGCCCCAGGAACCTGCCACTACCTTCAATTAAAAAAATGCCGTACTTTTAATGGCATTACTTGCTTTTTATTGAGCGTAATGAACGACTAGAAACCATCCCTGTATTATAAACGTTGAATGGTTTCCAACTTGTTACTTCCAATTCACATTTCACAGCGGTTTATGCAGTTATTATTTCTAAAGCAGCGTACTTTTAGGTTACCAAAAATAGCGCGCAGCTAGTTTACGCTTTACTGAAACTAACAGCGTTATATTAGGTTCTGCATAAATTATTAATACAATGTATTATTAATGATCCCTAAATCGTTATAAAGTGATTTATCTTCCATTGGTCAACGGACTGAATTGATTTAGACTAAATTGATTATTTTATCCTCATGTATAAAATGGACATTGGAAATGTCTAGTGAGAATCTAGCATAGGTAGGTATTTGCGGTGGACCACTTTTCGACCTTATTGCTAAGGTAGAAAGGTTCAAAACTGGTTGACCGCAAATGTCCGCGATAGTACCCGGGGTTAATAAGTTTTCGTTTGCTAGCTACCGTGTCTTTTGGGTTACTTTGACTTGCTGACACCTCACCCCAGTCACCCCATGGTTTGCAATTTCAGACTTTTATTAAAATGGCAAGCAACGTGGCGATGACGTCACGTTGCATGCTGAGGCGGTACACTAAACCAAACCCCTACTCAACTTACAAAGAGAAATTTTCGTTTGAAGAAACTAAGTTGGATATCGCTCATATTAAATCCTATAAGAGGGACACACTTCTTAAGCAACTTATTAAGAATTTCTTGACTAATTTGTTATTTTTAACTAATTTACAAAATCAATGTTTTTTATCTTCTGGGTACCGTACTATGACGTGAAAAAAGATCATGGATCCATCATGGTACCGTTGAGAAAAAAGGATAGTGGAAGGGTGGTGGTGGTGGTGGTTGAAGGAGGGTGTTGGTGATGGTGTGGTGGTGTTGGTGATGGTGGTGGTGTGGTGGTGGATGGTGGTGGTGTTGGTGGTGGTGGTCGTATATAGCTCCGTCTCTCTCTCACAGTGGAAACATGATGGATCCATGATCTTTTTCCACGTCATAGTACGGCCCCTGAATCGATCCTATCAGAGCAAGGATGTAAAGGCCAAAAGATTATTTCACTTTACGACTGCCACGGAAAGACATCCTTCGTATTTTGTAGCAAGAAAATGCTCAAATTGGCGTATAAAAAATAAAGATAATTGTGATATTGGATAATCAGCATATGGATAAGGTTTCAGAGTGTTTCAGCAAATAAGCCGATTGGTTGGGAGTCTGATTTCTAGGTCAATCAAGAGTAATTGGCTTTTCTGGTAATCGAGATGAAGCTCCCAAGTTTTTATTGATATGTGTTATTTGTGTTTTCATCAGGAATATCTCAGTAGTATCACGGAGTTTGGATTTGGGCCCGGTTGTTAATAGGCACGCCCCCTACTACATCGGACTTAAACTGGCAAAATGTGAGTTTACTATAGGTACACCTCTGCCCAACCCTTTGGGAAAACAAGGCTTAATGTTATCTGTGTATGTTAAGTACATCATCATCATCTGCTTAGCCTTTTCCCAACTATGTTGTTGTCGGCTTCCAGTCTAACCGGATGCAGCTGAATACCAGTATTTTAAATGGAGCGACTGCCTATCTGACCTCCACAACCCAGTTACTGGGATTAACCAGTAACTGATCGCAAGTATCTGATCGTATTAACGATACCCCTTGGTAAGACTGGTTGTCAGACTTTCGGGCTTCTGACGACCCGTAACGACTGTCAAAGATCCACAAATGACAGCCGGGACCAACGGCTTAACGTGCTGTCCGAGGCACGGAGGAGTCTCGGTATGTAAATAATGGTCACCCATCCACTGACCAACCCCGGCAAGCGTAGCTTAACCTGATGGATCGACCCGTGCGGCTGTTATTACTTAGCCACGAGCTCCTCAATGTGTATGTTAAGTACAGTTTAAGAAAAATTATGTCTGATTAAAGTTGTCATGAACACGCAACTCAAAGCTAATCTTTTGGCTTACTGCTGACATGGTCATGGGCAGTATGTAGTCTTATTATATAAGGCTGTAAATACATGGTAGCAGGTACATCAACGCACATACTGTTAAGGCTCCCGCAGACAGGAGCGCGCGACTCTGGTGGATTAATTTCTGTGAAAACGTCCTTGAAATTGTTCTACCACCGAAGTCGCTTCGCGCCTGTCTGCGAGGACGTTTCAGTACATGATTCTGGAGTGGGTCAAACTGTGTGGAACAGCAAATTTTTTTTTTTTAATAACTGACTATAACTTTCATCGCAACAACGGCCAGAATTATGGACACACGGCTACATATCAAGCTATACATTTCCAATATAAGCTAATCTCGCATTGTACGAGTATATGATTTCCGCACAATGAGGGGTTACCCTGAATTGGAAATGTATAGCTTGATTTGTAGCCGTGTGTACTAAATCCATGGTGACACGTTGCGGACACTATTCTGTTCAAACTACCAGTTAATTGCATTGTGGACTTATTAACCACTATTCTGAAAAACATATCTATATCATAATTAACAGAAACAACATTTACCCACTATTTTGTATAATTAACATACAAGCATAATCTACAAAGTTAAACATCATAAGTATACGTAAGCTTTTGAATTAACCCTATCTGAATTTAAATTCAAAAACCGTAGTAAGTTATGTAGACTTTTCAGAGTTCTGTGGTATTATTTTACGTGGTTAGAAGCGAGTAAACTTTTCATTCTGTAAATGCGGTTTATTTGATTTAAGCGTTGGGTACACGAGAGGTAGGTATGCAGGTACGGAACCCACCTAATTGAAATCACGCAAACTACAATGTTAAGTGAGATTGTGGGGAAAGTATGTACTTGCTTATGTGGTTTTGTGAACTCAATTTGTAGAACATGTTCTTGTTTATTTTACCTGTAGACTATATAGGGGACGATATAAAGGGTGTTCTTTTGAAACTAGGAATAATTTATGTAGCAAAGGAAAGAATGAAATAGTTTTACATAAAAATGATTTGTTATCTACGAAAATAGCACTTAACAGTGGGGATCTTCTTATACTTCTTACCTTCGTGGTCGAAAAAAAACAGTAGATGGAGTCTATAGATACGTAGGTAAGGTTGATACGGAAACCAGACAGCTGTCGCTTTGTTTAAAATACAGATATTTACCCATAGGATATATTAAAGCGTGGTTTAGTTCGGTGTGTAAGTTAAATGGCGTTATGGCTGTCTAGTTTGACGCGAGAAGACTCACGCGCACCGGAACTAAACGCACTTCATTTAAATGTAGATTTATGATAAAATGCTACACTTAAATCAATTTTTAGCTTAGTAAGTTCTTAATATATTTAAATACCTTCAATTTAAAGCAAATTTTACTGCACAATAAGGAACTGTTTATAACACAGAAAATAGAGGGTACTACGGGTGTTTTCTCGTGGTCCTACTATTTTGTCCTAACAGTAGGTCCACAAGGGTATGCTGTTGTCCTACTGAAGTTTTGAAATCAAAATATACCTCCTGTATAAAGAAATTAGATTAGGTGTGGTGGTATCTCAGTTTCAGTCTTTCTGCCTTCTCTTTATATCAGAAAGCATTTTGTATGTTCACAAAAACTTAAGGCTTTTCAAAATAAGAAGCGATTTCCATAATATAAATACACGTAGTAAACATGAAATTGTGATACCCAAACTTAGATTAACTAAAACAAGCAAGTCATTTCTTATAAACATTATCCGCTTTTGTAACAAGTTGCCAAAGCCTAGTCAATTTCTTTTGATAGGAGGTATATTTTGGATTCAAAACTTCAGTAGGGCCAACATCGATAACATACCCTCGTGGACACCTACTGGTAGGACCAAATAGTAGAACCACGAGAAAACACCCGGTACTAATACTTTGGTATTGTTTTCTATCGAAAAAACAAGTAATCCTGTTTCGGTTTTAGTACAACAGTAGACAATAATATAGGGTGACTGGTAAATAGTGACCGATACTTAAACACATGATTGTGCTCATGATAACAAACAACTTTTGCTACAGGACCAAACCTGAAATCACGAAAAAAAAAATCAGCTGCTCCCTACATTTTGACGAGTAGGTAATGTCAACTTAAATGTAGAGGGCAGCTGATTATTTTTTCGCGATTTCAGGTTTGGTGCCGTAGTAAAAATTGTTTGTTATCATGAGTACAATCATGTGTGTAAGTATCGGTCACTAATTACCAGTCACCCTATATATAGTCAAATAACATATATGGAAAATCCAAATGATTTAACCATATAAATATGGTTTTATAGGAATTTTAAAAACACAAATTTATAGATGTATGGGGATACATCTATAATTTTGTGTTTTTAAAATTAAGTATACAGTATATAGTGTACATATACCATACCTACTTAGGAACTTACTAAGTACTATACTTACTTTACTTTTTTCAGTGTGACATATTTCGGCACTTAATAAGTTCCAAAAAGTGTCATCCTGACTTTCTTTAATTTATTATATCTAAGTGATTCTCCATAAGTTACGGCGGCAAAGCGCTCCACTATTATAATAAGTCCGCCGGCGCCGCCCGCCGCGCCGCCGTCTTCTGTCCTAAGAAACTTTCGTTGTTTGCGGCACCTGCATTTCTCCGTTTCAGAGACAGTAATAACCCACTTTAGAATTATTACTTCATAAGAGCACACCAAGCCAAAACTAAGCGAGTCACTTTTTTGATTGTAAACCTCGCACAATTCTAATTAAGCATGTCTAATTAGTATAATCCAAACATCAATTTACACGCCGTAATTGGAGTTACATTGTATTATAAAACTATACGCTTACAGAAGATTAAGCGTCTCCTCCGTCTAAGACTCGGTTTCATGTAACTATGAAGGTACATATAATGTCTTAGTAAATGTTAATTAATAGCTTCTTTATCCTCATGTACGTCGAGGTAGGTACTCTGAACCCGATCTCGTTCGATACTAGTTAGCGCGACGGAATCGGCCTGGATTAACAATGACTCCAGAAATAGTTGAATCAATTGTCGAGAGAATGTGTCTGGGTGTGATATCGATCAGGCAACAAATGGAGAATTGTTGTAACGCACACGACACTCAAGTTTTACAATTTAAGGCGAATAGAGTGCAAACCTCCAGCGCTACCATTGAAAAATTAATGAGCCAGGAGATAAAGAACATTTTGCCTATACTCACATTTTTAGTCAGATGAGGTAGAATTTTTTTGTATCAAAAAAATCAACACTAAACCTCCTAGGTTCGTAGTTATAGCAGAATTAACGTTACAAACGGCAATGTTCCATATCACTCACTCGTTCACTCTGTCTCAAATAATGCATAGCGTTTACAACGCTCATATAATGGCAGATTTTTTTTCTTTCTGTTTTATGGTTTGGTTGAGATGGATGGAATTGTATTTGGCTTTTTGATAATAAATAAAGAGTAAAGATATCTCCTGACTTATTATTATTTTTTTTTTGCAATGACGCTGTTATCAGCTATACTCACTTAAGTCACTCGGAAGACTCGACCACTGAAGGTCGAGTCTTCCGAGTGACATTAGTCGGTCTGTTCTGTCCGATGTTCTGACGCTCTGACGTTACAACCGAGTTTTATCTCTTCCGTTGAGCTCTGTCGATCATTTAGCTTAGTCAATGTTTCAGTAAACGTGTGTTTTGTTTTCCCAGTTAAAGCAACAATGTTATAGAAAGCGTGTTCTATAGCGAGGTCAAGTTATTAAAGTTTATCGACTTCATACAGCCACTACACTATATCCATCGCGTGATGATGATAGCATAAACGTTTCAATATAATTTGGTAACACATTGTTTGTATAGGCGTGTTGGTAGTGCTTTAGGCTCTATTCTTAGCCTAAACGGGATAAAGGGATCAGTCGTGTTCGTTCTGGAACTCGGGGCCGGCGAAAAATGGAATCAATAGGCTTTGACAATCGGCTTTGCTTGCCATTGATGTATTATAATACTGTACCTGGCAGCTAACGAGGACGCAGCTGTAAGCTATATACAAGATTTACAAAAGGTATTGAAAGTTAGACCAATTGAAATGTTACTCCAGTTGCATTGAATTTGCAAAATCAATTGGACAAAACTAAGTTGAAATGGGTAAAATATTGGCCGCTGCTCAAACTATTCCTCTGTATGGAATACTAGTCTTGACTTGAATAATTAATGAAAGTTTCGCCAAGTTCAGCCAAGCGTTTGGCCAGTGAAAGCTCTGAACAACAGCAATGCATTATGAAGCGGTGCAAATATTTTGAATAGTACGTTTTAAATACGGTCGTCTTTTATTTTAGTCCACCGTTGTTCGAAAATATATTATAAATTAAGCTTATTCCTCTATAGCCTCGGTATTGGGTTAATGTCGTTTCGCTGATCAGTACGTAACGTTCAGTACTTTGTTAAGCCTACGTGAACTGAGCTGAACTCAAAGCTTGGCGCAGTCGTCGAAAATTCGGAACCAGAAGTACTTATTAAAATTTAATAGTAGCAGTGGAGACATGTCAATGGATTCGTTAATAAAGTGTCGTTTAACCGGAGGATTTATTGACCCGGAGCAGTTTACTAATAAATAAGCGAGTAGCGTCCGCAGGGCGGCAGGGGCAGGCGGGAGTGCGTTTCTCAGGCGGTCAATTGATTAAACGAAGCAATTAAACAATCAGTCCTCAATGGCAGCGGCGACTGTCGCAAATGAGTGCGGGTTCGACATCTGCGTGCTCCACGACGTTCGTTAGCTCCTTGTATCACACCATAAACATTATATTTATGTGTTCACGTGTGTGTGGACGTCGTACATTTTGTGGCGAAGCTCCTAAAAACACTCGTGTAAACAAAGTTTCAGTCGCTAATTAATGTCACAGTCAAAGTTAATTTCATGATTCAAAGTAGGCGCTGTAGCAATCTATTGAATGAATTCCTGAAAATATATCGTCTAGACATGATTTAATTTCTTGCGAAGTGTGTTTTCGTTTTGAATTAAAATTTGTGCTTGTTTTTGATGTTTAAATTACGAATGTTATTTTATAAAATGAAACAAAGTCTAGTTTTGTTTTCTTGTTTTGCTATTGTTAAGAACAAGAACAAACAAACTGTGTCTGTCTAATATTCGGTGTATATAAATAGGCAATATTTGTTATCCCCTCCACAAAAAACTATCAAACTAAAGTAGTTATTGCTCACGATCACGATATGACATAGTTCCTTTATGTAAAACGCCTCATTTTATTCCGGAGCCCCTTTCCGGGCGTGTGACACGTTACATTTGTATTGCAATAAATAAGTCACAGGATAACTTCATAGAGCTATGAATCGTGGCTCTCTGGGTAGCTGTAGCGAATTATTCTAAAATTAAACTGTATTTATTGGAGGACAGTTTGGCGAAACAGTTCAAAACGACTGTGACATCCGGGCCGATCAAAGTGATCGAGAACGAGCGTCGAGTCGGCGTTTTATTGCGCGCTCGACGCGGATGCGGCCTGTGTACACTGTGCGACTGTGCGTGGTGTATGTACAGAGCACGCCACCGCCGCCATGCCGGATAATTGACTCCGCTCAGCCAGTCATATGAATGGTAATGCCAAATTTAGGTGCAATCCCCGCGATCCGACGATCGCGTGCTGCTCTACGTAAATTGAACCTACAAAGTTGACGATCATAATATAAATTCAAAAATGTTAAAGTCGTTGTAAATATTGTAGCAGTTAATGCAAACAAGCTGTGTTGGGTTTAAAGATGGCTATTATGCATAAATTGTGTGGCGTGGCTTGTTAGCTTCCTTTCGCTACTTATTCACAAAGGCGAGCTAAGAGCATGTAGTTGTAGCTTGCATAATAATTTCACATTCTGTTTTTTGTAACAGTATTGATTAATAAATTATGTCACAAATTACAAAACTAAGTGGGTAGGTACCTACTTAAACCAAAAGAGATGCTGACGCATTTACTTTGACTAGAAGATTACGCTGACACAGAATAGTAATTTAGTAAACAAAATAAGCGTTTCAGTTTTTTATTTACGACTGAATTCATGAAATTAATTCCTTATAAATATTAAAAAATTCAAATTAGCTCGAAACTCCTTACGGGATTTTATTCGGGAAAGTTTTTTCGTTAGTTAATTACAATAATCATAAATTAACAGGGCTCATGGCAGTGGTGACGAGCGTGTCTGTGATCAAGTGGCTAGTATGCCACGTATCGTACACACACACACGGTATGTATAGCAGAGGTCACGTAGTCGTCGCGACAAGTTTTCCATATGTTCGGGGCTGATGTTATAACAGTTAATCCCCTGCCGGCCGAGGCCCGAGCGAGGCCACATGTCACCGGCCCATTAAACTCGACACCCTAACAAAAAATAATTACTTCACCATACAGCTCCACTGTCTACAACTCGTTCAATTTGTGTTTAATCTCCTTAAAGCGCGACGGACGTAATGAAATTAAAAAGTCACGAATAAATGAACTAAACAACCCCTATGGGACGTATGGGTTTGTTAGTACTTAGTGTGAGACGCGATCGCAGATAACAAGGAATGTTTGTGTGTAATCATGCGTAAGTGGGGGGCAAATACGTACAGTCAAGTTCTTATTCGATGGATTGTAGAAAAGTTAAATAAAACTATGTAAGTCTAAAGGGTTAGTTTTCAATGACCAGCCAAATTTTCACTGGGCGTTCTACCCGTGAATATGAATAACTTTTACTATGGCACCAACTTTAAAATCACGAAAAAAAAAACAGCTGTTTCATACAAAAGTTCAATACCTACTCGACCAAAATGTATGAAACAGCTGATTTTTTTTGTGATTTCAAAGTTAGTCCCATAGTGACAGTTGTTCAGAATCATGGGTAGAACACCCTGGGAAAATTTGGCTGGTCATTGAAAACTAACCCTGTATAACAAGGGTTTGCAAATAATGTTGATAAAGCTATGAATGCTGTATGCTAGAATACGCGTATTGATAGTCTGCATTATGTAACCAATGAGGAACACAGTCATGTTTCATCTTGCAGATGAAATGAAATTATTCATACAGCTAAGATCCTTTGTTGGCAGAATGCATAGATAGGTAGGTACTAAGAGGCGATTAATTAATAATAAGGTAAGGGCTTTGATAGTACGGTATAACGAATCTTCTATCATGGATTCATGGCCAGTCTCCACACTGGTGATTATAATCATTACAAGCGTTTCGCCCCCGATTTCGTCCGCGTTGATTTCGAATTTTCCCATACAAACTTTAACACTTAATTTTCAAACAATCTTACTATGAATGCGAAAGTTTGGACGTATGGATGTTTGTTATTCAATCACGCCAGAAAGACTGAACGGATCTGGATGAAATTTGGCACAGGGATAGGGATAGATTTTAGTTTGAAATAGCACATAGGCTACTTTTATCCTGGAAAATGTAAGGTTCCCGTGGGATAATTTCCGACATCCATGCGGGCGAAGCCGCTGGCAAAAGCTAGTTACTCATAAATATTCAGGATGAAAAGTAATGTCCTTTTCCAGGTCCGAGGCTAACTCTTTGTCAAACAATACTTGATTATTTTAATATTACCTAAGTTAGCCAAACGTTTTTGTTTTATATCCTCTTTCTATTTCCATAGCTTCTGTTCCATTTTAGAATGGCGCAGAATTTTAGGCTACTTAGCATGCAAGAGAGTGCTCTTAAACTTATGCTCTATACAAACTTACTGGGTACCTCCAGTTAAATATCAAACTATCACATTTCTGTGTACATTTCCATCGTCTTTCTTGGCTCAGGTCTTAACTCTTATTATACTATTTCAATATGAGGTGTAGTGATTATCGTCAGGTTCCTGGTTCGAAGATTAGGCTCGGATTAGGTCGAGAGACGGTAATATTAGCCAGAAAAGGCTGTGACGTAACGATCAGGCTTGCAAGGAGGATGAGTATCACATGTTAACTGCTGCTCTCCTGGTAATTGGTCGTTGCACGTCTAGGTTATTGCAGAACTTCATAGAGTTTATTATAGGGTTTATGCATGCAATGTACCTAGTGGAATTAATAGAAAGGGGCTATCCTTTCTCTTACAGAGGGAATTACACAAGGCAGTTTTGTCAAGCAAACATAATAATTCGCAAAACGATTTTTTTTTATAAGTACTGGAATGCTCTTGACTTACATAATTTCTTATTTCTTTTACAAGTCTTTTACGCTCCCACACGCGTCTTCTGTACCGAACTTGACCCCTCTTCACATTTGTTTTTGTTGCGCTTATCTGTTATTGAGCTTTAAGGTTATCGTTGTGTCTACGCATCAACACCATGAGCGGCGAGCCCACCACCACTGGACAGCAGAGGGGAGAGGAGTGCGGGGCGTGGTAACAAATTCCTCCGCGCGAAGCGCCACCGTCGCATTGAACATATCGGTCGACATACAACACGACACGCATTGCAAATATGTAAAACTTAAATTCGTTAATTACACGCCTAATACTATCGAAGAAGACTTTAATTTCATCTCCAAACATATTCTGGTCCTTCAACGCCGGGTGCAGCAGAAGAAATCGTAGCGACCAGCATTAATCGGACGCACGAGGCCATCAGCGAAGTCATCCACGGAACCAGCATAAAACGGTCAGGTCAATCATCATTCTTCATCCTTATCCCTTTGTTCTATATTCAGTGCTTCATTTGTGTTAATATTGTGTGAAATCCTAGTGTTTTATTCCCGTTAAATAGTTAAAAACGCCTAAAGATTTTTGTTTTGCCGTTACCCTCAACTTCGTTTAAATAAAAATAATCCTTTGCAAATCTTTACAAACTAGTATTTTCCACTGTCTACCACAAACTCCAAAATGACTAAACCTCCGTCAGAAGAGGATATAATTAAAGATTTAAATAAAAGAAGAGGTGTTGTTCGCGGTAAATTTCGACTATTCATGAAGTATGTAGACTCTGTAGAAATAATGCCTATTACTGAAACCATTAAAACAGAATTACAAACGCGTTTACAAAAGGCAGATTTATTGTTAGAGCAGTTTTCAGAAATTCAGGATGAAATAGACTTAAAAATCCCTGATAGTCAAACAGAAAAGGAATTATCTGAGAGGGAAACTTTTGAAACCCACTATTATACCTATGTGACTAAAGCTAAGTGTATTATTAACGCAAATAACGCTCAAAATTCTTCTAAAGTTTCTAGTAAAATTCAATTACCTACAATTTCACTTCCTTCCTTTGATGGCTCTTATGATCACTGGTTAGAGTACCGCGATACTTACCTATCTCTCATCCATAGTTCTAAAGAAATAGATAATGTGCAAAAATTCCATTATTTACGGTCTTCTCTTACTGGCAGTGCATTATCGGTGATTAAGTCATTGGAATTTTCCTCTGATAATTACAATATAGCATGGGAGTTAATGGAAAACAGATTCAATAATAACCGTTTACTTGTGCAAAACCATGTAAAAGCTTTGTTTTCTATTACGTCACTTAATAAGGAATCATCTAATCAAATTCGTAAGCTTATAGACACCGTTCTCAAAAATCTACGTTCCCTCAAAACCCTCGGCGAATCGACTGAGTCTTGGGACACCTTAATTATTTACCTAATTACATCTAAACTTGATTCAGTTACTGAAAGAGAATGGGAGACTCATAAAAGTTCAATTATAAATAGTCATAAGCAGTCAAATTCATGTTTATCTCTTGATTATTTGATTACTTTTCTTAAAAATAGGGCTGACGTACTAGAGACTATTCATTTGGCACATAGTAAATCTACCACGGACAATAACGTAAAGAAACCATCACATTCACAACAACCAAACAAATCACATAGTTACACATCAACACAAAATAAACAATCTAATAATAAAAATTCCAAACGTCCTCGTATTTGCACTATGTGTCAAGCTAACCATCCGCTTTATTCTTGCGATTCATTCTTAAAATTATCTATTAACGATAAAATTAAATTCATTAATGAAAAGAAGTTATGTTGTAATTGTTTACGCGGTAGTCATTCGGTAGATGAGTGCTGGTTCGGTCCTTGTAAGCAATGCAATAAGAAACACAACAGTTTAATTCATGATAAATGTGACGATAATTCGGATGCATCCACATCGTCAGCTGTTGCGCTTAATTCACAGGCATCGCCGCAGGATACGACTAGTGCTAATACTTCAAACACTACCACATTACATTCTGCATCTCACACAACACATCAAAGTACTACTCATTCATTATTAGAGACGGTACTGCTGTCTACTGCTTTAGTGGAGGTAGCAGATAAAAGCAATAATTTTGTCACTACTCGCGCTTTATTAGATAACGGCAGTCAGCATTGCTTTATTGCAGAATCTTTATGCAAACGACTAAATCTTAATTTAATACAGTCCACTGTGCAAGTCTCCGGGGTAGGTGACTCGGTGACTAATTCCACACAATCATGCCAAATCCATTTGAGGTCTAAAACTACACAATATAATACACGCTTTAAATGTTTAGTTTTAAAACAAATTACAGCTCAGTTGCCATCTTTAGGTACAAAATCACACATAAATATCCCTGAACATGTACAGTTAGCAGATCCTAATTTTTATTCGCCATCAAGAATCGAATTATTAATTGGGGCAGATAGGTTCTGGGAACTTTTAAATGACGGTCTAATTCGACTAAGTAGCGGTCCATACCTTCAGAGTACTAAGTTGGGATGGATAATATCTGGTTCATTGTTGAATGATAAACCTTCACGCAACAATCGAGTTCAATGCAATTACTCACAATCATTAGATACTCAACTTAGAAAATTCTGGGAGGTAGAAGAAATAATTCCGCAAAATAAATTAACTAAGGACGAGTCTTTATGTGAAAACTTATTTGTGCAAACTACGTACCGCGATAACACGGGACGGTTTTTTGTGCGCATTCCATTAGCTGAGTCTAGTGACACACTAGGAGATACGTATAAACTCGCGCTAAACCGCTTTCACGCACTTGAACTTAAATTAGATAAATCTACACCTGAATACAAAAAATTATATTGTGATTTTATGAATGAATATTTAAGTTTAGGACACATGAGTCGAGTCAATCACTATCCATCACCAAATTATTTTTTACCGCATCACGGTGTTTTAAGAGTTCATAGTAGTACTACAAAACTTAGAGTAGTTTTTGATGGAAGTGCAAAATCAACATCGGGCAAATCGCTTAATGATATTCAGTATATTGGCCCTAGTTTACATAATGACGTTTTCTCGATTTTGTTACGTTTTCGACAGTTTAGATTTGTTGCATGCGCTGACGTCGAAAAAATGTATCGACAAATTAATATTCAACCGGATCAAAGAAACTTCCAGTTAATTCTTTGGCGTGAAAATAAATCGGACGAACTCGGTGTGTACCAGCTTAATACAGTGACATACGGTACCGCGTCCGCTCCATACCTAAGTATTCGTTGCATCAAACAGCTGGTATCTGAGTGCGAGGATGACGTCATAAAGCAAGTAATAGATGAAGATCTGTTTGTAGACGATTTAATCACGGGTCATGATAATAAACAATGTTTATTAGACATTTGTACCAAAGTTAATGATGTTTTAAAATCTGGTTGCTTCCATTTACGTAAATGGTTGTTTAATCTGGAGACTTCTACAACAGATCAAACAAAAGAATTGGCTTTAGGCGAAAATTGTTTAACTAAAACTCTCGGTCTTGGTTGGTTGAATTATTTAGATTTATTATATTTTACTACAAAAATTGATCAAACTTTCACTCATGTGACTAAGCGCGTTATCTTGTCTGTTGTCTCACAGGTGTACGACCCATTAGGCTTATTATCACCCTCAATTATAATTGCAAAAATACTTTTACAAAAACTATGGCTTTGTAAGTTAAGTTGGGACGATCCAGTACCTAACAATATTTTGTTTATGTGGAAAAACTTTATTGACACGCTTCAACATTTACAAAACATAAAAATTCCTCGTCATGTTAGACAAGTGAATACAAACTACACAGATTTACATATTTTCACGGATGCATCACAGGATGCATATGGTGCATGTGCATACATAAGTACATACAACGATAATTCACCGGTCACTGTTAGACTACTTTGTGCTAAGAGTAAAGTCGCACCAATTAAACCAGTTACAATACCGCGACTTGAACTATGCGGAGCTTTAGTTGGTGCTAAGTTATATCAAAAAATTATTCAGTCATGGAGATTAACTTTTGATAACACATACTTTTGGTCTGACTCCACGATTGTCATAAACTGGATTAAAACTTCACCTAATCTGTTAAAACCATTCGTTCAGAACAGAGTAGTGCTAATCAATGAGTTGACTGGTGAGTTACCGTGGTTACATGTTGCTGGTAAAACCAACCCGGCTGATCTTTTATCTCGCGGGCTCACGCTCGACGCGCTTCAAAACTCAGATATTTGGTGGCACGGGCCAGCATTTTTAACCGAAATTAACACTGATTTTAAACAAAATAATCACGATGAAATAATTAATTTGCACGATTTACCAGAAATTAAATCAAATGTTAATTCTTTATTTACACAATCAACTTTTACTAGTATTTTTACCTTTGAACGTTTTTCAAATTTTAATCGCATGAGACGTGCAGCCGCTTACTTGTTCCGATTCATTCATAATGCACGAACCAAGGTCAGAACAGAACGTAGCACTGGCGCGCTTACGTCTGATGAATTAAGTAAAGCAACTTTAGTTTTAGTACGGTTAGCACAGCAAACGTCATTTCCAATCATTTTTAATGCATTAATAAAAAAATTACCTATTAAATCTATGAGAAATATATCTAGTCTTGATGTGTTCCTAGATTCCGATTGCATTATTAGAGTGGGAGGTAGATTAGTAAATTCACATACCTTCTCGTATAGTAAAAAACATCCCATATTATTGTGTTCCAAACATACTTTCACGCGACTTCTTTTCCAATTTGAACATAAACGTCTACTTCATGCTGGTCCACAACTGCTCTTAGCTACTATTAGAGAAAGTTGGTGGCCACTCAAGGGTCGTGATTTAGCCAAGCAGACAGCGCATAAGTGCATTACATGTACTCGCCAGAAAGGGAAGGCAATATCAGTAAAAATGGGTAACTTGCCTCCTGAAAGACTGGAACCGGGGTATCCTTTCTTGCGCTGCGGTGTAGATTATGCGGGACCTATGTTCATATTGAATCGCAAGGGAAGGGGTTCAAAACTGGAAAAATGTTATGTTTGCCTATTCATATGTTTTACTACTCGTGCAATACACTTAGAATTAGTCACCAGTCTAACTTCTGAGGCATACTTATTGGCTTTAAAAAGGTTCCTATCTCGTCGTGGAAAACCCGCGCAAATATTTTCCGACAACGGAAAAACGTTTGTAGGCGCACTAAAGGAATTCTCTCAATTTTTAACTACTAATGAAAATAATATTTTAAATTTTGCTGCAAACGAAAATATTAAGTTTAGCTTTATTCCTCCCTATTCACCACATTTTGGAGGTTTGTGGGAGGCAGGGGTTAAATCCTTTAAACATCATCTCCGTCGTGTAGGAAACGTAAACTTCACTTATGAAGAATTTTCCACTTTATTGACACAAATAGAAGCCCTCCTAAACTCCAGACCTATGTATCCCATGTCTTCAGACCCAAACGACTTACTCCCTCTCACACCAGCCCATTTCCTGATTGGCCGGCCGCTCGTTGCTCCTGCCTACGAAGACCTCACAGCTGCAAACACTTCACGCTTGGTCCGCTACGAGCGCATCGAACAGACGAGGCAGAACTTCTGGAAGCGGTGGTCGCAGGAGTACGTCTCGGAGCTGCAGACGAGGAGTAAATGGCAATCCAACACCGACACAATAGCACCTAATACCTTAGTGCTCATTAAAGACGACAATTGGCCACCCTTGAAATGGCGTCTTGGACGAGTCATAAGTACTTCACCGGGCAAGGACGGACTAGCACGCGTAGCTGACATTAAAACAGCTAACGGAGTAATACGAAGATCATACCCCAGATTGTGTCCGCTGCTAAAAGAGGAAGAACCCTAACTCTTCTCTCAACTTCTACCTACTTCTACTTCTTCGTTGGAGGCTGTTACTCCAAGGCGGGGGGCATGTCTACGCATCAACACCATGAGCGGCGAGCCCACCACCACTGGACAGCAGAGGGGAGAGGAGTGCGGGGCGTGGTAACAAATTCCTCCGCGCGAAGCGCCACCGTCGCATTGAACATATCGGTCGACATACAACACGACACGCATTGCAAATATGTAAAACTTAAATTCGTTAATTACACGCCTAATACTATCGAAGAAGACTTTAATTTCATCTCCAGACACGTTGCTATGCAGATTTGACTTTGAGGCGCAGAAAACCTCAAATGGCGCAAATATTAAGGCGAGTAGTAATAGTAACGCCAACTAGCGCCACCATTAAGAAAAAAATCATAAGTCTGGATATATGGAACATTTTGAAATATCCTATTTTCACAGTTTTAGTCAGATGAGGTCAAAACAATCAACACTAAACCTCCTAGGTTCGAAGCCTTAGCAGTTAAGGCCAAAAATCGCCGTTTTTGGCGTTAACTGTGTTCCATATTTCTAGACTTATAATTTTTTTCTCAATGGTGGCGCTAGCTGGCGTTACTACTCGTTTGAGTCATTTGGGGTTGAACAATAGGGCCATGGGGTCCGAGTGTCATCAAGTATTTCGGGACATCGCCAAGGTTAATCGACTCTTCGCTTGACCCGAGGGCTGGCCAATTTTTAGGTCAAAGACTCAGCATTGCCACCCAACGTGGCAACGCTGCCAGCTTTTTGGCCACTTTTCCCACTAACAGCGATGCGGACGAATTTTTTTGATGCCCAATGAGCTCTCTTCTTTATAATATGTACTTGTTCAGAGGCCAGCATATCAAGCTACCCCAATCTGTCAAATTTTCCCAATTAAATATTAACCTTATTTCTTTGTGGTAAAGTTGAAAATCTATCAAAGAAATTTGACAGATTTTGGTAGCTTGATGGCCTCTGTACATAATATTTATATTTTAATAGGTATCAGCGCCCACCCTCGATTATCATTATAGAATAGCCGATTTTATTGTACTTAGCATATAGAATTAGGGACAGTTTAGGTGCAAAACTAGATTTAAAATTAACATAGAGAAAAAAAAAACAAGTAAACGAAATGTGCTGGTGAGAGTAGTTAGCAGAAGCAGTTGAGTTTACGAGCTTGCGACGAATTAGCACCAAAGTAAATTAGGCATTAAGTCTGTAAATAGCACTACAATAATTGTTATAAGCGAAGTGCTGGACAGTTTGAACCAAATTAGGGATACAAACAACGTACCTTCCTAATTCAGGTACCAGGTGGCAAGTCTAGCCTACTAAAGACATCCGCTTCTCTCATTTGACTTTTATAACTTTCACGACAAGGTAAACAGCTGACTTTTAAAGTTTATCCTATACTCATTAAACAGCGATTTAAATGCAATTAACACAATTAAAATAAGTCTTGTACACGATAAAATTACAAGTTCAAGGCATTTAATTATGCCTGAACATTAGCGTATTGAGTGAAGACTGAAGTAGGTATAGATATGATTGTCTATTATCACTATTGTCGATTATACCCACATCCCTCTTGGGAAACGTTATGAAAGTTTAATAGAGTCAGCATTGAGTTCATGTCCTTTGCACAAGTCTCCTTTATGTACCCTGCTATGTTAGTTTACGGAGAGAAATTTCCATTACCTATAGACATTTTGTGAAAAGAGGAAGACCCGTGTGGCCGTGTCTCGTGTTTGAGCCGAATATTTTCGCCAGCCAACCGTGAAATGGTTGCGGCCGCAGTTTTTATCATATTTACTCTAATTTAGAGTGATAATATTGACCGTATTTTTGGCGTTTAATGTCGGACAAGCGCTTGTTGAAATATTAAAAAAAAAAAATTACTAGTTTATTTGTTGGTACGTAATTATGAGGGGCGCTGATGGCTTTAATTGTTGATAGCGGTTCGTCGGCTCGCGCTTTATAATGGCATAAAGAGCAAAAATAAACACGTTGAAAAAGCTTCACTCCTGGCCTGGCTTGATGTCTGTTGTCACCCCAAATTCCTTTTCTGTTCGAGAGGTCTTTGGCCTGAACAGGGACTGTAACCGGCTGGTATACCTACCTACGATCCCCAAATTACGAGTCATACCATCTAAAAGAAATTATTTTTTTTAATCAAATTTGAAACTGCATTCAAAGGAATACTGGAAAATAGTAACTTCAAAGGAGATTATTAATTCTAACATCTGGTCGTTGGTTCTCGGAAGTCTTGAGGCGGTTGCGGTGAGGGTAGTCGTGGAATATCGAGCGTGCTCGATGCTCGCCCTGTTGCCTGCACACCGTCTTATTTTAATGATGACACTATTCAATAAATTTAGTCGATGTCGATGAATTTTATATGAAATGAAATGGGCACTAAGTATGTAGTGTGTTTGGCTGTTGCATAGGTATATTAATGTCATCAATAAACTGTGGGTAGAGTTCTGAACGATTTGAGGATTAGATACTAGGTTAATCGTTGAGGAGCTCGTGGCTAAGTAATAACAGCCGCACGGGTCGATCCATCAAGTTAAGCTACGCTTGCCGGGGTTGTCCGTGGATGGGTGACGATCTTTACATACCAAAACTCCTCCGTGCCTCGGAAAGCACGTTAAGCCGTTGGCCCCGGCTGTAATTCGTGGATCTTTGTCAATCGTTACGGGTCGTCAGAAGCCCGAAAGTCTGACAACCAGTCTTACCAAGGGGTATCGTATTACCCAGTTACTGGGTTGTGGAGGTCAGATAGGCAGTCGCTCCATGTAAAATACTGGTATTCAGCTGCATCCGGTTAGACTGGAAGCTGATCGCAATGGGAAAAGGCTAGGCAGATTAATACTGGGTTAATCGTTGGTATGCAGTTGATATTTGTAGGGTGTTAGGTTACTAGGTATATGTGTATGTGACTGCGCCCGCGGTATAAACAACATAAGTTAGTCGCAAATAAACGTAGATTACAGTAACACGTATTGTTCTTTCACCGTCTTGTTAACCTTGCATCATATTTACCTAACCAAATAAAATTATACATAAAGAATTTTTTTTAATATCTTTATTAATTTATAGAGGGTTTGATCAGTATGACCATGTCACCCTCATAGGGGCATTCTATGTTTATCTACGCTTAATACCTAGATGTACAATTTTATATAATTTTTTTGCTGACCTGGACAAGGGAGCAACCAAGATACTATTATACATGCCAACATTAATAGAATTAAAACCATTTTCTATGAAATAGTTACTCCTCATAAAGTATTTCTTTTTAAATTGTTGCTCAGTCGTTTTCAATAATTATTAAGAAAGATATATATCAGTGTCTATAAAGCATTTGCACAGAATATTTAGTTAGCTGCGGTGCGGTGTTTGGGTAGTTGGGTACAGTGCACAGTGGGCTATTCCGGTTGGTGGCGGTGGCAGGGGCGCCAACTGTCGCTGGCGGGGCGGTAGCGGAGCTGCGGTCGCCCCGGCCGTCTGTACGCCTTGAATTCCTAACTCGGGGGCGAACAAAAATAACATAACGAGTCGAGCTTGTAATAACATTTGTCCTAATATATTACTATTGTGACGGCTAACAGCGTGCCGGATTTATATACTACCGTGCGAACCGTCACCTTGTTATTTATTAATATTAATGCCGGCTGTCTGCACCCAAATTATTTTTCATTAGATATGCGAGCTAGAAGACTTTCCCCGTGTTTAACACGTTAATATTGTGTGTAAGCAAATCTTTTGATGCGCGGATTTTTCTTCGTTAATTTGCTTGATGTTTTGTGTCTTGATTTGTGTGGAGTTTACGTCGAGGCGACGCACAGGCATACGTTTTAATATAAAAGAAAATAAAGTCACGTAAGACATTATTGCCTGCGATCATACGAATGTAGCAGAATGAGTGCCTAATAAAGAGAATAATTTTATTATATTGTTTATCCGATGAGAAGGTAAACAGAAGTATCTATCTGCACTGGCCGTCAAAACAATCGAGCCACCCATTTGCGTTTACAAAGTGGTTATCTATCTTATATATAAAATTCTCGTGTCACAATGTTCGTTCCCGTACTCCTCCGAAACGGCTTGACCGATTCTCATGAAATTTTGTGAGCATATTGAGTAGTTCTGAGAATCGGCTAACATTTATTTTTCATACCGCTACTTTTTATCCCGGTCTACGCGGGTGAAACCGCGGGGCGCAGCTAGTTTTATATAAATATTAAAACAAAGTCCTGACTGACTGACTGACTCATCAACGCCCAGCCCAAACCCTTGGACCTAGAAAGCTGAAATTTTGCACAGAGGTTCCCTTTATAATGTAGACAAGGAATAAGGCGTGATGTTATGGTCAATTACTTAAGTCTTGTAAATGTAGGTGCAATAACTGTTTAGCCGGGGATCGTGGAAGGCGCACAAGTTCCCATGATCCCCGGTCCAGGTGTGGGAAGGGAACACCGGGATGGTTTTTAGTCAGTAAGAGTCTAACAGACCCCCTTTAGAACGATTATTTTTTCTAATTAATACTTGGACTTTGAATAGCATTATAAGTACCTACATCGGTTTGGTAAAATCAAACCATTTCAGAACTAACCACTTCAAATACATTAAAGCTTAAAAGTGAATAAAATCGATGATTGGTTTTAGCGCCGCAAGCGCCAATGAATTGAAAAAGACTACAAAAAAACTGTCACCATGGCGGTACACATGGTGTCATAAAATGGTGCCACAGTATTTAACAAAGCGACACGTTCTTTACGCACTATAAATATAACATGCGAGGTTAATCTAGGTTTAAAATTTTGCGGTTACCGCTCGCAGCTTTATTTTTGTCCATTTTTAGTTTATTGGTGGTATTCCTTTGTTGAACACTATGCACATAATAATACCTATATATTTTATTAATACTTACCTATGTGATAAACGTATATACCTCATCATCATCTGCCTAGCCTTTTTCCCACTAAGTTGGGGTCACCTTCCAGTCTAATCGGATTCAGCTAAATACCAGTATGGAGCAACTGCCTATCTGACCTCCACAACCTAGTTACTGGATAATACTGACTTCCGAGACTTTGACTTCCGGAAACTGTCGTCGTAACTGCCCGTAACTACTGTCAAAGATTCGCGAATGACAGCCGTGCTTTCCGAGACACGGAGGGGTCTCGGTATGTAAACATGGTCACCCATCCACGGACCGACCACGGCAAGCGTAGATTAATCTGATCGATTGACCCGTCCATTTAAACAATTACCTGCTTAAATATTTAATTTAGATTGTTTCAGACGAGCACTAATCCTGCCGACAAACTGCCACGCAGTTTGGCAGGTTTATAAAATGTGTACAGAAATGTTTGGTCCGAAATAAATGTTTTTTTTTTGTTATTACTTAGCCACGAGCCCATAAAAGTACTATGGATAATATAGTTTAATATGGCTGTCGAGGTGTATTTTTGGGGTACCTACATATAGACAATTTCCTTGGAAACTTGTTTATAAGTTGGCAGTAGCTTTTACCTCCTGACACTTCTAAGAATCCCGTCTCTCGGTAGGTAGACCTAGTACTCTAACAAGACTCGAAAAACTACAAATAAGTGCCTTAAAAGAGTTGTAAAACATTGTATTAAAAAGCAAACGCCTACGATATTACAAGTTTTAGATCTTTCCAAATCAAATCAAAAGTTTATTTGCTAGAAATACTTTTTTGGTAAAGGTGACATCGTATAACCTAAGAGTAATTCTGTGTTCTGCCAAGCAAGCAGCAGTAAGCAGGCGTGCAAAGTCTACATACATTCTTATTTTATTGCTCACATCGCAAGCAGTTTCTGTCTTATATTGGCCAGCTAACAGCCCAGATCTAAACCCAATAGAACATTGTTGGTGCGAAGTCAAAACAAAGGTTTCAAATGAACAGTGTGGCAATTTAAGAGAGCTGTACGACGTTTTCTTAGAAGAATGGAACTCTATCTCTCTTGCGAAATGTCAAAAATTGAAGAGTCAATGCCTCGCCGCGGTAGAGCAGTAACCGTGGATTTGCTACTAACTATTAATTTTAGTTTAAAATGTATTAAATTGCTTTATTTCTTTACGCACTTCACATTAATGTTATTTATTTAATCAAAGTTTCATATATAACAACTCTCGAGCAGTTTAATTAATCGTTCTTAATTATTTGTCCAGCTTCATTACTATACTTTACAAAATAAACATGATTTGTAAAAAAAAAATGTTAGCTATTTTATTCTATATTCCTATTCCCGTTTGCTCTATCCATGTGGCTATTTCATAATATAACTAGTTACTTCTAGGAAGGAACACATAACACACACACACACACATGACATGATTTAGATAAAAATTTCAGGAACTTCAAATCGTTCTTAATTATATGATCACAACTTAATTTTTAATTTATATTCAATATTCTTATAACTAAATACTAATGTTCAATTTTTATGTTCCATAAATTCATTCCACCCGCATAATTAAATGTTTCCACCAAACTACAAAAATGTTTGCGACATAAACAAACTTTGGCTCAAATATTTGACCCAGGCTTCATTCTTGTGATTTTGCAGTGATGGGCTTTCAACTATGTTGAGCTTAGCTTTCAGTCTAAGTAGATTCTATACTGAAATATCTATTATCAACATTTTATTAGGAGCGAGTGCCATCTAATTATTACTGTCAACAAAAGACTGGACACTAAGAACCAATATCCTTAATTTTGATCTTGAGCTTCTGACTATGTGGCAGTAATGTAGGACTTAACATATTGTTGTAAGGCACCTAGGTGCCTTAAAATGAGTACCAAGCAAGTAGGTACTTGGTAAGTACGTTACATTCTCCTATAAAGGAAAGTGAACTCTATTGAAATAGGTTTTTTTTGGTTTTAAAAGTGGTGGTCGAAGGCGCTTTTATTTCGCTACACAATGAAATATTTAGTATATAAAATCATTTTATATTGACCCCAAATGAGCGCGGTTTGGGAACAAAACCAATTCATATTAAATTATAATTTTGAATCTATTAATAACGTGTGCCGAACGTAGGTAATTAATTATCCTGTTGCATAGGTAACAGCTGCTTTGTTGTTAACAGACGTTCTGATCGCATGCAATTAATATATTCAATTTTGTGCTACAATCCAACACCATATTCAATTAATCCGTTTAGAATAATATAGTTTATATTCCCGATTCAGAACTGGACAGAAATCGCTAATCGGTAGGAAGTGTACTTCTGCCTAGGTATATGAGAAAGGAGGCATTTGCCGAGCGGTGAAACAGATATACAGGGTATATCAGAAGCCACCAGGGTTGCGGGTTGTTCGAAAGAGATACCGAGGCCCTGGCACAGGCAACTGAAGAAACACGGGTGGGTTTTAGTCAGTAAAAGTCCGCCCAGAGCGGGAGAAGTCATTTGATGATTACGCATCCACAAAAAAAAAAAAGTCCATCAGAAAGGTGTGGTAAAATTTATGGGTGTGGTACAGACCATCGAACTAAACAACTTTCTCCATGGGACCAACATCGTAATCGAAAAATTTGATCAGCCATCCCATACTTTTGGGCCGAGTAGGTAGTGAAGCTTTGTACGGGACAGCAGATATTTTTTCTTGATTACGATGTTGGTCTCACACGGAGAAAGTTCAGTTTGATGGTTTGTTTGTACCACACCCTTAAAGACCACACCGTCAACATAAGGCTTTGCCAACCAGCGCATGTCTCTGAATAAATTAGATCATTTATCAGCAATCGAAGCGTCTTATAACAGCTCTATTAGAATTAAATACTATTCGTAAATAATTAACATGACAAGATACTACCACCTTATCGCCTACAATATGTACATAATTACTATTTGATTTGCTTATTATTGTTTGCTAGAGTAATAGATATCGTTACACTGATCAACGAAGTCTAGAGAACGCCAACTACCTATACAGGTTGGTCAAAAAGTCGTAGATCAAACGAAATAGGGAGATAAAGGAGGTCGTTTGTAACAAAAAATCTTTCTACAGCATGGTCATAATTCAATTGCCCTAAAAATTAATTGCTCTTGTTTGGTACCCAGAGCCGACGCTGTTAACACGCAGTCAAGCGTAGCTTTCCGATTATGGGCGCGTTACAGGGCTACAGGAGATGTTGCTGAACGTCACTGAGGAAGATACAGGGTCACTACTCAGAGACAAGACCGCTTTCTGCAAAATGCTGCGAGGAGGCAGCCTCAAATTAAGACTTGCCAGCTGGTAGGAAGACTCCAGTCTCAATACCAACTGGTCATCAGGAACCAAACCGCCAGGAGAAGATTGCATGAAGTTAATCTTCACGCTCGCGGACCGTTTAGAGTTCCAGCTCTTCGACGCGGAAATCGAGGGCGTCGATTATTATGGGCTTACGCACATTTGCTCTCGACCGACACTCAGTGGATTCGTGTTCTGTTGAGTCGCGCTTTGGATTTCACCCCGATTCAAGAAGAGGGCGTGTTTGGCGAGTTCCTGGTTGCCATAGTTATCACCAAAATCCTCAGGAAGTACATCCGTACAGGGTGGTGTGGACTGGAATTTGTCTGGGTGCAAGAACGAACCTTGTTTTGATACGAGGCAATTTAAATGCGGAACAATACTGTGACGAGATTGTGCAACATATGGTCATCCCTTACTGACAGTAGTATGGCCAAGATTTCATGTTCATGCAAGATAATGCGCGAGCACAAAGCCAGGCTGGTGATAAAGGTGCTCTGCGAGAACAATATCACGCCATTACGTAGAGTGGTCTACCCAGTCCGCTGATTGATCTCAATCCCATAGAACATGCGTGGGATATTGCGCGGGAGAAGAGCGTTCAGTGACCTTTCCCAAAATTTGAATACGGAAGCAGACCTTTTTGCACATGTTTCTAGAGGATATTCCACAACAGTAGACGACCTGATGACTCAGAATCAGAATCAGATTCTGATTCTGATGACTCGGCATGCCACGCCGATGTAGAACCGTCGCCCAATGCTTTGAGAGGACCAACCAACTTGGGAGGTTGGTTGGGAGATTATTAAAAAGTTGCTAGGAATGTTTTTTTATTTAATGTAATCTGGGCATTCGTTTTTTTTTAATCTGCATAAAAGTGATTTTTATGTTTTTGGTACCTACCATTTTAGATTTTTATTTTTTCACTAACAACACTTTTATTTAATCCAATCATAGAGCAACAATTAAAATCTGTAATAAATTACACTTCTATTGATATAAAATATAAAATTAAAATAATTACTATGATTAGGTAACTTACCCTTGTTCCTTAGACTTTGTTGAATAGTGTAGGTAACTGATTGTCTAACTCTAAAAGCTTATCGACACTTTTTTAAATGAATGATACTCTAAAAACTTTTTGCGCTTCTAATAAAAATAAAAAAAAAAATAAAATAATCTTTATTTCGGATAAGCATCATCCATATATGGGTTAGTAAGCAAAAATAAACAAAAAGATAACTTATACCTATGTTAGTAAACTTATAATCTATTTAGCGACAAGGGTGCTATTCGAAATGCATCTTCGAACAACATCACCTAACAAAGGAGAATCGTACCTCCCCGCTATGGTCTTCAGGATGGAGTTGGAGCTGTCCCGCACTCTGCAGAGCAAAGAGGCAGATTTTTGTCTGACGATGGCGTGGAAGCCATCGACACGTGCTTGTGCAAACATACCAGATGCACTGCAGAAAGGGGGCAGCCCCATCAGCATCCTGAACCCGTTATTATACTGGACCCGTAGGGCGCTGATAGCCCGCTGAGTAAAGTTGGTCCACAGGCTGCACGTGTAAAACACTTGGCAATAAGCTTTAAAAAGCGTTATTTTGATTGCTTTGCTACAGCGTGCAAACCTAATGATGCACACTTTTTTAAGAATTGAGCCTCTTTTTAACTTTCTGGCCTTTTTTCACAGTTGGTCGTAGCAACTAAGTTTACTCTAGCCTACCCCAACCAATCCGGTTAGGTTAGGCCAATCTAACCTAACCGGGTAGTATAGCCTGATTGGACAGTTCCAAAACTGTGACCAACTGCGCAATAGACGAGCGAGGGAAGCGAGCGGTGCAGCGGCCGGCGAGCGCTACATCCAAGTTGGTCGCAGTTATTTGACTATTTAGTATTTTAGAACTCTAAAATAGCAAATTTTTTGAAGTTCACAAAAAGAGGCGCGATCATTATATTAGAGGTTCGATTAAATACATGCCATAGGTATCTAGGTTACAGAAACAACATGTAACTTGTACTTACCTAAAAATATATTTCATGTAAGGTACCAAGAAGCGAAACCTCTATCAATAACGACGAAGTAAACAAACGAATTTATAAGAAATACAATCACAATATTTTAGATGGTTTATGAATTATAAAGAGCCCACATAATATTTTAACAGATATTTTTCAGAATATAGCCATTCATTACTTAAGTTAAGCACTTAGGTACTTCGCGAAATAATGTTTATTTTATAATAGCCGTTGCCCGCGACTTCGCCCACGTGGATGTCAGAAATTATCCCACGGGAACCTACTACCGGGATATAAAGTTTTTTTTTTTTTTTTTATAAATCCAATAAATTATGAAAACACTAATAGGAATCTGCGACTAAAGGCAAAAACAACATGACTGCCACTTGTACAAAACAATGCAAGTAGCTGGCATGCTGTCGTGACATTGACCAATAAGAAGTTGATATGGCATACGGCATGCCAGCTACTTGTACCAGCTACAGGCATGTGTATTTTCGCCCTAACGTGTTCAATAAGGTAAACGTATTCTAAAAAAGTATTATGTAGAATACAAAAATTCGATTCTAAATTGAATAAAAATAGTAGGTACGTAATACTTACGTTCTCTAACTTCTTGAACGATTTATAAGAGTCAAACAGGGAGAAAATGGATTACCGCGGAGCTACGGTTACATTGGCGGCGCTTTCTCAGGCAAACGGATATGGAAAAATGTGCCACTTGCCTCCGGACATACTCGGTTGTTACCGGTTAGTTTTTCAGATTTATGTTTTACCTTACCGATTTTACCTCCCTAGATATACCTACTGATTTTACCTCCCTAAGTAGAGAAATTAAGTCAAAAAGTTACCTACATAAATTACCTACTTGTTTTGATTTTCAGTTCAGTTTCAACTTCTAAACAAAATTGAATAAATATCAATAAATTTCGAGAGAACAATTTTTCTAAATACCTCCAGTCAAACCAGTCTCCAAAATTCCTTAGTCTTAAAACATGCACCAGAAGTGCATGTTTTAAGACTTTTTTTTCTACTTCTATTCTACGTTCTATGACTAGAAGTCTCATTTCTGCTCAATATCAAAAGTCTACATCCAAGTTTTATCTTATAAATTCTCTGGTTATATAATTCCCAGAACGTCAAAATAATCACGGTGTATTCCGCTGCGATAGGAGATAGATAATAAATTAAAAGGGACGACTGGACGATGAGTAATGAGCCCTGTTGAACATAAATTTGTATTGTCGTTACTTATTTGACCCTGTACCAGTTTTGACAGCGAAATCCCCCATTTAGTAAATTGGCAGCTACAATCATTAATATTAATGAGGAAGATGCACTTTTATCTAATATTGCCCGATCGTTAAAAATAAAAATTATGTAGTTTAAAAAAAACAAAAAAAAACGCGCTTTTATCACGCACTAAAAGTTATAAAACTATTTTTCTCCTGGCTCCATCGTCAGATCAGCTCCCAGATACCAAATTATAGTATAGTCATCCGAACTACAAATACATACAAAGTTTCATCAAAACGAATCATGTAACCCCAAACTCGAGGGCTTAATTAGTAGCCATTGAAGAATACCACTATCCACCTCCTGGCTCCATCATCAGACCCTCGTAACCAAGTCCAATCTATTGGTCTCGTCAAACCGAATCATATGAGCTCAAATTCGAGGGGTTTACTAGTAGCCACTGAAGAGTTCCACTATCCACCTCCTGGCTCCATCATCAGATCAGCTCTAAGATAACAAATTATAGTATTGTCACCCGAACTACATGTACGTACAACGTTTAATTTCGATACGACAATTATAAGTAGGTTAAAATTGACTTCCATGATTTTTTTACATTGTTAGTTAGTTAAATTAGTTAGTTACAAGTGAAGCTAATAAAAGCGTGTTAAAAATCACAGGATAAACCGCTGGGGGCTAAAGATTGCCTGAAAATTTCATAACAAATAGCTCCACCCGTTTTGGAGTCCATGGGAACATACATACCTACATACATACATCCATTTTTCTATAAATAGATAATACACATGCATGTATGGGAGTTGTAGAGTAGTATTGAATTACAACAGCTTTAATTGTATCTTCTGCGCTTCCCGGTTGAGCTCAGAGTAATTAAGATTGCAGGGGCATTATAACAAATTATTACAATGGACGTCTATGTAGAGTTAGTCACATTTATGCTGGTATGTGTGCTTGCAAATCAATTCAATTGCTAGCACGCTCTCTGAAGTCCTGGAAACCATTTTTATTTCTGTCGTGATTCTAAGATTTTCCTTGTTTTTCAATGACTGGTAAAGCCGCTGATCAGTATATCACACGTAAGCTAAGATTGGTTCTCAGAAACAGCAAAAGCACATCAAATCACTTGGTAATAGATTACCTATACAAAAAACTTTAAAAAAAACACTTTAAAGTGAAAAATAACTGTAATTTTGGAATTCAGTGTCATTTTAGTTTTTTGCCATCGCGGCACCGACTTTCAAAATTAAAGTTATTTTTCAAATGAGTTTTTTTTTTTGTAAAAACGTTTTTTATTTTTCACTTTTTATACATATAAAGTACCTACCCCACACCAATTCGTATATAGAATCTACACTACTTGTGATGACTACTACTTCCTGTATTATAAATAACGTCATCAAGATACAAAAATAACTTTTTTACAAAAAAAAAAAACTGTAAAAAACTTTTTTACAAAAAAAAAAACAACCGATTTCCAAACAAATACTACAATGTGAAAAATAACTAATTTCGGAAGATTTTTTTTTTCGGAAGACTGGGTCTGTATTTTAGTTTTTTGCCACCGATTTCCGAAATTAAAGTTATTTTTCACTATGTAGTATTTGTTTGGAAGTCGGTTGTTTTTTTTTGTAAAAAAGTTTTTTATTTTTCACTTTTTCGTGGGTCACTCTGCAATTTATCTAAGTTACAATAGCCTAATGTCAGCTGCTCATTACCTTTTACGAAATATTGCTTTTCCCGATACAAGGACGTTAATTGTTGAGGAGTTCTCCCAGTAAGGAACCAGAAGTACTGGAACTGATGGTTAAGTTACCATCAGTTCCTCTTCAACACATGTATTTTGACGAACATAAATTCTTAGCAATAATCAAATCACAACCCGTGAAATACGTATTATTGAATAGTTCTGATGGCCATCTGTGGCCTTCGTCCTCAGTTCCACTTCACCAAATGGTGCTTTCCGGGAGCAAATGCACGAGTTACTATAAAAATACCCAAATCGCTACAGGTGTGTCTATAAAATTTGAAGTTTCTCCTCAACTTCTCTGGGATTCCATCATCAGATCCTGGTTTCCTTATCATGGTACCACCTTTAAGATATCTCCTTTCCAACAAAAAAAAAATCATCAAAATCTGTTCATAAACGACGAAGTTATCCGCGAACACACATAAAAAAATATATATTAGGTCTTTACCTATGAAATTGCCGTTCTGCAGTACTGGCCATTTCAAATCAATATAATTTTTGTTTGGCTAAGAATTCTAATTTCAAATTAATTGTATTTTAAAAACATGGATTTTTTTTTTCCAAAAGTTGTCATTTGTTTATTGATTAGTGTTACATTTTCATCGCATTTCAATCTTTTTCGTCATCATGGATACGTTAAAAATTCGAGTAATTATGGAATATGAGTACCGTCGTGGCAGCAACGCGGCACAAGCGCACGCAACATCAACGACGTTTACGGAGCTAACACTACAAACCAACGCACCACTTGTTATTGGTTTGCTCGCTTCCGTTCTGGAAATTTCGACCTGAAAAATGAACCTCGCGGTCGTCCGAAGACTTTGGTCCACAATGATGAATTAAAGGCGATTGTGGAAGCTGATGATACACAATCTACGGCTGAATTAGCAGCAGCTTTCGACGTTAGCGTCAAAACAATATTGGTCCATTTGCGTCAAATTGGCCAGGTAAAAAAGCTTGACAAATGGGTGCCCCACGAACTCAATGATCGCCAGCGCGAAGTACGCGTCGAGACGTGCCTTGCACTGCTCAACAGACACACAAAATGAAGGAATTTTGAACCGCATTGTTACCTGCGATAAAAAATGGATTCTGTTTGATAAACGCAAGCGATCAGCAAGTTGGTTGGATCCTGGTTCAGCACCTAAACAATGCCTTAAACGAAAACTTACCCCTAGAAAAGTGATGGTCATTGTTTGGTGGTCTAGCGCCGGTGTAATTCATCACAGCTTCTTACCAAACGGGGTGAGCATTACTTCAGATGTGTACTGTGAAGAACTGAACGCAATGATGGAGAAGCTGGCACATCTCCAACCAGCATTGGTCAATCGCTCGTCTCCGCTGCTCCTGCACGACAACGCGAGACCTCATACTGCACAGCAGACGGTCTCCAAGTTGCAAGAACTAGGGTTGGAAGCTCTCCGTCATCCGCCCTACTCACCGGACCTTGCGCCTACAGACTACTACTTTTTCCAGAATTTGGATAACTTCTTGGCGGGAAAAAAATTCAATACCCGAGAGGCAGTACAAAATGCCTTTGAAGAATTTGTTGCCTCCCGTCCAGCTGATTTCTTTAAGAAGGGCATCAATAAACTGCCACTGCGTTGGCAAAGATGCATTGATTGAATGGGTGATTGCTTCGATTAATACAAATAAAAAATGCATGAAAAAAATTCGTTTAAATTTTTTCATACAAAACGGCAATTTCATAGGTAAAGACCTATTATATACGGTCGAATTGAGAAACCTCCTTTTTTTGAAGTCGGTTAAAAATTGGATTAAATACGTATTATCGAAGCTAACTCAAAAACTATCTTTGCAAAGTTAATAAATTTTATATGGGACCATCGCGTAAGCTTCGCTCTACCAAACAAAAAAAAAATCTAAATCGGTCCACAATTGACGAAAATATCGATAAACAGACATAAAAAAAAGAAAACTTACGTACAGAAGCACTTAAAACCTTCTCCTTTTCTGAAGTCGAAAGATTGAAAAAGGTTTCAGAACCCGGGAAAATTATAAAATTTTCAATCAATTGAGAATATAGCAATCCACTGTTGGACATGGGGTCCTCCTAAGTAACACCACAATATCGGATTCTCCCCCTTCCAAATCCTAGCTGTCCCAGCCGATTAAGTCATCGATCCATCTAACTGGGGTCTGGGGTCCCACGCTGAGCTGCTAGGTACATCATACATCTGTGACAATACAAATATGATGAAAGCTCTGTCATAACTTCTTACAAAGTTTTTCAGGGCACTTGTGTCTGTAATTCGGGTTATTTACCCGTTGTATCTGATATCGTCGTCGGAAGTCGTACGGATGCCATGTTTACTCCAGCGACCGCAACGACACGTTAACTGCGCACGCGCCGGCCTATGTTATTATTATTTATTTTTACATGCCTGCCCAACGTTTGCGCAGTTTTCTTTTGAAGACCACCCGAAAGTGTTTTTAATTATTCGCTTGCTGAAATATGGAGTTTATGTGTAAATAATGTTGAAAGCTTGCTAAATACTGCCCTTTGTGACCGCCGCGCTGAATGGAAGATTTTCGGAAATTTACTGAATTTTGTATTTTCTTTGCTCATATAGACAACTCTTGATATCTCTATACTTACCCCATTTTAAATAGACATTTAAATAAACTTTTTTTACAGTCCATTGGCATAATAAGGATGGCATTAAATGCAAAAAGTGGTTACAATACCAACGGTTTACTGCAGCTGCCATTTGTCATGCCACCAACGCAATAGAAGTCAGATTTGGTTAAACGAACTGTAAAAGATGTTTATTTAAATGTCAAAACTATTTCAAATGGAGTATAATCTTGTACAACAAGGATTTCAGGCCATTTCAATCAGATCACCTAGCTACTGTACCTGGGCTAAATTCACTCTCCCAATTCTAACTATTTTTTGCACAGTAGACCAATGCACTTGCACCGAATACAGCTAAACTATTATATATATTAGAACCTGGTTTAATATACTGTTTCCGGTATTCAAGTTGGAGTCGGTAGCACCAGTTTGCTTGCCAAATAAACTTACTGAAACCGATGTACTGCGGAAACAAACTTGAAAGTTTACTGGATATTTTACGGGTGATTAATTTTGTGTCATACATCTACAAATCTGCAGTAAAGTACCTACGTTACTGCAGATGTCAATATCCTATCAATTTTGAAACCAATTTTTAACCGACTTCAAAAAGGAGGAGGTTCTCAATTCGTCGGAACCTTTTTTTTTTTTTATGTATGTTCCCCGATTACTCGAAGATGGCTGGACCGATTTGGATTATTTTTTTTTTGTTTGAAAGGGTTTACTTCCCAGGTGGTCCCATGATCATCAAGTCAGGATCTGATGATGGGATCCTGGAGAAATAAAGAGAACTCTTCCAAATTCAAAGGCACACTTGAAGCGATTTGGATAGTTTTTGGAAGATTAGTTTCTTGGAGTGGTCCCATTTCAATTTGGTGAAGATCTGATGAAGAACTTCTGAGATAGGCAACGGAACTCCTCAATAAATGATAGCAAATGGACTGGGATTGCTGAAATCTCATTTCTGTTTGTTGTTTACACCAGTTCATAACATAACATTACGCCAGTACGCTGTGAAGGGGTAAGCACATGTGAACCACTAAAAAGTGAAAAATAAAAACTTTTTTACAAAAAAATACAACCGACTTCCAAAAACAACACTACAAAGTGAAAAATAACTTTAACTTCGGAAGTCGGTGGCAAAAACGAAAATACATTTAATCAGACACCGACTTCCGAAATTAAAGTTATTTTTCACTTTGTAGTGTTGTTTTTGGAAGTCGGTTGTATTTTTTTGTAAAAAAGTTTTTTTGTGTAAATTAAATAAAATTCACGTCTTATGAATCACATGGTTATTAAGATCAAAGATGAACAAATTTTAACACAGCTTCCAGTACGTCTAACCAAAGATATCCAAGCAAAAAAAAAACACCGATTAAAGTGATTTTATTTTGACCTAAAATAATAAAAAACCGCGGCGGGCGCGGGCGGTGACGTGGTCACGTGCGCCTACACATTTGTAGTATCAGAATTATGTGATAACAAAGACATGGATGTGTTTATGCATTGGGTAACCAACATTTTTAGTGTACTTTCGTTAGCTGATTTTTTTTTTTCCTTTAAGTATTTAATGCGTTTTTTAAATTATTTTTTTATCATTGTCCTTATTTTGTTGGTCTGAATTATTTGTAAAACTTTGTCCATCTATTTTAATGGAACCTTTTAGTAGGTACCTACTAATTATTTGATGGCAACATAATAATGCAAAAACCTGTTCAAAGTAGCCACTGTTTCTCATAAGAAATACGACTTAGAAATTATTTTGGACCAAGTAACACGTGTAGTAACAAATTAATGAGGTCAAATTCAAGATATCAATACACACAACATATCTTCCTGGATGGCAGTCACTGTGTATCGATATGGCATAAGTCAATGTCATTCTGTGTTTTTCCTCAAATTGTATTTGCTGAATCGCTCCTCAATACGCAACAATAGGTTTTACGAATGAAAAGGAAAATAAAGTCATTTTCAAAATAATTGGCTCGCTAGTCAACTGGTGACAACTGCTTGGTTACGTCATTAATTCATGTTACATACTATACTATTATGTACATCAAGTGTGTACCACACCCGCTCATTCACTTGTTTTGTTTGTAAACAGAACACAGTCGGTTTTAAATTACTTCAAAACATGACCCTCTTCGTATGGATTAAAGTTTCATCTCGGCATTACGTTTAATCTAGTTAAAACACAGTTCTCGTTACGATGTCACCTAAATATTTACTATTTAAGCATTCGTGCAGGCAAAAAATTGTCTTTGTATGTTCATAAATACTGAGTTAATTGAAACGCCTCGTTAATCGTTGCGAGTCGCTCGTAGATTACGAGCAAGAGAGCGAGCATTAACATTTTTACATTTGCTATGCATCTCTCCCGACGTTCACATAAACCAAAAAAGAAACAGTTCCAAAGTGTACCTAATACTTTCCGGCACATTGACTCCAGAGTAATTAAATACCGGAGAACGAACTCAGGACTGTACATTGAAAAATTGAGGAAAAATTTGTCACCCTCGAAGATTGTTCGTTCGCATTGAGTTGCTAAAGTTCACGATGGAGTGCTGCTAACTTTTTGTCGACTCAGAGTGGACTTTCTTGAGCGATCTTCAATAATTCCAAAGAGGGAGATATTATCGAGGATTTATTAATGTTACGGTTATTTATTGCGACTTATAACATTATCAAAGTCTAATCTGTTAAATAAAAATCTAAGTGTTATTTGAAAATCTTGAACTACGTAGTAAAATGCCATTGATTGAATGATAAAACTAAATTCCATAAGCGACATACATTTCCGCTAAAAGAGATTTTCTAGAATTCCATCAATTCATGCGAACTTGTTAAAGATTGTATAAGATCGAAGTCCCTGGCAACAGCTATTTCTCTGCCTAGCCTTTTCCCAACTATGTTGCATGGGGTCGGGTTCCAGTCTAACCGGATGCAGCTGAATACCAGTATTTTACATGGAGCGACTGACCTCCACAACCCAGTTACTGGGTAATACGACACCCCTTGGGAAGACTGGTTGTCAGACTTTCGGGCTTCTGACGACCCGCCGTAACGACTGTTAAAGATCCACGAATGACAGCCGGGACCAATGCCTTAACGTGCTTTCCAAGGCACGGAGGAGTCTTGATATGTAAAAATGGTCACCCATCCACTAACCAACCGCGGCAAGCGAAGCTTAATCTGATCGATTGACCCGTGCGGCTGTTGTTACTTAGCCACGAGCCTCTCCCTGGCAACAGCTAATATGTTACTTTAAACACGGAAGTACGTATTGGATGTTATCGAAAATCGGTAGCTAAGCTACTTGGTCTAGAACTGAACTTAAGTAGCCAAGTTTGAAAGTGGGCAAATCCTTGGGTGATGAATGCATCTTAGCCCGCGACCCTATAGCCGCCCATCATCCGTCACGCGGCTATCGCCCGTCTGAGCCGACGTAAAAATGCTCCCCCACTAACACTTGATTAATGTTTGAAAAAAACCCTTAATTGGCCGACACCCGAACATTTCATTTAACTTCACCCGTATAACAGCTGGTTAGAAGG
Source organism: Cosmia pyralina (assembly GCA_946251885.1). Classification (NCBI taxonomy): domain Eukaryota; kingdom Metazoa; phylum Arthropoda; class Insecta; order Lepidoptera; family Noctuidae; genus Cosmia; species Cosmia pyralina. The sequence goes on from OX276346.1 coordinate 20,952,005, forward strand.
GATCCTTCCGATTTTTACCCCATTATTACAGGTTAAGTCTTTATTTTTAGGGTTAGGCATTCTTCGTTATTGTGTTTTTATTTGAAAATTATGTTGAATACTTAGTTGGTGAGATTTTAGCCATCTGCTGTTTGATTACGAATATTGACTGACGTTCCATTAATTTAAACTGAATATCCGATTGTTTGTAGTATCGATTATTATTAATTACTTTTAACGCAAAGGTCAACAAATAGATGCCTTTGTTCTATTGTCGCGGAATCCTTACCTTAGAGTTTATTTCTAGGCGTCTATAGTTAAAAGCATGTCTATTTTCAATCCTTTTGTTTCAGCAGTACTCAAGCGCAAATAACTAATTAAAACAAGTGTGTGCCTTCATTTTATCATTCATTTAAGTGAATTTTATTCACTGAATTAAGCCTGATTTAGTCTCCGATTTGTAGAATCTCATTTTAGATTTTGTTGTCAACCAAAAATAACACCGCCAAACATTGACATGACACTTGACTAAAGGTGAAAATGAAAAAGCTTTTAGTATGAAGTGGTTATAACTATTTATATTATAATTGCGAGTGGTAATGGATAAGTTGTGGTGAAGTAATCATTAGAATTTTCCAGGAAAACAACCAAGAAAGTCTTCCGAGAACTTAGGGCGAATTTCACCAATGACAGTTTCAACGTGATCATCACATTTAAATCGCGTTCAAGAGCTATCATCATTGTTGTAAAATATTGATAATGGCACTTCTTGTACACGGTTTAGATGTGCTAATCGCGTTCAGTTTCATTGGTGAAATTCGCCCATAAAAGTTGAGGCGATTTTTATTTTACCCACCTAAGATTTCAACAAAGTGTTCTGGGAATCAGTAGGTATATTGTGAAGTAGGTTTCAGTTGGCTTATATTAAATTTTTCGCTACGCATTTACAACAAATTTGTAAAATTCTGAGGACGTTGACGTCCAAATAAAGTTATTTGTAGGCCTTAGCTGCGGGTAAAATGGATGCTCGGCTAATCGGGGTAAATGGTAAATAAACAGGTTCGGGTTTTTCCGAGCTTTTTCGTAATCATTGTGCGGCTGATGTAAAGCTGTAATATTTAGTTTATTCTTAACTTACTGTGTTAAGTTAGGCTCAGGTCCCAAGTCAATAAAAGAATTACAAAGAAAAATCAGAGTTGTGCTGAACGTATTATGCAGGCTAGGATGATTAATTTGTACATACCACCAATTATTAAAATGTAGTTTTATTCTTTCCATCCTAATTCATAATAATCTGATCGATGAATCTTTAGGCACTAATAGATAATTATTTTGATTTCGTTTATTTTATTCAGTAGTACGGTCAGCAACATAAGTCAATTAACACTGCTAGTTTTACACAACATGTAAATTGATACAAAATGATTTGATTATCTCCTTTTTTCATAAAATACATAAGAGTCTAGTAGATCTTTAAATTTTACTTCTGTTTCGATTTTAATTAAATGTCTTGCTAAATAATTAAGATTTAAAAAACTGAAGTGTTAATCGGCTTTTGTTGCTGACTGTACCTATTCTGTATTTTCTTATTAGTAAAACGAAAATGTTCATTGCACCTAGATAAGTGTTTTTGATAAATTTCCTTACCAAAAAAAAAAAAAAGAAATTAAATACATATGTATGCTGTAAAAAAAAAAAATTGCATTATGTAATATTCCTAACAGGGTTATGCCCCCTACTTTTTTAGATGTTTGATGGGCAAAATTGCAACCCTTAGGAGGTCTGTCAAAGGTCACAGACTCCCTTTTGACCGTGACCCCGATTTGCTGGCGTTTAGTGGGGGATGGAAGGCACTGGCATAGAAAGACGAGTGAATGCAGGAAATAAAGTGAATGAAGTGGTACGGATGTTGCCTATACTAGCTGGGAAATCTATGCATTAAGGAGTGTTTTGCTTGCATAAATAAACGATTATTTTACGGCTAGGTTGTTCAAGTACAGTACAACGTTCAAAGGTTCCATCGTGTATCTTCGGAAAACCGAACTTTGCCGAATTAAATGTGACTGGTCCAATAAGGGAGTGACGGAATTAGTGCGTCAATTTGTAATCATTTAGGTGGGAATATAAATCAATTTCTATTGAGGAGCTCGTGGCTAAGTAATAACAGCCGCAAGGGTCGATCCATTAGGTTAAGCTACGCTTGCCACGGTTGATCCGTGGATGGGTGACCATCTTTACATGCCTAGACCCCTCCGTGCCTCGGAAAGCACGTTAAGCCGTTGGTCCTGGCTGTCGTCCGTGGATCTTTGACAGTCGTTACGGGTCGTCAGAAGCCCGAAAGTCACCACCAACCAGTCTTACCAAGGGGTATCGTATTACCCAGTTACTGGGTTGTGGAGTCGCGCCATGTAAAATACTGGTATTCAGCTGCATCCGGTTAGACTGGAAGCCGACCCCAACATAGTTGGGAAAAGGCTATTAGGCAGATTGATTGATAAATCAATTTCTGTTTGTAGATAATCACATATTATTCGCTATATTTTATACTAGCTTCTGCCCGCGACTTCGTCCACGTGTAAGTGTTTGTTCCCCGACCCACCCCGTCGCATCGCATCGCCTGTCTGCGTTAATATTACTTCGTTTTCGCTTAGCGTTCTTTCTGACTTTTTTTTCATTTTGCTCGGCACCTGAGGAGTCCTAACGTGATGTTAAGTAGCCTCAAGAATTGCACTATCAAATGCATAAATATTTTTTCAAATCCCACTGACAGTTCCAGAGATTAGCGCGTTCAAACAAATAGAAAAAGAAACTCTTTAGCTTTGTTATTAGTATAGATATTTTCCGAAGATAAACCTTTGAATGTTGTACACACGGCTACACATCAAGCTATACATTTCCTATTTACACTGACCTCTCATTGTAAATCCTATACAATGCGAGATCAGCTTATACTGGATTTGTATATCTTGATCTGTAGCCGTGCGTACCTACTATGTGACTAGCACATCCCGCGCGGCTATGCCCGCGTGGATGTCGGAAAGTATCCCATAGGAACTAAAATCCTTCCTCATTCCTTGTCTACATTATAAAGGGAACCTCTGTGCAAAATTTCAGCTTTCTAGGTCCAAGGGTTTGGGCTGGGCGTTGATGAGTCAGTCAATCAGGATCTTTCGGTTTATTTTTATAGATGAATGTTATAAAAACACAACTAAATTAACAAAGTAGTTTCTGTGGTTAAGTTATTTGTTCAATGAATCGGCACGAAGAATGTTGTCCACCGTTAGAGAACTGTACATAATGCTAACCTAAACTATTTGATTTAGGTTTACCTATGCGAGATTGGCCAGAGAAGGGAACACAAAAAAAAAAAAAGAAAGAAAGAAAAAAAGAAAGAAAAAAAAAGAAAGAAAGAAAGAAAAAAGAGAAAAAAGAAAGTAGAAAGTTATGTGGAAGACCGTTGCCCAGCAGTGGGACAATAAATTTTGATATAATTATATAAGGTGTTAAATAGATGTGTATTTGTCTTTCATGACAGTGCAAAGTATTTCGTTTTTTACGACCAACTTTGAAATCGCGAAAAAAAAAATCTGCTGTTGTCTGTTCGCATAATTCATCGAAAAGTCAAACTGTGCGGAAAATTTGTTTTTTTTTTTTGCGATTTCAAAGTTGGTCCCATAGTAAAAGTTATTCAGGTCTAAAGCTCTCCTTAAAATTTTTAGAATTTATTTTTAAACACCTTATAAATGTATATATATAAAAAAAAACTATCTGTTTAAATAAAAAGAGAAGTCCTGACTGATTGAATGACTCATCAACGCCCAGCCCAAAACCCTTGGACCTAGAAAGCTGAAATTTTGCACAGAGGTTCCCTTTATAATGTAGACAAGGAATAAGGAGGGATTATTGTTCCCGTCACTTTTCCCGATGTCCACGCGGGCGAAGCCGCGCGGGATGTGTTATTTCCTTATAAAACCACAGTCTTTTGTGAGCATTATTTCCAAAATCATTTACCCCCAAGCATTACACGTAGATGGCAGCAAACGTCCTCGAAAAGTCATGAAAGCAGTATTAATGCGCTCAGGAATCAAACCGCATAGCGAATGAAGGTGAAAACTAGGTTACTTTTAAATAGAGAACTGGCTTAAAAAATAGGTAGTTTTGGCGACGTCCGTGTAGTTATAATGTCGGAGGGGATAGTGAAGAGGGATGAAAATAGAAATAGATTGTGATTTAGTCATCATGAAACGATAAGTTACATTTTTATGGTGATCTGCGCCTTACCCTAGGTACCTTACCGAATTAAGCCTGTAGAACAGAACTGTAAAAATCAGCAACATTAGTGTTGAAAGTAAGAATTTAAAAGGCAGGAATCACACAGTGGCAGCTTTCGAAACGATCAATCGCAGTTGATCAATTGCAGTCAATTTCTATTGTAGCTTCAATGGCACTTGGTAGATGATCAATTTGAGCATCAATAAAAAATAAAAATATTAGGTCTTTACCTATGAAATTGCCGTTCTGCAGTACTGGCCATTTCAAATCAAAATAATTTTTGTTTGGCTAAGAATTCTAATTTCAAATTAATTTTATTTTAAAAACATGGATTTTTTTTTCCAAAAGTAGTCATTTGTTTATTGATTAGTGTTACATTTTCATCGCATTTTAATCTTTTTCGTCATCATGGATACGTTAAAAATTCGAGTAATTATGGAATATGAGTACCGTCGTGGCAGCAACGCGGCACAAGCGGCACGCAACATCAACGACCTTTACGGAGCTAACACTATTATCAATCACGTAAATATTGTCAATTGCAATTGATCGTTCCGGCACCCTTTGTAAGAGCTCTTGCCTACACATTACTTTAACTTTCTGTTTGGTTATGACCAACAGACCAATACACAGTGAGGGGACCATGTGTTGCTCGACCCTATCGTTATTCTTACCTTATTTTCTCATTCCTCTTGGTTTTTTCAGAATGCTGATGATCTATATTTATTTTATTAACGTAACAAACACAAGCCGTGTTTGACTTCGAGATGATATTTCCCAGTGGCAAAAATTACGAACTTCCATTAAAACTTTCATTTCTTATTTAACCCCTTTAGGGGTGTGGGTATTATCAAAAATTTATTCGATATAAAAGGAACTCTTGCGCAAAATTAGATGCTTCTATCATGTCCTCTTCTTTCATATTCTGTTTTAGACCCAGCGTTCTAGGCTGCGCGTTGTCCGTCAGTGAATTTAAGATTTTTATTAAGGTAATTGCGCTGTGGTAGCTCGCGAAACTCAGATTTTGTTGTATATTTTATTGTCGCAAACGCAAGAAAATTTTAAATTCGCGGACTACCTTAGCGCATCCCCCTTAAGTAGATGTTTCTTGTTGTTCTAGGGTGTGTACGATGATGGTGGCGTGTGGTGGGGCAGCCTGCGCTCGCGACTGTTCGCTGCAGTGACGTGGACGCCTGCACCATGACACCGGCGCTCGCGCACCCCTGTCTGCTCCTGTTCGTGGCGATGCTGCTTACTAGAGGTCAGTTAAAGTGTTATATAGGTATGACTCAGGATTCGGGAACAATTTTCGGCATTTTGCTATGATAGGTAAGTAGGTACAGCCGAAATCTTGTTTAAAGCTTTATATGAATGATTCTGTGCCTTATGTTTAAAATTTTATTTACTTACTCTAAAGAAGAATGTACATAAAGGCTGATTTACACCAGGTCAATAGCTGACTCCAAACTCGAACCAAGACAGCACTGAGCCGTTACTGTCTTCATGTAAATTTATCTGAAGTCAGTAGTACGACTACTGACTGCATGTAAACAGTGACTGTCAGTTCTCGGTGCCAGCTTCGACTTCATTTGGAGTCAGCTGCTGACCTTGTGTAAATCAGCCTTTACGACAAACTCATATTCTGGTAACTTTCTCAAAAAAAGATATCGATATCACACTTAATATTATAAAGGCGAAAGTTTGTGTGTGTGTGTGTGTGTGTATGTTTGTTACTTCTTCACGCTCAAACGGCTGGACCGATTTCGATGACATTTGGTATGTAAATAGCTTATACCCTGGATTAACACATAGGCTACTTTTTTATCCCGGCCTACGCGGGTGAAACCGCGGAGCGCAGCTAGTTTAATATATTTTCATCTGTACATACTTGTATTAGTCACGTAAGATTTGAGTGTAAGACAATATACAATGTATAATTAGGTTAATAACATCACGTAATCTTCAATGTTTCCTCTAAACGATAACATTTTAGTGCAATCATCATCAAAAGCTGTTCAATATTTATTGAGATCGAAGTAGTAGTAAGATTACACTTGTCATCATCCTATCGCCTATCTACTCAGTACTCAACATACATCAGTAAGTACCCATTCTTCCTCCAATTTTATGTCTCGGGTGTGTACAAAATGGCTGATACAGTTTTATGCTTCGTTTTTACTCCCAATTTACTTAGAATGCTTGAAATAAACATGGCTTCCGCAAAAAATTCCAGCAAGCATTAAAATTCGTCCCCTATCCGACAAGTTTTTGAATGGCGAAACTAATCGAGGATGACAGGCGGATTGACATTCGTACCTCATTGAATATTCATACAGCAAGTTCAATTTTAGTGGAGTACCTACAATACGTAATTAAATAGCTAATCAACAGTAAAGTGCACGTAGCTGGGAGTCAGACAGTCACGCTACCAAGTAACACTATGTAAATACAAACAAATTAGTTTACCTAATAGCGCGCACTGATCGCTTTCCACGTTGGATTCGCTACAGCTAATTTTCTAAGCAAGTTCCCTAACAGTACCTACACTCGATACAGAGAAACTTACGTATGTAAGTAGGTAAATACAAGTTGTTGCACACAATGTGTTTACTGCTGAGATTACGAGACTACGTAGGATGGGGAATGGAATATTATTTGTAGGTACATGTTACATTCAAGAGTCTACACCTAATATCCGAGTAAAGGTTGTTTGCTCGGTTTAATTTACGCCACGTGTCTCTAGAAACATAGTTATAGGGTCTGCTTCACCACCCTTTTTTTTTGTGGATGGGAAATCATCAAATGACTTCTCCCGCTCTGGGCGGAGCGAGAGGGCGTGTCAGACTTTTACTGACTAAAACCCACCCGTGTTCCTTCAGTTGCCTGTGCCAGGGCCACGGTATCTCTTTCGAACAACCCGCGACCCCGGCGGCATCGGCCCTATTGGACTCCGTCACTGCTGACATCTCTTTGAGACACGCGTCTTTACCGGACAGCGAGCTACCCATTGCTCGACGTCCGCAAGCCCGGGCCTACGGTGGCCAGGAATTGGCTATAGATTCCCGCTGCCCAGGGCGTCTCCTGCGGCGTCTAGGGGCATGAGAGCGCGAAAGTTGCCTCTCCCTCACGCGTTTCGCCTCCTTCTTAGCGAGCATTACTGCTTCGCAGAAGGAGGTGACGGCCTCCCATGCACTCTCGCTCCGCACCATGGCCTGGACCAGGTTCGGCCGCGAGAGATCGCCGCCGCCGATCTCCTCCGCGAGAACACGGCGGTGCTACGCCCAAGCCGGGCAAACCTCCACTGTATGCTCCACCGTGTCCTCCGGGCGATCCACACAATGGTGACACCCGGTCGTTTCCTCCCGCCTTATCCGGAACAGGAACCTCCCGAAACAACCGTGTCTGGTGAGGACCTGCGTCAGGCGGAAGGTGAGGATGCCGTGGCGCCTCTCCAACCACTCCTCAAAGAAGGGACTTATCGCCGCCTGTTTCACCACCGACGATTAAGTTCCTATTAACTTACTTGGCAGATAATTTCATACAAATTCTGTTCCATTTTTGAATTTATTCGGTGAGTAGTGGCTATTCGGACATCGTGAAATTGGCCCTAAGTGATATAATTCGCGTCCGTTCCTGTAGCAAAGTTTGTTGCGATTATTGATCGGTCGTAGTGTAATTAACGCAACAGGAAGGACAACACAGAAGTGCACTTTACGCCGTCACTTCCACAGTAAGAAATCACGGCACTGTACATTTTTTTCTCATTTTTTCCTTTTCCCACAGACAAAATATCTACTGAGTTTGCTTTTATTGAAATTACCCTCTTCGTCGCGGGAAGAACGAATTAAAATCGCATTAGGAAATCCCGTTTCCGCCTAACTTTTCCAGTCTGTGCACAGAGTCCCGGTGTATCGGAATAAATGGCCCAAACTTCGTTTATTTATATAGTCTTGCTGAATATTTATGTTTTCGTTCCTAATTTTGCATTCCCGTCACTTCAAATACAAGTTTACCGAGTTGAGAAAAACTCGGCTTTGTGTTTCAAGAAAAATATGGTTGGTTTGGAAGTTTATTTGAATGTTGTTTGTGTCTGCATTTACTTTTTTATAACAATAAAATTAAAGCAGCTATGAACATGATTGACTCGGGTAAAACCCTGGAACTATAGAAGTCATAATCAAAGGATAAAGTTTATAGAATAGCTTTCTAAGTAACACTGTTATCGTCACCGTGAAAAATCTTTTCCTCGTAAGCATAAATTAAGGAAGGAGTTCCATTTACTCAAACTTTCAGAGAAATTGTGTGCGAATTACTCACGGAAATGGTACATAACGTGATCAACAACTACCAAAACCGACAAATACTAACATCAACTGACGTGTAACGACGTCGACGTCATTCGTCGCAAGTTCAGTCGCAGTAAAAACTGTTTATGTCCCAACACTCGTTAAATTACTAGTAAACCTACTTGTAAGAACAAGAACTCAGTACAAGCATAATGTGTCCCAAGTTGGTTAATATGAAAAATGCGAATGGAGTCACGCCTGTTCGTTGTTGCGCACCCAAATAGGATAATCGCGTAGTTATTGCCTATGTCGGAATAGACACTAGCCACGCCAACCGCTCGTTTATTTACATGCTATAATCCATGCCATAATTCTGTTATGTGGAAATGTCTTACTGTGGCAGCGCGACGCGACGGGTGAGCCATGATCGATGCCCGCAGCTATATTCAATGATTGCCTTTCATAACGAATGCCAAACACATTATTTACCTCCAGCCGGTATCTGTACTCTTCTGTACACAGAATCCGGCAATCAACAACGATGTTACTGTGTAAAGAGTTTACTGCTTATTATCTCAAAGTTATCCAAAGCAAAAACAAAGACTTCTGAAATACAATCTTCGTAAGTTGGACTAACATTGCTGAAGATCTGTAATATCTATGCGTTGTTATTACAATGATTTTTCGGCTTCATTATTTCCTAATGCTGCTTCCCTTATTCTTGGTCATTAGTACAGATATATGATAATTTGTGCAATCATCGCGAGCGTGTAATTAAATAGGGACGGTGCGATAAACAGGCTATCAAAATATTTTTTGTTTGTTCACGTGCCGGAATCCTGGCGTTATCTGGCATTATGATGTTATTTACATTTTGTATTTTATAAAATCTAATAGCGTTGTCTCGTAAAAGGCGACATTTCATCCAGAATGCGGCAGATGGCGTCAAGGTCTAATATTTTACGGGGACTGCCGCGTTGTTGTTGACTCGTCGCGATGCCAAGTACCCATAATAAGCACAAGCAAAGTATAGCGAACGATACACTTAAGAGAGCAGACATTTGAACCTTCACATAGGCTTTAGTGATTATTAACGCAAAATGGAAGAAGGAGGCTCGTCCTTTAAACAAAGCTCTTTTCTTAATCTCTAAATTGTTTTGTTAATTCCGTAATAAGTGTGTCAATAACCGTCTCAGAGTTTTTAAAATAAGTCAAGTGAAAAATATTAGGTTTGAATTTCATGATTTCTCTTTTTCCTTGCCTTAGTCGTGGATCTTTGACAGTCGTTACGAGTAGTCAGAAGCCCAAAAGTCTGACAACCAGTCTTACCAAGGGGTATCGTGTTACCCAGTAACTGGGTTGTGGAGGTCAGATGGCAGTCGCGCCATGTAAAATACTGGTATTTAGCTGGATCCGGATAGACTGGAAGCCAACCCCAAAATAGTCGGGAAAAGGCTGTAAGATGATGATGTTTTTTAAATCGGGAGACATCATCGCCTTTTCAGAAATCATTTAATGGTCATCATTGAGATGTGTCTGATCTCTTTTAACATTTCTCTATCCACAAAAAAAAAAATCTAAAGGAGAGAGTCTGGCCTGTCACATTTTATCATCTCTCTCGCTCACACGGGATCAAATATTTATAAATGTTAAATGAAAAGATGCTTTTTTAAATGTAATCTGTTATTTATTGTTAATAAATAATATTAATTTAATACCTTACCTAGGTATTAAATTAATAAAACAATTTTTTATTGTTATCTAATAAATTCAGCTCAATAAGTATTTTGATCTGTTTTTGAACTAAGTTTATTAGATAACACAATAGAGATGCGTTTTTAATAATTACCTATTAAATTAGTATTATTTATTAACAATAATAATAGATAACATTGTTCAAAAAAGCATCTTTTCATTTAGCATTCTTAAAAATTTGGTCCCATGTGAGCGAGAGAGGTGACAGGCCTCTTAATCAAATATCTGGAACGAGGAGGATATACGAGTAGTTAGTTAGCAAGTGAAGTAAGTCAGTATGCGGCGTGTAACTACCAACTACTAGGCAAATTTCAGACATGTCTAGTTCTAACCGGATGCCGGAGATTGCTCAGCAAATGAATCAATATAAATGCATGACCCACACCTGAATAGAATACCGCATTTAGAAACTTTTTCAAAACGCTATAATAACGTTTGAGATTGAAAATATCCTTGAAGAGTTGAATAACATTTTAGATAGGTATGTTTTTGACTAGTGGAGGGGCTTGTGGCTAAGTAATAACTAATTTGAATAATAGTTAAGCTGCGCTTGCCGGTGGTCCCTGGATGGGTGACCATCTTTACACAACAAGACCCCTCCGTGCCTCGGAACGCACGTTAAGCCGCTGGTCCCGGCTGTCATTCGTGGATCTTTGATAGTCGTTACGGGTCGTCAGAAGCCCGAAAGTCTGACAACCAGTCTTACCAAAGCGTATCGTATTACCCAGTAACTGAGTTGTGGAGGTCAGATAGACAGTCGCTCCATGTAAAATTTTGGTATTCAGCTGCATCCGGTTAGAGTGGAAGCCTACCCCAAAATAGTTGGAAAAAGGCTAGACAAAAAATAAAATGCATTTACTACGCCTTAAGTCCGCCTTGCCTTGGTACAATATTTTTTTACTTGTAGGTACATAAAGTTTTATTAATAAACAAATTATTTAACACAGACTAAAAATCACACAAAATAATACACAGCAGATTAAATCAGCAGATGATGATGTTTTTGGCTAGTATAGTCAACATCTTCGTCATTCGTCATTGGCAGTTTTGTCCTACCCAATGCTGAATATAGGCCTCTTGCCTTGTCCCTGCTTCGCTGGTCAATGCAAGACTTAGGGTGCATTTCCTCTGACGCGGAGTTGGGTGGAGCGGAGCGGAGACGTGCAGGAATCGTCCAATCACAGACGAGACAAGAGACGTGATGAGGATTTCAACCATTATGATTGGTCGATTCCTATTCGTCTCCGCTCCGCTCCTCGTCAGTGGAAACGCACCCTTATCCAGGTCTTGCCCTCGGCCTTTTATAGGTCATCCACACATAATAATTACTGTTAGTCAATCAACACTCCTCTCCCATAATAGCTCCTATAGTATTTGTTTGTTGTATCTTTTATTTCCCGTTCATTAAACTGTTAAATGAGTCCCTTAAAATCAAATAATTTATTACTTTCATTGTTCAATGAGGTGCAGTGTATCGGAAATAACTAGTCGACATCTCGCTGCGATCTTTGCTTTGTTTAATTAGCTTCTTCGACGTAATCACGGACTTTATTACGAAACCATTTAATTAATGGTTTTCGTCGAAATTAACAAGTTATTAGCAATTTTAGAAACGCTTTTTTAAGTATCATTATTCCTTACAGAGTTGGTAATATGTTCTACGTAAAAGATTTTTTTCACCCGATTACAGCGAAGCAAAAAGGAGGGTTATGATTTTGACCGGTATGTATGTGTGTATCTGTTTCCTCATAACTTCTAAACTGCTTATCATGATTTGACAAATGAGGTGTTGTTAGAAGCGTCTTGGCCGTCCGCTAGTTATAGGCTATCTGACGTCACATACAATTGAATATGGCGCCCTCTAGAGGACATAAAGTCATGAACTAAAAAAAAAAATTATACCATGTGGGGTATCAAATGAAAGGGCTTAATTAGCACATTTCAAAAATATATATGTATATTGTTAGTTATTATATATAGCTCGCGGCTTTGCTTGCGTGCACCCGATAATTGGGAATAATTTCTAAAATCACGCCCCAGATGTGAGCCAAACATATGTTCTATCCAAACCTACCAAAATACATATTATAATCATTATTATTCTCCTTTAAAAATGTAAAATGGCTCTGCAAATACTTTACCACGAAATTATAACCCCAAAATAATTTAAATAAAAAGTAAGTTTAAAAACTAAAACCCGACTACTGAAAAATCACGCTGTAAAAAGTATGAAACAAGACAATATTTTCATCAGTAATTAGAAAAAGACAGACAAATTAAAAATCCGGAGTCACACGTCATTTGTTAGGGCATAAATCGATCAGATTACGTGTGACCCCGGATTTTTAATTTGACTGTCTTTTTCTAATTACTGATGAAAATATTCTTGTTTCATACTTTTTACAGCGTGATTTTTCAGTACTCGGGTTTTAGTTTTTAAACTTACCTTTTATATTCTAAAAACTACGTAGTAAATATTACATTTATAGCGTTATTTTACGTATATTATGTTGGTCGACTTCTACTGTTTGGTCATTTACAACGAAAAACAAGCAATTCAAACTTCATGCTCGTTTATTATAATAATCCGAACCTACAACAGTATCCCTCACTCACAACAATTACGTGCGGTAATGATCTAAGAGTAACAAGGGTGCTTTTATTAAGCACAACAAATATTTTAGCGTCGCTCGTATACTACATAGACTACACAGTGGCATGCTCGGCACTAAGAACAAATAACTGAAGTCGTTACCATAAAAATATACAACGATATTTTAGAAGAGCGTGTATTCCGCATCGGAGCGGTATCTCCATACTTTTTACATTACTTATGCATAGAGTACAGATTGAAACGAGTCGCGTAGTTGCGCCGTCATCGGTATTCAAAGCCAACTCCGGACGGCTTAGCCGCAACCTGTCTTCAGGCCTGATTGTCTACAAACAAAGAATAACAAAAATACACGCTTCATATCCTGTGCTAACCTAGTTCTAATACATGCAATCGTTGATTGATTCGATTGTTTGCTGCACACAACAACTTTTTGAATAAGCCTTTACAATTCACGATAGACAGCCTTGGGAAGTGAAATTATTATTGTTGACTTGTCGACTTAGTGATTTTAATATTGAGCGTGGATTTAATTATAATTATGGGCGTTTCTAGTTAAAACATAATTCAAACTATCCTACTAATATTATAAACTAGCTTCTGCCCGCGACTTCGTCCGTCTGAAACTTGGTCCCCCGACCCACCCCGTCACATCGCATCGTCTGCCCACGCTATTACTTTGCTTTTACTTAGCGTTCTTTCTGACTTTTTAACCGACTTCAAAAAGGAGGAGGTTCTCAATTCGCCGGAACCTTTTTTTTTTTTTTTTTTTTTTTATGTATGTTCCCGATTACTCGAAGATGGCTGGACCGATTTGATTTTTTTTTTGTTTTCTTCGAGAGGGTATACATCACAGTTGGTCCCATATAAAATTGATTAACTTTGCTTTGGTAGTTTTTGAGTTAGCTTCAATAATAAAAATTTTTTCCACAATTTTTTACGGATGATGTTCTAGTTTGTTTTGCAGGTAGTGGTATTAGAATTTGTGTGGGGTAGGTTCACAACTAAAAAGTAAAAAATAAAAACTTTTTTACAAAAAAATACAACCGACTTCCAAAAACAACACTACAAAGTGAAAAATAACTTTAATTTCGGAAGTCGGTGGCAAAAAACGAAAATACATTTAACTAGACATCGACTTCCGAAATTAAAGTTATTTTTCACTTTGTAGTGTTGTTTTTGGATGTCGGTTGTATTTTTTTGTAAAAAAGTTTTTTTTCTTTTTGCTTGGCTCCTAAGGGTCCTATCGTGATATTAAATAGCCTTCCTCAAGAATTGGGCTATAAATGCAAAAATATTTTTTTTTCAAATCCGACTGGTAGTTCCAGAGATTAGCGCGTTTAAACATAGGTACAAACAAACAAAAAAAAACAAACTATTCAGCTTTATTATATTAAAGATGTGAACGTTTGTATGTTTGGAACCCAATCACGCAAAAACGGCTGAATGGATTTGGATGAAAATTGGCACACAGATAGCTTATAACCTGGATTAACACAACCCGGTAGAACGTTCCCGTGGGATATTTTCCGACATCCACGCGAATTATTTCGGGAATTATCTAAATATATAAAACTCAAAGGTGACTGACTGACATAGTGATCTATCAACGCACAGCCCAAACCACTGGAGGGATCGGGCTGAAATTTGGCATGCAGGTAGATGTTATGACGTAGGCATTCGCTAAGAAAGGATTTTGATAAGTTCTACCCCCAAGGAGATAAAATAGGGGATGAAAGTTTGTATGAAACATTGTCAATTTTAAACGGATCGGGCTGAAATTTGGCATGCAGGTAGATGTTATGACGTAAGCATCCGCTAAGAATGGATTTTGTTAATTTCTACCCCCAAGGGGGTAAAATAGGGGGTGAAAGTTTGTATGAAGCTTTGTCAATTTTAAACCGATCGGGCTGAAATTTGGCATGCAGGGAGATGTTATGACGTAGGCATCCACTAAGAATGGATTTTGATAAATTCTACTCCCAAGGGGATAAAATAGGGGATGAAAGTTTGTATGAAACTTTGTAAATTTTAAACCGATCGGGCTGGGACTTTGCATGCATATAGCTACTATGACGTAAGCATCCCCTAAGAAAGGATTTTGATAAATTCTACCCCCAAGGGGATAAAATAGGGGATGAAAGTTTGTATAAATCTTCTTAGATTTTCGACTGATTGAACTGAAATTAAAGATTCACCCAATAGCTTGATAGTTTTAGCGCCTAATGACAGATTAGTTAAGAATATTGTGTACAAAGAAGTTTTGTAGGCCCTAATTTTTTACTCACGCTAAACAAAAGTAAAGCCGCAAAAAATATACCTAATTAATAATAATACTTAACGCGAGCGAAGCCGCGGGCAAAAGCTAGTTTATAAATATAAGAATTATTGGCATTATGCTGTTTCATACTTTTATTATGTTTTGTTAGTAAAACGAAGCTAAAAGCTAAGTGTTGACATTTTATTCACCGTATTTTGTGTATCAGTGAAGGTTTATCTCACGACACGACGTTTGCCCGAGACGGCGTCTCGTGACGTCGCCGTCGACGTGAATCCGCTTTTCTTTATCGTAGGGTACGGTGAAAAACGATTTATAATTTCGTGATCCCCAAACCAAATTACTGTTAGATTATCTACATAATATTTTGATTCTTTATTGCCAACAAGTGAATAGAATTTTTTTGCGTGGTTTTTTAGATATAATGTTGTAGTTGATGCCACCGAAATATGGCGGATAAAAGAGTTTTTGAACTTTGAACTTCCCTGCAGCTTTTGGTTAATCTGAGCAGTAAACCTAACATAAAGTACTAGGCTTGCATGAATTAACGATAATATTTGAATTATTATTATTATACTTCTAATAGGATTTGGTTGTTTGGCACACAGATACCTAGTTTATTTTATTTTGTTTGGGTGGCTTACAGCTATCAATACATAAGTAACAGTGAGGTTATTCACGACAAGCCATTTACAAGCCTCCACAGTTAGCAAAGACTATTATAACATGGATTAACACATAGGATACTTTTCACCCCGGCTGTAGGCACATACGTTTCCATGGGTTAATATCCGACCTCCTCGAAGGCGAAGCCGCTGGCAAAAGCTACTATTATCATATTTCGAATAATTGGTTTATTCAAGGAGCTCGTGGCTAAGTAATAACAGCCGCACGGGTCGATCCATCAGGTTAAGCTACGCTTGCAGGGGTCGGTCCGTGGACGGGTGACCATCTTTACATACCGAGACTCCTCCATGCCTCGGAAAGCACGTTAAGCCGTTGGTCCCGGCTGTCATTCGTGGATCTTTGACAGTCGTTACGGGTCGTCACAAGCCCGAAAGTTTGACAACCAGTCTTACCAAGGGGTATCGTATTACCCAATTAATGGGTTGTGGAGGTCCGATAGGCAGTCGCTCCATGTAAAATACTAGTATTCAGCTGCATCCGGTTACACTGGAAGCCGACTTCAACATAGTTGGGAAAAGGCTGGGTAGATTTATTGGTTTACTCAAAAACGAACGATATTAATATAATATTTCCTTTTTGAAAACCAGAGAATCGTTGTTACTTCACAATTTGAAACATCGACGCAAAAATGAAAACTGACTTTCATCATTTTATCATACAAAATAATTCGTAAAGCTTAAAATATAAACGTGCACGATTGCACAATGAGTTAATATAAAAGGGACATTAATTTCAGAGATTTTTAACGTAGTCAGTATGAGCACTGAGCACTGCATTTTATTATGTATAGGTGTAAACACTACAGAATCCTTTGGCAATTTATTTAGATATAGATATAAATGGGGTAGGCAGAAAGTACAGAACGCCACCTGCTACGATCCTAAAAACTTGGTAGAGAAAACACAAAACAAGCAGAAAAAGAAAGGAGTGTTGCCGTTATTATGAGCTTCTACAATAATAATAAATTATGTTTTCAATACACTTCCTCGAAAACTGGTTCATATCTTACTTACTGGTTTAGGCTGTTTATCGCCTTTATACCTTTGCTTCTCCTTCAACCTGGCGAAAGCAAAGCGTGGAAAAAAAAGAAAATTTAAATCATAGTTTCCTAATAATCCATGACAAAAATATTTTTCGTTTTTTTATTTTATTTCTTCAAAAGTGTATTGAAAGACGTCGTTTGATACACGTGGACACTTGTTATTGCAGTTCTCGGCTCAAAAACAATCACGCCTACGGCTCGGGCGTTAATTCCGCCTTGAATGCAATAATAAAAATTCTCCAATTATATCAAAATGTCACAATGTGTGTTATTCTGTCACAATTACTGTGTATCGAAATTGATAAAATACTGTTTAACGAAATCTCCAAACGGCTGCCGGCTGGTTGACACTACCCGTGACCCAAGGATTGCTTTTACTTTGGCTAGAGGCTAAGTATTGATATACACCGTGGCAATGCCGCCAGTCTCTTGGGTACATTACCAGTCGACAGCGATGCGGAGGAATTTTTCGACGCCATATTTTAGTTTTTTAATGGTTTTAGTTTGGTTATTATAATTTTACGTTAATAATCTGTTAGTAAATAACATGTAAATAAATAAATGAACTTTACTGTGTACTTCGCCAATAAACAACATTGATAACACAAGAGACGAAATATTCGGACGAACCGAACTTGCAAAACAAAAGCTGAGCAGGGATTTCCAATCAATTTTAAATTCTCGAACGTCGATGTATAGGATAGAGAAACTAATAACGCAAGTTATAAATAGAGTATAGTGGGGAATATTGGGCCATGGGCAGTACAGTCGCAGTCACAAGTGCGTGCCCCTTGTTATCTCGCCCTTATTGGAGGGTAGTCGCAGCCTCAAATAATTTATGAAATATGACATAATAGCCTTTGTAATAAAGGCTGGAGCAGTGCCTCCATGCGGATAAAACACTTGGCGTTTATATTGTTATCGATGGATCTCTTAAATACAAGAATAGGGGTAAAATCGAAACTATTCCTGTAACGCTTTTCGGTTGGAGGATAACAGGAATTTTGTTATTACTGTTACTTATTGTTACTTATTTACTGTGTTACTTATGCTTTTTGCTTTGTTACTTTTGTGATTACTGTTATGTAACTTACATACGTAATTGCAGGAGTCCAAGACTTCCAGGATTAGATCTAGGTAGATATAGTTTTCATTCCTTAATTTTAAAAATACGTTCAGTATAATGTACTACGTAATCACTTAGTAATTAGTACAATTTGTCAATATCATTAATAGGACTGCGGAGGATAGATTAATGATTCAATAAGCTCGGTGCCCCGCCGATCTGTCTGTCTATTTCAGTGCCAATGTATCTGGGTATTATGAATACGTGAATAGGTATCAAAGGTATAATCACTTATCTAAGTCCACACAATAAATTGAACCGAAGACGATCAGAGGTTTGATTTTTAAATTGAAGGAGCAATTCAATCTCGCGGCTTGCTTGCTCGGCTCAAGTACTTACCTACTCATGTAGTGGTGTGCGTCGAAGGCGTGTTGCTTCATGATAATCATTGGCTCGTTACGAGCAGGTAATGCGCCCCAAATTCCTAATGCTCGACAATAATTCGATATTTTTGCTCGAGTGCTCAACGCTCCGCGGCCTCTACATTCTCGGGCACACCCGCCGAATATGTGAAACAATTTTCTCCTTATGAATAAAATTTTAAGGTGCGTATGCAAATTTCCATTACGGAGGGCTGTCTCCTGTAATGGTGTCATATGGGATGTTATTTTCTTTTCATATAGACTACGTAAAAGCGACGTTTAATACAGTCTCGGTAAATCTTGTTGACTTCTTCAAGTTCTTAAGTGTATCATTTTCTAAAATTCTAAGTACTGTGCTAGGTGTAATTATTTAAGAAGTCACCCAGTCCAAATAACAATGTACATTAATACACTATCATGCAGTTAGTTAAAATAAAAAAAAACTGTTGTTCCCTACATTTATGTCCGCATAACTCGCCAAAATGTAGGGAGCACCTGATTTTTAAGGGTAAGTAATATATGATATAGTTACAAAATCTCTAACATTTACAAGATATAACAACTGAATCTATAATTTTATTTTATATAATGATCAGTTAATATACTAAACGATTGATATAATTTTAAAGTAACTAATTTTTATAAGCATAACATACATTGAATATAAAAACGTTTGATATACCACTCAAAAGACATACAACCTATTTAATCTAATATTATAAAACGCCTAGTAAAAAACACAAAGCAAAAGCTTTCATAGTCTAGTCATAGTAATATACGAGACATTCACCGCCTCATCTAACCCAAATGATTCACCAACAATATATATCAATATGTATCTGGCGCTCGGCGGCCGCTGCCGCGGCACGCTCGCTTCGCTTGCTCGCCTTCGCGCATTAGTGGTCATTGTTCTGACCTAACCTAACCTAACCCAAATGATTCACCAACAATAAAGAGGATCTGGCGCTCGGCGGCCGTTACCGCGGCACGCTCGCTTCGCTCGCTCGCCTTTGCGCGTAAATGGTCACTGTTCTAACCTAACCTAACCTAACCCAAATGTTGGATTGCTCTGAATCGGGGTGTTATAATAATGATGATATCTATATATATATTTTAAACGATAGACCTAATGATTTTCGATTAATTATACGTTATATCAAATAAAGTTATACAAAATAAGTTTTAGAGTATATACATGTTATATGTAAAGAAATTATATCAACAGTTGGTATATCTCACGTTTACATCTTATGAACGTTATTGAAATGAAAATATACCAACTATATTTATATGATATGAGACGCACCCGATTTTTAGGGTTCCGTACCTCAAAAGGAAAAAAAACGGAACCCTTATATGATCACTTAGTTGTCTGTTTGTCTGTTCGTAGTCTGTCAAGACCCTTTTTCTCAGAAACACGAGGAGGTATCAAGGTGAAATTAATATAAAAAACGTAGGCCTATGGTCCCTTGGAGCTCTAAAAAAATCAAGTTTCTAATTCAATGCAATAAAAAAATACGGCCATTTATGCAACATATTTTGATACTTGCAAGTAAATCAAAACCTCTATACTTCTCGTTGACCTAGAATCATGAAATTTGGCAAAAGCAAGATCTCACAGCACCAAGAAAAAATGTTTACGGGATTATAAACTTAAATTTGCAGTTGGAGAATAGACCGTGACGTATGTCAATGTATGGGCGAACATCTTTTTTCAACTGCAATGTCTAGTTTGTTTTTGGGTTAAATTCTTTTCACCTACGGATCCCTTCCCTTCATTGTACGTGGTTTTTTTTCGCGATTTCAGGTTTTATTTATGTTACAGTTTGTAGTTAGTCCTAATCCTAATATATTGGTAAACTCTTTAACTTAGAATCTCTACCCATAAACATTGAAAAACAGGGTGTTTCCTTTTGGTTTGCACCAACACGCTGCATGGTGTGCGGCCACACATATCGAACAAGTTGCCAAGCTTACCTTTTATGAATGTCATAGTAACACGTCCGTGCATTTGACTTTTTTAACTCGTACAGTTTAATCATTTGGTCATTCTGTTTTGACTACGAGGCAAAAATTATTGTATAGGACCTAAATAAAAATCAATTGTCGGTAAACGCTTCAGAACGGTTGCACCTATTTGGCAAATTCTTTTTTGTTGTGTTTGTAATTGTCAGGAAATGTGTTTGTATGACAGATTTTCTTTGGAAAATTCCCCGGAAAAGACGGAAATATGGATGGTATTTTTGTGTGGAAACAGACAACACAGAAACCATTGGAGATTAGAGACATGAAATTCACCCGGACGACGCCGGGCACGAACAGTTTATTTATTTATTTATTACATTTGGGAAAACAAACATTAGTATATTAAGCATAAACAGTCATCATCATCTGCCAGCCTTTTCCCAACTATGTTGGGGTCGGATTCCAGTCTAACCGGACGCAGCTGAATACCAGTATTTTACATGGAGCGACTGCCTATCTGACCTCCACAACCCAGTAACTGGGTAATAGGATACCCCTTAGTAAGACTGGTTGTCAGACTTTGGGGCTTCTGACGACCCGTAACGACTGTCAAAGATCAACGAATGACAGCCGGGACCAACGGCTTAACGTGCTTTCCGAGGCACGGAGGAGTCTCGGTATGAAAAGATGGTCACCCATCCACGAACTAACCCCAGCAAGCGTAGCTTAACCTGATGGATCGACCCGTGCGGCTGTTATTACTTAGCCACGAGCTCCTCATAAGAAGCATAAACAATGTTGTCTTAAAATTAAAACTTTACAAATATATTACCCATAACATTTTCCATAAATTACTACATTATACAAATAAAGCTATTAGCAAACGTTGACTGTAGCAGGGCTAACTTGATGAAAAAGAAGTTAAAAAAAAAAGAAAACAAACAATATTCTATAAAAGATGCAACAAACAAAAAATAACATAAAAAAAACATGCGTGATGTATCATCACATTACACATTATCAATCGGAGTTGGTTTCATTTTCACAGTTCAACAACATTAATTGCGTTATTTACGTTGTCGAGCAAACAAATTTTTCGAACATTTGAAGCAATGGATTAGCAATTTGTTTCAAAATTAAACCAACTCCGATTGGTAATGTGTTACGCAATTAGCGCTCCTGCACACGATGCCGCCACCGCGCCGTCGGTCGCCGCGCCGACGCCGCACAACTACACTGTACATACGAGTCGCGCGAAGACCGCCACCGCGACGCCGTCGCGCCGCCACCGCGCGCGGTCCCAGTTATTTCATTATCCTGATTCATTCCATTGCCGGCCGCGTATGAACATGCACGTGATAACTTTTTAAGAAATTATCATGGAAAGTTTTGTTTTGGACCGCGCGCGGTGGCGGCGCGGCGGCGGCGCGGTGGCGGTCTTCGCGCGACTCGTATGTACAGTGTAGTTGTGCGGCGTCGGCGCGGCGACGGCGCGGTGGCGGCATCGTGTGCAGGAGCGCTTAGGGTGCAGGTTCATTGCAGAACCTCTTATCACATCCTCTGTCTACAAGTAGTTCAAAAACCCGGGCACTTGCCGGTGTAGCAATTTTCTATTTTTTCTACCTTTTCAATTTCTTACTCTGTATGTATGTTTCGACTTGGGCTTGTGGCTAATAAAATAACGCTGTGGGTTCGCCGCGCGTGGCAACGCTCGCCGCGGTTGCTTCGTGGATGGGCCTTTACATACCAACATCCCTCCATGCCTCGGCAAGCACGTTATGCCGTTGGTCCCGGCTGTTATTCGTGGACCTTTGACAGTCGTTACGGGTCGTCAGAAGCCCGAACGTCTGACAACCAGTCTTACCAAGGGGTATCGTATTACCCAGTAACTAGGTTGTGGTGGTCAGATAGGCAGTCGCTCCATGTAAAATACTGGTATTCAGCTGCGTCCGGTTAGACTGGAATCCGATCCAACATAGTTGGGAATAGGCTAGGCAGATGATGATGACTGTTTATGCTTAATATACTAATGTTTGTTTTCGATGGGAAAAGGCAAGGCAGATGATGTTTCTCTCATAAATATGTATCTGGTATAATAATCAATCAATCAATCAAATATATTTATTTCAGATTCTGTTATATCCATAGGTGTTAGTAACAATAAACTTATCCTAATATTAGTACAGTTAATTCCTAGGTTTATTATAAAAAATTAATTTAAGCATGCGCCGGGCTGGGCGCCCGTCACATGTACACTCATCCACTGCTTCAACAGCGGAGAATCCCACCGGTTTGCCAACGCGTTCAGGATGCCGTTCGCAGTGCCACGTACGCGTCTGAGTATCGAAGCGCTTCGCTTACGGATGATTGCATAAAAGCAATCAGTGTGCGCCTCAGCAAACATAGTCGATGCGCTGCAAAAACGAGGCAGCCCAAACAACACCCTAAACGCGTTGTTATATTGAACACGCAGAGTCCCGTACACTCGCTGCGTGTAGTTGACCCATAGACCACACGTGTAGAATGACTGACAATACGCTTTAAAAAGCGTCAGTTTAACTTGCTTACTACAACGTGTAAATCTACGGGCCAACATGTTGCAACGCACACACAAAGCCCTCCGCTCCCTCTCAATATCAAGGCCATCATCCAAGACCTAACCTCAATCTCACCGGTATAAAGTTGAGAAGATTTGGAAACATCAAGTAACATGAAATGTTACAGAAGTTCGTGGAATCGTTCTTAGTAGATATATCTCATTCTTGGGGAAAGTGATAAGCTCAGTTTCCTTATGATTTGCTATATATAGCGTAGTTATGAAATATATTAAAGTGAAATATAAGGATTACTTCGGAC
Source organism: Cosmia pyralina (assembly GCA_946251885.1). Classification (NCBI taxonomy): domain Eukaryota; kingdom Metazoa; phylum Arthropoda; class Insecta; order Lepidoptera; family Noctuidae; genus Cosmia; species Cosmia pyralina. The sequence goes on from OX276346.1 coordinate 20,975,224, forward strand.
TATCACGTCTATAGATTACCTAGATGTAGAAGGATTATTTTGCGAATTCGTGAGTATTTAAATCAAATAAAATATCTATGTCAAAATAAAAGTTCTCTAGTTAGCATTATTATTTCCGAGCCAAAATAAGTCGATTCGTTATCCGTCACAACAAGCCGTCCTAAAAACGAAACTGAAACTAATTTCTTCATCAAAAATCAACTCTTTCGATTTGCTACCAAATATTCGGGTTCCGGGTTTACACCGCGCCGACGAATCGCAAACTTGCAAAGTAAACTGTGCAGCGAATAAAACAAACAGCATTATTTCTCTTTTTTAACTCCGGTCAAAAACCTTCGCTGGGTTCGCAATTACGTCCTCAAATGTTCGCACAATATTATCTTAGGACTATATTAATTAAACTTTTAAATGGGTTAACCTCTTAATAGAGCTAAGTTCGTATATACATGCCTTTAACATTTAATACACTCTACCGTTCAATTTAACATATTGTGTGAATAAAATATTCATTGTTTAATGTTTTGTAATTGGTGCTATTACAAACAGAAAGGTCTATGAGTTTGTGTTAATTGTGATCAATGACTTTCTCTGTTTGAAATACTTAATTCATCGCATTCGTGACTCCTCTATAAGAATGTCGAAGAAGCGGATAAGGAATATTATCGAGTAGATTGATTTATGGAAACTATTCACCTATATAGTTTCTCGAATCTTACAGCTTAGATAGTAGCGTTTCTTTCAAAAACAAGTCAACGAATGAACTGCGGGATACGTAATGGCTAGATAATTTGAATAGTTTTATAAATTTGACAGGTCTACATCTACAACAGCGCCCCCAAGCGGGATAAATTGCGAGAATCGTAATCCAATCAAAAATAAATGAACGGTAATTGTATACCCATCTCTTTTACTTTACATTACGATACGTTATACTTTCTTGTCTTTGAACTTTGTAACATGACATTTAATTTTAATCGTATTGTACAGACGCCAGCACATCAAGCTACCCCAATCTGTCAAATTTCTTTGATAGATTTTCAACTTCACTGCAAAGGAATAAGGTTCATATTCAATTGGGAAAATTTGACGGATTGGGGTAGCTTGATATGCTGGCCCCTGGTACTACTTAAATGATAATTTGAGTAGTTTGACAGGTCTACATCTACAACAGAACCCCCCAAGCGGGATAAATTGCGAGAATCGTTGCTATTGCGTAACACACTAACAATGGCAATGCCTTTGATTATTTTTAAGTCTAGATAGAGTGTCGCGCTGTAAAAGAACAAAAACAAACCAACTTTGTTATGCTGGTGTGGGTGACAGCTACGTCTTACAGTCGCGCCAGGTCATTCTGCTTTTCTAGTGTGCGTGCAAATTGCGGCGAACAGTTAGACGCTATTATTTTCGACGACGAGTTCATAGCTTTGACTGTCTATCTAGACATTTATATCTTTGGACAATGCCTTTCATTTTGACAATTCAAAAACCGTCATTGCGGTGCTGGTGTTTACTTGTCATTCGTGGATTTTTGACAATCGTTATGGGTCGTCAGGAGCCCGAAAGTCTGACAAACAGTCTTACCAAGAGGTATCGTATTACTCAGGGGTTGTGGAGGTCAGGTAAGCAGTCGTCCCATGTAAAATACTGGTTTTCAGCTGCAACCGCTTAGACTGAAAGCCGACCCTAACATAGTTGGAAAAAGATTAGGCATATGATGTTTACGTTGTTGAGCATACAGAAGCAATGGATTTGCAATTTCGTTCAAAATCCTTTGCACTGTCCTGTCCATTCCTACTTCAAACTTAATTCTAACAATTCGCACATAGTCATCTAATACGATCCTCGAATACAACGGCTGAAAAACTGGATTTCTATCAAAATAAACTTCTAGTATAGTTTATTCGTTACGGGAGCTATAAATGTCTATCTCTTCTGAGCTATCATAAACTTTGTAGAAACCACATCAAAGTTAGTTTAATTGTAGTGACGAAATACGCCGGGAGTACACGAATTGTTTTATTTGTTTGTAGAAGCTACTCTTTATACGAGTCAAGCTCTTCTTTGTACTTGGCGGCGCTGAAAGTGATCTTGAAACGTGTTTGAAGCTCGAACAATAAAAGGGAAACTACAACTGAAGTGGTGATCGACTGACAGTCTAACTCATGTATTATTATTTTTTATTTTATTATAAGCCTGGTCAAAGGCCTCCCTTCCCTCTTTCCACTTTTCCTGGTTTACTGCGATTTCAGGCCAATCCTATAAGGAGTCCAGCTCATCCCACCATTTCTTTCTGGGCCTGCTGCGTAGTAATTTCCTACTATTTGGGATCCACTGAGTGGTGGTTTTTGCGTATTGTTGCTACGACATGCGACAGATGTGGCCAGCCCAGTTCCACTTTAGTCCAGCAGCTGTGCGGCCCGCGGCCGCTATTGTGTTTTGAAACGAAGTATAGTTCCTATGTGGTCTGTGAGTTAGACACCTGGTATATTTCGTTCCATATCTGATGCAGATTATTATAATTACATCATGTAGATTGCAGATTACATAACTCATGTAGAATAGAGGAGCTCGTGGCTAAGTAAAAACAGACGCACGGGTCGATGCATCAGGTTAAGCTACGCTTGCCGGGGATGGTCAGTGGATGAGTGGCCTTTACATATCGAGACTCCTCCGTCCTTTGACAGTCGCTACGGGTCGTCAGAAGCCCGAAAGTCTGACAACCAATCTAACCAAGGGGTATCATATTACCCAGTTACTGGGTTGTGGTGGTCAGATAGGCAGTCACTGCATGTAAAATACTGGTATTCAGCTGCATTCAGTCAGACTGGAAGCCGACCCCAACATAGTTGGGAAAAGGCTAGGCAGATTGATTGGCATAACTCATGTAGATTACTATAATTACCTACTTCATCAGTTACTTATGTCACCAAATAGCATAATGAGAACGTCCCCACTGCTGGGACACAGGCCTCCTCCCTGTGAGTGGGCCGTAACCCACCACGCGAGCTGGTGTTCTGTTGTCGCCTAATATTAGGATTTCCGTCCTTGACCAGAACACCAACTTGATAAGTCTTAATGCGCCTATAATTCCACTGTTAAAATAGACTTGACTTCATCAAACAACGGTCAACATAGTCACAACTGTAGTAGGTACAACCGAAATTGGACTTTAATAAAAAAAAAAAAAAAATAATAATAATAATAATAAAATTCTTTATTGAACAAAAAACAGTATGACAAAAACATTTAGTGCGATAATACCTACATTAGTAAAATACTGTGTCGTAGGAATTAACGCCCACCTCAGGAAAAGGACGATAGCGTTCTAGAATTTATAATATACTAAACACAGGAGATAGATTACAAACTAGAATAATAGGTTAAAAATGTGAATATGTGTAGGTACGAGCGAATGTATTATGTGCGTGTGGGTGTTTGCATAGGTATGTGAGTATGTGTGTGTATGTGTGTGTGTGCGTGAGTGTGTCTTAATTTATATGTTATGAATCTATTTCGGAAGGAAGAGGTCGATATTGGAAACAAATCAGGGTTTGACCAAGCTCTCCAGGTCTTCATAGGTGAGGGTTTGAAGCCAGTCGTCAGTGAGTTTTTACAGTCCCTATAAGAACGAGAATGAATATGGAGTACACTGTTTACCTTATTGTACAGCCTCGAACTAAAGAAGTCGTATTGCCGCCGGACCACTTCAAGTTTCGCCGACACTAAGGCACAAACTCTGTCCGATCTACACCCACGTCTACGCTCAATAGTGGCGTCTAATGTCATGTGTTAATGTCTTTATTGACATTCTAGGAGAAGTAAATATCATTTATTTATGTAAGAAAAAAGGCTATTTTAGTATGAGAACAATAATAGCTCACTTTATCCATATCGTTAACACGAATGGACGTTTTGTCGTATCTGTTTAATTTGTTCGATTGCCGATAGAAGTATCGTATTATCGTTACTCGCTGGTCTCTCCGTACCTACTCCTCATTCATTCGTAACAGCGGGAGGCATTCGGCACTAATTGATACTGTCACGGCGTTAACTCAATGACGACAAATATAAACGCAGCCGATTTAAAACAGTCGAAATATTTTCGTAGGAAGATGATAATTTCAACAGCTTTAATTGCTACTTTTTGTCCTCATCTATTTTGCTTAATGAATTATGCTTTCATAACAAATAATATAGAGGACGATTAAGAATAGATCAACCATTAATTTCCATGATTACATCTTTTTGTACCCGTGCACCATCTTGTATTAGCTGTCATTGCTTCATTTTTATTCTTTGTAAATTGTAGTTGTTACGACGGGTGGCCAGATATTATAAATAAATAAGACGACCAGACTATTTTATGTATCGTGTATTCAGCCATTGCATGACGAGCGATCGGAGACGGTGACAAGACAACAGGATCCGGAAATACCACAGATAATATATATTTTATAAAGACTGATACACATACGTAACATCTCCCTTATTAAGAAAAGAAAATGGAATCATTACGTGGAACATGGTACGTAAGTATACTTTTTTTTTTTTTTTTTTTTTTTTTTTTTAACATTAACAAAATTCTTATATACTAGTAGACTAAGTGGAACGGAACATCTCTAAGAAGTGACAAGTTGACTTGACTGACATTTACATTGCGACAGTTCTGACAGTGACGTCTATCAAATTGACTTAACTAAGTTTTGACAGCTACTAACAAAACAAAATTAGGTTTGACAATGCTTGTACAACAAACAATACATTTAGTATATTAAATTAAAACTAAGTACAAATTAAGAACTTAATCTAGACCAATTTTCAAAATCTTCGGGGCTTTATTATTGCTCTACCGAATGAAGAATAAGTTGTGTGTTGAGTTTGTTTATTTGGTGTATGTGATGTGTTTGTTTTTGTTTCAGATTCTTGGACAGGATTACTTGTACAAGGAGATTGATAATTAGATGGAGATGACGACGGCAGTATATTGGAAGGCGACGGTGGATCAGTGTCAAGTGGAACTGATGGGGATTGAAGTGAACTTCTTCTACTAGGAGCGGACTCAGTTGGTGAATGTTTTGGCTGTAGGATATGTTGGCGATTACGGCGAAAAGTACCTTCCGGGGAGACAATAGTATATGATCTAGGCTGTGGACCTATGTCTGACACAGTACCAGGTGTCCAAATACTGTCTGGCTGTTTCTGGAAGTAAATTTTATCACCAATGTTTAGGGAAGACAACGGTTTAGTATGTTTATTATAATAAATCTGTGATTTGTTCACTTTTATTTGAGTTTTATTTGTTAGAGACCTGTAGTTAGGTATTTTAGGTTTCAGAGTTTGTTCTAAGACTGGAAGTTTAGTTCTGAGTGTCCTGGACATTAGTAATTGGGCAGGCGAATACATATTTTCTTTAGGTGTATTCCTATACTGTAATAATCCTAGATGAGGGTCTGTATTATCAGTAAGACATTTCTTTAATATGTTTTTAACCGTGGCTATGGTTCTTTCTACAAGACCATTAGACCGTGGATAATAGGGACTTGATGTAATATGTTGTATTTGCCAATCTAAAGCAAAATGATTAAACTCTTTTGAGTTAAATGGGGGACCATTGTCTGAAATTAGAATGTTGGGTATTCCATGTCTGGAAAATATAGACTTTAGGTGACTAATGACAATTTTACTAGTAGAACCACCTGCTAGCTTTACAAGCTCGACATATTGGGAAAAATAATCTACGACTATGACATACTTGTTTGAATTGAAATCAAATAGATCAACTCCGACTTTATTCCAAGGGATTGGTTTTACCTCATGGGGCTGTAGTGACTCTTTGGAATTGCTGCGTCTGTTAGTGAGACAGTTATGACAATTATTAACATATTTTTCTATATCAGAGTACATATTGGGCCAGTATACTAGATTTCTTGCCAATCTTTGGCAACTATGAATACCTTGGTGACCTTCATGTATCTGTTTCAAAATGTCTTTTCTCATGGCTACTGGTATAATGACACTGTTGTTTTTGAAGACAATACCATTAATTATATGTATATCGGTTTTTAAAGGAAAATAAGGCCTAAGTATGTCTGGAAGCAATTTTTTATGTTCAGGCCAACCTGTTATGCAATATTTACTTAAGAGTGACAATTCATTGTCTTGGGAAGTCTGTTCTTGAATAGATTTAAGTTTATTTGGACTAACTGACAGTGATCTAATGACTAAATTGACATGTAAATCTAGATCAGAATCTAGATCATGTAATGACTGTTCTGGTAAAGCTGCTCTAGACAGAGTATCAGCTACATAAAGATATTTACCTGGTTTGTAAGTTACGTTCAGGTCATATGGTTGTAATCTTAGCATTATTCTTTGAAGACGGGGTGGAATGTTATAAATTGGTTTTTTATACAGCGATACTATTGGTTTGTGATCTGTTTCAACTAAAGTGTGGCGACCATAGACATATTGGTGAAACTTTGTACAACCAAATAGGATTGCTAACAGCTCTTTCTCAATCTGAGAGTATGACTGTTGACATGAGCTTAATGAAGCTGAAGCATATGCTATGGGGTGTTTATCATGGCAAATCACTGCACCCATGGCATCTTTAGACGAATCAACTGACAGTGTAATTGGTTTATTTTGATCATAATATGTCAAGACAGGGGCTTTTGTTATACATTCCTTTAATTCATTAAATTCTACATTATGTCTCTCTTGCCAAGACCATTCATTATCTTTAGACAGAAGTGTTCTTAAATTAGAAGTTTTATCTGACAAATTCTCTATGTATGAGCCTAAGTATGTAACCATACCTAAAAACCTTTGTAATTCTGTGACATTTGTTGGTGGTGGCATACTGCAAATGGCTTTCACTTTGTTTTCATCAACTCTCACACCATCTTTAGAAAAGATGTGTCCTAGGTACTTGACTTCACTTTTACATATATTAGACTTGTCTTTATTAAATTTTATTCCTATTTCTCTAGCTCTATCTAAGACTTGTTTTAACCTAAAATCATGTTCTTGTTTAGTTTGACCGTAAATTAGGAAATCATCCATCATGATTTTGACTCCTGGAATATCACTGAATCTATTTGTCATGATGGAATGAAACAGTTCTGGGGCTGCATTTATCCCGAAGGGAAGTCTTAGGAATCTATATCTACCTTGAGGTGTGATGAATGTACATAGTTTTGAGGAAGCTTCATCTAACTTTAGCATATAAAAACCTTTGTTTGCATCTAGGGTAGTGAAATATTGTGAACCAGAGAGGCTGGATTTAATTTCATCAATAATTGGAAATTGATAATGAGGACGCATAATGGCTTTATTAAGTTTTCTTGGATCAATGCACAGGCGTAGTTTACCATTTTTCTTTGATGCAATTACAATTGAGCTTACCCATTCAGTAGGTTCCTCGACTTTGACTATAATTTGATTTTTTTTTAACATGGCTAATTCTTCTTTTAATTGTTCTAAGAGACTGAATGGAATTCTACGACAGGCATCTATAGACGGTACAGCATCAGGCTTCATTGACAAATGACATTCATAATCTTTAAGACAACCTATTCCTGAGAAGAGATCTTTATATTTGTCAAGCTGTGATACATTGAGTGACTCATGAAATTGGACATTATGGACTCTTTTAACTAATTTTAAATTCTCACAACTGTTGCGACCAATAATATTCCTACAGGGTATATCTATAATGTGGAAATTAACATTGTATAGTTTGTTGTTATGTGTGACAGACAGAATGCATTGACCTACAGTCGGTAATACTTCACCGCTAAAGGTTGATAGTTTGTGACTACTTTTCTTTAAACTACTCAATGGCAAATTAAGTTTTTTATAAGAGTTAAATGATAAAATGTTAGTGTCAGCACCTGTATCAAGTAAAAAGTCTACATTCTTACTATTTATGGACAAAGTTGTATGATAAGGGTTTTTTTTGCTGACAGAAATCTCATTAGTGAAAAGACTATTTAGAAAATAAGTATCAGTACCCGTACTTTCTTCTTCTTCTTCTATGGATCTCACATGTTTGCTGCGGCAACACTTGGCAAAGTGATTGGGCTTGTGGCAGTTGTTACAGATGACTCCTATGGCTGGACATTTTGTTCGGTGAACTTGACCACATCTGGAACAATTCTTGGTTGACTGTTTGGATTGAGGTTCTTGACTGGACGATGCTTTACTTGATTGACGACTTTGACTTGTTTGAGACTGATGACTTTGACTTTCTTGACGGCTATGACTTCTTTGACGACTGTGACTTCTTTGACTGTGACTTTTTTGATTGCGACTCTCTTGACTACGATGTGTTTGGCGACTGTGATGCGATTGACGACTGGCAACGACACTTACTTCTTGGCTTGATAAAGCTTTAGCCTGTAACCTAGTATTTCTTAGTGTTTTAGCGAGACTGACGGCGGCATCAAATGTTGATGGTTTCTCGATCAGGATACGTTCTCTGATGTACGAGCAAGATGAATTTAAGTTCCATGAGAATATGTCCTTTACTATATCATCGGCAAGACCTTCAAAATTGCATTGGATACTTAGATTCTTGAGATCCGTGGCATATGTCTCAATTTCTTCATCTGGACCTTGTTTTCTGTTGAACAGCTTATGTCTTTCGACGGAAATATTGACACGTGGTGTGAAGTAGTCTTCAAATTTGGCGAGTAAATCCTTATAGGTGATCTTGTCAATTTGTATGTTAAACGAGTAAAATATCTGAAGAGCGTCTGGGCCTATGATTTGTAGTAAAATGGCTACCTTTCGTTTGTCTGGTTGTTCTTCTAAATTGTTGGCTATCATGTAAATCTCTAGACTTGTGTTGAAATTTCTCCAAGCCAATGGCATGTTCGAGTTGTTGATATCTAAGCTGAAATTACTCGGCGGCAGGGGATAACTTGTATTATTTGCGTTTTTATTTTCCGGCATTTTAGGGCTGGACCACGCGGCGACGTTTTACTCGAAATTTTTTTTTTTTTTTTTTTTGACTGTTTGCGGCACTTACTTTTGTGGTTTTTTGTGACTTCTTTTTCTTCTGTATCTTCTGACACCATGTTACGACGGGTGGCCAGATATTATAAATAAATAAGACGACCAGACTATTTTATGTATCGTGTATTCAGCCATTGCATGACGAGCGATCGGAGACGGTGACAAGACAACAGGATCCGGAAATACCACAGATAATATATATTTTATAAAGACTGATACACATACGTAACAGTAGTGTACATCGTCTACACACATAATTAATTATGTAATTATTTATTTATTTATTTTTTAATTTTTTTTTAATTAGTACACATACATAAACTCACGCCTTCTTCCCATGTGTGCTGGCAGAAACTACAGAACGCCAACTGCTACGATCCTTACATATTCCTTTTGCATAATTTACGTTCATACATCTATCTGGTCACGAGGAGCTCGTGGCTAAGTAATAACAGCCGCACGGGTCGATCCATCAGGTAAAGCTACGCTTGCCTGGGTTGGTCCATGGATGGGTGACCATCTTTACATACCGAGACTCCTCCGTGCCTCGGAAAGCACGTTAAACCGTTGGTCCTGGCTGTCATTCGTGGATCTTTGACAGTCGTTACGGGTCGTCAGTAGCCCGAAAGTCTGACAACCAATCTTACCAAGGGGTATCGTATTACCCAGTTACTGGGTTATGGAGGTCAGATAGGCAGTCGCTCCATGTAAAATACTGGTATTCAGCTGCATCCGGTTAGACTGGAAGCCAACCCCAACATAGTTGGGAAAAAGGCTAGGCAGATTGATTGATAGAAGTTTATGTAAAGATTACAGGAAAAATAAAACGATGCCTCTAAATAGCACACTTTTTTAGAAATCATCAACAAAAATTACATAGGTAGAGAACCCTCGGTGTGCGAGTTCGACTCGCTCTTGACCGGTTTTATTTATATAGATGTATACAAAATATTGTAAAATATTTTAAAAGTGTAAGTACCTACCTACTCTTATAAAATATTTTACAATATTTGTGTAGATACTGTGGAGTTTCTTGCCCACAAATTCTTCTCCATACGAAACCACCGTTTAGAATTTACCGCAACTAGAAACAATTCTATTTTCTTATAAATTTTGACGTTCTAAAGAGCTTTTTTTGTGCCTATGGGCCTATTTCACGATGTCCGAATAGCCACTACTCACCGAATAAATTCAAAAATAGAATAGAATTTGTATGAAATTATCTGCCATGTAAGTTAATAGGCACTTAATCGTAGGTGGTGAACTAGGCCCTAATTGAAATAAATGACTTTGAATTTGTGATTGATTGATTACGAGGAAGGTCGTGTCCAGAATGTCAATAATAATATGGCCATGCACATAACAACTATGTATGGTCAGCAGCAGAAGTTGGTTAACACTGCTACTTTTTGACATCATCTCAATTAACACAAAATGTGACGATAACCTGCTTTTTAGTACCTATTTATTACCCATTTATTAGATAAGTGTTATTTTTTTCCAATTTGAATGAAGTATTTTTTTTTTTTTTTTTTTTTTTTTTTTTCTCAATAATTAAGATTTAAAAAACTCAAGTGATAATCGGCTTTTGTTGCTGATTGTACCAACTACAGCTATTCTTCGTCTATTCGTTACTTCAAGCTATACTTACTCCTAGTGAAAAGTTCGTTTTTAAATGAGGTACGAGAAGTTTCCTTACGAGAACAATATACATATATAAGTATTGCATCTCCAATACTTTAACGAACCCTGAAATATCGAGTAATACTAACACAAATATTTTGTTAGTACGAGTTGCCACTCAATATTCTGTATTCTATCTAGAAATGTTAAATTGCCTTGTCAGTACCAGTATGTTTCTGCAAAAGGAATACTCCTTTAGTAAAGTTGAAATGTTTTGAATAATAGACCATACGAAAGTGTAAGGCGCCTCTACTTTGTGTAAAAAAATACTGTAATTTGAAAAATACAAGACTTCCATTAAGGTTAGATTTTTTTAAGACAAAAAAAAACAATATAGGTACCTAACTAAACTAACTAAGTACTACTATTAAAAATGGTTTAATTCAATTCAATTTCTTTAATTCAGACTAATGTGTCCATATAGTGTTAGTAAATACATGAAAAAGAACTTAAAACTAAATGTTAGTACATATACATGAGGAATTATTTAACGTGGATCTGTATCCACTGCCTCCATAGAGGACTTTCTATCCTCTCAGCAATTACCCTCAGGTAACTGTTGGAACTGTCCCTCACCCTGCGCATCGACTTCTGGTGAAACAGTACTGTAGGTACTTTTTTTTTTCTTTTCTTTTGCTTAAATCTCGAAAACGGTCTGTCCTATCGCAAAAATAATGAAAATTTCAACCCTCTTTAAAAATCGTTAAAACTCAACATGTAGGTAATAATTTTCCATACAAAAAGTGAAAAATTCCATATAAAACACGTTGAGGCTACTCCCGGCGCGCCTCCGGCACTATGGCTCAAAAAAAATTCTCGGGGTAGGGCAAACAAGTACCACGTGGTGTCGCAATTGTCAAATTCAATTTTAGTTGTTTCAAAATTGTTTTTAAAAGAGATTTTTTTTGCAGAATAGCTTTATGATTCTCATAGCCAATAGTAAGAAATGTTTGTGATAGTTTAGCTAATTTAGTTCGGTGTGCAAGAGAATCGGCACCATTATCTTTTACACACTCAATCATTTATTTTCTACTGATGACACCAGTTCGCCCAGCTTAATCATTACTCCGCAAAAATACTAGGCACATGATAACTGAATTTTCAGTTTTAGCTAAGCCTAATAAATAAAAGTGTTGACTGGATTATTTGTAAAGCTATTTGCATTTTCAGTACAGTTTCAGCCTGAAGCCGACAAACGACCGATTAATAAAATGTTCAATTTGACGATACATTTTTTATTGAAAGCCATATTTTTGGTACACAATTGTTTGCTATCCATTGGTAGTTTTTGGTATACGAGTAATAGGTGTAATTATAAAGATTCATGACAAACGCATTTTTCAGAGTATACTATCATGCGTTTTTTAGTTTTACGGAATACTTATTATTCTTTGTTGTGTAGGTCTTTTTATCATCTAATCTATCTAACTAGCCTGTATACTGTCCCACTGCAGGGCAAAGGCCTCCCTCTCCCTTTTTCACGGCCATTCCTTTCGGTAGGAGTCAAGCTCGTCCCGCCATCTTCGACTCGCCCTACCGCGATGTCGTCGTGCGTTTAGCGGGACCCAATCGGCGGTTCTCTTAGCCCATTTGTTATCTGTCATGCGGTAGACATGTCCAGCCCCGTCCCACTTGAGCTTAGCGGCTTTCTGAGTAACATCCGTGATCTTGGTTTTGGCGCGCAGTGTTGTGTTCCTTATACGGTCCGGTCCGAAATTCGAACCCCCAGGATACTGCGCTCCTTGGCTCGCTGGCAAACCTCGAGCTTGGACCTCTGCTGAAGTGTCAAAGACCAGGTTTGAGCACCATATGTGAGAATGGGTAGAATACACATGTCCGTAATTCTCCGTTTGAGACATAGTGGTAGATCTCCTTTTAGAAGATCTTTTTATCTTACGATCTTACTTAATAAAAATCTTAAATTCACTCACTGACAGACAAAGCGCAGCCTAAACCGTGGGGTCTAGATAGAAGCATGCAATTTTGCACAACAGTTCCTCATGGAAGACAGGATTTTGGTAAATTTATCCCCTAAAATTATTAAATAGGGGATAAAAATTTGTATGGAATTTCATAATTTTTGCCGATGGGAAACACCATCGGGCACAGGCATATAGTCCAAAAGCTTAATCAGCCTATAATGTTCCCACTGCTGGGACACAGGCCTCCTCTCTGTGAGAGGGAGTGGGCCTTAAACCACCACGCGGGCCCAGTGCGAGTTGGTAATAGATGTCACATGTCTTCGAATTTCGAATTTCTGGTTCTAGGACATGTCAGTTTCCTCATCACGATGTTTTCCTTCACCGTTTTGAGAGCAATGGTGATGAAATAATTTATTTTAAAAATCCTAGTAATTAACATCTTGTATGATCAATGCGTGTGCCAAGCGCGGTGAGCATAATGACCATTTCATCTGTTAGATTTTCACGGGCCAATTTATCGTGATATGTAAGACTTATGAGATGGAACATGAAGTTGAAAGTGAGACTTACACTCATGTACCATATATTTTACTAGATTATGACAGAAAATATACCTACCTGCGCTTATATATATTTCGAATAACTATTTCAGTTCCCAGAATATGGTATTGACATTCGTTATTTTGTGTGCTTAACAATACCTACATGATTCGTTCAGCAATAGGTCCTCAGCCCTGTAAACGACATCTGATGTCAATATTTATAGTTCGCTTGACTCTAGGTTCCATATTTTCTTCATTACTTATGCATAGAGCACAGATTGGCTACAGTGAAGCAGTGTCATCAATATTCAGCCAGCGAGTGCAAGTAGGCCGCTGTTACATCAACCTTTTGATATCTTTATAATTGCTTCGCCAACTTTGTGGGGTATTGTGTGAATTGCAAATTGCGATTGCCCTTTGTAGCCATATGAAAGTCTACGCGAAAGTTTATTTGTAGACTTTTCGTGCGGAAATCGGTCGGCTCGGCCCACGCGTGTTATTGTAAAACTAAGCCTGGTTACCGTATCCAAATCATTTGTTGTAAATGCTTTCATAAAGTATCGTTAATATATAATGTAAAACATTATATATTAACTTCCACATTTTGATTGGACGATCGGATTGATTCCATCAAACTTATAAAAGTTTCCGATAGAATATTTGTAGCAAAACAAAATAACATTTTCTTTATCCATGAGAAATCAGGGTTCTTACATCGCTCCCGCTTTATGTACTCGTTCAATATTCATAACTGTAACAAACCTTTTAGTGGAACTTTCCACATGTTCAACAATCACGTATTATGGGGAAAAACATGCTGTAGAGGTACTTATGTTCTCGGAGGACGTACCGAGTTATATCTGTAATACAATCACATCTAATAAGAACTCTTGATGTGGGTTCAATGCCTATCGAGTGTCTGCTCTTATTAGCATATAGTAATCTGCATCCGATGATACGGGTTGATTACGCAAATACACATCTTAGGAACGAAAATGTTTTTAATAAAACCATTTCTTCTGCTATCTGATAATTTAATCGGAGCCTTGGGATCCTACATGTTTAACTTTATCAAATAAAAATTTGGAAAATTCCAATAGAATGAATGTGATTATGAGTAAAATAAATAAGATACTGTGGTAATTATGGTATTAGTACCTATAGTCTTAGTGTGCTATTATAGTATAAACGAATATTTAAACGACAAAAGTATTTAAAAGTGCTAATACATTTTTTACTTTAATATTACTTTTACTTTAATATTTTTTACTTGTAATTAGTTTAGTTCAGAATACTAATTATTATGCTAAGTTCTTTAAAGCTTCCTCTCTCCTACTACTATTTTACTGTGCTCGACGGGGTCCACAAAGATCACATACAATTTTAATTTACCAACTAAGTACCTATATATTGTGGAATGTAAATAAAATATTTAGTATTGAGTATTAATTTATTTCACTAGTTTAATTTATTTTTCTAGTAATCATACGGCTATATAGTTGCAAATTCATCCGTTAATATTGAATTCGTATGAAAGCGCAGTAAAAGGGTCGTGTTTCACTGCTTGCAATTTTAATGAACGGCTTAATAATGAACAACGGCTAATGACAGCAGTACAGCTGGACCACACACTAATATTGCACGTACATAGGTATTTGCGTTTCATACATTTCACTGATGAGCAATGACGAGGAACATGATAATCCAGTGCAACTGTTTCATTTGTAATATTGCTGTTATTATCACAACAGCCATTGATTGATAGTGGCCCCCAACTGAAGGGGATAATATTTATGGGGACATTTCACGTATCCTTCCCCTATTGCACAGATTAGTGGAAAGATAGGAGACCTACCTTCGAAGTAGACAAAGATCCACAAGGCAATGTTACATAAATACATAGAATTAGCAACACAGTAGCTTAAACATTAAAGCTATATATGTTATATGATAGTATGTTTGCATTTGGAAATACGTAAAGGTACTATAATTTTCCAATGAAATTTGTCTGTGTCTGCGGACTAATTAGACGCTCCCATATGCCATTTAAAGATTTATTATTAGTACACACAAAATGAATGGTTTGTTTTTAAAATGGAAATCGTTGTACCTACGTCTACCAAACATATTTACGTAACAATCAAACTAGCAAGATAAGTTTTAATTAATTTAATTAAAACTTTCCCATCGCTGTTATTAAGAACAAAAATTATAACAAGAAAAATATTTCTCAATTTGTTGTATTATGTTTCGTCTATTTAAATGATTCGTTTTCTTTGTGAAGCTATTTGAGTAACATTTACTTATATAAATATTTAAAAGACTTCATTGCTTTGATTAACTGTAAAGAGAATTTGCGTAGGCCTAAGGCAAATGAAGAATTCAAGTGAAATACAATCAAATAAGGTATTAATCAATTAAGGTATTTACGTCATATGGAAAATTCATCATCATCATCTGCCTAGCCTTTTCCCAACTATATTGAGGTCGGCTTCCTGTCTAACCGGATGCAGCTGAATACTAGTATTTTACACGGAGCGACTGCTTATCTGAAATCTGATCACCACAACCCATTACTGAAATATTTAAGATGAATTATAATGTAAAATAATTATTTTTCAGTATGGTAGACCGTACCTAATAAGTATTTATAAACCAGTAAACAACTTGTAGGAAGTCTCTTCTTATAGTAATTAAGTTTAAACGGTTAGTAATAAAATTAATTGTAGTCTAAATATAATTCGATGTCACCAAACGTAATGCAAAATTAATTTGGAATTCACTAAAAACGCTACGCGTTGTTATGAATACTCAAATCGCAACAATTGTTTCACTATTAATTGATATGATTGTTACACGTACATGTCACAAATGTCGCAATCACCTAGTAATTATGTTCAGAAATAAATCGACATCACACATGTCAGTTAGTCTTGCTTCAGTAACGAGGCGTAGTAATTATGATTTCAAAAATTCTGTAGGCTTACCCAGACATAATATAATGTTCCTAACATTAAGATTTTTATTGGGAATGTGAATTTATTGGAGAATTACGTTGCTAAGCGAATTGTCCTGAGAATTATTATATTATATTTTTTTTAAAGGAGAACATTCACCGTCCATACATTTTTGGGCTAAATGTGAAAGTAAAAAAAAACTATTTTCTGAAAGAATACGTTTTTCTCTATTTATCAGTTTCAGTTTTCTTTTCTTTCTACTATTGTTCTTTAAACTAATACATATTGAAAACAGTGTTGTATAACAACGCTGTTGTATAACAAAACTTGTATAACAACGCTGGGAATGGTCCTACAGATTTGGTCTTTTAACTAATTGTTCTTTTAACTAATACATATTGAAAACAGTATTTTTCAAACTTGTATAACAACGCTGGGAATGGTCCTACAGATTTGGTCCCTTAGTGAAAAGTGAATAGAATAACGTGTTCTAACGGAATATAACTTTGTTTTTGGTTGACTATATATTTAGCCCAATATGAATTATCTCCTTTACGAATATATAAAATGATACTACGATTGAAATCGAATCACGTATCAATATTTATACTTAAACCAACTAAAATTTATATAATCTAATCATATCTATTAATAAATCAATGAATTACTCTTATCTTTCAGTTCATCTTGAGAACTTGGGACTGAATCATTTGCATTTCCTCGACTCCTGAATGGCTCTCCCTTTTATTGTGACAGACAGATAAATAATGAATCAAATTGGAGGAAGTGAAAACGAGCAATAGTAATGTTATCGATGGCTAGTACGATTTGTGTTCTGTAGTGTCGTTGGATTTATGTAGCTTGAACACGTCAAGGACGAAATTAGTGTTGTTCTTTTAAAAACATCTTGAAGAATTTGGTTTTGTTTGACAAAATGTTGTCTTACATATGGTTTCTGAATTAAGGATATCAAGTTGAAGTTCTAGTTATACTATACACTAGCGTTACTTAAGGTAGCCTGCGAAATTTTAAATTTGTTTCGTTTTATTTATTTAGGTTAACCAACAATTGTTTACACTACATTCATTTCTGACTTAATGACTAGGGTAACATTTGCACGTGCAACAATTAATTATAGGTTAACACCACATGCACAAAAAAAGGCTTTCTACTAACATAATGATTCATAATATTAATTGAACTAGAAATTATACAATAATAATTAAACTTAAAATCTAAGATCAACCAACAAAATAATATTGTGTTTTTTGCAAAGAAATGTTGAATTTTGCGGGCTACATTAATAAATAATGTAGATAATAAGTACGAGTACATAATGTAGATAATGCTAAAGTAGAGATAGTTCTCATTTCAAATTCCGGGTTTTTTCAATTTTATAGATTTAAGACAGTTTGTTTTTTATTCGTCTAGATGCATCACCTCTTAAGTCTTGGCGTGTCGTATATACCCATAGATTCAGACACAATGGCTTTTTAATTGTTTCTGTAATTACGACATGCGACAGGTTAAGCACATTTTCTAAGAAGACATAAGTACGCTTATACCGAGGTTATGACGAGGTTACGACGAGGTTCTGGGCTCACTAGTAAAACCAGGCTGCAATTTTCTAATGGAAAAACCAAATGAAGTTTTTCCCGAACAGGAAATCGATGTTGTTGCAGTCGATCGAGATGGAATCAGTATCGCTATCTTTCGAATCAGTCTATGTCTTTTATAAAATCCTGTTGAACTGTAGTTGCGTGTGTATAAGACAAAAAATCAAAATCAAAAGTCATTTATTCGAATTAGGTTCAGAATTAGCACTTTTTTAACGTAAAATTACATAAGACCCCAAAACGCCTGCCTTTCACCACTTCCTAGTGTTTTTAGTGTTTTAGCTGGGAAGAAGTGACGCAACAAGCTCCCCAGCAGCAGAACTGTCTGTTCAGTTAGAACTATATTCTACACAATTACCACATGTATGTTTTCAACATGAATGATGGAACCAATATTTTGATTTAAAAGAGTGTCCTTGGAATTCCTAGTCCGTTCTTCTCCATTGGATAGGAAGCTACTACGCTTTGGAATTGTAGCTTCATCTTTCTGACTGACTTCCAAATGCCTGTAATTGGTTTATTTAAAATAAATGGTTTGAGTTTTGAAACAATAGAACGGAGACGAAAACCAAAAAGTTTTCAATAAGCAAGCAATAACGTTGATTGTTGGCCTCCTTTCATAACTCCTGGACCCTTAAGGTATAATGTTGTTTACAAATGGCGGCAAAGATACGCGCCGTACAGACATGGGCCATAATATGTTAATTTGACCCACAACTGCTGCGCCAAGTCGACCCTATATTGAATATTTGGCGTTCACTGTATAATTTAACAAAATTAAACTTCTAAACTAATTTAAATTTTATAACAGTAAATGTTATTAATGTTAACATTTTCTTGGTCTGTTATTTTTCTTTAAAAATTTCGTAGATTTTTCTGAACCGGAGACTTTTTTTTTTGAACTGAGTTACGAGTAAATAGTGCCCACATAGTAATAATATTGATCACAATGGTTGAATAAAACTATAGGTATAGGTATAGGTATAGGTAGGTAAGTACTTATCTATGAGTATCTATTTTATCTTCACGATGTTCTATAACACACACAGGGGTGAGACACGTGTGAAGGGCATTAACCTCCACCATAGCAAAACGAAACAAACTGAGGAATCATGAAAAAATCAAGCAGTTGGCTTGATTTTTGTATGATTCTTCATTATCAAAGCTCCATTTAACCTGAAGGCAGGTCTTCAAAGGCATTGTTTACTTAAAAGGAGGCTCCAAACACTAAACCCTTATTTTTGTAAACTGAAGCATAAATAAACTTCTTTTATTTTCTTTTTTTTCACTTTCAGTGTCTTGTTTTACGTAGACCGTCTTTAGTCTGACTTTGAATTTAGCGATTTATAACATCAAGTTTATATTTAGATTTACTCCAACGACGTATCACAAGTAACATACAGCATAATAAAAATAACATTTGTATAAGTATCTACGATTTCATAGTGAATTTGTCACTTAAGAGTACACAGCACTTAGCAAAGCTTATTTTATTTCAAAATTAGTTTACACAATGTCTGAAAAAGTGACAGCTTCTGTTTATCTTCCAGACGGGTCTTGCAATATCAACGGCTGTTCGTCTTTTTATTTGCCCAATTTCTTTATTAGTAATTGTTTGTACAGGTAATTTATGATAGTTATATATTATGACAAGAGACAGACTGATAGTAATCTATCGTCGGTTTTCATCCGCGCTTGCGGTCAACAGCAGCGTCAGGAACGGTGACCGCGACTGTCAAGCACTCGAAATAACGTAGCAAATAAAATGTTCTTTTGTTTATTTTACCCTTTATATTCTATTTTTAAAATACGTAATCCTGCTATCGGTAATGCGGACTACTGCTACATTGATCTTTTTGCGCTCGAATGAGGTTGACAGGGGGCGCTGTTGGTAAACATTTGTGCAATTGTTTTGTGAAATGTACAAGGTGGGGCAAAGCAATGTCATATTATGAATTGGCTGCCATTTTGTTCAAAATGAAAAAAATTGGGCTCTGTTTTCACGGAGAGATTATTTAAAGGTGTAAAATAGATGACATTAAGTCGAAAAAATTACAACGGTCAATGGCTCCAATTTGGTGATTTCAAAAGCCCCAAAGGAAGAAGTCTGGCCCCGTTAGATCTAGCGATCTGGCCGGTCAGTTCAAATCGCTAAAACGGGAGATTACACAGCTCGGAAATTGGTCTTCCAAAGGCTCTTTCAATGCCTGAGCGGTGTGTAGATATTGCTCCATTGCATTGTCAACTAATTATCTATTTAACTACAACATAAGTGTCAAATCGCAATAACATTATGATGCCATTTGCAAAATCTATGGCTCATTCACATTAAGACTCTATTTTGTGCTTTTACCCCACCTGGTATTGAAAACACAAGATGGCGGCAGTAGTTCCGATTTTCGCCACGCGCCAGAAGAACCCTGTAGCGCTATATTAGTAGCCACTCATCATCACACAATGTCACTAGCGGATCGTAGCCGTCAATTTCTCGTATAAATGTTTGCAAAGGACGGGTACCTAATTCATGTTTAAATTCAAAGCTTTCGAAGCTAACTAAAACTGGAAATAATTATGCAATTTATTTGGTTCATTTTATTGATTTTAGATTTTGTTCTTCTACTTCACTTGTGAGCTATACGAGAACAACTTAGACCGCAAACTGTAGTGAATAGCTTAGTTAGTCAGCAAGAATGGTAGCGGAGTTAACTGCTCTGCTATATGCTGACTACATAGATACTTTAGCATAATTCCACTAACAGAGGGTATTTGAAAGAACCCTTTAAAATTGTTTTAAATAGTCTGTAACTTAACCCGTACCCTAATTACGTAACACACTTTCTATCACAATCCGAACGATTGATAAGGAAATTACACTCCTACCAACTTATCTGTGAAATGGCGAAAATTGGAACTACGGCCGTCATGCCGTCATTATTTTTATATAGGTATCATTGTTTTTAATTTGTAAAAACTGTAATTCTTATTAAACGATTATGTTTAATGTGAAATTTCCTTCTTGAAAACTTACTCAATTTTGGGCACCTTATATTAATTAGCAATACTGAATCGACGGTGCCGTCCTCTTTCAGTTCACAGATAAGTTGGTAGGAGGGTACCTACTAAATTTTTATATATGTGGAAGCTTATCATTAGCAAATTGTCCTGCCTATGAATGATTGTTAATTATGATATTAGTCTGTAAGCTTTCTGTAAGAATAAATAAATAAATAAATAAATAATCCATTGCTTCAGCTACATTAATTACGCTATGAATGTTCTTGAACTGTCAAAGTGAGAGGGAATGAGCTGTAAGTGTGTATAGTATCTATATCTCATGAAGCGACGCGCGCTTTACTTTTTTTTTTTTTTTTTTTTTTTTAATCTTTATTGTTTCAATTGGGGGTTTTATCCCAATGGATACGCCAACCCCATCATGCCTTATACTGACTACTACGATGCAAAGCTTTAAATTTAAATTAAATTAAAAGGAGAATTTTAATCAATATAGTACACCAACTCGCTAAATCTTTTCGCCACATCTGACTTCGGTTGTGCTAAAATTGATTGAACTAAACCTACCTGTGATATATTTAAATTAAACTCATTGATTAAATTTCTCCTTTCCTCTTGGTTCTTGACGCAATCCATCAGCAAATGATGTACATCCTCAAGTACATTGCATGTGTTGCAGTTGGGAGAACTTACTTTCTTCATGAGAAATGCAAACTTTGCCGATGGATAGTGTCCAGACCGTAATCTTAGAGCTAACTTCACATAATTTCTACTTAACCTGCTGCTGTCAAACCAGGGCACTTGAGGGAGCTCATTTTGAACTGTTTTGTACCATATTCCTTTGTCTGCTGACTTACTGTTAAAATGTTGTTTCCAGTTATTAAAACTTTTCATTTTGAATTTTGAAACATATTCTAGGTAATCTGGTACAAAATTCAGCTCGACTCCTTCCTCCGCTGCCAATTGAGAAGAACAATCAGCCTCCTCATTACCCCGTAAACCAACATGCGCTGGAACCCATTGCTACTTCAACTCTATGCTATTTAGTAGAACAATCAGCCTCCTCATTACCGCGTAAACCAACATGCGCTGGAACCCATTGCTACTTCAACTCTATGCTATTTCCAATTAACTTGAAAATATGTTTTAAAATGTCGTAAGTTATCGATGTACCTCTGAAGCCAGAGGGCGCGCTTTACTTGTGGTGGAACGTGTGTGTAAGAGCAGAAGCTCTCGGTACCGTCCCAGATAATGGCGAAGTCGGAAATGTGGGTGCGTGTATGTGTTATATGCTGACGCTACTCGTCTTCACGCACACATTCACAACGTGTTTGTATACTTGGTTACCACAAGTAAAACGCGCGTCACTTCGTGAGATGAAAATACTGTACGCAATTACCCTGCTGATTCAAATTACCATAGAAATGCTCGAACACAAAATAAATCGATTCCATTTCGTATTGCATAGCATAAACTTTGATGCATTTAATCCTAATGCTTACATAGGGATTACTACGGCTAACTAAAGCCTAAAACACAGCATCGCATCAATTCATATAATCATAATGACTCGACTCAAGCCTAGATTTATGTAAAGTCATAGAGACCGAGTGTATAACCAGAGCAATTCTGCCCACATTAATTAATTCGAAATAACTTTACGCGAATGTTATAGGCAATGAAACATTGATATTAGCCGTAACCATAACATTACGACCGACATAACCGTATGATCGTTAACACTTGGTCCGGTTTTCGTGACGTCATAGCGTCCGTCAGTCCGTCTTTCGTCTGGCTAGGACAAAAGGCACTGATTGATCAAAACATTATCAAAAGGCTTCGTTTGCTTCTCTGATAGCCGATTATATTAATTTTTTTTTTATTTATTTATTTATATCGGACAACAATAAAGTCCATTTTGTTAGTAAACATCTTATAACTAGTGCTAGTAGTACACAAATAAGGAGAACATTAGGTGACTAAGGCAGGATGTGCAGAGAACGATAAAGCAGGGAATAAGCTACCGGACCATTCTCCCCACATAGTGCCTCAGAAAAGGGGAGTAAGGACTCTCTACCACTGTTTCCAGGATGCTATTGTCACTGACCCGCATTCTACGCATCAGTGATGCTACCTTTTTGCGAATCACTGCATGGAAGCCGTCAGCTCGGTTCTGAGGAAACATCTCCGATGCGCTACAGAAACGGGGCAGTTTCAACAGCATCCTAAAATCCTTAAGAGAAGGTCGGTAGCTTCTAAATCAGGGGTACATTTTTCTTCTTGCTTTGTCTACCTTGCTGGTTTCGCTCGTGATCAGTTGTATTTTTATTTTTTTAAATGGAGTATTGTATTATCCCCGTTTGTTGGGAGTGTAGAAGGTGCAAGTGTTGAATGTTGAGCTGGTCCTAGATTTTGATCAACGCCAGCTGTTGCTGAAAACCAGCGCTGAGGCTCTGTCTCGCATAGGATCGCAGCATTATGCTCAGCGATGGCCGTTTTGCGTGAATGTGACGTATATTTTCCCCCAAATTTTTATTTTTTTTTTGTTTTCTTTTTAGGGTTCCGTACTTACCTCAAAAGGATAAAACGGAACCCTTATAGGATCACTTCGTTGTCCGTCTGTCAAGACCCTTTTTCTCGGGAACACGTGGAAGTATCAAGTTAGAATTAAAACCAAATACGTAGGCATATGCCTACGTATTTGGTCTCCACCACTCTCGACCATATGGTCTCGTAGAGCTCTAAAAAAAACAAGTTTCTAAGTCAACGCAATAAAAAAATACGGCCATTTATGCGACATATTTTTATACTCGCAAACAAAATCAAAACCTATAGGGCACTTCCTGTTGACCTAAAATAATGAAATTTGGCAAGAAGCAAGGTCCCACTGCGCAAATAAACGAAAACTTCCGTAAATTGAAAAAAAAAATTGTATGTGCTAAAACTACTTATCAGATTTTTTTTCGTTTACAAACTAAAAGCAGTTGGAGAATTGACCGTGACCTAGGTATGCCAAAGTCCCGTACATTGGCATGTTTTGCAATTATATTAAGTTTATTTTTGGGATAAATTCTTTTCAACAACGGAACCCTTTATGGTGCGAGGTCCGACACGTACTTGGCCGGTTTTTTTGCGTCATGTTTGCTGCAAATAAGCGTATTTTCTTTCTTTTACTTTATTCGATTCCTAATAGGTTGCGCAGGTAGGATCCATCGAGATTTCTATTAGGAAATTCTCAGAAGCTTGGAGTTTATACCCAGTTTAAAGCAGTATGCTCGCCCCATTAACATGGGATGGGTTTTACATATACCATAACAATGAGGGTGTTACTAACACCTCTGTTTAAACTTCCCAGAATACGGGTGTGGTCTTATGTTATGCTTTCTACTTATCAAATTGCTAACAAAAGCGGAAGCAAGTCTGTTTGTTTAGTAGTTAATTTAGTTATATGAACCTGATTGTAATTGTTTTTGCCGAAGATAGTGTGCGTTCTGTAATTGCTGAAGAGTTAAAGCACAGTATAATAATGTTGCAGTAGTTTATCTTCAAAGAAAACGGCCGTAACGAAGCGCTTCGAAATCTCAATATAAACTATACTCCATTTGCAATAAGATTAGACATTTAAACAAACCTTCTTTACAGTCCGTTCGTCCGATTTTGAGTTCTATTGCGTTGGTGGCATGACAAATGGCAGCTGCAGCAAACAGTTGCTATTGTAACCACTTTTTTGCCTTTAATGCCATCCTTAAGCCTACGGAATAGAAGTCAAAATCGGTTGAACGGACTATAAAAAGGTGTGTTTAAATGTTTAATCTTCTTGCAAATGGAGTATAGTACGCAACAGTTCGAGCGCGCGGCAGTTACACACGGACGCACACATATTTATCTACCGAGCGGCTGTAGGTAATTAATTCAAGGTCACTGCCCAGATAAACTACTGTAGCTTTATTATTCTGTGGTTAAAGCTTTACACTTGGACAGAGCCACCTCTATTATCAAATAACAAATGAACATCTCATTCATCTTCAAAAACGGAAGTGTGAAATAAAATATAAAATAAAGTTGTCATCGTCAGCGGCGCGGAACACATTACAGTAGTGCCCACGGGCGGTGAACCAGCAAACTGTTATTGCTGTACCTACACGCTCTCCGGGGATCATTACACACTACATCGTTGCGGTCACTAAGCTGCACACTAAACGGCACTAATGCATCACGGGAACAGCCGGGAACTAGTAGACCAACGTCACTACAATTATCTCGTTCATATTTTGCGAAAAAGTTAAAAATGGAGCATGGTCTTTGAATGCACATGGTGTTGCAATGGTTGTGGAGGTCAGATAGACAGTCGCTCCATGTAAAATAATGGTACTCAGCTGCATCCGGTTAGACTGGAAGCCGACCCCAACATAGTTGGGAAAAGGCTAGGCAGATTGATTTTGGTCTTTGAATGCACAGGCGTCCGCGTCATCCAAATTAGAACAGAAATCCTCGGGTCCCCTAGATCTTTCGCAGATGTTCTGAACAGAGTAGGAGACCTAATCTACTTCTGGAGGGAGGTAGCCTGGTTGGGATGACCAACGACTTGGCCCACGTACCATGTTCAAACTCAAACTCAATGCATTTATTACAAATAAACCAATAGGCACCTTTGAATTGTCAAGGGACCCCTTGATCTTTCTGACTTACCGACAGGTCAGTCAGAAAGATGAAGCTACAATAAGCGTAGTAGGTTCCTATGGAGAAGAACGGACAAGAAACTCCACGGACTGAATTTATGGCTGTGGTGGACCATGCTGAATTCAGGTTACAGTTTTCGCGTCGATGTCCCGCCATCCTGTATATTTAGCTAAATAACTCCTAAAACTTAGTCTTATTAGTTCATTTGCTCAACCTGAAGCGTATCTTGTTTATACGGACGTTTGAAGTTAAACGTCTCTATTATCTACTTACTGTAGTTTCCGGTATCCGTGGTTTAGTTATACGAGTACGTAGCAATTATTATTTACAACATGTAGGTATGTATGTGGAAGGAAAACACAGTAAAATAATGTTGTTTTAGTTTAGTACACAGAATAAATTAACACAACTTGTTGATTTTGACTGTGTGTAAATAGTACAGATTAAATATAGAAATTGTAACAAAATACATAATTATTATGATCATGTCAATTTCTATTTTTGTTACTAGGTATTGAAACACATAACGTGTTGTGCATTCCGGATCCCGAATGGCAAATTTTATTTTATTTTATTTGATAGGAATAACAAACAGCATTATATTACACAGTAGGCATACAATATATAACTTACAATAAAAGTAACAAATACACTACTCAAGACGTTATCCACAGATTACCATACAGAATAGCTAGCTATTAGCAGAGCAAGTTAAAAAAGCACTTATATTACTTATTAACTATATATTAGGGCTATGATCTCTTAAAATAGTCATAATTTCACTCTTAAATACAGCTTGGCTGAGAAACATAATATCAGTAGAGCCAAACTGTTTATTATAGGTGTCAACCAAATGATGTAACGGCGAGCGAACGCCTGAGTTAGTTCGACAAAATGAAGTAGCAAATAGGCGTTTTCATCAAACAAACATTATTTTCAATCAATTATTGTGGTTACTGAGCGTATTAAAATTATTGTGGCTACTAAGTTCGATCCCCGGGTAGAGCAAGTATGGTGAAGTACATATTATTGGGTATATCTATTACAAAATTCTAAGTACAAGTCCATTTAGACTTTAAGACAAAAAGTAAAAAAAAAAAAAAACCATTTTATGAGTTCGCTTTTATTTTTTTACTATGATACTACTTTTAATTTCAACTAACAATAGCAAACTAAAAAGTAGGAAAGCATGTGGCTGATACCTATATTTTTTATTGTGGTTGGTTTCATTACCAAAATTTTTTTCAGTAGACGGTTTTTATCGATTTTCTCATAAAACTTTATTTTTACACATAAGAGGTCTTTAAAGTCGCAAGTAGACGCAACGACGATTTGTGCCTGGTTATGGCAATAATAGACTCGCCTCAACATAACAGGCGACATAATATGAGAGATCCTCTACTATAGCATCAGGTGTACAGGCGTTATGTAGGTAAACAAAAAAAACGGACAAGTGCGAGTACGACTCGCGCCCGGAGGGTTCCGTTACCAAGCCGTGCCGGGCTGCCCGCGACTTCACTCGTGTGAAACGGCCTATAAATTTTCGATTCCGAATTGAAGGAAACACTTTACTTAGTACTTGAGAAAATATTTTCCCATGCATAGATATACGTCACGGCCAATTCTCCAACTGCAAATGTAAGTTAGTAATCGCATAAATATTTTTTTATAACAAATTAACTATTTTCGGATTTTTTCCTTTACTTAAGCTGTTATTGCTTCTTGCCAAATTTCATGATTCTCAGTCGACGGAGAATACCCTGTAGGTTTGAATCAGGACGAGTGATTTAATTGGCGTTAAACTTACCGGCTAAACATATATAATATTAGTAGTATTTGAAACATGTATTCATTACGTTGGCGTGGTATATTAATTCCGGGTTAATTTAAATGTATGTTTAGTAGCCACTAATTAATGTTTATTAACGTAATCAGACGATTATTCAAGGATCATTTATTTATTATATTTTGCTTTGAGTACTTATTAACATAAAAGTGTTGAATTTAATTTGACTGTAAAGTTTGTTAAGATGTAATTGTAATTAGCCTGCGTTGTGATTTACACACGCTCATTTTCAGTTTGAAACGTATGTACACACAGTAGCAGGTCAAGTTACCACAGACTGTAAAATTTTCTCGTTCGATTTTGAACTTAACCGTCAACATTTTAAGGTTTAAAATCATTTTGAGACATTTGACAGTTTGGTATAACCTGATGTGCTGTTGTGTCAGGTACAGTCAGCAACAAAAGTTGATTAACACTTGCAGTTTTTTAATCTTAATTGTTAAGCAAAATAATTAATTCAAATCGGAACAGAAGTACTCTATATTTTAAGAACAATAACTCGTAACTGTTAAACGAAAAAATGCAGTCTAAAGAATCATTTTGTGTTAATTTAGATGATATCAAAAAGTAGCAGTGTTAACCGACTACCGTATTTCAAAGTTTTACTCAATTGGTTCCGTAGTGATTTAAGAAACAATATAATGAGCAGCAATAGCATACAGTTTGGTGTGACCACTTACTATCGTGGACGTGGAACGCTTGCTTAATTGTTTTCCACACAACACCGCCAGGTTATTTTTCACTTCCTATTAATTACCATCCACCCAGCCTACCCCCAAGCATTCTAAGGAAGGTCAGCTCCGATCTAAACAATGCGGCCAAATATCGATATTTTACAAGGAGCAACTGCCATTTGATGATTACTAACCCTTTGGCCCCAGTCCCGGGACCCTCGGTTTAACACCCCCTAGTGGGCACGGAAGGGTCTCGTTAAGTTAAAAACAGCCATCCATTTCCTAACCTGACAAGATTTGACTAGCACATCAGTAGACCTTCACGAGACTCAGAGATTTTCATGGGCTGTCAGTGTTAAAGATTAAGTACTACTTTTGTCAAAAGATATGATAAATGATTTTATTTCTGTAAGTAGGTACTGATACAAATTAATAAAATATAATAATTAATACACGTAAATAAAATATTTTAATAACCTTACTAATTATATTACTTATATTATATTTGCTTAACAAACTCGCAATCCAGTATACCTACTGACTGGATGATTGTTTTGTTAAAATCTATTGTGTTGCCGTGCCCTAACCGGGTTTCATGTTGGAACTTACTTACATATATGTAACAACTGAATGTACACATGAATGCAATAAAGAATTTGAATTTGAATTTGAATTTTAGGTTTGTACAAACATTTTTACACATAAATCATATTTTTTTTTTAAACTAGATGAGGTCGGCGTTTCCTATCTGACTACTCTGAGAAGAAAGGCCGAAACAAACTCAGAGGTCACAGTCTCTTTTAAAGTCCAGACATAATCTTGGTCAGATCATGTGAAGACCATGTAGATTGGTGTCTGAAATGGTCTTTTGACGAAAGAACCACACAGATTGAGTGGACTGACCATTCAGTGCACGCATTTGTCAGTAATCGTGCAGCTCAACTCAGAACAGGTGCTCAACGATTCGAAAAACAATACCAAAGAAAGGTCATTTGGGTAACCGCATAAATTACTCAAACTGCCAGACCGTATTAAAACCAATTGAGGGAAAAAAAAAACAAACAATAAGTAAAACAATAATTAAAATATAATACTTTACAAAGTACATATTCATGTCATTGTATATATAAAATTCATCAATGTCCATCTGTATATAAAAAAAAGTTACATTATTTGTCAATCTAGTGAGGCGGGGGGGGGGGGGGGGGGGGGGAACTGTGGGGGACACTAGAAATTACACCTTCCTGGATTCTATTATTTGAGAAGTCTTACAAGCAACCAGCCTAGCCTTTTCCCACTATATTGGGGTCGGCTTCCAGTCTAACCGGATGCAGCTGAATACCAGTATTTTACATGGAGCTACTGCATATCTGACCTCCACAACCCAGTGACTGGGTAATACGATACCCCTTGGTAAGACTGGTTGTCAGATTTTCGGACTTCTGACGTTCCGTAACGGCTGTCAAAGATCCACGAATGACAGCCGGGACCGACGGCTTAACGTGCTTTCCGAGGCACGGAGGAGTCTCTCTTGTTTCTTAAATCCACGAACCAACCCCTTTTTTTTTTTTTTTTTTTTTTGACGCTGGGAAAAATGCATTACGCATGCCCACCCGTCGGGGGTCGGGTGGGGTATGTGGGACTCCCCGGTAAATCCGGTATACCCACTAAACGACCCAGCGGCGCTCCCGCATCGCCGTGACGGGAGGGTCATGGGAAACTGGCTCAGCCTTTACATCCACAACCCTCCCGGCGCATGCCCGCCTAGCTGGCGGGCCCCGCTTGCCCCCCAGCAGGTTGAGGGGCTACGGGAATGGCCGGGAGCACCTGACCATTCCCGTCCGGCACTGGTGGAGGTCCGTGCGATACAGGCAAGGGTGCCCCCGCACCCGTTGCCTGCTGGCCTCCACCTGGGAGGAGTCGTCTGCTCCGACCCCTCCTCCGCCTGCGGAGCGGCGCCGCGAGAGGATCGTCCTCCCGCGCGCGCTCCGCCGCCTCCTTCTGGGATATGACGTATTCGCAGAAGGAGGCGACCGCCGCCCAGGACCTCTCATCCACCAGCATGGCGTTAACCACGCCGGGGAGCGAGAGGTCCGGTCCTATCACCGCGACCAGATCGCGGCGCGTCTCGGACCACGACGGGCACGACCCGAGGGTGTGTTGCGCCGTGTCCTCCGCCGCGCCGCAACCGTGGCACGACGGCGTCTCCTCCCGTCCGATTCGGTGCAGGTACGACCCGACGAACCAACCCCTAGCAAGCGTAGCTTAACCTGATGGCTCGACCCGTACGGCTGCCACGAGCTCCTCTAGAAGTCTCGAGAAGTCTTACAAGCAGCCACTCAATTTTACTGATATATTACTATATTCAGTGGTGAGTGTGAAAATTTGACAAATAACACTACAAGTTTCCATCTTCAGGTCAGCATGAAAATGAACAGTGCGTAAGTGAACAGTGAGTATAAGAGCATCCTATATCTAGCAGTCGGCATATTAATAGGCTATTACACCGAGACATTATTTATGTAGTGAGGCGCAGCCATATCGTACGGAACCGCTCCATCTGACGCCTGAAATATGACAACCATACATTTGCTGAATAACCCTGCCTTTATGGTATATTCCTCTTATTCTCAACGGAAAAGTGGCTCAATGTGAAAAAGTAATCGATCTTTATTGTAAATGTTACCAAAAAAATATATGTTCAATATTATCGATGAAGTTTTAAATTGGAATTTGATGAAATGGAAGTCCACAAGTTTGTTAATTACCATCAAATTGCGGTTAATTTTGATTGTCGATTCATTTGTTTCTTTTATTTAACTAAAGTGGAAAAAGAAATTCTTAATGAGAGAGGTTTTTAGTGTTGATTGCTTGTGTAGGCTTTGGTTGATTAAAGCTGCCGTGACTCTATATTGTATTATGATTTCGTTAACAACAAACAGAGTAATATTAAATTGCTAAGCAAATTTTAAGCGATTTACGTAGACAGCCTATATTTTATCTTCAGAAATAAAATTACCCTCCTCCCTTTTTAGGGTTCCGTACCTCAAAAGGAAAAACCGGAAAACTTTTCTTTTTTTTTTTTGTGGATGGGAAATCATCAAATGACTTCTCCCGCTCTGGGCAGAGCAGGAGGGCTTGTCAGACCCTTGCAGGATCATTCGTGTGTCTGTCTGTCCGTCTGTCACAGTCGATTTGCTCCGAATCTAATGGACCGATTAAGTTGAAATTTGGTAAACATATGAGCTTCTGTGAACCAAACACGGACGTGTAAAGTAAATAAACGAATTTTGAATATGGGGTTCACTTTTGGGGGCAAATAAGAAAATTAAAAAAAAAGTTTTGCAAACTGTGACATATCAAATGAAAGGGCTTACAATGAGGGTCTCAAATATTTTTTTTTTTTATAATTTTAGAACAATTTTTTTAATAGTTATTTAAGAAAATAGACTAAAATTTACCATTTTAGGAAATTTTAGGCTTATTAAACTACCAAGCCTGAAATTTTGAAAAAAATACAGAAACTAGTCACCTGAAGATTACAGGAAAGCTTATAAGAAATCTGTGGTCTTAAAATAACATGGTAAATCTCTCAATATTGTGAATACAAACTTAAATTTACAGTTGAAATGTATGGGTGAACATATTTTTCAACTACAATGTTATGTTTGTTCTTGGGATTAATTCATCCCAACTAGGGAACCCTTCATTCCGACACGCACTTGGCTGGTTTTTTTTTATACCTTGGAAGAGGAGAAACTTTAAAACCATTAACCATCGTATTCATAATATTGGCACTACCTTCTCTAGGAAAACCTGCATTATCGAAAAAAACATTAGCAACCCATGTATCTAGCCAGCAACAACGTTCGAATTTCAAATCGAAATATTGCATCGATATTCGCACCAACACAACGCTTGCAAAATCTGTGCCTAGGAACTGTCGATACAATACTAGTACCTAGGTATCTACGAGAACCTCGTTTTGTGCCTGCCTAAACAAGAGGATTCGTTAAAACGAATCCGCTGCACATCCGATATGCTTGTAATTCTGAAAGGATTACGTGTGTATGGTAGTCACAATAATGATCAAAGATAATATTTTGATTTTTGATACACGTCAAAGAGCGCCTATAAGCGACATAGAACTTAGTTTTGTTCCGGAACAATTGAAGCATTTATATTATATATGGTACCTATGTCGCAGCTAACTGGTTGAATTAGCCGTTCGGTCAACCGCCTAGTCATTTCGCTAAACGCCGCCATTCAATCAACGGCCTGAATGATATTCAGCCGAAACGTCTAATACAACATTTTAATGAATTGGCTGACTGATGCTTAGGCCAATTATACAATAGGGCCATGCAATAATACGACTAGGGTATTTCGGTACGTCATTTGGATATATTATTTAATTTAAATTTAAAATTACAGTGTAAAGTATGTAGTCGCACCGTTCTTGAGAAAAACAAATATTGTAACTTTACCTCAAAACACTTTACAGTTGCTTCTGCAACCCCTTCGGTTCGGTTTCGGTTGATTCGGTTTTGCGTAAAAAACGCATTTAAAGTGTGAAAAACACCAGAAATATTGTGACTTGTCGACACCATATTGACAGTGTGGATTTCAGCTCTAGGCGGCAAAAATGGATTTAAATTTAAATTGAAATGTCTGGGCTAGGCAAGTAGTTAAACGCTATCGGTCCAAGTAATTTGCCTAGTCTTTTTATTGAATGGCTGAATAGCATTCAGGCCGTTGATTGAATGGCGGCATTTAGTAAAATGGCTGGGCGGTTGACCAAATAGCTAATTAAACCAACGGCTGCTACACCTATATTGATAAACCTATCCTGTAACAATATGTTATTTCGCAAAAAATTAAATGGTAATTCCAATTCTAGGATCCACCTACACTTTAGATGGAACCTAAGATTCTAATGATTTTTTGGAATATATTGCCAGGTGGGGTACGAAAGAAAACTCATTGTTGTGCTTGCCTAGTATTTGTGCAACAAATGATCATCTAATAGGCAGTGGTTGATTTGATTTTAGCGCAGGCTCTAAATAATTAAAACATGTCGTATTTGTGATTCAGTAATCCAGCCTGATTGGCCAGTAACAAGAATTGCCTTTGCACTAGAAGTATTAATGCGTGCGCAGAACTCAAAGCTAATTTGGGCGCAACATTGAGAGGACAATATTGTCTCGATGATTGGACTCTCTCTGCTATGCATATTAGCCCAGTTATGAAACAACAAAAGGGGTTATTTCATTAGATAAATTAGGTCCCTTACTCTCTATGGGTCAATTGATTTTTCTTTTGGGCTATGTCTAAATTTGGTTTTGCAGTTCCAGGGTGCATTATGTTGTGTAGCTATGGTAAGCTCAACAACTTTATAATCCCCTTTTTTTTTTTTTTTTTTTTTGTGGATGGGAAATCATCAAATGACTTCTCCCGCTCTGGGCAGAGCGGGAGGGCGTGTCAGACTTTTACTGACTAAAACCCACCCATGTTCCTTCAGCTGCCCGTGCCAGGGCCACGGTATCTCTTTCGAACTACCCGCGACCCCGGCGGCATCGGCCCAATTGACCCCGTCACTGCTGACATCTCTTTGAGGCGCGCGTGGAACACAACGCGCCGTCGACCCGGGCCTGGTCCGTACCGAACGGCGAGCTGCCCATTACTCGTCGTCCGCAAGCCCGCGCCTACGGTGGCCGGGAATCGGCTATCGATTCCCGCCGCCCAGGGCGTCTCCTACGGCGGCTAGGGGCGCGAGGGTGCGGCTGTTGCCTCTCCCTCACGCGTTCCGCTTCCTCCTTTGCGAGCATTACTGCTTCGCAGAAGGAGGTGACAGCCTCCCATGTACTCTCGCTCCGCACCATGGCCTGGACCAGGTTTGGACGCGAGAGATCGCCGCCGCCGATCGCCTCCGTGAGAACACGGCGGTGCTCCGCCCAAGCCGGGCAGACCTCCACTGTATGCTCCACCGTGTCCTCCGGGCGATCCACACAATGGTGACACCCGGGCGTTTCCTCCCGCCTTATCCGAAACAGGAACCTCCCGAAACAACCGTGTCCGGTGAGGACCTGCGTCAGGCGGAAGGTGAGGACGCCGTGGCGCCTCTCCAACCACTCCTCAAAGAGGGGACTTATCGCCGCAATTGTGGCGTGCCCAGCGCTGGGTTGCGACAATCGCACTCTCCATGCCGCCATGAGATCCCGCCGGAGCTCTGTCCGCTGTACCGTGATTTCTCGCGGCAGCGGAGTTACGCCCCAGCGTTTCGTCTCCTCGCGCCACTCCCACACGTGCGCGAGGACTTTTGCCTCCAGGTCCCATGGCGGTAATCCGGCAAGGAGGCTCGCCGCCTCACAGGAGACAGTGCGGTATCCCCGGACTAGCCGGATGGCCATGACCCTCTGGGACGCGTTCAACCGGCGGGCCGGTCGCAGCCTCAGGGAACGCGCCCACACCGGCGCTCCGTAAAGGGCCATGGACCGCACGAACTTTATAATCCCCTGAAGTTAAAATTCTGCTGTAATTTCAAGTATTGGCAAAGGTAAGTAAAGTTGAAGTGTATGTGCACTCCCATTACCCATGTCTCTTCTCTCAAAATTATTTTAAAATAAAAACACGTCCTTCAAAATGAAATCACTATATAAATTAAATTCTGCGAATGATGTAATTTTTCATCGTTCGGTGTTCAATTCTTCTTTCTATATTTATAAAACAGTATGTTTCATTTAAACTGAAAATGACAT
Organism: Cosmia pyralina; assembly: GCA_946251885.1. Classification (NCBI taxonomy): domain Eukaryota; kingdom Metazoa; phylum Arthropoda; class Insecta; order Lepidoptera; family Noctuidae; genus Cosmia; species Cosmia pyralina. The sequence goes on from OX276346.1 coordinate 21,009,935, forward strand.
GTTATTCCGTTCGTGTCTCTTTATTTCTCGACAAGACGTTGACATTTATGATGAAGCCACTGACGTCATCAGAAAAAGAAACGGTACCGCAGAAATTACTTGTTAAAATAATAATGTTCCCATTAAATATTAATTTGAGATTGTTCAGTTGCTGAAAGGATATCTAAAATTAGCTGGGAACAAGAACATATAAATCCAATTCAACTTGTAGGTATATCTTTACATCTAATCCGCTTTTGATAATTACAATGTACAAGGTACCTAATACTAAAATATTTATATATTAAGTACAAGTATATAATAAAAAGTGAAAAGGGGAAGAGCTCATAGGGCATCAAAAAAAATTCGCCTGCATCGCTGTCAATGGGAAAAGTGCCCAAAAGGCTGGCAGCATTGCCACGTTTGATGGCAATACCGATTTTTTGGGAAAAAATTAGTCCAGCCTTCTGGTCCCGTGAAGAGTCGACCAACCGCTTGTCGATGTTCCGAAATACTCGATGAGCACTCAGGCCCCAAGGCCTTAGTGTTTTAACTCCAAACGGATAAACCATGTAGCTACCAATAAGGTTGTTACATTTGCGCCTTCTGAGGTTTTCTGCTCGTGCAGCAGCCGCCCCAGCACCGCCCACCGTGCTAGGAAGATGGGATGGCGCAAGGGTGTCGACACAGGTTGCATACACACCAAAGGCCTACCCAACTTCCATAGCATTATGGTCATTCCGTCTGGCCTCCTCCCATCGTCGCATGCGTGCCAAGCTATTGGGTTCTAAAACAGCTGGCTGGTGGTGACAAGAGCCCGACCGATGATGTCGTTAATGCTGGCGTGCCGTGCCATCAGACAAGCGCCATCAGATAGCCATCAGATAGGCCATTGTGTCCGAAGCAGTCGACTCCTTCACCGCATTAAAAGCGATGTGGAGCCCCGCAAGGAGTACCCAGACGCAAACATGTAGCGAGCCGGAATGTGGTGTCACCCAGCATAGTGCCTATGTTGGGTGACGGTAGCGCCTGAAGCCAGAGGCACGACTCTCACTCACTCACAGCCAACAGACGGGCACGCTCAGCAATATTGGTAGGCGTATTAACAAGTTTATTCCGTACCAACCTGCAGAGCGGCTCATCCCACTGTCTCTAGGAAGATAGGTTCTCGGGCTGAACCGTATCCGGGCAAGCTATTTTCCAGGCGTTCACCGCATCGGTCAAAGACGGCACTTCAGAGTCAACCTGAGAAGAGGCTAATATTCTTGTGGTTAACTTTTCGGTGCTGTGGACCGAAGATAGGAAACCGGTAGGCTTACATTAAAAATTTTGCGGACGCCGAGCGGCGGCCCCCAGAACGAATGGGTAGTGTTGCTTGCAGCCACGCGCGGTCGTCCAATGCCATCATTATTTAAAATTGATGTTAGGGTACTCGAATGATATGGTCTATTTTGTCTAAAAGTTGTGGCTGCTTCCATAAAGAGGAAGACCGGAGAAAATATGTAAATAAAATATGGACCGAAAGAGCAATATCTATCTATCTACTTATAGGTAAGTGATGAAACTAATTGTTTTTCAACAACGTTCATTGCGTTATTTACGTTGTCGAGCAGACAAATTTTTCGAAGATATGAAGCAATGGATTAGCAATAAGCTTCCAAATGATTCAGATCCTGATTGATAGTGTGCTGGGCAGTGACGCTACCAACCTGCTGACTGGACAATCTTCTTATCACTGCATGACATGAGCTTATTATATTCTCGTATAGCTTAGCCGTCTCGAAAGAAAAATAAATAAATCCATCACCGTTTATTCAAAACGTGCAAGGAATTAATCAGAAAAACTATACAATATTTTCCTATCGGGATGTAAAAGCTCTAAATCCCATCAAAACACCCTCAGAAGCAAGTTAGGAAAAATATATTGCGACTATCCAGAGGGTTTTAACACAATTCAGAGCTCGTGGACCGTTATATTACCCCAGTTGAGCAACCCTAACCACGGATACCAACGGATAGATTACTATTTACGTACACATCACTACGAATTTCTTTTCCATTGGAGAAGGTACCTACATTAGAGTTGTTAAGCATCTGTTTTTATTTTGCACATATCCTTGAGCACTGATCACGGATCAGTGTTGACAAATTAAGTAGGTATACTCTCAGCATAATATTTACAGTGAAGTGCAAAAAAAATATTTTCAATACACTTCCTCGAAAACTGGTTCATATCGCACTACGATTAGGTTCACAATGCAATAAATTTCACACGCGTGTGATTTTTCATTTTCCAACACGTTTGCGGGAATAAAAATTGCCACAGATAACTTATACCTATACTTAGTCTAAATTGGTTCAATGCCTCTATTACACCGTCTCTATTCGGAGGTGAATGTTTTTTTTTTTAATCTCGGCAAAGATTTATGCGTCTTTACGGTGTTAATATTTTTTGAATATTTAAATAATGTTTATAAACAGAGAATATCATCAAAAACCATGATTATTCCAATAAAAAAAAAACGTTTATGAACAAATTAACATTTATTTGTGTTCTAAACTCAAAAATACTTTAATTTTCTATTTTTCATATTAGGCTGTTTATCGGCTATATACCTTTGCTTCTCCTTCAACCTGGCGAAAGCTAAGCGTGGAAAAAAAAGAAAATTTAAATCATAGTTTCCTAATAAATCATGACAAAAATATTTTTCGTTATTTTATTTTATTTCTTCAAAAGTGTATTGAAAAACGTCGTTTGATACACTTGGACATTTGTTATTGCAATTCTCGGCTCAAAAACAACCTCGCCTACGGCTCGGGTGTTAATTCCGCCTCGAATGCAATAACAAAAATTCTCCACTTGTATCAAAATGTACCATTGCGATATTGAAAAGTTTTCTTCATCTTTTCACACGACTTCACTGCCCTATGACCAACTGACCCACATACGGGTTATGATTACCTAATCTTTAACTATTGTGTCTGATCATCGTAAAATGCGGTAAAAGAATACGGTAAAAGTTGGTGTAGTTTTACAAATCGTAATCATTTTTATTACTACGGCTCTCCCAGTGTGTTCTCACAAAGTGAAGTCTAGCAACACAGACACACTCGACATTGTTTCCGAGAAACACGCTGTATATCACGCACGATGGCGCTGTCTAAACAACACGCTAATAAAATTGTTCTCTGACACAACAAGCACCCGCAAATGTCCTCACAAAAACAACTTGTTAAATAACCATCTTCCATCCTAAAATATACATCCCTGAAATTTAGCTACTCAAATCACGACAGTGTTATTTTTTCAACGCTGAAATGTCCCCATTTTCGTATAAAATTCCGAGTTGAAACAAACAATGTCTTAACAAAAACAAAGATTTCTACTATTTATCGTTTCGGAGAATCTAGAAGAGTTAATATTTAAAAAAATAGAACCGGCCAAGTGCGTGTCGAACCACGCACAATAAAGGGTTCCGTAGTTATCCCAAGAACAAACTTAACATTGTAGTTAAAAAACACATTGTCCCATACATTCCAACTGAAAATGTAAGTAGTTTGTACTCACAATATTGAGAGATATACCATGTTATTTTAAGACCACAGACTTCTTATAGGGTTTCCTGTAGTTTACAGGTAAAGGTCTATTTTCTGTATTTTTTTTTTTAATTTTAGGTTTAGTAGTTTCGGAGATAAGAGGGGGAATGGTCAATTTTCGTCTATTTTCTTAAATAACTTTAAAACGATTTATTTTAAAATTATAAAAAAAAATATTTGAGACCCTCATAGCATGCCCTTTCATTTGATATGCCACACGGTATAGTTTGCAAAACTTTTTTTTTTATTTTCTTATTTACCCCCCAAAAGTGACCCCCATATTCTGAATTCATATATTTATTTTATCCGTTCGTGTTTGTGTCACAAAAGTTCATATGTGTACCAAATTTCAACTTAATCGGTCCATTAGATTCGAAGCAAATTGGCTGTGACAGACGGACAGACAGACAGACAGACACACGAGTGATCCTATAAGGGTTCCTTTTTTTTTCCTTTTGATTTACGGAACCCTAAAAACTGTCCGTTATCTAAGAAAAGACAAATACAAGCAATTTTTATAATTTACTTCGTTACTTCGTTGAGTGGACATTTTGTATTTACGCCGTCTTCTGTATAATGTATAGTGAATGTTAAATTGCCGTAAAATCCATTTAACCTATTTCGCTTGCTCGCAGTGATCTAATTTAGCGTCATTGGGCTTTCAGCCTGTTACAGTAGTTCTTAAGCTACCAGTAATTCGTGTTTAAGGTGATATTAGATTTTTCAGCCGAGTTAGATAAACTCGAGACTCCTCTCGCATTAATCTCCATGAAAAAGTTGTTAAGACTAGGATTATTTATTTACGACTTTCTTAATCCTGAATCCTAAAGCATAAATCCTTTCTGTAATTCCTTCTTGACGTATAATACGTTCATTCTGACAGCAGTGTATCATAAAATAAAGGATGCTTTCTCCACAGTTGCACATAAACAGGAGCTTAATACGATGTAGTGTGTGCACATTAAGGCAGCAGAGTATTGCAACCGCGTCTGTTACACTGTAGTGCAGGATTAATCATTTTGTGGGGGCTCTCATCAGAGTCAGCGGACTTCGATAAACAGCCGAGCGCCAGCGCCGCGCCGGCCGCGTCAAACAATGCGTGCAGTAATTGAAATGTTCAGACCGTGTCCGTCGCGTCGTCGTCGCGTTGTCGCCCACTAAACAATAATCCCATTACGATTTTTATAATCCTACGGCAATTTGGAGACAATGGCCTCTATGACTCAGTTGTCTCCGAGTGTTACTTCTTTGTTCGCTTAAGTACATGGTCGTGTTTCATTTCGCTTACTATGGTAAGATACCGTGGTTTAGGAGCTGATAAAATGACGTCAGCATTACAGTAATTTATCCTTATGAGACTTTACAATGGTGTAGATATTGCAAGATTTACTGCCAACTGTATTCGAAGGAAAGATTTGGACTGTAGAGATAATTATGCAATTGAAAATGTTACTTCATTTTGTGTACAAGTCCTGACATGAAGGCAAACATTCAACCAGTCGGAGGCAGAATAAGGTCTCACTAACCAAGGGTACCATTGTACATTTTGTTACGGAATCAAAAAGCCCACACGCACAACTGTAAAGTATCCATTTATTCATAAGTACAGGAGCAGGGCCCCTATCCGTCGTGAGAATGCAAAGCGTAGGCGTTTTTCAAACATATGTACATACAAATACTTTGCGAAAGGTCTAATCATTGTGGTATGTTTGCTCTGGAGAACTCCGAACTTGCTAACGCGTTCGAAATCAAATAGGTTCAAGTTTTTAGTACACAGATACTTACTAACAAAGTTTCGCAGATTGATCGAAAACACAATTTTCAACTCAAGCTCTCTATACTTCTACATGTTGAGCTGGGAATATTCATAAAAAATGGGAACGCTTTTGAACTTGGAAAATATTTTTCAGATATCAAATAAAATTCGTTATATTCAAACTCTTCATAATATTTAGTGATTGAACTGACAACATTAAATAATAAAGATAAAGTGAACTGTGATGACAAAACTTTATTATTAGTTTCGTTAATCAAGTTTCAGGCGGTAAAACTACCGCCTGAAACTTGATTAACGAAACTAATAATAAAGTTAAAAATCGTCTCCTAAAAGAAACCTTTTAGGAGACGATTTTAAACTGTTTGAACGCACCTCCCCGTAACCTTTTAAATGTCAGCTGGTAAAAAAATATCTAGACTACAGGTAGGTAGTCGTCGAGATAGACATCTAAAGCTGTCAGTGTCACCTGACGAAAGGCCTTGCGATAAAGGCCGGGTTTGCGTACTACGCTTAGCTAGATAGGAAAATACCCGCGTACAGTATGACAACGTTCAAAGGTGCCATCGTTTAACTTCGGAAAAACCGGAATATAGCGGAAAAAATGTGACTTTCGACCAATCAATTCCGATTAACTCACTAATTCCGTCACTCCATAAGGGTCAGTCTCCACCAAGCGGAAAAATCCTCGCGGATGCTCAATCGTCCTCCTGGCTGCTTATTCACACCAAGGGCAAAAGTGCGCTTCGGACGTGGACGCATCGCGGAGGATTAACAGAATGCTCGAGGATGTTCGTGTTTGGCTACCCGCGCGCGCCTCCTGCTTCTGGTGTGCTCGCGCAGCTTCGAGGGAGCTCGGACGGGCTCGCGGATCTCCGCGACTGGGAGCTCGCGCATCCTCAAAATATATAATATAATATGTAAATGCTTGATGTCTGCCTCGAATTTTATACTTCAAGTCAATGTTGATACAGTTACTTATTCAGTGAAATTTAAAAGTGCTCGAGCACCCGCGAAGATTTTATTGGACCAGTCACATTTAATTCGGCAAAGTTCGGTTTCTCCGATGATAAACGCTGGAACCTTTGAACGATGTCGTACTGTAACTTTCTTAACAAATTGTTAAACGTAAAGTCTAGCGTATCATTTTGTTCAGTGATAGGCTAGATTTGAGGGAAATTATAGCCAGTATTTTTTGGAAAAAAATGCAATTTCATGAAGATCATTGGTCCGAGGGAGCAAACATTCAAACAAACAAGCCCACGTGATGGGAGTATTCCCATCACGTGGGTTTAGTACTTATAACAAAAGATTAAAGCACTGCTTTCATACGCGTCAACATTTCCTTGAATGATCACCAAATGCAACGATGGTGATTTTAGCAAAAGTATTATTTTTGGGCTACGAGGACAATGTAAGCTAATGCACGTTAACATGCTCATATTATGAAATTAATATCATACAGATGTGGAACATAGTGATATGTCACTGCCAACATATAAGGGACATGTCAACGTTCTAACTAAGAATGATCAGGGAGAAGGAAATAAGGTGATTTTTTTCCGAAAACTGTTATCCTATTTGCTCGACTGTTAATTTTCTTAATTATTATACGTATTTATTTCATTTTAATGTTAAGTTCGTGATGAAGTATTGTTTGTTGTTAAAATTAAGTGTTCACTGCAGGAACTTACTTCGCATTAATTTATGAGTAAGCTATCAGAGCAGCATCGTAACTAAAACTTATATTCGATACCGAGTATTAAAAGTTTTCCTTAGTTTCCTAACTCACTCATTAAATTTTAAAACTTTTAGTTCAGTCATTTAAATACCGAGACTCCTCCGTGCCTCGGAAGCACGTTAAGCCATCATCGTGCGTTGTCATTCGTGGATCTTTGACAGTCGTTACGAGTTGTCAGACGCCCGAAAGTTTGACAACCAGTCTTACCAAGGGGTATCGTATCGTCCAGTTACTGGGTTGTGGAGGTCAGATAGGCAGACGCTCCATGTAAAATACTGGTATTCAGCTGCATCCGGTTACACTGGAAGCCGACCCCAACATAGTTGAGAAAAGGCTAGGCAGATTTTAGTTCAGTCATTTAAAACATCGTAGGTCGTAAAAACATGCACTGTGGCGATTTTTTGGGATATTGTTAAAACCAAGTTTGCAGCTTCGAAAGCCCTGTGCTAACTGCTAACTGCGTGGTGCTTGAAAAACCTTGCAATTTTCGAACGTCTTTCAGTTTTTTTGCTTATAAATTGTAACAGGTGCAGCCTACGGAAAAGCGCAAAAATTACATTGTTAAAGTATACAAAATTTGAGAGAAGCCGTAGCTCTGTACACCCAATAGAACCATACACCACCCACACTTTACACATTACACACTACACACATTACATACCACACTTTAAACATTGGCCATTTTTTACAAAAAGTTCAAAATTATAGTTTTAGCTGTCTTCCGAGCTGTACCATTAACATTCTGTAGGAATGTGTGGCTGCAGCCTCTTCGGTTGGGGGCAGACGAGCAAGGGGGATTATGGCGTAGATAGTAGATCGGACAAATATCTCGTAACGCAGGGCGTGGAAAGAGTCGTCTTTTTCCCCACTACATAGAGCCATTTGTTGTCAGCCGAGTCTATCTCCTCATGAGTCATAGTTGAGAAACGTGGTAGCCTCGTCAATAAGGTATAGCTGTTTGAAGCCAACATCTTCGTTTTCCTTTGCCAGAAAAGGGCAGAAGTGGTGTCGCAACCATGTAAGGCATGAAGGAACAACTCTATCCTTGAAGGGAATGAGAGCTGTCTTTGAATGAATGATGTTGAAGAGAAATGGTATTTTTGTATATCCCTTGCTATTTTTCTGCAAAAAAAAAAAAAACATTTTGTATGCTAGTGCCCAAACTATTAAGGAGCACAAGAGGTCGACGTTCTCTCCAGCGGTTATGACGTGCTCGTGCTCCTTGCTCTTCTCCAATGCTGTCCTCACAATGAGGCAGTATTAGTACTATTGGTACAGTCAGCAACAAAAGTCGATTAACACTTGCAGTTTTTTAATCTTAATTACTAAGCGAAATATTTAATTCAAATCGGAACAGAAGTACTTAAAATTTTAAGAACATTAGCTCTTAATAGTTAAACGAAAAAAAAGCAGTTTATCGAATCATTTTGTACTAATTTAGATGATATCAAAAAGTAGCAGTGTTAACGGCTTCCGCTTGTGCTTAAAAACTGCTTTACAACTTCATCTGTCATTACTTTCCTCTTAGAATGAGTATTTTAACCGATCCGACCCAAACCGACCGAAAAAAGTTCAGGATGCACGGAAAAACTACAATTTTGAAAGTTTTTTGGAAAAACGGCCAACGTTTTAAGTGCTGTATCTGGTGTTTTATTAGACCTACAGAGCTACGGCTGCGCTCAAATTGTATCAAATTTTAGACTCTTTAAAAACGTAATGATGACTTTTTCCGTAGGATGCACCTTTTAGAAGTTATAACTATAAATTAAAACTGAAAGAAGTACGGAAATTTCGAGATTGCGAGGTGCTTGTAGCACCACGCAGTTGACACAGGGCTTTCGTAGCTGCATATTTGGTTTTACGCTATTGGTATCTAACCTAAAAAAAAATCCGTACAGTGCAATTTTTTGCGACCTTATGCTTTTTTTGTGTCCAAGGTGACTGGCCTATTAGGAACGTTTCATAATTTGCATTCTACATAGGTATATAGGTACTTGGTAGGTTACCTAAGCATAGGTAATATTGCCATATTAAAAAAAAGTTAGTAAAGAACATAACTACGAAATCATTTCCTAATACTACCGTGAAAACTGTTACGGATTTTATTCAATAACACTTTTTTTTTCATGAATGAAAAGAGAAAGAAGGAAAAAAAAAGAAAGTTTATGAAAGTTTCAAACATCACAAAACTGTTAACGTTAACTTTGCCCATAAATATCAGAAGTTAATTATTTTATCTTGGTTAGTTAAAAATAATAAGCCACACCTTGACCTATTCAAATAAAGTTGGAGAAAAAACTCACAGAGTAAGTTTTTAAAACAGATATGATTCTCTTTTTTTGTAGTACCTACCTAGGTTTAAGCAATGCATAGTACTAGTAGGTACTTACATTGTTTATATAAAAATATTAAAACGCGTAAATAAAAATGTGTGTTTATGAAACTTTTACTAAGAATGTAATAAAATAACAAATGGAACTCGTCTAACGTAAAAACATTGATACACAGAGTCTCAAAAAATGGCCGAGATTCCCTAGGTCTATACATAATGTATTAGGTGAGTAGAACAAAATATATTGTTCCATTTCAAGCTCACTTAGGTAATAAATAAAAAATTGTGGTTTACATTAAATCAATAGCCTTCCATGAATGTTGTGTTGCTGTGAATTTAATGGTATTGTTCAGGTTATGAACAACATTAGACGGCGTTATGGAAGATCAAAGTTAAAATGAGTTTCGGTGAGATGTTTCTGTATTCTTGAATGCATCATTATCGGGGAGACAGTTTGTTATGATTGATTGGCACATGCTAATGCGCCAATCTATCTGAACGATAAATATCAAAAATGCAATTTGTCATCAAATTGGATTAAAAAAATCCCTGAAGTTTACCTACAAGAAAGGGATAAGAAGTGGTATAGAGACAAATCAAATCTCGTCCCCCAATTTTACACTGTCAAAGCGTTCGCCCGTTGTCCGTGGACGATAAACTTGGCAGCAGTCCATAAAACTTGCAAAAAACTAGCGAACAAATAAATGTCCGTCGTCTGTTTTGTCAAATCTGTGCAGTACGTGCGCTCTTTGGAGGCGAGAGCAGAGCGCGAACTGATTTTATAGCGCCATAAAATCTCGTGAAACGCGCCCTTAAATCACAACGCTGCGTCGTATTTCATCGTTTTGGTTGTCAATGTTTATTTTATATCATATTTTACACATCCCTCCTGTATAAATCACGCTCGGATTGATATACATTAAGGTCACGTACTTTTGGCAGAAACGCTTAGTTTGCAGCCCCCTCGCCGCGCCGCGCCGCGATGCGTTGACAAGTGGCCGCCGCGCGTCGCGCGCCGCGGATCTATCGCGGATTGTTTCGTTGTGTTGCCATAAGTGGGAAATATTGTGCCCGATGCACTTTCAGAATAACCGATGGAGCGCGGATAATATCACAACAAATACATTTATCATTCGTATCTTTGATGATAAAATATTATTGTGGACTAAATTGACATCGAGTGTACTCTATACACATTAAGAATCGGGAATTAATGTTCACAATAATAGAGTTAAGTAGTGGTCAACAATGAGTGCGTCATTTGAAGGGGAGGATTGTGAGAAAGGCCCTTAATGTGACGTAATCTTGGCAGAGATTGGCCACTTTAGTGAGAGTCGGGAAGCTATTCATTGAATGCCGTCCCCATTCAGGGGCCCGTCACCCGAGTCAGAACTAATCTCGCCAACATTTTTAATTTGTCACTAAGAAAGCCTTGTCTTCGGTGTCCTTTATTAAATTAGTTAACAATTTTATAGGAATGCTATTCTAATAATGAGACGCCTTTGAATAAAATACCGTCTAGAAATACCACCAGTTGTTGTTCACCTTTACCTTTAAATAATCGATACTTCAAAAATCTAAAGTCAAGAGGCTTTGTACTGTGACTTTGAAAACAAAGACGATAAAATCAGGGTATTATACAGCGTACATTATCTGCCTGGGTGCTCGACTCCCACAGTACAGCTAAGAGCAACAGTTCCAGATTTATCAGCAATAACTATCTCCTTAATTTAAAACTTTGCTGACAGTGGAGTAGAACAACAATGAGAATAAATAAAGTAAGCGTGGTGCCTCTAGTCGCCGGGATTCTTTAACGTGAGGCGTGGTTACTGCCAGCTGTGGCAGCCGTCTCGAAAACAGAAGCAATTTTGAAATTTAATTTTGCAACAAGACTATGCTTGCGTATATTATAAAATTAGGTTTTGTAAATAAACAAAAATGGGCTCTTATTTTAAAGCAAAAAGCACTTCTACAATAAAAAAAACTTTGAAGAAAGGCGTATATTTAAAAAATTCGAGTCTGTCTGTCTATATCTGTGTTCGAGACATAATTTTTGTGCTTATACCTGTAATTATTTAGCCTTTTCGGAGCCAACTACAAAACAAAGGCTCCTTGTATTTCTTTGCCTAGGTATTTAGTATTTTTAACCGACTTTAAAAAGGAGGAGGTTCTCAATTTGTCGGAACCTTTTTTTTTGGACCGATTTGGATTTTTTTTTTGTTTTATTCGAGAGGGTATACATCACAGTTGGTCCCATATAAAATTGATTAACTTTGCTTCGGTAGTTTTTGAGTTAGCTTCAATAATACGTATTTTTTCCCCACTTTTATATGGATGATGTTCTAGTTTGTTTTGCAGATAGTGGTATTAGAATTTGTGTGGGGTAGGTACACAACTAAAAAGTGAAAAATAAAAACTTTTTTACAAAAAAATACAACCGACTTCCAAAAACCACACTACAAAGTGAAAAATAACTTTAATTTCGGAAGTCGGTGGCAAAAAACGAAAATACATTTAACTAGACACCGACTTCCGAAATAAAAGTTATTTTTCACTTTGTAGTGTTGTTTTTGGAAGTCGGTTGTATGTTTTTGTAAAAAAGTTTTTTTATCTATCAAAGCTTTGTTCTCTTCAATGTTTACTGATCTGCAGTGTCATCAAGAAACGCAACATAAACACAGCGCCTTCAATTCGATTCAGTAAACACTCGATAATCCATAAAGAGCCAGTCGTAATTATCGAAGACAAAACAAAGCGATGAAAAGGATCAGCGATTATCACTGAGCCTGGCATCAGACGGAAACTATTGAATAAACAAGCAACTGGCGATCCGTCACTGTGCGCGCTTCTTGACGCGTCACCTTGTGCCACACTGCACAGACATGGCAGAAGGCGAAAAACCACGCGACATAGTAGCTAATACCTGAAACTATCGTAAAAATTATTAATGTTCTTTCTCTAGCCTACACCACCTTCATATTACTGCTAAACATCGTGTCGAACACTAATAAAATGACTGTATAGTGGTTTCACAATTGGACGGCATCCAGCAAAGTATGCCAAGGATAGAAAATTGGATCAACATCAACCAAAAATTGAAGGCGAAAACGTTATGGCTTGCTACAGTTTAATAAGTGCGTACACATTGTGTCGTTATGAACAACGAGCCACGAGCCACGAGTGAGCAAACGATATTGCGATCGACAAACTCGTTTTCATACCCAAGCGACATTCATTTCATGCGGTTTCATATCGTTGGCGGCGTAGCGCTGTGCCGCGTGTAAGCAATGGAGACAATTTATACGCGTGACACAACACACGATTAAATGATAGCATTGTCATGACTCTGTTACATTTTAACATTAACACAACACTGTGGTATAATCTCATTAAATTCCGTAAGTTAAATCTTATACGCTGGGACTGGGAGTGTATCAAAGTCTCGACGTTCATGAAGCTCGTTTCTTTTTATGGAGCTGAACTACTGCGTGATTATTGTTTTGCGTCGCGTTAGTGCGGGCCACGAGTAATCCACTTAGGATTAGCCATAAACAAGAAGGGCCATTGTCGCGACACGAGCGATCTGTTAGCGTCTAAGTGTAACTGATAAAGGGCGTCGACGGTATTGTTCGCAGCAGCATTAGGCTTTAATCCGGTGTCGCGAGCGCGCCTCGTTAGCTTGATTGTTCGGTGTCGCCGGCAGATGGCCGCCGTAATCCGAGCAGGCACACGCCGCTGCCCTGCAGTCCCCTCCCCCCCAACGCTCACCTCCTCCGCGGAAATATAGCCTCTTTGTATTTGTTGCATCTGCAGGTAAATTGTGCGCCAAAATTGGACCGTACGTTACTGTACGTGCCCCGTTTTGAATGCAACCGGTATGAATTTTATTATTCTTGAAAACTTATTGTTATCAGAGCAGCTGAATTCATTGTTTATGCGAGCATATTGCATCTGGTCATTTGGTAAACATGAATGCTAAAATGTTCATGTAAATGCAAAATGGGTATAGACCGGGTTTATTTTTAAAATGGGCTAATAAAAGATGAATGCGCTATTTCCCCTTATAAAATTTGACTACAGAGATTTGTAAGTAAGTATAAGGTTTGTCAATCTGTAGCGTACTAGCCCCATAACTTGTTCTTTATCCTTATTTACAGCATAAAATCACGCTAAAGTCATAACTTCAAAGTTAACATAAAACAAACATGATACATTTTTTCCCATAAAAGTATTAACACGAACTGCGTTTAACAAGTAATAAAGTCGCCATAACCTTTGTAATTGATATTAATCGCCCGCCATTTTATGAAGAAGAAGGGAAACAATAGTAATGTGTTACTTCCTGCTTATATTAGAAAGTGCGTAAGCAATCAGACCGAACCGTGAGTAAACATAAAGCATGTAGAGTATGTAGACAGTACTCTGTAGCCTGTTCATAGTCAAAGTCATCCATGACTAGTGTAAACATAACTGCACCGTTTAATTTACTCTGTCAGAATAACACATGTACGAGAAGTTTATATGTAATTTGAATACCAATTGATTGTAGTACTTGTGTTTGTTATTTGTTGTTGTATCTGGAATTCCGGAGTAGCGGGCTTGGAAATGCGTTAGCTGTAAACATTTGTACCTATAGGAACATATCTAAATATTTACGCTTATTTCCCAAAGGCTTTGTTGAGCAATCATTTTCAGCAGAATTTGAAAGAACTGTTTGTGTTGTAAATAGAACCCTCAAATGGCTAGTAGGTTCCCGGTAACGTATTAGTTTTCCCAATTATAATTACGTGTACCCCAATTTGCATGTCAGATTATCAATACCAAACAGTTCTCATATTTAAATTCTGTAAGAAAATCACGCCGTCTCGGACCATCCTTTTTCTTTAAGTATAATCTTTCTTGTTTATTCTAAACTTTTATAACCTTCCAACTTTTTTATTATTTCACTTGTTCTATAAAATTTCCCAATGATGCACTACTGAATTAGACCAAACTACTTGTTTTGAATATGTACTATGTAGAACTATTAGTATGCTGTAAGACATTTTTGTGCATGTCATGGCTGAGCTGCTTGTCAAGCTGTCAAAATCCTGTCAAATCCAGTACATAATTATTTTCATTTTACAGAGGGTACAAGGTTCTTTTGGCGCTTGACTGACACGGGGGCGTTGTTGGTAAAAAATTGTGAAAATAATTTGTGAAATTGTCTTGAAAATCAAGATGGCGGCGTTCGTTCAGATATTCGCCACGCGCCAAAAGATCCTTGTTCAACTATAGTTTTCTATTTTTGCACCCGCTTATACAGGGTCAGATTAAATTAGCTAGGAAAACTCCGCAGACGTGATTACGATTAAATAAAAATAAAAAGATTTGATGTTTTTTTGGGGGTCAACCATCGCTGGTAGTGTTTTTACTTCATGTATGAGTCTAGAAAACCTGATTTCTTTTGTTTTATCATGTTTAGATATCGATATCCGTCACATCTGCGGAGTTTTACTAGCTAAATTAATTTGACCTTGTAGTGTGTTGTCTAAAAAATAATCTATACAGGGTGTATCAGAATGGTGTGGTAAAATTTAATGGTGTGCTAATGAGACCATCAAACTGAACAACTTTCTCCATGGGGCCAACATCGTAATCGAGAAAAAATTATCAGCTGTCCCGTACAAAACTGCAATATCTACTCGAACCAAATGTATGAGACGACTGATATTTTTTCTCGATTACGGTGTTGGTCCCATGGAGAAAGTTGTTCAGTATGATGGTGTGTAGCACACTATTAAATTTGACCACACCTTTCTGATACACCCTGTCCTGTATAGATGATATAGTAGACGACACACTACACACTACAGGGTCAAATTAAATTAGCTAGCGAAACTCCGCAGATGTGATGGACATCGTTATCTAAACATGATAAAACAAAAGAAAACAGATTTTTTCTCAACCATTAAACGTTTGACCATATCTTTATGATACACTCTGTACCTGTGTGTTATTATTTTCTACGAATTCATAACTTTTATAGTAATGAATTCGTAGAAAATAATATTCACGGACCGTACAACCCCGGTTAAGAGTTAAGTCTTTCAAAGGGGTAAGCTGTATAAGAGGCTACCTTTATCACGTGTAATTCCTTGAATGAGTATTTAGCCTTGAAACCCAGTAAAAGGGTTATCCCTTCAGTATGGATAACCCATTGAATGGGTTCTATACTTGAAACGCAGTGAAAGGGTGATATGATAACCTATATAATATAAGGGTTTTGTACGGGTAACCATAATTAACAATTATTTGCAACGTATGCCCATCATCGAGAGATCATTTACATTGCTCCGAGTCGGAATGTTACACTGTTATCGTTTTAAAGAGAGTTGAAGCTTAACCCTTTTGAACGGCTTAATTTAAGCCATTCAAAAGGGTTACCCACATCGTATGGGTTTTTGATTAACTGCTTAGAAAAACCCTATCGAAATACCTTTCAATGGATAACCAAAATGGTCCTTTAAAACCATTTAAAAGGGTTACCCACATCGTATGGGTTTTTGATTAACTGTTTAGAAAAACCTTTTCAATGGTTAATCAAAATCGTCTCTGCTTTCAATTCCGTGTATAATCTGGAGCCTGCACCAGAGGTGTGTATTTCGCGGCAAGCCACGTCTCACCCGACCAACATGTTACCGGTAATAATATTCTGATTAATCAATATTGTTTGTTGTTATTACGACCGGTGTTTGTTCCCATCTACTGTGAATATCATGGTGATCGTGTCCAACCTACGTGAATTGAAACTAGATTGAACATAAACTGAACGTAACTCTATTGACACACTGTCAATATCTAAGTATTGGTTTTCCAGGTGCCACATTCACTAATAAACAATAGAAAATACATATAAAAATTAGAAGTATGCACGCCTTAACAGAACTGCAAGACAAGTACCGAAGGGAGTAGGTTAGATGCTACTCAATCAATCTGCCTAGCCTTTTCCCAACTATGTTGGGGTTGGCTTCCAGTCTAACCGGATGCAGCTGAATTCATACCAGTATTTTACATGGAGCGACTGCCTATCTGACCTCCACACTCCACTCCACTGGTTGTCAGACTTTCGGGCTTCTAACGACCCGTAACGACTGTCAAAGATCCATGAATGACAGCCGGGACCAACGGTTTAACGTGCTTTCCGAGGCACGGAGTAGTATCGGTATGTAAAGATGTATCACCTATCCACGGAACAACCCCGGCAAGCGTAGCTTAACCT
This sequence comes from Cosmia pyralina, assembly GCA_946251885.1. Classification (NCBI taxonomy): domain Eukaryota; kingdom Metazoa; phylum Arthropoda; class Insecta; order Lepidoptera; family Noctuidae; genus Cosmia; species Cosmia pyralina. The sequence continues at coordinate 21,026,619 of OX276346.1, forward strand.
GAGGGATCGACTCGTGCGGCTGTTATTAGGGGAAGCCCGGGCAAGACGCATATGTTAAGGGAAAGTGTAAATAAAACCGCAATCTGATAATCAATAGAACTCTTTGTACTTTTAATTTGTACTATGTTTAATCATCTTTGGAAAATAATCATTAAAATTAAAAAACTTAAACAATTTCTATAATAATTATGAGCATTAACAAAAAGCATCAATCATGCCCGACCCCTCCGGGCAAAACGGATACGCCCCAAGGGCAAAAAGGATATGTTGAATTAGTTTACATCAGTATTCGCATTCATCACAGAAGCAGGTGCCAACTCCTACGTAAGAAGTGCAGTCATCATGCGCCCAACTTTTGCACTGATTGCACTGAATCCAATCTTCCGCTGGTGGTTCGGTGTATTTGTCAGCGCACACTAAACAGTAATAATCTGGTTTCGGGTTGTTTTTTTGTTACTTAGCCACGAGCTCCTCCATTTTTTCAAAAAAGCATTTTTTCATTTAACAATCTTAAAAATAAGGTTGAGTGTGAGTGACAGAGGTGACAAAAAGCGACAGGTCTCTTAAATGAAAAGTGACTAAACTAGCGAAACTACGAAACAAACTCTACTAGCATTTAGTGAATTTTAAATAAACTATGCCAATTTTTTAAAATAATTTAGACATGATTGGATACCGGTAAAAATATGGCGGCCTCGACGCTGTCGTTATTAATTTTTCCTATCGAAAAACCACGACATCAATAAAACAATAAATGTAGTTACCACGAACAATTTATTCATAAACGATCCAATCACTTGCAGTCTACTTCTATATTTCAATTCATATTATATTCAATGACTATAAATAAATCACCGTTAGCTGCGCCTATCCCCTCGTTCTATTAGATCATATTTGGCAGGAATGAAAACCGCATTTTGCCACTTTGACACCTCCGGCAAATTTGATTTAAAGAAAAATATGGAAAACCCATATAACTTAAGTTGTTTATTTATGGTTTATCCCTTTTTGCCCAGCGTTATCTAGTCAGCTTTTTGATTGTATCTGTGTCCTGCAAGAGTATAAATATACCTACACCTTTAAAATCCTGCTTCCTTTGCATCGCCAGGAGACATTTTTATATAAAACTACTAATTACTTGGATCCTTTGCGGAACCTTTCCCCAGAATTAGGTACTTACAGACTTTTTTGTAAAGGCGACGATAACCGACTTTTAATGATTTTAAACTGAAGATCACATCTAAACGAGTAGTGTAAGCATTTTCTTAAAAAAATAATATGTGAATATTTTAGATTGTTTACATGTAATAGTGTAATTACTATAATAACTATAAGTTTAAAAATAAAATAAAATTATGGCTGAAACCATTAAATTACGACGAAATAGAAAATCTATTCCTAATTTTAAAATAAAAATAAAGCAGTAAAACAGAAAACCCACTCACACATTGCCACATACACACACGCACTCTCACACCCACAAACATGCACATGCACACACACACTCACCCACACACACACACACACACACACACACACACACACACACTAATTTTAGTTCGCAGATTGTAAACTTTTGGTTATAAACTTAATTAGTAGATAAATAATTATAAGTTATGATTGTAACACTTTAGCTCGACATATTTATCTGGAAGGAACTGATTCCCAACATACAGCTCACGCTAGTTTGGGAAACAGGGCTTGCACATGAAATGTAAATACTTGTTGTTGCAATAAAGATTTTGTATTTGTATTTGTAATTAATTTGTAAAGTTATGTCTAACGTGGATAAAAAAACTGAGAATCTCGCAAAACTATCAAGCTTATTATAATGAAATTTTAACAATTTTAAAGATAATTTATTATTTATCTTTTAGTAAACGTGTTTTAATACTTAATACCTAACCTTTATGTTTAATAAATTAATAATTCGTCTAATTTGGGACAGCACTCCTTGATGGGCGAGTCCTATTACTGGCTGAACGTACGAAGCGTTGCGTGAACTCAGCACAGAACACGCAAGCTAACTACTCAAGGCCATTGGCATGTATCTGCGTCTTAAGCTTAAATCTTTTCGTAAACATTACTAATTCCTGTCATAAATAATTAGTAAAAACATTTCGGGCTCACTTTTGACACTAACAAACACCTACGACCAAACCAAAAAGAGGACTCAATTACTTACACTCAGGAAGAAGTATTATGTTTTACATATTATTTCGCTTGGAAGCCAACAAGGTAACACAGATTAAATGGGTGCTTTGTGTGGGCTTTGAGGCCTTGCTGATGTGTCGGCCGGTTGCCAAGCAAATGACGCGGGTGTCACGCCCGGGTTGATCCGAGCGACGTCACAGCGGGCTAGGGGTTAGCAAGAGATGCAGCTCCGGAATACGCAACTTGAAAACTTGAGAATTGTGTAGTAGCGATGTGTCAGATATGTAAAGCGGTTTTAAAATATCTTCAAAAGATTGTTTGTGTTTACTTTATGGCTACAAAGTAGTAGGTAGTACAAAAAAAACGGACAACAGACATAAAAACAATAAAATTGTAAACAATTTGTGATAAGTAAAAGATGAATTGGGTGGGAATAAGAAAGTGACGGAGGCAATTATAAAGAGGCAATTATAATGCGCTGGAAAAAAAATCTAAGTAAAAACGACAAAGCAAAAATATTTTTAGCCAGAGTTTTCAGTTACGCACATTTTGAAAGCAATTCAGCAATTAAATTACTTAGGATTATAGATTACCTTAGAATTACAGAAAAAAAAAACTAGAGGTATTTTTGGAATTAAATTCTATCGAGGAAATTTAACCCAGTTGCGGTTTGCTTCAGTCAGAGTATTGAACAAATAGTCAACAAACATTATCCAAAAATTAAATCCACACATGTTGTAACAGTCAAACAAATTTTCAACTACGAATCCCTTGATTGTGCGTGGTCCGACACGCACTTGGCCGGTTTTTTTTTTAATGATTCTTATTTTTGTTTGATAACATTAACAGGTCTGTACGGAAGCTGTCCAGTGGCTGCTCCGTTTATTCTTACAGACTCTTGAGGAATCTTTCGCTTTAGTCTTCTAGCGACTGTTTGATTGTTCATCAGGTTCACTGCTAGCATGTTTGGATGATTCGTGATTCGCTCTTTGTACGCTTTTGTCCTTTCTGAAATTTCTTCTATTCCAGCTTTGTACTCGTAGCAGAGGTCGTGATGGAGTCTCTTATTTGAGACATTCCAAGGTGCGTTCGTACACGTGAACGATCATTCATTCACATTCATCACTTTTTATTCCCAGAATTAAACATAAAGGCAATAAGCTCCTTATAAGCACGTAAAATAAAGATAAGGTTTAAACGTCAACAGATAGATTACCTCTCACTCCTCCCAAGCCTCAGCTATTGAAGTGTGAAGAATAAACAATCCGTTCTTTGAATAATTTATCGAACAATTCTATTCACATGTTCTCAGAAGCAAACAAGCGTTAACAGATCTTAAATAAAATTACCAGTAAACTTGTAAATTATAAAAGACACAATTTTATCGTTTCCTTTAATTTTAGTTTACAAACGGGTCAGGAGCGGTCAAACATCCCCCAGACACAATGACAGACACAATTAAGTGTGTCTGGAGGATGTTTGACCGCTGCGATTGATCTGGCTGCTTACAAATAATATTGAAATACTATATTTCCCCAAGTATCATTATATAAAAATTAGGACTCAAACTATAGGTGCATGTACTTCATGTATAGGTGAATAAGATGACGTAATTTTTTGCGAGCTTTAAAGCGTCTGGCGGAAAAAACCGCCGACGGGAAGTGTCTGACAGTATTGATTATTAATTATTAACAATATTCTGTAAAACATACATATGTCGTGGATTCTGAACGGAACGTCAAGAGTTGTACCGACTTGGGTGTGTTCGGAAATGGGGGTTGGCATCACTGTGCGAGCTGTCAATGTCGTTTTGAGTTTGCGGGGGAAAATTACGGTGAGAGATGACGGCTGTCATTCAAGGTTCCTGTATTTGACGAGGACTTCGTGATTAGACACCGAACTGAACGGACGTGCGCTACCAACCTCGCCCCGACCTCGCCGCGTTCCGATACGAATCCAGTTCCATCCGATTTGTGTGTGCTACTTTTTATCTGATTGTTTGTTAAATCGATCAAATTACAACTGTAGAGTGCATATTGTGTCTTATTTCGACTACAACAATGGACGACGACCAGTCCGGCAACGAACGCTGCCATTATCCTCCGACACATAACAATCAGCAGTCAGACTTTAACAAAAGTGATTAATATTTTTACGTAACTTTAGTACCTGATACCTGAAAATTGGCCGTCGGCCCAAGCTAGCAAGTATGCGTACGTTCAAAGTACATACGAGTACTAACACTACTTTATCCCATACATTTTTATAATCAGAAATTGAGTAAGGTCTGGCGGCTCTGGGATCTTGGACTATTATCATAGATTATAAAAACTGACAACTGGCTATTTATATCTTGCTGCAACCCCACAAACATGGAGTCAGCAGTTCTTGAGAATTAGCGCGTATAACTTGTCATCGTTACCAGAATCGATTAATGAAAAAGCTCATAAATAACTACTTAGAACCCTTTCCCTTAATTAGCTATGTATGGACGACACACTTTTAAAAAAATATAATAATTAATTACAGTTGGCCCTTAATTAGCTTATTTGTTTGTATATTTAGTTGTAGTTTTATAGTTGTTTTAGTCTCGATGAGCTGTAGTCAACTTCAACTTATATCTTAATTTATTTTGTTTGAAAACTACCAAAATTACCTACCTTTTCAATGGTGCCAAAGATAAAGGCTGTGCCTTGTTTGGGACCAACAATACCTTTAGGACCACGATGGTTCCATGTGAAAATCGTTCTTTCTCTGAATCGGACCATATTGATCCTATCGGCTCCCGACGTTATTTTGACTGTTTTTTTTTAAACCAGTTTCTCATTTGTTTTCCAACCGTTCGATTTTTCTTTGATATCGATGTTTCTGTAACCATGGAAAAATCGAAATTGTGCGCTATTTTCGAATACGAGATCCGTCGTGACACCAACGCAGCACAGACAGCACGCAATAATAATTACGTGTATGAACATTGACCAGGTGCTGTAAGTGATCGCACGGTGCGTTTTTGGTTTGATCGCTTCCATTCTGGATGTTTTGACCTCAACAATGACCAGGAAAAAATTTCAAATCCAACGAGGCGGTGCAAAACGCCTTTAAAGAATTCTTCGACTCCCATCCCCAGGATTTCTATAGCAGAGTCATCAATGAACTTTTATTAAAATGACAAAAGTGCATCGGCAATATTTCATTTAAAAGAAATTGGTTGATTTTTCTATCGGAAATCGGTTGTCATGGTATGGGCATGTGATGCGGAGGAATGAGGAAAATGTCGCCAGGAAAGTTTTGAGTATGAATCTGGATACGAGTAGGGGAAGACCAAAGAAACGATGGATGGACTGTGTAGAAAAGATGTGTAGAAAGATGATATGGCTAGAAAGAGAGTGACTACCGAGATGACGACTAAGACTAAGAAGTATGGAAGAAAAAGACACGTTGCGCCGACCCCAAATAAATTAGGATAAAGGCTGGAGAATGATGACGATTTGTAAGTGAAATGGCAATTTAATAGGTAAGGACATAATACTTCAAAAAAGTGCTCTCTAGTTTTGTCCTCTGTAAGAAGTGACAGATGGGTAAAATAAGAATAAGCAGCACATCACAACATCCTAATAATGACATGCTAGGATCACCCGGTGCACCCGGTGTGGTGCACTGGGCCCGCGTGGTGGATTACGGCCCGCTCCCTAGAACAGAGAGACAGAGACAGAGAGGAGGCCTGTGTCCCAGCAGTGGGCACATCATAGGCTGATTATGCTGATCACCAATAGATACTTTGTAGGTTTCCGTACCTCAATATGAAAAACGGAACCCATAAAGGATCACTTGTGTGTGTCTGTCTGTCTGTCTGTCACAGCCAATTTGCTCCAAATCTGATGGACCAATTAAGTTGAAATTTGGTACACATATGAATTTTTGTGTTCCAAACACGTCCGTGTAACGGAAATAAAATTAAAAAATAATAATTAAAAAAATTGCAAACTGTAGGTACCGTGTGACATATCAAATGAAATGACTTACTGTGTAGGTCTCAACAAAATTTTTTTGAATAATTTTAGAATATTTTTTTTAAACCTATTTAAGAAAATAGACGAAAAAATACCATTTTGAAAAAAACTTTTGAAAAAATTACAGAAAATAGTTGTATACTTATAGAATACAGGAGAATCTATAAGAAGTCTAAAAAAAATGGTAAATCTCTCAAGTTGAGAGATTTACCATGTTATTTTAAATGTAAATGTATGCATAATGTTGAGACCATAGAAATATATATATGGTTGAGACGGTCTCAACCATAGATATAAGAAATAAGGTCTCAACATTGTGTGTACACACTTGCATTTGCAGTTGGAATGTATGGGAGAACATGTCTTTCATCTACAATGTTAAGTTTGTTCTTGGGATAAATTCATTCCAACTACGGAACCCTTCATTGTGCGTGGTCCGACAAACACTTGGCCGATTTTTTTCTAAAAATAGTTGTGGTGATAATAATTATGAAAGCTTTTACTCACGATTGACCTTTGTACTAAAGGATAATACATATTAGCATACTGATGATGATAATCGAATAGTTATCTAGAAGCCCAGGTAGTTACACTACCTATTTCCTACGTCACTATAATAAAACGGGTTCAGGATGTTGATGGAGCTGCTCCGTTTCTGCAGTGCATTAGGTAAGTATGTTTGCACAAGTACACGTCACTGGCTTCCACGCCATCGTCAGATACAAATCTATCCCTTTGCTCTGAAGAGTGCGGGAAAGCTCCAACTCCATCCTGAAGACCATAGCGGGGAGGTATGATTCTCCTCTGTCAGCAGATGTTGTTCGAAAATGCATTTTGCACAGTCTTGACGCTAAATAGATTATAAGTTTACTATAACATAGGTATTATAAGTTATCTTTTTACCCGACTGCGGCAAAGCCAAAAGGAAGAGTTACGTTTTTAGCAGTCTATGTATGTATGTAAGTATATATACACATATAAGTATGTATTTACGTGTGTTCCACTATAGCACCTAAATTACTGAACCGATTTTATTGAATGAGGTATCAATAGATTCGTAATAATGGTCCGGGTAACATAGGCTATATAAATTCTCAATATATAAAAAATAAAAAAAAATGATTAAATTAATTATTATTAATATGGTGGACTTTACACGTAAATTTCTGACCTCGAAAAAAATTAAATTGAGATAATCATGACATGTTTGGTATCAAAAGAAAGGTCGTGACAAGCACATTACAAAAATGTATATATGTCATAAATAATTATGTTAAAATTGTTAAAAATAAGTAAAAGTAAATAAATAATATTAATTTAATAACTTACAGACCGACCGCGGCGAGCGTGATTTTTCAGTAGTCGTGTTATGTTGCTTATCCGAAATAAAAATTATTTATTTTATAATTACCCGAACTTAATGACATGCTTTATGTAAATGTAAACCCCTCATTAGGCATCCCAGAGTAAACGGCTTGACATTACAGTCACATTTCAGTGATTAATCATGAAGTGAATAATTAATAGAAGCTATTTATAATACATAATATAATATCGATTGTAGAGCTTCGATTATATCGATGTTGCTTAATTAGAGCTGAGAACGTTAATGATGTGAAACTTATACGAGCAAGTAGGTAAGGTCAATGGAGGCTATTGCAACTAAAAAAAAATATGTTGAAACTTTAACCTTTGCCAAAAATGACAATTTGGCTATATGGGGTAATCTATTAAATCTATATGATAAAGCATATAACTGAGATTTGTTTTGACCTAAAGTAATGTGAAAAAGCTGTATGATTTATTTAAAATCTTATTAAATAACCCATCCGGGCAGAAAAAGTCACATTAATCCCATGTTGGGGTAAATGCAACTATCTGAACTAACTCATTGGTTTTCGTAGCATAAATGCTCACAATCGGAGCACATGTCACCCAGTGTGAAATTTACGCAAAAATGTTCTCCGACTTGAACCAGTAGAGTCCAGATCAGACTAAAAGTAGGTTTTGTATTTTTAGGGGCTAATGTGACTATTTTCTATACGATTAGTGTTGTGTAGAAGTAAAAAATATCGATAAATTGTAAAATGTGTAGGTAATCGATAATTATGGGTACCGTAAAATAAAACTACGATTCGTTTTTAATTTATATTTGCAATCAATAATGTTTAATTTTATTTTCACTTTAGACTAAATCAATGGCACAAATGTATCACATTTTCATGAGATCCTAAAAAAATTCTATAGGGGGATGCGCTGTGGTAGCCAGCGAAATTCATTTCTTTTTGGGTTTTTTGCAATTAGCAGGTCCGTGTCAGGTTGTATCTTGATCAAAATATGATACGCGGCAATAAAACATAATGTATTTATATAATTTTAACCATAGAAGATCGAATCTAGATTATAGATACGTTCGGGTTTCTCGGCCAGGTCTAATTCATTTATGGCATTTTCCAATAAATCAAAGTATTCATATACGGTGAATGGGTTGCAAGCTTTCCTTCTAGCTATTTCGACTGATTGTGGTTTTTTTAATGATAGATTATTTCTTTTGCAAAAGCGATGAAACCAATCATGTCCAGGAATGTCTTAAATGGAGTTATCCACCCGTTTCTTTCAACGTATTCTGATACCAATGTTATAACTTCCTTTTTAGTTACAGGAAAGCCATACTTTTCTAAAGTATGCAGATACGAAGCCATCTTTCGCTCGATATCAATTGAAAATACTGTCTTCATTCCAGCATTCACCTGTTTCTGACCGCGTGTGCCTTATAAATGTGAAATTATAGTAATCTCGGAATATTAAAATTTTTTGCTGCCTCGTAACTATTTAACGTTTTGTTTTTAACCAAATCGAGTGCCTCGAGAAGATTTTCTTTTGAGTAGCTCTTATCTTTTTTCCTAATATACTTTCGGACCATCTAAAACAAGTCAAATATCAAATCAGTTCAAAGCGTATAAGATAGTTTAGGTAGGTATTGCAATTTAAATGTAATTTCTACACGCGTGAATTGAATGCATTTGTTTGGGGCCTTAAGCAAACCGCGTAAATAAATGTGTTACTTAATTTATCTAACCACACTATTTACAACTTGAAAGGAAAATAGATTTAAATTTTGTGTGAAATTGTAATAAAACAAAATAATTGCAAGTATTACATTTATTTACGTAATTTACCCCAGGCCCCAATTGCATTCAGTTCGTGTATGTTCTGGATTGTACTGTAAGTATATCGATTTGCAATTATCGATATTCGACATCACTAGCATATTTGTTTTTGACACAAACACGAAAGGGCTATTGTAACTAAAAAAACTAGACACAATCGCCCCGCAACGCGCTAAATTGAGGCTAATGTAACTATTGCGTTATCTTACGAAATATAAGATATAACGTCATAAAAATAAGTGTAAATAGTACATACCTTTACTTTTTCTTCGTTTTTGCATAAAACCTTGCTTAAAATGCACGAAAAGTATTTTTTTTTGTCAAAAGATAATGAGGCGCTCGTTCACAACCACGTGTTCAAAATGGCGACTAACAAGAAAGCTCTGTCAGTAAAACAGTTTCAATCTCTGTGACGCCATCTGTTTATTATTGGGTTAAGCTATGTTTTTTCTCCATGCTAATAGATGGCAGTGTATTTAAAAAACATTAGAATGGAAGATATCGCTAGTGGTTGCTTTCGCCCCATAGTTGCAAAAGCCTCCATTGACCTTAATCCTATTAAATTGTGTATCTCTGTTGTTCCCGATTATATTGTGACCTGTATATTATAATGTTTTATTAAATTAATGTGCGTCATAATGAATTGTAAACAATAGGCAGATTACTGTAAAATAGGTGCTTCGTTATTTGTGTTGATTATTTTTATTTTTTTTACAATGGTATGATAATATTTAAAACCACGACTGGTAATATTTTTGAAGAGCGGCTGGTACCCTGGCAGTCAGCTGAAAAGCTGTTATCCTGAAAATAGTTTTAGTTAGGATAGGTTCGTAATGAAACATTTGTATACATAGTTCGCTAAATTACATACAATTAATTTTTATTATTATTATGATTTTTTTTTTTTTTTTTTACATACAGGATGTACCAGAAAGGTGTTGTCAAATTTAAGGGTGTGGTACAGACCATTAAACTGAACGACTCTATCCATGGAACCAACATCTTAATCGCGAAAAAGATATCAACTGTCCCATACAAAACTTTAATACCTACTCGATCCAAATTATATAGGACGGCTGATTATTTTTTCGCGATACTATTTTGGCCCCATCGAGTAAATTGTTTTGTTCAGTTTTATGTTCTGTACCACACACCCTTAAAGGACAATGCTCATGGATGTATGGAACCCTGTACCATGCTGCATCAAAATCAAATATTGTTCTTATAGACTACACATAACATATTAACTTCTACAATTTTTTTTTTTTTTTTGTAAACATAACCAGGGTTTCAGAGTTATTTTATAAAATAGGAAATAACCTAAAACTAGGTATATTTTGTTCGACGCTACCAATCACGTATTTTGTATTACATGTCATACACGAACGAACATTATTGCTCTAAAACACAGAAACAAGTTCTCAAAATACAAGCAAGTTCTACTTCTCAACACCCAACCCTTCTCAACATCCCTACAATAATTAATTAATCTCAACTCTCAAAAAACTGGCGGACGTATTCGCTCTCGCCAGCGCAAACAAAGTTAATATGTCACATCAAATGTCATATGTGCCAGCCGGGATTTAGGGATGTGATCGATAAATCAAAATTTTTAGGGTAAGAAAATTGATTTTGTGTCAATTAGCAATATTATAGCGATTTGGTGTACTGATTTTACTTAATTGTTACCGATATTCAACAAAAAGAAGGCAAAGCTAATACATATTATAATTGTGAAATGTTTTTCAAGCAAACGTTATAGTTATTTTATACAAAAGAAATGTTAAAATCGATTCTATTGCATTCTACATCTCTATGACCGGCTATGGCCGTGAACGGCCAATTAACCATAGATAAAAAATTATAATCTTTTAAATACAAATTATATTATGTTCTATTCTAGTTGTTTTTAATTAATGTAGAATCGGCAAAGTATATTTTTTTTACATGATTTTTTAAAGTGATCAATCATGATACTTTCAAAAACCGTGGTTATACAATATGTATTAATCATATCATGTGAAACGGAATGTCATATCCTGTAAAGGGAGTAAAATGCTATCCATACTTTTTTACTTAAAATTAAATTCCCTGTTCAAATATCAATTCTCCAATGCGTAATGTCGTAAAAAATTATGAAAATAATTAGGTACCTACTATAAAATTTGGTCTTGATGCGCGAGACATTTTGGTACCACTTTTGGTCATTCTGTTTATGTAAAAAAAAAAACATCTCTTACTTAGATGCGGTTTCAGAAACTGTATTCAAAGACCTGCAGGCTCAGTAGGCAGTCTAAAGTAGCAACTGTAGTTCAGAATTATACATCTCACGGCAGCGCTGTTTGCGGCATTCGGCCACCAGCGCACATTCAGTGAGCACCATTGTTTATTCAGAAAGCTTGTGCAAGCCGTGTCTTAGCAAACTACTCGACGCTGCGCCGCTCCGCTGACCGGACGAGTGTGATGAAAACGGGTGCTCAATGATCCAGTTTAGGCGAACTAGCGCGCCAGTCATTACCATCTCATTACCATATACAAACATTAGTCACACATCGGAAAGGCTTAGAGAGCCCGCTGTGCCAACAAGGCACGGCTCTGCCGGCCACTTCATGCACAATTATTGTACTTAGCTATTGTCTGCACAAACACGCGGGATGTTTGGAGAACAAACGTAACGGAGTACAGAACGAGATTAGCCCTTGTTTATAGTCTTACTTACTCTCCTTGTGAGTCACAGCTCAGCCGCATGGCTTTACTCTGCAAACAACACAATGTAGCATTCATAAAAAATCTGCAACATAAAAACAGTGTGTTTCCACTTTCCAGGTAATCACGTTAATTGATTTGTGGCAAATTGGTACAATGTTTTCATTAAATTTTTACTCATATTATACTTCGAACGGTTCTGTGATTTTCCTGAGGAAAAATAACATCATATATCGAAGAATAATATTTGTTGTTGATCAGTAGGAGTTCCGAGTATTAAAGTGTTGATGACCTTTCATCAACACTTTAATACACCCTTGTGTACGAGATTTCAGTTTGCTCAGAAAACGATCGTGATTCCTTTATATTTTTAGGGTCCCGTACCTCAAAAGGAAAAAACAGAACCCTTATAGGATCATTTCGTTGTCCTTGTCTGTCTGTCAGTTTGACTAGACCCTTTGTCTCAGGAACGCATGGAGCTATCAAGTTGAAATTAACATCAAATAGGTAGGGTCTATAGTCCCTTGGAGTTCTAAAAAAATCAAGCTTCGTTGTCAACGCAATAAAAAAATATGGCCATTTATGCGACATTTTTCTTACTCGCAAGTAAATCAAAACCTATACGGTACTTCCCGTTGTCCTAGAGTCATGAAATTTGACAAGAAGCAAGGTCTCACAGCGCAAGTAAAGGAAAAAGTCCGAAAATTGTTCATTTGTAATTTTAACCCATATTTTTTTTATTATAATATTAAGTTGGTCCGTTCCGACACGCATTTGGCCGGTTTTTTATAAAGCACTACGTTTCATTTCGCAAAGAATGTGCGCAATATGGATCGAGTTTTGGAACTATGCAGAAGTGTCTTGGCGCTGCGTTCGATGTCCATAGCGCACAGGGTGGATGGGAAGCAGCACTTGAAGTCATTTTTTGCTGCGTTGGTGTGATTGCTGTATGGCGCTCCAGTGAGAGGATAAATAAATAAATATCACCGCCTGTGAACAATGAACAATACTGTTATTCCCCAGTCCTCACATGTTTCATGCCCGCCTCTGATATTGCATAAAGTATAAAAATCAATATAAGTACCAATTTGAGGGGTCGTAATCTGCCAAATCCCTCGCAAATTTGCTTTAGCCTGAGGGCCAGACGTCCTAATTTGGATGTCATTCGATTTTCACGCGAAAAAAATCTATTACTCTCTAAAATTCATGACGTACAATACTAGGTTGAGAAGTCAATTGTATGGATGTAGGTGATGTTTAAATGTTTATCGATAGCATAAACTACAATAATAACACGGTAAAACTATCTGAACTATTGGCACAATGTGTCGGAGCTGTAAATTGCTCCTGAGCTTGTGTAGCAGAATGGTAGCTCAATCAAAGTCAACACAAAGTTTCCGTTTCCGTTTTGATATTCAAACTGTAGGAGCACGCAAACTATCATCGAGTGGAATAATTTCACAGATCAAACAATTTTACAAATCATGGAATTTCGGGGCCATAAAATGAATAGATTCAGCAGAACGTACAGATGGTGCGGCAAAATTGTTGAACACAACAAATTCGTGTTGTTATTAACGGCGTGCCCTAAATAATTCATGATATTATTGAAGTTACAAAGTACACAATACGAATTTTGGTTATAATTGAAAACGGACTGAGTTCGGCTTATTCTTTGTGAATTTATCACTAGGGCCGAGGTGGCAGAGCTACGACGACGCGTTGTTCAGATAAAGTTTATTTTATGACTTAAGCGAGAACATTAATATTCATTACTGGCGCGAAATGAACTAACTTTATTATTCTAATAAAGATCAAAGACTGAGCGCTGCACGGCTAGCAGGCTAGCAGGGCCCTGCCGGAGGTTATATTATTATTTTTAACCCAATACTGCACCTCAATTTGGTGAGCACTCGTAATCTGCGGGCGCTACTTGCTACATATGTACATATCATATATTTTCATTCAATCCTTTCATTCCCTGGTGGCTGCACACGAGGTGGATTATTGTGCCCACAATGTAACAAAATATAATAAGTATGTCAAAGTGTCACAAAACTGATATTTTTTAAATTATGTTTTGTTGTAAACAAGAATAATTTCAGTATTTTGCTGCTATACAAGTTCTAGCACCTAATAAAAGATGGTTGTCCTCGCACAAAAGGGTTGCGGAATTAACCAATATTTCAGCGACGACATTGCTCTGTTTTAATATAATTTAACTTGTAAATTATTAAAAGATTGTTTATCTACCCACAGCTGTAAACTTGAACAGTTATTTTCATGTAGACTTCAACATCTTGTTTGTATTCACAGATTTAAAAGCTTTTATTTTTAATACTCATTACGAGTATACCTACCTACCTTTGCATGTTTATTGTCGGACGAGTCTTAGAAGCTCTTACATTAATTTTTTATTTGCCTAGCCTTTTTCCCAACAATTTTAGGGTCGGCTTCCAGTCTTACCGGACGCAGCTGAATACCAGTATTTTGCACGGAGCGACTGCCTATCTGACCTCCACAAGCCATTTACTGGGTAATACGATACCCCTTGGTAAGACTGGTTGTCAGACTTTCTGGTTTCTGACGACCCGTAACTATTGCCAAAGATCCACGAATGACAGCCGGGACCAAAGGCTTAACGTGATTTCCATGGCACGGAGGGGTCTTGGTATGTAAAGATGGTCACCCATCCACGGACCAACCGCGGCTAGCGTAGCTTAACCTGGTTGATTGACCCGTGCGGTTGTTATCACTTGGCCACAAGCCCCTCTTTCTCTCTTAGAAGCTTTTTATTTTCTTAAATAAATTAATCTTAAAGTTGTTGAAATGTTTTCTCTGTGTTTGTTTGTTGTAAGTAATCTTGGCAAACACTAAGAAACCGGGGCATTTGTGAGATTTTCTAACTGAGCTCCACCATTTTGTCTTACACAGCGCGCACAACTTTAAACTTTATGAAAACTAAGGCTGGGTTGCACCAATAACTGTAATGCTGACTTTAACGGTTACTTTGAAATTCATCTGACAGAAGTGACAGACATTAACATTAACCAGCGATGCGTGGGCGGTTAAGGTTACAGTTAAAGTTATGACGTCAGCTAACAAATTGTCAAATGGAGCAACCCATTTTTTATTTATTTATTTATTTATTCTTACAGAAAGCTTCCAGACTAATATCATAATTAACAATCATTCATAGGCAGGACAATTTGCTAATGATAAGCTTCCACATATATACTTCTATAAACAAATATTTCAGTTGACTGTGTTTTAGTCTAACAGGTACTTTAACTGCAGGTGATGTTTGTTATTGTTAAAGTAAGATGGTGCAAACTGTTACAAAAATAATATTCCTGAAAAAAATAATATCACCTTTCAAAAGCGACTGATGAAATCATAATTTTAATAATTTAAAGGTTCAAATGAAATATTCTCTAACATTCATATTGAATACATAATTTATAACCTAAGTAATATGAGTTCTTAGTTTCGTAGTCGCAGCCCACATTCAGTCGGCTTCAAAATGTCGCTTCTATATACAGGGTGTCTGTATTTGGACTGGCGAAAATTAAGGGGGTGGTACAGACGATCAAACTGAACAACTTTCTCCCGGGGACCAACATCGTAATCGTGAAAAAAAAATCAGTCATCCCATACAAAACTTCAATACATACTCGGCCAAATGTATGGGACGACTGAAAATGTTTTCGCGATTATGATGTTGGTCCCCGGGAGAAAGTTGTTCAGTTTGATCGTCTGTACCACCCCCTTAATTTTCGCCAGTCCGAATACAGACACACTATATAATATAAAGCAAATATCATTCATTAAAATATCTAATTTAAAACATTTCTTTGAACAGCCAGACTTCTTCAAGAAATTCAAAGCGACTCGGTTGTCTGCGTGACTTCCCGTTAAAGTCTTCGTGTCATTTCTAGATCTGCAATTCTTCATGCGCCATATCTAAACGAGCATCGTAACGACACGCTGGTAATCTCACAATGTTACGGCAACGCCAAATTCTACCAAACGAAAGTAAACTTTGACTCTATGAAGTCAGGACTCAATTTTGTGGAAAGCTTCAACATGGAAGTATGAAATGAGTAATGCCCTATGAATAATAACTGCATTTAAAAGTTTAAAATCATTTTTTCACAGCTACACCTTTTGGGACTGGAATGAGAGATTGCAAATATCTAAAAATAGGTGATGCGTTCATTTAAATTGTACAGAGGGTTTCTGGCAGCCCTATGTGTAAGTACTTTCGAAGTTTCTTCTACGATCAGAGTTGCCATCTATGGTGAGGAAAGAGCGCGCAGAACAATAGATTTTTTCCATGTGTTATTTATTTATTTATTTATTTATTTCTTTTAGGAGGACTTGGAGACAAATAATAAAAGTAATTACAATTTAGGTAACTATTTAGCTAATTACAAGGAGGAGCTCGTGGCTAAGTAATAACAGCCGCATGGGTCGATCGACCAGGTTAAGCTACGCTTGCCGGGGTTGGTCCGTGGATGGGTGACCATCTTTACATACCGAGACTCCTCCGTGCCTCGGAAAGCACGTTAAGCCTTTGGTCCCGGCTGTCATTCGTGGATCTTTGACAATCGTTACGGGTCGTCAGAAGCCCGAAAGTCTGACAACCAGTCTTACCAAGGGGTATCGTATTACCCAGTTAGTGGGTTGTGGAGGTCAGATAGGCAGTCGCTCCATGTAAAATACTGGTATTCAGCTGCATCCAGTTAGACTGGAAGCCGACCCCAACATAGTTGGGAAAAGACTAGGCAGATGATGATTTAGCTAATTACAAGACCACACATATAAGTAACTTAGTACAATATATATTATTGGTATACAAACCAAGGGGAGTGCTAAAAGACTACAAAAAAAAAATATATTAAAATTATTAAAAAAAACAAAGAAAAACAAAGAAAACAAATAAATATGTACAGTTTTCAAACTACTACAAACACTAATGTAAAGCGGGGGAAACTTAATTAAAAACTCTGCAGTAATCTAAATTGTTCGTTTATAATAGTTACAACAGGATAGACAAGTAAGTAAATCATTTTTCGAAGTATTTACGAGTGCCAAACAATATTGTATTCTATATAATGTCAATTTCAGAGTTTCTATGTATTAACTGAAATTGGAGCAACCCTACTACAATATAAACTTAATTGATATTGAAGACCTCGGGCTCGGGCACTGGTATTGTTTCTTCATTTCAAATTAAAAACTGATAAACATCAAAGCGTGGCTTCAATTAGCTCTAAGTAATTTTCAACCGACACTTCCAGCTAATCAAGTTCGGCGAAGTTCAATTTAAGTGAGGAGTATTTGATAAAATCAATGTTCAACAAACGAAAGCCCATTAAGTTAGTCGTAGCTATCATCATAGTGTTACGCAACCTTTACACAGTGTCGGTGGGTGAGATGGTGTGAATTATGCTCACTTAGTTACTGTTCTGTGCTTAATTTCACATAATCCATCTGAGTGTCGCGTAACCCACATAATTGCGGTGTAGAATTTTGCTATGCGTCGGTCGGATTTGTGGGAGAGCGGGCGGAGCGACACAATCGCGCGGGCGAGCGCGGAGCGGAGCGCGCCTAGGCGCCTGATCCCGCATCAAGTTGCGAATAATTGAGTGGCACCCTCACCCGGCACCACTCTAAGTGTTACACTTAATTAGACCACGTGAGAAGTGCTTAACGCCACTCACTCCAGCTTTGTACACATTGTTGCATTAAGCGTAAACAATCAGCGGTATAATTACATTATGTTTGTTCAACATATGTCGCTGTCGCTACATGATACGCGTTATTATTCAGCGTTTGTTTTCTTCATAAAACGCTGGGAGGTGCTTTTATCGCGTTTCATTGTACGCCAGTGAGAGTTGTATAAGTTTATTTCCACTTGAACCGTTTTAACGACGCTGTTAGATCAACATTGATGTGGCTATTAGCTGGAAGGGTGACCAATTACGTTCCGCCTCATCTTTTGTGTGCATGTGACAACAAGCTAAGTCAGCATTCTCAGCTGACACGCACTTTGACATTAGTGGCCATGGCGGAGGCTTTTAACTCGGTGAAATGTTTGACTCGGCGCGGGAGGGCCAGGAGGAAGTCGGAAAAACTCGGGCGGTAAATAGTCCCGACCCCTAATCTTTTTCCTTGTATACGTACATGAGAATGAATCGGCCATTACTTAAGCCTAGTAAGTTTTGTGTAAGCTGTTAATTTGATAACTAGTCAGAGGGTTGGTTAGTTCGTATTACATTATTTTCGCTGACGCATGTACCCATCATGTGAAACTTGGGTAACGGTTTATACATAGTTTTTGTGACTGAGGTATAATGCTGGCTAAGCGTCCTCCAGTCAATCGTACGTAATAAACAGTAATCTACTTTTGATATTTGAACAGTTATTAAACAGAGTTCTGTCTGAAACCATTACAATGCCTAAAATAATTGTATTGTGTGTTCTTAGAATTTTAAAATTATTTACATTTCAGTCTGGTGACTGATAGGTAATATAATTTTAACCTCTGAACTGCTATTTTGAGTAAGTATAATAATACAACCTTAAATTATGAAGAAAATCAATAAACATTTTCTTAAAAAAACCGGCCAAGTGCGTGTCGGACCACGCACAATGAAGGGTTCCGTAGTTGGGATGATTTATCTTAAGAACAAACTTAACATTGTAGTTGAAAAACATGTTCTCCCATACATTCCAACTGTAAGTGTAAGTTTGTACTCACAATATTGATAGATTTACCATGTTATTTTAAGACCACAGACTTCTTATAGGTTTTCCTGTAATCTACAGGTAAAGATCTATTTTCTGTATTTTTTTCAAAATTTTAGGCTCAGTAGTTTCGGAGATAAGGGGGGGGAATGGTCAATTTTCTTCTATTTTCTTAAATAACTTTAAAACAATCTATTTTAAAATTATAAAAAAAAATATATTTGAGACCCTCACAGTAAGCCCTTTCATTTGATATGCCACATGGTGTAGTTTGCAAAACTTTTTTTTTAAATTTTCTTATTTGCCCCCCAAAAGTGACCTCTATATTCAAATTTAATTTATTTACTTTACCCGTCCGTATTTGGGTCACAGAAATTCATATGTGAACCAAATTTCAACTTAATCGGTCCATTAGATTCGGAGAAAACTGGCTGTGACAGACGGACAGACAGACAGACACACGAGTGATCCTATAAGGGTTCCGTTTTTTTCCTTTTGAGGTACGGAACCCTAAAAAAAATTAAATTTTCGTCGTACGGCTGAGCGCCTGAGCACTTGTTCAAGTGTATTCCGATCCCGATGTAATTCTATAGGCGGGAAGACCCTCGGTGCCGGCCGGCGCGATGGCTTCACCTTCAGGATTAGGGAATATGTTCCCTAACATAACTACCTACCAACATACCGACTCACCCGCCTCACGAGCTCCAACGAGACAGTTTACATCCTACGACATTTTTATGACATATTATGGAAACAATAGGAACGTATATCCTAGTATATTAGAAACTTTAGCAATTGTACGTGAACCCCTTATGTTTCGCTGGAGCTATTTCAACACAAAGTTTCGACTTTTACGATAATGTCAGCCATTGCCATTCAAACGCGCTAAAACTTTATCAATGTGTGTGAAAGGATAAGCGTTTGGCGCGTATCTTATACCTACATACGTACATAATGCTAAGATATCAGATACATTCTGAGCAACCTAATAAGGACCGACGTATTGTACATATAGCTAGGTAGATACGTGGTTGGCTTCTGCATAGCGTTCCGTTGTCCTAGTCTTAGTATTCAGTGGTTGCAATGCAAGTCGATAATGCAGCCATTCTGATTTCCCGTGAGAACAATAAGTTTTCTCGAAATGTTGCACAATGGTACATGTCCGTTTGTACTGGAAATGTACGGACTGTGAACTAGGAATACTATAGGAACTAATATAGATATATAAGATGTTCAATCAGTTGTAATATTTTCCACTAATTCCTGGAAAATGTTGGATCAAATAATCTCAATAAACCATTTTTTCTCAGAATTTTAACTGTAACGTTTTATTTACAGTTAGTATTATTTAGATTATTAATATCGTTATTCAAACTCAATTAGAAATAATTATTAGTGTTTGTTATGATATGCCAATAGACTTTTACTCTAGATTTCCCGCGTCGGTGGTGACAATACTCCTCCCCCTTATTTTCTTCAAATAATTGGCTGTTTAATCCGCCATCTTTTACTATTTCTACAAAAATACGTTTAAAATAAGTTTTTCTTTTTTTTTTTTGTATATTGGCACCTTGTTTTTCTTTTGTTTTGTTATCAAATAATTTCATCACCACAGCTCTCAAAACGGTGAAGGAATACATCATGAGGAAACCGGCATGTCCTAGAACCAAAAATTCAAAGACATGTGACATCTACCAACCCACACTGGGTCCGCGTTGTAGATTAGGGCCCACTCCCTCTCGAAGAGAGGCCTGTGTCCCAGCAGTGGAAACATTATAGGCTGATTATGTGTGTACGAGTACGTATCATTTAATTGTGCTTTCGTGTGTGCTATTTGTTTTGTGTGCACTGAATAAATGGTGTATCTATCTATTACAAGAAAAATCTGTAAAAATAAATAGAAAAACTTAACAAGCAAAATGTCCACAAAAGTCAACCCTTACATTAATATGATTATTTCCCTAAAGCATAGACCTTTGTTAAGGTGTTATTATCACTCGTTTCGTTATCAAAGTGTCGCAGGTCCCCTGGTGCGGACCCCACAAGTTTGGAACTCAAACGGGTCACTAAACCGTCGTGTTCACAGTTAATAGAGAGGTAGCCACTCCTGTAGTTTGTTTTAACTTTCTATTGCTCATTTTCAACTCTTTTTAAGTGCTTCTTTGCGGTTTCTCACGACATTTACAGGTTTATACATAGCTAGCTACGAATTGTCACGTTCATTTTGTTTTTGTGTTTCCGAAGCGCTATCGCTTATCGTAGGCTACAGATTTAGGTGAGAAACGATAATATGTTTCAGGTTATAAAATAATGTTGAACGAACAGAAGCCACTGAAAAAGCTTTCTTATTTAATTAGTCAAATAGAATATAGGAGTTATCGACGAAAATCAAAAGTTTGATTGTTTCATAGTTAAACGTTGAAAAGAGAGAAGCGCGATGACACAACTAGTAATTTATTACAAAATATGAAGCAGTTATCTATTTACAAAAAATCTATTGATTGGACTAAAAAACGAATAACGTAAAATCATTCCTTATTATTTTGAAGATAACTGATTTATGGCTGATTATTTATTTATTACTTATTTATACTGTGGCGGAGAGTTATACTCCTAATACGAGTATTAGGCATTTTATGCGGAGGTTGATCAGGTAGGAGACATGTTTTCTTGTCTGGTCATCCTCTGCATTGAGTGTGCATTATTTTTATTTTTTTTTATTATCATTATTTTTAATTACCTATTTTATATCTGTGCACAGAACAGATAATTTATCTTTTCTGTGTATCTGTGGTACTAACACTAGAGTATAAGTCTTTGTAATACTAACACAATATGGATCACTGTTGCCCGAATTAAATGAAATTTAATTTAATTTAATTACGTAATGAAAATTGTAGGAGTGATGTGGTAAAACTAGAAAAATAGACCTGGATTTAGATTTTTTATTTAGTTCTATAAACTAAAAGAGTAATAAATAATATAATAACTAAAATAATAAAATAGTAATATCTCTATAATAAAAAAAAAATAAATCACTTCTTATGTATTTTTTATTACTCTGTATTGTTTCCTATCAAAAAGATGATATAGTTACTGTAAAAGATGGACACAAAGTTAATTAGTTCCGCCGTATTTTATGGAGGACCTTAAAGCTTTTAAGGTTAATACTCGTACTTAGCAAATTGTAATATGAATGCTCAGTCTTGAAGTGATTTTTTTTTCAAATTTGTTGATTTATTTTCTACTAGCTTTTGCCCAAGGCTTCTCCCGCGGCGAACTTTGGGCTGGGGTTGATGAGTCAGTCAATCAGTCAGTCAGTCAGGACTTCTCTATTTATTTATTTTCTTTAAATTTAAGAATAAGAATAATATTTATTACACACACAAGATTCATGATAGGTACACAAGAGCATCTGCTACAAAACAACAAAACACGGATATCTACATAAATCTATACAGATCATGTAACCCTGTCTCCTAAACTAGGTAGTCCTGTATCTTAGGAGACAGTATTAGGCCATACAGGGCAGTTTATCATGTAGGTATAGCTTCAGCCAGAGTGTTTAGCGTAGTGCCGGTGTGTAATGTGTGTGTGTGAGAGAGAACAAGTAATAGGTTGGGGAAAAAGTTTCTTCGCATTTTTTAAGAAAATTCAAAACATTTTTTAATATACATTATTTACATTTATCTAAATTATGTAGGTACTATTTTGTTCGATAACTTTTTGCCATCTTGTAGGTAGGGACATGATCCCGTTGCTATAGAAATTTTGGGACTTCTGATCAAAATACCGCGACAAGTGGTTTTGGCAGTCCTCTCATGATGTTAACCTGACACTGCCTAAAGAAATCTGAAGAGACCAAAACAGGTGGAAATCTGAAGGTGCAAGGTCAAGACTATACGGCGGATGAATTAACACCTCCCAGCCAAACTCTCTTAATTTTTGCTGAGTGGCTAAAGATGTGCGAGGTCTAGCGTTATTATGATGAAAAACCACACCCCTTCTGTTGATTAATTCCGGCCGCTTTCTCTCAACTTCTTGCTTTAATCTCATAAGTTGTTCGCAGTAGAGTTCAGAATCGATGGTCCTGCCTGGTGGTAACAGCTCATAATGAATAATACCCTTCCAATCCCACCACACACACAGCATCACCTTGTTGCGAGTTAACCCGGGTTTCGCCACAGTCTGTGAAGCCTGACTGGCCTTTGACCACGACCTTTTTCGCACGTTCTTGTCGTACGTGATCCACTTTTCATCACCAGTTATCAGCTTCTTCAAAAATGGTTTGGTTTCATTACGTCGTAATAAAGAATCACAAATGAGTACACGGTACATTAGGTTTCTTTCAGTGAGCTCGTGAGGTACCCAAATAGCGAGCTTTTTTGTGTACCTAGTTTTTTTCAAATGCGCCAAAACTGTTTTGTGGTCAATTCCCAGTTCTTCAGCTACGTCGTAACTACTGATATGCCAATCTTGCTCCAC
Organism: Cosmia pyralina; assembly: GCA_946251885.1. Lineage (NCBI taxonomy): Eukaryota > Metazoa > Arthropoda > Insecta > Lepidoptera > Noctuidae > Cosmia > Cosmia pyralina. The sequence goes on from OX276346.1 coordinate 21,049,897, forward strand.
TTTTTCAAAAATGGCATCCATTTTATCCGTAATAGGGTGACCAGAGCGACGTGCATCTTTGACATCAAAATTTCCGGATTGAAAACGCTTAAACCAAATTTGTGCTACTCTCACAGACACTGCACTGGGTCCATAAACATCGCAAATGTTTTTCGCGGCTAGCGTTGCATTTTTACCTTTTTTGTAGTAAAATTTTAAAATGTATCGAATTTCTTCATTAGATTCACTTACCTTGACAGTACGAAACACAAATGAAAATCACACATTTTCCTAATTTGAATTTGGAATTATGTTCTTTAAAATTTAAACTTTCAATGATACTAAAACCAGCCAGATACAAATAGTATAGCCAAAGAGATTTTATTTTAAGTTCATACATACTATAATGCGAAAAGACTTTTTCCCCAACCTAATATGTGTAAGTGTATGATTGGTGAGTATGGGGGTGTGTGTACCTCTAAGTGTGCGAGTGAGAGTGAATGTGTATGCAGGGATAAGGCTTGGTAGATGAATGAGTGATCGATTATTGAGTGTGAGTCGGGGTATATTTAAATTTTTATTACCATAAGTATTCAAACTCAAACTCAAAGCATTTATTTCAAATAAACCAATTACAGGCACTTTTGAATTGTCAATGGGTCGGTCAGTCAGAAAGATGAAGCTAGTTGCCCATTCCAAAGCATAGTAGATCCCTATGGAGAAGAACGGGCAAGAAACTCCACGGACACTCTTTTAAATCATAATATTTTTACAAAACATTGGTTACATCGTTCATGTTGAAAATATACATGTGAGAACAATGTAGAAAGATGTGCACGTTAAAAAGCGTCCGTAATAAAAAGATAAAAACTAAAACAACTAAATTAAATATTAAAATTAAAAACAAGCCATGGCAGCTAAGAGACGACCAGTCCCAACTGACGGCGCCCGTTCACGAACATGAGTGTATTGTGAGTTCTATTATATCTGCGTATCCTTTGTTGGAGATCCCAAGTAAATAAATAAAATAAGCTAATCAGTGCAGGAACCTGTTGGATCATTAAAGGCTCAAAGATCTACACAGGGTCAAATTAAATTAGCTAGCGAAACTCCGTTAGAAGTGGTGGGTATCGAATCGATATCTAAAAATGATTAAACAAAAAACATTTTTTTTTGATGATTTTTTTTTTGGGGTCATCAATCGCCTGTAGTGTAGTCACTTAAAATATTAGTTAAAAAATCTGTTTTTTTTTTGTGTAAACACAGACGTGAGGGTATCGATACCACAACACTATAAAACCGATTTTATAACTGACCTCAAAAAAATAATTAAATAATTTATATTTTGTCGTGTTTAAATTTCGCAGTCTGCGGAGTTTCGTTCGCTAATTTACTTTGACCCTGTATATTCAAACACAAAGCGCCAAACCATTCCATATGTCTCATTGATTATACAGACATGGCGTAGGCGGTATCGGTTTTCTAGGAATTCCTGAACATGCTCAATATTAGGCTCTAAGGAATTCTTTACATAGGTACATTTTTATTGGCTGTAAGTCGACGTTCGCACGGACGTAAAAATATCGCGGCGATTTTATTTTGCGCACTGGATTTTCAACGCTTTGCTTAGCGCCGAGAGTTAAAAATCCAACAGTGTTTTTTCGACGCGCTAGAATGCACTTTGTTGTTGTTAAGTTGGATTCTCAACGCTCGGCTCAACAACGAGAGTTGAAAATCCAGTGCGCGATAAAATCCCGCCGCGATATTTTTACGTTCGTACAAACGTCGGTTAACTATAACACGTGTAGGAAACCACTAGGAAATCATGGGAATAACAATTCTGATGAAATAAATTAATTATAAGTTTTTATTTAATTACCTAGATTAATACACAAACTGAGTAGTTTCAGTCCTAAGTGTCCGTTACCTAATCTAATTATTAAAAGTTATGGCGAGTAGTAACGCCAACTAGCGCCACCATTGAGAAAAAAATCATAAGTTTTGAGATATGGAACATTTTAAAATTTTCTATGCACGAGGTATTTATTCACTAGTTAGATGAGGTCAAAAAAATCAACACTAAACCTACTAGGCTCGGAGCCTTAGCAGTTAACGCCAAAAACGGCATTACTACCCGCCTTAATTAAAAAAATTATCTCTCAGATTAGACGGTAGATTGAATGCAAACGTACCGATAATTTATTTATTTATTTGCACAATGTACACCACACAGTTAGCCAACGTTCGCACGGACGTAAAAATATCGCGGCGCGATTTTATCGCGCACTGGATTTTCAAGTCTCGTTGTTGAGGCGAGCATTAAGAATTCAGTGCGCGAAACAAAATCGCCGCGATATTTTTACGTCCGTGCGAACGTCGGATTACAGGCTACCCTGTCAAGACGCAGCAAGTATTATTACATTTAACATAGTTAAAGCTAGGTTATACTTAAAGTTAACATCGTTAACTTTGCGAGAAAAACGTGACATTTCGGAAAAGGTGTTTTTTAATATTTTTCGATAATTTCATATTCGGTTGTAGAATCTTTTTGTGTATTTTTTAAAAAAATATTATTTAACTCATTTAACGTAAAAACACATTAATTTACTTGACATATTTTTTTAAATCTTTGTATCTCTTCCTGTAAAAATGCATTTTTCGAGATAGCACGTTTTTCTCGCAAAGTTGCGACATTATACCTACTTATGGTCTTCGTCATTATTCCTACATAATATATGGTATTAATATTTTTATACTCATTAATTTTTTTCATATATTACTACGATAGCCTCATTATTTATGTAAGTAACTGACTAGTTACTAGAATATAATTGTGATAATAACATCATTATTAATATTATCTGTTATTATTGAAGATAATTGATTGAGTCAATTTCTCAGAAATCAAAACGGCATAATATCATTGCTGATTAAGGTAGGCCGATCTATATATAACAGACAGAATAAACGTCATCAAACAGTAAACTACCCCAAATTCCAGATACTTCAGGTTTTCTACTTTTGCGGGTTAATACTAGGTACTATCAAATCGAACTTTTTGAAAATATGCGGTAGATAAAAATTACCATCAAAAGCTTTTAAAGTAGGTATAATCGGGGAAATTAATTGTTAAACAAATTGACACTTTTCGTCAATTTGCCGTGTCGTAGCCATTTCGTGTAACTTTCAAAGAATGACAGGTGTGAATTGGGTATACGGACAAAAATTTAAGTTAGTAGTCGATTAGCTTAGCAATTACAGCTGCACGGGTCGATCGATCAGGTTAAGCTACGCTAGCCGGTGTTGGTCCGTGGATGGGTGACCAACTTTACATACCGAACTCCTCCGTGCCACGGAAAGCACGTTAAGCCGTTGGTCCCGGCTGTCATTCGTGGATCTTTGACAGTCGTTACGGGTCGTCAGAATAGCGGAAGTCTGACAACCAGTCTTACCAAGGGGTATCGTATTACCCAGTTACTGGGTTGTGGAGATCAGATAGGCAGTCGCTCCATGTAAAATACTGGTATTCAGCTGCATTCGGTTAGACTGAAAGCCGAACCCAACATAGGAAAGGCTAGGCAGATAAATAGTCAGTTAGCTTAACAATTAATTCCTCTGACTTTACCAACCAAAATAATAATATCACAGTGCCATTTTCAGAGGTTACCTTGCTCTCAGTAGCTCCTGGCTGCTGAGGCCCAGCCACTAGACTTTAAGCTGCTTAAACAAAACGTGACGTCAGCAAAAGCTATCATAAGACTTGATTCTCACACAGAGAATTTTTGATTTGCTATACATATTTTAAAGAAAATGTATTGTTATAATTTTAATGATGGTTATAAAAGCTTAAAGTACTTATATTTTTTTAAAGAGTATGTATAGAAACCATTTTTAAATAAGCTTTCGTTCAAAGTAAGCATTTGTTCGTCATCATTACCAAAACTGAAATAGACAAAAAGTTATAAGTTTTTGGTTTTTCGAAGTAGCTATTTCGTTTTATACATTTTCAAAATGCCAACACTTTTCAGCACTCTTTACAAGATAGTCTTCGTCCTTGGAGAGGTCACAAAAAATTCTTATGGCATCTTGGGCCTCCTCCCACGCTGAAAATATGTGTTTTAATAAAGTGACACCCGCGTCAGTCGTGCAACGTCCTTTGGTGAAACCAAATTGCTGATCGTGCAAGATTTGGTTGGTGTTAAAATGATTAAGCATTTGATCGAGCATTATCTTTTCGAATACCTTGCTGAATACCGGCAACACGGATACTGGTATATAATTGTTGGTGTGTTTACTGTCCCCAGATTTAAAAAGTGGTATAACCTTACTTAATTAAATCCGGGAAGACTCCTTCATCCACACACAAATTAAGTATTAATGCTAAGTGTGGTGCTATAGTCTCGATTATGGATGTACAAACTTTGATAGACATTCCCCATAGATCTTCGGTCAATTTGATTTTAATTTGCCGAAAAGCTTTTCTATGTACCATAGAGTTTATATGTTTAAATTGAAATTCGCATTCGGGCAGCTTGGAACGTTCGCTCTTAATAAATCAATTGAGACATCGGGTGAGGAATTAAAAGTTTCCGTCGTTTTAGATGGTATATTTGTAAAGAAGTGTACAAATTCTTGAGCTACTTCTAAGTTAGAGCTTATATCACCACGAAAAGTCCCCAATGTAAAATCTGTGTTTCGTATTTTTTTCCTATTAGTTTCATTATTTATAACTTTCCACTGCTTTTACTTTATTTTCTGCTGATTTGATCTTGTTACTAATATACAGGGCTTTAGCTATTTTGCAAGTAGGTACTTCTAAAAAATTTGGAATATGTAGCAACATACTTGTTGAACGTCTCATTGTTAATGTAAGGCTTAAGGCCATACAGTTCAAATAGTCTTTCCCTACTTATCCTAATACCTCTAGTTGCCCAGTCACTAAATAAAAAGTCAGGGCAAATATTTTTTGTTTTCTTTTCAAAAGTTTTATTGAATTAAGTGTGCACTACTGAAAAGAAATCCTCATATAGTTTATTTGCTCCGTCCATATTATGGCCCAGAACATTTAACTTATTACCTAGGGTACTATTGAATCTATTTAATTTGCCAATTGTTATTGGTCTAAATTGTATTTGCACTTTTTGCAAAAGTGTTTTAGACTTAAAAGTTACTGTTTGCCCACTGTGATCAGATGGTAAATAATTTACGATGGCTTTCTCTAAATAATCACAATCGCAGAAAACATTATCAATACAAGTAGCAGAAGTGAGAGTTACCCTAGTCGGTTCTATAAAAATATTAGACAAATTGAATGATTCAAAAGGCTCAAAAAAAAAAACAAAAATAATAATAATAATATAATAATATTAAAATCACCACAAATAATTGCAGCTTTATTACCGGATGCAAGTTTCGCTAGTACATCTACTCCATTATTGACTGAAATAAAGAAAAGTTCTGACAATTAGGGGGTCTGTACACGCACACTACTATAATAAGTATACAATTAAGCATTACGAACTTCCTTATGATAGTACATTTAGCTAATTATAAAAACCTCCCCAGGCCCCGCCTAAATAATTCCTAATTACGACATAAGTCATGGCCATTTCAAACAGAGGTCATTGAAATTTCTTTGCCCTAAGATATAATTTCCCATACTAAGTATTTAATTAGATATTAAACATTTAACGTTTATAATGTCTGTGGGCCATCGAATGCCAGTCGTAACTAAACAAATTCCTACAAGGGGTACCTCTGGGCCCCTGGGCCCCGCTCGTTAATTACACATAAAATGCACAACTGCTTGTTTACACCGCGACATTTATCGAGCACTGAACGGGACTTTTATTGACACATTCACTTGAATATTAGGGTTTCCAGCAGCCAAAACGTTAAATAAAAAGAATAAAGAGCATTTAGCATGAACCGTCAAATGTCGTCAAACGTTATTTATAGACTTATGAACCCCATAGGTTCACAACTACTGTAAGCTCGCGGTCGCCATTGGATGATGGTATTTTACGTTTATATGTATACGGTATACGTTTATATACATATTATATAAAGTTTCCTCCTTACTTTCATGTGTACGGTGTACGTCTGACGTTTGAGAAGTTAATAAATAAACCAGGCAACTGAAACCGAGTCTTTTCTGGATAAACTTTAATATTTGGTGGAGAAAGCCGAGACAACTAAAATTAAATGTAAACGTTTTAACTTATAAAGCTTTTATAAAAAGCCAAAATAGGCAAATTTAAGTAGGTAGGTAAACAGTGTCTTATTGTGGGTAGTCGTTATTTAAAGGTCAAGTCACAGTCGTCTACCATATGGTAGGTCCTACACTTATCCTTTAGTATTAAATGAGCAATATTTGTACATATATTTGTAATCACGTTCTCGAAAATGGCTCTAATGATGTCGATGAAAGTTGTGCTACAGGGTTTTACGGGGGTGAAAAATCGATCTAGCTACGTCTCATATCTGTGAAAATTAGTTTTCTCTATTTTCTCACGAGCAGAGCTCGGTCGACAAGGTACTTGTATATACACCTATATATATTTGTAACCACGATCTCGAAAACGGCTTTAACGATTTCGATGAAACTTGCAATATAGGGGTTTACGGGGTCGAAAAATCGATCTAGCTAGGTCTCATATCTGGGAAAATTCGTTTTCTCTATTTTTACCCGAGCAGAGCTCGGTCGCCCAGGTACTTAATCCTAATTTGTTTAAGATCGTCAAACTCATGTCAGCTTAAAAATAAGCTTGTGTTGTAATTTTAACCATCCAAAAATTGTGTCTTTCCCTGTTTCCATATTATACGATCTACAAGCTTGAAGCAAACATAATAAGGATGATGCCTGGGTAATAAAAATTTGTATTCTATTTAATCCGTCAGTCAGTTAATAAAAAAATATTAGACATGATTTTTTTGCTTTATCATATTATAAAAAAATAATTAGATAAAACACATTAAAGTTGGGGAGTGGAGGCTCGCTACGTCACAAACTACGTATACAAGGTGTAAGTGTAAACAGTGGCAAACTTTTAAGGGGTCATTGTACTCATCATTATGAACAACTTTTACTATGGGACCAAACCTGAAATCGCGAAAAAAAATCAGCTGTTCAGTAGATCTATGTTCGCATAATTCGTCAAAATGTAGGGAATAGCTGATTTTTTTTCGCGATTACAGGTTTAGTCCCATAGACCCCATAGTAATAGTTGTTCATAATGATGAGACAATGATCCCTTAAAAGGTTGTCACACAAACTTACACCCTGTAGAATCTAGCAAGGAGTGACGTCATGCCACGTAATCTTTTGATTGCTTAAAAAAAACAATAAATAAATAAAATAAAATAGCATTTTATTTCTTGCTGTTTTAAATATTACACAAAAATAATATAAATACTGCATGCAATCTAAAAACATTTCACAAAAAAAGCCAATATTTTTTAATAATCTATAAAACGGGAGCTCGTGGCTAAGTAATAACAGCCGCACGAGTCGATCCATCAGGTTAAGCTACGCTTGCCGGGGTTGGTCCGTGGATGGGTGACCATCTTTACATACCGAGACTCCTCCGTGCCTCGGAAAGCACGTTAAGCCGTTGGTCCCGGCTGTCATTCGTGGATCTTTGACAGTCGTTACGGGTAGTCAGAAGCCCGAAAGTCTGACAATCAGTCTTACCAAGGGGTATCGTATTACCCAGTTAATGGGTTGTGGAGGTCAGATAGGCAGTCGCTCCATGTAAAATACTGGTATTCAGCTGCATCCGGTTAGACTGGAAGCCGACCCCAACATAGTTGGGAAAAGGCTAGGCAGATTGAGGCAGATTTTGAATCTATAAAACGGGCACATATTCTAATGAATTTATTGCTGACAACTAAACTAAATTCAACTTACGGATCGCCAGCCCTACCAATAGGTACCTGATTTCAGCTTGTAGTGTTTGTGTTGAGCGTTAGTAGGTACTAAGTACGTGTGTCCGTGTATTACCAGCGAGTGATTAGTTACACACAGATAGTTGCTTCTGACGTATGTACGATTTACATTATGACTGTGTGTTCTCTGTATCGGCACAGTCTATTATGAACCGACTTCAAAAAGGAGGAGGTTTTCAATTCGTCGGAACCTTTTTTTTTTTTTATGTATGTTCCCCGATTACTCGAAGATGGCTGGACCGATTTGGATTTTTTTTTTGTTTTATTCGAGAGTGTATACATCACAGTAATTGGTCCCATATAAAATTGACTAACTTTACTTCAGTAGTTTTTGAGTTAGCTTCAATAATACGTATTTTTTCCCCACTTTTATATGGATGATGTTCTAGTTTGTTTTGCAGGTAGTGGTATTAGAATTTATGTGGGGTAGGTACACAACTAAAAAGTGAAAAATAAAAACTTTTTTACAAAAAAATACAACCGACTTCCAAAAACAACACTACAAAGTGAAAAATAACTTTAATTTCGGAAGTCGGTGGCAAAAAACGAAAATACATTTAACTAGACACCGACTTCCGAAATTAAAGTTATTTTTCACTTTGTAGTGTTGTTTTTGGAAGTCGGTTGTATTTTTTGTAAAAAAGTTTTTTACATCATACAGTCGTCCGACGAGAGCCCGATCTGCTTACTTAATTCGCCGAACTTCGTATGCAGCTCGGGCTTCGTCGGACGACTGTATGATGTATACGTGTAGACTTCGTATCGGTTGCCTAGCAGCCAGATTGAATCAAGTTCCTAGCATAGCTTGAGCTGTCTTTACCATGTTTTAACTGTAATGTAAGAGTCAGTTTCCACCAAACGGAAAAATCCTCGCGGATGCTCGAGCACACTGAATAACGCAGACATCAAGCGTCGAATTTTATACTTAAAGTCAATATTGGTACAGTTACTTATTCAGTGAAATTTAAGTTCAATACAGTTCAGTGCTCGAGTATCCGCGAGGATTTTTCTGTTTGGTGGAAACTGACCCTAGACGGAATGTATTTATTATTATTGGCATTAAGACCTTTGCCTTTTTTTAATATCCTATTTTCAATGGCTAGGTAGGAACTGGTTCAAATAAAAGATCGTTGAACCGTTCCTAAGTATTTAGAATATAAAAATACGGCTGCGAACAGAAAATGTTTCCTAAAAAGTGCGGTAACTTGTGTTGAAATGTGGCACAGTCGAAATTGCTATATTTACGGAAAATTGAGAAAATTCGACCATTATGTTTAATATGACAGTGGCAAAGTTTTGATAATACTAGCTATAAGTTATAGGGCGTTCTCTTTCTGATAGACCAGTTTTAATCCACTATATACTCAATTGTCTTAAAATACTCGTGTTAACTCGTTTATAAGCTACGGGCTGAGAACCAACTAAACAATATCCTATTTAAATGAGGTACCTACTTATTATTTATTATTTCAAACGAGGAAAATTATTGAGTTACATTTTGAAAATCAAGGTAACGATATCCAACAGAAGAATGTTATAGGCCAACAATAACATTCAATGTTTAAACTGAAACCCACTCCACAAAACAGATCACAACAAATCAACAACTCCGCCCGTCTTATTACAAAATAAAGTTCATCTTCAAACTCAGGTTTAAACTGTGGACCCTTTTTGAATTTCGAACTTTATTCCGACACATTAGGTTGTCAGTTTTACAAAACTGACAACTTAGTACCGGACTAAGTTGTATAAATAACTGTATTTCTATAACAGCTACATTTTTATTACAAAAACTGGCTCGATGTTTTAATCCATGACAGAAGAAAAACTTCTTTTTGTAATAAGACCGCGCAAGTCTATCTTTAATTACGGGTAAACAAAAACAAACAGGTAGTTGATACAAGGACAGTTTGCAAATTCACACAGTCTGGATTCTTGGACAAAATTTTCCTGTAGTCGTGTTGTACCTATGTTCTTTTATTTTGGGAACTGGGCTATTTACTACTGTCAACCAAAACATCTAGAAATGTCATTTGAAAAAAACATTTGACAAATGACAATCAGAGCGTTCGAATTCTGATTTTAAATCTGCAAACAAGAAAACAAAAGAAGGTAAAATAATTTACCCAAACAGAGGAAAAGGCCGATTATACACCCTACCCACAGGTAGACAACTCTTTAAATATTCCAAAAACTATGGGCATCTCTTAGACTTTCATAATAAAAAAAAAAACATGAAATCAGAAACATTAATAGCCCCTGCTGTAGTTTTATTTCCTCATGATAGTTCGTATTTGCACTCGTTGCATCGTTGGCTACTCTGCCAAAGTGTACCTACTCAACTAACTGCGAATGAAATAACAGAGATATGCTAATGCTTCAATTAGAACGTAACAACTCTTTAAATATTCTAAAATGACCGACTAAAACTCCATAGCCGCTCACACGAACTGGGATAGAAGTCATCCCAAAATAAATTTTCAGTAGATTGTACTGGGATGACTTCCATCCCAAGCAAATCTTTTTTTACTTTAAACCTTGTTCCACCACTATTAAGAAGTAATATCTAATTCCATGCATTTACTGTGATAGATTATCTGTGTCCGAACCTTTTGAGTTACGACAACACTCACTGAACTAGTCTATGACATCAATATGACATTTAAAAAAATATATTTTCGCTGTTATAAAAAAAGCTAAAACTTAAAATAATTATATAGCGATGGGGAAGTCTTTATATAACACTAGTTGCGCCCCGCGGTTTCACCCGCGTAGACCGGGATAAAAATTAGCCTATGTATTAATCAAGGGTATAAGCTATCTACATGCTAAATTTCATCCAAATCGGTCCAGCTGTTTGAGCGTGAAGAAGTAGCAAACATACAAACACACACACACACACACTCACAAACTTTCACCTTTATAATATTAGTGTGATGTGATGAATTAGAACGACCACAATTGAATTTTCATGTTCTTATGATCATTTGGTTCCGTCCTTAATAACAAATGATATGCTGTTTTTGAGTTGCTCTCAGCACCACGCAAATCAGTGAGCTTTCAGTAGAAGTTGGATTAACATCGTATTCCGAACAACAGGCTGAACAAGGGAGGTGATTACCACAATTTCGTGAAGGCCTACATTCGGCTGCAACACTGCATGAACGTCCGGCTAATTCCGCGATATAGCGCACTAACGTAAGCCTACACACTCCAAACAATGTATATGAGTGCTATTTGTCGAAGCGAACATACGAACTAATGAAACGTTGGATAACAACATAAGTCCTCTATAACATAATTGACCCGACATAATGTAACTCCAACTTCAGAAAAATATGCTTCAATAAAGACCCTTCTTTTTTTACATTATTTACAAGACCTCTTAATTATTTTATCGTTACGAACAAGAGCTTTTGTTTAACAGAATCTATTTCGGTCTCGGGTAATTTGAACAAGCTACAATAAAATTAGCAAGGGAAATAAGTAAATAACAAACGCTCTCAACTACTAGGTATATCGTTATGGGCCAGGTTATAGAAAGTTAGAATTTTAAAACGCCGCTTAAGAACCCTCCCCGATCGTATAGTACCCACTTAATGTTTTTCGTACTTGGTAAGTGGTTTAATTAAAATGTTTAAACGTTCGCCAAACTGTACAAAACATTATGAAGGAACCCGTATCAAAACGAATAAAAAACAGAAAGTTTTGCTAATTATTTCGTTTTTATTTTATTGTACGTGAAGCAAAACAGCGTTCCAACTTAGCAATTAACTACTGAACTTTGAAAACAAGCTTAATTTATTGTTACATGAACATTTAACTTATTACACCATACCATGCAATGGCGGGGAAATTGCAAAGCGAAAATTGATATGTCCACTTCTGTGGCATTTTGTAAGAACTTCATTTTTAACCGACTTCAAAAAGGAGGAGGTTCTCAATTCGTCGGTGTTCCCCGATTACTCGAAGATGTCTGGACCGATTTGGATTTTTTTTGTTTTATTCGAGAGGTTCATCACAGTTGGTCCCATATAAAATTGAATAACTTTGCTTCGGTAGTTTTTGAGTTAGCTTCAATAATACGTATTTTTTTCCCACTTTTATATGGATGATGTTCTAGTTTGTTTTGCAGATAGTGGTATTAGAATTTGTGTGGGGTAGGTACACAACTAAAAAGTGAAAAATAAAAACTTTTTTACAAAAAAACACAACCGACTTCCAAAAACAACACTACTAAGTGAAAAATAACTTTAATTTCGGAAGTCGGTGGCAAAAAACGAAAACACATTTAACTAGACACCGACTTCCGAAATTAAAGTTATTTTTCACTTTGTAGTGTTGTTTTTGGAAGTCGGTTGTTTTTTTTTTGTAAAAAAGTTTTTTTCACTTTGTAGTGTTGTTTTTGAAAGTCGGTTGTATTTTTTTGTAAAAAAGTTTTTATACTTACTTAAGCCAAAACATACACTACAGAATATGTTTGAATAAAAGTTAATGTAGCTGTTCACTTGTGGGTAGGACTTGGAAAAGTGTCAAGTCTCCGAAAAATAATCTGTCCGTCAGTCAATTTGTGTGGAATATTAAGCATCATTTTGTACATTCTATACCAACTCAGAAACGAATTTAAATTACAAACGACCTAAAAGCCTAGATGAGAATGTTATGTAATTAGTAAATTAACCTCATTTGATCTGCCATCCATTTTCATTTCGTTACAATACCAGTAAACATATCGTAGTCCACAATTTAGTGTTACCTACTGAAAGCATGTTTATTTGGTTGTATACCTTGCCTACTCGTAATCAATGGAAGTGGGTCGCGATTAAAAGGCACTCAATCCAATGCCCATGTGCGAAGTGTATCGACGCCAATGCCACCACCACTTGTGCCCGACATAAACCAGATGCCCCACACCACATTGATGCAACTTTTTGTACAATTTGTTTAAGAACAAGCCGATATTTTACAATTCTCTTTGCTAACGAAGAGTATTTTTGTTTCATTTTTGATACGAGTTTTGAAACTAACATGAAATAAAAATATGATGACTTTGAAGAACATAATTATACCAATATGGATAGTAGAGAGCATACTGTATAATTACATGTTCGAGAGTTAGAAAACTTTCTGGGAGGTAGTTTTAAAGTAAATTTTAATAATTGTCTATTTATTTTACAATATTATTTAGTTGAGTTGTCTAAGCACTCTTTAATCAGAAAATTGAACCCGTTTTCCCTTACGTTTTCGTTTCGTTTGGTAGTTCCAGGGACAGGATCAAAGCCTCCCTAAATTCAAACTATCTATGTCAAGTTTTTTGTCAGCATGATTGGCACATTATTAAATTAGTTTCAGAATCTATAGGATTTATTGCAAATCGATAACCAAAGATTGACTCATTTAAAATGTAGGGCTTCTATTCTAGACATTGTAACGAAGCTATTAGAATAATGATTCGCTGATGAAGCACTTTAAACACTTTATGTAATCACTTTAGGCTTAGACTGTAATTGAGATTTCAGTTATTAGATTGAGTGAAAACGATCTTATTTATGTTTATTTTACCGCAAAATGCAAAGGTAATGCAACGGCGCAGGATAATCTTCACCAGAAGTAGTCATCGTAATAGTAGTTCAGCAGCTTAGCAGCTTCAATATCATCAGGATTGTGCCCAAATATAGCAGCTCGTCGTGGAAGTGCGGCTCCCTTGACATCATCTTCTGTCATCATAAGACAGCCGCCGCGCAACCATCGATGCGACGCAATGCGACGCTCTGCTAGAGTGACTCTTATCCGACCTTTTCGGTGATTCCAGTAACTTCGTAACAAAACGAGGCGGTGCCATCACCACTTGCTGCGCCGCGCCGTCAGGTACATACAGATGTGATTAAAAGTATTTAGTAAAACATCTACATCAAAAATCAATATTAATATAATTTTTTTTTGGTTCTAATACGCTGTTAATTCACCAAGAAAATGTTCCCTTAGAATAAAATCGTGAAACACGCCTGTATAACCCATGGCGCAGGTATCTTACATATTCTAGTATGGATTGTGTTCGTAATTTTAGTGACAGCTGCCAATTCATTACGGCAGGATTATCGCGTGACTCCGAAATACGTCATGTTGGAAAAGCGAAGGTTTCTAACTACGGCTCCATTGGGCGTCCACTTTCATAAATGTCAGGCGAACCTAGTTAGAGTTAAATGTACAGAAATACTATTATATTATAGAGGGTAAATTGCTTTTTTTCTTAGAACTACAAGCAGAAAAACTGGTAGAGCTTTTTTATTTGAATTTTCTGGAAAGTTTAACATTAATACGGTACTTACATTTTACTACATATAAAAGTCTCCAATTGCAATTTCATGATTAAAGTTTATTAGAATTTAGTAAATGTTTATTAAACTGTATAATGAAAGCAATTAATAAGGTTTTCTGCAGGGTCGTATGATAATGATTTAAATTGATACGCTCTTAATTTATAACCAACAAGTAAATAACTGATTAATAAAAGTAATTAATGTATTTCGCGAAATCAGGTAACAAACATAGAATGATCCAGAACAAAGAGAACTACTACAGCCACCTGAGGTGTTTTCACAAAAATAAAAAAAAGTATAACCTCGATACGGAGCGTCGTATAATAAAAGATGCAAACCGACGACGTTTGCGAGCCGTTTTTTTGATAACACATATTGAAACCATACATTACTTCGACTCTTCGGTATTACCGCTACACCTGATACCAAGATTGCTTGTTAGTATTCAAGGTATCGTATTCTTTCTTTTTACTATCGCACGTTTTAGAGATGATTAAAAACAAGCGGTGGTTTACGCCAGCGTTATATCCTATTCCCTCGCTCGTGTACACCATAAATATACATAAGCATATTTTGTAAATACGCTGCATCGGTGCAAATTATAATTACCTTACGAGTGTTTGATGCCATCGTTAAATTTGCATTCACTTTTTAATTAATTAAAGTAAATAATATTTTCATTAATAAATTATGAGCTTTAGTGTCTACTCAAAGCACAAAACGCTACAGTAAACTTGTGAATTTCTTGTAAACTCCACATTTAGTAGGCATATAATATGCGACATATTAAATCATAAGATACTATATTTTACACACTTTTATAGGAGCTTTTTACGACATTATAACTTTCATGGAATAAACTAGTCTAAAAAAAGACGAAATAGGTACCTACTGTATGACTCGACTTGCGACGTTAACTTCGAAAATGAAAATATATTTGAACAAAATATATTAATCAACTTTGATTCTATAGTGGCGTAGTAATTGAAGTTCAGTCAATTTATTTTTCAGTTCAGAAGTATGGTACGTTATTAAAAAGTAATAAATGTGAAGTCTGATGTAGCGACGAACTGGGGAGCGAGTGCCCTTAGTGATTGGCCGAGGAAGCATAGAGCGAGTGCTTCAGTGATGACGCAATTGTTAATTATTTAATTATACACTTGACATGTGCTATTACAAAAGTTATTGCTGTGAGCGGCTAAAGCTCCTTGTATTATTATCGCATAGAACCCAACATTCAACATTGGCAAACAACAACAATTACTCTTCAACATTGGCAAATGCCATCTACCTACTTAGATAAAGGATCGTATTTTTATTTTTGTGGTTAATAAACAATATACAAGTTAACTATTTACTCTAAGGTACTAAAGTAAATGACTAACTAACTAACTATACAAATAAATACAAAACAAAAGGACACTTAGGCGTCTAAGTACTCGTCCGCCTTGATGTCATCCAGAAACGTGCCCAGAAGACTGGCAGCATTGCCACGTTGAATGGCAATGCTAATTCTTTGGCCAAAGAACGAGCTAGCCCTCTGGTCACGTGAAGTCTCGATCAGTCGGCGAGAAATTTCCTTAAAAAGTAGACTCGTACTCGGGCCCCATGACCCGAGCGTTTCGACCCCAAACGGCTCAAAACTGTAGTTACATATAAGATTACAATATTTGCGCCGCTTGAGGGTCTCAGCAGCCGCAGCAGCGGCGCCAGCACAGCACGTCGTGCTTGGAACATGAGATGGCGCAAGGGTGTCGACACAGGTTGCGTCCCACACCAGAGGCCTACCCATAGATATATGAAGTTTTTTATATTTCTATGGGCCTACCCATCTTCCAAGGCAACAGCGTTATGCCATCTGGTCTCTTCCCATCGTCACGTACCAAGCCGTTTGGTTCTAATACCGCTGGTACGCCGGCGGTGACAAGAGCTCGACGAATAATGTCGTTGATGCTGGCGTGCCGTGCTATGCGACCTGCGCTCCTGTAGCAGGACAGGCCATGGTGCGCGAGACTGTCGACAGCTTCACCGCAGTGACACCGATGCGGAGAAACACAAGGATCGTATAAATATCGATCGTAGGATCGTACTAGTATTATAAATGCGAAAGTGAGTTTGTTTGTTACGGTTTCACGCTAAAACGGCTGAACGGATTTGAATGAAATTTCCCACATGGGTAGACCATGATCTAGATTAGGACATAGGATCATCCAGGTAGTAGTTCCCGTGGGATAACTTTCGACCTCCACGCGGGTGAAGCCGCGAGCAAAAGCTAGTAGTATAAACAAATGGTCAAAAATAGAGCAGATAAAAGAAGCAGCAGACAGATAAAAATAGCAGGTAACTGTCAAATTAGTATCAATTATGAAAACAAGTGTAGACAACATATCAGAATAAGCCGCCTAAGAATATGCTGAAGCTTTTATATAACTATTTTGACAGCTCTCAACTGTCCAAATTTCTTTCTCTTTTAACTAATCTATCAGTATCTCTAAGCACTAGAAATACTTTTTATTTTACTTTAGTTCAGCAAGAGAATCAGAGCGGCAATATAAACTAAAGTAAAAAGTCAAACTGTTGCAAACTTCGCATTATTCAGTAAATTGGCTTCGTTTTTATTTGTCTTCCGTTCAGAATCCACAATAACGAACGCAATTATTCAAAAACCAGCTGAAGTATTCTATCGATACTTATTCAATTCGATATTTGCTCACCAGCTACCCGAGGAACATCGTTACATTTATTGAAGCGTACTATTGCCTCCAATTGTTCTGGATAGCGGCTAGACCGGCCAGAGGGGCTGTCCTGTGCCTACTTCAAATAATGTACACTCAGCCCCATTGAGCGGGGGCTTATCTGAAATGAAAATCTGTAGTCATGAATACTACGAATTTAAGCTTTTCAATGCAACGTTCGACTGTGTTTTAAATAAAAAATGATTTTTCAGTAAAACGTCCATGTACGAGTACGATTATATAATAAATACAATGATTCCATGACAACTAAGAAAATAATTGATTTTCCTAACAACATCATTATGTTGTTTTATCACTTTTCGTTATATATTTTCGGACTGAATTTTCTCCAGGCATCGAACAAATACTTGGAAGGCCAGTCCTCATTAAAAATATGTCTACGTTTACTTTGTGTGTTTATAAGAGTCCCTTTTGATCTTTTTGGATCAAAAACCGAACCGCAGCTTACCTGTACTGAGCTTTACAGAGTACTTAAAGCGCGGCGACTGGTTCGTGCACTATCTCCGCCCGCCGGCCCCGCCCGTCTGCTGACACTACACTTAGCACCATTTCCGTCTTCACAAGAGAGCTCTAGTCCTCTGAATGCGTGCCTAAGATAGCTAAATATCACGCGCGGATAACATGCTCTTTTGTGTACGCAAATATGACGTCACCCTAATAAAATGGCGGCACGTAAAAGTCGCCGTTATTCAAAGTCACTTGCCATTCGAATATTCTTTAGAGTATTCTTGAGGTTTGCGTCCACGAAATTTGTGAATATTTTTGAAATTGAATGCCCTGTGAATAGCAAAATGAAATGAAAAATCTGGTCTCGGATCTTAGAATCTGAGGCACGGCCATTAGTGCCTTTGTTCTCTGTCAATTAAAGGCACCGATTTGAATCAATACTGAACTATCACCATAGTGCATTTCAACTATAAATACCAACTGAGTCAGTTAGTCAGTTGTAGATATAAAATCTAATAATATTTCATCTCGACATTTCCATGTTAGGCATTTGACTGTGACGAACCGAGGAAAGTAAATCATTTCAAATGAGAGTAAGACATTGGGAAAACGATCATTCAGAATTTTTATTAACCGTCAGTCCTCTGCGGTCGTCTTCGAGCAAAATTGTTGTGCTAATATCGGCATCTGCCGTTACTGTTTGCTCGTTGTCTTTATTCACCAATTTACTTACATTTGAGCTCGCCCCGCGGGTCGTAAAGTAATATTATCCACCGTTGGGCGAGGGCAATAGTGCCTCTTTTACGGGCCGCGAGCGAGCGTCACATGGGAAATTATTTGACGTGGCGTTTAATGGATTTTTGCCTTCATAACACGCTACCTACAGCCAAATAAAAATACTTATACCTACCAACTTATAGTAACACTTGCATATGTAGAGCAGGTTTTATTGAAAAAGGTTTTGTAAGCATTTTGGTTGCGGACCGTGTGGCCTGAAAAATGTGTTGTTGTGCATTTATATTTTGTAGCCTTTCAATTTTCAATCTTCCTTTACAAATTGAATGTCGTTTAAATGATCGATTGATTTCAATATCGACCACTATTATTCACAAAAATACAGTCATATCAAAAGTCAGCCTCATTGGCTGGGTGTGGACTTGCAACATACCGACCGACTAGTTTTTGACCAAATGAACATTGACTGATAACCTAGGATAGGGCTCTGCCTCATCCATCTTGCTTCTATGCCAAAATCTAAAGGCAGTCTTCTTAGGTCTTTGACCAGCTGCAAGCCTTGATTCTTTGAAGTAGACCAATAGGACCTAACTAACGTTCTTTCTCTTTACACAGAGTACGGAGTCACAAGCCTGGACCTGCTAGAACTGCGCGTGCCGGCGCACGTGGCGCTGGGAACGCGCGCGGCGCTGTCGTGCCGCTGGGCACTGGGCCCCGCCGACGTGCTGTACTCCGTCAAGTGGTACAAGGACGGCAAGGAGTTCTTCCGACACGTGCCGCGCGATCACGAGCCGCGCAGGAAGTTTCCGCTGCCTGGGGTTGACGTAGAGGTCAGTTCGAACCACCATATTTTAGTTTAGGTGCTTTGGGCTGTCAGCCCTAGATACTACTACCTTGCTTCTTCTTCGTCGTGTCGACCACCTTGACCTTCTTTTGTGTCGATTTTTACCATGGCAGGAGCTTCTCTAACGTTGCTATACCTTGTTCACGTCGTTATGAGAGAAGCAATTCGTGGGATTGGTGCAACGCATCAAACGGTGTGTATATACTTTGTACTAGGCCTAGAGAGTGATACTACAATACAACATTCATGAAAATCCATAGCACATATCTTGTAGCCTTAGTTCTGTAATTCGGCGAAAACTTAGAATAGAATCCAGGACTAATAAGTGTTGTCATGCAATGCCGTGCAGTCTCGCCCGTGGAAATTGAATGCAATGAGGAGCGAGGCGGCGATCGCGCTTACGGCGGAGACTATCGCCTTAAATTATAAGCACCTTCAGGTTCAAATAGGTGTAGAAATTGCAGGTTTATTTCAGGAACACCGAAATTAACACTGCTATTACTTAAAGATCAGAAAATTATTACCTTAAACAAAAATTAATACAGACGTTCGCGATACTGCGGTAAGTGAGACGCCCGCCCGCATAAGAAGTTCCGCTTTCAATCGATATTCATGTCACACTTTTAATATTTCCCGTGTTACGTTGGAGACCACACAGTTTCAGGAGTTTCCAGTACCCAGCGCTCTAACTATACTGAAGGTTTGCTTGTTCCTGAACAATTGTGTAAATGCCAGCCGACCAGTTAATGCGGATGAACTTTTAGAGTAGATACGTATAATTGGATTAATCCGGTCGTGAGTCGAGTTTGCTTAGGTCTCCCCGAGAGGAAACAATATAAAACTGGACCGGATATTACGCGGTGAAGAGGCGCAGGTGTAAACACACGCGCTCTCGTGTGGGACTCATTTATACTTTCTTTCATTTAGCTGCCGCCGCTTATCATCTACAACCCATTTACAAATTTTTATTGCTTTTTTATATTTATCGAGCAAACAAAACGTAATGAAAACAATATCTCCAAATAAATGTAACATTCACGAGAGTTTTTATGTGCGGAGGCATCCGCTCTTACATTATACACTTGTTTTATGTGCTTCGGAACTCTATAACTCACAGAGAGAAGTACAAAAAGAAGTTACAAGGAGTTATTGCAAGGGTTAATAACTGTTGGCAGAAAACTCTTGTAAATCCTTTTAGTAGAAGTATCGCTAAATAGACATTTCTCCTAAGACCACGCTGAATCTGCTGACGGTTTAATCACAACAGGCGGAAAATTAATTCTCGGCGTGTTGCAAAACATGGAACAAAATCTGCGAAAATTTTATAAGGGCTTTACGTATGGGAGGTAAATAATTTAGATGGAAAAATAGCCTTAGGTTACTTTGAACTTTGTAAAATTGTAAGCAATTTGAAACTAGGTATATATTAATACACCCGTCAAGTCTCGCGGCAGAGCGCCGCCGGCGGTTCGAGCTAATGACAACATTATAATTAGCAGTGCCTACTACCTACCCACTTACTTACGGACGTTGTTTTAGTTAACTTAATGCGCGTACGCTTTGTTCCTACACTGTTTATCCACAAACTCCACAGATTGGATTAAGTGTTTGCCAACATTTTTTGATAATAAGATTTTTCTCTCCGGATTTTTCGTAACTTTAATTAAGTTAAATTGAGTTATTCAATTAAGGGGGAAGTCAAACAAGTAATTTTAGGGAGGATTTTCTTATATTAATTTATTACACATTTCTGTTAGTCTGACAAGATAAACACGGGTATTGAAATCTTCTTCGGGGTTTGTTAATTTGTTAAACGTAGGTACCCGTGAAATCAATTTAGGGATCTAATGTTTTTGGCTCGTATTTTAGAATAAATATTCAAACATAATTCTAGATCCAAAACTAGATTTAAATGTAGATTTACAGTTTGAAATCTGACAGTTTTAAACCGACATTCTTGCTTGTGGAATGAGATTTTTCTAGGATACTGTTCTTAGAACAAAAAGATTATTAAAAGGCTTACTTTTATGGCTAACTTGTCGCAGGAATGAACGCGTTCGAGGAAAAACGGCAGAAACATCTTGAGAGTCTGAAGTCAAAGCCAGCGGGTCACAGAATAACACTGTTGTTTTACAATTTAATGGGAAATATAACCATTATTAGAAGTCTGCAATTAATATTCTAGAAACTTTTGTTGTGCTGTTGTCTTCAAATTTTTGGTTCCAGGACATGCCGGCGCCGGTTTCCTCAAGATGTTTTCCTTCACTGTTTTGAGAGCAGTGGCGATGAAATAATTTACACAAAGTAAACTGACTGCTTGGGCTCGAACCCACGACCTACAACAGTAGTATAAGTTCTAAAAAGACTTTATGGATGGCTAGATTCTTAGAGTCTATTTTGAGAGAAACTTGAGTATTTTTCTAAGAATAAATATTTTTCATATCTAATAGTTTTTTCTTGGAATAGTGTTTAGTATACATTCAGTGATTTAGAATATAATTCCTTTGAAGTATTTATGTTGGCTAAGTTGGGATTGCATTTACCGTCCATGTAAAATATTATTTTCTAGCAAAAGCGCTAGAATATTGACCGTTACCTACATGCTAAAGAAGTAATGGAATGATTTTGATACCCCTTATTTTGTCTGTTTGAGAGCAGTGGTGGCCCAGTGGTAACGGAGTTGTAGATCGTAGGTTCGAACCCAGACAGGCGCTTTACTTTGTTTAAATTATTTCATCACCACTGCTCTCAAAACGGCGAAGGAAAACATCGTGAGGAAAGCAGCATGTCCTACGAGTAGAACCAAAAATTCGAAGACATGTGACATCTACCAACGCGCACTGGGCTCGAGTGGTGGATTACAGCCCGCTCCCTCTCACCGAGAGGAGGCCTGTGTCCGTGGGAACATTATAGACTCATTATGCTATATTTTGTCTGTACCATGGGGTCATAGATTCTTTGAACTTTTGTTTGAGAAAGGTTTAAGCAACAGACAAACAACGTAGAAAACAAATAGTTAAACAAACAATATTAATGTCAAAACCTGTCTGCAACCGGCAGCACCTCAAGAAAAAGCACTTCATCACACGTACCATGAATATTAAACCTCCACTTTTCTTTGTACCAGAAATCAAGTCCAAACGGTGCGAATGTGACGCTGTACCCAGCTGTGCTGGAGACGGGAGGTCGCTACCGATGCGAGGTATCGGGAGAGAGGCCGCTCTTCCGTACTGTGTCCGATCATGGCGACATGATCATTGTTGGTAAGAATTAAGATCAACATTTTTTCAGAACATATTCTCTCCACTTCTTCAATCTCTCAATCTGCCTAGACTTTTCCCTATACTATACTATGTTGGGGTCGGCTTCCAGTCTAACCGGATGCAGCTGGATACCAGTATTTTACAAGGAGCGACTGCCTATCTAACCTCCACAACCCATTAACTGGGTAATACGATACCCCTTGGTCGAAAGTCTGACAACCAATCTTGGTTGTCAGACTTTCGGGCTACTGAGGACCCGTAACGACTGTCAAAGATCCACGAATGATAGCCGGGCCCAACGGTTTAACGTGTTTTCCTAGGCACGGACGTGTCTCGATATGTAAAGATGGTCACTCAACCACAGACCGACCCCGGCAAGCGTAGCTTAAGCTGATGGATCGACCCGTGTGGCAGTTACTACTTAGCCACACTTCTTCACTCTATATAGTTAACTGAGTACACCTTATGTTTTTAACCAAACAATTTGTACGCCAACCTAAATGGCAAAACATGTACCTTTTTTCTCATTTATATTACACTTCTGGACACATCTATTGGCCCACCTTAGAGTTTAGGTTTCGATGGCCCCTACCGAAATATGATTGCTAGATTGAACAAAACTGTTGATGCAGTTTTAAACCTGATACATTTTACCATCTTTTTCGATCGTATTGTTTTAAATTTGAATTCAGAATACCATACGACATGGAGCTACGCCTAACAAGTCGGATATGCGCCTTGTTAAAGGCAATTGATTTTTGAATAAAAAACATGTTTTATCAAATAAAGGTTTAATTTAATAACGCGTGTTGCCTCCATGGGCATCTACCACAGCTCTCATACGATTAAGCATAGAGTTTATCAACCGCTCTATGAAATTTTGAGGGATCATCTCCCATTCCTCTTCTATGGCAGTTTTCAACTCCTGCATCGTCTGGGCAACTGGCTGACGAGCCCTAACACGTCTTTTTAGCTCGTCCCACATGTGCTCAATGGGGTTCATGTCTGGGCTTCTGGCTGGCCAGTCCATAACTGTGATGTTCACATCCCGAAGATATTCCCTGACGATGCCGGCCGCATGGGCTCTTGCATTATCATGCATAAAAAGGAAATTTGGGCCCACATAGTCCACATATGGTATCACGTGAGGTTCTAAGCACTCACGAATGTACCTTTCAGCATTTAATGTTGGCAGCCGTGGTCCTGTAACAACCTCAAGTTGAGTTTTGCCGCTCGCGGATATACCGCCCCAGATAGTCCATGAGCCACCGCCATAAGCAACCCTCTCTTCAAAGCAGCATTGTGCGAAACGCTCTCCCTTACGTCGGTAGACCTTCTTCCTTCTATCTTTGCCATGTAACACAATTTTAGACTCATCAGAAAAGAGTACACGGCTCCAATCTTGCTGTGTCCAATTTAAATAACTGCGTGCGAAATGAAGGCGCGCTGTTCGGTGGGCTCGCGTTAGTTTGGGGCCATTAGCTGGCTTGTGTGGTACCATATCGCGTTCTTTTAACCTTCTCCGAACAGTTCGAGCGCTCACAGATACTCCGTGGAAGTCGCGAAGTTGGTTTTGTATCTCAATGGAGGTAAGGTGACGATTTCTCAAGCTGGTCGTCACGATGAATCGATCCTGCCTTTCAGTTGTGACCCGAGATCGTGGCCTTCCTTGGCGACGAACAAAGCCGCCAGTCTCTAGGTACCTCCGATAAACATTTCGGACCGCAGATCGACTTAAATTAAGTTGAGCACTCACGTTTCTTTGGCTGTGTCCGGCCTGAATAAGTGCCACAGCTTGGGCGGCGACTTCAGGTGAAGTATCCATAGATTATTGATAGAACCTCACCTTAATGTTAAGAATAAGTAATGTTTGATGCAAAACCAAAGATATCAATCACTTTTTCAAGAATTAAATCCAAGTAAACCAATAAAACCAAGTTTTCTTAGTATTCGATTGTTTGATATCAACAAACAGGCTCCAAATTATCTTTTGTTTCTTTAAATTCTGTGTTCGAAATTCAAAAAAAGACTATTGAATGAAATTGTGAATGTGCCAGGTTCAAAACTGCATAAAAAATTTTTGCTCGACCTAATATAAAATTTTAGCTAGGACCAAACGAAACTGAAAATACAAGGTGGGCCAAAAGATGTGTCCAGAAGTGTATAAGATCTGTATGGTTCACTTGTTTTTTTTTTTTAACAAAATAAATATTATCTTTATCTTTTAAAAGACATAGACTAATCTACTAGCTTTTGCTATCGGCTTCACCCGTGTGTATGTCGGAAATTATCCATCGGGAACGTACTACCGGGATAATAAGTATTTTTTGTCCTAATCCCGATCATGGTCTACCTATGTGCCAAATTTCATCCAAATCTGTTTATCCGTTTTAGCGTGAAAGCGTAACAAACAAACAAACTAACTTTCGCATTTATAATATTAGTTAGGGTTGGAAAACGGCTTTCTTAGAGGAAACCATAGATATACTCGTAAGAAAGAAGGTCTCCTCTAAAAAAGCCGTTTTTTATATTTGTATGGAGGAAACAATATCGATTATGACTTACGAGGCAACTAGCCACGGCCTCTGCACTTCTGCAGGGTATTTGAGTCTTGAGTAGGAATAGCGGGGTACTTTTGAAAGAAAAACATTCGTTCCTGAAGACCCGGCAACGCATTTTCATGTTTCAGCTTGTAGATCTAAAAATTATTTATTTATTTTAATTTTAGTTATTTAATTAATTATTTTTATATACATTTGTTGTGAATTTTAATAAAAAAAAAAAAGAAACAAAAAAGATTGAAACATAAATGGTTTTGAATTTGAAGACAGGTTTTGAACAACAACCATCAAAACAAAAGAAAAAAACGTTCCAGATTCGAATTTCGAAATGTTAAGAAAAACAAAATGGCTATCTAGTTTGTAGTTCATGTGGCACAGAGGCACATCATGACGTTTACTCCAAATGTGAATTTCAATTTGGAGATGGAGGCAGAGGGTCAGCATTAGTTTATTGCCTCGTACTTGGTGGGATTGCAACACAATTAAGTAATCGCATCTACTACTACATTTTTGTACGTTCTCTTAAGTAAGTTAGTTGTTGGAGCAGTAATGTATTGCTAATAAATTACTTTCGATAACATTGACCTACAAAATTGGTTTTCTTTTTCGATTTTTACTAAGTAATAGGTTAGGGATATTTGTTTTCTTTTTTAACCGACGAAAAAAAAGGAGGAGGTTCTCAATTCGGCACGTATATATATATATTTTTTTATGTATGACCACGCATAACTTATTACAGAGTCGTCCGATTTGAAAAAAAATTGTTTTATTCAAGAGGGTATACATCAAAGTTGGTCCCATACAAAATTGATTAACTTTGCTTGGGTAGCTTTTGAGTTAGCTTCAATAATACTTATTTTTTCCCCACTTTTATATGGATGATCATAGAATTAATACTCTAAGTGGATGATGTTCTAGTTTGTTTTGCAGGTAGTGGTATTAGAATTTATGTGGGGTAGGTACCACAACTAAAAAGTGAAAAATAAAAACTTTTTTACAAAAAAATATAACCGACTTCCAAAAACAACACTACAAAGTGAAAAATAACTTTAATTTCTGAAGTCGGTGGCAAAAACGAAAATACATTTAACCAGACACCGACTTCCGAAATTAAACTTATTTTTCACTTTGTAGTGTTGTTTTTGGAAGTCTGTTGTATTTTTTTGTAAAAAAGTTTTTGAGAGCATGATCAGTTTAATAATGTTTTGTTAATATTGCTAAAGATACTATATATTACCTATAACTGTGTAGGTGCCTAATACCTGTTTTCAGCTATACTACCCACACGAAAACAAAATCACGATACGAGTATGTGAGATATTTTTGTACGGGCAAGCGTGACGGGTGGTTTCTACGTGTAGTACTTGTTCATTATTCCTAGGGCGTAAAACTCTATATTTCGTTCAAACTAACACCATCAGGTTCTACAAACTAAAACCAATCATCTGTTGAGGGTTTTGGCACGTTTTATTACGAAACATCTTTATATATAAGTATTTTCTAAGTTTCCTCAAAATAAAATTCTCGTCGTAAAATTATATGAGATGTTTGGTTCTTACGTGAGGCTATAAACGTTTGCTACAAATTAATATTTTCAAGCTTGTACCAATTCGCATTATTCATGTTATATTATATTTTTTTCCTGCTGATGATTTGAGCAAAAAATGTGACCTAATTAAAACTGCATTCAATATTTAGATATCATAAGTACTTAATTTTTCAGGCGGCATTTAAATAGGTGGTATCTTGACTTAGATCCAACTAATAGAGCTAACGTTCCATTCTTCATATCCAGCGCTTCCTGACCACGGCCCCACAATCACGGGCTCCCGTCTCCGTTACCAGATCGGGGACCGGGTGCAGGTCAACTGCACTTCAGGTCGGTCCAGGCCTGCGACCCGCCTGGCTTGGTACATCAATGGGGAGCCAGCCCCCTCCACTGCCCTCGTGCCACCCTCCCATGAGAAGCATGAAGATGGGCTCGAGACCACGAGCCAGGCACTCGACTTCAAAGTCAAGCCTAAACACTTTAGGAAAGGAGACCTAAAACTTAAGGTGAGGTGAAATTTTGACGAAATTTTAACCAGACAAACACACACTCTCACACACCCACACACGCACACACGCACACACCCACAAATTCACCCATACTACACATCTACTAACATTCGTCTCGCATACTTGATAATAGGTTTGTACCTATGAAATTGCCGTTTTGTATGAAAAAATTTAAACGAATTTTTTTCATGCATTTTTTAATTGTATTAATCGAAGTAATCACACATGCAATCAATGCATCTTTGCCAACACAGTGGCAGTTTATTGATGCCCTTCTTAAAGAAATCAGCTGGACGGGAGGCAACAAATTCTTCAAAGGCATTTTGTACTGCCTCTCGAGTATTTAATTTTTTTCCCGCCAAGAAGTTATCCAAATTCTGGAAAAAGTAGTAGTCTGTAGGCGCAAGGTCTGGTGAGTAGGGCGGATGACGGAGAGCTTCCAACCCCAGTTCTTGCAACTTGGAGACCGTCTGCTGTGCAGTATGAGGTCGCGCGTTGTCGTGCAGGAGCAGCGGAGACGAGCGATTGACCAATGCTGGTTGGAGATGTGCCAGCTTCTCCATCATTGTGTTCAGTTCTTCACAGTACACATCTGAAGTAATGCTCACCCCGTTTGGTAAGAAGCTGTGATGAATCACACCGGCGCTAGACCACCAAACAGTGACCATCACTTTTCTAGGGGTAAGTTTTCGTTTAGGGCATTGTTTAGGTGCTGAACCAGGATCCAACCAACTTGCTGAGCGCTTGCGGTTATCAAACAGAATCCATTTTTCATCGCAGGTAACAATGCGGTTCAAAATTCCTTCATTTGTGTGTCTGTTGAGCAGTGCAAGGCACGTCTCGACGCGTACATCGCGCTGGCGATCATTGAGTTCGTGGGGCACCCATTTGTCAAGCTTTTTTACCTTGCCAATTTGACGCAAATGGACCATATTGTTTTGACGCTAACGTCGAAAGCTACTGCTAATTCAGCCGTAGATTGTGTATCATCAGCTTCCACAATCGCCTTTAATTCGTCATTGTCGACCAAAGTCTTCGGACGACCGCGAGGTTCATTTTTCAGGTCGAAATTTTCAGAACGGAAGCGAGCAAACCAATAACAAGTGGTGTGTTGGTTTGTAGTGTTAGCTCCGTAAACGTCGTTGATGTTGCGTGCCGCTTGTGCCGCGATGCTGCCACGACGGTACTCATAGTCTATAATTACTCGAATTTTTAACGTATCCATGATGACGAAAAAGATTGAAATGCGATGAAAATGTAACACTAATCAATAAACAAATGACTACTTTTGGGAAAAAAAATCCATGTTTTTAAAATAAAATTAATTTGAAATTAGAATTCTTAGCCAAACAAAAATTATTTTGATTTGAAATGGCCAGTACTGCAGAACGGCAATTTCATAGGTAAAGACCTAATAATATATTATTAAAATAAATAAAACTATATAATGTCGTATGATACCTACCTTACTACATTTTGTCAGCGCGCTTAGTAGAGATGAAAACGTAAAGGGGTGGGATCCTGGTGTACTGAAACACAGGCTACGAGCCTAGCTTAGGCACCAGTCTCCCACAATATATACTTACCTGATTTATGTATCGCTGTCGAATCTCACCAATGTAAAATAATGATATAAATATACCGTGGTGAGAAAAAAAAAGGTGGATATATCTAGCAATATACTCGTAAACCCGAATTATCTGCTTGGTGTCATGTCATTTAAGACATGGTTTAACCTAGTCCGTAGAACTAGTTCAACAAAGCTTCGGAAGTTTATTATAATACCATTGACTTATTAAACCACTCTTTGTTAAACATACGTTTAGTCTCGGCTATTGTTAAACCATGTTACCCTGCTTTGTAATAAGAACGTAAGAAAGAGCTTTGAAGCACGATACCTTTTAAATACCGGTATTTTAGATACCCGTGATCACGAGGTTGCAGTTCGGTCGAAAAGTCGGGAAATAAAAGGAATCGTGCTTTAAACCCGGACTTCGCCGAATTTATGTTACAACAATTTCAGAGACTTTCTTTTCCGTTGATGAAAATGAAGTTGATCCATTCAACTTCATTTTCCTCAACGCAAAAAGGATTATATATGAAAATACCTCAATGAAGGATTTCTTAATTAGTGTTGTTTATAGTGACATTACTTCAAATAAGCGTATTGTGAGATAGTAATTTCTATTTATTATGACGTGTAATCGCGAAAATTCTTGCGAAGGTCTAAAGCAGGCTATTTAGAGTTAAAGATCAGATTCAAAGTAACAGATTAAAATTATATTAAAAAACAAAATGCAAATTCCTTTTGATCTTGAAACAGATCGGATAACCTTCTTCGAGATTAGAGACAGATCGTTTTCTGTCGTTATGATCCTTATAGGTAACATAAACGAATACACAGAATCATGTTATCAATAGACAAGGGGTCACATTGTGTTGTCGAACAATTCTTGGAAGCTCATAAAGTGACTCCAATCATGTGAGAGTAAACTGATGTCTGACAAGATCTGTGGAGCAGCCGACAGGAAAATATTGTAACAACAACGAGATAAACGATTATTTTTGTGTAGACGTAACAACGAATCACATCACATCAAAATCAATATCGGTTACGAAAACGCTTAGTTTTTTATCGATTGAAATATAGATATATCGAGACCCGCGACAGTACGTCTAACAATATAGGTACTCTGAGGGCTCGAACCTCGTAGGACTAGGAGATTTACTGAACTACTAAATAACACGAGAGGGACTCTAGTTATATGTGGCTGATGCCCTCTGTATTTTAAGCTTCAGATCAATTATAAAATACACTCCTTAATTAAATTAGTCCTACGCGAAGCACTTACCAGAATCTATGTCATCCTATGAAGAAAACGAGAATCGTTTTCTTCATAGAAGACATTCCATATTTAAATTATTGAATGTCAGCCAGTATAATATTAACGAGGCTTGATTATAGCATCAATCCTTTACAGTACTTACCTAGGTTTTGTTTTCGTTTAGGTGGGTAATATTATCAGAAGAATCGATACTGTCAATTGGTCGGTTACGTAAATAATAATTAAGATATTGTAGATCAAATTTCGACTTGGATTTAATAGTTATCTACCCCTTGCTAACCTGGGACGGTGAATTCGGTTAGTTGCCGTGACAACCCCTGCATGGCTCCCCTCATGACCTTAAGCACCCCACACCTTCCTGACAACCATAACTAAAAGTAAATTCAGATGAAAATCTTTTTCACGTGTTACTGACATGTATGAGCTACACATATCAATACTGTTCTCTGTAAAACATCATTGAAATGATAAAATAATTTGAGTTTCTGACAAAAAATGGAGCAATCTTTTCCGTGGTGTCGTAAAAAGCGGCTAAAGTATTGTATGAAAAGTTTTGCCAGCAGCATCACAGAGCAATCGGTAACTTTTGTAGTTTTCCCGCTCGATTGCAGCCATCCGTTGCGCTGTCTACTTTCACTGGATGAAGATGGACTGAAATATTTGGTTAAATAGCGTGATTGACATTTATGATGTTGTTCCAGTGTCTAGCAACAATAGCGACGGTGTACTGGCGGAGCAATGAGGAGAGCGTTCAGGGAGAGAGGCTGAAAGGCTACTCCAGGTCCCGGGAGCTGACGGAGAGCGGTTCCAGGGCAGACCGTGTGCAGGCTGCGGGCAAACCAGGCAGTGCCGCGCCCGCCGTAGACGACATTCCTTACCTACTCCTCTTATGTGTCATGATACAACTGTCACGAAATAAATTCAATTCGTAAAAGAACGATTGTTAAAAAATATAGAAGTGAACTATTATTAGTGAAAAGTTTGTTAGCTAAATAAAGTGATGAAATGTGCTAAAACTTTCGAAATAAAATGCTTGATTCGATACGACTACAAGACTTAGGCTTATACGAATGTATCCAATATTGCATGTCTGACTTATGTAAGTGATGAACTTGTTGATTAACCATTGTAAATTCTGTTTTGTGATGAAATGTGTGCCATCATTGTCTACATAACAATCAGTATTTTAGTTAACACCTCATGCTTTTTTCCAAAGATAATTTCGGTAACCAAAGTTAGAGCATTTTTATTAACTGTTTTACAGTCTACCATTTTATATAAAAAATATATTTTATAATTACAAAGAAGCGCAAGTTTTTACGTGTCGTCATTCCAATATATAAGGTAATAAACCGTTTTATTGATTGTACATAATTATAATTAGGTATGTCATTTTTTAATGTTAACATATCACAATTGACTAACTGTAATATTAAGAGACGATTAATGTTGTATAGCCATGCATTTATTATTGTGTTCATTGAATAAGGATACCATCTGATCATATGAGAGTAGAACAGGTTCTGTTTTCTCATTCTTCATTGCGTTACAAGTGTCAAGACCAGACAAGACTATTAGAAAGAACAAACGAAGCTTATAAGTTGAAATAATCACTCTTTCGATACATTCAACTTTTCCCCTCATTAGCTTAACGTCGAAACAAGCTATTTTAAAAGCTCAAGTTCTTTCTGAAAAAAAATACCATTCCCAAAAATACCTTTTTGACCTTCAATAAAAACAACACTCCAATGACGTGTCCAAAAATACGAAATAATACGTCAGTCAGAGTCGAACGTGCGTTTTTTCGTGTAAATTGCAGCAATCATCGGCAGTGCCTGACGCACGTGTAGTTTATAGCGCCGAAAGTGACATCTATCGTGAATTCGAACGCACTGCGTTAAACGAGACTTACCATTTTATTTCAACATTTTCATCACTGGCTCTGCGTTTGGTTGTGTAAAGATATTTATAACATCAAACGAATGAGATCGTTTGATGAGGCCCTTATGCTAATATATCTCACACTTTGTTCATATTGACAAGTATTTGATACATTTACGTAGGTATCGAAAATTCGCGGTAATTTCTACAGAATAAACGCATATATCCCAGGTGATTGGTGCAAAGTACGCGGAAAGCTTAGTAGCGCTCAAGTTTCGAACTTGCGATATCAGGCAATACAATATAGTAGCTACAAGGAAAAGTTGGCTCTACAAGAACACTACGATAGACAAACTCGCCCACAACACTTTTGTGGCGAAAAGAAGCAATTCTTGTGTAGTTTTATTTTATAGTTTCTAGTGGGACTCAAGCACTTGGAGTTTGTATTTTTTAAAGTCGACATCAAAACTTCCAGTTTTTGTTCGGCTGTCATTCAAGAGTTCTCTTCGCCATGATTATAATAGGTGAATGAATTAGAAGTCTATGGTATACCTATTTTTTTTTTTTTCAAAATTTTTGGCTCAGTAGTTTCGGAGATAAGGGTCAATTTTCGTCTATTTTCTTAAATAACTTTAAAACAATTTATTTTAAAATTATAAAAAAAAATATTTGAGACCCTCATAGTAATTCATTTGATATGTCACACGGTATTGTTTACAAAACTTTTTTTTAAATTTTCTTATTTACCCCCTTTTAAAGTAAATAAATGAATGACCCTAGTCACAGAAGCTCATATGTTTACCAAATTTCAACTTAATCGGTCCATTACATTCTGAGCAAATCGACTGTGACAGACGGGCAGACAGACAATACGAGTGATCCTGTAAGGGTTTCGTTTTTTCATTTTGAGGTACGGAACCCTAAAAAACTAGGTATGCCATAGGTTTTACTCTGATCACCTATTATTATTTTTAAGACGGTAAAAAAAGTCATCCGGTATACTTTGTAATCACGTTCTCGAAAACAGCTCTAACGATTTCGATGAAAGTTGCAATACAGGGGTTTACGTGGGCGAAAAATCGATCTAGCTAGGTCTCATATCTGGGAAAATTCGTTTTCTCTGTTTTCAACCGAGCAGAGCTCGGTCGACCTGGTACTAAAGTACTAATTACTTATCTAACTACGTAAAGCAGTCATTTGTGATGTTAACATGCGACAAGTAGTAAATTGTTCACTTTCGAAACAATTACACAGCGATTGATATAATTTTTACTGTAACAGAGGTAATATTTTGCCATCCCGTTGAATGGAAACTGAAAGGAATATAAAAATAATCTGAAACTGGCAAATGTACTTGAATGTATTCTTATCAGTTTGTTTATTACAGCATCCTTTTTGTGGGAAAAATAAATAAATTGTACCCAATCTAGAAAAATATTTATCAAATACCTACTTTATTGTAATATTTTTAGTATTTATAGAGCATATATAAGAGAAATAAAATATAAAATAACAATGTATATATTTTGTAAATTACTAATATTTATATTTAGGTAAAGACTTATTTTATAAGTTGATGCGTCACCCCTCCAATTATTATAACAATAAGTAATTGCATTTTATCAAATAAATGTGTTCTACAATAAATGGTTCGTCGCATCAATTTCTAGAATTCGGTCAATCTATATTTTACCTAGTCACCATATACATTTTAGATGTTGCTAAAGTGACTGTTGTTTTTATGTAAGGAAACTTTTATTACCGTACTTTCGGTCGAAAATTATCAAAAGTAACTATATCTTTGCCATTGAATAGGCATGATAAAAATCTATCACTGAATGTACAGGGATAAGTATAGAAAATACTTAGTTAAGAATGAAGATGATATACAAAATTATAGTGAAATATCAAAAATCATTTCATTATAAATAAATACATTATGTAGCAAAAACAAAATGAGCCAAAGTTAACAAAAAGGTAGCATTGAGAATATTTTCATATTTATGAAATGAGGCTTTCCACAATAAAATGACCTATGTTATGATTATAAGCTTATTTTCCCGTAAAAATATGAACGCGTTTTCCTCTAGTGGAACAAAATATTTATCTACCGCCTCCTGTGAAATAAACGCATATCAATTAATGTAAATAATTGAGATGCAAAGAAAATGGCGGACTTCAACGCAGCCAGTGAAAACCCATTTTACCGCATTTTGCCCGTACTTACCTGCTTCATACCAGAATTTTGAAAGCTTTCATTCATCTAACTCATTCTCATTCATTTAACGTGGTTTTGCAAAAGCATCTCTGCCTACAGTGTTTTGAACTGAATGAAGGATGGTGTGCTTCAATTATGTAGTTACCTAATGAACGTCTATGTAAAAAAAATGTCGAATATAAAATTAAATATCGTCATCGGTTTTCAGATGCATAAAACTGTCGGTAAGAGCACGGTATCGTAAAGTTTAAAATTAACATCGAAAACAGCCATTATGCATTAATTACAAAATTAAATGTGGCACACAATGTATATCGTCAATTTATTGGCTTGTGTCGGCTTGGGGTTCCGTATACCAATAACAAGTAATGTGCGGAATTTCCGACATTCATGTTTCTCATGGTCCGAGCGGTCGGAACACAGGCTGTGTAGGGTCTGCACAGCCTTTGACTATGAATACATCTATAACTCGACAAGCTCTATAAATAATGTCGGATCTGCAACAAGCAACTTTATAGGAGTGACGTTCAAAGTTGAGATTGGATTTATTATCTTATGTATATTTCGTCGCCGAATTGTATAATACGGCGTAATCCAAAACGTCTAGCCGAAAAACATAAAGGCGCTGTTTTCTATTACGGCTGCTTGACGTTCAGCCAAAATGTGTCATGGCTAAATAAACGTACGCCGCATTGTGATAGCGCATCGCGTTCTACAATGCGGCTGATCAACGTTCCGCCATAATACAATTTGGCGCGTCGCTTTATAGTTTTTAGTTCCAAAATGGTTAGTTTAGGTTAGGATAAAACTGTGACCAACTACGCGCGTGCCGATTGAGCGCGGCAGTGGCCGGCGAGCACACTTCCAAGTTGGTCGAAGTTACTTGGCTTGGTTACCTACCCCATATTTTGATCTATTTGTAATAGGGCTAAAGGTTGGCCGCCGTTTTTGTAAACGCATCATTACGACATTCTGGCTGAACGTCAATCAGCCGTAATAGAAAACATGGCCTTTATTTCGGCTAGACGTTTTGTATTACGCCATATTATACAATTTGGCTGCGACAGATATACCATCTTATTTAAAAGTTCAATATCATAAACAAGCTCTTTTTCATACGTATTTTATTCACGTTCGAAACTATAAAGTTGCTATTTTACAGTTCCGACAAAGTTAAGGCATGGGGAACTAATATTTACATTTATGTAATATAATTACTATTAGGTATGTGTATAATTTTGTGGACTACGCAGTACGCAGTTATTGTTGCTTATTGTTATTAAATATTTATAGCGTATAAATACGAGTTTGTACATAATGGATATACCGTGTAGCTCAAAAGAATTGAATATAAATAAATCATGTGACCTAATTATCGTGATGTTATTTTGTTTCTTAACTTGGAGTTCAAGGAGGGTCACTGTACAAATAAGAACCTTTATTTACCAATTTAAACTCACCTACTATTTATTTATTAAATATATTAATTTAGTTTGCCAGTTTATTTACTTATTTTAAGAATGTTTTGATAATTCCATTTGATTAATTTCAGGAAACGTTTGTGTTTTACATAAAAGTAGAATTTCTTAAGTACGACCGTTTCTATTATTTTAAATGTAAGTAGGTTACGTAAACTTAAACGTAAACGTAAACCATAAAGTCTTACAAGTGAGCTTCTACGTAAAAATAACATACTTGACATGTATTACTTGCTACCAACTATTTATTTCCTTAAACCCTTTGAACGTTACTATGTTCACTGAAATAAATTCTTATACATTTTATTCTAATAGTATTTATCCGCGGCCAGGCTGCCGTGAATCTGTAAGGATTTATTATCCCGCAGGAACCATGGTTTTTTAAATATTGAACAGATTTATTTAAAGTCGACTAGAAGGTATTTTTGCACGTCGCTACTTTAATACCTATCTTAGATTTTCTAGACTTTAAACTCACTAAACGGATTGCTGTTTTTCTGGTCGTAGCTCTCTGGATCCGGTTCCAATTTACACCTTGTATTAATTATGAATCAATCAATTGGCCTGGCCTTTTCCCAACTATTTTGGGGTCGGCTTTCAGTCTAACCGGATGCAGCTGAATACCAGTATTTTACATGGAGCGACTGCCTATCTGACGTCCACAACCCAGCTACTGGGTAATAGATACCCCTTGGTAAGACTGGTTGTCAGACTTTCTGATTTCTGACGACCCGTAACTATTGTTAGAGATCTAAGTAAGTAACTAAGTATGTCCTTTCCGAGGCACGGAGGGGTCTCGGTATGTAAAGATGGTCACCTATCCACGGACCGACCGCGGCAAGCGTAGCTTAACCTGATTGATCGACCCGAGCGGCTGTTATTACTTAGCCACGAGCCCCCCAATTATGAATACTTCATGTAATTTAATAAAATTGTGGGACATAACTAGGCGTAACTAAGAGCAATACGTGCCGGGACCCCAACACCGGGGATTACATCTGTACTCAGTACTTTTACCCCTCTCGCTAAAGTTGATAACAATGGAAAATTATAAAATATTTGTAAAGTGCCCATGTTAATGATATTTATAATATTACCAACCTACTTATTTTTAGGATTTCGTACCAAAATGGTAAAAAGGAACCCTTATGGTGCGATTCAGTCTGTCTGTCTGTCCGTCTGTCACAGCTAGATATCTCAAGAACTACTAATTCTGTCAACTTCAAATTTGGAACAGTTTTAGGTGACGTTTGCCCAACTACTCGTATTTTGCAAATAAGAAAGAAATATTTTATTTGCAACAGTGACTGAAAGGTGGTCTTAAAAGTCTTCGAAGTGGGGCTACTGGGGCATGTGGGGTATCATATGAAAGAAGCTGTTTGCACATTCTAAAACATTTATTTTTCTGTCTTTTAGTTCGCACAGTTTACGACTTTTGATGTAAAAGGTAAAAAAAAAAATACCGTTCCCTCCCTTATTTCCGAAGTTTGCACAGAGAAAAATCTAAAATGATTCTATCTGATGGAAGTTTATGTAAAGATTACAGGAAAAATAAAATGACCTCTGTAAATAGCACACTTTTTCAGAAAAGCAAAACTCTATAGGCAACAACCTTTACATATTCATCCAAATACGTGACATATCGGTCTGAAAATATCGCCTAGATTAATTGCTTAGATTGATCGCATTGATTGATTGAATTTCTAAGCAAACGGAAGATTCCTAATGACTGAATAATTAGCGACATCAGGCGGTCGATCAGTAAACTAGAGCAAATCAATCAGCTAGAACTAAACCGCATTTAGCAGCCAAATAGCCTGACACTCTCTCACTAGCAACATCTCAATTAAAAGTTCAACAGCTCGTTAAAACTTGTACACTTTCTAGACAACTATTAGACCTAAGCACTATTTAATTATAACAAACTTGATAAATCAATCTGCCTAGCCTTTTCCCAACTATGTTGGCGTCGGCTTCCACTCTAACCGGATGCAGCTGAATATATCTGACCTCCACAACCCGTTAACTGGGTAATGATACCCCTTGGTTGTCAGACTTTCGGGCTTCTGACGACCCGTAACGACTGTCAAAGATCCACGAATGACAGCCGGGACTAACGGCTTAACGTGCTTTCCGAGGCACGGAGGAGTCTCGGTATGTAAACATGGTCACCTATCCACGGACCGACCCCGGCAAGCGAAGCTTAACCTGATGGATCGACCCGTGTGGCTGTTAATACTTAGCCACGAGCTCCTCTTAAAAATACAAACTTGATAATAAATTAAAAATAATTAAGGACCATCTTTGAATGTTTAGAGAGCAGTGCAGAGCAGTTGTAGGTCGTAGATTCAAACCCAGGCAGGCCAGCTCGCCGTCCGGTAAGGACCAGGCCCGGGTCGACGGCGCGTTGTGTTCCACGCGCGCCTCAAAGAGATGTCAGCAGTGACGGGGTCAATAGGGCCGATGCCGCCGGGGTCGCGGGTAGTTCGAAAGAGATACCGTGGCCCTGGCACGGGCAGCTGAAGGAACATGGGTGGGTTTTAGTCAGTAAAAGTCTGACACGCCCTCCCGCCTCTGCCCAGAGCGGGAGAAGTCATTTGATGATTTCCCATTCACAAAAAAAAAAAAAAAAAAAAAAAAAAGGCAAGCGTTTTACTTTGTGCTAATTACTTAATCACTACTGCTCTCAATACAGTAAAGGAAAACATCGTGAGGAAACTGGCATGCCCTAGAACCAAAAATTCGAAGACATGTACATGTATCTACCAATCTACCAATCTACACTGGGCCCGCGTGGTGGATTACAGCCCACTCCCTCTCGAAGAGAGGAGGCCTGTGTCCCAGCAGTGGGAACATTATAGGCTGATTATAAATTTTTTGTTGAAGCAAATCAAACTACATTGACAATATAGAATTTTAACTTAATGTTTTGAATCGCATCAAATCTTACCGCTGTTCACTATATGGCAGCATCAGTGAAATAAACTTTATCCTTTTGAATAAATTGGGTATCCCGTGTGTCAATTTTATGTCGAAAACGGGCTTAAGGATACAGATAG
This sequence comes from Cosmia pyralina, assembly GCA_946251885.1. Taxonomy (NCBI): domain Eukaryota; kingdom Metazoa; phylum Arthropoda; class Insecta; order Lepidoptera; family Noctuidae; genus Cosmia; species Cosmia pyralina. The sequence goes on from OX276346.1 coordinate 21,088,289, forward strand.
AACGACCCAAATCTAGGGTCTTCGCGGACGAGAAAACAATTCTTCGATTTTTTATCTTTTCCTCTACGGATGAGGAAGAGTTTTAGTTACACCAAAGTACCCATAAATAATTTAAAATATTACATTTGAATAAGTAGGTAGTCAATCATTACGTGAAGCTTTAGCTAAATGTATCAGTCCTTTTAATCCCGAATCTATATTTATACTCGTAGGTAGGTTCGTTCTGTTTTTCTTGTAATTCACCGAATTTATTTCAAAGAAAGGACGGGGGTAATTTGCGTTCTACAATTGTGATTTCCGGACCAATACATCAGCATCGGTCTTTGTATCACGACCCTCTGCTTTTCCCCTCGAGTACTCTAGCCTTTGTCATCATAATGGTATACCTACACGTGAATTACTACTTCCTAAAGCTGTTTATATATAAGTACATGAACACAACATAGGGATATCCATTCATTTTCCCCGACAAGCCAAGTTTTGACATAAAAATCGAGTGATTTATACATAAGTACGTGAACACAACATAGGATATCCATTAATTTTCCCAGTCAAGCCAAGTTTTGACATAATAATCGAGTTATTTATACATAAGTACGTGAACACAACATAGGATATCCATTCATTTTCCCCGCCAAGCCAAGTTTTGACATAATAATCGAGTTATTTATACATAAGTACGTGAACACAACATAGGATATCCATTCATTTTCCCCGCCAAGCCAAGTTTTGACATAAAAATCGAGTTATTTACACATAAGTACGTGAACACAACATAGGGATATCCATTCATTTTCCCCGCCAAGCCAAGTTTTGACATAAAAATCGAGTTATTTATATATAATTACGTGAACACAACATAGGATATCCATTCATTTTCCCAGCCAAGCCAAGTTTTGACATAATAATCGAGTTATTTATACATAAGTACGTGAACACAACATAGGATATCCATTCATTTTGCCAGCCAAGCCAAGTTTTGACATAATAATCGAGTTATTTATACATAAGTACGTGAACACAACATAGGATATCCATTCATTTTCCCAGCCAAGCCAAGTTTTGACATAATAATCGAGTTATTTATACATAAGTACGTGAACACGACATAGGATATCCATTCATTTTCCCCGCCAAGCCAAGTTTTGACATAAAAATCGAGTTATTTATTTCGCACACAACACAAGATTATCAAATTACTTCTGAATTCGTTATGAAAAAACATTTTCTCCTTTTATCCAAACCACGGATTCGTTCCACGAATAAAACTGATAAATGAATTATTCATCAAAATCTGCGTAAACTGGTTCAAATTAACTAGCTTACTTGCTGACCTGAACGAAATAATTTATGAGTTGATGAATTATATTGAAGTAGTTTGTACATCCAGGGCGCTTATCATCCAAGACAAACTTTGTGAAGTCTAAAATCCAACTCGTTCATAATTTATAACTAGGTATACCTACCTACCAGAATTTTACTCCAAAAGTTCATAAATTAAATTATTTATCTAGAACATGTCTAAATAAATAAACCCGACCTTTATCAAGAAACAATTAAAATCAAGAAATATAGTCAAATTAAAATTATAATATAAATATTCATTTGGTTAATGAATGCTGCGGAAAGTTTAATTTCTTTTGATTGATACGCTTGCTTTGTCGTCCCGAAATTAACGAGAACGGCTGCCCGCCCTATTATGTTCAGTAACAAGGTTTGCAGTGCAAAAAATATGTGAATCAGCGTGCATCGCGTGTCACGCAGCCGTTAAGAGTCCCTGCATAATGTGCCGCGCGGATGCAGAACCGCGCCGCACTACACCGCGCCGTGCCGCACTCTGCCGCACGGCACCGCGCGCTACCGGACCCGGCACACTCGCCCCCGCACGCACGCCACCCAATCACATTATCGCAAATAGGGCAAACATATTCATTATTCTTAATTGTTTGTCATGTAGTTTACAAAACAGTATTAAACACTGGGTAATATTATTTTATGATGAATCACGACAATGACGGCGTTCCATCGGACATTTAATTATCCATTGGTTGGTTGCTGCGTGCCTTATTATACGCGGAACAATAAATAATCAATGTTCGCAGTTGCAAATGAAAATTAATAGGTCAGGTTGTACGAAGCGGGCCCCGGTTACCTTTTGCAGCCGACCTTGGGAGAGAAGTTCGCGTCCAAGTAACCCCGTTGTAAGTAGTACTAGTGGGTCCTACAGATACACCTACTTTGTTATACGCATGAATAATGAACGTGGGCATAATCAATTGAGATTTACTTCCTACGTTATTTGTTCTTCTTTCGGAAAAACTTTTTCGTCGTAATATTGGAATTTAGGTATCGATATGACCGAGATATATTAACCAAGTATAGGGCTTTATTTTTTAGGCTAATATATCTCATAAAACATTTATCAAAGCGTACATATCTAGCTTGCGAGTATGTGATAAAGTAACCTTAGCGATATTCTCGTAGAATTTTCGTAGCATGCCGTAGTACCGCGTCAATTCCGCGTAGCAGCCGCTTACGACATTGCAAAGGCGTCACAAATTTCTTGTAATTCAACAAACATTTCATACGTTATCCTCGTTTTATATATATCTTTTTGTAATTCATGAGGCTTTCAACAACTGTAGGTATGGCAAAATAAGTGGCCCAACTTCCTTTCCAGTACAAATATCTAGCCAATCTAAATATTCTGTGACAGAGGAGTCTCGCGAGACGTCGCTGCATCTGGAAATAAGCCGGCATTTATAGGCAGCGTACTGCGCAGGCTTGATGAGTATTCTGAAACTGCATCATTTACTTATTTAAACTGACGATATAGGTTATGAGAAAAAAGTTTAGGTTTGATTGTCGAACTTATGGCTGTGGCAGTCGTTAAATCGAAAGTCTGAGCCGATAAGCTAGTTAGATTATTGGATTTATACCTACCTACTAAGGGAAATTACTGGGGGAGATCGGGAGCGTAGAACAGTCTCACACCTATGCAATACCTACAATGGATAGTTTAGTATCTACGCAGTTCAAATATACATTAAAGCTTATAGGTACTTAACTAGGTATCAAAATTGGATTTTTATAATAAAAAATTTAAGTTCCATAAAAAACTTATTTCACTCATTTGGTTCAGACAAATAAACTGATGATGTTTTAAAATTCTTCTTTACTTTGTAATTTCATGATTACATCCATTGTTGGGGCTGTAGCACAAAACGACCGAAAATAAATTCGATATTATTGAATATGAGTAATTATTGAATATGAGTAATGGAACATGATTTTGTTACAATTATTATGAAAGATAAGCGCTTCAGAAATTCCTTTTGAAATATAAGTTTTCAGAGGGCTTTTTATCCTTAATAAATTGGCTTGAAAAGAGACCGTAACTTATAAGAGAGCCTAGATAAAGTAACATTCTAATAGCGATGACGCTAATAGAAAAACCAAAAAATGTATGGGGTTGACATATGCTATGAAATGTCACGTGATCATGTCAATGTCACTTTGAAGCTGTACCGATTGTAGCAATAGAATCGCACCGAAGCGAATGCCATTTACATAGGCCCTCAGGTACCTACACTACTATTTTTTAATTAGTACAAAAAAAATGGGGCTCTATCCGTATCCATTACTGATCATATTTGTGTAGTCAAAAATAAAAAAAATGAAATCCCAAAATTGCCCACGAAAATTTGTCATAATTGGTAAATTCATAATTTTCATAATTGAATCAATCATTCGTAACAATTGCTACTAGAAAATACTACGCGCAGTGCTTTTCCATGATTAGGTAATGAATACTACTATGTAGCCTGTACAATATTTCCATAAACTGAGTGACATTTTGGAATATAAACAAATGCTAATAACTTTGCTGTTTATGAATATTATATTATTTTAATATTATTATTTTTTTTTATTTTATATTTTTATTTTTTATTTGTTTATTATTATTATTTGTTTATTTATTGAGACTTTACATATATAATAATAAGACCTTCTCTAATTAGCCCTTTAAGTATTTGTACTAATTAAAAATTAGTGGTGTATAAGTATAAAGTCGAATTAGTTTGAATTATTGTCATCGACTTTATATTATTTGTAAAATATGTTTTTCACACTAAACTGCAGTTCGAATTTTGAATCCTTTCTCGAAAACTATAGAGTCACCTAGAAGGTACTTTTCATCCAGAAAAATTAACTAGGAGCTTACATGAACGATGCTATAAGCAAAAACTCATAAATCATGAAACATCGGCACCACAAACACAGTAATTTCCGTGAGCGTCGCGTCAACACCAAAAAAGTTGTTTACCTCTGGAATGTCACCTTGTCATTACTAATAATGCTACCCAAAATCACAATATTCGTCAACGTCGCCAGCACAGTTAATCTAATAACGACGATTTGTACACAAAATGCGGAAACAGAGAGCTTACCTTGGATTCTCGAAGAAAAATTACGACATAACTTATATCTCATGACAACGGGATGCTTTTCCATAAAAAGAAAAAGCGGACTTAAGCGGATTTGTGCCTACTTAGATACTTTAACTTTGTTTCGATTTGTAACAAAATAAAACAACCAATTCCAAAAAAAACACTACAAAGTGAAACATAACTTTAATTTCGGATCTCGAATCTCTGTATTTTAGCAGATACACAATTATCGAAGCCAACTCAAAAACTACCCAAACATAGTTACAAAATTTATATGGGACTTCCTCTACCAAATGAAAGAATTTTCAAATTCGGTCCACAATTGACGTTAATATCGATGAACACACATAAAAAAAAAACCGGCCAAGTACGTGTCGGGACACGCGCAGTTACGGGTTCCGTAGTGCACGCCGCCGCCGCCCGTCGTTATTCGAGCGTAAATATTATTAATTTAGAAATCATTATATTAATAAGAATGTTATGATTTTATTTTTGTATATTTTTAAATGGTTCATAAACTTATATTTACTACCTGTTTTACACAGCTAACAACGTTATATTATTATAAGTGATTTTTAATGGAATTTGTACGAAATTTTTACTGTTCCAAGTACATTTTGCAAGTTGGTTGACTATTACTCGCAAACTTGAAAAGCCTAGGTACTTAGCTGTGATAGTTTTCCTTTTAATTTCGTTATATATACTACTACCGTCATTTTTTTCACCCATCCAAAACTAACAGTTTAGCTGGCAGGAGGGGGGACATTTGACTCTAACAAAAAATAGCATTTAAAAGCTTAATATTTCAGAAACGGATCCCTAAATCGAAAAATTGTATGCGCAAACCCGCAATATTTTTGAAAGACCTATCCAACAACACCCCACACTATGGGGTAGACGAGAAAAAAAAAACATCCCAACTTTACGTGTACCCTAAAAAAAATTTTTTTTTTCATGATTTTCTTTTACCACTTTGTCGGCGTGATGAATGAAACCATGCAAAATTAAAGCTTTCTAGTACTAAGAGTCTCTGAGCTAAGCTGCGGACGGACGGACAGACAGACGGACGGACATAACGAAACTAAAAGGGTTCCTTGTTGACTACGGAACCCTAAAAATACATATTTACAGACAAACATTTATAACCTTCTCCTTTTTCAAAGTCGGTTAAAAGTCTCACTAACATTAATTTATTTCAACTCTGAAACTGCATGATGATAAGTAATCTCATACGCGACAAGTAATGTTTGCTATGATTATGACAAGTTACTTACAATTGGTAAGTAACAGCAAGTTTAAAAATAACATACCTGTACACACAATTACACTTGACAGACATGACGGTTAATACCACAATAACGAACAAGGAATGCAATTTATTATACCCCTGCGCATTTCATGCTATAGTTGTATAACTCCAGATTATCAGTTGTATCAATACAGTCTAATGCCCGATAACTTCACAGAAATATTTAATCTGCACTCGTATTCTGGCAAGTCGATACGATTTAGCATAAAAAGGCAATATTTAGCGTCCTTAGTAGCGGCAGACGTCGTCGGTGGCGTGTGAGTCATCAAGCGATCCCCTCATGTAATGCGCCGCCGCGTGTCTCTTCACGTCGACGCTACCCTCCCGTCGATAAGGAAACCGAGGGAACAAATTTAAATGGGAAATGCCTGGAAATGGCTCACGCTATTGTTGTACGATACCCAAAGGGGAGATATCGGGCTCAATATCTATCCGACTATTAGCATTGATATTTATTTTGTGTGAGAATTCAAAACAAACTCGCATCGCCCTCACGCATACTACGCGGAGATCAATCCAGCTGATTGATTAGTATAAAAATATCGGCTTGCACCCTAGATTTTATCGGCCATGCATTGGGGATTTAACAACCATGTCGCCCCTTTCAAAATAAAAGTTATAAGATATCGAAACAGGGTTTTTTTATTGAGGCGATATACAAGAAGCGTTACAACGTATGAGGCATGCACCACATACTGTCTTTGTATATCATTTTTCCGCAGCGTGCCATATTATGTCAAAAGTAGCTGCATTTATAATAATTATAATTTAAATATATAGTTCTCTTAGTTTGGTGTGAGAAGTTGGGGTGGTTCCGCTGCGCACTGGCGCTCCTGGCTTGCTGCTAACTCCCCGAGCGCGGAATGTGGATGCGCGCACAACTTTTATTAAAACGCAGCGAGAAGTGGCAAGTTTAGAAATTTCCTTATTACCGTGACACCGTTATGTTTTAAGAGGGGACTACTTGTAATATAGCTTTTATTTAATTTAAACGAGTATTCAATACTCAAAGCTAATAAATGTCGACGATTGGCGAGCTGCCGAAACTGCAACTTGTGCAGTAGGATTGTTTCTAGTCTGTGCGAAGTTAGGACACAAGTTTACAAGCAAAGTTGACCAGGTTCTGTAACGAGATTAATGAATATCTATGACACTTGTTCGTGCTACTTGGCAAACTTCAATATTGCTCGAGCAACTTTAGAATTGGAAGTTTTGCTAAACACAGTGCTCTTTGTGACTTCAAGCACAGTTTTGAATGCAGTTGGTTCACAATAGTAGAGTTTATTTTTAAACGAAGTATGTTAATATAAATATCTTCCCTCTTATAATACACAATATGGAATCAAATGCATGAAATCCTTAGTTATATTTTGTAACAGATGAAAACATTTTTTGAAAAACCTGTTACCCGGCTTCCTAACAAAAAAGATCGTTCGCGCGAATACGCGATCGTCGAGTTCATATGTCACTCATTTGTTCGAAAAACCTAGGGTGTCTTCGGTTATCGCGACCACGCGTTCGGGATCGCCGAACAAAATGAACGTGGCGATTGCATACTCGCGCGACGCCTCCTTAAACGAGACGCCGCCTTAGAGGCCTAAGGCCTCTGCCTCGAATTTCGCGGGCAGCGGGGCGGCAGCGGCGGCGGCGCGGGAGCGGCAGGATTTTATGCATAAAAACAAATGGACCGGACCTCGAAAACAGCGACGCGGAAGCGGGGCGGGACAATGCGAGACGCGCCGCCGCCGCCGCCCCGCTGCCCGCGAAATTCGAGGCAGAGGCCTAAAATATCCATTTTACGATACCCTACAAATTCGCTTCGTTATCGATAAGAGAACAAAATATGTACGATAACACAAAATTTCCTTCACAATAAGGAGAAGATAATTATTTCTGAAATAATTATCTTCTCCTCAGATATTGGAATGATTAGATCCTGGCCCAGGATCTACAGGTCCCAATATCTGAGTCAAGTCAATAAGTGAGACGAACCTCTACCGATAACTGAAAGTGAATTTTCCATTAACCGAATACTTAAACACCCATGAAAACGCGAAACAAATATTTCATGAAAGTGAATGAGGTGCACAATATTATACGTTTCGAGTCTGCTAACTTCCACGAAATGGCAAAATTGAACTTAAGGACTGTTTTATTCTATTTTTGTCGCATGTTAAGACAAAGTTCGGACCCATACAATATCAAATTTCAGTTGTTGCTCATTATGTAAAGATTGAGCAAAATAACAACAATAATTTTCAGTTATCCATAGGTATGGAACTCACAACTGAGTTTAAGTTCTCCAACTTAATTCCAGTTATTTTATTTTTTGTTGTTATTTCAGTCAACCAAGCACAGCATTTAACATGAGTTTAACAATCTGTCAGATTTTTTTTTACTTGGTTAGCCTTTCTTAAACCGGGTGTCAAAATAGGACCTGCCACTCAAAAACCGTGCTTACAACCACTGAACCAAATAGGCTGTTTCTCAGAGATCTCTAATTAATCAACAGAGTTAGCTCTGTATAACTAATTGGTGTAAACAATTACCTACTGTCAATTGAGCGTTACATTAATTTGATTAGATATAACTGATGGTGATAATGTTATTAGATGTATGTAATGTTGTCTTCAAAGCGATTATTATCAGGAGTGAGCAGTGAATTTTGCTCGTGTTAATTAAATGGCGTACTCAGTGGGCTACCCAGTGTTTTCACCATAAATGGCCAGTGAATTGGTGACCACAATGAGTTTTCGTACACACTTCCACCCACCCACCCAGGCCCTGATCGGAACCACAAATTGGTCGTCCTAACGAATATTGGTTCCATACAGGGAACGAACCCGCAACCTGTAGCGCAGCAAATTACCACTGCACCAATCTATTCGTCAATCTTTGCCTAGACTGTTAAACTACCTATCTTAGGGTTAGCTATGTGTCTAACCGGATGCAGCTATATAGGTACCAGTATTTTACATGGAGCGTCTGCCTATCTGACCTCACACCACCGATACTCATTGATAAGACTGGTCGGACTTTCGAACTTCTGACTACACGTAAGGACTGTCAAAGATATACGATCTAGCAGTTCTGCAGAACAGTAGACCTCGTGACTCTAAAGTTACCTATTTAAAACGGGATATTCACCATGTTTTTTTTTTCATCAGATCTTCACCAAATATTTATGAGACCAACATACTCTTTAAAAAAAAAACCATCGAAATCGGATCTCATAAGCCAGAGATATCCAGTAGCCCCCTTTTCGCCCCTTTTTGGAGGAACTAGTCATCCAATCAAAAATCCTTGAACACAAAAAAAAAACTATAAAGTCGTAAAACCTGTATACACCCAGTGTCGTCCAGATCGGTTGTAAATTACGACCTGTACTCGTAGAGGAGAAGCAACAAAGAGACACTCGGTTAGTGACAGCCGGAACCAACAACTTAACGTTCTTTCACACGAATCAATCTACAAACCTACAGGGTAACTGCTGTAGTAATTGGCCACGCTTTAGTAACTGGCCACTCATAAAAAAGAGATAGAAACATGGAGAAGAAGCAAGCTCATGAATGAAAAGGACTAAAAATATTGTTTTGGTCCTCTTCATTCATGAGCTTGCTTGCATTACCTTGTTTCTACCTCTTTTTTAATGAGTGGCCAGTTACTACAGCAGTTACCCTATATCCGTCAATGATACTTTTAACAACACCTTGACTTCAAGTCAAACAAATATCATTTACTAGTATTGACTCCCCCTTTATCTTAGAAGTGGCTTACCACAGAGCTATTTAGGTCAACAGTAATCACCAAGTAAGATTTACGTTTAGCTCTCTAGCAGGGTCGTAGTGAATCTGAAGCCTGTAGCAGAACAGTTGTTATTATGCATAACAGCTGCCTCAGCTTTCCTTTGTGCTCCCCGCTTTGAACCCAGCTAAGTTGAAATCATGTCGAATCTACTCAAATTACCTTTTAACTAGGTTAGAAGGTCTTTTCTGCGTTCAGTTTCTGCGTTTTCTGGTTTCAGTTCCAAATAAACTTATAAGAGTTCTTATCAAAATGTTAAAAATAAATTTGGGCTGTCTCGTGGCTGTATCATCGTAAAAAGTTCTGTTACATAGATTCTTAGAGGAGAGGAGCTCGTGGCTAAGTAATAATAGCCGCACGGGTCGATCAATCAGGTTAAGCTACGCTTGCCGCGTTTGATCCGTGGATGGGATACCCGTTGGTAAGCTGGCTGTCAGACATTCGGGCTTCCGACGACTCGTAACGACTGTCAAAGATCCACGAATGAAAGCCGGTACCAACGGCTTAACATGCTTTCCGAGGGACGGCGACGTCTTGGTATGTAAAGATGGTAGTCACCCATCCACGGACCAACCGCGGCAATTGTAGCTTAACCTGATCGATCAACCCGTGCGGCTGTTATTACTGAGCCACAAGCCCCCTCCCAAAATTACTCGTATTTTTTAGCTAATTAATAAGTTTACAGTTACCTAATAATAGGTCTTTACCTATGAAATTGCCGTTTCATATGAAAAAATTTAAACGAATTTTTTTCATGCATTTTTTATTTGTATTAATCGAAGTAATCACCCATGCAATCAATGCATCTTTGCCAACGCAGTGGCAGTTTATTGATGCCCTTCTTAAAGAAATCAGCTGGACGGGAGGCAACAAATTCTTCAAAGGCATTTTGTATTGCCTCTCGGGTATTGAATTTTTTTCCCGCCAAGAAGTTATCCAAATTCTGGAAAAAGTAGTAGTCTGTAGGCGCAAGGTCTGGTGAGTAGGGCGGATGACGGAGAGCTTCCAACCCCAGTTCTTGCAACTTGGAGACCGTCTGCTGTGCAGTATGAGGTCGCGCGTTGTCGTGCAGGAGCAGCGGAGACGAGCGATTGACCAATGCTGGTTGGAGATGTGCCAGCTTCTCCATCTTTGTGTTCAGTTCTTCACAGTACACATCTGAAGTAATGCTCACCCCGTTTGGTAAGAAGCTGTGATGAATCACACCGGCGCTAGACCACCAAACAGTGACCATCACTTTTCTAAGGGTAAGTTTTCGTTTAGGGCATTGTTTAGGTGCTGAACCAGGATCCAACCAACTTGCTGAGCGCTTGCGGTTATCAAACAGAATCCATTTTTCATCGCAGGTAACAATGCGGTTCAAAATTCCTTCATTTGTGTGTCTGTTGAGCAGTGCAAGGCACGTCTCGACGCGTACTTCGCGCTGGCGATCATTGAGTTCGTGGGGCACCCATTTGTCAAGCTTTTTTACCTTGCCAATTTGACGCAAATGGACCAATATTGGTTTGACGCTAACGTCGAAAGCTGCTGCTAATTCAGCCGTAGATTGTGTATCATCAGCTTCCACTATCGCCTTTAATTCGTCATTGTCGACCAAAGTCTTCGGATGACCGCGAGGTTCATTTTTCAGGTCGAAATTTCCAGAACGGAAGCGAGCAAACCAATAACAAGTGGTGCGTTGGTTTGTAGTGTTAGCTCCGTAAACGTCGTTGATGTTGCGTGCCGCTTGTGCCGCGTTGCTGCCACGACGGTACTCATATTCCATAATTACTCGAATTTTTAACGTATCCATGATGACGAAAAAGATTGAAATGCGATGAAAATGTAACACTAATCAATAAACAAATGACTACTTTTGGAAAAAAAAATCCATGTTTATGAAATAAAATTAATTTGAAATTAGAATTCTTAGCCAAACAAAAATTATTTTGATTTGAAATGGCCAGTACTGCAGAACGGCAATTTCATAGGTAAAGACCTAATATTAGCATAGGTTCACAAAACACGTGAATAACATTTTCATTAGCACTATTCGAATATTATAATAAAATATTTAATAAGCCTCTTACTTACATGCTAGTTAGTTAGTTAAGCCCTTGAGAACTTATTTGTGCTTCGATATTAAGTTTAAAGAAATAGGTTGTATAAATCTATTGATTCTCCTGAGACAATTCAAGTTTTCAGGGTCCTAAAAAACTGTAGGTAAACCATTGACCGTTGTTAAATAATAATATTTTTACCAAGCTGTGCACATTGTCTCGCATCCCAGCGCTGACGGTTCATGGCGAAACACACAGTTGTCCCCCTTCATAGCAGATAAACTAAGTACATTTACTGAACGTTTTGAAAAATATTGTAGCAAAGTATGCAATGTGATATTTGCTCCTTGCTTTAAAACCTAATTACTGGCTGACAAGCATTCGACACTTGTGTTATTACTTGAAAAGAAACAAAAGCTAGATTCAATAGGTTTTGACATCATGATATGCAAATAAACAGAACTTTGACCTATCCAGGGTATGTTCCAAGACATTTTATGGGAGACCAAGCTTTGTAATGTTAATTCAAGGTGTATTTCATATTAGCTACGGGAACAACAGTATCCAACATATCTTTACTTGTAAACAGCAAATTTTGTGAGTAGTCTCCAAGAAATGTGCTAAGGTTAGTATTGTAAGGTTTCATTAAAATAATGAATATTAAATAAATTTTGAATGATAGCTGTGGTTATATCTGAGGTATCCTATAGTATTGCAAAAGGTTCTTCCTATACGTTCTACCTTCTTATTACATACCTAATATTTTAACGATGTGGTGATGATATATACCTTACTAGCTGCGCCCCGTGGTTTCACCCTCGTAGACCGGGATAAAAAGTAGCCTATGTGTTAATCGAGCGTACAAGCTATCTACATACCAAATTTAATTCAAATTAGTCCAGCCGTTTGAGCGTGAAGAAGTAACAGACATACACACTCACAAACTTTCGCCTTTATAATAATAGTGTGATATACTTCGATATTTTTCGATATTCGATCGATCAGGTTAATCTACGCTTGGCGCGGTTGGCCCGTGGATGGGTGACCATCTTTACATACCAAGACTCCTCCGTGCCTCGGAAAGCACGTTAAGCCGTTAGCCCTGGTTGTCATTTGTGAATCTTTGACAGTCGTTACGCGTCTTCAAAAGCCCAAAAGGCTGACAACCAATCCTACCAAGGGATATTGTATTACCCTCAGTAACTGGGTTGTGGCGATCAGATTCAGCTGCATCCGGTTAGACTGGAAGCCGACCCCAACATAGTTGGGAAAAGGCTAGGCAGATGGTGATGTTGATACTTATATATTTTCCTTTTTTACCGTAATAGGTAATACGGGCTGCTACCCGCAACTCCACGACAATGCGCGTATTTTGCGTATGAAATGTATTTTTTACCTTTTATTCAAGAAAGTTATTTAAGACTTCCACAAAAAGCAGCAGGTTCTTTAATAAATGATGAATATGCAATTTTTCACCTCAGTTCTGAAAATCTGCGCCCCTGTAAGTCTTTCAGAGCCGGTCGGTATTTAATATCGCGTAGGCATGTAGCAATAAACAATATTACCTTCATATAAGAAGATAATGGCGTGCAATGCTGATATATTATTATTATATTACGTTGGCAAACCTGGGAGTGCTCGCGCACATTACATGCTGTTAATTTGTGTAATAGTTGTTAGGTTGGTACTATGCGGCCCTCGGGCAAATTAAATGCTCGTATAATTTCTTTACATTTGCATAAAATTTTATCTTTGCTGAATGTTGTTTGCAGAGTGACTCATGTTGTCGAAAGTGGTTACAACTAAAAATCATTATTACTGTTAGTGTACATACAATGTGTGCAAGTTTTTGTAGAAATGTGTTCAAATGACTTTAAATTAAATTAGGTGGTTGGTATGAAGACAATACTTCTCAAACCAGATGCAAGAGAGAATATTAACAAACAGGTAGTGTCAATCATAAATTCGTAACACAATAGCGCTACAAATTTTAATGTATGTACGCATATACGTATGTTTGGAATTTTCTTGTTCTCTTATATTAGAAACTACAATTGAAGCTACTGAAGATACAAATGAAATTACAACTAGCCATAATTTTAATATAGTGGATACCACACATTCTCTTCACGGTTTTCTCATTCTTTGCCTACTCAGTAAAGAATTAGAATCCATCATAAGAGGATAACTTCGAAGCGTGCTTTAAGCTCGGTGTGTAAGTGAAATGGCATTATGGCTGTCCACTTTGACGCGCGAGATAGAAGACACACGCGCACCGAAATTTAAACGCGCTTCGTTTAAATGTCTTATTATGACAAAATGCTATACCTACTTAAATAAATTTTTGGCTTAGCAAGTTCTTAACATATTTATATACCTTCGATTTAAAGCAAATTTTAGTACACAATAAGGAACTGTTTACGTATTAATCGTATAAAACAGAAAATAGGCGGTGCTACTTTGGAATTTTTTTCTATCGAAAAAAAAATCAAATGAACATGTTTTGGTTTTAGTACAGCAGTAGACAATATAGTCAAATAACAGATATGGAAAATCCAAATGATTTAACCATATACATTTGGTTTTATAGGAATTTTTTTTTTTTTTTTTTTTTTTTTTTTTTTTTCTTAAACGGGGATTCACATCACGAAGATAGACATCTAGATTGTCCAGTGTGCTAATAAATAAATATACGAAGATCTGCAATAACTAGTCGTAATTTGGTAAATTTCCCATTTGACTGAGCATTGCAGCAGTCATCGCAATTTACAGGAAAACCCACCCATGTTGGCAGTAGACGTTTTTTCGATGATAATGATGTTACTATATGGAGCCTGCATTGGATGGTTGAGGTAAACGGAGCTAGATTATTTGTAGATTATAGATAACTAACGGTTCCCTTCGGTTTCACCCACGTAGAGCGGTATAAAAAATAGCCTATGTGTTAATCCAGGGTATAAGCTATCTGCATTCCAAATTTCATCCAAATCGGTCCAGCCGTTTGAGCGTGAAGAAGTAACAAACATACATACACACACACAACTAGTCACATTAAATTTTAGCCTTTATACTCGTAATATTAGTGTGAAGTGTGATTACTAAATCGACCCTATAGGAAGGATATCGTAATCACCATATAACATGGTGATTGATTACGATATTTTTTTTAAATACTACCATGTTCCTAAATCATTTCACAAACGTAGGCGGAATTTAGGCTTTGGGCACGCCACAAATGCGGCGATAAGTCCCCTCTTTGAGGAGTGGTTGGAGAGGCGCCACGGCGTCCTCACCTTCCGCCTGACGCAGGTCCTCACCGGACACGGTTGTTTCGGGAGGTTCCTGTTTCGGATAAGGCGGGAGGAAACGCCCGGGTGTCACCATTGTGTGGATCGCCCGGAGGACACGGTGGAGCATACAGTGGAGGTCTGCCCGGCTTGGGCGGAGCACCGCCGTGTTCTCACGGAGGCGATCGGCGGCGGCGATCTCTCGCGTCCAAACCTGGTCCAGGCCATGGTGCGGAGCGAGAGTGCATGGGAAGCCGTCACCTCCTTCTGCGAAGCAGTAATGCTCGCGAAGGAGGAAGCGGAACGCGTGAGGGAGAGGCAACAGCCGCGCCCTCGCGCCCCTAGCCGCCGTAGGAGACGCCCTGGGCGGCGGGAATCGATTGCCGATTCCCGGCTACCGTAGGCGCGGGCTTGCGGACGACGAGTAATGGGCAGCTCGCCGTCCGATAAGGACCAGGCCCGGGTCGACGGCGCGTTGTGTTCCACGCGCGCCTCAAAGAGATGTCAGCAGTGACGGGGTCAATTGGGCCGATGCCGCCGGGGTCGCGGGTAGTTCGAAAGAGATACCGTGGCCCTGGCACGGGCAGCTGAAGGAACATGGGTGGGTTTTAGTCAGTAAAAGTCTGACACGCCCTCCCGCTCTGCCCAGAGCGGGAGAAGTCATTTGACGATTTCCCATCCACAAAAAAAAAAAAAAAAAAAAGGCTGAATTTAGGCTTACACATAAAAGTTGCTAACTTTTGTGTAATGAATAAAAAAAAATTATAACTCGAAAACTATCAAGGATCGCGGAACATACGGTATGGAAACTGGTATTTTCGGATAGCCCTGGGCATGAGGAATCTTTTTTTTTTTATGACAAATTTTAGTCACAAGTAGATAGAGAGAAGCCGTTGGCAGACCAACAGTCAGACAGTTGGACGGTTGACTATAAATCGTGGGTATCATAAGAGCTGGATGAGACTCACACAGAACAGGGAAGCATGGCACCTTATAAATATAAAAAACAGTTCTTCCTTATATCTATACATAATCAGCCTACAATGTTCCCACTGCTGTGACACAGGCCTCCCCTCGGTAAGGGGGATTGGGCCGTAATTCACCACGCTAGCCCAGTGTGGGTTGGTAAATGTCACATGTCTTCGAATATTTGGTTCTAGGATATGCCGGTTTCCTCACGATGTTTTCCTTCACTGTTTTGAAAGCAGTGGTGATGAAATAATTTACACAAAGTAAAGCGCCTGCCTGGGTTCGAACCTACAACCTACAACTCGTAAGTCGTGGCCTTTACCACTGGGCCACCACTGCTCATTATACTACTACTCACGATACTTGTAACTATGCATGGCACAAAAGGGAGGAGGCTATTCTATTAGGTAATTGTTTTGGCATTACATAACGTAAGAGCTGTAGTAATACCGAATATAATCTGCATGTATGTATAATATGAGATAAACAGGTCGATGTTGGTCCTGTTTCGCATATAACCTTGTCACAGCACACGACGCCCTTGGGAAGTAATGAAGCACTCTATTGGTGGCGGAGAGCTCACCAAAAGACGCACAGTACTAAAAAAAATGTGAATGAATGTTGACTCTTTTGGTACACAAGGACACAAAGCCAGCACAACAATGCGATTGAATATACTCTGTAAGGCTGACCAGCTCACACTGGAGGGGCGCTTCTATTGATTCCCGAAACAAAATGTTTTGGAAAATATGAAATCTATTCAACTGACGAGGTTTTGAGGATGATTTTATTATAACAGATTGTAAATAAACTATGACGTAGAAGATATTTTCTGTTTACGTAATACAAAGCCTTGCAAATTAAAGTTTGACTTCGAAAGTAATCTGTCAAAACTGACAGAAATATTACAGTAGCCAAGAACTTGACAGTTACGTAATGATAAGCCAATTAATTCACAAAATTCAGACTACACGTAGTTTCCTAAAGTAAGTGTGCAATTAACCTATGTAAATTGAATAATTTTAAAATATTCCCGGTCGGGCCCATGTCAAGGGATAGAGGAGGTGAAAATTCTAACTAGTTTGACCCGGGAGCTACCTCCCGCTATTCTGATTAACAAAACTTTCCGACCACCGCCCACTAGACAGTTTCATAAATGTCCTGCATTTAAAGTTTTCAACTTAATAATATACTAGTCAAGTTGCAAAATTTACCTCGGTGACGTTTGTACGGAGGTCGCTAAGTTTGCGTCGAGTCCAACTTGATTACTTAGCAACCTCAGGACAAGTCAAACTGAGACAACAGAGTGGTTCTTAAAGGCAATATTTCACAGGAGAACAAATTAAAATACAAAAACTATTTCATAACCAAAGTTTTTTGAGAAAAACTCCGTTTTACAAACCATTATTCTAGAAATGGCTTTTGGTCATCTAAGTAGTGTGAAGCCTCGAACTTCACAGTAGGAGATTAACTGAACTACTAAATAATACTAGAGAGACTATTTAACTGGGGCTGAAGCCATTTGTATTTAAAGCTCAGAATAAATTATAAAACATTCCTACTAGGGCCGAGCCCTGACCAGATTTTTATCTGTCCTCCTATCAAGAAAAACCGGGATCGTTTTTCTTGACAGAAGATATTCCATATTTGAATGATTGAATGTCAGCCAGTATTATATTAACGAGTCTTGATCAAAACATCAATCCTTACAGTGGCTCCGCAGCCTATCAGCGTTCCTATTCCAAGAATATTGTTCTTACTTGGGGGAGAGCATTTAGGAGGTACCTAGGTATTGATCTGCACAAAGCTATAACTTTACGCAGTATCTGCATAATTGCTGTAATATGCAAAATCTGACTAGATACTACCTATGAATGAAGGTTTCCTCGAAAAAAAAGAGCAATTACTGGCCAGGAACGAATTTCCCGCAAGTTCGTTTGCACCTGCTGAAGGTTTTGTATCTCCGCCTCCTATTCATTCTAATTATGAGCCATCCATTCCAAGAGTATGCGATACAGGGCGGTTAATTGCCGAGATTACTTGTGCGTACACGCCCATAGGTCTTAGTTAATTTTAATGGCGCCTAAATGAAATACAGCGCGTGTAAAGTTGTGCGAACTACGCACAAGTAACTCGGCCATTACTCGTCCGTCTCGTTTGTATCAAGCTGAATCTTTTATAAAGACGAGGCGTGTCCCACGGCCGCGGCGGCTCCTCTAATGATGATTTACTCGCGCGAGTTCCCACGGGCGGTGTAATTTTCCCTTAGTAAAGCTAGACTACACACACACCATCGTGTTGTCCGAACTAAAGTGAAAACAAATGAAGAAACGCCTCCGTTTAATCATTCATTCGTGTGCGCCACGTGAGGCAGCTTTATTGAGATTTATTTTGCCTTTTATCGGTCAAGCGATGGAGGCTGTTACATCTGTATCCCGATGCCGTACTAAACCAACGCCTACAATAAAAATTTTGGAGACAGATTTCATGAATAAAGCAGAAAAAATCATAAATAATATAGTGTGTCTAATTAAGCATAAAGTTTCAATGGACATAATATTTTCTTTTAATTTTTAAGAAGGAAATTATGAACTAAGTCCTAGGTACCTGTTTCATTTTATAAAAGAAGCTTCTTTTTGAAGAAGTAAGAATCTTATTTACCTACACGCATTGAATGCCTACACGTGATATTATTTGCGACACAGATAGATAGATATGCCATTGCATGGCCATGCTTTGCATACAGGAAATATTTCACGAGTTATTTAAAATTTTGATAAAAACATTTGAAACGCATTTTGGGTTCACGTCTGTGTGTTGGTAGCGAGTGTTTTGTTTCTTTTATCGAGTCGAGGGTGACTCGAGGGTGCGGGCATGGGCATCGGGCATACGGACCCAACCAACCCGGCTTAATTAACGCGGGCCCGAAGCGAATATTAAATGTTCGCAAATAGACTTATTTGTCCATGTGTCGGCCGTGGACCGTGCCTTACGTATACCGCAACTCGACATTAATTGAGATCTCCAGAGCTTGTTGTACACCGAATTGTACAAATTCAAGGTTAGTTAGCTGGGCAACCGCTTTAAACTAAATGTTAACTGTTAGTGATGTGGTTACGATTCGTTTGTGCGTCCACTAGGAACGCAATTACGTTCACAGCGGCCGCTTTAAACATTAAATTGGTATTAAATAAAATAATTACGTAGGAATTAAATAAATTGAAACACGTGTTTAGGGAACATTTGAACTTTATAATACATTTTAGTGTTATTTGGTTGGTGCCATTTCGAATTTAGATCAGCATGTTAAACCAAATGAAATAACTCGAACACAGCTCGTAATCAGGCTTTATATAAAACAAACTACCAGCTCATGCCAGATTGTATTTAATGCAGATTGTAGAGGCGGCGTTTTTTAAGTAATTTCTTTGAAAAAATGCATTATTTCTTTTGCATAAACAAAAAATTCTAAAGATTCTCGTCATTAAAAACAAGCACCAAGAAAGGTTTTCTACGGTTTCGGAAAAACAGCACATAGATAACAGAATGCAAAATTAAATAACACTTTCGTTCCCAAAAAAGTCCAGATCCTTTAAAAGCGAGCATAGTATCCACAGGATAATATTCCCTCTAGAGTGTAGAACAACCAAGCAACTGAGTGTGCTTCCCGAGGGATTAGGATTGGGCTCACTACAATAGTTTAAGAGGCGGGATGCCGAGCGCACAATCTCTAGCGTTGGAGCGCTATTTTCACCTTTTGAGAGCAAATAAGAATGAGGTGTGAAGTTTATAGGGAGCTAATCTTCTAGTAAGGTGGGAATTACAAATGAAAAATTGGATGCTCTTATGTTAACTTTTTATTTCATGTTGAAGATGGTCTTTACTCAATATTGTACGTTCGAATATTCGACAAAGAAGCCTGTTCCAACAATGAATTCTGTGTTTTTTATGCCTTCCACAAACAAACTTCTTTGAGGGTATTGCAGTCTTTGACCTAATGTAAATAATAAAATTCGTTGGTTTCCTGAAGAGTGCTACATAACTACTACTAACATACAAAGAAACCCACTACTACCCCCTCAATACTGCACTTCTACTGCACTTTTATTCTTACTGAAACCATTACAAAATAACCTAAATCAAACTACTGAAACTTCCCACAATGCGCCGTTTGAAACTCCGCGAACAGGCAACGTGCGACATCTAGCGAATAGTCTTAGAACTAGCGCCAGGCGGCCGACTCCACAACGGAAATAACTAGAGCTTCTCTCGCCAGGATGTGTACGGAACCACGTTTTATTAACTTTGTGCTGAGTGGAAATAACGCTGTGACGTCATAATAGACATAATATCTATTAAAGCGGGACTTTTCGAATTCGTTTTGTTAGGATACGGCTACAATTTTTTCACTACCTAGGTACATATAATTTTGCTGAATGAGTTTTTTTTTAATCAAAACACTATTGTTGATTGCCGGTGTTTACCATTGGTAGGTAGGTATATAAAAACAATATCAGCCTTTATAATTTTGACATAGACAGGTATAGGTTCGAACATTACAAGAGTCGTCAGCGAAACCTTAGAAAGTTATACAATTGCACTTATATTTAGCTATTAATTCTGCCTACATTACCAGATAAGTATACAGAGTGGCGGTTACGTTATGACATTAATTGAAACTACGTATTCAGTACATGAACCACCCAGAGTTGAAATTTTTCGTCGGTTATTAAAAAAAATGTTGTAATTTTTTTGGAACTGGAAAAAAAAACAAAAGTGCAATATCTACGCGATCAAAATGTATGCATTTTGACCGCGTAGATATTACATTACTTTTGTAGGGAACAGCAGATCTTTTTAATAACCAACGAAAAAGGCTCCAGAATCGTATAAGTACTGGAATACGTGGTTTCAGATTGTGAAGTGCCGATACGCGGCGCGAGTAGGTATTTTCAGAAATGCTAGCTGCTTCATACCGCTTGCTCTGCCTCCCTCCGAGCATGATGAGAGAGTTGCAAGTCCTGAAAATAATAACCTACATTTCCTTTTTGAAATATTGTTTCGGGTAATAACGTTTTCACCCCCCTAAACTTTTAAGAAATGAGACAATATTGATGTCATTTTAAAGATCAATACATCTTAATCTAGGAAGGAAGGAAGAAGAACGTACAGAACGTTCTTCTTTTTTAGCAATTCAGTTATAGTTTAATTTAAAAAAATAAAAACGCTCGAGGAAGTTTTTAAGTCAAAAATATAGATATTTAGATGTTATAAAACTTATATCGTACGCAACATTTCTTTATAAAAGAAACTTAAGGGCCTAGTTTTTCATTATATCTACAACATAAAAAGTAATGAAAATTAGACTATGTTTACGGGGTAAAAAGCGTTATCGCTTCTTGTATGAAAATTTACAGATTCACAATCCTCTTCTACGCCACTCTGAAGTACAGAGACAAGCACATCAACCTACCCCAATCTGTCAAATTTCTTTGACAGATTTTCATCTTTACTACAAAGCAATAAGGTTCATATTCAATTGGGAAAATTTTACAGATTGGGGTAGCTTGATGTGCTAGCCCCTGTACTAGTACCTATTGAGCTTAAAATTAAAAATGTTATTATTTATAAAAAAAAAAAAACAGAAGTGAGTACCTTTAAGCGAGAGTGCTGTGTCTTTTATTTTATCTTAATAAATGTTTTCATTAGATAATTCGTTACAAAAACATTGAAATTACCGCGAGCGATAACTTTAACTACATTCTGACCTTTCGCTGAGGTACAATTAAAAAGATACAAGTCTCTACAGTAAAATCATTTCATGTAATTTTTATGCCTATAAATTGAGTAAAATCATTCATTATCTGTCGACACCAACGTTGTTGAAAAGACTTTGCAACCGATATAAAATTTTTACCAACCGATCACCAATTTTTATATAGGTATTTTTTTTATAAAAATTCGGGAATGTCGAAATGTTTTTTTTTCGCAACAAAGGATAACCTTTGATCCCGCACACAATAAAAGTCAAAACAATACATGCCAACTTCATCCAAATATTATGTGACTTCAATATTCTCCCACTGGCCCGTGTGTTTGCAATAATTAGCGGTTGTTCAAATAAACTATTACTTAGCTATGTAAAGTATTTTATCATAATAATTAATGCCGCTCGTAATACACACTATAATTAACATAACTGCATATATTTGGTCTGAGTCACACATGTGCACCCGAATAAATTCGTTGAACTCACGCCACCAACCCTACACCATACACTCTGCGTGTACGCTCGCGGAAAAAAGTGCACGATTTATTTAATAAAAATTGCTAATAATAATCATTGACACGCAATCTTCTTGATATTGACAGTACGTTGTTAGCGCGGCGCATGCGCTAGACAGTTCAGTGGCGACCAGTTTTAAATTTAGATCGGTGTCGCCGGAATTTCGCTGGCCTATTTAGACACCGCAAACGGCAGATTTTAACTGAATTCAAAGGTACAATTGTTATTGATGTTCAGTTGAATTATTCTAGTCAGTGATTTATCAACGATGGACCCGTGTGATGTGAAGTGAAGTGTGAGCTGTTCAGCTGTCTCGGTGCTGTAAAGTGCGCGTGGTTATGTGGACAGACTGCTGAGAATACTGTACCAAGATGTTTGGCAGGACGATTCTCATGTTGTTGTTGTTGTGGACGCAAGGTATTGTAGTTCAGTGCACATATTATACTATACCTACTATTAGCTGGCATGTCCGGTGTGTACTCCTAACCCTATGAGCGTACACATCCATGACATTTAGGTGGCTAAGTTTGTATAGTGTCGTAGTTATACTTCTGTAACTGTGAATGACTCATAGGCAATTATAGGTACTCACTGACAAAAATCACCACGCTCATTGTACGAGAATCATAATTAGATAGACGTTAATGCTTATTCCTTCATCAGTAGAACTTTAGAAAACTTACATCACATACTCAATTATATCCTATAATCCTGCTTACATAAACATGTAGTAGTTCTAAAACAATGAAACTGTTTAGATATATGAATTAGTCTTTCGTAGAATAGAATAGATAACTTGCTATAATTTTTGAAGGCCTTATTGTTGAATACAGGATGTAGCAATTACAATAGCGAATACCTTTTCACAGTCTGTTTAGGGAAAGTAACTTGATGATGATAAAATGTAACTCATTATTTTTTTTTTTACTCTTGTGTAAAAAAAAATGTGAACTATTAGCAGATATTGTGTGCCTATGTATGAATATTCTTGAATTTCGCTATGTGTTTTGTGTTACCACATAGCGAAATTACTTTGGCTCTTTACTCTGTTTAAATAATTTCATCTGTACTGCTCTCAAAACGGTGAAGGAAAACATCGTGATGAAACCGGCATGTCCTAGAACCAAAAATTCGAAGACATCTACCAACCCGCACTGGGCCTGCGTGGTGGATTTTAACCCTCTCCCTCACTGACAGGAGGCCTGTGTCACAGCAGTGGGAATATTATAGGCTGATTATGTGTGTGTGTATTTTGTGTTACTGATTTTTTCATCAACTAGCTCTACATTTTTATGCCAACAATATCAGTAATGCTTACTATTATTTTTGAAAACACTGATAACTAAGCTAAAGCTTGTGCTAGGATTTAGTTCACGTCAATAATGCAAACGGGGATCGAACTCATGACTTCTTGCACGTCATTCTGCGAGTCAATGCCTTAGCCTTTGGTTATAACCTCTTTGTCAGATTCTTTCGAGCATATTTTTGTATATTACTGGCACTAATAATAATATCATCATCATCATTCTCCTACCCTTATCCCAAATTATTTGGGGTCGGCGCAACATGTCTTTTTCTTCCATACTTCTCTATCAATCATCATTTCGGTAGCCACTCCCTTTTTCGCCATATCATCGTTCACACATTCGATCCATCGTTTATTTGGTCTTCCCCTACTCGTATAGCCATCCACATTCATACGCAAAACTTTTCTGACGACATTTTCCTCATTCCTCCGCATGAAATACCCAATTGCCTATACCATGACCACCGAATTCCACTCAACTTTTTAGTCACCGGTGTCACTTTCAGACTTCCTCTTATACACTCATTTCTTATTCTGTCCATTCGCATAATACCAAAACAAAAATAATATCAGCCTATTATTTTCCCACTGCAGGGCAAACTCCTCTTCTCATACAGAGAAGGCACTTGCTCAAGAGGGGTTTGCGATTTCAAACCTTGTTATCTCACGATGTTAATTCTTCCTTCACCGATGTTGATGATACCAATGTTGAAGATGTTTTGTCTAAGATAAACTTAGAAAATACATATAAATTGAAAAAAGTCATATTGATACTTGCACGGATTTGAACCTACAACGTCTTGCATGAGAGGCGAGGCCTTAACCACTCAGCAATCACGACATAATACTATGTGTACCTCCCTGTAGGACTGCCCTTACGCGCAAAAGTGTTTTTCATATGGCTCCAATTGTTTATAATACGTTGCCTAAAAGTTGGAAGGAGCTTAATAATGTACTCTTGAAAAGAAAACTGAAGACATATTTAGTAAATAAAGCCTAATATAACATCAACGAGTTCTTAGAGGAAAGATTTGTATTGACAAGCTTATTTGATTTGATTATTTAATTTTTTGTTTGTTAATTGGCAATGGAATAGTTTAATTTTTTTTTTTTGGATCTTTATATTTTATTACAATATTATTAAATATATTATTACTTAATTTATTGTTATTATAGGAGAATGTTTTAATTAATAATATTTCTTGATACAGGGTTTTTCATTAAGAGCGTTCGAACTTAAAAATAAAATAAATAAACCTGTTTAAGTGATATTGCCACAATTTCTATTTTATTTTAAAGGATATTCGCTGACATTATGTATGGAATATAATTTCAGGCAAATGGCCGCCGCGTCTCCGCTGTAGGTGGTGTATCCTGGCGGACCAATTTTGGATGACATTTTCACATAAATGGGGCTCAATTTCACGAAGAGCCCGAGCTATGTTGGCCTTCAGGGCGGCAATTGACTGTGGTTTGTCTGCATAGACTAGAGACTTCACGTAACCCCGCAGAAAGTAGTCGAGCGGTGTCAAGTTACACGATCTCGGTGGCCAGTTGATGTCGCCACGACGCGAGACGACGAAGCCTTCGAATTTCTCATCCAATAAATTTAATGTTTCCCGTGCTGTATGGCAAGTGGCGCCGTCCTGTTGGAACCACATGTTTGTGACATCCATACTATCTAACCTAAGCCATAAAAAAATTGTTATCATCGTGCGATATCGGTCGCCATTGACAGTGAGCGCGGCTCCTTGCGCATTTTCGAAGAAATAAGGGCCAATGATACCGCCGAACCAAAATCCACACCAAACAGTGACTTTTTCAGAGTGTAGAGGCACCTGATGAATCTCCCGTGGATTTTCGTCGCTCCAAATCCGGCAATTTTGTTTGTTAACAAATCCACTCAACCAGAAATGAGCCTCATCACTGAAGATGATTTTTTTTCCGAAAGCAGGGTCAGTCGCCAAATGCTCTAAAGCCCAATCAGCGAATACACGGCGCTGTCTGTAGTCGTTGGGTTTTAGCTCTTGAGCTAATTGAACTTTGTATGGATGAAAATCCAAATCTCGACGCAAAATCCGCCAAGTTGATGTCGCAGAAAGACCCAGCTCTTGTGCACGACGCGGTGTGGACTGTCTGGGGTTTTCTCGCACACTGTCCCGAACAGCAACAATATTCTCCAACGATCTTGCATTTCTTTGACGTACAGGCACTGCTTCATCGATCACCGACCCGGTTGTCTCAAATTTCTTCATTAAACGACGGATTGTGGACTCTGCAGGACGGCTATGAACGCCATAAATTGGACGCAATGCACGGAACGTTAGGCGAATAGAGCACTGATTTTGATAATAAATTTTAACAATTTCTACGCGTTGTTGAAGTGTGTAGCGTTCCATGGTGAAATGTCACGACTAAATATGTGTTCCTACCAAATTTGACAGTTATCGCTTTAGCAAGATGGCCGCTATGCGCTGTCAAAGTTCGAGCGTCCCTATTGAAAAACCCTTTATTTGCACGTCACATCATGTGGCAAACATGCCTGTACCTAATAATGTTGTTACCATCTTGCATGCATGTATTTTCATGTATGTATGACACATGTTTAAGCAAATAAATATTCTCTATTATTTTTTTATATTCTCTCACCTTTATTTTCATGTATTTCAGATTCAGTAAAGAGCCTTCGTCTGGTAGAGCTCCGGGTGCCTACACATGAGCCCGAAGGTGGCATGGCTCTGCTCGGCTGTCAGTACGACATGGAAGGGGACACCCTGTACTCCGTCAAGTGGTACAAAGACGAACACGAGTTCTACCGCTTCGTGCCTAAGAATGAACCTCCTGTATATTACTTCCCAATGGCTGGAGTTAATGTTGATGTGAGTGAAAAAAAATATATAAGAATACCTACTTAACAAGTTTTTTCCAGCGGCTTCGCCCGCGTGTATGTCGCAAATACCCCACGGGAACGTAGGTACTACCGGGATAAAAAGTATCCTATGTCCTAATGCAGGTCATGGTGTACCCATGTGTCAAATTTCATCCCAAATCTGTTCAGCTATTTTAGCTTGAAAGCGTAAAAAACACACCCACTTTCGCATTTATAATATTAGTTAAGCTAAGATAGTTAGGATATTAAAAATAATAAAAATATATTTCAATTATATTCAATTGTTTGATAATTTACAAAGACAACTGCTAAGCGTGGGGTTCGATTCCAGCCGATCTATTCTGTTAAGAGGCCTATCACAAAATTGCGTTCGGACAGATTAGGTATATTGAAGCACGGCGACACATCGCATTATGTAGCCGTTTATTTCGACTATAATAATTTATTCATATTTTATTTAAAGTATAAAATTTTAATTTCCTGTGAACTAACGTTTATTCTGGTATATATTTTACGTAATAATATATTAATACGTAGTAATACGTATATAATATTATAATAATAATATAGTATGATACGTAGTAAGGAGGAATTTACAGTCAATTCTGAGCGATTTTAGTAGTTTTATGGTTTTGAATGGGATTTTTATAGCTATATTCCATAACTATTTCAAAATTCTGAGGCCTCTAAGGACTCAACCACTATTTAAGAGATTATTATATATTTTTCATTTCATTTTTTTTTTTTCAGTAGATCAATCCACGAGCTCGAGAAAATGTCGCGCATTTTATGAAAAACTAGCTCTTCGGAATTTTGACTTTATATAAAAAGACAAGAAAAAATTGCGAAAAGTAAGGCCGCTACAAACTATACTAATAACTACTCTCCATCACTCAATAAGTCAAAGTTGTTGAAGTCGTTTCAGTTTCTCTGAATAAGAACGCCAAAGTTGGCCATTTAACGCAAAAATCACGGTTGAAAAGTAATAGGCCTCTTAAAATCTCACCGTGAATACTTAAGTGAAGTGAGCTAGATGTGAGCTGTCATTCCACCAGATGCTTAGGGATTAACACTAAATAATTCATTTCAAGC
This sequence comes from Cosmia pyralina, assembly GCA_946251885.1. NCBI lineage: Eukaryota > Metazoa > Arthropoda > Insecta > Lepidoptera > Noctuidae > Cosmia > Cosmia pyralina. Next base: position 21,115,722 of record OX276346.1, read on the forward strand.
TCACTGCACATACAATTTTCACGGTTTTTACGAGATTTTTACAGAATACACCGGCTAGTCAGGCAGTGTTACATTAGGTTTTCCTCTAAGTAATTTCGCATTAGAAGCCCGTAATCTGGAGTTGTGCCTGGTTGATAATCCAATATTACATGGGACTTAAACATAATTGGAGAAATATTGGTTGTAGGTTCTATATACATCTGTCAAACTCTTATACAGGCGTGAAATTCTGTTTGTTATGCTTATATAATATAATTAACAAAGAATTCTTTAATTCATTCGACTGCATAAATTAAAGAAATCATTGTAAATGAGAGAAACAATTAATTCCAAATGTAGCTAATGTTGGACAGGCAACGGTTTTAAAAAGGGATGCAATATTTTATTACTACTTATTTATACAATTTTATTGTTATCGGCAGACTATTTTTGGTTATCTTATGTTTCAGCCGACGTCGAACGTCGCGACGTTCGCACGGACGTAAACATATCGCGGCGGGATTTTATCGCGCACTGGATATTCAACTCTCGGTGTTGAGCCGAGCTTCGAGAATCCAACCTAACAACAACAGAGTGCATCCCAGCGCGTCGAAAAACACACTGTTGGATTTTCAACTCACGGCGCTAAGCAGAGCGTTGAAAATCCAGTGCGCGAAAAAAAATCGCCGCGATATTTTTATGTCCGTGCATACGTCGGCTAACACAACCAAACAGTTTTATGAACAACCACAAAACTTTGAAATACTAACAAAAAATACCTACATAAACCATGAGCAATATGTTTATATAACTACTATATGATAATATTATCTACTAGAGATGCAGCAGTCAAGTTTTCAAACCCCATTTCCTGTTTTTTATGATATTTAATTCAAATCATATCAAATGTCGTACCTAAACGCCATTTAGTGCGAGAATTAGGTACAAGTAATTTTGTCACAGATAATGTCATTGTTAATATTTAGCAATGTAACTGTCAGTGTAGAAACAAGTGGCATTGTTAGATTGCATCAAAATGTCAGCTAAGTACCAATAAATCATTAAATAAATTATTCATGAATGTGTCTATCGTACGATGATTCTCTGTAAGTGCTTATGTCCACCGCTGACGCCACCGAGAACGAGATCACGGCACTGAAGGCGAATAGCGATACATAATTTACTATGGCTGCGTGTCCACCGCACGTCCGTCATCCGAGCGCCGCCCGCCCGTCATCTCGGCCGCTAAAGTTTGGAGTAGTTCGGCGCGACCGCTAGAACTCGGCCCAAGATCGTGACGAACCGCAGTGCCCAATACAAAACGTGTTTGATCATGTCCACACTACTGCCGTTCACCCGGCTTTTGTTTTGTCTATCATATCATAACACACTGAACCGCCGAGTTCCATCGCTATGGACAAACGATCGCCGGCACCGGGACGTCACGTTCGGCTTGAATAATCTCATTTCTCTGTCACGTCTCGGTAACGGCTGGGGTGGACAAACACCCTAACCGTCAAAGGACTAACCTTTGACCCGCACGAGCTGAAAAGAAAAACTACAAATAAAAACTTTAAATCTTTTTTAACTTAAGCGATTGGCGATTCATTTTTATTAAAGCTGTAATTATTATGTATTTCCTGAATCTTACAGGTAAGTCAATAACCCGGTTGACTGCGTACCCCTTACCAATTTATTGCTGTATGTTTGTACACGAATTGTGTTTGCGGCAAACACAATTCGTGTACAAGCGACGTTGTGAAGACGAAACAATGCGGGGTTATTAAAAACAGCTTCCTTTATTGTTTATCGCTCAGGTCGATCGATCAGGTTATGCTACGCTTTCCACAGTTGGTCCTTAGATGGGTGACCATCTTTGCATATACATAGAAAGCACGTTAAGCCGTTGGTCCCGGCTGTCATTCGTGGATCTTTGACAGTCGTTACGGGTCGTCAGAAGCCCGAAAGTCAGACAACCAGACTTACCAAGGGGTATCGTATTACCCAGTACTTAACTGGGTTGTGGAGGTCAGATAGGCAGTCGCTCCATGTAAAATACTGGTATTCAGCTGTATCCAGTTCGACTGGAGGCCGACCGCAACATAGTTGGGAAAAGGCTAGGCAGATGATGAGAGTCAGAAGCAAAGACAAAGACAAAATCATTTCTGTCAATTAGATACTTTTGAAAGTACAAAAATTCATGAAAAGACTATTGAGTTGGATTGCCTATTCCTATACGTCCGTTGGAGAAGAATGGGCAGAAGAAAATCTTTAAAGAAAATACACTTCTGGACACATCTTTTGGCCCACCTTGTATTTTCAGTTTCGTTTGGTCCTAGCTAAAATTTTATATTAGGTCGAGCAAAAAGTTTTTATGCAGTTTTGAACCTGGCACATTCACAATTTCATTCAATAGTCTTTTTTTGAATTTCGAACACAGAATTTAAAGAAACAAAAGACATTTTGGAGCCTGTTTGTTGATATCAAACAAGCGAATACTAAGAAAACTTGGTTTTATTGGTTTACTTGGATTTAATTCTTGAAAAAGTGATTGATATCTTTGGTTTTGCAACAAACATTACTTATTCTTAACATTAAGGTGAGGTTTTATCAATAATCTATGGATACTTCACCTGAAGTCGCCGCCCAAGCTGTGGCACTTATTCAGGCCGGACACAGCCAAAGAAACGTGAGTGCTCAACTTAATTTAAGTCGATCTGCGGTCCGAAATGTTTATCGGAGGTACCTAGAGACTGGCGGCTTTGTTCGTCGCCAAGGAAGGCCACGATCTCGGGTCACAACTGAAAGGCAGGATCGATTCATCGTGACGACCAGCTTGAGAAATCGTCACCTTACCTCCATTGAGATACAAAACCAACTTCGCGACTTCCACGGAGTATCTGTGAGCGCTCGAACTGTTCGGAGAAGGTTAAAAGAACGCGATATGGTACCACACAAGCCAGCTAATGGCCCCAAACTAACGCGAGCCCACCGAACAGCGCGCCTTCATTTCACACGCAGTCATTTAAATTGGACACAGCAAGATTGGAGCCGTGTACTCTTTTCTGATGAGTCTAAAATTGTGTTACATGGCAATGATGGAAGGAAGAAGGTCTACCGACGTAAGGGAGAGCGTTTCGCACAATGCTGCTTTGAAGAGAGGGTTGCTTATGGCGGTGGCTCATGGACTGTCTGGGGCGGTATATCCGCGAGCGGCAAAACTCAACTTGAGGTTGTTACAGGACCACGGCTGCCAACATTAAATGCTGAAAGGTACATTCGTGAGTGCTTAGAACCTCACGTGATACCATACGCGGACTATGTGGGCCCAAATTTCCTTTTTATGCATGATAATGCAAGAGCCCATGCGGCCGGCATCGTCAGGGAATATCTTCGGGATGTAAACATCACAGTTATGGACTGGCCAGCCAGAAGCCCAGACATGAACCCCATTGAGCACATGTGGGACGAGCTAAAAAGATGTGTTAGGGCTCGTCAGCCAGTTGCCCAGACGATGCAGGAGTTGAAAACTGCCATAGAAGAGGAATGGGAGATGATCCCTCAAAATTTCATAGAGCGGTTGATAAACTCTATGCCTAATCGTATGAGAGCTGTGGTAGATGCCCATGGAGGCAACACGCGTTATTAAATTAAACCTATATTTGATAAAACATGTTTTTTATTCAAAAATCAATTGCCTTTAACAAGGCGCATATCCGACTTGTTAGGCGTAGCTCCATGTCGTATGGTATTCTGAATTCAAATTTAAAACAATACGATCGAAAAAGATGGTAAAATGTATCAGGTTTAAAACTGCATCAACAGTTTTTGTTCAATCTAGCAATCATATTTCGGTAGGGGCCATCGAAACCTAAACTCTAAGGTGGGCCAATAGATGTGTCCAGAAGTGTACATTGTACCTACAATATTTTTATAATAATAATGTGAAAACGCAAGAGCAGTGGTGGCCCAGTGGTAACGGCCCCGGCTTACGAATTGTAGGTCGTGGATTCGAACCCAGGCAGGCGCTTTACTTTGGTTAATAATTTCATCACCACTGCTCTCAAAACCGTGAAGGAAAACATCGTGAGGACGGTTTCCTCCTCCTATGTCCTAGAACCAAAAATTCGAAGACTTGTGACATCTACCAACCCGCACTGGGCCCTCGTGGTAGTGGTGGGACGCCTTCTCGAAGAGAGAAGGCCTGTGTCCCAGCAGTGGGCATATTATAGGCTGATTATGATATGTGAAAACGATGCACCTAGAATTAAAACCGTACCTAATACAAGTAGGTGCAAAAAGCAACGGCACTTACATTAGATATGTTGATAGTAGCATGGTGCTCACATTTGCAAATATTGCAACCGAAGGCGATAATCACCAACATTATATCATGTATGTAGTACTAATACATAGTTTATTCCCTTCATTGATCCCAATTAAAGCTGATGATGAAGTAATTTAGTTTTGTTAATAATACATATCTACTTATTAGTAAATGATGCGAATCATTAGCTAATACTTATTACAGTACGGCCGATTTATCTCTGCTAGTCCGAACTTCGCGCAGATGGCTGCGCAGTAACATTTTTTAGGAACCAAATGGCGAAATGAGGCGAGTGTCAGTGGGTTCGCGACAATTGCGGCGATAAGTCTCCTCTTTGAAGAGTGGTTGGAAAAGCGCCACCGGCGTCCTCACCTACTGCCTGACGCAGGTCCTCACCGGACACGGTTATTTCGGGAAGTTCCTGTTCCGGATAAGGCGGCAGGAAACGCCCGGGTGTCACCATTGTGTGGATCGCCCGGAGGACACGGTGGAGGTTTGCCCGGCTTGGGCGGAGCATCGCCCGCCGTGTCCTCGAAGAGGCGATCGGCGGCGATGATCTCTCGCGTCCGAACCTGGTCCAGGCCTTGGTTCGGAGCGAGAGTGCATGGGAAGCCGTCACCTCCTTCTGCGAAGCAGTAATGATCGCGAAGGAAGAGGTGGAACGCGTGAGGAAGAGGCAACGTTTGCGTCCTCACGCCTCACGTTAGCCGCCACAGGAGACGCCCTGGGCGTCGGGAATGATAGCCCATTCCCAGCCACCGTAGGCGCGGGCTTGCGGACGGTGAGCAATGGATAGCTCACCGTCCGATAAGGACCAGGCCCGGGTCGACGGCACGTCATGTTCCACGCGTGCCTCAAAGAGATGTCAGCAGAGATGGGGTCCGATAGGGCCGATGAATGCCTGCCAGGGTCGCGCGTTATTCGAAGGATATACCGGGCCTGGCACAGGCAACTGAAAGAACACGGGTCGGTTTTAGGCAGTAAAAGACTGACATGCCCTCCCGCTCCGCCCAGAGCGGCACAAGTCATTCAGACTTGCCAAGATATTTCGGCCGTACTACAGTGCGGCCGAAATGTACCCAAGTGAAATCATCACCAGCCTAGTCTTTTTCGGCTTCTTTCTAATCTAATCAGATGTAGCTGTATACAAAGCAAATATTAGGTGTACAAATATGTGAGTCTGGATGTGTACCCGGTTGATGGCAACTGAGATGGCTAGCCCCTATTACATGTAGCCCGCACTGCGAATGTTATTCGGTTTTATATTCAGTGTACGGCATTGCAACGAGCTCGACTTTTAAATCGCCAGTGCGTATATATGCTTATGATAGCATGTATTCGCGCGATTGTTAATGACAGTGCGGGCTAGGCCCTTGTGAACTGAGGTAGTACATACAGGTACGAGTACACCTCAGCCTACTGCCTAATTCGGAATACAGAATTCGGGGAATACACGCGTGAAGATATGCTTACCTAAGTTCTGTGGAATAAAAAAACCGGCCAAGTGCGTGTCGAACCACGCACAATGTAGGGTTTCGTAGTTGAAAAGAATTTATCCCAAAAACATTGTAATCCCAAAAATATTTTTTATGCGTTAAAATTACAAATTAACTGTTTGGACGTTTTCCTTTACTTGTGCTATGAGACCTTGCTTCTTGCCAAATTTCATGACTCTAGGTCAACGGGAAGTATCATAGAGGTTTTGATTTACTTACGAGTATTAAATATGTCGCGTAAATGGCCGTATTTTTTTATTGTGTTGACTTATAAGCTTGATTTTTTTAGAACTCTAAGGGACCATAGACTTACGTATTTGATATTAATTTCAACTTGATATCTCCATGCGTTCCTGAGAAAAAGGGTCTAGATAAATTTATAGACAGACAGACGGATAACGACAAGTGATCCTATAAGGTTTTCGTTTTTTCCTTTTGATGTACGCGGAACCCTAAAAAGCAAAAATTTTGTCATTTCATTTGACTTTTTTGTCTTGTATGTACTGTTTCCTGTTGTTTAGTAATAAATTCTGATTGATATAAATATTCCCAATGACAAACTGGTTACGAAGAAAAGGTATTTTTATAAAAACAATAACATATGGAACCGTTCTGTGCAGTGACATCATTGATTGGATTTGATGTATTTTTAATCTTGAACGTAACGTTTATGATGGAATAATTTCAGCTGTCGCAAAATTTTGAAATTATTTGTTTTATCTAGATGATTTTTTTCTTCTGACAGTTCTATATTTTGGTCACTTTAGAGTCTCTGGCTCAATATTCTTGTAGGCATCTACGAAAAAATTTAACAACTCTCTTTTTGATTTTTGTATTTCATCGAACTTGTTACAAACAAACTTCGGAGTCGTCGTCATGGAAAAAGCTATCTGTAACTTCTGAACAACTATTCGGAATATCAGCAATACTTGGAAAAACTCCGAACTCACTAAGTAGTTGCTCTTTACTTCGAAAGTACGAATACTTAGACCTTCTTCAGCATGTTCACTCAATAAACCTTGTTATACGTGTATAGTAACTAGTTTTTTTTTAAAGATATAATCCATGTGAATAAATATGATATCCAATCAAAATTTCTTGCTTCAGAGCATAACTTGATTGCTCTGAGATTCCCGCCAACTTTCGCCATCTGACAAATGGCACCTGTCAAATCCTTCATTTCTTTTTTTTTATGGCATCGTAAGACTGTCTCAACGGTCATGCCATGTGTATGTCAGTGCCAGTCAAGACGATTATACCTATGTCGACCGGTAATGTGACGTTATTAGTGTACATGTTGACGGTAATAAGGATACACGCGAAGTTGTGGGTGGCCACATGGTAATTCATGGTGTGCCGCGATAAACAATATCTACTTTTGTTCTGTACCTATTTATTTATGTACTTTTATGTGTTTAAACGTGTACTTCTTTCTATTAAAATTATACATTTTTATGTAGGTAACATAATTTCTAGATTTATTGGCTTCTTTTCCAAACATGACATTTACTTGTAGCTTCTATGACATACTTTCCTACGCATTCATAGTTCTCTAGTAACATAACGGATTTATCGTCCTTAATGACAAGTACCTAAGATGTTGAAGACGAGGTTAATTTTCTTAAAATTCTCCTATTTCGTATATTTACTAACAGGTTTTATTTTCTTTCTATTGCAGATAGCGCGCTCTTCAAACACAGTGGTGGCGCTGGTAAACCTGACGCAGGAGTCTTCAGGACACTACCGCTGTGAAGTGAACGGCGAAGCGCCGAACTTTGCTACTGTTTATAGACAGAAATACATTAATATACATTGTAAGTTTGTCTTTTAGACTGTTTCGTATCTAACACGTGTCGAAAGACTTGTCCCTTATAAGCAAAACACTATTCATATCAAGAGGCCGATGTAAACTACGGTGTTAACAGACTGTCTTTTTTATTGGCTACGACAAGATTAATAATTAAGATTTAGGAATTTTTATAGCGTATGAAAACCGCCAAGAAAATTTGTTGTGATTTATTTTTATGCATGAATGGCAAGAAGGAAAAATGAAAAGTCAACTGTACAAAAAAGTAAAAAACCGGTCAAGTGCGTGTCGGACCACACACAACGAAGGGTTTCGTATAGTTGAAAAGAATTTATTCCAAAAACAAACTTTTGCCTTGGCCAGAGGCGTTGACATACAACGTGGCAATGCCGCCAGTCTCTTTGGTACATTACCAGTTGACAGGATGCGGATGAATTTTTCGACGCCATAGTTTAATTTGTGAATAGTTTAATGTTTGGATATAATTTTGCTATTTTTATTAATTAATTAGGCATAGGTACGTTATTATTTACGTAAATATTATTTTCATCCTGAATGGAGCATTACAAAAACAAACTTAACATTATAGTATCTAATTTTGAACAAAGTAAATTATAGTTGAAAAACATGTTCATACATTAATATACGTCTCGGTTATTTTTTTTTGTAATCGCAAAAAACAATTTTTTACAAGTTACAATTACAACAACTATACAAAAACTACAAATTAACGATTTTCGGACTTTTTCCTTTACTTGTGCTGTGAGACCTAGCTTTTCATGATTCTAGGTACCATGTAGGTTTTGATATAATTGAGAGACTCGAGAAGCTTGATTTTTTTAGAGCTCCAAGGGACCAATATACCTACATATTTGATATTAATTTCAACTTGTACCTCCATGCGTTCCTGAGAAAAAGGGTCTTGACAGACAGTCATACAAGCAGACGGACAACGAAGTGATCCTGTAAGGGTTCCGTTTTTTCCTTTTGCGGTACGGAACCCTAAAAAGAATACTTAAATAATTATTTTGCGGCAGCAGCATGCGAAAAGAGTTCCGACGTCGCTTTATAGGGAAAGGATAAAGGGGAAGGTTAACAATTTAAGTTTCGGAGTTAGACGACGTTCACACGGACGTAAAAATATCGCGGAGATTTTGTTTCGCGCACTGGATTTTCAACGCTCTGCTGAGCGCCGAGAGTTGAAAATCCAACAGTGTATGTTTTTTCGACGCGCTAGAATGTACTCTGTTATTGTTAAGTTGGATTCTCAACGCTCGGCTCAACAACGAGAGATGAAAGTCCAGTGCGCGATAACATCCCGCCGCGATATTTTTACGTCCGTGCGAATGTCAGCTTACACACAAAAACAATGAAACCTGAACTCTCACTCCAAACATTTATTTGTCTTAAGATTAAATGATGGGGCAAAATTTTAAGCCATTTGAACCGGTCGAGCGGTCACAAAAAGGTTTGTTTTAACATTATGTTTGCAAGACTTCCTCAACAAGAGTGATGCTCGGGAAAACTTGTTTGAATAAGTTCAATACTGTATTTATCTATACTTATTATAAAATAAAGTCGCTTTTCGTGCTTGTCTGTGTGACCACGTTGTTCTTCTAAATTACGCAATGAATTTTGATGCGGTGCATTATCATTTAGAGAATTTATTCCGGAAGGTTTCTATGTATACCTAATACATTAATATTTAACTTTTTTTTAGATTTATTTATTTATTTGTATGTACATATTAAATAAACTAACAGATTTAAAATAATAATATGTACATGGTATATAAAAAAGGAGGGGAAAGGATCATAGGGCATTAAAAAATTCGTCCGCATCGCTGTCAACAGGAAAAGTTTATATTATATATAAAATATTTAACTTATATATACTATAGAAACCTTCTAGAAAATGAGGAGCTCGTAGCTAAGTAATAACAGCCGCACGGGTCGATCCATCAGGTTAAGCTACGCTTGCCGGGGTTGGTCAGTGGATGGGTGACCATCTTTACATACCGAGACTCCTCCGTGCCTCGGAAAGCACGTTAAGCCGTTGGTCCCGGCTGTCATTCGTGGATCTTTGACAGTCGTTACGGGTCGTTAGAAGCCCGAAAGTCTGACAATCAGTCTTACCAAGGGGTATTGTATTACCCAGTTACTGGGTTGTGGAGGTCAGATAGGCAGTCGCTCCATGTAAAATAATGGTATTATGGTTAGACTGGAAGCCGACCCCAACATTGTTGGGAAAAGGCTAGGCAGATTGATAATATAGAAACCTTCTCGTTTTGTCAAGTCGTAAAAACCATGTGAAAAAGGGCCGGGTTGCTAGTTGATGAATAAAAATAAACAATTATTATTTTATTTAGTCACTGATGATTACTGATGAGTGATGATTGTACGAGTATGTACTTATGTTCTTTCAGTACTTCCAAAAAGCGGTCCCCGCGTGGTGGGTCTCAAAGAGCAATACAATTTCGACGACTTGGTGGTCGCAAACTGTTCACTGCCTCCATCCCGTCCGAAGGCCCATCTGAAGTGGCTCGTGAACGATAGGCCTGCGCCCTCTTCCTACGTCCTGGGACCCTGGTACCGGGTGTCGGCTGAACGGCCTGATGCTGCAGAAACCATTTTGCAGCTAAGCTTCTTCGCGACCACCTCTGATTTTATAAATGGAGCCATCAAATTAAAAGTGAGTGTTTCAGTCATAGATAACAGTTTAATAACTTAATTCATTGCTAATCGTACATCTCTAGATTTGTTACAATTCATTAGGGTTAGGTATTTTATCTGTTCTGTGGTTAGGTACTATGGACAAAACTTAAGCATGCTCACTTAAGAAAATATTCCTGTGAGAGCGCAGCTACTGACCAACGAACATTGTGCGATCGAGTCGTGAGCCGTGCATGCGATTATCGCCTTTGAGGTGATCATGCGGAACTTTGGCCCATAGTACCTCTGAACTCAGTTTTTTACAAAACACATGAAACATTCAAAAGAATGCCTTGTCACAAAAACCACCCTAGCAAATCCAGCTATATTTCCAAAATTCGAAAAATGCATTTGACTCCTTTGACCACTTTTATCTATATTTTCTAGTGACGGGCCGTCCCATCTCAAAATCTCGTGTTGGTTCATTTATTTATGTTTGTTTTAGTGCCAAGCCACGATAGCGCCGCTGTACCAAAGAGAAACAGAATCCACTCATTATATAGCGCTACCTTTTACTATCGCTACGGATGTACCTGAGGCAAAGGAAATCAAAGGTGGGTAAAAGTAAATAGAACAATACAGTCCCACAACTTAAAATTAAGAAATTTCAATATAAGTTTAATATAGAAAGAGCACTTTGTTTCCTCCTGGACCTCATACCTAATTAATCTTTACGATTCTGCTTGACCAATGGATTGGTGATCGAAATGGTTCTAAGGAGTATGTAACTGCCAGTCTTTTATATTCTCTTAACAGAAGAGATGATTGCATAATGTTTCAACACCACACGGCACATGTACAATAATATTATTTTATCTCGCATTTTATTTTCAGATATCGCTACTTCGGTGGACAATTCGTTAGCATCTTTACTTATACCAATTTTATTCTTAATTTTAATGTAATAACATCGTGATACAGAAAAGCATGGTCGCCACAAATCTACACAAAATGTCTCAAATTATTTGTTCAACGAATCTTTCACGGTTCACATTTCAAGTGTTTTGTGGCGAAACGTGGCGAATACAGTGTAGAGCGTTTTAGATACGGTTAAACAATTCTTTGGAAGTTCACAAAACTTGAACATCAGGAAATGTACGTGTACGTGTGTGCACATACGTATGGAGTAAGTAACTAGGGAAGTTGGTCTGCCACGAAGCAAAACGCTCGCAATCTTGAATACTGTCGTTTCGGAACGTAACAATTATACTGCCTTAGTACGCTGTGCACTATGCTGGGGGAGAATTGCTCTGCATCCCTCGTTGAACAGCGTCCATGTGCCAGAGACATCAAATCAAGGAATTGTAGTGTGTTTAAATATATATCGTAACAGTATTTTTGTGCAAAGTTAACTTTTCAAAGTATTCAAAGAACGAACTACACAGAGACTTATAAATAGCCACATAAGCTTTTTCTCAGCTGACGTATGAAGTGCGGCTGTGTGTGTCATGAAAGACAAATAGCGGGCCGGACCTTTTTTATTTCTTTTCCAATAAAAAGTAGTAGCGAAGCGAAATATTTTCGGCCTCTTGGTCGAGATGCACTTCCCAACTGTGAATACTGAAACCACTGCCTATATTTTATGCATTTGAACTTCATTTGAACTATTTTCTTTATTTTAACTGCCGTCTTTGACTGTGTACATTTTTGGCTACCTTTCAAACGAATGTAAGAAATAAAGACGTAAGTTATTTTTCGATGTAGATTTTAATATTGTTTTACAAAATAAGTACTGCAGAATTGTATAAATATAATTCCTATTAATAAATTCCTATTTATAAGCATAATAATTATTATACAGGGTTACTTGTAATTCGACGTATTCCTTGCAGGACGTCATAATAGGGTTAAAATGCAACAAATTAAGGACGCTGTTACAAATGGTTAGTCAAATCAATACTTTTTTACACAAAAGTATGTTTATTAAATAAAATGCTTTACATTCTTAAAATGTGTTTTGCCCAAACTGTTGATAGATTTGCATGGTACGATTCTGAACTATAAATATAATTTTAGATAGGTACAGTTTCTCAATAATTCTACCGGAGTGAAAATTTTTACTTCGGTACATTTATTGAGAAAATTAAACACACACACAAGAACACACACACACATTTTAAGAATGTAAAGCATTTTATTTAATAAACATACTTTTGTGTAAAAAAGTATTGATTTGACTAAGCATTTGTAACAGCGTCCTTAAGCCACCAAATGCTGTTCCGAAATTTAGTATTGTTTTTGTAATTTTTGTCTAAGACAAAATATAAATTGCGAAAAATAAAATGTTTAATGCCAAAGTTTTAGGTATTTTTCAACTTTTAATTTTTAACAAAGATCTGCTACGGCATCAGCTATGATAATAACTTAAATTCTAGTAAAGTCGCGCTGTAAATCAATTTTTGAATTGTATTTTTCATAAATAAACTAAAAATCGAACTAACTTAAAAAGTATTGAATTTCGATAGAATATTTGGTGGCTTATTTTTTTGAATTTTAACCCTACTATGACATCCTGCAAGGAATACATATAGTAACCCTGTATATAAAGCTTTAACATAATACCTAATCATGAAATACAAGTTGAGCTTGAAATTTAAAAAGAAATAATCGCAACGACCAAAATGTGTAGGTAAAATAATTTTAGCAAATCCTGCGGGATTGGGGTGAGATAAAAATGCTCCTAGGCCTAGAGTAGTATTTAATAAAATTCTGTGGCACTACTATGCGGACTTGAAGAATTAAATGTATCGACTACAGCTTGGTATCGACTCAGTGTCACCTACTACAGTTCGAGATACGTACGTATGGATCTCGTCCTTTTCTAATGCAGTGTATAACCTACCCGTGTTATTTTTATTTATGTTTTTTTCGTGATATTTTGATGCATTCGAATGTAATAATTATATTGTTTTCTATGCATTTACACTCTTATTTTCTTGAATTGTTTTTGTTAATATTATATCATACTAATTAGAAGCATTGTGATAGCAATTCTGCTTTGCATGAAAACCGATTGTACTTTATAAATAAAGGAACTAGTGAGTTAAAGAAACAAATTGTTTTTTTTTTACATAATTTATTTACAAAGCTATACAATTTATTTAGGTTTGTAAGTTTTGGACTTACTGAAGCGTTTTGTGTATATCGTTAGAGAGTCGATGTCGTTGTTTTGTTATCAATATCCGGAGCCTCGAGGGCCACTGGGGCCACCGCTGGGGTAACCTTCTTCTCCATTGTCTCCACCGTTCTGAGAGCCTGGGCGTCCTCTGCCTCCGTTCTGGCCTCCGTTCTGTCCACCTCTACCTCCGGTCTGTCCACCTCTACCTCCTTGTGGTCCATTCGGTCCTCCACTTGGGTAACCGCCGCCATCACCTACATTACCACTAGGGAAACCTCCATTCTGTCCACCTCTACCTCCGTTCTGTCCACCTCTACCTCCTTGTGGTCCATTCGGTCCTCCACTTGGGTAACCGCCGCCATCACCTACATTACCACTAGGGAAACCTCCATTCTGTCCACCTCTACCTCCGTTCTGTCCACCTCTACCTCCTTGTGGTCCATTCGGTCCTCCACTTGGGTAACCGCCGCCATTACCTCCATTACCACTAGGGAAACCTCCATTGCTTCCTCCCGCACCACCGCTGGGGTAACCACCACTACCACCCTGTGGGCCTCCACTTGGATAACCATTTCCTTGACCACCGCCGTTCAAATCTTCTGCACCAGCTTGGGGTCCACGGGGTCCTTTACCATTCCTTCCATTACCACCACCATTACCACCAGGCCTTCCACTGGGGTAGCCCATGAAGCCTTGACTTCCCGAATCTCCCGGTCCAAAGCCACCTTCTTGGTATTGTCTAGGGCTACCTGATTGATCCTGTCCAGCTCCTGGGTAACCGCCATCACTACCAGGACCTCCTTGAGGATAGCCGTGACTTCCACCTTGTGATCCTCCACCTCCTACAAAATAGCAAATTTGAATAAATAGATTTACATTCTAGCTAGGAACCTTTAGTTTTGAAACAAAGTAAAAAGAAACTTTTAGAGAGTATTAACTTTAAATGCCTCTGCCTACCTATATTAAAAGCATTCAACCTTCTTCAATAGAAAATCTAGTGTATGCTTACGTCAAACCTATACATAATTAGCCTATAATGTTCCCACTGCTGGGACACAGGCCTCCTCTTGGTGACTCTTGGTGATAGGGAGTGGGCCGTAATCCACTACGCGGGCCCAGTGCTGGTTGGTAGATGTCACATGTCTTCGAATTTTTGGTTCTAGGACATGCCGGTTTCATCACGATGTTTTCTTTCACCGTTTTGAGAGCAGTGGTGATGAAATAATTTACACAAAGTAAAGCGCCTGTCTGGGTTCGAGCTCGGCCTACAACGCGTAAGTCGCAGCCGTTTCCACTGGCGTCAAGCCAATACGCAACAATAAATATTATAAAAACTAGCTGCGCCCCGCGGTTTCACCCACGTAGACCGGGATAAAAAGTAGCCTATGTGTTGTTAATGCAGGCTAGCTATCGATATACCAAATTTCATCCAAATCGGTGCAGCTGTTGGAGCGCGAAGAAGTAACAAACATACACACACACACACTCACAAACTTTCGCATTTATAATATGAGTGTGATTACCTCGACCAAAACCGTTCCCGGAGCCTCCATTACCACCACCTGAAAAAAAAGAAATATTATAAATAAAATAAACCGAACACTTATTAAGTACGAATTTGAACCAGCAAGTAAATTCAATTACCAACAGCTTTGTTTAGGTAATGCGCAGATTAGTTCACATTAATTTTACAACGAAAGTAGCTAATTTGAAACAACAACCATTTTCCTAATAAAGTGGATGATTTTACGAAAATTAAAAGGAGTTTTTAGTAGATATTAAACGATTAAATTTTGTATCAAGTCGTTGGTTTCGTTACCGACCGATTTCTGGTAGATTTTTAAAGTCTTTCTTCTAAGTTTTTTTGACAATTATCCAGCTCTAATATCTCACTTAATTTAATTAATGAGAAATCTTGGAAACTTTTTAAATGTAGCCTAGCTTAAAAACTATACACAGGTGTCGTATCGCCAACCAAGATAATGAACCAACCCTCGTATCGGATCTGAGGCATGTATCCCTGCAGGCCGGCCTCGTACTCGACAACCTGTCTTCTGCCATCGGGCAGCACTACGTTATACTCCCCAGTGGCCAGGTCGCCATCACGCTGCTCAGAATGACCAAATTTAGTACCTGTCTGAGCGTCGTCCACCTCATAGCTAAACTCGTATTTAGCCGGCTCCTGAAAAGCAAAAAAAAGTATATGCTATAGGTACCTACACAAGATACACGTTCTTACCCGGTCTAAACAAAAGTTTGCGTGGCCTGTTTTTATGAAAGACGCTGTGTATGAAAGCAAAGCTCTTTTTATTTTATGAGGGAATCTTATTTTTTGCATAAAAATGATTAATTAGGTATGCTCTAGGAGTTGTGTAGACAAAGACAAAGACATTTATTCGTCGGATATGGATATGTACTTACATTAGATTGTCCATCATCATAACTTGATCCACCACGACCATTGCCTCTCCCGCCCGGACCGCCGGGACCACCGGGACCTCCAGAACCGCCACCAAAACCAGGCGCACCATACGACGATGACGGCTGACCACCTGACCCGCTGTTGAATCCAGCTTGTGACTGTGCAGAGGCTTGAGAACCAGCACTAGGAGACAAATAACTTGAGTCTGGCGTTTGAGATCCTTGACGTTGGTTGCCAGACTGACCACTACCTGGAGACGAGAACCCTCCAGTAGGCGGTGGGCCATATGAACTGTCTGGTCGTTGACCGAATCCTGGCCCAGCCCCATTTGATCCTTCTTGCTGGTTTGGTAGACCGTAAGAGGATTGTGGCCGCCCTCCGGGACCAGCAGGACCACCTCTGCCACCGGGACCACCAGGACCACCTCGGCCGCCTGGTCCCCTTCCATTACCACCATTGCCACCATTACCTCGGCCTGGCGGACCGTATTGTGAATCGGGTGTACTTCCTCGATTGAAATTGCCTTGTCCTTGCTGAGAGCCAAAACCTTGAGGTTCTTGTCCGTTACCTCTTGATGACGGTGGACCATACTGCGTATCAATAGATGAGCCTGTTTGTCCATTAGAGTAAGAATCTTGAGATCCAGAAGGGCTTAAACCACCACCAGGTTGAGATCTGCCGCCTGATCCACCATTACTTCCAGGTGGGCCATACTGCGACGACGGTCGGCCACCAGAACCAGATGGAGGGAGGTAGCTGTTTACTGGAGGCTCGCCTTTGCTTGCCGGCCACGCAAGTGCGCTTAGCAAAAATATGTACTGAAAAATATTAATACAATTTTAAAAAGCGCATTTTATACCTACGATTGGGGTTTAACGTAAGGGAGGAACTTCGTCGTACTATTGGGAAACTTTATACGCACAAATAAAACTTAATTTAAAAAAAAGTGAAAACCGACTTCAAAAACCTAAAACGAATAAAATAACTTTCTTAAAAAACTTAACAGCTTCTGAAGTCCGAGCCAAGCTAAGGTGCATTGAAGAACTGAAGACACTTCAGAAGCTGTTAAGTTTTTTAAGAAAGTTATTTTATTCGTTGTAGGTTTTTGAAGTCGGTTTTTACTTTTTTTTAAGTATTTTTTATTTTCATTTTAAGTTGAATGTACAATTACAGTAAAGCCCAAGACGAACTAAAAGAAGAATCATCAAAATCCGCTTAGAAATTACGGCGATACAGTACATTTATGCATATAACTACGTACATAAGAATAACTAACTAATGTATTCAGATTAAAACCTTCCTGAAAGTATGTAGATTCCGGTAGTGAAAGAATCAGCAAAATTGGTTCATTAGTTTTTGAAAAAATCGCGGACATACATATATACATACAGGTCGAATACAGAACCTCCTCGGTTAAAAAAGGCGCAAAATAATACTTGTTCTATACATGACATACGCATAAATTCGACATGGCACAAATAGAAAGTATGATGCACATAAATCCATGTAAACAAACACTTACTAAAATCATCACTGGGGAGCTTTCATGAAACCTTAAAGTAAAACTAAGCTCTGAAGATGTGTTACTTTACAAAGTTTTAGCTTTTGAATACATTAAATTTGAATAGTCGCTGTTTATATAGGAAAGTTGGTACTGGTGAGCGTGATACCGATACGATGCAAGAGCTCACGCGTGAGTTTGCGTCTAGTTTCGTGCATCTGCCGCGCTGCCGTCACCGCGGCGCCCGCGACGCGTCACCGTGGGACTACCGGCTGCGCGGGCGCATGCAACGAGAAATAATGACTCCGTTACGTGACGAATACATACAATTAATATCGGCAAAACGCTTCCATTTATTTTAAAGTAAATGTTTGTATGTCAGTAGTTCTAGCAGTGCAGAATTTATTACCTGAGAAGTAATTTTCAACATTATTGTAAACATGAAGTACTATTTACGGGATTGATTTGTCAGTTCATGTTGTTTCAAATGTAGTTCCTCTTTGGATGTTTCATGCCACTGAAACAGGCCATGGAGTTTCTATTCCGGTCCTTCCATTTCTATTCGTATACGTTTCTGCACACAAAGACTATCTTGTTCGATGGACATTGATGTGTGATATGCCACAAGTTGAATGTTTTTAGGAAAAATCTCGTATTGGATGGTAATTATTGGGGTTACCACGCTATGTAGGTATATCTACATTCAAAACTACACGCAGTGTGTTCTTTCATTTGACTAAATATAATTCTTTTGTATTGAAGGTGTCAACAAGTTTCACTACTGAATTTTTATTCGTATATGTAAGCTATGTAACTACTCAGTAGTTTAACTTATGTTTAAAACATAAGACCTTAAAGGCAATAATCACAATCATTTCTAAATCTGATAGTATACATTGCCATCACGCATCGTCTAGAGAGGTCCTAGCAAGACACTACATTTTTACCTTACGAAGGCCATATGAGTGAAACCGAGGCGGTGAATCGGTGACTATCACTAAACTTTAGGCTGCGTCTGTACATACATATCCAGATAATAACATAATCGTTATAAACTGCGTACAACAATATTACAAGCCATAAGACACAAGCGAAGATGAGTGAAGATAAAGCGTCGTGTCGTCGTTAAAGTGTTATGTGTCAAACCTAAGAACCTTTCTGTCGCCTTCAAATAGCCCTTGACGATTATAGCCTTCTGATGACTCCTTGTCATTTCTGTGATGTTAATAGCTGTTGTTATTTGGTTGCCACAAAATATAAAGACGGCGAGTATAGACCACCAGCTTAAGCATCAGCAGGCCTTTCTTCCTAAACGCTCTAATCGCGTAGCCCGTCATACGAACTAATTTGGAAAAAAATGAAATCGAAAAATCTCCCATTTAATTTTTTTTAAAGGAAGTTCAAATTGTGCAGTTAACGTAATAATAATAATTAATTAGAGCGTTGCACAATGATTATGGATATAGCGGTCCCGCATGACGAGAACCTCGTGAAAGCTGAAAAAAAATAAGCAGATCAAGTATCTTGACCTGGCTCGCGAGGTTGTCGACATGTGGGATGTGGATACAGCAATCGTTGTGCCGATAGTCGTGACGGCCAATGGCATAATAGCCAAGAGCCTCGATCAACACCTGAGGAGGCTCTCGTTAGGCAGCTGGATCAAGGGTTTGATTCAGAAAGCGGAACTTCTGGACACGGCGCGTATCGTTAGGAGTTTCCTCTCTCAGCAGCTCTGACCACCGGTAGCTTGGACCCTGTTCCCGATACCGGTGGGCTACTATTTTTTTAATATTCTAATATTTGAAAATGTAATATAAATTTTATATATTTATATATTTATATATTTTAGTGTTAGCTTGTACATTGTAATTAAGATAATTAAGTAACTTGTAATAAAAATAAATAAGTAACATGTGTAAAAAAAAAAAAAAAATATAAATGTATATATTAATGGAATAAAGGAAATAATAGTATAATAAACCATTTATTTTCAGTTAACAAAGACCCAAAGATACATACCTAAACCTAAGTATACATAATAATATAGTAAAATTTTAATAAATAAAAAATAAAAAAATACGATGTAGGAGAGGGCGACGAAAAGTACGCTGGTCTGTTACACGTTGTTGTTTATGCATGGCAAAGCCGTTTTCTCACCCGCCTCACCCTTTTCTTACAAGTCAAAGGTTTTGCGGTTCTTGTGGATTTCGCTGAAAGTAAAACCGAATTTTATTGATCCAGGCAAAGCCAGGCGTTCTGATATTTATTACTAATATATGCGGTGGTTTATAAATGGAACATTGTATCCGTGATGTCGGGCCGTGCAGTGATCTGTGTCATCCTCGCTAGTTAGCTAGTCGTGAGTGAGCGCGTTGCAACAGAGGCAAGCCGCCCCTACCTGCGCCCGCGCAGCGACACCGACGGCGACGCGTTGATATCGTACTGCGAAACTTTACACTTATAATGAGGCTTATGAGTTCACGATTTTTGGAGTCGTTATTATTGTGTCTCGAATCTCATAACAGTGTATTTATGGTTATTACTGTTGTAGTCGCACCTATAAAATGTCGTGTGCAGTTGAGCTTGTCCTACACTCATTTCATAAAGTGGTAGTGTGCATTTTGAGGGTTTCTTTTATTATTGTACTTATTGGTTTTAGTCCTTTTTACTCCGGGATTTTTGCGATCTATCATCTCAGTAAAGTAAGTGTATATGTCGTAGGGAAATGAGGATACCAGAGATTTCACGAAATCCCTAGGGATACCACGAAATAACGGTGGATGTCGAATATTCTTGTTTTTTTTTTTTTGTTTATCTTGTTTCTTTTTTTTTTGTTTTCTTGTTTTTTTTTTTTGTTTCTTGTTTTCTTGTTGTTCTTGTTTTTTTTTTGTTTATCTTGTTTTGTTTATGCTTCTTCTCACTAAAAATTTTTAGTGATATGACAAAATATCAATATAATGTCAGTGATATGTCGTTTCATTAAACTAAATCTAATAAAATGTCAAAAAAGCGGTCACTATTACAGAAAAAGATTCGAGTCATGCATTTGTCTCGCTTCCATTCGTACCGGCTTGGCGTACCTACTTGTTATTTTTGATAAAATAGAATTCACATAATAGAAAAAGGTAAAATATCTCATCGTCAGAATATGTTTAGTTGATTGAAACTTTAAAGTTTAATCTAGTAAAAATCAATTGCCGAATGTACGTATGCGCATCACTTCAAAACGGTTGCACTTGTTGGCTAATTCTTTTTTGTTGCGTTTGTAAATGCTAGGACAAGGTTTATATTAAAAAAAAAACCGGCCAATTGCGTGTCGGACCACGCACAATGAAGGGTTCCGTAGTTGGGATGAATTTATCTTAAGAACAAACTTAACATTGTAGTTGAAAAATATGTTCTCCCATACATTCAAACTGTAAATGTAAGTTTGTTTTCACAATATTGATACATTTACCATGTTATTTTAAGACCACAGATTTCTTATAGGTTTTCCTGTAAGCTACAGATAAAGATCTATTTTTGTATTTTTTTCAAAATTTTAGGCTCAGTACTTTCGGAGATAAGGGGGGAATGGTCAATTTTCGTCTATTTTCTTAAATAACTTTAAAACAATTTATTTTAAAGTTATAAAAAATATATTTGAGACCCTCATAGTAAGCCCTTTTATTTGGCATGCCACATGGTGTAGTTTACAAAAGTTTTTTTTTTAATTTTCTTATTTACCCCCCAAAAGTGACCTCTATATTCAAAATTCATTTATTTACTTTACCCGTCCGTGTTTGGGTCACAGAAATTCATATGTGTACCAAATTTCAACTTAATCGCTCCATTAGATTCGGAGCAAATTGGCTGTGATAGACGGACAGACAGGCAGACAGACGGACAGACAGACAGACAGACAGACACACGAGTGATCCTATAAGGGTTCAGTTTTATCCTTTTGAGGTACGGAACCCTAAAAATATTGAAAAATTGTACGGAAAAGTGAAAAATTCCGTAAAAAAACGAAGTTATTTAAAAAAGCCAAAAATATCCGACTGCAGTAAAAATATCAACTGAAAAGCGAAAAACAAGCCCTATAATAAAAAATTGTAAGAGCAATTCCTTATAAGTAATGCACCATGCAATTATTTTTTATCGATACGTCGTTAACAAATAATAAAATTTATACTATTATTTAAATATAACTTAAATATTGGAAAAGGTATTCCAGGCCAACAAGCCAATTAGTCGAAATGCCACTTTTTTTTCAAGAAATATGTTTTGTCGTCCATTGCTTGTCCCCGCCTGCAATACCTTTTCCAATATTTAAGTAATATTTAAATAATAGTATAAATTGTATATAAATAAATTTGTTAACGAGGTATCGAACAAAAAATAATTGCACACAAGGACATTGCTCTTACAGTTTTCTATAGATTATAGAGCTTGTTTTTTCCTTTTCAGTTGATATTTTTACTGCAGTCGGGTTTTTTTGTTTTTTAAAATAATTTTGTTTATTTCACACTTTTTAGTTTTTATTAATGAAAGAGTGGTTTAATGCATGATACAAATGAGCTCTGCGGTAAAGAAACATTAGATACTTAATCTAGATAGATGGAAGTCGGATTAAACATTTTACATATTAGTTTTAGTGTTTAAATCTCCTAGACGTTGAAGCTCTTTTAAAGAATTGTCATCATGTGGCCGATTCAACAACTTTTTGGGATCAAGGACACTGATAGCCAACCCAGCTAGTGTTATTACTCGGCTGAGAGCGACGTAAGCTTGGCCCTTTGCAAAAACATGTGAGCTGAGGTCCACAACGGCCCTATCGAGAGTGGTGCCTTGTAACTTATGTAGTACGTATTCGTGAAATATTGAAGAGATAACACTGCTTTGTTAATGGTTTATACATAGGTACATTGTAGGCATTTACAACTCAACAAGAAATAATTACCAATTACTTTTTGATTTTCCTGTATTAATGGTAGGATCAAAGTGTTATAACGTATTTGTATTTGTAATGGGCTATTTATTAGGTTTCATTTGAGACCCCTATTGTTATAATAAAAAAAAAACATTTTTTTATTGCCTTCCATTTTTTTTTCGCGGAAGCCATATTGATATATTATACCCGATAGCACTCCGACAATTAAGACGAATCGAATGACACCTTATATGTTAAAATCCGTCAAGCCGTTTAGGCTGCAGAGCGACACAAAGAAATAAACATTGTTGTCATTGTTGTTGCTGTTGTCGTTGTTGTCATTGTTGTAGTTGTTGTTGTCATTGTTGTTCAATTTCGTGAAAATATACAATTTTGTGTTGGTGTGTTACATTGTAGGAGTATTGCAAAAACAAAGTAATATGTATAAAATTGAACCAAATCTTTCAAAGATTTGGTCCCATTTTCTTCATAAGTACACCCGTGCGAACGTGCGAAGCAACTAGTATCTAATAAAAATGCCTCAGTTAATTTGTAATTTTGTGTTATTATTCTAGGTATCCATCAACACTTTTCTTATTTTACTAGATTTAGTTTAGTGAAACGACATATTACTGACATTACATTAGCATTTTGTCATAACACTAAACATTTTTAGTAAGAAGACGTAATAAACACAAATATTCGACATCTACCGTGGTTTCGTGGTATCCCTGGGGATTTCGTGAAATCCCTGGTATCCTCATTTCCCTACGACATATTAACTGTATTTTTCATATCGACTTTCGAAACATGTGCGTCCAGTTTCTATGATTGATTATTTTGGAACACCATTGCATGCATGCATTCGATACAATTTTGTTTATTGTTCTAGATCTCAGGAGTTCGCATGAATTGTTTGTAAGATCAATTGCTAATTTGGACCTAACTACTGATGGCATAGTGGCATACATTGTACACTTTTAATGAGTATCGGACCTCGAACTGATAAGGGCATTACCTGTTCATTCTCACAAACCAATCATGACATTAGAACTGACTTCGATACCTACTTGGTATTAGATGCCAAATATTGCAACATGTTGCATGAATAACAGTTATATTCTAGTATAACTTAGGAATATTCTGAGGCTAATGAAGCCATTACAATAGATTCTAATCCGAGATATTAACAATATATATTATTTGCGTGGAAACATGCTCTATATAATACCTATTTAATTAATTCCACGAAACCTCAAGATCTGCTTTGGTCCATGTAAGTATTGCCTAATAAACAGCCTAATACGATTCGTGAGTTACTCGCGGACTTACCGAGAATCGATGATCCTCATTGCTCATCATTATCAGCTATTCCTAATGCATAAATCCTACGTCGTTATAGCCGAGGCTGGTACAATTGTGTTGCACTCTGTGTCAATACTGGAAAGTGGGTCAGAGAGACAGATTGATGACGTATGCTGGCACATCGCTCCAACCGGCGACCCTTTGTCAATTGTATGTACATCCCTGCTGTATGTTCACTTAAATAGATTGAATCGTCCTGCCTGGCTCTGTAGAATATCTGCAGGCAGCGGTATTTGCTACTTTGATTTGCATGCTTTGCTGATTAATTTAAAGACAGCCGTAAATGTATTTGGTCGTGTTACATACCTACCGTTGTTTGTTTTATTCGCTTGTACAGTGCTAGAAACGACGTATGTGCAGGTTCAATTTATCATCTGCTTCGTCTTTTCCCAAATGAAAAAATGTTACAACAATATTTTAGACATGTAGCGGCATCTACATCGGCACAGGCGAACTACGCATCATAATGACGTCACGCAAAATCCTGCATCGCGTAAGCGGAGTTTACCGCGCGACTAGCATAGGTAAATACAACGTCCCGACATCAATTGTCGGGCCGTTGTCCGCCAGACGCAACAACCGTCTGGTCGGAGAATCCTCCCTTTTCTATAGAGGATGAGTGAACTTTACACCCTGTTCCTCATATACCTCTATACACATAAGAGTCATAGATCAGAAAGCCAATTCACGAAGGTAATTAAAAACGTTCAAATTCTCGGCGGAATCGCATCTCCACGACAATCAATGTCAAAAACTCGTCTAAAATGTATGAAAATTAGAGATATTTTTGATAGATTAGAAATCCAACGTTCTGAAAAATACGGGAATGGCCCTTCGATATCGGGACCGAAGCCAAAATCAAAATGATGGCAAATAAATATGATCATTTGCGGAAGGCATTATACAAGTGGCAGCACAAATATGAGACATCGAAGGTACACTAAAACCATCTGACGAGACAAAAATATAGGCCAATAAATAAATAAATAGGCAAAAAAAATAAAATAAATAAATATAGGGCAATATAGGTTCATCGGCCCTTCTTTACTAAATGTACCTTGTGGGGACGCCAGTGACTTCACGGACCCTGAGCGACTTCGGGAATAGTTAGGAGATGGCATTTTGGAGTGATCACCGCTAAATGTAGGGTGCGTCTCATATCATATATAGATAGTTGGTATATTTTTATTACAATAACGTTCACAATATGTAATAAACGTGAAATATACCAACTGTTGATATAATTTCTTTACATATGTATAACATGTTTATACTCTAAAACTTATTTCGTATAACGTTATTGGATATAACGTATAATTAATCGAAAATCATTAGGTCTATCGTTTAAAATATATATTGATACCATCATTATTATAACACCCCTATTTAGAGCAATCCGAAATTTGGGTTAGGTAAGGTTAGAACAGTGACCAAGGCGAGCGAGCGAAGCGAGCGTGCCGCGGCAGCGGCCGCCGAGCGCCAGATCCTCTTTATTGTTGGTGAATAATTTGGGTTAGGTCAGAACAGTGACCATTACCTCTATTGTTGGGGAATCATTTGGGTTAGGTTAGGTTAGAACAGTGACAATTAACGCGCGAAGGCGAGCGAGCGAAGCGAGCGTGCTGCGGCAGCGGCCGCCGAGCGCTAGATCGTCTTTATTGTTGGTGAATCATTTGGGTTAGGTTAGAACAGTGACCATTACCTCTATTGTTAGGGAATCATTTGGGTTAGGTTAGGTTAGAAGAATGACCATAAACGCGCGAAGGCGAGCGAGCGAAGCGAGCGTGCCGCGGAAGCGGCCGCCGAGCGCCAGATACCCTCTATTGTTGGTGAATCATTTGGGTTAGATGAGGCGGTGAATGTCTCGTATATTAGACTTTGAAAGCTTTTGCTTTGTGTTTTTGACTAGGCGTTTTATCATATTAGATTAAATAGGTTTTATGTCTTTTGAGTGGTATATCAAACGATTTTATATTCAATGTATGTTATGCTTATAAAAATTAGTTACTTTAAAATTATATCAATCGTTTATTATATTAACTGATCATTATATAAAATAAAATTATAGATTCAGTTGTTATATCTTGTAAATATTAGAGATTTTATAATCATATCATATATTACTTACCCCTAAATGTACCTTACTAAGACACCGCTACTCGGGTACATTTAGTAGCAACAGTTTAAAATAAATCATTACTAAGTAATTATATTTCGACACTAAACAAGGATGCAAGAGCGAACAAAGCGAGCTCGGGGCATTGAGCACCCCGACCCGGACAGGTTAGGTTCCAAGACCACCAACCACACCACGAACCACCTGGTGGTCCACGAAGGGGCCGGCGAGGTCTATTTCTAAACATTGAGCCCCGCCAAGCGTGCTCCTTACTAGACTACGCCTTACTATTTAAAAAGCTACCTTATCTTCATACTTCATTATTAATATTCATATATATTTTTTTTGTTATTTTATTATATTATTATTATTTTTATTCATTGGTGGCCGCAGTACGTGAATGGATCCACAGTTCCCTACATAATAAGGTGGCCATAGATCTGTTTTTTTATATTTCTATGAAGGTGGCAGTCCTACCACACGCCGATAACCTAAATCGCGCGTGTGTGTGCGTGTGTAATGTGTCTTATATAGGATATTATATGTGTTTGTTTATTGAAATTTTAATTTTTATATTTATGTGGTTTTTTTTCTGGAAATAAAAAGATTTCTTTTCTTTTTCCATTACATTACAGACGCTTTCGCTGTCCGGATATATTTAGTAGTATGTAGTCACGCAATACTAGGTCCTAAATATACCCGATTACGATACTCCAACTCGGGTATGTTTAGTAGTTAGAAATGATGAAAGCCCGAACCCGACCAAAACCCTATGCAGAGCTTCCACAAGGTACATTTTGTAAAGTCGCTTCATCGGCTTCAAAAAAATGTGTCACCTACAAGCCTACTTAGTTAAATTCAAAAGAAAGTAATACCTCGTTATGATAAAAAATATCTGACATCACTTAGGCAGCATAATGTAAAATCTGGCAGTAAAGTCCATTTCACGAAAGAAGTCCCGCAGACGCAGCGCTGTATTCGCGCGACATAATGTTGCCAGGGTTAATTATGGGGAAATCAGGGGAAATAATTTATCGTTCATTTACTTTCATTTTATTAACTACTACGACTCGAATATTTAGATAAGAAAAAAAAATATTTTTAATATACCTACCGTATATATGTACATATTTGATGACCATACTGCTAAGGTCAGATTAGTGAAAAACAAATCTTCCTGTATTTTCTAAAATATAAAAAGGAGATGTTCGACCAACTTTAAATTAGAAAAATAAAATAACATTTAAAAGTTTCATTCAAAGTTTTATTGAATAATTATGATCGGTCATACTATGATCACTGTCAGAAGAGTGAATAGAAACAGAATCAGATTCTGTTTCACTATCACTAGCCGTGGATACAATAAATCGATCCATTTCTTCATCCATAAGACCATCATTTTTTAAATATTCTTCCTCCAAATGCTGTACATGTTTACATTGAGCTGCCCAATCTTCCGCTTTAACAGTCTCAAAAGCCTCTTCTGTTAGGCGTGCAATTTCTTTTGGATCCACGTTTTTATCCGCTACCCGTCTCTTTACAAGGCTCCACTTTTTTTGTGATCGGATTTAGATCGCAGTGGTAAGGCGGCAATTTTAGCAATTCATGATTGTGAGATTTTAATAATGCATCCACGGCATATGTAGGTGGACCTTTGTTTTGTTTAATTAATTCAAATAATACAGCTTTTGTCCAAGTATCTTCAAAATATACTCCCTTTTCTCGCAGCCATTCCTGCATGTCACGTTTAATACTTGACATTGTAGGCGCTTTATTTATTTGAGTGCAGTGATACGGAGCGTTGTCCATTACCACAAGTGACCTTTCAGGTAGGTTAGGAATGACTTTTTCACTCATCCATTTCAAAAAATTACACTTCTGGACACATCTATTGGCCCACCTTAGAGTTTAGGTTTCGATGGTCCCTACCGAAATATGATTGCTAGATTGAACAAAAACTGTTGATGCAGTTTTAAACCTGACACATTTTACCATCTTTTTCGATCGTACTGTTTTAAATTTGAATTCAGAATACCATACGACATGGAGCTACGCCTAACAAGTCGGATATGCGCCTTGTTAAAGGCAATTGATTTTTGAATAAAAAACATGTTTTATCAAATAAAGGTTTAATTTGCCTCCATGGGCATCTACCACAGCTCTCATACGATTAGGCATAGAGTTTATCAACCGCTCTATGAAATTTTGAGGGATCATCTCCCATTCCTCTTCTATGGCAGTTTTCAACTCCTGCATCGTCTGGGCAACTGGCTAACGAGCCCTAACACGTCTTTTTAGCTCGTCCCACATGTGCTCAATGGGGTTCATGTCTGGGCTTCTGGCTGGCCAGTCCATAACTGTGATGTTCACATCCCGAAGATATTCTCTGATACACCTGCAATAAAATGAACAAGTTTGAATGATTATTTTCGTATTTAATTACATTATTGTTGAAGTTATCACAATTTTTTGTTGTATTGTGGTAATTTCTTTTAAAAATTTCCATAAATAAAATCATGCATTAAAAAAACTTAATTCCAATCTGTAAGAAATCAATCGGGAAAAAATCTGTATATGGCAGCCCCAAAATTTACCTGTCATGGCGGCGACTCTCTTGCGAACATTGTTTATTGGTATTAAAACACCGTGATTCTTGAGTTCCGCTTCACAGAACTCCTTCACTTTTAATATCACTTCTCGACCTGCACTTTTTACAATTTTTGGCATCGTAAATAAACCTTATAACGCACTAATCCAATAATAAACTCACAAAATATCTACCACAACAAACGCACCTTGATTACATCGACGAACGACAACATGGCCGATCTCCCCATCTGTCAAAATTAGTTCCACAATTGTCCGCGGGACTTCTTTCGTGAAATGGACTTTATATTGTTTTGAGTTTTCTTCTATAACGCAGTCATTGCCGCTCATAGACACCACAGATTACTGACGGTAATGTTTGACAGTAGAATGACATTTCTACTGTCACATACACAAGAAGCGATTTTTTTTTCTTTTTGGCACCTGAGTCGATGTCGGCTATCCTGTCAGTATCAACTATGAAATTGATACTCGCCTACTTTAAGATGGGTAATTGATACTGGCAGTATAGTCCATATTGGCTCAGTTTTCATCATTCTAAGCCAGGCCGCACACCTGAGCAGAAAGCAGCAAGTATACAGCAAATGCTTTAAATCCTTCAAGTGCCAAAAGTATTGAATTTGCTGTACGCTTACTGCTTGCTCCTCAGGTGTGCGGCCGGGGTTCAAGGTGACACACCTTTTTGAAGCCGAAGCAGCATCTTACATTTTGGTGTCGCTTGTCTCGTCAGATAGTTATGGTGTTCCTTCGATGTCACATATTTATACTACACAAATGATCACATATATTTGCCGTCACCTTGACGACAGATATTAATGCATCAATCATGAAGTCAGATATTATTGCCGAGCTATCCATAGATATTTATGCTCGTGACTGTACCTATAGTTGTTGATTTTCTGTACTTTAGACTGCTCTACGTGTAAAAGTACCTCAAGTATTTAATTTAGCAAAGTGAAGTGTCATGCAAACCCAGTCACCGACTGTGACGGACACTTTTTTGTACAAAATAGATTACGGTAGAGTTACAACCCTCAGAACTACAAGCAACTACGGGACCGTGACAATCAATCTCAGTCGAGAAGTTTACAGTCCACATTGAGATAGTCGGTACTAGCTAAAGGGCAAAGGGTGTGCAATGAAAAATATATTCGTTTTATTATTCTTTTTAATTCTCGTCTATTTACATAATAATTAATATACATTTCGTTTACAGAAACAACATAATATCCAATTGAGTGTTTAATTTTTCACGATGGCAGATTTATTATCATTACATTCATCATCATTTTTATTTCATTTTACATTTGAAATCCTGGCTCTAATATTATTATTACAGAATACCCCGAGCACCTATTTACTCATGAAGTCCCAACCTTCGGAATCGGAAACCAATACCAAGCCAGAGTGAAAACACGGTGTTTTTATTCCAATACAATTTCCATCTAAACATAAACAAAACATATTAACAACACGATGGGAAACAGTTAATAACATTGCTTTAAATGTTGTCACAAGTTTTTTTTTTTTTTTTTTTTCAGAAAAGAAGCTAGCAATCATCGCTGAAATTTTTTTATCGTAGACAGCTTTAAAAACAACTACGGTTCTCAGAGAAAAAAATCATTACAATAATTCTTAGTATTCTACATAAAATGTAGGAGTATTTTTGAATAATCAACTTTATAATTATAACATTAAAGTAGAAATTGGACTAAAAATAAATATCTTTAACAAAACATCGTCATTCTACTAGATATTACTTACTATGTTATTTTACTATTAATATCACTACGGTACCTCAGAACAAATAAAAAAACCAAGATATAGCAATGTCAACAGTGACGTGAGGCCGGTTTCGTAAACATGCCTGCAGTTAGTGAGGTGTAGTTTGGTGTAAATGTGTGCGTGTAGGTATGCACAGAGCGAGGTGTAGTTTTGCGCATGCTTCACTGTATTCTTCGCAGCGCTACGAGTATGTCTTGGTTTTTTATTTGATCTGAGTATCGTACTTACTTCTTAGGCGTCGTCCTAATTGGCTTCGATCGTACGAGCAAACGATGCGATTTCGTCGCACGACGAGATTAAACACACACATTTCTTTAGTGTCTTAATTGAAGCTTGCAAGTCATCGCGCAAGCACAGGAACACATTTTCATCGCGCGACGAAAACGCATCGTTTGTTCGATCGATCATTAGCCAATTAGGACGACGCCTAACGGCTATCTCATCTATCACAGTTAAAAGGTACCTACTATCTACCTACTACAGAAGTACTTATAGATTACTTTATTTACATTGTATCAAAATATATAGAAAATAATAATGTTGTAGAGCTTTTCTTAAAAGCTTTTTTACTTGTCCTTTTTGATTACCTATTGAATTGCAAAATAAGCATTAGTGGAAACATCAAGGATCGGTTCTTGTAATAGGTAACCATGATTTTAATAACATTGTTAAAATTGAGAAAATTAACACAATTATAAATAACTTAGGTGCGTAGTACTCACAATATACGTGTAATAATATGCACATATATTTATATATATACTGGATGACTTTTTTTACCGTCTCGAAAAAAATAGGGTATATTCGGTGAACGGAGTAGAAGCCTGGCATATCGTTTTTTTTTTTTTTTTTTTTAATTAAATAAAATCCAAATTCAAATCATAATGCAGATTGCATATTATTTGAATTTTGATATTTTTAAAGGATTTATTATTTTTCATCAAAATTTATGTTTTTATTGTTCTACAATGAAAAGTTTACAACGAATTTGTAGTATTTATTGATACTTAGATATTTTTTCTGACTAAGCTATTAAAAAAAAAAAAAACTAGGTATGCCATGCGCTTCTACTCCGTTCACCTAATATACCCTATTTTTTTCGAGACGGTAAAAAAAGCCATCCGGTATACACACACACATAATTATACTTATGCATGCATGTACATATATATGTATATGTATATATATATATGTGTGTGTGTGTGTGTGTGTATATAATAGGTTGGGGAAAAAGTTTCTTCGCATTTTTTAAGAAAATTCAAAACATTTTTTAGTATACATTATTTATATTTATCTAAAGTATGTAGGTACCATTTTGTTCGATAACTTTTTGCCATCTTGTAGGTAGGGACATGATCCCATTGCTATAGAAATTTTGGGACTTCTGATCAAAATACCGCGACAAGTGGTTTTGGTAGTCCTCTCGTGATGTTAACCTGACACTGTCTAAAGAATTCTGAAAATACCGAAACGGGTGGAAATCTGAAGGTGCAAGGTCAGGACTATACGGCGGATGCATTAACACCTCCCAGCCAAACTCTCTTAATTTTTGCTGAGTGTCTAAAGATGTGTGAGGTCTAGCGTTATCATGATGAAAAACCACACCCCTTTTGTTGATTAATTCCGGCCGCTTTCTCTCAGCTTCTTGCTTTAATCTCATCAGTTGTTCGCAGTAGAGTTCAGAATCGATGGTCCTGCCTGGTGGTAACAGCTCATAATGAATAATGCCCTTCCAATCCCACCACACACACAGCATCACCTTGTTGCGAGTTAACCCGGGTTTCGCCACAGTCTGTGAAGCCTGACCGGCCTTTGACCACGACCTTTTTCGCACGTTCTTGTCGTACGTGATCCACTTTTCATCACCAGTTATCAGCTTCTTCAAAAATGGTTCGGTTTCATTACGTCGTAATAAAGAATCACAAATGAGTACACGGTTCATTAGGTTTCTTTCAGTGAGCTCGTGAGGTACCCAAATATCGAGCTTTTTTGTGTACCCAGTTTTCTCAAATGCGCCAAAACTGTTGCGTGGTCAATTCCCAGTTTTTCAGCTACGTTGTAACTACTGATATGCCAATCTTGCTCCACTTTTTCAAAAATGGCATCCATTTTATCCGTAATAGGGCGACCAGAGCGACGTGCATCTTTGACATCAAAATTTCCGGATTGAAAATGCTTAAATCAAATTTGTGCTACTTTCATAGACACTGCACTGGGTCCATAAACATCGCAAATTTTTTTCGCGGCTTGCGTTGCATTTTTATCTTTTTTGTAGTAAAATTTGAAAATGTATCGAATTTCTTCATTAGATTCACTCATCTTGACAGTACGAAAAACAAATGAAAATCACACATTTTCCTAATTTGAATTTGGAATTATGTTCTTTAAAATTTAAACTTTCAATGATACCAAAACCAGCCAGATACAAATAGTATAGCCAAAGATATTTTATTTTAAGTTCATACATACTATAATGCGAAAAGACTTTTTCCCCAACCTAATATTTGTATGTGGATTGCTTCATGTTCAATTTTATATTAATTACTTTGTTTTTGCAATACTCCTACATTGTAACACACCAACACAAAATTGTATATTTTCGCGAAATTGAACATGAAGCAATTCACATACAAATATGTTAGTATACCCTGCCTAGATATCTCTTTTGTTGACTGTACCTACTCATTTAGCTCGGAAACAGTGTAGGTATATTTGTTTGGACACCGAAAATGTACCTTTTCGCACGATCTGTGCTATTTTTTACACTGCCTATTTTCGACCTTGCTCGCTACAATGAATCGACTTTGGCGATAGCAATACGCAGCAAAGTCAATTGCGAAGCATTTGTCTAAAGGCATAACTGCGTTTAATGTTTTGTAAAGCAATATGCTCTCTCTTTACTGTAGGTACAATTACAATTCATTTTGTTATAATTAATAAAAATGTTGTGTTTTTATATTTTGTTTTTGGTTTTAGAAATACCTCTTTCTTTGTTTCTAGGTTTAAATAAGACATTAAATTTTTATTCAAAAAACATTATTTTGTATCATGCACTTCAAAAGCTTAAATTACGAATCCTATAATTTGCTCGATTTTGTTTGATGGAATATTTCCATACTTACATAAACAAAATAGGAAGGAACGATCGAATATACATACATAAATTGTATGTTAAAATGCCGACCTTCCTTTTCTGATGTAGGTTAAAAACGGTGAAAATTAAGGTTGTTTTTAAGTGTTAAAATACAGTTTGTAAATTATAAAAGTAATTATTGTCAAATCCTTATGTTGTCCTTATATAATCTCAAACTATTGTCATCTTTATAAAAATAATAAAGATTTCTTCATTATTATTGAAACCGTAGGATATAAGCATTTAGCTCTTATATTAATAAATATTCGATGGAACCTCTACACGGGCCTGTAGTGCTATTCTGTAAACATCTCACCGTGATATCTTAGGTGAGTGAGCGTGAAGTGAGCCGTCATTCCACCTGATGCTAGGGGTTGACACTATTGACAGTTCACTTTAAGATCACTTCACCTAAGTTTTCACGGTGAGATTTTTACAGAATAGACCGGCTGTTCTACTAACTTACTTGGCAGATAATTTCATACAAATACGGTTCCATTTTTGAATTTATTTGGTGAGTAGTGGCTATTCGGACGTCGTGAAATAGGCCTTTAGTACAAGATTCCTCTAGCTAAACTTACCTATTATTAACCTAATCACAAGTGGCACTAAAATGTCTTACATCTTAACCCAATTTTAATATATTTAGTCAAGAACGGCGTGGTCAAGAACGTCGGGCAATGATTATTTCACCATCACCATCATTTCAGCAGAAAGACGTCCACTGCTGGACATAGACCCACAAGCATCGCCAGTCGCCACCGATGATGATTATGATATTTAAATCCTCAGAATTAGTGAAAATCTATTGTACAAATAAAAGTCAATTGCCGAATGTATTTATTTAGGCGCATCACTTCAGAACGGTTTCTTATTTCACTAATTATTTTTTTTTTTTTTGGAAAATTCTCCGGAAAGTCGGTAATTTCGATGATAAAACACACAGCCTACTGGAGATAGAGACATGAAAATCACCCGGGCGACGCCGGTCACGAACAGCTAGTTTTAGATAAAAATTAATTTATTTTAGTAACCTAGCGTTTTATGTCAAACATCCTGTAGGTACACTGAAAATGTCCGTCCTTTGACAACAAATAATTTGATCGTTCAGAAAGTGGTTCGATGAGTACACTAAAATAATGTTTCAGGAAATATATTTAATACTGCTTTGTGAATATCTTAGAAAAGGGTAAACCCATAGATATAAGAAAGAAGGAGATACGGCTTAATGATTCATAAAGTTTTTGTTTGGCTTCGGTTTTTACAAGAAACCCCTGAACAACACGGCATGTTGTCACGATATTGGGCGAAAGCGTTCTAGTGACAGTGTGATCATGTCACGCGGACACCGACACACTCGCTTGCCACTTCTCCTGTTTTTTTTTTATATTTCTATGGTTAAACCCTTAAAATACTAATATCCTCAGTTACTTTAGAAAACACTAACTCGTAGAAGATTCACAAACAATTTTATTTATTGTTTAATTTGACTGTCTACTGCTTCCTACATATTCTTGACCAAACAAAAAAAAACCTGTCATACTTAAACATAGAACCTTAAAACTACAATACTGTTTGCATGTTGATATGTTCAGCTTTCTCCTTTTTGCTTTCTCCGCGGAAGTGCTGCTCGATCTCTGCGAGGGACTTACCTTTGGTCTCGGGCACCATAAACAGTACGAAGAAGAAGGCGATGGCACAGAAGCATGAGTACAACCAGAATGTTCCCGCTGATGTTAGCACGGCCTGCAAAGATGAATATTATAGTGGTAAATAAGAATTATTGAAGACACAACCATGTTTAGAAAATAAGCTGTAAATGACACACTGTAGGTCATCATCTGCTTAGCCTTTTCCCAACTATGTTGGGGTCGGCTTCCAGTCTAACCGGATGCAGCTGAATACCAGTATTTTACATGGAGCGACTGCCTATCTGACCTCCACAACCCAGTTACTGGGTAATACGATACCTCTTGGTAAGACTGGTTGTCAGACTTTCGGGCTTCTGACGACCCGTAACGACTGTCAAAGATCCACGAATGACAGCCGGGACCAACGGCTTAACGTGCTTTCCGAGGCACGGAATGAAATGACACACTGTAGGTAAATGCTGTAAATGGCCCACTAAAGCCAAACGCACATTACGGACGCAACGGGCCGCACCGCAACGCATTTTTGTACAAAAAAATATGGTGCAGCCCATAGAACTGATATCTGTCGTGCGGTCCGACGGTATGTGTGTTGTTGATTCATAGAAAATGTATACGAAAGTGTTGAAGGAGGATTGTTGCAATGCAGTGAGGCCCGCCCTAGTATGCGCCAGCATGGCGCCAGCTATAAGACGCAGATATATGCCAAAGGCCTTGAGTAGCTTGCGTGTTCTGTTCTGTGCTGAGCTCACGCAACGCGTCGTACGTCCAGCCAGTAATAGGACTCACCCATCAAGGAGCGCTGTCCCAAATTAGACGCATTATTAATTTATTGTTACACACATATACTAAAAGATAAATAAATAAATTATCTTTAAAATGGTGGAGGTTTCATAAAAATACGTTTGATAATTTTTGCTTGATTCTCAGTTTTTTATCTGCGTTAGACATAACTTTACAAATGAATTATACGTATAGTACATAACATAATCTAAAATGAATATTTTAGATTATGCCGGTGCGGTGGACAAAATATATATGTGTATATGTGTGTGTGTGTGTATGTGTGTATGTGTGTGTGTGTGTGTGTGTGTGTGTGTGTATATGTGTGTATTTTGTCCACCGCACCGGGAACGGGACGTCGCGCGTCGACGAGAAAACAGATGACGGTGACAGCGGCGTAGCGACAGTACATTTACTATGGCGCCGTCATCTGTTTTCTCGTCGACGCGCGACGTCCCGTTCCCGGTGCGGTGGACAAACAGTGTTAACTGTAATTTAACATAATATATTTTTTCCAAATCATTTAACACTACTCGTTTAGACGTGATCTTCAGTTTAAAGTCACTAAAAGTCGGTTATCGTCGCCTTAACACATCAGTCTGTATATAGTTCTTGTATTGGCAATACAAAACAGTTTTGTTGCAAGTTTGCCTGCCATCATTGTTTTCATTTCATAGAGCACATACACTAAAGAATTCTGGAAACATTATACCCCTTCTACACCGTTCATAACTCTGTTACTCCCACTAACCCGTAAAGGGCAAAACGAGTTACAGAGTTTTCTAAATTCCAGAAAACAGAAGAAGACCAGGAGCTTATGCTACATCCTGGCACATCTAATGCCCGGTTTCTGAACAATTCTTAAACGAAGTTTAAACTATCAATAGATTCGACACAATTATATATTTAAGCGAATTCCTTTCTTATAAGGAAAAACCTCATCAAAAACCGTGTACCTATACTCGGTTTTTGAGGTCATCAGATAAAAATGCACTCGACTTTTAAGACAAATTCTTCCTTAAAGAAGTATTCAGAAACACGATATCAAAATAATAATCACTATCGAATGGATAGACTCCGTTTAAAAGCCTCAGAAACCGCCATAAGTAGGTAATTAATATTATAGAAAAACATGCAGTTGTACAAAAGACTGATATAAGATTTAGGGGAATTTAATAATAACTGTAATTCAATCTGCCTAGCCTTTTCCCATGTTGGGGTCGGCTTCCAGTCTAACCGAATGCAGCTGAATACCAGTATTTTAACATGGAGCGACTGCCTATCTGATCTCCACAACCCAGTAACTGGGTAATACGATACCCCTTGGTAAGACTAGTTGTCAGACTTTCGGGCTTCTGACGACCCGTAACGACTGTCAAAGATCCACGAATGACAGCCGGGACCAACGGCTTAACGTGCTTTCCGAGGCACGGAGGAATCTCGGTATGTAAAGATGGTCACCCATCCACAGACCAAGCCCGGCAAGCGTAGCTTAACCTGATGGATCGACCCGTGCGGTTGTTATTACTTAGCCACGAGCTCCTCTCCTCCTCCTCAGAGAATAATAACTGTAATTGCAAATCAATATAACTATAGGTACTTGGCAGCAAGTCTAATTGCAAACAAACAACTTCCCACAGTTTCTGTTTCAAGTAATTATTTTAAATGTGGGCAGACGACCTTTTGCTTCGGTTTGCTTTCATGACAGGACCTATAGGTAACTTCTGTCAAAATCACGATTAGCAGAAATGTCACTCATGCCCATACCTACCTATCCCCATAGGCATGGGTAGGTAGGTATACTAGGAGTACAGTCAATGGCAAAATTCAAAAACTTTTTGTAGAATTTCTGTTCAATTGTTTAAATGTGGTACAATTCATAAAATCAGCATCTTCATACTTAGTAGTATGCTTAGGTACTAATAAATGTATGAAGATGCTACTTACATCTTATAATTTCAATCAATACCTTCAAGAATTTTACAAAATGTATTCATAATTTTCGTCCAAGACTGTACAGACAATAGCACATCAGGTTATACCAAACTGTCAAATTTTTCCAAACGATTTTAAACCTTAAAATGTTGACGATTAAGTTCAAAATCGAATGAGAAAATTTGACAGTTTGTAGTTACTTGACTGCTGCTGTGTGTGGTTTTGTTATATGTTAATTGCGATCTTACAAATTACCGTTGTTAAATGTAGCTACAATATTACATTTTCAATTCATTGCTTGTTGAAGTTACGTGTTATTAATTTATCAAACAACAAACCATACGCTTAAAATAGGTGAAATACCCATATTATTTCGAAATTATATATTGTATTACCCGCAATTATGGTACAATTGTTATTTCAAACAGGTCCTGCTTTCAGTAAGTAATTACATTCGCGCTGATAACGAATGCTTATGCCATACAAATTACAGTTTCATTATTTTGTGTAATTTCAAAAGATTAATATTTTAAAATAATGTATGCGACCACGGCAACGGTGCTGTTTAAAAGAAGATGAAGTGACAAAAATTGAAAAGAGTATGCTTAGATGGTTTGGTCATGATACTTACATCAAGAACATGATAGGACTTGATGACCGAGAACATGGACATCAGGTTGACGGCACTGGCCATCGCGGACAGCTGCGAGCGGTAGTGTGCCGGGAACAGCTCACCCAGCAACAGGAAGGGCAGCCCGCCGAACCCAAGCGAGAAGCCCAACATGAACACCACCAGACTCGCGATGGGGAGATACCTGGGGGAATTTAATAGGATTAAACATAATTAAATAAAAAAACAGTTTTAAACAATAAAACTGATCCTACAACCACCTAATTCCTTCATGACACACATAAGAGATATCTGAGGTCATCAGAAAACTTGATGCATTCCATTTCAGCTTTTATGACAAGTCTTTTACAATTCAAGCAGTAGGTATGGTTATGGACGCAGGCTTGCGGACGGCGAGCAATGGATAGCTCGCCGTCCGGTAAGGACCAGCACCCTAATTGCGTAACACATTATCGACCGGAGTTGGTTTCATTTTGAAACAAATGGCTTCATAAGTTCGAAAAATTTGTCAGCTCGACAACGTAAATAACGCAATGAATGTTGTTGAACTGTCAAAATGAAACCGACTCCGATTGATAATGTGTTACGCAATTAGGGTGCCGGCCTGGGTCGACGGCGCGTCATGTTCCACGCGCACCACAAAGAGATGTCAGCAATGATGGGGTCCGATAGGGCCGATGCCGCCGGGGTCGTGGGTTGTTCGAAAGAGATACCGTGGCCCTGGCACGGGCAACTGAAGGAACACGGGTCGGTTTTAGTCAGTAAAATTCTAACACGCCCTCCCGCTCCGCACAGAGCGGGCGAAGTCATTTGATGATTTCCCATCAAGAAAAAAAAAAGGTACGATTATGGAATGCCTTGCCCTTGTCGACAAGGCGTGCTCAATCTTTGTCCACTTTTAAAATTCTGGCAAAAAGCACTTCCTCTCTCCTTATTCATCATCATTACATACAGGATGAATCATAAAGGAGTGTTCAAAATTAAGTGTGTGGTACAGACCATCAAGCTGAACAACATCGTAATCGCGAAAAAATAATCAATAGTCCAATACAAAACTTCAATACCTACTCGACCCGAATATATAATAATATGTAATGTATGTTACTCAAGAATTGAACTATCAAATGGAAAAATAATTTTTCAAATCCGACGGGTATTTCCAGATATTAGGTCTTTACCTATGAAATTGCCGTTCTGCAGTACTGGCTATTTCAAATCAAAATAATTTTTGTTTGGCTAAGAATTCTAATTTCAAATTAATTTTATTTTAAAAACATGGATTTTTTTTCCAAAAGTAGTCATTTCTTTATTGATTAGTGTTACATTTTCATCGCATTTCAATCTTTTCCGTCATCATGGATACATTAAAAATTCGAGTAATTATGGAATATGAGTACCGTCGTGGCAGCAACGCGGCACAAGCGGCACGCAACATCAACGACGTTTACGGAGCTAACACTACAAACCAACGCACCACTTGTTATTGGTTTGCTCGCTTCCGTTCTGGAAATTTCGACCTGAAAAATGAACCTCGCGGTCGTCCGAAGACTTTAGTCGACAATGACGAATTAAAGGCGATTGTGGAAGCTGATGATACACAATCTACGGCTGAATTAGCAGCAGCTTTCGACGTTAGCGTCAAAACAATATTGGTCCATTTGCGTCAAATTGGCAAGGTAAAAAAGCTTGACAAATGGGTGCCCCACGAACTCAATGATCGCCAGCGCGAAGTACGCGTCGAGACGTGCCTTGCACTGCTCAACAGACACACAAATGAAGGAATTTTGAACCGCATTGTTACCTGCAATGAAAAATGGATTCTGTTTGATAACCGCAAGCGCTCAGCAAGTTGGTTGGATCCTGGTTCAGCACCTAAACAATGCCCTAAACGAAAACTTACCCCTAGAAAAGTGATGGTCACTGTTTGGTGGTCTAGCGCCGGTGTGATTCATCACAGCTTCTTACCCAACGGGGTGAGTATTACTTCAGATGTGTACTGTGAAGAACTGAACACAATGATGGAGAAGCTGGCACATCTCCAACCAGCATTGGTCAATCGCTCGTCTCCGCTGCTCCTGCACGACAACGCGCGACCTCATACTGCACAGCAGACGGTCTCCAAGTTGCAAGAACTGGGGTTGGAAGCTCTCCGTCATCCGCCCTACTCACCAGACCTTGCGCCTACAGACTACTACTTTTTCCAGAATTTGGATAACTTCTTGGCGGGAAAAAAATTCAATACCCGAGAGGCAGTACAAAATGCCTTTGAAGAATTTGTTGCCTCCCGTCCAGCTGATTTCTTTAAGAAGGGCATCAATAAACTGCCACTGCGTTGGCAAAGATGCATTGATTGCATGGGTGATTACTTCGATTAATACAAATAAATAATGCATGAAAAAAATTCGTTTAAATTTTTTCATACAAAACGGCAATTTCATAGGTAAAGACCTGTTATTACCCCTACATACAAATAAATTTTACCTCCCTATAATATTAGAATACGTAGATAAATACCTGCAGTATCGTCTCTCCTTCTCCCTTTAATCCATCCAAAGATTTTATTTGTTAATGAAAACGGTAACATCAATTACATTAAGGGCCTGTTTCACCACCTAAGATTAAGCTCCTATTAACTTACTTGGCAAATAATTTCTTAAAAAATTCTGTTCCATTTTTAAATTTATTCGGTGAGTAGTGGCTATTCGGACATCGTGAAATAGGCCCTTATTAACATAGAAATTGAAACAGATACAGTAAACAAAAATATTTCAAATAATACTAACTATATAATAGAGGACATCCTAGCATACTTTCTCTCACAAAACATCAGACCCACACGCATAATTCTACTCCATTCATCAGCAAACAGATCACATTCAAGATTGGTGGTCAGGAGGGCGTTAAAGCATCCTTAACGCCCTCCTGACCACCAATCCTGAATGTAGATTAACAGTAATAGATCGCTTTTAGCGATAAGACCGCCCATTGTAATTTTTATGGTGTAAGTATTCTATTTAAGTATCTATTTATAAAAGAAAGAAAGAAAATACGTTTATTTGCGGTAAACATGACGCAAAGGACAACAAAATAAAAAGCAAGTTTTGGGGAAAATATGCGCCACATCGACGCAAAACGGCTACCGCTCAGCATAATGCCGCGACCCCATGTGAAACAGAGCCCCAGCGCTGGTTTTCAGCGATAGCCGGCGTTGACGCGATGACGTCGACCGGTGCAGCATGTGATAAATAATATGCAATTAAAAAATAAATAAAATATAAAGTTAATTCTGTAGGTATAGATAAAATATAATTATCTGATAGAACCAAGAAGTAAGACGTTTACATAGTGTGATTTAACTGCCTTTGAAGCCACAATAAAAGTTTCACGGTGCAAAAAGTGTTTAGACTATGCAAATCATTTGTTGCTTCAATTTTATAATATGCCACAGGCAAGAAACTTATACCTAAATGGGGCTTTATACATTCGGAAGCTGAGATACTTAGTAGTGATAATTGCAGGATGTCACACTAAACTACTAGCGATAGGATATCATTAGAGAAATCAATAAGGTTGATGAGATGAGAAAGATGAGCAATGAAATATGGGCTGGGAACAAATAAAAAGAAGAAAACGTCGCGTAGTTACAAGTTTCGGAAAATTGTCTTTATGAAAGCGGTACAGAATTATGCTTTTCACAGTAATTTTTGGCGTTTGAAATGTGCTGATTCTCATCCAAAAATCAACTATCAGATTTAATATTGAAAATTCTGCTTGATTCTTGATTGGACTCAAATAACAACTCGTTAACGCTGACAAGGCTTTGTTCCAATAAGAAAAACCTCATTCAAATTATGGCCTCCTTAAATCAATATTTTTTTTCTTTATATTACGTAAATACGTGCTCATATTTGCTAGGAACGTAAATACCATAATTCTAATTATAATTGGCTGCTTCAACTAAAGTAGGTAGTTACTTAAATAGTTTCTTACCAAATTTTCCTTGTAGTAGTAGGAGTAGAAATTGACTTACACAACAGAAAAATATATTTTCCATCTGTTTTCAATATACAATGTACTTAAACAAAACACCTATTTTCATTTAAAATCTCCAGACTCCTATATACTTATAGCATTACCCAAGTAACACAGGAAGCATTATAACAAACGAATAGTAAACTTATGTAGAACTTAAGGTCCGTATAAACTCTTATATAAGTTCACCGAGCATCTTGACGCTTTGTATTGGCATTTCAAAACCATTATGATGCTTTACACTGTATAACGGTTGGATAATGGCATATCAAAATACTTTTGCAAAGCTTATAGTTTTAGTGCAGCATACCACAACGCAGCTGTACAGCTTTCAGCTCTTTTTAGTGCCTTTGGGTCTACAATAGCATTTTTAAGTAGTAAGATAATGGTGCCGATTCTCTTGTCACAAATGCCTCTAAACTAGACTAAAAATCACTAAAATTTAGTTTATTCCTGTCAAACGACGATTTCCCATTCTGAAATTGACTAAAGTGACACAACTTAACTATGTTTTAGTTTGACAGGACT
Organism: Cosmia pyralina; assembly: GCA_946251885.1. Lineage (NCBI taxonomy): Eukaryota > Metazoa > Arthropoda > Insecta > Lepidoptera > Noctuidae > Cosmia > Cosmia pyralina. Next base: position 21,158,559 of record OX276346.1, read on the forward strand.
AAGATTGTACGGAGTTATTAGTTTAGTGAAAATGGCAATTTTCCTATTCTGAATTTGACTGTTTTCACCTAAAATTTTAATTGTCAAACTAAATCAGAATATGTTTAATCGCGATTAAAAAGGTGTGGAATAAAATTAGTTGACATGAACTAAAATTCACACCGAGACCATGACTTCGGATGCAAAAACAGTAGTGTATTTTTTTTCTTTTCTTTTGCATATATCTCGAAAACGGTGAGTCCTATCGCAAAAATAATGAAAATTTGGCCCCCCTTTATGGTACCCTTAAACTCCTATGACTCAACATGTAGGTACCAAAAAAAATGGTACCAAAAAAAATGGTACCAAAAAAATGGTACCAAAAAAAAATGGTACCAAAAAAAATGGTACCAAAAAAAATGGTACCAAAAAAAAAAGTATCTACATTCCATATAAAACACGTTGAAGCTGCCCCCTCGCTGCGCCCCTCCAGCGCTAAAAGATATTTGACCCGGTAACGACAGCGATGCCGGTGAACCAAATATGACAAGCCTGTCACTTCATAGTGATTTCGTTAGTTCCAATTAAAGCCACCGGGTAAAATATACTACAGGCACTATACACGCGGAGTCACGATTGTCAAACTCGATTTTAGTTGTGTCAAAATTGTTATTAAATTTAGAGGTTTTTTTTTTGCAGAATAGCTCTAAGATTCTCATATCAAAAAGTAAGGAATTTTAGTGATAGTTTAGTTAGTTTACTTCGGTGTACAACAGAATCGGCACCAATGTCTAATGCTGCTTAATAGCATAAACTATAATGCACCGTTATAATGCACCGTAAATCCGTTATACAGCTTTGAGCTGTTTTTTAGTGTCCTTTGTTGTGTAATAGCACTTTTAAGTGGTAAGTAAAAGCCTAATACCGCTGAACAGCATAAACGTGAATCAATGTAATGCTTGCATTTTTAAAGATCAACTGATGAGTCTCCAGAATTAAGGCTCCTACAAACGGCACTATTCGCATCGCGTGTCGCGCTTGTTTGAAGGAGCTTTTAGTATTAGTCTTATTGCATTATTCTGGAGACTGAACTAAAAAATGGTCAATCACTACTTGTAGGTACCTATAACATCTTATACCTACAAGTAGTATTTGACCATTTTTTATAACCTGTGAGAGATTGGGCAACATTGTGATTGACCATTTGGTTGACATCTTCTTATTCTCATGATCTAATATTATGACCAGCTAGCTCCTGTTATTCCAGCGACCTGCCTCTTGTCTTCATCCCACCTTTTCTGTGGTCTACCCAGGAATCTGTCTTTGATCAGTTCTTTGTTCCCACTAAATATCATCATCATGTCAGCCGAAAAACGTTTACTGCTGGACATAGGCCTCCCCAAGCACCGCCACTTCGACCGGTTCTGTGCTTCTCGCATCCAGCGGATTCCTGCGGTCTTCTCAAGGTCATCGGTCCACCTTCTGGGAGGTTTCCCAACGCTACGTCTGCCGATACACGGTCGCTACTCCAGTAATTCTTCTTCTTTGGTAATCATTTATAATTTATAATATGGATTAATTATAGAGCCCATCGGAGCAGTGTTGGCCCAGTGGTAACGGTCGCGACTTACGAGTTGTAGGTCGTAGGTTCGAACCCAGGCAGGCGCTTTACTTTGTGTAAATTATTTCATCACCACTGCTCTCAAAACGGTGAAGGAAACCGGCATGTCCTAGAATCAAAAATTCGAAGACTTGTGACATCTGCCAACCCGCACTGGGCCCGCGTGGTGGATTACGGCTCACTCCCTCTCACAGAGAGGAGGCCCGTGTCCCAGCAGTGGGAACGTTATAGACTGATTATGTGATAGAGCCCATAAATACTCAAAAGTTTTATCTTTTTACCAATTTCATCAAAATAATACCCGCCATCTCACGTGCCTCTTGCAATGACGAAATACACTTCTGGACACATCTATTGGCCCACCTTAGAGTTTAGGTTTCGATGGCCCCTACCGAAATATGATTGCTAGATTGAACAAAAACTGTTGATGCAGTTTTAAACCTGATACATTTTACCATCTTTTTCGATCGTATTGTTTTAAATTTGAATTCAGAATACCATACGACATGGAGCTACGCCTAACAAGTCGGATATGCGCCTTGTTAAAGGCAATTGATTTTTGAATAAAAAACATGTTTTATCAAATAAAGGTTTAATCTAATAACGCGTGTTGCCTCCATGGGCATCTACCACAGCTCTCATACGATTAGGCATAGAGTTTATCAACCGCTCTATGAAATTTTGAGGGATCATCTCCCATTCCTCTTCTATGGCAGTTTTCAACTCCTGCATCGTCTGGGCAACTGGCTGACGAGCCCTAACACGTCTTTTTAGCTCGTCCCACATGTGCTCAATGGGGTTCATGTCTGGGCTTCTGGCTGGCCAGTCCATAACTGTGATGTTCACATCCCGAAGATATTCCCTGACGATGCCGGCCGCATGGGCTCTTGCATTATCATGCATAAAAAGGAAATTTGGGCCCACATAGTCCGCGTATGGTATCACGTGAGGTTATAAACACTCACGAATGTACCTTTCAGCATTTAATGTTGGCAGCCGTGGTCCTGTAACAACCTCAAGTTGAGTTTTGCCGCTCGCGGATATACCGCCCCAGACAGTCTATGAGCCACCGCCATAAGCAACCCTCTCTTCAAAGCAGCACTGTGCGAAACGCTCTCCCTTACGTCGGTAGACCTTCTTCCTTCCATCATTGCCATGTAACACAATTTTAGACTCATCAGAAAAGAGTACACGGCTCCAATCTTGCTGTGTCCAATTTAAATGACTGCGTGCGAAATGAAGGCGCGCTGTTCGGTGGGCTCGCGTTAGTTTGGGGCCATTAGCTGGCTTGTGTGGTACCATATCGCGTTCTTTTAACCTTCTCCGAACAGTTCGAGCGCTCACAGATACTCCGTGGAAGTCGCGAAGTTGGTTTTGTATCTCAATGGAGGTAAGGTGACGATTTCTCAAGCTGGTCGTCACGATGAATCGATCCTGCCTTTCAGTTGTGACCCGAGAACGTGGCCTTCCTTGGCGACGAACAAAGCCGCCAGTCTCTAGGTACCTCCGATAAACATTTCGGACCGCAGATCGACTTAAATTAAGTTGAGCACTCACGTTTCTTTGGCTGTGTCCGGCCTGAATAAGTGCCACAGCTTGGGCGGCGACTTCAGGTGAAGTATCCATAGATTATTGATAGAACCTCACCTTAATGTTAAGAATAAGTAATGTTTGTTGCAAAACCAAAGATATCAATCACTTTTTCAAGAATTAAATCCAAGTAAACCAATAAAACCAAGTTTTCTTAGTATTCGATTGTTTGATATCAACAAACAGGCTCCAAATTGTCTTTTGTTTCTTTAAATTCTGTGTTCGAAATTCAAAAAAAGACTATTGAATGAAATTGTGAATGTGCCAGGTTCAAAACTGCATAAAAACTTTTTGCTCGACCTAATATAAAATTTTAGCTAGGACCAAACGAAACTGAAAATACAAGGTGGGCCAAAAGATGTGTCCAGAAGTGTATATTAACAAGTGATTTCACTCGTTAAATATATTTATGTAAGCCTCCGAAGTGGCACAATGGCGGGGTACACGCTAATGAATTGACAAACGTGTCCAGCAGTTAGCTGCCACTTTCACAGGCGCGTCAAAGTCAACCTTTCAAGTTCGGTCGAATTCGCAACTGCTGATGCGGTTCAAAAAACCTACTTGTTTGAAAATTATAGCTTAGTTTAGTTTGCGGCATCTTTATCTCAATCTGCCTAGCCTTTTCCCAAATATGTTGGGGCCGGCTCCCAGTCTAACCGGATGCTGCTGAGTACCAGTATTTTACATGGAGCGACTGCCTGTCTGACCTCCATAACCCAGTAACTGGGTAAAACGATACCCCTTGGTAAGACTGGTTGTCAGTTTTTCGGGCTTCTGACGACCCGTAACGACTGTCAAAGATCCACGAATGACAGACCAACGGCTTAACGTGCTTTCCGATACACGGAGGAGTCTCGGTATGTAAAGAAAAAAGAACAAAAAAAACTCGGCATCTTTATCTACATATTATAAATTAAAGTAGCTTTTCGTGTGTGTCTGTGTGACGCGTTGGTCTTCTAAATTCTTGACTTATTCCGAAACTGAGTTTTTTCCGGAAGGTTTTATGTGTCCAATACAATAATGTTAAACTTACATAATTATAATAAAGAAATATCGATGTTTTGCCAAATAGTAAAAACCGTGCGTACTCGTATCAGGAGCGGGACGCCAGTGCATAATGAATGAGCAATTCATTTCCTTAGAAAAATGAAGGAAAATCCTTTTGGCTTGCATAGTTTCAAATAATTAATGTTAACAACACAATATCTATGTACCTACAACATGCAATTTACTGACACTGGTTCAATAACGAAATACAATTACTTATAGAATATTATTCCAAATCCCTTTCTTAGCAATCAAAGGATTTGAAAGCCAATAGATAAAATTCGACATCGTCACTCATGAAAACGATACTAGGTTGATATCTTTTCACAAATTAATGCTACTCGTATATACCTAGGAAACAGTTACAAGAGAAGTAAACATAACATGTCATCATAACATCACACCTGTATTCCCCAAAAGGTTGGGCAGAGGTCAAAGGAGTATATAGTAAAGTCAGCCTCAAAACATTTTACACGTTCATTAGGTACTTATGGCAAAAGCCCTAGGGTAGCTCTCGAAATTCAAATTTTCTTACGTGTTTTGCAATTTGCAACTCAGTATTATGTTACATGTTGATCAAAATATGACTCGCGACCATAGAAATATAAAAAACACCTCGCGACCGTAACAAGTATGATAATATCTATAATAATTCTAATTATAATCATTAAAGTCATCAATACAACTCTTCAAGACCAGGTAAACAAGATTTCATGCAATAGTCATGGAACAGGATTGTCAATTTCATGAAATCTTGACATTTGTGGCTTATACTAACTTAAGGAGTTGTATTATTGATTCTAACGATTATAATCGGGCTACCCTGGCGCTTCCCGCTTAGGCTCTGCGCAAACGGGCCACCGACCACAATTACCGATGGCACATAACAACGACTTAGCATACTTTTTCATATATTTTGCTGCTGTAGCGAGTGGCCGCCAGCGGCCACACGTGTGTGCACGTCTATACGAAATATATGAAAAAGTATGGTTGCTGGCCACCGGTGGCTGTGGTCGGCGGCCCGTTTGCGCCGAGCCTTAATTGTAGCTACACATTGACAAAGTATTATGGAACACCAATTGTAGACAATCAAATTAATTCTGGTTGATGTATATCTTTTTGAGGCTGACTGTACTCCCCCATTTCGCCAGTTATATCCTATGTGATAGGGGGCAATTCGAGACCTAACATACTTTTTCATATATTTTGCTGCTGTAGCGAGTGGCCGCCACCGGCCAGACGTGTGCGGTGCGTCTATACAAAATATATGAAAAAGTGTGTTAAGTCGCTGTTGCTGGCCACCGGTGGCTGTGGTCGGCGGCCCGTTTGCGCCGAGCCTTAATTGTAGCTACACATTGATACGGTATTATGGAGCACAAATTGTAGACAATCAAATTAATTCTGGTTGATGTATATCTTTTTGAGGCTGACTGTACACCCCCATTTCGCCAGTTATGTCCTATGTGGTAGGGGGCAATTCGAGCAGTAAACAGGACAAAAATTACCTACTGTACTTGTTCGATTTGTTACAATGAAAAAGCTTCTTACCCAAGCCACGGCGACTCCTTCAAATGGAAATAGAAGGCCGCTCCCATGGATGCCATGGAGGCGCACATGACGGCCGCGGAGATCAGCAGCAGCGGCCTGCGCCCTGCGCGGTCTACCAGCAGAGTGCTGACTGCGTTGCTCAGGAGCTGTACCACCCCTATTATGATGGTAGCTGTCATGGCGTCTAGTGTGCTACCTGGAATGGATAGATATTTGAGACTTGAGAGCTTCAGTTATTGGGACTTAGCCGACGTGCGCACGGACGTAAAAATATCGCGGCGATTATTTTTCAGGCACTGGATTTTCAACACTCTGCTTAACGCCGAGAGTTGAAAACCCAACAGTGTTTTTTCGACGCGCTAGGATGCACTCTGTTGTTGTTAGGTTGGATTCTCAATGCCCGGCTCAACACCGAGAGTTGAAAATCCAGTGCGCGATAAAATCCCGCCGCGATATTTTTACGTCCGTGCGAACGTCGGCCGCAGTGGTAGCCCGCGAAATTCTAATTTTCTTGCGTTTTTTGCAATTTACATGTTAGTGTAAGATTGTATCTTATTTAAAATATGATTCGCGACTATAACAAATATGTATTTACATAATTGTAACCATAACAATCAATTATACATCTCTTTAAGTTAGATTTGTTCCCTTCTGATCTCTTTTTCGGTTTATTCCCGTTGTCCCCGTATGCCATATCCCCTTCACGGGGACAGCGGGACGTGATTAAATGTATTTCCCGCTGTCCCCATAACGTACATTCGGCTAACGGGGACAACGGGAAGCAAACTTTTCACGAGTCGTTGTCCTCTAACTAACTAGTTCGGTTCTTGATAGCCTGTTAAAAATAATCTCTTTTTTTCCACATTTTTTTTTCTGTAAAATCTAGTCGTTTCTGGCACTCACCGGCCGCTGTCGCGGCACCGCTCGCTTCGCTCGCTCGGCTCGTGCGTAGAAGGTCACAGTTTTAACCTAACCTAACCTATATATTTTTTGTCATAACAAATCATTTGACCAAAAAGACCAAATGTTTATTGTCTAAATATTGTTTGCTGTAATAAATCATTTGATTTAATACCAAATAAAAAAAATTGTTTGATGGGTAAAAGATGGCCGACTCACACATAATACTACACAAAAAAGAAAGAAACGGGGACTGTGGGCAATAATTTTTACTTATTTTATTCAACTATATTAACGGGGACAGTGTACGGGGACAACGGGAAGTATTTTTAAATATTTAATTGAAGTACCGCTGTCCCCGTAGGACGGGGACACTGCGTACGGGGACAACGGGAATAAACCTCTTTTTCAAGAGAACTTTTGTTTAAAAGTGAAAAAAAACCGGCCAAGTGCGTGTCGGAACGCGCACAATGAAGTTTCCGTAGTTGAAAAGAATTTATCCCAAAACCAAACTTAACAATGGATCCCAAAAAAAAAATTTTTATGTCATATAACTACAAATTAACAATTTTCGTACTTTTTCCTTTACTTGTGCTGGGAGACCTTGCTTCTTGCCAAATTTCATTATTCTAGGTCAACGGGAAGTTCCCTATAGGTTTTGATTTACTTGCGATAGTTGCAAGTATCAAAATGGCCGTGCTTTTTTTTGCGTAGATTTAGAAGCTTTATTTTTTTAGAACTATAAGGGACCATAGATTTACTTATTCGATAGTAATTTCAACTTGATATCTCCACGCGTCCCTGAGCAAAAGGGTCATGACAGACTGACAGAGTACAATTTTTTTTTTACATGATTGAAATACAAATTAACAATTTTCGGACTTTTTCCTATATTAGTGCTGTCAGACCTTGCTTCTTGCCAAATTTCGTGATTCTAGGACAACGGAAAGTACCCTATAGGTTTTGATTTACTTGCGAGTATCAAAATATGTCGCATAAATGGCCGTATGTTTTTATTGCGTTGACTTAGAAGCTTGAGTTTTTTAGGACTTCAAGGCACCATAGACTTACGTATTTGATATTAATTTCAACTTGATACCTCCACGCGTTCCTGAGAAAAAGGGTCTTTACAGAAAGACAGACAGACAGACAGAGAGACGGACACCGAAGTGATCCTATAAGGGTTCCGTTTTTTCCTTTTGAGGTACGGAACCCTAAAAAGACAAAAAAAAAACAAAAGACGCAAGAAAATTTGAATATCTCAGGCTACCACTGCGGATCCACCTTAAGTAATAGCTTTATCAGCCGTTGGGTAAAACGTATTTGGTAAAAAAGAGCAGCTGGCTTGAGTATTTTCTCCAGTTTATTTATTTTGGCATAATTCAGTTCGCTTCGGAGTTTTCGGTTGTATTGACAACCGAAAGCTCCAAAATACAAACATTGATGCTGCTCTTTTCACCAGCACATTCTTCACTTTCAATGTTTCTTTCCAAAACACTTGATTGCTGAGTTTTAATAGGTAATCATCTAGAGCTCAAAAATTGAAAGAAAAAACTCTTACCATCTTACAAATGATACAAAAACAACTTTTAACACAAAATTCAACGCGTTAACTTAAGAATCTCCTCCTTTTTTTCGTTGGTTAAAAACTCACCAGCATTCCTGAAGATCTCAACAGTGAAGAATATGACAGCGTCAATGCCGCTGAACTGCTGGAACAACAGCAGGGCAAACCCGATGATCATGGGCTTCAAGACCACGGGAGAGAACATCACCTTGCGAGTGAACAGGCTCGGAGGACCAGCTGGATCCTCGGCTTTCCTGTGAACAGTAAGAAAGTAGTAAAGGTGTCAGCAGAAATAAGTATTCCACATTTGCTTCGAGGAAATATGGAAGGGCAAAGTGAAAAATGCTTAATACTTTAATTTAGTTTTGCTCTCAAAACGCGCGAAAACATCGTGTAGAAACCGGCTTGTCCTAGAATCAAACATTCGAAGACATTAAACATCGACCAACCCGCACTGGACCCGCGTGTTAGATTACAGCCCACTCTCTCTCGAAGAGAAGAGGCCTGTGTCCCAGCAGTGGGAAAACATTATAGGCTGATTATGCTAAAGTGAAAAATTCCATACGCTGCTTCTTCATTTAAACAAATAAACTTATTGTAATAAAAGTTTCTTTCGAATCAACTCGAACTACATACATGATAGTAGCTCATGTTGACGTAAAAACATTATTCTATCTTTCTGTCCGCAATTTTGGTAGAGGGTCGAAAAATTAATGGTGAAACATGACATGTCCTGTCAAATTCCAAGAACCCTTTAAAACTACCCTAGCTTCAATGATCGGGCGATGCAAAACCAACCGTCTCATTTCAGTAATAGGTCTTATATTATAATAACTCTTTTTCCCAAACTGTCAAATTTGAAATTCGTATCCCGATATCAAAAACTACTTGTGTATGTTATACAAGTGTGACCTACTATTATAATATTATAATATCGTACGTTGACTCGTTATTATAATAAATATTATGCACGGATGAGTCGTTCTCGCTACGTAGCACATGAATAATTATTTTTATAAGTAATTATTACTACAAGTAAAAGTCCGTTCGAAATCATGTTTATTAAATACTTAATATAATCACAGAATGTTCACCAATCACGCTAACTGCCATTAGTTAGGTACATTTATATATGTACTTAGTAGGTACATCATCCTAAATATGACTATTATAGCCATATAGACATCCGTAGCGTTAACTAAAATCTTGAGATCTAGCGTAGCGTTAACTAAAATCTTGAAATCTAGCGTAGCGTTAACTGAAATCTTGAATCTCAACCCTTCTAGTCCCGAGGTCGCGATATCGGGCGAAACATAATAGATAATCAATTGTGTCTCATTACTCGGGATTGAATAGCTGCGGATATCTACAAAACGAACAGAAATAATTTCTTGGATCTGTGTAGGTGCCTATAAAATACGAATTTACTAACTACCCATTCCTAAGAAGTTATCATAAGCAAGATTTTCTTCATCCCTATTATCCTTGAGTAGGTTAATCAGCTAATCTCAAACACGTGCTAACAAATTACTTGTTAAACAGCCCCAGATCACGCTACCATAATTATTTGGGAAGTTGTCACATCATCCTTATCGATAACTATAATTGTATTGCAATCGGCCTCAGAATATGTATCGTAACGTGACCGGTAGCAATTACCTGATGCTGCCGGTTGCTGCCCTGTTGACCTCAAGCAAGGTGAAACTATAACAAGTTGAGGCGTCTTTTTATGGAGTGTAGTGGTTGGACATTTGAATCTAATTGCCCCTATAAAGTGCATTTTACTAATAGCAATGTAGTCAGTACTGATTGCCTAGTTGTTATTCATGTTAATGTTGCTAAGCAGATGATTTTTTTACCTACTGATTAATCTATAGTTTTGCGTTCAGCAACACATTTAGCCATTCATTTTGATTTATATAAATCGCAAAACTCGAGAACGGCTGGACAAATTCGGCAATTTTTTTTTTTGAATTTTCGTTGAAGTCCGAGGAAGATAAAGAGAAAAATTGCAGGGAAAAATGGAAAATTCGGGAAAATTGAAAGTGCATTTTCTATGGAAATTTTGTATGAATTATAGAAATTTGGACAAGACAACGTCTGTCGGGTCAGCTAGTCCTTCAATAAAATTGTCATCAAATCTCGAAAGCAAGAAAATTTTCTAACAAACCGGTAGTTCGGCCGGATTTCAAAATCAGAAATAGCAACAGGAATTCTGTAGTCATCAAAAAGAACCGGACAAGTGCGTGTCGGACCACGCATAATGAAGGGTTCCGAAGTTGAAGAGAATTTATCCCAAAAACAAACTTAACATTTTAGTTGAAAAACATGTTGTGGTATGTAATCGCAATTTTTTTTTATGTTGTAAAACTACAAATCAACGGAACTTTTCCTTTACTTGTGCTGTAAGACCTTGCTTCTTGCAAAATTTTACGATTCTGGGACAACGGGAAGTATACTTTAAAGGTTTTGATTTACTTCCGAGTATCAAAATATTTCGCATAAATGACCGTATTTTTTTTAATTGCGTTGACTTAGAAGCTTGATTTTTTTAGAACTCCAAAGAACCATAGACTTACGTATTTGATATTAATTTCAATGATACCTCCACGGTGTTCCTGTGAAAAAGGGTCTTGACAGACAGACAGACTGACAAACGGACTACCAAGTGATCCTATAAGGATTCCGTTTTTTCCTTTAGAGGTACGGAATCCTAAAAAAACATCGTCTAATTATTTATTCATTATTATTAGTACATACGGTAAATGGGTAAAGCAAGAAACTTAATTGTAGCAAACGCCATAATTAAATAATTATCTACTTAACTGCACCATGCAACATGATGAAGTAAAAAGGAAATCGATATGATAAGTACCTGCAGAATAGTAAACATTCAAGGAAATAGTATTATACTATTTTTACCGACTACAGGATAACCAAAACATGCAACACACGGTGGTAGTGTAGTGACATTGATCCTATTATTCTCACATTTCCATGTCGTTATTTCGTAGACTAAAAGCAAGTAATTAACTTAGTTACTCCCAACAAAACTCTGAGAACGTTTGCTGAATACAGCACCGACGTCACTATTCAGTAATCTGTAGGTTTACTTGAACACGAGTAAAACTCACATTTGTATATGCGAAAGTTTGGTTGGATGTACCGTTTTGTGACCTGGAGAAGCACACGTATCTGATATTCAATAATGAAAAAAAATGTGAGGCGTACTGTGCATAAGATGCTTCAAGTTGACTAATAGCAGAAGGGAATCATCCTTAGGTATGGCAACCCGCCACCACGATTGACCATAGTCAAGTACTTCTACCTACGAGTTAGCCAGATACCTAGGAAAGAATGCCTTGCTAACGACCTTATTAGCTAAAACAGCAAAACACAAAGAAAAATTTAAAACTATGACGGACACCTTAGTGGCAACAAAGATTAATTATTAGCCTATGCATATTCTGCAGTGATTCACGTCAAACAATTCAAACAAACCAGGATAAAAAAATAAAATACTACTTACTCTAGATTATCTTCCTTAACGGTGGCAGTAGCTCGGGCAGACAAGTGTAACCACTTGATCGACTCCGAAGCATCCAGACCCTTAGACTGCAGCCACACGGGAGATTCTGGCAGAGGCAGGAGTACCACGAATAAAGCCACTGGAAATAAATAAATTGGATATTACTTAGCTCTCATCAGACACCGTAATCATAATTATTGTTCGATATCAGGTTCAGTCAAGAGTGGCGCCATAACAAAGTTGGGTTTTTAAACAGGTATTTTATTAATGGTTGGTGAATGGACTAACAATCTATATGTAGACTAGCTGCGCCCCGCGGTTTCACCCGCGTAGACCGGGATAAAAAGTAGCGGTATGAAAAATAGATGTTAGCCGATTCTCAGACCTACTCAATATGCTCACAAAATTTCATGAGAATCGGTCAAGCCGTTTCGGAAGAGTACGGGAACGAACATTGTGACACGAGAATTTTATATATAAGATATACAACTGAGTTTTAAAATGTGTTGGTATGAGTCTGCAGTTTGCATATTATTGACGATTTTTTAAGAACCCAGTCAGGAGCTTGTGGCTAAGTAATAACAGCCGCAAGGGTCGATCCATCAGGTTAAGCTACACCTGCCGGGGTTGTCCGTGGATGGGTAACCATCTTTACATACCAAGACTCCGTGCCTCGGAAAGCACGTTAAGCCGTTGGTCCCGGCTGTCATTCGTGGATCTTTGACAGTCGTTACGGGTTGTCAGAAGCCGGAAAGTCTGACAACCAGTCCTTACCAAGGGGTATCGTATTACCCAGTTACTGGGTTGTGGAGGTCAGATAGGCAGTCGCTCCATGCAAAATACTGGTATTCAGCTGCATCCGGTTAGACTGGAAGCCGACCCCAACATAGTTGGGAAAAGGCTAGGCAGATTGATTGATTTTGTTTTAAGAACCCAGTCCAAAGTAATATAAGTATGTTAATAGGTTTACACCTATTAACATACTTATATTACTTTGTAAATATTACTATTTACCGCAAAAAACAGCGGACAGGAAGGCGAGGTATCTCCAATACAGCCAGTTGCCAGCGACGTATGATATGAGGATCCCAAGAGACATCGACAAGGTGGGCAGCGAACCCAGCCGGCCGCGGATTTCAGGGTCACAGCACTCACTCACCTTAAAATATACATAACATAACATCATGCCTATAATCCCTGGAGGGCTAGGCAGAGATGTACCGATAATAAGTACTTACACCCATATTTTCCCAGTTTTTTATATTTAAGTCCCATGTAATAGGGGGCAAGCCTATTGCCATCAACCGGGCACAAATCCAGACTCCGAGCTGCTACTAAGAAGTTTCTGATGGAAAAACCCAATAACACTTTGCCCGATCTGGGAATTGAACCCAGGACCTCATACTCAGCAGTAGAACTTACTACCACTAGATTAACAGTTTAAAAAAAATATACATGGGGATAATATTATTTTCTAGATATGTGATGTGATGTGTGATGGGTCGTCAGAAGCCCGAAAGTCTGAAAACCAGTCTTACCAAGGGGTATCGTATTACCCAGTTACTGGGTTGTGGAGGTCAGATAGGCAGTCGCTCCATGTAAAATACTGGTATTCAGCTGCATCCGGTTAGACTGGAAGCCGACCCCAACATAGTTGGGAAAAGCCTAGGCAGATTCTCTATCACGAATGACACTACGCAAACGTAACGTTAACGTGAGTAATAGTTACACATTTAAAACGATAAAAGTAAAGTACGTACCTACCAGCAACATACAACAATTTCTTTATTCGATTTAAGCCAGCAAATCACTTAACATGTTAACTAGTAATAGTAATTTATTTCCCAAATTTCAGTATTACGTTACGACAATGAGAGCTCGACCCCTGAACTAGGACATCCTGTATGACAGTGGTCGAGGTTTCTCCAGTTACATGGATCAGTAGGTATGGGCTTAGACTAAATACAATTTACATTTAATTTTAGAATAAGTACATAATTAAAAGAAAATTGAAACAAAATATTTTGAAAAAAATATGGCAAAACTTAATGAAGAAAATACATGGTGTAAAAAAAAATAATTAGTAATAATTCTAAAACATATTCCGTTTTAAGTAAGTATGTAAGCATGGGTAGATATTTCATAGTAAAACTACTTTTCAGCGATTAACACAGGTAACATAGGTATAACTGTTGTATTTGTACTCGTAAACATACTTTGAAGCCTTTTAGGTTCGTAATTTTTTTTTTTTTTTGTGACAGACACTTTATTTTAGAAATTATACCTAGTGATTCTAAATAGGTACAATGTAGGTATCTATGCGTACCGTAAGCGGTTTAACTTAATAACGGCTGTGACTGAAACCAGTCGAAACTGCTTTTTAAACAAAAACCAAAAGCGATTTTTTTTTTCATTACTCAGGTAACAAAACCCGAACGACCCAAAAAACCTGTTTACATTTAGGTCACTACTTATAATAATAACTGAGACGAGAGTGACGACCGCAAAGATTCATATTATTATCAAATGCAGGTGGTAATTACCGGGAAAATGCAAAATGTAAATGGGCAACTAAGTTTTATCAAAACAAAGTAGGTATTAGCCTGTCAAGATGTTCTTAGTGTGGTCGACTAATACGCTTACAAAACAATGATCCAAACACTACTAAAGGTCAGGTGAACACTGCGAACAGTCACATGACTGTAGATTAAAGACGTATTATATTTGTGCATATTATATCATGTGTGGGTAATTATTTGATCCGATAAGTTTGATGTGCAGATCCTTGTAACGTTTCCGCTTTTATTGTGGATGAGTGCATTAGCGTCATTCGTGATTAGAAAAACATCGGACTGAATATCCTTGCATCGATTATTTGAAATAAGCTCATTATTACGCTTCCTTGCAGATATTATATCGTTACATAGTTGCTATGTACCGGTATGTTGTATGTGTTGTTGTTGTGTGTATGTGTTGGTATGTTGCTGTTGCTGTGATATAGTGTGGTGTTGTTGTTGTGTTGTTGTTGTTGTGTGTGTTGTGTGTATGTGTGTGTGTGTGTTTGTGTGTGTGTGTGTGTGTGTGTGTTTAGATTAGCATTGCAAATCGCAACAACTGTCAAGTGTAATACTGATACCATGTTATATTACTTAGTAATCTTCCTTGTTGTCATAAACATCAAAGAAATGGACATTCCAATGCAAACTTACGTAAACTTGCGCCGTAGCCAACACAAAGCCGACTCCAACTCCTGTGATCATCCTGCCTACTAGCAGCAGCGGGTAATACTTGGCGAAACCCAGGATTAGCCAGGAAGCCACCCAGATGGGTGACGTCAGTTGGAGCGTGCGCTTGCGACCCAGGCGTTGCATCAGAGCACCGGATAACATGCTGCCCAGGAAGGCGCCCAGTGGAGGGATGGCACCTGGGTAGTAAGAATAAGTGATAGTTTCAAATATATTAACAAAATCACAAAATAACACTTTGTTGAAATTATAATTAAGTACCATTTATTTATTTCCATTACAACTGTAATTGATTTCGACTTCAGTAGCTGTTTGTAAAGAACATCTCAATAAAATAAAAAACATGTTTTTAAATTCACTGCGTTAGTCAATATTTCAGCACAAACCAGGAAAAACGAAATTTAAACATTTCAACTTGTTTACTGCGTCAAGGTAAATAGTTTCATTCATCGATAAATGTTCAGCAAACTGTCAAACACGGCTAATTATGTTGAGGATAATGTTTAAGGTCTCATCAATTACTTAGTCGATCAGCTGATAAGCACATTTTTATTTTGTCAAAGCCTTGGCCTTACAAAGGGACATCTGTAATTGCGGCCATGACACTATAACATCAAACGTGTAAATTGGTGATAAGAGCCTTACGTTTGCTGAAATTTAATCTATACCATACCTATCTAAACAGTAGTTGCCACTGAAGTGCTAATAAGCATTTTATGCATTGTGACGACTAAACGCGAATTCGCGAACACACATTTGGTAAAGAAATGCTTTTTTTTTTTGCAACTGGGACTGAAAGGGTGTCTTAAAAATTCGAAGAGGGTTTCATATGATAACCCACAAGCCCTTAGCTTGTGTTGTGCTTGTGTTGGCTTGTGGGCTATCATATGAAAGAACGCTGTCTGCACATTCTCACATATTTTTTTCTTTTTTTTTTAGGCCGCATTGTTTTCGACTTTAATGAAAAATTTGTTAAAAACAAATACCGTTCCCCGCCCTTATCTCCGAAGTGTGCATAGAGAAAAATCTGAAATTATTCTATGTGATAGAAGTTTATGTAAAGATTACAGGAAAAATAAAACGATGCCTCTAAATAGCACACTTTTTGAGAAATCGGTATGGAACCCTCGGTGCGCGAACCCGACTCGCTCTTGACGTGTTTTTTATAGCATAGGTAAGTTTTTGTTCTGTTTTGGAAGTCCAATAGACTAATATTATCCTATTGGTCCATTGAACTTTGCATCTGAGCGAGGTTCCAGGTAATGGATTAAACCTCATGACAAAGTTACACCTCTGGTTTTTGGTAGAAAATGTATCACCCTAAAGGACCCTAAAGCGACTGGTATCCATTAAAGCAAAGTAGTTACTGCGGTATAAACCGTTAAGATAAAAGGAAAAAGTATTATATAGCCATAACAACAATGCAAAAATAGCCGCTAGATTGTGATTGTGTAAAAAAATTGAGGTGTCCACCCACGCAATCGTCGTCGAGGTCTGCTTTACAACTCAACGCCCCCACAGTGTGTTACTTCCGTCACTAACCAAATCGTCCCAGCCCACTGATTCTGATATAACATAACGCATATATACCTGGAAGGAGTAGGCGGTGGTACACTATATTTTTCCAGTTATGTTGAAATCCCAAGCAATAGGGGTGAGCATTATGGATGCCCTTAAGCATTAACACACACGCACAAGTCGAGACTCCACGCTGCTACTGAGAAGTTCCGAATCGAAATACAAAATATCGAAATCGAACCCAGGACCCAGCAGTCGAACTTGTGGCTACTAAAGCAATCAGGCAGCATAGAGGCAGAGGAGTTCTTTAGTTTTGAATTGTGATTCGGTCTCCTCTTACTATGGTACCCACAAACTTGCAAAAGTGCGAGTCAAAAACACTTACTTCAACCATAAATAACACTTACTTACCTCAAATACCTCCTCCATCTAACTAAATTATGAATTATAGCAAGATAGCACATGGCCCCGCGCCACTACAGTAGGCTGCACGTCAGAGCAAATAAAACAGTAAAAGCTGGCCTCTTATTCTACTGACACTTCGTACTACGCTAGGCCAGATTCTACTGACACTTTGTACTACGCCAGACCAAATTCTACTGACACTTCGTACTACGCTAGGCCAGATTCTACTGACACTTTGTACTACGCCAGACCAAATTCTACTGACACTTTGTACTACGCTATGCCAGATTTTACTGACACTTCGTACTACGCTAGGCCAGATCTACTGACATTTCGCACTACGCTATGCCAGATTCTGCTGACACTTTGTACTACGCTAGGC
Organism: Cosmia pyralina; assembly: GCA_946251885.1. Taxonomy (NCBI): domain Eukaryota; kingdom Metazoa; phylum Arthropoda; class Insecta; order Lepidoptera; family Noctuidae; genus Cosmia; species Cosmia pyralina. Next base: position 21,175,890 of record OX276346.1, read on the forward strand.
CAGATTCTACTGACACTTCGTACTACGCTAGGCCAGATCTACTGACACTTCGTACTACGCTAGGCCAGATTCTACTGACACTTCGTACTACGCTAGGCCAGATCTACTGACACTTCGCACTACGCTAGGCCAGATTCTGCTGACACTTCGTACTATGCTAGGCCAGATTCTACTGACACTTCGTACTATGCTAGGCCAGCTCAAGGTAGAAGAAGTGTTACTGCACTGACGTGCGGTCGATTGTCCTGATTATAACGTTTGATTAAATCTTTATAAGCGCTTCTTAGTTCTTAACTCCTTACCTATCCATGATTTCTGTTCACTGCTTTGTATGATCTCCGGATCTATGGCCTCGATGGACGGGATCGCGGAGGCGGAGTAACCCCTCACCAAGCCGATGATTAGGAATGACAGCGATGCGCCAAACGTCAGCCATAACTGTAACAAGGATGAATGTGAATATCTTCACTGATTTAAACCTAGGTCATTTGATGTTCCTGAACTACTCATCTGGAAATTTCTGCTTTAAACTGACTGTTTCTACGGTTTGCAAAATCATTTTGATCATTTTTGTTCCCGTTTCTTATTTTGTTCCTTTTTATTTATTTGATAAATCAAGCACACAAATGTACAGAATAGGCATTTTCTACCAGTCAGGCTTTGGCTGATGCAGACACAAAACAGTGGTAGATGTAATTACGAAAATTGAGTGTTTAATTTGCTTCTTACTTGTACACGACTATAGATTACCTAGATCTACACTGCGGAGATCAGAGAAATGTAATTAAATAACTAACAATTGACCTCCTTTCATTATGTCAACAACGCATCGTTGTAAATATTATTGTTTTAAATATAAATATATTTTCTTTTAAATAATGTACAAGAACGCTAATTAATAGTGTCGTGCTTTCCTATACCTAATTTAAATACATGTGAGATCTATAATTATGACAAAGATTTCAAAGATTAATGCTGTGTATGTGTTTATAGTTGTAATATGCCAATAAATAAATTAGAAAACATGTCTAAAGCACAGAAAATATAATAATACGTATCTAAAGGTAAAAAACTAAAAAAGTTTAAATAAACTTTTAACTTTGTCTTGGCAGCCCATGCAACCGTGCTTTGCAACTTTATACCTACATATTCATAACATTCTATACGGTCAAAACAACAAGTGGAATCGGCACATAATATGTAGGTAAACAGACAGAAGACGCACCGGACTGAACTAGTGTACGCACGGCTACAGATCAAGCTATACATTTCCAGTATAAGCTGATCTCGCATTGTGTAGGATTTCCTTACAATGAGAGGACAGTGTAAACTGGAAATGTATAGCTTGATGTGTAGCCGTGTGTACAGAGTAAACATTGCTAAGTTGATGCAAAAATATGATGGCATACTTTTATTTGCGTTTTTACCTATATATTCGAAGTTACTAAGTAATAACAGCCGCACGGGTCGATCCATCAGGTTAAGCTACGCTTGCCGGGGTTGTCCGTGGATGGGTGACCATCTTTACATACTGAGACTCCTCCGTGCCTCGGAAAGCACGTTAAGCCGTTGGTCCCGGTTGTCATTCGTGGATCTTTGACAGTCGTTACGGGTCGTCAGAAGCCCGAAAGTCTGACAACCAGTCTTACCAAGGGGTATCGTATTACCCAATTACTGGGTTGTGGCGGTCAGATAGGCAGTCGCTCCTTGTAAAATACTGGTATTCAGCTGCATCCGGTTAGACTGGAAGCCGACCCCAACATAGTTGGGAAAAGGCTAGGCAGATTGATTGATTCGAAGTTATACGAAATATTTTCTAAACAAAAAAATATTCGAAATATTTTTGTGAATTCGGCGTGTTCCCCTACATCCCGACCGGATGTTTAGTATGGACTGACAGTCAATGTGATGTGCAGGACGTAAATTTAAAAATGTTTTAACCTACTAAACTAAAGGTTTTATTTAAATATGGGGTCCATTTCAGAGAAATATAGGTAACCTACCTGTTTAAAATATTTTTTAGATCATTAGTAAAAATGACCACAGGCACAATATTTATTTATTTATTTAATTAACGACATGACATGTTGTAATACTGAGGCAATATCTCACATGGCAACAATCTCGTTACCATGTCCTTTACTTTAAAGAGGCTATCTTCGTAGGGATACAGATGGGACACTCCGCAAAATCATTTAAATAAAAAGCGACTCTTGCTACGACACAATAAAGTGCAATTCAGGTCACACAACACTTCATTACCTACAGTTATATTCACCTATAAGTTGCCTGTCTTTCTATCGCGTAACTCTTATACCTTCTGACTCGTTAGGGTTGTCTTCTTTTACGACGCGGCGCGTGAGTGAGTATCGAAGTATCGAACTAACGTGCGAGCATTGACTTATATAAATCAATGCGTGCGAGCCGGCCGGTGCGCGGCAGCCCACACTGAATTGACCCAGTGAGATGAGCCCACCGCGTACTTGTAACTTCATACCTAAACTGCGGAGTGTCCCATCTGTATTAATCTGTGGTAGGGGGTGCCCCTAGTGAAACAAAAATACCTATGTATGTTTAAGTAGGTACTTCAAATTATTAATGATTATGATAATTTTACTCAATAGTAATTTCAATTTCTCTATTAGGTAATAAACCGCTCACTAGGTCGCTCTCGCTCGTGGCTAAGTAATAACAGCCGCACGGGTCGATCCATCCTCGCCGTGAACATCTTTACATACCGAGACTCCTCCGTGCCTCGGAGAGCACGCTAAGCCGTTGGTCCCGGCTGTCATTCGTGGATCTTTGTCCGATCGTAACGGGTCGTTAGAAGCCCGAAAGTCTGACAACCAGTCTTACCAAGGGTCTTATTAGGGTCTTATTATGTTACCCAGTAACTGTGTTGTAGATGCCAGATATGCATAGTTGGGAAAAGGCTAGGCAGATTAATAGGTCGCTTTCGCTAGTAAGCCAGCCAGACACGTGACGTCCCGAGTATTTTCCCAGTCTAACCAACTGTGATGGAGAGACTTATGTTACTGTCATGGAAGTTCTCTGGGAATGAAACAGTGCCAATTTCTACGACGCTAGTGAGACCGACACGACGTCAATGAAATAATAGACAGTTTCCTATAGGTATTGCAGGGGTTGCTGTCCTAAGCTACCACCGGACGACTGCCATCACACTTCACACTAATATTATAAATGCGAAAGTTTGTGAGTGTGTGTGTGTGTGTGTGTATGTTTGTTACTTTTTCACGCTCCAAAGGAAAGACCGATTTGGATGAAATTTAGTATGTAGATAGCTAGATAGCCCTGGATTAACACATAGACTACTTTTTATTCCGGCATACGCGGGCAAAACCACGGGGCGCAGCTAGTAAAGTAAAGTTATATGCCTCGATCTATCTCGAAGGTACCTAACAACGTAAAATACAAGGTAACAACCGCAGGTACATTACAACACTATCAGCCTACAACGTTCGCACTGCTGGGACACAGGCCTCCTCTCTGTGAGAGGGAATACAAGGTAAAATGTTTAAAAAAAAATGCTGTCTTTTCTGAAACCAATATGTAAAGCCGGATCTCCTGCGCGTGTCTTTTCGAAACTTTACACAAAAAACCTTACACATATTCATTTGTTTTCTTAGACAAGCTGTCTTCTGCGAATTCAAATAGGATGTACAGTCCTACCAACTTATCTGTGAACTGAAAGAGGACAAAGCCACACCTCTTTGTTTCGATGTTTTTGTGTAAAATTTCGAAAAGACACACACAGGAGACCCGGCTTAAGACAAAGAATGATAATAAAATTACAGGCTGCTGCTTATTGTGTTATATTTCCAGCGCATCCGCAGCCTGCGAGACGCGCGACGGTCACCAGTCAAAATAATGACCGGCAAATTATATAACTTGTTTAATAAATTGATCCATTTGCCATTCATGTCGCTATTTTAGTATTATATACAATTGGGTGCATCTGCCCGTGGCGTGACCGGCGGAAGAGGGCTATCACGCCACGTGATTGCGTACAGCTGTATCATTCGCATGACAAACCTTTCACGCTGAGATTTTTTTTTATATACAAAATCCCATAATATTCTGTATACCTACATAGTTTTTAGGGTTCCTTTTTAAAGTGAATAGACAAAATAAATAGAGTATTATGACAATGGAGATTAAATTAACATTTAATTAAAAAATGGACATCATCATCTGCCTAGCCTTTTCCCAACTCTGTTGGGGTCGGCTTCCAATCTAACCGGATGCAGCTGAATACTAGTATTTTACATGGAGCGACTGCCTATCTGACCTCCACAACCCAGTAACTGGGTAATACCCCCCTTACCACTTGGTAAGACTGGTTGTCAGACTTTCAGGCTTCTGATCAAAGATTCATGAATGACAGCCGAGATCAACGGCTTAACGTGCTTACCGAGGCTCGGAGGAGTCTTGGTATGTAAAGGTGGTCACCCATCCACTGACCAACCCCGGCAAGAGTAGCTTAACCTGATGAATCGACCCGTGCGGCTGTAACTACTAAGCCACGAGCTCCTCATGCTTACTACTTAGTACGTTATTGAAATATACGAATAACTTGCTGCAATTTGCATTCAAATTAGTTCCTCCTCAACCTGGTTAATTTATTTAAAAACTCGATTTTGATAGGTTTTTGGTTTTTATTAATACGTTTGGCTTTTCCTTGTTCATTAAAAATAGAGCAAGCTGTACTTTTATTACTGTAGTAGTAGTGTAGTAGGTATCTATGTTTGAGTGTCAAGCAGGTATAAATGGTCTCTTCATTCAAAATGTCAATCGACTTACGTACATTGCTCGAGATAGAAACTGATAATTAACGAATCACTGTTTTTCTTTTGCCCCTACATAAGAGGAAAAAATCATTTTCTAGTACATACATACATAAACTCACGCCTTCTGCCCATGGGGGTTGACAGAAACTACAGAACACCACTTTTTACGATCCTTATAATACTCCTTTTGCCTCGATAACATTCATACATTTTCTACTGGCTAACCTTTTCTCAACTATATTGGGGTCGGCTTTCAGTTTAAAGTCTATATAACCGGATGCAACTGAATACCAGTATTTTATACATGGAGCGACTGCCTATCTGACCTCCACTACCCAGTAACTGGGTAAGACTGGTTGTCAGACTTTCGGGCTTCTGACGACCCGTAACGACTGTCAAAGACCCACAAATGACAGCCTACATTTTCTATTAATTATTGATTAAAAATATTGAGCAAGAATTTGATACTTAAGGACAATTATTTTAATAATGCTTGGCGGCGTAGGTAATCTTTATTATCATGAATATTGCAGCGCTGCAATAACATAATGCATTTCGTGGTTCACGTGCAGCCCGCCGCCGCGCCGCCGCCCGTGACCAAACGTATCTTCTAGGTACCACAATAAATATATGGACAGTAAGTCGACGTTCGCACGGACGTAATAATATCGCGGCGATTTTTTTTCGCGCACTGGAATTTCAACGCTCTGCTCAGCGCCGAGAGTGCAAAATCCAACAGTGTGTTTTTTCGACACGCTAGAATGTACTCTGTTATTGTTAAGTTGGATTCTCAACGCTCGGCTCAACAACGAGAGTTGAAAATCCAGTGCGCTATAAAATCCCGCCGCGATTTTATTACGCCCGTGGGAACGGGGACTAAGGAAACTACGTAGAAACGGTCGAAACGGCACACTCACACAGACGCGTGCACCAACGAGGCCTCAAGCAATAGTCCTGGTGCTCTCAGTACCTCTATTTATTGTAGCTTAGGGATCTCGTCAATGCGCGCGTCTGTGTGTGTGCCGTTTCGTACGTTTGTTCGTAGTTTTCCTACTGTCTACGGTTATATTTATATTGTGTCTGAACCTAGGTATTCTGAGCAATCACACACTCAGTTTTGATTGCTCTCGAGTTGGTTATTTCAGAATATCGTCCTTCACCTCTCGAGAATACGGAGTTCTATTGAAAAATTACTTTAAGTATCACATACAAAAGCTCTTCAATGACCTTGGTATGAGTGAGCTGCAATTGAAGCAGGTAGCAACGGCAGGTCAATGGGTGCCACTCTAAACTACACAGTAACTACAAGTAATACACACGGCTACACATCAAGCTATACATTTCCAGTTTACACTGACCTCTCATTATAAGGAACTCCTATACAATGCGAGATCAGCTTACACTGGAAATGTATAGCTTGATCAGTAGCCGTGCGTACAGTAATAACATTGATGGTTTCAAAATCAGTAAGAAAATCATGTGGGTAGGTAGAGTAGTTATCAAATAATCCCAAAGCCTGAGCTTATTAGATTCTTACAGGATTCTTAACTATCCCAAGTTTGGTCATAATGAAAATCATTTACTTACATCGTTCATTACATAATTCTGATAGGTTATGTTCTCTTTCCCATGTTAATAAAAAAAGTTAGTTTAAAAACTAAAACCCGACTACTGAAAAATCAAACTCTAAAAATTATGAAACAAGAAAATATTCTCATCTGAAATTAGAAAAAGAGAGACAAATTAAAAATCCGGAGTCACACGTAATCTGTTCGATTTATGTACATGACGTGTGACTCCGGATTTTTAGTTTGTTTGTCTTTTTCTAATTTACAGATGTGAATATTTTTAGCCTATAACCAGCGGACGATCAAGACGCATCCAACGATACCTTATATCCATAAAAATACAAAAAACAGTACATACATACATCCATACCGATCAAAATCATAACCCTCCTTTTTGCTTCGCCGCAATCGGGTAAAAATTTCTGATTGTGATTTTAATCGATTTTTCTAGTGATCTTATTTCCGGATTACAATTACATCCGGTTAAATTGTAATCCGGAAATAAGTTCACTAGATAAATCGACGACCGAGCGACCCACCACGCGGTCTACTATCGAGGTATACCTACTACAAATTATTTCGACAGCAATTTTTTTATTGTTTGCAAGTTTGGCTTGAAACATGTTGAAGTCATTCTAAAGGCTCATGCAGACTGGGGCGACGCGAGTCTGGTGGAACAGTTTCTGTGAAAACTTGATAGAAATTGATCTACCGGAGTCGCGTCGCGCCTTTCTGCGGGAGCCTTACACGAGTTTTCACCACAAAGATTTCACACACCATTTTTATGGTGCAAAAAATAACCAGCAGCATCTGATGGTTATTACAGCTTATCACATCATCATCTGCCTAGCCTTTTCCCAACCTTGTTGGGGTCGGCTTGTAGTCTAACCGATTATGGTTATTACAGCTATTTTCATAAATTAGTTCTGCGTGGTTAAACCTTACTTATGTAATTAATTCCAGGATTTAATGGTTTTACTCTGATTGCGCTTTAAGTACTAGGTACCCCTATCTGATCACGAAGTTAAAGAGCTTTAATATACCTCCATCATCAATGTCGATTAAATTAAGTGCCCAAATACTTCCTACATTTACCATACTCTGATCACAATGAGAAATGACGTCAGTCTATTGCGGATTATAATAGGTACAGTCAGCCTCACAAAGATGTGGGTCCATTCAACAAGAGTGCATTTAATTTGTCTACAACTTTTCTTCACTAATATTTGTACCACAAAACAAATAATTTATCACATTGGGTACTTAATTGTAGTTACAGATTATTACTAAGTATTATGAAACACAAATTGTATAGATTCAAATTAATTATTCTTTACGAAGACATCTTTTTGAGGCTGACTGTGTTTTGTGTCTGTGTGGCTGTTGATCTATGTAATAATCGACGAGAAAGTCACTTTAAACTTATTAGTATTTGATGCCAAAGTTGAGGCAGTGATTCTCTTTTCTATTTTCATAGTAGTGGTGCTGGGCAGGTGTAATAAAATATAGTATATTTACCAGTGTATAGTGTGTGTTTATAAGGTACAATGGGGTTGACGTATCTGTGTGGATAAAAACCCCTTATTAAAAATGAATTTTAAAAAATTAAAAAAAAAACTAATAATTTTTTTTTCATTTTTTACTAATAACTTATTATTATTAGTGATAGGTAGGTCTAGGTACCATAGATATAAGGTTTTTTTTTTATATTTCTATGGTAGATACATCCTAATAATCACGATTGGAGTTCGGTATTATTAAAATGAATACATAACTTCACCCATAAATGCTAGGCTTTTTCATTAGGTATGTATCAATCCTATGCATCGAGGTATGTATCAAAAAAAAAATATTATAATAATAATATAATATATATGTATCAAAAAATAATATATATAAAATAATATATAAAAAAAATAAAAAATAAAATAAATAAATAAAAAATAAAAAAATAAAAATAAATAATAAATATATATAATAATATATATGTATAAAAATTAAATATTGTAAAGACTGAGATTTAATAAGTTCCTACAAAAGTTGACTATTTCTTAAATACTGATAATAACTACGGATCTGCTGAAAATACAAATAAAATAATGAAACTAATGTCAATTTTCAAATTAATCATATTTTTTAGAATAATTAAACAATTTAACAATAAAATATCTAATGAAATAAAGGAAAAAACTTAAGAATAAATTATATCGGCACATACTTAATGCACACGTCGTTCGTACGCATGAACAGCGGGGAAATTGCGTAACATACCTACTTACAGTAGAATGGGTTTCATTTACGTTGTTGAGCAGACAAATTTTTTGATCATAAAGTAGTGGATTAGCATTACTCGTATGCTTCAAAATCATTGAGACTGTGATTGATAGTGTATTACGCAATTAGGGTGCTTCTGGTTGTAATAAAAAACAAAAAGACGTTCTTAAATATTTTCATTAGTACCTACTACTAGGTACGTAGGTATCCCACAATTTTGGAGAGCAGTCGCGCTAGGCCTTGTTGCTAATGAGTGACACCACCGAATTAGATTCAATTCATACAACACCTGGAGACGTGACAAAGAAATAAAACATTTCCTTTAAAAAAAAGTGAATAATGATCTACTTAACAAAGACTTCTTTCACAGGAAGTAATCAGGCTAAGCTAGGAAATAAATTACAGTTCCTACATAGAACCAATTTTAAGAAAATGCAGCAACCGATGATAATTCTGATAGTTTAAGCGAATATCGTATGTAGGTACGACCATCATCATCATTTCAGCCAAAAGACGACCATTGTTGGACATAGCATGGCGTCCAAGTAAGTACTGTCACAACGACTGGTTCTGTGCTTCTCGCATCCAGCGGATTCCTGCGGCCTTCACAAGATTGTTGTCGTTGGAAGGCCTCGCACAAGGTAGACCACTGGGTCCACCTTGTGGGAGGCCCGCTTCCAACGTTAGGTAGGTACAATAAGCAAACATAATCAGGTCCGGTTTCTTAATAAAGTCCTTAGAACGTATTCATAGCGAGTGATGCCAGCCTGCCAGCTATATCAGAATTTGTGGGGCTCACGTGCACCTAGTACTGAAGATGACCGTCTAATTAGGATCATGTTAAAATCCTATACCACCTTCGGACCACTTCTAAATCTAACAAACTAGTAACCTATCTCTAAAGAACACACAAAAAGTCAATTGTTCGTCAAGCACAATACGGTTGGTCAAGCAAAAACTGTAGCGAATCCTTCCGGACCACGCAAAACCACAAGTCATTAGGTATGCGTATGCGCAAAACATTAGTCTGTAATGTAACTATGTAATATTTTTACGATATTTTAATAAACACTTATGCGAAATCTGTAAATTCGAGTTACCTGATTTCAAGTTAAAGTAGTCATAGGTTTTGAACAATGTGGCCCTGCCCATCGAATCATTTGATTCTCAATCCATAACTTTATTTAGTTTTTGTTTCTGCTTTACAAGATTCTCAAAACAAAACAAAATATATTATATTTTCTAAAGTAGTTAGATGCTCTGAAGATAGAAGGGAACAATAATTGTGTAAAATATGAATTACTAGCTTCTGCCCGCGACTTCGTTCGCGTGGAAGTCGTATGATACCTACACAATACAATACTAAAATAACAACCACATTTTTTTTAAATACCTCAGCCCCTTACCGCCTCGCATCGCCCGCCCGCTCTACTTGGTACTTTGTTTTCGCTTAACGTTCTTTTTAACCGACTTTTCAAAAAAAAAAAGAGGGTTATCAATTCGTCGCGTATTTTTTTTTTTGTATGTATGTATGTAATCCGATTTCTCCGTCAATTGTGGACCGATTTTGAATATTCTTTTTCTATTTGATAGGATATGCTCTCGAGGTGGTCCCATTGTCACCAAGTTGGAATCTGATGAGGGGATCCCATGGAAATCGAGGGAAACCCTCAAATTTTATAGGCACACCTATAGAGATTTGGGTATTTTTTTATAGTAACTTGTGCATTTGCTCTCGATAAGCACCATTTGGTGAAGTGGAACTGATGATGAATACTCAATAATAAGTATTTCCTTTCATTCACGGGTTGCGATTCGATTACCAATTTATGCACGTCCGTCACAATGCACATGGTGAAGTGGAGCTGATGGTAACTTCACCATCTGATCAAGTTTTCCTGGTTCTTACTAGGAGAACTCCTCAACAATTAACGTCCCTGCATCGGGAAAAGCAATATTTTGTAAAAGATGATGCTATTGTAACTTTTTTTAGTTTTATTTTTTATGCTATTGTAACTTAGATAAATTACAAACTGACCCACTAAAAAGTGAAAAATAAAAACTATTTACAAAAAAAAAACAACCGACTTCCAAAAAAAACTGCTAAGTGAAAAATAACTTTAATTTCGGAAGTTGGTGGCAAAAAACTAAAATACAGATCCAAAGACACCGACTTCCGAAATGAAACTTATTTTTCACTTTGCAGTTTTTTTTTTTGGAAGTCGGTTGTTTTTTTTTTTGTAAAAAAGTTTTTTTGACTTTTTTGTGCTCGGCTCCTGAGTCCTCAAGAATTGGGCCTATCAAATGCAAAAAGAATCAAATCCTACAGGTAGTTCCAGAGATTAGCGTGCTCAAACAAGAAAACAAACTCTCCAGCTTTATTATATTAGTAGGTACAGATGTACCTATGTAGACTGCCATGATTAAGTATAAACATAGGCTGATTATTATACGCTACTGACTGCTTATAACGTTTTGTTGTTTTAATGTTGATAGCTTCACTTCCATCAAAATATTCCAGTACTCTATACGATTAACCCTGCACTATATGTATAGGGTGACTGGTATTTAGTGACCGATACTTAAACACATGATTGTACGCATGATAATAAACAACTTTTACTATGGGATCAAACCTGAAATCGCGAAAAAAAAATCAGCTCCTCCCTACATTTTGACGAGTTATGCGAACATGAATGTATGGGGCAGCTGATTTTTTTTCCGCGATTTCAGGTTTGGTCTCATAATAAAAGTTGTTTGTTATCATGAGTATAATCATGTGTTTAAGTATCGGTCACTAATTACCAGTCACCCTATATATACGAGGGGGCGTTTTTAAGTTCGCGGAATGGGGGGGAGGGGATAACAATAGGTAATTATCGGGATGGCCACAACTTCAGCCACTCAATATTAGTTTATATACCAGGTTTTATCTTAATTGGATAATTAGTCTTTGAACTATCGTCAAGCAAACAACTCAATTGGGAAGAAAGTGTGAATTATGGAAAAAATCGAGTACCGTGCCGTAATAAAGTTCCTTACCAAGCGAGGAAAGTCAGTTCAAAATATACTGGAAGAGATGGAATCCGTTTACGGGGACTCTTGCCCGGGTAAAACCATGGTTTACAAGTGGCACAGTCTCTTTAAACAAGGCAGGACCTCACTTGAAGACGACCCACGGCCCGGACGGTTGATCGAGGTGACTACTCCGGAAATCATCAAAAAAGTCGAAAAAATAATATTGGAAGATGCCAGACTAAAGAACAAACAGCTTGCAGAAATGGTTGGAGTATCGGATACGACAATTTTCAAAATTCTACACGATCATCTTGGCATGACAAAGGTCAGTGCAAGATGGGTGCCAAGAATGCTCACGCCGCCTCAAAAACAACACCGCGTGGAGTGTTCTCGCACGTTTTTGGACCTCTGTAACGAAGATAAGAATGAACTATTAAGTCGAATTGTTACTGGAGATGAAACTTGGATTCATCATTATGAACCTGAGTCGAAACAAGACTCTATGCAGTGGCACAAAAAAGGCACACCACCACCCAAGAAGTTTAAAGTGTCACAATCGGCTGGAAAAATCATGGCAACCGTGTTTTGGGATTCAGAAGGGATCCTGTTGACCGATTATAAAGATAAAGGCGTTTCTATAGCCGGAGAATACTATGCTTCTATCCTCGAGAGGTTGAAAGGAAGCATTAAAGAAAAAAGGAGGGGTAAATTGACCAAAGGTGTCCTTCTTCTTCACGACAACGCGCCTGTTCACAAGAGCCGTGTTGCGTTGGCTGCCCTGCATAAGGTGGGCTTCGATATTTTAGACCATCCACCCTACAGCCCAGACCTGGCTCCCAGTGATTATTACCTCTTCCCAAAACTGAAAAAAGAACTTCGTGGGAAGAAATTTTCAACTGATGAAAAAGTGAAGGACGCGGTTTCAGCTTATTTTTCGTACAAAGACAAAGCATTTTTTTATGAAGGTACATATACATAAGCTAATTGAAAGATCAGAAAAATGTATAAGGGTAGCCTGCAGGTGAATACATTGAAAAAGAAAAATAATTTAGAATTTTTATTTTCACTTCTCACCCTCCATTCCGCGAACTTAAAAACGTAGGATGACAGTGCTTCCATTGCATTACATAAAATTCAATGTATCCTCCACGTGTTAAACTCCCGATAAGTCATACATAAATTTTGTTACACAAATCTTTTATCTATCGGCAAATCTATAACTATGCTTTGTCATCAAATCATGATCTTTTTTGCAATCATGATGGTGATAAAAAAAACGATAAAAGCAGTGATTTTTAAGTGCTCGAGTTACTGAGAGACATCTTCGACAGCTATTCAATCGTATCAATCTAGGACAAACGTAAAATCAATAAGAAAATACGCAAAAACAAAAGATGATTATAATCAGTAAATCCTCAAGTGCGTTTGCGCACTGCATCAGATCCGAATACGAATTAGTTATTAAAAATATAGAAAAAAAGAAAAGAAAGAAAAGAAGAAAAGAAAAAAAGAAAGAAAAAGAAAAGAAAAGAAAAAAGATAAGAAAATATAGCTTTGTAAATGTAACTAAGTACTTAAATATATTTATCCTTTCGAATTTCAAAAGAACGACGAAACGACGAGGAAAACTAAATGACGAAATGTAAACCAACTATTCATCTTTTGAATAACACGAAGCATGAATAACTTCTCGAAACATAAAAGTAACAATAAATTGTTAATTAGTTACCTGACATAATATTTTGTCAAACATTGTTTTTACATAGGTAATTGTGGTAAAGATCCTCTTAGTCTTAGGTATTCCTAATATAATAATTGATTGCAGTCCAGCAAGAAATAACTAGGTACTATGCGATAAAAGTAGATGCCATTAAAATTTATAATGATTAGCATAAGAAGGGAAGAGTAATAACTTGCAATTTGCAAAACGTCCCTTTGTTATCGCTCATACGCTGCGCTGCACAGTTTACGTAATATTGTTTGACTTGTTCCCGAGTGTTACTCAAACAAGTTTAACCAGGTCAATACCCAATACAAAACGGAGTTTCAGACAGATTTTCACAATAAAATTCATTGTTGTTTTGTCAATAACATCGAGAGGACTAATAGACGATAACGACAGACGTTTCCTTCAATTAGTTATCACTATAACTAATCAATATCAAGTAGGCAGTCGCTCCATGTAAAATACTGGTCCGGTTAGACTACCAACCCAAACATAGTTGGGAAAAGGCTAGCCAGATGATGATGTTGAGTTATCAATATAACATCCCAGTTAACAATTTAATTGATTAATGTTGAAAAGATTTGACAGGTTGTTATTCAATTACTTATGCTAATGCAAATAAGTTTTCATCTTCGTAATCGTATTCAGATGGAGTCTTTTTAGGGACCATAAAGCAATCATGCATGTCTGTTTGTATTTCTCATGGCATAGACAAATATGCAAAGAGAATACCAACAGAAAAAAGTGTTCAAGTAATATCATCTCGTAACATCGAATGTTATGTGAAGAAATTACTTGATAAGTATTTGAACACTTTCTTCTTTCTTTTCTTTCTTTCTTCTTTCTTTTTGCTGTTCGAACCGGCTTTTTACTCTTTTTTTTTCTAATTTTTGTTTGTTTAGAAGAAAGAAAGAAAAGAAAACCTGTTTATTCTGCACAGACAAAACGCACATTAAAAAAATTTAATTACACACACACACACACACACACACATTACGCACACGCACGCACATTATTATTGTTTGTTGTATTTGTTGTTTGTTTTTGTTGTTTTATATTATTATGTCAAAGATACAAACTTTCTGAAAGTTAAACTAGATTCGTCCTGCAATACAACCACAAAATTCCCACCTAAAGAAAAAAAAGAAAAGACCTACTCTGCATCTGCACATGGACATCCATGATGGTTTATCAGTTGTGATCCAGAATACCTGTGCACTTTCTAAAGAAAGTTGCAGCAGTAATCGAAACAAACCAATCCACCTTTCAAGCAACCGGCTTTGTAGGAATTATAAACAAAACGGAGTTTTATCATGAAGTATAAGTATTTATTTGCTCATACTTACAATGAGTAAATAAATAGGAAGGATATTACAAAACGCCTGAACAGGAAGTCAGTCCAAACTTAAACAATTATCTAAATGGCTCATTCACATTTCTCATTTCGTATGGAAACCTATAAACATTTATTATTCGTTTGTCCTAATTTTCTGAGTTAATAGCGCGAAAAAATACTTATAAGTACAAATAATTCTCTCGTATATGAAATGTTATTCGTTGCTAAGCGCATCACTTGACAACGGCTTTTGGCCTTTTTTTAAATATTCGTAATTAGGTTTCTATGGAAAGAGAGAAAATAAATTGGAAAAGTTTCCCGGAAAATTTTCAAATTCGGGAAAAGTTGAACGTCCTTTCTTCTGTGTGATTTTTCTAGGAACTATTGAATGGACAGGACAACGTCTGTCGGGTCAGCTAGATTAAATATTCCACTATCAAAAATCCGTATGCACCTTTCGCAATTCAAAATAACAGTTGCATTTTAAACACAAATCGTTCAAAATGGTTCAGAATTAAACGCGCAGATAAACTAAATTGTAAGCAACCACTAATCACATTCCTTATCCCAACGCTCATTTGAAAAAACCGATGACTTAGGCATAACACTGCACTCAAACTGCTCTCGAAACTAACGACTTACCTGTTTCAACAATGCTGGCGACACTTTAGTCATCACGCACCGTTACAACCGTGCTGCTTAGTAAATACGGCTGATTATAGCAACAATACACCTACTATCAAATTGCTAGCACTGTTCATACGCTGCCACAGACGAGCGCGATGTAGGTAAGTACCTATATATCGCACATATAGTTTCGAACAACGACCGACGACCGACTCCTCTTGGACGTCAAGAATGACTGTACAGATATCAGCCTCCTACCACCTGTTTTGATTACAATCTGCGCAAGCGCCTGATCATGTGAGATGGTCCCTCCACCACTGGCTGCAATAACCTCGACATTTGACACTTGTTCAAAAAGAACAGGTTCAAAAAAATTTTACATTATGCATAACAACACTACAAATAAATGGTTACATTATACGCGGCAAGTAAGACGAACTTATCCTGATAAAATGCTCATTGTATGCTTTAGTATTAATTGACTCATTGGAGACTTTATTTGTCTTTTTATTTTACGTAAACGGCAAAAATGTGCCTTTCTCCTCAAAATTAATAAGACGTAAAAATTATTCTAATAAATATCAGGTGATGGCGTTCTGCAGTTTCTGCCTACACCCATGGGAAAAGAGCGTGAGTTTATAGGTATGTAATTCTTGAAGACACAGCCCATTCAAGAGACTCTTGCTACAACACACAAGACTCATCACTGGTTTGCTTACGGAACAATACTGTTGTTGTCAGGCGGCATTTTTATTGGAACTGCTTTTTGATCCTCCTACGAAATACTATTATCTACTATAATTAGGGTTCCGTACCGAAAAGGAAAAAACGGAACACTTATAGGATCACTCGTGTGTCAGTCCGTCTGTCTGTCTGTCCGTCCGTCTGTCTGTCTGTCTGTCTGTCTGTCCGTCTGTCACAGCCGATTTGCTCCGAATCTAGTGGACCGATTAAGTTGAAATTTGGTACACATATGATTTTTTGTGACCCAAACACGGACGAGTAAAGTAAATAAATGAATTTTGAATATGGGGGTCACTTCTGGGGGCCAATAAGAAAATTAAAAAAAAAAGTTTTGCAAACTACACCGCGTGACATGTCAAATAAAAGGGCTTACTATAAGGGTCTCAAATATATTTTTTTTATAATAAAGTTATTTAAGAAAATAGGTGAAAATTGACCATTCCACCCCCCTTATCTCCGAAACTACTGAGCCTAAAATTAAAAAAAAAATACAGAAAATAGATCTTTACCTGTAGATTACAGGAAAACCTATAAAAAGTCTGTGATATTAAAATAACATGGTATATCTATCAATATTGTGAGTACAAACTTACATTTACAGTTGGAATGTATGGGAGAACATGTTTTTCAACTACAATGTTAAGTTTGTTCTTAAGATAAATTCATCCCAACTACGGAACCCTTCATTGTGCGTGGTCTGACACGCACTTGGCCGGTTTTTTTTTATTTAGCTAGTATTGTCGATTGTCGTTTTACCTATACCTACGGCTATACTATTAAACAGTAGGATAGTGATTGTATATGGATTGCTTTTAATTATAAACACATGCCAACACACGATTAGCTTTGCAATTAATTAAGGAGTCATAATCTTACGTCTCTTATTAATAGTATTAATAAATAGGTAATAATTGTCACTCTACAGTAACTATGATAACTTGTAAGCAGCATTGCAATACGACAAGCTGACGAACGATGACACAGAAGATATAATTAGCCTTTCTATTTTTCACGATAACACAAAACCTCTCCTTTTCTTTACCTGCTATAAATACGTTTTCTATGTGACTGAAGGCAACAGTTAAAATATCAAATCAATCTTCAGTACTTAACTAAGTACTCCATATCTGAAATCCAGACGTGATATGAGTATTATCTTGAATGTCCACTACAACATGATGATTTGATCTTGATATCAGGCAACTAACTGCCTAAAGAACATAACGAAGTTTTTAGGTAGGTAGTAGATACTTCAGTAGCAAAAAAATATTGTATTCAAAAAAGTAATACAGTGGCATTGTGTGTAGGCTAGGCTTTTTGGAAGTGATGAAAAACAAAAGAAATTGACTTTTAATTAAAAACTCAGCCACCAAGATACAATTAGGTATTCGTTACTTGACATTTTAGCATTTACATAAAGAAAGATCTTTTGACGATAAATGACATTGACAAGGGGGCGTTGTTGGTAAACATTTTGTGAAATTGTTGTATTAAAAAAACAAGATGGCACCGTTAGTTCATATTTTGGCCACGCGCCTGAAGGTCCTTGTATACTAATAGACCTTGTATACTATAGATGCTAGTAAGCTTCTGCCCACGACTTCGTCCGCGTGAAATTTTTTACTCCCCCGACCCACTCCGTCGCATCGTATTGCCTGCCTGCCCGCGCTATTACCCACTTCGTTTTCGCTTATCGCTCTTTCCGACTTTTTTATGGTTCCGTACCTCAAAAGGAAAAAACGGAACCCTTATAGGATCACTCGTGTGTCTGTCTGTCTGTCTGTCTGTCTGTCCGTCTGTCTGTCTGTCTGTCTGTCTGTCTGTCTGTCTGTCCGTCTGTCACAGCCAGTTTGCTCCGAATCTAATGGACCGATTAAGTTGAAATTTAGTACAAATATGAATTTCTGTGGCCCAAACACAGACGGGTAAAGTAAATAAATTAAATTTGAATATAGAGGTCACTTTTGGGGGGCAAATAAGAAAATTAAAAAATAAAGTTTTGCAAACTACACCATGTGGCATATCAAATGAAAGGGCTTACTATTAGGGTCTCAAATATATTTATTTTATAATTTTAAAATAAATTTTTTTAAAGTTATTTAAGAAAATAGACGAAAATTGACCATTCCCCCCCTCTTATCTCCGAAACTACTGAGCCTAAAATTTTGAAAAAAATACAGAAAATAGATCTTGACCTGTAGATTACAGGAAAACCTATGAGAAGTCTGTGGTCTTAAAATAACATGGTAAATCTATCAATATTGTGAGTACAAACTTACATTTACAGTTGGAATGTATGGGAGAACATGTTTTTCAACTACAATGTTAAGTTTGTTCTTAAGATAAATTCATCCCAACTACGGAACCCTTCATTGTGCGTGGTCCGACACGCACTTGGCCGGTTTTGTTTTCTTTTTGCTCGGCTCCTGAGGGCACAAGCGTGATTTTAAATAGCCTATATAGCCTTCCTCAAGAATTGGGCTATCAAATGCAAAAAGAATTTTTCAAATCCGACTAGTACTTCCAGAGATTAGCGCATTCAAACAAATAAACAAAAAACGAAAACTCTTCAGCTTTATTATTAGTACTAGCTTCTGACCACGACTTCGTCCGCGTGAAATTTCATCTCCCCCGACCCAACACATCGCATCGCATCGCCTAACCGCGATATTAATTCGTTTTCTTTTTGCTCGGCTCCTAAGGGTCCTAGCTTAATTTTTTGCGCGTTCAAATTACATACAAACAAAAAAACAAACTCTTCAGCTTTATTATTAGTAAAGATTATGCTAAACAGCGTGTCTATTGTCTATGTCTGAGAGACTGAGACAATTAGTTACGCTTACGCTGGATATACACTTCTGGACACATCTATTGGCCCACCTTAGAGTTTAGGTTTCGATGGCCCCTACCGAAATATGATTGCTAGATTGAACAAAAACTGTTGATGCAGTTTTAAACCTGATACATTTTACCATCTTTTTCGATCGTATTGTTTTAAATTTGAATTCAGAATACCATACGACATGGAGCTACGCCTAACAAGTCGGATATGCGCCTTGTTAAAGGCAATTGATTTTTGAATAAAAAACATGTTTTATCAAATAAAGGTTTAATTTAATAACGCGTGTTGCCTCCATGGGCATCTACCACAGCTCTCATACGATTAGGCATAGAGTTTGTCAACCGCTCTATGAAATTTTGAGGGATCATCTCCCATTCCTCTTCTATGGCAGTTTTCAACTCCTGCATCGTCTGGGCAACTGGCTGACGAGCCCTAACACGTCTTTTTAGCTCGTCCCACATGTGCTCAATAGGGTTCATGTCTGGGCTTCTGGCTGGCCAGTCCATAACTGTGATGTTGACATCCCGAAGATATTCCCTGACGATGCCGGCCGCATGGGCTCTTGCATTATAATGCATAAAAAGGAAATTTGGGCCCACATAGTCCGCGTATGGTATCACGCAGTATCACGTGAGGTTCTAAGCACTCACGAATGTACCTTTCAGCATTTAATGTTGGCAGCCGTGGTCCTGTAACAACCTCAAGTTGAGTTTTGCCGCTCGCGGATATACCGCCCCAGACAGTTCATGAGCCACCGCCATAAGCAACCCTCTCATCAAAGCAGCATTGTGCGAAACGCTCTCCCTTACGTCGGTAGACCTTCTTCCTTCCATCATTGCCATGTAACACAATTTTAGACTCATCAGAAAAGAGTACACGGCTCCAATCTTGCTGTGTCCAATTTAAATGACTGCGTGCGAAATGAAGGCGCGCTGTTCGGTGGGCTCGCGTTAGTTTGGGGCCATTAGCTGGCTTGTGTGGTACCATATCGCGTTCTTTTAACCTTCTTCGAACAGATCGAGCGCTCACAGATACTCCGTGGAAGTCGTGAAGTTGGTTTTGTATCTCAATGGAGGTAAGGTGACGATTTCTCAAGCTGGTCGTCACGATGAATCGATCCTGTCTTTCAGTTGTGACCCGAGATCGTGGCCTTCCTTGGCGACGAACAAAGCCGCCAGTCTCTAGGTACCTCCGATAAACATTTCGGACCGCAGATCGACTTAAATTAAGTTGAGCACTCACGTTTCTTTGGCTGTGTCCGGCCTGAATAAGTGCCACAGCTTGGGCGGCGACTTCAGGTGAAGTATCCATAGATTATTGATAGAACCTCACCTTAATGTTAAGAATAAGTAATGTTTGTTGCAAAACCAAAGATATCAATCACTTTTTCAAGAATTAAATCCAAGTAAACCAATAAAACCAAGTTTTCTTAGTATTCGATTGTTTGATATCAACAAACAGGCTCCAAATTGTCTTTTGTTTCTTTAAATTCTTTGTTCGAAATTCAAAAAAAGACTATTGAATGAAATTGTGAATGTGCCAGGTTCAAAACTGCATAAAAACTTTTTGCTCGACCTAATATAAAATTTTAGCTAGGACCAAACGAAACTGAAAATACAAGGTGGGCCAAAAGATGTGTCCAGAAGTGTATAAAGTATTTATTTTACCGACCCTATTTACAATTTCTCATAATAAACAATTGAAACAACAGTTACATACAAGTGCGGAACTAATAATACTTAAATACAGGCTGTAATACCAGAAAATAAGCAGGCAATGGTGTAAGTGCAGTATATGGCACCCATAGCGAGCAATATACCTGATATGTATTTATAATATACAAGGCAAGCTTTTGACTGTTGAATGCAGCCAAGAGGTACTTATTAGATAAACCAAATGTTACAAAATAAACCACATTTAGTCTAAGTATTGTGGTTTCTGTCTACGTTATTATATTTCCGAAAGCCCAACGTTTTGCATATTTAGAGTCATTTTAGGCGCCTTGGTTAACGTTTATACAGGGTTACTGGTAACTCGACGTATTCCTTGCAGGACGTCATAGTAGGGTTAAAATGCAGCAAATTAGGCCACCAAATGTTCTACCGAAATTCAGTAGTTTTTGAGTTAATTCGATTTTTAGCTTTTTTATGAAAAATCCCAGATTAAATCATTTGGAGCCAATTTAAAAATGATTTACGGCGCGACTGTACTGAAATTTAAGTTAACATCATAGCTGACGCCGTAGCAGATCCTTGTTAATAATTCAAAGTTCAAAAATGCCAAAAACTTTGGCAAATATCACTAAAGAAACATTTAGTTTTTTGTGAATTTTGCTATTACTTCATACAAAATGTTGTCTAGTGAAAATAAAAATTACTACGCCTGATGTACAAATTACTAGGAAAATATCCTTGTCTTATCAGCTATTCAGAAAGGTATGATTGTCAATACTTTTGCATGTGTGACAGGGAAAGAATGAGTTTTATGAGGAGCAGGTAAAATTGCGAGACGGTCAACCTATTGTTTCATATTCGTATTATTCGTAGTTTTTACCTGCGCTTGAACCCCAAACACTCGGCAAGCTTTGTGATTGGTCACTATTGTTCTCCCGGCATGACACGGGGTGCGACTTTACAAAATCTGGTCGTCAGAGTCAGTTAGTTTGAACTCTACGTCGCGCAAGCTCGTGTTTTGTTATCTGGCTATTTCCTTAACTGATACTGCGTATCTTGCTCTTGTGCTGTGCTGTGCCTTCATAAGTGCTGACTATGGCTGCATATTCTAACCTTGAATACGCTGACATAATGTACTGTTACGGACTTAGTGACGGTAACGCTGCTCAGGCGCGGAGAGAATATCAACTTCGTTTTCCCAACCGCCGACTCCCACACGTTAGTGTTTTTGGATCGACTTATCGGCGATTATCTGAAACTGGCAGCGTCCAAAGAAGCAGGCAAATTGACACTGGTCGTTCTCGGAGATACACGGCTGAGGACGAAGAGCTGATTCTTCAACGTTTTATTGACGACCCCAACATATCGACAAACATCGTAGCGCGTGAGCTTGCTATGTCACAGTGGAAAGTCTGGTCTGTAGTTCACTTATCAGGCCGACATCCATACCACTATCAACCTGTCCAGTCATTAGAAGAGGGAGATCCGCCAAGACGGCTTGAATTTTGTCGTTTTATGCTAAATGCCGACGCCGAAAGCGAAAACTTTTTAAAAAACATTCTGTGGACCGATGAGTCATGTTTTGACCGTGATGGTATCACAAATTACCACAACTTACATTACTGGGCACCGAAGGCAGAAGCAAATCCTAAGAAACTGAAACCAACCGCATCCCAGCGTAGATTCTCGCTTAATGTTTGGATGGGTATTATCGACGACAAATTAATTGGCCCACATTTTTTACCCCAAACATTAAATGGGGAACTTTATGAAGATTTCCTAAGAAATCATTTAACACCACTGCTCACGGATGTACCGGAAGACAGAAGAGCAAACATGATGTATCAACATGACGGATGTCCAGCCCACTTCCGAATCACAATTCGACAATTGCTGGATGAAACCTACCCAAACCGATGGATAGGGCGCGGTGGGCCAATTCCGTGGCCTGCACGTAGCCCTGATCTTACGCCACTAGACTTTTACGTCTGGGGTCATATGAAAGACCTAGTTTATGTGACCCCAGTAAATTCAATTGAAGAACTAAGGGAGAGAATAAGAGATGCAGCGGACCAGATGAGGGCAACAATCACATCAAGAATCACAAAAACTGAAGTGAGGAAGCGAATAAGAACGTGTATTAGAAACCGAGGGCAGCACATCGAACAAGACGTGTGAAAGTGTAGTAAAAGTTTTTAAACTGATATTTTATTATTAAAAATAATGCTAATATTCACGAAATAGTTTTATTGATTTTCCGAATAATCACCTTTTTGTGAGACGCACATAATGTAGTCCTTAACTTTGTATTAACTTTCATACTTTTCTGAATAGCTGATAAGACAAGGATATTTTCCTAGTAATTTGTACATCAGACGTAGTAATTTTTTTTTTCACTAGACAACATTTTGTATGAAGTAATAGCAAAATTCACAAAAAAACTAAATGTTTCTTTAGTGATATTTGCCAAAGTTTTTGGCATTTTTGAACTTTGAATTATTAACAAGGATCTGCTACGGCGTCAGCTATGATGTTAACTTAAATTTCAGTACAGTCGCGCCGTAAATCATTTTTAAATTGGCTCCAAATGATTTAATCTGGGATTTTTCATAGAAAAGCTAAAAATCGAATTAACTCAAAAACTACTGAATTTCGGTAGAACATTTGGTGGCCTAATTTGCTGCATTTTAACCCTACTATGACGTCCTGCAAGGAATACGTCGAGTTACCAGTAACCCTGTATATTTTATTATGAAATCTTACAGTTTATGGACTAAGTACGTCACTAATTTAGTAAATAATGAACAAACAGTCAAAACAGTAAAATAATTTTATAGATATCTGTATTTAAATGACGTAGGTACCATCGATAAAGCATAACATTGGTTCTGATCCTTGATACAGTAAGCTCATCTCGATAGCTCGATAGCTCACATGACGGTCAGTGCATGTGACTTTGTTTACTACAGCAAGTGTTAATCTACGTACGTGCATGCACCTTTCAGATTTTGCACATATTGACCATGACATACTTCAAATGTTGATCATTCATAGGATAAGATTTAAACAGCCAAAGTATTCAGATAAATATCGACCGATCCATCTTGCCTATTTGTCAAAAGGAATAGAGAAAACGAAACGAAAGAGTCAGTTCGGTTCGCCTGATTGGGATTCCGTTATTGGATTTTTATCAAAACAAATACGAAGTTCGATAACCTAGGTAGGTTTGTCAGTAAAATATATCCGAGAAAAATGTTGCAAGAGCGATCTTAAAATGTTTCCATTTTTATTTTCACAAACGGTACCTTAGAAAAACTGCATGGTTTAAGCCACACTTAGTCGCAATGTGATCTTGATTTAAAATCAACATTTCAAAAGTACAGCAGCAAAGATATTTGACACTAATAGATGTTGCTAAGTTAGAAGTATGAAATAATATGAACGAACTTAGTAAATCTTTTTAATCTATTTAATAAAAATCATTTATTCATTGTCAGGAATGCACAGTCTAACTCATGAAATTTTGAACGAGAGTTCTCCTACAACATAGGTGAGCACTAGAAAATATTATTTGAAAATTCATCCCATAAAAGCGTTAATTAGGGGATAAAAGATTGTTTGGAAGCTCATTATGCGCATACTGCTTGTACACAAGTAAATAAAAGAGCACAACTACCTATGTATCAAAAAAAAAATACAACCGACTTCCAAAAACAACACTACAAAGTGAAAAATAACTTTAATTTCGGAAGTCGGTGTCTAGTTAAATGTATTTTTGTTTTTTGCCACCGACTTCCGAAATTAAAGTTATTTTTCACTTTGTAGTGTTGTTTTTGGAAGTCGGTTGTATTTTTTTGTAAAAAAGTTTTTATTTTTCACTTTTTAGTTGTGTACCTACCCCAAACAAATTCAAATACCAAAACCTGCAAAACAAACTAGAACTTCATCCATATAAAAGTGGGGAAAAAATAAGTATTATTGAAGCTAACTCAAAAACTACCCAAGCAAAGTTAACCAATTTTGTATGGGACCAACTGTGATGTATACCCTCTCGAACAAAAGTAAAAAAATCCAAATCGGTCCAGCCATCTTCGAGTAATCGGGGAAAATACATAAAAAAAAAAAAAAAAAAAAAAAAAAGGTTCCGACGAATTGATAACCTCCTCCTTTTTGAAGTCGGTTAAAAAAGCGAGTCACAACAAGTAATAATTAAGGGATATTTAGATATTCTACAGGAAGTAGATGGAATAAGGAAGTCAAAGACGATGAACGGACACTATGAAAGATTCTTAGAAACATCTTTTCAACGGCACCACAGCCTCTGAACTCCTAACACCGGGTCCTCGATGATAAATACAAATTGACATTCATAACATACAGCATTGTGGCGGACAGTTTGGCAATTGAAGTGACAATGAACATCCAGGTCATCAACGTTTGCTCTACAAGATACACCTGCATGCTGCTTGTCACATGAGAATTCTAAAACTGGTCTTAACAAAAGATATTACTGACAATTAGCTACTTTGTTCTGTGTAAACAAACATTCAAAAATAGAGGCACGTGATTTTTATAGTCACATGGTGATATTTTGTGGCATTTAACTCATATTCAGTGAAGACGTGATTCGTGAAATTGTGGGTGATTCAAAATAAAACGCTCTCAATACCAGTAAAAATACAGATGGTAATATTATGTTACAATTCTAACTATTCTATATGCTATTCAATTCTTTCTATTTTAATTCACTATAGGTACTGCTGAGCATGAGATCCTGGGTTCCGTTCCCGGGTCGGGTAAAGTGTTACTAGTTTTTTCTATTAGTAATTTCTCAGCAGCGGCTCGGAGTCTGGATTGGTGCCCGGTTGATGGCAATAGACTGGCGAAACTGACTAATAACTGGCGAGATGTAGGTGTATTATACGAGTAGGTACACGAAGACAGAGCTTCGGGAATACAGGTTTGATGTTATGTATGTAATTAATGGTCTACCCCTATCAGTACTATCCACTATCAGTATTTTCACTCACTACCTTCAGATAGGCGAAGAAAAGATTTGGTTTGTGCTACCTCTCAGGTTATACATGCTTTTGCTAATCGTTTTTATTTATTTTTAAGACCCTACTTGTATAACCAGATTAACAGAGTGCTAAAGATTTATCGTTTGTTATAATAGGAGTAATTTATTAGTACAGGAATATTTGGCAAAACTCAATTACGCAGACACGGAAAAACTAGGTACTAGAAATCTTAAAATAAAACTATCTACCTACTCTAATACTCGTATAAGTCTCTTCCTTTACCTAATTAATAATAGTCTCTACTTTATCTACTTTAATATTATTCGTTAATTTTTTTAAACATAATAAAATATCTTACATAATCTAGTTTTAAAATAATATACCTAAATAGTTACCTAGGTACTCTTCACTGAAAATATTATATCTTCTTTTTAATATAGCTTCTAATTTTATTGTTGTCTTCTTTTTAAATATTTGTTGTAAATTGATGGCCTGAAACACAGGTTTTCATAAACCTAGATCAGGCAGGTCTACATCTTATTTTTACTTTATACCTACTTCAATAAATTTTATTTTATTTTTTTATAATTTTACCTTTCAGGGACTCTTGAAAGTATAAATCTCCCTGACTGCAACATAATAAAGGTGCTATCGTACGTGCGGTTGACTGTCCTAATCTGCGCAAACAATCTCAGTCATAGAACAGATCATTCTCAAGTAGCTACTTACCTTTATATAGAATTATTGAAATCGTTATCAAATGCCAAAGAAACCAATAGTAGGTTTTATCTATAGTAGACTGTAGATTAACATTCATTGGCTTATGTTTAAGATACATCATCATGTTATCATGATGTTGTTGTTTGTTGTTTATCATGTTATTATATTATACTTATTATCAAGTGATTATTAAACATAATACGAGCATTGAGCTCGTCCGGGAAAGTATCACCACGGTCTGACAATGAAAATGAAAAAGTACAGTCGTTGGTCATTGCCGTGTAGTATGAAGGCTTTGCCGATGTAGGTAATAAAGACACTTGAAATTTTTCTGTTTCATTTGTATGTGGACTGGCAATACACCCGAGATGTAAACCGTAGTATCGGTGGTACCCGTACCACAGCCCGTACTGCAGGCGTCCATTGGCGGCTGTGTGCCGCCCCGGTTTGTTTACCTTCTGAAAATATTAAAAAAAAACCGGCCAAGTGCGTGTCAGGCCACGCGCAGTAATAGGGTTCCGTAGTTGCATAATAATCGGACTAAGAAGTGGGCTTTTTGTTGTTTCATGAATATTTAAACGGTTTCGGCGGTTCACAACGTCTAAAAACGGGCCCACATAGGACGATGGTAACTGAAAGAGTTGCCAAGTACCTACATATTATAAGTACTACTCGTATTACTCGTAAACTTGAAAAGCCTACTTAGCTGTGATACACAACACACAACAACAATAACAACACAACAACAACAACAAACAACATTTTTTTTTATATAGTTTTCCTGTTTACTTCATTATAATCTCTGAAACTACCAGTCGGACTTTAAAAAACCTTTCTGCATTTTATAGCCCAAATCTAATGGAAGGCTATAGGCATATGTAACATCACTCTACTCGTATATACTACTACCATGAATTTTTTCACCCATCCAAAAATAACCGTTTAGAGCTGGCAGGGGGGGGACACATGACACTAACAAAAATTAGCACTTTAAAGCTTAATATTTTAGAAACGGATCCTAAATCGAAAGATTGTTTTCACAGTCCCGCAATATTTTTGAAAGGCCCATCCAACAACACCCCACACCATGGGGTAGACGAGAAAAAAAGAAACATCCCCACTTTACGTGCACAGAAGGTACCCTAAAAAAAATTTTTTTTCATGATTTCATTTTACCACTTTGTCGTTGTGATGAATATTTAAATCCATGCCAAATTATTTCTAGTACTAAGAGTCTCTGACGGACACAGACGGACAGACAGACGGACATAGCGAAACTATAAGGATTCCTTGTTGACTACGGAACCCTAAAAACCATAGTTAAGAAGTCAGGAAGCTTCAAATTTGGTTTCGTAATTATAAACGATATACACTCTGAGCATACATAAAGAACATCGGCCAAATTTCTATAGAAGCTGTAGTGCTATTCCGTAAATATCTCACCGTGAAAACATGAGTGAAGTGATCGTAAAGTGAGCTGTCAATAGTGTCAACCCCTAACATCAGGTGGGATGACGGCTCACTTTACGCTCACATCACCTGAGTTATCACGGTGAGATGTTTACAGAATAGCACTACAGGACCTAAGTTTTATTTTCAGTGTACAGAAACAAATTATAGTGAGATTTGATTTTTTTTATGTAGTAAACACCATCCCGTCCGAAAATAATATCTAAATAGCCAAGATATTTTAATAATGAAAAAAAAATACTTTTGAGTTTAGAATAAATAAATAAGTCGATTTAATGCTAGGCAGACGACACACAGTTTTTATCCGACAGCGGCGAAGCTAAGCGGTAGTTATCAGTCCGTAAAACAGTCAATGCAAGGTCAAACAACAGAAGGAAATCCAAAACAGTACAGTACGTATCACAATAGTCACACTAACAACAACAACAATGCGAAATGGCGAATGATCGCCGAATGTCAAATTGACACCCGTGTGACACTGTCAATCAATGGCGCGCGTCGATGACATATTATGACGTTCCGTTGTATGCAAGTGAATAAAATGCTGATACTTCCTATGAACCAACATAATTATTTTTATGACAAGAACCCAATACATAATGAAAACAGCACTAGTTGATTTGATACAAAAGTATATAGAATTGAATTACATATAATAACTATTCAAAAAAACGTGAATAATTTCTTAAGCAAAATGAATCGTCAATAGGTGCGTTCTGAACATGTTATTCTAAATATTTTCCAAATTATGATATAAACAAAAAAATGTGCATATCTTTTTTTTCTGGCGACTTAAATATCTATTACTTATGTTTTTTAAGACCTCAAAAAATAATGGATTTTTCATATATATGGCATATCTGTACACCACCGCCTCGTCGTCAAGTACGATTTGGCCGTCCTTCTTTATGCATTATTCGATTTTCTCTACGTTTTCCTAGAAATCACGAAGTAAATACATAACACCAAAAATAAAATTAAATACCAAGGTTGACTGACAAACGGGTTGCGCAACCTGTTTGATCAGTCAGAAAGCACCAGAAGACCTGTGTTCTGCCTGACTACTGTTGGATATTAATAAGTTTATAGGTTTGACTGTTTACTACTGTTTATCTCCATGCCAACAAGAGTTACATTCTAATGTTTTAATTTCAAAGTTTCTTTTCAAGTGGGCTTGATGTAGACGCTGTAGCTGCTGCTGCTACTTCTAATCAGTAGAGTCACAGAGTCGTATAGCTTGTCCACTCTGAAATAACGCGCCCCACTACTTAAATTTGTAAACGTACACTGCGGTAAATTCGGTAAATGCGCGCGTCATTTTAGAGTGGACAAGCTATAACCGCATTTAAAGATGGAATACCTACCTACATGTTATCTGTCCTCTACCATTGGTTGATCGGTAGTTTATTCACTATCGATTTTGATATCTACAGCACGAAACTAACACTAATCAATCGTACAACCACATCGTCCACTTGCCGGGTTTTTTCTTTACTAGCAACTCAGATCAACATTTTTGTTGATGAGACAAGCAATCGTCCATCTGATTTATTTACTACTTTAGAAGCCAAACTTCGGGGAAACAAGGCGTGATGTTATGTTATAGGCCAAAGACTACCTTGCATTTTATTTATTTAAGTACTTTTTATTTACCTATTACTGTAAACTTTAACTCCAGTCATTTCGTTGCCTAGCCAACCATGAAGAGCTGGAGATTTTCAACGGCGTCACAGAATGTTACAGGGCATCAAGGGTATCGGGATAGTTTTCGTGTAGTATCTTTATCCTAATATCTTGTTCTTTCAAGCGGTGAAGAAACTGAAAATGCCTACGTAAAGATAAGCTAATCACTAATTGATAATAGGTATATTGATCTAGTTTCAGTATATTTTTTACTTCAGTTTCAGTATCATGTGGTTTTATTTTATTTTAATTTTAACCTTATCAAGTGGTTATGTAGTTGGTAAGTTTAAGTTTGTTATTCAAATCAAGGTTTCCATTATATGCTCAATTTAATATATAAACCCTCTAATGAGCAAATATAGAAGCAATTCAAACATCATCGGAGAAACCGTAGCCCGATAAAAAATCTGCCATTAAAATTTATCTGAGCTCGCATTGCTCGCAAAAATTATTCCGTGCGTAAAACTTCCTAGTTCTAATAGATTTTCAAAATGTACAACAAAGTCAAATAGTTATTTACTTAATCCAATACATATATTATATATTTTGCATGGCATTGACACACTTTTGGCACGGGATCTTCTATTAGCGATGTAATCTCCATAAACAATCTAATAAGAAACGTAAATAATTCAATAATCTGATAATGATTGTTGTAGGTCAATTTGGGTCGTTCAAACAAGACTTCGGATATGTGACTGTGAGGGGCGGTGCTCATATGTTCTACTGGCTGTTCTATACCACTGCTGATGTAGAAAATTACACTGATAGACCCCTAGTGGTATGGCTACAGGGTGGTCCTGGTGGATCTTCGACGGGCATCGGAAATTTTGAGATATTAGGACCTTTGGATTTGTCCTTGCAAGAGAGAAACACCACTTGGGTAAGAAGAACATATAAACGTAAAAATTTACATAATAAAAATTGCAATATAAAATATCACATGGGTTAATATATATTATATGCATATGAGAACAAATTAATAATGAAATAATAAAACTTAATTTACAGGTGAAGAACTTCAATGTGCTCTTTGTAGACAACCCAGTAGGTACCGGTTTTAGTTATGTTGATGAATTAAGATTCTTGACAACAACTAACGATGAAATAGGTAAGTTGTGTCAATATATATTAGGTATGTTAATTCGTGACTAAACCAGCACCCTAATTGCGTAACACATTATCAATCGGAATTTGTATCAATTTGAAACAAATTGCTAATCCATTGCTTCATATGTTCAGAAAATTTGTCTGCTCGACAACGTAAATAATGCAATGAATGTTGTTGAACTGTCAAAATGAAACAAACTCCGATTGATAGTGTGTTACGCAATTTGGGTGCTGGCTTTAATAAGGTTATCATTAAAAAAGTTAATTATTTCTACAGCCCTTGACTTTGTTCAGCTCATGCGTGGATTCTACAACGATCATCCGGAATTCAATGGAGTACCGCTATATATTTACGGTCAATCGTACGGCGGAAAAATGGCGATTGATATGGGCATACGTATGCATGAGGTAAGCTATAAGCCATGTTCGTAAAGCAACCTATTCCGTTTTTATGGACCTCATGTGACATGAGTAGTCTGTGTTAATTTACTAGTCACTTGACCAAAACCAACCTACCAACCTTGATACAATGATGTAAAACGAAACTAATACCAATATGCTAAAAAGTACGCGTTGGCATTTTACCAGGTACTAATTATTGTTTATGTTTAGGCGGAACAAGCTGGAACAATTGCTTCTAATTTAAAGGGAATTGCGATGGGCAATGCGTGGATATCTCCAGTAGATGCTACCCTCACGTGGGGCCCGCTGTTACTGGCGGCTGGACTTGTGGAGAAAGCAGGGCATGATGAAATTCAGGTTGCTGCCAGGGAGGCTGAACGCCTTTTTAATGAAGGCCTTTACACTGAATCGACAACACAATGGAGTAACACTCAGAGGGTAGTGCTACGCCGTACAGACAACGTCGATTTTTATAATATACTCACAAAAAGAGTGAGCTCTACACCTATTGACACACTAAGTGCTTTTGGTACGTAAACTAGAACTAGAAAAGATGGAACAGAATGGTACGATTTTCTTAAAAATACTCAATTTTTTTACAGAATATTCAAGGGAAATGATGATCCGGAATGCTGCACCAGAATCACCTACAGAATCAAGACAAACAGAATATAATCTCAACACCTTGATGAATACATTAGTTAAACAAGCTCTAAAAATTCCTGCGCATGTGACGTGGGGCTCGCAATCTACCCCGGTATTTAACTATTTGAGGGGGGACTTCATGAAACCCGTCACAGACGGCAGTTAGTATAAAGTATACCTACACTCAATAACATTTTAAATACATCAGAGTCCTAAATTAAAGTAGTTCTTAACTTCTTTGTTCGGCCATATTGTTTGAAATGAAAACTCATCGAGATATTTGTTTTTAATTAAAAAGTTTTTTGGTAAAATTTCAGTTGAGAAGTTGCTGAACGAAACGGATATTATTTTGACGAAATATAATGGAAATCTTGATTTGATTTGTGATACTCCAGGTAAAATATTTCATTACTTCAGATTCAAACTTAAGTTTTTCAGGAATTTAATTGAATTCCTCATTTCACAAGAAGTCTACCATGCAGCGGATGAAGCTTCTATAAGTCTAACTTGATACAACTATAGTATAAAATTATTTATAGCTAAAATTTGCAGTAATAAAATTTATAGTAATTATAGAAAATATTTCTAATTCATTGGGATAAGATTAAAACGAATACAATTATTTCAGGACAAATACTGTGGGTAGATCGCCTGAAATGGCCTGGTGCTGAAGGGTATAAGAATGCTCAACGTCTTCCTATCTGGGAAAACGATAAGTTAGAAGGATACTACAAGTCTTACGGAAACTTCCGGTTCTTCTGGATAAATGATGCTGGACATAGTGTGAGTACGAGTACGGAAAATACTTAATGATAAATAGATTGATGAGGAACTTGGAGTCTTCCAACGACCTACAAAATAATGCACTTGGCCAAATGGCTATGGCAATGGATGGATGGCAATGGCTTGGCATCCATGGACGCAAATCATATTTTTCTAAGGAAAACGTGGTATTTCTCAGAGCCTTGTTTTGTTTTGAAATGTGTTATTATTTTTTACAGGTACCAAGAGACAATCCAGCTGGAACCAATGCATTTCTTCGCGACATGACATCTTTTGGCTAACGTTTATAGTGCTTAGAAATAAAAAATTGGTAATTGACTGGTCATGTACCTGCATATCTACAACGTAAAACCTTCAGATTTGTTTTTATTGAATCCTGAAAATATTTGAAAAAAAAGAAAATAAAAACTTAAGTATTCTGGAGTTTTTAATCAACTGACTGAAATTACTATTTTATAATAAGTGTTACTTACTACTTTATACTTCCCAAACGCGAGAATAGAGAATAAAAAAGCGGCCAAGTACGTGTCGGGCCACGCGCATTAATAGGGTTCCGTAGTTGCACAATAATGCGGACTAAGAAGAGGGCTTTTTGTTGTTTCATGAATATTTGACTATTACTCGTAAACTTGAGAAGCCTACTTAACTGTGATAGTTTTTCATTGTATTACTTACTTACTACCGTGATTTTTTTCACCCATCCAAAACTAACCGTTTAGCTGGCAGGGGGGGGACACTTGACTCTAACAAAAATTAGCATTTTAAAGCTTAATATTTCAGAAACGGATACCTAAATAGAATAATTGTTTTCACAAACCCGCAATATTTTTGAATCCACTGCCTGCACATAAATACTAAGTATCTATTAATTTTTTACTTACACGAGGTTGTCGGAGGCGAATCTTCACCATCCATTTGAATATATTTAATAGTTTGCGGAAATGGGAAAATGAGTGCACAAGTAAAATTATCTAATAAGGCAGTAATGAACTAAACAATGAAACTCTCATTACACCAATAACATAACATTTACAATGAGTCAAGAGCAGTTGAGCAGTAGGTTATAAATGTTCGATTTTATAACAGGATGACCTACTGATCAACTAAGTTGAGCAAAAAATAGTTGAGCTATAGAGCATAAAAAGTTCGGAAATACAAACTATGTCCTACAGCTCAACTGCTCAACTAGTTGAGCAATCTAGTTGAGCAGTGGGGAAGGAGTACATCCCCACACCATGGGGTAGACGAGAAAAAAAAACATCCCCATTTTACGTGTACAGAAGATACCCTAAAAAAAATGTTTTTTTATGTATTTATTATACCACTTTGTCGGCGTGATGAATATGTACATCCATGCCAAATTATAGCTTTCTAGTACTAAGAGTCTCTGAGCTAAGCTGCGGACGGTCGGACAGACAGACGGACGGACATAGCGAAACTATAAGGGTTCCTTGTTGACTACGGAACCTAAAAATAGGCTAACCCACCCCACGGCATCTACGCCTTTGCTAGACCAATTAGACCCACCCATTGTGAAGGCACCTTAAATTAAAAGTCCGACAGATTGGCTAACCTTCGCATAGAAGTCGCGTAGATTTGAATAGTGTGGATTAAAAAACCTACCCGCTTACATATTTATATACCTACTCATTATCATATGCATATATATACATGTAATCAGATGTTTCATGCGTCAATGCTGGACATGGGTATTCATATTTTACGGTAAATTAGGTAAAAAGTCCTGAAATATTTTCCGAGCCTAATGTTTAGATCTACGTGGTACGGACATAGGTATATGCACAGGTATATGTAACGATAGAGCATTCGGTTGACAAATAAAACCGACGACTCTTTGAGGCATGAAGGAGAGACCTACGAGTAAATATCCTGTGAAAAATGGTCACCCATCCAGTAACTGACCGTAATAAATAAAGCTTAAAGTGCTTAGCTATATAGACACTAGCTTAGCATATACGTTTATCTTATCAAAGTCTGCTAATTTCCAAAATGTTATCATTCCCAAATCTTTCTATAGTAGCAATTTAGGCATTGCTTAACGCTATTACAACAAGATAACTAATCAATAAATTATGGTGCAAATCATTAGGTTTTATCTTAATAAAAGAGGGCTCTCATTATCATTAGATAAAAACAATGATATTGATAAAGGAGAATTTTTAGTTAATACACATAATTAAGCTAATCAAGTGTATCCCGGACGTATTTGAAAGTTTAAAATGGTAAAAAGGAGTGTTATAGTCGGTAGTGGTATCGCGGCAGTAGTTGCTCTTGCAGGAGTAGGAGTACTAACATGGTGGCTAGTAACTAGAGAGACGGATGCAGACACGCCAGATGTAGAAACAGTAACAGATCCATTCACTGTTAGTCGTAAGTATGTTTTTCTTCATGTAAAACACCCACCCAGATAAAAACTTTAAAATTAGGTATGTCACTATAATAATAAAAAAAACTAATCAACAACAACAATTAAGTAATATATAATAGGTACCATAATCAGCAAAAAAATGTGCCAGTTGGCTGTTAATGTCCCCTGTGTGAATGTTGACAATTGTTATAACGTTGATGACCGCCTTCCGCATTATTATTATCATTTTATGAAAATGTCAAATTATGTACTTAGCTATTTATTTACTACATGCATCTTCATGTATTCATGTAGGTACTCACATATAATATCTACCTTATTTTAATCACTCCTGTGTCTTATAAAATTGTATGTTCAGTATTTATTTAAGTGTTTTCATGTCAAATTACCTACCTACTCGTATTATCATTTTCAGTATTGGAAGGTGAAGGCATTGGCGATTTGGAGTATACCGCAGCTTTCACCCAGATACCAACTATCGGAGATATATTCTGGTGGTTTTACCCTACGATAGCAGTTGGTAATCGCCATAACCGGCCCTTAATACTGTGGTTAGATGGTGTTACAGGCGTCCCACCTAGCCTGTTGGCCAACTTAGGAATGTTTGGCCCTTACGACATCAATTTCAACAGAAGACAAAACTCTTGGGTAAAAATTATTCTTTCATTAGTTGATGATAGCTCCGATATTGTAGGTATAGGTATGTCGCAGTAAGATAGTTGTAGCCAGGAGTGATATAGTTATATTCCGTAGACATATAGCTTAATCCCTAGGGAATGTAACAATATCACGGCTAGCTAGATACTTAGCTATCTACCGTATTATAGTTTTAAGAAAGAGGTTCATACTAGAAATGTAACTAATAGACGAGCATGATCTAGAAATATAAGTATTAGGGCACTCCGACCAAATAGATTAGGTTAGGTTAGAACTGTGACCAACTTCGCGCAAGCCGAGCGAGCGAAGCGAGCGGTTCCGCGGCAACGGCCGGCGAGCGCTTACGTTAAAATTAGTCACAATAACAAAATTAGGGCACTCCGACAGTTTTACATTACTATAGATCTATAGCTATATCCCTAGGGATATAGCTATATCACGGCTACAACCATCTTTCTGCGATATACATATACACTTATCCTGCGTTTTTATACTTCCAGATCAACAGATACAATTTGCTGTTCATCGATGCACCTCTGGGTACAGGTTTTAGTACTCCCCTAACTAATAATCAAATCCCGGCTACAGTTGATGAAAATGGTAAGATTTACCTACATGATATCGACTCTAGTTGATTTAAAATTAATTAAGAAGAAAATTAAACAACTTTTCAGTAGAATATGAATTTCCTAAGAATCAACAAAGACATCATGGGCCGTAAATTAATTTAATGATGATATTATTGAAGTATTGCATTATTTTACAGCTGAACACTTAGCCCTTACTTTGGAATCGTTCTACACCGTACATGAAGCCTATAGAAATACTTCTTTGTACATTTTCGGGCAGGCATATGGGGCACAACTGGCCTTAGCACTTGCAGCCAAGCTGCATCAAGTGAGTTATTTTATTGCTTTTACTAAATCAATCAAATCTCAAGTTTATGTTAAAAGATAGTTAAAAGGTCCAATTTATTTCATAATAAACTTATTGCAGAATCAGAACGAAACAAATTTCAACCTTCGTGGTGTAGTATTAGGCAACGGTATAATTTCGCCAGCCCTAGCAATGACGAAACTTGGCTTTTACCTCGAAGAGCTCGGTTACATTGATGGCAATGGCCGCGACGCCATAGAAGCTTTATCTGAAGAAACTACGCAGCTGGTACAAGAAGAAGATTTAGAAAATGCATTCGACAAGTTTATTTCTTTGGGCCAGTTTGTTAACGATAATGCTGGTGCCGTGGCTGTTAATCTTGGAAATATCGTTGAAAAACTAACAAGAGAGCCCTCAACACAAGGTTAGTAATTAATTGCTCGAAAGATCTTCAGTGTACCTACTTGATCTATTTCCCCAGCGAAGTTTTTTCATAGAGCTCTATTATCTAAATATTTCAGTATTGAGTGCGTTGTCCCTTAGCGATTTTGTGCCTTTTTATATATTTCCTTTATAATAATTTCCAGATATTTTCGGTCAGCGAGAATACTTGAAAAGTGTGTTCAAAAACACAGATTTTGATATCATGAACAGCGTAGTAGCACCAGCCCTGGGAATTCCTTCAACCGTAACTTACGATTCAGGTCGGGAGGCCGTCATTGATGCTTTTAGGAGGTCTTTGATGACGCCAGCTACGGACAAAGGTATTATGGAATGAATTAATAATTGAATGAAACGCATCGACCCCAGCGTAGTTTGACCAGGCTCGATTACTCGAATGAACCCAAACATACACACTAGCCCCTGTTGCCCCATGTTACATGGTGCAACAGACTCAACAGAGACCTTGCATATCAAAGAGTAGACCGGGAGGCGCGATAATGGTAGGGATGACGTGCCCTTAGGATATGGAAGGGATAAACAGCCTACCGAGTATGCACCCTATAGTAAGCAATGATATTGTGGAGAGACGGGTGACATTTATAAATGGTTGGGCATCTTATAACGACGTCTCATCGCCACCAGGATGCAGTTTTTTAAATTTTAATGTTTATGCAAATGGTAGGGAATCCAGATTATGTGTACCTACTCCGTGATTTCGCTGAAGTACCATGATACATCTGGGATCTATCACGGTAAGTACTTAGTTAAATGTTCGGTCCGAGAGAAAAGGTTTTGGGATTTCTCGATAGGTTCCCTTGAAAAACTAATGACATAATTAGCAGATAGTATTCTGGTAGAAGTAAGTTTTCTCATAAATATCAGAATATTCAGAATGTAACTGGCACTTACTTGTAAATAAAAGTGAACCGTTGATTAGCGCAACTTTTTAGTGTGAAGCATAAGGTTTTTTCTTCGGAACTCGTTTTAGTGATAGAATTTTTCCAGGTCTAAAAAAAACAGTCGAAAGTTAGTTAGTCAGATGCAAAGACAGCTAAAGGCTAATTTGACCAAAGTCGGATATCTTTTATCCGTGGAATAAAATTGAAGAGTGATAATTTTTGTATGGAGAAACTGTATTCAAAATTTATTCGAAAATTAAGACTACTAATTAAGGTACTGGGTATAAAAGTTTGGTCAAATTCAGCCTTAGCCAAAATAAAATATGGGACTTAACTGCCACTAGGTACCTACTGATCGACCTAACGGGTTCGATTCCCAATAATACCTACATTATGAGTAAACTTTAATCCTATACCTACTATTAAATGAGCAATATTTTAATTTATCAGGAGGTAACATAGGCTATAATTTATTTTCAAAAAATTTATGGATATTTAAGAAAATCGCAATAATGTAACCCAAAGTAGCAAAATTTTGCCTATAAAATTAATTATTTGGCGTGCGCTGAGAAAACTATTGATGATACATAAAAAGTATGTACTACATGATTAAAGTACTCATCAAGACCTTCAAAAAAGTCCGCGATGCAATATATCTAACTATCATAGTTAAGTCACAATAGCAGCTTTTGTGTTCTAAAATTTAATTAGATCGCCGGTAGAAACAAAAGTTGGTTACATTAATATCGTAGTATTAATTCTTATTCAGATAAATAGTTTTATCATCAAGGGTATTTATGTAGCAGTAAAATACTTTTTAATTCATTCGAATCGGACATTTAATTTCGAAGTTATCACGATTATAAAATGCAATACGCGTTCGTTCGAAGACGCGCTGCCGCGCCGTGATTAACTCGAAACTCGGTATTTTCATTCTTGAGACCAAAAATTAAGAATAACGTGTATCAGGGTTTTTCGAAAATCTAAGGGGCGAAAAGGGGTTGTAAATTTTTCAGGGGAGGAATTTACTGCGGGGCTTGATTAACTCGAAAATTGGTAAAAATAATCTTTCAGTCAAGAACTCAAGATAGGGAAACATCCGAAACGATTTTTTAAAATTCCACTCCTGTGGGCATGAAAACAGAGAATACATTTATATGTGAAATATTATTAATTTGGTTAATTAACTTGAAACTTGGCATAGATACTTGCTGTAAGTAATAAAGTTTGTCATTAATAGTTTTTCAAAACTACCCTGGGTTAGAGGAGAGGGAGAGGATGGGTGGTGAGGAGGGAGAGAGGAGGAGGATAGGGGCAGGGGTTGGTGAGGAGAGGAAGGGTAGGTGGACGTGAAGGGGAGAGGGAGGGGACGGGATAGTGAGGGAGAGACGGGGAAGGGGAAGTGATGAAGGAGGTGTGAGAGTGGGTGAGAGGGGGAGGGAGAGGTGAGGGGATGCGGTGATGAACGTGCTAATCTCAGGAACTACCAGTCGGACTTAAAAAAATCTTTTTGCATTTTATCCCATATGTAAAGGAAGGCTATAGGCGTATTTAACATCACTCTAGGACCTTTACATGGCGAGATAAAAGAAAAAAAGTCAGAAAGAACGCTAAGCGAAAACGAAGTAATAGCGCGGGCAGGCAATGCGATGCGACGGGGTGGGTCGGGGAACAAGAAATTTCACGCGGACGAAGTCGCGGGCAGCAGCTAGTAATTATATAAATCTATATCTTCTATATCTATACACTAACAATAACGCTGAAGAGTTTTTTTGAACGCGCTAATCTCTGGAACTACCGGTCGGATTTGAAAAATTATGAATGCATTTGATAGCCCAATTCTTGAGGAAGACCATAGGGTATTTATCATCACGACCCTTAGGAGCCGAGCAAAATGAAAAAAAGTCAGAAAGAATGCTTAGCGAAAACGAAGTAATAGCGCGGGCAGATGCATTGCCACGGGGTAGGTCGGGGGAACAATTTAAGAAATTTCACGCGGACGAAGTCGCGGACAGGAGCTAGTATTTATATAGTTATTTGTAATCATGTTCTCGAAAACGGCTCTAACGATTTCAATGAATGTTGCAAGATAGGGGGTTTATAGGGATGAAAAATCTATCTAGCTAGGTCTCATTCTGGGAAAATTCGTTTTCTCTATTTTCAGAGCTAAGTCGACCAAGTACTTGGGGTTAAATGAAACTACAGAACGGCACTTTTTCATTATAATATAATTTAGGGCATTCAATTTCGCGCCACCTTTTACCGTGTTAGTTAGAGTTTAGTAACTACGGGATTATGAGTAGGATACAAGGATAGGCAGTCAGAGGTTTTTAGTGAACCCACTGCCATCTACCGGTTAGAAATACTGACTCCGAGCAGCTACTAGCATAGGTATCGTAGTAAAACACCCATTGAAAATATACTGTAAACCACGGGGGATGGCAAGGTACGCTAAGCTTTCACTTAAGTATCAAAATTTAAAGGTAAATACCTAATTTTATTTTATTATTGCAGTTGAATACATTCTCCAAAACACGGAACTTACCGTTGCTATCTATAATGGTAATTTGGACGCAGTATCAAACACGCCAGGTAACTAACTATTACAAAACTTAATTACATATCGTCAAACTCGGAAGGCAAACAAACACAATCAAATTTGTTTTTTTTTTTGCCGCTATTTTCAAAAATAGAATGTCATTGACATTGGGCATAGAGCACCTTAATTTTATTTAATATATAATGACGATTTTTTTTTTCGTCCAGTCATAGTATTAGCAGTATTTTAAAATTAATCATTCCGACCGTGGGTTAGGTACACACGCCTACATAACGAGCTTTTCCAGTAAAAGCTGACACGTATTTGTAGAGAAATCCAATACAATGCGAAATCAGCTTATACTTGTTGTATTGTATTGTATACCTTGATAAGTAGCCGTGTGTACACACTTACTGCTACCCAAGAAGATGTTTTACATATTTTGACCAGCACAATACTCTCAACTGGTACAGTGTGGTAAGAGGAGATGGGAGAGATCCCTATAATCAGTTTTAAACAAAGTCCTACGAGAAAGCTGCCAGCTGCAACGCTACGGACTAGTCATTTTACGGTCGGCAGCGATACCGGTCACGCAAAAACATGCACTTTCTCAAAAACCTACTGTCATACTTTCAGGGCAACTAGAATGGGTGGAAAATCTTGAATGGTCTGGACAAACTGACTTCCTAGCCGCATCCAGACAATCTCTAGTTGTTAACAGACTTGTTGAAGGCTATTTCCGGAATGGGACGAGACTTCAATTCTTTTGGGTAAACGCCGCAGGACAATCGGTAATTATTGCTTGTTTTTATTTATCTTAACAAAAACACTATCAAATACCTTCTTTTCAAACTTTGCCTGTAGACTTTGCCTAAGCTAGGCCTCTCTCTCATGGGATTCCCGTCAACCACCAATTCTTTAGAGAAAATGTACAGTTCAGCTATGTTTTCAATGGATTAGAAAGATTTAGGTAGGTAGGTACCTACTGTAGTGTTTTAAATAAAAAGACTTGTTTTAAAACCACTTCAAAATCACTATATTTTTTTTAAAGATTTCTGAATTACATTTTATAAAAAAGAACTGTATTAAAAAATACAAATAGAATAAAAAAGGATTACCTACATACAGAGTCTTAGAGTTTTATGATTTTAAGAGAATTAGAAGGAGAATTAGTTTATTTAGGGGTTATAATGGAAAACTGATGAGTAATATTTTAGTCGCGTATCTTGCCTAGAAGAAACTTAATAAAAACTACCTAGCCTGTAGGAATTGCAACTCCCCCAAGATCGACCGTTCTAATAAGCAAATAGTTCCTTTGAACGTGAATATTCCTAAAAAATTATCCTCAAACCATTGGCTCAAACAATGAGAATATTAAAATTGCATTTAACTGATGAATTAATCACTTAAAATAAATAGATTAGATGTAAGTATGAATAATTAAAACTATGATGTTATAAACGAAGCCATAGGTCCTGGAGTGAGCGGTGGTGGGTGATGGGTTTGGTGACTGGAAACAACCAATCCTCTGCAATACTCAACGAGTAGGGATGGGATGGTGATGAACGAATTCTCTACAATAAGCAACTTTTTCAAATTGAATGGTTAAAGCTGTATCCTAAATAAAAAGGGGGGGGGGAGTAGGTACCTACCTATACTTACCAAGTAACAGCCAAGACTCCTATACTGTCCAAACAGATCAGAAAAATACGTACCTACCTACCAAAAAAAAAACGCTTTATCCGTTGATATAAATACCTACCCAGTTATTTTTACGTTTTATTTATTTATTTAGGCTAGCCAACAATTGTTTACACTAAACATTTAAAAAAAAAAAACAAAAACAAAAAACAAAAACATCATGGTTTAAAACGGGAAAACAAATTCCTTGTTATTATTCTAAAATGGTTAATAAAAAGGCAAATTTATCTTCTTTCCATGTACCTATTTAAGTTATTGATGGACTTTTTCAGGAAAAATATTATAGACTTAGACATGACTTAGATTATAGACTGAGCCGGTTGTGTCCTTGAAAATAAATCTGACAAAACAATCGAAAAATCTGTCATCTAAATTTAAAATCAAAAGAAAAAATTGTGAAAATAGACTGCCAATATTAGGTTTAGGAAGAGTTCATAAACTTCTGCAAATAGAAAAAGTTCCGATGCGAAAAATCTTAAAACGATAATCGTAGAATGGTTATTCTACACTACTAACATATGTTTTCTTTTGCTTGTTGCAGGCTCCTCTGGAAAACCCGGCAGCACTGTCCTCAATTTTGAATAGAGTTGTTTTATAATAACGACCAAGACGAATAAAAGTTCAGAAATATTGTAATTTTATTCATTCATTTTCCCTAATGATATTCCCTATTACTACTAATCATAAAAAACTAAACCGCTCTATAAACCTATTTTAGTTAAAGTTTCTTTCAAACTTAAATCATAATTCGAAAGAAATTGACAAAACACTTCTCTAAGAGGCAATAAGAGCGTTTTAGTAATTTAATATGGGGGTTAATATCTGCCGAATACCTGCCTTCCTAGATGGAACCAGAGGCAGATTCAAAAAGAATGTTCATTAGCCGGGCGTTCTGACACATCGAACTTTAGAAAAAAACTTTTTTTACAAAAAAAACAACCGACTTCCAAAAAAATACTAAGTACAAAGTGAAAAATAACTTTAATTTCGGAAGTCGGTGTCTTTGGATCTGTATTATAGTTTTTGCCACCGACTTCCGAAATTAAAGTTATTTTTCACTGTGTAGTATTTTTTTGGAAGTCTGTGGTTTTTTTTTCGTTAAAAAGTATTTATTTTTCACTTTTTAGTGGGTCAGTCTGTAATTTATCTAAGTTACAATAGCCTAATGTCAACTGCTCATCACCTTTTACAAAATATTGCTTTTCCGGCTACAAGGACGTTAATTGTTGAGGAGTTCTCCCAGTAAGGAACCAGGAGAACTGGAACTGATGGTTAAGTCACCATCAGCTCCTCTTCAACATATGTATTGTGACGAGCATAAATTGCTTAGCAATAATCAAATCGCAACCCGTGAAATACGTATTATTGAGTAGTTCCAATGGCCATATGTGGTCTTCCTCATCAGTTCCACATCACCAAATGGTGCTTTCCGGGAGCAAATGCACGAGTTACTATAAAAAATACCCAAATCGCTATAGATGTGCCTATAATATTTGAAGGTTCCCCACGATTTCTCTAGGATGCCATCATTAGATCCTGGTTTCCTTGTCATGGTACCACCCTTGGAATATCTCCTTTCCTACAAACAAACAATAGTCAAAATCGTTTGATAAACGACGAAGTTATCCGCGAACACACATAAAAAAAAATATATATAGGGTGACAGGTAATTAGTGACCTACACACACACACACACACAACACACACACACACACACAGACACACACACACACACACACACACACACACACACATGATTGTGCTTATGATAACAAACAAATTTTATTATGGGACCAAACCTAAAATCGCGAAAAAAAAATCAGATACGCCCTACATTTTGCCGAGTTATGCGAACTTGAATGTATGGGGCAGCTGATTTTTTTTTTCGCGATTTCAGGTTTGGTCCCATACTAAAAGTTGTTTGTTATCTCTTGATACTTACTGACCGATACTTAAGCACATGATTATACTCTTGTATAATCATGTGCTTAAGTATCGGTCAGTAATTACCAGTCACCCTATATATATATACGGTCGAATAGAGTAACCTCCTTTTTTTGAAGTCGGTTAAAAAGACAGTCATACAGGGAGATAGTTCGGAAGGTATAATACCTTCATACTTACACTCCTACCAACATAGCTGTGAAATGGCGAAAATTGGAACTACGGCCGTCATGTTGAATGTCTACAATTGTGCCGACGCATGTCATTCGATTGTGTCGACCTCAGGTGTCGACACATCGACGGTGGCGTCCTCTTTCAGTTCACAGATAAGTTGGTAGGCCTGTACGACTCATAGTGGTGCGTCCACTGTGAATGCGCGGTGACTAGGGCCTAAAGCGGGCGCGACGGCGGCGGCGTGCGGTGGCCACAGTGACGAGCGAGCTGTTGTAGCGATTATGACGTATTTCAGGTGTTGCAAACTACTAAGTACTACTAAGGGCTGTCTAGTAAAAAAAAAATATTTACTACGTAGCCTGCATCCACTCCTACAAAAGCGGCTCTACACAAAAAACAGTCGGTAGTACAGTCATGCGTACGCGCACGGTGACGTCAGCCCGCACTTCGCACGTATTTACAAACAATACCGAAGCGACGAAGATTCTTGGAATCTTGTAACGTTCGAATGTTTTAATGGATGCCTGAGAACTGGACTCTATTGTAGTGTATGTTTTGTTTGAATGTATGATCGTATAAAATTCACAAAAATAGGTATGTAAAGAGCAAACACAGTTAGTTTCAGATTTCTAGATTTTCAACAAAGAAAAAACAAGCGATGACCTATATTTTTTATGGATTAAAATGCATGCTGTGTTAACTCTTAACGTAAAACATAAATGAAATAAAATAATAAGTCCCTTTTGACAGCTCATATCGTTTCATATGCCTAAGAGAGACAAACATAGCGGGAGAAAGAGGGACACCCTCATATCAAATCGGACTTCTTAGATTGACCAAACTATAGTTCAGTGAGTGTTGTCGTATCTCAAAAGGTTCGGACAC
Organism: Cosmia pyralina; assembly: GCA_946251885.1. Classification (NCBI taxonomy): domain Eukaryota; kingdom Metazoa; phylum Arthropoda; class Insecta; order Lepidoptera; family Noctuidae; genus Cosmia; species Cosmia pyralina. The sequence continues at coordinate 21,220,848 of OX276346.1, forward strand.
AGATATTGGTGCCGATTCTCTTGTCACAAATGCCACTAAACTAGACTAAAAATCACTAAAATTTAGTTTATTCCTGTCAAACGACGATTTCCCATTCTGAAATTGACTAAAGTGACACAACTTAACTATATTTTAGTTTGACAGGACTAAGATTGTACGGAGTTATTAGTTTAGTGAAAATGGCAATTTTGCTATTCTGAATTTGACTGTTTTCACATGGTTTTCACCTAAAATTTTAATTGTCAAACTAAATCAGACTATGTTTAATCGCGATTAAAAAGGTGTGGAATAAAATTAGTTGATATGAACTAAAATTCACACCGAGACCTTAACTTCGGATGCAAAAACAGTAGTGTATTTTTTTCTTTTCTTTTGCATATATCTCGAAAACGGTGAGTCCTATCGCTAAAATAATGAAAATTTGGCCCCCCTTTATAAAACCCATGAACCCCTATAACTCAACATGTAGGCACCAAAAAAAAAAGTACCAAAAAAAAAGGTACCAAAAAAAAGGTACCTTCGTTCCATATAAAACACGTTGAAGCTGCCCCCTCCCTGCGCCCCTCCAGCTCTAAAAGATATTTGACCCGGTAACGACAGCGATGTCGGTGAACAAAATATGACAAGCCTGTCACTTCATAGTGATTTCGTTAGTTGCAATTAAAGCCACCGGGTCAAATATACTACAGGCACTATACGACGCGGAGTCACGATTGTCAAACTCGATTTTAGTTGTGTCAAAATTATTATTAAATTTAGAGGTTTTTTTTGTCAGAATAGCTCTAAGATTCTCATAGCAAAAAGTAAGGAATTTTAGTGATAGTTTAGTTAGTTTAGTTCGGTGTACAACAGAATCGGCACCAATATATCACAGTAAATGCATGGAATTGGATATTACTACTAAAACTTACTTTACTTTTCTTTTTTTAAGGAATTTTAGTGATAGTTTAGTTAGTTTAGTTCGGTGTACAACAGAATCGGCACCAATATATCACAGTGAATGCATGGAATTGGATATTACTACTAAAACTTACTTTACTTTTCTTTTTTTACTTTAAAAGTAAAAAAAGATTGTCTTGGGAACATTGTTCCCACGGACAATCTACTGTTGGGGAACAAACTTCCCGCGGGCGCGTAAGTGGGTACCAACGTTTGACTACCTACATCCTGAATAAAATGTCACCTAAAATCACCAGAGAAGTTACAAACTTACAAAAAAAAAACGTATAAACTTACAACAATACAAAATGTTATTGAAATACATGTTACGGGAATAATAAAGCCATACCTGTCCGCTCAAGTTCCATAGTAAATGCAATCTATTTTTAAGCACTGAGTTAGCAGAAAATGCATCAGATCTAGTACTACCGAAAGCACTAAGTTGGCATCACTGCCCACCACCCGCGCATTAGCTCGCTTGCTGACTAGGCCCGTAGTGTGGCCTTAACGCGCGGATAGGAACGTTTGAAAACTACGCGCACTATCTCGCTCGGGCCCCCGCCTTAGGCACTACACTATGGACGCAAACACGGCGGTTTCATATGTTTGATATTTTGCGCCCGTCGTCGCCACTGCGCTAGGCTGGCAGTGTGGATGCACACATACGAGCCCAAAAAGCCCGTCTTGGTTGAGAGTAATGCTAGATACACAAGTAACTTTGATTGCTGGCTGGGCAACGGTGATTAAAAATGTAGCCCATTTGCCGTCCGCAGGCGAACGGGAATGTTTTCCATTCGATTCGGAAACTGTTTGCGTGTATTGATTGGTAAAATAAATACTGTTTTCCCATCGTATTTACCTTGCATGCAGTATCATCTGGGAAAACGCACGTCATTAGTAAGAACTATGAAAGCTGAGCTTTCCCTTAAGCTCGGTTTATATGGTGCGATTTAATTGCCGGTGATACACCATAAGTAGAACCAAAAATAAAAGTTACACCATCTAAATAGTGTTTAGACGATGCAAGTCATTAATACTTCAATTTTATTGTATGCCACTGCCATTGCCAAGAAACTTGCATCGCGTAAATGGGGATTTAGTGAGATTTATTCTGCATTTGGGATATATGAAGCTTGGTGGTGCAAGTGTGCAGTTACCTTAAAATCATAAGCAATTGGGCATTCACTCATTCACAAAATGTATAAAAGTGTCAATTGTCAAAACTGATGTAATGAATTTCCAAAAAAATACGAACTAACGAGGAGAGACTACCAATTTATCCACTAGGTGTCGCAAAGTCGTTGGTGTTGTTTAGTTGTCAAACACCATTACAGTTTTACGTATTATAATAATCATTAATTTAAGTAGTCAATTTAGCCATTGAATATTTTTTTTTAATGATTATTAGGTACTTTTAAAGTGTTTTATTTCTAATTATGCCAAATAACGCAGTTTTTGTTTCTTTCTAAATAACTGAATTGTAATAAAAAAGGCGTACACCATTTTCCTGCAGATAAGGAAAGAAGAAAACTGTGGGTCTATTCCTAAAAATTGGAAACAAACAAAGTTCAGCAGCAATGTTATGTAGTGTGCGTGTGTATCCTTGAAAATATTAAACATACCGACAGCAGTTGAAAGTTACCAGCGAGGGTGGCGACATCTTTAATAAGCTTTGCCCATCCCTTCCCACTTATGACTAGGCGGCATGGTCCTTGACCCTGGCATGTTCCATAAGTAACAAAAGAAGAAAAAAAGAGTCAATTGTCAATGTCATTTGTTGGGTTTTCGTTTTCGCTTTTCGCTTCTGTCAAACAGAAAATAAATCGAAAAATGTTTTGTTGATTTCCACCTAATTGTAAAGAATTTAATTGCTAAGAGTATTTGTTAATCATAAAATACGTACAAGTACTAGTATATACATATTATAGTTTACGAAATAAGTGTGAATATTGGACTTGGAAGCCCTAATTTTTGTTCCTTGTAAAAAAGTGCCAAAAGCATAGTAAAGCTTAGTGTAACTTAATTAACATTAAGTAAAATGGCTGATATCCTTGATATATTAGAACTAGAGCAACCAGCGTCTGAGATCAGTAGAGATAGTATCATACATGGAGACAAAGTGAAGAAGAAGTATGTGACTGCTAAGGCAGTGAAGCGGCCCGAGGGAATGCACAGGGAAGTGTTTGCATTGCTTTACAATGACAACAAAGATCTACCACCTCTGTTACCCACTGATACAGGTGAGTTATTACTAATAAGTGCTTATTCCTTCACCTTATTTACATCCAAAATAACTCCTAAACTAACCATATGGATGGATCTATCTACAACTCTAAATATCAGATTTACAATGATAAACTTCTTACGTTTTATCATTCTCAACTTTTATATTAACAGGAAAAGCCTATAAACAAACTAAAGCTAAGCTTGGCATGAGAAAAGTAAGAAAATGGGTATGGGCACCATTCACAAACCCTGCCCGCACTGATAATGCCGTCTTCCACCACTGGAAACGAGCTGCTGATGAGGCCAAAGAGTATCCATTTGCACAGTTTAATAAGGTGAGATACTGCTATCAATATTTAATTTTCTTTGTGAAAACAGGAATCTCTCAGAATAATTTATTTGATTTTTTTTTTTTTTTGGTTTATTTTATAATCTTAATTAAATTAAAAATAGTCAAAGAACAATGACCTCCTAATAAACTTTTGTATTTTTCTATTCAGCAAGTGTCAATTCCATCATACTCTGAATCTGAGTACAATCAGTATTTGAAATCAGAAGACTGGAGTCAAGCTGAAACTGATCACCTCATAGACTTGTGCCAAAGATTTGACCTGCGTTTCATAGTCATACATGATCGGTGGGACAGAGCAGCATTCAGGGACCGAAGTGTTGAGGACTTGAAAGAACGCTACTATGGAATCTGTGCTACATTGAGCAAAGTATGTTTGTTGTTGCTAAGTTAATGACTATGTAGTGCAATCTCAGACACCAAAAATATAGTACTAATATTTCTTGTTTATTATATGGTACACACGGCTACATGAAATCCTATACAATGCGAGATCAGCTTATACTGAAAAATATAGCTTGTTATGTAGCAGTGTGTTCAAAAACAACTGAATCCTGTGATAAAATTTATATTATAATTTATTTAAATAAGAGTCAACTGATTATTTAATAATCAGTTGACTCGTCATTACTTTCAAGCTCTTATAAAATATCCTGTTTATTTTTTAGGTGAAAACAAATCCTTGGTCAAATACTGTAACAATGGTGAATGGTGAGAAACGCATTTATCATTATGATGCTGAGCATGAGAGAAAGAGAAAAGAGCAATTAAGGAGACTATTTGATAGGACACAAGATCAGGTAAATATTAAAAAAAAAAAACAAATTATGCAATCTACCTACACCTATATAACTCTAGAGCACATTAATATAAAAATAATGGGATCATATCCATCTCCCATCTATTTAGTCAAAATAGTCTCTTAAATAAAGTGAAGCCCGAAGGTATGACAATCAATCTTACCAAGGGGTATGTGTAACCCAGGAACTGGCAGATGGGCAAAATACAGCACAGCAGCAGCAGTAGTATTCAGCTACATCCAGTTAAATTGGAAGCCAATCCCAACATAGTTGGGAAACGGTTAGGCAGATGAGGAGTCTCTTAAATTAAGATAGCTACTCCACAGAAAGCCATAGAATAAAAATCTTGACAGGCCTTTAAAAACCCTTGAGAAATACTCAAATGCCTAGATTATTATTATTCATTGATTAATTCATGTTACAATGACTTGTAGACAATATTCAATACATTACACAACAATACATTAAAATGACAAAAACAAATACTTTTTACAGATTGATGAGGAACAAATGCTGCTAACTGAATTGAAGAAGATCGAAGCCAGGAAACGAGAAAGAGAAAGAAAGACTCAGGATTTACAGAAACTGATATCTAGAGCGGACAGTGGCAACTTACCACCAATAAGCCAAGTTAACAATAATAACGAGGGTACCAGTACTCCGTCGAACACGGCTTCTAGTATAGCCAGGCGCCATGACAGGAAACTACATAAGAAGAAACTTACTGCTCAACAAAGACCTGTGCGCGCTGTGGAAAGTGTTGTAAGTACTATACTATGACCCAGCGCCCTAATCGAAAGCGACGGTCACGCGAGTAGACAATCGTGTGTATGAATTGTATGTCGTACAGTAGAATTCGCTTTTATTTACGTCGAAGAGAAGTGACAATCACGTCATACTAAGCGGACGTCATACAAAGCCATAGTCTGAAAATAAACAACTTCCTATTTTTGTTGGGTATTTAGTTTAATAGAGAAAAACTACAAAGTGTATGTCATAGAAAAAGAAATCAATATTTTTGTCAGATTTTGTTCATTTTGTCACTATAACCGGACATAATTTCTTAAAAATAGGTCTTAGTAAGCGACATGTACATAAGCATTGTGACTATAAGCAAAGTCATTATATCCGAACTTTGTTATAATTTTATATGAAAACCAAACTTCGCAGTGCAATTACTTCATTAGGCGTAATCATAATAAACGGCAGTGGCCGCCTGTATTGACCAACCGCTTACATACGCAATTTGATTAATCGCGCGAGTACGTCATATTCGTATAGAAGTGCGCAATGATCTCATACTCGCGCGACGACCGCTTTCAGTTAGGACGCGGCCTGAGTTTATGTTATTAACTGTGGGATTAGAAATGGTACTTTATAAAGAAAATTATAACAAAGACTGATTTTTCTCAGCATCAAGTAGAAAATTTAAAGTAGATGTTTGTTTGCCGACTAAGATGCTTTTTTTTAGTAATTAACATTCCAGCAGAATATGATTTATTTTTTACCTGACTACGGCGAGGCAAAAAGGAGGGTTATGATTTTGACCGGTATGTGAGTAGGTATGTATGTATGTTCATCTGTTCCCTCAAAAAATACAACCGACTTCCAAAAACAACACTACAAAGTGAAAAATAACTTTAATTTCGGAAGTCGGTGTCGGTGTTAAATGTATTTTCGTTTTTTGCCACCGACTTCCGAAATTAAAGTGGAAGTGGAAATACGCACGGACAGACAGACAGACATGACGAATCCATAAGGGTTCCGTTTTTTGCCATTTGGCTACGGAACCCTAAAAAGACCGACAAATAAAAAATCCGCGTCATGTAAGGACTTAGATTGAAAAGATTACGCGTGACTCCGGATTTTTAATTTGTCGGTCTTTTATTAATTTCAGTTGAGAATACAAATTTTCTTGTTTCATACTTTTTAGAGCGTAATTTTTCAGTAGTCGGGTTTTAGTTTTTAAACTTAATTTTTTTCACAATACCTACCAATAAACTACTTAATTCATTACAGACTGTAGAATGGTCCGGTATAAAGTTCCCCGAAGCACGCGGCACTGGCGTCTGGTTGCGTTCACAACGCATGAAGCTGCCTCCTGGAGTAGGTCAAAGGAAGACCAAGGCAATAGAGCAGGAGCTGAGACTTATGAATACTGGTATGTTCATTGTTACTTTTTAATATTAAGTTTAAAGAGACGAAGCTTTCGACTGAATGATGGTCAGATCTAAAAAAAGGTTTTCTATGTTGGTATCTCTTTTTTTACATATTGTCCCACTGCAGGACAAAGGTCTCCCCCATACTTTTCCATTCATCTTGTGTCTACTTCCTTCTCTAAGAAACGCTGGCGCGACGACCTAGACTCTTTTTCAAACTCAAACTCAAAGCATTTATTTCAAATAAACCAATTACAGGCACTTTTGAATTGTCAATGGGTCGGTCAGTCAGAAAGATGAAGCTAGTTGCCCATTCCAAAGCGTAGTAGATCCCTATGGAGAAGAACGGGCAAGAAACTCCACGGACACTCTTTTAAATCATAATATTTTTACAAAATATTGGTTACATTGTTCAAGTTGAAAATATACATGTGAGAACAATGTAGAAAGACGTGCACGTTAAAAAGCGTCCGTAATAAAAAGATAATAACTAAAACAACTAACTTAAATTTCTTGACTGATTGGTCGGAAAACACAGCAGATGTATCACTAGCTGATAAAAACTATGAAAGTCATAAAAAGTCACAAAACAATCCCATCCGTCACAATTTAAAAAAATTGATCTGACCTATTAATTTATTTACTTACAGATGTTGCTCCTACGCCAACTGAGGCAATCTGCAAACATTTCAACGAGTTGCGGTCTGATCTTGCTCTAGCTCTGGACTTGAAGAATGCCTTAGCTTCGTGTGAATTTGAACTACAAGCTTTGAGACACCAATATGAAGCTCTCAATCCCGGGAAGGTGTGTATTATATTAATTATTAATACTTATTATGACATTATGTAGCAATTTATATCGTGTTTTAGCAACAATCCTAACTAATATTATTCATGCTAAAGTAAGTTTGTTTGTTACGCTTTCCCGCTAAAACGGCTGAACGGATTTGAATGATATTTGACACATGAGTATACCATGACCTGGGTTAGAACCTAGGATACATTTTATCCCGGTAGTACGTTCCCGTGGGATAATTTTCGACCTCCACGCGGGCGATCCGCGGGCAAAAGCTATTATTAGTATAGTGAGCAAATTTTAGTGCTAAACTGACCAATTTAGTTGAAATATCAAACACTGTTAGAACTTTAAAGCGCAACCATTATACGAGGGTCATTCAATAAATACTTAGCCTACAAAAAGTAAACGAAAATTTTGGAAAAGTGGCAATTTATTTTTCAACATAGTCTCCTTTTAGTTCGATACACTTAGCTTAGCCCAGCGATGCTCCAACTTTTTTAACCCGTCCGAAAAATAGTTTTTGTCAAACTCTGCAAAATAGGCCTCCGCGGCGGCGATGACCTCCTCATTCGATCCATATCTATTCCCGGCGAGTGATTTTTTCAGATTAGGAAACAGAAAGAAGTCACAAGGGGCCAAATGTGGAGAATACGGTGGATGGGGCAGCAATTCGTAGCGTAATTCGACCAATTTGGCCATGGCAACGGCAGACGTGTGAACCGGTGCGTTGTCGTGGTGAAACAGCACTTTTTTCTTCGCCAGATGGGGTCGTTTTTTCTTTAATTCGGCGTCGAATCGGCCCAATAAATCGGCATAGTAAAGCCCTGTAATTGTTTTACCCTTCTCGAGGTAATCGATGTAGATCACACCTTGTGAATCCCAGAAAACGGTGGCCATAACTTTTCCGGCCGATTTTACAGTTTTCGCCTTCTTTGGAGCACGTTCCCCGGTCTGGATCCATTGTTTTGATTGCTCCTTGGTCTCTGGTGTGTACCAGTGGATCCAGTTTTCATCGACGGTCACAAAACGTCGCAAAAACTCCGCTGGATTCCGCTTAAACAGCGCCAAACACGTCTCCGATGTGGTCTCACGGTTGCGCTTGTTTTCTGGTGTGAGTAAACGCGGCACCCATCGCGCCGACAGCTTTCTCATGCCGAATTCCTCGTGAAGAATATGATGCACTGTTCCTTCTGAAATGCCTACAGTCTCAGCTAGCTCCCGAACCTTCAATCGGCGATCTGCCAATACGAGATCATGGATTTTTTTAATGTTTTCCTTCGTAGCAGCTGTTTTCGGTGCACCTGGACGTGGTTCATCAAAAACCGACGTACGGCCACGTGCAAACTCGTTGAACCAATTCTTGACGGTGGCCATCGATGGAGAAGAGTCACCGTACACAGCATCCAAGCGCTCTTTGATTTCGATGCGCGTTTTCCCTTCCAAAAATAGGAATCGAATCACCGAACGATATTGCTCTTTTTCCATTTTTGTAAAACCGATCGACACGTTCGCTTCCATAAGTTGTCAAATTAAAACAAATGAAGGGATTGGAATGAAAATTTGAAAAAAGAATTAAAAAAGAATGTGCTACACTGTGGTAAAACTCTTTTGAAACTACAGCGCCCTCTGGCGATGAGGCTAGGTACTTATTGAATGCACCTCGTAAGTGCAAATAAACAATAGTGAGAAAGTACTTGGTCTGGGCTGGGCCAGATGTGAAAGGCGCAGAACTTATCTCAGCAGAAAAGTAAAAGAACATGTCTAATAACTGAATTTTTTTTTCAGACACTCGCTATTCCACCATCAATATGCAATATGGTGGCTGACAATGAAACCAAGCCAGTTGGTGAAATAATTGATGTTGTTGGATCTCCTAGTGCACACAACACAACTATCTAGTATTACATAGTACCTAATACACATAAAGGGATTCAGGTTTCTGTGAACTAAAATCCCTTTGTAAAGGTGTAAAAATAAGAATATGGTACTATTGTTTTAATTAATTGTTAACTGTATACCCGCTTGCGTGCCCGACTACTGTAGTAGCCTCGCTGACTTTATAAAAACAACGTTAAAAAAAATATTACTTAGTACGATTGATTAATGAATTAACGAAAAAAAAATAAAAACTTTCTGACAGCAGACATTCAATTAGATAAATTATGTGAAAAGTAATAGACTGTGGTTTATTATTAAACTCCATAACATGTTACGTTCATACATAAACTATTGTCACTGATGTGGCTGGACATGTCTCCGCCGGATTGTATAATAGGACGTTAACAAAACGTCCAGCCGAAATACAAATGGCGCCGTTTTCTATTACGCCTGTTTGACATTCAGCCAAAATGTATTACGGGCCGCCGCGCCGTAATTAGGGTTACCATATGTAAATAGAGGGATGCCTGTCTATGGTACCTAAAATGCCTGAGTTTTCAGAAAAATGCCTGTCTAAAACAAAACGCTGTAGGTAATAAGTAAAAGCCAACAGATAATAATGAAGAGGGATATTTATTACTGATATTTGTCAAAGGACATTATTTTTTTTAATAGTTCTTTCTTTTCTAAAACATAAACGTAAAAATCTTCACAAGATACAGTTTTGTAATTTTCCTGAGTAATCAATATTGCTTTTACTGATTCAATTGTCAGCCGATTTCTTTCTTTACTCCACTGGGCGTTGATGAGAGAAAACGTACGTTCTACGTTCGCATTGTGTGCCAAAATAGAGAACACAAACTGGCAGATTTTCATGAATTCTGTAATTTCACCATTCACTTCCCTACTTTTGAGAAAATTGCACCACTGTGTAGTTAAGTTGCCGCCCGCCGGTGTCATTCAAATTTCGCGCCCGCGCGCGCATCGCGCTTGCATTTATGCAACCGCGATGCGCGCGCGGACGCGGAATTTAAAAATGCCTGTCTCAGACCAATGCCCGCCGCACGCCTGTCTAAACCTTAAAATGCCTGTCAAATGCGGCAAACGCCTGTCATATGGTAACCCTAGCCGTAATACAATGCAGTATACGTTTATTTTGTATGCTGCACTGTGGTAGCACATCTCGTTCTACAATGCGGATGATCAACGTTCCGCCATAATACAATGCGGCTGATCAACGCTCCGCCATAATACAATTTGACGCGTCGCTTTAAAATGGTTAGGTTTAGGATTATAGAAAAAATATCGATATATCGGTATTTTTTGTTCGATATATCGATATTTTTTGGCGATATTTATTACTTCGATACATCATCCATCATAACCGGATGCAGCTGAATACCAGTATTTTATATGGAGCGACTGCCTATCTGACCTCCACAACCCAGTAACTGGGTAATACAATACATCTTGGTAAGACTGGTTGTCACTTTCGGGCTTCTGAGTTCGTTCGACCCGTAACGACTATGAAAGATCCACAAATGACAACCGGGACCAACGGCTTAACGTGCTTTGCGGGGAACGGAGGGGTATGTAAAGATGGTCACCCATCCACGGACCAACCGCGGCAAGCGTAGCTTAACCTGATCGATCGACCCGTGCGGCTGTTATTACTTGGCCACAAGCCCCACCACAATTTATTATTTCTATACATCGACATAAAATATCAAGTATCGAAAATGTATCAAATCACACTAATATTATAAAGGCGAAAGTTTGTGAGTGTGTGTATGTTTGTTACTTCTTCACGCTCAAACGGCTGGACCGATTTGGATGAAATTCGGTATGTAGACGGCTTATACCCTTAACACATAGGCTACTTTTTATCCCGAAAAAATGTAGTGCTCCCGTGGGATGAGCACTCTACTTGCTACTCTATTTGCTACTCTTTCTAACTCAAATGGCTTGACCGATTTTGATGAAATTTGGTGTGGAAGTAGTTGACAATCTGGATTAACACATATGTCGCTTTATATCCCGGAAAAATGTAGTGTTCCCGTGTGATGAGCAAGGAATTCAAATATACCTACTTGCTACTCTTACATACCCAAACAGCTAGACAGATTTTGATGAAATTTGGTGTGGAAGTAGCTGACACCTTGGATTAACACAGGCTACTTTATACGCCGAAAAAATGTAGTGTTCCCGTGGGATGAGTAAGGAATCCAAATATTATATTTGCTACTCATACAAAGTCAAACGGCTCGACCGATTTTAATGAAATTTGGTGTGGAAGTAACAGACACCCTGTATACAAATAGCACACATAGGCTACTTTACATCCTGAAAAAATGTGGTGTTCCCGTGGGATGAGCAATTTTTTTGTGAATACTTTTCTCACCAATTAAATAATACACGTTTTAGTGTATCACATAAACCGCGGGGTGCAGCTAGTAGGTACGGTATATTTCCAAAAGCAACACCGTTTCAGCACTGACTGTTTGCAATAGGACTAAAGGATGGCCGCCGTTTTGGCGAACATATCATTACATTTTGGCTGAACGTCAAACAGCCGTAATAGAAAACAGCGCCTTTATGTATTTCGGCTAGTTGGCTGCAACATATTCAATAATTGTGTTGTTACTTTTCAATGCGTATATCATATCCCTAACATATTTATATTCATTGGTCTCCGCAACTCATAGAAATATAAAAAACACTTCTTGCTTATATCTATGCCGCAACTCCATGTCAAATCGCGTAATTTGCGTACAAGTGGGCAAATTGATTATTCAATCCACCCCAGCTTGTCAAGTGCAGCAACGCTTTGGTGTTACTGACAATCTCACAGAGACAGAGGATGCCTGGGTTGAGAACAAACCCTAGCATATAGAGTATTAATAGCTAGTTTAGTACCTAAAATGGAATATACTTATTGAAATATATGAGTAGTATGTACTAAAATTAAACAAGGAATTTTGAATTTGTATTTTATTTTAATTATCTTAATACTAAATAGCACCTTTGGGTGCTCCATAAGCATCTGGCATTCTCTCAATTGTGTATTTGTGTTCAGCAACATACATGATGGGAACTCCTGGTATTTTCCTTATTCTCCTTTTCAAATCCTTGTCATTAGTAGCTACTATGTAACACTTGTGTTGTGTAACCCTTTGCACAATACAGTCGTCAGCATATGTTCCTTTGTGCAAGCATGTAATCCTTTCAAAGCGTGGGTCTTTAATTATTCTTAAAGCTACACGGTATTTTCGGCCAAGTTTCTCTAACTCAGCCAATACACAGTCAGTTATGTATGGAACACATTTGGCATACAAACAATCCATCATGCTCTGTACTATGTCTAATTTGTTTTTGATTGAGAAATTGATAAAATTGGTGTCCACTAGAATATGATAAGGTGGGCCTAGCTGCGTGTTATATTGAAAGAACAACGCTGAGCTCGCTTGCGGTGCTTCACGTACTTTTAACTCGTGTGGATCAATTTTTTTCTTCTTAGGTTGAACTCTTTCTGTGGATTTGATCCTGCTATCACCGAGACTAATGAGCTTTTTCATTTTAGCGAATTTCCGTTCAACAATTTTTCTAGTTTTCCTTTGTTTTCCCTAAAATTAAATTTGATTATTGCAAAATTACCGTATCAACTGGTGTTTTTTTTTTTTTGTATTTAGAATATTATGTATGGTAAAGAAGACTTACCATATTCGCAGATTTTGGTTTTACGCTTATCCTTGGTTTTGTTATTCTAGAACAGTCTCTGCCTAAAGTTCAAAATGTTGTAAATACATTAATAAAAACAAAATAACCTCAAACAATTTTCAATGAGGTTTTGACATAAGATGACTATTGACAATAACTCACAGATTAGTAATATGTAGCAAGCAACAACTGATGAAAAAAACAACGCACAGCACAGATGTTTATTTTTAGTTGAGTAGTTATTTTTACAGTCCTACCAGCTTATCTGTGAACTGAAAGAGGACGGCACCATCGATGCGTCGACACAATCGAATGACATGCGTCGGCACAATCGAAGACATTTCAACAGGACGGCCGTAGTTCCAATTTTTGCCATTTCACAGTTACGTTGGTACGAGTGTATGTTTTAGCCTTCGCACGATGTCACGTTAGTTTATTTAGTTCGAACTTATGATAGAGCAGCGACTCGCTGGTGAAATAAAATCTCATATCCATCGACCGATTTTGACATTAAATTATTTTAAAATAAAACATATGAAATGGCTCTATAATAATGTGTTCTAAATACAATATATCTGAATTCTTAAATTATAAGCTAAGTATGTGCAAAATAAGTAAGCTATCTTAAATAAGGTAGGTACCTATTTAAATTCATCAATACATTTTATAACGAGGTGATGGATGCCGTGGAGAGCGTTTTGCAGGACCAAGACAAAACCTTTTTTTTTTAAAGGGATTGAAGTCTTGGAAAAGCGCTGGACTCGGTGTGTAGAGAGACTCGGAGACTATGTAGAAAAATAAATTATTAAGTTATCAATAGTCATTATAATCTATCTCATTCTCACTACTTTTTGATCCCCCCTCGTATGTGGTATGATGACGTTTAATTGTCATCTTGCGATAGTGTTAAGACACATTGCAAATTATTATCGATAAAATTATAGTCAAGCGCGAGTAGTTTATAATTTGTTATCGTGGTCTTATGAAGAAGTTTTAAAACACATTTTTCTAAGCATTTTTCATCAGATATTACTATTTTCACTCTCCATCGAACTGTCTTCGCTACGATAGCGCTAAAATAGCGCCGTGTGAGCGTAGCCTGGTTAGACGGTAACCGTATCACTCAGTGCCCATGTTCCAAAGCAAGTTCGCCGATGTCGTCGATGACGAACTCGCTACTATTACTACTACTACTTACTACTACTTGCTTATCGTATCTTTGTTGCTTTGTAACTTTTATAATATTGATAATTGCACTTTTGTTTAGGTGAGTCCTAAGGGATGGCAATCCGACATAAGCGGGGCCGGTTAAAAAATATACTAAATTAATTTTGATGTCTTAGGGCTAATTTTTCAATAGTCAGATAACTTTTATCTATTAAAGGTAGCGATAATAATACTAGCAGCGTAACGTTGGTCTTTTAATTTCCACAGAAAAGTAATCACAAAATATGGCTGGCATGGCTTTATATTAACACGGTCCCCCCTTTGGCTTTGGCTGGTGGCTGTGGCGGAGAGGGGCGTGTCAATATGGCGGCTTGGCGGCATGGCTGACAGGAAGGCATGGTGGCTGACGTCACGTCCGTTACATTCGGCCATCCTGCAACAATTGCTCCCGCAATGAAGAGCATTCAAAAACATTAACTCTCTAATAAGTCAATAAGATCTTCGGTTTCAAGTGTCTCGTCGGAGCTACTAGCGCTATCGGACATGGGAGCTATACTTCTATAGGGCCTTAATGAATCTGCAGCGACTAACCCAGTAAAGTTTTTGTAACCTCGTAAGCCCTTTATGCTTCTAATTCGGTACCGATCGTTACCAACTACCTTAGTTATTACATAGGGGCCCGAGAACAAATCGTCTAATTTGGTGTTTACCTTAGCGGCGCTGCTAGTTGGAGCCTGTCTCCATAGTACAAAATCCCCTTTCTTATAAACATGAGCCCTTTTTCGTTTTTTATCAAAGTTGTGCTTCATTTTGGCGCTTGCTTGTTCTAACCTAGCTGCAGCCTTCTTACGTCGTGCCTCAACAGATTCTGGTTCGCGACCAGCAACAGAAACGTCACATATTGACCTACCAGAGCGCGCAAACATTAAATCATAAGGCTTATAACCGATACTATCGTTAATTGTATTGTTTATGCCCCAAATAATGTCAGGTATGGAGTTGGCCCAATTACTGGAAGCTTCACTAGGATCAGTTGCCCGCAACGCATCTAAAACTGTACGATTAGTACGCTCAACCTGCCCATTAGCGCGGGGGCAAGCAATAGCGTTTAACGTATGCCTAAACTGCTTATCGACTGAAAACTTTTTAAAATTCCTACTCGTAAAAGCTTTCCCGTGATCTGTCACCACGTGATTCGGGTAGCCGAATAAACTGAATATCTTTTTCAGTGCACGAATGGTCTCAATCGAATTGACAGTACGCGTCGGTTCAGCTATCACAAACTTAGAAAACGCATCAGTCATTACGAGCATGTACTGGTACCCTTTATTTGTCCTACAGAATGGCCCCACGTGATCTATGTGTACCATGCGCATCGGATCAGATGGCTTAGGGATCGGATGCAACATGCCTTCTTTTTTTCCATAATTACCCTTGCCATATGCACAATGAAGACATGCAGTCACGTATTTCCTAATAAAACGCGTCATTTTAGGAAACCAATACTGGCTTTTAATTAATTCTGAACTACGATTTAGTCCCACGTGACCAATGTCGTCATGGTGCATTTGCACAATTTTCCATCTAGCCGAATTCGGGACCACGAGTCGATTTCCGTTGAGAGATTTTCGGTAAAGTCGATTTTCTACTAATTCGTAATTATTTTTAATGTCGGAATCAGCTGTATTGTTTTTTAATTGATTTATAATCGAACTAAGCTTTTCGTCCTGATATTACACCGTATAGAACCAATCGGTAACTTCAAGGCGGTTTATGTTCATTGTATCAACAGGATGCCTACTTAGCGCGTCTACATGCTTCATACGTTCACCGGGTCTATACTCAACACTAATGTCATAGTCTTGTATTAAAAGCCACCATCGTGCAATGCGCGGTATTATATCGCGTTTGGTGAGCGTGGCGCGGACCGCAGTACAGTCAGTTACTACCTTAACATGTTTACCTACCACATAAACCCGGAACCTACGTAGCGATTCTACGACTGCGAGAGTTTCGAGCTCATAACTATGATACACACCCTCTTCCCTACTAGTAACCCGGCTAAAATACATGACAGGCCGCAGTGAGTTGTCAGTTTGTTTTTGTAACAGTATGCCGGCAATGCCTAACTTACATGCGTCGGTATGTATTTCCGTAGGAAGCATAGGATCATACAAGGCTAGCACAGGTTTGGAACATAAACAGTTTTTTAGTTGTTCGAAACTCGCGTTTTGTTCACTGCCCCACACCCATGATTTATTATTTTTTGTTAACTCAGTTATTGGACGCGCAATCACGGCAAAATTGGGAATAAACTTTCTAAAGTAACTGCATAAACCGATAAACTGTCGTACACTATGAACATTATTTGGCACAGGAAAGTGCGAAACGGCCGTCAATTTTTCTGCACCAGGCTGTATACCGTCGGAAGATATTTCGTGACCTAAATAAGTCACTTGTTTCTGCAAGAATGAACATTTACTCATATTTAATTTTAAGTTCTCACTATCGAGTTTACCGAGTACATTTTCAAGAATTAAACCTGATTCTATGTCAACCGAGGGTAGAAGTAAATCGTCTAAAAATGCTAGTATCTCGGTTTGACCTAAATTATTTTTATTCTGTTTACCTACATTGTTTCTACCCACAGACTCAACGATTTTATTTATTAAACGCATAAAAACTGATGGAGCATTCGCTAAACCAAAAGGAATTCTAGTGTACTCGTAATGACCTTGTGGTGTAATAAAAGCAGTTTTGTGTGTATCCTCTGGTGCAATGCATAATTGATGGTAGCCCTGGGCTAAATCTAAACTAGTAAAGTACTGTTTGCCAGCTAATTTGGAAACCTGATCGTCTATGTTTGGTAGTGGATACCTATCTTTTACAGTGATAGCGTTCAACGCACGGTAATCAACGCATAACCTACTGTCGCCGTTCTTTTTCTTAACAAGGATCACCGGTGAAGCGTAACTAGATTCCGATTCTTTTATTATGCCAGCGTCTAGCAGTTCATTAACTTTGGATTTAACTATCGCTTGTTCACTATGAGAAAGTCGGTAAGGCTGGCGATGCACGGGCTGATCACTAGTAAGCTTAATTTGCATTTGAGCTAAATTAGTACAACCTAAATCATGTGTACTTGTAGCAAAGCAATGTTTATATTGTAATATTAAATTAATTAAATCTGAGTGGTCTTTATTATTTAAGGGCCCCGTTTTAATTTTATTTATTTCTACACCTCCTACCTCAGAAACATTTGTAATGACATGGCTAGGATCACTAGTAACACTTGATAAATTAGGGCAAGCAGAAATGCAACACACCTGGCCGTTTGGCTGTGGCTCCTCGCAGCTGTCGGCCCTCGTGAGGACCTCGCCCGGCGGCCACACGATGGTCTCGGAGCCCATGTTGACAACTTTGATGTAGCCGTCTTCGCCGCGTAGCAGCGTCGCAGGCAGAGAGTAGGACACGCCGTGAAGCTCGTAGTGCCGTGGTGGAGTCACCACGTCGTTGTCCTTCTTGTTCCCCAGCACGCGAACTTGAATGATGGAGGGACCGGGCGGCAGTCGTTCTTCGTTTGCCGTGATGACCTCGAATCTGTCGTTTTCTTCGATGGCTTCAGTCGCGATGATGGTATCCGAAACTAATTGAAGTTTAGAATGGCCCTGGCTAACAGTCAGGGTCATGCCTTCGCTGTTGATAACTGGTTGTCCGATCAACAAATTAACCTCGTTCGTTTTCATATCAGAGAGGTAGGCGTGACATTGCAAGGTAATGCCGTCAATTTCTAATTGGAATTGTACTTCTCCTTGGCTCATAGTTATTCCACCCGAAAATCCTTTCAAGCCAACTCTCGTAGGTATAACTTGCAGCGATAGAGCATTTGACACTCTAACATTAAGCACATTGACCTGACTTCCGGTGTCGATGTAAGCCTTCACGTGGACACCGTTAACTTTTACCACCTTCTTGTAGATGTCGTTGTAAGGTTCCAAGATGTTAACTTCTTTAATGCTACTGCCAGGTGAAGATGCTTTGCTTGACGTAGAATTCATCGAGCAACGTAGGGCAATGTGTCCTTGAGCTCCACATTTATAACACGTACGCGTGTCTGGCTGGGTGCAATTACGGAGCAAATGTCCCTGTTTCTTGCACCGAGGACACGGATCCGTTTCAGGGTTGGGAGTAGTGAACTTTTTCTCAAATGGTCGCTGAATCATCGGCTTCTGCGAGCGGGGCTCCTGAGGTAGAACGCAATAATCATCAAGCGCGCACAAAAATCCTTCGTAAAGTTCACCTGGCGATTGGCATTGAAATGCGCGCGCATTTGGCTGCAAGGTTGTCGGCAAACCACGAATGATGCAGGAGACACTGGCGTTATCAGATAACTTGCACCTGAAGCACATGGCGACTTTTTCTTGATAATATTTCGTCATCGTCTCGTTCGAAAGTTTTTTCCTATGCAACAGCTCTTCAAGCATGCTTCCATAATCACGATGTTTAGGAAAAGCACGCAACAACATCTGTTTCCATTCGTTCCAGGAGTAGTCGTAGTTTTCTAATCGATTATACCATTTTTTTGCTTGGCCTCGTAATTTATCTTGCAAGTAAAACGATTTTGTCGTATCGTCCCATCCGTGAATCTCGCCAATTTGATCTATTTTTCTAATCCATGCTTGCACTGTGCACTCTTCGCTATCGGGGTCAAATTCCGGGATCAAAGAAGCAGCACGGTGTCCCTTTGGTTTGGTAGATCCAGGTTCTTCTTCCTGAAGTTCAAGTATCGCCTTGTGGACCTCCTTCTCAAGCAAAATCTTCAACATCTTCCTCGCCGGTGGGATGGGAACTTCATCATCTTCTTTTTCAGATTCGTCGGAAGATCGAGATATCTGTGCGTGTATATGACGTCGTTTCATTTTGTTACACCACTTCTGATTATTAAAGGTAGCGATAATAATACTAGCAGCGTAACGTTGGTCTTTTAATTTCCACAGAAAAGTAATCACAAAATTTTTTTTTTTTTTTGAAATGGCATCTCGTAGTGTGACCATGAGAGGTCCCGACTACTTAACCGGACTTTCCTGTTGGTGCCTTTAAGCGAGCTCAAAAGCCTCCAGCCAGGGGCATAAATACTAACTAAATTATAAACTAAACGACTGCGCACTAAGGGCACCCCCTGTGGGGTACGGACCTCGGCTTAGGGAGTCGTTGTCATTGACCAATGATATACAAGGCAAAGCAATAGGCTGGATCAAGTTAGGGGAATTATTATTATCAGGGGAGTTTAAAGCTACAGGCTCAGCTACGCCACCAGCTGGCTCGATTAAACCGATCAAGGGGCATGAATTTACATTTACGTTAGATGGTCTTAAACGCGGTGGGCCTCGGCGGCGAGGCCGGAATGTAGATCTGTGTTTGTGTTGGACTGTGCTAGTGTCCCTACTACTTTCCTGGAGGAGGGTGATAGGGTCATCGGGTTCAGTGAGGGCATGTCGCGGACGGCGGATACTACTGATTCTACTGGGGACATAGCTAGCGGCTTCGACAACCAAGGGGTTGCGATGTTTCACGGCGGAATCAAAGAAACGCTTGGAAAGGCGTTTCAAGTACTGACGGATGGTCGGGACTTTAAGGTCAAGGTGGAGGTCCGCGTTCCGAACGAACCAGGGGGCTCCCGTTACCTTTCGGAGGAGACGGTTCTGAAGGGTCTGCATCCTATGGATGAGGTGGGGCTTTGCATGCGCAAAGACTGGGCCCGCATAGGTCATGATAGGTCGAATGCACGCTGTGTAAATACGCAACTTGCACTTAAGGGACAACTTGCTGCGTGCATTCAGAACGGAGTGTAAACGGCCGAGAGCAAAGTAGGCCCGCGAACGAACCTGCTTTATGTGCTCTGAAAATGATAAATGACTATCGAGCGTCACACCTAAATATTTGGCTCGCTTCTCCCAAGGGATCTGCTTGCCAAACATGGTGATCGGCCGAGGAGGGGCGGTGAGCCGATTACGCCGTCTCGTAAAGAGAATGGCTTGGCTTTTGTCGGGATTGACTTCGATTCTCCACTTTCGAAACCACTTGCCGAGGGCATCGACTGCGGTTTGGAGGGTGCGAGCGATCGAGTCAGGGCGAATTCCCTTGGAGAAAATGGCCGTATCGTCTGCGAACAGCGCCAACTGTGCCTTTTTACTCTTCGGGATATCGCTGGCGAAGAGGATGAATATGAGGGGGGAAAGCACAGAGCCCTGAGGGACTCCTGCGCGAATAGGGTGGGGGGAGGAAAGTGCTCCTTCAATGCGATAGCGAAAGGTGCGGTTTGACAAAAAGTCTCGTAGGATGAGCACGAGACGATCAGGCACACCGAGTTGGTACAGCTTATATAATAAGCCGTTGTGCCAGACTTTGTCAAAGGCCTTCGCTATATCAAAGAAGACAGCACCAGTCATCGCACCGCGTTGGAACCCAACGCTGATGTGCTCGACAATACGGTGGACCTGCTGCACGCAATAGTGCTGGGTTCGAAAACCGAATTGCTCGTCGGGAATGAGACCCTTTGTCTCGGCATAATCTCTGAGACGCTTATAAATAAGCCTCTCATAGATTTTGCCGAAGACGTTGAGCAGACTGATAGGCCGGTAGCTAGAGGGCTCGCTCTTAGGCTTGCCGGGCTTAGGGATACCGATAACGGTAGCCTGTTTCCAGGCGTGAGGAAAGATATTATTACCCATGGCACCATTGAAGATGATGGTCATGAGCATAATCAAACGGGCAGGGGTAATCACAAAATATGGCTGGCATGGCTTTATATTAACACGGTCCCCCCTTTGGCTTTGGCTGGTGGCTGTGGCGGAGAGGGGCGTGTCAATATGGCGGCTTGGCGGCATGGCTGACAGGAAGGCATGGTGGCTGACGTCACGTCCGTTACATATCTGAAGAATAATAAATATGATAGTAAGACATATTTTCACATTTATTTTCTATACAAAAGCTGTCAAACCGCCATATTTATTCCTTAAATAAAAGTTATCTGGCGAATGAAAAATTAGCCCTTAGAATAGTAGATTCGATAAATTATAGCTGTAGCAGTTGGTACGTCTCTTGACAATAAAGTACGGCAATTGTTCCTTCATATGTAGTTGTCAATATTTATTGATCTTCATGAGCAGTGGTCAACATCAAAAACAAAAGAATATGGTTACAGCATAAGCAAAACAGTACGACCATTTTAGTTCTTTAGTATCTTATTGTTTTTTTTATTCAGTCACTAAACGGAAGAGGAGGGAGGGTGGGGGGGAATTGGAAATGAAAGTTTGTATGGAAATTCACCATTTATGTCGATGGAATACCATCGGGCATACGGCTTGTCTACTTGATAAAATTCTTATATTCACTGACAGACAATGCACAGCCTAAACCGCTGGGTGTAAAAGCATGAAATTTTGCAAAAGAGTTCTTTTGTGTAACGAAAGAAATTAAATTTCTATTAAAATTAACTTTTGCGTGACTTTTTGATACCCAGTAGAGCCATTTCAGTTTTAAACTTACACCTTACTACCGCAAAATCATGTTCATCTCTAACTAGCTTCTACTCGCGACTTCGTTCACAATATACTAAAACAACGGCCACATTTTATTAAACTTTCCTGTACCTACAGTACGTTTGTAGTTGTGGTCTCAGCAGCCAAAATATACAGAGAGTCGTCCGTTTGAGAAGCAGCTCGTCCTGAGGTCGAAACCCGCAGTCTTCAGTAGCAATTTCTCATTGCTTGCGAAGTTATTCGTTTTTAGTGAATAAATAAACGCCTGTTCGTGCCGTTCCTGCATATGATACCTAATGGCACATCACTGATACACTGAGTGATTCTTACAGATTATTCCTGATGAACCCGGCTATCGCTAAAAAATATATCAGTAGATTGTACACACGGGATTCCTCATTAATAATGTCAGCTAAAAAAAAAAAACACTGATATTTATTTTTATTTTATCCATAGATGATTTAAAAGGAATAAACTTCATGAATTTTGTGTACGTTCTACGAACTATCAAATGACAGTGTAACAAAATGTAAAAAAGAATCGAAAAAAAATATCAACAGTTATTATTATTTACTTGACACGTCTGCTACTACTGCGGAGCCTGCGCGTCTGCTGGCTGTGGGTAAGTGGGAGTCGGGTCTGTGGCTTCATGCACTACCGTCGTCGAACATAGGCACTTTGTTCGACGACACTACTTTCCGCCTCGCTGCTTCCCTGCGACTAGGAGCTCCTTCTTGTTCTCCTCATCGCTGTCACTGTGGCGAAGTTGTCAACAGCCTCGGACACCACGGCCTGTCTTGCAGCCGAAGTGCGGGTCGCTTAGCACGGCACGCAAACATCAATGACATCATCCGACGAGCCCTTGTCACCGTCGGCGTTCCAGCTGTATTAGAACCCAATGGCTTGGCACGCGACGATGGCAAGAGACCGGACGGCATGTCTTTATTTCCATGGAAGTTGGGAAGGCCTTTAGTGTGGGACGCAACGTGTGTCGATACTCTTGCGCCATCCCATCTTCCTGGCTCTGCGTGCTGTGCTGGCACTGCTGCTGCCGCTGCGGAAAACCTCAAGCGGCGGAAGTATAATAACCTTATCGGTAATTATATTTTTGAGCCGTTTGGAGTTGAAACCCTTGGGCCGTGGGGTCCGAGTGCACATAGTTTGTTCAACGAAATCTCCAAACGGCTGGTTGACACTTGCCGTGACCCAAGGGCTGGCTTTTACCTTGGCCAGCGGCTTAGCATTGCCATACAACGTGGCAATGCCGCCAGTCTCTTGGGTACTTTACCAGTCGACAGCGATGCGGAGGAATTTTTCGACGCCATATTTTAGTTTTTTAATAGTTTTAGTTATGTTACCTTTTAGTAAAATAATGTTTTTATCAACAGTTGAGAATCGAACTTTTAACCACAGGTTTGCAAAACAGTCGTCGAACCACTACGCTATTTGCTGTGATGAAAGTTGACTAAAATAGCCGTTCTTATGTTATTTTTATGTCACGATTGACATCCTTTCATCCGCTAAGCCTTAACTCCATAAAGATTTAGCGCGATATCATTCAGCCTAGCCTTTTCCCAACTATGTTGGGGTCGGCTTCCAGTCTAACCGGATGCAGCTGAATACCAGTATTTTACATGGAGCGACTGCCTATCTGACCTCCACAACCCATTAACTGGGTAATACGATACCTCTTGGTAAGACTGGTTGTCAGACTTTCGGGCTTCTGACGACCCGTAACGACTGTCAAAGATCCACGAATGACAGCCGGGACCAACGACTTAACGTGCTTTCCGAGGCACGGAGGAGTCTCGATATGTAAAGATGATATGTAAAGATGGTCACCCATCCACGGACAACCCAGGCAAGCGTAGCTTAACCTGATGGATCGACTCATGCGGCTGTTATTACTTAGCCACGAGCTCCTCTTATTCACTAAAAACGAAAAACTTCGCAAGCAATGGGAAATTGCTAAAGATTTAGCGCGATAATAATCATTTAAAGGTTCAATCTGTAACTATCTGCTATATTCATTTCCTATTTAGCCCAATGAAGTAATGGAATAATTCGCTTTTACATTGTGTTTTCTTGTCACTTAAATCGTCGTAGACAACGATCGACACCGATCATCATCATTCTCCTGCCCTTATCCAAACTTTTTTGGGGTCGATGCAACTTGTTTTTATCTTCCATACTTCTCTATTATTTGTCATCTCGGTAGTTACTCCTTTTCTAGCCATATCATCTTACAGATCACACAGATCATCCATCATTTCTTTGGTCTTTCCTTATTCGTATAGCCATCCAGATTCATAATCAAAACATTCCAGACGACATTTTCTTCATTTCTCCGCATCACATGTCCATACCATGGTAACCGATTTCCACACACACCACACCGACACCAAACTTTTTCGCACTGCCGAATTCGAGACGTCGGTACTTAGTAGTGTGGTTGTTTGTCGCGTCGCGATGGTCATCGATATTCACCAATATCATGGGGCTGGTAATAATTGTACCTATCGCTATTGAATCGTGTTGGTATCGTTATCTGATAATGTGAAAACAAAACGACTTTTTATGTATAATCTTAGTTCACTCCACCGTAGACACAATAAAATGTAAACCTAAGGAAAAATAAATAGACCTATTAAAAACTAA
Organism: Cosmia pyralina; assembly: GCA_946251885.1. Classification (NCBI taxonomy): domain Eukaryota; kingdom Metazoa; phylum Arthropoda; class Insecta; order Lepidoptera; family Noctuidae; genus Cosmia; species Cosmia pyralina. Next base: position 21,245,081 of record OX276346.1, read on the forward strand.
CTAGGTTGATCAACTGCAAATATTTTACACTGTGGCATGGATTTTCTGTGAAATCGTCGGCAGCGCGTCGTAAATAAACACGTCGCGCTGCATTTGGGGGAGGCGGAGGTAGCGTTTCAAAGGCCTACAGGCACGAATAACCTGGCCTTAAAGAAATTTGACAGAGTTTAGTAGCTTGATGTGCTGGCGTCTGTACACACATTCAAGCTACCTAATTCAAGCTATCAAATTCAAGTCGTAATCTCATGCCAGCGACAATCAAATGTCAAAAATGTAGGTTGGTAGTGGAGGGGTTGTGGAGGTCAGATAGGCAGTCCATGTAAAATACTGGTATCCAACTGCATCCGGTTAGACTGGAAGCCGACCCCAATATAGTTGAAAAAAAGGCGAAAATCTATTAAAGAAATTTGACTGCTTGTAGTAGCTTGATGTGCTGGCATTTGTACTATGTGTTCTGTGCATTGAGATGTTCTGTGGTTTAAATAGACATTACATTTGGTCATTTGATAACATTTTGACAAATTGACAATTTTGACATTGGCATTTAAAAACTGTTCGTCAATGTGAAGTCTCGTGGAATTATTACGTTCTTTTTCATTATAATTATATTTATCCAGAGTGGTTATAAGATAACATATTAAAGCAGTAAATTACTAACTGATTGACATACACGACGTAACACGAGTGCTGTCTGATCCTGACCGAGACTGTAATTCACCTGGCAAAATGGCTACACCTGCCGCACATTTATCGGCCCAAGAACTGCTTAGCTTAGGAAATCAAGGGAGAGATACGCCTTTATTGAACAAGTGCTGGCCCGAAGTTGTCGGAACTTTTTTTGGAGTAGGCATGGGGATATTCCTCAACTTCCAAACTAGACGTCCCATCTTCAGTGGTAAGTCTAAATTACATAACAGTAACAGCAAACACAACTTCCACATTTATTAGCACCACAACAATAGCGGGTTCTTAACAATAACGAAAAGACTTATTTAATAATGTGCGATGAACAGGAAGAAAGAATTATAGATATGAGGTTATAATTTTTAAACTGTTGATAAACATCAACAATTTTTTTTTTTCAGGAATCCAAAAACATGTGCTCTTAACTGCTGGATTTATTGGTGTCCTAACTTATGTACAGAAACAACGAGATAGTTATTTAGCAGAGAAGGATGCAGTGTACAGACATTACATTGAATTACATCCTGATGACTTCCCAATCCCAGGTAAATTGATTTATAATGAAAAAGTTGTAAAAAGATGGCTCTCTGAGAAACAGCCTGTTATCACACTTTTTAAAGAATATTAAAAGGGTTGCTGGTATTTTGATTGATCCTAGAGTTGTATGTTTGTTTTAAACAATGTTCTTATAACTACAAAACATTATTCCACTCTGACAAACTGGACATAAATATTTCAAACATTCCACTTCGTCCCACTGGTAAGGCAGAGTGGAATATTCCCACAAAACCATGTTTACCAATTGTTTAGACGAATCATCAGGTAAACACAGGTTTGTTGTAGTAAGGTCTGTTGTACACATCTAAATAAATAATAAAAACATTTTACAAAAAAAAAAAACAACCAACTCCCAAAAAAAAACACTACAAAGCGAAAAATAACTTTAATTTCGGAAGTCGGTGTCTTATTTTTTTTTTAGTTTCGTTTTTTGCCACCGACTTCTGAAATAAAAAATATTTTTCGCTTTGTAGTGTTTTTTTTTGGGAGTTGCTTGTTTTTTTTTTTTTGTAAAAAGTTTATTTTTCACTTATTAGTGGTGCCTAATCCACACAAATTCGAATATCACTCTGTAAAATAATTTTAACATAGACTATGTGGGAAAAATACATATTAAATTATTGAAGCTAACTCAAAAGCCACTCGACAGAACTTGAAGATATTTATATGCGACCATTGCAGGAGTATACCATTTCAAATAAAAACTTTACAAAAAGGCAAATATACGTCGCGCCAAGCCGTGTCAGAAGTTTGGAAGGCGTAGTTTTATATTGACGGAGATAACGAGACTACGAAATCTGACTTCTGGCAATCAAGGCCACACATAACATACAACTCAAGTAGCGCAATTTGAAGTGGCATATTATTACCATTAAAATCATTTATAGCCAGAGTACACCTCATGACAATTCCAATAAGCCCAAACACGGCTAGAATAAATTGTTTTATTACTGAGTTCCGGTGCCTAATACCTTCCAGCTTCTTCATCAGATCGGTTTTATGGTACCATTTTCATCAGAACCAGTTATTTAAAGCTTCGTCACAGTCGCTTAACTATCTTAATCGAGATATTTTATCGCCACCCGTGAATAATTATTATCGTTGAGAAGATCCCGTGGCCATCTGTGGTCTTCTTCATCAGTTCGACTTCACCAAATGCTACTTTCTGAATGCAAATTCATGATTTGTTGATGAAAATACCATAATCGCTATATGTATGCCTATAATTTTCGAGGAGTTCCCTCAATTCCTCATGGATCCCATCATCAGAACTGCATTTTGATAAAAATGGGACCAATCTGGAAGTATATCCTTTCAAATAAAAAACGAATTTTCCAAATCGGTTTATAAATGACGGGAGTTCTGAGGTAATAAACATAAAAAAAAAAACAACCAAATTGAGAACCTCCTTCTTTTTTGAAGTCGGTTAAAAATGAATGTGTTGCTAAGCTCAAAACTGACGAGAACGGCTGAATCAAATCGCAATTTTTTTTTTTTGTTAATAGAAAAATTGGAAAAGTTGCCTGAAAAATTCAGAAAAACTGAAAGTGCATTTTCAATAGGAATTTTGTATGAATTATTGAAATTTGGTCAGGACAACATCTGTCGGGTCATCTAATCAAATATAAACTATTACAAAATATTAACAAATAATTATTATTAACAAATACAAAATATTAACTTGATAATTGAAACTATTAAAAGTTTTATCTTGTCTTTTCAGAACGTAAGAAGATTGCCGACATCTTTGAGCCCTGGGTCCCAGTGCGTTAAATGTTATAGATATTGCTTATTTAGTGTTGTTATTAGATTATGTGAGTGAAACAATTATTTCATTAAATAATTAATTTATTCCTGAATAACACTGTTATTACAGCTTTTGTTATGTACTGTGAAAACATTTCAAGTTTTGTTTATCAAATCAAATCAATGTTCTTTAGGGTCGTGTAATAAATAGAATACTATTAATTATTCTACAATAATGTTTATTACAACCTTATCCTTTCCTCCTTCATGTACAACAAAAGTCGAATAACATTAATTTGAGTTTTCTAAATCTTAACTGTTGAGAAAAATACTTCATTAAAATCGGAACAGATGCAAATTTTAAAGAAAATGAACTTATTTAATAAATGAAATGCTAAAAAGCAGGTTATCGTATCATTTTGTGTTAATTTAGATGATGTCAAAAAGTAGCATTGTTAACCGATTTCTGTTGCTGACGCATTCTTCACATGGGGATATAGGTAATATGGGCTGGTATCCGCAACTCCACGTCAACGCGCGTATTTTGCGTACAGCCCATGTATCCATAAACTACAGAACGCCATCTGCTATGATCCTTACATACTCGTTTTGCTTCAATTATGTTGATACATCTGGCCATACATAAATGCCAGTGGCGAGTCCTACACACCAGACCTCTGAAGAATCAATAAGGTTACTATGTAAGCATATATACATGTTCAAGCAGCAGTAGTCTACTGTGTTAACCCATAGGCTTTTGACTGAACAGAATCATGGTCCTTATGACGATGTAGGTAATGTTGGGCTAAAGCTGTCACATATTCGAAGCCTTCGCCACAAATAGCACAGTCGTGAACTTCAAACACTTTACTGGAATACTGATGAAACATTTCCTTAACACTTTTTTGTTCAAAAGGCAACAGTGCCTGGTTGCTTTCTGGAATAACTGGCAGGTTTTGCTGTGGTTTCTCATCAATTAGATGCGGTATGAGGTGACCAACATCTTTCATTGGCATTGGTGGATCTTTGCCAACATCTATTCCTATTATATCTATATTACCACTGTTATTGAAGCCTTCATTTTGAACTTTAGAATTCTGAGGGACTATTTGGTGTTTTTTCAGTTTATGCAGTTTCTGCAACAAGTATGGAAATATTTAAAAAATTTAAAAACAAATTTATAAAAACAACATTCTATAAGCTTCTTATGAATAATAAAAGATTGACTAATTTTTCTAAGAAGGTAGAAAGACGTTATTGGTATTTATATTTGAGTTGGAATTGATATCAAAACTTACTAGGTCTCTGGAGTGTACATAAGCAGCTCCACATAAATCACATTTGAAATTCTTTACACCTCTATGTTTACTCATATGACGAGTTAGTTCGCTTGAAGTTATAAATGTCTTGTTGCATAGAGTACATACCTGAAATAGAAATTCATAAATAGGTACATTATGTAAAGGCAGATCAGGCGCACTCCGCATTTTAGGTATAAAGCTACAACTACGCGGCGGGCTCGACTTGTCGGGCTAATTTAGTGTGGGCTGCCCGCGCATCAGCCGGCTCGAACGTTAGTTCCATACTCACTCACGCGCCGCGTCGTAAAAGAAGACAAACCTAACGAGTCAGAAGGTATAAGAGTTACGCGATAGAAAGAGAGTCAACTTCTAGGTGAATATAACTTTAGGTAATTAGCGCTGTGCGACCTGAATTACACTTTATTGTGTCAATGTGTGGTAGCAAGAGTCGCTATTTGGGTGATCTGTAACTCAGGGCCCTCCTACTTCAGACACCTTTATCTATTTAAGATTGTGCATCTATACTGTCTAGTGCCTGTAGTACTGATGTTGAGATAAATAAAGATTTATGATTATGATTATTTATTTAAATGATTTTGCGGAGTGAATCTTCTGTACTTACTTGTACTATTATGTATTCTGTGGTAAAGGCAGGAAAGAAAATAGCCAAAAAATAATTACAATAATATTATACATATCTTATTGGGCATTAAGTGATAAGCAAACTAAATTAATTCAAAAGTTGATAACTAATATACCTATTATTAAACAAGTACCTACCTAACAAAAAAAAAATCTACTTACATGATCCCTTTGCCCAGTGTGGATCTTGAGGTGGGCATGAAGATTTCCTTGGGCTGAGAATCTTTTGCTGAAAATTATACAAACAAAAAGTTAGCCATTGTCCTAAATATAAGAGATTCTGCATAGGCTTGACAAGCCTTCTGACTTTCGACTCTAAGGGCGTTTGTCTACCGCAGCCGTCACGGAGAAACGAGATTATTTGAGCTGAACGTGACGTCACGGTGACGGCGATCGTGTGTCCACCGCGACTGAACTCGGCGGCGTGGCATCTTGGTGGCCAGTATATAATAGTTACCTAGCTTCAGCCCGCGAGTTCGTCCATGTGAAATTTCTTGTTCCCCCAACCCACCGCGTCGTGTCACATCGCCCGCCCGTGCAAGAATTACTTCGTTTCCGCTTAACGTTCTTTCTGACTTTTTTCATTTTGCTCGGCTCCTAAGGGTCGTAGCGTGATGTTAAATAGCCTATAACCTTCCTCAGGAATTACGCTACCAAAATGCAACAAGAATTTTTCAAAACTTTCAAAAATTTTTCATCTGCGAGTAATGCGGTCCTGATTCAATGTTTTTATTGTTTTGTGTCTATGTCTGTTTCTTGTGTTCGTGTTATATATTTATTTTTTTTTTTTTTTTTAATGTATGGGTGATTACAATAACTGTGATGTAAATTGTAATTTATCTGAAATAAAATGAACTGAATTGAAAAAAAAATTGAAAAAAAACCGACTTGTAGTTTCAGAGATTAGCGCGTTCAACCAAACTAACTCTTCAGTTTTATAATATTAGTATAGATGATAGACAAAACAAAAACTGGACGACGATAAGATCAAAACTTCGGCGGTCGGGGTGACGGACGTGGGGTGGATACACGGCCACAGTAAATGTATGTATCGCTATTTCGGCGCCGTCAGCGTCATCTCATTTTCGGTGACGTCCCGGCGATGGTGTGTGGTGGACAAACGCTCTAAGCCAGTTTCTATAGTCAGACAGAAATTATTACATCCAGCCAGCACGATCACCATCAGAAAAGACAGTTGTGAATTGTCAGTGGATACACAGTATAACTACCTATTATACTGTCTTCACATAACTCACCATGAATTTTAAATTACCTGCATACTTCACACTGGAAAGGTTTTTCGCCTGTATGAACTCGGAGATGTATAGTAAGATTGTGCTTCTGTGTGAAACGTCTTGGGCAGTACATGCACACAAATGGTTTGTCTCCAGTGTGGGTCCTGTAAAATGTTTAGTTGAAAAAAAAAGAATCTTGTTGCGCAACATGCAGAAAAGGCCTATATTTAGCAGCAGACTGCAATAGGCTGAAAATAATAACTACATGTTGCCTATAATAACCATAAACCCCTGTTCCCACGGGCGTAATAAAATCGCGGCGGGATTTTATAGCGCACTGGATTTTCAACTCTCGTTGTTGAGCCGAGCGTTGAGAATCCAACTTAACAATAACAGAGTACATTCTAGCGCGTCGAAAAAACACACTGTTAGATTTTGCACTTTCGGCGCTTAGCTGAGCGTAGAAAATCCAGTGCGCTATAAAATCCCGCCGCGATTTTATTACGCCCGTGCCGAGCGGGGGTTTACACTCTGTAGTATTTCGTGAAAATGGTGTCAAATAAAATCATACTTATAGCTTATCATACAGCAATTATATGAGCCAGCAACTAACATGGTGGACAAACCACACTTTTGTGATAGAGATAATTATAAAGAAAAATAGTTAAATTAAATGATCATTTTTATTCAGGGCTGCATCCGTTTTTGGTCTAACTGCAGTAGAATTAAACAAGTTCACAACTCACAAGTGATATAAGGGCTAGATGAGGGCTTACCTAACATGCATTTCTAATTGTGCCTCACATCTGAACTGCTTGTCACACTGGTAACATGCGTGATCTTGTTTAGGCTTTGGCTTAGGGCCTCGCTTCTGCTTCTCTGATTCTGGTTTCTTTTTGTAGTTAGTATGTCTTTTAGGTTCTGGCTGCTTACATTTACTGTAAAGAAATGTTAAATTATTTAGATATATAGATAATATAGAATACCCTTTATTATGCACACCATAAAAATTACAGATATTAATGTTGAAATTTTAAACTTTTTAAACTTTCGCGATTTGTACACATTATAAACAAAATTAATAACGGAAAACAAGTAGGTACCTGTTTATACCTCGTAAAAAAGAATATCGCGAGAAGACCCGTTCTCAATTTTGTTTATAATGTTGAAATTTTACTTAGGGTGATACTATGGGTGGTCTTATCGCTTAAAGTGATCTTTTACAGACAACTTTTGGATGGATTAAGGGGAGAAGGAGAGAAAATACTGTAGGTAGGTAGTCAGTTACATATACACAAATATATATATATACCTATACAATAAAAACCATGAAACAAGAGCAAGGAACTGTTAACCTTTTAACCGCCCGACTTCAAAACAGTTGGCGTGTCCCCAGCGCCCGGCACAGTGAATCGAAAATTAAATACCTACAAGAAAGAGGGATGTGCAATACTTAACTTTGCGATGTCGATATTTCGTTTTAATAACGACATTTGCATTTGCTCTCGCCATCTCTAATTAAGTTTAAAATTTCCATTCAGACATCACCACCATACTACACAATAAATTAAAATACATATAACTAGATATGTAATAAAAATAAAAATTACCTCTACATCAATGTCAAACTGCGTCTGATAAAAATTCTTCATTTTCATCGCCTTCTAGAATTCGTATTAACTCTTCAGTAGTCGTCATGATAAATTTCTATCATGTACATTTATCGACATACGAACGTAAAACTTCATGCACTAGCACAACATTGATGGAAAATTCCAGAAGTCGGCACTCGTTTATGACGTAAGAAGCGGTCGTCTTTATCCGACCGTAGCGCAGGGCGTACTAACAAAGTAAGTTTCAGAACATGTAGGCTAGGGATGGGAACCATCAATTCAATCGCTGACATTTCATAAGTAAATTTACTTAATTTTAAAGGAATTAAATGAAATACTCACAAATATTTGTAAAAAAATGTTTTATTAACAATTGCTGTATTTGTTTTAAAGTTAAATAGTCAGTATAACGAGAAATATTTTGATTTATGTTTATTTTTGTATCGGTAAATCTTGGCATATGTCTCGTCCCTCATGTCGGATTTTGTCGTCATGGGCGTTGCACATCAATACAATTTTCAAAAAATAATGTTAGTAATTAATCTAACTTTGGACATTATTTTTAGGACTTCTAATTAAGAGTCTAAAGTGTATTAAACTGTAAATGATTACTTATTAACTATTTACCTAATATAAACATATTTTTGATAGAATACAGCTTAATTAAATAAAAAAGCTGATTAAACGAGCAGTGATATTTTGGTCGTAAATATACGACTCTGGCGAAATGGGCCCGAAAATATTTGTCGGATTAATCCGACGTAGGCGGTTAAAAGGTTAATGATGATGTTTAAAGAGAGAGGAAGTGTTTTTTACCAGAATATTAACAAGTGGACAAAGATTGAGCACACCTTATTGACACGGGCAAGGCATTCCATAATCGTACTGCTTGAACTGTAAAAGACTTTTCATAAAAACTGGTGGAATGCAGACATCTATTATGTGTGTCATGAAGGAACTAGAAACGCTCTTTGAAATAAGAGGGGGTTGTAGGATTGAACAGAATACTGTAGAGCTGAAATACGATATGAGAATTCCGGCAAAGACATATGGGAAGCCACTTCAGCTTTGTACGAAATTCAGAAATGCAATCATTTTGAAGTCACTCAAGTTTATCTAGTTGTGCCTCAGTGAGATTGAGATAACTGACATCTTTGTAGTCAAGGATGGGAAGTAAAAGGGAATGCGCAAGCGCAGTTTTAGTGGCAGTACAAAGAAAGTTCCGCAGTTGTCTCAGGGACTTACCAGATACAAAAGTTTTTCAACTTAAGGGAATTAACACATCCATTAATTAACTTACCATTTCTTAATTATTGTTGCATGTGTTGGCACCTGAAATAAAACATCATATTATGTTTTTCTATTTACTTAGAGCATGTAGTTAATCTAACAAGCAAATTAACATATTTCTGATGTTTATAAAATACATAATGCAATAAAATTGGTTTGGGAACACTTACAAATGGATCAGTTGCAACACAGGCATCATTGTATCTGTAAAATAAATATTGTTATACTTAGTATTACCTTCAAAGCTAAGAAAGTACAAGTAAAAGATGAACAAGAAAAGTCTAATGGCACCTCTTTACAATAAAAACAAAGGCAAAGCGAAAAACTAAACTAAACCACTTAATGGATTGCGATACAATTTGGCATGGATAGATGGCATCCTGGGGAAGGACATAGGCTACTTTTTGTCTCAAAAATCATCCTAATGGGGATGAAAGTTTACGATCGATGGTCGCCGATTGTGAAGAGGTGCCATAAAATTACCCTCTCACTAAAATTTCATTAAAATTCATATTAGAATAGTCAAAAGGCTCATACAATGTAAAGTGGATATTTATTACTTACTTGCTAGGGATTCTTAGTCCTAAATATTGTCTCAGTCTTATATCTGCACTTTCACAGGTTTGTTTGAAGTGATATGCTATACCCAGCTTATAAATGCAGTTACTGCACATTTGTTCTGGCAAACCATCGCCTTTACTAATCTGGAAATGTATTTTAATATAAACGGTACATTGCTGATATTCTATTTACAAAGTATTGGGCAATATTGATGTTTTTATTGGTATGTAAAACATAATGTATTACCTTTATATTGCAGCAATATTCTACCATATCACATAACGATATATTAAAGTTTTTAGTAAAAACAGATGAAAGTACGCCTTCTTCTAGACATATTCTACATATTTTATTCATATTGTTTGTTCGCCTTTTCGAATACTACTCCTTTTCGGGGTCTGAGCAAATCGGCGACAAACAAACAGAAGGAATATACTTAGATAAGTAAAATTGTAAATATTGAAATTAGAACTATCCGTCATCTGTCACCCGACGGGCGATTGCCGATCTGCCGATTAACGCAGTGTTGCCAACTTAGTCACCTTACTTTTTGAAGAGGGGCTACTTACGAAACGTGTAACGGGCTAGAATCAGGATGTAAAAAAAGCCTAGAAATGGCTTAAATTAGGGCTAGATTGCCCTTTTTGGGCTAAAGGAATGAAAAACGGGTTCAACCAGTGTAAAAAGAGCTAGATCTAGCCTGAAAAGGGCTAAGGTGGCAACACTGGATGCACGCACGCATGTATTACGATGGCATAAGCCTAAGTCATATAAAAGTACTCTGTGGCCTAAGTTCATATGACCGTGTGGTAACAAGATCAAAATAAACGGTGATTATCGTCTACATCACCGTGCAGTGCAGTTGCTTTGATCTTTAGTAGTTCTGCGCTGTACCGTGCGGTCATATGAACTAAGCCTAAACGTCGAGTCCACCGGAGCGTCCAGATTTACAAAATGCCGGATTGCCGATTGGGTGCGTCCACAGCATTCGGATTTTGCATCGGCAATATCAATCAGTGTTTCCACTTTTATGGATCTCCCTTTTTAGGGTTCCGTACCAAAATGGTAAAAAGGAACCCTCATGGTGCGACTCAGTCTGTCTGTCTGTCCGTCTGTCACAGCTGGATATCTCAAGAACCAATAATGCTATCAACTTGAGATTTGGAACAGTTTTTGATGACGTTTGCCCAATTATTTTGCAAATAAGATTTTTTTTTTTTTGCAACAGGGACTGGTTTTCAAAATTCAAAGTGGGGCTACTAGGGCACGTGGGGTATAATATGAAAGAGCGCTGTTTGCACATTCTTAAACATTTTTTTCCTTTTTTTAGGCCGCGTAGTTTTCGACTTTGCCGACGCACGCTTCGATTCCGAGTGAGTGTCGGTGTGACCAATCAAATCAACCCTAAACTGCCTGTGTCAAATCACAGACAACAAACAAAATTCATCTTTTGAATCATTCGGTCAATGATGAACGATGAAATTTTGTAAATTTTTGGTTTTATTTGTGATATTTTATTATCACACATAAAAACACCTATCATCACGCCTGTATGATCCTAAGGGTTAGGCAGAGGTGTAATAGTACACCCACATTTCATTAATCGTTCATTGTTAAAGTTCCGTATGGCCGTATAAAAAACGGAACCCTTAAAGGATTAATCGTGTGTAGTCTGAAGAAAATAAAGAAAGAAAGAAAAACTGTTTATTCACACGAAAGTGACGCACGTTACATAGTTATTATAGATCTATGCTTAAAAACTAAAGCAAAACGGAAATTTGCGTCACTTCCGCGCGAAACGGCTAACGCTCGGCATAATGTCGTGGCCTGTGCACGAAGGCACGAATCAACGGCGCTGGTTTTCAGCGTAAGCCAGCGTGTCACTTTCTCAGAACATGTATAAAATCACACAAGTTCTGTCTACAGCGACAGACACAAAACGACGCTGTATCGGCGCGTACAATGATTATTATAATTTGGTAATTATAATCAAATAGGTAGACAGTATTAAAAAAAAAAAGAAAAGAGCATATTATAAAAACTAATAACAAAGAGACATGAAAATTAATTATGTGGCAACATTTCAATGCATCCCAATTAGCCAAACACAAAAATCACATACAGGAGAGGTAACAGCCAATTTGCTCCGAATGTAATGGACCTACTATGTTGAAATTCTGACTTTCTGTGACCTAAACACGGACGTGTTCGGTAAATAAATGAATTTTTAATAAGCGTCTTAAGAATCAGGGAGTCGCTTTTGGGACACCAATAGAAAAAAAAAGTTTTCGAATCGAATTCGAATTAAATTTTGGTAGCACTTCCACTATTTCATTTATAAACGCAAGACCATACGGAACAAGGAAGGGCGGGCGATCAGCTAGACTGTAAGCGTGGGGTGGGGGGGTAAAAGGGGTCGGGGGCGTGGCTTACGGATCATGCTGTCTGATCGATGAATGGATTTTTCAATGGGTACCGTTCGCATGTGTTTACGTTTTACACACATATGCATTGATCGCAAGGAAGCGTTACTTCGAGTTCTCATTATTTCACAAAAAAAAAAAAACAATAAATTAAATTTTTCGTGATTTTTTTTTATTGTTACTTTTTGAAAATAATAGGCCCAATCGATTCGGTTTCGATGATCGAGTTCATGGCTTTCGATTCCAGAACGACCTAATATTAACCGTGTATATGTACTCCATTGTTTTAGGTAATCAAATAAAGGTAAACAAAAAAAAAAAAACGTGTCTGGTTACCTCTATTTCATTACCTTAACCGATGGAGTATAGATGAAAATAGACAATACCCCCTTATCTCCAAAACTACTGATCCAAAAATTTTGAAAAAAAAAAAATACTGAAAATAGTTTTATACCAACAGGAAAACCTATAACAAGTCTTAAAATAACATGATCAATCTCCCAATAGTGTGGGTAGAAATTTACATTTGCAGTTGGAAAGTATGGGAGGACATTTTTCAACTACGCCGTTAAGTTTGTACTTTGGATAAATTCATCCCAACTACGGAACCCTTCATTGTGCGTGGTCCGAAACGCACTTGGCCGGTTTTTATTTTTTTATTCATCACCAATAATATTATAACTAATAGATCCCGGCGATGGCTTAAATAGGCACCACTGCAAATTAAATACCAGTGTCTGCCAATCCAGATAAAAAAATTATTCGTCATGATTCAATAATTACCTACCTACACCAATTTCTAGTCAAGGTGGCAAAATATTAAGATAAGTAAAACCCCGTCTCTACTGTAATATTTTTAATATTTTAACCATTATAAAGATTAAAAATAAAATAAAATGATTTTTAAACATAATAATAATTATAAAGACAATAACACTGAAAAATGCATAACAAAAACATAATTACAAAGAATAATAGTAAAAGATTAATGCAAAAGTAATTTATTAAAATACCTACGTACAATCAGTACCTTCACTTACAGTTTATTGTTTTTTTATTCATCATGTAGGTTGTGTCGTTTATATTATGGATTATTTACATTTTATTATAATGTTTGTGTTTTTTTACCTCTGTAGGTAAGATAACAATAATTATGGTTTACATAAGTTACATAAATTAAAGTATTTTTTCATAAAGGCACAGATGGTAGGTCACTACATACAATACAATAATCAGAAGACTCTCATAGTAAGTATGGAAGGAAGTTTACTATAATATTTTATTTGAAAAATAAATGCAAAGTTTAGATTTCATATAACACAACCGTTTTAAACGTTAGCCACAGCCGGAAGCAGAGAAACGTAAATATCAATGCCTTTCAAGAATATATCTACTTTAAGGAACTCGTCATGATCATGAAGAAGAACGGGGGTGTTATTCATCGGTGAGAAGCCCAAAGCTGGTATTCCGACATCACGCACGTACCTGCTATCGGTACCACCAGGGAAGATTCTGCAGTCCAGCTTGAGTTTCCTGATAAAAAATGTGGTTAAAAACTTATAAACTTGCTTTTACTTATAGGTATTATTACTTAAACAGCTCTCTGCATAATGAATTATGTAATAATTTGTTTAAGCACCTAGTTACTTGAATCAAAATTTGTCAGTACCTAAGCAATTTACTTACAATTCATCGGCAGCGGCCTTGAATGCCACCCAGAATGGATTGCTTGCGTCCAGTTTTGTGATTTCTACGCAAGGATTTTTCTGCTCGAAATCAAATGAAACTCCATCACCTGCTTCTTTACACCATTTATTGAGCTGAAAAAAAAAACATTGTTTTTTTTTTAGATCAAATGTAAAAAATATGGTAAGTACCTAATAATACTACGGCTGATGTTTCCATTTAATAAAGTACTGTTTAGGGTTCTGTACCCGAAGGCTGCAAAACGGAAACGTGTTTATTTAAACTGAAGTTTTTTTTAAAATTTGTAGGTAGAATATTGTACATGGTAAGGAACCCTTCCTGTACGAGTCCGACTCGCACTTGGCCAGTTTTTTATTTATCAATACCGAATGGTGTATCATTATGCAAGTAATGTTGATGAGAATGTGGATTCTAAAACCATTATCCATCATGAAATATTTCCACAATATGTATGAGACTTTGTTTTACATTAGCATCGCGTATCTATTACGTAAAACTAATTGAAACACCAATTAGATGGAATGGAATAAAATAACAAATCGGTTCTTCAAACACAGTAATTATTTGGAGTTCTATACAGCATCAAATGAAGAGAATGAATGAGCTAAATACCATTTTCTCAAACTCCTCGTGGTTGACAGTAACAGCCAATCTTATATCAAAAACTGCTGTTAGCTTTTCCGGGACAACATTAGATTGCACTCCACCCTGTAAAAAGTGAAAGATTCTTGCTATGATTAATGGAGAACTTTGCATCAAGCTAGTGTAAAGTAAGTATATTAATATTTATGAATACAAGTAACTAATATTATTTGTATGAAATTTCATCTTTCTGTTAGTTTCATACTCCCATTTTGGATTAACATTCTAGTCCACTTACCACTTGGATCGTATTTAGTGGACAGCTTGAAAATAAAATAAGGCGAAATAAATACAAATTAATAGGTGCATAATGTAAATAGGTAGGATTTTATATGAGGTATTAGAACATAATAAAAAAATAAAATGATAGACACATAATACTGGTAACTTCACTGTGAATACATTCTATTGCCGCAAACTTACGTATATTTGAGTCAAATTGATGGTTGTAACGTCACCAATAGTTAGCTTCGGATTGCTATCCAAAATTTTTTTTTGTTCAGCCCTCATATCCATGAACTTGTCAATTATTGTCCTTAGCTGGAAAATAACAGGTATATCCGTCAGACATGCACGTGTTTTTTAAAATTGAATTAGGTAGGTAGGTATGATGATCAAACTGGGTGCTTGTGTGCAACCATTTCGTAGAAACAGTAACAGGTTTTCAAAATATGCTTGTTGTGTAGGTGTACCAGCTGATAGTGAATGTTAACACAATCTGGGGGCAAGTAGTATCGTTGTAGATACTACTTATCTACAACGATTTAGAAAACGAACCTTTTCACCAGCAGTATTTGGAAACAATAATGATCCATGGCCAGGCTGTCCAGTACAGTGGACGTGTATTTCTGGAAGAAAAATAGTGGACATCAAAAATTTTCATCTTTTATACTATCTGCCATCTATTAATCATTCGAATTCAGTTTGGGTTACATGTCACTTACGCCAAATGCTCCTTTCACCATTAAACAAGACGAAGTCTTCATTTGGACTGGCCATTCCCTCATCTAACGCAAACGCTACATTCAGGTCCTTGAAATCTTTGGTGTGGACGAATTTTTCCATACCATCGTGACCACCGATTTCTTCATCTAAAAATAAAAAATAAAATTATTTTGCTTTTACTGCAATA
The DNA here is from genome assembly GCA_946251885.1 of Cosmia pyralina. Lineage (NCBI taxonomy): Eukaryota > Metazoa > Arthropoda > Insecta > Lepidoptera > Noctuidae > Cosmia > Cosmia pyralina. The sequence goes on from OX276346.1 coordinate 21,260,615, forward strand.
TTTAGCAGCAGTCCATCCATTAGGAAGATAAGGAATAATAAGCTCATATTATATTACCAGGTACAAAACAGACGTGTAGAGTTCTTTTTAATTGCACCCCGGCCGCTTTTAGCTTCCTTATAGCTTCAAGGTATTGGATACCGACACATTTCATGTCTTGTGAGCCACGAGCGAAGATCTTTCCATCATTATCAATGTGTCCGCTGAATGGAGGATGTGTCCAACTATTCTGTAATTTCGTTAAATTGGGTTAATGTTAGTTCTTTCGCTTGTTCCTACTAGATTTGTAGAGAAGATGTATCTCTAGCCGAGTGCGATAGAAGCAAACCTTATTTTTATCCGACCGGAATCGACCTCAAGATATGGAAGCTCAGAGTTGTGCATGCTGTGCTTATCTGCCCTAGTCGCGTAGTTGACGATAAACATTAAACAATCATTGCATAATTGACAAATACTGTACTTATACCATTTACGGAGATGTTCATCTCTCGTCTGTCTATCTGTATTTATTTATCTTGACATGATAAGTAATCTAGACTAGGTATTTATTTAAGCTGTTTTATCTTTCGACAAAGCACTACTTACTTCAAAAACAGGCACGACGTCCATGTGAGAATTTAGCAAGATTGAACCAAGAGATTGATCCTTTCCAGGCCATGTTATAATAACTATAGGTTTGCGTGGAACCAATTCATAAACTTTTATGGCAAGGCTAAGTCCATTAGCTTGTTTTTTCAGGAATGCTACACAATCGTCTGTAATAATAAAGCTATATTGTACGGCACGTTTAAATAAAACGAAGTTCATCGTATGACCTTGACATTTTTATGAATAGATACCAATACCTATAGTGACAACAGTTCTTTGCAGAAAGTCGTCTTTTAATATCTTGGCATGTGCTTGCTTACACGAACATAAATAAATGAAGTGAGAAAAAAAATATACTTCTCAGGGAATTATAAAACGTGTAAAGCAAGGTAAGATATCCTTGGCTGAAAGCAATTGAAATACAACAACTACTGCAACTATGTCAAGCTGCATGATGGAATACTAATGTAGTTCGGCAGTCCCCCACCGGCAATCATCCATTTCGCACTTAAATAGGCCGAGGTTTCATATTATCTAATTCCACCGGCTAGGGGTAGAGTCAATTGCGAGTTCCAGATACGTCAATGATACAATTCGTTGTATCCTGATTACACTACGTTTGCACAGTATAATATATATAATAGATGAATAATTGATCGAGTAGCTATAGGTAAATAAAAACTTTGTATGCCTAAATAAGTAGGTACTAATAGTAAAATAGGTAGGTAAAATTTTTAATTTATCAAAATCTAGGTATATCAAAATTATCAGCTGGTTTAGAGAATTGATTAGTCACCATAAACAGATATAATATCTGATACTTACCTACTGTAAAAAATACGCTGAATTAATTTTGCCACATTACTATAATTTCACGCCGTACTCTTGAACTTTTCAGTGAGCGAACATTAAATGCTTTTAGTTGAAGGTCGTTGGTGCATATGAGGCAGCCAGTTGTGTACAATTTTCGACGTACGTAATACACAGATCTACTTCTAAGTACCAAAGAAAGAAATACTTGGAAAGACAAGAATATGCATTGGTAGGCAGGTAAAACATAAAAACTAATCATTACAGAAAGAAGCAATTTTCTTTTTAATCATTTAACGTAAAAATTATTTACCTACCGATGCAAAGTTACCTACCTACTTTATAAAAACAACAGGAGCTAATACCTTAATTATCCATTTTTATTTTAAGGAATTTAATTACACAAAATAATTTATTGAGGACTCTTACCATAGTTGATGTCGGGCTGTACACTTGGTATTTTTAAATACTCGACGAAATTTGCCACAGCGGGATTGTTCTTGTTAGCTGCCATGGTACGTTTCGCAGCAAACACTGCAGTGGTAATGATCGTTCACATCAGACGGTGAGCGTAGCCGGGCCCGTATGATAACAGCCTTCAAGTAAATAATGCGAACCTACAACGTGCAAGTACTGTATTAATGGATTACTCTTGTAGTAGAACTACCTATTGTTCTTTAATTAATTGATTTTGTTTGAATAATAATGTTAAAATGTGTTTATCTTTTGTATTTGTTTAAAAGTCGGTACCTAGGAGTACATAGATAATGTAAAATGAGAATAATGTAGAATTAGGTGAATATTAAGTGCATCAATTAACTAAATTGTATATAACTTGCGCAAATAAACCTCTTGGATATAATGATTAAGTAACTGAAAATATTTTCGGCTTTTGATTTCCCGCCAAAATAAAAACATGACCTTGAACTTGTTCGTTCATTCAACGATCTCATTGCAGCGATAGGGTTATTATTTTATCTCAGTCAATTGCAGTTTGCACATTTTTGACATTTTGTTTGCTTGGTTGGTACCATTAAACATAAAAGAAATGAAGAATAAGAGGTTATTATCTCCTACTTGTTAATCTATGTCATGGTTTCATGGTACATTTCTATACATTTCCCGCGCACATAAAAAACAGATTCCACAACAAGAGGATTAGTCACGGCACTGCTACATTTAAGTACCCAAGGTACTGAATCAAAACTGTTCTATTTACCACTAATTTTATCACAGATTTAGAAATTGACGACAGAAGTTCACTTAAGATACGAAATAATATCAACCGAAGACCTTATTTTTTGTGATACATTCACTAAAATAATGTATTTTATATGCTACTATTTTTCTAACCACCACAGTGTAGTATGGGTAGTATGCATGGTGCGGCGGCACAATCAGCTGTTGTGTCAAAAGAATTAATAAGGTAAATAAAAATCGATAACACAATTTGATAATAAAATTAGACTGCTAAAATTATCTTAACTTCGTTAAATAATGTTAACAATAAATGTATTAACGCTAAACATTATAATGTTTTGCTATTCAATATTATTACGTTTTAGTCGATTATATAAGAATTATTCAACCACTAGTATGGTCTATGGGCGAAAAGGAGGGAAACAAAATGTTTACCTTTGTCAAAATTTTAATGTCAACAAAGTATGTCAATGTCATAAAAATTAGAAAGAAACGTCGTTACTCGTCGAAGAATTTTAAAACTTTTGAAGCAAATTAATACTAAGTCTAGTTAGTTTAATTTATACACGTTTTATAGAATGGATGATAATTATTACGAAGTCACTGCCGAGTTGGATGCCAGAGAGATATTGAGGTATCTCAACAATCTAGGCATTCATAATATAAGTGGAGAAGTCCTTAAGTATTTCATTACAGGTTTGTTTATTATATTAATTGTACCTATTGTAGATGTATCTTGTACCCTAATCTAAATTCGATTTACTACGGCTTTTCGCATTACTGCCTATGTTGAAAGTTATCGTGGTGTTTTTTATGTATCACTCTCGTATCGAGTCATACTCTAACGTTAAAACGGTTAGTAGTTTACTTAGTTTTAACGTTTTGCACAATCGCATCAGTTTTGAGCTTTGAATCAAAGCCCATAAAAACTTTTTTTTCAGATTTAAAGAAGCTAATAAAGTATGACCTTCAACAAAAGAGTCAATCTAGGTCCAACAGCGAAGAAAAGTGCGAGGTGCCAGGTCTTGAGAGGCTGCACAGTGCCAGCACATTCTGTTCCCGCAGCAGGTCCAAGAACCAAGATTCTAAAAACTTATGCACTAGAGAATGTCAGAAGCCTAGGAAAGGGATAAATGTGAGGAGTGTTCATTCTGCACCTAACCTGCGGCTGCCAAAAACAGAAGATAAGCCTCTAAGAAGAGCCTGCTCGTGTGTTAGAGTTGAGAAGAAACCTGAAACAGTCAAAGAAAAGAGTACCCCTTGTACCTCTAGTAAAAATTGTTAGTATTCAATTTAATGAACACCTTTGAGCTAGTTGGTAACAATAATTTAATTTCATCAAATTTTGATATAAATTATTTTATCATCATCTTCCTGCCCTTATCCCATATTACTTGGGGTTGGCGCGACACATTTTCTTCTTCCATTGTCCCCTGTCAACCGTCATGCTATCATTCACTCCCTTCTCTTTTATATCATTCCTTACACAAACCATCCATCTCTTCTTTGGCCTTCTTCTGCCTCTCCATCCATCAACATGTATATTCATCACTCTCTTAGTCTCTCATTCAAAACAATTTCCTTTCAACTTTCCTGTCACTGGCGCCACTTTCAAACTTCATCTTATATTTAAATTATACATACACTAATTTATTGTATATGAGAGGAGATTGGCATTGCTTACTTGTAAAAAGTAATCTTTCTACTTCTTTTGTCTACCTTTTTGGCTTAACATTTTTGTACTTCAGTTATATTATATCAATCAAAAATCAATCTGCCTAGCCTTTTTCCAATTATGTTGGGGTCAGCTTCCAGTCTAACCGGATGCAGCTGAATACCAGAATTTTACATGGAACGACTGCCTATCTGACCTCCACAACCCATTAACTGGGTAATACAATACCCCTTGGTAAGACTGGTTGTCCGACTTTCGGGCTTCTGACGACCCATAATGACTGTCAAAGATCCTCGAATGACAGCCGGGACCAACGGCTTAACGTGCTTAACGAGGCACGGAGGAGTCTCGATATGTAAAGATGGTCACCCATCCACGGACTCGACCCTGACAAGCGTAGCTTAACCTGATGGATCGACCCGTGCGGCTGTTATTATTTAGCCACAAGCTCCTCTTCAGTTATATATTATATAATAATGAATATTATGCCTTTTTCAGTAATAAAAGTTCCTATACAGCCTGCAATGAAGAAATGTGACCCTGTTACTCTGTATCATTATTATACTGCTTTATGGAACAAATATAAAACTAATGTACCGGGTGAAAACAACTGGTCAGATCTAAGATGGAGTATCAGACAGAAAATGGCTGGAAATATTGTTAAACAGACTTCATCAAATAAGGTGAAATAGATTTCATTTGCTTACATTATAAGTTGGTTTTAGTTAGTGATAATTAAATCACATGTGTAGTGGTTGGGACCTAAATATAACTGACAAAATTTGGGTGTACTTTAGTACACCCACATTTTGTCAGTTATATTTACCTTACCTTTACCTGTAGGTACACCTCTGCCCAAACCTTCAAGGTAACAAGGCGTGATGTTATGTTATGTATAGTGGTTCATAAGGGAGACTACACAAGGCATTCTCTGCCAGTTAACATTGTGATACAATGCTCTGAGTTTAAATGTGTAGTCGGAATGCACCTACCACTGTTTGTGTCTGCATCACCCAAAGGTTGACTGGTAGAAAATGTCTATGGCATTAAGTCTGCCTATGTACAGTTGTGTGCATGAAGTATCAAATAAATAAAATCAAGTTTTAGTTTCAACTAAGTGAACTTGAGAATATTCCTTGTGCCAAAATAGATGAATAGTTTTGTTTTACTCCTACTTAAAAACCTTAATTTTCTTCTTACAGATTCCTGAATCACACAGAGACAAAGAACGAGGATCAACCAGATCCTGACAATGACAATGGATAAATCTCATTTCTTTTCCTTAATCAACTTATTTTCCATTTCTTATTTTATAGGCATGATTATGAATAAAATAACAAGTATTTTATTATCATTGTTTTCTATATTTTTTACACTACTAATAAGTATACAATAACATAATCAAAATCTTATGCTCTAAAATCAGCAACAATCAAGTATGTATTTTTAACATTTTGTATGCTAAAATGAATATTGAAAGCCAGTTTAATCATGCAAATTCAATTGAAATTAATTAATGGAGAATTGAAGTTGGTATTAGTTACTTATTTTATGAAGAAAATGCTTCTTTCTGAGCCTGTAAGAAACCTTTGGTATATTAGAATTACTCAATGTTTTAATTAGTATTTACCTACTTTTATTATTTGCAGACTATGTTTTGTTGTTTGTTTTATTATTTTATTAAAAACTGCCATTTTTAAACAGAAATATGGCTCCACATACCACCATAACATTACACTTGATTAAGTTTGAATTCTTGTGACTGTATTCTAGTATTAGCGTGAAGCCAGTGTAGTATCCTTTCTTCAATTCTCTCAGCGGCTGATAGGGTTAGTACGAGGGTATCGTGTTTCAACATAGAGTAGACATTGAGGCCGTATACTGGCATTATGTTGACGTGAGCTAGGTTGTCTGTTGCTGCAGTTATGTTCCTTGGTGCATAGTCAGTGCTGGAAATAGAAAGTGGAACTGTTTAGTTATGGTTCAGTGTTAAAATTGAGATACAATATAGAACACTCTTTATTTTTTACAAACAGGTCACTATGGCTTCCTAAAGATGATGATGAATGAGTAGACATGACTCACAATATAACAGGATATATACCATTTATACCAAATAGACTCAACAACTGAGCTTGAACTAGAACAAAAATGTGTTTCTCTGACTGCCAAGAAGGTTTACTATTACATTTTGACAATGTTCTACTGGTCAATAATTTACTTACTCATCAACAATCAACACTGAAGGTCCCCAGTTCCTCTTCTCAATAAGTTCTGCTAAATATTCAGGCTCATCTGTCGGCAGCTCTAAGTCCTTAACAATATGTAAGTCATCTTGAGCTAGTTTTGACGATAAGGTTGTTGTCAGGCCATGTATCCTGACGTGGAAAGGCAGCATAAAGAAGTGAGATTTGCCGGAGCGAGGGCCGTGCGCAATACCACCGCCACGCCATAGTGGAGAACGAATCGACCCATGACGAGAGCGGCCTGAACCCTTCTGAGGCCAGGGCTTCCTGCCACCACCTCGCACTTCGGCTCTAGTCTTCGTATTTGCCCACGACACATACCTAATCTTTCGCTGCCATACAACATTTTGATTTATAATATCTAATCGAGGAGGCGCGGCGTACACTGAAGGATGCAGCTCAAATAAGCCCATTTTTTGTTCTTCTATCGTATCTAAGTTCTCAATCCATACTTCACGGGGCTTAGTATACTGTGGTTGGAAGGCCCACTCCTTTTTTGTGATAGATAAACTGTTTGAAGCTGCAGAAGTAACAGCAGCGACGTTAGAAGAATATACTCTTATTTGAGGCGTCACACAAATGTGCAGTCTTCTGATAGCACTTATTAATGCAGAAGTCATGATAGTAATATTTTGGGATAAAGTTTTCAACTAGAAATACACATACAAATGAAATTCGAAGTTAACCTTTTGGTAAAAATCAAAACATCTGTAATCTGTCACTTAAAGTCACTTTTGTTAGGTTATGTTGTTTTCTTTTTGACATTTAGCATTTGTGGACGAGAGAATTTCTTCCATTCTGCCAGAGGTTAATTATGAACACTATAAAATAAAAATTATTATTTCAAATAAAAAAAAACATCCTTAAAAAACGGAGATTTATCAGAGAATAAAATCTAATATATCATAATTTTCCCTTTACCATATCTATGTCAGTTGTGTATGTACTGTATTGGATAGGTAGTTCTTAATCGGATACTTAAAAAGCGGTCGAGCGGTAGGTCATCAATACATCTCTCTAATGCCCGGTTGCTGAGCTCCTCACATAATAAACTCTCAATAGATATTGATAAAAATGTCAGCGCGTTTCTGAATACCTACGCAACAACCCATTCAATAACTATTAAACCGACAACTAGTTCCTTAGTTGCCGCTAGATGGGTCTGTATAAGAGATCGCGTTGATTTTATTATTTTAATTTGTTTTTTCAGGTTGAAAAGTAGCCTACGTCCTTCTCAAGGTCCCGCCGGTCGGGGCTACGTACCTGTCTAATTTCAAAACGATTGGTTTAGGATAATAAAAAAAAATTGGCGATAGGAGATATTTTTTTTTAACATTTCTGGGTGACTTCAATGCGCATCCGAGGGAATTGTTTTTTAATGAAATGTTGAATTTTTGTAATGAATAAAGTTGGTCGTGTGCTGATGTAGATTTGTTACCCAGTTGTCTAAACACTTATACATACCTAAGTGAGACTCATGGAAGTGTAAGATGGTTAGATCATTGCCTGGTTACGTCAATGTCATTCCAAACAATTGAAAATATTAAGTGGTCCGAAACACTTTCCGTTAGAAATAACATGTCATCTTAAGAGTACAGTCATGTGTTCACTAATGGGACACTAAAAAAAAAATAAAAACCGACTTCAAAACCAAAAACGAGTAAAATAACTTTCATAAAATACTTAACAGCTTCTGAAGTCGGTGTCAAGCTATAGTGCATTGAAGAATTGAAGACACCGACTTCAGAAGCTGTTAAGTGTTTTATGAAAGTTATTTTATTCGTTTTTGGTTTTGAAGTCGATTTTTCCTTTTTTATAAAGTAAATTTATTTTTCCATTTTTAGTTGAATATACAATTACAAGACGAACGAAAAGAAGAATAATCAAAATCGGCTTAGAAATGCCGGAGATACAGTACATTTATGCATATAACTTCGTACATAAGAATAATTACATAAGGTATTATATACTAAAACCTTCCTGAAAGTATGTAGATCACGATAATGAAAGAATTATCAAAATTGGTTCATTGGTTTTTGAGAAAATCGCGGACAAACAAACATACATACATACAGACATACATACATACATACTTACATACATACATACATACATACATACATACATACATACATACATACAGGTCGAATACAGAACCTCCTTTTTTGAAGTCTGTTAAATTTTAAAAGTCTCATACACCTTTTGTTTTTACAGATAGAAGTCTAATTTTTTACAGGATATAGGAAATTTTATTGCGTATCGGATGGCATTTATAGTTTTTTTTTTTAATTTAATGCGTAATTAATCAGCAAAAAATTAAAAAAAAAGGGAAATGTTTCATTGTGTCCACAGTTGTGTACACAATGAAACACTACAAATTCAACAATGAAACATAATAATTAATAGTATCGGTCTCATATTTGTGTAATATTTAGGGAGTAGGTGAATGACAAAAAATGCTTGAGTTCATTCAAAAAAGCTTTTATTCTTAATCATAAGTAGCGTAGTATAAAAAGGAACATTGCACTCTTGTGCAGCTTTTCTCAAGCTCTTTCCTTGTCTGCGCATTAGAATAGCTCGAAGCATAGTTTGCACTAATTGATCGCCTTTTTTTCTTTTTAGAATTTTAGCACGCGCCATCATATAAGAAAAACAAATTATCATTTGAAATGTTACGATTAATTTCTAGTTACAAAAAATATTAATTTCCATGGAAAATACATGAATCATGAAAGTGTTTCGTTGTGTCCATTGTGCATCTGTTTCATTGTTGACTACGTAATGTATAATTTATTGACCTCGAAAAAAAATCCATTAAATTGTAACATTTTAACATAATATCTATTCCACGTTAATCTACGAAATATGTTTAATCATATGTAATCATGAAAAATATGACATTTTCTACCATCATTTAATGAAAAATCTAAAAAGAATGCTGAAAATACTTACATTTATGTCGAAAAAATTAAAATTCTCCTACGCGGCGCTGATACAAACTAGGGTAGGCCGGGGGGTTCTCGAAAGTGTCTTTACGCGATTTAATGCACGATCTGGCAATGCAGCATTTAGAAATATCACAGTGTTTTATTATGTACCACTGTTTCATTGTTAGACACTGACCCTATACCAAATAAAACTGCTGCAAACAGAGAAATAGATAATAAAATAATAGGTCTTTACCTATGAAATTGCCGTTTTGTATGAAAAAATTTAAACGAATTTTTTTCATGCATTTTTTATTTGTATTAATTGAAGTAATCACCCATGCAATCAATGCATCTTTGCCAACGCAGTGGCAGTTTATTGATGCCCTTCTTAAAGAAATCAGCTGGACGGGAGGCAACAAATTCTTCAAAGGCATTTTGTACTGCCTCTCGGGTATTGAATTTTTTTCCCGCCAAGAAGTTATCCAAATTCTGGAAAAAGTAGTAGTCTGTAGGCGCAAGGTCTGGTGAGTAGGGCGGATGACGGAGAGCTTCCAACCCCAGTTCTTGCAACTTGGAGACCGTCTGCTGTGCAGTATGAGGTCGCGCGTTGTCGTGCAGGAGCAGCGGAGACGAGCGATTGACCAATGCTGGTTGGAGATGTGCCAGCTTCTCCATCATTGTGTTCAGTTCTTCACAGTACACATCTGAAGTAATGCTCACCCCGTTTGGTAAGAAGCTGTGATGAATCACACCGGCGCTAGACCACCAAACAGTGACCATCACTTTTCTAGGGGTAAGTTTTCGTTTAGGGCATTGTTTAGGTGCTGAACCAGGATCCAACCAACTTGCTGAGCGCTTGCGGTTATCAAACAGAATCCATTTTTCATCGCAGGTAACAATGCGGTTCAAAATTCCTTCATTTGTGTGTCTGTTGAGCAGTGCAAGGCACGTCTCGACGCGTACTTCGCGCTGGCGATCATTGAGTTCGTGGGGCACCCATTTGTCAAGCTTTTTTACCTTGCCAATTTGACGCAAATGGACCAATATTGTTTTGACGCTAACGTCAAAAGCTGCTGCTAATTCAGCCGTAGATTGTGCATCATCAGCTTCCACAATCGCCTTTAATTCGTCATTGTCGACCAAAGTCTTCGGACGACCGCGAGGTTCATTTTTCAGGTCGAAATTTCCAGAACGGAAGCGAGCAAACTAATAACAAGTGGTGCGTTGGTTTGTAGTGTTAGCTCCGTAAACGTCGTTGATGTTGCGTGCCGCTTGTGCCGCGTTGCTGCCACGACGCTACTCATATTCCATAATTACACGAATTTTTAACGTATCCATGATGACGAAAAAGATTGAAATGCGATGAAAATGTAACACTAATCAATAAACAAATGACTACTTTTGGAAAAAAAAATCCATGTTTTTAAAATAAAATTAATTTGAAATTAGAATTCTTAGCCAAACAAAAATTATTTTGATTTGAAATGGCCAGTACTGCAGAACGGCAATTTCATAGGTAAAGACCTATATTATGGGGGGTAAGAAATGAGGAAAAAATTTGTAAATATACGGAGCTATGCAACGGAGCAACGCAACGCAATATAGACTTTCGAGTGGAATTGAGGGACTGCTGTGACTATATATGTGACAATATTGATCATAGTCCTATAATTAACACAGTGTACAGTAACGTTAAGTCTATCTTGAGTGGTGCTTCGGAGGAAACTCGAAATGTAAACAAAATAAATAATAAAAAGACGAATATTGTAGGCTGGAACAAGCATGTAGGAGAATCTCATAGGAGGGCTCGGCTAAGTTTCAGTAATTGGGTTCTACAGGGGAAGCCGCGCGCGGGGCCTCAGTATTTAAGTATGTGTGGAACAAGAAAAGAGTTTAAGAATAAATTGAAGTGCTGACAGGATAATACCGAGCAAATATAAATCGATATATTGGCGGCAAAACATAAGGCTAAAGATTTTAGCAATTTTAGGAAAAAAACGGGGCATTTGAATCCTACGCCGAGTGATCCTGTGAGAGTCGACAGTGCAGTAGGGGATCGGAATATTGCGAATGTTTTTAAAGAATTGTTTATAGTAGAGCCAATGCCATGTGATAAAAGCAACGTAAGCAAACCAGACGTTAGACCTGGTGAGAAGTACTGTCGAATTATGCCATTAGATGTGAGGAATGTCATAAAAAAGATGAAGCGAGGAAAGTCACCACGTCATGACGGTATAATTATAGAACATTTGCGCTATGCAGGTATACACTTGCCTGAGTCCTGAGTTTATTGTTTAATTTTTGTATAGGACATTAATTTATTCCGGATGATATGATGAGAAAAGTAGTAGTTCCAATAATAAAAAAAAAACCGAGGATCCATCTGACAAGCATAATTACTGGCCGATATCATTAGCCACAACCATGGCGAAGATCCTTGACAGTCTCATGAACGCGCAGCTGAGCGAACGCCTTCAGATACATGACTTACGGTTTGGTTTCAGGCCCAACCTGTCAACAGAAATGGCAATTTTGTGTCTGAAGCAAACAGTGAAGTATTATACCGACAGGCAAACACCAATATATGCGTGCTTTCTTGACCTTTCAAGGGCCTTCGACCTGGTGTCCTATGATATTCTTTGCCATAAACTGCTTCAGGAGACTTCTGTGCCTAAGGAGCTGATATCGCTCCTGAAATATTGGTACAGTAATCAAAAGATTGCTGTCAGATGGGTCAACACGTTTAGTCAGGAATACAATCTGAAATGTGGTGTCAGGCAAGGCGGGTTGACTTCCCCGAGTTTGTTCAACCTGTTTGTAAGCCAGTTGGTCGGCAGGCTCAGCGGAGCCATGGCCGGCTGCTCAGTAAAAATGGCCAACAATATTACTTATGCGGACGACATGGTTCTGTTGAGCCCGTCAGTTAGTGCGCTCAGGAGACTTCTGGGTATTTGTGAAACTTATGTCCTGTCACATGGACTCAAATACAATGCGAGCAAGAGAGTTCTCATGGTGTATAAAGCAGGAAACAAAGCACCTTTATAACGTGCCGCCAATTAAGATCGGTGGGTCGGCACTCGTGAGGGTACATAAAGTAAAGTATTTGGGTCACTTGATGACAGATCGGCTACAGGATGATGAAGACCTAAAGAGGGAAAGGAGGGCGTTGGCAGTCCGCTGCAATATGTTGGCCCGCAGATTCACACGATGAGAGAGATGTAAAACTGTTACTATTCAGAGCCTTCTCTCAGTCATTTTACACGTGTAGTCTGTGGATCAACTTACGCGGCGGGCTTACAATGCCCTGCGTGTTCAGTACAACGACGCTCTGAGGACAGTGTTGAGAAAACCCCGGTACTGCAGTGCATTGATGATTTCTTCGCCATCATTAGAAAAAGAACTGCGTCGATGATGAGCAGGGTCCGTGGTAGCACCAACACTGTCTTCAGAGCGTTAGCGTGCAAAATTGATAGTCCTTTTGCTGTATACTGGGCAGGTGTACACTTGCACAGGAATAGGAAATAGGAGACAATTTGGAATCAAAACCAATCACAGTCGAGATATAGTATGACGTAGATTTTGGTCTCGTGTCTCGCCCCGAGATGTCGCCATCAGTAGGAGTTCACAACAACCTTGTTTTGACGATTTTTTTAATGTGTTGTTTGCAAATCGGCACTTAGAATCCCGGCCTCCCGTAGGTACGAGTACAATATCTACCTATCATTTCAATACACCTAATTTATTGAACAAATCCTGAAACATTGAGCTACCGCGATATCTCCAGCTCACCCGCTCAACATTAGGTAGGTAGGTTACCTACTTAAAAGCAATGGCACAAATTGAAAGTGCAGATTTGTGGCAATTTTCTCTTGGCGGGGCATTAATTACGCTACAGAGCTGCCGAGAGCAAGGAGCTCGTTCGGATCACTATATAGCACCATTACACAGCCCAATCTCAATTTCAATTTCATCTCGCCGATTTGGCTCTGAATTAGGGGCGATTTATTTTCATTCGTAACATTCTCTCGCGCCGTTGTGGAAGGTAAATGTTAAGGCTTGTACAGATTTATTGCCCTTCATGTGAAACTTGACATCTCCATTGTTGCAATAGACAGGGATATTACTCTTTCAAACTAGACTTCTAATCTCGCTGCGCTTCGTCTTTGAATTTTTAACGGTCCCTGAAGTCGGCGCGGGAAAAAAACCGACGCGGGTTGTATATGGTCATCCTGTATGAACAAAGCTTGGCCATTAACTTGTTTCGACGTTCGAGGGGCTCGGGGAGTTCCTCGCATGAAGCTGTAGTTAATAGGACATTACTACGTTAATAGTTAGCAAATATTAGTAGTCTGCAAAAGTGCTGACGTACGGAATGAACATCGGTTGAATGCGTATTGTATTAAGGTTGAGTTTAAATGTTCTGTTCCTGAAGTAGGTACCTATCTGATAAAAGTGTAAACAAACCCTGTTTAGGTTTAATTCTTACGCAATAAGTCAATCTAATCTAAATAAGGGAATTAGTACCCATTCATCTGTATTAAGAAGGTTTCAACTTTATATCTCACACTTTTTCCAACAATTACATTGCGTTCATTTGTTGACATTTATTTATTTAAACATATCTTCATCAGTGATCCACGTGTTCGATCTACCAACTGGCCTCATAGTTCGAAGCTCAGCTGACAATACAGTGACGAAGCTGAAACACAAGATATAGTAGTAGTAGTATAGTATCCACCATCGCACTCAGTCAAACAGGGCCCATACATGAAAGACAAACCTTTGCTGGACTATAACAAGGATCTTTATGTCGTTACTGTTAAGGATAGCAAGTCAAAGTTACCAGTTACAACGTGTCGTTTTGCATCCTCGTCAAACAGGGTGTGATACAGAACATCAAACCGACCAACTTTCTCCATGGGCCCAACATCGTAATCGCCAAAAAAATTCAACTGTCCCATAGAAAACTTCAATACCTAATCGACGCAAATGTATGGGACGACTGATTATTTTTTCGCGATTACGATGGTGGTGCCATGGAAAAAGTTGTTCGGTTTGATGGTTTAGACCACACCCTTAAATTTGACGAGGATGCAAAACGACACGTTGTATAACTTGAGGTCATAAAATGAAGCTTGTAAGTGCCACTATAAATTGGTATCCACGGGTAGACGTTTTCTAATCCATTTGTTTACATTTTCATCAAATACTTTTGGAACAGCGAACAGACCGTAGTTCTCGCAATATACATTTAATAACCACAAATCAGATTAGGCAAGAACATCCTATTCTATGAGTGGGTGATGTACAAGTCCGGAATTCGTCGAATCACTCACTGCCAAGCGTCTCCCTGCGAACGATGACAGGATACCCGCTCGCTGAGCTTAGCTCGAGCCTGAATTTCCGGCGTAACGAGAATAACTCGATATGTACTTTGATGGTCGGTATACTGACACACTGACATGTTCAATATATATTATTGTACATGCAAGGAATATTTACTCTATGATATTTTACTAGCTTCTGCCTGTGACTTCGTCCGCGCCTATCGCATCGCCCGCCCGCGCTTTTAGATACTTCGTTTTCGTTTAGGGTTCTTTCTGACTTTTTTTTGCTCGGCTCCTAAGGTCCTTATTTTATTTTAATTTAATTTATAGGCAATTTTTTTTCTCAAGAATTGGGCTATCAAATGTAAAAAGAATTTTTCAAATCCAACTGGTAGTTCCAGCGATTAGCACGTTCAAACAAAAAAACAAACAAACTCTTTTTTAGCTTTAATGTATTAAGTAGTAGATTACATAACGCCTATGTTCCTCAAAGGCAGAAGTGTGTTGTAGGTACCATCGACAAACGCCAGGCCTTTCCAATTTTGAAACAATTATGCTTGCAAATGTTTTGTGCCGTCAACTTTCTATTTTGGACGAGAACAAAGGACCACAGGAGCAGGGTTTCTTCAATGATTTAGTGTATACAAAAAACGACTTTAAGGTGTAAAGGCGTCCACTTTATCGATAGTACCTACACTTACACCCAAATTTCGCCAGTTATGTTCAAATCCTTTGTCGGTAGTAAGCGGTGAGACAGCAGTGTTGTCTCAGTGGTAAAGGCTCCGACTTACGGGTAGTGGGTTCGAGCCCAGACAGGCCCTTTACTTTGTGTAATTTGTTTTATCAGGATTGCTCTAAAATAAAGCATCGTGAGGAAAGTGGCATGTCCTAGAATAAAAAAATAAAAATTCGAAGACATATCACATCCACCAAACCAACAACGTTTTGCCCGCTCTGGGAATCGAACCCAAGACCGGTCAGCAGTCACGTTGCTACCACTACACCAACGAGCCATTTAATTAATTATCACCTTTCTCAGGAGTGTACGTTACCCCAGCAAGAAAGTGTCTCGTAGAGTTATATGAGTAGAACGTATAATTGGTGCCTTATCTGCTGTAAATGTGCCCCCACATAAAAAATGTGTGCCCCCCGTCGTTTTGGAAAAAAACGGAAAAAACGATTCTTGCTGGGGTAACGTTTTTCTAGCAGGAAAATTCTAAACGAATGATCGGAGAGAGCAAAATTGTGCATGGCCAGAGAGCTTATATGTGTGCCAAAATGTGCCCCCAAAAATAAAATCTGTGCCCCTTCAGGTTTTCGAGATATTGCATTTCCTGCTGGAGTAACGTTTTGATGAATCGTATATCTCTAAAACCATTGCATGTGCCCCTGTAGAATAAACATACACGAGTAGCTCTTAATGTGTGCCCCTTAGTGCCCCAATTAGATTTAAGAAATTATTAATAGTTTTCAAGTTATCGCGGTTTTATGAAAACCCGAAAAAACATCGCAGCGCTTAAATGAGACAAGGTATAAGTTCGCTGAAAACTGTATTCGGTCCTTCTTGACGCTAATAATAACCATACAAAGTTTCAAAACTGTTCATGCATGCGTTTTTGAATAATCTTGCTAAAAGTCAAAACGATGGTGTCATAACTTTGACGGCAAAATACAAGGAACCGGCTCAATCCCAGATGTGTAGGTGTAAACCAAAATTATGTGCCTTTAGTCAAAAATATATGGTGAAAATATTCAGCTTGGAATGTTTCGCATTAAGTAAATATTAACAAAAAACCAAAATATGTAAGCAACGGCTGGTTATCCGACCAAATTTGAATGACTACTAAAAAGCGACGGATTCATACATATCGATGACCTTCTTTATTGGACGTATTATACCTAAGCTGTTGTCCGTACAGTTGCGTTCAAAAGTTTTGACATGATATATAATCCCTTAATAACTAGAAGTTATTAAGGGATTATATATTATGTCATCAACCTAGCACAAGAAGAGAATTAAATACGTATTAAACAAAAAAGAAAACAAATTACTGTATCGATTTTGATGAAATTTCTATTGGACCAATCGGAAAGTATGTATATGCTTTCAGATGAAAACAAAACAAACATGATTTAGAACATGTTTTGTAAAAAATAAATAAATAGGTAAAGTAATGAAAAAAATCCAAGTACTTGATAAGTGTACAAGTATTTTTAAATAAGTCAAAACAATGCCATTAAATACTTACCACCGCAGATCGTGCCATAAAATTCACCACCCCTACAACCACATAATTGTTATAAAATGCTTAATACGCCACTTTCAACCAACTTAAAAAAAAAGTAAACAAACAGTATCAGTTCAACCGCGTGACTCAACGTAACAGTGTCCTTGGCGTCATAACATAACTGCAACTGTTTACCAATACCAAGTGGCAAGAAAAAATCCAAACGCACTTCCTAGTCAATAACACTTCGTACCTATTATTCATAATAGAGCGACGTTACACGTTACACTGTCTCTGTCACACTAACACCGTACGCGTACTAGCTGTCTCACTTTCTCCAAGCTAGACAAAGCGACTCCTTGCGACACGACGTCAGCGGATGCCGCGGGGCCAGAGATATATGCAGCGGTGTGGGGAGGCGAAAAAAGGGAATCTTCTATTAAGGTGAATGCTCCAACCAACCCGCGAAATTCAAATTTTCTTACGTTTCTTGCAATTTGCAGGCCAGTGCTAGGTTGTATGTTGATTAAAATATTATTCGCGGCTGTAAGACATGTGTAGTTAAAGAATTATAATCATCAAAATCATCAATACAACGCTCTAAGTTCACAAAGCTGTAGGAATTACTTTTTCTGTTTTTTTTTGTTCCTACGCCTTTTTTTAAACATCGGGACCAATCAAATTTTGGGTCAAAGACCTGGCAAATGGCAAATATCAGGATATTAACCATTTGCCATATCTTTCGTTCACACATAAATTACTGGATGTATTTTTATGAAATTTAGAATGGAGAAGATAACTTACCTTGAAATAGCACTTAGGCTACTATTTATAATGTACTTAATCATGTGTAAGGTCATAGAAACAGCTAGTAGAATATAATCCAATAACAACTTTATTTTATTACTTATTACTTTTCTACTTCAGTGTACTCAGGCACAACACGTGTTAACCGGTTAGTGAGTAAAGTAGAGAAGGTCATCGATATGTATGAATCCGTCGCTTTTTAGTAGTCATTCAAATTTGGCCGGATAACCAGCCGTTGCTTACATATTTTGGTTTTTTGTTAATATTTACTTAATGCGAAATATTCCAAGCTGAATATTTTCACCATATATTTTTGACTAAAGGCACATAATTTTGGTTTACACCTACACATCTGGGATTGAGCCGGTTCCTTGTATTTTGCCGTCAAAGTTATGACACCATCGTTTTGACTTTTAGCAAGATTATTCAAAAACGCATGCATGAACAGTTTTGAAACTTTGTATGGTTATTATTAGCGTCAAGAAGGACCGAATACAGTTTTCAGCGAACTTATACATTGTCTCATTTAAGCGCTGCGATGTTTTTTCGGGTTTTCATAAAACCGCGATAACTTGAAAACTATTAATAATTTCTTAAATCTAATTGGGGCACTAAGGGGCACACATTAAGAGCTACTCGTGTATGTTTATTCTACAGGGGCACATGCAATGGTTTTAGAGATATACGATTCATCAAAACGTTACTCCAGCAGGAAATGCAATATCTCGAAAACCTGAAGGGGCACAGATTTTATTTTTGGGGGCACATTTTGGCACACATATAAGCTCTCTGGCCATGCAAAATTTTGCTCTCTCCGATCATTCGTTTAGAATTTTCCTGCTAGAAAAACGTTACCCCAGCAAGAATCGTTTTTTCCGTTTTTTTCCAAAACGACGGGGGGCACACATTTTTTATGTGGGGGCACATTTACAGCAGATAAGGCACCAATTATACGTTCTACTCATATAACTCTACGAGACACTTTCTTGCTGGGGTAACGTACACTTCTCAGGAAGACCTTATAATTTATTCAGAAGTAAGAGAAGATCAGATATAGCGTCAATATACAAATTAGTAGGAAATTTACCTAACTAATAGAAAGTCTTTATTTCAGCGGTTATGAAATATTTGATTCAAATATTCATCCGTATATTTTAAATAATTTCACGTAAGTACCTATTGTACGTACTCTGAAGTTTAATTAAATGCCTGGAGCGTTACTGTTAATTTCGGATTTCTCCGGTGTTTTCGCCGTAGCCTCCATTTTGTTTCGATCGATCGTGATTAGTTTTGGCGTTGGGCGATGCGAATTCCACGACGGAATTTGGTTAGTCGTGTTTTTGTGAAATAAGCTCGGTATCAAAAAGTCTAAATTAATTGTCTACGTCGAGTCGGAAATGTCTAAAACTTTAATAATATAGGTAGATTTCTATTTACCTTCATTATATACATAAACGTTTACGCATGACTTTATTCTTTACTACAGAGCTGCCGATCTATTCTGTAAACATTTTTTTTTTTGTGGATGGGAAATCATCAAATGACTTCTCCCGCTCCGGGCAGAGCGGGAGGCCGTGTCAGACTTTTACTGACTAAAACCCACCCGTGTTCCTTCAGTTGCCCGTGCCAGGGCCACGGTATCTCTTTCGAACTACCCGCGACCCCGGCGGCTTCGGCCCTATTGGACCCCGTCACTGCTGACATCTCTTTGAGGCGCGCGTGGAACACAACGCGCCGTCGACCCGGGCCTGGTCCTTACCGGACGGCGAGCTGCCCATTACTCGTCGTCCGCAAGCCCGCGCCTACGGTGGCCGGGAATCGGCAATCGATTCCCGCCGCCCAGGGCGTCTCCTACGGCGGCTAGGGGCACGAGGGCGCGGCTGTTGCCTCTCCCTCTCGCGTTCCGCCTCCTCCTTTGCGAGCATTACTGCTTCGCAGAAGGAGGTGACGGCCTCCCATGCACTCTCGCTCCGCACCATGGCCTGGACCAAGTTTGGACGCAAGAGATCGCCGCCGCCGATCGCCTGCGTGAGAACACGGCGGTGCTCCGCCCAAGCCGGGCAGACCTCCACTGTATGCTCCACCGTGTCCTCCGGGCGATCTACACAATGGTGACACCCGGGCGTTTCCTCCCGCCTTATCCGAAACAGGAACCTCCCGAAACAACCGTGTCCGGTGAGGACCTGCGTCAGGCGGAAGGTGAGGACGCCGTGGCGCCTCTCCAACCACTCCTCAAAGAGGGGATTTATCGCCGCAATTGTGGCGTGCCCAGCGCTGGGTTGCGACAATCGCACTCTCCATGTCGCCATGAGATCCCGCCGGAGCTCTGTCCGCTGCACCGTGATTTCTCGCGGCAGCGGAGTTACGCCCCGGCGTTTCGCCTCCTCGCGCCACTCCCACACGTGCGCGAGATTCTGTAAACATCATCAGATTCTGAAAACGTAGGTGAAGTGAACTGTCATTCCACCTGATGCTAGGGATTGACAGCTCACCTCAAGCTCACTTCAAATAACTTTTCACGGTGAGATCTTTAGAAAATAGCACTCCTGGTTATTATTGGTGCACGCCTAATTAAGTAGGTACTTAGGTTCTTTGGTCCACACTTCCGTAAGTTTTATTTACAATAGGTACCTACCTAAACGTATTAAACATACATAACATAACGTCAGACAGATGTGGCAGATGTGAGTGGAAATGCCGGGACACGCCCTAGGAAGACATATAGTGACCTTATTGGTGATGTTCTTCAGAAAGGTCAGGTGCGTAGTACTCGCAACCGGCGTGCGTATATGACCAGATGTATGAACGTAAACAAGGCAAAAGGAGTATGTAAGGAGCGTAGCAGATGGCGTTCTGTAGTTTCTGCCTACCCCCATGGGAAGAAGCGTTATAATGTACATATGTACCATAACATCACGCTTGTATTCCCCAAAGGATACCTATAGCACACCCACATTTCGCCAGCTATGTTTCAGTCGTATGTACCAGGGGGCGAACCTATTACCATCAACCAGGCACAAATCCAGACTACAAGCTTCTCCAAATGTATTTTCCATGTATTTTCTCATAGCAGGAGTAAGGAACCAGAGGATCAAAAAAATAGTACATTTTATATTCGTTATAGATTTCCAATTTTGAGGAGCTTGTAGCTAAGTAAAAACAGCCGCACGGTCGATCCATCAGGTTAAGCTACGCTTACCGGGGTTGGTCAGTGGATGGATGACCATCTTTACATACGGAGACTCCTCCGTGCCTCGGAACGCACGTTAAGCCGTTGGTCCCGGCTGTCATTCGATGATCTTTGACAGTCGTTACGAGTCGTCAGAAGCCCGAAAGTCTGACAACCAGTCTTACCAAGGGGTATCGTATTATCCAGTTACTGACTTGTGGAGGTCAGATAGGCAGTCGCTCCATGTAAAAAACTGGTATTCAGCTGCATCCGGTTAGACTAGAAGCCGACCCCAACATAGTTGGGAAAAGGCTAGGCAGATTGATTGATAGATTACCAATTTCAATGTGTTGATAATATCTCTGTTCGCACTCAGTTTTTCCAATAAATTGGTACATCGCGAAGTCTAGCATTGTCTCAGGGTGTCTGAAGCCTCTTTTGAGACCCTTTGCATAGCTGCATTTCACAAGCTGCCTTTTAAGTGTATTATTAACATCAAAATACATGAAAACAAAAGAATTTCTGTTTAAATTTTTAAATCGTGTGAAATAAAACGCAAATACCAAGCGTCTACTTGATGAATTCTAATATTTAGCGCTTTTTCGTAAATTAAAAATAGTTGGTTTAGAAACTAATTTAGATATGTTCAAAGAATTAGCATTGCCATCCAACGTGGCAATGCTGCCAGCTTTTTGGGCACTTTTCCCATTGACAGCGATGTGGACGAATTTTTTGATGCCCTATGAGCTCTTCCCCGTTTTATTTTTTATTATATACTTGTACATAATATATATATTTTAGTGTTAGCTTGTACATTGTAATTAAGGTAAATAATTAAGTGTTCATAATTAATAAATAAAACTCAATTTATATATTATTTATGTTGATATTCGATTCTTATTCTACCATGTTAAAAAGTCGCTTCAAATCGGCTCACCAAAAATGGTGCGAAGGTCAAAACCGGCCAAAACCGGATAAATATCGGACCACGCATAATGAAGAGTATCCGTAGTTGGGATGATTTTTGCCAAGAAAAAACTTTATATTCTAGTTGAAAAACATGTTCATGTTCATACATTCCAACTGTAAATGTAAGTTTGTGCGCACAATATTGAGTGATTTATCATGTTATTTCAAGAACATAGACTTCTTAAACATTTTCCTGTAATCTAGGAGTATAGAATTATTCTCTGTATTTTTTTTTTTAATTTTGGGCTCAACAGTTTTAGAGATAAGGAGAGAATGGGTAATTTTCATATGTTTTTAATAACTTTAAAACTATTTATTTTATAATTATAAAAAAATATATATTTGAAGTTCTTGTAACAAGCCCTTTCATTTGATGCGTCACAATATGTATGAATTACTTTTTTAAAATTTCCTAATTTTTCCTCCAAAAGTGAACCCCATGTTCAAAAGTCATTTATTTACGTTACACGTTCGTATTTGGGTCACTGACATCCTTATGTATACCAAATTTCAACTTAATCGGTTTTGTAGATTCGGAGCTGTCTGTCTGTCTGTCCGTCTGTCATAGCCGATTGCTATGACAGACGGACAGACAGACAGACACACGAGTGATCCTATAAGGGTTCCGTTTTTTCATTGGGCCGTACGGAACCTTAAAAATGATTATTGTAAGTAAGGTTACAATAATTTACAATAAAGATCTTACATGTTTTGCCAGAATTGTACTTAGCATGCATACGAGTATGTTCACTTAATACTAACATGAGAATTTGTTATCCATACATTCTTTAAGACTATAGACATTTTTCGAGTTTAACCAGTCAAACAATTTTCCCTTAAATAATCTGGAGTTTAAGTTTTTTATGCTACTTTTACTTTTTTGTGCCTAGGTAAATAGGCATCAATATCACTCATTCTATATTTTCTAGAGAGCATAATATTTGTGACTAAATCGAAAAGCGCTGTGTGCAAATACTGTCTAAACTATTATTGAAAAAAAAAAAAATTATTGGCAGTCATAGGGACTGCCGATAGAAGTGAAACCTTAAAAGTAAAATTATGCATAGCATGTCGAGGTGTCGAGGTGTCGCGGTGACGCGGTCACGCGAACCCGTAAGATTTCCTCCTACCAAAAATCACTCAACGCGCCTTATGAAGATTTCACTTAAAAAAAAAAAAACATAAAAGCAATGTTTGTTTAGTCATACTTGCCATCCACGTCATAGTAAAAGTATTCAATGTGTCAGTATAGAGATAAGCCGGAAAATCTAACAATTTTCAATGTTTCGCCGGCGCGTATAGCAAAATGAGAAATAAAAATCAACTTCATTCCTTTTCTCTTTTCGTTTCCAATCTGATTTTATCAGATATTCAAATGGATTTTATTTGCATTTTAATACATAGTGTTGATCACTAGATAGGCTTTTATCGTTGTATTATTTAAAACGACAAAAAACTGACTCTTGATTGAATTGCTCTGTACTAGCCTTCCTTGTTATTTAGTTAGGTACTTGCTAGCGCAAAGTAATTTAGACATTTCTTCTTGTTTTGGAAATATCCAGTTGCATGTAGCCTTTGACTGCGATCATCAATGTCGTAGATTAGTCCATCAAAGTTCATTGCTGAACATGGGGCTCCTGTCACCTCTTCATGACTTATTCGAATGGTGTTTTAAACCATATATTTTTCAAGACTTTGTAGTGATAGGTAGCTTACATTATTTTTACGTTTTCTCTTGTCGCAGATCAGCACAAAAGAAATCGATGAGCCGCTATATTTTTTATTTTATTTAAATCAGCATCCACATTTCACGCTGCTAAGATACATAACTTTGTGATGTAGTGATGGATGAGTAGGTAGCTAGCGGGGAACTAGGGTAGAAGAGAATCAAACAGGATACTAACACAAACTTAGTACGTAGGTTCTACAAGTCTCTTAGGTTTATCACTGGTTGTAGAAGGAAAGTTACTGTACTTAGTTTGGAAGTCAAGAGTTCATTTCCGTGTACGTTTTTTAATATGCAATAAACTTTTTTTTTTTTTTTTATTTATTTATTTTTTTTTTTTTTTTTTTTTATTACTGCCCTGGGCTGAGTCCATTAGGGACACCGTAGCTGCTGCACGCAGTCTCAGGCACAAAGTAGTTGCGCGATGGCAGGAACGGCAGCAGCTACGGTGTCCCTAATGGACTCAGCCCAGGGCAGTAACTTTCTTTCTACAACCAGTGATAAACCTACCTAAGAGACTTTACGTACTAAGTTTGTTAGTGTGTTGAGTCTAATAAACTTGTAATTAAGTGGAATCCTGTTTGATTCTTATCTACCCTAATTCCCCGCTAGCTACCAACTCATCACAACATCACATTTGTTTATAATATCTACTGGCAGTTGACTTGAATGTGCCCTGGCGGCTGAGAGTTTGTCATGCTCACTGAAATGTCCGCTGATGGTTGCGCGTGTGTTGGATCATTAAGTTCCCTTCAAAATGGTTGAGCTGAATGGTGCTGATCCATACGTCATGTTCGTGAACGGGCGCCGTCAGTAGGGACGACTGGTCATCTCTTAGCTGCCTCGGCGAATTTTAATTTAATTTTTGAATTGTTTTTTTTAATCTTTTTATTACAGACGCCTTTATCGTTCTGCATCGTTCTCACATGTATAATTTCAACATGAATGATGTACTTAACCAATATAAATTTTTAACCATATTTTGATTTAAAAGAGAAATTCTTATAAAACTTAACTTAACATTTAAGTTTTAAGTTAAGTTTTGGTCTCAGTTCTCCAGTTCGTGCATATACTACCTAATGGCACAACACTGATACACTGACTGATACATTTTGAGAGAAAAAAAAAAAAAAAATAGGTTGCGATTTGTGACTTTTGTAGCAGCCGGTCTGTTCATCGTAAAAAGTACGTTGGAGTATCATTTATATAAATAAAAACAGAAAATCTGACTGACTAACAGACACATCAACGCTCAGCCCTTGTACCTAGAAAGCTGAAATTTTGCACAGAGGTTCCCTTTATAATGTAGACGAGGAATAAGGAAAAATTTCCCGGTAGCACGTTCCCGTGGGATATTTTCCGACATCCACGCGGGCGAACCCGCGGGCAAAAGCTAGTTTCCTATAAAATGTACTTATAGCAAAAGTTTTTTTGCAATTTCTGACTTTTTTAGTACTCAAACCTACGTTGGTTCCATAGAATTTTTTTGATCCTTATAAGGATATCCTTATTTGTTTAAATTTTTGTGAAAATTGCCCATTTTGTTGTAGACTGTACCTACATTTTTTTCAAAATCGGTGAATGCTGCAACGGATAAGGTACCTGCCCTCACTGCTCCATCTTAAAAATTCATCCTGTATAATGTCATGATTAACTGCTTAGCCCCATAAAGGTATGGTGTGATGATAATCATTTAGAACTATTTGCAATGTTCTCACCGTTTGGCTCGTCTTTCGACAATTTGCGGTAAACTGTTGAGGAATAAAAACATAATGCAATATTGCTCTTCCCCATCTAGCGAGATAATTTACTCGTATAGCTTAAAGACTGACCAGACTTATATGGAATATCTATGCAAAATTTGAACAGAATCTATCCGGAAATATTTGATTGATGCTGGAACATACATTCAGACAAACAGATAAACAGACAAAAACTATATTTTCGGCATTAGAATCGTTCCCAGACATCGTAGCAATTATTTTATATTTTTTATATTTAACACGAGCTTTTGCCAGCGGCTTCGCCCGCGTGGATGTCGTAAATTATCCCACGAGAACCGTACATATTTCCGGGATAATAAGTAGCCTATGTGCTATTCTAGACTGTAGTCTATCTATGTGTCAAATTTCATCTAGTTCCGTTAAGCCGTTCTGGCGTGATTGAGTAACAAACATCCATACATCCATCTAAACTTTCGCATTTATAATAGTAGTAATATCTTACTGCACTTCTCCGTAGCGAAGTCAAAACTGTATCCAGTTTTGACTTCGCTACGGAGAAGCGCAGAAGCACGAAGAAACTTCGTTTCACTTGGCTGCTTCGCTTCGAGATAGATAGATGCTTTAAGTTTGAGTGTGAAGATACCTACACAATTCATTTTCGAAAAGATGTTTATTTTGGCAAGTGATTGCTGCCTGATAGGTACATAAGATATGGATCGAATGGTTCCACTGTCTAAACAAGGGAAAAAGGTTCGGATAATGCTTCGTAGTTTAGACAAGGATCCATACAAGTGAACTTTGATATCTATTTTTCGGTTAACTATAGCGGAAACGATAGTGTGTTGCTGTCGTGATCCGATCGTAGAAATGCCCGTATCGTGACGAAAGCAACCTATTATCGACATTTTCAGCTGACCACTGGGTATATCACAAAGTAGTTGCATTTCACGCCGCTAGTGCTACCCAGATCAAATGGGTTAGGTTAGGTTAGAACTGTCACCAACCGTGCGCGAGCTGCTCGAGCGAGCGGTGCCACAACAGCAGCCGACGAGCGCTACATCCAAGTTGGTCGCAGTTACTTGGCAATTTAGTATTTTTAGGACAATAAAATAGGAATTATTCGAGTAGGAATAGATACACAAAAAAAAACAAAGCGACAACAACGTCTCTACCGATGGATAATCTAGCTATTTTATACTATTTTTTTTTTTTTTTTTAATATTATTTGGAAACGTTACCTACAGTGCTACCTAAGTCCTAAAGTAAAGAGTTTAAGATTTTAATGTGTAAAGTAATAGGTAATAATAAAGACTCGCCAGCCCACAGTCAAACTATTGACATGGTTTTGTGGGGCTTAATAGATTTAAAGCTAAGTAAATCATTGTAATAAAATAAAAAAATAAATAATAATAATAATTTATTTATTTAAACTTTTCGCACTTAAAACGTACAAAGGCGGACTTAATGCCTTAGGCATTCTCTACCAGTCAACCAAGGGTGGTGAAGAGATTAGATGGCAGGTGCTCAGTATGAGAGGAATACTTATAAAAAGAACACTAAAAATATATCTATTTTACGATATGATCACTAATGTTTGGCCACATCATGAAGAAGTCGTGCGCTTAACTGTTCTAATCGTGAAACGTTGAGTTCAATGATCTGGCCAGACCACAATCATGATGTGACCAGCGGTCGACATGAAATTCAACCATTTCATGAAATGGTCGAACACTCCATGAAATGATCAATTCTAAGATTTGGCTACGACATATACGCTGCACTACTCTAGGTACGACTAGAAGTCAAGCCATCTACTTTTTCGTAGCTAGTTGACGACAACACAATTCAAACAACGCGTCTCTAACTAATACGTCCAAACTCAACTAAATTATACCGGCACATAACTTTCAACATACAAAAACTGCATCAACATGCATCAACAAAAACACAATTTCAACAGCGAAAAGAAAGAAAGAAAGGGCCGCGCAGTGGAGAGTTCATTGAAAGGGCTTGCGAGTCCCCGGGCTCGCCCCAAGACCCGCCATGTTGCTTATTTACGAGGCACGGCGACTCACGAGTCACAACTATGTTTTGTTTATGTGAAAACTTTTCAGATTCAGATGCATTGTATTCTCTCGATAGGGATAAAGTTACGATTTCGGGGGAATATGGAAGTTGGAAGTATTTTGACGCGGCAACACGTCGGACGAGTATTTTATTTATATTTAAAAGTTTTTCGAAACTGTTGATACTTGTTGCTTGTCTTTTGTTTTGGTTGTCTATTGTGTGTTTTCATGTCTCAATTGTTTTTATTTGGTGTTTGGCAGTATTATTGAGATGTGAAAGTCGACTAATTAACTATTTATTTGTCTTTAGTATTTTTACAATACCAATCTTCTCTCTTTAATGCCTTGATCTCCTATTTTACGCATTATGCAACGTCCGACTGATATTTGACATTTGACATCTGAAGGCAACGCACATCGTCGCCGCGTACGGTGTGATGCTGTACGCGGCCGACGGCTTTTATAGAAGACCATACTCTTTACCTAATTGTGATTACAATTAACAAAAGCTCTCCCTCTATCTTTTTTACTTCTTTAGTTTTTGTAACTTCAATTCATAATCATGATCATCTGCCTAGCCATTTCCTAATGTTGTGGTCGGCTTTCAGTCTAACCGGATGCAGCTGAATACCAGTACTTTACATGGAGCGACTACCAATCTGACCTCCACAACCCAATTACTGGTTAATACGATAGTTTATAATTTTTGTAATTTCATTAAACACCTAAATACTCGTATGCCTACAAAATAAATAACTCCTGAAAGTATACCTAGTCTATTTTCAGTAAAATCTCGTCCATGTATTTTGAGCCCGACACGCGAGAAATACTTCACTGTGCGCAATCAATAAACTGTTAAAATCATTTGTCAGTGCTCGAACGAATGTAACATAATTTTTAACAGTCCGCTGACTAAACATCATTTAATTCGTTTTCAGTGGAATAAACTAAACCATTTGATTTATAGAGATTGATAGACAGACAGTTATTGCACTGTTTGCTGTTGGTTTATATTTAAGGTGAATCCGCAGTGGTAGCCCGCTAAATTCTTTTTTTTTTTGCATTTTTTGCAATTTGCCGGTTAGTGCCAGGTTGTATCTTGGTTAAAATATGATTCGCAACTATAACACATATGTGTTTACATAATTATAATGTTAAAAATCATTAATAAATAAAAAAAATAAAAATAAATAAAAGGTTTATTCACAATAAAGATACAGAAACACACTTAAAATGTACATTATATTACAGTTCATATAATGCAAAATCTGTATAAAAGTATATAAACACTGTCTCATAGACTAGGATAGCCTGTATTCTAAAAGACAGTGTTCGGCCAAATAATTGTTTTTAAATAATTAATACAAGAAATGAACGGTGTTAATGCTAATAAGCTTCTGTAATTTTGTTATGTGTAGTGAAAGAAAAGTTATGTATTATATGTATGGTGTGTGTTATGTTATGTATGTATGGTGTGTGTTATGTTATTTATGTATGATGTGTGTGTGTGTGTCTATTAATACATCTATCTAAGTTAGATTTCACCCGGATTGCTCTGATTTCCGAAATCATGTAAATACATATTTGTTAATTGTCGCGAATTTTTTTATTTTGATCAATATACAACCTGAAACTGATCTGCAAATTGCATAAAACGCAAGAAAATTTGACTTTCCCAGGCCACCACTGCGGGTCACCCTTAACTTAAATTGCCAATTTAGCACCCACACACCACTTTATTCTGTCTTAGATCTTCGTTTTGGTTAATATTACACAAAATCAAATCTGCCTAGCTTTTTCCCAACTATGTTGTGGTTAGCTTCCAGTCTAACCGTATGTAGCTGAGTACCAGTATTTTACATGGAGTCACTGCCTATCTGACTTCCACAACTCAGTTACTGGGTATACCCTTGGCAAAACTGGTTGTCAGACTTTTGGGCTTCTGTCTGACTACCCGTAACGACTGTCAAAGATCTACGAATGACAGCCGGGACCAACGGCTTATCGTGCTTTTCTATCGAGGCAAAGAGGAGAGGGTCTCGATATGTAATGGATGACCACCCATCCACGAACCGACCGCGGCAAGTCGATCCGTGTGGCTATTATCATTTCGCCACGAGACCCTTTGGTTTCGCATTAAAATTACCCAGATTTTTGCGCCCTGTTAACTAAGTAGACAATCTATTTGTATAATGTACCTACATAGGTAATTCATGACTCTATGGGCGGTTGAGAATCACTAATTTAACTAAATTATCAATGTTATTTGTGCATGCAAGATTAATATTTGTAAACATTCTCGCCAGAAATTCGGTATTGGCACAACCTCTTGTGCTTTTGAATGATTCCATAACTTTTATGACCTTCACAAATCACGCATGTGAATCCGAAGGATACGGCAGAGGCCTATAATACCTATAATAAACCTATAATAATACCTGTAATAGTCAGCCCACATTTCGCCAGTAACCAACCTCACGTTATTCACTAAAGTGCAAGTATCATCACAAGTACCCAGGTATGCATTTAGACTAGCAAATAACTTTGACGTGCACATTTTATATTCTTTTGTCTGTGTATCATTATTGTGCGCTGTTTTCTTTCAAGGGTTTAGAAAGGTCCTAGATTCCCCAAGCGAAATAACAAAAGATGCATTCAGCACAGTTTGAAGAAAAATAAAATTTTACTTTACGTTTTATTTTAGTGTAATGTAAAAAGTTAATCACAACACTACTAGAAATATATCTAAAGATGTTGTATGGACTAAAAAGTTAATAAAGTTTAGTTTTTTGAATTGGAATGTGCCGATCTAAAAAATATGTACTTATTTGTTGAATAGCAATTTTTTTTTTCTTTTATTCAGCTCGCGATCGACCAACTTGACTCGGCACAATTCGAGCTAAGGCGGAGTGGTTTTTTCCCGAACATTTAATTATACCCACCTATCAACATTATATTTGATTTTGCCGTGTTAGTGTGTAGCACCCAAGGAGCTCGTGGCTAAGTAATAACAGCCGCACGGGTCGATCCATCAGGTTAAGCTACGGTTGCCGGGGTTGGTCAATGGATGGGTAACCATTCTTACATACCGAGACTCCTCCGTGCCTCGGAAAGTACGTTAAGCCGTTGGTCTCGGCTGTCATTCGTCGATCTTTGACAGTCGTTACGGGTCGTCCGAAGCCCGAGTCTGACAACTAGTCTTACCAAGGGGTATCGTATTACCCAGTTACTGGGTTGTGAAGGTCAGATAGGCAGTCGCTCCATGTAAAATACTGGTATTCAGCTGCATCCGGTTAGATTGGAAGCCGACCCCAACGTAGTTGGGAAAAGTCGAGGCAGATTGATTGAGTGTGTAGCACCCCTAATAAACCGACCGAACAATTCATAAGAATTGAAGACCCAACATGTATGATTAATTGAGAATCTAGTCTTTGATGACAAGCATTGTGCATACAAATGTAATTGCAATTGTTTGCTCGTCTAGTCCGTAGCTCCGTTGGAGATACAATAGCATTCTAGTGCATTTTTTCATCATCCTACGCAAGCTCCAAAGGTTAGTTTGAAGAGCTGAGTAGCTACAGTTTTTATAAAAATTGAAAATGTTCACAAACTCTTTTATTCATACTTACTTTGAATTCTGTATGTAAATATTTGTTTTTTAATTCTTTTTGAAGAGCTTTGAAACTGAAACGAGTTTTTCGCGCAAATATGTGAGTCTAGTATATGAGGTTACAAAGCAAGGTCCCCCACTTATATAACGATGAAGATATTTGTTTCATATCGTAATCGTAATTATGAAGTAGTTGCTTTTGCGGTTTTTCACTATAGAGTTTGTTCCACGTTTGATTAAATGCATTAACTTGGTACGCTACTGATCCAGCTGCTTCTAGATAAACAGGCGGACGGATGTGTTCCCGATAAATAGGCATATTGGGATGGCCAAAGATGCTATGACCCGGATAAGTAACATTTGGAAGGAGAGGAATTGGTATCAAAAACCAAGATCATATTGATACGAGCCCTAGTATTCCCTATCTTCCTACATGGAGTAGAAACGTGGACGATTTTGGCCTGAGAAACACAAAGGATTGATGCATTTGAGATGTGGTGCTGGAGACGAATGTTTAAAATACCATGGACTGCCAAACGCACCAATGCATCGATCTTAACCCAGCTTTGAATAAAAACCCGCTTGTCGACCATATGTCAACAACGCATTCTTCCCATTTCAGCCACATAGTACGCAGAGCTAGGCAATGACAGTTTGGAAAAACTGATTGGATTGTGTGGGAAACACCGAAGGCAAACGATCGCGCGGTCGTTCACGAATACGATGGGCCGATCAGGTGAAAAAATTATCGTCCTCTAAATTCTACGAGTACACGGTGGTAAGAGATGCGCTGGACAGAAACCGGTGGAGGCGGATCATCCGCTCCAGATGTAACTCCGAAGCTGACCACGATCCTTAGATATGAGGGACTAACTAAAGAGAGAGAGAGAGAGACGGCCATACATGACAAAACTAATTACGAATGTGCTCCTTGTTTGACTAAGTATACTAATGTAACCTTAAAATATACAGGGTTATTGGAAACATGTCACAATCCCTTTAAGGGGTCATAGTAGAAGTTACTTTTTTAAGCCCGAAAGTCTGACAACCAGTCTTACCAAGGGGTATCGTATTACCCAGTTAATGGGTTGTGGAGGTCAGATATGCAGTCGCTCTATGTAAAGTACTGGTATTCAGCTGCAGCCGGTTAGACTGGAAGCCGACCCCAACATAGTTGGCAAAAGGCAGATTGATTGGTTTTAGTAGAAGTCACTTTTTTTTGAAAAAAAAAAAATATCTCAAAGGTGTTTCATTTTTGACCCGTGTAGGTAGGTACCCATGAGTGATTTGATACCTAATAACCTCTACTATCATCCCTTAAAGGTTGTGACATGTTTCCAGTAACCCTGTAAGGTAGATACAATACGATAGCTTTGTAAAAACCATAAATTTAATAAATTTCGGGTCATTTCACACCGAAATATTTTATTCGTAAATTACATTTAGGTGAAGTAATTTTAATTCAATCTTCGGGAACCATTTAAGGGTACGAAACGAGAGGAAATTAGAGAATACTTATAACGTTATTGATACGAATCTCTTTGCGAGTGTGAAATAAATTACGTCTTTATTATGCTCCGTGATCATATTTCATTAAAATCTTAATTACGTTCTTGTTACATAATGTTACGATACTGTAGATCTTCCGTGTGTTGCCATGTTTATGGAGTGTGAGTGGCATATACACGTATCTTCAGTCGGTGATAATTAGAATTATGGAACAGATTCACGTTTTGGGATTGACTGCTATAATCACGGCTATCATATCGAGTTTAAGTGTATTAATTTTGAATTTTGAATTAACTTTTGAATGTGAGGATTGAGGAGGATTGTTAAATTCCATATTTTTAGAGGTCCGTACCTCATAAGGAAAAAAATTCTCTGTCTGTCAGTCTGTTAAGACTCTTTTTCTTCGGAACGCGTAGAGATATCAAATTGAAATTAATATCAATTACGTAGGTTTACTGTCCCTTGGAGCTGTAAAAATATCCAGCTTCTAAGTCAACGCAATAAAAAAATACAGTCATTTATGCGACATATTTTAATCTTCGCAAAAAACTCCGTTGACCTAGTACGGCAAGAACCAAAGTCTCAAAGCACAAGTAAAGGAAAAAGTCTGAAAACCATTAATTTGTAGTTTTATCACATAAAAAATTATTTTTTTTGCTATTATATACTAACATTATCAGTTCGAGAATTGACCGTGAGGTATATCGATGTACGGGAGAACATGTTCTTCAATTGCAATGTCAATTTTTTTTTGTGATAAATTCATCCCAACTAAGAATCCTTCACTGTGCGTGGTTCGACACGCACTTGAACGGTTTTTTAAAGTCATCAGCAGTTTATTGCGGGACGTAGGCCTCTCCAATTGCCACGCCAATGAAGATTAATTCTCGGAAACTCTTATCCATCCACCATTCAGCTCGCGAAAATCATCACTCCTAACCTGAAGGTGTCCTACATAACCTTTCAGCCTTTTTATTCGCGGTCTCTACCAAAGAACAGGTCGGTCCTAATAATAGCCATTTCTACGATTGCTAACTAAGCTAACATCGAAAAAAAAAGAACGATGGCGGCGCGCCGGCCCTCTGACTGATAATTTATTTATTAAAACTTTATGCACAAGTAAAAAAATAATGTTCAAAGACCGAATTATTGCCTGAGGCATTTTTGTACCAGTCAACCTTTATAGTAATCTATACAACACGTGTCGTTTTGCATCCTCGTCAAATTTAAGGGTATGGTATGGTAAGGGTAGGGTATGCCATCAAACCGAACAACTCTTTCCATGGTGCCAACATCTAGAAGCGAAAAAAAGATGGACGTTCCCTTGGGATATTTTCCGACATCCACTCGGGCGAAGATAATTCGATACAATCGTGTCTTATGGAATGGTGGAACTTTGCAATCAAACAAGGTACTAGGTATACTATACAGACCATCATTCTGATCCATAAAAAAACTATTTTCAGTTGTATATATGAATGACGTAGTCCCCACATACAGCATTTAATAAAATATTTTACGAGATAAAAACGAAAAATATGTTTATTAAGTTTTTCCAGAGAGTTGGCTATAAATAGAGCACCGTATCAATCCTCATGGGTGTCATAATATGCGACGTTGCCATTCTGTAAATAATCAAGGTTGCCTGGACGAGATCGCAGAAAGCGATATGGCCATGAATGTTCTGGTGTACAATAAAGTATATAAATAAATAAAATAAATTAAATAAAAAAGTAAAGAAAATTAAAATAAACTTCAACTAAAATTCATTATGCATCGATCTTTATTTTCGCTGTTATCTTCTGAAAATTTTAGTGTAGAATCACAAATTAAACTTGTGTTCAAACCAAGTGTCAAAAAATATGTGAACTATTTACATATGTTCGAAATATGATTAAGTATATATTTTTGTAAGTCCCTGTGAACCAATGATACCGCTACATTTATTTATGAAGAAAATCCACATATGCATGTAAAGGCTGCTATAAACAGGTGCGACACGCGATAAATCGCGCGACACAAAGTCACCGCTCGTCGCGCGACATGCGGTGCCTTTGTACTTACACATATGTATATAGTATTGTACCTATGTAGAAGTTACTATGGCAACTAATCTCTTAAAAAAGTAAAAGTAACAGTAAAATTATACAGTTAAATTTAAAAAACCCCCGACTTAAATTTACCCTCATTTCTTTTTGCTACTCTATCACCAGACCCTGACTGCCATTGAGAGAAATCCAATGAGCCCAAACACGTTGCTGTAAGTTGGTGAGAAAGTTGGTTATCCTGGAAATTCCAGGTAATGCTGCAGTACCATTGAAGTAACCAAGTATACCAAAATTCGACTCAATCGGACCTGTGGAAGATGTTCACATCCATTTATCAACTAGAAAAGAGTTGATAATCCTCAAACGGCTGAATAGATTTTCTTGAATCATAGCCAAGAACACTCTCAATCAAGACAAGGATCACGGCACCTTTCACACAAAACAAGATAAATCAAATCGGTTCAATCGTTCGGGAGCTACGATGCCTCAGACAGGTACACACAGTTACACAGATACCTACACACGTTAACTTATAACACTCCCCTGTTTCGGTCGGGGGTCAAAAATCGTTTATTACGATATTGAGATAGCGTTGGTCCCAAACTATGCACAGCCTGTATCTTGGGTACCATCATAAATATTTTGGTTACTAAAGTAACATGTAGGATTAGGATCAAAGACTTAAGTACCTACTTATTTATTTCAAACAGCATGAAACAAGATATCGAAAGAAAAACAAGAAAATCGTATTCTTCAGACGAAAAATACGACGCTCTAAAGAAAATATACGATACCTACTTTAAATGAAAGTGTCACATTTTATTTTGTAACTCCTGCAAGCTTTCTTTTTGTTTACAACCAAGCAACGCCTGGTTGATAACGTCTAGTTTATACATGCTGTTTCTAGGTTACCTAGAGAATATAGACTAACAACAGTTGTTCACGAAATATACTCAGCTTTAGTTCTATGCTGACTGCTCAAAGAAGTTTTATAAGCTTTCAGTAATCCGACTTAACGTGTCTAAGAAACAACTTAGTCGGAGTTTTGATAAATTGTTCGTATACTGTTTTCGACCCCTGCGGAGTGTGCTAAGATTTCATTTAATAAACTTACGTGTCGAGTATGTAGCCGAGGTTCTCAAAATTGTGATTGAGGTAATGGAGAACGCCTGGAGAAAGTGAGAGTGCTCAGCTTCGCCCCATTTCGGAGGCTTATGGGAGGCTGGCGTGAAATCTGTCAAGTTTCACTTGAAAAGGGTTTTAGGTAATGCACATTTGACATTTGAAGAGTTAGCCACTTTGTTCAGTCAAATCGAGGCTATCCTTAACAGCCACCCTTTATATCCCTTATCCTCCTGTCCTGATGACCCTCAGTCCTTAACTCCGGGTCACTTCCTGATCGGACGACCGCTAACTTCGATGCCGTCTCCTAATCTGGAAAACTTAAATTTCAACAGCCTAGACCGTTTTTAGCGACTGGAACAGCTGCGCCAAGGTTTTTGGAGACGCTGGCAGCTAGAGTATTTAGCTGAGCTGCAAAAGAGATAGAAGTGGAGAGTTTCCACTCGACCGCTACAAGCTGGCGATTTGGTATTGCTGAAGGAAGAAAATGCTCCACCCATGTCTTGGAATCTAGGCCATATTCAGTCTCTATTCCCAGGAAAAGACGGAGTAGCTCGAGTCGCCGAAGTCAAGGCAACTTCCGGCACTTACCGAAGAGGTGTGAAGTACCTGTGTCCCCTGCTGGATGCTGCAGAAGATGCTCCATTGGAGTCAGGAGCTTCCAAGGTCGCGGAGGACGTTCGTGCACCGCACTGATGTTAGAAGTCTTAGACATCAACACTCAACACACACAAGAAAGCGAACCTGCGCCGCAACAATTCATTCGTCCATACGTTCTTTTCCATACATACATACATTCATTCGCTCAACATCAGCTAAGCTAGCATCAACTCGTGCAACCATATCTTGTAAACGATATAAGAATTTTTATTTTATTTTATTTTATTTAAAAGGAACAACTAACAGCTACAATATATAACATATAAAAAGAAATACACAAAACATATAGACAATATTGCAGCCCACAACGCTGTTCACAGATTAACTACAGGATACAAACAATGAGAATAATCGCTAGGGTTACAAATAAGTTTTTTTTTTTTTTTTTTTTTTCTAAAGTACATTGCGTATTGTGTTTAAAATAATAATAATAATAAAGTGTACATGTGTAGTGTGTGTGGGGGTGTGTTTATGTGTGTGTAATGGGTGTGTAACAATAATGTAATGACACTCAAAAAATGGCACGAAAAAAAAAATTATAAAATAACAATTCAAGAAAGCTCCTTGAGTATAAGACTTTTGAACTTATAGGGAGGACATGCAAAAATGTCTATATGTTCAAAAGTCCTATTATAGGAATCGACCATTCTGCGAACAGGCGAACGCAAACCAGAGTTGGACTTGCAAGTGCCCACTGAAAATAATCTGCCAGCGCGCACCTTTCGCTTATGGACTGTCCTAGGAACCGCATAACACAACATGTTGGACAGTTCAATGCAGTCAAATTTATTTTTAACAATATTATATAAATTCATGGCTTCTAAATACTTACGTCTATTTTCAAGTGTTGCGAGCTTATACTTTGCAAGTAAATCTTTATAAGACAAATAATATCCATAGCATCTATAATGCATGGTACGCAGGAATTTGTACTGAACACGCTCAATCATTTCAACGTACTTTTTGTAATATGGACTCCAGACGGACACGGCATACTCTAATTGAGAGCGTACAAGAGACTTATACAAGTAAATATAGGAAGAAGGCTTTTTAAAATCAACTATTGATCGTAATACAAATCCGTATAGTTGATACGCTTTATTAACAATCTTTCCTATCTGTAGATCCAAACAAAGCTTAGAATCAATGATAACACCGAGATCACGAATAAAGTCCACTTTCAGTAGAGGGGCATTGCACAACATGTATGTATAGTTTATTTTAGTCTTCTTTTTTGTAAAGCTTAAGAAGTTACATTTAGGTAAGCTTAGTTGCAACTTATTTTTCTGGCAATAACAGGATAGTCGGTCCAAATCTTGCTGCAGCAGAAGGCAATCATTTGTTTGTCGTATGGCTCTATATACCTTGAGGTCGTCGGCATATAGTAGAAACTTGGTATTGCGAAAGCATTGGCTGATGTCATTTATATATAAAATAAACAAAAGAGGACCAAGTATAGAGCCTTGAGGCACACCAGAGGTTACTTGTGCGATGTTAGATTGGTGACCATTGATTACAACCCTCTGACTGCGATTGGTTATATAAGAAGTAAACCATCTCAGAAGATTACCACGGATTCCGTTGAACGCTATTTTATTAAGTAGTATTTCATGGTCTACCTTATCGAAAGCCTTACAAAAGTCCGTATACACTGCATCCACTTGTACACGGTAATCAACACAATCAAACAAAAAACTAGAAAATAATAGTAAATTAGTATTTGTCGACCGCCGTTTTACGAAACCGTGTTGTTGTTGAATTATGATGTTGTGGAGTGCAGGATAAATTTCATTATGGACTAACCTTTCAAAGAGTTTCGACAAGGCAGACAGGATGGAAATGGGACGATAGTGTTCTACGCTACGTCTGGAGCCAGATTTGTGAACGGGCACAACATACGCATGCTTCCACAGTTTAGGTACAACTCCCTCGGATATACATTTATTATAAATAATAAATAGAGGCTTGCAGATGGAAGTCGCAGTGTTCCTAAGGAAATAAGGTGAAAGTCCGTCAGGTCCAGGGCCTTTAGCAGGATCCAGGGACTTAAGCTCCTTCAATATGTTCTCTTCACTAAAATAAAGATCGCAAATAGAGACATCGTGTAGTGCGTTGTTGTCCTGCGGAGGCTTCCATTGTGGCAACGAAGAAGATGGCGGTTCATATACCGAGTAAAAAAAGTCGGAAAACATATTACATACAATGCCTGGATCAGTTGTTTCAGCATTTTTGTATTGAAGCTTAGATGGGATTCCAGGTTTATCTTTTCGATTAGAAACATAGGTCCAGAAGTGTTTTATGTTTTTACTTAGATTATCCTCTACAGAACTGATGTACGAACTGAAACACCCAAGACATGTATCCTTAAATTGTTTTCTATAGTTCGAAAATGATTCATAGTCAGAAATGTTATTGTATTTCTTCCACTTAATCCATGCCTTCTGTTTCTTTTTAGAAATATTTACGAGAGTACGAGAGAACCATATGGGATAGCTAGTTGATCTAAGGCATAAGAATACCAATAAACGCATTTTAAAGTTGGAGTCAGATTATTATTCATCGAACCCTGGGTCGAAACATAGTGGAAACAACATTTTCAGCACGTTTAGAGGCAGACGTGATGATAATATGGCTGAATTGATATCTACGTAATGATAAGCACTTGTGATTACATTACAATGCGTGCCACGTAAGATGAGACTTGACACACCACGTAGTTTGACTTGCGCAGTAGATTCTAATTCTCTGATTCTGATTATTCTGATTTTAAATCTGTTTCGCGGTATGAGGTCTGAGACGGGAAGGGACCGGACGTCATCGGGGCGGCGAAAAGAGCGCAGGAGGCGCGATACTGCGCTCGTTAAGTCTCATCATTCGTGGCACGCATTGTACCTACCGCGTTAATAGGAAATAAATACCAATGACATTAACACAAGAATGGTAATTTGACACAAAATATTTTTCGTTGTAGCCAATTTATAACTTTTTTAGTAGCATCTATTTACCTACATGATATTGTGCTTCCACATTTATGCCTTGATTTTATGGCCAAAAATTTACACCAAAAACACACTATAAATCACATATACAGTAATCAGAAACTTTAAGCAGAGCCACTTGTACATACTACATACATAAACTGACGCCTTCATACCATGGGAGTAGACAGAAACTACAGAACGCTACCTGCTACGATCTTGATACTCCTTTTGCTTCCTTTCTGAAGAACATCACCAATAAGGTCATATAGAGCGTCTCCTCCCGACATTAATTCTCACAAAAGACTGCCTAAAACCCGCTTTTCATCACAACCTAGTGACATTACGAAATATCAGTTTTCACGGCTCTTCAAAGTCCTTAAATTTATAAAGTGGAAAAAGCTACCTCTTGCCATTAAAAAAACTTTAAAGACTGCGTATTTTGTCATCAAAATCACCCACACTCCCAGAAAGACAAGCCATTAACTCTGCCATCATTTAACTCTGTAAACTGGTAACATTTTAACACGGCACGTTGTAAATGTGTCCATGTAAACCTACTCAGTATACACGTGTAGCAACTCAAACTCAAACTCAAACTCAAAGCATTTATTTCAACTAAACCAATTACAGGCACTTTTGAATTGTCAAGGGGTCGGTCAGTCAGAAAGATGAAGCTAGGCGCCCATTCCAAAGCATAGTAGGTACCTATGGAGAAGAACGGGCAAGAAACTCCACGGACACTCTTTTAAATCAAGATATGGTTACAAAATAATGGTTACATCATTCATGTTGAAATTTCATATGTGAGAACGATGCAGAACGTTAAAAGCGTCCTTAAAAAAAAACAATTCAAATATTTAAATTAAATTAAAATAAGCCCTGACCGCTAAGGTATGCCCAGCCTTCACTGACAGCGCTTATTCACGAACCTGACGCATGGATTGGCTAAATGATCCAACACGCGCCACCATCAGCGAGACATTAGTGTGACATTAGTGTGACATTACAACACTTGACCTAGCTGGCTTCAATAGACTGAATGCGACGATAGGTAGTCTATGCCCCTGTTAATGCCTGCTAAGCTTTTGTCATGCTTCAAATGGTTTAGTTTAACGCGAAGTGTGGGCAGGCGCGTATTTAGGTTTTTACTCAAGTGGGGGCAAATGTTTCTCTCTTGGGGGTTTCTCAAACCATGATAGCCTTTGAAAAATACCTTCGGCACCTATTTCTCGTAAGCTCGAGAATGTGCCCCCCTTTGCGAGGATGACTATGACTTATCTATATAGAAATATACTGTATACAACGTCAAAATACCGGCTATAAAACTGTTTATGTTTAATTTAGAGTTATATACTCAGTTTGGTCGAAGCCCAGGGGGGGGGGGGGGCGTCTAGTCTGCACCCATTGCCTCCCCCCTGAGTCCGCGCCTGAGTGTGGGTAGTATTTGGGTATATCTACTTACAGATTACGGAGAATCAATTTAATTTTAGAAGCGGTTGAAGGCCAGTGGTAGTAGAAATAAACTGATAATAGTATGTAATGTTTTTGGAAGTAAATATGCGCTACTGTGGAGGTTTGATGCTTTGATCAAGCCTTGATAATATTATACTGGCTGACATTCAATCATTCAAATATGGAATGTCTTCTATCAAGAAAACGATTCTCGTTTTCTTCATAGGAAGACGGATAGATTCTGGTGAGGGCTCCGGGTAGAACCAATTTAGTTAAGGAGTGTGATTTATAATTGATCTGAAGCTTAAAATAAAATAATAAAATAACTCGTATTATTTAGTAGTTCAGTATCTCCTACTGTGAGGTTCGAGCCCTCACACTACCTACCTACATGTTTTAATCATAAAATAATATATGGTAGGTACTGTAGTAAGAGGAGCTTGTGGCTAAGTAATAACTGCTACACGGGTCAATCGATCAGGTTAAGCTACGCTTGCCACGGTTGGTCCATGGATGGGTGACCATCTTTACATACCCCTCCGTGTATCGGAAAACACGTTAAACCGTTGATCCCGGTTGTCATTCGTGGATCCTTGACAGTCGCTATAGGCCGTCAGAAACCAGAAAGTCTGACAACTATTAGTTTTACCAAGGAGTATCCTCTTACCCAGTTACTGGGTTGTGGAGGTCAGAGGCAGTTGCTCCATGCACGCACGGAACAAATATTTGTACGACCTACAAGTATTTGTTCCGAGTCTGGGTGTTTTTCTATCTATAATATGTATGTATTTACAAAAAAAAAAATGTATATAAGTAGTTTATCAGCCATCTCGTTACCATAACACAAGCATTAGGTTGCTTAGCTTGGGGCTAGATGGCGTTGTGTGATATGTCCAAACATATTTATTTATTTATTTATTTATGTAAATACTGGTATTCTGCTGCATCCGGTTAGACTGGAAGCCGACTCCAACATAGTTGGGAAAAGGCTTAGGCAGATGGCTATGTAGATATAGGTACCTACATTAGGACTGTTAATAATAATATTGCATTGCAGTATATGCAAGTTCTAAGAACCTGCAGAAAAATGTACAGAATACATTGTTTTGATGAAAAACAGTACGAACTTTGTAAGCTAACAATGAATTTTATTACAAGATCATAACAAGAGTAAAATAAAAATAAGCTTAAACGATAAAAACGTATGGCGGATTTATATTAAAAGTTGAATAAAGACAAAGGCACACGGAAGGAATTGCAAATATGTGTGTATACTTGTTACGAGTCTTATTGAAACGACGTTTACCTTTTGTAGGATAGCTCATATAGACTTTACAGATCCGTTTGTTTTCCTTACTATTAAATGAGCAATATTTGTATATGTATAAATATACCTGTATATAAGGTATATACTGGATGACTTTTTTTACCGTTTTGAAAAAAATAGGCTATACTAGGTGAGTGGAGTAGAAACCTATGGCATACCAAACTCTTAAAAAAATAAATCAAAATCAAATCATATGCATGATTTGAATTTCGATATTTTAAAATGATTTATTATATTTTTCAAAATTTCCGTTTTCATTGTTCTAAAATGAAAAGTTTACATCGAATTTGTAGTATTTATTGATACTTAGATCATTTTTTCTGCCTAAGCTATAAAAAAAAACTAGGTATGCCATAGGCTATGGTCTACTCCGTTGACCTAATATACCCTATTTTTTTGAAGACGGTAAAAAAAGTCATCCGGTATATTTGTAGTCACGTTCTCGAAAACAGCTGTATCGATTTCGATGAAAGTTGCAATATAGGGGGTTTACTGGGGCGAAAAATCGAACTAGGTATCTGGGAAAATTAAGAAAAATCGTTTTCTCTATTTTCACCCGAAGCAGAGCTCGGTCGACCAGGTACTGGGTATTTTAACTGAGTATTTTGTTTTGTTTTTTTTTACTGTTAGATTTAGACCCAGTTTTTTAATAGAGAATTTACCCAGTATTTTACATGGAGCAATTGCCAATCTGACCTCCACAACCCAGTAACTGGGTAATACGATACCCCTTGATAAGACTGGGTTGTCAGATTTTCGAGCTTCTGACGACCCGTAACAACTGTCAAAGATCCAAGATTGACAGCAGGGCGACCAACCTATGAGGCACGGAAAGATGGTCACCCATGGACCGACCGTGGTAAGAGTAGCTTAACCTGATCGATCGACCCTTGCGGCTGTTATTACTTAGCCACGAGCCCCTTTTCTCTTTACTTCCTCCAAATAATACACATCTTTGCAAGACAGAAATTGGTGCACATATACATTCGGAATGTGCTCTCGTTTGGCATGCGAAGTCTTTTCCTCGCTGTACGACATACTTATAAAAGTCATAGGTACTAAAAGAAATGGGTCACCGCAGCAAGCAAATTCAGTTTCATTTCCCATTTTTGTACTCGTATTTTTCAGTTTGCATTGGTTTTCTAGATTCTGATTATCTGAAAGGGAATATCTGTTTACTATGTTTTTATTGTTATGCACGTCATCTGCCTAGCCTTTTCCCAACTATGTTGGCTCGGCTTCCAGTCTAACCAGATGCAGCTGAGTACCAGTATTTTACGTGGAGCGACTGCCTATCTGACCTCCACAACCCAGTAACTGGGTTGAATACGATACCCCTTTGGTAAGACTGGTTGTCAGACTTTCGGGCTTCTGACGACCCTTAACGACTATCAAAGATCTACGAATGACAGCCGGGACCAACGGCTTAACGTGTTTTCAGAAGCACGGAGGAGTCTCGGTATGTAAAGATGGTCACTCATCCACGGACCAATTCCGGCAAGCGTAGCTTAACCTGATGGATCGACCCGTGCGGTTGTTATTACTTAGCCACGAGCTCCTCATTGTTATGCACGGTGTCATACGTTTAAAGTTTAGTAGGTATAAGCAGTTACTATTGTGATTGTTGAACGCATAGAAATATAAATTCTTTCATATATCTATGGTTGAACGTAATGTTTTGAACTCATAGATAGATAGAGTAGGCTGCTGATTTAATCTAATTACCAAAACAGCAGTCGTCTCCTGACCTTGTTCTATTTCATTTGGAGTCGGCTGAGCATGTCTTCTTCTTCCATAAATGTCTATTAGCCGACGTCTTCTAGCCATATCATTAAGACAAGCAGTTGGTATTGGTCTCTTTCAAGGTGATTGCGCTGTAGCCCGCGAAATTCAAAATTTCTTGCGTTCTTTGCAATTTGCAGGTCAGTGTGATAGATCTTGATCAAAATATGTTTCACGACAGTAAAAAATATGTATTTATTTAATTTTAATCCTAAAAACCAGCAGCAGCAGTTGAGACCATGGGTTGTTGGGGCACTGAGGCCAAGAAGCTCATTGGTGAGATAGGGCATAAGCTTTGTC
This sequence comes from Cosmia pyralina, assembly GCA_946251885.1. NCBI lineage: Eukaryota > Metazoa > Arthropoda > Insecta > Lepidoptera > Noctuidae > Cosmia > Cosmia pyralina. Next base: position 21,304,871 of record OX276346.1, read on the forward strand.
AGAAAACGGGTGACTCCCGCTCCGGCTCGTTCTTGGTGCAAAGGTTAGCCATTGCCATACAACGTGGCAACGCTGCAAGTGTTATGGGCACCTTTGCGCCAGGAACGGTTAGGGGCGGGTTATTTGACGTGCTTTTATAATTTTTTTTTTTTTTTCATATCATAAGTTATATAGATTAATCATTTTTTACGTTTATTAGGTATCCTAAAAATCATCGATACGTTTTTTTAAGTTGGATTTACTCCGGATTAGGAAATCTGTAAAAGATATTAAATGCGGCCTGAAGTTTGTGTGAAGATTTTGCGTGTTCCAACACTACATTAAACATTGTCCAGTCTAGCCTTTACCAGCTCGAAAAAGCACAAAAATATAATAAAAAAAAAATACTTTAAAAAAAGTAAAAACCGACTTCAAAAATCAAAAACTAATAAAATAACTTTCATAAAAAACTTAACAGCTTCAGAAGTCGGTGCCAAGCTAAGGTGCATTTAAGAATTGAGGACACCGACTTCAGAAGCTGTTAAGTTTTTTATTTTTTAAGTTTTTGGTTTTTGAAGTAGGTTTTTACTTTTTTTAAAGTAAATTTATTTTTTCATTTTTAGTTGATTATACAATTACGTAAGTAAGCGCAAGACGAACGAAAAGAAGAATCATCAAAATCGGCTTAGAAATGCCGGAGATACAGTAAATTTATGCATATAACTTCGTACATAAGAATAATTACATAATGTATTATATAATATAAACCTTCCTGAAAGTATACATACTCAAAATATAATATCGTCATCAAAATTGGTTTATCAGGTTTTGAGAAAATCGCGGACAAACAAACATACATACATACTTACATACATACATACGGGTCGAATACAGAACCTACTTTTTTGAAGTCGGTTAAAAATGTAATGCACACGCGTATCTAACGACGTTTTTCAACACACTTGTGAGGAACCAAAAAGTCATAAACATAATATTTTGCCACAAATATTTGTGAAAAATGGCTCGGATTAAAATACAAGCACACGTCTCTGACTAGTATAGTTATCGGTGGCGCACTTTAACGCACTAGTGCGGGAACTGAATGCAAACTAAAAAGCACACGTGTTAAATACACTGGGGGTGCAATAAGAGACACCTTACGAGCAAGTGTGTTGAAAAAGACTATACAAGTCCTTTTCCTCAAGATACCATTAAAAACTAAAGTAAGACGGTATTTAATAAAACATCACACACCGTTATGGAGCCGAACATTCTTCGGATGCCACGCCACCAATACCCGAGACGCTGGCGGTCCCCGGCCACAAGTTATGAACATTTCTGATCAAATACCGTCGCCAGCAGCAGACTTTTCTCAATCAATAATGCATTAAGTTAAGATATAGGCTTGGCTTATGTACAGTCGAGTCTTTTATATCTTCATCAGTTTTCTAATTATTTTCTTTATGAATCATAATAACTTTACCTTACTTAAGCTACGCACTGAGCCGACTATTGCATAGAAATCAATATTTAATTACTTGATAACAAAGATCAAAATAGCATACACCTTTGGCTAATTTCGAGTTGACGTCAACCTAAAACCTTTTTAATTTCCTGGCCATTTTAAGATAAAAAATAAATAAATTGTCAGAGTCTGTCAGTGTCACAATGTTAATTCGGTCTGTCATGTGACGTGTGTGTATGTGGAGACGCCCTGGGCGGCGGGAATCCATTGCTGATTCCTGGCCACCGTAGGCGCGGGCTTGCGGACGACGAGTAATGGGCAGCTCGCCGTCCGGTAAGGACCAGGCCCGGGTCGACGGCGCGTTGTGTTCCACGCGCGCCTCAAAGAGATGTCAGCAGTGACGGGGTCCAATAGGACCGATGCCGCCGGGGTCGCGGGTAGTTTGAAAGAGATACCGTGGCCCTGGCACGGGCAGCTGAAGGAACATGGGTGGGTTTTAGTCAGTAAAAGTCTGACACGCCCTCCCGCTCCGCCCAGAGTGGGAGAAGTCATTTGATGATTTCCCATCCACAAAAAAAAAGGAGACAAAGTAGACCTTAAGGTGATTAACAAATTTTGGCTGTGACTGTTCTATAACTTGACAGGACTTTCGTGAATGTGATCACTATTTGAGTTGAATAAGGAAGTTACGTTTATTTAGTTTGTTATCACTTGGCTTTTATGGTGCTTACCTCGTCTAGTAGTCAAGGGAATCGTAAAAATAAATCATTGTAGTAGGTTGAGGTCTCAATCAACGTTGACAACAGCATGCAGTATCTTTATAGAATCTCTGTGTTTTTTTTACTTTGAAAGAGCCATGAAGTCCTGTTGAAATAACAGCGAGGGTGTGTCTATAAATCATAACAAGACATACGTCATCATAACTACTCAGACTGGGCACAAAGCCATCATTAAAATAAGATAAGATAAGATAAAGATTTATTTCTCATCACAATATAAAAGTACATTTTCAAAATACGATCAAGAACACATAATATTTTTAATTATACTGTGGGAGACTGGTGCTTAAGCTAGGCGTAAGGCCTGTATTTCAGGACACCAGGTCTCCACCCCTTCTGAGGCAGTTACATTTAATTAGAATTATAAACTCATACAGAAAAAAGCGGCCGAGTGCGTGTCGGACCATGCACAATGAAGGGTTCCGTAGTTGAAAAGAATTTACCCCTAAAACAAACTTAACAATTTAGTTGAAAAACATGTTCTCCCTTAAAAGTTGCGGTCAATTCTCCAATTGTGCATTTAAGTTTGTAATCCAAAAAAAAAAACTTATTTGATAAAATTACAAATTAACGGTTTTCGGACTTTTTCCTTTACTTGAAGTAAGACCTTGCTTCTTGCCAAATTTCATGATTCTAGGTCAACGGTAAGTACCCTATAGGTTTTGATTTACTTGAGAGTACCAAAATATGTCGCATAAGTGGCCGTATTTTTTATTGCGTTGACTAAAAAGCTTGATTTTTTAGAGAACCAAGGAATCCTAGACCTACGTATTTGTTATTAATTTCAACTTGATACCTCCACATGTACCTGAGAAAAAGGGTCTTGACAGACTGACAGACAGACACAGACGGACAACAAAGTGATTCTATAAGGGTTCCGTTTTTTTATTTTAAGGTACGGAACCCTAAAATTGAAGTAAACAATAAACTGGTGAAGTTTTATGAACCTACTTCCACACATACCAATAAAGACATTTCTTTGTGCAGCATTAATTTATACTACACAGGACACCGTTACGCGTAAGATCTAGATGCGAGGATAACACTGGGTTTTGATGCCCCAATGTGCGCAAAATAGATGTTTTTCTGTTTCTAACATTACTTATTGTAGCCGTTTGTTTTTCCTGTGTAATAAAGTAAAATAATTTTTTTTTTTTTTTTTTTTAATATCAGTATTTTTGTGTTTTCTGGCAAAATTTGCAAAAAGAAACTCTTATAAACTTACTGCTTTTCTCCAGTGTCCGTCAGTCTCTCTACCCGTAGCAGATTTTTGAAGTGTAAACTTCTTTATGCGCATTCAGCGACTTTTGGTAGGGCAAAATCTACGGGTTCGCGTCACCTCGTCACTGCGACACCTCGACACCAGTCTTCATTTCTGTCGGCAGTCTCCATGGGTAGTCATGACTACCAATTTTTTTTTATCTGTAAGAGATGAGATACGTCAGTGAAGTGAAGTATTTACAGCAAGAAGAAATTAGTTGCCATGTTAACAGTACGAGTAATTCATAAGGACGTAATTGGGGAAAAAAATAAAAATGGTTTCACCGAATTTAAAAGATAGGTCACCGCGTTTTGTGTCAAGTGAGACCTTTTAATTTTTTTATAAATATACTTTTATGTATGTCTGTTTTCCCATTACTTATAGAAACCAAAAAAAGTAATTAAGGCATAGGTGAATTTTTCAAAAATGCTTCTTGGTATAAGAGTACAGAAAAAATGCGATGCAAAATCCTTGAGGCACATTTACGATTACCGTACGTCTCTCATTTCTGTTTAAAAATGAATAAATATAGCATCTGTAGATGTGACCCTCGTGATGGTACGCTTACCACAAATTATCATCTGCATGACCAAAACAGACCGTCCATACATTTCCTTTATTTTCCAGAACTAGGTTGCCAGGAGAGATACCCACTACATATGGCAGAGCTTTCGGTAATTCAAGTTCACTGCAGTTAGCATAACAACGTTGCTACTTTAAGCCGGTGTTCTGGGAAATCGTGGTACAGACACCTGCAATCCTTTTGTAATTGGCTACCCCCCATTATCTGAGGTAGGTATTTTGAAGCATGATATGTAGGTGCCCAATTAATGCAGGTCTCTTTACCTTAAGGTGATCGCGCTGTGGTGCCCAACGAAATTCAAATTTTCTTGCGTTTTTTGCAAAGGGCAGTGACACGTTGTATCTTGATCAAAATATGATTTACTACAATAAAAAATATGTATTTACATAATTTTAACTGTTAAAATTATGTAAGTCAATACATAATTTGACGCGAATTAATCAAGACTCAATATACACATATATTATATATAATTTCAACATGAATGATGTATCCAATATTTTGTAACCATATTTTGATTTAAAAGAGTGTCCATGGAGTTTCTTGCTCGTTCTTCTCCATAGGTACCTACTACGCTTTGGAATGGCAACTAATTTCATCTTTCCGACTGACCGACCTCGTAACAATTCCAAAGTACTATTTAGTAGTAGTATTTTAATAGTATTTTAAATAAATGCTTCGAGTTTGAATTTGAGTTGATGTAGAGTAAAAAAAAACCGACCAAGTGCGTGTCGGACCACGCACAATGAAGGGTTCCGTAGTTGGGATGAATTTATCTTAAGAACAAACTTAACATTGTAGTTGAAAAACATGTTCTCCCATACATTTCAACTGTAAATGTAAGTTTGTCACAAAATTGAGATATTTACCATGTTATTTTAAGACCACAGACTTTTTATAGGTTTTCCTGTAATCTACAGGTAAAGAACTATTTTCTGTATTTTTTTTTGAATTTTAGGCTCAGTAGTTTCAGAGATAAGGGGGGGAATGGTCAATTTTCGTCTATTTTCTTAAATAACTTTGAAACAATTTATTAATTTTTTTTAATAAAAGTATATTTGAGACCCTTGTAGTAAGCCCTTTCATTTGATATTACATGGTATAGTTTGCAAAACTTTTATTTTTTATTTTCTTATTTGCCCCCCAAAAGTGACCCCCATAATCAAAATTCATTTATTTACTTTACCCGTCCGTGTTTGGGTCACAAACGTTCATATGAGTACCAAATTTCAACGTAATCGGTCCATTAGATTCGAAGCAAATTGGCTGTGACAGACAGACAGACAGACACACAAGTGATCTTATAAGGGTTCCGTTTTTCCTTTTGAGGTACGGAACCCTAAAAACATACTTTTTTAAAGTGGGGTTTTATAAAGTGGGAACACTTAAACAACGCTGGCAAGGAACTATCTGTACAACTTCAGTGAAAACGTCAAGATCATAGTCTTTAAAGACACCAAATCTCCCTAATTTCTTCATTACAGTGTGTTTGTGTATCGTGTCTATCCATAACCTTATAGCGTTCCGATAATCCGACAGCCATGTAACAAAAACACATTAATACGGAACCACGTAAGCTCCACTTGTGTCGTTAAACTTGAACGAACTTTGCTAAATCCACTCACAACATCGCTAAAGCTGTCATACTGATTTCGTGTGAGATGTTCTTATAGCTCTCAGCAAACTTGTGCTTATGACTGTCAGGTTGCAGGTAGGAAGTATTAGTTGTTTTGGCCTGATCCTAAATGGATCAAAAACTTTTTTATTTTCAAATTTTCAAATTTTACGAGTATCTTTTCCACTATGTAAATATTGAATCTTGAGCTTTTGCTGACTTCAGCATGAATATATAGCAAAAAAACTAAAAAGCTGTAAATGGCTGACTTTTACCTTGGCCAGAGGCTTAGCATTGCCATACAACGTAGCAATGCCGCTAGTCTCTTGGGTACTTTACCAGTCGACAACGATGCGGAGGAATTTTTCGATGCCGTATTTTAGTTTTTTAATAGTTTTAGTTATGTTAGGATATAATTTTGTTATTTTAGGTTATGTTTATATTACATTTAAAAAATAAATTTAAAACTTACAAAAAAAAAAAAAGCTGTAATAACCTACGTGTTAGAATTTTCGCGCGAATTTTATCTGTCTGAAAACTGTCACTTTATTTCTACGTATTCCTTAAAAAAGCACATAATATGCTTTATTGATTCTGAATTAAATAACTACACACATAATCAAAGAAAAGCATGCTGAAAATGAAGGAGCTCTTCAACTATTGTGAATTACCTACACAATTCCGAACCCCGTCTCCTAGACTATAAGCTATTTGTTTAGCGAAACAGTGAAGGTATAGGAAATAGGTCATTGTGATGTATTCTACTAGCTACGTGTTATTTACGGCTTCGACTCCGATGCACTTAGCATGTTTACAGCTGCGACTTTATGTTGAAAAACAAACTGTGAGCGAGAGAGTTATTACACGAACAGTAAGTACCGTGTGAATGTTTTTAAAGAACATAACATCGAAGGTGTTGGCTGAGATGTATTTCTCCAGTGTTGTTGTACAGTCCTACCAACTTATATGTGAACTGAAAGAGGACGGCACCGTCGATGCGTCGACACGATCGAATGACATGCGTCGGAACAATCGAATGAAATTTCAACATGACGGCCGTAGTTCCAATTTTCGCCATTTAACAGATAAGTTGGTAGGAGTGTACCTATTTACCATTTAAAATTGTGCCTATTGCCACAACAAGCTTTTAAATAAAGTTTTTTTATGCATGTCAATGCACTTTGGTTCATGAAAAGTAAAATGAGGTTTCATGAACTTAAATCATCATCATCTTTTTTATTTTCGTTTTTTTTTCGTCGATTTTCATCGTCTATTGACTATTAACAATTTGCATAAACATCAAGCAAAAAACTAACTTTTGTCCACTACGCGGAAATACCCTTTTTTTTTTGTGGATGGGAAATCATCAAATGACTTCTCCCGCTCCGGGCAGAGCGGGAGGGCGTGTCAGACTTTTACTGACTAAAACCCACCCGTGTTCCTTAAGTTGCCCGTGCCAGGGCCACGGTATCTCTTTCGAACTACCCACGACCCCGGCGGCATCGGCCCAATTGACCCCGTCACTGCTGACATCTCTTTGAGGCGCGCGTGGAACACAACGCGCCGCCGACCCGGGCCTGTTCCTTACCGGACGGCGAGCTGCCCATTACTTGTCGTCCGCAAGCCCGCGCCTACGGTGGCCGGGAATCGGCAATCGATTCCCGCCGCCCAGGGCGTCTCCTACGGCGGCTAGGGGCGCGAGGGTGCGGCTGTTGCCTCTCCCTCACGCGTTCCGCTTCCTCCTTCGCGAGCATTACTGCTTCGCAGAAGGAGGTGACGGCTTCCCATACACTCTCGCTCCGCACCATGGCCTGGACCAGGTTTACGCGGAAATACCCTGAGTTACAGATCACCCATGTCCTATCGAAAAGAGCGAGAGCGAGTGATCTGTAACTCAGGGCCCTCCTACTTCAGACACCTTTCTCTATTTAAGATTGTGCATTTAATAACTAGTGCCTGTAATACTGATGTTGAGATAAATAAAATTTTATGATTAATAATGGCACAACTAAGGCTTGCTTAGTATTATTTCTAACTAATGGGAAAGAACAGGAAAGCTGAAAAATGACAACATTATCGCTGGTAACTGTCAGCTGTCGATCTGTTGAAGGTTGTCAAGGATACTTACATACTAAAACTAAAACATACTTACATTTAAAAGAGTGTCCGTGGAGTTTCTTGCCCGTTCTTCTCCATAGGGATCTACTACGCTTTGGAATGGGCAACTAGCTTCAGCTTTCTGACTGACCGACCCATTGACAATTCAAAAGTGCCTGTAATTGGTTTATTTGAAATAAATGCTTTGAGTTTGAGTTTACTAAACAGTAAAAGCCCTCTCACTATAAAAAAATATGGTGTTTGACAGGTAAACAACACCAGCGACGATATGACTCCTAGCGGGATAAATTGGCAATGTGTCTCCCCATTAACTTACTTCAACAAAGATAATAACTACAATGTAATATTTCTGAAACCGAACAGTCGGGTAAAATTTTCTCTACATCCCTCTTCACGGTCCTTCCTTTGTTCTGTTCCATAGACAAATAAATCACAACAGGACCTACTTTCACTCATTTTCCCATGAAAACAGACAAAATAAATGAAAATTGCGAAGGGTTCGCGGTACCTTCATCTCTTCGACAAAGGACATGGCCCACATCATGTAGAGGAAAATTGCGTCTCCTGTGTACCTCAGAATGTTTTGAAGTTAAAAAGAAGTTGATGATCATTTAAGGGCTATTGTTGTATTTCTGTGTGTCTGCGTTTGATTTCAGAAATGAAAGAGTTATTGCTACTGTTTTACTTTTATATTGTATATCGCTATCCTATACAGTGTGTATCAGAAAGGTGTGGTCAAATTTATTATTAAAGGGTGTGGTACAGACCATACAACTGAACAACTTTCTCCATGGGACCAACATCTTAATTGATGATGATTTATGGTCTGTAACATACCCGTAAGTTTTCACACCTTTCTGATTCATCCTGTAGAATTAGCTCCTAGTTTTATAGCTTTTCATACAAAAACAACTAAAAATGTAAGTGTATAAATACTAGAATCTCGACAGTATTTCCTATTCACACATATAATTATTGTTTTATAATTATGGGGATCAAACACTGTTCAACCTTTGCGACAGAAATTCTATAAGGGAACATATTGGCGATCTTGACGTCACAACATCAAATATGGACGTTGTTATCCATTTTTGTAAAATACCTACTTTCTACTCGTAAGATCCCTCTTACGGTATTCAAGAGAAGGAAGGAATCCCCAATTTTTGGGGACAGCAAGTATGTATAGTATTTTTCATAAAATAACCTTTAATAAAAGTACCATGGCAGTGTTTTAATAAAAATTCTTTTTATGTACTCTTCCTTAGATCCTCATCATAATGAAATATGAAAAATGCTTATAGCGATGTTGCAAAACGTTTTTTTTGCACAAATATTTGTATGGCACACAACATAATTAAGCAATGTTTTTTTATCGTGATTTTCTTTCGCATCGATGTTATACAACGTGTCATTTTGCATCCTCGTATAATTTAAGGGTGTGGTATAGACCAGGGATCTGTAAACTACGGCCCGCCAGTGCCATCAATCCGGCCCGCGACAGCTTCAGACCAGTGTCATCAATTTGGCCTGTGACAGCCAATGTCTTATTGTTGTTACTGCAGCTGTGATAAGTTGAAGAAGAAAACACAGAATGATAATAACTCGGTTTTATTTGCTTGCAAGGTAAACCTTAACGACAGAAATGATGACGCAGAAAACTTAAGTATCTAAGCTTAAGCATATTAATAACTAACAAATGTTTATTTACACTAATCTCAGTAAAACAAAAAATACTAATGAGATTTATGTAATTGTGATTTTCCACTGACAATAGTTTGTAGTTGTGGATCAATTTTACTTTTACCAATTATTAAAAGAGATTTAAGATGCTCATCGGTTAATTTAGATCTGTAAACATTCTTTGTGTACTTCATCTTAGAAAACATTTTCTCACACAAGTAAGTAGTACCAAAAACAGAAAACAACCCTCGAGCAAATATATGCATGTCGGATTCGGTCAATAGTACGGACGCGTAACGAATCGCAAGCGCGCCATAGGCGACATCACGTGAGGTGCCCACGCCTACAGCGCGCTTCTACAGAGTCGTGATGTTCTTACCTCATGGCGAGCAGGACAGTCTAGTGTCGGATCGCATCGAGGCAACATCGGGGTTGGTACGCCACGGAACTGTATTCGATTCATTGTGCTTAGTGATTGTGTTAGATTCTGATTTTAAACACCGTGTATCGCACCCAGTGTGTTTTCATTACACGAAACCCATCTTCTGCCCACATGTCTGTCTAAATCTAACTGAGTAAATCCTGACTTTCCGACATGCAAATTATCAATTTGTACCAGTGGAAGGCTCCTATAAAATTCCAACACAGATGAATTTTTATATTTTTTCTTAATCATATCACTGCACTGTAAATCAATAATTTCCATTTGCGACTAGTCTAGAAACATAGTTAAGGGCAGAATAATTAAAACTGTTTTGGCCCTTGAAACATACTGAAAAAATCATTATGGCCCTAAGGCTTTAAAGTTTGGAGACCCCTGGTATAGACCATCAAACCGAACAACTTTTTCCATGGCACCAACATCGTAATCGTGAAAAAATAATCAGCCGGCCCATACATTTGCCTCGAGTTGGTATTGAAGCTTTCTATGGGGCAGTTGAAAATGTTTTTGCGATTACGATGTTGGTCCCATGGAGAAAGTTGTTCGGTTTGATGTTCTGTATCACATCCTGAAATTTGACGAGGATGCTATACGACACGTTGTATATTGTTTTTGTTTGTTAATCCTAGTCTCGCAGTTCCAGTTCCAGACAAAAGTACTCTGCGCATTCTTATACAAATAATTGGCTTGTGGTTGATAATGGTACTGATATTATACCAGGAATAACAGGCATTGCAGTTGTTTCAGTCAAACATATTACTATATTAGGACTGTGTAGAGAATAAACCTTTATATCGTGGCTGTAGAAAACTTTGAAAGTCACAGCTTTAGAGCCAATGTCATTATGTGCGATTCTGTGTCGTCGACAACAATCGTAGACAGTCGTGGATGTCATGTCCCTTGTCTAGGCGCACCAATCAAATTGTCAGTCAGGACTTTGAACGACTTCTTTCGAACAGTTTTTTCTTCGAATTTTAAGAAAGTAAACAACAATACCAGACTAATATTTTTTCTCTTTATTTTATTAACAACCCACAAGAGCTTACCATGAACTTGTTTGTGGAGTGGAGCTCATTAATTCGATTTCACACGAATTTCGCCGAAAGTTGGCGAGTGTGGTAGTTGAAAGAATATTTTCCATTGAAAAGCTGATGCTATATACATAAGTGGAACTGTAGAGGTAAATTGTCCAACCAACTTACTCATGTACCTTGTTGCAGAATCATTTATTATATTCAACTAGCTGCGCCCCGCGGTGTTACCCGCGGTTTATGAGATACACTAAAACGTGTATTATTTAATCGGTGAGAAAAGTATTCACAAAAAAATTGCTCATCCCACGGGAACACTACATTTTTTCAGGATGTAAAATAGCCTATGTGTGCTATATGTACACAGGATGTCTGCTATTTCCACACCAAATTATATCAAAATCGGTCGAGCCGTTTGAGTTTGAAAGAGTAACAAATATATTTGAATTCCTTGCTCATCCCACGGGAGCACTACATTTTTTCAGAATAAAAAGTAGCCTATGTGTTAATTCAGCATGTGTGTGAATGTATGTGTGTTGTATAAGCTGTCTACATACCGAATTCCATCCAAATCGGTCCAGCCGTTTGAGCGTGAAGAAGTAACAAACATACACAGACACACACACACACACACACACAAACTTACGCCTTTATAATATTAGTGTGATAGTGTAATTATTTATTTGTTATTTTTTGTATTCAAACCTATATTATTGTGATTTTAGTTTAGTTCGTGAACTTCCTGTGCTAGTCACAATAAATACTTTTTCTTTCTTTCGTTTTTTCTCTATTTTTCGAGATAAAAAGTAGCCTATGTGTTTATCCAGAGGGTCAGCTACTTCCACACCAAACTTTATCAAAATCGGTCAAGGCGTTTGTGTTTGAAAGAGTTGCAAGTATATTTGAATTTCTTGCTCATCCCACGGGAGCACTACATTTTTTCGGGATAAAAAGTAGCCTATGTGTTAATCCAGGGTATAAGCTGTCTACATACCGAATTTCATCTTAATCGGTCCAGCCGTTTGAGCGTGAAGAAGTAACAAACATACACACACACACACACACACACTCACAAACTTTCGCCTTTATAATATTAGTGTGATAGTGTGATAGTGTGATGTGATAAGTGTGATAGTGTGATTATTTATTTTTGTTTTTTTTTTTGTTTTCAAAGTTTTATTATTGTGATTTTAGTTTAGTTGGTGATTTTCCTGTGCTAGTCACAATAAATACTTTTTCTTTCTTTCTTTCTTTCATTCTCTATTTTTCGAGATAAACAGTAGCCTATGTGTTTATCCAGAGTGTCAGCTACTTCCACTCCAAATTTTCTTCAAAATCGGTCGAGGCGTTTGAGTTTGAAAGAGTTGCAAATATATTTGAATTTCTTGCTCATCCCACGGGAGTACTACATTTTTTCGGGATAAAAAGTAGCCTATGTGTTAATCCAGGGTATAAGCTGTCTACATAGCGAATTTCATCCAAATCGGTCCAGCCGTTTGAGCGTGAAGAAGTAACAAACATACACACACTCACAAACTTTCGCCTTTATAATATTATATTAGTGTGATAGTGTGATTTTTTATGTTCCAAAAGGAATTTATACTACGGATTCTCAGACCAAATAAAAAACCAAGACATAGCGCTGCGAACAATACAGTGAAGCATGCTCAAAACTATACCTCGCTCTGTATGTACACGCTCACACGCACACATTTACACCAAACTACAACTAAACTACACCTCATTAAGTGCACACACACGTTTCACATGTTTACTAAGCCGGCCTCACTTCACTGTTGACAGCGCTATGTCTTGGTTTTTTATTTGGTCTGAGTACGGATGTTCGTGGAAATGTGATTTCCTTTGAAAAGGTCAGTTGCGTAGTACCTGCACCGGCGCACGTGTATGTCCCTGATGTATGAACGAGGACAAAGCAATGAAGTATATAAGGCACGCAGCACATGGTATTCTGACTGACCCGCATGTTATGTATATCGCATCTTTGCGAGAAAAACGTGCTATCTCGAAAAAGGTATTTTATAGGAATCGAAATGTAAACTTAAAAAAAATATATGACAAGTAAATTAATGTGTTTTTACTTTTAATGAGATTCTACAATCGAATATTCAATTATCGTATAATAATAAAAGAACACCTTTTCCGAAATGTCACGTTTTTCTCGCAAAGAGGCGATTTGTATATTTTTATTCCGAGGAAATAATGGCTCTATAGGTACGGTGGTATCCGATGAGAGAGAAAGCAATAACTACCAGAGTAATACTGCCTATCTGTTAATGAATGTTCAACCTATCTGTTAAATTAAATGAAAATTAATGTAAATTTCACCCTTGAAACGAGTTTTAACAAAAAATAATTCATGTTTCATTGGTAAATTCCGAACAAGATCTGCGTCAACGTAAACACATTTGTTATTTTATGTTAAAATTATTTAAATTTTATTTCCGAACCATTTCGATACTTATTTTTATGATATCGCTCGTGGCTACGGAATTTTAATTTTTTGGGAAATTACTATTTACTTTTAACGTTGGCTTTAATAAAGTAAAATATTTCGTTAAGTGAAATTATTCACTTTCGACTGTTCAGTAATAAGAAAATTTTACTGAACTTTAAATTCTGAATTTTGGACAAGTACCAAATTAAGTATTTTCAATATGCAAGTACTGATATAAATGATGTCATTTGTTTTTGTCAGAGTTTTTAGTGTTTCAAGCAGTATAGGTTTATTTTACGCCACTAAGTGCAAGAACTATACGTATGTATTGTAAAATTAAAAGCAATACTAATGGCAAAAAAATCAAATAATATAAGCCCGTATGCCAAAAATAAATATCAAAACATAAAAGCAATTCCATCTATGCCAAGAAAAACGTTAAGATTGTCCCCTGAGACAGTTCAGAAAACATGTACTTCTATACATATATTATGACAAAATCGTTTTTCGTGTCTGTCTGTGTGGCCGTGTTGTTATTCTAAACTGCGCAACAGATTTTGATGTAATTTTCACTATTATTTAGAGAATTTATCCCGGAAGGTTTATATCTATAAAACTTCAATATTAAACTTACATGCAATAAAGAAATCTTGAAGTTTTGTCAAGCCGTAAACACCATGCGAAGCAGGGGCGGGTCGCTAGTATATTATAAGTAGTTATAGAAAGCTCAGTCTCGGTCCATTATTGCTTGGACCTTTAACCAAACGCTATTTACTTCAAAACGATTAACAGACCTTTGATAATGTACATACTGAGAATCACTCTATTTTTAACCGACTTCAAAAAGGAGGAGGTTCTCAATTCGTCGGAACCTTTTTTTTTAATTTTTTTTTTTATGTATGTTCCCCGATTACTCGAAGTTGGCTGGACCGATTTGGATTTTTTTTTGTTTTATTCGAGAGGGTATACATCACAGTTGGTCCCATATAAAATTGATTAACTTTGCTTCGGTAGTTTTTGAGTTAGCTTCAATAATACGTATTTTTTCCCCACTTTTATATGGATGACGTTCTAGTTTGTTTTGCAGGTAGTGGTATTAGAATTTGTGTGGGGTAGGTTCCACAACTAAAAAGTGAAAAATAAAAACTTTTTTACAAAAAAAAACCAACCGACTTCCAAAAACAACTACAAAGTGAAAAATAACTTTAATTTCGGAAGTCGGTGGCAAAAAACGAAAATACATTTAACGAGACACCGACTTCCGAAATTAAAATTATTTTTCACTTTGTAGTTGTTTTTGGAAGTCGGTTGTATTTTTTTGTAAAAATCTTTTTACAAATGTTGATATTTTGAAAAGTCTAATTGTGTCCTTAACCTATTGAACTATTTTAGAAACATACAGTCAGCAACAAAATCTCAACACAGTCAGCAATTAAGTTCGAATAACACGATTACTTTTACATATTTATCAAATCATACATTCATTATCATATTTGTCCATCGAATTTTGCTGCTGATCGTACCTAGTAGTACATACTTTTATAGAACGATCTTACTTTTGAGCTACGTCAACAGTTTTCTCACTAAGTATTGTATTGTTGATCTTTTCAATTAAATCAATAGTTTATATGAACACTAATTTAAAGTTCTAAGAATTAGCTTTGACTTTACACTACACCATTCATATTATTATTGCTTTCTGAATACGATAGTAAGTACGTACCTACCAGTTATCAACAAATTCACATACATGTAAAATCTCAGTGGATTTTACCACAAAACACAATTAATCAATAAATTCCCCCAGTATAACGTTTGCTTTGCGTTTCTTGCCGACTGTTTCCTCACTACTCCTCAATCCTCCTCCGAAATCCTCCAAACATTAATTTAACGTCGGAACGCTATTACATATTCCTGCCTCGAATTCCTCTTAACAAAATATATTTCAGTGATTTTGTAATGAGTTTTACGATACTAACTAAAATGTTACTTCAATTAAATTTTGTTCAATTAATGAAGAATATTTTGCTGTAATGTTAAATATAAACAAGAATTGAGCGTGTCAAAAAATACAACCGAATTGAGAACCTCCTCCTTTTTGAAGTCGGTTGATAATGGATCCTAGTTTTATAAAGTACTTATTTATAATATGAAATACGAGGTTTCTATGTAGAATATTTTTTAATTTAAAGGCAATTAATTAAAGGTAAACAATTTCGAAACATACATACTCTTCTGCCCAGCCTTTTCCCAACGAACGAAATTGTGGTCGGCTTCCAGTCTAACCGCATGTAGCTGAGTACCAGTATTTTACATGGAGCGACTGCCTATCTGACCTTCACAACCCAGTTATTGGGTAATTCAATACCCCTGGGTAAGACTGGTTGTTAGACTTTCGGGCTACTGACTACCCGTAACGACTATTAGAGATCAACGAATGACAGCCGGGACCAAAGGATTAACGTGGTTTCCAAGGCACGGAGGGGTATGTAAACATGGTCACCCATCCCTGGACCAAATGTCCGGTCCTGACTGATTGACTGACTCATTAAAGCAAACCACCCTTGAACCTAGAAAGCTGAAATTTTGCACAGAGGGTCCGTTTATAATGTAGACAAGGAATAAGGAAGGAATTCCCTATGTTTCCGTAGGATATTTTCTGACATCCACGCGGGCGAAGCCGCTGGCAAAAGCTAGTGTTAATTATGAACAATAACTGAACGTCTCAATATGGATCCTCGTTTCGTGAGGTACTTATACTCGTATATAATACGAAATAAGAGGTTTTTTTTTTAAATTAAAGGTTTTTCCAATGTCAAAACATACGACTCACATCCCTAAAAGCTTTTCCGCACTACACTCATTTGTATAATCACAAGGAGATGTAGCACAACGCTCGCAACATGTATTGTTACTCGTGCTGTAGGCGGACAAGGCAGAAATATTGAACCAAACACTAAATTAACTGCAATAACTACTATCCGTCCATCATCTTCATGGCCTTTCCCTACCCAGAAAGTGATAAATATCAATCAATCTACATATTTTTCTTAATTCCTGTTATATACCGAAAATATTTATTAATTTAATTCCTTTGGAAAACTTACAGCTAAACAAAACTTGATGAGATATTCAAAATGTGACTGACAGCTAATAACACAAGTAATACATTATTATGATTCCGTAGTAGATTTCAAATTAAAATGACAAGGACGTATTTCTTTTATAGCAGAAATCTAGCCAAACAAGAGCTTTCATCATATTATTATTCAACTACAACAACAACAGAACATCATAATAGAAATTCTGTTACGAAAAAATATCCTTGTTTCCGTTTTTCCCTACTTTTTCATGGACAAAGTTTAATATTGTAACTTTTGAACTCAATTCTGAGCGTAACTTTATTCGTAAAAGTAGTGCAATAGCATGAGATATAATATAATGTAACAGTGTAAGGTAGATAAGTTGTTTCTGAAAATACTAGCGAAAAAGCTTTAAAAGAAACAAATCTGTTGCAAGCTCGATATTGTTGTTAAGTCGATGTAAGATTGTAAGACAAATAACAATGGGCGTAGCAGTTTGCTACGCCGTAGCAGAAGCTACACTGGCGTAGCTGAAATGCTACTTATCTCGTAGAGCGAGAGTTGTGAACATACCTTTGGCCCAGTTGAGTTTACGACTACATGATGGTGTATAATATTTAAATAGACTACTTAATACTTACAATACACACGAGTTTTTTATTACAATCAAAATGTTCCATTTATTACCAAGCTTACATAAGAACACAGTTCACACACTGGTTTACAGCCAAAACCCCGATTTATATGTTAATACTTTAGTTTAAATTAATATAACAAGTCATATACTCGAAAGTTGTAGGAACATATCTGCGACAAATTCCTTGACCCAATTGCAAGAGTGACGGTTTGTGATCACAGAATAATGCGAAGTCACCGTCGTAAATAACTTTGCAAGCCTTCATAAACACTGAGACAGCGGCTTTAATCTGTCACTCCGTTGTTTTGGAATGAACAAACACAATTTTGATAATTATCGCGTTTCCTCTCATGCAAGTGCTAAGAAATTAAAATTTTATTACATTAACTTGTGCTGTTTTTGATAAGCATAAATGACAAAGGAGATAATATATGCGTGTCTGTTTTGCATCTCGTGTTCATGGTTTACTGATTGTTAAATTTTAGTAAAAATAACAAAGCCTTGGGCAGTGATGGCCCAGTGGTAACGGCCGCGACTTACGGAAGTCGTAGGTTCGAACCCTGAACGCTTTATTTCGTGTAAATTATTTCATCACCACTGCTCTCAATACGGTGAAGGAAAACATCATGAGAAATGGCATGTCCTAGAACCAAAAATTCGAAGACATGTGATATCTACCAACCCGCACTGGGCCCGCGTGGTGGATTTCGGCCCACTCCCTCTCATCGAGAGGAGGCCTGTGTCCCAGCAGTGGGAACATTATAAGCTGATAATGATTATGCTAACAAAGCCTTGAAACACGATCAGTGATTGGAAATACAATGTGTGAATTTTATCATGATTTATAACTTTCATGTTTTCGCAGGCAAAGAAGAGAGCAAATCTATTGCCACTATCCGGACACAAGTACTGAAAAGGCCAGCTACTATTAATTGACAGCTGTGGCTATCCCAAACGTTACAGCTCAGCTATCTTGTTATGGTGTCTAGGGTTCCTTACCCGAACAGTGCCAAACAGAACCCTATTACTAAGCCTTCGCTGTCCGTCTGTTTGTCAAAAGGCTGTATGTATCTCATGAACCGTAATAGGTAGACAGTTGAAATTTTCACAGATTGAAAGTTAAAAAAACTTTTTTACAAAAAAATACAACCGACTTCCAAAAACAACACTACAATATGAAAAATAACTTTAATTTCGGAAGTCGGTGTCTGGTTAAATGTATTCTCGATTTTTGCCACCGACTTCCGAAATTAAAGTTATTTTTCACTTTGTAGTGTTGTTTTTGGAATTCGGTTGTATTTTTTTGTAAAATAGTTTTTATTTTTCACTTTTTAGTTGTGGTACCTACCCCACACAAATTCTAATACCACTACCTGCAAAACAAACTAGAACATCATCCATATAAATTGGGGAAAAAATACGTATTATTGAAGCTAACTCAAAAACTACCCAAGCAAAGTTTATTAATTTTATATGGGACCAACTTTGATGACCCTCTCGAATAAAACAAAAAAAACGAAATCGATCCAGCCATCTTCGAGTAATCGGGGAACATACATAATAAAAAAAAAAAATGATCCGACGAATTGAGGACATCCTCCTTTTTGAAGTCGGTTAAAAATTAAAGGGGGTCCCCATACAAGAAACGTGTTTTTTTTAAACGGAAGTATTTTTTTAAATATGTAGTGTTAAATATTGTATGATGGTACGGAACTCTTCGTGTGCCAGTCCGACTCGCACTTGGCAGGTTGTTTATGTTGTTTTCCGTAGTAAAATATTAGTAACTTTTTTTAACTTTCATTGACACACAATTTTAAAGCCAACACAGTCCCTAAATAAATCATTGTTGACCGAAGTTAAATTCAATTTGACAGGCAGTAGTTTACCAAAAGGCCGATGCCTAATTTGTAATCATTTGGCGAACAGAAAAACAATATGGTTCGTTAAGATCCGTGTTGAATTGTTGACTAACTGAAATCACAGCAGCTATGCCGCCGATTCAACGAAATATTGTTAATCCGATTTCGTTTATAACCGAATGAAGCCGTAATTTTAGGATATTTGAGAAGATTATGTTGTTATTTGAATTTTAATAATAATAATTTCTTTTAAATTTAGTTTAATTAGACTTAAGGTATTTGTTGTTCTTTTTTTCAAACTCAAACTCAAAGCATTTATTTCAATTAAACCAATTACAGGCACTTTTGAATTGTCAAAGAGTGGTCAGTTAGTCAGAAAGTTGAAGCTAGATGCCTATTTATCTTTTAACTTTTAATACGTCATTTAAATACTTACCTTTATTTTATTTTATTCCATATTTAGTTTGTTTTGTTGTGATTTTATACGGTTGTATTGTTCCCATGCAATGTGACGAAATATGTAATATTTAATGTTATTTTATTTTTTAACCAAATTCAAAAAAGTAGGTTCTGTATTCGACCCGTATGTATATTTGTATGTCCGCGATTTTCTCAAAAACCAATGAACCAATTTTGATGATTCGTTCACTAACGAGATCTGCATACTTTCAGGAAGGTTTTAGTATATACTTTATGTAATTATTCTTATGTACGAAATTGTATGCTTACTTATGTAATTGTGTATTCAACTAAAAATGGAAAAATAAATTTACTTAAAAAAAAAAGTAAAAACCGACTTCAAAAACCAAAAACGAATAAAATAACTTTCATAAAAAAACTTATCAGCTTCTGAAGTCGGTGTCTTCAATTATTCAATGCACCTTAGCTTGGCACCGACTTCAGAAGCTGTTAAGTTTTTTGTGAAAGTTATTTTATTCGTTTTTGATTTTTGAAGTCTGTTTTTACTTTTTTTTAAAGTAAATTTATATAATCTAATTTTATTTGGGAATCTTATTATGTATAAAATTTTTATTGTTAAAATTGAAATGAAATTAATTGAATAGTGGTTCACCTTTTAAATTGTTATGAATGTTTTGCGTGCCTATAAGTGAAGAATAGTGTTTTTCTGAGGACCTAAAAATGCCACGGCCACCCACTGGACCCAACTCATGTAACATAATATCTATAATGTATAATTTGCCTAGCCTTTTCCCAATAATCAGATGCAGCTGAATACCAGTATTTTACATGGAGCGACTGCCTATCTGACCTCCACAACCCATTAACTGGGTAATACGATACCCCTTGCTAAGACTGCTTGTCAGACTTTCGGGCTTCTGACGACCCGTAACGACTGTCAAAGATCCATAACTGACAGCCGGGACCAACGGCTTAACGTGCTTTCTGTATATATATATATATACTATACGTTTGCCATCGACTCGGAAAGTAGAATGGATCAAAAAAATATTTTGAATCATAACTAAACATTCTAGTATACATTTTTGCATATTGACACACACAGTGGTTTTGGCCTTTCTCCCACTTTTTTTTTAAATTACCAAACAATAATAGTTTATTGTTAAATTTTAATATTTTGATGCTTACCGTGTAGCATCATCCATTATATTTACTCATCAACCGAAATACGGCCAGTGTTCTTCTGAATAAAAAATTCAGGCCGATTTTGAAAATATTTTGCCCACGCGGGCGTTAGGAATGTGCCAACATGAGCTGTCATGCGCATGATACCTATATTGTGCTATTTTTAAAATGCCTCGTTCGAACTCAGTCAGCCTTCACTCATACTGACATTTTGGCTGACGTGTGCAGGCACTCCGGGTGTTCGATACAACCACAGTCTATACATTATACAGTCGTCCGACGAATCCCGAGCTGCATACGAAGTTCGGCGAACTACGTTTGTAGCTCGAGCTCTCGTCGGACGACTGTATGATGTATATATACTGTGATACAACGCAGCATGTTTCTTTTGGCACGTCCCTATTATCGAAATAAACGCCGCCAGCATATTTTTTCAATACATTTCACAAAACAAGAAAGGTCTAGTTGCAGAAGTCCCTTAGTCCAAAAATCGAGTTTTGGGTACAATAGAGCGAGAAAAACTTAAATAAACGTTGGAAATTTTCCATCTGAAAAAAGGGTTCTAAATTAAACGTCAGTGTATTAATAATAAATCAACTTATATTTTTGAGATTAAGAAATGAATTAACATGCTCACTTATTTTCAAATAAATCAACTATTTATGTGATTGGTCGTAATGACTAGACTTAGCCTCTTTTTACACTTATTCTACGGATTTAGGCACTTTGGTTTATTATTTATCGGACTTAATACTTAACCTAACAATCGAAACCTAACAAATGGACTCGGACTTAGTGACTTTATGAGCTAAAATGGTTGCACTTTTTGGGTCAAACAAGCTATACATAGCGACTTCTTTGTAGTGAATTGGGACCTAATTACTTTAAAGTAAAAAGAAGAAAAAAAGGGTATTATAATTTTAACATGTTATAGACGTTGTCGTGATGGCCAGTGGTTACGGCCTCGACCAATGTGACTTTTTCAATTCATATGTACTTTCTGAGTTAATCTTAGACATTACTGACATCTGTGAAGGAAAACAGCGTGAGGAAACCTAGACTAACACCCATATTCTAAGTCGTAGCCTCGAAAGCTCCTCGACTCACAACTCGGTCGAGGCGGACCTCAAGGCGTGCCTCCAAAGATCCTCAAAATCGGTATTCACAGTCGTAAGATTAAGGAAATTATGAGGTTCCTCGAATGAGTATGAGTCGAGGTGAAACGTCACGAAAACGTCATTGTTTGGAGAAATATTCCATTTATATGACCTAATTATAGTTCCTCAATTCAAACTCACCTCGAATAATATACGCAGTTAAAATTATAGTTAATATATATAAGTCTGAAATCGCCAACCCGTCTTGAGCAAGCGTGGTGATCAATGCTCGTGCCTTCTCTGTATGAGAAGAGACCTTTGCCCTGCAGTGGGACAATACTAGGCGGGTATTATTATTATTTTGGTAAACAAGTTTTGTTTCTTAGCTCTTTGGCTAGTTTAAGGTACATTAATGGGCCCAAGACAAGTCAATATGGCGTGAGTGGTGAGTTTTTATCACGAAGAATGAATTTTGTGAGGAGAGATTTCTTATTGTTATTGTTTTTTTTTGTCTTTGTCATATCTCTGGACTCTGAGGTCCCGGGTCTTTAAAAGGCGTACGAGGAACCGATCAATGAAATGAGGCACCAACCGACGATTATCCCTGTATGCACTATGCAAGTGCACCTAAGGACAACCCCCGGTTGGTGCAGGACTATTACAGGATATGGAAACAAAGATATTGGACTATGAATTTGGGTGGCTAAATTCGACTGGTTGCCTAGAACTATGAAAGGACTATGGCCCCTGTCTGATCAATGTTTTATTACACGGAGAAAATGGCAGGGGATGAATTGCCCACTCAATAATGGGCTCCCGGAAACTGTCGCTCGCATTTAGTGACGTAGCGACAAGGGAGCAACATATTCTGAGGTGCTTGAGGAGTAGAGAGGTATTCCACGGCTCTCAGAACAATCCCAGAGCCCGGAAGATGGTCAAGATCCCTGCAAGCACTTACTGGAACACTTCCTTCCTTCGAGCTCGTTTGACATTGCGAACCTCCACTTAAGCCGGCCAATAACGGCAAAAATGAGGTGGGAGCAATGTTTCTCATAAGTGTTAATGAACACTGATGAGGACAGCCGGTCGATAAAGGCAAGCCAGAGGTGAGGAATATGACTTCACCCGGGCGATAGGGTTCGTGGGGTCGCTACTGCTCAACAGCACATGCTGCCCTGCGGGTTTTTGTATCTATCTTGGTCTGGCTCCTCACCCAAGACCCGTTTCGGCAAAGTTAACTCTACCGGCACATACGAGTACCTAGAGTACGGAGCGCGCAAGCCCCACCATGACCATAATGTAGAGATACCGGCGGTGGGGTTATTATACACGTTGGTGGTATCAGATTAAAAAGTCCCTATGTAGACTTAGGGACTTCTGCAACTGAGTCCTTCTTGCACATTAAGCGCTAACAATGACGTATACATCATTGAGCGTCCAGAGATCTTTGTAGCACTGTACGTCTTTGTAAGGTTACAAAGCGGAAAGTGTTTTGTCTTCTAAATTATTTAGATTTTTTTTTTATTAACTATTTTTGTAAGTAATTAGTTGTTTTTTTTATTATAATTGTTAGGCTCGCGTTTGACCACAATCTCAACTTATGGTAAGCGCAGATGTGGTCGACAATCAATGGGTCTCAATCGGATGATTTCAGGTGAGAATTTGGTAAAAACGTATTATTTTCAACAACCACAAAGCATTTCTCTTCATTTCACAGTCATTTATTAAAATACTAGCTATTACCGGCGTCTTCGTCTGCGATCCAGGTTAAAAAATAACCTATGTACTTACCCCGGTCATGGAGTATGAAAGTATTTCACAATTTTAACTAGGTTTTGCATAAAGATACTACACTACTAGATATACATCTAGTATCTGTGAGCAAAAGCAAAAACATTTTCGGGTTTCGCTAATCCTGTAGTATAGATTCTTTGAACTCGAGACGGGTACCTACTTATGTTAGGTGGAATTTATGATGAACGCAATCAGATCAAACTCTTAGGAAGTTTGCTCTAATTAATCAAACATCTTTGGGTAACTTACCATTGTTAAACATCCGCCTAAACTCCTGTTTATGTACTTTAAACAAACAAAACAACTTGAACTTTACATGTTATCGTTTCTCATGTAAGGTTTTAACAAATATTTGGGATCATCCCTCCTTTCTTGGAAAGTCTAGGAAGGTTTCAATTTTTATTTTAAACCCAACACAATTCGACACTGCATATTTCTTACAGAAACCGATTTTCTCTGTAAAATAATAATAATTAGGTTTAAATTTATTTTGTCTGGTCTCTATTTATTGGTTTATTCAATTGTTCAATTTATTGATTCTGGTATTCTGGTATATTTATAATAATGTTTTTATTATTCATATTACCATAAATGTCTGATAAAGGATATCCATTTTGGAAGTATGTAAGTAACTACCTAGTTCCTATCTAGTTCACTGAGGAGCTCGTGGCTAAGTAATAACATCCGCACGAGTCGATCCATCAGGTTAAGCTAGGCTTGCCGGGGTTGGTGCGTGGACGGGTGACCATTTTAATTTACATACCGAGACTCTTCCGTGCCTCGGAAAGCACGTTAAGCCGTTGGTCCCGGCTGTCATTCGTGGATGTTTGACAGTTGTTACGAGTCGTCAAAAGCCCGAAAGTCTGACATCCAGTTTTAGTAAGGATTATCGTATTACCCAGTTACTGGGTTGTGGAGGTCTCTCTATGTAAAATACTGGATTTCAGCTGCACCCGGTTAGACTGGAAGCTTACCCCAACCTATTTTAGATTGATTTTGATCTACTTATGTTCACTATTGAATTAGGTAACGTTGTGTGGTACATAGTTAGTATTTTTGGATATCTTCCAACGTTAGGTCCAGTCCTTATTTGTTCACATGTCATTTGTAGTTGCTGAATATTATGTTGTCTTAAATAAAACATGACTTTTCATGTTGTGGGTTCGTTGGTCTAATGACGTCAGCCGGGCTTTAGGATTACGACATAGAGATACATTACGTATTTACTTATTTCCGTAGATGTTCTGCCCGTTGTAACTATGGCGTACTGTTTGTAACACAATCTATATTCTCGCTCATGCATGTTCTAAGTTGGAAGTTGATCTCATCCTAATGAGAACACCAAAGCATAAATATGGTATTATATACTAGTAGGTATTTATTTTCTTTAGTAAGGATTTATCTTATAATTTAAAAAGAAACAGACCTCTGATTCATTGTTTCTTCATAGACTAGTTGGTTAGCAAACACCGAAATCAATTGTTAATTATTTATAACCAACTTACTGGATAAACAATTTTTTGTTTTTTTTTTGGAGTAAATTAATAACCTAAAAATAACAAAATTATATCCTAACATAACTAAAACTATTAAAAAACTAAAATATGGCATCGAAAAATTCCTCCGTATCGTTGTCGACTGGTAAAGTACCCAAGAGACTGGCGGCATTGCCACGTTGTATGGCAATGCTAAGCTTCTGGCCAAGGTAAAAACCAGCCCTTGGGTCACGGGAAGTGTCAACCAGCCGCTTGGAGATTTCGTTGAATAAACCATGAGCACTCGGACCCGGAATCGGCTCGAAAATATAATTACCGATAAGGTTATTATACTTTCGCCGCTTGAGGTGGTTTTCCGCAGCCGCAGCAGCAGTGCCAGCACAGCACGCCGAGCCAGGAAGATCGGATGGCGCAAGAGTATCGACGCACGTTGCGTCCCACACTAAAGGCGTACCCACCTTCCATGGAAATAAAGACATGCCGTCCGGTCTCTTGCCATCGTCGCGTGCCAAACCATTGGGTTCTAATACAGCTGGAACGCCGACGGTGACAAGGGCTCGTCGGATGATGTCATTGATGTTCGCGTGCCGCGCAAAGCGACCCGGTTGCAAGACAGGCCGTGGTGTCCGAGGCTGTTGACAACTTCATTTTTTCATTTTTTGTTCATTAGAACCACGTCTTTATTTATCTATCTATGTTATATATATACGTATGTATATAAATGAAAAGAGAAGTCCTGACTGACTGACTGACTGACTCATCAACGCGCAACGCCCAGCCCAAACACTTGAACCTAGATTGCTGAAACTTTGCACAGAGGTTCTCAAGACAAGACAAGGAACACAAGAAATAAAACAGGGAAACAGGACAAGGAAAGGAAACAAGAAGACAAGAGGAGACAACAAAGAGGAAGGCAGGGAATAAGGAAGGATTTCCTGGTAGTACGTTCTTGTGGGATATTTCCCGACATCCACGCGGGCAAAGCCGCGGGCAGAAGCTAGTTACAATATATGTATGTGTTTCTCTATAAAATTATATGTAATCAGACGGATTCTTCGTATCTTCTTAGTAAGATATGTTTTAGATGTCCGCGTATTAGTACTCGTAAGAAATCTCTCTTCTACATTCCCTTTACTAGAACTAACTATGGTGCTAACACATTTATAAAAAGATCTTGTCGTTCATATGATAAATTAATGGCTACTAGTGAATGTGATTGCATGGATATTTTGCACGTTTCCCTCTCAAAAGTCAAGAACTCTGTTCGAGACGTTCTTGCAGCAAAATTATGATTTGTACTTTGATATTTTAATATTGTTGTTATTTTCATTTTCATTGTTGAATCATTTTGATATATATTTTTCCTTTTGATAGCTGCAATCGTAACTTTCTAAATTATCAAAATTTGAATTAATAATGTGTGGAAACTGTTTTGGATTATGTACCGTTTACTTATTATATTGTATCTGTTTGTTTCCCAAATAAAATAAAAATACATCGGTAAGGCCACTCGCTCACTTTACCAACACTGTATTATAAAATAACGAATAAAACTCCCCGTAACACCATTAATACATACTCTTTGTCCGTCACAAAGAGAATTATTTGTCGGAATATTCATAATTGTTTTTGAACCTTCGTTACAGTGAGGAGCATTAATATATTCTGCTTAAAGTAAGGCGCTTATTGCGAACGGTATTATGTCGGCCTTGTGTGTCCATTAGTTGTGCAGAAAAAATTGGCGTATTGCCTATATAAAATTTTTCATTTATCATTGTGTAACCTCCAAAAATATTTATGAAAGGGACATATTTAATTGATAATTTCAAAGCATAGTGACCTAATGATGTACGCTTTTTAAATTAATAAACCTCTAAAAACTTTTTGAGCTTCTCATAATAAATGTTTTTTAGAATGCGCCTTTTTTTAACTTTCTCTTTCTTGTTAACTTTCTGACTTTTTCTAACTGTTGGTCGCTGTCACTAAGTCAGAGCACCCTGAACAAATGGGTTAGGTTAGAACTGAGAAAAAACACGCGCGAGCCGAGCGAGCGATGCCGCGGCAACGGCCGGCGAACGCTACCTCAAAGTTGGTCTTAGTTACTTGGCTATTTAGTATTTTTGAGACACTAAAACTTTTTTACAAAAAAATACAACCGACTTCCAAAAACAACACTACAAAGTGAAAAATAACCGGTGTAAATAGTCGGTGTCTAGTTAAATGTGTTTTCGTTTTTTGCCACCGACTTCCGAAATTAAAGTTATTTTTCACTTTGTAGTGTTGTTTTTGGAAGTCGGTTGTATTTTTTTGTAAAAAAGTTTTTATTTTTCACTTTTTAGTTGTGTACCTACCCCACACAAATTCTAATACCACTATCTGCAAAACAAACTAGAACATCATCCATATAAAAGTGCGGAAAAAATACGTATTATTGAAGCTAACTCAAAAACTGCCGAAGCAAAGTTAATCAATTTTATATGGGACCAACTGTGATGTATATCCTCTCGAATAAAACAAAAAAAATCCAAATCGGTCTAGCCATCTTCGAGTAATCGGGGAACATATATAAAAAAAAAAAGAAAAAAAAAAAAAGAAAAGGTTCCGACGAATTGAGAACCACCTCCTTTTTGAAGTCGGTTAAAAATAGGAATTATTTGAGGTTAACAAAAAGAGGCGCATTCATTATATTAGACTGTGCATTTATATTTTTAGGAAAGCAAAATGGGAATTATTTGAGGTTCGATTAAATACATGCCTTTGTTAAAAGCCAAAACTTTTTTCGACTTATTAATTAAACGTTTAATAGTTGATAATTTTTTATTAAAAACTATCAAAAATGATGATAAAAATGTCGTAGGTAAATGAGTAGGTTGAATTTTATGTTGCGTGGTTATAAAATAATATTATTTTTATGTCATATAGTTTGGCTTAGGTCTATGGCTTTATTGCTTCCGAGATCCTTCGAAGCATGTTTACCAGAAAACAGCATAAAATAAAAACTTTCTGTATCAAATTTCTTCATTATTACAATACAAAATCGAAGTAAAAGGATTGAAACACACACGACACGTGTGCTACGAGTATATTACGCATGTGTGTTTGAAATATTAATGAAAGACAAAATTTATTTTGCAGGTAATCTACCAATACACTACTTTCGTGGAACTAGCTATATTCTGAGGGCTAATCTTGAGAAGTAGGTACACCTTGAAGACAACCTGTACGATTTAATAGATGGCGAACTATTGTACGGAGGTGGCACATTGCATGTTAATATCACTTAGCCGTTTGGAGCCCTAAGACCAGATTGAAGATATATACTGACAATACAACATTCTCGGTGTACGGAGGCCTATATTTGAATTCATTGTCAGTGAGGATAACCTTAAGTTTGATGGATGAGGGAGGTGAAAGGTAATCTGATGGATGACACACAAGCCATTAGGTAACTCTGTAGTTTTGGAGAAAATACTAAAGGTTTTTTCAGTTTACATCTGTGAGCATCGATCATAACACTTTATATTATTGTGGAGGACGGCTCGGGACTCGTCTTATTTTATGTAGTAAATCCCTAGTAACGTACATACCTACACTACGTTATTTGCTCAATATATTTTGACAACCTTTTTTTTTTGTTTTGTTGTAAAGTAATAGAGGGCTCGTGGCTAAGTAATAACAGCCGCACGGGTTGATCGATCAGGTTTAGTTAGGTTTGTCGCGGTTTGTTCGTGGATGGGTGACCACTTTACATACCGAGACCTCTCCGTGCCTCGGAAAGCACGTTAAGCCGTTGGTCCTGGCTGTCATTCGTGGATCTTTGACAGTCGTTACGGGTTGTCAGAAGCCCGAAAGTTGATAACCAGTCTTACCAAGGGGTATCGTTTTACCCAGTTACTGGGTTGTGGAGGTCAGATAAGCAGTCGCTCCATGTAAAATAAAAAAAGTTTATAGGAACAGGTATTAAACATAACAAAAGACACGAAGATAACTGGCAAAAGTAAAATACTGGTATTCAGCTTCATCCGGCTAGACTGGAAGCCGACCACAACATAGTTGGGAAAAGGCTAAGCAGATAATGATGATGTTATAAAGTAATTATCTATTGATAGAATGATTGAGTTGCGCAGAGAACCTGGAATGTAATCCGAAATTAACAGGATTTGTACACTTTTAAAACATTTTTTATTTCATATTCTTTATGGGAAATTATTAATCGCACATCAGAAAAATATTAAATGGGTAGTATTTAAACGCACATCAAAAATTACCAAGTTTTCCCAACAGAATACGTACATCAAAAATACTGTTTGCACATCAAAATTAGCACGTATAATAATCATTATTATACATCAATTTTTGTCCAAAGTTACAACAAAAATATTAATTACATATCAAAAATACTAACTGTTCATCAACAATAATAAATGCGCATCTAAAAAACTTATTATTTCACTATTAGTTAACTAACTGAATATCAAAAATTGTACAAATAATAATTATTGGGCACCCCGAGGTTAGGTTGGGTTAGATTCCTTTAAACCCTGCAGACAGAAATAGGAGCCCCGCGCAGCGAGGCTCCGTCGACCTGACGTTAAGTTTAATTTATTTAAACGTGCAAATTTTGATGTGCAAACAGTATTTTTGATGTACGTATTCTGTTGGGAAAAGTTGGTAATTTTTGATGTGCGTTTAAATACTACCCATTCTTTATTCGTGCACGTGCTTATAAAACGATCTTACGATACAGATTTTTTACTCATTTGTGTTCTATGAATAATTCCGACAAAAATAACTACTTTTGTGTTTATGACTAATGAAAAGCCGACTAAACGTATTATTTTCTCACATAAACCCAATTTTATTCAGCAATGCCTAGAAATCGAGGCTAAGACTGCCAAGTCACTTACTTAGGCACTAATTTTCTAGAATAGTATACCGAAATCTAATTAGCTTCTACCTCGGTGGTAATAAAAACGCTGCTACATTTTGTCGTGCGTAGTAACACCAGGAAAAACTAAAAGAAACTAAATGGAGTAGTTTTTATTTAGCGGCGCTTTGATTAACCAATGTTCTTTGTGGTCCGCCCCGACAAATGTCGACTGGACATGAAAAACCTTTGTTTCCGTACAACGAGGATTGGTGCTAATTATATATTATTTCATGTTCATAAAGTTTTGCCGTGTAATTCATTTTTGTATGGCTTTTTATGTTATTATTCTTTGAGCTTGCGGCTTTTAATGTCATTTCTTTTATTCTTTTCACGGCGTTTTGAGGACACCTTTTGATTAAACACAAATGGGGAGTCAACGTTGTGTAATTACTTTTGTGAGTTCTTTTAAGAATTAGGTGTGTACGAGAATGTTTACATGGAAAGGTCGCGGAAACTTCCAACGCTGCCGCTTGTTGATTACGAAAACCAACGCCAAAATGGTGGTATTATAATAATCATAGACAAAGATTAATGTAGCTATGTTGTAACTTTTGTATCAATCTTGAATTTTAGCATGGTTTTCAAATTTTCTTCTGATGAAACACGTCAATCTGCCTAGTCTTTTCCCAACTATGTTGGGGTCGGCTTCCAGTCTAACCGGATGCAGCTGAATACTAGTATTTTACACGGAGCGACTGCCTATCTGACCTCCACAACCCAGTAACTGGGTAATACGATATCTCTTGGTAAGACTGGTTGTCAGATTTTCGGGCTTCTGACTACCCGTAACGACTGTCAAAGATCCACGAATGACAGCCGGGACCAACGGCTTAACGTGCTTTCCGAGGCACGGAGGAGTCTCGATATGTAAAGATGGTCACCCATCCACTGATCAACCCCGGCAAGCGTAGCTTAACCTGACGGATCGACCCGTGCGGCTGTTGTTACTTAGCCACGAGCTCCTCTGATTGATCCTTCTGATGAAACACGTATGAGGTATCAAAACTTCTAACATAATTAGCAGCTAATTGAGCCTAATTTTATTAATGAATATCAAGTAGATCTTCGGTTGCCTCAAAACCTCTTGTTCTAATAAGTATAGTTGACCGCGTTATTGCCTTTTATCACCCTGTGATTTTCAGGTTTTTGTAACAATATTTTGATTTAAAACGGTGTCCGTGGAGTTTCATGCCCGTTCTTCTCCATAGGAACCTACTACGCTTTGGAATTGGCAACTAGCTTCATCTTTCTAACTGACCGACCCCTTGACAATTCATAAGTGCCTGTGATTTATTTGAAATAAATGCTTTGAGTTTGAGTTGATGTTAGTTGCATGTCTTAAAACGACAAGATGCGACAGTTAGATAGTTTCAACCTTAGTGAAGTTTCAATTTACTGGGAATTTTTGTCAAAAGTGGTAAACAATTACGAGGTCGACTATACAAACAAACGTCAACTTCACGGGATATCGACTTGGAGCATGTCGCTGCAAATTAATTTATATAAGTACTTAAAATCTCGAACTTCAAATATGGAACACCAATAAGGTGATATCGACCTTACAATTTTACCGGTACGGTTCATGTTTGAAGGGTTGTGAGCATGTTTTGAAAGGGGTTAGTTTCCTGGCTTGGAGTTTGCATTACAGGGGTGATAGAGGTAATTTTAATGTCATTAAGGGCTTAAAATCTTATTTACTATTACAGAAATTTAAGCGAATGGTGGGTCACTGATAAGCCAGTCACCTGAGGGCTTCGTGTTTATTTACTCCGACATTAGGTTTATTTTGATAAAAAGTAATACCGTAATGGATATTGAGATTAATTGGTTTAGCTTTGTAGTGTTGATCAGACACCTAATGTTTCTCCTCACCTTTTTCTTTTTCTAGGGACCTATTTGAAATAAGCATAAAACTATGTAGTTGTGACCTTTTTTGTATAAATATATACCTATTAAGGCTAGATGTAGGCACCAAAAAAGGTCAAAGACTTATTCTGTCAACATCTCACCATGAAAACTTAAATGAAGTGAGTGTGAAGTGACCTGTCAATAGTGTCAATCCCTAGCATCAGGTGGAATGACAGCTCACTACTTCACCTAAGTTTTCACGGTGAGATAGTTACAGAATAGGTCGGATGTTCTGTTGTTTTTTTGGACCTCTGTAGCATTCAGGATCTGTTCCATTTGAGTACCTTAAATAAATGTTCCAGGTTCTCGTTAGAAGGTTAGGAACCCCAGAAAACAATGGGTGCTCTTTATAATAACAAACGCAAATTGTAATGGAAATTCAATCCTAATTTAAATTGTGAGTCGTCTAGAGCCGCAACCTATTTCTCTCTGTTGACTTCAGGAATTTGGATGCCAAGCTTGCTTTAAGTTATAACATTATGTTTTTCTTTGATGTCGCTGACTGAGCGGTATAGAATAATAAGTTGGACTTAGTTACTTACTTAATTTAAGGGACGTTTTATTATGGTAATCCTCATATAGATAAAGACGTTTGGATTCATAAATATGAACTATATTGCTTTTGTTACTTTGTACTTATAGAGGTATTGGGAACAGGGTGTAAAGTTCACTTATCCTCCGTAGAGAAGGGAGGATCCTCCGACCAGACGGGTGTCGTGTCTGGGTGGGCTACTGGCCACATGTAGATGCCGTCACATACTTATCTATTTTTGATGACAAACAGCTAGAATGAGGCATCATCTACATGCCTTGACAATTAGGTACTTATAATTTTTTAGATTAGGTACTAAGTAGGAGTTGGAGTATTCCTACCACTTCATACTCAGTGGCTCACGGTAATAATGAAATTAGGACCTTGCTTTAATCGTTGGACCACTGACTCTAATTGATGAATAAAACAGGGCAACATCAACCAAATATAGTATCACGAATCGCTCCAAAATGGGATGTTGTTGTCCACTCATTCACAATTAACATCCACCTATAGGAACCTATTCGTATCTCAACATCTGATTCTATTTACAGAAATGGAGAACATTGATGAAACAAAAGGTAACTAGTTACAATCACCCACGACTACCTTTATGCAAGTACCTACAAACTTAAGTATCTACATAATAAACGCGTCCCTTTCAAACTTGAGTAGTTGAAAACAATACGCTGTCTCATACTCACCTTTACTAATAGTAGATAGGTAGGTACGTCCATTTTGGGTTTCAATACAACATTAAATTATTGCTCGCGCTTAGCTTCTGAAGTTTCATAAGTGCCCATGTAGGTTTATGTGCCCGGAGTTAGAAAGTTGGCGATGAACCCCCGTGCCCCTGAAAGCACGTTGGCCCTGCGCCTGATCTCTCCGGCCGTGTCGGATTGCCGTCCGTCGTGAACTCTGAGAGTGAGGGAAGAGACAGTACACCTGTGTCTGCGCACACACTTGTGCACTATAATATCTCCCGCGCTGAAGGCTGGTCACCGCCGAGGTTGGTCGCCATAACGAAATTCGGTCTGGAGGACTATTTGATTATTGCAGAATTGCTACTTCGAACATCAATAAAATTATGCAAGCGTTCCTGAAGATGTGAACTAGTAGCGATTGTGGTGTGAATTCGAATCCCAGTCGTGTAAATATTTGATGTGAGTAAAAAATGGATGTAAAATGGAACCAACTCGAATTATATTTAGCTCGAATCGGTTCCATTTTATATCGTAGTAAGTAGTTTTTCGTTTATCGCGTATTGTATGTACTTACAGCAAATGATATACACTTCTGGACACATCTTTTGGCCCACCTTGTATTTTCAGTTTCGTTTGGTCCTAGCTAAAATTTTATATTAGGTCGAGCAAAAAGTTTTTATGCAGTTTTGGACCTGGCACATTCACAATTTCATTCAATAGTCTTTTTTTGAATTTCGAACACAGAATTTAAAGAAACAAAAGACAATTTGGAGCCTGTTTGTTGATATCAAACAATCGAATACTAAGAAAACTTGGTTTTATTGGTTTACTTGGATTTCATTTTTGAAAAAGTGATTGATATCTTTGGTTTTGCAACAAACATTACTTATTCTTAACATTAAGGTGAGGTTCTATCAATAATCTATGGATACTTCACCTGAAGTCGCCGCCCAAGCTGTGGCACTTATTCAGGCCGGACACAGCCAAAGAAACGTGAGTGCTCAACTTAATTTAAGTCGATCTGCGGTCCGAAATGTTTATCGGAGGTACCTAGAGACTGGCGGCTTTGTTCGTCGCCAAGGAAGGCCACGATCTCGGGTCACAACTGAAAGGCAGGATCGATTCATCGTGACGACCAGCTTGAGAAATCGTCACCTTACCTCCATTGAGATACAAAACCAACTTCGCGACTTCCACGGAGTATCTGTGAGCGCTCGAACTGTTCGGAGAAGGTTAAAAGAACGCAATATGGTACCACACAAGCCAGCTAATGGCCCCAAACTAACGCGAGCCCACCGAACAGCGCGCCTTCATTTCGCACGCAGTCATTTAAATTGGACACAGCAAGATTGGAGCCGTGTACTCTTTTCTGATGAGTCTAAAATTGTGTTACATGGCAATGATGGAAGGAAGAAGGTCTACCGACGTAAGGGAGAGCGTTTCGCACAATGCTGCTTTGAAGAGAGGGTTGCTTATGGCGGTGGCTCATGGACTGTCTGGGGCGGTATATCCGCGAGCGGCAAAACTCAACTTGAGGTTGTTACAGGACCACGGCTGCCAACATTAAATGCTGAAAGGTACATTCGTGAGTGCTTAGAACCTCACGTGATACCATACGCGGACTATGTGGGCCCAAATTTCCTTTTTATGCATGATAATGCAAGAGCACATGCGGCCGGCATCGTCAGGGAATATCTTCGGGATGTGAATATCCCAGTTATGGACTGGCCAGCCAGAAGCCCAGACATGAACCCCATTGAGCACATGTGGGACGAGCTAAAAAGACGTGTTAGGGCTCGTCAGCCAGTTGCCCAGACGATGCAGGAGTTGAAAACTGCCATAGAAGAGGAATGGGAGATGATCCCTCAAAATTTCATAGAGCGGTTGATAAACTCTATGCCTAATCGTATGAGAGCTGTGGTAGATGCCCATGGAGGCAACACGCGTTATTAAATTAAACCTTTATTTGATAAAACATGTTTTTTATTCAAAAATCAATTGCCTTTAACAAGGCGCATATCCGACTTGTTAGGCGTAGCTCCATGTCGTATGGTATTCTGAATTCAAATTTAAAACAATACGATCGAAAAAGATGGTAAAATGTATCAGGTTTAAAACTGCATCAACAGTTTTTGTTCAATCTAGCAATCATATTTCGGTAGGGGCCATCGAAACCTAAACTCTAAGGTGGGCCAATAGATGTGTCCAGAAGTGTATTACTTCCATAACCCATTAACTCGGTTATAAAGGAAATCCTTAGGTCCGTTAAAGAGGTACAGTAGTAACAAATAACAGGGATGGTAGGTCTAGGTACAGAATCCCAGATTGTTGGTAATGCTTCACCTTTTCATAAACAAACTAAAAGAGAGCCTTTAATGTCGAAGGGAGGGTTCCGTACCACTGTACAATATTTAACACTACATATTTAAAAAATACAATAAATAATACTTCGTTTAAAAAAACACGTTTCTTGTATGGGGATCCCGTTTAATTTGTAACATCATATTATTTTTATTATTTGTTGTTGTAGCGGTAAAAACACACAATCTGTGAAAATTTCAACTGTCTACCTATGTATTACGGTTCATGAGACCGCCCGCTGACAGACAGACGAACGGACGGACAGCGGAGGCTTAGTAATAGGGTTCCCTTTGGCACCCTTTGGGTACGGAACCCTAAAAAGAGTCTACGTAATTGTAAAATGAAATAAATATTTCTCATTATGGATTTAGTTCTTCTGCATCTATTCTACGGCTCCAAGGAATACAGAACAGCCGGTAATCGATTCCGTTGACCATTTCTCAAAAATGGCTTCGAAAAATGAGCGTCACTCTAGTTCAGGATATTACATTGATGGTTCAATCAACCGAACACCCCTTTGAACAGCGGATATCTTCACTCTATGGCTTGGTAGGCACCTACTTGCTATAAATTCGGTATTTTTTCTACCACGCATAGCAAGTTACGCATAAATCTGAGTGTATTTTCTCGAAGGTTTCTCTACGCGAAGACTTTGTCTCCGCTAATACATAAAAAAAAACAGACATTCGTCGGATAGAAGTAAAATAATGTTCTTATCAACAATTCATACCATCTATGATTTTCTCTACAAAGACACACGTCAAAGAATAAAACATTTCTCATTCGCGTAACTTATCTCTGAATAATATTTTTACTAGAAAAAAAAGAAAGATACGGTCTAATGTTTGAAATACAATCACAGTTCGCAGATTGTAGCCCAACTGACCCAGAAGAAGGGTAATGTTCTTAATTTTTTGGGATTTTCTATCCAAAATACACGCACTGAGAAGACTCGCTAGCACATAACTTTGTCCTCAAATTCCCCAACACCAGATAAACAAACTATGGCAAAGTCTCACAAAAAACACTTGAGCAACCAGCACTTATTCCATTCAATCAAACCTGGCTAATTGCCGGCGAGCGAGCGGTCATTTTACTCCAGCACTCCCACCCATCAGTCGCTCACGCGATCGCATGATTAGAACCTTTGAACAATATATTACTTAAGTAAAAAAACCTCCAGCTAATGGACCTAATAGATTTAGAACAAAATGTTGTAGATACGGATCTACGAGCATATAGAACCAATTACGCAGTACGTACAAGAATAGCTTCGTTGTGTTATGATTTTTATAGGCTTTGAGAGTACATATTTCTTTACTCTCGATTTTGTGACTTTTTCTGTATGTACGAGATGAGTAATAATAATGTACGATATTTTACGAGGGGTTATTCTACGAGGACCTCGTGGCTAAGTAATAACAGCCGTACGGGTCGATCCATCAGGTTAAGCTACGCTTGTCGGGGTTGGTCCGGGATGGGTGACCATCTTTACATAACGAGACTCCTCCGTGCCTCGGAAAGCACGTTAAGCCGTCGGACCCGGCTGTCATTCGTGGATCTTTGACAGTCGTTACGGGTCGTCAGCAGCCCGAAAGTCTGACAATCAGTCTTACCAAGGGGAATCGTATTACCCAGTTAATTCGATGTGGAGGTCAGTCATAGGCAGTCGCTCCATGTAAAATAATGGTATTCAGCTGCATCCTGTTAGACTGGAAGCCGACCCCAACATAGTTGGGAAAAGGCTAGGCAGATTGCAGATTGATTTGGGGTTATTCTACCAAAAAACATTTTACTATCTGCGTTAACGACAATTGGGGTTCGTGAACTTTTGGTCCACAAATCCCAATTATGACCTCTATGGGACGTCAATGGGGATTTGTGGACAACAGTTCACAAATCCTCATCGATTTATAATTAAAATACAAACAACAGATTATAATAATAATCACGAAGTCTTTGTTGCCACGTTGTCGCTAAGTCACTATGTGCTAGCTACCGTTTCCGCGGGCCCATTATTGAGTGTGCAAGTCATCCCCTGCCATTTTATCTGTGTATGTTGTATAACATTGGTCAGGCAGGGGACATAGTTATTCCATAGAATAATTGACCAATGTCAATGGCTATAGTGGATTGGGTACCTTGAACTATGGTTCAAGGTACCCAATCCACTATAGCCATCCAAACCCATAGCCCAATATATTTTGTTTCCATATCCTGCAATAGTCCTGCACCAACCGGGGGTTGTCCTTGTGTGCAATTGCATAGTGCATACAGGGGTAATCGTCGGCTAGTGCCTTCTCTTCATTTAGAATTGTCTAAGGGGCCTCGGCGAGTTGGCTTCGGCTCCTCGTACGCCTTCCAAAGGTCCCGAAATATGTCAAAATCACGAACCCTTTATTTCTTATGGAGGTAAGAAGTTCTCATTGTTTATTTTTATACCTGGTTAATGGCTAAATTAATAGCCTAAGTGTAAAATATTTTAGCAAAAACAATGAAATCACATCTGAAATTTACTAGGTACAATTGACTCTCATAGAGGTCATAATGGGGATTTGTGGACAAAAAGTTTACAAATCCCCATTGATCGATTGATTGTCGTAACTGCAGATAGTAAAATGTTATTTGGTAGTCTAGCTAGAGTGTCAAGATTGTCTCTGAATCACTAATGACTGACTTGAACCTAGTCTAGATAGGCGGAGTTGAAAGGGTTAACAATACCTCACATTGGTTATGGAGTGATGAGTAGGTATACCTACTGGTAACTAGCATTGCTGGTTCTAGTAATCTTTAGGTTATGCAGATGTTTCTCGATTATTCAACTAAATGACATGTTTAAAGAAGATTAAATATTGGCTCAATCTGGATAAAAAAGTATGGAAATCATGGTCCGCGGCGGGATCTGATAAGTCAACTTTAAGAAAAAGGTCAATTTACATTCTTTTCGTAATAAAAATAATTATTAGCCTCCGTTCTCCTCTTCCTACGCAGATTTCAATACAATTTAGTCGTCCCTCGGAGGTCATAAAACGCAGAGCACTCACTAGAGACAACTTTATTGGTCAAACAACACGAAGTTAAGGTTATGCACCTTGAACTTTGATGAGTTGGATTTATTTTTATTTTGACGACACGGTTGGCGCAGTGGTTGAGCGATTGACTGCTGCGCAGCATGTCGCGGGTTCGATTCCCGCACGGAACAAATATTTGTACGACCTACAAGTATTTGTTCCGAGTCTGGGTGTTTTTCTATCTATAATATGTATGTATTTACAAAAAAAAAAATGTATATAAGTAGTTTATCAGCCATCTCGTTACCATAACACAAGCATTAGGTTGCTTAGCTTGGGGCTAGATGGCGTTGTGTGATATGTCCAAACATATTTATTTTATTTATTTATAAATAGAATTTATTTCTCAATGCGATCAGCCAGGGTTTTTTTTTGTGAAAATTTGCAACTGAACTCATTTATATTTTTGTAAATCAATGTGTGTGAATACGATGGGCCGTAGGTTTGCTCATTGAATCACTGTTATTAACATTGTTCAGAGCATATTGGTGCCGATTCTCTTGTCACAAATGCCTCTATACTAGACTAAAAATCACTAAAATTTAGTTTATTCCTGTCAAACGATGATTTTCCATTCTGAAATTGACTAAAGTGACACAACTTAACTATATTTTAGTTTGACAGGACTAAGATTGTACGGAGTTATTAGTTTAGTGAAAATGGCAATTTTGCTATTCTGAATTTGACTGTTTTCACCTAAAATTTTAATTGTCAAACTAAATCAGACTATGTTTAATCGCGATTAAAAAGGTGTGGAATAAAATTAGTTGACATGACCTAAAATTCACACCGAGACCTTGACTTTGGATGCAAAAACAGTGTGTATTTTTTTATTTTCTTTTGCATATATCACGAAAACGGTGAGTCCTATCGCAAAAATAATGAAAATTTGGCCCCCCTTTATAGAACCCATAAGCCCCTGTGACTCAACATGTAGGTACCAAAAAAAAAGGTACCAAAAAAAAAAAGGTACCAAAAAAAAAAAGGTACCTACATTCCATATAAAACACGTTCAAGCTGCCCCCTCCCTGCGCCCCTCCAGCTTTAAAAGATATTTGACCCGGTAACGACAGCGATGTCGGTGAACAAAATATGACAAGCCTGTCACTTCATAGTGATTTCGTTAGTTCCAATTAAAGCCACCGGGTCAAATATACTACAGGCACTATACCACGCGGAGTCACGATTGTCAAACTCGATTTTAGTTGTGTCAAAATTGTTATTAAATTTAGAGGTTTTTTTTTTGCAAAATAGCTCTAAGATTCTCATAGCAAAAAGTAAGGAATTTTAGTGATAGTTTAGTTCGGTGTACAACAGAATCGGCACCATTGTACATCTTTTTACACGAGTAGCCTGTGGGCCTCATACACGCGCAGACAGTACAACGCTGTGCGTGTGCAGTATAATAATGCATTCAGGGTGCTGATAGGGCTGCCCCAATTCTGCAGCACATTAGGGATGTTTGCCGGGTCGCAAGTAGACTGGTTTTATTCTAGTATGCGAAAACGATGCACATCCCTGGTGCACAGGGTTCGGGCTAGCCCCAGCGGCATCCTGAGGGCATTCGCGCAGAGGTTCGATTGTCAGTACCTGAACCATTGCTGTATGATTCACATACTGAGCAATCGGGATCTGTAATCTCGTTGTTCATGTAATTGTATGTTTTTTATTTTATTTCTTTAGTTTTATTTTAAAATTTTGCATTTTTTGTCTATGGTTCTTTGTTGGTCGAAATAAACGCTTTCTATTCTAATGTCAAAAGTAGGTAGAGTGCTTGGATCTTTTGGCGCTCAAATGAGGTTGACAGGGGGCGCTGTTGGTAAACATTTGTGCAATTGTTTTGTGAAATGTATTGAGAAAACGGAGCGGAGTTAGTTCCTATTTTGGCCACGCGCCAAAAGATTTACGGTCCTTTCACAGTTATTTCATTTTACCTTTGATTTTGCTTAACTGCCAAAATCACAATAAAACTTTCTTTGTCTTAAGGACGCTGTTACAAATGGGTAGTCAAATCATTACTTTTTTACACAAAAGTATGTAAGTATATTAAATAAAATGCATTGCATTCTTAAAATGTTTTATGGCCGAATTCTTGATAGATGTGCATGGTACGATTCAAAACTATAAATGTAATTTTAGATAGGTACAGTTTCTCAAAAAAGGTACCGAAATGAAAATTTTTACTTCGGTACCTTTATTAAGAAACTGTACCTATCTAAAATTATATTTATAGTTCAGAATCGTAACTTGCACATCTATCAACAATTCCGCTAAAAAACATGTTAAGAATGCAAAGCATTTTATTTAATCAACATACTTTTGTGTAAAAAAGTAATGATTTGACTAACCATTTGTAACAGCGTCCTTAAGGGTGATAGTGGGATGCTTATTGCATTGATTTCATCGGTAAAATAACATTGAAAGAACATTAATAGAATTTTATTATGATTGAGATGATGTTCCTTTTTAAAATGTTTTCTATAGAAAAATACTAAATAATTTAGTTATAGATAACAGTTTTATTAATAAGTTGAAACTATTTCTAATGGACAAAAGCTATTATAGTATAAAAGAATATTTAGATGATAAATTATAATTTACAAGTCTTAAATTTAGTTATTAAATAATAGTTTGGCAGTACCAGGGCTACTTAGTATTGTACCTAGGACTGACTATTTACTTGTATACCACATAGCAACAACCAAGGCGGAGATTAAGGTAAATACGTGTAGCTTTAGGTATTAGGTAGTCTGACCTAGCTCAACCTGGTCTTGCTTACTATTTAGACGTAGGTAATGTAGGTTATCACTTTGACAGTCGGTACGGGTCGTCAGAAGCCCGAAAGTCTGACAACCAGTCTTACCAAGGGGTATCGTATTACCCAGTAACTGGGTTGTGGAGGTCAGATATGTAGTCGCTCCATGTAAAATACTGGTATTCAGCTGCATCCGGTTAGACTGGAAGCCGACCCCAACATATTTGGGAAAAAGCTAGGCAGATTGATTGAATGTAGGTAAATTCAATCAATCGATAGATTAGATACAGATTCGTTGTATACGTAGGTACTATCCTAAAATTATTTTTATATGATAAAATTACATAATTATTAACAATTTTTGGACTTTTTCCTTTATTTGTTCTGTGAGACCTTGCTTCTTGCCAAAATTCATGATTCTAGGACAACGGGAAGTACCCTATAGGTTTTGATTTACTTGCGAGTGTCAAAATATGTCGCATAAATGGGATATTTTTTTATTGCGTTCACTTAAAAGTTTGATTTTTTTAAAACTTCAAGGGTCTATATACCTACGCATTTGATATTAATTTCAACTTGATACCTCCACACGTTCCTGAGAAAAAGGGTCTTGACAGACTGACAGACAGACGGACAACATAGTGATCCTATAAGGGTTCCATTTTTTCCATCTGAGGTACTGAACCCTAAAAATGATTAAATACAAAATGTACACAGACGAAGTTGCGGGTAACAGCATTCATAACTTAAAATTGTAAATAGTAAATAACATAGGCGTTCACGAACACACAATAATTGCAAATTTGTGTTAATATATTAATTAGTAATTAAACACAATAATACCAAACACCTAAGCGCAATTACTAGGATTGTTCTGTTGACCGGCTATTGTTTATAATACCCGGCCATTAACAATCTCAATAACATGGACGTAATCAACGCTGTAGCATAAACATAAATTAACATCGACTATTGTTAAATTATAGTGCAGGCAGAATGAAGCAGGAAATGACTGCACGCGAGTAATGGAAATATGTATGCATGTCATGATTTTCATGTGTTCAGTGGCAAAAAATTTAATAGTATTATGAGGTTTTAAAATTATATAAAACTACCCTTTGCCATCGGCTTCGCTCGCGTGGATGTCGGAAATTATCCCCACTCCCGTGGGGATAATTTCCGACATCCACGCGAGCGGAAAATGTACGGTTACCACCGTACATTTTCCATGATAAAAAGTAGCTTATGTGCTATTCCAGACTATAATCTATCTCTGTGCCAAATTTCATCCAGTTCAGCCGTTCTGGCTTGATTGAGTAACAAACGTCCATCCATCCATCCATCCAAACTTTCGCATTTATAATAGTAGTAAGATGAGTAGAGTTGGATGCACTTGTGATGTACTTACAAATAAATATTTTGACTTTGAATTTGACTTAGGTTAGCAGTGGTGGATGCAGGAATACACTTTACCTACTATATCCACTTGTAGGGATTCCATTCGATAACTTCACTGTTTTTCCAAATGGGTTATTTTTTATTATGGATAGTGTGAAACTACTCGAATGTACAGAAAATACCTACTATTTATTAACCAAACATTTCCAGTACAAGCTGATCTCGCATTGTATAGGAATTCCTTCCAATGAGAGGTCAGTGTAAACTGGAACATAATAGCTTGATGTGTAGCCTTGTGTACTTTATTATGTCGTACTTAAATACTAAACGAATAGTTAAAAGATTTCAATAAAATCAAGGAGTTGTTGAATTTTTCTCGATCCAGTGTGTTCTAGGCTATATGACAAAATTACGACTCAGGAAATTCAATATGGCGGTCTCTTGGGTAGCTAAACTACGCAGACGCGATGGGTACTTAACGAGATCTAAACATGATAAAACAAAAAAATAATTATTTTCATGATTTTTGTGGGGTCATCGACCGCAGTTATTGTAGTCAGTCACTTGACATATCAGTTTAAAAAATCCGTTTTTTTTTGTGCCCGCTCACACGAGCGCGGTGTGAATCGGGTCCGTGGAGTCATTTTACCTAATATTGTACGTGGTATGAGTTCTATACCAAGAAAATATTTTTTTATTATTAACGTTGTTCCATCACTATTAAGTAATAATAAAAAAATATTTTCTTGGTATAGAACTCATACTACGTACAATATTAGGTAAAATGACTCCACGGTCCCGATTCACACCGCGCTCGACTTCACAGACATTATTACCTATCGATATAAACTGACTAAACACGATAAAACATAAGAAAACAGTTTTTTTTCAACGCCTGCTTCAAGTACCTAACAATACAAACAGCGGTCATTGACCTCCCAAAAAAAACATCAAATCTTTTTATGTTTTATTTGATCGTCTTTAGAGATCGATACCCATCGCGTCTGCAGAGTTTAGCTAGCCAATTTAAAATAATCCTGTATAAAGCCTTTAAAAAAAAAATCTGCTGTTCCGTACATTTATGTTCGCATAATTCGTCAAAATGTAGAGAACAGCAAATTTTTTTTTGCGTGATTTCTGGTTTGGTCCCATAGTAAAAGTTGTTCGTAATGATGAGTACAATGCCCCCTTAAAAGATTGCCACTTTTTACACTTTCACCCTGTATAGTGGACCCATACTATTAAAGGTACTAGAAAAAAAAAATTTACTCACACAAACTCTGATAAATCGTACTTATCGACAAAAGTAGCTACTAGTGGGTTAATCCCCTTCGATGCCAGCACCATAAGTGATGATGACCTCACATCTCCCTAAAGATCAGTCGTAACAGCTATTAGGCCTGTATTTAGCCGCACTCCAGACCGACCGTCAAAGTTAGAATATTAATGAGGCAGTGTCACAACTGCCGAGAGTTTGCGAACAATATGCCACAGGATCACATTAACTGTCGATGTTTATAGGCACACACGTTTGGAGTAGTGGTATCAATCTGTGATTAGTGAAAGTTGTGAGCATCAACTGGAAGCGGGCAGAGCAGGATCGTTGCAACGAAAAAAATAACAACAGTTGGCACATTTTTACGAAAGATGATGTTTTTAATAAAGCTGAAAATGTGTGAAAGAAACTTGTACAATTGTCGGATTATCAAAAAACTGACAGGTGACGGACTGTCACCTGTCAGTTTTATTAAATAGTCCCCAAGATATGTTTTTCGGCTGTGATGACGATGATGGATGGATGGATGATGGACCTTTTCGATATAATAATTCCTGTAGATCCGTGGCAGAAGTAGGCCCAAAGAAGGATTAACCTTTTGCATCACAATATCAAAGGCAAGTTGTCATTACTTATTAAAAGAACTATTGAAACATAACGTCTGGTGAAATCATACGAGCCATGT
This sequence comes from Cosmia pyralina, assembly GCA_946251885.1. NCBI lineage: Eukaryota > Metazoa > Arthropoda > Insecta > Lepidoptera > Noctuidae > Cosmia > Cosmia pyralina. Next base: position 21,349,470 of record OX276346.1, read on the forward strand.
TCTTACTAAAGGGTCCATTACAAAAATGACAGTTGAAAATTGGACTGTCATAGTTTAGCTGTGACATCAACACATATACAATACACACACACACACATATATGTATGACATCAAGTCTGTATTCTTCCAAAGTTGATGTTCAATACTTCAACATTTTCCCCGTTATGCTAAAATTCCAACGTGATGGCAAGGGAATCCAAGTTCCGGGGAGCTGCTGTGAATTTTCTAATGGAAAAATCCAATAACAATTTTCCCGACACGGATATCGAACACAAGACCTCACATACAGGGTATTAATTTTCACCTACTACTTTTCTTTGCATGAAAACGATGCTTTCGGTTCCGGAAGCATTCACCTTTAATAACATGAAAGGGTGTTGTCTTTTTTGGACCGAAAAAAGCTAGCTCCATAAAAATCTAAATGTCAAAACATCCTGCCATCCCGTTCCACTTTCTCGGTAACGCTCTCTGAATGCCAAACGGGGCCCAATTAGTCCTCTGTTACTAATTACTGGCAGTGTTGCCCTGCGTCACCTGACGCGAATCATAAATGTTTGGGCAGACACATGTTTTTTGATTGATTGATTAATTCCCATTTCTATTGTGATTGGTTTAATTGATGGATTTTGGAGTTTTAATTAATCAAACTGTTAGGTCATAACATTGGAAGATTGAACGTTATCCACACTCATAACCATACTAATCATTGATGTATAAATTATAAATCAATGTAACTAATCCATCAAATCGAAACAATACCTACTTCGGAATTGTATTGTCAAAAGTAGGTATATTTTCACGTTGGTGTGTTTCCACAGCCACTTGATAACTAATTACTAATTATTAGAAAGCTTAACAGCCGAATGTACCTAAACTCATTAGTGAAATCCACAAAATTTCCCATGATCAACGTTCAAGCTTCTCTACCTACAGCAAAATATCAGATTTTTTCTCATTTTCTTCTACTGGTTTTGCAACAGTTCTTTATTTAACAATAGCTTTTGCCCGCGGCTTCGCCTGCGTGGTCTGAAATTATCGCACGGGAACGTACTACCTGAATAATAAAAAGTATCTTATCTCCTAATCCAGGTCATGTGCCAAATTTAATACAAATCCGTTCAGCTGTTTTAACGTGAAAGCGTAACAAACAAACTTACTTTCGCATTTATAATATTAGTTAGGATAGGATACCATTACAATTAGAGCAAACTCAAACTTAAACTATTTCAATTAAAGCATTTACAGGCACTTCTGAATTGTCAAAGGAGTCGGTCATTCAGAAACATGAAGCTAGTTGCCCATTCCAAAGCGTAGTGTTCCTATGAAGAAGAACGGGCAAAAAACTCGATGGACACTCTTTTTAACCGACTTCAAAAAGGAGGAGGTTCTCAATTCGTCGGAACCTTTTTTTTATATTATTTTTTTATGTATGTTCCCCGATTACTCGAAGATGGCTGGACCGATTTGGATTTTTTTTTGTTTTATTCGAGTTGTTGGTCCCATATAAAATTGATTAACTTTGCTTGGGTAGTTTTTGAGTTAGCTTCAAAAATACTTATTTTTTCCCCACTTTTATATGGATGTTCTAGTTTGTTTTGCAGGTAGTGGTATTAGAATTTGTGTGGGGTAGGTACCACAACTAAAAAGTGAAAAATAAAAACTTTTTTACAAAAAATGCAACCGACTTCCAAAAACAACACTATAAAGTGAAAAATAACTTTAATTTCGGAAGTCGGTGGCAAAAAAAGAAAATACATTTAACTAGACAAGTAAGTGTACTACAGGTAGTACCTACACTTACGAATGCACTCAATGCACCTTTTGACCATTCAACTGAAGAATATTAAGATGCCGCGGTAGAAAAGTGTTGACCTATATTTTGTCGATGAAAAATGTGTCTTAGAAATATTGAAATACTAGCTTTTGCCCGCGGCTTCGACCGCGTGGATATCGGAAATTATCCCACGGGAACCTACTATCGGGATAAAAGTATCCTATTTATTAATCCAGGTTATAAACTATCTGTGTGCCAAATTTAATCCAAATCCGTTCAGACGTTTTTGTGTGATTGAGTAATAAACATCTAAACATACAAACTTTTACATTTATAATACTAGCCGTTGCCCGCAGCTTCGCCTGCGTGGGTGTCGGAAATTATCCGACGGGAACCTATTACCGGGATACAAAGTATTGTCTGTGTTAATACAGGATATGAACTATTTGTATGCCAAATTTCATCCAAATCCGTTCAGCCGTTTTTGCGTGATTGAGTCAAAAACATCCAAACATCTTTACAAACTTTCACATTTACAATATTAGTAGGATTAGTAGGATGGATGCGTTGTAATGCGATATAAACTATGGCAACTTCATGGCTGTAAGTGCATTTTGCAATTTGCTGTTAAGTGTAATTTTATGACATGCATAATTATAATGGATCTATTTAGGGATGGGCCGAAATTGGATTCACATTCGGTTTAATTGAACTTCGGCATTCCGTCGAAATTCGGTTCAAATGCCAAACATTCGGTACAAAGAAATATTAAATTAACTGTTTTGACTAAAATAATAAATTTAAACCAGCAGAATAAAATCATAAGCATTTTATTTATTGTTTGTTAGTTGTTACTAATTAAACATTTTAATGTATTCTAAACATTACATCTAAACATTATCGCTGATTTTTATAAAAGTGTGAAATGATATCTTATTATCTTATCATAATTATTGTCATCCTTTAATCACGTGAGGTTTTTAGGCCACTTTTATATCCCCCCTTCCCCCTTGGTGACACGTCATGAGGTTTTAAGCTACCCCTCTCCCCCTTCCAGCATCACGTGTATTTTTTATTATTGATAAGATCAGTATTTAGAATCTGTTGTAACAAAAAAATCATAAAATTAAATTCTGAAAAATCAAAAGTCTAAAAAATCTGCTGGCAGAGCTTGGATTAATTATTGATAAAAATGTTTTACGTCGCATGAAAAAATACAGGTGATTTTCACATTGTGATTAATCTTGATTTTTTTCTGACCCCCTCCCTCTCTTTTCGAACCTCGCGTGATTATAAGACGACCCCCTACTGATATTGAAAATTTACCAAGCAAGGGCAGGTAATGGTGCAAAAACACCAAGAATTCTGCGTTATCTAACAGGAGTCTTTTACGTTTTTTTTTCGTAAACATTTCCTAATGAAATTAACCGAAGTTTGTATTCGGTTCAAAGCATATTCAGCCCATCCCTCTATTTGTTTCTTTAGATCTAATCTATCCATCTATTTGACTGGCTTTTGGCATAAGCGGATTAATAGGCATAGCCATGAAACCCAGAGTTTCACAATAAAAATGATTGTATCAGATTTACTCCAAACTAGTTTTAATAGAGATCCAAGTTTCACCATCATTCTAATATGGATTTTTTGTCGTATTGTTTCTGAATCGATTTTTAATTTGTTTTGTATTGACACATTCATCTATAGATGCTGTTTTGGTAATATAAATCACCAACCTATATAAATCTAACTATTGGCCAAACGAGCAGCCACACTAGTGAAAACTACATCAAGGCGACATCCAGGTTCGTCATTAACCAGACGTCAGACTTATTTCAAAGGATGTACTGTATTAACTCTTAAAACATACTAAATATTGGACGAGTTTCAATTCCAAATAATACCTACAACATTGCCGAATGTTGGGTCAACATTTGCTCATAAAGAAATCTATAATAATAGGTCTTTACCTATGAAATTGCCGTTTTGTATGAAAAAATTTAAACGAATTTTTTTCATGCATTTTTTATTTGTATTAATCGAAGTAATCACCCATGCAATCAATGCATCTTTGCCAACGTAGTGGCAGTTTATTGATGCCCTTCTTAACAAGTGGTGCGTTGGTTTGTAGTGTTAGCTCCGTAAACGTCGTTGATGTTGCGTGCCGCTTATGCCGCGTTGCTGCCACGACGGTACTCATTATTCCATAATTACTCGAATTTTTAACGTATCCATGATGACGAAAAAGATTGAAATGCGATGAAAATGTAACACTAATCAATAAACAAATGACTACTTTTGGAAAAAAAAATCCATGTTTTTAAAATAAAATTAATTTGAAATTAGAATTCTTAGCCAAACAAAAATTATTTTGATTTGAAATGGCCAGTACTGCAGAACGGCAATTTCATAGGTAAAGACCTAATATACAATTTAGAAATTCACTAATGATAAAATTTTGGTTTAACAATAAGTGTTAAAAATTCTCATAAAATATGAAAATTCCGAAGTCAACAATGAACAGCGTTACAATACGAAAGTATCAACGTTATTATCATTGAGAAGTCACAAGGGTCGGCAAAGAGGAATGAAAGCTTTGACACGGTCCACAAGGCACTTGCCTTTGATTTCAAACGTCGCGCCGCAGTGGATCACTTCTTGCACAATATACCTACGGATATATATATCCGCTTTCTTACACTCCATAAAATCGGTCGAGAGTTATATGAATCAAGCTGAAGGTTACTAACAGAAGATATAAAATGTGGAGACGACGAAAATGAAATGAAAACACTGACATTACTAATTAATTAGACTATTTTGAATTATATTTATTTAATAATATTTATTCATATAAATGGTTGTAACTTTGTAAGTAAGTAGGTATTTTATTTTATTTTGTTACCTATTTATGTAAAATTCATGAAACCTGACTTGGTTTCTGTCGTCTTTTTCGGGTGACCACTAAAAGTCAGCGCTGTGCTGTGGACGCCTTCGTGTCACAGTCATGACGTGCAGCTGCCGACTATTTGTTTTGTGCTCGTGATTTTACTATGTAGATCTATTTTGTTTTATTTTTCTGTTTAGGTTACTCGAGTTATCTTTTTGTATGCACATGTTTCTGTGGCAAATAAACTTCTTTTTCTTTCTTTCTTTGAAACTATCAAATTAACTCTAACAATGGGCCGACTGTGGTTTTGCCAATCTTTGACTAGCTGTAGTGACTAAACTATGGGATATACAGGGTGAATTTTTCAAGTGGGCGTGGATGGCCAAATCTGAAACTATGAGGAATAGCGAAAAGCACTGAAAGGAGTGTCGGGCTCGATTTTGTTGGCATAATTGGATTTTGGAAAAATCAATATTTCTAGCCAGGAATTGAACCCGTTGATTTTGATTTAAAAAAAAACACACTGTATTAATACACCATTCGCCATTCCATTTCGCCATTCCACCTGTCGCTAATAAGGATCGAATTCTGGGAAGTAATGATATACGGCAAACCAAAGGAAAGAGCTCATTTTTAACAAAATACTTTTTTTATTTTTCATAAGTTACCTACATATTAAACCTTATTATTAATTGTTCAAATGATGACCATTGTTTTCAATACATAGCTGGATTCGAAGTCTCAAAGATTGTACTGTATTCAGTATTACAATATTCCTCATAGTTTCGAATTCAGCCATCCACGCCCACTTGAAAAATTCACCCTGTATTTGTTGCCTCCACCTTGGTAATGTTTAAATCTGTCCTGATGAATCATTACCGCAACTAGTTAATTGATAGTGAACATAGTCGCACAGACTAACCTCTGTTGTGGGAAAATCTAATCAAGTCTAGTCAGTAACGCACTGCAGTCTGGTGTTATCTAATTGCCTAAATAACAACAAACAGTGGTAAAGCCTGGACTCAAACATAACTGGCCCAACCCTTTGGGGAACACAAGCGTGAAAATATGTTAATAACAACATTCTATCTTCTGAGATAACACGAGATTTAAACAAACACCAGCTTTCATTCAATAGAACAGAATAGCAGTCTTACAGCCTTTACTCTAAAACGTACACAGTTAGGCACTTATATTCCCCAATTATAAACTCAAACGTAACACTACATTCCATTTAACTCACACATACATAACACACATCATACATACATAACATAACACACACCATACATACATAACTTTTCTTTCACTACACATAACAAAATTACAGAAGCTTATTAGCATCAACACCGTTCATTTCTTGTATTAATTATTTAAAAACAATTATTTGGCCGAACACTGTCTTTTAGAATACAGGCTATCCTAGTCTATGAGACAGGGTTTATATGCTTTAAAAACCCTGATACACATTATTCTTTATTTTTGGTCTCTAGTACAAATACTGAATTTCGAGTTAATCGGACCGAGCGTTAAAATTACTCCAGACAAACTGTGACACCCCCCAATCAGGGGGTAGTTTAGGAAAACTAAAACTGAAAATCTTTATAATTTACTTAGATAAATATTCGTGCCAAGTTTCGTGTCTATTAACTCAAGGAATAAGATTTTTCATACAAACTTTGGACCCCCATTTCACCCCCTTAGAGGGTGAATTTTGAAAAATCCTTTCTTAGTGAACCCTTAGACCTCATATGGAACCTACGTGCCAAATTTGGAATCTCGAAACCCAGCGGTTTGGGCTGTGCGTTGATATGTCAGTCAGTCAGTCAGTCAGTTTCTTCTTTTATATATTTAGATGGTTTAAAGAGAGAGGAAATGTAAAAAAAAAAGAAATATGTAAAAGAGTGTGTGTGTGAGTATAATAAAAAACTTTTTTACAAAAAAATACTACAAAGTGAAAAATAACTTTAATTTCGGAAGTCGGTGTCTTTGGATCTGTATTTTAGCTTTTTGCCACCGACTTCCGAAATTAAAGTTATTTTTCACTTTGTACTATTTTTTTGGAAGTCGCTTGTTTTTTTTTTGCAAAAAAGTTTTTTATTTTTCACTTTTTAGTGGGGCAGTCTGTAATTTATCCAAATTACAATAGCCTAATGTCAACTGCTCATCACCTTTTACAATATATTGCTTTTCCCGATACAAGGACGTTAATTGTTGAGGAGTTCTCCCAGTAAGGAACCAGGAGAATTGGAACTGATGGTGAAGTCACCATCAGCTCCACTTCAACATATGTATTGTATGAGCATAAATTGCTTAGCAATAATCGAATCGCAAACCGTGAATACGTATTATTGAGTAGTTCCGATGGACATCTGTGGTCTTCCTCATCAGTTCCACTTCACCAAATGGTGCATTCCTGGAGCAAATGCACGAGTTAATATAAAAAAATACCCAAATCGTTATAGGTGTGCCTATAAAAATTGAAGATTCCCCTCGATTTCTCTGGGATGCTATCGTCAGATCCTGGTTTCCTTATTATGGTACCACCCTTGGGATATCTCCTTTCCAACAAAAAAAGAATCATCAAAATCGGTTCATAAACGACGACGAAAGTTATCCGCGAACACAGATAAAAAAAAATATATACGAGTATATATACGGTCGAATTGAGTAACCTCCTTTTTTTGAAGTCGCTTAAAAATGATATAAAAAGCTTTGAAATGGATGTAAACAGCTAATACATGAGAGGGTGTGCACCTGCATTGTCCAAATTTAAGATTTCACTATAAACTTGGAGTCGCTCTTATACTTTCTTGAATTTCGTAATTTGAAGAACCATTAAAATAATAATGATGATGATATCATGATTTATCCTAATCCTAACTAATATAATAAATGTGAAAGTGAGTTTGATTGTTACGCTTTCACGCTAAAACGACTGAACAAATTTGGATGAAATTTAGAAGATGGGTTATCTGGATTAGGACATAGGATACTTTTTTAATCCGGTTGTACGTTCCCGTGGGATAATTGGTGACATCCACGCGGGCGAAGCTGCGGGCAAAAAAGCTAGTATATAATATGTGAAAGTTTAATAAAATGCCTTTTTTAAACAAATACCTAAAAGCACAGAATAAATAATACTTTAGTACTTAAAGGCTTTTCAATCATATTGTTTTCATTCAAATTTCACCTTTTGCTTTCAATGTATTTTTTAGAAACAGATCCTCCAAGGATCCTTTGAGGATATTATATTGGTTTTTTATCTTTTGTACTTTCGCATGTTAACATAAAAGTTCAGAACTTTGCAGCTAAGTAAAATATTGGCCAATTAACGCTTAACTTTAGGAGAAGGGACGCCTAATTATAATATGAATATTTTAGAGCAAGTCTCTGAACGCACTAGGCATTTTATGTTTACATAATTACTTCATTTTCACAAAGTGTTTAAAGGATTAAATAGGATTAAGATACTTTGTGGATAAATGAAAATCTATGTACTAATATTTTAAAGGGTTTAATCTATTTGTTTGTAAGTTTGAGGTAACCTTTGGAACTAGTGTCCGATTCCGAAAATTCTTTCACTTATGATATATTTTATGTTAGAACAAGAAATTTCACGCTGATGAAGTCGCGGGCAGAAGCTAGTATTTTATAATTTTCGTGCTTAGGGAAAGTGAGTCGAAAAATAACATACAATCAATAGTTATAGCCGTAAAATTTACAATACAACGTCACGTTATACAACGACTTTAAAAAAAAAACTTACAACATAATTAAATATTCCGCATGTCTCTTGGCTCTTAGCCGACGTTCGCACGGACGTAAAAATATCACGGCGGGATTTTATCGCGCATTGAATTTCAACTCTCGGTGTTGAGCCGAGCTTCGAGAATCCAACCTAACAATAACAGAGTGCATCCTAGCGCGTCAAAAAATCAATCTGTTGGATTTTTTACTCTCGGCGCTAAGCAGAGCGTTGAAAATCCAGTGCGCGAAAAAAAATTGCTGCGATATTTTTACGTGCGTATGAACGTCGGCTTACTGCCCATTATTCCGACCTCCATAACATATAACACAAGCCTTTGAAAGTCCCTCCTAGTCTCTCAGTATATTATTGATGCCTAAACGTCTCGCCGATGATATATATATATATATATATATATATATATATATATATATATATATATATATATATATATATATATATATATATATTGTGCTCCTAGGCACTAGTTGGAAAACGTGGGTAGGCAAAGCCAAGTACAATTTAAACTATTCCAATATATACGAACTTAGTTCTAAGAGAATAGGGATATTTTCCATACGGATGTAGACACACAATACGGTTATCTGCGGGTTTCCACATGAGCAGCGTGTTAGCCGGGGCAAAGGGCACAATGGAACTAGGCAACTCACTAGTAACTCGAAGTGGGTATATTTTGCATTTTATAAGCTCGGTTTGAAAGGAGTTTTAGATGTTGGAGTGTTTATACAGGGTGTATTAGAAAGGTGTGGTCAAAGTTTGTGGTACAGGCCATTAAACTGAGCAACTTTCTCCATGGGACCAACATCGTAATCGTGAAAGAGCTTAGACTAACAGCTGATAGAGCGCGCGTATTCTTGTTAGGTACTAAATATTTTATTGGAAAGATTGGGGTAATGCGCTTAGTAAATTAAAAAAATTGTTTCTTTGGGAAAGTTGTTTGTTCTCATGAGTATAATCATGTGCGTAAAAATAAATCAGCTGCTCCTCGACACATTTTGACGAGTTATGTAGGGAACAGCTGATTTTTTTTCGTGATTTCAGGTTTGGTCCAATATTAAAAGTTGTTTACAACCGACTTCCAAAAAAAAAACACTACAAAGTGGAAAATAAAAATAAGAAGTCTCTTTGGATCTGTATTTTAGTTTTTGCCACAGAATTCCGAAATTAAAGTTATTATGCACTTTTTACCTAGTGTTTTTTTTGGAAATCGCTTGTTTTTTTTTGTATTTTTTTTATTTTTCACTTTTTAGTGGGTCAGTTTGTAATTTATCCAAGTTTCAATACCCTAATGTGAACTGCTCATCATCTTTTTACAAAATATTACTTTTCCCGATGCAGGGACGTTGATTGTTGAGGAGTTCTCCCAGTAAGAACCAGGAGAACTGGAGTTGATGGTGAACGACGAGCATAAATTACATAACAACCATATTAAAGTAATCGAATCGCAACCCGTGAAATACTTAAGTATAATTGAGTAGTTTCGGTGATCATCTGTGGTCTTCATCATCAGTTCCATTTCACCAAATGATGCTTTCCGAGAGCAAATGCACGAGTTACTATAAAAATATCCAAATCGCTATAGGTGTACCTATAAAATTTGAGGGTTTTCTTTGATTTCCATGAGATCCCCTCATCAGATTCTGACTTGGTGACATTGGGCCCACCTCGAGAGCATACCCTATCAAACAAAAAAGAATTTTCAAAATCGGTCCACAATTGACGGAGAAATCGCGTAATAAACACACACAAAAAAAAAAACATACGGTCGAATTGAGAACCTCCTCCTTTTGGAAGTCGGTTAAAACTGTTATCATTAGTAACATCCATCTCCCGTGGCACTTCGTCTTAATATGTCGAAATGATCAAGTAGGTAATATAGCATAAATAAAAAATACCAAAAGAACGAGTCTCGTGCCTGCCATGCCTGCTTTGCGGTTTCATGGCTTCAATTGAAAGCTCACGAGACCACAGATATGCGCGGTTAGACGCCGCAAAAGTCTGCGGGAGATGTACACACGTTTTTATGTTTTAAATAGAAAATGTATGAGGCTTCATCTCATGTGATTTACGTCCGCTGACCACAATGGCTGATTTACACAGGGTCAAGCTGACTCAAAAGCTCGTGGAGGAGCTCGTGGCTAAGTAATAACAGCCATACGGGTCGATCTATCAGGTTAAGCTACGTTTGCCACGGTTGGTCCGTGGATGGATGACCATGTTTAAACACCGAGACTCCTCCGTGCCTCGGAAAGCACTGCTATTCGTGGATCTTTGACAGTCGTGACGGGTCATCAGAAGCCCTAAACTCTGCAACCAGTCTTACCAAGGGGTATCGTATTACCCAGTAACTGGGTTGTGGAAATCAGATAGGCAGTCGTTCCATATAAAATACTAGTATTCAGCTGCATCCGGTTAGACTGGAAGTCGACCCCAACGTAGTTGGGAAAAGACTAGGCAGATTTTTTGAGTAGCTGACTCCAAACTTGAACCAAGTCAGCACTGACCCGTTACTGTTTTCATGTAAATTAATTTGAAGTCAGTAGTAAGACTGCTGACGTTCGACTTCATGTAAGCAGTGAGAGTCTACAGTCGAGACTGACTTTATTTGGAGTCAGTTACTGCCCCTGTGTAAATCAGCCTTAACACTAATTTTGTATTCTATACAGATTCCATTAGAATATTCATACAGATTATTCCTAGTAACCCCTTCAATTAAGCTTTGCCGATTATGTTAACACTGAGAAGTGGGTTCGCGGTAATATCAGTGGGATCACGACTAAGCTGGCTAGTGAACTACGTTTTTCTGCGATACTCCTGAAATAATAAGAAATATTAGGATGGGGAAAAAGTCTTTTCGCATTATAGTATGTATGAACTTAAAATAAAATTTCTTTGGCTATACTATTTGTATCTGGCTGGTTTTGGTATCATTGAAAGGTTAAATTTTAAAGAACATAATTCCAAATTCAAATTAGGAAAATGTGTGATTTTCATTTGTTTTTCGAACTGTCAAGATGAGTGAATCTAATGAAGAAATTCGATACATTTTAAAATTATACTACAAAAAAGGTAAAAATGCAACGCAAGCCGCGAAAAAAATTTGCGATGTTTATGGACCCAGTACAGTGTCTGTGAGAGTAGCACAAATTTAGTTTAAGCGTTTTCAATCCGGAAATTTTGATGTCAAAGATGCACGTCGCTCTGGTCGCCCTATTACGGATAAAATGGATGCCATTTTTGAAAAAGTGGAATAAGATCGGCATATCAGTAGTTACGACGTAGCTGAAGAACTGGGAATTCACCATAACTCAGTTTTGGCGCATTTGAAAAAAACTGGGTACACAAAAAAGCTCGATATTTGGGTACCTCACGAGCTCACTGCAAGAAACCTAATGAACCGTGTACTCATTTGTGATTCTTTATTACGACGTAATGAAACCGAACCATTTTTGAAGAAGCTGATAACTGGTGATGAAAAGTGGATCACGTGCGACAAGACCGTGTGAAAAAGGTCGTGTTCAAAGACCGGTCAGGCTTCACAGACTGTGGCGAAACCCGGGTTAACTCGCAACAAGGTGATGCTGTGTGTGTGGTGGGATTGGAAGGGCATTCTTCATTATGAGCTGTTACCACCAGGCAGGACCATCGATTCTGAACTCTACTGCGGACAACTGATGAGAATAAAGCAAGTAGTTGAGAGAAAGCGGCCGGAATTAATCAACAGAAGGGGTGTGGTTTTTCATCATGATAACGCTAGACCTCACACATCTTTAGCCACTCAGCAAAAATTAAGAGAGTTTGGCTGGTAGGTGTTAATGAATCCGCCGTATAGTCCTGACCTTGCACCTTCAGATTTCCACCTGTTTCGGTCTCTTCAGAATTCTTTAGGCAGTGTCAGGTTAAAATCACGAGAGAACTGCCAAAACCACTTGTCGCGGTATTTTCATCAGAAGTCCCAAAATTTCTATAGCAATGGGTCCATACCTAAAAGATGGCAAAATGTTATCGAACAAAATGGCACCTACATACTTAAGATAAATGTAAATAATGTATATTAAAAAATATTTTGAATTTTCTTAAAAAATGCGAAGAAACTTTTTCCCCAACCTATTATAACCGCACCGTAAATTGGATTACAAAAACAATAAAACCACTTTTTAACAATACATAAAAACGGTTAAAAATACGATCTCACTTCCACAGCCTGACCCGGAAATGTCTTAACACAATAAAGTGCTATGCCATAAAAATATTCATTGTTATGGGCGAAGATAAAACTGACAACTTCTAATCTGATAGCCAAGAAATCTAAAGCGAGGAACCTAACGTATAGCACTCTACCAATCGGCATTTTAAACGTTAGAATTTTAAGTACTATCATTGGTACTACTATTACTAACACGATTATTATCAATTCATCATCATCATCATTCATTTGTTCCTATCCCAATTTATTTGGGGTCAGCACAACATGAGAATTATCAATTATCTATCTATCTATATAAATAAAAAGAGGAGTCCTGACTGACTGATTGACTGACTCATCAACGTACAGCCCAAACCCTTAGGACCCTTAGGACTTAGAAAGCTGAAATTTTGTTCAGAGGTTCCCTTCATAATGTAGACAAGGAATAAGGAAGGATTTCCCGGTAGGATGTTGCCGTGGGATATTTTCCGACATCCACGTGGGCGAAGCCGCACGGGAAGAGCTAGTCATAGAATAATAAAATCTTGAAAATAAAGTAAACATTTATTTGCACAGATTGTAGGTACAGTAAGGAGCTCAAAGAAAAGATGGATGGATTGTGTGAGGAATGATATGAAAGAGAAGGGAGTGAATGATAGCGTGACGGTTGACAGGGGAGAATGGAAGAAGAAAACGTGTTGCGCCGACCCCAAGTAATATGGGATAAGGGCAGGAAGATGTAAGTACAGTAAATAAGATGTGACAGTTAAAATATGGGTGATCCTTGTATAATCTACCACATGCAACATTATTTTAAAATGAATGAATTAATATTCAAGTTAAAAGTTAAAAATAAAAAAACCCATGACAAAAATTTACCCTCATTTCTTTTTGCTACTCCATCATCAGGCCTTGATTGCCATCTATCTGTAACCTATTCATTGAGACCATTTCAATGAGTGCAAACACTATACCTCTACTGTCAGTTGGTGAGAAAGTTGGGTATCCTGGAAATTCCAGGTAATGCTGCAGCATCAGTTCAATGTTACTATGTTATTCTAATATAATATTGAAGTAACAGAATACTAAATTTCGACTCTATCAGACCTGTGGAAGATGCTCACATTCATTCATCAAATAGTAAAGAGCTGATAATCTTCAAAGGGCTGAATAGATTTTCTTCAATAGTAGGTAAGAGTACTCTCGATCGAGTCATCTTTCAAACAAATTAAAAAAAATCTGAGTCGGTACAGTCGTTTGGGAGCTACGATGCCACAGACAGATACACAGATACACACGTTAAACTTATATCACCCCTCAGTTTCCGTTGGGGCTTAAAAATTAAATGCAAATTATGAAATTTTTAAATTATTTTTGAGGTACCTTACAGTTAATCAGTAAGTAGTCAAATTCATATAATATAAATAAAACTTTTATTAAAACATAAATTTAAATATCTACAATACAATAGGAATAAAATTAAATAAATGGAAACAATGTCATAATTATTAGGTAAGTCGAAATTTTATTACAATTAATTTTTTTTATTTTTTTTATTCTAATTAATTTATAGAGAGTTTAATCACAAATTGATTATGCCACCCTCATCGGTACAAACAATTATTCCTTATGATCTAAATCCTATTTTTGCTAACTTATATAAGAGTCTTGCGTCCTTTGACAATGGGGACGCAAGAATACTATTGCATCTTCCAACATCTAGTGATTTGGACAACAATATGACCCTTTCGGCCTCGTTCCGGACGCACTCCATCAGTATATGGTAAGTGTCTTCCACTATGTTACACTCCGGACAATTTGGTGAGGAAACTTTACCCATGAGAAAAGCAAAACTGTTCATTGGAATGTGTCCCGATCGAAGCCGAAGAGCCATTACAATTTCCGGCCGACTCATGTTTACCTGGTCAAACCATGAACAACGAGATAGTGCTGGCTGGATCGTCCGATACCAGATTCCCTTGCTCAGTGACCTCTGATCGAAGTGTTCGTGCCACATTTTAGTGCATTCTTCTTTAACCACACACAAAAAATCACTGTGCACGGGAAGTAATGGACAAAACAACCCATCATCACATGCATCTTTCGCCAATCGATCCACTACTTCATTATCTTCCAAGCCAACATGAGCCGGTATCCATTGTAGTACAATATTCTTGTTCTTAGAAATAAGTTTACAAATAGATTTGATCACGCTGTAGGCAATCGGAGTACCCCGAAAACTCGAGGTACACCGAGCCAAATGTTGAAGCGCGCTTCTAGAATCACACAAAATAACATAATTGCCACTTTCAAGTGAATCAATGTAAGATAATGCTTCATCTATTGCCACAAGTTCAGTACACATTATATTGCATTTAGAGTTTACCTTTAATTGCACCGCATTTTTAGTTTGTGGATCGAACAACGCTGCTCCTGAATTAATTTTGTCTTTGGATCCATCTGTGTAAATTCTGTAGAATCCCGAATATGTGTTATTTAAAAATATGGTACATATCTCAGCGAGTTTAGCATTTTCATAGCATTTTTTAGCCGCAACCAAACCTAATCTAGGAAATATGACTTGAGACAGATCAATCCTGTGAACCCAAGTGTCCAATGTGAACATTTCAAGCTTTGGGCTCGTGTAGACAGGTAGCCCATCAAGAGACTCATGGATTCCGACTAACAACGGTACCTTTCTTCTCCAGTGTGCTTGACAATGTGCTTGCAGTTCTTTCAACACAGCAATAATATTATTATCAGCGTATGATTTTATTTTGAGCCAAAATTTCCCCGCCAGATAGTATCTGCGAAACTTCAACGGTTGCAGGTTTAGTTCATTTTCCATAACGTGAATCGGTGTGGTTCTTATAAAGCCACCGATAACCCTCATGCAAACGTTTTGAACTCTGTCTAATTTACTTAGGTGCGTCTCACAGCTACCATCATAAAGGAAACAAGCGTAATCGAGTCTACTCCGAATTGTTGCGATGTATAATCGCCTCAGATGTTTGGGATGTACTCCCCATCCAGATCCAGAAAGAATTTTAAAAATATTAACTAATTTTAACACCCTCTCCCGAGTCTCATTAATATGCTTAGCCCACCTAAGTGATCGGTCAAGCCAAACCCCCAAATATTTTACATTGTTTACCACTGGCAATGAAATCTCATCAATTTTCAAAGTAACTGTCTCTCTCGCCACCCCGTTCTTAAAAATACAGACACTGCTCTTCAAAGGAGATATCTCAAGACCCAAATCCAAAAGAAGTTCAGTCACCCTATTTAAAGCCAGTTGTAAACGTTGTTGGGCCGATGAGACATCACTGCAGGTGGCATACAACACAAAATCGTCCGCATATTGCGATATAAATACGTCCCCACTGCTATGACATACGTCCATAGTTGCTATATTAAAAAGTAAGGGAGATAATGGATCGCCTTGTGCCAATCCCCGACCGGAAGTACGACTAATGACGTTATTACCTAGTGTAATTTTAAGGTTTCTCAGTTTGAGAAAGTTCCAGATGTAACTACAAATCCTAGATCCTACACCAATACGTTGCATGATTTTTAATAGACCTTTGACGTCTACGTAGTTATATGCGTTGTTAATATCAATGAAAACAGCCACCGTAATAAGTTTTTTAGAAAAACCTATTTGAATGCGAGATACTAAAGCGGATAAATTATCTATAGTTGAGCGATATTTTCTAAAACCTGTAGTGTTATTTGATAAAAACATACGTTTTTCGATGAACCACTCTAATCTATTCATTAAAATGTTATGAAAAACTTTACAAACGCATGAGATCATTGAAATAGGACGGAAAGATGATAAACTTTGAGAGTCTCGTCCCGGCTTAGGAATGGGCACAATTACAATGTCGCGCCATTGTTTAGGAACACAACCCGAAATGAAAACCCTATTATACAGTTGAATTAAAATCTTTTTACCATTTTGTGGTAACCTCTTGATCATGGAATAAGAAATATTGTCGCCTCCAGGTGCAGTATCTTTTGATCGGACACATTTATGAAATTCTGAGGGAGTAACAACGACATCAAGTTCAGGGTTATTCATGTCAAAGACTAGGTCGCAGGGGGATACAAAGTCTGGCGTTAAACTAAGAAGCAGCTCAGTAGCTTTGTGTTTATCTACGTAATATGTTGGATATTTGTGTCCCTTCAGCCACTTCATTTTCCGCCATACGGTTGATTGAGATGTAGAATAATCTAATGAAGAACAAAAGTCGTAAAACCCTTTGCTTTTAGCTATGCGAATTAATTTCTGCGATTCGCAAATCTTATTTTGCAATGTTTCGTAATTTTGAGGGTTTGGATTACGTCTGAATTTAGATAACGCTAATCGACGCTCAGCCACACATTTAGACAACTTAGGTTTCTAATAAGGTATAGGCAAAAATCTACTCTCTGGGTTCAGGTTTATCTTAACTGAGGGAATACAAATATCGGCGGCCAAGTTTAAATAATCTATGAATCTATCATAATCGCCCTGTAAGTCCTCCGACAATGTAAATTGTAGAAAAAAAGTGTCGAGTAGCTTAGTGTATGAAGCCCAATCAGCATTTTTGAAATTCCTACGGACTATTGGTGAAGTATTAGATTGTACATTTGAGGTGATTTTAATAGCCCTATGATCACTGCCTAAAGTCTCGTTCATGACGGCCCAATCAAAAATCAACGCTATGTCAGATGATACCAAAGAAACGTCGGGTGCGGTCTTTTGACATTCCAGGTTAACCATTTTTATTCGGGTTGGGCTACCATTATTTAAAGTAATAAAATGATTGTCCAATAATGCTTCAAAAATTTGAACGCCCCTGCTATCCGTTTTATGTGACCAATTAGTATGGTGTCCATTAAAATCTCCAAGAATTATTGTATTTTTAGTAAAAATAGAAAGTAAAGCATCCCAATCGTTTTGAGAAGTTCTGATCGACGGGGGACAATAAACAGAAGAAATATTTTTAATGACGCCACAGTTGAATACTTTTACGCAAATTAATTCTATACCTTGATTACTGAGTTGGACTTCATACATTTGAGATTTTATTGATTTATGTGTAAGAATTGCAACCCCGCCGTAACCATCAAACCTGTCTTTACGATAGATTGTGTAGTTGCTCAGCCTCATGTGACTTTCTGTATCCAGCCATGTCTCACTTATCGCTGCAATGTGTATATGTTCTTGATTCAACAGTTGTTCCAATAAAATCATTTTAGGTTTTACGCTTTGAGCATTCCATTGTAGAATGTTTAGCTTGATACTAGTTTTTTTGTTATCCATTAAATAATCCAAACAATTTCTTCATCACACCCCAATCTGACACGTTATCAACAACCACTAAAATCAACCATTCTACACAACATTGAACCGCCATTTTAATCCTTTCCGCTACAGTACGTCTCTTCAAAAATACGATCTCCTTAAGTCTAGACAAAAGTTCATCAAAATGCACCTCTCTTTTTTGAGACACCTCGGGGTCATCGCAATTGCTTGACTCCTTCAAGTCCTCCATTTCCATTTCCTCTTCCGTGGGTAACCAGTGTTTCCAATCATTTTCTTTAACAACCCGTGTCTTTCCGTGTTTTTTAGCATTTTTTTTCTCTTTTGTAGTGGATGGACTATGAACAGTCGCTCTAGTTTTAACGACCTCTGCAAGTAAAGGTGAGCTTGATCTCTCCATGGCAATCTCTGTGGGTTCGATGTTATTATGTAGTGGAGGAAATAAATTAGGTATGTTTGTAACGCTAATAGGTTCCGTCTGTTCTCTGTGTGGAGAAGGTACTACATATAATGATAAGGCCTTCCTATAAGTACAATTAAACTCTGCCATGAGTTCTTTGAGTCTCTTTTCTTTTAAATATGCAGGGCAAATTTTAGACAACGCCATGTGTTGTCCGTTGCAGTTTAAACATTTGAACTTTTGTATGTCACAGTTTGTGTGATTACTACCACATTTTGGGCACAATGTATTCTTAGATGGGCACACTCTTGCCGTATGGCCGAACTTCCAACAACGTGAGCATTGCGACACGGGGAATACAAATGGCTCCACCTTAATCCTTAAACCATCTGCGTAAACATATGCTGGTAATAAATCTCCTTTGAAACACAACCGAACTGCTAATAATGATGAATGCAATTAATGAAGTGGAGAAGCGGATTTCCGTTTCGAAGGCTTTCTACTACTACTACAACTAAATCCAATCCAGCCTGCCCCTTGCTGTCCCCCCCAGTGACCCCAGGTCCATATGCCACAGGGGTTGCTGTCCCCCCCAGTGACCCCAGGTCCATATGCCACAGGGGATGCCCATAGCGTGTAGTCGCTTAGTTTAAAAGTTTTATACCCTGGTTGGAGGCCATCATTTTTTAAGGCACCATAGGAATGCCGGCAGTTCATGTCGTAACAACCTCATAGGATGACCTGCAAGCTAAGATATCTAAAAAAAAGTCCGACCAATGCAGTCAGGATTGTAGCGTCACTATCGACGCATGTCGCTACGACCTCGATCTTTGTCAAATTGACAACCGTGTTTGGTTGAACGTGTTAGAAGGGGGGTAAATACTGAATGTGTTATTGGTTATGTGCCATCACGAGCATAAATATATTACGTATTAAGGACAGATCGGCAATAATAAGTGACTTCATTATTTATTCATAAATATCTATTCTCAAGAAGAGCAAAAATATGTGATCATCTAAGGAAGATCTGACGGGATAAGTGACGCCAACATATAGGATTAAACAATTGCGTGTCGAACCACGCACAATGAAGGGTTCCGTAGTTGAGATGAATTTATCCCAAGAACATACTTAACATTGTCGTTGAAAAACATGTTCTCTTTACATTCCAGTTGCAAGTGTAAGTTGGTCGACTATTACTCGTTAACTTGTAAACCCTGTTAAATCTAACGCAAACGGATCCCTGAATCGAAAAACGGTTTTCACA
The DNA here is from genome assembly GCA_946251885.1 of Cosmia pyralina. Classification (NCBI taxonomy): domain Eukaryota; kingdom Metazoa; phylum Arthropoda; class Insecta; order Lepidoptera; family Noctuidae; genus Cosmia; species Cosmia pyralina. The sequence goes on from OX276346.1 coordinate 21,369,064, forward strand.
CACCCGCAATATTTGTTAATGTCCTACCCACCGACACCTCACACCATGGGATAGACGAGAAAAAAAATCATTCCCAGTTATCCTAAAGAAAATTTTTTTTTACCACGTTGTCGGAGTGATTAATGTATACCCATGCTAAATCACGGCTTTCCAGCAGAAATAGTCTTTGAGCGAAGCTGCGGACTGACACGGACATGGCGAAACTATAAGGGTTCCTTGTTGACTACGGAACCCTAAAAAGATGTGTCACCTCTCAGAATGCCTAAATATGTTGCGTTATAAATATCTTTCTACCCAGTTCAGATCAGAAAATATGTGATAACTCGTCTCGGTGTTTTTTTTTAGAACTTTAGTGTGTTATTTTTTGTAAAAATCATTTGGTTCTAAGCTTCATAAATAAATAAAAAAATAAAATAAAAAGAAAATAAAGTTCATTAATGCTTCAGTTTATAAAACAGGTGTTTGGAGCCTCCTTTTTAGCAAACAATGCCTTCATAAATGTGAAAGATGACATTATCCAATCAAGTTTGATATCCAATAAAATCTAATATTATAATAACACCAAAATTCGTATTAATAATGATGACACAAATAATTCATAATCTAACAAGCACGTGGCTAGATGATAATTCATTTAGGTGACATCGGCGTTAAAGGAAAGTATAAGAATTACACGTCAATATAGTTTAATTATTCTACGTTAAATAATAATTTATAACATAATGTAAGCCTCTACATTATTGAAAGCGGATGCTTAGTCGTAGTCATGTTAACGAAGAATATATTTTACCAAACAAAGACACCGTGGGTGTTAATTTATTGAGTCCCTGTCTAACTAAGCATTACTTAATCCACCCTCAAGCAAGCATGTTACTTTTACTAATGTTGTTAGTAGGTAGGGTACAATGAACACAAAATAATATTATCATTAATTTATTTTAGTTATTTTAGGATTCCGTACTTAAGGATCAAAGCGTTACCATTTTGTTGGTAAGACTTTGAAGTCAGTTGTCTGTCAGGAGCATTTTTTTCAGTAAATATTTTCGATAAAGATTTAACAGGAAGAGTTGCAGGAATTTTTAGCTAGCACCTTTAAACGATGAAAGAACTCCAGATTATAATTAATGCTGCATGAATTAAAAGATTATAATTGATGAAAGTTGCATCTTCGTTTTATTTATTGTGTGGGTCATCATTACCCAATCTCTAGACTACATTTCGCGAGGCCCACAAGTAGAGAAATAAAAAAAACCGGCCAAGTGCGTGTCGGACCACGCACAATGAAGGGTTCCGTAGTTGGGATGAATTTATCTTAAGAACAAACTTAACATTGTAGTTAAAAAACATGTTCTCCCATACATTCCAACTGTAAATGTAAGTTTGTACTCACAATATTGATAGATTTACCATGTCATTTTAAGACCACAGACTTCTTATAGGTTTTCCTGTAATCTACAAGTAAAGATCTATTTCTGTATTTTTTTCAAAATTTTAGGCTCAGTAGTTTCGGAGATAAGGGGGGAATGGTCAATTTTCGTTTATTTTCTTAAATAACTTTAAAACAATTTATTTTAAAATTATAAAAAAAATATATTTGTGACCCTCATAGTAAGCCTTTTCATTTGACATGCCACATGATGTAGTATGCAAAACTTTTTTTTTTAATTTTCTTATTTGCCCCCCAAAAGTGACCTCTATATTCAAAATTCATTTATTTACTTTACTCGTCCGTGTTTGGGTCACAGAAATTCATATGTCTCCATTAGAGTCGGAGCAAATGGGCTGTGACAGACGGACAGACAGACACACGAGTGATCCTATAAGGGTTCCGTTTTTTTCCTTTTGAGGTACGGGACCCTAAAAAGTATTCTAATTTCTAGGTCAGGAAACAGATTACATTTTATTTAAACCCTGAAATCGTGTTAGACGTACCCAGCTACCCAGGTAATACAATTCTCCGAGGCTAGCATTCAATTACAGAGATCGGGAGACGCTATTTGTCAAGCGTTTCAATCAAGTGCCCAGATAGGTTACGATAATTTAACGTTCAGTCTTCGCACCTATTAGTAATGTGACACGAACACCTGAGCGCATCGACAAAATGACATTCTTTAACAGCGATAACGATGATGGAAAAGTCAAAAACGTGTTAGACTGACATAAGCAACCGAAAAATATACAAGGTCAAATTAAATTAGCTAGTGAAACTCCGCAGACGTGTCGGGTATCAATATCTAACCACGACAAAATAAAAATATTTAATTTTGATGATTTTTCTTTGTAGGTCAGCGAACGCTGTTAGTGTGTTTTTATTTTGTTTACATCGTGTTAAGATATCACCCACGACGATTTTCACACGATGATTCTTACCCATAACGTCTGTTAAGTTTACACAAAACAAAAAACAGATTTTCAAAACAAATAAGTATTTCAAGTGACTACCTGCCTGCGGTCGCTGACCCAAAAAAAAAATCTCATCAAATTAATTTATTTTTGGTTTATCGTATAGAGATATCGATACCCGTCACGTCTGTGGAGTTTCGCTAACTAATTAAATTTGACCCTGTATGCTCAATCCTGAGGATCTCGTGGCTAAGTAATAACAGCCGTGGATGGGTGACCATTACATACCGAGACTCCTCCGTGCCTCGGAAAGCACGTTAAGCCGTTGGTCCCGGCTGTCATTCGTGGATATTTGACAGTTGTTACGGGTCTTCAGAAGCCTGAAAGTCTGACAACCAGTCTTACCAAGCGGTATCGTATTACCCAGTCATTGGGTTGTAGAGGTCAGATAGGCAGTCGCTCCATATAAAATACTGGTATTCAGCTACAGCCGGTTAGATTGGAAGCCGACCCCAACATAGTTGGGAAAAGGCTATGTTCAATCCTGTTGAAAGTCGTTGGAGACTACGAAAGCAATTGCCATCTGGGCCCTCTGAACATATAGGTATATGAAGCCGAGATAATATCCGATAATATAATTTTCAGACACAAAAGTGAAACAGACTTGCCGATCTAATTGACAACACACTCGCAATCTGAAACAACCACAGTGATTATGGTAACATGAAACATCCATGCCATTTCTGATAAATAAGACTGCGCAAACAAACCTCATCAAAAGTAGTATTCAGGCTTTTCCGCAACTTGTTAATCCTATTCCATGTACACTAAAAAAAAGAGATAAGTATACTGCCTAACTTGCGACTACTTTGTAACAATGTTGTATAAGCTAACTAGTCGGGTTTTAACATCGCGCGTCCAAAGTTTAAAAAAAGTTTTTTCAATACTCTTCCTCGAAAACTGGAAATACACGCGTGCGATTTTTCATTTTCCAACACGTGTGCGAGAATAAAAATTGCCACAGATAACTTATATACTTAGTCCGAATTGGTTCAATGCCTCTAGTCACACCGTCTCGCGCCAGTTTCATTTTGGCACATTTGCCGGTGCCAAGTGCCAAAATGAAACTGGCGCCGTAAAAAAACGTTCACCTTCGAATACGGAGGTGAATGTTTTTTTTTTAATCTCGGCAAAGAGATATGCGTCTTTACGGCGTTAATATTTTTTGAATATTTAAATAGTGTTTATAAAAATAGAAAATAATCAAAAACCATGATTGTTACAATAAAAAAAAACGTTTATGAACAAATTAACATTTATTTGTGTTCTAAACTCAAAACTATTTGAATTTTCTATTTTTGCTTCTCCTTCAACCTGGCGAAAGCAAAGCGCGGAAAAAAAAAGAAAATTTAAATCAGTTTCGTAATAATTCATGACAAAAATATCTTTCGTTATTCTATTTTATTTTATTTCTTCAAAAGTCTATTGAAAAACGTCGTTTGATACACGTGGACATTTGTTATTGCAGTTCTCGGCTCAAAAACAACTTTGCCTACGGCTCGGGTCTTAATACCACCTCGAATGCAATAACAAACATTCTCCACTTGTATCAAAATGTACTATTACGAACATAATAAAAAAGAATTTTATCAGCGTGACATCGTGAAGAATCCTGCACCCTAATTGCCTAACACACTTTCAATCACAATCTGAATGATTTAATGGAAATTATTCATACATTGCTTCATATGTTTGAAAAATTCGTCTGCTCGACAACGTGAATAACGCAATGAATATTGTTGAATTTTCAAAATGAAAGGCATTTCCATTGTAAGTGTATTACGCAATTACCCCGCTGGAAGTACCTAAGTATAAGTCTGATGTCGCCAGCCCGCATTTAGCAAACAATTATTCAATACTCATACCTTCGTTGTATTAGAAGCGGCATTTCCCATGCACTGGAGTGTGTAGGCCGTGGCTGTATCCATTATTGACAATGTAGTGGAAAGTAAAATATTTTTGCCTTATACCAATCTCTTTTGCCGCCTGTACTCCAATCATTGATCACTGGGAGAGGAAACTTGCCCAGCTATGAAATGGCGGCTTCTTTGTTTTGCTCCAGTGTATCCGCAACTTTAATACTCTAACTAGGAGTAAACTATAGTCATAATGGCAACTCGGAGGCTAGTTTCAAACTTTTTGGGGGAACTGAAGTGTGATAGGTCTTAGGAAATGTTTCAAATGCTTGAGAATTAAACTTTCATCTTTCTCGTAAATTCCTGTTGTTAATTAGATAGAAATCTCGAGCTCCTGTTGAGTTTTGCGCAGGTTTAACTAAGGAATTATCTCTTGGTGGTATTCAAATGTTCATTTAATTAACATTTTAAGTCCTTTTTGCCTCCTACTTCATAGAGAGAATTATTTTATGTACTTTGTTCTCAACCACATCGGAAAATTCTCTTTGGTCGGAAAATTACAAAACTGTTTCAGATGAGAGTTATGCACCAAAAAAGATTTGCGATAACAGTGATGCATAAATGCAGTAGGTAACTACTTCTTCGTATAGTCACAGAATAATAAAGCTACAGTAGTTCACCTTGAATTAATTACCTACGGCCGCTCGGTAGATAAATACGCGTCCGTCCGTGCGTAACTGCCGCGCACTCGATGAACTGTTGTCTGCTGGTATACAACATTATTTTTAGTATATGCGAAACCTGAATATAGTTTGTTCAGAATAAATAACTGAATCGATTCCAATAATTTTTATACCGTGTTATATTTTGCCCCAAAAATCTTTAAAAAAGGTTTCAATATGGACACCACGCGACATACACAAGTCACTGCAGGTCATAGCGGCACTAGGCACGGGCGCACAGCGGGCGCCGCGTGGTGATCATGTTTTTGTACGGACAACCAGGTAAGTTTTGAAATTTTGTACATAGATTCTTTATTTGAGGTGACTGGTAATTAGTGACCGATACTTAAACACATGATTGTACTCATGACAACAAACAACTTTTACTTTGGGAACAAACCTGAAATCGTGAAAAAGTAATCAGCTGTTTCCTACATTTATGTTCGCCTAACTCGTCAAAATATAGGGAGCAGCTGATTTTTTTTCGTAATTTCAGGTTCGGACCCATAGTGAAAGTTGTTTGATAACATGAGTACAATCATGTGTTTAAGTATCGGTCACCAATCACCCTATATAAAAATACAAGACACGTGTTTCGGGTTTCGCATATACTAAAACTGATACTTACTTCTCAGTATCAGTTTTAGTATAAAGAGTTTTAGGAAATCTCTTTCGAAGCGCGTCTTTTCGGCCGTTTTCTATTAAGATGTACTACTGTAACATTATTATTCTGTGGTATAATCATAATAGCATTAGTTAGTGATAAAACTCTAACCGATCACGCAGGGCAAGGCGACGGAACAACTGCCTGCCACCACAAGCCTTAAAGGGGTACAAAAGTTAAACATCAGGTCAGAACATAATAAATGTGGGAATTCATTTAGAAAGGATGGTAAGACGAGCAAGATGAAAGAGCTAAGAAGTGTGTTTGTTATTTTAATTTTCATTATTTTATTTTATAACGTATTTTCAAGTTTAATTTTGGTCTGCACCCCCAACATAAATATTCTCTCCGCAAAGCTAAATATCAAGGCAACACTAAGTACATTTATCTCTTATGCATCAAAGACCTCGTTAAGCTGTCCATCCGAAGCTAAGACACAGTTGATCGATTGCGAGCCAGTGGCCCAAAAAAGAGCAATCCGGTATTTGAGTCCGTCCGTAAAACTCCATATAACCCCGTCTTGCCAAAATTGTTGGACAAAAAACTGGCTGGCGTGCAGCCAAGTCTGCAGAGTGGAAAAACTTTTAGTGTTCATATTAACATCATTATAGCAATTACTGTTTCTCTTTTACGCGTTCTAAAAATGTTTGTAGCGTTGAATAACGGTTCAGGGCTTATGTGCATTTAAGTGCAGTAGTTTTCGTTTCTGTATCTCATTTTCATATGTCAGTGTGCTGTTCTAAAGTCTTGTTCAATATAAAATGTTAAACTATAGCTCATTCCTTAAAAAAAAAAATCGGCATCGCCGCTTTGACGGGACGCAATACTGCTCGCGGCTCCGCGGGCGACCGCACGACCCTTTCCAGCCATTCAAGCGATACTATGCATTTTATTAATGGACATAAAGTTTAAAATGTTTTGAAACTGGAACTGCTTGCCGCTGCCCTACCGGCCGCTGCTCTTTCGGTGTGTTTTGAGCCTAATGCTACGGCTACATTGTCGCGATAAAGCGAACTACACTTCGCGCGCTCTCTCTTTTACAACGAGACGTGTGCGAGAGACAGCGCGCAAAATGTAGTTCGCCTTATCGCGACAATGTAACCGCAGTATTAGAAAAAGAGCTTTTGTAACAGACCGTCTCTTGTTCCTATGCAATTTTGTTCCGGTTTAAATTGCAGGTGATTCGAAGCCAATCTGCCGTCTTTTATTTCCGCCGTTAACTTTCTTTTTTATGCATTGAATTGCACTATCATGGCAACGTATTTAAACATAAACAAGGTTTTTGACAGTTGAACTAGGCTAGTCGAAGTGACTCAAAAAGTTGCGAACGTATTCTAAAAATTCGTCCAAATTGCTCTTTACCGTCTGCACTTCAGACTAAATAAAAAACCAAGACAAAGCACTGCGAACAATAAATACAGTGAAGCATGCTCAAAACTACACAGCGCTCTGTGCATATACGCTCACACGCACCCCCACACACCAAACACAATACACACACATTTGCACCAAACTGACAACTAAACTACACCTCACTAAGTGTACACGTCATGTTTACGAAACCGTAGTGCTATTCTGTAAACATCTCACCGTGATAACTCAGGTGAAGTGAGCGTGAAGTGAGCCATCATTCCACCTGATGCTAGGGGTTGACACTATTGACAGCTCACTTTAAAATCGCTTCACTCATGTTTTCACGGTGAGATATTTACAGAATAGCACTACTGGCCTCACGTCACTGTTTGCAGCGCCTTGTCTCGATTTTTTATTTGGTCTGAGAACACAAAATGAACGAACGTAATTCATGGATTACGACCATAACAATTTGCAATTTCCAACCGACCCAGCAATCAAATTTACATTTTATAGCATTTTATAAAGTGCCAGTCATTTAAATTAATTAAAAGTCGAAAAGTAGACTAGTGTACTTGTTATTAGTCCACTATTATTCCTAAAGCTCGCAATAAAGGAACCTCTTTTTGGTTGTTAAGTACAATGGAGGTAATTGGCTTAATTGCTAGGCCAGCCTTCATTGTGCCGATTCTGGAGTCGAATCATGTCGAAATAAATTCACCTAATTTCTTTTTGCCTGCTTGCTATGCAGAACCTTTTATTTCGGTATAGCATAAATGATTGAAAAGGCTAATTATTGTTATGCTAATAGGAATACATTTAAATGCTTCGTTTTCCCATTTGTTGAAGAAAGCCGTATTGAAAATAATTTGCGTTATCTTTTTTATTGTTAAAGGAATCTTTGCTTTCACACTGCTTCTTTGATTCGATCATTAATTTTTTTTTTTGTAATTTCTCAACTTCTATTGTTTTTCTTTTGTTAGCTTAAATTCTTACCCCCTTATTTATAAAAATAAAAACTAAAACGCTGTATAAACCTATTTTAGTTATAGAAGTGTTTGGCTTTTTCTTTCAAACTCAAATCATAATTCGAAAGAAATTGACAAAACACTTCTTTAACTAAAATAGGTTTATAGAGCGTTTACATTATAGAAAACCACGTTATTTTTATGTGCATGTGATAGGCGTGGTCAGTTGTTCAGTAAATTGATCAAACTGATCTTGTCTGTCTTAAAAATCTTCCGGTTCGCCAAAACCCCTTACCCTAGAGTCTAGCGTAAGGGGTTTGGCGAATCGGAAGATTTTTAAAGGAAGGCCCTAGGCAAGATCAGTCTAGGGCCTTATAATAACATAATATAATATAACATCACACCTATATTTTCCGAAGGGTAAGGCAGAGGTGTCCAATACACATTTCGCCAGCTATGCTTCAGTCCCATGTAGGGGGCGAGCTTATTGGCACAAATCCAGACTTCCTGATGGAAAAACCTAATAACACTTTGCCGGGCCTTTTTTTTTTTTTTTTGTGGATGGGAAATCATCAAATGACTTCTCCCGCTCTGGGCAGAGCGGGAGGGCGTGTCAGACTTTTACTGACTAAAACCCACCCATGTTCCTTCAGTTGCCCGTGCCAGGGCCACGGTATCTCTTTCGAACTACCCGCGACCCCGGCGGCATCGGCCCAATTGACCCCGTCACTGCTGACATCTCTTTGAGGCGCGCGTGGAACACAACGCGCCGTCGACCCGGGCCTGGTCCTTACCGGACGGCGAGCTAATTTGCCGGGCCTGGGAATCGAACACAGGACCTCATACTCAGCAGTAGCGCCTGCAACTACTCGACTAACGAGGCAATCATAATTACAATAACACGTACAGTCAACAAAAGAGATATCTAGGCAGGTTAGAGTAACATATTTGTATGTGAATTGCTTCATGTTCAATTTCGTGACAATATACAATTTTGTGTTGGTGTGTTACAATGTAGGAGTATTGCAAAAATTAAGGAATATATATAAATTTGAGCATGAAGCAATTCACATACAAATATGTTACTCAAACCTGCCTAGATATCCCTTTTGTTGACTGTACATTAACACTGCAGTGGTCTACGCATAAACAAACAATTCCTGTGCAATGTTACAGTCTCGTTTCGCTTGTAACACTCATTTGTTAACAGTAACACTAATTGAAAAGCACATTGCAATGTCAACATGGAGTCATTACTTTCTTCCTTATGTTTGCTCGGAGGTCGGAGAATACTTCCATCGCATTGTTCTTCCCTTGACATGGCACATCATTACGCCATGATGCTTTTGCGTAACTGTATGTGTAAATGTGTAGGATTTTTTGTCTAGATTTTAGCCGAGTATATTATTATGGCGATTGTGTGGCTTAGAATATTTAAATTTAAATATGTCTAGTAGTTCTGCGGAACAGTGGACCTCGCTAGCACAAACTTTTTTGTAACACTTTTATTTAAAACGGGTTATTTACCATGTTTTTTTTTTTTCAACAGATCTTCACCAAATTTTTATGAGACCAACTTAAAGTAACTTCCTTCAAACCTTTTAAATAAATAAAAAAAAAAAAACTTCGAAATCGAATATCTTAAGGCGGAGGTATCCAGTAGCCCCCTTTTTGAAGGAATCAAAAATCGCCGACGACAAAAAAAAACCTATAGAGAGTGACACCTGTATACTAAGTTTCGTCCAGATCGGTTGTAAATTACGACCTGTAGAGGATTAGCAACAAACAGACAGATGAAAGCAAGTTTTTGCCAGACTGAAGTAGAGACGCTTCGTTTGCTCGATCAAAAAGAAGGTTTGGATTTCAATTTTTTAATAGATGGTTTGGTTTTTTAAAATTAAATTTTATCATACATCTGATGTTAATGAGGTCGTACTTCAGAACAAAATGAAAAATAAAAGAAACATTTTGAAAATGGAGTACCTAAACTTTTCAGCTTGTAAATTTAATATTATTTTAATAATTCTAAGCGCCTATTTCACGATGTCCGAATAGCCACTACTTACCGAATAAATAGAAAGTGGAACAGAATTTGTATGAAATTATCTGCCAAGAAAGTTAATGGGCACTTAGTCGTAGGTGGTGAAACAGGTCCTATGAGCTATTGTGTAGCCCTTAAGTAGGAAGGTAGATAACTTTCATAAAACACTTAACAGCTTCTGAAGTCGGTGTCAAGCTAAAGTGCATTGAAGAATTGAAGACACCGACTTGAAAGTTATTTTATTCGTTTTTGGTTTTGAAGTCGGCTTTTACTTTTTTAAAGTAAATTTATTTTTCCATTTTTAGTTGAATATACAATTACATAAATACACTTCTGGACACATCTTTTGGCCCACCTTGTATTTTCAGTTTCGTTTGGTCCTAGCTAAAATTTTATATTAGGTCGAGCAAAAAGTTTTTATGCAGTTTTGAACCTGGCACATTCACAATTTCATTCAATAGTCTTTTTTTGAATTTCGAACACAGAATTTAAAGAAACAAAAGACAATTTGGAGCCTGTTTGTTGATATCAAACAATCGAATACTAAGAAAACTTGGTTTTATTGGTTTACTTGGATTTAATTCTTGAAAAAGTGATTGATATCTTTGGTTTTGCAACAAACATTACTTATTCTTAACATTAAGGTGAGGTTCTATCAATAATCTATGGATACTTCACCTGAAGTCGCCGCCCAAGCTGTGGCTCTAATTCAGGCCGGACACAGCCAAAGAAACGTGAGTGCTCAACTTAATTTAAGTCGACCTGCGGTCCGAAATGTTTATCGGAGGTACCTAGAGACTGGCGGCTTTGTTCGTCGCCAAGGAAGGCCACGATCTCGGGTCACAACTGAAAGGCAGGATCGATTCATCGTGACGACCAGCTTGAGAAATCGTCACCTTACCTCCATTGAGATACAAAACCAACTTTGCGACTTCCACGGAGTATCTGTGAGCGCTCGAACTGTTCGGAGAAGGTTAAAAGAACGCGATATGGTACCACACAAGCCAGCTAATGGCCCCAAACTAACGCGAGCCCACCGAACAGCACGCCTTCATTTCGCACGCAGTCATTTAAATTGGACACAGCAAGATTGGAGCCGTGTACTCTTTTCTGATGAGTCTAAAATTGTGTTACATGGCAATGATGGAAGGAAGAAGGTCTACCGACGTAAGGGAGAGCGTTTCGCACAATGCTGCTTTGAAGAGAGGGTTGCTTATGGCGGTGGCTCATGGACTGTCTGGGGCGGTATATCCGCGAGCGGCAAAACTCAACTTGAGGTTGTTACAGGACCACGGCTGCCAACATTAAATGCTGAAAGGTACATTCGTGAGTGCTTAGAACCTCACGTGATACCATACGCGGACCATGTGGGCCCAAATTTCCTTTTTATGCATGATAATGCAAGAGCCCATGCGGCCGGCATCGTCAGGGAATATCTTCGGGATGTGAACATCACAGTTATGGACTGGCCAGCCAGAAGCCCAGACATGAACCCCATTGAGCACATGTGGGACGAGCTAAAAAGACGTGTTAGGGCTCGTCAGCCAGTTGCCCAGACGATGCAGGAGTTGAAAACTGCCATAGAAGAGGAATGGGAGATGATCCCTCAAAATTTCATAGAGCGGTTGATAAACTCTATGCCTAATCGTATGAGAGCTGTGGTAGATGCCCATGGAGGCAACACGCGTTATTAAATTAAACCTTTATTTGATAAAACATGTTTTTTATTCAAAAATCAATTGCCTTTAACAAGGCGCATATCCGACTTGTTAGGCGTAGCTCCATGTCGTATGGTATTCTGAATTCAAATTTAAAACAATACGATCGAAAAAGATGGTAAAATGTATCAGGTTTAAAACTGCATCAACAGTTTTTGTTCAATCTAGCAATCATATTTCGGTAGGGGCCATCGAAACCTAAACTCTAAGGTGGCCCAATAGATGTGTCCAGAAGTGTAGGTAAGCCCAAGTCGAACGAAAAGAAGAATCATCACAAAATCCGCTTAGAAATGTCGGAGATACAGTACATTTATGCGTATAACTTCGTACATAAGAATAATTACATAATGCTATTACGCTATTAAGCTATTATTTAATACTAAAACCTTCCTGAAAGTATGCAGATCACGCTAGTGAAAAAAATCATCACAATCGGTTCATTAGTTTTGAGAAAATCGTGAACAAACAAACATACATACATACATACGGGTCGAATACAGAACCTCCATTTTTGAAGTTGGTTAAAAAAGAAGAAGTTATCGCATCTCTGTAATCTGTTGTGCTTTTCCGCCAAAGTGGTGGATGTGTGTTAGCTAGGCTGTGAAGAGATGGGATCGGACATGCTTCTCGCTTGGCAAGATACATTGTCTCCACTATCTGCTTCATTTTCTATTTATTAACTCACTAAATCTTTTATTTTTTTCTCGTTTTCTATAACTTACCAAATATACTATGTGATACTTTTTGGCAGCGCCACAGTCGCAATTTGGATCGGCGTTAAGTGATATTTTTTTTATTATAATTTCTAAATAAATTAAGATAAGGGCAAGAGAATGATAATGATGACTTGTTCTACGAAGGCAACCAAATAAGTATTCTTTTTAATTTATTGTTTTTATTAAGTAGTTCCGATACAAATTGCGAATGTGCTGTAAAACATTTTTTTTGAATATGTAGCTCCGATCCATACTCGACCGTGATGTAAAACATTTTTTTGTAATAAATAGCTCCGACACCGTTGGACATTTGGCCCCTGAACGAATTTGCGTTCAGGGGCAAAATGTCCAATTCTCAAAATGTCCAACGGTGTCAAAATGTCCAAATACCCAAAATGTACAATTGTCAAAATGTCCAATTCTCAAAATGTCCAATGGTCAAAAAGTCCAATTCTCAAAATGTCCAATGGTCAAAATGTCCAACTCCCAAAATGTCCAATCTTTGAGAATGTAGCAAATTTGTTCAATAACCCATCAAAGCGCTTTTTTAATACTTTAGTTCATGACTTTATACCCTCCAGTATTAATAAAACGTTTTGATGAGTTATTGAAAAAATTTGCTACATTCTCAAAGATTGGACATTTTGGGAGTTGGACATGTTGACCATTGGACATTTTGAGAATTGGACATTTTGACCATTGGACATTTTGAGAATTGGACATTTTGACAATTGTACATTTTGGGTATTTGGACATTTTGACAGCGTTGGACATTTTGAGAATTGGACATTTTGCCCCTGAACGCAAATTCGTTCAGGGGCCAAATGTCCAACGGCGTCGGAGCTACTTATTACAAAAAAATGTTTTACATCACGGTCGCAGTATGGATCGGAGCTACTTATTAAAAAAAAATGTTTTACAGCACATTCGCAATTTGTATCGGAACTACTTAATAAAAACAATAAATTAAAAAGAATACTTATTTGGTTGCCTTCGTAGAACAAGTCATCATTATCATTCTCTTGCCCTTATCTTAATTTATTTAGAAATTATAATAAAAAAAATATATAAATATATATGTCCAATGGTCAACATGTCCAACTCCCAAAATTTCCAATCTATGAGAATGTAGCAAATTTTTTCAATAACTCATCAAAACGTTTTATTAATACTAGAGGGCATAAAGTCATGAACGTATTAAAAAAGCGCTTTGATGAGTTATTGAACAAATTTGCTATATTCTCAAAGATTGGACATTTTGGGAGTTGCGACATTTTGACCATTGGACATTTTGAGAATTGGACATTTTGACCATTGGACATTTTGAGAATTGGACATTTTGACAATTGGAAATTTTGGGTATTTGGACATTTTGACACCGTTGGACATTTTGAGAATTGGACATTTTGCCCCTAATCTAAAATCTACTGGCACAATAGTTGAGTAATTGACTTCTGTAGTTCTGTGATCGTGGTTTCGATGTCAGTACTAAACAAACATTAGTATGGCCTATTCAGTTGCTACGGGTGTTTGGACATGTGACATTTGTGTGTGTGAACGCACCTGTGGAACATAATGGATTGATAAAGAGCAACGTTGCCAAAACTGTGCTGCGCTGTAATGTGTCACTAAAGCAAAGCATGTACTCGTAGTTTCCTATATTTATAAAGGACGTACAGGCACAAGTGACGATGGTCCTTTCAATGATCTGACCAAGATTATCTCTGGATTTTAAAAGAGTTGTTGTTGTTGTTGAGAGTAGTTGCTTGTTGTTGTTGTTGTTCTTCTTAGAGGTAGTGTTGCATCAAGCTTATTTATTTTTGTTTTAAATATGACGTGTGTGTGAAATATGTGTTTCCGATATGGCGATATACTATTTACAGAATTAACAATTTGTATGGATTTTTGTATGTTGTTACAAACATTGTTTTTTAGAATCCATACGATGTATTCTGAAATAGGTATTTATCTAAAAGTTGCACGTTGTCCCACGAGAAAATCACTTATTCATTTTGTTAAGTGGATACTTACATATTAGTGCTCTTGTAATTTTAGGATCTCGCAATGTATACAGCTAAGTATTTATTTAAGTGTTTTCGTTTCGATGGCAAAATGTACAAATATGTTTGGCCTAAAATTCAGCTGCGTGAACTCCGCTCACTGACGCAGCGGATCATCTAGTGCACAGGTGACAGGGCATGCGGCGCAGGATGGAAAGTCGAGCAAGATGCCGCATAACGTACTTGAGATACATCTGTGTAGATTGTCTTGGCTCCGGCCAAAGCAAATACCTACAAATCCATTCAAAGACTACAAAGCTCTACAAAAATATCTATTCTAAAATTAGTGGTGTACCTAAATATACAACGTGTCGTTTTGCATCCTCGTCAAATTTCAGGGTGTGATACAGAACATCAAATAGAACAACTTTCTACATGGGACCAATATCGTAATCGCGAAAAAATTTTCAACTTCCCATAGAAAACTTCAATAACTACTCGACGCAAATGTATGGGACGGCTGATTATTTTTTCGCGATTACGATGTTGGTGCCATGGAAAAAGTTGTTCGGTTTGATGGTCTATACCACACCCTTAAATTTGACGAGGATGCAAAACGACACGTATAAATAATAGCCAGTAGCAGCCCAGAGTCTGCATTATGCCCGTTTGATGGCAATAGGCTCGTCCCCTATTACATGGGGCTTAAACATAAATGGCGAAATGTGGGTTTATTGTTTGTATACCCCTGCCAAACCCCTCGGGGAAAACAGGCGTGATGTTTATGACGTAAAACCTAGCCTTTAAAAAAAATAACAGTTTCTTTTATACAAACCCGCCATGTTTTGTCTTATCTGTTGACTATTAGTATTCAGTCTCCGTTTGTTCTGAAACTTATTTTGTGTGATTGTTTTAATAAAAATGCGAATTTAGTACGCGCCACGCATGTTGGTGGTTGACAAATTCTGTGTCTATTGGGACGCTTACTAATATGTTACAGCTTGTAATTGAAAATCACACTACTATTATAAAGTTTGTGAGTGCGTGTGTCTGTCTGTGTGTGTGTGTGTGTGTCTGTGTGTTATTACTTCTTCACGCTCAAACGGCTGGACCAATTTGGATGAAATTTGGTATGTAAATAGACCCTACTCCTGTATTAACACATAGGCTACTTTGTATCCCAGTGTACGCGGGTAAAAAACCGCGGGGCGCAGCTAGTCTCTTATATTTTGTAAAAGTAACTTGTTTGATCTTGGTAGTGCTGTAAGGACTATCTCCTTATAGTGCACTAAACATAGACTTTTAGCAAAATATTCTCCGTGTCACTATGGACAAAATCCGTTAAAGATTTGAAAAAGCACCATGTAGCATATTATTTGGAACTAAGTAAATGAATAGGACAATCATTATAGGAATAGACATACCTACCATGATATCTGGTTATCGAAAAATGATTTCATCATATTTTTTTACCAAATAAATTCTTAAACCAAATCTGAATTTAAAAGAAATATAAAAAAAATGTATTTAATAGAAATACTTTTCTCCTGACCTTCTACATGGGACTTTATAACTGGTGAAATGTGCGTGTAGGTACACCTCTACTTTATCCTTCGGGGATTACAGATAATCTATACAGGGTGTCTGTATTCGGACTGGCGAAAATTAAGGGGGTGGTACAGACGATCAAACTGAACAACTTTCTCCCGGGGACCAACATCGTAATCGTGAAAAAAAAATCAGTCGTCCCATACATTTGGCCGAGTAGGTATTGAAGTTTTGTATGGGATGACTGATTTTTTTTTCACGATTACGATGTTGGTCCCCGGGAGAAAGTTGTTCAGTTTGATCGTCTGTACCACCCCCTTAATTTTCGCCAGTCCGAATACAGACACCCTGTATAATAGATGTTATGTTTTGTAATATTTATTAAACATATATTTTCGCTTACCTATTTCTATAATTTTTCCAGACTGTGTTGTCTGTTGTCTTACTTGGAACCTGCTTTTCCAACATGTTTCTCTTATATTACATTCAACATACTCTCAATTCAAAATGGGACGGAGGTTACGCAATCTCTATCACATAACATTGCTATGGAATATTGCTTTGCTTTTTTAAAACTATCGTACCTAGGTATTTTTTTTTATGGCAATACTGTGATATATTTGTGAACAATTTAGATAGCAACTCAACAGCTATCCAAAACAAAGAATTGATGGATACGGGAAATACAAAACATTTTTGTTGCGAATATCTATTTTTTTATGTAACAAACAAAACGATGTTCTCAATCATGAGTTGACATAACGTAAAGTGCTATCGGCAAAAGTTTAAATCGAAACATTTTATTTAATTGGAGTGACTTTTTTTTTGCATCTAAAGCATGTACGAGTAACAGAATCATATCTGAGGGTGTGGTAAAGAGACCTCACAATAAAATAATCAGCCGGCCCTTACATTTGATTCGAGTAGGTATTGAAATTTTGTATGGGACAGTTGATATTTTTTTCGCGATTACGATGTTGGTCCCATGGAGAAAGTTGTTCAGTTTGATGGTCTTTACCACACCCTTAAATATGACCACACCTTTCTGATACATGTTGTTGCATGACAAGCTACGGGCACTTATGAAACGTTAGAACGTTAGCTAGGTGTACACCTAGCTTCTAACGTTTCATAAGTGCCCGAACCATACGAAACGACCAATTGGCCGGTAGAACGGACACGGTTACTCGTTTAAAAATAATTGACTCAATGTTTTCAAATTACAGTGTTAAAAAGTATAAGAGGACATTGTAGGGTTGTCAACAAGTACCGGATACTTAACAACTGTTTTCCATTTTCTATTTCTGATTCTAATTACCAAAACACTTACACACGATACAACGTCGCATCGTGGCACGTTGTGACGTCGTGTCGTGAATTTTTACGATACACGTCGTAGATTTTCACGACACGACATCGCATAGTGACACGACGACGTCGCAACGTGCCACAATGCGACGTCGTATCGTGTGTAAGTGTTGTGGCCCTAGCTAGGTACACTTGCACTACAAATCAATGAATACCTACATTTAGCATCGAACATTAAAATCATCATTCTGTCACTGACATCTTCAAACAACTGACATGAACGGTTTTTTAGTGTCGTTTAACGCTAAACGTATTTGATTGTGATTTCAAGTGCAAGTGGGCCTATGTACTCTAGAAGGGGCAATAGGGCTCCCACAGAGAGTTCCTCGCAATCGGTCTTTGGCTTTTTGCGCGTAACTTGACTCAAACTCAAACTCAAAGCGTTTATTTCAATTAAACCAATTACAGGTACTTTTGAATTGTCAAAGAGTCGGTTAGTTAGTCAGAAAGTTGAAGCTAGATGCCCATTCCAAAACGTAGATCTCAATGGAGAAGAAAGGGCAAGAAACTCCACGGACACTCTTTTAAATCAAGATAAGTAATACAACATCTCCTCCATGTATTTCCTATGTTTTCCGCTTTGTGTAGCACATTGCGTCACTAAGGTCCGTATTACAGAACGTCACTCAATACTCAAGCATTACTTAAAACTAGTTTCAAGCCATTTGATTGGTTGAAAACAGTTTTAAACTAGATTTAAACAAAGATCAGTGCTAGAGTTTCCTTCTGTAATACGGACCTAAGTTTGTTTGAGACGACCATGCTTTCACTTTCATCAGATAATTCTAGTCTCATAATATGCAATGTTATTTAACAGCCTTTTAAAGAAATGGGCAGAATGAAAATATAGACTTTTATTGAAATGGTCAACAATTTGTGAGTTAACATTTTTCGAACGACTTACGCAATTTGTTTGTAAATAATTATGTAGAAGCTAGAAATTGTGCTCTATTATTGTATGATGAAATTCTGGTTTTATGAGAAAACACTAGAAACTTAGAATTATATAAAAAAGGGTATGAAATGCATACCTAAACGAAATAAAACAGACAGAATTCAACAAAGTATTTATTTTCACTCAAGCTAAAACCACTCTTCGGCGAAATGTTTGTCAAGTGAATAAACATATAGAAATTCAATCGTCTTCGATACAGTTTGTCTAGCCTAGAATGTGCTGAAGTAAAGAAGCTAAGACTTTCCGCACTGGTAGAGATGCAGACTGTGTTGTACACATGAGCTTGTTTGCATTAAAGTCAATCGATAGTCGGTGCAACCCCAGCACACGCATAGGACCACAGTACAGAATGTATCAGTAATGTAACTAGGACAAATGTTTGATTACGTACCTAGCATGTCATTTTTGTTTAAAACCATACACGATACAACAGAATTATATTCTAATGTTTTACAGTTTCAGATCTCTTGAGGAGAGAGGAGCTCGTGGCTAAGTAATAACAGCCGCACGGGTCGATCCATCAAGTTAAGCTACGCTTGCCGAGGTTGTCCGTGTATGGGTGATCATCTTTACATACCGAAACTCCTCCGAGCCTCGGAAAGCACGGTAAGCCGTTGGTCCCGGCTGTCATTTGCGGATCTTTGACAGTCGTTACGGGTCGTCAGAAGCCCGAAAGTCTGACAACCAGTCTTACCAAGGGGTATCGTATTACCCAGTTACTGGGTTGTGGAGGTCAGATACGCAATCGCTCCATGTGAAATACTGGTATTCAGCTGCATCCGGTTAGACTGGAAGCCGACCCAACATAATTGGGAAAAGGCTAGGCAGATTAATCAATCTACTTTACAGTTTCAGATGTAAATACTTTTCTGGTGGAGAATCAATCCTGTTTTATTTCAACAATATTTGTCAGTCTTCCAGCAGCACAATGACAGGTCGACATACATCTGTTTATGGATTCTTCAACGTGATTTAAAGTTGTTTTCAATTCATTTAATTAGCGCCAAAATTAATTTAAACTTTTACAATCAATCAACGTAATCTCCTATTTTTGGCGTTGAATGAAAATTTAATCAAAAAATGTTTACAGAGGATAAGTACCAGGATATATGAGGTATTACGGATAATAATATGACTTTCCTGTCTTAACTTTTCTCTTATTTTTATAACAAAAAGGTAAGACAATATTATTTATGTTTGTTTTGATAAGAAAATCTCTGTAGCTTATGAATATTGTTACTCCGCAGTTTTTAATAATAATTTGACACTGTCTATAAAATCTTTAAAGTAGGTTTAATAATAGATTGTGAGGATGAATATGCGAGCGGTCTCGCTCCCTGGCCTTTTTTTTTGTGGATGGGAAATCATCAAATGACTTCCCCCGCTCTGGGCGAAGCGGGAGGGCGTGTCAGACTTTTACTGACTAAAGCCCACCCGTGTTCCTTCAGTTGCCCGTGCTAGGCCCACGGTATCTCTTTCGAACAACCCGCGACCCCGGCGGCATCGGCCCTATTGGACCCCATCACTGCTGACATCTCTTTGAGGCGCGCGTGGAACACAACGCGCCGTCGACCCGGGCCTGGTCCTTACCGGACGGCGAGCTACCCATTGCTCGTCGTCCGCAAGCCCTCGCCTACGGTGGCCGGGAATCGGCAATAGATTCCCGCCGTCCAGGGCGTCTCCTGCGGCGGCTAGGGGCGCGAGGGTGCGGCTTTTGCCTCTCCCTCACGCGTTCCGCCTCCTCCTTCGCGAGCATTACGGCAGTGCTCCGCCCAAGGCGGTCAGACCTCCACTGTATGCTCCACCGTGGCCTCCGGGTGGTCCACACAATGGTGACACCCGGGCGCCCGCTTCCTGGCCTGAAAGAAGTTGAAGTAGTTGGAAGAAATCTGTGTGGTTCCAGCCAGTAAGAGTGTGACAGACCCTCCGCTCGTTTCAGTGTAGAGGAAACTCATGAGGTGTATCACTTTAAAATAAGAATCTGCTGGATTGAGAACCTTCTCCTTTTTTCGAACTCGGTTAAAAAAAAGGAGTTAATAGATGCTATTTTATTTTAAAGTTGATCTACTTTACAGTTTTGTCTATGTCGTGTGGCGTAGATCTGTGCCAGCGACAAGATCGCGCCGCGCCGACTGAGTGGCGCCAACCACCCTTCATTCATGACTGTACCCTCTAGCTGCTGCAGCGGAAACAGCGTTGTTTACCCCAATTTATTGTTGGTTTTCTGTAACAGTATTATTTTATAGCATTGTTTGTTTCAGTATAAATTATTTTTATTGTGTTTTATTCAGCACTGCGTCATAACTACGGGCAGACTTTTTAACTGTTAATTAGGTGCTTTTTTAAAGATATTATAGTACTTACCTACCTATGTTTCTGTTTCAATACCTATCTACTAAAAACTAATATTTTCCTGAATTCAAAATTTTCTGAATCAAAAAAAAAAAAAAAACAATTACCAATTCAGTGTGAATTGCGTTAAAAATACTCTATTGAATTACCTACTGAACATAATTTCTAATTTAGCCAAAACAAAAAACGCAAACAAAAGAAAAACAAAAAAAAATTATGAAGCGATATGACACAGCGATGAAAGAGCTGCCCGTTTTCATCGGATTGTTTGTTCTGGCTGAATAGGTCGTCGCCCCGGGACGGCCACATGGCTCTGACGAGAAGCAGGTATTCATTCGACTCGTTAGTACTGATAATAAGTTTCGGGACAATCTCCGTCACTCCCGAGATTCCGATACCGATAGTGTCATGGACCACAATTATCTCTATAGGTTTCCCGTAAATGATTCTTATAAAATGGTAGCGTAGTGTATAGCTGTTTTACGCTAAAGGTTTGCCTTTCAGACTAAATACCTACTATAGTATGGGCTATAAAAAGTTAGTTATTTAGGGTTTGTGTTTATTACCTGGATAATGCAAATGGCTGTACATACAGGGTGACTTTTTCAGCAAAAGATTTTATAGTGCTACCTGCACTATAAAATCTTTTTAACCGTTAGAGATGCGACCATTTGCTGATACAACGTTTAAGAGTAGGCCGAAAGTCGTCTACCGAAATATCTCGTAGGAAATAAAAAAACTGCCTGCCACAGGACTGTATCTCATGAACCGTAATTGGTGGTCAGTTGTTATTTTCACAGATTGTGTATTTCTATTCCATAATAGCCATCATGTCAGTAATAGCAGTCATGTTATAGCCATCTATAACAACAAATAATAAAAATAAAATAAAGTTAAAAATGAAAGGGTTATAAATACAATAAAAAAAAATCTTGCCTTAGCATGTGGGGTGTCATTGTCTAGACTCATCAATTAGAGTACAAATATATTTTTAATTTTTTTTTATCTTTTGAAATGAAGAAATAGGGGTCCGTAAAAGTTGTCTATTTTAGACCATTTTTGTACGAGCGCTATCGCAACCATTAAACAAGTTAGGAATTTGAAACTTCTATATATTATGAACCATATACTGTATTAAATCAACAAATAAAAAAAGCCGATTCATAAGATACTTTGCTTAAATATGAGCGGTTTTCTGCAACTGCAAAAATAACCTTGTAATTCACAGTATCATTATGAAATACAAAGTTATCTTTGCGATTATTAAAATTTATGATGAAAAATATTCTTCGTTTAGTATTTTCATAAAAAATAAAAATAAAGGTAAAAATTAAAGGGGGTACCATACAAGTCCTATACAAGAAACCTGTATTTTTAAACTGATTTTTTTTTCAATATGTAGTGTTAATTATTGTGGTACGGAACCCTTCGTTTGCAAGTCCGACTCGCACTTGGCCGGTTTTCTATTGTGTTATGTTTTCATCCTGGTAAATAAAATGCTAAGAGACAGGTAGGTAAAGTCTTAACTTAACTTTTTAATTCACGGGGAAAACAGCTTATTCTGTCAACTCCAAGATTATTGCCGAGTTACATCTTAATACTAACAATACAAAGTAATCCTTCCTTGTAATAACCTATTCTGATGGCTTAAGATTTAAATGGCCCGTTCTTTGGTATACTTTGAATAATTCTGAGAGGTAAAGCGTCTCAAGTAAAGGTACTCGAACACCTACTAAGGGTATCAGGAAAGAGATTTGTGCGTAATCTTTCCTCAACAAGTCGGATTTAGTTGGAAGTGCCTGTTGTGATCACAAATTGTTTTGGTTAAAAAACACCCGAAAAGTTCATTAAGACTACACGATGATTTTTAAATATCACCATCCAGTTCTGGGCATTAGATAGGTACCTAATAGTCGGAATCTAATTAGACCTATGTAAACCCTATTTTTTTTTTAAATAGGTGTCATTTTATGAACCAGACAAATTTTTGGTTGTCACCCGCAAGTTGGTTTATCCAAAAAACATTCTCCTTTGGATGGTGATTTCCTGCATAAAAATCGAGCTTGTGCCCGCGACTTCGTCCGCGTGGAAGTCAACTATACCATAAAACGTTTTATCAGAGAAATAATTTTTGTAACATAATAAGTACTTCCAGATATTAACAAACAACCAATTTACTTATTAATGATATTAATTTAAATTTAAACAATGAAAACAGTATCGTCAGTTCCTTTAAATATAACAAATCATGTAAGATCATGTAATAATTGTGATTGTAATTCAAGAGCGCACGTCACGTGACTCATAGGCCATTGCAACGATAGATAAATCTTCCTGGCTTGGCGTGCTGTGCTCGTGATGCTGCTGCAGCTGCAGAAAACCTCAAGTAGCGTAAGTATAAATAACCTTACCCGTAATTATATTTTCGAGCCGTCTAGGGTTGAAACCCTCGGTCCGAGTGCTCTGAACGAAATGGCTGGTTGACACTTCCCGTGATCCAAGGGCTGGCTGGCTTTTACCTTGTCCAAAGGCTTATTGCCATTCAACGTGGCAATGCCGCCAGTCTCTTGGGTACGTTACCAACCGACAGCGATGCGGGTGAATTTGTCGACGCCATATATTAGTTTATTAACTTTTAGTTAAGTTAGGATGTTATATTGTTATTTTAATTAATTAATTAAATAAATAAATAAAAAAAAACTTTATTCAGTTCAGAAAAAAAAAGACGGTACATTATAATACAAATTCTCTGGACCCCACACTAGGATTCCCTACCCAACCATATCCCCCCTATCCCCGCTACGCCCCCACCCGACCCTATTCTTAGGATTAAGATTTTAGAATTAGGAATTAGTTAGATATACTGATCGTAAGTGGTTATTTGTGGACATATAATATATCATTTTAATTCTGTATAAACCAAAGAAATTGAAATTCTTTAGAAGGCCATTATCACCCTTCTTTTCTTTAATGCCCTTCTTATAAATTATAGGTCTATCTCACTTCTGAGCCATGTCTACATGCTGTTTTCAAGAGTCATCACGAACCGTCTCGCGCGCAGAGGACTTCTAGCCTCTAGAACAAGCCGGATTCGATAGATAGATAAATAATTTATTTAGTGCAAACAATAAAAGAAATAGCATTATACATAAAAGCACAATTAAATGATAACTAAGTAAATGAATATAAAGAAAATACAAATGCTAATATATAAAATAAGAAAAATTTCTAGTGTAGCTCTTCCGGCTTTCCTTTCGTCGGTGCACAGTATAAGAAACCTGTGCTCTCAAATCCTGAATACGCCAACACCTGGATTGCACTGGGCATCTGACGCAATAGAGGCGTGGAAAACTCTCTGCCCCAATGAAAGCTTCCCGAAGGAACCAACGAGTCAAAAATTTTGGGATGTTCCATTGGTGCAGAGAGTCTACAAAAATTTGGTTCAAAATTCTTCCAGTCACCAACACCGCGCAAAACTTCTAGCTGTCTCTGCATTTGAATCGGGACAATGGCTACACGCCCTACCGTCTGCCAACTTCGGAACGCTGTTCGACAATGGCAGCTTCCGCATCGCCGTCGGTCTCCGACTGGGTGCTGCCATCGTCGAGCGTCATCAGTGTTCATGTGGCAGCGACGTCGACAGGAACGGACACCATGGACTATATTTCCAACGCAGTGCTGGCAGATTTTTCCGCCACGGCTCCATTGACGACATCATCAAACTGACGCTTGCCACCATCAATGTTCCTTCTCTATTAGAACCTTTAGGGATGGTTCGTGATGATGGCAGGCATCCGGACGGCCTGACGTTGATCCCCTGGGAGCGGGGAAGGGCTCTTGTTTGGGACGCTACATGTGTCGACACGTTAGCCCCTTCCCATCTCAGCGGTTCGATTTTAAGGACCGGAGCCGCAGCGGAAGCCGCAGAAGAGGCCAAGCGACGCAAATGTGTGACGCTTCCTAGCGACTACATATTTGTACCGCTTGGCTTCGAAACTTTTGGTCCATGGGGTCCCAGTACAAAAAAAAATTTCAAGCAATTGTTTCCTCGATTAGTCGACGCCGCTGGTGACAGGAGGGCTGGCTCATTTCTCGCACAGAGGATAGCTATTGCTATTCAACGCGGAAATGCAGCCAGTGTTCTTGGCACCATGCCTCATGGACACCCACTTTTGTTAGATTTTTAAGGTTTAGTTTTAGTTTTGTATTTAATTTTACCATACATTTGTTATTTAAATAAAATTAATTTTCTCTTTTATATATATATATACAGTGTGTCTGTATTCGGACTGGCGAAAATTAAGGGGGTGGTACAGACGATCAAACTGAACAACTTTCTCCCGGGGACCAACATCGTAATCGTGAAAAAAAAATCAGTCATCCCATACAAAACTTCAATACCTACTCGGCCAAATGTATGGGACGACTGAAAATGTTTTCGCGATTATGATGTTGGTCCCCGGGAGAAAGTTGTTCAGTTTGATCGTCTGTACCACCCCCTTAATTTTCGCCAGTCCGAATACAGACACACTGTATAAAAAAAAACGCATTTTATAAAAAGAAAGTTGGAAAATTTTGGGTCAAGTTCTGGACCAGAGACAAAAAGTAAGAATTTTTTTTTATAATAAAGTATAATTTTACATCATACATACACACATAAACTCACGCCCTGTTCCCATGGGGGTAGGCAGAAACTACAGAACGCCACCTGCTACGATCCTTACTCCTTTTGCTTAATTTTACATCAATATCAATTTAATTAGATTATAGAGCAGTGGTGGCCGAGTAGTATCGGCTCCAACTTACGAGTTTGTACGAGTATGTTAGTTCGTACTCAGGCAGGCACTATACTTTGTGTAGATAATTTCATCTCCACTGCTCTCAAAATGGTGAAGGAAAACATCGTGAGGAAACGGCATGTCCTAGAACAAAAAATTCGAAGACGTGTGATTGCGGGTTGGTGGATGTCTCATAGAGAGGAGGCCTATCCACTCGCGCGACCATTGCATGAAAGTGAGCCCGAGCGAAAACCCTTGCCGCCGGGGTCGCGAGTAGTTCGAAAGACATACCGTGGCCCTGGCACGGGCAACTGAAGGAACACGGGTGGGTTTTAGCCAGTAAAAGTCTGACACGCCGTCCCGCTCCGCACAGAGTGGGAGAAGTCATTTGATGATTTCCCATCCATAAAAATAAAAAAGGATTGTCCGAGTGCACGAAAGTGAGCCTGAACGGACAATGACAGAGCGCGTGTTCCGGCTCTTACTTTTTTATTTTGTGTGTGGACCCACCCCTTGCGTTCTAGGTTCTTTGGAAAGGTGGTTATGTGTAGCATATTTATGCCAAATGCCGTGAGGTTGTATCGGCATCAATAATGCATTAAGTTAAGATATAGGCTTGGCTTATGTACAGTCAAGTCTTTTATATCTTCGTCAGTTTTCTAATTATTTTCTTTATGAAGTCAGGACTCATAAGTCCTAGCAGGTGGGAACATTATAGGTTGATTATGCTACCATTGTAAATACGACATCGATGATCATCAAAAAAAAATTCTGTTTAACCCCCAAAACCTGCCTATACTCTCTCAAATAAATATTTCATTCAGTTTTATTGGATCAGATTAATGAAGAAAGAGTCTCAAGATAATAACATCGGTTAACATCGGTTTACGTTCTCTTTATTAGGAAGTTTGTTAAAGTTTGAGCCGCGGTTTCTGAACGCGTCGTTCATATTAAAATTCATTATTAAAGCGAAACGTGGCTTATTGTTTTGTCGGCTTTATGTAATTATGTTGTTGAAAGCAGTTTCAATGTGCCATTATATTATTTTCAGACGGTATTTCATAGCCAATTATTGTTAAGTTGCGTAAAATTTTCATTCAGCATATTCTGTGAAAGTATGATAATGTCGAGGGACATTATAAAGTAAATAGTATGTTTATTTAGTACTAGCTGACCCGACAGACGTCATGTCCAAATTTCAATAATTCATACAAAATTCCCATAGAAAATGTACTTTCAGTTTTCCGAAATTTTACAATTTTCCCGGCAACTTTTCTGTTCTTAAGAATCTACCTCTTGAATCACTATATCTATTGCTAAAAACTGCATTAAAATCCGTTGGGTACTTTAAAAGATCTAAGCGAACAGACAGCGGAAGCGACTTCATTTTATACTATGTAAAGATAAAGATTATTAAAACGGCAAAATATTTCCGTTTTTTTATTATTTAGAAATAAAACCATATTTTTATTTCTAAATTGAATCTGCTATCAAGCAAAGCAAGTAGCTCCCTAAACACTACCAACCTAACTAAAGTCTCCGAGTTAGTATAATAATAATCCTCTAGACCGAATTCCGGCCCTGGCAGCCATTCTCGGCGGAGTACAGCTTTCGGCGCGGGAGATGTTATAGTGCACAAGCCTGTGCGCAGACACAGGTGCACTGTCTCATCCCTCACTCTCATATCCCCATGGGACGGCAATCCACAATCCACCACGATCTGACTAAGTATAAACTAAGTCAGATCGCCTGATCTGTCTCCGTTCGTAGGAAATGAATGTGTAATTTTTGTTGTTTGTTGTTGAAATATACAGGGTGTATCAGAAAGGACAGCTGATAATTTTTTTGAAGAACGGCTGAAAAATATTATACAAGGGTCATGTATAATGTTTTCACAGTTATAACGCGACGGCATTTGTAACCGCTGCCGCCACAATACACACGCTTCTGACGGGAACGCCTCTCGTGCCCGCTCGGCCAATAAGGGCGAGTCGAAGCTTCTAGAAGATTCTAGAAGCTTTCATAAAAACAAATGTCGCGCAGTCTTGTCGTTGACATTGGTAGCTGTCAGTCAACCGCCACTGGGCTGTGCACATTTTAGATAGTATTTTTTACAAAACAATATCTTCGCACTGAATCCTATAATTGTTTATTAAAGCACGTACCTCAGGTAATGTGATTATGTTAAACAGTTAAATTTTAATGAATATCCGGTTAATTTTCAAATACATTGTCATGATTTGAAACCTAATAGATTTTAATTAATTTTATTCCAGTAACATCTCTAAATTATTGGCCAAATCATATGAATAATATCTAAAATAATACCTCCATTGAATTCTATATACAACATTTTTTTTAGTACTTATATATACGCATATATGCGAAACCTGAATGAGTATGAGTTTGTTCAGAATAAATAACTGAATCGATTCCAATAATTTTTATACAGTGTTATATTTTGCCCCAAAAATCTTATCCTGTCTTCGTCTTTCGAGATTTAAATTTTCACCTGTAGGTTCGTTTCCGTGCGCGCGCGGCTACCGCACATAGTGAAAAGAGTTTTTTAGTTTTTCGGATTTTATTAGTTTAAAATAGTTCTAAAAACTTAAGAAATGCCAAAAAGGAAGCATGAAGAAACTAAAGAAGATAAATGGCGAAGGAAATTAAAGAAATATGAGAAAATATTGTCCAAGAAAAGACGTCGTCATAGACGTGTCTCAATGGAAGGTATGTACCTTCTACCTACATCATTTTAGTGGTCATATGATGTTTAGGTGCAAAATACAAGGTCTAATAATTCTTTGTATAATGGTACCTTAGATCTAACACGAGATGTTAGACGGTACATGAAACTTTAGAGTCAATACGAGATATTGGCCTATTGTATTTTATTAGAGTTAATACGAGATATTAACCAAAAAGTATCGTTCCAGAATATCTGGAATCGGACAGCGGTGCGTCTAGGGCTTCGTCTCCTGACCGCTCGCCTACGCCGACGGCTGCGGTGGCGGATGGCATACCCGTTGACTCAGCTAGGCCACTGGATGAGCCAGGCAGCTCTGCGCGCTCTGCGTCACCCGTGCCACCCGAACTTTCTACAACGGGGGGAAGTGTATCACAGCCAGCTGACCACCAGGGTATGACAGCCCCGGTCGATGACGCTAATACGAATGGCGATAATGTTCCTCCTATCGCAGATCCCGAGCTCTTAAGGGCTTTAGGGGACGCTTCCGTGGCAGTTTTCGCTTTGAGCTTCTTTTTTATTTTTTCATATTCACTATTCGAACGCCTTTTCGGCATGATATAAAATTAATGTAATATAACAATCTAATATAAAATTTTATTCGTGCAAAATGGCGGAGCACTAAAATGCACTGACGAAGCTACAATGTGAATGAAGTATTGACGGCAAACTGACAGCGAGAATATAAGGCATCTGATCTAAAAAATTTAAAGGAGGTTAAACTATAGTGCATGGAGGCGACATTATATGTACTGGTACTACAAGTGTAAAATACTAATCTCTTCGGACGAGGCTATCATATAATTATGATAGAACTTCACTTACAGGTAAGTTCGTTTAATCATTAATTATACTGCCTTCCTAAATAAACAAATAACAATAGTCTAAAATAAGCGGCACTATAAATTCCCATAATTATTAGCCTCAGAGATTATAGACGAAAT
The DNA here is from genome assembly GCA_946251885.1 of Cosmia pyralina. NCBI lineage: Eukaryota > Metazoa > Arthropoda > Insecta > Lepidoptera > Noctuidae > Cosmia > Cosmia pyralina. The sequence continues at coordinate 21,398,196 of OX276346.1, forward strand.
ACATTTACCACTGAAAATCACTCCTCAAATTCACAAGCTATAAATTACGTGTCCTATCGTATCTGACTGCATTAAAGTCAAAATGAAGGTGAAAACTCACAGAACTGACGTGTTTAATTAATGAAAATTTTCGTCCCTTTCATTCGGAAATTTTTGTACCTTGTTCGGGAAAATTAACTCAGTACCGAAAGCCTAATACTACGGTAGGTAATATTTTCATCCATAACAGCGTTGAAATATTTTTCCAATACCTTAAATCTTTGTTTAATTTGTCTGCCTAAGCCGACGAATGTATGTACGTAAATAAATGTAATTTATTCAACCCTACAATCGCTGCCTTTTCAGCCCAAGATCGTGTTTGCTTTTACTTCGAGGACCTCTGGCACATTTGTTTTAGAAGTTATTATTTGTTTTACAAGGGATTATAATAATATAAGACAACTGTTGTTAGAACTGCTGATATTCATGATTAGTGTGTAAAGATGAATTGTGGAATAGGTCTGATAACCTTTTTATTTAACAACTAGCTTCTGCCCGCGACTTCGTACGCGTGAAATTATATCCTTTGACACTCGGCAATACTTTAGCTTATAGTATCTACGTACTACAGACATTTTTACATCATATACTTACACTTTACATTCATTAATATATGTATATATCATTCTCATTTATTGATTTTGCATTAGTATTTTGCGAATCGGTCTAAAACGATTTGTTTTCTTTAATTTTCTTAATTTATAATGTTATGACACTTATGTCAGGCTGTCAAGCTGTCATTACTTTTTCTTCAAAATTTTCTCTCATGGAGTTTCTTACTGGGTCCTTTCGATCCTAAATTCCGAGAGGGAAACATCTCTGCGTCAAGAAGTCAAACTATACCTACTGATTGAGTCGGGGTGTCTGTGCTGACGATACCGACCCGTGTTTTTGGAATTATCAGGCCTCAGAGCTGACGAGGCCTGACATCTGGCCTGGCCTGGTGCCGTACTTCAAAGTTTCCTTTTTGACCGACTGCAGCGAAGCCCAAAGGGAGGGTTATGTGTTACTAAAAATCTGAGAGTGTGTTAACACACACTCCTAACGGTAAGGAGGTGTTTTTTTAATATAATTTGTATTTCTTATCTTATTTTCCTAAATTATATTTTGTTTACGTGTCTATTCCCTTTTTATATCATTATAGTATAGTTAAAATCTCGCTGCAGACTCGGTTATAAATCATTCGAGTGTTTCGCTCTCTTTCCCACTCACGGGCCTTATGGGCAGGCCACGCCAACACGTAGTCCTGTGCATTACTGCAGTCGACGAGTGATATCGATAGTTTTATATATTTATAAATGGGTGATAGAAATAAATACACATTTTTTTTTATTTTATTACCAAATTTACTACAAAGCATATTAAATATATAAACAAAAGAATGTATATATAAAACTAAAAATAGAAAATTAAAATTCTTCGTCTGAGTCATCGTCATCATAACCTTAATGATTCTGTTATCGATAATGGCCTTGAGCGCGCGCAACTAGCGCACATCCCTACTCCGATTATGATTTATGACCAAGTCTGCAGCGAGATTTTAACTATACTATAGGTTAGTAGATTCGTTACAAGCTTCCTATTAGTGAACGAATTTTCGAAATCGGATCAGTAATTAAAAGATTACCTTAAAACCTTCTAAACAAACAAATTTTATCATACCTTTTTGTAATGGCATTCATTCGAGCATTTTCAGAGGCCCTAGCGAAACGCGCGACGCAAACGTACTTAACGTAGATTCGAACGATTTTTGAATCGAAAGTACAGCTATACCTCTGTATCATTTTTTTTAAATTTTGCGACATGCGTAATATGCACCCACAAATATAAATAAAGTCTTAAAAACCTAGTAAAATATATATATTAATGTGTAAAACGAGTATTTTCAATTTTAAAATCTTTCGAATTTAAGTTACGTTTACTCTGCGCGTTCGTACCACGGCTACACATCAAGCTATACATTTCCAGTTTACACTGACCTCTTATTGTAAGGAAATCGTATACAATGCGAGATCAGCTTATACTGGCCTATTATAGCTTGATCTGTAGCCGTGTGTACTAGAGGCCACAGATTAGCAAAAGTCTATGGCAAGAATATTATATTTATATTTTTGGGGTCATTGTTCTTACGTTGCGGTTTGAGTTGATCCCAACTCTTCATTCAGTTTGCTGTAAAACTGAAAAAAGGCTTTTTTACTAACTGATAATCTGTGCAGGTATCTTTCAAATATTCTTATTTTAACATTTTAAACGAAAAACTAAAACAGAACTTTCAAATACAATTTCAATGAATGTAGAATTATGCAAACCATGTGGTTTTATTTTGCTTCAGAAACGTTTTACACATATGTTGAGCGCTTACGTTTGAAAAGTCAACATTCTGGCAAAATGATTAATATGCCAAAAATCTAGGGTCGGCATTTTTTTGGGAAAATGTCAAAGGTCTAATGACTTCCATTGGCTTAGAAGTCAACTTTACTATCAAACATCACCATCACATCATCATCATGACTCTCAAAGATTAGGTACCTCTTACAAACAAACATTTTTACTTCTTTATAATAATAGTTTTAGATAGTTATTGCTCAATATTTTACATTTCCATTGCCAGTATTCTACATGTATCTGAAAATTAAGACTAAAATCAACTAAGGCAGAAGATGGCTATAAGAGTAGGGGAAGACCAAAGAAACGATGGATGGATTGTGTGAAAGATGACATGGCTAGAAAGGGGGTCACTACCGAGATGACGAATAATAGAGAAGTATGGAAAAAAAGGACATGTTGCGCCGACCCCAAATAGATTGGGATAAGGGCAGGAGAATGATGAATGAATGATGATCTAAAAACTAAGTTTAAAAATACAGATCTATTCCGATGTAAGTGTGATCTCAGATAATCAGGCCACCACACCAATTATGCGCCGTTCAAACATCGTTAACGTGAACCATCACTTGACTTCGCAGTCTAATGAAAACATAACATCTTGGAATAATTATAGAATTAAACATCTAATTTATTGGAGTGGATCGTGCTCGTCTGTACTTTGACAATGGCATGATGGCATCGGCAATATGGCGTATCGTCACGTACACCCATTCCCGCCAACATTCATATGATTTCTTAATAAAGTGCGACCCAGCCTCGAGCGCCAAGCGCCCATATCAATAAGAGCTGAGGGAATTTAATGAAATTCCCTTTAAGAATTCCTCGCCAGCTCTTAGGTGGGTACATTCCGTATTTCCGCGTCATATTATGTCCTTATTACTTTTAATTATTGGTTTATGATATTTCATAATATTTTTTTTAGGTTAAGTACAAGAACTTCTCCTCAAGTGGGTTTTGACATGTTACAGTAGCATCAAATATACCTATTCAGTAGGATTTAATTTTATACAAGTTGAAATTCCAGATTTAAATAAAAACATAAGTTCATAAATACGTCTTTGGTAGTATTAAAATATCAATCAGAAAAAGTTTGAGGGGCTTGTGGTTAAGTAATAACAGCTGCAAGGGTCGATCGATCAGGTTAAGCTATGCTTGTCGCGGTTGGTCCGTGGATGGGTTTTTACATACCAAGACCTCTCCGTGCCTCGGAAAGCACGTTATGCCGTTGGTCCCGGATGTCATTAGTGGATCTTTGGCAGATGTGTCTTCAGAAGCCCGACAGTCTGATAACCAGTCTTACCAAGGGGTATCGTATTACCCAATAACTGGGTTGTGGATATCAGATAGGCAGTCCATGGAAAATACTGTAAAATACTCCATGGCTCCATGTAAAATATTGGTATTCAGCAGTATCCGGTTAGACTGGAAGTCGACCCCAACATAGTTGGGAAAAGGCTAGACAGATGATGATGAATCAGAAAAAGTTTGAAAACCTGCACTTCAATAGAAAAAGATCCAGTAGCGAACTTGCTAATGAACCGAGAAACGGATCTTGAAGAAAGTCAGATTCAGCGAAAATCCGAAGGATTGCGAGCACGGAGAAGAAATCCGTTAATTTAGAATTTCAGATTAAAGTCAACAGATATTTCTCAAAGCTTACTCTATGGTGATAATAAAACGGCTTCAAATAAAACATCTTCATAATGTTCTGAACAGAATAAGATTCGATCTAACGCGATCTCGTTGACGCGAGACGAGGGACGATTTGTATTGAGGCTGATATAATCACGCGGTCGCAATCTTCTATTTAGTTAAAGGATTTTATAGAGTGTTGGAAGTTATTAGTTTACGATGAATGAAGTGAATAGGGCGCGGGTGGTAAATGGCAATTAATAAAAAGAAAATAATTTTGAGAATAGTTCATGTAGGCAGCTATAGTACCTACGTAGCAATAGACCATTTTATCAACTGAGAAGAGTCAGTAAATAGTTAGTTATATTACCAAAATCCATAGTGAAATATTTAAGAACTTAAAACTTACACTCTTGACATAAAACTGAGATTGAATTCGTAATATTTTCGAACTAACAAGATGTGTGCCCAACGAAAAAATAACGTCTTAATTTCGCGTACAAACATGCGTCGGCGGCGGCGACGGCGGGCACACTTACAGCTTGTTATTTTTAATTAAAAGAAACTTTCTTCGGGCCTCCACGACATACGAGTTCGTGAATTAATTCAAATTAGTTCCCAGGTAACGGATACAAAACTTCAAGAACATTCGAACTCGAACCAAAATTAATTCAGAGTAAATAATGCTAACGAAATTACGATGAGTCTTATTATTCTTTTTGGCATAATTTTCTTTAGGAAACCAACTGAGTAATAAAAGTTCAGAAGTTTATTTTAAATATTTATACAAGATCAAACTCTATGTCTGATAAAAGACTAGTCAAGTGTGAGATTAAGTTTTTCGAGGGTTCAGTACCTACATTATTCTCGTTAAAAAAATTTAATCATTTTTTGCTGGGCTTACCTTTTACCTACTTGAAAAATCACATCTAAACATAAAATCATAACAATATTCACTGGCCCCGTCTTTACAGCACTAATTGCCAAACTCCCAATCTGTTATAGCTCCGACCAAAACACATACACTGAATACAAAACTCGACTCCGCAATGGGGTTGGAGCACAGAATCAATTCAATTTCACGCTACTTATTTTTTTTATACGGGCAAAAACCTAACCGTCTCTACTCAAATACTACGGCGAACGTTCGAAAAAGAATGAATACTAATGTTTGACACAGACCAGGCCCAAGTTAGGGCCGAGCCACACGGGGCATATTGACGCGCCGCGGCCTAGGCGATAAAGATTGTGGGTTAATGCTTTGTATGTGTCGTGGCCAGATGTTAGAATTGATAATATCATGAAGTGTTTGGTCATTTCATGAAATAGTTGTGTTTCATGAAATGGCCAGCTAATATCGTTTAATGATATGTCAGTCGACGTTTGGCCATTTCGTGAAATGTTTTTATTGTGACGAAAGCAACATATAGCTGGCGACTACTACATCCAAGTTGGTCGCAGTTACTTGGCTCTTTAATATTTTTAGGATCGATGCACAACAATAACAAAGCGACATCAACGCCTCTACCAGAGGATAATCTAACTATTTTACGATAGGATGCTTGACCACATTATGAATCAGTCGAGCGTTTGACTGTTCATATCGTCGAACGTTGAGTATTCAATGATCTGGCCAGACCACATCAAGATGTGACCAGTGGTCGATGTTCTATTTCATGAAATACAACCATTTCATGAAATGACCGAATACTTCATGAAATGGTCAATTTTAAGATCTGGGCTATGACATATGCATTTAGTTGATAACGCAACAAAAAGGAGCTGCAAACATACTTGGAGCTAGTTTTCAAGTTTAGAATAGCATGTAACGCTTAGTTGACGCAAAAATAAGGTCGTGCGCACAGGCCCTAAGGTTGGCGTCGCGGTGCATTCCTCTGTTATTATATTTTCGTATTTGTTATGAAATTATGAGCTCAGTGCGTCCACAAAATACAATTAGAGTCGAAAGCTCTTTGCCTCAACTAAAGGCATCGTCCAAAATGCTGGTAATTTAATTAGGCTGTACATTGTGGACTGTTTTGTCACTGACGGTCCCTTTTTGGGGTTCCGTAACTAAACGTAACGAAAGTCTAATATTTTTATGTGAATAATAATGGCAGTGAAATAAAATTACGAAAATTAATCATTTACGGGTAGCTGTCATAATAACAATTCATTTTATTGATTTCAAAAATTGCGGGAGGTTTTATGCGCACCCCATTGTCGTCTGGATTGACAAGTCTTTAAAAATCAATAAAGCTTCTGAAATTACTTTACAATTGAATTGAATCTATGTTAGTCTTCCATAATTTTCTTTTCTACTGTTAGCTGTTAGGTTGAAAGACGTAGGTATAGTTAAGTTTTTCCAGCAGAACCCTGTTGATGCGTGTCTCACACGCAATGCGCCTATTTTTTTTGCTTTTGTTTAAACATTAGCGACATACTGCAGCACTCTGCTCTTTATTCATTTGCATTATTTTTTTTTTTCTAAAAATGGCTTTGCACCTTCAAAGCACCATGAATGATTAGATCCTGGCAAAAACCCGTGTTGGTTGAACTTTTGAAACATTTCTTTCTTTCATCCATTATACTTGTACGTTCAAATTATGGTAGCATCAAGGAGCATATTTAAAAATTTATACAAAGTTCGTTTTTTAATTCTATTAATTTGACATTTCAAATGTTCCATGCATTTTTCATTTCATATATATTATAGTTTGTTTTTTGCACCTGTCAAATTATCTGGGATTGAAAAACGAACTTATAGTATGTACGTACATACTAATTCCATGGGTAGCATCCAGGTATATACCAGATATTTACACAGGTAGGTATAGATGTTATGACGTCAAAAAGCGGCTTTTCTCCACGATCCATCTCTCCGCTTCGCAACTAACATTTTCAACTAATTAGCTCGCACTAATCATTGGACTGTGGTCCAAATAGGTCATTGTGTACAAGGCTCATAAAATTACCCTCATCATCATTAACCTGCTTAACGTTCCGTACAAGTTTTAAGCATTAAGTAAGGAAAGTGAGGGCGCTTAAGGTGTTATGCGACCTTCACCTGTCAAGGGTTGTATCGCTTAGTTTTGATTTCCTTATCGGGGGAAAGATTTTGGGCGGTATTATATTTTTGCTTACGAAATCTTGTGATCAAAGGTGAAATGTTATACACCTATAAAGTTGTGGTGGTAAGGTACTATGGACAAAACTTAAGCATGCTCACTTAAAAAAATATTCCTGTGAGAGCGCAGCTAGTGACAAACGAACATTGTGCGATCGAGTCGAGAGCCGTGCTATGCGATTTCGCCTTTGAGGTGATCATGCGGAACTTTGGCCTATAGTACCTATGTGTAATTTTTACCCGACTGTGCGACAGCAGAGATAGGTTTATGTTTTACATGCGAATCTATGTGAATCTAATAATCTGGGCAGAGCGGGAGGGCGTGTCAGACTTTTACTGACTAAAACCCACCCATGTTCCTTCAGCTGCCCGTGCCAGGGCCACGGTATCTCTTTCGAACTACCCGCGACCCCGGCGGCATCAATCAATCTGCCTGGCCTTTTCCCAACTACATTTATGTCGGGTTGGCTTCCAGTCAAACCGGTTGCAGCTGAATACCAATATTTTGCATGGAGCGACTGCCTATCTGACCTGCACAAACCAGTAACTGGGTAATACGATACCCCTTGGTAAGACTGGTTGTCAGACTTTCTGGCTTCTGACGACCCGTAACGACTCACTGTCAAAGATCCACGAATGACAGTCGGGAACAACCCGAGGCACGGAGGGGTCTTGGTATGTAAAGATGGTCACCCATCCACGGACCAACCGCGGTAAGCGTTGCTTAAGCTGATTGATAGATCTGGATTGAAGGATTGATCGATCCGTGCGACTGTTATTTAGTTAGCCACGAGACCCCGCGAATCTATGAATTTTTGTATATTTGTCTTTGAGATTCTTTATACCCTCGAAGCATCCTAACGGCTGGATGGATTTTAATAAATTTTAGTTCCAAGACGATGCCATAAATCAAATTTTAACTGCATCAGAATACTTGAAAAGTGAGCTTGTTTTGAACTTTTTAATCCGTCAGTCATCAGGTTTTTTCATTTTTTTTTTCAGTATAGAGCTTGAGCATGAAACAAAATGATACCTACTGCGATGCTAGACTTAATGATAAATCCATGTCATTTATAGCTACAGTTTGGGCAAAAATAGTAGGTACAACAAGTGTTCTCATAGGAAAATAAGAAACTCGACCTCTGACATCATATGTACGAAGTTTTACAGAACCCGCTAAAACTCAGTACGCAGAAAAAGAAAAACAGCACATGCGAATTCAAAAACCCCTCTAAGCCCCGTCATAAACCACGGAACCACTTACTGCGAGACAGTTTATTAGAAGCTTCCATTCCGAAACCTCTTCATTTCGAATCACGTAAATTGCATCTGACTAAACACGAATGCCTTCAAAGGAGCCCTGTATAGGGCTGCAACACTAATTCATATCGATGTCACCACATCGATTTGATGCTAATTAGTAAATCGAATCGATATATCGGATTTACGAGTATGTATTACCATTCGTGTTTGAATGTTTCGTGTTTCAGTGAGCTTATATAGGGTTACTGTATCACAAAGAGGAATTTCGCGTTACGAGTAAAAGCTGGTTGCGGGTTGTGTTTAACGAATAATTTTATGTAACATAAATAAAAGAATCCGTTTATTTACTCTGTTTATGTATTAGTTTTGCTTGCCTCGCTGTTTTTTTTGGCTTGAACTGAGTCAAAACCCGTAGAATTTCACATGCTACGATTTTACTGCAAAGCTGCAAACGTCCTCAATACTGCAAATGGAATATGATTACTACTTGATGCAGAAGATTGGACTCTGTGATTTTGGCAACACTTGACAACACTGTAGAGAAATAAGAAATACCAAGTTAATGGATCTAGTTCTACAGATGACTCGTCTTCTCTCGTGTCTGCCGAAGATGAGTCATCTCTAGAACTACATTAGAATATCTCGTGGCGTAGAAAAATATTAGTGCCTGTACGAGTATATAGTTGTGTGTGCTTCCGCGGACTAGTACCACAGGACAGCACAAAGTCAAGCTAGTGCCAAGTGAAGTGCTACTAACATTTATTAACACAAGTTTTGTTTATATTCAAATATGTATGTTAAGGTATTTATCTATGGGCCTGTGTCGCCGGAAATAAATGGTTTATTTATTTATATAGGTAATTGGAACAGGGTGTAAATTTAAAGTTCACTCACCCTCCATAAAAAAGGAAGATCCTCCGACCAGAAGGGTGAGTTTGGTGGGCTACTGTCCAACCATTGGTGTCGGGACGTTGTATCACACTATCACACTAATATTATAAAGGCGAAAGTTTATGAGTGCGTGTATGTGTGTGTTTGGTTGTTAGTAAGTTTGTTACTTCTTCACGCTCTATCTCTAGATGTCAATCTCATTTCTAGATGTCAAATGAATGCATAGTCCACTGTGTTGCACCAATACAGGCATGCAAAATTATCATTAAACACTGTCCTAAATTCCAATTAATACCAAAAATTCATAAAAATCATCAATAATACTCTCTCTCTATAATGTCATATATTCAAATTAATAAGTACGTAATGTCGTGTGTACGTAATGTGTAATTAGTGCAGAAAATATGTCCAACCGCCATATTTATTCTTTAGATAAAAGTTGTAGATTGAAAAATCTGCCAAGACGACTACTAAGTTAATTGTTGCAAAAATAAATTCTCAGTATATTTGTCAAAGAAAAACTTTTTCAACGTTACATTATCACATCGTTGAAGACAAAAGAGTGTCACAGACGGACAATTTGTCTTCAATGTAAACCTCATTATGTATTCTCGATCCTTTCTCCTTGAGACAATTTCCTCCGCCCCCGTTTGACTCTCCGAAACCTTTGGGAGGTTCAATATATATAAGATTTAAAAAAAAACAATGTCAACCAAGACGTCTACTCTAGGTTTCTGTACGACTCATCGTGTTTGTGTTCAATTTTATTTATTTATTTTATTATTTATATACACACAGCAAAATAGATACATACGAGTATACGTCATTTATAAGTATTGAGTACAAAGGTACTGCTTATTTCTTAGGAAATTTCTTCCAGCAGATCTGCGAAAGGAGTAATTAATAATTTAAGAAATCAAAAAAACCGACTGCAAAAAACTTCTGCCTAGTGCATTGCATTTAAGTTGACTTTTTGTCGGTTTTTTTTTTATTTTTTAAATTATTTATATTATTTTAGACTTTTTAGTGTTCCAGTAACTGTGTACGTTTATTTAAAAATACTTAATAATACTTACTTATGGATTATAATTTATTTATAATATTTTTAGTAAAAATGCATAACACGAAGTCCGACACACACTTGGCCGATTTTTACGCTTAAGCTTTTCAAAAACTATAAATACAACCATTTCAATGCATTGATTGCAAATTTAATTATTCCTAATGTAATTGATTAATATTTTCAGTTACTTTGATGGATTTTCAGTGTTTTGACTTCTGCGTTTACTTCATCGATATGAACACGGAAAGCTTTTCTGGTTTCTTCAACATTCTTTGATTATTTTTTATCTATTTGAAATTAATGTCCAGTTCAATGTTTTAAAAAGTATAATTGAACATCTAATAATTCGTATTTTATAATTATAAAGTATTATTGTACGTACGGTCAGCAACAGAAGTCGGTTAACACTGCAACTTTTTGACATCATCTAACTAAATTAACACAAATGATACGATAACCTGCTTTTTAGTATTTCATTTATTAAATAAGAGTTAATTTTCATTAAAATTTACATGTGTTCCGATTTTAATGAAGTATTTTTCTCAATAATCAAGATATAGAAAACACAAGTGTTAATCTACTTTTGATGCTGACTGTACACTTTAATTAATTTAATGATTGCGCCATTTTTTGTGAATCTCAAATAATTCCTATTTTGGGATCCTAAATATACAAGTAATCATAATAATCATAATCTTTATTTATCTCAACATCATATTACAGGCACTAGATAGAGAATGGTTGGAGGATGGAAGGTCGGAGGGTCCTGAGTTACAGATCACCTGGTTACGTTGGACATACACCAATGGAGAAAACTTTATATAGGGTGACTGGTAATTACTGACCCATACTTAAACACATGATTGTGCTCATGATAACAAACAACTTTTACTTTGGGAACAAACCTGAAATCGCGAAAAAAAATCATCTGCTCCCTACATTTTGACGAGTTAGGCGAACATGAATGTTGGGACAGCTGATTTTTTTTTCGCGACTTCAGGTTTGGTCCCATAGTAAAAATTATTTGTTATCATGAGTATAGAGGAGCTCGTGGCTAAGTAATAACAGCCGCACGGGTCGATCCATCAGGTTAAGCTACGCTTGCCGGGGTTGGTCCGTGGATGGGTGACCATCTTTACATACCGAAACTCCTCCGTGCATTGGAAAGCACGTTAAGCCGTTGGTCCCGGCTGTCATTCGTGGATCTTTGACAGTCGTTACGGGTCGTCAGAAGCCCGAAACTCGGACAATCAGTCTTACCAAAGGGTATCGTATTACCCAGTTAATGGGTTGTGGAGGTCAGATAGGCAGTCGCTCCATGTAAAATAATGGTATTCAGCTGCATCCGGTAAGACTGGAAGTCGACCCCAACATAGTTGGGAAAAGGCTAGGCAGATTGATTGAGAATAGTCGTGTGTTTAAGTATCGGTCACTAATTACCAGTCACCCTTTCTAATATGTATATAAACGTATATCATATATTATACATATAAACGTAAAATACCATCATCCAATGACGACCGCGAGCTTACAGTAGTTGTGAACCTATGGGGTTCATAAGTCTATAAATAGGCGTTTGACCGGTTAAGATACGACATGTTAAATTACAAAATGGTTAGAGTCAAGATTATTATATAATAACTAATAATAATTATAAGTGACGCGACCAACCTAGATGTAGTCGCAACGCGGCTGGTCACAGTTCTAACCTAACCTAACCAATTTGGTCGGGGTGCCCCAGCTTTGTTACTGCGACCAAATGACCAAAAAGTATTTAGAGGAGCGCAAAAAGTGTTTAGAGGTTCATTAATTTAAATAAAAACTTTTTTACAAAAAAAATACAACCGACTTCCAAAAACAACTACAAAGTGAAAAATAACTTTAATTTCGGAAGTCGGTGTCTGGTTAAATGTATTTTCGTTTTTTGCCACCGACTTCCGAAATTAAATTTATTTTTCACTTTGTAGTTGTTTTTGGAAGTCGGTTGTATTTTTTTTGTAAAAAAGTTTTTATTTTTCACTTTTTAGTTGTGGAACCTACCCCACACAAATTCTAATACCACTACCTGCAAAACAAAGTACTCGCAGAACATCATCCATATAAAAGTGGGGAAAAAATACGTATCATTGAAGCTAACTCAAAAACTACCAAAGCAAAGTTAATAAATTTTATATGGGACCAACTGTGATGTATACCCTCTCGAATAAAACAAAAACAATCCAAATCGGTCCAGCCATCTTCGAGTAATCGGGGAACATACATAAAAAAAAAAAAAAAAAAAAAAAAAAAAAGGTTCCGACGAATTGATAACCTCCTCCTTTTTGAAGTCGGTTAAAAAGTGTCCATCATTAGAAGGTCAATTAGTTTTTTAACGGTTCAGTTAAATAAATTCCTTCAAAAAGTATATTTCTATCTACGTAAAATGGAACGTATCCTCTAATCGAATTCAGGTAAGATATATTTTAAATATTATATAAACGATTGAACACTGATAATTTAAATACGTCAGTGTTTATAAACCCTATTTTTAACCGACTTCAAAAAGGAGGAGGTTCTTAATTCGTCGGAACCTTTTGTTTTTATGTATGTTCCCTGATTATTCGAAGATGGCTGGACCGATTTAGATTTTTTTGTTTTATTCAAGAGTGTATGCATCACAGTTGGTTCCATATAAAATTGATTAACTAACTTTGCTTCGGTAGTTTTTGAGTTAGCTTCAATAATACGTATTTTTTCCCCACTTTTATATGGATGATGTTCTAGTTTGTTTTGCAGATAGTGTTATTAGAATTTGTGTGGGGTAGGTACACAACTAAAAAGTGAAAAATAAAAACTTTTTTACAAAAAAATACAACCGACTTCCAAAAACAACACTACAAAGTGAAAAATAACTTTAATTTCGGAAGTCGGTGTCTAGTTAAATGTATTTTGGTTTTTTTCCACCGACTTCCGAAATTTATGTTATTATTCACTTTGTAGTGTTGTTTTTGGAAGTCGGTTGTATTTTTTTTGTAAAAAAGTTTTTAGAATAAACAATTTTCTATAGGTACAAATGAGAGCATATATCAACGTCATTGTTAGGACAGATATTCTGGAGCACTTAAATAGGAGTGTTTAACACTAATCCAAATCAAAGCATATTATTATTGTGAACAAATGCGCTTACCACTGTAGTCCCTGAATAGGTGCGAATACCCGATCATATTTTTTGTAAATATACAAAAAAAAAACCACGGCGTCCTTGGAGCGTGCTGAAAATGGATAAAGACTTTACCTAAACATTTTCCCCGTCACTTTTGGTAGGGGACGAGGTAAACACGGGAAGCGTAAGGAAATAACTTTACGCATACCAGTGGAAAAACCGTGTCATTGGCTTTACCCTAGCTAAGCATGCATTTTTGGAAGGGGAATAGATGAAAATTATAAACAAAGCTATTTGTTTGTGTTGGAAAATAAGAGTTACAGAAATATTTAACGACTACAGTATAGCAGTAGGAAATCTCACTGGTTTAAAAGCATCTTTGCTTCAAATCCGAATATTATATCTCTGTCGATTTGATAACCAAGAGCACCACTACTCCCAACCACCATTGTCCATCTAGTCACGTGTAAGTACTAATGGGTACGTACAATCGAACCACCTTTCCACCTGAAACGATAGCCTTACCACTAGCATTCCCGACGTGCTAACCATTCTCCGCACTATTACACATTTATAATCCATATTACTAACGCAGTAAAGACGTGAGTCGCTTACAGGATCATCCCTTAGATGGTATCATTAAGTGCGATTGTACAAATTGAGTGGAGTTATGACGCGGCATGAAGATTCGTGGAAGCCGCTCGCGGATCTTGAATTTGTAAGGGCAAGTTGGCAGTCATCGTTGTAATAAATGATCTTGTTGAAACTCTGCGCCGCAATATAGGAGGTCGTTGGCTTACTGAGTAACGACCGCCAGTATAATTAGCATAACTGCTTTGTACTTTTGCGTAAGTATATATTAGCCGTGGCCCGAGATAATGTTGCGCTTTAAAATTGTCAACCGCAGTCGGCTAGAATTCTGATCACTTCGTTTTCCTTTTCACCCTTCTGATCCGTATCTCCTCGGTCTCCCCTAGGCCTGTTGCATCCCCCTTTTTGTTTAAGACCATTGAAAATTCGCAGCCTTAAGAATTTATTGCGAGGAGCAGCTATAAAATTTTACAACTTCGCATTTTTCATAGTTGTAGAATTTATAGGATTTGAGGAAATTTAATTAAAATTTTGGATTAGAACAGTCATGGTACATCTGAAAGGAAATTCTGCGACTTCGTCAGAATTGATACCTTAGTTTCCAAATGAAACTGAAATTCTAAACGACGTTAATTATTGTTACAACTTTATCGGGAAAGGCTGACAAAGTAGACAAATGCCTAGGCTAGCGAAATATATTTTGCTCATTATTAAATGACAGACAAACCGACTAGCGGTTACACCTCGTTGGATATTTGCCTCATAGTGTAGATGAAAGGTTCAAAGGCTCAGGTGACTTTGACGTGGATTCCGGGGTCACGGACGGAATATTTTGTCAGTTCCGGTTTAAGACTCTACTCAAATCGACTTTGTGTTTGTTTGGCTGTTGAATGGACGTGCCGCTGCCATATTTGAGTCTATAATCGCTTTCTCTTGTTCGATGTTCAAAATGGAACGAAATATGATTTAAAAGTTTTGCAATTAAATGAACGAAACCATTTATTTTGAAGAACTTATTATAAATGAATTATAAGTAAAAGGGTTTCTTGTAAGTTACAGGTACATTGGGTACATGCTTCTGTATTATTGCGGTGCTCATCCAAATCCGTTAGGGCAGTTTACGTGAAAAAACAGACGTATTTCACTTCCCATTCAACTACTATTCGAACTTTATGTAAAGTTCGAATAAAAAATGTTGTGTGTGCATTCTAAGCGTAAAAACACACAATATTTTTGATAATCATATAATAAACAGCATAGTAAACAGCACTTATGGCCAACTTATCGAACTAAGTATTTAACTAGGTTAGAAAGAAAGAAAGAAAGAAAATACGTTTATTTGCGGTAAACATGACGCAAAGGACAACAAAATAAAAATAAACAAAGTAAAAAGCAAGTTTTGGGGAAAATATGCGTCACATCTACGCAAAACGGCTACCGCTCAGCATAATGCCGCGACCCCATGCGAAACGGAGCCCCAGCGCTGGTTTTCAGCGATAGCCGGCGTTGACGCGATGACGTCGACCGGTGCAGCATGTGATAAATAACATGCAATTAAAAAATAAATAAAATATAAAGTGAATTCTATAGGTATAGATAAAATATACAGAAAATGACAATATTCCCGCATTCCGCTCCGCGACAGCACCGACTCCCACGCCGCAGAATGCGTAAAAGTTAAAAGTCAGAGAAGAAAAAGAAGAATAATGTAACTAACCTAAATTCTCTTTAAATACTAATCAGTAAATAGGTCCGATAAAAGCTTTATCATAGCTATTTCTGCTGCCGATCAGAGCAGCAATACCCGTATTTTTAACAACATTCGCAATCTCATCTCAGTCTCAATCTGTCAAAAATTGTATATCGTTTACCTACATTTTTGTTTTTGACATTTGATTGTCGCTGGCATTAGATTGGGATTTGAATTTGAACGTTTTTAGATATGAAAATTGGCCTGCAGCTTTCAGTTACAGCTGGTTGAAAGGTGCATCAGACATTTCATTTTTGTTTCATAATTATGCCCGAATCACGAATGATTAAAATAAAAGTTTTTCTTCAAAACATTGTCGTCGCTTGCTCCCGCTTCTACAATACTGATTCTCTTTATATTTTGGCTGATGAGACTGAAACTACAAACTTAGTATACTTCTTTTTTTTTTTTTTTTGTGAATGGGAATTATCAAATGACTTCTCCCGCTCTGGGCGGAGCGAAAGGGCGTGTCAGACTTTTACTGACTAAAACCCGCCCGTGTTCCTTCGGTTGCCTGTGCCAGGGCCACGGTATCTCTTTCGAACAACCCGTTACCTTGGCTAGTATACCTACTGGGAACTTTTATAAAAACGTGGCTGCTATTTTAAGTATATTGTGGTGTCTTACGACTTCTACACGAACGAAGTCGCGGGCAGAAGCTAGTTACAATAATAAATAATAGTTTTTTATAACAAAATTATACGCTTGTATTTTGACAAACACGAAATATACTTACTATTCTACATTTATTTGAAAACATAATTAGTAATGAAAGATGAGCAACAAATCGCTCACTTTCTTTTCAAAACTCTCGAAAGATCGATGGATGAATATTAATATTATGTATAACGAACCAAATTGATATCCAAAGTGTAATATTTTTGATAAAGTGAATGTGTACATGACTTGTTATGTATGTAGTTGGAATTTGGTAATCGAAATGATTGATTACCGTGAGTGTACAATGGGGGTCGGATCCATCTCGTTAGAAGGGGAGCCAATGATCGATGCGAGTAGAGTACAGCCAATTATCATAATCCACTGCTAACTATGTATTATGGAGGTGCCTAGGATATGTATGATCATAGTCATATTGTTCTTGCATAAACAAAAGAAGAATCAAGACTGTTATAATTATAATTTGTAACGAAAAATCATAATCTCTCGAGCAATTATCTCTAGTATCGATATACAAATGATCCAACTTTCAATGAGAGGTTTCGCTTTTGGTTTTTTCCATATTTTTCCTTCTCATTAGTAAAATGTGTTTTTCTGATTGAAAAAGTTAAGAATAGGCCCCTTGTGAGATTAATCTGTACAATGAAATCCTCAGTATTCACTAATGCCATGGGCTTGATTCTGTTAATAAATAATTTCATAACGAGAATCCTAATCCAATTGTAAACAAAAGTATCCGGGAAACAATTTAATTTTGCAGTAAACTTCGGCTTTTAGGATGTTAGAAAGTACGAAATAAAGTTACCGTATTTTTGCAAATGTGTGGCATTTGGCAACGTCTCATATCATCCGTACATTTGAACAGTCAGCACAAAGGTCAAAGTAATTTAAATGGTGTGCATAATAAAGAGTATTCTATTCTATTCTATTCTATTCTAAAGGTCGTCGTATCCAGGATACGCAATGCCCCATCGATTTATTGGAACAAGTATTTTACGGACACATGAAGAAGCTGCTGTCGGAACAAAGAAATAAATTTTATTGAATGTGTGTCCCATTTGCTTCAGAGACAAGCAACATACACCAGAATAAAAAACCGGCCAAGTGCGTGTCGGACCATGCACAATGAAGGGTTCCGTAATTGGGATGAGTTTATCCCAAGAACAAACTTAACATTGTAGTTGAAAAACATGGTCTACCATATATTCCAACTGTAAATGTAAGTTTGTATTCACAATAATGAGAGATTTACCATGTTATTTCAAGATCACAGTCTTTTTATAAGTTTTCCTGTAATCTACAGATAAAGAACAATTTTCTTTATTTTTTTTTTCAAAATTTTTGGCTTAGTAGTAGGATATAAGGGGGGGGGGGGGAATGGGCATTGTTCATATTTTTTAATATGTTGTAATTGAAAAACCATTTCGAGGAATAGCGTTACTGATCATTACGGACTAATTAATCTTGAAAAATATTTATATTTTATTGTTTTTTTTTGATAAAATACGATTGACCTTGTTTGCCCTTCAAAATTACGTCAGCTTTGGGCGTACAGTTTTGTATCGTTGCCTCAAAAAATAAAAAGTAAATGGCAAGTATTGTCTGCAATCTGTCAAGTGTCAAATTATAATATAAACATAACCTCATAAGTATAAAGTTTTTACAATTATTATTCCTGCGACTTGCCTCATAATCTCATGTACTCGTAAATCTCATTACATTATATCAACACTCGACAACATTTACTATATTGGAAGAGTTATGGAATACAGGAAGCGCTTTGTTCCAACTTGCAGCAATAATAGTAATAATAATCCAAACAAAATTTTTGTTCGTATTAGAGAAGATTTGCGAGAAAAGTGGTGTCATGATGTAGGCGTGGAATATTGCAAGGTTTATACAATGTATTGTTGCGAAGATCACTTTGATGTAAGTATTTCAGAAACTTGCGCGAGTCGGCTTTAACAAAAGTATCGCTCATTGTGGTTCAGAGAAATGAACAATAATGTCGTCGCCTCGATTATTAACGTAGTCTTGCACTTTAAAAACCACTTTACGTTTAAAAGCTACCGTTTCGGTCAAAATTTCGAAAAATAAGTTGTAAATAGGTTAGGATATGATTCGATTACGTATGACATCTATTGGCACTTTGACAGATTTGAGATGGATGACGTTGTGTTGACAGATTTAAATTTTTAATTATGTACTAGTGGGGCAACGCCACAATCTTTTGTGCCACTGATGACGTCAACTACCTTGAAAATTCAAAATATTTTAAAATTCAATAAAAAAATAACTATTGAGCCAATCATCAAAATATTCAAATTAGTTTCTCAAAATGCTCTAAATTTTCAAAAAAATAAATAAAATTTAATGGTTAAAAATTTTAAACAATCCCCATTGTCAATTTTAGTGTATTTTCTTAAATAACTTTAACACCATTTATTTTTAAATTATAAGAAATATATATTGGAGTCTCTTATTGTAAGCCCTTTCATTTGATATGTCACAGGATACAGTTTCCAAAACTTTTTTTATTTCAATTTTCTTATTTTCCCCCAAAAGTAACCCCTATTCAAAATTTATTCATTTACTTTACCCGTCCGTGTTTGGGTCACAGAAATGCATATGTGTATCAAATTTCAACTTAATCGGTTAATTAGATTCGGAGCAAATTGGCGGCTGTGACAGACGGACAGAGTAGGACGAGTGATCCTATAAGGGTTCCGGTTTTCATTTTGAGGTACGAAACCCTAAAAATGTTCATAACATGCATTGAGTTTCTCTGGAGTATTTCCGCAGTTTATGCCGATGACGTTGTAGATACGAAGCAATGGAGTTTATTGAACTACAAAAGTTCGTGATTCTGGCTTTCGTGTTACCTGCAATACTTTCCTCGTAGAAGTAAAGTAGAACTTTCAGCTGAGCTTTGTCTTAGATTTAAAGTGAAGAAAGAACAGTCTAGTCTACGAAGTTAACGGTAAGGTTGTATTGTCTTAGAATATCTGTGGGCTGTTTGTTAATCATTTATTAGGAAAGGCGAAGTTAATACTCGAGCAAAGGTTGCGGCCTTGCGGATGAGACTTGCCCTATTGAATTATTGTGGTGTGGTGTATTTGGGTTAATCAAAGAGGTTAACATGAAAATTGTTGACGAGGTACCGTGTTAGTGGTGTAGTTACGTGTATTGGGAAATGCCTTGATTAATATAATACAAGGTTAAATTGAAACATAATTATCTGTTTTATGGTTGTTGTTCTTATATCGTTTTATAGAAAGGCATTTTGCTAGAATAAAAAAAAAGAAGATTGTTAAAAACATATAGTTGAAATCGGTTACGTAACCAGCCTATAATGTTCCTACTGCTGGAACACAGGCCTTCTCTCGGTGAAAGTGGGCCGTAATCCACCACGCGGGCCCAGTGCAGGTTGGTAGATGCCACATATCTTCGAATTTTGGTTCTGCAGGATAATATCCTAGACTGCCATATTATGGCAGTCTCCTCACGATGTTTTCCTTCACCGTTTTGAGAGCAGTGGTGACGAAATAATTTACACAAGTAAAGCGCCAGTCCGGGTTCGAACCCACGACCTACAACTCGTAAGTCGCGGCCGTTACAACTGGGCCACTGACGACGGTTCCCAATGTGGAATACGCATAAAACATAATACCTACATAGACAAAGATATTTTTAGTGTCAAACAATTACCACAATGACTGACAGCTACGTATCTCTGTTCGCAGATACCTGTAGGGATTTGTGGATTTTACTTCGAAATTATTATTAGAGGAACTTTATAATTATTTTGAGTAAAGGTTTTAGTTTTGATTGAGTGGTGTGATAATGATAACATTTCATGGGACAAATGCAGTACCTACATTTATTTGCCATTTTGTACTAGTTCAGAAAATAGTTCAAGATGTCAAAAATAGTTGAAATACTAGTTCATGATGGAAAAACTAATTGAGAGACTAGTTTATGATATAAAATCTAGTTGTGATAAATACTACTAGTTTATGATGGAAAAACTAGTTCAGAAACTAATTCAAGATGTCAAAACTAGTTGAGAAACCATTTCAATGTGGAAAAACTAGTTCATGATGAAAAAAATAGTTCAGAAACCAATTCATGATGGAAAAACTAGTTGAGAATCTAGTTCATGGTATAAAACTTAGCTGATAAAACTAGTTCATGGTGGAAAAATTAGTTTAGAAACCAGTTCATGATGAAAAACTAGTTGAGAAACTAGTTTATGATGGAAAAACTAGTTGAGAAACTAATTCATGTTGAAACCACTAGTTCATGATAAAAAAAAAACTAGCTGATAAAACTAGTTCATGATGTAAAAGCTAGTTTAGAAATTAGTTCAATATGTCAAAATTAGGCAACTGTGTCTATCAAGAGGCTCCCTCTGATGCGTGAGACTTATAACTTTATACTGGCGTTATGTGAATTATGGACTTAGGTACTATATTACACTGCTGCCTACCTTTTCCGGAAATACAGGCTTGATGATAAGTAATAATATGGACAACAACAATTGATCCACAAACCACACTTTCAACCAACCGAGTTTGATAATTATTTTGATATTTACTTTACTAATTTAGTTTAATTTCGTTTCAGTCAAAAAACTCTCGTTGATCCAAACCAGTGTTTTAAATACAGGAACAGAATGTTTCAATTAATGGAAATAATTGCAATAGAATTGGAAATACAATGAAAGAGAATATGTAAAAAAGAACTACGAATGGGAATCGGATTAACAAACGAACGTTTCGTATGAAAAGAAGAAAGTAACAAGGTTTATCTGAATACCTGAAACTTGAGTTATTTTGGAACGAAAGCGTTTTCATTTTACTGTTTTAAAACTGAGATTATAGATTTCAAACATGCCGTTTTATAGATGTTCAAATTCATGTATTCGCTAGAAATAAAAGGGAAATTATTAATCGCACATCAGAAAAATATTAAATGGGTAGTATTTAAACGCACATAAAAATTACTAACTTTTCCCAACAGAATACGTACATACCCCGCAGACAGAAATAGGAGCCCCGCGCAGCGGAGCTCCGTCGACCTGACGTTAAGTTTAATTTATTTAAACGTGCAAATTTTGATGTGCAAACAGTATTTTTGATTTACGTATTCTGTTGGGAAAAGTTGGTAATTTTTTATGTGCGTTTAAATACTACCCGAAATAAAAGCTGTAAGTAAAGACTATCGTAATAAGTTTATTAATAAATTGGAGTGACATCTAATTTTATTACTATATAGAGGCATGAGGAACGGGGTGTAAAGCTCACTCATCCTCTTTTGAAAAGGGAGGATCCTCCGACCAGACGGGTGTCGTGTCTGGTGGGCAACTGCCCGACGGTTGCTGTCGGGACGTTGTATATACAAGGTGTAACATAAATAACGCACAACCTCTTAAGGAGTTATTGTACTCATCATTATGAACAACTTTTATTATGGGACAATACCTGAAATCGCGAAATAAAATCAGCTGCTCCCTACTGACGAGTTTGATGTTGATAAATGTACTGAACAGCTGATTTTTTTTCGCGATTTCAGGTTTGGTCCCATAGTAAAAGTTGTTCATAATGATGAGTATAATGACCCCGTAAGAGGTTGTGCGTTATTTATGTTACAGTTTGTATAATGCTAGTCGCGCGGTAAACTCTGATTGCGCGGTGCAGGATTTTGCGTGACACTAGTGTGATGCGTAGTTCGCATGTGGCGATGTAGATGCAACTTATTAGGATAACAAATAGTCCTGGATATTTCCAGGACTATTTGATTCCTATTGGAATCAAATAAACTGGCTTAAATTACAAGCTTACAAATAAATCAAGACAGGGATAGCATTTCGTGTTCGTTAATATTGTAAAGGTAAATAAAAGTGTTTTATATACATACCTATTGTGTGTTCTTTTTATAATCCCTTTTGTTGTTATTGGTTAGAATCGTGCTACGGGTCACTGGCTGTTACGACCTTTGTTATGCTGAGCAAAGCGATTAGCTCTATTGCTTGTAGTTGTGATGAGTGATAAGACGGAGTCAAAGAAAAAAGTTTATTCCATTTAGTTCTTGAGTAACGCCATGTCTGTAGTTGGCAGAAAGTTGCTAACTTATGAAACTGCGGTGAATTGCGTAGACAGTGTTTGTAATGTCAAAATAACAGCTTTTTACTAAATGCACATAAAAGTATGTACGGTACTCTTAATAAAAAAAACAGTTTTAAAAATTTTACCTGTCTGTCTGTTTGTTCCGGGTAATCTCCGAAACTCCTGAACCGATTCTGACGGGACTTTGACTGGCAGGTAGCTGATGTTATAAGGAGTAACTTAGACTACTTTTATTATGGAAAAATAATTAGGGTTCCGCGTAAAAAAAATAAAACCCATAAAATTGTGAATAAAAAGTCGGATTTCAAAAATTCATTTTGCATTTGGTAGCCTAATTTTCGAGGATTGTTATAGGCTTTTTAACATCACTCTACGACCCTTAGGAGTTGAGCAAAAAGAAAAAAAACTCTGAAAGAACGCTAAGCGAAAACGAAGTAATAGCGCGGGCGGGCGATGCAACGCGGTGGATCGGGGGACGAGGGAGTTTTTATTAAAATGTGGCTGTTCTTTACACTGGGTAGTATTCAAATTAAATGGCACGCCTATCCATTAATCAGCAAAACCTACATTATGAGTGTAGGTGTATCCAATAAACCAGGCACAGTATGCAACAACATTTCGGCTCCAAAATGACATACTATGGCTAATTAATAACCATGCAAATATAATTTGTCAGGGGTGTGGCAAGCCCGCGTGAGGGCACTTAAACAATAGGTATAATTTGTACCCTCGCCCCCGCCGGTTCACAAAGACTAAAGTTAAATGGACCATCCCATGGAAAGGCCATCGGTATGGAATGTGATCGTTTTGTTGTAAGTATAAAATATGTGACTAAAATGTATTGTTGGTGAAAAGGCTTTAACGCATGGTTGTAATTAATGTCCTGCGTTTTTCTTTAAGTCGGTAAATTGTGAATTATAATATTTTACATAGAGTAAGAGCCAACTGAGGAGCTCGTGGCTAAGTAATAATAGCTGCACGGGTCGATCCATCAGGTTGAGCTACGCTTGCCGGGGTTGGTCGGTGTATGGGTTGTTGTTTGTTGTTGGTGCCGGCTGTCATTCGTGGATCTTTGATAGTCGTTACGGGTCGTCAGAAGCTCGAAAGTCTGACAACCAGACTTACCAAGGGGAGGTCAGATAGGCAGTCGCTCCATGTAAAATACTGGTATTCAGCTGCATCCGGTTAGACTGGAACCTGACCCCAACATAGTTAAGAAAAGGCTAGGCAGATTGATTAAGTGCCAACTGAACCCGACAAACCAATTTAATTTCAAGGCAATTTTGGTATTCTGAAGGCGCATCTACACTTAAATTAAAATTATATTTCAGGCAATTATTAAATCCATACCATACATACACATACTCTTAAATACCATATGCATTAACATAATAACACAGATAGAATATTAAAATACACAATACATTAGCTAAAAAGAAAAGAAAAAAATATATATATATCTTTACCTATGAAATTGCCGTTCTGCAGTACTGGCCATTTCAAATCAAAATAATTTTTGTTTGGCCGACAATGACGAATTAAAGGCGATTGTGGAAGCTGATGATACACAATCTACGGCTGAATTAGCAGCAGCTTTCGACGTTAGCGTCAAAACAATATTGGTCCATTTGCGTCAAATTGGCAAGGTAAAAAAGCTTGACAAATGGGTGCCCCACGAACTCAATGATCGCCAGCGCGAAGTACGCGTCGAGACGTGCCTTGCACTGCTCAACAGACACACAAATGAAGGAATTTTGAACCGCATTGTTACCTGCGATGAAAAATGGATTCTGTTTGATAACCGCAAGCGCTCAGCAAGTTGGTTGGATCCTGGTTCAGCACCTAAACAATGCCCTAAACGAAAACTTACCCCTAGAAAAGTGATGGTCACTGTTTGGTGGTCTAGCGCCGGTGTGATTCATCACAGCTTCTTAACAAACGGGGTGAGCATTACTTCAGATGTGTACTGTGAAGAACTGAACACAATGATGGAGAAGCTGGCACATCTCCAACCAGCATTGGTCAATCGCTCGTCTCCGCTGCTCCTGCACGACAACGCGCGACCTCATACTGCACAGCAGACGGTCTCCAAGTTGCAGGAACTGGGGTTGGAAGCTCTCCGTCATCCGCCCTACTCAGCAGATCTTGCGCCTACAGACTACTACTTTTTCCAGAATTTGGATAACTTCTTGGCGGGAAAAAAATTCAATACCCGAGAGGCAGTACAAAATGCCTTTGAAAAATTTGTTGCCTCCCGTCCAGCTGATTTCTTTAAGAAGGGCATCAATAAACTGCCACTGCGTTGGCAAAGATGCATTGATTGATGGTGATTACTTCGATTAATATAAATAAAAATGCATGAAAAGAATTCGTTTAAACTTTTTCATACAAAACGGCAATTTCATAGGTAAAGACCTATTATTTAAAAATCATAACTTCCGTTTTATTTACATTGTGTGCCAGGTGGTGTTGAGTTGCATACCTCTCACAGATGTCTATTAGTTTTCTGAGGCCGCTGGCCGACGGACTGAGCAGCACCATGTCGTCCGCGTAGCTAAAGTTATTAACGCGCACACCGCCAACTTGGCATCCGACTCTGGTGGTGCTCAGCTCCTCGATCAATTGGTTTACATAAAGGTTAAACAATATTGGTGACGTCAGACCACCCTGTCTCACTCCACTTGTTAGCCTGTAATTCTTTGACAGAGCATTATTCCACTTAACCTGATTAACTTGGTTAGCATGCCAAAATTCTGAAATATTTACTATTTTCGGTGGTACTTCTGCTTTTCTTAATTTTTCCCATAATATATTATAATTAATTGAATCAAATGCTCGGCTGAGGTCTAAAAAGCATGAATAAACTGTTGTATTCCTATTTAAGTACTCGTAAACTGTATTTTTAAACCAAAGATAGCTAGATCGGTGGATGAGCCTCGTCGGAAACCAAACTGAGCGCTGTTTAGCGGTATGTCCTTTTCATTCAAATGTTTCATAATTATGTTTTCAAATACTTTAGAAAATATAGTGGCCAAGGAGATAGGTCGGTAGTTCGGTGACCTGTATACGTCACCGGTTCTGTTCTTTACAATAGGAACAACAACAGTTCTCATAAAATCTGTAGGTAAATAACTATGATCGATAAATGAATTAAATAAGAAAGCCAAAAAGTAATACAGATGCAAATAGAAGGTGCTCGACACTGAGCCCATCGTGGCCCGGAGATTTGCCGCGCTTGATGCCCCCTTTTTTTTTTTTTTTTTTTGTGGATGGGAAATCATCAAATGACTTCTCCCGCTCCGGGCAGAGCGGGAGGGCGTGTCAGACTTTTACTGACTAAAACCCACCCGTGTTCCTTCAGTTGCCCGTGCCAGGGCCACGGTATCTCTTTCGAACTACCCGCGACCCCGGCGGCTTCGGCCCTATTGGACCCCGTCACTGCTGACATCTCTTTGAGGCGCGCGTGGAACACAACGCGCCGTCGACCCGGGCCTGGTCCTTACCGGACGGCGAGCTGCCCATTACTCGTCGTCCGCAAGCCCGCGCCTACGGTGGCCGGGAATCGGCGATAGATTCCTGCCGCCCAGGGCGTCTCCTGCGGCGGCTAGGGGCGCGAAGGCGCGGCTGTTGCCTCTCCCTCTCGCGTTCCGCCTCCTCCTTTGCAAGCATTACTGCTTCGCAGAAGGAGGTGACGGCCTCCCATGCACTCTCGCTCCGCACCATGGCCTGGACCAAGTTTGGACGCGAGAGATCGCCGCCGCCGATCGCCTCCGTGAGAACACGGCGGTGCTCCGCCCAAGCCGGGCAGACCTCCACTGTATGCTCTACCGTGTCCTCCGGGCGATCTACACAATGGTGACACCTGGGCGTTTCCTCCCGCCTTATCCGAAACAGAAACCTCCCGAAACAAACGTGTCCGGTGAGGACCTGCGTCAGGCGGAAGGTGAGGACGCCGTGGCGCCTCTCCAACCACTCCTCAAAGAGGGGACTTATCGCCGTAATTGTGGCGTGCCCAGCGCTGGGTTGCGACAATCGCACTCTCCATGTCGCCATGAGATCCCGCCGGAGCTCTGTCCGCTGTACCGTGATTTCTCGCGGCAGCGGAGTTACGCCCCGGCGTTTCGCCTCCTCGCGCCACTCCCACACGTGCGCGAGGACTTTTGCCTCCAGATCCCATGGCGGTACGCTTCATGCCCCTGACACACCAAAACACATCCTCCGCAGTGACGTGTAGCGCAGCGGTGGCAGTGCACTCTTCATGCTCAGGTAACGGCACCGATGGCGTCTCCGAACCACCATGGGCCCCAATACTCACCTGTACACTCTGACTATCGGAAATGGAAGGGGCATACTGAGATAGAGGTGTAGGGTTATATTTATCAACAAACAAATTAGCTATACTAGATGGGTCTTGATTGCCGTTAATAGACATAGGCCTATTTGACTTATAGTTTAATTTATTGGTTTCTTTCCAGAAATTTCCAAAGTCTTTATTATATCTATGCGTGGCTATAATATCCATTTTTATTTTTGCTTCGTTCAACTGACACCATCTTATTTTATTATTAAAAACATTTTTGCTTAAATAGCAACTTTACACTTAGTCTTTAGCCCGCATGCGGGAGACTGCAGGATTTTACCCGAATTTGGATTTCACGCAAGGGTCACGAGTGTCTATGCAAATGGACGACAAAGCTGGAGGGCCACGCGCTAACTGTGACATCAATTTGTACTTGGTCGTCGATCCAAATTCCTTAGGCAATTGAATGCGTATAGATGACCAATAGTTATATTAATGCTCTTTTAGTAATTTACAGTACGACTGTGAAGATTAAGAAAGATCCGGCACGACATATGTAATTCATTACTGCATTCGCTTTAAAAACCAATTATGCCATTTTGCGGAATCGGGATACTCATTTGAATTAGTCCCTCATATTATTCTCTACGTTGTAAATTAATACAAACCTGCACAATCTTTTGGAAATTCTCTTGAACACTGTTCCTCCTCCTGCCCCTCCTCTCCCTCTTCTTCCTCCTTTTTTCCTTTTTTCTTGTTGAAGTTTAATTTGGATACTTGCAAATTACGTCAGTGTTTTCTTATAAAAGGTATAACTAAAGTTATTTCAGTTGCCTCTGTAATGTCAGTGACTATATTGGACATAAAACCCAATTTACTAGATCTAAAGCATCCATTTATTATATTTTATTATTTATTCAGAATTGCTTTCCAAGTTTTCGTTACAAATAATGTTGTTATCGGATCACTTAACTTATGATGCCAAGTTATTTTATGTGCAAAGATACCGTTTGAATATGAAAATATTCTTTATTTATATTTATTTATTTATTAATAAATACAAATCGAAGTGGCGGTGCTTGGGGGAGCAGATGTTCAGCAGTGGACGTTTTTCGGCAAAACTTATGATGATGATGATTTATAAATTGATTCCAAAATTAAATAAAAGAAAGGTTTGCTATACTATAAATAATAATTGATAGTAATACGCTAGAAGCACATGAAAATAAAACTCAACAAAAAAAGCTCTCTTCTCTTTTCCAATATAAGAGGAATGTGACGTGTGGCAATGCGATTCACTGATTGCTAAAAAAAACCATGAAACAATATGACAATATCTTATTACAACACAAACTTATATTAATACAGCATTACAAATTTTAATGAACGCAATTTTCCTTCTTGTCCTGAAAATGCAAAATTTTTGCAAGAAGTTTCTAAACTTAGTTTCGTAAGGCGTCATTCTGTGGAAGGAACTATTCAGGTCTGTCATTTGCATTCGAGGTACCTTATTACGTTCATATGATCGTCTAAACGGCTTTCGGTAAACACATTAACCTCCTTTCGGGTTATCTGCAGTTGGGTAAAAAATCCGCTTCAGCTTTCAGGTTTTTTATTTTTTTTTTATTTTTGTGCCGTTTGCGGGTCATACGAATTTTTGAGAGACATATGTAGGTGATGAGTGGCCTTAATTATTATCCATTCTTCAAGATCATAAAACAAAACATGTGACATCCACCATCCCACATCGGTCCCGCGTGGTTATGGCTCACTCCCTCTCACAGAGGGAACGTTAGTCTGATTATGCTATTGCTTAAGCTTCAAGATCTTCATTTTCGAGTCGTTTGTCTGTCCGCAACATTGGTTGCTTTCTGGATAACATTTTAAATGTAATAAATAAAAACCTTTCAAAAAGTTTTAGTCACGTGCAAACATAATACAACATATCGTGAAATATTTTTGAGTTAGGGTACCTACATTAAGTAGTCATGTTTTCTACTACTGAAATAAGCTAATCAGATACAGGTTACCTTATTTTTTTTAACAATACTGAATCCGTTTCTCAAAGCTAACAACCACGAGCGATTCTTCACGACAAATGCTTATTTTAGTGTATCCTATCTCGTGTGCTTACCAGATAAAAAAAAATAAAATCCGGACATTTCAAGTAATTCCTGACTTTTTTGTAAATAAACAGGTATAATAAGTTAACGTCAAGTTGTTTCGTGCTTGTATTCGTTATATCTAAAACGTGAGAGTGAACGAAGCAATTCGAGGTTTCCCGAATATTCTCGACGAGGGGCGTGCGGGGGAGAGGTAAGAGCCCCTTCACCCACGCTCGCTCACAGTTAATATTGAATGAACATAATATTTTATTTTATTTTTACACAAATAAAATAATGAAATTCCGGACGGCTCAGAATTCCCCCCACATGACTTAGACTTATATTACCGGACATGTCCGGAAAATTCCGGACATATGGCAACCCTATGTGTGGGTGTATTCAAAATCAATATCCCAGTACCTGTAGCTATTAGTTCATTAATGTGTACTATGAGAACCCACAATAATAAATAAATCATTTATTTTCAGGTAACAAAGACCCATTAATACATACCTTAACCTAAGTATACATAATAATGTAGTAACAATAATAGACATTCTATAAATAGAAGGTATGTTTCAAGGTAATTATCGGTTGTTTACTACTCAAATAAAAGTCGATAGATATAATTATGTTTTTCGTTTTTGTATATTACTAGCTTTTGCCAGCGGCTTTGCCCACGTGGATGTTGGAAATTATCCCACGGGAACCGTACAATTTCCGGGATAAAAAGTATAAGTGTATATCTGTGTCAAATTTCATCTGGATACGTTCAGCCGTTCTGACGTGTTTGAGTAACAAACATCCATCCAAACTTTCGCATTTATAATTATATTATTTATAAATTAGTAAGATTGTGCTCCCGGCATGAATCAAATTTTTAAATAACAATGATAATTAAAACTTACCTCTGCGACAGTTTTAAGAACGTCTCTAAAATAACACATTATTAAAAGAACACGCAAAAATGTAAAACTTTCTTACGTAGCAACAATTCAGATAGGGAAGAGACAACGAAAAAGCAATTACGATAAAAAATACAAAAAAAACATTACACATTGTTCAACTAGTTTAGAGGGGCCTTGCTTGGTCTTACTATTCGAATATCTACCTATAAGAAAAAAAAAAAACATTTCCTCTGCCATACGGAAGGAAAAAAAAACAAGAATCAGCTGGTTATTTCACGTACAAGTCATAAAAATTCGGGGTACTCCGTCTACGTAGTAGCACAGAATAGCTCTTTTCTACAGAAGTTTGGTTCCATACTAAAGCTCCATACAACGAGCGAAACCAGACGCACCCACACATAGACTCGTACGTACTACGATTTCAGCCTTCGTACGCACGATTTTTTTCTGGTAACTTATAATTTCTAGTCTCGCCGAGAGTTGAAAATAAAAATAAAATCCGGGAAAAAATAGTGAAAAATCGGTTTTTTCTTCCCAATTTTTGACGATTTTAGCTTGTAGAACAAATATCGATAGGTATAACAAATATAGACAGATACATCGATATAAAATATCAAGTATAGAAAATATATCAGATTAATCAATCTGCATAGCCTTTTCCCAACTATGTTGGGGTCGACTTCCAGTCTAACCGGATGCAGCTGAATACCAGTATTTTACGTGTATCAAATACGATGTAAAATATTTCCAATAGCAACACTGTTGTCGCCACTGGCGAAAACCGCTGGAATTCAGAGCCGTAAAAAAGTACACTTATTTTTATCAATGTTTTATTAATGTAAGATTTTACATCAAAGTGATGTTCCTAGTTTGGTGTTGGGGAACACCAAACTAGGAACATCTAGTTTGGTGAACTAAAAATAAACACAACTGAATTTCATGAAGTACAAATATTTTTCAGAAAATTTTACCGATTTAACGATGTTTTTTTCGATAGGTCTATCGAAATCTATATCAATATTTTTAAAATATCAATACTTTTTGGCACTTCTTGCATCCCTGACTCTCGGTACTG
Organism: Cosmia pyralina; assembly: GCA_946251885.1. Lineage (NCBI taxonomy): Eukaryota > Metazoa > Arthropoda > Insecta > Lepidoptera > Noctuidae > Cosmia > Cosmia pyralina. The sequence continues at coordinate 21,429,276 of OX276346.1, forward strand.
AGCCGAGCATTGAAAATCTAACAGAGCACTTCCCAGATCGTTAAAAAAGCGCACTGTTGGATTTTCAACTTTCGGCGCTAGAGCAGTGTGTTGAAAATTCTGTGAAAATTCGCCCGTGCTTTCGAAGGCTATCTCGGTCGTGCCCGTATGCCAGTAGCGACAGCACTTGTACTCGCTGTACGTGAACCCACACACAATCGGAGAGATGGTGGACCTCGACACCAGGCTGTAGGTAGTCCAGGGAAGCTATGCCATCTTTAGATGGCAGCCTAACCAGGCGTTTATTACGCCTGGACAGGAACGGCCTGCGCAAAAATACTTCCACACAATAGGCATAACAGACAGTCTCTGTGCAGGGCGTAGAGGCTGAGGAAACCATGGCGCATGTGCTTTTTGAATGCCAGTTAGAACAGAAACCCTCGGGTCACCTAGATCTTTTGCAGATGTTCTCTACAGACCAGGTGACATAATCAACTTCTGGAGAGAGGTGGGCTGATTGGAATAACCACCGACGGCCACCATGGCCCACGCACAATAGTCCACCCGTAGGACTAAGTGCGGAAACCAAACCCTATAACATAGAGCGTAAAGCGTGTTTATGACTGTATGTGTGCGTTTTCGCTCAGTGTGTGGAGTCTACCTTCTGTAGGTACTGTTATAATGTTAGAAGGGAACGCCAAAAGTGGTTCATATTTTCTCGCTTATCATAATACAGGTTTTTTCAGCCTCCTGTTTAACCAGATGCGACTGAAGGTTTTTATATCAGCAGGTATATATTTTCATGACATACTTTGCATACCTATTCAGCGTTCATATACTTAGTACCTACTCAATTACATCTGCGTGTCAAAAACTAGACGTATAGATATGACGGCTTACTGATTTCGCAGAATTATTTATACAGCAGACTCTACACGTGACCAAAGGGCTGGCCTATTTTTTGGCCAAAGAATTAGCATTGCCATACAACGTGGCAATGCTGCCAGCCTTTTGGGAATTTTTCCTGTCGACAGCGATGCGGACGAATTTTTTGGTGCCCTATGATTATTTTCCCTCCTTTTTTATATACTTGTACATATTTTAAGATTGTTAGATTTTAAATTATGTAAATATTCAAAGAAAAAAAAAATAGAGCAGACAATCAATATTTCTCATTCTCTATTTTTTAAGTCGTGGCCAATTTTCATAAGTTTCTTTTAATTACTAATTCCTATTAGTGTTATTCAGAATTTTTCTTTTGATCACCTACTCCCATTCGAAATTTCTTGTCGGTACACCTATGCCTTCTTCAAGGAAACTATATGTCAAACCGCTTTTCACATAAAATTTTCCTTTTTGGTAGTTTTCCAGCAATCAATAAGAAGTTACATCAAACGCGTAGATTCTCGAGCACATTCCAATGTTCCAGGGTACCTAGAAATATTTCAATAAATTTTATGGAAAGATTCCATTGGAAAATACCCTGTTGGATACCATAGTCATTATTTATTTTTGTCTATGTAGGTATTCATTTCGTCAATTAACGTTTCACGAATTGTCAACCATTAATAAGTACGGAGTAACATGTTTTAAACCTTCTACTGTCATGTTATGTATGAGACATAACAAAAACATTGTCTATTGTTATCGCCCTCTAGGAGGTCGATGAGGTAAGTAATATCACTAGAGGCGTATTTAAGAAAAAAAAAATAATGACTCGTGCATCTATGAAAAGATAGTTGTGAGTTGTGCGTCTTAAAGTTTAGTTGTTATAATAGTTAAGTAGGTGCAGGGTAGGTAGGTTAGGTAGGTGGGTTAGGTAGGTAGGTACGATCAAAATTAGATTATAATGTAGAGGACGTAGGCTTAACCTTTGGGTACGGAATCCTAAAAAAAAATAAGCTCTTCGGAAAGTGGCCGTAAACAGAGCTCGCACAATATTATTATAAAAATTCAGATTTTTTTAAATTGGGTAATTGGAGTCCCGTCGTTTTTAATGATCTATAATAATATACAACAAACAGGCGGTGTGAAGTCGTTAACTATTAAAACTTTTCAATCGATCGACTCAATTACTAGCACCTACTTTTAAGGTTTATCGTATTTCTTATGATTTTGAAAGACATTTACCAAAAAAACTGTTTGAAGTGAACTTTAGGCACGCTCTTTCTGAACAGAGGACGGATCAGAACCGTCACGCTCGAGTCGATGACGCTGAATAGGGTAAACTCGGCTCCAGGCGGTCGGTGACCTTATATAAGTTTTCAATTACGTATCAATCGTGTGGTCTAAGACCACACATCATCTTTTTTCAAGCTTAATGTTTCAAGTACAATCATAAAATCATCAAGTACTATAACTTGATGATTTCCTAATTAGTTAGGTACCTCCAACCTTTTGATTTAATTTCATGTAAACCTGCAACTTCACGATAGAAAACATCATAAGAAAGATGATGACATTTTGAGGTAACTATTTTAAAAAGATGTGATGCGGAGGAATGCGGAAAATGTCGTGAGGAAAGTTTGAGTATGAATGTGGCCATCCACATTCATACTCATGTAGCCATCTGTGTGTGTGTGTGTCTGTGTGTCTCATGTAGACCTGAGCTGCTAACCGAAAAAACAAGACCTGACTTTTTGAGAACGATACCAATTAAAAGTAAATACATCCTACCAAAGTTCAATAATGTGTACGGCATGAGGATTGCAGAATATTTGGTACCATTTTTCCTTAATAAACTTCCAGAGGACTTGCAAATGTTATACAGGATGAGTTCAAAAAGTTAAATAAGTAATAATTTTATTTTTTCAGAAAAAAAAACACATTTACGATTCACAAAAACAATTTTCCAAGTAAAAATAGAATATTCCAGAAAGAAGTGTATCGTTGGTGTATGTACTAATGAAAAAAATAATTGTTTCACAAACACCAGCGAAACGATGAAACGATGGATGGACTGTGTGAAAGATTATATGGCTAGCAATGGCTACGGTTGTATGACTACCGAGATTTTATTTTTTTAGGATCTCCAACAAAGAATACAAACAAATAGTAAAGATACTCCAAATAAATTAAGATACTCGCAACAAGCTGTACAGCTTATAATTTTCTTTCATAACCTTTAAAACAAAAGCAGTATGGTATCAAATTAAAATGACTGCAAAGCTCGTCTCAAAACACAGGTTCAGGTATAGTTATGCTTTGAACAACCCGTACCTCCAGTTTATCTCTTTGACACGAACTCTAAAACACTGAGAAACTAAAATTAATCTGTTCACAAGAGGCAGACTATTGTAAAGGGAATTATTTGTAGGAACGAGTCGTTAGTCACGTGCCGTTGGCCCTTCTCTATATACAATACGATGAAGACACAATTCAATTTATTATGTACTAAAGAATATTTGAGGGGCCCACGGTTATGCTGAGGGACAAAATGTACAACGATTTGTTTTGCTGAATTAGATTTGTGATTCTTATGATATTATTTGTATCGTTAGGGGGAAAATTGATTTGGAGAATAAATGAGGTTTTTGAAATGTAAGATGTTTGTAAGCTCCGTTTACACTGTTCAAGTTTATTGCCTGTAGAATACCATAAAATTGAAGAGCAATTAACTGGCACCATCTAAACAATACGTAAGTATAATATTGTTGCATGATACGGGCAAGTTGTTTGCCTTTCAAAACTCGTATAGGTGTAAACAGCACGTATAATAAAATCGCATTCAATTCTGTCATGAAAATTTTCTATCATTCAAACGTAAGCGAACGAAACAAGACATTCAATAAAGTTTAATGAAATATTTGGCAGCGCAAATCCAGGTAACACTTGCCTCAATTGTGCAAGGACGTGCAACTTTGTGTTTAGACGAGGCAAAACTTGCATGCAATAATCGCCGGGCAATTTTATTGCCTTATAAGTCGCATACGAAACCGCACGCGTGTAAACACTTGCATGCCATTCTTGAATGGCATTAAATCGAACGTGCTTTGTGGTATGCGATTATTGCTCTTGAATGTTCCAGGAACTTGCACCGTGTAAATGGAGCTTAAACTCTATTATACTCCATTTACAATAAGATTTTTACAGTCAATTCAACTGAGTTTAACTTCTATTGCGTTGGTTGCATGACAAATGGCAGCTGCAGGAAACAGTTGGTATTGTAACCACTTTTTTTCCTTTAATGCCATCCTTAAGCCTACGGAATAGAAGTCAAAATCGGTTGAACGGACTGTAAAAAGGTTTGATTAAATGTCTAATCTTATATTGTAAATAGAGTATAGTAAGTAAGGTACAAAACAAAACAGTGGCCTTAGTGCGCATTTTTATACTTACTCGAACGCGTTTACGTTAACGTTAACTTACGTCAATTTGTATGGAATAATTGTGTTTCCCACTATGACCACCAGACGGCGTTTATTCGATTCAGTACAAATTGAAGTTTACGTTAGTATGATCGAGTACACAATTTGTTTACTGGGCATCAATTCCGGTGGCATGGAAGTTATCTCCATGGTCGAAATGTCAGTCGAGAAACCGCTTATCTCGGCCGAAAACGAAAAATTGTTATTCTAACGATCTCCATTCATAAATTTTTCGATCGCAAACCAGCGAGATATTACGGCTGGTCGTAAGGTATGGAGATATGAAATCTCCGTTGGAACAACAGTCAAAATTGACATTATCAAACAAATTAACGTAAAATGTAACGACGATTTGTTAAAATGGATGAATTCTTGGCTAATTTTATCCCAGAGCTTGTGGATGAAGCTGAAGCTGCTGTTGCTGCACTTCGAACTCGAGCTTCATGGCGAGTCGAACCGTTTGAGACGAGTGATGCAGAATTCAAAAAGAATTTTCGCTTCTCAAAGGAATCTCTGATTTTCCGAGCGCGGTTCCATATTCACAAATGCAAAAGTTTGGGGAAACTTTTTGTAAAATCTCCGGCTTTTTTTATAAGCTAATTATCACGACAGTGAGTGACAACCAGTCAGTCAGACAGTCACGCAAGATACGTGCGACAGACAGCGCTCGTATAAAAGTCGTACTTGTATGAACTTGGTTTGAACAACAACAACACAAAGTAGCGCTATACGTTAGAAAAAGGACACAAACACAAATCATGCGAAATGCGGTTCGGATCACGCGACTTTGCAATTACTATTTTCAGTAATTATAAAAAACATAGTTATAGAAACACAATATACTAAAATAATCTTTTAAAATGTGTTTGCTTTGATTTGATAAATTAAACATACGTCATTATTACTAAAAAAAGAAAAACGTTTCGTAATCGATTATAAGTAATCAAAGTGAATCGATAAAAATGGAACGTCTCTTAGAAGAGATTAGTTTCTCCGTTGTAAATCTTTCTCCATAGTCTACCAGAATACGGTTTTTTGATAGTATCGAGATTTGAACCGGACATTGATGCGGAGATTTGAAACAGAGATTTATCTCCGTGGTCGTGATATCTAGCTCGAGCCAGGAATTGAGGTCCTGTTATGTTTAAATAATTGTTTCAGGATTGCTCATTTGCAATGAAAACCATGATTTAAGAATAAATAAATGTGCAGAGTTGTTTGCGGTTGCAAATCGACGGCCGCAAAGTAGGTATATACGGTTATCTACGAGGCCAATTGTTATAATAGGTATATATTTTTCAAAATGCTGTAGATGTCTTTATATACTTCGTAAAAAAAATGGAACTTAATGAGTCAACTGCCATATATCCGCTTCAACGCGGGATTTCCTAATTTTCTAAGCTCAGTCAGCTAAGTCACTCCATGTAAAATACTCAGCTGCATCCGTTTAGACTGGAAGCCGACCCCAACATAGTTGGAAAAAGGCTAAGCAGATTGATTGATGAAATAATTTTTCTTATTTAACCATTATTTCTAACGTGACTTAGCCGACGTACGCACGGACGTAAAAATATCGCGGCGGGATTTTAGTGCGCACTGGATTTTCAACTCTCGTTGTTTAGCCGAGCGATGAGAATCCAACCTTACAATAACAGAGTGTATTCTAGCGCGTCGAAAAAAGACACTGTTGGATTTTGAACTCTCGGCTCTACTAATGGCATTATATGGCCGTGTCTACTTCGTCACTTCCTGGAAATAATTTTATTAGTTAATAATTTTATTTTTTCAGAAAAAAAAACACATTTACGATTCACAAAAACAATTTTCCAAGTAAAAATAGAATATTCCAGAAAGAAGTGTATCGTTGGTGTATGTACTAATGAAAAAAATCATTGTTTCACAAACACCAGCGAAACGATGAAACGATGGATGGACTGTGTGAAAGATTATATGGCTAGCAATGGCTACGGTTGTATGACTACCGAGATTTTATTTTTTTAGGATCTCCAACAAAGAATACAAACAAATAGTAAAGATACTCCAAATAAATTAAGATACTCGCAACAAGCTGTACAGCTTATAATTTTCTTTCATAACCTTTAAAACAAAAGCAGTATGGTATCAAATTAAAATGACTGCAAAGCTCGTCTCAAAACACAGGTTCAGGTATAGTTATGCTTTGAACAACCCGTACCTCCAGTTTATCTCTTTGACACGAACTCTAAAACACTGAGAAACTAAAATTAATCTGTTCACAAGAGGCAGACTATTGTAAAGGGAATTATTTGTAGGAACGAGTCGTTAGTCACGTGCCGTTGGCCCTTCTCTATATACAATACGATGAAGACACAATTCAATTTATTATGTACTAAAGAATATTTGAGGGGCCCACGGTTATGCTGAGGGACAAAATGTACAACGATTTGTTTTGCTGAATTAGATTTGTGATTCTTATGATATTATTTGTATCGTTAGGGGGAAAATTGATTTGGAGAATAAATGAGGTTTTTGAAATGTAAGATGTTTGTAAGCTCCGTTTACACTGTTCAAGTTTATTGCCTGTAGAATACCATAAAATTGAAGAGCAATTAACTGGCACCATCTAAACAATACGTAAGTATAATATTGTTGCATGATACGGGCAAGTTGTTTGCCTTTCAAAACTCGTATAGGTGTAAACAGCACGTATAATAAAATCGCATTCAATTCTGTCATGAAAATTTTCTATCATTCAAACGTAAGCGAACGAAACAAGACATTCAATAAAGTTTAATGAAATATTTGGCAGCGCAAATCCAGGTAACACTTGCCTCAATTGTGCAAGGACGTGCAACTTTGTGTTTAGACGTGGCAAAACTTGCATGCAATAATCGCCGGGCAATTTTATTGCCTTATAAGTCGCATACGAAACCGCACGCGTGTAAACACTTGCATGCCATTCTTGAATGGCATTAAATCGAACGTGCTTTGTGGTATGCGATTATTGCTCTTGAATGTTCCAGGAACTTGCACCGTGTAAATGGAGCTTAAACTCTATTATACTCCATTTACAATAAGATTTTTACAGTCAATTCAACTGAGTTTAACTTCTATTGCGTTGGTTGCATGACAAATGGCAGCTGCAGGAAACAGTTGGTATTGTAACCACTTTTTTGCCTTTAATGCCATCCTTAAGCCTACGGAATAGAAGTCAAAATCGGTTGAACGGACTGTAAAAAGGTTTGATTAAATGTCTAATCTTATATTGTAAATAGAGTATAGTAAGTAAGGTACAAAACAAAACAGTGGCCTTAGTGTGCATTTTTATACTTACTCGAACGCGTTTACGTTAACGTTAACTTACGTCAATTTGTATGGAATAATTGTGTTTCCCACTATGACCACCAGACGGCGTTTATTCGATTCAGTACAAATTGAAGTTTACGTTAGTATGATCGAGTACACAATTTGTTTACTGGGCATCAATTCCGGTGGCATGGAAGTTATCTCCATGGTCGAAATGTCAGTCGAGAAACCGCTTATCTCGGCCGAAAACGAAAAATTGTTATTCTAACGATCTCCATTCATAAATTTTTCGATCGCAAACCAGCGAGATATTACGGCTGGTCGTAAGGTATGGAGATATGAAATCTCCGTTGGAACAACAGTCAAAATTGACATTATCAAACAAATTAACGTAAAATGTAACGACGATTTGTTAAAATGGATGAATTCTTGGCTAATTTTATCCCAGAGCTTGTGGATGAAGCTGAAGCTGCTGTTGCTGCACTTCGAACTCGAGCTTCATGGCGAGTCGAACCGTTTGAGACGAGTGATGCAGAATTCAAAAAGAATTTTCGCTTCTCAAAGGAATCTCTGATTTTCCGAGCGCGGTTCCATATTCACAAATGCAAAAGTTTGGGGAAACTTTTTGTAAAATCTCCGGCTTTTTTTATAAGCTAATTATCACGACAGTGAGTGACAACCAGTCAGTCAGACAGTCACGCAAGATACGTGCGACAGACAGCGCTCGTATAAAAGTCGTACTTGTATGAACTTGGTTTGAACAACAACAACACAAAGTAGCGCTATACGTTAGAAAAAGGACACAAACACAAATCATGCGAAATGCGGTTCGGATCACGCGACTTTGCAATTACTATTTTCAGTAATTATAAAAAACATAGTTATAGAAACACAATATACTAAAATAATCTTTTAAAATGTGTTTGCTTTGATTTGATAAATTAAACATACGTCATTATTACTAAAAAAAGAAAAACGTTTCGTAATCGATTATAAGTAATCAAAGTGAATCGATAAAAATGGAACGTCTCTTAGAAGAGATTAGTTTCTCCGTTGTAAATCTTTCTCCATAGTCTACCAGAATACGGTTTTTTGATAGTATCGAGATTTGAACCGGACATTGATGCGGAGATTTGAAACAGAGATTTATCTCCGTGGTCGTGATATCTAGCTCGAGCCAGGAATTGAGGTCCTGTTATGTTTAAATAATTGTTTCAGGATTGCTCATTTGCAATGAAAACCATGATTTAAGAATAAATAAATGTGCAGAGTTGTTTGCGGTTGCAAATCGACGGCCGCAAAGTAGGTATATACGGTTATCTACGAGGCCAATTGTTATAATAGGTATATATTTTTCAAAATGCTGTAGATGTCTTTATATACTTCGTAAAAAAAATGGAACTTAATGAGTCAACTGCCATATATCCGCTTCAACGCGGGATTTCCTAATTTTCTAAGCTCAGTCAGCTAAGTCACTCCATGTAAAATACTCAGCTGCATCCGTTTAGACTGGAAGCCGACCCCAACATAGTTGGAAAAAGGCTAAGCAGATTGATTGATGAAATAATTTTTCTTATTTAACCATTATTTCTAACGTGACTTAGCCGACGTACGCACGGACGTAAAAATATCGCGGCGGGATTTTAGTGCGCACTGGATTTTCAACTCTCGTTGTTTAGCCGAGCGATGAGAATCCAACCTTACAATAACAGAGTGTATTCTAGCGCGTCGAAAAAAGACACTGTTGGATTTTGAACTCTCGGCTCTACTAATGGCATTATATGGCCGTGTCTACTTCGTCACTTCCTGGAAAATTAAAAATGTAAATTACTAAAACAGAAAAAAAATCCTATGATAAATCAAAGAATTCTGAGAGGAATTGTGTAAAAAAAAGAATTTCGTATAAAGTGCATTTGACTCTTCTACTTTGCTGCCGTCAAAATATTTCAACACGACGTGTTTCCTATCTAATTACCAAAACTTTAACACCCATAAACATAACAACCTAATTTTGACATATCGCAGGAAATTTCAAACTTTCACATTGTCATAATAAGGGTAGTTTTAATTAATGACTGACGCGATACAACCGCCATCCCTAACAATTGAGAATGCATGTGCGCCCTGACAATGGGCCACCCCTAGCTATTAAAGCTAGCTAATAATTACAGATCGCTGAACACTGGGCCGTGCAGGGTTGTCGCACATTAATGTTTAACGCACTAAGTGGTTATGGTTGAACAATTAACACCAGTGTGTGTTTGCGGCTGCTCCCTCGTGGTTGATGGCTGAGAACGAGCAGTGCAGTGTGACTGGATATACTTAGCTAACGGAAATGGTAGGCAAGTTTCTACAGGTTCAATGTGCAGTGTGCTTAGAGTTTTCAGCCCTTTTAACGGGTTAAAAATATTTGTGTGTTTAATAAATTGTGAGTTTGTGAGATACATTTGTAAAAAAAACCGGTCAAGTGCGTGTCGGACCACGCACAATGAAGGGTTCCGTAGTTGGGATGAATTTATCTTAAGAACAAACTTAACATGTTTTTCAACTACAAAGTTGAAAAACATGTTCTCACATACATTCCAACTGTAAATGTAAGTTTGTACTCACAATATTGATAGATATAGATTTTTGAGACCCTCATAGTAAGCCCTTTCATTTGATATGCCACATGGTGCAGTTTGCAAAACTTTTTTTTTTAATTTTCTTATTTGCCCCCCAAAAGTGACCTCTATATTCAAATTTAATTTATTTACTTTACCCGTCCGTATTTGGGTCACAGAAATTCATATGTGTACCAAATTTCAACTTAATCGGTCCATTAGATTCGGAACAAACTGGCTGTGACAGACGGACAGACAGACAGACAGACAGACGGACAGACAGACAGACAGACAGACAGACAGACACACAAGTGATCCTATAAGGGTTCCGTTTTTTCCTTTTGAGATACGGAACCCTAAAAAGTTGTACTTTTTATAAATGGGTTAACGGATTTTGATGAAGTTTGACACAGGTTTTTATGTGTTACATGAAGTATTGTGAAAATGTTTAGAACCCTTTTTTTTTTTTTTTTTTTTGTGGATGGGAAATCAAATGACTTCTCCCGCTCCGGGCAGAGCGGGAGGGTGTGTCAGACTTTTGCTGACTAAAACCCACCCGTGTTCCTTCAATTGCCCGTGCCAGGGCCACGGTATCTCTTTCGAACTACCCGCGACCCCGGCGGCTTCGGCCCTATTGGACCCCGTCACTGCTGACATCTCTTTGAGGCGCGCGTGGAACACAACGCGCCGTCAACCCGGGCCTGGTCCTTACCGGACGGCGAGCTGCCCATTACTCGTCGTCCGCAAGCCCGCGCCTACGGTGGCCGGGAATCGGCGATAGATTCCCGCCGCCCAGGGCGTCTCCTGCGGCGGCTAGGGGCGCGAGGGCGCGGCTGTTGCCTCTCCCTCTCGCGTTCCGCCTCCTCCTTTGCGAGCATTACTGCTTCGCAGAAGGAGGTGACGGCCTTCCATGCACTCTCGCTCCGCACCATGGCTTGGACCAAGTTTGGACGCGAGAGATCGCCGCCGCCGATCGCCTCCGTGAGAACACGGCGGTGCTCCGCCCAAGCCGGGCAGACCTCCACTGTATGCTCCACCTTGTCCTCCGGGCGATCTACACAATGGTGACACCCGGGCGTTTCCTCCCGCCTTATCCGATACAGGAACCTCCCGAAACAACCGTGTCCGGTGAGGACCTGCGTCAGGCGGAAGGTGAGGACGCCGTGGCGCCTCTCCAACCACTCCTCAAAGAGGGGACTTATCGCCGCAATTGTGGCGTGCCCAGCGCTGGGTTGCGACAATCGCACTCTCCATGTCGCCATGAGATCCCGCCGGAGCTCTGTCCGCTGTACCGTGATTTCTCGCGGCAGCGGAGTTACGCCCCGGCGTTTCGCCTCCTCGCGCCACTCCCACACGTGCGCGAGGACTTTTGCCTCCAGATCCCATGGCGGTAATCCGGCAAGGAGGCTCGCCGCCTCACAGGAGACCGTGCAGTATCCCCGGACTAGCCGGATGGCCATGACCCTCTGGGACGCGTTCAACCGGCGGGCTGGTCGCAGCCTCAGGGAACGCGCCCACACCGGTGCCCCGTAAAGGGCCATGGACCGCACGACCCCCGCGTAAAGCCTCCGGCAGGAATGTTTAGAACCCTGGGCCCTGATTCCACTAATTTACAAACGTTTCAGTGGTCTGTCGATAGTGCGTTTTTAACACATTAATTGTAGGTAAAACACACACACACACACACACATTAAATGTATCAATGCTCGTTCTGAATAAGAAGAGACAAATAACAGCCTGAGAAATATTGAAAACTAGCTTTTACTTCACCTGCGCGGAGTTCGGGAACTATCCCACGGAAACGTACTACCGGGATAAAAAGTTTTCTATATCCTAACCGGTCATAGTCTACCCATATGCCAAATGTCATTCAAATCCGTTCAGCCGTTTTAGCGTAAAAGTGTAACAAACAAACTCACTTTCGCATTTATAATATTAGTTAGGATTAGGATTGAAAAACATTACACTCCTTATTAGGGCAGCCGTGTAAATTAGATGGAAGTTTTTTGTTGTTTTCAGAAAGAGTGTAAAGTCTATTTATTACCCGACTTCAGCAAAGCCAAAAGGAAGGGTTATGATTTTAGCAGTCTATGTAAGTACGTAAGTATGAATGTATATGTATTTACGAGTGTTCCACCGTAGCTCCTAAATTACTTAACCGATTTTAATGAATGAGGTATCAGTAGATTCGTAATAATAGTCCGGGTGACATAGGCTATATAAATTCTCCCTAAATTTAATATGGTGGACTTTAGACGTAAATTTCTGACCACGAAAAAAATTAAATTGGGATAATAATGACATGTTTGGTGTCAAAAGAAAGGTCTTGACGAGCACATTACAAATCTATATAATGTCATATTGTTTAAGTAAATAAATATGTTTAAGTGTTAAAAATAAGTGAAAGTGGAGGTAAATAATTTAATTGGTTACAGATCGACCGCGGCGAGCGTGATTTTTCAGTAGTCGGGTTTTAGTTTTTGAACTTACTTTTTATTATGTAAATTATAAAAGTCACTTTGTAACAAGCTATAAATGCGTTTAAGTGAGACAAGCGAGCTAACTAAGGGCTGTCGCATTTTATCACCTCTCTCGCTCACACGGGACTAAATTTTCAAGAATGTTAAATGCAAAAAGATGCTCTTTTAACCGACTTCAAAAAGGAGGAGGTTCTCAATTCGTCGGAACCTTTACTCGAAGATGGCTAGACCGATTTGGATTTTTTTTGTTTTATTCGAGAGGGTATACATCACAGTTGGTCCCATATAAAATTGATTAACTTTGCTTTGGTAGTTTTTGAGTTAGCTTCAATAATACGTATTTTTTCCTCACTTTTATATGGATGATGTTCTATAGTTTGTTTTGCAGGTAGTGGTATTAGAATTTGTGTGGGGTAGGTACACAACTAAAAAGTGAAAAATAAAAACTTTTTTACAAAAAAATACAACCGACTTCCAAAAGCAACACTACAAAGTGAAAAATAACTTTAATTTCGGAAGTCGGTGACAAAAAACGAAAATACAAAACTAAAGACACCGACTTCCGAAATTAAAGTTTTTTTCACTTTGCAGTGTTGTTTTTGGAAGTCGGTTGTATTTTTATGTAAAAAAGTTTTTGAAAAATGTAATCAATTAGCGAACTAGTAAATAATATTAATTTGATAGGTAATTATTAAAAACACATTTTTGTTGTGGCATTTATTTAACTCATCTCAAAAACACAATATAAATGTGTTTTTAAAATTAGGTATCTATAAAATAACATTATTTACTAGTTCGCTAATTGATTACATTTTTCAAAAAAACATATTTTCATTTAATAATCATAAAAATTTGAAATGAAAAATTTGAAAATGAGCGGGAGAGGTGATAAAATGCGACAGCCCTCTTATCGCATGCGTATACGTCAAAAATGGCGCTAACTATCGTCAAACCAAAAAATTAGTTGTTTCACAGACAATCGGTTTTTTTTGCAGTGGAACAACGCTTTTATTTAAAGAACGCTAAACATCTTACTTTGTCATTATTTGACGTACGTATGTTACGTTAACCAACCGTTTAAAACAACCGGCCCTAACAGGATTTTTGTTTTGAAACAAACAAGACAGAATCGGATAAAGTTCTTTTTCCCTTGTGGGTTTAACAAAACTGCAGTGCACTGCTTTATAAGCAAAGTTTAGCTTTTAGAAAAGAAAGAGACGTCTGTATAGGAATGAACGAGAAGAATTTACGCCTTTTGCACGCCACCGCTGCGATCTTCGATACCATAGCCATAGTAAAAAAAACAGAACTTCACATCACGACTGTATTCCTTGAAAGGTTAGGCAGAGGTGTTCAGTACAGCCACATTTCACCAAATATTACGTCACAAGTACTTTGGGGCGAACTTATTGCCACCGATATGGTATAAATCTAGACTCCGGACTACTGAGAAATTTCAGATGGAAAATCTTAATAACACATGTGGCAGTATCTATATCGCCATATGCGAACTACGCATCACACTGACATCCACGCGAAATCCTGCATCGCGCAATCAGATTTTGCCGCGCGATTAGCATAAACACCGTCCCGCCATCAATCGTCGGGCAGTAGCCCACCAGACACGACAACCCTCTGGTCGGAGGATCCTCCCTTTTCTATAGAGATGGGTGAACTTTACACTCTGTTCCTCATACCTCCCGAAATATAACCCAACCTGGGGGTTGAACCCAGGATCCAATGCTTGGCAGTCACGCTTGACGAACGAGGCAGTTTAAATGGGACTAAAATGAACCAAAAAGTATCGTATTTCGCAGTGGTATTTCAGCGGTAAGCATCAGAGTGCAAACAACGGTATGAACAAAATAATTATAAAACCACTCCGTAGTAAAAATCACAGTAGTCGGCAATATGTCTGCGGTAGAGCGCGATACGGTTTTAAATAAAATGGTGTGAATCTTTAATGTAGTGGTTTTACCTCGCGTAATTGGGGAATGCATGGTTTATTAAATGGTTTTAAAAGAAAGGAAGGCTCCATCAGTGGCATAAAGTATTTTACCGTTTTATTAAGATTATTCTGTAGGAACTTGATTTTCGTTTGTACTTTACTAGGGTATCGCATCTACCTGTCTTATCTTTTGACAACAGTATCTACACAATATAACTATGAACAGTAGGGAAATTAAAAACAAACGTAGGAAACGGCAGACACACAGACGTGAGCATCGATTAGAACCCTAAGACACATAAATATACTGAGAGCACTGCGACTATCGCTTGGGGCCTCGTCGGTGCGCGTGTCTGTGTTACTGTGCCGTTTCGATCGTTTGTACGTAGTTTTCTTACTGTCCATATATTTAGTGTGGAATCTTGCTACTACTTCAATTGTATAAGACACAAATGTAAGTAAAATAACTCAGAGCGAGCACCTAACACGAACAAGTTAAAAAAAAACCGGAGAAGTGCGTGTCGGACCACGCACAATGGGGGGTACCGTAGTCGGGATGAATTTATCCCAAGAACAAACCTGACATTGTAGTTGAAAAACACGTTCTCCCATACATTCCAACTGTAATTGTAAGTTTGTACTCACAATATTGAGAGATTTACCATGTTATTTTAAGACCACAGACTTCTTCGTTCCAAAAATACAGAAAATAGTTCTTTACCTGTAAATTACAGGAAAACTTATAAGAACTATTTTCTGTATTTTTGGAACGAAGTTCCTTATGGCGCGTTGTGAAAGGGGGCTAGACGGAAAAAATTCTCACGAAAAGTTGTAACGACACTTTTTGCTATAGTAAGCTATTGTAAGCTGTGCGACGTGCGCATGTTTCTCTGTCTGTCTCTCTCTCTCTCTTATAGAAAGATTAAGTTTATATTACATTATATTTCTTAATAATAAAAAAAAAATGATTATAACTTAAAAAAAAAATATTACAATTCCTTCACAAATTAATCGAAAGGAACTTCGTTCCATCCGGGTGTCCCTTGACACCTCTCAACTTTTTTTTTTTCAAAATTTTAGGCCCAGTAGTTTCGGCGATAAGGGGTGGAATGGTCAATTTTCGTCTATTTTTTTAAATAACTTTCAAACAATTTATTTTACAATTATAAAAAAATATATATTTAAGACCCTCATAGTATGTTCTTTTATTTGATATGTCACACGGTATAATTTGCAAAACTTTTTTTTTAATTTTCTTATTTGCCCCCAAGAGGAGCTCGTGGCTAAGTAATAACAGCCGCACGGGTCGATCCATCAGGTTAAGCTACGCTTGCCGGGGTTGGTCAGTGGATGGGTGACCATTCTTTAGATACCGAGACTCCTCCGTGCCTCGGAAAGCACGTTAAGCCGTTGGTCCCGGCTGTCATTCGTGGATCTTTGACAGTCGTTACGGGTCGTCAGAAGCCCGAAAGTCTGACAACCAGTCTTACCAAGGGGTATCGTATTACCCAGTTACTGGGTTGTGGAGGTCAGATAGGCAGTCGCTCCATGTAAAATACTGGTATTCAGCTGCATCCGGTTAGACTGGAAGCCGACCCCAACATAGTTGGGAAAAGGCTAGGCAGATTTTTTATTTGCCCCCAAAAAGTGACCCCCATATTAAAAATTCATTTATTTACTTTGCCCGTCCATGTTTGGGTCACAGAAATTCATATGTGTACCAAATTTCAACTTAATTGGCCCATTAGATTCAGAGCAAATTGGCTGTGACAGACGGACAGACGGACACACGAGTGATCCTATAAGGGTTCCGTTTTTTCCTTTTCAGGTACGGAACCCTAAAAAACACACACTTGATAACACAGCCATTATAAAAGAAGAATACTCACAATAAAACGCAAGAAATTCAAATAAAGAACGCAATACTTTCTACGCAATGTCTTGCGCAATAATAACGCATTGTGAACCCGCCATAGCTCAGAGTTCACACAACTAGGTTGCTGGCCCATTGCCTGGAACTGTCCTGAAGCCATTGTACTCCACATAATATTGTTTTTCATTCCGACACTACAATGAAAACGCCGACCCATGGCTGCCAAAGAATCGTGCTAGCCTTAAAGCCAACTTTTGATTTATTACTACAGTATCTTCACATTTGTCTTTCCCTGTAATTTACACTTGGTGTAACGCTTCCGATTTTTTTCCGACCTGCATTTAAATTGTAAATCGTGGATTTAATTTTGATTAAGTTCGTTCAGCGGTCTGCTAAACCAAAATGAAGAGTTACAATTGTGACGGTCCTAGGCTGCGGTAATTTGAAAACTGGTAGTTTTCTACCCGCAACTTTGTTCGAATACAAACTTTTACCTAACGCTGACCCCTTGAGGGGTGAAATTCCGAAAAACCCTATTTTGTCGAGAACTATACTTACTTAAATAGAGAGTTATACTTTGCTAAAAAAAAAAAAAAATTCAAGAACTACATAATATAAAAATAAGATTTTTATATTATACAAATGTATAATATCGCAGAGTATTTTGATTGGTAGAATGTTGTAATTATAGAAAGGAAACACAAGTAATGTGTACGTTCAGTTTTAGACATGCTGTTGTATGGTTAACAAGCATTTTTACCCGACTGCCTCAGAAGCAGGGTTTTGATAAGTCTTTTATATTCTGCAAAGTCGACGTTTATTGATTGTTATGGATGACTCAATAACACAAAACATCCCCAACTTCATATTTGGGGACGAAAAATAAAATATCTACGGGTACGACTTTCTTCGTTTATTATTTTATTGTGTAAATGCATCTCGATCCCCTAGCTTCCTGTCTACCCTCTCCCTTCGTCACAGCTGCCTTGATTATATCATCCGGCCATCTCGACTCAGCGGACATTGCCCTCTGATCGTAAAATATTGAAATTCTTACTTACATTAGCATTGTATTAATAAAGAATGATTATTGCTCTGGATTTAATTTCGCTACTGTTTTTGCCTTATCCTACAAACGAATACAAAGGTTGGATGTTTCCACAGCAACGGATTTGGATAAGCTTCGTCATCTGATTCACTATCCCACAATTTAGTTAGAATTCGTAAATCCCGGTTGAATTTTTATTGACTTCAAATCGAAGTTGACGTCATATCATAAAAATTACAGTATTAACACCTTGAAGGACACTAAACGCCCATATGCGCAATAACAATAAAACTTCTATTGTGTCTCAGTATCCTTCAACTGATTAATTGCCAACGTCACATAATATACCACGGCCGTGATTTAAAAATCGATACCGTATGTTACCAAAAGTTCTGAATTGTTGGCTTAAATAAATAAAATCTTATTCGGTTCAGAAAAAAAAACGGTAAATTATTAAAAAAAAAAAACTATGCATTTTTATAAAGCTTGAAAGTTTATTGACTCCTAGATATGTTGCATAAAAACAAGGAAGATTTCATGAAACTGCAAAGGCACAGAAAACAGCAAGCTGAACTTTAATTGACAAGTATTTTCTCCATTGAACAAATAAATATATGGATTTTCCTGTAATCCTTTGAGGCCTTTTGTCATATTCGTGAATTTTCTTTCCACGTTTTCCTTTTCGCGTCGACAGTTTATTTTGACATCCAGCAAAGAACCCTTATTCAGACTACGTTTTACCTTTCCAACCTATACGATTCCAATCCGTCTCAGTGTAGAATGAGTACGTGACGTCATAGAAAACTTCGTCACTTTGATCTAACTCACAATTTCAAAGAAACATGAAGCCTTCGTTATGACTAATGAAATGCCGACTGCCAATAACGTTTTCACAGAAAAGGTGCATTGATCCAACAATTCAGTGGATTCTCGTCATCCGTAAATATTGGCATCAAAGGGCGTCATTACAAGCTTTAAATTAGCTTGCTTCGTTCGTATGGGTTTCCAGTTATTCGCATTGTCATCTATTTTTAACCCCCGATGCAAAAAGAGGGGTGTACAAGTTTGACGTGGCATCGTAGCTCCTAATTTTGATGCGGTTTTTTTTGTTTGAAAGCTGGAGTAATCGAGATGGTTCTTAGCTATAATTTATTAAGATCAGTTCAGGCGTTTGATGATCATCAGCTCATTTCCTACTTGATAAAAGCGTCTGACTAACTTTCACAGATCCGGTTGATTTGAAGTTTGGTGTACTGTTACTTCATCACGTATTTACAAATACAACAAATATTACAGAAAAGAACTGTGAAAAATGAATTCACATTGAAACACAAAACGTGCATTGTTGCACTGCCAAAATCTTTAATAATATTTAAGAAAATGTATTTTAAGTAGTTGTCTATTAGAATTGATGTCCGCAAGTAATTTAAAAAGAATGAGGTAAAAATAAAATTAAAAATTTTACATAATCCCAGACAAAAAAAAAACTGAAAAAGTAATAAAACAAAATTTCCCTCTTGGCCTTTTAACTTCATTAAAAGTACCTATTAATATTTTGATGACGAGCGTCACCGCGTCGACGGGGGACCGCTAAGTAAATAAAATAAAACCAGAATAAAAATAAAAATTATTTGTATTTGCATTTGTAAAAAGAAGATTGATAACGCTCCCCCGACGCGGCGACGCTCATCATCAAAATATTAATAGGTACTTTTAATGAAGGTAAAAGGCCAAGAGGGAAATTTTATTTTTTACTTTTTCGCGTTTTTTTTTTGTGTCGGGGATTACATAAAAATTTTAATTTCATTTTTATTCAAGCACTTCCTGCCGTTGTGTTAGTCGCATTGTCATCTAAAATCCTTAAACATAGGTTAACATTTCGAGAAAAGTAAAATAAGTATAATATCATTAATTATTAATTGGCTGTATAACCATAATATCACCTCAATCGAGTGTATATCCATTACCTTTCTGTTTTTAGTTTGCAATAAAAAAGTAACTGAAGTCAGAACTAGGCGTACTATTTCCATCTGCACGGGTTTTATTTTCTACCGTGTAAATTGAAAATTATTTTATACGTCATTGGATAGATTTTTCGGCGCGCATCGAACGATGTAAAAAATAATTAAAAATTATCCAATCGCAGCACGTTATTTGAATAGTTCTGTCACAGCGCAAGTGTCACAACCGCATAAGTCGTCAGTCCGCCATTGGGTTTTCAGTGTAATGTTTATTAACTTAGGCGGTTTAGACAACCACTGTCGGTTTTTGGTGTCTCAAAAACAGGTTTCATTCAAAGGGCAGTCTAGTTAGACCAGTCTGGCCTGGAACTGACTGAATCTTCGGATGTGTCATAGACATAAGTCTATGACACATCCGAAGATTCAGTCAGTTTTGAATAAAAAGCTTTACGCCGCGTCCCCACTGCACGAGGCTCGCCCGCGAGCCCCTAGTGGGGACGCGGCTTTACATGCTTTTGTTCGGAAGAAAAGACATTCAAGATACGATAGGGGTAGGCAGTGCGCGTTTACTTTAAGATAAAATCAAGGATCATAGAAATACATACTTCAATAGCCTCCTCCTCTTTGATTTGTAGCTCGATAACCACCCTACGTCCCCTGTGAGATTCAATATCTCACATTACCTAAACGATGATATTTGATTTTATACGATTTTTTTTAAACCTTTTGAGACGACGATGTGACGGCATAATTTAAGGAAGAACCAGTTCCGGAATATCCTGCATGCCAAGTGATTAAAACAGAGTCTTACAAATCTAAAACTGTGTGGGTATGTGAAATTCACTTCGTGAAAACGTAGTCCTCCAGACCGAATTTTGACCAAGGCGACCAATCTCAGCGGAGTCAAGCCTTCAGCGTGGGAGATATTATAGTACAGAAATATGTGCACTAACAGGTGCACTGTCTCATCCCTCACTCTCACAGTCCGATGGGACGGCAATCCGACACGACCAAAGAGAGATCAAGGGAAATATGTGCACTAACAGGTGCACTGTCTCATCCCTCACTCTCACAGTCCGATGGGACGGCAATCCGACACGACCAGAGAGAGATCAAGGGAAATATGTGCACTAACAGGTGCACTGTCTCATCCCTCACTCTCATAGTCCGATGGGACGGCAATCCGACACGACCAGAGAGAGATCAAGGGAAATATGTGCACTAACAGGTGCACTGTCTCATCCCTCACTCTCATAGTCCGATGGGACGGCAATCCGACACGACCAGAGAGAGATCAAGGGCAGGGCCAACTGCTTAACGTACTTTCCGAGGCACGGGGGTATCACTCCACCAACTTCCAAACACCGCGCATTTACTAAGAAGTTCCTAATGAAAAACCCAATAATACTTTGCCCGACCTTGAAATCGAACCCAGGAACCTCAGCAGTCGCGCTTGTGATCACGAGGTATCGTCAGCACCAATTTTCTGATTTATTTTTCCTGTCTGACTCGGTACAGTCGGCCGCAACTGTGTGGTAATAAAACCAGTATACGCTGGCCTCTTATTCTATTTAAACTCCGTTCTACGTTAGGCTCGATCAAACTGTTACCACCGAAGTGCGCTCCACTGTACCATAGTGAACATTTGCGGTGAACCACTTTTCGACTTTATTGCTAAAGGAATAAGGTACATGGACGAGTAAAACGAATTTCTAAAGTTACTGCAATAAAATTTACATAGGTAGCTGATAATAACCCTAGAACTAACTTAGTCTTTGTTTCATTGTTGTAATATCACGAAAGTTTCGAACGTATGGAAAACTGGATTCCCGGCGGGGAATTGGTACCCACCAAAAATGTGAGCTGTTGCTAGCATATTTTAAAACTTATAACTCATGTTTTTTATCCCGAACAAAGGGCGGTGGGAGACTCTTTGTCGCCGAATATACAACCAAAATTATTAAATGAAACCAAATATAGCATAGTTTTGGCATAGAATATATAATTTGGTCACTTATTTTGAGGGGTGCAAAATAACAGCCAGGTTCATCCTTTCTTCTTATTTTTACGGTTTCGTACCTCAAAAGGAAGAAACGGCACCCTTTATTAGGATGACTTCGTAATCCGTCTGTCTGACAGTCTGTCAAGACCCTTTTTCTCAGAAACGCTTAGAAGTATCAAGTTGAAATTAATATCAAGTACGTCAGTCTACGGTTCCTTGAAGCTCTAAAAAAATCAAGCTTCTAAGTCAACGCAATAAAAAATACGGCCATTTATGCGACATATTTTGATACTCGCAAGTAAATCAAAACTTATAGGGAGGGTACGTCCCGTTGACCTCGAATCATGAAATTTGTCAAAAGCAAGTTCTCACAGCACAAATAAAGGAAAAAGTCCGAAAATCGTTAATTTGTAAAATTATCACAAAAAAAGAACCATTACAGACTTACTTTTGCAGTTGGAGAATTGACCGTGACGTATATCGATGTTTGGGAGAACATGTTTTCTAACTGCAAAGTTAAGTTTATTTTTGGGATAAATTCATCCCAACTACGGAACCCTTCATTGTGCGTGGTCCGACACGCACTTGGCCGGCTTTTTAAACCAAATTAAACTACTATTACCTATTGACACTCTTTTATACTGGAGTAAATCTACGCCTAAAACCATTTCGAAATGACAACTTCTTGACAGTATTATTATGTCTATTATACATGTAGGTACTATGTTGATATCTGTCCCGATTTTAATATATGTCTTTGTTCCGAAATACAAAAAGCGGTCGCAGACGATCGCGACTAAATAAATAAAGAACCAATAACGTTTTATGTGTCGTGTGTCTTATAAACGAGACCGGTGGTGGCTGCTAACACACCAAAACAAACCAACAGAGATATAACCCAACAGAAAATAAAACTGAGCGAGCATTTTGGGGCGAATAAATAGCTTGAGGTTTTTTTTCCTCAGTAAAATAAATGGTTTTTGATTTTTTTTTATTGTTTTTGTCGAGCGAGTACTCATGTTTGACGAAAGCTAGCGTTAGTTGAAAAAGCTTTGATACGAAATAAAAACGGATAAAAAAACAACAACAAAAACATTTTTATATAAACATACGAAAATAAAACAATACAACAAACGTGCAAATCTAAAACATTTAAAGAGTATTAAAACAGTAATCAACGGCTACTTCCTAGAGAGTACCTCCGAAATGGAACATGCTACTCTCTTGGGCGGCTGTGAAAAGAGCCCCGTTAGAGATTCCATTTGAAAAGAACAAACAGATGAGTAACCTCGTTCATCAACCCGCGAGAGCCCCCGACGCTAAAGCGCGCCCTGTGTAATAGCCAGTCTCCTCGTAGACCCGCCGATTGCGCACGCTTGCTACGCGCCACGCGGCCCCGCTACGAAGCTACGCGCTACGACAGTACGCAATGAATAAATACGCTACGAATAGTGCAGTGCTAAATAAAAAATAATTGTAAATAATTAATATAAAGTGTATCATATTATTTCAATGTATATAAAGTGATAGTTGAATATTGTTATAGAAATTAAATTCGATATAGTTTGTAAAAATGTTTAACTTAAGGATTGCGATTAGAATATTTATATTTCTATTGATAACACAAGGTAAGTTGTCATTTATTTATCTTTATTAATAATTTATATTATTAAGCAAAATGAAGCATGCAAATTGCAACATTTATTTTACTATGCGCCAAATTAATTTTAAATCATAATGTCATAAGTAGGTATCCTGAAATTAACTGAAACATAAATTAGTTTACATACGATAACCCTCAGGTAATAATTAAATGTATGTATTCTATGATTGTTGACATTATTTAATAAAACAATGTGGTTAGATATTGATTCTAGTGTGCTAATATTTTGCTTTTCAGGTGAAGATTATATTTTCATCTATTTTTTCTAAAGAATTCTTAGTATGAACTACAGTGTTTGCTAGAAAAAGGAGTTACTAGAATTTTCATTAAAATAAGACTGTATCTCTATATTTTCAATGCTTAGTTGACATCTTTTAACTTGGATTTTCCATTTATGATGTCTGTCTACGAACAATTTAGAATAAAAAATATTTTAACTATTAAATCTTTACGATATTACTAGCTATTTGGGATCATGCCTTTTCTGAGAAAAACACTAAGGTGAGATCCTTTATAACTAGCACTTAACTACTAAGAAACTTAAACTGAAACAATATAGGACATAAAGCTAGGCCTAATAGACAGATGCCTCTAAAAATAATCAAAATATTTAACAGACCCAAATAAAACTCTCCACTAATTACTTAATTATTTTCCATTTATATTACGCCAAAGGTTGTTTGTACAGAAATTCCGAAGAATTATAAAATAAATATTATGTAATGGTTTTCTTAAGATTTACTTTGCGTCTTGGAAAATATATTACTTTGTTTGAAGTAGACCGGTAGGCAATTAGCAAGGATTTGTTACCTTGGTCGCCAAGCTTTACGCGTAGGTACCTATGCAGGATTTATACCAAAACCTTTGATGGTTTGAGCAATGTATTTAGAATACCTTACTTATAGGGACGGATTTCTGAATAGTTGTCATATGTCATCATTAGTTTCGGGGGTGGAGGCAGTATGTATATAGGTTAATACCTGGACTAAGAAATGATTTATGATGTAGATTATGTACTGATATTCAGCTTGCGTCATATTTTGATATCTCATTGTTTGGAGAGCTTTATGTCTGGCAGTGGAGTCCGATTATGTCCTGTTGTAAATTAATAGTGCTTGGATATACAGAGCATGCACACATTGCATGGATTTTGTGGCATTTTACGTCTCTTTCTGTGGATAAGGCTCTAAAGAACTCGTCAAGCGTATTCAGCAGTATCCATATTTATGATGGAGCCAAGATACTATGACCACCTCGTCGTCTATAGTCACAAACGTTAGCTCTTTAGCTAAGTACCTACAAGTTACTTACCAAAGTTCAATATCGAATTTTCAATGGTTTAATCAACGTCTTATCCATCTATCGATAAGTCATCTAACTTTCTGGTGTTTAGAGAGATAGATTGCAATTAATAATCAATATTTAATTCTCAAAGGAGGAAGGATGGAAGCGTGGTACAAAAGAGAGGATACTCACCAATGGGTGGAACAAGGAATGATTCAAACTCAAAGCATTTATTTCAAATAAACAAATTACAGGCACTTTTGAATTGTCAATGGGTCGGTCAGTCAGAAAGATGAAGCTAGTTGCCCATTCCAAAGCGTAGTAGATCCCTATGGAGAAGAACGGGCAAGAAAATCCATATTATGATGATGATTTAATTTTCAATGATTTCATGTGCGCCTTTATCAATCAGTCCTCACTTTCTAATA
The DNA here is from genome assembly GCA_946251885.1 of Cosmia pyralina. Taxonomy (NCBI): domain Eukaryota; kingdom Metazoa; phylum Arthropoda; class Insecta; order Lepidoptera; family Noctuidae; genus Cosmia; species Cosmia pyralina. The sequence continues at coordinate 21,454,197 of OX276346.1, forward strand.
GAGAGAAAGATTGTAATTATATGCAACAGTTAAAAGTCCATTGCCCTTTCCGAATAATCTTAAGCGATCTATCAATAGCCCGTCGATGTAAGTCAAAGTGCGGAAAACTTTCGCCATTGTCTACAAGGCCAGGGAATATGTTTTGAACGCGTGCCAGTTCGGAGATAGTTCTATTAGCAAGATGGCGGTTCTGTCGTATGAATCATTAGTTTTGGAAACTAATTTAAAGGTTTGGTTTTAAAAATGGTGTATCAATGTAGGTATTGCCATCCAACGTGGCAATGCTGCCAGCCTTTTGGGCACTTTTCCCATTGACAGCGATGTGGACGAATTTTTTGATGCCCTATGAGCTCTTTCCCTTTTTATTTTTATTATATACTTGTACATAATATATATATTTTAGTGTTAGCTTGTACATTGTAATTAAGATAATTAAGTAACATGTAGGTATTATAATGTACAAGCATTCTTTGTTTTGGTATAAAGTGCTTTTCTTTGCCCCGTTTTAGGGTTCCGTAGTCAACAAGGAACCGTTATAGTTTCGCTATGTCCGTCCGTCTGTCCGTCCGCACCTTAGCTCAGAGACTCTTAGTACTAGAAAGCTATTATTTGGCATGGATATACAAAGACATATTCATCACGCCGACAAAGTGGTAAAATAAAACCATGAAAAAAACATTTTTTTAGGGTTCCTTCTGTAAACGTAAAGCAGGGATGTTTTTTTTTTTCGTCTACCCCATGGTATGGGGTGTTGTTTGATAGGTCTTTCAAAAATATTGCGGGTTTGTGAAACAATTTTTCGATTTAGGGATCCGTTTCTGAAATACTAAGCTTTAAAGTGTTAATTTTTGTTAGAGTCAAGTGTCCCCTCCCTGCCAGCTAAACGGTTAGTTTTGGATGGGTGAAAAAATTTGCGGTAGTAGTTTATATAACGAAGTTAAAAGGAAAACTATCACTGCTAAGTAGGCTTTTCAAGTTTACGGGTAATAGTCAAATATTCATGAAACAACAAAAAGCCCCATTCTTAGTCTGAATTATTGTGCAACTACGGAACCCTATTACTGCGCGTGGCTCGACACGCACTTGGCCGCTTTTTATTATTAGATACACAGGACGTACTACCGGGATAAAAGTATCATATGCCTGACAGTTGAACAGTCAGACTGAGTTACATTCGTATTTATAATTTTCATCTTCATCTTCCACACCCTGACTTCACCCACTGCCGGGCACAGGCCTCTGTTTTCTTGTGCCAATCTCCACGCTCCTGTGCCAGCGTCATCCAGGTTTTGCCCGTAATGGCAACAACGTCGTCCGCCCATCTCGCTGCCGGACGACCGACATCTCGACATCCAATCCTTGGACGCCATTTTGTTACAGCCTTACTCCACCTGTCATCACTGCGGCTTACCAGGTGTCCTGACCAACTCCATTTCAGTTCTACAATACGCTTTCCGATATCGAAGACCTTCGTACGTCTTCGGATCTCGACGTTTGGAACTCGGTTTATTAGCCTGGTGCCAATCATACAACACTTTGTGACTCTCTGTGCAACTCTTAGCCTGTACACAGGCCACGCTGCCTAGCCCAGCTGTGCCGTACATCATGGTGAGCAGAACACACCGGTGGATATAGACGAACTTTAGACATTGTGGAAATTCAGCTGATCTCAGAATGTCATCCAGTTTTCTAAATGCGGCCCACCCAAGCTGTATTCTTCTCGATGCCTCTGTTTGTTCATGCTTTATGCCAAAAGAAAGAATATGACCAAGATAGACATAACGGTCAACCATCTCCAACATTTCATTTCCAAGATTATAATTTTACTATGGATTAAATTGATTTTTCAACTTTAACTAAAATACCTAATGTTTAAGGCGAATTAGTTTGGAAAACTACTACTATATTATTAACTATAGGTAACCCCAGAATAGACGGATGATCCAAACCTTCTGAGGTCAGGGCTACGTGTTAGATTTCTGATTCGAGACAAATATGAAATAGTGTTAAAGTTAGATAGCAGACTGATAATACTATCTTGGTCTAAAAAATATAAATTTTTTATTAGAGTAAGGCCCATCGTCAGCTCGTGGCTAAGTAATAACAGCCGCACGGGTCGATCCATCAGGTTAAGCTGCGCTTGCCGGCGTCGGTCCGTGGATGGGTGACCATCTTTACATACCGAGACTCCTCCGTGCCTCGGAAAGCACGTTAAGCTATGTTGGTCCCGGCTGTCATTCGTGGATCTTTGACAGTCGTTATGGGTTGTCAGAAGCCCGAAAGTCTGACAACCAGTCTTACCAAGGGGTATCGTATTACCCAGTTAATGGGTTGTGTAGGTCAGATAGGCAGTCGCTCCATTTAAAATACTGGTATACAGCTGCATCCGGTTAGACTGGAAGCTGACCCCAATATAGTTGGGAAAAGGCTAGGCAGATTGATTGAGAGTAAGGCCCATCGTCAAACAAACTCAAATCAAAAATGAAACACGACGCAATCATTCACTTAATGACGCTTTAGTAGATACCTATGTCGCGTCCTGTACGCACCGCCATTGAAGTACTAATGCTGTGCTCACATTCTGGCTACTCATTGGTGGTTTGAGTTTATCTATTTTTATTTATTTATTGGATTGCCAACAGAGGCTACACAATTACATGCTTGTTAAAACAGATACGGACAATACAAATGTGCGCTTCCAATTATAGGCGACCACATCATTCACTTAATAAATATGTAAGTACAAGAAGTTTGATAAGAAAGGAATCATTAAAATTAATGAAAATACATTATACGAAAGTCATAGAAAGCGAATCAAAATGAAAATCAAAACAATAATTTGTAACTCGTTACTTTTCAATAGCGTCGTGGACGATGGGTTTAACAGAATCGGGGCGATTCAACACCCGAGAATATGTTGCCTAAGCAAATACAGAACCATTTATGTTAACGGCCCAATTAATATACTCTCAGTTATCTCTCGCGGGGTTTTGTTAATCTAAATCACTTTCTGATCACTTTCCGTTACGAATTTAATATAATACGAAGGGAAATAAAAATAATTAATAAAATCTACTTTGAGCAATTCATTCACAAATTCTGTGAAATACTTAGAGGATTCTCTTTATTCAAGTATTATTCTAATTGAATAATGTTTTTTGTGGTAAAGCTACGGATACTACCGACGGTCATTTAAAGTATGTCACTTTTCGTTTTAAGGCGTGCTATAAGCTAGTTCGGGTTGAGTAATTCGATTTAGCACTATTTGTGGAGCAATAAAGCCTACCCGAAGCAATTACTTACTACATATGTTCGGCATCTAATTTAGTTGAATTAGCAGGTTGCAGTTAATTTTTTACCCTCCCTCTCGGCACGGCGTATAAGTGCGGCTAAGCTGCACGGCTTTTCTTCGACCATAATAAGGTCTTAACACCCACTCATACAAAATAATGGTAAAAAGTTGTCTTCTCTCCCTGTCATACAATGAAACTGAGGAAATAGTGAGTTAAGACCGAAATGTACACCTTCAACTCACCACCACACTCACGCACAAACTCACACTCACGCTATAACATTATTTATAATTATTTTATTTCGCTCGATTTATTCTTGTTTTATCTTGAAATATCGCTACCCTTATTTAATTAAGTATTCCATACATTTTCAAACATCCTTATATTAAATTTAAGATAACGCAACTCAGGCCCCCAAGGTACAAGCGCTGCCTAGTATGGAGATCACTATTGAAATATCTATGTTATATATTATAGTTACAGTAAGCATTAAGAATATTATCATTTTTGAATAAAAAAAATTGATTTTTGTTTTGTAATCATTTCAGTAAATGTTTTCTTATTTATTCTAGTAATATATTCGATTTTAATGCCCGGCTTTGCCAACCCGAATAAGGGTGTGTAGCACGCCTAAGTATTTCTAGTAGTTTTCTTAGGACAATAATAAGGTACCTACTTAAATGTAGGCATTAAAGCTAGACTTTATTGTATTTCGTGACGCGCTACTTTAATTATCTAAAGATGAAGAATAATACATAACTAGAATAAGAACGGAATGTAGGTCAGCCCATTCGTTATTAAGTGTTCTTGTCAAAATTTTAATTAAAGAAATATTGTTCAGCCGGCGGTAGAATAAGCAGTGTTTTTTTTATTTTACGGCGAAGCAGAAATGATAGTAAAGGTGGTATAATGCTGAATTTTTGAGGTGCTGTTGTTTTATACGCTTTCTTTATTATAATACTAAGTTCTGTACTAAAATATTCTAGATCGTCATGTGTGTGTGATGTATGTGTGCTGTTGTATATCTTGTGTGGGTGTGGAAGTGTGTGTGTGCGACTATGTATTGCTTGCCGTAAATAATATGAATCACCCATTTTGTCCCCATGGCTGTCGGAGAAAAACCACGGGGGACTACCCTCGTCCAATGTTACATTTAAACATAGTGGTCACTTTGCTACCGCTTTTGGACATTTTGTCACTGTCTTTTGGATGTGTAAGCATTTGTTTTAAGAAAAACAAATGACAGTGAAAGAAAAAGAGAATTTCTCCAGAAGAAAAGTACCTTTGGACTAAGCTTATATTACTATTGGCTAAGCGATGCACGGTAATTTTCATAGTCGAAAAGATAGTTGAAGCAGAAAAGCTTAAATATTAGTATAGTTCGCACTCGTTTATGTGGTTAAGTGAACATTCACGATCATAAACGAATTCCATCACTTATTTGCAGCACCTGTTAAAAAACTTCTAGAAAACTGTTCAACTCCAGCAACTTGTTCTTGATAACCGACCAGATATTAATAGTAACAGTTCCTTTACTCCATTAGGCTAGAACCCGAGACGTCGTTAATCATTTTTATTAAACATTCAAACAAGTTTCGCTCTCATATCATATTTCTAACATAAAACGTAGAATGAAGTGGCATCGTAAAGATTATCGTAGCCGCATTTTATGGCGAGGTCTAATTATGTTATATATTACCCAATTTTTTCACATCATGGAGTAGAAGATTATGCAAAATGGTTGAATCTTGAATGTGGATAATTGCGTCGCTTCCCCAGAGGTTGCGGTACCAAGTTATTTTATTATGCGGAAATTCTTTCATAGGTATTGCAGTTCTTGAAATATTCTTGGTGTGGTTCCCAAGTGGGTACTCAAGACTTTCAAGGCGTTGTGTGAACACACCGTTCGTGTTTCGGGACTAAAGCTACATTGCACGCGTTATGCAGTTGTGGTGCTGTTTGTTTTAGAGTCCGCATGAATGCGTTAGTCACTCGCAGTGCCCGAATTTAGGTAGTTTAGTATTTATGCACACTGCACAGTTTCGCGTTGTTATAATTGCGGGCTTAGAACTAAATGTATTTAATGGTCAGAGTGTTACAGCGTAGTCATTTGTGCTCTGAATGGTCTTTAAAATAAATGTCGTGTGGGTGTTTCATGACGTATTTAAGTAAAATTACATGTGTTCTATACACTGTTTTCAGTGTTTCTGTTTTTCAAGGGGTGTCACTGGGATCCAATTACCAGCCAATGTCGTCTGGCTGTCACTCAGTTTATTTTATGATTATTTTTCTACGTTATACAGCCTATTACCAGCAGAGGACGTCTTTCAGCTGAAATGATGATGATGATGCCATACTACATTAATGAAATTTGTATGTTATGTTGTGAAAAAAATTAGGTAGGTACGTGGCCATCGTATTTTAGAAAACGTTTTGATTTGTGAGTGTCGTCTCTGTCGCACATACCACACGTCACACTTGTGTGAGTATAGTCTTTGTCAAACACAACAACAACTCACACTTCTGTGACAGTCTCTTTCTACGCCACGTATTCACTAGCTAGGCGACAAATTACGTAATTTACAGCCTTTATAGAATCGTGGCTAAATAATAACAGCCGCACGGGTCGATGAAAAGAAGCTACGCTTGCCGAGGTCCCTGGATCCAGGGACCGACCTCGCCATATCGGCGTTTCATATCGAAACCCCTCCGTACCTCGGAAAGCACGTTAAACCGTTGGTTCTCGCTGATATTTGATAGTCTTTACGAGTAGTCAGAAGCCCGAAAGTCTCACAACTGGTCTTACCAAGGGGTATCGTATTACCCAGTACCTGGGTTGCTTGAGGTCAGATAGGAAGTCGCTCCATGTACAATACTAATATTCAGCGGCATCCGGTTAGACTGGAAGTCGACCCCAACATAGATGGAAAAAGCGAGGCAGATTATGATGAATGAAAAAAAAAATAGGTAAACAACAAAAATAATTTTAATAAAAGCAAACCTATTCTCATGTTTACGACTTGTCTTTACAAACTGTTGCAATACGTGCCCGTCCATTAAAGTTTCGCAGAGCTTGGTAACTTTCTTAGCCGCTTATATGCAGTCAGCGTTTTACATGCATATTGTATTCTCTGCACCAGCTGCAATAAAAGTCGTTCAGATATATTATTGAAGTTATCAAAATGTTTTAAAATGGTGGCTAAGAGATTATTTTCATCAAAATTTTCTTTTTTATGCCTTTGTTTAGGGTTGCTATCACAGATTTAGAGTAGGCTATATTTACAATAAGATTAGACATTTCAACAAACCTTTTTTACAGTCCGTTCGACCGATTTTAACTTCTATTCTGTAGACTTAAGGATGGCACTAAAGGCACTAAAGTGGTTACAATACCAACTGTTTACTGCAGCTGCCATTTGTCATGCCACCAACGCAATAGAAGTCAAAATCGGTTGAACGGACTGTAAAAAAGGTTTGTTTCAATGTCGAATCTTATTGTAAATGGAGTACAGATACCGCATGTCCATTAGATAGTATGAAAACCGAGCGTGTCGTCTTTTTAGGGTTCCGTACCTCAAAAGGAAAAAATCGGAACCCTTATAGGATCACTTCGTTGTCCGTCTGCCTGTCTGTCTGTCAGTCTGTCAAGACCCTTTTTCTCAGGAACGCGTGAAGGTATCAAGTTGATATTAATATCAAATACGTACTCGTAAGTCTATGGTTTCTTAGAGTCCTAAAAACTCAAGCTTCTATGTCAACGCAATAAAAACATACGGCCATTTATGCGACATATTTTGATACTCGCAAGTAAATCAAAACGTATAGGGTACTTCTCGTTGACCTAGAATAATGAAATTTGGCAAAAAGCAAGGTCTCACAGCACAAGTAAAGGAAAAAGTCTGAAAAACGTTAATTTGTAGTTATAATTCTATCGTATAAAAAAAATTCAAGTCTGTCAGTCCGTCAAGATCCTTTTTCTCAAGGACGCGTGGAGATATTAAGTTGAAATTAATATCGAATACGTATATCGAATAAGTAAGATTTCTAAAAAATCAAGCTTTTAAGTCAACGCAATAAAAAAATACGGCCATTTACGCGACATATTATAATACGGGATACCCGTTACTGTATCCTACCTTGTTCTGTCTAGGCATGGTGGGCTACTACAAATTAGAAATCAGGCGTGAATCTTTTCAAAGTTTTAAGGGGTAGTATACAACACTCGGGTATACTATCAGAAATAGGGTTTAATTTATCGGATAAAGTACGTGGCGCGGCGGCGCAAGCCGCGGCTGCTGGTGGTACCGCGTGCGCGCATCAACTTGCTGGGGCGCGCACCGCTGACTCGTGCGCTGCGCACTCTCAACACGGTGGCGCAGGCCATCGACATATTCACCTGTGCACTGGGTGAGTTCACAAGGGCCACGTACTGTGTATGTGTAGCATGTGTTAAGTAAATTTTATTTTATGTTACTTTGTCGCATTAGATTTATTGATACGACTATTTGTAATGGCAAAGGAAACGTGTGTGATAAATAAATAAATAAATTTGTCTCCGAAAAGTGGCCGCATGTTCAAAATTCATTTAATTACGTACTTAACACATCCGTATTTGGGTCACAGAAATTGATAAGTGTACCAAATTTCAACTTAATCGGTCCATTACATTATTTTAGAGCAAATAGGTTGTGACAGACGGACAGACAGACAGACACACGAGTGATCCTAGAAGGGTTCCATTTTTTCATTCGGACATACGGAACCCTAAAAAGTGTCGTGGCGGTCAAAATGTTACTTTTTTCGGTGTATGTCTCAGTCGCCAAATGTGCACAGTATGCGCGATAAGAAACTTCGCTCCAATAGGTATTTTGTATCAGATTCAAAATGTAGTTCCAGATCATTATCTACATCCACACGTACACAGTCATGTGTAAGTGCCACTAAATGTTATGGTACAGAATAATTACAGTCTGCACTATAATCAAAGTTTTGTACTTAGCAAAGTTGCACAGGACGTGTCCCATCAAAGTATGGGGGAACGTTATGGTAGGTGGTAATGATACGTCGACGGAGTAACTACCGCAATATATTTCAATTTATTTACTTAGAGATACAACACTCTTTATGGTACACCATACAAAAAAAAAAACCGGCCAAGTGCGAGTCGGACTCGCGCATGAAGAGTTCCGTACCATTATTTATAACAACGGCAAAAAAATTATGTATGTTGTATGGGAGCCCCCTTAAACATTTATATTATTCTATTTGGTTAGTATTTGTTGTTATAGCGGCAACAGAAATGCATCATCTGTGAAAAATTAAACTGTCTAACTATCGCGGTTCATGAGATACAGCCTGGTGACAGACGGACGGACGGACAGCGAAGTCTTAGTAATAGGGTCCCGTTTTACCCTTTGGGTACGGAACCCTAAAAATCATAGCGTTTTCCCAACTATGTTGGGATCGGCTTCCAGTCTAACCGGATGCAGCTGAATATCAGTATTTTACATGGAACGACTGCCTGTTTGACCTCCACAACACAATTGTCGTTTATCACTCGGAATTGCAATCATCCTCAGCTGTAAAAACCATTTATTGAGTTAAACTATATAATTTTTTACTTTCAAGTTACCTGGGAATTGAACTAGGTAAGAGATAACCTCAATTTCACACGTTCCACGAACAGAACAAATAACAACCCACTAAAGAATGTATGTTTATTATTTCTTTCACGTCAAGAATTAAAGTTCGAAGTAAAGTGAAAAGTTTATCCACTACGGTAACAAAGGAAATTTAAAATAATACTCGTACATTTTCCACTGCATTCATATTGGATTATTCGAAAATATTTATAAAGCAAATAATATTAGAGAGTTATTCAAGGCACTCAAGTCCTTTTGTTTATAATATGGATCCAAGAAATGTTGGATTAAGGTAGCTAGAGAGAAAACGGATTAAACGGATACTTTACAAACGGGAAAGGGATAAAAAGGAGCCGGTGGGAGTCAATTTCCGATAATTATCAGTACGTATTCCTGGGTTTTAAAATTGATTCCGATCGTCTCTAGAGAAACTTTATAGAAAATTCGTTTTTAGCACGAATTATTAAAGAGCTTGTAATTAGGGCATTATACGGGTCATATAAGGGGCAGATAAGACGGTATAGCCAGCCTGTCTAGCCCCGAGGGGTTGGCAAGAGTCTAAGTGATTGTGTCATGTCGCATATAGTGACAATAGACATATAGTGTAGTCTCAAAATGTAGTTGGCGGTTAATGGCCGATTCCTATAATTTACGGACCGTTATTGGTTAAAATTAAGACACTTGTATCTTTACCAATAATGAAGCAAATACCTCATAGCTTTGCTTAGTTGACCCTCTCATATGGAAGTAGCTGTCATAGGTAAAATTAGCTTACGAATCTATTTATATGCCCACTTTGGCAATAAAAAATGCTGCCATTTGTAAGTCGTTTTTGTTTATAGGAACCGAGCATAAGCTACCTACGTGTGTGTTATTAGTGTTTCTAGAATTAATCTTACGCAAACCAATCACGAAATAATCATAAAAAGTTTATTTAGTTTTTGTGCATACTTGAGATGTCACATAGAAAAGATGTAAAAATTATTAAAAAAAGAAGAATAAAAATAAAGCTATAAAAAGAGGTTTTACACTTGTTGGCAACGAACAATTAACAAAAGTTAAGAATTAACAAACGTTTTTTTCAATAGAAAACCAGTCTGTACTCGCGAAATCCCAAATCTTTATCGTCATTACATAGATTGAATAATATATCTTAATGTTGCAAACATACTCTTACGTCTTTTTTCCCACGGGGCAAGAGAAAAACCTAAGATTGCCTCGTGCCACGAAATGCTCATTTTATTTTACTTCGTAAACGTTCATAGGCCATCTGCGCGCTATTAGAAAGTGTTTTAAACCTGACGTTTTTAAAAGACGTATCCAGAAAGTTCGGTATACATGATGATGTCTTTATAGAGTATCCCCTGCCAGTATTTAAACTGGCATCCGATCTATTAACAATTCTCTTTTCAGTTATTTCCTCAACAAAGCCAAGCTTACCAAAGCTAATTTATCTAAACATCTACCATAAAAATTACTAAAACATTCCGAAGCCTGAAAGACCTTGCTCTCAAAAGATTCCAAAGTAAGGGTCAGTTAGAAGAAATGTATAAATATAATACAGTTCCAAAAAATATATTGCGGCTACATGTCAAAGGGATTATTTATTGAGGCCCACAGATGTTGAGCTACTTTGACGACTATTGATTGGTCTCCCGGCCCGTAATAAGGGGTCAGACCAATTAGAATTACAGAATTAGGATTAAACGGATCGGGGGAGATAACGAAAACAACTTTAATTCCCAATGAAGAAAATTCCTTAGAACCCGAATAATTCTTCTTTTCCATTCCTTAATTTATTTGAAAATTAGAAGAAAAATGTGGCGTACATAAATCTTTATGAGCCATTCTATTTTATTATTCTGAGCAATTGAAAAAAAAGCAGTAATGTGCTTACTGCGCTCGTTCTGAGTGCGGTTATTACTTTCAAGTGTTAATGGCTTGTTGTAGTATTTATCATTTTCGTAAGTGGCAGGTCTAGGTCTAGAGAATGTTCAAGCATGGAAAATTTTCTCTTGTAGCAAGTTGATGTCTCCTCCAAATATTTCTGGCCACAAAATAAAAAGCCTCTATTTTTTTAACCGAAATTTTTGTCTAGCTGTCTAGCAGCAACATAGATAACCCAAATCACTGCTTAAGACGTAGGTACCAGGAAAAAGATGTACAACAAAAGGTTAGATGTGTCAGATTAGCTTCAAATATAATGAAGTGTAGTTATGGCCAAGGCGAAGATGGTGGGAAGAGCTTAACTCCCACCGAAAGGACTGGCCGACACTAGCAAAAGACGGAATGCGTGGAAAAGGGAGAGAGGGATGCCTTTGCCCTGCAGTGGAACAGTACAGGCTAGTTAGATTAGATAAGATAGAAGTTATGGGTGAAGAAAAACGTAGTCACTAGTTTTGTGATAGCCAAATAAACAGAAAATCATTGAAAAATATTGTAGTTATTATTGATGACCTACTTTCTTTACTGTTAACTTCAAACCCACACGTACGAGTACCAACGTAGATGGTGGGAAAATTACCAAATGCTAGCAAGAATTTTTATCACCTTTCATCGGATACACTTCGAAAATTGAACAATTAAGTAACTAGGTAATAATCGAAAATATACTTTTATGGTTCTGAAACACAGTACGGTGGTACAGTCAGCAACAAAAGTCGATTAACACTTGCAGTTTTTTAATCTTAATTACTAAGCGAAATATTTAATTCAAATCCGAACAGAAGTACTTAAAATTTTATAAACATTAACTCTTAACAGTTAAACGAAAAAAAAAGCAGTTTATCGAATCATTTTGTGTTAATTTAGAATTTAGATGATGTCAAAAAGTAGCAGTGTTAACCGACTTTTGTTGCTGACCGTACCATGATATTCGTTAGATACGAATAAAAATTGAGGTTGTGGGTTCGAACCCGGGCAAGTACCTATGGGACTTTTTCAATTCATGTACGTTTTGAGTTTATCATGAACATTACTGACATTCCATAATGAGCCTATAACATTCCCACTGTGGGCCGTAATCCTTCACGCGGCGGGCCGTAATCCACCACGTGGGCCCATTGCAGGTTGGTAGATGTTATATGTATTTTGGCTCTAGGACATGCTGGTTTCCACACGATGTTTCTCTTCACCGGTTTGAGAGCAGAGATGATGAACACTGACACTGGTGAAGGAAAAACATCATAAGTAAACCTGCTGGATAATTGGGATGATGGCAAAAAAAAAATGCTTGTCCATCATTTAGATTAATAAAAAATATTGAATACGTATTTTTTATTTTTTTAAAAGATTACGACGATACATTGAGTTAAAATATGGCATGACGGCACGCCAGTTTGCTGAGATTACGATACACGTAGAAGTGACGTAACGAGCCCCTACTCTCCAACATTATGGGGTTTACAGGAGCTAAATGCAAGTTTTATAATGCCTAAAAGTATATGATCCACTGTAGTAAACAAAATCAGAAAAATATATGATATTCTTCAGGATATATACTACACACATCAAAAGTGTCTAGGGATCAACATATATTTTTGCAATAACTTTTCTCCTGATTGATATTAATTAAAATTTTCTTTAAGGATTCATCAAATAAAGTGTTTTCGTTTGTCACAGTAACGATAAACCAAGTCACCTTTGCATTAATAAAGAAATTTGCCATTTTCCTAATAAAGGGATTTTTGACATTTGAACCACTAAAATTAAAGTTCGAAAAAAAGACTGAAATAACAGTTTTCTTTAAAATTTTATTGGGTAACTTAAACAATTAATAATCCGTGTTTCTACCGCGAACACTAACAACACAAGAACATCGGTTTGGCATACTCAAAATGAGTTCATCCAAATCACGCTGTGGAATGGCCGCCCATGTTCGTTGCAACAACAAAAAAAGGTCTTCTTGCGACTGGATACCCTCCATATTCGGCAGAGCTCTTCTCTGTAGCATATCCCATGCATGCTCAATCGGGTTCAAGTCTGGCGACTGAGCAGGCCAGGGTAGGACATTGATGTTAGCTGCGGCGAGAGTCTGTCTTACAACTCTTGCGGTGTGCGGTCGTGCATTATCATGCATTAACTGAAATAAGGGACCGATTTGCACTTGTAGAGGAACGATGACGTCTGATACAATCGTCTCAGCATAAATTTGAGCGTTGAGGTTGCCTCTGATCCAAATCAACTCAGTTCTTCCGCCGATCCAAATACCCGCCCATACCATGATGGTTCCACCACTATAAGGATGGACTTCCTGGCAGGATTTTAATCGCTGTTGGCGTCCAGGGGTTCTCCAGTGTCGTATACGTCTTGTATCCGGTCTCATACCAAAACGAGACTCATCAGAAAAGCACACGAAACGCCATTGTTCTTCTGCCCAATTTCTGTGTTCAAGAGCCCATTGATATCGAATCCTACGATTGTGCATTGCTATAGGTGGTACCCGTAGCGGTCTTCGGGAATGAAGGTTCACTTCATGCAAGCGGTTTCTGACTGTTTGGTCGCTAATTAAGTTCCCTGAAGAGTGATGAAGCCTCACGGCTAACACCATGGCGGTTATAGTTGGAGCTCTTCGAGTTAAGATTTGAATGTATCGGTCTTGTCTCCGTGTGGTGCAGCGATACCGTCCTCCATGGCGCTCAGCCACGGTACCAGTGCTTCGGTAACGTGTCCAAAGTCGACTGATAACACTCTGACTTGTATTCAGAGCTAAAGCCACAGTACGTTGCCGGGAACCAGCTTCTATCATTCCCACGGCTCTGAGCATTTCTTCCCTGCTTAAATGACGTCGCCGCTCCATAATAACGTTGGTTTTAATCAGTAGTAGGGAAACAGTAGCACTAATAATGTCTTCAATGCGTTGTATGTTTTTATAGGGAAAATATTGACAGCTGATTTTCATCTTTTACTCGAATTTGATTCACAGTTCCTGATTCAAATTATGAAATGCACCAAAAAGGATCCATATAAATTTATAAAATCATAAATTTATTACAAAGCCACATCTCAATCTCAAGAAATCCGCATAAAAATGCTTGATCCCTAGACACTTTTGATGTGTGTAGTTAGTTAGTGTGTTGAAAACATAATACAAATAATCTGATACGATAGAAAAAAAACACGAAGATACCTCTAAAAATATCTTTAATCGATTAAAAACCATACTAATACAGGATGTAAGAACTATTACAAGATGTAATAGTGGCAATATTTTAAGGGGTCACTGTACTCATCATTATGAACAACTTTTACTATGGGACTAAACTTGAAATCGTGAAAAAAAATCAGCTGTTCAGTACATTTATGTTCGCATAATACGTCAAAACGTAGGGAACAGCTGATTTTTTTTCGCGATTTCAGGTTTGGTCCCATAGTAAAAGTTGTTCATAATGATTAGTACAATGACCCCTTAAAATGTTGCCACTGTTTACACTTACACCACACCCTGTATACATGCAATCATTCTGATTTTTTTTCAGATTATTCTATAAGCAACATACTAAACATTTTTTTTAGTCCATTCAATAGATTTTGTTGTAAATCGCATATTCTTATTTTCGAACATAAAACGTACCTATGCATGTGTGCGTAAACGCCTGAGTATTTTTTTATTAATATGATAAAGTAAAAAATACGTGTCTAATATTTTATTATTAACTAACTCACGGACTAAATAGAATTTCTTTTTTTTTTCACCCAGGCATCATCCCTATTTTGTAACACACATAAAATTGAAATCAATCGCAATGCCTTTTAGTTTGACATTCATTGCTTCTTAAGTTTGAAAAATTCGTGTGCAACAACGTAAATAGAACAACGAAGGTAGCTGATCTGTTAAAATGAAAGGCATTGCATTGAAATGTTAAGTGTGTTACGTAATTACCCCGCTGGACTTATCGTTATTGTAAGTCCGAGATCGCCAACCCGTCTTTAGCAAGCGTGGTGATCAATGCTCGTGCTTTCTCTGTGTGTAAAGTGGCCTTTGCCCTGTAGTGGGACAGTAAAACACACAATTTCAAACATGAGTGATGGGTGTAAATTTTTGATTAAATAACAAAAAGAAACCAAGAACATTATTAGGTCTATGATTTACTTAATTCCTGATTCAAGATATTATTGAGCTCACTCACAATCACACGCGTACAAAAACTTCAAAAGTAAATTAGTTTTTCCAGTTTACTTCTGCAATTTGTCTGCAAACTTCATTATAACATTGCTTTTGCGATAAAAGATATGGCGGAACCAATTTATGGTTCCAACTTCGAATAATCCGAAGTATGGTCACTAATAAATTCCTTGTTATTTTTTTCGGTGGAAGGCAAAAGGGTGCAGTCATAAAAAAGGAAAAGTTTGTTACGAACATTAGGTTCTTTTAAAGCACTTTAATAATGAAGTTTAATTAAGTAAAAACGGAGAGATATCTGTGTTGTTACTTTGTATTGTATTAAGCTGTATCGTTCATTTTTATTGCGGTGTACCGTACAAACGTTGGCAGATATTTGGCTTTGCGTACAAGGTATACAATTGAAAATATTATTTTTATTGCAACGTGAGGTCGTAATAGATTTAGCGGGGTACCTAGTATTATCGTTATTTCGATTTATGGACCATTATAGTATATGGATTTGATTGGTTTTTTGTATATAGGTAAAGAACATGATACTCTTTATTTACGTGATTAAGGGCTGATTGTTCAATAGGTTGATTTTTACCTGAAGAATAAATGTGACAGTTTGACATATTTTCTATGCAAAAGCTGACAAACCGCCATATTTATTCTTCTGATAAAAATTATCTGACTATTGAACAAGCAGCCCTTAAAGGAATGTCAATGAAATCGTCCTGTTTCACTCAGTAAGTATATACACACATCAAAAGTGTCTAGGGATCAAGCATTTTTATGCGGATTTCTTGAGATTGAGATGTGGCTTTGTAATAAACTTATGATTTTATAAATTTATATGGATCCTTTTTGGTGCATTTCATAATTTGAATCAGGAACTGTGAATCAAATTCGAGTAAAAGATGAAAATCAGCTGTCAATATTTTCCCTATAAAAACATACAATGCATTGAAGACATTATTAGTGCTACTGTTTCCCTACTACTGATTAAAACCAACGTTATTATGGAGCGGCGACGTCATTTAAGCAGGGAAGAAATGCTCAGAGCCGTGGGAATGATAGAAGCTGGTTCCCGGCAACGTACTGTGGCTTTAGCTCTGAATACAAGTCAGAGTGTTATCAGTCGACTTTGGACACGTTACCGAAGCACTGGTACCGTGGCTGAGCGCCATGGAGGACGGTATCGCTGCACCACACGGAGACAAGACCGATACATTCAAATCTTAACTCGAAGAGCTCCAACTATAACCGCCATGATGTTAGCCGTGAGGCTTCATCACTCTTCAGGGAACTTAATTAGCGACCAAACAGTCAGAAACCGCTTGCATGAAGTGAACCTTCATTCCCGAAGACCGCTACGGGTACCACCTATAGCAATGCACAATCGTAGGATTCGATATCAATGGGCTCTTGAACACAGAAATTGGGCAGAAGAACAATGGCGTTTCGTGTGCTTTTCTGATGAGTCTCGTTTTGGTATGAGACCGGATACAAGACGTATACGACACTGGAGAACCCCTGGACGCCAACAGCGATTAAAATCCTGCCAGGAAGTCCATCCTTATAGTGGTGGAACCATCATGGTATGGGCGGGTATTTGGATCGGCGGAAGAACTGAGTTGATTTGGATCAGAGGCAACCTCAACGCTCAAATTTATGCTGAGACGATTGTATCAGACGTCATCGTTCCTCTACAAGTGCAAATCGGTCCCTTATTTCAGTTAATGCATGATAATGCACGACCGCACACCGCAAGAGTTGTAAGACAGACTCTCGCCGCAGCTAACATCAATGTCCTGCCCTGGCCTGCTCAGTCGCCAGACTTGAACCCGATTGAGCATGCATGGGATATGCTACAGAGAAGAGCTCTGCCGAATATGGAGGGTATCCAGTCGCAAGAAGACCTTTTTTTGTTGTTGCAACGAACATGGGCGGCCATTCCACAGCGTGATTTGGATGAACTCATTTTGAGTATGCCAAACCGATGTTCTTGTGTTGTTAGTGTTCGCGGTAGAAACACGGATTATTAATTGTTTAAGTTACCCAATAAAATTTTAAAGAAAACTGTTATTTCAGTCTTTTTTTCGAACTTTAATGTTAGTGGTTCAAATGTCAAAAATCCCTTTATTAGGAAAATGGCAAATTTCTTTATTAATGCAAAGGTGACTTGGTTTATCGTTACTGTGACAAACGAAAACACTTTATTTGATGAATCCTTAAAGAAAATTTTAATTAATATCAATCAGGAGAAAAGTTATTGCAAAAATATATGTTGATCCCTAGACACTTTTGATGTGTGTATCTTTTTTAAACTACTGTACGATTTGATAGTGTTTGTCAGCCAAAAGCATTATTGTTTTTGTTATTCCAAGTAGGTTTTACTACTCGTTAGAATTCAAAAAAGTTTTAAGACGAAAATAATACCTATTCATCTAGGGATTCCCGAAACTCCCAGACTATAGCAAAAAATGCGTATAATCATGAAATTATTTACATACGTGAAAGTATTACGTATGTAACGAGTTCCAGAAAAGTGTCGTAGACTTTAAGCAAATGGTAGAACACCTTTTCTTTTTGCTCAACATAAGAAAATTTCATTTTATTTTATATCCATTACTAAAGATAAGTTTTTATTTTAGATGTGAATGCGTAGTCTGTGTTCTAGTTACGTACAATGGAATATTCAAATTTGGGGCGAAGCCAAAGAGCTTTGAACGTTTCATGGTGAAGCGATCGTGGAATATAAGGGCTGTTTAGACACATCACCGAACAACAACCGAAAACTCGAGCGAGTTTGTATGAAAATTATTGTTAATTTAGTCGGACCACAGTTTGTAGATGGTGGTGGCCGTGAAACCACAAAATTTGCAACCAAAAAGCATTTAGAACATGCTTTGTCTTACTATAATTGAAAACGTGCACATGAAAATATAACCTGCTTTCCAAACAAATTTTCCACCACGTTTAGTAAACACAGAAACAGTGTAATATTTCTTCTACAGATTTCTTAAAACAACAAGTTTGCTAACACTAGTATTTCCCTAGTGTCGTAGGTGCGTTTGCGAGCATAGATCTAGCTTACACAAACACAGCGGGAACTAACCATAAACAAAACAAATATTTGTAGCACTGAAGCTAACTGCTGCGCCAATTGAGACTGTTAGATTCTGTGTGGAAGATTTACTCATTTAAACGCATTTCCCACCACCCCTTTGTAACTGTAAAAGGATTGATTGCTAGTTTTCCACCTCGTTCACGTCACAGCGATGTGAATAAGCCTTTATCAGCAGCCAGATTCTATGATACAACCACTTTATTCGCTCGATTTCGAATAATTCGTGATTCCAGCATTGTGATTGGTTAGGCTCTCTGGCTGTCTGAATCTGGGTGGAATAGATGTGTGCAAATCAATGCTATACGTAAGACGGGCTTGCCGCACGAACGATCGTCTCTGCCGTTGATAGATTCGTAATGGATTATGGAAAGTTATGGTAAAGAGAATCTGTGTACATTTGGGTGAAATGAAATTTGTTACCATAAAATTCGTGGGACAAATAGATATTGTTCTGTTGTGACATGAAAAGGGTTTTTAGAGTGTCAGGAGCAGGAATGGTGGCAAATTGTGAAATGATGTCGGTGTGGTTATCGTGTGTTGGGGGGAATAGAAGCTAACTTAGTAAATAGGCGTCGATCCAACTGATGGAGGAAATATCTACTGGCAACTATATAATAAGGACCAGAGGGCCTAGAAAAAGTGACATTGTAACAGAGATAACGATGATAGAAAAGATTATGTCAACACTGTTTAAAAGTTGTTGTGAAACTAAAGTCCCACTACCTACAACACATTGAATGCTCAATGTGAAATGCAGTTTACGTAGTAACTAGCATATCACTTGAGATGAAGTTACCAAATTTCGTTTTAAGGTATTGAGTTGTATAATTTATTGTTTGCCTTGATTTTGTTTTTTACTACGAGGTAGAATTACATGTAGCATTAAGTACAAACCTTAGTGGTTTAATAATGCTATTCTGATAAAACAAATGTAATTAATTTTTAAATGGTAAATAAAAAAAAAAAATAAAAACTTTTTTACAAAAAAATACAACCGACTTCCAAAAACAACACTACAAAGTGAAAAGTAACTTTAATTTCGGAAGTCGGTGTCTAGTTAAATGTATTTTCGTTTTTTGCCACCGACTTCCGAAATTAAAGTTATTTTTCACTTTGTAGTGTTGTTTTTGGAAGTCGGTTGTATTTTTTTTGTAAAAAAGTTTTTATTTTTCACTTTTTAGTTGTGGTACCTACCCCACACAAATTCTAATACCACTACCTGCAAAACAAACTAGAACATCATCCATATAAAAATGGGGAAAAAATACGTATTATTGAAGCTAACTCAAAAACTACAGAAGCAAAGTTAATCAATTTTATATGGGACCAACTGTGATGTATCCCTCTTGAATAAAACAAAAAAAAATCCAAATCGGTCCAGCCATCTTTGAGTAATCGGGGAACATACATAAAAAAAAAAAGGTTCCGACGAATTGAGAACCTCCTCCTTTTTGAAGTCGGTAAAAAAAAAAGAAAAAGAAATACGAAACGATTTGAACAATGATTTCCAGTAGAACTACAGGGTAAAATTGAATTCATGGGCATCCTTTTAAGGGTTATTGTACTCATCATTATGAACAACTTTTACTATGGGACTAAACCTGAAATTGCGAAAAAAATCAGCTGTTCCCTACGTTTATGTTCGCATAACTCTTCAAAATGTAGGGAACTTTTGCTATAAGTACACCACTATGTAACTGAACCATATCCTCACCACCAATTTCTAAAGTCCTTTGTTAAAGGAAGCACTTGGTAAGATTAAGTAATGGATTGTGCACTTGCTAAAGAGCGTCATGTACGGTTGAATAAATTTAACCAAAACGTGATAATGCGGCAGGCAGATACTCGCTTGCCTGAAATATGTTTTGTTATCCATACCTACCTATACCATTCGAATAGCCTCAACTATTGGCGATAACTCAAACTCAAAGCAGTTATTTCAAAAACCATTTACAGGCACTTTTGAATTCAAATCTAATCAAAAATTTTATTGGAACAAAAAACAGGTTTTGTACAAATTTGCAGAGTTCATTAACAACTACATTAATTTAAAAAAGTATACAGTATTAGCGCCCACCTCTGAGAGGAGACGTCGGCGTTCCAACATTTATAACACTAAAGGAATAAAATAAATTGTTTTAATAAAGCCTAAAGTAAAAGTAGGTAATTAATAATATTTTAGTTAAATAGTTGACTATTTAACTAAAATATTATTAATTACCTTGAACTCATATCATTTCAATTATTTAAATTGTCAAAAGAGTCGGTCATTCAGAAAGACGAAACTAAAGTAGCCCATTCTAAAGCGTAGTAATTACATAATTAATCTATATCTTATTAATTATTAATCTATAAATACTAATAAAAATAAAAAATAAAAAAATAAAATAAAATAACCTTTATTTCGGACAAGTAACATCCACAGTGGGTTAGTACACAGAAATCTTATCACTATGTTAGTAAAGCTTAATATTAAATATCTATTTAGCAACAATATTATAAAGAAGAGTTAATAATAATAAAGAATAATAAAGAAGAGTTTGTTTTTTTGAACGCACTAATATCTGGAACTGCCGGTCGGATTTCAAAAAAGTATTTTTGCATTTGATAGCCCAATTCCTGAGGATGGTTAGAGGCTATATAACATCACGCTAAGACCCTTAGGAGCCAAGCTAAAAGAAAAAAGTCAGAAAGAACGTTAAGCGAAGATGAATTAACAGTGCGGGCTTGAAAAATGGCTGTTATTTAGTACATTGGTTTTATGACTTTATAAATGACTATATGACATGCCCAATTTGTCTCTGTATCCTAGTGAATATGGAACTAATTCCTACCTACCTAAGCGATGGTATTTTGCAGTTAAATTTATCTATGTCCAAAAAATAATTTTAACAAAAAATATAAATTTATTAATGTATGTATATGTTGTATATGTATATGGTACACCACGGACTACCTACAGAATTGTCTCTCCTTGTCCCCATACTCCATCCAAAGGTTGTCTGTAAAAGATCGCTTTTAGCGATAAGACCGCCCATTGTGTCACTCGTATGTAAAATTTCAACATTGTAAAATTGTAACCAGTAATTTAAATGGTGTGCATAATAAAGAGTATTCTATTCTATTCTATTCTATTATAGGTATACTTATATGTATATAATTATTTTTTTATGTGTTTCCAAAAATGTTTTTCTATAATAATCAGCTCAATTTCTTTATAAACTTACTAAAGTAAAATCCTAGAAATTACTTTACATACTTATTCAACTTCTTCTCCCGTCCCTGGGCCCGTTGTTTGGGGTCGGGTCTGCTCACTTTTTGTGCAAAATTATTCTCTCTTGGGGTGTCGGTTCTGGCAGTTGGGCTTTCTTGAGGTCTCTTTTTATATTTGACCACCATGTCAACGGATACCGTGGCCCTGGCACGGGCAACTGAAGGAACACGGGTGGGTTTTGTTCAGTAAAAGTCTGACACACAAAAGGTCAACGGCGGACGGCCTCTGCCTCTCTTTTGTTTATTATATCGATTTAGCGCAATTTGTACCACATGATCTTCATGGCGTCTTATAAAATAAAAAAATAAATAAATTTAATTCAGGTAAACCCCCTAAAAATAAAAATAAAATTTCACAATACTGCAACAGAATATATCTGAATAGAATAAAATGACATGCAATTAAAATAAACGATTACGTGTACAATTACAAAGGTCACAGAATTAAAATAAAATGTCAAATGCGATTAGAATAAACGAATGAATAGGTACAAAGTATAGGTCATAGATTTTAATAATAATTTTTCGGTAATTTTATCAGTGATTGGTGCGACTTTAAAGCTGCCTCGTATGTATTCATTGCGGACTTTGTCAAGTCACAGTTACAGATTCAACTGTACCATTAAAATTTAAATGAACTGCGACCAACAAAATAGTTCCCATAACTCATGATGCGCGATTTTATAAGCTCTATGGCCAAAGCTATCTATTTCTTTTATGACTAGCCTAGTTGTTTCTGAGATAATCAGGTGTATCCCATAAATAATGGAGCAGCAATAAAGCTGTTCTATGTACGTGAAATATTGCCTTCTTATTTGCTTCTACACAATAACATCACGCTTGTATTGCAAGAAGGGTCACCCACATTTCACTAGTTTGTGTCTAAGTCCAATGCAATAGGGGGCGAGCCAATTTGTCATCAACTGGACACAAATCCGGACTCTGGGCTGCTACTGAGAAATTCCAAATGGACAAAGCCTTTGCATGACTCGGAAATCGAACCCAAGACTAACAAGGCATTTGCTTCTGTTTAAGGGGGATGCGCAGTGATAACCCTCGAAATTCAATTTTTTTTTGGGTTTTTTGCAATTCGCAGGTCCGTGACAGGTTGTTTCTTGATCAAAATATGATACGCGGGAATAAAACATATGTACCTATTTATATAATTTTAACCATGAAAATCATCAATACATCTCTCTTAGTTAGATTTCGTGCAGATTCGTCAAACGAACGAAATCTAACGACTCTGCACGAAATCTAACTTAAAGAGATGTATTGATGATTTTTATGATTAAACTTATGTAAATACATATGTTTTATTCCCGCGTATCATATTTTGATCAAGATACAACCTGACACGGACCTGCAAATTGCATATAACGCAAGAAAATTTGAATTTCGCGGGCTACCACACACAGTGCGACGTTACGTTAACGTTACCACGTTATATCATAGCATTATTATCATCCAAAGTATGGCCCGAAGCGTTAGGCGGAGGCTGGATAGCTGAATTGATTCTGCAGTATTTGCCTGCAACGGTTAATTACTGATTTTGTGATGAATGGACGTAGATGTATGGATGTCTGGATGCTCGTTTGTTTCAGTAGCAATTTATATGGGCCATTTTGGAATGTTGAAGCCATCATGGTGCTTTTGGTTCTGTATCTGCGCATTTTTGTCTGAAAGAGAAACATGTCGCTACCGGGAAATGGTGGCAACGTGCTACCAGGAAATTCTTCCTTAATCCTTGTCTACGTTATAAAGGGAACCTCTGTGCAAAATTTCAGCTTTCTAGATCCAAGGGTTTGGGCTGGGCGTTGGATGAGTCAGTTATATAGTCAGTCAGTCAGGACTTCTCTTTTTATTTATCAATCTTAATGTAATCTTAATGTGGCTTTGGAAATAAATCTGTTGAACTTTAAAATTCAGTAAGCTTAGCATATTTGAGGCCGAAATAGACCCACGTAGGTACAGTTAGTATAAGTAACATGAAGAGAACTTCCGAAGCTGACACCATCTACATATGTATGTCTGTATGTGTGTACTAATAGTTGAAGAGTTTGTTTTTTGTTTGTTGGTTTGAACGCGCTAATCTCTGGAACTACCAGTCGGATTTGAAAAATTATTTATGCATTTGATTGCCCAATTTTTGAGAAAGGTTATAGGCATTTTTTGACATCACGCTATGATCCTTAGGAGCCGAGCAAAAAAAAAAAAAGAAAGGACGCTAAGCGAAAACGGAGTAAAAGCGCGGGTTGGCGAGGGATTTTTATAAAAATGTGTCTGTTATTTTAGTATAGGACTTATTTTCCTTACTTATTTCGGGAATTGATAAGATTAATATCTTTAACTTTAATTTATAATCACTGGCTGCGAAGTTACTAGAAGGTATAACAATATAAAACCTAGAACCTAAAAGATAACTATGACCTAAACCCAACATAATATTAGACATAAATGTATAACTTAAAATACTACTATTTTCATAGCCTATATACCTACTCAAACAATGTACATTCCAGGTAAAATATGCGCGATTTCTATCATATTATTATCGCCGGGTTGTATAAAGTAGATTTAGGGAGAGCGCACCCATCCCCGGCTATACACAATAGATAAATAACGCCGCGTGAAACTTCAATTATTGGATACTATTTTATTGCAAACAGATGTATGTTGGGTATTTTTGTAGAGCAGAACACAGATAGACGAATGGAGTAACGTGTTTTTCTTTAATTTGAATATTTTTTTTCGTGAAGAACGTGTAGAAACTATTCGAATACCTTTTATTTATTTTTTGTGGATGGGAAATCATCAAATGACTTCTCCCGCTCTGGGTGGAGCGGAAGAGCGTGTCAGACTTTTACTGACTAATACCCACCCGTGTTCCTTTGCCTGCGCCAGGGCCAAAACCCGCGATCCCGGCGGCATCGGACCCCATCATTGCTGACATCTCGTTGAAACGCGCGTGGAACGCAACGCACCGTCGACCCAGGCCTGGTCCTTACCGGACAGCGAGCTACACATTGCTCCCCGTCCGCAAGCCCGCGCCTACGGTGGCCCTATACATTCCCGCCGCCCAGGTCGTCGCCTGCGGCGACTAAGGGCTTGAGATTGCCTCTTCCTCACGCGTTCCGCCTCCTCCTCCGCGAGCATTACTGCTTCGCAGAAGGAGGTGACGGCCTCCCATGCACTCTTGCTCCGTACCATGGCCTGGACCAGGTTCGGACGCGAGAGATCGCCGCCGCAGATCGCCTCCGCGAGAACATGGTGGTGCTCCGCTTAAGCCGGGCAGACCTCCACTGTATGCTCCACCGTGTCCTCCGGGCGATCTACACAATGGTGACACCCGGGCGTTTCCTCCCGCCTACTATTCGAATACCTACAAGCGTATCTAGACTAAACTTGTTTCTTATTTAGTTTATTGTTATGTGGAAGATCAGAGGTCAAATATTAAGGGACGATAAGTACTGGTGATCTTGTGCGACTGGGCGGTGCGTTTTGGCCGTTTCCGTTCGGCTTCACACAGTTCACAGTTACACACTTATGCTACCATAAAAGTGTCCCAATTCAGTAGTGTATTGAATTAATAAATCTTGAAATTATTTAGAACATATAAGATTTACAAAATAAAAACCTAACACGTGTAACGTTGCCCTTGCGAACTCGCTCACTGAACATGAGAAAAGATCTATTCTCTCGGCAACCAAATTTAGTGTGCACATTGTTATTGGAATATTTATTTTCAGTACGAAAATATGAATATTTGATAAAACACAGATGTAACTATGATAAAATAGTCTGTTCATAAAAAAAAAAAACAAGAAAATATTATATCTTAAGTACTTTAATAGTAATACCAATTTTGTAATACCAAATACTTTAGAATGGATGTGTGTTACGCGTTTTATTTTAACATATTTTTTTTGCATAGCTAGCATTATTTGAAGGTATACTAACGGATTTAAAAGATACTAAAATCTTATATCTGCGCCTTAAATGGGCTTCTGAACCGATTGACGTCCACGGCATCACAATACCACAGGGAAGTAAAATGTATGCAAATATTATGAAGACGACATCCACGATAACGTTAAAACGTGCACGTATTTCCATACATTATATGGACGTGGACGTTCAGTATGATATCGTCACGTTAGAAATTATAACAGTGCACATTGAATGACACCCTTTCACTGATCTTCAAATACAGGAGATGAGTGGCAAAGTAAGTATTATTAATAAAAGCGAATACTTCTAAGTGGAAAAGATCATTTCACAAAGAAAAAGAACAATGGCCAAGTTTATCAAACGGTATATTAAGCCCTTCAACATTGAGCCGGCTGCCAAAAGAGAAACACTACAACCCGAGAGCTTTCAATACAAAAAAGGATTTTTAACACAACAAAAAAGAAACGTTTCTTTTGTTCGTCATGAATTGCTAAAACCATAATCCTTCCTCTCAAGATACTGAGTAAAAAATGGCCTTTTAACGTTCTTAAGATGCAAATAAGATGCAAAACGTGAGCATCTATTGTGTTGATTTGTATAGCAGACGGTACTTCATCCAGCTTCCGACAGCTACTGCCAGAAAGGTCTAAAAGCACCTTGTCCAAGATACATTAAAATTAAATGAGGCGTTCTTCGTAGGACCACTTAAGACAGTCACAACGCCAACGGTGACTTTGTTCTAAGAGCTGCATTTCTACGTTTATTATATTCAAGTTTGAAGTGTCAAAACAGTTACGAACGTGTTCGTGTGTTAATAGGCGAGGGAATCTTACAAAGGAGCCAGCTATTCCGAAAATACATCAGCGTAGACATTATTTGCTTGAGTTGTCACTTTACAAAATACATATATAAACTCTCGCCTTCTTCCCATGGCAGGCAGAAACTACAAAACGCCACCTTCTACGATCCTTACATACTCCTTTTACCTCGTTTACGTTCATACATCTGGTCATGCACGCACGCCGGTTGTGAGTACTACGCACCTGACCTTTCTGAAGAACATTATCAATAAGGTCACTATATCGCCGCCCTAGTGCTTGAACAGCCAACCGACCATTTTTTGGGTTTATAAAAAGACTGTTTTTACAGTTTTACATTAAAAAGTAATTTTCCCAAATAATGGTCGGTTGGCTATTCAAGCACTCGGGCGACGATATGTCTTTCTAGGGCGTCCCCTCCCTACAAAATGTTGGTAGTTGGTCTATCTTTACTACCAACATTTTGTAGGCCCCCCCCCCTACAAAATGTTGGTTATAGTAAACAGTAATAGTCATATTTTTTAATCAACGCTGCGTCCTTTCTGTTTGAATAAGAATGTGCGCCACTATTTATGAATGTTTTTGTGTAACATTAAACCATTATAAGTTAGGTAGGTATCTACTTTATAAATCTAACAAACGAGTTATGTAAGGGAAAACCTGAACATACTTGTCTGCAATTCCCATTGACTCTAACCATATTGTAATTTAACATGTCCTATCTAAAACGGCCGGGTGATCTATAACTCAGGACCTTCCTACCTCAGACATCTTTGGATTGTGCATTTTATTATATAGTGCCTGTAATATTAAGATGTTGAGATAAATAAAGATTTAAGATTATGATTTATACTCGTTGTCTCTCTGTTTGAGAAGACTTCTCACTACCTGCAATGAAAGAATTAGTTACAGACAGATTAAAATTTAGGAAAGTCGGCTTATAAACATAAAGTTGGTTGGTCATCGTGGATAATCCTTTTTAGACTCATTCGAATGAACGTAAAATACTATTCAGCATATAATTGACAGACGAGAGATCGAGTTTTAAACCATTCCATACCCAATTTGAGCATAAGCCGTCTTAATGATGTAAGTACAACAATTTAAGCTTCCGTTTAAAATCACGTTAATCTGTTTAAGGCGACGTCACTCGTTTTGCTCACATTATCTGACTTCACGCAGTGTTCTTCTGATTATGTTCAGAATGGCGGAGAATGGGCTCGCGTCCGCTTGTCGCCCTGTATCTACTCCAAGGCGAGCTTCCAAAACTTTGTATCAACCCTGGCAATCTGCCAACGCCGACTCCACTTCCCCGGCAATCACAACTTAACATGAAATTTCAATTTTTATACTGGTTAGCACTCGAGAAAAAAGATCCTCGTTTCAATTTTGTGCGTCAGAAACCATGTAAGTGATGTAAAGAGCGTGTTTTGTACGTTCATTTTTCGTTATTTTTAATGAATAAAGATTTTTTGTCCTTTTTGTAACTTTGTGTGACGAAACGAAAATATGGAGCGTGGTGTTCTATTATATTTTGTGAGCCAAATGAAGATTTTTTGGAACGAAGTTCTTTAACGTTGCTTGTGGAAGGAGTAAACTGGCAGAAATTGTGACGTAACGAATAAGCGTTATGACGTCAGCTTCAAATGTCAAAGGTTAGCAAGATAAAAACTATACTAGATAGCTCTGTATTAATACATAATATATAGCGAATGGAAGTTCCTTCCAACCGGGTGTCCCACGACACCTCCCGATTTACTTTTTCTTCATATCTTTCATGTCATGTTACATGAAAACTATTATCCGATTCCTCAACACAAACTGTTAAACTTTTAGTATTTACTCGTAAGTGCTGTCAGACAATTTACATTAACCGCCCATGCAAACGTACGAGACAACCGGAATGATTCGTCAAACTAGATTCAACGTGACCGAATCACGACGATTGCATTCTATCACGATCTCACGACACACGGAGGTGACTAGGTTAACGGAACGCCATCAAATGACGTTAGACGTGACCATCTCTCTCGTGACATATTGGAAATATTACGAGAAATTTCCTCCACGACAAACTACGTTTTGATTTATGGTGGATGAGCAAAATGCGTTGTGAATTTCATTTTATCAGAAAACATCGTAAAATGTAGGCACTCATTCTAAAATCGCCGATATGCAGTGAACTAAGATGGATGATCAATTCCAAGAACTTTCTCTGTATGAATTGAAGCCCTGAAATGGGACCAGTTATCGGCTGATAGAGACTAAATCATCATCATCATCTGCCTAGCCTTTTCCCAACAATGTTGGGGTCAGCTTCCAGTCTAACCTGATGCAGACTAATTATATGATCACGATACTAACTTGCAAAAATGTTGATAGGAGAAAATTATTTGAATAATGTAGCTTAATTTTTAATCCCTGTCGATAAGACAATTTTATCGAGTCCTATCAAAGAAAACTGTCCATAAAAAAAATCTAAATATTTATAAACCAAGAATATTGACGGTAACCCAATATTAAAATATCAAAAGATCCATCGATGTTTGCTGTTGACATCCATATTTTGGCTATGACCGACTAGTTTTTGACGCAGCCGAGACCCGTCATTCGGAAAACTTATGAATATAAAGCTCACAAAGCTTCGCGTCAAGGACACGAGCGGAAATCATTCTATCCAGGAAGGGATACACCATTATGAGACCTCAAGTTCAATGACCGACTAAGCACTGATATTTGGCAATGGGTAGAGAGTATCAAAGTCCATTTCAAAGGCGTTAATTAGGTTCCGAGTGATCTTTAATGCCGTGGAACTTCTTTCACGTTGGCACGAGCTATCTATCCTACCTTTTGGAAAAAAATGTGCCATTAATAAAAAATGTTTAGCCATCCACGTGGAGACTCTTTTAACGTTTTCGACTCTTTTATCCTCATGAGGGATGAAAGAATAAATGAACCTACTATGCCCCATCTTCGAAAGTAATTCAGAGCTCCAGAGAGAGAGAGAGGGAGGAAAAAACTACCTCCATGCTTATTTTTGGGGTCAAGCAGCATTCCTGTATTCTAGCTAAAAATCTACAGTCGCCAATTGTAATAACCGACTTTTCATCTTTGTATGTGATGATTGTTGATGTAGGTTTCAGAATGTAAACCGCAGCAAGTATTTTCTATCAAGCAGTGCAGAGCCTGTTTGCTTACCGGAGAGTGTCAGCGGGGTCAGCGTGCCACAAAATGTTTGTTCTAGCCATGTCGTGTGACAAAACAAGATATCATGTGTAAAAGGCGCGACCACACGGTCGCGCTTTTTATTAACCGACTTCAAAAAGGAGGAGGTTCTCAATTCGTCGGAACCTTTTTTTTTATTTTTTTTTTATGTATGTTCCCCGATTACTCAAAGATGGCTAGACCGATTTGGATTTTTTTTGTTTTGTTCGAGAGTGTATACATCACAGTTGGTCCCATATAAAATTGATTAACTTTGCTTCAGCAGTTTTTGAGTTAGTTTCAATAATACGTATTTTTTCCCCACTTTTATATGGATGATGTTCTAGTTTGTTTTGCAGGTAGTGGTATATGAATTTGTGTGGGGTATGTACACAACTAAAAAGTGAAAAATAAAAACTCTTTTACAAAAAAATATAACCGACTTCCAAAAACAACACTACAAAGTGAAAAATAACTTTAATTTCGGAAGTCGGTGGCAAAAAACGAAAATACATTTAACTAGACACCGACTTCCGAAATTAAAGTTACTTTTCACTTGGTAGTGTTGTTTTTGGAAGTCGGTTGTATTTTTTTGTCATGATATCTGATATTTTAGAGTATAAGTAGACTTCCATATATAGGTACATATCGATCGAGGTCTAAAATTGACGTAAGAGCTTTGTCTATGTTATTAAAGGCTAATTACACAAGGTATTAATCCGTTTCATATAAGTTATAATTACCATCAGTTGTGTTACTGTATAATGAATGAGTATAAGTTTATTGCTTTTTCTTTGTAGCCCCGGTTTGGGCCCGCTAAGAAAAGTTTTCTAACAGAAAAAGTCAATTAAACTTTTCCCCGACCTTTAAATTGACTATGAATGAGCTCAACGCCACGTGTTTGTCTTCAATTTGCTTACGTTCGTAGAATTATGTAGGGTTCGTAAATATTTTAAGTAATTATTTATTCATCAGATTTGTTAGCTTATAAGCAGTTTGCCGATGGGTGCTGGAAAATAGGCAAATAAACACCTTTTCTGTCGTAGAATAAAATTGATTATGGCTTAGATTAGGAGCAGTGGTGACCCAGTGGTAACGGCCCCGACTTACGAGTGTAGGTCGTGGGTTCGAACCCAGGCAGGCGCTTTAATTTGTGTAAATAATTTCACCACCACTGCTCTCAAAACGGTGAAGGAACCATCGTGAGGAAACCGGGATGTATCTAGAACGAAAAATTCGATGACATGTGACATCTACCAATTCGCACTGGGCCTGCGTGTTAGATTACAGCCCACTGCCTCTTGAAGAGATGAGGCCTGTGTCCCAGCAGTGGGAACATTATAGGCTGATTATGCTTAGCCATTAAGACCTTATTGTTGGTATGGCCAAACTTATCGCACTGGCGGGGTTTTCATTAGAATGTAATACTTACTCGTACTTACTTGATATGCCTCATAGCCTGCATTATCCTATTGCTGGGCAAAGGTCTCTCTCCCTAAGAGTTCTGGTTATTTCGGGTCCTAGGACTTAAATGTGGACCATAGAAAATTAACAAAAAAACCTGTCATTTTTGGGTCTCGCTGGTTAGTCAATCTTTGCTGTGGAGATTTATGCGCCACTTCTTTTTTCCAGCTAAAGCACTAGGAAGTGGAGAAGGGCGGGCGTTTTGTGGGAGTGTCTTATGTAATTTTGACGTTCTAAAAGTGTTGATTCTCAGCCTAGTTTATATAAATGACTTTTGAATTTTTTCAAAATACCAATAAATTGTCTGGAAAATTATTAATAAAATATTTCAAAATATTTATTTATTTCTTTATACAAGGTGTAACTTATATAATGCACAACCTCTTAAGGGGTCATTGTACTTATCATTATGAACAACTTTTACTATGGGACCAAATATGACTAGCGCGAAAACAATCTACTGTTTATTGCTTGTTGCATTTATGTTCGCATTACCACTTGTCAAAATGTAGGGACCGGTTCATTTTTTTTTCGCGATTTCATGTTTGTTTGGCCCAAATTCCTAAATGCTTGACTTAATTTACAAACTGTAAAAAATATGAAAGCTAAAGTACCAGATGTTAATGGAGTAATCCATTTGAAATAAGAGTAGACATTTATATAAACCTTTTTTACAGTCCGTTAAACCGATTTTGACTTCTATTCCGTGGGAATAAGGATGGCATTAATAGCAAAAAAGACGTTACAATACCAACTGTTTATTGCACCTCCCATTTGTCATGCCATCAACGCAATAGAAAAGGTTTATTTTAATATCTAATCTTATTTATAATGTAGTATTAGGTTGACGTGTTGGCTTAGTGGTTAAGGCTTAGTTTTTTTATGCCGGTAGTACGTTCCCTCGGGATAATTTTCGACCTCCATGCGGGCAAATCCGTAGACAAAAACTAGTACCTATGTATAAAATGAAAATAATAAAAATTTACAGAACTAAAGCCCTTTCAACCCCTTAAAAACACTGCCGTAAAAAATACGTAAAATTTGAGGGTACTTTTACATAATTCCACATGTCCTAACAAGTTAGCAATTGGCTTGCCTGTAATAATAAGCTGTCCGTGATAACACTTTATTACTTTTAAAAATTCTTTTCATTTTTTGTAGAGGTCACAGACCCCTAAAAAAGGAAGTGTTCTTTTATTTAAAGAGAATAAAATATAAAGCAGTGAACTGTGATTTTCGCGTGGGATGTAATAAAATAATTCATTAATACCACAAAGTACCTTTTAGCTTTTAGTCTTATAACAAGGAAGGGTTACAAAATATAGTTAGAAGTATTTTTGAGTGGTCTTTTTTTTGTAACTTAAACAGATTAGCCATTTTATAAAAACTTTTTAACAAAAAAAAAAAAACCGACTTCCAAAAATCACTACAAAGTGAAAAATAACTTTAATTTCGGAAGTCGGTGTCTGGTTAAATACATTTTCGTTTTTTGCCACCGACTTCCGAAATTAAAGTTATTTTTCACTTTGTAGTGATTTTTGGAAGTCGGTTTTTTTTTTTGTTAAAAAGTTTTTATTTCTCGCTTTTTAGTGGGTCTGTTTATAATTTGTATAAGTTACAATAGGCTAATGTCAATTGCTCATCACATGTTACAAAATATTGCTTTTCCCGATGCTGGGACGTTAATTGTTGAGGAGTTCTGCTGGTAAGAACCAGGAGAACTGCTCAACAACCACTCATCACACTCATTGTGTGACGAGCGGAAATTGATTAGCAACCATATTAAAGTAATCGAATCGCAACCCGTGAAATATTTATCATTGTGTAGTTCCGGCAGCCATCTGTGGTCTTCATCATCAGTTTCACTTCACCAAGTGGTGCTTTCCGAGAGCAAATGCACGAGCTACTATAAAAAATACCCAAATCGCTATAGGTGTGCCTATAATATTTGAAGAGTTCCTTCGATTTCTCCAGGATCCCATCATCAAAACTGGATTTTGACAAAAATGGGACCATTTGGAAAATATACCCTTTCCAACAAAAAAATAATTTTTCAAATCGGTTGGCAAGCGACGGAGTTATGCGCGAACAAACATAAAAAAAAAATACAAACATCCGAATTGAGAACCTCCTCCTTTTTTAGAAGTCGGTTAAAAATAAGCTCATATATTTTTCCATGATAAAAATATAAAATGCCTTAAAAATTACGTTACCTTTAATGAAACTTTTTAAACTTCTTGTAAGTAAGTCTTACGTAGTGGTATCATTTTCTTATTCATTGTGAAAGCGAATTTATAATTTATTGGAATTAAAACTAAACTAAAATTTTGTACAAATAAAGTGATCGATTGTCTCCAGTATAGACTAAGATCGATAATTTCAAACCGACTTCAAAAAAAAAAGGGAGGAGGTCATGCATTCGATGAGTATTTTTTGCCTCATGATTATTGCCAAGTACTTTGCCTCAAACCATTTCGCTTTTGTATTTCAAAGAGCAAAACAATTCAATAAAATTGTTGATTGTCTTCAAACGTCACTGAAATATGATTGTTGTTTTGGTCTAACATGGCTAATTAATGGCTTGATAAACTTATCAAAAAGGTCAGGTTCTTAATGATCGCAAAGACGACTTTGTCACTATAAATAAATGAACTATCTAAAACATAAATGCGAATAAGTGTCTCCTTATACCTACCTACCTGATTATATTTGTTACAAAAAAGATTTAGAGAATACAATTGGAGCGTCACACGGTCCACTAGTTTTCCAATTGCTGAACAAAACAGGCCCACTAATCGAATCGTTTGGGCGGTAGTCTAAAAAATATCGCCAAATTGAATAAATACATTGTTACTTTTATGTTTATTTCGCTTTTTTACGGGTTGTGGTACTTGATTAATAAACTGTGAAGTTGAATAAAAATATGGTTGGGAAAATGACATTTGTATTTTTTTCGGCCCAGCACAAAAAGTTTTGAATCTCTCGTGACTTTATTTATGTTTTTTTTTGGGATCGACTGAACTTAAACATCTATTGCTATTACTTACCAGCGAGTATAAAGAAGAATGAGACAGAAAAAGTAATGCAGAGCTGTCTAATATATTACTAGTAAAAAAAGAAACAAATTCCGACGTGCCATCTGCACCGGTGTGGAAGATTTAGTTGAAACTAATTTGACAGATACTTTTTCTCTTTTTAATAAATCTGCTTGAAAAATGAAGCAACACTTTCACACTGAATAATTTAGTGCCCTATAAAATTGAAAAAAAAAGCCATAATTAACCGACTTCAAAAAGGAGGAGGTTCTCAATTCGTCGGAACCTTTTTATTTTTTTTTATTTTTTTTTTTTATGTATGTTCCCCGATTACTCGAAGATGGCTGGACCGATTTGGATTTTTTTTTGTTTTGTTCGAGAGTGTATACATCACAGTTGGTCCCATATAAAATTGATTACCTTTGCTTGGGTAGTTTTTGAGTAAGCTTCAATAATACGTATTTTTTCCCCACTTTTATATGGATGATGTTCTAGTTGTTTTGCAGGTAGTGGTATTTGAATTTGTGTGGGGTAGGTATACAACTAAAAAGTGAAAAATAAAAACTTTTTTACAATAAAATACAACCG
Organism: Cosmia pyralina; assembly: GCA_946251885.1. Taxonomy (NCBI): domain Eukaryota; kingdom Metazoa; phylum Arthropoda; class Insecta; order Lepidoptera; family Noctuidae; genus Cosmia; species Cosmia pyralina. Next base: position 21,488,701 of record OX276346.1, read on the forward strand.
ACTTACAAAAACAACACTACAAAGTGAAAAATAACTTTAATTTCGGAAGTCGGTGGCAAAAAACGAAAATACATTTAACTAGACACCGACTTCCGAAATTAAAGTTATTTTTCACTTTGTAGTGTTGTTTTTGTAAGTCGGTTGTATTTTTTTGTAAAAAAGTTTTTTTTGAATTACACCAAAATTAGAATACAATAATTACGAATGCACACAAAATTACCCACTTGACAAAATGCAGGCTATCGCTAAACTATATTGGTCGTACAATACGCAATTGCAATAGCATAATGCCATTATCCAAATGGTTAGGCGAGCAATGGATATAGAATACAAATGGACGCCCGGATGATGTAGGCTTAGGACGTGAATCATGGCAGCGGGTCACGGATTGAATTAGTGCTGCATTTTTATTTCATTCATCAGCCCCCAATATTTTTATCGCAAATATTTATAGCAGGGTTGGGAACATAAATTGGCAAGTTTTTCGTATTTTTTTTTTGTGTTATCGAACAAAACAATGTTATTTATTTGAGTATCAGATATGGAATGTTTATTGAAATAGGTATTTCAGTGTATCTACTGGATTTTAGTATGAATAATTAAATTCATTCCACTATTTAAAATATAATAGACAATCTCTTTACACGTGAGCATGCATAACCGACAAGACATTTTTTTTTATTATTTCCGAGGGCCTAGACAAAGTAACATTCGATTTGCGATGTCGCTAGTAGAAAAACCAAAAAATGTATGGGGTTGACATAAGCTATCGAAATGTCACGTGATCATGTCAATGTCACTTTGAAGCTATAGCGATTGTAGCAATAGAATCGCACTGAAGCGAATGCCATTTGTCTAGGTCTTAGGACAGAATCTATACCTACAAGTAGGTAATATGCTTTTTTTTTTTTTTTTTTTTTTTTTTTTGTGGATGGGAAATCATCAAATGACTTCTCCCGCTCTGGGCAGAGCGGGAGGGCGTGTCAGACTTTTACTGACTAAAACCCACCCATGTTCCTTCAGTTGCCCGTGCCAGGGCCACCACGGTATCTCTTTCGAACTACCCGCGACCCCGGCGGCATAGGCCCAATTGACCCCGTCACTGCTGACATCTCTTTGAGGCGCGCGTGGAACACAACGCGCCGTCGACCCAGGCCTGGTCCTTACCGAACGGCGAGCTGCCCATTACTCGTCGTCCGCAAGCCCGCGCCTACGGTGGCCGGGAATCGGCGATCGATTCCCGCCGCCCAGGGCGTCTCCTACGGCGGCTAGGGGCGCGAGGGCGCGGCTGTTGCCTCTCCCTCACGCGTTCCGCTTCCTCCTTCGCGAGCATTACTGCTTCGCAGAAGGAGGTGACGGCCTCCCATGCACTCTCGCTCCGCACCATGGCCTGGACCAGGTTTGGACGCGAGAGATCGCCGCCGCCGATCGCCTCCGTGAGAACACGGCGGTGCTCCGCCCATGCCGGGCAGACCTCCACTGTATGCTCCACCGTGTCCTCCGGACGATCCACACAATGGTGACACCCGGGCGTTTCCTCCCGCCTTATCCGAAACAGGAACCTCCCGAAACAACCGTGTCCGGTGAGGACCTGCGTCAGGCGGAAGGTGAGGACGCCGTGGCGCCTCTCCAACCACTCCTCAAAGAGGGGACTTATCGCCGCAATTGTGGCGTGCCCAAAGTAGGTAATATGCTGTTATAGCAGTGTATACTATTCTGAAATAAAACAATTTATTGCAAACTTTATTAAATGAAAAGAACTTCACGTAACGCTTATGTATTAATTTGCTACAGTTAATACAAGCAGCTTATAAACACAATGTTGTCGTACAGTTAAGATTAGAAACACGCAAAGCGTGTATTACAAAAATATCAAAAGGGTTTGTATATTTTAGTGATAGTCTACTTATGAATAGTGAAATAACTAGATATGTGATCTTATCTACTCTGGTATAATCAAATTAGTTTTTGTTAAATACGATCTTGTAAAATTGTGAATAAATGCTAATTTTAAAGCCTTTTTAATCTTTTCAGAACATCAAGCAAGTTTATTTCAATTTTATGTTTAAAAGGCTTTGAATGACATAAAATTCGGTAATTAGCAGTTTTTTAATGTTAGTATTGGATTCAAAGTGTTTTCGATATCACGTCTGCTAATGTAGGTATATTAACGCTATCGAAAAAGACATACTAACCTAGATAACCCGCATATTTATTGTTTTGTGTCGGTTATTGACTAAGCCAACAAAACCAGTTGGTATTGTAACGTCTTTTTTGCTTTTAATGCCATTAAAAGCAAAAAAGACGTTACAATACCAACTGTTTATTGCACCTCCCATTTGTCATGCCATCAACGCAATAGAAAAGGTTTATTTTAATATCTAATCTTATTTATAATGTAGTATTAGGTTGACGTGTTGGCTTAGTGGTTAAGGCTTAGTTTTGATCCCGGTAGTACGTTCCCTAAGGATAACTTCCAACCTCCATGTGGGTAAATCCGTAGCCAAAAGCTAGTACCTAAGTATAAAATGAAAATAATAAAAATTTACAAAACTAAAACCATTTTAACCCCTTAACTCTTAAAATGTCGATTGTACACCATGTGTACAGATAACAATAGAATTTCAATTGTGTCTGCTAATTGGCGCGCGACGGGTTAAAAACACTGCCGTAAAAAATACGTAAAATTTGAGGGTACTTTTACATAATTCCACATGTCCTAACAAGTTAGCAATTGGCTTGCCTGTAATAATAAGCTGTCCGTGATAACACTTTATTGTTTAATAAAATGCTTGTTGATTTTTAGCAGTAAAACTGTATTTCCAAAATAATTACTTTAACTTTACAACAAGAGCAAAAGTCCATGGCACCGAGAAGATTCTACTCGATACAATGTTACCAGTGTATAAAATACTAGTGAAAAATACAAATGTTGCTAATGCAAATATAATGTTTAGATTATTCTTAAACATAGTTGGGCCGGGGCCATGCAATGACAAAAAAATGTTGTAACTACATAATAGAAACATAAGAAATGGATAAAAGTAAGAAAAGTTAAATTTAAATTGTGTTCAATCTAATTTATCGGTAATGGACATAATTTTCTGAGAGATCTAACATAGGTTTTATTATTTGACAGTTTAATTTCTGCCACTCTGACCATACCATCTGGTCCAGGTATTGTCTTCACAATTCTTGCCATGGGCCATGTCATTGGAGCAGTATTATCACTACGAAGAATAACTAGGTCTCCTTCTTTTAAATTAGGATTGACATGGTGCCATTTTGGCCTGCTTTGAAGCTGTGTAAGATAATCCCCAGACCAGACTTTCCAAAAGTCTTGTTTAATTTTACATAAAACATTCCAAAATTTTAGGTTATTAATAGAATAATTAGCTAAGTCAGCTTCGGGATAACTCATCATAGAGGTACCTATGAGGAAGTGGCCAGGCGTTAAATACCCAAAATTGGAAATATCTGAGCTCATGGGAAGGAGAGGTCTTGAATTTAACACAGCTTCAATTTCCGTGATAACAGTATACAAACCTTCAAAAGTCAAGACAACAGTTCCAACAATTCTCTTAAAATGGTATTTAAAACTTTTAACCCCTGCCTCCCATAAGCCTCCAAACTCCGGAGAGTAACTAGGGATAAACTTAAACTTAATAAAGTTAGGAGTACAATAATTATTCACAGAATCTACATGAGTTTTTGATATAAACAATTCATACAGTTTATTTAACTCATTGGCAGCACCTTTAAATGTTTTTGCATTGTCACAGAATATTTTCTGTGGCATTCCTCTTCGAGAAATGAAACGTTTGAGGCATGCTAAAAAGGCTTCAGTTGTGAGGTCACTGACTAGCTCCATGTGGATTGCCTTTGTAGCAAAGCACACGTAAAGTGCCACATAGCCTTTTGTGATTAATGGTCTCCTGATTCTAGAAGTTTTAACATTAAAAGGTCCACAGAAGTCCACGCCAACTACATTGAATGGCCTAACAGCTGTAATCCTATCTTGCGGGAGAGAACCCATAAGCTGCTTCGCAGCTGCAGCCTTTAGACGGAAACATTTGACACACTTGTTTACCACCTTCTTGACTTCACGGACACCACTGATAAGCCAAAATTGTTGTGAAAGTGAGCCCAACACTAATTTAGCCCCTGCATGCAACAAGCGAAGATGCTCATTACGAATTAGGATATCTGTGAAATTACATGATTTAGGAAGTATAGCAGGATGCTTTTTATCATATGCCATGTCGATGGCACACTGAAGACGGCCACCAACTCTAAGCACACCAGCCTGATCCAGAAAAGGATGTAAACTTGATAATCCAGATTTGATAGGTAAATTATTTTTAAGACACTCTATTTCTTTAGGAAAGTGTTTTCTTTGAACACTACGAATAATCGCCAACAAAGCACTACGAAGCTCTTGCAGTGTCAAAGAACCATACAATTTATCAATGTTTTTGGAACAATTTTTGATAAATCGCAATATATAGGCAACAATTCGCTGAAGTCGATTAAAATCTGATATTTTTTCAATTAAATCATTAAAAATTCGCTCATCTTTTTTAGAAGGTTCATTGACTTCACATATATTATTTACTATATTATCTGTTTCAGCTAAATAAGGAAGTGGGAACTCGACATTATTAACAGAGTGTTCAAAGTCCTTACTTAACAATTCCTTAGGACCATGCCACCAAAGCAAATTGGACTTTAATTTGTATGGGTCACAACCTCTTGATAATAAATCAGCAGGATTACTAGCCGTGCTGACATACGACCACTGAAAGTTTGAAGTTAATATTTTTATTTGGTTTACCCTATTAGCCACATAAGGATTTGATTTTATGTTTTTAGATTTAATCCATGCTAGTGCTATCTGGGAATCACTGTATAAGTGAACTGTGAGACTAGGGAATCTGCATTTTAAAATATTGTATACCCTATTCACAATTTGTGAAAGAAGCAAAGCACTATTTAATTCCAGTCTTGGGATTGTTAAATTTTTCTTTAATGGGGCAACACGGGACTTAGAGCACAATAAATTAACAAAAACTGAACCATCCGGTTTAACCGTTCTTAGGTAAAGACAACATCCAAATGCTTTCATAGACGCATCAGCATATCCCACCAACTCTATGATATCCACATCACATGAACTTACATATCTTGGCACAGTAATTGTATTCATCAAAACTAAGTTTTTTATAAATTTATCCCAAACATTGAGTTGCTCTTGGGGCAATATTTTATCCCAGTCTAAATTCATAGACCATAAAGTTTGCATGAAAATTTTTGCCACAACTATAATAGGACCTATGAGGCCTAGCGGGTCAAACATTTTACCAATGAAACTCAGAATAGACCGTTTGGTCATCATATCATCATTGTTAATCATTGGACAGTTAAAAGTAAATGTATCATTTAAAATGTCGCATTTTAAACCTAATGTCTTGACAATATTGTTTTTATTGATGTCTAATTTTTCAAAACATTTGTGCTCATTGGGGAGAGCATTAATAGCCTCGGGATAGTTTGAACACCACTTATGAAGCGTGAAGCTGCCTTTTTCCAAAAGAGCAATAAGTTCACATTTAAGTTGATGAAGCTCTTGAGTACTATCAGAACCACAAATGACATCATCGCAATAAGTGTTCAACAACATGGCTTGAGCAGCAAGCGGGAATTCAGCTTGATATCTACGAGCCAACTCTATCAGACAACGAGTAGCCAAAAAGGTGGAAGACTTTAAACCATATGTGACAGTTTGAAGCTGCAAACAGCTTATGGGTTTGCATGGATCATCCCGCCATAAAATATTTTGAAGACAAGTTTGACTTGGGTTTATAAGAATTCCACGAAACATCTTTTGAATGTCACAGGTGAGCGTGTAGAAGTATGTTCTCCAAAGAAGGAGAATATCAAAGAGTTCGCTCTGAACAACCGGACCATTCAACATTACATCGTTCAGTGACACCCCAGCTCTAGACTTCATACTACCATCAAATACTACACGTAATTTTGTGGTTAGACTTGCCTCATTTAATACAGCATGGTGAGCTAAAAAATAAACAGTGCCATTTTGGACATCATAGCTGCCTACATCCACCGTTTTAGCATGCCCCAATGCTATGTACTCCTCAATAAAGCTCTTATATTTTTCTAAATATACAGGGTTGATTTTAAATCGTTTCTCCAGTGATAGGAATCTTTGAAGAGCCACCGAAAACGAATCCCCGAGCTGCAACTCTTCCATTTTGGAAGCTAAGGGCATATCAACACAAAACTTACCATTTTCAAGTTTAACAGATTGTTGGAAACATTTTTCTGATTTATCAAATTCATTACAGCCTTTTGTTGTAGACTGAGGAATCGTCTCAGTGAGCCAAAACTGTTCCATTACAAGTTCTAATTTGTTAGTATCACAAATAGCCAAGTTTGTAACTAAATTATTTTTATAATCATCAACAAATTGCTTTCCACCAATAGTATAACCAAACAAAGTATTCTGCAATAACAAGCCATTATGAATTTTAACTTGACCATCCATTAAAATATTAAAATAAATATCAGCACCTAAAAGCATAGATATTTCTGTTGGTACATTAAATTCATCATCTGATAACTGGATGTCTTTGGGAATATTTAACCCTGAAATATCAAAATGATACTGAGGCAAATCTGCTGTAATACAGTTTACAACATGGCATTTTATTTTTAATTGTACATTTTTCACTGGAGAATTGATGGTAATGTCAACATATTTGTTGATTTTATTACAATTGTTCCCTATGCCAATAATATTGGCATTTTGGCTCTTAAGCTTTAGCTGCAATTTTTCCACAAGATTTGAGGTAATAAGTGAAACTTGACTTCCTGAATCAAGTAATGCTCTGACATAAAGTTCGGATCCCTGATAGTCGATCAACTTAACCTTTATGGTGGGCAATAAAGTATTCATAGATGAATTAACAGAATGCAATGATATAGAAGCCTGAGGGCTAGGATCACTGTCTTTATGCAGGAGGGTATTGTGCCCTTGCTTGCAAATTTTACAAAAAAATGAAAACTTACACTTACCAGTGTGAGACTTTAAACACATAGTACACAACTTTTTGTCATCTATGAATTTTATACGGTCTTCTATTGAAGCCATTTTAAATTTAGGGCATGAATGCAACAAATGTGCAATACCTTGACAAAAAGAACAAGAACTAGAATTTTTAGTGACAACATTGCTCACTTTTTGTACTGTATTCTTCTTATTGTCAGAATTACAGCTATCTTCAAACGCTATAGCACGTTTCTCTAAAAATGAAAGGAACTCTTCCATCGTTGGAAGTGTATCTATATTTCTATCTAGCTGATAAGCACGATTGGTATACAAATCTAATTTTTTAAATAATATTGAAATTAAAAGCATGTCCCATTGCTTAACAGGCTGCTGCAAGTTTTTAAGTGCATACAATTGTTGTTGCACTTGTGATATAAAAGACCTTATAGAGGCCGCTGTACTTTTCTGCATCACAGGCAATTGCAATAATATATTTATGTGATTAAATATTAATCGTGACTTATTATCAAAGCGTTTTTTCAAAAGCTCAATGGCTTCTTTATAAGATTCATTCACAAGTGGTAGGTTAACAATAACAGCCAATGCTTCGTCGGACAAAAATTTGCGCAAATAAAATAACTTTTGCACATCTGAGAGTGCCCTGTTTCCGTCAATAACAGCCATAAATAAATCAATGAACGGAGTATATTTTGTAAAATCCTTCCCATCAAATATCGGGATATCAATGTTAGGTAATTTTGAAGTCGAAACATTCGAGCATTGTTTTACCTCAGATGTATTTAAGTTTTTTAAAGCTGAATTTAACTTTGAGATAATGTCAAAATATTTATCCTCTAAAATAGCAACATTTTCCTTGTCTTTTTCATCACAAGATAAAATATCTAATTGTGTTCTCTCATAGTCTTTGAAAGTTGTATTCAGCTTGTCAATACGAGCTTGTATCATTTCGATAGACGCAGACGCAAGATTGATTGGATCACTAATAAAGTTCTCGATGCGTGTAACAGTACCTTTTTGTTGTGCTCGGGCGAGACGCAACTTTTTAAGCACTTCCTCCGCCGTCGACATGGTAAACACGTTAATTTACGCACTAACGTACACTTAAATACTCACAAAAACACTTCGCTTTACGTATCCGCACACTTTTTAAACCGTAAACACCGGACGAACTTCTTTGCAGGTTATGTTGATGTTTACAATCAAAAGATAATCTCGATGACAGTTCCGCAATGCTGCCAACAGTATTGCACGACGATGACGACCACAGACTATTGAGACGTGACGCAGTAACTTGACGAACCGACCGTTTCCCGCTCCACGATTATGAATGATATTTGAAGGTAGAAGTGAATGAGATGCAAAATTATAGATTTGCAATTTAACACAATTGAAATAATATTGAATTGAATGTATTCCTGTGAAATAAGCAGAAATCTTGACGAATCTTCTAGTATTTTGCAGAAAAATTATAGATTTCCCGCAAAATCTTGCCCGGCGACCACGAACAATAACTCAAGTTCTCAATGAGCTGCAAAATTATCGATTTGCAATCCACAACAAAATGAACTTATTTCTGTGAAAAATGCAGAAATCCTCGCGATTCTTCTTGTATATTTGCAGAGAAATTATAGATTTCTCGCAAAAGCTCGCCCGACGAAGACGACGAACTATGGCGTCGCGTGGCGTCCGCGCCGATTCACGAACATAGTAACTTGAATACGCGATTTACACACTGCACAACTTTTCACAGGTTTCGAAGGACCACAGCCAGTATGTATAATAAAATGCTTGTTGATTTTTAGCAGTAAAACTGTATTTCCAAAATAATTACTTTAACTTTACAACAAGAGCAAAAGTCCATGGCACCGAGAAGATTCTACTCGATACAATGTTACCAGTGTATAAAATACTAGTGAAAAATACAAATGTTGCTAATGCAAATATAATGTTTAGATTATTCTTAAACACTTTATTACTTTTAAAAATTCTTTTCATTTTTTGTAGAGGTCACAGACCCCTAAAAAAGGAAGTGTTTTTTTATTTAAAGAGAATAAAATATAAAGCAGTGGACTGTGATTTTCGCGTGGGATGTAATAAAATAATTCATTAATACCACAAAGTACCTTTTAGCTTTTAGTCTTATAACAAGGAAGGGTTACAAAATATAGTTAGAAGTATTTTTGAGTGGTCTTTTTTTTGTAACTTAAACAGATTAGCCATTTTATAAAAACTTTTTAACAAAAAAAAAAAAACCGACTTCCAAAAATCACTACAAAGTGAAAAATAACTTTAATTTCGGAAGTCGGTGTCTGGTTAAATACATTTTCGTTTTTTGCCACCGACTTCCGAAATTAAAGTTATTTTTCACTTTGTAGTGATTTTTGGAAGTCGGTTTTTTTTTTTGTTAAAAAGTTTTTATTTCTCGCTTTTTAGTGGGTCTGTTTATAATTTGTATAAGTTACAATAGGCTAATGTCAATTGCTCATCACATGTTACAAAATATTGCTTTTCCCGATGCTGGGACGTTAATTGTTGAGGAGTTCTGCTGGTAAGAACCAGGAGAACTGCTCAACAACCACTCATCACACTCATTGTGTGACGAGCGGAAATTGATTAGCAACCATATTAAAGTAATCGAATCGCAACCCGTGAAATATTTATCATTGTGTAGTTCCGGCAGCCATCTGTGGTCTTCATCATCAGTTTCACTTCACCAAGTGGTGCTTTCCGAGATCAAATGCACGAGCTACTATAAAAAATACCCAAATCGCTATAGGTGTGCCTATAATATTTGAAGAGTTCCTTCGATTTCTCCAGGATCCCATCATCAAAACTGGATTTTGACAAAAATGGGACCGACCATTTGGAAAGTATACCCTTTCCAACAAAAAATAATTTTTCAAATCGGTTGGCAAGCGACGGAGTTATGCGCGAACAAACATAAAAAAAAAAAAAAAAAAAAAATACAAACATCCGAATTGAGAACCTCCTCCTTTTTTAGAAGTCGGTTAAAAATAAGCTCATATATTTTTCCATGATAAAAATATAAAATGCCTTAAAAATTACGTTACCTTTAATGAAACCTTTTAAACTTCTTGTAAGTAAGTCTTACGTAGTGGTATCATTTTCTTATTCATTGTGAAAGCGAATTTATAATTTATTTGAATTAAAACTAAACTAAAATTTTGTACAAATAAAGTGATGGATTGTCTCCAGTATAGACTAAGATCGATAATTTCAAACCGACTTCAAAAAAAAAAAAGGGAGGAGGTCATGCATTCGATGAGTATTTTTTGCCTCATGATTATTGCCAAGTACTTTGCCTCAAACCATTTAGCTTTTGTATTTCAAAGAGCAAAACAATTCAATAAAACTGTTGATTGTCTTCAAACGTCACTGAAATATGATTGTTGTTTTGGTCTAACATGGCTAATTAATGGCTTGATAAACTTATCAAAAAGGTCAGGTTCTTAATGATCGCAAAGACGACTTTGTCACTATAAATAAATGAACTATCTAAAACATAAATGCGAATAAGTGTCTCCTTATACCTACCTACCTGATTATATTTGTTACAAAAAAGATTTAGAGAATACAATTGGAGCGTCACACGGTCCACTAGTTTTCCAATTGCTGAACAAAACAGGCCCACTAATCGAATCGTTTGGGCGGTAGTCTAAAAAATATCGCCAAATTGAATAAATACATTGTTACTTTTATGTTTATTTCGCTTTTTTACGGGTTGTGGTACTTGATAAATAAACTGTGAAGTTGAATAAAAATATGGTTGGGAAAATGACATTTGTATTTTTTTCGGCCCAGCACAAAAAGTTTTGAATCTCTCGTGATTTTATTTATGTTTTTTTTTGGGATCGACTGAACTTAAACATCTATTGCTATTACTTACCAGCGAGTATAAAGAAGAATGAGACAGAAAAAGTAATGCAGAGCTGTCTAATATATTACTAGTAAAAAAAGAAACAAATTCCGACGTGCCATCTGCACCGGTGTGGAAGATTTAGTTGAAACTAATTTGACAGATACTTTTTTCTCTTTTTAATAAATCTGCTTGAAAAATGAAGCAACACTTTCACACTGAATAATTTAATGCCCTATAAAATCGAAAAAAAGCCATAATTAACCGACTTCAAAAAGGAGGAGGTTCTCAATTCGTCGGAACCTTTTTTTTTTATTTTTTTTTTTATGTATGTTCCCGATTACTCGAAGATGGCTGGACCGATTTGGATTTTTTTGTTTTGTTCGAGAGGGTATACATCACAGTTGGTCCCATGTAAAATTGATTACCTTTGCTTCGGTAGTTTTTGAGTAAGCTTCAATAATACGTATTTTTTTCCCACTTTTATATGGATGATGTTCTAGTTTGTTTTGCAGGTAGTGGTATTTGAATTTGTGTGGGGTAGGTACACAACTAAAAAGTGAAAAATAAAAACTTTTTTACAAAAAAAAAATACAATCGACTTATAAAAACAACACTACAAAGTGAAAAATAACTTTAATTTCGGAAGTCGGTGGCAAAAAACGAAAATACATTTAACTAGACACCAACTTCCGAAATTAAAGTTATTTTTCACTTTGTAGTGTTGTTTTTGTAAGTCGGTTGTATTTTTTTGTAAAAAAGTGTTTTTTGAATTACACCTAAATTAGAATACAATTTACGAATGCACACAAAATTACCCACTTGACAAAATGCAGGCTATCGCTAAACTATATTGGTCGTACAATACGCAATTGCAATAGCATAATGCCATTATCCAAATGGTTAGGCGAGCAACGGATATAGAATACAAATGGACGCCCGGATGATGTAGGCTTAGGACGTGAATCATGGCAGCGGGTCACGGATTGAATTAGTGCTGCATTTTTATTTCATTCATCAGCCCCCAATATTTTTATCGCAAATATTTATAGCAGGGTTGGGAACATAAATTGGCAAGTTTTTCGTATTTTTTTTTTGTGTTATCGAACAAAACAATGTTATTTATTTGAGTATCAGATATGGAATGTTTATTGAAATAGGTGTTTCAGTGTACCTACTGGATTTTAGTATGAATAATTAAATTCATTATACTATTTAAAATATAATAGACAATCCCTTTACACGTGAGCATGCATAACCGACAAGACATTTTTTTTTTATTATTTCCGAGGGCCTAGACAAAGTAACATTCGATTAGCGATGACGCTAGTAGAAAAAAATGTCACGTGATCTTGTCAATGTCACTGAAGCTATAGCGATTGTAGAAATAGAATCGCTTTCGCTTCGGAGGACAGAATCTATACCTACAAGTAGGTATTATGCTGTTATATCAGTGTATACCATTCTGAAATTAAACAATTTATTGCAAACTTTATTAAATGAAAAGAACTTCACGTAACGCTTATGTATTAATTTGCTAGAGTTAATACAAGCAGCTTATAAACACAATGTTGTCGTTCAGTTAAGATTAGAAACACGCAAAGCGTGTATTACAAAAATATCAAAAGGGTTTTGTATATTTTAGTGATAGTCTACTTATGAATAGTAAAATAACTAGATATGTGATCTTATCTACTCTGGTATAATCAAATTAGTTTTTGTTAAATACGATCTTGTAAAATTGTGAATAAATGCTAATTTTAAAGCCTTTTTAATCTTTTCAGAACATCAAGCAAGTTTATTTCAATTTTATGTTTAAAAGGCTTTGAATGACATAAAATTCGGTAATTAGCAGTTTTTTAATGTTAGTATTGGATTCAAAGTGCTTTTCAATATCACGTCTGCTAATGTAAATTAACGTTATCGAAAAAGACATACTAACCTAGATAACCCTCATATTTATTGTTTTGTGTCGGCTATTGACTAAGCCAACAAACCCGTTCCTTTTGTTACTTTTAACGAGGTTAATGCAGGTACTAGAGCTTCATAATTATGAAGGAACTGCCGTCTGACGTCCTTCAACCCAAGATTCTTAAATCCTTTCTGAATCGGTTACCGTACCTTTAACCTTTATTAGACCGATAGATCGACCGACAGACCGACCGACAGACGGACAGATTTCGGATTAGTATAATATAGGGTCGAGTTCTGGAGTGGAGACCGCGTATCGGTAAGCGTAGTGTGGGACGTCCCCCAGGTAGATGGACCGACGACCTGAAGAAAGTGGCTTGGACAGACTGGATGCGGAAGGCGGAGGACAGGGTGTTGTGGCGCAACCTTGGAGGGGCCTATGTCCAGCAGTGGACTACGATAGGCTGAGTTGATTGATTGATAATATCGGTACCGACTCTCCGAACAGCACACATCAATACATATGTACAGTCAACCGCACACCACCAGTGGTAACAATTGAATATTGACAGCGCTTTTACGGCGTAGCAGTATAAGCGCGATTTTCGTACTGCAAGTGCGAAAAACTTAATTCTGTTGATCTGTCGTCTTTCCTCAGCATTGTTTCAGCAACCTCCTTAAGTTTGCGCAAGTCTACACCCAAATGTTTCACTCAATCCAAGATCTGCACAAAATATTGATATCAAATCTCAATTCGTTATGGACTACCAAGTTACTCGTATTAATGTCTAATGAAAACAGAAAGATATGGAGTCGTTAAATAATAATAACTTCAAGATTGCCAAAGTTACTTGGGGAATTTCTTTATACGTTGGAAGAAACTTACTGCATAGCAAGTAATATATATGTGCTCTTAGAATTTTACGATCGGGGAAATTACTTCGCGAATATTGTTCACGTCATTCCGCGATATTAAAACTCTCGCAGTTGACACCCGGATATATAATATCTCGCTCATTTACATCAAATGTTATAACGTTAGATTTTATGGATGAGTTCTATGGTACGCCTTTAACAATTCTATGTTATCGTGAACGTGTTCCTATACCAACTTAGTGTTTTCAAATGACTACTAAAATTTAGGGGCATAGTTATACTGGACGTTAGGCTATGCTATGTTATAGCCATTATATGTAGAGCCCACATAATAGATAAAGAGGGAATTGGGTGATTCTGAGGCTATAAAGTGTGGTCGTTTCTTCGCAGCAATACATTTTAGGTGTAATTTTCAGTGTGCGTGAGGTTGAATGGATCATTGGCTTGTTTTGTTACATCGATATACTGGTATCCAATTTGTGGGCGTCTAGGCTGTATTGTAACTTGGCAGTATAGGCACTTGTAGATAAATATACTAATTGCGAGGTCACTCGTGTCTGGAATAATGCATGATACTATCTTTCCGAACGCGTTAGGAGAAACGAAACGAGTATGGATGAATTTCGTCAATGGGACTGAACTCAAACTCAAAGCATTTATTTCAAATAAACCAAATAAAAGCATTTTTGAATTGTCAAGATGAAGCTAGTTGCCCATTCCAAAGCATAGTAGGTTTTTATGGAGAAAAACGGACAAGAACTTCCACGGACACTCTTTTACACATCTAAACCGCGTGCCAGTGTCATCATTGTTATGGAATATTGACTCTTGATAGTTCTTGAACTCAGTTTAGATATGCTGATCGTGTTAAATTTCATTGGTGAAATTCGCCCTAAATGGGAAAGCGTTATCAATTCATTCACTGACACCATCACACATCACGCCTGCAAAGTGACGGTATGCTGACGTAACACCCTGAAATCGTTCATTTTAACGACCAATGGGGGTCCGTGTTCATAACGGTAGCCTGAAATGTATGCCTAACATCACACATTCGGTTGGGTATAAAAATTGCTGTGAATGAGTTCTAAACGATCCGGTTGGTCGTATTTCCTATGCGCGTAATGGGCGTTTCACGCATAATATGAACGAGCCAATCATTCACGGATGACCTACTTCCATATCCAATAATAATAAGGATATTATGGTCGTGTTGATGAAATGCTCATTTTCTTAACTGGTTATGTAAAATTTGACGGAGAGGGTAATGTGTTCGGGTAGAGAGAGGGCTTTGCTAAATTATTATTTTACGCTCGGGTCCTTATCTGCTTTATGGTTCCTTGGCACATAAGCATATTATTATTATTATTTTTTTTTTTATTTTTTTTTTATTCTTAGGATTTAGAATGAATAAATTACCTTCAAAATTTAAGAAGTACTTACCTACCGTGAAGTGAAAAATAAAAAACTTTTTAACAAAAAAAAAAAAAAAAACAACCGAATTCCAAAAAAATACTACAAAGTGAAAAGTAACTTTAATTTCGGAAGTCGGTGTCTTTGAATCTGTATTTTAGTTATTTGTCACCGACTTCCGAAATTAAAATTATTTTTTACTTTGTAAGTACCTAGTGTTTTTTATGTAAGACGATTGTTTTTTTTTTTGTAAAAAGTTAATAATTAACTGGTTTATGCCATCCCACTGCTTCTTAACTTCCCAGCAACCCATCACACGTTAGGCACCCAGGTCGTGATCACCAGGTCTACTCGCTGGTCACGGTTCACTTGTCGCTTAGTCTGCGTGTATTTATTTTAAACATACAGCGCACGTACACTCTATAAGTTTGACATACGTCGACACTTTTGAAAAAACAAAATCCTTTATTTATCATGACATTAGCCTTGGCTTCAGAAAATTTCCCAGATTAGGTAATAGATTATGAATTGTTTAAAATAAAAAGAAGGCTCTGTGGCCACAGTCGATACTGTCGAAAAAGATAGAATTAGAAATTGTTAAAATAATTTAAAACCTGAACCTGATTGTTGTTGGTTGTTTAAAGGTTTTGATTAAAATGGGCACAACTGTAGTACCTTACCCTTGCTCTTCTTCTAACTTCTGTCTTGGTAACTTTTAGCCCCCGTTCCCACGGGCGTAATAAAATCGCGGCGGGATTTTATCGCGCACTGGATTTTCAACTCTCGTTGTTGAGGCGAGCGTTGAGAATCCAACTTAACAATAACAGAGTACATTCTAGCGCGTCGAAAAAACACACTGTTGGATTTTGCACTCCCGACGCTAAGCAGAGCGTTAAAAATCCAATGCGCGAAAAAAAAATCACCGCAATATTTTTACGTCCGTGCGAACGTCGACTTAATGTGAAATTAGTTCTTATGGGTGCGCTGCATGTATTATTTTTTTTCTCAGTACCTCTACTGAAGACCTTGGTGTCTTCAAGTAATACAAGATTTTTCATAATGACCCCAAATATAAAAATCTAGAGGAGTAAGATCAGGCGACCTCGTAGAAACTAAGCGACAAGTGAACCATACTTAGTGTACTCGCTGCGTATGGTTCACTTGATCATGATCTTGATCACCGTGATCAAAATAAAAACTTATAATCCGCTCCTCGATTCATGACGACTTGGGTGTCTTACGTGTGGTGGATTGCTGAGAGGTTAGGAAGTAGTGGGATGGCATAAACTAAAACATAATAAAATATTATTATGTTTTAGTTTATGCCATCCCACTACTTAAAGATTAAAGAATATTAAAAAAAAAAAAGAAAAAAAGAAAGAAAAAAAAAAGAAAAAAAAGAATGAAAAAAAAAAGAAAAAAAAAGAAAAAGAAAGAAAAAAAAAGAAAAAAAAAAAGAAAGAAAACGAAAGAAAAGAAAAAAAAAAGAAAAAGAGAAAAAGAGAGAAAAAAAAGAAAGATTATTATAATAATAATAATAATCTTTATTTTATTAAAAAGCCAAATACAAATCGACCATCTCAACCAAAACTTAAAAATAAAAAGAACAAGAAAAAAAACGCCATTATATAATTATTTGAGACAGAGTGAACGTCTGTGTCTGTGCTAGTATAAACTATGGTATAGATAAACTAATTAATTATTTCGATTATCACACAATTTTTAAATATTTCAACCATTTGTAAATTCGATCTTTGCCAGCATTATGGACTTTCATCGGATCCTGTAAATATTTTATAACTTTTATACCTCATTAGATAGCTGATTAAATGAAGATGTTTTCCCCGTATTTTGCACGCGTAATGGCATAGTAAAGTTTTGAGATAACTGGTATCAAAATTCATGAACGTAGATTATTTTTGAAAATGGTTGATAAACTTCTTCCTTTAACTTTTAACTGTTTGATGTTTTAGAAAATTTAGTTACACCGAAAGGTTCGTTAAAGTATTAGGGTAGGTACCCAATGAAATAGCAATGAAGGCAATTCAATTTGAGAGTTTAGAGAAAATTTATATTTATGGACGAAAACGAAGAAATTTTCAAAAATACATCAAAAATGGATTTTCTCGAATCCCATGAATTTTCGCCTAGGCTTTATGGGGTGCTTAACTGTTGCAAATGAGTCACACTATCACGACCTGGAAGGAATACGTCAAATTACAAGTCGCCTGTACTGTTTACCTATACGATCAAACAGTCGAACATAGAACCTCCGCCTTTTATGAAGTCGGTTAATAAAGTATAATAGTTACTACGAGTACTACTATTCAAGTCATAAGTTCCTTTATTCTAATTCTTCCAGACTACATAAGTAACAACAAAACAACAAACACAACAAACAACACACAAACAAGCAACAACAACAACACAACAACACACACACTAACACAACAATAACATCACTTAACTGTCTTTTTAACATTTAATTGTATTATTATTAATACAAATAAATGTTAAAAAGACAAAAGATATGTTTAAGCTAGCCAGGCGACCAAATTACGCTTGTTTTCTCAATAAGATCCCGTCCATATTCCGGCTCATTATTTATTCGGCACTCAACCATCCGACTGTCTTCTTTGAGGGATACTATGTATTCCTTATGGACATGGATATATAGGAAATAACATAATAGAATTCCTTGACAATTCTGTACTTTTTATCCCTGAGTTGTCCACGGGTAGATTGTATTGAACATGAAGAAATTCACTTAAAAATATGTTAGTATACCCTGCCTAGATATCTCTTTTGTTGACAGTACATAGCTATGTATGAGTTTTTCAGAGATAAAAAAAAACACAACTAATTAAAATTTAAAATGTTAAAACAGTGGGTCGTACTTATTGTGGAATATATATACATGTTTGTTCAGTTCTTCTTAGGGAGTTCAAGAGAGAAAATCTTCGCGTTTAGGTAAAATGTCTGGGCTTTGGGATAGCGGTTACAAAAAATGTTTAGGTTCTTATTAAGTAGAAGCAGTTAATTATATTAGGTCTTTACCTATGAAATTGCCGTTCTGCAGTACTGGCCATTTCAAATCAAAATAATTTTTGTTTGGCTAAGAATTCTAATTTCAAATTAATTTTATTTTAAAAACATGGATTTTTTTTCCAAAAGTAGTCATTTGTTTATTGATTAGTGTTACATTTTCATCGCATTTCAATCTTTTTCGTCATCATGGATACGTTAAAAATTCGAGCAATTATGGAATATGAGTACCGTCGTGGCAGCAACGCGGCACAAGCGGCACGCAACATCAACGACGTTTACGAAGCTAACACTACAAACCAACGCACCACTTGTTATTGGTTTGCTCGCTTCCGTTCTGGAAATTTCGACCTGAAAAATGAACCTCGCGGTCGTCCGAAGACTTTGGTCGACAATGACGAATTAAAGGCGATTGTGGAAGCTGATGATACACAATCTACGGCTGAATTAGCAGCAGCTTTCGACGTTAGCGTCAAAACAATATTGGTCCATTTGCGTCAAATTGGCAAGGTAAAAAAGCTTGACAAATGGGTGCCCCACGAACTCAATGATCGCCAGCGCGAAGTACGCGTCGACACGTGCCTTGCACTGCTCAACAGACACACAAATGAAGGAATTTTGAACCGCATGTTACCTGCGATGAAAAATGGATTCCGTTTGATAACCGCAAGCGCTCAGCAAGTTGGTTGGATCCTGGTTCAGCACCTAAACAATGCCCTAAACGAAAACTTACCCCTAGAAAAGTGATGGTCACTGTTTGGTGGTCTAGCGCCGGTGTGATTCATCACAGCTTCTTACCAAACGGGGTGAGCATTACTTCAGATGTGTACTGTGAAGAACTGAACACAATGATGGAGAATCTGGCACATCTCCAACCAGCATTGGTCAATCGCTCGTCTCCGCTGCTCCTGCATGACAGCGCGCGACCTCATACTGCACAGCAGACGGTCTCCAAGTTGCAAGAACTGGGGTTGGAAGCTCTCCGTCATCCGCCCTACTCACCAGACCTTGCGCCTACAGACTACTACTTTTTCCAGAATTTGGATAACTTCTTGGCGGGAAAAAAATTTAATACCCGAGAGGCAGTACAAAATGCCTTTGAAGAATTTGTTGCCTCCCGTCTGTTACGTATGTGTATCAGTCTTTATAAAATATATATTATCTGTGGTATTTCCGGATCCTGTTGTCTTGTCACCGACTCCGATCGCTCGTCATGCAATGGCTGAATACACGATACATAAAATAGTCTGGTCGTCTTATTTATCTATAATATCTGGCCACCCGTCGTAACATGGTGTCAGAAGTGGGATACAGAAGAAAAAGAAGTCACAAAAAACCACAAAAGTAAGTGCCGCAAACAGTCAAAAAAAAAAAAAAAATTTCGAGTAAAACGTCGCCGCGTGGTCCAGCCCTAAAATGCCGGAAAATAAAAACGCAAATAATACAAGTTATCCCCTGCCGCCGAGTAATTTCAGCTTAGATATCAACAACTCGAACATGCCATTGGCTTGGAGAAATTTCAACACAAGTCTAGAGATTTACATGATAGCCAACAATTTAGAAGAACAACCAGACAAACGAAAGGTAGCCATTTTACTACAAATCATAGGCCCAGACGCTCTTCAGATATTTTACTCGTTTAACATACAAATTGACAAGATCACCTATAAGGATTTACTCGCCAAATTTGAAGACTACTTCACACCACGTGTCAATATTTCCGTCGAAAGACATAAGCTGTTCAACAGAAAACAAGGTCCAGATGAAGAAATTGAGACATATGCCACGGATCTCAAGAATCTAAGTATCCAATGCAATTTTGAAGGTCTTGCCGATGATATAGTAAAGGACATATTCTCATGGAACTTAAATTCATCTTGCTCGTACATCAGAGAACGTATCCTGATCGAGAAACCATCAACATTTGATGCCGCCGTCAGTCTCGCTAAAACACTAAGAAATACTAGGTTACAGGCTAAAGCTTTATCAAGCCAAGAAGTAAGTGTCGTTGCCAGTCGTCAATCGCATCACAGTCGCCAAACACATCGTAGTCAAGAGAGTCGCAATCAAAAAAGTCACAGTCAAAGAAGTCACAGTCGTCAAAGAAGTCATAGCCGTCAAGAAAGTCAAAGTCATCAGTCTCAAACAAGTCAAAGTCGTCAATCAAGTAAAGCATCGTCCAGTCAAGAACCTCAATCCAAACAGTCAACCAAGAATTGTTCCAGATGTGGTCAAGTTCACCGAACAAAATGTCCAGCCATAGGAGTCATCTGTAACAACTGCCACAAGCCCAATCACTTTGCCAAGTGTTGCCGCAGCAAACATGTGAGATCCATAGAAGAAGAAGAAGAAAGTACGGGTACTGATACTTATTTTCTAAATAGTCTTTTCACTAATGAGATTTCTGTCAGCAAAAAAAAACCCTTATCATACAACTTTGTCCATAAATAGTAAGAATGTAGACTTTTTACTTGATACAGGTGCTGACACTAACATTTTATCATTTAACTCTTATAAAAAACTTAATTTGCCATTGAGTAGTTTAAAGAAAAGTAGTCACAAACTATCAACCTTTAGCGGTGAAGTATTACCGACTGTAGGTCAATGCATTCTGTCTGTCACACATAACAACAAACTATACAATGTTAATTTCCACATTATAGATATACCCTGTAGGAATATTATTGGTCGCAACAGTTGTGAGAATTTAAAATTAGTTAAAAGAGTCCATAATGTCCAATTTCATGAGTCACTCAATGTATCACAGCTTGACAAATATAAAGATCTCTTCTCAGGAATAGGTTGTCTTAAAGATTATGAATGTCATTTGTCAATGAAGCCTGATGCTGTACCGTCTATAGATGCCTGTCGTAGAATTCCATTCAGTCTCTTAGAACAATTAAAAGAAGAATTAGCCATGTTAAAAAAAAATCAAATTATAGTCAAAGTCGAGGAACCTACTGAATGGGTAAGCTCAATTGTAATTGCATCAAAGAAAAATGGTAAACTACGCCTGTGCATTGATCCAAGAAAACTTAATAAAGCCATTATGCGTCCTCATTATCAATTTCCAATTATTGATGAAATTAAATCCAGCCTCTCTGGTTCACAATATTTCACTACCCTAGATGCAAACAAAGGTTTTTATATGCTAAAGTTAGATGAAGCTTCCTCAAAACTATGTACATTCATCACACCTCAAGGTAGATATAGATTCCTAAGACTTCCCTTCGGGATAAATGCAGCCCCAGAACTGTTTCATTCCATCATGACAAATAGATTCAGTGATATTCCAGGAGTCAAAATCATGATGGATGATTTCCTAATTTACGGTCAAACTAAACAAGAACATGATTTTAGGTTAAAACAAGTCTTAGATAGAGCTAGAGAAATAGGAATAAAATTTAATAAAGACAAGTCTAATATATGTAAAAGTGAAGTCAAGTACCTAGGACACATCTTTTCTAAAGATGGTGTGAGAGTTGATGAAAACAAAGTGAAAGCCATTTGCAGTATGCCACCACCAACAAATGTCACAGAATTACAAAGGTTTTTAGGTATGGTTACATACTTAGGCTCATACATAGAGAATTTGTCAGATAAAACTTCTAATTTAAGAACACTTCTGTCTAAAGATAATGAATGGTCTTGGCAAGAGAGACATAATGTAGAATTTAATGAATTAAAGGAATGTATAACAAAAGCCCCTGTCTTGACATATTATGATCAAAATAAACCAATTACACTGTCAGTTGATTCGTCTAAAGATGCCATGGGTGCAGTGATTTGCCATGATAAACACCCCATAGCATATGCTTCAGCTTCATTAAGCTCATGTCAACAGTCATACTCTCAGATTGAGAAAGAGCTGTTAGCAATCCTATTTGGTTGTACAAAGTTTCACCAATATGTCTATGGTCGCCACACTTTAGTTGAAACAGATCACAAACCAATAGTATCGCTGTATAAAAAACCAATTTATAACATTCCACCCCGTCTTCAAAGAATAATGCTAAGATTACAACCATATGACCTGAACGTAACTTACAAACCAGGTAAATATCTTTATGTAGCTGATACTCTGTCTAGAGCAGCTTTACCAGAACAGTCATTACATGATCTAGATTCTGATCTAGATTTACATGTCAATTTAGTCATTAGATCACTGTCAGTTAGTCCAAATAAACTTAAATCTATTCAAGAACAGACTTCCCAAGACAATGAATTGTCACTCTTAAGTAAATATTGCATAACAGGTTGGCCTGAACATAAAAAATTGCTTCCAGACATACTTAGGCCTTATTTTCCTTTAAAAACCGATATACATATAATTAATGGTATTGTCTTCAAAAACAACAGTGTCATTATACCAGTAGCCATGAGAAAAGACATTTTGAAACAGATACATGAAGGTCACCAAGGTATTCATAGTTGCCAAAGATTGGCAAGAAATCTAGTATACTGGCCCAATATGTACTCTGATATAGAAAAATATGTTAATAATTGTCATAACTGTCTCACTAACAGACGCAGCAATTCCAAAGAGTCACTACAGCCCCATGAGGTAAAACCAATCCCTTGGAATAAAGTCGGAGTTGATCTATTTGATTTCAATTCAAACAAGTATGTCATAGTCGTAGATTATTTTTCCCAATATGTCGAGCTTGTAAAGCTAGCAGGTGGTTCTACTAGTAAAATTGTCATTAGTCACCTAAAGTCTATATTTTCCAGACATGGAATACCCAACATTCTAATTTCAGACAATGGTCCCCCATTTAACTCAAAAGAGTTTAATCATTTTGCTTTAGATTGGCAAATACAACATATTACATCAAGTCCCTATTATCCACGGTCTAATGGTCTTGTAGAAAGAACCATAGCCACGGTTAAAAACATATTAAAGAAATGTCTTACTGATAATACAGACCCTCATCTAGGATTATTACAGTATAGGAATACACCTAAAGAAAATATGTATTCGCCTGCCCAATTACTAATGTCCAGGACACTCAGAACTAAACTTCCAGTCTTAGAACAAACTCTGAAACCTAAAATACCTAACTACAGGTCTCTAACAAATAAAACTCAAATAAAAGTGAACAAATCACAGATTTATTATAATAAACATACTAAACCGTTGTCTTCCCTAAACATTGGTGATAAAATTTACTTCCAGAAACAGCCAGACAGTATTTGGACACCTGGTACTGTGTCAGACATAGGTCCACAGCCTAGATCATATACTATTGTCTCCCCGGAAGGTACTTTTCGCCGTAATCGCCAACATATCCTACAGCCAAAACATTCACCAACTGAGTCCGCTCCTAGTAGAAGAAGTTCACTTCAATCCCCATCAGTTCCACTTGACACTGATCCACCGTCGCCTTCCAATATACTGCCGTCGTCATCTCCATCTAATTATCAATCTCCTTGTACAAGTAATCCTGTCCAAGAATCTGAAACAAAAACAAACACATCACATACACCAAATAAACAAACTCAACACACAACTTATTCTTCATTCGGTAGAGCAATAATAAAGCCCCGAAGATTTTGAAAATTGGTCTAGATTAAGTTCTTAATTTGTACTTAGTTTTAATTTAATATACTAAATGTATTGTTTGTTGTACAAGCATTGTCAAACCTAATTTTGTTTTGTTAGTAGCTGTCAAAACTTAGTTAAGTCAATTTGATAGACGTCACTGTCAGAACTGTCGCAATGTAAATGTCTGTCAAGTCAACTTGTCACTTCTTAGAGATGTTCCGTTCCACTTAGTCTACTAGTATATAAGAATTTTGTTAATGTTAAAAAAAAAAAAAAAAAAAAAGAGTATACTTACGTACCATGTTCCACGTAATGATTCCATTTTCTTTTCTTAATAAGGGAGATGTTACGTATGTGTATCAGTCTTTATAAAATATATATTATCTGTGGTATTTCCGGATCCTGTTGTCTTGTCACCGACTCCGATCGCTCGTCATGCAATGGCTGAATACACGATACATAAAATAGTCTGGTCGTCTTATTTATCTATAATATCTGGCCACCCGTCGTAACACCGTCCAGCTGATTTCTTTAAGAAGGGCATCAATAAACTGCCACTGCGTTGGCAAAGATGCATTGATTGCATGGGTGATTACTTCGATTAATAGGTACAAATAAAAAATGCATGAAAAAAAATCGTTTAAATTTTTTCATACAAAACGGCAATTTCATAGGTAAAGACCTATTATTTGACGATAAACAAAGCTTACGACAACTTTGAGATAGTTTTAATAGTTTACGTTTTTGGTAACTTAATCAAAGATTTTTCAGACTTGCATTTTTACCTTTTTATTGATTGAATGCGGTTATTTTTCTAATTTTCATTTATGTCCGAGGTTAGAACTGTGAGTGATATTAACTTTAAGTACGTTGGCTTCATGCCACATGCAACAGTAGCCGCTTGAGCTTGAACACTGCATATTGCACTGGTGCTGTCAGTACTGTAATCAGTCTTTGTGCTGGTCGTAAAATAAACAGCTGTTAGAAAATATGGTATTCTTAAGCACTGAAGTTAGCTGATATACAGTCAGTGAAATATTAAGCATATTGAATACCAACTTAAACTGTCCATATAAAGAAAGAAAGAAAGAATAAAGCTAATTTGGACACAGTTCGTGAACCGACTACTGAAAAATCATGAAAAACCGGTATGTATGTATGTATGTATGTTCATCTGTTCCCTCATAACTTCTAAACTGCTTATCATAATTTAACAAGTGAGGTATCGTTGGAAGCGTCTTGATCGTCCGCTGGTTATAGGCTATGTGACGTCACATTAAATTGAATATGGTGCCCTCTAGAGGACATAAAGTCCTGAACTAAAAAAAAATAAAAAATTATGCCGTGTTTGGTATCAAATGAAAGGGCTTAATTAGCACATTTCAAAAAAATATATATTGTTATCTATTGCTCGCGGCTTTGCTTGCATGCACACGATAATTGGGAATAATTTCTAAAATCACGCCTCAGATGTGAGCCAAACATATTTTCACTACAAACCTACCCAATATACATAGTGTAAAATTATTCTTCTTTAAAAATGTAAAGTGGCTCTGCAAAAAATTATAACCCCAAAATAATTTAAATAAAAAGAAAGTTTAAAAACTAAAACCCGACTACTGAAAAATCATGCTCTAAAAAGTATGAAATAAGAAAATATTCTCATCTGAAATTGGAACAAGACAGACAAAATAAAAATCCGGAGTCACACGTAATCTGTTCGATTTATGCCTCCTACATGACGTGTGACAGTAAATCTACTGTAATTATAGTGTACCGGGCAACACTGCTAGTACATAATATATCATTATTTTGACTTAGCTTTTAAATTATGTGAATATTGTCTTGGAAAGGAAATTTCTCTATTTTTAATACACGGACAGAAAATCACAAAACATTTAATTTGGTCAAAATTGTGTTTCTTTATTTAATGTAGCAATATTAATAACAATTTCTCGAATACCTTCATAACAGCAATTTATTTGTTCAAAGAGAAGTGGGTAACGTAGCAAGAAGCTTGCTGTAGAAACATGGAATGTTTATAGAAAATGTAGGCATACCTAAATATTACCTAAAATGATGAAGGTTTTTTTATTAAAATGGAGCCCACTAACCGCCCTTTACAACGCCAGGCAGATAGAGACACTTTACTTACCTAAATTAAAAAAGACGGCTGTGCTACTTGGGAAGCTAAATTTCGTAGAATCACTTATATTTCTTCTCTCTTTTGACACCAAAAGATATACAAAAATATTTAAGCTGAAAGACTGAACGATTAAAAAGCTTTGGTAGAGAAACCTGCTTCGTATTTAGCTTATTTTTTTTTTAATAACCTCTTTTGCTCTCGGACCAGTTTTTTAATCGACGAGAGGTAATCCCTTTAAACCAGCCAAGTTTAAACCTAACACTAATACCTAGCATTCATATTTTTTTTTGGATAATATCATTACTTAGCTTTATGTTTTTTTTTTACTAACACTACTGTTAGGATTCTCTGTTGTCTGAAATTTATTTCACTTTACAAATTTAAATTATATTTTTAAATATTAGAATACAAAACATTTACAAATATTAAAAAAAATACCGTCACCGGTATCGGGAACAGGGTTCAAGCTACATTATTAAAAACACATTTCTTAAACTAAATCCCGGAAACCCACATCTCTGTTCGATCCTGTCCCATTAATACATTTATCAACCCTCGAAATAAATCAAAGTCCAATATTGACCAGGAAATATCTATAACTGAGATACATATTTAATCAGGCATCGAATGTTTTCAACATCTGGTTACCGCCCTTGTTTGTCACCCTTTGTTTATAACACAGCTGGTAAATAGGTTAATGACATCTCAAGTATTGACTTATTGAGAACAGAAATGTATGTACCTACTTATCTAGTTGTTTCGATAAATATGGGTAATTAACTTTCCAATGTGACAATCTTATCAGACAGTATAATCTCTATAATATAACATCAATCCTGAATTTACATATAAATATTTAATTAAGATAAGTTAAGGTTACAAATTACAATTCAAATATTACAAATTATTCATTAATTATAAATAATCATAACAACACGTCAATTAATAACCCACCCCTAACTGTTCCTGGCACAAAGGTGTCCATAACACTTGCTGCATTGCCACGTTGGATGGCAATGGCTTACCTTTGCACCAAGAACGAGCCGGAGCGGGAGTCACCCGTTTTGTCACGGAGCTTATGCCCCATCTCACCAATGAGCTTCTTGGCCTCAGTGCCCCAACAACCCATGGTCTCAACTACAATGGGCACAAAATGATAACGGGTCGCCAGCTCAGTTGGCGATCTGATTCGATCTGGTCCGATTTTTTCTCGATTATGATGTTGGTCCCATGGAGGAAGTTGTTCAGTATGATGGTCTGTACCACATCCTTAAATTTGACCACACCTTTCTGATACATCCTGCATAGATGTCGTATCCAGATCTTAGAATTGATCATTTCATGAAGTGCTTGACATTTCACGAAATGGTTGTGTTTCATGAAATGGCCGGCTAACATTGACCAGTGATTTGATAGATTAGCAGTTAGTACCAGCCTATTATTATTGCACTGCACGGCAAAAGCCTCTTCTCCTAGGTACATAGAAGGCAAGAGGATTGCATAGTCAGCCCACCACCACACCCCTGCCACTGCTGCACTGCTGTGTTCCCACTGCTGGGACACTTCCTCTCTTCGAGAATAAACCACACATTTTAACATAGGTATAAGCTAATTCGCTATATATCGATTCAAAACACAACGATTAATTATTTTAATAACTCGATATTATATTTAAAATATTAATAAGGCTCAAAATATTTTCAAAGAAAGTGTAGGAAGTAGGTTAACAGCAATGTTTGAAGTTGATTAAAACTGTCTCAAACACAAGAATATTAATTATTAAAGTAAAATTTCTGTGGAAATGTAAAGAAAATCAAAGAACACATAGAAACATTACAAATTTTTAATAACGTTTTCTGTTCGTATACGTTTTATGTTTATCTATTTATGTAGTCTACATAGATTTTGTTCCAAGAAAATAGGTACTGTTATTATACACAATATACTGGATGACTTTTTTTACCGTCTTGAAAAAAATAGGGAATATTAGGTGGACGGAGTAGAAGCGTAGAAGAGTAGAAGCATACCTAGTTTTTTTTTTTTTTAATAGCTTAGTCAGAAAAAAATATCTAAGTATCAATAAATACTACAAATTCGATGTAAACTTTTCATTTTAGAACAATAAAAACATAAATTTTGAAAAAAAATAATAAATCCTTTAAAAATATCGAAATTCAAATCATATGCAACCTGCATTATGATTTGAATTTTGATTTTTTTAAATAAAAAATAAATAAATCTAGATATGCCATACGCTTCTACTCCGTTCACCGAATATAACCTATTTTTTTCAAGACGGTAAAAAAAGTCATCCAGTATATTGTGTATAATAACAGTACCTATTTTCTTGCAACAAAATCTATGTAGACTATATAAATAGATAAACACAAAACGTATACGAACAGAAAACGCAAATAAATCAAAACCGGATACTTCCCGCTAACCTAGAATCATGAAATCACACAACAAGTAAAAGCAAGAGTTCGAAAATCTTTAAATTGTATTTTGTATTTTTTTTGCAATTATAAACCATAATTAAACTTACATTTGCAGTTGGAGAATTGACCGTCACGTATTTACCTACTCGTACATCGATGTATTGGAGAACATTTTTTCAACTACAGAATTAAATTAGTTCTTGGGATAAATTCATTCCAACTACGAAATTATTCGTGGTCCGAGAGGCACTTGCCCGGTTTTTTGTATAAAAAAAGTAAGTTTAAAAACTAAAACCCGACTACTGAAAAATCACGCTCGTCGCGGCGGTCTGTAACCAATTAAATTAATATTCTTAACCTCCTACTTTTATTTATTTTTAACAATTTAAACATATTTATTTACTTAAATAATATGACATATATACATACATATTTGTAACGTGTTCGTCAAAACCTTTCTTTTGAGACTAAATATGTCTCTATTAGCTCAATTTATTTTTTTTCGTGGTCAGATTTTTACGTGTTTAGTCCACCATATTAAATTTAGGGAGAATTTATAAAATATAGGCTATGTCACCCGGACCATTATTACGAATCTATTGATACCTCATAAATTAAAATCAGTTCAGTAATTTAGACGCTACGGTGAACACGTAAATACATACTTATATACATACATACTTACATACATAGACTGCTAAAATCATAACCCTTCCTTTTGGCTTTGCCGTAGTCAGGTAATTATTAGAAGTTTCTATTAATGTTTGTGATTCAAGTACGTCCGTACCAATAAATAAATAAACCTACTGTTGACTTTTAATTTACAAAAGTATCTACGTTTATATGTCTTTTCAAGTCATATTTATATATTAGAACAGAATTCGTATGTATATAGCTAGTTATCAATATTGTGAAGACTTAATAAGGTTATTCAGTCTTCACAATATTGAAGCTTTTGCACGCGGCTTTGACCACGTGGAGGTTGGAAATCATCCCACCGGAACGCACTACCGGGATAAAAAGTATCCTATGTCCCGTGTGCTTAATTTCATCCAAATACGTTCAGCTTTTAAGGCGTGAAAAAGTAACAGACAGACACGAGTTACTTTCACATTCTTCTTCTTCGAACCGATTAGTGCTTTATAATTTACCTATAGGTGCAGCAGTAGATGGCTACCTTAAGGGCAGTAGCACACCTCCGACGCGAAATAAGTAGCAAAACCGCAGTAGTTCAATTCAACTGACTTCTATGATATTCTGCTACACCAGCTAACATCAGCGGAACATCATGCGGTTTCGCGGTTTCGCGGCGGAGGTGTGGAAAGGGCCTAATAGCAGCGACAGAGGCGTTCACTAGCTTCTCAAAAGTGCAGGTGTATGGACACTTAGGACATTCTAAACGTCGTGTTCTGGACAGCACCGCATGGATTTAATAATTTTTGACAAAACAAAAAACAATGGCCATCGACACCCACATCTAAACTCCTTTTTATCTCGTCCCCAGGGTCACTATGCCTCCGCAATGTCCACGTGGTGGTCCCGGAAGCGGTGGAGCGAGGCTCCAAAGTGGAGATGAAGTGCCTCTACGACCTCGAACAGGAGGTCTTATACTCCGTCAAATGGTACCGAGGGGACCGCGAGTTCTGCCGCTACTCCCCCAGAGACGTTCCCCCGCTCAAGATATTCCGGATACCTGGCATAGAAGTTGACGTAAGTTTTAAATTCGGGGTCTAACATTTAAGGACTCAAACTGAGGCGGATTCCGCGCTCCGCTGGGCGAAATTCACTCGCGCCGGCGAATCGCACGCGACACAAAGGCACCACTCGTCGTGCGACACGCGATGGCTTTGTGTCGCGTGCGATTCGCGTCGCGTGTAGCACCTGTTTGTAGGAGTCTTAACTTGTTTGGAGGTGGTCAAAATGGTGCAAATAGCCGCATGATTTCCTAATCATTAAAACATCAGACGTGCATAGTCACGACCAGCGTCCACCACCGTCAAACCGCTCTGGTCTGGCTTAAAATCAGTGTTTAGGAGTACAGTTTTCGTTAGTAAAGTTTTTGGTTGTTTGGCGGACGGCGATGAGTTAGGGCTGTGCCGTTATGATATTATACTAAGGGCGTTTTCAGTATCATGCTTTGGTCAACGTGTAATGCATGCATGCATGCATTATAAACTCAAACTCAAAGCATTTATTTCAAATAAACCAATTACAGGCACTTTTGAATTGTCAATGGGTCGGTCAGTCAGAAAGATGAAGCTAGTTGCCCATTCCAAAGCGTAGTAGATCCCTATGGAGAAGAACGGGCAAGAAACTCCACGGACACTCTTTTAAATCATAATATTTTTACAAAATATTGGTTACATCGTTCATGTTGAAAATATACATGTGAGAACAATGTAGAAAGACGTGCACGTTAAAAAGCGTCCGTAATAAAAAGATGAAAACTAAAACAACTAAATTAAATATTAAAATTAAAAATAAGCCATGGCAGCTAAGAGACGACCAGTCCCAACTGACGGCGCCCGTTCACGAACATGACGCATGGATCAGCACCAATTAGCTCAACCATTTTGAAGGGAACTTAATGATCCAACACACACGCCACCACCAGCGAGACATTTGAGTGAGCATGACATACTCTCAACCGCCAGGGCACACTCAAGTCAGAGAAAGACGTACCCAGTAAAAGGTAGCTTAATAGTAGCTACTAATAATATAATATACCATAATATATGAAAAGAAAATCCATTTGGCACTAAAACACCCTTACCTTGTATTCTTTTACCTTTATTTATACTTTTTTAATACTTAATAAAGTTTTTGTGACATACATATTATTCATGCAAACATTGTAATTGGTGAAGGCTAACGGCAGTTTAAAGCTAAGGAATCACACATTTAAATTCTGTACAAGTTCTGCACATATTCAGTTTACTGCGGCGAAGACATAATGAATAAGTAAGGTAGTTAATTAGCAGTGCTTAATTGAATAGGAAAACGAGTAACCCTGGGGTTTGTTGTTTATAAAAAAACGATGTAGGAATTAATGCATCTGTTCGAGCCGTTTGGGGATGTAACACTAGGGCTATATATAGGGTCAACTCTTCACGTGACCAGAAGGCTGGCCTATTTCTTGGCCAAAGAATCAGCATTGCCAACAAAGTAGCAATGCTGCCAGCCTATTGGGCACTTTTCCTGCTGACAGGGATGCAGACGAATTTTTTGATGCCCTATGATTTTTTCTCCTCCCTTTTTTAGGGTTTCGTACCCGAAAGATCGTCTGTAACACAGGTTTTACAGCCAAACGGTTGGAGCTACAGTCTTCAAATTTTCACAAGTTTCGGCGATTAGCCGGAACAAACACAGAGGCAGGCAACAATTTTAAAAATATATTTTTTTAATGTTCTGTAGGTATATACTTTCATATGATTTTAGCAAAAAGCAGTTATATTTTGACATTATAAACAGACACTTTTATTTTATTTATTTGTATAGATGTGATAGTCATCAGCATCACTCTAAATTAACGAGACAGTCAATTGTTTTCTTATCCAGCAAGTGGGTCAAAAAAAAAACACAAAAGTATCTACTTATTTCCTCTTATGTTTTCGGCACGCTGAATGTATGCTACATTTGGGCATATCAAAGCGACATTCTTCCAGTTCTTCAGCCCAACCATCCTTGTTCGCATGATCTCAAGTTTATAGTTCGCACCAATTAAAGTTCCACGCTTAAATACTGATCCAACTTGTGTTTATAAGCTGCGTTTCCGCACCGGACTTTGATGGAGTTTATAACATCTTAACAAAGTTCCATTTTCTTAGAAGGGTAACCCTTAAACTTGTGATGCATTGAAAACGGAGGATTTTAGCTGGTTGTTAGTTATCTATTTGCAGTGTTATCGTAGGCATTCGTGTTTCAATAGGAAACTTTACTTTAACTTAAATCTAACTATCCTACGTTGTGTTGACGTGCACCCAATTTAAGTTGGGAAGGTGATTGGATGTCTGATTTCAAACTAGCAAGGTCTTTATTAAGACTCTTGACCTGGACTAACTTTAAATTAGTCTGTTTGGCGAGGTTAAGATTTTTGGTTAAATTGAACTTCATTTGTTTGTTTCTCATAAAGGAAGCAGAAATAATACATAATATTGTTCGTAATGTAAAGGCAGGGTAATTAATTGTTTACCAAATTGACTATCAACTAAACCATGTGTCAGGTTCGTGAACGGGCGCTATTAGAGACTGGTCATCTCTTAGCTGTCACGGCTTATTTTAATTTAATATTAGAATTGTTTTTTCTTAATCTTTTTATTTCGGACGCTTTTAACATTCTGCAACGTTCTCACATCAACGAGAAACCAATATTTTGTAACCATCAAAAACGCATGCATTGGGCGATCGAGTCGAGAGCCATGCTGTGCGATTATCGCCTTAAAGGTGAGCATGCGGAAGTTTGATCGATAGTACCTACTACGCTTTGGAATGGGTAACTTCATTTCTCTAGCTTCATATTTCTGAGTGACCGACCCCTTGACAATTCTAAAGTGCCTGTAATCGATTTATTTGAAATAAATGCTTTGAGTGTGAACTTAAATTGACCGTTTATCGATTTGCAACTGTCATTCTTTGACTATTGTATGGAATAGCGGAAACCTAAGTTACGAGACGTAAAATTAAGACAGAGATAAACCATTAATTTTCCTGACTATACAATGAAATATTGCCGTAGAGAGAATTAATTAGTTTTAATTACTCTAGTCTTATCAACTTTATCTCTGAATGTTAAACGTACGTAAGACACGTCATAGAAACTTAGGAAGGCCTAAAAGGTATTTAATGCATTTGTGTGGCACTTACCTATACTTATGAATTAATCTATCAAAGTTAAAGAAATAATAATGTTCTCTTAAATTAACTAAACAAAACATAATTATGATGTGATAAAAAATGTCCCTAATAAAAATTACAATACGCAACAGGCAACCCTTTATCCTTTATATATGACATAAGGTACCTCTGTGGTCGCACAGAATTACACATCAGGTTAACCCTTTAAAACAAACGAGAACCTCTTTATTTATTTAGTACCCAACCTTCAGCAAAATAACTTTTTGTCACATAAAGTAAAGAGTTTCAATACGAACGAAAACAACTGTAACTATGGCATAAACAATACTGAAAACGAAATAGTCTTGAACGTGAATATGAGCTGTTGACACTTCACAAATTGCTTTTACATTGATCAGCAGCACGGAGCCTGCCCGTGTTTTCAATACAAATAATATTTATACTTCACAATATGTAAATATTTCATATTCTCGCCAAAAGGTATTATTTTAAAATACGGCACATTTGTTCCAAACTGTCGTTTCCCTGAAACATTTTACCGCATAACGCCACACAATACGAATAAAATGATTTCAAAATGGCGGCTACAAAACATTGGCTTCAGCTACTGTTCGGACTCATACATCGCTGGACGACCCATTAATGTCTAGACTCTTGACAAATACAATGCTCGTTAACTCGCACATTTGTCTTTAGGGATATTTATTAGCACAATAATTAATTGAAACGATATACTTCAATAAATACAATATTTATTAAGTAGGTACTTACTGCTATTCGCTCTTAGAAGTCACGTAAATAGATCAAATTGATTTAAATATTTATCTATTTAACCATTTATGCACACACAAATAAACAGATAAACAGAAAGGAACAGAAAACTGCTCTAGTAACCTATTACGCATATGCCTATGCCTGGCACAAATATGGAGTCATCCTATGGGGTAACAGTACAGACGCGCCCATATTATTTATTTTACAGAAGAAATTGATTAGAATCTTAGTAAATATTGAAGAAACCGTCAGCTGTAAACCCTACTTTAAAGAACTAAAAGTGCTAACTTTACCCTGTATCTTTATATTTGAAATATGTAAATTTGTTCGCAAATACCCGGATTTCTATACTAAGCGAGAAAATATACAAACTAGAATTACACTTAGATATAAAAACAGACTAAACATACCAACTTCACGACTAAAAATGCACTCCTCCAGTGCCTTTGTCATGTCTATAAAAATATATAACAAGTTACCAGAACCTATGAAAAGTATAAATAAAGATAACAGTTTTATTAATAACTTGAAACTATTTCTATTATACAAAAGATATTATAGTACCTTCTTTTAAATGATAAATTATAATTTACAAGTCTTAAATAGAAAATTTACATTTAATACCACATATTACATACATAATTAATAAATAAAACAATTAATATAATTTATACTTAAATATCTAAATATATATTAAATAAATACATATTAAATACATAATTAAACAAATAAAACAATTAATTTAAATACTTCATTATCCACTTACACGATAATTTTCAATTAATAATATTATTCCTATGTATTATTAATAATAAATTCTAGTCATTAACAAATAAATAATCTTTAGTACAATAACCAAATATCAATTGTTTAAACATATTGGTACTGTAACAACAGGAATAACTAATTAAACAATATAGGTATACCTAACATTAAAAAGACTTACTTACTTATGCAGGTATTATTTATATCTTACTAGCAAAGAAATAAAGCCTAAACATTATTAAACTACTTAAATAAATTAAATAATAAAAGAAGCGCTCTTCCTCCTCTCTCCTACTATGCTGTGCCCGACAGGGTCCATAATTGTGTCATTAATTTTAAGCTTACCAACTGTTTTACATTATGGAATGCAATAAAGAATTGAGAATTGAGAAAAAAAATATGTACAAAGGTGATGCTTATTTCAAAAGAAATCTCTTCCAGCATACCTGCGATGGGACAGAGGATAAAAAGAGATGTAGACAACGTGTGTAAGAGTAAAATAGAAGAGAAAATAAAATACATAAAATCCAAAAAAAAAACTTACACGGACTAGAAAAAAAGAAGAACTCCGCGCCACGCGTATCGAAAGTGAAGCACCGTACCGATCTATGTGTGCGTGATTTGACAAAGACGCCATCGTGTCACGTAATGGCGGCCGGTCGGCATACTACGATGTAAATGTGTGCGTTTATGTGTCCGTTTGTACAAACACGCCAAAAAAGAAGGACTCCACGCCACGCATATCGAAAGTGAAGTACCGTAATTATACGGTACTTCACTTTCGATATGCGTGGCGTGGAGTCCTTCTTTTTTTCTAGTCCGTGAATATATACTTAAATACATACAATAATAATAAAGTTCAAATACCCGCAGGGCAGCATGTGGCGAGCTGTTGGGCAGTAGCGACCCCACGGACCCTATTTCCCGGGAGAAGTCTTGTTCTTCATCTCTGGCTTGCCTTTATTGGCCGGCTGGAGTGAACACTGACGGGAACAGAGCTCCCACCTCATTCTTGCCTTTATTGGCCGGCTTGAGTGGAGATTCGCAAGAGCAAACGTGCTCGGAGGAAGGAAGTATTCCAGTAAGTGCTTGTAGGGATCTTGACCATCTTCCGGGCTCTGGGATTGTTCTGAGAGCCGTGGAATACCTCTCCACTCCTCAAGCACCTCAGGACATGTTGCCCCTTGTCGCTACGTCACTATGTGCTAGCGACCGTTTCCGGGGGCCCATTATTGTGTGTGCAAGTCACCCCCTGCCAATTTATCTGTGTATATTATATAACATTGGTCAGGCAGGGGACATAGTTCTTCCATAGTTCAAGGTACCCAATCCATGTAGCCACCCAAACCCATAGGCCCAATGTGTTTTGTTTCCATGTTCTGCAATAGTCCTGCACCAACCGGGGGTTGTCCTTGGGTGCACTTGCATAGTGCATACAGGGATAATCGTCGGCTGGTGCCTCCTCGTCATTTGAAATTGTCTAAGGGGCCTCTGCGAGTTGGCTTCGGCCCCTCGTACGCCTTCCAAAGGTCCGGGACCCCAGGGTCCCGAGATAAGCCAAAGTTCAAATAAATTTTAAAGCAAATTTATTTTACGTCACGGACCAGATAGTTACGCTGTCAATATCAGTCGAGCCAACAACTGATTCACTTTATTTCACAATTTATTGGTACAGGCATGCATGTAAGATTAAAAATGTAACCCTTTTTTGCCGCGTTGGATTCCACAACAAATACACGTAGCGACCGTTGCTATAGACGTGGTAGTACATATACCTACTACGTATATTTAGGCACAAGTCCGCAATGAAGCAAGTTGTATTCACAACACGAGGACACCATGTGACTGACACACACAATTCAGTTGCCATGAAATAAAATTTCAGCAGCCATTTCTCTTGTACGTTATACTTCAACACGACAAATTATAAAGTATGAAATTAAGTTTTGTAACTTTCTTCTGAGCTATTCAAGTCCCCGTCTGAGCTTACAAACATTCCACGAGATGTAATTATAATTTTAAGTAAAGCCCCCACACAACATTTTCGTATTAATGTGATTCATTACTTCCCTGTCTGCTCGGCAGACGCGTAATTTTTTCACTCAAACGTACTCGAGCAGCCGTATTATGGAGGGATGAGTATCTGCAAAAAGATTCGACGAAAATTAAATTATAATAACCGTTCCATTTTGGTCAAATTAAAAATTTCCCTCTAAATTACAACCTCAAAGGGCACTTTCGTTTGAGCTTTTAATTTCTTTAGTCTTCACCATACAATATACGTTAGAGGAAAAGAGCTTTCATTTTAGAAAAATACCGTGAAATTATGTGTCAAGGGAAATTGTTTAATATTTCGTGCGCAAACTTATAATTAACGATCATTGTGTGGCTAAATAATAATCCCATAAATTACGGAAAACACATCAAAAACGAAAAAAAGACAACGTTTTTCCAGTGAAAAAATATAATTTGTTTCAGTGGTTGCGTTTGGTTAACGTGACTTAGCACAAATTCAACATTACGTGGCGCTGTATTCAGCATTTAAATACATCATGTCTGCATAATTGCGTGTACGTAACGTTCACGGTGTGATAACGGAGCAAACATTTATATGTTTTATCGCCGCTTTTCACGTCAAGAAACTTGCGTAACCATAATTACGGCTTCAATCGTTTTTTGAGGGGCCTATCAGGAGTGTGGCCTAACTGGGCTATTATCATCTTTATCCGTTGCCGACACTATCCGTGGTATCATTTTATATGGCCGATTGTTATGCCAACTGTATTCGAGTATCAACTCATTTTACGTCCACATGGGCCACTTAAATTTTATCGCAGGGATGTAACATGGCTTCATTACTGAAAACTGTCTGGCATCCTCATTAATGTCTATAATACATACGTTCTGTACGGACATTAATAAAGTTTTTATCGTGGAAAGCTATCGTTCGCTAAGGGTTCGCTTCGGCGACTGACGATTAAATAAGGGATAACGAGCTGGATGTTCTTACACAGGGGATAATTGTGTTAATGTTTTTACATGAATTTATGGATGTTAAATATTAATAAAATGGATAATTTCGACTTCGTTATGTCTGTTTATGTCAATGATATTATATTTATAATCAAAAAAGGTGCAGATATGATTCTAGCGCGTGCGTTGAGGACTCGAAAACGTCCTAATTGGGACGTTTTGTCTTTAGTCCGCGTATCAAGAAGGGCGACGAGCTAAACGCTGTGTTAGTGACACGTACCTAACGTGTCACGCACGACCAGATTTTAAACGTCGGTTAATATGAACGTAACATATCTTGTGTATTATTAGTCTTTACCTATGAAAGTGCCGGTTTACGTAGAAAAAATCAAACAATTTTTTTTAAAAGAAACATTTTCAGTGTACTTTTGCCATTGTAATGAAAGTTCGTTGATTCCTCTGCAATAGAAATCCTGAGACGGAAATCAATGAATTCTTTAAAGGCGTTTTTCACCTTTTCGTTGGTTTTTAAATTTTAACCCGGGGCTCATTGTTGAGATCAAAATTTCCAGAACGGAAGCGATCAACCAAAAACGCACCGTGCGTTCACTTGCGGTACCTTGTCCATATACGTCGTTAATATTGCGTGCTGCCGGTGCTGCGTTGGTGCCACGACGGAACTCGTACGCTATTTCGATTTTTTGATGAAACAAAAAAAAAAAAACATCCATATCAAAGTAAAATCGAACGGCGGGAAAACAAATGAACAACAGGTTTTTTTTTGAACTATCATGCTATATTATGAAATTAATTTGAATTTGGAATTCTAAATAAAATGAAAGATATTGATCTTCACACTAGCCGGTATCAAAAATCGGCAATTACATAGGTAAAGACCAACTAATATTGGTTTTTGTCAGTTAGGTAATGCTCAAAATCAAACATGATTCGGTAGCCAGAACTCGCATGGTTGAAAAATACTTCCTTTCCGTCATATAAACGAGAGTTTCCTTCAGTTTCCCCACAACTGATGACCCCTATGAGATATTACAGTAGTTCACAGTAATTTGTAATTACACATTGATGCTAAGCATTGTTACAATGCTTTAATTAACATGGACGTGCCTGACATATTGTTTCATCCGTATACCGGAATTTGATAAGTGATGAGCCATTATGCTACATTAATAATGATGTTTAATATTAGTAATAATATGAATATTATAGTACTGTTAGCCTTTGTGGTAGTGCGTGTGCGTATGATTACTCAATATGGAAAGTGCTTACATTTGGCTCCGCTTAATCATAATTATTTTCACGATCAAATGAAACCGATAAATGACTCAGTGCATTAATCAGATGGATAAATGGGCAGAAATGCTGTAATGAAAAATGTTTTACAAAACCCTGATTCCAGTAGATGGCGATACAATGTTTTTCGGGCTTCCAATTTTTTTCACTTTTATTGGGTTTGAGTTTGACACCACTAAAATATAGACAACATATTACCTACATGCAACTTCTTTGTTCGCATTAAGCCGATGTTCGCACGGACGTAAAAATATCGCGGCGGGATTTTATCGGGCACTGGCACTGGGTTTTCAATTCTCGGTGTTGAGCCGAGCTTCGAGAATCCAACCTAACAAGAACATAGTATATCCCAGGGCGTCGAAAACACACACTGTTGGAATTTCAACTCTCGGCGCTAAGCAGAGCGTTGAAAATCTAGTGCGTGAAAAAAAAACGCTGCGATATTTTTACGTCCGTGCGAACGTCGGCTAAAAGGGCTGACGCATTTTGTCACCTCTCCCGCTCACATGGGATCAAATTTTTAAAAATGTTAAATAAAAAGAAGAGGAGCTCGTGGCTAAGTAATAATAACAGTCTCACGGGTCGATCCATCAGGTTAAGCTACACATGGGTTGGGTAACCATCTTTACATACCGAGACTCCTCCGGGCCTCGGAAAGCACGTTAAGCCGTTGGTCCCGGCTGTCATTCGTGCATCTTTGACAGTCGTTACGGGTCGTCAGAAGCCCGAAAGTCTGATAACCAGTCTTACCAAGGGGTATTGTATTACCCAGTTACTGGGTTGTGGAGGTCAGATAGTCTTTCCATGTAAAATACTGGTATTCAGCTGCATCTGGTTAGACTGCAAGCCGACCCCAACATAGTTGGGAAAAGGCTAGGCAGATTGATTGTAAAGAAAAGATGCTTTTTTGAAAAATGTAATCTAATGGCGAACTAGTAAATAATATTAATTTAATAGGTAATTAAAAAGATGCATTCCCGTTTGAGCACCTATTTTTTGAGCACCAAAGGTATTCCCATATTGTGGCATTCATTTAACTCATCTCAATACTTATTGAGCTGAGTTTATTAGATAACACTATACAAATATGTTATTAGTAATTACCTATTAAATTAATATTATTTTATTAGTTCGCCAATTGATTACATTTTTCAAAAAGCATCTTTTCATTTAACATACTTAAAAATTTGTTACTGTGTGAGCGAGAGAAGTGATAAAATACGACCGAAGATAATTCTTTCAAAAGAGATCTAATAATAATAAAATAATAAGAAATAGAATAATAATAATAAGCAGCCTATTATTACCTATCCCACTTCAGGGCAAAGTTCTCTTCTCATACAGAGAAGGCACGAGCTTTGATCAATTCACCACACTTGCTCAAGACGTGTTGACGAAGAAACGAAACTAAAAATATTTTATAGTCTCAGAAACACAAACGGTTTTTTTTGGGAATGACATCCTTCAGGTCAACCTAGGAAGCTGTTGGCTGCTTAACCGGGCTTTCCTGTGGGTCCTTAATAAATTAAGGCCTCCAGACAGGGCATAAAACTTACAAACTTACATTTAAAAAAAGACAAGTTATCTCGAATATTTACTACCAAACCAACACCAGAATTAGTTGTATTTTTTATCACCCAGAATATATTTCTCATCAAAACCAGTACCACCACCCGTCTCTATAATTACCTTCACACTCTTCATGCCCTTCCAAGAACCCATACAACTATCATTACTTTTTATTAAGCTCCTACAAAGCCCCGTCAGACAGACACGCACACAATACGCACGTATTGCGGTGGATCAGGTGTGCTCGCTGCCACTGATTGAAAGCCTAACTATTACCGCGACCGCCCAAACTACTTAGGCGAATAATGGGCGAACATAGAAAATGAGCGTGGGATGGATATGGGAAATGTTCGCTATATTTTATATGGGATCGAATGAATTAGTATCGTACAGTGAAACCAGAAAAGGTTTGCGCCTCGATAATCTTCGTGTTTCCGAATTAGTATAATTATGTTATCATGTTACAGTCAGCAATAAAGGCGATTAACACTTGCAATTTTTTAATCTTAATTATTAAGCGAAATATTTAATTCAAATCGGAACAGAAGCATTTAAAATTTTAAGCACATTAACTCTTAGCAGTTAAACGAAAAAAAAGCAGTTAATCATTTTATATTAGTTTAGATGATGTCAAAAAATAGCAGTGTAAACTGACTTCTGTTGCTGACTGTACTACAAAATAGGCTAGTAAGTACTTCAAAAGTTGTACTAGTTGTAAAAGTTGAATATTAGATATCATCATCGCGCGTTGGTATTTACGCCGAAGATAGGTAATGATTCCCTAAGCGCATACTTTTCTTGGGGCATCTGTACAGAATTAACTCTGGATGAAACTCACTCACTGGATGAAATGGCGGCAGGTCACGGCAACAATCTGCGACTCCCGCATTCCTCTGGAACCCAAGGGGAAGATTTATAAAACAATGGTTAGACCTGCTGTCTTATATGGATCAGAATGTTGGGCCAAAAAAGGAATGAATGAAAGGCAATTGCATGCAGCCGAGTTCAGAATGCTAAGAGGGATGTGTGGTGTTACACGAATGGATAGAATAAGAAATCAGTATATAAGAGGAAGTCTGAAAGTGACACCGGTGAATGAAAAGTTGTGTGGAAATCAGTTGTCATGGTATGGGCATGTGATGCGGAGAGATGAGGAGACTGTCGTCAGGAAAGTTTTGTGTATGAATGTGGATGGATATACAAATAGGGGAAGACCAAAGAAACTATGGATAGACTGTGTGAAAGATGATATGGCTATAAAGGGAGTGACTTCAGAGATGACGATACAGAAGTTAGTATGGAAGAAAAAGACATGTTGCGCCGACCCCAAATAAATTGGGATAAGGGCAGGAGAATGATGATCTGTATTGTGGTTATACGTCTCTTGCGGGCCTTTTACTCCCCGAAGGCAGATTCACTAGCAGTTTGCCATTGACGATACTTATGACGTATGATATTTTACCCAACTCACGGTTGTAGAACGCCCCATGTTCAGCGTCATTTTGGTGTATTGTGAAACCATTTATATAATAAATTAAATAAACTGTACTCCATTGCTCCCATGTGTCTAAATGGATGCAAAACCGAGGTCACAAAGTGGCTCTTGACAATGAGTTATAATATGACTGAAGATATACTACTTATATCGATCGCTTAACCTAATGTAGTTAATAAAGTAATATCTTTATAGTTATATTTATACAGACTTACATATAATATACACAAGTTTTCATAATATTTTTCTCTCTCACACTCATACAAACACTCACACATAGGTACAGAAATAGGCCACATCATAGGTGCTTTAACTAGTTAGTATATTATATTGTAATTTCATACTGTGTCGCCTTACAAGTATTGCTTTAGGTTCAAATATCTTACTTTGGGTGCCAGAGTTCATCGAAAACACTCTTTTCCATTGTTGTATCGCTGCATAGTGTTAATATAAGTGTTAGTGTTAAACTGAAGTTGGTAAAATTATATTTTTTTTATTTTACGCTTTTTGTAAATTATAAATGGGTTTATCTTACTAGTCTGCTGATTTTTTACTGTATTGATTACGTGGATTACAGTGCTCGGACAGGAAAAATGGAGCATGGATGGATTTGGAGTGGTAACATAGGTTATGAATTATTTGCTTTGATTTGAACTAATACGCGCATTCTCTAACAATACTATAGAGAATATTACGTGAGCACCTGTTCCACGAATACATGTACTTAACAATATAAAGCCATTGCAATTATTAGATCCAGTTGTACAGGGTCAAATTAAATTAGCTAGCGAAACTCTCTGTCTCTCTCTCTTGCAGTCTGCGGAGTTTCACTAGCTAATTTAAAATGAACCTGTAGAACTACACTAGGGATCAAATGTCACAAAGTACCTCTGTAATATTTCAAAGCTTCACTCTATGGAGAGACAAGTTGTCTCATACAAAGTTCTCTTCTCTTGAGAAGTCTGTAGTTACGGCAAAGTGAACATTCTTGATCATAACTTGTTTAGACAAAGCAAGCATCTAAAGCAGTCTGGAAATTAGATTTATGTTGAACTACGTGTAGAGATAGAATAGTTTTGAAGAGATATTTCATATTTATGTATCTGAGAGCTACCTACAGCCAGCCTCAAAAATATGTTTATGTCGCAGATGGATTGTAGAATCCGCTGTTTTGTAAAACCGCTAGTTGTTTTACATAACAGCGCCGTTAAGTAATACAGCTGAGCAATGTTCAGCTGGATTGTCATTGCGCTACGTTTTACAATACTGCTACCCACGTTTAGACGTATTGCAGAATGGCTTATCTCTAGTCACAATAAGCATTTTGTGTGGCTACTAACCGCAAATCGTCGTTCAGTTGTTTTACATAACGGCGCTGTTTCGTAAAAAAGATTTTATAATCCATCTGCAACTTATACATCGACGACAATTCATGTAACTGTCTACTTCTTTTTTCTATTATGTTGTACCAATGTATAGTCACAAATCATAATTATCATCATCATCATTGGTTACTTAATTTTAGCTCGCCTTGGCTAAGTAATAACAACCGCATGGGTCGATCCATCAGGTTAAGCTACGCTTGCCGGGGTCGGTCAGTGGATGGGTGACCATTTTTACATACCGAGACTCCTCCGTACCTCGGAAAGCACGTTAAACCATTGGTCCCGGCTGCCATTCGTGGATCTTTGACAGTCGTTCCGGGTCGTCAGAAGCCCGAAAGTCGGACAACCAGTCTTATCAAGGGATATCGTATTATCCAGTTACTGAGTTGTGGAGGTCAGATAGGCAGTCGTTCCATGTAAAATAGTATTCAGCTGCATCCGGTTAGACTGGAAGCCGACCCCAACATAGTTGGGAAAAGGCTAGGCAGATTGGTTACTTAATTTTAGCTAAAGATTGTTAGTTTATTATGGAACACAAATTGTAGATAAAATCATATGAATTCTTGTTCATACACA
Organism: Cosmia pyralina; assembly: GCA_946251885.1. NCBI lineage: Eukaryota > Metazoa > Arthropoda > Insecta > Lepidoptera > Noctuidae > Cosmia > Cosmia pyralina. Next base: position 21,532,744 of record OX276346.1, read on the forward strand.
ATACTAATTTACGAAAGCGTACGAGTACACTGCTTACTTCTTTTTGAGGCTGACTGTGCCGTTATTTGCGAACCCGACGGTAGTGCATTCCGAGGACCATGAAAACACATGACCTCGGACTTGTGCAGGGCCACCTCGAGTCCCAACTACCGGATCCTCTCAACGATGGTCACAACCCCGCGTGTCGCTAGTTCAGCCGCCGCCTGGTGCGACCTCCCTTGCGCTAGGACCAGCGTGTCGTCAGCGTGTGCGTGGAGTAGCGATGCCGCCGGGGTCGCGGGTTGTTCGAAAGAGATACCGTGGCCCTGGCACGGGCAACTGAAGGAACACTGGTGGGTATTAGTCAGGTAAAGTCTGACACGCCGTGCCGCTCAACCCAGAACCGGAGAAGTCATTTGATGATTTCCCATCCACAAAAAAAAAAGGCTGACTGTGCCTACATCGGTATGGTTAATACGTCACGTTTGGCATTCTTTAGGGCAACGGGAGGTCCGTCTCATGAGCTCCTGTAAGACCACGTGGTCCCCCAACTACTGCAGTACCTACACAACAGAACGTTGCCACTACCTTCATCTGGAATGAACGCTTCGATCACCGTTTATATGTTTAAAACTTTGAATACGCTAGAACGAGAAAGCTTCCTTCCTAACCTTCTTGCTACAAATAACTCGCGAAAAATAAAAATACCAGGGGCCGTACTATGACGTGAAAAAAGATCACGGGTCCATCATGGTTCCAGTGTAAGAGAGAGACGGAGCTATATACGATCTTTACCACCATCCTTTTATCTCAAGGGAACCATGATAGATCCATGATCTTTTTAACCGACTTCAAAAAGGAGGAGGTTCTCAATTCGTCGGAACCTTTTTTTTTTTTTTATGTATGTTCCCCGATTACTCGAAGATGGCTGAACCGATTTGGATTTTTTTGTTTTATTCGAGAGGGTATACATCACAGTTGGTCGCTTATAAAATTGATTAAATTTGCTTTGGTAGTTTTCGGGTTAGCTTCAATAATACGTATTTTTTCCACACTTTTATATGGATGATGTTCTAGTTTGTTTTGCAGGTAGTGGTATTAGAATTTGTGTGGGGTAGCTACTACAACTAAAAAGTGAAAAATAAAAACTTTTTTACAAAAAAATACAACCGACTTCCAAAAACAACATACAAAGTGAAAAATAACTTTAATTTCGGAAGTCGGTGGCAAAAAACGAAAATACATTTAACTAGACACCGACTTTCGAAATTAAAGTTATTTTTCACTTTGTAGTGTTGTTTTTGGAAGACGGTTGTATTTTTTTTTTTCACGTCATAGTACGGCCTCGGGGTTCTGTTATTTTGGCGACAATTTTATTGACACATTTTGTGCTGTAAAATAAAGCAGAAAAATAAACAAGAAACTCGCAAAATTGTCGGATCGTGGCACTATCGTATGTCGGTTTTATTAAATAGGCCCCTTAAGTCACTAGCAAAAATAACATCGTCTTAAATTCTATACTCATGTCACTTGGAGACGTGATTACAAAACATGACAGGGGTACAAAAGACCGGAAACACGAATTGCTTTTCCTGTACGTATGTTGAATTCCTCATCTGCCTACCGCTGTAACTTAAGGGCCGGCACTCACTGCAGGCACGGCACGGCGTGTCATGGCAAAGGATTTTGTTACTAATAAAATTATTTTGAATCTTATTTCAATGAGTTTAGAATTCATGTTACTTTATTTTGATACCACGATGCCGCGGCGCGCCAGTGCATCCCGCGAGACGTAATGTGTCTCTTTGTGTCGAGGAATTATAATTGCTAAGTTAGTTGAAATAATGTGATGCGCGGGGGCAAGGGAGGAAGAAGACGCACTTGCGCGCGCGTTTTTTTGTCTCTCACACTGACCGAGCGCAGCAAGAGATTAGCATGTGCGTACGCGATATTATAATATTACTTTCATGTCGCGGGATGCCACGGCATACCGCGAGATGCCACGGGATGCCGTAGCGCAACCTACCATGCCATGCCGGCAGTGAGCGCCGGCCCTAACTTCGTAACTTCCTCATATTGTTATCAATGTGTCTTCCTAATATGGAGGTATAAGTTCCCCATTCCCCCATCATGTCATAGTTCCCCCAGGATTAATAAGCTGACTATAAAAGGCCCATGTAGGTAGTGATTCACCTGGCTCCGTTACTGAACTAGCGCGCAATTATGATGGAGAAAGTCTGCTTTCAAAAACATAAAATAATAAAACATATCAAATACAATAAAAAATCTAAACTTAACATACTGAACTTATTTTGTAAAACTGTATTTTTAACGTGTATTACAATCCTTTGTTTTGAGAAAATAAATAATTTTGAATATTGTACCTAGGTACCTCAATCAATCTGTCTAGCCTTTCCCCAACTATGTTGGGGTCAGCTTCCAGTCTAACGGGATGCAGCTGAATACCATTGTTTTACGTGGAGTGACTACCAATCTGACCTCCACAATCCAATTACTGGGTAATACGATACCCCTTGGTAAGACTGGTTGTCAGACTTTCGGGCTACTGATGACCCGTTACGACTGTCAAAGATCCACGAATGACAGCCGGAACCAACGGCTTAACGTGCTTTCCGAGGCACGGAGGAGGCTCGGTACTGTAAAAGGCCGGTACTCGCAGGTCCTTTACTGGGGGATTTCGTAACTACAGAAAATAGAGACAGGCCGGGAGATGAATGGCTTATGCCGTATATATTTATAATAACAACTCCATTCCAAGATAAAAATATATCACACTGCCTAAGCGGAGCCTTAGCAGAATCTAACTGTCATCCTACAAAGAAAACCAGGTTTATTTTTCTTTCTAGAATACATTCCATATTTGAATGATTGGATGTCAGCCAGTATAACATTGTCGAGGCTTGATCAAAGCATCAAACCTCTAGATGACCTATGTAAAGATGGTCACCCATCCACGGACCAACCCCGGCAAGCGTAGCTTAAGATCGACCCGTACGGCTGTTATTACTTAGCCACGAGCTCCTTATACCTAGGTACCTATTCAATATTTTTAAAAGCAGATTTTCAAAACATTCATACAACCCTAGGTCATTTAAAGCGAGGACCTAATCAAATGACGAATATACTCGTAAAGGAAGCATAAAAAAAGCTATTTTTGAAATAGGATGTTCATCAACAACTTTAAAAATTTAAGATAACAAATATTGAAGTGGACTAATTTATATACGAAGCGACTAGCAAATATAAATGTAGAAATGTAAAGAGAAGTAGTTTTGGTTCGAATGTAATAATATTGCAGTCGTGTACCTTCCCTTTCATTACTAGCAAATATATACGAATACCTACTTAGTAAATGTATGTAAAATATTTCATAAATTCAGTTGGGAAGAAAATTAAGTAGGTACTTGAATTTTGCTATGAGTAACATACATATTTCTGCTCTCGTCGGCACGTTTATTAATTCAAAGTTACATCAAGTTTGTATTATGTTTGCAGGCAAAGTATCTCTGACAAAATGGTTTGTCAAAAATCGATATTAAGAGGTAGTTTTTATATTTGGTCGAATACTGATTTAGTCTTTTTTTTTTTTGTAAAAGTTCGCAGCGCGGTTTATAGCCAGCGGAACCTTGTCAGTTTTCATATTTCTTTTTGATTTTTGAAATATACTCTTTATAAAAAAAATGTTGGGTTGTTTCTGTTTGGTTTTACTTATGTAACGGTTTCCTTTAGTAATCTCATTCTACACATAGCATTTCATTAAAGTTTTGCGCACATTCTTGGAAATCCTCCGCAAAAATTTAATTTTCAGTCTTATTCACTGCTGCCTATTTATAAATGCTATTGATTGCAAACTCTGTCTTCCTCATTCAATGAAGCAAAAGTGGAGCCATTGAATTCATCAATGGCATTTTGCCGGTGACAGCCAACCCGGCCCCAGTTTCCATTGAAACATGAGATCCATTCGCTTTGTTTGCTTATTTCAGTATCACAACGCATTGTCTACATTCAGTTCCAATTTCTATTGACAAAAGCATATTTGTCGACGTTAAGGCGAAAGGTACAATTGAATAATACTTTAGGCATAGAAGAAAAATTGCTGTCTTACATTAGAAGGAAATTCTGAATGGTTTTGATTTATATTCCCGTGCCAGCTACGTAGAATCGATTAGGCTGAGGGTACTTATCTATGAGGAGATGAGATAGAAAATCAACCAAAGGAATTGGTTTGGCGTCTAAATTGGTATTTTTAGTTCAAGAACTCATGAATTGACATTGTGCGTCTGACATCGATCGGTTTCTCATTTCAGACCACTTTCAGACGCTATATTTTATTTATTTATTATCTCCAACAAAGGATGCACATATACATTATTTCATATTTATTGACTACTAGCTTTTGCCCGCGGCTTCGCCCACGTTTATTATATATATACACCTTCCTCTTGAATCACTCTATCTATTAAAAAAAACCGCATCAAAATCCGTTGCGTAATTTTAAAGATCTAAGCATACATATGGACAGACAGACAGCGGGAAGCGACTTTGTTTTATACTATGTAGTGATTGGAGGGAAGAATAATAGTTAAATCAAATGAAAAAAAAAATTACCATGTCAAAATTGAGCATTCATATTATAAATATTTAGTATACTTAATAATAAATATAGTAGTATATTGTAAGTATAATAAGTAAGTAAGTAAGTAATAAATAAGTAATAAGTATATAATAATAAGTATATAAGTATATAATAATAATAAGTAATAAAATAAGTATATAATAAGGATATCAAAATTATATATCATAAAATTAAATATATTAATTTTGATGTATATTAGAAGAACTAACAGACAGTGGACCGCTTTACAAATACTGGCTGGTCATTAAAATGTATTTTGAAAATATATGCATGGCGGAGTACGGTTGTGTGAATCACAGGCTCACTGGTGCGAAAGTAGCGGTCTGCACGAAAGGGGCGGTCTGCAGTAACCGACTCGGTATGCGAATTTAGAGGACAAGCTTGCTAGCTAGAACGTACTGAACTGAATGTGAATTGAGATTAATAGTGGCTAAAACACTGAGTACGAGAGTAACTAAGATAAATATTTCTTTAACATTTATTTTATAAAAGTCCTTATATCAATATCCAATCTGCTTCCATGTACAACAAAATAAATAAACTTTTAAATATTTATCCTATGAGTTATCGAGAATGTAAGAAATCTTTAATAGACTGGCTAAAATGTAAGAGTTATGACAACATTGAAACTCTCTTACAAAGTATCATGTGATAACTTAACAAAAGCGACATACACACACACACACACGCGACGCGCACGCACCCCCACACCCTTACACACTCACATACACCCTCACACACACACACACCCACACACATACCCTCCTAGATTTAAGTTAAATTTCTTTTGTATGTACACTCCTACATTATTATTGTTTCTAGTTTTGGAAGAGCGGGGTCTCCTAGTACAGGTATTTATTATACTTAAAAGGAGGCCTCTATGCAAGATTATTATTGTAGAAGTTTGTAATGTTAACTGAAAAAAAAAAAATATATCTTTTACTTCGTTACTAGGCACTCGAGGGAGAATTTTGTTAGTTCTTACTACAAAGAAAAACATGATAATTGTAGTGTTTCACCAGTGTGCCATGCCGTAAAGAGGGAAGATTCGAATCAAACTTACCGGTTGCTCCCGTCCCGCCGCTTCGCACACCGATGGGCTTAGAAGGTGCGATCGATAGTTCTGAATCTTGCATCAACTCCACTACACATATTTTTCCACAGGCGCTGGTTCAGGGTATATCTGGTATCTTGCGGGGATTGTAGCACGTTTTCAACCGAAGGACCTTATTTTTTTAGAAAAATATATATCGCGCGTGGCGTGTATGCGCGGACACACGTAAAGGCACGTAGTACAGTGAAAAAACACACGCAGGAGCGCGGCGCTAGTGTGCTCATCCGCAACCAATCAGAAGGCTCCACGAATGGGCGATGAGCAAACACCGGAAGCGTATTCAAATCAACACCCTCGGCAATTACACAAAAAAGCCTGATTACCAGCTGTGGGGTGAAGAAAACACTATTCTAAATCTCTAAGAATTAATTCAGTAGGTACGTAATACCAACTATAAAGAGAACGGTACGTAACAACCAGAATACTTTAGAAAACCGTAACTGTAGTAGGTACTACAATTACTGTTTTATAAAAGTTTTCGGGAAACGTAGGTTACCCGAAAACTTTTTGAAGAAACCGAAGCAATGAATGTCGTGTTGTTGTGTTTGAATTTTTGAAGTGAATACTTCTTCAGGTGCGTTGAGCGATTTTTGGTAGGGGGAAATCTTACGGGTTCGCGTGACCGCGTCACCGCGACACTTCGACACCACGACATGCTATGCATAGTTTTACGTTTAAGTTTTTACTTCTGTTGGCAGTCCAAGTGACTGCCATTTTTTTACATTGTGGAATTTATGACTGACAAAAGACCAAATCCTGAACCAATGTAACATGGACATAGGAAAATGGAATAGGTATGCAAAGTAGCATCATTACCTAGGCCATCCATTCTTCCCAGGTTGTCTGCCAGCAGGCTAGTTGACAGAAAGAAAAATACCTTATGAATTTTATTATGCAGAAAGGTTGTGAGCGAAAAATATCAAAATTCAACTTAGTTTTGTAAATGATTTTAGATTAATTAATATTTCTGAGAAATAATTACGTAAACATATAGCCATTGGTCTCTTATCATTGAACGCCAATCAGAGCGCGACACGTCGCGACCTCTTGTCAAAGTGGCGCCAACTGGTAGCGTGTATTTTCATGAAAACCGTAACCGTACCACGCTTTCTATCGAAATCCGAAGGTCTTTGAAGGAAATTATTAAATTAATTTGTTTGAGAAATTCATCTGCTCGGCAACGTAAATAATGCAATTAATGTTACTATGTTATCAAAATTAATGATATTGCCATTGTTAGTCATCATCTGCCTAGCCTTTTCCCAGCGATGTTGGAATCGGCGTTCAGCCTAACCGTATGCAGCTGAATACCAGTATCTGACCTTCACAACCCAGTTACTGGGTAATACGATACGATACGATCCCTTGGTAACACTGGTTATCAGACTTTCGGACTTTCAATGACCCGTAGGTAATAATTGTTAAAGATCAAAGAATGACAGCCAACGGCTTAACATGCTTTCCGAGGCACGGAAGGTCGCAGTATGTAAAGATGGTCACCCATTCACGGACCGACCGCTGCAAGCTTAGCTTAACCTGATCGATCGACCCGTGTGGCTGTTATTTCTTAGCCACGAGCCCCTCCATTATACACATTGCCATTGTAAGTATGTTATGTAATCACCCCGCAGCCCTAATTAGGTATTTCATAAAGATAAAAAAGTGAAAGCAATAAAATTGGAAATATCTTCAGTTAAATTAAAATGTCTGCACTAAAAGATAAAGTAATGAAGATATTTAAATGATTGAAACTAAAGCTCAGTCCTAATGAGGCCAAGACGTAATCATTAGGAATCAATCACGATTGCTTTCAAGATCCACTTCAAAATTCTATTGCAGATATTTTTTTAGTGTAGATGTCTTAGTGGCAGATGGTTTGAGCGGTTTTCTACGAGTTTTCATTGTCAGGGATCAGGTTGTCAGGAAAAACATTTGTGTAGGCGAAATAACACGCACCAGTAAGATGGAAAATTGTAATTTACAGTCTTAAAGTCTTACATGAATTTACACACTAAGTTTAAGGTAGGTACTGTCTAAATGTGATAAGACGTTCACAAGTTCACAGGGCTCAGAACATCGGGAAACACATACGTGCGAGCTAAAAGTTCGTCTCGCGACTAGTCGCGACCATGTCGTTTACTCGCCAAAAGTGGAATGTCCCAATAAATTACAAGCCCTTCATCTTTTAGCCTAGGGCCTTACCCCCGCCCCTCACCCCGTGACCACGTTCGGCACAAAAAATGGGTGCCCGCCATCACGTTTGCCTAAGTAGGTATTTCTAAAAACTCAAGTTTACATAAACAACATAAGAGGTAAATAAAGATGTTAAATTTATGGCTAGTTTATAAAGTGCTGTGGGAAAGGAACAAATGATCGTTTCCACAGTTTAACAAATTGACAAATCCTAACAAAGATAACATTATGAGATTTATGATGACATGTTGTTTACTCTAATTCTAACAGTGGTGAATTTTACAAAGTAGATAGCGTGTAAGTAATGATCATGCTTAAAAAGTACTGCAGGCGTTGTTTAGACTACGGTGATTCGCGCCCTGGGCTTTTTTTTTGTGGATTGGAAATGACTTCTCCCGCTCTGGGCGGAGCTCGGGCGTGTCAGACTTTTACTGACTAAAATCCACGCGTGTTCCTTCAGTTGCCTGTGCCAGGCCACGGTATCTCTTTCGAATTACCCCCGACCCCGGTGGCTCGCGCCCTGGCCTGGCGCCGACATAGATATTACTGTGGACGGAGGAGAAAGGTACTTGTTCTAGCAATGTACTAGTGAAGTTATTATGTTACTAGTTTACGTTGGCCGATAAAAAAGCTTTTAAGCACTAGGTGCTTTATACTCTTGAATATAGGGTCTAGACTCTAGAGAGTATAGAGTCTCATCCAGTAGCCCTATACTCAGCAGTGAGTGGAACAAGGCTGCCAGTGATGATGGTGATGGCCATTTAATAATCATTTACTTACAAACCCAAAGTTCGACTGCGAACGTCAAAAGTGAGCTAAATGTAGCAAAATTCATGTTAGTACTTGTGAATGAGGTATTTAGTCAAAGTAACACATAATTATAATGATATGCTTTTGAGCGACCCGACACGATTAGGTGTGGGGCACCATATGCAAGCATTTTACGCGAAGCACTCCTACCTCATAATTTTCTAAGTAAGCAACGTCGGTTATACACACAGTGTTGCCTAAAATCATGATGTCACAGGGTTGCCAACTCTTTGTTTCTTTATGTTTGTCTTAGTTTAAGAAGCGTCTGCGAATTTCAGAGTAAGTTTTTTTTTCTCGAAATAAGGTTGAATTGTCCAACGGCTTACTGTAGAACTGTAAAAAGTTTTTGTTCCAAACAGTTCAAATTGTTCCTTAATCTCGTTTAGTTTCGATAAATCGTAAACTCTGTGGAGTTTTTCTGGAAACTCGACGCATTCTGTGATTTTTTGTTTGTTCTTTTTTATTTAAAAACTAGAACTCGCTTTAAAATTTCAGTTCAACAGCTGAAATAAAACCTAACATGTGCATTGCGTTGCCAAATCTCTTTGAACTAGAGCACATAAAATCTTCGCTGAGCACCAGCTCTAACTAAATCTTTAGCTAAAAATCTGGGACTGGTCCAATAATTCTGGGTAACCCAATGGGGTAACCACATAAAAAACGACGTATTTGATTCATAGATACACTTACAAACTTTAAAAAAAAATCTTCTTAGTTCATAAACCCTAACGATATCAGACGATGACAGATTTTGGAGACCTTGTATATGTTGCCGGCCAAACCTGATTTCAAGCCAAACTAGGTTGTCCTAGGCCAAACCGGTTTATTAAACCGGGGCACCCCGACCAAATGGGTTAGGTTAGGTTAGAACTGTAAACAACCGCGCGCGAGCCGAGCGAGCGAAGCGAGTGGTGTAGTGGCAGTGGCCGGCGAGTGCTACTTCCAAAAGTTAAGCTGTTAACTAAACAACTAATAACTAAGCTAGTTGGCTGCGACATATCGCGCATAGGATAAACCGATTTGGCTGGTAACATATACAGGCACATGCATAACATAACGCCCGTGTGCTCTCAAAGGGTAGGCAGACGAGTACCTATTTCAGACCCACATTCTGCCAGTTATGTTTAAAATCTCATGTAATAGGGGGTAAGCCTATTAACCGGTCAACCGGTACTTTTGCCAATTTTCTAATGGAAAAACACAATAACAATTTGTCTGACCCAGGGTTTGCAACTCTGCATTAGTGAAGCCTGCATGCATGTTATATATAATCATTAAAATGAAACATTATAACAGGTGGGGTAAAAGTAATCACCCTGTTGGAAGACGCTATAACTTTTGAAAATGGCGGCAAATGTCAATTCTGTTTTGACATTTGTGAAGTAAACAGATGCAGAATACATGTCAACAAGCCATGGAACGCTATACTCCACAAGAATCCTCAAGAACGTCGACGAAGCACTTCTAATCTCCCGCTTTAGCGATTCGCACTGGCCGGCCAGATCACCTCATTTGACCGCTCCAGACTTTTGTTTGTAGTTACTTGAAGTCCCGGGTTTATGTAAACAAGCTTCAGACTCTTGAAGACCTTAAAGAGAATATCCGACAGGAATGCGAGAACCTTTCGCCGGAAGTTCTGACACAAGTGATGGAAAATGACAAACGAGCCCGTATGATCATCAATTCTGACGGCGGCCACTTGACCGATATCATTTTCTCGACTTGATGGAAAACAATCTAATTCGCTATATAAACATAATCCACAAGTAGAACCAAAATGTTTCATTCCAAAAAAAATTACAGCGACACAACATCGGGTGATTACTTTTGCCCCACCTTGTATGTTTAGCTAAATATGGTGTAAACTACGTCATTGTCTCACCGTGTTTATAATCCATTCATGCTAAAAGGGTACTTAACGCAAGTATTTTTAGGTAAATATTTGATCGCTCTTTCAAGTGGTAAGTGCGGTTAAGTGAAGTCTTAATTATTAAGCAACAATCGACTAAAATTTATCTTGTTTAATTTTGTTAGGAGTTAGATTATTCGTGGTAAACTTAAAAATGATTAAATTTTCTGTTATAAATATAAATTAGATACACGCAGATTTATTTTTATATTAGATATTTATTTATATTAACTTTTAATTGAAGACAGATAGGATATTTTAAAATTCATACATACATACACTTACGCCTTCTTCCAATTGGGGCAGGCAGAAACAACAGAACGCCACTTCCTATGATCCTTACATACTCCTTTTCACACACACCTTACATCTGGGCTCTATGTCACAAAACATTATAATTACAATTTACAAATTACCGTCCGTGTACCACAAAACTATTGGCCTATTTCACTATGTCCGAATAGCCACTATTCACCGAATAAATTCAAAAATGGAGCAGGATTTGTATAAAATTATCTGCCAAGTAAGTTAATAGGAACTTAATCGTAGGTGATGAAACACAAAACCCTTACTTATATGTAAATTGTAGTGACAACTCTACAATTTATACATATCCCTCATGCTTTGTGTTACGCTTTTAAAAATGGGAAAGAGTAATATTGTAGATTGCAAATTGTAACTCATACATATTTGTAATTATCCATGTTACGCAATTTTATCTACAATTTAACAATTTTGTAGAATCGTAGACTTGTAAAGCTTTGTGGTATATGGCCCTGGTCATATACACACGCCGGTTGCGAGTACTGCGCACCAGACCTTTCTGAAGAACATCACAAATAAGTTCACTTTAATGTCATTCTAAATCTCTCTTCTGTTTTTAAATCAATTGAACGAAAAACATTATTGTTGCATGACTATATTGGTTTCGGGAATATAATGTTGTTTTCCAGCTATTAATAACAAAGGAAATAGGCACGCCAACATAAAAGTCGGATGTCTTAAAAATAACAATAAATTGTTCTGTTGAGGGTCCATCGTTTATCGTAATTACACAACTGAACTGCGATCACGAAATGGACTAGCTATAGTCCTTTATGAGCCTCACGGGCTATTAAATGGTTGGACTAAGGAAAAGGGTTGCATTAAGCGAGAAATAATAAGTACCTATAGATCAACTACTCGTTTTTATCAGTCGTAAATGCGGGAATGGAAGAGTTTAGGAGAGAACTCCAAAGTGAAATTGAATTAACTCTACTTACTTTTTAAATTTATTCTTTTGCTCTATTTGGCATATCATACAAGGCCCTACTCAGAAGTTATGTTTTACAAACTCATATCATCAATGACAAGACAGAATATGACAGTATTTAAATGGCGGTACATACACGACGCTACTTACATAACATACGTAAACAGCAGCCTATAATTTTCCCACTGCTGGGACATAGGCCTCCTCTCGGTAAGAGAGGGCTGTAATCTAAAACGCGGGCCCATTCCGGGTTGGTGCATGTCACCTGTCTTCAAATGCGACTTACTAACGCATTATTAACTTGTGATGGCTTGCGTTGCGTATTTAAATAATTGCCATGCCATTGAAATACTAGTGCTGTGAGCTTGTGGCTTCATTGGCGATTTCAGTTTATTTTAAGGGGTAAGGGGCTCGTGGCTAAGTAATAACAGCCGCTTGGGTCGATTGACCATCCATCTATCTTAACATACCGAGACCTCTTCGTGCCTGGGAGAGCATACCGATGGTCCAGGCTGTTATTCTTTGATCGTTGACAGTTGTTACGGGTCATCAGGAGCCCGAAAGTCTGGTATCGTGTTAGCCAGTTACTGGGTTGTGAAGGTCAGATAGGCAGTCGCTCCATGTAATATACTGGTATTCAGCTGCAACTGGTTAGACTGGAAGCCAACCCCAATATAGTTGGGGAAAAGGCTAGGTAGATTGAGCTGGCTACTTTTAAGTTGCGTCGTGAACGACGAGCCTAAGTCTATTTGAATTAATGAAAGTAACAAAGTTACAATAATTTTGACTTCAATTCATTGTCTGCTCAAAACATGAGTATATTTTTATATACTCCATGATTGCTTGTTTTCTAGTGGGCCACTCCACTTAATGAAAACGCCGAATTGTTTGATATGTGATGCAGTTTAATTACTGTTACAATGGTTATAAATTTTACAATATTCCAAGTCACCCGTGCAGTGGCTGTCAACGCAATGACGTACGACCGCGCACCCCCCGCGCGCCCGCGCTCTCTTGACAGGTTTAGTGTCGTTCGGGAATAGCTTCAACATCTTCCCCCTCCTCGAACGCTTCAAGGCTTCGAGGTTCTGCGTCTGAAGTCGGCTCGGGTAGATAGCAAAGGTTATGGACAACTCGACGGAAAGTGCCCTTTGACGTGTAGACGTCCGCCACTCGTGCTGTTCCATCAGTCCCGCGATACAGCTTACTGATCCGCGCCATACGCCACTTCAATGGCGGAATGTTTGGCTCCTTGATAATGACTAAGTCGCCTTCCTGGAATCCTCTTTGCGAGATCCGCCATTTTTGTTTTTGCTGCAACTCGCATAGGTATTCGTTTCTCCACCTTTCCCAGAAATGTTGCCGCATTTGATCCAGACTTCGGTATCGGTCAAGTTTGCTGGTTTTTTCATTGGTTAAGACTTCCGATGGGAACGAGGTTAATGGCCTTCCGATCAGGAAGTGCGCGGGTGTCAGAGGATTCAGGTCATTAGGATCAGATGATAGGGGGCTCAACGGACGTGAGTTGAGGATTGCCTCAATCTGCACGAACAACGTTGATAACTCCTCAAACGTAAGATGTTTATCACCTAAAATCCTAGTCGTATGGTGTTTAGCGGACTTAACGCCTGCCTCCCAAAGTCCACCAAAGTGGGGAGAGTAAGCTGGCGAAAACTTAAACGTAATGCCTTCGTCGGCAGCAAAACCGGTAACGCATTCATTGCTTGACTCTAGAAACCTTGCCAATTCATTGTTTGCGCCTACAAAATTTGTCCCGTTATCGCAGTACAATTCGAAGGGCTTTCCTCTGCGGGATATAAAACGCCTCAAGCACAAAATGAAAACATCGGAAGTGAGGTCACTTGCCACTTCTAAGTGCACAGCCTTTGTGCTAAAGCAGATGAATAGACACATATAACATTTTGTGATTTTACACCCACGACCTTTGCGATCGGTGATGTAGAAAGGCCCGGCAAAATCTACACCGCTTACCTGGAACGGAAGACTAGGCGTGACTCTTGAAGCAGGTAAGTTTCCCATTAGAGGATTAACGCTTTTAGCTTTTATGATTCTACACAAATTACAATTGTTCACAGTTTTTCTGGCTAGTATTCTACCTTTCAAGGGCCAATATTTATGTCTTAAATCATTGAGTAATAATTGAGGTCCGCAATGCAAAAGTTTTCTATGGTAATGAGTGAATAGTAATTTCGTAAAATTATGCTTAGTGTCTAATAATACGGGATGTTTTTTGTTGCAGGTTTCATTTGAATTTTGGATGCGGCCGCCTACGCAGAGTATTCCATCATCATTTAAGAATGGACTGAGGGATAACAAATTGCATTTCGACGGTAAGTCACGCTTATTTTTAATCAATTTAATTTCATTAGAAAAACATTCGTCTTGATGTTGTTTTATTAAAACGGTTAGTGCAGCGTCCAATTCACCAGGTGTGAATGGACCAGTAGTAACCTTGGCCTGTTTATATCGCTTGAAATTTATGTAACGTAGAACATAGGCTGTAGATCTTTGCATAGTAGTGAAACTGGAAAATCTTTCAAAATCTACCAGCCTAGGACGAGATGCTGTAGACTGCAACGTTATTGTTGTTATCTTTTTATTAGTTTTGAGTTCAGGCAACTCGGGATTACTTTTGCTATTAATAGTCTGAGGCCACTTACTTGAGTCCTCAGATAAAAACGATGGTCCTTCCCACCAAATTTTAGCTAAATGAATTGACTTAGGATTTAATCCTCTAGACGCTAGGTCTGCAGGATTTGTATTGCCAGGGACATGTCTCCAAGTGTGTGACTTAGTCAATTCTTGTATTTCACTAACACGGTTCGAAACAAAGGGTTTCATATTACAAGCCTGAGTAGACAACCAACCCAGGACCACTGTCGAATCCGTCCAGTGAATAACCGAGTCAAATTTACAACGTAGCGCCCTTAAAACCTTATTACTCAGGCGTGCAGAAAGCAAGGCACCACACAGCTCGAGTCTAGGTATGGTTGCAGACTTAACTGGTGCAACCTTAGTTTTAGCGCAAAGTAATCTAACGAGAGTATGCCCGGAACTGTCAACCGAGCGGAGATAAATTGCAGAAGCATAAGCCACTTGGGAAGCATCTGAGAATGAGTGAAGCTCAATTATAATTGGTACGCTAATGAGAACCCTTCTAGGAATTTCGATTTTAGTGAGAGCTTCCAAATTGCTTAAAAAACTTTTCCATTCCTTTTGTATTGCATTATCTACAGGTTCATCCCAATCTAAATTTGATAGCCACAACTTTTGCAGTATTATTTTTGGAACAATAGTACATAAACCAAGTAAACCCAATGGGTCGAATAACTTAGCTGAATTGGATAAAATGGAGCGTTTAGTTGCGACTTGTTCACATTGTATGTCAACTGAAAAACGGAAGACATCTTGGGCCGGGTCCCACTTCAACCCTAACACATTTGATGTTTGAGAGCTTAAATCCAAGTTTTTAATTGGTGGAGGGTTCGAATCGTCATAAATTGCGGATGGTGAGTTGGTACGCCATTTGCGTAGAGGAAGACAAGCTGAATCGAGAATTGCAGTTACTGACTCTATAATACTTTGTAATTCCCTTTCAGTTTCAGCTCCTGAAAGGAAATCATCGACATAGAAGTCATTTTTTATGATATTTGATATTTTATCGTCCTTGCATTCCTTGGCGAGCTGTACCAAGCACCTCGTGCTTAGAAATGGAGCCGAAGCCGTTCCGTATGTCACGGTATTTAATTGAAAAATCTTAATCGGCTCTGACGGCTCGTCGCGCCATAGAATCTGTTGTAACATTCGCTGATTTGGATCCACCAATATTTGGCGGTACATTTTTTCCACATCTGCAGAGACCACATACCGATGTTGTCTGTACCTCAACAGAATTGAAAAAAGGTCATCCTGCACTACTGGTCCGACATGTTGTATGTCGTTAAACGATACTCCGGTAGATGTTTTTGCTGAGGCGTCGAAAACAACACGTAGTTTAGTAGTCTCACTAGTTTCTCGTATTACTGCATGATGCGGTAAATAACAACCGAAGACATGTTTCCTGCTTAATTTAGTCATGTGACCTAAACTTTCATACTCGCGAACAAAATCACAATACTGTTGTTTCAAAGTTGGTTTGTTTTTAAGTTTCCTCTCAAGTTGAAACAACCTTTTTTCAGCCATGCTGTACGAGTCACCTAACATATCTATAGAATCCTTAAGCGGAATTTTAACACAAAATCTGCCGTCACTAAGGCGAAATGTGGTGTCGTTAAACAACTTCTCGCAATCGTTCCTATCGTGATCACTGTTCGAAGGAATCTCTTCGAGTTCCCAGAACTTAGCTAATTGATCTTTCATTTGTTGCGAAAAATGACAATGTAATTTTTGATTATTACTAGTATAGTGGCTTCCCCCCGTGGGACCAGCCACTATCCACCCTAGATGAGTTTTTTGTAGTGTTGGCCTTTGTGAACCCAAACTAACTCCAGCCGTTTGAATCAGCTCCCAAAATATATCGGCGCCTAGCAATAAATCAATTTCGGCTGGTAAATAAAACTTAGGGTCAGCTAGTTGGATGTTACTAGGAATGTTTAATTCTCGTACATTAACTGCGGTATGGGGCAAACTGTCAGTAATTTGAGGTAGAACAAAACATTTGACAGGCCTGCTGAACGACTTGTGTATAGAATGTATTTCTATGTTGCAATGCTCTGTAACATTTAATACTGTATTGCCCAAACCAGAAACACAATGATAATAATTTTTTTCCTTACAGGTACCTATCATTTTCTGAGCTTTCTCACTAATGAAAGATGTTTGACTGCCACAGTCCAATAAAGCCCTCAGAATAAATAATTTGTCATCGACTATCACCTTGACCAACGCAGTGGACAGAAGAACTTGATTGGTGGAGACAGCAGACATTGAAATGGATGTGGAGGGACCGGATGCAGCAGCGGTGGCAACTACAGGTAAGTTAGTTTCATTTTGTTTGGAATTATTATCACCAGTAGGTGCAGTACTACATGTAGAAGCAGATGCCGGCTGTTCGTTCTGTTGTGTGTTCTGTAAAGAAGATTGTTTGTGTAGGAGAGTGTTGTGCCTTCTTCGGCATATTCTACAACCACTCAACCCACACTGGAACGCCTTATGACCTCCCTGTAAACAGTTACTACATACCTTTAACAATGTAATTTGTGAGATTCGTTCCTCAACAGGAAGAGATTTAAGTTTAGTACACTCATACAACTTATGATCTTGTTTACAGAGACCACACTGTTTTTTACTAGAAGAAGAATCAACAGCAGATGAAATAAATGATTTTGTTTTGGGCAAACTGTGACGTTTTTCATTTTTAACAATCCTACCAACATTAACTGTTTCCATAACTGTAGCCCGTTTACGAAGAAAATAATAAAATTGTTCTAAAGTAGGCGAGTCCTTATCACTCCTAAATTCCTCCCATTTTCTGGCAGTTATGCAGTCTAATTTTGTTGAGGCCAGGTAAATAATAAGTGTATCCCACTTGTCAGTAGGTTCCCCTAGTGAATTTAATGCACTTAGGTTTGTAGATAAAGAATCAATTAAATTGTGTATGCCAACATCCGATTCCTTATGTAAGGATTCAATTGAGAACAAACACTTGATGTGTTCATTTATTAAAAGACGTTTGTTGTCATATCGCTGGCAAAGTAAATCCCAAGCGATAGGATAATTGTTTGATGATATAGACACAGAGCTTATGACTGAAGAGGCAGCGCCCTCTAGGTAAGATTTAAGGTAGTGGAACTTATTTACATCATCAATGTTTTCATTGTTATGAATTAGCGATAAGTATATATCCCTAAAGGAAAGCCACTTCGTTGATTCACCATTAAATGTAGCAATCTTAATTGGTGGTAGTTTTAAACCATGTGATATTTTAGATATTGAGTTGGACGCGGACTCAAACTTGCCATGGTCTTTCTCACAGTTGTCTAACATGGACTGTGATTTAGCAATCAACTTGAAGAATGTATTTTCTGTAATTTCACGCTCACTAATTTGGTTATCCAACTCTTCATCCAACATTTCAATTTGTGATTGAATATCATCAAAGGTGCAAGACAGGTCTCGTAACTTATTTAATCTTAGAGGTAATTCTTTAATATCTAACTTGCTTGATTCTATATATTTTTCAAATAATGTTAGACGAGCTCTGATATTGCCTCTCTGTTTAATTAAATCCTTTAAATTCAACATAATGCCGGCGCAAACACGTAAACACAATTATTATAAAGTTCCCAGAAACAAACAACGAATAGGTACGTCACGATACCTATTTCCAATTGCGGTAATGTATGGGTAAGTAATGTACTTTTGCTATAGTTATCGGAGTTACCAACGATGTCTACACAAATTAAAGCACAGGTTAGGATAACATATAGAAGAAAGGAAAAAGAATGCACTTCCCTCGGAAATTATGGCTGCAGCTGCTCGCTGGCGATTTTCTCGAGGTTTTTTCGTTCCTTTGTAGGTAATTCCAAGTTAGAATGACCGACCGTTGCGATGAACATTCATATTTCTCTTTGGTCGGATCACGTCGGGGTCACCAAATGATTGCTTGTTTTCTAGTGGGCCACTCCACTTAATGAAAACGCCGAATTGTTTGATATGTGATGCAGTTTAATTACTGTTACAATGGTTATAAATTTTACAATATTCCAAGTCACCCGTGCAGTGGCTGTCAACGCAATGACGTACGACCGCGCACCCCCCGCGCGCCCGCGCTCTCTTGACAGGTTTAGTGTCGTTCGGGAATAGCTTCAACACTCCATTTAACTCCGCCTCTTAATAATAACTTAACTTAACTTTATTGTATTACAAACTCATTATGCTTAAGATAACATTCACCCATTTTCAGTTCTAGCAAATATTAGCCTGACTAGGGAAAATATATTTTTCGGAGAAATATTAAAACTGTTGGCATATTCATGTACCTACATAATGTAACATCACTCCCCTGGCCTTATACCAATTTATTTGGGGTCGGCGCAACATGTCCCTTTTTCTATACTTCTCAATTAATCGTCTTCTCGATAGTCACACCCTTTCTAGCCATATTATTTTTCACACAGTCCATCCGTCGTTTCTTTGGTCTTCCCCTACTCTTATAGCCATCAACATCCATACTCAAAACTTTTCTCACGACATTCTCTTCACTGCTCTGCATACACCGGTGCCATTTTCAAACTTCCTCTTGGTACTCATTTTTTATTCTATCCATTCGTGTAACACCACACATCCCTCTTCATATACTCTCTCTATATTCATGTACCTATATATACAAATATACCTATATACATGAATGTTATTTCTACACAGACACAACCGTCGTTCTTCTATTTTTCGTGAAATGTGAGCATTTTTACTGTTTTATTCTCTCCGTTCCGTATTCAGAAATGTTACTCTATTTTTATTCGTTCCTAAAATATTTTCTAAAAAAACATGGCAATTTATATTTTATCAGTACCTTTTTCTATATATGTGTTTTGATTGTATTCATTTTCGACTAAAAACAATAAGGCAACAGTTAAGAGTATACATTTATATAAGAGTATATATATACATATAGTTAAGAGTATAAGGGTTTTGACTGTAACAGCTACGAAGGATAACTGCTTAAATGCGAATGTTTTGTGCCCGTGACTTATTCACAACACAATAGTGCGTACTCTCTAGGGTGCTAGAAACAAGGATATGAGCTATATGTAATATAATGTTATGATGCAAACTAAAGCTACTCTGAAAACATCGTAATAAATCAATCTGCCTAGCCTTTTCCCAACTATGTTGGGGTCAGCTTCCAGTCTAACCGGATGCAGCTGAATACCATTATTTTACATGGAGCGACTGCCCATCTGACCTCCACAACCCAGTAACTGGGTAATACGATACTCCTTGGTAAGACTAGTTGTCAGACTTTCGGGCTTCTGACGACCCGTAACGACTGTCACAGATCCACGAATGACAGCCGGGACCAACGGTTTAACATGCTTTCCTAGGCACGGAGAAGTCTCGGTATGTAAAGATGGTCACCCATCCACTGACCAACCCCGGCAAGCGTAGCGTAACCTGATGGATCGACCCGTGCGGCTGTTATTACTTAGCCACGAGCAACTTCGAAAACTTCGTAATAACTTGAATGAAAATCCTACAAGCGCATATCCAGGATACATTCTACACCTTTCAACATTAATTTCTATATCTGGCACAATAAAGACGGAAACGTACATTCACACACATAACCTCATGCCTTAACTACAGAACGCCACCTACATAATCCTTTTCGTAAACCTTTTGCTTCGTCCATCTCATGCAACCAGCGTGCACACATAGTGTGCACGCTGGCTGCGGGTACTACCTACCTAAAAAGTTGAACATACTCGTAACCATAAACTAAAAAGTATTACTTGCACTCCAGAGCTTTAAGATACATATAATACATAATTGTGGGTAATTGTATGTACTTATGGCACAATTTGTTACCCAACTGTCCATCAGTTTCAAGTGTCAAAACTTTTATTATTGTTTTTAGGCTTCCGTACCTCAAAAGGAAAAACACGGAACCCTTATAGGATCACTCGTGTCTGTCTATCTGTCTATCCGTCTGTCACAGCCAATTTGCTCCGAATCTAACGGACCGATTAAGTTGATATTTGGTACACATATGAATTTCTGTGACCCAAACACGGACGAGTAAAGTAAATAAATTAATTTTGAATATGGAGGTCACTTTTGGGGGCAAATAAGAAATTTAATAAAAAAAGTTTTGAAAAAGCTAATGTGTGACATATCAAATAAAAGGGCTTTCTATAAGGGTCCCAAATATGTTTTTTTATAATCTTAAAATAAATTGTTTTTAAAGTTATTTAAGAAAATAGACGAAAATCGACCATTCCCTCCACTTATCTCCGAAACTGCAGAGCCTAAAATTTTGAAAAAAAATACGGAAAATAGTTCTTTATCTGTAAATTACAGCAAAACCTATGAAAAGTCTGTGGTCTTAAAATAACATGGTAAATCTCTCAATATTGTGAGTACAAACTTATATTTACAGTTGGAATGTATGGGAGAACATGTATTTCAACTACAATGTTAAGTTTGTTCTTAGAATAAATTCATCCCAACTACTTCATTGTGCGTGGTCCGACACGTGCGTGTCGGACCACGCACAATGAAGGGACGCACATGCACTCTGTATTAAAAAAAACCGGCCAAGTGCTTGGCCGGTTTTTTTTAATACAGAGGCATCTAGTATAGTTTAGCTTGCTAATAAATTCATCAATCAAGTTATTGTATTTTTACAATAACCTAGATTGTGAATAACTTTATGTACTTAAAGCACAATTTGTAAAGTTACTCTAATGAACACAAACATTTTCCAAAAATATATTTAATTTTCATTGTATCAGACTGCGAAGTCTTTATTCTACGTGACCAGTTTACAGAATGCCTTTTTATTCGCGTCACACTATATTCTCAGGGATGAATTAATTACGAAATGTGTCAAGTCACATCCACGGACGACATAACGAAGAGAGACAAAATTCATTTTTATAACGGGCACGTGTCGTAATTAAAAGATGCATTCTTTTGTTTTAACCATTTTTAGGGTTCCGTACAAAATAATAAAAAGGAACACTTATGGTGTGACTTAGTCAGTCTGTCACAGCTGGATATCTTAAGAACTACTAATGCTATCAACTTGAAATTTAGAACAGTTTTAGATGACGTTTGTCCAACTATTTTGAAAATAATAAAAAATTAAAAAAAAATTTTTTTTTTGCAATAGGTACTGAAAAGGGGTCTTAAAAATTCACCAGTTTTATTTTTAAGTTAAATTGATTGGTGAACCGTGGGGCTTGTACTTGTGGCAAGAGGCTTGTGGCTAAGTAATAACAGCCGAACGAGTCCATCGATCAGGTCAGGTTCCGCTTGCCGCTGTTGGTCCGTGGATAGGTGACCATCTTTACATACCAAGACCCCTCCGTGCCTCGGAAAGCACGTTAAGCCGTTGGTCCCGGCTGTCATTCGTGGATCTTTGACAGTCGTTACGGGTCGTCAGAAGCCCGAAAGTCTGACAACCAGTCTTACCAAGAGGTATCGTATTACCCAGTGAATGGGTTGTGGAGGTCAGCTACGCAGTCGTTCTAAGTAAAATACTAGTATTCAGCTGCATCTGGTTAGCCGACTCCAACATAGTATAGTTGGGAAAAGGCTAATCAGATGATGATGATTGGTGAAACGTATAATGAAAACGTACAAATGAGCAGTGCCAATTTATGCGAGGCAACATGAAATGTAACACACGTTGAATCCTGGTACTTGGTACTTGTTGACAGACCTACACTACCCTCCCAGACCTATTTAAAAATATTGTAAAAGCCAATTATTTTTAATAAAAAAAAAACGACCAATTCGAGCCGTGCAACCCAGCTTCTGACGTTTCATATGTGCTCATGTAGGTTTATGTGAAATAAAATATTAAGGGCACTGCACAACCCTTAAAAACTTTATAATTGGCAATATTTGTCTTAAAAAGTTAAGTACAAAGCCAAAATCATCATAAATATAGGTATAAAATAGTAGTTAGTGAACAAAGGTAGGTACTGTGTTATCAATATGGTTTATTGTTTAAAATATCTTTGAATAAATTTAATTATTTAAACGAAAACAAATAAACTTGTTTCAAACTATGAACTTTTAAGCAATTACTTACCTAAGCCTAAGGCTTCACGCAAGAATCGTTTGAATTAAAAAATATAAGGATTTAAATATAATTCTTATAAATATATTAATTTATAAGATAAAGATCCACAAATTAATTTGTTTTAATTTTTAGACTACTACTTATCTACTTACGTGGAAAAAAAAAGCTCGAAAGGTAATTAAGTAGTAGAGCTTTGTGGAAAATAATTATTTCAGGAAAGAAGTATCTAGAATATCTACTTCAGCCGCAATACATTTTCCCTATTTCAGTCTTTAAGAGCCACCGTAGGTAATGACAGGTACCCCCTGTCATTATCTACGGTGGCTCTTTACTCAACTGAAGCCATTTGAACTTATCCCGCGGGATGAGTTGACTAAATAATTAATTTTATTAGTTTTCCTTTGTCAACTGATCCCACTCTAAAAAAAGATTTTTATTTATATATAAACTAGCTTTTGCCCGCGGCTTCGCCCGCGTGGATGTCGGGAAATATCCCACGGGAACGTACTATCGGGAATTCCTTCCTTATTCCTAGTCTACTTGTTAAAATTTCAGCTTTCTTGGTCCAAGGGTTAGGGACGGGCGTTGATGAGTCAGTCAATCAGTCAGTCAGTCAGGACTTCTCTTTTTATTTATATAGATAGATAGCTTCTGCCAAAATTCTGCAATTCCCTGTTGCTGGTGCATTGCCTGCCCGCGCTCTTATTTCGTTTTTGCTTAGCGATCTTTCTGACTTTTTTTTTTTGTCCGGCCCCTAAGAGTCCTAGAGTGATGTTAAACATGCCTGTAGCCTATAGCCTCACCCCTCCTCCTCTTCCTCTAATCCTCCTCTCACCCCTCACCACATACCCTTCCCGCTAACCCCCCTCCCTCTTTTACCCCTCTCACACCCCGTTCACCGCTTTCCCCTCCCCCTCTACCCTCGCCAACTCCTCCCCTCCCCCTCACCCCCTTCTCCACACCCTGCCTATTCACTACACCCTCCTCCCACACTACAACCTCCTATCCCTCTACCCTAAAGAACTCCTCTTCTCCCCCTCTTCCCCCTCTCCACCTTCTTCCCCGTCACACCCTCCTATCCCTCTCCCCCTCCCTTGATTATCCTCCCCTACTCCCTCCTAATCACACCCTCCCCTTCCCCCTTTCTCTCCTCAGTACCCTCTCCCTTTCCCCTTTCCCTCCTCAACACCCCCTCCCTTGCTCCCCTCCTCCTCTACCCTTCCCTCTGGAGGAAAAACTATGAATGACAAACTTTATTACTTGCTTAGGCAAGTATTTGTGCCAAGTTTCAAGTTAATTAACTGAATGAATAAGATATTTCATATATACCATATTTATTTATATGAAACTAACTTTTGCCAGCGGCTTCGCCCGCGTGTATGTCGGAAATTATCTCACGGGAACCTTTTACCGGGATGAAAAGTATCCTATGTCTTAATCCAGTTTATAAACTGTTTGTATACCAAATTTCATACAAATCCGTTCTGCCATTTTTGCGTGAATGAGTAACAAACATCCAAACATACAAACTTTCACATTTATAATATTAGTAGGAAGTAGGGTAGAAGGATAGTAGGATATGTACACACGTAAAGAAAATTCTTTGAGGAAAAAAATTACACACCATGGCTTGGTTATACTGATAATTATATTAAAAAATCACAGTCGTTTGATTAATAAACAGCTTACTTAATAAAAATAAATAAATATAAATAAATATAAATAAGCAGTGTCAAAATTTTAAGCGGCAGTAGTCTAATGCCTAACTTAGTGCCTAACCTAACCTAACGGTATCGGAGTTTCGATGGAGAAGTCGCGAATTCGATTCCCACTCTTAACTGACTTGAACCCACTCCTAATACAAGCATTTGAAGTTTTGAAAAAAAAACCGTTGTGTTTTCGTAAATCTAATATCTAACACTTTTTTTGTGTCTGTACAAATCATAAAATGTATCAATAGGATCAATTACCCGATTCACATTCATTAGGTCAACTTATCCCGCGGGATAAGTTCAAGCGGCCTCACTTGACTAAAGAGCTACGGTATTGATCAGCGATAGTGCACAAAGTTAAAAACGCTAGGTAGATGATGATGTTTTCCTTCACCGTTTCTAGAGCAGTGGTGATGGAATAATTTACACAAAGTAGGTGAAGTGCCTGCCTGGGTTCGAATCGACGACTACAACTCGTAAGTCGCAGCCATTACCATTCAGCCACCACTACTAACCAGCAGTAATATTGCAGCAGGGTGGCCGTGGTAAGGGTCGCGTATTACGAGTTGGTCGTAGGTTCGGTCGTAGTTCGCTTTACTTTGTGTAAATTATTTCATCACCACTGCTCTCCAAACGGTGAAGAAAGGCATCGTGAGGAAACCGGCATGTCCTAGAATCAAAAATTCGAAGACATGTGACATCTACCAACCCGCACTGGGCCCGCGTGGTGGATTACGGCCCACTCCCTCTCACAGAGAGGAGGCCTGTGACCCAGCAGTGGGAACATTATAGGCTGATTATGCACCACAGCTAAATTGTAAATTTTAATTGTTGAATTAAATGCAAACACAGATTAATACTTACAACAATTAAAAAACTAAAAAAAAACAACCGACTTCCAAAGATAAAACACTACAAAGTGAAAAATAACTATAATTTCGGAAGTCGGTGTCTTTGGTTTTCTATGGTATTTTCGTTTTTGCCACCGCCTTCCGAAATTAAAGTTATTTTTCACTTTGTAGTATTTTTTGGAAGTCAGTTGAATTTTTTTTAAGTTTTTATTTTTCACTTGTTAGTTGTGGTACTTACCCCACACAAATTCGA
This sequence comes from Cosmia pyralina, assembly GCA_946251885.1. NCBI lineage: Eukaryota > Metazoa > Arthropoda > Insecta > Lepidoptera > Noctuidae > Cosmia > Cosmia pyralina. Next base: position 21,558,248 of record OX276346.1, read on the forward strand.
TTACCACTAACTGCAAAAGAAATTAGAACATCATCCACATAAAAAGTGAGAAAAATACGTATTATTGAAGCTAACTCAAAAACTACCCAAGAAAATATAATAAATTTTACATGGGACTAACTCCGAAGTATACCCTCTCGAATAAAATAAGAACCTTTCAAATCGGACTACGCTGTAAAAAGTTATGCATGGTCATACATAAAACAAAAAATATACGTGTCGACTTGACAATCTGCTCCTTCTTTTAGTCGGCTAAAATGTTTTATTACAACTTAGTTGCGAACGGTATAGCACCTATAAAGCTCTAGATACCTTTTTCTAGTTATTTGTTAGTGCCCTTTATAATCACAGCTGGTGCGTTATTTAAGTTATGTTCCACAACATGATCGAGAACTCATTAATCTCACAACAATGGCGAAACATAAATCTAATTCGGTTTAATGGCGTGAAATCACACTTGATATAGAGGCGAGCATTACCAATAATACGGTAGGTAGGCCAGGCCAATATTCCGAATACCCGGAAATCAATCAGGAATGTCGAATTTAGACTCTGTTTTAGTGCAAAAGCTTGTACAACATAACATAACATCACGACTGTAATCTGCGAATGGTTAGGCAGATGTCTAGGTACCTAGACATCTGCCTAACCATTTTTCGCCAGTTATATTTAAGTCTTATATCAGGTTAAGCTACGTTTGCCGCGGTTGGTCCTTGGATAGGTGACCATCTTTAAATACCAAGACCCGTCTGTACCTCGGAAAGTACGTTATACTCGTAACTTTGGTCCCGGCTGTCATTCGTAGATCTTTGACAGTCGTTATTACGGGTAGTAGAAGCCCGAAAGTCTGACAACCAGCCAAGGGGTGGGTGGTGATGTGGGGGTAGGGTTACCAAGGGGTATCGTGTTGCCTAGTAACTGGGTTGTGGAGGTCAGATAGGCAGTCGCTCAATGTAAAATACTGGTATTCAGCTGCATCTGCTTAGACTGGAAGCCGACCCCAACATAGTTGGGAAAAGGCTTGGCAGATGATGATGATGATGTCCCATGTAATATGGTGCGAGACTATGGCCATCAACCGGCGGGCACAAATCCAGACTCTGGGCTACTATTAAGAAATTCCAGATGGAAATACCCAAAAGCTTGTAGCTAGTAATAAAATATCCCCTTTATAATATTATGATGAATATTACGCTTTTACATCTTCTACGAGTATCTGTATAAATAAAAAGAGAAGTCCTGACTGATTGATTGACTGACTCATCAACGCCCAGCCCTTGGACCTAGAAAGCTGAAATTTTGCACAGAGGTTCCGTTTATAACGTAGACAAGGAATAAGGAAGGAATTCTCGGTAGTACGTTCCCGTGGGATATTTTCCGACATCCACGCGGGCGAAGCTGCTGCCAAAAGCTTCGATGAATAAGTTTCGATGCTGCTTTGACAGATTTACAGACAAACGTTGAGCTTAAGTTGAAATGTTTAGACGCTTTGTCGAGACTAAGCCACAGAGGTATTGATTAATGGTAGTTTTAAGGGTTCCTGTAGGTATCTTTATTTTTACCTATGGGTAAAGCATACGCAGAAAACGTACAGTGCCCTGCGTGTCCAGTACAATAACGCGTTCAGGATGTTGATGGGGTTGCCACGGTTTTGTAGCGCATCAGGTATGTTTGCTGAAGCTCAAGTAGATGGCTTTCAAGCGATACAACGCAAAAGAATAGCGTCTCTGATGCGCCGCATACGGGGCAGCCCCAATAGCGTCCTGCAGCTTATTGCAGGGAGAATGGATGTGGATTGCTCCTTAATGCAGCATTGGACAACACTACATCTGCGAGTAATGCGGTCCTGATTCAATGTTTTTATTGTGTTGTGTCTATGTCTGTTTCTTGTGTTCGTGTTATATTTTTTTTTTTTAATGTATGGATGGTTACAATAACTGTGATGTACATTGTAATTTATCTGAAATAAAATGAATGAATTGAATTTATACAATTCAGCACGATATGAATAGCTCAACTATTCTTATAAGGTAGGTCGATCAACCTGTCAGTCATTTCCTAAATAATATAAAAATATAGGTACCCACTTATGACGCAGATATTATATGCCAACGGCCTTAAGTTTTTAGCATGCGTGTTCTGTGCTGAGCTCACGCAATTCGTCCACCCAGTAATAGGACTCGCCCATCAAAGAGCGCTGTCCCAAATTTGAGTTATTATTAATTTACTACACATAAACCGAAAATATTAAAACACGTATACTAAAAGATAAATCATTAAATTATCTTTAAAAAGGTGAAGGTACAATAAATAAATAAATAGGTACGCTTGATAGTTTTTGCGTGATTCTCAGTTTTTTATCCGCGTAAGACATAACTTTGCTAACTAATTACACAATATAATATAACTTCCGAGCTTCAGTGTGCGTATCATCTGTATGCAGATGACTTGCAGTTGTACTGTCAAGTGAGGGCTGATGAATTACCTGACGCTATCGACAAGTTAAATAGGGACTTGACAGTAATAAAAACCTGGTCTGATAGATTTGGCGTTGCAGTAAACCCAAATAAGTGTCAAGCGATCATCATTGGGGAGTTCTCGTAGTATTAGTAAGGTGGATAGTAACACATTGCCACCGGTTCTCTTCAATAGTACGATCGTTCCGTTTAGCACTGACGTGAAGGACCTAGGCTTGCACATCGATTGTACCCTGAACTGGCGTACTCAAGTCGCTAAAAAAATTTATTACCATCCAGTACCAAGACAATGCTTGTGCAGTCCTTAATTTTCCCTATCATCGACTATGGTGATGTGTGCTACTATGACCTGAATGCAGATATCCTCAACAAACTTGACCGTCTTCTTAATAACTGCATTCGATTCGTTTTAATCTGCGTAAATATGATCATGTCTCTGCGCATCGGGCGCTCCTAAAGTGGTTGTCTATACGCCAGCGCAGAGAACAAAGGGCGCTGACCACCTTGTTTTCATTTCTTGACTCTCCCGCTTCCCCTAGTTATCTAGCTCCCCACTTTCAGATCATTTGCGCCAACCACAATAGAAATCTACGTTCATCTCACAATCGTCTTCTTCTATGTCCCACTCACCGTACAGACTTCATTCACTCTTCTTTCTTCATTCAGTCCATCTCTCTGTGGAATGCGCTCCCTCAGGAAATCAGGATGGTAACCAATCGATTATCCTTTAAAGTTAAAGTTCGTGAGCACATTCGCAAGAAGTTGGCAGTATCATCACAACGATAATGTTTTTCCCATTGTTTGTCTTATTTGTTTTAGCTTATTCGTGTATTAGTGTATATTTATTTGTTCTTATATATTATTTATATATAATTAGGTATACATTATTATATTTATAGTTTGTAATAGGTATATGAGTATCTTTATATTTGAATAAACATTTATTCCTTAATTTTTCATCATTGCACCTGCCACTGTTTGTCTCTGCATCACCCAAAGGTTGACTGGTAGAAAATGCCCATGGCATTAAGTCCGCCTCTGTATATTTGTGTGCTTGAAGTATTAAATAAATAAATAAATATAAACAAAATAAAATATTCTCCTAAAAACATGTAATATTAAGTTATTAAGAAAATGCTCTATTTTTACATAATTATATTTTTTCGAAATCATTAGCAGTATCCGTATATACGTGATCTTCAGTTTAAAATAATTACTTAAAAGTTGGTTATATCGTCATCTATAAGATGGCGCTTAAGTAGCGAATATTTTTATTTTTAAACTTTTTAAATTTTCGCGATTTACCGCTGAGCTGTCATCAGTCCTCCCGTGACCACGATCGCTGCACGGCGGTCGAAACGTCGGGAAACAAGTAGGTACCTGTTTACCTCGTAAAAAGGAATATCGCGAGAAGACCCGTTCTCAGTTTTGTTTATTTTTATTTTTATTGTTTTCATTAAAAGATCAGCAACTGATGTACCTACCTACACATACAAAGCTCAGCAAGTCTCAGTAAAAGCCTCAGGGAACAAGGGATTACAACAATTGCAAGAAAAACAGTAATTTTAGTTCCGAAAAACTCTTTGCTTTACAATTCTAGCTTCTACGTTCCAAGGGCGAAAGTAATCCATTTACGAAGACTTAGCTATCAAATATATTTGATGGATGTGTGTTACTAAAACCTTTATACATACATTTCGTCCTGTTTTTTTACCCGACTGCGGCGAAGCCCAAAACGACGGTATGTTTTTATCCAATTTTGCGTTTGCCACCAATATCTCGTAGGTTCTTATTTGCAGTTTCTTTCGATAGTTGTTAGTGCGATGATGCCGTTGGGGCGATGGATGGAAATAAGTAACGATATTGGTTCCCAAATGATGGAATATAATTAATTTAATTTAACATTAAAACATAAAGGTACTTAATTCGTGAAAAAATAATGATGACATATTTCTTGGCAAAAAAATAACAGTGAAAAAAGTTAAAGACGGCGCGCGCCTGTCGTCTGCGCGCCTCGGTTGCGCAGTCTTCTGGAATCTTCCACGTTGACATACGGCGATTGCATATATGTGCATGTACTTGCACACATATGCGAGGCGTTAACAATAGTGAACGAGACGAACTTAATGAAAGTTTTAACAGAAACTTAACAAGTATGTTAATCTTACACAGTTCGAAACCGCGATATCAGTCGTGTACTAAGTTAGAACTTCGCTATTGTTCGCAACTAGTTTCAGTTCTTCTAGAGATAAACAAAGGTCACGTCTTAAAGAGTTGTGTGATTTTATTCGTAATTGATTTTTTGCTTTTATTGCGTGAAAACCATCACAATTACGTTTACCTTTCGTCTTGAGAAATGCATTTTTAAGTAAGAGTCGAACGAGACAGGTTTTTCGTGCTCGGCAGAGACATAAACCGAGAATAAAATAAAATCTCGGCCGAGACCGTGAGCCGGAACCGAGAATAGATAAATTTTGAAAAAAAAAATTAATATGTGCTAATTTTGCATATTATACATATATTTGCGAGTGTAATAGTTTTATCATTTAAAAATTTAAAATTAAACAACACGATGTTGCACAAAAAAAGCAATTTTGGGCGTCTTCACCCTTCAAAGAGTGTTTCTGCTTAAGAGGTAGGCGGCGCTGATAAAAACTTTTTTGCTGCAGGTCTAAGTACTTTATAACGTGACGAATATCCAGTAATCATCATCATCATTCTCCTGCCCTTATCCCAATCTATTTGGGGTCGGCGCAACATGTTCTTTTTTCCATACTTCTCTATTATTCGTCATCTCGGTAGTCACCCCCTTTCTAGCCATGTCATCTTTCACACAATCAATCCACCGTTTCTTTGGTCTTCCCCTACTCTTATAGCCAGTACGAATACCCAGTACTCTTACATATTTGCATTTCTTTGCAGTCTTGACTCTCTCAGAAAGCTATCAAGCACTATATTTCGATCACAGCATTTGAACTGTTTTCGTCACTGGTCATTGACTCATCTTCAAACTCTATGGAATCATGCGCAGCGGTAAATTTAAATTACCATACAACAGTCTCGGTTATGGCCGAGTATCTCGGCGATTTTTAGCTCAATTTTGAGAACCAATATCGAGTTCTCGGTTGGATTTGTAGCCGAGGATACCGAGACCGAGACCGAGACCGAGATCTCGGTCGAGCCTTACATTTAATTACAAGGACTTTGTTATATTTTCAGTTTTTATTTATTTTATTGCTTCACTAAAAATTGTTTCAGTGGTTTTATGCTTATGGGTAACATGCAAAAATGTATATAATATTTTGTAATGTTATTTCCAATTTGTAGAGGAGCTTGTTGCAGAGGAGCTCGTGGCTAAGTAATAACAGCCGTACGGGTCGATCCATCAGGTTAAGCTACGCTTGCCGGGGTTGGTCCGTGGATTGGTGACCATCTTTACATACCGAGACTCCTCCGTGCCTCGGAAAGCACCATAGATATATGAAAGCACGTTAAGCCGCTGGTCCCGGCTGTCATTCGTGGATCTTTGACAGTCGTTACGGGTCGTCAGAAGCCCGAAAGTCTGACAATCAGTCTTACCAAGGGGTATCGTATTACCCAGTTAATGGGTTGTGGAGGTCAGATAGGCAGTCGCTCCATGTAAAATACTGGTATTCAGCTGCATCCAGTTAGACTGGAAGCCGACCCTAACATAGTTGGGAAAAGGCTAGGCAGATTGATTGATATTTGCAATTTGTGCAACAATCACTTACGTTACAGTAAACTCCGTATGCATAAAGAAGTTGTACAAAAAAAAAAACTTTAACTATAACTTACAACCAAATAAAGGTTACTTTCATTTACCAAAGAACAATACAATATTATTATTAGGTTATGTGTTTATTATAAGTCACTTTAACATAAGTGGCGAAATGTGAGTGTACTATAGGTACCTACTCATCTGCCTAACCGTTCGTGGGAAACCAGCGTGATGTTTTGTTATGGGTGCAATTAAAGTTCCCAATGCTCGAATGAATGTTGAGAACCTGCTCCAGTAGTGCTATTCTGTAAAAATCTCACCGTGATAACTCAGGTGAAGTGAGCGTGAAGTGAGCCGTCATTCCACCTGATGCTAGGGGTTGACACTATTGACAGTTCACTTTAAGATCACTTCACTTATGTTTTCACGGTGAAATATTTACAGAATAGCACTACAGTACTATATTATTTAAGTGAAAAATATTCTAACAAAATGGTAGGAGAGTCGCTTACAGCAAATCTTCTGAGTGACGTTTCCTAATTTTGTTACCAGGATGGCAGACGTACTAAGCAATCGTTCATCCCTTTGCAGTAGAGAGGAGTAAAGCCAATTTTCTGAGAAATATTCTGTTTACGGTTCCAGCCCACATCTACTTAAAACTTATTGATAGTCCTAGCAAAATAAATTTTTCTCCAAGAAAAAGTGATTGAAATGAAAAGGGGAATTTATTTACATCTGCTGATATAGGAGTGGCAAGACACTTTGTTTTTTTTTATAGTTTTTTAGTACAATTAGATATTGGTGCCATTTCTCTTGTCACAAATGCCTCTAAACTAGACTAAAAATCACTAAAATTTAGTTTATTCCTGTCAAACGACGATTTCCCACTCTGAAATTGACTAAAGTGACACAACTTAACTATATTTTAGTTTGACAGGACTAAGATTGTAGGGAGTTATTAGTTTAGTGAAAATGGCAATTTTGCTATTCTGAATTTGACTGTTTTCACCTAAAATTTTAATTGTCAAACTAAATCAGACTATATTTAATCGCGATTAAAAAGGTGTGGAATAAAATTAGTTGACATGAACTAAAATTCACACCCGAGACCTTGACTTCGCATGCAAAAACAGTAGTGTATTTTTTTCTTTTCTTTTGCATATATCTCGAAAACGGTGAGTCCTATCGCAAAAATAATGAAAATTTGGCCCCCCTTTATAAGACTCATAAACCCCTATGACTCAACATGTAGGTACCAAAAAAAAAGGTACTTACATTCCATATAAAACACGTTGAAGCTGCCCCCTCCCTGCGCCCCTCCATCTCTAAAAGATATTTGTCCCGGTAACGACAGCGATGTTGGTGAACAAAATATGACAAGCCTTGTCACTTCATAGTGATTTCGTTAGTTCCAATTAAAGCCACCGGGTCAAATATACTACAGGCACTATACCACGTGGAGTCACGATTGTCAAACTCGATTTTAGTTGTGTCAAAATTGTTATTAATTTAGAGGTTTTTTTTTGCAGAATAGTCTAAGATTCTCATAGCAAAAAGTAAGGAATTTTACTGATAGTTTAGTTCGGTGTACAACAGAATCGGCACCATTATTGTCGAAATAATTAACAATAAAATGCTTATATCAATAAATTACACTACCTACTAATTATTTACACTTTTTACAAAATTAAATGCAAAGTAAACAGATAAATACAAAATCAAAATTACACTACGCCGATGTTCGCCCGTGCGTAAAAATATCGCGGCGATTTTTTTTCGCGCACTGTATTTTCAACGCTCTGCTTAGCGCCGAGAGTTGAAAATCAAACAGTGTGTTTTTTCGACGCGCTGGGGTGCACTTTGTTGTTGTTAGGTTGGATTCTCGAAGCCCGGCTCAACACCGAGAGTTGAAAATCCAGTGCGCGATAAAACCCAGCTGCGATATTTTTACGTCCGTGCGAACGTCGGCTTAGGAGTCAAAGTACTCGTCCGCATCGCTGTCATCCCGAAACAGTGGATTGGCAGCATTGCGACGTTGAATGGCAATGCTAATTCGTGCAATAAGTAGGTATTAGCTGTAGACGTGTTCTAAATTTTAAAAAAAATTATGCTAAACCTATTAGATAGCCTTTGCCATTAAACGTGGTATGCTGCTAGTTTTATATGTTGTTTGTTTGTATAAAGTTGCAATTATATCAGTAAATCATCATCATCTGCTTAGCCTTTTCCCAAATATATTGAAGTCGACTTCCAGTCCAAACAGATGCAGTTCAATACCATACATTTTTACATACTGTAGGTTACATGAGAACATAAGTGAGTAAAGCTAACTTTTCCAACAAGGAGAGACAACCCACTTTTCTATCACCTTTTAGGACACATAAGAGACACAGTAAGTCGACATTCGCACGGACGTAAAAATATCACGGCGATTTTATTTCGCGCACTGGATTTTCAACACAAGAGTTGAAAATCCAACAGTGTGTTTTTTCGTCGCGCTAGAATGCACTCTATAGTTGTTAAGTTGGATTCTCAACGATCGGCTCAACAACGAGAGTTTTAAATTCAGTGCGCGATAAAATCCCGCCGCGATATTTTTACGTCCGTGCCACATCAGCTTAGTGTAAATAAAAATAGTAAAAAAAAAATATTTGTCAACTTGAATATGAGGCTTTTGCTTACATTGCTTTCTGAGTGTATTTTGTAATTTTTATTTTTTCTAATGTGCGTTTTATTTGTGCAGAATAAATAAATTTGCTTTCTTTTCTTTCTTTCTTTAAGTTTTCTATGCTAAACAGGACGGGTTGAATTAATAGGAACGTCTGAACATAAAACCACCCTTTGCGCATTCAATTTTTCACTACTCTCATACAGGATCAGATAAAAGACAAGGAAAAGGCACCACATGTCATACAGTCATCCACCGTACAAATAATTAGATGGCTCCAATTTAAAAGCTCGCATCTGCTATCGGAAGAGTCATATTTGTACCCGGATGGAAGGTCTAATCTGTCCTGGATCTGATGCCTGCAGGTTCCCGTTATTAATCACGTTTCCAGGGAAATAAATGGCATTTTCCTCATCTGACATAATCACGTGACAAGTTGAATTTCATTTGTTTCCGAATATGCATGGTAACCGTTTTCCTTTTCGGAGTCAGTAAAAAACCGGCCAAGTGCATGTCTGCCTACGCACAATGAAGGGTTCCGTAGATGGGTTGAATTTATGCCAAGAACAAACTTAACATTGTAGTTGAAAAACATGTTCTTCCATACATTCCAATTGCAAATGTAAGTTTGTACGCACAATATTGAGAGATTTACCATATTACATATAATAGGTCTTTATCTATGAAATTGCCGTTTTGTATGAAAAAATTTAAACAAATTTTTTTCATGCATTTTTTATTTGTATTAATCGAAGTAATCACCCATGCAATCAATGCATCATTGCCAACGCAGTGGCAGTTTATTGATGCCCTTCTTAAAGAAATCAGCTGGACGGGAGGCAACAAATTCTTCAAAGGCATTTTGTACTGCCTCTCGGGTATTGAATTTTTTTCTCGCCAAGTTATCCAAATTCTGGAAAAAGTAGTAGTCTGTAGGCGCAAGGTCTGGTGAGTAGGGTGGATGACGGAGAGCTTCCAACCCCAGTTCTTGCAACTTGGAGACCGTCTGCTGTGCAGTATGAGGTCGCGCGTTGTCGTGCAGGAGCAGCGGAGACGAGCGATTGACCAATGCTGGTTGGAGATGTGCCAGCTTCTCCATCATTGTGTTCAGTTCTTCACAGTACACATCTGAAGTAATGCTCACCCCGTTCGGTAAGAAGCTGTGATGAATCACACCGGCGCTAGACCACCAAACAGTGACCATCACTTTTCTAGGGGTAAGTTTTCGTTTAGGGCATTGTTTAGGTGCTGAACCAGGATCCAACCAACTTGCAGAGCACTAGCGGTTATCAAACAGAATCCATTTTTCATCGCAGGTAACAATGCGGTTCAAAATTCCTTCATTTGTGTGTCTGTTGAGCAGTGCAAGGCACGTCTCGACGCGTACTTCGCGCTGGCGATCATTGAGTTCGTGGGGCACCCATTTGTCAAGCTTTTTTACCTTGCCAATTTGACGCAAATGGACCAATATTGTTTTGACGCTAACGTCGAAAGCTGCTGCTAATTCAGCCGTAGATTGTGTATCATCAGCTTCCACAATCGCCTTTAATTCGTCATTGTCGACCAAAGTCTTCGGACGACCGCGAGGTTCATTTTTCAGGTCGAAATTTCCAGAACGGAAGCGAGCAAACCAATAACAAGTGGTGCGTTGGTTTGTAGTGTTAGCTCCGTAAACGTCGTTGATGTTGCGTGCCGCTTATGCCGCGTTGCTGCCACGACGGTACTCATATTCCATAATTACTCGAATTTTTAACGTATCCATGATGACGAAAAAGATTGAAATGCGATGAAAATGTAACACTAATCAATAAACAAATGAATACTTTTGGAAAAAAAAATCCATGTTTTTAAAATAAAATTAATTTGAAATTAGAATTCTTAGCCAAACAAAAATTATTTTGATTTGAAATAGTAGTTTGAAAAAGTACTGCAGAAAGGCAATTTCATAGGTAAAGACCTAATATTTTAAAATTCATGTATACCAAACAACTAAATCGGTTCGTTAGATTCGGAGCAAATTGGCTGTGACAGACGGACGGATAGACATACGAGTGATCCTATAAGGGTTCAGTTTTTCCTTTTGAGGTACGGAACCCTAAAAAGGAATAGAGGTAATATATTGTTACTATTATGGCCATTCTATCCTTACGTGGGTGCTGATAGTGGTGAATCAGGGATTATTTTCAGGTGGATAGATAGCTGTCCGCTGGTTCACTAGTGACACGTATCAAAGTAGGTCTGTTGGTTTTTTTTTTTTTTTTGTAATGTGAATTGTGTATAATAATGCGAGTAGTCACATTGTATTTCCTAGGTCTTATAATTAATTTTCTGATAGTTCGACATATTTGTCAAAAAATTACAAAATTTATACATTACGACGTGCTGTTATACAGCAGAATATGTAGTACTAGCTTTTGCCTGCAGCTTCACCCGCGTGGATGTCGGAAAATATCCCACGGGAACGTATTACCTGGAATTTCTTACTTATTCCTTGTCTACATTAAAAAGGGAACCTCTGTGCAAAATTTTAGCTTACTAGGTCCAAGTGCTTGGGCTGGGCGTTGATGAGTCAGTCAATCAGTCAGTCAGTCAGGACTTCTCTTTTTATTTTTATAGGTAGAATAGATAAATATTTTAATAAGTCCAATGGTAAATTAGTTAATAATATTATCTAGTTTCATCATCTGCCTATCCCTTTCCCAACTGTGTTGGCTTCCAGTCTAACCAGCAGCATACGGTTACCATCTGTACTCTTGGTAAGACTGATTGTCAAACTTTCGGGCTTCTGACTACCCGTAACGACTGTCAAAGATCTACAAATGGCAGTCGGGACCAACGGCTAAATGTACTATCCGAGGCACGGAGTGGTTTCGTTAAGTACTGGATGGTCACCCATCCACGGACCGACCTTGGCAAGCGTAGCTTAGGCATCAATCAACCCGTGCGGCTGTTTTTATTTAGCCATTAGATATATAATACTTGTTAGAGGAGCTCGTGGCTAAGTAAAAACAGCCGCACGGGTCGATTCATCAGGTTAAGCTACGGTTGCCGGGGTTGGTCAGTGGATGGGTGACCATCTTTACATACCGAGACTCCTCCGTGCCTCGGAAAGCACGTTAAGCCGTTGGTCCCGGCTGTCATTCGTGGATCTATGACAGTCGTTACGGGTCGTCAGAAGCCCGAAAGTCTGACAACCAGTCTTACCAAGGGGTATCGTATTACCCAGTTACTGGGTTGTGGAGGTCAGATAGGCAGTCGCTCCATGTAAAATAATGTTGCATCCGGTTAGACTGGAAGCCGACCCCAACATGGTTGGGAAAAGGCTAGGCAGATTGATTGAGATAGATAATACTTGTTTGATAATATGAGGTATCCAATCCTGTTAATATACCAAAACAATTTTGATTAACTAACCAAAATCAACTGTATCTGTCATGTTCGAATTTGATGACACCCAGTCTGGCAGTTGCCTCGTTATTTGGCCTAAGCTATTTACTTAATTGCCTATTGTTAGCTAGATTGAATATGGATGCTCTGATACATATTCAAGTTTGTATTTGCACAATCACTTGTTTGTGCTTCCATTTGAAGCTGAGGACGGATAATCAAGAGTCAGTTGACAGCTATATTGCCTGTGCATTTTGTTATTTGGTGGAGTGCAATTTTAACTAAATCAGAAAAGCTGATGCGTTTGTTGTAACATTACTTTCTTGAATATGATTCGTCGAGTCGTTGAGCTACAAAATTACTGATATATGCGTGCACTGACAGGATAGGTCCACTTAAATATGTGTGGTTCTATTTTCAAAAGACTATTCAGACACTAACCTCCATGGTCCTCACATGATGTGTCCAAGATAATGTCTGCATTTTAAAACTGTTTCTTTTCGCGGTCTTTGTTTTATTCTGGTGATTTCGTCTTACCTTTTAGGTTCGAACATACTCGATTATTTAATTTTGCTCGGTCATCTTCATTCTCCAACATGTCACACCAAGGTCACGAAGGTTAATCTATCAGTGAGACAGCACATCGCTAAAGTCCCATTATTTCTAAACACTACAATTTAAATAAACTTCTGAGTTTGTTGCGGTGTTTCTTCTCAAAGTAGTCGGATAGGAAATATCGAACCCACCTAGCTTAAAAAATATATTATTAGTAAATATAATAAATTACCAGATGACATCAAAAATGAACAAAAATTTAATATCTTTATAAATAAACTAAAACAATTTCTAATCAGTAAATGTTATTATAATGTGCATGAATATTTAAATGATAAATTTAATAAATAAATAAAAATACCAAAAAAACGCAATACTAGTATATAATACCAATAATAATAAATGTATAAATTAAATAAATATTAATGCATAAATTAAATATATAAGTTGTACAAATTATATGATACAATTAGTAGTTAAGTCCACCTACCTACACAAAACGAAAAGTATTTTATTATTGAAGTTGTAAACAAATATTTATAGTAGCCCTCCTCCTAATTTTTAATTTTTATGTTGTTATGCCCGACAGGGCCCACAATGCTCCAAAATTTTGTATGTAATTTTTATGTACCTACCACCTAAGTTCACATTGTGGAATGCAATAAACGTATTGAGTATTGAGTATTGAGTATTGAGTAAATATTGTCGTGTGCTAAAACAAAAATAAAAATAAATTATTGGTTTTGGATTGGTTCTGTAAATGATAAAAGATCATTCAAGACAGATAATTGTGTACAGTCAACAAAAGAGATATCTAGGCAGGGTATACTAACATATTTGTATGTGAATTGCTTCATGTTCAATTTTATATATATTACTTTGTTTTTGCATTACTCCTACATTGTAACACACCAACACAAAATTGTATATTGTCACGAAATTGAACATGAAGCAATACACATACAAATATGTTAGTATACCCTGCCTAGATATCTCTTTTGTTGACTGTACATATTTCTTTGCATATGCTGAAGACCATGAACGCATGGTTTGAGTGAATAAAACTACCACGTATCCCAGTTTCTGCTGAAGTTAGAGAAGTTTTGTAGGCTTTCCTCTGACATACAGTTAGAATAATAAGACATTATGTTGCTATTAAACTGGAGAACAGAGTTTGTTAAATGTGCTCATTTAGGAATGGGATTTTCATAGATATTAAAAGTATTTGTAGTTGTCTGCACAAACTACACAAACCTATCTAAATTTTAAGTTTAAAATTTATCCTAAATTATGTAACGCCCCAAAGTAGGCACCTAAACTCCCAAAGGTAATCTAATGAAATGTTTTCCTAAACCATAATCTACCACGGATTAAGCGATTACAATTAGTGTTAAGCATTTGAAACTATGTTCGGGATAAGTGGCGGGTTTAACTTAGATAAAATTACACTAATGGTTGGTGTCGTGAAAGCTAATTAAAAGGACATCGAGAAGATGAGTGGCCTGATCACGAGCAATTACAGGTTGTTACAACTCTTCAATTAGAATATTACACTTGCCTTTACTGAAACTCAAACCATTTACCAATTACAGGCACTTTTGTATTGTCAAAGAGTCGGTCAGTTGAGTCAGACAGTTGAAGCTATTTGTATTCCAAAACGTAGATTTCTATGGAGAAGAACGGGCAAGGAACTCCACGGACACTCTTTTAAATCAACAAATTACAAAATCCTGGGTACATTACTCTTGTTGCTTAGTAAAAAATGTGAGAACAATGTCAAAAAAAAAAATATAGTAAAAACAATTCAAAATATAAGATTAAAAATAAGCCCTCCATATGTCTCAACTGACGGCGCCCGTTCACTAACATGACGCCTAGATCAGTACCATCCAGCTCAACCATTTTGTAGAGAGCCGAATGACCCGACACACGCGACACCATCAGCGAGACATTTAAGCTGACGTGCGCACGGACGTAAAAATATCGCCGCGATTTTTTTTCGCGCACTGGATTTTAACACTCTGCTTAGCGCCGAGAACTGAGAATCCAACAGTGTGTTTTTTCAACGCGCTGGGATGCACTCTGTTGTTGTTAGGTTGGATTCTCAATGCTCGGCTCAACACCGACAGTTGAAAATCCAGTGCGCGATAAAATCCCGCCGCAATACTTTTACGTCCGTGCGAACGTCGGCTAAGTGAGCATGACACATACTCAATAGGAATGTTGCCTTACGAAAACGACTTGCCATAATACGTGGTGTGAAATGACCCATCACACAGCCTTTATTTATGCATTCTGTACATCAAACTGAGTAACATAGAGCAATAATTATTGTTTCGCAACGACTTTTATATCTTTAATCCCGCACGTCACGCAACTTTGAACTTAAGTTGCTAATAAATGGGCAATATTGTGTGTGGCTGCAACATAGTGGCCGGCAACATCTATTATATGTATAAAATAAATAAAAAGAGAAGTCCTGACTGACTGATTGACTGACTCATAAACGTTCTGCCCAAACCCTTGGACTTAGAAAGCTGAGATTTATCACAGAGGTTCCCTTTATAATGTAGGACAAGGAATAAAGAAGGAATTCCCGGTAGTACGTACCCGTGGGATATTTTTCGACATCCACGCGGGCGAAGCCGCGGGCAAAAGCTAGTTACCAACAATACCAACCAGACTATGCAATTTTGCAGTAATGTCCCGGCCATATAGCTACACATGTTTGGTATGGCCATGCATTTTCACATGTAGCCGGCAACATTGCCGATCGATCGCTTCACATTCGAAAATTCTGAAATATTGCCGGGCCAGATAAATTGTAGTTTTGTTTTCCGGTATATGTGCATCCCTTTCTGACGCTAGTTACACGATAATTTTTCATCAAGGCTTACTTCTTGACTTAAATCATCTAAAATTTCGCGCCTATTGAAGGAAGGTCGAATCCACAATCTTGTTTCTTCCTTTTTATTTTAAAAACAATTTAAGAAGCTGGAACACATGTTCCAGTGAAACTACACTTGTAGTTTCATCAGCTATTATTGCCTAATTGTGTAGCCCGTTTACGAGTGTGAATCATGGGTCATATACACTTCTGGACACATCTTTTGGCCCACCTTGTATTTTCAGTTTCGTTTGGTCCTAGCTAAAATTTTATATTAGGTCGAGCAAAAAGTTTTTATGCAGTTTTGAACCTGGCACATTCACAATTTCATTCAATAGTCTTTTTTTGAATTTCGAACACAGAATTTAAAGAAACAAAAGACAATTTGGAGCCTGTTTGTTGATATCAAACAATCGAATACTAAGAAAACTTGGTTTTATTGGTTTACTTGGATTTAATTCTTGAAAAAGTGATTGATATCTTTGGTTTTGCAACAAACATTACTTATTCTTAACATTAAGGTGAGGTTCTATCAATAATCTATGGATACTTCACCTGAAGTCGCCGCCCAAGCTGTGGCACTTATTCAGGCCGGACACAGCCAAAGAAACGTGAGTGCTCAACTTAATTTAAGTCGATCTGCGGTCCGAAATGTTTATCGTAGGTACCTAGAGACTGGCGGCTTTGTTCGTCGCCAAGGAAGGCCACGATCTCGGGTCACAACTGAAAGGCAGGATCGATTCATCGTGACGACCAGCTTGAGAAATCGTCACCTTACCTCCATTGAGATACAAAACCAACTTCGCGACTTCCACGGAGTATCTGTGAGCGCTCGAACTGTTCGGAGAAGGTTAAAAGAACGCGATATGGTACCACACAAGCCAGCTAATGGCCCCAAACTAACGCGAGCCCACCAAACAGCGCGCCTTCATTTCGCACGCAGTCATTTAAATTGGACACAGCAAGATTGGAGCCGTGTACTCTTTTCTGATGAGTCTAAAATTGTGTTACATGGCAATGATGGAAGGAAGAAGGTCTACCGACGTAAGGGAGAGCGTTTCGCACAATGCTGCTTTGAAGAGAGGGTTGCTTATGGCGGTGGCTCATGGACTGTCTGGGGCGGTATATCCGCGAGCGGCAAAACTCAACTTGAGGTTGTTACAGGACCACGGCTGCCAACATTAAATGCTGAAAGGTACATTCGTGAGTGCTTAGAACCTCACGTGATACCATACGCGGACTATGGGGGCCCAAATTTCCTTTTTATGCATGATAATGCAAGAGCCCATGCGGCCGGCATCGTCAGGGAATATCTTCGGGATATTAACATCACAGTTATGGACTGGCTAGCCAGAAGCCCAGACATGAACCCCATTGAGCACATGTGGGACGAGCAAAACAGACGTGTTAGGGCTCGTCAGCCAGTTGCCCAGACGATGCAGGAGTTGAAAACTGCCATAGAAGAGGAATGGGAGATGATCCCTCAAAATTTCATAGAGCGGTTGATAAACTCTATGTCTAATCATATGAGAGCTGTGGTAGATGCCCATGGAGGCAACACGCGTTATTAAATTAAACCTTTATTTGATAAAACATGTTTTTTATTCAAAAATCAATTGCCTTTAACAAGGCGCATATCCGACTTGTTAGGCGTAGCTCCATGTCGTATGGTATTCTGAATTCAAATTTAAAACAATACGATCGAAAAAGATGGTAAAATGTATCAGGTTTAAAACTGCATCAACAGTTTTTGTTCAATCTAGCAATCATATTTCGGTAGGGGCCATCGAAACCTAAACTCTAAGGTGGGCCAATAGATGTGTCCAGAAGTGTAGTTGCAAATACATATTGCAATATATGGCCCAGCCATAGACTGCTCAGCCATAAGCTGTAATAAAATGAAAGTATAGCCCGTTTAGGAGCGCCTTTAACGGTGAATGCAAACGGTACAGGGGTTGTGGGCGTATTTAAAGTTAAGTTATAATATTTAAAACATATTCGTCGTATTCGTGAATAGATATAAAAATGTTGGAACTTTGACTTTCAATCCACAGTAATTAGAAGGTTCTCAGGTTTGGTTTAGCACAAAAAAAAAAACACAATTGCATAGTACAAGAGACTTTCAGCATCGTTAAGCGTTTTTTACACCCGTTATACTAGATAAACTGATTAACTAGCAGTAGCCTAATTCCGTAACACACTTACAATTGCTATGCATTTTGACAATTCAAGAACGTTCAACGCGTTATTTACGTAAAAATTTCAAACAAAATTTTCAAACACATGGACCAATAAATAGGTCATGAATGTCCTTAAAAATTCTTTATATCACAAGTGTGTTACGCAATTGGGGTCATAGTTCAACGTTCTGAATATTAATTGTGATAAGCGTAAAATCACCAAAAGTCACGTATCCAATACTTTTTATTTCACTCTACTCTGTATTGACTTAAATAAAAAAACCAGTTATTATAAAAGAAAAATTGCATCATTAATAAACTAAAACTTTTTTGTACAGAGAGAAGGAAGCGACGCAGAGAAGCTAACAATCCAGGCTGCCACACAGACCGCTAGCGGTCGCTACACGTGCGAAGTGTCTGCGGACGCACCGTCCTTCCAGACCGCGCAAGTGCACACGCACATGTATGTTGTGGGTGAGTCTATTCTTCTTAGATTGTATCAATAATTTAAGCGGTCACATGAACCGCTGGCGGTCGCTACACGTGCGAAGTGTCTGGGGACGCGCCGTCCTTCCAGACCACGTAAGTGCACACGCACATGTATGTTGAGGGCGAGACCGCTAGCCGTGGCTACACGTGTAGTGTCAGCCGACGTGCCTTTCTTCCAGACTACGTAAGTACACACGCACATGTATGTTATATTTATATAGGTCAAAGTGACCGCTAGCAGACGCTATACGTGCGAAGTGTAGCAGCTGCACTTTGCTTGACAGGTAATCCAAAGACGAATGTAAACATTTATAGCACAAAGCCGTTTCGGTCCCCAGCTACAGCGGTAGCGATAAACAAACAAATAACAAAATGAGTAGCAGAGTAGAAAAGGGAAGAATGCATACCATGGCACTCTTGACTACTGGTCGCACGTTTAGTTCTAGCTGCAAAAGGCTCAGTTGATTGATTGATGCATGTGTAGAGTCAATTTAGGTCAAACACTAAATCAAAGTCGTACATAGTTAAAAATCACGACACTTGTGATTTCTAACCCGAGTATTTATAAAAATGAAACACGAAATAACGTTGTAGCAAAAACAACCAACAGTCCATATTATTTTTATGAGAATAAAGAGAACATGTTACTAGATTTTCATGAATAAAAGGGTAAGAGACTATATCATAGATAGCTTGAAATAGGGTTAAATATACAGACCTTATCATCAAACTGTGGTGAACCCATTCTGAAAGGTAAAGTGCTCAATATATTTTTCCTTTCTTCGACCTAAAACACCTTTAGATACACAAGGCGGTAAAACTGTCATCCAATCAGCCTTTTCAAAAGTGTCACACTTTATAGACTACAGCCTAAGGGATAGACTATAGTCTAAGGGCCTTACAGAAGCAGTAAAATACGTTAAGGGTGACACTGTTTTACGCAAGCAATGCGTTCAGAACGTGAGGGTTTTGTATTATAGTCTGATGGATATATTTTCACCTAGAAAATCGGGGGAAATGGTTTTGTAATAGATTTATCGTTGTTTTTTTTAGAATATGCCACATACATGCTTATTTATTGTCTTCGGAAACAGTTTTGGTTTTTATTCATGTGGTATTTTTAATTTTGAGTCCTTCCATACAGTACGTGTGCTGGAGTTTCAAAGGTTACAAAATAATAAAATGTCTTGAGGTTGTAAAATTAATAAAAAGTTTTATTTTTATTAGTTTTCTTCTGTTTTTATTTATTCTAGTTTAGGTACTTATAGATATATTTTACTTGCGTTTTTTATCTTCCTTAAACGAACACTGCCAAACCTATACCTAATTATTAATTTGTGAAACCCTTACAAAGACTTTGGTGGCAAATGTCCTACTTATACAGTTCGCTTCTGCTACTATAATGCAAAAAAATCACGAATCCTGAACTTTTCTCAAAACTCAACAGCATACTCGTACATTGAAGCTTAGTTATCTGATGTCACAGTAGTTTTCATATACCTTCCTACCTACATACTGTATATCGAACGGCACGACCCAATATACAGCGTGTGTGCTTTTGTTTAACTTTACGAATAAATCTAAACTAGTGCCCTTGTTCCATTTTATCGTACCAAACAATCTTACTCCTATTTGCATAATAAAGGGATAGAATATGGGCAGCTATCAGCGATGAACAATATCCATTTTATACGTAAGCTTACCGACCCCTGTTCACGATAATCCGGAAATTATCTGTACTTGAAAATGAGTGAGATAGATCCTTTTTGCTATTATGGCTGTACGTTATTAACTTTTCGGCGAAACGTTAGTTAAATTTGAAATTAATTTATTTGAATAGTGCAATTTTGGTTGCGTTTTGCATGCTTTTATGGTTTTGAAAGCAGTTTGTTGGGAAAGCAAAACGAGTTGCGTATTCTCTACTATATAATTATAACATTAAAATAATATTTTGTTTGTATTTTGATTTTTCAACTTGCTAATAAAATAGTGTAAAAAAACGATGTGGCGCTATAATGGCTAGAGTAGATTGGGGCGGGCCGCGATGCGCCGCAACTGGCCGCAACGCATGGAAAAAATCCTCTTTCATCACTTTCGTACATTTTCTATGTACCATAGCGTGTACTTACACTACAGGCGGGCCGCACCGCACTTTTTTATTTCAAAATGCGTTACACTCCTGGCTGTTGCGGCAGTAATCTGCGCTTGGCTTTAAAAAACACAAATTCGCAATAGTGTGCTTACTATTTTTGACAAAAATATTCCTTCTTATCGCACCTATGAGTTTCCAATTTGGCGTCCAATAAAGCTTATTCTACTAAAACCAAAATATTTTATTTCATATAAACCTACATGGGCACCTAAGAAACTTAAAAAGCTAGGTGCACGGTGCCAATCGGACAAAACTAAAGGAGAAATTCCTCTTTAAAAAAAAAAATGGCGTTTACTATGTTTTTAAATTACAATGAAGTGTGTGTGCAGTGTTTATCTGTGGGTTCGTGGCAGCTGCCTTTTTACTGCCTAACTAATCAGTAGAGACTATTGAAAACTAGGACTAATTGCTGTAGCGCTTATCTAAACATAGTTCAAGTTCTGCAATTATAAGCTCTATATAGTTGCTTGCATTTAGAACTAAGCAAAGCTTTGAGAGACGTCGCAATTACTGTTAGTTCAGTCTTTGACTCGGTAGAAGAGATATTTCGTAAAATAAATGTAGGACATCTACGCCTTTTGTTTCGTCTCAGACGAAAATCTCCTAGCAATAATTAAACGTAATTTTGGTACCTAGATGGATGATCCACAATTTGGTGATGGTACAACACTTAATTTTATTTACTAAATCATTTTAATCGCTACTAATTAAAGCTCATCCATCGCTTTACATCGAGAGTGAGATCAACAGCGCTCCCATTAACTAATAAAAAAAAAACCGGCCAAATGCGTCTCAGACCACGCACAATGAAGGGTTCTGTAGTTGAAAAAAAATATCTCATAAACAAAATTAACATTGGAATCCCAAAAAAAATAAATTCAGTGATAAAATTACAAATTAAAAAATTTCGGACTTTTTCCTTTCTTTGTGCTGTGAAACCTTGCTTCTTGCCAAATTTCCTGATTCTAGGACAACGGGAAGTAACCTATAGGTTTTGATTTACTTACGAGTCTAAATATGAGACCAAATTTTTTTGTTGCGTTAACTTAGAAGCTTGATATTGTTAGAACTCCTAGGGACTACATAAACCTACGTATACCATATTAATTTCAACTTGATATCTCCACGCGTTCCTGAGAAAAAGGGTCTTGACAGACAGACAGACAGACGGACGATGAACTGACAGTGAAGTGAGTGAGTGAGTGAGTGTGGGGTTCTTATAAGGGTTCCGGTTTTTTCCTTTTGAGATACGGAACCCTGAGGAGCTGAGGAGCTCGTGGCTAAGTAATAACAGCCGGACGGGTCGATCCATCAGGTTAAGCTACGCTTCGGGGTCGGTCCATGGATGGGTGACCATCTTTACATACCGAGACTCCTCCGTGCCTCGGAAAGCACGTTAAGCCGTTGGTCCCGGCTGTCATTCGTGGATCTTTGACAGTTGTTACGGGTCGTCAGAAGCCCGAAAGTCTGACAACCAGTCTTACCAAGGGGTATCATATTACCCAGTTAATGGGTTGTGGAGGTCAGATAGGCAGTCGCTCCATATAAAATACTGGTATTCAGCTGCATCCGGTTAGACTGGAAGCCGGCCCCAATATAGTTGGGAAAAGGCTAGGCAGATTGATACGGAACCCTAAAAAAACTAATTTCAATAATCATAAAAATATTGAATTTCCTCAATTGTTTTACACAGCTCAAACACTCTTTCTTGAGTTATGTCGTCATCTCCATCTTTTTCCAACTATGTTGGGATCAGCTTCCAGTCTAACCAGATGCAATTGAATACCATTATTTTACATGAAGCGACTGCCTATCGGACCTTCATAACCCAGTTGCTGGGTACCACGATATTCCTAAAATTACGTAGGTATTATTAATGTTACTAGCTGCGCCCCGCGGTGTTACCCGCGGTTTATGAGATACACTAAAACGTGTATTATTTAATCGGTGAGAAAAGTATTCACAAAATAATTGTTCATCCCACGGGAACACTACTTTTTTGGGATATGAAGTAGCCTATATGTTAATAGAGGGATAGTTATATGTTAGTAGAGGGATAGTTAATAGAGGGAGATACTCCCACAAAAATTTCATCAAATTCATTTGAGCCGTTTGAGTAATTTGTAAATAGTAGCAAATATATTTGAATTCCTTGCTCATCCCACGGGAATACTACATTTTTTGGGATATAAAGTAGCCTATGTATTAATCCAGAGTGGTAAGGGTTCCTTACCAAATTTCATCAAAATCAGTCGAGTCGTTTGAGTTTGAAAGAGTAGCAAGTAGGTATATTTGAATTCCTTGCTCATCCCACAGGAACACTACATTTTGTCAGGATATAAAGTGGCTTATGTCTTAATCCAGAGTGTCAGCTACTTCCACACCAAATTTCATCAAAATCGGTCCCGCCGTTTGGGTTTGTAAGAGTAGCAAATATATTTGAATTCCTTACTCATCCCACGGGAGCACTACATTTTTTCGGGATAAAAAGTAGCCTATGTGTCAATCCAGTGTATAAGCTGTCTACATACCAAATTTCATCCAAATAGGTGCCGCTGTTTGAGCGTGAAGAAGTAACAAACATACACACACACACTCACATACTTTCGCCTTTATAATATTAGTATGATTACCGACTGCCTCGCTGGCCAAGTGGCCGCAAACTCTACTGCTGAGCACGAGATCATGGATTCGATTCCCGGGTCGGGCAGTGTTATTGGATTTGTCTATCTGGAAATTCTCAGTAGCAACCCTGAGTCTGCATTTGTGCCCGGTTGATGGCAATAGGCTCGCCCTTTAAACGGGAGAGTAGTGGTGGCTCAGTGGTAACGGCTGCGACTTACGAGTTGTAGGTCGTAGGTTCGGACCCTGACAAGCGCTTTATTTTGTGTAAATTATTCATCACAACTGCTCTCAAAACGGTGAAAGAAAACATCGTGAGGAAACCGGCATGTCCTAGAACCAAACATTCAAAGACATGCGACATCTACCAATCCGCACTGGCACTGCCTCTTACCGAGAGCAGACCTGTGTCTGAGCAGTGGGAACATTATTGGTGAAATGTGGTTGTTACTAAAAAGGTACAGTCAGCAACAAAAGTCGATTAACACTTGCAGTTTTTTAATCTTAATTATAAAGCAAAATATTTAATTAAAATCGGAACAGAAGTACTCAAAATTTTAAGAACATTAACTCTTAGCAATTAAACGAAAAAAAGCAGGTTATCGAATCATTATGTGTTACTTTTGGATGATGTCGAAAAGTAGCAGTGTTAACCAACTTCTGTTGCTGACCGTACAACTCTACTTAATCCTTCGGGGATTAAGCGTGATGCTACGTTATGTATGTTAATGTTATTATTTCCGTCCCCAGTTCTGCCTAAATCCGGGCCGTCGATGCATGGCCTGAAGCGCCGGTACAGGCCCGGCATGAAGCTAAAAGTGGAGTGCATCAGCCGCCACTCACTACCAGCTGCCAACCTGTCTTTCTTCATCAACAACGATGCGGTAAGTAGTACCAAGAAAACGTGGGTGTGTGCCGTATTATTTACTTCACGGATGGATTGTCAACTTTATTTTCTGAATAATAGAGTTGATTCTAGAAAGACAGAGAATACTGAAAATATTTCTAAACCGTTTCTGTACAAAATGTGGTTAAGCATAAATAATGAGAGTTCGAGACTGCTATGCAGTCAGATATATTGTTATCTTTTTCTTACTGCTGGAGCTTGTCTTGAATTGCAGTTAAAATCGGTGCCAGATTATTTTAATGCCAGTTTTAACACTGGCACTTTTAACAGTGCCACATTTACTAATATAACATTTTCCTGAACTTAGTTTTAGCACGTTTTAGACTCGGTTTTCTAATACCTTTAGCGCCAATAGAAAATGAACTGTGCACAAAGAGCTGAAGGCTCCATATAGCAAAGCAAGTTAATACTGAAGAGTAGCTTGATATTTTTGGAATTATCGAAGCTGCGCGGCGACAGGTCCTATAAATAGTCGAACTTTTAGCTAAAGCTCTCATTGTTAGGTTGTTAGTATATTGTTTCAAGTTAGAATATTACGGCACGTGTCTTGTCAGTCGAGGTCAACAGGCTGAATTGATCATGTTTATAAAGTTTTTCGAACTTTATAAACAAAGTTTTATAAATTATTAAGCATTGAAATGTTATATTGAACTAATGTTAAATTGAAGTTGAAGCCGTTTCAGAATGGGAAACCAACCAACACCTACCTAGCCAAAACTAGGTTCTTATTATGCTGCAATTTATTGTTGATTAGCTGTGCTCCTTGGTTTCACCTGCATAAGTCTCGATTCCGTGAGAATATCGGGATAAAAAGTATTTTATGACTTAACCTACGTTATGGTGTCTACCTTTGTGCCAAACATTCAAATCTGTACAGCCTTTTTAGCGTGAAAGCGTAACAAACAAACAAACTCACTTTCGTATCTAAAACATTAGTTAGGATTAGGATAATTTAGATATAGGTAATCAAATCTTGAACATAATTAAAAGGTGGTGCCGTACCAAAACAATGTCAATCAATCAATCCGCCTAGCCATTTCCCAATTATGTTGAGATCAGCTTCCAGTCTAACCGAATGCAGCTGAATACCAGTGTTTTACATGGAGCGACTGCCTGTCTGACCTTCATAATCCAGTAACTGGCTAACACGATACCTACCCCTTGGTAAGACATGTAAGACTTTCGGGTTTCTGACGACCCCATATACAGGGTGTAAAAAGACACATCACAAAGCCGTGAAATATTCATACTGTACTAAGTAGCTTTACGCAAAAATTATTGCTAGGAAACGACTTTTATTTTTAGGTATAAAAAAAAGCTATTTTTTATTACGCGCAATATGATGCGAACCCAGGCAAACGGAGCTAAGCCCCGCCCCTTCGCTCTACGGTACGCGTAGGTACTTGTCGGAAAAAAAATAGTAATAACACTTGGAGTACGTTCTAGTAAAAAAAAAGCGACTTTGACCTTCAATATCTCCAGAACCAGTAGATTCCCAGGTATGATCTAGTGGAAAAAAACGATCCAAATAATGGGTAGAATATGTGTCTTTCGGCTTCGGAAAGTGTCTTTTTACACCCAGTATTAACGGCTGTCAAAGATCCAAGAATGACAGTCGGGACCAAGAGCTTAAGAGTCTGTAATAACGCATTAAATTCTCCATACTAGGCAAGAAATGTTTCTATACCTAGGGTTGGTGATGTGCCAAATCAAGTAAACAATCCATCTACCTAGCCTTTTCCCAACTATACTGGGGTCGGCTTCCAAATTTTTCATCCTTCCTACCTAAATTCAAATGAAGAAAACAATCTAAAACTGAATTTTTCATCCTATCTATTAAACAAAGTCATGAACATAAGGGTAAAAATAAAAATAAAAATGTCTGGACAAAAGTCTGCTAAGTATTCTTGAAAAAAATAAAGGAGTTAAATGAAGCCAAGCTTTGCTAATTTAAGCATTTAATCAACGCAAGCTCATTAAGCGCTCTTTCATCAGTCATTTGTTATTGTCAACATGTATTTAATCTTGGTTTGTTTCAAATTGAAACATAGAACCGTAGTAGAATGAAAGATTAATTTTGAAAATAGATAAATTAATTATGGTGTTTTACTGATGGATTATTTTGACAATGATTGACACGTAATTTTCGTATCAAACTGTTTTTAGGTTGATTTATTTATTTATTTATATGTACCTACACTTTAGTTTACACCACAAAAATACATAACAAAAAAAAAGCACTACGAAATATGCGTGGCTCTATCGCTTTCTGCGATCTCTTCCAGGCAACCTGAGAATGGACAGTGATTTGCTTGGACATAAAATGAGGTTGTTGTTGGTGCAAATAATAATGATTTAAATACAATATAGATAGTATACAGTGTAAAATAGATATATATGTCGGAGGAGAATGTCAGCGTTCGCTGCCGGACTGGTCGTCGTCCAATGTTGTAACCGAAATAAGACTCAATATACACTCTACAGTTGTAATTAGATCGATTTAACAAACAATCAGTTAAAAAGTAGCACACACGAATCGGATGGAACTGGATTTGTATCGAAACGCGGCGAGGTCGGGGCGAGGTTGGTAGAGCACGTCCTTTCAGTTCGGTGTCTAATCATGAAGTCTTCGTCAAGTACAGGAACCTTGAATGACTGCCGTCATCGGTCACCGTTATTTTTCCCCGTATACTCAAAATGACATTGACAGGTCGCACAGTGATGCCAACCCTCATTTCCGAACACACACAAGTCGGTACAACTTGACGTTCCGTTCAGAATCCACGACATATACATAATAGGGAGGCTGACTAATTTTTTTTTACGTCATGTAGTTTATTAAGAAATATTGGACACGTATTTATTATCTTTTACGTAATCAAAAGATTACGGCGATACATTGAGTTAAAATGTGGCATGACGTCACTCCTTGCCAGATTTTATACGCGGTTTGTTATAGTTGTGACGTAGCGAGCCCCCACTCTCCAACATAAATTCGTTTTATTAAAGTATTTTTTTTATTAATATGATGAAGCAAAAAATATGTGTCTAATATTTTTTTTTTTTATCTGACTGACGGACTACATAGAATTTCTTTTTTTACCCAGGAAAAGTCCCTATTATGCTGGTGGTATAAATGACTTATGATTGACCCTACAACTTGGCAGTTTTCATTTTATTTCCTGTTATTTCGGGATATTACTCGTACAGTTCAAATCCAATTCCTAAAATTAAAAAAAATAACATGCTATCCAAAATTATACCAACTTGAAATGATTCCGAAGTTAAGCACGATTAAACAAACATAACGAACAAAAAGTGAAGTCCAGATATTGTTTCAATCTAATTAATCTGCTAACACTTAAATGTTTTAAGCTATTTCGTATGACCGACAAACCTTCTGGACTACAATGTTGAATTTGCAAAATGTTGAATTCGCATAATGTTGAATTCGCAAAATGTTGAATCCCAAAATGTTGAATTCGTAAAAAGTTGAATTTTCTGGACCCACTATGTTGAATTTGCAAAATGTTGAATCCCAAAATGTCGAGTCCTGGGGATGCGAGAGGCGCAGGACCGGTCGCAGTGCAAATATTTGAGAAAGGCCTATCTCCAGCAGTGGACTTCTTTTGGCAAATATAATGAGCACACTCTTCTACTTCACAAGAAAATATCTGGCACTGCGGTGGTACCCACATAGACCCTGTACAGGAACCTACCAGCTGGTAAAATTTGTATCATCATCATAATTTCAGCCGAAAGACGTTCACTTCGACCGGTTCTGTGCTTCCCGCATCCAGCGGATTCCTGCAGCCTTTACAAGGTCATCGGTCCACCTCTTCAAAATTCCTCGATCCAAAATTAGTATACATATTTATATTTATTTCCGTACCTCACTAAAACTCGTTTTATTGTATAGCTTGTCCAGTCTGAAGTGACGCGCCCCACTACCGCATATTACGTATTGCTACATAATACTAATCTAGGCTGTGATTACGTACAAGCCGTGGCGACGTGTACCTACATAAAATGCGGTAGTGGGGCGCGTCACTTCAGACTGGACAAGCTATGATATAAAATGATATTAAGTGAATCCTCTGTGCATCCGTTACTAATACTGGCCACTTATAATGAAAAAAAAAATGATAAGCGATTTGTCATTATCGTTTACTATTGTCCTATTGTCAGCCAAGTTCATAAAATCCTGTTTTATTGTGACGAAAGAAGCATTATTTAAAGTAAAAATATAAAATAAACTTATTATGGCTCTTTTCAAAGATATTGTGTTTTTAAAAAAACCATAAGAATAAAGATCTCTTAGTAATAAAAGGGAAGTGGACACTGACTAAAGACGGTAAGACGAATCATGACGGTACGACACGCTGGAAGTGCACACATCGTGAAATATGTACAGCTACCGTAACGTTAAGCACCGATAAAACTAGAATAATTCGTGATACTAGCCATAAGTGCTTGACAGATCGGAATAAAATCCAAATTACGGGGTTTTTGAATGCAATCAAGGAAGAAGTTTGCACAAATTTAAATCCAATTCAGCAAATTTTTGAAGACATGTTAACTAAATTTGTTGAGCGAAACCCTAATGTACCTTCATACCAACTACCAACATTTTCCTCGGTGAAAACTTCTCTTTAAAGGGCACGGAAAAGATTTTTAGGATCTGATAAACTGATTTTTAAAAAAATTGAAGATATCAAAATTCCTAATGGTGTGTCCGAAACTTTCAAGGTGATTGAAGATGGAGACAAGGAAAAAAATATTTTATTGTGTTCTAGGAAGATGCTAAAATTATTGAAATCTTCGAAAAGTGTTTCTTACTATGGGGATGGTACTTTTAGATCTTGTCCCCGGCCGTTCTATAAGTTGTACATAGTACACCTTGATGTTTATTCTGATGACAAAAGCATAAATATTTATCCTGTAATTTATGCTTTTTTACCAAATAAAACGCAGAAAACATATACGCGGCTATTTAAATTAATTAAGAATAAGCTTGGAGTAGTTCATATGGCTAAATTCAAATGCGATTACGAAACAGCTCAAATAAACGCAATAAAGAAGGTTTATACAGAAGTTAAAGTGACAGGATGCTTTCAACATTTTAACAAGGCAGTTTGCAAGAGGGAAAGCAGTGTAATTTGGTCAAAAAGAAATACAGCAACAGTCTTGCTTACAAATGTGATAGAAATGTAGTACGGTTGTGCTCTTATTTTGTTCTACTTCCACCGACGCATATGACAGAAGCCTGGCGAGATATTGTGGATGCTGCCAATAGTGATTCAGAAAATTTGCACAGTTTTCTTCAGTATTTTGAAGAGCAGTGGTTCAGCATGGATTACAATTTGATTAGTTGTGCAGACTACCCACAGAACAACTAATTCCTGCGAGGGGTATCACCGAAAAATAAATTCTAGACTACCAAAAACACCGAATATATTTTTGGTTTTTAAAACGTTATTAGAAGAAGCTACTTATTATGATCGAAACTGAAAGATCTTTATTTTTTCCCTTTAAAAAAATAGAAGAGTAAAAGATTTATTATTCGATAAACGATATTCGTTGTTATTGAAAAAACTTGAAAAGAAAAAATTGCAGCCTTTGCAATTTTTGAGAAAAGTTATATATATAAGACTTAAATTAGGATTTTAAATTTTTTAGTACTTTTTAATTTTGCTTTTTTTTAGTTAAGGATTTGACGTAGAGTGTTATAGTTAATGTTTACAAGTGGAGTTTTTTTTTAGTTAAGGGTTACAAGTAAAGAGTTTTTGTTGTTTTAGTTAATGATTACCAGTGGAGTTTTTATTTAGTTAAGGATTACAAGTAAAGAGTTTTTGTTGTTTTAGTTAATGATTACAAGTGGAGTTTTTATTTAGTTAAGGATTACAAGTAAAGAGTTTTTGTTGTTTTAGTTAATGATTACAAGTGGAGTTTTTTTTTTTAGTTAAGGATTTGAAATAAAGAGTTATTGTTGTTTTATTGAATAATTACAAGTGGAGTTTTTTTTAGTTAAGGATTTGAAATAAAGAGTAATTGTTGTTTTATTGAATGATTACAAGTGGTTTTTTTTTAATTAAGTAAAGAGTTTTAGTTTTAAATTTAGTACGTTAAGGAGAAAGCTCCAGGGTAGCCCACGAAATCCGTTTTACTTACGTTTTTTGCTAGTTGCGGGTCAGTTGTATGTTGATTAAATTGCAAAAAACGTAAGAAAATTTGAATTAAATAAATAAAAATATAGCTTCTGGACTACAATAGAATATTCTCGATAAAATAACTTTTTACAAATTCAACATTTTGGGATTCAACATTTTGCAAATTCAACATTGCGGTCTGGACGTGAAATTCAACTTTTTACAATTTCAACATTTTGGGATTCAACATTTTGCGAATTCAACATTATGCGAATTCAACATTTTGCAAATTCAACATTGTAGTCCAGAAGGCCGACAAACTTGACCTATATTATCAGTTTCTCTGAAGATCCAATTATTAATTTAGATTAAGTAAATACAGGAGCAG
Organism: Cosmia pyralina; assembly: GCA_946251885.1. NCBI lineage: Eukaryota > Metazoa > Arthropoda > Insecta > Lepidoptera > Noctuidae > Cosmia > Cosmia pyralina. The sequence continues at coordinate 21,588,848 of OX276346.1, forward strand.
TGGTGGCCCAGTGAAAATGGCCCAAACTTAAGAGTAGTATAGGTTGTGGATTCGTAACCAGCCAGGCGCTTTACTTTGTGTAAATAATTTCATCACTCCTGCTCTCAAAAAGGTGAACGAAAACATCGTCAGGAAACCGGTATGTTCTAGAACCAAAAATTCGAAGACAATCATGTGACATCTACCAACCCGCGCAGTGCCCACTTCGTCTCGTAGTGGCTGATTATGTATGTAAAAACAGAAATTAGGGATTGTTTCAACGAGATTGGTCTTGGTGGCTTCCTGCCTGATAATCACCACGTATTGCGACACCACGTAATTCGACTGATAGGCATAGGGATTATTGAATGTAACAGTAAACCATTAGGCTTTTGAAAAATAGTTAATAATAATAGGTCTTCTCCACGATCCATCATTGAGAACGTCATGCGCTCATGTTATGGGGCGACAGAGGAGGGAAGTTATCTGACAACACCCAAGGAGACTCTCGTTGGGCAGCGAGAACCTTGTTCCTTGCTGAGGAAGCAAATTAAGTCATTGTGCTAATAGTCCTGACGGCCAGTGGTATAGCAAAGAGCCTCGACCAACTCCTGAGGACGCTCTAATTTGGCAGCTGAATTAAGGGCTTGATTCATAAAGCGATACTTCTAGACACGGCTCGCATTGTTAGGAGGTTCTTCTTTCTGGAGCCCTGACCGCTGGTAGCTTAGACCCTGTTCCCGATCCTTCGCCGATATATCCCTGTCCTATATGATTGTGGTTTTGCTTTCTTCTGGCATGTCTATGGTTATGTACATTGCCCGTTTGTACGGTATCTGACTGTAAGTTATTTTTCTAACTTATGACTTTTTTGCTGACATACTTTCCTGAAGCTATCATTATGAACAATAAAATATTGTGTGCAGTCTGAGAATCAAATATCATCCAAATAAAAACTACTTGCTTTCAACAGTGTACTCAACATCGATTTAAAAAGCTGAGCTCTACTAAAACGTGGCTTCCTAATGCGGGTAAACAGTTAGCCGGGTATAAAAAGGTGGGATTACAAATTCCCACAAGCTCAAACATACAGAATCGTTATGAAAATGTTTGACTTTTTAACGAGCTTCCTAAACGAGCGTTTTGAAACTAGTTGCGAAGTAAGAGTTGATAAGCGGTTGCGGCTCAAATTTTAGGTCAACTTTTTTTTTAATTATGTACGTTTCGAAACAAGTTCCTAAAAACCAACTCTTTGTACCGGAAAATGATATTAGCATATAAGAAATAATTTGTACTTCCTTTCTCTCTGCTCGACGAAGCTTATCATTTTGTTTACTTTAGTTAACGTTAGCGTTTTTGTGTTTTACACAGACTGGTCAAAAAAAAAAATCAGAATTCCTCATACCCATAAAATACTCCATGTATGTTCTGCGATTTTTTGTAGTTTTCGAGTTATTTTTGTTTTTGTAAGTATTTACAGTTTTCTGCTGGTGGAGCTTGAAAAATTCATATCTTTTTTTTTGTAGAGGGTATTTTTAAATATATCGTCTTGAATGTTATGTTCATGTCACAAAAAAAAATTACCCAGAGGGGATATGAGGAATTCAGATTTTTCTTTTTGACTTTACTATTTAATTTTGGACCAGTCTGTATAAGGTGCTATAAAGATATCTACCACTGCTTTAATGGGAGATAGTATTGAGTATAATATACTCAATCAAATCAAATTTCTTCACTGTTGTAATCTATATTATAGATTACAACAGTGAAGAAATTTCATACCCCGGTATAGTTAAATTAATTTGAGAAAATAAAATAATTAAATAACTAATAAAGTAATTAAATAACTAAGTTACTTTATTCTGCATAACGTGGTTCACAAACTACGCACAGTGTGTCACTTCGTCAATGAAAACAATAAAATTGTTACCTCTTTCTAACTGTTCTGTGAAATTTTTACGCATCTTTTTTTTTGTATGAAAAATATTTATGATTTACGATCAATAATAATTATTTAACTTCACTATTGTAATCTATATACATAAAAGCCCCCATCCCCGTCCCATTGCAGCCGTGGCAGATGTTATTTAAACAATTTGTAAATTAAAGTCGCTTTTCGTGTCTGTGACACGAAAAGCGACTTATTTTCTTTATTAAATTTAAGTTCATTAAAATGTATTATACATATAAGTATATTAATGAACATTAACACATAACACACACATTAACATTTATTGTTCATTTTAATGAACTTAAATTTAATAAAGAAATCTCGATGTGTTGACAAGTCGTTAAAACCGTGCGAGACAGGGGCGGGTGGCTACCTTTGAATAAAATTCGTTTTTCGTGTCTGTCTGATCACGTTGTTCTTCTAAATTACGCAACAGATTTTGATGCGGTTTTCACCATCATTTAGAGAATTTATTCCGGAAGGTCTAGATATACATTAATATTAAACTTACACAAAATTAAAAATGTTTTGTCAAATTAAAAATCATGCGGAGCAGGCTAGCTCGTTAAAACCCACATAGCCATAGGTAGTTATAATTATAATAACAAGAGAATACACAATTAAACCAACGTTTCTGTAATACCTACGTTGAGATTTATTTGCTCCTTTTAATTGAGGTAATTTATTTTCTGTATTTACATAGCTTACATACCTTTAAATTACGTGAACTAATAACAAACTACTTCAAATGATTGTGAAGCACACAAGTACTCATTCGCAGTATCCTCTCGAAATCTAAATTAATTAGAAAGTCGGAGTAGGTACCTATTTCGCGAACAACCGTAGGTACACGCGAACTTACAAAAGGTAGGAGGTACCTTATCAAGCGATTTGCTTAAAAATAAATTATTTTCCTAGTAGATCAGTTTCGATTTGTTCAGCAGTTTTCCCCTTTGTCTCGGGCAAAAATACCAGGCTGACAAGAGCCCCGCAGAGGTTGATTCCAGCGTAACAATAAACTACGGAGTGTGTTCCGAGGAAGTTCGCTACGGCCGTGAAAGAGGCCAGCTGGACGAACGACATGAACCACGCTTGTGTTACTAAACACCCCATTACCTTTGCTCGAATCTGAAATTAAAAAAAATAATCATTAGTTAGCTTCGTAATTACGTAGGTATATGTGATAGACATGAAAACTGATGATGTAAAGTACAGTTAGGCTAAAATTATTCAATAAATAATTGGTTTTTTTACTAGGGCGTCATTAGGGTTGACACTGTGGGAAAAACAGCCGTTGAGACCTAAATATGTATTTTTAACCGGTACACGGTGACGGTAGTATTTTGAAGTGAATACTTCTTTAGGCGCACATTGTGCTGTTTCTGAACCGTTACGCTTAGGTCCGTGACGCTGAATCGGGTATACTCGGCGCTGAATCGCGTTTACTCGGCGCTGGATCGCGTTTACTCGGCGCTGAATCGCGTACACCCGGCGCTGAATCGCGTATACTTAGCACATACAGATAAGTTTTCACTTCTAAAGTGTGGTCAAGCTCACACTCTCTTTTTAATTGTTGGCCTACATTGTGTACCACTGCTGGGCTAAGTAGCGGGAGTTACATTAGGTATATTGATTGTAGGTTCCTTTTAAACATTTATTTTAAGTTTAAAATGAACGCCTTTCCATGGTTAACAGAAGTTAAAACGCCTCCTGGAAATCTCAGAATAAGGCTGGACTAAACTTGTTTATGAAAACAGTAAATATAATGTTATAACCATGAAAAAACGCTTAGGTAGGGATTTTTCCTGGTAATAACACAAGCCATGCATAAATTTACAAACAAACACAAATAGAGCCAAACATTCATCTCTACATGAGTAAAAAATATGTATTATTTTTGGATGATTTCAAGTCAATTGGTTGAGCAGTTCGCTTTAGGCGTTTGGTTTATTTATGTAATCTGATTGGTGCATACGTTATTTGTATTCAATATTTTAACAGTCGGAGTAGCGTCATCACATTTTGCATTTTTGTCGGATTGCAACTAGGATTAAACAGTTTATACTATTTGATATAAAAAGTATAGGCAGAAGGTAAATAATTATTATCTTAGGTACGATAAAATACACACACCCTCACACACAATACACAGCTTAGCATTAGTGGAAACTGTCATATAACTATATGACCGTTCGTAGCTTAGCTTTCACTTCCTCGCAGCTTAGCAGCTGCATAGCACATCACTGGTGGAGGAGCAGCCTAAGTCTTCTACAACTACCAGTGAATAAAACAGAGGAATGAGAGCCGGCTCATAGTTTTCCAATAAAAATCAAAGTAATGGTAGGTAGTTATTTGAAATCTGGATGAAAATAGACGGTCAAAAAACCCGTCTGGTCAAAAAAGGAACGCTGAAGAGTCTTAAATAATCGTTAAAAAATTCGTTCAAAACGAACAACGCTTTTTATGGATATCCCGATACGTAACCAAACCCCTTTTGTGGGCTAAAACCATTAAGCCGACGTATATTGATGACGTGTTCGAGGTATTCTACACTTTAGAAAGTGGGCAGCTTTAGCTTAGACCAATCTATTTTGTTTTATTTTTGGACAGTGAATAAAATGGGTCGTGAAAATGAGTCTTTTGCCTTAGAAAACCCACTTTGAGTTTGCCGAGGCAAAAGACAAATTTTCATGAAGCTTTTAATGTGTTTAATTATAAGTGGTTCAGAAAGCGTTTAAAATACTTTTGATAATAATTCATTAAAGTAAGTCCAATCTCTGTTTTTTTTTTGTGAGTAACTTTTCAATCATTTTAATCTAAAACATCGCCATTTTTTTCAAGGTTTACTTTCAAGTGTAATTACTGAATGTTACCTAACTAAGTATCTGAAGTTATCAAGAACTTAGGTAGGTACTGGTTCACGTGATATTTCGATGCCATTTTCAAACCTAGCAACACACATCTGCCTAGCCTTTTCCCAACTATGTTGGGGTCGGATTCCAGTCTAACCGGGTGCAGCTGAATAGCATCATTTTACATGTAGTGACTGCCTATCTGACCTACACAACCCAGTGACTGGGTAATATGATACCCCTTGGTAAGACTGGTTGACAGACTGCCGGGCTTTTCACGACCCGTAACGACTGTCAAAGATCCACGAATGGCATCTGGGACCAACGGCTTAACGTGCTTTCCGAGGTATGGAGGGATGGTATGTAAAGATGGTTACCCATCCATGAACCAACCGCGGAAAGCGTAGGTTAACCTGATCGGTCGACCCGTGCGGCTGTTATTGCTTAGCCACAAGCCCCATAAAGAGACAATTGAACCTTTTTTTTTTTATTAAGAAGAAATGCTTATGCATACTGCACTGCCACGAGGAGACAGTGCAGTTATGTGGGACTTGAAAGCACTAAAACTCCACCGTGTCCTCCTATGTCGCTTATACCGGGAACACGGCACGCGTTAGCACTCATCCGTGAACCCACCGTGGGTGTCTGACACCGGACCCTCCTCTGGGGAGTATACTCCCCATCACCGGCGCACCAGTTCATATTGCACGCCGTGACCACCCCAGGGACCAAACCAGCACATGGGCGCCAGATGACCCCGTATCTGGGTACCCTGCGACGGGTCAGGTCATTGGCTCCGCCACCTGCCAATTTTCAGCCGTAGAGGATAGGGAGAGCGGCCAACGTCATACCGACACTCCTCCTCCCCTGCGGCCCTACCGCTTCCGCCATCAGACGGTGGCAACCCCGTCAAGGTCACGGAAGGTAGGGAGAGCGGCGCTCCGCGATACCGGCACTCTTCTCCCGCCGCGGCCTCCAACCCTCAGGCCTCTGCCTCGAATTTCGCGGGCAGCGGGGCGGCGGAGGCGCGTCTCGCATTGTCCCACCCCGCTTTTGCGACGCTGTTTTCGAGGTCCGGTCCATTTGTTTTTACGTATAAAATCCTGCCGCTCCCGCGCCGCCGCCGCTGCCGCCCCGCTTCCTGCAAAATTCGAGGCAGAGGCCTCTGACGCGATGCCTCCCATACGACATCGCGGCCTGCCTCAGTTGCGATGTCGCTCAAGCGGCATCGCAACTTACTTGTTGGCTGCTACGTCGTGGGCTTACCGAGAAAAGCCCTAACGAGCGGCCCATTCTCGGGTTCATTTTCGCTTCGCCGTGGGTGATGAAGCCACGGTTACTGAGCCCTCCCGCGTCGACAATGCGGGAACCCACCGGGGGGAGACAATTGACTCTGACGTGACAATTGACCTCATAGCAACAATGAGTTAAAAACTAAATATTGTTGTAATCGTCGTTGTTTCCGAATGAAACTTCAATATTTCACTCAAAATCAAAGTGACTAAGGTAATCAATCCAATAAATAATAAATTGTAGGTACTATTAAGTTATTTTTGTAGAATGATATTGATCCGAAACCCATTAGGATTAGTGTTAGTGTCGTATTACCGAAAGTTCAAACAAGTTCAAAGTTGTTTTTAATCTTTAAACCAACCTCATTTAATTGCTTTATTTAACGAACTTCTCATGAAGCCATTGCAATTAATTAGTAAGCGTGGATATTTTGATATTCCACCTCTTTCATGTTAGTTTCGTGAAACGTCAATGAATATTAATAAATTGCTACTGGACTCTCAACTAGATCCAGATTGGACATACATAAATAACTTCTTATATAAAAATCAGAAAATTCTATACAAATATTTCCTTACGCGATTCAATTGAACTGATTGACAGCTTATTCGACAACGTCACAATTTGTGACACAACTGACAAGGTCAATCCTATTCTTGGGTATATTGATTGCGTAGATGAACCAATTTCAACACACAACACATAAACACATAAATCCAAAAGTATATAGTCACCACGCGATTTACCCATAAGTCAAGTACAATCTTTTATTACGTGAGCCCCAAAAATCTAGAAGGCACAGAAAGCATGTAATTTGAAATTCGGCGTCGCGGCCCCGTCGCCACTTTAAGGCAGATAGAAAAAGCGTTCCAACTAGTGCAGTTCTAAATTCAAATTCCCGGGAGCAGACATGTAAATCGCCTAGAACTCTACCGGTGTAGTTCTGAAATCTAATTAGGTACAAACTTTGCCTTGCCCGATTATAGCAATGCGTTTAGGTTTAGACGAGTTATTCCTAGTTATTGCTTTAAGTTATTATGGGGGATATTACTACAATATACTATATTTATACTTCTTATACACTAATAATAAAGCTGAAGAGTTTGTTTGTATGTTTGAATGCGCTAATCTCTGGAAGTGCCAGTCGGATTTGAAAAAGTTTTCTTGCGTTTGGTAGCCCAATTCTTGAGAAAGGCTATAGGCTATTTAACATCACGCTAGGACCCTTAGGAGCCGAGCAAAAAGAAAAAAAGTCAGAAAGAACGCTAAGCAAAAACGAAGTAAAAGCGCGGACAGGTGATGCGATGCGACGGGGTGGGTCGGGGTAACATGAAATTTCACGCAGACGAAGTCGCGGGCAGAAGTAATATGATCATAAATATATGATTTATGGCAATGTAATATCAATCAATCAATCAATCAAAATATTTATTTGCTAGAATATGGTACAAAGGTTGTTAGGTTGTTTAATTTCAGCAATATAGACATATTATGAATCATTTGTGAGCTTTCGGTATAAATTTCATATATTTCATTATAATTAAGATAAGAGATATGATAGTGCAATACGTGCAGCTTTTCATCTTTGGGACCGGTTTTTTTTCCAGTTTTGATTGAAGTGTTTACAAACCTGTTAACTAAGGTCATTTCTTCCCACTTTTCACTGTAATGGTATTTGGGAGATTAGAGGAGCTCGTGGCTAAATAATAACAGCCATACTGGTCGATCCATCAGGTTAAGCTGCGCTTGCCGGGGTTGGTCCGTGGATGGGTGACCATCTTTAAAAAGCACGTTAAGCCGTTGGTCCCGGCTGTCATTCGTGAATCTCTGACAGTCGTTACGGATCGTCAGAAGCTCGAAAGTCTGACAACCAGTCTTACCAAGGGGTGTCGTTTTACCCAGTAATTGGAATATGGAAGTCAGATAGGCAGTCGCTCCATATCAGCATATCAGTCGCTTCAGCTGCATCCGGTTAGACTGAAAGCCGACCCCAACATGGTTGGGAAAAGGCTAGGCAGATTGATTGGTATTTGGGAGATTATCAGTTGCGTTTTTCATATCCTTTATTAGTTCAGGGTTTTATATCATTTCAAGGATTAAAAATAACGACGCAAAAAAACGAAACCTATTAACAAAAAGGCAGTCCCCAGACTGCCAACAGAAAGAAAAACTTAAACGTAAAACTATGCATATTAGCATGTCGCGGTGTCGATGTGTTGCGGTGACGCGGTCACGCGAACCCGTAAGGTTTTCCCCTACCAATAATCGCTCAACGTGCCTAAATAAGTAACATTTAAAAAAAAACACAATTTTTTTCTTTAAATAATACCTAGTTAGTACCTACCTACGATACACCTGGATAATTTGAACTGTCCATTATCTGCATAAGTCAAAGCTATAGAGCTAGCTTTAGGCCAGAATGGGGATATTGCGAAGCACAGTTGCGCCTCTATGCTTTGCCCGTACAGTGAATTACGTCCATCACTCCATTATTAACTGCCTTAATAGGTCTTCTGAACACGTAAACGGACGTAATTCTGCAGAAGACAAGCTAGACTGACGTAACAAGATACTGCCCACGCATTACAGTGATTACCCTTGAGTTGATTAGAATCTAACCCAGAATCTAAACTCTCTAATCATTAGAGAGTTTGACAGAGTAACAATCTGTAAATAGATAGTACTTCTAAATTATCGGTTAGCATTCAAATAGTCTCCAAGAGTGATGATACCGAAGTGTACTTGTGGGTACACTGGGCAGTCAGCTTTGCTACAGCCTTAATCATCAGTCTATAGCTGTCCATTGCTGGACATAGGCCTCTCCAACACGCTAGCAGGCAGTTTTTCGGAAACCGATTAAAAATTTTCCTTTTGGTCTATTTTCCTTAAAACATGAATATTTCATCAAAATACTAAAATACATTAACAATACAATTTTTTTTTTCATTTATATATCATTTTTTTGATGCTCTATGATTATTTCCCCTCCTTTTTTATATACTTGTACATATTTTTTGTTTATACGATTGTTAGATTTTAAATTATGTAAATATTCATGGATAATAAAACCAAAAATAACCATATCAAATAATTTATATAACTCATTAAATTTTTGTAATCAAAACGGGGCACACAATAATGGCAGCTTGAGTGATGGGCCTTATAGGCCTGTGTTCCACCAACATTCAAACCACCCAGTTAGCTATTTAAACAGTAGATTTGTACCAAATTTCCTAGGGAAAAAACTGATTGACTAAACAGGCGTTTTAAAAGTTGGTGAACTTCGCCTTTAGTCGTCAAGTCTGTGACAGATTGTCTACTGTCAAAAAAGTAAAAACAAATAATCAGTGTTTCCACCCTCTGCTTTTGTATTTCCCCTATGATGTTCGATATCGATTCAAATAATCGATTATTTATTTGTAAGTTTTTTTTTTTACTAATTAACGAATCTAAAAAAAAAATCGATATCATCGATTATTACTGTCGAATTAAATCGATTCAAAATAAAAAAGCGATGATAGTGATATAAATATCCGAAACACAAGCGGAACGGACACTCAGTAGCTTGTTTTTCAAAAACGTGACGTTTTCGTTTTGATATTTCTTAAAATCATACATTACAGTCATATTTTTTCTGACTATTCGCTAAATAAACATGCGAATGCTATTTACTTTTTCTAAACAATCCTCTAAATTTAGAGGAAAACATCTTGAGGTGCCCTGAAACAATGTTATTTTGTCAAAGTGACATGACTGAAAAGTACGTGTCGCCTCTGATTGGCGTTCAATGTTACGTGACCAATGGCTATATTTTTACGTAATTATTTCTCAAAAACATTATTTCATCTATAATCATTTACAAAACTAAGTTGAATTTTGATACTTTTCGCTCACAACCATTCTACATAATAAAATTCATAAAGTATTTTTCTTACTGTCAAACTAGTATAGCCTATTGCACCCCGTTCAGCTCGGCAACTCTCATCTAGCTGCTACCAGCCACCCTACGGAGATCATCAATCCACCTAGCCTGAGGGCATCCTTCCTTACGTTTGCCGATTCGCCGTCTTCACTCCTCCTCCCAAAGACGTCCTCGACGGGCATCGGTTCTAAGGTTAATAAGGACGGCCCATTGCCACTTTAGCTTGCTTATTCTGTGAGCTACGTCGACAACTTTGTTTCTCTGCTGGATCACCTCGTTTTGGATTCGATCCCTCAGAGAAATTCCAAGCATAGCTCGTTCCATAGCTTGCTTTGTGACCTTGAATTTATGGACCAGCCGTACTGTGAGTGTCCACGTTTCGGCTCCGTAAGTCATAACCGTTTGCTACCGACTTGTTGATTAGTTTTATATTTGATGACTGGCGTTCGTGCTGGTATTACAGGAGAAGAAGATTTCGTGTTTTTAATGAAATGAGAGTTTGATTTTGAAGCGAGTGAGGTTCGTATTGAACTTTACAGAATACCACTACTGAGCTTGAGCTCAGTTTATGATGAACAACAAGTTGACTGATTATTGTACGTCATTGTAGGGATAGGTCTTCTCGAATCTGCGTCTCATTCTTTAAAAGGCCATTCCAGATATGTATCACATTTGTCTCAGATAATTCAGTCTTATACGCGTACAAAATGTCCAGACTTGGCAAGACTTTTACTGCACTTTTTTTTTGGGATTTTTGTCAGTATTTTATTTATTTATTTATTTAGATTTACCAACGGTCGTATACACTAAAACAATTACAGGAAGCAACAGAAAACAAAGAACTAAATGTAACGAACAATTATATGTAAATACAGCATTTCACTCACACACCGGCCAGTATTTTCCATGTATACAGGGTGAAATTTTAATCGTTTTAATCCTCTTAAGGGGTCATTGTACTCATCATTATGAACAACTTTTACTATGGGACCAAACCTGAAATCGCAAAAAAAAAAATCAGCTGCTCCCTACATATTGAAGAGTTAAATGTAGATAAATGTACTGAACAGCTGATTTTTTTTTGCGATTTCAGGTTTGGTCCCATAGTAAAAGTTGTACATAATGATGAGTACAATGACCCCTTAAGAGGATTAAAACGATTAAAATTTCACCCTGTATACATACCTACTTGGTATAGGAAATACTGGCCTTATTAAATACCCTCAATTTATAAAACAATCAATAGTGTAATACTTAAAAGTTAGTAAATACAATAAAAAACCCATTAACCCAATTAGTGAAGTTCTTCAGGTCAAAGTCATTATTTTGAAGTATCAGTGTTAGTAGAAGTAGTAGTACCTTAGTTCGAGTATCATTTAACTGGACTAGTGGACAGTTTTTATAGAGATTTTGCGATGAAAAAGTTGAATAACTACCTACAAAATGAATAAAATTACTAATGTCATAGAATAATGCTTTCAATTATTTTAATTGGAGTGTTTGAGGTCTTTCATTTATTGTGTTTCTCATCGTATATTTCGAGTAATACAAAGCTTTTCAACGCTCATGGTCATTCTTAGTCCCCTGCGGATTGCGACCGCGAGCACTGAAATATACTCGGAGAATGCAAAGTAAAGTGCACCACGATACGATCTATGGAAGCAAGTTGCTTTTAATTTAGTGTTTAAGTAACTTACTGGTACAACGCTTGGGAAAAGAAAAAGTACACACTTAAAACGAAGTTGTTTGTTTTAAGTAAATTACTCGTTTTTGTAGAACATGGAAAAGTCAATAGGATTTAAATCAAGGTGAACGAAGGATGCTAGACAAGAATTAGGTAGGTACAGTCAACCTCAATCTGCCTAGCCTTTTTCCAACTATGTTGAAGTCGGCTTCCAGTCTAACCGGATACAGCTGAATACCAGTATTTTACATGGAGCGACTGCCTATCTAACCTCCACAACCCTGTAACTGGGTAATACGATACCCCTTGGTAAGACTAGTTGTCAGACTTTCTTGACAGGTTTCTGACGACTCGTGACGACTGTCAAAGATCCACAAATGCTTTCCAAGGCACGGAGGAGTCTTGGTAAAAGTAAAGTAGGTCACCCATCCTCGGACCAACTCCGACAAGCGTAGCTTAACCTTATGGATCGACCCGTGCGGCTGTTATTACGTAGCCACGAGCCTCCAAGGATCCAATTTATTGTCGACAATAGTTCTTTCATAATAATTGTATCAAAGTAGGTAAACATTAAATTGAGGGGCTCGTGGTTAGCCACGACCCCGTCATTTACAGAGGCATTGACAGAGGCATGTTATTACTTAGGTAATAACATGCCTCTGTCATTCGTAGCTCAGTAACAGTCTTTACGACTGGTCTTCTGACCAGTCGTAAAGTCTGAAAACCAAAGTCTTACCAAGGAGTATCGTATTACCCAGTAACAGAACTCGCTCCATGTAAAATACTGGTATTCAGCTGCATCCGAATAGACTGGAAGCCGACCCCCTAGATTGAAAAAGGCTAGGCATAGGTACCTGGTGTAAGTAACACCTAAAATATGTATACAATATGTATTAATCTTTGTAGGTTCGCACAGGTTCAGACTTATTATAGAACAAAGCTTTTGAACAATAAAATGAATTATTGTCTGTGTATATGTCACAGCCAACTAGCTTAATTAGCCGTTTACTTTGGAAATAGTGCTCTCTGGCTGCTGGCACGGCTCCACTCGCTGCGCTCGCTCGGCTCACGCGCGATTCATCACAGTTCTAACCTAACCTATAATTGAATATCATTCAGGCCAGTTCGCAGGCATCGCTAATTAAACAGCGCCGTTTAGTTAAAAGGCTAGGCTGTTAGAGATAAAACTACGGTAACATGGCGCGCTCCTCCAAAATTCAAAACGTCTACAAAAAAAAAAAAATACACAGCGCCACCAAAACTTACAACGCATGTGTTCCTGCTACTGACTGAAGACGAATAAGAACTACATGTATAAACTCTTTTGTAAGGATGTGACTACACACACTAAAACAGTAATTTGGAGGGGCGCGCCATGTTATCGTAGTTTATCTTTAAATGAAAGGCTAACTAAGCAAGTTGGCTGCGATATAATTATAAATCTTAGTAAGGCTCTATAAACTATGTTTTCATAGTTCTCAACTTAGGCACTAATTAACTTGAGTGTCGATTTAACGTCATTTTAATTATCATATGTTGGAGTACGCTTCTGACTTTACTGCAGGTGTTGAACTTTGTTCGAGAGTTCTTTGACTGATGAATGAACACGAATTACGGAGGTTATTCGTTTGATGAAAATGAATAATCATGTTAGATAGCTACTAATAATAAAAAAAAATCTTATTCTTTCATTCATTTGTTCACTGACAGACAAAACACAGCCTAAAATGCTGGATCTAGAATCATGAAATTTTGCACAAGATTTCCGTTTGTAACGATAGATTTTTGATAATTCATCCCCCTAATACGGATGTAAAGTTTGTGAAATGGAAGTTCGTCATTTTTTTATGATATCTATGGGAAATCTCATAGGACACACGGCTTGTAGGTACTACATCACCATTTAAGCCGTAAGATTGTATTAAGATATCCTTGATCGTTACAAATCTATCCCTCTCGAATCGGAAGGAGCATACGCGAACAGCTCATCTTGTGGTAAATAGATTATCCAATCAACAAAATTGGTAGCGGGGCCACCTACCAGGGTGCGCCAGACAAATATACCTACTTAATACTTACTTGCTTTTATAGGAACTAGTTGGAATAAAAATAACAGACAATTATTATAAAAAATCTCATAAATTGTGCCACTCTTTTATAAAAAATAGCATTTGAAATGAATTCAATCTCGATTTTCTTTTTCTATTCAACTGAAATCACTAACAATAAAACCTGGTTGGACTGACTTGAACGTACAAAGGTAAGAAATAATAAAAATAGATTAAACGAGTCACGAGATTGACATACTGAAGAGAAAAAGAAATTGCAGAAATAAAGCGAATGTATTTTTTGAAATTTTAAAAGCCACGCAATGTTTCGGCTGACAGCACTGTAAGTTAACAAGAATAACGAGAAAATATCAATTGACGAGTAATAATGTTTATCTTTTAACAAGGCAAAAGGATTATGTAAAGATCGTAGCAGGTGGCATTCTGTAGTTTCTGCCTACCCCCATGGGAAGAAGGCGTGAGTTTGTAAATGTGTATGTGTTTTATAGACAAAGACTAGCTGCACCCCACAATTTCACCCGCAGAAATCTCGATCCCGTGGGAATGTCGGGATAGAAAGTATTCTATACCCTACAGATCATAGTCTACCCCTGTGCCAAAGCCGTTTTATCGTGAAAGCGAAACAAATAAACAAACTCACTTTCGCATTTATAACCTTAGTTAAGTTTAGGATTCAGAGAATATTTTGCAATAAAATAAATAGTTGTAAAAATGTTATGTAATGTAATGAATGATGTGATGTGAATGGTGTGTCTGTGTGGTGTGATGTGATGTGTGATGTGATGTGATGTGTGATGAATGTAATGTTGTAATGTAATGTGTAAATAGTTGTTGTTGTTGTAGTTTGTGGCTTACTATCACCTGATAGAAAACTGAAGGTAATGTTTTCAGTCATCCCTTAAACGTAGCTTCAAATAAGTAGGGTACTTTTACTACCTATAATAACTTTCAAAAGTCGTGATGACGTCATTCGTAGAATTTAGATTTTAGAGCAAATTTAAAAATTTTAATTCAAAAAGATTTAGATTTGGACATATTATCGTTTAATTTGTTTTGTACTATGAATATATTCGTGTTTGAAATACAGTTCTTTATAAAAAACTTTTTTACAAAAAAAATACAACCGACTTCCAAAAACAACACTACAAAGTGAAAAATAACTTTAATTTCGGAAGTCGGTGTCTAGTTAAATGTATTTTCGTTTTTTGCCACCGACTTCCGAAATTAAAGTTATTTTTCACTTTGTAGTGTTGTTTTTGGAAGTCGGTTGTATTTTTTTGAAAAAAAGTTTTTATTTTTCACTTTTTAGTTGTGTACCTACCCCACACAAATTCTATTAACACTACCTGCAAAGCAAACTAGAACATCGTCCATATAAAAGTGGGGAAAAAATACGTATTATTGAAGCTAACTCAAAAACTACCCAAGCAAAGTTAATCAATTTTATATGGGACCAACTGTGATGTATACCCTCTCGAATAAAACAAAAAAAATCCAAATCGGTCTAGCCGTCTTCGAGTAATCGGGGAAAGGTTCCGACGAATTGATAACCTCCTCCTTTTTAAAGTCGGTTAACAAAACTGACAACTTGGTCCGGTTCTATAAGTTGTATGAGGGCCTAAAAAATAAATGGCATTCGCTTCTTAGCGATTATATTTCTACAATCGCTACAGCTTCAAAGTGACATTGACATGATCACGTGACGTTTCTATAGCTTGTGTCAACCCCACACATTTTTTGGTTTTTCTACTAGCGACATCGCTCATGAATGTTAGTTTCTCTAGGCCCTCAGTTTACCGTAGTCGGAATAAAGTTCGAAATTCAAAAATTGCTCCATGGTTTAAGCTTGGGTTTGAAGGTAACCCTTGTTTAAATAAGACGCATTCAGTCCATTTGAAAACTGATATCATCGGCTAAATCTAGTCTATAAATAGTAAAAGAGAACAGCCGTTACCTATTTTAAGGAGAGCTGACTAAAAAAACACCTAAAACGATAAACAAAAAAATCTACGATCTAGGTATAAAAGGTTTTTGAGTGCTTTTATACCTATAAGACGTTTAGGCTATGAATAATTCTAAGCGGATAATGGCTCTTTAGGATACCGGCTAAATAAATTAAGGATTTTGCGATATTTATTTAAACAAGCAAAAGCAAAAGAAAAGAAAAAAAAGGTCGACAAATTATGTCAGGATAAAACTTTGAAACAAAATTGTATAAAAAGAGAAGATTAATAATTATTAGAAACTGGAGACTACGTTTTTTTTTAAGTTATCACGTTTAACTATTTAAAAATACCTAGAAATTGTACTAAGATAATGATTGTAGTTAGTTACAAACTTTTATTACTTAATAACGACGAAAAAGTCTGCCTCCGCATCAATACTTATAATTTTTCTGAAATATTTCCGAAACATAAAAAATTGCTTGTGATGAAAAGAAAGTAGGTAACTTTAATACGGGGCAATAAAGCAAGATGCCAGAGCTGCCAGACATTACTTATTTTCTGATTAAAAAAATCTATGGGATAGTGTTAGTATGTACTTTGAACATACGCATACCTGCTAGCTTGGGCTGACGGCCAATTTTCAGGTACCTATCAAGTTCTAAAGTTAGGTACGTAAAAATATTACTTACTTTTCTTAAGGTGTAACGGCAGTTTTTTATGTATATTTTACAGAATATTGTTAATTACTGGAATGTTGTCAGACACTTCCCGTCGGCAGTTTTTTCCGCCAGACGCTTTAAACTCACAAAAAATGACGTCATCTTACTTATAGAGTCTTAATTTGTGTGTAATGATACTCGGGGAACTATTTCAATACTTTTTGTAAGCAGCCAGATCAATCGTAGCGGTCAAACATCCCCCAGAAACAGTTAATTGTGTCTGGGGGATGTTTG
This sequence comes from Cosmia pyralina, assembly GCA_946251885.1. Lineage (NCBI taxonomy): Eukaryota > Metazoa > Arthropoda > Insecta > Lepidoptera > Noctuidae > Cosmia > Cosmia pyralina. Next base: position 21,605,497 of record OX276346.1, read on the forward strand.
ACCGCACAATTTACATTGAGCGGGCAGCGACCGGCAGCGGCTGACAGCGTCAAACTCGGCAAGTAGTGTCGCCAAGAAAAGTCGCGCGGCAGCGGTCTCTCGCTATCCCTAAAGATTGTTTACATTTTACATTCAACAAGAAAACTCGCAGAATGCCGCCAGTGGACACCCGCGACTGCGCGAGCTGTCGCCGCCACTACATGTTGTCGCTACACTTTTCCGAGTCTCTCAAGGATGATTAAATTAAGTACCGAATGAAGAAGTTAAAAATTATTTGACATTAAAACTGCTCGCCGCTTCGCTGCCGGCCGCTATCATCTCGGTATGAATTGAACCTTAGTTTGTAGTTTTGCTCGTGACTGTACCTACATAAATAATATTCAGAATCTTTCCTGACTACCTGAGGTTTACATCAGGTTGACAGTTTCTAATTACTTATGGACATTTGAGCCCTTTATCATGTTTGTTGTGATTGTCTTGTGGTTTTTGGGTAGAATTTGTTAACCCATTTTGGTCGAGTTTTGATAAGTTGTAATATCCACAAGCTGTACTTAAATTATTTAAGTACAGATTTACTTTATGCAGCAATTACCCGTGACAGCACGTTTTGAAACCGCCATTTTAAGATCTCACTAAAAAAAAAGAAACTCAAAGTAAAGCTGGTAGGTACGATCTACTAATCAAATTCGCGAACAGCGGGGTAACTGCTTAACACATTTTCAATAGCAATGGCTTTCATTTTGACAATTCAATAACATACATTGCGATATTTACGTTATGAGCAGACAAATTTTTCAAACATATGAAGCAATGGATTAGTAGTATCCTTCAAAATCATTCAGATTTTAATTGAAAGTGTGTTACGCAATTAGGGCGCAGGGTACTCACCCTGCACCCTAATTACGTAACCTACTGCCTACCTACACCCTAATTGAGATGCCAAAAAGCCCAAGTTCGATTTCTGGTTAAACTAGAATACCTAAGTATATTTCACCTGAACATATCGTTTAGTTTTCTTCAAAATTGAGCTTATAGTTCCTTGAGAGTATAGTAGGTACGCGTCAAACTTTTTGGCGCCTCTGAAGTGCGCTACTCGCTGCGCAGTATCCCACTCGTCACCCCCGCTGACACATGAATTTGTTAATGCGCAGCAACTCGCCTCATGTTCTGAGCCGCCATAAAGCTTGAATAGGGCTGTACCATTTCATAAATTACACCGCCATCTTGTTTTGTCAATACAATTTCTGTGACAATTTTACAAATGTTTACCAACAACGCCCCCTGTCAATGTCATTCAGGCTCCAAAAGATCCTTGTAGCACTCTATACATATACGTAGGTATTACAAAACATCTACTTACTTGAAAATTAAACATTTCAGCCATTATGATGTACGGCATCGATGATATGCCACCTGCGTAGACAGCGACATACGTTATTATAGCAACCACGGGCATCCAACCTGGTGTAGATCCTCCTTGATGTTGTATCAACATCGTTGTTCCTAAGACTGCATGTGACAGTACTGCTACTGCGAAGGCTATGCTAATGAGAGGCTGAAAAAGAGAGAAGGCACATTGTTATCTGTGATTATCAGATAATAATAGTTTCAAACATTTAAACACGCGTTTGAAGGCTTTGTAAGAAAAGTTGTGAGCTCACACAATGCTGAAACACCCGTGTCACAAGGTATTTGCGTATTTGAAGCTACGTTATCATTATTGCAAGACTATTCTTTTTCCAACCATTTATTTTACTTTAACATATTATGTACGCAAATGAAGTGGAACTTCATAGGGCAACCATAGACAAAAAAATGCAATACTTCATGGACCCGGTACATTTTTCCTTAAAATAATACTTCTTCATAAATAAAGTCGATTGTTATAAGAAATCGAATCGGTAAAGCATTAGGACATCACTAATTGATTACCTAGTACTCGAGCTATCAAACGTAAATTAAATGGTTGAAAAGATTATTATTAGGTAATGTCAAAACAATGAAACTGAAATATTGATGGTTTAAAGCCATCCATTACGTTTTACGGCCTCTCTTTACCTCCCGCTCTGTTAAACAAGACCCCCTAAATATTTTACCAGGCCGTGGTATTAATATTTAATATTTTGTCTAGAACTCATCCCACACTGTCCTTCATGGACTGTCGCGACGCCGCCATCAAATCATTACTTAAATAAATGTAGCCCTATATCGCCTCGTAAATATTTAGTGCTGATTATGTTACACCGACGAAGTCTACAAACTAGATTACTTCGCTTACAAGCATAAATATGAATTAATTAACTTTATCCATATAAAAAGATTGCTCATCTCCCCCGTAATTTAATTAATTATTTATTATATCTTCTACGTCACTATCATTTTCTTCTGCATCTTATACCGCGTATTCATAGAAAATAAAACAAAATTTGCAATATATTGTTACCCGGATCAACAAATCTTCCTGGAAACTATTGATTAGGCTTTATTAAATTTTAGTATACCAAAAGATTGGTCTCCCTCGTAATTTAATTTATTATTTAAATGTCTACTACGTCACTATCTTTGCCTTCCCCATCAAGCACTATTTCGTTGATCCCTTATTTCCTAACTTGCAGAAAAAGCTGGTAATTTTCTGCATCTGTTGCTTTGATTAAATTCTTTGCGGACTCAAAGAGATCTTCATTTTGTCTCGGACTAACCGTGACATCGCTAGTCTATCTTCCTTCTTTATTAGTTTACATCTTAACATTATCTAAGTTCTCTTATGTAATTAAAGTTTCTCAACTGATTATTTATGTAATGAAGTTCGTGTCTTAGTCTGTGTTCTTTTATATCTTAAGTGCAGCCTTTTATTCAAAGTATAAACACTAATCTAATACATCTAATAAAATATTTTTGAAAAAAGTAAATGCCACGAGGTCGAATCGAATCTGATACCGAAAATAACGGACTAGAAAAAAAGAAGGACTCCGCGCCACGCATATCGAAAGTGAAGCACAGTAAGTATGCCATTACCGTTTGTACAAACACATTTACATCATGGTATGCCGACCGGCCGCCATTACGTGATACGACGGCGTCTTTGTCAAATCACGCACACATAGATCGATAAGGTGCTTCACTTTCGATACGCGTGGCGCGGAGTTCTTCTTTTTTTTCTAGTCCGTGAAGAAAATATAGTTTTTAGAATTATTGTTCGTTTGTCTGTTTGCCTGGGATTCGGATTCTGATGAAATTTGGCACACAGAAAGCTTAAAACCTGGATTAACCTGAATTAGTACCTCAGGAACGTACCTACGTTCCTGAGGGACATTACCGACATCCACGCGGGCGAAGCCGCTGGCAAAAGCTAGTGTCTTTATACAGGGTTATTGGTAAAACACCAATATCCTCTTAAGGGATACTCATCATTATCAACAACTTTTAATATGGGACAAAATCTGAAATCGCGAAAAAAATCAGCTGTTCCCTACATTTTGACGAGTTATGCGAACATAAATGTTACATATCCCTCACTATAAATGTTTGAAAGCTCTCAACTCTGTCATTCGTCATCGTAAAGTGCATATTAAAAGTTTTAGATAGAAAAGTGTCAGAAAGTAGTTACTAAACAAAGTGGACTCTCCTGTCACATTTATTGTGGAAACTTTATAACACACTTTTGTTTTGAAATATTTCCGTATTCTGAGAAACAGAAATATAACAAAATAATTGAATAGGTACCTACCTACTACTGTGACGTAACTGACGTAGTTACGTACAGAAGATGTCACGCTCAATGTGAAGGAAATGCTTTTCGTGGTGGAGAGAAAGGAAGACCACGTCAACTTGTCAACATAAAAATATATTATATATTACTACCTGACCCGACAGACATCCTGTCTTGGCTATGAATATTCTAATGTAAACGCGCGAAGTTCCCGAAAGCGCAAGCTGAGAACACTTTGAATTGTGTAGGAAAATTTAATTAATATTGCGTGCTGTATGTGCTGCGTATTCGAAAGTAGCGCACTATTTCGATTTTTCCATGGTTACAGAAACATCGACATCAAAGAAAAATCGAACGGCGGGAAAACAAATGATCTGATTTATTTTTTAAATATCATGCTATGTTATAAAATTAATTTGAATTTGGAATTCTAAATAGAATGCAAGATTCCCGATTGACGTTGCCGTGTCCAAATTTCATGTACAGTGGGCTGCATCAATAGGGTACCCCAGTTGTATTAAAATTTTAATACAACTGGGCTACCCAATTGATGCAGCATGTACATACATGAGAAAATGAATTTTATTCATATTTATTTTTCTCATCCCTACTCTATGCTGTTTACGGGGTGAGAAGACGCCTGGCGGGAATAACTCATCGAGTGGTAACTGATCAATTATGAACCGCCGAGAGTAGAAAATTATTAAAGTACTAATATTGCTATTAAACAATAGGGGTCGGTAGAAAATTTAGGATTGTATGTATTTTTTAATGCCGAATAAAAAAAAAAATTAAATAAAAAAATTCGCCCAATAAAAATTTTTTGGTGTGGACCACCCTTATCACTTAGGGGTATGAAAAATAGTTTACATCCTATTCTCACAAAATTTCATAAGAATCGGTCTAGCTGTTTCGGAGGAGTTTTGTTACAAACACTGTGACACGAGAATTTTATATCATATATTAGAAAAAGAATAAGAGAAAGGGGGTAGATTAGGTTTATGGTCACAAATTCCTTAATTCCCTTGAGAGTAGCGCAGCGGGTGCGAGACGCTGCAGGTGCCAGGGGTGAGGACGGTCGATGGTTGGATTCGCCAGATTTGTAGAAGGCTCGCCGGAAGGTAGTGGCCCGAAACCCACGATTCGGATGCTTCCGATAATCTCGGATTGAGCTCATTGTTGATAAGTCGGAACTTTAGACACCAGTATGCGGTTACGAAAACAGAATTTAATAAAGTTGACTAATATGAGTCACTAAAAACAGCCTGCTTTAGGCTAATACCTGAAAAAGTTATTAGTATTTCCCGACTTTATTTTTCTTTTTCCTCGAATTCTAGGATCCTTATATTTATTTTTCTAAGAACTTTGTTATTTCCAACAACTTCCCGGTTCCTGAAATTCCCTCGAATTTATCTGTTGCTAAATTCCACGTCAACTGATTTGAGTGACAGTTGTTGTTTCGGGAAACTAATTACGGCAGTTAACATAATATTTGACAGCGAGATAACTTTTGACTTGAGCCTTTCAGAAACCATTAAACTAGGTACGAGGTAGATTCTCCACCATGACACAATATACATACATAAACTCACGCCTTCTTCCCATGGGGGTAGGCAGAAACTACAGAACGCCACCTGCTACGATCCTTACACACATCTTAAGTGAGAATTGTTTAACTTCGCCTCCGAACAAGTAAGTAAAGCTAAAGTTTAAAAGCTGACAAAAATGGTATCTTTTAGTTTGTCCTTCCAAGTTGTATCAACTGAAAAGCTTGTCTGTCTTATTGGCATAGAGCCAGCCTCGCCACAGTTTGCACGACGTACGTCCTTTGACCGGAATTATATTTTTACACCGATTTCTAAAGTACGGAGAGAGACGATAGGTTAACGTTAGAACGTCTCGGGTTGAAGCTGGATTTAAAAGAAGTTAAATAACTGTGACAGTGAAGCTATTACACTTAGATTATAGATACTTGTCAAACCATGAAACTGTATAGATAAAAGATTTGCTACTGTATTCCGACGTCTTGTGTGTTTTTAGATACTGTGCCAATAGTGACAAGAATAGTGGAATATTGCAGACATTGCAGGATAAAATGGTTTGTAGGAATATTTATAGATAGCACGTAACTGTGAAAACCAAAACGATTCCATTAAGAACCGGGCAAGATAACATTGAAGTACCGAACTACCACATTATGCTATTCCACAACCTCACGCAAGATATTTATTCGAAACGTGGATTCAAGTAGCACCTTGGGAATAATATCAACCTTGGCTCAACTGATAGGGGCCGTAAGAGCAATGCATATGATCATACGTCCATAAACTTAATAATATCACATAATAATTGTATGGATCAGAATGTTGGGCCACAAAAGGGATGAATGAAAAGCAGTTGCATGCAGCTGAGATGAGAATGCTAAGAGGGATGTGTGGTGTTACATGAATGGATAGAATAAGAAATGAGTACATAAGAGGAAGTCTGAAAGTGGCACCGGTGACTGAAAAGTTGTGCGGAAATCGGCTGTCATGGTATGGGCATGTGATGCGGAGGAGTGAGGAAAATGTCGTGAGGAAAGTTTTGAGTATGAATGTCGATGGTTATAAGAGTAGGGGAAGACCAAAGAAACGATGGATGGATTGTGTGAAAGATGACATGGCTAGAAAGGGGGTGACTACCGAGATGACGAATAATAGAGAAGTATGGAAAAAAAGGACATGTTGCGCCGACCCCAAATATATTCGTATAAGGGCTGGAGAATGATGAATAATATGACTTCATAAATGACAGTAAAAATATATAGCTAACAATTTCTCGAAAAAATATACGCATCACTGCTTCTTAAGTGAAGTACCATTCTATTCTGAACAGTCCTTTAGAGAGGTCTCTTTAACGAAAGTTCAAGGGGCATTAACGATTACGTACCCTTGTATGGTTAATAAGACCAAGAGTCGAAGGGACAGAAGGGTCGGTCATAATGATACATGTCAACGTTAATCACCATGCATAATAATCTAGGAAGTTCTGCCCAGAAATTGCTTTGTACAACTTATTTTATTATCTTAGGTACAAATAAGGTTTGCGTGACATTTATCCAAAAGCCACGCTCAAAACCAGGGTAATAGTCTCCAGTGGACTATTCAGAAATAGTGTGAATATTTCTGAAAATTAAAACTAACGGTTGAAAATTTAATAAATATGAATAATGAATTAATGAATTAGCAGTCTATCGCGGTAGATAACACTAACGAAAACGGTTTTTAAAATGGTGGGATAATTTGGGTGAGGATTTAAACGTTATTATCATATTATTTTAATGATTTTGGTATTCAGGAATAAAAGGAGCTTATTTCAAAGTATTGTGTTTGCGATTTTCTAAAACCGAGACAGTTTTTACGTTAGTAAGTATTTTTAGTCAGTCCACGGCGAACAATTCCGTACAGCTTAAAGAAATCTCAGCAAGAAATAATAAAACGAAAACCTACAAATCAGAGCTCAGCAAAATCCCCAGCGAGAGAACAAGAAACGTACAAATAAAACGTTGAAACGCAAAGTATAGGGAAGATTTCTTCTCTAATCCGATCAGAAATAAAGATTAGTCAGCAAACACATTTATCAAAATTACTTTGGAAAGGCTCTTACCTTCCGGCCGAACTTTTCCACACAACTCATTGAGATAAACGAGGCAAGGATCATAACTGCCGGGAAGCTGAGAGTCTGGAGCTCTGGGTTCCACGTGACGCCGGCGGATTTCAAAATGGCGGGCGAATACGTCAGAGTTGCGAAGTTTCCGCTGTTCGTTTGAAACGTCACCAGTATCACGTTTATAATGCAGCCGCGCCGCCATGCTTTGTTTTTAACTGAAAATTGATCAAAAGCATGGAATTAGTATGTACTACAAATAACAACATCAAAAGTTACAACGAATTTGATGGTGATTTTGGGTTCCTTATCAGACGCTTTGATACTTCAGTTTAATCATCAAATAACGAGTGTAAACAGAAAATAAGGTTGCAAATTCACACATTTCATGAAAAAATAGGTTTTTTAGAATTATCCTATTTATATTATGAACAAAAAAAAAATGTTTGTTCCTTATTGTTTGTAAAATATTTGTTTTGTAGATTAGTTAGCATGTGCCAAAAAAAAAAACAATTCGTAAACTAGAATAAAACAGTTAAACAGCAATACAATTTCGGCTTAACCTGACATTATTTAAGAGTGACAAGTTTATCCCAATTTGATTTGCTTCAACCCCGACCTACGTAGCACATTCAAGATTTACTGAGGAGAATTCCTAAAATACAAATCTTGACAGCCTAAATCCTTCAGCAGTTTAAACAAGTGTTTAAAGAGTTAAAGTTCGTTTGGGAAGTTGATGGATTAAATAATTGCGACAGTAATAAAATAAGCTTTAACAAATCTCTCTTTAAGAATAAAATTAACAGATGTCTTATGTTTTCTTGACATAATATTATTAATCTTGGGTGATGATTCTAGCCAATATTAATTTAACAAACTTACTTGCTTTTGCAGCGTTGTATTTATATAAATGGATACAAAATTACAAAATACAAGTAACATTTTATTAGCGTGCATTGACTTCCTGTTAACACACTATCTGCAATAAATACTGAACTACTGACTTCCGGTTGTCAGAGGGACACCTTCGTCAGTGATTGCCGCGGAGATCGGGACCGATTTGTGAGATTGATGATTACTGTGGTGTACATAGTATGTACAAGTGTAAAATATTAACTGAAGTTGATTCAGCAGTTGGTTCAGCATTATCAAAGGGATTTGCCTTTTTTATTTGTAATCTACGAGTATATTACACCTGGAGGAAATAAGAACGCATTCATGCCTGTAATTATTTTTTTAAAAAATAACAAAGGGAAATCAATTTACTAGCATGTAGAGCAGGCGTTACCTTGATATGTACATAAATATAGAATGTTTAATATTCGACTGATATTAAAAAGACAAGATGAAACATGTTTTTGTTACTCACATATGGTTTTAAAGGAAACCTTTGGCAGTAATTTGTAAGTAATCTCTTGATTTTTCATGTAGTCGATTTCGTTCTGTATTACTTTGTCGTTGACATCCAGTTTTCTCAGAAACGCTATCGTCGAGGCAGCTTCCTGTAATACATATTGGTTAAAAAAACATACCTTTGATATTTCATTGTTGAACAAAGGAAAATTCATATGATAAGGACATGGTAAAAGAAGGAGGTCGTGGCTAAGTAGTAACAGCTGCTCGGGTCGATCGATCAGGTTAAGCTACCCTTGCCGGGGTTGGTCCATGGATGGGTGACCATCTTTACATACCGAGACTCCTCTGTGCCTCAGAAAGCACGTTAAGCCGTTGGTCCCGGCTGTCATTCGTGGATCTTTGACAATCGTTCCGGGTCGTCAGAAGCCCGAAAGTCTGACAATCAGTCTTACCATGGGGTATCATATTACCCAGGCACTGGGTTGTGGAGATCAGATAGGCAGTCGCTCCATGTAAACTAATGGTATTCAGCTGCATCTGGTTAGACTGGAAGCCGACCCCAACATGTTGGGGAAAGGCTAGGCAGATTGATTTTGATTGACATGTTAAAAATAAACTGGGTTCGAATGGAATTCTCATGAAACGCATTTTGACCGAAGCTTCATTAACCACGGCTTTATTTTAGTAAATTGATTAGTGTTTGAATTTTTTAGACGTTATTTGGACATAAAATATCTCCACATTGCTTTTCTCGCAGAGTACTCTGGGGAAAATGCAGTATTTCTGAACACGGCTTTTGGTTCACCTGATATCAATTATGTACCATACTCATACAGAACTTAAGAGCCTTGTAGGAGGGCTGTGGCGATCCTTTTTTTGTTAAATTTTCTATTAGACCTCTTTCAGAATCAGATTTATTCCGGCAATGTTTTTTTAATGGCACTTCAGGTATACTAAAATACCTACGTTCATTTTTATTATTGTTTCTTTTTAATCTTTCAGTCGGCTATTTTAGGTTTCATCCCACGAATTCCTATTGATTATCTGTTTCTATATTTGATTCAACCCAGATATGTTTTCGCGTTATTAATGGCTTAGTAAATCGCCCCATTACCGGAGCTTTGTGAACGAATATATCACTTGGGCGTAATGAACTAGTGTTAACGGACTGAGAGAGAATTGTTGCGCGGACTTAGTATGTAATTGGAGTATATAAATGTGTGGGAGAAAAGAAAAACTTCTGGATATTAAGACTAACTAACTCCTTGTGAACAAATCAAAATATTTTCTAAGGAAAATGGGCCAGAAGTATCAGAACACAGTTTCAGAATTAAAAAATAGTAGGATTTACGCTTTCTAGATGCCTAATCTATAAAGCCTAGTCAAAATATTCAGGCTAATAATATTATTTTCAATTTGTATTTACATAGAATCTCTTTAAAAAAAAAAGGACTATGCTGGTTAAGTAGTTACTGCTTCTTCTTAGTGTGTCAATGGCAATCTAAATCGAGTCGGCCTAGAATTTGGCTGCAAGTTTGGCGCCGTCAGTAGCGCCCATCAATTCCACACACGCAAACAACAGGACACGCAGGACACGGTATTAAGTGTCCCATTGTTTATAGAACAGCATCACATTTACACTCCAGGGCGGAGTCATCTATGAATAAGCAACTGAGCAAATTTTCCTTGCTTCAGCCAATCTAGGTCCGGAGTCTGTCAGGTTAGCCAAGGCAACTCATCATCAGAGAAGGAGTTGAGTATGAAAAAACTAGGCTCAAAAACTTACATTAAACTTCCCTTTCTTCACCAAAAACGCTGGCGATTCTGGTGCCTTTATCATCAATACAATAGTCAGCACTGGCAACCACAACACAATCCACAATACGGTGTAATAATCGAAGTAGACTCCCATAGCAAACATGGCCAGTATGCCAATATTTTGGAAAAGTATTATAAAGGATCCTAGAACCCCTCTTATGTCATCCTGACTTATCTCTCTCACGTACATTGGCACTACATTGTAGCATCCACCAGCTGACAGACCGCCGCAAAGTCTCGCCATGATTAACACTGCAATGTTTGCTGATGACAGCTTCATTATCCAACAAAGCTGAAAGGGGGTTAAGTTTTTATTAATATTATAATAATTATATATATTCTGAAGTCACCGTCAGAGACACGCAAGCGCTTCTTGATAGATGGAACTACTCGTAACAAATTAACCAATTTTTTCCCTACAGATATTTGTAGGTAGACTTATCTAAGTGTAGATTCTATCATAGTAACATATGTCCTTGAAAGCTTAGGTATATCTATTGAGGTTACGCATTGATTTAGTAAATCCTTCAATACAATAGTACCACACTCTATTAACTATTTATGGAACCGACTAGACTAGATCCTCAATTTAACAAAATACCTAGTCGACAATTACGTTATTATATACACGATCAATCAATATTTCAGATGTTGACCTTTGAAGGCTAAGAGCCCACTTTAAAAAAGCTGTATTTTCACAATTTTGCCTTGAATCTAAGCCTAGCAACACATCTGTCGAAATTACAGGATGTGCGATAGTAAGATCAGTGTGTTTATGCCTGCCAAGCTTTTTAAATGACTTATTGGTACGGTTTCCTAAAAAAGCGGTGGTCGCACCGGCCGGCTGTCATAAAAATGATGACAGCGGCAAAGATTGAAATTATTAGATTCGCGCTACCGTGTCAAAAGATAGTCGCGTTTCTGTTTCGGTTTGGTACCTCTGACACACAATGATGCATTGATTTGACTTGATCGTCATGGAAACGATATTTAATAAAATGTGTGAGCTCACTCTTCTCAGTATAGATACTTTCTCGCATGACTAAGTACGCTGATGGCAACTCTAGCGATTTAAATCTTTGGGGGGCGAGGTTTGACTTTTAGTCAAATATTGGTTAAAATGACAGATTTTCATGACTGCCGTTATAATATGATGGAACCGCTTGCCTAGGAAACCAAAGCTTACGAGTACATGAAGCCGAAAATACGTCGCGTATATTTCAAAGCACGCGGAAATTTCCGTCGCGTAATTTTCGGCAGTATATCGCTACGCTTACGAGCTCTTTGAATGTCGGTACTAGGATGATAGTTTTAAAAAGTATTCTTGTAGTACTTTTGTTATGTAATTTCTCAGTAGTCAAAGCCGAGTCCCAACCGCAAGGAAATCTTTTCTTATCTAAGGCAAAAAGTTGGAAAGGTTTCGGTACCTAAACTAAAATGCCAGACAGGCCAAACTCAGGTCAAGGTAAATTGACTCTTTTAGCCTCCATTAAAAGTTTTTTATTGTTTAGTACAAAAATAGAATAAAGCCACCCGTTTAGGCGAAGCTAGAATTATTATTTTTATGTCTTTTATTTTGTCTAATATAAAAAAAAAAAAACTATCAACAACGTCGATTCAAATGTGCTTTCTCTGAGTATAGATTATATAAAACATCTAACGTGATCTTACTTGTTGTAACATGCTCTAAGTTTACACACGGTAAGTATATAAAAAAGTAAAATCTTATACAGGATAAAGGTAGACTTGGACTTAGACTAAACTCTAAACGAACATTGAACCAGAACAACAGCTAGAGCATTCTTTTGTTGATATTTTTGACATTTTAGTGGGGAGAGACCAACGAAGGAATGTTCTGTCTCTGTTTACACAAAAATAATTTGGTAGAATGGGGATAGAACGTGCATTCGCTCGTTTGGTCTAAATCGACCTTTAGACGTAATACAGAAAAGGTATTCATTTTATTTCTTGGATGGGATGTACTTAGCCTGTAAAAAAACTAGTATTGGTACATGTTGAGAAGAATGCATGACTGTGTTAAACAAACTATATATTATGTAATGTAAATAATTATATTTAAATAGTGTAATTGGTTTCGGCCGTTCTATTTAAAATAAATAAATAAATAAATAAATAAATGTTATCTGTTATCCATTCACTTATTTCAACACTCAAAAATAAGGTTATAGAGAGAGAGAGAGAGAGGTATCCATGAGTCAACCACAGGAAAACAAAATACTAACAAATAAAAACAAAAGAAAATACGGAAAATACCCTTACCGCTTGCAGTACAGCCATGATCAAAACTGCCACCTTCCTTCCAAATCTGTCAACGATATAAGCGAATAGAGAGACTCCAAACGTAGCTGCTATACAAAGGGCACTCGCTATCCATGATATTTCATAGTCTGACAACGGGTACCCGGCCGGGGAGCCCGCTGATTGTAAAACTTTTGTCATCGGTGACACCCAGCCCGCTTGGAACCCGTATGTTAGGAGTGTGGTATTCGCTACAAATGAAACAGTTCGTTTATTTCCTGATAGACGTTGTCTTGTTTTGAAATTTCGGTTTTCGTATTTTCGGCCGACGTTTCGGATGAACTGGCAAGGGGGTTTGGATGATATAATGTGCGTTGGACATAAAGAGTTACAATAAAGTGCATTTAGTGACTGCAAAGGATGATTTTTTACATTTCATTTGGCACCGCGCAACCGTTGCGCGACGAGCGGTGCCTTTGTGTCGCATGCGATTCGCGTTGCGGTCGCGCCTGTTTGAAGGAGCCTTCGGTTATTTCCCGATAGACTTTGTGTTGTTTTGATGTTCCTTTTTTGAATTTTCTGGTGACGTTTGGGTTGAATTGCATAGCCTGACTTTAAAGTAGATAGCAATATCAAGGCAAATTCTTAAAAAGATACTATAGGATATTATTATGTTTAGTACAGTTTATTTAATTTAAACGATCACTGTGGTACTTTTCAGCGTTGCTAACAAGTGTTGCACGTCTATTTTAAAAAAAAACCTACCTACCTACACAGAGAAGGAACCTATAAAAAAATGTTGCACTGTTCTAGGACTTCCCGGTTGCGTTTACAGACACATATCTAAAATACACCAACTACCAGAGATTGACAACTTTCTATACCTATACCGAAACATTTTTTTCTTGCAGGGATCGAACCTTTAGTGCAAACCAATTGGAAACTGCCAAAAAATTAAAACTTTTTACGAAGCTATTTTTTATCAGTGTACTCTACGGCTTTTGTGAACCAGGAACAGAGCAGCAGTCTCATTAATTAGTCATACAGCAAACACAATGCAACTTGCCAAGTGCCTAGCTTGCTAATTATGACAGTAATGAGATTTCCTTTGTTTGCCCATGTGATCTGCGAAATGGCTGTGAATTCGGCCGAATGGTATAACTGTATTTCAAGAGTACAATTGCTATCGACAAATTGCCTGGCCATTGATTGTGGTCTCGATATTAAGAAAATACTTATAGTACATAACAGTTCAATACACCACACATCAAACTTATAAATTCTAAAAGAAAGCTAATGCCAAAAGTAAAATCGCGTTATGGTGAGCGGTCTACACTTCGAACTCCACCTGTCACAGTTAATCCAACCAGGGGGTGTTGGATTTCGCCGCACTCCCCTCTCACAGTGAAGAGGCCTGTGTCCCCAGTAGTGGGAATATTATAAAAACATAATCAGTAAAAGTAAAGACGCGAAAACATTTTAATTATGTACCTACATGCGGTCATACACAAGAAAATAAGTAATATGCAAGACACATTACAAAAAATATAGAAGTTCAAACAGAAATTGCAGTCTATTTACCTAGCATAGCAACCAACCATTGCATACAGGCATTGCCCTTTTTACCACTAACACTGTCATTTTCTACAGCCATGGTCTGTATTAAACTATTTTCACGTTTAACGAAATTACTCGGAATATCAGTACGCTATCGAATATTACTGCAAAACATTTTCTACAACAACTGAAAATGTACTGATAACGGTTCATTTATAGTACCTACCTTGTAAGTAAATCAGGGCTGCACAAAATTACAATCGACACTTATATTTTTCACCCGAAAATTAACACAGGACGTTAAAAATTTATTTATTTAACAATTTATGTACAAACATAATATAAACAGACGAAGAAAATAACAGAAAATAGGTACAAAGATGATGCTTATTTCTAAAGAAATCTCTTCCAGGATACCTGCTATAGGACAGATGATAAAAAGAGATAAAGAAACCATGTGTAAGAGTAGAAGAGAAAATAAAATACATAAAATAAAAATATAATTATACCTTTAATTGACAAACAGCCAGTAAAAAGACAACCCTTTCAATATTGTTTTATTCGGCGGGAATCGATAGCCGATTCCCGGCCACCGTAGGCTCGGGCTTGCAGACAGCGAGTAATGGATAGCTCGCCGACCGGTAAGGACCAGGCCCGGGTCGACGGCGCGTCGTGTTCCACGCGCGCCTTAAAGAGATGTCAGCAATGATGGGGTCCGATAGGGCTGATGCCGCCGCGGTTGTGGGTTGTTCGAAAGAGATACCGTGGCCCTGGCATAGGCAACTGAAGGAACATGGGTAGGTTTTAGTCAGTAAAAGTCTGACACGCTCTCATACTCCGCTCAGAGCGGGAGAAGTCATTTCATGATTTTCCATCCACAAAAAAAAAAAGAAAAAAAGGTATGTAAAAGTTCACTGTTTAATATCTTCCATAGCAAGTAAACGGTTGTAACATGCCCGCACAAAGAAATGGGAATACATATTTTTGTCATCAGCTTCGGCACTTTTTACCATGATTAAGGAGTGCCTAGTGACATTTATTTCAAACCAAACATGTAAAAGTATAATAATATTTTTGTATGCCACATCTTTTTATGTTCTTGCAA
The DNA here is from genome assembly GCA_946251885.1 of Cosmia pyralina. Classification (NCBI taxonomy): domain Eukaryota; kingdom Metazoa; phylum Arthropoda; class Insecta; order Lepidoptera; family Noctuidae; genus Cosmia; species Cosmia pyralina. Next base: position 21,620,946 of record OX276346.1, read on the forward strand.
CCCTGACTGTTTCATCAAAAATAAACTGGCGTGCAATATTATTATGTCTTTTGATATTTGTAACTTTACTAAATAATTGAGAGAAAATATTTTTCGTAAAATGTATTTCACAAAATGCTATTTTAGGTAGTATCTTTTAAGGTGACGATTTAAGTGCTGGTGACCTTGTGCCTTTTCGCCACATGTTTTTCCGTTCGACTTCTTAGGAAATATTAAGTTTTTAGTACCTAATGAATAATGAAAAAAAAAAAAGAAATATATAATTAAAGATAATAAAATAGTTCGTTAGTACAAAAAAAAAATCACGAAAGTATCCTAGGTGGTTTGAAAGTAAAATCGTTTTTATGTTTTGGGTAGACATTACTTCCTGAATTTATTTCATGAAGTGTTTCATTAAAATACTTAAATATTCACATTATAGAATTGATGTGTACGCACAGCGCGTACACATCAATTCTCTAAGGTGAATATTTAACACAATTTTTTTGCATAACTTACTTGCATTATTTGCAGGCGTAATAGCATTTAAAAGACACTAAAATCATACATCGGCGTCTTAAAATAAAGATCTAAGATACTAAACACAGTGTTTCTAGTGACATTAGAAACGGCGTTTCTTTAATTGGGGATGCAGTTGCCTCGTTGGTCTAGGGTTGCAAGAGTTACTGCTGACCATGAGGTCCTCGTTTCGATTCTAGGTTCAGCCAAAGTTCTACTGGGTTATTCCATCTGGATTTCACAGTAGCAGCCCGGAGTCTGGGTTTGTGCCCGGTTAATGGCAATAGGCTCGCCCCCTAATACATGGGGCTTTAAAATCTGGCAAAATATGGGTGTTTATGTCATGTTTTAATTAAATATGTGGCTACAAAGGTTAGGTTAAGGTTAGGGTTGTGCTTAGGTTATAAAATGATTACCCGTTACTGAAAACACGGTTTAACGTTTCCCTCAAAAATGTGTAGAGAATTTACTTGTGAAGCGGCTTCCCAGTAATGCCACCGACATCCTTGTGACTGAGTTCTCAGAGGAGAGCGTCTTAAATACCTCCGAAGTATCCTAAACACCAACATTTTAGGAAGGTTTACCACGAGATATCCTTACCTACACACACGCACTCAAAGTTTACAATTTACGATAACGTACACTTTAGTAACTGATATAATTTAATACGTTGGTATTTGCTTGCCTTCGTGCTTATTAGTATTTTGAGACATTATGTTTAACTTCATGACAGAGTTTTACTCAAAATTACATTACCTATACCTACGCTGATTTATACAGCAATAAATTTGCACTAACTGGACAGGTCCACTCAAATCTGTGTGGTTATTTCTTCAAAAGACCATTTCAGACATTGAGATGAGTATAGCCGATAACAGCGCCACCATTGAGAAAAAAAAATAAAAATAATAAAATGTTTACATGTTCATACAACATGATTTACGCACCCACGCTAGAAGATCAATACTGCTAATTGTTTTTTATTGATGTTAAATGATGATTTATTTCTGTAAAATTTGTTAAAAGAAAAACACGTCCAAAACGTATGTTTTAAAACTACATGAGTTAGGTGTTTCATATCTGACTACTCTGAGCAGAAAAGCCGAAACAAACTCAGAGGTTGTGAGCTCTGAGTTTGTTGAGTCTCTTTTAAAGTCTATATATAATCTTGGTCAGGCCATAAGAGATTAAGGCGAGTATAGCTGATAACAGGCAGCGCCACCATTTAAAAATTAATAAGTCTAGAGATATGAAACATTTTGAAGTTTCCTATGCACGCATTTTTAGTCAGATAAGGTGGAATTTTTTGTATGAAAAAAACAACACAAAACCTCTTAGGTTCAAAGTTGTAGCGGTTAACGCCAAAAACGAATTCTACTATCTGACTAAAAATGTGTGCATAGGAAATTTCAAAATGTTCCATATCTCTAGACTTATTAATTTTTAAATGGTGGCGCTGCCTGTGTCAGCTATACTCGCCTTAATCTCTTATGGCCTGACCAAGATTACATATAGGCTTTGAAAGAGACTCAACAAACTCAGAGGTCAAAATCTCTGAGTTTGTTTGGGCCTTTCTGCTCAGAGTAGTCAGATATGAAACACCTAACTCAGACTTATTAATTTTTAAATGGTGGCGCTGCCTGTGTCAGCTATACTCGCCTTAATCTCTTATGGCCTGACCAAGATTATATATAGGATTTGAAAGAGACTCAACAAACTCAGAGGTCACAACCTCTGAGTTTGTTTGGGCCTTTCTGCTCAGAGTAGTCTGATATGAAACACCTAACTCATTATGTTACTTTGGACGTGTGTTTTTCTTTTAACAAATTTTACAGAAATAAATCATCATTTAACATCAATAAAAAACAATTAGCAGTATTGATCTTCTAGCGTGGATGCGTAAATCATGTTGTATGAACATGTAAACATTTATAATTGAAACTTACAATATATTATTCATTATTGCGTGTTCGTTATTGTGGCCGATCGTGTACCTTTTATAATTAAATTCAATGTCAGCAAGTTTAAAATGTCAATCAACCTGTTTGAGATAATATTGTTGCTAATAAACATGCTATCAGCTATGTAGGTATAGTTAGTAAAATGTAAATATTATTTATTATGAATTATTAGGTTTTTCCATCTGGAATTTTGAGAGGAGCTCGTGGCTAAGTAATAACAGCCGCACGGGTCGATCCATCAGGTTAAGCTACGCTTGCCGGGGTTGGTCCGGGATGGGTGACCATCTTTACATACCGAGACTCCTCCGTGCCTCGGAAAGCACGTTAAGCCGTTGGTCCCGGCTGTCATTCGTGGATCTTTGACAGTCGTTACGGGTCGTCAGAAGCCCGAAAGTCTGACAACCAGTCTTACCAAGGGGTATCGTATTACCCCGTTACTGGGTTGTGGAGGTCAGATAGGCAGTCGCTCTATGTAAAAGAATGGTATTCAGCTGCATCCGGTTAAACTGGAAGCCGACCCCAACATAGTTGGGAGAAGGCTAGGCAGATTGATTTTTTCCGTCTGGAATTTCTCAGTAGCAGCCCGGAATCGATTTGTGCCCGGTTGATGACAACAGGCTCGCCCCCTATTACATGGGACTTACATAACTGGCGAAATATGGGTGTACCATACCTCTACTAACTGTTCGGGGAATACAGAGGTGGTGTTATGTTATCATTATGAAATTTACATAATATATAAGGAGTTTACACTTCCTAAGTTAAATATGTGTAGTTTGTTTAGTTGATCTATTATTTGCTTTGTTTAAAACTAAAATATGATTTCATTTCATTTTATGATTTTAAATATGATTTCAAATGAGGTAGATACTGTTGTATATACATACTTATTAGGTGTATACCTATAGGCTAAAAGTTATGGTTTTGTACTCTTTACACTATACTTGTCACTTCTATTTTTGTTCTTTTATAAAGCTGTTCCAATTCTTCTAACATTGTTCTTTAATTATATTATTCCTTCAACAGATACTCGTATATTTCACTGCAGCCTAATGAAGTTCGCAGGAGTAGCACTGAAGTGCATTGAAAATGTTGATACGTGATTTTAATTGATTTTATTTGTATTTCTAATTGTTTTTTTTAAATTGTATTTTAATTACATTTGATTAGAAAAAAAAGGACTTTAATTTAAAAGGATTTTAAAAGGATTTTAATTACATTTGATTAGAAAGAATAGGACCACCCCATTTCGTCCCGTGGGTGTCGTAAGAGGCGACTATTTGACTAAGGGCGCTCAAGACCCAGTGCATACCATATAGCACTTTGGGTCACCCGCGCGATGGCGGGTAAACCATCAGCAATCGCTTTCCCAAGGAGGGTTGGTGTCAGGCTGGCGGCCGACTATAAAATTTTGCCAAAACTTCAAGCAACATGATAAGTAAAGATATGATGCGCGATAGGGCTAGGGCGTACCCCACAGGCGACGCGCAGGGGCAGCACCCGGCTCCTGCGGGAAGTGGACAAGGGTTGTTGCACCATCCCGGGCGGGGGCAACGTAAGAAGCGAGCTCGGGAAGTGAGATTGAGGTATGCTAGTTGGAATGTTGGGACGATGACTGGAAGAGCCAGAGAGTTAGCGGATGTATTAAAAAAAAGACGAATAAATGTGGCGTGTTTGCAAGAAACAAAATGGAAAGGAACGAAAGCGAGAGAAATCGGTGAAGGATACAAGTTTTTCTACTGTGGAAGTGACGGGAAAAGAAATGGAGTGGGAATAGTGTTAGACAGTAATTTGAAAGAAGGCGTGATGGAGGTAAAAAGAATTAATGATAGATTAATCGTTGTAAAAGTTATGTTAGAACATGTAATGCTGAATATAATTAGTGTGTATGCACCGCAGGTAGGATGTGATGAAAGGGTGAAAGAGAAGTTTTGGGAGGACTTTGACACAGTTTTGATGAACATTCCGGTGCATGAAGAATTGATAGTTGGAGGTGATTTTAATGGGCATGTGGGAAGAATGAGAGGGGTTTATGAAAGAGTGCATGGAGGATGGGAATTTGGTAGCCTAAATAACGAGGGAGAGACATTGCTGCAATCCGCTACCGCATTTGACCTGGCAGTAGCTAATACTTGGTTCCAGAAGAACGATGGACACCTAATTACGTATAAAAGTGGCAGTCATAAGACCCAAATTGATTACTTTCTAATACGACGCAAGAACTTAAAACACATCAAAGACTGCAAAGTGCTACCGGGAGAAGACCTAGTGGCACAGCACAGACTCCTAGTTATGGAAATGGTCGTAGAAATAAAGCCCAATAAAAACAAAGAGCAACCTCCCCCTAAAATAAAATGGCATATGCTGGAGAAGAATATTTGTGCGAAGAAATTTAAAGAGCGAGTGGTGGATAAAATGATAGATATGGGGGACATGAATGATCGAAGTGTAAATGAATGTTGGAATGAAATGGCGGGGTATATTAGGAGTACAGCGAAATATATTTTGGGAGAGACGAAAGGAAAGGGTACTATAGATAGGGATACATGGTGGTGGTCGACAGAAATACAGAATATGTTACGGGATAAGAAGAGAAAGTTCAAGGAATGGCAGAGTGTAGAAAATGAGAACGTTAGTTTGAAAGCAGAAAAAAAGAGTGAGTATGATGCTCTAAAGAAAAAAGCCAAGAAAGCTGTAGCCATAGCGAGAGCAAAGGCCCAGGACAAGCTTTATGACACACTGGATAATCCAGCAGGCCAAAAACATCTATACCGGCTTGCTAGAGCTAGAGAGAGGAAGACGAGGGATGTCTGTCAGATAAAGTGTATAAGGGATGAAACTGGAACAGTTCTTTCGGATGATGAGAAAATTAAGGATAGGTGGAAGGGCTATTTTGAAAGACTGATGAATGAGGAGAATGACTGGACTGGTGTGCTTGAGAATAAAACCAGTAAATGAGGGGTTAGTGAGAATTATTAGTATGGATGACGTGAGAATAGCAGTTAATGGGATGAAGAATGGTAAAGCAATAGGTCCGGATGGAATACCAGTCGAAGTATGGAAGTTATTACGGGTAGATGGATGGACGTGGTTAGCTTTATTCTTCAATAAGTTGTTGCTGGAAGAAGCCATACCTGACGAATGGTGCAACAGCTCGCTGGTGCCCATCTTTAAAAACAAAGGTGATGTGCTGGAGTGCAACAACTATAGAGGAATAAAGCTAATGTCACATAGTATGAAGGCTTGGGAGAAAGTTATTGAAAGGCGACTAAGAGAAGAGAGTGAAATTTCGCCAAACCAATTCGGTTTTATGCCTGGTCGAGGAACAGCAGATGCCATCTTTGCTATCCGCCAGCTGTGCGAGAAATACAGAGGTGCGCATAAAAACTTGCACATGGTATTTGTTGACCTCGAAAAGGCATACAACCGAGTGCCTCGTGAAGTTTTGTGGTGGGCACTAAAGGAAAAATGTGTACCAGGGAAGTATGTGCAGTTGATTCGCGCGATGTACAGTCGATGCAGTACCCAAGTCCGGTCTACAGTGGGCACTACTGACAGCTTCGATGTGGCTGTCGGCTTGCACCAGGGGTCTGCACTCAGCCCTTACCTCTTTGTGCTGATAATGGATGCTCTTTCTTCGGATATCCAGGAAGAGGCTCCCTAGTGTATGCTGTTCGCCGATGACATTGTGCTGGTTGCCGAGAGTGGCTTAGAGGTCCAGAGCAGATTGGAGGTGTGGTGGAAAATACTGGAGACAGTTGGCCTGAGAGTAAGTCGGACCAAAACAGAGTATTTGTTATGTGATTTTGGCGGACTCTCCGGTCCTGTGCCCATATCTCTTGCCGGAACGCCCATACCGATCTGCTCCGACTTTCGGTACCTCGGGTCGCTTGTCCAAGGGGATGGCGAAGTAGACCGAGACATAACGCACCGGATCAACGCAGGATGGATGAAATGGCGACAGGTTACAGGAACAACTTGCGACCCACGGATGCCCCTCAAGTTGAAGGGGAAAATTTACAAGTCCGTGATAAGGCCTATCGTACTTTATGGATCGGAATGCTGGACAGTGAAGAAGACGGATGAAAAAAAATTGCATGCAGCGGAGATGAGAATGTTGAGATGGATGTGTGGAGTGACAAGAATGGATAAAGTGAGAAATGAGTATATAAGAGGAAGTTTGAAAGTGGCGCCAGTGACAGAAAAGTTGAAAGGAAATCGTTTGTCTTGGTATGGGCATGTAATGAGGAGAGACGAAACGCATGTGACTAAAAGAGTGATGAATATAGATGTTGATGGATGGAGAGGCAGAGGAAGGCCAAAGAAAAGATGGATGGATTGTGTGAGGAATGATATGAAAGAGAAGGGAGTGAACGATAGCGTGACGGTTGACAGGGGAGAATGGAAGAAGAAAACGTGTTGCGCCGACCCCAAGTAATATGGGATAAGGGCAGGAAGATGATGATTTTAATTACATTTGATTGAATTTTGAATTTAATTTAATTGTCTTTTTTAGTGTTTTTTAATTGTTTTAATTGTATTTTTTGAAGCAACATTGCATTGGCGTTATAGCTGTTACGTAATTTTAAATAAATAAATAAATTGCTATGCAGCAAGGTGATTCCGGTGATTATTAGTTTATTAATTAAAGAAAAACATTGTTTTTTTTATTAAGTTTTATTAAAATACATAGGGAAGTAAATGTTTTCAGCATCAAGGTGTGTCGTGGCTCAAATTCTGCGTTTGATTCTCAGGCCAGAAAAACTAATTATCTATTTTAAAAACTCACTTTTCAGAACCAAACCATATGTAATGCATATGTCGTGGCCAGATCTTAGAATTGATCATTTCATGAAGTGTTCGGTCATTTCATGAAATGGTTTTGTTTCATGAAAGGGCCAGCTGTAGCCCTTTCATGAAACACAACTATTTCAATCAATTCTAAGATATGGCTACGACACATAATATTTACTACATAGAAATATTTAAGTTGTCAGAATTAAGCCCTTCAGAAAGAGGGTTATAAATTTCAATTAATCAAAAAGTTTGTTTTACAATTAAGTTTAAACCAAATTTTAGGGCGTTGGGGTAATTTGAATAAAATCCTTTATACTTGACGAGGATAATGACAGTAAATTAACTTCAGGGAAAATATTGGCTTAGCTATTAATCTTTCGATGCGGAAGTGAAAACGCCAAAATACTTTTCAAATGTGTCAAATAAAGTATTAATTGGCAATGTTGCGTTTTTGATCCTTATTGCAGTGTAGCAAAGTTTAAAATTTACTTTTCCAATATCGGTTTTCTAGTTTTCTTGTGTATGAAGAGGCTTTTGTCCTGTGGGTCGATTACAGGCTATAAAATTATGCCTTGTATTTTCAGTTGGGGCTCGTGGCTAACTAATAACAGTCACACGGGCTTACATATACCGAGATCCCTCCGTGCCTTGGAAAGCACGTTAAGCCATTGGCCCCGGCTGTCATTCGTAGACCATTGACAGTCGTTACGGGTCGTTAGAAGCCCGAAAGTCTGACAACTAGTCCTACCATGGGGTATTGTGTTACCCAGTAGCTGGGTTGAGGAGGTCAGATAGGCAGGCGTTCCATGTAATATACTGGTATTTATCTGCAACCGGTTAGACTGGAAGCTGACCTGAAAAGCTGTTGCTAACCACCAGCCATATTCTAAAAGCATTTATTCTGAGGACTGCTGTCGTAATTTCTGCACACCTATACCTCTCTTCTTGGTCGCTTACTTCATTACTGAAGGTCGTGTCCCTGAAAGGCCTTCGTGGCTATATGTACGATGTTCTTCTATACTTCGTTTGGTTCTCATACCTATACGTAGATGTATTATTATCAAACGAGTATAGGTATCACTCACTCACGAAGCACGCAATGGACACTATTATTCAATTTGATAAAACCTTGGTAAATATTTTCATGAATATCAAGTTTACATCGCGTCAATATTTGTCTGTGACGCAATCTCTGAAAATAGATACCATTTGGTTTATTCTCTTTTGTTAAATATTTACAAAAGAATTTATTCTTCAATTAAATCATAATCCTACTGTCAACACGATGGAAGGAGAAATTAATATTTGAAGGACGATTCGAACTTGACACAGTGCGTCAGAGTGGATCAAAGTAGGAGTGGTGGAATATATTATACAAGGTGTAAATTAAATAACGCACTACTTAAGGGGTCATTTGTACTCATCATTATGAGTAACTTTTACTATGGGACCAAACCTGAAATCGCGAAAAAAAATCAGTTGTTCCCTACATTTTGACGAGATATGCGAACATAAATACAGGGTTACTGGTAGTTGGACGTATATCCGTCAGGGGCTGATAAGGGGGCCAAAATACAACAAATTGAAACCCCCATATGTATGGCCGAAATTCAATAGTTTTCGAGATATTTGAATTTTAAGAGTTTTTCGATATTTTCCCAAAATTTGACATTTAATTCCAAATAAAAAAAAATACATATTTGAATGGGTACCATTAAAAATGATGTTGTAGCTGGCACTTCAATTAAGCTATTGACATAACTAAAACTACTTTATTTAACAAAATAATTAAAATAATGAGCGATTTGAGAATAATATCTTATTGCTGATTTTTTTTTCGCGATTTCATGTTTGGTTACTTAGTAAAAAATGTTTATAATGGTATGCTTTATGTATGTAGGTATGTGTAAATGTAAATGGTACAGCACATACAATCTGCAGTATTGTCTCTCCATCTCCCGAACCAATCCATACAAATCTTGTCTTTGAAAGATCGCTTTTAGAGATAAGACCGCCCATTGTGTCACCCTATGTAAAATGTCTGTATTTATATCTTGAATCCATTTATGGTGTTCTTTAAAGTGTATTCTATTCTAATCTATCAAAGCGAAGATTAGTAGCTGGGCGCACTTTATCAAGGGACGCAGTCTGGAATACGGGTTTCTCGTGAATCCAGGCGTAGTTTTAAGGCGATACCAAAATAAATTGGGGGCTTTTTCGTTAGCACTGTGGCGGCATCTACATCGCCACATACGAACAACGCATCACGACAACAATTTATTTCAATAGTATAGGATTAATGGATTTAATTTTTGGATATATGTTTGTTACTCTGACTGAAGGAAAACGCAAAAATTTCCTCTATAGAATTTAATTCCGAAAAAACCTCTACTTTTTTATATTTGTTTTCTGTAATTCTAAAATCCCTAAGTAATTTCATTGCAAAATTGGATTCAAAATGTTCGTATTAGGTACCTAATTGTAGTGTGGCTGAAAATATTTTTGATAGATAGCTTAATTTATTTTAAACAATTTTTATTTGGAAGTAATTGACTCTGTCACTTTTTTATTCCCGCCCAGTTCGCTTTTTACATGTCAGCTTAAGTATTCGCGCGCATTTTTGGAAATCCCCGTACACACTAGCGGTTTCTGATAAATTAAAAATGATAAATGATTTTATTGCTATAAGTATGTCTGTACAAACACTTTTACAAGTCAATCATATTTTTAAAAACCAAATGAGGTCAGCTTTTTCAATCTGACTACTCTGAGAAGAAAGGCCGAAACAAACTCAGAGGTCATAATCTCTTTTAAAGTCCAGACATAATCGTGGTCAGATCATGTAGATTGGTGTCTGACATGAACTTTTGAGGAAAGAACCACACAGATTGAGTGGACCTGTCCAGTCAGAGTGCACGCATTGGTCAGTAATCGTGCAGCTCAACTCAAAACTCAAGGAGCTCAACGATTCGCCGAACAATACCAAAGAAATGACAGTTGGGTAGGCCACATAAATTACTCCAACTGCCAGACCTTGATTAAAACTGAGAGAAAAAAAAAACAGACACAAAAACAATGACCCACACAATGACCAACATCTGTGTGTTAATAGATTATGCCTAATTTAGTGACATATAAATCATAAACAGTCTACTGCTCAGCATGAGGTCCTGAGTTCGATTCCCAGATTGGCAAAAACATTATTGGGTTTTTCAAAATTTCTCAGTTGCAGTTCGGAGTCTGGATGGCAATAGGCTTGCCATATTACATGGGACTTTAACATAACTGACAAAATTGACGAATGTGCGTGTTCCTATTGTTAGACCTCTGCCTAACCTCCGAGGTAAAGGTGTGATTTATGATGTAATATAAGTCATTTATACACACTCACAGAAAAGTTTTGTTTACGGATAAGAAAATCTTTACAATTGAGCAACATTTTAACAAACAAAATGACCGTATTTATGCTCAAAGCTCTAAGGAAGCTGCCCAATTAGTCGACAGAGTACAACGTGGGCATTATCCGACTTCAGTGATGGTTTGGTGGGGTGTTAGCTATGAAGGAGTGACCGAGCCATATTTTTGTGAAAAAGGTATCAAAACATCGGCACAAGTGTATCAAGATACCATTCTTGAGAAGGTAGTTAAGCCCCTTAACAACACCATGTTCAATAACCAAGTATGGTCCTTCCAACAAGACTCGGCGCCGGGTCAAAGCTCGGTCCACGCAGTCTTGGTTGGAAGTGAACGTTTCGGACTTCGTCAGAGATGAAGACTGGTCGTCGTCTAGGCCCGATCTTAATCCGCTGGATTATGATTTATGGTCAGTGTTAGAGAGTACGGCTTGCTCTAAACGCCATGATAATTTGGAGTCCCTAAAACAATCCATACGATTGGCAGTGAAGAATTTTCCCATGGAAAGAGCGCGTGCTTCTATTGATAACTGGCCTCAACGTTTAAAGGACTGTATTGCAGCCAATGGAGACCACTTCGAATAAGCTTTTTATATTTTAAATTGTTTTATATTTATTTATTAAACTAACACACTGTAAAAGTAATAAATATTATATGCAATAAAAAAAAAATTTTTTTCTTCGTGACAATATTTATGGCAAGACTGTGTAGAGATATAAATAGCAACACTCATCGAAAAATACGCTTCGATCCACGCCTACAAATTCCAACGCTTTCAATCGGGCGTGAACAGTACTTTTAAAATAATTATCTACCCTAATAGGTGTCAAACATCGAAAGTCAACATCATTCGCTAATTTCATGGGCATTCGACCGAACTCTCATTGGCCCAAGTTGCCAAACACACTTGAAGTTTGCTAATCAAACAACATTCTGTTGCCATTAAGAAGGTCAATCAATTACTATGATTGCTTCGCTTGGGAGCGCCCGGGTCAGTCACAGTTAGTGTTAATCATAAGAAATAACAAGCAACTTTATTGAACTAGCTCTAACAGAGACACTTTTAGCGTGTAAAGTTCTTCGCTAGTACTTTTATTAAAGTGCCCGTTGTCTGTAAACATAACTTTTTGTTCGAGTGTACTTCTATCTCAACACTTGTGATCAAATTAAAGTCGACAGTTGTGTCGTGAAAACATACAATAAATACCGAGAGACATAATTTTGCTTTAAAAATATTGTTATAGACAAAAGTATACAACTGTAATGTTTCAACTGTGTTCCTGTTAGTTTGGTCAATTAATTTGGCTTGTAGCTAAGTAATATCAACCGATCGGGATGATCGATCAGGTTAAGCTCCTCTTGCCGCGGTTGGTCCGTGGATAGGTGACCATCTTTACGTATCAAGACCCTCCGTGACTCGGAAAGCAGGTTAAACCTTTGGTCTCGGCTGTCATTCGTGGATCTTTGACAGTCGTTACGGGTCGTCACAAGCCCGAAAGTCTGACAAGCAGTCTTACCAAGGGGTATCGTATTACCCAGTTATTGTGGAGGTCAGATAGGTAGTCGCTCCATGTAAAATACTGGTATTCAGCTGCATCTAGTTAGACTGGAAGCCGACGCCAACATAGTTGGGAAAAGGCTAGATAGCTTGATTATCGTAAATCCTGTCACGATCCAATACTACTCGAGAATCAAGACCAAGTTTTAAGGACCGGCGGGAACTTGTTATAATGCAGGAAACATTTTCCTTATTTATGAGAAATATGATAATAACCTGAAGAGGTCGAATATTAAGGACACGCTAGTCGGTCATTCTTCCATACCAACGTAGTATGGCAATTACGTCTGTTCGACGGTGTAAGTTCAAAACTAAAAAGTATTTAAATTTGTTTCGTCATTACCTAGCCCTGTATGAAAGCAGAAACGGAAAAAAAATATTGGTTTGGAAGTTATGATCGTCGAAACTTCCATGTTTCAACAATAATTTTGATGCATCTTTGGGCATAAATAAATAGCTCCCAGAGTATGAAAATTGCAAAATTGTTATCGAATAAGGATAGACAATTTATTCAAAAATTCAAATAACTTTATTTTGAATAAACAAATCCAGCAGTTTTTTCATAATATCTATACGCCCAAAGGTCTGTTCATGAAATTTTACGCGCTCGTTTTAGTTATAGATTATCATCTATTTCACTAAGGGCTGATTGTTCAATAGGCAGATAACTTTTACCTGAAGAATAAATGTGACAGTTTGACATATTTTCAATACAAAAGCTGTCATACCGCCATATTTATTCCACAAATAAAAATTCTCTCACTATTGAACAATCAGCCCTATATACAGAAAAACCAATAACTGATTAAATACTAAATAAATAAAACTTAATAAATAAATAAAGTAACTAAATAGCATGCATGTTATTAGCCACGCTACCAACGAGTTCGAGCCACCGACTAGTGACTCCATGTATGTTTTGGTTGAAACCCTGTCGATTCCACTAACGTATTACGTTACGATCTGAAAGACGATATAAGATAGGTATACTGTTTTCATACAAGCTTTTGACCTAAATAACTATGAAAGAAGTGGTGGAGTTAAACGTAATTTAACCTTTATTAAAACTTGTATATCTTGAGTGTTTGACTAGTAAAATTGAAAAAGAGGTTTGTGAAATGAAAAACGTGACTTGTTCGTAGAACTAATCAAAGTGCTTTCACTGATAGAAGTGACAGATAAATTGACAATTTACTCTACACAGTGCTGCAAGAAAAAAAATACTAAATAGAATGTTGCAAATGCCAATAGTCCTCTACTGCATGCAACGCCATAGAATAGTTCGACAAAGCGTGTGTTAGCCATAAGTGGATAACAATTATGTTTTTATTTTATGAAGAGCTTGACCCAGATTATTGAAACACTGGAAAGCGTTATTTTATGAAAATTGTATTCTATATAAATTGTAATAGGTACAGAGTGTTTTGTAGAACTATGACGTGAACCAACAGGCAGTATGAAGTATAGTGTCTGTATTTTTTTGTCTTTTAGCTTGAGCTTATAACTTGTAAACCAGTTTTTATTTAAAGTAAATAAAAAATCGCTTTCTGTAGTAAGTATTCTGGTATACGAGCTCCCAGCGAATTCAGAAATATCCTTTCATCCCATTCAGAGGTGTAAACAGGAAAATTAATAATGTGCAACACAGTACTTTAATAAAATATGAATGCCTTCACCCCATTTCCATTACGCGCTCGTATCAATATTAATGACGCCGTCAATACCATACAAAACCACGGCAACAAGTGTTGGGTTAATTGGCTGCTTATTTCTTTTTTATATTAATATCAGGGATATATTTTTATAGGTACTTATAGGTAGATATTAATGAAAGAAAGAAAAGTAGATTTAGTTTAAAGAAAAATAAAAAAAAAACAAATGTAACATAACATAACATCACGTCATAACATAACATCAAATAATAACCCTTCGAGCAATAGGGGGCGAGCCTGTTGCCATCAACCTGGCACAAATCCAGACTCCGGGCTGCTACTGAGTAATTCCATATTCAAAAACCCAATAACACTTTGCCCGACCTGAGAATCGAACGCAGGACCTGTGTATTTATTCCGATTAGATTACAGAATATAAATATATAATTATAAAATAAGAACACTGATTTAAACATGAAATATGAGAAAAAATATTTTTTATAGAATATCTTCTAGTCTTTAAAATACATATTTGGGAACCTATATTTATTTTATTTTATTTTATAAATTACAAGTTCCTTACGTGTTTACCAGTTGAGATAAAATGAAACAATTTTCGGATTGAATGACTTATATTGACAGACTAGTTTTTCTTTTCCATTTCATTTGTTAACCTAGTTACAGGTGTCTATGAGCAATATTATTATTGACCAATCATGGACGAGCGAGCGGGTCGTTTTTGTACGCAGTAATGACGCAGTATAAATACTGCGGGTCGCGTCTCGCAGCCATTGATAATATACTATAAAAATAATACTCGCAGCTTTAGTTGTATGGCCGCGCACGCTGCGCGCGGATGTTAATGCCAGCTGCTACAGGTGTAATAACCAATATTTTGTAAAAATATTATTATTTAAAAGAGTGTCCGTGGAGTTTCTTGCCCGTTCTTCTCCATAGGGATCTACTACGCTTTGGAATGGGCAACTAGCTTCATCTTTCTGACTGACCGACCCATTGACAATTCAAAAGTGCCTGTAATTGGTTTATTTGTAATAAATGCTTTTAGTTTGAGTTTGAGTTTTAACAAAGCACACAATTAGACCTCTGGGATCTATCTTAGCATGCCATGGCCTGAGACTGATCAACGCGCTATCAGCAGCTGTTTAACAGCACTACATCAACTCGACATATTCTGTAATCCAATCTGAATAAATACACACTACCTTAAGAATATGTTTGATTTACAAATTATTTTGGTATTTCGTTTGTATGAACTATGCATACACCGGGGGCCTCCCACTTGCTTAAAAAAAATGGTGAAGGAAAACATCGTGAGGAAACCCGTGCCTGAGACATTAATTCTGGAGGGCATGTGAAGCCAAGTCAGAGGCCCTTGGGCGGGCATAAAACTCTGACACACACCAAGTGTCACGTCACTAGCAGGAATACTAAAAATAAGGAAGCCTTAAGCAGTTTCTGAAAAAACGGATAAAAACTAACCTTATGGCGGACGTGTTCCGACATTTTTTAAAGTTTTCAAGTGATAATGCACATGATTAATAACGAAGTGTTATTCCATCAGACGTTAAAAACATGACATTATAATCACGCCTACATTCCTCAAAAGTTGGACACAGGTATAGGTATACGAATATAATACACTCAGATTTCATTAGTCCCACGTAAAAGGGAGTGATTTCGTCTTTACCTTCTTCAAAAGAAAATAAATATTAATAAACTGACAGTTCAACAATTAATCTCTATTAAACGAAAAACTCATCGGCTTTCCATCCCTTTAATAAAGATGTACGGTTAAGCTCTCGTTATTAATTAATCTATGCGGATAGAAGTCAAAGGCAATTGATTATCTCATTCATCAGGTCTCCGCGAGCGGCCCCACACAAATGAGGCAGGGTTTCAGAACGAAACTTGCTAAGCCGTCAATATATTTATCAGAGTTTTCACTAACACTAGGGACATCTAAATGAAAGCTACTGTAAAAGCACGCAGTTAGATTTTTAACTTTCGGCGCGGAGCCGACCGTTGAAAATCCAACAGCACACACATGAAGGCATTCGTTTAGGTGTCACCTAGTGTTAGTGAATACGGGATTAGGGTAGTTTTATTATAAGAAAAATAGAAAAAATAAAAAACAAAAAAAAGAGGAAAAATTCTGTAAAGCTTTTAAGTAATGCCTTACCTGTAGTAGGTTGAGTTACATTCTCTCACGAAGCCACGACCCATGTTTTATAGTGATTTATGAGGTGGCTCAAATAATAGACCTCATTTCTTTCCATGCTTTTTATAAACGGTGATTTTTGCTGTTTAAGTTGCAGTAAGATGGTTGTAGCCGTGATATAATTATATCCCTAGGAATAAAGCTATCTACCGTTATATAGATATGTCGGAACGTCAGGATTTACTCAGATTTAGGCAGACATGTGGGCAGAAGATGGGTTTCGTGCAATGAATAACACACTGGGTGCGATACACGGTGTTTAAAATCACAATCTAACACAATCACTAAGCACAACGAATCGAATACAGTTCCGTGGCGTAGTAACCCCGATGTTGCTCCGATGCGATCCGACACTAGACTGTTCTGCTTGCCATGAGGTTAGAACATCACGACTCTGTAGAAGCGCGCTGAAGGCGTGGGCACCTCACGTGATGTCGCCTATGGCGCGCCTGCGATTCGTTACGCGTCCGTACTATTGACCGGATCCGACAGATATATGAAAATATCGGAGAGCCCTAATTTTGCTACTGCGACCAATTTCGATGTAGCGCTCGTCGGCCGCTGCCGGAGAACCGCTCGCTTCGCTTGCTCGGCTCGCAAGTAGTTCGTCACAACCTTACCGAATTTGGTTAGAGTGCCCCAATACTTTATATTCCTAGTAAGATAGATAAGAACGGCTTTCATATAACTATATCCCAGTAGATAGCAGTGGTGAAAGCACCTAATAACACGATTCCTACCGGCTTCCCTTCGGCGGTTCGCTACTCTACCGCTATTGAAAAAAGCACAGTCAATAAAGTATCTACTATTGCCAAAAACAAGAGTTACACTGTGGATATTTAATTCACCATAACATTTATACATCAAAAACGCCTATTTAGCTTTGAATTACAACAACAAAAAAAAAAATCTAAAATAAGTCGGCGCCAAAACGTCATAATCGGGGACTAAAAATTCATACAATAGCAATCCCGTCATGACGTCACTCTAGGTCACGTGGCACCGCTTGATAATTGACGAGAGCAAGCCGATGTACAACGGGTTACGATAGAGACAGATAGGAAAAATGCGTCAGCGAGAACGAGATGAAGGAATATTGCACATTTCATTTAGTTTTCACCTGTTCAACTTACTGTATTGTATGTATTTGATCTTTTATATTCCTATAATAATTTTAGAATGATAGTAGGTATCTAATTTAGTTGAGTTTATTTATATAAAACATTGAAAGTTTTGTTTGTGTAGTGATAGCTTCTAATTGTTTCTGCTATTTGACGATAGATGATGTTTAATCCAGTAAAGAAAAGACTTTAATTTTTAAGAAACAACAAATTAATTTTTACTTTATTGCTGAGTATGTAAGTTGAAACCGGCTTCTTTCTTGTTCACACCTCGCCACTGGTAGATAGCTATATCCCTAGGAATATAACTATATTACGACTACAACCATGTTACTGCGACATATATACTGATTCCCATAGTAATAATACTATCACACTTACGTTTGTCACGCGTAATGATAGTTTGAGTATTTTCTCACGATCTTCTAAATCCCTCGAGTCATCATATTCCTGCCCTTAAGAATCCCCGAAACGATCAATAGCAATTGTCAATTTTTGCGTGATTGATACAGATTGATGCGCAAATTGATTGTCTACTAAATGAAATTGAAGCGATTGACAATATTACTGCTGATCGTTTCAGGGACTCCTTATCCCAATTTAGTTGGGGTCAACCTCAGCACATCATGTCTTATTTTTTTGTACCGCACCACTTTCTAGCGATATTATCTAAATGTCAAAGTCTTACTTCTATTAGGACAATAAAATACACTTTTGAAACTCAAAATTTACTAAAAAATAGATTTGATTCTAGGTGCCGCTAAAAGTGTACAATGAGTTCAATAAAATAAAATATTATAACCTAGGTAAGGGTCGTACGGGTGGTAAAAACATTGATGAAACTTTGATTTATGCAAACTCAATGACACGCGCTTCGTTAGGACTCAATAGAAAATTCATTAGTCAAAAGCAGTGTACAGCGGGAGCGGTCATTAATCCGCTTGCCCAGCTCTGAGGAAATGGCATCTGTTGGCATTGCCTTCCTGTTTAGAAGATTCCATTGTATGAGCATTTTAATCTGAAATGTAGAAGGTCCAAGGATTTAAATACTTTGCAAATAAAACCTTGTTTAAATTCAAATTCAAATAGTCTTTATTTCTGATACTGTGTGCCGTGTAAATAAACAAGGTTTTTATTATAATGTAACTAAATAATGTCTTAATCACCACTATTTATTTTTAATTTAGATAATAATAGGTAATTAACAAATGTATGGAATGTGAATGAATTAAGTAAAAATTAATTTGATAAAACTTGTAATAATATAAGTAAATCACAATTTTTATTTAAAAATGATGGAAATGTAATTGCATGTACGCATGGCTACACATCAAGCTATACATTTCCAGTTTACACTGACCTCTTATTGTAAGGAAATCCTATACAATGCGAGATGAGCTTATACTGGAAGTGTATAACTTGATCTTCAGCCGCGTACATGCAATTACATTTCCATTGTCCACGCCATCTACACGACCAACGGACGCAACCACATACATTTGGACGCAGCACAGGCGCTACCTATCATTGGAAGGAAGAAGACTCTTAACTGATTTCGAATCCGGTCGTTCATTCATTCTTCTTCGGTCATTCATTCGGTCTCTTTCACTCGCGCCTCCGTCTGTCAAAATGTTGTTCCGCTCTTCTCTTGCGATCCGCCAGCCGCTATAATTTTTTTGTAAACGTTTTTGCAAATATACATCTGATGAAACACAAGTCGCTTCATTTTTTGGACGAACAAACCTGATCCTGCACATAATTTGGACCTTCGAGACGGATGCTGCATTCCAGACTACGGGGAAACGAATAACGACGCCTATACGCCGACACGCAAAGGCGACGCCATAGTTGGACCAGCAGCCATTTCATACGAGAGAAGAAAAAGGAAGATATCAGAAACGCAACGGTCAGATCTTCGTTCCCGTCCTTTCCCTATACGTTTGGATTTGTGTTAACGCTGTTTGTTTTATACGATTACAGTTCAGTTGTACGCGACGCGAGAGTTGCAGCCACGCGGCTCGGTTGATGCTTGCACGTGAGTACCTTGTACCTGACGTTTATTCGTAGCCCGCCAAAATGTCTGTTAAGTCTGTAGAGGAACTTCTTTCTGCGTTTAAGAAACGTAGGGGTAGTGTAAAGGGCCGGTTAACCCAATTTAAAATTTTTGTTGACACGTTTGTGGGGGCTCATTTGACTGCCTTACAAGTTGCCGAACTAAAATTGCGAGTTCAGGTCGCCATCGAGATATTTTCTAAATTTAATAGCATTGAAAGTGAAATAGAATTACTTTTTTCGGAATCGGAATTACCCGCTAATTCAGAATATGTTGAAGCGTTAGAATCATTATATTTTACGGCTATGGCCAGTGCAAATTGTCTTATTAGTAATGCGGAGGCTCATAACAGGTTCCCTGTTGCATCAGCTCGGGATGGTTTCCGACAGCCTGTTAATATTAAATTACCGGATATAAAACTCCCTGCCTTTGAAGGTTCGTATGATCACTGGCTGGAGTTCAAACATTCATACATCACTATGATCCATAACCGTTCTGATTTAGATGAAATACAAAAATTCCATTATTTACGTTCGGCTCTGAGTGGAAGTGCGTTACAGGTCATAAGTGCCTTAGAGTTCAGCCCTGCCAATTACATTCACGCCTGGGAGCTATTAGAAAACCGCTATCATAATGATAGGTTATTAGTTAATAATCACGTCAAAGCGTTATATAGTATTCCGTCGTTAAAACAGGAATCACCATCACAAATTCGCAAGTTAATTGATACCGTTCTACGTAATTTACGTGCTCTGACGTCACTCGATGAACCCACAGTCAATTGGGACACCTTAGTTATATACTTAGTCGTAAATAAGCTTGATCCTTCCACGGAAAGGGAGTGGGAGAACCACATAGGTGCCATGTCTTTAGGATCACGCGATAAGGTTAAGTTAGATGACTTAATATCATTCCTCAGGAACCGCGCAGATACATTAGAAATGATTAGTGTAAACCACGTAAAGTCAAAGGAATTGACACAAAGTGATAAGCATCAAAATACAATTGACAAACGAAGTTCAAACCGCGTGCATAGTTATTCATCTATCAAAACTACTCGTAACAACTATCGTAATAATAATTTTAAAAGAGATTTACCTAATTGTGTTTTGTGCAATCAAGGTCATGCGTTATACACGTGCATACAATTCCTTAACATGTCTATTAGGGATAGAATGAAAGTTGTTACTGATAAAAAGTTGTGTTGGAATTGCCTGCGAGCGGGTCATACGTTAAACGACTGTATTTTCGGACCGTGCAAGCAATGCCAGCGCAAACATAACAGCTTGTTGCATTTAGAAGATTATAATAATCAAAGCGTTAGTAACAGTGCGTGTGTGCGTAGTGAGTCGCGCGGAGAGGCGAACGCTACACACACTACGACGACCGCGTTGCATTCTTTACCTAACAATTCGAATAACACTGTTGTATGCGATAATACAACTAGTGATTTTAAATTGATAAATACGGTTTTACTTTCTACGGCGTTAGTGGAAGTAGCGGATTATAACAATGCTTATCATACAGCTCGTGCGCTTTTAGATAGCGGAAGTCAGAACTGTTTTATTACGGAGAAATTGTCTAAACGAATAAATGCGTCTTATTTACAGTCCACAGTTCGAATCTCGGGTGTGGGACAATCTGTCGCACAGTCGTGCCATTCATGCGATATATCAATTCGATCAAAAGTAAACGATTATTATACCAAGCTTAAATGTATTGTCTTGCCATGCATAACGTCCAGTTTGCCTACGATGAACATAGAAGCTGGTCATGTACGTATTCCTGATTCCCTACAGTTAGCAGATCCTACGTTTAACGTTAGTTCAGATATTGATTTGCTGATAGGTGCAGATAGATTTTGGGATCTTTTAGAATCCGATAGAATACGTTTGTCTAGTGGACCGTTCTTACAGAACTCGAAATTAGGATGGTTGTTGTCCGGTCCTGTGTTTGTTAGGAACTCGAAACCTACTCACGTTCATTGTCACTTTAGTCAGGACATTGATAAACAGCTCCGGTCATTCTGGGAAATTGAGAATATTCCTTCACCACAATGTGTAATTCTTACGGATGATGAACGTGTGTGTGAGGAATTATTTAATAATACGACTAAACGCGAAGAAAATGGTAGATTTTCGGTTCGTATACCGCTAAGAGAAGCACCACACGCACTGGGTGATTCTTATACGTTAGCGAAGAAACGATTTCTATCATTAGAACGTAAATTTGAACGTTTCCCAGAATTTAAACGTATGTACCCTAACTTTATGCGAGAATATAATGACTTAGGCCATATGTCGAAGTTAGCTACCTGTAGTCAACCTAATTATTATCTTCCACACCACGGAGTCATTAGAGAGGATAGTACGACTACAAAATTACGCGTAGTGTTCGACGCTAGTGCTGTCACTAGCTCGAATAAATCATTAAACGATATTCAGTTTCCGGGACCCGCGTTACAAAATGATATTTTTTCTATTTTGTTGCGATTCAGACAGTATAAATATGTAGCTTGTGCAGACGTGGAGAAGATGTTTCGTCAGGTTCTTCTCCAGTCTGATCAAAGGTCACTACAGTTAATATTGTGGCGCGATAATTCCTCGGATCCATTAGATACCTACCAACTTAATACGGTTACATATGGAACTGCGTCAGCTCCATATTTAAGTATGCGATGTATCAGACAGTTAGCGTTAGAATGTGATGATGACGTCATCGCTCGCATCATCACTCAAGACTTTTTCGTAGACGATCTTATCACTGGCGATGATGATTTAGATCATTTAATTCAAGTTTGCCAGAAAACTTCAGAAGTACTGCAGTCGGGGTGTTTTCCTTTGCGTAAGTGGACATTTAATTTAGACGTATCTCAAGATAAATCCACAGAACATTTTATAGGCGAGCATGCGCAAACGAGAACACTCGGATTAGGTTGGCACAACACTAGTGATGAGCTGCATTTTGTTACGAATATTGATAACAATGATAACGAATCAAATTTAACTAAACGAGTAATGTTATCAGTTATATCACAGATATACGACCCATTAGGCCTTCTTTCGCCTGCAGTCATAATTTCAAAAATTATTTTACAAAAATTATGGTTAAGTAAAATTGACTGGGATACTCCGGTTAATAAGGATATTGTTGACACTTGGAAACATTTTATTTTTACGTTACGATTTTTAAAGGACATTCGCATTCCTCGTCACGTGAAAGGTGATCACACTCAATATACTGAACTTCATATTTTTACCGACGCGTCCCAAGACGCATACGGTGCTTGCGCTTATTTACGCACCTATAGTGATAACTCTGACGTAATCGTGCGTTTGTTGTGCGCCAAAAGTAAGGTTGCACCTTTAAAGGCTATAAGTATTCCTCGTTTAGAACTTTGTGGTGCCTTAATAGGAGCTAAATTATACAAGAAAATCGTTGAGTCTCTTAGGTTACAGTTTAGTAAAATATATTTCTGGACGGATTCTACAATAGTCATGGGTTGGATTAAAATGTCACCACATTTACTTAAAACATTTGTACAAAATCGAGTGACCGAGATCAATGACCTCACGGGCGACTCAGTGTGGCTACACGTAAGTAGCAAACACAACCCAGCTGATCTATTGTCGAGAGGTTATAGTTTAAATTTATTAAAAGATTGTGATCTATGGTGGTACGGTCCGTCTTATTTACGTAACAATTCACATTATTTCGATCAGATTAAAAGCGATAATTCAGATGTTTGTAATTTACCAGATTTAAAATGTAAACAATTAACATGTTTACCTTCTGTACAATGCGAAGATTTAATAGACTTTGAAAAATATGCTTCGTTTCCTAAACTTAAACGAATAGGTGCGTACATACTTAGATTTATAGATAATACGCGCATCAAGTCGACTACTACTAATGACGGCTGTCCGCATCAAACCGGTTCCTTATCGGTAAGCGAATTGAATGCCTCACAAAGAATGCTCATTAGGTTAGTGCAAATAAAATCATTTCCAGATGTTTACAATGGTTTGGTTGGCAGTGTTCCTATTAAACGAACTTGTAAACAATATAATAAGGTTTCTAGTCTTAATGTTTTCATGGATGAACATAAAATAATTCGGGTAGGTGGAAGACTATTTAATTCGTCTAGCTTTACTTACGATAAAAAACATCCGGTTTTATTGTGCAGTAAACATCCTTTCACTATTAGTTTATTTAGGTATGAACATATACGATTATTACATGCGGGTCCTCAACTTCTTTTAGCTACGGTGCGTGAATGTTGGTGGCCATTAAATGCTAGAAACTTAGCTAGAAAAATAGTGCATGAGTGCGTAAAGTGTACACGTATTCGAGGTAAGACATTAACGCCTATCATGGGTAACTTACCGCCTGATCGCTTAGAGCCTGGCTTCCCATTTATGCGAACGGGTGTTGATTATGCGGGGCCAGTGTTTATATTAAATCGAAAAGGCAGAGGTTCAAGATTAACTAAGGCCTACATATGTCTATTTATTTGTTTCACGACGCGAGCTATGCACTTGGAACTTGTTACAAGTCTCTCTTCAAACGATTATATTTTAGCATTAAAGCGTTTTATTAGCAGGCGAGGTAAACCTTGCGTTATTTATTCGGATAATGGCAAGAATTTCGTAGGTGCAGAGAAAGAATTTCCTTTATTTTTAGATAAAAGTTCAGAAACTATTATTAATTATGCTTCAGATAATAACATTGAATTTCGATTTATTCCTCCTTATTCTCCACATTTTGGCGGTCTATGGGAGAGTGGGGTACGCTCGTGCAAGCATCACCTGAGGCGCGTAGTAGGCAACGCGCGATTAACTTACGAAGAATTTTGCACAGCTTTGACACAAATCGAAGCCGTCCTAAATTCTCGTCCAATTTCACCTCTATCCTCAGATCCTTCCGACCTTACTCCTCTTACCCCCTCCCATTTCCTCATTGGCCGACCGTTGACAGCTCCACCTTGTGAAGACGTCACAGATAAGCCGACTTCGAGGTTGACACGCTACGAACGAATAGAACAACTTCGGCAGCATTTTTGGCGACGCTGGTCCACAGAATACGTATCGGAACTGCAACTGCGAACTAAGTGGAAGACTAAACAGGATGACATCACACTGGGCAGCCTTGTCCTCATAAAAGATGACAACCTACCGCTGTTGAAGTGGCGGTTAGGTCGTGTTACACGTATATTTCCCGGAAGGGACGGCGTGGCTCGAGTAGCAGACATCCATACAAGTACTGGAACCATTCGACGAGCCTTCTCTAAGATTTGTCCACTGCCACTGCAACCAGTAAGCGACGACGCTTGATTCCATTTTGAAAGCTGGAGCTTCCAAGGCCGGGGGCATGTCCACGCCATCTACACGACCAACGGACGCAACCACATACATTTGGACGCAGCACAGGCGCTACCTATCATTGGAAGGAAGAAGACTCTTAACTGATTTCGAATCCGGTCGTTCATTCATTCTTCTTCGGTCATTCATTCGGTCTCTTTCACTCGCGCCTCCGTCTGTCAAAATGTTGTTCCGCTCTTCTCTTGCGATCCGCCAGCCGCTATAATTTTTTTGTAAACGTTTTTGCAAATATACATCTGATGAAACACAAGTCGCTTCATTTTTTGGACGAACAAACCTGATCCTGCACATCCATCTTAAAATAAAAATTGTGATTTACATACATTATTACAAGTTTTATTAAATAAATTTTTACTTATTTCATTCACATTCCATACATTTGTTAATTACATAATATTATCTAAATTAAAAATAAATAGTGGTGCTTATGACATTATTTAGTTACTTTATAATAAAAACCTTGTTTATTTACACGTCAAAAGTTCTAACAGTTGATATATCAAAAATAAACTAGGTACCTAAAACTATTCAAGAATATACTCGTATTTATTCGAGTATTGAGTAAGGAAGATAATATTCACTAACCGAATATACATAAATCTTTGAATATTTACTACCTAAGAATACAATTGAAATTTCAGTTTTCGATCAGATTCCTCAACATTCAGATACGTCAAAAACTTCGATAAAATGGGTGCAAGAGCGAACTTGAATAGGTCTTTAAATTTTAATTATACTACTCAACTTTTGCAAAAGACGTTTTCAGAGGGGAAAGTTGAAACCTGGCTTCAATTAAAATTATATTTTACTCACTTTGCTGAAGAGCTTGTTAAATAATTAATGACTGGTGTGACTGCTTAGTATTTTTGATGAGCTCGTGAAATTAGTAGGAAGGAATGAATTTGGTGAAGGTCGGGAGGAGGAAAGGGGGACGCTTAGTGTGCGGTCGGGACGCGTATAATCTACAACTGTTTCAGACATTTTGGAGTAGGTAATTTATCTTCGGTTTGATATGTAGAGCTTTGCAATTATTTTACTTTTTTTGTAGGTACCTACACAAAATTACATTTATTTAAAGAAATAATAATTAAGTAGCTCAAAGGTGTGTAAAAATTTGAAATAAATTAGGGCTTACCTACTGCTAGTACACAAAACCGATAATTTATTTCTAGAGATTATGTAAGTGAGTTTTCATTTCTGTTCAATATTATTTTAATTTTTAACCGACGAAAAAAAAGGAGGAGGTTCTCAATTCGACACGTAATTTTTTTTGTTTTTTTATGTATGACCACGCATAACTTTTTACAGAGTCGTCCGATTTGAAAAAAAATTGTTTTATTCGAGAGGGTATACATCAAAATTGGTCCCATATAAAATTGATTATCTTTGCTTGAGTAGTTTTTGAGTTAGCTTCAATAATACGTATTTTTCCCCCACTTTTTAACCGACTTCTAAAAAAGGAGGAGGTTCTCAATTCGGATGTTTCTATTTTTTTTTTTATGTTTGTTCGCGCATAACTCCGTCGCTTGCCAACCGATTTGAAAAAATATTTTTTTGTTAGAAAGGGTGTTTGAAAAACACCCTTTGGGGTTTTACAAAAAAATACAACCGACTTCCAAAAACAACACTAAAAAGTGAAAAATAACTTTAATTTCGGAAGTTGGTGGCAAAAAACGAAAATACATTTAACCAGACACCGACTTCCGAAATTAAAGTTATTTTTCACTTTGTAGTGTTGTTTTTGGAAGTCAGTTGTTTTTTTTTTGCTTGACAGATAACTAACTAGAATAACGTAGCTGTAAGTAGTTTTGTTACAAAAAAAAAAATATTAAATTTTAAAATACCTAATATAGAAAACTCAAAAAACGCCTCAAGAATTCAAATTACTCGTAAATTTCTAATGAACCCGCAATATTACATTCTACAGGGGCGATTCAATCGTCGAAGTCATAAAAGCCGCAAAAGCTATACAGTAGAGTTGCGCTGTTGACTTTAACATAATCAGACGATAAATACACGTATAATTCTTGGCATTATCCCGCAAAAACGTGATTCGGAACGTCACCCGGTTCTAGTGAGCGTTTGATATTCGGAATACGCACTTTAAGGCCGCTTTTTTATTGTCCTAACATAATAGATGGAGGCCTATCTCTTGGACACATTTATACGCGCGGCATCCAACGATTATGGAAGTATAAAGTCGTTTAGATGATAATATTATTTTGGGGTTTTGATTTGCTTTTCTGGAATCAAAATATTCAATAAAATATAAAATCATGTTTATTTAGATTCGTTTTCGAATAATATTGATGGTTCGCAAAATGTTTTATATACTTTTGGTTTTTCACATTGTCTCTGTGTTGTTGCATGCTGAAAAAGTACCTACAGACAGAGAAATTAATTGTATAGCAGATTGACACACGTCATAAACCATGTCATATCTGCCTAGCCTTTTCCCAACTGTGTTGGAATCGGCTTCCAGTCTAACCGGATGGAGCCGAATACCAGTATTTTACAGCGACTGCCTATCTGACCTCTACAACCCAGTTACTGGGTAACACAATACCCATTAGTAAGGCTAAGTAGTTGTCAGACTTTTGGGCTTCTGACTGTCCATATCGACTGTCAAAGTTCTACAAATGACAACCGGCATCCTAATTGTGTAACACACCTTCAATCATAATCTGATTGATTTTGAAGGATATTGCTAATCCTTTGCATCAAATGTTCGAAAAATTTGTCTGCTCGACAACGTAAACATCGCAATTAATGTTGTTGAACTGTCAAAATGAAAGCCATTGCTACTGTAAATGTGTTATGCAATTACACCGCGGGAACAACGGCTTGACGTGCTTTCCTGCAGCTAACTAACTGCAGCATGCCTAGCTTAACCTTCGATCGACCCGTGTGTCTGTTATTATTTTGCCACGCCCCCCTCCTATAGCCATTTCATAAGACTGTTAAAAATTATAGTTATGGACTCAGACCAAATAAAAAACCATGAAATAGCGCTGCGACTAATACAGTGAAGCACGCGCAAAACTACACCTCTCTCTTTGCATACACGCACACATCAACACCAAACTATAATTAAACTACACCTCACTAAGTGCATCAGTGAAACCGGCCTCACGTCACTGTTGACAGCGCTATGTCTTGGTTTTTTATTTAGTCTGAGGTTGTGGTCAATTTAAGGTGATAGTTAATTTGCTAAGCAATATCGACTTTACATAGAATATTCATATCGTACTACTTAGAAGTTAATACACAAAGATGAACAGAATGTGTTGATCTATTGGTTGCGTCTGAATCTAAGTAGATTCAGACACAGCTAATAGATCAACACATTCTGTTCATCTCATTCGATTACGACGTCTGCCTACTGGGGCCGTTGAAAAGGGTATTGATTAGTAATTAGTTTCATCCAGCGGTTGAGTTAGAGGTTCATTAGATGTTGGACGAAGGTCTGCCCGGTAAATTAATTTTAACCATTTATTGGCACGAGTTCTTGTGTATACGATACAATGACCTACTTTTGCTTTTTGAGATTAAAACTAAGTTATATGATGACCTGAGGGGCAATTCCCGTATTTTTATAACAACGTTCGCA
The DNA here is from genome assembly GCA_946251885.1 of Cosmia pyralina. Lineage (NCBI taxonomy): Eukaryota > Metazoa > Arthropoda > Insecta > Lepidoptera > Noctuidae > Cosmia > Cosmia pyralina. The sequence goes on from OX276346.1 coordinate 21,649,230, forward strand.
ATCTCATCTCAGTCTCAATCTGTCAAAATTGTATAGAGTTTGCCTACATTTTTGACATTTGATTGTCGCTGGCTGACATTGCGACTTGGAATTTGAACGTTTTTAATTACGAGAATTGGCCCTCTGATGAGTGGAGGCATTGAAGTTTCGCCAATCAGCTTTGCTATTCTGTAAAATGTAAAACCTACTTTTATGAGATTTAAAAAACTACATAATATAACAAACATAACAAAACAACAAAACATAACAAAAGGGTAGTATTTAAACGCACATCAAAAATTGCCAATTTTTACCAACAGAAAAAGTACATCAAAAATACTGTTTGCACATCAAAATTTGAATGCGGTCGACGGGGCTGTTGCGCGGGGCTCCTATTTCTACCTGCAGAGTTTTAAGGAACCTAACCAAACCGAACCTCGGGGTGCCCACTAACTATAATTTGTACACGTTTTACTATTCAGTTAGTTATCTAGTAGTGCAATAATAAGTTTTTTAGATGTTATTTGTAATGATGAACACTTAGTATTTTCGATATTGTATAATTAATATTTTTGTTGTGACTTTGGACAAAAATTGATGTATATATAATGATTATTATTTGTAAAAGATTTGTTATTAGATGTAAAGTATTTGATGTAAGAATATATTTCTGGTGTGCGGTTTTCCTATTACATAAACATTACGCTTGTAGTTATGCTCCAAAGAGGTAGACAGAGATATACGTGGGTAGGAACAGTTTAGGTACTTGAGGCTGAGTCGTCGCTCGACCTGTCAGGCCCAAAGAGGTGGCCCGCAGTGATCCATACGCGTCTTTATGGAAGGACTTGCGGTCGTGGGATCGGCCGCACTTGGTGGTGGGGCCCGCTAGGCATGACGGGCTGATACAAGTCGGGGCTGCACGTGAATCTAGAACAATCTCCCGTGCCCCCGACTCATGGTAGTGGAAGGAACCGTGGGGGTAGTCAGTAGGGGTCGCTCCGTTCTACCCAGACGGAGTACCTAATTTCCGCAGAAAAAAACAGTACGGTAGGTACACTCACATTGCGCCAGTTATGTTTGAGTCCATTTGATAGATGACTCATCCCTTACATCCGGACCTAAAATCCAGACTCCTGGACCTACTGAGAATCTCTTTCCTTACTATGTTTTTTTTTTTTCTTTTAAAGTAAGATTATTTCTATTCTTAGACGTTTAACATCCAAAATATTACTTTAGTACTTACTTTTATAATAAACGGATTTCCACCTTCAGAGAATCTAATATTAATCGATTCGCGTACCCATAATAGGGTAAAGAGGTAAGTATTCACGGAAACTAAAATCCGGACTTGACCTACATAATTTTACCCTTGTCTAAAAATTTACAATAAGATCATGTAGGTAAGTATTTATAACTACGTTTGAAAGATATCAAGGACTTTGATGAACAATGAAACGAATAGGAAAATAAAAAAAAATACTCATACACGAATACTCGCCAGTTAAATAGGTATACCTACAGGCTGACTAGTTAAACGAAGGACATAATAATAATAAGAAAGATTTTTTTAGTATTCGATTATCGCTCCGAATAATACATATTTATTTGAGCGGCTTAATAGTATGAAACGAAAAGCAACTTCACCTTTGCGACGACGTTAAGTATTCCTTACAATCTGGTCGTACCTTAACAAAAACGAAGAAAAAAATAACAAGAAGATTTTTTTGGCCATTACCTCCAATTTCACAAAACCTTTTGCAACGTTGCAACACTACCAACAAAATTAAAACAAAAAATAATTTAGCTATTCAAATTAGGCTGAGAATCAGCACTTCATGAACGTCAAAATTACACAAGACAGTTCCCCGAACCGCCCGTTTAACTCCTAGTGTTTTGGGTCAACAGATATCTTTAATCTCACGTGCACAATCAACCAGACAGAACAACTATTTCTAGGCACACAACTATTTGTACCGCAGATGCCAATTACTCACCCCCTGCACCAATCGGGCTTTTCAAATAATACCCAGTTGTCATTCACATTGTGGTTTTACGGTCACAGCTGTGAGATATTGATTTGTCATTGTTTTTATCCACCCCCAAATCTGGGAAGGAAAAGGATGGACTTCACGATACATAATATTTATAAAGCTTTAATTCAAATTGAAAGTTCCATTATCAATCTATTGCTATCGATACCAACTAATTTTACCTGATAAAGAAACCAAGAAGGATATAAAGGGTCCCTGACACGATCAATTACAAATGTAAATTTTTACAAATGTAATTGAATTGATTGACAATATTACTACAATAGAAATTGATGGCAAATTGATCGTTTCCGGGACCTGTAAGAATTTCCATGAAAACAGTACCTACTATTTTTAACCGACTTCAAAAAGGAGGAGGTTCTCAATTCGTCGGAACCTTTTTTTTTTTTTTTTTTATTTTTTTTATGTATGTTCCCCGATTACTCGAAGATGGCTGGACCGATTTGGATTTTTTTTGTTTTGTTCGAGAGTGTATACATCACAGTTGGTCCCATATAAATTGATTAACTTTGCTTGGGTAGTTTTTGAGTTAGCTTCAATAATACGTATTTTTTCCCCACTTTTATGGATGATGTTCTAGTTTGTTTTGCAGGTTGGTATTTGAATTTGTGTGGGGTAGGTACACAACTAAAAAGTGAAAAATAAAAACTTTTTTACAAAAAAATACAACCGACTTCCAAAAACAACACTACAAAGTGAAAAATAACTTTAATTTCGGAAGTCGGTGGCAAAAAACGAAAATACATTTAACTAGACACCGATTTCCGAAATTAAAGTTATTTTTCACTTTGTAGTGTTGTTTTTGGAAGTCGGTTGTATTTTTTTGTAAAAAAGTTTTTTCCCTATAAATTAGTTTATACCAATACCATATTAAAAGTATTTAATTCATCGAATTTTAGTCAACGGAAACATAAACAGTGCTCAAAGCTGAACATAGTGACGTCACTGTTCAAAGTAATCTCACTTTGAGCCACTCCATAATGTCTCATGAATAAATTACTGGCTAGTTGTTTGAAAGAGAATAAAATGCTATTTTATTATTCACTTGCTTATTCACCGAAGGTTGTTTAATATCCACAGACGGTTTTCAATAGTCAGCATACGTCCGAAAAAATTGTTTTGAATCATCAATCAGAATTATAAAGGACCCAGTTCAAATCTAAAAATTCTGTATTTGCCCTTACAAATATGATTTTCATTTTCAAAAATGTAATGAGAATAAAAATATATACCAATTTTAAAACCAATTTTGCGGTCTTGTTCAAAATTTAATTAACAAAGTTTTATGTGAATGATCGCTATATTCAGTATGACTTTGAATATTGAAAAAATATTATAGTTTGATACTAATTCAAATTCTTGTTCACGGTCTAACAATTTTTAAACCGAATCAAAATAAGACTACACAGGACTTTGAACTTTGTAATCATAACTCGCTGTCGCCACGTCCTACGTAATCTAGCTTCAAACACATTAAAACTGTAATAACATTAACCAAAAGATGGAAGCCATTCTCCAGAATTATATTTAGTATTTTTTTACTTTATAGCTTGGCAAAGTAACGGCCCATATTGATTACCTGAGCGTCAAACTGAAAGTTTTCCAGGTCGTGTCGGCTTCTCTTATCTTTCGTGTCACGCGAGCTAACACCTTGTAATGTTATCTTCGTAGGCGCTGAGTCAGCATGTCTTGCATCGGGTGGATGGCGAAACAGTGGGGGGGCCAATGACCGCTTACAGCACCATACAATTCGTCGTACAAAAACATCACTTCGTCAGAGGGAAAATTAAGGTGAGTCGAAACTTATTTTTATTACAGCCATTAATGAGTCGTCAAACGAAATCTTATGACTTAATTTTCGACGTTGATAGGGAAGTAAAAAGTCAAAGAAATACCTCTAATTTGTAAGCAATGAAATGTAAATCTGATTTGACTTAAGTATTAGGTAATTTTCTCATTCAAAGACCCGACAATTTCGATATTTGGGTCATACATAAATTGCCAAAATTATTAGGCTCTAATATGTGTCTGATGAGTACTCTTATCTGTCATGGTGGCCCAGCGGTTAAGGCCTCGCCTCGGTGCTGACGTCAGTGAAGGAAAACATCGTGAGGAAACCTTGACTTATAGTTAATATAAGTCTGAAATCGCCAACCCGTCTTGAGCAAGCGTGGTGATCAATGCTCGTGTCTTCTCTGTATGAGAAGAGACCTTTGTCCTGCAGTGAGACAATATTATAGCAACTCTAATACAGGGACGACACATATACTAGAAGTAGAAACTACAAGTATGTCTCTTCCAGTCTACCAATAACTTTATAGTATCGTAGACTAAAGCGATACTGGCCGTAACGAACACCCGAAACTGTACGATAGTGAAATATTATTTTTCTTTTTATGCCTATTGTACTCCTCTTGTTTATAGCCATTTCATGTTTGTTTTCGACTATTTCGGAATGCCGTTCGACGGTTATTTTGGCACTAAAACACTCAAACAGAGGCGTGGCGAAATTACTAGAGTTCATGTTTCTGAACGAAGTACGTTCAAATGTTTGGGCACGAGGTTGTTAGTTAGCAATGTGTCTGTCTTTCATATCCAAGTTAAGGCAAAGTTATCATTACTTTATTTGTATTATTGAGCCGTGTTGTGTACGATTCAATTAAGAAAATGGTAGAATTAATCCAATGCCAATTTTGCCTATTGTAACGGAAATGTCTTTTTATGTTATAATCACTACACGTCTACTTACATTTTTGCTTTGTTTACAATTTAATTCCTACATCAATAGATAGGTACTTTGTTATTTTTTATAAAAACATTATTATTTTATTGTTATTTTGATGTAAGTAGCCACTTCCGAAATTCGATAAAAAGTTATTTAAGTATTAATAACAACAATAGTCGAAGGTCTTATTGGAAGTCTAGTGTTTTCATATTCTTCAAATAAAATAATAATCTTATAAATACAGTAGACTGTACTTCTTTTTTGAACAGCGACAGAGAAAAATATTTTTTGATGTTTGAAAAGAACGTCAGGGTGGTAGCATCGACGAGCAAACTGAAAGCTCTAGCGTAAACATTTTTAGTCGGTTATAAAAAAAAAAATCTGCTGTTTCATACTTCATAAAGTGCAATACCTTCGCGGTCAAAATGTATGGAACTGCAAATATATTTTTTAAAAACCGGCGAAAAATGTCTACGTACAAGGGGTACGTAGAAATTTTCCAGAATCCTGTATTGAACCATGGTTACAAGGCATCGATGTCTCTGCCATCATGTTTTTTTATGATTTCTATTTTTTTTTTTGCACCGCACCACACTTGTAATGACTGCTCGAACACGGTGGTGATGGAAGTAACTGGTGCTTATAGCACAGGAATCTTCCTAGTTTAAGCCCAGTTGCTCAAGTTTTGTATTTTGCCAGTAACTCAGGTTCAATTTAAGGCACAATATTTGTAAATAGGTTTAAATCTTGAACAAATAAATATTATTTTATTATTATTTTTTTTTTATAGACGGTCTAAGAGCGAGTTGCATCATAGTGTATCCGATAGTACTATCAACATCAGCGACACCCACCTTCAATACATTTATACTTGTACTTTTCATCGTATTCAGTAACCTGACAGTTCGAAGCAAAATCATTTTCGTTTTTAAATTACTTATTGTTTATTATATGGTTCAAAGGAATATAACGTTTTTCAATTAAAGCTATAAGCACATCAAGGTAGTTTCGGTAATTCTTTTTTTCACCTCATTTCCTTTTTACTGTCAGGAATTTATCCCTTCAACTGTAAAGTTATTGAAGTTATTGTCAAAGTCCAAGTATAGAGAGTACCTGTCGCCAAATGTATGAAAAGCGTTAGCCTTACTTGTGCCATGCCTGCTCTCCTTGTCCTTCGACTGCCCACGCGCTCTTACACTATTTTTGGCGCGCTTAGATGATATTAGTTTTATGAATACGGTATCCGCCCTGTACGTGACACCCATTGTAACCAGCTGGTCTATTCGGCAAAATTCTCACCGTAAAAACATTATGTGAATTGAGCGCGAAGTGAGCTGTCAGTGGTATCAAACCCTTTTGTTTTCTTTTTTTTTTCGTCTGGAAATTCTCATGGATGTCCTCCACCCTGGGGTGGGTGGAGGGGTCTGTCAGACTTTTATTGAGTAAAACCAGAAGGTATTCTGCTGCTACCTTTGGCCGGGGTGCTGGAGTGCTTACGCATTTGTACGCTCTCCCGGCTAGGTGTTGGCCCGCATGAATTCATGCAGACCCCGTTACGCTCAGCGGCCATAAATACGAACCGCAATTCCTCTAGTGACAGGCGCGCGCGGAACACGGAGCGCCGCCATCTCGGGCCTTTTACTGTTCAGGCAACAAACTCCCCAAGTCTGATCCCTGCAGGCCTCACTCTAAAGCGGCTGGAGATCGTTCCGCGCCCTTCGGCGCCCGGTGCGTCTGCTACGGATTGCGAGGGAGGTTGTATTCTCCCTCTCCGTTTCCGCCGCCTCCTTCGCGACCATCTCTTCCTCGCAGAAGGAGGCGACAGCGTCCCACGCACTCTCACTTCCGACCATGGACTGGACCATGTCCGAAAGCGAGAGAGTATCCGCAGCACCAACCGCCGCGACGAGGTCACGGCGTTGTACTGGCCAAGCAGGGCATTACTCAAGGGTGTGCAGTGGTGTAAATCCTTAGCATCAGGTGGAATGACAGTTCACTTCAAACTCTCTTCACCTGTGTTTTTACGATGAGAATTTCGGCAGGGTCATATACTACGTAAGATTAATTACTACGGCTGCATAGGTGATTGCAGTTCAGATTCGCTTCCAGAAAACTTTAGCTATTTCGGCTGTAAGTTCGGAAAACACTATATCAGCCAACTTCTCTATATTTTGTAGCAATAAATAATGTAGTATTTTAGTGCAGTGGTGTAGTTATGAGGTATTGCCTAGACTTCGTGGAATAGTGTGGTGTGACTAGCCTTTAGTGTAGTGACCCATAGTTCTGATTACAATCACGGGTTGCAATTTTGACTTTCGTTACGGTAAATATGAAATTTGTTGCAGTACGATAAAATGCGATAAGTGCAGAAAACATTTCAATTATTATACGTTTTAAACCCAGCTAGTTGATCAATACATGCTACTCGGAAAGGACCCTTGAGTTTTAAGTAAATAAAAACTTTGAAAAAATCAACCGACTTCGAAAAGAAACACTACAAAGTGTAAAATAAGTTTTATTACGGAAGTCGGTGTCTTTGGTTTATTGATTTTTTGCGACTGACTTCCGTAATTAAAGTTATTTTTCATTTTGTAGTATTTTTTTTCGAAATCAGTTGTTTTTTTTTTGTGTATAAAAGATTATTGTTTTTAATTTTTAGTTGTGTTACTTAGCTACCCCACACAAACTTGAATACCACTATCTGCAAAATTAATTAGAAGGTCATCCACAAATACGAAGTTGGAAAAATACGTATTAATGAAGCTAATTCAAAAACTACCTTAACAAAAGTAATAAATACATTGGACTAATTTAGAGGTACCTTCCGAATATAGCAAAAATCGTTCAAATCAGACTACTCCGTTTAAAGTTATGCGTAGAAATATATAAAAAAAAATATATGCCTTGACTTGAGAATCTCCTCCATTTATTACGTCGGTTAAAAAAAAAGAAGTAGGCAAGTCGATTGGAAACATTCAAGTTTTGTCATATTTTTACCCAACTACGGCAAAGTCAAAGGAGGGTTATGATTTTTAAACCTGATCCTCTCATAAACATTAATAGGTAAAATAAGGCGGTTGGCGCCAGCACACCTTGGGTAGTTAATAATAGATTTTTATCACGATATAAGATAATCTCAAACTGGTCATTGACAAGGACTGTGAAGCTAACTTTTTTTTTTTATAGATTCGGTGTACGGCAAGCGTCTACTCAATATATCTGCAAAGCTTAGAAAAGAGTGCTGAAGAGGAGAGGATACGAACCACTCCCGCCAGCCTCCCAGAGGTGCACGAAGCAGTAGTTTACTCTATACATCGTCTGCCAGAAACCAGTAAGTCTCTAGAGATACCTTATTTGAATAACTTATTTACCTGAGATGCATGCTAAGTTTGATCCTCATCTGTGATCTTGTTGTTGGGACCAGCGTATTATTTTAAATTACGTTACATAATTCAAATGGACGCCCTAGGAAGACATATGGTATGACCTTATTGATGATGTTCTTCACAAAGGTCAGGAGCGTAGTACTCGCAACCGGCGTGCGTATATGGCCAGATGTATGAACGTAAACGAGGCAAAAGGAGTATGTAAGGATCATAGCAGGTGGCGTTCTGTAGTTTCTGCCTACCCTACTAAGGCGTGAATTTATCTATGTATGTGAAATTCAAATGCGTGACAATTTTACAGGTAAGAAGTAGCTATATTCTATTTTAAATAGTTATTCTTTTCAATTTATACTGAGGACCAGCGTGGAGCCAGCGTTGTAGCTCAAAGTGAGTCGCAGAAATAACGCCGTTTCAGTTTCCATTATGTATTGCTGTATGTGTGTCGTACTTGTAGCAAAATGAGCAAATCTAGTCGAATCAACAATCAACAACATTGACAATAGATTTTTAAATTTTAGCGATCTCTCATCATATTCCTTTAAAATTCCATAAACCTTACTAAGATTACCATTTTTGTAATATTTGATTAAATATTATTATAGATTAGAAAAAATGTAACAATAACTATTACAAGCTTTTAATTAGTTTCATCTGTCCCGGTTTCTGCCTGTCTGTCTGTAATCGAATCTTGCAAGTTAAATTTGACCCACTTTCCGGTTTTCGATTGAGCTGAAATTGTATATGCATATGTAAATTGGATGACAATGCAATATTATATGACATGGACCTGATCTGATGATGGAGTCGGAAGGTGGCCATGGGAACTCAGTAATAAAACACCGCAACCCTATCGACTTTGGGCTCGTTTGATTTGTCTTGACAAGTACTCTATCCTAGATGATCGAATCTTGCAAGTTAAATTTGACCCACTTTCCGGTTTTCGATTGAGCTGAAATTGTATATACATATGTAAATTGGATGACAATGCAATATTATATGACATGGACCTGATCTGATGATGGAGTCGGAAGGTGGCCATGGGAACTCAGTAATAAAACGCCGCAACCCTATCGACTTTGGGCTCGTTTGATTTGTCTTGACAAGTACTCTATCCTAGATGATCGAATCTTGCAAGTTAAATTTGACCCACTTTCCGGTTTTCGATTGAGCTGAAATTGTATATACATATGTAAATTGGATGACAATGCAATATTATCTGACATGGACCTGATCTGATGATGGAGTCGGAAGGTGGCCATGGGAACTCAGTAATAAAACGCCGCAACCCTATCGACTTTGGGCTCGTTTGATTTGTCTTGACAAGTACTCTATCCTAGATGATCGAATCTTGCAAGTTAAATTTGACCCACTTTCCGGTTTTCGATTGAGCTGAAATTGTATATACATTTGTAAATTGGATGACAATGCAATATTATATGACATGGACCTGATCTGATGATGGAGTCGGAAGGTGGCCATGGGAACTCAGTAATAAAACGCCGCAACCCTATCGAGTTCGGGCTCGTTTGATTTGTCTTGACAAGTACTCTATCCTAGATGATATCCAGATTAATAAAGCTTGTATTAAAGAAAACAATAATAATTCACTTGTTTTATATACTTGCATTATACGTAAAGGGCTCTCACATCATGTTCTGTTTGGAAGATTATAACTTTTCTTTAAATTGTTGATTCGCTGGAATTCTTCATGTGATTAGGTTTATACTTCGTAGGGTTTTTTCTTGTGTAACCGCATTTATCTAGCAAAAACAGCATGTTAAAAAAATAAAACTAAAATGGAGAAAAATACACAATTTTTATCCATATACCGACGCCTGCAGCCCTGCACTAATATCTTTTGTTACAAATTTTAATGTATTAGGGGTAATATCTACAACTGTATGAAATCGCATTGTGTTGTTAATCGTCAAAACGACAGTTCTCGGAAACAGTTTCGCGCTCAGTACAATACATAATTTTGAATAATTAACCGTGTTCTGTGTATTATAATTTAATTTTCCTGCCACGTGTGAAATAAAGGGATACCGTATTTCAAAAACATATTGAACATTCTGGTACAATAGTTCAATATGAAACAATATTGTAAAGGACCGTTGTTACAGGCTTTATGAATGTGACCTTCGCTCCTTCGTTAAAAATAAATCATCGCCAATAATACCTTTCAATTTGGATTTTCAATATTTTAATTATAACGTTATTGATTGATATTCATTTCTGAAGAGTAACTTAAAGTAAGGTCTGCCTATTTTTAGTAATTTATTTTTGAAGAGAGGCTTCATCAGTCTTCGTATTTCGAATTGGTTTTGGTTATTAATAATTCTATCCTTTTTCATTTCTTTTGAAATTTTTGAGGGGAATAATTCTAAAATTATATAACTTTCACGAAGCCGTCATTTTACGTATTCGTTACTTTGTGCAAAATGAATTGCTAGGAATGATTATTATTTTGGTGTGCAGCAATATTTGCGTGCGTTAAATTGCATACTGATAAAAAAAATACAACCGACTTCCAAAAACAACACTACAAAGTGAAAAATAACTTTAATTTTGGAAGTCGTTATCTGGTTAAATTTATTTTAATTTTTTGCCACCTACTTCAGACATTAAAGTTATTTTTTACTTTGTAGTGTTGTTTTTGGAAGTCGGTTATTATTTTTTAGATTCGGAGATCTCCTTTTAAGCAAGAGTTCCTTGCCGCTCTTCCATTAGTATCTATTATCTATAATTGCAATTGAATACAAAATAATAAACATAAAAAGAAAAAATAAACTAAACGTTATACAAAGAAAAAAGGCAACAATGCGCGTGTTTTTGTGGTGTGTACAAGCACAGGTACAAGTATGTGGGGGTGTGTGTGAGTGTGATGATCAATTTCAGCCTGTATATACAAGCATTGGCAGTACTTGGCAGGCTAAAGTAAAAGGGATTAGGACCATGCATCAAAAACAATTGATGCTTGCTAAGCCTGTCTACATAATCACCTTGTTCACAAGCTTATCTTTAGTAAACATCCACACAGGTCCACCCACAGATATTTACCGATACTTAGCTTCAAAGTTGCTTACTCATGTACAAATTTTCATAGAACCAGATTCACAGCAAGGTAACCACCTAGCCGGTGCAAGGTAACGAGAAAATTAACCGTTGTTACTTTAGCTGATCTAAGGTAAACTAGAAATGACCCAGTTCCTTGCCCTGGTGGCCGCGTTGACCAAGTAATAAACTGTACTAATATTATCGAACAAAATATTTACTAGCTCAATCCCTTTGGGGCTTCTAAAGATATATTTTAATAGTGTGGGCGAGTTTCGTGAACTCTTGTGTAAAGTTTGAAGCGCTATTGCTTATTTTATCATAACAAAGGGCTTCTAAATAGATTATAGGTGCATAAACTTAATCAAACTATATAACACTGATCAAAGTGGCGTTAAATATGGGCTGTATTGAATTCTGGAACTAGTCGCTTAACATTTAAAATAGAAAATAAAACGGTAGATCTACGAGTATAAATATTAATTGAGGGGTAGACCTTGTATTTTAATAGACCGTATCATATTAGGTTAATATCGGCTAGAGAGCGTCATGTCATGTTCGCCGTCACGCCACGATCGACGCGATCTTACCCCCAAGGCGCATCAATAGATAGATGTTTCACATCAAAAAGTCAACAAATAAACAAAGTGTTTGGTACCCCTGTCAAAATAATAAAATAATGGAGCATCAAACCTTTGTTCGTAAAACAAACCACGTTGTGAATGTACACCAAGGAGTCCGATTCCAAACTCACGCTATTTTAAGTTCGTTCCGAATCGTTACGAAATATTCCGAGCTATTCCGAACCGTATTGGAGGAAGGCATTGATTAGATCAGTCGAATTTGAACTGCATTTTAGGAACACGAGCGTGCGTATTTAGTGCCTGTGTTCCATTAAAACATAAAGACGGTCTCTAAAGTTAAATTAGTTTAGACAGTAACAGTTCGTGACTTGAATTTGTTATTCATTTTTATAGGCTGAATTGTCTGTTTCTGATTTTGAGGCAATTTTTGTAACCTTCCCGACTGTTTTAGTCTTTGTAAGATTTGGCAACAGGGATGATGCCTGGATAAAAAAAAAGAAATTTTATTTACTCTGTCAGTCATAAAAAATATTAGGCACCTATTTTTTTTTTTGTTTTGTCATAACATAGGTATGTATTAATAAAAATTACTTAGGTAAAACACTTTAAAGCTGGGGAATGGGGGCTCGCTACATCACAACTTTAACAAACTACGTATAATATCTAGCAAGGAGTGACGGCATGCCACATTTAAACTCAATGTCAATGCCATACTCTTTTGTTTACGTAAAAAAGAAAAAACACGTGTCCAATATTAAAACAAAAACTACACGACGGAAAAAAAATGCTTCATCATCATCCATAAATTGTGCTTTCAAAGATTATTAACTAAAGTTATTTGGATTCTTAATAACTTAATAAATATACGGGGTCAAATTAAATTGCTAGCGAAACTACGCAGACGTCATGGGTATCGATATTCAAACACGACAAAATTAAAAAAAAAATAAAAAAGATTTGATGACTTTTTTGGGGTCGCTGACCCCAAAACGACCGCTGGTAGTCTTATAAGAAATGAGAAATCTGTTATTTTCTTGTTTTATCGTGTTTAGATATCGATATCCACCACGTTAGGGTTCCGTACCTCAAAAGGAAAAAGCGGAACCCTTATAGGATCACTTCGTTGTCCGTCTGTCTGCCACTCTGTCAAGACCATTTTTCTCAGGAACACCTGGTGGTATCAAGGTGAAATTAATATCAAATACGTAGGTTTATAGTCCCTTAGAGCTAAAAAAAATAAAGCTTCTAAGTCAACGCAATATGAAAATACGGCCATTTATGCAACATATTTTGATACTCGCAAGTAAATCAAAACCGTACTTACCGTTGACCGAGAATCATGTTTGTCAAGAAGCAAGGTCTAACAGCACAAGTAAAGGAAAAAGTCCGAAAATCATTAATTTGTAATTTTATCGTTATTATGATAAAATATGATAAAAAAAACTTTTCTATTGAAAAGTTTAAGTCTTAAAAAATTCAAGCTTCTAAGTCAACGCAATAAAAACATATGGCCACTTATGCGACATATTTTGATAGACGCAAGTAAAACAAAACCTATAGGGTACTTCCCGTTATCCTAGAATCATGAAATTTGGCAAGAAGCAAGCTCTCACAGCACAACTAAAGGAAAAAGTCCGAAAATTATTAATTTGTAATTCTATCATATAAAAAAAAATCATCTCTGTCAGTCTGTCATGACCCGTTTGCTCAGGGACGCGTGGAGATGTCATGTTGAAATTAATATCTAATACGTAAATCTATGGTCCCTTAGAGTTCTAAAAAATCAAGCTTCTAAGTCAACGCAATAAAAAAATACGGCCATTTTGCGTCACATTTTGATACTCGCAACTGTCGCAAGTAAATCAAAACCTACAGGGTACTTTCCGTTTACCTAGAATAATGAAATATAGCAAGAAGCAAGGTCTCACAGCACAAATAAAGGAAAAAGTCTGAAAAATGTTAATTTATAATTCTATCGTATAAAAAAAAATCAAGTCTGTCAGTCTGTCAAGATCCTTTTTCTCAAGGACGCGTGGAGATATCAAGTTAAAATTAATATCGAATACGTATGTCTATGGTCCCATAGAGTTCTAAAAAAATCAAGCTTTCTAAGTCAACGCAATAAAACAATACGGCCATTTTGCGACACATTTCGATACTCGCAACTGTCACAGTAAACCAAAACCTATAAGGTACTTCCCGTTGACCTAGAATAATAAAATTTGGCAAGAAGCAAGGTCTCGTAACACAATTATAGGAAAAAGTCCGAAAATTATTAATTTGTAGTTTTATAACATACATTTTTTTTTGGGATCCATTGTTAGGTTGCTTTTTGGGATAAATTCTTTTCAACTACGGAACCCTTCATTGTGCGTGTTTCGACACGCACTTGGCCGGTTTTTTTAAACTGATTTTTTAACTTCACTGCGGTTGATGACCCCAAAAAACAAATCGTTAAATTAATATTTTTTTTTTGCTTTATCATGTTTAGCGATACTCATCACATCTGTGGAGTTTCGCTACCTAATTTATTTTGATTCTGTATAATTAATAGTTTGTGATATACAATGATGGAAGTCAAAGCAATCTATAACAGTCTCTGAAAAGTGTTTTGAAATTACATACATAAATTCACGCCTGATATCCTCGAAGTGTAAGGCAGAAGTAAACCACACTCACCACACACACACACACACACACACACACATTCACATTTTTTTTTTCATTCACATTTCACCAGTTTCGTCTTGAAATTGATGAAAAGTTTTTTTGTTTTCGTTGCTTATATTTAGTATGTATGTATTTATGTATCTATTATTTAGGTTATGTATGTATCTATTTTAGTATAATATTGTAAGTAGGCACTTATTATTTGCACCAAAGACAGCCCCATTTCATATCCAGGCAAATCACTGTCCATTCTATGGTTGCCTGGAAGAGATTGCAGAAAGCGATAAGGCCGCCCATTGTATATTTTGTAGTTTGTGTCTTTTTTTTTTTGTTATGTATTTTTGTGGTGTACAATAAAGTATATATAAATAAATATAAATAAAAATAAAAGAAAATGGTCTTCGTAATCATAAAATAAGTTAAACTTGGAGAAAAAACTTGCCTAAAAAATAACCTAGGCATCAAAGAATGCTTTCAAATTAAATGTGTAGATACCTAACTAGGTAGGTAGTTCAGACTTTAGATGAATCCTGTACTGTTACTATTTTTAAATTTTAAGAAATTTTCTTACAAGAATTTAAAAATGGTAACAGTAAAAGATTCATCAAACAACCTGTAGCTTTAGGGTTAATCCGACTTTTGATATCCAGTGTGTATGTGGTCGCGATGTAGGTAATGTTTATTTGGGACTGACGTCGTTCTTTGAAATCGATGTAGGTACTTATAATGTAGGCATTTATAAGTTATTGTAGGTATAACAAACTATACTAAAAGTGACGAGGTTAAGGCAGTGAAAAGGAAAACCTTGAAAATTACTAAGTAATCATCTGGTCGAGTAGTTGCTAGTAAGCATAAATACGATTGTTACCACTGACATCCATTTTTCTGGACATGCACCCCAATTCCGTCATAATCCGAAGAATTTCGAAGAAAATGCATAATCCATTGCTCCATAATTTTGTTTGAAAGCTTCATCTGCTCGAAAACCATAAAAAAACGTTTTTTTTAATTAAATCTATGCCGAAATAAAAACACCAAGGTGTAAAGAACAGACAGGCGTGATTCGGCTCTGGTGGAACCATTTCTATGAAAACAACTTTAAAAATTTTCTACCGGAGTCGCGTCGCGCCTGTCTGCGGGAACCTCAAAAAGCAACAAGAGTACTTTCTAATTAGGTACTCTTCAGATTTCGTATCAATATAATATTAATATCAATATAATATTATACAATACACATAAACAAAGCCTTTCTCTTCACGTTTGGAGGTAATATAATATGACTGTATAGTGCTACACATAAACGCTCATTTACACGGGGAGAATTTCTCGCCCGTCGAGAGGTGACAATGTCCATGTGACTCTCGTAATAGGCTTCACTCGCCAAATTATTTTTGCACTCATAATATTGTGTTTACACTCAAGCAAGATACTCAAAACTCACATACGATTATGGGATTCTCTTCAGACAATATCTCGTACTTACCTATTATTTGACAACTCGAGTTATGAGTTTTTGTTTGCACGGATGCTTCCAATTTTCAAATTCTTCAATCATGCATGCATTTCACTAGAATAATATTTTTTTTTATTTCTATTCAATAATCGTGACATTATTATTTTATGACATTAATTTTAACACGCTTTGTATTAGTATGTTTTTATGTAACGGAATCTTTGAACTCGATTTTTACTCACTTTAAATAGTCAGATTAATTCGAAATTTTGCCTACTTATCAGTGCCCGATGACAATACAATAATTTAAAAAAAAACCCATTATTCTGATCAGGATCATCCGGATTAACGATTTATCTCTAAAAAGTTGAAAAATAAATTATAGTTTGAAAAACTAAAAAACACGCTTTAATAGGGGAGACTGGGTACGGTTGCAGCAGGGTACGGTTAAACCAACGCCAATAACTCGTAAACTATTAGCGGTGTGGTGAGGGGTACAAGGGGAGAGAGACGCGGCCGGCGAGTCCGGACATGAATCACAGTGACGCGTTGCACTTCGCGCGCTTTGTACGTTTCCAGGGGACCCCATTATATTTTTTCGACAAAAAGTAAGTATTTTCTATTGTTTTCTTTTTCAAATTACTTTGTTGATATTAGCATTTGCATTTTGAGTGTTTTTCTGTTTTATTGTTAGATTTTGAAGGTTTGAAAACAGTGATTCGTTTTTGTTTATGTTGTTTTGTTTCGACGCTATGTTTGTTTTATTAGCGGTTGAGGGGTATGGGGACGGATGAAGCAATTATTGTGGGTACGATTGAAACAATGATAACCGTTGCTTTTTTCGTTCTAGATGCCCAGACAACGTATCAAAAAAACTTCAAGAGGCGAGTGTGATATAACTCAGTACGAAAATGCGTATGAAGAAGTCAAAAAAGGGACTTCTTTACGAAAAGCTGCAGAGATGTACGGAGTTCACCATTCTTCTCTTCTGCGATACAAGAAAAAAAGAGATGCAGCGATCGAAGAAGGTAACCAGGCTGATGTTAGTATGGGGTATGTAGCCCACAACCGAGTATTTACCACTGATCAGGAATTTAAACTGTCAAAATATTTGATCCGCTGTGCGGATATTTACTTTGGTCTATCTGTCAAGGAAGTAAGAAAATTAGCATTCCAGCTCGCTGTCAAATATAATTTAAACACACCTCCTACGTGGAACGAAAATCAGGTTGCCGGAGAAGAGTGGTTTCGCTCTTTTATGAGAAGAAATGTGGAATTGTCGGTGCGCACAGCTCAGGCAACTAGTCTCTCCAGGGCAACAAGTTTTAACAAGACCAACGTGGATGCTTTTTACGATAACTTGCAAGTTGTCCTTGACCGTGACCACTTTGAACCACAAGACATCTACAATGTTGACGAGACGGGTGTAACAACTGTACAAAAGCCCGACAGAGTTGTGGCAAAGCGTGGAACGCGACAGGTAGGAGCTGTCACCTCTGCCGAACGTGGGACGTTAGTCACACTAGCCTTTGCGGCAAACGCGTTGGGCAATGCGATTCCCCAAATGTTCGTATTTCCAAGGGTTCGATACCAAGATCATTTTATTAGAGATGGTCCAGTGGGTTCTATTGGAACTGCCAACCCATCAGGCTGGATGCAAGAAGAACTATTTGTAGAGTTTCTGAAACATTTCAAGAAATACTCAAATGCCTCTATATCCCATAAAGTACTGCTTGTTCTAGACAACCATTCTTCCCACGTCCACATAAATTCTCTGGATTTCTGCAAAGAAAACGGTATCGTTTTACTTTCCTTTCCACCCCACTGCTCGCACAAGTTGCAGCCTTTAGATCGATCTGTTTACGGCCCGTTAAAAAAAGCTATAAACTCTACCGCTGATGCCTGGATGCGCAATAATCCTGGAAAAACTATGTCCATTTATGACATCCCTGGAATGATAAAAACTGCAATGCCACTTGCCCTGACACAGTCCAATATTCAGGCTGGGTTCCGTAAGACTGGAATATACCCTTTAAACCGGAATTTGTTTCAAGATCTGGATTTTGCTCCGTCATTCGTAACGGACAGGCCAAACCCGAATGATGCGGTAGAAGACGTGGTTACACTTGCACCAGTGGAGGTAATCGCACCTGCACCGGAAGAAATAGTTGTTCTAGCACCTGACGAGGAGACGCCACCGCTATCACCTTCCTTGTTGAACGAAGCTTCTATGTCTGAAAACGTGCCACAACAACTAGCCCCGACACAGAATACAGAGGCTAATATCCCACAAAACTTTGAAGGTTTAACGACGCCGCCCACACAAAGTTGTGCAGGTGTACGCCATCAGTTACAAGACACAGCAATACAACCGGAATCAAATATTTCTCCTAGAGATGCTACTGCTGCTCTGAAGTTGCCTTCTAGCCAAAGTTACGTCAGTCTTCAACAATCATCACCGCAGCCATCTACAAGCAAACAACCTGTATTTACACCTGAAATAATACGGCCATATCCAAAAGCTGCCCCCCGGAAAACAACAAATAAAGCTCGCAACACAAAAAAGTCTACTATTTACACAGACACTCCGGAAAAAGAAGCTATAAGAAAAGAACATGAAGATAGACAGAAACGACAAAAATCTAAGCAGGTAAAGAAGACAATACTTGAAGATAATACAGCGAAGAAGCCTAAAGGTAAAGCAAAGAAGAAGAAGAAGGCCGATTCACCAGCTTCATCGGAAGAAGATGAATATTTTTGCCTCATATGTGTGGGAGCGTTCACGGACAGTAGATCCGGAGAAAAATGGGTACAATGTCAAGGAGGCTGTAAAATGTGGTCTCACTTAGAATGTACAGATGGTGGGCGACATTATGTTTGCCACAATTGCGACGAATCTGATTAGGATCTACATTTTACTTTAAAAAAATTTGTTAAGTTTCACAAATGTTTTTTTTTTAGACAGCAGCTGCTGTTCAGCTTGTTTTTGTTCCTACAGATAATTTGAGATATGGAAATCTTATATTATCATTTAATTATTGAGACTGATTGTTGATTTTTTAGTTATTTTGGTTTATTCGTGTTAGTTTGTTAGTTTAAACCGGAGCAGAAGAGCTCTTTTTATGTTCGAAACAATTATTAAGACTGATAGAAATGGTGCCATACTAGAATTTCAGTATTTCTTGTTGATTATGAATAAAGAAACTGATTTTTATTACTTATTTGTTTATGTTTCAACTGATCCCCATCGCTGTTTCAACCGCCCCTGGTATGGGTACGGTTGAAACAGTGGCACATTATTTTATTAAACTCTTCCTATCTAGTAAATATGGCAGTTGAGCCTCTAATTCTGAGATGTATTTGAAGACAAAAGTCTATTCTCTCATTTTATGTGTTTTGTTGTTTGTTATGTTTCAAAATGGCTGCGCTACGAGCGTTCAAAGCAAAATTGTTTCAACTGTACCCAGTCTCCCCTACCATTAATCTGAACTAAAAAGTAAAAAAATATTTTTTCAATATAAAATAAAGTGATTAACGAGAAAATTAATGTCACTGTAAAAAAGCGTGGGGTGCTTTGTAAGACATTACACTAACTCTGTTATTCGAAAGCACCCCATGCTTTTTTTACAGTGACATTAATTTTCTCGTTAATCACTTTTTACATTCCGTGATTACTTATTACTTATTAATCTTGTTAAAATTTCAAGAAAATCGAATATACTTGTACAATGTTTGTAAATATGTGAGCACCATGTATCAACCACATAATTAATTTATCTGTCATTGTTTCATTTTTATTTCTTTTTACCTATTGTGGTATAGTAATTTTTATTTTATGTGCACCGTCTTCACATAAAATAATATAATTAATGTATATTATACAAAATATTGTAAAACAGTTTTAATTAAAAGAGTAACGGTGGAGTTTCTTGCCCATTCTTCTCCATACAAAACTAACTTTTAGAAGGGGCGACTAGAATCAATTTTTTTTTGTATTTTTTTTTTGTATTATTTGACTTTAATCGTCTTGTCGAGGCGAGGAACTCTCCTCGTGTAAACGATACTGATGAGTGAGATGCGCATGTGTGTGACTGATATTAGCTACGTTACATAATTACAGCCGCCCTTGTATTTGGCACATGACACAACTAATTAACTCGAATTGTGTCAACTATCTTACCGTAATGAATATTCAGACCAGTCTCGCTAGTAACACAAAACCAAGTTTTATTAAGTCGGGATATTCAAGTTTGGTTTACATGATCCCATTAATTTTAAAGCTATATTTTATTAGGTAGGGTAGTTAACGAATGGGGCCCGAGCTCAACAAAGAGTGACAATGGTTGGATACGGAACGGGCCTACAGTGGTTTAACGTTGCGTTAAGAGTCGGGTTTATACCGAATTATTTCCATTCCGGAATTTGTTTAAATACTGCTATTTTTCCTTTTAATTGATCTGGTAACAGATACGTGTACCTTTCCCTGAAAAAGCTTTGTAGATTTAACGGAATAGCTTTTAATCACGGAGGAATGTTGTGATTGAAAAATTTCATGATTCGTTTTCGTGAATGTTCGAGAATTTTGGCAAACCTTGGTTTCAACTCCAAAATTTGGCAATTTTTCATTTCACGTAATACTACCGATTTTTGATAGCATTCTTATAAGTTAAGACTTTTACTCTTTGCGGGTCGACTGTACACATGGGTGTACATAAAGAAAAATCCTTTATATAATAAGCTTATATCATATATATATATATATAAACGTAAAAAACATCATACGATGGAAAAAAATCATCATCAGTAGCCCCCCCCCCCCCCTCCTCCCCCTGGGGTTTTGGGTTCATAAATTAGTACATAATTTACATCCAAAAGGTTAACAAGGAATTTCATAAAAACAATTTCAGTTCCAAGAAATTTTAGATACTTTCACTTTAACGTATATTATTATTATAAACGCGTGTTAGAAATTATTCTAGTAACTTATATTAGGTACACGAGTTTCCATTGAACTTGCGGCATAAGCTTTTATCTAAGAACTTGGTTTCGCATTGCCCTCCATAATATTATCAATGTTTGTTGCCTACAAGTAATAAGCAGGGCTTTACACAGCTCAAATACAGCTGGAGACACGATCTGTACTCATATTACAAATAAGTAAAACATATTGTGTTTTTTGTCACAGTCATTTTACCTAGACTATAGACTTAAGCCATGTTTGGGACCGCTGTTATGTGAGTAAGATCTTTTAGATATAAATTCTTTTACTTCACCTTGTAGCGAAAATATTTATAGGTATGTACATGTCAGTCAGTCAGTCACTCAGTCAGTTTCTTCTTTTGTATATTTAGATGTAATGGCAGAGAGTTTTAAGAAAGAGAATGCGTCTATTGGCATAAAAACAAATAAAACACCCTAAAACTTTTTTTAACCAGCAATAAATACTGATTTATTAAAATTACTAGATTACTTTGTAATCCATTATTTCACTATCATATTTAAAAGTAATAAAAAAAAATAGATGCCAAAAGGACCTCAGCTCAGCATAAATCATCTGACTAGCCTTTTCCCAACTATGTTGGGGTCAGCTTCCAGTCTAACCAGATGCCGCTGAATATTAGTGTTTTACATGGAGCGACTGCCTGTCTGACTTCCACAACCCAGTAACTGGGTAATATGACACCGCTTGGTAAGACTAGTTGTCAGACTTAAAAAAAAAGTAAGCTAGATGGAATCGACATTTCCTATCTGACTACCCTGAGAAGAAATGGCAAAACAAACTCAGGGGTCAAAGTCTTGGAGGCAAAAGTCCTCGCGCACGTGTGGGAGTGGCGCGAGGAGGTGAAACGCCGGGGCGTAACTCCGCTGCCGCGAGAAATCACGGTACAGCGGACAGAGCTCCGGCGGGATCTCATGGCGACATGGAGAGTGCGATTGTCGCAACCCAGCGCTGGGCACGCCACAATTGCGGCGATAAGTCCCCTCTTTGAGGAGTGGTTGGAGAGGCGCCACGGCGTCCTCACCTTCCGCCTGACGCAGGTCCTCACCGGACACGGTTGTTTCGGGAGGTTCCTGTTTCGGATAAGGCGGGAGGAAACGCCCGGGTGTCACCATTGTGTGGATCGCCCGGAGGACACGGTGGAGCATACAGTGGAGGTCTGCCCGGCTTGGGCGGAGCACCGCCGTGTTCTCACGGAGGCGATCGGCGGCGGCGATCTCTCGCGTCCAAACCTGGTCCAGGCCATGGTGCGGAGCGAGAGTGCATGGGAAGCCGTCACCTCCTTCTGCGAAGCAGTAATGCTCGCGAAGGAGGAGGCGGAACGCGTGAGGGAGAGGCAACAGCCGCGCCCTCGCGCCCCTAGCCGCCGTAGGAGACGCCCTGGGCGGCGGGAATCGATTGCCGATTCCCGGCCACCGTAGGCGCGGGCTTGCGGAAGACGAGTAATGGGCAGCTCGCCGTCCGGTGAGGACCAGGCCCGGGTCGACGGCGCGTTGTGTTCCACGCGCGCCTCAAAGAGATGTCAGCAGTGACGGGGTCAATTGGGCCGATGCCGCCGGGGTCGCGGGTAGTTCGAAAGAGATACCGTGGCCCTGGCACGGGCAGCTGAAGGAACATGGGTGGGTTTTAGTCAGTAAAAGTCTGACACGCCCTCCCGCCTCTGCCCAGAGCGGGAGAAGTCATTTGATGATTTCCCATCCACAAAAAAAAAAAAAAAAAAAAAGGGTCAAAGTCTCTTTTAAAGTAACATTATCTTGGTCAGATCATGTGAGGACCATGTAGATTAGTGTCTGAAATGGTCTTTTGAGAAAAGAATCACAAAGATTTGTGTGGACTAGTCCAATCAGTGCAAGCATTTGTCAGTAATCGTGTAGCTCAACTCAGAACGTAAAGAGCTCAACGATTCGATGAACAATATCAAGGAAAGGACATTTGGATATTTTATTTTATTTTATTTTATTTGGGAAAACAAACAATCGTACATTGTATATTATATCTAGATACACAGTATGCTATAAATAAATGTACAATCCACTACGTTTCCACATGTTACTAGTTTAAAAAAAAAAAAAAAGATACAGTGTTGGGAAAATTAAGCAGTAATTAATTAGCTATTACATGTCTAAATAAAAGGTACATAATAATTAAAATTTATATGCCACATAAAGTACTCAAACTGCTAACAACACTAGGTACTATCATCTAACGCTGATTTTCATCTGCAGCCTACCATACTCATACCACAGTCTTATACATCATAGTAGGTAACGATTCCAGCAAGGAATGAGATTTCTCATACAAAAGCTTAAAACCCGTCGCGTCTCGGTTTAAATTTTCGAAAATCCGTTCTGAATGCACTTTTTTGCTTGCTGTCAATCATTCCATCACAAACCTGTTTCATATTTTTATATTTTATAGCTTCCGCTCGTTGTTTTATTTCTTGTCCCCCCGTCACACCCCGTAACATCGCTTTACCTGCTCGCGCTATTAAGGGCGTGATGACATAAAGCTTAAAGCCTTCCTCAAGAAATGGGCTATCAAACGCAAAAAGATTTTTTGAAATCCAATGGGTTGTTCCAGAGATTAGCGCGTTCAAATAAACAAACTCTTCCGCTTTATTATTAGTTTAGATATAGATTATTAGTATACATGTACAGTAACCGAATGTTAATATGACACATAAAGCTTTGGAAAGTAACTGTCACGCAGGTATGAGTGAAAGAGACGACGTTATACAAAGTAGAACTTTTTTTTAAATTCGAGGCGCCTTATCGTAAGGTCGCCTACTGTAAAGGCTGTTCCAAAACTATCTGATGAAAAGGTAAACAAACCCTGCACTCTAATTGCGTAACACACTCCAATCTGAATCTGAATAATTTTAAAGCAAATTGCTAATCCATTGCTTCATATGTTCGAAAAATGTGTCTGCTCGATACCGTAAATAACGCATAGAATGTTGTTGAACTGTCAAAATGAAACCAATTCCGATTGATATTGTGTTACGCAATTAGGGTGCGGTTCTTAAGCAATCGCTCACTAACGGGAATTAGGAACACTTTTATCGTGAAGGTTTTAAATTTAGGCATATCCCACTCCCACTTTTTCCGACAATGATTGTTTTAATAGCATTATTATAATGTAGACGAAAATTGAGGTTATAACCTCAATTATTGTCAAACGAAAAACTTTTATAAGATGATTTAAAATAAGAATTTCAGAAATAATCAAATCAAAGCACTCAATTTGTAAATTCCACTACAAATTGGAATCAACAATTTTCTGATCCATTTGTTTACATTTTCACCGGATCCTTTGGAACAGACCATACCTATAAACACGAATACAGAACATTTTATTACAAAACACAGATCCGTGTTACTAACTCCCTAATAAACCACCGCACAATAAAATACGTCTTATTCCAAATCTTCGTTCCAGAACTTTTCCAGATTGGTAAAAATAGGCTTTGCCTTATTAGTATGCCGGCAACATAGCATTAGGTCTAATAGCCTAAATGTTACGTTTTGAATGTAGGTATGCCGAATTTGTATTAAGGGATACACTTAGTGGTAAATCTACTCTAAGTACGATTAAATTTGCTGCATTTGAGGTATTATTTCGAGCTGTAGTGCTAAATCCGTTGTTGCCTCATTAGTCAGGTCTTGTTTCGCCGAACTAGAGTTAGTAATCCCGAGGTGGGGAGTAAATGGGATAAATATCATCAGCTTGATTTTGTTTGGGAAGAAAGTGGGTACAGATTTAAAAATTATAAAGTTTGTTTTTGTAGTTTTGTGTTTGTTATTTATGCTGATGCAATAAACATTTTTTTTTTTTTTAATGCTGAATAGCAACAATTAATAGAATAGTGTACGTCGCAGTCGATTCAAAAGAGATGCCGCTCAGCATAAAAAACCGGCCAAGTGCGTGTCGGACCACGCACAATAAAGGGTTCTATAGTTGATAATAATTTATCCCAAAAACAAACATAACATTGCACTTAGTTAAAAAAACAAGAAACCCTAAAAAAATTTTTTTTTATGCGACAAAATTACAAATTAATGATTTTCGGACTTTTTCCTTTTCTTGTACTGTGATACCTTGCTTCATGCCCCAACGTGAAGTGCCCTATAGGTTTTGATTTGCGCAAGTATCAAAATACCGGATAAATGACCGTATTTATTAACTGCGTTGACTTAGAATCTTGATTTTTTTTAGAGCTCCAAGGGACTATAGACCTACGTATTTGATATTAATTTCAACTTGATGCCTCCATGCGTTCCTGAGTAAAAAGGGTCTCGACAGACTGACAGACAGATGGACAACGAAGTGATCCTATAAGGGTTCCGTTTTTTCTTTTGAGGTACGGAACCCTAAAAACCGGCCAAGTGCGTTTCGGATCACGCACAATGAAGGGTTCCGTCGGCGGCGATCTCTCGCGTCCAAACTTGGTCCAGGCCATGGTGCGGAGCGAGAGTGCATGGGAGGCCGTCACCTCCTTCTGCGAAGCAGTAATGCTCGCAAAGGAGGAGGCGGGACGCGAGAGGGAGAGGCAACAGCCGCGCCCTCGCGCCCCTAGCCGCCGCAGGAGACGCCCTGGGCGGCGGGAATCTATCGCCGATTCCCGGCCACCGTAGGCGCGGGCTTGCGGACGACGAGTAATGGGCAGCTCGCCGTCCGGTAAGGACCAGGCCCGGGTCGACGGCGCGTTGTGTTCCACGCGCGCCTCAAAGAGATGTCAGCAGTGACGGGGTCCAATAGGGCCGAAGCCGCCGGGGTCGCGGGTAGTTCGAAAGAGATACCGTGGCCCTGGCACGGGCAACTGAAGGAACACGGGTGGGTATTAGTCAGTAAAAGTCTGACACGCCCTCCCGCTCTGCCCAGAGCGGGAGAAGTCATTTGATGATTTCCCATCCACAAAAAAAAAAAAAAAAAAAAAGGGTTCCGTAGTTGAAAAGAATTTATCTAACATTTTAGTGGGAAAAAATGTTCTCCCCTTACACGATACTCACGGTCAATTCTCCAACTGCAAATTAAAGTTTGTAATCGCAAAAAAAATATCTGATAAAGCTACAAATTAACAATTTACAGACTTTTTCCTTTACTTATGCTGTTAGACCTTGCTTCTTGTTATGATTCTAGGTCAACGGGAAGTACCCTAACCCTATGGCTGTTTGTCCACCGCACCGAGAATGGGACGTCAACGACAAACGAGATTAGATTCGGCCAGAGTAAATGTACTGCTGCTACTTCGGCACCATCATCTGTATACTCGTTGACGTCCCGTTCCTGGTGCGGAGGAGGAGGAGCTCGTGGCTAAGTAATAACAGCCACACGGGTCGATCCGTCAGGCTAAGCTACGCTTGCCGGCGTTGGTTCGTGGATGGGTGACCAACTTTACATAGCGAGACTCCTCCGTGCCTCGGAAAGCACGTTAAGCCGTTGGTCCTGGCTGTCATTCGTGGATCGTTGACAGTCGTTACGGGTCGTCAGGAGCCCGAATCTGAAAACAGTCTTACCAAGTATTAAACCGTTATAGGGTTGTGGAAGTCAGATAGGCAGACGCTCCATGTAAAATACTGGTATTCAGCTGCATCCGGTTAGACTGGAAGCTGACCCCAACATAGTTGGGAAAAAGTCTAGGCAGTTTGTTTGTCCCATTCCCGGTGCGGTGGATAAACAGCGAAGGTCTTGATTTATGTGCGGGTATCAAAATATGTCGCATAAATGGCCGTATTTTTTTATTGCGTTGACTTTTTAAAGCTCCAAGGGACGATAGACATACGAATTTGGTATTATTTTCAATTTGATACCTCTACGCGTTCCTGAGAAAAAGAGTCCTGAGAGACTGACAGACAGGCAGACAGACTGACAGTAGTGATCCTTTAAAAATTCCATTTTATCCTTTTGAGGTATGGAACCCAAAAAAACAAAGAATAATCCGGCTGCATGGTATAGTGTACGTAAATAGATAACTTTAAAAACTTAAAAGCATGCATAGAAAACTCAGAATTAAGTCATTTATTTATACTGACGCCCAATTTTGCAGTCGTATCGACATCGTGGCCTTATTACTAAAATAGTTCAACCCGTTTGCATACATAAACAATTGAAATAGCACCTCCGCTGATTTCAAACGGAAGATACAAAATTACTGGCCAGTTTTGGCCTCGGTGCTGGACTTTCTGCAAAGACCTATGATCTTTTGGCTACAATGATAATCATCATCTGCTTAGCCTTTTTCAAACTATATTGGGGTCGGCTTCCAGTGTAACCGGATGCAGCTGTGCCTATCTGACCTCCACAACCCAGTTACTAGGTAATACGATACCCCTTGGTAAGACTGGGTTGTCAGACTTTCGGGCTTCTGACGACCTATAACGACTGTCAAAGATCCACGAATGCCAACGGCTTAACGGGTCTTGGTATGTAAAGATGGTCACCCATTCACGGACCAACCGCGGCTAGCGTAGCTAAACCTGATCAATCGATCTGTGCAGCGGTTATTTTTTTGCCACAAGTCTCGCTGGCTACAATAATAATGATGACGATAAAAAACATGGTTTCATTGCCTAGTATTTATTTCTTATTAGCTTTTGCCCGCGGCTTCGCCCGCGTAGATGTCGGAAAATATCCCACGGGAACATACTACCGGGAAATCCTTCCTTGTTCCTTGTCTACATTATAAAGGGAACCTCTGTGCAAAATTTCAGCTTTCTAGGTTCAAGGGTTTGGGCTGGGCGTTGATAAGTCAGTCAGTCAGTCAGGACTTCTCTTTTTATTTATATAGATTCCAACAAAGTATTTCTACTCTATTTCAACATCATACGATACTCAATGTGCCAGCCATAACAAAAGATTTCCCCGACATAATGGAATCTGATATTTGACGATGCAGTTTGCTCACCACAAAGATTTTATACGACTGTCATTTGGACCACCGGGACGCTATCAAAGGAGTTCGATTGTTCTCACGTGAAATACGGGATAAACAAGATGGATGACCATTATCCATTCATTCACTATAGGAACTTTCTGCAATGCTGAATAATGATTATTCATAATTTTAAAACTGCTAGAAAAACGTTCTGCCTTCTATTAATACAAAACATTATTTTCTTTCTATCAGAGAGTAGGACTTAATAATAGGTCTTTACCTATGAAATTGCCGTTTTGTATGAAAAAATTGAAACGAATTTTTTTCATGCATTTTTTATTTGTATTAATCGAAGTAATCACACATGCAATCAATGCATCTTTGCCAACGCAGTGGCAGTTTATTGATGCCCTTCTTAAAGAAATCAGCTGGACGGGAGGCAACAAATTCTTCAAAGGCATTTTGTACTGCCTCTCGGGTATTGAATGTTTTTCCCGCCAAGAAGTTATCCAAATTCTGGAAAAAGTAGTAGTCTGTAGGCGCAAGGTCTGGTGAGTAGGGCGGTTGACGGAGAGCTTCCAACCCCAGTTCTTGCAACTTGGAGACCGTCTGCTGTGCAGTATGAGGTCGCGCGTTGTCATGCAGGAGCAGCGGAGACGAGCGATTGACCAATGCTGGTTGGAGATGTGCCAGCTTCTCCATCATTGTGTTCAGTTCTTCACAGTACACATCTGAAGTAATGCTCACCCCGTTTGGTAAGAAGCTGTGATGAATCACACCGGCGCTAGACCACCAAACAGTGACCATCACTTTTCTAGGGGTAAGTTTTCGTTTAGGGCATTGTTTAGGTGCTGAACCAGGATCCAACCAACTTGCTGAGCGCTTGCGGTTATCAAACAGAATCCATTTTTCATCGCAGGTAACAATGCGGTTCAAAATTCCTTCATTTGTGTCTGTTGAGCAGTGCAAGGCACGTCTCGACGCGTACTTCGCGATGGCGATCATTGAGTTCGTGGGGCACCCATTTGTCAAGCTTTTTTACCTTGCCAATTTGACGCAAATGGACCAATATTGTTTTGACGCTAACGTCGAAAGCTGCTGCTAATTCAGCCGTAGATTGTGTATCATCAGCTTCCACAATCGCCTTTAATTCGTCATTGTCGACCAAAGTCTTCGGACGACCGCGAGGTTCATTTTTCAGGTCGAAATTTCCAGAACGGAAGCGAGCAAACCAATAACAAGTGGTGCGTTGGTTTGTAGTGTTAGCTCCGTAAACGTCGTTGATGTTGCGTGCCGCATGTGCCGCGTTGCTGCCATGACGGTACTCAAATTCCATAATTACTCGAATTTTTAACGTATCCATGATGACGAAAAAGATTGAAAGGCGATGAAAATGTCACACTAATCAATAAACAAATGACTAATTTTGGAAAAAAAAAATCCATGTTTTTAAAATAAAATAAATTTGAAATTAGAATTCTTAGCCAAACAAAAATTATTTTGATTTGAAATGGCCAGTACTGCAGAACGGCAATTTCATAGGTAAAGACCTAATATTAGCAGTGGGAACATTATGTGTGTTATATTAATTTCGACCTTGAAATAGTCAACATGAAGTTGAAGTTTGTAAGACAACCAAATCGTGGTTTATAGGTAGACGAAGGGCCTATTTCACGATGTCCGAATAGCCTTTACTCACAGAATAAATTCAAAAATGGAACAGAATTTGTATAAACGTAGTCAAACAGGCCCTCCCTAACTAGAATGTTTTTGAAATCATTATATGGATTCTTCAAAATCTCATACAAACCCGAACAAAATGTAATTAATTATTATGAGTCAAATATCAAGAACTTTGAGAAGACATTAGAATTACGTTGTCTTGAGGTCTTTTCAACCGACTTCAAAAAGGAGGAGGAGGTTCTCAATTCGGTTGTATTTTTTTTTTTTTTTTTATGTTTGTTACCTCAGAACTCCGTCATTTATGAACCGATTTGGAAAATTCTTTTTTTCTTTGAAATGATAGACTTCCAGATTGGTCTCATTTTTATCAAAATCCAGTTCTGATGATGGGATCCATGAGGAATTGAGGGAACTTCACAAAAATAATAGGCATACATATAGCGATTTTGGTATTTTCATCAACAAAATTAAATCAAGCATTTGCATTCAGAAAGTAGCATATGGTGAAGTTGAACTGATGAAGAAGACCACAGATGGCCACGGGAACTTCTCAATGATAATAAGTATTTCACGGGTGGCGATAAGATATCTCGATTAAGACAGTTAAGCGACTATGACGAAGCTTTAAATAAATGGTTCTGATGAAAACGGTACCATCGAACCGATCTGATGAAGAAGCCGGAAGGTAGGCACCGGAACTCAGTAACAAAACAATGTATTCTAGCCGTGTTTGGGCTTATTGGAATTGCCATGAGGTGAACTTTGGCTATAAATGATTTTAGAAAGAAAAAGAAAGAAAGGAAGAAAGATTTTAATGGTAATTATATGCCGCTTCAAATTGCGCTACTTGAGTTGTATGTTATGTGTGGCCTCGATTGTCAGAAGTCAGAATTCGTAGCCTCGTTATCTCCGTTAACATAAAACTACGCCTTCCAAACTTCTGACACGGCTTAGCACGACGTATATTTGCCTTTTTGCAAAGTTTTTATTTGAGATGGTTGCATATAAATATCTTCAATTTCTGATGAGTGGCTTTTGAGTTAGCTTTAATCATTTAATACGTATTTTTTCCACATAGTCTATGTGAATGCTGCTCTAATTTATTTTGCAGAGTGGTATTCGATGTGTGGGGTAGGCACCACTAAAAAGTGAAAAATAAAAACTTTTGACTTATAAAATACAACCGACTCCCAAAAAAAAAACACTACAAAGTGAAAAATAACTTTAATTTCGGAAGTCGGTGGCAAAAAATTAAACTAAAAAGAAACCAAAGACACCGACTTCCGAAATTAAAGTTATTTTTCACTTTATAGTGTTTTTTTTGGGAGTCGGTTGTATTTTTTATGTAAAAAGTTTTTATTTTAAGAATAATAGCTTTTTTATCTGCTTTATAGTCCACATTATCGCTTTGCAATACATCTTTTACTAGTTTTTCTATACAAATAATTCAGTTCACCTTCCGCTGTAGCGAACCGATATGATTTAAAACGTGACGTCACTGAAGACTCCACAGCCGTAATGGAATCTGATATTTTACGATGTATTGCTTGCTCACGACATACTCGTACATTTTATACGATTTTATACGCGGCATGCCATGTTCACACACACCGTGGTACCGTGACCGCACGGTGCACGTACCTTCACAGCCAAGATAGGTTACAATAGCCACATCAGAGCATACGAATCCATAGTTACTAAAAACGAAACAGAAATAGTCAGCCTAGCCGAAATTGGCATGGGAGTATGTTCTTCAGAAAACTCAGGTTCGTAGTACTCGCAACCGGCGTGCGTGTATGACCAGATGTATGAACGTAAACGAGGCAAAAGGAGTATGTAAGGATCGTAGCAGAACGCCACCGCGTTCTGTAGTTTCTGTCTACCCCCATGAGAAGAAGGCGTGAGTTTATGTATGTATGTATGTATTATTAATATGTGGTAAAGAAAAACATGTCAGATGCATATCATAATCCATCATCCAGAGCCTGACTTCACCATCGCTGAGCATGTGTCTCTCTTTTTTTGTGCCAATCCCCACGTTCCAGTGCCAGCCTCATCTAGGTTCTACTCGCGATGGTAACAATGTCGTCCGCCCATCTCCCCGCCGGAAGACCGACACTTCGTCTTCGTCCTTGGATGCCACTCGGTCACAGCCTTACACGATCTGTCATCACTGCGCCCAACTCCATATGAGTTCCATAATTCGTATATACCATCTTCTTTTGGAAAGCGGAAAAGGTCGAACATTCTGAAACCATTTTGCTTATGGCATAGGCAGAAACAAAAGAGCATCTACATACATACATACGATATACATACATATACATATATATTTTATATGATATTACTTACTCTTTCAGTTTTGTTTACGTTTTATAAATGTTGTCCTACAGGTTTATAATTATGTTCTCGCATGTCGATTGTACTATACATCATACATATTACTCAATACTCAGTCATTTATTGCATTCCACAACGTATATTCTTAGGTGGTATGTATACATAATATGTTGTAACAATCGTGGACCCTGTCGGGCACAGCAAAACAAAAGTTTGAAGAGGACTTATTTATACATGCAAAACTAACTTATTCTATGTAAAATCTATGATAACATTTTACTAATTATTAATTTAATCTAAAAATGTTATTATTCATTCTTATTAATATGTCAGTTCTATGGATTTGTCAAGTGAATATTCATTTATACTATAATAACATTTATTTAATAATATTTTTTTAATTTATTTGTAAAAATAGCAATTTTTTTCTAATATAACGCATGTTATCCTCGAAGGGTTAGGCAGATATGTACCACCATATTTCGCCAGTTGTGTTTAAGTCTACACCTATAATACTTTCTGGCTAAAGCAAAAATAATTATTAGAGTTTTCTGTAGCTAGGTACACACGGCTACACCTCAAGCTATCCAGTTTACACTGACCTCTCCTTGTAAGGAAATCCTGTGCAATGCGAGATCAGTGTAATAATAATGCGAGATATGTGTAGCCGTGTGTACATAGTCGATGCGGTAGTTATTATAATACTCGTATTGTTGTAATTATGTTATTGCGCGAGTTTTATTTTGTTCTTATTGAGTATTCTGTTCTTGTATGCCGTGGGTGTAATTATTTCTGAGTTTCTTTCTTCTTATTTATTAAGGCAGCTTAGCAGCCCACTTGTATGTATCGCTTTTGAAGCTCTTAAACCGATATTTTTATAAACCGAAATATCGATTTAAGAGCTTTCCTAGGAAAATGTGGGATGTCGCTAGGTAATGTAATTAATTACTTGTTTATATAATTTCGTTCATTAATTTTTTTTTTTTGCAAACATTAGGTATATTCAAGGTAACACAGAGTATTTTCCGTAAAATTATGTTTAAAGCGTTAAAAAGCCCCGCTATCCGTGACACGCTTTGAAAATCAGTTTTTTCTTCTCGTGAAACAATATTTTCAGAATGATTTACATAAAACATTAAATATTGAATCTGCAAAAGCAAATAAGCGGCAAGAAATAGAGCAAAAATGTGTTTTACACGACATCTGTTTGAAAAGGCAAAAATCCCTGAATATTCCTTTGCAGGTCACGAAATGTGTACATTCGTACCAACTACGAATGCCAATGTGGCCTTGTAACGGCATTAGTTTTATAAGAAACTAGTTTTGTAATACCCACATTCTATAAATAAATATTAAACTGGGTAAGTACCGCCTCGGACTTCCCATAAATAGTAATGAGCTAGTAAGACAAAATCTAATGTGTACGTAAAAGGCAGAATTAGGAATGGAAATAGACCAAGTCAATGTTTTTGATACTAGTTAAGAGCCCATACTACCTCTTTTTATCTCGCTCGCACGATACTGCTCGCTGATTGAGTGAGAGCGAGACTGAGCGCAATGCTGGGTGCCGATAGCTTAGGTAATTGATTTTTACGGCAAAAATAATGGTAATTTGAAAAAAATAAAAAAAAAAACATACGACCTGCTTTATAGTTAGTTCAGCTGGTATGCAAGGTTTCATGATCTAATTTGAAGTATTTTTTGAATACCAGCGGTTTATTGTTCGGTTTGGATATTTTTTCTATCGAGAAAATTTTATGGAATCGTGTTTTCGTTAAACATAGTACTTAACATTAATCCTCAACTTTACCATATTTTTATTTCAAAATTAATGCTGCAGTATTTTCGACATAACGGAGGATCACGCTACGCCATTTGAGGTAGGTAGGCTCTTAAGATGGAGCGTTTTGAAATGATGAATTAATTAATGTAAAATGAATATTCAACGTATGCTGTCATTTCACGTGGAAAGGATGTATAATCTAAAGGAGGCTATTCTAGACCAGATATAAAAGTAAGTCTACGTGAAATATGGGTTACAGCTAAATCATACCAACTTTGCTTTATGACGTCATTTATCCGCGCACTCGGAACATTGAAAGTACTTAGCAATAATTCTTCTTCTACTTCATAAATTCTCTTGCTTTTCTGATTCATTACTAGGATTTGCTCTTAAAGGAACGGTATTAGTAAACTAGTGCATTCCATCCTTCATGAATTTTTAAGTTTGTGCGGCCACTCCAAAAATATCCTTACTTATTGTTCGTCGAGTTGGTTAGCTCCAAGTTCTGGGTTGACCTATAAGTTTACTGACACATGCGTGCACTGACTGCATAGGTTCACACAGATCTGTGTGGTCTTTTCTCAAAAGACCATTTCAGACCGCAATCTGCATGGTCCTTACATGATCTGACCAAGATAATGTTACTACTGTGACTGTTAGCCTGCATCATCCCACTGCTGCGCAAAGGCGTTTCCCCATGACTTCCAGCTCTAGCGATCCAGGGCTAATGTGGACCACTGGTCTTTTGTTTTCTCCAGTTTGTCCCGCCGTGTTCTACGGGGTCTATCGTGATGCCTTCTAGCTGTGTCAGAGCTCCACATACTGGTTATTTTGGTCCATAGCTCATTGGGCATTAGGCAGACGTGGCCAGCCCAGTCTCACTTCAGAATAGCGGCTTTTGAGCAATCTGTGTTTTGGAGTGCAGTGTGGTGTTGCGAATATAATCTGTCAATTCGACGCACGATTAATTTGATTAAATTTGATTTTATTGCTCGTTGCCTTGAATTAGAACTTTTGAATGTTTGCCAAAAACCAAGTCTGGGATCCATAGGTCAAAATGGGAAGAATGAACATGCCCAATTAGTTCTTCGCTTGAGTGACAAAGGAAGGTTTCCTTTCATAAGCTCTTTCATGGACCAGTAGCTCTTCCGCATATTCGATTCGTCTTAAGACTTCCTTGTCTTTTCTGGACTTGAAAAAGACTAGCTGGCCCAAGTAGATGTATTCATATACATATCACGGACTAGAAAAAAAAAGAAGTACTCCGCGCCACGCATATTGAAAGTGAAGCACAGTAAGTACGCCGGGACCGCTTTACAAACACGCCTCACGCACACATTTACATCATAGTATGCCGACCGGCCGCCATTACGTGACACGACGGCGTCTTTGTCAAATCACGCACACATAGATTGGTACGGTGCTTCACTTTTGCTACGCGTGGCGCGGAGTCCTTTTTTTTTCTAGTCCGTCATACATATTGCAATTCTTCATCACCATCCATTCACTCTGACCCTATACCTATTTATTGGTGTAAGATATCAGCTTGGTGTTCGTCATTTTCATAACCAGTCCAACTTCAAAAAACCGTAATTAAAAAAAATCTGAGTTTCGGTGATGCTTTTCGGAATAATTAGACAGGAAACACAAAGCTTATATAGTTTAAAAAAAAATGTTTGTTAAACCAGTTTACATTAATTATCATTAATATTTACCATACTTCATGAATTCTTAATTTTCTGGCTATCTAGTGTGGTTTGAGTAGAATTGCTGAGTAACGTTTTCTTTGAAGTAGTACTGAGTTGAAATATGAACGAATGTGTTCGCGAACCAACCTCGTTACATGGAATTATCCGCCAAGTTAAGGTGAATTGCGAAGTTGCTTTGAAGTAGAAACGTACCCACTTATTATGTTGATATGAACTTGTGAATTGTTTAATTTTGTTCTTAAAAAGTTGGGATTGATAAATTTTGTTTTAAAATATTTTGGTTGCCAAAGCAATAGGATAGGATAGAATAAGAAATGAGTATATAAGAGGAAGTCTGAAAGTGACACTGGTGACAAAAAAGTTGTGTGGAAATCGGTTGTCATGGTATAGGTATGTGATGCCGACGAATGAGGAAATTGTCGTTAGGAAAGTTTTGTGAGCGTTTTGAGTCTGTGAATTGTGAGTATTTGTGGATGGCTATACGAGTAGGGGAAGACCAAAGAAACGATGGATGGACTGAAATATGATATGGCTAGAAAGGGGGTGACTACCGAGATGACGACTAAAGCTGATCGTCAACTGGTCCGCGCCGGCCACAACGCACGCACGACACGCAACGGATTGACAAGAGCCCGACCTGCTTACGTAGTTCGCCGAACTTCGTATGCAGCTCGGGCTACGTCGGACGACTGTATGATGTCTGTGGAACTAGTAAGTATTGAAAATGCCTAAAATCAGTATTATTTCAATGTAATAATCGCACATAGCCCATGTTAGAACTTAAGTCCTCTTATACGAAATTACGTCCAACAATGACATGTTTATACAAGACAAAGCAAGGAGCTGTAATACATATGTATCAAGTACACACGCTAAGAAATTATGCTTAAGACATACAGCTGCGAGCGTAGAAACTGCACTACTATTTACAATAGTAATTTGATATTCAGCTGTATGTTCCAGCCTTATTCCTCACACTGCTTCTAAAGAATTTATTTTCACACTTTCTTCCGACAAAACGAGAAAAGTAGAAAATATAAATGCAAGATCTCATGAACCAACAAAGTTGAGATTAAATATTACAAAAGGTTAAAATTCATGGAGCAGAAAACCGACATTAAAATCTTCATAAAAGATCTAATAAAAACAGAGGAAAAGTTACGAATAACAATTAGGTTCAAAAGAAAACAGGGATAATTTTAAAGTACTTACCTACCCAAAAACACAAAATATTCCATTAATTTGCGAATTTCCACGTTGTTGGAGCAAATAAAGTCAATAAGAAAACATTGAAGGAAAACTAAAAATATCGAAGAAAGGAAACTGAAAATTCAAAGGAATTTTCATCTCAAGAATAAAAGGACAAAATATGAAATTACATCACATGCAAATAACGTTCGAACGATACTGCAACCATCTTTAGAAAACTTTATGCATAGATAATGCTACGGAATGCAAATATTGGCTTTGATATATCTAAAAGTAGTGAACGGAGTAATAAAAACGGATTTTCTATTTATAAGATCGTCTGCAATAATACCTATTGTTGTCATCTGTAACAGACATATAGGTAATAGTTATTATGACATATGAAGGTTGAATCAATCCTGAAATCAGAAGCAAGTTATAGTAACCACCTTTGCCACCGATTTTGTGGGATTTATAAATCCCACAAAATCGGTGATAGCGTGATTGTTTTATTTTATTAACTATAGTTAATAAAATAAAACAATATATATAATTGTTTTATTTTATTAACTATAGTTAATAAAATAAAACAATCACGCTATGTCGTGAGTTCGTGACATAATAATAACCTTGGCTCTTCTGTTTGAAATGTCAAACTTAATATTTCCATTCTCTATTCAATTATTCATAACATTCAACTAACGTCAATGATAAACATGTCTGTGTTTTTTTCATGTCCAAAATGTTCAATTAATCAAAAGTGAGCACCTTCCTTGTTTAACAAACATATTTACAATGTTCCTAATATTTTGTTTATTTAGATCTTAAATTACTTAGCATTAGATGCCACCGGTCAAAATGGCGGTGCTTGGTGGAGGCCTATGTTCAGGACGTCT
Source organism: Cosmia pyralina (assembly GCA_946251885.1). Lineage (NCBI taxonomy): Eukaryota > Metazoa > Arthropoda > Insecta > Lepidoptera > Noctuidae > Cosmia > Cosmia pyralina. Next base: position 21,686,604 of record OX276346.1, read on the forward strand.
TTCGGCTGAAATAATGATGATGGTGATGGTGATGAGATACCACTATCATTTAACTTTTTTGTCACTAGCTAATGTACTCACCACTCATTTTCTAATATTCCTAATGCGTATATAGAACATTATCACTCAAAACGGCTGAGTTATAATCTCGAATAACATATAATTATCATATCATTACCAACAGTTTACCCACTAGTAAGGATCTATAGCCTGCATCAACAGATGAATCAATTTGCCTTAATTACTCGCATAATTTCGGAACCATCAGGCCCTTTTCACACACACACACACACACGGCTGCTGCACGTATGAAAGTATTTGATATCGTGCTGTGCGTGTGATAGTTTTTGTATTAAGCAATAAGACCAGCTCACACGCAGCCGCGAGGCAGAATCGCACGCATGTATCTAAGTCTAGGTCATGAAAAAAACCGAAACTGAAAACTTGTAACCGTCAGGGCTCCACATGTAAGAGGAAATCGCACGTGTGTGTAAAGGGCCTTACAGTATTGAAACAACATGGAGGGTTTAATATGACACCCCCAATATAGCATTATCTCTCGCTCTTCTCAAGATTGCTTTATGGTTTATTAATGGTATCAAGTTCATTATTAAGCAAATATTTATTAAACGAGAACGTTTTCAGACGGATCGTTCTCATTACTTACTTAAATGTGGATGTAGGCAAGACGCAATGTAATAATAACCACTTAGAATTAATTTGTTATTCACACTATCAATAAAGCTTAGTGTTCTGCGAAGTTAAAGCGGTTAGCAGCATATGATTATGATTTGAACTTTGAATGTAGGCGTTTGAAGTATGTAAGGCGTAGGTGTACAATTGAACACGAACAGCTATTCAACGGTTGTACAGTCAGCAACAAAAGTCGATTAACACTTGCAGATTTTTAATCTTAATTATTAAGCGAAATATTTAATTCAAATCGGAACAGAAGTATTTAAAATTTTAAGAACATTAACTCTTAACAGTTAAATAAAAAAAGCAGTTTATCTAATCATTTTGTGTTAATTTAGATGATGTCAAAAAGTAGCAGTGTTAACCACTTCTGTTGCTGACCGTACCATGGTTGTACCTTAATTAACGAATCACATTTTATTTTTCATATGAATGGATGGTGGAATGATGGATTGGATTTTTTTTTTCATGGGAGATTTTTAACAACGTTCGCTTCGCAATATCATCTCAGTCTTAATCTGTCAAAAATTGTATGACGTTTACCTACATTTTTCATTTGATTGTCGCTGGCATGATATTGCGACTGGAATTTGAACGTTTCTAGTTACGAGAACTGAAATCTTCAGGTTTCTATCAGCCTTCATCATTCCACTTTTGGACAAATGCCATGATTTCCACGACTTCTCACGACCATTATTTATAGACGCACAATATTAGATAGGTAATTTGTTTAAAATATATCTAGTACACACGGCTACACATCAAGCTATACATTTCCAGTTTACACTGACCTCTCATTGTAAAGAAATCCTATACAATGCGAGATTAGCTTATATTGGATATGTATATCTTCTATCTATTCTATTCTATCTAATTCGGGAGGTGTCGTGGGACATCCTGTTGGAACGAAGTTCCTTTCGCTATTACCAGAGCTTGCCATCTAGTATAGTCGTAAGTATAAAGTGTCAAAAGTTTTTGTTTTTTAATACAGAACCATCTAAGTATAGATTTAAGCTTGCAAAAAACTGTACTAGATAGCTCTGTATTAAAAGTCAAAAACTTTTGACACTTGAAACTGACAGCGTAACGCTTTTCCGTTAAGTGACGATTTCTACCAGTCAACTCCTACTGCAAGGCGCGTTAAAGAACTTCGTTCCAATAAAAAAATATATCAGCATCAATATTTTAGCTAGGTCTTCCAATCCCGCAGCCTGAATTCAATGTCGGTATTTGCGGCACAACGAATTTTCAACCCCGCGGGATCTGGTATTTGCGGGATCCCGCATATTGAAAATATTCATATTAAGGCAAATAAAACAATGAATTAATCAACTAACTCCACATTATACTATTAGTATGATGAGATCAATCAAATTACACCGTTTATTCTTCACAAAAAAACAGTAACAAATACTGAAAAAACAAAAAATCGATCTTCTTCAAAAAATACACCAATAAAATTTAAAAAATCAACCAAAAAAAAACATCGCGCTCGCGAGAGGTCGCATGCACGCTTTTTTTCAGTCCCGCAAATCCAATGACGACGGATCCCGCAATAACGAGATCTCGGTATTTCGAGATTGGAGGCCCTAATTTTAGCTCAACACCTTTTTGTGTTACCAAGCGATAAAATCGTAATTAATAAGTATTGATAAAATATGTAGATTTCATAGCCAGACCCCGTCTGATCGCACTGATGTGCCTAATTGAAATGTTAAAACGTTTCCATTTTAAAACCTGATATTGTCAGCTGCGTATTTTTAGATCATGTGCTGACGTTTATTCAGAATTATGTTTTCTGGACGTATGCACCAAAGGTAATCGAATATTTATGAATTTTATCTTCTTTGATGCGTTTATAAAGTAAATACGATACATTTTTAAGAAAAATAACGGAGATTTATGGAAAAATATACCTAACGTGTTCTAAGGGGTCCCCGAAACGATCAATCGCAATTGATCAATTGCCATCAATTTCTATTGTAGTAGTCAATCGCATCAATTGCATTTGGTAGTCGATCAATTTACGCATCAATGTGTACCAATCAGGTAAAACGTTACAATTTTATTGCAATTGATCTTTCGCAAATGAGTTGAGAATAAAAAAATAATCAAAAAATAAAAACAACAAAAAAAAAAATTAAAAAAAATAAAAATCATGTTCTTTTCATCTTTATTTTGTATACATATTAGCTGACACTAAAAAAAAAACCAGCCGTGTGCGTGTCGGACCACGCATAATGAAGGGTTCCGTAGTTGGGATGAATATAAACCAAAAACAAACTTAATATGTAGTTGAAAAACATGTTCTCCCATACATTCCAACTGTAATGTAAGTTTAATTCCAAATCTAAGTTTGTACTCACAATATTACGAGATTTACCATGTGATTTGAAGACCACAGATTTCAAATAGGTTTTCCTGTAATCTACAGGTAACGAACTATGGGAATGGTCAACTTTCGTCTATTTTCTTAAATTAGTGAAAAACTGAATTTATTTTAAAATTATAAAAAAAAATATATTTGTGATTCTCTTAGTAAGCCCTTTCATTTGATATGTCACACGGTACAGTTTGCAATACTTTTTTTTTAAATTTTCTTATTTGCCCCCCAAAAGTGACCCCCATATTCAAAATTCATTTATTTACTTTACCCATCCGTATTTGGGTCACAGAAATTCATATGTGTACCAAATTTAAACTTAATCGGTTTATTATATTCGTAGCAAATTGGCTGTGACAGAAGGACAGACAGACAGACACACGAGTGATCCTATAAGGGTTCCGTTTTTTTCTTTTGAGATACGGAACCTTAAAAACTAATTAGGTATAGATCGTTTTCTGTAATCTTATCAAAGAAAATAATATTATTATTTTCAAATTGAACCCTTTCGAAACAAAGGTGACTCGTGGAGTAAGGTCAATAATACCTAAAAAGTTTATATAATTTGACTAGATAATTATCGACTAGATTCGACGAACGGACAACTCAATTAAATGAAAGTAATTTTCAATAAAACTATTCGAAGCTATTTTGCTGACAGCAGACATCGCTATTAATTTGACAGTCTATCAATAAAACTTTTAGTTGGGCTTCTATACATTTATATAAATAATATGTATATAAATGTATAAAAGCCCAACCAAACGTTGTATTATAAATTAAAGTCGATTTTTGTGTCTCTTTTTGTGACCGCGTTGTTCTTCTAAACTCCGCAACAAATTTTGATGCCATTTTCATCACCATTTTGAGAACTTATTCCGGAAGGTTTTTGTGTAATACTTACATTAATATTAAACTTACATAATAAAGAAATATTGATATTTCGTCAAGTTATAAAAACGGTGCGAAATAGATGCGGGTTGCTAGTTTACTATATTTTTGAGTTCACTGACGTACAGTCAACAAAAGAGATATCTAGGCAGGGTGTAGTAACATATTTGTATGTGAATAGCTTCATGTTCAATTTTATATATTACTTTGTTTTTGCAATACTCCTACATTGTAACACACCAACACAAAATTGCATATTGTCACGAAATATAACATGAAGCAATTCACATACAAATATGTTAGTATATCCTGCCTAGATATCTATTTTGTTGACTGTACCTACACTACTAAACCAAGCCACTAGGGCTTGGTTTGATTTTACATTATGAATTTAGTCTCGTTCGTTCGTAGTCGTAGTTTAGTTCGGGAGGTTCCTGTTTCGGATAAGGCGGGAGGAAACGCCCAGGTGTCACCATTGTGTAGATCGCCCGGAGGACACGGTGGAGCATACAGTGGAGGTCTGCCCGGCTTGGACGGAGCACCGCCGTGTTCTCACGGAGGCGATCGGCGGCGGCGATCTCTCGCGTCCAAACCTGGTCCAGGCCATGGTGCGGAGCGAGAGTGCATGGGAAGCCGTCACCTCCTTCTGCGAAGCAGTAATGCTCGCGAAGGAGGAAGCGGAACGCGTGAGGGAGAGGCAACAGCCGCGCCCTCGCGCCCCTAGCCGCCGTAGGAGACGCCCTGGGCGGCGGGAATCGATCGCCGATTCCCGGCCACCGTAGGCGCGGGCTTGCGGACGACGAGTAATGGGCAGCTCGTCGTCCGGTAAGGACCAGGCCCGGGTCGACGGCGCGTTGTGTTCCACGCGCGCCTCAAGGAGATGTCAGCAGTGACGGGGTCAATTGGGCCTATGCCGCCAGGGTCGCGGGTAGTTCGAAAGAGATACCGTGGCCCTGGCACGGGCAACTGAGGGAACATGGGTGGATTTTAGTCAGTAAAAGTCTGACACGGCCTCCCGCTCTGCCCAGAGCGGGAGAAGTCATTTGATGATTTCCCATCAACAAAAAAAAATAATAAAAAAGGTAAACGGAGTTAAGCCCCGCCCCTTCGCTCTAAGGTACACTTAGGTACTTGTCGGAAATCGTTCAGTAACACTTGGAATAAGTTTCAGTAAAAAAAAAAAATGCGACTTTGACCTTCAGTATCTCCAGAACCAGTGGATTCCCAGGTAGAAAAAAACGATCCAAGTAATGGGTAGAATATGTGGGTTTCGGTGGAAGGTGTCTTTCTACACCCGGTAGGTGTACATTATGAAATGGAAACATAAATCACATACATAAAATACAGGCCGTTAATTTTTATGGAAGCGTAATGATAACAGTGTGACTAGCAATGAGCAATGATCTGCAATAAACATAAATAATGAGACAAAGAAAACTGCATAAAAAGTAAGTTCAAAAATGAAAACCCGACTTCTGGTAAATAGCGCTCTAAAAAGTATTAAACAAGAAAATTTCTCATCTGAACGTAATCTGTCACATCTGAGGCGTAAATTTAGAAAATAATTCCCAATTATCTGGTGCATGCAAGCAAAGTCGCGAGAAATAGCTTACAATATTTATATATTAGGTTGGGGGAAAAGTCTTTTCACGTTATAGTATGTATGAACATAAAATAAAATCTCTTTGGCTATACTATTTGTATCTGGCTGGTTTTGGTATCATTGAAAGTATAAATTTTAAGGAACATAATTCCAAATTCAAATTAGGAAAATGTGAGATTTTCATTGGTTTTTCGTACCGTCAAGATGAGTGAATCTAATGAAGAAATTCGATACATTTTAAAATTTTACTACAAAAAATGTAAAAATGCAACGCAAGCCGTGAAAAAAAATTTGAGATGTTTATGGACCCAGTGCAGTGTCTGTGAGAGTAGAACAAATTTGGTTTAAGAGTTTTCAATCCGGAAATTTTGATGTCAAAGATGCGCGTCGCTCTGGTCGCCCTATTACGGATAAAATGGATGCCATTTTTGAAAATGTGGAGCAAGATCGGCATATCTGTAGTTACGACGTAGTCGGACGTAGCTAAAGAACTAGGAATCGACCACAAAACAGTTTTGGCGCATTTGAAAAAAACTGGGTACACAAAAAAGCTCGATATTTGGGTACCTCACTAGCTCACTGAAAGAAACCTAATGAACCTTGTACTCATTTGTGATTCTTTATTACGACGTATTGAAACCAAACCATTTTGATGAAGCTGATAACTGCTGATAAAAAGCTGACAAGAACGTGCGAAGAAGGTCGTGGTCAAAGACCGGTCAGGCTTCACAGACTGTGGTGAAACCCGGGTTAACTCGCTACAAGGTGATGCTGTGTGTGTGGTGGGATTGGAAGGGCATTATTCATTATGAGCTGTTACCACCAGGCAGGACCATCTATTCTGAACTCTACTGCGAACAACTGATGAGATTAAAGCAAGAAGTTGAGAGAAAGCGGCCGGAATTAATCAACAGAAGGGGTGTGGTTTTTCATCATGATAACGCTAGACCTCACACATCTTTAGCCACTCAGGAAAAATTAAGAGAGTTTGGCTTGGAGGTGTTAATGCATCCGCCGTATAGTCCTGACCTTTAGATTTCCACCTGTTTCGGTCTCTTCAGAATTCTTTAGGCAGTGTTAGGTTAACAACACGAGAGGACTGCCAAAACCACTTGTCGCGGTATTTTGATCAGAAGTCCCAAAATTTCTATAGCAATGGGATCATGTCCCTACCTACAAGATGGCCATAAGTTATCGAACAAAATGGTACCTACATACTTTAGATAAATGTAAATAATGTATATTAAAAAATGTTTTGAATTTTCTTAAAAAATGCGAAGAAACTTTTTCCCCAACCTATTATATCATCATCTTCCTGCCCTTATCCCATATTACTTGGGGTCGGCTCAACACGTTTTCTTCTTCCATTCTCCCCTGTCAACCGTCACGCTATCATTCACTCCCTTCTCTTTCATATCATTCCTCACACATTCCATCCATCTTTTCTTTGGCCTTCCTCTGCCTTTCTATCCATCAACATGTATATTCATCACTCTTTTAGTCACATGCGTTTCGTCTCTCCTCATTACATGCCCATACCAAGACAAACGATTTCCTTTCAACTTTTCTGTCACTGGCGCCACTTTCAAACTTCCTCTTATATACTCATTTCTCACTTTATCCATTCTCGTCACTCCACACATCCATCTCAACATTCTCATCTCCGCTGCATGCAATTTTTTTTCATCCGTCTTCTTCACTGCCCAGCATTCCAATTCCAATTCCAACAATATTTATATATTTCAAATGTGCTAATTAAGCTCTTTCATTTGACACCCAACACGGCATCATTAATATTTTTTTTTAGTTCATGTTTTATGTCATCTAGAGGGGGCGCCACATTCAATTTAATGTGACGTCCAATAGCCTATAACCAGCGGGCAATTAAGACACTTCTAACAATACCTCGTTTGTCAAATTATGATCAGTAGTTTAGAAGTTATGAGGGAACAGATGAACTTACATGCAGACATACATACATACATACCGGTCAAAATCATAACCCTCCTTTTAGCTTCGCCGTAGTTGGGTAAACCCCAAACTAGATAAGGCAAAATCACAGAATTCGTTGCATCACCACACACACTGCAGCATCATTTGTTTACGTCCGAGAAGCGTAATCCTATAGTAAATTCGGGCGTCACGATACGCCGTTGTGGCGACGTAGCATATGCGAGACTCTTGCGGTCACTAGCAAAGCGATTCCTTCGGAAACATTTGTCACTTGTATGAACATATGGTACTGTGTACGTCAGTTCTATACCACGCGATGCATTGAAATTATTACTCAGTTTGGACGTGTGGATAATGTGGTTGGTCATAAAAACTGTTGGGAACTCATTCGTCTGTGGAGTAGGAACAGGTTAATTAGAGGTTTTAGCCTGTTATTAAGTTGTTAGGAAAATGAAACGTACATAGAGTCACAGGTGTTTCCCTGTTACCTAGTTCGCTCTAATAATGATTAAAGGGGTAGTTTTTTTGCAGTAGGTAATTTATTAGTTTAACCAGGATTTATTTTCATAATATTCAGACTTTTTAGGGTTCCGTACCTCAAAAGGCAAAAATCGAACCCCTAGAGGATCACTCGTGTGTCTGTCTGTCTGTCCGATTAAGTTGAAATTTGGTACACATTATGAATTTTTGTAACCAAAATACGGACGGGTAAAGTATTAGCCCTTGGTTTCCACGAACAGGGTTGTTCACATCTGCGCGCGTTGTGACGAAACTTGAAATGGTAAAAGCAAAGCCAATTCGGTGATTCTAGAGTACGTCGTAAATAAATGAATTTTGAATAATTATGGGGAACACTTGGTGGGCAAATAAGAAAATTTAAAATAAAAGTTTTGCAAACTGTACCGTATGACATATCAAATGAAAGGACTTACTGTGAGGGTCTCAAATATATATTTTTTTTCTAACAAAAAAAAAAATGTTTTAAAGTTATTTAAGAAAATAGACGAAAATTAACAATTCTCATAGTTCTTTACCTGTAGATTACAGGAAAACTATATGAAGTCTGGTTTTCAAATAACATGGTACTTAAATGTCTCAATATTGTGAGTACAAACTTACATTTACAGTTGGAATGTAAGGGAGAACATGTTTTTCAACTACATATTAAGTTTGTGCTTGGGATAAATTCATCCCAACTACGGAACTCTTCATTGTGGGCGGTCCGACACGCACTTGGCCGGTTTTTACACTTTAGTATTGCTGCAAAAAAAAAACTAAGTATGTAATGATACAGTTAGTAGTTTTTTTGCCAAGTAGAATAGAAGAATCTAATAAAATTATGAGATACCTACTGATTGAAATATTAAGGTTTTTGTGATTCTCATGTTTAGAACTAGCTTCCACACGCGGCTTCGCCCCCGTGGTGGTATGTCTATAAAAAGTAGCCTATGTCCTTTCTGAGGTTGCGGTCTACGCGTGTGCCATATTTCATCCAAATCCGTTCAGCCGTTTTAGCGTGCAAGCGTTACTAACAAACAAGCAAAAAAACTCACTTTCGCATTTATATTATTACTGTGATTCCCTAATTCAGAATTATGAACGCATGAAAATTATCACATTGCTTTTTCAACTTATTATTTATATAAAACTTAAGGTAACTTCTAAAAACTAACCTAAATTAACTCAAACATAAATCCTTTATTTTAAAAAACTTTGGGGTATTGAACAATATTATTAGTGGGTTATTCGCTGCTTAGATCGTTCCAACTAGGGTTGCTGACTTAATAAATTGATTACTATTATAATCTAGGCCCCAAACCATTCTGTTGGGAAAATACCTATTATAATCATGAAAACACCTTTAAAAAACTGCTATTAAGTTCTTTAAATTACAATATTTTGGCTTGGAGCTCTGTACCCGCTGATGTTTTATCGCCATATTTATGATAGTTAAAAATCTACTCATTCTAGTTCCTACCGACGTATTAATAAAACTTACTGTTTTTTTTTCCACCTTTAATATAAATAAATAACAACCCTCCTTTTGGGCTTCGCCGCAGTCGGGTAAAAAGAGAAGTCCTGACTAACTCATCAACGATTACCTAGAAAGCTGAAATTTTGCACAGAGGTTCCCTTTATAATATAGACAAGGAATAAGGAAGCAATTCCCGGTAGTATGTTCCCGAGGGGTATTTTCCGACAACCACGCGGACGAAGCCGCGGGCAAAAGCTAGTTAATAAATAATACTACATATTTTCTGCTTGAAGGTTATTAGCATCCTTAGTTCAACTTTGTTATATAAGAGAAATAAGAGAATATACCACCTCGTTAGTGGAACGCAACATAATATCACCCGTTCACCTTGTCGATTACGTTACACAGACTATTCATTAATTATTTCCTTTGCCAAATAAGAATAAAAATTCCTCTAAGAAAAGTGGAGACTCTGGGAAAGCTCTAAGAAAAGTGGCTTGAACTAAGACTTGGAAATTAAAGGAAGTAAAACTAAAAAAGGTTGTAGAAAAATTCAGATTTAATTTGGTTCTTGTTTTTGTATAGCTTCTGTAAAGTTTTTTTTTTTTAATTTGTTATTTCTGTAACAAGGAAAGGTGTTATTCTTTATAAAATAGACGTCAGTTGCTAACCCAAAATGAAAGAATACCTGTGTAAAAAATAATCACCGCTTTATTTTTTACATAAAATAATTTTCACGGGTGAAATTCATAGCTGAGTTTTTATGAGTTTGCTCACGTGCGCTTTAACGCGTATTATTTTTATTTTGGCTTTATTTTAGGTAAAGAAGTCGTTTATGGCTAACCCTTTTTTTTTGTGGATGGAGAATCATCAAATGACTTCTCCCGCTCTGGGCGCACTTTTACTGACTAAAACCCACCCGTGTTCCTTCAGTTGCCTATACTAGGGCCACAGTGTCTCTTTCGGACAACCCGCGACCCCGGCGGCTTTATGGACAACCCTTACACTAACAAAAATCAACCAAATTCCTGCACAGGTTCCATTTGAGAATCAACACATGACGCTCACACTGCGTGCGCACTATTAGTTTTCATAACATAACAGAGGGGCTCGTAAGTAAAACAGCCGCATAGGTCGACCGATCAGGTTAAACTACGCTTGCCGCGGTTAGTCCGTGGATGGTTCTACCTTGACCCCTCGTGCCTGGGAAAGCACGTTAAGCCGTTGGTCCCGGCTGTCATTCATGGATCTTTAACATTAGTTAGGGGTCATCAGAAGCCCGAAAGTCTGACAATCAGTCTTATCGAGGGGCATCGTATTGCCCAGTACCTAACTGGGTGTGGAGGTCAAATAGGTAGTCGCTTTAGGTAAAATACTGGTTTTCTGCTACATCCGGTTAGACTGGAAGCCGACCCTAACATAGTTAAGTGTTATTGTTTTTTTTTGTATCTGGATTTTTTTTCAGGCAAATGCCTGACCTGGGTATCGAGCCCAGGACCTCATGCTCAGTAGTAGCGCTTGCGACCACTCGACCAACAAGGCAGTTAGTAGTTTTCTATACTTGCAAGTATATAGGGTGACTGGTAATTAGTGACCGATACATAAACAGATGATTGTGCTCATGATAACTAACAACTTTTACTATGTAACCAAACCTAAATCGCGAAATAAAAATCAGCTGTATGGGACAGCTGATTTTTTTTTCGCGATTTCAGGTTTGGTCTCCTAATAAAAGTTTGTTATCATGAGTACAAACATGTGTTTAAGTATCGGTCACTAATTACCAGTCACCCTATATACTTGCAATCTATAAAAAAGTGGATGTTGCCAACTAGAAATAAATAGGTAGTGAATTTAACCATTTTAATGCCCGGCTCGTAACTAATCGGGCGCATTACCATATGGAAAGTGGGTAATTTTGTGGGAAACCATTTCAGTTGACGCCCTCAGTAAAGTTTATAGGTATGAACGAACAACCATACTCTTATTAAATTATGCAAATCGGTACTTCATAGTCGTGCCTTCGAAGTTATTATGGAATTCAATTTTTTGTTTGTCTATACCCACTCGCGCGACCCTTGCACGAAAGTGAGCCCGAACCAACGCGTCAGTGGCTATTCCATTTACAATAAGATTAGAAATTTAAGCAAAACTTTTTTACAGTCCGTTCAACCGATTTTGACTTCTATTGCGTTGGTGGCATGACAATTGGCAGCTGCAGTAAACAGTTGGTATTGTAACCACTTTTTTGCCTTTAATGCCATCATTAAGCCTACGGAATAGAAGTCAAAATCGGTTGAAAGGGCTGTAAAAAAGATTTGTTTAAATGTCTAATGTTATTATAAATGGAGTATAGATATTGTTTTGTCTAAAATTGTAAGTTGATATGGGATTTTATGGGATTTAGCATGTTAATCGATAATTATTAAATGTCACAGATTAGTGATTCTCTCATAGTGCAGGATATTGGGGCAAGTAAATTCTTCAAATAATTATTTATTTATTGATCACTTCAACGACTTAACTTCTCATTAAAACATATACAAACAAAAATTACATACAGTTTATGGTATTGTGAATTGTTCACTTACCGACAGAAGTGCGCAGCACTAGCAGAGAACTTAATAATATAAGAACGTGTAATATACCGTTAGATGATGATTTCTGTTTATTTTGTGACTTGTAACTAATTAGTTACAAGTCTTAAAATAAAAAGAAATCCAAATTCAATGTTTATGAAAGCTTCATATTCTGTAAACGAGTAGGTGACGTAGTACTTTATATAATATTGGGTTTGACCACAGACATTTATTGTTTTAAAATAGTGCTAGAATTGGTATTTGTTTAGATAAACACGCAAGCGCCACAGTCCGCGTAAATAAAATTTGGGAAAAAGTATCGCATTTCGCGGTAGTACGCGTTGATTTGCAAACAGTGCTAAAAACAGTATTTTAGTTGAGTGGTTAATTATCAAATATCAAACAAGAGCATTATTTATTTATTTATTTATTTATTAAAACTTTATGCACGAGTAAAAAAATACCGTACAAAGGCGGACTTAATGCCTGAGGCATTTTCTACCAGTCAACCTTACTATTTCAAACCAACATACCTACAACGAAAACCTCGAAAACAAACACAATCCTTTTAATACTCATAGTTTCAAACATATATTTACAAAATAGGTACACAGAAAGACAACATTCCCCCTTCACATATAACGAACAGCAAACAATAAAAGGAAACACCGCTAAGCTTAGAATTGAAACTGAGATAAGTGCCGCAAAAACATGTGGCTCCACACAGCGGCACAAAAGAAAACAAGTTTGTACACGTAATTCTGGAGTGCAATACTGTAGATTTGAGGATGTTTGAAAAAAACAAATTAAATAGGCTAGCGGTTGTTAAAACAAATAATAGGAGTAAGTTCTAACAAATCTACAAATAAGTACACTGTTAATATCAAAAGGAGAAATTTTCAGACTATTTTTTCGTTTCATGGCTAAACTACTGTGGCTCTTTTTGATTAAATTTCGCAGAGGAGATCTAAGGAAATTCAAAAATTAATTCGTGTCTGTGAATTTTAACAGCATTTTTAATGAATAGGTCTGATCCTTACTCTTCTTCTTTTAATTCTTGATGTTTTTGTAAATAGCTGAAGAAAGTAGTCAATTAGGCTTTCATGAATGTAATTCATTAACAAGTCTACAGTCTGTTCCCTAATCAATTATTATAGTTTGTCTTCCATCGTCCCCATCTGGGTTTACACTGTCCAAGTGTCACAAGTTCCGTATAAACAAGTTTTAGTTTATACTTACAGTAACCCTGTTTATTCTGTAACACGCAGAATAAACATGAGCGTCACATCCGTGTATCAAATATTGAAAAGAATCAGAAACAACATGACGTTAGTTGACTTACCCCTGATTTCTATTACGTAACGATCAAATAACCCAAAATAACACATGAATATTTGAAACATCCTTACAAGTCACATAACCTAGGTACAAGCCTTCACATACCTACTAGCTTGAATCACGCACAGAAGCTATTAAATCCACGATACTTTTAGTTCTTCAAGGGTTAGTAAAAGCTTTTAAGTCAAAAGTGTTCTTTGTAAATTTTCTACCACCCCTTAGGGAAATTAGCCTTAAATCTGGGCAACTTTATGTGATGTAGTGTTATGGGGCTGTTATGATACCCTTACACTGTAGTGAAGATATAGTTGAATCGTATAGAAAATGACGCATTATAAGGTAGGAAGGAGATTGTTAGTATTTATTTTATACAAAGTTTTCCTTATCGTGATAGTATAACCAAAGGCAACGATTGCTAACTTATAATACATGAATATGTTTTTGATAAACAAATGTGAAACAATATTCAATCGAATAAAAATACGATTACGCCCCTCAAAGTAATCTCCTGTATGCAATCAATTGTCCTTGTATTACAAATTACTAAAGATAAAAAAAAAATAATCAAGAATACGACACGTTTTGTTTATCAAATCAAACAGCTACGTTGTTGATTTTTATTTCACACTACAGAGACGATAGGTCGAATTGACTGGAGCATGCAATTTTATTCGACAATCGTAATAATTATTCGATTGTTATCGTGGGCTGAATAGATTCTCGAATAAGACGCCAGATTTTTTTTTATTCGATATGATATTGCATATTGTTTGAAGACAAGTTCTTTTCAACGGCAGTAATAAACTCTTACTGCCGTTGAAAAGAATTTTTCATAATTTGGGCTTACAAATAGTTTTCTTCCCGAAAACTGAATAAAATAAAATATGTAAATTTTGCTTATAAAAATATACACATTTTATAAATGTTTCGACTTTTCCTTTATCAGAAATTTACAATCGGATACCCAATAATGTCGAGATTCTATTCTTAAAATGTCGAAATAGTTACTAAAAGTTTATTTTATTTATAAAATCAACCAAGTAACCCAACTCAGTTGGGTAGATATTGAATTAATTAAACGTACCTCAGAATTTCTTAAGTCTACTTCTTACAACTTCTCTATAATCTGATTGGTCCACAAGACTTTTGTTTGTATTCAAAAATACATCTTTAGTTGATAAAGGTCTTTGTTTTTCTAGTAGTTATAAAACTAAAACATGAATTTTGATAAAATTTTGTTTAGGTACTCTTTCGAAATAATCTTTTGAGATTGTTTGTACTAGTTTGAAAACATCAAAAGTTTGTTATTATTAATTATTTCGTTAAGTTATACACAAAAGTGGTATTTATTTTTAATTAAATTACGTTGCAGTAATAATATAATATTTTCATTGAATCACACAATAAATTACAAATATTTGTTTGCAATAAAATTTTGCTTAAATTATAATTTATGAGCGCCTCCTACTCAAATAGAGGCACTATTAGTTAGACTTGAATTTCGATCTAGCCTATAATCAAATTATTATTGTACCTAAGCTAGAATTAATTTTCATTTGAATAGCTGTTCTATAGAACAACTTTTCAAATAAAAAAATAATATTGACCCATGAAATATCATTATTATTATTTGGCAAAATCATGTCAAGATTTCAGGCTTCCCAAAAAAATTATAATTTAAAAACTCGAAAAACCCGTGTTATAAACAAAGGTAATTTTGTGTCAAGCGACGACTCGACACATTTTCATTTAAAAATTAATTAACGAATAAAGACTTACTTTTGCAATCTTAATTCATGTCATAAGAAGAGGAAGTAGTTTCATAATAAAAATTAATTAAAACTGAAAGTCGAATATCACCAATCATCACACCTAAACCGCGTTTAAGAGCTGTCACTGGCATCATTGTTGTGGAATATTGACACTGGCATCTCTTGAACGCGGTTTAGAGGTGCTGATTATTATTTATTTGCTGATCGTGTTCAATTTCATTGATGAAATTTGCCCTAAGTGGTGACAGGTGGTAGCTACCTCCGAATATTAACTCGCTACATTTTCTGGCTACAAAAACAGATCACGGACCAGACCAAGCAATAATTTTTCTCCAGCTGCCCTGCCAGTTAAAACGGACTCCGTTGAGATCACTTAGGCCTTTACAGTAACGACTTGTAAAATTAAAGTTCCCAGTTAAAGTCTAAGTACTGACATAATGTTGGTCCTTGGAGCGTAATATTAAATCAAGCTGACTTTCACAATTTTCGTCGACTTACTAAATAGCCAATTAGATTATTCTTATTTTACTTTAAATTATGTCAAGCCATGTTTAAGATTTAGCAAATAAGTTTTTTCTATGTGCTGCTTAAGAGTGTGTGCTGGGATAAGAGCAGGAGAATGATGTTTAATATAAGTGCTACGTGTGCGCTACGCGGCTACGCCGTAGCTTACTGCTACGTCGTAGCAATTGCGTAGACTTTATTCTTGCAACGTACTCAGAATATTGTCTGCGTATTATATTATTTATATGTATGTAACAATTAATCTTTGAACGTGCGTGATCTCTTTAATTGTAAAAAATAGAGCAATAAATAACTTGTTTTTTTCTTCCACAGATGGCAGCAACATTTCGGGGAGCACATCAACTACAATGAAAATTCTTCTTCTGTTAAAATACCTTCTTCCTAACATCCTAAGATAATTTGTTGTATTCTAATTAGTTAGTAACAATTTATAATCGCCTATGTTCTAACGAACGTATAGAACCAAAGATCCTGATGTTTCTATGACTGATAAAATTCTTCTCTAAATTTTCACTGTTAATACTTTGTAGTTGTGCCAACCCGAATTTATGTATTTCATTAAATGGAATACACGAAATATGATTCTAATTTACTTAATTCCCCCAAGCAATTAGTTCAAATCTTAAATCTGTCTGACAAACGGATCGTAAAAGAAAATAATTAGAAGTCTTTACGAAAGTTAGAAGACGAATACAAACAAGTTTCTGGTTATATTTAGAAGTTATTAATAATTAATTTGCGTTATATTAAATAATAATTTTAAGAAGTTATTGACCTGGCACTAAGGTTTATGTGTATGCCTAGGTATGTATATATGTACATATGTATGTGCTCAAATACTATAAATAAATAATGGCTATTGTGCGTTTTAAATATTTTAATAATTCGTTGTTTTCAATCACTCTTCATACTTATTAACATGCTGAAAATGGGTGAGTCACATATACCATTCATAGTTATGAAGATTGTAATCTCAATATTTAATGGCGGAACATAACACATGTCTAATATTTCATAGGAATTGCACGTGCAATATTATATACTAAGCCCAAGTTCGCACGGGCGATTTTTATCCGCGGTGACTTATTACGCGCACTGGATTTTAAACGCTCTGCCTAGCGCCAAGAGTTGAAAATGCAATAGTGTGTTTTTTCGACGCACGGGGATGCACTCTGTTGGATTCTTACAAAATCCAGCGCGTGATAAAATCCCGCCACGATATTTTTACGTCCGTGCGAACGTGGGCTTACCTGAGGATAATACTGGCTGGACAGGAAAAAAAGGAAGAAGGTAAGTGTGACAGGTGACACTGTTACAATATATTAGTGCACCCAACGACAGTCGTATGTGCCAGGTCGACACGACCGTCTCTCTTGAATACTCAAAGAAAATTATCGCTTTGCTGTCGTAATGACTAGCCGCAAATGTAATCGACGGTACTGCGTCTAGTCGTAGCGACAAGACGCACATGCAAATGACAACTCTGCGTCTTGTTGCAGCGACTAGACGTAGATGCAAACGACAACTTTGCGTCGTGTTGCAGCGAGTAGTCGCAGCGATAAGACGCACAGTTTGCGCTGGCACTAAATTGTACCTACTTTCCTGGCAATGTTTAGGAATAACATGCCTTCTTTATAGAGAAGCGAGCTCGACAACGCAATATTAGACTTTACCCCTAAAATTAGCGTTGTCGAGCCTGCGCATTAGAGCACATGGTTTTGAAATTGGAAATTAGATGTCACTGGCAGAATAAAGGCAGAAACACGCTAACACATTCAGTGGCCTTAGTGCGAGTTTTTATACTTACTCGATCGCGTTTACGTTTACGTTACCTTACGTCAATCTGTATGGAATAATTGTGTTTCCCATTATAGTCACCAGACGGCGCTTATCTATAGTTTCAGTACAAATTGAAGCTTACGTTAACGTGATCGAGTAAGTGTATCTCACTAAGGCCACATTATTATTATTATTATTTCTGTATTTCTGGCAGTTGTGGCCCATACAAAATGTAATACACAAATACAAAACATTACAACATAAAAAAAATATATACTAATACATAGAAAACCTAACTAATAAACTAAGACACACGAAGTGACGGCGTCGTGTTTCGCTGCGCGGTGTCGCATAGCCTGCCGCGAAAACGTCGGTAGACATTGACATTGTGGATAGAGAACCATACTAAATGTCAGGTACGTACTAGCTACATTTAGTATGGTTCTTTTGCTTTTGGCGTGACATGAAACTCTAGGAAATGATACCTACCTAGTGTAATTGCAGCTTTAGAATGCGTTTCCGCTGATGCGGAGCTGGGTGGAGTGGAGCGGAGAAGGGCAGGAATCGTCCAATCACAGACGAGACGAGAGGCACGATGAGGATTTTTAACCATTATGATATTATGTTAGTTTCCCCCAACTTGTTCTTTTAATCGTTTTATATTATATTGTGTGTTATTTCTTTGCGTCGTGTTTACCGCAAATTAAGGTATTTTCTTTTCTTTCTTTTTTATTTTATGATTGGTCAATTCCCGCACGTCTCCGCTCCGCTCTGCCCAGCTCCGCGTCAGTGGAAACGCAACCTTAGGCAGCAGTTCCGCCGCCGGCCGACGAGGAAGCGACTAGCTAACAACGATTTTCTCACTTCAGAAATGTACATGTAGGTCTTATGTAAGTAAAAGAGTTACTTAGAGGGTTAAATTAAATGAGGTAGCGAAACTCCACAGATGTGAACCCATCACATCGATAACTAATCACTACAAAATAAAAGTAAAAAAGATTTAAAGGTTTTTTTGGACCGCTGCTGGTAAGTGTCACACTTGAAGTGTGAGTTAACAAAACCTGTTTTATCGTGGTGAAGTTCTCACAGAAAAACTGATTTTTAAACCGATATTTTAAGTAACTAGGTACACTACTGACGGTTGATGACCCCAAAAAAAAAAACAATCAAATTAATTTCTTTTTAGTTTCATCGTGTTTAGATGTCGCCTGCGGAGTTTCGCTAGCTAATTTAATTTGACCCTGTATATTAATAGTTGATCGCTGACTGTTCACACCGCTCCGGTGAGTACTCGTTTGTGGCAGCGACAACAGATAACCAAGAACCCTCTTGGATAGATTTGTACTAAGCGCCAAGGCTTGAGACAGTCGCGGTTATAAAACGTGCGAGTAGGATAGTGACTGTTTGATTTGAGATTTCTAAAATTATGTCACGTGTCGTCTCGCTCACACGTCTGTTGACCGCACCTGCCACGTACGTTGGCGTTTAGTATACTATCATATTTAAAATACCATTGTCTTTGTTTTTAGAGTAGTCTCAGTGGATATTTTAAGTTTATCGTAATAATTATACAGTGTGTACCAGAAAGGGTGTGCTACAGCCAATCAAACTGAACAACTTTCTTCATGGGACTAACATCGTAATCTCAAAAAAAAATCCAGCCGTCACATAATATTTGTGTCGAGTAGGTATTGCAGTTTTATATAGGACAGCTGATAATTTTTTCTCGTTTACGATTTTGGTCCCATGGAGAAAGTTGTTCAGTTTGATGGTCTGTACCACACCCTGAAATTTGACCTCACCTTTCTGATACACACTGTATTATATTTCCTTTTTAGAAGATGAGCATTTTTATTTCATCCGCATCACTGTTAGTGGAAAAAGTGTCCAAATAGCTGGCAGCGTTGCCACGTTGGATGGCAGTGCTGATTTTTTGGCCTAAAAATAGGCCAGCTCTCTGGTATCTATATAAAACAAATTTTGACGAAACAGATGAAGATAAAAATGCTTCGACAATGTTCCCGCCGTCAAACCACTCTATTAAAAAGCCTACGAAAATGCAAAAGGCCCGCCAAATCGTTTTAAGTATAATTAGATAAAAACGACTAAATTGATGTGCGTGATGACGAAAACTCACGAAAATGTTCAACGAAAAGGATTGTTATAATTTCATAACATTCATAATTCATAATTTTAGACTCATTTTACGTTAAAATTTAATGAAATACAAAAAATTCAAATTCAAATTTTCTTACGTTTTTTGCAATTTACAGGTCAGTGTCAGGTTGTATGTTGATTAAAATATGATTCGCGGCCGTAACTAATATGGCTTTACACAATAATAATCATTAGAATCAGCAATACAACTCCATAAGTTAGAATTGACCTCAAATCTAGCGATTTTATGAAAGCAGGAGGATTGAGGTCAATTCTAACTTATAAAGTTGTATTGCTGATTCTAATGATTATAATTCTATAAAGCCATGTTAATTACGGCCGCGAATCATATTTCAATCAACATACAAACTGACCCCGACCTGCAAATTGCAATAAACGTAAGAAAATTTGAATTTGGCGGACCTTAGCGCATACTCATCAGATCATGCTTGCGGGCCAGAGTCAAAATACATTTTTCCCAAAAAAAAAAAAAAATAGAATTTGGAATAGAATAGAATTGTTATTCAGAAACTAAAATGGGTCAATCATTATACACTAGATTCTAATATTGATAAGTAGCACACCATTTCAGGATCAAGATTAAGATTGAGATATGTACGAGTACCTACATTGTTATTTTAGGCGTAAGTAAGTAAAAATCTTTAGATCTTGTCGCGGACCTTGAGCCGCTTGATAAGGATTCGCGAGCCGTATGTTTAACATGACTGGGCCTAGCCTTTTCCCAACTATGCTGGGATCGACTTCCAGTCTAACCGGATTCAGCTGAGTACCAGTACTTTACTTGGAGCGACGGCCTATCTGACCTCCACAACCACTACATGATAGCCTTGGTAAGACTGGTTGTCATACTTTCGGGCTTCTGACGACTCTTAAAGACTGTCAAAGATCCACAAATAACAGACGGGACCAACACAGAAGATTCTCGGTATGTAAAGTTGGTCACCCATCTACGGACCAACTCCGGCTAGCGAAGCTTAACCTGATGGATCGATCCGTGCAGCTGTTATTACTTAGCTTAACTTATTAAAGTATAGACATCATATTCTATTTCCCTTCTAATTCCTAAATCAATATGGACATAACACGATTTATTTCTCTTACAAAACCCTAACATATTTGCGACAGAGAGCTGAACTTTGCTCATCACTCTTACTCGAATGCACCTCATAAAATTTTATGACTGTGCTCACTAAAAGCACTCGAATTTAAGCAGTAAAAACAGGAAGGTAAGGTTCCAATTAGAATGGTCATTTTTGATGCTTGTTTACGCTATATTTCTATATGTATGTATGGAATGACAGTTATCGATTGAATTTCATCTAATAACGTTGTAATACTCTGCGGGTGCATCGATTCTAGGAATTTAATTAAAACTTGTTGAAGAACCCTTCTACTGGAAGTTTTACGATCATAAGTTTGTGTGACACTTAATAGTTTTAATTTGTTTGCAACGATCCGTCTTATCCTTATATTATTTAAAACGTTAGTCTGTTCGTGTCTATCATTCTGTCGTCAGACTAAAATTGTATTGAATCAATCAATCTGCCTAGCCTTTTCCCAACTATGTTGGGGTCAGCTTCCAGTCTAACCGGATGCAGCTGGACACCAGTATTTTACATGGAGCGACTGCCTATCTGACCTCCACAATCCAGTAACTGGGTAATACGACACCCCTTGGTAATACTGGTTGTCAGACTTTCGGGCTTCTGACGACCCGAAACGACTGTCAAAGATTCACGAATCACAGCCGGGACCAACGGCTTAACGTGCTTTCCGAGGTACGGAGGAGTCTCGGCATGTAAAGATGGTCACCCATCCACGGTCCAACCCCGGCAAGCGTAGCTTAACCTGATGGATCGACCCTTGCGGCTGTTATTTCTGAATACTTTCCAAAAAAAAATAAACTGTGCGTTTGGGCATGATATTTTCTCACTGAAGTTGCAAGTACCTAATTGTTTGGTGTAAAATACTAGGTAAAATAACTGACAAAATTCTCCTGAAAAATAAAAGTTAAACAGCACGTCCAATTTGTAGGTTTATTTATAATTTTTACTTTTCCCTAAAATAAAGTATAAGTAATTTTTGTTTTATAAAAGTAGACAAAGTTGTGATTATAGGTCATCCTTTATCATATAAAATACAGCGTTGTTAAACAAAATTAATAAGGGTAATTTATAGTAAAAGATCTAGGTTACTGATACCGTTTAGAAGAGAGGAAGTTATAAGAAATAGAATGTGATATAATATCGAGAACCGGTCACGCCATTATCGTCTGAAAGGACAAACGTCTGAAAGGACAAAATAAATAATATTTATTGAAATTAAAAAGTAAAACAGTAAATTCAATTTTGCTTAAATGTATGTCGAGTTCAGTAGTGTTAACTGCCTGAACTAGGACATCCTGTGTTTCAGGCGAGAGAAGGTAAAAACATTATGAAATAATCACTGTAATTATATAAAATAAAATATGTGTGGTGTTACACGAATGGATAGAATAAGAAATGAGTACATAAGAGGAAGTCTAAAAGTGGCACCGGTGACTGAAAAGCTGTGCGGAAATCGGCTGTCATGGTATGGGCATGTGATGCGGAGGAGTGAGGAAAATGTCGTAAGGAAAGTTTTGGGTATGAATGTCGATGGCTATAAGGGTAGGGGAAGACCAAAGAAACGATGGATGGATTGTGTGAAAGATGACATGGCTAGAAAGGGGGTCACTACCGAGATGACGAATAATAGAGAAGTATGGAAAAAAAGGACATGTTGCGCCGACCCCAAATAGATTGGGATAAGGGCAGGAGAATGAATTATATAAAATAAAATAGTCTTTTAATAGGTATGTAAGTAAAGTGTTAATAGTAAAAAAAAGAAAAAATATTACGTCCTAAAATCTTTGTATACTAACTTAGCGAACTAATTAAAAATAAATAGTACACCAAACAATCTCTATTTCATTACAACTAATAACTTCTCTGTATCTTCATAGGACAAACTTTGAAGAGCTACCTTGAGAGCCTTCTTGCAATTTCCATAACTTAGGGAATAGATGTTTGCTTTTGCATTTAGTCTGTTATAGAGTAGTGGTCCAAGAAAAACATGAAATTTGGCTGTGAAAGCATGTCTTGTACTATTTGTGGGGCAAACAATATCTTTTCGTCTCTTTTTAGTAAATTCAGTGCTGTAGCAAAGGGCTGCGTGTTGTTTTAGTACAATGCTCATTATGAATAATTGTCGAACTGTTAGTACTTCACAAGGTTTATAAAGCAGGTTAGTGGGAAAGAGGAAAGGACGGCAAGTGATACCTTGAGAATCGCTCTTTGAGCTCTTTCGATGGGTAACAATAAAGTTTTACATGCTCCACCCCATGAGGTAATGCAGTATGTCAAAATTGACTGACATAGAGCAAAGTAAACTTGCCTGATTAGTATTGGGTCAGCAATATATCGTAGCTTTTTGAATACGAATATCAGCTTACGAATTCTACTATTTAGAGCTTCCATATGTTGTTTGAACGTTAGGGTTTCATCAATTATAACACCCAAGTGTTTAATTTTATTAGACCTATTAATTTTGGGACACATGAACGGGCAATCAGCAGGTACTATACAACAATGAGCATATAACGTTGAAGGAATATTAGAAGTTTGTTTGCGCATCGAAAATTTTATATAATTTGTCTTGTCTGCATTTAGAGTTAGTGAGTTAAGCTAAAGCCATTTATTTACAACACTGAAGCCGTCTTGCGCGAGCTTGAAGACTTCATGTTCCGATTCAACCGAAAAAATAAGGGCAGTGTCATCAGCGTAAGATATTATTGTTCCATGCTTTAGCTTTAGATTACAAAGGTCATTTATGTATATCAGAAACAATATAAATCATATATATATTATATCAGGATAATCTATGCGTGTAGTTGAATGCCGAAAATCAATGCTCCTAAGATCATTATTATCATAAATCTGTCGAGAGACGTTCTCTGCTGTATGGGAATCTGCTGGATGTAAGAAATCCACGGCCGGTTCGTTGTGGCAATCCTTGAAGGAGGCCTATGTCTAGCAATCCAATCAGTCTGCCTAGCCTTTTCCCAACTTTGTTGGGGTTGGCTTCCAGTCTAACCGGATGCAGCAGAATACCAATATTTGCGACTGCCTATTTGACCTCTACAACCCAGTGACTGGGTAATACGATACCCCTTGTCAGACTTTCGGGCTTCTGATGACCCGTAACGACTGTCAAAGATCCACGAATGACAGCCGGGACCAACGGCTTAACGTGCTTCCCAAGGCACGGAGGAGTCTCGGTATGTAAAGGTGGTCACCCATGTACGGACCGAGCCCGGAAAGCGTAGTTTAACGTGACGGATCGACCCGTGCGGCTGTTATTACTTAGCCATGAGCTCCTTATCTATGTATAGCAATCCATTTAGTACTAAATATACAAGGTGTAATTAAAAACTAGCCTTTGCGGAGTCACCCGCATGGATGTCAGAAAATATCCCACGGGAACGTACTACCTCTTAAGAGTTTGCACACGACTTGTCTATTTTGGATAGCTCTGTCGTGCGCCATACTGTGCTGTGTAAAATAACACATCAGAAAAATTGAAACTTGATTTTTTTATGAACACAGGAGCAAACCTAGAACTCTTCACTTCACAGCGCTCGGCCAACAATTAGCCAACGTTGAGAACAACGGACCATTGGGGTAGTTAATGGAATTTTTCTTCAATATTTTCTACAAAATTGTGGAAGCTCTTTGTAGTCTTCTAAAATCTCGGTATTACTACGAAAACTACTGCAGTAAAATGTACAACATATAATGTGTGTGTTTTTAGTACTTTTCACATTTAAGTATTGTTGTGGTTTTATACGGTTATTTTACTGCTTATTTCCGGATTTTGATGTATCAACGTCTGAAGCAAACATTTAGGAATTTTGGAAAATAAATGTACAAAACCTAATTTGAGCAGAATAAATGATGTGGAAATGCGTTCCTTGTGAACCATGTGTGGTGTGACTATAAATGATAGATGATGATAAAGTAGATAAGGCCCGTTGCAGTTTAAAAGAAGATTTAGTGACAAACATTTAAAAAAGTTTGCATATGGTTTGGTCAGGTAGGATGAATGAAAGGTGACTAATAAAAGATAACAATGCAGATGTGAGCAGAAACGCCGGGAGGGGACGCCCTAGGAGGACATAATTATAGTGACCTTATTGGTGATGTTCTTCAGAAAGGTCAGGTGCGTAGTACTCACAACCGGCGTGCGTGCATGACCAGATGTATGAACGTAAACGAGGCAAAAGGAGTATGTAAGGATCGTAATAGGTGGCGTTCTGTAGTTTCTGCCTACCCCCATGGGAAGAAGGTGTGAGTTTATATAAAAACCAATTTTATTCATAAACCAATTTCATACATACATACATAAACTCACTCCGTGGTCCCATGGGGGTCGGCAGAAACTGCAGAACGGCACCTATTACGATCCTTACATACTCCTTTTGATTCGTTTACGTTCATACATCCGGTCAAACACGCACGCCAGTTGCGAGTGCTACGCTCCTGACCTTTTTTTCAATTTCAAACATTGTAAATAATAATAATAATAAATTAAAATAAGAGACTGACGCTAAGTGTACATAATAAATACTTTAAGCGAATCCTAACTAAATTAGTACTATGATGTTCCATTACAGTACTTCTTTCGATTAATTTCAATTAACTTCTTTTAGAAAAAAAATATACAAAATTTAATATAGTTAAGACATCGGCAATATTCATTTAACTATTTCAAACCTTAGACCTAAATAAATAACGTCTATTTTAATAGAATTAAACATTAACTGTATAAAATATCAGCACTTAGCCGATGTTCGCACGACCGTAAAAATATCGCGGCGATTTTAGCGCCGAGAGTTGAAAATCCAACAGTGTGTATTTTCATTTCATTTCATTCATTTTCCACTCTGTTGGATTCTTGAAGCTCGGGTCAACACCGAAAGTAGAAAATCCAGTGCACGATAAAATCCCGTCGCGATATTATTACGTCCGTGCGAACATCGGCTTAGTCTGAAAACAGTCGGTTCAGGTGAAAATAATTGTTAGTTTCTTGCAAACTTCACAGAAGTTGTAGTTGCAGGACATTTTTACTACCAACATTAGAATGCGAATAAAGCGGTTGTCTATTATGCAACTGGCTGCAACCAGCAATTGCAGGCTTATTGTAGGTATTATATAAATAGCAACGACTTTTAAAGCAACCTCATCAGAACTAAGCAGCAATAAGTTGAAATGTATTATGACTGCAGTGAAATAGTTGGAAATACTTCTTTGCTGCTACAAGATCTAAGAACACTTTTGTCACGAATTTTATAATAGTAGTTAAAACATTGTGGCAACATTTATGACGTTCAAAGAGTATTTTACTAGGATTAAAAAAAAATAATCTCACATTTATTCAGATTTAGGTCTCGTACCTATAAATGTCTGAATAGCGCCAAAAGTCGATAGATACTTCAATTTTTTAAATCATAATTAAAATCGGAGCAGAAGTAAAATTAAAAGAATATTAACTCTTCGCTATTATCTGAAATGTTCATAGGATTATTCCTATAGGTACCATTAAATGAGCAATATTTGTATATTTATTTATTTTATACATTATCGAAAACGGCTCTAACGATTTCGATGAAAGTTGCAATATACCTATGAGTTTATGGGGGACAAAAATCGATCTAGTTAGGTCTCATTTCAGCAGAGCTCGGTCGCCCAGGTACTTATATTAGTACCTCTGCTCTGGTGAAAATAGAGAAATCGAATTTTCACAGGAATGAAAACTAGCTAGATCGATTTTTCGCCCCTAAAACCCCTATATTGCAACTTTCATCGAAATCGTTAGAGCCGTTTTCGAAAATGTGATTACAAATCTATAGGGTGACTGGTAATTAGTGACCGATACTTAAACACTTGATTGTACTCATGATAACAAACAACTTTTACTATGGGAACAAACCTGAAATCGCGAAAAAATAACCAGCTGCTCCCTACATTTATGTTCGCATAACTTGTCAAATGTACGGAGCAGCTGATTTTTTAGTAAAAGATGTTTGTTATCGTGAGTACAATCATGTGACTAAGTATCGGTCACTAATTACCAGTCACCCTATATTAGGTGCTATAAAAATATCTGCCACGGCTTCAATGGGAGATAGTATTGCGTATATAGCTTACAATAGTGAAGATATTTCGAGCCCCGGAATAGTTAAATGAATTTGAGAAAATAAAGTAATTAAGTAAACATTTACTTTATTCTGCATACCGTGGTTCACAAACTACGCGCGATGTGTTGCCTCGTCAATGAAAACAATTGCTACCTCTTTCTAACTGTTCTGTGAATGAACACTAATTACAACGGCAAGGTTTCATATAAATAAATCAATTAATATTTATACGAACATTTTTTGTATAAAAATAATAATAAAATAAGATCAATAATATATCATCACCATCTAAATATACAATACTGTCTCCCATTGCAGCCGTGGCAGATATTTTTATAGTACCTTATATATTTAAACAAATATTGCTCATTTATTAGTATAGGATAAACAAATATTATTTCGGGCTAGAATGACCCATAGAACCATACTTTACAAACTACCTTATTAAACAATGTGTCGAATAATTTTGTGTCCATTTAGAATGATGGTGTTAATTGACTTTTGTCGTTAACCGCACTATTAGGTACCTATGTATAATTTATTCAGACTAGTTTCCAACATAACCAGACTGCTTAAACAGTATTTTACACAGACTCACTCCTGTTTCGACCTTATTACTGGCTAACGAAGCACTAACTGGGTGATTTACGTCAACGCGCTTGAACTTTATAAACTTAGTTTTATTTTACAATCAGTTCTAAAACTGACCAAGTGGGACCGCCTTTTTTTACTCGAAAATGTAAACAAACAGCATATGTATGTAGCTTTGTGAATAGGAATATGAGGTTTTCTTTGGTCATTTATTCAGTTTGTTTAGCTCGTCTCAGTCTACAGGATAAATGTTTGATATCGGAAAGCTACAGGATAACTAATATTCTTTTGAACAATACCAGTATTTTGTTAGGCCGCGTCCTAAGCAAAACTGATCGTCGCACGTGTACGCGATCGTTGCGCTCTTTTGTTTATGCGGCTTCACCCGCGTGAAGGTCGGAAATTAGCCCACGGGAACTACTACCGGGATAAAAAAGTATCTTTTGTCCTAAACCAGGTCTACCTATGTGCTAAATTTCATCCAAATCCGTTCAGCCGTTTTAGCGTGAGAGCGTAACAAACAAACTCACTTTTGCATTTATAATATTAGTTAGGAAGTTAGGATGACATAGTCGCGCGATCAATGAAGTCGCGTTTGTACGTAAAAATTCATAAAAATGATCGCACCGATCGCATGCTCGCGCGATAATCGCGTTTGGTTAGGACGCGGGTATAGTGTTTCCAAGCTTAGACATGTATGTACAGTCAACAACACAATAGTGGTAATAATTTAACAGTGACAGCGTCTATAAATCGTAACTGTAGGGGCAATTTTCGTAGTGCACGTGTTTCCATTGTGACCCACGCCCGCCACCCAATGCACAATTACAACCCAGAGGCTTAAAAGCCGTAAAAGTTTTCTTGAGTGCGTGAGTCCAGCTGATGATAATCCTTCCAAAGCAAGCTGCGATCTTTGGTAAAAGCTGCTTAAACCCCCTGATTACTTTATTGGCCTATCAGAGACCCTCCCATCTGGACACAAGTTGCCGTGGCCGACTTGGAAAACCTTAAATAAACTTCGTACCCAAGTAGGCAAAGATAATCTCCAGAAGTAGGGGTTCATGAACAGCTCAGACCTCCGATGTATATGCGGCGTCTCTCCTCAGACAATGGCTACCTTCCATCTTGCGCCGCATGCCCTGTCACCTGCACACGTGAGGACCTAGTGGCTGCGTCGGCATGTTATTAGCGTTGCTAAATTTTGGGGCAAACAAAGGACGTTGACCATCCATTTATGGGGGCTGGACCAAGTGCTACCCAGACATGGGAGTAGAGATAAACCATTCTAAAAATGAACGCCCCTCCACATAACGTGGTTATTTCAATGTGTGAGAAGAAATACTTATTGTAACACTTTACTTGTGTGCGTGCGGCGAGTTTGCTGTCAACATGGACTCGTCGCCGCTCTTAGATGTCAACTAATCGTGCGATCAGTCTAGGCTATATTGTACGGTAAGGAGGCGGTATTTATTTAGTTTAGTTGACTGTATTATCCGGTGATTGAGCAACCAATGACAAAGACCAATTTTATGTGCGTCTATTCACTTCTTTGAATGTGAGCGCTGTGGAGGGGCGTTCATTTTTAGAATGGTTTATCTCTACTTCTAAATGGTTCCTGGCATTAATCCATACTTTAAAAAAAGTCAGTTCCAGGGACCGACCAGGGACCGGGAGAGTTTTTAAGGTTTTTCTGGTAGTTTTTTTTTATTAGATAGGTAGGTATGTATAAGAGAGCGTTGTTGAGTTTGAGCTCATTGGTTTTATCTTGACAAGTACAGATGGTCAGATGGTCTCCAGGGGCTGATGATGGAGCTGGAAGGTGGCAATACTCTTCAACTAGACAAGATATCACCATCGTGTTTAAACTCATTGGATATGTATTGACATTTGCTTTTGTACTAGGTGATGTTCAGGGTCTGATGATGGAGCCAGAAAGTAGCCAAAAAACCTTATCAACTTTTAGCCCCGGGACCGATTTTTTTTTAAATTTGAATTGATGCAAGGAACCGTCTGGCCATGTCTGGGCAGCATTTGGTCCAAACCTGGTCAATGTCAAAACTATAATTATATTCTGTGTTATTTGCCATCGACATGCTAAGAAGTAGAAGAATGTGAGCTTCTTTAGCGAATTAAACAATAATAACTGCAGATCTCTACTCTACATTGTCACTGTCTTTTTTTTTCTTTCTTTTTCTTTCAGTGTAAATATCTGGGTCGCATGACCATTGGCCTCAAAAATGATGAGGATATTGACGGGGAGCGGAGGGCGCTGTGTGTGAGAGCTAACATGATTGGCCGCAGATTCAGGCGTGCCTCTAAAGAGATCAAGCGCACTATATTTAGTGCTTACTGCACGTCTTTTTACTCTTGCAATCTGTGGGCTCATTATAGTCAGAAGGCCGTGCTACTCTGAAAAATCTCACCGTGAAAACTTAGGTGAAGTGGGCATGAAGTAAGATGTCAATCCCTAACATCCAGCCGGTTTATTCTGCCATGTCATTCCGCGTCCTGATACTAGGATTGACACTATTGACAGCTCACTTCAAGCTCACTTCACTGAAGTTTTAAAAACCTAATAAATGTACCTAATAAATGATTAAATTAAATTATTGTAACTTTTATATTAAATGATTTATGTCTGATTAACGGCAATAGGCTTGAGCTACCAGAAATTTAGGATTGGCACAATAATTATTAATTTCTGTTCCTTATAATACTTCACCTTACTTGTGAATCGAACTTAGAACTTCGCTGCGTCCACTAAGCCAATAAGGCAAATACCATTACAGAATAAATAAAATATGGGTTCCGTACCCATATCTTGTTTTCTTATACATTCTTGTTTTTCTTTCCTCTCGAAACTCATAAATGTTGATTGAAGTATAGGGATTGCCGCGATGCTCTTAACCTTTAGCCGAATTCAAACAATCTTCCTAAGTTAATACTTATGTACTTGTTTTTTACTGATATATAAGGCTGAATTTATACTTCACTTATATTTTGTTTCGATTCATTTCATTAGTACAAAACCGAAGGTAAAGGAAAAAATAAGTTAAAGGAGTTTGTGTGTGAAGTGAAAAGTGTGAGCAAATAAATGCATTATGCGTAAGTAAGAAAATACATTAATGAAGACTTAAATAATAAATAATCACCCATCCAGAGGAAGCGATCACGGCAAGCGATGCTTAACCTGGCTGATCGACTGACCTATATGGGCAACCGGAAATAACTCACACCAGCAAACACTACAATTAGAATTTTATGTTATAATCATAATATTTTTTATTATTCTAATATTTTTATTTATTTGGACAGTTCACATTCAGAAACAGAAAATACAGGTACATGCAATTGCCCAGAAGACTCCCTCCCATAACAGGATATGAAGTAGACAGACTACTAAAGACAATGTATTATAAAAGAGTCCCGGAGAAGACGACGTTACAACCGAAGCCTTGAAACACGGATCTACCACTCTGCTCCCCCATCTAACCAATTTATTCAATACGATTTTGCAAACAGGAAAACTTCCAATTCAGATGTGCCACTCAAACATTATTCTTCTCTATAAAAAAGGGGACAAATGCAATATAAACAACTACAGGCCTATAAGTTTAGTTTCACATATCTATAAGGCTTTCATAAAAGCCATTCATAACCGTATCGACGCAATATAAGACTCACACCAACCGCCAGAACAGGTCAAATTTCGTCCAAGCTTTAACACCACCGACCACCTTCAAACCCTTAATCAGCTAATAGAAAAACATTCAGAATTTCGGAAACCTTTATATCTGGCTTTCGTGGATTGCACAAAGGCTTTTGATAGCATCAAGCACACCACAATATTCTCAGCCTTACGAAGCCAAAATGTAGAGGAAACCTTTATAGAATTGCTTAAAGTAACTTACAACAATAGCACGGCTACTATTAAACTGGACTCTTTAGGCACCACCTTCAAAATTACGAAAGGAGTAAAACAGGGGAATCCGTTCTCTCCTAAACTTTTCACTGCTACGCTGGAGGAGATATTTAAACAACTAACAGAGTTGTGGGCACTGAAGGGCATCCGGGATGGCAGCATAATGGCTCCGTTTCGCAGACGATATCGTTCTTTTTGCTTTTTCTTCAGATCAAATATAACAAATGCTCCAAGAACTGAGCACTGCAAGCCTTAAGGTTGGACTGACAATGAATTGGTCAAAGACTAAAGTCAAGACCAATGCCGCTATACCGCTATGGTCGAGGTCGGTGGATAGGAAATACACTTTGTCGACGAATATACCTGGGCCAGCTAGTTTTCTTCTAAAACAGGCAGGACAAAGACCGACCGTCGCGTCGAAAATGACTGGTCCATAAAAGGGTTAAGTACTCGTAATGTACTCGTATACTGATTGAGGGCGAAAATTGTGGTCACATTACAAATCTACGCACGCACACAGTCGCACACGTATACGGGTCTAGCGTAGTAGGTCCTTGCTCAATTTTGGTTTGTTTAGCAGAAGTGTCACTATTAAATACGTAGTTTTAATTATTTTTGGGTTAAAAAATTACTTAAGTATTTTAAAAATGACAGAAAACGATTAAGTAAACGATTCTGAACAAACTAATTTCATGTTGTGCATTAATTCAGTTGCAAATGTATAATATAAGCCAGTAATAGCGCTGAAATCTATGCCAAATCACTATATCCACGCACAAATGCAAATATGTCTACATCACTATGAGCGTCCACACAATAAATCCACACCCAGTTTTCCCTATAACCCAAACTGTAAGTATGTCACAACACTGTTCCTTTGCAAAATATTCGCCAATCGGTATAGTAAACAACACCATGTATTTGTATTTATGTGTATGTATATGTACGGTCATAAAATTGGCTTGCCCGGTCGCCAATATCTCACGAATCAGTCCGGTGGACCACCTTGTTGACTTAGGACGACTTTACCCTGCCTGATCAAGTCTTATACCATAATCTCGGTCCATAATAATATTTGATAGGTATATTTTATTATACTTTGGTTTGATTATGTAAGTACGTGCGTACTTAGGTATTATGTAGTAAAATTTGATAGTTTGACAGGTGAGACAAAGGTATCTCAAACATATCATGTTAAAAAAACAACTAACTTCCAAAAACACTAAAAAGTGAAAAATAACTTTAATTTTGGAAGTCGGTATCTTTGGATCAGTATTTTAGTTTTTTGCCACCGACATCCGAAATCAAAGTTATTTTTCACTTTGTAGTGCTTATTTTAGGAAGTCAGTTGTTTTTTTTTTTTTTTTTTTGTAAAAAAGTTTTTTATTTTACACTTTTTAGTGGGTCAGTTTCTAAGTCACAATACCCTTATGTCAACACGATAAAATACCAATTGGGTTACCATAATCTACTTGCAGTCAAATGGAAAACGGGAGGAATTCATTTTGTAGTATTAAAAATCCTGCTTATTCTTTTACGTCACCCACAAAAACACCTGGTCATTTTACAAACCTTCGTAGAATTGTAATGAACCTGGTCTAAAATTAAAATAAAAAAGTTAATGGAAAGACATGTGCTGCAGGGCGTGCAGCTAAGTGCTAAAAATGTGTCTGAAATACGTTGCATCTACGCTTTTTACCCAGTAAATTGAATGTAGGCACATTGAATCTCCCGGCTCCCACAAAATGAGGAATCCTTTTAAAAGCAAACCAATGTTAACCATCTATAGACCCCGGTGTTTGCGGAAATTTCACCTTTAATCTTCCAATTGAATGAGACCTTTGATTAAACAGAGATATCAATACAATGGCATTGTTATGCGCTGAATAAAGAAGCTCTAAAATACGGATATTTATTTTACTTCTAACTGAAACAAAAAATAGCACATTAGAGCAGTCAAAATAGGGTGAACTAGAATTAGATAAACTATTTCAACCTCATAGCGAGTGACACGGACTTCTGTTGTTCTCTGAGTGAATACACAAGGATTGCATAATTTGTGATTTGTTCTAAATAGATGTTAGTATCGATTTAGTTAGGATAGGCGCGTTTATCGCTTTGGGTTATTCATCCTGTAATTGTAGATCAATCAATCTGCCTAACCTGTTCCCAACTGTAATGGGGTCGGTTTCCAGTCTAACCGGATGCAGCTGAATACCAACATTTTAAATGGAGTGACTGCCTATCTGACCTCCACAATCCCAGTAATTACTGGGTAACATGATACCCCCTGGTGAGACAGGCTGTCAGACTTTTGGGCTTCTGACGACCCGTAATGACTGCCAAAGATCCAAGAATGACAGCCGGGGCCAACGGCTTAACGTACTTTGCAAAATCCAAATCAAAAGTCATTTATTCAGAATTACATGAGCCAGTTCCCACAAGACGCCCGCCCTTTACCACTTCTTAGTGCTTTAGCTGGGAGGAAAAACTGGCGCAACAAACTCCCCAACAGAAGTACGATGCACAGGGGGGTCTCGGTATGTACACATAGTCACCCATCCACAGACCTACCGCGGCAAGCGTAGCTTAACCTGATCGATCGACCCGTGCGGCAGTTATTACTTAGCCACGAGCCCCTTCTAAACTGGGAGGGAGGATAAGGGGAGGGTCCAATCTGAAGACAACTATGAGAAATGCTCGAGATTTTGTTCAGCAAAGTCTTTGTGAAGTTTTAGTGTCATCTATTTTAGATCTCCTTTTAAAACCTCCCTTATTTCCTAAATATGAAGATGCACGCCACAACCGCTTAGAGCCATGTATCATGCAAAACGAGCAATATCGCCGCATAAAGGATGCTATTACATTGCTTATGCGCGAAAATGAGCAATTCCAGGCTTTCTTACACACGCTAATATTGTAGCAAAATGCAAGTTTTTTATGCAACTTGCTGTACAATATGAGAATACGGTGAAAGGAAATGCAATAGCATTATTCTTGTCTAACAATCACAACAAAGGTGACGGTATGACTAGAATATTAGGGCTTATTATAGATTATTTGAACCAAACGTGACGTCCCGATGGTGTTGTGTGGTGGACACGCGGCCATAGTAAATGTATGTATCGCTACTTTGGCGCCGTCATCTCGTTCTCATTGACGTCCCGTTTACGTGGCGGTGGAAAAACGGCCTTAGGCACCGGATTAAAAAGCTCTCAATATTCCCAATATTCAATGTCACCCTGTGTAAAATTTCTACATTAATTATATCTGTGTTTTTTTATGGTACACATACACAATAAAGAGTATTCTATTCTATTCTGTGAGATTAATCCTTACATCATGTAAGCTTATGCATGAAGAACATTAAATTTGGTCATTGAATGGGGTGGTACTGACTTATGTATTTTTAAAATATCCCAAACCTATTAAACTATATGCATTGGATTTGATTAGGATATCATGAACTGTTGAATTTCGGTGAGTCATTAACTGTATCAATCCATAAAAATATTATAAATGTAACTCTGTCTGTCTGTTACATTTTTGACGCGTTACCTAACAGTTGAACAGATTTCGATGTAGACCATGACATAGCTTAGGAC
Source organism: Cosmia pyralina (assembly GCA_946251885.1). Classification (NCBI taxonomy): domain Eukaryota; kingdom Metazoa; phylum Arthropoda; class Insecta; order Lepidoptera; family Noctuidae; genus Cosmia; species Cosmia pyralina. The sequence continues at coordinate 21,721,610 of OX276346.1, forward strand.
ATAGGATACATTTTATCCCGGTAGGACGTTCCAGTGAGATAATTCCTGACCTCCACACGGGCGAGACCGCGGGCATGAACATTTTTGCGTGCAGAAAAAGAACCTTCAACCCGCCAAACCTTATCTAACTCTCAACAGGCTCATTTCATTACAACTGAAAACAACGTTAATATAAAACCCAACTTTCTAAAAGTATGGTTAGAATTAACTTCTATATCCTTTGATTAGCTCGGCATGTTTTCAAAGAAACTCCTTCTAAAGATTAAACAATAATTAGTCGTCAGGCAGAAAGGCAGGTGTTGTTTATAGGCAAAGTTTCGTCGCTACCGAGGGTTGTCATGGCAACGGACTGCGTAGGGTAAACGTGAGAGGAATGGGGAAATGTGACGTCATAAATCAGGGGAATGTAGGTTTTCACTTCAGTCTTAGCGTATGCTTCGTAAGATAAACCTAACTTTTGTCCAGTTTGTTCATACGAACTAGACATTTATTAAAGAGTATATTACGATATCTGTACGAGGAGCTCGTGGCTAAGTAATGACAGCCGCACGGGTCGATCCATCAGGTTCAGCTACGCTTGCCGGGGTTGTCCGTGGATGGGTGACCATCTTTACACATCGAGACTCCTCCGTGCCTCGGAAAGCACGGTAAGCCGTTGGTCCCGGCTGTCATTTGTGGATCTTTGACAGTCGTTACGGGTCGTCAGAAGCCCGAAAGTCTGACAACCAGTCTTACCAAGAGGTATCGTATTACCCAGTTAATGGGTTGTGGAGGTCAGATAGGCAGTCGCTCCATGTAAAATACTGGTATTCAGCTGTTGCTGTTGGAGTCGGCTTCCAGTCTAACCGGATGCGGTTAGACTGGAAGCCGGCCCCAACATAGTTGGGAAAAGGCTAGGCAGATGATGATGATTACGATATCTGTACGGTTCGTAACTTCGTACACTTGCAGAGTTGTTGTTGTTAAGGTGGTTGTTCAGGTTGAAGCGCGTAGAGAAAAGATCACTTAGTTCCCGTTATGTTTATTACGTATAGTGTATACAAGTAATACTGTTGACGATTCCTTTCTCTAATGTTAGTCACGGCGTAGCAGTAATTGCACTCGCTGATTTATTGATATGTATCAATATTTATACCTAGTATTAAAATGACGCACGTTTGGTGCAAGCCATCGCGTCAGCAAAACATGTACCGTTTAAGACTGTACAATATCAAGTTTAATCATTCCGTTCTACGACTGCCCCCATCTGCATATACAATAATAATTTAATAATAATAATAATTAGTTTATTTTCTCCACAATATTACTCTTAATTGCTATCCTATTTCTACGGTGACATATAGGAGGGGCATTATATTGTGGGAGACTGGTGCCTAAACTAGGCTCAAGGCCTGTATTTCAGGTCACCAGGACTCTTCCATTTATATTTAACATATTATATTATGTACTCGTACAAAAGGTATATAGTTATATATATATTTTTTTTATTGTTAGTTTGGTTAGCAACAGGATGGGAATGAGGTTGAGTGTGCTGCGTGTGTGTGTAGCTAGTGCAGTTAAAGAAGTGTGTGCAGTGGTTGTGTGTGTGTGTAGAGAGGTTGCGTGTGTGGGGGATGTAGTGTGTATACAGCAGGTATGTTTTAAGGAACTCTGCAAATACGCCACTGGCCAAGGCACACACTGCTTCGCGCCCCGTCGCGTAGTGCGGGGCGGCCATAGCAAACAATCTGCGCACTAGCGCGTCCCGCGACCCGACGGAGCGCGGTACAGTGTGATAATCGCCTAAAATAACGATGACCAGTCGGTCCTTAATATTTTTGTGGAAATTATATTTGAGGTTAGATGTCTGTGAAACTTTTAGATCTAAGTATTGTTGCAGACAGAATACGGTTCCACAGTGACATAAAATATCATACAAATAATATTTGTAAGACTATGAATCCTATTCTCCGAAGACTTAAGCAAAGTTGTTCTGTTTTACACCTTTTAATCGAGTCAATTTCCGACCTCATTTCCAGAATCCGGGCCGTTATTAAGAGGTTTCTAACAAAGAGTCCTCTCTTTGTCCCCAATATTGAATTAATTTTATTCTCTAGCTAGCTACACCTTTGTCGTAATAATATCTGTCTCTAAAGACCTTTCAACCGAGACTAGATCGTAAATGGTCCATGTACCCGTAGCTATATGTGCACTTAGCCAATGTAAAGCCGTGTACTCACGATCGTTCGATCTCGAATGTTTGGACTGTATAGTATGACACGCAAAAAGAAATTCTTGAACTACATACGTTATCGAATCGCCATCAACCCACGATAGGCTGCGTATCCGGTCAGCGACTAAAGTCGATCAACACATTTTTTAGACATCGTCTAAAACAAAATTATTCGTGAAAGAAAATACCACCATTTCATTTAATAGCTAAGAGGTAATATTTTTCTCTGTTCCAATTTTAACTAAATATTTAGCTAAATACTCAAGATTTATGTAAAACATTGATGTGTTGATCGACTTTAGTCGGTAACTGTACCTACCATATAATTATATTAAAATTCTCCAAACACCATCTATACAGAACGTACCTACAAATTTGATGGTCATCAATGTTCATGACCATCAAATTTGTAGGTACGAACAATGAACAACAAACAACAACAACAATTAACAACAACAAACACAACACAACAACAACACGCAACACAACAACAATTAATTAACAACCAAACAACAAACACAACAACAACAAACAATTAATTTCCCTGAGTCGAAGCGAAAATGTTTCCGCATCGACTCAGGGAAATTAATTGTTAAGCAAATTGACATTATTTTATGACATTGATTTTAAATTACAAATACAAATACAAATACAAATATTCTTTATTGTGGTACATAGGTAAGCAATAAGTTGTTACATGTTTCCGAAATTGTACACAGCTATGACCCGCCATAATGGCATACAATAATTTTAAAATGGGTAACATTTTAACAGCACAATCAAATAGAAAATTAAAATAATAACAATTTAAATATTTAAATATGCAGCACTTTAGAATTAACGAATATTTTTACATGTCTCAAGGCAACAATTAAAATAACGAGACATAAATTATAAATTCAGTTAGAATTAAATAATACAAATTATGAAATATATACATTTTACTTATCAGGGGAACAATTAAAATTAAATAACATCATCGAGATAATCTTTTAAAGTATAGTAACATTTGTCTAACAGCAACTGAAATAATTTCTTTTTATAATTATGCAAATCTAAATCTCTAATTGTCTTTGGCAATTTATTATATATGTCAGGTATTAGATAAAAAATTCTGTGATTACTTTAACTCACACACTGACTTATTGTTAAAATTTTATGAAAATCGTGTACCTACCTAGTTTTACAATCTTTGTAAATATGTGCACCATGTCTGTCATATCTATCACGTATATTATTTGTCTTTCTGTTTTTTGCTTCATTTTTTAAAATTATTTTTACCTATTGTGGTACTTATTGTAATTTTATTCCAGGTCTACACAATAATCTTATAATTAATGTAAACAAAATATTGTAAAACAGTTTTCAAAGAGTAACGGTCGAGTTTCTTGCCCATTCTTCACCTGAAACTAAATTTTGGAAGGGGCGACTAAAATCAATTCTATTTTATTTTTTTTTTTTGTGAATTTTGACGTTCAAAAGTGCTTTATAAGTGGCTATTTGAAATAAATGGTTTAACTTTGACACCTTAAGACAATTTGCCGCGATAAAGCCATTTCATCTCAACTTACTGTCCAAGAATGACAATTGTGATTTGAATGTCCGGACCGGACAATTTAAGTTAGAAGTTAAGTTGCTTCACAATTAATTTCCCTGACTATACGTTAGTAGCTTACAAGCTAGCTGCTAGCCAACAAGTAAGTTTCGCTTCGTGCAATGCAACTTCTACGGAAGTGCGTACACAGCTTTATTTTGGACTAACTGATTGCAATTTGGATCGTCAGTTTTCCTGGAATCCATTCCACCGTAACGCTGGCGGTAGATTGGAAGGTGTATGGAGCATTTAGCCTTTATTGGCAGGATCCAGTTTCAGAATTCTTTTTCACCGTGCCCGGCTGAAAGCGTGCACCTATTGGTATGAATTTAATATCGTAGCTGAAGTTCAATTTTTTTCTTGTCAAAATTTTGAATATTGAAGGTATACAGTAGTTTAAACTGGTGATTTTTTTGGTACAAAATAAATTGATCCAAAACCATCATCATCATTTTAGCTATAAGACCTCCACTGCTGGACATAGGCCTCACCCAAGCACCGCCAGTTCTACCAGAAGATGTAGCGTTGGAAGGCCTCTCACAAGGTTGACCTATGACCTGGTGAAGGCCGCTGGAATCCTCTGGATGGAAGTAGCAAAGATTTTAGTTAATATAAAGTACTCGTGAAACTCCAATTTGCTGTTAATTTATTATTATTATTATTGGTCGTTCGTCCCGGCTGTCCTTCGTGGATCTTTGACAGTCATAACGGGTCGTCAGAAGCCCGAAAGTCTGGCAGCGAGTATTACCCAGTTACTGGGTTGTGGAGGTCAGATAGGCAGCCGCTCCGTGTAAATTACTGGTATTTAGCTGCGGAGGCAGCTGATGTTGTGATCAGCTTCCAGTCTAACTGGATAGTTAGACTAGAAGCCGACCACAACATAGTTGGGAAAAGGCTAGGCATATGATAATAACAATAAATTGGAGTTTCTTAAATAGGTACTTTCTGAGTTTATCTTGGACATTACTGACATCGGTGGAGAGTCGACATCATGGGTTTGAAACCGCCAACCCACCTTGAACAAGCGTGATGATCAATGCTCGTACCTTCTGAGTATGAGAAGAGGTTTTGCTCAATAAAGTAATAGGTTATTGTTACGAACTGGGGTTCGGGATAAATAAATTTTTACCAATTTACGCCAAAACACTAACACTATATTTAAATAGTCACAAATACTATAATCAGAACTTTGAGCAGAATCACTTGTACGAGTAGTTCACTGTTTCGCATTCCAAACTGTATGGCCACGCAGCACTGGTAGCCCTCTATTTATATAACGAGTGTAAGCTTCTAGAAAGTTCGAGGACATAAATCTAGAATGCTGCTACACATCTAGAAAATTCTGCAAGGGTCCAGAATGTTCTAGAAAATCTGTTACGAATCGACAAATCTTGTAGTTCTGCTACTCGATAACAGATGGCAGTAACGTGTAAGTAACGGTATCATTTAATATTTCCGAAGAGTCACATACAAAATTACCTTAAGTTCGGTTCCATGAAGAAGTAATTTGGTTTTCTTTATCTTAAAAAGCTCATGGGGACTTAAAGTTACGCTATATCCCAGAATATGAGTCAGCTTTTATTCTAGTAACAGAACCTGAAACATTGGAATCATTGAATCGTGAACTTGTAACAGTGAGTAGCCCAATTCCTGATGTGATTGCTACATTCTGAGGAAGGCACGAATAGAATGGAAATTGTATCGAAATAGAATGAATAGCAATTGTAATAGCAAAATTCAAATTGTTCAGTCCAATGTTGAATTAATTAGGTAATCGTTTTTGTTATGAGTTGAAGGTAGATGCAAATGTTCATTTTGTGCTTATGTATTTGTAAGAATCGTAGCAGGTAGCGTTCTCTAGTTTCTACCTACCCCCATGGGAATAAAGGCTCCTTCAAATAGGCGCGACACACGACGCGAATTGCACGCGACATTTATGTATTTACAAGCACTGATAGAAAGATTGGTAAGTATTTGTAATCAGCCTATGTACTATCATTTTGAAATAAAAGGGATTTTTAAAAACCAATGAACGTTGTCTGTCTGTGGTCTGTCCATCTATCATAGTAATTTGGAGAGGAAGTTGTGAAGGACCTTTTAATTGGAGTGACCTCAACAAGTACACATGTCATGTTAATTAAAATATATAATCAATTACCTGAATTAATTAAAGAGCAATAAAAAAATAATATATTATTAAATAAATTAAAACAATTTCTAATATGTAAATGTTATTATAGTGTCTATTAAATGATAGATTTTAAATTAGGTACATGTTTTTATAAAATAATTCCATAAAATATAATCATTAATTAAATGGTGTGCATAATAAAGAGTATTCTATTCTATTCTATTCTATTCTATTCTAATTAAATAATAATCAGTGATCATTAATTGTAATCATTAATTAATATAATCGTTAATTAAATATAATCAGTAGGTACAGTAAGTGCGGGTTACTTTGACTTTAGGGCATAACTTTGGCCCAAATCGAGACAGATGTTAACTGTCATTAAATCCACACAAGGTTCCGCAAGTACGCGTCTATATCACCATATAATAGTTATCGAAAGACATACGACGTTCGAAACTGCTTTATAGAAGAACAGTATTTTCGTAATGGCTCCAAAATTATACAATAAATTGCCAAAGTGTATCAGAAGTGAGGAAAATGTCAGCCATTTTAAAAAAAAGTTGTTCCTGTTTCTAGTTGAAAAGACTTATTACTCGATTGATGACTTTTTAAATGACAAATTATGACTAAATTTAAATTTCTTTGACATTCTAATTAATTAATAATATAATTCAATTACTTTATTTTATGCGGCTCCTGACATTTTTCAATTGCTTCATTTCTTTTATCTTAAACTTTATTAATTATGATAGTAAAAATAACCTGCTTACTAATATTATATTTGTATGCCGATTATTGGCCGAACATACAGATCAGCTAAAATGTATAAATAACACCTTTTTGTACTTATGTTCACAAATAAAGATTGATTTGATTTGATTTGATTTGATTTGAATGTGTGGTCGTGACACTTCGGGCAGTTTATACAGTTGTCTCGATTTGGGCCAAAGTTATGACCTAGAGTCAAAGTAACCCGACCTTACGGTAATCATTGATTATAATCATTAATTAATATAATCAATAATTATTATTATCAATCATTTAATATTATCAATCATTATAATATTATCAACTAAGTAGAATAAACCCTCTTCCTCTCTCCTACTTTTTGCTGTGCCCGACAGGGTCCACAATGATCATATTTTTTGATAAACCTACCACCTAATTTCACATGTGGAAGCAATAAATATATTGAGTATTGAGTATTAGAGCAGATAAAGAAATATAATTACATAAAACATAACATCACGCCTGTATTCTCCAAAGGATTAAGCACAGCAGTGCTATTCTGTACAAATCTCACCGTGAAGACCTAGGTGAAGTGAGTTGTCATTCTACCTTATGTTAGGGATTGACACTATTGACAGCTCACTCCACGCTCACTTCACCTAAGTTTTCACGGTGAGATTTGTACAGAATAGCACTGCAGGTGTAACTATAGTACCCCCACATTTCACCACTTATGTTAAAGTCCCATGTAATAGTAGGCGAGCCTATTGCCATCAACCGGGCACAAATTTGCTTCTGAGAAATTATAGATAGGAAAAGCTAATAACACTTACTCGTAGCTTGACCTGGGAATCGAACCTAGGAACTCATGCTCAGCAGTAGCGCTTGCTACAACTAGACAAGCAAGGCAAAATAAAAAAAAAATAGTTTACCTTATTATAATTTCGTACGTAGTAGGCAAGTCTCTTTGGAAATACTCTGAAATGGACCAAAACATCCGGTTTTCTCGTTGAAGCTAAAAACTGATGTTTTAGGAAAATTACAAGAAAATATTGTGTTGAAAATATAAGTCAATCAATCTGACTAGCCAATCTGACCTCCACAACCCATTAACTGGATAATACGATAACCCTTGGTAAGACTGGTTGTCAGACTTCGGGCTTCTGACGACCCGTAACGACTGTCAAAGATCCACGAACACACAGCCGGGACAACGGCTTAACGTGCTTTCTGAGGCACGGAGAAGTCTTGGTATGTAAAGATGGTCACCCATCCACGGACCGACCCCGGCAAGCGTAGCCTGATGGTTCGACCCGTGCGGCTGTTATTACTTAGCCACGAGCTTTTCCCTGAAAAAAACTTATAAGTATCATCAGTAAAATGTCGTGGTATTTTTCCTAAAAACTTTAAGTACCACGAGCTAGCAACACTTCAAACGAAACCAATACAGGAGGCGTCCTTAATACTTGAACCCACGCAAACATTTTAAAAAGAAATTCTGACCTACCAGTTCGTTGACCTCTTATTTTTATAACAAAAATTGTTTACTCTCATTCGTTCACCAATATAGATGTTTCCATTTTATATCAATCTGTAAAATGAACTCATCCCCTTTTTTACCCGACTGCGCCAGAAGGAGGGTTATGTTTTTCGAGAGTGTGTTTGTATGTATGTATAATTATTTGGCACGCTCTGCGGCCTGAACGGCTCGATGGATTTTAGCTTGAGAAGTGTCGTTAGATTCGTATTTACTGTGAGAGTGACACTGGGTATAGCAAAATGAAAAAAAAAACAAAATGGCGGATTTTTAGCGCCAAATTATGTCTTAAATATTTTTTTTTTTTCAAAACCTGTTGACTGGGGTATCAAAATAAAGGGTTTTAAAAGGTGATTACAATAAATAATAAAACTAAAAAATAAAAAAAGTAATTAAAAAACCCGACTGCGGTAAAAAAACTTAAGTTAAAAAAACTGAATAGCTAAAAACAAGCCCATTTTATATTAGGTCTTTACCTATGAAATTGCCGTTCTGCAGTACTGGCCATTTCAAATCAAAATAATTTTTGTTTGGCTAAGAATTCTAATTTCAAATTAATTTTATTTTACAAACATGGATTTTTTTCCCAAAAGTAGTCATTTGTTTATTGATTAGTGTTACATTTTCATCGCATTTCAATCTTTTTCGTCATCGTGGATACGTTAAAAATTCGAGTAATTATGGAATATGAGTACCGTCGTGGCAGCAACGCGGCACAAGCGGCACGCAACATCAACGACGTTTACGGAGCTAACACTACAAACCAACGCACCACTTGTTCTTGGTTTGCTCGCTTCCGTTCTGGAAATTTCGACCTGAAAAATGAACCTCGCGGTCGTCCGAAGACTTTGGTCGACAATGACGAATTAAAGGCGATTGTGAAAGCTGATGATATACAATCTACGGCTGAATTAGCAGCAGCTTTCGACGTTGGCGTCAAAACAATATTGGTCCATTTGCGTCAAATTGGCAAGGTAAAAAAGCTTGACAAATGGGTGCCCCACGAACTCAATGATCGCCAGCGCGAAGTACGCGTTGAGACGTGCCTTGCACTGCTCAACAGACACACAAATGAAGGAATTTTGAACCGCATTGTTACCTGCGATGAAAAATGGATTCTGTTTGATAACCGCAAGCGCTCAGCAAGTTGGTTGGATCCTGGTTCAGCACCTAAACAATGCCCTAAATGAAAACTTACCCCTAGAAAAGTGATGGTCACTGTTTGGTGGTCTAGCGCCGGTGTGATTCATCACAGCTTCTTACCAAACGGGGTGAGCATTACTTCAGATGTGTACTGTGAAGAACTAAACACAATGATGGAGAAGCTGGCACATCTCCAACCAGCATTGGTCAATCGCTCGTCTCCGCTGCTCCTGCACGACAACGCGCGACCTCATACTGCACAGCAGACGGTCTCCAAGTTGCAAGAACTGGGGTTAGAAGCTCTCCGTCATCCGCCCTATTCACCAGACCTTGCGCCTACAGACTACTACTTTTTCCAGAATTTGGATAACTTCTTGGCGGGAAAAAAATTCAATACCCGAGAGGCAGTACAAAATGCCTTTGAAGAATTTGTTGCCTCCCGTCCAGCTGATTTCTTTAAGAAGGGCATCAATAAACTGCCACTGCGTTGGCAAAGATGCATTGATTGCATGGGTGATTACTTCGATTAATACAAATAAAAAATGCATGAAAAAAATTCGTTTAAATTTTTTCATACAAAACGGCAATTTCATAGGTAAAGACCTATTATTAAATAAATGTTGGAAGCAGGCGGGACCCATTTAAAAATATAGTAAAAATGGTATGGGTCCCGCCTGCTTCCAACATTTCTTAAATATAAAATGGGCTTGTTTTTAGCTATTCAGTTTTTTGAACTTAAGTTTTTTACCGCAGTCGGGTTTTTTAATTTTTTAAATTATTTTTTATATTTATTTTAATGAAGTGAAAACTTCTTTAGGCGCGTTGAGCGATTTGTGGTAAGGATAAATCTTACAGGTTCGCGTCACCGCGTCACCGCGACACCGTGACAGTAAAATAAGCTAGTATTATTTTTATATCACTTGCTGCTAGTAGTTATGAGTATGTAAACAAAGCATGAATGCAATGCATTGTGGTATGGCATGTGGTATGCAAAATTGTGGTAAATGTTTTTGCCCTGCGGTCGTCACTAATCAGGGATGTCATATTTCAACCATTCTCATTCTTCTTGTCCACAAAATAAAACAATGTTACACAATATTTTCGATATTTCAACATAAACATCAAAATAACAAAACATAGGTTAACCTAGCTCGTAGGCATGTGAATATCGAGTTTCAAAGTCTTGTTTTCTGCGTCTATCGATTTTTTTTTAAGTTTGGTTATATTGCTCTTTGTACACGCTAGTAGGTAATATACATTTACTGAAATAGACTGAAAAAAACACAGGATTTTTGTATTCAAATGGCTAGAATTGAATTTTCATTCAGTTAGAATTCACCTACGCTCAACCTCCTACTCAAATAATAAGGGAATCTATCAGCTTAAAACGTCGATATATGCCAACGGCCTTGGGTAGTCAGCTTGCGTGTTCTGTGCTGAGCTCACGCAACGCGTTGTACGTCCAGCCAGTAATAGGACTCGCCCATCGAGGAGAGCTGTTCCAAATTAGACGCATTAATAATTTATTAAACATAAAACAAAAAGTATTATATTAAAACACGTATACTAAAAGATAAATAAATAAATTACCTTTAAAATTGTGAAGGTTTCATAAAATACGCTTGATATTTTTTTTGCAAGATTCACATTGTTTTATCCACGTTAGACATAATTTACAAATTAATTAAACTACATAATATATCAAGTTATTAAGAACATAGACTAATGTAACTTTTATTTTTGACAAATCATTAACACTACGTAAGTAGTGTTAATGATTTGTCGAACTGTTCATTTTACTCGTTTAGACGTGATTTTCAGTTTAAAATCATTAAAAGTCGATTACCGTCGCCTTAACAATTAAAGGCACACTTCAACAACCTCATTCCTACAAGCCGTACACGACTCGTCGCATTGTCACATCCCGATGAAAAGCCAGCGCACAGGAATGCCTAATACCTAGCTTTAAAGCGCTGTATTTTTAAACCCCTGTGTTCTATTGTGTCCATAAAGCTTAGGCTGCACTGACAGACCGCAGCAAAAGAACAAAAATCCGCTGTCCTGTTCACAGGCTAATGCAACGTGTTGCAGTCGTTTGCAGAAAAGGGTGTAATAATTCATCTAAAGTGTGTTACATTGCAGCGCTGTTCGCGAACAAATTCTGATCATTTCCATACTAGGAATAAAAGTGCACACCCGAATAGCACAGTGAGCTATTCCGGTAATTCGACGAGGTGAAGAGGAAATGTTATGCTTTTATGTATCTGTGTTTCGAGCTGTGTGTCTGTCGTATAGTTTTTTTTTTTTAATATTTTTTATAGTCAAGTAGCAGTTCCAAAACGACTTTTTTAAATCATTCAACTGGTGGGCTAATAGACTACAGTATCCTAATTCGGAAAATGTAATTGGAATGCTGTATAACGAATCATCCAGATATGGACAAAATACTTGTAACTGTAGACCATTCAAATATTTGCTCTGAACCGAAACAACTAACAAAAACTTTTCGCATAACATAATCCGTCCTCTTTTACTCCCGAATCAGAACGAAAGGCTTATTTCAGACCACTAATTTTGAAACTTGTGTTATAATTTTAGTGAAAACTTTTTATTTTAGATCCAATAAAACGTGCAACTACATTGCTTTCGATCGCCGTCGATCAATAGCTGGAACCACACCAGACGATCTAAATTTGGATCGACGCTCCACAATCCACGATCATGGAGCGCCGACCGTGGATCGGAGATTTTTCGCACGATCCGTTTTAGGAAATCCGCGATCCTGCCGCGCGCTCTAGAGCCAATCCATCGTTTTACCTAGAATAAGTTCAGTGGTTCAGTTAAACATCCATATTGCCCGATCGTCCGATCCACACACAACCGTCTACGTCACCAAATGACGGAGGCGCGTATGAGCATTGTATAACTGACAGGGTTCGGATCGGCTGCTCCGCGGAGCGCGCGTTCCACCACGTGAGCTCGGATCACGTTGCATTATTTACGTTGTTGAACAGAATCTTTTAAACCAATGACAAGCCAAACACATAAAATAGCAATCGATGACCAATGAAAGGCATTGTGATCGATTGCTATTTTATGTGTTACGCAATTACGCCGCAGTTCGATCCAGTATTGTGCAAGGTAGTTTGGACCGGATTATGTTTATGTTCATTGATCGACCATGAATCGACCTATGTCAGTAGGTACTTTGTTTTGAAAGTCGAGAATTAGCAAATACTCGTTCTCAATCTATCTTGTTGTTGTATATATCTAGTTGTTTCACCTTTATATAATTCAAGCAAGTTACTGCTACATACTGTTTATGGTATGGATCAATGTTCCTTGTTATTCCCTGAAATTGTATAGAGCGATATTGCTCCAGATAGTTCACCTAATTGCTCCGCTGCGTTCGCCGATTGTCACAGGGCAATAAATTTCTCTCAAACAAGCCCATTTATGAGCAGCCCACCTATAAATCTTAGAATTGCTGAAACATCAGATTATCTGGTGTTCAAATACAACTGAAATTCTGCAGATCGTAAAGACACTAAACTTCTGACTAAAATACAGGCTAAACTATACGTAAGACTACATACATATAACTTTATATCAACACGTTGCGGTCCGTTTGGTCTAAAGTTTAGAGCAACGTGCTGAGTCTACATGTAGGTACTGAAATCTCGGAATTCTCCCGAGGGAGACGAGGACGAGGATGAGGGAGACCCGAGAGTCTCCAAAACGATCAATTGCAATTTATCAATTGTAATTGTAGTAATATTGCCAGTCGCATCAATTGCATTTGGCAGAAGATCAATTTGCGCGTGTATATCAATAACGTAAAAATTAACTATTCTGTAAAAAAACTCACCGTGAAAACTTAGGTGAAGTGAGTTTAAAGTGAGGTGTCAATAGTATCAATCCCTAGCATTAGGTGGAATGGCAGCTCACTTCACCTGGGTTAACACAGTGACATTTTTACAAAATAGACCGGCTGCAGTTGATCGTTTCGGGACCCTTAAATAGGTTTTTTAAACCTTTGAGTACCTATGTATGAAAACACAGCCGTACTCTATACAGAGTGGCGATAAGGCTATCACATTATTAATAGTACAGCCGTTTACTTGTTAATAAATGTGTGATAAAACAATAAAATGAAGAATTCTAGCAAAAATACCAAAAATGCATTTTTCAAACAAACAAAATAAATAGCGTAATCACGAAATAAACCAACTTCGATAATATTAGTTTAGCATAATCAGATTATAATTTTCCCACTGCTGGGACACAGGCCACCTCTCTGTGAGACGGAGTGGACCGTAATCCACCACACGGGCCCATTGCGGGTTGGTAGATGTCACGTCTCAAATTATTTAAAGACTACCTCTGAGATAGATCCCAGCTAAGCTCTCCATCTCTATTTGCGAAATTTTGTCTTATGCAGACGATACGGCACTTATAGTGTTTGACAAAGACTGCGAGCAAGCCAGAGATAGAGCAGAATACTCGCTTCGGTTAATAATGGAATGGCTGTCAACTAACTTGCTGACGCTGAATTAAGATAAGACGAAACTAATATAGATCTACGTATTTGATATTAATTTTAACTTGATACCTCCACGCGTTCCTGAAAAAAAGGATCTTGACATACTGACAGACAGTCAGACGGTCAACGGAGTGATCCTATAAGGGTTTTGTTTTTTCCTTTTTAGGTACGGAACCCTAAAAACGTGGTAAAATGTACCGCGTCTAGGGTGTTAATTGTTACCTATATTAAAATAGTGTGCAGGAAGGTACCTTATTTTCTAACTCAAAGAACGTTGTTTAGGGTACATGGTTCCATTTACTGTGATTACCTCATCGCCTCCCTGTAGATTGATAAAGATAGGACCTGAAACATGCCGCCGGGGTCGCGGGTTGTTCGAAAGACATACCGTGGCCCTGGCACAAGCGACTGAAGGAACACGGGTGGGTTTTAGTCAGTAAAAGTCTCACAAGACCTCCCGCTCCACCCAGAACGGGAGAAGTCATTTGATGATTTACCATCCACAAAAAAAAAATCGGCCAAGTGCGTGTCGGACCACGCACAATGAAGGGTTCCGTAGTTGGGATGAATTTATCATAAGAACAAACTTAATATTGTAGTTGAAAAACATGTTCTCCCTTTCTATCAACATTAACAGTTGGAATGGTTGGTTGTTCCGTTTTTTCCTTTTGAGGTACGGAACCCTAAAAAGGATCTGAAACATGAAACTATTGAAATAAAAATTAAAAAAGAGGAATTTTATTGTGTAGTACAAATATGTATGCCTATTATGACAAATGGAACCATGGAACCATGTCGGGAATCGTGGCATCTATAAATTAAAATCACAATTAAAATAATCACAACCTGTCACGCCATGCTGTGTCCTACATGCGATAAGTACAAAATGTTATTATCATACCTAGTCTGATACACACATACACACACCCCCTCACACTCTTACATACTCTATGCTCGAACACTTTAATGTCAACAATAAAGGTAGTGAAGCGATTTGAAAACGGTTAGTAGTCCCATAGGCCACATAACGGTATGCAGTGATATATTACCGTATGGTAAAGGTCATTCTCACACCACTTCTGCGACTCATAAGGTCGTATATCATTTCAAGGAACCCTGCAACACGGTAGGAAAACCTTGAATGTTTGACCTTTTTACTTTCATGTTGCTCGATAAGTTTTCCAGGCTTATGAAAATCACTGCAAAAATATGCAGTTTTTTTTAAGAAACTAGCTCATGCTTTGCAATGCCTTTTAATTTTTTTTGCTAGGTACCTTTGCCGGTGCTCTCACAACAACTTACCAATGTTTAATCACAATCGGTCGAGTCATTCTATAAGATTAAAGACTCCCACAGACAGGCGCGACGCTACGGTGCGACGATTCTGGTAGAACAATTTAATTAATTTTAATTTTAAGACATTTTTTTTTATACGTAGAAGATGGTTACTGATGTATAAGAACTGTATTGTATTTATAAAATGGTGTACTACTATTATTATAAGAAAGCCTTACGGAGCGACTTAGTCTTGCTGATCAAGCTCCTTAAATAAAGAATAAAAAAAAAAACTTATTTCCATGAAATTTTCATAGAAATTGTTCTACCAGTCGCGTCGCCTCTGATTGCGAGAGGGTTAATTCCTCACATCCATTTTATTTATTGAGTGTTTTAATTTTATATGAAAGAAAGAAAGAAAGAAAATACGTTTATTTGCGGTAAACATAACATTATAACATATATCAATTCGTCTTGCCTGATTTACATGGGACGATTTAACTGCCGTGGCATACTTATCTTAGTTTGAAGAAACAATAAAAGTTGCACCGTCTAAGGAGTGTTTAGACGACGGAAGTCATTTGTAGCTTCAATTTTATTGTCTGCCATAGGCAAGAAACTTACATCCTGTAAATGAGACTTTAAGTATACACTTTCAAGTATATTTTTTACATGATACACCAGAGCGGCATAGTGACGGCATCAAACCAGGTTGGATGAAGACCTAGCCATTACCAATATCGAGGTGAAAGGTCAGGCAGATATTAGTAAAATACTGCTAATTAGTAAAACTGTAAAATACTATCAGCATGAAAGTAGAAAAAGTTGTATGCTAGGTATACACAGCCAGAATAGTTATGATGAAAACAATAAAGAAACTGATGCAAAATTCTCATAATTAGTTTGTATTCACGAGAATTTTGGATTAATTATTTGGTCTATAATATTTCGAAGAACATCGATAAATTAAGCCTTAATTAGAACATGATTAATATTACCAATTAGAAGCACATTTTACTCATAGCCCGTTTAAATCAATTATCCTTCAATAGCGTTAAATTCTTGGCATACGTTCGGATTTACCACAATAGCTTGCTGGGGTTGAATTTGACCCTATGACCTTTTAGGTCGATGATTGACACGCTTTGGTTCGATGGTTAGGTAATTATTTGCAACTTAAAATGGTGATAAATACTAGCTAGTATTAATTAATTAATTATGTATTACGTTATATTAGGATATTATCCATCATCTGAAAATAGTTAAATTATGTAAACTAATCTGAACCAGCACTGATGTATAAATTAGGAAAATGAGGTTCGCGCTTCTCGACGTGGACCACATAAATTGTGTTAACGCACACAATTGATCTTTGTCACAATCGAACTGGCGTTTGTGTAGCACGTTAAGTAAAATTACCGTAATTATCTAAATAAGCAGCAACAATGCCTTCCTGTGTTTTCAAAATGTGCACAAATAGTTCAAAAACCAAAAACAAGTTCCACGGAATTACTTTTCACTCGTAAGTACAGCTAAAAATGTTAATTTGTTGAAAATTACAATAATAATATGTAGTGTTTGCTTCGCCATGTTTGTGAGAGCGAGATAGACATGCAATGTCATTTCATAATCGTAAACATTCAGCGGCTAACGCAATTTCTCTTGCACGACAGCGCCGGCTCCTATCTCTGTCATTATCTATCGGTAACTGTAGGTTTGCGACTGTGATCACAGATGTGCGAGTTCCAGTACATGTAGTCGTGCGCCGAGTGCAGGTTTAGTGATTGCGATGTTAGTGCGTAACATATCTTCCTTTAATATATCTATGTGAACCAGTATATAATGTGTTTCAAACCCGACGAAACAAATCTTGACGGCCATGGCATTCACTTATATACGTCTGTTTACTCGAGATGTATTTAATTTAGTGATATAGGGGATGAAATTTTGTATGGGAAACCCAGCATTTCTTAAGTTAGGGATATGAAAATTCATATTTATGCTTTTGGTAGGAATTATAGAAATATGCGGTTCAGATTTTTTGAAAAATCGATAAAAAGAATTGAAAATTTTAAAATAGTATTTGAAAATTTTTGTGTACCTACCCTTTTTTAAGAGATTTAAGGGATTGGAAATGTAGTCATAGTTCGTATCTTGAGGTAACATTTAAAATATTTAATTGTCTAATAAACACAATTTATTTCATTAAGCTAGCATTTTAGTTTCCGAGACTTTCAGGTCTTCGCGTCTCATCTTCATGTGACCCTAATTCATTACTCTCGAGCGTATATGACTTCAGCAAATCCTTGAAATGTAAGAGTAATTAAAATTATACTGTGTATACGCTTCACTAATGGTACAAGTATACTCGTATGAATACAAGTATATATTGTTTTTTTTTTTTTTAATAAAGAATAAAGAACAATATAATTTTATTCTACACTGCGTATTGGAATCAGAAAATTGATCCCAATTACGCATACTCCGTATTTTATTTCATGCAGTGATTATTTTTATACCTACTTCTGTTTTATTTTTCAAGTCGAGTTCGAGGGTTCAGTTCAAGAATCATTTTTGCTACTTCAAACAAAAGGTATATGTATACTCTTATTGACTGGTATCCAATACAAGGCATAAAATATAGATTACTAGCTTTTGCCCGCGGCTTCGCCCACCTGGAGGTCGGAAATTAAACTCAAACTCAAACTCAAAGCAGTTATTTCAATTAAACCAATTACAGGCACTTTTGAATTGTCAAGGGGTCGGTCAGTCAGAAAGATGAAGATAGGCGCCCATTCCAAAGCGTAGTAGGTACTGTAAAGCATTGATGCTTTGATCAAGCCTCGTTGAGATAATACTGGCTGACGTTCGATCATTCAAATAAGGAATATCGTCTGTCAAGGAAACGATCCTCGTTTTCTTAACAAGATGACATATAGAATCTGGTCAAGGCTCGGCATAGAACTAATTTAGTAGGAGTATTAATTGATATTTGATCTGAGCTTTAAATGCAGAGGGCTTCAGCCCCATTTAAATAGAGTCCCTCTTGTATTATTTAATAGTTTAGTAAATATCCTACTGTGAGGTTCGAGGCTTCACAGTACCTATGGAGAAGAACGGGCAAGAAACTCCACGGACACTCTTTTAAATCAAGATATGGTTACAAAATAATGGTTACATCATTCATGTTGAAATTTTACATGTGAGAACGATGCAGCACGTTAAAAGCGTCCTTAAAAAAAAAACAATTCAAATATTTAAATTAAATTAAAATAAGCCGTGGCCGCTAAGGTATGACCAGCCTTCACTGATAGCGCTTGTTCACGAACCTGACGCATGGCTTAGCTAAATGATCCAACACGCGCCACCATCAGCGAGACATTGGAGTGAGCGTCACATACTCTCAGCCGTCAGGGCACATTCAAGTCAAATAAAGACGTACCCAGTAAATGGTAGCTTTAGAGTATGTACATAGTACTCACACATGTGCTATGCAATTATATAATACAAAGGAGATTGAGTCTATACAATGCAATGATAGTCTTACAATCTTCAGCAGCTCCAACAGTATCTTCAAATGTTAATTAATTAGTTGTGGTTGTGGAGCAGGACCAGCATTGAGCCAAGCATTGTTATCAGTTATGTAATCCCCCAACTTATAATATGCCTGCCTGCATAGTGTGCGTTTTATACAAGTTTTGAATTTACTCTCATTGAGTTGAAGTATGTGTGGAGGTATTTTATTGTAACATTTTAACCCCATGAACGACGAGTCTACTTTAGCTAGTCTGAAACCTGGTTGAGCTATTACCCCACGGGAACGCAATCCCGGTAGTACGGGATAAAAAGTATCCTCTACCCTAATCCAGCACCCTAATTGCGTAACACATCACCAATCGGAGTTGGTTTCATTTTGAAACAAACTGCTTATCCATTGCTTCGAATATGTTCGAAAAATTTGTCTGCTCGACAACGTAATAACACAATGAATGTTGTTGAACTGTCAAAATGAAACCAACTCCGATTGATAATGTGTTACGCAATTAGGGTGCTGGTCATAGTCTACCCATGTACCAAATTTAATTCAAATCCGTTACTAATAAATAAATAAACAAACAAACTTACATTCGCATTTTTATTATTAGGTAGGACAGGATTAGGATTAAAAGCGTGACACGCGACGCGAATCACACCTGACACCACAACAAACCAAGTTGAATACCAAGGGCCATGTGCCGCGCGCCGCGTGTATTTGTATCGCGTGCGATTCACGTCGTGTGTCAAAAGCAGCCTTCAAAGAGGCGCGCTCTTTGAAGGCTTCTTTAGGCAACTATCCCGTGCTCCTGATTCATGGTGGCAGCAAGTACAACGTAAGCTTTTCGTCGCTTTGGAATCAGATGTTGGATGATGATGATGTTGGTTTGGATGGATGTTTAACGAATCGCATGTAAACTGTTTCTATTATACAATGCGAAAACGTTGCACATCCCTGGTACGCAGAATTCGGGCTAGCTCCAGCGGAATCCTGAGGACAATCGCACAGTGGCTCGACTGTCAGTACCTGAACCACTGCTCTATGGTTCACGTACTGAGCAATCGAAGTTTGTAATTATGTTTATAACAATTATAATAGGTCTTTACCTATGAAATTTCCGTTTTGTATGAAAAAATTTAAACGGATTTTTTTCATGCATTTTTTATTTGTATTAATCGAAGTAATCACCCATGAAATCATTGCATCTTTGCCAACGCAGTGGCAGTTTATTGATGCCCTTCTTAAAGAAATCAGCTGGACGGGAGGCAACAAATTCTTCAAATGCATTTTGTACTGCCTCTCGGGTATTGAATTTTTTTCCCGCCAAGAAGTTATCCAAATTCTGGAAAAAGTAGTAGTCTGTAGGCGCAAGGTCTGGTGAGTAGGGCGGATGACGGAGAGCTTCCAACCCCAGTTCTTGCAACTTGGAGACCGTCTGCTGTGCAGTATGAGGTCGCGCGTTGTCGTGCAGGAGCAGCGGAGACGAGCGATTGACCAATGCTGGTTGGAGATGTGCCAGCTTCTCCATCATTGTGTTCAGTTCTTCACAGTACACATCTGAAGTAATGCTCACCCCGTTTGGTAAGAAGCTGTGATGAATCACACCGGCGCTAGACCACCAAACAGTGACCATCACTTTTCTAGGGGTAAGTTTTCGTTTAGGGCATTGTTTAGGTGCTGAACCAGGATCCAACCAACTTGCTGAGCGCTTGCGGTTATCAAACAGAATCCATTTTTCATCGCAGGTGACAATGCGGTTCAAAATTGCGGTTTTTTTTTGTGGTTTCATTTGTGTGTCTGTTGAGCAGTGCAAAGCACGTCTCGACGCGTACTTCGCGCTGGCGATCATTGAGTTCGTGGGGCACCCATTTGTCAAGCTTTTTTACCTTGCCAATTTGACGCAAATGGACCAATATTGTTTTGACGCTAACGTCGAAAGCTGCTGCTAATTCAGCCGTAGATTGTGTATTATCAGCTTCCACAATCGCCTTTAATTCGTCATTGTCGACCAAAGTCTTCGGACGACCGCGAGGTTCATTTTTCAGGTCGAAATTTCCAGAACGGAAGCGAGCAAACCAATAAAAAGTGGTGCGTTGGTTTGCAGTGTTAGCTCCGTAAACGTCGTTGATGTTGCGTGCCCCGCTTGTGCCGCGTTGCTCCCACGACGGTACTCATATTCCATAATTACTCGAATTTTTAACGTATCCATGATGACGAAAAAGATTGAAATGCGATGAAAATGTAACAGTAATCAATAAACAAATGACTACTTTTGGGAAAAAAAATCCATGTTTTTAAAATAAAATAATTTGAAATTAGAATTCTTAGCCAAACAAAAATTATTTTGATTTGAAATGGCCAGTACTGCAGAACGGCAATTTCATAGGTAAAGACCTAGTATTATAAGGAGGTAGATATCGCACTAGCGCGCGCAAATTGTTGTGGACAAATTCAGACAATTGTTGTAATTTGATTTAGTCAGCTAATAGCAGCAAGCGAAACAAAGCGTATCCGTGGCGTGACAATAATATAATTATCTTTCTATATCATACGTTTCGTATTATCTATCGCAGTCGTAGTTGAAAACTACTTTAAGTAGGTACACCTTAGGTTGGGGAAAAAGTCTTTTCGCATTATAGTATGTATGAACTTAAAATAAAATCTCTTACTATTTGTATCTGGCTGGTTTTGGTATCATTGAAAGTTTAAATTTTAAAGAACATAATTCTAAATTCAAATTAGGAAAATGTGTGATTTTCTTTTGTTTTTCGTACTGTCAAGATGAGTGAATCTAATGAAGAAATTCGATACATTTTAAAATTTTAGTTCTAGAAACGTAAAAATGCAACGCAAGCCGCGAAAAAAATTTGCGATGTTTGTGGACCCAGTGCAGTGTACCTATTAATAGTGTAATATTATGTAAGTACATTTGTAATAACAAAGCAACGATATCTGAACACCGCTTAGTATGAACGTAGCGTCTTTCCTTTATACATTGGTTTATATGAAGTCTCTTTGATTGTGTTTCTAAATAGTGCCTAATATCATAGTGCTATTGTTGGTCAAAATAAACATTTTTGATTTAACTTGGACGGAGATTATCCATAAAGATTGCAATATATGTTAGCTCAGTAAACAACACAGCACAAACCAAACTAACAACAACTTTCTTGTCTATAATTGTGATGGTATTTTATTATTGTGTATAAAGGAAGAAAGGACATGGCTATTAGCGTCCATTACCATCCATTTACAAGTCCAACAAAAACATGTATTTATTCAGGTGTACAAGCTAGTAAAGACTCGGAAACACATGTTATATTTATAATCACTCGATAAACTTCCAAGTATTTTGTTTGAATTTCCCATAGGAACCATAATTTCGGTATAGGTTTGATGGTAGGTGGAAGTGTTCTCAATTTATTGTGTGTTATTGTGACAGCCATGCTGCTTTCGTTTCAGTCTTGAAATGTTACAACGGGTTGGCGAGATTGAATATAGCCTTGTTATACTGACACTTATTCGGAAGGAGTTGAGATCAATACAAGTTTTAAAAATAGAATCTGTTTTTTCCCTTTTAGTAATACGCTTTTTTATTAGCTTCACCTGTATGTATATTTGTATGCATGTATGTTTGTATGTAATGGAATCTTTGAACTCGATTTTTACCCACTTTAAATGGTCAGATGAATTCGAAATTTTGCACACTTAACAGGGCCCGATGACAATACAATAATTTAAAAATTTTGTCCCATTATTCTGATGATGATCCTATCAGGATTAACGATTTTATCTCAAAAATTTTTTAAATAAATTATACTTTAAAAAAACTAAAAAACAAGCTTTAATACCATTAAACTGAAATAAAAGTAAAAAAAGCGTGGGGTGCTTTCGATTTTAGTTTTATAAACTATAATTTATGATATAATTATGCTTCATAGGGAGTGAACACCTTCAATGACAATTACAGTACAACTATTTTCTTAATGTCCCTCGGCAAACTTCGTGTTTTGTCAGTCGACGGATTTCTCAGTTACCTTTTGCACTTGGTGCAGACCGGATGAGAGTGTCCGGTCTGCACTAGACTTGGAAGTTGTTAATACTCTTTTAACTTAATGAAAGCTGCTAAAATTTGACAAAACACGAAGTTTGCCGAGGGACATATAGCAGTTGTACTGTAAATAGAGCCCCAAATAATTTTAATTGTAAGAAGCTTATACATTTTTGAGGGATCTTAAACTCGGGTTGTTCTTAATTAATTTTATGTGTTTGTGATGTGTATTTTGGGACTTGGTGCCTTATAAATAAATAAATATTATGGATTTTCAAGTCAGTTAAAATATTACATAATACAAACATACCTGCATACACTTACGCCTTGGTCCCATGCGGGTAAGCAGAAACTACAGAACGCCACCTGCTACGATCCTTATATACTCCTTTTGCCACGTTTACTTATTACTTAGCATGAAATTTACCGAAGTGCCATTAGAAAATTTTGTAATAAAGAAGTAATTCACTTTTTGACAAATGACATTAACAGCACGTGACATTAAAAAAATTTCTTCAGTTCATTTCATAAAAACTTGACTGTTCGTACTATTGAAACGAATGTAGTAGACAGATAACAAAGTTTAAATTAATAATATCGTATGAATTTTGAAATCCTGTATATTTTATAATCCATTTGCAAACAGACACGATGTTTCACATCTGTAACTGGAACCAAATTTATCAACTTAACGGGCAAAATTGATGCCTGTTCGAACCATTAAATTGATAGCTGTAATTAAAGAAGCACTACATTGAATTGCACCAATTAAAATCATCATTTGTCTGCATTGAATTGCTGAAAAATATCAGTGGTGTGAACCCATCGTTGTAGCAATTGAATTTAATGAAAACCATAAAATTTAATATAATTATTTTATATTTTGTGAATAATTTTTAATTTATGCAAGAAACTGCAATATTTCTAAGTGTCACGAAAATTTTCTAGTAGCGCATCCCCTGGTAAAGTAAAATGTCTTGGTCCCCACAAGCTTAATCAAATGTCAGAAAGATCAAGTAGGGGAATATCCCCCTTCCCCCTTAGTAAAGAGGGGAACATAAACATGGTAGGGTAAATTAAATAGGTACGCAATTAATTCCGCAAGTATAAATTAAATGTAAGCAGTGATTTATTCCAGAAACTCATTCTTGACTTTCAATGGAGGTAAATAGAAAAAAAATCTTGAATTAGCTAGAAATCATTCGAGTATTTAAAGTAGGTATTTAATCACTCAATCAGTTAATGTTTACGCCCTTTTGCATGAAAACAATTACCTAGTTTATTAGCACTTAAGGTGTTAGAATAGTTATAGAAGTGTTTTGTCAATTTCTTTCGAATTATGATTTGAGTTTGAACAAAGAAGACAGAACACTTTTTTAACTAAAATAGGTTAATAGAGCCTTTTAATTTTTTATGAATAAGGGGGTTAATTTTTTGTCTGTCACTAGGTAGAAATTGACTGAAATATACCTATGTTGTTTTGTTGTTGTTTTAAGTATTCACCATTGATCTAATATGAATGATTTAAAGAATTAAATGCTTATAATATAAAGGTTGCATCTGCCTTAAAAGGAACTTCGTTTAAATTGTTCCTCCTCTGAACTAGTAAGTATTACTAGTATTTCTTCCAGATGCCTGGATTCGGGTAGATTTAAAGGTCCCTGGGGAAATCAGAAGTGTTACAGATAGCACGGGCCTTTCATCGACCACCATTACTCGTATAAATAAAAATTTTCCACGGATAAAATTAAAAACCATTCGGAATTAGGAAGCCACGGAATTAAGTAAAGCTGCCTTAATTTAGTTGAAGAAGATTTATCACCGGCTTAGGTACTTTCGGAATGAAACAAAAATGCAAAGCTGTTCCGAAATTCGTAGACAATTTTTGCAAACACAAACTGAGGAATGAGTTATTGTAGTAGACTTCTAACGGTTTCTAATGGAATGGAGCATACTCGAACAACACTTTTTTGCCGCTTATAAACCAAACAAAAAAGTTTTAGTGACCTAGTTTTAGAATTAAGATATCCATCATCACATTTTTATAAACAGTAACATGGGTAAACGCGTTAACCCATCCAAAGTCTGACCGGCAAGCGCAACGTAACCAACTTCGCAGATAAATCGATCTTCATGGATTTTACTTAGCCACGAGCCCATTTAGCTTAGATTTTTATTAGCTCTACCCGGTGACAAATAAACCTATATATTTCTTTAATCAATTAAAAACGCCAGAAAACCCTATAGAAATACTCATTTATTTTTGTCCTTGTTAGGAATCTCATCATATTCCACCTGTACGTCATTTGAAATCTTTTATAAATCTCAACAGCAGGTAATATTTTCGGTAGTTGGGTTTTCATATAAAATTATACGGTTTCCTGCTTATCCAGAAATTATATTGCTCTTTATGGAAAGCAGTTTCGCTTCAAGGTTTTTCAAAATGCGTATTTTGATGGCGTTCCAAACACGCGATATGTGGATGCTTTTGTTATTAAAATAGAATAGAATAGAATAGAATACTCTTTATTATGCACACCATTTAAATTACTGGTTACAATTTTACAATGTTGAAATTTTACATACGAGTGACACAATGGGCGGTCTTATCGCTAAAAGCGATCTTTTACAGACAACCTTTGGATGGAGTATGGGGACAAGGAGAGACAATTCTGTAGGTAGTCCGTGGTGTACCATATACATATACAACATATACATACATTAATAAATTTATATATATATATATATATATATATATATATATATATATATATATATATATATATATATATATATATACTTATACAATAATAAACATGAAACAAGAGCAAGGAACTATATATGTGATAATGACGTTTAAAGAGAGAGGAAGTGTTTTTTTACCAGAATTTTAAAAGTGGCCAAAGTTTGAGCTCGCCTTATCAACACTGTGTGTATTAAATGTGTATGTTAAGTCCTGAATTAAGCTGCTACACGATTGTTGACATATGCTTGCACTGACTGGACAGGTCCACTCATATTTGAATGGTTCTTTTCTCCAAAGACCATTTCAGACATGGATCTATATGGTCCTCATGATCTGACCAAGATTATGTCTGGACTTTAAAAGAGACTTTGCCCCTGAGTTTGTTTCGCCATTTCTTCTCATGGGTAGTAGTTGGGAAAAGGCAAGGCAGATTGATTGAGTGAATTTTGCCAAAATATTTTGTATAATTATTATTTTGTAAAAATTAAGTTGAAGTGAGCTGTCAATAGTTTTAATCCCCTAGCATCAGTATGAATGACAGCTTACGTCAAGTTCACGTCACCTAAGTTTTCACCTTGAGATTTTAACAAAATAGACTCACTAACAGGTGCATGATTGAGGACCGTGATCGATTACAGTTTTGGTTTACTAGTTTACCATACATTACACAAGGCTGAATAAATGACATGTAATATTCTCAAATGACATCTACCAATCAATCTGCCTAGCCTTTTCCCAACTATGTTGGGGTCGGCTTCCAGTCTAACTGGATGCAGCTGAATACCAGTATTTTACATGGAGCAACTGCCTATCTGACTTTCACGACCCATTAACTGGGTAATACGATACCCCTTGGTAAGACTGGTTGTCAGACTTTCGGGCTTCTGACGACCCGTAGGTAACGACTGTCAAAGATCCACGAATGACAGCAGGACCAACAGCTTAACGTGCTTTCCGTGGCACGGAGGAGTCTCGGTATGTAATGATGGTCACCCAGACCATCTTCTCCTCGGACCGTAAGCGTAGCTTAACCTGATAGATTGACCCGTGCGGCTGTTATTACTTAGGCATGAGCTCCTCTGACATCTAACAGTCATACAGATTTTTTTTATTCTACTCACTCTTGTTTAAATTTTTTTATGGAAGCCCATCAAATTTTGATTACTGTATAACATCATTAAAAGAGACTCTAAGAAATGCACGAGCTGAAATTATAATGTTGTTAAGCATCTTCACTTTTATGACCACAGTTCGTCAACATTAAGAAGAAAGTTCAAACTTTATAGACTCAAGTATTTTATGTTCTGCGAAGATGAGGAGTATGACAATGTATAAGTAAGTGTTATGGCTTTTTATAATGGAATATTTGGTAATAAAATAAGGAAATGGGTTTTAATATAGGTCACCTGTTTTTAACGTTTCAAGCATTAATGTACGGTCTACGAGCGATTTGTTGGTGGTAGTGTTTGATTGCTTTTTGGGTGACGTATCTGAGTGTGGAAATCGGTGATTACATTGTTCTAATGGGTTCCCCACCTGTAAAAATAAATGTAAGTGATAGTTGTAAATAAAATAATTAAAAATAAATAATAAAATGTTCAAGCAAATTCCTTTCCCAAGTAGCGGACACATGTAGCCGTTTCGAACTACCATTTTCATCATTTACTAGCTAATTCTCTAATTTCAATAATTCATTCGAAATTCCCATAGAAAATACACTTTCAGTTTTCCCGGATTTTCCAATTTTCCCGGCAACTTTTCAGTAATTTTCTTTCATACAAACCTTGTCCTGACAATTACAAACACAACAAAAGAATTAGCCAAATCGGTGACGAAGAGATGCGCGTACATACATTCGGGAGGAAATGCGGGCGGCGAGACGTTTGAAAATTAGGTATTTGAAGAAACTATTGCTGTGTATTGGACAAATTTAAAAGATATTTCATAAACTGAATAAGAAGGATATATACTACGCCCCTATGTTTTTCTTTTTTCATTAATAGTTGTCTTATTACACTAGGCCTCTGTTGACAGCGGTCTGGATAGGCAATTTTGAGCATTTTTTGAGGGTTCTAGTCCTTATAAAAATAATGTATCATCAAAAAGGAAAACATAGAGGCATAAAAGTAGCTAATGTTTATATTTCTATAAAAAATCATTGCTTTATGGTCATTAACCAGAGAGAAAACAGGCGAGAGCTGTTCTATGGAGAAAAGAGCACCCGCATTTCCTCTTAAGTTTATAGATTAAAATATTGGCAATACATACCTAGTCGGAAAAATAATAAAATGCAAGTAAAAATTTACCTTAAGGTGCTTACATATTTATTTCTTGACTGTACATAGATTGTTTACTACCAAGCAGACTTGAAGTTTTAGCTTTGGCAGTAAGTTAAAATAACAAGTACTATAGGTGCACCTCTGCCGAACCCTTTGCGGAGTACTTTAACATGAAAAATAAACCTCAACTGGAAAAAGAGAAAACCCATTTGGCAATTCAACTTAAAAATACATCGCAACATCTCCAAGAAATCTTATTTATGAGTCTCTGCCAAACTTCTGGCCAGAAAAATGTTTCCGAATACGGAACCACCCGTCACAGGCGCTATGTATTAAATTAAAGCAATTTATAAGTGTTACATTCGATGGTGCCCGCAGTGCGGCGAGGGGTGACCGTGTTTAGGGGACAAAACTTAGGACATTACACTAAAATGTTATAGTGTTGGATGTCAAAATACTGTTTAGGATGCAGCCGCTTTAAGCGCTTGATGTTTTGGGACGTTTCTATTGCAAGGGTTTTATGACTGTCCTTTACTACTTTATAGCTAGATAATTATAGATTACTGTTTACAATCTACATACCTAAATGCCATTTGGAATTTCTCAGTAGCAGCCCGTGGTCTCGATTTGTGCCGGTTTGATGGCAAACAGCTTGCCCCCTTTTACATGGGACTTTAACATTACTGGCGAAATGTTGGTACACCTCTGCCAAACCTTTCGGGGAGTTCAGGCGTGATGTTATGTTATTTTTTATTATAAGTATACCTAAATTTAGTTGGACACAATAAAAATAATGAAAGATTTTAATCGTCCTCCACGACATTGAGTCTGCTTCTATGGACGCCCATAATAGTAAGGCCTGGACTCCACCAAAGCGGAGATGAGACGAGAAGAGAGGAGATGTGTTTTAACAACCAATAGAATTTAGTTATTCATACATCGTCTCGTCTCCGCTCAGCTCGAATAACGAAATCGGATTGGTTTATTCAAACACTGTATCTTTTCTATCCTCTCTGTTTTGGTGGAAACCGGGCCTAAAACGGTGATACCTTTGTTGAGTCTACGTAATTTTAATGAGAAAGATAAGCTGATAGGATAAGAAATATTCACATTGTCATTGTTTTGTCAATCGTCACAATGTTTAATTGTCACATTTAAGATTTTGAAGGTAATCTTGAGGTGTCTAGCAATGCAATTTAACGATTGTTACAACAGGTTTACCTGCAGCTGCATAAATACGACTATATCTACTTACTGCTTTATAATAAGAAATTCTGCTTTCTACAAAAATATCACATTTATTCAAAAGAATTCCTCAGCTTCTAAAATCAATAATGAAAATTAATGGATATTCAAAAGAGGCTATTGTGCTATTACAAAAACAAAAGACTTACAAGACTAACTTCTTCAACTTAACGAAGCGAACATCCACGCTTATAATATTCGTCTCACGTAAAATTAAATCAATGATGAATTATGGTGATTCAGCGGAAAAGCTATAAAGCCGCTGAATTGTACGATGAGTCACCGACCGGCGCCGTCTAGTCGACTGCCTCCGATGCAAGAATGCCTCGACGTCACCCTAACCAATGTAACAAGACCTCTAACAATGCTTTAAACTATATTCACCCTACTACAATACACAAGACAAAGAATCGAAGACAGCTCTTACAATAATGGACACCTCTGTTTATTTTTATCTCCTGCATGCTTGAGGTTGGGATAGATGCGTTTTAGGGGAATACTTAAGTTCACGGTACGGCAGAATTATTGTAATATGGAACTAGGTTAGCGAGGGGTTTTCTTTGGGAAGTTAAAAGTATAACTGATTTTATGTTTTCCAAGAAGTCATGGTATATAGTTCTGACGAAAAGTTTGAAGAGACTATAAAAATTGATTATACTTATAAAGTCTATCAATGGGTTCCCATTTCTTAATGTTTAACTATTTTTTTAAACTTTGGGGGAATACCATAGACGTATAAAAAAGGTGGACAGATTCTAGCAAACAAAAAAATGTGTCTATCGGAGTCAGCCAGCTCGCTGTACCTACAGGCCGGCACGCACGCATTCACAAATCAGTCAACCAGTCGTAATACGGTAATGTATTCATAATATGGTAACGTATTCGTAATTTGGTAACGTACAGTCAACAAAAGAGATATCTAGGCAGGGTAAACTAACATATTTGTATGTGAATTGCTTCATGTTCAATTTCGCGACAATATACAATTTTGTGTTGGTGTATTACAGTGTAGGAGTATTGCAAAAACAAAGTAATATATATATATATATAAAATTCTACATGAAGCAATTCACATACAAATAAGTTACTCTACGCCGCCTAGATATCTCTTTTGTTGACTGTACGTATTCGTAATATGGTTAGGTTATATAGGTAAAAATACAGCATGTCTTGTGAAATGTGGTACAGCCTGTAGGTACAACGAGCTGGCTGACTCCAATAGACACAGTTTTTTGCTAGCGAGAATCTGTCCGCCTTTTTATACACGTCTATGGGGAAGACAAGAACTATCGTTTTCTTCAGAAGTGGCTGTTACAGACTACCAACCACCAAGTATGAATCTTAGCTAGAATATTTAGACTGTTGTTGAACATTTAAAAATGATCTTTCACAGTTCACAAACGGTGTAGAATCATTTTTTTTTAACATTTTAATGGCGTCTAGTCTAGCGATTTTCATTAACAGTGATCGTCTACCTGAACCACTATTATTTTGTGAAAATAAATTACTTTTTGTCTACCTTCTTTGAAAGAGGTATCCTAATTTAATTAATTTTCTACTACTAGTTCTGAATTTTACTTTTCCTTTTTTTGATTCCGGAGAGCTTAGCTATTTTAATTTATTGTATTCTAAGCCGATATTCTATTTTATTCCTACCTAAGCCAGAAAAGGTAACAAAATGCGATGCAATGTCATTCGTAATATTTAAACAGATTGTGAACTCTATACCTAATAATAAAGAATCAAGTGCTACCACGCTGTCATTAAATATTTCCAATAGAATATTTTGAGTTGATAGAACGTTAATATTTTAATAGTCACAGCGAACCAGAAGAGGTACCAAAATGAAGTATGAATATTTCATAGAACCGGAATAAAATAATACCAAACGAAATAAACTTCATGAAAAAATCATCGTACATTTTTATTTTGTCGAAAAAGTTTGAATATCTTTAGACTTCCTACCTAACCTATTCTGGTTTCCAGGAATCGGATGTATTGAGTTCTTTGAAAAATATATGAATAAACCAAAAAGTCCACAGAATTTGATCAACACTCCTTCCCAAAAATGTTCCCCAATGTCTAAATCATCATCTGCCTAACCTTTTCCCAACTATGTTGGGGTCAGCTTCCAGTCTAACCGGATGCAGCTGAATACCAGTATTTTACACAGAGCGACTGCCTATTTGACCTCCACAACCCAGTTACTGGGTAATACGATAACCCTAATAAGACTGGTTGTCAGACGACCTGTCAAAGATCCACGAATTCAGGCGGGACCAACGGCTTAACGTGCTTTCCGAGGCACGGAGGGGTCACGCTACTTATTTAAAGATGGTCACTCATCGACGGACCAACCGTGGCAATCGTAGCTTAACCTGATCGATCGACGCTTGTGGCTGTTAGTACTTAGCCACGAGCCCAGTCTAAATAAGGATCTAAAGTTAAACACAAAAATATTTGCCGCTAAATAAAAATCTTGTAACTAATTCCCGAACTGCAGATCCCTGCATCAAAGTCCATTCCACGTTGTTTAGGGTTGTCCTGTGTAAACAACCCCGGGAGGCTTAAATACCGTTGCGACGAAGCTGTGGATTCACTAAATATTTTATAGGGTTTATGGCATTCCTTCTATATCACAGAATCAGCAGAAATGTTCAGTTTACAGGGTTTTGTGACGCTGTTTAATATTGTTAACTATGTACACACGCAGCAGGTCAAGTTACCACAAACTGTCAGATTTTCTTATACGATTTTGAACTTAACCATCAACATTCTAATGTTTAAAATCATTTGGAGAAATTTGACAGTTTGGTATAACCTGATGTGCTGTTGTCTGTACATAACATCTCGCCTGTATTCTCCGTAGGGGTAAATTTACAGAAAACACATTTGCCATTCAGCTTTATAAATGTTGTAACCCTTATGTATTAAAAGGAAGGCCTTTTGCTGTTGACCGATCATAAGTACCCCGCTTCTGAGAATTTACTAATGGAAAAATATAAATTGATGGTCCAAATATGAAAGGTTAACCATAGGCTTGAAACAGCCATTTAACTGGAAAACTTTTATATTAGATCCGTAGGAAAATTATGCATATCATTTCTAGAATTCTGTTAAATAGATAACATAGGCACATATATAAATAAGGTGCTTGTTAAAAGTACTTACAAATAAAAATAATTATGATTATGATTAGCAGGTTAAGGCGAGTATAACTGCTGACAGCGCCACCATTGACAAACAAATTAATAAGTCTGGAGATAAGGACCATTTTGAAATTTCCTATGCTCACATTTTTAGTCAGATGAGGTAGAATTTATTCTATCAAAAAAATCAACACTAAACCTCCTAGGTTCGAAGTTATAGCAGTTAACGCCAAAAAACCGGTCTTTTTTAGCCGTTAACTGCTATAACTTCGAAATAAAAATGTGAGCATACGAAATGTTAAAATGTTCCATATCACCAGACTTAAGTTAATACTTAAGTCTGGTGATATGGAACATTTTAACATTTCACACACATCACACAAACAACGTCACACATCACACACACACATCACACACACACATCACACACACACACACACACACACACACACACACACACACACATTTTCATTCATTTTTTTTTTTCATTTTTTTTTCCAACCGGCAGCGCCACCATTGAAAAATTAATATTTTTCAATGGTGGCGCTGCCGATTGGCAGCTCGACTCGCTTTTAAAGATGTAACATAAATTATTACTTGTATGTAAGTATTAGGTAATTGTTGAAAAAAAAAAAATGTAGAGGTTAGTCTCACTCACCAAGTTTAAACCTTAGTGGTTTTTGGTTGCTATGTAATTTAATCCTGTATTATTTTGTATAAAAGTTAAATAAAAAAAAAAAATAAAGCCTCCAAAGTTTTTTTTTCTGTTAGACCTAATATCACAATGTTCTAACTAAGCTGTATTTATTTATTTACCAGCCTTAGGTTGGTGCTGAGAAAAAAATGGCAGGTGCAACATAAAGGATAGATAACACGAAAATAACTATAAAATATAAGAATAAATACATAGATATTATATAATTACATAAATACATATATATAAACGGAATAAACTTTGCAAGGAGAAATAACGATCGGTAGAGGAGAAACAACGATCAGTAGAGGAGAAAATGAAACCAGCAAATCAGCGCTGGGATGCTTCTGCCAACTTCATACGTATATACTCACGTGTCATCACTTTAAAAGACAACCGATTGGTTGCCATCCTGATGTTCAGAGGGAGCGCGTTCCAAAGAAAGACCGCCTGGACAAAGAAAGAAGAGTGAATGAAACCAGAGCGATGAGAAGGACATCGTAGAAGACGATTATTGGAGGACCGAAGGTATTTATATGGAATAGATAATTTACAGCACAAGGGCTAAGCATTAGAATAATCAGCCTATAATGTTCCCACTGCTGGGACCTTCTTCTCTCTTCGAGACAGAGTAGGCTGTAATCTTCACGCGGGCCTAGTGCGAGTTGGTAGATATCTATATTCTATGACGTGCTGGTTTCCTCACGACGTTTTCCTTCACCGTTTTGAGAGTAGTGATGATGAAATTATTTACACAAAGTAAAGCAGCTGTCTGGGTTCGAACCTACAACCTACATGTCGGGATGGGGGGAGTCGGGGACATTACCAAGTCGGGGGTTACCTATGGGTGAATATTGGCATAGTTACAACATACAGTTGAACGATGAATGGAAGGAGAATCGAACCAGAACGTCACACTCGGTAGGGGTTTCTAAGACTATTGATTGTAATTGGCTAGTTGTAGTAAGTTTGTATAACTGTTTAATAAAAGTAAGTACTATTCCAGTCTCGAAACAATTTCTAAAGGTCATTGCCCCTTCTACCACTTACCTATTCCAACAGACTATTGAAAAGTGCTTCTAACTAAGTTTTTTTATTTATATTTTATTCACAGCATTTCATCTTAAGCACTGACCATCTGTACAAATTCTATGATTTTAATGTTATGCAAAGATTGAAATCGCTAGATTTGACCTCACTGTGCCCGTATGTCGCGAGAAAAGTGTCAATATTGAGTAGAGTGAGTTCACACATCCTGTATAATATGTTATGTCTCCAAGGTAGCATTGCACAGCATGCTACATTGTGTGTGTTAGAAAAGTCAAAATAGAAACGCGACCATCTGTTGACACGGTAAGGCAAATCTAACTATTTAAATCTCTGGTGTTGTAATAAACCTAGAGCGACATGAAGTAATTTTTCTAAGAATATATTTTAATGTAGAAAATAGCTTTGTAGAAGGAGTCATTTCAAATAGTGCTTTAACATTAAAGAACCATAAAGGCTTTTTATACGTGTATGTAGCGCGAAATTGAGTTTGCGGATGGCCTGATATTAAAACCATCAGCTGTGTGTAGAACTTCCAACACCGTGGCCGTGGCAATCGGGTTTCCAATACCTCAGGAAAATCCGTGGAATTAATCTCTGTC
Organism: Cosmia pyralina; assembly: GCA_946251885.1. NCBI lineage: Eukaryota > Metazoa > Arthropoda > Insecta > Lepidoptera > Noctuidae > Cosmia > Cosmia pyralina. Next base: position 21,756,125 of record OX276346.1, read on the forward strand.
TAAAGGCTAGAAAATACCGGTAAAAAATATCGTAGAAATAATATTAAAAACATAGGTGAGGTCTACTAAATTCATAGTAGAACCAAATTCAAGAAAGCTAGTTACTTACAGTTAAAATAAGGGTGAAATTCGCCCACTCTCTCATTAATTTACTTCGTGGAGTTATAAGAAAATATATGCCTATTATATTATAAAACAACCTTAGTATCACAGTATAATCAATGTTACTGTAGTTTATCTTCATATAAAACTGCCAAAATGACGCGCTTCGAAATCGCAGAATATACCAGTATACAACCTGTTCGAGTACGCGCATGGACGGACGCGTATTTATCTACCGAGCGGCCGTAGATAATTAACTCAAGGCAACAGCCCAGATAAACTACTGTATTTTTATTATTCTGTGTTAGTATTCCTTACCCAAGAAGATGCACCAACGCAAGACTGGGGCAGCTTTCAGACACTTGGTGATTTGTGTTCTACGGATCGAGAGGTAAAGCAAGGTGAAGCGTTTCGTGGAAAGACCATTGATTGTACGCTTGTATTCCCCGAAGAGTTAAGCAGAGGTGTACCTATGAAAGACCCACAATTCGCCAGTTATGTCGAAGTCCCTTATAATAGGGGCGAGCCTATTGTGATGGCAATAGGCTCGCCCCCTATACCGGGCACAAATCTAGACTCCGGGCTGCTATTGCGAAATTAACCTAAATTAACCTGTTTGATAATAGTAGTGAACCTGAATGATTACAACCAATGTAAGTACAATAAACCTTTTTGGTAAGGCTTAAAATTAGGTACTACGCACGATGGTCCACATGAAGGACTAAGCGCGGAAACCAAATCCTTTAATATAGAGCATAGAAATTAGATACCATATAATCTGTGGCGCGTATATTGCGCGAAACGCCGCATCTGTGTCGGTACTTCTGGATGGTCCCGCGCGATTACGGCGCGTCTGATTAAAACGACGATAACTTTAAAGTTGCGATAGGTAGCTCCCTACAAGTTATGTCGTTGGAATCGTTATTAAATTAACTAACAGATTATGTATGGATTAGTGTAGTTTTGACTTGTAGTGTATTAGTAATTGTAATGTATGTTCAGACAGTGACAATCAAGCCGCTCCGGCTTTTACACAGATTAAGGTATATTTCACGCGCGCCACTCGGGTTAACGCCACAGTCGAAGAGATACTGGGTTGTATTAAGCTTTGAAAAGACAAACAATTTAAAAGAAAAGAAAGCGTTTGTCGAAAAGAGCTCGTTTACAGCAAACTGTATAAACGATTTAAAGAAAATAATATGCCTAAAGCCATTTTTGTAGGTCCTATTATTATTATTATCTTACACATTTAAAACTCGTAAGAATCCATTGAATCGTTTCGAGTATCCGATCTGAATCACAATAAGCAGTTTCATTTAGTAAAAAACGATTTCACTGTAGGTATCTAAAAGTATTAAGAAAATCAACAGGAATAAGTGTTGTTAATGCATTTCTTGCCTTCAAAGAGCTGGGACATTTCCTCGATTCTCTATCTACTTTGTACTATTCTATCTGGTTCATCTCCCAAATTATCTTGATGAAATCTTATTCCCAGCACGCTCCTGCAAGCCTCCTGATTTTGTTATTTCGCTAACAGTTTCTACAAATACAAGGTACCATAGAACTTTACAGTTTACAGTTGTTTTTTCAACGACTTCTTTTTACTTTTATTCGACTGCTTTTTCTAAGGCACTGTTTCAAATTTTTTTTTTTTTCTACGTCTGTCCTTTGGTTGAATTATAAAGTAGCGTAGTTCATATAGAATTTGAATTCTATATGAACTACGCTACTTTATAATTACTACTACTTACTTGCTACTTTAGTATTGATACTACGCTTCAATCTTTATGCTACTTGAGGCAATTTATCCAAAATACGTCAAAAACATAATACGTTTTTGACATACTTGATGATATACATTATCTATATTAAGCAAACGATATTTTAAATTTTTTGCTGTCTCTTAAAATGATTGAAGTTTTATTATTTGTGTTATTCTTTAAATTTTGAAAACTCAGATAAAGTGAGCTTTAAGTGAACTATATTCCCAGCAAGGATTTACAGTTCACTTCACCTAAGTTTTCATTTTACTGAATAGATTTAGTTTTTATTACTAACAAAAACTTAAATAATACCTAAAGCCACAATCTGTCTGTAGGCTTACGTCTAGACTTTACTATAGACAGTAGTTTGATATAGTTCAAAAACTTCTTGAAGTACAAACAATAACATAATTCCACAAATCAGAGGACTCAGAATTAATTCTCAACATTCTACTGCTTAAATAATTCAGGGATTCTGTTCATGAATTGAGTTGAATTCGAATCAAATAAGTTCCACAAACTCCATCTGTCGCTTCCATCTAAGAGCACATTCCTCAAATTAACCGAATTTGTCGAAAATGTTGTCACTGCAATCCTTATTGTTAATTAATTTGAACTCTGTGCTGTATAAATAATTTGTAAATTGCTAAGATTTCTGAGAATAAATTGTTTGGTTTAAAACGACCAGAAAGAGACCAATGAACCGATTTGTTTGAATTAATAGCTGATTTGAAAAAAAAATATTAAGCACGGTCAGCAACAGAAGTCGGTTAACACTGCTACTCTTTGACATCATCTAAATTAACACAAAATGATTCGATAAACTGCTTTTTTTTTCGATTAACTGTTAAGTTATCGTTCTTAAAATTTTAAGTACTTCTGTTCCGATTTGAACTAAATATTTCGCATAAAAATTAAGATTAGAAAACTGCAAGTGTTAATCGACTTTTTTTGCTGACTGTACCTCTAGAGTTTTGACAATGTTGAAGAAAAATTCCAGATTTTTAGCTACCTTCGCTGAAAGATGTCATGAAACTACTATCTACTTTTCAAATAAGTAATTCATACATACATACATAAAGTAACGCTTTCTTTCCATGGAGGTAGGCAGAAACTACAGAACGCTATCCTGCTACGATCCTTACATATTCCTTTATCCTCGTTTACGTTTATTTAAACTCGCAACCGGCGGCGGCGGCGTGCGTCTATAATACAGTGGCCTTAGTTGTAGTTTTTATACTTACTCGATCACTTCGTAAACTTCAATTTGTACTGAAACTGAATAAGCGCCATCAGTGGCCTTAGTGCGAGTTTTTATACTTACTCGATCGCGTTTACGTTAACGTTATCTTACGTCAATTTGTATAGAATAATTGTGTTTCCCATTATAGTCACCAGACGGCGCTTATTCAGTTTCAGTACAAATTGAAGTTTACGTAAACGCGATCAAGTAAGTATAAAACCTCGCACTAAGGCCACTGGTGACTATAATGGGAAACACAATTATTCCATACAAATTGACGTAAGGTAACGTAAACGCGATCGAGTAAGTATAAAAACTCGCACTAAGGCCTCTGTATCATATCGCCGTGGTCGCTGAGCCGTATTTTGTCCCGCCCAGTGATTACTGGGTGGAGGACCTGAGCGGCACAGTGACCCTCATTTCGTCGGCCGCCGCCGGTACCCTGTCCCTCGAAGCTGTGAAGAGAGGACAGGGTTGCGTTGCAGCACGGTTCGGGGAGATTGTCGTGGTAGGGGTATACTTTTCCCCGAGCCGAACTCTCGCCGAGTTCCACAACTCCCTTGCGGAATTGAAAACCGTCGTCGTCGGGTTCCGTTCCCTTCCCGTGCTCGTCCTCGGGGACTTCAACGCCAAGAATGTGGCTTGGGGTTCCCGGTATACGGACACACGGGGTAGGATGGTGGAGGACTGGGCTCTAGAGACAGGCCTGGTCGTCCTAAACCGGGGTTCTGTCCCCACGTGTGTGCGGATGCGGGGCGAATCAGTGGTGGACATTTCGTTCGCCAGCCCCGCTCTGTTGCCGCATGTTCTTGACTGGCGCGTCGTGGAGGGGGTGGAGACCTATTCCGACCACCGGTACATCCGGTTTGATGTCTCCGCCCAGACCTCGAGCGCGCCAGTCCGACAGGCCCCGAGTGGTCCGCGGTGGGCGCTGAAGCAGCTGGACCGGGAGCTCTTCCTGGAAGCCTCAATCGTGCAGGCCTGGGTGTCACCACCGGACAGGCCTGCTGACGTCAATGACGAGACGGAGTGGTTCCGGGAGGCCATGTCCGAAATATGTGACGTGGCAATGCCCCGGGTCCAGCCCGGACGCGCCTGGCGCCAGGTGTACTGGTGGTCGCCGGAGCTGACGGCTCTGCGCGAGGCATGCGTTGTTGCGCGGCACCGATACACCAGGCACCGCAGGCTGCGTATCCGCCCTCCGGATACGGAAGCCATTCAGGCGGAGCTGTATGAGGGGTACAGAGCGGCGAAGACTGCCCTCCGAGCGGAGATCTCGCGGGCCAGAGGCCTGGCTCGCGAGGAGTCGCTGGGGACTCTGAACAGAGATCCGTGGGGACGCCCCTACAAAATGGTGCGGGATAAACTCCGTCCATGGGCTCCCCCGCTGACGCAGAGTCTCCGGCCGCAGCTCGTGGAGGACGTGGTGAGCGCTCTGTTCCCTTCGCGAGGGGAACATACTCCCCCGCCCATGGATCCGCCTCCTGCGGTGCCCGATGCGGACCACATCACCGACGACGACGACGATGCTCCGGAAGTGACCGAGGTAGAGCTAAGAGCGGCGGTACGTAGGCTGAGTGCCAAAAATACCGCCCCAGGACCCGACGGCTTGCCAGGAAGAGCCTGGGTTCTGGCCTTTGGGGCTCTCGGGCCTCGACTAGGGGGGCTCCTAAGCGCATGCTTGGAGAGGGGCCAGTTCCCACTTCGTTGGAAGACAGGGAAACTGGTCCTCATTAAGAAGCCGGGGCGCCCTGCGGACTCTCCGTCCGCTTACCGGCCCATCGTGCTGCTCGACGAGGTGGGCAAGCTCTTTGAAAGAGTCATTGCAGACCGCCTCATTGGGTGGCTGGTGCAGGAGGGGCCAGATTTGGCGGAGAGCCAGTTTGGTTTCCGCAGGGGGCGCTCTACGGTGGACGCCATCATGCGCGTGCAAGCCCTCACGACGGGGGATGCTGTAGCCCGGGGTGGGGTCGTCTTGGCGGTGTCTCTAGACATCGCCAATGCCTTCAATACCCTGCCCTGGAGTTGCATCAGGGAGGCACTCCGGTATCACCGGGTGCCAACCTACCTCCGTCGAGTGGTCGAGGCCTATTTGACGGACAGGACCGTCATCTACCCCGGTCATCAGGGAGAGTGGAACCGGCGAGAGATGTCGTGCGGTGTCCCACAGGGATCTGTCCTGGGGCCACATCTGTGGGACATCGGGTACGACTGGGTGCTGCGCGCCGACCTCCCTAGCGGCGTCAGCGTTGTATGCTACGCTGACGACACGCTGGTCCTGGCGCAAGGGAGGTCGCACCAGGCGGCGGCCGAACTAGCGACACGCGGGGTTGCGACAATCGTAGAGAGGATCCGGCAGTTGGGACTCGAGGTGGCCCTGCACAAGTCCGAGGTCATGTGTTTTCATGGTCCTCGGAACGCGCCACCGTCGGGTTCCCAATTAACGGTAGGAGGGGTTCACATCGGGGTCGAGTCGACGATGAAGTACCTGGGACTCGTCCTCGACAGCCGGTGGAACTTCGTGGAGCACTTCCGACGTTTGGCTCCCAGACTGGAGCGGGCCGGGGCTGCCTTGAAGCGGCTCCTGCCCAATCTGGGGGGTCCAAACGCCTCCTGCCGGAGGCTTTACGCGGGGGTCGTGCGGTCCATGGCCCTTTACGGGGCACCGGTGTGGGCGCGTTCCCTGAGGCTGCGACCAGCCCGCCGGTTGAACGCGTCCCAGAGGGTCATGGCCATCCGGCTAGTCCGGGGATACCGCACGGTCTCCTGTGAGGCGGCATGCCTCCTTGCCGGATTACCGCCATGGGATCTGGAGGCAAAAGTCCTCGCGCACGTGTGGGAGTGGCGCGAGGAGGCGAAACGCCGGGGCGTAACTCCGCTGCCGCGAGAAATCACGGTACAGCGGACAGAGCTCCGGCGGGATCTCATGGCGACATGGAGAGTGCGATTGTCGCAACCCAGCGCTGGGCACGCCACAATTGCGGCGATAAGTCCCCTCTTTGAGGAGTGGTTGGAGAGGCGCCACGGCGTCCTCACCTTCCGCCTGACGCAGGTCCTCACCGGACACGGTTGTTTCGGGAGGTTCCTGTTTCGGATAAGGCGGGAGGAAACGCCCGGGTGTCACCATTGTGTGGATCACCCGGAGGACACGGTGGAGCATACAGTGGAGGTCTGCCCGGCTTGGGCGGAGCACCGCCGTGTTCTCACGGAGGCGATCGGCGGCGGCGATCTCTCGCGTCCAAACCTGGTCCAGGCCATGGTGCGGAGCGAGAGTGTATGGGAAGCCGTCACCTCCTTCTGCGAAGCAGTAATGCTCGCGAAGGAGGAAGCGGAACGCGTGAGGGAGAGGCAACAGCCGCGCCCTCGCGCCCCTAGCCGCCGTAGGAGACGCCCTGGACGGCGGGAATCGATTGCTGATTCCCGGCCACCGTAGGCGCGGGCTTGCGGACGACGAGTAATGGGCAGATCGCCGTCCGGTAAGGAACAGGCCCGGGTCGACGGCGCGTTTTGCTCCACGCGCGCCTCAAAGAGATGTCAGCAGTGACGGGGTCAATTGGGCCGATGCCACCGGGGTCGCGGGTAGTTCGAAAGAGATACCGTGGCCCTGGCACGGGCAGTTGAAGGAGCATGGGTGGGTTTTAGTCAGTAAAAGTCTGACACGCCCTCCCGCTCTGCCCAGAGCGGGAGAAGTCATTTGATGATTTCCCATCCACAAAAAAAAAAAAAAAAAAAAAAAAAAAGGCCTCTGTATCATACACGCACGCCGGTTGCAAGTACTACGCAGACGCACCTAACCTTTCTGATGAAAGGTCACTAAATGCACAGAGTAATAAAGCTGCAGTAGTTTATCTGGCTTACCTTGAATTAATTACCTACGGCCGCTCGTTAGATAAATACGTGTCCGTCCGTGCGTAACTGCCGCACGCTCGAACTGTTCCTAACTGAGACTGACTGAGATTTCGAAGCGCGTCGTTTCGGGCATTTTCTATGAATATAAACTACTGTAGCCTTATTATACTGCTATATGTCTTTCTAGGGCGTCCCCTCCCGGCGTTTCTACTCACATCTGCGTTGTTTAACCTTTTGTTAGTCGCCTGTCATTCATCCTCTCAAAATGATTAAACCATTAAAACATACTTTTTTTAAAAATTTTATCACTACATCTTCTTTTAAACCACACTTCTTTTAATAATAAGTACCTAATTCCTTTGTTAAGAAGTCTCAAATAATATAAAACGGGAAGTAAGTATTATTTTGTTTACAATAAAAATTTTGTTTCTGCCTCAATATTGGTGTGTTACCTAAAGTTGTATGTGTACAGTCAATAACAAAACCGTTTTTTTTTTTGCTTTCCGTTTTATTTTGTCCTACTGCTGGGCAAAGGCCTCCCCTTTTCTTTCCAAACCTTTGTCTTGTGCGATCTCTGGCCATGTTGGCCCTGCAAACATGATCAGATCGTCACACCAACTTCACCGCGGTCTACCTCGACGGCCATGTCCTCCCTGAGTCCAATGAATCTTTGCCCATCTTTTCGAGTGCATTCGTGCGATATGGCCAGCCCACTCTCACTACAGCCTGGCTGTTTTTAAAACCGATTTAAACTTTAGTTTTTAAATGATTAAATTAATGATAATGGATTTGCTAATGGGTACTTATAAAAAACGGATGTAAAATCGAAATGACAACTCTTCAATTACTACGGTCAGGATTATGCAGAAAAGCGGTGTATAAGGTTGAATTTTTATCGACTTTTGTTGCTGAGTGTACGCTCGATACCAAGAAACATCAAGGTTGAGTGGAAAACTCACAAATTCTGTTATGTGTTAGAACTTAGTAAATAGCTTTTCCAATATTGTTTTGCGAGTTTGACGTTTTGGTGTCCCGAATGATGGATGTACAATGTTGCAGACATAAAAAATTGAGTACTCACCGTCAATTTTCTCTTTTGTTTACCCAGCATATATGTACACAGCCACAGCCTTTGCAAATGAGGCCGAGGTTGCAAACAACGGAAACAAACTCCTTCTAACATATTGCTAATGCGATGAAGCACATTTTTCATTTTGATCCATTCGAAATTGGGTTGCACGAAAAAAAAAATACATTCGGCTTTCACACAATAGAACTACCCATTGAGGGAAAGCCGATTTTTTTTTTTTTTTTTTACTAGTGGAATAATACATAATTATCATAGGTATTGTGAGGGCTCGAACCTCACAGTAGATTTACTAAATAAATAATAAAACTAGAGGGACTCTATTTAAATGGGGCTGAAGCTCTCTATATTTTAAGCTTCATATAAATTATTATAATTCAAACTCCTACTAAATTAGTTCTACGCGGAGCCCTCACCAGAATCTCTATGTCATCCTAGTATTTCTAGGATCCATTCCATATTTAAATGATTGAATGTCAGCCAGTATAATATTGTCGATGCTTGATTAAACCATCAAACCTCTACAGTACCTACATACTTGAAAGCCAGCCTATGAACCGAAGTCGTCATCTTCTTGCTCTTATTGCAATGCATTTTGGGTCGGGCGGCGCAGCATAAAGTCTTCTTCTTCATACATCTAATTTTTTTCTAACTTCAACATTATTTTTTTTTAAATTTTATTTTTATCCTGTTTAGTATCAGGCACTTAGTGCATGGTGTGATCTTCTTTAATCGAAGGAGTAAACGTAAAAGAACCTTTTGTATTATTGTAATTTCTATTGTATCTGTTTTTTTGTTGCAGATCCCAAATAAATAAATAAATCTGTGTCAGCCGTCATCTCACCTCCTTTCTAGCCATACCCAAACCTATTCTTCATTAACTTGAATCTCGAAAGATCATCAATTCTCATGGGTCACCTGATAACTTCGATGGATTTAACGTAGTCTATTGCAATTAGTCGCAACAAGTGTAACGGAAAATACTTTATCCTTTAGGAATCTCCTTCCGAAGCAACAAGGAATGTCTTTGACGATAGGTTTACAATTTTAGCTTTGAGTCGCTTGGCAACCGAGAACTTTGTACATGGTATATACAGAGTGCTGTATAGGTATATCTGGAACGGTTCCCCTCTGCCACCTGAGTCCGTATAATAGGTAATCTGACAGAACAGTAATAATACTTAGGATCTGATTTGTCTGTAATGATTACTTAAATTACGTGAAATTAAATTACATGTAGCTGTGCTGAAAATGGTAAGATGGATGTGTGGTGTTACGCGAACGAATAGAATAAGAAATGAGTATAAAAGAGAAAGTTTGAAAGTGATACCGTTACTGAAAAATTGTGTGGAAATCGGTTGTCATGGTATGGGCATATGATGCGGAGATTCGGGGAAAACGTCGTGAGGAAAGTTTTGAGTATGAATCTGAAATGCCAGGAAGACCAGAGAAACGATGGATGGACTGGACGGCAAAATGATATGGCTAGAAAGGGGGTGACTGCCGAGATGACGACTAATAGAGAAGTATGGAAGAAAAAACTTCCGAAATTAAAGTAATTTTTCACTTTGTAGTGTTTTTTTTTTGGGAGTCGGTTTTTTTTTTTGTGTAAAAAGTTTTTAATTTTCACTCTTTAGTGGTGCCTAGCCCACACAAATTCTAATACTACTGTACAAAATAAATTAGAGCATCATTCACCTAAACTATGTGGGAAAAATACGTATTAAATTATTGAAAAGCCACTCATCAGAACTTGAAGATATTTATATGCGACGGAGTTCTCTCAATTCGTCATATATCCCATCGTAAGAACTAGATTTTGATAAAAATGGGACCAATCTGGAAGTACCTATATCCTTTCAAATAAAAAAAATAATTTTTCAAATCGGTTTCTAAATCGGATGGATTTGCAATATGCAACAAAATGATTCAGATTATGATTAAAAGTGTGTTACGCAATAAGGATGCTGCCTGGGCAAAAAAAAAAGAAAGTCTATCTAGTCCGTCAGTCAGATAATAAAAAAAATATTAGATACGTATTTTCTGCTTTATTTTAGTAATAAAAAATGATGTAGATAACACGCATTAAAGTTGGGGAGGGGGCTCGCTACGTCACTTTTACGTATAAAATTTAGCAAAGCGTGACGTCATACTATATTTTAAGTCAATGGTATTGCCGTAATCTTTCAATTACGTAAAAAAATAAAAAATACATGTCATACAGGAAGTGGCGTAAATAGTGGTCCAACGTTTAGGGGGGCGATACGACGTATATTCAGCTATCACATACCACAATTTGGACCATTTTTTTCCAGTCTCAGAATAAAATATTTTTATATTATTATTTGAAAAATTGACACCTTGCTTTACTAATTTGGCTATAATTACTATAAATGACATTATTTTTTAATTTTGTTTTTGGTTTATAACTGTGAAATACATGTGCTATCACATGCTTTTGTAAAACAAATGTATTAAAGCAAGTTATCAATAAAAAAAAAATGTATTCCGAGACCTAGGAAAAAAAATGGTTCAAATTGTGGTATGTGATAGCTGTATATACAGTGTATCGACCCCTTAACGTTGGACCACTATTTACGCCACACCCTGTTTATTTTTTCATAACCTAGTGACTAGGTTATGAAAAAATTTTAGTCATCATCCCTATTAAGGTAGTGTGGAGTCTAAATTCGTACCCGTTTACATAACCCGAGACAATGTCAAATCGCACCTCATTTTTGTACACAATTTGTGAAGTACGGAATATGTGTGCCTTCTAAAATCTAAACCTAAAACAAATAGTTCCACATAATGTTTGTTAATTAAGTTATCCAGCACAGTTTTGACTGGCACAAAGTACTGTTATCATTTATAATTCAACTAACTACGGGTACTTAACTGTATAATAGCGTAAATTCGTCAGTTTCGTAGTTACGCAGGCTCAATGGGCAATTTTCAGATCCTGAAATTATACTATTAAATGAACTTATAGTTGTTGAACTTGATCTGTTCAAAGAATTAGCATTGCCATCCAACGTGGCAATGCTGCCAGCCTTTTGGGCATAATGCGATGCGGATGAATTTTTGGATGCCTTATGACCTCTTCCCCTTTTTTTATTATTATATACTTGTACATAGTTTAAATAATTTAGTGTTAACTTGTATATTTTAATTAAGTTTTGTTGTTGAACTGTATCGATCGACGGTGACAGTAAAATGACCATCGTAAAGTCAGGAAAATGAATTGTTATACAAATTGACTACACACCTTTATTGTCCGTGTTTTCAAATCACAACTGTCATTCTTTGATTGTTATATGAAATGGGTATAACACGGAAAAATTTCTTAACAATTCATTTTCTTCACTGTACATTAATGTCGCAGTTAATCAATTTTACATTATTATTGTACGTATTGATAGACAAAACTTATGAAAAATGGGACTTTAACATTACTATTATACCAAAACAATTGCCCAACGACTTATCCAAAATTATAGTGAGTTTTCACGTTAACTGTCAAAATGAAATGGCTGCAAAGTACTTCCGTTTCATAATATATTACAACCATAATAACAAGTTGCGTTTCAATTACCAAATCTTGACACCGAAACAGTAATTTTATAAACAGCCATTTTTTTTATATGGTTTTTAATCGGGGCCGTCACGAAACTATTAGGTGGGTTAAATATAGTTCGATATAAATGGAGCGCTAAGGCCATCTGTCCAGCGCCATTACATATATATATTTACTATAATAATAATTTACCTTTATTTAAGACATACATATATCAGACGCGCTTACACTGTAAGCGGAAATTATTTTGAGCGCGGCAAATGCCGCTGCCACCATGCGTTCGGAAAACTTGTGGTGAACGAGGTCCTAGCATTCCTGCAGTACCAGCTGGATGTAATGGATGAGGTTAGTGTGATCCAGATCTGCACATCCAACTTTAAAGAAGAGGAGATACGCAGAGCTAAAACACTGCTGTACGAATCGCTAGAAATGGCTGACCGAATGCTATCTCGCAGGAGGCACGAAAAGGGAGCGAGGAGTCTCCATGACATTATTAAAGTGTTGAAGAAGACCGACCTGGACGACGTGCCGACTTCGTGGCGAAGGAATTGCAACCACGTTGATGTCACCAGGCTGCTACGGGACATCACAAGCCTGGCCGAGATGCAGTTGAAGTTGAAAGCGTCGCAATAGTCCCACCATCAGTAATCTACGTGCTGAGGTAGTAGCGGATTTACGCAATGCGATATGTAGGTCACACGAGTCATTCAATAGCGTCAACACACGATACAGCGTATTATTGGCGGCGCAATGCATTGGCATTGCAGCTGAGTTTCGAGTCAGCAAAATTTGACTCGTCGCCGGCAGCCGTCACTTCGATCGATGCACAACCACGCTCCACCCTCCCCACGTCCCTCATCGTTGGGACGCCGACGAATATTAGCACGTACACCAAAGGCTGAGCTTACTCAGCTGCCGTTATTGCAGCTCCAGCAAAACATCAGTGGCAACCTAAGCATACGAGGGGTACCTAGGCCGTTGAAGAAGGCAACTTACGTGTAGAAAAGAAGAAGAAGTAGAAGCCTGCTTGTCGCAATCAGTGCAGTACTGCATTGGCTGGTCCGAACATGTTGCCGCGTCCCGCTTTCCATCGACGCAGCTGCACGTGTCGTGTTTACATCATTCTGCAAAGGCAAAGGAGATCGTGAAGTATATAATGATAAAGACCAAGTTCACCTTAAGAGTTGAGAAGTTGGAGTCGCGCCACAAAATTACTTCTGCCGTCACACCGGTGCCGCTGGCCCGGATTTTGTTGTGTCTATCATACAAATGATCGCAATCACTGGGACGTCACGTTCGGTGCGAATAACCTCGTATCTCGTTGACGCCCCGTTGGAGGCGGTTGACAAACGGCCTAAGTTGATATTTTATGATCTCCTCTTACACTCGGGAAAGCTTTTATCCTTGACACCTTGGTTATTACTTACCTACTGAATATAAAGGTTCGAGATTTCCTAATACGAGTAGCATTAGGTAATAAGTAGCTAAAAAGAGATAAGAAGATTTTGTAAGCATGAGAAAATGTCGAGAAGTCGTAGGTACAAGTAAAGAAAAGAAAGAAAATACGTCACATAACATAACACGCCTCTATTCCCCGAAGGGTTAGGCAGAGGTGTTCAGTACGACAAAGATCAAAGATTCCATCGTTTAGCTTCGGAAAACCCGAACTTTGCCGAATTAAATGTGACTGGTCAAATAAGGGAGTTACGAAATTAGTGCATCAATCTGTCAATTTATGATAATTTAGGTGAGAATATAAATCAATTTCGATAGGTAGTAGCTGAAAATCAGCGCCGCTGATGATAGGCTCGTCCGACGTCACGGCATTTTGCTGAGCAACGACCTTTCTTGCACAGATACGACGCACGGATTAATGTGTTCTAGTTATTTTTGTTATAAAAGTATTATTTTTACACTATGCAATTCGGATCTGTTATTGTTTGTTTGCTGCTGTTATTGTTAGTTGCATGACATTTCCTAGTGTCACAACACAGACCAGAGGCAATATAGAGTTCATAGTCTACGTAGTATTGTAGTACCTATTACTGTTTTGAATTGTTGTCTTTGGTCTGAGATCGAAGACAACTTGGATACGAGGCTTTTGCTTACTTTGCATAATGTGTGTATTTTGTTATTTTTTAGTTTTCTAATGTGCGTTTTATTTGTGCAAAATAAACGATTTTTCTTTCTTTCTTTCTATTAGTCGATAGTCTCATTTCATTCACTATGTTTTAGTTTTGTAGTGGGTGTAAATGTGGGTACATTTACACCCACATTTGGCGGGTTGGCGCCGTATGCCGATATACACCTAGTTCGGCTGCAGATGCTCCCACGATGTTTTACAATAGCCTGCTAGTTATCTATGAATATTTATTTGTAACAATACTTATTACTATTAGTCTCAATAAATTATTTATTTATTTTATTTTTATTTTTTATTTAGTACACCCACATTTCGCCAATTATGTTTGAATCCCTGTAACAGGGGGCGATCCTATTGTCGTCAACCGGGCACAAATCCAGACTCCGGGCTGGTACTGAGAAATTCCTGATGGAAAAACCTGTACTCCCATATACAGGTTCAAACTCAAACTCAAACTCAAAGCATTTATTTCAAATAAACCTACCTAAAAATGGGATGGCGGGGTCTATTCGCTCGCTTCGCTCGCTCACACGACTCCGCCATCCCCTTCTAACCTAACCTGTCCGAGTCGGGGTGCCCTAAAGTCCCAATTGCATACAATTTCTCTTGATATAAACAACCGTTACACACCCGATGTCGATGGAAAATTATGTTATGGCATATCATAATTATGGCATGTGATAATTAGGGCATGTGATAATTAGGGCATGTGATAATTAGGGCTTACAATGATTATGACAAATGATGTAATGGTAAGTGACTTTATGGGAAACAATGATTCTGGCACGTGACTAATATGGCAAATGAGAGTAGGGCAAATGAGTATTATGTCGTATGATATTATGGCTGTTGACTATTATGGCAAATGATATTAGGGCAAATAAAATTCGGGTAAACGGCGGTATACCTAAAATTTTAAATCAACTGGGGTTTCCAATTGATGCAGCCCACTGTACATAAACCGACTTAGGTAGAGAAAATGATACTTTTACCAGTACTTTATCCACATAGAAAACGGCCGAAACGACGCGCTTCGAAATCTCAGTCAGTCTCAGTTAATTTAGTTCGAGCGCGTGGCAGGTTACGCACGAACGGACACGTATTTATCTACCGAGCGGCCATAGGTAATTAATTCAAGGTCACTGCCCAAAAAAAATTCTGTATCATTATTAGACTGTGCCCCTCCCCTTTTCTAACTTTTTCACTACCGGACTACCAGGCGTACTGTAGGGTACCATTCGCACTTGGTTGATGACCCGACCAGTCGCATTCAGCGCTTCTCCGCCAACTCTCTGCCAGCATCTGTATTTCTTTCCTCCTATAACGCGTCAGCCTTCAAAGTCAGAGTGAACAGAAATCCTCTGGGCACGCTCGTTCCAGTAGACCACATCCATCGCTTTCCATCAGGCGAGATCAAGTTTAAGAGCAGGCCCATCCAGCGATCAAAAGTAATATAAAAAATCTACATTTTTAATTACCTTTCTGTAAATTATAATTTACAGAAAGGTAATTAAAAATGTAGTTTTTTTTTTTTTTTTTTTGACTTCCACACGAACGAGGTCGCGGGCAGAAGCTATAGGCAGAAGCTATAGTGTGGAAGTCGATAAACTACAGCCCATGTTACTCGCTGACAATGTAGCTTTCTACATTGTGATTTTTTTTTTTAAATCGGTTTAGTAATTCTTGAGTTTAGCCATTACAAACAAACAAACAAAAAATCTTTTCTCTTTATAATATTAGTTTAGGTAAAAAAAACAACAATTATTAGTACCTATTATTATAGCATCGTATCCATACTTCGTAACAATATCTGATACAAAAAGCTTATAATATCTGAAAGCAACCCAGCCTTTATCCACACGATAATATCGCAAACAGCTCGGAACTTCGCAGTTTACTTGGCGTTTAATTGCTATGAAATTAACGCTCTTATGAAGTTCAGTATAACGACTATATTCTCGTGGTTGTAAGGTATTCCCTTGGTCATTGGATCAGCTTCATTTTCACATACTCGTATTTAAAAGTTTTCATGTTGCGACGAATGAGGTCGGTAATCGTTAATGAGGCTATTAACACACTTATAGTTTTGTTGGCAGTATATTATTATTGGAATGCCTTGCCCGTGTTGATAAGGCGAGCTCAAACTTTGGCCACTTTTAAAATTCTGGTAAAAAACACTTCCTCTCTCTTTAAACGTCATTATTACATGTATAGTTCCTTGCTCTTGTTTCATGTTTATTATTGTATAAGTATATATATAAATTTATTAATGTATGTATATGTTGTATATGTATATGGTACACCACGGACTACCTACAGAATTGTCTCTCCTTGTCCCCATACTCCATCCAAAGGTTGTCTGTAAAAGATCGCTTTTAGCGATAAGACCGCCCATTGTGTCACTCTATGTAAAATTTCAAAATTGTAACATTGTAACCTGTAATTTAAATGGTAATGGTAATGGTATTCTATTCTATTCTATTCTATATTTTATTATTTTTTCAGTTATTGGAATAATGATGGAATGGTGATCGGTAACTCATTGACCGTGACTTGGCCCAGCGTTCCTACTTTATAGTTTGAATAGAATAAGAGGCCAGTGTTTACTGAATGGCGTATATCAGGATGGTAACCAACCGATTATCCTTTAAAGTTAAAGTTCATGAGCACATTCGCAAGAAGCTGGCAGTATCATCACAACGGTAATGTTTTCCAATTGTTTGTCATTCCCTAATTTTTCGTAATTACACCTGCCACTGTTGGTCTCTGCATCACCCAAAGGTTGACTGGTAGAAAATGCCCATGGCATTAAGTCCGCCTCTGCACATCTGTGCTTGAAGTATTAAATAAATAAATAAGTATATGTCATCTGGTGTCAGGCTATTTGCATCCGCAATATTTACCTTAGTTAAAACTTTAACATTTTGTCATAGGTCAACATCAATAGGTGTACATTGCGGTCTTAATAGAGATGTATGTACTGCTTTTAAAACGGTAAAGGAAAACATCATGAGGAAACTGGCATGTCCTAGAACCAAAAATTTCGAAGACATGTGACATCTACCCAACCGCACTGGGCCCGCGTGGTAGATTATAGCCCATTCCCTCTCGAAGAGGGGAGGCCTGTGTCCCAGCAGTGGATGAGTTTTTCTTACATAATTTCGGGTGAACATTATAAATTAATGTAGCCAGTCAAAATTGGCATAACCAAACCTCCTTTCATTGTGAATCCATACAAATGATTCCTTGTGACTCAACTCTTAGATTCATAATTTCATTGTAATAAACAAAAAAAAAAAAAAACAAAGGACGAACGATAAAAGCTTTTCCTTTGTAACAAAGAACTCCAATAAGTCTTCTAAAGAGAGTAGTTAGGTACGTATCTTCTACATCATAGGCAGAGAATATCGCCCTACTTTACGCGCTGTAAAATTCACAATTTGCATACAATACTAAAAGTTCCTTGATGTATTTTATATTGTTATTTTATATGCTTTTTACTGGCTGACTTGACCGTTTATAGCCAAACAGCCGGAATGGGAAGCTATGATGTTAAGTGATGAGGAAAAACTGCATGTACAAAAGAGTTTCAGTGAAAAGTGAGCAGTTTGAAATAACCCTTCAGTCAAAGACTACGTCTCTTGTTTAACAAACTGTTACTCGGTGAGTGCTCTTAACTCTAAAGTGAAATTAACTAATCTTTTTAACTGAAAGTTCTCTTGCCTAACTTAACTCTCTTTGAAAGTGTTTAACTAACTTGATGAAGTGGTCTTCGCATTATTTAAGAAAGCTCTTTACAATTTTATGAAGATTACGTTATCTAGCATCAAGTATTGTTTTGAATAGTTTATTAAGCAGTGCTCGTCTTGTAATAATCTAGTTTCTAGATTAAATTATGTGTAAGAAAAGTTTCGTGTAGTATTTATGTGGTATTCGAAGCGAGATTTACTCAACGAATAATAGAATGAGCACAAGATGTCTAACATGCCAATTAGATTATTAGGTTAAGGTAATTGCGCAGTAGTAGCCCACGAAATTCAAATTTTCTTACGTTTTTTGCAATTTGCAGGTCAGTGTCAGGTTGTATGTCGATAAAAATATGATACGCGGCTATAACAAATATGTATTTACATAATTTTAACCACAAAAATCATCAATACATCTTTCTAAGTTAGATTCCTGCGTATTTGTCTAATTTCCGAAATCCAACTAATCGGCAGGAAATCTAACTTAGAAAGATGTATTGATGATTTTTGTGGTTAAAATTATGTAAATACATATTTGTTATAACCGTGTATCATATTTTTATCGACACACAACCTGACACTGAAATGCAAATTGCAAAAAACGTAAGAAAATTTGAATTTCGCGGGTACTACTGCGGATCCCCCTTAAGATGACAAATAAACATTTTTGTAATTTATTTCTTAGAATTTTCTACGTGAAAAATAATTGAATTTAAATTTCAAATTGTCATCTTTTATAACAGAAAACCATGACGACGAAGTTATGTCTTCTCCCAATCCTGCTGTGGTACATGGTGACATCATCGCATGGCGTCTTGCCGTGCAAGCTGCGGGTCAACCTAGCCAGGGCTGAGCAGACTGACGAGCATGGCCGCAAGTGCTGGGACACTGTGAAGGTTCCAGCTTGTGGGGGACGATGTGATTCTAGAGAGGTAAGAGTAGAGAGATCTGATAAGAACAATCTTTTTGTCTCTTTTCCCCGAAGGATTAGGCAGAGGTGACCTATAGTACATACACATTTCTCCATTTATGTTTAAAATTCCCATATAATAGGCGTCGATCCTGTTGCCAGCATCAGGGCACAAATTCCAGAATTCATGCTGCTACTTAGAAATTCCCGATGGGAAACACAATAGCACTTTGCCCGACCTGGGAATCGAACCCAAAACCTGATGCTCAGCAGAAATGCTTGTGTAGAGGAGTTTTAAACATGTCGTCTTTTGGCTGAAGACGTCAACTGCTGTTTACAGACAAAAGACTGTGGTGGAATCTACATTGTCACATACGAACTACACGTCACACTGACGCCATGCAAATTCTGCATCGCGCAATCAGAGTTTACCGCGCGACTAGCATATATACAACGTCCCGACATCAACCGTCGGGCAGTTGCCCACCAGACACGACACCCGTCTGGTCGGAGGATCCTCCATTTTCTATGGAGGATGAGTGAACTTTACACCCTGTTCCTCATGCCTCTTACAATGCCTATTACAATAATAAAGCAGAACAGTTTGTTTTTTTGTTTGAACGTTTGAACGCACTTAATCTCTGGAACTACCAGTCGGATTAAAAAAAATAATTTTGCATTTGATAACCCAATTCTTGAGGAAGGCTATATCGGCTATAGGCTATTTAACACCACGATAGCACCCTTAGGAGCCGAGCAAAAAGCAAAAAGTCAAAAAGAACGCTAAGCGAAAACAAAGTAATAATGTGGGCAGGCGATGCGATGCGACGGGGTGGGTCGGGGAGACAAGAAATTTCACGCGGACAAAGTCGCGACCAGAAGCTAGTAATTAATATTGGCAAGTGTAACTGTTTCAGTCGCCTGCGCCCGCGTCTCATGCATGGTCTCATCGCTTGTCATAAATATAGACAATAGTCTATAGCATAGACAAGTGAGGTTGGACCGTCGGGCGTCAAGCGTGAGTCGATCTTTACACCTTATTGACGGTTTTTGTTTTTTTCTTTTCAAGTATTCTAGTATTTGTATTTTATTTTATTTGATTTTATTCCCCTTGCTATTTTTAATTGATATCCGTGGGTATGTCCGTGGCATCACACAGGCCCTATCAGAATACCAGCGTTGCGGTATTTATTTTTTAAATATCGCAGCTTTATGCTGAGATGGGAGCTTTTTTGGCCTCGCACAGGTCTCTTTTTTTTTTTATTCTGATTTCTTTTTTTGTTTTTTTGCTTTTTAATGTTTATTTTGTTACTTTTATATGCTCTTTTTTAACTGTATTTCCTGTGCGTGTCCCAAATAAAATATTTTTCTTTCTTTCTTTTCTTTTCTTTCATTCATAAAAATAAAGCGTTAGCCTGACTGTCATCTCTCTAGTCAATCTGCCTAGCCTTTTCCCAACTATGTCGGGGTCGGCTTCCAGTGTAACCGGATGCAGCTGAATACCAGTATTTTATATAGAGCGACTGCCTATCTTACCTCTTACCATTGGTAAGACTAGTTGACAGACTATCGGGCTTCTGACGACCCGTAACGACTGTCAAAGATCCACGAATGACAGCCGGTACCAACGGCTTAACGTGCTTTCCGAGGCACGGAGGAGTCTCGGTATGTAAAGATGGTCACCCAACTTGATGGATCGACCCGTGCGGCGTATTACTTAGACACGAGCTCCTCCTAATATGACTATTCATGAAGTCTGTTTCAATGCCAATCGCTGTGAATATTAGGCTGTGTAGTACTCGTATAAAACAGCAAAACAGTCTAATATTTAAAATCGACGAAATGTAGGTACTGATAATCTGACAGAACTGTTTGTTTTCTAGTATTGTCTAAACTTTTTTCTCTAACTCTGTCACTTAATAAAATAATAGGTACAGTGTAAATTTTAATATAACTGGGGTACCCAATTGATGCAGCCCTGCACTGTACAAAGAACAGTGTTTAGCTAAGCTTTCACTAAACTTACCTATTTGAAAGTATTACTTCTCCATTGTGACCTATAAAAACATGACAACCTATTATAATAGAACGTTAATTCTTGATAAAACTAAGTTTCGGGGAGATCCCTTTACAGTCTCCCCAGAGTTGTGCCCTAACAAGCGTTGCACAGAGGGGGTTCCGGTTCAGTCTTTTGAGAGGTAACGGTTCTCCTTTCATGTGCCACCGGGTGTGGTGTGTGGTGACCACCGGGGTGGTATTAGTGAGGTAAAAATCCCACACTCCCTGGTCTTATCCCCAAAGCTCGGGCGCCTTTTGAAGGTTTCCCCTCGAAAATAAAAAAAAAGTAAGTTAATACTTGAAGTTGCCTTTGTTTATAACAATAATTATTTCCAAAAAAAAAAAAACTGTTACTATTATCAAGTTTAGAACATAAAATGTACAAAAGTTTTGGAATAAAATGCCAGATGGACGATGCCTGGGGAGCAATAATTAAAAGTCTGTGTACCCGTTGTTGGCATAATACTTAATAGGCCTTGTTCTGACTTGCGCGCAAACACGCGAGCGTTGCGATCATTTGTACCTTACCACAGAATACATTAGTAGTACAAGTACAGAAGATTCACTCCGCAAAATTATATAAATAAATAGCGATTCTTACTACGACATAATAAAGTGCAGTTAAGCATAGCGTTAATTACCTACAGTTATATTCACCTAGAAATTGCCTCTCTATTGTGTAACTCATACCTTCTGACTCGTTAGGCTTGTCTTCGTTTACGACGCGGCGCATGAGTGAGTATCGAACTAACATGCGAGCCGGCCGGTGCGCGGCAGCCCACACTATATTAGTCCGACAAGTCGAGCGCGCCGCGTACTTGTGGCTTCATACCTAAAATGTGGAAGTGCGCCTGGCCTGACCTTACTCGGTCGGTCAACCAGAAGACTCGCGGGTTTGCCAGCGCGATGAGGCGTTTGGGTTTGTCGAAGAAAATGAACGAACGCTACGGTACCTAGTCACGCGACTATATTAGAACACGGGCTTAGCCTCTGGGATTGTGGGCCCGGTTTAATCTATGGTGTTTGATAAGCTAGTATAATCGATCGGTATAATCGCAGATATTTAATTTCTGCCTACATATATGCATGATCCATGCATGTATTTGCTTCTAATGCGTCATTTTCAGTTTAGTTCCCCGGATTTCCAGGATTATATATTCCAGGATATTATAAATATAAAGGTTAAGAACTTCGCGAAGTTAGTGTAGGACCCAAACTGGAAATGACGCATTAGAAGCAAACACATGCATGAATCATGATTTTTTTGGATTATTCTGGCTGTATTTTAAAATCTGTAGGTAAGCCAATCTGTACAACAGGCCTCTCAGAATCCAATTTATTAACCTCGTATTTCATATTGGCACTCAAGTTTCGAAGTCATTTTTATTTTTACATTAAAATTGGATTTTGTACTTTAACGTTGGTTTTTATTTAAAAAATCTGTACGTTGGTAATTCCGACGAAGGACGGATACGAAAATTGCCGGTCGCTTCCCCTGACCGGATATTCATCTGCCAAAATACTCCTTTATTTTAACTGTAAACATAACCTAAAAATAACAAAATTATATACTAACATAACTAAAACTATTAAAAAAAAAAAAACTAAAATTTTTTAGTTTTTCAATAATAACAAGGGATAAAACAGAACGACAATTTTATTATTTAATTTATTTATAGTTTTGATAAATTACTAGGTATTTTGGATTTATGTTAATTTAATGGTGAAACCATGACAATGTCATGATAGCAGTGGCAGGAAAACAGAAACAGGGCTTTTATTGAAACTGATAATAACTAAGCTCTTCATCAAGTTGGACTCTATTCTGAATTTAAAAAATATATATTTTCCGAAAAAGAACAAAAAATGCTGAATTATTAATCCTAAAATAACCCTAATCAAACACCCCCAAGAAGGAAGGAGAAGAGAGGGATCAAAAGTGTAGAAGAGGATTAAATCAAAATCATCACGGCGCTGAAGACGCCACGCCAGTCCGTCTGTCACCCGGCCACGGTTGCCAGGGCTGCGGTGACATGTATTGGCGGTGCGGCGCCCTAGGCCGCCAAAGCGACTGCGTCACTCCCGTCACTTGTCATCGGTGTCACATAGACTTTTTCGACGTTTTAGTGTGTTTTAATAATTTAGTTTTTGTTGTTATTTAATTTAATTTTGTAAGTTTAAACTATATAAATACATGTTCAGTGGCAGCAGTGATGTGGTGGATAATAGTGTTAGTGCTAGTCAACCTTCGACATCACTGAGCATCCTGGAGAGATGTCCGCTATGTACCCAGGCACGGTTTTTTAAAGGTAAGCGGGGTCTGAATGTGCATATCGGCAAGGTGCACAGACCACATAATGCAATCACATCAGACCCCGTCTCAACAGCTACACCTACAACACCAGGTACTTCCACTTTTGACCCGTTTTGGAAAACTCTTTCAAAATTCAAAAACTCTATTCATGTTTTGAAGCGAGTTCCCCGCGGCGCTAGACCTTTAGTGGCACAACACTTAGCAGGTTGCGTTCGTCTCGCCGTCCG
This sequence comes from Cosmia pyralina, assembly GCA_946251885.1. NCBI lineage: Eukaryota > Metazoa > Arthropoda > Insecta > Lepidoptera > Noctuidae > Cosmia > Cosmia pyralina. The sequence goes on from OX276346.1 coordinate 21,779,144, forward strand.
GGAGAACTCACAAAGTGCTTGGGAACAGCTGCTCACCTTCCCTTACAGAATTCTACATGTACAAAAGAATTTGGCAACCAAAAAGACTTTAACTGCACAAATTAAAGAAAACTGTAATGTTTCGGCTCATAATTTAGATTCAAAATTACCGACACAGAGATATACCTCTTTAAGAGGTATATCCCATCTGGTAGAATCCAAGTTAGGGGAAGGTGACATTAGTGGAGCAGCCAGGATTCTTTTTAGTAGTGATGTGGTGGCACCGTGTTCTCCAGAAACACTCGCAGCTCTGGAGAGCAAACACCCTGCCCCAGCGGATGGCCTTTCTTTTCCCGACCCCCCTGATCTGGATAATCACTCCCTCACCATTACAGGTCGAGAGTTGGTCACAGCCGTTTGCTCCTTCCGGAGCGGCTCCGCTGGTGGCCTCGACGGCCTGAGTCCTCAGCACCTTAAGGACCTTATTTGTTCAGGCGCCGGGGCAGCTGGTGAGTTGCTCTTGAAGGACCTTACGGCTCTGATTAACCTCATGCTCTCCGGCAAGGTGAACGAGGCCGTCATTGACGTTCTATACGGGGCCAATCTATGCGCCCTGCGTAAAAGGGATGGCGGCATTCGTCCCATTGCCGTGGGAACTACTTACCGTCGTATGGCAGCCAAGATTTGCTGTAAATTTTATGGTGAGGTTGTTTCGGAAAAATTGCAGCCCCTGCAGCTAGGTTACGGCTGCAAAGGGGGCTGTGAGGCTGCCGTACACGCCTTATCGACCTACCTAAATTCTGGCAAAGGTGAGGTCATCCTGAAGGTTGACATAAAGAATGCCTTCAATTCTGTTAATAGGGACACCTTGCTGGCAGAAACTAGAAAAGAAATACCCCAAATTTATAGTTTCCTTTGGCAATGTTACAGACACCCTTCTAAATTACTGTATCGGGACAACCTTCTGGAATCTGCTGTTGGCTGTCAACAAGGTGACCCCCTCGGGCCAGTGATTTTTAGTTTAGCCATTCACCCAATTATTCGACAGCTAAATTCCAAATTTAACGTTTGGTATCTTGACGACGGAACCTTGGGAGGCGATGTAGAAACTGTTTTAAATGACCTTCAATTCTTAAAAAATGAACTTTATTCCATTGGCCTTGATCTCAACCTTTCGAAATGTGAACTGTTCTTAGCGGACGGTACCGACAGACATCTAACACTTCCCAAATTTAACGCAATAGCCCCGGAAATCAAAATTATTGAAAAAAACTCTCTTCGTCTCCTTGGGTCTCCTATCTATGAAAATTCTTTTCCTGTTTTTATTGAAGAAAAAATTCAAAATTTCAATGACGTTTCGGAAAGATTGTTCCAAATTAACATGCACTCGGCCATAACATTAATCCGTTACTGCTGTTTCGGCCCTAAATTAACATATTTCCTTCGTGCTTCCCATTTATGGAAGCACACTCACCTTTTAGATAAAATTGACAAAATTATCCGACAAACTTTAACTTCGATCTTAAATGTGGCCTTGGACGACCGCGCTTGGGCACAAGCTACTCTCCCCATTCGTATGGGAGGCCTCGGCGTCCGCAAAATTTCTAGTATTAGTTTACCGGCATTCATATCCTCGGTCCACGGCACAGATAAATTAATCAGGAAAATCCTAGCCTCCACACTGGTTAATTTTGATGTGCCTTGTTTCACCGAGGCTATAGATGCCTGGAGACTCGCTTGCCCGAATTCAGACCCACCCGACAATCCATTTTCCCAGAGACGGTGGGATGAGCCGCTCTGCAGAGTAGTACAGAACAATTTACTTGACACGTCTGCTACTACTGCGGAGCGTGCGCGTCTGCTGGCTGTGGGTAAGTGGGAGTCGGGTCTGTGGCTTCATGCACTACCGTCGTCGAACATAGGCACTTTGTTCGACGACACTACTTTCCGCCTCGCTGCTTCCCTGCGACTAGGAGCTCCTTCTTGTTCTCCTCATCGCTGTCACTGTGGCGAAGTTGTCAACAGCCTCGGACACCACGGCCTGTCTTGCAGCCGAAGTGCGGGTCGCTTAGCACGGCACGCGAACATCAATGACATCATCCGACGAGCCCTTGTCACCGTCGGCGTTCCAGCTGTATTAGAACCCAATGGCTTGGCACGCGACGATGGCAAGAGACCGGACGGCATGTCTTTATTTCCATGGAAGTTAGGAAGGCCTTTAGTGTGGGACGCAACGTGTGTCGATACTCTTGCGCCATCCCATCTTCCTGGCTCTGCGTGCTGTGCTGGCACTGCTGCTGCCGCTGCGGAAAACCTCAAGCGGCGGAAGTATAATGACTTTATCGGTAATTATATTTTCGAGCCGTTTGGGGTTGAAACCCTTGGGCCGTGGGGTCCGAGTGCTCATAGTTTGTTCAACGAAATCTCCAAACGGCTGGTTGACACTTCCCGTGACCCAAGGGCTGGCTTTTATCTTGGCCAGCGGCTTAGCATTGCCATACAACGTGGCAATGCCGCCAGTCTCTTGGGTACTTTACCAGTCGACAGCGATGCGGAGGAATTTTTCGACGCCATATTTTAGTTTTTTTTTTTTTTAATAGTTTTAGTTATGTTAGTATAAAATACTCCTTTAGATGTTTTGAATTCTTTTTTTGTATTTTTTTATATACTTACTAAAAGGGTTTTCGGATATTTGATAAACAAAGTATTTAAGTCCGTTTTGGTCTTTGTTAAAGTTGACAAAAAGATGTTAATTAAACTAAGATTAGTTTCAGAATTTTAAACCAAAACGTACAAGGTGAACACAACGTAGTAAAAGAGACAAAATTAACAATTTATTACTTTATTTATACGAATTAAATAGCTACTTTTATGAAATAAGTATTCAACCAAATATGAATTCCTTCTTTTATAAAAACTTTATCTTCTAATTAATTAGAAACACAATGTATAAAATGCGTTGAACATAAACAACAAAAGATTAATATAAGCAAGGAAGCGTCTGGAACAGAACAGGAAATCGAGATCAGCCGGATATTCCTTCATAGCGTTATTGAAAATTACTAGGAGCCAAGAAGCTAAGGCTGCGTATACAGAAGTACGGCGCGAGATACGTGTGAGTTTTATGGGGCCTCGTGTATTGTTTGGTCTATTAGATTAACCCTTTGAGTCCCGAGATCGCGAGATCGGGCGAGACACAGTAGGTAGTTAATTAGTTGTGTCTCATTACTCGGGATTCAATCGGTAAAGGAGAATGGTGAAACTGCATGTAATTTGGGACTCGGGGATAGGGGTAGCATATATAATGGAAACTTGTAAATAGTTTAAGAACGATATAAAACTAGCAAAAAACCAAATGGAAAGTAAGATAGAGAAGTTGGGAGAAAAAATATATTCAAGGTAGAAGATTATAACCTAAAATGAATCCAAGAGTACTTAAAGAACATTATTTAATAGTAGTGTGGCGGCATCTACATCGCCACTTGCGAACTACGCATCACACTGACGTCACGAAAAATCCTGCATCGCAATCAGAGTATACCACGCGACTAGCATAATCATATGCAACGTCCCGACGTCAATCATCGGGCAGTTGCCCACCAGACACGACACCCGTCTGGTCGGAGGATCCTCTCTTTTCTAAGGAGGATGAGTGAACTTTACACCCTGTTCCTCGTGCCTCTACAGTAGAATGTTTTTTTTATTTATGATGTACTAAGCATGTGGAATTAGAATAGAAGTCTTATTTTTTTGCAAGTAGGCTTTTACAAACACTTTTCGTTGCAGCGAAAAAAATGCACCGCAGCGCAGTGCGCGCTGGGGCTTAGGGGCGTCGCACGTCGCGTTGGGCGGCGCGACCCGCACTAAATAAATTCTAACATTGGCGTTGTATGAGAGCGGTTACGGAGAACCGATTTTACACGCGTTTGCTTAAAAAGCAGGCGCAGCCCGCGGAAGGCATCACCGCGTCGCACGCGACATTTATCGCGGTGGCGCACGAAGCGTTGCAGCCAGCTATTCCTGCAATTCTCCATTCACGGTAAAACATAACAACACCCGCGGCGTCGCACGCCCCGCATTTTCATAAACAACATAGTACATTGCCATATGTTTGTGTTTGCGCGTGTGCCACGTGCTGCCTGTCTGTAAACTGAAAAAACGTCTGACGCGCCGCGAGATGTAACGCCGCACGCGACGCGCGACACCCCGCGTCTCCATAAAGGTAGACTTCCGAGGCATGCGGCCAAAGCGTCAGACGCGCGCATCTGATGCGCGCGGCCCCACAGATTACACAGTTGGCCTGCAGTCTCTGGTCCCAACAGGCAGCCTGCCGTCCAAGGTCTGCATAGACCACACACTACAGCGATTATTGCCTGCCGGCTACGGTCGATGCCGGCTCTGGGTCCAAACACTACCAGGCTGCAGCCGGTAGTTTCACACCGAAATATCGCCTGCCGGCAGTGGTCTGAATAGCGGTTTGGTGTCAGTTCACAAAGTGATAATGTTACGTAAAAAATGATGTGCTATTTTTTATTTTCACTGGTTAGGATAACATCGTAGTGAAATATTTATTATATTTTTAAAATGATAACCAAATTATAAAAGTCGCTAAATTGACAACACTACTTCCGGCCGAATACCTGCTTACTCGATTTGGCCTTGAGATCTCAGACTGTCCGGCCCACAGAGCATGTCTGGCCGATACCTGTCGACGCAGGCCTGCGCCGGCAACAGTCTGGGATCGCACTGGCAGGCTTTGGTCGTCAATCCAAAACCTTAAAAGGAATTGCGAGTCTGTGATCTATAGCGATTAACTGACAGGCTGATATCCGCCAGTGGACTGTAAATGTGTGGGGCCCTTTAGATACGCGCGGCCGACGACTCACCGCTTCCATGGTGCGCGTCTGTCGTTCGCGTCAGACGCGCGGGGCCGACGACACACCCCAGCTGCGCGTCAATCGCTCACCAGTCAGTGTTGTTCGTCCATCACTTGCAGTCGTGTCGTTATTTGAAAAATGGCCTAATCAAGCATAATCTGGACATCCTTGAAGAAGAAGAGGATGATGATGAGCTGTTGATATTGCTCTATTATGATAGCTTAAACAGAAAACCAATTCATCCGATGTTCAAAAGCCGAAACGACGAAGCATTTAGCATTTTAATTGAAAGCCACTTGAAATCTGATGAGGAAAAGTTTCGGAAGTTTTGCAGATTAAATAAGAAACAGTTCAATTTCGCTCTTTCTTTAATTTACGAAGGTAAGAAAACCTAAAACATGATACACGACACTTTATCCCTTTTAAATGAATTTTTGTACACTTGATTATTTAGGATAGGTTTCTGAGGAACCACATTGATTAATTGCTCATCCTCTCGAAGAGAAAAGTTTTTCCAAGACATCTTGTCTCCGCGCGGCTCGCAACAATACAAGATCACTGAGTACATTTTTATTACAAGATAACAAGACACGTTGAGCAACGGCTGCGCGCGGCTAGACTGACCGTACAGCCGTCGGCCGCGCGCGACTGTCGCGGGTTACTCTGATCTGATGGTCGGCTGTAGATCTACTGGAATTTTTCAACGAGAGGTTTATTGAATATAAATAAAAAAATCCCAAGAGTACAAACAATGGAATAAGAATTGACAATGACAGCGTGACAGCTAGTCTATATTGTATTGTATTGTATTTCAGTTATCATGACAAAATAATCATAATTATTTCTATTTATTATGGGCTGTTTACATTTTATTTTAATGTTTGGTTTTATATGTTTTTGTTATATTTAACAAGATTTAAGTATCAAAAAGGAAAACCGTCGAGTAAAAACGTACCTAAGTGTAAAAGGTGAATGCATTGTAATAATTTCTGTTGAATGAAATGGAATCCGAAATACCTTGCGTTTCGTAACTGCACGATATATTATTTCTTAATAAATCAAAATAATTTCTAACTTTTAATTCCCTGATCCTAGTGACTCAATATTTTTTTATAAAACTCTTATAAAATTGTTATTAAAATCAATATAAACTTGCAAGTGTATGGCGCTTCGGTAATTTTGAGTCCACCGCTGCCATCCTCCTTTATGCCTCGTTAGTCTAGTGGTCACAAGCGCTACTGCTGAGCATAAGAGCATTGGTGTTGTGCGATGCGCGCTCGGAAACGGACGCGTTTGCGCTACACAGCACGAATATTTTATTCGCGTTTTGCGCAGCGGTAACCGCTGCCCGAATTTATACGCAATGGCAACGAAGCAGCTCATTGCCAACGAGCTTTTGGCATTCATTAAACATGACATCGACTACATGGACGAGGTCAGCATCTTGCAGATCTGCAAGTCGTCCTTCAAAGAGGAAGAGGTATGCAGTGCCAAGTTGCTGCTATTTCAATCACTCGACCAAGTCGGACAGATATGCCATCTCGCCGGAGGGATGGCGGCCAGAAGAGTCTGCAGGACATCATCGACCTGCTGAAGAGGACCGATCCAGATGACGTGCCAGATTTTGTGGCGAAGGAGCTGCACAAGCTGCCTCCTGTCACTTTCGACCACGTCGACGTCACCAGGCTGCTGAAGGACATCACGTCTCTGAAGGTGAGCCAGGCTGAGATGAAGTCCAAGTTGGAGTCATCGGATGTCATCATTAGTGAATTGCGAGCCGAAGTAGCGTTGTTCCGCAACGCTATTCCGACAAGTGGGTCACCAGAAGGCTCCAATGTAAACCCATGTCGCGGGGCTCAAAATGCTTCTGTCTGCAGTTTTCAGTCGGCGAGTGAATCTACGTCATCGACTGTCAAGAATGCAAGCGTTGCATCGTGTTCTGCTGATCGCGTCGTACCTGCCGGGGAAGCGACGCGTGAGATAGGTACATCCCCCCGTACGTACTTATTCTACAACTGTCGCCAAGACGAAAACTGCTGTGTCGCAAACGAAAAGACACGCAGGAAAACCAAAAGGGGGAAAGCAGAGTCGCTTACCATCGAGCGCGACTAAAGGCGCTGTGATGGACCACGAACAGCAGGTTCCACCGAAGAACACATGCGACGAGGACGGCTTCATCAAGGTGGAGAAAAAGAAGAAGAAGCCTAATTATCGCAACCAGTGTGGGACGGCGCCGGCTGGTTCTAACATGTTGCTACGTCCTGCAGTACCGACGACGCAGCTGTACGTGTCCCGGTTGCACCACTCTACAAAGCCTGAGGACATCGTAGAGTACATACGGGTGAAGACCAATTGGACCTTGAGGGTGGAGAAGTTGGAGGCGCGCCATAACACCAATTTCAAGTCGTTCGTGGTGCGCGTTCCGACTCATCATTTGCTGACCTTCCTCAAGGAAGAGTTTTGGCCGAAAGGTGTGTTGTATCGGCGTTTCCGCGGCCAGCTACGCGACACCTCGCAGCGTAACACGACGCCGTCACTTCGTGTGCAGTAGTTTTTAAGTTTGTTAAATGTTTTTTATATGTATTAGTTTATAATTTTGTACCAATCATTTGTGTATTTTATCTATGGGCCCTAATAGCCTGAAAATAAAGGAATTATTATGATTATTCTTATTATTCTTTTTTGTCTTTGGCTTATCTCGGGACCCTGGGGTCCCGGACCTTTGGAAGGCGTACGAGGGGCCGAAGCCAACTCGCAGAGGCCCTTTAGACAATTTTAAATGACGAGGAGGCACCAGCCGACGATTATCCCTGTATGCACTATGCAAGTGCACCCAAGGACAACCCCCGGTTGGTGCAGGACTATTGCAGAACACGGAAACAAAACACATTGGGCCTATGGGTTTGGGTGGCTACATGGATTGGGTACCTTGAACTATGGAAGAACTATGTCCCCTGCCTGACCAATGATATATGTATAATGTTATACACAGATAAATTGGCAGGGGGTGACTTGCACACTCAATAATGGGCCCCCGGAAACGGTCGCTAGCACATAGTGACGTAGCGACAAGGGGCAACATGTCCTGAGGAGCTTGAGGAGTGGAGAGGTATTCCACGGCTCTCAGAACAATCCCAGAGCCCGGAAGATGGTCAAGATCTCTACAAGCACTTACTGGAATACTTCCTTCCTCCGAGCACGTTTGCTCTTGCAAATCTCCACTCAAGCCGGCCAATAAAGGCAAGAATGAGGTGGGAGCTCTGTTCCCGTCAGTGTTCACTCCAGCCGGCCAATAAAGGCAAGTTACGTAGGTAGGTCAACAGTCCCTTGGAGCTCTAAAAAAAACCGGCCAAGTGCGTGTTGGACCACGCACAATGAAGGGTTCCGTAGTTGGAATGAATTTATCTTAAGAACAAACTGAACATTGTAGTTGAAAAACATGTTCTCCCATACATTTCAACTGTAAACGTAAGTTTGTACTCACAATATTGATAGATTTACCATGTTATTTTAAGACCACATATTTCTTATAGGTTTTCCTGTAATCTACAGATAAAGTAAGGGGGGGATGGTCAATTTTCGTCTATTTTCTTAAATAACTTTAAAACAATTATTTATTTTAAAATTATAAAAAAAATATTTTTGAGATCCTCATAGTAAGTTCTTTCATTTGACATGCCACATGGTGTAGTTTTCAAAACTTTTTTTTTAATTTTCTTATTTGCCCCCCAAAAGTGACATCTATATTCAAAATTCATTTATTTACTTTACCCGTCCGTGTTTGGGTCACAGAAATTCATATGTGTACCAAATTTGAACTTAATCGGTGCATTAGATTCGGAGTAAATTGGCTGTGACAGACGGACAGACAGACAGACAGACACACGAGTGATCCCATAAGGGTTCCCTTTTTTCCTATTGAGGTACGGAACCCTAAAAATCAAGCTTCTAAGTCACACAATAAGTAAAAATACGGCCGTCTAAGTGACATTTTAGAGTACTTCTCGAATTATTAAATTTGAAAAGAAGCAAGGTCTTACAGTACAAGTAAAGAAAAAAGTCCGTTTGTAGTTTTATCACATAGAAAATATTTTTTGCGATTACAAACTTACATGTTTTTCAACTACAATGTTACATTTGTTTTTGGGATAAATTCATCCAAACTACGGAGTCCTTCATTGTGCGGGGTCTGACACACACTTGGCAGGTTTTTATTTTATAAACTGCCATCAGTCCTTTCTAGATTAATAACAGTTTTGTTGCATGAATACAGTTGGCGTTTCAAATACAGGGGCCGTACTATGCCGTGAAAAAAAAAAGGATAGTGCTGTAGGTCGTATATAACTCCGTCTCTCTCTGACACTAGACCCATGAATGGATCCATGATCTTTTTTCACGTCAAAGTATGGTCCCAGGGGCCATTGCCACTGCTACATATATCTTTTTAGGGAAAATATAAATATATATCGTATTAAAATAGTAAAAAGGAACCCTTATGGTGTGACTCAGTCTGTCTGTCACAGCTGGATATCTCAAGAACTACTAATACTATCAACTTGACATTTGGAATAGTTTTAGATGACGTTTGCCCAACTATTTTGCAAATAAGAAAGAAATATATATGTTTTTTTTTTGCAACAGAGACTGAAAAATTCAAAGTACTAGTACTATCTACTACTACTACTACAAAGTACTATCATATGAAAGAACGCTGTTTGCAAATTCTCAAACATTTTTTTTTCTTTTTTTTAGGCTGCATAGTTTTCGACTTTTGATGAAAAATATTTAAAACAATACCGTTCCCCCCCCCTTATCTCCGAAGTTTGCATAAAGAAAAATCTGAAAATATTCTATGTGATAGTAGTTTATGTATAGATTAGAGGAAAAATAAAACGATGTCTCTAAAGTAACACAGTTTTTCAGAAATCATAAAAAAATTACATATAAATGATGGTACGAAACCCTCGGTGCGCGAGTCCGTCTCGCTCTTGACCGCTTTTTTTCACGTATATACATGCATTTAAACTTAGACCAACAATACGAGATAAATACATAAAATTGCAATTTACACAAATATAAATATGTTTTGTTTGTTAATATGTTTTGGACATATCACACAAAATGTCAACTTAAGTTTAAACTTATGTATTCAGAGTTGATTTTTGAATGAAAAACTATCGGTAAACGTCATAAAATAATTTTAGTTGCAATGTAAACTGAACAATATGCAATTAGGTTAAAGTTTTTAATCCCAAGGCATTTTATTTTATCTCGTCTCGTTGGCTTTAGTTTACTTTATATGCAACTTTGAGTGCTGTTATTAATATTTTAGCTGTATAGCCGTCTGATTTTTCAAAGAATTCAATGTTGATTTTTGCACTGAAAACATTTATTTCTCTTCTTAGAATAAGCTTGAATTATAACAAAAATATTCAGTAGGTACTCCGAATGAATAAAATAATACATTCTTGAAGGAAGACGACACCTTTTTCTAAGAAAAATTCAAGCAATTCTAGAAATACTGTCCTGACGTTATTATATACGACGTATTACTTATTTAATTGCAAAAATATGTTCACTGAAAGAAAATTGCTACAACTGTGCACGTTAGAAATTACGCTCCCTAGAGAAACAGTAGGTACTAGCTTATGCCCGCGACATCACCCGCCTGGTAGTCAACTGTACTATAAAACATACATTATGGCACTTGGTAATAATGTTGCTTTCTGCCAGTGAAAGATTTTTTGAAATCAGTCAGTACTTCCACAGATTAACCCCTACATCCAAACTTACAAACTTAACTTTAACTAAATAAATAAAAAAGTAATAATAAACTTTTTTTCGACGCCATATTTTAGTTTTTTAATAGTTTTAGTTAGGTTAGGATATTATATTTTTAAATTAATTAACTAAAAAAATAGATTCGAAGTAGACCACGTATTAACTAAATGTATGTACACTGATTTAACGGTTAAATTGTGACCCGGTCTTGATAGTTATTGGCACAGAAATAACTGCTGAGTACCTGAAAGGTATAAAAGGTTACTTATAATCCCAATAACTTCTGAGCGCTGCAGCTTACAATAAATCAGAAAAGAAGACGAAGTCAGAATGTTCCACAGCAACTTGCAAAATATCAGAAACTGTTGGTCGCGCTTTAAATTAAACTTCTAACACGAAGTGTGCTCATAAAGTCAAGTTGATAGGAGAGCATCTTTCATCGCAACTCATTTTTTATTAACTGCGTTTACACTCGGTGAACTGCGCGAATAATATTCGAACTGAACACGGAATAATAATTCGGTTTCTAATTTCTATACGGTTTTACACGGTTAGTACGGAGCAAGTATGTTAGGTTGGAAAATAAATAAAATAGTTAAATAATAATAGGGAAAAATGATAGCGTATATTTTTATCATGTCATTTTTTATATTTAAGAAGAACGTATTTTAATGTAAATGACGAATCTCAAAAGAGTTCATGTCTTAAGTTCTATTCGGTATCTTAAATTATTTCTGGCAGCATACACAATATTATCAATTATGATCAATCAATTGTTCCTGAAGTTTGTAGTCCGGGTCAGCTTAAAGTTTAACTGTAACTGTGTAAAACAATAGTCTATGGTGAAGAATGTCCTTTAGAGGCTTTTATCACCTCTCTGGCTCACACGAGACCAAACTTATAAGATTATTAAATGAAAAGATGCTTTTTAGAAAAATGTAATCAATTATCGACCTAGTAAATAATATTAATTTAATATGTACCTCATCTTCCTGCCCTTATCCCATATTACTTGCGGTCGGCTCAACACGTTTTCTTCTTCCATTCTCCCCTGTCAACCGTCACGCTATCATTCACTCCCTCCTCTTTCATATCATTCCTCACACAATCCATCCATCTTTTCTTCGGCCTTCCTCTGCCTCTCCATCCATCAACATGTATATTCATCACTCTTTTAGTCACATGCAGTTCGTATGTACGTTACGTAATTTAATATGTACCTAATTATTAAAAACACTTTTCTATTGTGTTATCAAATAAACTCAGCTCAAAAACTATTAAGTATCTGTTTTTGAGATGAGATAGATCATTTACAATAAAAATGTGTTTTTAATAATTACCTATTAAATTAATATTATTTACTAGTTCGCTAATTGATTACATTTTTCGAAAAAACCTCTTTCATTTTTTTTTTTTAAACACACGGGAGTGTGTGCGAGAGAGATGACAAAGCTCAACAGCCCACTTAATAAACTGTTACTATGTATAAACGATATTTTGTATTATTTTCAAACAATAGCATCATTAGTGTGAGACTTTCAAGTCACGTCATATCACTTGCAATTAAACAATCATTGTTGGTGTGTAGCATTTTGATTCTATGCCTAATGTACTTATGGTGCATTTTCTACAATAGCATTCAAATTAATATCGATGAGATGAAATAAGAGCGAGCGATGCTCATTTATTTGACTGTTATTATGTTAAATTAAAAGAGGAGAGGAGCTCGTGGCTAAGTAATAACAGCCGCACGGGTCGATCCATCAGGCTAAGCTACGCTTACTGGGGTTACCCGTGGATGGGTGGCCATTTTTACATACAGAGACTCCTCCGTGCATCGGAAAGCACGTTAAGCCTCGGCAGCGTCCCGGCTGTCATTCGTAGATCTTTGTCAATCGTTACGGGTCGTCAGAAGCCTGAAAGTCTGACAACCAGTCTTACCAAGGGGCACCGTATTACCCAGTTACAGGGTTGTGGAGGTCAGATAGGCAGTCGTTCCATGTACAATACTGGTATTCAGCTGCATCCGGGTAGACTGGAAGCCGACCCCAACATAGTTGGGAAAAGGCTAGGCAGATTGATTGATGTTAAAATTATAGAAGAACAATATTTGAATTGAGCTGAAACTCATCAATATTTTTTTGATGAAACATCTACCCATTATCGAAGATTAATTTCGGATGAACATTCCGCATTTACAATTTATTGTAGGTAATTGCGCTGATTAAGACTCCCAAAACCAGCATTGCAAAGCATTTATGAAGGCAATGAATCAAACACTATTTTGAAAATTCCTTATTTTTATTAAAACGAATTCTAGGTACTTTAAATAAATATAATATAGGGTTGTCGTTGGAACAAAATCATTATTCATTATTATTTTACGTATTTTTCATTGATATACCAGAAACAATCGCGGTTTGCGAAAATCCTGAGAATTTGTGAAATACTGATCTGTTAGCGTATTGTTATTTATATGTTGTTTATGCTTTCACAGAAAATATTGAATCAAATTAGGTAATAAACCTGGAGAAAAGTTATGCCAAACTTTAACCCTGAATGTTGGCCATTCCACTCATTCAAATTGAAGAAGCCGAGGAGACAACGGAAAAGGTAGCTTTGGGCCATAGCTGTGTTAGCTTGACCGACACAATGATCAATTAGTGTGCAAAGAGGCAATCATAAATAAATTCCTTTTTGCAGTACCTAAAACTTTTCTGAACTATGTACGAGAATAAGCTCGCATGAATACGTGAAAAGATTAGTCAGAATTAAGGCTGGGCAAAGGGCTTGACTGACGCGACGTTGCGACGAGCGTGCTATAGTACATACGGCAGCAGGCCATGTTACTACAAATTGTAAAATTTTCTCGTTCGATTTTAAACTTAACTGTCAACATTTTAAGGTTTAAAATCATTTGGAGAAATATGACAGTTTGGTATAACCTGATGTGCCTGGTGTGCCTGTGTGTGTGTCACTTCCTAGCTATCATCACTGGTGAATGATGCCATCCGCCATCCGCCATCCGCCATCCGTAGTTTTCTATGCATTTCTGAATCAAAAGTACGGAAGTTACTTTTCCTGGACCATGTTATAAGGTACCTAATTACTAACCTCCTAAGGGGCTTTCACATCAAGGTCCCGAAATAAAGTAGTTTTTTTTTTAAATAATAAATTCATAAGTCAGTAGACATTTTAGCTATAGATACAAATAAATAAAATTGAACTGTCTGTTGGAATGTCAAAATAACAGTTTTTTACTAAATGCATTATGAAAATATATAATAGATACGGTACATATAACAAAAAATCAATTTTTAAATTTTTTGTCTGACTGTTTGTTCCGGTTAATCTTCGAACCGGCTGGACCAATTTTGATGGGACTTTCACTGGCAGACTGGATGTCATAAGAACTACTATTATTTCAGAACAAAAATTAGAGTTTTGTGCAAAAATTGTGAACAAAATCCGATACAAACAGGGAAGTATTGACATCCACGTGGCGAAGCCGTGAGCAACAGCTAGTTAATATTCAAAGGGGTCTAGTTGATGTACTGGTCATAATTTCTACTATGGTTGAGTGAAGATTGGAGAATGTTAGTAAGGTAGACCTGATGTCCTGTAGTAGACTGCAATGAGTGGCTGATGAAGACTTAATTTTTTGATAGCGTACTCAATCAATCTGCGTAGCCTTTTCCCAACTATGTTGGGGTCTGCTTCCAGTCTAACCGCATGCAACTGAAAACCAGTATTTTACATGAAGCGACTGCCTACCTGACCTCCACAACCCAGTAACTGGGTAATATGATACCCCTTGGTAAGACTGATTGTCAGACTTTCGGGCTTTTTGATAGCATACTATTCTTGCTAAATAACTTTAGCAATCGTATAAAAAAATACTTACAAAGAAAACAATAATGTATTGGCAAAAGTTTTGTAGAATTTTCTTTAAGTATTACAGTCAATTGAAAACTTTCTCCTTTCCTGAATAAACGTACTAACAATGGTTTGTTTTTGTTGTGTCGTCTTGTAAGTCTTCCCCGGTACCATATTTTTTGATAACAAAGAGCGAAAATCAGTCGCTTTCCAAGTTCTTTTGCTGTTTTTTTATGGGTTTCTTGTTAGTGTTCCGTACCCAAAGAGTAAAACGGGACCCTATTAATAAGACTCCGCTGTCCGTTCGTCTGTCTGTCCGTCTGCCACTCACGACTGAGCCGTGATAGTTAGACAGTTGAAATTTTCACAGATGATGTATTTCTGATGCTGCTATAACAGTAAATACTAAAAAAGAGAATAAAATAAATATTTAAGTGGGCTCCCATAAAACAAAAGTGATTTTTTTGCTCGATTTTGCTCAATATTGATAACGACAACAGATAGACATTTGAAATATTCATAGAATATTTAGCTAAATATTCACTTCAAAAATAAATAATTAAATTAAAATAAAACAAATATTTAATGGGGGCTCCCATACAACAGACATGATTTTTTTGCCGTTTTTATAAATAATGGTACGGAACTCTTCGTGCGCGAGTCCGACTCGCACTTGGCCGGTTTTTTTTTTCACTTGATTAGAAAGAAAGAAGAAAGAAAATACATTTATTTAGCACAGACAAAAAGGCACAGAATATTACACCGCAGATAAAAAAAATAAAAATCAAATGTAAAGTGTAAGTAACAAATTGTAACAAAATGTGCGCAGTAACAAATTAGCAGGAAAGTGTGCCTTGCGGCTGCGCCATGGAGACCCAGTTCAGCAAAAATGCCAGACAACTAGTGCCTGATACTGGTTTTCAACTGGACCTAAAGTGTGAGGTGACCTGAAATCAGTTTTATATTGATAAACATTGATACATTTTCTAATTTACATTATATGTTGTTTAACTTCTGAATGAAATGAGATGATTTAGTGCGGATTTTACCAATGAAACTGAACGCGATCAGTACGCAAACCACGTTTAAGAGCTGTCAGTGTCATTATTTTTATTGAATTATTGACACTGACAGTGCTTGAACTCTGTTTAGGTGTGCTGATCGCGTTCAGTTTCATTAGTGAAATTCGCACTTACTAGGTACATTATATTTTTAATTTACATAGCACTCGGCCATTTACCTTACATCATCATCTTTCTCTGTAAAAAAATAACATGACGAATTTATAGTAATAAAGACCCGTTTACACATGTTTTCTTCAATAACCTGGGGTGTGTGACCGATTATAAAACAGACGTTAGGTACGAGTTTTCATTCAAGATTTATGACCGATTCTCTATAACAAAAGATACAATGCTATTGATCTTTGTTCAAAAATTAGCGATCATTGCCTCTAAAAACCAATATCTAATATCGGATTTTTTTTAAATAGATGTATTTTGTTTGGTTTGATATTGTGAATGTTCAGAACACACAGTTACTTCTACAGGTTATATCACAAAGGTGTCGTCAAAAAAGGTGTGGTTGGTATAGACCAATCTATCTGCCTAGACTTTTCCCAACTATGTTGGGGTCGGCTTCCAGTCTAATCGGATGCAGCTGAATACCAGTATTTTACATGGAGCGACTGCCTATCTGACCTCCACAACCCATTAGCTGGGTAATATGATAGCGCTTGGTAAGACTGGTTGTCAGATTTTCCGACTTCTGACGACTCGTAACGACTGTCAAAGATCCACGAATGACAGCTGGGACCAACGACTTAACGTGCTTTCCGAGGCACAGAGGAGTCTCGGTACGTAAAGATGGTCACCCATCCACGGACCGACCCCGGCAAGCGTAGCTTAACTTGATGGATCGACCCGTGCGGCTGTTATTACTTAGCCATGAGCTTCACCAGGTGTGATACAGACCGTCATACTAAACAACTTTCTCCATGGGGCCAACATAGTAACCGAGAAAAAATATCAACTTTCCCCGTACACGTACAAAGCTTTAATCGACCTAAATGTATGGGATACATCCTGTATACAAATCTTATGAATGTAGGTATTTTTTTTTTTTCTTACGTCTGTTGATTCACCGTAATACCGTATCGTATCGTATTACCCAGTAATTGGGTTGTGAAGGTCAGATAGGCAGTCGCTCCATTTATAATACTGGTATTCAGCTGAATCCGGTTAGACTGGAAGCCGACCCCAACATAGTTGGGAAAAGGCTAGGCAGATTGACTTTGTTGATTCACCAGGTTCTTGAT
Organism: Cosmia pyralina; assembly: GCA_946251885.1. Taxonomy (NCBI): domain Eukaryota; kingdom Metazoa; phylum Arthropoda; class Insecta; order Lepidoptera; family Noctuidae; genus Cosmia; species Cosmia pyralina. The sequence goes on from OX276346.1 coordinate 21,795,974, forward strand.
ACAGACAAATACAATTCGCGAACAAAATGTAGTAAGTAACACTTCATATTACATAGACTATTATTACTTTATACATAAGAATAACTGGAACGCAAACGCAGGATAAAGCTAAGCCAAAAGTTTTTGGCTAAAATCATTGTCCGAGTTGCCAAGAGAGCACATTGATATGCCTGCATTCATATATTATTCCAAAGAGTGGAAGTATGGTATATTTTCATTTATTCTGTGTAATCACTCTGCAAGCCAACTTAGGTGATGTATGTTTGTTTGTACAAACTTTATCTTGTACACCGTGTTCAGGTTTTGTGAAGTTTTGTCCACACAACATGTTCGAAAATTAAAACCTCTTGGTGTTTTTAGTTCATTTGCTCAGACTAAATAAAACACCTAGACATAGTGCTGCGAACAATACAGTGTAGCTACGGGTTTTTATTTAGTCTAAGTCCATTTGGTGGATCGTTCAAGCTGGATTTAGGCAATAGACTATTGATCATCCACTCCCACTTGCGCATGATTGAATAAATGTAAAATTGAAACTAAAAATAGTAAAGAGGTACCTACCTACAATTGTTTGTTTGATTGTACAAGGTAATCTCTAGAAATGCTGATGCGATTACAAAAATTCTTTCACTAACAAAAAACTACACTATTTCCGAGAATATGGTATGTTTTATTGTACAGTTGACTTCATCACGGATGAAGTCGAGGGCAAAAGCTATAGTTCGACCGCTACCGCGCCATAAGCGCAACCTTCTCGTGAACCAAAGTACTTCTGCAGTCTGTGTCCCACAGGGATCTGTCCTGGGGCCACATCTGTGGGGCATCGGGTACGACTGGGTGCTGCGTGCCGACCTCCCTAGCGGCGTCAGTGTTGTATATTACGCTGACGACACGCTGGTCCTGGCGCAGGGGAGGTCGCACCAGGCGGCGGCCGAACTAGCGACACGCGGGTTTGCGACAGTAGTAGAGAGGATCCGGCAGTTGTGACTCGAGGTGGCCCTGCACAAGTCCGAGGTCATGTGTTTTCATGGTCCTCGGAACGCGCCACCGTCGGGTTCCCAAATAACGGTAGGAGGGGTTCACATCGGAGTCGAGTCGACGATGAAGTACCTGGGACTCGTCCTCGACAGCCGGTGGAACTTCGTGGAGCATTTCCGACGTTTGGCTCCCAGACTGGAGCGGGCCGGGGCTGCCTTGAAGCGGCTCCTGCCCAATCTGGGGGGTCCAAACGCCTCCTGCCGGAGTTTTTATGCGGGGATCGTGCGGTCCATGGCCCTTTACGGAGCACCGGTGTGGGCGCGTTCCCTGAGGCTGTGACCGGCCCGCCGGTTGAACGCGTCTCAGAGGTTCATGGCGATCCGGCTAGTCCGGGGCTACCGCACGGTCTCCTGTGAGGCGGCGAGCCTCCTTGCCGGATTACCGCCATGGGATCTGGAGGCAAAAGTCCTCGCGCGCGTATGGGAGTGGCGCGAGGAGGCGAAACGCCGGGGCGTAACTCCGCTGCCGCGAGAAATCACGGTACAGCGGACAGAGCTCCGGTGGGATCTCATGGCGACATGGAGAGTGCGATTGTCGCAACCCAGCGCTGGGCAAGCCACAATTGCGGCGATAAGTCCCCACTGTGAGGAGTGGTTGGAGAGGCGCCACGGCGTCCTCACCTTCCGCCTGACGCAGGTCCTCACTGGACACGGTTGTTTCGGGAGGTTCCTGTTTCGGATACGGTAGGAGGAAATGCCCGGGTGTCACCATTGTGTGGATCGCCTGGAGGACACGGTGGAGCATACAGTGGAGGTCTGCTCGGCTTTGGCGGAGCACCGCCGTGTTCTCACGGAGGCGATCGGTGGCGGCGATCTCTCGCGTCCAAACCTGGTCCAGGCCATGGTGCGGAGCGAGAGTGCATGGGAGGCCGTCATCTTTTTCTGCGAAGCAGTAATGCTCCCAAAGGAGGAAGTGGAACGCGTGAGGGAGAGGAAACAGCCGCGCCCTCGTGGCCCTAGCCGTCGTTGGAGACGCCCTGGGCGGCGGGAATCGATCGCCGATTCCGGGCCACCGTAGGCGCGGGCTTGCGGACGACGAGTAATGGGCAGCTCGCCGTCCGGTAAGGACTAGGCCCGGGTCGACGGTGCGTTGTGTTTCACGCGCGCCTCAAAGAGATGTCAGCAGTGACGGGGTCAATTGGGCCGATGCCGCCGGGGTCACGAGTAGTTCGAAAGAGATACCGTAATATTATAATTTTCTCCTGACCCTTATCCAATCCATCTGCCTAGCCTTTTCCCAACTATGTTGGGGTCGGCTTCCAGTATAATTAGATGCAGCTGAATACCAGTATTTTACATGGAGCGACTGCCTACATAACCTCTACAACCCAATAACTGGGTAATACGATACCCATTAGTAAAACTGGTTGTCAGACTTTCGGGCTTCTGACGACCCGTAACGACTTCTAACAGCTGGGACCAACAGCTTAACATGCTTTCCGAGGCACGGACGAGTCTTGGTATGTAAAGATAGTCACCCATCCCCTGACCAACCCCGGCCAGAATAGCTTAACCTGATGGATCGAACCGTGCGGCTGTTGTTACTTAGCTACGAGCTTCTCCTGCCCTTATCCATCATTATTTTAAATAAAATATTTACCCAGTAATGTGTGCCACTTCTCTGTGAGCTGTAATCCCAGTAAAGTGGACTGTAAGCCCACTTTACAAGTATTACATAATTAAATGATACTTATTACTCCTCCACAACGAGTTAATTCATGCTAATTATTCAGTATAATATGTTAATTTGATAGCATGCAGATTAATTGAAAGTAAAATAATTATATCCCTATCAATAAACTGCGTGTACAGTTCATTGCACGTAATTAATAAATAATAGGTCTTTACCTATGAAATTGCCGTTTTGTATGAAAAAATTTAAACGACTTTTTTTCATGCAGTTTTTATTTGTATTAATCGAAGTAATCACCCATGCAATCAATGCATCTTTGCCAACGCAGTGGCAGTTTATTGATGCCCTTCTTAAAGAAATCAGCTGGACGGGAGGCAACAAATTCTTCAAAGGCATTTTGTACTGCCTCTCGGGTATTGAATTTTTTCCCCGCCAAGAAGTTATCCAAATTCTGGAAAAAGTAGTAGTCTGTAGGCGCAAGGTCTGGTGAGTAGGGCGGATGACGGAGAGCTTCCAACCCCAGTTCTTGCAACTTGGAGACCGTCTGCTGTGCAGTATGAGGTCGCGCGTTGTCGTGCAGGAGCAGCGGAGACGAGCGATTGACCAATGCTGGTTGGAGATGTGCCAGCTTCTCCATTATAGTGTTCAGTTCTTCACAGTACACATCTGAAGTAATGCTCACCCCGTTTGGTAAGAAGCTGTGATGAATCACACCGGCGCTAGACCACCAAACTGTGACCATCACTTTTCTAGGGGTAAGTTTTCGTTTAGGGCATTGTTTAGGTGCTGAACCAGGATCAAACCAACTTGCTGAGCGCTTGCGGTACATACAGAATCCATTTTTCATCGCAGGCAACAATGCGGTTCAAAATTCCTTCATTTGTGTGTCTGTTGAGCAGTGCAAGGCACGTCTCGACGCGTACTTCGCGCTGGCGATCATTGAGTTCGTGGGGCACCCATTTGTCAAGCTATTTTACCTTGCCAATTTGACGCAAATGGACCAATATTGTTTTGACGCTAACGTTGAAAGCTGCTGCTAATTCAGCCGTAGATTGTGTATCATCAGCTTCCACAATCGCCTTTAATTCGTCATTGTCGACCAAAGTCTTCGGACGACCGCGAGGTTCATTTTTCAGGTCGAAATTTCCAGAACGGAAGCGACCAAACCAATCACAAGTAATAATAATAATAATAATAACCCCACCGCTGTATCTCCACGTTGACGTCGTGGTCCCCACCACGACGACAACGACACGCTTGCGCGCTCCGAACTCTGGGTATGTGCCGGTAGACTTTACTTTGCCGAAACGGGTCTAGGGTGAGGAGCCAGACCAAAAGAGATACAGAAACCCGCAGGGCAGCATGTGGCAAGCTGTTGGGCAGTAGCGACCCCACGGACCCTATCTCCCGGTAGAAGTCTTGTTCCTCATCTCTGGCTTGCCTTTATTGACCGGCTGGAGTGAATACTGATGGGAACAGAGCTCCCACCTCATTCTTGCCTTTATTGGCTGGCTTGAGTGGAGATTCGCAAGAGCAAACGTGCTCGGAGGAAGGAAGTATTCCAGTAAGTGCTTGTAGGGATCTTGACCATCTTCTGGGCTCTGGAATTGTTCTGAGAGCCGTGGAATACCTCTCCACTCCTCAAGCACCTCGTGAATATGTTGCCCCCTTGTCGCTACGTCACTAAGTGCTAGCGACAGTTTCCGGGGGCCCATTATTGAGTGTGCAAGTCACCCCCTGTCAATTTTTCCGTGTAATAAAACATTGATCAGGCAGGGGCCATAGTCCTTTCATAGTTCTAGGCAACCAATCCACTTTAGCCACCCAAATCCATAGTCCAAAATCTTTGTTTCCATATCCTGCAATAGTCTTACACCAACGGGGGGTTGTCCTTGGGTGCACTTGCATAGAGCGTATAGGGATAATCGTCGGTTGGTGCCTCATTTCATTGAAAGCGCCTGACGGGCCTCTGCGAGTTGGCTTCGGCCCCTCGTACGCCTTCCAAAGGTCCGGGACCCCAGAGTCCCGAGATATGTAAACATATGAAAAATAATAATAATAATAATCGTTTATTAACCAAATAATGTTTTACATTTCCTTAAAAGTAATACAAAAATAAACTACTCCTTAAAATAAAGTTAGGAATTAAGGAAACATAATTTTAATAAATTAACTTGTGGACTCCACACTAGGTCAAGCCTGTCTCGTGGAGTCCTAGACAGTTTTAGACAATTTGAATATTCAGGGTCGATACTGTATTTTAATTTTAAATTTATTTATTAGGTACATATTGTATTGAAAATTTAACGTAAGACAAAATAAAAATAAAAGACTTGAAAAAATTAAATTAAATCGTAACAACAACTATGCTTGAAATAGGATGCATCTTAAATGTAGGTAAGTACTTATTATTCACAATTTTGCAAGGGTGCGTCCAAGAGAATGTTACAGTACTTGTATGTAAGGGTTTGGGAGGCAGTGTGAGAGTGAAGGTATGAGTGAGGAAGTGTGCGTTGTTGAGCAAGTGGTGCGTTGGTTTGTTAGCTCCGTAAACGTCGTTGATGTTGCGTGCCGCTTGTGCCGCGTTGCTGCCACGACGGTACTCATATTCCATAATTACTCGAATTTTTAACGTATCCATGATGACGAAAAAGATTGAAATGCGATGAAAATGTAACACTAATCAATAAACAAATGACTACTTTTGGAAAAAAAAATCCATGTTTTTAAAATAAAATTAATTTGAAATAAGAATTCTTAGCCAAACAAAAATTATTTTGATTTGAAATGGCCAGTACTGCAGAACGGCAATTTCATAGGTAACAGATTCTTTTGTTTTAACACAGTATAATAATGTTACAGTAGTCTATTTTCATTGAATACTGCGCGGCTGTCGCGTATTTATCTACCGAGCGGCCGTAGGTAATTAATTCAAGATCACTGCCCAGATAGACTACTGTAGCTTTATTATTCTGTGGCGTTAATATTAACCACCTGTTGCCCGCAATTTTGTCATTTTGATTATAAAATTACCCGATAACGCGTATTTATCTACCGAGCGGCCGTAGGTAATTAATTCAAGATCACTGCCCAGATAGACTACTGTAGCTTTATTATTCTGTGGCGTTAATATTAACCACCTGTTGCCCGCAGTTTTGTCATTTTGATTATAAAATTACCCGATAACGCGTATTTATCTACCGAGCGGCCGTAGGTAATTAATTCAAGATCACTGCCCAGATAGACTACTGTAGCTTTATTATTCTGTGGCGTTAATATTAACCACCTGTTGCCCGCAATTTTGTCATTTTGATTATAAAATTACCCGATAACGCGTATTTATCTACCGAGCGGCCGTAGGTAATTAATTCAAGATCACTGCCCAGATAGACTACTGTAGCTTTATTATTCTGTGGCGTTAATATTAACCACCTGTTGCCCGCAATTTTGTCATTTTGATTATAAAATTACCCGATGACGCGTATTAATCTACCGAGCGGCCGTAGGTAATTAATTCAAGATCACTAACCCAGGTAGACTACTGTTATAGCTTCATTGTTCTGTGGCTTTAATATTAACCACCTGTTGCCTGCGATTTTGTCATTTTGATTATAAAATTACCCGATGACACGTATTTATCTACCGAGCGGCCGTAGGTAATTAATTCAAGATCTCTGCCCAGATAGACTACTGTAGGTTTATTATTCTGTGGCTTTAATATTATCTACCTGTTGCCCGAAATTTTGTCATTTTGATTATAAAATTACCCGATGATTTTTTCAATTATAAACATACTAGCTGCACCTCGCGGTTTCACCCGCGTAAACCGGGATAAAACGTAGCCTATGTGTTCCAGGCTTTATGTTATCTACATACCAAATTTCATCCAAATCGGTCAAGCCGTTGGAGCGTGAAGAAGCAATAAACATACATACATATACACAAACTTTCGCAATTATAATATTAGTGTGATTACTATAGTTAATATATTTTTATGAATTACCTACTGTTGGTATAGGTACCAACAGTAATTCATAAAAATATATTAGAACAAAGAGTATAGAAGTGCTGTATGGTAAGTGTATCCTATAGGTATAAACAGTATTCACCATATTGACAACGACACCCACATGATAATCCTACTAATATTATAAATGTGAAAGTTTGGATGTTTAGATGTTTGTTACTCAATCACGCAAAAACGGCAGAACGGATTTGGATGAAATTTGGTATACAGATAGTTTATAACCTGGATTACGACATAGGATACTTTTCATCCGGGTAGAAGGTTCCCGTGGGATAATTTCCGACATACACGCGGGCGAAGCCGCTGGCAAAAGCTAGTCCCTAATAAATATGCACGGGTCGATCCATCACGTTAAGCTACGCTTGCCGCGGTTGGTCCGTGGTTAGGTGACCATCTTTACATACCAAGACTCTTCCGTGCCTCGGAAAGCACGTTAAGCCGTTGGTCCCGGCTGTCATTTGTGGATCTTTGACAGTCGTTATGGGTCGTCAGAAGCCCGAAAGTCTGACAACCAGTCTTACGAAGGGGTATCGTATTACCCAGTTACTGAATTGTGCAGGTCAGATAGGCAGTTACTCCATGTAAAATACTGGAATTCAGTAGCATCCGGTTAGACTGCAAGCAGAACCTAACATAGATGGGAAAAGGCTAGACAGATTGATAGTAGGTACTTATTTTACTTTGTTGCACCTCTCATTAGGAGCAGTTTTAAAACATCCCAAAACAGTACGTATTTCTAATTGTTTGCGTTTTATGTCAAATTTGTATGACATACAGTACTTACGATATTTCGTACACCCATTTCACTCACATACAGATTGCCCGTATAAAAACTGCAAAATTAAATAGAGAATTCTTCAGATTTCAGACTGGGAGTTTCCCTTTAAGAAGTCTCACCACCCCGTCTGTGTGTATGGTGGTCGCCGGCCACTAATGGTACGTCTGCGTCACTGTGACCCTGGTGTGGCCACTGGCACTGATGTCTTCCACTACATTGCTGCGGAGGATTGCCGATGCAAGGTAATTGAACAACGTCATTATTCGTCGTTTTTATTACTAACACTAGCTATAAGGTTTTACACACATTATGGAATTTTGTTGTCCGAATTAATAAAATTTTGATTTGATTTGATTATTAAAAATCATTCATTTCAAATGTCTCGCTGGTACATTGGTCACTAGCATGAGATCCTGAGTTCAATTCCATCCAACTCCAATTCCCCAAAAAAAAAAACAAAAAAAGAAATCCAAATTCAAATGCCAATTTCAATTTTTTTTTCCAATTTGGAATTTTTTCAAATTCCAATTTCCAATTTCCTGGGTTCTCAGGTCGTGATATCAAAGTGATATTGCGGTGTTTATTAGCTGGATTTTTTCAGTAGCAGCTGAGAGACAGGATTAGTGCCCGGTTGATGGCAGTAGGCTTGCCACTATTACATCTTCTTCCTGCCCTTTTCCCATTTTACGTGGGGTCCGCGCAACACGTTTTGTCTTTCCATTCTCTCCTGTCAACCGTCACTCTATCATTCACTCCCTTCCTATTCTCTTTCATATCATTCATCTTGTCTTTGGCCGTCCTCTACCTCTTCATCCATCAACATGTATATTCATCACTCTTTTAGTCACATATGTTTCCTCCCTCCTCATCACAGGCCCATACCAAGTCAAACGATTTCCTTTCATCTTTTCTGTCACTGGCGCTACTTTCAAACTTCCACTTATAAACTCATTTCTTACTTTATCCAGTCTCGTTTTTGTTCGTCGTTGGACTTAAAATAACTGAAAAAATGTGGGTGTACTGCTATAGTCACTCTTGCCTAACCCTTCGGAGAAATCAGGCGTGATGTTAATTTATTCCTTGTCGAAATCTATAAGTAGGTGTTACATACTAACTCCATGAAAAGCTATAAAAATATGTCGGACTCTTACTAACTAAAACCCTACGCTCTAGAATAGGATATCCTCAGTACATGTGCAAAATTTTAGCTATCTCAGTTAGAACTATGCTTTGCTTTTAGCACAACCAGGGCTGTCATAATGCAGTTCATAAACATATTCAGCGCACGTTCCCACTGCTGGTGTACTCTGTGAGACGGAGTGGGCCATAATCCACCTCGCAGGCCCAGTGCATGTTGGCAGATATCACATGTCTTCGAATTTTTCATTCTAGGACATGCCGATTTCCTCACGATTTTTTCCTTTCCTTTAACGTTTTGAGAGCAGTGGTGATGAAAATGAACACAAAGTAATGTGCCTGCCTGGGTTCGAACTCGTGACCTACAAGTCGTAGGTAAGTCGGGCCGATACCACTGAGCCATCATTGCCTCTTTAGGATAGAATATCGTTTGAATAAAACTGTGAAGGCTGCTGACGTCATTGTCATTTAAACAAAGGTGTGCCTACCTACGCATTTAAAAATAGAGATACTTGATTATTTAACAAAAACCTTAATTACACTTTCACTCGACTTAGAACTAGAATCAAGGAACTCGTTAGTGGTTTAAAAAAGCATGGTATCACAAGGCCAATAAGGCGTTGGTTTTTCTTCGAAAATTAGCATACAAATGGCCGACCGTCTTCGTAGGTGGCGTAAGAAGCGGCTAAGTGGCCCTTTACAGTTCCGACGGCTGCCGCGTCACTGCGAGGTCGTGGAAACGTCGTTAAGTCTGTGTAAAACTAGTAAATTAGTGGCTATTAGAGTCTATACATACACTAGTATACCTGATAAGTATGGCTGCAGAAAATAGGAAAGTTTTCTTACTGGATTTTAGCTTGTACCGATAAAATATAGACGGGTATGTGATCTCCTGATTATAATGCTATCTATACATATTTTTGAAAAGTGTCTCAATTAGATTCTATAGTGCTAATAAGTCCCTAAAAAACACAATTTTTTTTATTCAATTGATATGCTAGTCCATTAAAATTTTACATTTTCAAATTTCGCGCGAAAACGCTTTACGAAGCGGACGCCATATTGCACTATGGGCATGACGTAGTAAACAAACACATATAGGTACGCTGATCAGTTGACAGTTGACACTGACACTTTTTAATTTATACAGCCGTATGACATGGCGGCTACTTTCATGGTGTTTAGAAAACAGATTTAAAAACTGAAAACTTTGAATTGAATTTTAATAATTTATGTTGGTATTTTATGATTAAAAACAACATTTTTCGACTGCTTTTTGCCTAAGCTATATAAATAATATATTTTTAGATTTTTTCTCTTATAGAGTATAATACTGTATTATGAAAGAAAGATGGACAGTTTTGTCTTTTAATCAATCTGGGAAATGGAATCTATTCTGGAATCCATTAGCTTAAAAAGCGCTAACAAAAACCTGGATTACAACAAAATAAATAAACGGAAACAGCTTTTTTATTGGGCTTTGATAAAACAACCAGAAAAAAAAGTACTAAAATTAGCACATAAATCGTGAATTTGTCGAATAAAACAAAGACCATATAACTCAAACGGAAAAACATCGGTAAATTACCTATAAAATCCTCCTTTTGTCTCTGAATGAGCCGTATTTGTTCGTTGGCACACTTTTTACTGCATACAAATAGGCTTCTGAGGGAATACTTCAGGACAAACCTGTTTTATATGGAACATCTTCTTTGAGCTCGTTCTCCAAGGACTTGCGAATAAGACATAAAAAAGTTATGAAAGATGTGCACTGAGATTTACAGGTTTCTTCGAGCTTTCGAATTATTCTTGGAAAAATAATTCGATATCAGACTTTTAATTCCGATATGTAAATAATTTTGTATTTTATTGGCTTATATTCAAAGAATACAACCCTGGTATTTTGATATTTTTTTGACGGGGACACTGGGCGCTAAGATAAACAATTTTGTACTTTATTAGCACATATTCAAATGATTAAATGATAACTGGTATTTAGTAGTCTTCAAAATGATTTTTTTGACGGAGGCACTGGGCGCTAAGACAAACAATTTTGTACTTTATTAGCTCATATTCAAAGGATATAACCCTGGTATTTTGTAGTCTACAAAAATATTTTTTTACGGAAGCACTGAGCGCTACGACAAACAATTTTGTACTTTATTAGCTCATATTCAAAGAATTAAATGATAACTGGTATTTTGTAGTCTATAAAAAGATTTTTTTCACTGTCCTAAGAACCGCTGGCGTGGTGATTTGCTCTTATTCCTGACCGATTGGCTGGAGAAGGCAAAACACAAATAAAACTGAAAAAGTGGGGGGGAAGGCCCTGGGTCTTTTACAATTTAGGCAAACCTAGCAGTGGGACAAAATAGGTAAAAATAAAAAAAAAGTTTGTTGTTCTAGTTCTTTTTTTTTTATTAACTTCAATTGTACACTGGAACACTAAACACAATGCAGCGTTACAACAATGGAAAAAAGAGTGTTTTCGATGAACTCTGGCACCCAAAGTAAGATTTTACTTGTGTGGTGCCAGCGTCCTCGCCTACGTTTTGAACATTATAGCAGTAGTTGTGAGCACAGTATTTCATTAATATTTTCTAGTTGATGCAACTATCATGTAGCCTATTTCTGTACCTACGTATAGGTGTTTGTATGAGTGTGAGGGAGAGACAAATATGGTAAAAACTTATGTATATGTAAGTCTGTATAAATATAATTATAAACATATTACTTTATTAACTACCTTAGTAAAGCGATCGATAGCTGTAGAAAATCATCAGTCTTATTATAACTTATTACCTAATTGAACCTGAAATCAACACTGACTATGTAATGAAACCTTATGTCTACTATTTGAGAGCTTAATTTCAGGTCAAAATTATCGATACATATATTGAAAATGTTCACATAACTTCACCTGTATGCCTCGTTGGTCTTGTGGTCGCAAGAGCTACTGTTGAGCATGAAGTCCTAGGTTCGATTCCCAGGTCGGGCAAAGTGTTAATGGGTTTTTTTCCATCTGGAATTTCTTAGTAGCAGCCCGTTGTCTGGATTCGTGTCCCTGTCACATGGGACTTAAATAGTTATAACTGGTGAAACGTGGGTGCACGTTTGCTTCACCCTGCGGGGACTACTGGCGTATGATGATGGAGAAAATTCCTAAGTAAAATTCCGATACAAAAGTGTGAGCCGTTAAATAAACGATATTTATTAGTACCTATAGTCCTTTCTGCAATGAAATTCCCACCCACTCATAGAGAGCAGGCCTGTGTCCCAGCAGAGGGAAGGTTCTTTCAGCAATGAAGTTACAACACCGCGGTCTTATGTTAGGCGTAACCGTACACAGTATTTATTATAGAGTAGTCTTTGTGTCCCCTCTTTTATTTAATCAACCTATTGCTAACACTTTTTTCACTAGACTTTGGAAAAAGGTTAAATGCGACAGGACTTTGGCAAAAAAAGCCTCGGAATAAAGAGGAAAGGTCAGATACCCGAGATCTTTGTGTAACAAAGAAATATTCAAAATGAGGTCTTATTGATCTATATATACTAATATACCTAAAAAGGGGAAAGTGAATTTGTATCACTGACCTGTATTATAAACAACTACGCTGGCCTTCCTACTATCGATGTCAAAATGAAGAGATTTGATTTTCGCCATTTTGAGGCTGATAGCCACGTGAGCGTCCATGAAAGACGCTGCTTTTAAGATAGCGAATTTCACAAAATGCGCATACTCTCATGATAAAAATGTTGTAAATATCACGTAGCAAACACAAAATTCTCAAAACAAATCTTATTTCACGATTTAGACCTAGAACATCAGAGACGTACCAAAACAACACGTCAGCCATTTGCAACAATGTGTCAACTTTAGTTCCTGAGACGCTCGAGCGGGGCGCTTGATTCGGCACAAAAATCAACTGCCATTTCTTATAGTATATTATTGGTCCAGCGTACTTGTATATTAGAGGTTTATTATAGGAGGTAATCTTCGGAACTACTGATCCGATTCCAAAAATTAATTTTGAATTCACTAATGGGAAGCTACAGTCAGTATAATAATCAGTCTATAACGTTCCCACTGCTAAGACACAGGCCTCCTCTCGGTGAGAGGGAGTGGGCTGTAATCCACCACGCGGGCCCAGTGCGGGTTGGTAGATGTCACATGTCTTCGAATTTTTTGTTCTAGGACATGCCGGTTTCCTCACGATGTTTTCTTTCACCGTTTTCAGAGCATTCGAGATGATATTATTTACGCAAAATAAAGTGCCTGTCAGGGTCCGAACCTACAACCTACAACTCGTCAGTTGCAGCCGTTACCACCGGGCCATCACTGTACTGGTGCAGTGACTAAAGTCAGCGTCATAGTTTTTGTTTTTGGGTGCTGCTATAGGGTGATGATGATTATAGGATATAGAATAGAATAGAACAGAATACACTTTATTATGCACACCATTATGGATATATTTTATGTGTATGTTTTTTTATGTTTTATGTTTGTTGTTTTTTTTTGTGTTTTTTTTTTGTGTTTTTATGTTTGTTTTTGTGTTTTGTTTGTTTGTTTTTTTTTGTTGTTTGTTTGTTTTTTTGTGTTTTTTTTTGTTTGTTTTTGTTTGTTTTGTGTTTTTTGTTTTGTTTTATGTTTGTTTTTTTGTTTGTTTTTTTATTTTTTGTTTTATGTTTAATTTCACGCGGACAAAGTCGTGGGCAGAAGAATAAATTTATTCATAGTTTAATGTCGTATCAATTAAGGGTAGGTACGTGAATTTAAGATAAGAACTAAATGGCCTTCTATTCCTGGGTCTAGACACATTTATTCCGAAACGAAACACAAATCAGGGTTTTATGCCTCCCTTTTGCTGTCATCAATATCCTTTAGGCCGTACCTACAAATCCTTAAATGCCTCTGTTTATTTCAACAATAAAATAATAAAGCTGGCTTATATTTGTGACCTCCGAGACAAATTAATTCAACTTTCTACAGATACCCTTGGATTTCTAAACTTAGGTACGCAAAACTTAGTTTAGTAATAAAAGCAACTTTGAACAATTTTGTGTACCTATTAAGTGTAGACATTCGGTCTAATTTCTGTCTTGAAATAATGTATCACACAAAATACGCTTGATAGTTTTTGCGTGATTCTCAGTTTTTTATCGGCGTTAGACATAACTTTACAAATTAATTACACTATGTAATATAAACATAATCTTTATTATATTGTGTATATTAAGCTTCCACGCACAGTGGTCCACATAAAGAGCTAAGTGCGGAAACCAAATCCTTAACATAGAACATATATTAAGAAAATGTTCTAATTTAAAAAAAAAAATCCAAATCATTAACTACTCGTTTAGATGTGATCTTCAGTTTAAAATCATAAAAAGTCGGTTATCGTCACCTTATTACAAGCATGTGGTATCTACTTGTTGGAGGAGAATGTCAGGGTTCGTGGCCTGACTGCTCGTCGTCCATTGTTGTAGCCGAAATAAGACTCAATATGCACTCTAGAGCTTTAATTAGATCGATTTAACAAACAATCGGTTAGAAAGTAACACACACGAATCGGATGGAACTGGATTCGTATCGGAACGCGGCGAAGTCGGGGCGAGGTTGGTAGCGCACGTCCGTTCAGTTCGGTGTCTAATCACGAAGTCCTCGTCAAGTACAAGAACCTTGAATGACAGCCGTCATCTGTCACCTTTATTTTCCCCCGCAAACTTAAAACGACATTGACAGCTTACACAGTGATGCCAACCCCCATTTCCAAACACACCCAAGTCGGTACAACTTGGCGTTCCGTTCAGAATCCACGACATACTTATCTTTACATAGTATAAAATGAAGTCGCTTCCGCTGTCTGTTCCCTTAGATCTTTTAAACTACCCAATGGATTTGAATGCAGTTTTCAGCAATAAATAGAGTGATCCAAGAGGAAGGTTTATATTGTATAATAATACATGGGAAGTAACGACACCCACGCGGGCGAAGCCGCGGGAAACAGCTAGTACTTATTATAAATTAAAGTCGCTTTTCGTGTCTGTCTACGTTGTTCTTCTTAACTGCGTAATGGATTTTGATGCGATTTTCACCATTATTTAAAGAATTTATTCCGGAAAATTTATGTGTATAATATTAATATTAAACCTAAACATTAATAAAGAAATATCGATGTTTTGTCAAGTCGTAACAACCGTGCGAAGCAGGGGCTGGTCGCTAGTGTAGTATAAAACCAAGTAAGAAGATGATATGTTGTAACATGGTATAATGGCAAGCAATTAAAAAGTTTCATCATTATCTTGTAGCAGTAACTTTGTGACGTCACTCGACACTAAGTTAAATATATAAAGCAGCGTGTAAACTTCCTAGGAGCTAAGCTGTGTCATAAAATGTAAACTGCGTCTTTATTTGGCAACCAGAGACGCTCGATGCTCATCTTGGATACAAAATTAAGTAGGTATTTGTCATGTTGGAAAGTTGATTTAAAGTAGGCCGTTATAGGGAGCGCTTTAATTCAGTGGGGCTCATATTATTTTGGATTTATAGAAGCAAATCGGGATAGAAGCGCATCCTTGCACTTCTTGAACAAAAAAATTGTAATACAGGGTTATTTTCAATTGGCTAGCTAAACTCCACAGACGCGATAGGTCAAATCAAACATGATAAAACCAAAAAAAAATAAAGTTTAAAAAATCAGTTTTTTTTTTTTTTGTAAATTTCACTGACGTGATGGGTATCGATATCTTAACACAATAAAACGTACGAAAATAGTTTTCTCACTTCACTCAACAACACTAACAGCGGTTGTTGAACTACCAAAAAAAAAACCGGTCAAGTGCATGTCGGACCACGCACAATGAAAGGTTCCGTAGTTGGGATGAATTATTCCAAGAACAATCTTAACATTGTAGTTGAAAAACATGTTCTTCCGTACATTCCAACTGTAAATGTAAGTTGGTACTCACAATATTGAGAGATTTATCATGTTATTTTAAGACCACAGACTTTTTATAGGTTTTCCAGTAATCTACAGATAAAGATCTATTTTCTGTATTTTTTTCAAAGTTTTAGGCTCAGTAGTTTCGGAGATAAGGGGAGGAATGGTCAATTTTCGTCTATTTTCTTAAATAACTTTAAAAACAAATATTTTAAAATTATAAAAAAATATATATTTGAGCCCCTTATAGTAAGTCCTTTCATTTAATATGTAACACGGTATAGTTTGCAATTTTTTTTTTCTTATTTGCCCCCCAAAAGTGACCCCCATATTCAAAATTCATTTATTTTACCTGTCTGTGTTTTTGTCACAGAAATTCATATGTGTACTAAATTTCAACTTAATCGGTCCATTAGATTCAGAGCAAATTGGCTGTGACAGACGGACAGACAGACAGACAGACAGACAGACAGACAGACAGACAGGCAGACAGACAGACAGACACACGAGGATCCTATAAGGATTCCGTTTTATCCTTTTGAGGTACGGAACCCTAAAAACATCAGTTTTTTTTTTTTTTTTTTTTTTTATCGTGTTTAGATGTCGATTCCCATCGCGACTGCTGAGTTTAGCTAGCCATTTAAAATAACCCTGTATAAACACAATCAAGTCATAAAAGAAAAGAAGTAACTATAGGTATTTACACGAGGTTTCAGGACAGAAAATCAATATAAAAAATTTCTAACAAACAAAGTTGTGAAAAGCATGTCAACTACAACAGTGATTTGTTGAATTATCAACAGCCAATCAGATTAGAAACCGGGTTTAAGAGACGGATCAGAAAATGTCCGGTTTAATTTGCATCGCTCAAAATGAGTCGCTAAAATTACGTTTACGCATTCTATTTCCTAGAATACGGTGTACGTAAAGTTGTTAGTACTATTATTTATTCTGTAGTAAAGTGAATCAGACTGCGGTTGAATGTTAATGCCTTATCCCTGATTTTGCGTGAGGAATATTCAAGAATATTAGTCTGGGTTATGCTCGTTTTTCCCCATCTTTATGTTCCATAATATGAGTACATAAATATCTTTGCACTCGCATTATAAAAATAACAGACTTCCGAAAACTACTAAGGTAGAATGATTTTGGTGAAAAAAGCACCTCTGTTGATTAAATTTGCCATGGCTTTTAGCAAAATATCCTGGAGTTTACGTAGGTACGGCTTCCTATAAAATATCCGCGGACTTTGGCTTTATCTACGTTATTCAAATTCACTGACCCTGAGTTAAGTTGAGTGGCATTCAGAGTTGGCTTTGAGTCAAGAATATGACATCCCTTACATTGAATGCGTCTCGTCGTCAAATACCAAGATGCGTTTTAAGTTTTCCTTTGAAATATTTATGGTTAAAGAGATTTTTGGACCATCATCTTTTGGTTTCATGCCCAAAAGTTGATAGATACGATATCCGTAGTTTCGGCCAAAGTTACGGGCGTTTCCTACTCCGTATCACTTACGGACAAAATTATAATTTCGATCCCCGAACTAAGAATGGATGACAGTACGATTTGACAGTACTCTCGAAAAGTGATTGCCCATCCGAGAAATTGAATTTGACACTTGTTTTGACAGATCAACTACTTTCGCACGGGCCCGTATCTTCGTTGACAAGCTTAGTATGTATCTGTATCATATTATATTTCAGCTACAATACTTAACCACTAAATAAACTCGGAGTAAAGTTATGCCAAAATTGAACCTTGAAAATGTATGAAGTTTTACTTAAGCGTGACTTTACTCCAGTCTATAGGTACCATATAATATGTATTTTAAAGAAGAAGGATTTTTTTGTTTGTTTGTTTGTACCGAATAAGCTCCGAAACTACTAGACCGATTTTAACCATTTTTTTCACCAATAGAAAGCTAAATTATGTAGAAGTATCACAGGTTATAATTTATTTTCAAGAATCATATGAGCCGAGCGAAAATAAAATAAAAAGGCAAAAAGAACGCTAAGCGAAAACGAAGTAACGTGACACGACGTATAGGATATATTTTATGTTAAAACAAGAAATATCACGCGAACGAAATGGCAGGCTGAAGCTAGTTTATTATAAAGGGTAAGGTTTTATTAAGACCAATATGGCCATGCAAAATTTTTTGGCCCTTATTAAATTGATCCAAGTATGATCGTAGTGCACGCTCAGGAAAAAAATAACAAATTCCCGATCGTCCCCCTAGGGGGACGAAGTCTAGGGGCGGTGTATTCCCGTTCGTCCCCTCGGAAAAAAAAAACGAATTCCCGTTCGTATCCCTAGGTGGACGAAGTCAGGGGGACTAACGGGAATACACGAAAAAAATTTATAAAGTATTACCGTTCGTCCCCACCAACAAAATCAGGGAACGATCGGGAAAAAGTAACAAATTCCCGTTCGTCCCCCTAAGGGGACGAAGTGGAGGGGACGGATGGGAATACACCCGAAAAGCAAATGACTTGATCACTGCACCATAAGTCTCGCACTTATGTCATTCTCTCTCGATCTCGCTGGTTGAGATTTGCCGTGACCCAAGGGCTGGCTTTTACCTTAGCCAGAGGCTAAGTATTGCCACACAACGTGGCAATGCAGACAGTCTCTTGGGCACATTACCAGTCGACAGCGATGCGGAGGAAAATTTCGACGCCGTTTTATTTAAAAAAATATATATATATATATTTCATCACCAGTGCTCTCAAAACGGTGAAGAAAAACATCGTGAGGAAACCAGCATGTCCTAGAACCAAAAATTCAAAGACATTGTGACATCTACCAACCCGCAATGGGCCCGCGTAGTGGATTACGGCCCGCTCCCTCTCACCGAGAGGAGGCCTGTGTTCCAGCAGTGGGAACATTATAGGCTGATTATTATACTGACTGTAGCTTCCCATTAGTGAATTAAAAATTAAATTTCGGAATCGTATCAGTAGTTCCGAAGATTACCCCCTACATATAAACCAACCTCAAATATACTAGTACGCTGGACTAAATATACTATAAGAAATGACAGTTGATTTTTGTGCCGATTCAAACCGCCCCGCTCGAGCGTCTCAGGAGCTAAAATTGACACATTGTTGCAAACTGAAACTATCCATCCACAAACTAAAACATTAGTTTTTGGATAGTTTCAGATAACTTATGATATAATTTTGTTATTTTTATGAACTAATTAGTTGCCTGCCTAGCCTTTTCCCAACTATGTTGGGGTCGGCTTCCAGTCTAACCGGATGCAGCTGAATACCATTATTTTACATGGAGCGACTGCCTATCTGACCTCCACAACCCATTAACTGGGTAATACGATACCCCTTGGTAAGACTGATTGTCAGACTTTCGGGCTTCTGACGACCCGTAACGACTGTCAAAGATCCACGAATGACAGCCGGGACCAACGGCTTAACGTGCTTTCCGAGGCACGGAGGAGTCTCGGTATGTAAAGATGGTCACCCATCCACGGACCAACCCCGGCAAGCGTAGCTTAACCTGATGGATCGACCCATGCGGCTGTTATTACTTAGCCACGAGCTCCTCTTATGAACTAATTAGTTATAAGTTATTATTTACGTAAATATTATTCTCTGATTTAATTTTGAATTCTATTTTATAATAACGTTCTGGTTCTTTTAATTAAAAATACTGGCCAACTACATAACTTCCCACTTTCTTTTCATAATAAGAAAGAAAAATGCTATTTTAAAAACAGTTCGTTATAAGAACCCGGTTTATCGGCTGTTAAAGCTAGGTATGTGATTAGTGAATGCAGGCCCTGTTAGTAATTCTTGCAGTTTCCGACAAAATCTACATACCGTACGTCCGTACCTCGTTTGGCAACGCTGTACGGAATAAATGTCGCTCATTCTCCGAATAGAAAGGTTTTTTTAATGTTCCAAATACAGGGAAACGGTTAAATGGTAGGTAGGTTATGTTGAGAATAATATTATGTTGAAAATAGAAGAAATAAATTAACTTAATTTAATTAGGGAAGCATTTTATGGGGCTTTACTGAGGAGTCGAGCTTAGTGGCTTTTAACAAGCTTTTTAGGGTTCCGTAGTCAACAAGGAACCTTTATAGTTTGGCCATGTCCGTTCGTTTGTCTGTCCACGGGTTAGCCAGAGACTACTACAAAGCTGTAATTTGGCGTGGGTATACAATACCTTATTAATCACGCACACAAAGTGATAAAACAAAATAAAGAAAATTTTTTTTTTATGGTTATCCCACTTTATATGTAGGGGAGTTCCCTACACGTAAAGTGGGGATGATTTTTTTCTTAAAAATATTGCACGTGTGTAAAAACCATTTTTCAATTCAGGGGTTCATTTGCGATTTGTTGCGAGTTCAAATTGTTGTTAGAGTCAAGTGTTCCCCCTCCCCTTCCAGTAGTATATAATTATAACGAAGTTAAAAGGAAAACAATCACAGTTAAGTTACATTTAGAATAGAATAGAATTATTATTATTTCCTTTATTCCATTTAGGTGTACATATATTTCACATTTTTAAATATTTTTTATAAAAACATGAAATAAAAAAAAAACATTTAAAAATATAAAACATAGTAGCCCACCGGTATCGGGAACAGGGTCCAAGCTACCGGCGGTCAGGGCTCCAGAGAGAGGAACCTCCTAACAATGCGTGCCGTGTCCAGAAGTACCGCTCTCTGAATCAGGCCCTTAATCCAGCTGCCCAACGAGAGCCTCCTTAGATGTTGGTCGAGGCTCTTGGTGATTAAGCCATTGGCTGATACGACTATCGGCACAATGATCGCTGAGTCCACATCCCACAAGGCGACAACCTCGCGAGCCAAGTCAAGATACTTGATTTGTTTATCTTTCTCGGCTTTCACGAGGTTCCCGTCATGCGGGATTGTTATGTCATTATTATTATTATTATTTGCAGTTTGAATATATGGGAGAACATGTTTTTCAACTACAATGTTAAGTTTGTTTTTGGGATAAATGCATCCCAATTACCCTTCAAGAACTACGGAACTTTTCATTGTGCGTGGTCCACGCACTTGGCCGGTTTATTTTATTAACTTGCTTCGTTCGTATCTATGTTTCCGGTTATTTTGTTTTTATTTAGGGGTTCTATTTGTTATCTCTTCTTTACGTACGTGCTTAAATAAAATATGACTATTTAACATCCAAAAGTCAGCTAAGATTGCCAGCAATGCCAACATACGGCAATATAAATATCAATTTACTGTCCTTTCAATAATTCATACAAATTCCCATTAGAAAATGCACTTTCAGTTTTCCCGAATTTTCCAATTTTCTCGGCAACTTTTCATTTTTTTCTTTCCGTAAGAACGTGATTCGAACTTTTACAAACATTTTAAAATGATTTTTTTTCAAATCGGTCTAGCCTTTCTGAAGTGATGCGCTTACGGAAGCGCATCACTTGGCTGGACCGATTTGGCATCACAAACAGCATTTCATTTTTCCCAACCAAAAAACCCCAACCACCAACTTCAAAAAAGGAGGTTCTGTTTTCGACCCGTATGTATGTATGTCCGCGATTTTCTAAATAAATAATGAACCCATTTTGATGATACTTTACGTATTCTACATACTTTCTGGAAGGTGTAAGTATATAATACATTAGGTAATTATTCTTATGTACGAAGTTATATGCATAAATGTACTGTATCTAAAAATTCCTCAGTGGATTTTGATGGTTTTTCTTTTCGTTCGTCTTGGGCATATGTAATTGTATAATCAAGTAAAAATGGAAACATATAAAAACCTAATAGCTTCAGAAGTCGGTGTCATTTAATTTTTCAATGCGCCTTAGCTTGGCACTGACTTCAGAAGCTGTTAAGTTTTTCTATGACAGTTACTTTATTCGTTTCAGGTTTTTGAAGTCGGTTTTTACTTTTTTTTAAGTAAATTTCTTACATAGATAAGATACCTAGTATGCAAAGAAAAACATTTTCCTTGTAATACCTACTACTAAGTACTTTCAATACTTCCTCCAGCTTTTTCATAATAAAAATCTGAAATGAAAGCATAAATTCGGCACTTTTTAGCTACATAAATCTTCTTAAAATCAATTTTGTAAATGGCCGTTTTCATGTCAAAGATGAGCTTTGCCTTCGGAGATAATAAAAACACTCTAATATTTCAACGGCATTTTCGTTGTAATGGACCTCGGAAAGAGATAGGTAATCCTTCTTATTGTCTTGGGCCGTTAAAAAGGGCCGTTTTAGGGCACGTTGACTAAAAAAGGCCTCATTGTAATGAGATACAAAATTACAATACTATTTTATTACCACAGCCTAGCAATAACTCTACAAATACCAGAAGCCCAGTTTTCGCATTCAGCTGGGCAATGTCACTGCTATGTTGACAAATGACTGCCATAGTTCTGTACTCATACTTTTTGACGTTTTTCATTTATAATTTTACTATGCCATATCTTACATTATTAATAATTATTAAGCTGTTAACAAATATTGTACAGTCAGCAACAATAGTCGTTTAACACTTGCAGTTTTTTAATCTTAATTATTAAGCTTAATATTGAATTAAAATTGGAACAGAAATACTTAAAATTTTAAGAACATAAACTCTTAACGGTTAAACGAAAAAAAGCAGTTTATCGAATCATTTTGTGTTAATCTTAATTTAGATGATTTTATAAAGTAGCAGTGTTAACCGACTTCTGTTGCTGACCGTACCTACTCATTCCAACCATTTATTTTGCTTTTAACATAAGCACGCCTATAAAGTTCCTTAATAAGTGACAGGCAACCATAGATGAAAAAATGCAATACTTCATGGACGTTATAGTAAAATAAATGGTTGGAAGGATTATTAATAACTAATTGACCCGACAGACGACGTCCTGCCTTGGCTATGAATATTCTAATGTAAACGCGTGAAGTTAAAATGTTTTTTCAGATATTTTCCAATTTTCTCCAAAATTTTCTTAATTTTTTTTTTATAAGAACCTTCTCCTGACAATTATAAACACAACAAAAAAAGAATTAGCGAAATTGTTCCATCCGTTCACGCGTGATGCGATGACCAAGGGAAATAGGGATTCATTTTTATATACATAGATAGATAACCGTGGAAATTGCTTCGACCTTGGAAATTGGCTGTACCTACAAGAGGCTGCAAGGAACAAATATTATATTCTACTGGCACATCGTTATGTTGGATATGAAACTTTAGCATTTTATCTCTTGCGAAGTCTTCTTTGTAAACTAGAAGTGCAGTAAACCAGACATGCTCAAAGTATTTTACTTGGGGAACATACATGTTGCCGACTTTGTTGGACTGCATGGGTGAGTAGTCTCTGACTTCAGCCGTTCAATTCTTTTACATAGTTGTAAGTTGTGTGATAACCTTTACAAAAAAAGACTTTTTTTTAAAGGTGTGGCAAACTAAGGAATACCCAATTATTCCCGATGTCCACCACTTGTTTGGCCACCACTGGAGGACAGCGAAACAAATTTTAAAAATTATTCTCGTTGTCGACCACTGGGGGACAGACCTAACCTCAAAACATTTTTGCATCATCTCCGGCACTGCGGAAAGTCCAACCCCTTCGCCCTTACGAAACAAAGGCTAGGCACCCATACTCACCTCCGCAGCTTCGGCTTGTTGGTCGCCGGCCAGCCTCAGCCGCTACGGCTCGCACGGGTGCCTATGCTTTGTTACAGCAGGCGGGGGTTGCTCTCCCTCCGTGCCTCCGGTTTTTATATACACTCTAGGGGTAGCAGCCAAAAGACTACGTAAAGTCGGGGTGCAGTGATTCGGTTTTGAAACAGATTCGACCTATTCTCACCATGAAGTGTTGAACATCGGGAATATACCAGGAATACCATATGACTTTCTAATCTGTTTGTACTGGAGTAGATGTTTCACATATTAGGGTGTATTTATAAATGTAGCTTAAAGCTAAGTCATCTCATCTTCCTAGCAAGGCGGGCTGTGCTGGGGCGGCTGCTGCGGGTGCAGAAAACCTCAAACAGCGCAAATACTCCAATCTTATGGGACTTATATTATGTTCGAGCCTTTTGGGGTTGAAAAACTAGAGCCATGGGGCCCGAGTGCCCGCTTAGTTTTTCGAGACATCGCCAAGCGTTGGTCCACTGTAGCAGAGTCTCACGTGACCAGAGGGCTGACCTATTTTTGGCCAAAGAATTAGCATTGCCATTCAACGTGGCAATGCTGTCAGTCTTTTGGGCACTTTTCCTGTTGACAGCGATGCGGACAAATTTTTTGATGCCCTATAATTATTTATACATATTTACTTGTACAAATTATTATCTTTATTTTAAGACTGTTATGCATAGCTATATTTTTAGGGTTCCGTATCTCAAAAGGAAAAGCGGAACCGATATAGGATCACTTCGTTTTCCGTCTGTCTGTCTGACGGTCTGTCTGTCTGTCTTGACAGACAGACAGACGTCTTCAAGACCCTTTTTCACAGGAACGCGGGGAGGTATCAAGTTGAAATTAATATCGAATATGTAGTAAGTCTTATCTTGAAGTCCTAAAAAACTCAATCTTCTAAGTCAATGCAATAAAAACATACGGCCATTTATGCAACATATTTTGATACTCGTAAGTAAATCAAAATATATAGGGTACTTCCCGTTATTCTAGAATCATGAAGTTTGACAAGAAGAAAGCTCTCACAGCACAAATTCTATCATATTAAAAAATTTCAACTCTGTCAGTCTGTCATGACCCTTTTTCTCAGGGATGCGTGAAGATATCAAGTTGAAATTAATATCAAATACGTAAGTCTATAGTCGCTTAGAGTTCTAAAAAAATCAAGCTCCTAAGTCAACGCAATAAAAAATTCGGCCATTTTGCGACACATTTTGATACTCGCAACTGTCGCAAGTAAATCAAAACCTATAGGGTACTTCCCGTTGACCTAGAATAATGAATTTTGGCAAGAAGCAAGCTCTCCCAGTACAAGTAAAGGAAAAAGTCCGAAAATTGGTAATTTGTAGTTTTATGAAATAAACATTTTTTTTTTGGAATCTATTGTTAAGTTTTTTTTTGGGATAAATTCTTTTCAACTACGGAACCCTTCATTGTGCGTGTTCTGACACCCACTTGGCCGGTTTTTTATTTATAATTGTTTTGACGTTTAGACATCTTTTAACTATAAACAAGGAAAATATATAATTGATCCCCTTAAAACTTATTATGTCTAAAGATGATCGCCTTTTTGTGATTCTCCAAAATACGTTTTGATCATCTAATGTTGATCGTTTTTTTTTTAATAAATGTGCCTTTTTTTAACTTTTTAACCGACTTCAAAAAGGAGGAGGTTCTCAATTCGTCGGAACCTTTTTTTTTTTTTTTATGTATGTTCCCCGATTACTCGAAGACGGCTAAACCGATTTGGATTTTTTTTCTTTTATTCGAGAGGGTATACATCACAGTTGGTCCCATATAAAATTGATTAACTTTGCTTTGGTAGTTTTTGAGTTAGCTTCAATAATACGTATTTTTTCCCCACTTTTATATGGATGATGTTCTAGTTTGTTTTGCAGATAGTGGTATTAGAATTTGTGTGGGGTAGGTACACAACTAAAAACACTTCAACTTCCAAAAACAACACTACAAAGTGAAAAATAACTTTAATTTCGGAAGTCGGTGGCAAAAAACGAAAATACATTTAACACCGACACCGACACCGACTTCCGAAATTAAAGTTATTTTTCACTTTGTAGTGTTGTTTTTGGAAGTCGGTTGTATTTTTTTTTTTTTGGCTTTAGAAATAAACCCCTATGTTACTGTTCCTGTAATTAGCCCTGTACTTCTAAACAAGAGACGTACGGATTGAGACGAAAGCATCGCAAGACGACGCGGCGTGACCATTAAATTTTGCACTTTTTTTCTCTATAACACGTGAAATTTGACAGTTAACGTGACTTGTGAGATATACTCCTAAAAATTTAATATTTGATCTACCTGAATAGTTGAAAATAAAGAAAGAGCCCTCGTTGGATGTCATATTAAGGATCGGGTTATACGACATACGGATGATGGAGTGACGAGTGACGATACAATACAATACGAATTTGTCTTCTACATCAATTTAAAAAAAAAAAGAATACTCGATTGATAGACGTCTTGTACCTAGATAAAGCACAGACCAGACTGATCAAACTATTCAGTGTTCACTTTTTGTTCATTTTTGTCTTTCATTCGACATCTTTCACTCGAATTGAAAGGTCAGATCAGAGAACCGAACTAATGATGTTGGATTTTAGTACTCGGCGGCATACTTACCTTTAAGCTATTATAAAATCTCTAAAAATTATGGAATGCAAATAAAGATATGAATCTTGATCTTTCACTCGCCTATACCGAACGATTGAAAAATGAGATGAAAGGAGCGAATGAACGTTCATTCCTATGTAATTTTTTCGGTGTTATGTAAGTGAACAATGAATAAAGGAGCTCGTGGCTAAGTAATAACAGCCGCACCGGTCGATCCATCAGGTTAAGCTACGCTTGCCAGGGTTGGCCGTGGATGAGTGACCAACTTCACATACCGAGACTTCTCCGTGCCTCGGAAACCACGATAAGCCGTTGGTCCCGGCTGTCATTCGTGAATCTTTGACAGTCATTACGGGTTGTCTTAAGCCCGAAAGTCTGACAACCAGTCTTACCAAGGGGTTTCGTATTACCCAGTTAATAGGTTGTGGAGGTCAGATTGGCAGTCGCTCCATGTAAAATACTGGTATTCAGCTGCATCCGGTTAGACTGGAAGCCGACCCCAACATAGTTGGTAAAAGGCTAGGCAGATTGATAGATTGAATAATTGTAAGCGTACAATGAAACAAAAATGAATGAAGATTGAACCCTCAGAGTGCTTTCACACTGGCTTTATTTCTATATTAACGTATGCGTTTACGCCACTTTCATGCTGCGTTGACACTTCGTTAATGCATACTCGACGTGATTTTATTTAACATACGTCACGTTTATGTTACTACGTTTGACGAACACATACGATGGACCAACACCAGAGGTGAAAGAACCAACATTAAATTGAAATTGTATGAAATGACTTGTGTATAGTAACTAGCATAAATATATTACTATGGACAGCTCGGCAATAATATCTGATTTCATGATTCATTCATTAGTAAATGACGGCAAATATATGAGACAATTTGTTATTGTAGAAGGCATAAACAAGTGCCAGCACAAATATGTGACATCGAAGGAACACCAAAACTATCTGGCATGACATACGGTGCCAAAATATAATAAGATGGTGCATCGTCTTCAAAAATATGTGTTTATGCAATGTGATTGGACATGTCTTGTGTATCATGTGTTGTGTTCTGCCTACTCAGTTAAATTCAGAAAATGTGATACTTCGTTGTGATCGAAAATATCTGACATCACTTTGGCAGCATAAAAACTTGACAGTATATTTAAATTAATACTCACTTACTTTAAGACGGCCAATTGATACTGGCATATAGTCGACATTGAGTGACTGCGTGGTTTTGAAAAAATGGTTGATATCGCATAGTTTTTATTCAATCGGCGAATTTCTCAACAAAAAATCGTGCCAGTCCTACCACTTCAGGAATGCATTGTAGTCAGTTTTAGTTATTTTAAGTTACTTTGGTAATTACCTTGTCGCTACTTACCTTACTGTTTAGATATGTAGTGTGTTATTTTAATTCAAATTGGTATTGCCTTGTTTTTAATGTTATTTTCGTTCATAGAATTCTGTTATTGTGTCTATAATTTTATTGTATGTTAACTAAATATTTGCATGCCATCACTGCATGGCGGAATGTGTCTTCGCACTAAATTTCATATGTAACACCTTTTGTACCCACCACATTTTATGCAAATAAACGATTTTGATTTGATTTGATTTGACTTAGTTACCAAAAAGAAAACAAAATGCTTATTATTGACTTTCTAGTTTTAAACATGACTGTCAGATAATTATGCTTCCAGTGGGATGTCATATATCTTTGCAATATGAGCGGCACTGTTTGAATTGTAGAAGAAAACTTGCCTTCCTTGCTTCCTTCCTTCCTTCCTTCCTTGCTTGCCTTCTCTGTCAGGTTTTTATGCTGCCAAAGTGATGTCAGATATTTTCAAATCAAAATCAGATAATTATTGCCGAGCTGTCCATTGTAATATGTTTATGCTCGTGACTGTACATTAATACAGTCTCGTAATTACTGTAATTATTTGACTATTGTAGTAATGATTCATAGCGCAACTAATTTTCCAACAGTACTTGTCCATTGTATCATTAATGCAAAAGTTTTATTCAATATTTCAATCCATTAGTGAAGCGTGTACTTTGGTCGTTGACATGGCTTGTCAAACATAATCCTGTATGAAATATTTGTGTGTCAATTAAATTTGAGCAAATAATAATTACTATTAGTAATATTATTATTTGCTGTCTCTCTATATAGCTTCAATCGGCCATGAATTTTTACTCGACTGCCCCAAAATATTTATATACTTGTAGTAGTGTTCGTGCGGGGAAGTACAAAGCGTGCCACGAAAGATGAGACTTGACACACCACGTAGTTTAACTTGCGCAGTAGATTATAATTTTCTGATTCTGATTATTCTGATTTAAACGTCTCTTTAGTGGTATATGTATGAGGTCTGAGACGGGAAGGGACCGGGCATCACCGGGGCGGCGGAAAGAGTGCGGGAGGCGCGATACTGCGCTCGTCAAGTCTCATCTTTCGTGGCACGCATTGTACACACGGCTACACATTAAGCTATACAGTTTCAGTTTACACTGACCTCTCATTGTAAGGAAATCCAATACAATGCGAGATCAGCTTATACTGGAAATGTATAGCTTGATGTGTAGCCGTGCGTACTACCAGCTTTCCTATTTCTGTCTCTAAGCTGTTGCTGTCTGCTGTAAAGCCACATAACATGAGACATTACGGTTCTGTCTCTGGGTTGGAAACCTACGTACAATCCCTCTTGTATTGCTCCTGGATTGCCTGGTTATTTGACTGTAAAGTTCGTAAAAAAAGCGTCGTTCATTATTTAACAACAAACATTAATTTATATTTAAACCTCACAAAAGGCGATAAGTGTGTCTCATGTATTTGAGGAGTGGTTGGAGAGGCGCCACGGCGTCCTCACCTTCCGCCTGACGCAGGTCCACACCGGACACGATTGTTTCGGGAGGTTCCTGTTCCGGATAAGGCGGGAGGAAATGACCGGGTGTCACCATTGTGTGGATCGCCCGGAGGACACGGTGGAGCATACAGTGGAGGTCTGCCCGACTTGGGTGGACCGCCGTGTTCTTGCGGATGCAATCGGCGGCGGCGATTTCTCGCCCCCGAACGTGGTCCGGGCCATGGTACGGAGCGAGAGTGCATGGGAGGCCGTCACCTCCTACTGCGAAGCAGTAATGCTCGCGATGGAGGAGGCGGAACGCGTGAGGGAGAGGCAACTGTCGCGCCCTCATGCCCCTAGTCGCCGCAGGAGACGCCCTGGGCGGCGGGAATCAATAGCCGATTCCCGGCCACCGTAGGCGCGGGCTTGCAATTGCTCAATGCTCGCCGCATTGGGTAGCTCGCCGTCTGGTAAGGACCAGGCCCGGGTCGACGGCGCGTCGTGTTCAACGTGCGCCTCAAAGAGATATCAGCAGTGATGGGGTAGGGCCGATGCCGCCAGGGTCGTGGTTCCTCATATGGCATGACCAAGATTATGTCTGGACTTAAGAAGAGACCTCTGCGTTTATTTCGGTTTATCTTCTCAGAGTATTCAGTAGAATACAACGAACTCATCTAGTTTTAAAACATAGTTTTTAGGAAGAGTAGGCCTTAAAATCAACATGCGCCTCACATGCCCCGCGTTGCCCGGTCGCCCGCACCCTGCTCTGGCTGCTCTGCCCAGTCTGCCCCATTTGTTCCGGCCCCCACCACACTCGCAAGCGGCACGATTTTTGTACTGTCTCAGTGTCACACTCAAATTCCCTAAACATTTTAAGTATTTTCTGTGTTATGTATTCTGTGAAAATATTGTGTTTTATGTCGCAAAACTTTATTTCATTAGTTTGACCCTACAAGTTCAATTTTAATGTGTTTTATATTTTAACCATTTACATAAATAAATATCATTTAGACTGATTGTCGCTTAATTTTCACAAAAAAACAAAACAGGCAGAGTTTCCGTCGCGTAAAGACGGCAGATGTGTCTCTATGCTATGACAATAAACGCAAAAATGGATCCTTGAGAAAATATTTATTCCGAGTCATTTCTCACTACACCTTCTCAGTTATCTTGCCAAGTGACCTATCCTATGTTAAAACGTGCTGCGCATAGGCGTACGTCATGTAGAAACATTGCTTGTGGCGCAAATGTGGTAACAATATTGATCAGCTGCGGCCGCAGAACACGACAGATCGTAAACATCCACTGACAAACATGGCCCGACCCTGTAAATCAGGAATTGGCTTTAAACGGTTGGAGTCGGGTAGTGATACAATCACGCCAGTATCAGATTTTCAAATGCAGTAAATCGGCTTTCTAGTCACAATCATCTGTCTATAAAAATAAAAAGAGAAGTCCTGACTGACTGACTGACTGATTCAACGCCCTTGGACCTAGAAAGCTGAAATTTTGCACAAAGGTTCCCTTTATAATGTAGATATAAATTAAAAGAGAAGTCCTGACTGACTGACTGATTAACTGACTCATCATCGCCCAGCCCAAACCTTTGGACCTAGAAAGTTGTAATTTTGCACAGAGGTTCCCTTTTATTATGTACCAAGGAATAAGGAAGGAATTCCCGGTAGTACGTTCCCGTGGGATATTTTCGGACATTCACGCGGGCGAAGTCACTAGCAAAAGCTAGTGTTAAATGAAAACATAGTCTATTTCTAAGATTCGTGGAAAAGATGAAACTATGCATAATGAGCATGGCGTGCCTAACCTACCTTGTCGCCATATTCTCAATTTCTGACTTTTTTTATTCTTATCCACTCCTAACTTTGTTCGTAATGCCGATACAACCTCACGGCTTTTGGAAAAAATATACTACACTTAATCACCTTTCCAAAGAATCTGGAATAAAAGGGGTGGGTCCACACAAAAACTTCCAAAAAATGAAAAATAAGACACGTAATGCGCCCCCCGCACCCCTCTTTGACCCACCCCGTTTCGTCCATCGGAGCGTTTCAAGTTTTCACCACCGCATTTCGTTTCGGGCACTGGGCGCGTAGGTGAATATCTTCATTAAATTGGAATTTTAATTTTTAATAGAATCACATGCCTAAACGTGTCAACACACGTGATTCCTACTTCCAGCTTCTTTCAACCGATGTGATGATATTTCGGTATAATGGCCACTTAATTTTTCAAAATAAAATATTTTTTTCATCTCGACCCTACCCAAGGCCTCAAGATTTTTAAGAAGCTTTCTAGCGCTACCACCACAAATAAATAAATTAATATCCACACAAAACCATTAAAAAATCCTACTCATCAGGCTATATCAATGGGCGACTGAGCACAATTTCCGAGCGGTCGGCCACGGTAACAGTCCACACTGAATGATTCTAGCTAATATTTAACCTTAAAACCACAAGCTGCGATAACTGACTATGTTGACTTTCAGCAGTTCCATGGAATAGGATTTAACTCCAACGATAACGTGTTAATTTTCGCATTTGCTATGGTTTGGCCTGAAATTTGAGAGACTGCTAATAATTAGTGATCAAAGCAATTATTGAGTTTAATATTCAATTTATGATCATTTGAAAATTTGAACATATTCTCATTTTGCATTGGTTTACATGTTATCTCCTTTTTTTTTAATCTGCTCCACTAAATCGAGAAAAAGTATTTTCAAAAATTCGAATTTGCCAGTGCTTTATTGAAAATGATTTCTCTTTTCAGGTATGCTCATCTGAATACACTAGCTGTGAATGGCTTCCACCAAACTCTACTCTGCTGGATGGAATCTACGACTTTGAAGACCTGGACGAAGAATAAGTACAAAGAATAAAAACAAAAGTTTTCACAAGCACGTTGGCCGAGAAGCGGTTACCAACAGTATTTTATTAACTGTTTAGCATAATATCATATACACATACATGTTATGTAGAATGTCTTGAACACAAAATATCCCGATTTTCTAAGGACAAAAGGAAAAACACGCGCATTTGCTAGTTTTGTTGCTACCTGGTTGATTGATGATTCTGGTTAATTCTTTATGGTAGTATTTAAAAGCACATCAAAAATTACCAATTTTTCCCAACAGAATACGTACACCAAAAATACTGTTTGCACATCAAGCTTTGCATTTCTAAATATATTAAACTTAACGTCAGGTCGACGAAGCCCCGCTGCGCGGGACTCCTATTTCTGTCTGCAGGGTTTAGAAGCGCCTAACCAAATCGAACCTTGGGATGACCAATATATTTTTGTAAAAGTTTTGTTATTCACTAAGTTAACTAGTTGTGTAATAATAAGTTAATTAGATGCGCATTTGTTATTTTTGATGAACAGTTAGTTTTTTTCTACAATATAACACGGCGAGGTCTCCGGGCTGTGATAATCTTCGTTAATGGAGATAGGTACTTGCTTGGTTTTTCAATTACACACAAGACTTAACTCAAACTCCAGCATCTAGTTCAATTCAACCACTTAACGAGCAGTCGGTGCAGTTCATAGTTATTACACTGAGAATTTACACTGTTCAGTTATAAGTTTGAGTTAATTAAAAAGATGAATCTATTTGCCTAGTTCCAACACTGACTAGGTTCCTGTGGAGAAGAACGGGCAAGAAACTCCACGGACACTCTTTTAAATCGAAACATAAGGTTACAGAGGTTTTCTTGTTCGATAATTTCAATTTTAGTCCTTTTCTTTTACACTTTTATTTTTGATAGCTAACAAGACTACTTAGAGATACTACGATAGCTAAAACTAGAAAACTAGCTCACACTACGCCATGCTATGCTTCGCGCGTCCATCTCGTTCCAAATACTAGTCGGCGGAAACAATCTATTCAAACCTTATTACTTATTTAGCTGATTATAACTTACTCGTACAAACAATACTAAGATCCTTCAGTTAATTATTTTATCACTAACCAATGCTAATATTCACAAATACAAAGGTGGTTCAGAATTAAATTTAATTTAGAAGCTTTTTAACTTTCTTCAGCTTCATAATTACCATTTGAAACTTCCTGTAATTCAACGAGTTTAATTAAATAGCAGGCATTAATTAGTGAATTGCTGTGTAAAATAATCTTATACTATAAAGAGTGTACTCGTATTCTATTATTGAAACTTATTGAATTTCCTTACCAAAATAATAACATTCAGTTATTGATCATAAAAATCGTAATCCGCGCCTTATTTCAAGGTTATTCGGTGACGCTAACTCATTAACAGAACTTACTATGACAAGTGTGGAATTGTTGCTATGATTTTAGCCCAAAAGTCATTAAATAAATGTTCTTTTTTAATACTACTTGTAGTTTTAACGGGAACATCAGAAATAGTTTAACAGTTAGTCTGGAAACATTACCAGTCGTTTATAATTCACAAACAAGCCAATAGATGGCGTTAGTTGAATAACAATTTATATGGGCATTTAAAGACTATAATAGGTTTCACAGGCAAACTAAGACAAAAAATTATGTATAATAATAATGATTATATACGTATAATATAATATACAGCCAGTCAAGTATCTTGACTTGGCTCGCGAGGTTGTCGACGTGTGGGACGTGGACTCAGTAATCGTAAAGTCGTATCAGCCAATGGTTTAATTGCCAAGAGCCTCGACCAACACCTAAGGAGGCTCTCGTTGGGCGGCTGGATTAAGGGCCTGATTCAGAAAGCGGCACTTCTGGACACGGCGCGTATTGTTAGGAGGTTCTTCTCTCTGGAGCCCTGACCTGTAGCTTGGACCCTGTTCCCGATTTTTTTATTTTTATTTTTTATAAAAATATTTAAAAATGTAAATTATATGTTTAAAAATGAAATAAAGGAAATGATTATTATTTGTAAGACAAGTTTTGATATTCAATTAGTTAATTAGTAGTGCAATAATTGATTTGTTGTACCTACATGTAGATTATTAGATGTAAAGTATTTGATGTAAGAATATTTTTTTGGTGTGCGATTAATAATTTCCAATTATTGTGCCGGCCGAATTCTTAAACGTCACTCAATTTGATGTTGCTGTTAACTCCAATATTATTATAATATGAAAAATATGTTGTTGAACGTGACTAAATACATGCTATTTGTTAAAATCAACATATCTTTGTTTATTTTTCATCCATCAGGTTAAGCTACGCTTGCCGGGGTTGGTCAGTGGATGGGTGACCATCTTTACACACCGAGACTCCTCCGTGCCTCGGAAAGCACGTTAAGCCGTTGGTCCCGGCTGTCATTCGTGGATCTTTGACAGCCGTTACGGATCGTCAGAAGCCCGAAAGTCTGACAACCAGTCTTACCAAAGGTGTATCGTATTACTCAGTTACTGGGTTGTGGAGGTCAGATAGGCAGTCGCTCCATGTAAAATAATGGTATACAGCTGCATCCGGTTAGACTGGAAGCCGACCCCAATATAGTTGGAAAAGGCTAGACAGATTGATATCTTTGTATATTTTCAGTCTACGTTTTCTCCTGTCTTCGAGGAAAAATGTTTAAAAGTTTCTATCAACATTACCAATAATGGACGTCATTACTCGGAACTGGGCGACCCTTTTGATCCCTGTCACTTATTTTTGGATTTTGTATTTATTCAGCAAAAAAATATGTTATTTTTTATTCTTAAAAAAATACTTATCGGTATAAAATTTATAACACATGAAACGGGCACTAAACCTTTTAGTGTATCTTGTCCTTTTTCGAAGTTCGTTGGAAAAGTGGTTAAGCATGAATAAATAACTAGAAGACACTCACGGCAAAGCGTTTTGCCCTTTATAGATGGACAGTCCATTATACACCTACAAATGTTAAGGCTGTATTGAGGTGACCTTCCTAGGTTCAATATTATTTGAGAACTACACCAAAATATTAATGGACAATTCGCTAATTATATTCATGAATTTTTTTTATATAAAAAAAAATATTTTTATAAAAAAAAATTAAATTAATATATATTATAAAGGTCATGAGTTCTTCCAAAACGAATAAAAATAAACGTTCTGTATTTTGTGATTTTGACCTAAAAATAGATCATCAAAAACCTATTGGTAACCAGGTCTCGTATTTATAAAGAAGCAGCTTATAGTAAAAGAATCATCTACATTAATTAAAAAAAAGTAAAAACCGACTTCAAAACCTAAAACCAATAAATAACTTTCATAAAAACTTAACAGCTTCTGAAGTCGGTGTCAAGCTAAGGTGCGTAGAAGAATGGAAGACACCGACTTCAGAAGCTGTTAAGTTTTTATGAAAGTTATTTATTGGTTTTTGATTTTGAAGTCGATTTTTACTTTTTTTAAAGTAAATTTATTTTTCCATTTTTAGTTGACTACAATTAGGAAAATTGGTGAGCCCAAGACGAACGAAAAGAAGAATAATCACAAAATCCTCTTAGAAATGTCGGAGCTACAGTACATTTATGCCTATAACTTCGTACATAAGAATAATTACCTAATGTAGGTATTATATACTAAAACCTTTCTGAAAGTATGCTGAATACGGTAGTGAAAGAATCATCAAAATTAGTTCATTAGTTTTTGAGAAAATCGCGGACAAATAAACAAACATACATACATATATACATACATACATACGGGTCGAATACAGAACCTCCTTTTTTGAAGTCGGTTAACGAAGTCGGTTAAAAAAACCGGCCAAGTGCGTGTCAATCTTCGCACATTTAGGTTTCCGTAGCAAATCTGATTTATCAATATATTGGTATTTGTTAGTAAAATATACGTAATAATAAACATTGCACCGAATTTCAAGTCCATAGGTCAATGGGAAGTTAAAAATTTCTTCGGAACAAAATTTTGTACAGTAAAACTGACTATGGTGGCTTCTCATTCCTTTGTTTTCCAATATTTTTTTAAAACAAAATACGGTATTAATCTACTCGACAAGTTCTAAACAACGATACCCCATTCTATGGGGTAGATCAAACATTTTTTGTCTCGCCTAACTTTAGCTGTTTGGGAGCCCCCTTAAAAACATTTAAAAATATTTTTTGGTTCAAGTCATCAAGATGCATATACTGTGAAAATTTGAAGACTGTGGCTCGAACCGTTTGGGTGCAAAACCTGTATGATAGACGACGCACAGACGAACACGTGAGTGACAGCAATACGTGTATTTCATTTTCCAATGTATGGAATTGTTATAAGAATAATTTTTCAGTAGTCTCAGAAAATGCTCTGCTCTGCTCTTGGTGTGCGCTGACGCATAAGGATTCGTTTGGCCCCTTCGGGTACGGAACCCTAAAAACAAACAAAAATCAACCTGTCACAATAGATCTTTGTGATTAGAAGTAAAAATTAATTATTTATTATCATTATTGTTGATCAAATGTGACCGTTCATTATGGCGTTCTGTTTGGTGCAATGAGCTGACTTAAAGATCATGACAGACAATTGCTTTCGAATCCAGACTAGAACACGTAATACCCACGACGTCCACGCATTTAAGCAGCATACTGAATGACTGCAGCTGGTGGGCACGCTGCCAACTAAACCCCATCTCTTCAACAACGGCCAATAAATAAACAACCGTTTAAGGGTTACGTTTGTTTATTTATTGGCTGGTAAATAAACACACGTTTCTAATAATAATAATAGATTCTGCACAATTTTAGAAATTAAGACTTTTATGTGCATTTTCCGTTTTTTCTGAATTGTGAACGAAACTGAACCGTCATGCTCGGGTCGGTCACAGTGAATCGGATATACTCGGCTTGATTCGGTCGGTGAGGCTCACTCGCGTATACTCGGCACTGAATTGCGTATACTTGGCTACAGGGGTAAGTTTTCAATTCTATTGTGTGGTTATAAGGACATATCCTCATTTTAGGATTCCGTACCCGAAGGGTACCAAAGGGAACCCTATTACTAAGTCTCCACTGTCCGTCAGTCCGTCGTCCGTCGTCCGTCTGTCTGTCACAGGGCTGTATCACATGAACTGAAATATAACAAATATTTAAAGGGCTTATTAGAGAAGGACTTGTTATTATACATGTTGTATATGTCATCATCTTCCTGCCCTTATCCCATATTACTTGGGGTCGGCGCAACACGTTTTCTTCTTCCATTCTCCCCTGTCAACCGTCACGCTATCATTCACTCCCTTCTCTTTCATATCATTCCTCACACAATCCATCCATCTTTTCTTTGGCCTTCCTCTGCCTCTCCATCCATCAACATGTATATTCATCACTCTTTTAGTCACATGCGTTTCGTCTCTCCTCATTACATGCCCATACCAAGACAAACGATTTCCTTTCAACTTTTCTGTCATTGGCGCCACTTTCAAACTTCCTCTTATATACTCATTTCTCACTTTATCCATTCTCGTCACTCCACACATCCATCTCAACATTCTCATCTCCGCTGCATGCAATTTTTTTTCATCCGTCTTCTTAACTGTCCAGCATTCCGATCCATAAAGTACGACAGGCCTTATTACGGACTTGTAAATTTTCCCCTTCAACTTGAGGGGCATCCGTGGGTCGCAAGTTGTTCCTGTAACCTGTCGCCATTTCATCCATCCTGAGTTGATCCGGTGCGTTATGTCTCGGTCTACTTCGCCATCCCCTTGGACAAGCGACCCGAGGTACCGAAAGTCGGAGCAGATCGGTAAGGGCGTTCCGGCAAGAGATATGGGCACAGGACCGGAGAGACCGCCAAAATCACAAAACAAATACTCTGTTTTGGTCCGACTTACTCTCAGGCCAACGGTCTCCAGTCTTTTCCACCACACCTCCAATCTGCTCTGGACCTCTAAGCCACTCTCGGCAACCAGCACAATGTCATCGGCGAACAGCATACACCAGGGAGCCTCTTCCTGGATATCCGAAGAAAGAGCATCCATTATCAGCACAAAGAGGTAAGGGCTGAGTGCAGACCCCTGGTGCAAGCCGACTGCCACATCGAAGCTGTCAGTAATGCCCACTGTAGACCGGACTTGGGTACTGCATCGACTGTACATCGCGCGAATCAACTGCACATACTTCCAGTCTCAATAAATAATATTCATAAACAGCAAAGTTATTAGCGTTTGTTTATATCCCAAAATGTCACTCAGTTTATGGAAATATTGTACAGGCTACATAGTAGTATTTATTAATCATGGAAAAGCACTGCGCGTAGTATTTTCTAGCAGCAATTGTTATGAATGATTGATTCAATTATGAATATACCAATTATGACAAATTTTCGTGGACAATTTCGGGATTTAATTTTTTTGACTTTTAACTACACAAATATGATCAGTAACGGGTACGGATAGAGCCCCATTTTTTTTTGTACTAATTAAAAAATAGTAGTGTATAGACAGTTGAAATTTTAACAGATTGTGTATTTCTATTACGGTTATAATAACAAATAATAAAAATAAAATATAGTTAAAAATTAAAGGGGTCCCCATACAATAAACTAATCATTTTGAAAAAAAAAATCTTATCCTAGCATGTGGGGTGTCATTATCTAGAACTCATCGAGTAGAGTACAACAATGTTTTTTTATTTTTTTATCTTCAAATATTATGAAGAAATAGGGTGCCGTAAAAGTTATCAATTTTTATACGAACTAAATCGCAACAATTAAACAAGTTAGGAGTTTGAAACTTCTGTATATCATGTACCATATTATATTGTATTTAATCAACAAATACTAAAAACGCCAAATCGTAAGATATTTTGTTTAAATATCGGCGATTTTGTGCAACTGCAAAGAATAACCTTGTAATTCACAGTATCATTATGAAATACAAAGTCATCTTTACGATTGTTAAACATATAAGTATGGTACGGTGCCCTTCGTGTACGAATCCGGCTCACACTTGGCCGGTTTTTTTTATTCCTTCACTGAAAATTAAAACGGTTTTAATTTTCGTTGAAGCAAAGTAATTGTTCTTGTTCACAGAATTTTAACACAAGAAAAATTTAAAACAAACAAAATAACAACAACAACAACAATTCGAGTAAAGAGTAAGGTTTTTCTTGTAAATGCATTTCAGTTTTTGCTATTGTTTGCTCTTTTCTCAATCAGAATTATCAGGATAAACAATAATTGGAGCGAATTTTTTTTATATTGTTGGAAAATAAAAGCTCATTTCAAGCGTTCCGGTTAATTTTTTAAGCAGAATATTTCAATTAAATTCAGTAAAGTTTTTTGATGTACACACGGCTAAATATAAAGCTATAATATTCCTACATAAGCTGACCTCTGATTGTACGGAAATCCTATGCAAAGCGAGATCAGCTTATACTGGAAAAGTGTAGCTTGATATATAGCCATGTGTACCTACTGATAAAAATGATGTCTACTCAAATACATATTATTACTCTAAATTTGATTATTGAGTTACATATATCACAAATTGTTGTACTGAAGTCAATCTCTCTCAGACGCACCGAACTTTACCCACCTCCTTTGTTAGTTATCTTTTTTTTTCTGTCATCGATGTGGCCAGACAGACGAGACATAGTGCCAGTCTGTCCTCCACTAATTATCCATCAAGACGCTCGTCAAACGCAATGACAGAATGCGCCTCTCTAATTTCATAGAGGCCCATATGGGGTATTCTCGTCAAAAGAGAGAGCTTTTTTTTGCTGAAAACTTTAGTGATAAATATGGATAGCATTAGTGGATGCCTGAATAGAACAGAATATTATTGACATATTGTTGCTACATAATTTATAAATAAATATAGTCAAAATTAAGCAAAGCGCTGCAACATTATATTGGGTTTATACACCCTTATCACACTCACACTAATATTATAAAGGCGAAAGTTTGTGAGTGTGTGTGTATGTTTGTTACTTCTTCACGCTCAAACGGCTGAACTGATTTGGATGAAAATTGGTATGTAGATAGCTTACACCTTAAATTAACACATAGACTACTTTTTATTCTGGTCTACTTGGGCGAAATCGCGGGGCGCAGCTAGCTA
The DNA here is from genome assembly GCA_946251885.1 of Cosmia pyralina. NCBI lineage: Eukaryota > Metazoa > Arthropoda > Insecta > Lepidoptera > Noctuidae > Cosmia > Cosmia pyralina. Next base: position 21,835,681 of record OX276346.1, read on the forward strand.
AGAAAATAAAAAGAATAATATATCTCACACCTCTGCCTTACCCTTTGGGGAATACAGGCGTGATGTTATGTGTGTGTGTGTATGTATGTAAAAATAGTAATCTAATATGAATAAATATAAAACTAAACTATGAACAAGAACTAAGTGGTAATACAGGGTGGCAGGGACATCGAGGCACAATCTATTACCATGGATTCAGTACATGATTCTAGACCCCCTGCGTTAAAACTTTTTGCCGGTTATAAAATATATATATTATATATTATAAACAACAAAAAAAAATCCAAAATCATGTACTGAATCCATGGTAACAGGTTATGCGTCGATGTCCCTGCCACCCTGTATAAAAGTGAAGGATGGAAAAATAAGATAGAAGAGTATCCATCTGCCTAGCCTTTTCCCAACTATAATATTTTGGGGTCGGCTTCCGGTCTATCCGGATGCAGCTGAATACCAGTAGATAGAAGAGTATACACAATGAAATTGAATTCGCGGGCATCCTTTTAAGGGGTCTAAACTCGTCAAAATTTAGGGATCAGCAGATTTTTTTTTCGCGATTTCAGGTTTGTCCCAATAGTAAAAGTTGTTCATAATACAATGACCCCTTATAAGGATGCCCATGAATTCAATTTCACCCTGTAGATACCAAAATCCTCCCCCCTCGGTAGGTTCCCACATTGTCGAGGCGGGGGGCACAGTAGCCGTGGCTTGGTCACTCTTGTCGGTAAGCCGACGACGTAGCGGCCAACAAGTAGGTTGCGGTGCCGCTTGGGCGACATCACAACTAAGGCGAGCCGCGATGTCGTATGGGAGGCATCGCGGCTGTGGGTTGGAGGCCGCGGCGAGAGAGGAGTGGGTCGCCACCGTCTGATGGCGGATGTGGTGGGACTGCAGGGGAGGAGTGTCGGTTACGCGTTGGCTGCCACGGAATCGTCTGGCATCCATGTACTTGTTTGGTCCCTGGGGTGGTCACGGCGTGCAATGTGTTCTGGTGCGCCGATGATGGGGAGTGTCCGCCGTTCACGGATGAGTGCTAACGCGTGCCCATGTTCCCGCCGTAAGCGGCAGAGGAGGACACCGTGGAGTTTTAGTAGGTTAGAGTCCCACATAACTGCACTATATCCCCGTGGTAGTGCAGTATGCATGAGCATTTCTCCAAGATAAAGAAAAAAAAAAGATACCAAAATCCTCACAAAAAAAAAAAACATCATAATAATAATCACCTATCAGGAAATACAGCACCTTTTACTTAAGCCAATAGAAGCACCGCTGTTTAAACTGTATTTATTTACTGTACAATACAATACTACAATTTTAAAGGTCTTCTAAAATATAAGTTGTTAATTACCCTTTTCTACTAGCCAGGGTAATAAAAATGTAAACATCAGGAAAATATGACATACCTACCAGTTCCACGCATTAACAGCAGCAAAAAAAAAAAAAAATTAAACTATTAATTTGACAAGCTATTTTAGCATTTCGGGATTTTAACGAAAAATAATATCAGTATTTTGCTTTCATTTTGTATATTTTTCCTGATCCCGTGGGTACGTATTATGTATTTTCCTACGGACTGATTGTCCGTATTCAGCCCAATCAAATAATATTCACGCGAGAACCTGCTTCATTATATATTTCATTGATATAATTATTACTTATCTCATTAGTAAAACAGGTTTATACTACGTGTGTATTTTATGTGGGATTTTATTTGGCTCTATTATTTGGATAGGTATGGATAAATTTTGATTAATGAGTTGTGGAGGTCAGATAGGCAGTCGCTCCATGTAAAATAATGGTATTCAGCTGCATCCGGTTAGACTGGAAGCCGACCCCAACATAGTTGGGAAAAGGCTAGGCAGATTGGATTGGATAAATTGTGAAAAGTTTATGTGAATCAAAAATAATTGCATTGTATTTAATGGGCATTGTGTTTAATTCCTGGAATGATTTCGGCGACATAAAGTAGTACCAGAACAAAAAAAAAAAAAGAAAAAAAAAAGTGTTTAAAATTATATCCTTAAACTTTTACTTGAAACATTATACCAATACTTATATGAATAAGTATTTTTTTTTGTGGATGGGAAATCATCAAATGACTTCTCCCGCTCTGGGCAGAGCGGGAGGGCGTGTCAGACTTTTACTGACTAAAACCAACTCATGTTCCCTCAGTTGCCCGTGCCAGGGCCACGGTATCTCTTTCGAACTACCCGCGACCCCGGCGGCATATGAATAAGAGCTGCAGTTGTGATATGCTGCGACCATAGATTTAAGAAAGTTCTATATCTGCGACCTTGCGACCAATCATCGTGATAGGTAGGTACCATCACGGGCAGTTTGTCTTACGGTGAAGGACATAACAAACAAAGGTTTTATTGAAGCTTGATTCAATTAATTTCCTAAAAATACCTATTCAAAAACATACCAAAATACAATTAAAACTGCATAATAAAGAGTATTCTATTCTATTCTATTCTAAAACTCAGCCAATGCATAACCTACTTCTTTTTTTGAAAGTGATTAAAATAAAAATTGAGCTGTCGCGGCACGCATGGCATAATATGTGAAAAATCAAAACTATTTAGAATAGAAATAAAATAGAAGTAAAAATCTTTTTAAAAACAAGCTTGATTTGTTGAACTAAAAAGTAGTAAATAAAACTTACGTAAACATAGAACTTTAAGTAATATTTTTCTTTAAAGGTTGAGGCTTACTTTTAAGTGTAAGAAGGACGTTCACGCCTCAAGCTTTTATGAATCTATTAAAGTATAGAACTTTAATATATTCTTAAAAGCTCGAGGCGTTTACGTAAGTTTTATTTTGTACTTTTTAATTCGATAAAAGCTTGTTTTTAAAAATATTTTTAGTTTATTTTGTACTTTTTAGCATTAGAATTTGATAAAATATCTGTTCTATCACCACCTTCACTTGCTTATCAAGACAAATCCTACTAGTCCAACCCATCAGGGCTACCTCGTTTAGCTGAGGAGTTTTTGTGGCCACCTTCTGGTTCCACTATCACTATAGACTTTAACCAGGGCCAAGACAAATCAAAATAGCCGAAAGACTACGGGGCTATCTTGTTTCTGTGAAAAGTTCCTACAGCATGCTTCTGGATAAGAGGAATGCTTTTAATTCAGCATGCAAGATTCGATCTAAACAAACTAACTAACAACAAACATTGCAAGTTGATTATAAGCTTGTTAAAAATATTTGAGTATCGAAACTATTTTGTATAAAAAAATACGGTATAGATGCGAGCTCAGCGCGGAAAGAGAGGAGGAACGGGAAGGGGGACTGGCCCCTCCCTTCCCCCTCCCTCTCCCTCCCCCCTTCCTTCCCAAAATTTTGTAACGCATCGTAATACAAAATACGTAAGAACTTCCGTGGTTGTTGTAACAACTATAGAGATACTCGTATTAGATCTCCTCATCGCGCGTTTGTTTTCGAAGAGACGATGATTGCTGAAGCGCATACTTTCGCTGGGAGATCTCTACGTATTTACGTCCATATTTCATATACACAGTCATAATGAACGTGTCGCTAGGGAAAAGAAATATTGTAACATTCATTTTGCGTGGCCCAAATCTGGTTATTGCAATCATTAACTAACAGAATTAGGACGTTTTCCTTCAACACGCGTAATATAAAGAAATAAAGTGTTTCAAATAAATTACGACGAAATGAGAACGGCAATAGTATTATGGTTTGGCTAGAAATAATTATGTCGATGAAATACTTTCGAGATTTTTTTTCCTTTTTTCCTACGCGAAGGTCTGATTGATCCTATAATCGAACCAAAATCTACTGACAATAAAAAAAGTACGTAAGTACTAATATTTGAAGATTAGGTACTTAGAAGTGATTGAAAATGGAAAAATAAAAAAAAAAGTCGCAAAATGAACATACTTGAATAATGTCTCTTTGTCTGCAGAGAGATAATTTGTCATTTGTCTTCTGTAACTATTCACTATCCTCCAACCACGTTCGATCTTTGAAATACAGAATATTTCATAAACCAGCACGAACTTTTTCTCAAATTCAATTTGTACAACTTTCTAGACTCTTTTTTTTATAACTAGCTTCTGCCCGCGACTTCGTCCGCATAAAATTTTTTGTTCCCCCGATCCACCCCGTCGCATCGCATCGCCTGCCTGAGTTATACTTCGTTTTCGCATAATGTTTTTTCTGACTTTCTTTCATTTTTGCCGGAGCCGAGAAAAATGAAAAAAAAAATAATGTTAAATAGCCTACCTCAAGAACTGGGCTATCAAATGCAAAAAGAATTTTTCAAATCCGACTGGTAGTTCCAGAGATTAGCGCGTTACAAACAAACAAATAAACTCTTCAGCTTTATTATCAGTATAGATTTGATTGTCATTAAAAAAGTTATCGTAAGCCAACCTTAAAAGATAGACATATGCTATCACGGACTTTTTTTTTTTAATTCCGTCATACATGATTGTTGCGTGCCTTTAACCGTTTACGCAGCGCACGCAACGGAAGCTCTGAAAAGGAATAAATTTTCCCCGTTTTTGCAACAATTTTCAATTGATGCTCCGCTCCTACTGGCCGTAGCGTGGTGTTATATACCTTCATCTATAAATGCGCTATCTAACACTAAAATAATTTTTCAATTCGAACCAGCACACGGTGGTCACGTAGAAGGTCATAGGCCTCCGATGGCAATGATTGAGCTAAGCCATGATATCTGGTTAAATTACCTACTAGTTGTCATACTACCCGAGGCTATAAAAGGTTTTGCAATCTATTGTTCGCAACATTCCTTTTTCACAGCAGTTCCTGAGATTAGCGCGTTTAGCCAAACAAACAAACTCTTGAGCTTTATAATATTAGTATAGATAATGAAAGATAGAATACGTTTGAAAACAAGAAATCTTTTGATGTGGTCGAGTGAGCTTCAGAATGAATACAAAAATGTTCGGGTAGAGTGTAAAGTAAACTCCATCTCATTACTGGCAGAGCTAACACACGGTCGGTGCCCATCGCACGAATGATCACACGCCTCCAATTTAATTTGGTACAGCTATAATGAGATCCGCTCTGAATTAATATAGGTTTTTGAATAAGGTATCTCGCGTACAAACCTCGTTTACCCGCCTCCTTGAAGCACGTATTTTCCCTCACACAATCACGCATTTATATTAACTGCTATCGAAATGTTGCCAGCTCACACTCAAGGTATTATTTTCACGCGTTCTTGCGTCAAACTTCACCAGTGTGTATGTACGAAAATTCAAATAAGAAAATAACTTCGGCAATATAAGTATGTAAATCGTGTATCAAACAATGCCTGAGACGGTTCTGTAAGTAGGTTGTTATACTTCTTGAGACTTAGTAAATTGTGAGGCTTTGCTTATTTACAATTTATTCGTTTCTTCAAAAAGTGAGTTCTTAGCTGTGCTCTCGATAACAGAACAGTGTGTGTGTATGAAATGCAGAAACCACTTGTAGATTCTAGCTTCGAGAAAAGGCGACGTTTTTCTTAATAAAGACTAATCAATCATTTTATTACGAAAGCAGCCAGAAGCTTTAATATTTTCAGGTATTTTTACAGGAAATAATACCGACCTACTTACTCAAAATAAATAAATCCCAATCAGACGTAAATTCTAAACAAATTAGGACGCGATTATTCTGTTACTTTACTGCAAAGTGTAGTTGCAATCACGCTAATTTCACCAATTTAGCCTGTCTTATAAAGTAAATAAATTTTTGCAATTCGTAAATTTAATCATACATTGGATATCTAATGAACTTAGTACATCATCGGTAATTCATCTCTGTTCTCGGGGTGCGCTGGACCGTCCCAACGCTTATGCATCTGTGCATCAGCAGTGGGACGACCCAGGCTGCCAGGCACTTCTTCTCCTGCAACCGAGCGGGTGGGCAGGTTGCGGACAGCCCAACTCCGGCTGCGGGATCGACTGTCAGGTCGATCCCGCGGCCGAAGCATCTTGAAAAAGATCCCGGACAAGAGAAGTTCCCTAAGGTCAAATCACAGGCTTAGGGTAACCTATAAACCCCTTTTCCATGTTCCATGTACACATGGCTGCATACCGGGCGGCGCTTTCCCCTTGCGGGCTGATCTCACATCTGTATAGTGTTGGGTCGGTCTGTTTGGGGGAGGGGGGGGGGAAAGTCTCGGTTTGTAGCCGTGTGTACTCATAATCCTAAACAAGTCCTTACCTTCCTATCCTGATCTTCCCATCGATCCTAAATCCCAGGTCAACTCCCAGGCCTGGGTTACCTTACAACCCTTGACCTCTTTATCCTTAAATTGTCCCTCCCTCCCATCCCTATATCCTGTCGATCCCAGAGGAGGGGTAACCTCTTATCCAAAAGCCCACCCTCCGAAACCATGAAGCAGCAGGACAAAAATATTACCCAGGTGGGTCCCGGCCAAGCCGGGGAATCCCACACCGCTATGGCGGTCAGCTCCCAACGTAATCTGGGGGGGGGCACCCAACTGCAATTTGGTGCCGTGCTCTACAGCGCGGCCGGCTGCTGAACAAGCGCCAACAACTCAGGCTGCTGAACAAGCGCTTTGACCACGGCTGCGACCAACGCGCCAACAAACCCAACTTCGGTTGCGACTCACGCACCTATGACGTCCACGAGCCTCTGGCAACAGAGCATCGTGAGAAAGAGCGTCACCTATAACCCAGACAACGACCAAGACAAAGCACCTATCGCGAGCCTAGACGGCGAACTTCGCACGCTGGCACTCCAGCGTGAGAGGATCGAAGTCAGGCTAGACGAATTGACACACGCACAATGAAGGACTGGGAAGGAGGACGGGCCTGGCAGCTCTACCACTCTCCCGGTTGATGAAGTACGCCTGCTGCAACAAAAGCGCGGAAAAATCTTAACCCGGGAGAAGGAATTAGGCGACCGAAAGCGCAAAATCCGCGTAGGCACTAGCCGGCGCGAAGCGCAATCGGACGCCGAAGGGGAGGTACGCGACCGGCCGCAAGTACGCGAGGGGGAAACCCAGCGCGAAAAGCGGCTAGACGCGGAACCAAGTGAGCGGGGGCAAGTCTGCGTAGGAGAAACCCGGCGCGATAAGTCCCCGCTCGCGGTGATAAGTGGACAGGGACAAGTACGCGTAGGGGAAACCCGGCGCGAAAAGTCCCCGAACACAACAGAGTCTGCCAGGGTCGCCAGTCGACCCGAGTCTATGGACAGGACCCACGACCCAACTCGACCCAGACACAGGAGGAAAAGGCGGGGTGGAGCCTTGCACAAGAGGATGTTGGCAGCAAATGCCTTGCCAAGCACCTCTGAGCCGCAGCCTGGACCAAGCGGTTCGGGGCCGGTAAAGAAGGAGCGCCCCGAGGACACGGCCTCTCCGAGTGCGATCCAAGGGGACTCCAAACGTGTGAGGGTCCACTCCGCTCAGGGGGAACGGAAAACCTACGCGCGGGCCACGAAGGACATTCCTTCGGGGTTGGCCGTAGCTATCTGTTTCCCTCCGCCCTCCAGAGACCTGACTAAAGAAGAAGCAGAATTTATTAAGAAGAGTCTTTAGGATATGCTGATGGATACGGATTCGACAGCACCACTCCCGGCCTTCCGCGGATACCCACGGGTAGCGGAGGGCACGGTGCAGATATGGTGCGAAGACGAAAACGCCCTAACCTGGCTGACTCAAAACGCTTCGAAAATTAGACTACCGGACACTGAAAACACACTGACAGTACTGAGACAAGCAGACGTACCCACCCGTGCCCGAGCCGCGCTTTTCGTCCCTCGTTATACAGGTGACGTAGCCCGGCTCCAAGGTATTCTGATTCGTCAGAATACCTGGTACAACATCGCCAGGTGGTCCCTATATAGGGCAACAACCGTCGGTGGCGACAACTACGGGACTTTTTTGACCCTGGATGTGCCACTGGAGGATGTTGATAGGGTCTGGGCCAGGGAGCGACGGATATCGTACCTACTTGGGTCGATATACTTGCGCTTCTGGCCCACGGTCCAACCCTCTGGCGACTAGACTGACAGCACGAACGCAACAACGACACAGACGACGACACAGACAACGACACAGACGACGCCACGGATAGAGGACGCGGACATGGCACAGTTGGAGGAGGTCATGGCTCGTGCGGCAATGGATGACGATGAGCCGACTCAGCCTACATCGCCCGGTTGGAGCGAAAAGCTTCTAGCTTCGTCGCCGAGCGATCCACACGAGGACCAGAACAGGGTGGGGGTAGGGGGTAGATCATCAGATGGATCCATCTCCGACTAGCCCCACCTTGCCACCGTCAACAACATCCAAACTAACCTCCAGCATAGCCAGACTGCCACGGCTAGTTTACGCAGGGCGCTGGAGGTAAAGACCCAGACTATAGCTCTGATCCAAGAGCCGTGGATCAGAAATAATAGAATATGCGGCCTCGGTAACATCGGAGGTAAGCTAATTCTCAACACACATGGCTCAGAAAAACCAAGAACCTGTGCTTACATACCTAAAGACATTCCCATCACACCACTTACCCAATTCTGTTCCAGAGACCTGACAGCTATCAGGCTCAATACTGTAGGCGATATACCAGATGTTGTACTGGCCTCGGTCTACATGCCGGGGGAGGATGCTGAGTGTCCTCCGAAGGAGATGGCCGACCTGGTGCAGCACTGCGAGCACGCAAAATTGGACCTCATCATTTGCACCGATTCAAATGCCCACCATCCACTCTGGGGCAGCGACGCATCGAACCCCAGAGGAGAGGTATTATCCACTTATTTATTCTCTACTAATCTTAACATTGTAAACCGCGGCTCAGAACCCACTTGGGTCACAGCTCGAGGTCAGACAATAATTGACTTAACACTCGCTACAGAAAACGCGGCTAATTTTATTGCAAACTGGCACGTGTCGGACGAGCCTTCTTGCTCAGATCATAGAAGGATCCGCTTTACACTAACAACCAACACAAGGAAACCCACATCGAGGCGAAACCCGCGGCGCACTGATGTCCCCAGGTTTAAACAGCTCCTAGCCTCACTACTAGTTAGACACTTATCACAGGTAACCATAAGAGACCAGGCACAACTGGAATATACCGTGACAAAATTATCAGAATACCTAATCGAAGCATACTATGCATGCTGTAAACTAAGAGAGCCACAAACCAAGGGTGAGAGAAACCCCTGGTGGAATGCTGAACTTAGTAAACTCAGAGATGCATTACGTAGACAATTCAACAGAGCAAAAAACACTAGACTCCCGGATGACTGGGAGATATACAAAGAGACACAATACACATACAAGAAGCAGATCAGAAATGCCAGGAGAACCGCCTGGCGGAGATTCTGCGAATCAATTGAGACAAATAATGAAGCCGCAAGGGTAAGAAAGATCCTATTAACCGATCAGGACCGAACTCTTGGCGCACTGAAAAAACCCGATAATTCATACACAACGACCGACCAAGAAACTAGCAAGGTCCTTCTTGAGACCCACTTTCCAGACTGTAGACTCTTAGAGGACAGGACGTGGGAGGGTGAATCAGAATGGACCCCAACGGAGCAAGATTGGTCTAGAGCACACAACATAGTTACAAAAGACCGGATAAAGTGGGCTATCGATTCCTTTCAGCCATATAAGGCTGCAGGACTGGATGGCATTTTCCCAGCCTTACTGCAGTGGGGAGGGGATCTTTTGACACCATGGCTGTTAGAGATATATCGAGCCTGCATTGCACTCAGATACACACCCCTTGCATGGCACGAAGTGAAAGTCATCTTTATACCCAAACCTGGAAAACCCGACTATACACAACCTAAGGCTTATAGACCTATAAGCCTCACATCATTTTTACTGAAAACTCTCGAGAGACTCAGTGACAGGTATATCCGTGATGGACCTCTTCGGGTAAAACCACTCCATAAACAACAGCATGCATACTCCACTGGCAGATCAACTGAAACTGCACTGCACAGTGTAGTATCCAAAATTGAATGCGCAGTGGACCACATATGCTCATCATTGGCTGCCTTCATTGATATAGAGGGCGCCTTTGACAAAACCATGTTTGACAGCATCAACATGGCCCTCGACAGACATGGCATAGACTTGACACTAAGAGGTTGGATCACCAACATGCTCAAACTAAGAGCTGTGCAGGTAACAGTGAACGACAGCACAAGGGCCATTGTGGCAAAGGGATGCCCGCAAGGGGGAGTCCTTTCTCCGCTGTTATGGAACCTGGTTGTTGACAGCCTCATTAAAACCCTCAATGACAAAGGATATTACACCGTAGGCTACGCCGATGATTTAACCATAATAATAAATGGCACCCACGAAAACACCTTATGTAATCTTATGCGCCAAGCTTTGAAAACAGTAGAGGACTGGTGCAGCAAACACAAACTATCAGTGAATCCCACAAAAACCGAGCTGATTCTCTTCACAAAAAAGAGGAAGCTGTCAACATTACAACTACCACGTTTCTTTGGAACTACCCTAAGCCTATCAACTGAAACCAAATACCTGGGCATCTTTTTGGACAAACAGCTGAATTGGGCTAAACATACCAACTACATCATCACAAAAGCCAGTATATCCCTGTGGCAATGCAAGCGTTTGCTCGGCAGGAATTGGGGGATCGGCCCCAAGGTCACTTACTGGCTATACACCACTGTTATCAGACCAATCATCACATATGGCTCACTAGTCTGGTGGCCCAGGACAGACTTGAGCACAGCCCGAAGAGATCTCGAAAAGCTGCAGCGGTTCGCATGTGTTAGATTTGATATAATATATAATTATAAGCGTATATATAGCTACTACGCAAATAGCAAGCCTTAAATGTCAGAATGGTTATTGGTTATCTATTGTGTATGAAAGTATTATGAATATGGTGTGTAAGGGAAGGATTTCATAAAGAAAAGCACAGAAAGACAAGACTAGATATTTATTATTTCAATTAGGCTTGTCAATAATTATTCATCTTTAATGAGAAAGCTATTGTCCGTTCGCAAAACTAGGTCTTCATGGAGAAGAAGGACAAGAAACTCCATGGAAACAGTATTATAGTATTCTATCAACACATTTCTTATATTTCCACAATTTATAGTTATCTCAAACAGTTAATTCTATCACTCAGAATAATAGCAACATAATAACAATATTTAAGGTATAATATGAAATTACGTAACTTACATGACACCTGGTAGATATATTTCACATCACAACGGCACTAGCACTAGCCACTTGAACATCCACTGAGCAACTGCCTCAAGAATGTCATTACAATCCTTTTTATATCCTTCCACCCCTTCCATTTATCCCTTCCCATCTAACATCAACTGACAGTATAGTTTCAATCGTTTCAAACAACCTGTTATATTAAAATAGCAATATAAATTCTAAGATATACTACAGTTACTATCAAATATTATTTAATTATTTATAGTAATAATATCTGTACTATTTTGACAAGTTAAGGGTGGTATGTTTCGTAAACACAATAACTAATCAAATTAGATACTTCTACATTACTCTCAAGCTTCGTAAATGTGACAGATGTCAATATCCAACAAACGGTTATTCTAATAATCTAAAGGTTGTTTTACAATGATTAGATGATTTTAATCACAACCGAACTAACTTCCGGAATCAAGGTAATCTCAAGTATTTATTATTAAATATTAGACACATAATACTACATTTATCTAACACGGCCATACTGACAAGTACTTCGCTCTCGAAGTACATTGATACCGTTTTTCTACAATTGTAATTTACTTTGGTTTTCTCATCGTCATTGTCATTTTTGTTTTGTGTTGCCAATTTATCTAATACGGCCAAACTGACAAGTGCTTCGCTCTCGAAGTACATTAGTTACCATCTTTCTACAATTGTAATTTACTTTTCTTTTGCCAATTGCCTAGACGTGTCAAGTCCCCTCCACCCGCTGCTAGTGGGATAGACTTGCACCAAGCAAATGACCGACCAGCGGAAACAAATTTTATCGGTTACCTCGTCATGCTGGTCCCATTCACCCGCTGCTGGTGAGATAGACAAGCACCAAGTAAACGATCGCCCAGCGGTCAATAAACATAAGCCAACTACATAGACATGTTAGACATATTCATCCGCTGTCTGTGAGACGACTCGACACCAAATAGGAGGCTACCAGCGGCATAGTCATAGTCAACTAATTGTAATTATCTAATACGGCCATAGTGTGAAACTTAATCACATCTTACTGTATGCGGCCAAACACCCGCCGTCGGTGAAGCTCAATCACCCGCAGTCAGTGAATGCCAGACAACAGTCAAGACAAGCTCTTTTTGAATTAATTAAATAAGTAATCAAAACAATATACCGCTCGGTCAACCTGACAATATCATTGCAAATTGTATTGATCATCCTTATTACATTTTCTATTAAATAATTGCAAATATTTAATATGGTCACTCTGTTGGTACCTTACTTTTTAGTAAAAGTTTATAATAATAAGCAAAATCAAAATTATCAAGAAACTCGGATCAGTTCCGACAAAACTATAATAATACTAGCATTTTGAAAGTGAAAAATGTCATATTTGTTTATCAGCAAGTTATGTGATATTCGCTATTTCTTTCATAATATAAAAATACAATTATGTTCCATTTACTTTATGACATTACCAACTTCAATTTTGTAAAGTATTAATTTGTGATCAACAGAGCAATAATATTAACAATCTTAAATTAACTTTCCGTGAAAACTTGCATTTTTTTTTCGACCATACAATTCTCAGCACGTTTTCATGGTTATGATGAGGGTTGAGTCAACGACCCGCCGTTACCAATGGTTTCCAGCAGAACACGATTGTTCCAACGTTGATCATGAAAATAGCAAAATAAAATTCATTAGAAATATGTTATGTGAGACTGAGCACTATCCCACTTCTGATGTTAGATTTGATATAATATATAATTATAAGCGTATATATAGCTACTACGCAAATAGCAAGCCTTAAATGTCAGAATGGTTATTGGTTATCTATTGTGTATGAAAGTATTATGAATATGGTGTGTAAGGGAAGGATTTCATAAAGAAAAGCACAGAAAGACAAGACTAGATATTTATTATTTCAATTAGGCTTGTCAATAATTATTCATCTTTAATGAGAAAGCTATTGTCCGTTCGCAAAACTAGGTCTTCATGGAGAAGAAGGACAAGAAACTCCATGGAAACAGTATTATAGTATTCTATCAACACATTTCTTATATTTCCACAATTTATAGTTATCTCAAACAGTTAATTCTATCACTCAGAATAATAGCAACATAATAACAATATTTAAGGTATAATATGAAATTACGTAACTTACATGACACCTGGTAGATATATTTCACATCACAACGGCACTAGCACTAGCCACTTGAACATCCACTGAGCAACTGCCTCAAGAATGTCATTACAATCCTTTTTATATCCTTCCACCCCTTCCATTTATCCCTTCCCATCTAACATCAACTGACAGTATAGTTTCAATCGTTTCAAACAACCTGTTATATTAAAATAGCAATATAAATTCTAAGATATACTACAGTTACTATCAAATATTATTTAATTATTTATAGTAATAATATCTGTACTATTTTGACAAGTTAAGGGTGGTATGTTTCGTAAACACAATAACTAATCAAATTAGATACTTCTACATTACTCTCAAGCTTCGTAAATGTGACAGATGTCAATATCCAACAAACGGTTATTCTAATAATCTAAAGGTTGTTTTACAATGATTAGATGATTTTAATCACAACCGAACTAACTTCCGGAATCAAGGTAATCTCAAGTATTTATTATTAAATATTAGACACATAATACTACATTTATCTAACACATGCGTAGCGATCACTAGTTGCATAAGAACGGCACCCACGGCCGCACTACAGGCAATGCTGGGATTGCCGCCACTGCACCTTATCGTGCGAGAGGAGGCAGCCCTGGCTGCCTTTAGGCTCCATATAGCAGGAACCTTGAGTAATGATTCTAGAATCAAGCATACACGCATAAAGGAGGATGCGATCAAACGACAACCAATGATGGCGTCACCATGCGATAGAGCACCGAAACAACACTACTTTCAAAAGAACTATAACATAATACTCACAGAAGAACGGTGTGACTACTCAGGCCCGCAAAAGCTGAGAGTATACACCGACGGATCTAAGACCGACTCCGGAACCGGAGTCGGAGTCTTCTCATACGACCTCAACATTAACATATCCAGCCCGCTGGGAATGTTCAACACTGTCTACCAGGCAGAGTGTGTGGGCATTATACAAGCGGCTTACGCCATAGAGGCAAGGAGAGTTACGGATATTCGTATACGTATACTCTCCGACAGTGCCTCCGTACTCCAATCCTTACAGAGAAAACACATCTCCTCGAGACTTACACTAGAATGTCACATTGCACTGGAGCGTATAGCGGTATCAAACCGCAATACTGTGACACTGCAATGGATAAAAGGACACAGCGGATCACTGGGTAACGACGCAGCTGACGATTTAGCTAGGAGAGCATCTAGCACGTCAGTCTGTGGACCTGAACCAATTAAACCCATCCCCTTCAACCAGTTGCGCGGGTGGCTACAGGAGTCCACTCATACACAGGCGGAGAGTTGGTGGTCCTCGACACCAGGATGCAGGCAGTCTAGGGAGGCCATGCCATCTATAGATGGCAAGCTAACCAGACGTCTGTTACGCCTGGACAGGCATAGTTTGCGCCTGGTGACGGGAACTATCACAGGACACTGCTCACTAAACAAACACTTCCACACAATGGGAATAACGGACAGTCCTCTGTGCAGGGCCTGCCTGGAGGCTGAGGAAACCGTAACGCATGTGCTCTTTGATTGCACAGGCGTCACCCAGATTAGAACTAAAACTCTTGGAACACCCAGATCTTTCGCAGATGTTTTGAACAGACTTGGAGACTTGATCGACTTCTGGAATGAGGTGGGCTGATTGGAATAACCCCCCACTCCCCCCGAAGGCCGCTATGGCCCACGCATAATGGTCCACATGAAGGACTAAGTGCGGAAACCATACCTTCTAACTAACTAACTAACTAACTTCATCTCTGTTTGATTTTGTTTACTCTCGGTAGAAAACGAGCATATTTTAAGAGGATATTCCTAAGGTTTTTATTGCTTTCCAAGTACCACAGGACCTGCCAACATAAGCGTTTGGTAAATAAATGCTCGTGGTAAACAAAAGACTTATCTCTTGAGCCGTAATGAGTCATGTGCCGCATCTGTAGGGCTCTACATACGCAATATAAAAACGTTACGATATTAATATTTATCAGGGAGATAGTGTATGAAGCGTTGTTATCATAAACATAGAAAGTTCCTTACTATTCTTAGTAAAGTTTCTGGTAGTAGGAAAAAAAACACACTAGCTAGACTTAATAATAATAATTCCTTTATTTTCAGGCTATTAGGGCCCATAGATAAAATACACAAATGATTGGTACAAAATTATAAACTAATACATATAAAAAACATTTAACAAACTTAAAAACTACTGCACACGAAGTGACGGCATCGTGTTACGCTGCGAGGTGTCGCGTAGCTGGCCGCGGAAACGCAGATACAACACACCTTTCGGCCAAAACTCTTCCTTGAGGAAATGATGGGGCCATCAGAAAGAACTTTGCTCTAAACTTCCTACAAACCAACACAGTCATATGAAATCTATACGATAATTCCTAATTTATTTTATGCTTTAGATATTAATTATTACAATAATACAGACACTTCACAGTCTCCTAAACATTTTAAAGAGTTGTATAACGATTTTATTCTTGTTCTTATTTTCCGGCGCCATTTTTGGATGAATCAAATGATGATTACAAAAATAAAAAAATCTGCATTGACAGCGCATCTATTATGGCTTAGATTTTTGCATATATATGGTTCATATCCCAGGGTTTCGACTCTTCGTGGTAGGAGGAATAAGATAGAAAGAAAGAAAAGAGGAAAAAAATCGTTTATTTGCTGTAAACTTGACACAAAGAAAGAACACAAACACGAAAAGAAAAAGTTGGCGGAAAATATGCGTCACATCCACGCAAAACGGCCATCGCTCAGCATAATGCTGTGACCCTATAAAAGACACAGCCTCAGCGCTGGTTTTCAGCGACAGCCGACGTTGACGTGATGACGTCAACCGGTGTAAGAGTTTAAGTCGGTAGAAGTCTTACATAGCCCTCCGTTCTTTTTAGACTGGGGTTTTGCTTATCCATCGACACAGGAAAAGTAAGCAGAAGTACAACAAACTCCGAAGAAAACATTCCTGCTTTCATTAATCTGCAAGCCAAATTATGAATACAGTGCACTTATTTTAGGGTAGTACGCACATCAAAAATTACCAATTTTTCCCAACAGAATACGTACATTAAAAATCCTGTTTGCACATCAAAATTTGCGTGTCTAAATAAATTAAACTTATCGTTAGATCGACGGAACCCCGCTGCGCGGGGCTCCTATTTCGGTCTGCAAGGTTTAAAGAAACCTAACCAAACCGAACCTTGGGGTGCCCAATTATTATAATTTGTACAAGTTTTGATATACAATAAGTTAACTACTAGTGCAATAATAAATGTATTAGTTGCGCATTTGTTATTTTTGATGAACGGTTAGTGTTTTTGATATATAATTCCCCTTAGATTTTGCAGTAAATATATTACTAGATCCAGTCTACAGACACGTTTAATTATTACAAAGGCATAAACACACGGGTCATTGATCCGGTAACGTGCACTGTGCTTTTGAAGCCACTGACAGCTTAGGTAACCACAACGTCTAACCGTTACAGTGGTTTGTGGTTACGACAGTTACCTCTGTGTTCTAGTGTTTAGGCACTTAGTTAATTTACTAAACTAAGTAGGTTCATCTCAAAATTTCATACCGCTTTACCTGGGTGAAGCATAACCGACCGATGACTTGGTGGAGCTCGCGAGAATCCGCTAGATGCGAGAAGCACATGAAAGATGGGTGTGGTGACGATTTAGGTAGGCCTGTGTCCAGCAGTGGACTTGTTTAGGGTTAACTGATGATGATCACAAGGATAATATGATATGATATGTCGTAGAAAGGGGAGTTCTGAAGTGTGTGCTTACTTTCATTAGATGGGTGGAGGCGTGTAGAACCCCCACATTTCGCTATTATGATTAAGTTTCTTGTATACAGGGTGTATCAAAAAGGTGTGGTACAGACCATTTTACTGAATAACTTTCTCCATGTGAGCAATATTGAAATCGCGAAATTATAATCAGTCACCCCATACAAAACTTCAATACTTACTCGACTGAAATTACTGTATGGGACGATTTTTTCGCGATTAAGATGATGGACCCATGGAGAAAGTTTTTCACATTGTACCATACCCTTAATTTTGACCACACCTTTCTAACACACAGTTTTTTTAATCGTGGAGAAATGCTCATGCATACTGCACTACCACGGGGAAACAGTGCAGTTATGTGGGACTCTAACCCACTAAAACTCCACGGTATCCTTCTCTGCCGCTTACGGTGGGAACACAAGCACGCGTTAGCACTCATCCGCGAACCCACCGCGGCTGTCCGTCACCGAACCCTCCTCTGGGGAGTACTTCCCACCGGCGCACCAGAACACATTGCACGCCGTGACCACCCCAGGGACCAAACCACATGGGTGCCAGACGACCCCGTGTCTGGACACGCTTGGTCCCCCTGCGACTGATCAGGTGGACCAAGGCCGCCTGCCAATTTTCGGCTGCAGATGAGAGAGAGAGCAACGTCAATGCCAACATCATACCGACACTCCTCCTCCCCTGCGGCCCCACCGCGTCCGCCATCAGATGGTGGCGACCCCGTCAAGTCCGTCAGTCAGATAATAAAAAAATACTAGGCACGTATTTTTTGCTTTAGCATATAAGTAAAAAAAAATACTTATCAACACACATTAAAGTTGGGGAGTGGCTCGTTACGTCACTTCTACATATAATAGTACATTTTGGTACAAGTGGAGAATGTTTGTTATTGCATTCGAGGCGGAATTAACACCCGAGCCGTAGGCGAGGTTGTTTTTGAGCCGAGAACTGCAATAACAAATGTCCACGTGTATCAAACGACGTTTTTCAATACACTTTTGAAGAAATAAAATGAAATAACGAAAAATATTTTTTTTCATGAATTATTAGGAAACTATGATTTAAATTTTATTTTTTTTCCACGCTTTGCTTTCGCCAGGTTGAAGGAGAAGCAAAGGTATAAAGCCGATAAACAGCCTAATATGAAAAATAGAAAATTGAAATATTTTTGAGTTTAGAACACAAATAAATATTAAATTGTTCATAAACGTTTTTTTTTTATTGTAATAATCATGGTTTTTGATGATATTCTGTTTATAAACATTATTTAAATATTATTATTTATAATAGACGCATATTTCTTTGCCGAGATTAAAAAAAAACATTGACTTCCGAATAGAGATGGTGTGAATAGAGGCATTGAACAAATTTGGACTAAGTCAAACTCAAAGTCAAAGCATTTATTTCAAATAAACCAATTACAGGCACTTTGGAATTGTCAATGGGTCGGTCAGTCAGAAAGATGAAGCTAGTTGCCCATTCCAAAGCGTAGTAGATCCCTATGAAGAAGAACGGGCAAGAAACTCCACGGACACTCTTTTAATCATAATATTTTTACAAAATATTGGTTACATCGTTCATGTTGAAAATATACATGTGAGAACAATGTAGAAAGACGTTAAAAAGCGTCCATAATAAAAAGATAAAAACTAAGACAACTAAATTAAATATTAAAATTAAAAATAAGCCATAGCAGCTAAGAGACGACCAGTCTCAACTGACGGCGCCCGTTCACGAACATGACGCATGGATCAAGTAGAGGTGTAAGTTATTTGTGGCAATTTTTATTCCCGCACACGGGTTGGACAAATGAAAAATCGCACGCGTGTGAATTATATTATTGTTAACCTAATCGTAGTGCGATATGAACCAGTTTTTGAGGAAGTGTATTGAAAAATATCTTACTTTGGATTACGTAAAAGAATAAAAAATACGTGTCCAATATTTTTTATAATATTATAAAGGACGGACAATAAAATGTTTGGTCATCATCCCTATTACTCACTGTAATGAAATTACAAAATATAAATTAGACAAGAACTTTCAGCAATACTACAAATCTTCCAGCTAAGCTATTTTTCAAGGCAATGTCGGTTAGTCCGGACATTTTGTCGTTTCGTAAACGGTCTATAAAATTTTGATGAGTCTGTGAGGGTAACTTAAAACGAGTTAGAGAGACAGTTTGCGTCCCGGGAATTTAAACACTTTTGTAGTGGACTGTGTACTTTATACACTACTATTTTTTAATTAGTACAAAAAAAAATGGGGCTCTATCCGTACCCGTTACTGATCATATTTGTGTAGTCAAAAATCAAAAAAATTAAATTCCAAAATTGTCCACGAAAATTTGTCATAATTGGTAAATTCATAAATTTCATAATTGAATCAATCATTCATAACAATTTCAACTAGAAAATACTACGCGCAGTGCTTTTCCATGATTAATGAATAACTAATATGTAGCCTGTACAATATTTCCATAAACTGAGTGACATTTTGGGATATAAACAAACGCTAATAACTTTGCTGTTTATGAATATTATTTATGTGGACTTTACATATATAATAACAAGACTTTCTCTAATAAGCCCTTAAAGTATTTGTACTAATTAAAAATTAGTGATGTTATAGTTTTAGAATACTAGTATCGTAAAATTTGGCAAGAAGCAAGGTCTTACAGCACAAGTAAAGGAAATAATCCGAAAATTATTAATTTGTAATTTTATCACAGAAAAACTTTTTTTTTTGGGATTACAATATTAAGTTTGTTTTTGGGATACATTCTTTTCAAATATGGAACCCTGCATTGTGCGTGGTCTGACACGCACTTGGCCGGTTTGTTCGATTAGATTTTTGTATGAATTTTTTTAACTGGCTTTTGCCCGCGGCTTTGCCCACGTGGAAGCAGCAAATTATCCCATGGAATATACTACCGAGTTAAAAAGTATCATATGTCATAATCTAGGTCATGGTCTAACCATGTGCCAAATTTCTTGCAAATCTGTTCAGCCATTTTAGCGTGAAAGCGTAACAAACAAATAAACAAACTCACTTTCGCATTTATAATATTAGTTATGATTAGGATTGAACAGGACGTCTGTCGTGTCAGTTAGTCTTTCTATAAAATATTGTTTGCAGTGAGGTCTACGTTCAGCAACTTGCTAAGAGTTCATTTCGGTGAAAAAATTATTCACAAAATGATAAACCAGCCACTTCGTGTCGGACCACGCACAATGAAGGGTTCCATAGTTCAAAAGAATTTGTCCCAAAAACAAACAACATTGTAATCCCAAAAAAAAAAACTTGATGAGATAAAATTAAAAATTAACAATTTCCGGACTTTTTCCTTTACTTATGATACCTCCACGCGTTCCTGAGAAAAAGGGTCTTGACAGATTGACGGACAATTGATCCGATAAGGGTTCCGCTTTTTCATTTTTCCGTTTAGAGGTACGGAACCCTAAAAACAGAGACATGTAAAGCATTTAAGCAATTTATTCATTGACATCGTGAATTTTGACTATTAAGTTATTCAGCAAGAAATTCCCATGTGTGTCATTCATTAATTTTTCAACGAAACCTTTCGTAAGAGCTGTGTGAGTCTGTGTGTCCCATAGGGCTCGATAGTAAAGTCAGTGAGTTTAATAAATTAGTGTTTCAGTACGAACATTGTCAATGTATAATATACCTACAGTGAACAGTCGCAAAGTAATGTTAATTCCTTGGCAAAATAAGACCATCTTCACCGAAGGTGTCAAGTGACTAATGTACGGTCAGGGAAATTAATATTTTATCAAATTGATACTCTACATCAATTTAGCATAATATAGTTAATCAAAGAAAGAATCCGTGCCTCAAAAGCACGTTAAACTGTTGGTCCCGGCTGTCATTCGTGGATCTTTGACAGTCATTACGGGTCGTCACAAGCCCGAAATTCTGGCAACCAGTCTTATCAAGAGATATCGTATTACCAAGTTACAGTATTGTGGAGGTCAGATAGCCATACATAGTTACATAATCACATAATCAGCCTATATCGTTCCCACTGCTGGGACACAGGCCTCGTCTCTATGAGAGGGAGCCAGTTGCTCCATGTTAAATACTGGTATTTTGCTGCATCCAGTTAGATTGGAAGCCGACCCCAAAATAGTTGGGAAAAGGCTAGGCAGATTGATTGATCAAAGAATGGCAGTTGTGAGTTGAATATATAGATAATTGAAGTTTATAGTCAATTAAATAATTATTTAATTTCCCCGACTTTACATTACAAGAAAAGCTATTGTTTCTTGATGTATGACATGCCATTTTGTTATTGGTCACCAAATATCAGCCAAGCGCAGCCTGTACGGCAGTATTGCATGATGACTAATTTCATCGGTACATAAACAGCAAGTATATCATTCACTAGCTGCGCCCCGAAATTTCACCCGCGCAGACCGGGTTAAAAAGTAACCTATAGTTAAGCCATCTACATAAGCTAGCATCTACATACCAAATTACATTTAAATCGGTCCAGCTGTTTGAGGGTAAAGAAGTAAAAAAACACACACACTTACAAACTTTTGCCTTTATAATATTAGTGTTATTAACAAAATAAATTACGTAAACAAAAATAACAAATGAACCGCAAAAATTCCCTTTATGAGCTAACCTAGAGTAAACGGAAGCGTTTGGCTTGAATATAGCAATGAGAATCACCCACCTTCCGACGTGGTGTCGCAACCAAATTACGTTACAGACAAATGTATTATTTTCTTCAATACGTAAAAGTAAGGCACGGAAAAATGAACCTTGCATCCGGAAAACCAACCATCAAGTTTTATGGTCGAGGTATGAGGAGGGGAGGATGGTTTTACTGTACAACAATATTGAGGTTTACATGCAAACTGTATACTCGAAAACATAATGCTCTCTCTGCCCACCCAATTTTGAATAGCCTTCAGAGCTGTTATATCCTGGCCGGTTTTGGCATATAGTAAAAGCAACACATAGGAATCAGATTATTTATGAAGTTCAAATTGCTTCCAGTAGCAATGTAACCAGATTTTCACGGTATATCGAGTTAAACTGCTGGGAAATTCTATCATCAGCTTATAAAATAATTACGTAGGCGCTAAGAAAAATATGAGAGAACAGAATCTCTGCGCTCATGTTTTTTCAGCAGATAATAATGGTACGAGGGAATAAAATATTCTCTGTTTTCTAACGACCTAGTTATAACAGAAAACATATCTAAAGTAACTGAACCGGAAAAGAATGTCATAACAATAACTAGTGCCTTATAAAGTCACTAAAATGAATAGTCTTGAGTATTTCAGACAAAAATATATGACGGTCGCGTACCAAGGGATCATACATCATGCGAAAGTTTCCACAGTCCCAGGTAAAGTTGGATGTCACTACGACTCTCCGGTGACGCACCATAATGTGACTTTCCTAAGGAACTTTTTCGCGTTTTTGTAAGGCGTAATATGATGAACGGAGCGACCATGTCACGGTAATGTTGTTTTGTGATTATATCGTAGAACAAGACAAAAGTAACTGGTATTTTTGTGATCTAATATTTCTTTTTGGTTGAAGGAAGACAGTGAAAAAAAGTATGTGACAAAAAGTTTTTTGCTTTTCCTTGGCCAATGTGATATTAGTACAGCTATATTTATTTATTTATAGTTAATTAAAACGGTACAACAACAATTAAATTTTAACATAGAAACAATGATTACGTTGACAATAATTATGTTGTGTGTGTTGTTGTGTGTTGTGTGTCTGTGTTGTGTGTTGTGTTAATTTAAAGCTAACATGGAACAGAGGACTCTGTTGCATTCTTTCTCTCACAGAACACCATACGCATAATTTTACTCCATTCATCCGCAAACACATTCAAGGTGTGCAGTCAGAAGGGTATTTAAGATCTTTAGAGCTATTATATGTCGACAGAGGTCAGCCTCCTTTCAAAATTGTGTTTATCTTTTGCTTGCCGAAGCATCGATTTTGTATTCTGGCGTTCGGTTTACGTTTCCTGTTCCCTGAATAAATAAAGCTGCAAACTTCTACAGGGACGAGTGAGTGAGTGTTTATAGTGACAATAATGTAAGGGTAGCGACAGGTTTCTTCCCTGAGCACCAGCAAGTAAACAGACCCACAGGTACGGTAGGCTGCACATCAGTGGTAACAAAACGAGTAAGTAGGTTTATACTACTGGCCTTGTATTCTGTTGGAACTCCGTACTACGATAGAGCAGCTCAAGGTCCAAAGTGTTACCACTGATGTGCGGTTGCCTGTACCCTAATTCTTTTACATATATTGCATGAGACAAGAAACGGCTGACACCAAATAAATATTTATTTTACATTTCCAGTTGGTTGTTGCCAAATACTTCAAAGATTACTTTGCACTTTGGGTACCAGGAGGGCATAAACCCGGAATAGCATTTTATCCTTCCCCTGAGACCATGAATATGAAATATTTATTTGTGTGTGTTCTGCGCATGTGTACGTCTATTTTTGTTTTGTGAAGTATTTTTATGTGCGTTAACTTTGAGTGCCGTGTTTGTCCACACTCTGTTGAAAAATGGTGATATTGGGAAAAAATATTAAAATTGAACGCGACAGGTTGTGGCGTTGTGAGTTTTTATGTAGTTTGACTAAATACGAACTGCCAACTTTATATAAAATTAACCCATCAGTTACTGCACTAAAACATTGTAAGGCGTTGGAGTCTTTGAAATAAGCCAAAATGCTCCTCTTGTTCTTATTTTCAAGTTACAGCTTTTGATCCAAGACAGGCGTCTGAAGTGTTCTCTTAAGGGTTACTTGTAATTAGGCGTATTCCTTGCAGGACGTCATATAATAGTAGGGTTAAAATTCAACAAATTAAGCTACCAAATGTTCTACCAAAATTCTATAATATTTTGAGTTAGTTAGATTTTTAGTTTTTATAGAGAAAATACAATTCAAAAATGATTATGGCGCGACTTTACTGGAATTTAAGTTATTGTTATAGCTGATGCCGTAGCAGAACATTGTTAAAAATTAAAAGTTAAAAAATGCCTAAAATTTTTGCAACGATCGCTAATTAAACATTTTATTTTTCGTAATTTTATATTTTTTAGACAAAAATTATAAAAAAAAGAAAGAGACTGTGACCTCGGAGTTTGTTTCGGCCTTTCTTCTCAGAGTAGCCAGCTATGAAAGCACCTCATTTAGTTTTTAAAATATGATTGACGTGTGTTTAGGTACACCCAGAAATAAAAAGAACAAACAAACGTCAATGTCTAAAATCTGTCAAATCTACCTTATTTAAATGTATTTCTCCATTTCATCGCACGAATAAATAAGTCAAGAGCGGAGTCTATACATACACTTATGATTCGAATACACATTTCCAACATCAAACAAAATTATGCAAATGGCAATTATTACTGAAACGTACAAATCGACGATTATAACCCGAATCGATTGTTCCAAATCATATCGGTTGAAAGGCAAATTAATCATAGCGTATTGACGAAACTAACTAAACAACAGTTTGCATAACAAATGCAGTGTACATCACTAGATAGTAAATGTGTAACTATCGATAAATTTTGAATCGATGTTTGTTCACTTGCTTGGTTTGTTTGTTACTGATAACAAACCAACGAAGGTAAAACAATTGCTGTGAATTGAATGACTTTTTCGGGTTCCGTACGTCCGAATAAAAAAATGGAACCCTTGTTTATAGGATCACTTGTGTTTCCGTCTGCCTGTCCGTCTGTCACAGCCATTTTGTTTTGATTATAATGGACCGATAAAGTTGAAATTTGGTACCCAAACAATGACGTGTAACGTAATTAAATAAATTTTAAAAATAATATGAGGGTCACTTTTGGGAGCCAGTTATGTTTTTTTTTAAAGTTTTGCAAATTGTACTTTGTGACATATTAAATGAAAGTGCTTACTGTGAGAGTCTCAATTTTTTTTTTATAATATTTGAATATAGTCTTGTTCTTATAGATTGCAGAAAGACCTATAAGAAGTCTGTGGTCCTAAAATGACATGGCAAAACTCTCAATATTTTGGGTACAAACTTATATTTGTAGTTGGAATGTATGGGGGAGCTTGTTTTTCAACTACAATGTTAACGTTTGTTCTTCGTATAAATTTATCCCAACTAAGGAACTTTTCATTGTGCGTGGTCCGACAGGCATTGGGCCCGATTTTTGTCTTTTATCTTTGCTTTTGTTTATTTTAATTATCGTTTATAATTTTTCAAGGAAAATACATAATGTTTCCGAGATTACATAAGCCACGAGCATACTTCCATTACTTTGGAATGAACACGATTCGCTGACATTTTCTACGCAAAATTAAATACACGTCAGTCAGTCGAATACCTCTTTTCGGCATTAGGGATGCCTAAAGTCATTTCTAGACATTTCTCAAGTTAGAGCGACCTTACAGGATTCCATCGGCCTAACGATCTAAGCCTCCGACTTATCTGCGTTCCACTAACGTCACGGGACCCTTTCAAAAAGATGTTGGATATTTATGAAATAATGATATTTTCAGTAATCCGTGCTGTACTCGTGTCTAACTGTCTGTCACAGGCGATTTTCTCAGAAAGTTTTTAACGTATGAATTTTTTACTGGGCATGACTTGTAGTTTAGATGGAAAGTTATATTATGAGTTATTTTAGGGGATACTCCCCACATCGCCACCACCGTTATTTTAGGTTTACGTGGGGCATATTCCCCACGGAATAGACGTATTCCATGCTTCTCCGTATGTTATATTTTGGCTTCAGAGAGCAACAAACATCGTGTGAAAAATTCGAATACCAACCTATTTTACAGCCTACTTACAGAAATAAAACTTCCCAGAGGTGTCTGCTGATTCAAGGCCTGATTTACATGTCTCGCACGCAAGCCTATTGCCAATTACTAGCACTATTGTAAACCCACATCGGTTTCTGAGTTACTAACAATACAATAGGCTCGAATTACATCGAATAATGCACTACCCGTGCCGTTTTGTGGAAATAAACTACTATAAATAATCGTAAAAAAAAAATATTGAATACGTATCTCACTGAATATATCTTTCGTGGAAATGGAAGCAACTGACTTACTAGCGGTTGCCATCAATTTCTATTGTAGTAATATTGTTAATCAACGATCAATCAATCAACGAACAAAATCAAAAACCAATCAAATCAAAAACCAAATCAAAAAACTAATCAAAAACATCAAAAACCAAAAAAAAGCAATCAACGAACAAAAACCAAATCAATCAAAAACTAATCAAATCAAACAAAAAAAATTCAATGAACGATCAATTGCAATTGTCAATTTTTAGTACTGTAAAAATTTACAAAAATTTATTGATTGTGTTAATTTATCCTTTTGGGGACCCTTATGAGTGACTAAGTCTTCAATAACGTAGCCTGAATTATAGTTAGCTGAATTTTAAATTTCTATAGTCATCTTTCAGGGGGTTAAAGTACTGGTGAATATAAATAATATTTACTTTATCTCTCGCTCTGAAATATAAAAAAACCGCCCAAGTGCGTCACGGACCACGCACAATGCAGGGTTCCGTCGTTGAAAAGAATTTATCCCAAAAACAAACTTCACATTTTAGTTGAAAAACATGTACATCCGTACTTTGATTACGTCACAATCAATTCTCCTCAATCAAAGTTTGTAATCGTAAAAAAAAAAAAAAAAATTGTAATGAAATCATAAATTACAATCTTTTAGACTGTTCGCTTTACTTGTGCTGTGAGACCTTTCTTCCTTCCAAATTTCATGATTCTAGGTCAAGAATAAGTACTTACCCTATAGGAGAAATGGGCTTGACAGACTGACAGTCGATAGACAGACAGACTGACAGACCAACTGACAGACAGACAACGAAGTGGTTCCGTTTTTTCCGTTTGAGGTATGGAACCATGAAAATACTATGCTCTTTCATACCAAATTGCAAGTTTTACATAATGAAAACTACTATCAGATGTAATTTTTATTATGTCAGACTCACACTGCTGACTGTTACACTGTTTGTTCACCGCAGCGGGAACGGGACGTCAACGAGAAAACAGATGACTGCGCCGAGGTAGCGACAGCACGTTTACTATGGCCAAGTCATGAACGACTGGACCTGACATACAATACAAATGTATGAAAACTGGTTCAACCAAGTGGAGCATAACGCACACAAAGATTTTAGTAATAAATTTTGTGATAAATAACAATAAATGTAATAAAATAATGTACTTACAAGTGAAAAGAAATAGTGCTGCTTCCGCCGCTATAGTTTTTACACCATTTAACTGAACATTTAGTAATTTTTGGGAGATGTTTTGTTGACAAGTAAGTGCTTGAGACTGACGCAAAAACAAACGACCAAGGCTAGAATTTCCTGGTTACTGACAAGACCGGTAAAGGTACGTCCGCTTATTTGTCGGGTCCAGGGGTAAATTCGGGCCAAGTAATCTCGTTTCTCGTTGACGTTCCGTTCCCGGTGCGTTGGACAAATATTCTTATAGGATCACTTCATTGTCCGTCTGTCTATCTTTCAGTCTGTCAAGACCCTTTTTCTCAGGATCGCGTGGAGGTATAAAGTTGAAATTAATATCAAATACGTAGGTCTACGGTCCCAAGGGGCTCTAAAAAAATCAAGCAAGTCAACGCAATTATAATAATTTTGACATTATTTTATTATTTCAATTATGAGAATCTTTTAATATTATTAATATATTATATGCTTGGTAATTGTGATAGTTATGACAATGTAATGATTTTATTTATACTAGAATTTAAATTAATCTAGTTTTAAGGACATATTTATAATCATCTATCTGTTCGACACAATTATGTTGTTATGAATAAAGATACTACTACTACTACTACTACGCAGTAAAAAATACGGCCATTTAGGTGACATATTTTGATACTCCCAAATAAATCAAAATCTATAGGGTACTTCCCGTTGACCTAGAATCATGAAATTTGGCAAGAAGCAAGGTCTCACAGCATAAGTAAAGGAAAATGTCCGAAAACAGCTAATTACTTTATTTTGTAACATAAAAAATTATATTATTGCGATTACAAACTTAAAATTGCATTTGGAGAATTGATCCTGGCTTATATCGGTGTCAAACATGTTTTTCAACTAAAATGATCTCAACTACGGAAACTTTCATTATGCGTGGTCTGACACGTAAGTACCTACTTGGCCGGTTTTTTTTACTGACTAAGCTACCCTAATCTAAAACACGGAATTAAAAACTTCGTAATATCAACCCGAGGACAAAAATACACCAGTGGGTACTACAGTCTGTAAACGTTAATATGAGTGCCCAAAAAACTTGAGTTCCGAAGTAAATTCTAACAGCAGGTGCGATTTACTGCCAACTTGAATACAAGTAGACTTTTGGGGCCCATAACGACATCTTTGAACTTTACATTTCTCTTGGTAACCAGTAAAAAGTGTCACGAAAAACTTTTGTGCGAAAAAAGTTACTTGTAACACTATTGTATTGGCTTAATTGTTACCGTAGAAGGCACTTTTTTATTGGCATAAAAGAAATTGTGACTCATCCTGTAATCAATCCACAATATGAAAGGCTTATCCTTATACACAAAAGAAGGTACGAGATAGGTAGGTAGTAGATACTTAATGAACTTTGAAAGAAGAAATAATGAAAAACACTTATTTACACTAACTTTGAACATGTTCAGAACAAGTAAGTGACTTCAGGTCCATCAAATTCAAAATATTTTATTTCGCATAAACCTGCATGGGCACATAATGAAACATCAGAAGCTAGATCATCATCTTCCTGCCCTTATCCCATATTACTTGGGGTCGGCTCAACACGTTTTCTTCTTCCATTCTCCCCTGTCAACCGTCACGCTATCATTCACTCCCTTCTCTTTCATATCAATCCTCACACAATCCATCCATCTTTTCTTTGGCCTTCCTCTGCCTCTCCATCCATCAACATGTATATTCGTCACTCTTTTAGTCACATGCGTTTCGTCTCTCCTCATTACATGCCCATACCAAGACAAACGATTTCCTTTCAACTTTTCTGTCACTGGCGCCACTTTCAAACTTCCTCTTATATACTCATTTCTCACTTTATCCATTCTCGTCACTCCACACATCCATCTCAACATTCTCATCAGAAGCTAGATGAACGGGTCCAATTAGTCCTTACTCCACAGTCTACTATTTTATAAATAATTGGCTTTTGCAACGTTTTCAAATTATAAGTAGGTAGTTTAAATAGGTATGGGTGGACAATTTAGACAAAACAGAGTACAAATCTAATAAGCCCACAACGTTCACAAATTCACAAAATATAAAACAATCTATAAAACAATATAAATAAAATAATAAAAACCAAAACTTATATACATAAAATTTTAATTTATCATGACATGATGATGACATGATTGCCATCAGTCTAAGTTTCATATTAATAAGTCATAATAATACATTATTTTTACGAACAGTTTTGATCTTCCATCTTCACGCCCACCATAATATATCCATAGACTATGCTCCCACGACTCTTTCATCAACGTATTTTGCTGTACGCCTACACTACAATCTCCAGAAAATTTAAACTAGAAAAGTGGGTGTTTTAATTTACAACATCACTGAAAATAATTAACATATCATCAGCCTGGGTTACCTACCGCCTAGGTTTATAATAAATAGCGCTCGAAATGTCAAGGTTCGGTTGACCAATGGCGCATGCGGTTGCCATTCGTCGATGGTATTTTACGTTTATTTGCACTTGCACACGATATTTATTGACTTCGAGCGCTTTATCTTATGAACCTATAAATAAATAAACCATTTATTTCAGGCGACACAGGTATATGACCTTTACCTAAACATATATATTTAAAACTATTAAAAGCAGACCCGACTACTCATCAATCATAAGCAAAAGAAACTATAGAATCCCAACACCTGACAACACCTCATTGTTAGCTAGACGCTCCCCAGCTTACTCTCTCATTAATACTTACAATAAAGTCTGCAAACTCTGCGAAATTAAAAATACTACCTTATTCAGCTGTAAAAAAATAATAAAGAAAATGTTGCAAAACTCTGGTTACGATGACTCCGAACAACTAATATAAATACCCTGACCTGACACTGAATCAAACGTCAAACGACGCACAATGGGAACAAATACGCACACCCACACACCCCCACACACACAACAGACACACATCACATTTATACACACATACCATAAAACACCTGAAATCACCTTTCTAGTCTCCACTCTGGAATCCGTACCCTGAGCCCCAAGATACAGACTAACTGTCTAGTTTGGGGCTCACTGGCAAATAATATTTTGTAACCTAGCTATAAGTAATATTTTAAGCTACTCATGTCGTCTCAACTTGTTGTTAACATGTAAACCGGCTTACTGTATTACCTGGACAATAAACTATTTTATATTTTCTTTCTATTTGATTATAAACAAAACGTGTTAATAAATAAGGCTTAAGAGTAGGTTAGCAGCACATCACTTTGCACTAGCTGACATAGTGCTATCTTGTACTTGTACTTTTCCGCGGAAGCAACGGAAACCACGTCGTGCGGCCAAAAGTCTTCTTCCATGACGAGGGGCACATAACAGTTCGGTACACGTACCACGAACTACCTATGCGGTATCATGGGACACTCAAGATGCAACGTTTTAAATTAAACGTATGAAATCAATAAAAACTTAAAAAAAAAACAACCGAATTCCCAAAAAAAAAAACACTACAAAGCGAAAAATAACTTTAATTTCGGAAATCGATGTCTTTGATTTTTTTAGTTTTGTTTTTTGCCACAGACTTCCGAAATTAATGTTATTTTTCGCTTTGTAGTGTTTTTTTTTTGGAGTCGGTTGTTTTTTTTTTTTTTGTAAAAAGTTTATATTTTTCACTTTTTAGTGGTGCCTAACCCACACAAATTCGAATACCACTCTGCAAAATAAATTAGAGCGTCATTCACATAGACTATGTGGGAAAGATACGTATTAAATTATTGAAGCTGACTCAAAAGCCACTCATCAGAACTTGAAGATATTTATATGCGACCACCTCAGGAGTATACCACTTCAAATAAAAACTTTGCAAAAAGGCAAATACTTATACGTCCCGCTAAGCCGTGTCATAAGTTTGGAAGGCGTAGTTATATGTTGACGGAGATAACGAGACTACGAAATCTGACTTCTGACAATCAAGGCCACACATAACATACAACTCAAGTAGCGCAATTTTGGGCACGCCACAATTGCGGCGATAAGTCCCCTCTTTGAGGAGTGGTTGGAGAGGCGCCACGGCGTCCTCACCTTCCGCCTGACGCAGGTCCTCACCGGACACGGTTGTTTCGGGAGGTTCCTGTTTCGGATAAGGCGGGAGGAAACGCCCAGGTGTCACCATTGTGTGGATCGCCCGGAGGACACGGTGGAGCATACAGTGGAGGTCTGCCCGGCTTCCGCCCAAGCCGGGCAGACACCGCCCTGTTCTCACGGAGGCGATCTCTCGCGTCCAAACCTGGTCCAGGCCATGGTGCGGAGCGAGAGTGCATGGGAGGCCGTCACCTCCTTCTGCGAAGCAGTAATGCTCGCGAAGGAGGAAGCGGAACGCGTGAGGGAGACAACCGCGCCCTCGCGCCCCTAGCCGCCGTAGGAGACGCCCTGGGCGGCGGGAATCGATCGCCGATTCCCGGCCACCGTAGGCGCGGGCTTGCAGACGATGAGTAATGGGCAGCTCGCCGTTCGGTAAGGACCAGGCCCGGGTCGACGGCGCGTCGTGTTCCACGCGCGCCTCAAAGAGATGTCAGCAGTGACAGGGTCCAATTGGGCCGATGCCGCCGGGGTCGCGGGTAGTTCGAAAGAGATACCGTGGCCCTGGCACGGGCAACTGAAGGAACATGGGTGGGTTTTAGTCAGTAAAAGTCTGACACGCCCTCACGCTCTGTCCAGAGTCATTTGATGATTTCCATCCACAAGAAAAAAAAAAAAAAGTAGCGCAATTTGAAGCGGCATATAATTACTATTAAAATCATTTATAGCCAGAGTGCACCTCATGACAATTCCAATAAGCCCAAATACGGCTAGAATACATTGTTTTATTACTGAGTTCCGGTGCCTACCTTCCGGCTTCTTCATCAGATCGGTTCGATGGTACCATTTTCATCAGAACCATTTATTTAAAACTTCGTCATAGTCGCTTAACTATCTTAATCGAGATATCTTATCGCCACCCGTGAAATACTTACTATCGTTGAGAAGTTTCCGTGGCCATCTGTGGTCTTCTTCATCAGTTCCACTTCACCAGATGATACTTTCTGAATGCAAATGCTTGATTTGTTGATGCAAATACCAAAATCGCTCCATGAATGCATATAATTTTTGAGGAGTTCTCTCAATTCCTCATGGATCCCATCATCAGAACTGGATTTTGATAAAAATGGGACTAATCTGGAAGTAGATTCTGTCATATATTTTTTTTTTTTCAAATCGGTTTATAAATGACGGAGTTCAGAGGTAACAATTAAAAAAAAAAAAAAAAAACATGCAACCGAATTGAGAACCTCCTTTTTTTGAAGTCGGTTAAACACTATCTTATACGTTACCGTGCGTAACCTAACCGAAAACAATTCCTAATCATTGCCCGAGGCGACGGATATCTGACACACACGTCTTGTTACCTAGCCTACTTAAGGCGATATCTTCCTGCATTTACTACTGCAATTACATTTTATTCTCTGACCTTTTCAATTTGTATTCGTCCATTCATTTAATTTAATCCGATGTGTTATGGGGCAGTATTGTGAAATTTTATTTTATCATGTAACACTTATGGGTTTTTGCCTGAATTAAATGAATTTTATTTTTATTTTATTTTAATTACAAACTCTTTACTTCTTCTTCTTACTAAAGTACGAGACTATCCAAATATCTCTAAACCAGCCTAATAAAAAGATTTGTGCGTGCAAGTCTTCGCACCAAAATTAAGCACATAAATATAAAGAGAAAATCAATTTGTTCGCTTTACGATTCTTTTGCCAATGTTTTTTTACTACTTTACAGCTTTCTCGCTTCCATATATAAATCGTAAATCTATTTACATAACGACTGTCGTTAGGTTTATGGCGGATCTGAATTATCCAATTGAGTTGCTTTCTATATTGACTTTTTTAAAGCGAGGACGACTCAATGAAGTCACTGATTTAGGGTGTGAGGAGCTCGTGGCTTAGTAATAACAGCCGTACGGGTCGATCTATCAGGTTAAGCTATGCTTGCCGGGGTTGGTCCGTGGATGGGTGACCATCTTTACATACCGAGACTCCTCCGTGCCTCGGAAAGCACGTTAAGCCGTTGGTCCCGGCTGTCATTCGTGGATCTTTGACAGTCGTTACGGGTCGTCAGAAGCCCGAAAGTCTGACAACCAATCTTACCAAGGGGTATCGTATTACCCAGTTACTGGGTTGTAGAGGTCAGATAGGCAGTCGCTCCATGTAAAATACTGGTATTCAGCTGCATACGGTTAGACTGGAAGCCAACCCCAACATAGTTGGGAACAGGCTAGGCAGATTGATTGATTTAGGGTGATGTTTTTTAAGAGGGATGGGCGGCATTCTTCTCTGTGTTTAAAACAACAAAATCGGATAAGCAATTGGTTTGATTCATTATTTGCCATAAGAACAATTAACACAATGCACTTATCTTAAGCTGAACACTCATAATTGAGGCTCTATAAAATGTTCAGTGTGCTAGAGACGTAGATATTGAAACGCTACTCACACACCGTACCGACGCTCTCGGTTCGATGAAGCACATCATACCTTGAACTACTTAGTAAATTATAACCTGATAGTTCAAGCATGGAGCCGCGTTCAACTGACGCAATAAAGACAATATTACTTTTATTTATTTATTTAACCATTTATGTACACAGAAGCTCGTGGCTAAGTAATAACAGCCGCACGGGTCGATCCAGCAGGTTAAGCTACGCTTGCCGGGGTTGGTCCGTGGATGGGTGACCATCTTTACACACCGAGACTCCTCCGTGCCTCGGAAAGCACGTTAAGCCGTTGGTCCCGGCTGTCATTCGCGGATCTTTGACAGTCGTTACAGGCCCTCCGAAGCCCGAAAGTCTGACAACCAGTGTTACCAAGGGGTATTTAGGAGTAACTGGGTTGTGGAGGTCAGATAGGTAGTCGCTCCATGTAAAATATTGGTATTCGGCTGCATCTAGTTAGACTGGAAGCTGACCCCAACAAAGTTGGGAAAAGGGCTAGGCAGATTGATTGAATTGAGGCACTTTATGAGGCTAGCGATTTTCCTCTCACAGCTTATGGGAGATGTATTATCTGATAAGAATATAAACTCAAGAGTCAAGACACAATAACATGGGTACATGATGACAATAATGCAAATTATTTAGTAAGTTATAATTTTACTGATTGCAATGTAGGTATTACAAAAGATATTTAAGTAATTTGTTCGATAAACGTGATTTTTATGGTATTCTCTTCCATTATTTGTTATTAAGGCGAGTATAGCTGCTAATAGCGCCACCATTGAGAAAAAGTAATAAGTCAGGAGATATGGGACATTCTGAGATTTCTTATGCTCACATTTGTAATCAGAAGAGGTAGAATTTTTTGTATTGATAATAATTAATAATAATTTAATAATTAAGTTTTAATAATTTTTTGACACTAAACCTCCTAGGTTCGAAGTTATAGTAGATAGTTAACGCCAGAAACGAGCGTCTTTTAGTACAAATTAATACAAAAAATTCTACCTCATTTGACTAAAAATGTGAGGAGCTCGTGGCTAAGTAAGTAATAACAGCCGCACGGGTCGATCCATCAGGTTAAGCTACGCTTGCCGGGGTTGGTCCGTGGATGGGTGACCATGTTTACATACCGAGACTACTCCGTGCCTCGGAAAGCACGTTAAGCCGTTGGTCCCGGCTGTCATTCGTGGATCTTTGACAGTCGTTACGGGTCGTCAGAAGCCCGAAAGTCTGACAATCAGTCTTACCAAGGGGTATCGTATTACCCAGTTAATGGGTTTTGGAGGTCAGATAGGCAGTCGCTCCATGTAAAATAATGGTATTCAGCTGCATCCGGTTAGACCGGAAGCCGACCCCAACATAGTTGGGAAAAGGCTAGGCTGATTGATTTTGATTGATTGACTAAAAATGTGAACATCAAAATGTTCCATATCTCCTGACTTATTAATTTTTCAATGCTGGCGCTGCCGGTTAGCAGCTCTACTCGCCTTAAGACCCTTGTGCTAAAGTAGATCTTTAGTATTACTATTTTTCTGTGAGGTTACAATAGAACCTTAAATTCTCAAAACAACTATACTCGTATGCCATAGTTAACAGACATAAGCTAGTTATACTCACTCACTCATTCAGGCCATTCATTTATACATAAGCCTGGTTAACTTTATTTATATTTGTCACACTTACATACCAAAATTTAATAAGTTGCAGTATTTAAAAGAAGAGTGAACTTCATTTAGTTAT
This sequence comes from Cosmia pyralina, assembly GCA_946251885.1. Classification (NCBI taxonomy): domain Eukaryota; kingdom Metazoa; phylum Arthropoda; class Insecta; order Lepidoptera; family Noctuidae; genus Cosmia; species Cosmia pyralina. The sequence continues at coordinate 21,871,410 of OX276346.1, forward strand.
TATAGTGATATTTATTTTAGAAGTATGTATGTATTTATTATTATGTGTTTTGTTTTCTCTTCTACTACTAACACGCGTTATCAACATCTCTTTCTATGCTCTGTCCTATCGAAGGTATGCTGGAAGAGATTTCTCTTGAAATAAGCATCACCTTTGTACGTATTTTTTTGTTCCTTTCTGTTTGTCTGTTTATTTGTGTGTACATAAATCAATCTGCCTAGCCTTTCCCCAACTAGGTTGGGGTCGGATTCTAGTCTAACCGGATGCAGGTGAATACCAGTATTTTACATGGAGCGACTGCCTATCTGACCTCCACAACCCAGTAACTGGGTAATACGATACCCCTTGGTAAGACTGGTTGTCAGACTTTCGGGCTTCTGACGACCGGTAACGACTGTCAAAGATCCACGAATGACAGCCGGGACCAACGGCTTAACATGCTTTCCGAGGCACGGAGGAGTCTCGGTATGTAAACATGGTCACCCATCCACGGACCAACCCCGGCAAGCGTAGCTTAACCTGCTGGATCGACCCGTGCGGCTGTTATTACTTAGCCACGAGCTTCTGTGTACATAAATGGTTAAATAAATAAATAAAAGTAATATTGTCTTTATTGCGTCAGTTGAACGCGGCTCCATGCTTGAACTATCAGGTTATAATTTACTAAGTAGTTCAAGGTATGATGTGCTTCATCGAACCGAGAGCGTCGGTACGGTGTGTGAGTAGCGTTTCAATATCTACGTCTCTAGCACACTGTGAGCGAGTATTTAATACAAGCATTTCAATAATAATTGCTAAGCTAACGATAATTTGTTTTACGTAGGTAAATGCCAGCAACATGTATGTGTATAATGAAGTTCCTAGAGCTAGAAATGGTTATGTATATACTTAGATAGGTTCCTCACAAAGTAGGTACTTCGAAAACACAGACAACCAAAGAGCAAAATATTTTTCAAACGATAACGATTTTTTGTTTTTGTTTTATTAACTGTTTAGAACTTTATGTGAAGCAGTTTGTCTATGGAAGAAATACCACCATAAATATGTACTCATAAATCATAAGTCATTTATTCAAACTAGGTTGACAATCAGCCGTCAATCAGCACTTTTCGAACGTCAGAATTACATAAGACACTCCCACAAAAAGCCCGCCCTTCACCACTTCCTAGTGTTTTAACTGGGAAAAAGAAGTGGCGCAGCAAGCTTCCCAACAGCACAGCTGTCTGTTCAGTTAGAAAAACTTGATTCTATATAATACTCGTAGTACGTAAAATAATTTACATTACGCAATACAAAACATTATATGAAAGTAGCCGTTGCCCGCGGCTTCACCCGGGTGGATGTCGGAAATTATCCCACAGGAACCTACTACCGGGATAAAAAGTAACCTATGTGTTAATCCAGGTTATAAACTATCTCTGTGCCAAATCCGTTCAGCAGTTTTTGCGTAACAAACATCTTCACAAACTTTCACATTTATAATGTTTATTTGTTATTTTCAAGGATTATTTATTTGCAAATACAATAAACAATTACTTATATGAACTCATATACACAGCATTTATATGGGTGCACAGCATTTATTTATTTTTTAGCACGCTTTTATTAGCTTCATCTGTATGTATGTTTCTATGTTTTTTTTTTTTTTGTTAGGGTGCATTTGATGACTTTCCCATCCAGGAAAATAAAAAGGGTGCACAGCGCACCTAGTTATCTCTGGTACTATAGATCTCCATTGGCGCTGGTGACAACTGACCTCAAGCTGGTTTGCCAGTACACGACATGAAAAATATACTATAATTACTAGCATAATCAGCCTATAACGTTCCCACTGCTTGGACACAGGCCTCCTCTCTGTGAGATGGAGTGGCCCTAATCTATCACGCGGGCCCAGTACTGATTAGCAGATGTCACATGTCTTTGAATTTTTGGTTCTAGGACTTGCCGGTTTCCTCACGTTGTTTTCCTTCACAGTTTTGAGAGCAGTGATGAAACAAAAAGTACAGTGCCCTTTCCACGCGCGCCTCCCGCGCCTCATAGTTTTTTTCAACCACAGAATAACTTTGTTCATAATGGCGATACTACCTCACGGTATTTGGCAAAAATATGCTACACATATCCACCTTTCCAAAAAATCTAGAACGCAAGGGGTAGGTCTACACACAAAATTACAAAAAATAAAAAAGTAAGAGCCGGAACGCGCGCGCTATCATTGTCCGTTCAGGCTCACTTTCGTGCACTCGGACAATCCTGGGTTTTCGTTCGGGCTCACTTTCGTGCAATGGTGGCGCGAGTGGTTCAGTTGAAGTGTCAAAGTCTCCATACACCTGCACTTCTGAGGACCTAAAAAACGCAGCTGGCGTGGCCAACAACTACGCCCAACTCATTTAACATAATGCATGTATTTACTATCGACTCGAAAAGAAGAAAAATACTAGTTACATAAAGATAAAGATGTATTTATTGCATAACTGTGTACATTAAGTTCTTATTACATTTTTAGTTCCAACAGTCTACCGAAGTCGGATATGCAATAGTATTTAGGTACTTACAAATATTATTTTTTATCAAATAACTCGTGCAGATTATAAAATACATTATCAATTAACATTTTTTTTCAATTTAATTTTAAACATATTTCCATTTAATTGTTTAATGGCTGGCGGTAACTGATTGTAAACACGAATAACAGTAACATAGGTACTTTTATAATACGTCATATTGTAAATAACGGGCAAAATAATGTCATATTTAGGTATATTGTTTCCGAATGTTTCTTTTAGAATTTGCTTTGAAATTAAAATATTCCATATTGTTTTTAACAAATAAACATAATTTGAGTATATAAATACCAGTCAGTGGTGCCGATTCTCTTGTGAACGCACTAAACTAAAATTAGAGAATCGCTATCTTTTACTAACAGGCAGCGCGAGAAAAGGACGGCTATAGCTATGAACTAAGTTGGAGATGTCAAACTAGTTCACGCCTTGCGCTTCACCGTGTTTTTTAGTTGATATGTTTTTACGTGTCATCTAAATGTCTATGGAAAAATTAGTTCTAACTAATTTGACAGCTCTAATTTACTTCCGTCCCTTTCTTGTCATAATAGAGAGAAAAAGTTAGCAATAGCCTAAATTAAGTTTAGTTTGTGCACAACAGAATCGGCACCAGTGTCATGAAACCCTCCGCGCTCCGTTCTAAAGACATCTCTTAATGATTCGGTACTGTACATGTTATATATTGTCCTAAGACATCGAGATCCCCCAATATATGACACCATAAGTTAGCAGTGGTATAAGTCACAAAGTAGATACGAACCCGGGCCCCAATAGAAGATTTACATTAGTAGACATTTACATCACTAGTTGGGGTAGTTCGTAACTCCAAATTGTTGGCGAAGTAACTTAAGCATTAGGACAGGATTTAGTTGTCTATCGTTGTAAATGCACCGTAACTGACGTTATCAGTCTGAGTAACTGCATAGTTGACTATTTAACTGTTAAAATCTATCTGCCTAGCCTTTTCCCAACTATGTTGGGGTCGGCTTCCAGTCTAACCGGATGAAGCTGAATACCAGTATTTTGCGTGGAGCGACTGCCTTTCTGACGTCCACAACCCAATTACTGGGTAATACGATACCCCTTGGTAAGACTGGTTGTCAGACTTTCGGGCTGCTGACTACCCGTAACGACTGTCAAAGATCACAGCCGGCACCAACGGCTTAACTTGCTTTCCGAGGCACGGAGAAGTCTCGGTATGTAAAGATCCCCACCCCACCACCCACCACCCATCCACGGACCAACCACGGCAAGCGTAGCTTAACCTGATGGATCGACCCGTACGGCTGTTATTACTTAGCCACGAGCTCCTCTACTATTTAAGTGTTAAAATTAAAATAACATATCTATTTTTAATAGTAGCAGGGCATAAAAAGCTCGGGCAATTTTTTCAGCCATTATTGCCGAAGGTACCTATGTAGTGGAGAAATTGAGCGATATGGGGCAATTAAACAAACTGCTACAAATATTGCGGTAACAACAGGTAATATCAGAATGTGTGTAAATAATGTTGTCCACCTAGGTACATCAGCATTCTCTTGCCCTTATCTACATTTATTTGGGGTTGGAGCAAGCTTTCAGGTACATATTTTAGAATATTTCGATTTAGCCATTCATATTGTCCACATCTTTACATAGTATAAAATGAAGTCGCTTCCGCTGTCTGATCGCTTAGATCTTTTAAACTACTCAAAGGATTTTAATGCAATTTTCAGCAATAGATACAGTGATTCAAGAGGAAGGTTCTTAAGAAAGAAATATTGGAAAAGTTGCCGGGAAAATTGAAAAATTTCGGAAAACTGAAAATACATTTTCTATGGGAATTCTGTATGAATTATTGAAATTTGGACAGGACAACGTCTGTCGGGACAACTAATATATAATAAAATAATAATAATACCAGCCTATTATTGTCCCACTGCAGGGCAAAGGCCTCTTCTCATACAGATAAGGTAAGAGCATTGATCACCACGCTTGCTCAAGACGGGTTGGCGATTTCAGACTTATATTAACCATAAGTCCAAGTTTCCTCACAATGTTTTCCTTCACCGATGTCAGTACATAATGTCCAAGATAAACTGTGGAAGTACATATGAATTGAAAAAGTCACTTTGGTACTTGCCCGGATTTTAACCCACAACCTCGCGCACAAGAGGCGAGGCCTTAACCACTGGGCCATTGCCCACATAAAAATTATATAAAAACAAAGATATGGCTATGTATATTTTTTTACTTAATTTTAACTTGCGAGTTACCTTTTAACCGTAATTCTTTCCTCGAAACAGTCGCCTACGCATAAGTTCTAATGATAATAAATTAAACGGATGTTTTTTTTAGTTATTTCGGAGTTAATAACATAGTTCATTTAGTCTACCCACCTTCTTCTCCCAATTAAATCTATTCGTCGACTTTAAAACAGCCTACATCGTCTATTGTCATTCAAATATAACCTCTATTTAACCCGTCGCGCGCCAATTAGCAGACACAATTGAAATTCTATTGTTATCTGTACACATGGTGTACAATCGACATTTTAAGAGTTAAAGGCCTATACTGTGGATTATACCGTCAAGGTTGTATAGTTTGCTATAGTAGTTTAGCAAGACGATCCCGAGCTTTAGAGGTTACGTGATGGGCTTAGCACGGCAGGCTGTGCTGCAAAGCTGAGCTAAATCTGTGAAGTACTGAACATTTGGTGTGTATTCAGGAGATTAGCCTGTGAACGCCGATCTTGTGATGGTACCTATTTTTATCGGTTATTCTGTTGGTTATTATTTATACAACAGGTCCCAGAATTTAAAGCACAGCCGCATAAGGCGAGTAGTAACGCCAACTAGCGCCAACATTGAGAAAAAAATCTTAAAAATGTGAGCATAGGAAATTTCAAAATGTTTCATATCTCCAGACTTATGATTTTTTTTTCTCAATGGTGGCGTTAGTTGGCATTATTACTCACCTTAAGCAGTTGCAAATCAGCTGCTCCCTACATTTTGACGAGCAAATGTACGGAACAAGTCCCAGAATTGAACGTACGGAAAAGCTGTTTTTTTTATCCCTTCAATTCTGGGACATGTTGTTTTGGGTCAGGTTAATTAACGGTTTTTTTTCCACAAAATAATTTGTAAATAGTCCTCCAGACCGAATTTCGGCCATGGTGAAAAATCACCGAGCATAGTTCGTAGTAGCTTTGCTGTGCTCGGAGTTTCTTTGACGTATAAAATCAAGAATTAAGTCATCCGGAAAAGAACCGGCGTAACCGACTCAACTTGCCGAGTATGCACACTGAAGTGGCAGTGAGCTGGCCATGTTTGTCGAAGGACCGATGGCCGGTGGAGCAGACGAGTCCTGGAGTGGAAACTGCGTCTCGGCAAGCGTAGTCTTGCGCCCCCCACCTAGATGGACGGACGACTTGAAGAAAGTGGCTGGGACAGACTGGATGCGGAAGGCGGAGGACAGGGTGTTGTGGCGCAGCCTGGGAGAGGCCTATGTCCAGCAGTGGACTGCGTTAGGCTGAGTTGATTGACCAATCTCGGCGGAGACCAGCCTTTGGCGCGGCAGATATTGTAGTGCACTGTCTCTTCCCTCACTCTCACAGTCCGATGGGACGGCAATCCGACACGACCGGAGAGAGATCAAGCGCAAGGTCAACGGCTTAACGTGCTTTGCGAGGCACGGGGGTATCACATCACCAACTTCCAAACTCCTAAGTAATTCCTAATGGAAAAACCCAATAACACTTTGCCCGACCCGGGAATCGAACCTAGGACCCCACGCTCAGCAGTCGCGCTTCCACAACATACACAACAACAACAACGTCTGTTTTCCTCGAAGAGTTAGGCAGGAGTGTACATAGTACTCTTACATTAATTCGCTAGGATGTTTGAAGTCCCATGCAGCATGATTGTGTTTTATTTTTCATACCCAAGCAAATTGTAAAATCGAACGCCTTAATGTTTTATATTTTATTTCTGTCACTAGTGAAATAAACAGCCTAACGGTTGACGTAAGCCACTGTTCGTAAGTCTGCTGCCCACACGCTTGCGAATGTACAGTAGCGGTGATTCTAAATGTACCGCACAAGTCAAGTCGCCACATGCCTGCTCCCTATCTTTGTTACGCGAAACTGTTATATTTAGGTCCTGTTTCACCACTTACGATTAAGTTCCAATTAACTTACTTGGCAGATAATTTTGTTCCATTTTTTAATTTATTCGATACATGGTGAAATAGGCCCTTAGGGTCTTTCGTACCTCAATATTGTTGTGTTACTGTACTTACACCACAATAATCTTTATATCAAATAATCTAGTGGTTTACCTGTCTCACAATGTGGTACACTTGAAATAGTACTAACAGTGGTTAATAGCCCATAAACATTAATACCTGACCGACCTCCGTTTAAATTATTTGAGAATATTAATTCCTTAGTGCTATAACCGAGCATTAGGTTTAATTTCCTCTCAAATTCATGAAATGGTTCGGCTATTGGACAGAAATGTGAAATTGCGGGATTTCAAAGCTTGTCAAAAGAGCTTATCTAGTATTAGCGCTAACTATTTAAGACATTTACCACTCGTTATTCAATAAGGTCTAGACCTTATTGAATAACGAGTGGTAAATGTCTTCGAGTGGTAATTGTCGCCTAGGCGACTTATCGAGGAAAAGCCTTATCATTTTAAATCACCAAAAAATCTTCATCTTTAAGGATTTCCACGAAGAACTTAGCTATATATTTTCTTTTTTCATCCTATACACCACTGCCACTGTTGGACAAAGACTCCCACCAAAGCTTGCACTCTTCCCTGTGTCCTTTAATGCGAAAACGTCTGACGGCGTGTAATAATATTTTAGTAGATTTAATGTAATTTCTTAAAAGTGGTAATCGATTATTTTTACTCTGCGGTTTAGAATTTATCTCTTTAGTAGTATTTTTAATTTAGAGCAGGTAACACCAAATGGAGTTGTGAGTGTCATGGCGGCGGTGGCAATCACTTTTAATGCAATCGTCACTCGGTGCACACCCACAAATCCATTGGATCTAAATGCAAGTTAAAAAAATATTATGATTTCACTTAATCCGTGATAATCATTGTAATCATGATTGAAGTGAAAACTTATTTAGCCAGTTGAGGAATGTCTGGCTTTATAAAAAAAAACCTTAAAAATATATCCTTTATTTCATTTACAAACGTATCATTTACATTAAAATATTATTATTTAATTAAACATTAATTAAATTTATAAAATACTAGCTTTTGCCGGCGGCTTTGCCAGCGGCTTTGCCCGCGTGTATGTCGGAAATTATCCCACGGGAACCTTCTACCGGGATGAAAAGTATCCTATGTCTTAATCCAGATTATAAACTATCTGTATACCAAATTTCATCCAAATCCATTACGCCGTTTTTGCGTGATTGAGTAACAAACATTCAAACATACAAACTTTCACATTTATATTAGTTTATAAAATATAAATAAAAAAAAAAAAAATACAATTACTTAAATAAAAAAATATATTATTATTATGATTGATTAATGAATTAATGAAAAAAAAAACTGCTCTGTCAGCTGGACTTTCAAATGGTTAAGCACGTTCAGCGAATTTTGGTAGGTACGGGGAAATCTTACGGGTTCACGTCACCGCGTCACCGCAACTTTTACGCATATTTTTACGTTTAAGTTTTTACTTCTCTCTGCAGTCCCCGTGACTGTTTTTTTTTATGGTTAAATTTTGTTGCCATATTTGTGAGTATAAACTATACTCCATTTACAATAAGATTAGACATTTAAACAAAATTTTTTTACAGTCCGTTCAACCGATTTTGACTTCTACTGCGTTGGTGACATGACAAATGGCAGCTGCAGTAAACAGATGGTATTGTAACCATTTTGTTGCCTTTAATGCCATCCTTAAGCCAACGGAATATAAGTCAAAATCGATTGAACGGACTGTAAAAAAGGTTTGATTAAATGTCAAATATTATTGTAAATGGAGTATAAGCGCGTAACTTTGCGAGTATTATTTTTCGTACGCCTTCACGTACAGGCCCATGATGGAGGACCAGCAAATGACGGATCAGCAGCGACACTTGGTGTCTCAACCACTCGAATATCCGTCACGTCGAATAAATTCTTGACACCCTTTTAGTACGTGTTAGGCTGCAGATTATCGCCCTATTTCTGAAAGCTTCTGAGTCTCTAATAAATAATTTATTTTGAGAGTTGTCTTCTTGTTAGTTTGTTATACCTAATAATTATCAGCTTATGTATAACGTTCTCCCACTACAAGGATACAGGTCAATAAGCTTACGAAAATAGATAGTTTCATTCACCTTTATCCGAAGTGTTGCTATTTGAACAACAAATTAAATTGTATCTGATACTAAACTTTTAGAAATCGTAGGTAAGTAAAATCTGACCTCACTAAATTCTCTGTTAACCTCCACAAGCCGCAGAAAACGAAGTCTTATCCCAGTTTCAAAAGCGTTCATTTCATCCTCACTTCGTTCGAAGAGAAATGACATCGCTAGAAATAGAGAAATATTTTCCTAAGACCGACCAAGCTTTCAATGAAGGTGAAAAAGAAACATTTTCAAGTTTCACCTCGTTACCCGTGTGTTTCCCTGTTCTCTGCAGCTACGTGGAAACTGGATATTTTAAATTGTTTATTTAACGTAACGTAAACGAATTTATTAGATTTTTATTTCTCTACTAATTGACTAATGACACATTATTAATTCACAAGGGAACAGCATTTTTGTTGCATGAAATATTATGACTACCTAATATACATTTTCGGGGTGTTGACTTTAGATTTGAAGTGAGATTTTTTGTATCAGCTTTCTATCATGTGGGCATTCCAGTGACCCTGGCATCGCTTCTTCATAGTCTTAATTTATATATAAAATATTATCTGGAACCGTTCCCCTTATTCTTCACTGAAATCACCAAGATTTTCAGTGAAACGGTCCAATGACCGTTATTACGGTTCATTGGTCCACTGTCCACGGCCCACTGTCTACCTATAGGTAGACAGCGGTCCACTGTCCACGGCCTACTGTCTACCTATAGGTAGACAGTCGCCCACTGTCCACAGTTGACATTTTTACAGATTGTGTATTTCTATTGCCGCCAACAAATCATAAAAATGAAATAATTTAATAATGTGGATCAGCATACAAAAAACGTATTTATTCGGCGTTTTTTGATCGATCTTAATATGGTACGGAACCCTTCGTGTGCGAGTCCGACTCGCACCTGGTCGGTTTTTAGGGTTCCGTAGCCAAATGGCTGAAAACGGACCCCTTATGGATTCGTCATGTCTGTCTGTCTGTCTGTCCGTCCGTAGGTCACAGCCACTTTTTCCGAAACTATAAGAATTATACTCTTGAAACTTGCTAAGTAGATGTATTCTGTGAACCGCATTAAGATTTTCACACAAAAAAATAAAAACATTAAATTTTGTGCGTTTCCCGTACTTAGAACTGAAACTCAAAAATTTTTTTTTCATCAAACCCATACGTGTGGAGTATTTATGGATAGGTCTTCAAAAATGATATTGAGGTTTCTAATATATTTTTTTCCAAAGTGGTAAAATGTGTCCCCCCCCTGTAACTTCTAAAATAAGAGAATGATAAAAGTAAAAAAAAATATATGATGTACATTACTATGTAAACTTCCACCGAAAGTTGGTTTGAACGAGATCTAGTAAGTAGTTTTTTTTAATACGTCATGAATCGTAAACCGCAAATTTACCTTTCATTCAATCAACTCAATTATTAAAACATCGACCAAAGTTACAACGAACTACTCGTACAAGAACTTTTATATTACGTTACTTGCTGCTACGGAACCTTTCATGGGTGAGTCCGACTCGCACTTGGCCGTTTTATAATTTTGCCGGAGATAACTTTACTAAACTTCTAACAAGGGACTTTCGTCTTTCCAAAAACGTAAGCTTACCTGCTTTCTTACGGCCGGAAAAAGAACGAACTAAAATACGGGTTAGCAAACATGTGTCCACTTAGACCCAAAGTCCTGTGTATACCCCATCTAAATAAATACAAGGGGAAGAGTGGTCCAAATAAATCGAAGACCCATTACGCTCTTAAGCCCATTATTTTATTCATGCAGTACTCACCATAAATTATTATTTTGACCCTTAACCAGTCCTGCTAAGAGGTACTTAGGCAAACAATGTGTCTCTTTTAAGGTCAATTGCTTCTTAGAAACTATTGTAAGGCCAAGATAATATATTGGGGTGAAATGCTTTAAATTGTGTATGGTCTTCGGCTAACCCTCATTAATCTGAACGATATGATTCAATGTTTAGAGTTGGAGGATATCATAATAATTATATATTTTTTTACGCTCCCCACAAAGAATAAATCTTGGTGATTTAAAAAATTAAACTTCTAAATAAAAAAAAAGCTTCACACATAAAACTTAAACATCTTCAAAACATAAAACATCTTCAACATAAAAATAAACTTCTCTCAAGTGTCGACTGCACCCCATGTCTGCATAAGGAAAAATCCTTTATATAATAGGTACCTATATAGCTTATCTATACTATACTAATATTATAAAGAGGAAAGATTTGTTTGTTTGTTTGCACCGAATAGGCTCCGATTGACCGATTGTAACCATTTTTTCACCAGTAGAAAGCTAATTTATCAGGAAGTAACATAATTTGTTTTCAAAAAATTTAAAGATCTTTAACAAAATTGCAATAATGTAACCCAAAGTAGCAAAATTTTGCCTATAAAATTCATTATTTGGCGTGCGCTGAGAAAACTATTGGTGGTACATAAAAAGTATGTACTACATGATTAAAGTACTTATTATTACCTTCAAAAAAGTCTGCAAGGAAATATATCTAACTATCATAGTTAAGTCACAATAGCAGCTTTTGTGTTCTAAAATTTAATTAGATCGCCGGTAAAAACAAAAGTTGGTTACATTCCTATCGTAGTATTAATTCTTATTCAAATAAATAGTTTCATTACCACGGGTATTTATGTAGCAGTAAAATACTTTTTAATTAATTCGAATTATTTATTAGTTTCGAAGTTATAACGAAAATAAAAAGCCATACGCGTTCCGTTCGACGACGCGCTACCGCCCCGCGATTACCTCGAAACTTAGTATTTTTATTTTTGACTTGAGACCAAAAATTAAGAATATAATATATCAGGGTTTTTCGAAAATCTACCCATAAGGGGGTGAAAAGTGTAGTAAATTTTTCAGGGGAGGATTTTACTGCGGGGCTTGGTTAACTCGAAAATTAGTAAAAATAATCTTCCAGTCAAGTTATGGAAACATCCGAAACGATTTTTAAAAAAAAATACCGCTCCTGTGGACATGAAAACAGGGAATACAGTTTATATGAACAATCTTATTCATTCGGTTAATTAACTTGAAACTAGGCAGATTCTTGCCTAAGTACCTAATAAAGTTTGTCATTAATATTTTTCAAAACTACCCAGGGTGGGAGGGTCAGAGGTGGAGGGGGAAGGGGAGGGGGTGGGTAAGGGGGAGAGGGAGGGGATGGTTGGTGAGATGGGAGAGGGGAGGAGGATAGGGGCAGGGGTTGGTGAGGAGAGGATGGTAGGTGAGGGGTGAGGGGTAGGGGACGGGGTGGTGAGAAAGAGAGGGGGAATAGGATGTGGTGAAAGGGGTGTGAGAGTGGGTGAGAGGGGGAGGGAGAGGTTAGCGGGAAGGGGATGTGGTGAACGAACGTGCTTATCTCTGGATGAACTACCAGTCGGACTTTAAAAAATCTTTTTGCGTTCTAAAGCCCAAATCTAAAGGAAGGCTATAAGTAGGCATATTTAACATCACTCTAGGACCTTTACGTGGCGAGCTAAAAGGAAAAAAGTCAGAAAGAACGCTAAGCGAAAACGAAGTAATAGCGCGGGCAGGCAATGCGATGCGACGGGGTGGGTCGGGGGAACAAGAAATTTCACGCGGACGAAGTCGCGGGCAGCAGCTAGTATCATATATACATAAACGTAAGAAAAACATCATCCGATGGTGATCGCTGGCTTACAGTAGTTGTGAACCTATGGGGTTCGCAACTACTGGCCTACTGAGGTACACATTGACATGCACCTGTGGGTTCATAAGTTAGTACATTATTTACAGCCTAAGGTACAAGTGATGCAATACTTCTTCTATGAACAGTACATGGTTAAAGAAAATCCCGACTAATATACATAGATTACCTACGTTAAATCACTAAGTTATCAAAGCCTTTAATATCCCATACAATCAGCTAACAACCTAGGATGTACCATCGGCAAACTTTCCGGTGAACCAATTTTCAACCTTATTGCGTTAGTAATAAGGTCGAAAAGTGATTCACTGGAAAGTTTGCCGATGGTACATACAAGACTTGCTTCATCTAATTATGATTAGCTCCAAGCTGTATCAAATATAATTAATGTTAGTTAGTTTCCTGGTTGCGTGTGTTAAGCTCGTAGTTTATGCCCCAAAGGCTTCAAATTTCTCGGTAAGAGTAAGGAGGCTGCTTAGTAATTATTTACTAAGTATGTAACGTATTTACAACATGTGCATAGCGTGCTGTTGATTAAAAAAAACCGTTCCGTATTCGTCATATAATTATGTAATTTTTGTTGATGATTTCTGAAAAAGTGTGCTATTTAGAGACATCGTTTTATTTTTCCTGTCATATTTACATAAACTTCTATCACATAGAATTATTTCAGTTTTTTCGCGATGCAAACTTCGGAGATAAGGAGAGGGGGGGGGGGGGGTATTTTTTTTTATTTACATTTTTTCATCAAAAGTTGAAAACTTTGCGGCTTTTAAAAAATCAAAACATGTTTGATAATTTGCAAACAGCGTTCTTTCATATGATACCCCACATGACCTAGTGCCTCCACTGCGAATTTTTAAAACTGAAGGACTGAAGGGCAGTCCAAAAATAAAATATTTATTTTTATTTCTTTCTTATTTGCAAAATGGTAAGGCTAACGTCATCTAAAACTGTTCCAAATTTCAAGTTGAGAGCATTAGTAATTCTTGAGATATCCAGCTGTGACAGACAGACAGACTGAGTCGCACCATAAGGGTTCCTTTTACCATTTTGGTACGGAACCCTAATGAATACATTTGTGAAACTTGTAATTCCCACCTCGTTGGTCGCAAGTGCTACTGCTGAGCATGAGGTCTTGGGTTCGATTCCCGGGTCGGGCGAAGTGTTATTGAGTTTTTCCTTGGAATTTCTCAGTACCAGCCCGGAGTGTAGATTTGTGAACGGTTAATGGCAATAGGCTATTCCGTATGACATGGGGCTTAAACAAAACTGGTGAAATTTTGGTGTACTATAGGTACCTACATCTCTGCCTAACCTTTTTTTTTTTTTTTTTTTTTTGTGGATGGGAAATCATCAAATGACTTCTCCCGCTCCAGGCAGAGCGGGAGGGCGTGTCAGACTTTTACTGACTAAAACCCACCCATGTTCCTTCAGTTGCCCGTACCAGGGCCACGGTATCTCTTTCGAACTACCCGCGACCCCGGCGGCTTCGGCCCTATTGGACCCCGTCACTGCTGACATCTCTTTGAGGCGCGCGTGGAATCGGCGATAGATTCCCGCCGCCCAGGGCGTCTCCTGCGGCGGCTAAGGGCGCGAGGGCGCGGCTGTTGCCTCTCCCTCTCGCGTTCCGCCTCCTCCTTTGCGAGCATTACTGCTTCGCAGAAGGAGGTGACGGCCTCCCATGCACTCTCGCTCCGCACCATGGCCTGGACCAAGTTTGGACGCGAGAGATCGCCAGCGCCGATCGCCTCCGTGAGAACACGGCGGTGCTCCGCCCAAGCCGGGCAGACCTCCACTGTATGCTCCACCGTGTCCTCCGGGCGATCTACATAATGGTGACACCCGGGCGTTTCCTCCCGCCTTATCCGAAACAGGAACCTCCCGAAACAATCGTGTCCGGTGAGGACCTGCGTCAGGCGGAAGGTGAGGACGCCGTGGCGCCTCTCCAACCACTCCTCAAAGAGGGGACTTATCGCCGCAATTGTGGCGTGCCCAGCGCTGGGTTGCGACAATCGCACTCTCCATGTCGCCGTGAGATCCCGCCGGAGCTCTGTCCGCTGTACCGTGATTTCTCGCAGCAGCGGAGTTACGCCCCGGCGTTTCGCCTCCTCGCGCCACTCCCACACGTGCGCGAGGACTTTTGCCTCCAGATCCCATGGCGGTAATCCGGCAATCTCTGCCTAACCCTTCAGGTGTGATGCCACGTAACTTATCGTTACCTTGTCTGTTGTAAAAGGCGATTGAAAGATTTTTTCAAGAAACATTATTTTTTGTGTTTTTCCACAAACAAAATCCTGACACCACCAATTAAAATCAATACTGTGTTATTTAGACAAATAATTTCTAACAAGGCGGGACCTTTTCTTACTCTCGACCTATTAAGAAGGATTTTTTAGTATGATAATGGACGTACATTTTTAACAATAAACCAAAGATCACTAAGATAGATCATTGACCTATGATATTTTATGAACATAATAATATCACTTACATCATCATCATCTGCCTAGCCTTTTCCCAACTATATTATCGGCTTCCAGTCTAACCGGATGCAACTGAATGGCAGTATTTTATGTGAACGAATGCCTTTTTATTTTTTTTGACGCTGAGAAATGCTTTATGCATCCGTGGGGGACGAGATGGGGTATGTGGGACTCCTGTCGGAATGACAGTATACCCACTAAAACTCAGCAGTGTTCCCACATCGCCGTGATGGGAGGGCCATGGGAAACCGGCTCAGCCTTTACTTCCACAACCCTCCTGGCGCATGCCCGCCTAGCTGGCGGGCCCCGCATGCCCCCTCGGATGGGGGGCTACGGGAATGACCGGGAACACCTGGCCATTCCCGTCCGACACTGGTGGGGGCCTGTGCAATACAGGCAAGGATGCCCCCACACCCGTTGCCTGCTGGCCCCCACCTGGGAGGAGTCGTCTGCTCCGACCCCTCCTCCGCCAATCGGAGCGGCGCCACGTGAGGGTCGTCCTCCCGCGCGCGCTCCGCCGCCTACCCATTTTCGGCCGCAGAGGATAGGGAGAGCGGCCAACGTCATACCGACACTCCTCTTCCCCTGCGGCCCCACCGCGTCCGCCATCAAACGGTGGCGGCCCCGTCAAGGCCGCGGAAGGTAGGGAGAGCGGCGCACCGCAATACCGGCACTCCTCTCCCGCCGCGGCCTACAATCCTCAGCCGCGATGCCTCCCATAAGACACCGCGGCTCGCCTCAGTTGCGGTGTCGCCCATACGGCCACCGCAACCTACCCGCTGGCCGCTACGTCGTCGGCATATCGGCAAAATCCCTGACGAGCGGCCCCCGCCTCGGGTTCCTCTTCGCTTCACCGTGGGTGACCAAGCCACGGCTACTGAGCCCTCCCGCCTCGAAAATGCGGGAACGGAGGGTTCCCGCATTTGGGGGGGGATGTGAACGAATGCCTGTACGACCTCCACAACCAAGTTACTGGGTAACACGATACCCCTAAGTAATACTGGTTTTCAGACTTTCAGACTGTGGAAATGACAGCCGGGACTAACTGTTTAACGTACTTTTCGAGGCACGGAGGGGACTCGATATGTAATGGATGGTCACCCATCCACGGACTGGCCTTTGCAAGCGTAGAACTTCAATCAACCCGTGCGGCTGTCACTGACATATCCAATTTTAATGTATTAGAATTATAATAGTGAACCCTTCAACACCGCTTTTAAAGTTGAAATTTGTATAAGAATGGGGTTGAATCCGGAGAATTATCAGCTCTAGCTACGGTGCAAATTGACACCTATTATACGAAATAAATTGGAGGGGGTTGCATCGATGCGACCATCGACCTGTCATGGTGATTGTGCAATCGACGTCCAATTTAGAACGAGAATATTTTGAATTTATCCATTTGTACCACGTATGGGAAATACTAATACCTACCCATAGTTTGTCCCAAAAGTTTCTGACGAAATTGTAAACAAATCCTATTCAGATTAAATTCTTACGCCATCTCTCTAAGCCGACGTTCGCACGGATATAAAAATATCGCGGCGGGATTTTATCGCGCACTGGATTTTCAACTCTCGGTGTTGAACCGAGCATTGAGAATCCATTCTAACAACAACGGAGTGTATCCCAACACACTGTTGGATTTTAAACTCTCGGCGCTAAGCTGAGTGTTGAAAATCCAGTGCGCGCAAAAAAATCGCCGCGATATTTTTACCTCCGTGCGAACGTCGGCTAAAGGGCATTAGTAGCATATTCATCTGTACGAGTACTTAGAAGGTTTCAACAAAAGGAAGAAGGTTTTAATCTCACCATTTTTTCTAACAAATATTGAATTTTACATTGTAATTGAAAAGTTTCTAACATAGTCCTTTGAACAGTGTCATGCAGGAGTATCCGGCACCACCGATCGATTGAGAATATTTATACAGTTATCAGTTAAGATGGCATTTTGGTGATTTTCGATATTTCCCGAAGGCTCACGGGGACACCCGACTGCAGCACTCGGCCCAAACGAATTGCGTACAAAGCGCTGAATACTGGAGCAGTCATCTCGTGAAATGGCCGCTTGAATAATAAACACAGCTGTAATTGATCATGTTTTGTATAAACTGTGATATTTGCATAATTTTGACTGATATTTACATTAATAATTTGGAAGCTAATGGTAGAAGTACGTTTGAGGAAATATGAAAAAAATGTAGGGCCTACCTTCCATGAGGAAATTTTAAATATTTTTATCAGAAAGGAAAAATCAAAGACGCACTACTGGCTTTCAAAGGGTAAGTATTTCCCTAATAAGTACACCTGAAGGTCAGGTTAACAAGAAATCCTACAGCGACATTTTCAGCTTTGACGTAAAACTGATGACAGTTCAGCTGTTAGCATTCCTCACATTCATTCAAACAGAAAAAACAGCGTGAAGGAATGTCTCACTTCACTGTTTGTTTCGAAAATAACATAAACTCAAAATGGTTTAGAATTATTTCTCTAACAACAATATCGCTATTATTTTAAACGCCACAGCATAAATTACATCGTGAGGCCTTGCCTGCCTCCTATTCGCTGCGCAACGTGGTTGAATTCCAGTCCAAAACTCTCATACAAAATGTATGCAAAGGCCAAAGAATCCCAACACATGTGTACGAATTGTTGCGTAGAAATAACAATAAACATATTATGAAAACCTTTATTGTTGGAGGGTTTTGTTTTGTAAAACAAAGGCCACTTTCTGTATTATATTAAATAGTGGCCTGTAGCCTCGAGTCAAACGAGGCGGCGTGGCGGGGAAGTGTTTACGTTTAGAGTAATATAATGACTTCCTATTTTGAATACCATACGTGCTTGAATCAACACAGTCATGTTACATGTTGTTATTTTGGGTTGACGTCTAATTTGTGGCTTGACTTCAGGCCTGATATAATACACGTATAAATTGTCTGAAGTGTTTTGGTTCGTACATTATTTTCTGTTAACTCAAAACATTTATTTTAAATAAACATTTACAGGCATTTTTGTTTATCAAGGAGTCATTTTAGAATTTTGTTGTATTATATTATGCACAAGAATACAACAAAATGCTTCATAATAATGTGATAATAAATTCTTTGATAAAGATTCAGGTTTTATTCCGCTGTTAGCCTTTAGTTTAGGCCTTTTCTAAGCCCTAAACTAAGTAACGTTAGGCATTCGGTTATGTAGGGTCACTATGTAATTACCTAAACTGCGGATCACGATGTTACATTCCCTTTATTAACTTCAATTAAAATAATGCTCGCACTGAGGAAAGCCAGTTAAAATAATGGGGCATTTTCTGAGTGATCATCGCCAATAATTTAGCCTGAATATCTAGACTTTAGAAATTAACGTAGGTAGGTATTTGTGCTGAAAAATTAAAATTGATGTTTCACTTTTGCTCTATTTTAATGTCAGAAAAGAAATCTGTCATCAAAAAAAAAAAAAAAAATTAAAAAAAAAATCATTTTGCTTTCATCGCTCTCGCAGACAGGTGCGACTTTTCGTACGACGTGGCAATGTGACACGTTTGCGAGTCTGTTTTAAACCGAATTCTTAAAAAAGTAGGAGGTTCTCAATTTTATTCGTCTGTTTTTTTTTTTACAAAAATAATAAATAACCAACTTTAAAAAAAAAACACTACAAAGTCAAAAATAACTTTAACTTCGGAAGTCGGTGGCAAAAACAAAAATACAAAACCCAAAGACACCGACTTCCGAAATTTAAGTTATTTGTCACTTAAAAAAATAGTTTTTTTTTTTGTAAAAAAGTTTTTATCATAGAAAAAGTTCAATTATATCGCAGAACCGCTTTGCACTGCCGCGTCATGCCTGTCTGCGGAGGCCTTTATTTCATTACGATCCTTTCTTTTCACGCCTTATTAAGTTGATGGTAACATATCAATACACTTAGGTAGATACTAAAAGTTTTATATGTAGGACTTTCGTCTAGAAGTAAGTTGGTATTGAATAAAATAAATAAATTGCGTGAGATCTATAAGGTCACTTTTGCTGTTATCGTAGGCAAGGGCATGAAATCGAACAGTCTTGTAAGAGCGAGGCTACACGAGCGTAACATATTCACGAAACTGAGATTCCAAGAATTTGTTACATATTAATATGGTTTTGAGGTCTACCCTGCTTGACGTAAGATTAATTCTTCAAAACTTAGAAAATTGAGTGGAACGTGATTCCTCTTATGATAAGATATATTATTTTGCAAACATGGTTACAAAAGATGGTGACATAAAAAGTTAAAGTAAAGTAATGTGCGACATTTCGAGGTCGCAAATTACTCTCAAGACGGGTTAGCGATTTAAGACTATAAGGCGACGTTCGCACGGACGTAAAAATATCGCAGCGGGATTTTATCGCGCACTGGAATTTCAACCGAAAATTGGAGCTGAGCATTGAGAATCCAACCTAACAACAACGGAATGCATCCCAGCGCGTAGAGAAAACACACTGTTGGATTTTTAACTCTCGGCGCTAAGCAAAGTGTTGAAAATCTAGTGCGCGAAAAAAAATCGCCGCCATATTTTTTTTACGGTGAGCAAGTGTGGTGATCAACGCTCGTGCCTTCTGTTCGGGATGTAGTAGTTAACTCCGTACACCGATTTATCGTGGAGGCTTGTAAGTTTAGTTAGTACCTATAAAAAAACCTGTTTCACTAAGATGCACTAAGTAGTTAAGTTTATTTAAGTTAAGAGTAAGTAACAGTACTAGAGTGGAAGGCAATTATTTCTCTCAGTTGTTGATAGCTACACAGTTATACGAGTAAGTTCACTATACAAGGTGTAAGTGTAAACAGTGGCAATCTTTTAAGGGGTCATTGTACTCATCATTATGAACAACTTTTACTATGGGACCAAACTTCAAATCGGAAAAAAAATCAGCTGTTCCCTACATTTTGACGAATTATGCGAACATAAATGTACTGAACAGCTGATTTTTTTTCGCGATTTCAGGTTTGGGCTCTGGCTGGTATTATTTTATTGCATTACTCTTGTCTGACCCAAACCTTACTAGTTTTATATAAACTAACTTTTTCTTAATTGCAGTAGTTAGAGTATCGATCAATTTACTACCTAATTACAAAGTAAGTTTTGAACTTTTAGATTGTGTGTGATTTTGCGGCCAAAATGTTAATCTAGGGTATACTTACTATAATTGAGGCTTTTAATCATTAACCGAAAGTTTCACACAAAATATGTTAAAACGTTAAAAAATCCTGCCATGGGGCACAGACTAATCATTATATAGGTGAACGATAATGGTGGCGTTACAATTACGCATGTTTTTAGGGTTCCGTACCTCAAAAGAAAAAAACGGAACCTTTATAGGATCACTCGTGCGTCTGTCTGTCCGTCTGTCACAGCAAATTTGCTCTGAATCTAATGGACCAATTAAGTTGAAATTCGGTACACATATGAATTTCTGTGACCCAAACACGGACGGGCAAAGTAAATAAATGAATTTTGAATATGGGGGTCACTTTTTAAAAAACTACTGGTCCTAAAATTTTGAAAAAAATACTGAAAATAGTTCTTTACCTGTAGATTACAGGAAAACTTATAAGAAGTCTTAGGTCTTAAAATAACATGGTAAATCTCTCAATATTGCGAGTACAAACTTACATTTACAGTTAGAATGTATGGGAGAACATGTTTTTAAACTACAATGTTTGGTACCTCGGGTCGCTTGTCCAAGGGGATGGCGAAGTAGACCGAGACATAACGCACCGGATCAACGCAGGATGGATGAAATGGCGACAGGTTACAGGAACAACTTGCGACCCACGGATGCCCCTCAAGTTGAAGGGGAAAATTTACAAGTCCGTGATAAGGCCTGTCGTACTTTATGGATCGGAATGCTGGACAGTGAAGAAGACGGATGAAAAAAAATTGCATGCAGCGGAGATGAGAATGTTGAGATGGATGTGTGGAGTGACAAGAATGGATAAAGTGAGAAATGAGTATATAAGAGGAAGTTTGAAAGTGGCGCCAGTGACAGAAAAGTTGAAAGGAAATCGTTTGTCTTGGTATGGGCATGTAATGAGGAGAGACGAAACGCATGTGACTAAAAGAGTGATGAATATAGATGTTGATGGATGGAGAGGCAGAGGAAGGCCAAAGAAAAGATGGATGGATTGTGTGAGGAATGATATGAAAGAGAAGGGAGTGAATGATAGCGTGACGGTTGACAGGGGAGAATGGAAGAAGAAAACGTGTTGCGCCGACCCCAAGTAATATGGGATAAGGGCAGGAAGATGATGAATGTTAAGTTTGTTCTTGGGATAAATTCATACCGACTACGGAACCCTTCATTGTGCGTGGTCCAACACGCACTTCTCCGGTTTTTCCCATGGCTTCGCTCACATCGCAAGTCGCAAGGTAAAAACGGAAAGGTTTGCTGTTTCTGGATCATAATGCCCAGAACGGTGAAGGTTATCATAAAATAGTACAGCAGTTGATATAAACGTGGCATCTTCAATGCCACATGCAAATTACTTAAACATGACACTAACGTCACACAAAATTCTGCATCGCGCAAGCAAAGTTCTTCGCGCGACTAGGATATACATATAGGGTGACTGGTAATTAGTGACCGATACTTAAACACATGATTATACTCATGATAACAAACAACTTTACTATGGGACCAAACCTGAAATCGCAAAAAAAAATCAGCTGTCCCTTACGCATTATGTTCGCATGACTCGTTAAAATGTAAGGAGCAAAAGTTTTTTTTCTCGCGATTTTAGGTTTGGTCCCATAGTAAAAGTTGTTTGTTATCATGAGTATAATCATGTGTTTAAGTATCGGTCACTAATTACCAGTCACCCTATATAATTATGTTAAGAATGAATATTTTTTTTGTTAATTTAGTGTCATAAAACCAAAAAAACAATAAAAAAAATTACATATTCTGAATAATTTATCCATTCATCTTATAATATTGAACAAATCCTAACTAATATTATAAATGCGAAAGTAAGTTTGTTTGTTATCTTTTCACGCCTAATCCGCTGAACATCTGTTCATCTGTTCATCCTGAACTTTTGCATATACGTTGTCAGGTGTACAGAAACGGATATAAGGTAGGTACCATTCATCCCGAAAAAAAGTACTGCTCCCGAGGAAAACAACAATAATGTTCTTATGATAATAGATGGCGCCACGTGTCTTTCCATCATGATTGAATTATATTATTACAAAATACCTCAGCATTAATTGTGAAATAAATATTTGGTAAAAAGGAGGATTAATGTTGAGCAAGTACTATGTTTTACGAAAACACGATTTCACCACGATAGAAAAAAAATCCAAAGTTACCTCCAAACCGAACAATAAACTGCTGGTATTAAAAAAATACTTCAAATATCATGAAACTTTGCATACTAACTGAACAAACTATAAAGCAGGTCTCATGTTTTTTATTGTTTTCAAATTATCATTATTTTCACCGTAAAAAGAAATTACCTAAACTATCGGCGGCCAGCACCGCACTCAATCTCGCTCTCACTTAGTCCGCGAGCAGAATCGTGCGAACGAGATAAAATGCTGAGGAAGTATGGGCTCTTAAGCCATTTACAGGCACTTTTGAATTGTCAAGGAGTCGGTCAGTTAGAAGGTTGAAGCTAGTTACTCATTCCAAAACGTAGATCTATATGGAGAAGAACGGGCAAGAAACTCCAAGGACACTCTTTTAAATCAAGTTAGTACAAAATCCTAATTTACATTAAAAACTAGCAAAAGTAATGCACCCAGCATTACTTTTGCTCGTTTTTAATGTAAAGGCAATACAAAACAATTTAAAACATCCAGCTCCACCATTTTGAATGGAAACCGAGCAGTCGAACACATGGGCCACCATCACAGAGATATTTGAGTCAGCTTATCATACTCTTAACTGCCATGATCTTTCAAGTCAAACACACATCATAATAACATAACGGCTCCATGGTACGGTCAGCAACAGAAGTCGGTTAACACTGCTGCTCTTTGACATCATCTAAATTAACACAAAATGATTCGATTAACTGCTTTTTTTCGTTTAACTGTTACGAGTTATTATTCCTAAAAAGTTAAGTAAGTCTGTTCCGATTTTAATTAAATATTTCACTTAATAATTAAGATTAAAAAAACTGCAAGTGTTAATCGACTTTTGTTGGTGACTGTACCTGTCCCATTTGACAAAAATTATAAAATGGTTCTAATACTTAAACTTTTTTTTTTCACTTTGTCTTTAGTCTAACTTACTCGTAGCTCTAGTATTTTCACACTACTAGTCTCTATACTATACTATATAATATACACTTCTGGACACATCTATTGGCCCACCTTAGAGTTTAGGTTTCGATGGCCCCTACCGAAATATGATTGCTAGATTGAACAAAAACTGTTGATGCAGTTTTAAACCTGATACATTTTACCATCTTTTTCGATCGTATTGTTTTAAATTTGAATTCAGAATACCATACGACATGGAGCTACGCCTAGCAAGTCGGATATGCGCCTTGTTAAAGGCAATTGATTTTTGAATAAAAAACATGTTTTATCAAATTAAGGTTTAATTTAATAACGCGTGTCGCCTCCATGGGCATCTACCACACCTCTTATACGATTAGGCATAGAGTTTATCAACCGCTCTATGAAATTTTGAGGGATCATCTCCCATTCCTCTTCTATGGCAGTTTTCAACTCCTGCATCGTCTGGGCAACTGGCTGACGAGCCCTAACACGTCTTTTTAGCTCGTCCCACATGTACTCAATGGGGTTCATGTCTGGGCTTCTGGCTGGCCAGTCCATAACTGTGATGTTCACATCCCGAAGATATTCCCTGACGATGCCGGCCGCATGGGCTCTTGCATTATCATGCATAAAAAGGAAATTTGGGCCCACATAGTCCGCGTATGGTATCACGTGAGGTTCTAAGCACTCACGAATGTACCTTTCAGCATTTAATGTTGGCAGCCGTGGTCCTGTAACAACCTCAAGTTGAGTTTTGCCGCTCGCGGATATACCGCCCCAGACAGTCCATGAGCCACCGCCATAAGCAACCCTCTCTTCAAAGCAGCATTGTGCGAAACGCTCTCCCTTACGTCGGTAGACCTTCTTCCTTCCATCATTGCCATGTAACACAATTTTAGACTCATCAGAAAAGAGTACACGGCTCCAATCTTGCTGTGTCCAATTTAAATGACTGCGTGCGAAATGAAGGCGCGCTGTTCGGTGGGCTCGCGTTAGTTTGGGGCCATTAGCTGGCTTGTGTGGTACCATATCGCGTTCTTTTAACCTTCTCCGAACAGTTCGAACGCTCACAGATACTCCGTGGAAGTCGCGAAGTTGGTTTTGTATCTCAATGGAGGTAAGGTGACGATTTCTCAAGCTGGTCGTCACGATGAATCGATCCTGCCTTTCAGTTGTGACCCGAGATCGTGGCCTTCCTTGGCGACGAACAAAGCCGCCAGTCTCTAGGTACCTCCGATAAACATTTCGGACCGCAGATCGACTTAAATTAAGTTGAGCACTCACGTTTCTTTGGCTGTGTCCGGCCTGAATAAGTGCCACAGCTTGGGCGGCGACTTCAGGTGAAGTATCCATAGATTATTGATAGAACCTCACCTTAATGTTAAGAATAAGTAATGTTTGTTGCAAAACCAAAGATATCAATCACTTTTTCAAGAATTAAATCCAAGTAAACCAATAAAACCAAGTTTTCTTCGTATTCGATTGTTTGATATCAACAAACAGGCTCCAAATTGTCTTTTGTTTCTTTAAATTCTGTGTTCGAAATTCAAAAAAAGACTATTGAATGAAATTGTGAATGTGCCAGGTTCAAAACTGCATAAAAACTTTTTGCTCGACCTAATATAAAATTTTAGCTAGGACCAAACGAAACTGAAAATACAAGGTGGGCCAAAAGATGTGTCCAGAAGTGTATATACTATACTATACTCTATACTATACGAGTACATCGTTACCTACAGGTAATTCGGTGTACGTATTTTCAAGTACGTTCTATTCGAATGAATTGAGCTTTCTAACACGCTCAATCAGATAAAAGCAGCAACCATGTTCCATATTTTTATCAATTCTAAGATATGCATATTTTATTGCACCTAAAAAATGGGCATCTGTTGGTATACGTATAAAACAAGGGGATACACCAGCTATCTACTGTTTATAGCGGAATAAAAATACTTTTGTGACGGTTGTACGGAAAATTGACATTTTTTTATCAGGAACATTGATATACTGCTTGTAATAGTCTGTCTGTTGAGATATGACCGTGTCCATAAAAGACAAATAGATGTCCGAAAAAGGTTAAGAGAGGAATGAATTTCCATTGGTTTGACAACTGGGAATTAATTTGATTTCCAAAATGGGGAAGGTCGGGCAAAGCTAATTGTAGATGGCGTGATCATAGCTAGGTCCATAAAGCCTATAATAAATTTGACATATCGTTCATCCATTCGTTATTTTCGGTTTTATTTATTCAAGTATTTGACATGGAAAGTGTCGGAATTGAAAATCTTAAATGTTTCTTCATAATCGTTTTCTTCAAAAAAAAAAAAAAAAATTTTTTTTCAAAAAAAATAAATAAATTAGAAGTTTGTGGATTAATCCTCAAACTTCTAATTTTAGGGTCTCTGAGAATTGGTGGACTCCAATTTCAGAGTATTTAGGAACACAGCAACGCGTCATTTTCGCAAAAATAAATTTAAACCACCGCACCTTGTATTGGGAACTAGCTACGACAGCGCCATTTGAACAGTTGCCTTCTCCTTGTCACTATGAAGAAGAAACGAACCTGTTACTTAGGTACATAACTGATACTAAGAACCTCTATAATATCATATTTTATCATTCAATACAAAATAATTGTTTTTATGTCTTATCATTTAACACAACACACAAATATAAAAACAACCTACAAAATTGTCAGGCTTACACCAGGTCCACACACAATTTCGATCTTCCCTTTACGTAATAAGTTCACCCAATACGGCCCTTTTTCCAGCATCTGAGTATTTCTCAATAATACCTCGTAACAATACAATGGGGGGCAAAATCCGGAACTAATACCCCACTTGTTATTAGCTGTCAACTTGTCTACCAGCTAGAGACTTTACTTCTAATAAATCTTGGTACACAATGTTCCCCACAATTTCTACCAACTTTTGGCTATAATGAGGGGTTATTTTTGATTTATTGGATTTTTTTAGGGTTATTAGAAGGTAGTAGGTATTTATTTTCTAATGAGTTTTTAGTCCCCCAATAGGAATAAATGGTCGATGGTCGGTCGTGCGTAGTGACCATACATTACATTCCGAGACTCCTCCGTGTCTCGGAAAGCCGTTGGTCCCGACTGTTAACAATTTATAGATCTTTGACAGTCGCTACAGGTAGTCTGAAGCCTAAAAGTCTGACAACCAGGCTAACCAACTTGCAGTCACTCATGTACTGATAAATACTGGTGTTAAGCTGCATCCGGTTAGACATGAAGCTGACCCCAACATAGTTGGTAAAAGGCTAGGCAGATGATGAATTGAATTAGAAATCTCCTTGCATTGTACAGTCTTGATTCAGCATCTTGGTACAATGTAGAAATTCAATCGTTTTTAGGGTTCCTTAAAAGAAAAAATCGGAACCCTTATAAGATCACTTCGTTGTCCGTCCGTCCGTCTGTCAAGTCCGTTTTTCTCAGGAATGCGTGGAGGTATCAAGTTGAAATTAATATCAAATGCGTAGGGTCTACGGTCCCTTGCAGTTCTGAAAAAATCAAGCTTCTAGTCAACGCAATAAAAAAACATGGCCATTGATGCGACATATTTTCATACCTACTTGTAAGAAAATCAAAACCTAACCTAGAATCATGATGTTTGGCAAGAAGCCATAACACAAGTAGCTCATAATTCAAGCAAAGGAAAAAGTCCAAAAATCATTAAGTTGTAGATTTATCACATAAAAAAAAAATGTTTTTACAAAGTTACATTTGCAGTTGGAGAGTTCACCGTGACGTATATCGATGTATGGGAGCATGCTATTCAACTGTTAAGTTTGTTTTTGGGATAAATTCATCCCCACTACATAACCCTTCATTGTACGTGGTGCGACACGCACTTGGCGATGGGTTCCAAGCCCCTGAAATGGCAGCAGATGGCACAGTCGGAAGGTTGATATTTATTTATGTATCTATTTAGGTTAGTCAACAATTTTTAAAAACTATTATCATACATTTAAAATAATTTCGTTAACAGAACTTTATAAGCCCCATTTCATGTCCAGTTAAATGACTGTCCATAATAAGGTTGCTTGGATGAGATCGCAGAAAGCGATAATTAAGGCCGCCCATTGTGGTGCGGAGCGAGAGTGCATGGGAGGCCGTCACCTCCTTCTGCGAAGCAGTAATGCTCGCAAAGGAGGAGGCGGAACGCGAGAGGGAGAGGCAACAGCCGCGCCCTCGCGCCCCTAGCCGCCGTAGGAGACGCCCTGGGCGGCGGGAATCGATTGCCGATTCCCGGCCACCGTAGGCGCGGGCTTGCGGACGACGAGTAATGGGCAGCTCGCCGTCCGGTAAGGACCAGGCCCGGGTCGACGGCGCGTTGTGTTCCACGCGCGCCTCAAAGAGATGTCAGCAGTGACGGGGTCCAATAGGGCCGAAGCCGCCGGGGTCGCGGGTAGTTCGAAAGAGATACCGTGGCCCTGGCACGGGCAACTGAAGGAACATCTGACACGCCCTCCCGCTCTGCCCGGAGCGGGAGAAGTCATTTGATGATTTCCCATCCACAAAAAAAAAAAAAAAAGGCCGCCCATTGTATATTTTGTAGTGTTTAATATGTTTTTTTGTAATGTATTTTGTAGTATATATAAATACATATAAAGTATATATAAATATAAGTGCAACAATTACTTACAGGCTAATCAACATGCACTATTTATGGTTTTACATAAGATTAACAAAGCCAAAAAGGATATTAACAGTAATTAAATACAGTCAATATTTTTTGATAATTCATGCTTAACAATAATAATAACAAACAACAAAAAATATTTTAAAGCGCACTATTAGATTATAAAAAAAAGCGGCCAAGTGCTAGTCGGACTCGCCCATGAAGGGTTCCGTAGCAGCAAGTAACATAATATAAAAGTTCTTGTAGTTCGTTGTAACTTTGATCGATGTTTTAATAATAGACCGATTTATGACGTATTAAAAAAAAACTACTTACTAGATCTCGTTCAAACCAATTTTCGGTGGAAGTTTACATGGTAATGTATATCATATATATTTTTTAGTTTTATCATTCGCTTATTTTAGAAGTTACAGGGGGGGAGGGACAAACATTTTACCACTTTGGAAGTGTCTCTCGCGCAAACTATTTAGTTTAGAAAAAAATTACATCAGAAACCCCAATATCAATTTTTGAAGACCTATCCATAGATACCCCACACGTATGGGTTTGATGAAAAAAATTTTTGAGTTTCAGTTCTAAGTATGGGGAACCCCCAAAATTTATTGTTTTTTTTCTCTATTTTTGTGTGAAAATCTTAATGCGGTTCACAGAATACATCTACTTACCAAGTTTCAACAGTATAGTTCTTATAGTTTCGGAAAAAAGTGGCTGTGACATACGGACGGACAGACAGACAGACATGAAGAATCCATAAGTGTTAAAAATGGCGGCTGCGTCACTATCGCAATCTTTTGCAAAAAAAAAAGTACTTAGCGGGCAAAGGTTACGTGTGAGTGATAACTAGTCATAAGTTATGAGACTGAATGTACGGAACTCTTAGTCAGAACCGCGTCACTTGTAACGTGTGAAATCTGC
This sequence comes from Cosmia pyralina, assembly GCA_946251885.1. NCBI lineage: Eukaryota > Metazoa > Arthropoda > Insecta > Lepidoptera > Noctuidae > Cosmia > Cosmia pyralina. The sequence continues at coordinate 21,900,358 of OX276346.1, forward strand.
GGTGTTGAAACTTTGGGGGTGACAAGTCACTCAATCTTTTGGATATAATAATTTAGTTTAGCAAAGTATGCTGGTACACAGGCCTCTTCTCAGTGAGAGAGAGTGGGCCGTAATCGACACACGTGGGCTCAGTGCGTGTTAGTGGATGTCACATGTCTCCGAATTTTCGGTTCTAGGACGGGCCGGTTTCCTCACGATGTTTTCCTTCACCGTTTTGAGAACAGTGGTGATGAAATAATTTACACAAAGTAAAGCACCTGTCAGGGTTCGAACCTACGACCTGCAACTCATAAGTCGCGGTCGTTACCAAGCCACCACTGCTCTCTATTGTAAAGTTAACAAATGAAGACTATCATTTCAGAATTTGATCCTTACCTGCTTCTTAAGCGACCGTGCTCTAATAATAATAATACAGGGTGTAACAATTTACACAAAATATGAATGTCGATGGTAACTTATAAGGCGCCACACACAGGGCGATTTCCAGTAGGATATTTTACTGTATATTTTTTTAGATACCTACGATTAAAGTTTCATACTCGAGGAGGAGCTCGTGGCTAAGTAATAACAGCCGCACGGGTCGATCCATCAGGTTAAGCTACGCTTGCCGGGGTTGGTCCGAGGATGGGTGACCATCTTTACATACCGAGACTCCTCCGTGTCTCGGAAAGCACGTTAAGCCGTTAGTCCCGACTGTCATTCGTGGATCTTTGACATGCGTTACGGGTCGTCAGAAGCCCGAAAGTCTGACAACCAGTCTTACCAAGGGGTATCGTATTACCCAGTTAATGGGTTGTGGAGGTCAGATAGGCAGTCGCTCCATGTAAAATAATGGTATTCAGCTGCATCCGGTTAGACTGGAAGCCGACCCCAACATAGTTGGGAAAAGGCTAGGCAGATTGATTGATTAAAGTTTCATACTGTTGAAGGACTAAGTGCGGAAACCAAAGCCTTTAACATAGAACATAGTTTCATACTGCATTTGTTTTCGTAGTACAGTTAGCCCCCGTTCCCACGGTCGTAATAAAATCGCGGCGGGATTTTATCGCGCACTGGATTTTCAACTCTCGTTGTTGAGCCGAGCGTTGAGAATCCAACTTAACAATAACAGAGTACATTCTAGCGCGTCGAAAAAACATACTGTTGGATTTTGCACTCTCGGCACTAAGCAGAGCGTTGAAAATCCAGTGCGCGAAAAAAATCGCCGCGATATTTTTACGTCCGTGCGGACGTCGACTTAGCGTCAATAATATCGGGGACGAACAGACTATTCAAAATGTTCTAAACAACTATGAAAATGAAATATTAACTCAATGATACAAGGAATGTTTCAGAATGAAGACAGTACACGGCAACTGTCATTCTGACAAGAACTTTATCCCATTGAGATAAAATTTAATTTTCTTAGTTCTTGAGATCATTTTGAACAGTCTGTTCGTCCCGATATTTTTGACGCCGACTGACTGTATTTACAGTAGTACCATATAACTTACCTATAACGTTAAAAGTAAATGTTTTTGCCAAAGCGCTTTAAAGCTATCACCGTTTCAGCTAAACCACTCTGCTGATTATTGCAGGACGCAACCGATTTTATCTCCCCGACGCGACGTTACGGAAGAGTTGTATCGAATTACTAAAATAATGTCTTTTGATTTTAAGATAAGTAGAAGAAATAAATAATATTCTGATAAATCAATCTGCCTGCCTTTTCCCAATATGTTGAGGTCTACTTTCCGTCTAGTTTTAGTACTTGTCACTTACCTACCTGCTCTGAAATTGTAACTGTAATGTTGAGAATAAACATTTTTTTTTTAACAAATGCAGCTGAATACCAGTATTTTACGTGGAGCGACTGCCTATCTGACCATCCACAACCCAGTTACTGGGTAACATGATACCCCTCTCACCCCTTACGTAAAATACGCGCATTGTCGTGGAGTTGCGGATACCAGCCCGTATTAACTACCCCTCTCGCCGAGAAGAGGCCTGTGCCCCAACAGTGGGAACATTATAGGCTGATTATAATGATACCCCTTGGTAATCTGGTTGTCAGGCTTTTGGGCTTCAAATGACCCGTAACGACTGTCAAAGATCTACGAATGACAGCCAGGACCAATTGCTTAACGTGCTTTCCGAGGCACGAAGGGGTCTCGATATACCCATCCACGAACCGACTGCGTCAAGTTTGCTTAGCCTTCGATTGACCCGTGTGGCAGTTATCTGTCTGTTAATTAGAACAATATTGTTACCGGTTCGGTTTATATACTCCTTAGCTTGTTTAATATGGCATTTGGATACAAATGCCTTAATAAACGTGTGACGTCAGAAATTATTAGTAGAATCTCATTTCATTCATTTGTTGTTTCGCCGCTAATTGATTCCGGATTTCTAATTTAAAAAAAGAACTTTAGAATGCTAGGGCATTCGAAAGTTCTTTCCACTTTCAAATTCCCAAAACAAATCATCATTTTTTATTTCTGTGCCACGATATTTCTAAACAGCCGAAGAGCGATAGTTGTTTTTAGTTTGAGTTTCCATAACTTTTTATAGTGCCTGCAGCGTATGTGTACCAAAGTTTTTTCAATCAACTCAGACGACCCACTTGATATTCAGATGGTTATTGAGTGTGGTGAACTTTTCCGGTGCGCGGGATCGGGAGATAGGTGGCCCACTAACTTTAGCTTTGAAATCTTTACCGGGCTTTTTATACGAGCACTTATAAATACAGAGCGAGGTGGGAAGAGTTGATAGTTATCGAACGGTTTATTGGTACCTATACCTAGGTATTTGTTTAAATTTGCAATTTTGTCGTGGATTTACTGATTTCTTCAGGTTGGAGTAGGTACGTTGGTTTTGGATTTATTGTTATTTTTATTAATTTTTAGGTACCTATAGCCATTGACATTATTTTTCTTTTTTTAATTCATCATTTTAACTTATACGGTCATGGTGTGGTGTATCTTAACTATAGACCATAAATACCACTACCTGCAAAAGGAATGAGAACATCATCGATACAAAAAGTAGGAAAAAAATACGTACTTATTATTGAAGCTAACTCAAAAACTACCCAAGCAAAAATAAATTTTACATGGGACCAACTTCGAGGTATACCCTCCCGAATAAAACAAGAATCTTTCAAATCGGACAACTCTGAAAAAAGTTATGCATGGTCACACATAAAAAAAATATATATACATAGGTGTCGACTGTTGAACCTCCTCCTTTTTTTATCGTCGGTTAAAAAGGGCTATACAGGTAAATGAACCATCACTATTTACACCACACGCTGTACATGTAATGGCGTACACCGAAATTTCCTTTTTAGACGTGGTTGGCGTAACTTTTTATTAGTGTACTTACCTTCATGGATCGAGTTAAAATTTACGAACCCTGAACGTACATAACATTCTATAAAATTGCTTAATTTTGACTTCAATATAGTTTCTTATTGTGGTTATTCGTTGCGATAAATATCGTTGTATGGAACGATAGCATTATTTCCTTTATATAAAAGTATTTGCTTAATAAAGGTTTCACATAATGTTCTTCTTTTTCTGTTGCCTCCTCCACCTTAATTGAATAAACATTTTCAGTGTTAGTAGTCGTTTCAGGGTGCAGTGATTATAGTAATTGAAATCCAGGGCTTAAGTATTCGCCGGTAGCTATTCTTTCTAAAATGAAATGGTAACTTATAAGAGAACAAAAACAATTCCCGTTACAGAAAAAATTAGCTGTCATGGATTTCCGCTAAGTAAAGCCTGAATAAAACTGAAAACAATTTGAGCTAAAACATTATTTCAGGAAATGTATTTATGTTTGGTGACTGCTTTGCAAACTTAAGTTCCATTCCCAACAGTTGATATATTTTGTGCTTTTTTTTTATTTTTTGCCTGTTTTTTTAGATAGGTAGTATTTTTTTTATTTATTTACTAGGGCGTCCCGTCATCTACCTTGTAAATACACACATCAAAAGTGTCTAGGGATCAAGCATTTTTATGCGGATTTCTTGAGATTGAGATGTGGCTTTGTAATAAATTTATGATTTTATAAATTTATATGGATCCTTTTTGGTGCATTTCATAATTTGAATCAGGAACTGTGAATCAAATTCGAGTAAAAGATGAAAATCAGCTGTCAATATTTTCCCTATAAAAACATACAACGCATTGAAGACATTATTAGTGCTACTGTTTCCCTACTACTGATTAAAACCAACGTTATTATGGAGCGGCGACGTCATTTAAGCAGGGAAGAAATGCTCAGAGCCGTGGGAATGATAGAAGCTGGTTCCCGGCAACGTACTGTGGCTTTAGCTCTGAATACAAGTCAGAGTGTTATCAGTCGACTTTGGACACGTTACCGAAGCACTGGTACCGTGGCTGAGCGCCATGGAGGACGGTATCGCTGCACCACACGGAGACAAGACCGATACATTCAAATCTTAACTCGAAGAGCTCCAACTATAACCGCCATGATGTTAGCCGTGAGGCTTCATCACTCTTCAGGGAACTTAATTAGCGACCAAACAGTCAGAAACCGCTTGCATGAAGTGAACCTTCATTCCCGAAGACCGCTACGGGTACCACCTATAGCAATGCACAATCGTAGGATTCGATATCAATGGGCTCTTGAACACAGAAATTGGGCAGAAGAACAATGGCGTTTCGTGTGCTTTTCTGATGAGTCTCGTTTTGGTATGAGACCGGATACAAGACGTATACGACACTGGAGAACCCCTGGACGCCAACAGCGATTAAAATCCTGCCAGGAAGTCCATCCTTATAGTGGTGGAACCATCATGGTATGGGCGGGTATTTGGATCGGCGGAAGAACTGAGTTGATTTGGATCAGAGGCAACCTCAACGCTCAAATTTATGCTGAGACGATTGTATCAGACGTCATCGTTCCTCTACAAGTGCAAATCGGTCCCTTATTTCAGTTAATGCATGATAATGCACGACCGCACACCGCAAGAGTTGTAAGACAGACTCTCGCCGCAGCTAACATCAATGTCCTGCCCTGGCCTGCTCAGTCGCCAGACTTGAACCCGATTGAGCATGCATGGGATATGCTACAGAGAAGAGCTCTGCCGAATATGGAGGGTATCCAGTCGCAAGAAGACCTTTTTTTGTTGTTGCAACGAACATGGGCGGCCATTCCACAGCGTGATTTGGATGAACTCATTTTGAGTATGCCAAACCGATGTTCTTGTGTTGTTAGTGTTCGCGGTAGAAACACGGATTATTAATTGTTTAAGTTACCCAATAAAATTTTAAAGAAAACTGTTATTTCAGTCTTTTTTTCGAACTTTAATGTTAGTGGTTCAAATGTCAAAAATCCCTTTATTAGGAAAATGGCAAATTTCTTTATTAATGCAAAGGTGACTTGGTTTATCGTTACTGTGACAAACGAAAACACTTTATTTGATGAATCCTTAAAGAAAATTTTAATTAATATCAATCAGGAGAAAAGTTATTGCAAAAATATATGTTGATCCCTAGACACTTTTGATGTGTGTATCTTTTCTTAGTAGTCACCAAAAAACAATTAGTTTAAATAATTTAATATTAAAGTTATATGAATTAACATTAAAGCTTTTATAAATATTGAGTTTTTTTTTATCGTGTGGAAATCCTCATGGACGTCCTCCACCCTGGGGTGGGTGCGCGCGGAACACGGCGCACTACCGTCTCGGGCCTGTCACTGTTCAGGCAACAAACTCCCCACAGACTTATGTTGCCTGCAGGCCACACCTTAAGGCGGCCAGCCACCACCACCACACCACCAGTCACCAGTCCTGACTCTCTTCATAATTTGGGTACTGAGACCAAAACTACAAACATAGTATACATACAGTGAAGTTTTGTAAAAAATGAGGCTGTTATTTTAGTATATTGGACTTCCACGTGAACGAACTCGCGGGCGGTAGCTAGTCCAACATAAATATATTAGTAAATTTTAAATGTCAAAATGTGAACAGAGCAGTGGTGGCTCAATGAGGAGAAATCACAGTGCGAAACCAGCATTTCCTAGAAAAAAATATTAAAAATATTCGACAGTCGTGACTTCCACCAATCTACACTGGCCTCGCGTGGTGGATTACAGCCTCCTCCCTCTCACTCACAAAGAGAAGACCTCGAGGAAAAAAACGGTTCGTCAACGTTCTCACTGCTGACAGTGGGAACTTTGTAGACTGATTATGCTAAGTGCCTAAAAGTGAGTTTTTTTTTTTACATGAACTAAGCGATCATTAAGGGAATATAATAAGTACCAACCCTCATAGGCAACATATAGATACCTATAAAAATAATTATCAAGAAGTAATAGCTCAACAGAGTAGCGCAACGATTAGGTTTTGGACAGGCGAGAAAAAGGTTGTGACGGGTGGGGGTCACACGTGCCACTCTTATTTGGTACATAACTATTAGCAAAGTCAGAAATATTAACATGAAATTTTGTAATTGGCAAATCAAAAGGTAAAATGGGTTGACCAACACCTTTTTTTTTTTCGTGGGGAATTTCCTCATGGATTTTGTTTTTTTTTTTGTTTGGGGGGAACGGAGGGTCATGTCGGACTCCTACCTACTAAAACCCTACTTTTCTTTCTAGTATCATGAGTCGGAGGCCCGGGAGATACTTCTACATTCGCCGCACCCTGGACTGGTAGTCATCACCATTATCTGCCTAGCCTTTTCTCAACTATAATGGGGTCGGCTTCCAGTCTAACTGGATGCAGCTGAATACCAATATTTTACATGTAGCGACTGCCTATCTGACCTCCACAACCCAGTTACAGGGTAATACGATACTCCTTGGTAAGATTGGTTTTCAGATTCTCGGACTTCTGACGACCCGTAACGACTGTCAAAGATCCACGAATGACAGCCGGTAAATTATCCTTTATTTATCCTTGACTGGTGGATCAGCACCTACATTTTTTTTTTTGCAGTTGATGTAACTAATAAATATAATATGTGTGTGTATTTCTTAATAAATCTCCGGCGCACTCTGGATCACTCTAGGTGGGTTGTTCACGAATCGGAAATAATGTTACTATAGGGAACGTTTCATAATCTGGCCAGGTGCACTCCGCATTTTAGATATGAAGCTACAAATACGCGGCGGGCTCGACTTGTCGAGCTAATTCAGTGTGGGCTGCCGCGCACCAGCCGGCTCGCACGTTAGTTTGATACTCGCTCACGAGCTGCGTCGTAAAAGAAGACAATCCCTAACTAGTCAGAAGATATAAGAGTTACGCGATAGAAAGAGAGGCAACTTATAGGTGAATATAACAGTAGGTAATTAACGCTGTTCGCATAGCGTTAATTCACCTATTTAATTGCAGTTTATTGTGTCGTAGCAACAGTAGCTATTTATTTAAATGATTTTGCGGGAGTGAATCTTCTGTACTTGTACTATCATGTATTCTGTGGAATAATCAGTGGCATAATTGGTTAACACACATATAATGGCAAACGCAACGCCTTTTACTTTGACAGTTCAGTTACGTTCATTGCGTTATCTACGTTATTGAGCAGCCAAATTTTACAAACCTATGAATAAGTCAATGGATGTCAAAATGAAAGACATTGAGATCGAATGCCATTTCAAGTGTGTTACGCAATCACCCCTCAGTAGATTTACCCCCTTGACGTATGCAGATGACTTATAAATCCCTATTAGTGCTGATACGAGAGACGAAGAAGAACAATAAAAAATACTATATCTATTATAGTATTATTATTTCTGCCCGCGGCTTCGTCCGCGTGAAATTTCTTGTTCCCTCGACCCACCGCTTCGCATCGCATCGCCCGCCCACGCTTAATAGTGTGGGCGGGCGATGCGAAAGAAACAAAGTGTTCTTTTTGTATTTTTTCTTTATGCGCGGCTCCTTAAGGTGAGGTGAGGTGTGCGTGATGTTAAATAGCCTATAACCTTTCAAATGCAAAAAGAATTTTTCAAATCCGACTGGTAGTTCCAGAGATTATATATTATATTATACTGAGGAGCTTGTGGCTAAGGAGGAGCTTGTGACTAAGTAATAACAGCCGCATGGGTCGATCCATCAGGTTAAGCTACGCTTGCCGGGGTTGTCCGTGGATGGGTGACCATCTTTACATACCAAGACTCCGCCGTGCCTCGGAAAGCACGTTAAGCCGTTGGTTCCGGCTGTCATTCGTGGATCTTTAACAGTCGTCACGGGTCGTCAGAAGCCCGAAAGTCTGACAACCAGTCTTACCAAGGGGTATCGTATTACCCAGTTACTGGGTTGTGGAGGTCAGATAGGCAGTCGCTCCATGTAAGATACTGGTACTCAGCTGCATCCGGTTAGACTGGAAGCCGACCCCAACATAGTTGGGAAAAGGCTAGGCAGATTGATGGAGTTCCAGAGATTATAGCGCGCTCAAACAAACAAACAAATTCTTCAGCTTTATTGTATTACTATAGATTATTTATGTAGCTAAACCTACACCACAACGTTTTGATGCATAAATACAGGCTGTATTTTTATTTATTACCCAATAAACGTTACGCCAAAGCCAGGCCTAAAATTTAAATTCGTAGAACTGCGCAGTAAATGGCTCACGTTATGAATAATATCTTTTTTCAGTTTTTTTACATAAAAAATATAAGTACATAGCGGTTTATTTAACCGCATACCAGTTATTTATTTACCGGATTTTTGAAATGTGCTGAAACAAATTAAAATATTTTATGAAAATTTAAACTTGTCAACTGTAAATGCTTAAAAGATTTTTATGGCCCATATTTTGAATCGGCTGTGTTCAAAATGCATCGTGAATATAGTTTGGGACAGTTTTCAAAAATTTTGTTGAAAAATACCTACAATAACTCATGTTGGCACTATTCCGAGATTTATGACCAATATGGCCTCTCTCTATTATGGCTTTATTCGTCTTTAATATAGTTTTTTTTTTCACCTGCTGATGTTAAGCAAAATTAAAACGATTCCTTCCTAGAAGCTTGATTAAAGTTGACCTTGGAGGTACTTATAAAATTCACTGGGCTACAAAACTTGTCTTCAAATTTAAGAAGGATAAGTGTGATTCTGCTGAGTAAAAATCTCTGATTTTTATTAAAATATAGGTATATTGTCATCCCAGACATAACTTACAAAATAATTAGGCCTGTTTCACCACCTACGATTATGTTCCGATTAACTTACTTGGCAGATAATTTCATACAAATTCTGTTCCATTTTTAAATTTATTCGGTGAGTAGTGGCTATTCGGACATTCTGAAATAAGCCTTAAGCTAAACAAAACAAATCCACACGTTCCCTAGCAACAGTAACAATGCAGACGTACAAACTATCCTCCAGTACGGAGATCAACATTCATCTATCCAAATAGTCCTTCATATAACGTATGTCCGGTCCAACATACATTTCCATTTGCTATATCCTCGGGTCCATGTCTTACGGCACCACAGCTTTATATCATTGTGTATGGGATTTACGTTAGTTTTCCTTGATATACCAATGTAATTTTGTATATGTGGTGTACTCGTATATCGCGTCAAATGTCTATTTGATTTCTGATTTTCGATGTACTCATGGCATACAAACACTGTGCAACTTTTTGTGTGCACATACCTTCTGTTACATACAGTGTTGTTACACAAAATCATGTTGCTGTAACACTATTGTGCAACTTTTGTTGATTATTAGGCTTTGACAGTTTTCTAGAGTGCCGTATCGAAGTGGAATAACAGGAACCCCTATTCAGATACGTCACCGCCAATTGAACATGTCGCTACGAAAGCTGCAATTGTGAAACTGTATCGGAATATGAAAAGGAAAGGAGAAAAACATTTTTTTGTCTAGATATTGAAGGGGCAAACAGGGGTCGCATTCAAGTGGGGACGCAGATCGAGTACAGAACCCTCAACAATCACAAACGAATCCGTTTTGCTCTTGACCGATTTTTTATTTGTTGGAATTAAAATGCTTACTTTGAATCTTCTTTTTGCTATACTGTGGATAATTAGAATTGCGAGATCCACTTCTAGACCTAGAAAATAAGGAGTTATAAAAAGGATGCTTAATCATGGTATCTATTATATTATCTATATTCTAATCTAACTAAGTAATAACTGCCGCACGGGTCGATGCATCAGGTTAAGCTACACTTGCCGGGGCCGGTCCGTGGATGGGTGACCATCTTTATATACCGAGACTCCTCCGTGCCTCGGAAAGCACGTTAAGCCGTTGGTCCCGGCTGTCATTCGTGGATCTTTGACAGTCGTTACGGGTCGTCAGAAGCCCGAAAATCTGACAACCAGTCTTACCAAGGGGTATCGTATTACCCAGTTACTGGGTTGTGGAGGTCAGATAGGCAGTCGATCCACATAAAATACTGGTATTCAGCTGCAGCCGGTTAAACTGGTAGGCGACCCCAACATAGTTGGGAAAAGTCTAGGCAGATTGATTGATCAGCAGCGTGGTAGTAGGCTGGCCATGTTTGTCGAAGAACCGAGTCCTGGATTGGAGATCGCGTATCACGCCTCCCAGCTAGATGGACCGACGACTTTAAAAAATCGGCTCGCACAGACTGGATGCGGAGGCAGCCTGGGACAGTCCTATGTCCAGCAGTGCACTGCGATAAGCAGAGTTGATTGATTGACTACATCAATCAAATGTCAATAGGTCATTACCATGGCTAGAGACAACTCGTGTGCAACTTGTGCATCGTAAATGTACCAAATACATCAGAATAAAGGCCTATTTCACGATGTCCGAATAACCAGTACTTACCGAATAAATTCAAAAATGGAAAAGCATTTGTATGAAATTATCTGCCAAGTAAGTTAATAGGAACTTAATCATAGATGGTGAAACAGGCCCTGGATAATATCTACTAGCCTTATAAAATAAACAAAATAATATTTATTCTTAACTTCAAAGAAACCCAATATTATTTTAAAATTAAAAATAAATAAAAACCAGTTGGTATAATTTTGTTAAACTATAATAATAAGTACCCGGACTAAATCCGTGATTCTAAAATAATTTTCTGAAAGTCGAGTTATCAAAGTATTAGTGGTCCTAAGCGTTTAGTGAGCGAAAGATTTTCGCTAACTCAATTTAGTGCCTTCTCATTCCCTAATTAAGACTTTCAAAGTTATTAATTTCAGAATAAATTGGAATTTCAAGTCAGGTCATTGAAAACTGTAAAGTCTTTAATTAAATTACAGTCAGAATTGAATTTTTATTCTTTAGTGGAGAATGTTTGATGCTGGTATTCAAATATTATAAGATTAAAATTGCTGTGCTTCAGCTATTTAATTAAGACTCAAAAGCCATTAGGACTTTTTACACATGATTGAATATGTCTGCGTGTAGCATTTGGTACTCGTAGATCATTTTGTTAGGTTTTAATTTACTGAGGTCATTAAAAATTATTATGTAGCTCTTCAGAAATTATATTCTTCTTTGACTCTTTAATGATGCCTGCCTGCTCTCATCACATAAAAATTGAGGTCGTGCGGTAGCAGTTTTGACTACATCATCAAAACACGAATTTTATTTAAAGTCGTTTTGTGCGACTGGGCGGTGCGTTTCCGTTCGGCTTCATACGGAATATTTATTTTTAGTAACGAAAAAATGTTTTTTTGAGAAAAATCAATAATTACAGGTACTAGAATAGTCTGTTCATACAAAACAAATCATGAAAATATCTTAAGTAGTTTGAAAGTAAAATAGTTTTTATGTTTTGGGTAGACATTACTTCCTGAATTTATTTCATAAAGTATTTTACTACAATATTTAAATATTCACATATAATAGAATTGACGTGTTCTAGTTTAACATACATTTTTAGCAAACATTACATTACATTTTTACATTTTTAACTTACTTACATTATTTGAAGGCGTAATAACAGATTTAAAAATGACTAAAATCATATATCATGTAAATCATTACAACTTAATAAAAACGGCTTTTTTAAAAAACCTGAAGCTTCCTTCCTGCAGCTTGCATTTACTATAAGCATTTTTTACTAAAAATACCAACGTTGGGTTATTTATTTATTACGTATTTCGCTTATTTTTCTTCCAACAAAGCTGTTATAAAAAAACAAAAAACTTCCAGCCTGCAGCTGCCGATATTTCTAGAAAAATAAAATAAAGAACGGTGATTGGTCGAAGCAGGCTAATGACTGTTGAAGCAAACTCCGTTTATTTTCAATCGGTTTATTTTCGACTAGAATCGACTGGCTCTAATTTTTAGTGGGAATACAAATCTATGTTAGTTTATAGACTTCGATGGTTAAATTTTATTGTTGGGTAAAATATTAATGATAATAACATTACATTATGAAAAAAAGAACAAAAAACAAACAATTATTATTGCAATAACAATGTACGACTACATTTGAACACTAAATCTAGCTAGATAATATTAGATATGTTAGTTTTTTTTTTTATCACACCTAAATCCTACTAATTTGGGACATAGCTCCAGCTCCTTCATAATAAGCATTAAAAATTAAATAATAAAAACAGCACATGAAATAAAAAAAAAAAACTAGAAACTGAAACAATTGTTAAATGATCTGTATTAATTTTGTGTATAAAACTTTGATCACAAACGACGATTCATTGCTAACACCGCTCACACGAACGCGGTGTGAATCGGGTCCGTACCTAATATTGTACGTGGTATGAGTTCTATACCAAGAAAATATTTTTTTATTATTAACGTTGTTCCATCACTATTAAGTACTAATATCGAATTCTATGCATTTAATTTGATGCGTTATCTATTTCCGAACGATTTAAGATACGTCAACACTGACTGAGACTCGTCTATGACATTAAAAAATATTTTTTTCTCTGTCATGTCATTGTTCGGTCGGTCGAGTGTGAAAGTGTTTTACTCAGTTAATAGTTTAATTGTACTGTGGTAAGTTGGTTTATTTATGTTTCATGTTAAGAATTAACACACCATGCATTTTAAACCTTAAAACATATAGGTCATCGCTTGTTTTTTCTTACTAGAGCCATTTCTTTGAAATCTGAAGCTAAATTGTCTTTGTTCGTCTTTTTAACCATTTCTAGAAATGTAAACAATAACAAATTCAAATGAAACATTCAAGAAAATGGCGCTTTACTCATTGGGTTTCCAAGTAAAGAATTGGAGCTACAGAATTCTTAGAAACTATGCCGCTATCGCATTATGTAAACAAACGCGCGCCGCGGCCCGAATGACGTCAGCGGGTGGTCACTTGACTAGTTTTTTAAGCGGGCGTACCTGCCGTGTGAGCGGTTAATACAATTTACAACATCAAAAAATATTTATTACTCAATCATGCCGAAAAGGCTTCACAGATTTGGTTGTTTAGCTATTACAGTAACAGCAGGCAATACGTAATCCCCTTTAAAAGGTTTTCTACGAAGCCCAAAGTCCCCTTCGACGAATTCGTGGGCAAAACAAAGTTATGATTAAATGCCAAATTAAATTTTGTAAACGCTAAAATCTCATTTTAGCGTTTACAAAATTTAATCAACGTTTTAAAAAGTTCTAAAAACGAAACCCTCTACACTTTTCACAGCACTGCTAATTATCGTGACTAAAGGCTTAAACCGCAGAGAAAACTAAGGAAAAACTTTCCAGCAGCTTGCTCGGCTAGTTTATGTTCTAAACACGCCAAACTATGATAATTTATTTTCGAAGTATCTAACTGGAACAGAAAACGGATTTCTGCGGAAATTTACTGGATTTTACTTATATTAATATAAAGTATTTTTATATAAAACGCTAACTAGGTTATGCCCGCGAGTTCGTCCGCATGGATTTAAAAATGGATTTTTATGGATTTTGGACATATTTCTCGCAACGGGTGTGCGTGTACTACCAGATGTATAAACGTAAACAAAACTTTTTTATTTCTCTGCCTAACCTCACGGGAGGAAGGCGTGGGCTTAAGTATGTTTATTTTAATTGTTTTAGATATTAGGTTGGGGAAAAAGTCTTTTCGCATTATAGTATGTATGAACTTAAAATAAGATCTCTTTGGCTATACTATTTGTATCCGGTTGGTTTTGGTATCATAGAAAGTTTAAATTTTAAAGAACATAATTCCAAATTCAAATTAGAAAAATGTGTGATTTTCATTTGTTTTTCGTACTGTCAAGATGAGTGAATGTAATGAAGAAATTCGATACATTTTAAAATTTTACTACAAAAAAGGTAAAAATGCAACGCAAGCCGCGAAAAAAATTTGCGATGTTTATGGATCCAGTGCAGTGTCTGTGAGAGTAGCACAAATTTGGTTTAAGCGTTTTCAATCCGGAAATTTTGATGTCAAAGATGCACGTCGCTCTGGTCGCCCTATTACGGATAAAATGGATGCCATTTTTGAAAAAGTGGAGCAAGATCGGCATATCAGTAGTTACGACGTAGCTAAGGAACTGGGAATTGACCACAAAACAGTTTTGGCGCATTTTAATAAAACTGGGTCACTGAAAGAAACCTAATGAACCGTGTACTCATTTGTGATTCTTTATTACGACGTAATGAAACCGAACCATTTTTGAAGAAGCTGATAACTGGTGATGAAAAATGGATCACGTACGACAAGAATGTGCGAAAAAGGTCGTGGTCAAAGGCCGGTCAGGCTTCACACACTGTGGCGAAACCCGGGTTAACTCGCAACAAGGTGATGCTGTGTGTGTGGTGGGATTGGAAGGGCATTATGCATTATGAGCTGTTACCACCAGGCAGGACCATCGATTCTGAACTCTACTGCGAACAACTGATGAGATTAAAGCAAGAAGTTGAGAGAAAGCGGCCGGAATTAATCAACAGAAGGGGTGTGGTTTTTCATCATGATAAGGCTAGACCTCACACATCTTTAGCCACTCAGCAAAAATTAAGAGAGTTTGGCTGGGAGGTGTTAATGCATCCGCCGTATAGTCCTGACCTTGCACCTTCAGATTTCCACCTGTTTCGGTCTCTTCAGAATTCTTTAGGCAGTGTCAGGTTAACATCACGAGAGGACTGCCAAAACCGCTTGTCGCGGTATTTTGATCAGAAGTCCCAAAATTTCTATAGCAATGCGATCATGTCCCTACCTACAAGATAGCAAAAAGTTATCGAACAAAATGGTACCTACATACTTTAGATAAATGAAAATAATGTATATTAAAAAATGTTTTGAATTTTCTTAAAAAATGCGAAGAAACTTTTTCCCCAACCTATTATTTGCACACCTATTAAGGTAGGATATGGTTTAAAGACCTTTATTGTAATTGTCACCTTGTGTACTACCCATATTCAGGCAAATAAATGATTTGATTTCATTTGGATACGAACATATACCCACAACATTTACCCCAGTGTACTTAGGCGTTTATTTGAGAAAAGTATGTTTTTAGGAGACATAAACACCTTATTTTAGGTTGTGGAGGTCAGGTAGGTAGTCGCCAAATGTAAAATACTGGTATTCAGCAGCACCGGTTAGACTGGAATCCGACCCCAACATAGTTGGGAAAAAGCTAGGCAGTGATGATGAACACCCTCTAACACCCTCTCACACCTTTCTTTATTTTTTATAAATACTACAAAAACAAATTTAATAATTAGCGTTTTGGACTGTGTCAGTCAGATAATCTCAGAATTGGTTTGTTTGTAGTATATTATACATGCTTTACTTTACCATCATCCATACTAATGTACGGCCAGCACCAGAAGTCGGTTAACACTGCTACTTTTTGACATCATTTAAATTATCACAAAATGATATGATAACGTGCTTTTTAGCATTTCATTTATTAGATAAGAGTTAATTTTCTTTAAAATTTACATCTGTTCAGATTTTAATGAAGTATTTTTCTCAATAATTAAGGTTTAGAAAACTCTAGTGTTTATCGACTTTTGTTGCTGACTGAACATTGGTGTTTCTTTTGGCGTTGATATTAAAACGGTATACTTATGTATGTGTTACTAGAACACGTACAGATACCGTTTTAATATGGCGAATAGCATATACCTTTACGTATATAATATCTGCTTATACGTATGTAATTTAAAAAAAAAATAGTGAGTCTTACAGTAGTCACATAAATGTAACATCTGACATCTGCTGAAACCGGCTTTCATTCCAATCAGACGCGACTCAATATCAGAAAACACAGGAAGACTGCCATCTGAGCTCAATACAATTACAGCTCAATTATGATGTAACTGCTTCTTCAGCCTACTTGTACCCACTGCTGGGTTCAAGTTTAGGGATTCGTGGGATTTGATATAAAACCAACTTAAGCTATTGTCATTTAATAATATAAGTACGTATCTAGCGACCTGCCCCTGCTACGAAATTTCTTTATGTTATGTAAGTTTAATATGATTCCTAACTAATTATAAAAATACAAAAGTGAGTTTGTTTCTTTATAACGTTTTCACGCTTAAACGGCTGAACGGACTTAGATGAAATTTGACAGCAAATAGGTAGCCTGGGACTTGGAGAAGGACATTGACCACTTTTAAACACGCTTTTATTAGCTTCACATGTATGTATGTTTGTATATATTTATGTATGTTTCATGTATGTAAAAAATTAAAAATAAAGTATAGTTTAAAAAAACTAAAACACGCTTTAATACCATTAAACTGAACTAAAAAGTAAATTTTTCAATATTAGAATTAAGTTAATAACGAGAAATTAATGTCACTGTAAAAAAGCGTGGGGTGCTTTGTACGACATTCTTACTCAAACTCTGTAATTCGAAAGCACCCCCCACGCTCTTTTACAATGACATTAATTTTCTCGTTATTCACTTTATTCTTATACTAACTGCGCCCCACGGTTTCACCCGCGTAGACCGGAATAAACAGTAGCCTATGTGTTAATCTAGGGTATAATCTATCTACATACTAAATTTCATCCAAATCGGTCCCGCCGTTTGAGAGTGAAGAAGTAACAAACATACACACACTCACAAACTTTCGCCTTTACAATATTAGTGTGATTGAAAATTTAGTTTTTAGTTCATTTTAATGGTAGAAAGCGTGTTTTTTAGTTTTTTAAACTATAATTTGTTATCCTGGATCGCAGACGAAGTCGTGGGCAACAACTAGTCTATTAAAAACATAAACCTTTCCGAATAAATTCTCTAAACGATAGTGAAAACTAAAATCTAAATTCGTTGCGTAGTTTAGAAGAATAACGCGGTCACAAAGACACACGAAAAGCGACTTCACTTTTTAATAAGATTATGTATACCTATAGATAATTAATATTCACAAAGATCAATCCATAAATCGACGACCTCGTGGCTAAGTAATAACAGCCGCACGGGTCGATCCATCAGGTTAAGCTACGCTTGCCGGGGTCGGTCCGTGGATGGGTGACCATCTTTACATACCGAGACTCCTCCGTGCCTCGGAAAGCACGTTAAGCCGTTGGTCCCGGCTGTCATTTGTGGATCTTTGACAATCGTTACGGGTCGTCAGAAGCCCGAAAGTCTGACAACCAGTATTACCAAGAGGTATTGTATTACCCAGTCACTGGGTTGTGGAGGTCAGATAGGCAGTCGCTCCATGTAAAATACTGGTATTCAGCTGCATCCGGTTAGAGTGGAAGCCGACCCCAACATAGTTGGGAAAAGGCTAGGCAGATTGAAATATCAATCCAGGTAGCAAAGATATTGGCGCTGAATGACAAGGAAGGCTTATCCCAACAACATATAGGATTAACAGGAAGACAGAGAGAATAAATGCGATCTGTTAGGATCACGTAACACTCATTACGTAATTGTACACTTGGCACTCCATGCTTGTTTAATAAATAAACCGGTCTCGAAATGGCTCCTGACAACCAAATCGTATGTGATACGGTCAGAATGAAAATAGGAAATGTTTAAACTGATCCTCTAAAAAAATATTTACCTTCTAATGATGGTATCTTTTTAAATTATGAAGTAAATTTTGTGCTCCTAACGATGCACACTTTTTTTAATAATTGAGCCTCTTTTTTTTAATTTTCTGGCCTTTTTTTCCAGTTTATCATATTATCAAATTAACTAAGCTAGGGTACCCCGACCAGACGAGTTAGGTTAGATTGGAACTGTGATCAACCGCGTGCGACCAGTGAGCGCTACATCCAAGATGGTCGCTATTATAGGTACCTACTTGGCTATTTTGTATTTTTAAGACCCCAAAATAGGAACTATTTGAGGTTCATAAAAAGAAGCGCAATCGTCATCATCATTTGTCATGTAACCTCAAAAAAACTCCTGCTACAGATTTACATCTCTCTTGCTCAGTCCGTCCTGGCATATTGCCTACCTATCTGAGGAGGTGTCACAAAAATTAAATTTCCAGACCTTGAGAGGGCTCAGAGGTCCCTACTGAAAGTAATGTTTTTTAAACCCTTCAGATTTTCAACGGAGAACCTTTACCGGATTTCAGATCTTTTGACCGTTAGAAAGCTTTATGTACTAAATATAATTCTAACTAAGCATAAAACTCTATCGTTCAACCCACAGAAGACAAAAGGCAGACGAAAAAACACGGTTGCTCCCACTGTCTCAGTAAAGTCTACATTCGCAAAAAGACAATACCCTAGTCAATCATCCCATTTATACAATCTTCTTAATAAAGAACTTGACATATACCCACTAACCTACCGCGAATGCAGAAAAGCTTTTGTGTAAAGTAGTATATTTGACCCGGTGGCTTTAATTGGAACTAACGAAATCACTATGAAGTGACAGGCTTGTCATATTTTGTTCACCGACATCGCTGTCGTTACCGGGTCAAATATCTTTTGGAGCTGGAGGGGCGCAGGGAGGGGGCAGCTTCAACGTGTTTTATAAGGAATGTAGGTACCATTTTTTTGGTACCTTTTTTTTTGGTACCTTTTTTTTTTGGTACCTACATGTTGAGTCATAGGGGTTTATGGGTCTTATAAAGGGGCGCCAAATTTACATTATTTTTGCGATAGGACACACCGTTTTCGAGATATATGCAAAAGAAAAGAAAAAAATACACTACTGTTTTTGCATCCGAAGCAAGGTCTCGGTGTGAATTTTAGTTCATGTCAACTAATTTTATTCCACACCCTTTTTAATCGCGATTAAACATAGTCTGATTTAGTTTGACAATTAAAATTTTAGGTGAAAACAGTCAAATTCAGAATAGCAAAATTGCCATTTTCACTAAACTAATAACTCCGTACAATTTTAGTCCTGTCAAACTAAAATATAGTTAAGTTGTGTCACTTTAGTCAATTTCAGAATGGGAAATCGTCGTTTGACAGGAATAAAATAAATTTTAGTGATTTTTAGTCTAGTTTAGAGGCATTTGTGACAAGAGAATCGGCACCAATGTCCTACATTATCATTTTCCGATCCCAAGACTCCTAGTCGTAGGGTTAGCTAGCATTTATCTGCATTTTACAGTACCTAGATAATTAATCACCACCATGTATATTGTGTAGGTACAACCGTCTCTCTAATTAATTTACACCCACTACTCACTCACACATTCACCTCCACACCATTTCACACACATAACACACACGTCCTAGCGCGTTTTTTGTAATTCATAAAAATATTGTTACTTTTTCACTCTTTTTTTTTTTTTTTTCGTTTTTATTTGTATAAGTTTAATTACAATAACTTAATAGCAATTACATAACCTGGGGAAGGGCGGAGCATCCTAACACAAGCAAACTATTTGCTTAAAAGGATTCTCCCCATATTGTAACTAGAATAAGTTATTTAAGTTGATGCAATAAACATTTTTATTTATTTTATTTTTATTTATCTGTCTAGCCTTTTCCTAACTATTTTGGGGTCGGCTTCCAGTCTAACCGGTTGCAGTTGACTACCAGGATTTCATATGGAGCTACTGCCTATCTGACCTCCACAACCCAGTAACTGGGTAATACGATACCCCTTGGTAAGATTGGTTGTCAAATTTTCGGGCTTCTGACGACCCGTAACGACTGTCAAAGATCCACGAATGACAGCCGGAACCAACGGCTTAACGTGCTTTCCGAGGCACGGAGGAGTCTCGGTATGTAAAGATGGTCACTCATCCACTGACCAACCCCAGCAAGCGTAGCTTAACCTGATGGATCGACCCGCGCGGCTCTTATTACTTAGCCACGAGCTTCTAAGAAGAATTTCAGTACCTACCAAAAAGTACTATAGTACTAGTAAAATTTTAACCGCATTCTCTTAGTAAAACACGCGGGAATGTGTTTATAAATGAATGTATAAACCTCTTTGTTAAACGTTGTTACATAATCTATGGTACAGCTTTATCTATGGCCTTTGTTCTCAAGCGCAAGCAGACTTGGGGGACTTGTGTAACCCAGCTTAATGCAGACAATGAAGTAATCTTGGATATTCATTTAACACAGCTAATAGGTAAATTATTATTACACATTGTGTTCTGAAATATATCCAAGCTAAGTATGTAACGCCTTAGTGAATGTGGACAAAAGGCTAGAACTTCAGCATTATGCTGCTGAGTGATGGCCGTTTTGCGTAGATGTGATGTTTCATACTCATATTTTCTCCCATCTTTTCTTTTCTGTTTGTGTTATTTTTTCTGTGCAAGAAAACGTATTTCCTTTTTTTTTATAAGAGACCAAACCTTTAGTGGGATTTATACAGGGTCAAATTAAATTAACTAGCGAAACTTCACACACGTGATGGGGCAAAATAAAAATAAAAAAAAATCCTCAAATCTTGATGTTTTTTTTTTTGGGTTATGACCGCTGGTTAGTGTTGTTACTTGAAGTGTGAGTTAATAAAATCTGTTTTATCATGTTGAAATATCGAATACGTCTGTAAAGTTTACACACAAAAAAAAACTAATATTTAAGTGACTACACTACCGGCGGTTGATGACCCCAAAAAAAAGCATCATCAAATTAAATTATTTTTCGTCTGCGGAGTTTCGCTATCTAATTTAATTTGACCCTGTATACACGTGCCCGAATGCGGTTGAATGCCTGATACATTTGAGTCACACTAAGCTACAATTATAGCTTCAAATCACATTTATACTGTAAACAGAGAGTGACTGAACGAACTGTGTAAATCAAAACTTAATTTCACTAGAATTAAAAATCGGGAGCAGCGGTAACCGGGCGAAAGGCAAACTACGGCTTGATTTGGTTCTTGCGGTCAAATGGTACCTAATTATGCCGTTTGATGGACCAGCAGTAAAATCTAAAGATCGAATTAGGTACGTACGGCGCTGTTCAGATGAACACTATAACTTAAAATCGTTCAAGTCAGCGGTGTTACAAGCAGTTCCTCTGAGTACTTATCCTACATACTATCACTTCATCATACATCACAATTGCCTTGTGATTCTATTCAGGAATATTTGAAAACCCGCTACACTGAGATAGTTGGCTTAAACTTTGAAATATTGCCTCATATTCCTTTGTTCTGAGTGTTATTCTAGCTCATACATAAATCCTAGTCTGTCAATTTAAATACGAATGAAAGTTTAACATGAAAGTAAGACAGTACGGTACGACACAACTTAGATGTAGGATCGGCAAAATTCGTAAAACCGATCACGATCCGAACTGAGTGCGCTTTCAAAATCACCAATCTTTATTACTGCTTTAGGCGAAAATGATCTTTATGAAAACGGAATATCTTGTCAACTCATAAAACCATTTTCAAATCTATGCTACATCTAAGTTGTGTCGTACTGTACCTAATCGGTTCAGAATATAGACTTGTGTCAGGCAGACCAGTAAAATGCCTAAGTACTAAACTTTTGGAACTTTTGATATTTGTGGTTGTAAATGCCAACGTTTGTAAAACCCACCCAATCAATCTACCTAGCCTTCTTATGATGTTGGCGTGGGCTTTCAGTCTAACCGGATGCAGCTGAATAACAGTACTTTGCATGAAGCGACAGCCTGTCTATCTGAACTCCACAACCCAGTAACTGGGTAACCCTTTGGTAAGACTGATTGTCAGTCTTTTGGCTTCTGACAACCCGTCACGTCTCTCAAAGATCTACGAATGACAGCCGGGACTAACAGCTTAACGTGCTTGCCGAGGCACGGAGGGGTCTTAATTATGTAATGGAGGGTCACCCATCCACGAATCAACCGCGGCAAGCGTAACTTATCATTCGATTGACCCGTGCGACTGTTATTATTTGGCCAAGAGCCCCCTGCCCCACCCATAGAGGCTTAACTCCAAGTTTCTCACAAGGAGGTTGTTGGCAGTATAATTATCCTGCTATTCATTCGTAGCTTGACATGATTCCATAGAATTAACCGTTCATCGCGCACTGACGACAGGTTGCCAGCGACCTTCAAATTTGTTAATTCGATTTAGTTGACAGGACCATCAAAAAGTTTCCTATTTCGTGGCAATTCCGCAAACTTTCATAATTACCTATTTATGAAGTAAAGTTCGATCGCAAAGCAGATAGAATTTTGTACAATGACCCCTCATTACTTATCTCTATCGCTCGCGCACAAATGTATGCTGGTACGCTCGCGATAAGGGCGGTCCTTATAATGTGCGAGTACGACGGCAATACATTTGTGCGCGAGTGATAGAGATAAGTAATGAAGGGTCATTGTACGAAACTTTTCCTGCTTCGCGACCGGACTATAACTCAGCAAACTTATCGGGCGAAAATGTCACCGGGGCGACTGCAATACGACAACACTTGCTGAACAAGGTTGTATCTAATTTCTTGCAGGAAACATAATGGCGTAGTACCACCCATATTTAATAAATAACAGTAAATTACATAAAATGTTTTATAGACCTATAAAAGGTGTTTAATTTTAGCTAGGTGGAGATAGGTGGTGCCTGGGACATAACAATTTATGTAACAAAATATAAATAAAGTTTGATTGTCACCTGAACATCATTGTACAACAAGGTCTATTTTTGTATGTGACCATTAGATAATTTCAACCTTAATGAAGCTTTAATTTACTGGTAATTCTTGTCAAAAGTGGTAAAGCAATTACGGGGTTGACTATACAACTCGACAACAAACAAGCCATTGCAAATATGATGTTCGTATTCTAGTGAAGTCACGGGTATAACTAGTAGGATAGAATCTACATAAGTATAGACAAACAGCAAAATCAAACAAGCGATTCAGAAGCGATTCTGTTGCGGTTCACTATCATGTGTGTTCGATAACACAGACTGTATAGCCAACAGAGGCGCATGGAACAACAGATACGATTTTCAGTATGAGTGAGCGAGACAACACTATTAAAATTTCCACGGAAACGAAGCCATCTTTTGATGCGGTCAGGCGAATCTAAGGAATTAAATCTTTGGTAGCAGCTGTTTTCATAGTTCAAATGCTACTAAAGCATCGTCATAGTAAAAAGATTGGTATCTGTTGAGTATTACTTGTGTGTCTTTAATGTAAGTATCTTCAAACATGGAGTTTGTTTGAAGATCGCTAATGACGTCTGATGTTACTTCGTCTGATGCAATTTATGAAAATAGTTGTTGCATTTCATGAATGCCCGTCAATCATTGTTATTTCAACCTTCGTCTAAGTTCGTAAAAGCCACATGACGCTCTTTTGTGACTTGCAAAATCCATCTCAGTGTCATACATAAGTCTATTTGATTCTTGTTAAATATTTTTGAGAAGGGTTAATATAATTTTCGTACCACTTGCACAAAAAAGTGACATTCTATGCCACAAAAAGCGAACATAACAATAGTCATTTTTAATCTGTTAAAAACAGGGAAAGAAAATTGTACTGAATTTCATTCATCCTCTAGGGGGAGAATGTGATTTAAATTTGGAATACTTACCGAAATTTATACTGAACTACATCTGTGTTTACACCATTGAGTTTGTATATAAAGCATTATACATCTTTTTGAAAAAGGAATACGCATTTATTATGCAGTTATGATTATTAAATAAAATTACGAAAACCGACGAGGCCGTATGAGCTTGATGCCTTTGCTTTTCCGACAAAAAAATATTAGTCTAGGAATTTGCCGCGTTTTTGTTTTCTTCAAAAACATAAACGTTAAGTTTATTTTAATTTATTTTTATAAATAAGTTAATGTTCTAGAAATACGTTACGATGTTAAATCAAAGCGACAGTGACAGTGAATTGTCGGATTCCATCAGTGCAAATGCTGCCGCAATTATAAATAATTTGCTTCCAACAAAATCCAAGGAAAATTATTTAAAAACTTATGAAGAATTTTCAACGTGGAGAAGTGCGAAAGGCCTATCAATTTCAGAATCAGTACTTCTTGTCTATTTTGATTATTTTTATCCAAAACAAAGAATCCGAATACACTTTGGTGCATATACTCAAAACTGAAAGCTACAATAAGCAACAAACACAGCATTGCAATAAATAGATTCACGAAATTACTGGTTTTTTTAAAAAGAAAAACAGAAGGGCATTGCGCAAAGAAGTATAAAATTTTTACGACTCAAAATGTGGAAAAATTTCTTAATGAAGCTCCTGACGAAATTTTTCTGGCCACAAAAGTAAGTATACATGATTTAACTATGAATATTTCGTATCTTAGTAATGGTAATTATTCTATATATTTACCTGTTTTTTATCTTTGTTATAGGTGGCCTTAATTTTTGGACTCAATGGTGCTTGCCGCGGATGTGAACTTGTAAACTTAAAGGTGGAGGACGTTGAAAATCATTCCAATGAGTTACTGCTGATTAATGTAAAGGAAACTAAGACAAAGAAAAATCGGTCATTCATTGTACAAGGACAATATACTAAAATCATTCATAAATACCAAGCATTACGTCCCACCAACATGGAAAACAATAGATTTTTTATAAACTATCGGAATGGGAAATGTACTCGACAAGCCATCGGCAAAAATAAAATTAGCAATATGCCAAAGGAAAATGCTAAATATTTAAAACTTAAAGATGTTGAACTCTACACCGGTCACTGCTTTAGAAGAACTTCTGCGACTTTCTTGGCGGATTCAGGGGCAGATATTACGTCAATAAAAAGACACGGTGGTTGGAGCTCCGATAGAGTAGCTGAGGGTTATATCGAAAGCTCAATGGCGAATAAAACCATATTAAGCAGTCAAATTAACAAAAATATAAAACTTAATCCATCAGAGCCACAACCATCAACTTCCGGCATCTTATCTTCGTCCGTAACTCACGATGCACCACCACCACTATCTCCGACGTATACTATCTACAATGAAACGCAAGTTCCTCAGATGCAAGAACAGAGAAATACTCAAATCAACTCATCAACAATAAATGTACCAAACAAAAAGGTAACTCTCTCTATGAATAATTGGACCAATGTTTCGAATGTTAACTTTTACTTTTAATTGTCATTATTTTTAATAAATGCTTATCTCATATTATTATTGTGTTAATTTTTTCGCAAATGGTACGAAAAGTAGAGTATTTTCCTAGGTGATAAAGCTGTCTTAGTCTTGGGTGAACTTAAATTCCTCGCTACACTCAGGACTCGTCTTAAATCCCTCGCTTCGCTCGTGATTTAAGTTTTTAATACCCTCGCTACGCTCGGGAGTAAACCTCGAGTCCTTCGTTACGCTCGCGATTTAAATCGTCACCCGCTACAGAAGACACTGCTTTATCCCCTTGGTTAATAATCTACTATTAATCGCACTTTAGAAAATATAGAAATACAGTGGGCTCAGTGTAGAAAGTAACATAAATTATTATTTACTAGCAACCCGCCCCAGCTTTGCACGAGTATAAGACATGCTCGACGCATCAGGCTGATACGACACTACGACAGAAAAAAAATGTAGGCATATAATGATCTGCTAGAGCTCTTATAAGCTGAAATGATGCGCTCCACTACCGCATTTACCTTAGTACGTATACTAATTTAAGTAGTGGTTGCGTCATTTTAGCTGATAAGAGCTCTAGCAGAACTATAAATGCCTACGTTTTTTTTAGTCGTAGGGTCGCCTGTAGCGTCGAGCATGTATGTCCGAGTCTGGGTGTTTTTCTATCTATAATATGTATGTATTTACAAAAAAAAAAAAAAAAAAAATGTATATAAGTAGTTTATCAGCCATCTCGTTACCATAACACAAGCATTAGGTTGCTTAGCTTGGGGCTAGATGGCGTTGTGTGATATGTCCAAACATATTTATTATTATTATTATTATGTTCATCCTACTTGAAGTATTTTACATCGTCATATTTCATCCAATTTACACAAAACTTTAATAAATTATACTCCTAAATCTTTCTCATAAATCAAACGTTCATTGGTGAAAACCGTATGAAAATCCATTCGGTAGTTTTTTAGTTTATCACGTTCAGACAAACAGACAGCCCAAGTAGCACAAATTAGCAATGAATAAGGTCATAAACAGGCTATATTACAGTCAACAGCTTTTATGCAGATGTAATAAAAGATAGCACGAGTCTTTAGACCGTATTAAGGAAAGATGACTAATGATTTTATAATGGCGAAAAAATATACTTAAAGCAATTGAGTACAATTTTAAAATGGTTTAGTACAGCTCTTGGCTGCATGTGCTACTACTAGCTGGTTGAACAGTCCAAAGTTTGTTAACGACTGGTAGTATCGAATAATGCCACTGGCTTTTAATTGGTGTACACTGATTAAAAGTGAATATGTGATCTCTATAAATGCTGTTAAATTTATAAGAACATCATTAAACACCCTTTTTTTATTAATGGGAAATCATCAAATGACTTCTCCCACCCTGGGCGGAGCGGGAGGGCGTGTCAGACTTTTATTAACTAAAACCCATTCGTGTTCCTTCAGTTGCATGTGCCAGGGCCATTGTATCTCTTTCGAACAACCCGCGACCCTGGCGGCATCATTAAACACCCAGAGTTGTAAATTGGAGTAGGTGTACTCCATTCTAATGCCAATGCATAAAGTGTAACTGTCAGCTATTTTACAGCGTTCGGCGTTATATAAGAGTTAATCTAAATTATTGGTGTTTTAATAACGTCAGATTAGTTTTTTTTTTTTTTTTAGATTTCAGGATACTTGTTAGCTTTTAATTCAAACAATATTTAATCTACTTACTTCCTAATAGAATACAATAAGTTAGAAGCAATCATTTGAGTGATAAATCTATTAAGTATTTGTACACCAGACTTGTGAAATATTTTCGTTGAACTGATATTATTCTGATGGCGCGTGAAATATTTGATGTAATTATCTATACACATTTACAGGAATAATGGTACTTGCAATTCAATTTACATGCAGGAACACGCGAAACACGCGATGTTTAATATGTCCGCCATACATACAAACAATAAATATCGCCTACCTATTAATACAAAAGCAATAAAAAATATTTATATGTTTTTTGGTTATTTACACCATAGTAAAAGCTGTAACCAAGCCTCAAAACATCAAAAAACTGTTGAAAATAATTAACGTAGCAGAATTTTAGACTGTAATGGCTGTTGTGTAGCCATTGTACAAGCCCTGTACTGCTGTTAACCAGCAACTGTAACACTCAGTGCTGGTTAATTTGGGGCCCAATTTAGCGTTACAAGGCCTGTATAGCTCGCTACAAAGCCCTTATGCAGAAAACTGAAACAGCCTTGAGTAGTCACTTATTCTGTAGTCAAGCCACTGTGCGGCTGTCATGTGCTACTTGGGAGACGCGACTACATGTGATAATAATATGTAGTGATAAAGAAGCCCCGTGTGAGGTTATGACTGTCGTAAAATATGTTAGGTACAGTCTACTACACATCAGTGGTAACAATTTGATATTGTTTGTCGTAACGACGATTTTCGTAGTACAAGTATTACTACTTATGTGCGATTGACTGTGCTAAAATTACTTTTATCTTTTAAAGCACTCACTAATCAATGAATCCGAATCCGTTATTTTGATTTTAACAGCATGTGAAAAGGCGTACATTTTTCAAAAGTTTTATATCCTTATCCATTTATGACTCACGTTATTAAATTATTAGTAGCCCATTGTGTGAGAGCCATTAGGGTTTCATTTCATTCATCACCGGTACCTTGCTAATGTGGCTAAGTTCTTACCTCGAAGAACGTACGTTCTTTGTTGTGGTGAATGGCTTTAAATCTAGTGCTCGAAATATTACGTCTGGTGTGCCGCAGGGCTCCCATGTCGGCCCGGTGCTTTTTAATATTTTTAATAATGATTTGCCTACTTGTTTTCGATTCTCTGCAAGTTTCATGTATGCAGACGACTTGAAGCTTGGAAGAGTGATAGACTCGATTAATGATACCGCGTGTCTGCAGAGAGATCTCAACAGTTTGATGGAGTGGTGTGAGCGTAACGGCATGCACTTAAATGGCAAAAAATGCTTCCACATCAGATTCTCAAGAAGAGTTCACTTAATTGAAGGTGTATATCGTATTGGCAATGAAATTATTGAAACCGTAGACCAAATGAAGGATTTAGGCGTAATATTTGACCGTAAGCTCACCTTCCTCCCGCACCTTGAGAGTATCATTAAAAAGGCATCTAAAATGTTGGGCTTCGTCATTCGGAACGGAAAAATCTTTCGCAATAGCAGGCCCAAGATAGTGCTGTTTAACAGCTTGGTTAGGAGTACCTTGGACTATTGCAGCGTGGTATGGAGGCCACATTATGCGACACATTCGCTTCGACTGGAAAGGATTCAGAAGCGGTTCATGTGGCACTTGGTATATAGTTCTAGCAGAGTAAAGAAAAAGGCATCATACGCGGATAAATTGACGAAATTTGGCATGACTTCCTTGTCTTGTCGAAGAGAATTGTCAGATTGTCTATTCATATACAAAATTTTGAATAACATGATAGACAGTCCTATATTTCTGAGCAGGATTAATTATAGGGTCCCTGCTAGATATCCCCGCATTCGTATCACCCCTTTCTATCCTCCACGCCGAAGAACCGTGTACGGAGCTAATTCCCCGCTGCCAAGAATGTGTAGGCTCATGAACGAGTGCAGTGATCTAGTTGATGTACATAAGGACTCACTTGGTCGGTTCCGATCTATACTTCTTGATCATTTGTCTCGCAGGTGATTTTTAATTATTATTATTATCCTAATTTTATTTTTATTTTTTTTAATTGTAGCGCGTTCATTATTATAATTTTTTTTTCCCTTTTTATTATTTACTTTTTGTCAATTATTAAGGAGACGGTTGTATCCCTCTTTACTTTGTTGTATACAATTAAAATTAGACTGTTTAAAATTTTAGGATTGTTCACCCAGTAGGTAATAATAAGAAAATGCTGTATTTACCTATAATTGTTTGTTACATTTAGTTCTTTATTTTTAGTTGCTTCCTGTATTGTTTTTAGTGTATACGAACGTTGGTAAATCTAAATAAATAAATAAAATTCATTCAATACAAAGAAAATGCTAAATTAGTCATTTTATATTTCAAAATGAAGATAAAATTTTACTACCAAGCGAATTGCTAGCTCTTTAAGATAAAAACGTGTTAAATTACTGCAATTTATTTTACTCTATCTGTACCTAAAATAGACATTATGGATGACGTAATAGATATCTGATCAGTTCGAAAAGTAGTGAAGAGTTGAATGGACATAAGGTGTATTTTTCTCTGCATTTGTCTGGGTACAGTAACCCATGTTCGTAGGCTTCTTTGAAGACTGCATGGGCTGAACTGTCTTGTTCTGTTGGCTCCAATCTGCAAGAAAATATATTATTTAATAATGCATAGACAATGTAATAAACAGTAGGTACAGTCCATTTACAGTTATGTTTTCTCTGACAGGAACAAACCAATGTCAACCTTAACGTAACGAAAATAAAGATCACTATGATTTTGACAGACTTGTTAATGGCAGTAACCCAAAAGCAACCTTATTGCTACGACAGAAAGATGTCTGTGAATTTGACAGTGATTCATAGTCAGAGGTAAAATAACTATGAACGGTCTGTACACCTATGGACCCTATGGATTTCAAAACGTCAGGAGCGATTTTTATGAAATTTTCAGGCAATCTTCAGATTAGCCCAGCGAGTGATCCTGTGAACCTTTTTTTCTACCTATGCGAAGCCGGGACAGTTATGGAGTTATTTCACAAATTACATCACTTTACATTTTAAAAAGTTTATCCACACCTCTACGATTATCTGTATATATAAAAATCAATTGCTGTTCCTTTGTCTTGCTAAAACTCGAGAACGGCTGGGCCGATTTGAATATTTCTTTTTTGTTTTATTCTCCTCTTTACTGGTATGGTGGTCTAAAAGAAAAAAAATAGATATAAAAAAGAAATTTAAATTTTGTCAGGACAACGTCTGGCAGGTCAGCTAGTTTTAAAATAATAAAGTACCAACACACACGAACACGGAAAAGTAATAACCTTATTTATTCCCACCTTAGTGCACATGTTTACGATGCCTTCAATAATAAATGTGCCAATAATAATCCTCCATAAACAGACCAATAAATGTATAACAGGTTAAATAAGATATAAAAATTGTTATAACCAAGAATAACCAGTAGTTTATGATTTAAGCTAGGTCGTAATGTTTTACCCTTTATGGAAATGCTCGTGTTTTTTTTGCCGACTTCAAAGAAAGGAAGTTATCGATTCGCACGTATGTATGTAACATTATTGGAAGTTCAATATATTCACATAAGATAATCAAATAAGGTTTTGAAGCAACAATACAAAACATCATAGGTGTATGTATGTATGTTTGTCCACGCATTTTTCCGAAACTATTACTTAATTGGATTGCGATAATTTTTTTTTATTAGCTTACACTAACTTCAACTTAGGGAGCAGTGCAAATTTCATCAAAATCGATATAGTTTTCAAGATATAGACCAATACGTGTGTGACGGCCTGGTTTAAAATTGATACTCGTACGAGCTACGGGTGTTATGTGGTGTCAAAGGGAAAACTTCTCAAAACCTTGGTCAAATTCTAGTGGAATATTTACAACAAAACTATTAACTACTCATTACAAACAAATATTCCAGTTTTTACTTAAAACTAAAAATTACGAAATAAAAAGTAGGTAATTAAAAAAAAAATAAACCGACTTCTTGTATCTAATTACTTTGTACCTATCTTCTTATGGAATTTCAACCATTTTTTGACTAGTCACTAAATCGACCCATTTACACGGAGATTTTTAGTCCGTCGCGTCGGTTGCAATCCTACTATCCTACTAATATTATAAATGTGAAATTTTGTACGTTTGGATGTTTGTTACTCAATCACGCAAAAACGGCTGAACGGATTTGGATAAAATTTGGTATACAGATAGCTTATAACCTGGATTAAGACATGGAATACTTTTTATCCCGATAGAAGGTTCCCGTGGGATAATTTTCGACATACTTACACGCGGGCGAAGGCGCTGGCAAAAGCTAGTAAGTTATAAAAGTTTTATCGTTTTACTAAAGGGGATATACTGGGTCAAATTAAGTTAGCTAGCAAAACTCCGCTGACGTGATGGGTACTGATACCTAAACGCGACAAAATAAAAAAAATAAAAGAGTTGATGATTTTCATTGGGGTCAACAACTCAGCTGGTAGTGTAGTTATTTGAAGTTCGAGTTGATAAAATCTATTTAATCGTGTTGAGATACCGATATCGTCTGTGAAGTTTACTAAAAAAAACTGATATTTTAAGTGACCATACTACCGGCGTGGCGGTTCATGACCCCAAAAAATATCATCAAATTAATTTCTTTTTGTTTTATCATGTTTAACCTACCCATCACGTCTGCGGAGTTTCGCTAGCTAATTTAATTTGACCCTGTATATCACACTATTATATATCTAGGATTATACAAATCTGACTATCTCTTAGGTATATTATACCGAAGCTCACAAATGAATCATGTCTATTACATTGTCTATCTGTGACGCTTAAACCAGCAGGCCAATTCTCGTGCCTAAAAACGATCAAATTCAATTCGCAATCTCATGCCAGCGACAAACAAATGTCAAAAATCAAATCAAATCAAATTGTTTATTTAACAAACGGCATTGTAGTACATGGTAAATTAAAGGTTGGTTAAAAAAAATTAGTGTACTAAAAAAAAACTACAACTGAAATGGTGGTGAGGTGCTGCATTCCCAGCTAGGTTATAGAATAATCTGTATAAGGTAGAAAATGTAGGTAAACGCTATAAAATTTTTGACCGACTGAGATGAGATTGCGAAAGTTGTTAAATACACGGGAATTGCCTCTCAGGCTACAACGTGTCGTTTTGCATCCTCGTCAAATTTCAGGGTGTGACACAGAACACCAAACCGAATAACTTTCTCCATGGGACCAACATCGTAATCGCGAAAAAATGTTCAACTGTCCCATACAAAACTTCAATACCTACTCGACGCAAATGTATGGGACGGCTGATTATTTTTTCGCGATTACGATGTTGGTGCCATGGAAAAAGTTGTTTAGTTTGATTGTCTATACAATATCCTTAAATTTGACGAGGATGCAAAACGACACGTTGTTTAGTGCGCGGAAATTAAATCCACGTAAATAATATTAATTATAAATTCCAAAATCAATCCACATTTGTAACATTAAATAAAGCTTCGATTCAGTTATCATACTTAAGCTATAAGACAAGTTTTAGTGAAATTTCAACTACATGAAGTTATCAAGTTAAGTTTAGTAAGTTAACCAATGTGTGCATTGAGTAGTTAATGCATTAGCTAGCTACAGAAATTCACTGTAAGTACCTAGGTACTTAAGCTGGTATGATTAAGTTCTGAAATGTACAGCTCCTAAATTATTTACACGAGCACATAGATACACTGCTGTGTAACATCATAAATTATTTGCATTATATCGTGAGGAAATCGGCAAGTTAGAACCAGACTTTTGAAGACATAGTAAACAACGACTACCGGCTCTCACTGGGCCAGGCTGGTGAATTATAGCCCACTCTTCCTGATAGAGAGGAATCCTCTCAAAAGAGGCTGGAGTCCCCTGGGTCTAATATAAAACTCCTTTTCTAATACCCAGAGGAAATATAACCAAGATAGACATTTTTAGGAACTAGTAAGTTTAACAGAACTATACATGAGGGGACTATGCATACAGGGTGGCGATGAGGTATCACATTAAATGAAACCATGTATATTTCGCAAACAGATTGTACGATTCGCTATTATACAAACGGCGTCGTCCGTTTATAAACGCTCGCAGTTATGAAATATGCCGAAGGAAAATTGGCAACTCGTTCAGTTGTTATAATTTCGACATTAATTGCTATTGTAAGTTCAGTCGGAAGTGTGACTAACCACGGGCGATCCGAATCGGTCGTAGTAACTAAGCACCCCGAACAAATGGGTTAGGTTATGTTAGAACTGTGACCAACCGCGTGCGAGCCGAACGAGCGGTGCCGCGGCAGTGGCCGGCGAGAGCCTTGAGAAATAGAACTAAATACTTTTTGCCGCGGCATTTGTAAACGGTGTTTGAATTGTCCATCAAAATAAATGTTGTGGCATATTTGCCTTCGGCATATTTCATAACTGCGAGCGTTTATAAACGGATGTCGCCGTATGTATAATGGCGAATGATACAATCTGCCTGCGACATATACCTACATAGATGACGTTCTTTCCCCGCGTTTAAAAGTTAGAAGAAAATACAAGAGTATTTGAAACATACAGGTTCAAATTAATTTAGCTATCAAAATTCTCAGTATGGGTCTTGATATCTAAATATGAGAAAAAAAATTATGATTTTCGTAACTCACGTTTCAAGCAGGTAACTAGGTACTACTTGCGGCTGTTGACACACAAAAAAACATGTTTTTGTTTTCTTTTGTTATGTTAAGATAATCGTTCACGTCTGTGGCATCTGGCTAGCTTATTTAATTTGACTCAGTATTACATATTGAAGTTATTTTTCAGACACGTATAAATTGTCAACTATTTTGTTCCAGTGTTCTTCTCAGTTTTGGGAAGTTTTCTACGAGTTTTGTTTTATATTATTTTAACAGATAACATACGCGTCCCGCTACCCGCGCGACGTCATTAGGATTGTCCTTGAGATTTTTCGTCGGCGCGCGACGGGTCGCCTAGCCACTTATACGCGGCTTGTACACAAAAAAATTGTATGAATGGACATTCAACTAATGACTGTTTCCTAAAGTGAATAGACTAGGTTAGATTACGAGTTTTGATTTAGATCAATAGATGACTTAGTTTTTTTTTCAAAAAAAAAAAAAAAACTTTTTGTTTATATTACCGCCAATAAAAAACAATTAAAATATTATTTCAAAGTCTAAAGCGATAATCCTATTTTTTTTTTGCCTAAAATATTACCTATGTGTCAAATAATCAATCATAATATTTACCTTAGTTCTTCATAATATTTACCTTAGTTCTTCTAAAGTATTGAAATACGAATAATAATCTCGATAAAAAAACGACCCCGCGCGCGCCTCCCGCGCCGCATATTTTTTTTCAACCACAGACTAACTTTGTTCATAATGCCGATACAACCTCACAGTATTTGGCAAAAATATGCTACACATAACCATCTTTCCAAAGAACCTAAAACGCAAGGGGTGGGTCCGTACACAAAATTACAAAAAATAAAAAAGTAAGAGCCGGAACGCGCGCGCTGTCAACGTCCGTTCAGGCTCACTTTCGTGCACTCGGACAGTTCTGGGTTTTCGTTCGGGCTCACTTTCATGCAAAGGTCGCGTGACTTGTTTAAAAAAAAATATGATGATGTTGTAAAATTTTATGTGATCCTTAGCGACCACTGAATCATCATATACAGAGTGTAAGTGAAAAAAGTGGCAATATTTTAAGGGGTCATTGTACTCATTACTATGAACAACTTTTACTATGGGACCAAACCTGAAATCGCGAAAAAAAAAATCAGCTGTTCCCTACATTTTGACCAATTATGCGAACATAAACGTACGGTCAGCAACAGGAGTCGGTTAGCACTGCTACTTTTTGACATCATCTAAATTAACATAAAATTATTCGATAAACTGCTTTTTTACACGACTGCCCAAAGGAGTGTAATGTTTTCAGGGTTGATGTATGTTTGTATGTGAGTTTCTTTATTCCACCATAACTTTAAAATGCCTGAACAGATTCGGATGTGTGGGGTATCGTTGGAATCTTTACATCAGCCCGAGTGACACTGGCTATATATTTTTTGAAAAAACTCATTATTGCGGAAGTATTTTCTACTTTTTACTTCGTTTTTTGGAAGGGCAGTCGTGTTTTTTAATTATTTTGTACAAAGCATAATGAACTTTATGTCAATAGTGTAACGCACAAACTAGATGCAAGCCAAATAACAGGTCGCGCGTCTTCTGGATAATTCTCGCGCATTCTCGGGAATTCCCGCAGTAACAAGCTCGTATCTAGTCTGTACGTTAGACAATTATTTCGTTTAACTGTTAAGAGTTAATATGTTCTTAAAATTTTTAAGTACTTCCATTAAAAAACTGCAAGTGATAATCGACTTTTGTTGCTGACTACAGTCAGCAACAATTCAAGAAAAAAAATCAGCTGTTCAGTACACTGAACAGCTGATTTTTTTTCGTGAATTCAGGTTTGGTTCCATAGTAAAAGTTGTTCATAATGATAAGTACATTGACTACTTAAAATATTGCCACTGTTTACACTTACACCTAGTATGAGGTGGAAAGATATCATCTTTCCTTTTTTACTGCGTCACTAACATGAGGGTACAATCAAAATCAATCAACAAAAAATTATTATAACAATCTATACGAATATTATAAAGTGACTGAGCAATGTTTGTGCAATTTGTGTATATTATGTGGAGGGTAATCTCCAGAACCACAGCTCCTATTTAAAATATCTTTCACTACTTAGAACGTACATTACTCCAGATGGTCATAGTCCTAAACAGTGTACTTTGTAACCAATGAATTACTATCTTGAATTTATGCAAGCCTAGTACTTTTTGCTATGTTACTGCTCAGAAATTGTGCACGTGTCGTGAACAGAATTACCGTCTTCACTTATAAATTGTACCCGTGCGAAACCGAAGTGGGTCGCTAGTATTTTATTGAATAAACAAACGCGGTTTACTGAAAAAGATTACGTAAATCTCAGAACAATAGTAATACCACCTCGCCACTTAATCCTCAAACAATATCACAGATACACAACAGTGGATATTGGAACTTTAACAGGATTACGGCTCGGTCGCGCTAAGTTGGCCCGATGCACGTAGTATCAATATTTGCGTGCTTTGATTAAATTCCGATTTATAGGGCTCCAATTCCAATTGATTCGGTCTTCATCAATACTGCATTGTTAGTTTAGTCTATAAATAGCCGTATCAGATACAGTGCGGAGATTGAAGAAAAATATGAACGGATTTTTGAATACTGCATGGTTCATTTTGTTTTCAAAATGACTGTTCATTGTGTAGACTTTAAAATTGTAACAGTAACTTTTGATTCGGGTTTGAATGTAACTATTGATTTTTTAATCTGCCTAGCCTGAAAAGACAAACCGGATGCAGCTGAATACCAGTATTATACATTGAGCGACTGCCTATCTGACCTCCACGACCCAGTAACTGGGTAATACGATACCCCTTGGTAAGACTGGTTGTCAGCATTTCGGGCTTCTGACGACCCGTAACAACTGTCAACGATCCACGAATGACAGCCGGGACCAACGGCTTAACGCGCTTTCCGAGGCACGGAGGAGTCTCGTTATGTAAAGATGGTCACCCATCCACGGACTACCCCGGCAAGCGTAGCTTAACCTGATGGATCGACCCGTGCGGCTGTCATTACTTAGCCACGAGCTTCTCCTATCATATAAATAACAAAATGGAAAATCATTTATGTACTGGTGACCAAAAACGGTTTTTTCTTCAATTCTGCAAGAAAGTCATTCATGTCATTCCTGGGGCTTGAGTGGTAGTGCTGTATTTATGTGTATGCTCTATAAAATACAGTCTGACACAAACTAGGTTACGACATTGATGACTGCTACAACTATCTAGGAAAACGCAACTAATTCTATCTTAATTAAACAATGCTTTACCTTTCTTACCAACTAATTTCGACTAGAAACCTCACCGCGTGAAGAGCTATTATTAGAGCTCGTAAGAGTTGCGACAACTCAAAAGTAGCACGTGCAATTAATCTGCCTAGTCTTTTCCCAACTATGTTGGGGTCGGCTTCTAGTCTAACCGGATGCAGCTGAATACCAGTATTTTACATGGAGCGACTGCCTATCTGACCTCCACAACTCGGTTACTGGGTAATGCGATAACCCTTGGTAAGAGTGGTTGTCAGACTTTCGGGCTTCTGACGACCCGTAACGACTGTCAAAGATCCACGAATGATTACCGGGACCAACGACGCACGGAGGAGTCCCGATATGTAAAGATGGTCACCCATCCACGGACAACTCCGGTAAGCGTAGCTTAACCTGATGGATAGACCCGTGCGGCTGTTATTACTTGGCCACGAGCTCCTCTTCCTCCTCAAAATAAGCACGTGCATAAAACATTAGTAATAAAAAATTTATGCCACAAAAAATGCAATTAAACTTCTCAATAAAAACCGGCCAAGTGCGTGTCGGACCACGGACAATGAAGGGTTCCGTAGTTGAAAAATATGTTCTCCCATATATTGATATATTACGTCTCAGTCTATTCTCCAATTGCAAATTTAAGTTTGTAAACCCAAAAAGAAAAAGTTAGGAACTTTGCGCCAGGAACAGTTAGGGGGGTTAGGGGTTAATTATTGTTTCTGTGATTACTTTTGCACCTAATTAAGTTGTAGTTATGTGAGTAAATTATTGTTACTTTTCAATAAAAAAGTTTTTTTATCATATTTTATCATAATAATGATAAAATTACAAATTAACGATTTTCGGACTTTTTCCTTTACTTGTGCTGTTAGACCTTGCTTCTTGACAAACATGATTCTCGGTCAACGGTAAGTACGGTTTTGATTTACTTGCGAGTATCAAAATATGTTGCATAAATGGCCGTATTTTCATATTGCGTTGACTTAGAAGCTTTATTTTTTTTAGCTCTAAGGGACTATAAACCTACGTATTTGATATTAATTTTACCTTGATACCACCAGGTGTTCCTGAGAAAAATGGTCTTGACAGAGTGGCAGACAGACGGACAACGAAGTGATCCTATAAGGGTTCCGTTTTTCTTTTGAGGTGCGGAACCCTAAAAACACCACAAACTCACATTTTTTCACCCAAATAATAATCGAC
Organism: Cosmia pyralina; assembly: GCA_946251885.1. Classification (NCBI taxonomy): domain Eukaryota; kingdom Metazoa; phylum Arthropoda; class Insecta; order Lepidoptera; family Noctuidae; genus Cosmia; species Cosmia pyralina. The sequence continues at coordinate 21,938,592 of OX276346.1, forward strand.
AAAGTCATATTCCTGCTCCTTTATATACTTTTTACTTATGAAAAACTTCTACATTCCCTTGTACACGGAAATTGTTTTCAAACATGCGTTTCTTTTTACGGATGTGGCAGTTCCGCCATACTTATTTAATAATCTACCCTTATGGGCCAGCGAGCCTTTTTATGTGAGTTGGTAAATGTGAGATATTAGGGGCTCACACAATGTTGGCTTGAAACGAGACACTGGAGAAGAGTGGTCGGGCTTTTATTTCTAAGTCAAGTAGTAATATTGTTTATGTATTGTATGTTCTTTGCAAAAACTTTTCAGTGGTGCTTTAGAAGGCACAGTCATGTTTAGTAGAACATAATCTAAAAAAGAAATCTTTGATCTTTGACTAGTGATCTGTTTAGGAGTCATCAAACCCTAACATTATGCCAAAAATCAAATTCCTACGTCCCATAGATGTCGATAAAATCTCTGTGACAGACGGACAATAAAGTGATCTTATAAAGGCTTCTTTTTCCTTTTAGGTTAGCCTCGGTTAAAGCCTAAAAATTATGCACAAAATGATCGTTGTTTCATAATTCATCAGAATAAAGGAAAAAAAAATCTTTAGAATCTATCTATCTATCTTTTTCTTTAGAATTTAATCAACATGGCCACAACAGCTGGACTTTTCATTCTGAGAACAATTCGACACAACATAGCCATCACCTCGATCTCAATTTTAAATAGTTGCCTAGGCCGCTTTGCCGTCAGATTTTGAATAACTATTAATGATTTTTAGTTATTCCTTTTACATTAATTAACATAATCACAGTCCACAAAGCCCGAGCTGCATACGAAGTTCGGCGAACTACGTAAGCAGCTCGGGCTCTTGTCGGACGACTGTATGATGTATAATAAATAAATAATAATAAATAAATATGTTTGGACATATCACACAACGCCATCTAGCCCCAAGCTAAGCAACCTAATGCTTGTGTTATGGTAACGAGATGGCTGATAAACTACTTATATACATTTTTTTTTTTTGTAAATACATACATATTATAGATAGAAAAACACCCAGACTCGGAACAAATACTTGTAGGTCGTACAAATATTTGTTCCGTGCGGGAATCGAACCCGCGACATGCTGCGCAGCAGTCAATCGCTCAACCACTGCGCCAACTGTGTCATCTAAATTTATGTATAGACTTTAACATAACTATTATCACTAGGTACTAAATGCAATGACTAACTAACTAACTATACATATAAATACAAAACAAAAGGACACTTAGGCGTCGAAGTACTCGTCCGAATCGCTGTCATCCTGAAACGTGCCCAGAAGACTGGCAGCATTGCCACGTTGAATGGCAATGCAATTTTCTTTCCCAAATAAGGAGCCATCCCTACTATTCAATTAAATCAGTTGTTAAATCTCATTCTTAAGATTGGTGCTGATTGACTATTTAAAGACCTGTCGAACCACAAACAATTGGAGGTCATCTATCTTTATAAATATATAAATAAAAAGAGAAGTCCTGACGGACTGACTGACTGACTCATCAACGCCCAGCCCAAACCCTTGAACCTACACAGCTGAAATTTTGCACGGAGGTTCCCTTTATAATGTAGGCAAGGAATAAGGAAGGATTTCCCGGTAGTACGTTCCCGTGGGATATTTTCCGACATCCACGCGGCAAAAGTGAGTCTAATAATATGATGGCTGACTGTTATGTAACAGTCAGCCATCGTGTTAGACTCAGAGAAAAATTTGCTGTTCCCGAGTAACCGTATTGTAGCTCGGGACGCCACGTATTCGTAAAACATGTAAATTTTAATCGCTTAATGCAAATATATAGGGTGACTGGTAATTAGTGACCGATACCTAAACACATGATTGTGCTCGTGATAACAAACAACTGTTACTATGGGACCAAACTTGAAATCGCGAAAAAAAAAATCAGCTGCTCCCTACATTCATGTTCGCATAACTCGTAAAAAGTAGGGAGCAGCTGATTTTTTTTTCCGCTAAAAGTTGTTTGTTATCACGAGCACAATCATGTGTTTAGGTATCGGTCACTAATTACCAGTCACCCTAGTATATTTAAAAAAAAAATTAAATTCATAATTAATGCTGACCTAAATATAAAATTTTTCATTAATTATATTTTTAAATATAATTTGTTGAGTTATGTGATGAAAAATACAAAAGGTCTGTCAAGTATTTTATATTTAAAAAATATAAAATATTAACCCTTCCGTCAATGTACATTTTAGAGATCGTCATGTTTGTTAAATCGAATCCACACCTATTCCCCTTAGTGTCAGATAAAGTAGTAAGAAATAGACGCGACAATAGTAAGCTATGTATTCCGAGATCCAGAACAGCTCTAATGCGTAAAAGTGTATTCTGTATGGCGCCAACTCTTTACAATAAGCTGCCAAAACATTGGAGGGAATTACCCACTGAAAAATTAAGAAATAGATTAAAAAACCTTCTGTTAGAGAAAATCTATTACAGCACTGACGAATTCCTAACCGATAAATTAATTTGACTTTTATATTGACATCCTTATAATAACAGTTGCTTTGACATGTATTGCTTTAGTGGTATTTGTATATTGACATGTGTATTGAATTTATTTTAAATGAGTATTGTTTTTAGTTATGATTTTAGTTATGTTTTAGTTATGATTATTGTACTTTAGTATTCTACTATTTTGTTTTTAGTATGGTCTAAATTGGATTGTTAATTGCCATTTAATGAACGATTTTAAAATTGATGGATGCTGTCTAGAGTTCGATGTCTCATATTTGTACGCCGTTCAGACAAAACATGACTGAAGTCACAAAATTATATTTGTCATCTTGCATGCTATGTGTGTGTATACTCATGTTTTGAACAAATAAAATTATCTTATCTTATCTTATCTTATCTAACCGAATACCACAGCCTTATGAATTTGCAAGTGACTTGTCTCAAAATGGAATTAGTCAAAACCTTTTTCCCAAAAGGATCCTGTTTTAATATTGCACAATATTTTAATACCGACAAGCAGGAAGAAAGGCTCGTTTTTAATAACGTCATTTTTAATCAAAAGGCGCTTTTGTCATGTTTTCAATATAATATCTCGCATATCCATTTATTTGGTTTTTGTTAAAATGAAATTTAACAAAAACCAAATAAATGGATATGCGAGATATTATATTGAAAACATGACAAAAGCGCCTTTGTGAGTTTACATTATAAAAATTTTGCACGTAGGTAAACATTTGACATGTTGTTTATTTTTTTAGTTCAATAATACTTGCTATAGGTAAGCATGATGCTTGATGCATTTTCTAAAAGTTTTTAGTCAAAATCGATGTTTTAATTTAATTTTTTATAAATTTTTTTATCATTTTTTATTTTTTTATTTTGTTATAATGGTCTAAACTCTAAATAGTAACAGATTGATATCAGTATTTTTAGTCATCTGAAGTAAAGGAATCCATCTACAATGTGTCGTTTTGCATCCTCGTCAAACAGGGTGTGATACAGAACCTTAAACCGAACAACTTTCTCCATGGGACCAACATCATAATCGCGAAAAATTTTCAACTATCCCATAGAAAACTTCAATACCTACTCGACGCAAATGTATGGGACGGCTGATTATTTTTTAGCGATTACGATGTTGGTGCCACGGAAAAAGTCTATACCATACCTACCCTTAAATTTAACGAGGATGCAAAACGACACGTTGTATAGCTAACAAAAAGTAGGTAAGATAAAAAAAAAACAAAGGGCTTATAAAAAGGGTTATTATTATGAAAAGCTACGGAACTAATTAATTACCATACCTACGTAAGGGAAAGTACAGTCATTTTTGCTAATTAGAGGATGCATCCAATAACAGCTTTGGTTTGTGGTGGACGGTCCTTTGTACTTTGTGAAATAAAATGATGTTAACAATGTAAATTAATTAAGTTCTCCTTACATAACTTAGGAGTACGTAGGTAAGGGGTAAAGGCGAATATACAAGTATCTCCCGAGCCCCCAACTCATGGCAGAGCTTGTCTAGTCTGAAATGACGCGCCCCACTACTTAAATTTGTATACGTACACGACGGTAAATGACAGTAGGCGCACCCAACTGTCTTATTTACCGTAGTGTAGACAAGCACAGTGGACTACCTCTGCTAGAAGAAATAGTGGGGCTTTAGTCACTAGCAGTCCAACATAATCCTCCGTTCTTACTAGACGGAGGGTATCCTTGAGGATTTCCAAACAAAATAAAAAATAAATTCACTTTAAAAAGGTAAAAACCGACTTCAAAAACGTAAAATGAATAAAATAATTTTCCTGAAGTCGGTGCCAAGCTAAGGCACCTTAGCTTGGCACCGACTTCAGGAAAGTTATTTAGTTCTTCAGTGCATACTGAACAACTGAAAACACCGACTTCAGAAGCTGTTAGTTTTTTACGAAAGTTATTTTATTCGTTTTACGTTTTTGAAGTCGGTTTTTACTTTTTTAAAGTGAATGAATTTCTTCCATTTTTAGTTGAATATACAATTACACAAGCCCAAGACGAACGAAAAGAAGAATCATCAAAATCCGCTTAGAAATGCTGGAGATACAGTACGTTTATGCATATAACTTTGTACATAAGAATAATTACCTAATATATTATATATCAAAACTTTTCTGAAAGTATGCAGATCACGTTAGTGAAAGAATCATCAAAATTGGTTCATCAGTTTTTGAGAAAATCGCGGACATACAAACATACATACATATGGGTCGAAAACAGAACCGCCTTTTTTGAAGTCCGTTAAAAAGGTAAGGCTCAATTTAATTTTGCTATCTGCACATTGACAATAATTGGTGCAAGATAATGATAACTTAGTGTTATGTGACTTGACATGAAATGTTGGGGATTTATATCAGTTTTTTACCCGACTACGTCAAAGAGGAAGGGTTATGCAACTTTACCTACCACCAAGGACAGAAGACACTATTTACTCACGTTAAGTTCGCGCATTGGTCATGAATTAACAGTTGTACTATAGTTATTAACAATTAATACCACTTTGTAAATTATTGTTATAAAAATGTAACAATGGGCGAAAAATTTAATCCAATTCTCCATCTGTATGCTTATGCACATCCGGTGTAACCTTGCTGACCAGCCATTTTTTAGGGTTCCGTACCTCAAAAGGAAAAACTGTCTGTCTGTCAGTCTGTCAAGACCCTTTTTCTCAGGAAAGCGTGGAAGAATTAAGTTGAAATTAATATGAAATACGTAGGTCTATGGTCTCTTGAAGTTCTAAAAAAATCAAGTCAACGCAATAAAAAAATACCGTCATTTATGCGACATATTTTGATACTCGCAAGTAAATAAAACCTATAGGGTACTTACTTCCCGCTGACCTAGAATAATAAAATTTGGCAAGCAGCATGGTCTTACAGCACAAAGGCAAAAGTCCTAAAATTGTTAATTAGTAATTTTATCACATAAAAAAATGTTTTTTGGGATTACAATCTTAAGTTTGTTTTTGGGATAAAAACTTTTCAACTACGGAACCCTTCATTGTGCGAGGTACGACACGCACTTAGTCGGTTTTATTTGAGCTCTTCTCCCATAACTCGTTTCGACACGATAGAATAAGAAAAATGTCAAAACATACTCACACCCGGTTTCTGATTTGAGAAAAGTAGCAAATCTCAACTGATTATTCTCAAATACATAAGTATGCGCTTAAGTTTTTTGCGTTTCACAAGTTAAAATCGAATTTCGTCAAACCATAATCAACTGATCATTTACTTAAGTATTCCTGATCAAAGCTAACACGTTCCAATTTAAATTCGAAAACCGGTACTTTTCAAAAACTCATAATATTACATCATTTTATTCTTATAAAATTAAAACAGACTTAAAAAGTAAGTGAATTTTATATAACGGCATAATTTCAACAAATTTATGTTATTAGAGTTGCTAATGCATATTTTAGCAATTTAATATATGTATATTTTAGCAATTCGACGTGTTTCTATGAACCGAATCGTGAATGTCAAACTGAAAGTAAATAAACACAAGTTTTATTGGAATTCTGTTTTATACCAATTAAAATGGATAGAGATAAGAAAAAGAGATCGCCTAGCTATACTCTAGAGAAGAAAGAAAATCTTCTTTCAATAATAACAAAGTAAGTACATAATAACGAGATAATAAAGTATAATGTTTCATCATCATCATCATCATAATTTCAGCCGAAAGACGTCCACTGCTGGACACAGGCCTTCCCCAAGCACCGCCACTTCGATTGGTTCTATGCTTCCCGCATCCAGCGGATTCCTGCGGCCTTTACAAGGTCATTGGTCCACCTTATGGGAGGTCTTCCTACGTTACGTGTTCCGGTACGCGGTCGCCACTCCAGAACCTTCCGGCCCCTACCTAATGTTTACCAACATATCATTTAACGTTTATTTATTATTGCTTCAGATACCAAAGTGTAATAGAATGCAAAAGGACAGGGGCATACCATATCCACAAGAAATAGGAAGCCTGGAAGTGCATTACTAAAGCCATAGCCTCTGTCTCTTGATAACGTCAGGGAGACGTTATCTCTCCGAAACTGTTCACCGCTGCACTGGAGGATGTCTTCAAGGTTCTGGACTGGAAAGGGCTAGGCATCAACATCAATGGCGCGTACGTCACTGACCTTCGGTTTGCCAACGATGTAGTAATCCATGGCTGAGACTATGGAGGAGCTCAGTACAATGCTCGATGACCTCAGCAGAGCTTCCGAAAGAGTGGGTCTTAAAATGAACATGGATAAGACAAAAGTCATGGCAAATGCCCATGTAGCTCCCACTCTCATGAAGATCTTAGACACTACACTCGTTCGTTCGAAGAGCGTTTGGGAAGCTTTCCTATAGAATCAAAAACCGGTCAAGTGCGAGTCGGACTCGCGCACGGAGAGTTCCGTACCATTTTCTACAAAAACGGCAAAAAAAACACGTTTGTTGTATGGGAGCCCCCTTAAATATTTATTTTATTCTGTTTTTTAGTATTTGTTGTTATAGCGGCAACAGAAATACATCATCTGTAAAAATTTCAACTGTCTAACTATCACGGTCGGTATCATGAGATACAGCCTGGTGACAGACGGACGGAAAGCGCAGTCTTAGTAATAGGGTCCCGTTTTACCCTATGGGTACGGAACCCTAATAATAATTTTAATTTTGAATAATCATAAATCTTTAGTTACATCAACATACTATTTCCTTTATTTCATTAAATATGTACATATAAATTACATTTTTATATAATATAATGTAAAAATATAAAAAATAATAACGCACTGGTATCTGGAACAGGGTCCAAGCTACCGGCGGTCAGGGCTCCAGAGAGAGGAACCTCCTAAAAATGCCCGCCGTGTCCAGAAGTACCGCTTTCTGAATCAGGCCCTTAAATCCAGCTGCCCAACGAGAGCCTCCTTAGGTGTTAGTCGAAGCTCTTGGTAATAAGCCATTGGCTGATACGACTATCGGCACAATGATCGCTGAGTACACCACTATATCAGGCTTATTGGCAACAATAGTCCTGTCAGTGATGATGGATCAATCCCAGTACAATGTGATATTTCCATTATTGAGAACTGGGTCGGACACACACCTATAGTACTGTACTTCCGATTCTACAAGGCTGTATTATAGAGCAAAAATGTATTTTTTTAATTTTTATGTAACCGATTAAACTAGGAGTAATTAAAAATATTACAATACCTACATTTTTTTATTATAATACTATTGTAATATTAAAACTTTTATTGGGTGAAATAATTTTGTACTATGGATGTTCTGGCAGCAAAATTTTGGGTATTTGACACTTGAGGTAATGGTTCATCACTTTCTTCTTGTACATGTTCATCATATTCCATGATGTAGTTATAAAGATGAAGAGTCATATTATGAAGAACAACACACGCCACAATCACCTTCAATACTTTTGGAAGTTTTAACTGCATTCCTGCGTGTAGGCATGGAAATCATCTTTTAGGAACACCAAAACAGATTTCAATTGTGTTTCGTGATGCTATCTGGGATCTGTTATAGGCTTCTTGGGATAGAGAGGCAGGATTTAAAAAGGGTTTCATGAGATACCTAAGGCATGGGTAACCACTATCTCCGAGAATAAGGTATGACCCAAATCTGCCAGCTTCAAAATGCGTTGCAAGTGGTGAGTCGTTCCAAATAGTAGTGTCGTGTACGGAGCCTGGCCAACGTGCAATGACACTAGTTATTTGTAAATTAGCGTCACAGATGGCTTGAACGTTTATAGAAGAAAAACCTTTTCTGTTCCTATACAGCTCAGCTCTGCTCCCTTCTCGTGAATTTGTTTTTACATGAGTGCAGTCTACAGCACCTATGACTAGGAAATCCAGCTATGTCAAAAAATCGTGCCGCCACTGATGGTCTCTCCTGCGCAGTGGGCATACGAACATATTGCCGTCTCAACAATGCTATGGCACTAGTCACCCTTTCTACCACGCGGCACACCGTCGCCTTGCTCACATTCACGATGTCCCCCACAACAGCTTGAAAGCTACCAGTCGCATAAAGCCTAAGAGCTATTAGTAGCTGAATATGGGAGAAATACAGTCCTGCCGTTGAATACGACAGGTTAGTTTAGGCTTTATTTTGTTCAAAATAAACCGAACCGACTCCTTCGAAAAGCGGAATCGACTCTTAAATTGTTCATCGCTTAGCGTGATGAACAAGCTAGGCTGATGTAGGACATCAGCCTAGCTTGTTCATCCCTTCCTAGCTATTCTTCTGCGCGGTTTTCTGCGTTGAGGCATCTCCAAAGACGACAGGGAAGTATCGTCGTCACTCATTATGATCAAAATCACTAGTTATTATATAGCTGATTACAGTTTGAATAGCCGAAATTGGTGTGTCAACTTTCAACTGCTCAACTTGACGTTGATTATGCTTTGAGTATTGTCAAACACATTTTTCTTAGTTCAGAAACGCAACTGACGGCCTTAAGCATGAGTTAAGCATGCTTTCTTTCAAATTTGAGTAAATGATGTTATATTACTCAAATCATGATTAGAGTTTAAAAAAACTTAATTCAGAAACGAAAAAATGTTTAAGTTATACTTAAGTACAGATTAGGACGTTCTCAACTTCAAATTCTCAATTCAGAAACTGGGTGTCAGTCATGCCAGAAGTGAAAACTTGACAGTGCGTACACATACGTCACATTGGCATGTCGCGTGATGCGTTACGTGACGCGAACCGATAATTTTTGCCCCTACCAAAAATTTCTCAACGCACCTGAAGAAGTTTTCACTTCAATAAAGAATACACCTACTCCATCCTACTCTTAAATAAATGCACATAATGCACAAAGACTTGGTATACAAAAATAAACTTATTACATTGAGAACAACGCGGTGTTTTTCTTTATTCCCGACGTTCCGTGCAGGCCTCTGATGAAACGCAAACACAACAGTCAAGTTACACACATCAAAAGTGTCTAGGGATCAAGCATTTTTATGCGGATTTCTTGAGATTGAGATGTGGCTTTGTAATAAATTTATGATTTTATAAATTTATATGGATCCTTTTTGGTGCATTTCATAATTTGAATCAGGAACTGTGAATCAAATTCGAGTAAAAGATGAAAATCAGCTGTCAATATTTTCCCTATAAAAACATACAACGCATTGAAGACATTATTAGTGCTACTGTTTCCCTACTACTGATTAAAACCAACGTTATTATGGAGCGGCGACGTCATTTAAGCAGGGAAGAAATGCTCAGAGCCGTGGGAATGATAGAAGCTGGTTCCCGGCAACGTACTGTGGCTTTAGCTCTGAATACAAGTCAGAGTGTTATCAGTCGACTTTGGACACGTTACCGAAGCACTGGTACCGTGGCTGAGCGCCATGGAGGACGGTATCGCTGCACCACACGGAGACAAGACCGATACATTCAAATCTTAACTCGAAGAGCTCCAACTATAACCGCCATGATGTTAGCCGTGAGGCTTCATCACTCTTCAGGGAACTTAATTAGCGACCAAACAGTCAGAAACCGCTTGCATGAAGTGAACCTTCATTCCCGAAGACCGCTACGGGTACCACCTATAGCAATGCACAATCGTAGGATTCGATATCAATGGGCTCTTGAACACAGAAATTGGGCAGAAGAACAATGGCGTTTCGTGTGCTTTTCTGATGAGTCTCGTTTTGGTATGAGACCGGATACAAGACGTATACGACACTGGAGAACCCCTGGACGCCAACAGCGATTAAAATCCTGCCAGGAAGTCCATCCTTATAGTGGTGGAACCATCATGGTATGGGCGGGTATTTGGATCGGCGGAAGAACTGAGTTGATTTGGATCAGAGGCAACCTCAACGCTCAAATTTATGCTGAGACGATTGTATCAGACGTCATCGTTCCTCTACAAGTGCAAATCGGTCCCTTATTTCAGTTAATGCATGATAATGCACGACCGCACACCGCAAGAGTTGTAAGACAGACTCTCGCCGCAGCTAACATCAATGTCCTGCCCTGGCCTGCTCAGTCGCCAGACTTGAACCCGATTGAGCATGCATGGGATATGCTACAGAGAAGAGCTCTGCCGAATATGGAGGGTATCCAGTCGCAAGAAGACCTTTTTTTGTTGTTGCAACGAACATGGGCGGCCATTCCACAGCGTGATTTGGATGAACTCATTTTGAGTATGCCAAACCGATGTTCTTGTGTTGTTAGTGTTCGCGGTTGAAACACGGATTATTAATTGTTTAAGTTACCCAATAAAATTTTAAAGAAAACTGTTATTTCAGTCTTTTTTTCGAACTTTAATGTTAGTGGTTCAAATGTCAAAAATCCCTTTATTAGGAAAATGGCAAATTTCTTTATTAATGCAAAGGTGACTTGGTTTATCGTTACTGTGACAAACGAAAACACTTTATTTGATGAATCCTTAAAGAAAATTTTAATTAATATCAATCAGGAGAAAAGTTATTGCAAAAATATATGTTGATCCCTAGACACTTTTGATGTGTGTATATTAAATCGGGGAAGACATCTTTCCGTTTATGACAAACGAGTATTTTTATGCGTCGTGAGTACTTAGAACATATTAAGTTATTAATGTCTGGAATACCTGCTGCGTGTGTCAAATTTCATTCAAATTGGTTTTGCCGTTTGGCTGTTATTGCCCATTTTCGTGCTCAAATTCCATCTCGATGTTTTCAAGAAAATCGTAAGTATGTGACAATCAGCCGGATGCAACACAGATGATACAAGATGTTTCATTTTCCTAGGTCATCATCTTCTGATAGCCTTTTCCCAACCATGTTGGGGTCGGCTTCCAGTCCGTCCGAATGTAGATGAATACCAGTAATAATATTAGCAATTTTACATGGAGTAACTGCAAATCTGGCCTCCAAAACCCAGTTACTGGGTAATACATACCCCTTGATACTTGGTGAGACTTACGGGCTTCTAACTTCCTATTTCCACACTGACAAAAAAAGAAATGTTTGAATCTTGATTACATACACGAGATGCATATTCAATTTTCAGATGCATCTATTCTCTCAATTCGTTTCCATATTTTACCAAAACCCTTGACCTGATTTATGTGACCCAATAAATCTTTCAGAGGAAGGCAGCTTCCAACTCTATCCAAATCATCTTCGTTTCCAGTTCAGTAACATTTGTTCCGTAAAGGTCGATCATTCGATAGTACTAGCAAAATATTTGAAACTCATGCAAAATCAACTTGCGCTCCAAAAAACCGCATTTTTAAGGCGACTGGCACGTTTTGTTTTTACTCGCCTTAAGATGGAACAGGTTAATTGAGAAATAAGAGTTTTATAACGTTGAAGGAATTGCTATTTTCAACCGACTTCAAAAAGGATGAGGTTCTCATGTATGTTCCCCGATTACTCGAAGATGGCTAGACCGATTTGGATTTTTTGTGTTTTATTCGAGAGGGTATACATCACAGTTGGTCCCATATAAAATTGATTAACTTTGCGTTGGTAGTTTTTGAGTTAGCTTCAATAATACGTATATATCCCCACTTTATATGGATGATGTTCTAGTTTGTTTTGCAGGTAGTGGTATTAGAATTTGTATGGGGTAGGTACCACAACTAAAAAGTGAAAAATATAAAAAATAACTTAAACTTTTTAGTTGTGGTACTTACCCCACACAAATTCAAAAACTTTTTTACAAAAAAAACTTTTTTACAAAAAAATACAACCGACTTCCAAAAACAACACTACAAAGTGAAAAATAACTTTAATTTCGGAAGTCGGTGTCTGATTAAATGTATTTTCGTTGTTGCCACCGACTTCCGAAATTAAAGTGATTTTTCACTTTGTAGTGTTGTTTTTGGAAGTCGGTTGTATTTTTTTGTAAAAAAGTTTTTATTTTTCACTTTTTAGTGGTTCACCTGTGCTTACCCCTTCACAGCGTACTGGCGTGATGTTATGTTATGAACTGGTGTGAACAACAAACAGACATGAGATTTCAGCAATCCCAGTCCATTTGCTATCATTTATTGAGGAGTTCCGTTGCCTATCTCAGAAGTTCTTCATCAGATCTTCACCAAATTGAAATGGGGCCACTCCAAGAAAGTACTCTTCCAAAAACTATCCAAATCGCTTCAAGTGTGCCTATAAAATTGGAAGATTTCTCTCTATTTCTCCAGGATCCCATCATCAGACCCTGACTTCATGATCATGGGACCACCTGGGAAGTATACCCTTTCAAACAAAAAAAAAATAATCCAAATCGGTCCAGCCATCTTCGAGTAATCGGGGAACATACATAAAAAAAAAAAAAAAAAATAAAAAAAAAGGTTCCGACGAATTGATAACCTCCTCCTTTTTGAAGTCGGTTAAAAATACAACAGACTTCCAAAAACAACACTACAAAGTGAACAATAACTTTAATTTCGGAAAATTAAAGTTATTTTTCACTTTTTTGTAAAAAAGTTTTTATTGAAATAACTCGACTACCCCAACAATTTAATATGTAGGTATATTTATTCACCACTGGTCAAGGCTTTGGAGCAACCCAACCTCAATTTAAACGACTGTCCTGACTTTACAAAATAAACAAAATGTTTTAAAAGCTACGATATATTCACACATTTAAATAATATTAACAACCTGCGTGTCACGATGCCGTAACAAGTACGAGTAGAATTACATCGTAATTTAGAAGGTAATCTACTGAAACTTTAAATAAAATAATGAAAATATTTTATAAATAAGTAAGACCTGTTTTAAATCACACTGTTTACTGTAACATGAAAATTCCAAAGGTGTATTATTATGAAGCATAATGTATCATTTGAATAAGGTGCTATAAAAATATCTTCTACGGCTGTATTGGTAGAGTAGGTATTGGTGTATTTATATAGATTACAATAGTGATAGACTAAAATACAGATCCAGACAGCGACTTCCGAAATTAAAGTTATTTTTCACTTTGTAGCGTTTTTTGGAAGTCGGGTTTTTTTTTTTTTTTTTTTTGTGAAAAAAATTTAATTATTTTACAAGCTTTTATTTAGTTTCACCTGTCCCGGTGTCTGTCTGTAATCAAATCTTGCAAGTTAAATTTGACCCACTTTCCAGTTTCCGAATGAGCTGAAATTATACATGCATAAGTAAATCGAATGACAATGCAATATTATTATGACATGGAGCTGGTCTGATGATGGAGTCGGAAGGTGGCCATGGGAACTCGGTAATAAAACGACAGAACGCTATCGAGTTTGGGCTCGTTTGATTTGTCTTGACAAAGACTGGTCATAGATGATATTGACAAGACTTATTAAAGCTTGTATAATTTTTTAATAATAATACACTTGCTCTCTTCTCCTCTTACACAGGGTGTCTAAATCTCTTTTTATCTACTTTCTTATTGCAGGTCTGCTGGAAGAAGTTTTTTTTTTAGCGTGGAGAATTGCTCATGTATTCTGCACTACCACGGGGAGATAGCGCAGTTATGTGGGACTCCAACCCACTAAAACTCCACGGTGTCCTCCTCTGCCACTTATGGCGGGAACACGGGCACGCGTTAGCACTCATCCGCGAACCCGCCACGGCTGTCCGTCACCGGACCCTCCTCTGGGGAGTACTCCCCATCACCGGCGCACCAGAACACATTGCACTCCGTGACCACCCCAGAGACTAAACCAGCACATGGGGGCCAGACGATCCCGTGTCTGGGCACTCTTGGTCCCCCTGCGACGGGTGAGGTCAGTGGCCCCACCGCCTACCACTTTTCTTACTTTCTCACTTTTTTTATCACTTTTCGGCCGCAGAGGATAGGAAGAGCGGCTAACGCCATACCGATACTCTTTCTCCCCTGCGGCCCCACCGCGTCCGCCAGCAGACGGTGGTAACCTCGTCAAGGCCGCGGAAGGTAGGAAGAGCGGTGCTCCACAATACCAGCACTCCTCTCCCGCCGCGGCCTCCAACCCTTAGCAGTGATACCTCCCATACGACATCGCGGGCCGCCTCAGTTGCGATGTCGCCCAAGCGGCACCGCAACCTACTTATTGGCCGCTACGTCGTCAGCTTATCGACAAAAGCCCTGACGAGCGGCCCCTCCTCGAGTTTCTCTTCGCTTCACCGTGGGTGACCAAGCCACGCCTACTGAGCCCCCCCACCCCCGCCTCGACAATGCGGGAACCCATCTCGGGGGTTCTGTCTACTCCTACTACTAAGGACACGAATCTATCTGTGTAAGAATAGACAGAAACACATTAGCGTTTATAATATAACGAGCCGTGTGCCTGATGGGATTTCCTATCACTAATTTCTCAGGAGCCTAAGTCAGGAGCCAACTTATTAAGATATTTGCGATCGTTATCCATACTAAAGTTAGAACATAACGGGTACAGCAACTAACTTTTACTTATAAACAGCTAAGTACCAACTTCCAAGTTTCTAATTTCAAAAATTACGAATTTCCATACAAACTTCCATCCGCTATGTATCCCCATTAAGAGGTGAATTATCAAAAATCCTTCCTTCGTTATACAGGACGAAATTGAATTCATGGGCATCCCTTTTAAGGGATCATTGTACTCTTAGTTATGAACAACTTTTACTATGGGACTAAACCTGAAATCGCGAAAAAATCTGTTGTCTACATTATGTTCGCATAACTCGTCAAAATATAAGGAACAGCAGATTTTTTTTCGCAATTTCAGGTTTGTTCCCATAGTAAAAGTTGTTCATAATGATGAGTACAATGAACCCTTAAAAGGATGCCCATGAATTCAATTTCACCCTGTATATGGAACTCTTGTGCATTTGAGTTTTCATATCCATAGTTTTTGGTTTAGGCTGTTCACTGTCTGTCAGTCAGTGAATTTAAGATTTATATTAAGGCATAGCAGCTCTACTCGCCTTAAGTAGAAAAATAGTAAAGAGAACATCACTTCCATGGGACAACAAAATTCAGCAAATATAATGTAACTATCCATTATTAGTACCTTTAATTATAATCCCTCTACCTATTCGAAACTATATTTATTCATTAAGCCTAGCACTATCTGCTACGATAGCCCATAAGTTTTAAATGCCCGGCTCCAATTACTAAGCTGACCTATCGATCGTTCTAGAAGCTACAGGGCTTGAAAGCGGCACTTTCTACCGCCAAATCCTATCTACTAGGTACGACAAAGATCTAAATTTTATGAGTTCACTCGATAACGTTTTCTTGTACTTACGTACGTCTTGTCGACTGATTTATTGTGCTTAAGAAAGGACGTTAATGTACCTCTCGTACGTGCTAGCTTATTGATACCTAGAAATGTGCGTCCGGTCGAGTAAAATACAGGGTAAGTGGCAATCTTTTAAGGGGGCATTGTACTCATCATTATGAACAACTTTTAATAAGGAAGCAAACCTAAAATCGCGAAAAAAAAAATGTTGTTCAGTACATTTATGTTTGCATAATTCGTTAACATGTAGGAAACAGCAGATTTTTTTTTCGCGATTTCAGGTTTTTTCCCATAGTAAAAGTTGTTCATAATGATGAGTAGGTACAATGAGCCCTTAAAAGATTGCCACTGTTTACACTTACACACTATATACTATCGTGTTCCACTTTCCTTGCAAGCTAATGCTGAAGTATATAATATGCTTTTGAAAAGGGCATACCGAGAACTTTTAAATAAATAAAAGGATGCTCTGTATTACGTGGACAATAAACTATTTTCTTTTTCTATTTTCTATGTTCTCATTGCTCTAATGAAAATAAAATAGGTAAGTACATGTAGTGCTAGGCATAAAGATTGCGAAATCCATCCGTTTTTGAAGTCATACCGCTTTGGAATGAAACTACATGCCAAAGTATATATTATATGTGTGTGTTTGTGTTTTATTTTACATTTTTAATTTTTTAATGTTTATTATGTTACTTTTATATGCTCCTTTTTCCTTTTTTTACTGTATTTCCTGTGCGTGTCCCTCATAAAATATTTTTCTTTTCTTTCTTTCTTTTTTTTTCTTTTTTCTGGATAGTATAGCCAAGGTGGGTCTCTTCAAATCAAGAGTGAATTCTGGGAATAGAGTTGTACGGTAAAAACATACACTACCGACGACTAAGCATTTTTACGTAACTTCATTAATTAATATTAATTGAGCAATTAGTACACTATTAGCGGTCATCGCGTGCGCTCCCTCTCTACTTTAGATTTATAATAACCTTTGGTCCGTTAAATACATTTCTTTTACCTTTAACGCAGCAGTATCATTGACTATCTTCCAACCACTCCTCCCTCCCCCCCCCCCCCCCCTCCTCCTCCTCTCTCCTTCTTCTTCTTCTACAAGCGTACTCCTAGCTAAACATGCAATACTGTTGACCGCAAAAAGAAATGTTGATCATACGCGATGCTTTTTCAATTTAATATGAAAAATGACAATCAAAATATTTGTTTAGGTACAACAATTTGTCCATTTCACAGAAGGTAACTACGCTGAAACAGATTCCATCAGTTTTTCCTGGAAGGTTGAAATTCACGGCACTTTCAGTTTATTTTTAAAACTAATACCCGCTTAACACTCTGTAATGTAACACATAGAACTTGAACTAAACAAGGAAAAACGTAAACTTTGGTATTGTTTTGATACTCCCCAAACTTCTCCTTTTGGTTGAATAATAATGAAATACGTGATAAATCTTCGGGAATTTATTTCGCCGCCCATTACACCCGCAAATGTGAGGTGAATTCACAGCATTAGATGGATTCTCGAGCGAGACCGCTGCTTTTCAAGGTTTTGTATGTTGATAAAAGCTTTCGTGATCATTTTATTGATTCAGTCGAGATTTCCTTGTATAGACAACATACGAGATGGGTTCTAAGAAAAGAAAGATAAACAAAAATAATAAGTATGAAAAAGTTTGCAAGAAAAAAATTGAATGTTAACCAGGGTGAAAGTCGGGTTTTTCAAAGCAAAATGTTTTTTGGATAAACCAGTTATCAAGAAACATGTCGTTACAGATAATTTTAGGTAGGTAGGTTTGTAACTATGAGCAGTAGGTAGTAGGTACTCATGTATCTAAAATCTACCTACTGTTCATAGTTACAGAAAAAAAATTAAACATTTCAACTATAATAGGAGGGTTGGCGTATCCATGTGGATAAAAACCCTCTATTAACTTTTAAGAAATAAAAAAAAATAAAAAAACTATAATAGGAATTCAGACGGCATTCCAAACTGTTGTATCTCGCTTCATTTTACATACAGCATTATAAAATTCAAATAAACACTAACACAAATATGAGTACTCAGTACAAGAACATATTTGTTTCTCCCGAGTTCTGAGTATGTACATGAGATATTGCTTTGTTGGAGGCAAGTGGCCTTGACGATATAGAACAGCCAACAAGAGGACAGCACATTTTATTTTACTAGCACTTCACCCGCGACTTCGTCCACGTTTATTTCGTACTTTCTTCTACGAACTTAAACAAGGTGATGGAGTTTAAGTGAAGCCACCCTCTGTAAAGGGTAGATTTAGCAAATTATTCATTACGATCTGTATTATTTACATAAATAAGTATTTGTGCCAAATTTTTAAATCGAAGGATCTCCGATCTTTCAAACAAATTAAATGTTTGATTTTTGAAAAATCCTTTGGTGCGGGCTCCTTTAGATTATTTAAATCAATTTTGGAGTTAATCGATGTAAGTACGAGTAGTAAAAACCTCCCCTTACAACTGAACATCCAGTTAAGTAGTCGCAAATTAAATCCTTTCTTGGTACTTACCCCTTCGTTTTAAACTACAACTTCTGTCCAAAATTCAAGTTTCTATCTTTAGCGGTTTGCGAGCTGTACGAGTCTTACGAGCATACCTTGTTCATTTAAATCATCATCTGCCGAGCCTTTTCCCAACTATGTTGGGGTCGGCTTCTATTCAAACCGGGTGCAGCTGAATACCAGTATTTTACATGGAGCGACTGCCTATCTGACCTCCACAACCCAGAACTGGGTAATACGATACCCCTTGGTAAGACTGGTTGTCAGACTTTCGGGCTTCTGACGACCTGTAACGACTGTCAAAGATCCACGAATGACAGCCGGGACCAACGGCTTAACGTGCTTTTCGAGGCACGGAGGAGCTTCGGTATGTAAAGACGGTCACCCATCCACGGACCGACCCCGGCAAGCGTAGCTTAACCTGATGGATCGACCCGTGAGGCTGTTATTACTTAGCCACGAGCCCCTCACCCTGTTCATTTAAATATTATATAATAATTATTATTATAGACTAGCTGACCCGACAGACGTTATCCTGTCTAAATTTCAATAATGCATACAAAATTCCGATAGAAAATGCACTTTAAATTTCCCGGCAACTTAATTCCAATGTTTCTCTTCGTAAGAACCTTCCTCGGATTTTCAATCAATCAATCAATCAACTCAGCCTATCGCAGTCCACTGCTGAACATAGGCCTCACCCAGGCTGCGCCACAACACCCTGTCCTCTGCTTTCCGCATCCAGTCTGTCTCAGCCACTTTCTTCAGGTCGTCGGTCCATCTAGCTGGGGGGCGTCCCACACTACCCTTCCCGATACGTGTCTAAACTCCAAAAATCGTCTGCTCCACCGGCCATCGGCCCTTCGACAAACATGGCCAGCCCACTGCCACTTCAGTTCGCTTACTCTCCAAGCTATATCGGTTACTCCGGTTCTTTTCCGGTTAACTTCATTTCTGATTTTATCCTTTTAACTCCGAGCATAGCCCGCTCCATAGTGCGCTGAGCGACCTTGAATTTGTGGACCAGCCCGACTTTCAGCGCCGTATGTCATAACGGGCAGGACGCACTGGTTGAAAACCTTAGTCTTCAAACATTGCAGGATATGTTACGAAAAGACTTGACAAAGTTTTCCAAACGCTGCCCAACCCATCGCATTTTAGCGAATATTAAAAAAAAAATTGCAAAATTTGGTCCAGCCGTTCTCGAGTTTAGCGCTTGGCAACACATTTAGCCATTCATTTTTAAATAAATAGATATCTCTTTCCTTTCTCATATTGCACTCAAGGCATTTCGTATCATTTTGTGAATAAAAATTGAAAATTATGCGACTAATTTTCATTTTATTAAAGCCCTGCTCGAAAGTAGGAGCTCTTGTAGAGTAATTTTAAGATAGGCTAGGCTGGCCCACTGTAAATTAAGGTTTAATACCAGCAATTAATTTTGGAGTGGCGTTTGGAAGTAGTTAGGCTGAAAATTTACAGTTGATGTCCATTTGACCTAGAAAGTATTCAGAATAAGTTATATAGAAAATAGAATATATTAAATTCTTCATCTAATGCTAAACCAACAACTGGTTTTTTCCATTCGTTTTCCTTAATAGGAGCAAAAAAGTAGGTGTGTTTTATTTGACTTCTATCAATATGAATTAAATAGTTATTATTTTGGTTTTTGTGTATAAGAAGAGGCCTTTGCCTCTCAGTAGGACAATAATAGGCTGGTATTTTTTTGTTTTTTTTTTTTATTATTCAAAACAGTCTACACACATTATTTAAATTTTAAACATACCATACAAACCATCGCGGGTTGGACAGCGATATGTATTATTATTGTGGAATTATTCAGTCATACATTATGTTTTCCTATTAATCACTGGTTATTAAAATGGTGACTACAGACTCTTCAATTTCAGTGATATGTATCCCAAAAATTACTTTCATTTGTTGAAAGTAATTTGGTCGGATGTTCTGTGAGTCAGATTATAAAATCTTACTCGTGGCTCGTGGAGAAGATGTTAGTCGATGATAATTAAAATGATACCTATTGTTTTTCTTGTACAAATTATTTTTACTAACGTTTTTACTGTGTCTATGTTTTGATTGATTTTATTGTTGTTGTTGACTTAAACAACAACAACCAAATACTTAAGATCAATTAAATTTTGGCTGTAGTTTAGTTTAGCTTTTAAAATAATGGCTTTGCTTTTACCAAAGCTAATCGCTATTAATGTTTTGCCACAACAGTACAAAAATTAAAAAGGAAATGAAAATACTAAGTACGTCAACTTATTGTACCAGTCACTTTCATCATCTTGACGACTTCAACGTGAAATTAATCGCGAAAGAATCATACACAGTTAAAACCGACATTAGACACGCGTTGAACAATTGTCTATGTTTTTGTGGTAAGGCCCCTAATGTTTTTACACCCTTAAAATCGATTTTTTTTTTTTCAGCAGAAACATTCTTCTTTCGCACAAAATATCTCTCTTTCTTTTACCCGACGCTCATAATAGTACAGTAAAACATCATACGTATATTCAGGGCTCCTCAACCGGCCCAAAATAAAATAATTTCCGAGGCATGAATAAATACTCAAATATAGTTTCTTTTATTATCTTTTTGCTCAAGTGTGAAAAGCCTATCAAAGCTACGTAGACGATTCTGTCGATACGTCATGTGGGTTCCGTGAAAGCGTGCATATCCTGCACCAGAATAACCGAACGAACGGGACAGCGGCGACGGCGGCCATGATGTTTTAAGCCGTGCGGTTTCATGATAGTTTTTGTTTTTAAGTTTAGGCTTTATTTTCACATAAGTATTTGCAACTACACTGTACTATATTTTGCAACTGTCGTTCTGTAACTTTGTACGTAAGGAAATCTTTGATCGTAATTGTTACGCTTTTCTAGACATTGATGTCAAAGATAGATGGATAAACTAGTTTCAAATGCAAGTTTCGAGAACTTTATTGTGACCTGATACAGCATAAAATTAAGCAGGTATAACAAAACATGCCCTAGACTAGACAATATTTTATTAAGGGGGGAATTTCACCAATGAAACTAAACGCGTTAAGCACCATCAAAACTACGTTCAGTTTCATCGGTGAAATTATCCCTTAATTGGTTAGAGAAGACTAATCTAAATTCATTCCAAAGTGATGGTATAAGAACACAGAATGCAGTAACGTTCTATGATGTATTATAGCATAAACTAGTTGCTAAAACGATTCACGTTTCATGGATGTTATATACGATATTAGAGTCGGCAAACGCACAGAGGCAGGAAACGATCGCTATCAGCTGTTCTAACTTACGACTGCAAATACCCGATAATTATGTGTTTGCGCAACTTCACTTACCCTGAATTGACTCTGGTCACATATGAAACGAGGTCGCTTTAGAAATAAAGTTAGAGGCAATAATTTTGATACTTTCAGGACGCATGACTGAAAATTGAGCTTCTATATCTATACGTACAAATTTTCCCCTAACTTGTATCCTAAATTATTTTATTTCGTGTTCTTTATGTCATGTTTACCGCAAATAAACGTATTTTCTATTTTAGGGTTCCGTACCCAAAGGGTAAACGGGACCCTATTACTAAGACTCCGCTGTCCGTTCGTCCGTCTGTCACCAGACTGTATCTCATGAACCTTGTTAGATATGCAGTTGAAATTTTCACAGATGATGTATTTCTGTTGCCGTTATAACGACAAATACCTACTAAAAATAGAATAAAATAAATATTTAAAATCACGTTTGTTGTATGGGAGCCTCCATACAAAAAACGTGATTTTTTTGCTCGTTTTTGCTCGATAATGATAACGGCAACAGTATACGTTTGAAATATTCACAGAATATTTAATTTTCTACCTATGCACTTTAGAAATAATTAATTAAATTAAAATAAAACAAATATTTAAGGGGGGCTTCCATACAACAGTCATGATTTTTTTGCCGTTTTTATAGATAATGGTACGGAACCCTTCGTGCGCGAGTCCGACTCGCACTTGGCCGGTTTTTAATTTCTTTCTTCTATATAGGGCTGTTATTCTTGAAATAAAAAAATCAAAAATCAAATTAGGCTGAGAATCAGCACTTTTCAAACGTCAAAATTACATAAGACAGTCCCCACAAAAAGCCCGCCCTTTCCCACTTCCTAGTGCTAGGAAGAAGTGGCGCAAGAAACTCCTCAGCAGCACAGCTTTCTGTTCAGTTAGAAAAACTTGATTATATACAATAGTAGGTACGCAAAATAATTTTCACTACGCAACACAAAAACATTACATTATTTGTCAAATACAATAAACAAATCTAAGAACAAGCAATTATAAGTAAGCTAATTCTGGAGAAAGAACATAAACATTGTCTTGAGTTAATCACGGCGACCAACTATTGGATCTTTGACAGTCGTTACGGGTCGTCAGAAGTCCGAAAGTCTGACAACCAGCCTTACCAAGGGGTATCGTGTTACCCAGTAACTGGGTTGTGGAGGTCAGATAGGCAGTCACTCCATGTAAAATACTGATATTCAGCTGCACCCGGTTAGATTGGAAGCCGACCCCAACCGAAAAGGCTAGGCGGATTGATTTTATATCCCTATGTATGTACATACTATAAAATAAAGTCACTTTTCGTGTCTGTCTCTGTGACCGTGTTGCTCTTCTAAACTACGAATCTGGTCTTAAGGCGGTTTCACCATCATTTGGGATTCCGGAAAAGAACAATGGCAGCTTTCCATACATTGTTTTATTTGATATTATATTACTCCGTCTTTAAATTTAAAATATCCTATAATTCCTACTTTACTGCAATATTCGTAACTAAGGAAGAACACAGAACAAACTGAAATATACAACAAAAAAATTCGTTATTTGTTCATTTACTCTACGTAACCTAATATCAAATAAAAATGACAACAACACCACGACCATTATTATGCTGTACCCATAGTGGGTACAGCATAATAGGAAAATAAATATAAAAACTTTTTTACAAAAAAATACAACCGACTTCCAAAAACAACACTACAAAGTGAAAAATAACTTTAATTTCGGAAGTCGGTGTCTGATTAAATGTATTTTCGTTTTTGCCACCGACTTCCGAAATTAAAGTTATTTTTCACTTTGTAGTGTTGTTTTTGGAAGTCGGTTGTATTTTTTTGTAAAAAAGTTTTTATTTTTCACTTTTTAGTGGTTCACATGTGCTTACCCCTTCACAGCGTACTGGCGTGATGTTATGTTATAAACTGGTGTGAACAACAAACAGACATGAGATTTCAGCAATCCCAGTCCATTTGCTATCATTTATTGAGGAGTTCCGTTGCCTATCTCAGAAGTTCTTCATCAGATCTTCACCAAATTGAAATGGGACCACTCCAAGAAAGTACTCTTCCAAAAACTATCCAAATCGCTTCAAGTGTGCCTATAAAATTGGAAGAGTTCTCTCTATTTCTCCAGGATCCCATCATCAGATCCTGACTTGATGATCATGGGACCACCTGGGAAGTCTACCCTTTCAAACAAAAAAAAAATAATCCAAATCGGTCCAGCCATCTTCGAGTAATCGGGGAACATACATAAAAAAAAAAAATAAAAAAAAAAAAAAAAAAAAAAGGTTCCGACGAATTGATAACCTCCTCCTTTTTGAAGTCGGTTAATAAAATGGCAAAACTATACCAATCCAACCAACAATTTCCTTATCTGATAAAACAAAGGAGTCAAATAACTTTTCACTAAACATTTTTTTTTAATAAAAACTTTTTTACAAAAAAATACAACCGACTTCCAAAAACAACTACAAAGTGAAAAATAACTTTAATTTCGGAAGTCGGTGTCTAGTTAAATGTATTTTCGTTTTTTGGCACCGACTTCCGAAATTAAAGTTATTTTTCACTTTGTAGTTGTTTTTGGAAGTCGGTTGTATTTTTTTGTAAAAAAGTTTTTATTTTTCACTTTTTAGTTGTGGAACCTACCCCACATAAATTCTAATACCACTACCTGCAAAACAAACTAGAACATCATCCATATAAAAGTGGGGAAAAAATACGTATTATTGAAGCTAACTCAAAAACTACCAAAGCAAAGTTAATCAATTTTATATGGGACCAACTGTGATGTATACCCTCTCGAATAAAACAAAAACAATCCAAATCGGTCCAGCCATCTTCGAGTAATCGGGGAACATACATAAAAAAAAAAAAAAAAGTTTCCGACGAATTGAGAACCTCCTCCTTTTTGAAGTCGGTTAAAAACTAGATACTATGATAGTAAAATAAAACCTATCTGACCTCCACAACACGACCTGTAACGACTGTCAAAGATCCACGAATGACAGCCGGGACCAACGGCTTAACGTGCTTTTCGAGGCACGGAGGGGTCTCGGTATGTAAAGATGGTCACCCATCCACGGACCAACCGTGATAAGCGTAGCTTAACCTGATCGATTGACCCGTGCGGCTGTTAATACTTGGCCACGTGAAGTTCAGCCAGTAATAGGACTCGCTCATCAAGGAGCGCTGTCCCAAATTAGAGGCATTATTAATTTATTATACATAAAACTATAAGTATTATAAAGACGTATACTAAAAGATAAATAATTAAATCATGTTTAAAAAAACGTAGATAATTAATTAAATTTCTTTCGTGTAAGTGTCACTTTAGACATTTAAATTAAATTACATTTCGCCATTGTTTTTTAGGTTGTTTAATATCTTAATATTAAAATTACAAATAATAGAGAACCCTCCCCCTGGAGAAAGTTGCTGTACCACACCATTAAAATCGACCACACATTTCTGATACACGCTGTAGATAGAAAAATAAATTATCTAGATTAATTCCTGCACAAAACCCCCTATTATTTAAAAAATATTTCATAATAGAGGCTCACCGAAATTTATTCTGATTCCGAAACAGAATGTGTAAGTTAGAACTTTTTCATTCGGTTTTGAAATATGCGAATTTATGTTTAAATGAAAAACATCCCAGAATAGAAGGAAAAAAATACTGTGTCATTATTTTTTTTTTTTTTTAAATTTTCATATTAAATGTGACCCACGTGTACCAATTTTGCCATTAGTTCTAGAAACAGTATTAATTTTCTCATTAATACTGCACTTGTATGATTTGATTCAAGTGATTGTTTGAAAAAGCCATTCAAGGCTATAATAATTACAATTTCAGAACTCTTATTAAAGTCTGAGAAAAGCCACTTCAGAAAAAAAGTTGGAAGTAAATCAACTTTATGAAATTTTGTAAAAATACTAGCTGCGCCCCGCGGTTTCAGCCGCGTAGACCTGGATTACAAGTAGGTTTATATGTTAATCCAATAAGCTATCTATTTACCAAATTTCATTCAAATCGGTCCAGCCATTTGAGCGTGAATATGTAACAAACACACACACTCACAAACTTTCACCTTTATAATATTAGTGTGAAGTATGATGTGATGTTTTCTTTTAGAAGTAGTACTTACCTACGTGATTATACAATTCAAAGAATAGGTAATCTAAATTAACAGTAAAAACCTTAATTACATGAAGCAATTTTTGACCTTCAAAACCCAATTTCTACCGAAACGTTAACTACTCCACTGTGTGCGCAAAAGTGCTAGTCACCGCCTGAGGTATGTGAGCGGTGAGACGGGGGTGGACTAGCACTTGCGCGCACACTATAGTTACCTATAGATTTCGTAACACAACAAGTAACGACGACTTATCATTCTCTCTAAGACACAAAGTGGACCGACCCCAGCATGCTCAACTTATCCACATCATCTTTTAATACAGAGCTCAGCAATACAGCAGCAGCATACGTGTCGGATGCAGTGTTGATGGGGTCAGAATTAACAACATCAGCCATGCAGATGACATGTGCTGCTGGGTCCGTCGGCGGGAGCAATCAGAGAAATGCTGAAAACGTGTGAGACCTACGCTGCCGCAAATGGATTAAAATATAATGTTAAGAAATGTGAGTACATGGTCTTTGAGGTCAGCGGCAAATGACGTGGAGAAGGACCCGAGGTGCTTATGAATGGGTCACCAATTAATAGGCTGTCAACTTTTAAATACTTTAGGCATTGTCTTCCCGCTGACCTCAGGGACGATGTAGACATTGAGAGGGAGCGCAGGGCTCTAACGGTCCGGAGCAATATGTTGTCCCGTAGATTTGCGCGGTGTACAGAGCAAGTAAAAGTAACACTTTTCAAGGCTTACTGCTAAAGTTTGTACACGGGCAGTCTATGGGTCAATTGTACTAAGAGATCGCTGGATGTCCTGCACGTCCAATATAACAATGCTTTCAGGATGTTGTTGAGCCTGCCTTGTTATTGTTGCGCGTCGGAAATGTTTGCGCAAGCCCGTACCGACAGCTTCTATGCAATTATACGCAAAAGAACTGCGTCGCTACTGAGGAGAGTGAGGGGCAGTCGGAACAGCATTCTGAAAACTGTAGCCGAGAGTACAGCAGTTTGTGCGGAGGCTGATTTTTACTAACACTAGGCAATAACCGCTGACAAGAGCAGGAGCGGCCGCTTAAAAAAACTAGTCGAGTGTACCACCCGCTGACGTCATACGGCCCGCTGCGCGCGTTTGTTTACAAACTGCGCTAGCGGCACAGTTTCTAGGAATTCTGTAGCTCCTGTTCATTTCTTGGAAAGCTTTAGACTAAACCTCTATTATGGTATGTGTTTCGTTTGAATTTGTTATTGTTTACATTTCTAGAAATGGTTAAAAAGACGAACAAAGACAATTTAGCATAAACATAAATAAACCCACTTACCACAGTACAATTAAACTATTAACTGAGTAAAACACTTTCACACTCAACCGACCGAAAAATGACATGACAGAGAAAAAATATTTTTTAATGTCATAGACGAGTCTCAGTCAGTGTTGACGTATCTTAAATCGTTCGGAAATAGATAACGCATCAAATTAAATGCATAGAATTAGATAATTATTAGTAGGTACTTAATAGTGATGGAACAACGTTAATAATAAAAAAATATTTCCTTGGTATAGAACTCACACCACGTACAATATTAGGTAAAATGACTCCACCGACCCGACTCACACCGCGCTCGCGTGAGTGGATAAGTTATGTCTTTGTATGTTACTAACACTATATGGATATCGTATGTTCGAAATAAAGATATTCTATTCTATTCTATTACTCTTACATAGGTAACTACTCAAAATCATCTGAGCCGTTAGACTTACTCGTACAAAGTCAAATTAATTGACGAGCAAACATAAATTTTTCGAAGGTATATTCAATTCAAAACTGTCATTCACAGTTGCATGAAATGGCTATAGGTACTATAACACGGCAAATTGACGTAGGGTGTCAACCTGGTGGGAGTGGTCCTGCTTTGCCCGCATCTACTGTACTCCCACGACCGTCACTCAACAATCAAAAGAAACACTACAGCATTTACAAGATACTTTTACTTACGTAAGCATATAGACGAACCCTCGTAGCACCTCGTTGTTCACAGGCTGTGCCCCGAGTTCACAATAGAAGTACCTCGCGCATTGTATCGGGTCGCACAGCAATATTCTTTTCCATCTTACAGCGGGCTTCTGCGAATTGTTCAAAACATATTGTTGGACATTTAAAGTGAAACGAACATTGGTTGGTTGTAATGTATACCGTTTAGTTTTGTGTACAGGATAGTAAACGTAAGGGCTGGTTCAGAAATATTGTAGTGTCCAAAATATTGTTATAGCGCCATTTGAGCGTATTTGGAACTAAAACAATAACAATCTGCCGACCCTTTTCCCAACAGTGTTGGGGTCGGCTTCCAGTCTAACCGGATGCATCTGAATACCAGTATTTTACAAGGAGCGACTGCCTATCAGACCTCTACAACCCAGTATTTGGGTAATACGATACCCCTTGGTAGGACTGCATAATCAGACTTTCGGGCTTCTGACGACCCGTAACGACTGTCAAAGATCAACGAATGACAGCCGAGACCAATGGCTTAACGTGCTTTCCGAGACACGGAAGAGTCTCGGTATGTAAAGATGACCCATCCACGGACCAACCTCGGCAAACCTGATGGATCGTGGAAATGTGTAGGTATCGATAATTATGTAGGGTATCTAAAAGTCTTCGTTAGAGTTACGCAGCATAGTCAGCTTTTTCTGGAACGTTCCCTCTGCTGGGACTTGGGACCCAGGCTTCCTCTCTGTGATAGGGAGTGGGTCGACCCGTACGCGGGTCCAATACGGTCTTTGAATGATTAGTTTTCAAGGACGATTTTCTTTACAGTTTTCAGAACAATGGTGATAAATAACACAATTACATACATGAAAAAGAAATGAAAAAAAAGAAAAATGCGTTTAATTGGCATTACAGCAAAAAATAAATACATCTTAAATTTATAAAAAACATAAAACAAAGATTGTAATGCCAATATGGCCTCAGCTCAGCATACTGTCAGATGACAACACAAGATGTACCACCTGACGCTGATTTTCAGCTACAATCCACGAGTGCCATACGCTAGAATCTAAGGTTAGAATAATCTGAATAATTAACACAAGGAAAGGAGCATGATGTACTGATCCCAAGCGAAATTCGATTCTTTAGAAAATATTCGGTAGCATGGCATTAGTCTGAACAAGCCTTATGTGTAGAGGAATGGTTCGGGTAGTTAAACTTTACTTCAAGTAGTGTTAATGTAGAGAGCGTTTTGTTCTTGATCCCTTTCGTGTGCGTTGTAATCACTTACGACTTTCATCGTTAACACATTCAGGTCCATTGATGTTGTATCTCAAATTAATGTTTATAAAACACATGTGCTTATCAAAACTTTGTTAAAAGCGAAAGCGCCAGGCTACCCTGGCGCTTTTGCCGCGAAATTCTATTTTTCTAACGTTTTAGGGTTCCGTACCTCAAGAGGAAAAAAAACGGAACCCTTATAGGATCACTCCGTTGGCCGTCTGTCTGTCAGTCTGTCAAAACCCTTTTTCTCAGCGACGCGTGGAGGTATCAAGTTGAAATTAATATCAAGTACGTAAGTCTATAGTCCCTTAGTCCTAAAAAAATCAAGCTTCGAAGTCTATGCAATAAAAAAATACGGCCATTTACACGACATATTTTGATACTCGCAACTAATTCAAAACCTATAATATAGGGTACTTCCCGTTGTCCTATAGAATCATTCGTAATTCATTAGTAATTCTATCACATAATTTTGGATTAGGTACAATGTTAAGTTGGTTTTTGGGATAAAATCTGTTCAACCACGGAACCCTTCCTTGTGCGTGGTCCGACACGCACTTGGCCGGTTTTTTTGCAATTAAACTACTTTGGGGTCGGCTTCCAGTCTAACCGGATGTAGTTGAATACCAGTATTTTACATGGAGCGACTGCCTATCTGACCTGCACAATCCAGCTACTAAGGATAAGGTAACACGAACGTACTTATCCCTTGGTAAGACTGGTTGTCAGACTTTTTTTGGGCTACTGGCTACCCGTAACGACTGTCAAAGATCTACGAATGACAACCGGGAATCTATAAGTAATGGATGTTCACCCATCCACGAACCGACTGCGGCAAAACCTTGGAGCCCCACTGCTATCTATAACTACGTAAAACTTCAGAAAATACTATTATATCAATAATCTAAAAAGTCAATAACAATATCACTATCCATTTAAAGGTGCCCCAAGGTGCGTTTATCCTAAATGCCAGCTGGCAAATTCTAGTTTTCGAATTACTTCGGTAATTTGTGCGTTATTAACGTACCAAGTTTTCAGACGATCCGACTTAAACTATAAGCCGACGTTAATGGCTTGTCAAAGATCGAACTGATTGTATTAATGATTTACACGTAGGTAGTGCTAATATTGAGAAGTTGTTAGTGAAATAATTATGACTAAGCTGATAAAACTAGAAAGTGAAAGTCTGACTGCCTCGTTGGTCTAGTGGTTGCAAGCACTACTGCTGAACATGAGGTCCTGGGTTCGATTCCCGGGTCGGGCAAAGTGTTATTGGGTTATTATATCCATAATTACTCAGTAGCAGCCCGGAGTCTGGATTAGAAGAAAAGAAAGAAAGAAAACTTGTTTATTCTGCACAAATAAAACGCACATTAGAAAAAATAAAAATGACAAAATACACTCAAAAGCAATGTAAGCAAAAGCCTCATATTCAAGTTCAACAAATATTTTCCATTGGATGATATGAGACCAAAGACAATTTACCGTTTACAACACCACATTGCCTCTGCTCTATGTTGTGACAATACTACTTCGTCTGTGGTTGTGACACTAGGAAATGAAGCAAACATGCAACAAACAACCAAAACAAAAGTGGAAAAATAATACTTTTATAACAAAAATAACAAGAACAAATTAATCCGTGCGTCGTATCTGTGCAAGAAAAGGACGTTGCTCAGCAAAATGCCGTGACGACGGGCGAGCCTATCGTCAGGGGCGCTGATTTTCAGCAACTACCTATGTGCCTACCTATGATTTGTGCCAGTTGATGGCAATAGGCTTGCCCACTGTTACTTACATGGAACTCACCATAACTGGCAAAATGTGGTGGCATTAGTACTGTAGAGGATTGATGCTTTGATCAAGCCTTGACAATATTATACTGGCTGACATTCAATCATTTAAATATGGAATGTCTTCTATCAAGAAAACGATTCTCGTTTTCTTAATAAGATGACAGATAGATTCTGGTGAGGGCTCCGCGTAGAACCATTTTAGTTAAGGAGTGTTATTTATAATTTATCTGAAGCTTAAAATACAGAGGGCATCAGCTCCATATAACTAGAGTCCCTCTCGTATTATTTAGTAGTTCAGTAAATCTCCTACTGTGAGGTTCGAGCTCTCACAGTACACACGGCTACACATCAAGCTAAAAATTTCCAGTTTACACTGACCTATCATTGCAAGGAAATCCTATACAATACGAGATCAGCTTATATTGGAAATGTATAGCTTGATCTGTAGCCGTGCGTACATCCACTTTTCGCCAGTTATGTTTAGGAAGCGCTTGCGACCGCTAGATCAACGAGGATTACTATCAATTATTATAAATATATAACCAGGTATTACTCAAATAAACTATGTAAATGAAGAGCTCAAAGAAATGAATATACATTATACCTAGAATGATAAAACCACAGAGTAAAAGCTACAGTAGTTTGTCTGGGCAGTGACCTTGAATTAATAACCTACGGCCGCCCGGTAGATAAATACGCGTCCGTCCGTGCGTAAAACCGCGCGCTCGGACTGTTGCCTACTGGTATATACTGAGATTTCGAAGTGCGTGGTTTCGGCCGTTTTCTATGAAGATGTACTACTGCTTACTTTAGTATACTGTGAACACACACATGAGAACGAAGTTGTTAACAAATACAAAAGTTTTCTCGCTACGAAGAAATATTAATTCAACTAATAATTAAATTTACACGTTTGTTTCATAGGTTAACAATTAATTTACTTTCAATTTCAAGTGTTTGAGATTCATAATTTTTAATTAATTTTCTAAACTAAAACAGGTTGTGTGTTTATCTCTGACTAGCTTTTGCCCGCGGCTTCGCTCGCGTTAATTTAGAATTTGACAGTCAATTCGGGATGTACTCTGCTTGTAATAATATAATTCGATCATGATTCGAAAGACACGTGGTGCCATCTATTATCATAAGAACGTTATTGTTGTTTTCCTCGGGAACAGTACTCTTTTTCGGGATGAAAGGTACCTTATGGAGAAGCTTGAGGCTAAGTAATAACAGCCGCACGGGTCGATCCATCGGGTTAAGCTACGCTTGCTGGGGTTTGTGTTACATACCAAGACTCCTCCGTGCCTCGGAAAGCCGTTGGTCCCGGCTGTCATTCGTGGATCTTTGACAGTCGTTACGGGTCGTCAGAAGCCCGAAAGTCTGAAACCAGTCTTACCAAGGGGTATCGTATTACCCAGTTACTGGGTTGTGGAGGTCAGATAGGCAGTCGCTCCATGTAAAATACTGGTATTCAGCTGCATCCGGTTAGACTGGAAGCCGACCCCAACATAGATGGGAAAAGGCTAGGCAGATCATAATGTAGATTATTAAAAAATATTACACTGATTAAATCAATCTGCCTAAGATTGATTTTGATTGACAGGTACCTTATGTCCGTTTCTGTACATCTGACAACGTATATTCAAAATTTTCGGATGATTGGTTCAGTGGTTTAGGCGTGAAAAGGTAACAAACAAACTTACTTTCGCATGTAATGTAATATCAGTTAGGATTCCGACTCGTAAAAAATACTTTAGATTCGCCTGATAATCAAGACAAGAGTTTTACGTTCTGTTGTCGGTCGCAAACTTCGAAAATTTAAAAAGCAAAGCAAGTTCATGCATATTATGGATGTTGACAAAAATTTTATTTTTCATGTAGATTATTAAAAAAATACCGGTATTTAGCTGCATCCGGTTAGACTGGAAGCTGACCACAACATAGTTGGGAAAAGGCTAGGCAGATGATGATGTAGATTAATAAAAAATATTAGACACGTATTCTTTCTTTTTTTTTACGTATTACGGCGATAAATTGATTTAAAATATGGCATGACGTCACTCATTGCTAGATTTTATACATAGTTAGTTATATTTATGACGTAGCAAGCCCCCACTCCCCAACTTGAATGGGTTTTATCTAAGTATTTTTATTAATATGATAAAGCAAAAAATACGTGTCTAATATTTTTTTATTATTTGACTGACGGACTAAATAGAATTTATTTTATTTTACCCAGCAAAAATCGCATACCTATATGAATCGCAATCGCAGGGATGATATTAAATATCGCCTATTCACTTAAATAATAAAAATAGTATAATATTTAACTGTCTACTGATTGCCAATATAATGGATGCGGAATCATAACACATAGTACTGTCAAAAACAGGTATCTAGCTTTTATCATATGAACACGATATCGCTACTGCCTATCTTTTCCTATGCCTATTTTCTAAGTAATATCTATACACTCACGACTAGAAATGTGCCTTTATTTTCCGGGACAACAGACATCTTCAAATATATTTTTTATTATAACTTTCTATAACCAAACATAAATGAGGAAATTGTTTATTCTTAGCCGTAAATCAACTGTTACGTAAGAAAATTAAACGATTCGTCGTAAAGAACAAACAAGAAATTAAAAAGGTTAGAGATTTGGATACCTTTTAAAGGTGACACTCGGCCTACGCAAGGATGGGTCAAAAGTTGGATGATGGAGCTTAAATATCAGATGAAAATAAATGTGTACCTAATTATAAAATTTAAATTTACCTACACTGACACCGCAGTCTAATTTTAACCAAACTGTTTGAAAACGAACAGTTTTCGTATTCAACCCATTTTCCAAACTTTTACATTTTCTAAACGTGAATATGAAATTAAGTATTGCTCCACCGTGTCACGGGGAGTAGTTACCATTGATAATAAAACTAACAAACTCTGAAAAACATCGAAAAACCAAAAATAAAAACCGAAAACGCGCACTAAATGAACATTAAATGCATACTAAATAATGATCGTTGTATAACCCACCGCAAACATACAAATTTAATGGTATTGTTGCACCAGTACTGAGGTTTCAGCAATTATTACCATGATCTAGTTAAAACTGGTTTTAAAATAAATAAGGTATTAAACTCTGGCAAACGCTTCCCGAAAATGAGTTCATTTGCAATTGCTGATAATTTATTTAAAGCAAATGAATAAAGAACAATGTTTATTATTCGGGTGCTGACGGCGAAATGCGACGAAAGCCTTTGTTTAAAAAACCTCCGGGGTGACAAAAGGTCGTAACGATGAGTCCTGGGTCTCATACATTAACACAGCTTTGTAGACAGATGGATTCACAAATATAATGAGTTTGCTATTTCTTTAGTTCCATACGATTGTGGTGGAAATAATGTTGTAGTGTTTTTTTTTTGAGAATAGATAATGTTGACTATTGTAGGAGCAGTGTGCAAGTTTGCAAGTAACCTTCTTTTAGCAAGCTCGATAATAAAAAACAATTAAAAAACAAAATTAAAATAAATAATAAAACAATAAACAAATAATATCAAAATAATATTATAATATTAATAAAATAAAATCAATATATATAATATCAATCTGCCTAGCCTTTTCCCAACTATGTTGGGGTCGCCTTCCAGTCTAACCGGATGCAGCTGAATACCAGTATTTTACATGGAGCGACTGCCTATCTGACTTCCACAACCCAGTATCAGGGTAATACGATACCCCTTGGTAAGACTGGTTGTCAGACTTTCGGGCTTCTGACGACCCGTAACGACTGTCAAAGATCCACGAATGACAGCCGGGACCAACGGCTTAACGTGCTTTCCGAGGCACGGAGGAGTCTCGGTATGTAAAGAATGGTCACCCATCCACTGACCAACCCCGGCAAGCGTAGCTTAACCTGATGGATCGACCCGTGCGGCTGTTATTACTTAGCCACGAGCTCCTCTAATAATAATAATATATAATTGAGAATATTGTAACCAATATTCTCAATTAACCCTTTGAGTCCCGAGGTCGCGATATCGTTCGAGACAGAATAGATAAATAATCAATTGTGTCTCATTACTCGGGATTCAAAAGGTTAAGCACCGAACAAATCTACCAAAATATTCGCGGGATTTATTCAATTACCTAAGTAATATTTAGGAAAGAACCCGAAATCCTCTAAAGTTCCCTAAATATTAGTCGAGGAGTTTGTTTAACGTCATTAAAAGGAAAACGTAAACTATTCCTTTGATGGCTGGAATCACTCAACCAGTTACGAAGTATTAAATTTCAGTTGATTTCTCTGAGGATTACACCAATTTGTACGTTGGGAATATAATAGAAGGTTTTGTTTCGACTGTTTGTTAGTTGAATATTGTGGTAGCTGTTGAACAGATTCACGTAAAAATTTTACTTTTTTTTCACATTACGCAGTATAGAGCTGAACTTTTCAGCGCTGCAAGAGCCACACACATCTAATTTGTTTTTTTTTTTGTATGAATCCTTAATTTGTTCGTTCTATGACCAAAGTAGCAATAGCCAGGTGGATGGACGACCAACAGAAGATCGCAGGGAAGACTTGAATGACACTCGCACGAACCAGAGAAGCATGCTACAAAAGGGAGGAAGGCCTATACGCAGCAGTGAGTGGCAACAATGATGATGATGATGAACAAAGTCGAAGGCAAAAGCTAACTCACTAAATGTACCTAAGTATAAGCATAATTAGTCTATAGTGTTCCCACTGCTGGGATACAGGCCTCATCTCTGTGAGAGGGAGTGAGCTGTAATCCACCATGCAGGCCCAGTGCGGGTTGGTAGATGAATTTTTGGTTCTACGACATGCCGGTTTCCTCACGATGTTTTCCTTCACCGTTTTGAGAGCAGTGGTGATGAAATTATTTACACAAAGTAAAGCGCCTAGCTGGGTTCGAACCCACGACCTACATCTCTTACGCCGGGGCCGTTACCACTGGGCCAGCACTGCTCTGTTATAAAATAATATTTTTCAATATTTAATATCCTTTTAAGTGGTATTTTGTTTGTAACTGAAGATGGTTTAGTATAAACAAAACTATGGAGCTATGAAGAGAGTAATATAAATTAATATGTTCCTAGAAACTTTAATTAGGAAGGAATATTGGAGAGGGATGTTTTAATTATGAAACCGAAATAGAGTACTTAAGTAGGTAAGATACTTTAGTATAATAATGTAACATTACACCTGTATTTCTCAGAAGGCGTAGGCAGGTGTGTATATATATACCCACATTTCACCAGTTATGTTAAATTTTCTGTAATTAATCATGTGTAACTATATGTTATTAAAAAGTAACTTATAACACCGAAATAAGGGCGTATTTAGGCGGCCGCGCAAAGTTTTCGTGTCGGAGCTCGCTTTGTTAAGGCGAAAGCGTAGCCCGCGGAATTCAAATTTTCTTTCGTTTTTTGCAATTTGCAGGTCAGTATCACGTTGTATATTGATCTGAATATGATTTACCATCATGACAAATCTGTATTTATAGAAATATAATTATTAAAATTATAAATTCAACTGCATTTGAGGATTATAGTTGTATTACTGATTTTAATGATTATAATTCTATAAATACATATTTATTACATTCGTGAATTATACTTTAATCAACAAACACCCAGATACTGAGCTACAAATTGTAAAAATCATAAGAAAAATTGAATTTCGCTGGCTACCTTAGCACTTCCTTCTTAAGGCGAGTATAGCTGCTAACAGACAGCGCCACCATTGAAAAATTAATAAGTCAGGAGATGTGGAGCATTTTGAAATTTCGAAGTTATAGTAGTTAACGCCAAAAACGGCCGTTTTTGGCGTTAACTACTATAACTTCGAAGCTATGAGATTTAGTGTTGATTTTTTTTATACAAAAAATTCTACCTCATCTGACTAAAAATATGTGCATAGAAAATTTCTAAATGTTCCATATCTACTGACATATTAATTTCTTTCTCATTGGTGGCACTTATCTACTGACATATTATTTTTTTTCTCAATGGTGGCGCTTATCTACAGACATATAAATTTTTTTCTCAATGGTGGCGTTTATCTACTGACATATTAATTTTTTTCTAAATGGTGGCGCTTATCTACTGACATAATATTTTTTTTCTCAATGGTGGCGCTTATGTGCTGACATTTAATTTTTTGCTCAATGGTGGCGCTTGGCGCTGTTAGCTGCTATACTCGCCTTATGATAAACGAAGTCTGGCCAGTAACAATTCTACTTTTTGATTTCATTGACTTGACTGCCTAGTCTAGTGATCGCAAACGATTCATGAGCATGAGGTCTTGGTTTAAGTTGAGTTCGATTCCCAGGTCTGGCAACGAAATTTTGGGTTTTTCCATCAGGAATTTGTCAGTAGCAGCCAGGTGTCTGGATTTGTGCCCGGTTGATGGCAAAAGGCTCGTCCTCTATTACATGGGACTTAACGTATTGAATCCTGAGTAATGAGACAAAATTGATTATCTATTGTGTCTCGCCCGATATCGCGACCTTGGGACTCGAAAGGTTTATGCATAACTGGTGATATGTGGGTGTGCTAAAGGTACACCTTTGCCTAACCCTTCGGGGATGATAACATGCGTGTTGGTAGGTATGTTAAGTATACATACTAAAAAAAAACTGCCTACCACTGTAGAGCAGTTTTTTAATAAAATAAATCATTAAAAAAATTAAAAAACACGACTACTCGTCGTGTATTTATTTTTTTATTGTTAATGCAACGCATTTTTGCTAAGGCTAAGTGCGTTCTGCAGAGTTAGGCTTGAACTAAGGCGTTGTCAAAGTTAATTGCAGACGCCCCCACATATTTACAGTCCGCTGGCAGTCCCAGTCGTGTATTTATTTTTTTATTGTTAATGCAACGCATTTTTGCTAAGGCTAAGTGCGTTCTGCAGAGTTAGGGTGGAACTAAGGCGTTGTCAAAGTTAATTGCAGATGCCCCACATATTTACAGTCCGCTGGCATTCCGCCGGCAGGCGGTCGTTCATAAAAACTGATTTTGACAGTTTTTATGAATGACACCACCTAATACAGCACGTCTCTGCCTTGAGAAAGCAGCACTAGTTGCGTTTGCAGTGCGTACACGCGCGCAGAGACGGCGGGAAATAATAACAAACTGTGCCTATGCACAGTGTGTTTGTGTGTGCATTATTTTTACACAAAGGGGCTTGTGGCTAAGTAATAACAGTCGCACTGGTCGATCGATCACGTTAAGCTACGCGTGCCGCAGTTGGTCCGTAGATGGGTGACTATATTTACATACCAAGACCCCTCCGCGCATCGAACGCACTCATCATCTGATGAGTGCGTTA
Organism: Cosmia pyralina; assembly: GCA_946251885.1. Taxonomy (NCBI): domain Eukaryota; kingdom Metazoa; phylum Arthropoda; class Insecta; order Lepidoptera; family Noctuidae; genus Cosmia; species Cosmia pyralina. The sequence goes on from OX276346.1 coordinate 21,976,753, forward strand.
TTTTTACGCGCCGTCGGCAAACGCTACTAGTGCTGCTTAAAAAGGCATAAATAAATAAATAAACCATTTATTTCAGGCGACACTGGCCCATAGATAAATACCTTAACCTAAACATACATATTTGAATATAAACAAAACATAGGCAATAACATAGGCATAGGCATAGGCCTTAAGATCGAGATTGGTGCAGGAAGGCACCAAACAATGAAGGGAAAGGCGTTCAACATGGCTATTGCTATACCAGTTTACAGCTTATCAGAAATAGGTATTGTAATACTCTATAGTATGGTTATTACGTCACACAAGCAACATCCTTATCGTTATATATAACTCATGTATATACAATGGTACTTAGTATGGCAATTGCTGATGACGTCGACATATTCTGTTGCACTTTGGGTGAATTTGAGAGAATAGCTACCCATAGAATTTGTTATGGTACAAGCAGTGGAACTATCTAACTATCTAATTTATATATGTGTGCTACAATATCGCATTGGGTCTAGCCTGTAAGGATATTTGTATGTTTGGAGTGAATAAATAAATAAATAAATAAATTATTGTTTGGTGATCCATAACTAATTATACTCATATTCCAAATTTAAAAAAAAAAAAAACTATTTTTTTATTTGCTTTAAACATGTTGTACGAGTATAGAGGTCTTACAATTAAATAAGAGTACAAACATGTTTAGCTATTGCATGCAAAATAAGAGTACAAACATGTTTAGCTATTGCATGCAAAATAAGAGTACAAACATGTTTAGCTATTGCATGCAAAATAAGAGTACAAACATGTTTAGCTATTGCATGCAAAATAAGAGTACAAACATGTTTAGCTATTGCATGCAAAATCGAGTCATAGCTTAAACCGAGTTATAATTTATTTTCAAAGAATGTTTTAAAAGAGTAGAAGTTGTGGGCTTTCAGCCATTGCAACAATTTATTCTTAAACAGTCTATTATTTAAGGCTTATAGCCTTAAATAAGTTCTCCAGGTATCTTATTATAAATTTTTACAAACATAGTTAGACAATTATTGCTATATTTTGCTTTGTTGTATTTCTGGTGAACACTAATGTTTGCCTGTAGGAGCTCGTGGCTAAGTAATAACAGCCGCACGGGTCGATCCATCCAGTTAAGCTACGCTTGCCAGGGTTAGTCCGTGGATGGGTAACCATTTTTACATACCGAGACTCCTCCGTGCCTCTGAAAGCACGTTAAGTCGTTGGTTTCGGCTGTCATTCGTGGATCTTTGACAGTCGTTACGGGTCGTCAGAAGCCCGAAAGTCTGACAACCAGTAATACCAAGAGGTATATCGTATTACCCAGTAACTGGGTTGTGGAGGTCAGGTAGGCAGTCACTCCATGTCAAATACTGGTATTCAGCTGCATCCGGTTAGACTGGAAGCCGACCCCAACATAGTTGTGAAAAGGCTAGGCAGGTGATGAAAACGAATGCCTGCCTGGGGGCTTACTATGAGCTCATAATAATATAGCAGGGCAGAAGTTGAACGGTTCCAGTATGAGAGAGAGACGGAGCTATATACGACCTATAGCCCTATAGCACCATCCTTTTTTCTCAACGGATTCATGATGGATCCATGATCTTTTTTCACGTCATAGTACAGCCCCTGCACTCAAGTCATAAGTCAGAGCTTTACAAATAAACTCTTAAATTAAGCCAATCCTCGAATGCATCGGACAGCATTTAGTCAGTCGCTTTTTACACGACTACCCAAAAAAGGAGTCTAATGTTCTCAGGGTTCATGTAGGTATTTATGTGAGTTCATTTATTCCACCATAACTTTTTAACGCCTGAACAGATTTGGATGTATGGGGTAACGTTAGAATCTTTATAACATCCCAAGTGACACTGGCTACAATTTTTATTTTGTAAAAAATCAATTAGGCGACAAAATGGCTCCATTTTGAAATGTGAAATCAAGGTATCAAATTGAAGGCCCTGATGAGCACATTAAAAAAAAACTATGTGATATTTATTGGTATACATTTTACATAGGTAGGATTGTACATGCAAAACAAACATATTTTCATATGGCTGCAAACAATTTAATCAGTCTGTATCGAGACTGCAAATGTCTAAATGGTCATTAAAATGTATGAAATAAAAATAAAACTTAAAAAAAAATTCAAAAACACGATTGCCCAGTCGAGTTTTTTATTTATTTTTTTATTGTTAATGCAACGCATTTTTTCTAAGGCTAAGTGCGTCCTGCAGAGTTAGGTTTGAACTAAGGCGTTGTCAAAGTTAATTACAGACGCCCTCACATATTTACAGTCCGCTGGCAGTCCGCCGGCACACGGTCGTTCATAAAAACTGTTTTTGACAGTTTTTGTGAATGACCGCCTGCCGGTGGACTGTGTAATGTGTGGGGCCCTTTAGACACAAGAATAATCTAAAGCTTACTTACGGTATAATTTTGTGAGCTAAGATCTCTTTTGAAAAGAAACCTCAGAAGCTTGGATGCCGCAGTCAGTGCCTGGTAATCTTGAACCAGGAGATGGAGACTGTACAGCACTCCTACCAGCAACGCCAACAGGATTATCAGCCTGAAAAAATCAAAATGGCGGTTTTATAAAATATTCAAACCGACTTCATTAATATCTGGAAACAGGCTAGGGGTTCAAGCGCTTTTGCTGAGTATGAGGTCCTGGGTTAGATTCCCCGCACCCTTATTGCGTGACACATTATCTATGAATCGGAAATCGGTTTCATTTTGACGGTTCAACAACATTCATTGCGGTATTTACGGTGTTAAGAAGGCAAATTTTTCGAACATATGAAGCATTATGCTTCAAAATTATTCAGATTCTGATTGAAAGTGTGTTTCACAATGAGGGTGTAGGTCGAGCAACGTGTTATTGGGTTTTCCCAAGAAGAATTTCTCAGTTGTAGCCCGGAGTCTGCATTCGTACCCATCAGCTGATGGCAATAGGCTCGCCAATTATTACGTGGGACTAACGTAAGTGGTGGAATGTAGGTGAACAATAAAAAAAAAATTAAAAAAAAAACAGACAAAAAGTTCACAGGCAAGGCAAGGTTATTAGTATCAAGAATTTTGCTTATAACTAATATTAGTAATTAAAATTAAAAAGAACAAACTAAACTACACACTGTCTACCCCTGCACAGCAGGCTCACCAGTCTCGCAGCACATGGAGTTCAGTGAACCTACTGAGCAGAACAGTATCGGTTCCTTAGGACGCTATTCGGGCTCCTCCGTACTCGTCACACCACCGACGCATCTTTTTGACGCATAATTGCGTAGAAGTCGAGATAGCCAAAACAGAGCCCTGAACTTTTATTGGACGCGCAAGGCATTGTAGGCTTTTTGTGTAAAGTTTGCCCACAAGCCGCTCGGTTAGAACGTCGGGCAGAATGCCTTGAACATTGCTATTCACCTAGCGAACCTGTGTGCCAACATATTACCGCGCACCGACAATGCCCTGCGCTCCCTCTCAATGTCTAATTCGTCACTCCAATTCTTAGTTGCAATATGTCCCAGATATTTAATAAACTGTGCAACACGACTTAGAGGTACACCATAGGTGGAATATAAATATTGTTTTTATTTAGACTATGTAGGTACACTTCTGCCTAAACCTTTGGGGAATGTAGGCGTTATGTTATGTTAACTAATAAACTAGCCTGGGGCTAGTTTCCTTCCTAAATTATTAAAACAAGTATTAAACTAAACTTTATGCTTGAGACTCGTTTTCTCTTTAGAGAAGATAAAAAAACAACATAAAAAAGTTTATGTTCTAGAAAAACTATTAATTCAAACACGTTCTTATTTTAAATAAGTTTTTATAGCAGTAAACTGGCTAGTATTTTAGTTTAAGTAAATTAATTAATATAATGTTTAAATTGTTCTACAAAGTTTTTTTTTTTTAATTATAACTTAACTAAAAGTTTTAGTTAAGTTAGGATATTATATTTTTATTTTATAATGAAGTAGGTAAAAGTTGTTATTTATGTACATTTCACTTTATTATATGGACTGAAATCGACGGAATATTTAGAAAATCATCATATTTTTTTTTCTTTGACTATTTTTTAGAGTTCCGTACCTCAAAAGGAAAAAACGGAACCCTTTTAGGATCAGGATCGTTGTCCGTCTGTCTGTCTGTCAGTCTGGCAAGACCCTTTTTCTCAGGAACGCGTGGAGGTATCAAGTTGAACTTAATATCAAATACGTAAGTCGATGGTCCCTTAGAGTTCTAAAAAAATCAAGGTTCTACATTCTATGTTAACGGAATTAAAAAAAAAACGGCCATCTATGCGACATATTTTGACACTCGCAAGTAAATCAAAACCTATAGGGTACTTCCCGTTAACCTATAATAATGAAATTTGGCAAGAAGCAAGGTCTCACAGCAAAAGTAAAGGAAAAAATCTGAAAGTTGTTAATTTATAATTTTATCACATAAAAAAAATTTGGGATTACAATGTTAAGTTTGTGTTTGGGATAAATTCTTTTCAACTACGGAACCCTTTATTGTGCGTGGTCCAACACGCACTTGGCCAGTTTTTATAAAAAAAAAACATAGAGTCCAGAAGCTTCTATACTGAGCATAGCTCCCCATTAACAACTGCTCTATTTCACTTCTAAAATCACTAATCGTTCTGAGTGATTACAGCATCTAGCTCTTTGTCTGTTCATTGTACTGATCGAATCGAGGTAAAATGACTCCACGGACCCGATTCACACCGCGCTCGTGTGAGCGGCTAAGAAGACCCGATCTATTCTATAAAAATGTCACCGTGAAAATGTAGGTTAAGTGTACTGTCAATATTGTTAATCCCTAGTATCAGGTGGAATGACAGCTCACTTCAATCTCACTGCACCTGTTGAGGATGTTAATCGACAGTGAAATGACAAAATATTAATGATCGATAAATCATTTATTATCAGTTATCACTATCGACTATCAAAGTAATTAATTTCTATTGTTTCCACAATTACTCTTCATGAGCATAACATAATATACCCAGGAGTGTTTGCGGGAAAACTGCAAATTGCTTTATGAATAATTTATATTATTTCGTGCCAAAAACAATAAAAATCATAAGTATATAGCAATATCTTTGGTTCCTGCGAAAAAATGCATTGGCATGGTGCCAGAGCAAAGGATTTCAAGAAATATGTACTTCAATGACTTACAGAAAGGAATTATGTGAAAAATGGCCTTTTGTTCTTAGAAAAGATTGTTTTTTTTTTTTCTAACAGGATTACACTGGCTCATCTCGTACGTACATACATATACAGGGTTTAAGTGTAAACAGTGGCAATATTTTAAGGGGTCATTGTATTCATCATTATGAACAACTCTTACTATGGGACCAAACCTGAAATGGCGAAAAAAAAATCTGTTGTTCCCTACATTTTGACGAATTGTGCGAACATAAATGTACTGAACAGCAGATTTTTTTTCGCGATTTCAGGTTTGTTCCCATAGTAAAAGTTGTTCATAGTGATGAGTACAATGACCCCTTAAAATATTGCCACTGTTTACACTAACACCCTTTATAATATTGTATAAATTGTATTTTTGTCTACATTATATCTCTTTAAAGGAGCTTGTGGCTAAGTAATAACAGCCGCACGGGTCGATCCATCAGGTTAAGCTACGCCTGCCGGGGTCGGTCCGTGGATGGGTGACCATCTTTACATACCAAGACTCCTCCGTGCCTCGGAAAGCACGTTAAACCGTTGGTCCCGGCTGTCATTCGTGGATCTTTGACAGTCGTTACGTGTCGTCAGAAGCCCGAAAGTCTGACAACCAGTCTTACCAAGGGGTATCGTATTACCCAGTTACTGGGTTGTGGAGGTCAGATAGGCAGTCGTTCCATGTAAAATACTGGTATTCAGCTGCATCCGGTTAGACTGGTAGCCGACCCCAACATAGTTGGGAAAAGGCTAGGCAGATTGATTATATCTCTTTGAAATATGGCCTACCTAAGAATATAATTTCAAAAGTTCTATAACTTTGTGAACACAAAGTTATTTCGGGATTAAGAAAGATTAAGAAAATGATTACCTACTAATAATTGAATTGAAACAGTTTAATTGGTTTACTGAACTTCTGAGGTCATGCGCAGACCTATTGATGGTGCTTAACATTATAACAAAAATAACAACCGTTTTAATCTAAATAGACCTGTTTTCGAATTTTTCGCCATATTTTAGTTTGTTAAATGTTTTAGATAGTGTAGGATATATTTATTTTAATAGTTTGTTAGTTCATTTAGTACAATAAATTTATCCAGTGTATACATTTTTATCGTATTAATAAATTAATCAACTGTTTTTGCAACGATAGAAAAAACAGTTTTGACTAGGGCTTAGAATTACACCTTTTCTTCTTGAAAATAAAGTAGAAAATACCAAGAAATAACTAGAAAATGATGGTAAAATATGTAACATCGCCTAGAATATATTACAACCAAGTCAGGTAAATTAATTAATTAATTAATTAAAGGCGTCCATAATTCAGTGCAACATTAATTTCGACAGAACATTTGTATTTCCGAAAGAATCGTCCGCGTTCCAATGTTTTCTACCAAGTACTGTTTACAGGACCATTCCGGAAATTAATTGGCTTCCAGTTTAAATTATTTACTGTTTAACTGTGTTATTAGCCGAAGGCGAGGCCGGAATTTAGCTGTACATTCTCCCAGTATCTTGTATCTTTTACTTTATCTCCAAAGTTTTTGGGGATCTAAATCGCGCGACCCTTAACTCTAAATTTTTCGTTCTTTTTTTACAACAACTGCCTTCGACTCTAATGGCTGAAGACCAAGAACTGTCCTTTGTTTTTAACTTCAGCTCCAAAGATTGATTGTTGCAAAAACCTGAGTAGGTAAGTCATGGAAGTTTGAGAAGTTTTTTTTTAATAATTCAAACACTATATAAAATTAGCGCTGCGAAATACGTAATTGTGAGATAAATATTTTAAAGTGGGAGCTTAGAGCATTAAAAGTAAACTAGAGCTAAATTGCCTTAACAAAGTTAACTTAACCTAACTTTACGAACCGAGTTTTTGTTCTAAGAAAGTTTTATTTTATAACAGCAATTTAGAGCGAGAAAAATAATAACAAAGATAAGAAATATGATCTTTATAAAAATATACTACAAAAAAGTTTAATGTTTAATTTTTTTTTTGGAATTTTTTTCCGCAATAGAACAAGAATTAAAAAAATCGTCTTACTTGATCCCCATTTTAAAACACACACACACGACTAATAACAAACACAGAATTCAATGAAATACCTGGGCATTCCTTCCCGCGCTGATTAAATTCGAAAATGCCATTTCTCCGCTTAGCCGTGGTACTTACCGTGTCTTTGCTAAAACACTACCATGTTTGGGAGGATGCTATGTCGTACAAACTGCAGTAACAGTTAGGCCCTCCTAAATTGGAGCGTGCTATGTGAGCAGTTTGCGGCTGGAGGAAAGTGGTCGCGGTGCACTGCCTCAACGAGTTTGTTGTTTAATTTCCTCTAAAGATTATGGATTCGCAGACGGTTTGATGCTGTTTAGAAAATAGGTTTAGTGCCAAATGGTTTAAGTTTTAAATAAAAAAAAAATAAGCTGATGGGCTCGTGGCTAAGTAGTAACAGCCGCACGGGTCGATCCATCAGGTTAAGCTACGCTTGCCGGGGTCGGTCCGTGGATGGGTGACATTATTTACATGCCGAGACTCCTCCGTGCCTCGGAAAGCACGTTAATCGGCTGTCATTTGTGGATCTGTAACAGTCGTTACGGGTCGTCAGAAGCCCGAAAGTCTGACAATCAGTCTTACCAAGGGGTAACGTATTATCCAGTTAATGGTTTGTGGAGGTGAAATAGGCAGTCGCTCCATGTAAAATACTGGTATTCAGCTGCATCCGGTTAGACTGGAAGCCGACCTCAACATAGTTGGGAAAAGGCTAGGCAGATTGATTTTTGGTTTAAGTTTTAAGTATATTGGATTTTTTCTTGGAGCAAGTCTTTTGTTGAATTTTCCAACAACAGACAGTTAGACCGATAATCACCGAAATAATGTAGAAACTATTAAAATAACAATGAATACTCAGGAGCAGTACCTAAAGTTGATTTTAACACCGTCCGCTTCGAAGTACGATTGAAAAATTTTTCAAAAAGTATCCCAAGCATCTGGTGCTCTAAAGGCCACGCTCGACACGCCAATTCTAACATTGCTGATCCCAACTTCGCCAATGTTGGCGTAATAGCTGTTTGTTTGTAAAAAAAAAATGGTTTTTTACCTTCCACAGCATCCGCAAAAAAACAGACAGAATGCAGAAATAATAAAGCCTAAATTCCCTCAGCAGAAAGTAGCACGGAAAGTTTTTTTTTAAAACTAACTTACTGTTCAGTATCGGAAATAAAAAGTTTTTCAATCTGTTCGCTGAAGTTACTTGACCGAGGCGGTTCGCCCGCAATTTGATATAACCAATAAATCAGCTTCTTGAAGTAGGTAAATTGTTATTGCTGCCTGAAAACGGTTTTATTATAATTTTATAGCTTTTTGAACTTTTTATACGAGGAACAGAACTTTATGTACTAGCTTTTGCCCGCGTCTTCGCCCGCGTAGGTATTGGAAAATATATCACGGGAAAGTACTACTGGGATTTAAATTACCCTATGTGTTAATCCAGATAAACAATTTCTTTTCGCACTGCAATAAATAGTATCTGAGGAGCGAGGATGTAATTATTGTAATTGTTTAGATATGATTGTAAATTGTTTTTACATACCGTTATAACGGTGAGACATGCAGCACTAAGAAATGTTGAGAACACCTTTGTGAACATACCATGTTTCTGGCAAATAAATATTCTATTCTATTTAGCGGCGCGTGGATTGCTATATGATTGCTGGAGGATAAAAAAGCTGAAACCTAACAATAGTAACGGAATATAAACGGAACGGAACGCAAAATTATCAACTTGCATGCATTTGAAGGCAACTTTAAAGCGAAAATATAAATCCTCTTAATTTCCCTATCCCGTTGAAATTTCGAAAAAAATTGTTAAGACTGAATGTTACTTCAAAATGTGAATTGTGACTACATTTTCAATCCCATAAATCTCTTAAAAAGCTACATTATATTATTTGTGAATTTTTAAATCATTCCATAATTTACCCCCATAAGGGATGATTTTTCAAAAACGCTGTAGGTACCACATATTTATTTATTTCCTACCAAAAGCATAAATTCGAATTTTCACATACCTTTTTCACTTAAGAACTGCTGGGTTTCCCATACAAACTTGCATCCTCTATAACCCCCCCCCCCCCCCCCCCTCCCTTCCTGTATGATTATTTGTTATGACAAACAGTAGGCTGTGTCCTTCCCCAGGATGCCATCACCCTTGCCAAATTTTAGCGATAACCGTGCATTTTTGAGAATTTTAAAATCATCCCCTATTTTACCCCCTTAGGGGATGATTCTTCAAAAACGCTAAGCCACATATTACTTTATTTCCTACCAAAAGCATTTTCAATTTTCATATCCCTAACTTTAGAAATGCTGGGTTTCCCATACAAACTTTCATCCCCCATATCACCCCATGTAGGATTATTTTTGAGACAAAAAGTAGCCTATCTCCTTCCCCAAGATACCATCTATAGCTTTGCCAAATTTTATCGAAATCCATTCAGTGGTTTAGGCGTGAAAAGGTAACATACATATGGACAGACGGATACTCCGGTATCACCGGGTGCCAACCTACCTTCGTCGAGTGGTCGAGGCCTATTTGACGGACTGGGCCGTCATCTACCCCGGTCATCAGGGAGAGTGGAACCGGTGAGAGATGTCGTGCGGTGTCCCACAGGGATCGGTCCTGGGGCCACATCTGTGGGACATCGGGTACGACTGGGTGCTGCGCGCCGATCTCCCTACCGGCGTCAGCGTTGTATGTTACGAACTAGCGACACGCGGGGTTACGACAATCGTAGAGAAGATCCGGCAAATGGGACTCGAGGTGGCCCTGCACAAGTCTGAGGTCATGTGTTTTCATGGTCCTCGGAACGCGGCACCGTCGGGTTCCCAAATAACGGTAGGAGGGGTTCACATCGGGGTCGAGTCGACGATGAAGTACCTGGGACTCGTCCTCGACAGCCGGTGGAACTTCGTGGAGCACTTCCGACGTTTGGCTCCCAGACTGGAGCGGGCCGGGGCTGCCTTGAAGCTGCTCCTGCCCAATCTGGGGGGTCCAAACGCCTCCTGCTGGAGGCTTTACGCGGGGGTCGTACGGTCCATGGCCCTTTACGGGGCACCGGTGTGGGCGCGTTCCTGCGACCAGCCCGCCAATTGAACGCGTCCCAGAGGGTCATGGCCATCCGGCTAGTCCGGGGATACCGCACGGTCTCCTGTGAGGCGGCGAGCCTACTTGCCGGATTACCGCCATGGGATCTGGAGGCAAAAGTCCTCGCGCACGTGTGGGAGTGGCGCGAGGAGACGAAACACCGAGACGTAAAAAAAAAAAAAAAAGATGGACACACAGACAGACAGACATGACAGAGTTACTTTCTTACAATATTAGTATGGATTAAAAATTAAGATGCCATTGCTTCACGGAAACTGTTACAATGATCTTTTGGAGCTCAAACGTTGACAGGTGTAATGTATTCGAAAAACAAGATGGCGGCCTTAGTTTAAATTTTGGCCACGCGCCAAAAGATAGCGCTGTACCTTTAAATGTTGGTTTCAAATTAAGCACCTTAGCAGGGTTGACTTTAACTTACTCGTAACTGTTTTACCAACACAATAAGTCTGTCTAGTAAAAGTCGTCTATGGGTTAAGTACACACAACGTACCTACAATGCCCTCAGAGTACAATACAATAACATTTTCGTGCAGCTCCCCCGTTCTTGTGCTTCAGGGATATTTGCGGACGCACATAATATAGATGACTGGCCCGCGACTTCGTCCGCGTGAAATTTCTTGTCCCCCTAGAGTCGCATCGCATCGCATCGCCTGCCGCCGCCATTACTTCGTTTACGCTTAGTGTCCTTTCTGACAATATGTTTCTTTTTTCTCGGCTCCTAAGGGCCCTAGCGTGATGTTAAATAGCGTCAGTCTTGAAAACGGTGCGGGAGAGTAGCAACGGCATCCTGAAAATGATAGCAGATAGGTTGGACGCGGCTGTGTTCAATCGATTCATCAATCTGCATGTGAGAGCTGAGAGGTGCGGGTTGATGCATGAATTGACATTATTTACCACTTTTATTTGTCAACCCACACGCGCGGCTCCCCAGCGCGACATACGCTCGCACGCACCCAACCATTTTTTGCGCGCGCGCAACGGGGCGCCCAGCCACTTATACACGGCTTGTACACAAAACATTCCTATGAATCGCTATGAAAGTAATTAATGTTTCTTAAAGTGGATAGACTAGGCTAGATTATGAATTTTGCTTTTTAGAACAATAGACGACTTAGTATTTTTTCAATTTCCAAAAAAAAAACAATTTGTTTATATTATCGCCAATAAAACACAATTTAAAAATCTAATTTTTTTTTTGCCTGAAATATTGCCCATGTGTCAAATAATCAAATGACATCATAATATTAACCTTTGTTCTTCCAAAGTTTTGAAATACGAACACTAAAATGCCCCCCCGCGCGCCTCTCGTTTCGCAAACTGATTTTCAACCACAGACTAACTTTGTTCGTAATGCCGATACAGCCTCACGGCTTTTGGCAAAAATATACTACATCCAACCACCTTTCTAAAGAACCTAAAACGCAAGGAGTGGGTCTACACACAAAATTCCAAAAAATAAAAAACTAAGGCGCGGAGTGCGCACGCCACGCCCCTTTTTTTTGTCTGGTAACTCTCGGACGTTCGGGCGTTTTGCGGTTTACGGTACTGGTAACTTTCGGACGTTGCGCGTAGGAGCAGTTGTATGTACTAACATACTTTTTAAGTTTTCTTTTTTGTAACTAACACTACTACTACTACTTCTGGGTCTTGCTTGTCTGAGAATAAAATATTTTTATTTTATTACTTAATATAAAAGAGTTTGGTGTCACGAAGAAATTCTTGGTCCTCGAAAGATAAGCATAGCTCAGCGACCCAAGAATCTTTTGTTAGATTTAAAAGTATACGACAGAGGTATTCGTAAGTAAGACTCGAATGTTGAAATACAGAAAATAAATCTAAAGCAGATCCAGAAATGTTCAAAACATTTTAACAGAATGAAGGTGCCTATAGAGATAAAGTCATATGTTTTTAGGACCTTATTTTGTTAAAAGTTAGTTTAACGAGTGCACGCAAACTCGGGTCATGAACCCTTAAATGTAGGTCTACACACGGGGGTCAAAATGACCTTTTCTCTTTCGCCATTTACGACCTTTTAGTAAATAAAAGCTTGTTTATTACTTTTACCCTTTTTATTCAGTGTATTTGATTAGGTACGGTCAGCAACAGAAGTCGGCTGACACTGCTACTTTTTACATGACATACTACTTCGTCTGTGGACATGACACAAAAAACACAAAATAAAAAAAAATAAAAAACAGAAAAAAAACAAAAAAAAAATTAACACAAAATGATTCGATAAACTGCAGTTTTTTCGTTTATCTTTTAAGAGTTTATATTCTTAAAATTATAAGTCCGATTATTTCTGTTCCGATTTGAATTAAATATTTCACTATAATAATATAATAAATGTACAAAATAATATTGCTATTATTTCCTTAATTACATTTTAGACTAATTTATAATTTTAGTTTTAGTTTGTGTAAATGATTGTCATAAACATAGAAATAATATCATTCCTAGGTAATTGTAGTTTTTAAAATAGTCTAAAATATTTCAAGATTAAAAAACTGCAAGTGTTTAATTGACTTTTGTTGCTGACTGTACTTAATTTGGGAGGATGAGTCCAGGTGTTATAAGTGAAAAAGAGTCGTTATATTTACTTGGTATTTTGAAATATTCCAGGAACTTTGTAGAATCTTAAAAATATCAGATTTCGTGTAGATGCTGTTGTCAATGAAAAACCTGAAGGCGATATCTCGGCTTGAAGACCATCTCGTGCATAAAAATCGTCAAATAGTAATAATTTTTTTAAATTTAACTGGTTCACCAACAATTTTTTACACTAATTTTATGCTTATTGGTAACATGCAAAAATGTATAATGCAACAGTGCAACAATCACTTACAGGTAAACTGCGGTGCATAAAAAAGTTGTACAAAAATTTATAATAATTAATCTCGTTTTAAATTACTCTTCCAGAAGTCTAAAACCATCGTAACTAATATTAAAATAAAAATACGAAATTTAGTTGGTTTGATTTTTACGCAGTCACGCTAAAATGGCTGAACAGATTTCAATAAATGTTAGCACACGGGTAGAACATGACCTGGATTAGGATTAAGATACTTCTTGTCCCGGTAATACGTTCCCGTGGGACAACTCCTGATGTCCACGCGGGCGAAGCCTCGGACAAATACTAGCAAATATTTATAACAGTATACTATAGTATACCTACTTATTATATTTTAACAAATTTCCTTTCAAGCGAGATAATGAAAGGTTGATCTATTTAGGAAGATACTTAAAAGATCATTAAATTCTTCAAAATCTCATCTCAGCGACAATCAATGTCAAACGCTTTACAAATTTGTAGATAAATAAAGGTATTCCTGAGAGATTGGATTAGAATGCGACCGTTCTAAAAAGTTCGGGAATTGTACGTCTGATATTTTCAAGAATATTTGTAATTTCCGTCCAAAGTCGTATAACTTAATAACAGAGACAAAACTCGGAATTACAATATTCCCAGCTTTATTCATTGTTAACATTTCACGTCTTCCCTTTGTCACTATGATAATAGTGTGACACAGGGAAGGAGTCTTCCCGTAAATCTTCTTCAATGTTATGTGTGGAAGCGAAAACCGCAGCTAAATATATCTTATTGTTCTCCAGATTAACTTGGGCACGGAAATAAATACCGTCGGGGATTTCATCTGTATTATGAAAGGTTATGGACTTCGATCAATAATAGTACTAGATTCCCGATAAGCGCTTCAAAAACGGCCCGAAAAATAAAAACACAAATACTTTTGTGGTCTTATTTCAAACATCGACTGTTCGGGAACAGGGAAATGCATGGAGTAGTATTGTTACTTTATATGTTGTTTTTGTTTGTAGATTTCCTAGTGACCCATTTCGCAATGCAGAATGGGTATCTATTGTCACGAAAGAAAGAGGAGAAGAAATATATAAACCTTGTAAAAATTCAACAATTTGTTTTAATATTTTTATTAAAATAATTAATTATCAAATTAATAATCAAAATTAAAATAACTATTGTACTAATTTACTCCTTCTACTTTTAAAAATCGGTCAAAAATATTTGCTACCATATAAAACGAACCTTGGCCTAAAAAATATATTATTATTCTGCTACTCTACATCTTTCAATACTTACTGTGTTCTGAGCATTGAAATGTAAATACCAAGAATTATGTCTAGTTCCAAAATAGAGTAAGCACAAAATTTTCAACAAAATGTTTTTAACCTTATTGCTTAAGTTTTAAGTACACTTTAGAATAAATATTTTTGTACTTATTATAAAAATGACCTATTATTTTCAAGCGACATTTTTAATTTATTGCTTTTACCTTTCTCCGATGATAGAAGGACTTAAATATAAATATTTTGCAATCGTAATTAAACTTTATGTTTGATTGTTAAGGTTTATAATGAATTGAAGTTGTAAATATTATAAAACTTTTTTCTATATTTCGTAGTAACAAATGTAAATGTTTATGTGTGTGTAAACGTGGCCACTACAGCGACTTATTTTTGTTCCTGATCCTGTATCTAGTGCTATTATTGATCGAAGGTTATGGAATTAAAATCATGAAATGGGAATCTAGTTTTGGGTTTTATTCTAAGGTAGGGCAATGTAATAATTTTCTTCTTGATCGTACTCATTAATATGCGTGTGTAAAACTATTGTATCAACCGAATTTCGACTCATTTTTATCCACGAAAATTTTTTCTGGTTACACTAATAGAAAATAAATATCCCATAACTTATTTTTCTCTAAAGGCTTCATATTTTCTCGAGCTAACTTTAAACTCAATCATAATAAAACATCGACGCGACCGTACCAGGACCTCAAAAAAGAATAAGAGTTGGCAACGAAAGCAGAAATTGCTTCACTCAATTTACGTGTCTACCTACCTACCTAGATATTGTATGGTATCTATGTATGTACCTAAGACTAATCTCCAAGGAGCTTTACTTAGTAAACAAGGAAGCATTGCGGCATCGAGAAGGAGAATTGCTTAGGGAACTACATTCAAGCACCGTAGGAAGGTACCTATTATACGATCTATATTGTGGTGCTTGTAGGTGCGAACTCCAATTCCGTCGAGTATGCGAAGTTTCCAAAGTTCGGCAATAAACTTCGTGCAATTTCCCGTTTGATGGAAGAAGGAAGGAATTCAGCCTAAACCTATGTGTAGTACACTTTATCTACTCTCATAACGTAAAGATCTAATTATAAACTTCAAAACGAGTTTCTATTGACATACTTTATTAACACAACACCGAAATTTAAAAATAGAATCATAATAGAACACTTTATCTCTAACAAAATAATGTTATGAAAGAATTTTTTAGATAATAATATGACCAAGAGTTTCCATATTTTTTCTTTTAATGGAATGAATATGCTGGGCGCACCGTTTTCATAGCATAACAAAAAAGTTTTGATTCCAATTTTTACTTGTCTGTGCCATGCATGGCAGCGCCCGCCTTAGCGCATGCGCGGTGAGGGGTGCTGGGTCTTGGCGCCATTCTTACGTTTTGTTGTAGGTAATTTCGTGGGATTTTTTTTATTTAGGTTCAATCCCCAATTTATGAGAGTAGATAAACTCATACACTACGTATGAAACTGCATATAACTAGGTATTAAAACACTCGTGTGAAGTACCGAAATGAAAATTTTTACTTCGGTACTGTTATTGAGAAACTGTACCTATTTATAATTATATTTATAGTTCAGAATCGTACCATGCACATCTATCAACAATTCGGGCATAAAACATTTTAAGAATGCAAAGCATTTTATTTAATAAACATACTTTTGTGTAAAAAAGTAATGATTTGACTACCCATTTGTAACAGCGTCCTTAACAAAGTTATGTGAGTGGTTAAATTGTAAACTTTTGTAACGTCTATCAAAAACTTTAAGTAATTCTTTGACATTATTTATTTCATGACAATATTGTTTTTGATCAGTTTCTGCCTACGTCCACTTCTCCACTCTCTAGTATTTGTCAAGTAAGTTTAAATCATACAAGTACAATTGCATAACGTTCCTTATCGCGCAAAGATGTATCGTACTAGGAATGTGACCACTTACGTCGGTAAGCAGAGTTTAGCATAATTTGTTTACTACATGTCTAACTGCTTAAAAGAGTGATATTTATGCTAATAAGCACTTAATCTTTAATTCTGGAGCTAAAGGTCTTTCCTAGAAATTGCCGCAAATTAGAAATGTTGCGTAACCAATGCCTGTCGACGATTTGAAAATGTATACGTGAATAATTTTTCTGTAAGTACCAACTGATAAGTTCCTGATTTTTATCAGACTTAAAAAGAGGAGGAGGACGTTTCACGTTCATCTGTCTGTATTTTTTTAAATGTATGGTCATTGATATTTTCATGAATTATTATGACCGATTTTAAAAAAATATTTTTATAATTGGGAAAAGAAGCTTGCGCAGTGGTCCCATATGAAAATTTTGTATGCTTTGATAGTTTTTGAGTTAGGTAATAAAATTTCCTGTCATTGTTGACTATAGCGAGAACTGGTAAGTATACATACATGAATTTGTAGGTAGATGCGACAGCTAAAAAGTGATAAATGTAAATACTTCAAAGTGAATAACAACTTTAATTTCGAAAGTTGGTGATAAAAAACGAAAATACAATACCGAAGACAACGATATCCGAAAAGTTATTTGTAATACGGTATATAGATTCTTGAGTATAACCGTATAATTACATCAATTAATGTAGTCTATCCCTCAGATAGTGCCCGTATTCGACACAATAGGCCAAACGAGTTGGTAAAGCAAGTCACTTTCTCGCACCGGTTTTGTAGGCCAGTTGCACGATTATCCCGTTCATGATGCGTGTGACGTCATAGCCGTACGGTCAGTGCCAAGGCGCATAAAATTGTCCTGGGGATTTCATAACATTATGTTGCGCTGTTTCTTCTTTTTAGCCGACTTCAAAAAAAGAAGTAGGTTCTTAATTCGTCTGTTTAGTTACATATAATATTTTTATGTACGTTCATCGATATTTTCATCAATTGTGGACTGATTTTGCAAATTCTTTTTTCATTTGATAAAGGAAGCTCGCGCAGTGGTCACTTATTTTTTTATTAACTGCTTGGGTAGTTTTAATTGAGCTAGCTTCTATAATACGTAGGTATTTAATGCACTTGTTGTATGTTGATGACATTTTAAAGCTTCCTGTGACTTTTGTTTACATAGCAAGTACTGAGGCCTTAGTGCGAGTTTTTAACACAAGATATTAAGTTATCTTAGCTTAGGTATTAGTAGCAACTCCAATATGTAATCATTTTAGCTACCTTTTGGCCTATTTTGTGTAAACCTGTTTCTTTATGTTAATTTTGAAGGTGCAAATAAACATTTTTTTTTTTTTTTTTTTTTTTTATACTTACTCGATCACGTTAAAGTAAACGTCAATTTGTACTGAAATTGAACAAGCGCCGTCTGGTGACTACAATGGGAATCTCAATTATTCCATACAAATTGACGTAAGGCAACGTTAACGTAAACGCGATCGAGTAAGTATAAAAACTCGCACTAAGACCACAGGTTTACCTCAGATCAACTTAAAAAGGAAGATGGAGCGCCGCAAACATTTATTCCTTCCTTATTATTGCCCAAATTATAGGGAAACAATTTAACAAATGGCAACCCTGCGACCCACACATAGATAAAAGGGTGGCTTCATTTTTGATATTCGCGGGGCTCCATCTTCCATTTTTTGTTAATCTGAGTGGTATACGAATTGGCTTTGTAGTTTGGTTAATATAACAGGAAGAATGACAGTTCTCCTAATCTATGGCTGCAAACTGAGATCATCGATTAGGGCTTTTTTTTTTTTTATTTGAGTTATAATTACATTGTTTATATTTAATGAGTGCAGTCATTGCCTTAGCAGTAACTATAGGTATGATTCATTTAGATTGAGCCCATGTATTTCCAATTTGAAAGTGTAAGTACGCTGGTACGTTTCCTGTTTTGAGAAAGTTACTGTTGGCTCATATTTTATCCGTTACGCAGAAAGAGCCCCTAGCGCATCTTCAATTTACATAAGAGGAAAATTATGTAGGTATCATAAAAGTAATCTTATTTATTTCATGATCCAGAAATATATTGATTTGGTTATGGTGCCAAATTGAGTACTTAAATGAAGATGGAAATTTGGAATTATCGACTTTTGAAAACTGATTGGACGTGTAATATTGCAGGCATTGTATGCGGTTACTTGAATTGGATGTATTGTAACAATCATAGATATATGATATTTCTATGGTAACAATATAATTTTGTTGTGTTGATGGTTAATCCTACTAATATCCTACTACTATTATAAATGTGTTTGTATGTTTTGATGTTTGTTACTCAATCAGGCAAAAACGGCTGTACGGATTGTTATGAAAGACAGATAGGTAGCCTGAGCTCTGGAGAAGGATGTAGGTTATACGTTTATCTTGGATCGTAGACGAAGTCGCGGGCAGCAGCTACTCTCGGTAAATATTATAACCTACTTACTTAGGATAATAAGCCTATAAAGTTCCCACTGCTGGGACACATGCCTCCTCTCTTCGAGAGGGAGTGGGCTGTAATCTACCACGCGGGCCCAGTGCGGGTTGGTAGGTCACATATTTTCGAATGTTTGGTTCTAGGACATGCCGGTTTCGTCATGATGTTTTTCTTCACCAAATATTCGACCACAGCTTTAAAACTAAAACCAAAATCACATTATAATAAATACTGTGCCTTAACACTCTCATTTTATTAACCGAGGAAAAAAAGGAGGAGGTCCTCAAGCCGACCCGTATATATTTTTTTTATGTAGTTCCACGCATAACTTTTTACAGAGTGGTCCGATTTGATTTTTGTTTTATGTTATCCGAGAGTGTACCTCAAAGTAGGTCCCATATAAAATTTATTAACTTTGCTCGAATAGTTTTTGAGTTAGCTTCAATAATACGTATTTTTTCCCCATTTTTATGTGGACGATGCTCTAATTACATTTGCAGGTAGTGGTATTAGAATTTGTATGGGGTAGGTACCACAACTAAAAAGTGAAAAATAAAAATTTTTTGACAAAAAAATACAACCGACTTCAAGAAACAACACTACAAAGTGAAAAATAACTTTAATTTCGGAAGTCAGTGGCAAAAAAAGAAAATACATTTAACCAGACACCGACTTCCGAAATGAAAGTTATTTTTCACTTTGTAGTGTTGTTTTTGGAAGTCGTTTGTATTTTTTGTAAAAAAGGTTTTTTAACTAAAGGCGCTAAGATCGACAATATAATTAGGTAGGTAGTGTAGAACCTAGTGACTAATTACCAAATAATTATTCTAAGATTAAATACTTAGTAGAGCGCTGAGGTTCACCGATAATTAATAATTAATATTAAGTGCTTGGAAAGCTTCCATTATGATAATATGTAGATACTGGGAGTAATTGTTGTAGTATAATTTCGATTATAGCGTAAAGTACATACCTACCTACTAAATGCATTAAATCCTACAAAATGTAGTCGACAAAAAAGTTTGCTATCCAACCAATCTATCTATCTATAAAAAGAGAAGTCCTGACTGACTGACTGACTCATCAACGCCCAGCCCAAACCCTTGGATCTAGAAAGCTGAAATTTTGCACAGAGGTTCCCTTTATAATGTAGACAAGGAATAAGGAAGGAATTCCCAGTAGTACGTTCCCGTGGGATATATTTCGACATTCACGCGGGCGAAGCCGCTGGCAAAAGCTAGTAATTTATAAAAAATCTCTATTTAGGTAAACGAGGCAATTATACAGTCAGATAAATATTTTCAAAATAATTGTGTGAAAAAGGTAAGCAAAAGAGAATTTTTGCTTTAGTCTATACTACTATCATTCATTACAGCAAACTCTCATAACATAGGTAGCATCACGCCTGGAATCCTCGAAATATTACACAGATGTACAGTCAACAAAAGAGATATCTAGGCAGGGCATAGTAACATATTTGTATGTGAATTGCTTCATGTTCAATTTTATATTATTACTTTGTTTTTGCAATAC
Organism: Cosmia pyralina; assembly: GCA_946251885.1. Classification (NCBI taxonomy): domain Eukaryota; kingdom Metazoa; phylum Arthropoda; class Insecta; order Lepidoptera; family Noctuidae; genus Cosmia; species Cosmia pyralina. The sequence goes on from OX276346.1 coordinate 21,997,148, forward strand.
TCCGACATTGTAACACCAACACAAAATTGTATATTGTCACGAAATTGAACATGAAGCAATTACAAAAATGAACAAAAAAAAAAAAAAAAAAAAAAAAAAAATATGTTAGTATACCCTGCCTAGATATCTCTTTTGTTGACTGCACCTATAGTACCTACCCCAACATTTCGCCAGTTATTTTTAAGTCTCATGTAATAGGGACAACCGGGCCAAAATCCAAACTCCGGGATGCTACTGATAAATTACTGCTGGAAAAACCCAATTACACTTTGCTCGACCTGGGAAATCGAACCCAGGACTTCATGCTGCCCCCCGGTGGCTCCCGCATTGTCGAGGCGGGGAGGCTCAGCAGCCGTGGCTTGGTTACCTACGGTGAAGCGAAGAGGAACTCGAGGAGGGGCCGCTCATCAGGGCTGTTGCCGATAAGCCGACGACGTAGCGGCCAACAAGTAGGTTGCGGTGCCGCTTGGATGACATCACAACTGAGGCGGGCCGCGATGTCTTAGGGGAGGCATTGCGGCTGAGGGTTGGAGGACGCGGCGGGAGAGGAGTGCCGATATTGCAGTGCGCTGCTCTGTCTACCTTCCGAGGTCTTGACAGGGTCGCCACCGTCTGATGACGGACGCGGTGGGGCCGCCAGGGAGGAGTGTCGGTATGACGTTGGCCGCTCTCCCTATTCTTTGCGGTCGAAAATTAGCAGGCGGTGGGGCCAATGTCTTGACTCGTCGCAGGGGGACCAAGGTTGCCCAGACACGGGGTCGTCTGGCGCTCATGTGTTGGTTGGGTCCTTGGGGTGGTCATGTCGTGCAATGTGTTCTGGTGCGCCGGTGGGAAGTACTCCCCAGAGGAGGGTCCGGTGATGGACAACCGCGGCGGGTTCACGGAGGAGTGCTAACGCGTGCCCGGGTTCCCGCCATAAGCGGCAGAAGAGGATACCGTGAAGTTTTAGTGGGTTGGAGTCCCACATAACTGCACTATATACGAGTCTATAGCAAATAAAAACCTTGAAAACAGACCTTAAGAGCTCTATTTACATGGCGCATGTTTATTACCTGTGGCATACCATAAAATTTAAGGGCAAATATTTGGCACCGTCTAAACAATACGTATAATATTGTTGCACGATACGTGCAAATTAGTTGCCATTTGGAACTGGTATAGCTGTAAACAGCACATACAATAAAATCGCATTCAATTCTGGAATGAAAATGTTCTATCATTCAATCAAACATGAGAGAACGAAACAAGACGTTCAATAAAATTTAATAAAATATTTGGCAGTGCAAATACGGGTAGTACAAGTAATACTTGAATCAATTGTACAAGGACGTGCAACTTTGTGTTTAGACGAGGCAAAACTTGCATATATTAATAATATAAATAACTCCACCGCCGTATCTCTACGTTGACGTCGTGGTGAGGCTTGCGCGCTCCGAACTTTAGGTCTGTGCCGGTAGAATTTACTTTGCCAAAACAGATCTAGGATGAGGAGCCAGACTGCCAGACCAAGAGAGATACAGAAATCAGCAGGGCAGCATGTGGTGAGCTGTTGGGTAGTAGCGACCCCACGAACCCTATCTCCCGGGAGAAGTCTTGTTCCTCATCTCTGACTTGCCTTTATTGACAGGCTGGAGTGAACACTGATGAGAAAGAAAGAAAGAAAGAAAAATGCGTTTAATTGGCATTACAGCATAAAAATAAATAAATACACCTTAAAATTATAAAAAACATAAATACACCTTAAAATTATAAAAAACATAAATACACCTTAAAATTATAAAAAAACATAAAACAAAGATTGTAATGCCAAAAGGGCCTCAGCTCAGCATATTGTCAGATGACAACACAAGGTGTACCACCTGACGCTGATTTTCAGCTGCAACCCACGAGTGCCATACGCTAGAATCTAAGGTTAGAATAATCTAAATAATTAACACAAGGAGAGAATAGATTTAAGAGAATTAATTAAAATGAAATGATATGACATGCATGCGTGTGTGTGTTGTATTGTGATTAATTAAAACACTAAAAATAAATACCCAATATCAATATTACCACATTAAAATAATAAAATAATAATAAAACTATATCTAATAAATATCACCTACATAGCAAAATCATGAGACTGCATTACACTTTATAAACTACCAAAAGTATTTTGATGTGGTTTTATTAAAATTATGAACACAAGACAATAATAATTCATTATAATAAAAATAAAACTGATAAAATTGGTATTATAAAAATGATAAAATAATAAATTGCATTATATGGCGGATATGTCGGCTCGAACATTATCAAAATCTTTTTGCTGGTTTAATAAAAATTCTTTGAGTTTCAATTTGAAAGTCACGTAACTTTTACTGTACTTTATGGGAGGAGGGATGTTGTTCCAGCATTTAGTAGCTGCGTAGTGAAAACTGCCTCTAAAAGCTGCCGACTTGTGCCGTGGGATAGAAAGCTGTTGAGAACATTTTCTTCCCTCACCGATTCTGTGTCTTCTTGTCCACGATAGTTTGTCATATAAGTAACAAGGGGAATGAGACTTAATAACACCAAAGAGTAGGCTTGCCAAGTGGAGTTTACGTCTAGCTTTCATTTTTAAAATGTTGTGCTAATTTAAGGAAGGTGTAACATGTCCCCTAAAGGGAACTTTAAAACAGAAGCGTGCACAGGCGTTTTGAAGTCTTTGGATCATTCTTTCTGTTTTGGACAGTAGTCGTTGACCATACACGGTGTCCGAATAATTTAACTTAGATAAAACCAAAGACTCCACAAGCAAGACTCGCAATTCTTCACTAAGATAGGGACGGGCTTTGTATAAAATCTTAAGTCTATAATAGCAATTACGGATTGACTCAGATACGTGTTTGTGAAAACGAAGTTCCGTGTCCATGATAAGACCTAGATTACGTGCTTCGTAGACCCGTTCGATAGGCTGTCCCATAACAGTCACAAAGCCTGCACTTGGTTTAATTTTACCTAGCTGGTTTTCGGTTCCAAAAAGCATATATTTGGTTTTTGTAGGATTCAAGACAAGCGTATTGGCATTGGACCATTGTACTATGTTTTCAAGATCTGTATTAAGATCGATTAATGCTTGTTCATAGTCTTCCGGCTTAAATGATATATACACTTGTGTATCGTCGGCATAAATATGGTATTTACATTTATTTATATGTTTTATTATATCAGCACAATACAAAATAAACAATACTGGACCAAGAATCGAGCCTTGTGGGACCCCCCTTCCTACTGAACGACGCATAGAGACAACTGAGGAACAGAGCTCCCACCTCATTCTTGCTTTTATTGGCAGGCTTGAGTGGAGATTCGCATGAGCAAACATGCTCGAAGGAAAGAAGTATTTCAGTAAGTGCTTGTAGGGATCTTGACCATCTCCGGGCTCTGGGATTGTTCTGAGAGCCGTGGAATAACTTTCCACTCCTCAAGCACCTTAGGCTATGTTGCCCCTTTGTCGCTACGTTATTAAGTGCTGGAGACAGTTTCCGGGACCCCATTATTGAGTGTGCAAGTCACCCCCTGCCATTTTTTCCGTGTAATAAAACATTGATCAGGCAGGGGCCATAGTCCCTTTATAGTTCTAGGTAACCAGTCCATTTAATTACCCAAATCCATAGTCCAATATCTTTGTATTCATATGCTGCAAAAGTCCTACACCAACCGGGGGTTTTGCTTGGGTGCACTTGTATAGTGCGTACAGGCGTACAGGGGTAATCGTCGGTTAGTACCTCCTCATCATTTCAAATGATGAGGAGTCTAAGGGCCCTCTGCGAGTTGGCTTTGGCTCCTCGCACGCTTTCCAAAGGTCCGGGATCCCAGGGTGCCGAGATATGTCAAAGACATTTTAAAATATAAATAAAAATAATATTGCAATAAAATATTGTGTGCTTATTAGGGCATGCGATTATTGCTCTTGAATGTTCCAGAAACTTGCACCATGTAAACGGAGCTTTAAGGTGAGCGTCCATTGGTCCACGCCGGCCGCAACGCACGCACGGCACGCAACGGACTTCAGTTTCGGGTGTGAATTCATATACCACTGCGTCCACTACCGGTACCGCATTTTCATTTCTTCATAGAAACAAAACAAGATTATTGCGTGCGTGCGTTGCGGCCGGCACGGACCAGTGGACGCTCAGCTTAAGTAAACATAAAGGTTACCGAACAAGTTGTCAGATGTAGATGTAACCTATCAGAAAAAAGGTAATCAAAGACGGTAAATACACGTAAACAATGTGTCACTACTAAAATACTCCGCATTGTAGGCTCGGTGGGAACAAACAAAAGTTGTAGGTACTTACCCGCATAGTGAATTTTTTGAGGGAGCTCGGGCTCGTACAGAGTTAAATAAACAGAATATTGTTTACTGGATCTTATCCAGTTGTTTTGATAGAAAATCTCGTTACTGAATAGAGAGTTTGGGAAGATGTCTTCAATCTAGTTTAAGAGAAGAAGAAGAGCTCGTGGCTAAGTAATAACAGCCGCACAGGTGAATCCGTCAGGTTAAGCTACGCTTGCCGGGGTTGGTCAGTGGATGGGTGACCATCTTTACATACCGAGACTCCTCCGTGCCTCGGAAAGCACGTTAAGCCGTTGGTTCCGGCTGTCATTCGTGGATCTTTAACAGTCGTTACGGGTCGTCAGAAGCCTGAAAGTCTGACAACCAGTATTACCAAGAGGTATCGCATTACCCAGTTACAGGGTTGTGGAGGTCAGATAGGCAGTCGCTCCATGTAAAATACTGGTATTCAGCTGCATACGGTTACACTGGAAGCTGACCCAAACATAGTTGGGAAAAGGCTAGGCAGATTGATTGATTGTACGAGTATGATTATTTTAATCCGGATACCAGTAGGCCAGAAAACGAAACGTTTATGTGAATGATTTTAAAATTGGAAATACTCGTTTTGCACTTAATATTGGAAGACTTTATTCATATTTGATCCATGGATGATACTAAATATACGAAACCTAAATGCAATAGGGTGGTTGTACGAGTATTTACGATTCATGAATCGAAAATAAAGCGTTCATGCAAGGCCTTTATTCCTCTGGGACACGCCTGAAAAACAACAGCAGGCAATATAATAGAATAGAACAGAATTAAACAGGCAATAGCTAGTAAAAAAAAAAACGGTCAAGAGCAAGTCGATCTCCGAGGGTTCCGTTCCGATTTCTGAACAAGTTTGGTATTTGGAGACATCGTTTTATTTTTATGTAATCTTTACATAAACTTCTATCACATAAAATAATTTCAGAGTTTTCTCTATGTAAACTTCGGAAATAAAGGGGGGGGGGGGGGGGGAACTTATTTTTTTTTACGTTTTTCATAAAAGTCTGAAACTATGCGGCTTAAGAAAAAGAAAAAAAAATGTTTGAGAATGTGCAAACAACGTTCTTTCATATGATACCCCACATGTCCTAGTAGCCCAACTTCAACTTTAAAAAAAAAACATATTGTTTAATTTCTTTCTTATTTGCAAAATAGTTGGGCAAACGTCATCTAAAACTGTTCCAAATTTCAAGTTGATAGCATTAGTAGTTCTTGAGATATCCAGCTGTGACAGACGAACACACAGTCAGACAGACTGAGTCTCACCATAAGTGTACCTTTTTACCATTTTGGTACGGAACCCTAATATAGTATAACATCACACCATAGGTTCTATCTCCTTCCTTCAACAAAGTGCGGGCTGACTGCCCAAGGTACGCCAGACGCACTTAAGTGTACTCTTAGCGGCTCTTTTTATGCACCCTAAAAACTCCTTTTATGTAGCGAATACTGTACAGACGGGCTTAGCCAGGTGGTTGAACTTGACAAAACAAAATAAAAAAAAACATTGAAACAGCCCTTGATAAACTAAATCAGTATAATCTGTAAGGAAAGATATCGATATAGATTATGTTTTCAAATTATAGGTTATTTTCTAATCGATCTCCAGTAACGGCGTTAGGGCTGGGCGCGGTTGGGCGACCACTCAAGGGCCCCAGGCCCCGTTTCGTTAGGGGGTTTTCCGTCTCGTCTATCTCAACTGCATCGAGTTTTGAGGTAACTCCTAAAGCCATTAGAATACAAAGTCAAAGTCAAAGTCAAAGTATTTTATTTGTTGAACATAGGTAATATGGTACATGGTATAAAATTTGCGTTGTGTCACTATGTTCTGCCTTGCAAGGCGTACAAATTAGGCGTAAAAAAAGAAACAACAAACTAAATAAAACTGTTTCAAACAAGTAACGTCGTAAACAAGATAGAAAAACAAGTAGATCGGACTTTTTTATTTTTTTATTTAATGCTTCTATCATCTAAAAACTCATTGATAGAGTAGTAAGCCTTTTCAATCAATAATTTTTTAAGTTGCGATCTAAAATGGTTTATATTGGTCATGCTTTTTAAAGTTTTTGGTAGTTTATTATAAATCTTTGGACCCATGCCGACACAACTCTTTAAGAAAAGCGCAGTATTGTGTTTTTTTGATTTTAGTGTGCTTTGGTGACGTTTAGTATTAAGTTTTATTTTATAAATACCCCGTACGTAATGCAAAATATAACCGTACACTCTAAATTCTCTTATTTCTCTAACTTTTCTGCACAAGTCGAAAAAGTTAGAATAGAATAGACATTTATTTGTTAGAATATTGTACAAAGGTGTTATGTGAATAATGTATTACGATCATAATATTCTGCCGTTTTCGGCATACAAATAATTATGGTTTGTCAAATTCATTACATTAAAATTTAATTATTATTCATTAAAATTAGAATTACAAATAATATAAATAAATTGAACAATAGTTGTAAAAGAGATTAATTATATATAATATGTCAAAATTCAATGATGTCAAGGAGATAAAGTCTGATTAGCAGGCAATAAATGTACAAATGTTTAGGTAAATTTTTCAGTCGTAAAATCTTCAGTCGAGTAATAACAAAACTTCTTTTGCCAGACACCAATATTATACAATAAGCACACACATTTACAAAAAAACTCATAAAGAACTTAACATACTCGACCTGAATAGATATGAATTAAAGTCCAAGGTCACAGAATGGCTACTTCAACAGGATTACTCACAAACAGAATCACTACTTACATACATCGCTTAATATTAATAATAATACTAATATATATATATACTTATATTATTATATCAGTTTATACTCACAAGCAACCCTACACTACAAACATACACACACATACATCCACACACACACACACTCTTGCATGCATTAAATTGTTTTCCCTTCTTTCTTTTAATTATAAACTTGTAAACTAAGCTAAATTTAAAATTATAGTCACTAGGTAGATCGACACAAACCACAAGTTGTATAAATCTTATTGCATTAACCCCATAGCTGAACACTGTCTCTTAAGATACAGGTAACCCTAGTTTAAGAGGCAGGGCTCACCAATTATTGTTTACAGATTTCTGCAGCATAGCTTATTCCTTCGTACTTGCTTCCTACCACTACCTTTTGTTAACTAAGGTTTATATATAAGTCTGTAACCTTCTCTTTTTTGGAAATAAATAAATTTTATTATTATTATTATTCTTTTTTGTCTTTGGCTTATCTCGGGACCCTGGGGTCCCGGACCTTTGGAAGGCGTACGAGGGGCCGAAGCCAACTCGTAGAGGCCCCTTAGACAATTTCAAATGACGAGGAGGCACCAGCCGACGATTATCCCTGTATGCACTATGCAAGTGCACCCAAGGACAATCCCCGGTTGGTGCAGGACTATTGCAGAACATGGAAACAAAACACATTGGGCCTATGGGTTTGGGTGGCTACATGGATTGGGTACCTTGAACTATGGAAGAACTATGTCCCCTGCCTGACCAATGTTATATAATATACACAGATAAATTGGCAGGGGGTGACTTGCACACTCAATAATGGGCCCCCGGAAACGGTCGCTAGCACATAGTGACGTAGCGACAAGGGGCAACATGTCCTGAGGTGCTTCAGGAGTGGAGAGGTATTCCACGGCTCTCAGAACAATCCCAGAGCCCGGAAGATGGTCAAGATCCCTACAAGCACTTACTGGAATACTTCCTTCCTCCGAGCACGTTTGCTCTTGCGAATCTCCACTCAAGCCGGCCAATAAAGGCAAGAATGAGGTGGGAGCTCTGTTCCCGTCAGTGGTCACTCCAGCCGGCCAATAAAGGCAAGCCAGAGGTGAAGAACAAGACTTCTCCCGGGAAATAGGGTCCGTGGAGTCGCTACTGCCCAACAGCTTGCCACATGCTGCCCTGCGGGTTCACGTATCTCTCTTGGTCTGGCTCCTCGCCCTAGACCTGTTTCGGCAAAGTAAACTCCACCGGCACAGACCCAGAGCTCGGAGCGCGCAAGCCCCACCACGACGTCAACGTAGAGATACGGCGGTGGGGTTATTATTATTATTATTAACATTTGCTTATAAGAAAGTAAAATAATTTACATTTAAATGTTCTGAGGCTGAGAGTTTTGAAGCCAGCAGGTAATTTGTTGTTAACAGTGATGGACATGCAGTATACATTATTAGAAAACAATTTAATTCTACGCCTAGGAACATTAAGCATATGCACTTTGTGGCTGGGTCTGGATACAACATCATTAAACAAGTCAAATTCATGTCTGTTTTGGTGTACAAAGATACAAATTTCAAAAATGTATAGAGCTGGAAGTGGAAGTTTATTAAGTTTTTTAAATAGTGGAACACAACTATCCAGTGGGTGCGCTCCGCAAATTGAGCGTACGCATTTTTCCTGAGTTCGAAACACTCTTTTAAGTTCAACCGAATTACCCCATATTATGATGCCATAGCGCAAAATTGAAGAGACATATCCATGGTATGCACATAGTGCCGCATTAACACTAGCCACACGTGTTAGTCTACATAAAACAAATACAAACCTATCTATCTTCTAACATAAATCATCAATATGAGACTTCCAGTTACAGTTCTTGTCAATTATTATCCCCAAAAATTTTGTGTAATCGTTATACTCCTATTTCTATATGAATGGCCAAAATAAAAACTAGCCGAGGCAGGATTTACAGAATGCCAACAATTTGCGAGCTCGCTTCGCTCGCTTTGGCATCCTACGATCTCTGAGTTTTTCAAGTTTTCTGCATTAGTCAACAAATAACTCTTTTTTCTAAAGAATTCTCAAAACAAAAGCTAAGTTTTCCGTTCCAGGGTGCTAAAATTTTCTTCTCTCCTATTATTATATTATATTATTTTCTTTTTTATCCTACAAGAGTAAGCCAAGCGAACCCGTAAATTGCGTTCTCCTAATTCTCTAACGTTTAAAAGAAAAATTTAACATATCCGAGGAGAGGTCCAAAATTTTTCGAGGTCGCTTAGCTCGGTCTTGCATCTTGCATTCACCCTTTTCTAAATAAGTTGACAAAGATCTTTTATTATATCAATGCACAGGAACAAAGACAAAACACTTGTCGAGTTGGTGAATAACCCCGATAATGAATACCATGTGCTGAAATAAGCCCCGTGAGTACACTAGCTTCAAGTTTGTTAGTGAGCTAGTAAAATTAGACAGTGGTCCGATTCCACTGTCACGTAATGCCCACGTTCAAGTGTGCTCGGATTACCATTTGTAGTAGTTACAAGTGTCTCGCTCGAGTGTGCCGAGTTCGTGTCAACGGATCTCAATCGGAAAGTGATACCTATCAATGATTGTTTAATGCGTTGATTGGTTTGATTTTTTTTTTTTGTTTGTTTAATGATTGATTGTTGGTTTGTTTTTTGTTTTGTGTTGTTTGTTTTCACAGTATTAATTAGTCCCAAATATCACTTTATGATAAGCCTTTAATTTGGCTGTAAGGAGGATTATTCACTAGCACTTTCGATAGACAAATATTTGATAGTCCATCTGGCGGAGGAAGCTGCAGAGCGTTGTCGTGGTGGAGGAGGATCCTGCTTCTTGGGCTTCTTCCATTAAATTGACCATAATTCGTAGCGTAGGTAATTTGATGTTTACGGCGTAATTTATATATTAAAATAAATCGTTACGCCGGGTCGTTGAACAGTCATTATATTAATTACTTTTTAACGGCTTGACAAGTGTTAAAATAAGCTAAATGGTTTAAATTGATCTGGACATTGCTGTAAAAAGAGTTTTAATAAACCATCCTGTTTACTAGAAGTTGAAGAAGAAGTGACCTATAATTACAACTGTATAAGTCTCAAGTGAAAATCGTGCGTAGGCGCTTAAATCTGATAGGTTGAAATCGTATTCAAGCAACCTTATATGTGTCTAGACGTAAGGACACACAAATTTAAAGTAGGCTCACTTCTAAAAAATCATCAATTTTTTTGGAACGAAGTTCTTTAACGCGGTTTGCGATAGGAGTTGCCTGGTACGAAGTATATCGCTCGCATTGATTTTAGTGAATTTAAATGTGTTAATACGCCTTCAAGTAATGCGAGTAAGTTATGTAAAACATTTATGTTAAACTAGAATGCGTACACAATATCAATATTATGACAATATTTAAGTATTGTATTAAAATACTTTATGAAATAAAATCAGGAACCCAAAACATAAAAACGTTATCAAACTACATAAGATAGTTTCATGAATTCTTTTTGTATGACTAGTGTATACTATAGGCATTTCAACATTGTAACATTGTAACCTGTAATTTAAATGGTGTCCATAATAAAGAGTATCCTATTCTATTCTCTTCTCATACAGAGAAGGTAAGAGCATTGATCACCACGCTTGCTCAAGATGGGTTGGCAATTTCAGACATAGATTTACTATAAGTCCAGGTTTCCTCACGATAATTTTCTTCACCGATGTTAGTGATGTCCAAGACTCACTTTGAAAGTATACCTCAATCAATCTGCCTAGCCTTTTCCCAACTACGTTCAGGTCGGCTTCCAGTCTAACCGGATGCAGCTGAATACCATTATTTTACATGGAGCGACTGCCTATCTGACCTCCACAACCCAGTAACTGGGTAATACGATACCCCTTTGGTAAGACTGGTTGTCAGACTTTCGAGCTTCTGACGACCCGTAACGACTGTCAAAGTTACACGAATGACAGTCGGGACCAACGGCTTAACGTGCTTTCCGAGGCACGGAGGAGTCTCGGTGTGTAAAGATGGTCTCATCCGCCTAGCGCCTAGTGTTTTACATGGAGTGACTGCCTATCTGACCTCCATAACCATGTTACTGGGTAATACGATACCCCTTGGTAAGCCTGTCAGACTTAACGTAACGACTGTCAAAGATCCACGAATGACAGCTAGGACTAACGGCTTAACGTGCCTTCCGAGGCACGGGGGGTCTTGGTATGTAAAGATGGTCACCCATCCATACTAAACGAATTTATTAATTTATGGAGCAAACTGGCATATGAACCAGATGAACAGGTGAAGATAAAGTGAATCTTGAGCTGGCAGTATCATCACAACGGTAATGTTTTCCCATTGTTTGTATTATTTGTTTTAGTTTATTCGTGTATATTCATTTGTGCTTATATTTAAATATTTAATTCGGTATATATTATTACATTTATAGTTTGTAATAGGTAAATGTGTATCTTTTTATTTAAATAAATATTTATTCCATAATTTTTCGTAATTACACCTGCCACTGTTTGTCTCTGAATCATCCAAAGGTTGACTGGTAGTAAATGCCTATGGCATTAAGCCCGCCTCTGCACATCTGTGTATTGAAGTATTAAATAAGTAAATCTATCTATATATAAATAAAAAGAGAAGTCCTGACTGACTGACTGACTGATTGACTTACTCATCAACGCCCAGCCCAAACCCTTGGACCTAGAAAGCTGAAATTTTGCACAGAGGTTCCCTTTATAACGTAGACAAGGAATAAGGAAGGAATTCTCGGTAGTATGTTCCCGTGGGATATTATCCGACATCCACGCGGGTGAAGCCGCACGGGAAGTGCTAGTAAATAATAAATCTTACCAATAAGCTAATCATTATTTTAGTATGCAAAGATCCCAACTTTTCTGCATCCCTAGTAAACAAACCTGAATATCTTACGAGCGAAGAAGGATGACTTTTTTAAAAAAAATACCTCATTCAACTTTTTAATGGGACAGTCGAGTTAAGATAAAAATGCTGTACCGCTCAGAAATTTAAATAGGTTTATGGGTCCCATTATACAAAATTTATTGTACATTTTAAGGTAATTTATTTACAAATATTTTGTAAAAAAAAACTTTATCTTGATAATTTTCTATCCATTTTCAAGTTAGGTTCACAAATAACATCTATCTAAAATTATGAACATCGTAAAGCTGAAAATTATGATCGCTTTTGGTTTTCATTTTCATGCAAATGAGGGTTGATCCAATCGAGATTTTTTCTGGTATTTATGTACAGTATATCATCGTGTGCCTGCGGCTGTAGCAGCTTTCCTCCCTTTTTTTAAATAAATTACATTAAGTTGAAATAGTATTAACAACTGCATATTGTAACGCATCTATTGAAATAAAAGGGGAATAGACACGTAAACAAAATATAATTTAAAGAAAGATAAAAAATACAAATTATAGTAAAAAACACTTCCCTACTTATCACACGCTCTCAGATTTTTATAATAGTAAACCTTCCTTTGGGCTTCGCTGCAGTCGCTTGGAAAGGTGAAGTACGACCACCAGGGCAGGCCAGATATCAGGCCTCGTCAGCGCTGAAGCCTGATTAATCCAAAGTAGCACGCACGGGTTGGTTTCCTCAGCACGGAGACCCCAAGTCAAGCAGTAGGGTATAACAGTTTTGACTTCTTGTCACGGAGATGTTTCCCTCACGGAATTCAGGATTGAAAGAAGCCTCGGAATGTGGTGGTCCTTGCTTATAAAGCCTCGCCTCGTAACAAATTTTTTTGACCACGTTCTTTTCAGATTTTCCAGTTTTCAAGTCTTTTTCTTTCAAAAAATGCCACTTGTCAGTAATCGAATCGGCCATAAATATCAGTATTCATTGAGGAACCTCTTCCATGAATTCTGAGAGCGTGTCAATTATTTTTATAAATCTAATTTAGGACACAGTTATTCAGTAAATAATTAAAATTATCTATATAATACAATATTTGGGCTAACATATTGCTATAAATAATTTAAATTATATAAATCAAAAGTAACCTTCATAGACTAAGCTAGTAATAAACTATGAGAGAAAATTTGGAAGAAAAAGTAATGATAGCTTGACAGCCTGACATAGGTGTCATAACAAAGAAAATTAAAGAAAAATCGTTTTAGACCGATTTGCAAAATATTAATGCAAAATCATAGAAGTATGATATATACATGTATTATTGAATGTAAAGTGTAAGTATAATGTAAAATGACTGTAGTACGTAGATACTATAATATACTTCCAAGTCGACTGAGAGCGTCCGTCTGCACCAAGTACCGGGCAACAGATAGAAATCCGACGACTGACGAAACACGAAGTTTGCCGAGGGACATTAAGGAAATAGTTGTACTGTACAAGAATATCCTTGTGATTAATGTTTGCGTTATCGTAATGGATCTAATGAAAAATCTTGAACCACTTGCGGACTAGAATAGGCGACCAGCTGCAGGGAAATTCAAAGTACGGAATAATAACACCACCACCACGCCTGTAATCCCCGAAAGGTTAGGCAGAGATGTATCTTAGTACCTACACTAGTTATATCTACTTGTGTACATTTCTGTAACTATTTTTGGTTAAATAAACTTTATTATTATTATTTCCTTTATTTCATTTATGTACATATATTTCACATTTTTAAATATTTTTTTTTTTTTTTTATTATTATGTCGTTTATTCATTTTATTTCTTATCTATTTACATTTTTAAATATTTCTTAAAAAAAGGATATAAAAAAAAACATTTAAAAATATAAAAAAATAGAGGTCCGCCGGTGTCGGGAGCAGGGTCCAAGCTACCGGTGGTTAGGGCTGCAGAGACAGGAACCTTCTCACAATGCGAGCCGTATCAAGGAGTACTGCCTTCTGAATCAGGCCCTTGATCCAACCGCCTAATGATAGCCTCGAGAGATGTTGTTCGAGGCTTTCGGCCATCAGGCCATTGGCCGTTACGACAATTGGCACAATGACAGCTGAGCTCACATTCCACATATCAACAACCTCGTGAGCTAAGTCGAGATATTTTATTTGTTTCTCTTTCTCAGCTTTCACGAGGTTCTCGTCATGTGGAATGGTAACATCGACTATCATTGCGTGGCGCACTAACCGATCTATCACTACTATATCAGGCTTATTGGCGACAATAGTCCTGTCAGTAATGATAGACCGATCCCAGTACAAAGTGACATGGTCATTTTCGAGAACTGGGTCGGGCACATACTTGTAGTATGGTACCTCAGAATCGACTAGTTTATATTTCAAAGCAAGTTGCTGGTGGATAATCTTAGCTACTTGGTTATGCCTGTGCAAGTACTCGCCGTTAGCCAGACGAGAACAACCGGAGATAATATGTCTGATGGACTCACCCGGACGGTGGCATGCCCGACACACGTCAACCGTCCCGTCCTTCATAATATGTTTCCGATAGTTATTCGTCAAGATAACTTCGTCCATAATTGCACAGACGAAATCTTCAGTTTCCCCGAAAAGGTCACCGAAACGTAGCCAGGATACGGACGCTAAGAAATCTACACCGGGCTCATGAAGAGCCCGATAGAAGCGCCCGTGGAGCTCCTTGCTTTGCCATACCTTCTTGCGGTCATCGGTAGTAAGTACTACAGGTTTGCGCCAGTTCTCTTTAGCCATGGACAGCGGGGTGAGCCCCTTGTCCACTGCAACCACATCACGGTGCATACCCACTTCGACTTTTAAAAAATATTCTCTGAGGCTGCACACCTCGCGGTTGTGGAGGGTCTTCGCATTTAAAAAGCCTCGACCCCCGCACTTCCGCGGAATGTACAGTCTCATCACCGATGATCGTGGGTGATGCATCCTGTTTGCAGTCAGCAGTGTACGGACCCTCCTATCCAGGGTGTCGAGTTCAGTCTGAGTCCATCTGAGTATGCCGAAAGAGTACATCAAAACCGGCATGACCCAACCGTTGAAAGCGCGCACCTTGTTTCCGCCTGAAAGAAGACTGGTTAATACCTTCTTCAGGCGACCAAAGAAGCGCTCCTTCAACGATTGCTTCATGTCAGCAACGTTGATGCCTAACGCTTCCGACATACCCAAATACTTATAGCTTTCGGATGAGGAGAGGGATCTAAGATGTATAGAATCCGAAAGTTGAATTCCATCGGATTCCATAACCTCACCTCGTTTTACATGCATGATTGCACATTTGTCCACACCAAATTCCATCCTGATGGCGCTACTGAAAGTTTCAGTAACCTTTAGTAGCTCCATCAGCCGCAATTTGTTGTGGGCAAAGAGTTTCAAATCATCCATGTAGAGGAGGTGAGATATCACCTGACCACCTCTCTTCAACCGATAGCCTAGACCTGAATCCTCCAACAGTGTGCTTAGAGGATTCAGGGCTAAGCAGAACCAAAGTGGACTCAAACTGTCGCCCTGAAATATTCCCCGTTTAATCCATACAGGATCATCATTCCCTTGGATCTGTCGACATCCAGGATAGCGAAGGACCGTCCTCCATTGCCCCATACACGACTCAAGGAAGGTGCGTAGAGTCGCATCAATCTTGTACAACTCCAACACCTTTATGAGCCATGTATGTGGCACCGAGTCATAGGCCTTCTTATAATCTATCCAGCATGTCGACAGATCCTTGCGGGATCGACGAACCTGTTGGCTAATGGCCATGTCGATGAGGAGTAGCTCCTTAGTACCGCGAGACCCGTTCCTACATCCATTTTGAGAGGTAGACATAATCGTGTTACTGTCAATGTGCGTATTAATTTTCGCTCTCAAAATGGATGTAAGAAGTTTATAGACCGTCGACAAACACGTGATCGGTCTATAATTCTTGGGTTCCACGGGACTACCTGACTTATGGAGCAGGTGGGTAACGCCTGTTGTTAGAAACGGCGGTAGCGACCCAGACTCTAAGGATGATTGGAACTGAGATGCCAGGCAAGTGTGTGAACTACTTAGCCATTTCAACCAAAAATTGTGCAGTCCGTCCGGTCCCGGTGATTTCCAATTCGGTAACGGACGGACTGCTCTGGCTACGTCTAATGGCGTAATTGTGATTTTTCCCATTTCTGGTATAGTTTCACACACTCGCTCGACATCCTGCATCCAGTCAGCCTCAGAGTGACAGACGGGTACCGACCATATGCTGCGCCAAAATTCACTCGTAGCGGCATCATCCGGGCGGCATACGTCTGTCACATTTTGTTCAGGTCGCTCCCAAGTTCTATATACCCACCTCTCATCGCTCTGGAACATGCGATTCTGCGTGTAACGATCAACCCGCCGCTTATACCGCCGAATACGGCTCGCCCATGCACAAACTTTCTGCTTCAGGAAGTCGATGCGCTCTGTGACACTGGACATGTATTCTCGAGGGCTGATTCCAGTCCCCGAGAATGCCTGCCTCACAAAGCGCATCACTCGTGGTCGTGTATTGCCCTCCCTGAAGCAGTATAGTTTGCCGATGAGTACCCTGGCCCCATCGATACGACGCTCGATCCTGCATTGCCAGGCTGGTACAGCTGGTTTTGGTCGAGTAGCTCCGTCACAGTTAGGAAAATTGACGTTAGCTAAACGACATGCCGCAACAGCCGCGCAATACAGAATCGAGTGTGTATCAACGAGGTCCTCGCTGCTTTCGAGAAAAATCTTAAGCTGCGAGTCCAAGGCGCTCACCAGCGCCCTATTTTTTTTGTGCATAGGTAGGCGTGGTAAACGGGGTCTAAGTTCGGTCGGAGTGGACCTATACTCGCGAAACGCATCCTCCAGTGCGCTCCTCAACCGGGTATTGCACTGGCTACTTACTGTGTCAACCCTATCATCCTCCTCTTCAACATGATTGAACCGCGGTGAGATTGCATCTATCGTTGACGCTTGTACCGCGGCTTGTGCTGGAGTGGAGACGATACGGCTGCTCAGTACCTCTGAGCGCAGCCTATCAAGTGCGGTATCGTCCAACCTGTGATTGCGTTGGATGACCCGCACCTGATCCGACAGTCGTTGGGCCGAGGTGTTGACGGTTGGTTCTAGTTCCTGGAACAGAGTCAGCATCCTAACACGATACGCAGTGAGATTAGTTCCTCCCTCTGTAGACCCGTAATATGCGCGCATGACGTTCTCGTTCATTGACTGAGTCCATCTCATGCGCTGCACACAACCACCGGCAGCGGGGACCCGGCTCGGGGCCGGATGGCCCCTAAGTCCCAAGCTTCTCGGTGGCCGGCCTCTCCCCTGCCGACGTACAGGTGTTGGCGACGTCGGCGGGGAGAAATACTCGTCGCTCGAGCTCGACGCAACTGCCGCGGCCGGTGTCGTCACAGCGCTCATAGTGGGGCTGGATACCGGCGGCGGCGGGGCGGAGCTGAGCGGCGAGTCCGGAGATGGTGGGCGTGCTCGTCTTGCAGCTGATCTTGTCAACATTTTAATTTAATTTTCATGTTTGTTTTGTCGGAGATGACAGATGTCACCTCCGATTCGGTAGTTTTTGATGAAAATCTTTATGATTCTGGTTCATTTTGCTATTTTAATTTTGTCTTGTAGGTTTGGGTTTCAGGATGGTTTCAGGTTGATTCTCATAAAATAAAAATAAAAACTACGATTATTATTAAAATTGAAAATGTGCAGATATGAAAACAAATGTGACTTGTTGACTTTGGTGTTGCCAGCTTTTTTTTTTTTTTTTTTTTTTTTTTTTTTTTTTTTTTTTTATTTATTATTATTATTACACCCACATTTTGTCGGTTATGTTTAAGTCCCATGTAATAGTCCCACGTGTTCCTAAAGGAAGAGTTTTGGCCGAAGGGTGTAGTCTACCGACGTTTTCGCGGCAGGCTATGCGACACCGCGCAGCGTAACACGACGCCTTCATTTCGTGTGTCTTAGCTTATTTTATAAGTTATATTTTATATGTATAAGTATATATTTTTTCAATACACTTCGTCGAAAACTTGTTCATAACGCACTACAATTAGGTTCACAATGCAATGTATTTCAGACGCGTGCGATTTTTCATTTTCCAACCCGTGTGCGGGAATAAAAATTGCCACAGGTAACTTATACCTATACTTAGTCCAAATTGGTTCAATGCCTCTATTCACATTCTCTATTCGGAGGTGAATGTTTTTTTTTTATTCTCGGCAAAGAGATATGCGTCTTTACGGCGATAATATTTTTTGAATATTTAAATAATGTATAGAAACAGAATTTCATCAAAAACCATTAATACAATAAAAAAAAACGTTTATGATCAAATTAATATTTATTTGTGTTCTAAACTCAAAAATATTTGAATTTTCTATTTTTCGTATTAGGCTGTTTATCGGCTTTATACCTTTGCTTCTCCTACAACCTGGTGAAAGCAAAGCGCGGAAAAAATAGAAAATTTTAATCATAGTTTCCTAATAATTCATGACAAAAATACTTTTCGTTATTTTCTTTTATTTCTTCAAAAGTGTATTGAAAATATCGTTTGATACACGTGGACATTTGTTATTGCATTTCTTGGCTCAAAAACAACCTCGCCTACTCGGGTGTTAATTCCGCCTCGAATGCAATAACAAAAATCCTCCACTTGTATCAAAATGTACTATTGTTATGTTGTAATTTTATTGTTGTTTTTTTTGTATTTGTGTATTGTATTTTGTATGGGCCACAGCTGCCTGAAATAAAGGAAGAAATTAATTAATTCATAGGGGCGAGCATATTGTCATCAACCGACCACAAATCAACTCCGGGCTGCTACTAAGAAATTCTAAATAGAAAAACCCAATAACACTGCCCGACCTGGGAATCGAACCCGGGACCTCATGCTCAACAGTAGCGCTTCTAACGAGGCAGTAAGTACGCACGCAATAATGGGCAGTAAAAAGCTGACTCATTCTCTATTAAAGGCTAGCGCGATACGAGACTTGGGTGACACAAATGCGCCGCTCATCGCGCGACACGCGGTGTCTTTGTATCGCGTGCGATTCGCGTCGCATGTCGCGCCTTTAAAGGCAATAATATTTTGGTGGATTTCCTACTAACTTTGTACCTACGCACCAGTTTGTGGAAACAACCAATTAAGTACCAATGTAACTATATGGTATCATTTCACAATTAAATGTTCAACTTGAACTTTTTGGTCAAACGCGTTTAATTGTCTATGTGTGTATTTCTTTAAACTTGCGAAAAAGATCGCTTGCGAAATATTGTTGTTTATCTACTCCTTTGCAAACGATAATTTAATTAAAAAACCAGCCAACAACTTGTTGAAATACGCACAATTAAGTGTTCTGTAGTTGGGATGAATTTATCCCAAGAACAAACTTTATTGTAAGTTGTTGAAAAACGTGTTCTTCCATACTTTCAATCAATCAACCAATAGTTTATTTGTGAAGCATAGGTATTTACATGCATAGGTGTTTACATAAATAGGGGGTGTGTATGTGTGTTTCGCACAGCAAATATAAATTGGTCGACTATTACTCGTTAACTTTTAAAGCCTTCTTAGCGGTGACAGTTTTTTTTTTTAACTTCGATATATTAACAATACTCCTGTGTTTTTTTCCATATATCCAAAATCAACTATTTAATTGGCAAAGGGACACACACACACACTTGCCTCTAACAAAAATTTGCGCTTTAAATCTTTTACGCAAACGGATCCCTGAATTGAAAAATGGTTTTTGCAGACCCCTAATATTTTTGAAAGGCTTGATAATAATAATTATACCCCACACAATGCACTCGCAATTGCACTTATCATCCGCACCTTATGTGCAAGGGTACACCTTACAAGAATCGCCTTGTGCTTTATTTATCATGTTATTTTAAGACCACAGACTTCTTATAGGTTTTCCTGTAATCTACAAGTAAATATATATTTTCTGTATTTTTTATTTTAATTTTATACTCAATAGTTTCGGAGATAAGGGGGGGAATGGTCAATTTTCGTCTGTTTTCTAAAACAATTTATTTTGAAATTATAATTTCCTTCATTCCTTTCATTCGATATATCACACGGTATATTTTGCAAAGCTTTTTTTTTTATTTTTTTATTTGTCCCCCAAAAGTGATCCCCATATTCAAAATTCATTTATTTACTTTACCCGTCCGTTTTTGGGTCACAGAAATTTTGGATACCAAATTTCAACTAAATCGGTCCATTCGATTCGGAGCAAATTGGCTGTGACAGACGGACAGACAGACAACCAGACAGACAGACAGACACACGAGTAATCCTATAAGGGTTCCGTTTTTTCCTTTTGAGGTACGGAACCCTAAAAATGCCAATTACAGACAAGAGACAGACATGGCAAAAATGTAAGGGTTCCTTGTTGACTATGGGACCCTAAATACGATCACTTTACTAAGATTATAAGAAAGTAGGTTAGATTGAGGGAGGGAGTTCCATGATATTCTGACATGTATGTAGGAAGGAAAATGATACAGACAAAAAAATATGAAAAGATTCGCATTGCGGGTAAAAAACCATGGCCATCTTTTTTTACTTACACAACCCGGGTGAACGGGAAACTAGCGTGTACCTATGTATTTAATGGTTTTTTTTTTGTGAATCGGTTTTCGCTTTAAATATGGACTACAATATGAGTTATATTCCCATAAGCTATCTCGTGGCGGATTACTTCTCGTGGAGGAGATCGGGGCTAAGTAATAACAGCCACACGGGTCGATCCATCAGGTTAAGCTACGCTTGCCGGGGTTGGTCCGTGGATGGATGACCATTTTTACAAACCGAAACTCCTCCGTGCCTCGTAAAGCACGTTAAGCCGTTGGTCTCGGCTGTCATTCGTGGATCTTTGACAGTCGTTACGGGTCGTCAGAAGCCCGAAAGTCTGACAACCAGTCTTACCAAGGGGTATCGTATTACCCAGTTACTGGGTTGTGGAGGTCAGATAGGCAGTCGCTCCATGTAAATTACTGGTATTCAGCTGCATCCGGTTAGACTGGAAGCCTTGATTGCCATAAGCTATTACAGTAGTATCAAATGTTTGAAGCCAAAATTGAAAATATTGGAAATAGCAGCTATTGAAAATATTTTCATTGAAATCGAAACTACACATCATAACATCACGATTTGATTTCCCCTAGGATTATGCAGAGATATAAACAACTTTTTCCATGGGACCAACATAGTAACCGAGAAAAAATATGAACTGTCGCATACATTTGGGTCCAGTAGGTATTGAAGCTTTGTACGGGACAGCTGGTATTTTTTTCTCAATTGAGAAAGTTGTTCAGTATGACGGTCTGTACCACACCCTTATGGCGATACCAAAATAAATTGGGGTTTTTTCGTAACCATTTATTTCACTATTACAACATTTATGGATTTAATTTTTGGGTATATGTTTATTGACAACACTATTTTCTCAATCTGTAACACTATTTTTGGAACAATAAATTATTCTTATTCTTATTGACTATTTGATTACTACACTGACAACATTTCTAATAGATAGCTTAATTTATTTATAAATCATTTTTATATGGTTTGGCGCTTTTATTTTGGTTCCAGCGCATTGTTGCGCTCTCTTTTTTTCGCATGTGGAAGTAATTGACTCTTATCACTTTCTTATTCCCGCCCAGTTTGCTTTTTTTTATTTAAGGTGATAATCATTAATTTCACCACACCTTTCACATACACACTCACATTTAGCCAGTTGTGCTACTGATAAATCACTATCGGATAAAAATAATATAAATAATATGAAAAGAAACCAACAAATTGATCTATATGGATATTGTAATAAAAGTATAATTAATAATGCATGCGTAATTACAGTTACTCAAAATACTTACATAATTATTGTAATTATTTTAATATAAATTTAATTTTATAATAATTACTAGCTGCGCCCCGCGGTGTTACCCGCGGTTTATGAGATACACTAAAACGTGTATTATTTAATCAGTGAGAAAAGTATTCACAAAAAAATTGCTCATCCCACGGGAACACTACATTTTTTCAAGATGTAAAGTAGCCCATGTGTGCTATGTGTATTCAGGATGTCAGCTACTTCCACACCAAATTTTATCAAAATCGGTCGAGCCGTTTGAGTTTGAAGGAGTAACAAATATATTTGAATTCCTTGCTCATCCCACGGGGGCACTACATTTTTTTCAGGATAAAAAGTAGCCTATGTGTTTTTCCAGGGTATAAGCTGTCTACATACCGGATTTCATCCAAATCGGTCCAGCCGTTTGAGCGTGAAGAAGTAACAAACATACACACACACACACTCACACACACACACACTCACACACACACACACACACACAAACTTTCGCCTTTATAATATTAGTGTGATTAAGTGTGATGGTGTGATTATTTATTTTTATTTTTTTGTTTTCAAACTTTTATTATTGTGATTTTAATTTAGTTGGTGACCTTCCTGTGCTAGTCACAATAAATACTTTTTCTTTCGTCCTTTCTTTCTCTATTTTTTCGGGATAAAAAGTAGCCTATGTGTTAATCCAGGTTATAAGCTGTCTACATACCGAATTTCATCCAATCCGGTCCAGCCGTTTGAGCGTGAAGAAGTAACAAACATACACACACACACTCACAAACTTTCGCCTTTATAATATTAGTGTGATAGTGTGATGTGATAGTGTGATTATTTAATTTTATTTTTTTGTTTTCAAACTTTTATTGTCGTGTTTTTTGTTTGGTTGGTGATCTTCCTGTGCTAGTCACAATAAATACTTTTTCTTTCTATCTCTATTTTTTCGGTATAAAAAGTAGCCTATGTGTTTATCCAGAAAGTCAGCTACTTCCACACCAAATTTCGTCAAAATCGGTCGAGGCGTTTGAGTTTGAAAGAGTAGCAAATATATTTGAATTTCTTGCTCATCCCACGGGAGCACTACATTTTTTCGGGATTAAAAGTAGCCTATGTGTTAATCCAGGTTATAAGCTGTCTACATACCGAATTTCATCCAAATCGGTCCAGCCGTTTGAGCGTGAAGAAGTAACAAACATACACACACTCACACACACACACTCACAAACTTTCGCCTTTATAATATTAGTGTGATGTGATAGTGTGATTATTTAATTCTGTTTTTTTGTTTTCAAACTTTTATTGGTGTGTTTTTTGTTTGGTTGGTGATCTTCCTGTGCTAGTCACAATAAATACTTTTTCTTTCTATCTCTATTTTTTCGGTATAAAAAGTAGCCTTTGTGTTTATCCAGAGTGTCAGCTACTTCCACACCAAATTTCGTCAAAATCGGTCGAGGCGTTTGAGTTTGAAAGAGTAGCAAATATATTTGAATTTCTTGCTCATCCCACGGGAGCACTACATTTTTCCGGGATAAAAAGTAGCCTATGTGTTAATCCAGGTTATAAGCTGTCTACATACCGAATTTCATCCAAATCGGTCCAGCCGTTTGAGCGTGAAGAAGTAACAAACATACACACACTCACACACACACACTCACAAACTTTCGCCTTTATAATATTAGTGTGATGTGATAGTGTGATTATTTAATTTTGTTTTTTTGTTTTCAAACTTTTATTGGTGTGTTTTTTGTTTGGTTGGTGATCTTCCTGTGCTAGTCACAATAAATACTTTTTCTTTCTATCTCTATTTTTTCGGTATAAAAAGTAGCCTTTGTGTTTATCCAGAGTGTCAGCTACTTCCACACCAAATTTCGTCAAAATCGGTCGAGGCGTTTGAGTTTGAAAGAGTAGCAAATATATTTGAATTTCTTGCTCATCCCACGGGAGCACTACATTTTTCCGGGATAAAAAGTAGCCTATGTGTTAATCCAGGTTATAAGCTGTCTACATACCGAATTTCATCCAAATCGGTCCAGCCGTTTGAGCGTGAAGAAGTAACAAACATACACACACTCACACACACACACTCACAAACTTTCGCCTTTATAATATTAGTGTGATGTGATAGTGTGATTATTTAATTTTGTTTTTTTGTTTTCAAACTTTTATTGGTGTGTTTTTTGTTTGGTTGGTGATCTTCCTGTGCTAGTCACAATAAATACTTTTTCTTTCTATCTCTATTTTTTCGGTATAAAAAGTAGCCTATGTATTTATCCAGAGTGTCAGCTACTTCCACACCAAATTTCGTCAAAATCGGTCGAGGCGTTTGAGTTTGAAAGAGTAGCAAATATATTTGAATTTCTTGCTCATCCCACGGGAGCACTACATTTTTCCGGGATAAAAAGTAGCCTATGTGTTAATCCAGGTTATAAGCTGTCTACATACCGAATTTCATCCAAATCGGTCCAGCCGTTTGAGCGTGAAAAAGTAACAAACATACACACACACACACACACACACACACACTCACAAACTTTCGCCTTTATAATATTAGTGTGATTTAATAGATTTAATATTTAATTATAATTCAATATTGGCAAAACATAGCGCACTACCTAATTTATTAAGATCTTGGTATGTAACAAGGTACCTATATTTCACAAATAAATTATTCTATTCTACTATAAGAAAAGATAAGCTAATTTTTTTTAATAAAAAAGTCTGGTTATAAAGAAGACAACATTTTTAAGGTTTTTCTTTTTTCAAATACAGCAGGTACTAGCCATTTACTTCAAACTTTTCACATTACTTCAAACATTTTCCGGGGCAATTCAGAAAAGGGTAGCTTCTACACAAAAATGTAGGTAGGTACGTTTATACATTAAACAATTTATAATGGTACAATTTATAATACAGGGTAATTTATTGACTTTATAAACTCCACTGATGTGATGGGTTATAGGTATCTAAACACGATAAAATAAAACGTAAAAAGATTTGATGTTTTGTTTTGGGAGGTCAACAACCGCTGTCAGTGTTCAAGTATGAGTTGAAAAAAACTGTTTTCTTATGTTTTATCGTGTTTAGCTAACGATAATTACCCATCACGTTTGTGAAGTTTACACAAAAAAAAACAGGTTTTTAAAGTGATATTTCAAGTGACTGCGGTCGATGACCCCACAAAAAAATCACGTTTCTAGTCGATACCCATCTCGTCCGCGGAGTTTCCATCAATCTGCCTAACCTTCTCCCAACTATGTTGGGGTCGGCTTCCAGTCTAACCGGATGCAGCTGAATACCATTATTTTCCATGGAGCGACTGCCTATCTGACCTCCACAGCCCAGTAAATGGGTAATACGATATCCCTTGGTAAGACTGGTTGTCAGACTTTCGGACTTCCGACGACCCGTAACGACTGTCAAAGATCCACGAATGACAGCCGGGACCAACGGCTAAACGTGCTTTCCGAGGCACGGGCAAGTCTCGGTATGTAAAGATGGTCACCCATCCACGGACCGACCCCTGCAAGCGTAGCTTAACTTGATGGATCGACCCGTGCGGCTGTTATTACTCCTACTCCTCTCGTCCGCGGAGTGTAGCTAACCAATTACAAATAACCATGTATACAAGTTAACCGAATATAAGCGCTTGAGAACCAATACCTTGCAATACGAGTTTTAGAAATAGGTATTCTAAAGCCAAAAACTGAGTTTAAAAGAGAAAATCGGAAAGAGGAGTTACGAGCTCAATTCTAAAGAAAACTAAAACATCCAGTTTCAATCCCCGACTAAACTAGCTTCCTTTTCAAAAATCTGGAAACTTGGTTCGGTTTTGCTTATCTCGTTTTTTCTGCTATACGATTTTCGCCCTGCAATCTCGTCTAAAAATCTTATTCAGAATAGAAACAAGCGGCAAGTGCTAGTCCATCCTAAAGTTAAGCGGGGTTTACACTACGAAACTATGTAGTGTCGTGAAACAGTAGCTTGACTGTTCTGTTTCGGGCTATAGCTAAGCCCAGTTTTTCAAAGGCTAAAATTCAACTGTCATTCGCTGTCATATAAAGAATCAATAATAATTAGTATTTCAGCCAACTAATCTGAGAAGTATTAACATTTCAGCGTAGGGGGGTCCAGAATCGATAGCCGATTCCCGGCCGCGGTAGGCGTGGGCTTGCGGACGGCGAGTAATGGGTAGCTCGCCGTCCGGTAAAGACCAGGCCCGGGTCGACGAACACAAAGAGGTTGTGCATCGATGTCCCCGCCACCCTGTTTTTGATTTTGAATCACAGAATAATAAAGCAATAGTAGACTTTGAATTAATTACCTACGGCCGCTCGGTAGCTAGACTCGTCCGTCCGTGCTAAACTGCCGCGCTCGAACTGTTACGTATTGGTATATACTGAGATTTCGAAGCGCGTCGTTTCGGCCTTTTTCTATAAAGATTAATTACTGTAACATTATTATACAGTGGTAAAATCATGCCAACCCATACAAGTGTGTAGCACCCCTCACATACTATAGAAACAAACATCTGTACACCGTTTGGACTATTCTCGGCCGCTATAGTAACGCTTGCTAACAGATGATGATTGTGGTCATCGTGTACACGGATTTTTTTTTTTCACGGTTTCCATATGTTCGTTTCTCCTATGGTACAGTAAGCTTCAGAGAAATGGGGGGTTTCCTTTGAAACATATTTCTGTGTGAATTGCTTCATGTTCAATTTCGTGAAAATATACAATTTTGTGTTGGTGTGTTACAATGTAGTATTGCAAAAACAAAGTAATATAATTCGCATTTTTTAAGAAAATTCAAAACATTTTTTAATATACATTATTTACATTTATCTAAAGTATGTAGGTACCATTTTATTCGGTAACTTTTTGTCATCTTGAAGGTAGGGATATAATCCCATTGCTGTAGAAATTTTGGGACTTCTGATCAAAATACCGCGACAAGTGGTTTTGGCAGTCCTCTCGTGATGTTAACCTGACATTGCCTAAAGAATTCTGAAGAGACCGAAACAGGTGGAAATCTGAAGGTGCAAGGTCAGGACTATACGGCGGATGCATTAACACCTCCCAGCCAAACTCTCTTAATTTTTGCTGAGTGACTAAAGATGTGTGAGGTATAGCGTTATCATGGTGAAGAACCACACTCCTTCTGTTGATTAATTCCGGCCGCTTTCTGTCAACTTCTTGCTTTAATCTCATCAGTTGTTCGCAGTAGAGTTCAGAATCGATGGTCCTGCCTGGTGGTTACAGCTCATAATGAATAATGCCCTTCCGATCCCACCACACACACAGCATCACCTTGTTGCGAGTTAACCCGGGTTTCGCCACAGTCTGTGAAGCCTGACCAGCCTTTGACCACGTCCTTTTTCGCACGATCTTGTCGTACGTGATCCACTTTTCATCAACAGTTATCAGCTTCTTCAAAAACAGTTCGGTTTCATTACGTCGTAATAAAGAATCACAAATGTTCATTAGGTTTCTTTCAGTGAGCTTGTGAGGTACCCAAATATCGAGCTTTTTTGTGTACCCAGTTTTTTTCAAATGCGCCAAAACTATTTTGTGGTCAATTCCCAGTTCTTCAGCTACGTCGTAACTACTGATATGCCGATCTTGCTCCACTTTTTCAAAAATGGCATCCATTTTATCCGTAATAGGGCGACCAGAGCGACGTGCATCTTTGACATCAAAATTTCCGGATTGAAAACGCTTAAACCAAATTTGTGCTACTTTCACAGACACTGCACTGGGTCCGTAAACATCGTAATTTTTTTTCGCGGCTTGCGTTGCATTTTTACCTTTTTTGTAATAAAACTTTAAAACGTATCGAATTTCTTCATTAGATTCACTCATCTTGACAGTACGAAAAACAAATCAAAATCACACATTTTCCTAATTTGAATTTCAGCCGCTCTCAAAAAGCGAGCCAAATATGCGGCCTTAGAGCCAAAGTACTATTTTGTCCCACTGGCAGTGGAAACCACTGGTTGCTGGGGGTCCGACGCGATCAAATTTGTGGCGGAGATCGGCCGTCGACTTAGAGAGAGGGGCGGTGACCTACGCTCTGGTTCTTTCCTGGTGCAGAGACTAACCCTGGCAATTCAGCGCGGAAACGCTGCAAGTGTCATGGGCTCCTTTGCGCCGGGAACGTCTAGGGACTGTGGACTTCTGATGACGTAAAGTTTTTCTTTGTAAACTGGCTTTATGTATTTGACATGTTTTATTAAATGTAATATATTGTATATATAAATGAGTTGTAATTGTGACCAACAAAATGTTAACAAAGGATTTGAATTTGGAATTATGTTCTTTAAAATTTAAACTTTCAATGATACCAAAACCAGCCAGATACTTATAGTATAGCCAAAGAGATTTTATTTTAAGTTCATACATACTATAATGCGAAAAGACTTTTTCCCTAACTAATATATAAAAATAAAAACTTTTTTACAAAAAAAATACAACCGACTTCCAAAAACAACACTACAAAGTGAAAAATAACTTTAATTTCGGAAGTCGGTGTCTAGTTAAATGTATTTTCATTTTTTGCCACCGACTTCCGAAATTAAAGTTATTTTTCACTTTGTAGTGTTGTTTTTGGAAGTCGGTTGTATTTTTTTTGTAAAAAAGTTTTTATTTTTCACTTTTTAGTTGTGTACCTACCCCACACAAATTCTAATACAACTACCTGCAAAACAAACTAGAACATCATCCATATAAAAGTGGGGAAAAAATACGTATTATGAAGCTAACTCAAAAACTACCAAAGCAAAGTTAATCAATATTATATGGGACCAACTGTGATGTATACCCTCTCGAATAAAACAAAAAAAGACCAAATCGGTCTAGCCATCTCCGAGTAATCGGAGAACATACATAAAAAAAAATAGGTTCCGACGAATTGAGAACCTCCTCCTTTTTGAAGTCGGTTAAAAATTGAACATACAAATAATTCACATACAAATGTGTTGGTGTGCCCTGCCTATATATCTCTTTTGTTGACTGTACCTACTATGCATAGGTGATATATGACATAACTACCCGTCCAATAAGGAACAGGACCTCTTATCTGCCCAACAAATAAAATGAATCATCCTACAAAGTACCAACATAAGTTCCTTATCGTTATCATTGATAGTGTTGACTCGTCCGTCCGCAACAAGATTGTGTTTACATAATTTAATCTGATGCACGCTTTACGATTACTGCTCGCCTTTGACATGATACTCATCTGCTTGGTACATAATGTTACCCGTTTGTTTTCTCTCCTGCTCGGGTTAATGTAACGTGTTGCTTGATTGTTAAAACTGCGTGAATTTTATTGGTGTTGTGTATGCGCTGTTTGTAGTTGGGTTATGTCGAACACGTATTAAAGTTACTTTTATGTAAATTGGAGTGGACAAGGACATATCTGTGGCGTGTCACATGAGCAATGGTACAAGCTATATGAAAGCATAACGAGATGGAGATAGTGGAATGAGTTAAAGAAAGAAACAACCATTTATTTTGCTTTGGACATAAGCACGCCTATAAAGTTCCTTATTTTTTGATAGGCAACTAAAGACGAAAAAAGTGCAATACTTCATGGACGCTAGACACCAGACGCTGCTTTTCTTTACTTACACTTTTCTTTAAAATAAAAATGTCCATGTGTTAAATCTATTAAAACTTCTTCTTAGATAAAGTCGATTGTTATAAGAAATCTAATCCGTAACGCATTACGACATATTCACTAGTCTAATTTTACTGATTATCGTATGACAAATGGAGATATTAGGGCAATAGGAATATGCAGATAGGCAGGCTTTTACCCTGAAGCAGAGTTTGTTGCGTTTTAGAAGATTTTAACATTTTTTTTCTTGATACAACCATAGGTCATTCTGGATACTGGGCAAGTTACCTTCAGAGGGGAAATGTAGTCATATTTATATCTTTCATAGAAGTTTTTAAGGGTTTGAAATTCAGCATTACGTAAGTGCCATCTACAGGCATTTTCCTGCACCATGTTACTTCACCCTTGATTCACTATGCGCCATCTGTTGACAGAGTTGTGGAACAACCTGTAACTGAAACTCACTTTCACCACTTTCTGGAACACACGCCGTATTTATCTGTCAACAGATGGCGGTTACAGTTACAGGATGTTCCACAAACCTTAACTGGATGGCGTTTAGAATAAAAAAAAGTATTTTTTCTAAGGGAGTTTGTCTGATTTATTTTGTCAAAATGAACCAAGTGAAGTGAAGTAATACTTACTTAATTTATCTTTTACATAGTATACAGTCACACACTAATCCGACGTTCGCACGGACGTAAAAATATCGCGGCAGGATTTTATCGCGCACTGGATTTTCACCTCTCCATATTGAGCCGAGCATTGAGAATCCAACCTAACAACAACAGAGTGCATCCCAGCGCTCCGAAAAAACACACTGTTGGATTTTCAACTCTCGGCGCTAAGTAGAGTGTTGAAAATCCAGTGCGCGAAACAAAATCGCCGCGATATTTTTATGTCCGTGCGAACGTTGGCTTACTCATTGTAAAACTGAGTAGGTAAGTTTCAACGTATAAACCTACCTGAATGAAATCATAAGTCTGGAATTAAGAAACATTTTGAAATTTCCTATGGTCACATTTTTAGTCAGATGAGGTAGGTCAGGTGAGGTCAAAATAATCAATACTAAACTTCCTAGGTTCAAAGCCTTAGCAATTAACGCCAAAAACGGCTATTTTGGCGTCAACTGCTAAAAATATTAACATGGTAAATTTCAAAATGTTCCATAACTCCAGTCTTATGATTTTTTTCTCAATGGTGGCGCTAGTTGGCAGCACTAGGCTTTGTACCTGCAAATATTATTTCATTATTAATTTCAGGTTATTCAGCGGTAATTTGTAGCCAAAACGCCAGCTTATTATTACGAGCTTAGCTTTAATTTTGACATCGCTCACAATATTTCTTTGACGCCTAATTTCTTCGGCTAAAGGAGAAAAATGAAATGTATTGTTTGAGTAAGCATACGAGTAGGTTGTATAGCGTTCTGCACATATTATATTCCATAATCAGCCTATAATATTCCCACTGTTGGGACACAAGCCTGATTTATTCTAAAGGAAAGTTTTAGAATTTCTCAAACCTTGTATCCCTAAACAATAATTTTAAGGTTCTATCTTCAGAAAGTACATGAGTAATTCACAAATAAGTACTCGTTGTGTGAGCTACCACTGGTATTTTAAGGGTTTTCATTAAAAACGTACTTATTGTGGAAATAGAGCAACACAATTACTGTCTGATCTGCATTTTAGAATAAAAAGATGCCCAGTGAAAGTGTAGTATTCATAATATTTATACACACACACACACACACACTACCTTGTAGGTACTTTCTTGTTAAGTAATGATCGCAGCATTATCCTTAATTGTTATTATTGGCAACATTCTTAATGTAATGTCAATGTCAAATGACTTGTATGTCTAAATCTCTTCTCGCTGCTTGCTTTATCGCGTAATATTATAGTCGTAACAATTTTTCACTCCATTGTTTTATTAAAAGAATCACACGTAACCCAAACCCATCATAAATTTTCATTTTTATCTACAGTGTAATGTTCGAATTGACGAACTTTACAATTTCATCCTTTACTGCCATCTGACGGCGGAAAGTTGAACCACGCAGAGAGAGAACACTTCAGAGGAAACTAGTCGAGGGCTGTTTTTATTTTATCATACTATCACTAGATGGCAGCACTGGTTTAAAATACAACGCAGTCCACTTTTATTAGTAGCAGATGGGTTTTAGAAAAAGTTGATCTAGAAAAGTGAACCTATTTTCTTCCGTATGTTCGTTTTCGATGATGATCTACTCAAAGCGTATCTTGTTACGTATCTTATTTCGGTCATGTTAAAGTCAAATGGCTCTGGCTGACGACTTCAAAATCGTAGCTGAGGTAAACTGGATAGGAAAAACCATCAACACTCGGTAGTGTTATAGCAAAATTGGGACTGGTCTATTTTTTTTGTCCGCAAGTGTATACTTGACTGACTTTTGTGAAAAGTTTCAGTCACTTTATCTCTTGAACGAAAACTAATGAAGACGTCTATAGGTATTCGTTGCGGCCGCAAAATGGTTCGCCTCGACTGTACCCTTTCGATTATTCAACCAGTGTTATACTCAAAGCCAGTCATTTATTTGCATTAAATGCGGTAATACAAAGGTGGTAGGTAAAAAATATTCTTGTTCGATGACACATTTCGCCATATTTTGGCTTGCAAATATTAATGGTAGGTAAGGTTCTTATCTAAATAAGCAATATCTATACCAACAGTTGAAAAGAAAATCTGAACATGAAATTATTTAGAGTAATCAAACTTCAATTTACACAGCTAAACGTGTTTAAACTAAGATGAAATCTGAAGTCAATCCAGACCAACAGCGGATTAATTATATGCCTAAATAATTAAGCGGTTCACTAAATTGGGGTTAGTATTGTTAACCTAAAGAAAGTTAATGAAATTTTGAACTAGCAGGTGTCGTTACGCCGCCCCGGCTGGCGTCTCGGGAGATTAAAGTGGACGATGTCACCAAATAACACGGGGTATGATCATGGAGAGTAATCAAAATGGAGTGCTAAGACACAGAAATAAATTTTGTGAGTAATTATATTATCTTAATTTTATGAATAAGATTATAGTGGACGATGTCACCGAATAACTCGGGTTATGAGCATGGAGTATAATCAAAATGGAGTGCTAAGACATAT
This sequence comes from Cosmia pyralina, assembly GCA_946251885.1. Lineage (NCBI taxonomy): Eukaryota > Metazoa > Arthropoda > Insecta > Lepidoptera > Noctuidae > Cosmia > Cosmia pyralina. The sequence continues at coordinate 22,029,836 of OX276346.1, forward strand.
AAATGAAGTTAGGAGAAACGACAATAAAAATAAACGGCTACTTTATTGGCAGAGTGCCTCAACCTAAAATCGGTTGTATATCAGTATTAACCAAGATAAATTCGACGCAAGAAAGCAATCTTGTAGTATCTCGAAAAGTTGAATTTTACACCAGATCAAAAAACTATTTCAAAAACTCGTAAACTCGCTAAATCAGAGAGGTAATTTTTGGAACACGTATTTCTTATAATGAAATTTATGGGATGCCACTAATGATAGCAAGAAGTGAGTCTAACATGCGTTTTATAGTAGTTACGGCAATTGGTATTTCAATTTCAAGGAGCAATATTGCTGTATCTTGGTAGTCAAAATAGCTTTGAAATTCAAAGTTACAACAAAATCGTAAATCGATTTTGTATGGTCAATGTTTTTTTGTGTGGTCGTCGATTTTGCTGTATCTATATATTTAAAAATAGTTGATTTTATGGTATTTACAGCATTTTGATTAAGTTTTGTTGAAAACGTTTAGAAAAAGTCAACGTCGTATCATAAAAACAAACATCGTAAGAAAATGTTGCTCAGACCGTCCGACGCAGTATTTTTTTCTAATTTCAATGATGCAAAAAAAAAAAATTACCACTTTTCGAGATACGACAAAATCGGTTTCTAGCGTCAAATTGGACATTTTGTAGTAAATTAAATGAATATGGCTCACTATTATTTCAGAGTATGATAGCGAAGAGATCCGTAAGAGAACCAAAGAATTGCCAAACTTAAATGGCAGTGGGATAGGCACATTTCTCGCAGAACAGATGGCCGATGGGGCCGAAAGATTCTGGTTGGAAGGCCTTCCACAAGGTGGACCGATGACCTAGCAAACAGTAGGAGGCCGCTGAATGCGAAAAGCACAGATCCGGTCAAAGTGGCGATGCTTGGGGAGGCCTATATCCAGCAGTAGACGTCTTTCGGCTGAAATGATGATGATGATAGCTAAATATACAGTGGCATAATTAGCCCATAGCGTTCCCACTGTTGGGACACAGGCCTCCTCTTTCTGCTAGAGGGAGTGGGTATAATCCACCACGCGAGTCCAGTGCGGGTTGGTAAATGGCACATGTTTTCGAGCTTTGGTTCTAGGACATCTACATCATCTTTTTGGTTCTAGGTTTCCTCACGATGTTTTCCTTCACCGTTTTGAGAGCAGTGGTGATGAAATTATTTACACAATGTAAAGCGTCTGCCTGGGTTCGATCCCACGACCAACAACTCATAAGTTAGGGACGTTACCACTACTCAATATACAGTACCTACTCTTAAAATGTTACATAATTACACCTGTCATAAGCGCGGCTGGCGGTGCGGAAAATTACGCCTTGCTAAGTTGAATGGGTTGCAAACAATTTCTGGCACGTTAGACTTTCATTTCTTATCACTCTGTGGCTAAGATCCATTACTGGAGTCTAGTTTCTGCTATGAACCGCTAATCTATTATAAAGCAAGTCTTTGTGATTTAAGGTTCCCGTAGACAGGCGCGACGCGACGTCGCGTCGCGTTTATGTGTAAATTATATAAAGTATGACGTAACGTTAGGAAGCCCGTATTCAATATAAGAATGCTATCCGCTGGATCCTAAGTCAGCTAGCAATAACAGGAAAAATAATTTCGGATCGAATTTTCCTATAATTATCTATTTTTAATCTATGTGGCAACCAGTTGTGTTTCCATGTGGTGCAAAGTCAACCACAGATTGTACATAAATAATTAAATGTACCAGCAGTTTAATATTTAATCTTTACGATAGAACTAATATTGCTAAATAGGCAAAAACATACATTAAAATTGCAAGCACCATCTCAGTGCTTTAAATCCTCACAATTGTCGCCACAGCGAATTCCTGCCTATCTTATCTATTTTATTCAAGCTTACTTTTTTTACCTTAACAACTAAAGAAAGAGTGCGAATTACAAAGAAAGAAAAAAGTAAGAAATTCACACCCATCTTTAAAAAGGTTAAAATTAGTCACTCAATACTATTTAAGGTAGCTTATACACGCCGAGTGGTGACGTTGACATTTTAAGACAGCCCAAATTACGATAAGCTCTTTTAGCTACTCAAACCGGAACAGGGGTAGATACCCTGCTTGCTATAGCTATATACCGTCTCAAATACGGGTTATAGGGCTGCCGATACTAAGTTTTGAGGAAGTAGGGCGAAGAAAATCTTTTTTTTTAAATTTTGAAGTTTGATTTCGTTTTAATCCAGTAGCGAAAGGTTACTCTTGGTTGTGGAAGCGCGTTCATGGTCGATTTTTTTGGGTTTGAAGATCTGGAATCGATTATAAGGTTAACTGTTTTTGTTAAATTAGAATAAAGGACTTAAAATGAGGAATTGAAATGGCATTTACTAAAAACAGTAAAAATAATGGGATGGACGTAAACGATTTGAAAACCAATAAAACCTTTGCAAGTATTCCACATTTTTCTTTATAAACAAAATGGCAATTACTACTCCACTTCCTCTCTAATAAATAAATTATTACGAAGACATGATCAATGAAATAACACCCACATTTTCATCAGGCAATGTAATAATATTATAAACAGCCTGTATCTCAAATATAATTTACTTAGTTGACACAAAATTAACGTAAGATGAAAAGCAATTTAAATTAACAACAGTCTCGAAAGAGGAATTAAATAATAAGTGGTACTTGAACACCGAACCCACTTGAAAAGGGAGATTTTATTATTATGTACCCATTATCAGGCTTTGCTGAATAACCTGAGTTTACAATTACGTAATGAACATATTGTACGATTATGATTAACTAGATGCGCCCCGCGGTTTCACCCGCGTAGACCGGGATAAAAAGCAGCCTATGTGTTAATCTAAGGTATAAGCTATCTACATACCAAATATCACCTAAATCGGTCCATCCTTTGAGCGTGAAGAAGTAACAAACATACAAACACACACACACTCACAAACTTTCGCCTTTATAATATTACTGTGATAGTATGATTCATTGATGATCCGCGGAAGTTTTGGCGCGAAGTACTGCGGTGGCGCGACCATGATGTGTAGCGGGAACGGGAGCGGGAGGGGCGGGCGTGCGCCGCGCGCCGTTGCTGGCTAGTGCGTAGCTCAACGATTTCAACTGATAACTTTTCGATTTGCTTTGATAGCAAATCGATACTATGTTCTGTAAATTTTATTTTGCATAATTACAAAAGCGGATAAGGTCTAAAGCTACAACTCATTGTCTTATACAGAGTGCATCAGAAATGTGTGGTCAAATTTAAGGGTGTGCTAATAGACCATCAAACTGACTTTCTCAATGGTTCCAACATCGTAATCAAGAAAAAAATAACAACTCGACCCAAATGTGTGGCATGGCTGAATTTTTTTTCTCGATTACGATGTTGGTCCCATGGAGAAAGTTGTTCAGTTTTTACATTTATAGTTCAATTTACATTATCTTTAGTGTTGGTTTGTTGTTTGTTTCCAGTCGCGGCCAAACACTCAACGTCTTATAGATCGGCTGTCCGTGGCGCAAGCACATTTGGACCGCATGGATTGAAACTAGTTGTAATTTGTAGCGTAAGGTATTATTTAAGTTTATACATGTTCACATTACTTCAGAACAGAAAGATTTCATAAGTCTTACTTGCGAAACTTGTGATAAATTGCTTCATATTGGATTAACTTAGCCATTGGTATTTGCTTATGCATGAATCAGAAATATTTTATGTATAATATATTTTTAACTGATAAATTTTAGGTGTGCTAATAGGATGATATTTGATTGGATAGCAAAAATCAAAATACACATTGACTGACATAATTTTTTTATTTAATATTTTAATAAATTACTAAACATACAAGAAGTCATAATTACTGAAATTATTAATAATTATATAATTTGCTAATATACTATTGTCTGAAAACATAATATTATATTTTAAAGTGGCAGTGATACAAACATTCTCCTCCAATTATGTCAAATTATAAAAATATAAGTGATTATGCATCGAAAGGCACTATGCAAATGGTTTCTATTTTTGTAAATAAATGATGATGACCACACCTTTCTGATACACGTTGTATAGATAGATATTGCTGTAACTAATAAAATTGTTTATTTATTTGTTTAGTCATCTAAGTACACACGTATAAACAGACAAGAAGAAAGGAACAGATAAAATACGTACAATCGTGTGTTATCAACTGTGTTGTTATCGCAAAATATTAAAAAAAACCGGCCAAGTGCGAGTCGGACTTCTCACATTTAGGGTTCCGTACCAAATCTGATTTATCAATATATTGGTATTTGTTAGTAAAATATAAAAATAAACATTATCACCAAATTTCAAGTTCATAGGACAATGGGAAGATAAAAAAATTCTCTGGAACAAAATTTTGTTAAAAAATCTGACTTTGGTGGCTTCTCATTCCTTTGATTTCCAATATTTTTTCAAACAAAAAATACAGTATTTATCTACTGAACGAGTTCTAAACAACAATATCCCACTCGATGGGGTACGGCAAAATTTTTTTTCGTGTTATTTGTATGTGGGCTCCCCCTTAAAAAAATTTGAAAATATTTTTTGATAATTTGTAGGTATGGCTTTGGGTCAACTAAACGTTGCTAATGTAAAAATATGAAGACTGTAGCTTTAACCGTTTGGCTGTAAAACCTGTGTGACAGACGACGGAGAGACGGACACGTGAGTGACAGCAATAGGGCTCCGTTTGGACCCTTCGGGTACGGAACCCTAACAAGATGTTGAAGATATTATTACAAATCTTCTCCAGAATAGAAAAATAATGAAGTTATTTAACCTTATTTTTCGCTTATACACCACTAATTTTTAATTAGTACAAATACTTAAAGGGCTTATTAGAGAAGGTCTTGTTATTATATATGTAAAGTCTCAATAAATAATATTCATAGACAGCAAAGTTATTAGCGTTTGTTTATATCCCAAAATGTCACTCAGTTTATGGAAATATTGTACAGACTACATAGTAGTATTCATTAATCATGGAAAAGCACTGCGCGTAGTATTTTCTAAGAGCAATTGTTATGATTGATTGATTAAATTATGAAATTTATGAATTTACTAATTATGACAAATTTTTGAGGACAATTTTGGGATTTCATTGTTTTGATTTTTGACTACAAAAATATGATCAGTAACGGGTACGGATAGAGCCCCATTTTTTTTTGTACTAATTAAAAAATAGTAGTGTATTATTTTTGTAATCTATGACAAAAGTACCTAAATAAATAAACCTAACATTTGTGAGTATGTAAAAAAACGTCTCACAAACAATGGTTAATCTCAGCATAATTAGTCATCATCCCATTAGGGGTAAACAGAAACTACAGAACGCCACCAGATACTACATATACTTCTTTTGCTTCGTTTACGTTCATACATCTGCTCATACACGCGGCGCGCCGGTTGCGAGTATTATTCTGAAGAACATCACCAATGAAGTCACAATATTTTCTCATAGAAATATTTCAAAAGTATTAACTTTTTTATTAAGTAACGAGCTGACCCAACAGACTTTGCCCTGTTGAAATTTAATGTATGAGAACATTAAATTTCTTCATATTTTTTTTTATTTTTTTTTTCCTGTTTTTGAGGCGGAGACAAATCCAACAAATCAAACATTGTAAAAATCAGTCCAGCCGTTTCTGAGTTATAAATGGTATAAATAACCCGACTTTATTTTATAGGTAAGTATATATACAGGGTTACATGGCATGTGTTTGAATCGGCGCGGGGAGAGAAAGGGTCATTTGTATTTGTATGAAATAAAATGCATTAAAAAATTTACGTCAAATTTTATGGAAAATTTTACACATCTTGTTCAAAATGAGCCTCTCGATTACAAATGCTGGTTCGAATTCTCTTCCTAACTTCGGTTTTCGTCACTCGCGTTTAGTATTCGCTGTCGAAGTTCTTCGACTGAATTTATTGGGGTCACATAAAACTAATTCCTTCATATGACCCCAAACGTAAAAATCAAGTGGTGTGATACCAGGGCTTCGTGCTGGCCACGGAATTGGCCCTCCCCTCCCAATCCATCGGTTTGGATATCTCTCGTCTAGCCACTGTCGGACAGTAATCCGGTAATGTGCTGGGCAACCATCATGTTGAAACATGAGGTTGTTTTTTATTTCTTCGGGAACATCCGCCAACAAATCGTCTAGGTTGTTTCTTAAAAACTCCTCGTAATTTTCGCCGTTCAAATTTTGGGGCAAGAAATGAGGGCCCAGCAAATAATTATCAAGGACACCCATTCATACGTTCAGGGAAAATCTTATATGCGACACAGTTTCTTTTAGTTTTTTTTTGGATTACTGCCTACTTTCGGTGCCCAAAAATGTAAGTTATGGTAATTCGTTATACCATCCCGGTCAAACTTTGACTCGTCAGTCCAAAAAATATTTCATAGTAAATGTTCCTGGTCAGCGTCAGCGTTTAACATAAACCGAGAAAATTCGAGTCGCCTGGCAGGATCTCCCTCGTGCAATGTTTGGACAGGTTGATAATGGTATGGGTGTCTACCTGATAGATGTACTACCGACCACACTTTCCACTGGGACATATCGAGCTGTCTTGCAACAATGTTCGTTGAGATGTTTGGGTCATCAATAAAACACTGAAGAATGGTGTCCTCTTCGTCAGCCGTGTACCGTCGAGGTCTTCCAGCGTTGACTTGTGCTCTCTGAACACTGCCAGTTTCAAACAATCGTCGATAGGTGCTCCCGAAAACAGTAACGTGGGGAAGTCGACGATCGGGAAAGCGGCGTTGGTATCCTCGCCAAGCCGCAGCCGCGTTTCCATCGGAAAAATCATAACAAAACATTATGTCTGCGTATTCGTTATTAGAATACGAAGCCATGTTATCAGAAATAACAATGATAACAAAAAGAATAACAAGAGAAACAAGGATTAACAATAATGATCGATAACAAATTAACGCGATGAGACATTGGTTAATAGCAAGATAACAACACACGTTGAAACTTACTAAGGAAGGCGACGCGAGCGCAGCAGACGCCGTATACTCCCCCGCCCGCACACCCCGCCCCATCACGAAGAATTTCGCCAGTAAAATCGGTTGTTTTAGCGAGGATCATAAACTAAAAACACAGATGATGTCTCTCCCCGCACCGCGCGCCGGCGCGCCGGTTCAAACACATGCCATGCCACGAATTATGTATTTTAAAATTGATTGTTATACCTTTTTGGAAAGCTTACAGAATAGGCAAGTTGTTTTAGTTATTTGTACGATTAATGTCATAGTAATTTTTGTGACGAGACAACATTTTTGAAGCATAAAATGAAAATATTAATAAGATATTATTCTTAAATCGCTCATTATTTTAAATATTTTGTTAAATTAAGTAGTTTTAATTATGTCAATAGCTTAATTAAAGTGCCAGCTACAACATAATTTTTGATGGTACCCATTCAAATATGTATTTTTTCTTTTATTTGGAATTAAATTTTAAATTTTGGGTAAATTTCGAAAAACTCTTAAAATTCAAATATCTCCAAAACTATTGAATTTCGGCCATACATATGGGGGGTTCAATTTGTTGCATTTTGGCCCCTTTATCAGCCCCTGACGGATATACGTCGAATTACCAGTAACCCTGTATATATAGATTAAATTATCCCGTATTAGAAGGTCGTAACCCTAAGCAGAAACTAGGAACATGCCCGATAACACGAAGAAATAGAGTGAGAAGCCGGAAGGGTGCAGCCTCCGAACTGATGTGAAAACGATGTTCCTCAAACACATTTTCTTTATTGCAAGCATCTGTATTGCGTTCCGTCGTATTTTATAGGTTGGGCTGTTACTTATACAGCTTATACGCTTTGTAATTAGACAGATTTTATTATCTTTCGACGGTTAAACGGTAGTTATGTAGACTCCTACTAACTACTATAGTCCGGTCGTTGAGAGAATGCGCTCCTGACACCTGTCATTTGGAAAATTTGTATTAGTAATAAGGATCAAATTAGCAAAACACATATTCGTTAGTATGAAACTGACAGGTGTCATAAGAATGCATTCTCTCGACGGCGAGATTTATACCCGTAAGGGATGTATTTCTGACCACCTACTTATTTAGTTCTGTTTTTATGAACAAGTATATTTTATAACATAATCAGCCTATAATGTTTCTCACTGCTGGGACACAGGCCTCCTCTCGGTGAGAGGGAGTGGGCCGTAATCTACCATGCGAGCCTAATGCGGGTTGGTATATGTCACATGTTCTTGAATTTTTTGGTTCTAGGACATGTCAGTTTCCTCACGATGTTTTCCTTCACCGTATTGAGAGCAGTGGTGATGAAATAATTTACACAATGTAAAGCGCCAGTCAGGGTTCGAACCTACAACCTACAACTAGTAAGTCGCGGCCGTTACCACTGGGCCACCACTGCTCTCCTGCTCTCCTCTCTGATTATGTTATACAAGTATATCACTTGTATATTTTACAGATACAAAACATTTAAATGAAATCCCTTTTATATGGACTAGCAGAACATTTTTCTATTGCTTTGTTATGCCTAATTAAATCCAAGGGTTATTTTATTCACAATGTTAGGTAGATATTAATAACAGCACAAGTATCACACATCTCTGCATACCCTCTAAGAATTGCTTAGCGTACCTAAAGACCAAACAGCCAAAATCCCACGCTATATTCCCAGTGCACCCTAAAAATTACTTCAGTCCACCCCATGTAAATTTGTTGACCCCTTTCCTAGCGAAACTAGGTCTTTAAACTCAGTCTGCATACTCGATCATCCAATCAAGAATCCATTTATCCTAGAGCTGTAAGCCAAATCCTCGCATTGGGAAGTCTCCTGAAAGTCGCCCCCGCCACAGATGGCTTTTAAAGCTTGAAAACAATCGTTAAGATGTAAGGATTAATGGGGGCGAGTTCGAGTTTGGGCGTTTGGGCTTGAATCCTGACCCACTTGTTAACAGTTCCCAAGCTTATTTTAGAAGTCAATAACATTTCTAGTCCATTCGAGTTTGCCCTGAACTAACAGGAAACTAATTTATGTCTAACTTCGGATGCGATTGCTGCATCTAGTAGATCTTCCCCGACCGATAGGTTTTATTTGTTTTCTTTATAAAATGGAGGAAAGTTCTGTTGGCATACATGCAGAATAAATTCTGGTAGCGGAACGTACTAATTACGAATTCAATGTCGGATGGGTTGGTTGATAAATAGTTAATAAGTTAGTGAGTGTTAGATCAATTAGATTCTATTTATTGAAATTATTTGGCTCGCTTCGTATTCAGTTTAATTTTAAATGTAGCAACGATTTATTTCAGTTGTTGACTTAACTTTAAACGTTCCACTTTACCAAATTAAATTAATTTACAAAAATATTAAAAGGCGTGGAATTATGTACAATATTTTTATTTTGTTTTATTCGTCTTTTTACGGCACACCATTTACCTACTGAATCAAATCAAACAATTTCCAATCACATCAGTCAACAATCAAACTATTCGACCCCTTGACGTCTGTTCCACTAATGTCACAAATAGATAATCCAAACAACGTGGTTTTACGGGAGGACCCGAAATTAGGTAACTGTTAAATGATAATCGGTTTAAGCCCCGATCCGTGGTAAAACCCGCCCGAACCGACTTTGAATTAAAAACGACAATGACTTTCGTTTGTTTACTTGGAATAATTTGAATAATTTTGTGTTTTATTCATTTGGAAGTTTGGTAAGTAATCGATAAATCCTTGATTCGGTTTGGTTTGGTTGATTTGACGAAAAATAGATGGGAATGGGAACAGGGAATAAGGATTAATGGCCGATGCCTATAATTTACGGACCGTTATTGGATAAAATTAAGGCTCTTGTATCTTTACCAATAGCTTAGTTGACCCTCCCATACGGAAGTAGCTATCACAGGTAAAATTAGCTGACCAATCTATTTATATGCCCAGTTTGTTAATAAAAATGCTACCATTGTTAAGCAAAACGATTCGTTTTTGTTTATAGGAACCGAGCTTAAATAGACAGGTGGTAACGTTTTAAATATAGGTGTAAATAATATGTTAGGCGAAGCGCTGCCTGTGTTTGGGGCCGTTTTATTAGCCAAACAATAAAACCTTGGTTGTTCAAAATTCAATAGTGGATGCTGATTAAAGTTTATGACGGAAATTGTTTAACAAAAACCCTCTGATTTTATAGACGAGTATCAATTCCTCATTACCGATGAAAATAAAAACAACAAGAGTAGCTGCTGATGCATGATTGTAGGAATTCTAGGAATCGCGTATGAGTAACAATATTTATAGATTCCGGTATTCTAGGAACGTGATTCTGTTTTCAGAGTTATTCAAGAATCTTTAATTAGTATAGAGCTCGAGAAAATTGGGTTATTATAATTCTCTATGAATAAACAGTGGCAATCTTTTAAGGGGTCATTGTACTCATCATTATGAACAACTTTTACTATGGGCCAAGCCTTAAAACGCCAAAAAAAAAAATAAGCTGTTCATTACATACAGGGTATCCAGTAATTAATAGATAACCTGTTAAGGAGTCATTGTACTCATCATTATGAACATCTTTTACTATAGGACCAAACATGAAATAGCGAAAAAAAAAATCAACTGTTCCCTACATTTATTTTCGCATAAATCGTCAAAATGTAGGGAACTGCTGATTTTTTTTTCGTGATTTCAGGTTTGGTCCCATAGTAAAAGTTGTTCATAATGATGAGTACAATGACCCCGTAAGAGGTTATCCATTAATTACGGGAAACGCTGTATATGTTCGCATAATACGTCAAAATGTAGGGAACAGCTGATGTTTTTTATCACCTACACGTTAAAAATTAAAGTCGCTTTTGGTGTCTGCCTATATCACCGCGTTAAGAGGGCTATCACCCCTCTCGCTCATACGGGAGCGAATTTTTAAGAATGTTAAATCAAAATATGCTTCTTTGAAACGTAATCAATTGGCGCCCTAATAAATAATGTTTATTTAATAGTTAATTATTAAAAACACATTTTTGTTGTGGCATTTATTTAACTCATCTCAAAAACAGATCAATATACTTCTTGAGATGAGTTTATTAGTTAATATCTAATCTCACGACTGGTTGTCAGACATTCGGGCTTCTGACGACCCGTAACGACTGTCAAAGATCTACAAATGACAGCCGGAACCAACGGTCTAACGTGTTTTCCGAAGCAAGGAGGGGTCTCGACATATAATGGATGGTCGCCCATCCACTGACTGAGCGCGGCAAGCTTAGGGTAACCTTCGACTGACCCGTGCGTCTATTATTTAGCAGCGAGACCCTCGCTAGTAGATCAAACAAAATTGAATAATAAATATACACATACATACATAAACTCACGCTTTCTTACCATGGGGGTAGGCAGAAACTACAGAATGCCACCTGAATAATAAAATATGATAAATATTAGGTATATTTATCATATTTATCATGTCCTAATGTAATATTATAATATAGGAAGTTCCTCTGTGAGGGGCTCATGGCTAAGTTGTAAAAGCCGCGCGGGTCAATCGATCAGGTTAAGCTACATTTGTTGCGGTCGGTCCGTAGGTGGGTGAACATATTTACATACTGAGACACCTTCGCTTCGTGCCTCGGAAAGCGCGTTGGTCCCGGCTGTCATTCCTGTATAGGTATATGACAGTCGTCGCGGGTCGTCAGAAGCCCGAAAGTCTGACAACCAGTCTTACCAAGTCGCTCCGTGTAAAATACTGGTATTCACCTGCATCCGGTTAGACTGGAAACCGACCCCAGCATAGTTGGGAAAAGGCTAGGCAGATGATGAGGAGGTTTCTTTGTTTAAAGGCCACCGGCAGCTTGGACCCTGTCCCTGATGCCGATGAGAAAGCTATTTAAAAATGTAAATAATAGTATTTTTAGCCCAAAGAATTAGCATTGCCATCCAACGTGACCAATGAGCTCTTCTCCTTTTTATTTTTTTAATATACTTGTACATAATATATATAGTATATTTTAGTGTTAGCTTGTACAGTGGCCAGTAGGTACATCAAGCTACCCCAATCTGTCAAATTTCTTTGATAGTTTTTGAACTTTATAACAAGGAAATAAGGTTCATATTCAATTGGGGAAATTTGACAGATTGAGGTAGCTTGATATGGTCGCCTCTGTACATTGTAATTATCTAATTAATTTGATTTGATTATATGACGCGCTTATTTAAATAATGTATTTAAAATGAAATATAGTCCAAAGCGCCTTAGAATTATTTTACCCAAAACCTAGTTCTGTTTGCCTAAAATACCCTCCTGTGTTAGCTAAAAGATAAAGAGATCACAGCGGTTCCTAAACATAACACAATATTGGCCATTCGACGCGAACAAAATATTGGTTTTATCTCCTGTGGGCGATCCGTGGTGCCGACACAAAGACTCCGATGGGTCCGTTTGTTATTCACGTACTATTTTTGGTTGATTTTGAGTAATAATGGTATGATATCTTTATTAAATAATGTTGTATGAATGGCCTGTTTCCTACGGATTGTAATTATGATTGTTTATGCTTTGGCCCTTGGATAGGTCGATTAAGACTAATGTCAGTTATTAATCTGCGGCGGAATCTACATCGCCACATATGAACTACGCAGCACACTGACGTCACGCAACCCTGCATCGCGCAATCAAAATTAACCGCGCGACTAGCATATATACAACGTCCCGAAATCAACCATCGGGCAGTAGCCAACCAGACACAACACCCGTCTGGTCGGAGGATCTTCCATTTTCTATGGAGGATGAGTGAACTACATCCTGTTCCTCATGCTTCTAAAAATCATTTATCTTGTTAAGCGAATTGATGATCGTAGTATGTTTTAGATAGCAAAGTACTAATTGTCATCTTGTTATAATCCTATAAACAGAACAGAACAGGAACAGGGTATAAAATTCACTCATCCTGCATATAAAAGGGAGGATCCTCCGACCATACGGGTGCCGTGTCTGGTGGGCTATAGTTGCCCGACGGTTGATGTCGGGATGTATTATATATGCCAGTCGCGCGGTAAACTCTGCTTGCGCGATGCAATTTCTCAGTCAATTTTTAACACTTAGGTACCTTATTAAACCTGTGTGTGATTAGAATATCACTATATTGTAGAACAGATACCTACGTACAGTATAGGTACCTACATACCAAATGTGTTCTACAGTTTTCCGTGATATTCTACCGAAATGCCGACTGGCTCATTAGCTGTGTACACAGGCCAACATTTAAAGAATTCTCAACTAATTACCTAAAACACCACAAACTTCCAACTAAAAAAGGTCGAAAAAAAAACCTTTTTCGCAAATAATCTAAACTTTGCCCTTTCACTCTGAGACATTATGAAGCTAATCTTCCTATCCTATGTCCGGCCAGATTTCCTTGCGAGGATACGGGCAAGTAATGCGAGTTTATGACTGTTCTGCAAAGCTCACACGCCGAGATTAGGGTAAGGCAGGTCTTATGTAGGTTCGTAACTGATTTGGGTTGGGTTAGTTATAGAATGGTGGAGTCTATTTTCACTAACACAACCTTAGGGTATAGGAGTACCTAAAACCAATTTAACCTAAAACATTCTTGCTCTTTTTTTATGTAGGTTTTAGAAATCGAAAAAAGAGGAAGGAAGTATTCCAGTAAGGTGCTGATAGGGGTCTTGACCGTACTTCCGGGATTGTCCTGGTAGCCGTGGAATATCTCTCCACTCCTCAAGCACCTCAGGACTTGTTGCCCCCTTGTTGCTACGTCACTATGTGCTAGCGACCGTTTCTGGGGGTCCATTATTGAGTGTGCAAGACTTGCCATTTTATCCGTGTATATTATGTAACATTGGTCACTGGTCAGTCAGAGGACATAGTTCTTCCTTAGTTCAAGGTACCCAATCCACTATAGCCACCCAAACCCATAGCCCAAAGCGTTTTGTTTCCAAGTTCTGCAATTATTATAGTCCTGCACCAACTGGGAGTTGTCCTTGGGTACACTTGCATAGTGCATACAGGGATAATCGCCGGTTGGTACCTCCTCATCATTTAAAATTGTCTAAGGGGTCTCTGCGACTTGGCTTCGGCCCTTCGTACGCCTTCCAAAGGTCCGGGACCCAAGGGTCCCGAGTTATGTCAAATCCATACTAATATTATAAATGCGAAATTAACTCAATCAGTCTAACTTATCAAGAGGTATCGTGCTACCCAGTAACTGGGTTGTAGAGGTTCTGACAGGCAGTCGTTCCATGAAAAAAACTGGTTGCTTAAATATTCATCTGCATCTGCTAAGACTGAAAGCCAACCCCAACATAAATATATAGTTGGGAAAAAGGCTAGGCAGATTGATTGATTGAACGCCTGAACCAAGCGTCACACGGGCGAAGCCGCGGGCTAGTACCTAATAAATAAATAAAATGTATAAATGACATAACGTAACATAATTATATGTGTAAATTACTAGCTTTTGTCCACGGCTCATGTCCGGATGGACAATATCCCAAGGGAACGTACTACTCGGATAAAAAGTTTTGTATGTCTTAATCCAGGTTATGATCTACCTATGTGCCAAATTTCATCTAAATCCATTCAGCCGTTTTAGTGTGAAAGCATAACAAACAAACAGACTCACTCTTGCATTTATACCAAAATAGGATTAGGATTAACGGCTAGACACTTTACTGAATAGACAGATAAATAAAATAGTATAAAGCTAAAGAATAACGACAAATCACTACACTTGGCACCAGGCAAGACATAACTCGTAAAAACACTTCGCGAACAACAAAGAAGATCTAGTTTCATTGGGTGAAGTAGCAAATTGCATAGTATTGGGTAGGTAAGGCGAAGTTGTTGGAAATTGCAACAAGTTGCGACTGGGCGAGCGCGAAGCTTAATGCTAATGGGGCAAACTTGGCACCAGCTCTGTACGAATACGGACACTTGCACACTGAGCGACAAGTTGGGCAAAGTTAGCGGGATGAGACATGATGCATGTGTTTCTAGTGAGTTTTAGCTTAGTTTAAATGTATGTTTAGTCAGCAATGCGTAGTCTCTTGAATACGTTTTAGTTTTTTGTTACTTAGATTAGTTATGTTTAATTGGATTTATAACATACCTAGTTGTACCAATTTGTATTGTAAGTCAGTATGGAGAGTTTCCTAGAGGCTTTTATAAAATCACTTTGAAAAATCATTGTATTGAGTGGCACTTCGTCCAACTTCTACTCATAATAAAACAACAAGATTGACGTCATCAACACATAACTACGAAAGCTCCGGAATAGCTGGTGGAACGCATTTTCTGTTACTACCTTTAGGCACTTCTGTGGGGCACAAGTACCCCATTCTTAAGTCATTTCAACTCCCAAGAATATCATGGCAGTACGTGACTGCAAGGTGTTTAATATTCTTGTGTCTTTTAAATAATCCAGTCAAGGCAGACCTACACTACTACTGCTTTAATGTACTTTAATGTAAATTGCTCAATAAATAAATAAATAAATGTACATAATTTATTTCAGTGAGGAGCTCGTGGCTAAGTAATAACAGCCGCATGGGTCGATCGACCAGGTTAAACTACGCTTGCCGGGGTTAGTCCGTGGATGGGTGACCATCTTTACATACCGAGACTCCTCCGTGCCTCGGAAAGCACGTTAAGCCGTTGGTCTTTGCTGTCATTCGTGGATCTTTGACAGTCGTTACGGGTCGTCAGAAGCCCGAAAGTCTGACAACCAGTCTTACCAAGGGGTATCGTATTACCCAGTTACTGGGTTGTGGAGGTCAGATAGGCAGTCGCTCCATGTAAAATACTGGTATTCAGCTGCATCCGGTTAGACTGGAAGCCGACCCCAACATAGCTGGGAAAAGGCTAGGCAGATGATGACATAATTTATTTCAGTGTCAGGGCAAATTTCACAAACGAAACAGACATTTATTTAAGTCTAAGGTCGAATATCACCAATTTAATTGAACGCGATCAGCACAAAGAATCATGGTCAATTTGGACTAGGGAAAAACAGAATTCCGACCTAAGATGAGACTATCACCAAAATGTAGTACATTATTAATGAAATTATTAGGTATCATCAATTTATTTTTAAAAGATTGGGAGGTATTTAAATAATCATCATTATAATTATAACTTTGCTTTATCAGAACGCAGTAAAAAGTATTGATTTTGAACGCATTTATAATTATTAACGTAACTAGAGAAGTCCATACTTCAACTTAGATCTAAATCGATTTTATTTTTTAATCGAAATGAAATCCCAGGCAATGTGAACTGTTTAAAAGTAATCATTTTAGGCATGTATTTAACGCGGCGAGAAATTAATCAGAATTTGGGATTAAAAAATTATTAAATCGAGTAGCAAAAATAGTTGGTTGGCAGCTACAGCGAAGGATAATATTTTAAGTAGAAAGTAGCAGCTTAAGGTGATTGCGCTGTGTAGCCCGCGAAATTCAATTTTTTTTTTTGGTTTTTTTTTTCGGTGGGATTCGTCAATGACGAATCTGCACGAAATCTAACTTAGAGAGATGTATTGATGATTTTGATGGTTAAAATTACATAAATACATATGTTTTATTTCCGCGTATTATACTTTGATCAAGATACAACCTGACACGGACCTGTAAATTGCAAAAAACCCAAAAAAAATTGAATTTCGCGGGCTACCACTACGCATCATCCTTAATAATCAGTTGTTGTATACAGAGCAGTTTTCAAAACTCCTCTATTACAGGGACAAATTCAATATATTTTTTTTTCTGTCCATGTCTTTTATGGGACCTACTTATGAATGAAGATAACTCAACCTTAACAGATATGTAGAGTGCGAGCCAGATGAGTCTGCAGCTGTGACACGACCGAGGGTGCTGCTTGGTACTAATATGTATATATGAACTAATATGCACCGTCAGTAAAAGACCACGATTAGTGATCACACACACGCATAGACACATATAGACACGCATAGACTTATCTGGCTTGCATTCGACATAATTTGTAACCTATGTAAAAAAACAGGTGAGAAACCTCTCAATTCAAAAAGCCACAGATTAATAACATACCACCTAACCTCAAAAAACATATTTCTTTATTACTCGACTCTCCCATCTTTTAAAAATATATTGAAGGGCCGTACTTAGTTACATTCTAAAGGTAAATGAAACAACGTATGTTTCATCAAGGGTCGTTTTGTTAAATTTCACTAGTCCAAGCATGTTAGCAGCGTGGCCATGATTCTTTACACTGCATTCAAGAGCTCTCAGTGTCAATATTCCACAATAATGAAGACACTGACAGCTCTTGACCGCAGTGTAAATTTGTGCTGATCACGTTTAGTTTAATTGGTTGTTTGCCCTAAGTCTCAAGGTATAACTAGACCATGTCTGAACTAGATGTATCTAGATCATAATTTAACTAGATATAACTAGACCATAACTGAACTTGATGTAACTAGACTATAACTGAACCAGATGTAACTAGACCATAACTGAACTAGATATAACTAGACCATAGCTGGGCCGATAACCTCGACATGAAGGTCACGGAAATCCGCCGCATGTGAGATGCATTCATGCTGAGTGGTAGCCTTCTTGTCGCAGTTATGACGTGCCAGCAGCTGCCGACTATTTCTGTTTTGTGCTCGTGATTATATTATGTAGATCTATTTTGTTTTATTTTCCTGTTTACTCGAGTTAATTAATTTTTTTTGCATGCACGTGTTTCTGTGGCAAATAAACTTTTTTTTTTTCCAGAAGCGTAGTACCAGCCGATGTGGCAATCCAAGTTCTTCGTTTTTTTTTCAAACACCAGCGCCTTCCAAAAGTTACACTAAAAACAAAAAAACTTTCAAACGTGTTATATGGTTAACTTGTTAGTAAAAACACTAAATATAAAAAAAAAAACAACAAATAAGTAGTAGAACTAATTTAAAAAATAAAAACAAATATTTATTTGTTTTTATTTTTTAAATAAATTTAAATTTAAATAAATTTAATTGTTTTTTTTTTTAGTTTATTTAAACTAAAAAAAAAACAATTAAATTTATTTATTTGTGGACAAAGGTAACAATATTTAATAATATTACAGTCAAGAATATAATGATCTCTATGTCCTACCACTTGATGATGATTGGGTCATTACTTACTGAATTAGTCATCTCTACTATTCAGATCGCAACTTTTAATAAATTACTTTGCCTACTTATTACAAAAATAAATTCCCACGCCAACATTGCCAATATCACGACGACGCATTGCCAATGCTTTCATAAAAACTTGGCGAGATATATCTTTGTCATTTTTGTGTAAAGAGGACATTATTTGCATACATCCTCTTGAATGAAAAGTTATTCAGTAAATTAACATACTCTTTGTTAGGTGGGGTTCGTGGCTAAATAATAACAGCCGCACGGGCCGATCGAAGGTTAAGCAACGCTTGCCGCGGTTGGTTCGTGGATGGGTGACCATCCATTACATATCGAGAATTCGAGACCCCTCCGTGCCTCGGAAAACACGTTAAGCCGTTGGTCCGGGCTATCATTCTTAGATCTTTGACAGAAGGGGCCTTACTAGCTTACTACCCGCCCGCCCGCCCGCCCTTAGTAAGACTGGTTGTCAGACTTTTGGGCAAAAGTTTGACAACCAGGTTTACCAAGGGATATTGTATTACCCAGTAACTGGGTTCTGGAGGTAAATAATAATAATAGGCAGTTGCTCGATGTAAATACATACAATATTAAGCTGCATCCGGTTAGCTGTAGTTCGGCTCCAACATAGTTTGGAAAACGCTATTAATTGTTAGGTTACTTTTTAAAACTAGTCAGTTTAGTTACTCTTTTGATCTGTTTTGAATAATAAAAAAAAAATCTACGCAGCAGAACAGTAAATTCCAAGAAACACGGTTTTTCAAAGTAGATTACCCGACTTGTCTTTTTCCAACTTAAAGTTTGCGCCATCGGCCTGATGCTGATGTACAATTTAAATCTGCTTATACGTATGTAATTTAAAAAAAAAATAGTGAGTCTTACATTAGTCACATAAATGTAACATCTGACATCTGCTGAAACCGGCTTTCATTCCAATCAGACGCAACTCAATATCAGAAAACACAGGAAGACTGCCATCTGAGCTCAATCCAATTACTGCTCAATTATGATGTAACTGCTTCTTCAGCCTACTTGTACCCACTGCTGGGTTCAAGTTTAGGGATTCGTGGGATTTGATATAAAACCAACTTAAGCTGTTGTCATTTAATGTAAGAATTTTATTCCATCGTATAGAAAACCTGCAAGATATTTTAAGTAAAATTATCAGCCGATTAAAAAATCATCCTTCCGTCTATCACTACATTTATTAACTAGCTTTTGCTCGCGCCTTTGCCCGCGGCGATTTCAGAAATTATCCGACGAGAACCTACTACCGGGAACCTACTACAAATTTCATTCAAATCCGTTCGGCCGTTTTTGCGTGATTGAGTAACAAACACCCAAACATCTAAACATACAAACTTTCATATTTATAATATTAGTAGGATGAATTGTTGAAGCTCCACCGGCAGAAGACTCTAAGTAATTACCTACAAAAACAAAAATGGCTCGAAAACTACTAAAAATCGCGGAACATTTATGGGGTATTTTCGAATACCCCTGATTATGAGGAATTTAGATTTTTCTTTTTGACGTCACTATTTAGACCACCCTGTATCTAAAATAAGATAAATATCATATAACTATACTAATACGTTACCAATAATTGAATAAACTGCATTAGGTAGGTACACACAAACGCACCAACTTTCCTCTTCAATTCTGCACTAAAATCAGAATATCTCCACAAAATTCAAATAGACGCGCAAACAGAGTTATTTCTGTAGGTACAGCTGCATGTTAAATTAACACGACAGATACTGCCGAGAATAATTCCCAGTTGCAATTTGAATTTGAATGTCTCGAATGGCGTACGGGGGATTATAATTGCATACCTTTTCGCCCGGCGAACTCTTTAATTAGAGGTCTCTCATAAGACAATATGGCTGGCTCTTATTTGTAACGGTATTTTTTTAAAGGAATGGTCGAGTCGAGAAACTAATGAAAGTGAAGAAAATTTTTTTAAATGTTTTTTGATGTTTGAATGTTCAACCAAATTAATGCCTATGTTTTTTGTTATTTGATAGTCACTATAATGGCTGAGTTATTATTTCGTTATTTAGGCAGCTTTTATAAGGATATTCAGAAACATACTTATATACTTAATACATAAGTAGGTATATGGTCATCACCTTACATAAGGATGATTGTGTTTTGAATAACGAAGAATATTCTAAGAAAAAGATCTGGATAATAATATGCAAGAAAAGGAAAAAAAAATACCCACATAGTCCTCACATTTACAATAATTAAAGTAATCTAATACTTTGTAAAGTAAAGATTCATGTCATTATGTGTAATATAATATACATCTAAGTCAATGTGTATACAAAAAAGTATATTAGGTACTTACGAGAGTTTTGAATTATAAAACGGCAAAAAAATAAAGAAAAAGCGTTTACATACTATTTGTAAAAACAAAGAGCTCTGTCAGATTAAAACTCAATCCGTTAATTCCGGAAAAAAATAAAAGTCATAGACGCGAATCCCATTCACCACAAATAGCATGAATATTTTCCATTCAACTACGTATAAAAACTGCAAAGAGAAAACAAGAATGATCGTCAAGTATAGGCGTGATACCAGCTTACTCTAATATTGATATTCAAAGGGTATTTTCTTGCATTACAAAGGGTTTCAATTTTATTTGC
The DNA here is from genome assembly GCA_946251885.1 of Cosmia pyralina. Taxonomy (NCBI): domain Eukaryota; kingdom Metazoa; phylum Arthropoda; class Insecta; order Lepidoptera; family Noctuidae; genus Cosmia; species Cosmia pyralina. The sequence goes on from OX276346.1 coordinate 22,050,688, forward strand.
AAGCCCCCAGGGACCTCACATAAAATCTGTCGGGATTTGACGCAGCGCTGACTGGATGAAAATAGAGGTATAAGTATTTTATGCCGGCACTGTCTGTGTTATGCCATCGTGTGTAGCGACCCGAATAAATTCAAATTTAGAAAAAAAGCTGTTCTGATTCACACGTTATGGCGTTCGAAAATCTAATTTTAAAAACGAATGCTAGCGTTTTTTTTTCCTTTAAATTTTTATAACAAGCGTACGGAATTGGGTTTGGTGTATACTCCTCTAATTAAAATTTGCTAATCGAGTTGCCTAAAAACAATGGATGTCATCGTTCAGATGACATTAAACAATGAAGGGTACTAAGAACAAATCCAAACCCTTTCGGGCGGTCGGTGCACGAAAACAATTAATATGATTTATGAGAGAAATAAAAACCCTTGAGGCCATTTTGCAGCATTTTTGCTTTAGCAATAGTCGACTTTCGTAATAAAATTTGATTTATAATATATTAAATTTCACAAAGAAAGTGGTAGAATATTGTATTAGTAAAATTGTCGGCAAAAATTCGTAAGTAGGTATAGGAATAATACGTTATAAGCAAGGCTTCTTTTCCCTTCACGTTGTATTTTCTCGGAATTTTGAAGCCTCACCGGTTTTCTTCAAACGAAGTGGGCAATTTATTTTACATGTAAAATAAGCTGGTGTCTACATACTTAAGACAATTTTTCTCGTTATAAATAGGTATATATTCTTCGCAAAGATGTCGGCTTTTTTTCCTTTCTAGATAGACGTACTGAATTCATAAACTATTTATTTTAGTTTGGCACTTTCAAATAAAATAAATAAAATAAGCCTTTATTGCTATTTTACCATAATTTACAATACAATATGGGTATTACATTTATTACTGACGATCTGTTTTTTCAACAACAGCTTGTCCTTCGACAAATGCCTCCTCCAAAGACACTATTCTCATTATTTTATAATATTTATGATAATAGATGCCGGAAAAACTCTCGGGAGAGGAGCTCGTGGCTAAGTAATAACAACCGCACGGGTCGATCCATCAGGTTAAGCTACGCTTGCCGGGGTTGGTCTGTGGATGGGTGACCATCTTTACATACCGAGACTCCTCCGTGCCTCGGAAAGCACGTTAAGCCGTTGGTCCCGGCTGTCATTCGTGGATCTTCGACAGTCGTTACGGGTCGTCAGAAGCCCGAAAGTCTGACAACCAGTCTTACCAAGGGGTATCGTATTACCCAGTTACTGGGTGGTGGAGATCAGATAGGCAGTCCGCTCCATGTAAAATACTGGTTTTCAGCTGCATTCGGTTAGACTGGAAGCCGACCCCAACATAGTTGGGAAAAGGCTAGGCAGATTGAGGTGCCGGAAAAACTGTATTAGATTGAACACCAAGCTGAATATATTTGGAAAAGCGCTAAACGTATAATTTTAAATGTAATATTTATGTTATTATTTACGTAACTATAGGTATTAGGTACTTGTTTTCTTTTTTAAGAACTCGGTGTATTTTTTTATAAAAACAAACTTAAAAAGCGCTATTAAATTTTTCAGTGATATATTTTGTCGATTGTTTGTCCCCTCAAATCTCAGATTTGCCAGTCAGTTGCATAATTCTGTGCTCGTAACAACAAACTGAAAATACTTATCCTGGTGATAATGATCTTTACGCTTACTCTTGTGGTTTTCTGTAGTCTGATTTTAGGGTACCTACACTCACCATCAGCAAAAATTCCAATATGAAAATGAAAGTTGTGGTGTGGCATTTCTTATAGCCGTGTACCCAATAGACTTCCATCAGAAAATATGACGAACTTCCATAAACGGTCATCCCTTAATTAAACCAAATAATTCAAAAATCCTTTCCTTGAGCTCACCCTCATTATTTATGGAACTATTGTGCAAAATTTGATTCTTCTTGACCAAGCTGTGCATTGTTTGTCAGTGATTTAATGAATTTAAGATTTCTATTAACCCCCTTATTCATAAAAAAATTAAAGCTAAATTAATTAAAACTAAAAATAAAATAAAAAAATAAATAAAAAGCAATTGAAAATATAATATCAAATAAGCCGTGACAGATAGCAGATGATCAGTCTCAACTCATGGCACCTATTCACGAACATGACGCGTGCATCAGCACTATCCAGCTCAACTATCTTGTTGGGAACCAAATAATCCAACACACGCGCCAGCATCAGCGAGACACTTATGAAGGTGCCTAACCACTTTTTACCTACTATGCTAAACTTATTTACAGCCCCATTCATAAAAAACTAAAACGCTCTTTAAACCTATTTTAGTTATAGAAATTTTTTGAAAAGAGCGTTTTAGTTTTTTATGAATGGGGCTGTAAATAAGTTTAGCATAGTAGGTAAAAAGTGGTTAGGCACCTTCATAAGTGTCTCGCTGATGGTGGTGGATTATTTGGTTCCCAACAAGATGGTTGAGCTGGATGGTACTGATGCACGCGTCATGTTCGTGAACGGGTGCTGTCAGTTGAGACTGATCATCTCCTATCTGCCACGGCTTATTTGATATTACGAGTATATTTTCAATTGTTATATTATTTTCTTTTTAACTTTAATCTCACTTAAAGAAGCAACAAAAATAATGTACCCAGGATTTTATAATATCTTGATTTAAAAGAGTGTCCGTGGAGTTTCTTGCCCGTTCTTCTCCATATAGATCAACGTTTTGAAATGGGCAACTTGCTTCAACTTTCTGACTAACTGACTTTTTGAAAATTCAAAAATGCCTGTAATCGGTTTAATTGAAATAAATGTTTTGAGTTTGAAAACTTGCCTACACTTAAACTATAAAACTTCCAACCACATCGAGAATTGCTAAAGGAAACCTACCGTTCGCCCACTACATGTAGATAGAGGTTGTCTGTCGTGCAAAGGTCACGTGCCACATAAACACTTACTGACCTTTCTTAGCGCAGTGGCTCGAGCAAGCCTTATTTATAACCTGCTCAGGTAATGGCTGGTGACATTTTAAAACTTGCTACTGCTGGAGGGTTAGTTCTGGGTCAATCAGCTTTGGTCGTGGATTGGTTTAGAAAGGGATATCTCTTGATATAACAGAGTGTCGATGGAGTTTTTTTCCCTTTTTCTCAATAGGTACTTACTACGCTTTGGAATAGGCAATTAGCTTTATCGTTCCGACTCCTTGATAATTTTAAAGTGCCTGTAGATGGTTTACTTGAAATAAATGCTTTGAGGTTGATTGTGGGAGTTACACCAACTCTTTGGGGGACGAAATAGCAAAACGCAATCTCTTGCAATTTGAAAGACTAAAGACAGAAAGCGTTGCCCAGCAGTGGAATGGGCATGTTCATTCATTTCATTTCATTTATTCAATAACAATTTATTATATTTATTATTATTATTATTATTTTTCTTTTACTTTGAAGTAGTTTTATATGGTTCTGTACCTTTATTTTTGTGGTTTATAATCAATATACAAGTTAACACTATTTACTCTACGTACTAAAGTAAATGACTACTAACTAACTATACAAATCAATACAAAACAAAAGGACACTTAGGCGTCGAAGTACTCGTCCGCGTCGATGTCATCATTTCTGTACCTTATAAGGAAAAAACGGGACCCTTATACGCTTCGTTGTCCGTTTGTCTGGCTGTCTATCAAGACCCTTCTCTTCTTTTTTCTCAGGAACGCGTGGAGGTATCAAGTTGAAATTAATATCAGATACGTAGGTTTACAGTCCCTTAGAGCTCTAAAAAAAGCTTCTTGGTCAACGCAATAAAAATATATATGCGATATATTTTGATACTCGCAAATAAATCAAGGTACTTCCCGTTGACCTAGAATCATGAAATTCGGTAAGAAGCGAGGTATCTCATCACAAGTAGAGGAAAAAGTCCAAAAATAGTAAATTTTTAATTTTGTCACGTAAAAAAAATATTTTTGCGATTACAAACTTACATTTGCTATTTGATAATAATTTCAACTTGATACCTCCACGCGTTCTTGACAAAAAGGGTCTTGACAGACTGATAGATAGACAACAAAATGATTCTATAAGAGTTCCATTTTTCTTTTGAGGTACGGAACCCTAAAAAGACTATTAATACAATCAGTAGAACAATGGCCATAGTGACAAATAAAAGTATCTGAGCCTAGTCAACTGTTGAATAATCTTCTCCAGTCCACGGCCATTATGGTCATATTTGTGTCGAAGACTTCTCCAGTCCGCACGGCTCTGACTACTTTTTAATTACGTTATTGTGTTAATAATCTGTATCTTTACTGCTCTAACTTAGGCAAAGTATAGGGAAAAGAACAAGGATGGCATACTGTCATATGTAAAGTCTCTAAAACACACCAACAACGCTATCAGATCGCGCGAGACCACTCACAAGTACCGACACAGACGCATAAATGCAACAAAATGGCCGACCGCACGGGAAGGGGTATCTGAGTGAATAATGCTTAAGTTAACGTACAGCCACAGAATACATAATTGTTGGTACAGCAGAGATTAACACAAGGTAAAAACTTACTGCGTGTTTATGACTGACTGTGTTGGGATATGTTTGCAAGTCGCAAGAAAAAGTTTCAAGTTACTCAACGAATAAAATAATGTAAATTATGCTAACTTCGCTCAGTTCACCAATACTAACTGCGTGCTGACCCAGGGTAAGTTCGATTCGGTAACTCACTGTGACACGAGGACGAGTCATCACAATAATGTAAAGATCCTCAAGAGACAAATAAAACTGGGGTTTATGCCTCATAGCATGTCCGCTACTGCCGTTTAAAACTTCATAGGGCGACAATGTAGCATTTAAAGATCGCGGGGTGACAATTCCTACACGTAAAACATCGAGTTAGATTGTAGTAAAAACTGGAGATATTCTTAGTAGTAACTGTTTTGAGTCCTATTTTATTTATTATTTTTACGTCTGATCTACCAAGCATTCTCAAACACTGTAAGGTTCACCTGTATGCGGACGACACTCAAATATACTGGATGAATTTTTTTACCGTCTCGAAAAAAATAGGGTATATTCGGTGAACGGAGTAGAAGCCTATGGCATATCTAGTTTTTTTTTTTTATGCAGGTTGCATATGATTTGAATTTCGATATTTTTAAAGGATTTATTATTTTTCTTCAAAATGTATGTTTTTATTGTTCTAAAATGAAAAGTTTACAACGAATTTGTAGTATTTATTGATACTATATTTTTTTCTGACTAAGCTATTAAAAAAAAAAACTAGGTATACCATACGCTTCTACTCCGTTCACCTAATATGCCCTATTTTTTTCGAGACGGTAAAAAAAGTCATCCAGTATAAATCATTTAAGCCAATTGAAACCAGTCAGGCCATGGACAGTATATCAAAGGATATCGAGAAAATCCTCGACTGGTCTCAAAAAAATACGCTAATGCTTAACGCATCTAAAACAAAATACATGATATTGGGCACCAAGTACCAGATTAAAGCTGTTGACAATTTATGCGAGCCAATGGTTGTTAGCGGAGAGCTATTGGAAATGGTGAAAGTTGCTAGAAATTTGGAGCTGGGCATTGACGATGAGCTTAGATTTGTTGAGCACATTAATGGCCGGATCCAGAATGCCTTTTATAGGTTGAAGGTTCTCTATGGAATCCGAGAGTACTTCTCCGAGGATATTAGGAAACTGCTTGCGGATCTGCTAGTACTTTCACCATTTAACTATTGTGATGTCGTGTATGGACCCAGACTCTTTCAAAAGACCAAACAATGCATACAGAGAATCCAGAACGCATGCATACGCTTCTGTTATAAAGTTCCAAGAAGATCGCACATCTCCCCCATTACAACTGAGAAGGGACAACTCAACATGGAATCGCGACGCAATCTCCATTTGTTATGTTTCACACACAGGATTATTGCAGGTAAATGTCCTTCATACCTGTATAATAAATTATCTTGGTGTAAGGACGTACACAGCTTGTATACCAGATCAAAAGTGAATAGATCGCTAATGATACCGATACAAAAAACAAAAGGGTATAAGGGCAGCTTCAAATATGCAGCATCAAAGATTTGGAATAATATACCACCTCCCTTTCGAAGCATTAATAACAAAATGAATTTCAAACAAAAATGTAAAATATTAGTCTTTGACTATCAAAAAAATAGCAACAAAATTCTATAAAAGATGCCCTCCTCGTTCAGTGGTTCTGTGGTGGTATCCACTTAACACTACTATTCACTCCTAGGGTCTATCTATATATATTTTTTCTTCTTTTTCGTTTTTATAGTTAAAAATCGTGTCCACAAACTGTAAACAACTCTTTGTTTTTAATCCAATAATAAATATAATATTAATGTATGATAACCATATTATAATTATCACTTCTTTAATAATCCGTTTTTGGTAAATGTACCTCTTTTTTATTTTTATTTTTTTTGTTAACAGGAGTCAGGGGTTTGAGCTGAAAACCAGCGGTTAGCAGCCCGCCAGGGGACCTAAGCATAATGCTGACGCTTAAACCTTTTGCTTCCGGTATTACAGTTTTGTGTCTGTACCACTACTATTATCTGTAATACTGGAAACAATAAACGCCCATTTTATTCTATTCTAACTGAGGTAATAGGCTGCTGGGTGGTTAGTATTTAGTCTTCTTTTGTTTTTGAGGCTGATTTTCGTTTTCACTATAATATTAATGCCATCATGAGTAGGTACCTACTTACGTTACGATACATTTTCCTTTGAACGGTAATCTTTGGATATACCATGATTTTTCTGCTGGCGAATTAGCGTGCCCAGTGTGGCACCCGTAGATATAATAAAGAAGAAAATTTTTAGTACAATAATAAATGGAAGATTCGATAACTTTCCGATTTAGTCAATCTCTAGCGTATATGTAAAATAAATTGCTTTTGCCACAGCATAACGATAAAAACCGATGTGTTTGTGTAAGTAAGTTGTACGGTGCATGATACATGCACGCTGTGCTTAATGGGATAAGGTTTATAATTGATTGTGTAGTCGTTCTGATTTATGAATTGTCAGTGCTGCGCGACTTTGTATATAATGTATTGCTTTCACTGAACTGCATGTGTAGGTGTGGCGAGTGGTGGGGACAAAATGGAGACATCTGGTTCCGATACATTTTCAACTATCAAGCCATATCTCCTTCCTTCTTTGTTTTTTATATTTCTATCATAGCACCAATCCGCTCATTGCTCTAAATGAGACGTGTCGGATAATATCGGGCTGCTTAAAACCGACTCCACTCTATAAGCTCTATCCGCTAACAGGCATAGCACCACCTGCCAAAGGGGTGTCGCATGTGCGCTGGAAAAAAAGATCTTGGAATCCGATTCCCAACATCCTCTCTACGACTTCCCGAGTAAACCGGGTAAATTTCGCAACAGCTTCTTACGCTCCACGCAGGCAATCCAAGACAGACCACCTAAAGAGTGAAGTAAATTGTGGGAAGAGAGGATACCCACCACCTCAATACTTCGTAAAGCTCCAAGAACATCTTCCTCCCGGTCGTGAACTGCAGATGCCTATTTGGAAACCACTGAATCGATTACGTACCCATATTGGCTGCTGCAAACATAATTTGGCGAAATGGGGCATTATCGATTCATCTAACGTTCAGTGCGAGTGATGCGATGCTTCTGAACAGACTATGCCCCATCTGCTAGTGTCCCAAATGTCCGTTCACCTATACCCTTGGAAGATCTGATGCGGCAATAATTTTGGCTACCTACTGGACTCAAACAATATAAGAAACATAGATATACCGTCGAAATTAAAAGAAGAAGGTGTGCTTTAAAAGTCTGCAGAAGTGACATAGGGAGGCAACCTGCCATGCTGACTCAGAAATATTTGCAGCACGGCTGGAGCTATTGTCATAAACGACCGTGCCAGTACAAGAACAGCAAGCTTCTAAATAATATGGGAAGTTTCGTTTTGAGCTCGTATGTCAAGCTCATCATTGCCTAGCCTTTTCCCAACTATGTTGGGGTCGGCTTCCAGTCTAACCGGATGCAGCTGAATACCAGTATTTTACATGGGGCAACTGCCTATCTGACCTTCACAAACCAGTAACTGGGCAATACGATGCCCCTTGGTAAGACTGGTTGTCAGACTTTCGGGCTTCTGACGACCCGTAATGACTGTGAAAGATCCACGAATGACAGCCCGGACCAACGGCTTAATGTGCTTTCCGTGGCACGGAGGAGTCTCGGTATGTAAAGGTCACCCATTCACGAACCAATCCCGGCAAGTGTAGCTTAACCTGATGGATCGACCCGTGCGGCTGTTATTACTAAGCCACGAGCTTCTCGTATATCAAGCTATTCAAATAAATTTGAATCATGTAAGATTTACCAAAATCTTAAATCAATTCATAATTTAGGTATAAGGGAACAAATTTTTTAAATTCTATGGACGATACAATAATCAAATGAGTGATATTCTCATTTTTTATTTTTTTTTAATTCAGGTTGCACACAGCTTTACCAAGTCGCAATGAAATCTGAACATACCTGTATAGCAAGTTAGCTGTACCGAATCACGTAGTAACAAACAGCAATGCTGTATGCAAATATTAAGCTTACAGCTAGTGGCTGTGTTGACGATTGATTGAAATACATTAGACAGGCAAGGATATAGGTATTTAAATATAGATTTCAGACAATTTCTGATTTAAAGATTAATATAACATTATCAGCAAAGTTATTTTTTTATGAAGATAACTTGTTACAAAAACATTATTTATGTAGTTGCTGAAAATGGGCTGGTTGGTTGTTGCTTTATGAATGTATGGTTTTGACTGTGTGTTGTTTGTTTTCATACAAAAATACCATCGAAAATTTCGACTTTTTCAGTGAATTTACTAAAAAAAACTGTTGTGTAAACCTTGTCCTGATAACTACAAACACAAAAACATAATAATTAGCTAAATATGTGCAACCGTTTTGCAGTGATTCCACGATAGATCTTTATTTATATAGTTGTAACTGATACACCACACACTCATGTAGTATTGTCTCTTGTTCTCACTTTAAATCCATCCAAAGGTTGTCTTTAGAAGATCGCTTTTAGCGATAAGATCGCCCATTGTGTGGTTGTGTCACATCCTATGTAAAATTTCTACATTTCTATTGTAATTCGCATGGTATACAAAGTATACATAATAAAATGAGAGCAGCCCAGTGGAAACGGCCGTGACTTGCGAGTTGTAGGTGTTGGTTTCTAACCCAGGCAGGCGCTTGACTTTGTGTAAATTATTTCATCATCACTGCTCTTAAAAACGGTGAAGGAAAACATCGTGAGGAAACCGGCATCTCCTAGAACCAAAAATTTGAAGAGATGTGTCATCTACCAACCCGCACTGAGCCCGCGTGGTAGATTACAGTACAGCCCACGCCCTCTCACAGAGAAGGGGCCTGTGTCTCAGTAATGGAAACATTATAGGCTGAGTATAGTATGCATGTATGACTTATGTGTACATAATAAAGAATATTCTATTCCCATGATCGTCAATGCTACAATGATCGTTAAAAAAGGATAATTGCTAAAATCATCATGCTTGGGTGAAGCAGATTGTTGTTTTCTAGTAGTTTATTGGACACTTCTACCTACCGGTCAGCCGTTTACGTGCACCATGATTTGGAAGGAGCCGCTAATTATGAATATTTTTGCCATTCTTAACAAAAATCTGACTAATGAATGTTTCTTCAAAGTGAATACCAATGGTCTAAAATGCCTCCTAGACCTAAAAACAACAGAATCAATATTGCTACAGGCGTAAAAATGTTAGAAAACTGAAATGAAAATTCATTTTCATAAAAGTTAGACTCCATAGTGAACGGGCATTCCGACAGCTAAAAATGCCGTATAGATTGGAATCTAACTGTTCGTCGGTGAATTTCTGTTATTTCTCGTATTTTCATCAATAGTTCGAAAGCGAAAGTTTTTATCAATTGTAGACCGATATTGTAAATTATTTTTGGTATAAAAAGGTATATACTCCAGAGGTGCTCCCATATAAATTTGGTCAAGTTCTGATAAGTGGTTTTTGAGTCAGCTTCAATAATATGTATTTTTTCCACAGTGTGTGTTGATGATGTTATAATAACTTCATGTCACTATTTAAATATATAAAATAAGAAACTGACTGAGTAAGTGACTGGCTGACTGACATTTCAACGCACAGCCCAAACCGCTGGGATTCCAAATTTGGCACGTAGGTTCATCATGAGGTCTAAGGGTGCACTAAGAAATGATTTTTCAAAATTCACCCCCTAAGGGGGTGAAACGGGATTCACAGTGTGTTCAATATTTATTCTTCAGGTAAGAGTTATCCGACTATTAAAAAATTTGCTCTTAATTTACTACCAAACTATTAAACCTATCTTAACTATTAACAAAATGAAATATGGCGTCAAAAAATTCCTCCGCTTCGCTGTCGACTGGCACTGTATTACCCAATAGACTGGCAACATTGACGTTGTATGGCAATGCTGAGCTTCTGGCCAAGGTAAAAGTCAGCCCTTGGGTCACAGGAAGTCTCAACCAGCCGTTTGGCGATTTCGTTATACAAACCATGAACACTCAGACTGTAAATTGGTTAAAAAAAACACTTCAACACGTTAAAAATAACTCATGTTTTAACACTAGATAAGTTCAGAGTTTCCTATCTGACTACTACGTATATATACGTATATATATTTGACGACACGGTTGGCGCAGTGGTTGAGCGATTGACTGCTGCGCAGCATGTCGCGGGTTCGATTCCCGCACGGAACAAATATTTGTACGACCTACAAGTATTTGTTCCGAGTCTGGGTGTTTTTCTATCTATAATATGTATGTATTTACAAAAAAAAAAAAAATGTATATAAGTAGTTTATCAGCCATCTCGTTACCATAACACAAGCATTAGGTTGCTTAGCTTGGGGCTAGATGGCGTTGTGTGATATGTCCAAACATATTTATTTGTCCAAACATATTTATTTTATGTTCCCACTGCTGGGACACAGGCCTCCTCTCAGTGAGAGGGAGTGGGCCGTAATCCACCACGAGAGCCCAGTGCGGGTTGGTGAAATATATCACATGTCTTCGAATGTTTGGTTCTAGGACATGCCGGTTTCCTCACGATTTTTTCTTTCACCGTTTTGAGAGCAACGGTGATGAAATAATTTACACAAAGTCAAGCGCCTGCCTGGATTAGATCCCATGACCGACGACACGACGACTCGACGACTCGACGACGACTCGACGACGACGACGACGAATCGACGACTCGTAAGTCATGGCTGTTACCAGTAGGCCACCACTGCTTTCAGAAGCGAAAACGATTAAAAAGGCTTTAGATAATATCTTTTAAAACCCAACCTGTTAACGGTAATCGTGATTCAGGCGGCGTTCATCGCATGCGGCTCGAACCGATACAACTGTGTCCGGTTTCCGGCCGTCAGTCGTGCCGGACAGGCCGTCCGTAATTGCACGTCATGTCAGTGCGAACGATACCAATTTATTCTGTCACCGGCTAATAGGCCGGCTAATAATACTTTTTGAGGTTATTTCTGAGTGTTGACCTGTGTCAATTGAGGGTTAACAGCGAAGGTTAAGTTAACCCTAATATTAATGTAACGGATGGTGGATTATCCGTGGATTTTACGTTTTGCATGTCAAATTCTCGACAATTTGTCATCAAGGATGATGAAGGTCGTTATTGTTTCGGTGCAAAAAAGGGATGGCGCTATATGTCCATTTCTTTCTCACACTGGAATAATTATGAAACATGTAGGTACCTAATATCTACAACCAAGTCTAATAAGTCAAATAATTTGGATCGGAATAACGGTTTTCAGCGGCATCTGGTTGGACTGGAAGCCGACTCAAACAGATTTGAGAAAAAACTAGGCTGATAGTGATGCATTTGAATCAGAAACAGTAATGAAAATGAGCTGGGTCAACAAGCAAGTTGGGAAGACCTACACTCAACAGTTGGTGGATCTAGACTGACAGTGACGATGAGATTTCAGAAGATTACCTATATTTGCAGAGATATTGTGGCGGCATCTACAACGCCACATGCGAACTGCGCATCAAAGACCTGACGTCACACAAATCCTGCATCGCGCAAGCAAAGTTTACCGCGCGACTGGCATATAAACAACAAATCCCACATCAACCGTCGAGCAGTAGCCCATCAGACACAACAACTGTCTGGTCGGAGGATCCTCCCTTTTCTATGGAGGATGAGTGAACTTTACAATCTGTCCCTCATACCTCTATAATACCATACAGATACGCAGTCCCCCGAACCTCCCTTAATTCTTCAACAAACCACCTTTTACCTCAATACAACCATAAAATTACATACGAGAATGCAAATTTAATAATGCCAGCGATAGTGACCGTAGCCACGGCATCTGGGCAATACACTACGGTATGCGGGCAGGCGGTTTACGAGCGGCCCAGTTTAAAACACTCCACCCCTAGTTATGTGAATGAACAATGAAAATTTCAATCATTCTGCTGTAATTGCTTTAGTGTCGGTGTTGTCGCTTTTTGGATGGAAAAGGGAAAAATTAAAGCTACATTATTGCAGTAAAAATTAAATTATAATCTTCCTACATAGAAAGATAACGTGACATTTTCGTATACGAGCTTAGCTCTAAAGAAAAGTATATACTTAGGTACCTAAGCCTGCTTCAGTTTCTCTTTTGTTTATCATGCAAATGACTTAAAACTGAGGTCTTCTTATAGTGAAAAAAACTACAGGCTATCGAGAAACTTACTTTTGTTTCCATATAAATAAACTCAAGTAAAAATACGTTATCATATCCAGCACATTGTCACTCAAGTATCTATGTAACTATTGTCATTGTCACCATAACAATATGCTTTGATTGAGTCATTTGTAATGGAGCTGCGAGGGTTCATTATTAAGGTCAAAGCGTCTCAATCAAATGATACATAAGTTAGGTAGATAATAGTATAGCTATATCTACGAGTTTATTGTGAAAATGTGCGTGTTGGACCACGCACATTGAAGGGTTCCGTAGTTCAAAAGAATTTATCTCAAAAACAATCTAGATCGAATTAATCACGAGCACAAAACATAAATAGTCGGCAGCTGCTGGTACGTCATGACTGTGATAAGAAGGCTTCCATTGAGCACGATGCTGTGCTGGGAGAGCCATAGCACAGCGCTGACACAGATTAATACAGATGGGACACTCCGCAGTTTAGGTATGAAGCTACAAGTACGCGGCCGGCTCATCTCACTGGGTCAATTCAGTGAGGGCTGCCGCGCACCGGCCGGCTCGCACGTTAGTTCGATACTCACTCATGCGTTACGTCGTTAAAGAAGACAACCCTAACGAACCAGAAGGTATAAGAGTTACGCGATAGAAAGAGAGGCAACTTATAGGTGAAAATAACTGTAGGTAATGAAGCGTTGTGCGACCTGAATTGCACTTTATTGTGTCGTAGCAAGAGTCGCTTTTTTTTAAAACGATTTTGCGGAGTGTCCCATCTGTATTAATCTGGGACGCTGATTTTAACAATTATGTAAATTTCCTGCCGCCCCGTATGAGTCTAAAAGTTCAATCTTTACAAATTCATCTATAAACTGTAGTTTAAGTACTGGTAACACAATATTAATTTAATATTGAAGCACTATTACAAAACTACAAATTAGTCTCGAGCACCTAGAATTATCGTTCAGTAAATCTGTTTGTATTGCACAGATAATTATCGGCAGTAATAATGAAACAGCAGTCATTATGCATATCACACGGTCCACTAGGCTTATCGAATGATCGGAAACCATTAGCAAATAATCTGCCGGTGTAATTATCCTAGTTGGCCTCTCAAACAAGGATCCATTATGATTCTGCCTCATTGGTTCAATGTTTTGACTTGGAATTTTATAATATAATTGGTGGGAAACGTAGGTATGTAAAATGTCAAGATTTCATAAACGCCACTGTTATTAATCAACGAAAAGAAAAAAAAAAAGAAAAAAAATCTGCAGATTAAAACGCACATTACAAAAAATATGTAAGATAATAGCCAAACGCGCCCGAGCAGTATTCGAAAAAATAATAAAATGTTTTGAAATTTATATTTCAAATCTTTTTATTGTTTTTTACGTTTAAAGTTATGACATTATCTATTAATAGAACACTCCCGTTTTCTAATATGTACAATTGATTTTAGAAATCTAAGAAAATATTATACATATGACAATTACTGAACTAATGCATCAAATCAGCATATAATAACCACAAACCGCATTTAAAATTATCTAGGCCTTTACCTATGAAATTGCCGTTTTGTATGAAAAAATTAAAACGAATTTTTTTCATGCATTTTTTATTTGTATTAATCGAAGTAATTACCCATGCAATCAATGCATCTTTGCCAACGCAGTGGCAGTTTATTGATGCCCTTCTTAAAGAAATCAGCTGGACGGGAGGCAACAAATTCTTCAAAGGCATTTTGTACTGCCTCTCGGGTATTGAATTTTTTTCCCGCCAAGAAGTTATCCAAATTCTGGATAAAGTAGTAGTCTGTAGGCGCAAGGTCTGGTGAGTAGGGCGGATGACGGAGAGCTTCCAACCCCAGTTCTTGCAACTTGGAGACCGTCTGCTGTGCAGTATGAGGTCGCGCGTTGTCGTGCAGGAGCAGCGGAGACGAGCGATTGACCAATGCTGGTTGGAGATGTGCCAGCTTCTCCATCATTGTGTTCAGTTCTTCACAGTACACATCTGAAGTAATGCTCACCCCGTTTGGTAAGAAGCTGTGATGAATCACACCGGCGCTAGACCACCAAACAGTGACTATCACTTTTCTAGGGGTAAGTTTTCGTTTAGGGCATTGTTTAGGTGCTGAACCAGGATCCAACCAACTTGCTGAGCGCTTGCGGTTATCAAACAGAATCCATTTTTCATCGCAGGTAACAATGCGGTTCAAAATTCCTTCAATTGTGTGTCTGTTGAGCAGTGCAAGGCACGTCTCGACGCGTACTTCGCGCTGGCGATCATTGAGTTCGTAGGGCACCCATTTGTCAAGTTTTTTTACCTTGCCAATTTGACGCAAATGGACCAATATTGTTTTGATGCTAACGTCGAAAGCTGCTGCTAATTCAGCCGTAGATTGTGTATCATCAGCTTCCACAATCGCCTTTAATTCGTCATTGTCGACCAAAGTCTTCGGACGACCGCGAGGTTCATTTTTCAGGTCGAAATTTCCAGAACGGAAGCGAGCAAACCAATAACAAGTGGTGCGTTGGATTGTAGTGTTAGCTCCGTAAACGTCGTTGATGTTGCTTGCCGCTTGTGCCGCGTTGCTGCCACGACGGTACTCATATTCCATAATTACTCGAATTTTTAACGTATCCATGATGACGAATAAGATTGAAATGCGATGAAAATGTAACACTAATCAATAAACAAATGACTACTTTTGGAAAAAAAATCCATGTTTTTAAAATAAAATTAATTTGAAATTAGAATTCTTAGCCAAACAAAAATTATTTTGATTTGAAATGGCCAGTACTGCAGAACGGCAATTTCATAGGTAAAGACCTAATATTATACCTACTCATCCCTTTATTAACATGTTATCTTCCATTAACCACAAACCGCATTTAAAATGATCACCAACGTTAGTCTCAAAATAATTAATTTACAAATCATTATGCAACATGTATTATACCTACTCATCCCTTTATTAACATATTGTCTTCGATAAACAATTTAAATAAACGGCTCAGCTCTTGTCACTGACAATTCTAGATTAAAACAGTCAACACTAATTTAATAATCTACATGCAAAGCAGTACAAAGTTTAGTACTCTTTGTGTTCTACATACTGCATTTAAATTCATATTTTGTATAAATAAAACTTTAGGAGGTGAATGCAGCTAAGAGCAGTCTCGCATGCTGCTACTTTTTTAGAAGCTAGAGCCGACATTATGAGAATTCTAATGTTGATGAAATATTAGGAGACCTTAGGTAACTACGAAATACTAGCTTCGCCCCGCAGTTTCACCCGCGTAGACCGAGATAAAAAGTAGCCCATGTGTTTATGTGTAAATCCAGGGTGACAGCTACCTCCATACCAAATTTTATCAAAATTGGTCCGGCCGTTTGAGCGTGAAGAAGTTACAAACATACAAACACTCACAAACTAACTCGCCTTGATAATATTAGTGTGATTTGATGTGAGATTTTGGACTGTAACCAAAAGATTTCTGATTTTTTTTTGCTCTACTTTTAAGTCCAAATCACTAAATGCTTCTTTACGGAAGAGTATAGTTTGTATTATTCGATCGTGTACTATATAATTCCCAATTTTTTAATTTATTTATTTTGTGCCAACCATTTTTTTTTTTCGTTTTTATTTTCAGTGTTTATCAGTGGGAAACTTGTAAATTGGCCTTTAATTTTATATTGTTTAAGAACACTGTATAAGTTAGCTGTAAGTTTCCCGAATAGAATAAAATAAAATACATCGATCGATCTGCCTAGCCTTTTTCCCAACTATGTTGGTTACCAATCAAACCGGATGCAGCTGAATACCAGTATTTTACATGGAGCGACTGCCTGTCTGACCTCCACAACCCAGTAACTGGGTAATACGATACCCCTTGGTAAGACTGATTATCAGACTTTCGGGCTTCTGAAGACCCGTAACGACTGTCAAAGATCCACGAATGACAGCCGGGACCAACGGCTTAACGTGCTTTCCGAGGCACGGAGGCAAATAAAATACATAAATATAATTATTTTCCATCACTTTTTTTCCTAATTGCGAGATGGGCATCCTCTCTGTCTCTCCTGCCTTCTCTGACAGAAATAGAACAATGATTTAAATTCGTTAAGCGCTAAACGAAAGTGTTTTGTGATGCACGCGGGCCCCACTGACATTGTTGAACACCGTTAATGAAAAAAAAGCAATTCAAACGTTCATATCCTAACTATCCTATCCAAATCCTAACTAATCACACTGATATTATAAAGGCGAAACTTTGTGAGTGTGTGTGTGTATTTGTATGTTTGTTACTTCTTCACACTCAAACTGCTGGACCAATTTTAATAAAATTTGGTATGGAGGTAGCTGACACCCTGGATACACATAGGCTACTTTTTTATCCTGGTTATACGTTCCGGTGGGATAATTTCCGATATCCACGCGGGTGAAGCCGCGGGCATTATAAAAAGCTAGTAATTATAAATGCGAAACTGAGTTTGTTTGTTTATTAAGCTTTCACGCTAAAACGGCTAAACGGATTTGGATGAAATTTGGCAATTAGGTAGACCAAGACCTGGAAAAGGACATACACAACTTTCATCTTGGATCGCAGACAAAGTCACGGGCAACAGCTCACAATCATCGTCATATTTCAGCCAATTTACACAAAACTTTAATGAATTATACACTTAAAACTTCCTCATGAATCACTTCGTCTATTGGTGGAACCAGGAAGACCAGTTAGGTAGTTTTTGAGTTTATCGCGTTCAGACAAAAAGACAGACGCAGCGGGGTAATTTGTTGAGACAAAATTGTGCCGGAAAATAAAAATTTATTTTCATATCTCTAACTTAAGAATGGGTTTCCCATACAAACTTTTGTCTCCTATATTACCCCTTGTAGGATTATTTTTAAAACAAAAAGTAGCCTGTGTCCTTCCCCAGGATGCCATCTATCGTTTTGCCAAAATTTAACGAAATCCGTTAAGTGGTTTAGGCGTGAAAAGGTAACAGACAGACAGAGTTACTTCGAATTTATGATATTAGTCTGGATGCTATACCTACCTGTCTATAGTTTAGTCACCCTTATTAAAAGTAAACACTTTGATATTTCCAATGACACCCAAAAAATTAAAATAGCACAGTGCAAAGCAAGCCTTTCAGAAAGAGCAATTGTACAATTTACATTTCACATTACTCAGTGTAAGTTAAATTTGCACAGATATGAAAAACGGCACCCGCCTTGCAATACCGCTGTTATGAATTGTCTGAGATAATGCCAAATGAGGGATGCACTTATTAATGTTGGAGTGTTAGTTGGGACTTCGAGGGCAGACAGTTATATAAACACGAACGTGGAGTACCGCAAATAAAGTTGGTTTTGAATTGGCTTTTGTGTGACAAGAGATTTTATTGTCTGTGATAATATCGAAGTCATACTTTGTCTTTGTTCTTCAAAATATTATGGTAGTTTGTAATGACGATAGACAGATAAGTTTAACATGTTTTGTGGTTAACAAAAAAAATATTCATGGACATACTTCAAAAAAAATATACACGTCGACTTGAGGAACTCCTCTATTTTTTCGTCGGTTAATAATGTTGTCCTCTTTTTACTGCATTGTGATACTTTTACAAATATATATGGTGCATTTTACACTAACAAAGCCTGTTAATGACTGAATCAATAATAAAATAGGTACTATCGAACAAACTTCCGCATGCTCACCTTTAAGGCGATAATTGCACAGCACGGCTCTCGACTCAATCGCCCGATGCATGCGTTTTTGATCAATAGGACGCACGTTTGTTTTTTATTTGATTTGTTGCTAATGTTTGTTGTTATTTTTTTTTACATGCCCTGTACTGACACAAATGCATATTTTCTCTAATTAAGCGAAATCAGGAAGGGGTGCGGTCTGTCACTAGTTGCGCTTTCGCAGAAATATTTCAAATCAAATAATTTATTTCAGATAAATAAGTATCCATATAAAAGTAAAATTAAAATAAAATAAAATATTATATTTTCTAAACTGAGCATGCTTATGTTTTGCTGATAGTACGGTCAGCAACAGAAGTCGGTTAACACTGCTACTTTTTGACTAGAAAGAGCTCAAAGACTCATCCTAAAAGTCAGCCTATTCAAACCGCGCCTTTTTCCTACGGCAGACCTATATCTAAAAGCTGAAGTTTTAACGGTTAGACAATTATACGTCCTCGCTACTATACTTAGGCAACATGCCTCCCAGAACTACAGTCGTTTTAACCCAGTTCTAAAAAGAAGGCGTGCTCACCAAGTCTGCCAAACTAGACCGGCTAGAACGCGTTTCAGCCGACATTTGTTCTTTTTCCAAGGGCCTCGTCTGTATAATATTGCGAATAAGCTGTTTACTATTTATCCACTTACAAAAATTGAATGCAGGCGTAAGGTCTCAAATTGGCTCCTAACTCTTACTTGCGACGATACTGAGAAATTGTTATACAGTTAAAGAGAAGTATAATACAGATGCACTACACACACACAAACACACACACACCCACACACACCCAAAACATCACAAGCACAACTCGTACATCACACCCACTAAACCCACCATATACACTCACGAACTAAATCACATACCTACTTATGAAAACACCACTTCTTATTTTATTTTTTATTTTTTTCTTTATTTGTATTGTTTTTAGTTTACTTTATTTTATTGTTTAATAGCTGTAAGAGCTCCCTGCTGCTGTCAATTTATGTCCTTAGTTTGGCTCTCAATTCTGTGTTCGAGATAGGGAGACCAGGAGACCCGTAGCACAGGTTTTACTTAGTATGGGCTCCTGTCTTCCATATTCAAATTTTGTAATTTTATACTGTGTCCATTTTAATATTTGTGGGAGAAAATAAATACATTTTATTATTATCATTATTAATACAAAATGATTCGATATTCTGCTTTTTTTTCGTTTAACTATTAAGAGTTCTTAAAATTTTTAGTACTTCTGCTCTGATTTGAATTAAATATTTCGCTTAATAATTAAGATTAAAAACCGCAAGTGTTAACCGACGTTTGTTGCTGACTGTATATAATTCAGGTAATTTCAAAATGAGCCTTCAATTTTTAAGCAAAAATCTCAAACACATTTTCATCTTTTGTCAATTCTCATTCCAAGTGATTTGATTGGCTTTTGTTATTTTTACCAACCCATCACAATAAGCTAGCACAAAATACAGGATAAATAACATAGATAACTTACATAAGCCCGGTTCCTGAGGTCTTTAAACGATATCGTTCGTATCGTGTCGGTTCGATATCGTGTTTCTGAACACATCTTTAAGGAAGAATTTAGCTTAAAATTCGAGTGAATTACTATCGCGGATTTCTGAGAACCACAAAAACTGAGAGTAGGGAAGAAATTCGCCTAAATAGATAATTTTGTCGAATCAATAACTATTAAGAGTATAAACTCCGTTTAAGAATTCTTCAGAAACCGGACATTGGTCTTTAAGACACTGGCTATAAAGGCTGATTTACATTTGCATTACTCGTACCTGGTTAAGAAGCGAATTAAGTCCTTAACATCGTTCGGGCAGAAACTTGTAGACTATACGAGAAAAATCTCTATGAAAAATGGACACTTTTGAACTGACATTTATTTGGAGAGAGCTTGCTACTTCAACTACATTCACCATTTATAATACCAGCCAGCCATCACCCAGTATCACTGTCCCATCGCATAGCAAAGACCTCTTATCATACTGAGAAGACACGAGCATGACCACCACGCTTGCTCAAGATAGGTTGACGATTTCAGACTTAAGTATATAAACACAACAGTCCAGGTTTCCTCACGATGTTTTTCTTCACCAATCTCAGTAATGTCCAAGTTGTACTCCAAGCATTACTAAGATTTTTCACCAGCATTGAAATTAATAATCGCATTACTTACCTACTTTGAAACAATATCAATTGATGAAAGCAATTATCTAAGAGCTGCTTACCGACTCCTGTATTATGTCTGCTTGAATGCGATACATAATACGGCTCGATCACATAATCGCCTCTGATGATATCCCATTGTGTTGTATTCAGCGGGGAATGTGATATACGAATGAGTACATATGTAGTTTCGCAACTACCTACCCTACTTATTGTTGTATGTAGTTTGTAGAGAGAGACAGTTTGACAAATTCATGACTTTTTTGTCTGTTTGGGTTTGACAATGAATGCAAATTTTCAAATCTATACTAAGTCTAAGGTCGTACTGTACCTACCTACTTGAAAGGAGGAAAATCTGAAACTTAACATTTTTCAGCCCATAGTAGTTGCAGGTAAGAGATAAAAGCTGGGATAAATGAGGATTTTTATTTTCGAACATTAACATACTACCTTAGTGCTAAAGCTACAGAAGTCGCTACTGTCTAAAAATATTATTAAACATCATAAAAATGTAAGTGGACACAACACGGCCTACAAAATAAGATTTAAAAAATCCTATTCTTTTGTTATTTTTACCAACCCATCACAATAAGCTAGCACAAAATACAGGATAAATAACACGGATCACTTACATAAGCCCGGTTTCTGAGGTCTTTAAACGGAGTTTATCCATTCAATAGTGGTTCGATATCGTGTTTCATCGTTAAGGAAGAATTTAGCTTAAAATTCGAGTGAATTACTATCGAGGATTTATCTGAGAACCACAAAAACCGAGAGTAGGGAAGGAATTCGTCTAAATAGATAATTTTGTCGAATCAATAACTATTAAGAGTATAAACTCCATTTAAGAATTCTTTGAACTTGTCAAGTTATTTTATTGAAAGCCTAAAATAACTATAGAATGATGAACAATTGCGGCAGACGAAGACGACGCTCGATAAATACTTTAGCGGTATAGTAATATTTGACCTATAGATATTAAAAAGTCTATTTTAGAACACCCTCTTTAGTCCAATGTAAATGCATAAAGTAAAGGCCGGAGTTTTATTCATAACAATAATACATAATTTTATAGAAATAAATTCATCATAAATATTCTGATACAAATAAGATAATCAGCACGCGGTAATACAGCATGGCCATTTATACAAGAAAATTAGATCCATAAGCTTGTGTTATTCGCTTTATTTATCTGTATTTTTAAAGAACTTTTTACGAAAGGAAAGGGTACTATAGATAGGGATACATGGTGGTGGTCGACAGAAATACAGAATATGTTACGGGATAAGAAGAGAAAGTTCAAGGAATGGCAGAGTGTAGAAAATGAGAACGTTAGTTTGAAAGCAGAAAAAAAGAGTGAGTATGATGCTCTAAAGAAAAAAGCCAAGAAAGCTGTAGCCATAGCGAGAGCAAAGGCCCAGGACAAGCTTTATGACACACTGGATAATCCAGCAGGCCAAAAACATCTATACCGGCTTGCTAGAGCTAGAGAGAGGAAAACGAGGGATGTCTGTCAGATAAAGTGTATAAGGGATGAAACTGGAACAGTTCTTTCGGATGATGAGAAAATTAAGGATAGGTGGAAGGGCTATTTTGAAAGACTGATGAATGAGGAGAATGACTGGAGTGGTGTGCTTGAGAATAAACCAGTAAATGAGGGGTTAGTGAGAATTATTAGTATGGATGACGTGAGAATAGCAGTTAATGGGATGAAGAATGGTAAAGCAATAGGTCCGGATGGAATACCAGTCGAAGTATGGAAGTTATTACGGGTAGATGGATGGACGTGGTTAGCTTTATTCTTCAATAAGTTGTTGCTGGAAGAAGCCATACCTGACGAATGGTGCAACAGTTCGCTGTGCCCATCTTTAAAAACAAAGGTGATGTGCTGGAGTGCAACAACTATAGAGGAATAAAGCTAATGTCACATAGTATGAAGGCTTGGGAGAAAGTTATTGAAAGGCGACTAAGAGAAGAGAGTGAAATTTCGCAAAACCAATTCGGTTTTATGCCTGGTCGAGGAACAGCAGATGCCATCTTTGCTATCCGCCAGCTGTGCGAGAAATACAGAGGTGCGCATAAAAACTTGCACATGGTATTTGTTGACCTCGAAAAGGCATACGACCGAGTGCCTCGTGAAGTTTTGTGGTGGGCACTTAAGGAAAAATGTGTACCAGGGAAGTATGTGCAGTTGATTCGCGCGATGTACAGTCGATGCAGTACCCAAGTCCGGTCTACAGTGGGCACTACTGACAGCTTCGATGTGGCTGTCGGCTTGCACCAGGGGTCTGCACTCAGCCCTTACCTCTTTGTGCTGATAATGGATGCTCTTTCTTCGGATATCCAGGAAGAAGCTCCCTGGTGTATGCTGTTCGCCGATGACATTGTGCTGGTTGCCGAGAGTGGCTTAGAGGTCCAGAGCAGATTGGAGGTGTGGTGGAAAAGACTGGAGACCGTTGGCCTGAGAGTAAGTCGGACCAAAACAGAGTATTTGTTTTGTGATTTTGGCGGACTCTCCGGTCCTGTGCCCATATCTCTTGCCGGAACGCCCTTACCGATCTGCTCCGACTTTCGGTACCTCGGGTCGCTTGTCCAAGGGGATGGCGAAGTAGACCGAGACATAACGCACCGGATCAACGCAGGATGGATGAAATGGCGACAGGTTACAGGAACAACTTGCGACCCACGGATGCCCCTCAAGTTGAAGGGGAAAATTTACAAGTCCGTGATAAGGCCTGTCGTACTTTATGGATCGGAATGCTGGACAGTGAAGAAGACGGATGAAAAAAAATTGCATGCAGCGGAGATGAGAATGTTGAGATGGATGTGTGGAGTGACAAGAATGGATAAAGTGAGAAATGAGTATATAAGAGGAAGTTTGAAAGTGGCGCCAGTGACAGAAAAGTTGAAAGGAAATCGTTTGTCTTGGTATGGGCATGTAATGAGGAGAGACGAAACGCATGTGACTAAAAGAGTGATGAATATAGATGTTGATGGATGGAGAGGCAGAGGAAGGCCAAAGAAAAGATGGATGGATTGTGTGAGGAATGATATGAAAGAGAAGGGAGTGAATGATAGCGTGACGGTTGACAGGGGAGAATGGAAGAAGAAAACGTGTTGCGCCGACCCCAAGTAATATGGGATAAGGGCAGGAAGATGATGATTATCTGTATTTTTAAATCGACTAAACTGACATATCGATTATTGAGAATGATTATTTATGTGGCAACACCAAGCGGTGACGGGTGGGTGACAAGTGGTCAAGGAAGTTGCGATCCGGCAATCGATTCGAGTCGGCTTTGGCAGACTAATTGCGTAACACACTGTCAATCGAAATCTGAATCATTTTGAAGCAAATTGCTAATCTATTGCCTCCTTAGTTCGAAAAATTTGTACCTAAGTTTGCTCAACAACGTAAATAACGCAGTGAATGTTGTTGAACTGTCAAAATTAAACTGATTCCGATTGATAGTGTTTTACGAAATTGCCCCGAATGTCGGACAAAGTAAACAATACTCCATTTGCAATAAGTTATACGGTTTCGGTGTGAATCGGGTCCGAGTAATTTTACCTAATATTGTACGTAGTATGAGTTTGTATGTATGTATGTATGTATACATTGTATGTATGTACGTAGTATGAGAACGTTAATAATAAAAAAATATTTTCTTGGTATAGAACTCATACTACGTACAATATTAGGTAAGATTACTTCACACCGAACTCGTGTGAGGGGAACATTTTAACAATCCTTTTTTACAGTCCGTTAAACCGATTTCGACTTCTATTCCGTAGGCTTAAGGATGGCATTAAAGGCAAAAAAGTGGTTATAATACCAATTGTTTACTGGAGCTGCCATTTGTGATGGCCACCAACGCAATAGAAGTCAAAATCGGTTGAACGGACTGTAAAAAAGGTTTTTTAAATGTCTAATCTTATTGCAATGGAGCTGTGTCGAGAATTTTAAATAAATTACTATAGCTGGTTAATTGTAGTTTTAATGATTGTTGGATTGGAGTAATTAAATCATATTAGCGTAGTATGCAGTTTCAAAAGAATAAGAGGCCAGTTTATAATGGCTTTGTTTCCAGTGACATGCGGCCTATTGTATAAGAAAATTATAGGTACCTATACAGGATGCTGTGTTGCAGGAGAACCGAGGCAACCGACATAGCCCGAAGAATTACCAAACTTAAGTGGCAGTGGGCAGGGCACATTGCTCGCAAAACAGATGGCCGAACGCGCCGAAAGGTTCTGGAGTGATGACCGTGTACCGGAAGATGTCCGGAAGGTCACCCACAAGGTGGACTGACTGACCTTGCAAAGGCCGTAGGAATCCGCTGGATTCGGGAAGCACAGAACCGGTCGAAGTGGCGGTGCTTGGGGGAGGCCTATGTCCAGCAGTGGACGTCTTTCGGCTGAAATGATGATATTTGAGGTTAAAATTGAATTCATGGGCATCCTTTAAGGAGTAATTTTTTGTAGTCATCGATATGAACAAATTTTACTATGGGACCAAACTTGGAATTGCGATAATAAATCAGATGTTCCCTACATTTTGACGAGTTATGCGAACATAAATATAGGGAACAGAATTTTTGTTTCGCGATTTCATGCATGGTCCATAGTAAAAGTTGTTCATAATGATGAGTAAAATGACCCTTTGAAAGGATGCCCATGAATTCAATTTCATCCTGTATAAAATAATTTGATCTTATAACATTTAAGTCCTTCATTTTCATGTAGGTACTACGCCTCACAGTTATTAAATAAAATTATTCAAATTTTCGTGGAATACCCTTCGCACAATCTTAGGAAAATTGGACAAAAAATGCTTTCATAATGGCTCCTCAGATATCTAGACAAGGAAAATGACTCCCAATTTTGGTCAAGGTTTTTAAAGAATGTTGATGAGATCCTCAATTACTTACAAGTAATTTAATTTCTTCTAATAAATAGAAATCGGTAGGAGGAGCTCGTGGCTAAGTAATAACAGCCGCACGGGTCGATCCATCAGGATGGGTGACCATCTTTACATACCGAGACTCCTCCGTGCCTCGGAAAGCACGTTAAGCCGTTGGTCCCGGCTGTCATTCGTGGATCTTTGACAGTCGTTACGGGTCGTCAGAAGCCCGAAAGTCTGACAATCAGTCTTACCAAGGGGTATCGTATTACCCAGTTAATGGGTTGTGGAGGTCAGATAGGCAGTCGCTCCATGTAAAATAATGGTATTCAGCTGCATCCGGTTAGACTGGAAGCCGACCCCAACATAGTTGGGAAAAGGCTAGGCAGATTGATTGAAATAGAAATCGGTATTTTTATATAGGTATAAAAATACCGATTGCCGATGCCTAAGTACCTCCTGCATATTTTATAATAGGTAGGCCTATTATAAAATATGCAGGAGGTACTTAGGCATACAAAAGCAAACAGTTGAATCATTAAATAACTGAAACACTATCGAATTTTTAAAATCTTTTTCATGCAGAATGGACAAAGTTTGTAGAAACTGCGATCTTGTAAGTTTTCTAAACTTACCTCCAAAAGCAATAATAGTGCCGATTCTCTTGTAAAATAACTAAACTAAAATTAGCTAAAATCGCCAATCGCTAATCGCTATCTTTAACAGGCAGCGCGACAAAAGGACGGCTTTCGCTATGAACTAAGTTGGAGATGACAAACTATACTCCATCGGTTTAGGAAATTAAATAAAGCTAAACAAAAAAAAACACGTGTCTGGTTAACCGACTAAACGACCACACACACCGACTACATGTCACTTCAGTCGTCATTCTACGACACAGTTACCGTAAGGGCGGGTTACTTTGACTCTAGGACGTACCTTTGGCCCAAATCGAGACAACTGTATAAACTGCCCGAAGTGTCACGACCACACAACCGAATGTCGTATGTCCTTCGGTAACTATTAGATGGTGATATAGACGCGTACTTGCGGAACCTTGTGTGGATTTAATGACAGTAAACATCTGTCTCGATTTGGGCCAAAGTTATGCCCTAGAGTCAAAGTAACCCGCACTTACTGTATACTCTTCAAAATAAACAACGAATTATAAAGTTGCTAAATTGAAGAGTACAACTGTGTCACATGACAACTGAAGGGACAGGTATATCGTTTAGTTTAGTCGGTTAACCAGACACGTGTTT
Organism: Cosmia pyralina; assembly: GCA_946251885.1. NCBI lineage: Eukaryota > Metazoa > Arthropoda > Insecta > Lepidoptera > Noctuidae > Cosmia > Cosmia pyralina. Next base: position 22,077,540 of record OX276346.1, read on the forward strand.
TTTTTGTTTACCTTTATTTAATTACCTATACCGATCTTTAGCTACACTGTGTTTTTAGCCGACATGTTTTTACGTGTCAGCAAAAGTATGGAAATAATAGTTCTAACTTACGCCTGTCTCTTTCTTGTTTTATTAGAGAGAAAAAGTTAGCAATAGCCTAAATTAAGTTTAGCTTACTGCACAGCAGAATCGGCACCGTTGTCGTCTTTTTAAAAAAAGATGAGGTATCACTGTCTGAATGCCAAAGTTAACTAAACTAAACTTACTTTAAAGACACGCAACTCAAAGGCACCGCGTGTCGCGCGACGAGCGGTGCCTTTGTGTCGCGTGCGATTCGCGTCGCATCTATTTGAAGGAGTCATAAAGCTACAATAGAAACTTCAACAACCATTTCTATTTTAAATTGTGGTCCATCGCCGAATCCGCATTTAAGAGGTAAATTTATTATTTTATTCTATTGTTACACTCAACATTCAAGTCTAAAACTAACAGCTCAAAACTTTCTAAAAGCAACTTACAACAATAAATATCTTTGAAACATAACAAACATATCCTAAACAATTAAACAAACATTATTTTAGTGTAGTATATTTGCTCACAAAACAATGAATTTCAAGTTTAATTAACGCTTATACCAACCTTCATTACCCTTGTAATCAAAGAATAATACAAGCAATAATTATAACCCATAGACATTTGTATTAAGGTTTAAAGTAGATTGTACGTTTTAAACCATTGCAATGATTGTGTGGATGTCTGTATCTCTACGAGGCAGAAGTTCTCAGGAAAGACAAACTTGGAATCGATTCGTCGAGCTACTTTATAGTTTTGTGATTTAAAATGATACCCGACTACTTTGTAGCATTTTGTAGAGAGCACTTATTAGTTTGTGGCTTGAGGGTAGTTTATTTTCAATTTCATTTTTATAAGCTGGGATTTAAGCTGTTTCTTGGTTGACTTATTACTTGAACAATACTTACTTACTTACTTTTATTACTTGAATATCGCAGCTTTATGCTGAGGTGGGAGCCTTTTTGGCCTCGCACAGGTTTCTTATTTTTTTTTAGTCTGATTTCTTTTTTTTTTTGTTTTTTTGTTTTTTAATGTTTATTTTGTTACTTTTATATGCTCCTTTTTAACTGTATTTCCTGTGCGTGTCCCGAATAAAATATTTTTCTTTCTTTCTTTCTTTTTTTTTTTGAACAAACCGTAAAAGCAAATAAAAATCATAATAATTATTTTATACTTTAGCGTTTTAAACAGACATTTGATTAATCTAAGCTTGCAACCAAATGCACTATAATACAGGGTATATCTTCTGATACACCCTGTATTATAGTGGTCTTTCTAGGTATGGTCAAATTTAAGGGTGTGGTACAAACCAACAACAACAACAACTGAACAACTTTCTCCATGCGACCAATATCGTGTCCTGTACAAAACTTCAGTGCCTCTCGACCCAAATGTATGGGACGGCTGATAATTTTTTCTCGATTACGATGTTGGTCCCATGGAGAAAGTTTTTCAGTTTGATGGTCTCTAGCACACCCTTAAATTTGGCCACACCTTGTTGATACACCCTGTATAATTATATTTTGTCTCAAGTAATAATAAGGTTAAGTTTCATGATAATTATAATCAAAATGCATTCGTAATCAAGCTATATCTACATTTCCAGTAGGTATAAGCTGACCTATCATTGTACGGAAATCCTATATAATGCGAGTTCAGCTTACTGGAAATGTAGGTAGCTTGATACGTAGCCGTGTGTACCATAAACCTCCCCTTTATCAAACAGACAGCTGTCGCTCGTAATTATTTCTCGCAGTTGCCACATAGCGGGATGGAGTCATTGAATTATATTCTGATAGTAGCCGTGGCCCGCGGTTTCACCCGCAGTGTAATTTCCCCCGGACGCAGTGTCGCTTCGCGTCGCCCGTCTTCGTTATTACTGCGTTTTCACTTAGTGTTTTTTCAGACTTTTTTCTTTTTGCTTGGCTCATAAGGGCTCTTGAGGGCGTGATGTTAAATAACCTGTAACCTTCCTTAAAAACATTTTTTCAAATCCGACTGGTAGTTTCAGCGAGTAGCGCGTTGAAACAAACAACAAAAAACTCTTCAGCTTTATTATATACTAGCTTTAGGCCACGGCTTTGCCCGCATGGATGCCGAAAAATATCCCACGGGAACGTACTACCGGGAAATTCTTCCATATTCTTTGTCTACATTATAAAGGGAACCTCTGTGCAAAATTTCAGTCTTCTAGGTTCAAGGGTTTGGGCTGAGCGTTAATGAGTCAGTCAGTCAGGATGTCTCTTTTTATTTATACAACGTGTAGTTTTGCATCCTCGTCAAATTTAAGGATGTGGTATAGACCATCAAACCGAATAACTTTTTCCATGGCGCCAACATTGTAATCGAGAAAAATAATCAGCGGTCCCATACATTTGCGTCGAGTAGGAATTTAAGTTTTATATGGGACAGTTGAAAATTTTTTCGCGATTACGATGTTGGTCCCATGGAGAAAGTTGTTCGGTTGGATGTTCTGTATCAGCCCCTGAAATTTGACGAGGATGCAAAACGACACGTTGTATAGAAAATTAGTATAGACGTGCCCGAGCTACACAGTAACACATTCTGGAGAGCTACATATAACAGTCACAAATGTACACATTTAGTTGAAGTTGAGGCGTTATATGGTTTTTTTCACTAGGAACTTTTTTGTAGAAGCCTGGAGTCGGGGTTTATATTAAACCGTGTCTCCTGCGCGTATTTTTTCTAAACATTACACAAAGACACGGTTTTAAATTTAGGTAAACTTAACTGCCTGCTCAAAACTGAAATATAACACAGGCTTTGCTTACCTCGCCAGAGAATACTAGGTGATCCTATGTTGTCTTGAAATTTTAAACAATCATCATCATTTGCCTTGCCTTTTCCCAACTATGTTGGGGTGGGCTTCCAGATTTCCAGTCTAGCCGGATGCAGCTGAATACCAGTATTTTACATGTGGAGTTTGCCTATTTGACCTTCACAACCCAGTTACTGGGTAACACGATACCCCTTGGTAAGACTGGTTGTCAGACTCGGGCTTCCGACGACCCGTAACGACTGTCAAAGATCCACGAATGACAGCCGGGACCAACGGCTTAGCATGCTTTCCGAGGCACGGAAAGGTCTTAGTACGTAAAACAAAGATGGCTACGCACCCACGGTGCAATCGCGGAAAGCGTAGCTTAACCTGATCGATCGACCCGTGCAGCTGTTATTACTTAGCCACAAGCCTTGAATTTGAACCGAATTTCGGCCGAATGCCGAAGTTCGGTTCAAATCACCGAAAACCAAATGTGAAACAATTTCAGCCCATCCCTACTTTGAAGCCCAAAAAGTTTTTGAAGGTTCATTAGTTTTAAAAAGTACATCATTAGAATGTCAATAAGTAATAAATAATAAGGAGGAGCTCGTGGCTAAGTAATAACAACCGTACAGATCGATCCATCAGGTTAAGCTACACTTGCCGGGGTCGGTCCGTGGATGGGTGACCATCTTTACATACCGAGACGCCTCCGTCCCTCGGAAAGCACGTTAAGCCCTTGGACCCGGCTATCATTCGTGGATCTTTGACAGTCGTTACGGGTCGTCAGAAGCCCGAATGTCTGACAACCAGTCCAAGGGGTATCGTGTTACCCAGTTAATGGGTTGTGGAGGTCAGATAGGCAGTCGCTCCATGTAAAATACTGGTATTCAGCTGTATCTGGTTAGGCTGGAAGCCGACCCCAACATAATTGGGAAAAGGCTAGGCAGATAGTAATAGAAAGTAAATAAGTGTTAAGACGATCAAGTAAATATCTCCTATTTTAAGTCAACACGATCGCGTTTGTCAATGAACACATCTTCCGTAATAGCAGGCAATCGCTGGATACTTTAACCCGGCTGTTGTAACTTATATCTGTATTTTATCACGCACTCCGCAGTCGTGTGAGCCACCCTAATGATTTATGTGAAACGGTACGCGGTACGGCGGCGGTACGCTCCAACACGAGATAAAACGCGTAACGTTACCGTGCACCTAATGTTACGAGAGCGCTTGATAATTATTACATGTAGGCAAGTCTCAAAGACAACGCTTCATTAATTATATAGTTACGTATTTACAAGACGTACGTATTTTAGTTAATAGACTTGTACGTTTATTTGTAAGTAAGTTGGGTAGAAAATTATTTTATCGAGTAGGTTAAAGTCATCATCTTCCTAGCCTTTTCCCAACTATGTTGAGGTTGGCTTCCAGTGTAACCGTACGCAGCTGAATACCAGTATTTTACATGAAGCGACTGCCTATCTGACCTCCACAACCCAGTAACTGGGTAATACGATTCCCTTGGTAAGACTGGCTGTCAGACTTTCGGGCTTCTGACTACCAGTAACTATTGTCTAAGATCTACAAATAACAACCAGAACCAACGGCTTAGCGTGATTTCCAAGGCACGGAGGGGTCTCGCGATATATAATGGAAGGTCACCCATCCACGGACTGACCTGGGCGAGCCTTCGATCGACCCGTTTGGCTGTTTTGTATCGAGAATCGAGTAGATAAAAGTAACATTCAATAAAAATCAAACGAACAACTGCTGAAAACACGACCCACCAATGTATTAGTTTGCTTAAAAATTACAGTAGTACACAGAATTTCATAAAAAAAATATGCAACAGTTCTAAATAAAGGTGCTATTAAATTAGAATGTTACCTAACACCGAAGACTGGCTTAGCTTAACATAATATCGCTTATTTGTGTAGCAAAACTATTATCTCAAGCTTAATCTGCATCAATTTGCAGTATTTCAGGGCCTCATTAAATGATAACTAAATTACCATATTCAAAAAGCTCAAAAGATATAGATTTAGCCACAAAAACAAAAATGTTATCTACAGCATTGAACATTTTAACAAACATACTAGAAATATCGCTAATATTTTCAAGTAAAAACTTTATCTATGTAGAGCTAAAATCTAGTTATACTAAATATCAAGTATCTATCTACATGAGCTCTGCATACAAATAACATCATACGCTGGCAAATCTCATCTAACCGATGCAACATGATAAAAAAATAACTCGAGTATCTGGTTTGCATAATACTATGTATTTACATATCTGTACGTACACTATGCTCTGAAAACGGTGAAGGAAAACATCGTGAGGAAAATGTTCTAGAACCAAAAATTCGAAGACCTAAGACATCTACCAGACCGCACTGGGCTCGCGTGGTAGATTACAGCCCAAACCCTGTCAAAGAGTGGAGGCCTGTGTCCCAGCACTGGAAACATTACAGGCTGGTTAATGATGACACTGCATTTTTATTCAACTTTGCCACGACTTCGTCTGCAAGGATTTCTGATTCTCCATTTTTAGGGCAACCGAGTAAAGTATTACGACGAGTAAAGTATTATTATTATTACGATTCGTTGTAATATGCTGGCTCGCAGATTTTCACGGTGCTCTTATGCGGTAAAGAGGACTTTATTTAGGGCATATTGCCAGTCCTTTTATACGTGTAGTCTGTGGACTAGCTACACGCAGCGAACCGTCGGTGCCTTGCGGGTCCAATATAACAATGCTTTCAGGTTGCTGATGGGATTGCCTCGCTACTGCAGTGCATCAGCGATGTTTGCTGAGGCTCAAGTGGACGGCTTTCACGCCATTATACGTAAGAGAGCAGCATCGCTGATGCGAAGGGTTAGGGGCAGTCCCAACAGCTACCTGAGGGTAATTGCAGACTACATCCATAGTCCTATGTGGAGGCATTGGATTGGTCTGCACATATTGTAGGCTGACTGGCGTTTTTTTTCTATTTATGTATTACTAACATAGCTTTAAGTCATTTTGATGTACTACTAACACTCTATGGACCAAAAGTCTGAAATAAATGTTTTGAATTTGAATTTGAATTAAAAGTAGGCCCAATTCATCATCATCATCTTCCTGCCCTTGTTCCATGTTACTTGGGGGCGGCGCAACACATTTTCTTCTTCCATTCTTCCCTATCAACCGTCACTCTATAATTCACTCCCTTCTCTTTCATATAAATCCAGGCTAAGAAGGCCAAAAAAAGTAGGCCAAATTAGTGACAACTTTATCTTCAAATCCGGTTCGACCGACCGGATATGGAACAGGATACCGTGTGCTCTAAGACACTAATCGCAGACGTTACCCAAAAAGCAGCCAAGCTCAAATGGGACTGAGCCGGACACGTTTGCCGGATGTCGGATGCATTGTGGGCTAAGACCACCACAACGTGTGTTCCTGATTACGTCCATCGGCATCGCGGAAGACCCAGGTGTATATATGGCGAGACGAACTTGACGCTTATACGAGGGAATAGGGATTGATGGTCCATATTGGCTCAGGATCCAGTTAAGTGGAAAAAGGAAAGGGAGGCCTTTGCCCTGCAGTTCGACAAAGACATTACAAGCTGATTATATTATTACTAACTGCACCCCGCGGTTTAATGCAGGGTATAAGCTATCTACATACCAAATTTAATCCAAATCAGCCCAGCCGTTTGAGCGTGAAGAAGTAACAGCAAACAAACACACACACGCGCACACACACTCACAAACTATCGCCTTTATAATATTAGTGTGATTAATTAAGATAAATTAATGAAAAGTTAGCTATAATCTATACCTATCACACTAATATTATAAAGGAGTGTGTGTGTGTGTGGGTTTGTATGTTTATTACTTCTTCACGCTCAAACGGCTGGACCGATTGGGATCAAATTTCATATGTAGATAGCTTATACTCTGAATAAATACATAGGCTAGTTTTTATCTCGGTCTACGCGGGTGAACCTGCGGGGCGCAGCTAGTTAGACCGCGTTGTTCTTCTTGACTACGCTACGCATTTTGATGCAGTTTTCACCATCATATACAGAATTTATTCCGGTAGGTTTATGTGTACGAAAGCACGTTGCGTTGGTCCCGGCTGTCATTCGTAGGTCTTTGACAGTCGTTACGGGTAGTTAGATGCCCAAAAGTCTGACAACCAGTCTTAGCAAGGGGTGACGTGTTACCCAGGAACTGGGTTGTGGAGGCCAGATAGGCAGTCGCTCTATGTAAAAAAATACTGGTATCCAGCTGCACCCGGTTAGACTGGAAGCCAGCCCCAACAGAGTTGGGAAAAGGCAAGGCAGATTGATTGATGAGTCAGTATTTTTAACCGACTTCAAAAAAAGGAGGTTTCTCAATTCGACCGTATATTTTATTTTAGTTTTTTAAGTGTGTTCGCGGATAACTTCGTCGTTTATAAACCGATTTTGATGATTCATTTTTTGTTGGAAAGGAGATATTACAAGGGTGGTACGATGACAAGGAAAAGGGGATCTGATGATGGCATCCTAGAGAAATCGAGGGGAACCTTCAAATTTTATTGGCACACCTATAACGATTTGGGTATTTTTTATAGTAACTCGTGCATTTGCTCCCGGAAAGCACCATTTGATGAAGTGGAACTGATGAAGAAGACCACATATGGCTATCGGAACTACTCAATAATACGTATTTCACGGGTTGCGATTTGATTATTGCTAAACAATTTATGCTCGTCACAATACATATGTTGAAAAGGAGCTGATGGTGACTTCACCATCAGTTCCAGTTCTGGTTCTGGTTCCTTACTGGGAGAACTCCTCAACAATTAACGTCCTTGTATCGGCAAAAGCAATATTTTGTAAAAGGTGATGAGCAGTTGACATTAGGCTATTGTAATTTAGATAAATTACAGACTGACCCACTAAAAAGTGGAAAATAAAAAACTTTATTACAAAAAAAAAAGAACCGACTTCCAAAAAAATACTACAAAGTGAAAAATAACTTTAATTTCGGAAGTCTTTGGATCTGTATTTTAGTTTTTGCCACCGACTTCCGAAATTAAAGTTATTTTTCGTATTTTTTTCTTTGTAGTATTTTTTTGGAAGTCGGTTGTTTTTTTTTGTAATAAAGTTTTATTTTCCACTTCTTAGTGGGTAATTGGTGGTGCATGGTGTAATTGATGGTGCGAATTGCTCGAGTCAGAGGGGTTTTGGCCAGCAAGTTGGTCCTGGCTGATGGTACGACCAGCAGTGGCGGGGGCCGCCGCCTCCACACTTAACGGTCGATACGCACAAAAGCAACTGCTGCAGCTCTCTCAGGTTGTGCTCACTAAGCAGTGAAAATTCCGGTCGCACTCCAAATTGATTGTACCCCACCATACCCAGTACGAATAGATGGGTTACATCAAAGGGTAAAATGGTTACACCCTATAAAGTTTCTTGTAGGTACATGTGGCGTGAATTTGTTCTGGAGTCACTTCAACATCACTGAGTACTTAGCCTCATGTGGAGCCCATATGACAGCACTATGTTCCAGATGATACCTGACTAATGCGTCATACAGGACTCTGATGGCTGTGATGCTGATAAAGTCTCGCGTCTGCCTCAGAACAAACCCCAAGTTTCTAAATGCCTTTTTGCAGATCTTAGTTATATGATCGCGAAACAACAGTTCTGGAGTGGGAACAACCCGTAAATCACGTACTTGCGTGACTCGTTGCATCCACCTTTTCTTCACCGTACCAAACGGAACAGTAGTGCTATTTTGTAAACATCTCACCGTGATAACTCAGGTGAAGTGAGCGTGAAGTGAGCCGTCATTCCACCCGATGCTAGGGGGTTGACAGTATTGACAGCTCACTTTAAGATCACTCCACGCAAGTTTTCACGGTGAGATTTTTACAGAATCGACCAGCAGTTATAAGCTCGCTATTAGATACCATTATTCCTAATTAATCATTCAGATAGGTAAGTAACCTTTTCGTTCGTGCTTTAATTAATAGGTAGTAAAATAAATCACGTACCTATCTGCATTAGTTTAATTTAGGCGAACTCGGGCTTAGTATAATTAAAAACTTTATATTAGCTATTCAGATGTGGAGAGAGCTCGCGGATTTAATTGTGTTAATCTTTTAATTTTTTTTAGGGTTCCGTACCTCAAAAGGAAGAAACGGAAACTTTATAGGATCACTCGTGTGTCTGTCTGTCCGTCTCTCACAGCAAATTCGCTCCGAAGCTAATGGACCGTTTATGTTGAAATTTACACATATGAATTTATGTGACCCAAATACGGACGGGTAAAGTAAATAAATGAATTTTGAATATGGGGTCACTTTTGGGAGGCAAATAAGAAAATAAAAAAAGAAAAACGTTTTGCAAACTATACCGTGTGACATATCAAATGAAAGGACTTATCAGGGTCTCAAATATTTTATTTTTTATAATTTTAAAATAAATAGTTTTAAAGTTAGTTAAGAAAATAGTCGAAAATGTACTACCATAATCTCCGAAATAACTTAGCCTAAAATTTTGAAAAAAATACATACAATAGTTCTTTACCTGTAGTAATCTACAGGTAAAGAACTATTGTATGTATTTTTTCATAATCAATTTAAATTTTTATATATCAATTTTTTTCAGAATCAGAAAAACCTACAAGAAGTCTGTGATCTTAAAAAAACATGGTAAATCTCTCAATATTGTGAGTACAAACTTACATTTACAGTTATAATGTATGGGAGAACATGTTTTTCAACTACAGTGTTAAGTTTGTTCGTGGGATAAATTCATCCCAACTACGGAACCCTTCATTGTGCGTGGTCCGACACGCACTTGCCCGGTTTTTTTTTTTTTTTGTTAAAACGCTATGCAGTGTGCACGTAATGTTTGGAGAATATTACATTCTTTTGTTTTTCAATTTCGGGAACATTTGCATGAAATTTTTAGAAGTGAGATTAAAATCTCTCTGTTACAGGCTTATAAAAATGTAATAATAGGGTGAACACTGTAGGTTAAAGTGAATACGTTATCGTTAGCGCGACATGACGGCACTGATCGTTGTAAATGTCAACAGATACACACGAATCGGCAAACTGAGCATAAATGTTCTTCAATCCAGTCGAACCGATGACCCGAAGAAGCATGTAGCCTGTAAAAGACAAGTTAAAGAGAATTCGCAAAAATAAAACAAATCCTATATTTTTTCTAAAAGTCCTTCATATAAACAACCAACAACCATTTCATATATACTATACACAGACAAATGTTCATCCACATAGAACGAGATCCGGCACGGTAACGGCTCAGGTGTTCTGCCGGAAGGCAAGCCCGCGTCACTGAAATTATGACGTCACTGATTTACAGCTCACTTTTGTTTTGTTCAGCCAAAAACGTACTAAAATGTGTTGCGCATCGTATTTTATTGCAATGTTTGTTGTTTAAATTGTGAGGAATTCTAGCGAATTCCTGTTTTTGGATGGAACTTGTTAGGCTAGGCAGGCTATGCGATTTTGTATTGCTTCTACTTAGACGGAGTCGTGGGAAGAAGGGGAAGAACATTTTTTTAGGTTTTTAAACCTAGATTAAAAAATAAATAACAGTAATTTTATTGAAGTAGTCAAAACATGACACAAACAGACGAATGGTATTTGCTACAAAAACTGCTATCGCCACATGCAAACTACGCATCACACTCACGTCTCGCAAAATCCTGCATCGCGCAATCAGAGTTTACCGCGCGACTAGCATCAACGTCCCGATATCAACCGTCGGGCAGTTGCCCACCAGACACAACACCCGTCTGGTCGGAGGATCCTCCCTTTTCAATAGAGGATGAGTGAACTTTACACCCTGTTCCTCGTGCCTCTATATCAGAAATAGTCTAGTATTATCAATGGTTTGATAGATACATACATAAACATCAACACCAAAAAACATCAAAAAACCGACTTCGAACAACTAAAAAGTAAATTCACAAAGGTAAACTTAGTTAAAAAAGGTCTCGCAAGCAAAGGACAAACTAATGACTTGTTCCCAAAAAAAAAAAATTTGCTACCCCGAAGTATTATAATTACGTTAATTTTGCTTTCCAGAAACTCCTCAACTCAGGTTTAGATTTCTGAAGAAGGTAATTTAATATTAAGCTTTGTAACGAGTCACTTAGAATTGGTCAAAGGAGAATTAATTGAGGCCTGATACAAGAGAATTTGTAATTACTACAATGGTTGGTGAAACTGTTACTTTTGTGGTATATATGTAATAATAATTATTTGTTTTGCTGTGTTTCCACCCAGAAACAATGGGGGTTCTTACATAAATAACAAAAGCACAGCATTGATGTGAATCCTAAAATGAAAAAAAAAAATACAAAAAATCTTCCAGTCTAACCGGATTCAGCTGAATACCAGTATCTTACATGAAGTGACTGCCTATCTAACCTCCACAACCCAGTAACTGGGTAGTACGATATCCCAAGTAAATGATAAGTACTGCAATATACAGGACTTAAATAATAAAATGGATACAACTTCTAATCAATAACATTGTAAGTAGTTCCTACAATGATATTTTCAGAGTAAAGGCAGGAGCCCCTCATACATAATTTATTTTTACACTACCGAGGTACGAATTAAAATAGTTAAGAAAACGTGACTAATGAATATAAGATTGAAATATAATATTTGAACAGGAAAAAAATATTCCTCAATAAAATTTTGTAACAATACTTCAATAAAATTATAACTTACCTCATTAGTATAATCTTCGCCAATTTATGTCATGTTAATTATAATAAGTATCAATTTACCAGGAAATCACAACTTTTTAGGGTTCCGTACCCGAAGAGTGCCAGTCGGAACCTAAGCCACCGCTGCCCGTCTTTCTGTCTGTCAGCGGGCTGTATCTCATGAACTGTGTTAGGTAGACAGTTGCAATTTTCACAGATTGTGAATATGATACTGTTGTTAGAACAACAAATAATAAAAATAAACTAAACTTAAAAATTAGAGAGGTAGACCATACAAGTAACGTGTCTTTTTTTTAACAGGCTTCAAAAAAGAGGAGGTTTTCAATTCGTCGGAATCTTTTTTTTTTTTTTTTTTTTTTTTTATGTATGTTCCCCGATTACTCGAAGATGACTAGACCGATTTGGATTTTTTTTTTGTTTTATTCGAGAGGGTATACATCACAGTTGGTCCCATATAAAATTGATTAACTTTGCTTTGGTAGTTTTTGAGTTAGCTTCAAAAATACGTATTTTTTCCCCACTTTTATATGGATGATGTTTGATGAAGTTTGTTTTACAGGTAGTGGTATTAGAATTTGTGTGGGGTAGGTACCATAACTAAAAAGTGAAAAATAAAAACTTTTTTACAAAAAAATACAACCGACTTCCAAAAACAACACTACAAAGTGAAAAATAACTTTAATTTCGGAAGTCGGTGGCAAAAAACGAAAATACATTTAACTAGACACCGACTTCCGAAATTAAAGTTATTTTTCTGTTTGTAGTGTTGTTTTTGGTAGTCGGTTGTATTTTTTTGTAAAAAAGTTTTTTTTAAACTTAAAAAAAAATATGTAGTGTTAAATATTGTATTGTGGTACGGAACCCTAAGTGTGCGAGTCCGACGCGCACAAGGCCGGTTTTTTCGTCTGAGCTACGCGCTGTATTAGCTATTTTCCTTTTCGAATTAATATTTCCCTGAATTTTCCGATGACATTAATTACATTAAACTTAACTTCTTCCACGTGTATTAAAGGTATCCGTTTTTCCTCCTTCATATTAGAAAAAACATTTCTTAAATTAAATTTATCGGCTGTGCCCTAACATCATTCACGGATCTCTTTTATGTAATATGGACAAAACTTAAGCATGCTCACTTAAGAAAATATTCCTGTGAGAGCGCAGCTAGTGACAAACGAACATTGTGCGATCGAGTCGTAAGCCGTGCATGCGATTATCGCCTTTGAGGTGATCATGCGGAACTTTGGTCCATAGTACCTACCTAAATTACATGACTATCGAAAAAAAGATTTTATATTCATAAGCATTACTATATTCAGGCTAAATATTTTCTGCCATCTTTGTTTTAATATAAATCTAATTATTTAGGTATTCTAGATCTGTTTTGGCCTGTTCTGGTTTCAGAGCCATTCCTAAACAACTTTATTACAAAGAGATTGACCTGAATGTACTGAAAACAAATACCTTAATCGACGGTCTGGGTACTGTCTAGAAGCGCTCTTGTAATAATAAACTCTGCGATGTTAGTATAATAAGTAGTGAAGTTAGAGTTTTATATGTAAAACAGAATTCAGGAAACATAAGAAATTGTTACTTTGTTTTAGACCATGTCCTAATCATCAACAAGAAGAAGGAAAAGAAAGAACACGTATTCGGGCGACGATCGCTTAGGACATGACCTTAAGCAACTGTCATGGCACAATCTACTAATCTTACTTTTTCGTGGTCTAAGTACAGTACGACAACGTTCAAAATTCCGCCATTTATCTTCGGAAAATCGAAATATAGCAAATAAAATGCGACTATCAACCATTAGAAATTAATTTATATTCCCACCTACATTATTATAGATTAATGCAATAATTCCGTCATTCCCTTATTGGACCAGTCACATCTATTTCGGCATTTTTCAGTTTTTCAGAAAATAAACGATGCAGCATTTGAAAGTTGTCGTACTGTAGTGAACTTTTTATTTTACTTTGAAAATATGAGTCACGCGAGATATTGCCCTGTATTGTTGATCATCATGAATCTTTTAATCGGTTGAAGGACACTGAACGCGACACAATAGAAGATTTACTGTTATTAAACCCTAGGGCGATTACTGTCCCTGAAACTGTTTGTATTTTTAACCGACTTCAAAAAGGAGGAGGTTCTCAATTCGTCGGAACCTTTTTTTTTTTTTTTTTTTTATTTTTTTTTTTATGTATGTTCCCCGATTACTCGAAGATGGCTGGACCGATATGGATTTTTTTTGTTTTATTCGAGAGGGTATACATCACAGTTGGTCCCATATAAAATTGATTAACTTTGCTTCGGTAGTTTTTGAGTTAGCTTCAATAATACGTATTTTTTCCCCACTTTTATATGGATGATGTTCTGTTTGTTTTGCAGATAGTGGTATTAGAATTTGTGTGGGGTAGGTACACAACTAAAAAGTGAAATATAAAAACTTTTTTACAAAAAAAATACAACCGACTTCCAAAAACAACACTACAAAGTGAAAAATAACTTTAATTTCGGAAGTCGGTGGCAAAAAACGAAAACACATTTAACACCGACACCGACTTCCGAAATTAAAGTTATTTTTCACTTTGTAGTGTTGTTTTTGGAAGTCGGTTGTATTTTTTTGTAAAAAAGTTTTTATAACGATACTCAAGCAGAAATCAAATAAAACCATAAATTCTTTACTCAAGTTACTTCAAGACGTGAATCAAGTCACTACTGAGCTACAACTTAAAAGATTCCAAGATTTTTCGTCGGCCTCTAAAAAGAAAAGAAATAAAACTGAAAAGGCAGTCTTTGCTTTAAATCAGCATTCCCTCATGGTAAGTCACTTTATGCAGTTCACCCTCCTTATTTTGAAGTAATAAGGAAAAATAATATTCGCTTACATGCTTCCTCGTTATTTTCAATGAGCAGTACTCAGTTTAGGATAATTTATATTACAATTTAAGAGTTGAAAAATATATCTTGCGGCTTAGAATTTTATTTAACTTATGAAGCTTCGATGTTATTATTTTGCATAGAATTTCTTCGTTAAGGCGCTCCCTCAACGGGAGCATTTGCCTGTACTATAAACTTTCCTACGATTTAACCATGTTACTTCTAACTATATAGCTTAGCATAGCTTAACATAATCAGTCTATAATGTTCCTACTGCTGGGACACAGGCCTCTCTCTATGAGAGGAATTGAGCCATAATTTACTACGCGGGCCCAGTGCGGGTTGCTAGATGTAACATTTCTTCGAATTTTTGGTTCTAGGACATGCCAGTTGCCTCACGATGTTTTCCTTCACCGTTTTGAAAGCAGTGGTGATGAAATAATATACATAAAGTAAAGCGCCTGTCGGGGTTCGAACCTACGATCTACAACTCGTAAGTCGCGGCCGTTATCACTGGGCCACCATTCATCATTCTCCTGCCCTTATCTCAATCTATTTGGGGTCGGCGCAACATGTCCTTTTTTCCATACTTCTCTATTATTCGTCATCTCGGTAGTCACCCCCTTTCTAGCCATGTCATCTTTCACACAATCCATCCATCCTTTCTTTGGTCTTCCCCTACTCTTATAGCCATCGACATTCATAGTCAAAACTTTCCTCACGACATTTTCCTTACTCCTCCGCATCACATGCCCATACCATGACAGCCGATTTCCGCACAACTTTTCAGTCACCGGTGCCACCACTGGCCACCACTGCTCTACTTATATTACTGGTTAAGTAGTTCTGCAAACAGTAGACCTCGCAAGGACAGGTTTTTTTCATCAGATCTTCACCAAATTATTATGAGACCAACTTAAAGTTACTACCTTTCAAATAAAAAAAAGAACCATCGAATTCGAATTTCAAAAGGCGGAGATATCCAGTAGAATCCTTTTTGCTCCTTTTTGGAGGAAGTACCCCTCCAATCAAAAATCCCCGACGAAATAAAGATTCTCTAGAGTCGTAAAACTTGTATACCAAGTTTTGTCTAGATCGGTTGTAATGAAATACGACCTGTAGGGAAGTAGCAACAAACTGACAGACGAAAGCAAATGTTGCCAAACTTGAAGCAGAGACTCGTATTTACCTATCCTGCTGGTTTCAATTATCTACCTACACTACATAGCAGTTGACGTGACAGCATACGCAGTCTACTTGCAAAGCCCCATTACACTGGAATCTTGGATTGTTACATTACTGGCGAATGCTCCCGGTGAGGGACCGCCTTAAATTGACTAGGCTTCTTCGTTACATGTGCTACAAATTACTATTATAATATTCAAGCTGTGGATACTTTCTTCTACTGCTAGACAACAAGGCCGTTCTCAAAACAGAGAACAAAAGAGCATCGATTGCCCCAGTATTTTTACAACAACAAAAGGTGCTCCAAAAGTGACTATAACATACCTACGGTGGGTTGCACCATCTTACTTTAACAATAACAAACATTGCACCTTCAGTTCGATGTTTGTTATTATTAAAATATGTTGGTGCAACTCACCCTCGTTAAAGTTCCTGTTAGACAAAGACTGAGGTTGTTCCATTTGATAATTTGTTAGCTGACGTCATAACTTTAACTGTAACTATAACCGCCCACGCTTCGCTGGTTAAAGTTTTTGTTAAATATCTGTCTCTTCTGTCAGACGCGTCCAATCATGTCCCTGCTCCGAACTTAAACTTTTATATTTGAAAAGACGGTGCAACAGCAGGTAGTCAATCAATGGTCATAATAACTAACGGAAACTATAACGTAGCCCTTGGTGCAACCCACCCCTAATGTTTTATTTCATTCTCTGCAAATTGATTAAACGCCGTTGAGGTCAATTTGGCGGAGGTGGTAAGAACATCAGAGAAAATTGTGGGGCAGACTAGAGAGGATTTGGCTACCAGCAGATTACATTTTTTGGAATGCAGTTTTTTAACGCGGCTTGTGATTGGCTTTTTGACACGGGCACAAATTGTGAAGTAGCAAAAAAGCGTTAAGCCATCAGTTTCAACTGTCAAAAGTTTTGGGTTTTAAAAACTTTTGACACTTGAAACTTGAGACCATATTAGATGGCGTTCCAACCGGGTGTCCCACGACACCACCCGACTTTTTTAAATAAGTTTTTAATCAATCTTAATTATCCAGCTACAAGGGGGACTCCTGTTAGCTACAGGCCACTTCCTACTTTTAAACAGAGAGCTGTATATGTAATTATCCGCAGTAGGTACCTAAATTATTTTACGACCAAAACTAGGAAAGTGGCAGCAAGTTAGAGTGCTCACAACGATCTACTTACATTGTTGTATTGCGAAGCTAATTTTCCAAATCGTAGTAGCAACAAAATATTAGTGCAACATGTTTGCGTCGAACTAAGGATCAGTGCAGATTGACAGAGTGGCAGTGAAGAAAGTTTATCGGTCACAAGAAGCCACAAGTAGACCTCACCAAGCCGCCTCGCCTCCGTGCCACTCTTAGCCATGCATAGTACCCATGGACGATTTTTATTGCGCACACGATTTGCAACGCGTGCGAGGAAAATGTCGTCAGGAAACTTTTGAGTATGAATGTGGATGGCTATATACGAACATGGGGAAGACCAAAGAAACGATGGATAGACGATGGATGTGAAAGATGATATGGCTAGAAAGGGAGTGACTACGGAGATGACGACTTATCGATGACGACGAAAGATATATGGAAGAAAAAGGCATGTTGCGCCGACCCCAAATAAATTGGTATAAGGGATGATGATTTTTAACGCATTGCTTAGCGTCGAGAGTTGAAAATTCAACAGTGTATTGTTTTCAGGCGCTGGGATGCACTCTGTTTCACATATTGAAGCCATTTGTTATAGTAAACAAAATCGACTTTTAGTTTGTCTTATAATTGCTCGCTTCGCCGCCACTCCATCGGCAACGGTCTGCGCTGACCCTTACTTAGTAATCATAACGTTGGACCAAAGTCACACTTCGTAGTTTTGGAGTAGGTAAACACACACTTGACCATTGCAAATGTTGAAATTTTGCTTAAACACTATCCCAATTACGTAACACACTTTCTATCATAATCTAAAGGATTTTGATGGAAATTGCTTCATAATGTCGTCGCGCACATGTGCCTCTTCACGTCTCCGCCAGTGCGTACCCATACTGCTCGACATGCTCCCACAACCCAGGTGATCAATCTGCTGAATGCCCTGATTGCTCAGATGTTGCCGGATGTTGACATATTTATGAACAGCAGTAAATCTATGTTTAATGTTTGCATGAAGTTTTATAGTTAGATGTTGTTGGATTGCTGCGCGCTTTGGTGTTTACTGTAATTGCAGCAAGTAATTGTTGTGTAAATAATTAAATAAATGAATATGCTTAAAAGTTCATCTGCTCGACAACGAACTTAGTGCAATGAGTGATAATGAATTTTCAAAATGAAAGACATTGCGATATGGATGTTTCCAGGGTAAAAAAATTGTACATTTTGATAGAAGTAGAGAACGTTGTTGAACGTTGTTTGTTTGTTTGTGTTGTTGTGTTTGTTTGTGTGCATTTGAGGCGGAATTAACTCCCGACCCGTAGGCGAGGTTGTTTTGGAGCCCAGAACTGCAATAACAAGTGTCCACGTGTATCAAACGACGTTTTTCAATACACTTTTGAAGAAATAAAATAAAATAACGAAAAATATTTTTGTCATGAATTATTAGGAAACTATTAAAATTTTCTTTTTTCTCCGCGCTTTGCTTTCGCCAGGTTGAAGGAGAAGCAAATGTGTAAAGCCGATAAACAGTCTAATATGAAAAATATAAAATTCAAATATTTGTGGGAATGAAAGCGGAATTAATAGAAGGAACGTATGTGAAGGACTGAGTGAGTGAGTGGGGGAATGAGGGCGGTTGAGAGAACGAATATGGCTAAGAGAGTGAGAGGACGATTTTATTGTGATACGGTGGCAGAAAGTTGGTGTTATTTCTAGAATACTTGAAGAATAAACGTTTGTCTTTAGAAGCAGTTACTTTTATTGGTACTCGAATCCCAAACACTACATATTTTTGAGTTTAGAACACAAATAAATGGAACAAATTAACATTTATTTGTGTTCTAAACTCAAAAATATTTACATAAACGTCGCGCCAGTTTCAACTTGGCACTTGGCACCGGCAAGCGCCAAAATGAAACTAGCGCGAGACTGTGTTAATAGAGGCATTGAAGCAATTTGGACTAAGTATAGGTATAAGTTATCTGTGGCAAAATGAAAAATCGCACGCGTGTGAAATACATTGCATTGTGAACCAAATCGTAGTGCGATATGAACCAGTGTTCGAGGAAATGTATTGAAAAATAAATTCTATTTAATCCGTCAGTCAGATAATAAAAAAATATTAGACACGTATTTTTTGCTTTATCATATAAATAAAAAATTACTCAGATAAAACGCATTAAAGTTGGGGAGTGGGGGCTGGCTACGTCATAACTATCAGACACGTATAAAATCTAGTCCGTCATGAAGATTATTAAAAAACATTGGACAAATATTTTTTTCTTTTTTTACGAATTGAAAAGATTACGGCGATACGTAGGTCTGTAATCTTGTGATTACGTAAAAAAAGAAAAAATACTTGTCCAATATTTTTAATACCTACATGCCGGAGAAAAAAAAAATATTATCAAAATCCCTATTGCATACACCCAATTAGGTACCCCGAAGGTCAACATTGTGACTTTCAAACATGTTCCGGTCGTATCATATTCTAGAGATTTCCGACTAGTTTTAGCTGCATTGGACACAAAGTTCCAGATCGTTGTGACACGTCGTGTCAAAAACTTTATGGTGAGCTTTGATCGCAGAGCGTTTATATTCTGTGTAGAGCTGAACTTAAATACTAATAAATTATTGTTTTTTGTAACAAATTCGAATTACGCGGATTTTCGACGCAAAGAAACTTCCTTTGTGTCAAAATTCTGCGTAGGGTAACTGCTGTTTGGTCCTTTTCATTCATGAGCTTGCTTGCATTAGCTTGTTTCTACCTCTTTTTTAATGAATGGCCTATTACTATAGCAGTTACCCTATTTCGAATTAGGTTTGGTCGGTTCGATTTCATATTTGACGAATTTCCTTGGATAATCTTATTTTATTGACATGACCAATGCACCACCTATTTAAGCATAATCCTCAGAAAATTTATATCACACACTGTTATATCCTTATTCCCAGCGGTAACGGCCGCGACTTACGATAGGTCGTAGGTTCGAACCCCGACAGGTGCTTTACTTTGTTCATCCTTACTGCTCTCAAAACGGTGAAGGAAAACATCGTGCGGAAACTGGCATTTCCTAGAACCAAAAATTAGAAGACATGTGAAATCTACCAACCTACGCTGAGCCCGCGTGGTGGATTACGGCTCACTCCCACTCATAATAAAAGAGGCCTGTTTCGCAGCAGTGGGAACAGTATAGGCTGATTATGACACTGTTAAAGCTATGCAGAAAAAAAAACATAAATCGCGGAAGACCAAGAAAGTGGCCTAACCGTAAAATACCTCTGTATTCCTCTTTTGAGTAGCAGACATTATCATCGTCATCCACGAGTCGACTTCACTCACTGCTGGGCTTAGGTTTCTCTTTGCTTTTGCCATTCTTTCATCCTATTGCGCCGGGGTCACCAACCGTGAAGGCAATCACACACAAACAAGAAGAGATTATTAAGAAGTTTGGTGTTTGAAAGGTATTTCATGTATCAAGAAGAAGATACAAAAAGAACAGCATAGTACAGGAAAATAAAATTCTCACACATCATAAAACATCATCATTCTTCTGCCCCTATCCCAATCTATTTGGGGTCAGCGCAACATGTCCCTTTTTCCATACTTGTCTATTAGTCGTCATCTTGGTAGTCACACCCTTTCTAGCCATGTCATCTTTCACACAGTCCATCCATCTGGTCTTCCCCTACTCTTACAGCCATCGACATTCATACTCAAAACTTTCCTCACATCATAAATGCACTACGATAAAATTTCAAGAGCCCATGTTTCAGGTTTATGTGGTGACCTGTTGAACTACTGACGTGTCGGCTTTGCTCGTTGGCGTTCGGCCAACGTCGGCGCTTTTACATAATTCTCCGAATCCATGATAGGACACGTTTTAAAGCTATTACGCGATTGATGACCCTTTTCGCGTTCGCAATTAAGAGAGATCGACGAACGAAGATCAATGTCGCGTTACGTAACTGACTAAAATGGAAATGTTTGAAACGGAGGCTGTAAATCATGTCTGAAACGATGCTCATTAGGGCTTGTTTTCTAAATGGTAGTAAGGATGTATTTTTGAGACTGTGTTGTTGTTTGTAACGAACCTACATCACTGTTGTTAGTTGAAAACATTGTTTGGCTTAGACTACTATTCAATATTTTTTAACCGACTTCAAAAAAAGGAGGTTATTAAATTCGACCGTATAATATGTGTATTTTTTTATGTGTGTTCGTAGATAACTTCGTCGTTTATGAACCGATTTTTAAAATTCTTTTTTTGTTGGATAGGAGATATCCCAAGAATGGTACAATGATAAGGGAACTAGGATCTGATGATGGCATCCCAGAGAAATCGAGGGAAACCTTAAATTTTATTGGCACACCTATAGCGATTTGGGTATTTTTTATAGTAACTCGTGCATTTGCTCCCAGAAAGCACCATTTAGTGAAGTGGAACTGATGAGGAAGACCAAGGATGGCCATCGGAACTACTCAATAATACGTATTTTACGGGTTGCGATTCGATTATTGCTAAGCAATATAAGCTCGTCACAATACATATGTTGAAATAAAGCTGATGGTGACTTCACCATCAGTTCCAGTTCTCCTGGTTCCTTACTGGGAGAACTCCTCAACAATTAACGTCCTTGTATCGGGAAAAGCAATATTTTGTAAAAGGTAATGAGCAGTTGACATTAGGCTATTGTAACTTAGATGAATTACTGACTGACCCATTAAAAAGTGAAAAATAAAAAACTATTTTACAAAAAAAAAAACAACCGACTTCCAAAAAAATACTACAAAGTGAAAAATAACTAAGTTTTTTGTTGTAATCATTCATCACATGCACTATTGATGTTTGCATGCCTAATTTAAGAGGATATCGAGCGCGCAGTGGTGCTCTCATCGTTTGTTTCGTTATTTCTTTGACTTTAGAATGAAAATTTACAAAATAAGCATAATGTTACGTCGTGTTCCACAAGACTACGTATACGTTATTGTTATACAGTGTAGGTCGTAGGTTCGATCCCAGGCAAGCGCTTTACTTTGTATAAATTATTTCATCACCACTGCTCTTAAACCGGTGAAGGAAAACATCGTGAGGAAATCGGCATGTCCCAGAACCAAAAATTCAAAGACATGTGACATCTACCAGCCCGCACTGGGCCCGCGTGGGGGATTAGGGCCCACTCCTGTGTCCCAGCAGTGGGAGCATTACTGTAAGCTCTGTTTTAAGGATTATAATAAAACTTAATAACGTAAAACTACGTTTGTAATAATAATAACGTATACGTAGGCTTGTGGAGCACAGCGTAACATGCTCATTTTCTGCATTTTCATTCTAAAATAAAATAAATAACCAAACATACGATAAGGGCGCCACTGCGCGCTCGGTAATTGTAGAGGGATCACCCATTTTTAACCGACTTCAAAAAGGAGGAGGTTATCAATTCGTCGGAACCTTTTTTTTTTTTTTTTTTTTTTATGTATGTTCCCCGATTACTCGAAGATGGCTGGACCGATTTAGATTATTTTTGTTTTATTCGAGAGGGTATACATCACAGTTGGTCCCATATAAAATTGATTAACTTTGCTTTGCTAGTTTTTGAGTTAGCTTCAATTTAGTTAGCTTTAATACGTATTTTTTTCGTTTTTTTTTTATGGATGATGTTCTAGTTTGTTTTGCCGATAGTGGTATTAAAATTTGTGTGGGGTAGGTTCCACAACTAAAAAGTGAAAAATAAAAACTTTTTTACAAAAAAATACAACCGACTTCCAAAAACAACTACAAAGTGAAAAATAACTTTAATTTCGGAAGTCGGTGGCAAAAAACGAAAATACATTTAACTAGACACCGACTTCCGAAATTAAAGTTATTTTTCACTTTGTAGTTGTTTTTGGATGTCGGTTGTAATTTTTTATTGTAACAACTTATATTGAGTACCTACCTACCTAAAATCAATGCAACTAAGACATAACATCACACCTGTAATCCCCGACGGGTAAGGCAGAGGTGCACCTGTAGCACACCCACATTCGCCAGTTATGTTTAAGCCCCATGTAATAGGAGGCGAGCCTATTGCCATCAACCGGGCACTAATCCAGATGTAAAACCCAATAATACTACGCTCAACCCGGGAATCGAACATTTACAACTAAATACTTACTTATTCTGTAGAAATTTAGGAGTAAGTGCAGTAGTGGTTGGTTCATTTTGTCATAATATTATCACTTTTGTTACGTGTTAGGATCATGCAGTGATCTTAGAGGCCCCTTCAGATATGTGATATCGCTGTCGCGGTCGGAAGCGATACCGATGCGGTACGCGATATCGCCGTCGTGTTCACTCGCAGGCAGATCAGAGGGCCTAGACAAATAGCATTCGCTTCGGAGCAATTCTATTTCTACAATCGCTACAGCTTCAAAGTGACATTGACATGATCAAATGACATTTCGAAAGCTTTTATCAACCCTGTGCATTTTTTGGTTTTTCTACTAGCGTCATCGCTAATCAAATGTTACTTTGTCTAGGCCCTCAATCTCGCTAAAGAGTGCGACAGCGATATCGCTTATAACTGAACAGGCATTAAGTCTTGCCTAATTTTCTATCAAGGTAAGTTACCTTAAGGTAAGGTATCAAGGTAATGACCAGCCTTAATTTCAAATCTAAACTCGGGGCAGCTGACAGTTTTTTTCAGCAGTTTCATTGAGGACCACCATAAAGGCCAGATAATCCATCCACCATTCTCGGATAAGCTCGTGGTTAAGTAATAACAGCCGTGCGGATCGATCTATCAGGTTAAGCTACGCTTGCCGGGGTTGGCCGTGGATGGGTAAGCATCTTTACATATCGAGACTCCTCCGTGCCTCGGAAAGCACGTTAAACCGTGGGTCCCGGCTGTCATTCGTGGATCTTTGACAATCGTTACGGATCGTCAGAAGCCAGAAAGTCTGACAACCCAGTCTTACCAAGGGGTATCGTGTTACCCGTAATTGGGTTGTGGAGGTCAGATAGGCAGTCGCTCCATATAAAATACTGGTATTCAGCTGCATCCGGTTAGACTGGAGGCGGACCCCAACATAGTTGGGAAAAGGCTAGGGAGATTGATTGATTTAAAGAAAGGGCACATCGTGCAGTGTTAAAGGTGCTAATGCATTTACCGTTTAGGCATCCAACACTAGATGTTTATGAAAAGGCGGGTGTGCTCACTGTAAGGAAATTATTTGTTTATGAAATTCTACGTAGATACCATAAAAAGTATGTGCCCACACTACCTGTGTCAACTAAGCGAGTTGAACGCTGTCCTGTTCCTCGACAAAGAACAGCTTTTGGACAAAAGCATTTTAACTTCATTGCCCCCAATGTTTATAACAAATGCAATAAAATTAATTCCCTACGTAGGTTAAGCAACAATAAATTTAAGGAAGTTATCTTCATCTGGCTGAAGTCCCTTGACTACGACGCGGTAGAGAATTTATTGACTGTTGTGACTTAAATTACATAAAATAGTAATTAATACCATCACCATTGCGTAACACAAATTCAAATTTGATTCGTCTTGAATCAAATTACTAATCTGCTATTTCATTATGTTCGAAAGAATGGTTTGCTCGACAACATAATTAATCTGATTTATAGTGTCACGGAATTCAGGCAAGCCAACTCACATATATACAAACACAGCTCACACACACACATACACAGATTACGCACAAACATATCACACACACACACAACACACATGCACACACACACAACACACACACACACACACACATCACACACAACAGCGCACACACTCAGATACTCTCGCGCACAAACATACAAATATACCCTCGCGCAAAATTAGAAATTAGAAATTATAATAGTTTTTATGTATCATAAAACCTTGTGTGCTTTTTTATTACGGGAGGACACTGGCTCCTGCAACACAGTTTTAACTAGTGCAGGAGTCAGAGAAATCCATATCTGATGTATCATCTGTTTTATGACAATATTTTTTTTTTTTTTTTTATAAGCTCACGCTTTCTACCTATGGCAGAAACTACAGAACGCCACCTGCTATGATCCTAACATACTCCTTTTGCCTCATTTACGTTCATACATCTGGTCAATATACGCACGCCGGTTGCGAGTACTATGCACTTAACCCACACAATAACAAACCTTTAATTTCCAAGAATTTTAAAAATGTATTCGTGAAGGATTATAGTTGTAAACGATAATTTACCAGCTATCGCATGTTGTCGGGAAATGGCCACAAATTATCAGGTGGTTTTACTTAACTGGCTGTGATTACTGCTCCCTGCCATTCTACCATTATAGTAATAAAGTTTTTGTTATATACGTGCACGTTGACATTTTGTTTCAAGTTTTTTTTTTAATATTATTTCAAATGCCTAAATTGAAGGTTTAGATCAAAGTTTACATATGTAAAAGTGTATTTGGATTAGTAGCTTTATAACCTACTATTTATAGTTTTATGCACAGTAAAAGTAAAAGGGGTGAGTTATGGACAAAAAGTTTTAATGGCAACATTTTAAACCAATAACAGTCTCATTTTAATTATTTTTGCGCAACTTTTAATCCCATTTTAAGGGTTCCATACCTCAAAAGGAAAAAACGGAACCCTTATAGGATCACTTCGTTGTCCGTCTGTCTGTCTGTCAGTCTGTCAAGACCCTTCTTCTCAGGAACGCAGGGAGCTATCAAGTTGAAATTAATATCAAATACGTAAGTCTATGGTCTCTTAGAGTCCTAAAAAACTCAAGCTTCTAAGTCAACGCAATAAAAAAATACGGTAATTTTGCGACACATTTTGATACTCGCAAGTAAATGAAAACCTACAGGGTACTTCTCGTTGACCTAGAATAATGAAATTTGGCAAGAAGCAAGGTCTCACAGCACAAATAAAGGAAAAAGTCTGAAAAATGTTAATTTATAATTCTATCGCATAAAAAAAAAATTTTTGGGATCCATTTTTAACTTTGTTTTTGGGATAAATTCTTTTCAACTACGGAACCCTTCACTTCACTTCACTTGTCCGACACGCACTTGGCCGGTTTTTTTATCACCTTAAAACCATTCAAAGTACCTAAACTACTCTCAAAAATTACAAAACAATTAAAAACTAACCTAGGAATGCAACAGAAAGCCGAGGCCTGCCAATAAATAGTAAAAGTTGCGCCGGCTATTGCGCGCGCGTATTGTCGTTCAGCTGACATGCGACATTCAATTTCCTTTTGTCAACTATTGCAAACTGCGGCGGTGAGGCGGCGGCCATGATGTGTTTCCTGTCGCGTTTAAAAATATTAAAATGTTACTTTTATAAGATGTGACGTTTTTGGTTGGTAGTTGAGAATTGAGAGTGCTGGCAGGTTGTTGGCAATTGTTTTGGGTTGTAGTTTTTGGTAAGTACTTGAATAACCATATAAACATGATGAAAACTATTTTCTGATGTAGGAATCAGCACTTAAGTATCAGAATTTTTTTGTTACTCAAACAATTTTTTTTGTAAGATTATACATTGTTTCTTACAAGAAACAATCCTACGAGTACTTATAATAAAAAAAAAAAAAAAACAAAAATTAAAAAAAAAATCTACAGAAACAGCTACTCCACTCCCTAACATTAGACGCTATCGAAGAAATCCGACCTCAGCGAAATCTTCTTACAGTACATTCTCATAGCGTCAAGATATATGCGCTGTTATGACTATCATTTATTATAGACTTTAACCTAATCTTTAACTGAACTTTATATGAATATATACTATAGACACTATTCAAAAAGAATGTGTAGCGTTCCTGTAAGGAAACAAAACAATAAAATAAAAATTAAACACAACACCTCAAAACACAGATGTTCCAAAATGCCACTTGAATAACCTTTCAGGATGATTAAATAAAACATGGGCCAGTATGATGAGGTCATCAGTGGCGTAATTAAATTAGACCGAGTCCCCTCGTGATGGGGATTTCGGGGAAGCCATAACAGCCTTACGGCAGCGTAATGATGGCTAGGGATCCGATGATAGGTAATTTATTTTATTTAATTAATGAATTTTGTGTCTGTTATAACTAGTTGTTCATGTAAGTTCTATCTAGGTGCTGAATTGTACTTACTGTTAAGTTTGAACTTGGAATCAAATAGGTATCATTTCCTAAAAGTGCTATTAAAAAGCTGCTAAATTCGTACACGTAGATTGGTTAAGGCACCTGTCCCACCGCCGCCGACATGGAAGCGACTAATCAACGATTTTCTCGCTCAAGAAAAGTAAAAAGATTGTAGGTAAATAAGTCACAGTCAGTTTTAGGATTCCGTACCCCGCGGTTACGGAACCCTAAAAAAGTATAAAATTTTTTTCGTTTTCGTAAATCTTAGTGAACAACCATCTGTCGACTATTTATCACCAAGTCACATCCACTTCAGTGACCATCCATATTTTATGGGATCACCAAATCAACTTCTCAATTGATAGCATAAACTTTATCAACCTAAGCTTGACCCAAGGGAAAAAGAGATAGTAAACAACTAAGTAAATATCCGAATACCCTTCAAAATGCCAACTTGAAAAAACAGCTTTGACATCGCTAAACCACTTATAGCTCTCCTTATATCTGTTGAGGAGATAAAACTTCCTTATGTTTTGTTTTCTTGATAGTTGGAGCTTATTTATCTTTTGTACGGTCAGCGACAAAATTCTACTTTTAGACATCATCTAAATTGACTCACAATTATTATTCTATAAGTGCTCTACTTTTCACCGTTTTATATAATAGCTAATAATGTAACATAATGAATATTCTTTTAAATTTACTTCTTTTTCGATTGTATAAAATATTTTGCTCAATAATTAATATTTATAAAAACTGCGGTGTTAACTGACTTGTAGCCGACTATGGACGTCTTCTTCCTTTTGACCCTATAAATATCAAGTTTTTTTGAGGAAAATTACTATTAGCGCGGTATTTAAGTTTTTCAAAGTTTCACTCTGGTTAACGCATTGTGTACGTATATTTGGTTATATTTTAACATAAGAACAATAGAGGTTATGGATAAAGGCCTACATATAGAAAGCATTGCAGTGTTAGTCAAGCAACTCATAAGTGTAAGGGATGTGTAGCTTGCCTGAAAGTGTTGCAGGCTATATCAAGTCGATTAATCGGTAAACGATCTGAAGCCCAAATCTCGTGCCTACAAACGGTCAAATTCAAGTCGCAATCTCATGCCAGCGACAATCAAATGTCAAAGAAAAAACAACCGACTTCCAAAAAACATTACCTAAGTGAAAAATAACTTTAATATCGGAAGTCGGTGGCTAAACACCAAAATACAGATGTTTTTTTTGGAAGTTGGTTGTTTTTTTTTTTTTTTTTTGTAAAAAAGAACTTTCTTTCTTCCTTGTTTTAATTTCCAAGAAACTTCGTTAGTTGACTTTATGGGTATTTTACGTCTAGCTTTTATTCTAAATATCCTATCAGGGGTACTGTATTCGTACTTACTCGTACCTAAGTTTGATTGAATCCTTTCTCTTGGAAGCTGGATTTTACTACATCATTGTGTACATTCATCCTAACTATATATCACACTAATATTATAAAGGCGAAAGGTTGTTAGTGTGTGTGTGTTTGTATATTTGTTACTTGTTCACGCTAAAACTGTTGGACCGATTTGGATGAAATTTGATATGTAGATAGCATAAACCCAGGATTACTTTTTATCTCGGTTTACGCTGGTGAAACTGCGGGGTGCAGCTAGTTTCAAATATCACTATCGGTCAATAAAAGGACGTCATTCAGGTTTCAAATATTTTGTGCCCAAAAATTAAAGTGCCCGCCAGAAAAAAAACCGGTTTTCTTGTGGGAAATGTAATTTTTCTTACTAAATTTATTTTTGGGTACCAAATGAATGATGTCCTTTACCATTTCATGTTAAATATTTTCCGTAAGTGCCTTGATATCGGTTCTCGATTTTTCATAACAATAACAACAAACAATGTTGTTTTCAACACCAAGGCGCTACGTAAACAAAACATTTTCAAAGAGGGGAGTCTTTTTATTTGCAAGTATGGCAATAAACAAAATTTTCACTGCTGTTTCATGTTTCCTATGGCTCTGTTTTTGTGGTAGCTCTATTATTCTTTTAAGGAAGAATATAATATGAAAAAACCGTAAATTGCTCATTTTATGTTCTGTAAATTGTTAAAGCTTGATGACAAAAAATAAAGAAGCGCTCGGCTATTGATATGAGCATAAATAAATACTATCAACTATGAAAATCTATTCGCCCTTAAATGTTAAAAAATATAGCTCTTAAGCCCGTCACTGACCTAGCCTATATACCCCTACCTACCCCCCGACCTATATTATATGTGTATATTGATATATATTGTAGCTAGGCATATTACAATATATTTTCTATACTAATTTTCGAGCGACCGCACACGTATCTATAATATATACAACTCAATAACCGCAATTCTTCCGATGTTTGGAAATTTCTCAAATCTGTAGGCATAGGCAAGGCACCTACCAACCCGTGTAAGGATGTGAACCTCAATTATCTCAATAAACATTTCTCTCTCCTTCCCTTTTCTCTTGATCGGACTGTCAAAGCTGCGACATTACAGAGTCTTGCTAGTTTACCGTTACCACAATGTTCTCACTTTAAGCTTAGCGATGTTACTTATGATGACGTTAAGAAATCTATACTTGCAATTACTTCTTCAGCAGTCGGTAACGATAAGTTGTGCTCAAGAATGATAACCCTTATCCTTTCCTCGTTACTTCCTGTTTTAACTCACATATTCAACCACTCATTTTCCTCTTGCTCATTCCCGTCAGTTTGGAAACAGGCTCACATAATACCTTTACCTAAAACTAACAATCCTACTTTGTTAATCCACTTTAGACCTATTTCTATTCTTCCATTTCTCTCTAAAGTTTTTGAGCATTGCATTGTTCATAGACAATTATCAGTTTTCTTAGCGTCAAACTCGATAATTTCCCCTTTTCAATCCGGTTTTCGCTCGGGTCACAGTACTGTAACCGCGCTTTTAAAAGTAACTGACGACATCCGCTGGGCAATGGAGAATAAGTCGCTTACTGTTGTTGTGTTGCTTGACTTTAGCAGCGCCTTCAACTCTGTGTATTTCGACATTTTGCTTGGTATCCTCAAATCTATCAATCTCTCTTCTTCGCGCGTTAACTTGGTTTAGTTCGTATCTTCGGGGACGCTCTCAGTGTGTTCGCCTGGAGGAGTCTTTCTCTGATTGGTGTAGCCTCACTGAGGGTGTTCCTCAGGGTAGCGTTCTCTCTCCTCTTCTTTTTTCAATTTTCATCAACTTTGTTACCAGAGTAATCTCCTCTAGTTTTCATCTTTTCGCAGATGACTTGCAGCTTTACCGGCATTTTACTGTAGCTGACGCGGATTCTGCAATTGCTGCTATGAATGACCTGGCTTGCATCAGCGTTTGGGCTAAGTCGTTTGGTTTGCAAATTAATCCAACTAAATCTCAGGCCATGATCATAGGCAGCAGATTCGTTCGCAGTGCGGCTGATGTTACATCTCTAATGCCTTTATATCTCGATGGTGTTCTCATAGACTATACTGAAACCACCAAAGATCTGGGCGTAATTATTGACTCCAATCTTTCGTGGCGTGCTCAAGTCAATGAGGTCAGTCGAAAGGTACATTTCTCCTTTCACTCGCTGAAAAGCCTTCAAAGCTTCCTGCCCTTGAAGACTAAAATTTCTTTGGCACAAACACATATTCAGCCGATTATAGATTATGCCGACGCATGCTACCTGGATGCTACTGAGGAGTTATTAAACAAGCTTGAGCGCTTGCAAAACTTGTGAATTCGCTTTGTTTTCGGTCTTCGAAAGTATGACCATGTTTCTCACCTTCGCAAGGAACTCAAATGGCTCCCAATCAGTCTTCGCAGGAACACTCGGATTTTATGTCTCCTCTTCAACATCTTACACAACCCGTCTTAACCTTCCTACCTGCGTGAGCGTTTTTCTTACGCTTGCCCTAGCGACGCACCGTGTAGATCACACCTTAGATCCCTCCTTAAATCTCATCCTCATAAAACTAGCTACTATTCTTATTCCTTCTCTGTCCATGCTGTAAGATTCTGGAACTCGCTTCCGCCTAGTATTCGCGATTTAAAAACTGTGTCTCTATTTCAATTATCGAGTAAAAGAGCATTACCTTTCCTCTCAAATGTGAGTAATTATATATAGTATATGTATGTTTATATAATTAGCTTTATGTATTTATTTAAGTATATGTTAATTTTTGCATTATACGTGTAGGTATAGATGCATAGTGTTAACTCGGAGCTATTAAAAAAGTTTAGAAGAAAAATAAGAAAAAAACTTTTTTCAAACAAATAAAATAGCTTAATGATCTAATTATAATGTAAACATCCTTTGTAGACATTTCCACTGACATTTGTGACGCGACGTTGCCGTTTTGTTACGCACGTAACAAAACAGCAACGTCGCGTCACAAATTCTGTCATACACCTTTAAACGACAGAATTTTCAACAACACACTTAGTCAGCTGTTAGGGCAGATACGTCGTGTTTCAACGAAGAAAAAACAAAAAAATAATCCTGTGACTAAACTATTGCTTCTATTTATCAGATTTTTAGTAAAGAGGCTGAAAATAATACAAGGTATATGTGGTTTAATTTAATGCCTCTTGCTCATATCAACCTTGTATAGAAGATTGTATATCTAACTTTGTTTTGTGTTTTCATATTGAAACATAGAATAAACAAAATAAATATACGCAATCATGACTCACCATTACAAATTCCACGCAGTACCGCGACAAACACCATCATATGTTTCACCTTTACAAAATAAATAGGGTTTTGATTGCAAGTGCACACTGAAAGGTCTCCAGCTCGAGTTATAGCGCACTTTGTATCTTCATTCAAAGAAATATCGCGATAAGCGAACTCATTCAAGCGGCCGTCTTTTCAAGACTCAACAGAATTGCTTTTTAGGGATCCGTACCTCAAAAGGAAAAACACGGAACCCTTATAGGATCAGTTCGTTGTCCATCTGTCTGTCTGTCAGTCTGTCAAAACCCTTTTTCTCAAGAACGCGTGGAGGTATCAAATTGAAATTAATATCAATACGTAAGTATATGGTTCCTTGGAGCTCTAAAAAAATCAAGCTTCTACGTCAACGTAATAAAAAAATACGGCCGTTTATGCGACATATTTTGATAAAAGTAAGTTAAAACCTATAGGGTACTAACCGTTGACCTGGAATCATGAAATTTGGCAAGAAGCAAGGTTTCACAGCACAAGTAAAGGAGAAAGTCCAAAAATTGTTAATTTGTAATTTTATCACCTAAAAATTGTTTTTTTTTTGGAATTACAAACTGTAGCTTTGGAGAATTGACCGTGACGTATATCAATGTATGGGACAACATGTTTTTCAACTACATTGTTAAGTTTGTTTTGGTAAAAAATCTTTTCAACTACGGAACCCTTCATTGTGCGTGGTCTGATACGCACTTGGCCGGTTTTTTTTTTCTTTATTGTTGAAAACACCGACGAAATGCTCGGCCGGTGTGGCGTAAACTTCTTTTCAATATTTTGTAAATAATAGAGGCTTTATCACAGTGTATTCCAAAAGTATCTGATAAAATATAAACAAACTCTGTTCAGGGTCCATTCTTACGCAATCACTCAGTAAAATGAATTAGTAACACATTCATCTGTATTTAGAAGGTTGCAACTTAATATCTCACTACTTTTTCCAATAATAATTATAGTTTGAATAACGTTTTTAAATTGTAATTGAAAAATCACCGTCGGAAATTTAGGTTATAAAATTAACCTCAATTGTCAAATGAAAAACATATTTAAATTGATTATAGGTTAGAATTTCGAGTATTCAAATAATCAAATCAAAGCACTCAATTTGTAAGTAGCACTACAAATTGGCATCCACAGTTACGTTTTCTGATCTATTTGTTTACAATTTCATCACATACTTTGGAACAGACCATAAGTAATTTATGTTTAATAATTCTTCCTAATCTTAATCCTAACTAATCTTATCTTACTACTATTATAAATTCAAAAGTTTGGATGGATGGATGAAAGAAAGAAAGAAATAAAAATATTTTATTTGGGACACGCACAAGAAATACAGTTATTTATGCATGCTCCTTGCATGAATAAAAGTAACAAAATAAACATTAAAAAATAAAAAAAATGGATGGATGGATGTTATTCACTCACGCTAGAACGGCTGAACCGATCTAGATGAAATTTAGCACAGAGATAGATATAGTCTGGAATAGCACATAAGCTACTTTTTACCCCGAAAAAATGTCCTGTTCTCGTGGGATAATTTCCGACTCCACGCGGGCGGAGCCACTGGCAAAAGCTAGTATTATAAATTCGAAAGTGAGTTTGTTTGTTTGTTACGCTGTCACGCTAAATTTGCTGAATAGATTTGGACAAAATTTGGCACATAGGTGGACCATGACCTGGATATTTTTTTATCCCGCTAATACGTTCCCGTGAGATAATTTCCGACACCCACGCGGGCAAAGCCGCTGGTAAAACCTAGTATATAATAATGTGCAAGTCACTGGGATTTGTTTACCTCCTTATATGCATTGAGTATACTAATATACAAAATAGTATTCAAAGAAGATAGAAATCGTCATCAGAGTTGCCTTTATTAGGATTTAAAAGCATAGTTTAGAAAGAAGAAGTGCTTCGATTCATACCTCTATCCATTTAAACCTATAAACCACACAAACGAGATTACCTTTAACTCGGAAACAGTAGTATTCACAAGTAAAAGCACTGACTGTCTGTTTGTGGAAACTATGACGTATTACTTGAACACAAAGTGGCAAAGTTACCTCCACAACTGATCCTCTGGTTTTGAACGACTGAGAAACATTCCTCAGATCATTTCATTTTATTAAGGCAAAGTGAGCAGTGTATTTACTTATTTATTTACTCATAAGATACCTACAAACAACGCTAATGAAACTTGGAACATTTTGTTTCCTCTTAATTCTCGGGTTTCCCGGAAAATGTATCAGTCTTAGTAGCTGAAGTAATCACATTGCCAAATACTAGTACACAAGTAATTATGTTACTTAGTTCGGATATCTCAGCGTGTTCAGCGTGTAGAAATATGTGATACTATTTAAGAGCCTATACTACCTCAAATGGCTTAGCATGATCCTCCGTTATGTCGAAAATACTGCAGCATTAATATTGAAATAAATATATGGTAAAGTTGAGGATTAATGTTAATGTTTGACGAAAACATGATTGCATAAAATTTTCTCGATAGAAAAAAAATCCAAGTTATCTTCAAATCGAACAATAAACCACGGGTGTTTAAAAAATTACTTTCAAAAAAAGTGAAAATCGACTTCAAAACCAAAAACTAATAAAATAACTTTCATAAATAACAACAACTAACAAACAGCAACTAACTAACTTAACAGCTTCTGAAGTTGGTGTCAAGCTAAAGTGCATTGAAGAATTTTAGACTTCAGACGCTGTTAGGTTATTTATGAAAGTTATTTTATTCGTTTTTGGTTTTGAAGTCGGTTTTCCCCTTTTTTTAAAGTAAATTTATTTTTCTACTTTTAGTTGAATATACAATTACATAAGTTGGTAAGCCAAAATCGAACGAAAAGAAGAATTATCAAAATCCGCTTAGAAATGCCGGAGATACAGTGCATTTATGCATATAACTTTGTACATAAAAATAATGACATAATGTATTATATACTCAAACCTTTCTGAAAGAATGTAGATCACGTTAGTGAAAGAATCATCAAAACTGATTCATTAGTTTTTGAGAAAATCGCGGACAAACAAACATACATACATACATACTCCTTTTTGAAGTCGGTTAAAAATACTTCAAATTAGATCATGAAACTTTGCCTACTAACTGAACTAACTATAAAGGAAGTCTTATGTTTATTATTTTTTTTCAAATTACCATTATTTTAATCGTAAAAAGAAATTACCTAAACTATCGGTGCCCAGCACCGCACTCATATGCAGTCTCGCTCTCACTCAGTCCGCGAGCAGTATCATGCGAGCGAGATAAAAACCTGAGGTAGTATGGGCTCTTAAGGACGCTGTTACAAATGGGTAGTCAAATCATTACTTTTTTAGACAAAAGTATGTTTATTAAATAAAATGCTTTGCATTCTTAAAATGTTTTTTGGCCGAATTGTTGATCCTTTCCCGAAAAAGGTACCGAAATTAAAATTTTTACTTCGGTACATTTATTGAGAAAATGTACCTATTTAAAATTATATTTATATTTCAGAATCGTACCATGCACATCTATCAACAGTTTGGCCAAAAAACATTTTAAGAATGCAAAGCATTTTATTTAATAAACATACTTTTGTGTGAAAAAGTAATGATTTGACTACCCATTTGTAACAGCGTCCTTAAGGGTGTGCTACAGACCATCAAATTAAAAAAAAATCTCCATAAGACCAACATTGATAACGCAAAATTTGCAACTATTGCAGACAAAACTTCAATACCTACCTACTCAACCCAAATGTTGGGATGGCTGATTATTGCCTCGCGATTACAATGTTGTTCCAGAGGGCCTAGACAAATAGCATTAGATTCGGAGCCATTATATTTCTACAATCGCTATAGCTTCAAAGTGACATTGACATGATCAAATAGCTTATGTCAACCCCATACATTTTTTTGGCTTTTCTACCAGCGTCATCGTTAATCGAATGTTACTTTGTCTATGCCCTCTGTTCAGTTTGATGATCTGTATCACACCTTTAAATACGACCACACCTGTCTGATACACGCTGTATACGAATCCGTGAAAATGTAATAAATGTTGAAGGTCGTGAAGATGTTTGTTAAGGCTCCCGCAGACAGGCGCCACGTGACGGCGTCAAAATCCGTTCAGTCGTTTTAGCGTGAAAGCGTAAGAAACTCACTTTCGATTTATAATAATATTTGTTAGGATAGAATAGAAATACTCTTTATTATGTACACCTTATGAGTACCATAATGTATGTACATTAGTATGTGACAACATGAGACAAAACATCGGCTGAAGTTGGCTGAAGCATTTGTTTTTCATTCCAGTAACCTGTCATGTCTTTTGAAGCTATGTCGCTCACAATAGATCAGTCGCGGTATGAGCCTGTCAGTTAGAATTTAAAACAGACGTGGACCATCCAACAAAATACCTAAATAAAACCGTTCTAAACTTCGCGGAAAGATTTCGAATCCAATATGAATAAAAGGAAAATGTTTTTGTTTTTCTTAATGCAGTTTGCCTGTCAAACAATTAAGTCTGCCATACAAATTACACCAAAAATTAGGTTCCAAAAAATAAACGGCACTGAATTTTGTTGCGCCGTTGGTCCCGGCTGTCACTCGTGAATCTTTGACAGTCGTTACGAGTCGTCAAAGGCCCGAAAGTCTGACAACAACCAGTCTTACGAAGAGATATCGTATTACCAAGTTACTGGGTTGTGGAGGTCAGATAGGCAGTCGCTCCACGTAAAACACTGGTATTCAGCTGCATATGGTTAGACTGGAAGCTGACCCCAACATAGTTGGGAAAAGGCTAGGCAGATTGTATAACATAATTTTACAAATTATGATGGCGAATTTATTAAACTATGTAATATAAACATAATCAAAAATATTCACTTATGTTAAGTTACTAGCTGCGCCCCGCGGTTTCACCCGCATAGACCGAAATAAAAAGTAGCTTATGTGTTAACTCAGGGTATAAGCTATCTACATACCAAATTTTATCTAAATCGGCCCAGCTTTTTGAGCGTGAAGAAGTAACAAACATACACACACACGCACACACACACTCACAAACTTTCGCCTGTTACTAGCTGCGCCCCGCGGTTTTACCCGCATAGACCGAGATAAAAAGTAGCCTATGTGTTAATCCAGGGTATAAGCTATCTACATACCAAATTTCATCTAAATCGGCCCAGCCGTTTGAACGTGAAGAAGTAACAAACGTACACACACACGCACACGCACACTCACAAACTTTCGCCATTATAATATTAGTGTAATTAAGAAAATACTCTAATTTAATATAAGTATATTTTTTCCAAATCATTAACTCTACCTACTCGTTTAGATGTGATCTTTAGTTTAAAATCATTAAAAGTCTCTTATCGTCGAACGAACGAACAATACAAAGTCACGCGGTCGGATGATAACTTTTAAGTAGCAGACGGTTTCAATTCAAAGTTTCGAAGTGCAGGGTTGATTTATGTAGGTAATCTGTGTATTATGGTGGCCAGCACGGATCTCCGGATCTCCCCTTATTGAAACCGTGGTGGTTCGATAAGCCTCCCCTTAATTGTATCTGTGAACTCGGTATTGTAAACAAACAGTCGGATGTTAAGGCAACCGTATGTAATTTGAAAGTAAATTAATTTGTTAATGTTTGGGATTAGTTTGATAACTTAGAATTAAGAATAGATTTTTTGTTGTTAATGTTTTATGAAAAAAATTTCTTTGTTTTGTATGTCAGGAAAATATTTGTAGCTAAATGTCACGTCACATCACGTCTATCTATTTGTCAAAGTCGAAACTTAACTAGAAAATAAACTACGAGTCGCGAGCGCGTTGACGGCATTGTCGCCCGGAAATTAGAGCAATATACTATTCAGCACAATAACTTGAAAACGGGGAATAACGTGTATCTATTGAAATAACCAAAAGACTTAGAAATCTTAGCGTCTATTTGTATGTACATAATTATACTCAACGATATTCTGTAGAATAACGCGCGTTTATGGTTCCGGTCATGCATCGATTTTTCCAGGAGTTACAATCACAAAGAAAGCACAAATTTCAATAAAAAAAAAAAAATTGATATATTAAACCATATCCTTTAATTCGCGGGGTCCTGTTCCCTGCCTTAAGGTTGCACTACTCGGCGGCGGCTCGAACTCGTTGGTGGCATGGCTGATAGGCTATTTAGTTTATTTATTTAAGTATTTAGTTTTATTTATTTTGTGAAATAGATGATGATTTATAATGAAAACAAGCGCGAAAAATTTCATGACCAAATCTTTGGGCGTATAGATATTATGAAGAAACTACTTGATGTACCTAAAAAGACCATAAAAGACTGAAGAGAAAAAGAAAGTGATTTAAAACACCCGACTGCGGTAAACAACTGAAAAGCTAAAAACAAGCCCATTTTAAATTAAATAAAAGTTGGAAGCAGGCGGGACCCATTTGAGTTAGAAAATATAAAATGGGTCCCGCCTGCTTCCAACTTTTATTTAATTTAAAATGGGCTTGTTTTTAGCTTTTCAGCTTTTTACCGCAGTTGGGTTTTTTAGTTTTTTAAATCACTTTTTTTGTTTCCAGCTTTTTAGTTTACAAATGTGAAAGATTTCGCAGACGATTTAGTTATTGCAAGGAGTTTTGATCGTGAGAGTAAGTTTTTTGGATCAAGTGCACAAAAATAGACAAGCCTTTTTTATTTACGTGTTTTTTACGATTTGTCACTTTGAACTACTTTTAACCATATAAGTTGCATATATTTTTGTAATCACCTTTAAAAATCCTTCATTTTGATATCCCACTCGATGGTATTAGAAGAAAAAAAAAACGATCTACACAATATGGCACCCCAAATCCGCCATTTTACTTTTTTTTATTTTAAAGTAGCCAGTGACACTCGCGCCACTAAGACCAATCTAAAGAAGTATAATTTATCGAAATCCGTTCATTCGTTTTGGAGTTACGAGGGAACAAAGAAACGGACATACATACATACATACATACTTACATACATACAGATCAAACACATAACCCTCCTTTTGGGCTTCGCCGCAGTCGGGTAAAAATTGTTATAATTTTTAGTTTTGAACATACGCCGTCAATCAGACAAGTAATCACCATACTACGCTTGTATGAAAGAATGACCGACTAGCGTAATCTTAAGAATACATTATCTATCTATACTATCTAAAAGTCAATAAGTATCATCTGGATCTCAATAACAGCATCTTTAGGCGCCTTTGCCTCAGATTGAATTGTAGAAAAGGTATAATACGGAGTTACTGGGTTACTTGGGATTCTTGAATAAGGGAATATCTGTATTTATATTTATTTTATTAACATTGTACTTGGTTTTTGCTCATAGGCTTGCCGTTAATAATTTAATCGATATTTTATTACTTAAATCAATACTATACACTTTATCATACTTACAATATACAAATTTTACCTCTTTTATTAAAAAGAGGTAAAATTAAACAGCACATCACACACTACGGACAGACGTTATCCTGTCTTAGCTATGAATGTTCTAATGTAAACGCGCGAAGTTACCGAACTACAGATCCATTCCGAATTCTTTTTCACTAATGGGAAGCTACAGTATTTCCGAGTATTATAGGATGTATTTTATGTTAAAACAATTTACAATTATATTTTAAATAATAACAACAACAATAACAAATACACGCGGACGAAGTCGCGGGCCGAAGCATAAAAAACTATGATTATTGCTATATTAGTCTACCATATTCGTGTTCGGATGACGTAACCCAAACGGTTTATCAGATAATAAACACAACATACATGTTGTACATCTATTATTTTTAAATCTGATTGGTAGTTCCAGAGATTAGCGCGTTCAAACAGTCTTCAGCTTTATTACTAGTATAGATTAGGTAGGTACAAAATACCAGCTTGTATAGTTATATTGTATGCCAACATATTCCACTCAGAGAGCCATAATCACTCACACGCGCAACGCCCGAAAGTTACCAGTAGCGTAAACTGTAAAACGCCCCAACGCTCGAAAGTTACCAGATAAAAAAAGGGCGGAGCTAGCGCATTCCGCGTCTTATTTTTTTATTTTTTTGAATGTTGTGTGTGGACCCACCCCTTGCGTTCCAAGTTCTTTGGAAAGGTTGTTAAGTGTAGTATATTTTTGCCATAAGCCGTGAGGTTGTATCGGCATTACGAACAAAGTTAGTCTGTGGTTGAAAAAAGTATGCGGCGCGGGAGGCGCACGCGGGGGCCGTTTTTTTACCGAGATTATTGTTCGTATTTCAAAACTTTGGAAGAACAAAGGTAAATATTAGTTATGATGTCATTTGATGCAACATTGCCCATCGCTAAAAAAAATTACACTCAGACTGTCATAAACAACAATATTTGGTAGGTACGGTCAGCAACAGAAGTCGGTTAACACTGCTACTTTTTGACATCATCTAAATTAACACAAAATGATTCGATAAACTGCTATTTTTCGTTTAACTGTTAAGAGTTCTTAAAATCTTAAGTACTTCTGTTCCGATTTGAATTCAATATTTCGCTTAGTAATTAAGATTAAAAACTGCAAGTGTTGTGTGTGTGTTGTAGACTTTTGTTGCTGACTGTACATATAAATCGGTTCCAGAACTAAAACTATTAAGAAGTGTACAAGAGAAACATTCCTACAATTCATATTATTGTGCTCAATAAAATGTTACTGTAATTAACTTCGTAGAAACCAGAGTAAGTACCTACTGCAATATACAGGACTTTAATAATAAAATTGATACGACTACTCGTCAATAATATTGTAGTACAGTGATGTTTTCAGAGTCGAGTCACGGGTCAATCCATCAGGTTAAGCCGCGCTTGCTGGGGTTGGTCCGTGGATGGGTGACCATCTTTACATACCGAGACTCCTCCGTGCCTCGGAAAGCACGTTAAACCGTTGGTCCCGGCTGTCATTCGTGGATCTTTGACAGTCGTTACGGGTCGTCAGAAGCCCGAAAGTCTGACAACCAGTGTTACCAAGGAATATCGTATTACCTAGTACTCGTAATTGGGTTGTGGAGGTCACATAGGCAGTCGCTCCATATAAAATACTGGTATTCAGCTGCATCTGGTTAGACTGGAAGCCGACACCGATGACTTACTACAATATATCATGTATCTAGCCTTTTCTCAACCATGTTGGGGTCGGCTTCTAGTCTAACCGGATGCACCTGAATAGCAGTATTTTACATGGAGCGAC
This sequence comes from Cosmia pyralina, assembly GCA_946251885.1. Classification (NCBI taxonomy): domain Eukaryota; kingdom Metazoa; phylum Arthropoda; class Insecta; order Lepidoptera; family Noctuidae; genus Cosmia; species Cosmia pyralina. The sequence goes on from OX276346.1 coordinate 22,118,448, forward strand.
TGCCTATTTGACCTCCACAACTCAGTTACTGGATAATATGATACCCCTGGGTAAGACTAATTGTCAGACTTTTGGGCTTCTGACGACCCGTAACGACTGTCAAAGGTCCACGAATGACAGCTGGAACCAACGGCTTAACGTGCTTTTCGAGGCACGGAAGGGTCTCGGCATGTAAAGATGGTCACCCATCCACGGATCAATCGCGGCAAGCGTAGCTTAACCTGATCGATCGACCCGTGCGGCTGTTATTATTTAGCCACGACTCCCTCTGCTATACTACAATAGGTACAAAGTATTCGACGTATTGCATTGACTCGTGATTTTGATAAAAAAAACTAAACTATTAATCGACTTCGTTGCCGTCTTAGCACTTAATTCTACATTAATTTCTAAACAGACTAGAGCCTTTCAGAGAACGTCTAGGATTTTCCGGGAAGTACTCGGCTATACCTAGAAGTAAAAGAATACGGACACCGTTTATCTTAAATTTTCTTCTGCAATATTACGGTAACAGAAATTTCCTGCAGTAAATCCCAGCCCATTTCTTTACGATTTTAATAAAGCGAGAGAAGTAAAGATGTTTTTTTTAAACGTAATTTTCAGTGTAAATCTTTAATTAAATCTGCGCCGCGTTTTATCTGTACAGAGTATTTGAAAGCGGTTTCATTAAAATTACGTTCCTTTAAATGAACTTTATAAATTAGATGGCTTTTGAAAAAAGATGGGAGTAGTTTTTTGAGACTATATTACGGTATGGAACGTCATGTGTGTCTGTCAGGCAGGAATGCAAAGCAGAACAACTTCAAATGTCCAATTTTATTTAAATACTCTGTTGCCCGCCACTTCGTCCGCTTTATTATTTACAAATATTCAGCTTCAAAAATAGTCTGCGTCCTTCTCAAGTTCCCATTCTATATACTTGTCTAATTTTATAACGATTGGTTCAAGATAGTAAAAAAAATATGACAAAAAAATCTTTTTTACAAAAAAATACAACCGACTTCCAAAAACAACACTACAAAGTGAAAAATAACTTTAATTTCGGAAGTCGGTATCTAGTTAAATGTATTTTCGTTTTTTGCCACCGACTTCCGAAATTAAAGTTATTTTTCACTTTGTAGTGTTGTTTTTGGAAGTCGGTTGTATTTTTTTGTAAAAAAGTTTTTGTTTTTCACTTTTTAGTTGTGTACCTACCCCACACAAATTCTAATACCACTACCTGCAAAACAAACTAGAACATCATCCATATAAAAGTGGGGAAAAAATACGTATTATTGAAGCTAACTCATTAACTACCAAAGCAAAGTTAATCAATTTTATATGGGACCAACTGTGATGTATATACCCTCTCGAATAAAACAAAAAAAAATCCAAATCGGTCTAGCCATCTTCGAGTTCCGACGAATTGAGAACCTCCTCCTTTTTGAAGTCGATTAAAAATAATAATATATTTGATTCTGTAAGTCGATTTTGATGAAATAAACGCGAAATGTTACCCATGATAATTGTTTCGGACGGCTGGGGTACGATCAGCACCCTTAGTCGTCCTGGGACAATCTCCCAATACGTTTTTTGGCGTATGCTCTGTTTCTTCGTTGCTGGTGACACACGCCACCACGCACCCCTGAATGCGTTGGGTTGGGTACGACGACCGTTGAGGACCTCGGGAGACTGGGACGAAGAAAGAAATAAGAAAGCCGATTTTTTTCCTTGATTTTCCTTCCGCTGATTTCGGCTCCTATCTCTTGCTGTTGCCTCTTCGGTGGCTGTGGTCGGAATGACGACTGAACGAAAGCTAGCGCGGCTTTTATACCGCGCTGCATTACCTTATTGAGGTCCGCGATTTTTGAACCTTTTTTACTTTAATTTTTCCCTAAGCCGAAATCTTTGGAACCTTTATTTTCATGAAATTATACATTTTTCCTTTTACAATTTTTGCGTAAAACCTTACTTATACAGTCCTTTCTTATATAAAACAATAATATTTATATTATCTAATTGGAACGAAAATTTCTTAGAACAAAAACATACAAAAAACATAGGTTAGAACATTTTCACTATAGAAATTTCCTTATATCTTCTAAACTAATGGACGGATTTCCATAAAACAAAAAGAAAAATTAGTTTTGAGACTAAACCTAACTTTTAAAACTAAAATTTTTGAAATTAACACATAAACAAAAAAGTACGTTTTCAAGTTTACGTAATTATACTTTAACACTAACATTTACAAAAATTCCCTTGCAAATTAACTTTAATCAGTCTTATTAGATTAGAATAAGTAACTAGAATCAATCCTAAGTAGTTTCAAGCTAATCATAATTAAAAAAACCATAGTAAACAAAATCTCTTTAAAATTCTAACTAGAAATTTTATCTAATTCGCGACGCGGTACGTTGTATCATGGCGGACCCTCCGCTACTTGTGCTTACGTGCGCCAGATAGGGTCTCGTCGCCGACATTCTCCCCCTCGTGCGTCGCACCATCCTCCAGACTCGGCGATACTCCCGGCACCAACATCACCACTCTCGAACTGGGTCTTCGCAGCACTCCTCCTCGTGTCTCGACGTCGACGATCCTGGTCCGCCCGTCTGGTCCTGGATACACCCGCTGGATTCTGCCGCGTGGCCAGGTGCATCTTGGTAGGCTGTGATCGACGATCAACACGATGTCACCAACTCGTAGGTCGGTAGCGCTGCTTCTCCCCGTAGTCTTCCTTGGTAGTAGGGTGGGTAGGTATTCTCGCAGCCAACGTTGCCAGAAGTGTTCGGCAAGTCGCTGCGTAGCCTTCCAGGTGTGCCTGCCCACGAGCTCGCTGTCTTCGAAGCCGCCGATTCTCGCTGCGCCGCACGATCGCCCGAGGAGGAAGTGATTTGGAGTGAGTGCTTCCTCCTCAAGGCCGTCGGAGAGGTGGGTGAGAGGCCGAGAGTTGACGATGTGCTCGGCCTCTAGGAGGAGGGTGTGTAGTACCTCCTCTCGTGGATGCTTCTCGTTGAGTGTGGCGTCCAGTGCGGTTTTAATTGATCGCACCAGACGCTCCCATGCGCCGCCCATGTTAGGCGCACCCGGAGGGATGAACTTCCACTGCACGCCGATCTTCTCTGCTTCTGAGGTGAGGTCTTCTTGCTTCATTGTGTCTAGCGCTTCTTTAAGTTCCTTATTAGCGCCGACGAAGTTGGTCCCGTTGTCGCTGTAGATTGTCTTCGGCATTCCCCTTCTCGCGGCGAATCGTCGTAGTGCCATAATCATGCTGTCGGTGGAGAGTGAAGGGGTGAGCTCAATGTGCACGGCTCTTGTTGTTAGGCACGTGAATAGAGCCCCCCATCTCTTCTCGTGGCGTCTTGCTACGGTGATTGTCATCGGGCCGAAGTAATCTACACCGGTGCACGTAAAGGGAGGGTTACTGTGCATCAGCCTTTCAGCAGGTAAGTTGCCCGTTGGTAGTTCTTGTGGTTTCGCCTTCTTCATTTTGCACCACTGACATTGATGCTGAACTGCCTTGATTGCTGACCTTAGTCCTAGTACCCAGAAGCGTTGCCTTATCTCGTTCATCACGGTCGCGTGATTTCCGTGATTGAAGCGGCAGTGGAATTCTTCCATGATGAGCCGTGTTGTCTTGTCCTTGCTGTCGAGCACGATGGGTCGTTTGTAGTCTCTCGTTACGCCTTGTATCGCGTCGATTCTTCCCTTCAGCCGCAGGAGACTATCTTCTAATACCACGTCGAGTCTCTTCAACTTGCTGCTACCTCCTAATTGCTTTCCTTGCTCTAGACACTTAATGTCTTCTCTGAAGCTTCTTTCTTGGCTTCTTTTCAGCAGGAGAGTTTCAGCTCGTTCTAGCATGTCTGCGTCCAAAGGTATGTAGTTCCTTTCTATTCTTCTTGAAGACTGTTTTTGCCCCTTGATAATCTTAGTCTTCTTTCCTTGCGTTATTTTCCAGGTGGGATCTTCTTTACTGACGTTGACCTTCTCCTTTGTTCTGCAGAGTTGTATGAACTGCAGTACTCTTGCTGTGGCTCGCCAAAGTTTCTTCCACGACGAAAACCTCTCAGGATCTGGTGACGGATAAGTGGAGCTTGCTGTTGCCACGACGTCTGCTGTCTTCTCTTCGCCGGTGGTTTCTTTCTTGAACATTCTCGCTGCAGGCCAGTGAACTTCTTCTCTTCTTAAAAAGCCCGGTCCAATGTACCACCGATGATTGCAGTCGAAGTCTTCTGGCACGTCACGTGTCGCGTCGTCAGCAGGGTTCTGTGCCGTAGGTACCCATCTCCAATCTTGAGGTTTGGTGAGATCTTCTATCTCCGCCAAGCGATGAGCCACGAATGTCTTGAAGGTTCTTGGGTCCGTTTTTATCCAGGAAAGTACGATGCTGGAGTCTGTCCAGAATGTCTTCTTGACCACCTTCAGATCCATCTCTTCTTCTACTGAACGCGCCAATCTGCTTCCTAAGAGGGCCGCCTGTAGCTCTAGTCTCGGGATCGATACCGGTTTCAATGGAGTGACTCTTACTTTTGCCGCCACCAAGCTGACGTGGTAAGTCCCATCTTGATCTTCTGTCCTCCAATAAACTGTTGCCGCATAAGCAGTCTCGCTTGCGTCTGTGAATGTGTGCAGCTCCCCCTCGGTGCGATGTGGTGCTAGGCATCTAGGAATCTGGAGATCTTGAAGTAGCTTCATCTTCTTCAGGTAAGTTCTCCATGCCTCGTACTCCTTTTCTTCTATTTCTTCATCCCAACCGACGCCGCTTCTCCATATGTTTTGCAGCAGCTTCTTGCCCTGGACGAGAACTGGCGATGCTAAGCCAAGTGGGTCGAAAGTTGACATCACGGCGCTGGTGACTTCTCTCTTCGTTGGCACCTGGAGTCCCCTGGCTATTTCTTCAGGTGTGTTCCGGAGGTTTGCCCTGAAGCCGATGGAGTCCCTTTCTGTGAACCAGCGTAGTCCCAATGTCTTCTCTTCTTTCTCGCCGAGGTCTACTTCTGTCTTGTTGGTCGTTTCAGTTTTCACATCTTGCAGCAACTCAGGTTGATTTGATGCCCATCCCCTGAGTTCGAAGCCCGCCTTCTTGTGTATGAAGTCCACCTGCGCTGTCACTCTTCTGAAGTCTTCTTCTGAATGGAAGCTGTGCAAGTAATCGTCCATGTAATGATTCACCTCGACTGCTCTTGCTGCTTCTGGGTATTGTTCTGTGTAGTCCGCCGCATTCCGGTTCTTCACGTAGATTGCTGTGCTCGGAGATGATGTCGCGCCGAAGATAACTGATGTCATCCTATACTTCTTCGGTGACACGTCGCGATGATCCCCGCGCCACAGGAACCTCAGGCTGTCCCTGTCTTCTGGCCTGATGCGAACTTGCAGGAACATTTCCTTTATGTCAGCAGCTACTGCTATAGGTCCTCGACGAAACCTCAGTAGAACGCCAAAGAGTGACTGTAGTAGATCTGGACCCGGTAGTAGAGCGTCGTTGAGGCTCCTTCCTTTTAACTTGGCTGCGGCGTCGAAGACGATCCTTATCTTCTTCTTTAATGGATGAACCACGGAGAAGTGAGGTAGGTACCATAACTTCTTAGAGTCTTCTTGTCCTTCAGGTGCTTCTTCTGCATATTTGCTGTCGATTAGATGCTGGATTTGCTTGTTGTACTCCGCCTTCAACTGAGGATCCTTGTCTATTTTCCTCTCGATGTTGATCAACCTGTTCCTGGCTGACGTGTAGCTCTCTGGCATCTGCTCATCTTCATTCTTCCATAGAAGTCCAGCTTCGAATCGGCCATCTTCAAGTCTTCTGCAGGTTTTCTCTAGGATGGTGAGTGCTCTCCCTTCTGAATCCGTAGTAGGTCTTCTTGGTTGCACCCCGAGAGCTTCGATTGCGAAGTGATCCTTGATGGCTTGATGCATTTCTTCTTCTGGCGTGTTGACATGTAGGCACGTGTTCAGGAAGTGTACTGGTCTTGCACCTCCAATGTCTGACCCGTGGAGCACCCAACCAAGTCCTGTTCTTGAAGCGACTGGTTCTCCTGGTTTCCCTCTTCTTACTTCTTGAGTCACAATTAGCTCCCAGTTGTCTTGACCGATGAGCAGCTGTGGTGACTCCCCTTCGTAGTAAAGAGAGTCGACAATCTTCTTTAAATGTTGGCATTCTTGAATCCTCTTCTTGTCTAGGAACTGTGGTGCAAGCTTCAACTCGTTGATAGTCCGGACTTTCTTCAGTGTCTTCTTGGTTTCCTGATGAACCCCCTTCACCAAGAGGTCCAGCTTCTGAGAGTCCTTCTTCTTAATCAGCCTGCCTCCCACCGTTTCTATGACGAGTTCTTCCTTGTTTCCTTGAGCGCCGACTTCTTCTGCTACCTTCTCATCCAGAAGTGATACTGTAGACCCTTCATCCATAAGGGCTAATATCTTCTTTGATCCTTTTGACCCGAAGACTTCTACTGGAACTATCTTCAGGTATGCTCTTGCGTTGCTGACTGCATTTACTGATGCCGTGACGCTCGCCACCTCTTGTGGCGTTTCCCTTTTGTCGTCTCCCGAGGTCCTTTCTTCTGACTGGACGTGCAGCAGATGATGATGCCATCTCTTGCATTCCTTGCACGGTGGTTTTCTGCAGCTCTCCTTCCTGTGTTTCCCTTGAAGACATTTGAAGCAGACGTGACTCTTCTTGACTATTGCCCATCGATCTTGAACTGACGTCTTCTGGAACTTCTGACATTCGACGAGATAGTGTTCACCCTCACACATCGGGCAAGTCTTCTCTGAATGTCTTGAATCCTTTTCTCTGAAGTCCTTTTCTTTAGCTGCATGCGTCGCTTGTCGATGAGTCCTCTTGAACCCGCTCTTTTCTTCTGAAGTCGCGAAGGCTCCACACTTGTCTGCTTCTATGTTCAGGAACTTGGATACCAACGTCAAGTCGGAAAACTCTCCTTCTTCCGATGCTGCAGTGAAGTCGTACCATCGGAACTTGAGAACCGTCGGCATCTTCTCTATTATTTGCTTCACCATTTCAGGCGAGTGTAGATATTGTGGTTTCTTCAATTCTTTTATTGCTGCTACGCTGTTGTTGATCTGGCTCGCGAAGACGCATATGTCCCGTGGGTTTTCTGATATCTTCGGTAACGTCTTGACCTTATCCAATTCTGCCAGCACCAGCGCATCAGGTCTTCCATATCTTCTTCTGAGGGCTTGCATCACTTCCAACGGAGAAGCTTCGGAGTATAACAGGCTCTTGATAGCTTCTCTTGCGTTGCCCTTCAGTGCTCTTCTTAGTCGAGCCATATTCTGGACGTCGTTGAACATCGGTGCTGTATCTTCGTAGACAAGCTTGAAGGCCAACCATTCGCTGCTGTTGCCGTCGAAGTAGGGTAACTCGTGGATGTACTTCGGCTGTGCTGCTGGTCCTCCTCTTGTGGTAAAGGCTTCTTTCAATGCTGATGCCAACGCTTGAATCTCGATCGTAGCCCCTTTCGTTGAGGAGTTCTCTTCAGGCTTCACCATGTGTGGCTCTTCTGAAGGGTGCTGACCTTGCTTCTTTGGTTGCTCCATGTTGTCATCTTCTATTAGGGATGACTGGATCCATTTCTGCACCTGTGCTGTTCTGTCTTCCTGGTCTTCATCCACGGAGTCCTCATCTTCATATTGTGCCATTTCCAATCTGACACGGGCTAGCTTCGCCGCAGCCTCTGCTTGTTTCAATTCAAGGCGTGCTAATTCTTCTCTGGCTTCTAACTCGCGTCTTCTGGCTGAGGAGCTCGTGGTCTTCGTGGACCTGGCGCGACGACTGACCCCCTTCGGTTCTCGGGTCGTGGCTGAAGCACGCAGACCCTCTTCCGGGCAATCTTCTGGGATCTTCTTTGTCGTCTCCTTTCTTGCGGCATCTTCTGGCTTCTTCTTCTTGTTGTTCTTCTCAGACGCCGCCGTGGTTGCTGTTCCGACCGTATTCTCCGTTATCGTGGTGTCCTCTGTAGCCGTTGTACCCGAAGAAGTGTTCGTGCTCGATGACGCTGTTGTTCCCGATGACGCTGTTGTTCCCGATGTCGCTGACACTGTCGCCGACGTGACCCCTTTTGACCCTGACGCTTCTTCTGTCGCGTCCAATATGGCAGGACGGGACGGGGGACGCGAGGGGGCATCCTTCTGTGACCTGGTTACTCGACTCGGTTGCATCTTGCAGTCTTCTGAATCTTCTGAATCTTCTGGCTTCTTCTTGCAGGGATCCTAGCTCGAAGGACCAACTGTTTCGGACGGCTGGGGTACGATCAGCACCCTTAGTCGTCCTGGGACAATCTCCCAATACGTTTTTTGGCGTATGCTCTGTTTCTTCGTTGCTGGTGACACACGCCACCACGCACCCCTGAATGCGTTGGGTTGGGTACGACGACCGTTGAGGACCTCGGGAGACTGGGACGAAGAAAGAAATAAGAAAGCCGATTTTTTTCCTTGATTTTCCTTCCGCTGATTTCGGCTCCTATCTCTTGCTGTTGCCTCTTCGGTGGCTGTGGTCGGAATGACGACTGAACGAAAGCTAGCGCGGCTTTTATACCGCGCTGCATTACCTTATTGAGGTCCGCGATTTTTGAACCTTTTTTACTTTAATTTTTCCCTAAGCCGAAATCTTTGGAACCTTTATTTTCATGAAATTATACATTTTTCCTTTTACAATTTTTGCGTAAAACCTTACTTATACAGTCCTTTCTTATATAAAACAATAATATTTATACACTTCTGGACACATCTTTTGGCCCACCTTGTATTTTCAGTTTCGTTTGGTCCTAGCTAAAATTTTATATTAGGTCGAGCAAAAACTTTTTATGCAGTTTTGAACCTGGCACATTCACAATTTCATTCAATAGTCTTTTTTTGAATTTCGAACACAGAATTTAAAGAAACAAAAGACAATTTGGAGCCTGTTTGTTGATATCAAACAATCGAATACTAAGAAAACTTGGTTTTATTGGTTTACTTGGATTTAATTCTTGAAAAAGTGATTGATATCTTTGGTTTTGCAACAAACATTACTTATTCTTAACATTAAGGTGAGGTTCTATCAATAATCTATGGATACTTCATCTGAAGTCGCCGCCCAAGCTGTGGCACTTATTCAGGCCGGACACAGCCAAAGAAACGTGAGTGCTCAACTTAATTTAAGTCGATCTGCGGTCCGAAATGTTTATCGGAGGTACCTAGAGACTGGCGGCTTTGTTCGTCGCCAAGGAAGGCCACGATCTCGGGTCACAACTGAAAGGCAGGATCGATTCATCGTGACGACCAGCTTGAGAAATCGTCACCTTACCTCCATTGAGATACAAAACCAACTTCGCGACTTCCACGGAGTATCTGTGAGCGCTCGAACTGTTCGGAGAAGGTTAAAAGAACGCGATATGGTACCACACAAGCCAGCTAATGGCCCCAAACTAACGCGAGCCCACCGAACAGCGCGCCTTCATTTCGCACGCAGTCATTTAAATTGGACACAGCAAGATTGGAGCCGTGTACTCTTTTCTGATGAGTCTAAAATTGTGTTACATGGCAATGATGGAAGGAAGAAGGTCTACCGACGTAAAGGAGAGCGTTTCGCACAATGCTGCTTTGAAGAGAGGGTTGCTTATGGCGGTGGCTCATGGACTGTCTGGGGCGGTATATCCGCGAGCGGCAAAACTCAACTTGAGGTTGTTACAGGACCACGGCTGCCAACATTAAATGCTGAAAGGTACATTCGTGAGTGCTTAGAACCTCACGTGATACCATACGCGGACTATGTGGGCCCAAATTTCCTTTTTATGCATGATAATGCAAGAGCCCATGCGGCCGGCATCGTCAGGGAATATCTTCGGGATGTGAACATCACAGTTATGGACTGGCCAGCCAGAAGCCCAGACATGAACCCCATTGAGCACATGTGGGACGAGCTAAAAAGACGTGTTAGGGCTCGTCAGCCAGTTGCCCAGACGATGCAGGAGTTGAAAACTGCCATAGAAGAGGAATGGGAGATGATCCCTCAAAATTTCATAGAGCGGTTGATAAACTCTATGCCTAATCGTATGAGAGCTGTGGTAGATGCCCATGGAGGCAACACGCGTTATTAAATTAAACCTCTAATTGATAAAACATGTTTTTTATTCAAAAATCAATTGCCTTTAACAAGGCGCATATCCGACTTGTTAGGCGTAGCTCCATGTCGTATGGTATTCTGAATTCAAATTTAAAACAATACGATCGAAAAAGATGGTAAAATGTATCAGGTTTAAAACTGCATCAACAGTTTTTGTTCAATCTAGCAATCATATTTCGGTAGGGGCCATCGAAACCTAAACTCTAAGGTGGGCCAATAGATGTGTCCAGAAGTGTATTATCTAATTGGAACGAAAATTTCTTAGAACAAAAACATACAAAAAACATAGGTTAGAACATTTTCACTATAGAAATTTCCTTATATCTTCTAAACTAATGATTTCCATAAAACAAAAAGAAAAATTAGTTTTGAGACTAAACCTAACTTTTAAAACTAAAATTTTTGAAATTAACACATAAACAAAAAAGTACGTTTTCAAGTTTACGTAATTATACTTTAACACTAACATTTACAAAAATTCCCTTGCAAATTAACTTTAATCAGTCTTATTAGATTAGAATAAGTAACTAGAATCAATCCTAAGTAGTTTCAAGCTAATCATAATTAAAAAAACCATAGTAAACAAAATCTCTTTAAAATTCTAACTAGAAATTTTATCTAATTCGCGACGCGGTACGTTGTATCATGGCGGACCCTCCGCTACTTGTGCTTACGTGCGCCAGATAGGGTCTCGTCGCCGACAATAATGGTTCTTATGTTTAAACAATAACAAACATCGCAACTTCAGTGCGATGTTTGTTATTGTTCCAATTGACAATTTGTTCGCTGACGTCATAACTTTAACTGTATCCTTAACCGCCCACGCTTCGCTGGTTAAAGTTATTGTTAAATCACTTCTGTCAGACGCGTTAAATATCATGTCCCTGCTCCTAACTTTAACTTTTACATTTAACATGACGGTGCAACTGCAGGCAGTCATTCTATAGTCATTGTTAATGTTAGTTAAAATTATCTTTGACGAAAACTATAACGTAGCCCTTGGTGTAACCCACCCTTTAAATATACGTTGCCATCAGCGTGACATCAAACATAGAAAAACAAAAACAAACTGCAGTTTAATACCGAATCTCTTGCACCAAGAGAAGCAGATGCAAAAGTTTTCTATTGACCCTAAGCTTGTCCTATATTACTTGAGCTCAACGCAATATGTTCTCATCTGTTCTCCCATTTCAACCGTCAAGCTATCATTCACCAATCATGATCCATTATCAACAATATTGAATTCCCCACATCCTCAAAAGCAATAAACCAACTAATTATCCCAAATGTTCGCATCTTACAATGAAAACTCCATCTTGAAAGGGTTAAGTATGTAAACGATTTCAAAGGAGATAAGGAGTGTTTAGGCCTATTTCTCCCGGCCCTTATTACCCAAGGGTGGGTTTCCAAGGCCCACTCTGCCAGAATTAGCCGCGGTACGGTTAACTTTTGGGCCTAATTTAATTACTCGGCCAATTACGGCTCATATCGTGTTACGGGTTATGGTCGACGGTATAAAAAAGGGCAAGAAATTTATTACTGTGTTCATGGTGTGATTTTGAAGTTTATTAATAGACCAACTATGTTGGCGTTGGCTTCCAGTTCAACTGGATGCTACCAGTACTACCAGTATCTACTAACCAAATTAAATAATTGATATGTGATAATAATTTTTGTCTAAAAGACTATACAATCCTGGAGTTAACCCCTTTGATAATAACGACTATTTCAAATCGAACGACTACTCTAGCAATCGATACCATCAAAACTTCAATAGTTTCCTAGATTTATCACCAACGACAAAACTGACACTACCGTGTTCAGTTGAAGTAACAAAAACCATTATTACCGAGTTATTGTTCCGCTAACATCTGACTTCAAAACTTATACGTCTAAGTTTAGAGAATTATTTCTCTATAGAGAAACTATTATTGAAAAATCAAACTTCAGTGACTTTCTCGAAGTAGCGGAGTAGACTGCAGCAGTTGCATTTAAAGCTAACTTCATACTATGTTTAGATCCAGAGATCGGAACGGAAAATTATTTTGATATAAGATGGTGGATATAAAGTTTTAGCACGGGCAGTAGATCTACAAATATATCTACATAACCACCATCTACATAATTATATATATGTATAAGATGAAATTGAATTCATGGGCATCCTTTTAAGAACAGTTACATTATGAACAGTTTTTTTCTATGGGACCAAACCAGAAATCGCGAAAAAAAAATTTGCTGTTCCCTAAATTTATGTTCGCATAACTCGTCAAAATGTGGGAACAGCTGTTGTTTTTCGTGATTTCATGTTTGGTAAAAGTGGTTCATAATGAAAAATACAATGAACACTTTAAAAGGATGCTCATACACCATCTTCATATTATAGTATCATGACGGCCGAGATTCTATATGCAGTCTGTGAGTCAACTACACGCAGAGGGCATACGGCGCTCTACGCGTACAATACAATAATGCTTTCAGGGTGTTGATGTGGTTGCCGCGCTACTGCCAGTGCTTCCGGCGTGTTCGCAGAGGCGAGAATAGATAGCTGTCACGCCATCATGTGAAAGCGTGGCGCTTCCATTATGCGCAGGTTACACGCCAGCCCCAACAGCAGTGAACCGCATCCTGAAAACTATAGCTGTTAAGGCCTTCAAAAACCATGCACAATAGCATACTGTGCATGGCACCTAAAATATATAACAAATTGCCTAATTCTATTAAAGATTATAATTTATTGCAGTTTAAACGAAAATTATATAATTTATTAATCCAAAAATGCTATTATTCAATTACTGAATTTCTTTCTGACAAAAATATTTAATTGACAATTTGATTATTTATTTATCTGACATTACTTTATATAGCTTCATGTACTTTGCATAATAATATAATATATTTAAGTAATAATGAACGAATTTTCATAAAAAAGTGTAAGCCTAATGGGTAGTTTTTTGAGCACAATGTTGTATTTTATAAGACCATGTAACCTCACCAAAAAACACAATAAAAGATTTGAATTGATTTGATTTAGGTGGGGCAGCCCCGTACTGGGACATTGGATACGACTACATGCCACTGTGGCGTAGTAATTAATAGTTTGTGCTGTTTTTCTGGTAGATGTAAATACTAAATTCTAAGTCGTGTGTATACTATCAAGACTACGTTTGGGTCCGAAATAAAAGATTTTTAATTTTTTTTTTTTTTTTTTTTTGTTACATCGTGGTGACTCTTGTGTATGTAATTTAAAACGCATATCAGACACATCACTTGATACGTTTCCAAAGAATGTTTTTCTGATGAAAAATCTGTTTCATTTGTTTTTACAACAAGGGCTACAGTTAAAAAAGCATATTAAGTAAACCTTTTTCCACAAAGACAGAGTTGGTTTTCTTCAAAAATAATTACAACAAAAAAAAAAAAGCCAATCCCGAGGATGGAAAGCTCATATACAACATTATAAGCATAAGGAAAGAATGTAAATTAATCATGAACATGACCGCAAAGGAAACATTGTGGGTTATGAGGATATCCGCAACCCTTTAATCATAATACCTAAGCGTGTTTAAATGATAAATGAAAAGGGGTGGGCGTCGCTATTTATGTGGTGTATCTATGAGCGATGAGAGATCGAGGCACATTTAAGGCGACGATAAACAACTTTCAATGATTTTAATTTTTAAACTGAAGCTCACGTCTAAACGAGTAGTGTCAATGATTTAAAAAAAATATATGCTAAATTAAAGTATTTTCTTAATAATTTATTATGTAAATATTCAGGATCATATTTATATTCCATACTATAATTAATTTGTAAAGTTATATCGTGGAAAAAATCTGAGAATCACGCAAAAACTATCAAGCGTATTTTTATGAAAGCTGTCGCGCGACACGTGGTGTGTTTGTATCACGTGTCGCGCCTGTTTAAAGGAGCCTTAAATTAATTAATAGATCTTTACCTATGAAATTGCCGTTTTGTATGAAAAAATTTAAACGAATTTTTTTCATGCATTTTTTATTTGTATTAATCGAAGTAATCACCCATGCTATCAATGCATCTTTGCCAACGCAGTGGCAGTTTATTGATGCCCTTCTTAAAGAAATCAGCTGGACGGGAGGCAACAAATTCTTCAAAGGCATTTTGTACTGCCTCTCGGGTATTGAATTTTTTTCCCGCCAAGAAGTTATCCAAATTCTGGAAAAAGTAGTAGTCTGTAGGCGCAAGGTCTGGTGAGTAGGGCGGATGACGGAGAGCTTCCAACCCCAGTTCTTGCAACTTGGAGACCGTCTGCTGTGCAGTATGAGGTCGCGCGTTGTCGTGCAGGAGCAGCGGAGATGAGCGATTGACCAATGCTGGTTGGAGATGTGCCAGCTTCTCCATCATTGTGTTCAGTTCTTCACAGTACACATCTGAAGTAATGCTCACCCCATTTGGTAAGAAGCTGTGATGAATCACACCGGCGCTAGACCACCAAACAGTGACCATCACTTTTCTAGGGGTAAGTTTTCGTTTAGGGCATTATTTAGGTGCTGAACCAGGATCCAACCAACTTGCTGAGCGCTTGCGGTTATCAAACAGAATCCATTTTTCATCGCAGGTAACAATGCGGTTCAAAATTCCTTCATTTGTGTGTCTGTTGAGCAGTGCAAGGCACGTCTCGACCCGTACTTCGCCCTGGCGATCATGACCTGGTGATCATGATGAGCTTGACAAATGGGTGCCCCACGAACTCAGTGGGGCACCCATTTGTCAAGCTTTTGTACCTTGCCAATTTGACGCAAATGGACCAATATTGTTTTGACGCTAACGTCGAAAGCTTCTGCTAATTCAGCCGTAGATTGTGTATCATCAGCTTCCACAATCGCCTTTAATTCGTCATTGTCGACCAAAGTCTTCGGACGACCGCGAGGTTCATTTTTCAGGTCGAAATTTCCAGAACGGAAGCGAGCAAACCAATAACAAGTGGTGCGTTGGTTTGTAGTGTTAGCTCCGTAAACGTCGTTGATGTTGCGTGCCGCTTGTGCCGCGTTGCTGCCACGACGGTACTCATATTCCATAATTACTCGAATTTTTAACGTATCCATAATGACGAAAAAGATTGAAATGCGATGAAAATGTAACACTAATCAATAAACAAATGACTACTTTTGGAAAAAAAAATCCATGTTTTTAAAATAAAATTAATTTGAAATTAAAATTCTTAGCCAAACAAAAATTATTTTGATTTGAAATGGCCAGTACTGCAGAACGGCAATTTCATAGGTAAAGACCTAATATTTATCTTTTAGTATACGTGTTTTATTAAAATACCGTTTGTTTTATGTATAATAAATTAATAATGCGTGTAATTTGGGCCAGCGCTCTTTGATGCGCAGGTCCTATTAGACTGTTACTGGCTGGACATACGACGCGTTGCGTGAGCTCAATACAGAACATGCAAGCTAATCACTCAAGGCTATTGGCATATATCTGCGCCTTAACTATGTGGAGGTCATGTTGCTTTAATGGGTCTTTGGTACATTTTGTTTGAGAATGCCTCAAGAAAATGATGAATAAACTTGATATATAATTTTTTCGCATAATTATATATAGGGGGCTCGTGGCTAAATAATAACAGCTACATGGGTCGATCGAAGGTTAAACTACGCTTCGTGGATGAGTAACCATCCTTTTCGTATCGAGACTCCTCCGTGCCTCGGAAAGCACGTTAACCCGTTGGTCCCAGCTATCATGCGTAAATTTTTGATAGTAGTTACGGATATTATAGTCAGACCTCCAAAAATCTGACAACCAGTCTTGCTAAGGGGTATCGTATTACCCAGTAACTGGTTTGTGGAGGTCAGATAAGCAGTCGCTCCTTATAAAATACTGGTAATCAGCTGCATCCGATTAGACTGGAAGTCGATCCATAGTTGAGTAAAGGCTAAGCAGATTGATTTGATCTTATATAGCCTAGTTTATAATAAACATATCGCCGCCCTAGTGCTTCAATGGCCAACCGACCATTTTTTTTGGAAAAATTACTTTTTAATGTAGGTATAACTGTAGAAAAAGTCTTTTTCTATAGTTAGGTATATTAGTTATACTGTAGTAATTTTTCCAAGAAATGTTCGGTTGGCCATTCAAGCACTACAGTAACGATATGTTTTAGTAATTTTATTTTGTGGTTATTAGTATCAATATTGATTTGGATCCTCAAATTTATTGCTTTATCTTATTATCTAAAAGGGGTAGTCGCTGCTATTCACGTTGTATCTATAAGCGATGAGAGATCGAGTAGACACATTTAACTATGTGGAGGTCGTAGTTGCTTAAATGTAGGGTCTTTGTAAGTCTTTGGTTTTAGAATTAGGAGGCCATTTAAGAGAGTCAATAGAAGGGTATTTTGGAGCGACGGGAGATTGAATGGAAAACAAGTAAAGGAATCAAAATGTTATATCCTAGCTGCCGCGGCTTATTTTTATTTAATTTTTAATTGTTTTTTATATTTTTGTTACGGACGCTTTTAAAGTTCTGCATCGTTCTCACATGTATAATTTTAATATGAATAATGTAACCAATTTATTGTATGCATTTTTGGACCTAAAACAGTGTCTATGGAGTTTCTTGCCCGTTCTTCTCCATAGGTACCTACTACACTTTGAAGTGGGCAACTAGCTTCCATCTTTCTGACCGAACCCTTGACAATTCAAGAGTACCTGCAATTAGTTTAGGTATTTGAAATAAATGCTTTGAGTTTGAATGTTTGCCTAGTTCAAGTGATGTAAGTCAAAGACATACCCGCGTGCGGTTGGATATGTATGTACAGTACGACAACGTTCAAAGGTTCCAACTTTTATCTCCGGAAAAACCGAACTTTAGCGAATAAAATGTGACTATCGACCAATATGCATATGATTTATATTCCCACTTAAACTATTATACATTGAAGCACTGATGCCCGGTTTCTGAGGATATCCAATAGCGCTATTGGTTCGATAACTTGTGAAAGTGCGTTTCCGAACACCGCAATCTAAATATATAAAAGAAGAAACTGACTGACTGACTGACATATCAACGCACAGCCCAAACCGCTAAGTCTAGAGATTCCAAATTTGGCAAGTAAGTTTCTTACGAGGTCTTAGGGTGAACTAAGAAAGGATTTTTCAAAATTCACCCTCTAAGCCGCGGGCAAAAGCTAGTGTAAGATTTATCTTTTTCTTTTTTATCTTTTTTTTTTTTAACTGTTTACAGTTTAAACTTAAATTAACTTAGCTGACTAATGTTGGCCGTTTATCTGATGATTATCTAAGTAAATTATAAAGTTTTTCCTTTTTAGTTTTCCTAAACTACCCCCTAAAGAGGGATTGGGGGTGTCCAAGTTTGTATGGAGTAATTTTAACGCGCGGTCCGATTAACGCGAAATTTAGTATTTATTCTTGAGGCCAAAAATAAAGAATAACGTGTATCAGGGTTTTTCGATAATCAACCCCTAATGGGGTGAAGAGGGGTAATCGATTTTACAGAGCCGGTTTTACTGCAAGGCTTAATAAGGGTAAGATAGGGGTAAGGCTTGATTAACTCGAAAATTGGTGTAAATAATCTTTCAGTCAAATTACGGAAATATCACAAATGGTTTTTTTTTAATTTCACCTCGTGGGGTGAAAACAGGGCATACAGTTTAGACCTATGAAAAATCTTATTCATTTGGTTAATTAAACTTGAATCTTGGCACAAATACTTGCCTAAGCAAGTAATAAAGTTTGTCGTTAATAGTTTTTCCCCCAGAGGGAAGGGTAGAGGGGGAGGGAGGAAGGGAAGGGGGTGATGAAGAGGGAAAGGGGGAAGGGGTGGATGTATTGAGGAGGAAAAGGGGGAAGCGGAGGGTGTGAGGGGAGAGGGAGGAGAGGGGTGGTGAGGAGGAAGAAGGTGAGGATGATGGGGGAGAGGGAGAGGGATAGGCGGGTGTAATAAGGGGGATAGAGTTGAAGAGGGGGAGTGGGTGACAGGAGGAGTTGGTGAGGGTAGAAGGGGAGGGGATAACGGTGAAAGGGGTGTGAGAGGGGGAGGAGTGGGAATGGGATGTGGTGAGTGGGGTAAGAGGGAGAGGCGGATGGGGAGGGTGAGGGGGTGAGAGGGCGCGGTGAGAGGGATGAGAGCGGTGAGAGGGGGAATTCGGGATTTACATTCGGGGATTACAGGCGTGATTTTATGTGATAACTTACTTAAGGTGATATGTTAAAAAACGAACCGGGCGAGAATAAGAAAGTGACAAAGTCAATTATTTCTACATATGAAGAGAGCGCAACAATGCGCTGGAACCAAAATAAAAGCGCTAAATCAGAAAAAAGTTGTTTAAAAATAAATTAAGCTATTTATCATAAATTGTTTCAGCCAGAGTTTTCACGTTTTGAAGATTTTATGTGATAACTTACTTAAGGTGATATGTTAAAAAACGAACCGGGCGAGAATAAGAAAGTGACAAAGTCAATTATTTCTACATGTGAAGAGAGCGCAACAATGCGCTGGAACCAAAATAAAAGCGCTAAATCAGAAAAAAGTTGTTTAAAAATAAATTAAGCTATTTATCATAAATTGTTTCAGCCAGAGTTTTCACGTTTTGAATCAATTTTGCATTGAAATTACTTAGGATTTTAGAATTAAAAAAAAAACATTAAAAAGTAGAGGTCTTTTCGGAATTAAATTCTATCTAGGAACTTTAACCCAATTGTGTTTTCTTTCAGTCAAAGTATTAATCAAATAGTCAATAAACAAGTATATCCAAAAATTAAATCCATACACGCTGTAATAGTGAAATAAATGGTTACGAAAAATCCTGCAATTTATTTTGGTATCGCCTTAATTTCCACTTGTTTGTTGGGTTAACCATTCTACTAAAGGACGGACAAAGGTCTACTGATTGCATTCCAAGTGTGGTTTACTAAGCAGTCAACTCAATGCTTAAGGCAAGTCAACAACACTACAATGTCTTGACAGCTTTAAGACGTGCGGTTGCAGTTGGGTACATTGCAAATTACAGTGAGGACTCTCCTTAAGTCTGTGAACATAATACATTCGTGAACAGATAATGACACTTAAATTATTACATTGTATGACTATCTTTGTCTCAACGCTGATAGCTAGGTCGGTTTCCAGTGTAATCAATGTTTGTTTTTAGTTTTTTAGTTCCGTACCTCAAACAGAAAAAAGGAACCCTTACAGGATCACTTCGTTGACCGTCTGCCTGTCTGTCTGTGTGTCTGTCAGTCTGTCAAGACCCTTTGTTTTAGGAACGCGTGGAGGTATCAATTTGAAATTTATCAAATGCATAGGTCTATATTATGGTCCCTTGGAGCTCTAAAAAATCAAGCTTTTAAATCAACGCAGTAAAAAAAATAAAAAAAAAAAATACTTGTTAGTAAAAAGAACTAAAAAGTTAAAAATAATTTAAACCTGATAAGAAAAATACCATTATATACGTACCTACATTGCAACCTTTAACGATAATTATCCTTCTTCGTCTACATCACAATAATCCCATATCGTACATACCTAATTAAATATTTTTATTAAACCCTAAAACTTTACACCTTGTCTTTAATCTTTGCGTTTTTATCACAGACCCATTTTTTTATAAATAAAAGCGTATTACATTGTTATTGCGAAAAATAATGATGGTGTAATATGCTAAATGTTCTTTAATGTTCCATCAAAATGTAACACGCTTTTATTTTAGTAATAAAAGCTTATTTTTAAAAAAGTTTTTTTCTTTTAATTCTATTTTTATTTTTTTTTTTGTATTTTTGATGCGAGACTGACTACAGCGTAATTCGTAGCGCGTAGCAGTGTTTTTCCGTTATGTAACCCGTAGTACGCTCACAATGTGTTTTTTTGAGCACTTAAAGCTGTATGTATTTTAAGCGTTGTCGCTTGTGGACATCGCTTTCATTAGCAATCTTCTCCTGTCGCTTCTCTAAACGTCTCTTTCTTTGTGTAGTAGTTTCTTTATGTTCATATTGTTCCCACGAGTATAGGACAAAAACAGTCCATCCCCCCAGAGGTCCATTGTAGGGGGATAAGGCCTTCAGTACAACAGGGTTCGCCCTGGTACCCTGAGGCGCAACGTTAGCGATATGACATGTTTATACACCCTCATACCATTCAGCCCTCGGCATGTGCTCACCTTGGCATTGGGTCATTCATCTAATCAAAGACAGAATCCACATTTATAACAAACGGAACGAACGAAGGAACGAACTTATTTTCCCAAAGATAGGGTAGCATATTCACGTCCACCAAACCACCACCACTCACCACACCACCCATCAAGAACGGTCCACCCATCAAGACGAATCAAACTCGACGCGGTTGTGTCGTTTAATTACTGAGTTCCTATGGCCATCTTCCAGCTCCATCATCAGACCCTGGTTACCATCTAGCACCAAAGTACTCGTCAAGATGAATCATACGCGCCCAAACTCGATGGGGTTGCGTCGTTCAATTACTGAGTTCCTATGACCATCTTCCAGCTCCATCATCAGACCCTGGTTACCATCTAGCACCAAAGTACTCGTCAAGACGGATCAAACGGGTTCAAACTCGATGGGGTTGTGTAGTTTAACTACTGAGTTCCTAAAGCCACCTTCCGGTTCCATTATCAGATCAGCTTCATGTCGAAATAATTTTGCATTGTCATCCGATTTACACATACATGCAAAATTTCAGCTCAATCGGTAACC
The DNA here is from genome assembly GCA_946251885.1 of Cosmia pyralina. Taxonomy (NCBI): domain Eukaryota; kingdom Metazoa; phylum Arthropoda; class Insecta; order Lepidoptera; family Noctuidae; genus Cosmia; species Cosmia pyralina. The sequence continues at coordinate 22,139,269 of OX276346.1, forward strand.
GGGAAGTGGATCAAATTTAACTTGCAAACCGTTGGTATTCAAAAAATACTTCAAATTAGATCATGAAACTTTGCATACTAACTGAACTAACTATAAATCAGATCTTATGTTTTTTATTTTTTTCAAATTACCATTATTTTTATCGTAAAAAGCAATTACCTAAACTATCGGCACCCAGCACCGCACTCAGTCTCGTTCTCACTCAGTCCGCGAGCAGTATCATGCGAGCGAGATATAAAAGCTGAGGTAAGTTAGTATGGGTTCTTAAGTCTCAGTACCTACTCAAACACTTCACTAATTGCACACAGCAAAACTAATTGCACTTAACGTTCCAATCATAGCTAACACTAATGATCATTATCAAGTGTCATTAACACAAATGTATGTAAAATTCAATTATCCGTAGTCATCCATTTTGGCGTCAACATTGTGTTCATTGTATGTCGCGGATATGGAGCGCAGGGTTATCACAATACTTCATTAAATTGATTTCATTTCAGTACGTCAGGGTAATAGTTATTGAATCAAAATCAACCAATATTTGAGTAGATTGGTAGTTTATGAAGCTGAAATAGCAGACGCTTTGTTATATACTAGGATGGGGTTCCATGATTATTACATATTATTTACTAGCTGTGCCCGCGACTTCGTTAGCGTGGAAGTCGTAAGATACACAATATACTAAAATAACAGCCACATTTTAATAAAACTCCCTCGTCCCCCGACCCGCTGCGTTGCATCGCCCGCCCGCGCTATTACTTCGTTTTCGCTTAGCGTTCTTTCAGAGTTTTTTTTTCTTTTTACTCGGTTCCTAATAGTCGTAGCGTGATGTTAAATAGCCTATCTCCATCCTCAAGAATTGGGCGTGTGAAGTACCATCTAGTTTTGATCAAATTCAGTTTACTTAGCAACAGCTGGCTGGAAAGCACAGCTCCATAATTATGATCACGTTATTTCTTGCTTACAAATAATCCCGGCTCGTGTTTCCCACACAACGTTTTTCTTCAAAAACCTCATCTACAATACATAACCACATCAGTTACTTGACATCACAGCCTAATAATTCTCCCTGCGCGCACTAAAATCAACGCCACCAGTCCAACCACAGCACCATTTAACACCCTACCCACTGTGAATATTAAATCAACACGTCGGTAGCCCTGTACTCTGTGGCATGGACACATATCTGGGTCGACGTCACGCTCACGTCCTCCTACACAATAGATTGGAAAATGTGCGTCATTTCATTATAGTCGTCATACAGTAAAGGGAGACATATTCCTCTGTAGTGTTAATCTGACACTCGCAGTGCTATAAATAAAGATGTTGACTCTGTAATTAAGTTTTTCGTAATTATACCAGTTATCGATGTTACCTTATTTGTATATACTGCCAATAATGTGACTGAAGTTATTCATATATTGACTACAACGCATGAGCGTCGATCTAATGGCCTTACATTGGATACAGGAACGAGCGATTTGTTTGTCTCTTTATAAATTAAGTCATGAAAATTAGTGCAAAATAAAAAAAAACAAATACTTAATTCATTTAAAAAGTTGAGCGAGAGCGAGAGATCAACAAACGAAAGTTTAATTGGAAAAAGTAAACTAATTTATGTTATGAAACGCAAACAACTCGGAGTGATACATAAAGATATAAACTGCGATTTCATTACCTTCCTTGTCGCCTACCTATCTTGTTTATAATAAAAATACAAATGAGAATATAATTAGGAAGTTGTAGGTGGATTACTTAATTGGAAAAGAATGATCAAATGTGATGAAACTGAGTTCTTAGGCCTCACAGTTATCGCTAGAAGTAAGTGGCGACTAAAGAATCTTATTAATAGGTCTTTACCTATGAAATTGCCGTTTTGTATGAAAAAATTTAAACAAATTTTTTTCATGCATTTTTTATTTGTATTAATCGAAGTAATCACCCATGCAATCAATGCATCTTTGCCAACGCAGTGGCAGTTTATTGATGCCCTTCTTAAAGAAATCAGCTGGACGGGAGGCAACAAATTCTTCAAAGGCATTTTGTACTGCCTCTCGGGTATTGAATTTTTTTCCCGCCAAGAAGTTATCCAAATTCTGGAAAAAGTAGTAGTCTGTAGGCGCAAGGTCTGGTGAGTAGGGCGGATGACGGAGAGCTTCTAACCCCAGTTCTTGCAACTTGGAGACCGTCTGCTGTGCAGTATGAGGTCGCGCGTTGTCGTGCAGGAGCAGCGGAGACGAGCGATTGACCAATGCTGGTTGGAGATGTGCCAGCTTCTCCATCATTGTGTTCAGTTCTTCACAGTACACATCTGAAGTAATGCTCACCCCGTTTGGTAAGAAGCTGTGATGAATCACACCGGCGCTAGACCAACAAACAGTGACCATCACTTTTCTAGGGGTATGTTTTCGTTTAGGGCATTGTTTAGGTGCTGAACCAGGATCTAACCAACTTGCTGAGCGCTTGCGGTTATCAAACAGAATCCATTTTTCATCGCAGGTAACAATGCGGTTCCAAAATTCCTTCATTTGTGTGTCTGTTGAGCAGTGCAAGGCACATCTCGACGCGTACTTCGCGCAGGCGATCATTGAGTTCGTGGGTCACCCATTTATCAAGCTTTTTTACCTTGCCAATTTGACGCAAATGGACCAATATTGTTTTGACGCTAACGTCGAAAGCTGCTGCTAATTCAGCCGTAGATTGTGTATCATCAGCTTCCACAATCGCCTTTAATTCGTCATTGTCGACCAAAGTCTTCGGACGACCGCGAGGTTCATTTTTCAGGTCGAAATTTCCAGAACGGGAGCGAGCAAACCAATAACAAGTGGTGCGTTGGTTTGTAGTGTTAGCTCCGTAAACGTCGTTGATGTTGCGTGCCGCTTGTGCCGCGTTGCTGCCACGACGGTACTCATATTCCATAATTACTCGAATTTTTAACGTATCCATGATGACGAAAAAGATTGAAATGCGATGAAAATGTAACACTTATCAATAAACAAATGACTACTTTTGGAAAAAAAAATCCATGTTTTTAAAATAAAATTAATTTGAAATTAGAATTCTTAGCCAAACAAAAATTATTTTGATTTGAAATGGCCAGTACTGCAGAACGGCAATTTCATAGGTAAAGACCTAATATAAACGCGAAAGTTTGTGAAGATGGACGGATGCATGTTTGTTACTCTTTCACGCATAAATACTAAACGGATTTTGAAGAAATTTGGCAAACAGATAATTGTAAATCTGTATTTACACATGGTATATTTTTATCCCGATATTCTTACGGGTTCGAGACTTACGCGGGTGAAACCGTGGGGCGCTGCTAGTATTATAAATGCGAAAGTTTGGATGCACGCCAGAACGGCTGAACTGATCTGGATGAAATTTGGCGCAGAGATAGATTATAGTCTGAAATAGCACGTATAGGCTACTTTTATTCCTGAAAAATTACAGTTCCCGTGGGATAATTTCAGACATCTACGTGGGCGAACCTGCTGGCAGAAGCTACCGTTCTCAAACTAATGACAACATATAGTTTGATCTTTTTTCCAAGTGCTAACTATCATTATAGAGTTCTATGCATAGATATAGGAAAGAATTTGTTCTTTACTGTTTTTTATGGTTCATGTGTGATCTACAATATTCACTAGTCTGAGATTGACATGATGAGACAAGGTTCTCCCTTGCGACGCCATATTTCCAAACAAGTAAATTCAACCCCATCCCGGCTGTCCTCATAAAGAGATGTGATCGTTTCATATTTAAATTACGAATTATAAGCTACAGTGCTCACACGCAGGGGTGCGGTCGTAATATGTTACCCATATCATCTTGAGAGCATTACTAAATAGATCTAACATTTGCATTCCTATGTTTATATAGGACAGCAACTGTCTGAGTTTGTGGGAAGTGTAAGTACTCGTTGGGATGTGAATTTAGTGAGTACACGAGTCAGTAAAATAAGGAAATTGTCGGCGCTGTAAGGGTTACAAGTTTGAAAGACGTATCTAGTGAACTACTTATTTAATAATATATCATATATGAAAAACACGGTGGACCGATGACCTTGTTAAGGCCACAGGAATCCGCTGGATGCGTGAAGCACAGAACTGATCGAAATGGCGGTGCTTGGACAAGGCAGCAGTGGACGTCTTTCGGCTGAAATGAATGAATGATGATCATAGGCCCGAAAGTCGAGAGGTTCTCTTCTAAAGCACTAGGTTTTGAGTTGATAACCTAAGAAACAACAAATGACTCATGTCGATTTTGGCTTACCAACTTATGTAATTGTATATTCAACTAAAAGTGGAAAAATAAATTTACTTTAAAAAAAGGGGAAAACTGACTTCAAAACCAAAAACGAATAAAATAACTTTCATAAATAACCTAACAGCTTCTGAAGTCGGTGTCTTCAATTCTTCAATGCACCTTAGCTTGGCACCGACTTCAGAAGCTGTTAAGTTTTTTATGAAAGTTATTTTATTAGGTTTTGGTTTTTGAAGTCGGTTTCTACATTTTTAATGTAAATTTTTTGACATTATTATTGTCTTCATTATTCCGTAGGTACGAGTCCCCGAACACGAGTTTGTCTCATCACTAACATCGTAAAATGTCGGCAACGAGCCCGCTATCTCTTCACACTCGCAGTTTTCTTTGTAAACGCAAAAATATATGAAACATTTATGTCCCATTGGTTTTTTATGGTTCACTCATGTACCAAAACGAGAGAATTACTCTCTTTTACTAAGTTCATGAACGTGTAACGATGTTCTAGAGGTACTGATTAATTTTTATATATTTTTAGGGTTCCGTACCTCAAAAGGAAAAAACATTCTTTAGTAATGTCAGGGAAATCAATTGTTAAGCTAAATTGTTGAAAGTAGTAAAAAATTACACGGCAAATTGACGTAGGCTGTCAATTTTAAACTCATTCAATTATTTTCCCTGAATAAGCTTAGATAAGCGACATTTATTATCAGGTGCAAAGCCTCAAAAAATTAATATTATTTACTAGTTTGACAATTGATTAGACACTCGCGCGACCATTGCATGAAAGTGAGCCCGAGCGAAAACCCAGGATTGTCCGAGTGCACGAAAGTGAGCCTGCACGGACAATGACAGCGCGCGTTCCGGCTCTTACTTTTTTATTTTTAGTAATTTTGTGTACGGACCCACCCCTTGCGTTTTAGGTTCTTTAGAAAGGTGGTTATGTGCAGCATATTTTTGCCAAATACCGTGAGGTTGTATCGGCATTACGAATAAAGTTAGTCTGGGGTTGAAAAAAAAATATGCGGCGCGGAAGCGCGCGGTCGTTTTTTTACCGAGATTATTGTTCATATTTCAAAACTTTGGAAGAACAAAGGTAAATATTATGATGTCATTTTGAAATATTATTTTAATTGGTTTTTATTGGCGGTAATATAAACAAACTCTTTATTTTATTTTTTTTATTGAAAAAAAAACTAAGTCATCTATTGTTCTAAATCAAAATTCGTAATCTAGCCTAGTCTATCCACTATAAGAAACAGTAATTACTTTCATAGCGATTCATAGGAATGTTTTGTGTACAAGCCGTGTATAAGTGGCCAGGCGCCCCGTCGCGCGCCGACAAAAAATCTCAAGGACAATCCTAATGACGTCGCGCGGGGAGCGGGTTTTTTCAAAAAAGCATCTTTTGCATTTTCACTTTTACTTTCAAACCTGTTTTTTGCCAAAGGTTTTTGGTATCATAGTGACTGCAGAACACTGACTCCTAAGTAACAGGATCTCCTAGTTTGGGAGTCGGGGTTTACTCTATTTGTATGACCTTTATTCATTGAAATTCTTGGGACCTATTTTTTAAGCATTGTTTTTTTTTATTTTTATTTAACATTCTTGATTTGGTTCCGTATGAGCGAGAGAGGTGACAAAATGCGACAGCCCTCTTAATAACTTTTTATTGTTCGTGATGATAAGACAACGCATTTCCACTCAAAATCAAAATATTTTATTTCACATAAACCTACCTGGGCACTTAGAAAACGTCAGAAGCTAGGTGCACGGTTCCAAATTGGTCGTTTCCTATGGAGAAGAGCCGGCAAGAAACTACATGGTTACTCTTTTAAAAATAATTGGCTTTTCAATATTTTCAAAAAACAGTATTAATATGTATAGGAGGACAATGTAGGCCTTTTAACAACTAACAGGTACTTAACAAAATAGAAAATAGTCAACAAATGTACCTACAGTCTACTAGGCCTGCAACGATCTTACATTCACAAAATAGAAAATAATCTATTTAGATGATTAATAAAGGAATAAAAATAAAAATCTGTGACATGACACAAATGACATGATTGCCATTACAACTACAGTAACAAATCTGAATAAATGTCATGTTCACAAATATAAATCTGAATAAAATCTTGTTAAAATTAGAATTGTATTTATATAATGTCAAATAGTGAGATGATTAATAATAATCTATTATATCAAGGAAGAATGTAAAAAATAATACTTATAAAAAAAATAAGCATCGTAATTTGGGAGCAGTTAATAGCTAATTAAATATGCCGTTAGTGAGGTACCCAACAGGGAAGCCACATGTGCAGAAGGAATAATTTCCAAACTTTCTTGTCTTCAACGTAGTCTGTAATCTTATAATATGGTTTTTTGATAAGGACACGTTTAATGTTGGTTTTGATCTTTCCATCACTAAGTTCTGTAACCGACTTTGGCAACTTGTTATAAAAGTGGATAATGTTTATATAAAATGACTTGCTTGTTTTAGTTAATCTAAATTTGGGCATCATGATTCCATGTTTACTACGTGTATTTATGTTATCAAAATCGCTTTTTATTTTAAAAAGTCCCAAGTTTTTGCGAGCATATAAAATGCTTTCTAATATGTAAAGAGAAGGCAGAGCTAGTATATCAATCTCTCGCTCTGATACCACACTACCCATAACACTTCTACGTATATTATATCTACATACGTTTTTAAAGTATTAGGGTCAGAATGACGTCAAGCTAGCAAGTTGGTCGAGTGTCGCCGTGCCTTAGCATAACAATTTCAGCTTATGCAAGTCTAGAGTAGGTATTGGTTTGACCTATACACAGCCATAGGTTTTATGTATTTAGATCTTTGCTCGCCTTGTAAGCTGATAAAAACTTTTTTACAAAAACTTCCGAAATTAAAGTTATTTTTTACTTTGTAGTATTGTTTTTGGAAGTCGCTTGTATTTTTTTGTAAAAAAGTTTTTATTTTTCACTTTTCAGTTGTGTACCTACCCCACACAAATTGTAATACCACTACCTGCAAAACAAACTAGAACATCATCCATGTAAAAGTGAGGAAAAAATACGTATTATTGAAGCTAACTCAAAAACTACCCAAGCAAAGTTAATCAATTTTATATGGGACCAACTGTGATGACCAACCCCTCTGGAATAAAACAAAAAAAATCCAAATCGGTCCAGCCATCTTCGAGTAATCGGGGAACATACATAAAAAAAAAATAAAAAAAAAAAAAAAAAGGTTCCGACGAATTGAGAACCTCCTCCTTTTTGAAGTCGGTTAAAAAGACAAGAATATACGATGTTATGTCTTCTATAACTATACATTTATTAGAAATTAAAGTCGCCTGCCCGTGTGACCACTTTGTTTACTATACTACAATTTTAATCATAATTTTGAGAATTGATTCTGGAAAGCTTATGTGCATTATACATTAATTTTAAACTAACTAACTATACAAATACATACAAACAGAAAAGGACACATAGGCGTCAAAGTACTCGTCCGCATCGCTGTCATGTAATCATAATTTTGAAAATTGATTCTCTTATGTGTATTATACTTACATTAATTTTAAACTAACTAACTATACAATTATATACAAAAACAAAAAGACACTTAGGCGTACAAAGTACTCGTCCGCATCGCTGTCATCTGGAAACGTGCCCGAAGACTGGCAGCAATGCCACTTTGAATGGCAATGCTAATTTTTTGGCCAGAGGACGAGCCAGCCCTCTGGTCACGTGAAGTCTCGACCAGTCGGCGAGAAATATCCTTAAGAAGGAGACGCTAATTTAAATTTACACATATTAGAGACATCTAGATGTTTTTTTTTCAAATCCTAACTTTTTAATATTATAAATGCGAAAGTGAATTTGTTTGTTTGTTACGCTTTCACGATAAAACGGCTCAACGGATTTAGATGAAATTTGGCACATTAGACATGACCTAGATTAGGAAATAGGATACTTTTTATCCCGGTAGTACGTTCCCGTGGGATAATTTCCGACATGCACGCGGGCGAAGCCGCTGGCACAAGCTAGTCGTAATTACATGCGAAGCAGGGACGCGTCGCTAGTTCTAAATATGTAAATTACATTTTTCGATTAATTTTCACTCCATTAATTGGTCTGTGATTTCCATTTTACCTGGGAGTGCCTTGGGATTATCACTCTTAGGTTCATTTTAGGAGAACAATTCATTTTAAATGATTAGATTTTATTTGATAGCCATGAAAAACAGCAGAAAATATTTCTCTTGACTTTTTACTCGAAATTAATTAATCTAAAATTTTACTTACACGATACCATTCTAAATTGAATAATCTAATCCTTGGAAATAAACAGAAGATTCCTTATACTTCAAGATATATTGGTAAAGTAATACCAATGAAGTAACAACTCGACGTCGAAGTAATTAAAGTTAGGAGATATGATCAAATATCGTACGCACAACTTTGACGGATTCAATATGTACCTACTTAATCATATTAAAAAGTAGTAATATTATATTTATACGTATTTATAGTAGTAGAGGAGCTCGTGGCTAAGTAATAACAGCCGCACGGGTCGATCCATCAGGTTAAGCTACGCTTGCCGGGGTCGGTCCGTGGATGGGTGACCATCTTTACATACCGAGACTCCTCCGTGCCTCGGAAAGCATGTTAAGCCGTTGGTCCCGGCTGTCATTCGTGGATCTTTGACAGTCGTTACGAGTCGTCAAAAGCCCGAAAGTCTGACAACCAGCCTTACCAAGGGGTATTATATTACCCAGTTTATGGGTTGTGGAGGTCAGATAGGCAGTCGCTCCATGTAAAATACTGGTATTCAGCTGCATCCGGTTAGACTGGAAGCCGACCCCAACATAATTGGGAAAAGGCTTGGCATATTGATTGACGTATTTATAGTAGTAGGTAAGTACTAATTATTTGTTTAAGTGCTTCTTGAAGTTATTTAATAAAGTGTTTAAGGAAAGGGACCATTTCTAAGCGCAAGACTATCGAAACCTTTTTAGGGTTCCGTACCTCAAAAGGAATAAACGGGTAATAAACTTATAGGTTCACTTCGTTGTCCGTCCGTCCGCCTGTCTGTCTGTATGTCAAAACCCTTAATCATAGAAACGCGGGAAGGTATCAAGTTGAAATTAATATCAAATTCTATGGTCCCTTGAAGCTCTAAAACAACCAAGCTTCTAAATCAACGCAATAAAAAATACGGCACATAACACATCATATGCCTAGCCTTTTCCCAACTACCGATGTTGGGTTCGGCTTCCAGTCTAACCGGATGCAGCTGAATACCAGCATTTTACATGGAGCGACTGCATCTGACCTCCACAACTCAGTAACTGGGTCGCGGACAAGGTCGCGGGCTAGCGGGGTAGCGGGGTAGCTGGTTATACATAAGGGACCAAAACGCAGTCAGATGCAACAAAATTACCTTTAAAAACAACCTACAACTATAATTGGGGCGTAGGCAGAAAATAACTAATCAATATTTTCAAAATCAAAATCAATCTGCCTAGTCTTTTCCCAACTATGTCAGCTGAATACCTGTATTTTACATGGAGTGAAAGCCTATCTGACCTCCACAACACAGTAACTGGGTAATACGATACCCCTTGGTAAGACTTGTTGTCAGACTTTCGGGCTTCTGACGACCCGTAACAACTGTCAAAGATTCACGAATGACAGCCCGGACCAACGGCTTAACGTGCTTTCCGAGGCACGGAGGAGACCCGGTATGTAAAGATGGTCACCCATCCACGGACCAACCCCGGCAATAATATATAACAATATAATAATATATAATATGCGACATATTTTGATACTTGCTGTTGGAACTACAATGATAACACTCTACCTGGCAGCTTTGTTATTTCTAAGTTAGAATATTGTTTAAATAATATTGTGACACACCCTGTGACATACTTACTTCTGTCTAAAAGTGTCTACCCGTATGTTAATATATAATCAAATCTATCATCTCAAGGCCTTTAATCTTCTCCAAGTGCCAGGTAGCCATACTCTCTAATATTCGCAAATAAATCAAAACCTATATAGGAGGGTACTTCCCGTTGACCTAGAATCATAAAATTTGGCAAGAAGCAGGTCTCACAGCACAAGTAGGTAAAGGAAAACGTCTGAAAATCGTTAATTTGTTGTTTCACAACACGAAAAACATTTTTTTGGCGATTATAAAATACAAACTTACATTTGCTGTTGGAGAGTTGACTACTCGTGACTTATATCGATGTATGGGAGAATTTTTTTTCAAGTACAGTGTTAAGTTTGTTCTTGGGATATTTTTACCCCAACTACAGAACCCTATACCTATATTGTGCGTGGTCCGACAGGCATTTGGCCGGTTTTTGTTATATTTTTTGGTAGGTAACGCTCCCGAATCTTAACAAAAAGAAAACAATCTTGTTAATCTCTAGATAGCCGACAAGGAGGAGCTCGTGGCTAAATAATAACAGCCGTACAGGTTGATCCATCAGGTTAAGCTGCGCTTGCCGGGTTGGTCCGTGGATGGGTGACCATCTTTACATACCAAGACTCCTCCGTGCCTCGGAAAGCACGTTAAGCCGTTGGTCCCGGCTGTCATTGGTGGATCTTTGACAGTCGTTACGGGTAGTCAGAAGCCCGAAAGTCTGACAACCAGTCTTACCAAGGGGTATCGTATTACCCAGTAATTGGGTTGTGGAGGTCAGATAGGCAGTCGCTCCATATAAAATACTGGTATTCAGCTGCATCCGGTTAGACTGGTAGCCGACCTCAACATAGTTGGGAAATGGCTAGGCAGATTGATTTCTAGATAGCCGACAAGGGCACTCATTTCAAAATAAACCACCACGATTACATTCCACAAAAGTTCAATTACTTTAAAAAAAAATATAAATCTCTCATATTTATAAAAGACCGGGCGGCATCTCGTTTAAATTGCATCTTCAATAAGACATTTGCACAAAGCCAATGAATATCAAAGTACCAGAAATTCATAACATAGAGAGGGGCTATTATTCTTTTCAGCGTCCCGGCTTCCCTCAGATTTGTACCCTTCATTCCCAAAAAGGGCTTTTGTTTGATTTAACGACGGTGAGCACGCATTTGGCCCTTGTTCCGGGATTTGGAGTTCCGGACGTCCGAGCCACAGCCGCGTATTTTTTTTTTCTTTATATTTAAAGAGTTTCCATTAAGGCTTGTTAAACACCTGTACCTCGGAAATCCTCTCTTTGTCCTGATGTAATGACACCTTCTTAATCCCAAGTTTAAACAAGTCTGTCTTTATTTGTACAAAGCTCAATTACGGAGAAACTTAGATTTCTTTCAGTTGGCGCTACAGGAATTATTGTCCCGTGAAACAGATTATTGAGATTGCTTACAACTGTAAAAAAAAAATGAAGATGAAAAGGGTAAGCCAAGCTGTTACGTATTAAATGTTCAAAGGTGAACCGATGACGAATAATTTTAGCAAAGTACAAATCCATATTCTATACACTACTATTTTTTAATTAGTACAAAAAAAAATGGGGCTCTATCCGTACCCGTTACTGATCATATTTGTGTAGTCAAAAATCAAAAAAATGAAATTCCAAAATTGTCCACGAAAATTTGTCATAATTGGTAAATTCATAAATTTCATAATTGAATCAATCATTCATAACAATTGCAACTAGAAAATACTACGCGCAGTGCTTTTCCATGATTAATGAATAACTACTATGTAGCCTGTACAATATTTCCATAAACTGAGTGACATTTTGGGATATAAACAAACGCTAATAACTTTGCTGTTTATGAATATTATTTATTGGGACTTTACATATATAATAACAAGACCTTCTCTAATAAGCCCTTTAAGTATTTGTACTAGTTAAAAATTAGTGGTGTATAAAACACATCTATTTTATGCAATTTAGAGTACAGAGTTAAAGATAACATTTATTGCCCACGCATTCTACGAAACTAGGTTATAGTTTGACTGACAGAAATAAAATAACTTAATTTTGACGCACGAGTATTAAACTGCCAGAAGCCTTTATCATTATTGGCAGGCAAGGGTCACTTATATACAGGCTGATTTGCAATCTTTTTGGGGGTAAAACTGTTCATGAATAGAAGCAACTTTTACTATGAGACATCGATATTTTTCTACATATTTCAGAGTAAGTTGAAAAATATGTGATCTTTCATACCCTCATGCGTATTATTTTATACTTAAGAACCCCATAGGTTCACAACTACTATATGCCGGGCAAACACCATTGGATGATAGTATTTTACATTTATTTATATAAACGTTTGTTTTGTTTCTTTTTATTATTTAATATTTGTGGACTTCGAAAGTTTTTTCTTATGTTCAAACGGTGTGCAATCGACGCGTGAGGCCACTGCCTCGAATTTCGCGGGCAGCGGGGCGGTGGCGGCGGCGGCGGCGCGCGGAGGCGCGTCTCGCATTGTCCCGCCCCGCTTCCGCGCCGCTGTTTTCGAGGTCCGGTCCATTTGCTTTTATGCATAAAATCCTGCCGCTCCCGCGCCGCCGCCGCTGCCGCCCCGCTGCCCGCGAAATTCGAGGCCGAGGCCTTAGAAGTAACCAGTCACGCGATTCGCGGGAGGGGCTTTCCCCCGCGATTTTTGCTTGATTGCCCTGTACATTTTTTGTCGGCGCGCGACGGGGCGCCTAGTCACGGCTTGTACACAAAACATTTCTATCAACTAATAGGAAACTGACTGTTTCTTAAAGTGGATAGACTAGGCTAGATTACGAATTTTGTTTTAGAACGATAGATGATTTAGTTTTTTTTCAATACCCATAAAAAGCAATTTGTATTACCGCCAATAAAACCAATTAAAAATTTTTGTAATGTGCATTAATAGACGGCTGCACTAATGTTTTGACTGTTACAAGTATTTCGGTTATCCAACATGTTCGACTGTTCTGATAACGAAGAAATCCAAATGCCTTCATTCAGTATGTAATTACGTGTATGTATGCATAAAATCGATGCATTTTAACCGACTTTTCACTATTTTGAGGGTTATTGTCTATAAAGGAAAAAAGAAAAACAAAAATGACGAAAGAAAAAATAAAGGAATAACAGCAAAAATTGAGAAGGTAAATAAAACATGTTCACAATTTAGACGTCATTACGAGTACGTACTTTTACCCGCTGAAAGATTGCCAATTAATTCAAAGTCAGCCTGTATACAAGCGCCTATTAGTTAATCCAAACGTACGATTTAGATATCAATGAGCATATTGACAGGCACTGGCACAACCTAATCAAGTATTACAACTGAACGTGATGGATGTCGATTCCGATGAACCACTGATTAATTTTAATTGGCTTATTACAAATGATCGAATTGGTAATAGTTTGGGTAATGGGATTTTAGCTTTTAATATTAGGTACTGATTTTAAAAATATGTGAGGAGCTTGTGGCTAAGTAATAACTGCAGTACGGGTCGATCCATCAGGTTAAGCTACGCTTGCCGGGGTTGGTCTGTGGATGGGTGACCATCTTTACATACCAAGACTCCTCCGTGCCTTGGAAAGCACGTTAAGCCGTTGGTCCCGGCTGTCATTTGTGGATGTTTCACAGTCGTCACGGGTCGTCTGAAGCCAGAAAGTCTGACAACCAGTCTTACCAAGGGGTATCGTATTACCCAGTTACTGTGTTGTGGAGGTCAGATAGGCTTTCACTCCATGTAAAATACAGGTATTCAGCTGACATAGTTGGGAAAAGACTAGGCAGATTGATTTTGATTTTGAAAATATTGATTGGTTATTTTCTGCCTACGCCCCAATTATAGTTGTAGGTTGTTTTTAAAGGTAATTTTTTTGCACCTGACTGCGTTTTGGTCACTTATGTATAACCAGCTTCTGCCCGCGACCTTGTCCGCGTGAAATTTCTTGTTCCCCTGACCCATCCCCTCGCATCGCGTCACCTGCCCGTGCTATTACTTCGTTTGAATTTTTCAAATCCGACTATAGTAGCTGCAGCGGGGTTCGACTTTACAGTGTCAAAAAACGCTCCTTAGGAAAACACACCAACTTACTTTCATAAATATCGTGTCAGTGACGTCATTTACTGCCGGTAAATTGCGGACACTATGTGGCAGCCACCACTCTCCTAGTCAACCGTAGGCTTCAGTGATGCTTTGATAATGACATCAACGTTCGTCAAACAATTGAAAATAAAATACGGGAAGCAAAGTTAAAAAATTAAGTCACTACTAGTATCTTTCAAAGGTAAAACTAAAGCGCAGCACAAACACATAAAATTATTGACCGAGCTAGCGAACGTCTCTGCTTTAGGTCTCGCAAAATTTTATTTCTTCTGTCAGTTTGTTGGTACTGCTTTACAGGTCATATTTTACAACTGATCTGGACGAAACTAGTACACAGGTTTTAAAACTTTATAGAATTGTCGAGGATTTTTGATTGGAGGGATACTTCCTCCAAAAAGGAGCAAAAAATAGGCTACTGGATGAGATCCAATTTTGATGGTTTTTATTTATTTAAAAAGTAGTAACTTTAAGTTGGTCTCATAAAAAGTTGGCTAAGATCTGATGAAAAAAAAAGAACATGATACATATCCCGTTTAACATAATTTTATGTAGTGGTGCTTAAATTATTTGATGCAAAAAAGTTTGTGCTCGCAAGGTCTACTGTTCGCAGAACACTTCTGGTACTTAACACAAAACGATTACCCTTGTTTATTACTCAGAGTGAAATCCAGTTGAAAAGTCGTTGGCACGAGCGAGTGTACAAGGTAACAAACAGAACATTTCTCTTGTAACATGGCAAAGTGCTTTGACTAAACCGGCCCCCAGCCAGTAGCCTCAGGGATTAGAGACGCTTCTTGAAAAATATGTTCCTGGTTTGAATTTTTGTTTTTTTATTCCACCAAAAAGTATGAACGCGTTTTTATGACTTTTTATCGGTAAATTAAAAAGTGATTGCAATTTGAAAAGGGAACGTTCGTGTGTTTATTCGTTATTCGAACAATGTTTCACATTTCCCAGCCTCGAGTGTTGCTTTTTGTATGCAAAATGAAGAGTAAAAAACATTTTTCCATTCTGATTTCAGCTTAAAAGGAAAACATGGATGAATCAATCATTATTTTTACGAGTTTATATTGAAAGGAGAATAAACAATGCTTAAACAAACTGAACTGTTGCTGCAACTTCTGTTGTAATGACAAAGTATCAACATTGTTTTACCGGATATTACCTTTATTTTTTACTTTCATCGGTAATTTAAATATACAGTTAATCCTATTAAAGATCTAAAACTAAAGCGTGACAAGTCACTTTTTAGCTAAAATACACTTCTGGACACATCTTTTGGCCCACCTTGTATTTTCAGTTTCGTTTGGTCCTAGCTAAAATTTTATATTAGGTCGAGCAAAAAGTTTTTATGCAGTTTTGAACCTGGCACATTCACAATTTCATTCAATAGTCTTTTTTTGAATTTCGAACACAGAATTTAAAGAAACAAAAGACAAATTGGAGCCTGTTTGTTGATATCAAACAATCGAATACTAAGAAAACTTGGTTTTATTGGTTTACTTGGATTTAATTCTTGAAAAAGTGATTGATATCTTTGGTTTTGCAACAAACATTACTTATTCTTAACATTAAGGTGAGGTTCTATCAATAATCTATGGATACTTCACCTGAAGTCGCCGCCCAAGCTGTGGCACTTATTCAGGCCGGACACAGCCAAAGAAACGTGAGTGCTCAACTTAATTTAAGTCGATCTGCGGTCCGAAATGTTTATCGGAGGTACCTAGAGACTGGCGGCTTTGTTCGTCGCCAAGGAAGGCCACGATCTCGGGTCACAACTGAAAGGCAGGATCGATTCATCGTGACGACCAGCTTGAGAAATCGTCACCTTACCTCCATTGAGATACAGAACCAACTTCGCGACTTCCATGGAGTAACTGTGAGCGCTCGAACTGTTCGGAGAAGGTTAAAAGAACGCGATATGGTACCACACAAGCCAGCTAATGGCCCCAAACTAACGCGAGCCCACCGAACAGCGCGCCTTCATTTCGCACGCAGTCATTTAAATTGGACACAGCAAGATTGGAGCCGTGTACTCTTTTCTGATGAGTCTAAAATTGTGTTATATGGCAATGATGGAAGGAAGAAGGTCTACCGACGTAAGGGAGAGCGTTTCGCACAATGCTGCTTTGAAGAGAGGGTTGCTTATGGCGGTGGCTCATGGACTGTCTGGGGCGGTATATCCGCGAGCGGCAAATCTCAACTTGAGGTTGTTACAGGACCACGGCTGCCAACATTAAATGCTGAAAGGTACATTCGTGAGTGCTTAGAACCTCACGTGATACCATACGCGGACTATGTGGGCCCAAATTTCCTTTTTATGCATGATAATGCAAGAGCCCATGCGGCCGGCATCGTCAGGGAATATCTTCGGGATGTGAACATCACAGTTATGGACTGGCCAGCCAGAAGCCCAGACATGAACCCCATTGAGCACATGTGGGACGAGCTAAAAAGACGTGTTAGGGCTCGTCAGCCAGTTGCCCAGACGATGCAGGAGTTGAAAACTGCCATAGAAGATGAATGGGAGATGATCCCTCAAAATTTCATAGAGCGGTTGATAAACTCTATGCCTAATCGTATGAGAGCTGTGGTAGATGCCCATGGAGGCAACACGCGTTATTAAATTAAACCTTTATTTGATAAAACATGTTTTTTATTCAAAAATCAATTGCCTTTAACAAGGCGCATATCCGACTTGTTAGGCGTAGCTCCATGTCGTATGGTATTCTGAATTCAAATTTAAAACAATACGATCGAAAAAGATGGTAAAATGTATCAGGTTTAAAACTGCATCAACAGTTTTTGTTCAATCTAGCAATCATATTTCGGTAGGGGCCATCGAAACCTAAACTCTAAGGTGGGCCAATAGATGTGTCCAGGAGTGTATAATATACTTTTATATGTTTTCATTTTCAAAATTTTACTCAGGAATTCAGCGGGAAGGCGTGCCGATACATACATTAGCAGCCTCAGCTCGCGACATCGCTAATTTCTCCACGAGCATCCCGTCATCATTAATGATAAACGACTCTTCGAATAGTCAAGGAAAATTGATTTTACATTCAAGACGTTTCTTACACGAGCAATCTTTTCAACGACAATATTTTCTGAAAATAAAAGTTGGAAAACTTTATTAATTTCCTAGAATTAGAATGTAATTAATGGAATTATAATTGTGTCGTCTAAATTGCCTCATAATCCACACAGTCTGTATTGATAAATATCGCCATAATTAATTTATTAAGTTTTCCATATTGCTCTTTATTAATCCATATGGCGGAAGAATATCTACAAAAAATGGCTACCATCTTGGATTTGCCGTAAATTGTTCGTTATTGCCGTAACGTCGTAGCTCAACGCAATTGCTAAGAATTGCATTATTCTAGTTGCCCGTGCGTGTGTACCTTCATGTATGTATACCCTCGCGTTGCGAATACACGACGGATATGAACTAGGACATGATAGATTTATGTACTTATTTACATATAATGTGTGAATAGTGTAGGTAACAACTTTATCTAGCGGTTTGTGTACATTGAATTTTGTAAGCTATTGTATAAGTAATAACTTATTTTTTGGTAGAGCCTGAGTAGTGACAATGTCTTTCCCAAAATTTTTGAAATGAAAACTTCTATATCGATTTTTGGTAGCGGAAAATCTTACGGATTCGCGTCACCGCGTCACGTCGACACCGTGACGCCGCGTTTACGTTTTCACTTCTATCGGTAGTCCCCATGACTGCCTATTTTAGACCTCTTCACTTCAACTAAAAGACTTCAAAAAAAGGAGGAGGTTCTCAATTTGTCTTGTAATAATATTATCATTTTCTCTGAATGTTACGTATGACAATGACGTTAAGTTTTTTGAATCGGATCAAGCACTGATGCACATTTCTATCCATTCCAACCATTATTTTCATAGACACCGACCATAACTCATAGAACCTACCAAAATAAAAAGAAAATTGTTTTTTTCTCACTAAAGTTTCAATTGACAAGTTTAACAATTTTATCTGAAAACTTTTGTGTAGGTAGTTTAAAAGCCATATCCGATACTTACCAACGATGAAACTTCAAAAGTTGTACACGATAAAATAGTACCTACGATAGTTTTAACCGTTTTGTGCCGTATCTATTCCGATGTTAAGGTGAGTATAGCGCCTAACAGCGCATCCATTGACAAAAAAAAAAATAAGTCAGGATTTAAGGAACATTTTGAAAACAAAACGGCCGTTTTTGGCGTTAACTGCTATAACTTAGAACCTAGAGAGGTTTAGTGTTGATTTTTTTGATACAAAAAATTCCACCTCATCTGACTAAAAACGTGAGCATAGGAAATTTCAAAATGTTCTATATCTCCAGACTTATTAATTTTTCAATGATGGCGCTGCCGGTTGCAGCTCTGCTCGCCTTAAGTTTGTAAATTATATGTCCCTAACAATACGCGCCACGAAGGGTGAGACTTGACACACCACGTGGTTTGACTTGCGCAGTAGGCGATTTTAGATGTCTTTGGCGGTATGAGGAAAGAGCGCGGGAGGCGCGGGCGAGTCTCATCTTTCGTGGCGCGGATTCTAAAAGTTGTATATAAATATTCTTAAATGTTTTACAAAAGCCCCATTTTATAAAAGAGTAGGGTGAATATGTTGTAAGGATTGGTAAAGTTTTATACCGGTTTTATTAACAACTGATGTGGTTAAGTAAACATTATTAGTCTAGCCAATGAGGACTTTTTGAAGATAAACCAAAAATATAAATTAACTTAAGTACTAATGTTCGTAAAGTGGCATTTCCCATAATTTTGGTTTTGCTCTCAGGGTTCAATCTCAATAATAAATAAATAAATAAATAAAAATAAATAAAAACATAAAATAATCTTTGTCATTGACTAGCTATTATATACTATAATTATACATAATACAAACTCACGGCTTCTTCCCATGGGGGTAGGCAGCAACTACAGACCGCCACCTGCTACAATACCTATATACAATACATACTATTTTATAATATAGTTACGTAAATAATATAAATACTGAATTAAATAAACATGTAGATCATCATTATTCGAGCTCTCTTATCGATCATCCACCCATTAAATTCAGCATAGCAGCTATATGTAAATGTTATGATGAGTCAAACAGCAATATGATTGCCATTATCCATTAAACGGTACTTTGGAACGGAGCCTAAATCAGTATTGGCTAATAATAATTAGTCCGTAAATGTTCACAAGTTGATTATTGTGTGCACTTGCTTTGAACGGTATTTTAATTACCTAACGGTTTAATCGATGGATATTAGTAGGTATGCTGTTAATGCGGTGTAGTTTCAGAATAAAAGTTGCAAGAAACTCAGCAACAAACAAACAGAA
Source organism: Cosmia pyralina (assembly GCA_946251885.1). Taxonomy (NCBI): domain Eukaryota; kingdom Metazoa; phylum Arthropoda; class Insecta; order Lepidoptera; family Noctuidae; genus Cosmia; species Cosmia pyralina. Next base: position 22,158,994 of record OX276346.1, read on the forward strand.
ATACAGAAAATAAATTATAGAGGCATGAGGAACAGGGTGTAAAGTTCACCCATCGTCTATTGAAAAGGGAGGATCCTCTGACCAGACGGGTGTTGTGTCTGGTGGGCAACTGCCCGACGGTTGATGTCGGGACGTTATATACAGGGTTACTGGTAATTCGACGTATATGCGTCAGGGGCTGATAAGGGGGCCAAAATTCAACAAATTGAACCCCTCATATGTATGGCCGAAATTCAATAGTTTTCGAGATATTTGAATTTTAAGAGTTAATCGATATTTACCCAAAATTTGACATTTCATTCCAAATAAAAAAAAATACATATTTGAATGGGTACCATTAAAAATGATGTTGTAGCTTTTTTTTTTTTTTTTTTGTGGATGGGAAATCATCAAATGACTTCTCCCGCTCTGGGCAGAGCGGGAGGGCGTGTCAGACTTTTACTGACTAAAACCCACCCATGTTCCTTCAGCTGCCCGTGCCAGGGCCACGGTATCTCTTTCGAACTACCCGCGACCTCGGCGGCATCGGCCCAATTGACCCCGTCACTGCTGACATCTCTTTGAGGCGCGCGTGGAACACAACGCGCCGTCGACCCGGGCCTGGTCCTTACCGGACGGCGAGATGCCCATTACTCGTCGTCCGCAAGCCCGCGCCTACGGTGGCCGGGAATCGGCAATCGATTCCCGCCGCCCAGGGCGTCTCCTACGGCGGCTAGGGGCGCGAGGGCGCGGCTGTTGCCTCTCCCTCACGCGTTCCGCTTCCTCCTTCGCGAGCATTACTGCTTCGCAGAAGGAGGTGACGGCTTCCCATGCACTCTCGCTCCGCACCATGGCCTGGACCAGGTTTGGACGCGAGAGATCGCCGCCGCCGATCACCTCCGTGAGAACACGGCGGTGCTCCGCCCAAGCCGGGCAGACCTCCACTGTATGCTCCACCGTGTCCTCCGGGCGATCCACACAATGGTGACACCCGGGCGTTTCCTCCCGCCTTATCCGAAACAGGAACCTCCCGAAACAACCGTGTCCGGTGAGGACCTGCGTCAGGCGGAAGGTGAGGGCGCCGTGGCGCCTCTCCAACCACTCCTCAAAGAGGGGACTTATCGCCGCAATTGTGGCGTGCCCAGCGCTGGGTTGCGACAATCGCACTCTCCATGTCGCCATGAGATCCCGCCGGAGCTCTGTCCGCTGTACCGTGATTTCTCGCGGCAGCGGAGTTACGCCCCGGCGTTTCACCTCCTCGCGCCACTCCCACACGTGCGCAAGAACTTTTGCCTCCAGATCCCATGGCGGTAATCCGATAAGCGGTAAGATATTATTCTTATATCGCTCATTATTTTAATTATTTTGTTAAATTAAGTAGTTTTAATTATGTCAATAGCTTAATTAAAGTGCCAGCTACAACATAATTTTAATGGTACCCATTCAAATATGTATTTTTTTTTTTATTTGGAATTAAATGTCAAATTTTGGGTAAATATCGAAAAACTTATAATTCAAATATCTCGAAAACTTTTGAATTTCGGCCATACATATGGGGGGTTCAATTTGTTGCATTTTAGCCCCCTTATCAGCCCCTGACGGATATACGTCGAATTACCAGTAACCCTGTATATGCTAATCGCGCAGTAAACTCTGATTGCGCGATGCAGGATTGCGTGACGTCAGTGTGACGCGTAGTTCGTATGTAGCGATGTAGATTCCGTCACAGAATTATTAATCTATTTAGGTATTATCAATGGAGGTCATGGAAAAAATTACATGCGCTGCGGTAGCCCGCGAAATTCAAATTTTCTTGCGTTTTATGCAATTTGCAGGTCCGTGTCAGGTTGTATCTTGATAAAAATATGATACGCGGCAATAAAACATATGTATTTACATAACTTTAATTATAAAAAATCAACAATACATCTCTCTAAGTTAGATTTCATGCCGAGTCGTTAGATTTCGTTCGTTCGACGAATCTGCACGAAATCTAACTTAACAGACAGACAAACAGACGGACAACGAAGTGAACCTATAAGGGATCCGTTTTTTCATATTGAGGTGCAGAACCCTAAAAATCGTGAACACTCATTATACTTAATCTCAATCAATGAATCAACTCAGCCTATCGCAGTCCACTGCTTTACATGGGCCTCTCCCAGACTGCGCCACAAAAACCCTGTCCTCCACCTCCCGCATCCAGTCTGTCCCAGCCACCTTCTTATGGTCGTCGGTCCATCTAGCTGGGGGTACCGTCCCACACTACGCTTACCGATAAGCGGTCTCCACTCCAGGACTCGTCTGCTCCACAGGCCATGGGTCCTTGGACAAACATAGCCAGCTCTCTACCACTTCAGTTTGCTTACTCTGAAAGTCGGTTACTCTGGTTCTATTCTGGATAACTTAATTCCTGGTTTTATCCTTTAAAGAAACTCCGAGCATAGCCCGCTCCATAGGCGACCTTGAATTTGTGGACCAGCCCGACCGTCAGTGTCCACGTTTCGGTACCGTATGTCATAAGGGGCAGGATGCACTGGTTGAAAACCTTAGTCTTCAAACGTTGTGGGACATGTGACGAAAAGACTTGACTAAGTTTTCCAAACGCTGCCCAACCCAACTGGACCCTTCTATCGGCTTCGTTCTCAAAGTTATGTCTATCGAGCTGGATGACTTTCCCTAGGTAGACATACTCCTTCACAACAACATGAAGCGACCCTTGGATGTGGACATTATAATTTGTACTAAAATAATGTTTTATACCCTGTCTAAGTAGTGCAATCCATGAAGACGCGCCCCACTATTCCTACTAACCGTTTATAGTATAATTATGTGTGCAAGCTTCCGCCAATGTTCGAGTGTTATCAGTACACACTATAATCAGTACCTACACGGTAATTAGTGTGTACCAATAACACTCAAACATTGGCGGAAGCTAGCACACATATACTATAAACGGTTAGGAGGAATAGTGGGGCGCGTCTTCGTGGATTGCACTATCTGTATCAACCTAAGAACCTACTTTATTTTAAAACCATCTTGCTTTGTTGTGTCTCAAATGTTCACAATATAACATGACGACAATATATCGGGTGCGTGTATTTTCGTTTTTTGCCACCGACTTCCGAAATTAAAGTTACTTTTCACTTTGTAGTGTTGTTTTTGGAAGTCGGTTGTATTTTTTTGTAAAAAAGTTTTTATTTTTCACTTTTAGTTGTGGTACCTACCCCACATTAAATGTAATACCACTACCTGCAAAACAAACTAGAACATCATCCATATAAAAGTGGGGAAAAAATACGTATTATTGAAGCTAACTCAAAAACTACCTAAGCAAAGTTAATCAATTTTATATAGGACTAACTTTGATGTATACCCTCTCAAATAAAACAAAAAAAAAATCCAAATCGGTCCAGCCTTCTTCGAGTACTCGGGGAACATACATAAAAAAAATTAAAAAAAAAAGGTTCCGACGAATTGAGAACCTCCTCCTTTTTGAAGTCGGTTAAAAAGGAATCCGTATGGTGCGACTCAGTCTATTTGTCTGTCCGTCTGTCACATGTGGAAATCTCAAGAACTACTATTGCAACAGTTTTAGATGTCGTTTGCCCAACTATATTGTAAATAAGAAGGAATTTTTTTTTTTTAAACAGGGACTGAAAGGAGTTCTTAAAAATTTGAAGTGGGGCTACTAGATCATGTGGAGTATCATATGAAAGAGCGCTGTTTGCACATTCTTAAACATTTTTTTTCTTTTTTTTAGGCCGTATAGTTTTCGACTTTTGATGAGAACATACCGTTCCTCCCCCCAGCTCATCTCCTCTCCGAAGTTTGCATAGAGAAAAATCTGAAATTATTCAATGTTATAGAAGTTTATGTAAAGATTACAGGAAAAATAAGACGAAGTCTCTAAATAGCACACTTTTTCAGAAATCGGAACGGAACCCTCTATCTAACTATAATTCTAATTACAACGTATATGCTTCTCATTCATATTCAAGGTATGCTGAAGGGAAAATATAATATTCCACATACTATTATTTCTTGGACGGTATAATGGTCAGTAAAAATTTAATTAAAACCTCATAAACTTCTATGGATTTAACTTTTTTCAAGCTATTCATTTTTTAAGGTTTTTATAAGTAGGGTTTTAATTTTATTATTTTTACTGAGGGGTAAAGTAATGAGTTTTTATTTTAGTGTTTATTTAGATTTAAATTAAAGCTTTTAAGACTTTATATGGAACCTTCCTGACTTGTAAATAACGATAATAATTATACAGATATTTCATGTGTTTAGCTCGAAGTCAAAATTTGTTTGTCAGAAAATTAGAGGTTTTTACAAAAATAATAGAGTAAATTAAGGCAATTAGATGTTTTTTATTGAATCCTTTTTTTATACTACTATTTAACATTATAAGTATAGAAGCATCAAAATACAGTCATATATAATATAATTAATAATAATGAAGTCCGATAAAAATTACTGTCATTCTCCTTAATTCAATAACTGCCTGTAAAAGTTTTCTTTTAAAAGTTTTTCACAAAGACGGATTACAATTAAAGTCTGTTGATTTTAATCTGAGTAAAATAAATGGTAAAATTCAACAATGGATGACTGAAGCAATAAATTAAAATAAAAATACCAATGTGATCTTTAACGCAAAAGCAAGAAAAAAAACCGGTCAAGAGCGCGTCGAACTCGCGCACCGAGGGTTCCGTACTATTATGAAAAATAGTGCCATTTAGAGACATCGTTTTATTTTCTCTATCATATTTGCATAAACTTCTATCACATAGAATCATTTCAGATTTTTCTCTATGCGAATTTAGGGGGGAACGGTATTTTTTTATTTACATTTTTCATCAAAAGTCGAAAACTATGCAGCCTAAAAAAAAATTATAAAAATGTTTGAGAATGTACAAACAACGCTCTTTCATATAATACACATGGCCCCACTTCGAATTTTTAAGACCCTTCAGTCCATGTTGCCAAAAATATATGTATATTTTCTATACCTTATTTGAACAATAGTTGGGCAAACATCATCTAAAACTCTTTAAAATTTTAAGTTGATAGCATTAGTAGTTCTTGAGATATCCAGCTGTGACAGACGGACAGACAGACTGAGTCGCACCTTAGGGGATTCTTTTTACCATTTCGGTACGGAACCCTATTTAAAAGCTACTACTTACTACTTTGACAAGCACAAACTTTATTCATTAAATAGTTTTAAAACCATTGACATATTATATCATAATCATTTTAATGAAAACTGAACCCTATTCAGAACACACTTTAAGTAGCTTATTCGTAAATATTATTTAAGATAAAGGTTTGCGCCCATCGCCTTCGCAACGCCAGCGTTTCTCGCACTCGGAAAGTCTAAATGTTAGCAGATGTCTTTTATTGCGACATTGGGCGTGAAACCTATAGTTGTCTGCAGGCACTACAGAAATGTGAAGGATCTTGCGTATAGAAGGTTACAAGATATTGATTTCAGTTTTGTAGGTCGCGTAGCTGTTACTGAATGCATTAAGGCAGTCTGAACAGTATTTATGTGTATAAAGCAACAAGTTATTTTTAGTGCCTACTTACGAATAGATTTTTATAATGACTCGAGTGAATTGTGGGCACAATTCACTTGAGTTTTTTTTTTTTTTTTTGTGGATGGGAAATTATTAAATGACTTCTCCCGCTCTGGCCAGAGCGGGAGCGCGTGTCAGACTTTTACTGACTAAAACCCACCCATGCTCCTTCAGCTGCCCGTGCCAGGGCCACGGTATCTCTTTCGGACTACCCGCGACCCCGGCGGCATCGGCCCAATTGACCCCGTCACTGCTGACATCTCTTTGAGGCGCGCGTGGAACACAACGCGCCGCCGACCCGGGCCTGGTCCTTACCGGACGGCGAGCTGCCCATTACTCGTCGTCCGCAAGCCCGCGCCTTCGGTGGCCAGGAATTGGCAATCGATTTCCGCTGCCCAGGGCGTCTCCTACGGCGGCTAGGGGCGCAAGGGCGCGGCTGTTGCCTCTCCCTCACGCGTTCCGCTTCCTCCTTCGCGAGCATTACTGCTTCGCAGAAGGAGGTGACGGCTTCCCATGCACTCTCTCTCCGCACCATGGCCTGGACCAGGTTTGGATGGGAGAGATCGCCGCCGCCGATCGCCTCCGTGAGAACACGGCGGTGCTCCGCCCAAGCCGGGCAGACCTCTACTGTCTGCTCCATCGTGTCCTCCGGGTGACCCACACAATGGTGACACCCGGGAATTTCCTCTCGCTTTATCCGAAACAGGAACCTCCCGAAACAACCGTGTCCGGTGAGGACCTGCGTCAGGCGGAAGGTGAGGACGCCGTGGCGCCTCTCCAACCCCTCCTCAAAGAGGGGACTTATCGCCGCAATTGTGGCGTGCCCAGAGTTAATTGTGTCCTTGTGTATTGTCTGAAATGGAAACCAATTTTATTGGTCGAGTTTTTTTGGTTGGGTTTTGGAGAGAATTTAAAATTTTATTCTCATCATCATCGTCCAGTGTGTCTATATGCGTAGCAGAAAACTTTTGTAAGCTGAATGACGCTGATACCTACGGCATTTTTCTGCTGCACATAAGCCTCTCAAATCGTTACGCTATGGCAACTCTTATCCAGCTGCCATCACATAGGAATCACGCTAGACGAGAAAATACAATAGGGACCCCATATAACATCTCTTGCGGGAAGGCTAATCTTTAAGACAATTAACAGATGTAGAAACCGCGCGTTTGATCTATTTCAGATACTGCCACAGCATTATGTCGTAAGGCATTTTTCTATGGGGTCGGGCTGCTGACGTTGAATACATCTTTATTGTGCAAAAGAGAGCTGTCAGGGCCATATAACTAAGGAACTATTATAAAGATTAATATAATGACAGTATGTACCTTGCCAATTAAGTAGGTTTGTAAGAAAAAATCTGCATCTTCTTAATAAAAATACCAGCCAAGTGCGTGTCAGAATACGCACAATGAAGGGTTCCGTAGTTGAAAAGAATTTATCCCAAAAATAAACTTAACAATAGATCCCAAAAAAGAATTTTTTTATGTCATTACAAACAAATTAACAATTTACAAAATACAAATTAACAATTTACAAATTAACAATTTTCGGACTTTTTCCTTTACTTGTGCTAGGAGACCTTGCTTCTTGCCAAATTTCATTATTCTAGGTCAACGAGAGTACCCTATAGGTTTTGATTTACTTGCGACAATTGCGGGTATCAAAATGTGTCGCAAAATGGCCAGATTTTATTAGAACTCTAAGGGACTGTAGGGGTATTTGATATTAATTTCAACTTGATATGTCCAGCTGACCTTGACAAAAAGGGTCTTGACAGACTGACAGAGTTGAATTTTTTTTTATATGATTGAATTACAAATTAATAATTTTCGGACTTTTTCCTTTATTTGTGCTGTGAGAGCTTGTTTCTTGCCAAATTTCATGATTCTAGGACAACGGGAAGTACCCTATAGGTTTTGATTTACTTGCGAGTAATAAAATATGTCGCTTATATGGCCGTATGTTTTTATTGCGTTGACTTAGAAGCTTGAGTTTTTTAGGACTCCAAGAGATCATAGACTTACGTATTTGATATTACTTTCAACATGATACCTCCACGCTTTCCTGAGAAAAAGGGTATTTACAGACTGACAGACAGACAGACAGACGGAGAACAAAATGATCCTATAAGGGTTCCGTTTTTTCCTTTTGAGGTACGGAACCCTAATAAGTAATTTTTATGACATTGATTTTACATTATGATTACTTTAACTCAGACCTGACTTATTACTTGTTAAAATTTTAGGAAAATCGTCTACATTTCCAGTGTTTGTAATATGTGAGCACATAATTTATTATAAAACACATAATTAATTTATCTGTCATTGCTTCACTTTTCATTCATTTTACCTATTGCGGCATAGTAGTTTTATTCAAGGTGCATCGTCTTCACATAATTATAATGTTGTAAATTAACGAATACAAAATACTGTAAGACATTTTAAAAGAGTAACGGTGGAGTTTCTTGCTCACTCTTCATAATTATTCCAGTTTATTTGGGGTCTGCGCAACATATCCCTGTTTTCCATACTTCACTTTTAGTCGTCATCTCGGTAGTCATCGCCTTACTAGACATCATAATTATCATCTTTCACACAGTCCGTCGCTAATCTAACTAAGTGAAATAACTGACTCGAAGCATATTTTACAGGGCAAGCTATTTTCAGTTGAGGGTTACCTATGATTGAGGGTAGCTTGCTCTATATAAATTCTACTGATACAAAATTGAGTACGAGTGTAGTTTTGATTAAGATCTTTATATTGGTATTACTACTATTGTAATCGTGTTAATATTGAATTAAATAATAAATATTTTATATAGATACGTCACTTCGTGAGATCTTTGTTTTTATTTTGTTCGGAATACATGATCAGATAGGACGGGACACTTTGATAAGAAATTGAATAATAATACTCGGTATTATAGGAAATCAGCTTTAAATCAACACATAAAACATAGAACTTGTAATAACTAAATATTGACAATAAATTTAACTCGAAAAACTACACTTTTTATTAAATTAAAAACAATTCTTCTTCGAACTTGTACTCTCTATAAACGATTACGTTTTAACAAACCATAAAAAGTTTTCTTCTTAACACTAATTAGTTTAGTCAGTCTCAGACATTACGATCAAAATTACGATAATTACATAAACCCTAACCTTACCCCAATAAACAGTACTTTTACACCAAAACATAAATGCTTCTTCTAAAACAAATAATAAACCAAAGTTTCTTTATCAATAATGACAGAATCAAGTTAATCAAAATAACAACAACGTGAGGCTCTTACAAAATAATTGATGAATTTTTTTAGTCTAAAAAAGGGATTTGTAGAAATCTATGTAGCTATTCTGCCAACCTGATCACAGGTGCGTCACCAGTAGTTAAAGAAACTATGTCTTCATTTTAAGTTTGTTTTTCTTTGGCTATTTTCGGTTGTGTTTCATTTAAAATACTAATTTCCGTGTGCAGAAAAGAAGATCTTGGACGTTTCAGATTTATAGACCTGTACGATTCTTCGGCATGTTTTAAAGAACAGTGTCGTAGGGTCACTTTTACGAACAGAAAATGCTGTCATTTAAGTCCAATTCACTGGAAATCCTTGGTCATCACTTCGTACCAATAGTAGACGTAAATCAGTAGATAACTTTTTAAAGTTAAGAAAATCAGCGAAGCTAAAAACCGATACATGATAAGGTTTACTTCATCGTGCCAACTTAAATACTGGAATCAGTTGAGAAGGCACAATAACATCTCCAGTTTTCTTTAAAGCACAGCCGATTGCACTATGGGCGGAGTCTTCCTCACTCTGACCATGGTTTGGCACAGAGAATTGTAATGTGAACTCTTTAGGATTGCTTGCATTGTTAATAGCATACATTAACATTGAAGCCACAATTGAATTGCGATTCTGACCACTGAAACCATCAGCGAATAAATAAATGACCTTCAGGCCCTTTTGATGAGCTGTGGATATATCAGAGGCTCCTCTCTTGCTCTGCCCCTCATGCCACGTAAAATTGAAACCATCTTTTGAACAATCTCTAGAAACATGTCATGAATAGTGAAATTGTAGGCCGATAGACGCCTTTTATAGAAAATGGCATTTTCATTGGTGATCGGTAAGCTGTTGAAGAAATCACTTATGCCCCCAATTCATTCATTTTCATGAATCTCACTAAAAGACCTAGATGTTACTTAGGTCCCTTAGTATGATCTTTTTTTTTTTGTAAACTGTAGATACATCGGTCTCGATTTTTGCATTATCATGGAAACGGTAAGGCATACAAATACGCTGATTAGACAGATCGATTCGCCTTGGAAAATGTATCAAATTACTATAGTTAGGTCGGTTTAGTCCAAAATGTCAGATACGTCAGTTAATTAGATTAGCGACGAGTCCATCCATCGTTTCTTTGGTCAATACGAAACTACCTTTTGGAAATACCAACTAGCCACTAGTACGAAATCGGCTCTAAACAAAAAACAGTCCATCATACAGTCATGCGTATGCGCACCGTGACGTCAACCGGCACTTCGCACGAGTTTACAAACAATGTCGAAGTGACGAAGATTCTTGGAATCTTGTAACGCTCGAATGTTTTTATGGATGCCAGAGAACTGGACTCTATCGTAGTGTATGTTTCATTTGAATGTATGATCGTATAAAATTCACAAAAATATGTATAGGTAAAGAGCACAGTTAGTTTCAGATTTCTAGATTCTAGATTTCTAGATTTTCTACAAAGAAAAAACAAGCGATGACTTATATTTTTTATGGTTTAAAATGCATGCTGTGTTAATTCTTAACGTGAAACATAAATAAAACACTTACCACAGTACAATATTCATTATTTACAAGCTTTCGAAGTTGAGACAAAAACTTGTTATTGTTTACTTTAGATTTTATGACAGCGAAAATAATATTTTTTTTAATGTCATAGACTAGTACATTGAGTGCTGTCGTATCTCAAAAGGTTCGGACTCAGATAATCTATCACAGTAAATGCATGGAATTGGATATTCCTACTTAATAGTGGTGGAACAAGGTTAAAAGTAAAAAAAGATTGTCTTGGGAACTTTGTTCCCATGGAAAATCTACTGTTGGGAAACAAACTTCCCGCGGTCGCGCAAGTGGCTAGAATCAATTCTATTTTCTTATAATTTTTTATGTTGAAAAGTGTCTTTTATGTGCCTATTTGAAATAAACGATTAGACTTTTTCTTTTCGACACCAGCCACCCTGCGGACATCGTCGCTCGTATGTATACTTCTACTCCATATTAGAGCTACTCAAGACAACATTATGTCATAATGCATACACTTCCAGTCAACTATTACAATCAGAGATAAGACAAACAAGGTACATGCAAATTTAGGCTATCCCTGTTTACAATCTCTGTCACCAGTCAAGCATTACGTCCTCTGTGAACAAAGCTTTCATGTGAAAGGTATACAGTAATCTTAATAGATTACCTTAATAGGTGCACGAGGTACATTGATACTAGTTACCTACCTACACCTGTGTTGGAATCTGGCCATTCTGTCACAAAGCCTACCATTTGTAGATTACGATAACAGAATTGTGCTTCATCAAAGGTAAATGCAATCTGGAATTGATGGGCCAATTTGTGTTGGCATTGACTACTCTTGAAATACCTAAGCAGTACTTTACTGACTATTATGTAGATAACTAGCACTTCCCGCGCGGCTTCGCCCGGGTGGATGTGTAATATCCCACGGGAATAAAAGCCTTCCTTATTCCTTGTCTACATTATAAAAGGAACCTCTGTGCAAAATTTCAGCTTTCTAGGTCCAAGGGTTTGGGCTAGGCGTTGATGAGTCAGTCAGCACTTCTCTTTTTATTTATACAAGGTGCAGTTTTGGATCTGCAAAACATTTTAGGAGGTAATTATGTTAGTGATTCTCGACCCGAATCAACAATAAAATGGGCAGGTATTTTTTTTTCATTTTATTCTTATTTACGAAAATCGGTAAGTGTGAACTCCTCTTTTTAAAACGCGACCAATCTGTACGTGTCCTTAAACTGCGCTTTCACACACACAAACAAACGCAACCGACATTTCTTTCATAAATCCAAAGCACCAACCACCGCCCGCTCCCTCTCCCCCGCCACGCCCCCGCGGCCATCGCAAACGCATAAATCGGGTAGTGTATTTGATGACGCCGGTATGTGCATACGCTTGCAAATTCCGCCTCTCAGGTGCGCCTTCGATTAACGGTCGGGATAGGTACCTACTACCTAGTTGTAAAGATGACGGACCAATACTCCAATGTAGAGTTGGTGGAGATGGTCCGCTTGTATGCCATCAGTGGAGACAATGTATCTCGAGCCATCGAAATGTTCGCGGAGTTATTCCCCAATCGGCAACGTCCCTCACACAGGGTAATGCTGGCTGCTACGCAGAGACTGCGCGATCATCGGCAGTTCGACGTTCCCCAGCATGCTGAAGGTCGCGGCAACGAAGGCCTGCCTGTCGCCTTGCAGGAAGATATCCTGGAATTCTTCCGGCGAGAGCCGCGTGCGAGGCTGGTCGACGGTTTGGAGTGCACCACTCCACAGTGTGGCGGCTACTGCACAAAGAAATGCAGCATCCTTTTCATTACCGCAAGGTACAGGATCTCCACCAAAGTGATAACGCCGCGCGAGTTACATTTTGTCGCTGGTTGCTGGAACACCAAGACGCCAACATCCTGTGGACGGACGAGTGTTTATTTACTCGAGTTGGCGTCTACAATGTTCATAACGAACACTGGTGGGCTCACCGCGAACACAACCCGCACGTGACTAAAAGGCATTCTTTTCAAGTGAGGTTCAGTTTAAATGTGTGGGCTGGCATAATAGGAGACCAATTGCTTGGACCCCATTTTATCGATGGTCACCTCACTAGTGCCACATATCTGGAGATGTTGCAATACGTCGTCGAGGAAATGTTGGATGAAGTTCCCCTGGGAGTGGAACGCAACATGTACTACCAGCAGGACGGTGCACCTCCTCACTACGGTAGGCAAGTACGTGAGTACTTGAGTGACAGGTTTGGCACCCACTGGATTGGTCGCGGTGGTCCAGTGGCTTGGCCTCCGCGTTCTCCGGACCTCACGCCCCTGGACTTTTATCTGTGGGGAGACGTTAAAAGATTGGTGTACACAGACGAAATCACCAGTGTTACCCAACTACGTGCAAAAGTGATCAGTGCTTTCGACACAATAAAAACGAATGTGTTTGTGTTACGTAAGCTGAAGGAAAATCAGCAACGTCGTGCTAGACTGTGCCTGGAGTGTGACGGTGGAAACTTTGAACAATATCTCCAGGTAACATAAGTAGGTAATTTATTTATTTATTTGTACATAGACAATAATTTGTAAATACGATGTTAGCTAAATCAACTTGATTAGTGTAAATAAGTTGATTTAAAATTTTTAACTACGCCAAAAATACCTATCAGACAAAATGAATCACCTAAAATCCCTAACACATGGGTACCTACCTACTTAACTAGCACAAATTATCTTGATGTATTTCTGTCGGTCCTCAGCCCGTTAAAAAGTAGGAAGGAAAATCTTAAATCAACCAATTTAATCTACAAATAAAAACCGTCCTTGGGGCTGAATTTACCTACAAAGCGCGCCGACTGCGCCGAGTACCTACATGCCTTATTATTATTATTAGATGCCTACCTAAATCCCGCGCACGCGCTCGCGATCGTAGTTTCACAATTGTGCAACAGGAACTGCTTACGTGCTTTGTAAGGTTTATTTATCTCCGCCTATCATTTTATTCATCAGCTGATAGGTAACTAACGACGCCAACGTGATCTTTTTTTGGCGCAGTTGTATCTACTTCCTACTATTATTATTTATCGTAATAGCCCAGTGGTTAAGGCTTTCTCCTCTCATGCATGATGTTGCGGGTTCGCAACTGAGCAAGTACCTACCATTGTGTTATTTTTTTAATTCATAATGATGTAAGTACTTTTTAAATTTATCTAGGACATCATTGAAATCCCGTGTTTCGGTAAGCACTTAATTAAAGCCTTTGGTTCGAATTGATTTGTAGCTCTCGGACGATCGTTAGGTACCACACGGGTCGGTACGGGTCAACGACCTTACAGCCCTGCCGTATGGTCGTTGGTACGGGTAGTTAAAAGCCAGAAAGTCAGACAATTAGTCTAACAAATGGGTATCGTGTTATCAAGTAACTGGTTTGTTGAGGTCTGATACGCAGTCGCCCTACGTGATTCACTGGCACTCCATGTAGTGAGCTGCATACAGTTAAACTGAAAGCCGACCCTAACATAGTTGAGAACAGGCTCGGCAGATTGGCCACGGCATTGTAATGATGCTTAAAAATGAGTTATTATTTAGCGAAATTTAAAACAATAATGTAGGTACATTGTGATTTTCAAATTCGAACTACATCTAAGGTAAAATTATTTGCTATAAGTTGCTGTAGCTACAACAACTTGTACAGATCGCGGCACGTTGGTTGAACCATCGATGCGCAGTAACAGAGGGCCAATTCTCGTAATTAAAAACGTTCAAATTCCAAGTCGCAATGTCAGCCAGCGACAATCAAATGTCAAAAATGTAGGCAAACTCTATACAATTTTGACAGATTGAGACTGAGATGAGATTGCGAACGTTGTTATAAAAATACGGGAATTGCCCCTCAGATGTTCGAGTCGCATCGCGGGGGCTCCCCGTAACCATAGCAACGACCTTCATTTTAGTTTAACGTACGTGCCGCGTTCGTTTCATAGAAATGTGGGCGGAGACTCGTACAGGCTGACGTCACTGGTCATCGCATTCACGCACACAGTGACATGACGCGCGATACATCGCAATGGGTGATTCTGTTTTTTTGAAGAGGGTTATTAAGAGAGTTATTCTGAAAAACAATAAAATTGAAAAATCGAAAAGAAAAAGTATTATTGATTATTGACTTGGTATCGTATTGTTATATGATTATTTACGAGTCTCATAACAACCTCATGAAATGTTTTGCAGGTTCAAAACTGCACCTTGTATACGAGTAAATGAAAATACTAAACTTAAATATCTCGCCACATCAGTACATTACACCAGAGTGCGAAGCAGGGCCGAATTCTGTATGATTCACCCCTTTTTAACCGACTTCAAAAAGGTGGTGGTTCTCAATTCGTCGAAACTTTTTTTTTAAATCTTTTTTTTTGGTATGTATATTCCCCGATTACTCGAAGATGGCTAGACCGATTTGGATTTATTTTTTTTTTGTTTGAAAGGGTATACTTCCCAGGTGGTCCCGTGATCATCAAGTCAGGATCAGATGATGGGATCCTGGAGAAATAGAGAGAACTCTTCCAATTTTATAGGCACACTTAAAGTGATTTGGATAGTTTTTGGAAGAGTACTTTCTCGGAGTAGTCCCATTTCAATTTGGTGAAGATCTGATGAAGAACTTCTGAGATAGGCAACGGAACTCCTCAATAAATGATAGCAAATGGACTGGGATTGCTGAAATCTCATGTCTGTCTATTGTTTACACCAATTCATAACATAACATCACACCGGTACGCTGTGAAGAGGTAAGCACATGTAAACCACTAAAAAGTGAAAAATAAAAACTTTTTCACAAAAAAATACAACCGACTTCCAAAAACAACTACAAAGTGAAAAATAACTTTAATTTCGGAAGTCTTTGGCAAAAACGAAAATACATTTAATCAGACACCGACTTCCGAAATTAAAGTTATTTTTCACTTTGTAGTGTTGTTTTTGGAAGTCGGTTGTATTTTTTTGTGAAAAAGTTTTTTAACGTACCACGTGCAAACCACGTCAATATCGTCTGTTGTAGAAACCTCTATTTATATATAGGCGGTTTCGTTCATTGTGTCATAGAGAATACGTTATTAGCAGATGTCGTGATTAGCTCTAGGAATTGACGTGGTTTCGAAGTAAGTAATCGTTATTTAGGAGACAGGGTTACATGATCTGTGTAGATTTATGTAGATATTCGTGTTTTGTTGTTTTGTATAGCTGCTCTCGTGTTCCTATCGTGAATCTTGTATGTGTTAAAAATATTATTCTTAAATGAACAAAGCTCTTGTCAGAATGACAGTTGTCGTGTACTGTCAACATTCTGAAACATTCCTTGTGTCATTGAGTTAATATTTCATTTTCATAGTTGTTTAGATTATTTTGAACAGTCTGTTCGTCCTGATATTATTGACGCTGACTGTATTATAGTATTTTTATCTCATGAAGCGACGCCCGCTTTTACTTGTGCTATACAAGTGTACAAACACGCTGTGAATGTGTGCGTGTAGACGAGTAGCGTCAGCACGTAACACACGCGCACACACACTTACAACTTTGCAATTGTCTCGGACGGTACTGAGAGCTCCTGCGCGTATACACACATTCACAACGTATCTGTATACTAGGTAAACACAAGTAAAGCGCGTGTCGCTTTGTGAGATATTGATTACTGTTATATACCTTAGCAGTACCTATCTAAGTGATAACTATTTTGTAGATATTTATTAGATTTCAGCTATATTGAAATAAGTCTATTATAAATAAATATAAAATATAAATAAATATGTTTGGACATATCACACAACGCCATCTAGCCCCAAGCTAAGCAACCTAATGCTTGTGTTATGGTAACGAGATGGCTGATAAACTACTTATATACATTTTTTTTTTGTAAATACATACATATTATAGATAGAAAAACACCCAGACTCGGAACAAATACTTGTAGGTCGTACAAATATTTGTTCCGTGCGGGAATCGAACCCGCGACATGCTGCGCAGCAGTCAATCGCTCAACCACTGCGCCAACCGTGAAAAAGTGCTATTTCATAAAGTTCTATGCACATCAACAGGTGACGTGTGCCTTAGCACACCTTCGACGCGAAACCGCGCAACCGCATGATATTCCGCTGATGCTCCGCTACTCGAATCGCAATTCAGTAGCGGATCATCGTGCGAGGCAGTTGACTTGAACTGTTTAATGATTTTTTTTTTTAAGATATCGAAGCTATGGTTTCGTGGCAGAAGCGTGCCAAGACCTAGAACTTAATTTTTGGCTACCTTTCCGTTCTTATAAACACACTATCACATCACACTAATATTATAGAGGCGTTACTTAACAACATTATATGTGAAGACGATGAACCTAGAATAAAACTACTATGCCACAATAGGTTAAAATAATTAAAAGTGAAGCAATCACACTAATTTTATAAAGGCGAATGTTTGTAGTGTGTATGTATGTGTGTGTGTTTGTGTGTTTGTTACTTCTTCACGCTCAAATGGCTAGACGTATTTGGATGAAATTTGATATGTAGATAGCATACCCTGGTGGCTACTTTTTATCCCGGTCAACGCGATGAAACCGCGGGGCGCAGCTAGTAATTTATAAATTACGTACTGTATTTATTATTACGATTCGAAGAATTATAAAGTAAAACGTAGTACCTTTATAATACTTCTTACAGATATTATCTTCAAAAGCCGTCATAAAAACTCCACAATAACTTCATAATTAATTAATAGGTTATATGTATAGCTTTCAATGAAAATAATATGTGTATCTTTGATGGAAGGTATAAAAAAGAATTATGATCTCAAGCAGACGATAAACATAGTACCTATATTTATATATTCTATTTTTCCCCATAATAAAATTTATCGACGAATGAGGCGGGATTATGAGCGATAACAAGTCAGTGCGAGCCGAATGAATTATTCAGCGATTCGTCGATCGATATGTCGCTGGATTCTTACCTAATCTCGTGTTTTCATAATAATTCTAAAGATGAAAATCTGGAATTTGAATATTTTTCCTCGGGTTCGAGGGAAAAAAGGGTATGATGTGAAATGGTATATTTCATGAGGTTTTCTAAATTAACAAGCAATTATTAATTAATTAAGGCCAATATTATGTTGGTATTTTCTTTTAGCTGTTAAAATATTAGGGCAAAAAAGTAGGGCTTATTGCCTAGTTACTAACCAATCTATTGCTTGTGTGTATGTAATATGACTGTGCCAAGAAGATGGACAAAAGTAGACAAACCAAAAAGATGAAATATACGAGTAATGAGCATCACTTTATGATTCAATGATTTAGCTCAAAATATTGAGTAAAATACAATTATTATCATACAAACATACTTATAACATAATATAACATATAATTATTATATGGCTACATCATTTGCGTGTGGCTAAGTAATAACATCCGCACGGGTCGATCCATCAGGTTAAGCTACGCTTGCCGGGGTTGGTCAGTAGATGGGTGACCATCTTTACATACCGAGACTCCTCCGTGTCTCGGAAAGCACGTTAAGCCGTTGGTCCCGGCTGTCATTCGTGGATCATTGCCAGTCGTTACAGGTCGTCAGAAGCCCGAAAGCCTGATAACCAGTCTTACCAAGGTCTTATTGTATTACCCAGTTACTGCGTTGTGGAGGTCAGATAGGCAGACGCTCCATGTAATATAATGGTATTCAGATGCATCCAGTTAGACTGAAAGTCAACCCCAACATAGTTGGGAAAAGGCTAGGCAGATTGATTGATCATTTGCGGTACAATTTTCAATCTTATTTTCGATAGCGCAATATAATTATCTTAATTACCTTAATTTGTTATTTAATTTTAGATCTCTCCTACATAAAATAAGCCGATAGGAAAAATTTAAATTAATAAACCGGTTTTTGAGGAAATTAATTTAAAATTCGAAATACATAAAAACTTTTTTACAAAAAAATACAACCGACTTCCAAAAACTTCCAAAAAGTTTATCAATTTTATGAGGTATAGCCTCTCGAACAAAACATTTTTTTTTCAAATCGGACGACTGTAAAAAGTTATGCGTGGTCATACATAAAAAAAAAACATACGTGTCGAATTGAGAACCTCCTCCTTTTTTTTCGTCGGTTAAAAATTAATCAAAAGTGAAAAATGAATTCATTAGTAAACCGAACCAACATTGTTGTATTTCGGCACTCGCTATTTTTCACTCGCCTACCGAAAATTAAATGAACAGATGAACGTTCAACCACACACATAAGCTCACGCCTTCTTCCCAAGGGGGTAGGCAGAAACTACAGAACGCCACCTGCTACGATCCTTACATACTCCACGAACATTCCTATCTATGTTATTTTGTCGGGTGCCGTGTGTGTCTTGCCAGCGGCTTCGCCCGCATGTATGTCGGAAATTATCCCACGGGAAAGTACTACCGGGATAAAAAAGTAACATTTGTTGTTTGTTTTTTTTTGTGTTTTTTTTTTTTTGTATTTGTTTGCATGTTTAATCTATCTGTGTGCCAAATTCCATCCAGATCCGTTCAGCTGTTCCGGTGTGATTGAGTAACAAATATCCATACATCCAAACTTTCTCATTCATAATATTAGTAGAATGACATACACAATGTGCACTTTCATAATTTTTAACGTGACGATATTGTCGTGGATGTTCTCGTTCACAAAATGTATGAAAATTCGTGCACGATATAACGTTATCGTAGGCGGAAAAGCGTCTTCATATATTTTAATTCATTATACTTACCTTTTTTTTTTTTTTTTTTTTTTTTGTGGATGGGAAATCATCGAATGACTTCTCCCGCTCTGGGCAGAGCGGGAGGGCGTGTCAGACTTTTACTGACTAAAACCCACCCATGTTCCTTCAGCTGCCCGTGCCAGGGCCACGGTATCTCTTTCGACCTACCCGCGACCCCGGCGGCATCGGCCCAATTGACCCCGTCACTGCTGACATCTCTTTGAGGCGCGCGTGGAACACAACGCGCCGTCGACCCGGGCCTGGTCCTTACCGGACGGCGAGCTGCCCATTACTCGTCGTCCGCAAGCCCGCGCCTACGGTGGCCGGGAATCGGCAATCGATTCCCGCCGCCCAGGGCGTCTCCTACGGCGGCTAGGGGCGCGAGGGCGCGGCTGTTGCCTCTCCCTCACGCGTTCCGCTTCCTCCTTCGCGAGCATTACTGCTTCGCAGAAGGAGGTGACGGCTTCCCATGCACTCTCGCTCCGCACCATGGCCTGGACCAGGTTTGGACGCGAGAGATCGCCGCCGCCGATCGCCTCCGTGAGAACAAGGCGGTGCTCCGCCCAAGCCGGGCAGACCTCCACTGTATGCTCCACCGTGTCCTCCGGGCGATCCACACAATGGTGACACCTGGGCTGCTGCTGGGCTGGGCTGGCCTGGGCAAGCTGCTAAACTCTGACGAAACACGAAATTTGCCGAGGTACATTGAGGAAATAGTTGTACTGTAAATAGTTACTATTATAATAAAACATTCAAAACTATTCTCCAAGAAAAAGTTCAAGTATTTAAGTTCCAAGTCAAAGAAAATACCAGTCTTCTATCTTAATAGAACTGGCGCATAATAACATTTATAGAAGATGTCAACCCACCTTTGTGTTCTAGAAAAGTCTTTTGCAGTTGTTCGCATTATAAATGTTGGAAGATTTTATCTCTGTTCCTTTTAAAGGCTCGCGTATATTTGGGCGAACCGCACCGCAACGCAACGTATTGCAAAAGTCGTTCGAAATCACTGTCGTACATTTTGTAGGTCCCCGAAACGATCAAAATTGCAATTGTCAATTTTTACGTGATTGATACACATTGATGCGCAAATTGATCGTCTACCAAATGCAATTGAAGCAATTGACAATACCTATTACTGTAATAGAAATTGATGACAACCATCGCTCACTACAGGGTGGGCCGCATCGCAATGCAAAACAGGAGCCACAAAAATAGGCCTGGCGAGCGATCCACTAGTGCGTTGCGTTACGGCTCGTTGCGGCCCGCCTAGTGCACGAGCCTCATTGCACTGGAGTGGAAACAGTTCAAATTCAAATTCGAAACTTGAATCTATCTGAAACAATTACTGCGTTGCGGTGCGGCCCACCGCGGCTTCTAATGTGCTATGACACATTTTTGTAATGTGGCACGCTGCGGCCCGCTTCGGCTTAATGTGCGCTTAGCTTAATTAAAACAACTTTCTAAAGTTATTATATTGCCGTAACAGCTTTTCTAAAGTGAAGTAGGTAGAATGCTGAGCAATTTAAGCGGAACTTCTTAAGGAGCCTCTTGAGGCCTATTGTCGTGGTGTGGCTTTTGATAGGAAGGAATTGCTTTTAGAAAATAAATTATAAACTAAAATTAAGGAAGCAGGCATTTTAATATCAGATTGTTGTCCTACTGCAGATCAAAGACCATAATCTTTTATAGAGGAGTCAGGGTCATTGATGGCCCCCAACCAGGGGTGCAGTGAATGTACGAAGTATCTGCCGGGCCCCGACTCCATGGTGCTGGAAGGAATCGTAGGGTTTTAGATAGGAGTCCAAAATAACCCTTCGTTCTCCCCATACGGAAAGTATCCATGAGGAATACACCACCAAAAAAAAAAACCATATTCAGTCATGGGAACTGCCGGCAGAAATGAAAACTTGACAGCCAACACATCACATTCGCATTCGCATGTCGCGTAACGCGTGACGCTTCAAAAATTGTGTCATTGATGACCAAGTCACTACGCTTGCTAAAGCTAGATGGCAAATTCAAACTGCTTCTCATAAAGTACGCCAGAGTTCTGGCAGTGCGAATTTAATAGGCTGATTAAGATTTCAAGACAGTTGTTAATTATTGCAGAAAAAAAAGTAATTAAAAAAATTAAAAAAACCCGACTGCGCTAAAAAACTTAAGTTAAAAAAACTGAAAAGCTAAAAACAAGCCCATTTTAAATTAAATAAAGGATGGAAGCAGGCGGGACCCATTTAAAAATATAATAAAAATGGTATGGGTCCCTCCTGCTTCCAACATTGATTTAATTTAAAATGGGCTTGTTTTTAGCTTTTCAGTTTTATTAACTTAAGTATTTTACCACAGTCGGGTTTTTTAATTTTTTTAATTACTTTTTAATTTCTATTGGTGGACTTTTTAATTTTTATTGGTGGATGGCATCTGCTGTTCCTGGTCGAGGAACAGCAGATGCCATCTTTGCTATCCGCCAGCTGTGCGAGAAATACAGAGGTGCGCATAAAAACTTGCACATGGTATTTGTTGACCTCGAAAAGGCATACGACCGAGTGCCTCGTGAAGTTTTGTGGTGGGCACTTAAGGAAAAATGTGTACCAGGGAAGTATGTGCAGTTGATTCGCGCGATGTACAGTCGAAGCAGTACCCAAGTCCGGTCTACAGTGGGCACTACTGACAGCTTCGATGTGGCTGTCGGCTTGCACCAGGGGTCTGCACTCAGCCCTTACCTCTTTGTGCTGATAATGGATGCTCTTTCTTCGGATATCCAGGAAGAGGCGCCCTGGTGTATGCTGTTCGCCGATGACATTGTGCTGGTTGCCGAGAGTGGCTTAGAGGTCCAGAGCAGATTGGAGGTGTGGTGGAAAAGACTGGAGACCGTTGGCCTGAGAGTAAGTCGGACCAAAACAGAGTATTTGTTTTGTGATTTTGGCGGTCTCTCCGGTCCTGTGCCCATATCTCTTGCCGGAACGCCCTTACCGATCTGCTCCGACTTTCGGTACCTCGGGTCGCTTGTCCAAGGGGATGGCGAAGTAGACCGAGACATAACGCACCGAATCAACTCAGGATGGATGAAATGGCGACAGGTTACAGGAACAACTTGCGACCCACGGATGCCCCTCAAGTTGAAGGGGAAAATTTACAAGTCCGTGATAAGGCCTGTCGTACTTTATGGATCGGAATGCTGGGCAGTGAAGAAGACGGATGAAAAAAAATTGCATGCAGCGGAGATGAGAATGTTGAGATGGATGTGTGGAGTGACGAGAATGGATAAAGTGAGAAATGAGTATATAAGAGGAAGTTTGAAAGTGGCGCCAGTGACAGAAAAGTTGAAAGGAAATCGTTTGTCTTGGTATGGGCATGTAATGAGGAGAGACGAAACGCATGTGACTAAAAGAGTGATGAATATACATGTTGATGGATGGAGAGGCAGAGGAAGGCCAAATAAAAGATGGATGGATTGTGTGAGGAATGATATAAAAGAGAAGGGAGTGAATGATAGCGTGACGGTTGACAGGGGAGAATGGAAGAAGAAAACGTGTTGCGCCGACCCCAAGTAATATGGGATAAGGGCAGGAAGATGATGACTTTTTAATTTTAATTTTTTTAGTTTTATTATTGGCGACAAATCCAGCTTTTTAGTTTACAAATGTGAATTAAAGGTTTCGCAGGGGATTTAGTTCTTGGTACGTGCTCGACAGGTTTTGAGAAAAAAATAAAATTTTAAGACATAATTTGGCGCCAAAAATCCGCCATTTTGTTTTTTTTTTTTTATTTTGATATACCCAGTGTCACTCTCACAGTAAATACGAATCTAACGACACCTCTCAAGCTAAAATCCATCGAGCCGTGAACGGCCGCAGAGCGTGCCAAACAATTAGGTACATACATACTCTCGAAAAACATAACCCTCATTCTGGCGCAGTCGGGTAAAAATACACGTGTCTTCTCTATGACTTGAAGGTTTAAAAAATCCTAATTCTATATTTAGAAGCTACATCCATACCTAGCGACAACATATTCATAGGCGCATTTCGTTTCGTCAAGTAAATAAATTTCAATTCGGTCGCCTTTTCTGTGAAGCTCCTGTACGCAGCTGTCAATATACATAATAAGTACATTATGATATACGGGAAAGGAGCAGTTTCTACGAAGGAGCAAATCGAATTCCTTAGCAATTTCCTTTCATAGTTCGTCATTGGATTAGGTTTTTCTTTGACGGGAGATGATGGTAATATATTCAGTCTTTTGTAGAATAACGACCACATTTTTAAGGCTATTCTGCAAGGGGTTCTGTTCGCGCGCAGATTCATATCGAAATAGCATTTTGACGAAACTTGACGTTTCAATCAAGATGCATTTGAATTTTTTGATTTGAGAAGACTAAAAAAATGATAAAAAAAAGGGTGTGTGTCACCATCTTCAGAATACTTAAAAAGTATATTTATTTATTGACACACTCACGACTTATTCACTAAATCATTACATTAAATATATTCTATGTCAACAGCTTTGCGGTGAATTTGTCACTTATAGGTGTGCACAGCACTTGTATAATCAATAATAAAAATTAAAATGGAAATAACAAAATTAAAATTTACAAAGTTTACATTGAATTTAAAATGACAAGTAGTTAAATTAAAAAAAAAGTTAGTATTTAATTTATAGGTATCTTTTACTTTATTGTGTAAGGGCAATGTGAGCTTTTATAATTTACTAGCTGTGCCCCGCGGTTTCACCCGTGTAAACCTGGATAAAAAGTAGCTTTTGTGTTAATCCAGGGTATAAGCTATCTACATATCAAATTTCTTACAAATCGGTCCAGCCGTTTGAGCGTGAAGAAGTAACAAACATACATACACACACTCACAAACTTTCGCCTATATATCGTGACGATATGATCGTGGATGTCCACGTCCATGTCACGGTGCGGTGTCACGACAACACAGGTAAGTATAATGAATTAAAATATATGAAGACGCTTTTCCGCCTACGATAACGTTATATCGTGCACGAATTTTCATACATTTTGTGAACGAGAACATCCACGACAATATCGTCACGTTAAAAATTATGAAAGTGCACATTGTGTATGTCATTCTACTAATATTATGAATGAGAAAGTTTGGATGTATGGATATTTGTTACTCAATCACACCGGAACAGCTGAACGGATCTGGATGGAATTTGGCACACAGATAGATTAAACATGCAAACAAATACAAAAAAAAAAACACACAAAAAAAAACAAACAACAAATGTTACTTTTTTTATCCCGGTAGTACTTTCCCGTGGGATAATTTCCGACATACATGCGGGCGAAGCCGCTGGCAAGACACACACGGCACCCGACAAAATAACATAGATAGGAATGTTCGTGGAGTATGTAAGGATCGTAGCAGGTGGCGTTCTGTAGTTTCTGCCTACCCCCTTGGGAAGAAGGCGTGAGCTTATGTGTGTGGTTGAACGTTCATCTGTTCATTTAATTTTCGGTAGGCGAGTGAAAAATAGCGAGTGCCGAAATCCAACAATGTTGGTTCGGTTTACTAATGAATTCATTTTTCACTTTTGATTAATTTTTAACCGACGAAAAAAAAGGAGGAGGTTCTCAATTCGACACGTATGTTTTTTTTTTTTATGTATGACCACGCATAACTTTTTACAGTCGTCCGATTTGAAAAAAAAATGTTTTGTTCGAGAGGCTATACCTCATAAAATTGATAAACTTTGCTTGGGTAGTTTTTGAGTGAACTTCAACAATAAGTATTTTTTCCCCGCTTTTATATGAATGATATTCTAGTTTATTTTGCAGGTAGTGGTATTAGAATTTGTGTGGGGTAGGTACCACAACTAAAATGTGTAAAATAAAAAAATAAAAAAAATACAACCGACTTCCAAAAACAACACTGTAAAGTGAAAAATAACTTTAATTTCGGAAGTCGGTGGCATAAAACGAAAATACATTTAACCAGACACCAACTTCCGAAATTAAAGTTATTTTTCACTTTATAGTGTTGATTTTGTATTTTTTTGTAAAAAAAGTTTTTATGTGTTCAGACGTTACACTTCGAGTGAAAGATATGTATGTGCTTAGCATTACACTGCGATCATTAAAATTTAAAAACAATTGTATGTTTTATGTGTTAAGGCAAAATTAATGATTAATGATTAATTTTATGGGTTTTCAAAAGGTAATGAAAAAAATACAAAGGAGGCTTAAAGTAAGCTTTTATTAATCATTCACATTGTACGACCATGTAGGTACATAAAATATTTTAATTTTAAAATGGCCAGAGGACTAAAGAAAATTATTAATGCCGACAATCGCTTCTTGAATGGAAAACAATTTAACAACATCTTGTTGATTACAATGATAATTGGAATACGTACTTTTATTACATAACTAATTAAGTACTATTTCTGCAATTTTTTTTTCTATAGAACACCCATACAGAAAAAAAAAATGCAAATTTTATTTGGTGAGGACGATGGGGTGGAAATGGCAATGTAAGTGTTACGAAAGAATTTAATTTTCCTTATTAATTTATTTAAGTTGACAACAAAGCTGGATATTATAATTCTGAACTGCACTTACGTGTACACGAAAATGGAAACGAAACTCTTTGAAAATACAAAATAAGTTTAAAATTCAGCGGAGTCTTAAGCACGTTTAGGTACATTTTGTTATTACAATTTATTTTCAGACAACACATCTACACATGAATTATAGTATTTATATTAAACAAGCATTCACAAAGTGACATTTTTTACAGAAATACACGACAAGTTTAAATAATAAAGCACACATTTACAAATCTGACTCGTTAGTAATAGTGGTCGCAAATGCAACTGCTAAACCAGTTCTGAATTCGATCCTCAAGTTAAGCAGGTTATTTCGTTATTTCTGTTTTTTTGTCGTTTTGCTTGGCTCCTAAGAGTCATATCGTGATGTTGAATAGCAACCTTTCACAAGAATTGGACTATCAAATACAAAATGAATGTTTCAAATCCGACTGGTAGTTTCAGAGATTAGCGCGTTTAAACAAACAAAAAAACAAATTCTTCAGCTCTATTATTGTATAGATTAATGTAGATTGAAATATGATGCACAGCAGCCCGATGCAGATGTAATGTGGGCGTGCCTTTAAGAGTATGTTTTTTAACTTTATATGTTGTTGTAACTGTGTACTATTGACAAACGCCAGCCCTTTCCAATTTCGAAACAATTTTGCTTGCAAGCTGCAATAAATTGTAGGACAAACAAAGGACCAGGTAGGGTGGATCAGTGTATACAAAAAGCAACTTTAAGGTGCAAAGGGTTTTGGCGATAGTACTTATTGAAATACATAAACAAAATGTCGACTCTTTATTGACCGTGTTACTTTCGGTTGCATTGAACTTTCACAATTTAACCGGATGAACAAGCCGTGTACACAATTATTAGAAAACTGTTTGTAGTTCGCTCTTGTGTTCTATGCAATGTGAATTTTATCGAGCGAACTCACGTTTTGATTTTCATTTGTTTTTTTTACAATACCTAATTGTGTTTTGAAATATGTTAGAGAAAACTGTCGTAAATTGAGGAGAAAAATACATAAGTAATAAACTCAAATCTAAAAAAAAAAATCTTAAATCTTAAATCAAATTCGGAACGACAACATATTTTCCATTTTTATAACATTTTGTTTATCAAGTGTTAAAAGTACATGTCATGAGAGTTATAAATAAATGTGCCAATTTATAAGTTGATCGCATCTGGAGATGTGAAAATTACATTAGGTACAAGGTGTTCTTTCGTGTATTCAAGTGGTGATAAAAATAAAAACGGCACAAGGAGATCGTAAACATTTTCCGTCATAAAGAGAAACATGTGAATAAACAATTTTAAGGGTTTATTATACTGACAACTGAAGCGATTGTCAGATACATTTCTTGGATGTTATCTAATACGCCTAAATGTATCTATTTTACAATTATTCATTATAATTTCATCTATACAATAGCACATAAATAATTAATCTATTTTTAAAATATATTTCGCTTCAATATACACATTTTTCTTAACTTATCACATCTTTTAGCCTAACAAATAAACTTTCTACAATAGTCAGTGTAAAGAGCTGCAGGAAGACTTTCAACGCCAATTTGGGAGACAGAACCTTGTCACGAAACCCTTAATTCAATTTGCCCCGAACAGGTTTTCTTATTGGGCTAACGTAATCAAACAATAATATTAGGTTAATTCATCCCTGATGTGTAATTCCGCTTTCCCCGAGTTTACCCGAAGGGACTAATCGAATTGTTCCGGTAACAAGTCGTCTCCCGCATGGCAATTACGATTAAATACCATAACCTCTGCTTTACAGCGTAACACTAATCATATCGAAAATATTCTGCTGAAATATATTAGACAATAATTTAATTCTCAAAATACGTTCTCACTTTGAAAATCACCTACCAACATGAAATATTCTGATTACGAACGAGAAAAATAAAAATTAACGTCGTTATAATTTTCTATATAATCTTAAATCTAGAATGAGTAACAACAAAGAATTCAAATTATAGAGGTAGAGAATAAACAGGAATTACGTAGACAGACGCACATAGGATAATCCCCGGAGAACTTAGTTCTGAATATTTCATGGTTACTTTCAATCTAGGGTAAGACAACACTCAAAGCAGGAGCGAGAAGGATTTCATTCCACAATGTTCTTTATTACAACGGTACTTAGTGTTATGATGGTGCATATGAAATGGAACATTGGAGAAAATTCAGTAATACCAAGTACCGATTCAATATCTACCTTATTTTAATTATTGTTTTTTATTTTATGATTTATCGTTAATATGGTACCTATTCGAATGCAGTTAGATATCCAGAAATAGCCTTTATATGCAATACCGTAATAAAAATAGCGATAGTTTGGTTAATCCTTGGAACCCTGTAGTAACTAGATCAGTTAGGTATAATTGACATACAAAAGCTCAGGAAGAAAAGTGACACATTCGAAGGTTGTGAAATATGCAATAATAACATCATCTTAAAATTAATATACACTATAACAATAAACTTTAGTTATATTATAACAGTAATGTATGAACACAGTAAAATTATATAATATATAAATTTCATTTTGTTATATTTAAAATATTGAATCTCAAGCAAGATGCTTGTAAGAATGACATCAGAATATATGTAGGTATAATAAGAGTGTAAAAATGTAAAATACATATTTAGCAAAACAAAGTTTAGGACAACCTTATTCCTTGAAAGTGAGACGAGGACAAGCTTAAACGTACACCAAATTGTATAGTAGGGTATAAAGGAAGGGTAAGTTTCTAAGAAATATTGAAACTACATACTATAAGCCGCTTCGCAGGTAAAATATTTGATCGAGGATAGGCGAGATTCATAGAGTCATTCAATTTAATTGAAGGGTAAATTCACGAAGTATGAGACCGCAGCCGAGGAGCCATAACGGGTACTTTTGTAGGCAGCTAGAGGTCGCGTTCGCGTGGCTTGTGTCGGAATGTGGCTTCTTCAAACTTAGTTCGTTGACCGCCACTGTAAAGATTTATTAGAATGAAACACAACTGAAGAGGAAGTTAACACTGAAGCACGTTATGGCAAGGTACCGTTGACCGTTTGCCATTTAGATTTAGACGGCCAATCACGAACGCGGGAAGTGAACGGTACGTAAATTCAAACGATTTTTGAATCGAAATTAGAACTATATTATAGAATTTTGATTTAAATGTATGCGGCAAGCACAACTAGTTTCACTCATAGTCTTTAAACTAAATAATTACGAGTATAAACGAAACGAGTATTGTCAATTTTAAAAATTTCGTTGTTTTTTTACGTAATGTTTACTCCGCTTCCGCTCATTTATGCTAGGCCCACAGTTCAAAATGTATGAAAAAACAATCTCAGCCGCCGACTGACTGTCTGTTGTTTTTCATATATTCTCCGAATTCTGCCGACGTAAATTTGGTGTGAACATGGCCTTATGACTGAAAGCCATATTCTGGCAAGGTAACGTTTAAAAACACACGAGTTGCATTTTGAATATCGTTTCTAATAGGATACACAATATTTTCATTAAAAAAAATGTAAAGTCTTAAAACTATGACGTTACTCTCGATGAGTTCTCGCTTCAATGAAAGTTGTTGCACATTGTTCAGACGGCAGTAACTAGACCAGGAAATTGTATTTCCCGAACGTTCGTTCCATCGTAAAAAAAAAACTTATCGTGTAACTTCAAGCGTAGTTAAGGCACATAACCAGAAAGCTGTCTAGCTTAGTTTTATATTGAAGTATTTACTAAGTAAGAAGTATTTACTGAAGACCTTACAAGATTCTCGTTAATGAACACTGATTAAAAATAAATGGTATCCCTCTTACAAGTTATAGTTCGTTAGCCGTAATTTCGTGAACCGCGCTGAAATCAGACTTTTGCTTATTTTAAGCTGAAACTTAACTCACTCGCTAAGTTTCTTGCGGGATCCGCATTAATGTAAATGAAAGTTTGTTTCACAGTTCCTTTTTAAGTTTAGCGTAGTTCTTTCAAACAGAATAATAGACAGCATTTATGTTTTTTTGGTGAAGTTGGAAAAAGCAACGTTTAGTGAAGTGGTGGGAAGTAAGAAATAACTTGGAATAAGTTTGCTTTTGGAAAAAACAAAATAGTTTTGTAAAACAAAACGAGATTTTGAATTGTTACTTTTCATTTGTTGTTGAAAGTAACGTCAGCTGGTTTGTGAATGTTAATATTTACGCTGCGAAGGCGCTAGCGTAGACGCGCCGTTTGCGTCTCGTTTGCATGGCGTCTACGCTGCGTATACGTTCAACGAACGCCTTCTTCTGAGCCAAAGCCAGATGCGAAAGCACTCTAACATTATGCATATTTTTTTAGACTTTTTCAAACGCTGATAACTAGATCTAAACTCACCAGTAACAGTCTGCTTCTTTATATCAGCGAACTTTTCCCCTGGACCCACTTCATCAGGTATGGTAGCAGTACATGTCAGTTGAAGTCTGCCATGCGCAGGCGCCTTAAGCTCTGCTATAGACACCCATAGAGATATGGGTATCACGGGCGGTACTCGTGGCCTTTCTTGAATCTATAGGGAAGAAAGTGGGAAGGTTAGTGAAGAAGATGGCGAAGATTTGGAAGAGACTGATAAACTTATTAACAGGGTCTTTGTAGACGTTACAAAGATCTGATATATGCAAATTCTGCAATACACCAACTAGGTATAATTCACATTCCCATTAATGTATAATTGTGATGATAACATAATACAAAGGCACGTGGGCGAAGCTGCGGATACAGCTAGTACTCGTACACCAATAAAGGTTTTAGTAATATTGATTGACTTGATTGGAACTTCTGCTATAACATTTACAATAGCAGGGTATAATAAAATTAGCGTAAAATCATATTCAATGAATTCCACGAAATCAACATGAGAAATCTTACCACGGCATTCTAAACAAACTCCTTAGGTAAAGCATACTTAACTAAAGCATGTAACTTTGAAAACATTTCTTAAGAAGGTTCTAAAACAATTAAATATTCCTCAAGTGCCCTAACTTGGGTGAAATTATTAACGTAATTCCAGCTCAGCTGCCAAACTTGGCTAATTTTCCGTTCTTACAAGTACGTCACGGATGTCAAAGAATAGGAAATTGGAAATGTATGGACTCGATAAAAATTCGATTCGAACAAATGACGAGGTTGGGAATTTGAATTACGATAAAGTTATTAGAGAAACAGAAAAAGGGAACGAGTTTAGGCAGAAATTAAATTTTCCCGAAGTCAATGTTAATTTGACATTGTTTCGGAGATTGAAAGAGTCAATATTATTGGAGATCAATGGTACAAATAAAAATAATGGAAGGGAAATAACTATCAAATAAAATGTATTTAAACTGAACAAATATTCTGCGTTTGAAACGTCACTTGATGAATTACTAACTATAGTCACTTAAATCGAAATCAAAAAGCTTATTTCAATCCATAAATCACTACACAGTTACACATTCCACAACTGAACCAAACTAAGTAAGAAAAATAATATCAGCATAAAGTTATACTCGTAACTCGAACACATTCAGACCACAAAACATTGTAACATTAATGTAACAGGATAACAGAGATATTTTAAAATGTTACCATCACAAATAAAATATTATGTTCTTACATCAAAAGCGTTCGTGCTTGAAACGTCCGTGGCCCGACGGTTTTCATTTCGATTGAAGATGGTTGTCAATTTAAACAGGAAGGATGAAAAGAGTAATATTGAGATACAGAATCACTTGTACTTGTGCCCAATCGAGTTCAGATTGAGATTGTCTTTTGTTATTTATTGTAAGACCCCCGCTTTGATTTGTTCTTTATCTGGTACATTCAATGCGATCTTTCAATTTGTTCTTTTCAATTGCGAGATTAAAAGATGTTCGTGCTATATATATTACGTGAACGTTTGCTTTGAAAACAATCGGATAATCGTTGTCTTTAATCATTTGTCTTATTTATTTTAATTAGAGAGCTTTTGAATAATAAGACTCAATTATAATATGTGATCGTCAGACTTCGCTACCACATTGCTTCATATTGCTCGACAGTCAATTAATGCGGGAGCGTTAGAATTCTTGTAAATGAATGTTAACGATGAATTGTTTGGCCGACCGATGCTTGACCCTTACAATTTGATGAATGCCAGCTTATCATAATTGTATTCTTCGATATGAAAATTCAATTCCATTTTTAACCGAATTCTTTTGTTTTATTTTTGGGGTAAAAAGTCCGGAGGATTATACTTATTTTCTATCTAAAAGAAAGAAAGAAAGAAAACACATTTATTTAGCACAGACTAAATTAGAGGCAAAACAAAAAAGTAAAAAATAACAATAAAATTTAAAAATCTACATTTGCGATGCAACAACAACAAAAAATAAAAAAATACAATGCAAAAAGGCCCAGTTCAGCAAAAAAATGCCAGACAACTAGTGCCTGACGCTGGTTTTCAACTGGACTGATGTCTATCTCTATATAGATCAATGTATAATAAATTCTACATATACGTATGCGTTTAGCTATTAATTACAACATGACAGGTAAAATATGGTTCTTTTACCTTCAAAGCAATCTTATTTTTTCGACTTTCCTTTAATCTACATAGAACTATAAATAGACCCTTAGACAAACCTTAGCCATTTCCTCGCTCTGCTGATCCTTCAAAGTGCATTTATGATGCTTGGTTGTGTTCACAGGTGGCGTCACAGTGGTTTCACTGACAAGCGCCCAGTATTTAGCCGTGTAGTTAAATTCCGGTGCGATGTAGCGATGCTGATGCTTCCTACTGCGGTAACCACCTCCCCCCTTTGTGCGGGTGGAACTTGAAACGCGGTAGGAGAAGTATTTCACTGATTCTTCGTCGACCTAGACAGAACGTAAGATTTATAAGAATAGTAAGTTCGTTTTAGTTTTCGATATACATTTCATGTTAATCTTTCATGAAATGTAAATGTAAATACAGACAGTATTTATTTTAAATGATGTATAAGTTGAATCAGAAATCATTTATTTGCAAAGAATGTAGGTAAAAAATCATGGTGAAAGAATTAGTATTAATTTGGAAAGTTACTAAAGTTTGACCGATATCGCTGTACCGCGCCTTACGTATGTGTGTGGCGAGACGGGGGGTAGTGCAGGTCGCTCATTCGTCAACACTCACGGCGTCCCGCTGCTCATTCCTCAACGCTGATGTCGGGGCTACGCCAACGTCAACGTCAATGCCCATCATTGCCATAAGCATCGCGGTAATTATTCCTATAATTATAGCGATATATTGAGTGGCCCCACTTGAACGCCGCAACCTGAGTTATCGCTGCGTCAATCGGCAATGTGAATGCCGTTGTCAAAATATCGTGATAACTTGTGGCTATACCTTCGGCCTACGTCCATAATCGCGATAATCAACGGCATATCCCGTGGTGTGGCCCCGACATCACGGCACGGCGCTGTGGCGTCCCGCCTTCCGCAGTGCAGCGGTATCGTTCAAAATATAACAGATTTCTCGGAACTTTTATGCTAAAGAATATCAAATTATATAATAATAACCACTTCTTTTGGGTCTACCCCGCCACTCTTTTCCCGATTACTGCGACTCTGAGCTCGATTAGTCCCAGTGAAAACCACTCCATGTGTCAACTGTCTATCAAATAGGCGTAATTTTTTTTTTTCATAAAAAAGACTCATAATAACCTTACGTACCTTTTCATTGTCAATGTACCACGTGAGCCGCGGCGCAGGCGCAGCGGGCGCGCTCGTGCAATTTGCACGCAGCAACCCCCCCACCACCACGTCCGGCTTACCGAACGTTATGATTGGCGGGTGCTTTTGAGAATCTAGAGAAAATTATGTTGATCGTTAATAATATGGAAAAGAAGAACTAAATAAAGTTCTTATTTTATCCTGGACATCCATCACTGACATCAGTAATGAAAAACATCAGGAAACCGGGACTCAACATTAATATAAGTCTGAAATCACCAATCCGCTTTGAGCAAGCATGGTGATCAATGCAACAAGAGGCTTTAGTCTTGCAGTGGAACAATAATAGTTATAATATGATAGGTTCAATTTCCCAAACAGTTGGATGAAGTTTTTGTCTAAGTAATAACAGCCGCACGGGTCGATCGATCAGGTTAAGCGTCCGTGGATGGTCCATATGAGATCCCTCCGTGCCTCGGAAAGCACGTTGAGCCGCTGGTCCCGGCTGTCATTCTTCATCTTTGATAGTCGTTACTGGTCGTCAGAAGCATCAGAAGTCTGACAACTAGTCTTGCCAAGGGGTGTTACCCAGTAACTGGGTCAGATAGTCAGATAGACAGTCGCTTCATGTAAAATACTGGTATTCAGCTGCATCCAGTTAGACTGGAAGCCAACCCCAACATAGTTGGGAAAAGGCTCGGCAGATTGATTGATTTTGAAGAAGCTTTTGGGCAATTTATATTAATGTTATTTAAGTGCTAAAGATTTCATACTAAAGTCCGTGATAAGGCCTGTCGTACTTTATGGATCGGAATGCTGGGCAATGAAGAAGACGGATGAAAAAAAATTGCATGCAGCGGAGATGAGAATGTTGAGATGGATGTGTGGAGTGACGAGAACGGATAAAGTAAGAAATGAGTATATAAGAGGAAGTGTGAAAATGGCGCCAGTGACAGAAAAGTTGAAAGGAAATCGTTTGTCTTTGGGCATGTAATGAGGAGAGACAAAACGCATGTGACTAAAAGAGTGATGAATATACATGTTGATGGATGGAGAGGCAGAGGAAGGCCAAAGAAAAGATGGATGGATTGTGTGAGGAATGATATGAAAGAGAAGGGAGTGAATGATAGTGTGACGGTTGACAGGGGAGAATGGAAGAGAAGAAGAAGAAAACATGTTGCGCCGACCATGTTGTTGAGAGTATGTCATGCTCACTCAAATGTCTCGCTGGTGGTGGCGTGTGTGTTGGATCATTAAGTTCCCTTCAAAATGGTTGAGCTGACTGGTGCTGATCCATGCGTCATGTTCTTGAACGGGCGCCGTCAGTTGGGACTGGTCGTCTTTTAGCTGCCA
Source organism: Cosmia pyralina (assembly GCA_946251885.1). NCBI lineage: Eukaryota > Metazoa > Arthropoda > Insecta > Lepidoptera > Noctuidae > Cosmia > Cosmia pyralina. The sequence goes on from OX276346.1 coordinate 22,193,773, forward strand.
TGGCTTATTTTTAATTTTAATATTTAATGTAGTTGTTTTAGTTTTTATTACGGACGCTTTTTAACGTGCACGTCTTTCTACATTGTTTTCACATGTATATTTTCAACATGAACGATGTAACCAATATTTTGTAAAAATATTATGATTTAAAAGAGTGTCCGTGGAGTTTCTTGGCCGTTCTTCTCCATAGGGATCTACTACGCTTTGGAATGGGCAACTAGCTTCATCTTTCTGACTGACCGACCCATTGACAATTCAAAAGTGCCTGTAATTGGTTTATTTGAAATAAATGCTTTGAGTTTGAGTTTGACCCCAAGAAACATGGGATAAGGGCAGGAAGATGATGAAGTGCAAAAGATTTCAGCAGCTCTGGCTCAAAAGTAAAGAACTGTCACCAACCTATTTGTCAAACATTTGGTGGAACCTCGATGTTACCTATATAATATAAACAACATATACCACAGTGGTTGTGGGCCAAACAACTCAAATAATAATTTCAGACATTGTCACTCAGACAAATGACGAAATTTATTGTTTACAACATTATTCCATAATAATACTTATAACATTAAATTTAAGTATAGCTCACGATTCATTTAATTTAATTGCTGTTACGTTACCACATTGTGTACTCTGAGAGTATCTCTACTGAATTTATTTACTGTAACAATTTTAATGTGACATGACATTACAATTAAGTTAATTTAGTGATTTTATGTTCAGTGGTAGAGAATCTTTACCATTCCCTTCTCTACTAGAGAGCTCCCTTTTAAATTATAATTTAGACTTCATTGTTTAAATTGAAAATGTATCTGTGTGTTATGAAATATAGTACATTACTGCAAAATAGAGGCAAGCCGAGGCACACCATTAGTCCATCAATGCCTGGTTGCGGCAAAGGCTTGTATAGTACTTTTCTCAAATAATGCGCATCTAAGTAAATTACGTAATTATAAATTCTATAATCAATGACGATGACTAAAAACAATAGTTTTTTACGCGCTAAAATATTGATTTGTTTTAAGCCAGTTCGACATTTAAATAAAATCTTTGTTAAGTTACCTCCTTGGTTGCCATGATTCGGAGTAAAAAGTTCGTTCCGTTTTTAAATGTCTAAAGATATTAATGTAATAAATACCTACTAACAAAATATGGACAAAAATTGTTCTGAATTAAATAAATTTTATTATTTTTATTTAAATTACTTACATGACAGATAGTATGAGTTTTCACAGTAAGTAATTTATTCGGCCGCTAAACACGACTTATATGGTTTTTCATACTAACATTGTAGGGCGCTGCTCCGTATGTATTTGAACAGCATTTTCGATGAATTTAGAAGAAGGGTTATCAAAAAAATGCTCTAATTTCTAACGATGTTTAAGAAAAGTAACTATTTCTGCCCTTTTTGAATAGAAATAGTTTATTTATTTTCCAGGAAGGTATTATATTACATACATGCACAGGTACCTACATGCATGAATAACGTTCTTATATTTAACACTTAACAGTAAAAGTATTACCTACAGCTATTTTACATAATAAAATTAATATTGCCAGTGAGCCTTGGGTCTACAGCTACTCGCTTGTGGCGCTCAGGATTTGATTTAAGGAGGATGTAACGTAGAGCTGCTAACCGGCAGCGCCTCCATTGAAAAATTAAGTCAGGAGATATGGAACATTTTGAAATTTCCTTTGCTCTCATTTTTAGTCAGATGAGGTACATTTTTTTGTATCATAAAAATCAACACTAAACCTCCTAGGTTCGAAGTTATAGCAGTTAACGCTACAAACGGCCGTTTTTGGCATTAAATGTTATAACTTCGAATCTGAGCATAGGTTTGAGAATGTTCCACATTTCCTGACTTATTTTTTTTTCTCAATGGTACCGCTGTTGGCAGCTATACTCACCTTAAACAATATATGACTTAGCTACAATTTGTTGGTATCTATCTACAAATGACTTAGCTACATTTATTGGTATCTACTACAACAAATGGATATCAATAATTACAAGTCTAATAACAATATCCTTAGAAATAACACAGATATCCAGGGTCCAATATCTAACAATACATCTAATAATGAGCTATTAATCGTACTCCGATTTTTCACTTTCACTCAAATTGAATATACCTATACAAACCAATTTTTCACATCATGTACCATTATGTAAACGACAAATCTATTAATAGAGTTAACATTTTCAGAAAGGTCTTTTGTGTTAATGGCGATGGGGGGCGAAATGTGAACACAGACAATAGAGAGGATATAACAAGTATTTTTTATCGACTTCAATTTTATAGGCACACTTGAAGCGTTTCGGATAGTTTTTGGAAGTGTACTTTCTCGGAGTGATCCCATTTCAATTTGGTGAAGATCTGATGAAGAACTTCTGAGATAGGCAACGGAACTCCTCAATAAATAAAAAAAAAAATAAAAATAAAAACTTTTTTACAAAAAAATACAACCGACTTCCAAAAACAACACTACAAAGTGAAAAATAACTTTAATTTCGGAAGTCGGTGGCAAAAACGAAAATACATTTAATCAGACACCGACTTCCGAAATTAAAGTTATTTTTCACTTTGTAGTGTTGTTTTTGGAAGTCGGTTGTATTTTTTTGTAAAAAAGTTTTTATTAAATGCAAGGAGGATTATTACAGAGATAATGCGGCTATCCTTTATTTAGTTAGTGCTGTTTTATAAAACCTCACTCAAACGCCCCTCGCAAACACACACGTACTACCACTTTACTATTCGAGTTAAATGCTTATAAGTGTTATTATTCTTCTCAAAAAAAAAAAAAAAATTAAAATGGATACTTTCTTAAAAAATCACTCGAACGCCCGCTAACATATACATGCCACAATTCTACTCTAATAAAATGCTTCTTTTTCTCTAAAAAAAGAACAATAAAACTTGAGATTTAAATATCTCAAAAATTCTGTTCTCTTTTTAAATTAGTATGAAACCCTAATTACTACAGAATATTAAAGATTACAAGGTTAGCTAATAGTAGGCTCGTCGCTGCCCATATTATAACCGTTTTATTCATACATGACACAGCAACGTGCCACTCGCTACAAGAAACAACACAATATAACCCTATTAATAATATTAACATCACAGAAAACAAATTACCGTTATTAATGACATTTTCTTATCTCCTGCTTATTTTCTCATCACATCCCCTACCATTATTCGCTGTCATTTTATCTGCCGGCAAAGTCTAGGAGCTTCTTACAAAATAACTATTATCTGAAGTGTACAAGATTGAACAATTTATATTCATGACTAGTATAGGATCTATAATCAAAATGGAAGTCATCATCTGCCTAGCCTTTTCCCAACTACGTTGGGGTCGGTTTCCAGTCCAACCGGATGCAGCTGATTACCAGTATTTTACATGGAGCGACTGCCTATCTGACCTCCACAACCCAGTAACTGAGTAAAACGATACCCCTTGGTAAGACTGGTTGTCAGACTTTCGGGATTCTGACGACCCGTAACGACTGTCAAAGATCCACGAATGATAGCCGGGACCAACGGCTTAACGTGCTTTCCGAGGCACGGAGGAGTCTCGGTATGTAAAGATGGTCACCCATCCACGGACCAACCCCGACAAGCGTAGCTTAACCTGGTCGATCGACCCATGTGGCTGTTATTACTTAGCCACGAGCTCTGGAATCAAAATGGAAGTGTATTGTATAATTTTAAGCTGTATTTCTAGACTATAAGTTATATAATCTCATCTAGTGTATTTCGAGATTTGTTTTATGATTTCATGAAACGCTTTCTATATGATTTTCTTTAAAATTGTTTGGTTCGTGATTTCTATCAAATCATCTAGCTACTAGGTATTGTTATGGTGACCTGCGGGGCAATTGTGTAACACACTATCAATAGGAATCGGTTTCAATTTGACAGTTCATCAACATACATTGCGTTATTTACGTTGTCGAGCAGACAAATTTTTCGAACATATGAAGCAATGAATTAGCAATTTGCTACAAAATCATTCAGATTTCGATGAATAGTGTGTTACTTGATATATTGATTGATTGACTTTATTGATAGTGTGGTGCTGAGCCCCAATAGCAACACAACTCAATACACCAATATCCAATAGTAACACACTTTTTTTATCAATCCAAAGAAATTCCTAATTCATTGCTTCATTTGTTTGAAAAATTCGTCTGTTGGACAACATGTTGATGAACTGTCAAAATGAAATACATTGCAGTTGTAAGTGTGTTACGCAATAAGCCCGCTGAATGAATGAATGTTTTGTTTGTTAGACACAGATTGTAAACAATTTCGTATGTTCTCATTTCCTACAGTTACTGCGTTTAATGTTAGAAACTTTAGTTGATGCTTAGAGTAAAAAAAATGGACTTGGTAATCCGCGATTTATGCCCGGTTTCTGGAGAATTCTTAAACGGAGTTTAAACTCTAAATAGCTATTGATTCGACAAAATTATCTATTTAAGCAAATTCCTTCCTTATGCTCGATTTTTGAAGTCCTTAGATAAACCCTCGATAGTAATTCACTCGATTTTTAAGCTAAATTCTTCCTTATGGCGACTGTACATTCTCACTCGAGAGCACTCGCTATGTCTCGCCCGAGAGGCCTCGGTCGAGACGAGTAACCATGTACACTCGCTGAAATCATTTTCAATTGTGGACGCCGAGAGAACGGACGAACAAGAAGTTGCACTATGTGCCACTACTTATTACCGTTACTTACATAATAATTATGCAAAAAAAATACAAAAAAATTGGCGTAAACGAAGATGGTGGATGGTCACAATTCATCGATTGGAACATGGTACGTAGTAGTTTTTACAAGTTTTTAATTTAATTTTACTTCTAGGAGAAGCGGGAGTGTACAGCGACGCGTTCGCAATTCGCGCGACGCGGCGCGAGACCCTTTGACTCGCGGGCGAAAAACCTACCCGGGACGGAGAGCTAGCGAGGTACACCGAGACAGGCCGAGGCGGGAGAGCGCTACCATCTACACTCTCGCGCTTGCTGCCTTGGACTGTCTCAGTACAGCCGCCATTAGCGTATAGTTCAGAAACACGATATCGAATCAATAATCACTATCGAATGGATAAACTCTGTTTAAATACTTACTTCAGAAACCGGGCACTAGTGCTTATAAACTCTGAAAGATATCGGACTGACGTTATAAATGTAGTAATTTATGTAGTTAATGCATCAATCACAATCATTTGGAACAGCTACGCTAAATATGAATAAAGTAAATAAAATGTAATCAATCAAATGACTCAACTCAGCCTGTCGCAGTCCACTGCAGGACATAGGCCTCTCCCAGGCTGCGCCACAACACCCTGTCCTCTGCCTTCCGCATCCAGTCTGTCCCATCCACTTTCTTCAGGTCGTCGGTCCATCTAGCTGGGGCGCGTCCCACACTACGCTTACCGATACGCGGTCTCCACTCCAGAACTCGTCTGCTCCACCGGCCATCGGTCCAAATAAATGTATAGGTAATTTTGTTTCGCTTTCAAAACATCGAAGCTTAACTTTCCAGCTCAGCGCAAATATTTATGTATACATAAGTACATACATTTCTATGAGGTAAGTACCTTTTCTTTTAATTAATATAAATATGTACACATATCCTTAATTAACAATTATTACACATGCGTCCAAAATTAACACAGTTATTTTTGCGAATAATTTATCATAATTTCAACAATACCCACGGGTATTTCGATTCGACAACTTTCAACCGCATGGTATTTAGGTACAGTAATAAATTAAAAACATAACCTGTCTTTACTGTTGTGAGCGAGTATTATTGCTATTTTAATATAAATAATTGCGAAGCATGTGTGGTTTGACTATGAATGTTGTGATAAGGCAACGGTGCGGTTTAAAAGATGTAGTGACAAAAATTGAAAAGAGTATGCTTAGATGGAATGTTGAGAGGATGAATGAAAGGTGACTAACAAAAGGTATTTTTAAAAGGCAGATGTGAGTGGAATCGCCAAGAGGGGGCGTCCTAGGAATACGTTATAGTGACCTGATTGGTGATGTTCTTCAGAAAGGTCAGGGCGTAGTACTCGCAACCGGCGTGCGTGTATGACCAGATATAAGAACGTAAACGAGGCAAAAGGAGTACTTAAGTAAGGATCGCAGCAGGTGGCGTTTTGTAGTTTCTGCCTACCCCCTTATGATGAAGGCGTGAGTTTATGTATGTATGTAATATAAATAAGTAACTTTCCTGATAGCTGAACGGTCAATTGACTTATAGCGAAGAGCCTTGACCAACTTTTGAAGAATGTCTCACTAGGCGGTTGGGTCAAGATTTGATACTTGATACAAAATGAGACAATTCTGGACACGACCTGGTTTATTACATGGTTTCTCTTTTTAACCGACTTCAAAAAAAGGAGAAGGTAAGGAGTATGTTTGTTACGCAATTACTCCACCAAAATTGTGAACCGATTTTGAAAATAATTTTTTTGTTTGAAAAGGTATGTTCTGGAGGTGGTCCCATTGTCACCAAGTCAGAATCTGATGAGGGGACGTCATGAAAATCTAGGGAACCCTCAAATTTTATAGGCGCACCTATAGCATTTTAAGTATTTTTTATAGTAACTCGTGCATTTGCTCTCGGAAAACACCATTTAGTGAAGTGCAACTGATGATGAAGACCGCAGATGGCCATCGGAACTACTCAATATTAAGTATTTCGTCGGTCCGTGATTGCAACAAAAAAAAAAAAAAAAAATCTGAACCACTAAAAAGTTAAAAATAAAAAACTTTTTACAACAAAAAAAAAACAACCGAGTTCTGTTACCATGGATTCAGTACATGATTCTGAACCCCACTGCGTTGGAATTTTTCGTAGCTTAAATAAAAAATGTTGCAGTTCCTTAGATTTTCACCGCGTAATCTTGCACTTTTCTAAGAAAGTAGATTTTTTTTTTTGATTACCGAAAGAAAATGTGTACTCTAGGGGGTTTAGCATCATGTGCTGAATTCATGGTTACAGTTTGCGCGTCGATGGGAGCTACTCTGTATAAAATAATATGGTATCTATAATTTGGTCTGACATGATTAGGCCTGTCGTACTTTATGGATCGGAATGCTGGGCAGTGAAGAAGACGGATAAAAAAAATTGCACGCAGCGGAGATGACAATGTGAGATGGAAGTGTGGAGTGATGAGAATGGATAAAGTAAGTAATGAATATATAAGAGGAAGTTTGAAAGTGGCGCCAGTGGCAGAAAAGTTGAAAGGAAATCGTTTGTCTTGGTATGGGCATGTAATGAGGAGAGACGAAACGCATGTGACTAAAAGAGTGATGAATATACATGTTGATGGATAGAGAGGCAGAGGAAGGCCAAAAAAAAGATGGATGGATTGTGTGAGGAATTTTATGAAAGAGGAGGGAGTGAATGATAGCGTGACGGTTGACAGGGGAGAATGGACGAAGAAAACGTGTTGCGCCGACCCCAAGTAATATGGGATAAGGGCAGGAAGATGATGAATTTGTTCTGACATCACTGTTAGTAAGTCGTAGACTAGCCACTTTTTGGAGTTCCGTACCTCAACAGGAAATACGGAACCCTTATAGGATCACTTCGTTGTCCGTCTATCTATCAGTCAGTCTGTCAAGAACCTGTTTCTCAGGACCGTGTGGAGGTATTAAATTGAAATTAATATCAAATACGTAGGTCTATGGTCGTCGAGGAGCTCGTGGCTAATTAATAACAGCCGTACGGGTCGATCCATCAGGTTAAGCTACGCTTGCCGGGGTTGGTCCGTGGATGGGTGACCATCTTTACATACCGAGACTCCTCCGTGCCTCGGAAAACACGTTAAGCCGTTGGTCCCGGCTATCATTCGTAGATCTTTAACAGTCGTTACGGGTCGTCAGAAGCCCGAAAGTCTGACAACCAGTCTTACCAAGGGGTATCGTATTACCCAGTTACTGGGTTGTGGAGGTCAGATAGGCAGTCGCTCCATGTAAAATACTGGTATTCGGCTGCATCCGGTTAGACTGGAAGCCGACCCCAACATAGTTGGGAAAAGGCTAGGCAGATTGATTGACGTAAATCTATGGTCCCTTGGAGTTCTAAAAAAAATCAAGCTTTTAAGTTGACGCAATAAAAAATACGGTCATTTAAGCGACATATTTTGACACTCGCAAGTAAATCAAATCAATAGGGCACTTACTGTTGTCCTAGAATCATGAACTTTGGCAAGAAGCAAGCTCTTACAGCATAAGTAATGGAAAAAGTACGAAAATTGTTAATTTGTAATTTTATCACATAAGAAAAAAAAAATTATGGTATTACAATGTTAAGTTTGTTTTTGGGGTAATTTCTTATCAACTACGGAATCCTTCATTGTGCGTGGTCTACACGCACTTGGCCAGTTTTTTTTTTAAACTAGTAACTAGTTTAGGCCTCTAAATATTTGGAGGCCTATATCCAGCAGTGGATGATCCCGGGCTGAAATGATGAGGATGATGACGAAAATCAGTTTTGCAAGAAGCGGCTGTATACAGTTTTTTAAAGTTAATCTTTATTGTTAGGTGTGAAACGTGTTTGTTTAAATCTTCACCAAAAACCGAACCAACTTTTGGGACAACTCTTTTTTCCTAACCTACAGCAACTTATTATGACAGCACGGCACACAATTTTCATTAGATAACATTACACAATTTCCTAACTCATTCTCACCGTACGTAATGCTAAAACAATTGGGTTAGACGGCTATCTCGGCTAACGCTCGAACATAAAGGAGTTCCACCGTCCTCTGAAATGACTTATTCATTGTAATGTATGTATTCTATATTCAGAACACGTGTACGCACGATTAGTGTGGCCAGATGTGTCGGGGTTTGTGGGAGATCTCGATTTTCTAGAAAGTTCCAGAAAATGGCAAATTGCTAATGCGAAATGTGGAGATTTGTCACGCTCGGTGCATTGCTCTGTGCAGTCATGTCAGATATAAAAATATCTGATTATGATTGACAATTTTTTTTTTTTTTTTAATAAATAATAAGTTTACTGTACAAGGAGATACACATTAACAGATACACTAAACATGATAGTACAAGTGGTAGTCAAAATCAGGTCGAACAGCTGGCTCCTGAACTAAGTAAAAAGATACTTGTATCTCAGGAGCCAAAGAAATAACTAGCAAGATAATAAACAGCCGCACGGGTGGATCGATCAAGTTAAGCTCGCTTGCTACGGATGGTCCACAGATGGGTGACCATCTTTACATACCAAGACCCCTCCGTGCCTCGGAAAGCACATTAAGCCGTTGGTCCCGGCTGTCATTTGTGGATCTTTGACAGTCGTTACGGGTCGTCAGTTGAAGCCCGAAAGTCTGACAACCAGTCTTACCAAGAGGTATCGTATTACCCAGTAACTGGGTTGTGGAGGTCAGGTAGGCAGTCGCTTCATGTAAAATACTAGTATTGAGCTGCATCCGGTTAGACTGGAAGCCGATCTCAACATAGTTGGGAAAAAGCTAGGCAGATGATGATGATGATTGACTTAACAAGTTATTATGATGAGTATTGTCCTTCTAAGACACAGTACCTAACTAACATATAGTCTACAAGGAATATTGAAATAGAATTTATGCAGATTAATAATTTTATCTTTCTATTTTAGCAATAAAAATTTCATAGTCGTGCTATCTTTTATGAACCATTTAACATTCATCCAACAACCCCCGACCCGGATAGAATAATGTAACTGTTGTTTCTCAAAAGAAACCAAACTGGTATTATTTCGAGATTTAATAGTTATGATGTACTTCGTGACAGGTTTTGGTAGACCGCAATTTCCTAAGCTTCAAGATTGAAATACTTGTAATATCTCTTTTATTTTTTACTAGTTGCGCCTCGCGGTTTCAACCTCGTAGACCGGGATAAAAAGTAGCCTATGTGTTAACCCAGGGTTTATGCTATCTACCATGCTGTCTACATACAAATTTCACCCAGTAACAAACACACACACACACTCAAGAACTTTCGCCTTTATAATATTAGTGTGATAGTATCAAATCTACTTACATACGACAGTCAGCTGTCGTGGATTCGAGGCAGCTGTGAAGATGGGCGTCTCTAACGACACCTCGCACCAATAGAGCCCTGAAGCCGATGGGTCCAAGTTGTCGATTGTTATTGAATTCTCTGTCGATAACGTCATCTGTAACAAGGATTATTTAAATTAATTAATACCTTAACAGTACGTCAGTATTGCCCGAAGGGAATGCAGAGAGTAATACAACCATATAATGCTAGTTATCCCATAAAACAGTAGGAGGAGCCTGTTGCCAATGAATGGGCACAAAATCAGGCTGCAGGTTGTTACTAGGAAATAATACCTCAGGGAAGCACCCACTAATATTTTGCAGAACTGGGGATTGAACCCAGGACAACCTGCTAAGCCAGTAGGTAGTCAAAACTCAAAACTCAAAGCATTTATTTCAAATAAACTAATTAAAGGCACTTTTGAATTGTTAATGGGTCGGTCAGTCAGAAAAATGAAGCAGGTGCCCATTCCAAAGCGTAGTAGGTCCCTATGGAGAAGAACGGGCAAGAAACTCCACGCACACTCTTTTAAATCAAAGTATTTTTACAAAATATTGGTTACATCGTTCATGTTGAAAATATACATGTGAGAACAATGTAGAAATACGTGCACGTTAAAAAGCGTCCGTAATAAAAAGATAAAAACTAAAACAACTAAATTAAAAATTAAAAAATTAAAAATAGTCGCGTGAAACATATTATCTTCTTAAAAAAACGTCGTTTTTTTTGTGAAAGTCCTAGGCTCATAAAAATAAAATTCACAATTTATCATTTTATCTGTTCTTGTAGGTACTCACAAAAGAGGTAAGAAATCCCAAACACATAATTTACCTGTCACCTGTTCCAGACACGTCGTAAATCCAACACAATATACATTTCAGTCTGTCATAACACGACATAAAATCGAGAAACATTTTTAGTAGGTATATTATGTCGGTATAGGTTATGTAGGTATATGAATCTAACGAATAAAAAGGGTCCTTCATTACCAATTCTGTACAAACTAGTTCCATTTTCATGGAAATTACAACCCTAATCAGCTGGGTCTTACGTAGTGGGATGTTTGTTTTGAGTAGGTATGTATGTATATATAGGTATACCGAGACTCTCCGTGCCTCGGAAAGCACGTTAAGCCGATGGTCCCGGCTGTCATTCGTGGATCTTTGACAGTCGTTACTGGTCGTCAGAAGCTCGAAAGTCTGACAACCAGGCTTACCAAGGGGTATCGTATTACCTAGTAACTGGGTTGTGGAGGTCAGATAGGCAGTCGCTCCATGTTAAATACTGGTATTCAGCTGCATCCGGTTAGACTGGAAGCCGACCTCAACATAGTTGAGAAAAGGCTAAGCAGATGATGATAATGATGTGTGTATATACACATATAGGTGTATTGTGTGTTTTGTATAGGTATGAGTGTCTTGGAATCAAGTTCTGTTTGCTTCTGTTTAGTGAACTTTTGATAGCAGTCTAAAGACTGAGCGTCAACTGCTCCGCGCCAGTCGCAACGCACGCACGGCACGCAACGGATTTTGGTTTGTTTTTATTGCTCTATGAATTCATACAAAACAAACCGAAATCCGTTGCGTGCCGTGCGTGGGTTGCGGCGGGCGCGGACCAGTAGACGCTCACCTTCAGTATAAAATCAGGGGTTATTATTGAAAAAATTCAAAGTAAAATTTTATCGAATTTTTTCGTAAAAGATTGAAAATTTTAATTGCTTAATGTATTTTTTTTTATTGTGAAATGGGACAGCTCTTGACCTCTATCTCGCCTGATGAAAGCGATGGATAAGGTCTATGATGGAACGAGCAAGCACAGAAGATGCTTGTTCACTTTTGCTTTGACGGCTGACGGGTTATACGTAGAAGAGACGCGCACAGACTCTGCATAGAGTACCACATTTTGGCCGTGCGCATAATAATAGGTTGGGGAAAAAGTTTCTTCGCATTTTTTAAGAAAATTCAAAACATTTTTTAATATACATTATTTACATTTATCTAAAGTATGTAGGTACCATTTTGTTCGATAACTTTTTGCCATCTTGTAGGTAGGGACATGATCCCATTGCTATAGAAATTTTGGGACTTCTGATCAAAATACCGCGACAAGTGGTTTTGGCAGTCCTCTCTTGATGTTAATCTGACACTGCCTAAAGAATTCTGAAGAGACCGAAACAGGTGGAAATCTGAAGGTGCAAGGTCAGGACTATACGGCGGATGCATTAACACCTCCCAGCCAAACTCTCTTAATTTTTACTGAGTGGCTAAATATGTGTGAGGTCTAGCGTTATCATGATGAAAAACCACACCCCTTCTGTTGATTAATTCCGGCCGCTTTCTCTCAACTTCTTGCTTTAATCTCATCAGTTGTTCGCAGTAGAGTTCAGAATCGATTGTCCTGCCTGGTGGTAACACCTCATAATGAATAATGCCCTTCCAATCCCACCACACACACAGCATCACCTTGTTGCGAGTTAACCCGGGTTTCGCCACAGTCTGTGAAGCCTGACCGGCCTTTGACCACGACCTTTTTCGCACGTTCTGGTCGTACGTGATCCACGTTTCATCACCAGTTATCAGCTTCTTCAAAAATGGTTCGGTTTCATTACGTCGTAATAAAGAATCACAAATGAGTACACGGTTCATTAGGTTTCTTTCAGTGAGCTCGTGAGGTACCCAAATATAGAGCTTTTTTGTGTACCCAGTTTTTTTCAAATGCGCCAAATCTGTTTTGTGGTCAATTCCCAGTTCTTCAGCTACGTCGTCACTACTGATATGCCGATCTTGCTCCACTTTTTCAAAAATGGCATCCGTAATAGGGCGACCAGAGCGATGTGCATCTTTGACATCAAAATTTCCGGATTGAAAACGCTTAAACCAAATTTGTGCTACTCTCACAGACACTGCACTGGGTCCATAAACATCGCAAATTTTTTTCGCGGCTTGCGTTGCATTTTACCTTTTTTGTAGTAAAATTTTAAAATGTATCGAATTTCTTCATTAGATTCACTCATCTTGACAGTACGAAAAACAAATGAAAATCACACATTTTCCTAATTTGAATTTGGAATTATGTTCTTTAAAATTTAAACTTTCAATGATACCAAAACCAGCCAGGTACAAATAGTATAGCCAAAGAGATTTCATTTTAAGTTCTTACGTACTATAATGCGAAAAGACTTTTTCCCCAACCTAATAAATGTGGGAGAGAAGCGCTGAGTAGCTAGTATATAGACCAAGTGCGATTGGTACCTTGCAGTACGTCTGGTAGTCCGGTAGTGAAAGTGAGATCGTGGGGTAATCCTACTGAAGCCTGTTATTGAATAAAAAAATCTAGTTTTGAATACAACAAATTCTATTTTCGTCTAAAATAAAATGTATCTCATAAAACTCACACATTCTTCTCATGGGGATAGGCAGAAACTACAGAACGCCACCTGCTACAAACCGTACACCTTTTGCCACGTTTACGTTCAAACATCTGCTTATACACGCACGCCGGCGCCGTCGCGTATCTATCACATTTTTTTAAATTTTGTCAATAAATTCTTGGCTTTCTAGTGAAACTTAATACTCACATTAACCCTCCCTCCTGGGAAGGTATAACTGGTAAAAGGCGGGACCCTCTCCCGGACATACTGGAGCAGCTTCGTACCGGTCCGTAAGAACTCGACCTTGTACAGCAACTGTGGTGGCACCTGATGAAGGCACCGGAGCGTGGCTGAGCCACCCCGAGCCACCCACGCTGGCGACACCAGCCGGACATCCACGTCCGTCGCCTGAGCGCTTCCTGGGAGAAAAATTTTAATTTATAACGGGCTTTTGAAATATGAATGAGGAAGATGACCTAATTTGACGTAATTGTGACAATGGCTTGGCCTGATTATTTGTGTGAAAATCAACATAACAAAAGCGTGGTGATCAATGCTCGTATCTAGGCTTCTCTGTATGAGAAGACATTTCTTCTGTAATATGACAGTTACAGGCTGATGTTTTTATTTTTGTCTTCAAAAATTGGAGAGAAAAACCATAATAGCGTCAAAAGTGCAAGAAATGGGGGGTAGACTTTGGCCAGGACTGAGAGGCTTGTGGCTAAGTAATAACAGCCGCACCAGTTGATCAAGCAGGATAAGCTACGCTTGCTGCGGTCGTTCCGTGGATGGGTGACCATCTTTACTTACCAAGACCCCTCCGTGTCTCGGAAAGCACGTTAAGCCATTGGTCCTAGCTGTCATTCTTGGACTTTTGACAGTCGTTACGGGTCGTCGGAAGCCCGAAAGTCTGATAACCAGTCTTACCAAGAAGTATTTTATTACCCAGTAACTGGGTTGTGGAGGTCAGATAGGCCATTGCTATGTAAAATATTTGTATTCAGCTGCATTCGGTTAGACTGGAAGCGGACCCCAACATAGTTGGGAAAAGGATATGCAGATGACTTTGCCCAGGACTGGAACTAGGACTGTTTAAGCTAGTAAAAAAATATTCATCAACAAGAGATACTTAAATGCAATGCAAAAATAATATTTGATTGATCTGAGTTACTGTTTTGCTTTTGTGCCTTCGAGTATTGAAAGCTAAGAATATCAACAGGTCAGTGTCAACCAAGTCCCCTAATTACAAACGAGGCATCATAAAAAAAGTTTCCCCGAAAGCAGTATAATACATAGTAAAGGCCATCAAAACGATTAGGTACTGCAGATGGGAGCCTTTTACGTTAATTTCCATGGTGACAGGTTTACAGTCAGTCTTTTTCGAGAACTTCTTCTATAAATTATTTACTTCAGGTGACTTTTATAGCCTGTGCAGGATGACAAGTTAAGGTGATTGCGCATTAGTAGCCCGCAAAATTCAAATTTTCTTACGTTTTTTGCAATTTGCAGGTCAGTGTCAGGTTGTTTGTTGATAAAAATACGATACGCTGCTATAACAAATATGTATTTACATAATTTTTATCATAAAAATCATCAATACGTCTTTCTAAGTTAGATTTCCTGCGTGTTCGTCTAATTTCCGAAATCAGATTAATCCGCAGGAAATCTAACTTAGAAAGATATATTGATGATTTTTGTGGTTAAAATTATGTAATTACATATTTGTTATAGCCGCGTATCATATTTTTATCAACATACAACCTAACAATGACCTGCAAATTGCAAAAAACGTAAGAAAATTTGAATTTCGCAGCTACTACTGCGGATCCCCCTTAATGGAGGAAATTATATTTTAGATTTTTTCCTAAATGAAAAGGATTTTAAGTATCTTGCCAGTATGCAAGATAATATAATCCTTTGATTTTAGCACGCCGATACAAACAAATTCAGTCGAGATTACAAACAAATAAGGACCTAAACGATTTCAAAATTTATTGAAGGTCTAAATGGACTTGATTCTAAAAAAAAACTGATACAATATTCTAACTGAAAGGCAATCTGATTCGTACCTGACCCTAACTTTCCGACTCCGAATAAATAAACTGGCTAAAATATGTACAAAAGGAATGACTAAAAAATGCCTTTTCAGGTTTTTTAATAACGACACAAAGAGAAACATTTTCAGATAAAAAAAAAACACTACAAAATGAAAAACAACTTTCATTTCGGAAGTCGGTGTCTTTGGATCTGTAAGTATTTTTGTTTTTGCCAACGACTGCCTAAATTAAAGTTATTTTTCCATTTGTAGTGTTTTTTTGGAAGTTCATTGTTTTTTTTTTATTTTATTTTTTTTTCTCCTTTTAGTTATGAGTTATGGTATCAACCCCACCAGCTCATATAACACTACTTGCTATGTAAATAAACAACAATGACAGGAAGTGTTTATAACATCATCAAGATAATCAAAGTGGATTAAATACGTATTCAATCTACCTAGCCTTTTCCCAACTATGTTAGGGTTGCCTTCCAGTCTAACCGGATGCAGCTGAATACCGGTATTTTACATGGAGCTTGGAGCAGCATTTACCTATTTGACCTGTAGAGGTTGTAGAACCCAGATACTGGGTAATACGGTACTCCCTTGGTAAGACTGGTTGTCAGACTTTCGGGCTTCTGACGACCCGTAACGACTGTCAAAGATCCACGAATAACAGCCGGGACCAACGGCATAACGTGATTTCCGAGGCACGGAGGAGTCTTGGTATGTAAAGATGGTCACCCATCCACGAACAACCCCAGCAAGCGTATCTTAATCTGATAGATCGACCCGTGCGGCTGTTATTACTTAGCCGCAAGCCCCTCATTAAAAACAAATTCCTTATTAAATACGAAGCTAACTGAAAAACTACCAAAGCAAAGTTAATAACATTTATGTGGGACCACCGCGCAAGCTGCCTCTACCTTTTGAAAAAAGAATTTTCAATATCGGACCACAATTGAGGAAAATATCCATGAACATGAATGACACTGCGGGGAAATTTAATTGCCCGCTCGTCCATTATATATCCAATCTGCATGTTTGCTAGCATATATTATATTACATGTGTATTATTAACAAATTATGAACGTTCTCCGAAATAAAGTTATTATTATAAATTTAAGATTATAAATAAAAAAATACATACAGACGAACATAACAACTTCCTCCTTTTTTGATGTCGGCTTAAAAAAAGAGTTCAAAACAAAAGATTAACGTTCAATGTCTTTGAAGTCAGTGCACATTGTCAGCAGGTCAAATAAGTCTGTTGCTCCCAAAGTAAACAACTAGACGGAATTGTTTGCAGCTAGACAATGCCGTTAGTTGTTTGCCTATTTAACTCAAGAGTTTTTCGTTTTCCTTATTTCTTGTAGATTTAGGTGGAAATTCAATTCCCTTGGAATATACAAGGCGTGTGTACATAATAAGGTCCCGCCTCCCCTAATGTTATTAAAATACATCTCAAACGTGTCTCGGGCTGTTTGCTCGGCAAACTAAAGAATAAGGGATTCTTTAACAAACTTCATGCTATACGGGATTTCCTTTGGAGAAGCGAAATTTTGCGGAAATTTAATTGTTTCTTTTTATTTTTTCTCGCTTTGATGATGTAGTCTTGATTACTCAGAAGCAAATTGTTTAAGTAGTTATTTAAATATGCCGTAGAAACGTTTGTGTGTCTGAGCCCGACATTCATTGATTCAGCTCTAATTGTTTGGACATAAATATGTATAAAGCTTTTTCTGTACCAATCAAACTCATTTGAAATGTTTTTACGAACAAGAGCGCAGGTGAGTCTACTAATGAAAACATTACTGCTGTCATTGTTCCGAAATTCGCAAACGATGTTTATTTTTCACAGCAACAAATTAGGTCTTTGTACTACAGCCATTTGGGTAAAATATAGCTCAGTGATGTTGGTATAAGGTTTAAAATTGTCTGTCGAGATTAATATTCACGGATTCCCAGTATCATTTCCATGCAAACACACGAACATCCGTGATGTCACGACTTGTTGCGATACTGCGAATACAGCGATATACTGAGGTTAGATAGCGGCAAATGTCTTGAGGGTTGCAAAGACGTGTATACACTACACAGAATCCCTGTAGGGGGTGACATCCGGGAACGTGCATCCGGTGTACGCATCACCGACACCGGACAATGAACGTGTCGGGCGGGGTTGCCAGATTGTGCAAATTTGATTACGCGGCTACTATTTGAAAGTAGGACACCGGGTCGGGAACACCTCTATTGTTTTGATCGGACATCTTTTGTTTGACATTAAAGCTCGTTATTTCGGGTGTAGTTTGATGGAGATGCAACTGGGTTTTAGGTAAATTAGATAGATAAATAAAACAGTGCACACAAAACATGATAACAAATTACATGTGTATATAATATAATAAAAACAAGGTACAATAGTAACTGCTATAATAATTGGCCACGCTAATAGTAACTGGCCACTCACAAAAAAAGAGGTAGAAACAAGGTAATGCAAGCAAGCTCATGAATGAAAAGGACAAAAAATATATCTTTTGTCCTTTTCATTCACATGCTTGCTTCTTCTTCTTGTTTCTACCTCGTATTTATGAGTGGCCAGTTACTATAGCGTGACCAATTACTATAGCAGTCACCCTACAAAAAAGAAAAACATACAAGAAATAAAAGTTACACTATGAGTGAGTGTTTGTGTGAGTGACATAATTAAACCTTCTTAGAAATTTATGTAAAGTATAAATATCACGCTTGATTAAATTTAATGGTTACAAAATCAATGCAGCCTTTCATTAATACCTACATTTTTCAACAATACATAATGTAAGTATACCAAACTTCTCAAAACATTCATCTGCATTTTCAGATCTTTCTTAAGACCCTCTTAATATATGTATATTTCTACTGAAATTCAAAATCTTTGTTTAAGTGCACTACAGACCGCCATTTCATAATTTCACTAAATGCTGATTGTTCAATAGGTTGATAACTTTTACCTGAAGAATAAATGTGACAGTTTGACATAATTTCCATACAAAAGCTGTCAAACCGCCATATTTATTCCTCTGATAAAAATTATCTGACTATTGAACAATCAGACCTAAGTAATATTAACAGGTTCCCTGTCCCCATATAACAAAGATTTTTCATGACGTAATGTCCAGCACTTTTTTTTTTAATTTCGCTTCTGTTAGTTATTTAAAAGGAGTATAATGTGTTTTGGAAACATGTCAGAGGTGTTTTAGACGTAAAAAACGTAAAAAAAAAACGTGATGCACATATGTTTCAATGATGCACACTCAAATCCAGGGCGTGCAAATAATTAGTACGCATAAAATTCGAATTTATACTCACCTTACCATTTTTTTTTCTATTCTTTTTGTATAATTTCAATAAATTTGCTAAGATAAATATTGTTCGTTTTATTTTTCTTTATACTAATTTACTGTATAAAATTTATTTGCACATTCACATCCGTATAAAAAAATAAAGATAATTTACCTATTTTTTTTATTTTTTTCGACAGAAGACAATGTACTCCCTACGTCCCTATACTAAAAATTGCATAAATCCCGCTACGTCCAACAGAAATAAGCCTTTAAACTTGGTACTAATTTTGTTCATATATGATTCATGAACTTGTCAGTGTCGGTACAAAAAGTGTCACGTGAATCATATTTGATTCATCGGACAGGAAACCTGGAAATTAATAAAAAATAAAAAAAAATGACAGCTATTCATAACGTTGCCATCTTTCTGACTGGGTGCATTCAGAAATTTATGAACAGCAGAATTAACAAGCCCAAACCAGACATAACGACGAGCATGTTCAGAATACCTTTACTTCCCATAATCTCAGAACGCAAGCCTTCGTACTGAAAACCCGTAAATTAAATATAAAAGAAGCTTCCACTGGCCGGGCGAGAAACCCCGGTCACACGTGCGTGAGGTCCGGGATAAGACCCCACACTCCAGCTTAATGGCTTTTTAAGTGTTTAAAGGATTTTACTACCCCACAGTTCGTTTTTGCGTTATTCACCTGTAAGTGTTTATTCATGTTTGATGTGATGGTGTTCGGAAAGGAAGCGTGGGAAACTGGTACGAGGATTTCAGAGGATAAATTCGCATTTATTGTTTTTTAAGCTAACAGGAGACAAAATTTTGTAATGAGACCCCTCGTTGGTTGTTAAATGCGAGAACCAACAAAATGTGTTTCGGTTTTTTGAATGGTACATATTTTATATTTAACTAGCTGATCCGACATACGTTGTCCTGTCTTGGCTCTGAATATTCTAATGTAAACGCGTGAAGTTGAAATATTTTTTCTGAAATTTTCCAATTATCTGCGAAATTTCCTTCATTTTTTTTTTCATAAGAATCTTCTCCTGACAATCATACACACAACAATAAAAGAATTAGCGAAATTGTTCCATCCGTTCACGCGTGATGCGATGACCAAGGGAAATAGAGATTAATTTTTTTATATATAGGTATGTCGGAACGTCATGGATAAACTCAGTTAGATTTAGACAGACACGTGGGCAGAAGATGGGTTTCGTGCAATGAAAACACACTGAGTGCGATACACGGTGTTTAAAATCACAATCTAACACAATCACTAAGCACAACGAATCGAATACAGTTCCGTGGCGTAGTAACCCCGATGTTGCCTCGATGCGATCCGACACTAGACTGTCCTTCTCGCCATCAGGTTAAAACACCATGACTCTGTAGAAGCGCGCTGTAGGCGTGGGCACCTCACGTGATGTCGCCAGTGGCGCGCTTGCGATTCGTTACGCGTCCGTACTATTGACCGGATCCGACATATAGATAATCGAGACACATTTTGCTCTCGTATTTAACAACCAACACCCCGAGTCCCATAACAAAAAATATTGTCACGTGTCAGCTTAAAAAACAATAAATACGAAGTTATTCTAGTAATATTAAAAATATCTAAAAAGCAGTCTCGACCGTAGTATAAAACTATTATATGGAAGATAGTAGACTAGACGAAAATCCCACACCAAAAAAAAACCTTTTTCAAACAATCAGCCGTTTCAGTTTCTTTCAATATAAATCTTTTTTCGGAA
Organism: Cosmia pyralina; assembly: GCA_946251885.1. Classification (NCBI taxonomy): domain Eukaryota; kingdom Metazoa; phylum Arthropoda; class Insecta; order Lepidoptera; family Noctuidae; genus Cosmia; species Cosmia pyralina. The sequence continues at coordinate 22,214,359 of OX276346.1, forward strand.
GCAGAACCTACTTAAAATTTATGAAGACCCTTTTTTTGAGCTAGCTCAGATATTTTTTCAAATAAACCTTTAATGCGTAATCTCGGAAACCGTTGAAAGTCCCATTTAAACATCCACATAAATAGAGTTCCACAGTGGACATCACAAAAAAGTGGCCAAATGTGAATCGGACTCAAACAGTGCCACAGTTCCGTAGCACTAACTCCTATATAGTTTTCATTATTTTTATTGTTTGCCATGCAGTAACGTATTCTGCGAAAATTGTTACTGGCTGGTTATGATTATAATGATTCAACCCTGTGACAGACTGACGGAAGGACGGATAGATAGACAGACGGGTCGAAGGCTTAGGAATATGTAGGGTCTAGTTTTCACACATTACGTACGGAACCCTAAAGTACGGTGACCGTTGACATGACAACGGCGACCGGTCGACGGTAGGTGCAGAGTAAGCATATATGATAGGACTAGTAGAGGTATTGTACTGAGGAATCAAAGCGCAGTAGGTAGTTTTTACCCGACTGACCCAGAAGGAGGTTGATGTTTTTCGCGCGCATATTATGTAGGTATGTCCGTTCCATTGTGACCTTCTGTAGCCTAAACAATGAATGATATGTCGTTAGATTTGTCGAAGCATTCCCGTTCGAGCACCTATTTTTTGAGCACCAAAGGTGTTCCCATCTGAGCACCAATCAATATTTTAACGTGGTGCTCAAAAGGGAACAATAAAAAATATTCAACTTCATTCCGAAACGTTTTCTCCGAAATGTATGTTATCAAAAAAAAAAAAAACTCCCTAAGCTGTCGAATGGGGTATCAAAATTGCATTAAAAATGTGCGCATTAGGTAATTAAAAACTCTGACTGAAAATAATTTTGATAGATAGTTTAATTTATTTTTAAACGTTTTTTATTTGGTTTGGCGCTTTTATTTTGGTTCCAGTGCATTGTTGCGCTCTCTTTTTACAAGTTTTTATTTAGTTTCACCTGTCCCGGTGATTGTTTGTCTCTAGTGTAGTCTTGCAAGTTAAATTTGATCCACTTCCCGGTTACCGATTGAGCTGAAATTTTGCGTTTTTATCACAGACCCAATTTTTTTTATAAATAAAAGCGTGTTACATTTTGATGGAACATTAAAGAACATTTAGCATATTACACCATCATTATTTTTCTTATGCAATAACAATGTAACACGCTTTTATTTATAAAAAATTGGGTCTGTGATAAAAACGCAAAGATTTAATACAACGTGTAAAGTTTTATGGTAATTATTTAGGTATGTACGTTAAGGGATTATTGTGACGTAGACGAAAAAGGTTAATTATCGTTAAAGGTTGCAATGTAGGTACCAATATAATAGTATTTTTCTTATCAGGTTTAAATTATTTTTAACTTTTTAGTTCTTTTTATTATCAAGTAATAAAAGCTTGTTTTTAAAAAGTTTTTTTCTTTTAATTTTATTTTTCGCATGTGGAAGTAATTGACTCTGTCACTTTCTAATTCCCGCCCAGGTTCGCTTTTTTACACTAAGTTTTACACACTTTCCAACCTTGTCGCTTATTTCCCGGCTCTCCACGCCAGGTAACCTTATTTCCCTCCCGGGAGTATCTGATGCATGAAGCATGTCGAGTGCGCAGCGATCCTCAGGAGACTACTCCGTGTAGTCAACGTATGAGCATGTAAGGCTAACAAGCCTTGTAGCAGGTGGTTGTTGCTTTGATCATGGTAATGTGGTTGTAACTATGTTGTTACAGTGATGTAAGATTTAGATAAGTATGTAGACTGGTGCGTACGTAAACGAATCGAATAAAATAACTGCAATGTTATAGGTAATAACCGATTATTTAAAAGTCGATACTAGGCGATCGATTTTAAAAATGATGTATATTTAATTATGTGCGAGATTGTTTTAGTGGTCCGTACCCAAAGGGTAAAACGGGATCCTATCTATTACTAAGACTCCGCTGTCCGTCCGTCTGTCTGTCCATTTGTCACCAGGCTGTATCTCATGAACCGTGAGAGTTAGACAATTGAAATTTTCACAGATCATGTATTTCTGTTGCTGCTATAATAAGAAACACTAAAAACAGAACAAAATAAATATTTAAGGGGGCTCGCATACAACAAAAGTTATTTTTTGCCGTTTTTATAGATAATGGTACGGAACCCTTCGTGTGTGAGTCCGACTCGCACTTGGCCGTTTTTTTTGTCATTTTTAACCGACTTTAAAAAGGAGGAGGTTCTCAATTCGTCGGAACCTTTTTTTTATTTTTTTTTTTTTATGTATGTTCCCCGATTACTCGAAGATGGCTATACCGATTTGGATTTTTTTTGTTTTATTCGAGAGGGTATACATCACAGTTGGTCCCATAAAAAATTGATTAACTTTGCTTGGGTAGTTTTTGAGTTAGCTTCAATAATACGTATTTTTTCCCCACTTTTATATGGATGATGTTCTAGTTTGTTTTGCAGGTAGTGGTATTAGAATTTGTGTGGGGTAGCTACTACAACTAAAAAGTGAAAAATATTTTTTTTTTACAAAAAAATACAAACAACTTCCAAAAACAACACTACAAAGTGAAAAATAACTTTAATTTCGGAAGTCGGTGGCAAAAAACGAAAATACATTTAACTAGACACCGATTTCCGAAATTAAAGTTATTTTTCACTTTGTAGTGTTGTTTTTGGAAGTCGGTTGCATTTTTTTGTAAAAAAGTTTTTTTCATTCCAAAACATAAAATTTGTGTATATTTTTTTAATCACCTTTTAAAGCCAATGCAATGCAATGCAAATGCAATGTTTTTTAATGTAATTTTGCAATGAAATTACTTGGGATTTTAAAATTACAGAAAAAATATAAAAAGTAGAGGTCTTTTCGGAATTAAATTCTATGGAGGAAAATTAACCCAATTGCGTTTTCCTTCAGTCAGAGTATTAATCAAATAGTCAACAAACATTATATCTAAAAATTAAATCCATATATAATATACACCCACCCACCATTAAACCATATAACCATTTATTATACTATCAAGCTGTGATAGTGAAATAAATGGGAAAAAGCCCCCAAGGATGATGGGCAAAATGTATGGAATCTGGTACCCGCTCCAATAGAAACATGTTATACATCATTGAAAAGGTATTTTTGTGTAGAATAATGTAAACTTAAGCGCTTGTCTCAAATATTAGTATTTAAGGAGTTAGAGCGATTTTTGTGTCATGCGTTTTTGCTTTAACATGCGGGTGTGAGTAGTCACTAAGAATAAAAATACACGTTTATTTTTTTAAATCAGGCACGTACGACAAAAAAGCATGACTCAGTCATTTTAGGCTCAAGTTAGTTATTTATTTGAGTAAAAAAATACAAGTATAAATCAGAAACAACTTTATTTTTTATAGTTTTACAATTATAGACTGTTTTCGTTGTCTACAATGACATCATTGAGAAATGCTGCTGGAGCAAGGAACCCTTCGCGTCTGGCATATCCTAAGTACCATATAATAGAAATAATATGCGCGCAAGTGCCCATTGTACGTCGCCCAGTTAGGCATGTGCAATAATTTTTTTTTTTTTTTTTTATAATATAACAATAATACGTCCTAGAACGTACATGACGCGACTGTATTCGTCCGCGTAATAGCCAGACGGCATCATTTATACCATAGTCTGATAAGTCATCAAGGTTATGTTGTTGATATATTTCTATTAGATAGAGTCCATTTGTTAAATGTTCGTTGCAATAAGAACGGGCGAGTTTAAATTGATTAGTACCTAACGAAAGTAAAATAACTTCCTCTTCAGTTAATTCTGGGAAGTTTTGAATATCATTAGCTTCTATTTTCAAAGTTAGCTCTACGCGCATTCAATCGTTTTCTTTCGACATAAGTATATAAAATATTTGGTGTATCTATTTTAGTCTCGATTATGTTGAGAAAGGATTCTACATGTATGTTGTCGGTAATAGGAATATGAAAATGATTTAACATAGCTGCAGCAATTCTAAAGTCAACAAACATGTTTGGAAGCGTTTTATTAAAGTATTTTTGTCTTAAAAGTTTGAAATCGCGCTTAAAGCGCCCGTTAACCACCTCGACAACCCATCTGTAAATCGTAACTGAGCGCGACTCATTTGCTTGCTCAGTGGTTAATTGTGTCTCGTTTCTATTTTTTGTTGGTGGCATGTGGGGATCATAGCCATTGGCTTCAATGTCACCTACGCTGTCCCTGAAACCCCTGTCCAAAATAAATACGTCTTCCGGATGTAACAAAATATGTATGGGATTCTCCCCATCATTCATTAGATTAGACATAATATTCGCGTCCGTCTTTGTTGCAGCATATGGGCCAAGTACTTCTACAATGTATCCATCTGAACATACGATTAAAAAAGGTTTAAGTAAGTTTTGGAACTTATGTAAACTGTAAGATTGTCTTTGAAATAAAAAATTCGAACTTTTATTAATATAAACATAAGTTCCATCAAATATTAAATTGACCTTATCGTTATTCTCATTACCGAACAAAGCTTTTGGAATTGAGAGATTCCTCTCTAATATATTATTTCTAGTTATGTGGTCAAAACCTAGGTGTCTTGGAACATATTCGAGACTAAGGCATTCTCGAATTATTTTCAAAATTCGCTCTAACTGTCTGCGGGACATATTAAATAATGTGGATAACCTGTTATTTGAATCCCCTGTTCTTAATTTTGTCAAATAGATACCTAGCGCATTTCTGGGTTCCTTGCATCTCACACTAAGAGAAGGTGTTTCGTCTAGTATAGCGTCAAATTGGTCTGGTTTCCGCCCTGTCCAAAAATGCATCTCCTCTTCAGATAAAGCACCTCTTACATTGAAATCTAACTTTATTCCATTTTGTACAGCTGTTCGCAACATGTCACATATGTCAGTAAATTGCTGCGCATTAAAACTGTGAGAGACATTGCACAATTGAGGCAAATCATCCCAAGCATTGCCCTGAAGGTGTTCTGCACAGACTCGAGCACTATCAGGAATGTATAACGAATACGCACAAAAAATATATGTCTTGATAGAAGCTGGTATTTGGCATCGGGTTGCATGAACACAGTTGTTGAAGATACAATGTCTTGGTGTATTTGGTGCTCGCATATAACCTGGGACCTGAATCTCCCCATCATTTGGTCTTCTTTCGGGTGCAGCAGGTCTTCTTAAATCGTTTTCGATTCTCTGCCAACAACGGTGACACATACGCTGCGTATTGTTAAATGCCACCTGAAACCAGCATGTAATAATATTAATTAGTTTTATATAAATACTTATAGGTCTGGGAAGCGATTCCACTATTTGGTCATTACGTTTACAATGTTCATTCGTTCATTGTAGCCACCTACATAAAGGCGTAAGCTTATTAAATAATATCAATATTAAGTGAATGCAATAATTAATCTAATAATGAGGCCAGGGTACTCATTGGGAAGCTTATCTGCTTCAGGGAGGGCAATACACGCCCCAGGGTGATGCGCTTTGTGAGACGGGCATTCTCGGGAACTAGTATTAGTCCTCGTGAATATGTATGCTGTGTCACAGAGCGCATCGACTTCCTGAAGCAGAAAGTTTATGCATGGGCAAACCGTATTCGTCGGTATAGGCGAAGAGTGGATCGGTACACTCAGAACCGCATGTTCCAGAGTGATGAAAGGTGGGTATACAGAACATGGTATACAGAACATGGGAGCGGCCTATTCCCACTCAAGGTGTGACAGACGTGCATCCACCGGATAATGAGACCATGAGTGCTTTTTGGCGAAGCATTTGGTCGGTGCCCGTCAGTCACACTGAAGGTGATTGGATGCGTGTTGTTGAGCAAGCGTGTGATTCAATACCAGACATGGAGGCTATTAACATTAGTCCTCTGGATGTGGCCTGTGCAGTCCGTCCGTTACCTAACTGGAAATCTCCAGGACCGGACGGACTGCACAATTTCTGGATTAAATGGCTACAAAGGTCACACGCCTGCTTAGCCTCCCAATTCCAGTCATCTTTAGAGACTGGGTCGCTACCACTGTTCTTTACGACAGGAGTTACCCACCTGCTCCATAAATCGGGTAGTACAGCGGAACCTAAAAACTATAGACCAATCACATGTTTACCGACGGTCTATAAAGTCCTTACATCCATTCTTAGAGCAAAAATTGCACACCATATTTATAGTAACTCAATTATGTCTGTGTCTCAGAATGGATGTAAGAACGGGTCCCGCGGTACTAAGGAGCTGCTCCTAATAGACATGACCATAAGCCAACAGGTTCGTAGATCCCGGAAAGATCTGTCGACATGTTGGATAGATTACAAGATGGCCTATGACTCGGTGCCACATACATGGCTCATTAGGGTGCTGGAGTTGTACAAAATAGACGCAACTCTACGCACCTTCTTGATGTCGTGTATGGGGCAATGGAGGACGGTCCTTCTCTATCCAGGATGTCAGCAGATCCGAAGGATCGATGAACCGATCAGGATTGAGCGGGGAATATTTCAGGGCGATAGTTTGAGTCCGCTTTGGTTTTGCTTAGCCTTGAATCCTCTAAGCACACTGCTGGAGGACTCAGGTCTAGGCTACCAGTTGAGAAGAGGTGGTCAAGTGATATCTCACCTCCTTTACATGGATGATTTAAAACTTTTGGCCCCCAACAATTTGCGACTGATGGAGTTACTGAAGGTAACAGAAACCTTCAGTAGCGCCATCAGGATGGAATTTGGTGTGGAAAAATGTGCAGTCATGCATGTAAAGCGAGGGGAGATTATGGAATCCGTGGGAACCCAACTCTCGGATTCCATACATCTTAGATCCCTCTCGTCAACCGAAACCTACAAATATTTGGGTATGTCGAAAGCGTTGGGCATCAATGCTACTGACATGAAGCAATCGTTGAAGGAGCGCTTCTTTGGCCGCCTGAAGAAAGTATTTAATAGTCTTCTATCAGGCGGAAACAAGGTGCGCGCCTTCAACGGTTGGGTCATGCCGGTCTTGATGTACTCTTTCGGTATACTCAAATGGACTCAGACCGAACTCGACGCCCTGGATAGGAGAGTCCGTACGCTACTGACTGCGTATCGAATGCATCACCCACGGTCATCGGTAATGAGACTGTATATCCCGCGAAAGTGTGGAGGTCGAGGCTTTTTAAATGCTAAGACCCTCCACAATCGCGAGATATGCTGTCTCAGGGAATATTTCCTAGAAGCCGACGTGGGGATGCATCGAGATGTGGTCGCGGTGGATAAGGGCCTCACCCCACTCTCCTTGGCGAAAGAGAACTGGCGCAAACCTGCAGTACTTGATACTAACGATCGTAAGGAAGTATGGCAAGGCAAAGAGCTTCACGGACGCTTTTTCCGGGCCCTCCATGGGCCTGATGTAGACTTTTTGGCGTCTGTATCCTGGTTACGTTTCGACGACCTCTTCGGGGAAACCGAAGGTTTTGTCTGTGCAATTATGGATGAAGTTATCATGACGAATAATTATCGGAAATACATTGTCAAGGATGGTACGGTTGACATATGTCGGGCATGCCACCGTCCCGGTGAATCAATCCGACACATTGTTTCCGGTTGTTCTCGTCTTGCTAACGGTGAGTACTTGCACAGACACAATCTAGTGGCTAGGATTATCCACCAGCAACTTGCCTTGCAGTGCAACCTTGTGGAATCCGAAGTACCATTTATTACAGGTATGTGCCCGACCCAGTTCTCGAGAATGGTCACGCCACATTGTACTGGGATCGATCTATCATCACTGACAGGACTATTATAGCCAATAAGCCTGATATTGTGGTGATAGATCGACGAGAGCGCCGTGCAATGATTGTTGATATCGCTGTCCCTCATGACGAGAATCTCGTGAAAGCTGAGAAAGATAAAAAAATCAAGTATCTTGACTTAGCACACGAGGTTGTCGACATGTGGGACGTGGACTCTGCAATCATTGTACCGATAATCGTTACGGTTAATGGCCTAATAGCGGAGAGTCTCGACCAACACCTCAGGAGGCTCTCATTGCGCGGCTGGGTCAAGGGCTTGATTCAGAAAGCAGTACTCCTGGACACGGCACGCATAGTGAGGAGGTTCCTCTCTCTAGAGCCCTGACCACCGGTAGCTTGGACCCTGTTCCCGATACCGGTGGGCTACTATTTTTTATATTTTTAAATGTTTTTTTTAATTTTATGTTTTTATAAAAATATTTAAAAATATAATTCATATGTATGTAAATAATATAAATGAAATAATAATCTAATAAAATATATAAATACGCGCAAACACTACGCCAGCTCCTAGCGCTAGAGGGATAGATAATTATATTGCGTGTGTACAATTCATATCGGTCCTTAGGTGCTTCTATACGAATGGCTTTGCTAGAAAGAGATGGGAAAGCAACAGTAAAATAGTTTTAATGTTGAAGTTGGATGGTAAGAGGAAAAGTATAACAGACCTAAAAAGTGTTTAACCCTATTCTTGGCACGGTGGCTAATTTGATACGTTCAACTCTTTGAAAATGCAGAGACGTTCTGAGACGTATTTTTAAAACTTTAATTATTTAATATACTACAAAATATAATCCCCATTCTAAAAAAAAAATATTATCTAATTACTTGTATACCTAGAATGCAGTAGAAAATAAAATAGCGAACCGATCGAAGGTGTCTCCGCGTCGCAAGGTAAAAATAATAAATTTTTATTATATTTTGGTCAAATTGTTTTCAAAAGTGGTTTAATTCGAATAGTTTACAATATTTGCTAGTCAGAAACGCTATTTTCGAGTACCAAACTGGATGGAAATCGTATGTTATCCATTGTTTTTTTCGAGTGTAACAGATATGCCACACTGCCAGATAGCCAATATTCTACACATTTTTTGTTATGTATCAAATACGTGACATTGCTTGATTTGTACAGATATTATTTATTTGAAAATTTTAATATTTTATTAATTTTTTAAATAATTATTGTTATTTTATTGCTATTATTATTGCTTATTTGTATTTTTCTGTCACACGTGGATCATCAGCTTAGTATGCAGCAACAAAGAAGAGCTCATAAACTTGTGGCTCTTGTTCCGAAGCCGGGGGCAAAATTAGATTTGGACGAGAGTGAATCATCTGCTGATGATGAACTGCAGTACTGCTTCCGCCCAACGCAATCCGACAACAGTTCACCACCACCATCATTGCCATCTTCGATAGAAAACCTCAATCTTTTATCAGATGACGATAATGAGGTAAATCAAGTGGTTTCATCAACATATTTGGCACTATACCCACAGTCATCGCCGTCAAACAACCCCTGTTCGTCATCAATTGTGTCGTCCAATCCATCTGTAATAAGACAACTTCATTGTGCTGAGGCCAGTCCATTGTCTCCGGTACCGTCGGTGTCCGGTACTTTAGTACACCACCTACGTTTACCATCTCCACTGGCAACCTCCTCACAAGTACCTTCACCACTGGCAACCTCCTCGCAACTACCTTTACCACGAACCAGCGACTTGACCCGCCATAACCAGGTGCCGTCTCCATTGTTTGCAACTTCTCCCTCAGCTTCTACTCGTTCAAAAAGACCTAGAGTTGTCGTGATAAAGCGAAAAGTAATACGTGCTAAAAGATTACAACCTAATTGGTGTCGTTCTAAGTTTACCGGTTCTGCAGAAGTGGAAGACAAGTCGTTTGAGCCACGTGAAGAGAAGAGTGCCATTGAATACTTCAAGTTGTTCTTTTCAGATGATATCATCTCTCTCATTTTGCACCAAACAAATATCTATAGCACACAAACAAATGGCAGCTCAATAAATATCACAGAAGATGATGTCAAAGATTTTCTGGCGATCCTTTTATTTATGGGAGTCGTTAAAATGCACGCTTATACATATTATTGGTCCAAAATTCTACGATACGACAAAGTAGCTGATATAATGACTTATTTGCGTGAACAATGCCTGGCTTCTCTATCGACGTGATAGAGAAGCCAGGCATGAAACCAAAAAACCCAAATCGCTGAAAACATTTCGAATTGAAATTTTCGAAAGTCTGCGCAGATTTGAGAGAATGAATACAAGCAATATCAGCAGGACTAGTGTCAGCTCAACCAAGACCATACAGAAACCAGTAGCTGAAAGACCCCCAGACGCTGTTCGGTATGATCAAGTTGCTCATTATCCAACTATAGCATCCATCCGAGGGAGGTGCATGTATTGCACAAAAGGGCAGACCAAATTGTTTTGCCAAAAATGCAAAATGAGGTTGTGCTTATTGCCGGAACGTATCGTAATTGTTTCCTAGAATATCATACTAAGAAATAATAATTAGTAATTTAAAGACTGCTATAAATAGATATTCGTGATTGATCTCATTCTACCAATAATTTAGATTTTTATAAGAAACTATTTATTTAAAGGCTGTTGTAACTATTATTGTTGATTTTAAGCCGACTAATACTAAAAGAAGGCTCTGTTTTTTAAATCTATGTATTTAAATAACTTAAATTTCATGTTTTTTTCACGTTAGAATGTATTACTTTTGTTTTGTTAAATAATGTGTATAACTCGTTGAAAGCCTGGCGGTGCGGCAAATATGATACATAGATTTTATAAGGTTGATTTTTAATAATCTGGCAATGTGCCTTATCTGATACATTCAATAAATCATAAAATAATAAAATAGTATTTTTATTTGTATTTTTTCTTGCCTCAATGAATACCTAAGAAAATATTTTATGTAAAATTTATCAACATTTCAAAAAACAAAAATCGTGCCGAGTATAGGGTTAACAATACAAAACATTTCTTAGAAATGCAGTTTATTGAGCGCTTTCATGGGCCTTACAACAAAATATCTTTCCAGGTACTACCCGTGCGCGATAAGTTGGGACCTTCTAGGAATGCGACTCCCCCGCCCGCTTCCCCGATGGCGCCTGTTTTGTACCGTTTGCATCAAACACGCCATTGTGACGTCACCGCGCTCAGGTCCCAACTTATCGCGCACGGGTAGTATCTGTTGTAAATACCACTCCTATTGTTACCGCCTCAAGTAAAATCCTGCCATTTCATTTGAAATGAACTATCCGCCGTATGTTTGATATTAATAAGTGAGAATGATTTAACTATTTATGATGTAATATCACTGATTAATGGTACCCATTCATAAACTAATAAAACGTGCACATTTACATGATAGCTGGTTAAAAGGTTCATTGAACACCGACTAACATGAATGCAAAGAACTCTATATTAAGACATAATGTACTCGTATTAAACAAAAGTAAGAAATACAACTTTTACATACCTCTAAAACAGCATTTTCTTGAATATAAGCGGCTAACTCAGGACGCAAGCTAGGTAAGTCGTCACGTAAAATATGTTCCTGATATCTTTCTTGATATAAACCTCGCCGACACATCACACAATTGTGATTTCCTTCCATTTTGGTAGAAAATCAATTCCATAAAACAAGCCGAAGTCAACGATTTTAGCGGGTAACGGAGTCCAAAAGAAAAGCACGGGTCAATATGAAAGATAAAATAAAGTAGTAGAAAGTAGCGTAACGTAGTCTCACGAACGGAACGAACGAGCGACTGACTGACTGATAGATGATAGATGGAGATGTATCAGCCGATCACGCGCACTGCACCCCCCACTCCGCTCCCGATATATCCCGTGGTGCCTCCTAGGTTGGTTGGTATCAGTAAATCAAGTTTTCAGTTGTATCGCTTAAGTTTTTAATATGATACTTATATTGTTATGTTGAACAAAGAAACATATTCATATATCAATATCTCTGAAGATACTAACATTCAGGTTTCGTCGCCATACAATTTTTTTCTCCTATAGGTTAGACCAATTTAATAATACAATAATTATTGTTATTGGACCGGGTACCAAAATGTCTCATCATCCTTTATTTTGGTATCGCCTTAACCGCTTCTGTCGGATTATTCCGACAAATATTTTCGTGTCAATTTCACCAGAGTCGTATGATTACGACCAAATACCACACCTCCTAAATCTGCTTTTTTATTTCGCTGTATTCTAACAAAACTATTTTTCAATTTACTGTGCCGGGCGCTGGGGGCACGACAACTGATATGAAGTCGGGCGGTTAAAAAGTAAAGGCTGTAAAAATTTAAATGTGTTTTACCAATAACTGGACATAGATTTTTATTTATTTTTTTTAAATTTGAAAGTCAACATGTCTAATTAAGATCTTCACGAAATTATCACAACAAAATCATTAAGATTATTCATCTTCATTCGTTTCAAAAGCTAGTAATTTTTAATTATTGTAATTTTTTTGCCAAACTTAGCACCAGTGCCCTAAGTGCGTAACACATATATAATCGGACTTGGATTCATTTTGACATTTCAACAACATTCATTGCGTTATTTACGTTGTCGAGCAGAGAAATTTTGCAATGGATTAGCAATTTGTTTCAAAATGAAACCAACTCCGATCGATAATGTGTTACGCAATTAGGGTGCCGGTCTAACGACTCAGAGCGCTCCGACCAACGTCTTGTCAGAACAGAACAGAAAAGCCTCAATTTAAGATTTTCTTGTAATAAAGAGTAAGGGCGTATTCATGTAAAACGCTGGTAACCAGGGCTGATATGCCAGCGCTTGTCGTCGCTGATAAGCGATGGTAGTCAAATCATTGGTCGATTGGCGGGCAGTTTTCATACTTTTTGCCAAATCAGCGCGAATCGCGTTGCCGATAAGCGCCGACAAGAACCTACTGATTAGTCGGTGCCAGTTCGCGTGCTACGCCCTAATAAACGGAATTGTTCCCAACTTAATATAGTAGTGTGCTCAAGAACAATAAATGCCAATAAGTTTGTATTCGAACTTATAGCCTTTTACCTTCCAAACTTCGAAGTAGAATTTGTAAAATATGAAAGCAAAATCTTTCTAGTGTTTGAAATTAAGCTTCGGCCAAACTGGAGCGTCAGTGACGTGGGAAGCGTTTAAAGGAGTGTGAGCGTTGTGTGTAATACGAATCCGACGATTATTACATGCTCCTTGGTAGAAGCTATCTTGCAGTGTTGGAAAAGTGCAGGGGTGCATGACTACATTTATGAAACGAAGTTTTTTAAGACGGCTTGATGTACGAGTAAATTGGTAGAAATCGTCACTAACGAAAAAGAGTTATGCCCAAAAAGTCAGTCTCTCAGGTGTCAAAAGTTTTTGTTTTTTAATACAGGGACATCTACTATAAGTTTTTAGTTTCTTAAAACTTATACTAGATTGCTTTGTATTAATACATAATATACAGCGAAAGGAACTTCGTTCTAACCAGGTATCCCACGACACTCCTGACTTTAATTTTTGGCATACTTAATTATCATGTTTTAGAAAAAGTTTCGCTTTGTAGAGCCTCATCTCGTCACTCATGCTGGTGTACAAGGCTCTAACAACACCATATTGTTCTTAGGGTTCCGTACCTTAAAAGAAAAAAAACTAAACCCTTATAGGATCACTTCGTTGTCCATCCGTCTGTCTGTCTGTCAGTCTGTCAAGACCCTTTTTCTCAGGAACACGGGGAGGTATCAAATTGAAATTAATATCAAACATGTAGGTCTAAATCCCTTGAAGCTCTGAAAAAATCAAGCTTCTAAGGCAATACAATAAAAAATACGGCCATTTAAGCGACATATTTAATACTCGCAAGCAAACCAAAACCTATATGGTAACTACTTACCATTGACCTAGAATCACATAAAAAATGGGATTACAAACTTAAATTTGCAGTTACAAAATTAACCAAGAGAGAGAAACATGTTCTTCCACACATTGACATATGTATATCAATGTGTGGAAGAACATGTTTTTCAACTACAATATTAAGTTTGTTTTTTGGATAAATTCTTTTCAACTAACGCAACCCTTCATTGTGCGTGATCCGACACGCAGTTGGCCGGTTTTTTCAATAGAATTTCACAAAACGATTGCATATAATTAATATTACATGTGTCACTTTAAAACCCGGGTACTGACAAAGGGGGCAGTACCCGGTGGCGGTGGGGCGGGGGCGGTACTTCGCAGTCGCTTTGGTCGCGTAAGTATGACCGAAGCTTTATAGAGTAAAGCGTGTTCTTACGATAAAATGACCTAGTTTTAGCTAGCACTCGCGTAACGTACAATGGGGCTATTAAGACCTAAGAGGCTAATTGGAAATATTATTTATAGCTATTGTATAGATAAAATTGTTTACGGATCGTATTTTACTTGTACTTACATAACTTGAATGAACAAGAAGATTAAATCGTAAGATGTTGCTTGTGGCTTTATTGGTAATACTAGAGTATTATTTGTTATTTTATGCCTTTGAAAATGTTTGTTTGTATTTCGTAAATTGTTTAAAAGCATGCCTGACATAATCAGTACAGTAGTACTGATTATGTTAAGAGCACTGACAACAGCATGGATGTTGTTACATAACAGTTCAATGTAACAATCAATCAATCTGCCTAGCCTTTTCCCAAGTATGTTGGGGTCGGCTTCCAATCTATCCGGATGCAGCTGAATACCAGTATTTTACATGGAGCGACTGCATATCTGACTTCCACGACACTGGGTAATACGATGCCCCTTGGCAATACTGGTAGTCAGACTTTCGGTCTTCTGACGACCCGTAACGACTATCAAAGATCCATGAATGACAGCCGGGACCAACGGCTTAACGTGCTTTCCGAGGCACGGAGGAGTCTCGGTATGTAAAGATGGTTTCCCATCCACAGACCGACCCGTGCGGCTGTTATTACTTAGACACGAGCTTCACTAAGGTAGGTCTACAATACAAGAATAAGTACCTATAGTAAATTAGGCTGTTATTGAAAAACTGTCTTTTTGTTTTTAAAACACTTAACATTTTAAATACCCTAACCAAAAACTAAAACGTCAAACAAAGTCCGTATTACCACAAAACTGTGTTTATCACTTGTTTACGCTAAACAACTGTTTAACGCGACTTTTATGTGTGGAGTTTGATGTAAGACTGACATTAGACACGCGTTGAACAAGTGTCTAAGTTTTGTGGTAAGACCCACCATGTTTACGCAATCAACATCCAATTCATTTGAAGTAAAGGTCGGTGTCGATTCGTAAAGAAAAAATATTTTTACAAATATTCTTTTATGAAAGTATTATTAAATAAAACTCTCTGGTTCTTTTTAGGAAGTTATTTTTGTATGGATATAGAAAGTGGTTTTGTTTACACAAACTACGTATACATAGGATGAAATAAAATTCATGGGCATCTTTTTAAGGAGTCATTAAACTCATCATTATGAACAACTTTCACTATTAGACCAAACCTGAAATCGCAAAAAAAATCAGCTCTTCCCAACATTTATGTTCGTCAAAATGTAGGGAACAGCAGATTTTATTTCGCGATTTTAGGTTTGGTCCCATAGTAAAAGTTGTTCATAATGATGAGTACAATGACTCCTTGAAAGGGTGCCCATGATTCCTGTACAAATATTTTTCATCAATTGCAAAGAAAAGTAATTTTTTCTGTTTACCTTTTATGACCTTTTAGCTAGGTATTTTAAAATATCTGTCAACTCACTTAAGGTGATGCCAGCAGGCGTTAAAAGATTTACGGGAAAACGTGACTTTCCTTAAAAAAGTGGTATTATGATGCCAAAGAAGCTTAATCTACGTAGTTAGTTTTGTATCGGAATCAAAAATCTTGAAAACAAGATAATCTCGACTTACTTTTCTAGCCAAGTTTGTTAGTCTCGTTTAGATGAGTCCTACTTTTAAAGGTCACTTCAATCACTGATTAATAGCCGTTACTACAATTTAGTGCTTGGATTTAAAAAAAAATTAAAACTGTCAAGGATCGAAAACTATTGAGGATTAAAAAAAACCGGCCAAGTGCGAGTCGGACTCGCGCACGATATCTATAAAAAACTTTTTTACAAAAAAATACAACCGACTTCCAAAAACAACACTACAAAGTGTAAAATAACTTTAATTTCGGAAGTCGGTGTCTAGTTAAATGTATTTTCGTTTTTTGCCACCGACTTTAATTAAAGTTATTTTTCACTTTGTAGTGTTGTTTTTGGAAGTCGGTTGTATTTTTTTGTAAAAAAGTTTTTATTTTTCACTTTTTAGTTGTGTACCTACCCCACACAAATTCTAATGCCACTATCTGCAAAACAAACTAGAACATCATCCATATAAAAGTGGGGAAAAAATACGTATTATTGAAGCTAATTCAAAAACTACCAAAGCAAAATTAATCAATTTTATATGGGACCAACTGTGATGTATACCCTCTCGAACGAAATAAAAAAAATCCAAATCGGTCCAGCCATCTTCGAGTAATCGGGGAACATACATAAAAAAAAAAAAAAAAGGTTCCGACGAATTGAGAACCTCCTCCTTTTTGAAGTCGGTTAAAAACGGCAAAAAAATCACGTTTGTTGTATGGGAGCCCCCCTTAAATATTTGTTTTATTTTAATTTGATTATTTATTTTTTATGTGAATATATAACTAAATATTCTGTGAATATTTCAAGCATCTACCTGTTGCCGTTATTAATATCAAGCAAAAATGAGCAAAAAAATCACGTTTGTTGTATGGGAGCCCCCTTAAATACTTATTTTATTCTGTTTTTTAGTATATTTCGTTATAGCGACAACAGAAAAGCATAATCTGTGAAAATTTCAACTGTCTAACTAAAATGGTTCATGAGATAAAGCCTGGTGACATATGGACAGACAGACGGACGGACAGCAGAGTCTACCGGAACCCTAAAAAATTCGAAGCTGTTTAAAATTTCGAAATAAAAGTAGATAATCTATAATCTAATCTATCTAACTAGCTTGTATTGCCCCAATGTTGGGCAAAGGCCTCCCTCTCCCTTTTCCGCACAATTCTGTATTTTGCTAATGCCGAGTCCGTTCGCTAGGAGTCACGCTCGTCCTGCCACCTTCGTCTCGGCTTGCTACGATGTCGTCGTGCGTTTAGTGGGACCCAATTAGTGGTTCTCTTAGTCCATTAGTCATCTGACATGCGGCAATCATGTCTTAATCTTAGCGGCTTTCTGTATAACGCCCGTGATCTTGGTTTTGACGCGCAGTGTTGTGTTCCTTATACGGTCCGAAATTTGAACACCCAGGATACTGTAGTGCTATTCTGTAAATATCTCACCGTGAAAACATGAGTGAAGTGATCTTAAAGTGAGCTGTCAATACTGTCAACCCCCTAGCATCAGGTGGAATGACGGCTCACTTCACGCTCACTTCACCTGAGTTATCACGGTGAGATGTTTACAGAATAGCACTACTGCACTCCATGGCTCGCTGGTAAACCTCGAGCGTGGACCTGTGCTGAAGATATACCTATAGGTATACCTACTTAATAATAATCTTAAGTATTAATTATTATGATTCAAGTCATGTGCTGGCTATATTAGCCGTAGCACCCATTGGTGCTGTACTGTCATCACAGTAGGAGTAGGCGTATTCTTGATTCAATCAATCAACTCAACCATTCACAGTCCATTGCTGGACATAAGCCTGTCCCAGGCTGCGCCACAAGACCTTGTCCTCCGCATTCCGCATCGAGGATCTCCCAGCCACTTTCTTCAGATCGTCGATCCACCTAGCTGAGGGGCGTTCCACACTACGCTTGCAGTCTCCATTCCAGGACTCGTCTGCTCCACCAGCTATCGGTCCTCCGACAAACATGGCCAGCCCACAGCCACTTCAGTTTGCTTACTGTGCAAGCTTGTCAGTTACTCCAGTTCTTGTCATCCCTGATTTTATCTTTCAAAGAAACTCCGAGCACAGCCCACTCCATAGCGAGCTGAACGACCTTGAATTTGTTGACCAGCTAGACTGTCAGTGTCCACGTTCCGGCACCGTATGTCATAACCTTGAGTGGAGACTGCGAATTGGCAAAAGTAAGGTAGGATGCCTTCAGGCTAGGAGGAGCGACGTTCTTTGCAGGGTAGCTGGTAGCAGCTGGAGTAGAGTTGCCGATAATTCGAGTTGAATGGCGTGCAATTGAAAAGGCCTACAAAGGTGGATCGCTGTAGGCTCATGATGATAAAGCCGAGTACCCGATGGGATTTTTCTTCAGAACTGACGAACTTCCATATAAACTTGCATTCCCTATTAACCCCTTACGGGATGAATTTTCAAAAATCCTTATTGCTCACTTTCGTTATTTAAGGAACTCTTGTACAATATTTAATGCTTCTAGACCCAGCGGTTTAGGCTGTGCGTTGTCTGTCAGATCTTAAGATCTTACCCATAAGATTTCAATATCATCATCATTTTGGTGCCCTTATCCCAATTTATTTGGGGTCGGCACAACACGTCCCCTTTTTACCCGACTGCGCGACGTATTAGTCGTCATCTCGGTAGTAACCCCCTTTCTAGCCATATCATCTTTCACACAGTCCATCCATCATTTCTTTGGTTTTCCCTTACTCTTACAGCCATCGACTCGACATTCATATTCAAAACATTCCTCACGACATTTTCCTCATTTCTCCGCATCACAAGCCCATACCTTGACAACCAATTTCCGTACATTTTTGAATATCATCCACAATACTAAACAAATGATGGCCGGGAAATGTTACTATTAATAGAATTGTCATTACTTCCCCAATAGTGATTGAAACCTGGCCACAGCTAATATCTTGGCCGAAATTCAATTTGTTTGAAAGCAAATCCGTGTTGCCATTTAAATAATTCATTACCTGCTACCGTTCTATGTTTACTGGTAAGAAATATTGTTGGAGAAGAATAATGATTATGGAATTTCATTAAAGGTAATCTGATAAAGTTAATAAATACATTGTTTGTGTAGCATTATATAATATTTGTAGTGGCACATGAATTATGTATACCTTTGAGACTTATGTAGGAGTGAGCTAGCTATGTCATTTAGGTTCAAGTGGAGTGGTGGAGTGGTTTCTGTCCTTTATCTTAAGAGACCCTCGGAGCATGTGTAGTTCATACAAAAGAAATATCGAAATAATTTGTAAATCAAACATATTCACAAGTACCTAGTGCGTAATTATTCCGATTGAATTACAGAATATCTAGATTCCCAAATATAAATTAAATAAGAACACTGATTTAAACATGAAATATGAGAAAACTAAATTTTCTATTGCTTTTCCTCATATCTCGAGTTTAAATCAGTGTCCTTTCAAAATATATTTTTGGGCACCTAGATATTCCGTAATCCAACCTTAGAAATAAATGTTTGATTTACAAATTATTTTCGTATTTTCTTTGTATGAATGCATGCTCCGGGGGCCTCATAATTCAGTTTAGCTTTCCAAAAACTGTGAATTAATCAAACTCTTATATAAGGATCGAATCGACAACAAATAGCGTAATTTAAACAAACTTAACGCGAATAAAATGTCAACCATAGAGAAGAAAAACACTTTTACCAAAACTGAAAACTTTTGTATAATTTTCAAGAGCCGACTCCAGAGAATTATGAAATATGCTGCTATTAGTAAGTCAGGCACACGGAGGAGATTTCTCTCCACCGAGCAGGTAATGGCACAAAATTATTCTAGACTCCAAAATCTTCCTTACTTAAATAGCTTTTCTAATGTTCAGTTTTAGATCGGTTTTCAGACTAGGTACACGGAACTGCGTAAAGTGTATAGTATTTTCTACGACACGTCTGCCATCTGACCTTCGTCACCCAATTCATTTTAGATCCCAATGTGTTGTTGTGACCCATCTCCATATAATTAACCTTTATTCACACAAAAACCGAACTAATACATAAAAGCACGATAGCCAATCAATTGTCCGGATTAGACAGGGGCTCCCACAAACAAATCACACAAACCCCATACACTTGGCATACCCCATATATTTGTGTGTTTTAGACATTTCGCCCGTATTATAAATAGTGTATGGAGTAAAGACCATCCGCTTAGATTAGTGAAGTATGGAATGTCATAGAAGTGAACGCATTGCGATGAAAAAAACGTATGCGGTTTATTCACAGTGCGCCTCCCACGGTGCTTCACCGCACGTATTTTTGTATCACATAGAGTAAGTACCGCGTAATGCAGAGAAAAAAAAACGCACCGAGACACCGACCAAGCAGTAATAACCAAATTTGTTTTTTGGGTAAGCTCGTTAATCTTTATATCTTAAGAAAAAGAAGACATTATTAAAGAAAGAAAAAGAAGACCTTATTGAAGGCAATTTGTGAGAAGACTTATACCATAGGGTCCATTTGTCTTGTCATTAATTTGTCTTAAGTTATTAACAATAGTGTTATAAGTGCAAACCTGTTACTAACAATTTATGATCTATTTAGTTATCTGAAAAAAAAAAGATTTTATTTTTATTATTTATTTATTAGGTCATATGGCTATCAAGGAATGCACCCAAAACCGTTTTGGGACTCTTTTTTTATGCAACAATAAATTGCAGATAGTCACCGTGCATTCTTTTCACCGCCAGTGCATGACTGCGTTTGTTATACCGTACGACAGAAATAACGTACCGCACCACAGTGCGCGCTAGCTCTTGACGATTTCACTGTTTATTTATATTGGTGCACCAAAATTAAAAGTAAAACATTTCTATAATATTAAATTCCCACAAACCGCGTGGTTGCAGCGTCACTTTTTAAGCGGCTAGACTGTAACTAGTATATCGAGTAGCTGGCAACGTAATATATTTTTTCCACCGAGCTCGATTTGGGTCGGGTGATATGGCTCGCGGTTCGGTTGTTCGCTGCAACTGACACGCAACTTACTGTATTGGGGATTCGGGAACCTTCTGCTAGGTTTAGCGCGACGGGACATTAGGCTCAGACTAATGTGTGGTCGGATAAATCATTCTGGATTCGTAAATGCTATGTTGTAGGTTTGTTCCAACTGAACTACCTAGACAAAATGAGTAGTTGTCATAGACTGCATTTCAAATAAGCAACATAAAACTATTAAACATGAAATAAATAAACACATCTTAATTAAGTTAAACTAAAAGCTTTCAAACTGAACAAGGCTTTTCCTAAAAAGACTAAAAACAAAATATAAAATGTGCCGATCGAGTTCTCCTTTTTCCAGAATGTAGAATTTATATACCATGCCAACATGAGAGTAAACAGACAAAGTTTTGATATCGAAAAGGAAACAATTTCTGGCCAGATAAGGCTTTATGTGTAGCAAACCATGGTTCGATGGTTAGTATCGGGAATTTATATGTATTCCGAATCGTCACGGGAATTTCCTTTGCGTTAGCAAGAATTTTCAATATCTTTCCTTCTTATCAATTTCTGGAAAAGTTGCAGTGTCACTGTTTGTTCAAAGAAGGTTACCTTACATTCAAAAAGGCACGTTACAAAATAACTGAAGAGGTTTTAAATAAAATCCCTTCCAAAACCTCCAAGTCAAGGGCAGAAACATTTTCACACCACTGCGTTCTGTCATAGACATCGCTTAACCTCACTCTACGTGAGACCAAATTGGAATCCTAAGTCCTTGAATATTTCACAACGCCAACCCTAAAGGTCCCCAACCTAAGCGCAGCCCACTCACAAAAATAAAAACAATTTACCGTCAATCTGATGCTGGGACCCTAAAATCAAAATCCGAATCTGTCGCCCGGTAAATGGACGTCACCAATTTGACTTTGGGGACAGTCAATTGCTAGAGGATGGGACTGACCTTCTGTAACTAAATCGTTTTCGTCTTCACATTCCAACGGCGTCAATGGAACTTAATTTACTCGTTGGGATTGTCCTAATTTCAATTTTAGTGCTGGGACAACCCTAATACAAGTTTGTAGCCAAACGCTTGAGATAAGTCCTCACTCAGGGGAAATTGTATCTAAGTCGGTGAACGTATCAAAATTGCTATCGTACCTCGGTGACATCGGAAAAATTGAGAAATAAGATCACTTTTATATTTTTGTGGCGTTTAACGTGGATTTTAGGTTTAAAAGATTAGGGGACGCTTGTACTTGTAGCATTAGTCAATTTTATCTCAATTTGTACTTTTTTATTAAATGATTTTCTTTCTGTAAGTGGATTTTTATAAACACTTTTACACGTCAAAAGTCCAGACATAATCTTGGTTAGATCATGTGAAGATAAAAGTATAAGATAGACATTAAAATTAATTAAATTGGCTCACTACAACACAAAAGCATCTTCTTATACAGTGGAGTAAATAATATTATAGGTAGGTACGTACCTACTTTCAATTAAGTTACTTCTAAAATAATGTTAAAGGTACACTTGCCTGCAGTTTGCGATGCAAATCTGTTGGATGATACGGTAGTTAATTTGAATTTATAATGAATCTAACGAATTCACTATCAACAGAACGCGGTTACTTAGTTATGCTAATAACTAGGTATATTGTGAGTAGGTATGCAGACTTTCATAAGTTTTCTTCACTAAAGTAGAGCATTATACTTATTACACTTAAGATTTTCTTTTCATTCTTCCTACGGTACTTTTTTTTAGGGTACCAAAACCCAAATTTTTTTAGTACCCTAAACATTAGTTACTCAGGCATTTAATGAATAGTTATCGTCACTCATTGGAGGCACTTCTTAGCGTGTCGATGGCAAAAATTTGTTTGGGTCACAATTCAGCAACACGAATACCGTTCGCTGACGCAGCCATTAGGACCTCCGCCGGGGTCGCGGGTAGTTCGAAAGAGATACCGTGGCCCTGGCACGGGCAGTTGAAGGAGCATGGGTGGGTTTTAGTCAGTAAAAGTCTGACACGCCCTCCTGCCCAGAGCGGGAGGTCATTTGATGATTTCCCATCCACCAAAAAAAAAAAAAAAAAAAAAAAGCCATTAGGACCTCACGTGTGCAGGTGACCGGGCATGCGGCGCAAGATGGGAAGTCAGTTATATTGTCTGTGGGAAGACGCCGCATAAGCACCGGAGATCAGGGCTGTTCATGAAACCCCACTTGTGGAGGTTGTCCTTGCTGCGACCTACTTGGGTACGAAGTCTATTGAAGGTTTTCCAAGTAGGCCACGGTAATTTGTGCCCGGATGGGAGGCTCTCTGATGGTTCAATAAAGAAATCAGGAGGTTTAAGCATTGGAGGCACTGTATGATAGTTTGTATACGCGGCCGTAACTAATATGGCGTAACAGAATTATAATCATTAGAATCAGCAATACAACTCCATAAGTTAGAATTGACCTCAAATCTAGCGAATTCATGAAATCATGAGGTTTGAGGTCAATTCTAACTTATGGAGTTGTATTGCTGATTCTAACGATTATAATTCTGTAAAGCCATATTAGCTACGGCCGCGTCTCATATTTTAATCAACAGACAACCTGACACTGACCTGCAAATTGCAAAAAACGTAAGAAAATTTGAATTTTGCGGGCTATCTTGGCGCATGGTCCTTGATAGGGATGACGCCTGGGTAAGAAAAAGAAATTAATTTAGTCCGTCATCAGTCAGCTAATAAAAAAATATTAGACGCGTATTTTTTGCTTTATCATATGAATAAAAATGACTTAGATTTTAACACGCATTAAAGTTGGGGGCTCGCTACGTCACTTCTACATATAAAATCTAGCTAGGCGTGACGTCATGCCATATTTTAACTCAATGTACTGCCGTAATCTTTTGATTATGTAAAAAAAGAAAAAAAAATACGTGTCCAATATTTTTTAATAATCTAAAAAATGACGGACATTAAAATTGTTTTAGTCACCATCCCTATTCCACTTTTCAGTGAAGTTTACACTGAAATACAGTCACTACTCGTTGTTGGATTATCTAGGTTCCTACTTCATTTTTGAACAGACTTCGGGATGCTGTCCTTAGTCTTCCCTTTCCCTATCTGATTTGAATTCGGCGCCTCTTGTGCTCGCTTAGCGCTGCGAGCGCTTCAAGGACAACGCATCGCTCCCGTCATCTGACGGCGTGAAGAAAAACAAATGAGTTCGAACTCAACCAAAAAGGCCGGCCGATCTACCCGACGCGCGCGGTGAAAATCCACTAAAATATGGTGAAATGCGACTGCTACTGATACAGTGTGGTGATCCCCTGGCTCCCAGTATCCCGTGAATACCTGACCTCTTTCAATTTCACATTCTCTAGCCTGTTTCTGAGTTTCTGAGAACTTCAAAAGCGTCCTTCAATCAATTATAATTATCGAACCTAAATATTCTCTGCTAAAAATAGGACTCTTATTACTGAGTGCTGCACTGACAAAAGGGACATTAAATTAATTACCACGCCTGACTGACTGATTGCAACCACATAGTTCCCCTTCCTTATATAAATGGCCACATATTATTCATCTCTGTTTATTAAAATAATCAAAATTCAACTCACCTAATTTTAAACCGCAAAACAGGAGTAGAACCGAAAGCCATGACGTCACCAAAGACCGCACCATCGCCCAAACGTTCCTTATCACATCACTTAAACCATCACTCAAGTACTATGTTATCACTTATTAACACTATGTTATCACAATTTCATTTTTTTTTAAATAATTTAAAGTACTTTCACGTTTACTAGTTTATTTGTCATGGCGGGCACTGAAAAAGAAAAGAAATATTTTAAAAGCAGTTCCGTGATTGACATTCTGTGACAGATAAATGGACATAAAACATTAAAGGAAGATTTATTTGAGGGGGTGAACAGTACCCAGAGGGGTCAAAATTCAACCCTAGAGCGGGTTGAATTTTGCATGGGGACGAAGTCGCAAGCTATCAGTTAAAAAAATACGGAAAAGCTAAAACATTACGTCATAAGCAAAATATTACAATTCAAACCGCTTAATTTTATTACATTTTTTTAATAAACTTTAAGTAAAATGCTTGATATACAATAAGTAATTAATTTTTCACAAGTGCAGTGATGGCTAAAGGAAAATTACTATTTACATTAATTAAACATTAGATTAGAAATTATTGAACTTTGAAATACTTAGAAAATGTATTATGCTTTAATTAGGTTTTAATATGTATAAAGACTGGATCGCTACGTTTACTTTGCCGTGAGCTCGGCGCAAAGATAATACTAAGAAAACCGATTAATTATGTACAACAACATTATCTTTTATCAATTTTAACTAAGCTTTATAGTGAAGAATAATAATGAGCAAATTATTTAATAATTCACAAATACTTCCATGCAACGTACTTGCATAAAATTTGAGGTAGGTACGCGTATCAGTAAATGGGCCGAACATGCAAAACCGTGAAAGAATTTTGATAATGTTTATGAGCATACATGATTATATACCAAGAGCAATTTACTTTAAAATTGAAAGTAACTTCACACGCTAAGAATCTGTGTTCTTCTTTCAATCTTCTCCTACTCTGTCCTTCTCACACTTCTGCCTTTGTTCATTCTTGCTTTCATAATCAGTCCATTCTCAGGACGGCCACCAGTCATTTTGAGTTATTTCAACACGTCTCTCTCTTGTATTTGTATAAACATAGTAAGTATAGGTATCTATTATAGTAAATAATGTATGTATGTGTATTATAAGTTTTTAACCTATTTATGTACTAGTGTACCTTTTCTATTTATTCAATTAAATTCAATTCAATTCAATTTATTTTATTGCAGATAATAAAAATCCATAATATTACATAAAAACAATATAAAAAACATAAAAATTAATAAATTTAAAAGAAATACAATAATTTAAAAATATTATAAAAATTAATCATGTGTGTCAAAAAATGTGTAAAAGAATAATTAGGTCAAATATAATTCATTAAGATATATTTTTAGTGTTTTTAGGGTTCCGTACCTCAAAAGGTAAAAACGGAACCCTTATAGGATCACTCGTGTGTCTGTCTGTCTGTCTGTCCGTCTGTCACAGCCAATTTGCTCCGAATCTAATGGACCGATTAAGTTGAAATTTGGAACACATATGAATTTCTGTGACCCAAACACGGACGGGTAAAGGAAATAAATGAATTTTGAATATAGAGGTCACTTTTGGGGGGCAAACAAGAATTAAAAAATAAAATTTTAAAACTACAACATGTGGCATGTCAAATGAAAGGGTCTCAAATATATTTTTTTTATAATTTTAAAATAAATTGTTTTAAAGTTATTTAAGAAAGTAGACGAAAATTGACCATCCCCCCCCCCCTAATCTCCGAAACTACTGAGCCTAAAATTTTGAAAAAAATACAGAAAATAGATCTTTACCTGTAGATTACAGGAAGACCTATAAGAAGTCTGTGGTCTTATAAATCTATCAATATTGTGAGTACAAACTTACATTTACAGTTGGAATGTAAGGGAGAACATGTTTTTCAACTACAATGTTAAGTTTGATCTTAAGATAAATTCATCCCAACTACGGAACCCTTCATTGTGCGTGGTCCGACATGCACTTGGCCGGTTTTTTTTGAATGATTGTTCCTCTCAAACAGAGCACCTGCCGTCTAATCTCTTTTCACGCCTAAGCCATTAAACCGATCGTCCTGAAATTTTACTTACACGTTGTCAGTCAAAACAACAATCAATTTCTTATGATAATAGATGGCGCCACGTGTCTTTCGAATCATGAATGAATTATATTATTATAAGCAGAGTACAATCCGAATTGATTGTCAAATTCTAAATTAACGCGAGCGAAGCCGCGAGTTTAAATAAATAAAGTAGAACAGTAGGACCCATACATGTATCTACGAGTAACTACTATAAGAAACTGTTATTACAGCGAAGAAAACTCACAACAATCTGTCAAATCATCAAAAAATATCCTTCGCAAGGCGTGCGTAGTATCAACAAAACGCTTGCTCAAAACTTGTCACGACGGCACAAACACCTAGATATTTGTCTAATACTTAGGGACGGTCCCTTTATCGGCCCCACATCAGTCCGTACACGATAATAAAGGGTTCGACCGAGGCGTCCCTTGCCGGCCAACATTTTATTCAATGAACCTTCAATATATCTCAGCGTCTGCGTGGGGTTCTACTAAAATATTTATTGTTCAGTCCGCTTGACTGATTTGATTCAGTTTGGGATGGTGCTTGTTATCAAAGATACAAATCCGTGTATATCAATTGGACGCCGTTGCTGATTCTTGAGTATTGTTTGGATGGAGGAAAAGTTTTTAGGGTTTTTGTGAAGTGAAAAAGTAGAGGAAAATATAAAGGAAATGAACGGCGGTAACATCAGCCAAAGCAAATGTAAATGTGTAATGTATGAGGTTATTTACTTTGGAATTTGTCTAAAATAACGAACAGCTGAACCAAAAGCAAATATATAGATAGGTAATGAAATACAACGTGTCGTTTTGAATCCTCGTCAAATTTAAGGGTGTGGTATAGACCATCAAACCGAACAACTTTTTCCATGGCACCAACATCGTAATCTCGAAAAAATAATCAGCCATCCCATACATTTGCGTCGAGTAGGTATTGAAGTTTTCTATGGGACAGTTGAAAATTTATTCGCGAATACGACGTTGGTCCGATAGAGAAAGTTGTTCAGTTTGATGTTCACCCACACCCTGAAATTTGACGAGAATTCAAAACGACACGTTTGTAGAGATGAATTTGGACAAACCTGTATCCATTTTAGACTAGACTATACAAATACAATATTTATTTTTGTACCTATTTACTAAACAACTCAACTGTTGGTACAATACGACAACGTTCAAGGTTCCATCGTTTAATCTTCGAAAAAACCGAAATAAAGAACGAATAAAATGTGACTATCGACCGACTGATAGAAATTTATTTATATTCCCACCTAAATTATTACTTACAGATTGACGCACTAATTCCGTCACTCCTTTACTGGACCAGGCAAAGTTCGGTACTGTGCCTATACTTCAATACCTACTAAGAAGGTAATTCTAAAAGTGTTTGACTTCTCTCTGCCGGTAATATATTGATTTTGAATAAGGATGCCAAACGCGCCATTTGTCTAACCCGTCGTTGTCTCCAAATAAAACGTGAAAGGGTTCACCTACATCTATTATATTAAACTGTATTCCTTTCGATTTGTAACTAAGTAAGGTCGTTTGTTGACTACAATATTAATGATATTTGTTTTGGAAGAAATAAAGATCAATCAATCTGCCTATCCTTTTCGTAACTAAGTTGGGGTCGGCTTCCAGTCTAACCGGATACAGTACGTTGCAGTACGTACGTAATACCAGTATTTTACATGGAGCGACTGCCTATCTGACCTCCACAACCCAGTAACTGGGTAATAGCTAAGTAATAACAGCGGCGCGGGTCTATCAATTAGGTTAAGCTATGCTTTCCGCGGTTGGTCCTTGGATAGGTGACCAGCTTAATATACCAAGACCCCTCCGTGACCCGGAAGGCACGTTAAGCCGTTGGTCCTGGCTGTCATTCGTGGTTACGGGTCGTCAAAAACCCGAAAGTCTGACAACCAGTCTTACCAAGGGGTACCAGTAACTTGGTTGTGGAGGTCAGATAGGCAGTCGCTAAATATAAACACTGGTATTCAGCTGCATCTGGGTATACTGGAATCCAACCCCGACACAGTTGGGAAAAAGCTAGGTAGATAATGACCAGGCTATCATGAGAATAGAACACAGTAAAAGTCTATTAAGATTTTTTAAACACTTTGTCAAACAGGCGAATTAATATCAACACCACTTACTCGTAGATTTACGTCAAAGCAAACTTAAACTATGTCTACAGTTCCACACTACCAGTTTGTACTAAAGCTTGATATTCATAAGTGCCGAGGCGACTTGATCGTGGGCCGGTGATCCATCAACTGGTGGCACGTACAACAGTGATAAATGACGCAAGTTGACCTAAACGCTGTCTTTGCATATGGTTGCTGACAAGCCTAGTGGCTTGCCTCTCTGGGGACTAATAAGTGTGATGGATCTAGGATTTTTAACCGGCTTCAAAAAAGGAGGTTCTGTATTCGACCCGTAAGTATGTATGTATGTTTGTTTGTCCACGATTTTCTCAAAAACTAATAAACCAATTTTGATGATTTTTTCACTACCGTAATCTACATACTTTCAGGAAGGTTTTAGTATATAATACATCAGGTAAATTTTCTTATCTACGAAGTTATATGCATAAATGTACTGTATCTCCGACATTTTTAAGCGGATTTTGTGACGATTCTTCCATTCGTTCGTCTTGGGCTCATGTAATTGTCCTAATTGTATAGTCAACTAAAAATGGAAAAACAAATTTACTTTAAAAAAAGTAAAAACCGACTTCAAAACCTAAAACGAATAAAATAACTTTCATCAAAAACTTAACAGCTTCTGAAGTCGGTGCCTTCCATTCTTCAATCCAAATTAACTTGACACCGACTTCAGAAGCTGTTAAGTTTTTGATGAAAGTTATTTTATTCGTTTTTGGTTTTTGAAGTCGGTTTTTACTTTTTTAAAAGTAAATTTATTGTTTTAGACTTTCATAAATTTATTTATTTACTAGCTTTTACCCACGTTGTGTTATAAAATTTTTCCTACGGGATATTACTACCGGGATAAAAAAGTATCCTATGTGCCAAATCAATCCTGTGTGTGTGTGTGATGGTCTTACCCATGTGCCAAATTTCATCGAAATCCGTTTAGCCGTTTTAGCGTGAAAGCGTAACAAACATACAAACTCACTATCGCATTTATAATTGACCGAGCGAGAGTAGCGAGCAAAGCGTCTCTGCTTCAAGTCTGGCAAAATTTGCCAGGTCGTATTTTACAACCGATCTGGACGACACTTTGAATACTTATACAGGTTTTACGACTATATTTTTTTTGGTCGGGGATTGTTTTTCTCCAAAAAGAAGCAAAAAAGGGGGATACTGGAAATCTCCGCCTTATGAAATACGATTTCAATGGTTCTTTTTTTTATTTGAAAAGTAGTAACTTTAAGTTAGTCTCATGTGGTGAAGATCAGCTTAAAACAAACATGGTAAATATTCCGTTTTAAATAACTTTAGTGGTACGTTAATTGTTGCAAAAAAGTTTGTGCTAGGTCTCTTGTCCGCAGAACTACTAATATTAGTTAGGATTTAGGTCATTTGCCTAGTCTATTTGTGAATTATCTCTTGGAATGAGTTGATTATTCCTTTAAGATTATTTAAGTACTATCTTTTTTCTGCTACTAGCTGCGCCCCGCGGTTTCACCCGAGTAGACCGAATAAAAAGTAGTCTATGTATTAATCCAGGGTATCGGCTACCTCCGTATCAAATTTTATCAAAATTGATCCAGCCGTTTGAGCGTGAAGAAGTAACAAATATACAAACACACACACTCACAAACTATCGCCTTTATAATTAGTGTGATGTTATAAAAGAACAAAAAAAAACCCAATATAGTTGGAAAAAGCTAGGCAGATTGATTGATTTTTATCTTTATTCTACAACAGCACATTGCAGTGCTAAGCAAATTGACTATCCCAAGTATCAACCTGTCCATTAGTCTTTTCTATTCATTACACTACTCATCAGTTTTCCAAGCATAACTCTTTAGGTTGTCACTCAATCAATCAATCTGCCTAACCTTTTCCCAACTATGTTGGGGTCGGCTTCCAGTCTAACTGGATGCAGCTGAATACTAGTATTTTACATGGCGATTCATTAATCTGACCTCCACAACCCATTAACTGGGTAATACGATACCCCTTGGTAAGACTGGCTGTCGGACTTTCGGGCTTCTGACGACCCGTAACGACTGTCAAAGATCCACGAATGACAGCCGGGACCAACGGCTTAACGTGCTTTCCGAGGCACGGAGGAGTCTCGGTATGTAAATATGGTCACCCATCCACGGATCTTTTAGGTTGTCACTCAATAGGGTTAATACCCCACACAACGCAATCATCGAAAAGTTACTAGGTTACTAATCAGATTATAAATGATTACCTTTAGGATTATCGAAATAAAAAGTAGCTTATGTAAAAAAAAATAAAATAAAAATAGTTTATTGGTAAAACCAACCAACCACCACCAACCATCACCAATAACCATCCCAAACCAAACCATCACCAACCACCACCACCAACCACCACCATTAATAACCATCTATAATCTATCTCTGTGCTGAGTTATTAGGTCACATACGGGGGACGTCATTGCGTCATTCGATAGGTAGTTGCTGAAAATCAGCGCCGCTGACGATAGGCTCGTCCGACGTCATGGCATTTTGCTGAGCAACGACCTTTCTTGCACAGATACGACGCACGGATTAATTTGTTTTGATGTTTTTGTTATAAAAGTATTTTTTTTTCCACTTTTTGTTGCATTTTTATTAACCGACTTCAAAAAGGAGGAGGTTCTCAATTCGTCGGAACCTTTTTTTTTTTTTTTTTATGTATGTTCCCCGATTACTCGAAGATGGCTGGACCGATTTGGATTTTTTTTGTTTTATTCGAGAGGGTATACATCACAGTTGGTCCCATATAAAATTTATTAACTTTGCTTTGGTAGTTTTTGAGTTATACGTATTTTTTCCCCACTTTTATATGGATGATGTTCTAGTTTGTTTTGCAGATAGTGGTATTAGAATTTGTGTGGGGTAGGTACACAACTAAAAAGTGAAAAATAAAAACTTTTTTACAAAAAAATACAACCGACTTCCAAAAACGACACTACAAAGTGAAAAATAACTTTAATTTCGGAAGTCGGTGGCAAAAAACGAAAATACATTTAACACCAACACCGACACCGACTTCCGAAATTAAAGTTATTTTTCACTTTGTAGTGTTGTTTTTGGAAGTCGGTTGTATTTTTTTGTATAAAGTTTTTTTTCATTTCCGAGTGTCACAACACAGCAGAGGCAATGTAGAGTTGTGAACTTGAAATGGTCTTTGGTCTCAAATCAATCAAACTTAAATATGAGGCTTTTGCTCACATTGCTTTTGAGTGTATTTTGTAATTTTTTATTTTATTTTTTCTAATCTGCGTTTTATTTGTGAAGAATAAACAAGTTTTCTTTCTTTATATCTTTCTAAGATCCGTAAAGCCAAACTTTTTAATAGCCTAGGATTATTTATGCATTGAAAAACGTTACACTTAAAACAAACATCCAACGTAAACAAAGTACAAGATACTATGTACGTATACAGTAGCTACGTTAAGCTCCACCGCAGCTGTTACTTGTACTAATTAACTTCTGCTAAGCTAAATACTTGAGACTGCCGCGTAATTATTTCTGAAGATAGACTCTCTTTCTCTTTAAACAAAAAGCAATAAGGGATGGTTAATTGAACGGCAAGTACCCCGTCTGTGCCAGACACGTTTTAAAGCGAACATTGGAGGCAGTAGAGTTAATAAGCCAGGAAGCTAAAATGTTTGAAGAACAGATTTTCAATTAGGTAGGAATTTTGAAAATGTTTGTGCTCGATAAGTTGGGTTGGGCTTTCTTTGATGAGTGATATTTTATATTTGGAGGAATAAAACTGAAGCTTTTGCGTGACAATATTCGGAGATTTTTTATATTATAAAGTAAGTACCATAGAGAAAAAATCCCCGAATTTTAAAAACAAAAAAAAACATTTCATATTAAAAATATTAAAGTTCTGTAAAAATTATGTTACATTTTAAGACACACATTTTTAATATGAAACTATTTCTGAAATAATTTATTTTATATCCAACCCGTATTATAAATTATAATAAATATAATTGCCTACAGCTCAATGAAATAAATTACACGCACCTACATAACTCTTGATATTTTATAACCCTAGCAACACAACACTTTCAAGCTGTGAAATATGAAAGTTTTTCTCAGAGATCCCCAATAGAGACAAGGATAATGATGGTTACGATAAGTTAACGAGGTAAAAACTCGTGCACTCAAGGTAATAGCTTGTGACGACACTTCCCATTACTCAACTTTATGGCACAAAAAGTACCATAAAACTGTGATTGGAAAATGTGGAAGTAAACGTAAATATCACTTTATGTAAGAGAAACCATTTTTCAAACTGCATGTTTGTAAAATGATGATGCTTTGTTTTTTTTTTTTTTTGTAAATAGGGTTGTCAAAATTATAGGAAGTTTAATCCAAATAGCAAATACTGGAGCCATAAAATATCAGTTATAATGTCAACTACATTATTACAAGTTATATATTGTATGCCTACTGTGTAATATACTGCTGTTTGTTATTCCTATCAAATAAAATAAAATAAAATAAACTCAAAAAAGGAAAAGAAAATTCAAGATAGATCTAATACAGAAGCGAGAAAAATCTTACTAACGTAAATTTATTTATTTATTGAAAACATAACTTTACAGTGCTTACGACCAAATCACTTATATTCTAGTAGGTACTTAGCTATAAAACTAAAAATAGGAAAAACAAATACAACAAAAAAACTTATACTAACTGAAACAAATATGTCGGAACGTCATGATTTACTCAGTTAGATTTAGACAGACATGTGGGCAGAAGATGAGCTCATCCAGATCTATGTGCTGGGTGAGCAGAGTTCAGCAATGTGACAGCTCGGGCCGTGGGTGCAGTGCAGCTCGACAAGTGCGCGTCCCCGGGGGCAAGGCGATTATATGTACTTATTTTAAGCACGACTTCTATTATGTGCTTTATAGATACACCTCTGCCTTACCCTTCGGGGAATATAGTTCCTTATGTTATTCTTTAAAGATAATATTTCTTTAATCATAAATGAAACAAATTCTTAATCTTTCTACGTAAGTACTTTTAATGAGTTTTGTTAAACCAACATTAAATTAGTATCTATCTAGTCTATTTGAATTTGATTGCGAGAATTCTTGGAAACTCGTAACTCAATTAACGTTACCAAGAGAGTTATGATTTTTTTTTTTTAATTTGCTTGTACAAACAAAAAAAAATCGTAATCGTATAAAATTTGAAGCAAATAGGTATCCGGAGAGTTTTTTCTATGAATGTAAAGTTAAATCAATCTGCCTAGCCTTTTCCCAATTATGTTGCGGTTGGCTTCCAGTCTAACTAGATGCAGCTGGTTACCAGTATTTTACATGGAGCGACTGCCTATCTGACCTCCACAGCCCATTAACTGGGTAATACGATACCCCTTGTCAGACTTTCGAGCTTCTGACGACCCGTAATGACTGTCAAAGATCCACGAATGACAGCCGGCACCAACGGCTTAACGTGCTTGCCGAAGTACGGAGGAGTCTCGGTATGTAAAAATGGTCACCCATCCACAGACCGACCCCGGCAAGCGTAGTTTACCTGATGGATCGACCCGTGAGGCTGTTATTACTTAGCCACGAGCTCCTCACGAGCACCTATGAATGTAAGTTAATGATCATTTAATAATATTCCACATATCGATATTAATCATCGAAAAGTGCTTTCGATAGTCACCCAGAATCAGTTTACGCCAAATTGACCCTTATAACAATTAGGTATTATAATGTCTATGTTAGAAAATACTAACATCTGGGATTGTTTTAATATTCGAGATTTGAAAATATTATCACCACAAATAAATGTTCCTACGTTAAAAACTTTTTTACAAAAAAATAATATAATATACAACCGACTTCCAAAAACAACCTAAGTGAAAGATAACTTTAATTTCGGAAGTCGGTGTCTAGTTAAATGTATTTTCGTTTTTTGCCACCGACTTCCGAAATTAAAGTTATTTTTCACTTTGTAGTGTTGTTTTTGGAAGTCGGTTGTATTTTTTTGTAAAAAAGTTTTTATTTTTCACTTTTTAGTTGTGTACCTACGCCACACAAATTCAAATACCACTACCTGCAAAACAAACTAGAACATCATCCATATAAAAGTGGGGAAAAAATACGTATTACTGAAGCTAACTCAAAAACTACCAAAGCAAAGTTAATCAATTTTATATGGGACCAACTGTGATGTATACCACTCTCGAACATAACAAAAAAAATCCAAATCGGTCCAGCCATCTTCGAGTAATCGGGGAACATACATAAAAAAAAATAAAAAAAGGTTCCGACGAATTGAGAACCTCCTCCTTTTTGAAGTCGGTTAAAAAGCGTTTGTATTTGAAACGTCCGTAGCCCAACCGTTTTCATTACGATTGAAGATGGTTGTTAATATAAACAGGAAGGATGGGAAACGTAATATTGAGATACAGAATCACTTGTACTTGAGTCCCATCGACTTCAGAGGAAACTATAGGTATGTGACTTTTCATATTACCGGTAGGTACAAACCTACTACCAAGCAATCATTCTAACGAATATTATAAATGCGAAGTAAGTTTGTTACCTTTCACGCCTAAACCACTAAACCGATCATGGTATACAGAAACAGACATAGAGTATCTTTCATCCCGAAAAAAAGTATTGTTCCCGAGCAAAACATCAATAACAGATTATGATAATAGATGGCGCCACGTGTCTTTCGAATCATGATTGAATTATTATTATTATTACAAGCAGAGTAGGAGCAAACCGAATTGATTTTCAAATTCTAAATGAACGCGAGCGAAGGTGCGGGCAAAACCAAGTAATTTTATACACGAGAGTGTGTATTTTCATCCATATTTACCTGTACAAGTGTACTTATGCCTCGTTTACAACGAACGATCCTGGGGGGATAGTGACTACGTGATTACGTACATCAGGTACTGGCTCAGTATCGATTTTTGTTTTACATAACCTTTCAGGTGGAACACTTAGTCTTATGACGCAAGTTTAAATAATCTTCTGTTTAGTAGTAAGTAGAACTGCGATAGCATTTGATTTTATTTAATTTTGGAACCTTTGGTTTTTCTTTGTTGTCTGTTCTTGCATTACATGAGAAGGGCTAGCTGACATTCTATTGGTTACTTTCGATATTTTCACAATAATTGTAGTAAAGGGTAATGATTTGTAAACTTGGTATAGGTTAAGGGTCACGGACATTTGCGGTGAATCAATTTTCGACCTTATTACTATGACAATAAGGTACCTATTTGTTTCGTGGATGGACGAAATTACTAATGAAAATGTAGTACACAGCTATAGGTGTGGTTGAGGTTTGAAGTCAGCATAGTTAACTTCCCTGCAGTAATCTACACTGAATCTTCCCTGCAGATACAATATTTTAAAATGTAGGTATTTTCATTCAGGAAAATACTACTATTATAAACTTTTTCTAATTCTGGTAATTCGTACATGAATTACCTACATTACTCGTACGTCGTACGTGAATTGATTTGCTAAACACATAATACTTTACTTAGTCGTTGTGCATCAGCATGACAACATTCCCAGGTATCCCAGCGCAACATTCAAACATTACCCTGAAGTAATTAAACAAATCCATGTTAGGATGAAACTCTTAAGGGGATACATCGATAAATTTTGTGTTTTTAAAATTCCTATATAACCAAATGTGTAGGGTTAAATCATTTGGATTTTCCATAAGTATTATTTGACTATATTGTCTACTGCTGTACTAAAACCGATTTTTTTTTTCCATAGAAAAAAAATCCAAAGTAGCACCGTCTATTTTCTGTTTTATACGATTATACGTCAGTTACTTATGGTGCAGTAAAATTTAAGTAGGTATACCATTTTATCATAAATCTACATTTAAACGAAGCGCATTTGGTTCCGGTGCGCTTGAGAGTCTTCTATCTCGCGCGTCAAACTAGACAGCCATAACGTCATTTCACTTGCACGCCGAGCTAAACCACGCTTCGATGTATCCTCTTACCAGCCCCATAACATTACATAGTAATTTCGTTTTAGGGTGATGACTAAATTGTGACCCCGGAGTATTACGAGGCGTCAGAGTGAGCCCACACTTGACTTTGATGATCGCACGGAATGTGATAAATTGAATTATTATTCTCTTTGAAGTGGTTCTTTTATGAGTTCAGTGAGTGTGTAAGAGGTTTTATGTTAATTAGTTTTGCTATTGTTTTAAAATGAGTAGGGTCGGGTATGTCCGTGAATAGTAATGGCAGTTTTCGTATTAAAGAAGGTAATTCGAATTTTAAAAATCATTTTCTAAACTAAACAAAAGACTGGCTGTCATTTTTCATAAGTCTCTCATTTGCAATTTTCCCATCGGGACGGCCATGTTCACCCATGAAAATTAACGGACTTAATATTATGAAAAGTCAAACACAAAAAAATCAAGATTCTTTTGATCAGATCTTTTGATACATCTCTCTATTATTCATCAGCAATAAATAAACAATGAAAAATGTAACGAAGAACCAAAATAATCTTGTCTTTCTTAAGCGTAGACCCGTTTTTATATGTCTGATTTATCATTTCTAGCGTGCAAAGTTATTTCGGGTCTCCGTGTTTCCACGGGCCTACCTTGATGAGTTGTCAAAAGGGGCCAAACAAAGGAGTTTGTTTGTACTATAGAAAAACAAAATCAACAGCCAGAAAGTCTTCAAAGACAGACATACAATGCGGGCCAATTATTATAGGTATATGATTTATGTGCAAAGGGCACACAATGATAACAGTGTACATTGTGAGCTTTGGGAGACAAGCTGGCCATAATTATTTAGCTATGCGTGTTTCACAAAAAAAAAAATTCACAAATACAGATGTCACATAATAGTATTATTCGTTAAATTCTCGAATCTAGCTGTGTTGTTTCGTAATTCCATTTGTAAATGTTCCTAATGGTCGGCCGGAATTTGGAATTGTGCCCAATAATGAGCAACAGGCTTGCCCCATTACGTTGAACAAAACACCATCGACGAAATTGCGAGTATCTGTAGGTTACATTTCTAGCTACCCTTATCGGAATATAGGTGTTATTTGTCCATGTTATGACGTATGTAGGTATGTATTTCTATATAAGTACCTTTTGGTGAAAATAGAGAAAACGGATTTTTCCAGCTATGAGACCTTACTAGATCAATTTTTTGCCCCCGTAACCCATAAATTGCAACTTTCATCGAAATCGTTACAAATATAGGTACCTACAATGTGTAACAAAAACCCTGTTCGATCCGATATGGCGTCATTGTACTCAGTATTATGAACAACTTTTACTTTGGGACCAAAACTGAAATCGTGAAAAAAAATCTGCTGCTCCTTACATTTTGACGAGTTTTGATGTACATAAATGTACGGAACTGCTGATTTTTTTCCGCGGTTTCAGGTGTGGTCCTTAGTTAGAGTTCTTCATAATGATGAATAGAATGATCCCTTAAGTGGTTATGCATTCAATTTTGGGATATAATATTGTACACAAAAAATATTGCTCATTCATTAGTCAATCTGCCTAGTGTTGGGCTCGGCTTCCAGTCTAACGAAAGCATAATTCTCTAGGTTGTCACTCAATCAATCTGCCTAGCCTTTTCCCAACTATGGGGTCGGCTTCCAGTCTAACCGGATGCAGCTGTATACCAGTATTTTACATGGAGCGACTGCCTATCTGACCTCCACAACCCATTAACTGGGTAATACGATACCCCTTGGTAAGACTGGTTGTCGGACTTTCGGGCTTCTGACGACCCATAACGACTGTCAAAGATCCACGAATGACAGCCGGGACCAACGGCTTAACGTGCTTTCTGAGGCAAGAAGAGTCTCGGTATGTAAAGATGGTTAAATAGGGGAAGAAAGTTTGTATGGAAGTTCTTCAGTTTTGCCATCGAGACAACCCATCGGGAATACATTGAGACGTCGGCTTGAGCTATGTAAAAATATTTGAACTTACATATATCATATTCTTTATGTACTTCCTCTACGGTGATCTCATCGGATTTATTTCCATCAATCTTTATTACGTCAGTAATCTATTGATGAATGACTCACGAGTGCCGATATTACTTCAGGATATTTATTCACAAACATTAAAATATTATGTTGTTAAAATAGAATGGTAAAAGCTTTGATTTATGACAAGGTTGAATTTACTGAAACGTGGAAAGCAATAGGTATGGGTTATTTCAAAGACCTATTAAGATATAAGCTATATCGCTGTCGCGCTCAGTAGTGATACCAAATCGGTACACGATATCGCTGTCATGCTCGGTAGCGATACCGGTCCAAAGTGACACAAGAAAGCGGGCCAGTATCGCTACCAAGCGCGATAACGATATCGCTTATATCTGAACAGGCCTTAAGAGCGTTGGCTCCGTACGGCATTTCATACTAACTTTCACGTCCTTTTTTATCGAAATGAGTAAACCGATTTTAATGAAACTTCATACGCATAGGCACGATACATAGGTCTAAAAAATTGTTAAGAACAATACAAAACCTGTTCCCGATACCGGTGGGCTACTATTTTTTATATTTTTAAATGTTTTTATACTTTTTATATTTTAACATTTAAAAATTTAATGTATACACATACCTATGTATATAGGTAGGTACTAATGAAATGAAGAAGATAATATAAAAGTTAATCCAGGGTATAAGCTATCTACATACCAAATTTCCACCAAATCGGTCCAGCCGTTTGAGCGTGAAGAAGTAACAAACATACAAAGACACCCCCACACACTCACACTCACAAACTTTCGCTTTTATAATATTAGTGTGATTATTTTATATAAAGTTAATTTCTTTTAATGTATGTACTCTAACCATGTAACCCTGTACAAGCTAACATCACAACATTATCACTACATATTATAAAACAAAGTCCCCCGTCGCGTCTGTCTGTCCTATCTGAACGCGATAAACTCAAAAAGTACCAAACGGACTTTCATACAATTTACACCAATAGACGGAGTGATTCACGAGGAAAGTTCAAATGTATAATTCATCAAAGGTTTTGTGTTAATTGGCTGAAGTATGACGATGAATGTTGAAGATGTCGGAAAAAATCATGCCGTCTGGGAGCTTTACTGATGCGCGTTACGGTAATAAGAGGAAATTATCCCACGGAATCGTGGGATAATTTCCGACCTCCACGCAGGCAAAGCCGCGGGCAAAAGCAATATTTAATAGTACTTTGATAATTTCTAGAGCAATATAAGCTTAACCATACCAAAAAGTGATCAATGTGGCGGCATCTACATCGCCACATGCGAACTACGCATCACAATAACATGACGTCACGCAAATCCTGCATCGCGCAATCAGAGTTTACCGCCCGACTATCATTTATATACAACGTCCCGAATCAACCGTTGGGCACTAGCCCACCAGACACAACACCCATCTGGTCGGAGGATCCTCCCTTTTCAATGGAGGATGAGTGAACTTTACACCCTGTTCCTCATAACCACCACAGATTGGCATATATAACGTAGTATGTCTGTGTATTATGTGCCCACCTAACAAGACATTTGCCCTTGAACTTTAAACGCTTTTACTCACTAAGCCGGGTTGTTAATACACAGGTAGATCTTCCCACTCGTCTTGCTAATTTAATCCTTAGTATCTCTTCGTCACCCGCGCTTAATCACAGGGTAACTGTTTTAGCCCACGCGAATTTAACATCAGAAACTTGATTGGACGGGGAAACTATAAATAGTTTTTATTTGCATATTTTGTCTACCCTTGGTATAACGTTTTACGTTTTTTTAACGTTTTAATATAATATACAACGAAAGGAACTACGTTCCAACCAGCGGTCCCACGACACCGCCCGACTTTTTTTTTTCAATTGAAACTGTACTGCGCTATAACAACTCGATGTCAAAGTGTTACCACTGACGTGCAGGGTATTGTACAGAAATTATTCACCGTAACAGAATAAAGCAGTTTAATTGTTCCTAAACACTTAACAATTTCTATTTGAATGAATATTTCACAATTATTTCAGCCAGCAAAATAACGAGGCCCTCCTTTTGAAAATCATTCCTCATTTAAACCTTGATTACGCTGCAGCGCAAAACAAAAATGGAGCCCCGGGATTATTTCCGCTCATTGCTTTCTTGTTCCTTCGCTTTATGTTGTGGCTTTTAGAACAGCGAAAACTATAGAATAGGTTACTTTTAGAAACTTTACTGTTTAACTTTTTGTTTTTATACTTTTGTAATGTTTGTCCAATTGTATAATTTAATTCTTAATGTTACGGTAGAATGAGGTTACTGCAATACCACGGGGATACTTTGATAACAACTTTTGACTTACGAAAAACAAATTTTATTGGTGTGGTAGGTGTGTGAATAAGGTTTTGTTGATGTACCGGTTACTGGGCATTTTTAATGTAAGAAAAACTTTTGATGCCTCCAAAAATCAAACCCACCCACCTAGACAAAAAAAGATGAAAGACGAAAGTTTTTATCAAAGTAACCCCGTGGTATCAAAGTAAACCCATTCTACCGTATCTAATATTTTTAATTTCACATGTATGCATTTGGACTGGTTCCGAAATAAATGAATTTTTATTTAATACTATCTGTTGCCCGCGTGAATGTTGAAAATTATCCCACAGGAACCATTTACCAGGATGAAAAGTATCCTGTGTTTTAATCCAGGTTATAAACTATCTCTGTACCAAATTTCATCCAAATCCGTTCAGCTGTTTTTGCGTGATTGAATAACAAACATACAAAAATACAAACTTTCACATTTATATTATTATAGTAGGATAAGACATTTCTTCCACAAAAAGAATGCAGTTCACTTATAATGAGAAATACAAGTTATCTTAATACATAACACACGAACTTATGAAGAACGGCAGGTAAATAAACTAGTAGATGCACAAATATTTTGTCTTACAGTGCGTGGGTAGCAAGAAAAGTTAGTACTTATACCATTACATTTATTTATTTATCACACATGTTTCCTTTCCATTACAGATATCAATCGTTTATTGATGGCAAGTCAATACGAGTAGCACCCATTGTTAATGTACAATAATGCAAGCTGTCAGCATTTTTTTTTAATTTGTTAATGTTTAAAAATTATAAGATAGTTTGGTACATATACCTAAATGTATTTTATACTTTGTTCTGTATTTTAAATAATTAATAATTTAATGTGGTAGAAGCAAATTATTATAAAGAAATAAACTTTGACTTTATAAATACGAGTAGGTGATTGATTGAAAATCGAGAGAAATCTTTCAAGATGCGGGTGCTTTAAGGTTTTTTGTATATAGTAAAGGACTTGATCTCTTTAATGTCATTAGGCAATTTATTATATAACCCTGCTTCTTTATATAATGTTTTTCCTTCCATAGTACGTGGTGGTCTTAGGCAAATGTTGCTTTTTAGTCTAGTAATACGTTTTGTTTTGTTTCTTGTTTCTTTTTTTGTAAACGTTATTTTTAAGAGTGTTTATCTTTGTTTAATAGCTCTTGCGTACTAATATGCAAGTGTTATATTTATAAATGTGCGATAGTGTCATCAATTTAGTTTCTTTGTAATTTTTTTTTGCTATATTTTACAAAGCGTGTTTCTTTTATTTACAAGAAACATGCTTAAAGAATCTTCTAATATCGTCACATTTGCTTCATAATCGCGGGTTTCATAGCCTAAACTTAAGACAAAATATTAAACATTTTCATAACGGTAGGTACAAGTTGCCGTCCGTATTTTCATCATGACTAGGACAAAAGATAACATTTTAGCGTTTTATACAACGTTTAAAATGTTTATAATTTTCTATATACTAGCATTTCCTTCATTAGATTTCGCATTCACAAAGAAACGAACTTGGAACCTTTGATTATAATATATGTCTTTGTCTAGATATAGTGCTGCACTGCAAAAGAACTAAAACAAACAGGTCAACTTTGTTATGCTGGTTGCGTGACAGCTGATGTCTTACACTCGCGTCAATCATTGTGCTTGCATTGTGCTTTTCTAGTGTGCGTGCAAATTGCGTCGAACTGTTAGACGCTATTTTTTTCGACGAGTTCACAGCTTTGACTGTCTATCTAGAAATATTTATATCTTGGCTTGGAGAAATTGTATTTTAAGTAAACCAATCAATCTGCCTAGCCTTTTCCCAATTATGTTGAGGTCGGCTTCTAATCTAACCGGATGCAGCTGAATACCAGTATTTTACATGGAGCGACTGCCTGTCTGACCTCCACAACCCATTAACTGAGTAATACGATACCCATAGGTAAGACTGGTTGTCAGACTTTCGAGCTTCTGACGACCCGTAACGACTGTCAAAGATCCACGAATGACAGCCGGGACCAACGGCTTAACGTGCTTTCCGAGGCAAGGAGGAGTCTCGGTATGTAAAGATGGTCACCCATCCACGGACCGACCCCGGCAAGCGTAGCTTAACCTGATGGATCGACCCGTGCGGCTGTTATTACTTAGCCACGAGCTCCTCTTGTTGTGTATTTTAAGTAAACCATAGCTG
Organism: Cosmia pyralina; assembly: GCA_946251885.1. Classification (NCBI taxonomy): domain Eukaryota; kingdom Metazoa; phylum Arthropoda; class Insecta; order Lepidoptera; family Noctuidae; genus Cosmia; species Cosmia pyralina. The sequence continues at coordinate 22,257,549 of OX276346.1, forward strand.
AAAAACATGCTAAAAGTGCACGTACCTACTTACCTACTTACAATATATTTTACAGTGAAGCAATGTATTACTATCATAATATACACACACAGTCATTTCGTCTATCAGATACATACAATATTATCATAACATTGCTGTAATTACACGACACGCCATTAACATAGTTATGACAATACGTACTCACGGTTCTATCGTAAAATATTCGGACGGTGTCATGCACATCTAAATGAGTTTTTAATTTCGCTACCCACGTTTTGTGTGATAGTGGAAAATATTCTGGAAAAACATTTCATGTTGCTACGTGTTTCGACTTTTGGTACAGTTTTGTTTTTGTTTGTTTACTATAAAAACGCATTGTGCAAATAGACTGGTTTGTTAATTTGTTTTGTTTCGAAATAGAACAAACAGATTATTCGTTTATGTTTATTTGAAAAGGTGCAAAACACTTTGTTGTTGTTATGTTTATTTTCATACATAACAATAAACATAACAACAACTGGGCGGTGGTGGCCCAGTGGTAACGGCTGCGACTTACGAGTTCTAAGTCGTAGGTTCAAACCCTGACAGGCGTACTTTGCGTAAATTATTTCATCACCACTGCTCTCGAAACGGTAAAGAAAGGCATCGTGAAGAAACCGGAATGTCCTAGAACCGCAAATTCGAAGATATGTGACATCTACCAACCTGCACTGGGCCTGCATGGTGGATTACGGCCCACTCCATCTCACCGAGTGGAGGCCTGTGTCCCAGCAGTGGGAATATTAATATTTTAATTAGCAAACAAAAATGCTACTGATTTTCTATATAAAAAAAATATATGCTGAAACAATAGCTATATAATTACTTATTCTTACGGACCATTGATAGACCCATGAAAACTTCTACAAAACATTATTCTTTTCTCTAACTTCGATCCTAAATGCCCGTCTCTAAGGACCAATTTCAAGTAGATACTGTTTGTGCGGGACAAAGTTTCAGCACATGATACACGTCTTGCTAACGAGCGGATGGCGGATGAAAGGAAACAGGACGGAGAAAGAGCTCAGTTCCACCCGCCACACTTCTCCGCCAATTTGTTGCTGATTCTTCTTCACTTACTTTTATCTTTCTTTAAGTTTCTTTTAAGGGAACTTAAGTTTTAATTAGATGATTTGAGGTTACTAAATAATATTCTGCATTTTTTAACCAATACTATACGACTCTATCTGCCTTTGCTTACCCTTCTGGGAAGCAGACGTGATGATATATGTTATATTGTTACCCTATCTGCCTCTCTCAGAGACGTCGCATAAAAATAATAAAACATTAACATAAAAAAGAAACCGGCCAAGTGCGTGTCGCACCTCGCACAATGAAGGGTTCCGTAGTTGAAAATAATATATCCCAAACACAAACTTAACATTGCAATCCCAAAAAAAATAATTTTTATGAGATAAAATTACAAATTAACAATTTCGGACTTTTTCCTTTAATTGTGCTGTGAGACCTTGCTTCTTGCCAAATTTCATTATTCTAGGTCAAAGGGAAGTACCCTATAGGTTTTTATTTACTTGCGAGTATCAAAATTTGTCGCATAAATGACCGTATCATTTTAATTCCATTGACTTAGAAGCTTGACTTTTTTATAACTCCAAGGGACCATAATACTACGTATTTGATATTAATTTCAACTTGATACCTTCACGCGTTTTGAGAAAAAGGGTCTTGACAGACAGACAGACAGACGGACAACGAAGTGATCCTCTAAAGTTTCCGTTTTTTACTTTTGAGATACGGAACCCTAAAAATACAGATTGAGATCATTCAAATTTTGTTGACATAAATGCTAAGGTAGAATTAAATCCGCAGTAGGAAGCCCTATTAACCCGTCGCGCGCCAATTAGCAGACACAATTGAAATTCTATTGTTATCTGTACACATGGTGTACAATCGACATTTTAAGAGTTAATAAATGCACCAGACTGTCAACTAACAGAACCAGATGGAGAGAGATTGTGAGGCGAGCTATGGCTACAACTGGGATTGACCCACTTCGTCTTGACTACGACCGCTCTGTCAAAAGCGAAGCAAAGAAGAAGAAGAAATGCTAAGTTTTTGATTGATTATTTTTAAGTGACGTCTCCGGCTATAAAGAAAGAAAGAAAGAAAAACTGTTTATTATGCACAAATAAAAGGCACATTACAAAAAAAAAAAAAATTACAAAGTACACACAGTATGCAATGCAAGCAAAAGCCAAGTTGTAAAATTTTGCCCATTGGTTGATATCAGACCAAAGACAATTTACAACTCTACATAGCCTCTGCTTCTCAGTGTTGTGACCAAAACAAATCCGAATTGCAGAGTAGAAAAATAATACTTTTATTTTAACAAAAATAACAAGACCAAATTAATCCGTGCGTCGTATCTGTGCAAGAACAGGTCGTTGCTCAGCAAAATTCCGTGACGTCGGACGAGCCTATCATCAGCAGCGCTGATTTCCAGCAACTACCTCTCGAATCACGTAATGACGTCCCCCCTGTGTGACCTAATAACTCGGGTAAGTAAATTTATTCACAGAGATACGTGTGAGTCTAGCTGAACATAATATACTAATATAAATCAAGAGCAATATACAAAAAAATATACTTATATTATGTCTGTATTTATGCGAGGAACTCGTGGCTAAGTAATAACAGCCGCACGGGTCCATCCGTCAGGTTAAGTACGCTTGCCGGGGTCGGTCCGTGGATGGGTGACCATCTTTACATACCGAGACTCCTCCGTGCCTCGAAAAGCACGTTAAGCCGTTGGTCCCGGCTGGTCCTGGATCTTTGACAGTCACTACGGGTCGTCAGAAGCCCGAAAGTCTGACAACCAGTCTTACCAAAGGGGTGTCGTATTACCCAGTTACTGGGTTGTGGAGGTCAGATAGGCAGGCGCTCCATGTAAAATACTGGTATTCAGCTGCATCCGGTTAGACTGGAAGCCGACCCCAACAATATTATGAAGAGGTAAGATTTGTTTGTTTGTTTGTACCGAATAGGCTCCGAAACTACTAGACCGATTGTAACCATTTTTTCGCCAGTAGAAAGCTAATTTATCAGGAAGTAACATAGGCTATAATTTATTTTCAAAAAATTTAGAGATCCTTAAGAAAATTGTAATAATATAACCCAAAGTAGCAAAATTTTGCCTATAAAATTCATTATTTGGCGTGCGCTGAGAAAACTATTGATGATAAATAAAAAGTATGTACTACATGATTAAAGTACTCATTATTACCTTTAGCAGCTTTTGTGTTTTAAAATTTAATTAGATCGCCGGTAGAAACAGAAGTTGGTTACATTAGTATCGTAGTATTAATTCTTTTTCAAATAAATAGATTTATCATCAAGGGTATTTATGTAGCAGTAAAATACTTTTAAATTCATTCGAATCGGACATTTAATTTCGAAGTTATCACGAAAATAAAAAAGCCATACGCGTTCTGTTCGACGACGCGTTGCCCCGCCGCGATTACCTCAAAACTTAGTATTTTTATTCTTGACTTGAGACCAAAAATTAAGAACAAAATGTATCAGGGTTTTTCGAAAATCTACCCATTAAGGGGGTGAAAAGGGTAGTAATTTTTTATTTATTTATTTAATACTTCAAGCACACAAATGTACAGAGGCGGACTTAATGCCATGGGCATTTTCTACCAGTCAACCTTTGGGTGATGCAGAGACAAACAGTGGCAGGTGCAATGATGAAAAATTAAGGAATAAATATTTATTTAAATAATTTTTTCAGGGGAGGATTTTACTGCGGGGCTTAATTAACTCGAAAATTAGTAAAAATAATCATTCAGTCCAGTTATGGAAACATCCGAAACGATTTTTTAAAATACCACTCCTGTGGGCATGAAAACAGGGAATACAGTTTATATGAACAATCTTATTCATTTGGTTAATTAACTTGAAACTTGGCACAGATTCTTGCCTAAGTAATAAAGATTTTCATTAATAGTTTTTCAAAACTACTCTGGATGGGAGGGTCTGAGGGGGAGGGGGAAGGGAGGGGGAGAGGGAGGTGATGGGTGGTGAGGAAGGAGAGGGGAGGAGCATAGGGGCAGGGGTTGGTGAGAGGAAGGGTAGGTGAGGGGTGAGGGGGAGGGGACGGGGTGGTGAGAAAGAGAGGGGGAATGGGATGTGGTGAAGGGGGTATGAGAGTGGGTGAGAGGGGGAGGGAGAGGTTAGCGGGAAGGGAATGCAGTGAACGAACGTGCTAATATCTGGAACTACCAGTCGGACTTTAAAAAATCTTTTTGCATTTTGTAGCCCAAATCTAAAGGAAGGCTATAAGTAGGCATATTTAACATCACTCTAGGACCTTTACGTGGCGAACTAGAAGAAAAAAAGTCAGAAAAACGCTAAGCGAAAACGAAGTAATAGCGCGGGCAGGCAATGCGATGCGACGGGGTGGGTCGGGGGAACAAGCACGCGGACGAAGTCGCGGGCAGCAGCTAGTTTATTAATATTTTACTGGGTAGGTTGTCACGCGTACACCTATTCATTACAGCTGAAAATCCAAAGTGAAATGTAGGTAGTTCTACACACCTGCGTTTTGCCAGAAACGTATTAAATCCTATCTGATAAGGGTGAGAGTATTTTCATTTATCAAAACTGGGTATTGGACATTTTATGACAAATGTTCGAATATACTGCGTTGTCGGTTCCGGTATCTTTTTATGAAACGACTGATGAGGTAGGTAGTCAAATAGAAGATCATAAATGTTTAATGATGAATGCTTGATTTATTTTATTCAAATAGAATTAAATCAAATCTGAAGTCATTCATTCAAACTAGGCTGAGAATCAGCACTTGTCAAACGTCAAAATTGCTTAAGACAGTCCACAAAAACGCCTGCCCGTCACCACTTCCCAGTGCTTTAGCAAGGAAGAAGTGGCGCTACAAACTCTCCAGCAGCACAGCTTTCTGTTCAGTTAGAAAAACTTGATTCTATACTTACAATAATAGTATGCAAAATAATTTACATTACGCAACACAAAACATTAAATTAAATTATTTGCCATAATGTCAGCTAGCACACGCTAATATACTAACCGGCCAAGTGCGTGTTGGATCACGCAATAAAGGGTTCCGTAGTTGGGATAAATTTAACCCAAGAACAAACTTAATATTGGAGTTGAAAAACATGTTCTCCCATACGATCTAAATGTAAATGTAAGTTTGTACTCATAATATTGAGAGATTTACCATGTTATTTTAAGACCACAGACAGGTTTTCCTGTAATATTCAGATAAAGAACTATTTTCTGTATTTTTTTTCAATATTTTAGGCTCAGTAGATTCGGAATGGTAAATTTTCGTTTATTTTCTTAAATAACTTTAAAACAATATATTTAAAATTTATAAAAAAAAAAATATTTTGAGACCCTTTCATTTAATATGTCACACGGTACAGTTTGCAAAACTTTATTTTTTTCATTTTCTTATTTGCCCCCAAAAGTGACCCCCATATTCAAAACTCATTTATTTACTTTATATGTGTGTACAAAATTTCAACTTAACCGGTCCATTAGATTCGGAGCAAATTGGCCGTGCCAGACTGACAGACAGACAGACAAACGAGTGATCCTATAAAGGTTCCGTTTTTTTCCTTTTGAGGTACGGAACCCTAAAAAATATCGCAAACTATACTCAAGCAGAATAGTAAAAAACAACAGAATCTTTCTGTTACTCTAAATAATTATTTCAAACCAATCAAAGTGAAACCATCGCCATCTGCGATTTAAAATCAATTCTAAACAGCCTGTGGATAGTGAACAAAGATAATCTCTAGTCTAAGATAATCAACCACTAACCACCAAGGCCACGAACAAGCAATTTTGGTCCAATATTAAGCTGGATACTCACTATGCTCGCAAATCTACTGTGCTCAGCACATCTGCTTTGTGTTTGAATAAAAACGGGCACCACGACAAAGGTGATGCACGGAACACAGTCTGTTGGTGCGCAAACAGTGGATACCCACCTTTACCTCATGTATAATTACGTGTTTGCTGCCTTCACATGCAATTAGTAGGTACTTGCATATAGTTTTACTTCTACATTCTTTTTACGCTTGCATGCGTATGGCACGTAAAACAACGCATATTCATGACTCCAACACAAACAGGTAATTTACATAGAGTACTAAATACTATTATCTACGTATATATGCGTACTTTCGTATGTAAATTACAGTGAAATGTGTAAAACCGCAACTTTGTAAACGCAAAATTCATGTTATTAAAGGATTATTGTTATAAAATTGTTTTTGGTTGGTTCTGTTGTGTGTTATTTGCTTTTATTATGTTGTAACATATTTAGATTTTAAATGTAAAGCTTTTAAAGAAATGATTTTGGATTTTTTGGAACTTGATACAAAATAACTTAGTGCTTTATTTCTGTAATAAGGTAAGATGGCAGGGCCGCCAGACCTCACTTATTTTCTGATTAACAAAATGTATGGGATAGAGTATTGTTAGTATGTATTTTCAGGTTTCAGGTTACATAAAAATATTATTCACTTTTCTTAAAGTGTTACTAAAGGGGTCCCCCTTTAGTTTTTGCGAGATTTAAAGCGTCTGGCGGAAAAAACCGCCGACGTGGAGTGTCTGAAAATATTGATTATTAATTATTAACAATATTCTGTAAAACATACATTAAAATCAGCAGACAGACTTTAAGAACAGAGAGTAATATTTTTACGTAACTTTAGTACCTGATACCTGAAAATTGGCCATCGGCCCAAGCTAGCAGGTATGCACGCGTACGTTAAAAGTACATACTAACACTATTCTATCCCATACATTTTGTTAATCAGACAATAAGTAAGGTCTGGCGGCTCTGGGATCTTGGACTATAAGTGATTCCTTAAAATTGAATATTGCAATAATAAACGGCTTTCATTTAATTTAAAGCTTTAGAATAACACAGAAAAATCGAAGTTGGCTTTCAAAACATAACTAAGAAAAGTCACTAAATACATGCAGCTTTTGAATGAAATTTTATGTAAGAAAAAATATCCTATAGGTAAGCTCAACCTCATAATAGACTCTTCCGCCATTAAACCTTCTTTTATCCTTATCTGTGGCATAGTAAAATATTCATGAGAGGGTACTTATACATTCAAGGAAAAATTGCAGTATTCATAGCTGCTGGCTTTTAATGAGGTGCTAATAATGATAATTACTGCGAAGAGCTTTTGTATTTATTTCAGTAGACAAGTACGTGGTTTCTATGAAGCACCGGTTCTGTTGTTATGGTCTTTTAAGTTTATTCTTTATTTTTAAGTACACTTTTGATATTATTCTCTTAAATATTATAAAATTTAAACATATTCAAGTGACCGAAGGGCTGGCTTTTACCTTGGCCTGAGGCTAAGCATTGCCATACAACGTGGCAATGCCGCCAGTCTCTTGGGTATATTACCAGTCGACAGCGATGCGGAGGAATTTTTCGACGCCAGTTTGTTAATAATTTTAGTTAGGTTAGGATATTATATTCTTATTTTATTGGTTTGTTAGTTAATTTAGTCACTAGTACGAAAGCGGCTCTACACAAAAAAACAGTCCATCGTACAGTCATGCGTACGCGCACCGTGACGTCAGGCGGCACTTCGCACGTGTTTACAAACAATGCCGAAGCGACGGAGATTCTTGGAATCTTGTAACGCTCAAATGTTTTTATGGATGCCAGAGAACTGGACTCTATTGTAGTGTATGTTTCGTTTGAATGTATGATCGTATAAAATTCACAAAAATAGGTATGTAAAGAGCAAACACAGTTAGTTTCAGATTTCTAGATTCTATATTTCTAGATTTTCTACAGAGAAAAAACAAGCGATGACCTATATTTTTTATGGTTTAAAATGCATGCTATGTTAGAATAAAATTGTTAAGATATTCAAAACAAAAGAAGAAATATAGTTTAACATTTTTATGTTCCTTGACCTATATAAATGAGAGGTGTAATTATCAGTTTGTTTTCAATGGACCAGTCTAAACATCACTTATAATCTGAATATTAGATTACAGAATAAAACGATACATATTCTTTTGTCGCGTTTAATAGACCCGTGTCAAAATATATTCTTATCTGAACCTAATTTACCTTTCAAATCCTATAGTCAAACATATCCACCTCAAAAACTGTTAGTTTGCGCCGTGGGCCGTGCCAATTGTCATTCACTGAATTTTCCAGTTTCCCTATATACAGCCTGAATGTTCAGGAGTTTTCACGAAAATTCTTTTTTTATTTTTATGTGTAAAACGAAAGGTGAGGGCACTGAGACTAGATGACGGTACTATTACATCGTGCACCGCAGAAAAATGTGAGGCTATCTAGATTCATCGCGGCAAGTACGACCGGAGCGTAAAGACCTAAGCTGGCTCATTTCTCGCTTAGTTACCCTCGCTTCCGTTATATTGTAGTCGGTGGAAAGCGGAGCGGGAAAAGATTGATTTAAAGTATGATTATTTCAGTCTTTAGGTACTAAATATTATGAGAGTATTCACATCTTTAAAAAAAAAAATATTATAAGCTTTATAAATAATTCCCACGATATTTCTGAGAAATTAAGTATAGTTAAAACATCATCCGAATTAGAAAGAAAAATACATCCTAATCCTAACTATTAAAATGCGAAAGTTGTTTGTTTGTCTGATACGCTTTCACGCTATAACGGCTGAACTGATTTGGCTGAAATTTAGCACATGGGTAAACAATGACCTAGAGAAGGACGTAGGCTACATTTCATCCTCGATCGCAGACTAAGTCGCGGGTAACAGCTAGTATTATAACAAAATTACTTTATTTCGCATAGCCTTTACTAATTCTCTTACTAAAATGTGTTTTAATAAATTGCAATTTTTTTTTCAAAATCAATTTTCTATTGGTATACGATGCCATTTTCCTTAACGCAGCTCCACTCATTCCTCGTACATCTTCGCTCCGTCGTACCAAAGGCTCACTCATTTATCCAGCCTCCGGCTATTAAACACGGTTAGGTGGACGTTTGCGAAAGTACACTTCCAGCAGGATGACGCTAAACTTTCTCGTTTGTTTACATTTTTTTCCTCTTGTTTTGGAAGTTTTGGATCCATTTTAGTTGCACGAGCTTTTACAGGGTTGTTACAATTGAAAAGTAGCACTAGACAGCTATGTTTAGGAACATTTTGTTTTAGTTAATTTGTTTATACTACTTTTGCAAATTCCTTTCTCATAGATTTAAGTTTTAAGGAAATAATGCCTTCTCGCCACAAATAACAAGAAATTCGATACAAAAGAAGGAGAAGAAGAAAATATTGTTATTTTATTTCAGTAAGTCTTAACAATCGTAGATCGTGTGTTAAACACAAAAAAATGCATTTTACTTTAGTAGTAGCAACAACATGATTAATTAGAAAAGTTTTTTTTTTTAAATTAATATCTGAAACCACAATCACACAACAACTGGCATAACTTATTACCGTTTATTTTTGACAGCACTAAATTCAAAAAGAGAAACAGTTTCGTGACTTCGGGCGCCATTATGAAAAATAAATCGGTATCCGTCAGATGCATAAAACATAACTTATTTGCTCGAGATTATTCCAGCAACTTTTTGTTAAGACATTTCCTCTTTGTTTTTAATAAATATTATATATTATATTGTATCTCCAGAGTCTTCTTTCATTTTTTTATGCGCCACCTGAAATTATGATCCCGCTTGTCAAATTATCTTGGTTTAAAAGAGGTTTTATTTATTCATGAGATATTTTAACATACCCTGACCTCTGGGAAAAGGACGCAACGGCGGATTTTGTATTGAAGGGATGTTTGAAGTTACAGTTTTTTTTTTCTTTTGTCGTTTATTACGGTGAAAATGTTATCAACGACCACTCAGAGGGGAGCGTTTTCACTAAAGTATTCATTAATTTCGGGAATAATATTTTATTCACATTGTTTATAAATTCCTTCTAGCTTACCTTGAATGAAGTGTGTTACCATTTTCTCAAATGTAGGTTCCCAATATACCTGCCAATCATTGCTTCATAATGTTCAATATAAATGAAAACTTCAAATTAATAAATAAAACACCCTGTATGCCAAACATCTAAAGTTAGATAGGTAACAGAATAAGCCCCCAAAGCACAAAATCCCATCGTATCAAAACGACATAATAACGCGACAATATGTAACAATAGACGAACCCATTCTCGAGATTATACGAGTAAGATTAAAACAATGCAAGTGTGTGGCACAAACCTAGTGCATTAAGTGCAGAAGTTTCACTTCACACACACATCGATTACATTTAATGTAATTGCCACCATCTAAGCAACTAATTAATTTTTCAGGGGAGAGAGAGAGAGACTGATGAGAAAAACTGATGACATTGAATAGGTTCGCCGGAACCGGAATAAACTATCTAAATGATGATGGTGGGAACCGCATAAAAATTCGTTGCATAGTTTAGAAGAACAACGCGATCACATAGACATACACGAAAAACATGTTCAATTTATAATATGTACTTATAGATTAGTTTACCATTTTTTGTGATACCGTATTTACTTAAGATTGTTTCAGTTTTGACAAAGGTTCACGACAAAAAAGCTTGACCTTCTGCTCTTATCTATCTCGTGAACTTAGAGTGAATGGTTCCACACGCTCGTTCTTATAGTTGAAGCTGATATAATTTAATACGTCGCTAGCGAAAGGGTCCTTTGTTATAGCGTTAAAGGTTCTTTAGTTTCATGGCAGTTTTATGAGAATAGGAGGGGAAACTTATGACAACCTGCTTGACACATTTCTTTTTTTTGCTGACTTAAGTTTGTGCGTTAGTAAATAAAGATAGTGCAATCCACAAAGACGCGCCCCACTATTCCTCCTAACCGTTTTACAGCAGACGGTCTCCAAGTTGCAAGAACTGGGGTTGGAAGCTCTCCGTCATCCGCCCTACTCACCAGACCTTGCGCCTACAGACTACTACTTTTTCCAGAATTTGGATAACTTCTTGGCGGGAAAAAAAATCAATACCCGAGAGGCAGTACAAAATGCCTTTGATGAATTTGTTGCCTCCCGTCTAGCTGATTTCTTTAAGAAGGGCATCAATAAGCTGCCACTACGTTGGCAAAGATGCATTGATTGCATGGGTGATTACTTCGATTAGTTCAAATAAAAAATGCATGAAAAAAATTCGTTTAAATTTTTTCATACAAAACGGCAATTTCATAGGTAAAGACCTATTATTAGTATAAGTGTGCAAGCTTCCGCCAATGTTTGAGTGTTATCGGTACACACTATAGTTAGTACACGTAATTAGTGTGTACCGATAACACTCAAACATTGGCGGAAGCTTGCACAGATATACTACAAACGGTTAGGAGGAATAATGGGACGTGTCTTCGTGGATTGCACTATCTGCATTATTATGACAAAGTTTTTAGAGACACGTTCCAGTGTATATAAATTTTATCTTAGAAAAGTAATGTAAAAAGTTTTTTTTTTATTTTGGAACAACAAACAAATTGATAAAATTACAATGGAAACAATGATAAGTACAAAAAAGTTGAAAACTGTGTGCAGCTATCAACGCCCGTTTTAACATAACAAACACATTGTTCCAGACTTACTATGACATGGGTACAGTTTGGCTAACATTGATTAACTTTAACTTTGCCGTTGAGACCATGGGTTGTTGGGGCACTCAGGCCAAGAAGCTCATTAGTGAGATTGGGCATATGCTCCGTGACAAACGGGTGACTCCCACTCCGGCTCGTTCTTGGTGCAAAGTTTAGCCATTGCCATCCCACGTGGCAATGCAGCAAGTGTTATGGGCACCGTTGCGCCAGGGACAGTTAGGGGCGGGTTATTTAACGTGTTGTTGTAATGTTATGTGACTTGACCTGTGGATTTTACAAATATATATGTTACATATAATAAATAAAATAATCAACAGTCCCATACATTTTTTGTGTCGAGTAGGTATTGAAGTTTTCAGTGGGACAGTTGAAAAATTTTTTGCGCGATTACGACGTTGGTCCCATGGAGAAAGTAGTTCGGTTTGATGTTCTGTATCACATCCTGAAATTTGAGGAGGATGCAAAACGATACGTTGTATAGGAATATGTAAGGGTGGTAGCAGTGTGGCGTTCTGTTATTTCTGCCTACCTCTATGGGAAGAAGGCGTAAGTTTATGTATGTATGTATGTGTAACTACAAATTTTGTTCGCCGCTGGTAAAACATAGAAGTTTTAACTGAATTATTAATGAAGACCAAATGTATGTACCTGTGTTTAACAATACTACATATTGATACAAGTGGAGAATTTTTGTTATTGCATTCGAGGCGGAATTAACACCCGAGCCATAGGCGAGGTTGTTTTTAGCCGAGAACTGCAACAACAAATGTCCACGTGTATCAAACAACGTTTTTCAATACACTTTTGAAGAAATAAAATAAAATAATGAAAAATATTTTTGTTATGAATTATTAGGAAACCATGATTTAAATTTTCTTTATTTTTTCCGCGCTTTACTTTCGCCAGGTTGAAGGAGAAGCAAGTGTATAAAGCCGATAAACATCCTAATATGGAAAATAAAAAATTAATAAATTTTTGAGTTTAGAACGCTTAACTCTTTGCCGAGATTAAAAAAAAAAACATTTACTTCCGAATAGAGACGGTGACGGCGTAGCATTGAACAAATTTGGACTAAGTATAAGTTATCAGTGGCAATTTTTATTCCCGCACACGTGCTGGAAAATGAAAAATCGCACGCGTGTGAAATATATTGCATTGTGAACCTAATCGTAGTGCGATATGAACCAGTTTTGAGGAAGTGTATTGAAATTAATTTTTCATTCATTCATTCTTTATTCTGGAACACCAGTAATTATAATCAATTCAATTTCAAGCTCAATTTTCTCTAATGTAAAGATTTATTTAAGGTAATGTCATCTATGTTAAATAAATCTACAATATTTATTACCCTTGTTGTATAATCACACCTCTAAATCCCTTAAAACCCTACATAATGTTCTCTCCCCAACAACACAATACATCGACTTCATCAATTTTATGTACTTAAAGGTTGTCTTGAAAACCCACAAGCGCTTTGTTAAGATTAATGCCTTTTCCACTAACACTAGGCGTCACCTACAAAATACCCGCTGTTGGATTTTCCCCTTACAACACTGAGCCAAGCATTCAAAATCCTACTGTGGGTTTTTTTAGGTGACGTCTAGTGTTAGTGAAAACGGATATTAGTCTCCCGTAATCTTAGGATATTGCCGTTGGAGCTCTTTTAACCGGCTGGATGTGCTCCGTAAGCCTCATTGGGTATTCCTCTTAAGGCCTTACTGGATAAATTACGGAGTAATCAGGACTGTTGCTTTAGTAGATAGAGCCTTACGTGTTTAATGTAGTATGTAAATGATAGGTCTGTGGTTTAATTAATCGTAATGTATGTTAAGACAGAAACTTAATAGGTCTATACTGATAATTTCTTGGAATATTTTGGTGAATCAGCTTGTGGCTAAGTAATAACAGCCGCATGGGTCGATCGATCAGGTTAAGCTACGCTTGCCGGGATTTCTCCGTGGACGGGTAACCATCTTTACATACCAAGACCCCTCCGTACCTCGAAAAGCACGTTAAGCCGTTGGTCCCGGCTGTCATTCGCGGATTTTTGACAGTCGTTACGGGTCGTCAGAAGCCCGAAAGCCTGACAATCAGTCTTACCAAGAGGTATCGTATTATCCAGTAACTGGGTTGTAGAGGTCAGATAGGCAGTCGCTCGGAGGACACGGTGGAGCATACAGTGGAGGTCTGCCCGGCTTGGGCGGAGCACCGCCGTGTTCTCACGGAGGCGATCGGCGGCGGCGATCTCTCGCGTCCAAACCTGGTCCAGGCCATGGTGCGGAGCGAGAGTGTATGGGAAGCCGTCACCTCCTTCTGCGAAGCAGTAATGCTCGCGAAGGAGGAAGCGGAACGCGTGAGGGAGAGGCAACAGCCGCGCCCTCGCGCCCCTAGCCGCCGTAGGAGACGCCCTGGGCGGCGGGAATCGATTGCCGATTCCCGGCCACCGTAGGCGCGGGCTTGCGGACGACGAGTAATGGGCAGCTCGCCGTCCGGTAAGGAACAGGCCCGGGTCGACGGTGCGTTGTGCTCCACGCGTGCCTCAAAGAGATGTCAGCAGTGACGGGGTCAATTGGGCCGATGCCGCCGGGGTCACGGGTAGTTCGAAAGAGATACCGTGGCCCTGGCACGGGCAGTTGAAGGAGCATGGGTGGGTTTTAGTCAGTAAAAGTCTGACACGCCCTCCCGCTCTGCCCAGAGCGGGAGAAGTCATTTGATGATTTCCCATCCACAAAAAAAAAAAAAAAAAAAGATAGGCAGTCGCTCTATGTAAAATACTGGTATTCAGCTGCATCCGATTAGACTGGAAGCCAACCCTAATATGATTGGGAAAAGGCTAGGCAGATGATGATTTTGGTGAACCGGCTGATGATGGTTTAATTAATGGAAATTGAGAAATGGAATGCAGTAAAAATTACCGTCTAGAAAAGTCTTGCGTACACACTTACATACGTAGTTCTAGTTCTACCACCAATTTGCATGGCTGTGTTCCACCTTAAAACTCCATTTACACGATACAAGTTTATTATCTGTGGCATACCATGAAATTGAACAGCAATTAACTGGCACCGTCTAAACAACACGTACAATTAAGTCGCATGCGATTTTATTGAATGGCAAAACTTGCATTTAATTATTTTGTTTGCTATTTTATGGAATTGCACGCGATTATTGCTCTTGAAAGTTCCAGAAACTTGTACCGTGTAAACGAAGCTTTAAGGGTGCGTTTACACAGACGCGGAGCTAGGTAGAGAGTAGCGGAAACGTTGCAGGAATCGTCCAATCGCAGACGAGACAAGAGACGTGATGAGGATTTTAACCATTACAATTGGTCGATTCCTGTACGTCTCCGCTCCGCTCCGCCCAGCTCCACGTCAGTGGAAACGTTCCCTTAAGATTGATACCGGTTACAAACAAATGAAAAAACTATTTAAGTTATGCTAACATCTACTTTGCAAAATAATATTTTCTTAAAGAATGATAAATTATTTAGAAAATACAAAATGTTGTGTTTGATGTTAAACTAATAACAGGGACACCTTTTGTTAAAGTTTCGCGAAATAAACAATAAAAACTTTAATAAAAGACCTAAGAAAACTTGAAGTAATTCAATGAAGCTTTACATAAATCTTTTTTTGTTTCACAAAACATTAAGATGTTAGGATAAAAATATATGAAGAAATTTTTTTTCAGAATGTATCAGTATATTTTCTTTTATTTCAGGCGTAGTATTAAAGTGTTCGGAATAATAAACGATGCTCAACTTTATAGTATTTTATCCTTACTTGTCTATAAATATATCAGTTCAAAGAAAGCTTCCTACGAGTATGTTTCGTGGATGCTACGCTTTCGTAGCACAACTAGGCGTAGGCGTAACTAGCAAGTTACGCCGTAGCACAATGCGAGCTACGCAGCTCAGCGTGTAGCAAAGAAGACATTAGTATGCCGCCGCCGCCGCCGTTCTCTTAGATCTTCAGTGAACGGTGATACGATCTTTAACAGCAGTAATTTATCAATTTTATACTAACAAAATTAATTAATCTCAATGAATTTTAACAGGAAGAAATAAGGAATATTAAACGCTAAAGAACACGCACTTTGTTAACAAAGAAGCCAATTCTAAGCGGAAGACACCGCGGGTAAAAGTTTACTGGCCATAAAATTATAATCATGCAAAAGTATCGAAACAAACATCTACAAAGAAACTTAAACAAGCTCGCAATTGCGTTCTTCCTACAGAAAGATAAATAAACAACAATGTTTTGTTATCATTTACTTTCAGGCCAGCAGGAAAATAAACAACATTTTTATTTGAAATAAACGATAAATATCATAATCATCTCAATTCCTTAAAAGCCGATGTTTAAATCTTTTAAAGGAAAATCGGGAAAACAATCAGGTAAAAGAGCCGTAACTAACAGAGCGGAAATATAAAGTCAAATTATACAACAATGATCCAATTTTAAAAGCTTAACCATTCACATTTTTATTTCAGTAATTCAAGTTAATTGCAATCCGAATTAAGGTAACATCGATACGGGATTAACGGTATCGATTATCGAAACGTAAAAAAAAAAAATGATGCATCTACGAAAATGGGGCGAGCTCGTGGCTAAGTAATAACAGCCGCACGGGTCTATCTATCACGTTAAGCTACGCTTGCCGGAGTTGTCCATGGATGGGTGACCATCTTTACATAACGAGACTTCTCCGTGCCTCGGGAAGCACGCTAAGCCATTGGTCCCGGCTGTCATTCGTGGATTTTTGACAGTCGTTACGGGTCGTCAGAAGCCCGAAAGCCTGACAATCAGTCTTACCAAGAGGTATCGTATTATCCAGTAACTGGGTTGTAGAGGTCAGATAGGCAGTCGCTCCATGTAAAATACTGATATTCAGCTGCATCCGGTTAGAGTGGAAGCCGACCCCAACATAGTTGGGAAATGGCTAGGCAGATTGATTGATGTACGAAAATGGGGATGTATAAGTGAGAATCTGGAACCTTTTAGTCTAAAGCAAACGCTTTCAACTGGTCGGGGCACTCGTCATCCGATTTTGGATTGGAGATTGGGTGCGAAAAAATTCATGTCATGGAAAACACTAGCTGAATCTAAAGGCGTTGGAAGTGAACAAACTGTGTGAACGCTTCGCACGCGTTTGTGTCGGACTGTAGTGTAGTCGGTCGGGTGTAGTAGCCACACAAAGGTCTTGTCGGCCGCGAATCCGTGACGGTACGATGACGCGCCTTTTTTGCCTATTACGTGCCTAAAACGAACTCCCATGACAACGCCTCGCAGGCAGGCGCAGAATTTATTTTTACCTAAGGCTGCCACCCGTGAAATTACGCCTGGACACAGCGGACCGTGGTGGACTAAATTTATCTTTGATATCACCTAGGGTTTTTACATAGCTATCTTTTTGATGAATGTTGTGAAGGCCTGGGGATTAAGGGACCTACTTTTTGTCAGCACCGTTGTGGGTTTGAGCTTGGCAAGTACCTACCGAAGTGTGACTTTAAATATGATTATAAGGCACTTTCTAAGCTCATCTCGGACATTCGATGACTCACGGTGAAAAAAAACCGGCCAAGTGCGTGCGTCACGCACAATTAAGGGTTACGTAGTTAGAATTTATCTTTCCCAAAAACAAACTTAATATTGTAGTTGAAAAACATGTTTTCCAATACATCGATATACGTCACGGTTAATTATCCAACTGCAAATTTAAGTTTGTAAAAGCATTTTTTTTTTATAAATCTACAAATTAACAATTTTCGGACTTTTCCTTTACTCGTGCTGTGAGACCTGGCTTCATGCCAAATTTCATGATTCTAGGTCAACGGGAAGTACGTACCTGCCCTATAGATTTAGATTTACTTGCGAGTATCAAATAATGTCGTATGAATTGCCGTATTTTTTTATTGCGTTGACTTATAAGCTTGTTTTTTTTTTAGAGCTTCAAGGGACTATAGACGTACGTATCTGATATTAATTTCAACTTGATACCTCCACGCGTTGAGAAAAAGGGTCTTAACAGACTGACAGACAAACGGACAACGAAGTGATCCTATAAGGATTTTGTTTTATCCTTTTGCGGTACAGAACCCTAAATAAAAAACATCGTGATGACCCTTAAGTGTATTTTTTCTATTACTTTTCTAATTCGGTGAACATCTGACATGCAGATAAATCAATTTGGGGAAAAAAACATTACACTGCTTTTTGGCAGTCGTGTAATAAAATGAACTTGCAGTGAGCTCGTGTGATGATAATAAAAAAAAAAAAAAAAAAAAATTGAATAAAAATTCTCTCAAAGAGAATACACTTTTGCATTACTTTGAAACAATTACAAGTCACTCTTATTATAATCGTTCCAACAAGTTTCAAAGAAGACGTGTAACATAGGAGAAAATTCAAGGAAATGGATGCGAATGCCACCCTTGTTATTACGCCTTCTCGACGTAAGCACCAACCGCTGTTTTTTAAATGGTTATTATGACAGGAAATTCTTGAGTTGCCTTATTTCGAATCAAGTGTGCCTTGAATAAGAAGTTGATTGGATGGTTGAAGTTGAAAATGTTAAGATTGTTATCTATCTATATAAATAAAAAGAGAAGTCCTGACTGACTGACTGATTGACTCACTCTCAACGCCCAGCCCAAACCCTTGAACCTAGAAAGCTGAAATTTTGCACAGAGGTTCCTTTTATAATTTAGATATGGAATAAGGAAGGAATTCCCGGTAGTACTTTCCCGTGGGATATTTTCGGACATCCACGCGGAATATAATGTGCATGCGCAAAGATCGAAACTGTAAATATATTACTGACGTTATACATTTATCATGGCATCGTCTATCCTACTTCCTACTAATATTATAAACGCGAAAGTTTGTGAGAATGAATGGATGGATGGATTGGATGGATGTATGTTTGTTACTCTTTCACGCAAAAACTATTGAACGGATTTTCATAAAATTTGGTACACAGATATTTTTTATCGTAGATTAACACATAGGATATTTTTTTATTCCGATATTCTTCGGGTTCGAGACTTACGCGTGCAAAACCGTAGGTTGCTGCTTGTGAAGACGTTATTCATGTCTGTCTGTGTGAACGCGTACGCAACGAATTTTGATGCAGTTTTCAACATCATTTAGAGAATTTATTTTGAAAGATTTATGTATATGATAGATTAATATAAAACTTACATATGATATAGCAATCTCGATGGTTTGTCAAGTCGTAAAAACCGTGCGAAGCAGGAGTGGGTCGCTAGTAAAGCTAACAACGAGCTGACGTAACATTTACGAGGACGTTAGAAACATGTTTCTGCAGTAAGGACTTGTACGAATAATACTTAGGTCACTAGTAATATTGTTTACAACAGGAAA
Organism: Cosmia pyralina; assembly: GCA_946251885.1. NCBI lineage: Eukaryota > Metazoa > Arthropoda > Insecta > Lepidoptera > Noctuidae > Cosmia > Cosmia pyralina. Next base: position 22,276,589 of record OX276346.1, read on the forward strand.
GAAAGTAAGTTCAAAAACTAAAACCCATTTCCTGAAAAATCACACTCTAAAAAGTATGAAACAAGAATATTTTCATCTAAGAAAAAGACAAACAAATTATAAATCCTAAAAAAACTAAATAATACTAATTAGTTATAGATGTTAGCTTAGACTAAGTTAGGATAAGTGCATGTACCGCATATGGTTAACCTGTAATGGTAAATGTAAGTAGATAACTAAATAAATATAACCGGCGGACTATCAAGATGCTTCCAACGATACCTCAAATTATGATATAAGTACGAGTAGTTTAGTAAGTTATGGGTCAGATGAACATACATACCCACATACATACATACAGTCAAAATCATAACCCTGCTTTTTGCTTTACCGTAGTAGGAAAAAGCCCGGTTACAATAGCTATTGATTCGACAAACTTATCTGTTTATGCGAATACCTTCCTTATGCTTGGTTTTTGAGATAAAACCTCGATAGTAATTCACTCGACTTTTAAGCCAAATTCTATTCTATTTAAGCTAAATTATAGGACATGTTCAGAAACACGATATGAACCAATAACCACTATCGAATGGATCCGTTTAGAAAACCTTCGGTAACCGGTCATGAATGGATTGTTTTCAAACCGTTGAATTGAAGCCTGGGATCTGCAGAAGGACATAGGCTACATTTCATCCTGGATATTTGTATTAAGACATGGTGAAATACTTCATTCACGAATTCGTCTGCTTATATCCCCGCCTGAATTCGTCTGCCTTCTGAGCGTTTTCGTGGGCCGCTGGGACTCGCCGATGTGGCAGCACTGGATACGACTACACACTTCGGGTGGTCGCGTCCAGGGCTTGCCATAAACTGGCACTCCTGTGCCACTTTGTGATTTTTATTTTTATTTCTGTCTGTGGCTTTGTTTTTGTATGTACTAACAATAGGATTATAAGGTTTTTGTGTTACTAACAGTATATGGACTACGTCTGAAATAAATGTCTTATTATTATTATTTTCTTTGACGTATCTCGGGACCCAGGGGTCCCGGATCTTTGGAAGGCGTACGAGGAGCCGAAGCCAACTCGCAGAGGCCCCTTAGACAATTTTAAATGAAAAAAAGGCATCAGCCGACGATTATCCCTGTATGCACTATGCAATTGCACCCAAGGACAACCCCCGGTTGGTGCAGAACTATTGCAGAACATGAAAACAAAACACATTGGGCCTATGGGTTTGGGTGGCTATAGTGGATTGGGTACCTTGAACTATGGAAGAACTATGTCCCCTGCCTGACCAATGTTATATAATATACACAGATAAATTGGCAGGGGGTGACTTGCACACTCAATAATGGGCCCCCGGAAACGGTCGCTAGCACATAGTGACGTAGCGACAAGGGGCAACATGTCCTGAGGTGCTTGAGGAGTGGAGAGGTATTCCACGGCTCTCAGAACAATCCCAGAGCCCGGAAGATGGTCAAGATCCCTACAAGCACTTACTGGAATACTTCCTTCCTCCGAGCACGTTTGCTCTTGCGAATCTCCACTCAAGCCAGCCAATAAAGGCAAGAATGAGGTGGGAGCTCTGTTCCCGTCAGTGTTCACTCCAGCCGGCCAATAAAGGCAAGCCATTGCAGAGGTGAAGAACAAGACTTCTCCCGGGAAATAGGGTCCGTGGGGTCGCTACTGCCCAACAGCTCGCCACATGCTGCCCTGCGGGTTCACGTATCTCTCTTGGTCTGGCTCCTCACCCTAGACCTCTTTCGGCAAAGTAAACTCCATCGGCACAGACCCAGAGTTCGGAGCGCGCAAGCCCCACCACGACGTCAACGTAGAGATACGGCGGTGGGGTTATTATTATTATTATTATATCATGTATAAAGATGCGAGCAAGAGCTATCCTCATGTGCAGGTAATTACTTGTCCTGACTGACTGACTGACTGACTCACTGACTAACTGATTCATCAAAGCAGAGCGTAAACTAATTTTATTTGTATGAAAAATCTTATTTCTTGAGTTAATAAACTTGGCACGAATACTTATCTGAGTAATTACAAACTTTGTAATTTATTGTTTTTTTTAAACTATTCCCTAAAGGAAGATTCCCCAATCTTCCTTGTTGTGTTTTCGTGTCATATTTGCCTTTAGTATTGCTTATTAGGGCCAAGCTTTTTGATGGTGGAAAAGAAATTGTCATTTTCAAAGAGGAAATTGAGATGACAGCACCATGTTCTACCGTAGTAAAAGAGTATTCACGAGTGACTGTGCTAAGTACTTGTCCATCATAACCTATACTCGTGCAATATGAAAAAGATATTTTTAATTTTTTTTAATTAGGTTTATGCCTTACATAGTCCTTATCAAGATCGTAAGTAATAAACCTTTAAAATGAACATTCAACTATTCTTCATCGAAAACCAATAAAACAATATTAGCACACATAAATCAACCCGCTACATCTAACTCTACCGACAAACCAGAAAATACAGCGCCCCTGTAATTAGATGTGTCACAGTCTAATAATTATGAGCTCTACCGCACCTGCGCTACGATCGGCACGACTCTACCCCAGAACAGATAAGTACCGAAGGTCGGCTCCGTACAATATTGAGCTTCTTAAGTTCTAAGTTGAGGTATACGATTACTGACAAATTCATGCCTGACTCCAGTCAACCCGAGTCAGTAACATAACAGCCACCAGTTTGATCAAAGGTTAAGCTACACTTGCCACGGTCGGAAGGTGGAAAGGTAACCATCCATTACATATCGAGACCCCTTCGCACCTCGGAATGCACGTTGTGCTCGGTTGTCATTCGTAGATCTTTGACTGTTGTTACGGGTTGTTAGAAGCCCAAAAGTTTGACAACCAGTCTGACAATCCATGCCGATCCGTGCGGCTGTTGGTACTTAGCCACGAGCCCCTGTATAGGTTATCCTATTATGCTATTCGCCACCATTTAATTAACACTAAATAATTTCGCCAAAATAGCCAAGCTTAGCAAACATACCACAAAATTGAAAACAGCGGACAAGGCTCCAACGATTAAAACCTCAATCAATTTACTTAATAATAAAGCGGTTTACACTGAAATTTTTAAACACTGAAATTTGGCTAGCAAAACTATATATTTTAGCGACAAAGTTAACCTTCAGTTGCCTAAATAAACAACGCACTCAAATGTTTTGTTAGTCAACGGAAGGCTAGTGTAAACACTACCTAATAGGGTAGTTTTAAAGAAAAATAATGTTTATGTTTAGTGGGGAGCTTATTTGAAATATGTCTGGCAGTTTTTTTGGGCATGAGTCGTCGTGGTAGGTTTCAATACTACATGAAACATTAAACATTGTATTGAATTAAAATAAACTAAGAAAACTTAGGTAGATTATCTGTATCAATGCTACTTGATATTTAGTAAAAGGAAAGTAAGAAAAATTATAAAAACAATGTTTAAAAAAACTTTATATAAAAAAATTGGAACTGTTTACTAAAATTTTAACTTTTCATTTCATTCAACTTGAGTATTGATTTATATTTAGATATTAACTGTTTTTATTGCAAATAAATGTTTATATTACTATAAACATAAACTTTTCATTCACAAACTAAAACATGGCGTCGAGAAATTTATCCGCATCGTTGTCGACTGGTAATGTGCCCGAGTGGCATTGCCACGTTGTATGGCAATGCTTAGTCTCTGGTCAAGGTAAAAGCCAGCCCTTGATTTTTCGACGCCATATTTTAGTTTCTGAATAGTTTTACTTATGTTAGGATATCATTTTGTTATTTTTAGGTTATGTTTTTATTACATTTAAATAAAACAATCCATATAAATTATATTCTAAAATATAAAAACTTTTCATAATATTATTTTAAGGTGTGTGCAGAAATAAAACTATTAAATCTTTCATAAGAATTTTGCATGAAGTATCTATGTAGTAACAAAAAGAAGTCACCTCAAAAAAGGTTCAACTATCGTGATAAAAACGTAAGGTTACTTCAGTAATAAAGTGAAGAATAAAATATCCCGAACCTGCATGCTTGCATAAAAAAAATATAAAGCTCTCTAGACATTATGTGCAGGGCAGTAGCTGGCCGCATTTCATTTGCCCGCAGAAATAAAAAGATAGTATGGTAGTTGCAGGGAATATATTACTCAGTACCGTCAGCAATAACAGTAGCACACCAACAGTAAACACTTTGGTCAATAATCAACATTCAAAGTTGTAGAAGAGATGAAAGAAATCTTGCAAATTTTTCTTACTTATAAACTTTTCCGAGAAAGAATACCTCAGTAGGTAATACTTCAAAGAACAACCACTACTTCTCTTGTAGTGGTTGTTGTAGCTCTTAGATTTCTAGAGTGCCATGGTACCCGCTAGCTACGGCCAAGAAAATGTATTTTTAAGCAAATACATCCTATGTCAACTTGCCGTGTTAAAGCCATTTCATACAATTTTCAAAGTTGTGATTTGAATACGATACACTTACATTACAATTTAAGTAGGTGGTAAATTTGCTTATCAGTTAATTTTCCTGACCAGATAACTACCATCAATGCTTACTTCAACATCTACAAACAATCCTCTTTCTCTCGCTGTGCCCGACAGGGTTCACATTGATCATGTCTTTCTAAAACCTACCACCCAAGTTCACATTGTGGAATGCAATAAATACAGGGGATGTAGGATATCATTTGCAACCAAATGACCTTATGAGCCCTATGCAAATATCAACAATTTTCGAGTAATTTGACATTTCATTTTGTTTTTAAGATATACAACTTTGAAAATTTATAAACAATAATAAAATGACAACTATCCTAATATTTTTTTAAATTAGAGCTAATCGTAAAAAATTTCATAATTTTGAGCAGGTTTTCTGACTAAAATTGTCGATTACTGCAAAAAAATTTGGTTGATGTTAGTTGGTTGCATAAGAATCATAAGGAGTCATTTGATTGCAAATGACCTCTCCTACAACCCCTTAATGGGTTGCGAAAATAATTATAACCAATAACCCTGTATTGAGTATTGCTACGACATAATACGTTCATCAATGTTCTACATTACAAGTCATGTGTTTCAATAGCTAAGTCTGCCATTTATAAGCAAGCAAAAACATTCTTCGCAACCAGCTTTTCTTCCTCACTTTCTAGAAAGAATTTCCCCTTTCCTGATTTTTATATCGCGCGCATGAAAATTTTACTGCTTGAACAGCAATATGAACGAGAATTATGGTCGTAAACAGTTTTAAATCTCGTGAACATAAACTTTAAATAATAAACATGAGTTATACGTAAGAGCATAGGTTTTTTAATAAACCGACTTCAAAAAGGAGGAGGTTGTCAATTCGTCGGAACCTTCCGATTACTCGAAGATGGCTAGACCGATTTGGATTTTTTTTGTTTTATTCGAGAGGGTCATCACAGTTGGTCCCATATAAAATTGATTAACTTTGCTTTGGTAATTTTTGAGTTAGCTTCAATAATACGTATTTTTTCCCCACTTTTATATGGATGACGTTCTAGTTTGTTTTGCAGGTAGTGGTATTAGAATTTGTGTGGGGTAGGTACCACAACCAAAAAGTGAAAAATAAAAACTTTTTTTACAAAAAAATACAACCGACTTCCAAAAACAACACTACAAAGTGAAAAATAACTTTAATTTCGGAAGTCGGTGGAAAAAAACGAAAATATATTTAACTAGACACCGACTTCCGAAATTAAAGTTATTTTTCACTTTGTAGTGTTGTTTTTGGAAGTCGGTTGTATTTTTTTGTAAAAAAGTTTTTTATATTATACAAAATTACCTGCCAAATAAAAAACCGGAGGTCCAAAGGAAGATATCGATTAACCAAATGATTAATGCCACAGTTTTTGAGATCGAGTGATAACTCTTACTATCTATTGGCTTTAAAAAGTTATCTAATTAGGCAAAGTTCTTACATAAGTTTTGCGAAGCATACTGGGTCAAAAATTTGAACAACGTACTATCGAAAAGGCAGATCCCAAGTTCTTCCTAAGTTTCAGAAAAGTGATGTGTCACAATATCAAAGCAATATCAAATAAATAAACCCCGGAAATGCCACAGAAACCATAGACAGCTGTAAAGTATTCACCATTGACATAAGGACAGAGTAAATTCAAAACAATATTGATCGTATAATCATCATTAACGTTGAACGGTACAATGAAGTACTGTTCACGTTCAGCAGTGGACATACTGAGTTAATGAGACGATAAATTAATCCACAGGGTACGGTACCAAACTGTTCCGGTTTAAAAAAGGGCAATTATTAACTCTTTTTTATTTATCGATTTATTTGACATTCACGTAAACCTGTATAAGGGAATTCGACTCTTAAATAATGAGTGTCGTAATGTCAGCTTCGGTAGCCTAAGTGGTGAACGTATGATATAAAAAATATATATTACGATTAAAGATATCCATTAACTAGAAAGGTTTTCATAAGAAAAAATTAAGAAAATCATTTTTAGTATAGCTGTCTAGGTCTTGAGATTAACGTAATTCTTTATATTTGACATGAAGGTACTCGTACGTAGGAAGGTGTCGATGTATGCGAGTTGCCAGCTAACTGAATTCAATTTCCGCCCCGGTTAAGAATACCTAACAAACCAATAAACTGTTAAGTGACAACCATATCTATACAAATAAATATAAATAACGTGTCTGTATAATAAATGCTTATGAAAGTATATAGGGTACTTACAACAAAAAATCAATATTTATTTGTTTTGTCTGTCTGTGCGTCTGTTTGTTCCGGCTAATCTCCGAAACGGCTGGACCGATTTTGACGAGACTTTCACTGGCAGATAGCTGATGTTATAAGGAGTTACGTTAATTATTATTAGAATAAGAATTAGAATTCCGCGCAAAAAAAATCCGTGCAAAAAAACGAAAACCCATGAAATTGTGAACAAAATCCGATTCAAATGGAGCATTGTTTTCCGACATCCACACGAACGAAGTCACGGGCACAGCTTGTTTGACATTGGAACAGACCAGTGACCGCAGTCTCACATGTTGATCGTATATAATTATCATCATTAATGTCGAACATTGAACGCTACAATGAAGTACCTATTGTTCACATCCAGCAGTGGACTTTCTGAGCTAATTTGATGATAAATTAATCAACAGAGACCAAACTGCTAACTAAAACCATCCTTTAATCGATTTTTGGATAATCACGGAACAAAAAGCTGTCTAAAGCTTTGGTTTCTTAAGAAAGCGGACAACGGTCACACAATAAAAGCTGTCCAAATGTGCCAAATACACAGCGTATTTTGACACCTAATGTCAAACACTGGTGAAAATACAACCAAATACGAACACGACTAAAATATGACTCTAAAATAATGAGTGTCGTAATGTCAGCTGTCGGTGACCTAATTTAAGGTGACGACGAAGTATAATTGGATTAAAGATTTCCATTAACTCAAAAGGTTTTCTTTAGGAAAAGTATTCGTAATATTTTATGAAAACCATTCTTAGAATAGCTTTCTCGCTTCCACGTTCCACGTTTAACGTAATCAGAAATATTTTATATACCGAAGCGTAGTTGGAACCAATGCCTATGCAAGTTTCATGTCTACTCAAGAAAATCGTCCTAAGAAAACCGCTCCTTGGGCCGTACTATGACGTGTAAATGCCATCATGGTTCCGTTGTGAAAAAAGGATGGGGCTATCGGTCGTATATAGCTCCGTCTCTCTCTCACACTGGAACCATTATGGCTTTAATACGTCATAGTAAGCCCCCTTATCTACAAATTGTTTCTACTGAAAATTCAATCAATCTGCTTCTAGTCTAACCGGATGCAGCTGAATACCAGTACCTATTTTACATGGAGTGACTGCTTATCTGACCTCTACAACCCAGTTACTAGGTAACACGATACACCTTGGTAAGACTGGTTGTCAAACCTTTGGCTTCTGACTATTTATAATAACGACTGTCAAAGATCTACGAATTGACATTCACCACTGAAAATTAAAGTAACGAAATCTATTTTCGAAAGACCCCAATATAAATAATTTCAGTTCGTTTGTTTCGTATTATGAACGCTAGTTAGTCAAAATGGAAACTCAGAACGTGCTAGATAAAAGTTTTCGACTAAAATTTTCCGCTTCTCTTTCAGATTCTGAAATTGAAGGGGCGGCTACCATTCCGATGTGATTTAAATAATATCCTTTCAGAGTTTTTGTGGCATTGAGTGTTTTCGAGCAATCTGTGCCTAGATTTAATTAATTAGAATTCTTACTAAGTAGTCAGTTAACGTTCAGTGAAAGCATATGTCGTTAAAAAGTTAAATCTTGTTTAATTTAACCCTGTTCTCAGACAAGCCTTATTTTAAATACTGAATATTTCGAAATCTTTTTTTTTTTTAAATCACGTCGCATTTATAATTAATTTGAAAACTTGTATTACAGACCGGCTATTTACTTATTGATCCCAGAAGTGTAGTTGCAAAAATGTAAAAATAACCCAAAACTTAAATTATATTTATGTAAATGTGATGATAATTTATATACGTTGTAAGCATTGATCTATAAATGATCATTATGACTAAATAGAAAACCAGACCGCAAGATGAACTAAAATAAATAAAACTAAATGCAAGAAAATGCAAGGTACGAGAGGTTCTAGCATTTCTCCAAGTAGAAATCTTAAACTTCTTCGTTGAAAATAAAATTTTAAAATATGTTCAGGTAAAAATATAGAAGTACCACCGCATCTTATGATAGATGACTTCCCCGAAAGATTCTGTGTAACATCGTAAAATAAAATCTAGGTCAAAGGAAATTCTGCCTTAACCCTGTTACGTATATCAATACAGGTGATATAGTTTATAGATAGGCAGGTACTTTAGTACCTCCTGCGCAGGTCATGCGCAATGGACCGATGCGCGAAAATCACCCTTAACGACATTAAACTTTTCACTTAACTTTTAATGAGAATCCTGTCAAACGTCAACGTTAAATTCAAAATGGAAACGTATTGTGATTCTACGCAATTCAAATAAGACATACTAAACAAAATGACAGACGGAAATAGGTACGTCATTACATAGTTAATAGAACAAAAGTTAAGTAAGCGTAATTTACTACAAAACTATCCACTTACGTAACGGTCAACAAAACACACGAGCGAGGATGCTCTGAAGTATAAAGGAACAAAAAAAATAAAAACAAAACTTGTTTATTTATTTGTACAGCCTATTTCCTACCACTCAACTCGACGGCGCGGCTGTCGGGTCGAAAAAACACTGTCATTTATCATGTGGCTGGCGATTAGGGCACCTGTAGCGTGTTGCCTGTTTTTTGCAACATGCCGCGTGTTTGGGAGACGCGGTACGGAGAGCGCGCGGAGCTGCCAGCGCGACTAGGGGCACACTGAACGTCTCCCCGCCCTCTGCGATCGACCGTCGCGCCTCGGCCCCGCTTCGGCTCACAAAAAGCCTTGTTATTCGCGGGACAATTAAAACGATTGAGCCTTTTTCGTGAATTGTCTCTCGACGGTCAAGTTTGTTTTTGCAAGTTTTTTTTACGCTCAATTCTGAATAGTTGGCGTGACTTTGATTGCGATTTTTATTTGAACAATTTCGGAGGCGTTATTGCGAAAATGTTAGAGGAAAAAGATAGTAAAACTTTTATGCTAACGGAATAATATCGGACCCGAAAACAGTTTAAACTTTCAGCTCGCAACACTTAGAATAGAAAACTTAACACAAAGCTTTCGGGGTATAAAGTATACCTCTAAAATAGGAAGCTTGTTTCCATAAAATACAGCTTTGTTTCGTTATAAATGATTTCCAAAGTAAGCACAGACTTCGGAATATAAATTATAGGGGCAGCGTGCCAACACCTTGGTGTGGGTAAAATGTGAAATTAATTTTCGCACTACCTTACCTGTTGCGATTATTCTAGCGTTTGTAGGAAATAAGGGGAATGACGAACTGTTTAATTGAAGTGCAACGAGATGCGAACTCAGTACGTGAAATAGCGAATGTAATGCATAGTTAAGTGGTTAGGTATATTAAACGTGTATGTTGTGGTATAGTATCTTCATGTAAATTTAGTGGTGAATCCTGACTTTGTTGCCTAAGTATGGAGTATCCTATTTGTGTTGTAAGTGGCTGGAGGTTTATGTCAAAGGGATGAAGAGTCTTATCGACCGCTGTTGTACAAGACCACTTGCTGAGTTTGGCTATATGTTTCAAGATTTTAACATTGCCCGAATCTTTGGCAGCCAATCACAATATAGTCAGCAATTCAATGAATATTTTTTATAACAAAAAAAAACTTTTTTACAAAAAAATACAACCGACTTCCAAAAACAACACTACAAAGTGAAAAATAACTGTAATTTCGTAATTCGGTGTCTAGTTAAATGTATTTTTGTTTTTTGCCACCGACTTACGAAATTAAAGTTATTTTTCACTTTGTAGTGTTGTTTTTGGAAGTCGGTTGTATTTTTTTGTAAAAAAGTTTTTATTTTTCACTTTTTAGTTGTGTACCTACCCCACACAAATTGCAATACCACTACCTGCAAAACAAACTAGAACATCATCCATGTAAAAGTGAGGAAAAAATACGTATTATTGAAGCTAACTCAAAAACTACCCAAGCAAAGTTAATCAATTTTATATGGGACTAACTGTGATGTATACCCTCTCGAATAAAACAAAAAAAATCCAAATCGGTCAAGCCATCTTCGAGTAATCGGGGAACATACATAAAAAAAAAAAAAAAGGTTCCGACGAATTGAAGTCGTCCTTTTTGAAGTCGGTTAATAACAGCTACATTCATTTTCATTGAAGGTGCAATGTTTTTAGCTGTACAATAAATGTTTAACTTTCATAAATGGCTATTCAATAATTACAATCGAATATTATAGAAGCTTTCTTATAAGTAGTTACAATAATTACAGCCCATGTTAAGACGGCGCATTATGAAAGTTGACAACGTCGCAAATAGCTGTCAAATATTTCGTAGTTTTGATATATGTATCGATATTGTTACTAAATGAAGTTATGAAGTTTCAGATTATGAATTATCTTAATGAACATGGAAGGGCTTGTGGCTAAGTAATGACAGCCTCTCGGATCAATCGATCTGGTTAAGTTTCGCTTGCGGCGGTTGGTCCGTGGATGGGTGACCATCTTTACATACCAAGACCCCTCCGTGCTTCAGAAAGCATGTTTAGCCATTGGTTTCGTCTGTCGTTCGTGGATCTTTGACAGTCGTTACGGGTCGTCAGAAGCCCGAAAGTCTCACAACCAGTTTTACCAGGATATCCTATCACCCACTATCTTGGTTGTGGAGGTCAGATAGGGAGTCACTCCATATAAAATACTGGTATTTAGCTGCATCTGGTTATACTGGAAGCCAACCCCAACATAGTTGGGAAAAGGCTAGGCAGATGAATAATGAATATCGTAACACTGAATTAATCAGTACAAACCTATAAATAATGAGTTATAAATAAAAGCTTTGTCTTCACACCTGTGCAGCTTACTTCCATGCAAATAGATTCACTATGAATTACAAACGCAAACAAACAACAACATAATAATTAGGTATGGTGGTGTTCTACGCAACACCAGCTCGCTGTAAAAGAAGTTCGTCAACACGATGCACCACTTCAATATGACTGTACTTACAAAACACTTTGACGCTGTACAAACGACGCAGTGCATGGAATAGGAACTATCGAATTAAATTCACCGAAAATAGCCCGAAACTCAGCAACCACCTACACTGGCAGTTTTCGTCGAAATGGCAACTACCCACGCAAAAATGCTTCACGTGTCGATAGATTGACAAAACAGTGGAAATAAACTTTTGTTTTTGCTGAAAACATACGTGTCGAATTGAGAACCTCCTCCTTTTTTTTCGTCGATTAAAAATGCTTCAGAGTAAAGTACTACTAGTTCTGACTGGACAAGATTGATGATTAGACGAAAGAGGTGTACCTAAACACGAAGGTTTCATTTACCTTTCAAGAGAAAGATAAGAACCTTTTTTGTTGGCAAATCACTTGGGATTTGGTCAAAATTAAAACACAACTAAGTACACGGTAGTTTTATATGGCTGAACTGGACATCAAATTTCCGTAACGTGATATTTATTAAACACTAGCTGTGACCACACAGACGTTGTCCTGACCGAATTTTGATCCATCCTGTATTTTTTTCCAATTTTTTTTTTTCGTAAAAAGCTTATTCGCACTTTACAAACATTTTAAAACAAAAATTAACCAAATATGTCCAGCCATTCTCAAATGATGCGCTTACCAACGAGCAGCATTTAATTTTATTTATAAATAGATATAACTTTATTTTTAATTCGTGTGGTCAAAACACAAACTCACACCACACATACACACAGACAAACTACATACATTACACTATTTTTTGGGTGTTTCTATCAGATATTTCTTAGTAGTAGCCCGCCCTCTGAATTTGTGCCCGGTTAATGGCCGTAGGCTCGACCGCAATTTCGGGCTTAGATACAACTGGTAAAGTGTGGCAAAGGCTCTACTCTACCTACCCCTTTAAAAAATACAAGTGTCATGTTATGTAGTTGCAGAAACGAACATTAGTTTAATGAATACTTTAAATTCATGCCATCCCTTATATATATATATCAAAAAGAAAGTGACAGCGTCAACTTACAGTGTCCATTAAACTAAAGTTAATTCGTTGGTTTTGTGCAACTCACCGTATGACAAAAATAGCTCAATGCACGATTTTTAGTTTTAAAACTAATAATAAAGCAGGTAAAGAACTATTGGAGCGCGCTAATAAACGAACTACAGATATGATAGTTTGATAGTTAGTTTAAGATTGCTAACAGTACCCAGGCAGAAACACGCCTGGATGAAACAGATATTATTGCTTTTGAGTTCAGCCAATTGAATTGAGGCCGTTAGAAGATAGGGAGTAGAAGGTCATTAGGCAGATATAGACGATGTAGTGACAGTGACTAAAAGTGAGGTGCATTAAAATGGTCATCACGAGTGGCGACAGTGACTACATACTAGTGGCGATAGTACTTGACACGAGTGGCAATAGTACTTGACACGATTGGCGATAGTGACTTGACACGAGTGGCGATAGTACTTGACACGAGTGGCGATAGTACCTACTTGACACGAGTGGCGATAGTGACTTGACACGAGTGGCGATAGTACTTGACACGAGTGACGATAGTAATTGACACGAGTGGCGATAGTGACTTGACACGAGTGACGATAGTAATTGACACGAGTGGCGATAGTGACTTGACACGAGTGGCGATAGTGACTGACACGAGTGGTGATAGTGACTTGACACGAGTGGCGATAGTGACTTGACACGAGTGGCGATAGTGATTGACACGAGTGGCGATAGTGACTTGACACGAGTGGCGATAGTGACTGACACGAGTGGTGATAGTGACTTGACACGAGTGGCGATAGTGACTTGACACGAGTGGCGATAGTGACTGACACGAGTGGTGATAGTGACTTGACACGAGTGGCGATAGTGACTGATACGAGTGGCGATAGTACTTCCGGCGCAACCGGTGTAGTTAGCCCTGCTACATACTACCTCGCACGTTGGCATATTTTAACTACTTACGGCATGGGCAACAGTTCAATGCACAGAACAGATATTTTCTTTTCTGTGGTTCAATGTATAGTTTTAGTTCGTGAAAATAGGAGACACAGGAATCAGTGAATATAAGTCAAACAATCAATTACTTTGTTTGTCTCTTTTGTTTATGCCCAATGAACTGTCCCCTTAATATTATATACTTGAACATATTATATTATATATATTTAGTGTCAGATTGTATATATACAATTTTACAATGTACAGAACTGATGTATCTACTTATATCACTTCTGAGCACTGTAAACAGAAGAATGAAAAAGAAACAAGAATTGTACATTGTATACAATCTCACATGCATAAAATACCATACCATTTTTATGCATTTTGATACCAGTGGAGAATTTTTGTTATTGAAGCGGAATTAACACCCGAGCCGTAGGCGAGGTTGTTTTTGAGCCGAGAACTGTAATAACAAATGTTCACGTGTATCAAACGACGTTTTTCAATACACTTTTGAAGAAATAAAATAAATTACGAAAAATATTTTTGTCATGAATGATTAGAAAACTATGATTTAAATTTTCTTTTTTTTTTTGCGCTTTGCTTTTGCCAGATTGAAGAAGAAGCAAAGGTATGAAGCCGATAAACAGCCTAATATGAAAAATAGAAAATTCTAATATTTTTGAGTTTAGTACACAAATAAACGTTAATTTGTTCATAAACGTTTTTTTTTTATTGTAATAATCATGGTTTTTGATGATATTCTATTTTTAAACATTATTGAAATATTCAAAAAATATTAACGCCGTAAAGACGCTTACGCTCTTTGCCAAGATTAAGAAAAAACATTCACATCCGAATAGAGACGGTGTGAATAGAGGCATTGAACCAATTTGGACCAAGTATAGGTATAAGTTATCTATGGCAACTTTTATTTCCGCACACGTGTTGGAAAATGAAAAATCGCATACGTGAGAAATGTGTGAACTTAATCGTAGTGCGATATGAACCAGTTTTCGAGGAAGTATATTGAAAAAGCAATACCATTATTCGTCCGATTGACATAACTAGATCTCACTTTGTTTCTAATTAACTAAGAAAAATACATAAAATCACATTCAAATAGAAACTAAATATCATTAAAGACTTCAAAACGAACACAGCAGTGGTACGCGATGCCATCATACCCGTAAGCTGAGCGTGGCAATTACGGCTATTGCCCTAATTATGAAGAGGCTTGCATGCAGTAGCGACACAGAATAGAAAGATACAGAAGGCTCCTTATAAAGGGCAAAAATAAGCGCACGCATACCTACCATAGACGCTTAAACAGAGTAACGATTACGTTATCACATGATTCTGGAACCCCCTACGTTGAAATTTTACGCCGGTTAGTGAAAAAAAAGATCTACTGTTTACTACAAAAAAGCAGTACCTACGCGGTCCAAATGTATGGAACCGCATTTTTTTTTATTACCGACAAAATATATCAACGCAGTTCGGTCCAGAATCTTGTATTGATTATGTGGTTAAACATAATTTGTTAAATAACCTAATCACCACTCTCTATACGCGCGGAGACCTCAAAGTATCTCCAGGTCCGTTTAAGAGGCTGACAAGCTCTAAAGCGCGGTCACGGTCGGACTGCATATAGAAAAGAAAGAGAAGCGCGATGACACAACGCAGGTAATTTATTGCAAAATATGAAGTAATTATCTATATACAAAAAATCTAGTAACTGGCCTAAATTATTGAAATACTTTAATAAGATGACAAAAAATCAGAATGATTGAAATAAATTTTTAGAGGTATTTTCGTAATTTTTTTTTTATCGTATTAAATTAGTTGTATTACTCGTATGTTTTCAACACATTATCTAACTTTTCAAAACATTATCTATCTAGCATATATCCTGAAGAATATCATAATTATATTTTACTGATTTTGTTTACTGCAGTAGATCATATACCTTTAAAACTTGCGTTTAGGTCCCGTAGACCCCTTAAACTTTAACAAGCGAATGCATATTCCCCGCTCTTCCAAGTTAATTTGTGTAAACAGGGACAGAACAGTATTCTTTTTGTCTATCTATACTAAAAAGTCACGAATATCGAGAAAAAAATAATGATGATATCGAGAATAAAATCCTCTTGTTCTTTTTCTGTTTCTATGTTCGTTTGGCCTAAACCCACTTTCAAACAAATGCCAGACGCAAAATGCGCTTGCACTCGCTGAACGTGAAGCGTGTCTATGTGTGCGTATGTGTTCTCGATGTATGGAGTTGGATTTCTGTATCTGTCTGTTTCGTGGTAGCAGGCTCTATGTAGTAGCATGGTGTGAAATAGGTATATGAAGGTATTAATGTGATGACGATTCTGGTTGGTTGAGGAAGGTACAATCAGCGCAAGTCGTGATTTCAGGTGATTTTGAATATGTGACTTAGAGGTTAACATACATTTATCTTATATAAATTGCAAGTACCTAGTTAACATTCATGTAACAGACGAATTCAATTAATTTATTTTACAAGGGAGGATTATAAAGCCCCATTTAATTTTGAGTATTATTTACAAGCTATTATTTAAATTAATACTCCCAGTTGGTTTGCTATTGCATGTAAATACGTAGCTCCGTAGCACTCGCGTAGCACGTAATGACCATCTCGTAGCGAGTCGTAGCAGTTTCGTAGCTGCACGAGTATTTACAGAAAGTTGCATGTTTTCGGTTACCACACGAATTAAACTAATCTTGCTAATTTTTACACTAAATAAATGAGTTTTAACTAGTCACACTTAGTTAAAACGTTGAAACTATGTAAACAAAGTTTGTATTTGTGTACTTTTTAGATGAGTCAGCTGATTCTGATGTGTTATTTATTATAATTTGAATAGGTAGTTCGTGACGGTATGTATGACGCTTATACAGGGAGGCGAACCATTAATTAATGCAGTAGAAGCAGTATTCTAAACCTGGTTTCACAATAAAATTTTAATCGAGCCGAGAAATATGTTTTTTTTTTAATTAAAATATTTTATATTTTCTTTGTTTTGAAAACAAAATCAATCAATCTACCTAGCCTTTTCCCAACTATGTTGGGGTTATCTTACAGCCTAACCGGATGCATCTGAATACCAGTATTTTACATGATGCGACTGCCTATCTGATCTCCACAACCCAGTAACTGGATGATACCCCTTGGTAAGACTGGTTATCAGACTTTCGGGCTTCTGGCGACCCGTAACGACTGTCAAACATCCACGAATGACAGCCGGGACCAACGGCTTAACGTGCTTTCCGAGGCATGGAGGAGTCCCGATATATAATGATGGTCACCCATTCACGGACCAATCCCGGCAAATGTAGCTTAACCTCACGATCGACCCGTGCGGCTATTATTACTTAGCCACGAGCTCTACAAAACATAGTTTTGTAATTCGAACCGCGTACATAACAATATAAATAAAACTGTAAAGAAATTATAATAACGCAACGAAAACCACAGAATCAGCTACACAGTTTCATTTCAAACCACATGAAATCATTTCGTGCATTGCATCGGATGCATATATACATTTTGTATAAATATTATTGCATTCAATTCGGAAGTCAGACGGCTGTCGCTCGGTACAAAATACTGATATCCAACCGCATCTGGTCGATGGGCGCTGACCCCAATATACTTTGTAAGAGATCTGAAAAAGAAATGTTGAAATTATTTGATTTCTTCCTTACATTTTTTAGGGTTCCGTACCTCAAAATGAAAAAAAAACGGAACCCTTATACGATCACTTGTTTGTCCGTTTGTCTGTCAGTCTGTCTATATATATACTCGCAAGTAAATCAAAACCTATAGGGTACTTCCCGTTGTTCTAGAATCATGAAATTTGGCAAGAAACAAACTATCACAGAATAAATAAAGGAAAAATTCTGAATAATGTTAATTAGTAATTCTATCACCTAAAAAAAAAATTCAAGTCTGTCAAGATCCTTTTTCTCAAGGTCGGCTGGACATATCAAGTTGAAATTAATATCAACGTAAGTCAATGGTCCCTTGGAGTTCTCAAATAATCAAGCTTCTACGTCAACGCAATAAAAAAACACGCCCATTTATGCGACCTATTTTGAGACTCGTAAGTAAATCAAAACCTATAGGTTACTTCCCGTTGACCTAGAATCATGAAATTTTTCAAGAAGCAAGGTCTCACAGCACAAGTAAAAGGAAAAGTCCGAAAATTGTTAATTTTTAACTTTGTCACAAAACAATTTTTTTTTTTGGAATTACAATGTTAAGTTTGTTTTAGGGATAATATATTCTTTTCAACTACGGAACCCTTCATTGTGCGTGGTCCAACACGCACTTGGCCGGTTTTTTATTGCATTGCAGACTTTCTCATTGGTCTTGTGGTTGCAAAGCGCTACTGCTGAGCATACTGATGTCCTGGGTTGAGTTTTTTCATCAAGAGTTTTTCAGTGGTAGTGGTGTACATAGTCCTACTTATAGAACAACTCTGCCAAACCCTTTTGGAATTACAAGCGTGATGTTATGTCATTGTATTCAATTCGGAAGTCAAACGTTGTCACTGTAACAAATTACTGATATTCAACTTTTCTTCTGGTCGATGGGCGCTAACCACAACATACTTTGTAAGAGATCAACTGAAACAGAAATGTTAAAATTATTGGATTCGTTCCTTGCATTTTTTTTATTGCTTTTGTTATTGATGGCCATTTTTTTTTGTGGATGGGAAATCATCAAATGACTTCTCCCGCTCTGGGCAGAGCGGGAGGGCGTGTCAGACTTTTACTGACTAAAACCCACCCATGCTCCTTCAGATGCCCGTGCCAAGGCCACGGTATCTCTTTCGAACTACCCGCGGCCCCGGCGGCGTTATTGATGGCCTTAAAACTCAAACGGTACTCAACTTCAAGTTGTTTAAAAACGACTTTTTGTAGCTACAATACAAATTAAAATTACTGATGAACATGATTTTATTAATTTGTATAGATGATACAAATAAATAAAATTGAAGTGCCTATAATATCAAAATAATAGTTTTTCACTGCAAATGCATATGAAAGTAAATACGGTTCTTAAAGTTTATTTTTTTTTTGTCTGTTTGTTTCTTTCGGTTAATCTCCGATGGCTAAACCGATTTTGACGAAACTTTCCTTGGCAGATAGCTGGTGTCATAAGGAGCTAAGCTACTTTTATTTTAGAAAAAGAATTAGGATTACGTGCAAAAAATAATTAAAACCCAGGAAATTGTGAACAAAATCCTATTCAAATAGGGAAGTATTGACATCCACGCGGGCGAAGCCACGGGCAACAGTTAGTTACAAATAAACTACGAGTAGGTACGTTTTAAAATTATATCGTAAGAGCTTCGAATTATGGATTCGAAACTATCCCAATTCTATGACAGATGAGATAAATTAATACTTTAAATTCCAATTTTAAATAACCGCAGTCAAAATTGTAACAAATAATCGTAAAAAATGGTATACTCGTATTAACGGTAATGGAAATCTAGGACTGTGAGGGTTTTCATATTACACTGAGTTGAGTTGCACGATTACTGACAAATGCGTGCACTGACTGGACAGGTCCACTCGATCTGTGTGGTTCTTTCCTCGAAACACCATTTCAGACACCAATCCACATGTTGTCTGGACTTTAAAAGAGACTGTGGCCTTTGAGTTTGTTTCGGCCTTTCTTTTCAGAGTAGTCAGATAGGAAACGCTGACCTCATCTAGTTTTTATTAAAAACTAGCTGCGCCCCGCGGTTCCACCCGCTTAGGCTGGGATAAAAAGTAGTATATGTGTTAATCCAAGGTATAAGCTATCTTTTTTTTATTTTTTTATTTATTTACTGAAATTACAATACAGCGGTGTTTCTTAAATCTTAACTCGCCAAATTTTTACGTTTGATGGCGAGAGGCGCTCTTTTACATTAAAAAAAAAAACAATGAACCATCTTACATACACACAGCAGCAGGTCAAGCTCTACAAACTCTCAAATTTTCTCATTTGACTTTGAATTTAACTATCAACATTTTAAGGTTTAAAATAATTTGGAGAAATTCGATAGCTCGGCACAACCCGATGTGCTGCTGTCTGTACATACCTACTTATATAATTATCCTGTTATAGTTTAATCTATACAATGTTTTAGTCCTGTTTACTATCCTGTATAATGTTTTTTAATTTTGTTTTAAGTGATCCTTTACTAATTTTTACTTTTTCTCTTAATAAATCTATTTTGTTAAACACTTTAGGTACCAAATACTTAGATGTTCTCTTACCACAATAATTTGTTATCTGTGGTTGAACCAGTTTGTTCTCTCTAACCGTACGTGTGCTGTACTTGTTTTTAACATTAACTTTATATTCATCATTGTAATAATGTTCCAGACCTACCAAATAATCTAATTTTTTATCTATGGGTATGATTTTACAGATGGGGACTAACTTATCATATTCTTGTTGCACTTATCTTTAACATTTTTACTAACCAGAAACTTTATCAGTCTTATTTACGTACCTATTTTCATCTAAATCGGTCCAGCCGTTTGAGCGTAAAGAAGTAACAAACATACTCACGCACGAACAAACTTTCGCCTTTATAATATTAGTGTGATATTTGTACAAACCTACTTACAGAAATAAAATCATTTATCATTTACTGTCCCATTGTTGAGCAAAGGCTTCCCCCAACTACATTCATCCAGCATCCTTTTCCAGGCCCTTCTTTTTTTCTTTTTTTTTTTGTTGCCGGGGTGGAAAATCCTCACGGATGTCCTCCGCCCTGGGGTGAGCGGAGAGGTCTGTCAGACTCTTACTGACTAAAAACCACCCCGGTGTTCCCTTCTCACACCTGGACCGGGGATCATGGGAACTTGTGCGCCTTCCACGATCCCCGGCTAGTGCCAGCCCGCCTTTGCGGGCCTCCTCAGGCCTGCGAGTGGAGTGAGGTGTAGGCCTCTCCCGCAACGTCCAATAAGGGCGCGCGCGGAACACTATGCGCCACCGCCTCGGGTCCAGCTGGATGGGGGCCGGCGGACGTCCCCAAGTCCACCGTCCCTCCGGACCTGTTTACGCGGGCTGGAAGAGAGCGTTGTCCGCCCTCCGCCGACGCCCGGTCCGCCTTCTGCGAGTCGGGAGAGTCGTCTCGATCTCCCTCTCCCTTTCCGCAGCCTCCTTCCGCGAAATGACGGTTTCACAGAAGGAGATCACCGCATCCCACGACTCGGCGCTCCCGACCATCGAACGAGCAACGGCCGGTAGCGACAAGTCGGCTCCGACCTCTGCTACGAGGGCACGGCGCGGCTCCTCCCATGCGGCACACTCTGCCAGTGTATGCCACGCCGTGCCTCCCGACAGTGGGCGCAGTGATGGCACCGAGCGTCCGGCTCCCTGATCCAACCCAATTCCAGAGCCTCCTTGATCCAACCCTAGTGATACGCGTCTACATCGTCTCGCCACCTCCTTCTGGGCCGGTCTCGGTCCTTCCTTTGGCACCCATCGCGTGGATACTATTGCCAGCGGTCACTATGCATGCGGCTGACATGACCTGCCCAATCCCATTTTAGTTTAGCAGCCGTTTTGCCTACGTCTAGAATGACTATTTTGGAGCGCAGCGTGGTATTTCGTATTCTGGATAACCTTGATAAATATTATAGTGCTTAAACAAAACGTAATACTATTATTACCTTCTACATTCCATTCACTTTTATATCCTTCAAGTGGACCCTTGGGCAATGCTGTAGAAGGCAGGCTGCCTGAAAAATATTATCTTCCAATTAAGTAATTGATCAAATCCATCATCTTATAACACTTAAGTTGAGTATCATAATCTAAGATCCCGTCGAAAATTGACTTTCACTCATCTATTTAGCAAATGAAAAGTACTTATTATCAACCATAATGTCGTCCATGAACATGCCATTAATGGGTTGCCTAGTTAAATCAGGTCATGGCTACCTTTCATCAAAATTATGGTCCCAATAACCGGATTGCCAGTAAGAAAGATAAACATAGAACCTAAATTTTTCTTGTTCCATGTTCCTACCTACTCTCGATTAGTTTCGAATTCACATACAGTAAACAATTTAGGTACAAATTAAAAAAAAGCATCAGTTAAACTCTTTTTAATTAAGGGTAGCCGTGGCCTTGTGGCGACATCTACATCACCACATATGAACTACGCGACACACTGACGTCACGCAAAATCCTGCATCGTGCAAACAGAATTTACCGCGTGACTGGCATATACATACACAACATCCCGACATCAACCGTCGGGCAGTTGCCCACCAGACACGACACCCGTCTGGTCGGAGGATCCTCCCTTTTCTATGAAGGACGTGTGAACTTTACACCCTGTTCCTCATGCCTCTATTACCTATTTTCATTCTATTCTCTTTGTAATTGTAGTCTTTCAAAAGTATCTATTTTTGGTCTAATTAAATTAAACCGATTGGCTTAGACATAGGGTAACCCATTCGCGGATTACGAATTTACAATTGATAAAAATCTTATTTGGTAAGACGATGAGTGAATGGAATTATAATACGGGATCGTTGACTATCATAAAACGGCGCGAATCGTAAGCCCAGTTGCTATGATATCGAAAATTCAATTTAAACAAAGCCCAGACAGGTGCCGCCTGATTGATCGGCCGAGCCGACGATAAGACGACAAAGGGCTAATGAGCTTATAACAGTTTTGATAGATAAAAGGGATTTGTCTGTCTGGTCTGTCATATTATTGTTTTTGGAATGTATTAAGTTCAATCAAATTAAATGACCTACGGTGATCTGGATGCTCATCGCAATTGCATTCTCTTCATTCACTCACAGTTGCTTCAATTGGGTTCTCTTCATTTTTTTACCTAACTGGTAAAACTGTTAGCCCAAACTATGATGCTCTCTTGTATGTGCATTTTAAGTAGAACTAGCTGTTGGCCGCGACATCGTCTGCGTATTATTTTTTAATAGAAATATCCAGGATCAAAAGTTGCTTATCCTTCTCTTTCTTTCTTTTCTTCTCTTTCTTCGCTTGTCCTTCTCAAAAACTCAGGCTCTCTACCTATCTGTCAAATTTCATAATGATCAGTTCAGTGGTTTACGCGTGAAAGGTAATAAACAGACAGACAGATTTACTTTCGCATTTGTTTACTTTTTTATTAAAGTATGGGTTTATTCACACTAATATTCTCGTATAATAAAGGCGAAAGTTTGTGAATGTGTGTGTTTGTATGTTTGTTACTTCTTCACGCTCAAACGGCTAAATCAATTTTGATAAAATTTGGTATGGAGGTAGCTGAGACCCTGGATTAACAGGCTACTTTTATCCCGGTCTACGCGGGTGAAACCGCGCGGCGCAGCTAGTCTTCTATAAAAAAGTGTGAAAATTGTCCCTTTAACATCATAATCCACAGCCTGTGTGGCGGCAAAGACTAATTAATATGAACACTTATAGGTAACATACAGCAAATAAAAAATGAAATAAGCCAAACATATTTTTTTTTTTCATTAAAACCCGTGCATCTATCTATTCTCTTTGAAATAATAATATAACTTAGTAAACAGTTTCCTTATTGCAGACAAAATTAAATTTACAGCGGACAGACCCACGGGTGATGGCGAATTTATTAATAAGAAGAGATTGCGTTCGTGTCGCCGCTGACTTAACATTTTGGCCTGATTCAGACGAAATTGTAGAGGGAAAATATATCAGTATTGTTGAGATGTCCTGCGATTAAATAAAAGAAGAAAAACCATGACGTTTATTGGTTCAAACTAAACTATTATTTTACTAGCCGTGGCCCACGATTTCATCTAATATCCAGGATGAAAATTAACCTATGTCCTTGTCCAGGTCCCAGGCTACCTGTACGTCAAATTTTATCCAAATCCGCTCAGCCATTTTAGCGTGAAAGCGTAACAAACAAACTCACTTTCGCATTTATAATATTAGTTAGGATTATGATTTGTTTTCGATACCAGTATCGTGTGTGAAGTTTTGCTAGTTAATTTAATTTGATCCTGCAATAAAAAATTCTGGAAGCGATTATGTGTGGTGTTATTTTTAATGATTAATATTATTGGTTGATCGAATTTTTTGTGCAAAAACATAAGCCAACTCAATGTAGATTGGCATCGACTCGCTAAGAACTTAAAACCACAACTTTGCTTACAAGTGAGTGAGTGAGTTGAGAAAAACTGTTTTCTTATTTTTATCACGTTTAGATTTCGATACCCATTACATCTGTGAAGTTTACACAAAATAAAACCAGATTTTGTAAACTGATATTTCAAGTGACTACAATAACTGCGGTCGATGACCCCATAAAATAAATCATCAATCTTGTTTTATCATGTTTAGATATAAATATCTGGAGTAGAGTTTAGCTAGCCAATAAAAACCCAAAAAAAAAAGCAAACTCACTTCAGATTGAAGTGAGCTTGAAGTAAGCTGTCAATAGATCCCTCTATTGACAGCTTACTTCAAGCTCACTTTACCTAAGTTTTCGAGGTGATAGTATTTTTACAGAACAGACCGGGTGGTCTTAAAATATAAATAAAGGAACTGAAGATGAATGACAAGATTTTAATCTGACTTCTGCCAAAGGACCAATAGATAAAAAAATGCCGATGAATAAAGGACCAACCTTTTGATTTCTGCTAAATCACCTTTTACTTGCCACAAGCATAAAGAAAACCTATTTTTAGCCAACTTCTATATAAAAAGTGTCACTTTAATAAATTCTTGCGTTTTAATTTCTCCCAGTTGCGCCCTTATTCTTTGAATAATGAGACAGGGAGATCCCTGTCACCTTTATTTATTAGTCAAGAAAGGTTTAGGACATACTCAGTGTCTACTTAGGTTTTATAAATGTGTCTCAGGCGTATCATATAGGTAAGTATATTTTTATGCTGATTCTACATTTAAATTATAGTGGAGCTCGCGGCTAAGTAATAACAGCCACACGGGTCGATCCATCAGGTTAAGCTACGCTTGCCGGGGTCGGTCCGAGGATGGGTGACCATCTTAACATACTGAGACTCCTCCGTGCCTCTGAAAGCACGTTGATCCCGGCTGTCATTCGTGGATCTTTGACAGTCGTTACGGGTCGTCAGAAGCCCGAAAGTCTGACAACCAGTCTTACCAAGGGTTATCGTATTACCCAGTTAACGGGTTGTGGAGGTCAGATAGGCAGTCACTCCATGTAAAAAACTGGTATTCAGCTGCATCTGGTTAGACTGGAAGCCGACCACAAGATAGTTGGGAAAAGGCTAGGCAGATTGATTCTAGATTTAAATTATATTGTGTTTGTAACAAATGGAATTTAAAAGTTATCTCCCATGAGAAACGAGGCCTTAACCATTGGTCCATATGAACATATATACATACATACATATATACGTATACGGGTTTAAACTAAATACCTAAAAAAAATAGGAAGATGTTATTTTCAGACAATTATTTTTATGAGGTCAGCTTAGTATGACGTGTTTGTCACTTCCCTTCGATGTCACTATATGCGGATTCTACTCAATCTGCCTAACCTTTTCCCAACTATGTTGGGGTCGGCTTCCAGTCTAACTGGATGCAGCTGATACTAGTATTTTACATGGAGCGACTGCCTATCTGACCTCCACAACCCAGTAACTGGGTAATACCCCATGGTAAGACTGGTTATCAGACTTTCAGGCTTCTGAAGACCCGTAACGACTGTCAAAGATCCACGAATGACAGCCGGGACCAACGGCTTAACGTGCTTTCCGAGGCACGCAGGAGCCTCGGTATGTAAATGGTCACCCATCCACAGACCAACCCCGGCAAGCGTAGCTTAATCTGACGGATCGACCCGTGCGGCTGTTACTTAGCCACGAGCTCCTCTGCAGATTCTACTGTATCAACAAAAAAGCTTTTTAAAATACTCCTATAAAATTATATTGTCTGATGCTGTTGAAAGCTCGAAAGAAAGACTAGCAGCATTGCCATGTTGAATGTCAATAGTTGAAACGACGGTCAATTTCCAAGAAATTTCTTTGAAAAGAAAAGCCAAACTTTGACCCCAAATACCGTTCCTTCTCAGAATCGGATCCAAAGTAATCCAAAAGACCTTAACATTGTATGTATTAGTTAGTGTAACTTCAAATCTAAGTAAACTTCAATTTACACACGCACAGACCAAAACCCAGTACCTAACATAATAATAGATTCCCAAAAACCCAATAGAGATTTATAACATCAGACTAGCTACTACGTCTATTTTACAAGTCAACTTATGCAAAGTATCTTGCCGAGTTATTGTTTTATCTCTCTCTCTGTTTTGCTATCTTAAGCGTCAATATCTTTGCCCAAAACTTTGTTTTACGCCATTCATGACTTTACGACCACACTTTAAGACGTTGGCTCGGTTTCATTGAATTATGTATGTTGGTATATACTGGGTTATATCTCTGTTTATACAGATTTTGTTGAGATAATATTTAAGTTGTGTCATTGAAGTTTCTTGGTTCGTGTTTATGTATAGTGCTTCATTTCGTTTAAAGTTAGTTTGGGTTTTCTTAAAGTAGGTTCTGGATAAGGTTTATTTATAATTAAACCACAACGTCATATGGTAGCTCAGTAGGGAGTGTGGCGGCATCTGCAACGCCACATGCGAATTACGCGTCAAAGTCCTGATGTCACAAATATCCTGCATCGCGTAAGCAGAGTTTACCGCGCGACTGTTGCCTACCAGACACAACACCCGTCTGGTCGGTGGATCCTCCCTTTTCTATACAGGATGAGTGAACTTTACACCCTGTTCCTCATACCTATAGGAGAATAGCACATTTGTCTTCTAGTCGCAGGTTCGATATCCTCTCGTTGTCTCGGTCAGTGCTTTTTAAGTTTATTTATGCAGAAATCTAACAAGCAAACGAAAAGAATGAAAAAAAAATTTATTGCGATAATAAAGTGCATATAAAAAAAAACTATAAATATATGAATGTATGTAATGTACCTAAAACAGAAATCTATTATTACAAACACAGAACAGAAATAGTTCGCAGCTGCACATCGTAAATGTAACAAGAGGTTTCCACTCAACATGATGCTTATGTGGGACCCACAGTATAGTGCTCATTTTCAGTAGTCTCCCGAAAACAACGTACGGGAACCAAATCAAGTTTATGGATTTATACATCGTAATCAGTCTATAATGTTCCCACTGCTGGGACACAGGCTTCCTCTCGGTGAGAGGAAGCGGGCCGTAATCCACCACGCGAGCCCAGTGCGGGTTAGTAAATGTCACATGTCTTCGAATTGTTGGTTCTAGGACATGCCAGTTTCGTCATGATATTTTTCCTTAACCGTTTTGAGAGCAGTGATGATAAAATAATTTACACAAAGTAAAGCGCCTGTCTGGATTCGAACCTACGACCTCCAACTTGTAAGTCGCGGCCGTTACCACTGGGCCACCATTCTCTTATATAAATAATAAAAAACAACAACAACAATCTCCACAACTGTGTTGGTCCGTTATGTTATTTTATACAATGGTAACTCCAACACTGAACAATACATTAAATGTAGTTCTGTGCAAATAATAAACAATAACAGCTCCCAAAGTCAAGTTAAGCACACAAAAGAGCTTAAGGTGCATGCTTGTGAATTATTTATAGTTTAAATGTTCTCAGTAACGAAACATTTAGTCAGTGGCTATTCAGTAACAGAGCTCTAATAGGTATTAGTAATTCATTAGTTGCATCCATACTGCTTCATTAACAAGTTTAGTTGCGGACCACTTGTAGCTAAATAAATTATCGCCTTTTACAGTTAATTTGTTTGGAAAAACTGTGTTGTCAGGGCTGATTGTGTAGTTATAATAAGAAAAGTGAGACTTCCCCAATCTCAAAAATCTTTACGCATTAAAATAAACCGATTGTAACCGATTTGTTCTGTAGCGGCGTTTTTTGGCCCGAATTTATATGGTTACTTTAGGTCAAGTTTAATTAGAGTTACCCGGTGATATTGTTTTTTTTTTTTAAGGTCAGCACAGGTAAAATCCACGTTGTATCGGATGATATAAAATTTGCTGTTCTTAAAAGGAATTATTATGCATAAGTCTAAGTAAATACTCAGTCAATCTGCCTAGCCTTTTCCCAACTATGTCGGCTCCTAATCTAACCGAATGCAGCTGTATACTAACGTGAATGAGAGTCTAGGAATGGAAATACTAAACACCACAGTATTTATTCAATACCTAAGTTATACATTATAACATATAAGATGCTGTCACAGTAAATCTCTTTAAGAATTCGATAAGCTCCCCTTTTCGCGACGAATGAAATATTTGTAACCTTTTTAGCACTGGCCAGGTTATTGTGAAACCTAACCTGTTGTGGAAAAAAGTACCCATTTCACTAGGATTCACACAATTTGAAAATAACTAGGTAAGTTTGGAGATTCATTAAATTTAAAACTTTTTTACAAAAAAAAAAAATTGTCTTCCAAAAAAAAACACTACAAAATGGAAAATAACTTTGATTTCGGAAGTTGGTGTTTTTATAAAATGGTTATTAAAAAATACCCATATCGCTATAGGTGTGCCTATAATATTTGAAGAGTTCCCTTGATTTCTCCAGGATCCCATCAAGATTTGATGACAATGGGGCCACCTAGGAATTTACATTTAAAAGAATAAAAAAGAAATCATATCGGTCCAGCCAGCTTCGAGTAATCGGGGAACATAGGTATGAAAAAACCGGTCAAGAGCGAGTCGGACTAGCGCACCGAGGATTCCGTACCATCATTTATATGTAGTTTTTGTTGATGATTTCTGAAAAATTGTGCTATTTAGAGACATCGTTTTATTTTTCCTGTAATCTATACATACACTTCTATCACTAATAATTTCAGATTTTTTTCTATGCAAACTTCGGAGATAAGGGGGAACGGTATTTTTTTAACATTTTTCATCAAAAGTCGAAAACTATGCGGCCTAAAAAAAGAAAAAAAAAATGTTTGAAAATGTGCAAACAGCGTTCTTAAGAACCCTTTTCAGTCCCTGTTGCAAAAAAAAAAACATATATTTTTATTTCTTTCTTACTTGTAAAATAGTTAGGCAAACGTCATCTAAAACTGTTCCAAATTTCAAGTTGATAACATTAGTAGGTAGTTCTTGAGATATCCAGCTGTGACAGACGGACAGACAGACTGAGTTACACCATAAGGTTTCCATTTTACCATTTTGGTACGGAACCCTAAAAAAAATTCCGACTGAGAAACTCCTCCTTTTTTGGATTCGGTTAAAAATACAAATCTTCTCGGATCAAGAAGTGATTCTTGATCCGAGAAGATTGAATGTGAATTCTAATCAGGCAGTTTAGTTATTAGCAGACGAAAAGATTCTATTGTTCATTTCTCTTCACCTGTTCTGATAATCATTAATTCAATAAAACAAAAATGATCACCATCCAAATTCGATGAAAGAAAAGTCGCCAGTGACCCGACATAAAGCCGTAAAAGAAACAGAACACAGAAAGTTTTATGAAGGTACAACTGTTCGATTTAGGCAACCATATGTATCCGATTACTCACGCTACCTGCCAAGGCTTTTTTTAACCCCAAACCTTGCCTAAAACCGCGTAATCCTTAAAAGCCTTTCCTTACTTCGTAACAGTATGTGTAAATGGTGTTAACTGTATACAGTGTGTAGTATTTAGTTTTTTAATTTTCCCTAAAGACCAAATAAATGAATGAAAGGCGACTAACAAAAGGTATTTACAAGGCAGATGTGAGTGGAAACGCCGGAAGAGGACGCCCGAAGACATATGGTGACCTTATTGGTGATGTTGTTCAGAAAGGTCAGGTGCGTAGTACTCGCAACCGGCGTGCGTATATGACCAGATATGAACATAAACGAGGTAAAAGAATTATGTAAGGATCGTAGCAGGTAGCATTCTGTAGTTTCTGTGTAGTTTCTGCCTACCCCTATGGGAAGAATGCGTGAGTTTATATATATATTTATGAATGTACCTTGCTGGTCTGGTAAAGTTCGGTCGTGGAGCAGAGAAATTCGTTCAACCTGTTATTAATATATTGCCGCCGCGTTCTTACGACGGCGGTCATTGCATCTGTGCAAGCGCGACGGCAATATCAGGTCTTTACCTATGAAATTGCCGTTCTGCAGTACTGGCCATTTCAAATTAAAAGAATTTTTGTTTGGCTAAGAATTCTAATTTCAAATTAATTTTATTTTAAAAACATGGATTTTTTTTTTTCCAAAAGTAGTCATTTGTTTATTGATTAGTGTTACATTTTCATCGCATTTCAATCTTTTTCGTCATCATGGATACGTTAAAAATTCGAGTAATTATGGAATATGAGTACCGTCGTGGCAGCAACGCGGCACAAGCGGCACGCAACATCGACGACGTTTACGGAGCTAACACTACAAACCAACGCACCACTTGTTATTGGTTTGCTCGCTTCCGTTCTGGAAATTTCGACCTGAAAAATGAACCTCGCGGTCGTCCGAAGACTTTGGTCGACAATGACGAATTAAAGGGGATTGTGGAAGCTGATGATACACAATCTACGGCTGAATTAGCAGCAGCTTTCGACGTTAGCGTCAAAACAATATTGGTCCATTTGCGTCAAATTGGCAAGGTAAAAAAGCTTGACAAATGGGTGCCCCACGAACTCAATGATCGCCAGCGCGAAGTACGCGTCGAGACGTGCCTTGCACTGCTCAACAGAGACACAAATGAAGGAATTTTGAACCGCATTGCTACCTGCGATAAAAAATGGATTCTGTTTGATATACCACAAGCGCTCAGCAAGTTGGTTGGATCCTGGTTCAGCACCTAAACAATGCCCTAAACGAAAACTTACCCCTAGAAAAGTGATGGTCACTGTTTGGTGGTCTAGCGCCGGTGTGATTCATCACAGCTTCTTACCAAACGGGGTGAGCATTACTTCAGATGTGTACTGTGAAGAACTGAACACAATGATGGAGAAGCTGGCACATCTCCAACCGCCATTGGTCAATCGCTCGTCTCCGCTGCTCCTGCACGACAACGCGCGACCTCATACTGCACAGCAGACGGTCTCCAAGTTGCAAGAACTGGGGTTGGAAGCTCTCCGTCATCCGCCCTACTCACCAGACCTTGCGCCTACAGACTACTACTTTTTCCAGAATTTGGATAACTTCTTGGCGGGAAAAAAATTCAATACCCGAGAGGCAGTACAAAATGCCTTTGAAGAATTTGTTGCCTCCCGTCCAGCTGATTTTTTTAAGAAGGGCATCAATAAACTGCCACTGCGTTGGCAAAGATGCATTGATTGCATGGGTGATTTACTTCGATTAATACAAATAAAAAATGCATGAAAAAAATTCGTTTAAATTTTTTCATACAAAACGGCAATTTCATAGGTAAAGACCTATTATTTACGCGGGGGGAACAGAGACAGGTAATGGTAAGGTTAATGTACGAATTTCTTCCTGCTCCGTGACTAGACTTTAGTTGCAAGTGTGGAGTCTTAGGTTCTATCATTGGGTCAAAATATTAGCCCGGTGTCTAGATTTGTGTCCGCTTGATGTCAATAGGCTCGTCCATGTAGGTAGTACTATCGGAGAAACGAACATAATACCATAAGGACTATTCTTGCATGCAGCGCTCGGCCGCTATAGTAACGCTTGCTAACAGATATGGTAATAGTGTGCATGGGATTTTGTTTTCAAATTGGTCAGATGGAAGTTTCCTCGATAGTACATAAGGGACTGTTTATAAATTATGTACCTACTTAAACAAATGTTTATACTAAAAGAGCCCGTGTTATAATTATGACCAAACTAGCTGCGCCCCGCGGTTTCACCAGCGTAGACAAGGATAAAAAGTAGCTTGTATGTTAATCCAGGATGTCAGCTACCTCCACTACAAATTTTATCAAAATTGGTCAAGCCGTTTGAGTGTGAAGAAGTAACAAACACACAAACTCACAAACTTTCGCCTTTCTATTATTAATGTGATGATGTGGAACTTAATTTAAAGGTGTTATTATATTTTTAACTGACTTTAAAAAAAATGAGGAGGAGGAGGAGGTTCTGAACGGAACGTCAAGTTGTACCGACTTGGGTGTGTTCGGAAACGGGGGTTGACATCACTGTGCGAGCTGACAATGTCATTTTGAGTTTGCTGGGGAAAATAACGGTGACATATGACGGCTGTCATTCAAGGTTCCTGTACTTGACGAGGACTTCGTGATTAGACACCGAACTGAATAGACATGCGCTACCAACCTCGCCCCGACCTCGCCGCGTTCCGATACGAATCCAGTTCCATCCGATTCATGTGTGCTACTTTTTAATTGATTGTTTGTAAAATCGATCTAATTACAACTGTAGAGTGCATATTGAGTCTTATTTCGGTTACAACAATGGAAGACGACCAGTCCGGCAACGAACGCTGAAATTTTCCTGAAACATATATATTTTTTTTTATTGATTTATTCTTCAAAAAAATACTTTTGTTTAACACGTTTTTCATGATAAGTTTAATAAACACGTAAACAGCAACGCATTTCACAGAACACACTGTGAAGTGTCTCAAACCAATCTATTAAACTCCCGTCTATATCAAGTACGTACTTCTGACAAAATCTCAGAGTTCGTATAAAGACGAACTTCGCTTAGTTTACGTAAACATTACGAACTTCCATATTAATAGGTGAGGTTCGTGAAATATTGGTGCGGGCGTACTTTAAATTGATTTATTGTAAAACTTTGGATCTTGTACCGTTTGGAAATGAATTTTACAACCATTTTTAGTATTACAATAGACTGGGAATCTACCTCAAATCGTGGCTTGTTCTTTTCATTTAAGTTTTGATATCGCTAAAAGAATGGCAGCCGTTCTTAAAATTCTACTTTTTTTTGGTTTATTTCTTTAAATACCTTGGCTAACAGTATTTTCTTATGTAGGTAGGTACTGCATTATAAGAACATATTGAAATGCCATTATTAGTGTTACAATTAAGTGGGTGTTCAGACTTAGCGATGTTGAGCGCAATGTAAAAAATCATTTCAGTATCACAATAACGCAGAACTTAAGAAAATATTACTAGCCAACTTTTCTTAAAATGAGGAGGAATGATTCAATTGAACATACAATAATCTATATTGTTAACAGTTGTATCGATAGTCGAAACACAATACTAGAATGATAACGCGCTGTAGCAACAGCTGTTGGCTTCCGCTACGAATGGCTACGATTTTGCTACGCGCCACGTAGCCGGTACCTTGTTTCATAGCACTTTTGCTACGTGGCTTTTATTACAAACATTTTAGTAGTAAAGAACCCTGATTAGATTAGCTGTTTTTATTGCGATGTTTTTTTTTAATTTCTATTAATGTTAAAAATAAAAAATAAAAATTAATATTATTCGCCACAGGCGTGCGTGTATGACTATGAGAAGTGGCATTTTAATACAGAGCATAGATGTATGAATGCAAACGAGGCAAAAGGAGTATATAAGGATCGTAGCAGGTGGCGTTCTGTAGTTTCTGCCTACCCCAAATGGAAGAAGGCGTTAGTTTATGTGTGTGTATGTTATTATTATTCCGGAAATCATTTCATACATTGTTACTCCAATACACACACATAAACTCACGCCTTCGTCCCTTTGGGGTAGGCAGAAACTACAGAACGCCACCTGCTACGATCCTTACATACTCCTTTGTTTTTTTTTTGTTGTTACTTCATTGTTTTGTTGTTGTTGTGGTTCTTGTTTCTGTATTTCCTGTGCGTGTCCCAAATAAAATATTTTTCTTTCTTTTCTTTTTTTTACCATTAACAATGACATTTTAAAAATAATCCATATTTTGCCAGTCACACGCTGAAATACCAGGAAATATAATAAAGGAAATGAAAACGCATTACTAAGGCTTTCACTGTTACAGTTCACTCATAATTAGTTTTATAATTATACCCGCGTATACTGGAGGATAAGTAATAAAAGCTGCACGAGTCGAACCATCAGGTTAAGCTATGCTCGCCGGGGTTGGCCAGAGGATAGGTGACCATCTTCACATACCGGACTCCTCCGTGCCTTGAAAAGCACGTTAAGCCGTTAGTCGCGGCTATCATTCGTGGATCTTTGGCAGTCGTTAAGGGTCATCAGAAGCCCGAAAGTCTGACAACCAGTCTTACCAAGGTGTATCGTATTACCCAATTACTGGGTTGTGGAGGTCAGGTAAAATACTAGTATTCAGCTGCATATGGTTAGACTGGAAGCCGACCTCAACGTAGTCGGGAATAAGCTAGGCAGATTTTGTATACTAGAGGAATTTCTAAAGAAGAATTAGAACTAAACGTATGGTTATTTGAATTCAAGGCACGATTTCAACTTTACTTCTAGTTTGCGTCGAATGAAGTTTTAAAACTTCTTCAAGATATCGGACATTGATTAAGCTTGAGGTATTAAGCTAGTGGAGGGATATACTGACTTTTATTTACTGCAAAATTCAGTTTGTTTACATACAGTTGGGTGTACTTATTATGTGGCCACATAAAATACCTTGTTCCCAAAAATGGTCTATAAAGTGTACCAATTATAAAGCTTTTCCTTTAGGTACTTTACTTTCAATTATTTATAATCTGCTTCTACAGGCTGTACCTGAAAGGTGTGGACAAATTTAAGGGTATGATACAGACCATCAAACTGAACAACTTTTCCATGGGACCAACATTGTAATCACGAAAAAATTATCAACTGTCCCATAGAAAACTGCAATACCTACTCGACGCAAATGTAAGGGACGGCTGATTATTTTTTTTGCGATTAAGATGTTGGTCCCATGGAGAAAGTGTTTCAGTTTGATATTCTGTACCGCAACCTGTATAATTTAAGCGGAAATAAAATATGACGTATGTGAGCTGAATCATCGGTATAAGTCATAATTAATTATCAGCATTGTGACTGTTTACTAGAATGAATGAATGAATCAATGATGTATTTCTTTGCAAGAATATAGGTACATAAGTTCTTAATATCTCATGGGTTTCACTATACTCGGCATTTCAGCCGTACAAATATTTAGATTTACATCTTGTTTAACATATAGCATGCAGTACATATTTAGTAATAATTTAATAACATACCATAAAAATATCAACCATAATTTCATAATTAAAATTTAGATTACATGCAATTAGTAAATTAAAATTAAATACAATTCTATTCATTTAAAATAACAATTTATCATGTCAATATAACATAGAAATGTTTAGAATGTCATAATAATTATGTTTTACATTTTATATTCAAAATATTCTTTGATGGAATAAAAACATCTCTCACACAACCAGTTAAACAGCTTCTTATTAAATTCTAAATCTGTAGCGCTTCTAAATTCTTCGGCTAAGTGGTTAAATATTTTCACCGCCATGGTATAACAATTTTTGTTGCATATCTTTAGTCTATTACGCGGTACTACTAGCGGATTTTGTACTATTTTCCTCTTTGAACTAGCCTTTTCATCTTTTTCAAAAAGCGAGTAGTTGTATCTTACAAATTTGCAGGTTTCAAATATATATTTATTTATTTATTTCATTTGGGAAAAGAAACAGTAGTATAGTAATCATAAACAGTGTTGTCTTAAAATTAGAACTTTACAAATATACTACCCACAACATTTTCCACAGAAAAAAAAAATACAAGTAAGGTGATGTTTCCCAATGAAGGAAAGGGTATTAATATATTATTTTCTTTTTGTTACCCGGTTGTTCTTATTCATTTTTAAACAGTCTTTCAGTCCTCTGGAAAGACGAAAATAACTTAATGAAGGATCAAATACAGCTAAACACCGAAAACAAATTAAGCAGTCCTTGTGCTGTAACAAAAACGACCAATCATCATTAATACTTGATTACCTCCAGCAGCTTTATTTGTGCATCGAGAAAATTGTTCACGCAAAGAAAGAGCGATCGTGTGGGTTGTTTTAATTGACTTACATTGTACACAGTAGACCAATAACTGCACGAGATTAACCTATTGATTTACTTTTACAGACGGTGCAAAATTATGGTGACAGTTACGAGTTGACAATGCAACCTCTGCGAAAGAGCTTTATTTTAGCTCGTGGGTTGACATCGAGCTAGAATTTTGCAGTATTTCCCAGTGGTCAGATTGATGGTCAGACTAGTCTTTCCAATGGGAATTTTTTTTTCCCGTTGGTCAGATTTATTTGATAGCTGGGAAAACAACAGAAAAAAAGTACAATGAAAGTAAACACTGTTTTGAATTTTAATAGGTCTAGGTTTTAATCTTTGTAACTAACCTTGATACTAATGGAGAATTGAATGTTGGTCATTTTTAGAACGCCTATAACATTGCTTTTATCTTAGGCGGTCTAAAAAATTACCAACATTCAATTCTCCATTAGTTAACATCATTTGTGAATACATAATGAATTCGTCTCTCATGGCATTTTCCCTTGTCCGTTTATTTGTTATTTTAGTAAAATCACTTTTCAGTAAAATTCTCAGTAAGTTGATTATCCCGGGTCCTTTTCGTGTCATTTTTTTATTTAGTTCTTTATGCCAACTTTCTAAACAGTTAGTAGTTCTGTGCCTCTGCCCAAAAACAGACCAAGTTTGTTTAAAATTAGACTTCTCTAGCCACTGCTTTTAAAATATTTTTAAATTTTTGTATATTGTCCGAATCAGGAGCATCATTAATTATATATTGCCTGCCTTCGTCCACTAAATGTGGCGGAAGTAACGGCAGAATTCCCGAAAGTGAAATTATGCGTTTTGATGTTTTTGATTTTGTCAATTTTAATTTTTTTGCTTGCTTCCACACATTATGGGAGAAATGAAAATAGCAACCTTTTACTTCCGCACCAGGGTATACTTTCTTTAACGCATTAGAAGCAGCAACTTCAAAATCCAGGGTAAACTGTTTTGGTTCCATATAAGGCAGTTGTGATCGTAGCATGCTAAAAAGACTGATGTAGCTTTGTTCCGATTTATGGGACATCAATACATAAACTAATGGTGGTAATTAGTGGTTTCAATGCTACTTCCGATATCACTGTGGATGCTATATAACTGCGAAAATGATGTAAAGGCCACGCTCTTAAATGTTCCGTCACAAAAGAAATGTTTTACCCGTTTTAAATATTCTTTCGATTGCGGCGTGCAAAAAACAATTATACGTGTTTCTTGGTCAGTAAAATCCGCCAAAATGAAGTTTTGAAATTCTTCAGGGATTTCAACGTCAATAGGGTTGTTGTGAAATAGTTTGGTAACTTTAGCGGCTTTATTTCGTTGACGGTACACCGCACTTTTAATAGATTGAAAAGACGGTATATTCGTTAAGTTTGAGCCGGAATCTTTTAATTTTGTGACACACTCTTTATAAATTGTTGGCACTGGTTGAAACTCCTTGCAAGCTTGTTCCCGCATGTTATGTAATGAAACTTCTATGTCATTCTTGCCAACATCTTGAACGCAGGTGTGATTTTTTGACTTAATAAGTTGATTGCGGTTCTGAAAAACATAGACACTTACTAGCAGCAAGCAGTACACACTTACCTACTAGCACATACTCGGGCATTGAGATGGACATGAGTTTGTCAATAAAGTCATCAAGGTGTGACCAAGGATCGTGAACGTACAGCCGCCGTGGACGCACGATCGAACAAAAACATGGTGAACACGAACATCGAACACTTTAAATATTCAACAGGGTCCTGAGTTTCTTCAGATAATCCGTGTTCGATGTTCGTGTTCACCATGTTTTGTTCGCTCGTGCGTACACGGGTTACTGCGAACTAAATAACAGAACTTTACTCGTCACAGATCCCAAGCATCGCATTCTTTTGAACTGACCGCAAAGCCAAAATTCGTTTCCGTTTGTGTACGTTTTGTTTATATAAAATTGATACCCATTGTGTAGCAAGACAACCCCACCCTTTCTATTTATAAAATTAAGATCCATTTAGACCGAGCACATTCAAAGAGCATAATAACTAATAGCATATTACTCCACTTATTATATTATAGTAGAGACAAACAGGAAAATTTTGTTATAAACCAAGAAACAACTTGCAAAGAAATTCAACCAGTGTCAACAAACTCAATAATGTCACAAATAAAACCTATTTAATAATTTTATAACCTCTTCGTATTCAACAGTACTTTACTAAATTACGAGCTGATCTGACCAACGGGAAAAAACAAAATCCCGTTGGAAAGACTAGTCTGACCGTCAATCTGACCACTGGGAAAAACTCGAATTTTGTTTTTGACAGGATTTTTTTTTCTGTTTAGATGCTTACTTTTATTTTTCTTGACAATATGCTTATAATATTATAATTATATATTATTATGCTTGATAATATACTATTAATATAAACAGATAAAATGTATGTTTGTATGTAGGGGGTAATCTTAATCCGATCCTACGTACACTACTAACTACTGATCCGATTCCGAAAATTCTGTCACTAATCGTCATATTTTATTTTAAAACAAGCGAATTTACGTGGATGAAGTCAACTGCAGAAGCTAGTTGGTTTAAAAAAACTTTTATTATGAGGCCAAACATGGATTCGCGACAAAAAAATCAACTGTTCCCTACATTTTGACGAGTTATGCATTGCGAACATAATTGTAGGGAACAGCTCATTTTTCTTCGCAATTTTAGATTTAGTTCCATAGTAAAAGTTGTTCATAATAATGAGTACAATAACCCCTTAAGAGGTTAACGATGATTAAAATTACTCCTTGTATTTCTCGTCGATATCACATCAGTATTTAGGCTACATCCCCCTTCATCCCTATTCAAAACAAATTTAAATCACTATTGGTTTGCACCACTATTAATAGGATCCACCAAAATAATGATGTTAATTACATTCTAACAAACTAGTACCTAGGTTTTTACACTTTTCATTTATAGGACTGTGTATAATAATCTTACCTACTTAGGTAATCAATGGTAATCAATTTAGGAGTATCAATTAAAGGCATATTTTGTACTAAACTAACTGGCCCGACTGACGTTGTCCTCAATAATTCATACAAAATACCCATAGAAAATGCACTTTCAGTTATCCCGAATTTTCCATTTTTCCCGGCAACTTTTCAAATATTTCTTTCCGTAGGAACCTTATTCGGACTGTGACGAACATTTTAAAACAAAAATTGGTCATAACGGTGCAGCCGTTCTAAAGTGATGCGCTTACCAACGATAATTTTTATGATAATTACTAGCTGACCTGGCAGACGATGTCACTGTCATGTCAAAGTTTCAATTTTTTTTCCAACTGTTTTTTTCTTCTTCTAAACCACCCCAGTAAAGAGGAGAATAAAACAAAACAAAAATATTCAAATCAGCCTAGCGGTTCTCGAGTTTTAGCGAGACAAACGAACAACAATTGATTTTTATATCGGATGACTTGTTTTACAGTCTTGAAAAAGATAGGTTATATTAGGTGAACGGAGTAGAAGCGTATGGCATACCTAGTTTTTTTTTTTTTTTTTAATAGCTTAGAAAAAAATATCTAAGTATCAATAAATACTACAAATTCGATGTAAACTTTTCATTTTAGAACAATAAAAACATAAATTTTGCAAAAAAATTATAAATCCTTTAAAAATATCGAAATTAAAATCATATGCCACCTGCATTATGATTTGAGTTATGATTTTTTTTTTTTTAAAAAAAAACTAGATAGGCTTCTACTCCGTTCACCGAATATACCCTATTTTTTTCAAGCCGGTAAAAAAGTCACATAGATCTTTGTAGATTCTACAAATAACATATTAATTCGTAGAGTTGGATCTACATATTGTTACATTATGTTATGACACTTCAAGCTGATTCTCAATTCTTTGCATCTTTTAATATAAAAATAGTGTTCATCTCATATTATTATGCCACTTATAAAATACCAGTTTTTGCCCGCGGCTTCGCCCGCGTAAAGGTTGCAAATTATTCCACGGGAACGTACTACCGAAATAAAAATATCCTATGTCCTAATCCAGGTCATGATCTATCCCTGTGCTAAATGTCAACCAAATCCATTCAGCCGTTTTGGCGTGAAAGCGTAACAAACAAACAAACTCTCTTTAGCCTTTATAATATTAAGTTAGGTTTCGTGAAGGTCGGTTAATGTCACAGCCAACCGGACACAATCTCTACAGTAATACTATAAAGATTCAGCTTTACAGGGGGCTGGTAAAGAACTTACTAAATACTACTAC
This sequence comes from Cosmia pyralina, assembly GCA_946251885.1. Lineage (NCBI taxonomy): Eukaryota > Metazoa > Arthropoda > Insecta > Lepidoptera > Noctuidae > Cosmia > Cosmia pyralina. Next base: position 22,316,467 of record OX276346.1, read on the forward strand.
TACTTACTTAAAACTTTAAAGAAGAAGACGTACACAGGTGGAATGGGGCTGAAGCCCGCTATATCAACTTCAGATTTAAATATTAACACTGCCTACACGAAGCCCTAGCTAAAATCTGTCTATCACCCTAGATGAAAACGAGCTTCATTTTTCTTCAAAAGTAATTCGATGTTTGAATGATAGAATGTCAGCCAGCATCAAGTCTGAGGTTTGACTAAAGCATGAAACCTCTACAGTACCTACTTTTCATCATATTGCTCCTAAATTCCTACCTAATTAGAAATTCTATTCACAATTATTTTAAAAAAGGTTAAAGTCCTTCATCATTCTTCGAAAATTTTAAGTCCCATTCATAGGAAGGAAAATTTAATTTAAGCCCGAACCAGTCGTCGACAAAAGAGTTAAATAGATCGCGCCTCTTTAGATCGCGGCTTTCTATAAATTAAGGCTATTACAACTATTTTTATAGCGCTAATCTCGTGAACTTTAATGGAAGTCATAATTTATCGAGATTATGCTCATCATTTTTCATCTTAAGACGAAATGCGTAACAAATTGAGAATGGGTCTTCTCGCGGTATTCCTTTTTTACGAGATAAACAGGTAATAGCTAGGTAGGTAGGTAATTTGTTTTATAATGTGTACAAATCGCGAAAGTTTAAAAAGTTTAAAAATTGTTTTATTCTATTGTAATTAAAGCAATTTCTATTTTCGTCGACACGTTCACCATTAAAGACTTGGAGATTATGGGGCTATTTTAATGTAACTGAGCTTTTTTTTTCTTCAAAATATATATATTTTTTTTAATTTTATGCTCGTTTGGCCATACCAATGCTCGAAACCCCGTTACGATACCATTTCGCCTTATAGAATACCAGGGTTTATTTCGTTCAAACAAGCAATATTTGTGATGAAAACATAGTAAGTAGTTTACAGTTCTACATGTTATATAAGTTGTCCACTAGTTTTGGACTCAAATGGAGCCCTTTTATGAGTTAATCATGCCGAGCAGACGCACCCAAAAACAGTATTAAATGACGTGTATCATAAAGTCATATTGTCGCGCAAAATAACACACAGTTTATGTAGGTACCAATCAGTTTTTTTGGTCTTTTGGTCCAAGATGCACAACTCATTAAACATAGGTTACTATAGGGATGATGCCTGGGTAAGAAAAAAGAAATTATATTTAGTCTGTCAGTCACATATTAAAAAAATAATAGACACGTATTTATTGCTTTATCATAATATTAAGTAATAAAAAATTACGTAGATAAAACACATTAAAGTTGGAGAGTGGAGGCTCTCTACGTCACAACCATAACAAACTACGTATAAAATCTAGCAAGGAGTGACGTCATGACACATTTTAACTCACCGTAATCTTTTGATTACTTAAAAAACTGGCCAAGTGCGTGTTGGACCACGCAGACTGAAGGGTTCCGTAGTTGATAAGAATTAGTCCCAAAAACAAATTTAAAATTGTAGTTGTAATCCCAACAAAAAACGATTTTTGTATGTTATAAAATTACAAATTAACAATTTTTGGACTTTTTCCTATTATTTTGATGTGAGACCTTCCTTCTTGCCAAATTTCATGATGGTCAACAGGAAGTACCCTATAGGTTTTGATTTACTTGCGAGTATCAAAATATGTAGCATAAATAGCCGTATATTTTTATTGCGTTAACTTAAAACCTTGATTTTTTAGAGTTCAAAGGAACATAGACTTAGGTATTTGATATTAATTTCAACTTGATACCACGTCGCGTTCCATAGAAAAAGGGTCTTGAAAGACTGACAACGAAGTGATACTATGAGGGTTCCGTTTTTTCCTTATGAGGTACGGAACCCTAAAACGAAAAAATACGTGTCCAATATTTTTTAATAATCTACATGACCCTATTGCCTTTCAGATGTAATACCAATAAGTTAGGTAACATTATTTTACTCAATCCAGTTCCACGGATCTCTCATTTTTATAGCAGGTATTACAGTACATCATTTGCACGAAAACTGCTCCTAAAATGTTCTATTTTGCTTAGTGCCCATATAAAATCGTTTGATTTAAGTAGTCGGTATCCATTAGAATTTTACGATTTAGCTTCGACGGATTTACGAGGCTTTGGAAGTAGACTTACCGAGGAATTCAATTAAAAAATCTATAATGGGATATGATGATTCAACACTGGTGAAGCGAATATTTTCTCTTAAATTGATGCTCGTTTTTCTTTACCATTTTTCCGATAATATTATTGAGAAGTTTTTAAATGGTTGAAATTACTTTAAACACAACTTGAAATGGACGACTTTTGTCAGCTCAAAAGTAGAACAAAAAGCTGTCATTATCAGGTTTCGAAAGATGGAAGCCAAAACACGAAAAAGTGTATAAATTATTATTTTTATACGTTTTTACCGTTTAACCGCGACCCCTTAAGGTGACGATAAACGACTTTGAATGATTTTAAACCCGGGATCATTTTGGTTACCCATTGAAAGGGTTTTCGATAGGGTTTTTCTAAGCAGTTAATCAAAAACCCATACGATGTAGGTAACCCTTTTGAACCGCTTAAAAGACTATCCAATGAAAGGGTTATCGATAGGGTTTTTCTAAGCAGTTAATCAAAAACCCATACGATGTAGGTAACCCTTTTGAACCGCTTAAAAGACTATCCAATGAAAGGGTTATCGATAGGGTTTTTCTAAGCAGTTAATCAAAAACCCATACGATGTAGGTAACCCTTTTGAACCGCTTAAAAGACTATCCAATGAAAGGGTTATCGATAGGGTTTTTCTAAGCAGTTAATCAAAAACCCATACGATGTAGGTAACCCTTTTGAACCGCTTAAAAGACTATCCAATGAAAGGGTTATCGATAGGGTTTTTCTAAGCAGTTAATCAAAAAACCCTACGATGTAGGTAACCCTTTTGAATGGTTTTAAAGGACCATTTTGGTTATCCATTGAAAGGTATTTCGATAGGGTTTTTCTAAGCAGTTAAACAGAAACCTATGCGATGTGGGTAATGCGGTGTGGCTTAAATTAAGCCGTTCAAAAGGGTTAAGCTGCAACTCTCTTTAAAACGATAACAGCGTAACATTCCGACTTGGAGCAATGTAATATGATCTCTCGATGATGGGCATATGTTGCAAATTGCTAATATGGTTACCCGTACAAAACCCTTATATTATACTAGCTTTTGCCCGCGGCTTCGCTCGCGTGTAACTCGGAAATTATCCCCGGGGAACGTACTGCCGGAATAAAAATTATCCTTTGCTCGTACCCAGGTCAAGGCATATCTATCCGTTAAGGTGTGAAAAGGTAACAAATAGACAGACAGACAAATAATAAATTCAAATAATACTTTAAACATAAAACAGGTTTGTATGATTCCAAGGCCCGCTTGCACCAAAAACCATAAATACAGTTAGCGCTGAACATTTTTAAAACATCATTCCATCCCTGACAACTTCAAAATTAACAGAAATAGAACAATGTTTTCAATTCGTTTAGCGCTCAACGTATTTTGTGATTTGTGGTGCTAGTGGGCCTAAATGTTTAACATAAGAATAATACTTATTCATTTTAATATGATCACCATTAATTTTTGTGATTGACTACCACTGACCCCGTAGCCCGTAAGTGAATGACACATTCAACACACGTACAACGTGTTAACAAAGTTTTTTTTGTGACTATAAATTGTAATAACTTTGACCGAGTAGACCAATTTTAATATGACTATTACTGTATTTATAACCTTTAAATCTCTTAAAAATAAGTACATAAAAATATCAATATTACATGTGAATTTTAAAATCATTCAATGTCCCCTTGAAAAAACGCTGAAACGCGTAATTCTTTATGCCTAACTTAACCCAAAAAAAAACCCAAATGCTAGGTTTCCCTTACAAAATTTTATCCCCTATATCACGCCCTCTAGGATTATTTTCAAAACAAAAAGTAGTCTATGTCTTTTTCTAGGATCTTTTTGGCAAATTTTATTGAAATCAGCTCAATGGTTTAGGCGTGAAAAGGTAACTTAAGACAGAGTTACTTTCGAATTAAATTTATCAAAATCCTATTTAAGCGGACGTCTTCATCATAGTAGCTCCAATCTATAATTTCAGTTCAATCAGTCGAAAATCTAAGAAGATTTATACAAACTTTCATCCCCTATTTTATCCCCTTGGGGGTAGAATTTATCAAAATCCTTTCTTAGGGGATGCTTACGTCATAGTAGCTACTCGTATATGCATGCAAAGTCCCAGCCCGATCGGTTTAAAATTTACAAAGTTTCATACAAACTTTCATCCCCTATTTTATCCCCTTGGGGGTAGAATTTATCAAAATCCTTTCTGAGCAGATGCCTACGTTATAATATCTACCTGCATGCCAAATTTCAGCCCGATCTGTTTAAAATTGACAAAGCTTCATACAAACTTTCATCCCCTATTTTATCCCCTTGGGGGTAGAACTTATCAAAATCCTTTCTTAGCGGATGCCTACGTCATAACATCTACCTGCATGTCAAATTTCAGCCCGATCCCTCCAGTGGTTTGGGCTGTGCGTTGATAGATCACTATGTCAGTCAGTCACCTTTGAGTTTTATATATTTAGATAATGTAAGGGTTTTGTACGGGTAACCATCAAAACGGTACGGGTACCCCTTCATTAAGATAACCTTATCTTAGTGAAGGGGTAACCCTTTTACTGATTTTCAAGGCTAAAACCCATTCAAGGAGTTATAGGTACATGATAAGGTAACCTCATAAACGGCTTACCTACCCCTTCGAAAGACTCTTAACCGGGGTTGTACGGTCCCTATTTTAAACTGAAGATCACGCTTAGACGAGTAGTGATAATGATTTGGAAAAATAAAATTATGTTAAATTAGAGGATTTTAGATTATGTTTATATTACATAGTGTAATTAATAAGTAAAGTTATGTCTAACGCGGATAAAAAACTGATAATCACGCAACAATTATCGAGCGTATTTTCATGAAACCTTCACCATTTTAAAGATAATTTAATTATTTATCTTTCAGTCAATCTGCCTAGCCTTTTCCCAACTATGTTGGGGTCGGCTTCCAGTCTCACCGGATGCAGCTGAATACCAGTATTTTTTTTTTTAAATATTAAGTATTATTTTGTAGTAATTATTTATCAATCAGTATGCGTGTTTTAATATAATACCTTTTGTTTTAACACACAAGCTAACCACTCAAGGCCGTTGGCATATGTCTGCGTCTTAAAAGGAGATCAACGTAGTCAGTACTACGTTCTATATGTATGTAGGTATATATTATGTCCTTGATATTTTTTACATAAACTGTAGTATGTAAATACCGAGTTACCAGACCTCTACCCAACCATATCTAGTAAGTGCAACAGTAACCTTTCCGACGATCGCCATTTACGACTTGCGCCGGATGAAAAACACCTGGTACGGTCTACTACACAATTTACCTTACATTCTAAAATATTAGGAAAATACGCACATTTTTTGTATAAAAGTAGTCATAAAATTCATAGAATATTTTTGACTAATCTATTGGAACAGAGAATACACTTTCTATGCGAAGGAGTATGAGTTTAATTTTGGTCTACCTGGATGAGTAATTTTTAGGGTTCCGTAACCGAACGGTGCCAAACGGAACCCTATTGCTACGCTTCTGCTGTCCGTCATAGATATACAGTTGAAATTTTAACAGGTAGTATATTTATATTGCCGCTATAACCACAAAGAACAAAAAAGTAAGTTAACAATTAAAAGGGATATAGAAGAAACGTGTTTATTTTCTACTAAGTATTTTTTTTTAATATGTTGTGTTAAATATTGTACAGTAGTAAGGAACCCTACGTGTGCGAGTCCGACTCACACTTGACCGGTTTTTTGGTCCTTGTACATGTCTTCGGTGTCTGATTAATAATGGTCCTATGAAACAAAACAAGTTTTAGTATCTTTATGGGATATTTTTCGTACTGAATCATTAGCAGAGATCGGATAATCGGATGCATATTTACCTAAAGTAACTTTTTGGCTAAGAAACTATGGGAGCGGCTTCTAATTTGTTTTCTTAATATAAATCCCAGGATTCCAGAAAATCCGGGAATGCACAACTACACGATACATGGTATGGAAATGACTTCTTAAATATGTTGTATTATTTATTTAAAAAACACCGGACACTTTTTCAGAAATGGGAACGGAACCCTCGGTGCGCAAGTCCTACTTGCTCTTGACTGTTTTTTTCTCACAACAATGCACTATCTACACAACCATTTAAACTATAACAGGCAAAAGACGACAAAGCATGAAAGGCACATTATTCCGCGTCAAACGATCGCAGGGAACCCCATTCAATAAGCGGTGCGCAATCAATCTCAATCAAGTACAGGCAAAGAAATATCTTTACAAATTCTAACGTCAATAGTTAGCCTCTTCAGGAAACGTGAGGATCCTGCACGATTATTCTGTTATGGAGAACTTTCGTAGTGGCCATTGAGTTTGTTGATAGGGATATTATTAGGGAAAAAGAAAAAAGAGATTAGTCAAGATTTTGATTGTACTTAGATTTAAGATACATAGAGAGGCTATTAGAAGAAATGTCACAAAAACTGTTATCCCATGTCTCAGTGACGCCATCTAGCATTATTATAGGAAAATCACATAATAGCCAAGTTTGACCCGAATACCCTTTTACCGACACGTACTGTTGATTTAGCAACCGTCAGATAGTTTGACATATCTAAGAAAATTATTTAATTTTAAGGTAAATTATAAAATAGTAACGAAAATAAATCGTAGTTGAATCAGTCATTTTATCACTACGAGGTTTGCAATGCCACAATGTACAATTCGGCATATTTTCTTCGAAAATTTTCTTCTTTTGATGGACACGAATGTGACTTGACATGCAGGCGTACCACATAAGACTAAACGACTTTTGACCACTAGGACATATGTATCGGATTACGATTTTGTTCGCTATGTCCCGTCTATTGTTAAGAAATATTTAATGTCTTTGGGCTATCCCAACCGCATTAAAATAGATTATAGAAAAGACATAATCCTAACTAATCCTAACCTAATTATAGTGCCACAAACTTATCTGGCCCGGTGGCCAAAATAGGAACCAACGACGCCATTTTGAAATGTCAATCTGCCTGCCATTTGCTGACATATCCGCCATTGGTTCTTTGCTAATCCATTTATTTATTTTTCGTTTAGTGGTTATATAGCTAGTGAAAAATGCCAAAAGCTTTAAAAAGTGATGCGAGGAACAAGCCTTAGATTTTATGAAGGAAGAAGAGTGCCTTCAGACACTGATAATACCGTTCGAAAAATTGTATGAACGCGTAGCTGCCGCTATAGGTTAGCTTTTGGAAATAAATTCCACGAAAACACAACTATTTTGCACGTGCTAGTAGAATTTTGATGATTTGTATGATTTTTTTTTAATTTTTCGTTACTTTTGTTGTAGGTGTTGGGGAGTGATTTGTTAGAAAACTTGTGAAGGAAAAAGAACAGGCAGATGAAACTGGAACAAAAGTTTCCACGCCAGGAAAAAAAAAACCGGCCAAGTGCGTGTCGGACCACGCACAATGAAGGGTTCCGTAGTTGGGATGAATTTATCTTAAGAACAAACTTAACATTGTAGTTGAAAAACATGTTCTCCCATACATTCCAACTGTAAATGTTATTTTGTATTCATAATATTGATAGATTTACCATTTATTTTAAGACCACAGACTTCTTATAGGTTTTCCTGTAATCTACTAATCTACAGGTAAAGATCTATTTTCTGTATTTTTTTCAAAGTTTTAGGCTCAGTAGTTTCGGAGATAAGGGGGGGAATGGTCACTTTTTGTCTATTTTCTTAAATAACTTTAAAACAATTTATTTTAAAATTATAAAAAAATATATTTGAGATCCTCCTAGTAAGCCTTTTCATTTTACATGCCACATGGTGTAGATTGCAAAACTTTTTTTTTTTTTTTTTCTTATTTGCCCCCTTAAAGTGACCTCTATATTCAAAATTCATTTATTTACTTTACACGTCCGTGTTTGGGTCACAGAAATTCATATGGGTACCAAATTTAACTTAATCAGTCCATTAGATTCGGAGCAAATTGGCTGTGACAGACGAACAGACAAACAGACACACAGACACACAGACAGACAGACGGACAGACAGACAGACAGACAGACGGACAACGAAGTGATCCTATAAGGGTCCCTTTTTTCCTTTTGAGATACGGAACCCTAAAAAAAGGCCCTTTTGGTAATATACCTAATCATTGTTATCTGTTTTTTTATAGTTTCAAGACGATATATTGAGGCGTGGTTTAGCTCGGTGGGAAATGGCGTTATGGCTGTCTTATTTGACGCGAGCGAGATAGAAGACTCTCACGCGCACCGGAACTAAATTACAAAATGCATTAATTAAATAAATGTTTAACTAAGTAAGTTACTAACATATTTAAATGCCTTCGATTTAAAAGACAAAAGGTAAAATTGAAGTAGATGATTTCGATCTCGGTGTCTTAAGATGAAAAATTCATGAACATTACACTATGGGGAAAGAAATTCCTACAGTACCAAAACTATTAAATGTGCTCCAAAAAGACATTGATTTTAAAATGATCGAGAAACTTCGGAAAATAATAGGTTTCAATTTTGCATTTTTTATTTGTATTAATCGAAGTAATCACCCATTCAATCAATGCATCTTTGCCAACGCAGTGGCAGTTTATTGATGCCCTTAAAGAAATCAGCTGGACGGGAGGCAACAAATTCTTCAAAGGCATTTTGTACTGCCTCTCAGGTATTGATTTTTTTTTCCGCCAAAAATTTATCCAAATTCTGAAAAAAGTAGTAGTCTGTAGGCGCAAGGTCTGGTAAGTAGGGCGGATGACGGAGAGCTTCCAACCCCAGTTCTTGCAACTTGGAGACCGTCTGCTGTGCAGTATGAGGTCGCGCGTTGTCGTGCAGGAGCAGCGGAGACGAGCAATTGACCAATGCTGGTTGGAGATGTGCCAGCTACTCCATCATTGTGTTCAGTTCTTCACAGTACACATCTGAAGTAATGCTCACCCCGTTTGGTAAGAAGCTGTGATGAATCACACCGGCGCTAGACCACCAAACAGTGACCATCACTTTTCTAGGGGTAAGTTTTCGTTTAGGGCATTGTTTAGGTGCTGAACCAGGATCCAACCAACTTGCTGAGCGCTTGCGGTTATCAAACAGTGTGTCTGTTGAGCATGCACTGCTCAACAGACACACAAATGAAGGAATTTTGAACCACATTGTTACCTGCGATGAAAAATGGATTCGGCACGTCTCGACGCGTACTTCGCGCTGGCGATCATTGAGTTCGTGGGGCACCCATTTGTCAAGCTTTTTTACCTTGCCAATTTGACGCAATTGGACCAATATTATTTTGACGCTAACGTCGAAAGCTGCTGCTTGTTCAGCCGTAGATTGTGTATCATCAGCTTCCACAATCGCCTTTAATTTGTCATTGTCGACCAAAATCTTCGGACGACCGCTAGGTTCATTTTTCAGGTCGAAATTTCCAGAACGGAAGCGTGCAAACCAATAACAAGTGGTGCGTTGGTTTGTAGTGTTAGCTCCGTAAACGTCGTTGATGTTGCGTGCCGCTTGTGCCGCGTTGCTGCCACGACGTTACTCATATTCCATAATTACTCGAATTTTTAACGTATCCATGATGACGAAAAAGATTGAAATGCGATGAAAATGTAACACTAATCAATAAACAAATGACTACTTTTGGAAAAAAAAATCCATGTTTTTAAAATAAAATTAATTTGAAATTAGAATTCTTAGCCAAACAAAAATTATTTTGATTTGAAATGGCCAGTACTGCAGAACGGCAATTTCATAGGTAAAGACCTAATAATATATCCATAAAATTGGATTTCGTTACAAAAAAAACAAACTCGAACAGAAAAATTCTAATAGAACGAAAAAATATTTCAGCGTGCAATAATAACACCGTTTTCCCCCCGACGGGTAGAAAACGGATATTTAGGTTCCAGCGTAGCTAGACCCATTTTTGAGATTACCCCTTGCATTTTCGCAAGTGACAACACTAATCCCTCCCCTCCTCGCTCGTCGCGCCCCTCCTCGTCCGCTCGAGCGTCACCATTCCGCGCCGGGCGAATGGCTTCGCTCCTCAGTACACTGCAAGGCCTGATAATTTAGTGGATCTAGCTACGCTGGAACCTAAATATCCGTTTTCTACCCTTCGGGGGAAAAACGGTGTTATTTAGGTGTCCGAGCTGCGCTAGACCCACTTTTGAGACGTGTTTATTCTCTGCCGGCGCCACATGACGTACTGTGAGCGGTTCGTTAATAAGAGTGTGCGGGTGAATTGGTGAGGACAATGACTTAAATAAAAGTGAAACACTTCTGTATTTTTGTAATAATTTATAGGAAATATATAATCAACATAATTTCTCAGTTTAATGCCATATTTAATCAAATAGGTGAAAATAAAAACGTGAGATTCGGACCGCCTGAGTCCTTGGTTTCATTCCGGATTTCCTTAAAATTAAATTTGAGGAATGTATCTTTGCTCCTCCAATTGCCTCTTATCATAACATCGTCGATACTAATAATATTATTGCGCCACATGTCAGACTTGAATGCAGCTCTAAAGCTGCCGGGGGGGGGGGGGGGGGGAATCTTGAATATTGGCCTCTCGAAAAAGAGTTTTGATCCATCCAGCAATAACTGATCTAGAGGCTGCATTCACTTTACCTTTTGTTGTGATAAACAAGTTTGTAAGGTTTCGCCTCGCTTTTCGTCGCTCTTGTGATAAAGTTACAAGTCTCTTGATCCATAAAACCGGGTTGAGTCTTTCTGGGCCATCGTTTAATAGGCGCCAACCAGCTTGTCGGTATGTCGCAGAATCAGTTTTAGCCCCAAATTTAGGCCATAATGTCACGTGATCATCCTTGTTATCGAAAAATTCAGGGCTGATGTCCAGTAAAGTAAGGTCATGTATCCTTCTTCCTGTACAGAGTAGTAGGATTGCCGCAACATGTGATATTTAAAATATGCTATCAACATTAATATTATAATGTTGAAAATATTCAATTAAGGTGCCTACCTCCCAAGTCGAAGGCTTGTGAAGTGGGGGTTTTGTTAGAGATATAGCTTTCATGACTTACTTTGCAAGTGGGTGTGCGGAAATCGCATCTGATTTCTCCGGGTTTGCGAATGTGGCCACAACAGATTTGATTACAGCGATCGTTCTAGGCGCTAATTTAATTTCATTGTGAAGGTAACAAATTAATTTCGATAGATCACCAGGTTCTAGGTTATCAACTGGACACTTTCCTCGAGACCATGATCGCCACTTTTCCCAGGCATTCTTGTATGTCTTCAGGGTAGATTGCCGCCAGGAGGTTTCTAGAAGAATTGTATCTTCTTTTTGCCAAGACTCCACTAAACGGGCCCAGCCCGAACCCTCCAGACCTGCAAACACAGCTTCTCTGCAGCCGGTGGGGGCGTCCCGGTTTGAAGATCTATCAAATGTTGACGCACGTTGTGAATCGTGAAAGGGGGGCTCAGTGCTCTCTGTTTCAATTCTGCTTTCCAGAAGGTCTTCTTCCAATTCGGTACGACAAGTAAATATGTGCCCGTGCTCTTTTCCAGATGTCGTAAGACTCGCGGTGTGAGTGACGGTGGGGGGAAGAGCCAGCAGAGTGTGTAGTGCCATATTTTGCTGAAGGCATTCACAAATACACATGTTTGATCTCGTACATCTTCGCTCACATATTCCTTCACCACCGCTGAGTGTGAGCTGGCAAAGAGGTCTATCAACGGAGTGCCCCATCTTTTGAATAAAGTTTGTATTATCTGCTTCGACAATGTCCATTCTGGAGCTTGGCGAAATCTCGAGAGGCTGTCGGCTAATAGATTGTATCTCCATGGTAGGTACCGGACGATTAAGTGTATTTGATGTTGCTGTGCTGTCTCGAGTATGTCCATTGCTAGCTGCAGCAGTTTTAAAGAATTTGTCCCCCCTTCTTTGGTGATGTACTCGTAGGTTGTCACAAATCGGTTTTCTGTTTGGGCTAGTATTGTCTGACCCCTGTAATTGTATGCCACTTCTTGTAGGACTACTTTTAGAGTCCACAATTCTTTGCGGTTGCTGTGCCACGATTGTTTACCGACAGTCCATGTACCGCTTAAGCTCATGTCGTTTACTGTGGCTCCCCATCTTTGGTCTGAAGCATCTGTTGTTACAAATACTGTGGGGTCTTGTGGTGAACTGGTGATGTTTGGTCGGCGTGATGTGACCACCACTGGAGTTCTTTTGCTACATATTTTGGGATGTGAAATTTCTTGTTTTTCTCGTCACTTGGGAGTGCATTTGCTCCTATTTGGATAGGTCTGCAATAAAGTCGACCCAACGGAAAGACGAATGATGCAAAGTTGAAGTTCCCTAAAATGATTTTTGCATTGCGCCATGTCCACCAATTTTTCTTCAGAGTAATCTCTTGTACATTAATAATTTTTTGAGTTTTGGGCAATGGAAGGCATTTGAGATTTTGGTCTGTTTTCCATACAATTCCTAAGTATTCTATTATTTTTGTAGGAGTCGTGATTGATTTTTCTAGACCTAGTCTTTCACACACCAACCCAAGTACACGAGATGTCATACTACCTGTTGTATCTGCTGTGACAGCACATATGGATTTGTGTGCATAATCAAAAAATCATCTAGGTACACTATGATGCGGATGAAATGATTAGCTAGCCAATTAGAAATGTTTGAAAAGGTGCATAGAGCGATAGCGGCAGCATTTTTTCTATTTCTTGGGACATCGCCGCAGAAGTTTCTGTTTGATAATGTAAATAAGTTTCATGGCTGAATCTGTATGTGGGAGGACGAGTAACAAATGGTACCCGGTACCCGGATAATATTGATAAGATATTTTTAGGTGCCCCAAGTGTTTCCCAGGTATTAAGATGTTTACGGACCTGCCCTGCGCGAAATTTAGTATTTTTCGTTTCTACTCCGCTTATCCGGGGCTCGTTTAGTTTAGTACCGAGATCTTTCTGGTTTTCGGGCTGCCGTATTTTTGTTTTGGTTATTTTGTTGAAATCTCTCCTTGGCTTCTGACGCCGAGAGTTGAGAACGTCTGTCTCTATAGACTCTTGTTGTCGTCGCTGAGATAGGTGTAGCTTTCCGGAATTTTCCGGGAAAAAGCTTCGCAATGCCACTTGCTCTTTCACCAGTTCCAAAAGTTGTGGTTCAGCAAAAAGACAAGTTTCCGAAGGTGGTATTGCATGGAGCAGGTCCCCCAAAATTTTAATTCGTGGTTTGTATAAAGCTCTTCTTTGTTGAATAACTTCAGCGCGTTTACCACAGGCGTATTGCAAGAGAACATTTTCGAAAATCTGAATGAGGGTCTAAAAATTTTTTACTGACGTATGATTTTACTGGGGCTGGTGCGTCTTCATAATTATATCAGTTGGAATGTTCGACGTTGTTGCAAAAGACCGTGTGTAACTGCACCTAGGCATAAGTCCATTTTTTCCAGCACCGATACGAGTTGCCAGGAAGGAGTCACTGTAGCTAGATTGCCGTTTACTTTCAGAGCCGTAAGCGCCAGCGATGCTTGGAATTGCTTTTGGACTTCGGCATAACGTATGTTTTGCCAGTTTTCGGAGTTAAATCTTTGGCAATCGAATCCTTGTTTTACCAGCATATCATCTGCTTCCGTAATTTTTGCCTCAGTTTTTTTGTTCCAGGATTAAAATCTTGCAAGGGTTCTTTATCCACATATTGTCCATCCACGTCCTCGTTCTGCTGTGGTTCAGTAATGAGGGGCGGCGCATACCAGTTATTCCCCTCAAAGTATGGAGCAGAGGTTTCTCCATTGAAACTTTTGTTAGAATCTGGAGTTAGCGTTAAAGAGCCTTGGGAAGAATTCAAGGAGTGGGAATCTTTTTGAAGAATTAGTCTCACGTTTTCGTTCGTAGTCTGCGCTATAGAACAGAGCTTTTCTAAAATTAAGTTTTGTTGTGCCATAAATTCATTAATTCTTGGTTTTTTAGAGGGGGCAAGAGGTTCTGGGCTATGACTATGCTTTGTAGCCCTTGAGCCACTGGCATTGGGGGATGTTTCAATGTTAACCTCTTTCAAAATTTCTGACGCCTCCTGGCGTGAAATGAGTAAGGCCTTTATCATATTGATAGTTTCACTGAATTTATTATAAGCTAGTACCGGATGGACTTTCGCCATTATTGTTAAGGGAGCATAAATCAGAGCTCGATGCAATGGCCAAATCGAATTCTCTTAATCTTTTTGTAGGGACGTTCACTTAGTGTAGTTTCAGTACTGTAGGCCTTTGCCAGTCTGACCTTTGGAATGGCAAATCGTAACCTGCATTCTAAGTCCGAGGAGATTTTTTCACCGAAAAGGTCATTGTAGGAGGGTTTGTTGATAACTCAAGCTCTCCAATTATCAGAATCTGCACAATATTGATGAAGAAGGCTTCTTCTGTTGTCGGGGGTCTCCACTCGGTCAGTGCACCCAGCGTGTGGGATAATTTCCGACATCCACGCGGGTGAAGCCGCGGGTAAAAGCTTGTATTACATAATAGCCTGTCAGTAAAATCCTTAACAATGAGATTTAAAAATATCTTAAAAGTCAATCTGGCAGACAAAATGACGCTATGGGAAGAAGGTCTAAACATATTCATAAACATGTCTATATGTTATAAACTATACAACCATCTATGTAGGCATGACACAATGGTGTTGAATCTCTTTCAATTCTTACGAGTAGAATAATTTGAAAGCTAAGCATTTCAAGGAAAATTCGTAATCCGAAATCATATTCGTAATTAATATCATTCGTAATAAGAAATCCGTAACATACTAGTATCTTACGGATTTCTTTAAACTGACTTATTAAAATATTTCCGTGGCAGAAAATTCTTAGTTCGTTGAAAGGAGAAATTTATACTTAATACCTTTTGTGAGATAGATAGAGATGCAGAAACCAAATAGTAGATTATCTCCAAGACAACCTAAGTGTATTCATTTATCACTTTCAAAATCGTAACATAACAGACGTATAAAGATTTGTCTGTCCTTTTATTTTTATACATATGTACAAATATTTCATAAAACCCGAGATCGCTGGCTTAGCGCACTCACAGTTAGTTTAATTAAATAATAAAGATAAAACACGGTCTTCAGAATAGTTTAAATAACTAATTAAACTTTAAATAAAACCAATACACTGAAAGACTTAACTCGAGACGAAGTTGTTTGTATTTAGATTAACGTCTGAAAACGTAGTTTAGTTTTAATAAAGACTTGCCGTATAATCTAAGTGTTACTGCTAAATTTAAAGTCTAACCTTAACGAGTTTTCATAGCTTCATTAATTTACTCCTAGCTTCATTTTAATACAAGTTATTAAAAAAATAACATTGAAAATGTCACATGGCGGAAGAGTATCGTCACCGAGGCAGGCCTTTTTTTTTGTGGATGGGAAGTCATCAAATGTCTTCTCCCGCTCTGGGCGGAGCGGGAGGGCGTGTCAGACTTTTACTGACTAAAACCCACCCGTGTTCCTTCAGTTGCCCGTGCCAGGGCCACGGTATCTCTTTCGAACTACCCGTGACCCCGGCGGCATCGGCCCTATTGGACCCCGTCACTGCTGACATCTCTTTGAGGCGCGCTTGGAACACAACGCGCCGTCGACCCGGGTCTGGTCCTTACCGGACGGCTAGCTGCCCATTACTCGTCGTCCGCAAGCCCGCGCCTAAGGTGGCCGGGAATCGGCGATAGATTCCCGCCGCCCAGGGCGTCTCCGGCGGCGGCTAGGGGCGCGAGGGCGCAGCTGTTCACCAAGGCAGGCCTAGGTACCGCTGACGTGATGATTTGGATGCTTTCATGATGGATTAGTCAGAAAAAGCAACACATAGAGAAATTTGGAAGAACTTTGGGGGAAACCTTGGCCCATCATGGCTAATAGTTGTAACACAGTTTGCAAATGAATGTAGCTATTAACGAACACTAAAATTTTTGTGAACCTGTTTTTGTTCCAACAAAATATTTAATTTTGATTTGATCATTAAGAAACTACAAGTTGAAGAACTACCCTAAGTGTTAACATGTAAGTAAAGTCTGTTAACACGTATTAATTAACAACAAACAAACGTGGCCTTTTGAACCACAATGAACTTTAGAAACTTATATACACGAGTTAGTCAATGACGTTCTCTGGTTTGAACCCTTGGCATTTCAACTTGAGTGTGGGTGGAAAAAAAAACATGCACGAGTTGAGTTAGATGTTATCTTTACTAAATGTTATGATACACAGTATGAACCGTATTTAAGGTTAGCAGTTACCAGAGCGTATCGTCCTACGCAAATTGAAAATTAATTCATGGAAAAGTGGTTTTTGTAACAACATAAGACTGACTGTTGTCATAATATAATCAAAGTTATGTAGATTTCTCAGAAGACGTCGTGATAAGTGGGTTTTGATAGGTATCTTGTAACCATATTAAATTGTTAAAGTTTGTTTATTTGAAATGCAGGTGGTAAAATTCCGAACAAAGACAGCTTTGGGTCGGATGGACTGTCCAAAACTTAGGATAATTATGTCAATGGTAATCAGTACATTCATTTTAATTCTGTACGAACGCGGCCGCTGACAAAAAAAACAGTCGATCGTCCGCGCCCCGTGACGTCAGCCGGCGCATGCACACGTGTTTACGAACAATGCCCATAGCGACGACAGTTCTTGGAATCTTGTAACACTTGATTGTTTATAAGGATGCCAGATAACAGGACTCTATGGTAGTGTGTTTCGTTTAAATGTATGATTGTTTATATTTCTAGAATTGGTTGTAAAGAAGAACAAAGACAATTTTTAGCTTCAGAATTCAAAGAAATGGCTCTAAAAACAAGCGATGACCTATATGTTTTATGGTTTAAAATGCATGGTGTGTTAATTCTTAACGTGAAACATAAGTAAAACCACATACCACAGTACAATATTTATTATTTACAAGCATCCCAAGTTAAGACAAAAATTGTTGACGGGCGGAACTTTCGCGCCCAGACTAAATATTATTTTTATACTTAAATCTGATACGTAGACTAAAAATATTGGTACCTATGGAAAGCTTATTTCATGCCCCAGCTTAAGTATGTTCGATGATTTGAAGGAATCACAGATGAAATCAACGTAATCAGACTAGTACGACACCAAACCATTCATTCAGTTATGTTCTCAGATAGTATAGGAAGAGGTTTAGGAAAATTAATTAGTAACAACCTGGGTTATTCTAATCAAAATTATTGTATGCCAGGGTCAACCTTCAAACAAATAATGGCATTAGTAACGGGTAAGGTGTATAATCCTAAAACCAACATTACTGTATTTGTAGGTAATAGTAGTCGGGTCAGGAAAAATGAAATCACTGACTGTGTAACTGAGTTGTTAAAGTTAAATTGTAGAAAAATAATATTGTGTGCTTTCCCATATTTTGAAAAATTGACAAGTAGACAAAATAATTATATTCATATGCTTAATAAGCATATGCAATTCTTAGTTAGTCATTATAGTGACAAGCTTGTGTTTTTTGACACCAATAATTTTTTGGAAACTTTAAAATCGACTAGGGATACTGTGTATCTGCCTGTTAGTTTTAGACACATAATAGCAAGGCTATTAGCTTTTTGTATAAACTCAGACATAAATAGTATGTCGAAGTCTTGTATTATTAACACCACAATGGTTAGTAATAATACTAATAATAAGGTGGTGAGCCTGAATAAATGTAGCTCAAATGCTATAAATATTTACACAAATTGTACGAAGGAGGTTCGATGTCCCACACTCACTAGAAGCTCATTGCCTGGTGATGATATTGAAGTCTTGGGGTTAACTCCGGATAGTAATTTAAACTAGTTTGTAAGACAACAGAAGGTACCAGTAAGAATATTCTTATACCTAACAACAACAAGGTGTCTTCTTGCTCTAAAATAAATAATTGTCGAAAAGGAGTTCAGCAGAATGCCTTGAAATTATTCCATCAAAATATTCAAGGTATTTCTTCCAAATTATTAGAAATTGAAATGTTTTTAGAAAAAACAAAGTTTGACATTGTTTGTTTTACTGAACATTGGTTAAAGGATTACCAAATGCTAATTAATTATGAGAACTATAGTGTGGGCAGTTGTTTTAGCCGTAGATCTATGCTGCGTGGAGGTTCTCTAATTTTGATAAAAAATTGTTTAAAATCTAAGCAACGTAATGACATAGTTGGTTTATCAGTGGAACATTGCGTCGAACTATCCTGTGTTGAGCTGGATAGGCATGTTGTAGTGTGCGTGTACAGACCCCCTAATTGTCAGAACTTTTCTTTATTTGAGTCAATAATGGAAGATGTACTAGCGAAACTTGCATCCGGTAATAAAGCTGCAATTTTTTGTGGTGATTTTAATATTAATATTCTGGAAAATAATTCAAATAGCAGGAGATTATTAAGCCTTTTTAAATCATTCAATTTATCTAATATTTTTACAGAACCGACTAGAGTAACTCTCACTTCTGCTACTTGTATTGATAATGTTTTCTGCGATTGTGATTATTTAGATAAAGCCATCGTAAATTATTTACCATCTGATCACAGTGGGCAAACAGTAACTTTTAAGTCTAAAACAACTTTGCAAAAAGTGCAAATACAATTTAGACCAATAACAGCTGGCAAATTAAATAGATTCAATAGTGCCCTAGGTAATAGGTTAAATGTTCTGGGCCATAATATGGACGGAGCAAATAAACTATATGAGGATTTCTTTTCAGTAGTGCTCACTGAATTCAATAAAACTTTTGAAAAGAAAACAAAAAATATTTTCCCTAACTTTTTATTTAGTGACTGGGCAACTAGAGGTATTAGGATAAGTAGGGAAAGATTATTCGAATTGTATGGCCTTAAGCCTTACATTAACACTGTGACGTTCAACAGGTATGTTGCTACATATTCCAAAATTTTTAGAAATACTTGCAAAATAGCTAAAGCCCTGTATATTAGTAACAAGATCAAATCAGCAGAAAATAAAGTAAAAGCAGTGTGGAAAGTTATAAATAATGAAACTAATAGGAAAAAAATACGAAACACGGATTTTACATTGGAGACTTCTCATGGTGATATAAGCTCTAACTTAGAAGTAGCTCAAGAATTTGTACACTTCTTTACAAATATACCATCTAAAACGACGGAAGCTTTAAATTCCTCACCCGATGTCTCAATTGATTTATTAAGAGCGAACGTTCCAAGCTGCCCGGTTGAATTTCAATTTAAACATATAAACCCCATGGTAGTTAAAAAAGCTTTTCGGCACATTAAAATCAAATTGACCGAAGATCTATGGGGAATGTCTATCAAAGTTTGTACATCCATAATCGAGACTATAGCACCATACTTAGCATTAATATTTAATTTGTGTGTGGATGAAGGAGTCTTCCCGGATTTAATGAAATTTAGTAAGGTTATACCACTTTTTAAATCTGGGGACAGTAAACACACCAACAATTATAGACCAGTATCCGTGTTGCCGGTATTCAGCAAGGTATTCGAAAAGGTAATGCTCGATCAAATGCTTAATCATTTTAACACCAACCAAATCTTGCACGATCAGCAATTTGGTTTCACCAAAGGACGTTGCACGACTGACGCGGGTGCCACTTTATTAAAACACATATTTTCAGCGTGGGAGGAGGCCCAAGATGCCATAGGAATCTTTTGTGACCTCTCCAAGGCATTTGACTGCGTAAATCACGAAACCTTACTCTTGAAACTTGAGCATTACGGACTAGATAAACTTGCGCTCAGTTTAGTAAAATCTTATTTAAATGATAGACAGCAACAAGTTCAAATAAATGGTGTCAATTCACTCGGTCTAAAAGTACAAATGGGTGTTCCACAGGGTTCGATATTGGGTCCTTTCCTCTTTTTAGTATATATTAATGATCTACCCCATTTATTAAAAAACCAACCACAAATGGTGTTATTTGCTGACGACACATCCTTAATTTTTAAGATAAATAGACGTGCATCAAATCTTGACGACGTAAATAACGCCCTACTGCAGATCCATAATTGGTTCACTGCTAATAATTTAGTATTAAATGGGAAAAAGACTAAATGTGTAAGATTTGCTTTACCAAATGTTAAAAGTACTGATTGTGACATAGTATTGAATAAAGAGAAACTAGAATTCGTCGATAAAACTGTTTTCCTGGGGATCACGCTCGACTCAAGGCTGCAATGGGGTCCGCATTTAACATCTCTTGCAGGACGGCTAAGTTCAGCAGCATATGCGGTGAGAAAAATCCGTCAATTCACTGATGTAGACACCGCAAGGATGGTCTATTTCAGTTACTTTCATAGTATTATGTCTTACGGTATTTTACTATGGGGACGGGCTGCAGACATAGAGTCTATTTTTATTCTGCAGAAAAGAGCCATCAGAGCAATATATGGCCTCCGCAGGCGCGATTCTCTAAGGGAACTGTTTAAAGATATTAACATCATGACGGTACCTTGTCAATATATCTACGAAAACATCATGTACGTAAGGAAAAATCTAAATCTTTTCGGTAAAAGAGGTGAAGGACACAATTATAGGACTAGAAATAGGGACCAATTAGTTCAACCAGGTTTCAGACTGGCTAAAGTAGACTCATCCTTCATGGGGTACTGTTTAAAATGTTATGATAAAATACCTCCCCACATACTCCAGCTGAATGAAAGGAAATTTAAATCTTGTATAAAACGCACACTATGCAGCCAGGCATATTATAAGTTGGGGGATTACATCGCTGACAAAAATGCTTGGCTGAATGCTTGTCCTGCTCCACAAGGACGCATTAATTAATTGATTAGCATTCGGATATATTGTTGGACCTGCTGAAGATTAAGATGAGAGAAAACTTTCTTTGCATTGTTTAGATTCAATCTCTTAGTATTATATAATTGCATAGCACGTGTGAGCACTATGTAGCTACTATTAAGCTACCTTTTACTGGGTACGTCTTTCACTGACTTGAGTGTGCCCTGGCGGTTGAGAGTATGTCATGCTCACTCAAATGTCTCGCTGATGGTGGCGTGTGTGTTGGATCATTAAGTTCCCTTCAAAATGGTTGAGCTAAATGGTGCTGATCCATGCGTCATGTTCGTGAACGGGCGCCGTCAGTTGGGACTGGTCGTCTCTTAGCTGCCATGGCTTATTTTTAATTTTAATATTTAATTTAGTTGTTTTAGTTATTATCTTTTTATTACGGACGCTTTTTAACGTGCACGTCTTTCTACATTGTTCTCACATGTATATTTTCAACTTGAACGATGGAACCAATATTTTGTAAAAATATTATGATTTAAAAGAGTGTCCGTGGAGTTTCTTGCCCGTTCTTCTCCATAGGGATCTACTACGCTTTGGAATGGGCAACTAGCTTCATCTTTCTGACTGACCGACCCATTGACAATTCAAAAGTGCCTGTAATTGGTTTATTTGAAATAAATGCTTTGAGTTTGAGTTTGAAACATTTTCAACAGAATTAGAATCAGAATCAGAATTAATTTATTTCTCTAGTTTTAATATAACATGTCACTTAAATATAATTAATTTTACAAAAAAGGTACGTGTTTCATTTTGTCCGCGGAGTGGAAGCTTTTGAAACCTATTCTGGTTGTTTCCTCGTATTACACGTTTTTATATATTATAAATCTAGGTGAGGACAACGATGAAGCAATGGGGATTAGCCCCAGCGGCTATCCGCTTATTACCTAATGAGTGACGCTACTGTCATAGCCTACGATGTCGGAAAGGAGCCAGTCGTTTGAAGAGCGGCTTGTCCCTATCTTTTTTATTAATGTATTGAATTTCACCTACTCTAGTAGCGAAAAGAAAGGGATTGTGTTGCCCGTAGCGCGTGTACGCCGGGCCCTGATCTTGTAACCCTTCGATCGACAGAGATTTGAGACGTTCTATCATGTCGCCGTGGAGATCGTGCCACGGGTCTTGCTGTAGTATTTCCCAGAGTAGATCGGTGTCAGTGCGTCTGGGTAACCGTGCGGCACTCTTCAATGCCATTTTATACTGCCTCTCAAGCTTGAGGTGGTCTGTTTTGCTGTACTTCGGTAGTAGTTATATTACTCCGTAGTCTATCACTGGTAATAAGCATGCTTGAATGACTAGCAGCTTTACGTCCACACTTAGCTTGGAGCGGTAGCCGATGATGGGATATAGCGCTCCTTTGACTCTCTTGGCCTTTGCGATGGTTTCTTTGGCATGTTTATTCATCGAGAGCCTTTTGTCCAGCCAGACTCCTAGGTATTTTATTTCTGGTTTGAATGGAATGCGTTCGCCACATATTTGAACGTAGTTGCGGTAACCTGTGTTCAGATTGTGGAGCCTCGGCATTTTGTGCGAGAACATGATGCATTCCGTCTTATCGACGTTGCATTTGAGGCCCCATTTCTTGTAGTAGTCGATTATGTCGATGGCAGCCCACTCTGCTCGGCGCGTAGCGTGGTCCGGTCTTTCAGCTGCGTTAAGTATACATAGGTCGTCGGCGTACTGTGACAGCATCTGGCCTGCTATTTTTTCATTTGGTAGGTCAGCCACATAGAGGTTGAAGATCGTTGGGCCGAGTATCGTTCCGTGGGGCACCCCGTGTGGCACACATTGCTCCGTTCCTAAAGTAGTTCTGAAGCTACCTCTTGTTGTCCTGTCGCACAGATAGTTCTCGACCATCTTTACGATGTTGTTGCGAGCTCCAGCGTCGATCAACTTTCGACAGAGACCTTTGCGATTGATTGAATCGAAGGCTTTGCTGAGGTCCGTCGATATCATGGCGACGCTATGGCTCTTGTCCAGCGCATCAGCGATGTATTTTCCTGTACGAAGGATTTGGGTGGCGGTGCCTCTGTTTCTCGTGAACAGCTGGTGACTGGGTATTATTTCGCTCAACTCTGTCTCGATGCGATTGAGTATTATTCTCTCGGCCCATTTACCCATGATATTTGGTAGGCTGATGGGTCTGTACGATTTGGGATCACTGAGGTCCTTACCCACCTTATGCACAAAGATACATATACTGGTTTTCCATCGTTTTGGGAAGTAGCCCGTCTCGAGTACGTAGTCCATGATAAGTTTAAATATTGCGATCATGGTCTCGCCGCCCAGTTTGAGTATGTCGGCTTTGATGCCGTCTGGTCCAGGGGCTTTGCTGTTCTTGAAGCGTCTAAGAGCTAATTTGAGCTCGTGTTTTGAAGTTTGATCGACCGGAGCAAATAGTGTATAAATTTCAGTACATTCGTCACTTGCGTCGATGGTGGCTTCCTTGACTATGGCGGTGTCGACCATTTTGTCGATGACTTCTAATTCACTGCAGCAGTCACTAAAATGAGGTAGTTTCATGGAAGGCTTTTTCATTGCTCTTTGCACGGCCCACATGCGTTTCCGATTATCTTCAGTATTTTCGAGTAGCTTGGTCCACTCAGCGTCTTTATATTGGATAATTTCTTTAGCCAATTGATGCTTGCAGGCGTTGTATTGCCTTCGTGCCATTGTCCTGAGGTCGGTGTTGCTGAGTCGCCAGTCACGCTGCTTCTTGGCGTTGCGTTCGGCTATTCTTTTTCTTATGTGTGCTAGGAGTCTGTCTTTGGGGTCCACGATTCTCAGCGGAGCCAACTCGTCTAGAGTTTTGATGATGACCTTCTCGGTTTCTTTGATATACATTTCACAGTCGACGTTTGAGGAGATCTTCAGTTCTGAGTTCATGTTGTTTGCATGCAGCTCTTTGAAAGCTTGTCTGCCTTCTTGACTGCTTTTTATTCATGTGAGATTGCGACTCATAGGTTGTTCGTAGTCGCTATCGATTATTACATCCAGTGTCCACGGGAGGTGGTCTGATGAAATACACTCTCTCTGCTGGCACTTGAATTCCAGTAGTGAGTGATCGTGGTTCACGATTGCTATGTCGAGTATGCTATTTCCTAGACTGGTGGGCCAGGATGGTTTGCCGGTGTTAACGATTCTGACGGAGCTGTGTTGGATCGCATCTCGGAGCACGATGCCCAAGCCCGCGTCTCTGTTGTGATTAAGTTGTCTCATGCGTAGATTTGAGTCACCTATGATGATTGCGCTTTCGCCGAGTATCAGCGTCTCGAACTCGTCAACGAGGTCACCCTGTCTCGGTATCGGTATGTAAATGCCTTTGATTTTGATCATGTCGTTGGTTGTATGATTAGTATAGTTACTTAAATCTGATACCTATGGAAAGCTTATTTCATGCCCCAGCTTAAGTATGTTCGATGATTTGAAGGAATCACAGATGAAATCAACGTAATCAGACTAGTACAACACCAAACATTTTCAACAAACATCATTCGAACCGTAACGGTCGACGGAAAAACACAGAAAACACGTATTAATTGGCTTACCGACATGAATCCTGTTGTAATTCTTGTTTAAAAACTTATCACTAACACACACAAACAGTTTTTACCTGCTTTCCTGTAACACAACGCTAAAATACAATGAGATTATTGACTGAGAAAAAACACTTCCACTCTCGACTGACCGAACGATGAAATGACAGAGTAAATAATATTTTTTAATGTCATAGACGAGTCGCAGTCAGTGTTGACGTATTTCAAATCGTTCGGAAATTGATAGTGCATCATAATAAATCGATATTACTGCATAACAGTGAGGGAGCAAGGCTGAAAATAAAAAAAAGATTTTTGTGGGAACAAACCATACCACGGACAATCTACTGTTGGGAAACAAAGTTCCTGCGGTCGCGCAAGTGGGCCCCTCAAATGCTATCTGCACCCCATGTGTGCATAAGGAAAAGCCCCGTTACATAATAGGTATATAAGCTTAGTATTATATATATATAAACGTAAAAAAACATCATCCGGTGGAAAAAAAATCATCCTACGTAACTACGTAGGATGATTTTTTTGTTGTTCCCATAGGTTCACAACTGTGAACCTATGGGTTCGCAACTAACCCCCCTCCCCCCTCCCCCTGGGGTTTTGGGTTTATAAATTAGTAAATAACTGCACTTGAAGAGTTAAATGGATCTATTTAGGAATTCAAGCCATAGTCTCTATTTTTCATAATTTCGCGTCTAACCTCAAAATAAGCTTACACTACAAATTCGGAGATGCTACTTTACCCATAAAACTAGATATTATTAACAGAAAACAACTTTAGTGCACCATCTGTCATAACATAACATTGTTACGAGTATCTTTATGGACTAATACTTGCTTCTTATGAAAAGACCGAGATAGCCCCCAACATTTAAGGGCCCTGTTGAGTGTTATAGACTCTAATCAAAACGTTTAGAGCATCCGGCTCGAAGGACCAGAAGATGGCGGGCGTTAGTTGTTTAAAAATACTTATACTTGAATGTCATGGGCGAAGGTGAAGGGCAAACAGGGGTACATTATTTAAGAGTACAATTAGAAAATAAAGTCGTCTATAATAAATAAATAACAATGCAAATGTTGTCTGTTGTAAAAAAGGCTTTACATTTTATAAGTTCCGAAACTTTTATACAAATATTATTTATTTTAAAAAAAAATTGAATTTCGTTTTAACCTCCATTTGATCGGAAATGTTCCGTCTCTTTTCCTTTATATATCTAAACGTGTTTCGCATTGGCAGTATCAGAGCTACTCTATACTAACGTAACATCTTCAAGCTGGCAATCGATTTGATGTGCGGTGTTCACACTTACAGCACAACCTTATTTAGGTCAGTTCAAAATGTAGAATAAACCTAGAACGTAGGTTTTAACCCTAGATTACTACTCTACGTCGCAGAGGCGCTCGCGTTTTTGATATATTGCTCTCTCGTTTTATCCTTCGCGCGTACGGCATTCACGTTCAAGGACATCTCAGTCATCGCCAGCACGTGTCGCAGGACGGTGGTTGCGTTACGGTAAGTGTGCTAGTTTTTTTTGATATTACTGCCCTTGGCGCTCCAAAGACGTATGAGTAGCTTGTATGTAAGTTTTGCGCTATTAATGAAATTATTTTGTTAGTGTTTTTTTTTGTATTATTAGTTACTACCTGTGTGTTTTATCTTTTTTAGGTACGTTTTGAAACTTCAACATCATGACTAGTAATAAAAGAGTTACGGAAGATATAATAGCTAATTGGCTAGAAGAAAGCGACCATAACAGTGATGATAACTTTTCGGGAGATGACTCTGAAATTGAAGATCACGTAAGCGATGAAGATGCTCAGGATGATGTAGAAGAAGGATACATAGAAGATGAAACTATAGAGAACTCCAGTGACAGAAGAGCTGAAGAATCCGTGCCATGTGTTGTCCCAGAAAATAGTGAGACTTTGGAGCCGTCCAGTGCTGATCACCGTATCCTTGTCCCGGCGCGTCGAACATTGAAAGGCAAAAACCAGCACTGTTGGTCTACTTCTAAAGGTGAAAGTCGAAGTAGAACCACTGCAATAAACATTGTGCACACTTCTAGAGGCCCTACTAGGATGTGTAGAAATATCTTTGAGCCTAGTTTGTGTTTTGATTTATTCATCACGGAAGACATTGTTGGTGAGATAGTGAAGTGGACAAATGTGGAAATATCTAGCAAAAGACCTACTGGAAATACCCACGCTACCTGCAGAGATACATGCTCCATAGAAATAAGAGCCTATTTTGGTATTTTGACACTAAGTGCTGCAATCGATGAAGATCGATCGGAGGAAGTGGCGCCACCGCCACTGTAAACAACTAGCTCCGTATTTAAAATTATTAAAAAGTAGTAATTCACCGTAAAAGTGCCTAAAATTGTGACTAACTTATGCAAAACCGATCAATAGTTGCTAGATAACGTTTGCAGCAACTCTGAGTGTGAATTCTGTGAAAAAACTTAATCTGTGACTATGTAAACAAACAGTGGAAAGATTAGTGTAAATAAGTCAGTGGATAACAAAAACTGAGTGATATAATCATTGCGGTTTATTGTGAACTATATTTTCGCTACAGTTTGTACCTTCCTGTTGTTAATAATCTAATGGAACTCCAATTCAAGTGCATTTAGAAAGTTGAAAATTTTCAAACTGTCATATGTTTTTTGAATCAAAACCGCAAGTCATATACGTTTGAAGAGATACATAAATTTAAAACACTGCCATCTATCGTCGAGTGGCGGTATCACGTCAAACTGCTGTCACCTACATTTGATGATTTACTGCTGTCAATCAATAATTACGCCATCTAGTTATACGTCATTGAACCAAGTTGTATACACAAATAATTCAAACAAAGGCCATAAGATGCCAGCACAAGTAGTATGTTACAAATGTAAGAAAACTGTTGACATAAAAAAAACTGCGTTGTGCTCAGTTTGTAACAACAGATTTGAACCCGACTGTGATGGTTATCCGGAACAGACGTACCGATTAATGAATCAAGAATCTAAAAAAAAATGGCGCTGCAAGATGTGTATTAAGAAAAAGGCTACCAATACTACAGAGCCATCCAATGTAACAATGAGAAAACCACCGACGTATCCTACTGCCAAAACCCCTCTGCAAACTCCCACAAAGATGAAGCAGTCGACTCCTGAGCAGGATTCTCATGTACTGACCGATTATGATACATCTTACGAAATTGACACTACACCGAACCAACTCTCAAAAAGTGTAGACGGTACTACCACTAATATATCTTCAATGTCTGAGTTGCAAGATACAATAACCCAGCTGACTATAAAACTAGAAAGCACGGAATCTGAGCTAGAAAATACGATATTAGAAAACAATGATTTTAAAAGACAAGTGAGCAAGCTGACTCAAAAAATTAATGTCCTAAAGGCGTTATGTCATTCTTCGACAAGCAAAGAAAGCAGCCCTCTATGCAATGACATAAAGAGAAGATACTCTCGTTTAGGTGAAATCGTGTCTTCCGCTCCCTCCTCGCCGAGACTTGCTACAAATGCTGAACGTAATAATAACTTTAGATATTTACATCTGCAACAAAATATCTCAGCCTTACAAAAGGAACTACAAATCGCAGAAAATGAGATGAAATCTCTAAATACACAAATACAGGATCTGAAGCAATCTCTTATGACTACATCAAAACCAGAACAGATTTTTACAGCTAATACCAGTACAACAAACCCAATTGGCGCAGACCTAGAAAAACACATATTCGGGAAAACAATATGGATTTTTGGTGCGCAGCAGTGCGTCGGTCTGGCAGCTGCTCTTATGGATTCAAGAAAGACTACACAGTATGAAAAGTATGAAGTCTTCGCCCACACGATGCCAAATGCACAGAGCGACACAATAATGCAAAACTGTACCAACATAAAACTACAACCAGATGACAAAATTGTAATATCTTTAGGTGAAAATGACTATAACATGGGACATGTATTATATCAGTTAAAAATTATATTACAGACATTTTCTAAGAATAGTATATTAATATTAAACGTTTTAAAAAGTAACCATTTAGACGTCGACAAATTGAATTATCGCATAAAAAATATTTGTAAACATTACAAAAATTGTCATTTCATGAATTCCATACACTGCAACGTATCTGACATTTGCAAATCAATAAATTACATAATAGACTGTGAATATTATACTCAAAAATATTTAAATCCAGCCGAGCTTAGAAAACACCTCGCGAGTAGCAAACCAAGACTAAGTTCTTTGCCAAAAAGGGAGACAAACCTACCCAAAAAAGGAACTATTCCCTTTTATTTTAGAAAAAGGAATAATAGTGGAACTGAACAAAACGTAAATTATCATCTCTCTTCTGAAGAGCTCAGAAAAGGTACTATACCGTATTATTTCCCCACACTTAAAAAGAACGATACATTTTTTCGTACCTAAGAACACAGCACCTACATCACACAACTTTAGGATACTCCACCAAAACATTGCTAGTGTTTTACCTAAACGGGAACTACTGGAGTTAACGTTACAGGAAATGCATGACCTACATAATGAACCCCATGTGATTTGCCTCTCCGAAACATTTATTAAAAAAGGTCAGGAGAACTATCTCAAGCTATCGGATTTTGAAATGGCAACAAATTTCTGCAGAGAAAAACACAGAGGTGCTACTTGCATTCTAGTAAAAAAGGGTCTACACTACAAAGAATTACAGTTTATAAAAACATATGCGTCTGTAAATACGTTTGAGGCATGTGGCATAGAATTAGAAAATAAGAAATTAGTGATTATTTGCTTATACCGAACACCTCAATCTGATCCTAACGAATTCTTAACTAAGTTAGATAGTATCTTACATGATTTATACAAAAAATATAAATCTAGAACGCGCATAGTTTTAACCGGTGACTTTAACCTTAATACCTTGAAAAGAAGCAAAATCACTCAAGATTTGCAAGACTTAGCAAACAATCATAATTTAAAAATTCATATTGAGGTAGCTACTCGGAAATTATCTTGTATAGACCATATATTGAGTAATATACCTGACGCAATCCCAGCAGTGCTACCACTCCATCTCTCTGATCACGATACAGCGCAAATGTTAAGCTTCCCTTTAAGACTTCAGACAACAAGAGCCGCAATATACCATATTTACAAAAGAGACTACAGTCTAGATAATATTCATAAATTCCGTGAATGCTTACAAAATCTATCCTGGACCGATATTTACAGGGAAAATGATGCAAATACAG
Organism: Cosmia pyralina; assembly: GCA_946251885.1. NCBI lineage: Eukaryota > Metazoa > Arthropoda > Insecta > Lepidoptera > Noctuidae > Cosmia > Cosmia pyralina. Next base: position 22,346,249 of record OX276346.1, read on the forward strand.
CATTCAGCGCTTTCCATGAATTGATATGCTTATTTTACAATCTCTGTTTTCCAAAAGTTAGGGTTAAGGTAAACTTAAACAATAAAATAAAGCGAACGTGGATAAGTAAGGGCCTAAAACAGAGCTCTAAAACGAAGCGTTTCCTACGATATAAATATTACAAGACTAAAAATATAATAAACAAGAGTACATATACCTCGTATTCAAAACTATTACAAAAGTGTATCTACAATGCTAAACGCAATGCTAACATAAAGTTTATGAATAATAACGACAACAAATGTAAAGCCGCATGGACTGTCATTAGAAGCGAAATACACACGGACCCCAAAGACAACATTGACCACATTAGAATTGACAACACCATACTTACCAAACCAGCGGAAATAGCCTCTGCCTTCAATAGTCATTTCACAAAATATATTCCTACTCAAAGTTGTACAAATAGTTTCCACAGTGAGTCCCTGACTGCTAACTCAATGTTCCTCACACCTACATCCGAAAATGAGGTGACGAAACAAATTTTATCGTTAAAAAATACCAACTCTGTAGGCTATGATGAACTTAACACCAGAATTATTAAAACATGTGTTAATGAAATAAGTGGGGTAATGACTTATCTCATTAACCTGTCCTTTTCACAAGGAGTCTTTCCTAACGCTTTAAAAATATCTGTTGTCAAACCGATATTCAAAAATGGTGGAAAATGTGACATGAATAATTATCGCCCCATAACACTGATACCGATCATGTCAAAAATCTATGAGAAATGCATGTATCAAAAAATAGTTAACTACTGTGAGAAATTTAATATTATAAAAAAAGAGCAATTCGGTTTTCAAAAGCATAAGTCCACATCCTTAGCCATATTTTCACTGTTGAAAGAAATATTGACCAATGTTAACAACAAACACCTAACGACAGGCTTGTTCTTTGATCTGAAAAAGGCATTTGACTTGGTTTCACATGAAATATTATTACAAAAACTAGAGACCATTGGTATTAGAGGACTGCCGCTTCAGTGGATATCGTCGTATTTAAATAACAGGCAACAGAGAGTCACTGTCACTAAACTTAATGAAAGTTGGGACATGACTGAGTATTCGTCTGATTATATATGTATTAAACGCGGCGTTCCCCAGGGTAGCATATTGGGGCCTATCTTATTTCTACTCTACATAAACGACATTGTTAATGTAACCAATCATAAATGCTTTCTTTTTGCCGATGACATTTCCATAATTGTGACTACCGATAAAAAATATAAATCAATTAAGGATCATGAAGCGGACATAAATAAAACAATAGACAATCTAATTAACTGGTTAAATAATAATAATTTATCTATTAATCTTAACAAATCAATATATATACAATTTAATCAATCCTATAATAATACATTTAATTTTAAAATGGACATTCCAAAAATTACACAAGTGGCACGAACTAAGTTTTTAGGAGTAGTAATTGACGAACATTTAGACTGGAAAGCACAGGTTGATGCTGTATGTAAGAAAATAAATAAATTTGTCTATGCTTTGAGACAAATAAAAAAAGTCACTAATATAAAAACGGCTGTGATGTCATATCGCGCATATGTTGAGTCCTCACTACGGTATGGACTAATGATGTGGGGAAATAGTACTGACCACAATAGAGCATTTGTCGCGCAAAAGAAATGTTTACGAGCTCTATACGAGATTCCATCTGACGAGTCATGTCAGCCAATATTTAAAGAGCTTGGCTTGCTACCGTTACCTTCATTATATGTATATGAAGCATGCATGTTCGTTCAAAAATATAAAGAACTATTTAAAACAGCAGAGGAAGTAAGCTCTCGAAGTCGGCGTGACCAATACAGACTTGTGCTGGATGCGCTGCCTCGATCAGCGAAATATAATAAAAACTCTCTGGCTATGTGTGTACGTCTCTATAATAAATTACCAAAAATGTTTAAAACATTAAATTGTAAATTATTTAAAATCCAATTATATAAATGGCTCAGTATTAATAATTTCTATAGCATTAATGATTATTTTAATAAGAATTTAATATAATATATATCTCAATGTCATGACGTATCTTTAGTACTTAAGTAAGTTTGCATGCTTTAGTATTAAGCAAAACATGTTCGATCTAATATATATTTTTTTTTTTTTTTAACACCTTGTATACCATGTTTTACGCAAATAAAGAATATCTTATCTTATCTTATCTTATCTTAATGAAAGATAACCACCTAACTGCAACTGAGCTATTTGATAGCACCTTTTCAGGGTCCAGGTATTTAGCAGTGATGAGCAGGGAGCGTTTCAACTTTCTCACGCGTTGTTTGAGAATGGATGATAAGACTTTGCGTCCTGCCCTACGTCAAGAAGATCCCTTTATTCCAGTCAGGAAGATATGGGAGATGTTTATACAGCAGTGCAAGTCTAACTACACACCGGGAAACTACCTTACAGTAGATGAACAGTTGGTTGGATTTCGAGGTAGGTGTCCCTTTCGAATGTACATTCCAAATAAACCCAACAAGTACGGAATCAAAATACCTATGATGTGTGACAACGGTACGAAATATATGGTTAACGCTTTGCCATACATTGGAAGAGCCACCGACACCGGAGGATTACCTCAGGGAGAGTACTACGTAAAGGAATTGACCCGTCCTATACATGGCACTAATCGTAACGTGACATGTGATAATTGGTTCACGTCTGTATCGCTGGCCAAATCACTACTTGCTGAACCATACAAACTCACGCTTGTTGGTACGATAAGATCTAACAAACGGGAAATTCCTCTAGAAATGAAAAACACTCGGCGTCGACCTGTTGGTACATCCATGTTCGCCTATGATGGCCCTTTGACTTTGGTTTCCTACAAACCAAAACCAGCTAAAATGGTGTTCCTGTTATCTTCGTGCGACGAAAAAGGGCTCATAAATAATGAAACTGGAAAACCGGAGATAATCATGTTCTACAACCAGACCAAAGGTGGTGTAGATACATTGGACCAAATGACTTCCTCTATGTCATGCTCAAGAAAGACTAACCGATGGCCAATGGCTATTTTGTATGACATGCTAAATATATCTTTCGTGAATGCATTTGTTATATATTGTCATAATATATCAACAAAAAATGAAAAACCCCTGAGTCGAAGACAATTTATGAAAAAACTTAGCACGCAGTTGACTACTGAATGGATGCAAAAAAGACTAGAAGCACCTACGTTGAAACGCAATATCCGAGATTATATCGAAACCATCCTGAAAAAACCTTCCGATGACTCTTCTGTAGAAAATGAGGGTCCACCACCGCCAAAAAAAAGAAGATATTGCTCTTATTGTACATCTAAAAAGAAGAGGATGTCCAAAATGACGTGCGCCAAGTGTCAAAAATCGATCTGCGGCGAACATCAAGTTCATGTTTGTATCGAATGCATCTAAAATATTTTTTTTGTTACTTTGTTAGTTTTTTTTAGTTAATTACTTCATTATTTACTATTTTTTAAGAGAAGTGTATACTTTCAGATCTTTTTTTTTTAGTTTTTAATGAGAAGACTGTTTAATTACCTAAGTTCCTAAAATTTGTTCCTAAGATTTATTTGATTAATGATTTTATAATAAAAATATATAAATATTATTTAAAGTTGTGTTTTTCTCTTTTTAGTAATATACACAATTATATAAACAGTCAAAACATATAAATATACTTATAGGTTTTGAATAAATCATTAGTCAATATGATGCGCCTCGCGGGCGTATGAGTAGTTTCTTTGTGCGTCGCAACATGAGTAGTAATGTAGGGTTAAGTACTTATTGCATCCCTCTTAGGGCTGGGTGATGGGCCTAAACATGATAATAGTTAATCAAAATTGTTGACTTGGAACGCAACCAATAAGCTGCCCCACCTGTCATCTGTCAATTTTTGTCGCTGTCTTTTTGTCTTTGATATATTGTTGAGATCAAAAGATACGTGGATCTTTTGGTCTCTTCTCTAAAAACTCTGTACAAGTTTTATTACAATATATTATTGTTCAACCAAGTTCCACGTTCTTTATTATTTTACACAGTTAGTTAGTTTCCTACCAAAATGATAGGTTACAGCACTCCAGCAAAAACATAGGTCCGTAGGTTCCGCTATCATCAAATCTTTGATCAGACCCAGCCCTCATAATTCGTCAAAAACCACGTACGTAGTTTCTGCATTCACTGTTCCTTTTGTCTTATAATATTTCCTAGAAAAATATCTGGGTATAATTATACCTACTAAAACCTACATAGCGAAATTCTCAGACACTCAGAAGTTGTCGCGTCCAGCACAAAGCGGTTGCATTCCGGGCCTGAGGCGGCGATACGACGAGGAAAGGATTTTCTATTGAACAAAACTGGCTTGTTGCTACTTACACATTTTCGCATTCGAATAAAAGTATAGGTAAGACACCAACCCACTAACCAACCTTAATAATAAAATATTTACGGTAATAACTGTTGTCTATACTAATATTATAAAGAGGTAAAATGTGTTTGTTTGTAAGTTCGTATGTAGAGGGTAATCTCTGGAAATACCAGTCAGATTTGAAAAATTATGTTTGCATTTCATAGCCCAATTTTTGAGGAGGTTATAGGTTATTTAACATTACGCTATGACCCTTAGGAATCAAGCAAAATGAATAAAAGTCAGAATAATAGCGCGGGCGGGCGCCGCGATGCGGCTGGGTGGAACGGGAGGAACAAGAAATTTCACCCGGACAAAGTCGCATAAGTAAGTTTATGAGAAATATTCTTGTTTAGGTACCTAAGTCGGTTAAAAAATTAGCTAACTTACGCTCATATCTAATTTGGTATTTATATCAACTGTGAGCCTATTAAACGAGTTTCTATACATACTCGTACTTCCTCGAATGCGTTAACGCTAACGTTCACTTACCTACGTCAATTTTTTTAGAATAATTTGTAGTTCACAACATTGTCACCATACGGCGCTTATTCAGTTTCAATTCAAATTGAAAATAAATCCTTATTAATCAAATATTTTTCATGCTAACTTGCATAACAGCTCATGAGTTGGAACTATGTCATCATCTGCATAGTCTTTTCCCAGCAATGGTGGGGTCAGCTTCCAGTCTAATCGGATGCATCTGAATACTAGTATTTTACATGGAGCGACTGACTATCTGACATGTACAACCCATTTACTAAGTAATATGATACCTCTTGGTAAAACTGGTTGTCAGACGTCGGGCTTCTGACGACCCGTAACGACTGTCAAAGATCCAAGAATGTTAGCCGGGACCAACGGCATAACGTGCTTTCCGCTATGTGAAGGTTACCGATCCACGGACCAACCGTGGTAAGCACAGCTTAGATGGATTGATCAATCCGTGTGGCTGTTATTTTAGTCACGAGCCCCTGAATTGGAAAATGAGTTTGAACTGTGTGTGAACCTGAAAGGGGTTGGAATATAGAAATATAATACAAACGGACAGACCAGAAACAATCACGTGAATAAAGCTCTACACAAACTAAAGCAAATCCCGCGCGGGATGCCTGCCTAGATACCTCTCGTGGTCCTGAAAACTCTGAATAACAAATGGATGCATTTAATTTGGAGAGGACCGTTCTATCAAATAAAACTTATATGGTTCCACAGCTGACAGCAGTGTAAATTATAAATTCTGATATAGGATATTAATCAGAAAAAGGATAGGAACTGAAACACTTAAAAGCTGCTAAGGCAACAGTAAAACATTCAATCTGCCTAGCCTTATGTTGGAACTTGCTTCCAGTCTAACTGGTACCAACTGAATATAAGTATTTTATATGGAGTGACTGCCTATCTGACCTCCACAACCCAGTAACACCGAAAGAGATCGGAACATAGATATAAATATACAAACGTACAATCCAGAAACATTCACGTGAAGCGAATCCCTCGCGGGATTCGCGTAATTTTCAATTCTGCGTAATTCTCATGCAACTATTCTGACAACAAAATTGTATGGAGGTGCTCAAACTGGCGCGAATAGTTACTTCCTAATCATTAAAACAACATACACGGGCAGTCGCGTCCCGCTTTCCGCGCAAAATTCACCTCAATGTGACCAGAGCTTAAAACCATCAACAATCATAATCATGAACAAAACTCGTGAGGCTTGTCTAACAGAAATAACTCGAGTAAAACCAGCATCAAAAAGCAAGTAATCTATAAAAGGCTCCCCACATGTGGGGTGTGTTTGATGTTCTTTGGTTTCATCTGATACGGTCCGATAAAAATAATGGCTTGTAATATTGAAAGACGGCCTCACTTTATGAAGCCGTGTATTTTTTATCAAATTTCTATTTGATTACACTTTGTACTGAAAAGGATTCATGCGTGGTGAGTGATCGCTGAAAATAAGTTAGATATCCTCATTTTACTGTACGTAGCCTGTCAACGAGATTAATCCTTTGAACAATATCCTGTAGGTACCTACCTACCTACTTATCCTATTATTCTAATGTTAGTAAGTAGCTTTTCTAAAGAGTTGTTTTTAATAAAAACTGATTTTTAACTTTATAAAAAATCATAAAAAAACAACTCAAGGTAAGAGCACCTTATCTAAAAATTTAACTAAGTACGAAAATTCTGACACGAAATTCGTTTCTAAAAATTGAAACTTCAAATTCACATTTATTAGATTTTAAAAGGCAAACAGTGTTCCAAAGTTTAGATTGAAAAAGTAAAAGGAATGTCTAATAATATTTTCATAAAACATGGCTGGTTATAGAAAAAAGCATCTAGATGTAGGTAATAGCCTTAACGTACGAGTGTTCTGATAGGTACGAGTAGGTACGTACCCGCAGGTGAATCTATTCGTGAAAAGGGTTCGTGAACCTTCGTCGATGCTACGGTGCGTTGAGTTGCCGCTAGTTATTATTCTATTCGAAAAAATAAGAACCAATAGAAAATTTTATTTTAAAAATAATAAAATAGAAGGTATTTCATTTTATAATATAAATTTACTAAGTTTAGAATATTACGTTTGTTTCGTCTGTTTAGTCTTACGAAAGTTTACATTTGAATAAAAAATAGAGATGAAAATAAAGTCGGGTTTTTTGATAAAAATTATGTTATGAACGATGAATGTGTTTGGCATACAAAATGAATTTGGAATTCGGTTTGCTGAAAACGTGGTTGAAATTTACCTAAATAAAATATAAGAATTTGAAATAACAGTCTACGTCTTCTTTTTACCAGACTGCGCAAGTCAAAGATCATATGTTTTTCACGCGTAGGTATCTATGTATCTTTGTATCTATTTGCATATTAGATATTTTACTCCATGTGCGTACCTATCTACTGACTAAAATTTTATTAAAACTAAATAAAATAAAAAAATTGCAAAATACAAAAAATATTATTAACATAATGCGCTATAAAGATTGCCAAATTATAAATAGACCAACAACTGTTAAGAAAACCGCATCCATCAATATATGTAACAATACGCCTTTCCATTTTTCATACAAAAAACCTGTCAATTTATTAACACATCCCATCTACCAATATTTTTTCAACCATGGTAAACCAGCGGTGCGCCCCACACACTCATCACAAAATAGATAGGTACAGAAGGTCAGCTACATAAAACGAGCTAAACGCAAATAAACGCGACACGTAGGTACAGTCACGAGCATAAATAATTACAATGGACAGTTTGGCAATAAAATCTGATTTCATGATTCATTCTTAAATATCTGTTCTCAAGAAGATAGTAAATATGTATATGTGATCATCTGTGGAAGGCTTACAAGTAGCGGCACAATTATGTAACATCAAAGAAACACCAAAACTATCTGACGTGATAAGGGACGCCAAAATATAGGATACCTCATAGGCTTCAAAAAGATGTGTTACCTTTCAGAATGCATAAATATCGAATATGTCTTGCGTTACGAATATTTGCTTACTCAGTTCAGTTCAGAAGAATGCGATACCCAGATGTGATCAAAAATATCTGACATCACTTTGGCAGCATAAAAACCTGACAGTATATAGGGTAACTGCTGTAGTAACTGGCCACGCGTTAGTCATTGGCCACTCACTAAAAAAGAGGTAGAAACAAGCTAATGTAAGCAAGCAAGGACCAAAACAATATTTTTCGTCCTTTTCATTCATGAGCTTACTTCTTCTCCTTGTTTCTACCTCTTTTTTATGAGTGGCCAGTTACTAAAGCGTGGCCAATTACTACAGCAGTTACCCCACCGTTTGAGTTTTCTTCTATATCGCAATGAGTGCAGCTCATATTGGAAAAATACTTGACGTCTCACTGCTTACAGTGAGACGTCAAATACCTGCCAAGCGTCCGGGTTCACTGAACAAAATTAACGCGACAGTCGCGTGTTCGCGCGACGGTGACGATTTGGTTAGGACACGGCCTATGAGTTCGGTAGGTATAGCGTTTCCGTTCATTGCATGGAGTTGATTTTCTGTACCTACTTATCTATTTTGTGCTTTCATACGCGGAATATAAGTACCCGCATTGCGTGAGCAAGCAATCTATTGACTGTGTAATTTATATTTTCAGGGGAATTTTCATGCTGAGACTTTATTAAGATAATGATGAAAATTCTTGCGAGCTTTGCAAGAAAATTCATAAAAAAATACTGACTCAAGAAGGTGTAAACCAAAAAAACGACGCGTCTAATATAATAGGAGGATTGACATCCACCCACCTATGTATCTACAGTCTATTTAAATCCTTGTTTCAAATTGACGCAACTGAGAATTAAAGAAGTTTTTCCAAAAAATAAATAGGTACCCAGGGGTGTTTCCATTATTGGAAACTTAATTACGAATGCACTCTAAATATCTACCTCCATTGAAACTGAAGTTTACCTACCTAGGTACCTCTCGTGATGGTCTTGAAAAATCTGAATAACAAATGCATGCATTTAGTTTGGAGAGGACCGTTCCTACGAAATAAAACTTTTATGAAATAAGTGTTAATTATAAATTCTGATGTAGGTAGGATATTCATTAGAAAAAAAAGCGGCCAAGAGCGTTTTTTTTTCGTGATTACAGAGTTGGTCCCATAGTGAAAGTTGTTCATATTCACCTGTGAAAATTTGGCTAGTAATAAAAAAAATTACTCTGTATGTGTAGGTACCTAGGTAGGAACTAAGAAATAAGTGTAGTGATAACTACAGCGAGAAAAAGTATTAGTAGGGCACCCATCCAATTGTTCTTCAGTTTCAAGTTTTTTTTTTTCATTTGCTGGTTCCTAAAGCATTGACAAAAACTCTTCAAGGTTGGGTTGCACTAAGGGCTACGTTATAGTTTCCTTCAAAGTTAATATGACCATAGAATGACTACCTGCTGTTGCACCATCGGAGCAGGAACATGACATTCGACGCGTCTGACAGAAGTGACAGATATTTAACAATATCTTTAACCAGCGAAGCGTGGGCAATTAAGGTTACAGTTAAAGTTATGACGTCAGCTAACAAATTGTTAATTGGGACAACCCGTTTTTTGTCTAACAGGAACTTTAACAAGCGTGGGTTGCACCATCTTCCTTTAACAATAAGAAACATCGAACTGAAGGTGCAATGTTTGTTACTGTTAAAGTACGTTGGTGCAACCCACCATAAGAGACTAGTACGTACTTAGGAATCCAAGTCACCCTAGAAATACAGGAACCTATCTCAGACCCTTCCTGAATAATAAACTGGAACCTTATGATTACACAAAAGCTTATCAATTTCCCGCCACCATTTTCAAAGTCAGGCCGAAGCCTGAAGATCTTTTCTTATCACTTTTTACACGAGAAGGGACACAGTCTTGAACTAATCGAAAGTTGCTTTGAATATCTTTTAGGTCCTATAATCTAGATAAAGAAACACGAAGACTTATACCCGTTTTCATAAACACTAGGCAACACCTAAAAAAAAACGCGCTGTCAGATTTTCAACGCTCGGTTTAGCGTCGAAAAGTTGAAAATCCAACAGCGCTATTTTTTTAGGTTTCGCCTAGTGTAACTAAAAACGGGTACAAGAGTTCTTTGCGAAGCCACATTTAAGTATCAAGGCCTGTTTAAATACTGAGATAAGGAGTATCTGAAAGACATTTGCCTACTTTGGAAGCGAGATCTGCGTGTAGATTAACGTGATTAAGTAGAACACCAAAGAAATTAATTAGTGGAGGGACATATTTATGTTCTATCCTGAAAGTTAGGTATTTTTGTGCGTGTTTAATTTTCACTAGTAATCTGAAGAACTGAAACTGAACTGAACTGAACTGAACTGATGAAGAACTGTGGATCCTTAATTTGCTTCCGGGAGAGAGTTATTGTTTTAACACTATAATTTTAAAAGTGCACAAATATTGAGCACGCCTTTTAGACACGGGCAGGGCATTCCATAACCGTATTGCTTGAACTGTAATCCTCGTGTTTTATAATCTCAAAACAAATATTTTTAACCGGTTGAAATTATTTTCCACCCCTGAAATACGGATACCCTGTTAAAAATAAAAATTTCTGAACATTAAAACCAACACGTTTACTAATAAATCTTGTTAAAATATATTACTAATTTAATTTTCACATTAAAAAACGCCGCTAGTTATAACCTAAATATGCTAATTAAAACCGACATTTAAAATGACGGTTCCCGGGATCCCAAATACGACTAGAATGAGCCCTCCAGGAGGGCTCCCAGCACTGCACGTGTTAAGACTATGTGCACTAAGGACAATGGATCATACTGCGAAGAATTTTCGCCAAGAGTGCTATCAAAGATGGAAGTCAAATAAATTCTACCTATCACAATCCAAAGTTGAATACAGCTCTCATTGAGATATACTCGTAGGTACTTAGGCATCATCATCAATATTTCAGCCGAAAGATGTCCACTGCTGGACATAGGCCATTAGTACTTAGATATGTAACTAATTAATAAACAACTATTTCTACATTGACTAATCATCAGAAGCTTGTAATAATATTACTGTAGATATACAGGGTGGGTCAAAAATCGTGGGTCAAACGTAACATAAAAAATAATTTAAAAATTGGTAAAATTAATTAAAAAAAAAAGAAAGAAAACTTGTTTATTCTGCACAAATAAAACGCACAATTGAAAAAATTAAATTAAAAATTACAAAATACACTCAAAAGCAATGTGAGCAAAAGCTTCATATTCAATTTTGATTGATATGAGACCAAGACAATTTCAATTTTACAACTCCACTCGTTGTGTCACTATTAAATGAAAGCAAACATGCAATAAAAAGTGGAAAAACAATAATTTTATAACAAAAACAACAAGAACAAATTAATCCGTGCGTCGTATCTGTGCAAGAAAAGGTCGTTGCTCAGCAAAATGCCGTGACGTCGGACGAGCCTATCGACAGCGGCGCTGATTTTCAGCAACTACCTATCGAATGACGCAATGACGTCCCCCCTGTGTGACCTAATAACTCGGGTAAGTTCTATTCACAGAGATACGTACGTGTGAATCTAGCTGAACATTAATACTAATATAAATAAAGAGAAATATACAAACAAAAAAAAACATGTCAGTGCGTAACTTTTATAAATAAAATAGAAATAAGTACTTACTTACACATATTATGGCCTCAATAGTAATAAAATATATAAAAAAATATACTAAAGAATTCCCTAATAAAAACATTGAATTGTGGTGTGCTTCTATTTATGCCATTTTACCTCTACAGTTAAATATTATGACTTCAATAAATAAATTGATCCATGTATAAATGTCATGGCTAAGTGTAATTAAAAAAGATAAGTAGGTAACAATAAAAAGATATCGAAAAAAGTGCCAATACTCGTCAATCATAGTACCCACTATCATAAATGCACATTTGTAGTGAAGATTTAGTGAAGAATTATAAAGGCAACTAAACATCGTTTATTGTTTTAAAATAGGTACCCATTGTACTTAATAACTTTTGAGGATATCAAGTTAGGGCTCTACCAAAAAAGATATTTTTTATGCAAACAACCCCAACTATCGACCTGTTTTGTTTGATCCACGATTTTTGACCCATCCTGTATATAGTGATAATTACTTTAGTGCAGATATGAATTAATAGAGTATCTACATAAACCTTCCAATCCAAAGTATGCTTACCCGTTACAACAGCATGCAACTCAATAATGTACTGAGTTTATTACAATATTGCACAGTAATGTACCAAGTTCCAGGGCTGCCTTCAAGACAATATATTTGTAGCATAAGTTACGATATCAGTCCAAATAATGCTTTGAAAGCAAAGGAGGATTTCGCAACACATACCATCAGGCCTGTAATTGTCCATGGGTTAGGCAGAGGTATACTTTAGCATTTACATTCACATTTTTTCAGTTATTTTTAAGTCCCATGTAATAGGGGGTGAGCCTATTGCCAGCAAACGGGCACTAATTCAGACTCCGAAACTCCTGATGAAAACCCAATAACGTTTCGCCTGACCTGGGAATCGAACCCAGAGCCTCCTGTGGCCTTAGTGCGAGTTTTTATACTTACTCGATCGCGTTTACGTTAACGTTACCTTACGTCAATTTGTATGAAATAATTGTGATTCCCATTATTAGTCACCAGACGGCGCTTATTCAGTTTAAGTACAAATTGACGTTTACGTTAACGTGATCGAGTAAGTATAAAAACTCGCACTAAGGACTCTGCTCAGCAGTAGCGTTTTCGAATCCTAGTCATCTGACTAGCCTTTTCCCAACTATGTTGAGGTGGCTTCCAGTCTAACCGAATGCAGCAATACCAGTATTTTACATGGAACGACCGCCTATCTGACCTCCACAACCCAGTAATTGGGTAATACGATACCCCTTGGTAAGACTTTCAGGCTATTGACGACCCGTAACGACTGTCAAACATCCACGAGAAACAGCCGGGACCAACGACTTAACGTGCTTTCCGAGGCACGGAGGAGCTCGGTATGTAAAGGTCACCCATCCACGGACCAACCCCGGCAAGCGTAGCTTAAGCTGATGGATCGACCCGTGCGGCTGTCATTACTTAGCCACGACTAATCCTAGTGTGGAAGCTAACGTTATATGAATATTGTAATGCGAAACCACTGTACTTTAGCACCCGTCACTTTTGTATAATAGCATTTTTTTTTGGGTAGAATATCCCCTTTGTAATGTATATTTGAAAACACCGAAGTGCGCAGAAAAAAAAATTGCCGAGAAAAAAAAAATTTTTTTTAAGGTCATTGTCAAACGTCTCGAAGGTCAAGGTCAAATAAATATACAATTTTTGTATTAAGGCTTGAGCCCCGCTTCGCGTAACTCCTATTTCTGGGTGGTTTAAAAAAAATAACCCCGCCATCCCCTTCGAACCTAACCTGTCCGAGTCGGGGTGCCCCAAGTCCCGAGCTAGCTTCACTCGCTCTTGCATCTTAAGTATTTCGTGTGTAGTATACTATATAATAAGTTGACATAAACTTGCGCATTGTAATATTTTGCGAAAGTGTTTTGCTCGAAGACATCAACACGCTATAAAATTGTGAAGTTTCGAACGCGCGGGTGCTAAAGTACAGTGGAGCCTATAATGCTTTCTTAAACAATAAAGTTTGTAATATTATTATTTTATTTACATATTGAAAGGTATTTTTATGATCCAGGTCCTATTTTGTAATGAGCGATAGGCTAGGTTGATGGACAGTATTTTTATTACGAAGGTTCATTTTTATAGAGGGTCTTGTAAGATAGGCACTGGAAACGACGGGCTTCTCAGTCCAATCTTTGTATCTTTTTATACAAGAAGGTACCTATGTAGACTGATATCTATAGGTACCTTCCTTTTCCCATAACGACAAATCAATCTGCCTCGCCTTTTCCCAACTATGTTGGGGTCGGCTCCCAGTCTAACCGGATACACCTGAATACTAGTATTTTATATGGAGCGACTGCCTATCTGACCTCTATAACCCATTTACTTGGTAATTCTATACCCCTTGGTAAAACTGACTGTCAGACTTTCGGGCTTCTGACGACCCATAACGACTCTCAAAGATCCACGAATAACAGCCGGGACGAACGTCTTGAAGTGCTTTCCGAGGCACGGAGAGTCTCTGTATGTAAAGATGGTCACCCATCTACGGACCAACCCCGGCAAGCGTAGCTTTACCTGATGGATCGACCCGTGCGGCTGTTATTACTTAAGCACGAGCTCCTCAAATCCTATAACGATGATATCTTTATAACAGATAACGAACAAAAGTCGAGTTTTGCAGCAGTAATAGATACTATGAGGTCTGACTCTTGCAAGAGAAGACTTAACTCAAGACGAATGAATCGGAAAGATTTGACTTTACGCCTAGTATCAGTCAAAACAACACTTGTAGGGCTTTGACGAAGGGGGCTAAGCTACAATAATATAGGATGAACTTTCGTAGGTACATTAGTACCTACGAAATATAGAATAGAATATAGAATATATATTATATATTCTTGCTTTTATTAGTTTTTCTCAAGGAAAATGTGCTCATCGTGCTCACACTAATCCTATTATATTTCGACTTATCTTTTCTTCAGAACAAAATGCTAAAACTTCAAATTCAAAAGTAGTTCGACACTTGTCTGAATGATCGAATGTAACTCTATATAGGTATTTTCAGCCTGTACAACATAAGGCTGGCCTTTTCATGAAACCTTTCCAGTACCTACCTAAGTAGGTACTTGGTTATTTTTTTAACTGTCGAGGTGCCATTCACGATAGGGCCATTTGGCGTGGCTCCAAACGACACAAAGTCAAAGGAGCGATTGGAAATATAGAGTTTTACATCACGCCAATGGATTTAATATTCAGGATCAAATTTTGGATGTACATCACGCCATTTGGCGCGATGGACTGACCGTGAATGCTCACCTTTAAGCGATGGATCTCCCATTTTCCATAACTATACGTTCACTCCGCTTTCAAATACTCCAACTATTTACTCGAGAGAAGAGCATTATAAATCATGACAAAATAACTCTTACACACTTTTCTTTCAAACTCTTCTTATAAGCAAGAACCTACTTAAACTAGAAAATCATTACCTACTAAAATTTCAGCAAAATATTTTGTTCGAAACAAGGAAGGTCATTCTCCATAATCTGACACTCCTGTCATGTTCATCGATATGCATGGGTTGGACTCAGTTGACGGTCATCATATTTGTGCGACGTAAGGAAGTTCACTGCTTAGGTACAGAATAATAATATTACAGTAGTACATCTTCATAGAAAACGGCCGAAATGATGCGCTTCGAAGTCTGTGTATACCAGTAGGCAACAGTTCGAGCGCGCGGCAGTTACACACGGACGGACGCGGATTTATCTACCGAGCGGCCGGAGGTAATTAATTCAAGGTCACTGCCCAGACGTACTACTGTAACTTTATTATTCTGTGGCTTAGATAAAGAACTGCAAAATATTCATAGGGAAATCTTTTGATGACGCTGCGAACGATTATGACGAAATCTTTAAAAGTCCATCTTTAATGGAAACTTTAACTTTCTCAAACTTTAATGGTTTCGCCCTTTCCCATTAAAGTTTATTATTGAAGTATAAAAGTTTGAGAGTTTTAATTGAAGCTTTTGGTTAGCCAATCATTATCGCAATCTTTAATCGACTTTTAAAGTAACAGGGTGTCGGTACCTTTAATATTAGTGTATCGTACCCTACTTTCAGTCCTAGTAATTTCAATAGCTAGTTAGTATGGTAACCGCATAGGTTTTATAATGAAAACCAACACCTTACACTATAATAGACACTTTATTCTGATGCCGCTGAAAAACAAGTAAAAATTCCGCTGCTGTCAGTACTTATGCATAGGGTATTAAACCCTACAAATAACTATCTAAGTAAGTAGGTACTTGTGGCCTGCAGGATAATCTAGAAAGAAAAAAAAACTGGCAAAGTGCGTGGTGTTAACCTAAGTTAACACCTAAAACATTTAAGTTAAAATTAAGTTAATTTTGTAATTGAAAACATGTTCTCCCATACATTGATGTACGACTAAGTCACGGTCAATTCTCTAACTGCAAATGTAAATTTGTAATAGCAAAAAAATATTTTTTTTATGTGATAAAACTAGAAAAAATAACGATTTTCGGACTTTTCCCTTTACTTGTGCTGTGAGACCTTGCTTCCTGCCAAATTTCATGATTGTAGGTCAACCTGAAGAACGCACGGCTACAGATCAAGCTATACATTTCCAGTATAAGCTGATCTCGTATTGTATAGGATTTCCTTACAATGAGAGGTCAGTGTAAACAGGAAATGCATAGCTTGATGTGTACCATATAGGTTTTGATTTATTTGCGAGTATCAAAATCTGTCCCTTAAATGGCCGTATTTTTTTATTGCGTTGACTTAGAAGCTTGATTTTTAGAGCTCCAAGGGACCGTAGATCTAAGTATTTGATATTAATTTAAATACCTCCACGCAATTCTGAGAAAAAGGATACCTAGGCAGACTGACATACAGACGGACAACGAAGTGATCCTATAAATGTCCCGTTTTTTCCTTTTGAGGTAGAGAACCCTAAAAATCACAAAAAAAAATACAGGATACCTAAATCCTTAAACACAAACATACTAACTTACCTTATCACCTTACCATCCTTATCCTCTTCACCTTCAAACCAAATATCTATAACCGAAAGTTAACTTAACTAAAGGTCAGTTTAACCGTGGACGTCTGTTTCATCCGCTGTAAGTAATTACATAGATTTAAATCTCGCCGGCGGCGTATTCCGGTGCGGTTCAATTTCCTCAGGAGACAATCGGGAGCGTAACGGCTAAAGTTTCGCTCGGCTGGACGGAGCGGGTATAATAAGCGCTATGATGTTACGCAATTATTGGCCTTTGTTGCGCTGGGCGCTTTGTTTTTTGAGATTAATGTGGTTCAATGATATCATGGTCTCTCTATATTGTTGTAGATAGGTAACGGTGATTTTAGGTTCCCAATCTCGTTATTGTAACTGAGAATATTCTTATAGAAATTTTCAGTGGTTTTGGATCTAGAGAGAACCGATTTCAGAATTATCAGACGAGTTTTCGACAACTTTGGTTTAAAATCTGGCCACATGTGAACTAATTATATTCTTTCCAATGGCCTTCAATTTTCTTAGGAGACAGTCGGGAGCCTAACGGCTGAAGTTTCGCTCGGCTGGACGGAGCGGCTATAAGAAGCGCTAGATGTTACGCAATTATTGGCCTTTGTTGCGCTGGGCGCTTTTTAGGGTTCCAAACCTCAAACGAAAAAACGGAACCCTTATAGGATCACTCGTGTGTCTGTCTGTCAGTCTGTCTGTCCGTCTGTCACAGCCAATTTGCTCCGAATGTAATGGACTGATTAAGTTGAAATTTGGTACGTATATGAATTTCTGTGAGCCAAACACGGACGGGGAAAGTAAATAAATGAATTTTGAATATAGAGGTCACTTTTGGGGGGCAAATAAGAAAATTAAAAAAAAAAGTTTTGTAAACTACACCATGTGGCATGTCAAATGAAAGGGAAGGGTCTCAAATATATTTTTTTATAATTTTAAAATAAATAGTTTTAAAGTTATTTAAGAAAATAGACGAAAATTGACCATCCCCCCCCCCCCCCTTTTTATCTCCGAAACTACTGAGCCTAAAATTTTGAAAAAAAAAATACCGAAAATAGACCTGTAGATTACAGGAAAACCTATAAAAAGTCTGTGGTCTTAAAATAACATGGTAAATCTATCAATATTGTGAGTACAAACTTACATTTACAGTTGGAATGTATGGGAGAACATGTTTTTCAACTACAATGTTACGTTTGTTCTTAAGATAAATTCATCCCAACTACGGAATCCTTCATTGTGCGTGGTCCGACACGCACTTGGCCGGTTTTTTTTAGATCTAGGGTACAATGATCTGTCGTTTTGGTATCTATCTTTTTGTAGGCATACGTACCTTCCTAGTTCACCAATTTTCTAACAGAAAAATGCAATTTCGCAGATAGTCAAACAAGCAAATTGAAAGCTCCAAAGAAGGTTTTTTTTTTTATTCAAGCAAAAAGCCATGCTACTACTGGCTGGGTAGCTGTTGAGCTGAATGCCTATTTGGCGCAAACTTGAGACATTTTCTTTCCTTCTTTTTATATAGACATTTTAAATACATAAAGAAATCATTTATCCGATCCCTTGTATTTTTTATGAATGATATGGCATAACGCCGCCTACCATCAAGATAGATATACAGGGTGTTTGGCAGAACGTTGAACATACGAAAATGGTGGATAGGTGGGGTCATCTGCTACTTACTCAGCCCTAATTTATTTGGCCCTGGCCCTCCGGATATTTAAAATTTTTTTTTTTTTTGCTTTTTTCTAGTTTCACCACTTTCTTAACTTTAAAGTGTAATTTTTATTAAAAATGGGTAAAACAGGCAATACTTTGTTTTTTTTTTTAATCTTTAATGTTGGCAGATTCTTATAAAATTATTGTTTTATTCAGATGTTAGCTAGAAAAAAAGTTATGAGTCCTCAAACTTACAGAAAGGTGTAAAAAATTACTTAAATCTTAATTTCAACTTGCATTTAAAAAAAAACAAAAAATGATTGAGGAGTTCCAATTCTAGCAAAACATCCCTAGTGTGTGACCTTTCTAATGGTATGTAATTTGCTTTTATAAAAAAAAAAACTTTAAGAGTTATTTCATAATTTTATCAAGTAGGAAATTTTTGACGAAACTCTACCTTTACGGAAAGTGAAATGTTTTGCGAAATTTAACACTGCAAGGTTCGTAAAATTTAAATGATCGACGGCTTGCCAGTAGCAGTGGTGCAAATTGACATTCACTATTCCCTTGGGATGGTTACACAAAGCAGGTGGAAATTTTGTTTCACTCTTGTGCAGTCAAAGCTTATTTTTTCTCTCTTTCACTCTCGTGGCACCGTGACGCCTCAGAATGAATTCTTTTCTTTTATTCAGTCCAGACTTAACTGCCTCTGCGACCTCACGTGCCCGTTACGCTTACGTTTGTTTTTGTTCACTTCGTTTTGTTTTATTGTTATCACTAGTTTTGTAACCTGTTAGTTAAGTTTTTTGTTATTACTGTTACCTGTTGTTATTGGTAAAGAAATGGCTGCTTTTACCAGTGAGGAATACGCGGACATGTTGTTAGCGTATGGAAGCGTTAATGCTAATTCGCGTGAAGCACGAAGGATTTATCAAGAGCGTTATCCCAACCGCCGAGTACCTAGTCATCAGACGTTTGCGAGTCTATGGTCTTTCAACACGATGGCTGCCCAGCTCACTGGAGTCTGATTGTACGTGAACATTTGGATAATTGTTTCCCAAATTCGTGGATTGGCAGGGAGGACCAATTCCCTGGCCTCCGCGATCGCCCGACCTCACTCCGCTCGATTTTTACGTGTGGGGAAGAGCAAAGGAACTAGTTTACACTACAGAAGTAGAAAGTCGAGAAGATTTGATAAATCGAATTAATGCTGCTTTCGAAGTTATGCGACAGGAGATGCTGCTGCGCACAACAACTGTAGAAATCAGACGTAGATGCCGCGCCTGTATTGTAAATGAAGGGCGTCAATTCGAACATCTGTAATTTATTAATTAAATAAATTATTTAAAATTATTTAATTGTTTCATTAACGCTCCTAACTGGTACAGCTATTTTCTTTGTACTTAATTCAAGAACTTACATAATTTTAATCGATCATTTAAATTTTACGAACCTTGCAGTGTTAAATTTCGCAAAACATTTCACTTTCCGTAAAGGTAGAGTTTCGTCAAAAATTTCCTACTTGATAAAATTATGAAATAACTCTTAAAGTTTTTTTTTTATAAAAGCAAATTACATACCATTAGAAAGGTCACACACTAGGGATGTTTTGCTAGAATTGGAACTCCTCAATCATTTTTTGTTTTTTTTTAAATGCAAGTTGAAATTAAGATTTAAGTATTTTTTTACATCTTTCTGTAAGTTTGAGGACTCATAACTTTTTTTCTAGCTAACATCTGAATAAAACAATAATTTTATAAGAATCTGCCAACATTAAAGATTAAAAAAAAAAACAAAGTATTGCCTGTTTTACCCATTTTTTATAAAAATTACACTTTAAAGTTAAGAAAGTGGTGAAACTAGAAAAAAGCAAAAAAAATAAAATTTAAAATATCCAGAGGGCCAGGGCCAAATAAATTAGGGCTGAGTAAGTAGCAGATGACCCCACCTATCCACCATTTTCGTATGTTCAACGTTCTGCCAAACACCCTGTATATTTTTCAATGAAATGGTAATGTAATGTATGAGGGTAAACAGGAAGACATTATTATATGTACATGTAAATAGTCGATGAAACATGTCAAACGCTTTTTCAGCCATGATGATTACGTAATACAAATATGGCAATGGCGTCACTAGGCAAGTAGATATATACTTATTTATCTTTGGATGTCACTGTGTTCATGTACCCTGACATGAAATCATAAATTCATCATGAATACATAATTTATAAGTTAGGTATATATATATTACATAACAGCCTATCAACCTGCCTAGCCTTTTCCCAACTATGTTGGGGTCGGGTTCCAGTCTAACCGGATGCAGCTGAATACCAGTATTTTACATGGAGCAACTGCCTATCTGACCTCCACAACCCATTAACTGGGTAATACGATACCTCTTGGTAAGACTGGTTGTCAGACTTTCGGGCTTCTGACGACCCGTAACGACTGTCAAAGATCCGCAAATGACAGCCGGGACCAACGGCTTAACGTGCTTTCCGAGGCAAGGAGGAGTCTCGATATGTAAAGATGGTCACCCATCCACGGACAACCCCGGCAAGCGTAGCTTAACCTGATGGATCGACCCGTGTGGCTGTTATTACTTAGCCACGAGCTCCTCTCTCTTTCCTCCTTACATAACAGCCTATATAAGGTATAAATCTCTTAAGGGGTAATTGCACTGATCATTATGAACAACTTTTACTATGGGACCAAACCTGAAATCGCGAAAAAAAATCAGCTGTTCAGTATATACCAAACTCGCATTTATTTTTTTTTCGCGATTTCAGGTTTGGTCCCATAGTAAAAGTTGTTCATAATTAGGAGTACAATGACACCTTAAGAGATTTCGTGTATGAATAGATACACCTTATATACACAATATCACGGCTGTTTCACCGAAGAGTTAGGTAGTGGTGTACCATAAAGTAGGTACCCACACCCACATTTGGCCAGTTACATAACTGGCATGTTTAAGCCCAATGTAATAGGGAGCGAGCCTATTGCAATCAAAGGGGAACCACAAATTCAGATACCGGGCTCCCAATGAGAAGTTTCTAATCGAAAAACCAAATAACACTTTCCCCGAACTGGGAATCGGAACCAGGACCTCATGCTCAGCTGTAGCGCTTGCAACCACTAGACCAACGAGGCAGTTATATTCTTGAAACCAAATCGCCTGCAATTACTAATTTGTTATTCAATAAAAAAAAAGAAAAAGGCGTTTATTGGCATTACAGCAAAAAAAAAATACACCTTTTAGGTAATTTTGTGTTTTTAAATTCCTATAAAACCAAATGTATGTGGTTATATCATTTGAATTTTCCAATATGTGTTACTTGACTATATTGTCTACCTGTTTTACTAGAACCGAAACATGATTACTTGAAAGTTTTTCGATAGAAATAAATTCTACAGTAGCACCGTCGATTTTCTGTTTTATACGAATATAAATAGTTCCAAAATTTGTTTTAAATCGAAGGTATTTAAATATGTTAATAACTTACTAAGCTAAACATTTATTTAATTAAAGCATTTTGTAATTTAGTTCCAGTGCGCGTGAGTCTTCTATCTCTCTCGCGTCAAATAAGACAGCCATAACGCCATTTCCCACCGAGCTAAACCACGCCTCAATATATAGTCTTGAAACTATAAAAAAACAGATAACAATGATTAGGTATATTACCAAAAGGGCCTTTTTTTAGGGTTCCGTACCTCAAAAGGAAAAAACGGAACCCTTATAGGATCACTTCGTTGTCCGTCTGTCTGTCTGTCTGTCTGTCTGTCAGTATGTCAAGACCCTTTTTCTCAAGAACGCATGGAGGCATCAAGTTGAAATTAATATCAAATATGTAAGTCTATGTTTGCTTGGAGTCCTAAAAAACTCAAGCTTCTAAGTCAACGCAATAAAAACATTTATTTATTTATTTATTTATTTATTTATTTATTTATCACACACGTTTCCTTTGCCATTACAGATATCAATAAATCTAATGCGACAAAGTAACTTAAAATAAAATTTTACTTAACTAGGTATCTATACCTTACATGCTACACATACACAGTACGTGACCCTTGTGAACTCACCCAGTGTACAGGTGAATATGTCGATGGCCTCCGCCACCGTGTTGAGAGTGCGCAGCGCGCGAGTCAGCGGTGCGCGCCCCAGCAAGTTGGTGCGCGCACGCGGTACCACCAGCAGCCGTGGCTTGCGCCGCCGCGCCACGTACATATCCGGTAAATTAAACCCTATTTCTGATAGTATACCCGAGTTTTGTATACTACCCCTTAAAACTTTGAAAAGATACGTTGCCAGTGCCACTTCACGCCTGATTTCTATTTTGTAGTAGCCCACCATGCCTAGACAGAACAAGGTAGGATACAGTAACGGGTATCCCGGGTATATCCCATACAGCTTTAAATAAATAAATCTAATGAATTTGTTCTGTATCCGTTCGAGCATATTTTTGTATTTAATTTCACTAGGGCTCCAGACGGCCGCATTATACTCCAGATGACTCCTCACAAGAGCCTCATACAAAGCCCTCAATGCACTGATGTTCGTGAAGTCATTTGCCTGACGCAGCACAAATCCCAGATTCCTGTACGCCTTTTTACAAACGTGTAATATGTGTTTGCGAAACTGTAGATCACTGGTGAAGTGAATGCCTAAATCCTTAACCTCCATGACACGCTGCAGCGGCTCCCCGTCCATGATGTACTGGTGGTGTTGTGGGCTTCGTGTACGTGTGAATGAAAGCACCGAGCACTTTGATACATTAAAGTATAGCTTATTGCGGTGACTCCACTCAGTGACCCTATCCAAGTCGTGCTGCAGCATGTCATGATCCGCAGTGTCTTTTATGACTGTAGACAACTTAAGGTCGTCAGCAAATAGCAGGCATGTTGACCTGACTACCTTTGGTAAATCATTTACCACAATAATAAATAATAAAGGTCCCAGATTTGTACCCTGACTGACGCCCGATCTGGTGTAGTAGGGCTCTGAGAAGTGTCCGCCACAGTCCACATACTGACGCCTATCTCGAAGATAACTGGCGAAGAACTTTACAGTATGAAACGTGCAGCCCATACCTGCCAGCCTTGACAAGAGTATGTCGTGGTCGACTGTGTCGAACGCCTTCTTAAAGTCAAGATAGGCCACGTCGACCTGAAGCCCAGCGTCAACAGCTGGTACCAACTGTGTCATCTGGTGTAGCAAGTTCCCCGTCGTACCGCGTCCAGGACGGAAACCGTGCTGCGTATCCGACAAATGAGGGCCTATCTGTGCATAAAGGCAATTGTGAACAGCCATCTCGAATACCTTGGCTGGCGCGCTCAGTACCGCAATTGGCCTGAAGTCACTGACATCCGTACCACCTCGGCCTTTCGGTATAGGTACCACCCGCGTAAGTTTCCAACGACTAGGAAAGTGTGCCACCAACAAACAAACATTAAATATGTGCAGCAAAGGTTCTATTAATTCAATCAATTCAATTAATTCATTACGATGCTTCAATCAATTCATTACGATGCTAACTACGACTAAAATAGACTATGATGTCATTGTTTTCACGGAGTGTTGGTTAAAAGTTACCGGGCTACTTCCGACTCTCCAAGGTTATTCGTGTCATGCCAGTCAAAATAATCCTACCCAAAATGACGGTATTGTGATTTACACAAAGAGCACCATACAATGCTCTATCGTCGAACCTCCCTTTCAAGATGCCAATTGTTTGGTATGTTATATAGGTAATACGGCTATAATTTGTGTTTATCGA
The DNA here is from genome assembly GCA_946251885.1 of Cosmia pyralina. NCBI lineage: Eukaryota > Metazoa > Arthropoda > Insecta > Lepidoptera > Noctuidae > Cosmia > Cosmia pyralina. The sequence goes on from OX276346.1 coordinate 22,370,320, forward strand.
TCCCCATCTTTCTCAGATCTCGAAAATTTCTACAATAGTTTAGACACTTTAGTTCGATCTTTAAAACGGTTCAAAAACATAATATTAGTCGGGGACATGAACATCGATATCAAACCGAATAATCATGACCGTCACTCACATCCCTACCTCACCCTCAGTGCCTCGCTTGGATTACTTCCGGCTCATGTACACCCTACTAGATCAGGTAACTGCCTAGACCATATTTTACTAAAAACTAAAAATACCGCTAGTGTAATTATACTTGACACCTATATAACTGATCATCTTCCTATCATCTTGTGTCTTAAAAATAACAAAAATACTGTAAAAACTCCAAATACCTTCACTTACCGTTTGAACTATTTAGCCATCAAAAGCGAACTAGACAGCACTGACTTCAGCCCTGTATTAAATGAATCTGATCCGAACCGGGCGGCCGATTTGCTCGTTGATATAATTACACTAATTTCCTCTAAACATTCACAAACTGTAAAAGTATCCAACAAAACCCGAGTTCTCAAACCATGGATGACAGCGGGTCTTGTTCGTTGTATCCAAAACCGCGATAGCCTTCACCAAAAATCGACCTCGTCACCCGGTAATTATATATTAAAAACTACCTATACGCGTTACCGAAACTTTTTGAATAATCTTTTGAAAAAACTGAAGCATACACACGATAGGAACGAATTGATAAAGGCTAAAAATAACATTAGGGCTACTTGGAAAGCTGTCAAAGCCATCACTAACTCCAGTTTTCAGCCCCAGTCACCCGATGATCTTATCCTGGGCTCTTCTGACGTAAAGTCGTCTATCAATCAAATAAATAACTTCTTTGTGAGCGTGGGTGAAAACCTAGCCTCAAATATTAAGCCTCCCAGTAATCCCCCCTTAAATAATACAACTCAGCCGACTCCTCCAAATTCCCTTGTTATCATGCCAGTAGACGCATCACAGGTGTATGGCATAATTTGCAGTTTACGAGCGGATTGTGCAACCGGCCACGATAACATCCCAGTAAAAATACTTAAGGAATCCAGCTCTATACTCACTTCACCCATAACACACATATGTAATCGTGCAATTGATACTGGTGTTTTTCCTAGAGTATTTAAGAAAGCCGTTGTCCATCCAATTTATAAGAGTGGGGATAGAAGCAATGTGTCTAATTATAGGCCGATTTCTGTATTGAGTTCCTTGTCTAAAATCCTTGAAAAAATATTAAATAAATCATTAACTTCATATCTCTCCAAATTTAAAATAATAGCCAATAATCAGTACGGATTTAGACAGGGAATCTCCACTGAAGACGCTGTCCAAGATCTTGTAAACAGTGTTTTTTCTAATTTGGATAAAAAGCAAAAATGTTATGGTGTTTTTCTAGATTTATGTAAAGCATTTGACTCAGTTTCTGTCCCCACACTGCTTTTGAAGATGGAAAAAATCGGAATACGTGGCCTTGCGTTGAAAATGTTCACAGATTACTTATCTGGAAGAACTCAGCGTGTAAAAATCAATTCCCTTGTCAGCGAAGATGAATGCATCTGTTTTGGGGTACCACAAGGCAGTATATTAGGACCTACCTTGTTCCTGATATATATTAATGATTTGTGCAAAATGTCTATCCCCAACTGTGATGTATTCACCTATGCTGACGACACTGCGCTCATTGTATACGATGTTAACTGGGAGAAGGCCAAACAAAGAACGGAACACTCTCTCCGCCTCGTGATGGAGTGGCTTTCGGCAAATCTCTTGTCTCTTAATATTGAGAAGACCAAACTCTTACGTTTTTCCCCGCCGAATTCTATTCCATTACCTACCGAGTCGAGTTTAGTAAAAGCCCATTCCTGTGCAGAGCATGATGTCAGCTGCAGTTGTCTTACACTCTCCTTAGTTTCGAGTATCAAATACCTGGGGGTGTACATTGATGAAAAACTAACCTGGCGCACCCACATCGAGGCATTATGTTCACGCACAAGAAAGCTTATCTACATATTTAAGGAGTTAAGACATTCTGCTGACCCTGTAACTTTGTCTTTGGTTTACCAGAGTCTATGTGCATCAATAATCACTTACTGTATTACAGTATGGGGAGGCACTTATAAAAATCTTCTAATTCAAATAGAACGTGCTCAAAGGGTGATTCTAAAAGTAATGCATTTTAAGCGTAGAGATTATCCAACCGCCCTGCTGTACTCTGAGTCCCAAGTCCTCTCTGTGCGACAACTCTTCATTTTACGTGTAGTCTTACGCCGTCACTCCGTCCTACCTCTAGACTCCAGCATCGTTCTAAGACGTCGAGGTCGTCCGGTCTGTGACTCCGTCCTATGTCGTTCCGCTTTTGCTAGCCGCCATTACTCAGTCCTAAGCGCTCGTCTTTATAATAGAGTACATAGGTTAATTGATATTTATTCTTTGACCAAGTTTGCGCTGAAAGCAAAGCTAACTACTTGGTTGCAGAGTTTGTCTTACGGCGATACCGAGGATATTCTAGCGGTCGCCTTATGATTACCTGAGAAAGGTATTCGTAGGGTGATCGTTGGAGTGTGTTTTGTGTCGTTGGGATATTTTTATAATACGTGTAGGCCGTGTATTCTTTCAATTTGTAATTTTTATTTGTATTTAATATTTGCATAAAATAATGTTAATGTTCACAAATTTAAATCCATAGTAATTACTGAGCCAGATTGCATTTAGTTGTAATTTTCAATGTTTAAGAGGAACTTTGACTCCTGAGATACAAGTATCTTTTTACTTAGTTCAGGAGCCAACTGTTCAACCTGGTTTTTTTGACTACCACTTGTACTACCATGTTTAGTGTATCTGCTAATGTGTATCTCTTTGTACAATAAACTTATTATTTATTTTTTATTTATTTTTTTATTAATACCATGCGGCAATCTCTCAAAATGAAGGGCGGAATACCATCCGGACCCACTGAGCGCTTAGGCGGCAGACAAGTCAGCGCGCGCCAGACGGCCGCCCGCTCGAGGCAGGCGAGGTGCGCATACGTGCCGCTCGGCGCTGCTTCCTCGTACGCCGCCTCCGCGCTCAGTGTGCCCGCTGTCGCGCTGTACACAGAGTAAAAGAATCGAGCATATTCCTTAGCGGATTCATCTCCAGATAGAACTCGTCCCTCTTTGATTAATTTGTACTGACAAGAAGTGTCTTTTTTCGACCTTACGTAATTCCAGAATGATTTAGGGTCTGTAGCGAGATGGTTCTGTACTCGATCTTTGTACCGGAGGTGAGAACTCGCTGTTGCCGCCTTCACCCTTGCCCGACACTGAGAGAATACCTTATAATCACTTGGAGATTTGGTCGCTTTATACTTTTTGTGTAAATTGTATTTTAATTTAATTTCTTTAATAAGATCTATGTTATACCATTCTGGATATCTTCTATTACTAATATTTTTAGTTTTCGGAGGAATGCTAGCTTCGAACGTTTCATAAATTTTATCATAATAAAAGTTTAAAGCCAAATCAGGATCTTGAATACTGTACAAATCTTTCCAATCTATTAAATTAACTAAATAATATAACTTATTGTAATCTGCTTTACGAAAATTCCATTTCCTATACTGTGACTGAGGGTGTGGTTGTGATTCACGAGCTGCTGGTGCGGAATGTGTTGATGTTGGCGCACATGACGCCGCAACGCCGACCGAAAGCGGCGGGTGGTACACGTCCACGGGCTGCAGACCTTCGTCTGCAGCGCACACCGTCACCCCATCGCGCCCACTCAACACAAGGTCCAGTTGCCTATTATTACAATTCGGGACCATGTTACACTGAGTGACCTCACAAAAGGCTACAAAATATTCAAAATAACTACATACATTACTATTGCACGAAACTAAATTAAAATCTCCTAAAATTACTATATTACTTTTATACTTAATACACAATTTCTCTAATAAACTAAACATTACCATGTACTCAGTCTCTTCTGCCTTTGGTGGTATGTACACTACACAGCATAGAAATAAAAAACGACTCTGCTTATAAACACTTGCACATATCATTTCAAATTGGTGAGTATCAATATTAATATCATGTGGCATTTGTACTCGCCGCAGTTCAAAACACGGTGTGGCCACTAAAAGTACGCCGCCCTGCTTGCGTCCGTCCGCTCGGTCACAACGTAGGATCTGGTATCCTGGCAGTGAAATTTCCGAATCGTAAATTGATTCGTTACATCCTGTTTCAGTAATAGCAAATATATCAGCATCCGACGATTCCAGCAGCGATAAAAATCTTGTTGTTTTAGTTCTTAGTCCTCTAACGTTTTGGTATAAAATGTTGTATGCTCTACTGTGTGTCTGTTCGTGGATGGTTTGATGTGGTTGTGGTTGAGCGTCGAAAAAAAATCCATTCACTGAATTCTACATTTAGGGGCCAAACATCAGGGTTACATAATTTTTCAAAGTTGTTTTCTGGTAAACCTATTTTAAATGACGCATAATTTCTTTCAGTTGTCGTTCTTATCTTTTCTACTATAAATTCCGAGTTATTTCCCAATACATCTTTTATATATTCCTTAATGCTATCTTCTGTAGTACTTTTGTCCAACCTCCATACATGTAGATATTTTTTCCGTTCTACCGCCTTCAACAATGTAATTGAAGAGTTACCGCCTTTCTTTACAGGATTATTTCTTTTGCCGCTTTTCACTTCAATCCATTTAGCATTGGTATTTTCCGCAACCGCTGTATTTCTGACATAAGGCCATTTATGTGACATATTTTGATACTCGCAAGTAAATCGAAACCTATAGGGTACTTCCCATTCTCCTAGAATCACGAAATTTGGCAAGAAACAAGCTCTCACAGCACAAATAAAGAAAAAAGTCCGAAAATTGTTAATTTGTAATAATATCATATAAAAAAAATATTCAACTCTGTCAGTCTGTCATGAGCCTTTTTCTCAGGGACGCGTGAAGATAACAAGTTAAAATTAATATCAGATACGTAAATCTATGGTTCCTTAAATTTCTAAAAAAATCAAGCTTCTAAGTTAACGCAATAAAAAAATATAGAAATTTTGCGTCACATTTTGATACTCGCAACTGTCGCAAGTAAATCAAAACGTATAGGGTAATTCCCGTTGTCCTAGAATCATGAAATTTGGAAAGAAGCAAGGTCATCCAGCACAAGTAAAGGAAAAAGTCCGAAAATTGTTAATTTGTAGTTTTACGACTTAAAAAAATGTTTTTGGGATCCATTGTTTAGTTTGTTTTTGGGATAAATCCTTTTCAACTACGGAACCCTTCATTGTGTGTTCCAACACGCACTTGGCCGGTTTTTTTTTTTTTTTTGTGGATGGGAAATCATCAATTGACTACTCCCGCTCTAGGCAGAGTGGGAGGGCGTGTCAGACTTTTACTGACTAAAACCCACCCGTGTTCCTTCAGTTGCCCGTGCCAGGGCCACGGTATCACTTTCGAACTACCCGCGGCTCCGGCGGCATTGGCCCTATTGGACCCCGTCACTGCAGACATCTCTTTCAGGCGCGCGTGGAACACAACGCGCCGTCGACCCGGGACTGGTCCTTACCGGACGGCGAGCTGCCCATAACTCGTCGTCCGCAAGCCCGTGCCTACGGTGGCCGGGAATCGGCGATAGATTCCCGCCGCCCAGGGCGTCTCCTGCGGCGGCTAGGGGCGCGAGGGCGCGGCTATTGCCTCTCCTTCACGCGTTCCGCCTCCTCCTTCGCGAGCATTACTGCTTCGCAGACGGAGGTGACGGCCTCCCATGCACTCTCACTCCGCACCATGGCTTGGACCAGGTTTGGACGCGAAAGATCGCCGCCGCCGATCGCCTCCGTGAGAACACGGCGGTGCTCCACCCAAGCCGGGCAGACCTCATCTGTATGCTCCACTGTGTCCTCCGAGCGATCCACACAATGGTGACGCCCGGGCGTTTCCTCCCGCCTTATCCGAAACAGGAACCTCCCGAAACAACCGTGTCCGGTGAGGACCTGCGTCAGGCGGAAGGTGAGGACGCCGTGGCACCTCTCCAACCACTCCTCAAAGAGGAGACTTATCGTCGCAATTGTGGCGTTCCCAGCGCTGGGTTGCGACAATCGCACTCTCCATGTGGTCATGAGATCCCGCGAGAGCTCTGTCCGCTGTACCGTGATTTCTCGCGGTAGCGGAGTTACGCATGATGGCGTCCACCGTAGAGCGCCCCCTGCGGAAACCAAACTGGCTCTCCGCCAAATCCGGCCCCTCCTGCACCAGCCACCCGACGAGGCGGTCTGCAATGACTCTTTTAAAGAGCTTACCCACCTCGTCGAGCAGCACGATGGGCCGGTAAGCGGACATAGTCCGCAGGGCGCCCCGGCTTCTTAACGAGGACTACCAAAAGGGCCTCAGCTTAGCATAATGTCACATGGCAACACAAGGTGTAGGTACCACTTGACGCTGATTTCAGCTGCAACCCACGAGAGTCATAGGTACGCTAGAATAAAGTGTGTGTCCGTTGTAATATGTTCATCATCTGCCTAGCCTTTTCCCAACTATTTTAGGGTCGGCTTCCAGGCTAACCGGATGCAGCTAAATACCAGTATTTTACATGAAGCGACTGCGTATCTGACCTCCACAACCCAGTTACTGGGTACTACAATGCGTCTTAGAAAGACTGGTTGTCAGACTTTCGGCCTTCTGACGACCCGTAATGACTGTCAAAGATCCACGAATGACAACCGGGACCAACGGTTTAACGTGCTTTCCGAGGCACGGAGGGGTCTCGGTATGTAAAGATAGTTATCCATCCACGGTCCAACCGCGGCAAGCTAGCATAATCTGATCCATCGATCTTTGTGGCTGTTATTACTTAGCCACGAGCCCCTCACTGTATTAACTTAAGAGAATAAAAATTAAAGGTGATAAATTGATAACGTAAAAAAAGTGATACTCTACCTACGCTTTATTATTTTAGTTTAATTGTAGGCACCTTGTTTAGATTAGGTACTATTAAGAGCTCCCATATTTTGAAAAATTGACAAGTAGACAAAATAATTATATTCATATGCTTAATAAGCATATGCAATTCTTAGTTAGTCATTATAGTGACAAGCTTGTGTTTTTTGACACCAATAATTTTTTGGAAACTTTAAAATCGACTAGGGATACTGTGTATCTGCCTGTTAGTTTTAGACACATAATAGCAAGGCTATTAGCTTTTTGTATAAACTCAGACATAAATAGTATGTCGAAGTCTTGTATTATTAACACCACAATGGTTAGTAATAATACTAATAATAAGGTGGTGAGCCTGAATAAATGTAGCTCAAATGCTATAAATATTTACACAAATTGTACGAAGGAGGTTCGATGTCCCACACTCACTAGAAGCTCATTGCTTGGTGATGATATTGAAGTCTTGGGGTTAACTCCGGATAGTAATTTAAACTAGTTTGTAAGACAACAGAAGGTACCAGTAAGAATATTCTTATACCTAACAACAACAAGGTGTCTTCTTGCTCTAAAATAAATAATTGTCGAAAAGGAGTTCAGCAGAATGCCTTGAAATTATTCCATCAAAATATTCAAGGTATTTCTTCCAAATTATTAGAAATTGAAATGTTTTTAGAAAAAACAAAGTTTGACATTGTTTGTTTTACTGAACATTGGTTAAAGGATTACCAAATGCTAATTAATTATGAGAACTATAGTGTGGGCAGTTGTTTTAGCCGTAGATCTATGCTGCGTGGAGGTTCTCTAATTTTGATAAAAAATTGTTTAAAATCTAAGCAACGTAATGACATAGTTGGTTTATCAGTGGAACATTGCGTCGAACTATCCTGTGTTGAGCTGGATAGGCATGTTGTAGTGTGCGTGTACAGACCCCCTAATTGTCAGAACTTTTCTTTATTTGAGTCAATAATGGAAGATGTACTAGCGAAACTTGCATCCGGTAATAAAGCTGCAATTTTTTGTGGTGATTTTAATATTAATATTCTGGAAAATAATTCAAATAGCAGGAGATTATTAAGCCTTTTTAAATCATTCAATTTATCTAATATTTTTACAGAACCGACTAGAGTAACTCTCACTTCTGCTACTTGTATTGATAATGTTTTCTGCGATTGTGATTATTTAGATAAAGCCATCGTAAATTATTTACCATCTGATCACAGTGGGCAAACAGTAACTTTTAAGTCTAAAACAACTTTGCAAAAAGTGCAAATACAATTTAGACCAATAACAGCTGGCAAATTAAATAGATTCAATAGTGCCCTAGGTAATAGGTTAAATGTTCTGGGCCATAATATGGACGGAGCAAATAAACTATATGAGGATTTCTTTTCAGTAGTGCTCACTGAATTCAATAAAACTTTTGAAAAGAAAACAAAAAATATTTTCCCTAACTTTTTATTTAGTGACTGGGCAACTAGAGGTATTAGGATAAGTAGGGAAAGATTATTCGAATTGTATGGCCTTAAGCCTTACATTAACACTGTGACGTTCAACAGGTATGTTGCTACATATTCCAAAATTTTTAGAAATACTTGCAAAATAGCTAAAGCCCTGTATATTAGTAACAAGATCAAATCAGCAGAAAATAAAGTAAAAGCAGTGTGGAAAGTTATAAATAATGAAACTAATAGGAAAAAAATACGAAACACGGATTTTACATTGGAGACTTCTCATGGTGATATAAGCTCTAACTTAGAAGTAGCTCAAGAATTTGTACACTTCTTTACAAATATACCATCTAAAACGACGGAAGCTTTAAATTCCTCACCCGATGTCTCAATTGATTTATTAAGAGCGAACGTTCCAAGCTGCCCGGTTGAATTTCAATTTAAACATATAAACCCCATGGTAGTTAAAAAAGCTTTTCGGCACATTAAAATCAAATTGACCGAAGATCTATGGGGAATGTCTATCAAAGTTTGTACATCCATAATCGAGACTATAGCACCATACTTAGCATTAATATTTAATTTGTGTGTGGATGAAGGAGTCTTCCCGGATTTAATGAAATTTAGTAAGGTTATACCACTTTTTAAATCTGGGGACAGTAAACACACCAACAATTATAGACCAGTATCCGTGTTGCCGGTATTCAGCAAGGTATTCGAAAAGGTAATGCTCGATCAAATGCTTAATCATTTTAACACCAACCAAATCTTGCACGATCAGCAATTTGGTTTCACCAAAGGACGTTGCACGACTGACGCGGGTGCCACTTTATTAAAACACATATTTTCAGCGTGGGAGGAGGCCCAAGATGCCATAGGAATCTTTTGTGACCTCTCCAAGGCATTTGACTGCGTAAATCACGAAACCTTACTCTTGAAACTTGAGCATTACGGACTAGGTAAACTTGCGCTCAGTTTAGTAAAATCTTATTTAAATGATAGACAGCAACAAGTTCAAATAAATGGTGTCAATTCACTCGGTCTAAAAGTACAAATGGGTGTTCCACAGGGTTCGATATTGGGTCCTTTCCTCTTTTTAGTATATATTAATGATCTACCCCATTTATTAAAAAACCAACCACAAATGGTGTTATTTGCTGACGACACATCCTTAATTTTTAAGATAAATAGACGTGCATCAAATCTTGACGACGTAAATAACGCCCTACTGCAGATCCATAATTGGTTCACTGCTAATAATTTAGTATTAAATGGGAAAAAGACTAAATGTGTAAGATTTGCTTTACCAAATGTTAAAAGTACTGATTGTGACATAGTATTGAATAAAGAGAAACTAGAATTCGTCGATAAAACTGTTTTCCTGGGGATCACGCTCGACTCAAGGCTGCAATGGGGTCCGCATTTAACATCTCTTGCAGGACGGCTAAGTTCAGCAGCATATGCGGTGAAAAAAATCCGTCAATTCACTGATGTAGACACCGCAAGGATGGTCTATTTCAGTTACTTTCATAGTATTATGTCTTACGGTATTTTACTATGGGGACGGGCTGCAGACATAGAGTCTATTTTTATTCTGCAGAAAAGAGCCATCAGAGCAATATATGGCCTCCGCAGGCGCGATTCTCTAAGGGAACTGTTTAAAGATATTAACATCATGACGGTACCTTGTCAATATATCTACGAAAACATCATGTACGTAAGGAAAAATCTAAATCTTTTCGGTAAAAGAGGTGAAGGACACAATTATAGGACTAGAAATAGGGACCAATTAGTTCAACCAGGTTTCAGACTGGCTAAAGTAGACTCATCCTTCATGGGGTACTGTTTAAAATGTTATAATAAAATACCTCCCCACATACTCCAGCTGAATGAAAGGAAATTTAAATCTTGTATAAAACGCACACTATGCAGCCAGGCATATTATAAGTTGGGGGATTACATCGCTGACAAAAATGCTTGGCTGAATGCTTGTCCTGCTCCACAAGGACGCATTAATTAATTGATTAGCATTCGGATATATTGTTGGACCTGCTGAAGATTAAGATGAGAGAAAACTTTCTTTGCATTGTTTAGATTCAATCTCTTAGTATTATATAATTGCATAGCACGTGTGAGCACTATGTAGCTACTATTAAGCTACCTTTTACTGGGTACGTCTTTCACTGACTTGAGTGTGCCCTGGCGGTTGAGAGTATGTCATGCTCACTCAAATGTCTCGCTGATGGTGGCGTGTGTGTTGGATCATTAAGTTCCCTTCAAAATGGTTGAGCTAAATGGTGCTGATCCATGCGTCATGTTCGTGAACGGGCGCCGTCAGTTGGGACTGGTCGTCTCTTAGCTGCCATGGCTTATTTTTAATTTTAATATTTAATTTAGTTGTTTTGCCGTTTCGTGCTATAAAAACAGTTGGTACTTTTAGTATTAAATATAAGCAACACTTGTTACGAATACAAAAGGAAACCAGTCTCTGATAGTCTAAACTCACCCTGGGTCTGCACGTAGTTGGTATTGGTGACCTTAGCGGAGTCTTGTGTTCCTAGCAGCATGTTTAACTTTGAACGCTTTGTTTTTTCACTCGGTGATTGATTATTTTTCTTTTTTCTTCCGACTTACACAACACAACACATTCAGTTATACACTCAACAATACTTTATATTATTTATTTGCACCATTTTCTTGTCGTATTTATTATTCACTCTTTGTTTATTTGTGTGACTTTACTTCCTTTTTTACATTAATGCACATTGACAGCCAGTCGCCTGCGCCCGCGTCTCATGCATGGTCTCATCGCTTGTCATAAATATAGACAATAGTCTATAGCATAGACAAGTGAGGTTGGACCGTCGGGCGTCAAGCGTGAGTCGATCTTTACACCTTATTGACGGTTTTTGTTTTTTTCTTTTCAAGTATTCTAGTATTTGTATTTTATTTTATTTGATTTTATTCCCCTTGCTATTTTTAATTGATATCCGTGGGTATGTCCGTGGCATCACACAGGCCCTATCAGAATACCAGCGTTGCGGTATTTATTTTTTAAATATCGCAGCTTTATGCTGAGATGGGAGCCTTTTTGGCCTCGCACAGGTCTCTTTTTTTTTTTTATTCTGATTTCTTTTTTTTGTTTTTTTGCTTTTTAATGTTTATTTTGTTACTTTTATATGCTCTTTTTTAACTGTATTTCCTGTGCGTGTCCCAAATAAAATATTTTTCTTTCTTTCTTTCTTTCTTTCTTTTTAGTTATTATCTTTTTATTACGGACGCTTTTTAACGTGCACGTCTTTCTACATTGTTCTCACATGTATATTTTCAACTTGAACGATGTAACCAATATTTTGTAAAAATATTATGATTTAAAAGAGTGTCCGTGGAGTTTCTTGCCCGTTCTTCTCCATAGGGATCTACTACGCTTTGGAATGGGCAACTAGCTTCATCTTTCTGACTGACCGACCCATTGACAATTCAAAAGTGCCTGTAATTGGTTTATTTGAAATAAATGCTTTGAGTTTGAGTTTGAGTTTGAGTTTCCCAAAGCATCATTGTGTCAATATGTTGAATACCTAGACCACGAATGAATGAATACTCATAAGAATAATCATCATTCATTCCACTCACTGGAAATCAGTTAAGCCTTTTTTAATCTACAGCTAGATACGGACTTTTTCAAGCTAGCTTCACAGATTGAAGAAAGAGCCACTATAGGTAACATTGCGTTCATTCGCCTGCACCAAAATACCAACAAACCAATACAGCGTACCGTTCAAGGAAAGAATCGCACCAAGAAAATGGTTACTTTCTATCGAATAGATATTATTTTAGATGTCTTCCCCGCAAGCGATATCGTTTACCAAAGAGGTTATGTGTAAGCTTAAAAACTTTCCGCCAATATTACGTAAAGATTCGGAACACGATCTGCTTGACATAAAAACGCTTTAGCCATACCTAATGCTTCCAAATGTGCTTATTTGTGCCACAAGTAAAGTTATAAATATTATTATGTAAGCGTATGAATGCGGAGTATTATGTTTGCTGTTGCTTCAGTGATAAAACGCTTGCAAATGTATGAATTTTTGCTTATGTATTTTGTGTTAGAAAGCTTTTTATTTGTTTTCTTTGAGTGCTGGGGAGACACACTTGCTTTTAAATTTAGTTTAGTTGTTTCTACAGGTAGGTAGATACGTACCTGCCTATTCCAATGTAAAGATGGAGTGGTAATAAAAAAAAAATTATATATTCTCACCGTTAAAGCTCCAATTTTAGTATATGTGCCTTTTATGAAAAAGGTGCACAGAATATTGACCCTAGCCCCTGATCTAGGCGGGAACCTGTATCTCAGGGATAGTGTTCAGCTATTGTCAAACAATATTTCACTTAGGACATTTGTGTGTCACTACTACAACAAATATTTCGACTTAGTACTTATCATAAAAGAGCACAAAGCATGTTTTGTGTCTAAGTTCAGATGATTTTGGATTAGATAGAGATATAACTCAATATTTTAAACTGAAATCAGACGCTGTGAACAAAATGAATCTTCACTGGAGAGAACTGTTCACTGGAGTGAAGATTAATTTTTGTTTCATTCGACATCTTTCAACTTATCCCGCAGGATGAGTTGACCTAATGAATGTTTTGAATCAAACTGATCCCATTATACATTTTTTGATTTGTACAGACACCAAAAAAGTGTTCGACATTAGATTTACGAAAGCACAATGTTTTTTTTTTTTCAAAACTTCAAATGCTTGTATTAGGAGTGGGTTCAAGCTAGTACTAATGGGTGGGAATCGAACTCGCGACTTCTCAATCGAAAGTCCGATACTGTTAGATTAGGTTAGGTATTGGACTACTGCCGCTTCAAATTTTGACACTACGAGTACCACTTATGTATATTTAGTTTTCTGTTTATTAATCAAACGACTGTGATTTTTTAATATATTATCAGTATAACCAAGCCATGGCGTCATTTTCACCCAAAAGAATTTTGTTTACGTGTGCTACATATTTATTTATAAATAATAATCTTTTTTTAAAGTGGGATCAGTTGACAAAGGAAAAATAATAAAATTAATTATTTAGTTAACTCATCCCGCGGGATAAGATCGAGCGGCCTTAGTTGACTAAAGATCAGAATGAAAGACATAAATAAATGAGTCTTTTTTAATAAAATTCCTTTATTAATCTAGTTTCTGGGCACCACTTTCTAAACCTCTTTAAACCCGTCCAAAACGGTTAACAATTAATGCCGTAATAGCCAACAGGATGTTTGCCTTCGAACCGGACGCTATTTCGTTTCACTGCTGGATAGAATACACTATATACGACCAAAGTTCATAGTTGCAAGTACTTGCAAGCGTGCACGGGACATTTGACGAGAATTTTAAATTCAATTATGAAAACTGTATTACATATATAAACAGATAGATAATCGTAGGCTCAGACTAAATAAAAAACCCAGACGTAGCGCTGCGAACAATACAGTGAAGCATGCGCAAAACTACACCTCGCTCTGTGCATACACGCTCACACACACACACCTTTACACCAAACTACTGACTGCTACACCTCATTACGTGCACACATGTCATGTTTACGAAAACCGAAACTTGCGGCCTCACGTCACTGTTGACAGCATAGCGCTGTCACAAGTAATTTGCACTACATTTACATTTGAGAACTTCAGCATAAACATATTTATGGATGACTAAAGACTCCCACAGCCCATAGATTACACCTTAGTAGGTCGGTATGCTATGGAAAAAAGATTTTAAATAGTACCCACGACAACTGACAAAGCGATCTTTGCCCGAATTTTTGAGTCAGCCCTGTAAATGTAGATACATCAAATTATCAAACCAATACTTGTACTTGCAAAAAATTACAAATAAATTGTATTTTGTTGTACAAATGTACTAACAATGACTTTCAAAATAAAAAAGTTTGATTATTTGTATTTTTTTTTTCACTTATGTTATCTGCTTTTTCGTATTGAATCATTTTTTAACCGACTTCAAAAAAAGGAGGTTACTCAATTCGACCGAATTTTTTTTTATTTTATGTGTGTTCGCGGATAACTTCGTCGTTTATGAATCGATTTTTATGATTCTTTTTTTGTTGGAAAGGAGATATCTCAAGGGTAGTACCATGATATGGAAACCAGGATCTGATGATGGCATCCTAGAGAAATCGAGGGGAACCTTCAAATTTTATAGGCACACCTATAGCGATTTGGATATTTTTTATAGTAACTCGTGCATCTGCTCCCGGAAAGCACCATTTAGTGAAGTGGAACTGATGAGGAAGACCAGAGATGGCCTTCGGAACTACTCAATAATACGTATTTCACAGGTTGCGATTCGATTATTGCTAAGCAATTTATACTCGTCACAATACATATGTTGAAATGGAGCTGATAGTGAATTTACCATCAGTTCCAGTTCTCCTGGTTCCTTACCGGGTGAACTCCTCAACAATTAACGTCCTTGTATCGGGAAAAGCAATATTTTGTAAAAGGTGATGAGCAGTTCACATTAGGCTATCGTAACTTAGATGAACAAAGATACTTGTACCTACCTATGGTAACAACTTAAAAAAAAAAAAGTTAGAAAAAAAAACAAAAATTGTTGATAAAAAAAAAACAACCGACTTTATAAAAAATACTACAAAGTGAAAAATAACTTTAATTTCGGAAGTCGGTGTATTTGGATATGTAATTTAGCTTTTTGCCACCGACTTCCGAAATTAAAGTTATTTTTCACTTTGTAGTATTTTTTAGGAAGTCGGTTGTTTTTTTTTTTTTTTTGTAAAAAAGTTTTTTTTTATCAGTTAAGTTTTGAATTTATTGGGCTACCGTGACGCTTTCGCCTTAGGAAATTCACAGTAGTAGTCTTCAGCGACTATATACACTTCACCGAAAAACAGCACTAAGCCCAAAGGTTAGGTTAGGTTTAGGTAAAGTTAGGTTAGGTTTTACTGCTGCACTAAAACCGAAAAATGATTACTTGAAATTTATTTATTTATTTATTTATATCCTCACTTACAACTATTTTTACAGGTGTAACCCAATGCAATAGTGAAGCAAACTTAAAAACTTATCATCTAAAACTTATTACATATAATGTTATCCTTGTGAATTCACTCAGTGTACACGCAAAAACGTCTACCTCCTCTGCTACAAGGTTAAGGGTGCGGAGCGCCCGCGTCAGGGTTTTTGTTTCGATAGAAAAAAATTCCAAAGTAGCAGCTTCTATTCTCTGTTTTATAAGATTCTATCAATTCATTGGATTGGATTGGATTTTCATTAATTCATTGATTTAATATTTTTTTGTTTGTAAACAGTTCCTTATTGTGCAGTACAATTTGCTTTAAATCGAAGGTATTTAAATATATTAAGAACTTACTAAGCTAAAAATTGATTTAAGTAAGTATAGCATTTTGTCATAAATCTACATATAAACAGCCATGACACCATTTCACTTACACACCGAGCTAAACCACACTTGGATGTATCCTCATAACCGGGCACAAAACCGTCTAATTTAGACTCGCTCTTTATTCCACGGGATTTAAACGTAGGTACCTGGCAAAATGTGGGTGTACGATAAGTACCTACCTGTCTATTTACACCTCCATCTAATCCTTCAGGGAAATAAGCCGCAAGTAATGTTGTTAGTTATTTTTATCATCCAAGCCTTTTTTCTAACAAAAACAGCGTGGGCTCCAGTTTGAGTGGGTGCAACTTCAAATTGGTGCTATAAAATAATGGCACGCCTCACAGCCTCACTACATTTATTATTTTAAACGGAGCGACAAACTGGCTAAAATTAAAATTGTTCTCTTTAACTTTATGTCGGTGTTTTAAAAGATGTCTAAAGGACTGCTATGGCTACAATAAGACAGAGCACACACCAGTTTTGTCGCTCTGGTACAAACAAACAAACAAAAAAATCTTCCCTCTTTATAAAATTAGTAAGTATAGAAGCATAGATTGCTTTTCCCGATACAAGGACGTTAATTGTTGAAGAGTCAGTAAGGAACCAGGAGAACTGGAACTGATGCTGAAGTCACCATCAGCTCCACTTCAACATACGTATTGTGACGAGCATAAATTGCTTAGTAATAATCGAATCGCAATCCGTGAAATACGTATTATTGAGTAGTTACGATGGCCATCTGTGGTCTTCCTCATCAGTTCCACTTCACCGAATGGTGATTTCCGGGAGCAAATGCACGAGTTACTATAAAAAAACACCCAAATCGCTATAGGTGTGCCTATAATATTTGAAGGTTCCTTGATTTATCTGGGATGCCATCATCAGATACTGGTTTCCTAAGCATGGTACCACCCTTGGGATATCTCCTTTACAACAAAAAAAGAATACCTAATTAAAATCGCTTTATAAACGACGAAGTTATCCGCGACCACACATAAAAAAAAATATATACCTACGGTCGAATTGAGAAACCTTTTTTTTGAAATCGTTTAAAAAATCCGTCTCAAACAAAGATTACGTATTCATGAACATTCCTAAAATACAACCAAAGACAAAAACCATCTCTCCAAAAATACAGTAGCTCAATCCTATATTTAGGATGTATTCGTACTACCCGCAGGTATGGAAAACCTTTCGTTTTTAGAACTGACCTGTAGGAGCACAAGGCTGCCTTCCCACCACAGACGTGTGAGGTAGCTAAGCTGTGAAGCTACTCGTAACATACGAACCTTTTTTTTTATTTTCACTAGTTCTTTTTTGTGGGTCTCCCTTGTTTGACCAAAAGGAATTTGACAAATTTTCACCTCCCAAAAAATTTTTCGCATAATTTCATTTGCCAAATTATTACTTAGCAAAAAATCTATTCACAAAAAGTTGTAACGCAAACCTAATGTTTGGCAAATGAACGTTTAAACTATAACTTGTTTACCAACTTTATTTAGTCAAATATTTCATTTGGAATAACAGTTTTTATGCAAAATCAAATAAGCCAAACACTTATTTAGTATCGTCAGTTTTCAATTCACCCTTTCCTATTCAGTCAAACTTCAATGACAAAAATGTGAACTACTAAGTGGGTAGGAGGTAAATCATAAATGGCGCTCAATGTGTGCTCTTCTTTTTCTATATAATGTAGTCGTTCCTGGCACAGTAGGTAGGAGGTCACAGTTTTAACCTAACCTAACCTAACCATTTTTTTTTTAAATAAGTAATTAACCTAATCTAAATAATTCAGTTCCGGGTAACCTACTAAAAACAATCTCTTTTTTCTATTAATGCAAGTCGTTTCTGGCACTCGCCGGCCGCTTCCGCGGCACCGCTCGCTTCGCTCGCTCGGCTCGTGCGTAGGAGGTCACAGTTTTAACCTTTTTTTTTTTTTTTTTTTGCCGGGGTGGAAAATCCTCATGGATGTCCCCCGCCCTGGGGTGAGCGGAGGGGTCTGTCAGACTCTTACTGACTAAAAACCACCCCGGTGTTCCCTTCCCACACCTGGACCGGGGATCATGGGAACTTGGGCGCCTTCCACGATCCCAGGCTAGTGCCGGCCCGCATTTGCGGGCCTCCTCAGGCCTGCGAGGGGAGTGAGGTGCAGGACTCCCCCCGCAACGTCCAATAGGGGCGCGCGCGGAACACTACGCGCCGCCGCCTCGGGTCCAGCTGGATGGGGGCCGGCGGACGTCCCCGAGTCCACCGTCCCTCCGGACCTGTTTACGGGGGCTGGAAGAGGGCGTTGTCCGCCCTCCGCCGACGCCCGGGCCGCCTTCTGCGGGTCGGGAGAGTCGTCTCGATCTCCCTCTCCCTTTCCGCAGCCTCCTTCCGCGAAATGACGGTTTCACAGAAGGAGATCACCGCATCCCACGACTCGGCGCTCCCGACCATCGAACGAGCGACGGCCGGCAGCGACAGGTCGGCTCCGACCTCTGCCACGAGGGCACGGCGCGGCCCCTCCCATGCGGCACACTCTGCCACTGTATGCCCCGCCGTGTCCTCCTGACAGTGGACGCAGTGATGGCACCGAGCGTCCGGCTCCCTGTTTATGCGACACAGGTACTTCCCGAAGCAACCATGCCCCGAGAGCACCTGGGTCGCTCGAAACGACAGGGAGCCGTGCCTCCTTCCGACCCATTCGCCGAGCACTGGTCGGATCGCCTCGACGGTGGCGAGGCCGGCAGTAGGGCGCAGAAGCCTGTCGCGCCATTCCGTCAACAGGACCTCGCGGAGCTGTGACCGGCGATGCTCGTCCTCGCGCTGCATCGGTTCACCGCCCCGCGCCCGCGCCTCCTCACGCCATCGGTACAGTGACGCGAGGGCTCTCGCCTCTAGGTCCCAGGGCGGGGATCCGGCCAGTGCGCAAGCCGCCTCGTAGGAGATCGTGCGATACCCCCTGATAGCTCTGACGGCCATCGCCCTCTGCGGTTTTCGCAGTATTGCGATGCTGCCAGCCGTCAGGTCAGAAGCCCACACCGGGGCTCCGTACAGGGCCATGGATCGCACGATCCCCAAGTACAACCGCCTACAGGCGGTGCTCGGCCCCCCCAGATTGGGAAGCAGCGTTGCGAGCGCGCCCGCCGCACCCATCAACTTGGGCGTCAGCCGCCGAAAGTGAGGGCCGAAGTCCCACCGGCTGTCGAGCACCAGTCCCAAGTACTTCATGGTTGACTCGACAGCAATTCGAGCCCCTCCGACCACAATATGCAATCCCGGCGGCGGCGCTCGTCGGGGACCATGAAATGCAATGGCCTCCGACTTGTTGAGGGCCACTTCCAGGCCCAGGCGCCGGATGCGACTCACGACCTGTGAGACCGCAGCCGTAGCCAGCAACGCTGCCTCCCTGTACGAGCTCCCCCGGGCAGTGATAATAATTCAGTTCCGGGTAACCTACTAAAAACAATCTCTTTTTTCTATTAATGCAAGTCGTTTCTGGCACTCGCCGGCCGCTCCCGCGGCACCGCTCGCTTCGCTCGCTCGGCTCGTGCGTAGGAGGTCACAGTTTTAACCTAACCTAACCTACCCATTTTTTTTTAAAGAAGAAATTAACCTAATCTAAATTGTTGAGTTCCGGATAACCTACTAAAAGCAATATATTTTTTTCTATTAATGCAAGTCGTGTCTGGCACTCGCCGGCCGCTACCGCGGCACCGCTCGCTTCGCTCGCTCGGCTCGTGCGTAGGAGGTCACAGTTTTAACCTAACCTAACCTAACCATTTTTTTTTAAATAATTAACCTACTCTAACTACGTCCATAAATAAACTAATATCAAGTAACCATAAATTTCACTTGTTTCAGACAAATTCAAGCACAAAAACTTACAAAGAAGTACGCAAAAGACATCAAATTTAACCAGCAAGTCAAATGTCTAAAAATCTTATTTTTGCCTTAATATTTTTTGTTTTAACAAATCATTTCACCTAACGTTTATTGTCTGAAGATTGTTTGCTGTAATAAATCATTTGATTAAAGACCAAATTCCATAATGACATTATACTTAGTAATATTTTGCCAAGTAAAAATTTGACCAAATGAAAATATGCGTACTAAAATCATTCGAAATATTGCAATGGTATAAAAAAAGGTTGCTAAAATTTGTTTGGGTAATGAAATTTTGTCAAAATCTTTTTGGCAAAACGGCAGGCACCCCTTTTTTGTGTTTATACTTTTTCTTTGCGTCATGTTTTACCGCAAATAAATATTATTTTCTTTCTTTTACGAAAGCTATATAAGTGGTGTAGCGAAGCTGATAAGTTGTGCTATGAAGATGCGCTTTGCGCGTATGTAAAAAAGTAAAAACCGACTTCAAAAACCTGAAACAAATAAAATAACTTTCATAAAAAACTTAACAGCTTCTGAAGTCGGTGCCAAACTAAGGTGCATTGAAGACTTGAAGACACCGACTACAGAAGCTGTTAAGTTTCTTATGAAAGTTGTTTTAGTTCTTTTAGGTTTTTGAAGTAGGGTTTTAATGTTTTTAAAGTAAATTAATTTTTCCATTTTTATTTGTATAAACAATTAGGTACATTCTTAAGCTACAGACGAACGAAAGGAAGAATCATCAAAATCCGCTTAGAAATGCCGGAGAGACAGTACATTTATGCTTAGAACTTCGTACATAAGAATAATATTGTATTATAATACTAGGTAAAACCTTCCTGAAAATATGTAGATCACGTTAGTGAAAGAATTATCAAAATTGGTTCACTAGCTGTTGAGAAAATTGCGGACATACATACATACATACAGGTCGAATACAGAACCTCATTTTTTGAAGTCGGTTAAAAAACGTACCTTCGTTGAACTCTTTACCACCAGAGCTTAACCAAGCTATGAAAATCAAACGATCTTATTGGTTGATATCATACACAACACATCCATCGCTCTATAGCTTAGCATATTGGTGGAAAGGCAGCCTAAAGCTCTTATTCGCTGGCAATTTATTCGGTTCTTGCCATGCGTATGCATCGATAATGGGTGTTCGCTTCCCGTTGTTGAGAATATAATGGGGATAATAAGCGACGTGTGCACATTGGAAAATTTATTATTATGGCAGTTGAATAGGCAAGCTGAGTGGTAATTTTATAATGAAGAGGGTTTTAATTGAATAAAAGCTTAAAAAGTTGTTCATTTTTGCTTTTGGTGCATAATTAAGTGGTGTTTGCTTCCACGCGACCATGCGCAAGCGGGGCTCGTCCCTGGTGTATAGGGTGTAGGGCAGCACCAATGCAGTCCTGACGACGATCGCGGATGCTGCATGTTGCCATCAGCAGGGCCGGATAGATATTAAGTCGTTTAGTTTGTGTTTATTTTTATTTGTATTATCCTTTTTATTGTGTTTTCTGTATTTGTGTGTAATCCACATATGAATGAAGGTTGCTCGAAATAAATGTATTTTTTTTTTATTATTAACTGGTCTAATGACAGACGACTATAGGTCATCATATACTAAATTTAAGACTACATCAGTGGATGATTTCGTAAATGATAAGGCATCATTTTACTTGGCGGAGGCAAGAAGTATCAAGGATGGATAATATAACAACTCATCATCTGCGTAGCCTTTTTCCAACTATGTTGGGGTCGGCTTCCAGTCTAACTGGATGCAACTGAATACCAGTATTTTACATGGAGCGATCTGACCTCCACAACTCAGTTACTGGGTTAGACGGTATCCCGTGATAAGACTGGTTGTCACACTTTCAGGTTTTTGACCTCCCGTAACGGCTGTCAAAGATCTACAAATGACAGCTGGGACCAACGGCTGAGGTCTCGGTATGGAATGACGGATTAATTAACCGTAGCTCTATGTCCTACAACAAAATTTACGAAAACTGTACTTATTAGATTTATTTAAACCTACACATGTCGATACTATACAACTTTAGGCCCTCCCCATCTACATTCTACTTATCTGTTTTACAATTCTTTACTAAGTATGCATTTAACTTTTAAGCACAAGCCAGACTTAATTCCATTCAGCATTCTATGTAGATGTTTATTTAATTAGTGAGCTAATGGAATGACGTAGATATTTTCGGTTTAACATTTAAAACTGTTGCAGAAAATTAAATAGCTCTTGACAGCGTGGGTCGTGTTGTTGCCGTGTGCGGTTGAACTGATATGATACCTAATCACATCACACTAATATTATAAAGGCGAAAGTTTGTGAGTGTGTGTGTGTGTGTGTGTGTGTGTGTTTGTATGTCTGTTACTTCTTCACGCTCAAACGGCTGGACCGATTTGAATGAAATTTGGTGTGTAGATAGCTTATACCTTGGATTAACACATAGGCTACTTTTCACCCCTACGCGGGTGAAACCGCGGGGCGCAGCTAATTATATTACATGTCGGAGCAATACTACAACTTACTGCGTCATTAAAAACTGAAGACAAATTATGACGCAGGGGGGGGAGGGTGTATAATACAGGGTGAGAAAATCTAGGTAGATAAGTTTTTTGACGTTAGGTGCGTTTTTAGTCAGATTATAAATATGAATATGTTAGGTAGGTACAGATTTAAATTAGGTTCTTTATTTTTTGCAGGACAATAGGTACATTATATTCACAAATTCCTAACCCCTATCTAGCGTTATTAATTTCGGATTTTACAAGGGTTCGCCTGCCACCCAACGTTGTCCTTTTCAAAATTACTATAGATAATTATTTAACAGAAAGTCTATTCGTCATCTTCCTGCCCTTATCCCATATTACTTGGGGTCGGCGCAACACGTTTTCTTCTTCCATTCTCCCCTGTCAAACGTCACGCTGTCATTCACTCCCTTCTCTTTCATATTATTCCTCACACAATCCATCCATCTTTTCTTTGGCCTTCCTCTCCCTCTCCATCCATCAACATTTACAGGTACATATTCATCACTCTTTTAGTCATCACATCCCCATACCCAGCTAAACAATTCCCTTTCAACTTTTCTGTCACTGGCCACTTTCAAACTTCCCCTTAAATACTCATTTCTTACTTTTCCATTTTTGTCACTCTAATTACACATCCATCTCAACATTCTCAGAAAAACTAAATACTCGTAGATCGCTACCACGACATTAATATTAGAAAATGTACCTAGCTGACGCTAAATTACGTACGCCCAAGAAACTCATCACCTGCCTAGCCTTTTCCCAACTATCTTGGGGTCGGCTTCCAGTCTAACCAGATGCAGCTGAATACCAATATTTTACATGGAGCGACTGCCTATCTGACCTCCACAACCCAGTTACTGGGTAATACGGTACCCCTTGGTAAGACTGGTTGTCAGATTTTCGGGCTTCTGACGACTCGTAACAAATAACAAAGATCCACGAATGACAGCCGAGACCAACGACATAACGTGCTTTCCGAAGTACGTATATAAAGATGGTCACCCATCCACGGACCAACCGCGGCAAGTGTAGCTTAACCTAATCGATCGACCCGTGCGGCAGTTATTACTTAGCCACAAGCCTCTTACGCCCAAGAAACAGAAGACAACCAAGATTGAGTCTAATCATCCATTTTTTTCAGTATCCATGTAATAACTAGAGTGTAACCTCTAACAAAAATCACAAACGTAAATTTTCACCGCCCTGTACTCGTATACTCAACTAAAGCAATTCTTATTAAAAAGCTCGACAATGTAAACAAAGAATTCTCTTATTGCTCGTCTAATCTAACTAAAAAGACCGTTCCATGTAATAACGGTTGGTGATAACGGTTATACGGTTACGGTTTAACGGTAGGAGTAGGAACCTATTTAAAACTGGTAAAAGTTTAGTACTTAATGAAATCTTAACGCCAACGTGCTCGGTTAGATACAAACTGATTTTTTAAATTATTACACGATTCTTTAAGTGGTTATGTAAATATTGAGGCTTAATTTAATGTAAATATAAAGTACCTAGGGGCTTATACAGGATGTTCAGTTAAACGAGGGACATACTTTAATGGAGTGTAGTACTCATGAAAATGAACAACTTTTACCATGGAACTAACCCTGAAATATGAAAAAAAAAATCGGCTGTCTAGTACATTTTGATCGTGTAGGTTTTGCACTGTGTAGAGAACAGCTGATTTTCTTTTTCATATTTCACGGTTAGTACTTGTGGTAAAAGTTGTTCGTTTTCATGAGTACCTACCTACTACACTCCGATAAAGTACATATGTCCCTCGTTTAACCTAACATCCTGTAAAATAGAATAGGTGCTCTAGATTCTGAAGATCAATGTCTGTTTTAGTACTAGAATAACCAAAGTGGAGCTGTACCTAACGATGATGTTTTTAATAATTTTAGCTTTTCTGAAAATCCTTAATAAAGTATATACAATAAATTATGTTCGGGTATCTACAACATTATTCTGGCCTTTTGTGTAGCTACCTACCTGCCCACACGAAGGCAAAAATTAACTATGATTTTTGAGAAGATGCTAGTTAAGAGGATATATCGATCGAAGCGTGGTTTAGCTTGGTGTGTAAGTGAAATGGCGTTATGACAGTCTAGTTTGACGCGCGAGATAGAAGACTCTCACGCGCATCGGAACTAAACGCGCTTCGTTTAAGGCCTCTGCCTCGAATTTCGCGGGCAGCGGGGCGGCAGTGGCGGCGGCGCGGGAGCGGCAGGATTTTATGCATAAAAACAAATGGACCGGACCTCGAAAACAGCGGCGCGGAAGCGGGGCGGGACAATGCGAGACGCGCCGCCGCCGCCGCCCCGCTGCCCGCGAAATTCGAGGCAGAGGCCTAAATATAGATTTATAACAAAATGCTATACTTAAAGTAAGTTCTTAGTATATTTAAATACCTTCGATTTAAAGTAAATTTTACTGCTCAATAAGGAACATTTTACGCATAATCGTAAAAAACAGAAAATAAACGGTGCTACTATGGAATTTTTTTCTATCGAAAAAATTTCAAGTACCTATCATGTTTCGGTTTTAAATAACACATATGAAAAATCCAAATGATTTAACCATATACATTTGTCTTATAGGAATTTTAAAAACACAAAACTTATCGATGTAGGTATCTCCTTTTACACTACAAGCAAAAGGATCAGTTGAAACCTGTCTAAATTAAGCGCTCCTGCACACGATGCCGCCACCGCGCCGTCGCCGCGCCGACGCCGCACAACTACACTGTACATACGAGTCGCGCGAAGACCGCCACCGCGCCGCCGCCGCGCCGCCACCGCGCGCGGTCCAAAACAAAACTTTCCATGATAATTTCTTAAAAAGTTATCACGTGCATGTTCATACGCGGCCGGCAATGGAATGAATCAGGATAATGAAATAACTGGGACCGCGCGCGGTGGCGGCGCGGCGGCGGCGCGGTGGCGGTCTTCGCGCGACTCGTATGTACAGTGTAGTTGTGCGGCGTCGGCGCGGCGACGGCGCGGTGGCGGCATCGTGTGCAGGAGCTCTAAGAGATTTTTAAGTGATTAAACAGATTTTCACCTCTACATAATCACAGTAAATATATACAGTAAAACATCTTCATACAAACGTGCCGCTCTCGGTTTGAATGTGTGCGTGCGCGTCGCGCGCCATGTCGGCACGCGATTTCACGCACACGCTAGCATAATATATGGGGGAATAAGGTGGCGGCAGTGCGGGCTGTGCAGCGCGACTGTGAGCACGCGCGTACGCTACATGACCGCTTGCGTTCGTCAACTCTCGCCGGCGCGGGCGGCGGACACTTGTCGTAAATTACGAGTATCATGACTTCAAAAAGGGGAAAAAAATATTGTAGTGTTTTCGGGTGCCTCAATAATGATTTCGCAATCCCGGACTTATCATTCTTCATACTTCCTACTCAACCAGAAATGTAAGTACCTACTTATACTTAAATATTACGTATTAGAAAATATGGTATTGTATTGTTTATTTCACAGTTTATTTGCT
This sequence comes from Cosmia pyralina, assembly GCA_946251885.1. NCBI lineage: Eukaryota > Metazoa > Arthropoda > Insecta > Lepidoptera > Noctuidae > Cosmia > Cosmia pyralina. The sequence continues at coordinate 22,396,085 of OX276346.1, forward strand.
TTATTAAGAGCGTAGCCGAGTCGCATTTTTCTGAATACTATGTTTAGAGCTAAAGTTTATTTTAAGAAGTCTAGTTTTACTATAAAATAGAGGATTGAGTACGAAACATCGTTTAGGTAAACATATTTTTCGCGTAGGTATAGTTGTAATAAGGGCAATTTCACAATAATTAATATTGCAAATTAATTACTTTTGAAATTATTATTTTTTCTATTGTCTGATGTGTTGTTCAATCCAAATATGGTTCCGGTAGTCTGACGATCGACTTATATACTTGTGTGTACATCGCATTTTTTTGGCCGGCGTTCGGGTCGGCCACTTGACACTTGTTTTTGTTTCGCTTATCGTATGAAAAAAATGTGTTAAGAGACCTGTTCTTTTTGTTTATTATTGTAAGGTGATGTGTAATATACTAAATGCAACAGTTATTTTTGTTAGATAACTTAGTATAATAAATGTTATGTGAATAAAAGCTTTTTATTTTTACTAAATTTATAAATTGGTAAAATATTCAATCATAATATGCTTTTTATTTTATAAATTTAGATCAAGTGCTGCTTGTTCGAAAATATTAACTAAAAGTAAAAGTGACAACCCTGGGTATCAACGCAAGAGTAGGCTAATAACTCGGCGGGCGGCCTTAGATAACCTACTGTATATTTATTTACTGTGACATAATGTAGGTACCTACCTACCTACCTATTAATTTTCAAATAACATCTATCCCTATCTACCCACTCATTAAATCTCAATTAGTTACATAGAACTAATAAATCAAATGCCACGAACTCATTTTCGAACAAACATTACCTACACAGATACACAACAACACAACTAGAACCGTCATTACAACACCCATAACCATAATCTACGCTCAATAAAGAACTACTCAAATTCATACACACAAAAATGATATCTATGTACGCAATATTAGGGATTTCATCGTTTCGGAGCTGACCTTTGTATCGCAAAAGCTGAAAGCTTTATTCCCCACTAGGGGTTAGCTACCTTATTCTATTGAATTGTTATGCCCTGCGAGACGGCCCTGTTTTGTATCCACGCCCGATATTGTATGGACCATAACGCTTGGCTTTCACACTTTCCGCTGACTTGATATTTTGCCAAGAACTTTTAATATTTTGACTTGGTGGGTTGTATAAGATAGGGTATATAGGTATCTATAATATATACCTACGTCCGTATCCATAGTAATGACGAAGGTTTTTAATAGTTATTATAGAACAGGTCAGCAATAAGTTTTGTACCTTTCATGTTACATTACGTTCAAGTTATTCCCTTAAGTTCCTTGATTTAGGTACTTACTGCGAACTGACTAGGACCACAGTATAATAACGTAAGCAGTATTACATAATATTCATAGAAAACAGTGCTTCGAAATCTCAATCTGCTGTCCCGAACATTCATGTTCGCATAACTCGTCAAAATGTAGGGAGCAGCTGATTTTTTTTTTCGCGATTTCAGGTTTGGTCCCATAGTAAAAGTTGTTTGTTATCATGAGCACAATCATGTGTTTAGGTCAATCTGCCTAGCCTTTTTCCAACTATGTTGGGGTCGGCTTCCAGTCTAACCAGATGCAGCTGAATACCATTATTTTACACGGAGCGACTGCCTATCTGACCTCCACAACCCATTAACTGGGTAATACGATACCCCTTGGTAAGACTGATTATCAGACTTTCGGGCTTCTGACGACCCGTAACGACTGTCAAAAGATCCACGAATGACAGCCGGGACCAACGGCTTAACGTGCTTTCCGAGGCACGGAGTAGTCTCGGTATGTAAAGATGGTCACCCATCCACGGACCAACCCCAGTAAGCGTAGCTTAACCTGATGGATCGACCCGTGCGGCTGTTATTACTTAGCCACGAGCTCCATTCATGTGTTTAGGTATCGGTCACTAATTACCAGTCACCCTATATACCAGTATCTACACAACAGCGAGCGCGCGGCAGTTAATACGCTCGGACGGACGCGTATTATCTACCGAACGGGCGTAGGAAAATAATTCAAGATCACTGTCCAGATAAACTATACTGTATTTTTATTATTCTGTACTAGGACTAACCTACCTGAAAAGTTATAAGTTTACATCAAATACAGCTACTTTAATTACGAAATTCTGCAAAATACGCACGGATAACTTCAAGAGATACCGAATTCTAAGACACAGTTAGGTGATTTAATATCCTACACATTTCTTATTTAATTGATAGGTACGCCCCGGGCACCCGTGTAACTACCCACATAACTGATTAATTGAATTTCTATCTAATCTTCGCCTAAAATGTATTAACATAGGTAACTAAATTGAAACCCGAATGCCTAAATATGTACCTAATAATTCTAGGATTCAATTTTCTGTGAAGGTAACTCTGTATGTATAGTGTTGGTAAGTACTTACTGTTATTATATCTATATGGTAGGCCTACGTAATATTTTGTTTGAGAAGAGGGTATATTGATATATTATTTTCAATACACTTCCTCGAAAACTGGTTCATATCGCACTACGATTAGGTTCACAATGCAATATATTTCACACGCGTGCGATTTTTCATTTTCCAACACATGTGCGGGAATAAATATTGCCACAGGTAACTTACACCTACTCGTATGCTTAGTCCAAATTGGTTCAATCCCTCTATTCACACCGTGTCTATTCGGAGGTGAATGGTTTTTTTTTTTAATCGTGTTTAGTTATTTATTTATTTATACTAAACTAATATAGTTTTTAAAGAAATGCGTCTTTACGGCGTTAATATTTTTTTAATATTTAAATAATGTTTATAAATAGATTATCTTCAAAAACCATGATTATTACAATTAAAAAAAACGTTTATGAACAAATGAACACATAATTGTGTTCTAAACTCAAAAATATTTGAATTTTCTATTTTTCATATTAGGCTGTTTATCGGCTTTATACCTTTGCTTCTCCTTCAACCTGGCAAAAGAAAAGCGCGGAAAAAAAGAACATTTAAATCACTATGATTTAAATGTTCTTTTTTTCGGCGCTTTCCTAATAATTCATGACAAAAATATTTTTCGTTATTTTATTTTATTTCTTCAAAAGTGTATTGAAAAACGTCGTTTGATACACGTGGACATTTGTTATTGCAGTTCTCGGCTCAAAAACAACCTCGCCTACGGCTCGGGTGTTCATTCCGCCTCGAATGCAATAACAAAAATTCTCCACTTGTATCAAAATGTACTATTCTTATTTGAGTTATGGAATTAACTCTGACTAAATAAAAAACCAAAACATAGCGTTGTCAACGTGAGGCTGGTTTTGTAAACATGTGTGCACTTAGTCAGGTGTAATTTAGTTGTAGTTTGGTGTACATGTGTGCGTGTGAGCGTGTATACACAGAGCGAGGTGTAGTTTTGCGCGTGCTTCACTGTATTGTTCGCAGCGCTGTCTTAGTTTATTTTTTATTTTTTTTTATTTTAATTCAACAAAAATTACAGAAGAGTACTTCACAAATCTTCTGCCAAACTGCAGGACAGTTTGTCGGCAGTGTTCTCGTGGACACAGCTCTTAAGTTATAATTTAGTCTGAGGGAAATAAGAAAAAATATCTTAGAATCATTATTTGTATGTAGGCATTACACGACACAGTACACACGACTGCCAAAAATAAGAGTAATATTTTTTACCTAGGTACTTATTAATTTTGTTGTCAAGGCGACGCGACGGCAGCGAAGAGATGGATGACCCATCAAGAATACCTACTTACCTGCCAATGCCAGGGTATCATTTTTAGGGTTCCTTCCCTAAGGGTGGAAACGTCTATCAAAACCAAAAGTCATTTATTCAAATTAGGCTGAGAATCAGCACTTTTTAAACGTTAAAATTACATAAGACAGTCCCCCAAAACGCTCGCCCTTCACAACTTCCTAGTGCTTTAGCTGGAAAGAAGAAGTGACGCAACAAACTCCCCAGCAGCACAGTTGTCTGTTCAGATAAAAAAACTTGATTCTATACATAAAATAGACCTACCTACCCCCCACCTACCCGACCCGACCTATATTACTTAGGGCTAATTTCACCAATGACACTGAATGCGTTAAATCACACACATCTAATTCACGTTCAAGAGCTGTCAGCCGCGAAAAAAATTCTGCTGTTTCCTACATTTTGACGAATTTGCGAGCGTAATGTTTGCAACAGCAGATTTAAAAGTTGTTCATAATGAGGAGTACAATGACCCCTTAAAATATTGCCCATGAATTCAATTTCACCCTGTAACATACTTATTGACACTTGACAGCTTGGTCTTAGATGTGCAGAGGCCTTAGTGCGAGTTTTTATATTTAAAAAAAAAATGTTTATACCTACTTAGGTAGGAACCTACTGCATCATTAATGTGTACTGTGGCCTTAGTGCGAATTTTTATACTTACACGATCGCTTTTACTTTAACGTTTACTTACGTTACGTTTACGTTAACTTACGTCAATTTGTATGGAATAACCATATATATATATACCTACCCACCCCACCCCTACCTATTTGTATATATTTACCTAATGATTACAGATACCATGATTACCTAAGTCACCAGATGGCGCTTGTTCAGTTTTAGTACCTACAAATTGAAGTTTACGTTAACGTGATCGAGTACCTACAATCAATCTGCTTAGCCTTTTCCCTAGTGTACCTAAGTATAAAAACTCGCAGGACGCTGTTACAAATGGGTAGTCAAATCATTACTTTTTTACACAAAAGCATGTTTATTAAATAAAATGCTTTGCATTCTTAAAATGTTTTTTGGCCAAATCACACTAATATTATAAAGGCGAAAGTTTGTGAGTGTGTGTGTATGTTTGTTACTTCTTAACGCTCAAACGGCTGGACCGATTTGGATGAAATTTGGTATGTAGACAGCTTATACCCTGGATTAACACATAGGCTACTTTTTATCCCGAAAAAATGTAGTGCTCCCGTGCGATGAGCAAGAAATTCAAATATATATGCTACTCTTTCAAACTCAAACGTCTCGACCGATTTTGATGAAATGTGGTGTGGAAGTAGGAGACATCCTGTGTACACATAGCACACATAGGCTACTTTACATCCTGAAAAAATGTAGTGTTCCCGTGGGATGAGCAATTTTTTTGTGAATACTTCTCTCACCGATTAAATAATACACGTTTTAGTGTATCTCATAAACCGCGGGTAACACCGCGGGGCGCAGCTAGTTGTTGATAGATGTGCATGGTACGATTCTAAACTTTAAATATAATTTTAGATAGGTACATTTTCTCAATAATTGTACCGGACTGAAAATTTTTATTTTTATTTTTACTACAATAGGACTTTTGTGTAAAAAAGTAATGATTTGACTACCCATTTGTAACAACGTCCTTAAGGACTCTGAAACTGAACAAGCGCCGTCTGGTGACTAGAATGGGAAACATAATTATTCCATACAAATTGACGTAAGTTACCTAATGTTAACGTAAACGCGATGAAGTAGGTAAGTATAAAAACTCGCACTAAGGCCATGATCGCGTTCAGTTTACCTTATTGGTCAAATTCGTCCTTAGCCTATAGATGCCGTTTATCAGTCAGTCTGTCTATCTCCGACTCGTACTTGGTCGGTTTTCATACAAAAAGTTATACTACACTGCAATACTCATAATCATATGGTACGGTCAGCAAAAGAAGTCTGTTAACACTGCTACTTTTTAACATTTCATTTATTAGATAAGAGTTAATTAAGATTTAGAAAACTCAACTGTTAATCGACTTTTGTTGCTGACCGTACATATAAACATAACAAAGACTCCTAACCTACTTCTCTTCCAGTTACTTTGAAAAATACCTTATATAAAATACTCTTAGGTACATCTTAGGACCCCTCCACATTATAGATTCACGCCAGCGACGATGCCGCGCGCCGCCGAGCGTGACGTCATTTGTTAGCAAATTGATAGGCACCAATATACGACATAATATACCTTCCCACGTACTTATCTTGTAAATAACACATCAGGTGCTTGTACGAGGTACAAAACACGCTATGACTTGTGTGATATTAGAAAGGGCTCAGAAATAGAATATTTGAGGCTTCAAAATTTTCATTTCTCAACAATAACAAGTCTCCAAATAGTTTATTTTAAATGATCCAACCACCAACCAACCAACCAAACCAACATCCAACCAACCAACCAACCAACCAACCACCTAGCTAATATTGGAAATCAAAACGCATAAGTTTTGTAGTCTTATGGCCTGTTTCACCATTGCACCTACGATTAAGTTCCCTATTAACTTACTTAGCAGATAATTTCATACAAATTCTGTTCCATTTTGAATTTATTCGGTAAGTAGTGGCTATTTGGACATTGAGAAATAGGCCCTTAATAGAAGAAAACTAATAACTAATTTTGGTGATCTGCTAAACAGATTTCTAGTGCAGACACCAGTAGTGCTATTCTGTAAACTTCTCACCGTGATAAGTCAGGTGAAGTGAGCATGCAGTGAGCCGTCATCCCACCTGATGCTAGGAGTTGACAGTATTGACAGCTCACTTTAAGATCACTTCACTCATGTTTTCACGGTGAGATATTTACAGAATAGCACTACAGTTTCTAACAAACTTTGTCACGTACTTTTTAAGCTTGTTTTAAATAATTTATCATGTCATTGATTTTGAATGAAAGTTGAACCTTATGCAGACCTCTACAATAGAGTTATAGGACTTACAATTATTAAGGCAAGTAGATTTTAGGCGACTCAACGATGTTTGTTTCAATGAGAAGTAGTTGGAACTGTAAATTCTTTATCTATTGTTTCAGTCACCGAAAAGCAAGTAGGTACCTACATTTTCAACCAGACTGTGCAACACAAACAGAACATGCATGAAAACGACACTTCGAAAAATAGCGTGAAAACATTGTGAGCTTCATAAAATGTTTACACACAGTACAAATTGCCTGTAGTATCTACTGGCGGCGTGCCACCGAGTACGCGACAACGGGAGCTTTCGGCACTTAGCGGGAACAAAACAAAGTGTCAACCGCGACACTGCGACGTGAGCCGCTTGTGTGAACGGGCTCTTATGTCTACGGTCAATTGAAAACGGTTCATTGAATCAAACTATTACGGGGGATATCAGAGTTAATTAAATTGTTGTGTTTGCGTATCTCGTAGTTAGACAACAAACAGTAATTAGAACTGCAGTGCTATTCTGTACAAATCTCACCGTGAAAACTTGGGTGAAGTGAGCGTGGAGTGAGCTATAATATAGTGTCAATCCCTAGCATCAGGCAGAATGACAACTCACTTCACCTAGGTTTTCACGGTGAGATTTATACAGAATAGCACTGATGTTTATAAAACACGGCCGGTGAAAACTGTGCATTCGGTGGTTGAGTGAAAACAATTTGATGGTATGATCAGGCACAAAAAAAAACATTATTATGTAGGTATGTAGGTTCCATTTTTGAAGTTTGAACAAGAAACCTGCCGCCAAAAAGGAAAAAAAAAAAGAAAGAAACCTGCCCTTAAACTTTGGTTTTCTAGGAAAGCGGTTCCGTCATATTATAACGGTCATCATGAAAACTGTCATTTTCACCAGTATTTGACATTAAGGTGTCAAAAACGCCGCCAAAGATGTTATTGTGTGACCGTTCACAGTTTTCTTAGGATACTAAAGCTTTTAAGAGTTCCTAAGAAACCGGCCAAGTGCGGGTCGGAGCACGCACAATGAAGGGTTCCGTAGTTGAAAAAATCAAACATAACATTGTAATCCAAAAAAAAAAATCTTTATGTGATAAAATTACAAATTACCTACCAGTTTTCGGTCTTTTTCCTTTATTTGTGCTGTGAGACCTAGCTTCTTGCCATGATTCTAGGTCAACGGGAAGTAGGTTTTGATTTACTTGCGAGTATCAAAATATGGCCATATTTTTTATTGCGTTGACATAGAAGTTTGGTTTTTTTACAACTCCAGGGGACCATAGACCTACGTATTTCATATTGATTTCAAAGAAAAAAAAAGAAAAAGGGTCTTGACGGACTGACACAGACGGACGGACAACGAAGTAATCAGGGTTCCGTTTTTTCCTTTCGAGGTACGGAACCCTAAAAAGCAAAAGATTAAGCTTGGTGCCTAGGCCTCTCCACTTACAACTCGACTATAGTCTTCCTGCTTTATACCTCAAGATAACAGCAAAGTATAGCATATTAACATAAATTGCAAAGCTCAGACAGCAAATACCTAACTGCCATATAGGTACACTCATTCCGTGGTCGCAGCACCGTCGAGATGTCACGACTATGAGCCACTAATTCATTAGGTATGCTAACGAGACGCGTTGCCTCCGACGGTGATGGATTAGCCTTTCTCCCCTTCGCATAAACGCGACGACGAGGAGAGGAAATGCGTAAAAAATGGACCAATAACGTGTATGCAAAAGTTGGGTGCTCCCTCGACGTAAAATATTAGGTTATTGAAATTTTCCAGACCCGTAGAGCGAAGTAGACAAGACTGCTAACACGGCTCCTTCTTACACGTAGTGAAAATAGCATTTCGCTGTAACTTTGCGACGTTTCCTATGAAAATAGAAGTGCTGAATTAAAAATGAACTATTCTTGCTTCATGGTTGAAGCGATTTCGCTGTTTTGCATTGAAATTGGCGTTTTTAGGTTGAGATTTTATGAATTCGTAGGTAGGTACGTGTGCTAATTTAAATTTGAGATTTCAGTGAATAATGAGATGAATAAAAACTTTTTTACAAAAAAATACAACCGACTTCCAAAAACAACACTACAAACTGAAAAATAACTTTAATTTCGGAAGTCGGTGTCTAGTTAAATGTATTTTCGTTTTTGGCCACCGACTTCCGAAATTAAAGTTATTTTTCAATTTGTAGTGTTGTTTTTGGAAGTCGGTTGTATTTTTTTGTAAAAAAGTTTTTATTTTTCACTTTTTAGTTGTGTACCTACCCCACACAAATTCTAATACGACTACCTGCAAAACAAACTAGAACATCGTCCATATAAAAGTGGGGAAAAAATACGTATTATTGAAGCTAACTCAAAAACTACCGAAGCAAAGTTAATCAATTTTATATGGGACCAACTGTGATATATACCCTCTCGAATAAAACAAAAAAAATCCAAATCGGTCCAGCCATCTTCGAGTAATCGGGGAACATACATGGTTCCGACGAATTGAGAACCTCCTCCTTTTTGAAGTCGGTTAAAAATACACGATGTAAGGGACACCGACGCGCAAAATGTTAGGTACGTACCATGAATGAGGGTTTTCGGCAGCACTGAGACGTCAGGTCCGGGCACCTGTCAAAAGTGTGAAAGCGCCTACATTTTCTTTAGTCGTGACAGAATGAGGAACGAATGAATGAAACGAATGATGACGTTCCATCATATATTTTTATATTAATTGTAGAAACGACAGACCTCTTGTCAAAGTGGTGCCAACTGGTGGCGTGAATTTTCATGAAAACCTTTATTCGTTAGGTAGGTACATGATTCTAGAAGCAAACCAAATTAGGCACTTATTAAAAAAAAATTGTCGTTTCTTACAAAAGTGCAATACTTAACAGCATTGAAGTATAAATTAGGAAGATAAGGTTCGCGCTCTTCGAAGTGGACCGCATAAATTATGTTATCACACACAATTGACCTTAGTCACAATCGAACTGGCGTTTGTGTAGCACGTTAAGTAAAATTATCGTAATTGTCTAAATAATCAGCAACAATGCCTTCATGTGTTTTCAAAATGTGCTCAAACAGTTCAAAAACCAAAAACAGGTTCCACGGGATTACTTTTCACTTATAAGTAAAGTACAGCCAAAAATGTTTATTTGAAAATTATAATAATATTTAATGTTTGCTTCGCCATACTTGTGAGAGCGAGACAGCCATGCAATGTCATTCATAATCGTTAACATTTTGCGCCTTACGCGATTTCGCTTGCACGAAAGCGCCGGCTCCTATCTCTGTTCTTGTCTATCGGTAACTGTAGGTTTGCGACTGTGATCACAGATGAGCAAGTTTCGGTGCATGTAGTCGTGCGCCGAGTCCAGGTTTGGTGATTGCTATGTTGGCGCGTAATATATCTTCCTTTAATCGAAACCCTGGTAGGTATATCTACCAGGGTTTCGTTTTTTTTTATAACACACGAAAAATTTCAATGTTAGTTTGGTGGGACAATTTGCGCGTCCATGTTCCTTACACCCCAAAATAATACACCTTCATTTCATCGAGTTTTTAATTTTAATTACTTAAGTATATATCTTTTTTTTCATTAAGTCACAAAATCATCTTAATCAATGACCATTACTGATTGATTACATTTCCCGTTGATAGTTCCTCATACTATTTTCTCTCACTTAAATCTCCACCTTTTTCATTTTTGTGACGTAGTTCGATGTGTGCCAACATTAGTTTCTTCGAATGGAAAGTCCTTACACAGTTTGTGACGCTACATCTGAACTGCCGAACGCCTGTATGGACTGAAGAATGCCTTTTTAATGACTTCGAGCACGCGAACGTTTTCGCACAGATCGAGCATTGCGCCGACAACCCATAGTGCTTCAGCTGGTGATGCGTCAGATTAGATTTATATTTATAGCTGCCAAAGAAAAAGAAATTAATCATCGTTTTCCCGTTTTAATTATTGAGTTAGTTCGGCGAACAAGCTGATGGCTGAAGGTCTTCGCAAACACGTGTCATCTCGCCCCATCAACACCCTGCCGTAGCCGACGTTGGGGGTGCTATCCCGCTCTGTGCCTACGTTGGGATACAAATAACCAACCGATGAGGATAGGTGATCCCGATCCGACGCCAAACTGATATGTGTGCGATTTCGTAATTTCGACACCAATCTTAGTATTAGTCGTTGTAAATAATTAGCGCAGGTCATGTGATTTCTATGTCAGTGACATAAGGTTAAAATTGCAATGACTGACGCACGCGCGTAAACAACAACTACTTACGTGCTTTTGCGAAGTGGGAACCGAAAAAAGCTTTAACTTTAGCTTTGGGTGCTTTTAATTGTAGTACTGTCAACACTTCAACTACAAAATCTCATCATCATCATTTCAGCCGAAAGACGTCCACTGCTGGATACAGGCCTCCCCCAAGCACGGCCACTTCGACCGGACCAGTAGCAAAGCCTAAAGGCGGGAGTACACATGCCTTTAGCTTGTACAAAACTATGCAAGTGGCTGATGGCATGCCATTGTGACATTCACCAATCAGAAGTTGTTAAGGCACACGGCATGCAAGCTACTTACATACTTTTGTGCATTGTTACAGGCATGTGTATTTTCGTCCTTAATATGTCATAGCGAGCATTAAAAATAGATTGTCACACAAGTATGAGTGACAGAGACAAAAATCTACAAAGCCAAACTTTTTCTGAAACTCAATGTGCCACTTTTAGCCCAGATCGCGCACTGGAATTTCAACTCTCGGTGTTGAACCAAGCATTAAGAATTCAATAGTGCATACCAGCGCGTCAAGAAAAATAAAACTGTTGGATTTTCAAGTCTCGGGGCTAAGCGTTAAAAATCAAGCGCGGGATAAAAAATCGTTAAAGATACTGTATTCTTATTACAATAAGTTTGTTATCAACTTACCTGCAGCCACAAACATTACAGCAATAGGGCCGTTCATTGCTATGCATCACCATATGCAACTTTAACGTATTTGGCGTGATAAAGGTCTTTTCACACAGCTCACATTTAATGGTTTTCTCCCTGATGACCATATTTTGCTGATGCTTGTTGAGAGAGAACTCACTCTTAAATTTACGGTTGCAATGAGAACATTCTAATGGCCCCGATTTACTGTGAACTGTTTCTTTGTGTAACTAGAAATTAGATGGAAAAAAGAAAGATAAAAACTAATAAGTACCCAATTACGACGAAAAACGTCAACTACAAAGGTATGAGGGCTTTTGCACACCTCAGCTACTCGAGTAGCGGAACATCATGCGAGTCAGTTGAATTGAACTACTGCGGTTTCGCTGCTGCACTATGGTTCCGCGGCGGAGGTGTGCTAAGGTCCTAAACAAGACATCGTAACAAAATAACATCGGTTTTCGTATAACTGAAGTCACTCGTCGTTGCTTATTATGTTAATTAGGGCATAAATCGTAACGTGTCGTTTGTCAAAATACAACGAGTAGTTCCGAGTTACAATCCTACCAACTTATCTGTGAACTGAAAGAGGACGCCACCGTCGATGCGTCGACACAATCGAATGACATGCGTCGGCACAATCGAAGACATTTCAACATGACGGACGGCCGTAGTTCCAATTTTCGCCATTTCACAGATAAGTTGGTAGGAGTGTATAAGGGAACAGATGAACATACTGGCCTGTTACCCTTTTTTGGCTTGGCCGTAGTCGAAAACAACATAATATTTTAATATGCAATATTAGGTCCTGCAACCTAATTGCGTAACACACATCGGAATTTGAATCACTTTGAAGCAAATTGCTAATCCATTGCTTCTTATGTTCTAAAAACTTTTCAACACCGTAAATAACGCAATGCAATGAATGTTGTTGAACTGTCAAAATGAAAACCATTCCGACTGATAATGTGTTACGCAAGTAGAGTGCTGTTCGATTTGTAGGTCGGGCAAAGTGTTATTGCGTTTTTCCATCAGGAATTTCTCAGTAGCAGCCCGGAGTCTGAATTTGAGCCCAGCACGCTTAGCATGACCGCCATAGAAACGGGTTTTGTCGATGGAAGAATAGACAAAATGTGAGATTGCCATATGCTAAGACGCGTAGAATGCGTAGAAATATTTCTACTATCTGCCATTTTGTCTATTCTTCCGCCGACAAAACTCGTTTCTATGGCGATCATGCTAAGCGTGCAGTTGATAGCAATAGACTTACCTCGATTACATGGAAATTAAACATGCAGGCAGGAGTAGAGATGAACCATTCTAAAAACGAACGCCCCTCCACAAAACGTGATTATTTCAATGCGTGAGAGGAAATACCTAATGCAACACTTTACTTGTGTGCGTGCGGCGACTTTATTGTCAACATGGACTCGTCGCCGCACTTTGAAGTCAACTAATCGTGCGAACAGTCCCGGTAACAACATTGTACGGCGGGGAGCATGCGCTTTGTATATGGAACGAGACGTTTGCTCTGTCGCGCGCTCGTGTCATTTACTAGTTGGCCGACAAATCCGACTGTTTGACGTTTGGGCAAGTCAAGTAGGTACAGTTTGCATAAAAAAATCTGTGTCATTGTGTATATTTTTATGTATGTTAGTCTGTAAGGTATTTATTTAGTTTAGTTGTTGACCGTACTCGCCGGTGATTGAGCAACCAATGATAAAAACCAATTATGTGTATTGTGTCTACACACTTCTTTGCATGTGAGCGTAACTGCTGTGGAGGGGCGTTCATTTTTAGAATGGTTTATCTCTACTTGCTAACCCTTCAGGGGAAAAAAAACATGTCGTGTTATTGTGTCTACACACTTCTTTGCATGTGAGCGTAACTGCTGTGGAGGGGCGTTCATTTTTAGAATGGTTTATCTCTACTTGCTAACCCTTCAGGGGAAAAAAACATGTCGTGTTAAGTTAATAACTGATCCAGAGATATGTTGAATAAATTTCTGATACATGTTATTAGAAAAGATGGTTAAACTAACGTTTTGAAAATATTGATTCTATGTTCGCACCACTATCTATAATTTTATACAGTATGGAACTGGCACCATGTGAAAGAATTTAATCTACTAGCAATACTAGTCCACAGAAGTATAGCAAAATTAAATGTTAAATTAAAAACCATAAATTAAAAAAGTTAATTTTTCAAACAAAATAAATTCAGTAAAAGTAATCACTCTGTTTAGACAACCGAGCTGGCCACCTGCGGTGCACCACAGTGCCCATTCCATTGTTCACCAAACAGGGATTTTTTATTTGCACAATGTTCAAGGATTCAAGTTCATTGACTCGTAGACCTAGTGATCGAATCTACAGTGTTCAAATTTACTCAAAATTAAAACTCTACTTTTTGACCTAATTACTGGACCGATTTTGTTAATTTTTTGTATATCGTCAGCAAAGGTGATATCAAGTATGTGGTTGGATTTATTGCATATATGTGAGCTCCATACTGTATAAATAAAAATTAAATGCTGTTCGTTGGTAAGCGCAAGAATGAGAACGGCTGGACCAATTTGACTATTTTTTGGTTTAAAATATTCGTAATAGTCCGAAATATGTTTACAAGGAAATAAAAATGGGAAAAATTGCCCGGAAAATCAAATAATTCGGGAAAAATCGAAAGTGCTTTTTTCTCTGAGATTTTTTATGAACTCAAGACCGTATTGAAATTTTGTCAGGACAACATCGGTCGGGGTCAGCTAGTTTTAAATAAATATGTAAGAAGAACATGAAAATATATATTTACCTACCTTCATATACCTATGGCGGCTGAAAGTTTTTCCGCAAACGTCACAGATGGTCCTATTTAGCTGCAAATGATTTATGACGTGTTCCCTAATAGCATGTTTAAAATAAAACCTGAAAAATATACAAATTAAGTAAGTAATAAACGTTTTTCTTTCTTTTACCTAGGTAATAAGATGATTTCCATAAAAAATAAATAAGTATAATGTCTTTCTTAGAGACTTGTGGCTAAGTAATAACAGCCGCACAGTTAAGCTACGCTTGCCGCGGTTGCATCTTTACAAATCAAGACCTCGCCGCGCGCCGTGCCTCGGAAAGCACGTTAAGCCGTTGGTCACAGCTGTCATTCGTGGATCATTGACAGTCGTTACGGGTCGTCGGAAGCCCGAAAGTCTGACAACCAGTCTTGCCAACGGGTATCGCATTACCCAGTAACTGGGTTGTGGAGATCAGATAGGCAGTCGCTCCATGTAAAATACTGGTATTCAGCTGCATCCGGTTAGACTGGAAGTCAACCCCACCATAGTTGGGAAAAGGCTATGATGATGATGGTGGATAGGATACCTACCAACACCCGCGGTTACACAAAAACATAACATCTCGCTTACATAACATAATCAGCCTATAATGTTCCCACTACTGGGACACAGAGTAGCAGCATCTCGCTTGTTTTCCCCGAAAGTTTATGCGGAGGTGTAGGGACAGTATACGGCCGATGTATCATGGCCGGCCTGAACATAGGCACTACAAACTTTCGCGCATCTTCTGTCATTTGGTTCCTATAAAATGTTATTGCGCAGCCTTCTGCGCAAAGTTCGGACCGGCCATGATTCATAGCCCGTACCCGGTTTTGAATTGAGAATTTCAAGCTGAGAACTTGTCAAACACTACTTAAGGCGAAAGCGCCAGGTTGGTTCGCAATTTCAAATTTCCTAAGGTTTTTTGCCATTTGCAAGTCAGTATTAGGTTGTATGTCGATTAAAGTTTGATTCGCGACCGTATCAAATATGTATTTACAGAATTATAATCATTAGAATCAGTAATACAACTCCTTAAGTTAGTATAATCCTCAAATGTCAAGATTTCATGAAGTAGTCATTCAATAGGATTACCTGATCAAAGAGTTTTAATTATGACTTTAATTAATTCTATAAATATCTACATACTTGTTACAGTCGCGAATCATATTTTGATCGACATACAAGCTAATACTGGTTTAGTGGTACTGCTGAATATGAGGTCCTGGGATCAATTTCCAGGTCTGACAGTGTTATAGATTTTTTCATATGGAATTTCTTAGTAGCAGCCCGAAGTCTGGATTTCTGCCCAGTTGATGGCAATAAGCTGGCTTCCTGTAACATGGGACTTAAACATAATTTGAGAGCAGTGGTGGCCCAATGTAGGTCGTGGGTTCGAACCCAGCCAGGCACTTTACTTTGTGTAAATAATTTCATCATCACTGCTCTCAAAACGATGAAGGAAAACATCGTGAGGAAACCGCCATGTTCTAGAACCAAAAATTCGAAGACATGTGACATCTACCAACCCGCACTGGGTCCGCGTGGTGGATTGCGGCCCACTCCCTCTTCACTGAGAGGAGGCCTTTGTCCCAGCAGTGGGAACATTATAGGCTGATTATGTCAACATAACTGGCGAAATGTGGGTGTACACGTCTGCCCAACCCTTCGGAGAATAAGGGCGTGATGTTCTGTTGTAGTAAGTATACACAGTCTTGCCATAAATATTGTCACGAAGAAAAAATATATATATTATATATATAAAAAGCTTATTCGAAGTGGTCTCCATTGGCTGCAATACAGTCCTTTAAACGTTGAGGCCAGTTATCAATAGAAGCACGCACTCTTTCCATGGGAAAATTCTTCACTGCCAATCGTATGGATTGTTTTAGGGACTCCAAATTATCATGGCGTTTAGAGCAAGCGGTATTCTCTAAAACTGACCATAAAACATAATCCAGCGGATTAAGATCGGGACTAGACGACGGCCAGTCTTCAGCTCTGATGAAGTCCGAAACATTCACTTCCAACCAAGACTGTGTGGACCGAGCTTTATGACCCGGCACCGAGTCTTGTTGGAAGGACCATACTTGGTTATTGAACATGGTGTTGTTAAGGGCTTAACTACCTTCTCAAGAATGGTATCTTGATACACTTGTGCCGATGTTTTGATACCTTTTTCACAAAAATATGGCTCAGTCACTCCTTCAAAGCTAACACCCCACCAAACCATCACTGAAGTCGGATAATGCCCACGTTGCACTCTGTCGACTAATTGGGAAGCTTCCTTAGAGCTTTGAGCATAAATACGGTCATTTTGTTTGTTAAAATGTTGCTCAATTGTAAAGATTTTGTCATCCGTGAACAAAATTTTTCTGTGACCTCCCTTTGCGTACCGCTTCAGTAGTTGTTTCGATTTTACCACCCTATTCTTTTTTAATTTATCAGTTAAAAAAATACCAGTGCGTCTCTTATAGGCTGCAAGTCCTAAGTCATCTTTTAAAATACGCGACATGGTTCTGGGTGCTATCTTCATCTCCCGAGATAAAATCTTTTGCTTTCGGACAGGATTTCTTCGAATTCTTTCCCTTACTGCTTTGACCACCTTCTTCGTACGAACACTACGTGGACAGCCAGATCTTTTTCTGTCACAAACAGAGGAGGTCTCATTGTACCTATTAATAGCCCGGAACACAAACATTTGACTAATACCAAGCGTATGGAGAGTTTTAAAAATTGCATTTGGCTCCATACCAACTTTGTGTAATGCAGTCACAGCGATTCGGTTCTCTTTATCACCCCACTTCATTTTAATATCGCAAAATATTGTACAATGTATTGGCGCCAAAATTAGAAAAACTCAATGAACAATCGTATAAAAATGACAGATTCCAAATTCAAATGTAATATCTTTCTTATTTTTAATTGTAACAGTATTTATGGCCAGACTGTGTAGTTAATAGATTACACTCACCCTTTTCCACAAATATCACATATATGCTTAGGAGCACAGTGAGTCAACTCATGTTTCTTCCACAGACGCAATGTCTTGTATTCCTTATGGCACCTCGAGCAATAACCTCCAGACTTCTTCAAATGCTCCCTTCGATAGTGAAAATGTAATGCCAACAATGAATGTTGTTTCTTTTGGCAAATGTGGCAAAAAAAACGCAGTGTATCTATGCGCGGAAAGTGCGAATACCTGAAAATATTTTGGATAATAGGTACAGGTTGTTTATACATACATACATAAACTCACGCCTTCTTCCCATGGGGGTAGGCAGAAACTACAGAACGCCAACTGCTATGATCCTTACATACTCCTTTTGCCTTGTTTATGTTCATACATTTGGTCATACACGCACGCTGGTTGTAACTACTACGCACCTGACCTTTCTGACCAACATCACCAATAAGGTCCCTGTAATAATTATGTCCTTCTAGGGCTCCCCTCCCCGCGTTTCCACACAGGTTGTTTATGTCTATTACTAATGTCTAGTCGACCTCGTAATTCCTTTACCAACCTAAGATTTAATGTCACTTGCACGTCTTAAAGCGATAAGTTATTTGTCTGAGAGTAAGAGTTTTTTACCCGGGATGGTAACAATATCGTCCGCCTGTCTCGCCGCCGGCACCGAACGACCTACACGTCGTCTTCCAGTCCTTGGACGCCACTCGGTCACTGCCTTACTCCACCTGTAATCAATGCGCCTTGCCAGGTGTCCTGCCCAACACCATTTAAGTTCCATAATTCTTATTCCGATGTAATAATAGTCCTCTAGACCGAATTATGTAATAATAGTCCTCTAGACCGAATTTTGGCCATGGCGACCAATCTCAGCGGAGACCAGCCTTTGGCGCGGGAGGTATTATAGTGCACAAGTGTGTGCGCAGACACAGGTGCACTCTCTTTTCCCTCACTTTCAGTTTGATGGGATAGCAATCCGACACGGCTAGAGAGAGATCAGACGCAGGGCCAACTTTCTTTTATTCCGATATAGAAAACCTTCATACCTGGGATTGGCACAAAAAAGGAGAAGCCAATGCTCAGCAGTTCATGAAGTCGAGCTGTGGTTGATGATGATGAAGATTATTTCAATTTCAATTTACTGGGAATTGCTGTCAAAATTGACAAGGCAATTACGAGGTCAACTATACAAAGACTTGAAAAAAAATAGCTTACCTATGTGCAGCAATTGCAGCCAGGTCGATGCCTACGAAATCACACAGTTTGCACGCTAAATCATTATTTGACCAATGATCGTTCAAGTGTATGCAAACGTCTTCAGTAGTGGCGAAACCGAACTTACAGAGACCTACAATACCAAAGAAAGAATACATAGAATCCTGGTCATAAAAAAACTTTTTTACAAAAAAATACAACCGACTTCCAAAAACAACACTACAAAGTGAAAAATAACTTTAATTTCGGAAGTCGGTGTCTAGTTAATACATTTTCGTTTTTTGCCACCGACTTCCGAAATTAAAGTTATTTTTAACCGACTTCAAAAAGGAGGAGGTTCTCAATTCGTCGAAACCTTTTTATTTTTTTTTTTATGTATGTTCCCCGATTACTCGAAGATGGCTGGACCGATTTGGATTTTTTTTGTTTTATTCGAGAGGGTATACATCACAGTTGGTCCCATATAAAATTGATTAACTTTGCTTCTGTACTTTTTGAGTTAGCTTCAATAATACGTATTTTTTCCCCACTTTTATATGGATGATGTTCTAGTTTGTTTTGCAGGTAGTGGTATTAGAATTTGTGTGGGGTAGGTACACAACTAAAGAGTGAAAAATAAAAACTTTTTTACAAAAAAATACAACCGACTTCCAAAAACAACACTACAAAGTGAAAAATAACTTTAATTTCGGAAGTCGGTGGCAAAAAAACGAAAATACATTTTACTAGACACCGACTTCCGAAATTAAAGTTATTTTTCACTTCGTAGTGTTGTTTTTGGAAGTCGGTTGTATTTTATTGTAAAAAAGTTTTTATTTTTCACTTTTTAGTTGTGTACCTACCCCACACAAATTCTAATACCACTACCTGCAAAACAAACTAGAACATCATCCATATAAAAGTGGGGAAAAAATACGTATTATTGAAGCTAACTCAAAAAACGAAAAATAAACAAAAAAAAAAAACGTATAAACACGTACGTAAAATAAACGTATTTTCTTTCTTTCTTTTTCAAAAAATACCAAAGCAAAGTTAATCAATTTTATATGGGACCAACTGTGATGTATACCCTCTCGAATAAAACAAAAAAAATCCAGATCGGTCTAGCCATCTTTGAGTAATCGGGGAACACACATAAAAAAAAAATTAAAAAAAGGTTCCGACGAATTGAAAACTTCCTCCTTTTTGAAGTCGGTTAAAAATTCAAATCAAACCAAGATTTTTCTAGTATCAGAATAGCTAAACAAAGAGATAATAAAAAAGATATAATAAAAAAGATAAAAACAATCCTTATCATAAAGCAATAAGATTAATTTTGCAATGACAACGCCAAGTAAGATGGGACAAGATTAGGCAGAAGGAGTCATAAATATAATAAGTTACTTATTACCACATGAAGATGAAGAAAGATCTTGATTATGGTTTCCAATAATTTCAATTTGTGATTCATGTTCTACCTTACCAATAATTTGACCATTATATTGTCGACCTGAAAAAAATGGAGGAATATTACATAAAGACGACGGCGGCGTAGGCTTCATACAGTCCAGCTGTCGAAAGAACGCGTTCCTGACGCCTATTAGTAATTTCTAGTAGTAAAAAAAACCGGCCAAGTGCGTATAGGACCATGCACAATGAAGGGTTCCGTAGTTGAGATTAATTTATCCCAAGAACAAACTTAACATTGCAGTTGAAAAACATGTCCTCCCGTACATTCCAACTGTAATTGTAGGTAAGTTTGTACCTACTCACAATATTCAGAGATTTACTCAGATTGGCTCAGTATTTTCGGAGATAAGTTTATTTCTAAGTTTAATTCGTCTATTTTCTTAAATAACTTTAAAACGATTTATTTTAAAAATATAAAAAATAGTATTTTTGAGATACTCATAATAAGCCCTTTCATTTGATATGTCACGCGGTATAGTTTGCAATACTTTATTTTTTATTTTCTTATTTGCCTCCCAAAAGTGACTCCATATTCAAAATTAATTTGTTTACTTTACCCGTCCGTGATTCTTTACCAAATTTCAAGTTAATCGGTCCATTAGATTCGGAGCAAATGGGCTGTGACAGACAAACAGACAGACACACGAGTGATCCTATAAGGGTTCCGATTTTTCCTTTTGAGGTACGGAACCCTAAAAAGGATTAAATTCTCAAAACACATTAGTTAGTATGAAACTGAAAGGTGTCAAGAACGCATTCTCTCTACGGCCAGACTGTAGAAACAGTGTCAGGTTACGTAGGTACCTACGTTCAACCACACACTAGTGGTAGCAATTTGACATTGACAGCTCCTTTATGTCGAAACAGTAAGAGCTCGTGCATACAGCGCGCGGTCCGTTTTATAGTCAGTATACGTTTTTATTCCGCGACGGCGTGTGTAGTTCTATGAGCGAGTTCACACACATGACAGTATTCCAGATCCAGTAAAAAAATACCGATCCGACAAAATATACAGTGGTCCGATTTACAGGTCCGTTTTATCTTATGCGGTTTTATTCGGCGATGGCGTTTGTAGTCGTATGAGCGGGTTCCCACACACAACAGTATTAAAATACTAATTCGATGATAGATGATTGATTAAAAACGGTCCTGTAAATGCGGTGGGAACACTACTTCCAATAGCGACGGATCCGTTAAAAACGATCCTGTAAGTAAGGACTTTCTGTGTGAACCGTAAGGTCGTTTTTCGTAGGGTGTTACCAAGTCACATGATCTGACCAAGATTTTGTCTGGATAAGTCCAGACAAAAAAGTCCAGTCCAGTCTCTTCCTAAGGAGTGACTGTGACCTCTGAGTTCGTTTCAATCTTCTCAGAGTAGTCAGACAGGAAACATCGAATTGGTCTAGTTTTAAAGCATAATTTATTTTTGACATACTATACATTTCCAGTGTAAGCTGATCACACATTGTATAGGATTTCCTTACAATGAGAGGTCAGTGTAAACTGGAAATTATAGCTTGATGTGTACAAAAATAAAATCACTTATCATTTACCAGTGATGTGTGGTTGCCTGTATGTACAGGTAAAACCAATCAAGCATACCCAAAGGGTACACAATAATTATGTTCTTACGGAACCCTAAAAATTAGTTGAAATCCTTACCCAAGTCATAAGCATAGTCTTGCTTGAAAAACCGCCTTTTTGATATTTTGGTATGACATACCTTTATGTGTTTGATATAACATGCTTTCATCTCTGAAACATGAACTTGTGTTATTATTTTACCATTTTTGTAGTACCTACCTAATGAAAATTAAAGCCACGGCAAAAAAATACACAATAAGTATAACATAACATCACACCTGTAATCCCCATAAGGTTATGCAGAGGATTTCGCCAGTTATGTTTATGTTCTATGTAATAGGGAGCGAGCCTATTGCCATCTAGTGGGCACACTTACAAATATACTTCCATACTGCCTCTTATTGTGATACTATGATAAAAATTCATAATAAAAATCAATAAAATTAAAAAAATTCTTACTATAAATAACTTTACACTTTGCACAAGTGTAAATTTGTGTTTCCTTACTATCGACACTGCCTTCACTGTTACTATTTTTGCAATTAATCTGCGCTGAATTAACTTTATTTCTAAGAGAATCCTTCGTTGTCTTGTTCTTGTTGTTACTCTCATCATCCCATGATTTGGTATCATATTCATCTTGAGTCTCTGTTTTAATGTCAATATGTGACGAATTAACCATTAAACTGTCATCATCATTAGGATAATGAATATCACTGTGAAAAATCGGATCAATAGGTTCATCTTTAATTTCTGTTGTACTTGTAATAGGATCATTGGCATTTTCATTGGTATTTTCATCATTTTGATGTTTAACTATGTAGCATTTCTAAAAAAACAAACAAAAAGTTAACTAGGTGCTAAATTAAATAACTGACTACCTACCACCCTTGTGAGTTAACTATACTCCATTTGCAATAAGATTAGACATTTGAACAAACCTTTTTTAGTCATTTCAACCGATTTTGACTTCTATTTCATAGGGTTAAAGATGGCATTAAAGGCAAAAAATTGGTTACAATACCAACTGTTTACTGCAGCTGCCATTTGTCATGCCACCTGCGCAATAGAAGTCAAAATCAGTTGAACGGACTGTAAAAAAGGTTTGTTTAAATGTCTAGTCCTATTGCAAATGGAGTATTGGCACCTGGTGCTGTGATATAACCCATAAAGTAATGTTCAGTACAATATGGGACTGCATTCCAGCGAGGAGCTTAGTTAACTCATACAGGTTGTACATACTCAATACAAAAACAACAAGTGTATTATTAAAAATTATTTTTTTTAAACAATCTTTTATTATTCTGGATATCATCTAGGACCAGAGTCCTTGTCAAGACAAATCAAACAAGCCCAAACTCAATAGGGTTGCGTCGTTTTATTACTGAGTTCCTGTGGCCACCTTCCGTCTCCATCATCAGATCAGCTTGATAATACCAAAATACTAGTGCACTGTCACCGATTTTACATACGTGTGCCAAATTTCAGCTCAATCAAACACCAGGAAGTGGGTCAAATTTAACTTGCAAATTTTGAAGACAACTTAGGTACATACAAACATTGCAAGTTAACTATATTCTCGTAAAAATGTAATGTATGTGTTAACTATTTAACTTATGATTGTACACACTCTGTGGTGGCAAGTATTAATTTCTGGTACCTACTTGTCTACACATCTAATTCACCAGTTCTCATGTACAAATAATAAGCTGATGTTCTTCTTTACAGGGAACATTATTAAGAATATTATCTAGCAATGTAATTTGGCTATATGTACTGAGTTAATGGGGACAAGAGTTATTAAAAAGACTAATTTATATCTATGCAGGTATAATAGAGTGATTTATAAGAACTATACAATCCATAGACAGATAATTGTTTACCCGGCCATTGCAAATATTAGATTTCAAATGTTATATAATAACAATCAGGTTGTACAAGAACAGATTGGACGGTGACTCCCAAACTAGACATTATGCCTGTATCTTGGGGGTCGGTGATGTTTTACTATTAAATTAATGAGTTGACTTACCACATCTGAAATCACAGATTTCCAAAGATTATGGGATTTATGGCATTTCTCCTTGAACTTAACATAACTTTGGACCTTTTCGGCACATATTTTGCACAGCAAACGTGGTTCGTCTTGCGTAGTTAACTAAAATTAATTAATTAGATAAAAATAACAAACTACTTCAGACTTGTTGGCAATCGAAATTATTAAAGCTTTATTGACAAGAGATAAAAAACTATAAAATAACCTACTATGCTTGTCTTTAATATGTGTATAAAACATAGAAAACTTACAGTAAATCCAAAACAAAATTCGAAAAGTTCTAACCATCCATTCTGCTCTTCTATTGACACCATATCAACTATATTTGCGTCAAGACATATTCGGCACGTACGTATTCTAATTCTATTATCCCTTTTATTAATTAAAGACATATCTTCTATTTAAAATACGAAATTAAAATTATTTTGATTCAAATGACCTTACTTCTTTCAAGACAGTGACAACAACAAAGCTGAATAACGTTAAATGACGTTGACGTATGACGTTACATTGACAGTCCTAAATAAAAATATAAACCAATCGGAATTCACCAGCTTAAACATTATTTTGGTGATTGGCTCAAATATGTTGTCATTGTGGATTGTGTGAGGAATGATATGAAAGAGAAGGGGAGTGAATGATAACGTGACGGTTGACAGGGGAGAATGGAAGAAGAAAACGTGTTGCGCCGACCCCAAGTAATATGGGATAAGGGCAGGAAGATGATGGCTCAAATATGTTGTCAAGCTGTCAAGCAAAGCGTTTCAGATCAGTTGCAATGTTACAATTCATAGCATCTGCACTCGTAGTTTTTTTTTTGTTCTTCGTCCTATTTATTACAGGTTGTCCTGTAAATAATGGATATCCTCTTATATATACATTACATACATTATACTCATCATTAGGAACAACTTTTACTATGGGATCAAACCTGAAATCGCGAAAAAAAATCAATAGTAAAATGTAGGGAACAGCTGATTTTTTTTAGCGATTTCAGTTTTGGTCCCATATTAAAAGTGGTTCAGAATGATGAGAACAATGACCGGTGGTTAACCATTACTTACGGGACACCCTGTTCGTCGTAGGTAAGTACTATTCTTTGTGGGTTCAAAGCGTTCGTTCGTTTGTCATTTAAAATCACATGAATGATTATATTAACATTTATAACTCACGTATTATTAGTAATACACACCGTACAGTACACAAGGAAAAGGATGATAGGTAATGGGAAAGAAAACTGTAAATTTTTTCCGCGGGTGTCGCTGGTATCGCTTGACTCACAGAAAATGACAACTAGGTGTCAAATTGTAAACAAACTTGTCTAAAAATAAGCGGTCAAATGCGTGTCGGGCCACGCGCAGTAATAGGGCTACGTAGTTGCACAATAATGCGGACTAACAAGAGAGCTTTTTGTTGTTTCATGACTATTACTTGTAAACTTGAAAGGCCTACTTAGCTGTGATAGTTTTCCTTTTAACTTCGTTTTATATAACGAAGTAAGTAAATAAGTAGTAGTAGTAAGTAGGCCTTTTATACTACTACCGTGATTGTTTTCACCCATCCAAAACTAACCGTTTAGTTGGCGGGGGAGGAAGGGGGAGGGCACTTGTATCCAACAAAAATTTGCACTTTAAAGCTTAATATTTTAGAAACGGATCACTAAATCGAAAAATTGTTTCCAAAAACCCGCAATATTTTTGAAAGACCCATCCAACAACACCCCACACCATGGGGTAGACGAGAAAAAAAAACATCCCCACAAAAACACCCCACGATTTCGATTCTTCAAGTCGTATGTCTGTCTTTTTTTGGCATTACGAAAGCGAGCGAGATAGACATATGACTTTGCGAATAGCTATTAGACAAGCGTTTGTGAATAGCTATTCAGGTAGGGTAGGGTGGGTACCTACCCTAATTTTTTTTTTTTTTCATGATTTTATTTTACCACTTTGTCGGCGTGATGAATATGTATATCCATGCCAAATTATAGCTTTCTAGTACCAAGTGTTTCTCAGCTAAGGTACGGACGGACAGACGGACGGACATAAAGAAACTATAAGGGTTCCTTGTTGACTACGGTACCATAAGAACTTAGGATGGCATCTGACAAAAGAATGCTGCGTTTGCGCGTAATCTGTTGTAATATCTATAAGAAACCAGAACGGATTATGACAAGAAAACGAGCAGCGTATCGTTATCGCTGCTTATTCTACACGAAACTAACTTTAAAAATGCACTGCCATGTGCTTATAAAACTTTCTACATCTAAAAACTGCAAATAGGTGGCGTGCCAAGCAACTTCCGGAAATAAAATATTAAATATTATTCGATTTCCGTTCTCTAACTGGAAACAGTATTTATAGCACCGGAAGTCGGTTGCAGAAAGTCTCAAATAATTAAATAAAACTTTAACAAATCGATCTGCACCCAATCAAGAAGATTAACTTACATTACAACAAAAAGCTATATAAAAAGCTAACATTCGGCCTTCCTGACATTAAGTTTGTCCTCAAACTATAAATTAGGTACACAATAACAGCTCTTGGCGCTTGCTTTAAAGCATCAGCTAACGATATTCTCAAAATCTATGAAATAATAAGCTAGTGTCAATTTAGCCCAATAGCACAGGAACCGCTTAAAAGGTAAGATATTACATAATCGTATTTTGTTAATTTCTCATTTTCATTAGCTCATTCCTAATTTTCAGTATTAATTTACCTCCGTCACACATTGCACCGTAAGCTTCACTGATCAAGCACTCTCACCTGTCAGCCACCGTACAACTTCCAATGAGCGACTCATACTATCTTAACATCACATTCTGCACAAGCCACACATTGCACCGCAAGCTTCACTGGTCAAGCTCTCTCACTTACCAGCCACTGTACGACTTCCAATGAGTGACATCATATTCTGCACATGCCAAACATTGCACCGCAAGCTTCCTGGTCAAGCACTCTCACTTGCCAGCCCACTGTACGACTTCCAATGAATGGCATATAATATCACAACATCACATTCTGGTCAAGCTCTCTCACTTACCAGCCACTGTACAACTTCCAATGAGTGACATATTCTGCACATACCAAACATTGCACCGCAAGCTTCCTGGTCAAGCACTCTCACTTGCCAGCCCACTGTACGACTTCCAATGAATGGCCTATAATATCATAACATCACATTCTGGTCAAGCTCTCTCACTTACCAGCCACTGTACAACTTCCAATGAGTGACATATTCTGCAAATACCAAACATTGCACCGCAAGCTTCCTGGTCAAGCACTCTCACTTGCCAGCCCACTGTACGACTTCCAATGAATGGCCTATAATATCATAACATCACATTCTGGTCAAGCTCTCTCACTTACCAGCCACTGTACAACTTCCAATGAGTGACATATTCTGCACATACCAAACATTGCACCGCAAGCTTCCTGGTCAAGCACTCTCACTTGCCAGCCCACTGTACGACTTCCAATGAATGGCCTATAATATCATACCATCACATTCTGGTCAAGCTCTCTCACTTACCAGCCACTGTACAACTTCCAATGAGTGACATATTCTGCACATACCAAACATTGCACCGCAAGCTTCCTGGTCAAGCACTCTCACTTGCCAGCCCACTGTACGACTTCCAATGAATGGCCTATAATATCATAACATCACATTCTGGTCAAGCTCTCTCACTTACCAGCCACTGTACAACTTCCAATGAGTGACATATTCTGCACATACCAAACATTGCACCGCAAGCTTCCTGGTCAAGCACTCTCACTTGCCAGCCCACTGTACGACTTCCAATGAATGGCCTATAATATCATAACATCACATTCTGGTCAAGCTCTCTCACTTACCAGCCACTGTACAACTTCCAATGAGTGACATATGCTTTATGTGGGAGATGCACCGTGGGACTTCAATAGCGGCTGACCACTCAACGCGAGCTTCATCAACACTTATCTATCAAGCCAACCACTCCACGACTTCCATCTCCTTATCATCTATTCTCTGGTAAGTACTTGTAAAAACCAATATGTTACTTTAATAATTTAATCGCATTTCTCTTTATTATTTCTAACACAGACTAACTTTTAACAAAACAACATCATTTCACTTTCCAAGCAATAACTTAATCATAAAATTCATAGATTAGTAAGTTATATCGGTTATTATGTTCTTTACTGCTTAATATTTCTTCTTTTTTTTTTTCTTTCAGGTCAAACCGTATTATGAAAAAATTTAAATCATAAACTTCTGTCAATTTTCTTAATGATCAATTACATACTCTACAATTAATATCTCTTTCATTTATCACCTACTTAATCAACTTCATTATTCTTTTTCAGACTTATTTAATTAATATTTGTGCCAATCCATGGCTGTATCTGATCCACAGCGCAAATATTACAATAAGTACTGCTTTTTGCCAATGTTAGACCCTGGTATGCTTGAGACTTCATACTTATCATTATCTAAAACTTTTGCGATTCCCGAGAAATCACTTTTTATTTTTGCATAATTATATTTTATCTTAGTTTCTTTACGTGTTTTAACAAATCTATCTTTCTGTTTACATTGGTATTTCAATAATATTCACACTTGTGCCTAAAAATATTTCATTCATATTATTCTCACTACTAAATTACGGATTAATTTAGTACCAAACAGATGATGGGCTGATGGGGTTATAATCTGAGCGTAAACTATTTCATTCCTTGATTTTACTGTCATAACCAAAATAAGTGCATTGAAATCGAAGCGTTGGATTGAATGGTTAAATTATATTATAATATTATTAATAGAAGCATTTTTGTAATATTTATTTTGTGAACTATCAAAATCAGTAATAATGGTTATTACACCCGTTTATCTTCATTATTTTGTTTTCTATTTTTGTTTGAAAAACAATCTTCAATTTTATGTCCATATTTTTGACAATTTTCGCACTTAATAATGGGTTTTGGACATTGGGAAACTACATGGTCAGTTTGTTTACAATTAAAGCATACAAAAGGAGTATTGTTTGATTGCCTGCATTGGTTCGCACGATGACCACTCTTACTACAAATATAACAAATTATGGTGGAATTATTTGGCAAAGGAGTTTCAGATTTATTTTTAGGTACTAAGTCTCTTTGATCACGGCACATGTCTTTAAGATATTTTAACAAATCTTCAGGTTGAGCGAAACGGCCTGAAGATGCTCCTGCTCTAATAGTGCGGTCCTCAAGAACGTAAATGATACAATCTACTGCCTTCTTGCCCGATATATCACATGCATTCAACAAAAGCATTTTATCGTCTAGCATTTCAAATAACAAAGCACCATAATTAATGTCAGAAGGAAACGCACGTTTTAAATTATTTTGCCATTCTAACCACGTATATTTTATAGTTTTAAGCCCTTCATACCATTTTTGGCACGACCTGCTAATCGTGGCAAAGCAAAATGGGTCGTTTGTTGATCAGACCAGCCATAGTTATAGGCACATTCATCGACTTTATATAGCCAGGTATCTATTCTTTGATTTTTAACGGACGGATCAAATTCAGGAATTATGTTTTTATCACATTTTAATGAAGAATGATCAGGTTTCACACAAGAAGAAATAAAGTGGGTTACTTTCCAAACCTCCATCTGGAACTCCTGAAGATCCTGGTACTCTTCCACGGGTCCTGGTTCAGGAGCATTACAGCAATCTTCAATCGATACAGAAGCAACCTCGCCTCCTGGTTGCCCTATTGGAGTTTCACATGGCCTGCTATCATTCAAGGCTCTTCTATTCGGACTTCTGCTGTTCTCCCTCGTTTGGCGTGATCTTCTGGGTTTATTTTTTCTTTTGTAGGTACGTGTACGACTGTTAGAGTTTGAATGTCTTTTATCCTTTCGTCGTTTTGAATGTCTCTCTCTATACGAATATTCACTTGTTTCACTTGATGAAGAATCACTACTCACACCACGAGTGCATTTAGGCATAATAAAGTTCACCACAGAAGCACAGCGTTCAGTTTACAAAAATATTTGTTTTAACGCTCACAAAGAATCGATAGGAAAAAAAATGATTTAAATTAAACACTTGGTAATTCAAAGATCACATGCACTTTAGGTACTAGCCCACTTCTGATATAAGAAACCAGAACGGATTATGACAAGAAAACGAGCAGCGTATCGTTATCGCTGCTTATTCTACACGAAACTAACTTTAAAAATGCACTGCCATGTGCTTATAAAACTTTCTACATCTAAAAACTGCAAATAGGTGGCGTGCCAAGCAACTTCCGGAAATAAAATATTAAATATTATTCGATTTCCGTTCTCTAACTGGAAACAGTATTTATAGCACCGGAAGTCGGTTGCAGAAAGTCTCAAATAATTAAATAAAACTTTAACAAATTGATCTGCACCCAATCAAGAAGATTAACTTACATTACAACAAAAAGCTATATAAAAAGCTAACATATCAATGAAAATCAATAATTTCATACGATTATAAAAATATGGGAATATGACGACTAAGATATGCAATTTTACAGCTTCTGAAAATTCGAGGATATATTCATATCCATCTTGCTATAAGCAGTTTTATGCTGCGGTTTGATCGTAATTTTAACTGTGGGATACTTCCGCAGCAAACGAAGCCCGAGCTGCATACGAAGTTCGGCGAACTACGTAAGCAGCTCGGGCTCTCGTCGGACGACTGCAAGATGTGTAGACTGTGGTATTTCTAAGTACTTACCTACATAGAGTCTCGAGCATAAATAATATTATATCTACAAGGTTCCTACTCAGCTGATTCTTTGTTTAAAAATCATAACACTGTAATGATTTTACCTTGGAATTTTTAGAGTCTAGTCTAGGCTGATTAATTTACACTTCATCGTCTATGGCTCCCTTTGTGAACTAGCGGTCCATTAAAGTAATTAGTAATCAATCAGAAGCCCTAGAGTCCTTAGCGTAGCTATTATCTACTTTGATATCAAGTGCCAACCTACCGCGCCATAATATTTCAAAATCAGTTTCAAATCACCCAATTTTATGATCTATAGCTGATTCTGCGAATTATTCAAGGAGCTTGAGGCAAAAGTGAGATAAAATTGCTCAATTTATCAAACTAGTCAGTTTTTTGCGTTCAATGGAGGAAACATTAGATCACTTTAAGCGTTCACATTATTCTAAAGGGCAAAAACAGATAGGTAGGTACGCAACCCTTCCTTTCTGAGTCGTTCAGTGAACGCACTTAGGTTTCTTTTTTAATCTTGAAAAGAAGTCTTTAATCTCAATTCTAGTTTTATTTAGGTTTTATTTGAAGTTGCTGTCTGTGCTGCTCTGTTTGCTTGAATTTGCTGTCGCACCTTGGCTTAAGCTTTTTAAGGGATAACATTGATTGCTTTGCTGCGGCCTTAAATACAAATGCCTACTTGCTTTGCATAAGGGAAAGAACCCGAATATCGGATATTTTTTTGAAAATTAGGTAAGTAAAACATATATTATACGCAGGACTATGAACTTTTATATGAATTACACAAGAGCAGTGTTAAAATATCACAAAATTATGTAAGTAGGTCTGTCTGTAGGTAGTTCAATTTAATAAGAAATTCATGTGTTAACCAAGTAGCTCCTAATATCGGATATCAAATTTTAAATAATACCTCAATATCAGATATCCGATATTAAATACCATAAGCCGGTGGACGGTACTTAATTAAAAAAAAAAAAAATAGTTTTATTTTCAAAATCTCTTCAAAATTAATACAAAACTTTACAAGGAACTTTTAAAATCAACAAATCTATACTTATTATAAAATAAAGTCGGTTTTCGTGTCTGTCAGTGTGGCCGCGTTATTCTACAAAACTACGCAACGGATTTTGATGCGGTTTTCACTATCATTTAAAGAATTTATTCCGAATACCTACCTAATACATTAATAATTAACTTATATATAATATAGAAATATTCATGTTTTGTGAAGTTGTAAAAACCGTGTGAAGCAGGGCCGAGTCGCTAGTTTACCTACCTAAAATTTAACATTAATCAACCTAGGTTTAACGTGACTCCTTAAATCGGATATCCGACATTGAGCAACACCATGTAGGTATCCGATATTGGGAATTCACGCATGTAAATAGACAAATATTTATTTTTTATTTTGACTGTTTTAGTTATTCTACAAAACTTGATTTTTAAGTAGTATAACAATTAATTAATTAATAAATCGTCGTCGACTGGCAGATTGCACTTTTCTCTTAAAAATTTTATTTAACGAGATTGACTGTCCGGATATCCTGCATAAATTGCGTTTTAATGTCCCCCAGAGATCAGTTAGATTTAATCCGCCTATCTTCATTCCCTTTACCTCTTCCAACTACAGGCAAAACTCATATATGGTGCGAGCGAGTAAGGATTTTAATGTTCTTTGTAAAGAGTTCTCATTTGATCTATTTGCCACCAAAACCTATACTGCACGCAGTCGGTTGAACGCTGACTTCTTCAAAACTGCAAAGTGTTTTTGTACCTTTTATATTATATGTTTAGGTATATAGTATTGTTTTTGTGTTTTTTTTTTCTCTATCGTGCTTGTTAGTGATCTTAAGATTTCCACTACTTTTTCTGTTTCTACCCGTGAGAACCTGTAATTGGCTTTATGTTTTATATTCAATTGTTATCTATCTGTTATAGCTGTTGGTTCTCTTTAAAATAAATAAATAAAGTACAATGAAGACATAGTTAACATCATAAAGTACCTACTTACTTTTTTAAAATGTTGTCTAAAAAACCGGCCAAGTGCGTATCGGGCCACGCATAATGAAGGGTTCCGTAGTTGGGATGAATTTATCCCAAGAACAAACTTAACACTGTAGTTGAAAAACATGGTCTCCATACATTCCAATTGCAAATGTAAATTGGTTGACTATTACTCGTAAACTTGAAAAGCCTACTTAGCTGTGATAGTTTTCCTTTTAACTTCGTTATACATATATACTACTACCGTGAATTTAGCAGGGGGGGGGGGGGGGGGGGGACAGTTGACTCTAACAAAAATTAGCACTTTAAAGCTTAATATTTCAGACCTACAATAAATTTGAAAGACCTATCCAACAACACCCCACACTATGGGGTAGACGAGAAAAATAAACATCCCAACTTTACCTACGTGAATCAAAGAATCAGATTCAGAATCTGAAGGTAACCTAAAAATTTTTTTTTTCATGATTTTATTTTACCATTTGTCGGCGTGATGAATATGTATATCCATGCCAAATAATTGCTCTCTAGTACTAAGAGTCTCTGAGCTAAGCAGCGGACGGACAGACGGACGAACATAGCGAACCTATAAGGGTTCCTTGTTGACTACGGAACCCTAAAAACCACAATGTAATTTTTTGAGACAAAAATCAGACGTGTACCTACTTATCGGTTTTGTCGCCATTTTCATAGAGAGGTCGATGAAAGCGCTGCAGGGTTTCCATTTAGTTTCGTATTAATAGCAACTGGGCTGCTCGAAAGATGACGTTACTTTGTATATGAGATATCCGAAATTAGGCAACCATCCGATATTCGGGTCCATTCGCATAATACTTATGTAAATTAGAATTAGATTATTGTTCAATAGGTTGATAACTTTTATCTGAAGAATAAATGTGACAGTTGTGACATATTTTCTATACAAAAGCTGTCAAACCGCCATATTTATTCCTCTGATAAAAATTATCTGACTATTGAACAATCAGCCCTTAATTGATTAGGTACTGCGTAGTAAAAATTACCTATCCACCAACCAATAACTTACCACGATTATCACTACCAAACTGCGTAGGTATTTGCGTTTAAAAAGCAAAATAAACATTAACCAAATCACGTAAACCATAATGAACTTAAATAAAATTATAACATAGCAAATTGTATCAAAATTAACGAGCAACCCCGCTCACAAAATAAAAGACGAACGATAATATTTATATCGGCAAACTGCTATCTCCGTGGGCGATGCTAATCTTCAAATTCAAAGGGAAAGGTGAATATTCAGTGCACGTAGTGCCCTCGTGCGTCTGCCCGTACCGTACGTGCCTCTAGTTGCCATAACTATTCCTACATTATAAGCAGATACTTCAGATATAAGAGTAATCGAACAGACGCGAATGTTCTTTGAATTTATTGACTTGTGCCTGCGGAGGAAAATTTTGCTTACGTTACCTGGGGTAGGTACCTACTTACTTCTTTTGAGAGTATTTTCCGACCGCATTGTGATTGAAGACATGAATGACATAAGAAGACATGAATATTGATTTTTAGGGTTCCGTACCTCAAAAGAAAAAAACGGAACCCTTACATCCTTATAGGATAACTCGTGTGTCTCTGTCCGTCTGTCACAGCTGGATATCTCAAGAACTACTAATGCTATCAACTTGCAATTTGGACCAACTATTTCGCTAATAAGAAAGAAATAAAAATATTTTTTTTTGCATCAGGGAGTCGGTTTTTATTAAATTGATTGATGCCTATGACTTTCTAGCGTTTAGAGTAGGTAGGTAAGTGACTGACGGGATACCTAAATTTCTAGAAAATGGGAGGTCAAAACGTAGTTGATTAGCTAATTACGTTTATGCAAAGATATAATTTTCCACTAAAGTACCTATAGTAATTTAATTGAAAGTAGCCTCGTGAAATTTTTTTCACGTCTATCTCCTTATTACCAAAGTTATAAGTTGACCGGTTACGAAAATTGAAAACAAGTGGCTTGCCCACTTACGAACTGAAAGAAATACATTTCAAGGGTGAAAGAAATACATTTCAAGGGTGAAAGAAATACATTTCAAGTGTGAAAGAAATACATTTCAAGTGTGAAAGAAATGAAAGAAAAACATAGAGATTTTTCCGGGTCCTCTGCAAGAAAATTGTAAGAGCCAACTAAATAAAATGGGTCAGTGTACTCGTGGTACTCATGCTAATGGCCATGAAATCTGTCACTGTATTAACATGTACGCTTACATTTTGATCGTTTTAATCCCGTGGAGGGTCGATCCGGTGCATGAAACACTATCGATTTGTAAAGATAAAATTAAAAAATAAAGTAGGTACCTACTTTTTTTTTTAAACTCGAATTATTTCTAATGACGCGTAAGCGCAGTCAACGTGGATTCACAAAAAATAGCCAATCCTAGACCAAACCCCGCCCCCAAACCCTATTTGATTGGCAATGCAAAAGGCGCGCGCCCCGCGCACCCCGCGCGCCAAGGGCAGCGCAGGACCACGTCGTGTAAACAATTCAGTTTCTCTAAGACGTCATCGGTGTGTTGTAAGTGTTGTTAAAAAATAGCCTTGTCGCGCGAACGTAATGGCGTCTCGTAATTACGCGTACTCCAACCTGGAGTTTGTTGCCATGGTGCAATTCTACGCGATTGCGGGTTTTGATGCGCAAGCGGCTCGTCGTCTGTACAGCGAACCAAATCACTTGCAATCTTTGCGGCTGCGTGGTATACCTACCCCGCAAATTCCGTCTGGTCAGACAATTGTGGCGGCTACGCAGCGTTTGTTAGATCACGGACAATTCCGTACACCTACACATGCTCAGGGCCGCGGTCGCCAACCAGTCTACACACCTGAGCTAGACGAACAAATCCTCAAGTACTTCGAACGAGATCCCGAGAGGAGAGGAGAGAGGAATGGTTTGCACTTTGAACAATTATTACGTTATCGTGAAGTTTAGCCCTTTAGTGATGATTTAGAATTGATTAATTATTAATTTGTAACAGAACTCATTTTTTAAATCGTTGTAAATAATTTTGATTACACATTTTTTATGAACAATTATTTCGTATCGCGAAGTGTCCTTAAAAGTTAAATGAAGCAAGGAGATTTAGGTATGTATCAGAGCTGTTTTAATCGTGTAATTGTACTTTTTTATTTTTAAAATCATTGTAAACAATTTTGATTCCACATTTTTAAATACGCCATAAGTAGCAGACCTGTAAAGACTAATTTTTACATGTACCGCATTTTTATTTTATTAGGTACCTATGTCCCGAAACCTAGGCACAAAGCAATTATGACGGTCCAAAGCCCGTAAAAGTATGAAGGAAAATTTGGAATCATTTAATTTGTTAACATTTGTTTACGTGAACATGATCAGCTGAGCGAGTCAATAACCTAAAGTTGATCGGGCGGAGTGTAGGTAGATAAGCACCGACGACGACGCGGCGTAGGTACGCGTAGGTAACTAACTCGTGGCACTGCTACCGATTTCATGCATTTTGCGAGTATTACGTTATCACTTCCTTTTTTTTTTATTTTGAGAGATACGATGCTGTGCAAGCTTGTGATGAATACTATTTTGTAAGTTAAACCACCCGTCCAAGGGATTAAAACGATCAAAATGTAAGCGTGTATATAAAATTCTCGTGTCACAATGTTCGTTCCCCTACTCCTCCGAAACGGCTTGACCGATTCTCATGAAATTGTGTGAGCATATTGAGTAGGTCTGAGAATCGGCTAACATCTATTTTTCATACCGCTACTTTTTATCCCGGTCTACGCGGGTGAAACCGCGGGGCGCAGCTAGTAATCCTATATTATTGATGATGTTCTTCAGAAAGAATTACTGATTATGTTTAATTGACCTTAGCAAATAATTAATATGTATCATAATTGCTAAGGTCAATTAAACATAATCATATTATAGTATTTATCAATGCATGTATGAATGTAGGTATCTAAAATAAATTCTTAAAATGAAAATAAAATTAGGAAAAAATATTTTTTTTTTTATTGTTAATTGTTTATTTATTTTTATTTTAAGAATTAAATTTATACCTTTTGCTTCGCCCTACAGCACAATAAATATGGACAGTAAGGAAACTACGTACAAACAATGGTAGAAGCGCCACATCATTCACACAGACGCGCGCACCGCCGAGGCTTCAAGCGATAGTCATGTCTAAACCCCCGTTCGCACGGGCGTAAGCCCCCGTACCCACGGGCGTAATAAAATCGCGGTGGGATTTTATCGCGCACTGGATTTTCAACTCTCGTTGTTGAGCCGCGCGTTGAGAATCCAACTTAACAATAACAGAGTACATTCTAGCGCGTCTCGAAAAAAAACACTGTTGGATTTTGCACTCTCGCCGCTAATCAGAGCATTGAAAATAGTGCGCGAAAAAAAATCGCCGCGATATTTTTACGTCCGTGCGTACGTCGAATAATAAAATCGCGGCGGGATTTTATAGCGCACTGGATTTTCAACGCTCTGCTTAGCGCCGAGAGTGCAAAATTCAACAATGTGTTTTTTCGACGCGCTAGAATGTACTCTGTTATTGTTAAGTAAGTTGGATTCTCAACGCTCGGCTCAACAACCAGAGTTGAAAATTTGAAAATCCAGTGCGCTATAAAATCGCGCCGCGATTTTATTACGCCCGTGCGTACGGGGGTTTAGGGGTCTCGTCGATGCGCGCGTTGAGTGTGTGCCATTTTGTACGTTTGCTCGTAATTTCCCTACTGTCCATATTTATACTGTGCCTACAGGGTCCCTAATTGTACCTTATCTTTGAGCCTTTGTAACACCCTTAAACATTATGTAATTCAAATAAAGATATGAACATTAATACATTCGCATTGCTTAAAGAATCTTCTGGGTAAAGACAAAATTTTGCTTAAGCGCTTCCGGTCCTCATTAACCCAAAACAATACAAAAGCAAAATAAACATTGAATTTCGTCACCGCTGTCTATATTATGCATACAATCAAAATATTCTAGAGGCCGTAATGGAACGCAAAACGAAACGCGAGACTCCCCGTACTTTAGGAGGCCCCGAGGCACTCATTAACGAGTTTTTGCCACGTTAATGGAACAAGTGTAGATGCATTAAAAATAACTTTGCACAAAGGCATGGGGGAGGTCTCCATAAATCTCATAGGTAATGCTTTTAAATTGGAGCAGGTAGGTTGTGATGTCAACGTCGGCCGTCAAAGCCTTCCGGAAGGCAATAAATTCGGATATCAAATAAAATTACGAGGGTACTGCAATATCTCGTAAAGTTGCAGTCGGTTTAATGGCTCGTTTTGCTGTGTAGGTGAAAAACTACGTATTTTTCGGGTGACTGTTTTCTTGAGCACGAGAAGCTTGATTGAAATGTGTAAAATGTGCATTTTATGAGAGTTTTATGCTTCGTGTTGGGACGTTCATGACCGAGCTGTTAGAGTTCGGCTACTTGGTGAATTTTCGGTGGATGGAAATATAATTCTAAAATTGTAAACTCGTGTTAGTGTGCTTTTAAGGGTTCCGTATCAAAATGGTAAAATGACCCTTATGATGCGACTTAGTCTGTCTGTCTGTCCGTTTGTAACAGCCGGATATCTCAAGAACTACTAATGCTACTAACTTGAAATTTGGAACAGTTTTAGATGACGTTTGCCCAACTATTTTGCAAATAAGACTGTTTTTTTTTGCAACAGGGACTGAAAAGGGGTCTTAAAAATTCGAAGTGGGGCTACTAGGGCATGTGGAGTATCATATGAAAGAACGCTGTTTGCACATTCTCAAATTTGAAGTTTGCATAGAGAAAAATCTGAAATTATTCTTTGTGATAGAAGTTTATGTAAATATTACAGGAAAAATAAAACGATGTTTCTAAACAGCACACTTTTTCAGAAATCGGAACGGAACCCTCGATGCGCGAGTCCGACTAGCTCTTGCCGGTTTTTTTTAATTCTCTATGCGTCACATTTAGTGCAAATAAGCTGATTTAGCTGGCGTAGTGTGGGACGCGACCAAGCGAGATTGACCGTCTACCTTAAAAAGATCGCTGGGAAGACTGGATGCGGAAGGCGGAGGACAAGGTGTCGCAGTGCAGCCTGGGAGAGGCATTATGCTGAGTGGTAGCCTTCTTTTCGCAGTATATGACGTGCCAGTAGCTGCCGACTATTTCTGTTTTGTGCTCGTGATTAGAGGAGGAGCTCGTGGCTAAGTAATAACAGCCGTACGGGTCGATCCATCAGGTTAAGCAACGCTTGCCGGGGTTGGTCCATGAATGTGTAACCATCTTTACATACCGAGACTCCTCCGTGCCTCGAAAAGCAAGTTAAGCCGTTGGTCCCGGCTGCCATTCGTGGATCTTTGAAAGTCGTTACGGGTCGTCAGAAGCCCGAAAGTTCGACAACCAGTCTTACGAAGGGTTATCGTACTGCCCAGTTACTGGGTTGTGGAGGTCAGATAGCCAGTTGCTCCATGTAAAATACTGGTATTCAGCTGCATCCGGTTAGACTGGAAGCCGACCCCAACATAGTTGGGAAAAATCTAGGCAGATTGATTGCTCGTGATTAGACGTAAATCTATCTTGTTTTATTTTTCTGTTACTGTATTACAGGAGCAGTGGTGGCCCAGTGGTAACGGTCGCGACTTACGAGTTATAGATCGTAGGTTCGAACCCAGACAGGCGCTTTACTTTGTGTTAATTATTTCATCACCACTGCTCTCAAAAACGGTGAAGGAAAACATCGGGAGGTAACCGGCATGTCCTAGAACCAACGAATTCGAAGACATGTGTGACATCTATCAACCTGCACTGGGCTCGCGTGGTGGATTACGGCCCACCCCTCTCACCGACAGGCCTGTATCCCAACAGTGGGAATTCTATAGGCTAATTATGTATTACTCGTGTTAATTATCTTGTCTGTGACAAATAAACTTATTTTTCTTTCTTTATATGTCCAGCAGTGGACTGCAATAGACTGAGTAGATTGCAGCTGACTCCAAGTTACATTTTCAATCATTCGAGCAACTGGGTTTCCTCCTAAACTTGATAGTTTTTCTAATAATTTTAATCATATCAGTAATTTTTAACCGACTTCAAAAAGGAGGAGGTTCTCAATTCGTCATAATGTATGTTCCCCGATTACTCGAAGATGGCTGGACCGATTTGGATTTTTTTTTGTTTTATTCGAGAGGGTATACATCACAGTTGGTCCCATATAAAATTAATTAACTTTGCTTCGGTAGTTTTTGAGTTGGCTTCAATAATTCGTATTTTTTCCCCATTTTTATATGGATGATGTTCTAGTTTGTTTTGCAGATAGTGGTATTAGAATTTGTGTGGGGTAGGTACACAACTAAAAAGTGAAAAATAAAAACTTTTTTACAAAAAAATACAACCGACTTCCAAAAACAACACTACACAGTGAAAAATAACTTTAATTTCGGAAGTCGGTGGCAAAAAACGAAAATACATTTAACTAGACACCGACTTCCGAAATTAAAGTTATTTTTCACTTTGTAGTGTTGTTTTTGGAAGTCGGTTGTATTTTTTTGTAAAAAAGTTTTTTACTTTCGTAAGCTTGAATCAAAGGTTAAAGGTTATTTCCGGGATAGTCATTGGACACGTGTACAGGATCGTTTGATATGGGTCACTACTTATTACGGTTAATCAACAAATTGGCAACCCATCAAGTAGTACCTTTCTACCTCTTGTGTAATGTTGACCTTCCCTTCTGCTAACTGATTGTCTTTCTTTTACCCAATTACGACAGCGAGCAGAGGTTACTGATTCGAATTCAATTGTTTTTTGTTTATTTATTCTATTAAGGGCTGATTGTTGAATAGGTTGATAACTTTGACCTGAAAAATAAATGTGACAGTTTGACATATTTTCTATACAAAAGCTGTCAAACCGCCATATTTATTCCTCTGATAAAAATTATCTGACTATTGAACAATCAGCCCTTACTATTTTTAGGGTTCAGTACGTATGAATGAATCAACTGAACCCTTATGAGATCACTCGTGTGTCTGTCTGTTTATCCGTCTGTCACAGCTAATTTGCTCCGAAACTACAGGACCGATTCAGTTGATGGTGACACATAAATTTCTGTGACCCAAACACAGCTTTGTAATGTAAATAAATGAATTTTGAAATTTAAAAAAAAAGATAGAAAATAGTTATTTGCTTATAGATTACAGGAAAAAAGTCTATGGTCTCAAAGTAACATCGTTAATCACTCAATAGTATGTGCACAAACATACATTTGCAGTTGGAATGTATGGAGAACATGTTTTTCAACTGCAATTTTAAGTGTGTTCTTGGTTTAGATTCATCTAAACTATGGGAGCCTTAATTGTGCGTGGTCCGACACGCTCTTGCCGGTTTATTTAAATTTATTTTTTTATTGATATCTCCCTTACAACTATCATTAGTTCATTACGTATGATAGTACCTAATGCGACAGTGCGGTCATTTTAAAACCCTATAAGTACTAACTTTATTTAGAAATTAAGTACTTTAAGTAATTTAAGTACTATACAACTAGCGACCCGGCCCTGCTTCGCACGGTTTTTATGACTTGACAAAACATGAAGGTTCTATACAAGGTTGATATGAGCGAGAGGCATTAAATTAACCACAAATACTATAAATGCATAGTGTTAACTCGGAACTATTAAAAAAAAATTTGAAAAAAAATAAGGAAAAACTTTTTTCGAACAAATAAAATAGCTTAATGATCTAATTATAATGTAAACATCCTTTGTAGACATTTCCACTGACGTGCGTAACAAAACGGCAAAGTCGCGTCAAAAATTCTGTCGTTTGTAGTTATCTAGGGTTATACACCTTTAAACGACAGAATTGTCAACAACATACTTAGTCAGCTGTTAGGGCAGATACGTCGTGTTTCAACAAAGAAAAAACTAAAAAATAATCCTGTGACTAAACTATTGCTTCTATTTATCTGCTTTTTAGTAAAGAGGCTGAAAATGATACAAAGTATATGTAGTTTAATTTAATGCCTCTCGCTCATATCAACCTTGTATATGAGTTAAAAATTAATTTATTATACATAAAAATCTTCTGGTATAAATTGTCTAAATGATAATGCAAACCGCATCAAAATCCGTTGCGTAGCTTAGAAAAACAACGCAGCCATACACACAGACATGAAAAGAGACTTTATTGGGGTTCCGTACTAAAATGGTAAAAAGGAACACTGTTCGATGTTATTCGAACACCCTTTTGCTGATCTAGCGAATCAATAAGGCCGCGTTGAGCGCGCGCCGACAACAGTGCATATTCGGACAGCAACAGCGTGCATTCGCCTCATTGTCATTAGCCATCATTTTAGCATAGCCTTTTAATCGTTTTAAAATAAATTGTTTTTAGCAAGCTAAGCTCAGTGTTTTTAGAAGCCATCTCAATAGTCAATACCACTTAGGTCGTGACCCGAACAAACACATGTTGCG
Source organism: Cosmia pyralina (assembly GCA_946251885.1). Lineage (NCBI taxonomy): Eukaryota > Metazoa > Arthropoda > Insecta > Lepidoptera > Noctuidae > Cosmia > Cosmia pyralina. Next base: position 22,438,044 of record OX276346.1, read on the forward strand.
ACTCAGTCTGTCTGTCCGTTTGTCACAGCTGTATATCACAGCTGTATATAACAAAAAAAAAAATGCTATTAAATGGAAATTTGGAATAGTTTTACATGACGTCAGCCCAACTATTTTGCAAATACACAAAAGTAATATTAAGCAATTGTTTGTTAGCCTGAAGAAATAAAAATAAAAATTTAAAAAAGATTTTTTTTTGCAACAGGGACCGAAAGGGGTTCTAAAAAAATCGAGGTGGGGCATGTGGGGTATCATATGAAAGAACGCTGTTTGCTCATTCTCAAAAATTTTTTTCCTTTTTTTAGGCCGCATAGTTTTCGACTTTTGATGAAAAATGTAAAAAAAATACCTTATCTCCGAAGTTTGCATAGAGAAAAATTTGATATTATTTTATGCGATAGAAATTTATGTAAAGATTACAGGAAAAATAAAACGATATTTCTAAATAGCACACTTTTTCGGAAATCGGAACGGAACCTTCGGTGCTCGAGTCCGACTGGCTCTTATAGAAGGACTAAAATAACTTTCTAAAAATTAATAAGAAATATATAGTGTGACTGGTAATTAGTGAGGAGCTCGTGGCTAAGTAATAACAGCCGTACGGGTCGATCCATCAGGTTAAGCTACGCTTGCCGGGGTTGGTCCGGGATGGGTGACCATCTTTACATACCGAGACTCCTCCGTGCCTCGGAAAGCACGTTAAGCCGTTGGTCCCGGCTGTCATTCGTGGATCTTTGACAGTCGTTACGGGTCGGCAGAAGCCCGAAAGTCTGACAATCAGTCTTACCAAGGGGTATCGTATTACTCAGTTAATGGGTTGTGGAGGTCAGATAGGCAGTCGCTCCATGTAAAATAATGGTATTTAGCTGCATCCGGTTAGACTGGAAGCCGACCCAAACATGGTTGGGAAAAGGCTAGGCAGACTGATTGGTAATTAGTGACCGATACTTAAACACATGATAATACTCATGATAACAAACAACTTTTAATATGGGACCAAACCTGAAATCGCGAAAATAAATCAGCTGTCCCTTCATTCATGTTCGCATAACTCATCAAAATGTAGGGAGCAGCTGATTGTTTTTTCGCGATTTCAGGTTTGGTCCCATATTAAAAGTTGTTTGTTATCATGAGCACAGTCATGTGTTTAAGTATAGGTCACTAATTCCCAGTCACCCTATATACAGAACACTCGACACAATAACTTGGACTAGTTTAAGTATAATTATGAAAACATAAAACAAAAACAACAGTGTCCTTGCGAATTCACTAAAATGACACGTGAATACATAAATTTTGCCATGAAGTCCGAATTGCTCTGGTCAAAGGACTATACATGAGTAGGTTGGTCCTGTTTAATACCAAGTCATTAGTTAATTAGAAACGTACGTTTCAAGTTTCAGTAAAAACTTTAAAGTTAACCTAACCCTAGGTTAGGTAGGTAAGGTACTTAACCAACAAGGCGTGCTTTCATTTCAGGAGGTAACTACAATATTCTTCACAAAGGCTTAGAATATAGGTAACATTAGTACAGTACAACTATTTTCTTGATGTCCCAAACAGTCGGCAGCTGCCTGCACGTCGTGACTGTGACAAGAATGCATTATGCCCTACTGAGTAAGTGTCTTTACAATAGTAGACACTTTTAGAAATGAGCCATTTGGGTTCAAAATAGCATTCAATGTACAGTACAACTATTTTCTTAATGCCCCAAACAGTCGGCAGCTGCCTGCACGTCGTGACTGTGACAAGAATGCATTATGCCCTACTGAGTAAGTGTCTTTACAATAGTAGACACTTTTAGAAATGAGCCATTTGGGTTCAAAATAGCATTCAATGTACAGTACAACTATTTTCTTAATGCCCCAAACAGGCGGCAGCTGCCTGCACGTCGTGACTGTGACAAGAATGCATTATGCCCTACTGAGTAAGTGTCTTTACAATAGTAGACACTTTTAGAAATGAGCCATTTGGGTTCAAAATAGCATTCAATGTACAGTACAACTATTTTCTTAATGCCCCAAACAGTCGGCAGCTGCCTGCACGTCGTGACTGTGACAAGAATGCATTATGCCCTACTGAGTAAGTGTCTTTACAATAGTAGACACTTTTAGAAATGAGCCATTTGGGTTCAAAATAGCATTCAATGTACAGTACAACTATTTTCTTAATGTCCCAAACAGTCGGCAGCTGCCTGCACGTCGTGACTGTGACAAGAATGCATTATGCCCTACTGAGTAAGTGTCTTTACAATAGTAGACACTTTTAGAAATGAGCCATTTGGGTTCAAAATAGCATTCAATGTACAGTACAACTATTTTCTTAATGTCCCAAACAGTCGGCAGCTGCCTGCACGTCGTGACTGTGACAAGAATGCATTATGCCCTACTGAGTAAGTGTCTTTACAATAGTAGACACTTTTAGAAATGAGCCATTTGGGTTCAAAATAGCATTCAATGTACAGTACAACTATTTTCTTAATGCCCCAAACAGTCGGCAGCTGCCTGCACGTCGTGACTGTGACAAGAATGCATTATGCCCTACTGAGTAAGTGTCTTTACAATAGTAGACACTTTTAGAAATGAGCCATTTGGGTTCAAAATAGCATTCAATGTACAGTACAACTATTTTCTTAATGTCCCAAACAGGCGGCAGCTGCCTGCACGTCGTGACTGTGACAAGAATGCATTATGCCCTACTGAGTAAGTGTCTTTACAATAGTAGACACTTTTAGAAATGAGCCATTTGGGTTCAAAATAGCATTCAATGTACAGTACATCTATTTTCTTAATGTCCCAAACAGTCGGCAGCTGCCTGCACGTCGTGACTGTGACAAGAATGCATTATACCCTACTGAGTAAGTGTCTTTACAATAGTAGACACTTTTAGAAATGAGCCATTTGGGTTCAAAATAGCATTCAATGTACAGTACAACTATTTTCTTAATGTTCCAAACAGTCAGCAGCTGCCTGCACGTCGTGACTGTGACAAGAATGCATTATACCCTACTGAGTAAGTGTCTTTACAATAGTAGACACTTTTAGAAATGAGCCATTTGGGTTCAAAATAGCATTCAATGTACAGTACAACTATTTTCTCAATGTCCCTCGGCAAACTTCGTGTTTCGTCAGTCGTCGGATGTCTATCAGTTTCCAAGCTATGTTTTAGTTTGCCTATCTAAATTTGAATAGAATGTGTGTCTACTAGTTAGTGTTTACTATTTTGGAGACACTTACTCAGTAATATTGTCTTCTTGTCACAGTCACGACGTGCAGCTGCCGACTATTCCTGATCTATGGTCGTAGATCTATTTTTAGGATACCAAACGGAACCGTCCGTCTATCTATACGTCTGTCTGTCAGCGGGCTGTATCTCATGGACCGTAACAGTTAAAATTTCACAGATTGTGTGTTTCTATTGCCGTTAATAAAGTTAAAAATTAAAACAGGTCCCCTTATAAGAAACATGTTTTTTAAACTGAATTATTTAAAAAAAAAAAGTACTTAGTGTTAAATATTGTACTGTGGTAGGGAACCTCTCGTGTGCGAGTCCGACTCGCACTTGACCGATTTTTTAAAGTTATCTTTAGTAGATATCTTTTTCTGTGACAAAAAAAAAAAACCTATTTTTTGTTTCTTTATAACAAACTAGCGACCCGGCCCTGCTTCGCACGGTTTTTACGACTTGACAAAACATGACGGTTTTTATATTATAATTATACAAGTTAAATATGAATTTATTATACATTTATATCTTCCGGAATAAATTCTCTAAATGATAATGAAAACTGCGTCAAAATTCGTTGCGTAGTTTAGAAGGATAACGCGGCCATACAGTCAGACACGAAAAGCGACTTTATTTTATAATATGTATAGGAGTACGATATGACTACGAATTTAAATCCCGATGTGGCGTCCAAAGTCCCAACGTGTCATCGTGACCAATCTTTTAATCCCACTGGTTGCTCCAACTTAGCGAATAAGTGGAACCAATGTTTGCACAGATAAGCGAATAAATCAAACTGAATAATATTGTAATAATGCTTTTTTAAACAATAAAGTTTTTATTATTATTATTCCTTTATTTCATTTACTTACACATAAAATTTACATTTCAAATTATGTTTATAAAAACATAAAAAAAAAATATATATAAAAAATAGTAGCCCACCGATATCGGGAACAGGGTCCAAGCTACCGGTGGTCAGGTCTCTAGAGAGAGGAACCTGCTCAGTGCTGTGTCCAGGAGTACTGCTTTCTGAATCAAGCCCAGCCGCGCAATGAGAGCCTCTTGAGGTGTTGGTCGTGGCTCTCCGCTATTAGGCCATTAACCGTAACGATTATAGCTACAACGATTGCAGGTCCACGTCCCACATGTCAACAACCTCGTGTCCTAAAGCAAGATACTAGACTTTTTTATCTTTCTTATAGTACAGTTAAAATCTCGCTGCAGACTCGGTCATAAATCATTCGAGTGTTTCGCTCTCTGTCCCACTCACGGGCCTTATGGGCAGGCCACGCCCACACGTAGTCCTGTGCATTACTGCAGTCGATGAGTGATATCGATAGTTTTATATATTTATAAATGGGTGATAGAAATAAATACACATTTTTTTTTATTTTATTAAATGTGCTTTTCTTAAGTCTTTATCTTGCAGCAATTCTGCATGTTCCACACATGTTTGCCAATTTTCAATGGAGACATTGGAAATGGCTTCATCGACTATCTTCTCGACATCAGCTATCTTGAAGGTTTTGTTTTTCGTTGCAACTTAATTTTTTACTTGAGCCCACACCAACTCGATGGGATTGTACTGACAGTGGTAAGGCGGCAAGATACGTGATAACCTTAATGATTCTGTTATCGATAGTGGACTTGAGCGCGCGCAACTAGCGCACATCCCTACTCCGATTATGATTTATGACCGAGTCTGCAGCGAGATTTTAACTATACTATAGCTTTCACGAGATTCTCGTCAGCGACAGCGTCAGCGACAGCGATATCAACAATCATTGCAGGGCGCTCTCGTCGATCTATCACCACAATATCAGGCTAGTTGTTATTATTATCAGTTTTTTATGGTTCCGTACCTCTAAAGGAAAAATGGAACCCTTATAGGATCACTTCGTTGTCCGTCTGTCTGTGTGGCTGTCTGTCTGTCAAGACTACTTTTCTCAGGAACGCGTAGGTAAATCAAGTTGAAATTAATAATAAATACGTAAGTCTATGGGCCTTTGGAGCTCTAAAAAAACAAAGCTTCTAAGTCAACGCAGTAAAAAAAACTTTATTACAAAAAAAAAAAACAACCGACTTCCAACAAAATACTACAAAGAAAAAAATAACTTTAATTTCGGAAGTCGGTGTCTTTGGATCTATATTTTAGCTTTTTGCCACCGACTTCCGAAATAAAAGTTATTTTTCACTTTGTAGTATTTTTTTGGAAGTCAGTTTTTTTTTTTTTGTAAAAAAGTATTTTATTTTTTACTTTTTAGTGGGTCAGTCTGTAATTCATCTAAGTTACAATAGCCTAATTGTCAACTGCTCATCACCTTTTACAAAATATTGCTTTTCCCGATACAAGGACGTTAATTGTTGTGGAGTTCTCCCAGTAAGGAACCAGGAGAACTGGAACTGATGGTGAATAGAATAGAATAGAATAGAATAGAATAGAAAAGAAAAGAATAGAATAGAATAGAATACTCTTTATTATGCACACCATTTAAATTACAGGTTGCAATGTTGGTGGTGAAGTCACCATCAGCTCCATTTCAACATATGTATTGTGACGAGCATAAATTGCTTAGCAATAATCGAATCGCAACCCGTGAAATACGTATTATTGAGTAGTTCCGATGGCCATCTCTGGTCTTCCTCATCAGTTCCACTTCACTCAATGGTGCTTTCCGGGAGCAAATGCACGAGATATAAAAAAATACCCAAATCGCTATAGGTGTGCCTATAAAATTTGAAGGTTCCCCTTGATTTCTCTGGGATGACATCATCAGATCCTGGTTTCTTTATCATGGTACCACCCTTGGGATATCTCCTTTCCATTAAAAAAAGAATCATAAAAATCGGTTCATAAACGACGAAGTTATCCGCGAACACACATTACAAAAAATATATACGAGTATATACGGTCGAATGTAGTAACTTCCTTTTTTTGAAGTCGGTTAAAAAACACGGCCATTTATGCGTCATATTTTGATACTCCTAAGTAAATCAAAACCTATAGGGTAGACCCTGTTGACCTAGAATCATGAAATTTGGCAAGAAGCAAGAACTCACAGCACAAATATAGGAAAAAGTTCGAAAATTGATAATTTGTAATTTTATCGCATACAATTATTTTTTTTGTGATTTTTAGTTTTTCAACTACCATGTTAAGTTTGTATTTGGGATAAATTATTACAACTACGGAACCCTTCATTGTGCGTGGTCCGACACGCACTTGGCCGGTTGTTTTTTTTTAAATCGAAGTAGTCAGGACTTGAAATTGAAAACTAGTGTGAAATTGGGTTTCTAGTGTTATCTTAGATGTTACGGGAATTACTTACATAATTTCATTAAAAAAAATTCAGTAGGCACTGAATTGATTTTAAAAATCCACCCGTCGCATGTCGTAATCACAGAAACAACCTCTCACGCGCCGCATGATATGCCATTAAAACCTAAAACTAAACACTTAAAAATAAAAAACAAAAACTACAAACTAACAACTAAAAACTAACAACTAACTAAAAACTTTACATAATCGGTATATAAACGTATATTATATAACGTATAATATAAACGTAAAATACCATCATCCAATGGCAACCGTGGGCTTACAGTGCCCCAACCCGGGCTGATAGTAGTTATGAACCTATGGGGTTCATACGACACGCAAAGACTTAAAAGTGAGAATAAAACTTCATTTTTCTGTTATCTTTGTTAAAGGGTTTACTAAAAAAATACTTCAATAAAACTATGTAATGAAGTATTGGAGAAAGCAATTAACACTAGAAAAAAAAGAAGGACTGCGCCACGCGTATCGAAAGTGAAGCACCGTACGCTATGTGTGCGTGATTTGACAAAGACGCCGTCGTGTCACGTAATGGCGACCGGTCGGCATACCCGGTCCCGCATACTTACTGTGCTTCACTTTCGATACGCGTGCGCGGTTCTTTTTTTTCTAGTCCGTTCCACTAAATTAGCTACTGATCCCGACAAAAAACTTAAAGCCAAAAAATCCGCTTTTTTTTCTAAATATTCGATAAGCTTGTCTGAAAGGCCTGATAGAACTGAGGATTAGTATTTATATTACGAAGCAAACCTTCTTAGTAGCGCTTATCTCCTGGTACCGTATCCAAAAACTGTGTAGTCAACTTTTTAAAGCTAAGTAACTACTAACTTATGCCCGCGGTTTTTCTCACATCCCAGGGAATATATTCAAAGTATCTTATATCATTTTTTAAGGTTCAAGCTATGTTGACACCAAATTTTATCAACATTGATTCAGTAGTTTAAACGTGAAAACGTTATACAAACATGGATAGAAAAAGATCCTTTTGCATTTATATGTATCGATATGTATGTCAAGAGCTCGAACCGACGATGTGCTAAATGGAATGGCTTTGTCAACTACAGTATTCGCTATTCGTAGGCAAAGCGACAGCTTGGTCGTGCCGATCATTTATTTTTGTAGGTAGGTACCCACCCATCTACTATCTATAGGGACACTGCATTTATGACAGTATCTTGGTTGGAAGTGTTTTAAAACCATCGATCAAAGTGTAGTTCGATAGATATCGTTGAAAATTGATGGTTCAGGTAAACCTTTTGTTGTGATGTGGAGAGAGATGAGTTGAGTTACTAATTAATTCTTATTCTTCTTCCGTTCCTGGTCCCTTTATTTGGGGTCGGGTCTCCTCACTTTCCTGCACCAAGTGATTCTGTCTTGTGTTGTCGATTCTGGCAATTGGGCTTTCCTGAGGTCTCTTTTATGTTTGACCACCAGGTCAATGGCGGGCGGCCTCTGCCTCTCTTTTGTTCCGGCAGGTTTAGTGAAGTTTGTACCACATGATTCATCTGAAGGTTACTAATTAATTAGTAAAGGGAAATTATTAATCGCATACCAGAAAACTATTCGTACATCTAATAATCTACATGTGCACCAAATAATGATTGCACTACTTATTAACTAATTGAATATCAAAACTTGTGCAAATTATAATAATTGCGCACTCCGAGTTTCGGTTTGGTTAAGTTCCTTTAAACCCTGCAGACAGAAATAAGAGCCCCGCGCAGCGGGGCTCCGTCGACCTGACGTTAAATTTAATTTATTTAGACAAACAAATTTTTATATGGAAACAGTATTTTTGATGTACGGATTCTCTGGGGAAAAATTGGTAATTTTTGATGTGCGTTTAAATACTAGCCATTAGTAAAGCTTTATTAAAGGATTATTAAAACTTGAACTGAATGAAACACCACAACAAACTCAAAATTCACGTGATACATAATGCTTTACTATCCAACTGCAGAGCAATAAGCCACTTACCACGCAATTAAACAAGCATTAATCAGCGAGCTTGCAAGTGCAGCCGATCATCATAATTATCATAATAATCAGCCTATAGTGTTCCCACTGCTTGGACACAGACCTCTCGCTGAGAGGGAGTGGGTCGTAATCCACCACGCAGGCCCAGTGCGGTTGGTAGATGTCACATGTCTTCGAAATTTTTGGTTTTAGTATATGCCGGTTTCCTTCACCGTTTTGAGAGCAGCCGATTGATTCTGTAAAAATCTCACCGTGAAACTTAAAAGGTGTTGTGCTTGAAATGAGCTATCAATAGTATCAACTCCAGCTGGAATGGAATAACAGCTCACTTCACCTGAGTTTTCACGGTATCTATACTCCATTTTTAATAAGATGAGACATTTAAACAAATCTTTTTTACAGTCCGTTTAACCGATTTTAACTTCTATTACGTTGGTCGTATGACAAATAGCAGCTGCAGTAAGCAATTGGTATTGCAACCACTTTTTTGCCTTTAATGCCATCCTTAAGCCTACGGAATAGAAGTCAAAATCGGTTGAACTGACTGTAAAACAGGTTTGTTTAAATGTCTAATTTTATAGTAAATGGAGTATAAGATTTTAACAGAAAAGGAGTTTAGGTACTCACGATGTTTTCTTTCACTGTAAGTCAGTGGCCAGGATGAAGTTCAGATCCCAGTGAAGGATGAGGTTCAGATCTCGAACTATTTAGGACCTTTTCTCATTTGTTGGTGCGTCAGCGGTGTGGGATCAGCATGCTTGGTATACCCAGTACCGAAAGCTCACAGAGCGCCTATATTTCAATGAGCGTTTCCTAATTGGCTTGGTATGCGCGGGAGTGGGTTTGGATGTTTTCGGTTTATTAGCATCTCAATAGAAACTTCCAGGTCCGCTCGGTGTTTACAGAGACAAGTCACTTGATAATTGTTATTGCTGGATCAACAAGATTTAAAAACTATTCAAACTTTTGCTTGAAATTCTGCTCATTGATAAAAAACTATTTTCATCCTGTGAAAGTTCTCTAACTGCAACATATAGTCATCAATTAATACTTTTTTCAATGTACGCATGTCGATGTCGCCAATAGTGCTTTCGTTTTTTTCGTAAACGGAGATAAATATAACACACCACAACACCTTGATCACTCGAAGACGACGTTTTCTCGAGAGGGTTTACGCGATACTGCACAAATTATGCCGAAAAACATAACGTCTAAAAGTACTGGAGTTATGGAGTATCGTTTTGGTATACAGAGCATTTTGTACCGCACTGCTGACTCACCGACAAATCAGGAAAGAGCCTTAGTTGATGTAAATCTGAAAAATAAGAATCAATTTCTCAAGCTCTATGAAAAACATACGTAAGTCATAGGTAATAAAGTCGCAAATACAAATCTGAACGTACACAAAATGGGTTTTTAAAGCGCATGCACACAGTTTAACTTAAACATTAGTTCCAAGCGGCAAACGTATCGCGCGAAACCCGCGTTTTAATAATAAATTATTCTAAACGTGAAAATAACCACTGTATAAGAAAGAAGAGAAATCCTACTCAGAACAACTAGCAATGTGGTCTCAACAATTATGTGTAACTAGGTTTTGCCAGCGGCTTCGACCGCGTGGAGATCCCACGGAAGTTATCCCACGGAAACGTACTACCGGGATAAAAAATATCCTATGTGTTAAACTTAAATGCATTTTTTTAACCTCTGATACTAAATAGACAAGTGCAAATGTTTGTCAAACTGGCTTACATTCCATTATCATAAAGGTCAATTAACATTTTCACTTCATAATTTAGTCTCTGAGATTAAAAAACAGACCATAGGTTTTAAACTATCTGACAATTTTCATGTAATGATTGAAATACTATCGTGAATTCCTGCAAGCCTAGTACTTTTTGTTCAGAAATTGTGCACGATGTGCCGTGAACAGAATACAGTCTTGTATGTATGCAACGTACTATTGGGATAAAAAGTCTCCTATGTCCTAACCCAGGTCATGGTCTTTTCATATGCTAAATTTCATGTAAATACGTTCAGCCATTTTCGTGTTAAAGCGTAACAAACAAAAAACTCACTTTCGTATTTATAATATTGGTTAGGATTTCTGCGATACATACAGGGTATAACGTTCTAAATACCTACCTACCGAATATTTTACAGTTTAACAATATTTGAGGAGCTCGTGGCTAAGTAATAACAGCCGCACGGGTCGATCCATCAGGTTAAGCTACGCTTGCCGGGGTTGGTCAGTGGATGGGTGACCATTCTTTACATACCGAGACTCCTCCGTGCCTCGGAAAGCACGTTAAGCCGTTGGTCCCGGCTGTCATTCGTGGATCTTTGACAGTCGTTACGGGTCGTCAGAAGCCCGAAAGTCTGACAACAAGTCTTACCAAGGGGTATCGTATTACCCAGTAACTGGGTTGTGGAGGTCAGATAGGCAGTCGCTCCATGTAAAATACTGGTATTCAGCTGCATCCGGTTAGACTGGAAGCCGACCCCAACATAGTTGGGAAAAGGCTAAGCAGATGATGATGAACAATATTTGAGGCACTCTCTCATCGGAGGATTCGCCTGTAATGTAACAAACCAAGATTCAATAAGATTCGCATTCATGTTACAAATTGTATCCACACACTACTGACATTACAGGCGAATGGTGCCGGTGAATGTGTTATTACAAATTATATCATTACAGGTTGCGTACTATAATGCTCGGTTCTCCTCACTCACTGATATAATACTTGAATCTAAACTGTTACATTAGTAGGGAGCGCGTTAACCCGTTGACGTAAAATACCATCATCCAATGGCGATCGCGGGCTTACAGTAGTCATGAACCTATGGGGTTCGGCTGACATTCGAGCACACATTGACACGAACCTATTATGGGGTATCACCTGACACTCAACGGTTTAAAAAGTTAAACTACTTCCGCCTTTTTTCGCTTTCTTGCAATGGCGCAGACTACATTAGGTATGTAAAACCATCCATTTCTTAACTTTGTCAAGTCCATGGTTATCCATTCAGAACTGGAAGTCTTTCAGCTGGTATGAAGATGATGATATCTATCTGCTAACCTATGGATAGCATTAAAGCGTAGGTCACAATGGGAACAAAGTGAAACGAAGCTAAGTTCATTTAGCTTTATCCGCGTATTTTCATAGTTTTGTTTTCATTATGCTTAGTACGCGGTGTGAACCGAAGCATGAAATGACGCGGAAGAAAGCTTAACGAACTTAGCTTCGTTTTGCTTCGTTCCCAGTGTGGCCTGCGCCTGCGCTTGATTCCTTTTAAAGTTCTGACCATTCTCTTCGCCATTAATTTAATCTCGCCATGTTTGAGAACTATTTCGTCACACGTTTTCTAAAGTGGTCCTTCTTCATCCATCTGTTCTGTGTCTCAGTGAAGACACCACCAGGTAGCTATTCCCGCAAGAGACTTAGCGTCATTACATTGTGTTTTATTTTTTTATTGTGGCCTTTCAAGGAACGCCTTTGAATGCCAGGAATACTAAAATTATAAAGAGAAGTTAGCTCCGAAATATTTTTTATAAAACTTAATTGATTTACTAATTAAATTACAAACATACACATACGTAAAATCACGTCTTCTTCCCATGGGGGTAGGCAGAAACTGCAGAATGCCATCTGCTACGATCCTTACATAGGTACTCCTTTTGCCTCGTTTACGTTCATACATCTGGTCATACAGGTACGCCGGTAACATTTTTTTTTTGTTGTAATTATAATTTCAAAATAATTTATATAGTGTTAAAAAATAACTCTATAAACTTTAAGCAGTGCTTTAGACCATCGAACTGAATAACTTTTACTATGGGACCAACATTGAAATCGCGAAAAAAAAAATCTGCAGGCAACAGCTGATTTTGTTTTCGTTAAAGTATATACCTAGAGTAAACTTTTTAACATAATATAATATCATTCGGTTATTTTTGTCAAAGAATTTGTTTTAAATTATTATTATCTTTTTGAATTCACGTGTTTTTGTGATAAATAAACCTATTTTATTTATTTCTTTCTTTCTAAGTGATTATAATATGGCGTGACGACTTGAACTCATCCATGATTGATTGACTGGAAAACGAAACAAAGTGATGAGAGAAACTATGAGGTAGGCCTTTAACTTATGTAGTAGGACAGTATCTACAGGTTTATGAAAAACTATTTACTTAATAAAGACACTTTTACAAGCCAGCACCTAAAATACTCGTAGCTATGAATATTTAGTTCTTTTTCTTTTTTGTGTAGTTTGTGACTAACTTAGTGTCAGAGATTTTATGCTGCCCAGGGCCTATGACTTCGCTTCACATGCCGTCGAATTCCTTTTTCCTCATAATGTTTTCCTTCACCGTTTTCTAAGGAAGTTATGATATACAATACGCAACAAGAGTCAGGGCTACACCGATGTTTGTGACTTTAAAATGTAAATAAACAATTTCTTCTTTTCAATCTTTAAAATGTAAACAAACAATTTTTATCAATACCTATTTGTATTTTAATTTTCTGATTAAAGGAAATGTTTATTTTGTGACTACATTTTATGAAAGTTATTCAATTGCGATTTTTATAATTTATCGAGATTCAATATAACAAAAATACCAAACTAGCATTGCAAAATATCATATCGCATAAACTAATTAAAGTATTAAAAATAATAATAATATAAAAGTATTTTTCAGTAGCTATATGAGGTGATACCGTTAATCAAAACACAATTGAGTTTCTTTTTATGTTTGTTATTTAGGTACATGTTTGTTTAGCACTAATTACAAAATATAACGTTCACATAACTGTAAAAACTTTACCTGTAATAAAAGAAACGACATTTAATGTTATTAATTACAGTATCAATTTCTAACAACAAAGTTTATAGTTTTCAAGATTTATCTAGTTCAACCACAGATTAACTATGGGCTGAAGACATTACGGTCTGTCAAGGCAATGGCGCTAGTAGCGCGGCCTGTATTTAAAATAAAGGAAATATATTTTCTTTACATAGTATTAAAAATCCGGTCAAATGCGTGTCGGTCCACGCACAATGAAGGGTTCCGTAGTTGGGATGAATTTATCCTAAAAACAAACTTAACATTGTAGTTGAAAAACATGTTCTCCCATACATCGACATACTAGGTATTACGTCACAGTCAATTGTCGTTTCCAGCTGCAAAATAATATAAGTTGGTAATCGCAAAAAAAAGAGACCTTGATGTGAGACCTTGCTCCTTTCCAAAATTCATGATTCTAGGTCAACGAGAAGTATCCTGTAAGTTCTGGATTTACTTGCGAATAGCAAAATAAGTCGCATAAATGGCTATAATTTTTTATTGCGTTGACTTAGAGGTTTGATTTTTTTAGGGCTCCAAGAGACTGTAGACTTACGTATCTGATATTCATTTCAACTTGATACCTTTACGCGTTTCTGAGAAAAAAGGTCTTGACAGACTGAAAGACAGACAGACAAGCGGACGGATAACGAAGTGATCCTATAAGGGTTCCATTATTTCCTTTTGAGGTACGGAACCTTAAAAAAACATAGTAATAGCTACATACCCAAACATGTATTTTATTACTCATGATGAAAAAACCGGCCTGAATTTATCCCAAAAACAAACATAACATTGTAGTTGAAAAACTTGTTCTCCGATACATTCCAACTGAAAATGTAAGTTTGTACTCACAATATTGAGAGATTTACCATGTTATTTTAAGACCACAGACTTCTTATAGGTTTTACTGTAATCTGCAGGTAAAGGTCTGTATTTTTTTCAAAATTTTAGGCTCTGTAGTTTCAGAGTTATGGGGAGGCAAATGGTACATTTTCGTCTATTTTCTTAAATAACTTTAAAATAATTTATTTTAAAATTATAAAAAAAATATATTTGAGACCCTCTTATTAAGCTCTTTCATTTGCATATATCACGGTATAGTTTGCAAAACTTTTTTTTTTTAATTTTCTTATTTGCCCCTCAAATCCCCATATTCAAAATTCATTTATTTACTTTACCCGTCCGTGTTTGGGTCACAGAAATTCATATGTGTACTAAAGTTCAATTTAATCGGTCCATTAGATTCGGAGCAAATTGGCTGTGACAGACGGACAGACAGACAGCCACACGAGTGATCCTATTAGGGTTCCGTTGTTTCCTTTTGAGGTACGGAACCCTAAAAATATCATTAAAACGTTTTACATGTTCATCAGTTCTACAATGTTAAAGATGCGGCTTCTCAATCAACTGATCTCATAATAATAACATAGTCACATAAGGCATCCCTATCTTCATCAGCATCAATCAAGAAAAATAATAAAACTGTTCAAATATCGAATTCATCTTCGATCAAATTCAAATATTTTAGAAGAAATATATTTGTGTAAAAATTTTTGAACAATTGAATCAATGAATAAAGGATCTCATTAAAAATAAATGACAATGAGTTGACTGAAGTTTATCTTTCAATCCATTGTCTAAAGTTTCTAAAGAGCTATTATTAATTTTAGTTGTTGCAAAAGTTTCATTATGAATGATTCGAAAGTTATCAGTAGGTACCAGATGGACCGGCTTAATTTGATCGCTTTAAATTTTATTAATTTCACAGCTAAAGTTTTAGAAGGTATGTATTTTCATTCATAAATGTCATATTTCGAACTTAAGCCCAAATAACTTTTATTGAATGATTTATAAAAAAAATGTATACATATTTTTTTAATCGATTTGAAGTTTTAGTACTTGGCATTCGTTTTAAAAATATTTTTTGTCGGATTTTGTGTGATACACTATTAGGCGCTCCATTTTAAAATAATTAAAACATTTCATCACATATTATAAGTTCGGATCAATTCCATTTATTTTATAATCTTACCCAGGCTCTGTTGTAGCTGTTTAATTTTTTTTTATAGATTGTTAAAGTCTGTTCTAAAAGTCAAAATAAAAACAATTAATGATAATAATTGAAAAAATCCAGCTCTTTTCTTCACTTTTCCCGGCATCAAAATTTCATAACTACCCCCACTAAAGTCGAACCCTCAAACTTATTGAAGTGCATTAAAGAGCTTGAACTTTAACGTTGGAATCACCCCCAAAGATAGCCCTAATAATGTCTGTGCGTACGTCATTATAGGCCAGGTGTTCACCGCTATTTACCGCCCTACTTACTCGAGTGCTCACTGTGGGGGCGTAGTTCCACGCTTATGGATCGAGGGGAACCCGACCAGTGAGTACCGAAGTGCCGGCCCGCGCGGACGCCTCGCACTCAGACCCTTACACCGACGAAACGAGACACACATACGTAATCATCAACGCTAGAAAGAGACAACAGCAGCTCCCTTTTCAACAGGTCGTTATTGTAACTTCCACTAAATGGTGATTCCGTGCAATAATTCTTACTTCTGTTGTACTTTTATTAAATCGTTCGCTTAAACTTTTATGAGTTTGCAGTTATGCTTCGGAAGTTACTTTCGCTAACGAATTTTACGATTATTTGATTTTAGTGAGGTTCTGTGTTTATTATTGTTCGAGAAGTTTGGGGCTTGCTGTGATATTAAATGGTGACACTATAAAGTTTTGGTAACACCATTTTATAATCAAAAGTTACGTAGTTATGAACGCCACAAAATATATTAAGTAGAAAAACAAATTAAAAAAAAAATACGATAAAAATTTCCAGGAGGAAAAAAAACAAATGAAAACTCAGGACCCTATTCATAGTGCTGATGTCGTTAACAGTACGCTAGCCCGTATGAGCAGTGCCTCCGCCACCCACCTGATGATATGTGGCCACGGTCACCCATTTATATCAATGAGGCGCGTATTCTGACATTTATCCGTTTGTTATCTCCACACACTTTAACATTACCGCCGAATAAAATCCAAGGAGGTCCTATTCCTGAAAATTCATGATAAATTACGGTCTTTTAGTAGATGTGATTGTGCATTCTGTACGTGTCCACCCCATCATTTTTATACTACAATCTTAGACTGGCAATTTTCTTTGACCTGTTTGACCTATTTCTAATAGTGGCTCTTGAACAATAATGTAGCACTTTACGGAAATCGATGCGTCATTATCCTTCGTTTAAGTATAAAGGTTTTTGTGTAATGAATTTCTGGAAGGTTAAATAGGACTGCGTTAATGAAAGATATTACCGTGGTAATAATGGTTATCTCAATTTTAAAGAGAATATTATATTTGGTATAATTTTACTGATCACGATTAATATTGTTTATTTGTTTATATTATGGTTTATAAATATATAGGCCTTTACAACTGTAAATTTCACGATTAATTAATTATGAAAGCATGTTTATTTCACAGTGAATTAAGCATGAAGTAATTTTTTGCTCCGTTGGTGTAATTGCTATAAGGCGTTCCAGTTGGAGGATAAATAAATAAATAAATGAACTTCATTCGTATTTCAGTGATTCATCGAATCATATTTATTTAAGTGAATATTGTACAAATACAAAGAACAGTAAAAATTAAAATTATAAAATTAAAATGTGAATAAAACCAAGTGCTCCATAACGTGGTCATAACTTCAAATTGAGGAACGTAGTGCATCTTTTAATTACACTGGAATTATACACAAACAGAATTTTATTTTACGAGCGCTCTTTGCGCTCATAAAAGTGACCAAAATTTATTTAACTGCTTTTATAATACTACTTTTAGTTTTATTTTATTTGTTGGTATTTTTGTTACAAAAGTATAGTGGTGTATACCACAACCCAAAGCAATTTTTCCAATAAGTTCCTATACCAAAATAAAAAATATCGCATAAATTGCTCCAATAAACTTAATAGTCTCGCAATAAATTTTCCCCGTATTCGGTGCACTAAGCATTGCACATAATTAATCAATTGATACATGCTACGAGCCTCTACGAACCTCTACGGGCGTGCTACGAGTTACACATTTCTGTAGCACTGCTACGCGGTCTATTCATTGGAACCAACGGAACTATTAACTGTAGTTGAAGCACGTCGGGAGGTAGTATAAAACCTTTTTACTGAAGTTAGTGATGCAATAAGTGGCGAAAGAATTTTCGTGTCTAATAGATTTGTTAGAGAATCTTATTTGCTTGTGGAGTAGAAGTTAAGTAATGAAGTCTTGATGTTTCAAAAATTTTCGATTTTTATATGGGCTACGAAAAATGTTATGTTTCTTATTATGGAATACTTTATCATCTTCAATACAAAAAAAAATAAAAAACAAAAAAAAAAAAATAAAAAAAAACAAAAATAAAAAAATAATAATAAAACAAAATAAAAAACCAATAATAAAAACCAACAAACTAATAATCTACTAATAATCTTTAATACATAATGATAATAAAAGGAGAATACTGCAAAGCATAGGTATCGCCCAAAAATAGTGGCTATGTCCTATTCATAAGGCGGGCAAGGTTATCATTAAAATTATATCTTTGTATTCTAAACCAGTAATTACCGTAATTAATACCTACGTTATAATATTTGAATTCAAAACTCATTAGGTATATCAAATCGATTCTACATTATTTGGCGGTCACGCGATAATCGATTAACAAAACTAAACCACGAATTTGTTTCATGTTAAAATACTGTTTAGATTTGGGATTTGAAAAGGTGGAAAACAGGGATACCAGACCTTGGACAATGACAGTCAATACCAGGACTTCTAGATTGAGTAAAAGCATTTTTAAACCCATCACACAACAACAACATGAGATTTGATAGTCTCCAACAATAGTAATGTAGTTACTGCATTTACAAGAAATGCTCGCTATGTGCAGGATGATTTATAATTTTTTATTTTTATTTTAATTAAGGTTAACCAACAATTGCTTACACCAGTACATTAACAGCTTATTATTTATAATAGGATACAATTGCAGGTGCAACAATTAATTACAGGTTAACACCGCTAGCACAAAAAAACAGTGGTAAAACCATTAATTTACGACAGATTCATAAAAATACAAGTGAATAAAATGTTAAAACTAAATTAATAAATTATATCGTAACGAGTAAACATGATAAAAATTAAATAATAATTGATATGAAAATTAGGTAATAAACTACACTCAGTTAAAAATAAATTACATTGACCATTTTAAAAAGTAATTAAAGCAACAACAATCAAAATCAAATTGTGGTAAAACATAAAATACCCAATTCCATGACAAACACAAGACATAACCATTAAGACACACACAATTAATAAAAAATTAAAAATATAATAATATAATCGATTCCATGAAACACCACGCTGCATGTTAGAATTACACCTATATCTATAATCATAACTAAAGATAGTGCTCCGCAAACATTAGTCTCTGCAGAATTAAACAAACAAAAAGTATTTTTATCTACATGGGATTCGAACTTGCGACTCGTAGCTCAGGAGTCAATCGCTTAGTCAATTCACCAACAGCACCATCAATAATTCAACAGCTGAATAGTTGCACTGACTCTCGGGAGCTTACGCTCAACCACCACGTTGCACCGTCTGTCTCAATCCTTATACATCTTCGTTCTCAAATGATTTATACCCACCAGTGTACAGTTACACTAGATGTACTTTTTGTGAGCGTAGTTACGAACAATTTCCAAAGCTCCATTTACACGTTGCCAGTTTCTGAAACGTTCAAGAGCAGTAATCGCATGCCATAAAGCACGTTCAATTTTATAAGTATTTACACGTGAGCAATTTGCATAAAATACCATACAATAATTTAATGCAAGCTTTGCCATTCAATAAAATTGCATGCGACTTACATCAAGGCAATAAAATTGTTAGGCCATTATTGCATGCAAGTTTTGCTTCGTTTAAACACAGAGATGCACGTTCTTGTACAATTGATTCAAGTCATCCATCTGTCTAGCCTTTTCACCACCTATATTAGGGTCGGCTTCCAGTCTAACCGGGTGCAACTGAATACCGGTATTGTACATGGAACGACTGCCTATCTGACGTCCATAACCCAGTTACAGGGTAATACGATACCCCTTGGTAAGACTGGTTGATTACTAGTACAATTGATTCAAGTATTACACCTATTTGCGCCGTCAAATTTCGTTCAAGTTTATTGAACGTCTTGTTTCGTTTGCTTTTGTTTGAATGATAGAAAATTTCATGCCAGAATTTATTGCGATTTTATTGTACGTGCAATTCCGTTCTGTTTACACCTATACCACTTTTGAACGACAACTAACATGCCCGTATCGTGCAACAATATTGTACGTACTGCTTAGAGGGTGCCAGTTGATTGCCCTTCAATTTTATGACAAGCTACAGGCAATAAACTTGCAACGTGTAAATGGAGCTTAAGACATTGTTGGATGTGCTGCAATAATTCTTTTAGTGTCATGGACATGTGGGGTGGTGACAAAAAGCATTGACACTTCTGGTAGCGTCATAGTGACGTTTGGTAAATGAAGGTGCAGGTTGGTTGGACAGTCACGTGTGTAGCAATAAGTAATACTGTATTGGTGTAGAAACGCGTTATATTTGTTTACGTGCTCATAGAATACAATAGACATAATAATGTTTGTTTACGTGTCATACATTCGGGATTTAAAAAGAATTCGGATTAGAGGCAGAATAATTGCGCGATCTTACTATTAAATAGCATGGTAATTTTTTAAATTAGTTCTGAAAGCCTGGATACTAAGTGAAAAAATCCACTCTTAAATTTCATGTTCGCTGATGTGATTGGTTAATTTCCAATCAGTAATTTACACCTCTCTGTTAAGGTGACGATAACCGACTTTTAATGAATTTAAACTGAAGATCACGTCTAAACGAGTATATTAATAATTTAGAAAAAATATAAGTTAAATTGGAGATTTTTTTTAATAACTTAATTTGTTGATGATTTTTGATTATGTTTAAATAATATAGTGTATTTCATTTTAAAGTTATGCGGATAAAAACTGAGAATCACGCAAAAATAATCAAGCGTATATTTTTGAAAATTTACCATTTTAAAGATAATTTAATTATTTATCTTTTAGTATACGTGTTTTAACTTTTGTTTAATGTATAATAAGAAAGAAAGAAAGAAAGAAAGAAAAATATTTTATTTGGGACACGCACAGGAAATACAGTTAAAAAAGAGCATATAAAAGTAACAAAATAAACATTAAAAAGCAAAAAAAAAGAAAAAAAAGAAATCAGAATAAAAAAAAAGAGACCTGTGCGAGGCCAAAAAGGCTCCCATCTCAGCATAAAGCTGCGATATTTAAAAAATAAATACCGCAACGCTGGTATTCTGAAAAAAAAAAAAAAAAAAAAAAAAAAAAAAAAATAATAAAAAGTAATAAATTAATAATGCGTCTAATTTGGGACAGCGCCCCTTGATGGGCGAGTCCTATTACTGGCTAAACGTACGACGCGTTGCGTGATCTCAGCACGGAACACGCAAGTTAACCGCTCAAGGTCATTGGCATATATCTGCGTCTTAAGCTTAATAGGTTTTCTAAAAACTGAGGATGATAATGTGGTCAAAGATACTATCAATGTATAAAATATCTTTAATAGAAATACGGGCTCACCTCTTATTACAAAATGAGCTTGAAGATGTCGGATTATTCTGGCGTTAAGCCAATAAGCCAAGCAACCTCTTGATTGAATCCTTCTGATTTGAGGCAGCCCTTTCAGAAAAGGCTTCATTATGATGTAGGTACTCCTACATAATAATTATACAGGGTGTTTGGTGCATCGTTTGCCAAATTGAATTGGCCGAAAGAAGAGGTCATTTGCTATCGCTTCAGGCTCAAGTACTCATTTTTGGCCACACCGGTTTTTTTATTACAACTTTCTAATTTTTATTTTGAAAAAATCCAAAACTCAGCATTAAAGCTTAAATTAAAAAAAAGTTTTAAGTGTAGTCTTCAAATTTCATTTTTATTTACATATGTACTGTTGTATGGCTCTATCAAATTTAAAATTACTTGCAAGTAACATCTAGTTTTTTTTTAATAAATCACAAAGTTTTTGGAAAAATAAAAAATGAACTTAAAACTCAACTTTAAATAGCTATAAAAAAAAAAATAAAAGCGATCAGGATCTTCGAATTATTTTAAAAAGTTCTCTAGTCTGTCCCCTTTCCAACGGTATGTAATGTGTTAAAAAACTCTTTTAATATCTTTAATAATTAGCTAAATGTGTAGTCGAGACACATCAGGCTGATATTGGATATTACGTTTAAAACACTAGTTTTCGCATAAATTACATGCTATTAGTAGATAGATACTGTTATCTCACGTCTTACGTAGTCTCTTATCTCGTTCTTACATAGGGAACTTTCCTCGAAATTGAAAAAAAAATACATTATTACAAAAATAATCATTTATTAATAAGTAATTTAATTACATACTAATCTTACAAGTCTTGTTCAAACTGTCTACCACTATTGCGTATGCACGCGCGACATCTTCGTCTTATCTCAACTGTAGTGGTGCGTAAACGCATTTCTGCTTTGATCGTCATGAAAGCCGCCTCAATGCGTTGGACTAAATCATCTCTTGTCTCAACTTCCGTGGCGTAGACGAGTTCTTTGGCCCGTCCCCAGACGTAAAAATCCAACGGAGTTAAGTCTGGAGAACGTGGAGGCCAAGGAATAGGGCCATCCCTCCCAATCCATGAGTCCGGGAATGCATCATTCAAGTACTCCCTGACGGTTATTCTCCAATGAGCGGGACAACCGTCATGTTGGAAAACAAAAGACCTGTCTTCACTGAAAATTGGCAAATCAGCTAATAATAAGGGCAACTCTGTTTGCAGAAATTCTAAGTAATTATCCCCGTTCAGGTTGTCAGGTAAGTAGTGTGGTCCAATTACATGATTTGCAATGACTCCTGCCCAAACGTTCACACTAAATCGTCTCTGGAATGAACTTACTGAAACATTTTTTAAACACATTGCATACCGTTGGAAAGGGGATAGACTAGAGAACTTTTTAAAATAATTCGAAGATCCCGATCGCTTTTAGTTTTTTTTTTATAGCTATTTAAAGTTGAGTTTTAAGTTCATTTTTTATTTTTCCAAAAACTTTGTGATTTATTAAAAAAAAACTAGATGTAACTGGCAAGTAATTTTAAATTTGATAGAGCCATACAACAGTACATATGTAAATAAAAATGAAATTTGACGACTACACTTAAAACTTTTTTTTAATTTAAGCTTTAATGCTGAGTTTTGGATTTTTTCAAAATAAAAATTAGAAAGTTGTAATAAAAAAACCGGTGTGGCCAAAAATGAGTACTTGAGCCTGAAGCGATAGCAAATGACCTCTTCTTTCGGCCAATTCAATTTGGCAAACGATGCACCAAACACCCTGTATATTAACTGTCTAAGGAACCATATTTTGGGAGCCACCTTTTGCCATTTTTGGGCCCAGTTCTATCATGAATAAATAATATTTGATTACTTACATGATTAGCAATTTGTAATGGACTAAATCTATAACAACAGCGATTCTCAACTTACATTTTTATTTTACCACACTTCGTAAAGCACTGGTTGTATAGAAAAGCTTCCAATTTGACAGTTCAGCAATATTCATTGCGGCGTAAGTTTTAAAAACCACAACAGCCAGCACGCAATGAACATCAATGAAATATTAAAGCAAGACCTTTTTCATCGTGTTATGAACGGTACTCAACGCGAGCATTCGCTTCGTGTTTTTTTTTTTTGCAAAAATTCGTTGCGCGAGATTTTATTACGTCATTTGTGAAGCAAACATTTGTTTTCGAATTAGAATCACTTACTCGAAAGGCTCGTGAATAAATAATAACAGCCCCACGGGTTGATCGAAGGTAAAACTACGCTTGTCGTGGTCGGTCCGTAGATGGATGACCATCTAGTACATATCGAGACCCCTACGTGCCTCGGAAAGCACCTTATGCCGTTGGTTCCAGCTGCAATTCGCAAATCCTTGACAGTCATTACGGGTAGTCAAGTCTGACAACCAGTCTTACCAAGAGGTATCGTGTTACCCAGTAACTGGGTTTTAGAGTTTAGATGGGCAGTAGCTCCATGTAAAATACTGGTATTCAGTTGCATCCGGTTAGACTGGAAGCCAACCACAACGTATAGTTGGGAAAACGTAATAGTTGGGAAAAGATTTGGCAGATTGTTTGGTTAGAATCACCTACTCATTACACTGTTTGTTTCACGAATGAATGTTCGTCGCGTAACAAAAGCTCGGGCAACGAATGTTTGCAGAACAAATTAGTGAAGCGAATGCTCGCGGTGAGTACGATACTTGCACATTAAAAGTGCCGAATGTACGAACTTGAAGCTATCGAAATCTCTGTATATTTATGGCCATGCATTACACACTTTTACATTTTTTATGACTAAACGTACGAGCTGGCTCAAATGGTTTCCATTGCAGTTGGAAACTAATTACAAATTTAAATGGGATTCGTACGGTTACGCGTATTGAGTGTAGGCTAGCGGTCCTTGTTTTTGAACTGGTTTTGCGTTCTAAAATACTTTTATTTTAGGTACTATATTTAGATGCCACGGTGTATTTTTGTACTAATGCGGTTTCGCTCGATCAATCACTACTTAGCTTGATTAATTTACACTGACGAACTAAAATACCTGGCTGGTTTAGCATGTGATTAATCAAGTATTTTTTTGTAAATTTTAAAATGATGAGGCTGAGGTTCAAAGTGCCGATTTTCATTCAACACGTAATAAAAAGTAAATTTAAAAAATCAAAAAAACCTGACTGCAAAAATTTAACTTTAAAATACCTTTGCCCTGCAGTAAGATAGTTATAGGCTGGTATTATTATTATTATAATGTACACACGGCTACACATCAAGCTATATATTTCCAGTTTACACTGACCTCTCATTGTAAGGAAAACCTATACAATGCGAGATCAGCTTATACTGGAAAAGTGTAGCTTGAGCTGTAGCCGTGCGAACCTACCCAGTGCCACTCACGCAATAAAGACGAATGTAACGATATAATATCACTCTTTAAAATCGGTCAAGCCGTTAAGGCTACAGGAGGTCACAATGGAACGGACATACATACATACATATATACCTGTTATTTGCACGGTTACTAAAATACCAACTTTTTATGTTATTTTAATTTGAATTGTAAGTGACTGTGCTGTTGGTGTTCTTATTATAAACTAGCACTTCCCGCGCAGCTTAGCCCATGTGGATGTTGGAAAATATCCCTCGGAAACAAAAAGCCTTCCTTATTCCTTATCTACATTATAAAGAAAACCTCTGTGCAAAATTTCGGCTTTCTAGGTCCAATAGTTTGGACTGGGCGTTGATGAGTCAGTAAGTCAGTCAGGACTTTTCTTTTTATATATTATATTATACCTATGTATTAAGAAGATAAGGAGGAGGAGCTCGTGGCTAAGTAGTAACAGCCGCACGGGTCAACCCATCAGGTTAAACTACGCTTGCCGGGGTTGGTCCGTGGATGGGTGACCATCTTTACATACCGAGACTCCTCCGTGCCTCGGAAAGCACGTTAAGCCGTTGGTCCCGGCTGTCATTCGTGGATCTTTGACAGTCGTTACGGGTCGTCAGAAGCCCGAAAGTCTGACAACCAGTCTTACCAAGGAGTATCGTATTACCCAGTTACTGGGTTGTGGAGGTCAGATAGGCAGTCGCTCCATGGTACAATACACAATACACAATACATGGTACAATGGTATTCAGCTGCATCCGGTTAGACTGGAAGCCGACCCCAACATAGTTGGGAAAAGGCTAGACAGATTGATTAAGAAGATAAATAAATAAATATATGCGCGCGAAATACATTACCCACGAAATACATTACTGGGCCCGCGTGCAGGTGGATTACGACCCGCTCCCTTTCACCGAGAGGAGGCCTGTGTCCCAGCAGTGGGAACATTATAGGCTGATTATGTTATAGAATAACAGTAGCTAAATAAATATCCATATTTTCTGATGTACAGTAAACCGTAAAATATTAATAAAATAAGTAAACATAATCCTCCGCGCTTCGCCAATTCCCGCATCAGCAAACATTTATTCTGCGGGGTACATCAGAAAAAATAGCATTAACACACTTACTCGTACTTGTTGAATACGTCGGCAAACATTGATAACGTATGCTAAATATATTCATACTCTCACCGACGTCTCTGGAACAGGGAAGTTGCACGGTGCACAGATTAAAAAGAAGCTCCTCCCGTATATGTTATCCTGGTACTTTGAGTTCTTCCAGCGTATTTGTTCTTTGAGAATTAGATTAGAATTTATCTTTTACTTAACCTTATTATTAGTCAGCGGTACAAGGTTTATCAAGGCGTATTGCCTTTTGAATTTTATCTGTTTATAATTCTCATGCCGATTAATTTACATGAGAGATTTATTAATCAGATTTTTGATCCGACTTCAGAAGGCAGGGACTACTTACCTATAGCTAATAACTATTAAAATAATTCATTTATCTATTAGTAGCAGCGGTTTGACCCGCGTAAGTCTCGGACTCGTAAGGATATCGGGATTAAAAGTATGTGTTAATCCAGGTTAAAAACGATCTGTGTGCCAATTTCATCAAAATCTGTTCAGTAGTTTTTGCGTGAAAAAGTAATAAAGATCCATTCCTCCATGTATCCTCAAAAACTTTCGCGTTTATAATATTTGGGATATAATTAAAAAACTAAATAAAATGAATCCTTACAAACATGTCTATGATTTGATCAAATAATAAGTACGGTTCAAAATCACGATGCTGCGATCGTCAGATTCAAACTCTAACCCTTGAATGAATTAGTTTTTATTTCACTATGTACTGTCTGTGAACTTTAACCTTCTAACAATACACGTCAAGGCTAATAATACCACCACTCCAATATGTCTGCGGCTGCCATAACGACCCGGATACATTTGATACCACTTACGGCTAACGTATGTCTAATTATGTTCATTGTATGAGCACTATAGGAAACAAAAGAACGATGCCGTGAAAAAGTAACACCATTAATCTGTGTACCTAATGATGACGTCATAGTGGCCGCGAACTACCCACGTAGAAAACTGTTGCTGGAAAGTTACAGAATACAATATCAATGTTGGAGATGAATTGTACATACAACTAAACCGAATTTAAATAAATTTTGAATACAGTTATAGTGCATTATCGTATGCCGTAAATACAGAAAAAATTAAAACGTCATTGTGTCTCGCGTATATCTGTGTATCCAGGGTTAATTCAGAAGCTTTGATGGCCATGACATACTTAGAGACATCAAAAAATAATTTTCCGACCTTTGATTCATACCTAATATAAACTTCTGTCATCATTTGCGGACCCATTATTCTTGAAATGTAATTTTCTTGAGATTGAACTGGCATTCATTTATTTCATCATATTCCATACTATTAAATTTTTTGATTATGTCTGAAAAATGAACCATTTTGTAGGTGAAGACCGTAGTGAGTCCATTACTGCAATATCTCTTTGCCAACGCAAACAGGCGGTATCAATACGGAAGTGACCCTCCCACGCTGATAACAAAATATTTTCATCGAGTATCTCTACCCTTTATTCATAAAAATACCCTTAGAGAAACACATAAATCTTACCTGTCATTACCATATTCCATATTCTTTTCATTATAAAGACGGCCATCGATTCATAGAGCGAAGTGTACGTAGATAGAACTGAAGAACTTTTCTGAATAGTTTTGTTTACAGGAAAGACAAACTAATTACCAAAGTGTTAAGTGTTCAAGTTGAATGACTAAAGTTTCTGGAAAGTTCAAGAGCAATAATCACATGCCATAAAGCACATTCAATTTTATTGCCATTCAAGAATTGCATGCAAGTTTTTAAACGAGTGCAATTCCAAATTAAATAAATTGAATGCAAGTTTTGTCATTTAATAAAATCGCATGCGACTTACACCGAGACAATAAAATTGCAAGGCGATTATTGCAAGTTTTGTCTCGTCTAAACACAGAGTTGCACGTTCTTGTACAATTGATTCAAGTATTACTCGTAGTTGCGCTGTCAAATATTTATAAATTTTTATATTAAATATTATTGAACGTCTTGTTTCGTCCGCTCCTGTTTGAAGGATAAAAAAAAAATCATGCCAGAATTAAATGCGATTTTATTGTACCTACGTGCAATTTTACTGTAGGAGCTGTTTACACTTAAAATACCAGTTTTGAACGGCAACTAATTTGCCCATAAAGTGCAATAATATTTAACGTGTTGTTTAGACGGCGCCCTTCAATTTTATGGTATGCCACAGGCAATAAACTTGCGCCGTGTTAATTGGGCTTTATTAGTCTAGTGCTTGCAACTAAAAGTTCACCATTATCTTTATTTCAGGCCTGAATTTTCCAATTTATAGGGTGATTTTTTTCAGGGCATTGTGTGTAAATTCTGTCCTACAGAAAACTATTTTTTTTTTCTTCAAAGTTGAGCTCATGGTTCCTTTCATGATTTTTCTTTAGAGAAAAATGATTATGGAAAGGAAGTACAGGCTAGAAAAAAAATAACGCTGTATAATAGGCTTTATAGTATCTAAAGTTACTGACCGTTTAGCCCTGGTTTTTCTCCCGAGATGAGGCGGTTATTAAGTACTGTAATTGGCTTTTCCGTTGATAAGATTATCTGCAGACTAACAGTTCCGCATTTGGCACTATGCCCGATCAAACACGATTGGGTCACTCGTATCATAATCATGGGATCTTGTCATGATAACAAGCATCACTGTTAATTCAACAATAATAAATGGTGCACAAATAAATAAATAAATTCCATCCTAATAAACCAACGCACATAAAGTAACCAGGATTCCCGTCTAAGATTTATTAATTAATATTAAATAGACTTATGACACTATGACCCGACAGAGACTGCGCTTACTAGTTTTTTTGAATCCATGGGAAACATAAAACACAGTGTTATAAATTTCTGAAAAAAAGATGTATATCTTATTTTTATTAAGGATCTGGCAGATAGCCAATCACTTTTAATAATACGATTAGATTTACTTTGCTGAATAGAAAAAATCCCAAAGTTACCCCTTTTCGTAATGTTTAATCAATCTCTTATCTACAAAACAGACGTTTTTTTTTTTCATATTTTTTATATACATGAAAAGGTAGTTAGATTGTTTAGCGCAATTCGCTGAGTTTATCGTAATAAAAACTTTTTTACAAAAAAATACAACCGACTTCCAAAAACAACACTACAAAGTGAAAAATAACTTTAATTTCGGAAGTCGGTGTCTAGTTAAATGTATTTTGGTTTTTTCCACCGACTTCCGAAATTAAAGTTATTTTTCACTTTGTACTGTTGTTTTTGGAAGTCGGTTGTATTTTTTTGTAAAAAAGTTTTTATTTTTCACTTTTTAGTTGTGGTACCTATCCCACACAAATTCTAACAAAACAAACTAGAACATCATCCATATAAAAGTGGGGAAAAAATACGTATTATTGAAGCTAACTCAAAAACTACCCAAGTAAAGTTAATCAATTTTATATGGGACCAACTGTGATGTATACCCTCTTGAATAAAACAAAAAAAATCCAAATCGGTCTAGCCATCTTCGAGTAATCGGGGAACATACATAAAAAAAAAGAATAAAAAAAAAAAGGTTCTGACGAATTGAGAACCTCCTCCTTTTTGAAGTCGGTTAAAAACAGTACTGGATTAAGGTTATATATATTGGTATTCAAATGCATCCGATTAGACTGGAAGCCGATCCCAATATAGTTGGAAAAAGGCTAGGCAGATGATGAGTACTGGACTAAGGGCTGATTTTTCATTATTCAGATTACTCTTATCTAAAGAATAAATATGACAGTTTCTATACAAAAGCTGTCAAATTGAAATATATTATTTATTGTTCAGATAAGAGTTATTTGACTATTGAAAAATTTGCCCTTAGGTATTCAGTTTTTTTTTTTTTTTGTTGATGGGAAATCATCAAATAAATAAATAAATATATAAATATGTTTTGGACATAACACACAACGCCATCTAGCCCCAAGCTAAGCAACCTAATGCTTGTATTATGGTAACGAGATGGCTGATAAACTACTTATATACATTTTTTTTTTTGTAAATACATACATATTATAGATAGAAAAACACCCAAATGACTTCTCCCACTCTGGGTGGAGCGAGAGGGGGAGGTGTCAGACTTTTACTGACTAAAACCCACCCGTGTTCCTTCAGTTGCCTGTGCCAGGGCCACGGCATCTCTTTCGAATAACCCGCGACCCCGGCGGCAAGTTTTGAAGTTCTGGAATACGAGTTATCTAAGTATTATTATTACAGTGATTTGGATGGTAGATTGTTTTCCTTTCTTTCTGTTTGAGTTTTGTATTGAAGGTTAACTCACTCCTTTTTACAAATTTTTCTTCCTTCTCCTGCTACGATTGCCACGTAATACACGTTATGTTATTATCCTTTGATTTGTCTACTATTATGCATACATCTGGTAATACACGCTAGCCGGTTGCCACATCTGACCTTTTCTAATTTCATCACCAAAAAGGTTTAGACAATTTGAAATGAATAAATCAATCAATTAGTTACTGTTATCTAAAGATACAAATCGAGGGGCGGTTAACAACATGGAGGATAGATCGAAAGCTTAACCGATCAATTTGTCTTTCCCTGTCAATCCGTGAAAGGGTATGACTCACTTCGAAACCCTTTCGTGGTTCAGAAGCCACGTTAAACTGTCGGTCTCGTTTGTCAATACCTTATTAACAGCCCCCTAACTCTCAACTCAAGCGACACTTATCTTTAAGATGTCCTTAAAGATCTTTCTGTCATTCAAATTG
Source organism: Cosmia pyralina (assembly GCA_946251885.1). Lineage (NCBI taxonomy): Eukaryota > Metazoa > Arthropoda > Insecta > Lepidoptera > Noctuidae > Cosmia > Cosmia pyralina. Next base: position 22,468,414 of record OX276346.1, read on the forward strand.
AAGAGACGATGACAGCTTGAGATTTAGAGGCGATATAAAATTCAGTTACGTTTGAGTATTCGTCTTTATTAATAGGTCTTTATCTATGAAATTGCCGTTTTGTATGAAAAAATTTAAACGAATTTTTTTCATGCATTTTTTATTTGTATTAATCGAAGTAATCACCCATGCAATCAATCCATCTTTGCCAACGCAGTGGCAGTTTATTGATGCCCTTCTTAAAGAAATCAGCTGGACGGGAGGCAACAAATTCTTCAAAGGTATTTTGTACTGCCTCTCGGGCATTGAATTTTTTTCCCGCCAAGAAGTTATCCAAATTCTGGAAAAAGTAGTAGTCTGTAGGCGCAAGGTCTGGTGAGTAGGGCGAATGACGGAGAGCTTCCAACCCCAGTTCTTGCAACTTGGAGACCGTCTGCTGTGCAGTATGAGGTCGCGCGTTGTCGTGTAGGAGCAGCGGAGACGAGCGATTGACCAATGCTGGTTGGAGATGTGCCAGCTTCTCCATCATTGTGTTCAGTTCTTCACAGTACACATCTGAAGTAATGCTCACCCCGTTTGGTAAGAAGCTGTGATGAATCACACCGGCGCTAGACCACCAAACAGTGACCATCACTTTTCTAGGGGTAAGTTTTCGTTTAGGGCATTGTTTAGGTGCTGAACCAGGATCCAACCAACTTGCTTACTACTACTACTTTTGGAAAAAAAAATCCATGTTTTTAAAATAAAATTAATTTGAAATTAGAATTCTTAGCCAAACAAAAATTATTTTGATTTGAAATGGCCAGTACTGCAGAACGGCAATTTCATAGGTAAAGACCTAATATTTGGCAAGGGCAGACAAAGTCCACTGCACCGGGAACGGGACGTCAACGAGAAAACAGATGACGGCGCCATAGTAAACATTTACTGAAGACACTTTGACTTTTTTTTTTTTGACAAATACTGAAGTAGCGACAGCAGGTACATACCTGCTGTCGCTACTTCAGTATTTGTCTATTCTGTTTTCTCGTTGACGTCCTGTTCCCTGTGCAGTGGACAAAGACATTGGATATAAATTTTTCCCATGTAATTAGGCTTTGTGGATCAGGGAACAGTGTCACTCTATGAAAAATAACGATTTATTTGTGCAGTCTCTAGTTGTCATAGCAGACACTGCCATGGTTTAGCTCAAGCTAAGCTAAGTAAGTTTAAGGCCTAAGCTAAGTAAGGTAAATGCACAGACTGTGCACCTAATCTTACCTTAAATGGCTTAAACATAAAAAGAGTAAACACATGTTTAAATATCTGGGGCATATCATTACCGACGCCCTTGAAAGATAATGTAGATATTGAGGAGCGTAGGGCATTGGCGGTTCGAGGTATGATGTCACGTAGATTCTTCCGCTGTACCGACCAGGTCAAGATAACGCTATTCAAGGCATATTGTTAGGGTCTGTACACGGGGGTCTATGGATCAGCTACACCAAAAGATCGCCAGATGTCTTGCGCGTCCAATTAATATTTTCAGAATGCTCTTGAGACTGCCCCGTTTTTGTAGTACGTCAGAAATGTTTGCACAGAATCGAACTGATGGATTTCATGCGATCATCCCCGAACCCGGAACCCGGGCCAATAGCAACAGCATTCTGAAAACAGTGACAGATAGTTTCTATTCTCCCATTTTGAGGCATCTTGTGGAGAGGATGGCCAGGTGAGAAACTTGTACCTTACTTGGTCATCTTCTGTGCAAAATGTTTCAAACTCTAAAAAATATACGTGTCGAATTGAGAACCTCCTCCTTTTTTATCGTCGGTTAAAAATTACCGCAACATTAGCTCTATCTAATATTACTTAGGTACTAACACTAGCTATAAGGTATTACTAACATTATGGCTCTTTGTTGTCCGAATTAAAAAAAAAAATTGATTTGATGTTTTTGTTCTTATTTTTTTTTTTTAATTAAGAAATACTTTATTCATAATAAAATCTAGCCTATTGGCTAGTATTTTTTATATAATTTGATATGATTTATGCAAATAATAACTTATAAAATTCATCTTTTACTTTATTTTTGGTGCTCAACTGTCAAAATCAGTTAGCAATGAAAAATTTTTAAAGGAAATTTCACAAAGTTTCGTTATTAAAATAAAGTCGAAATACAGATCTGTGCTGTTGACGGATACAATTTAAAAGTAAACACTCCTTAAAATAGATCGGTTAATCTTAAATTCATTCATCCATTCAATGATGACAACGCACAACCTAAAACGCTGGGTCTGGAAGCATAAAATTGTGCACAAGAGTTTCTTATAAATAACGAAAGTGAGCACTAAGGAAAAGGATTTTTGAAAATTCATTTCCTAAAGGGGTTTTTATAGGAGATGAAGTTTTGTATGGAAGTTCGTAATTTTTGTTGCGGATGGGAGCCCTCATCGAGCATGTGATAAAATACAATCATTTATTTTGTTACTCTTGTATTTTTAACCGGCCAGGTATTGTCTCAACAAAACAAAATGCGGAATATTTGCACAGCCCGAATTCGAAAAAACCTTATTATTTGAATTTCGAAAATGTGCATAATTTCCTGTAGTTTGTGCTGCGTTCATAATTTAAATTCTCGCGCTGAGCGGCCATGTTACCATTCGGCGAAATCACTCGAAGCCACTTGTTAGTATTTCGGGGTATTCCCTAACGAATGAAAGTTCACTAACTACTGATAGATAGCTCGATACGTCCCTATTGGTTTACATAACATAGGTATCTTATGGTTGATCAAATAACAGTTTTCGAATAAATTTATACAGAACTCACAATCAACACAATACCGTTACTATCGAAAGACGAAATCGAGTCAAATTGAAATCGAATAGCAATATTTTGTTTACCAAACATAATAGACAAAATATCGGCTTACATGATTGCATTGACATTGAAATCTTGGTATTGTGTATACCATTATACCTACGCGAAATTGCCCTATACCTGACCCGTTTGACATCCCTCAAAGACTTTGTTTCACATGAATTATTCAACAAATACAAATAAATATATTCTCATGAGTCCCAAAGGAACATGCGGTACAATAAATGTAACAAAGAGATATTTTTTAGATTAAACGCGGGACACGCACGCCATGTCGCCATAATATGGGAATCTTGATAGATGGATGGATACCCATAGGTATGCGAAGGGTATTGTATAACACACATACAGCCGCGGCGGGCCGCAGCGGGCTGCATTGCAAAAATGCGTCACAGCACATTAGGAGCTGTGGTGGGCCGCACCGCAACGCAAATTTGAATTTGAAAAAATAAATTTTTTCAAATTCAAATTTAGAATTTCAAATTTTGAATTTGAATTTGAACTGTTTCCACTCAAGTGCAATGAGCCCTCGCACATAGCCGAGCAAGCAAGTGAGCCGTATCGTAATGCAAAATAGTAACCGCAAAAATATATCACCTGGCGAGCGATCTGCCATTGCGGTGCGCTGCGGCCCGATGCGGCCCGGTACGGCCTGCCTGTGGTGTACGATGGTTCATACAAAATTTACTGATGTGATCTAGGAGGATTTTTGTAATGCGAGCCTTAATTTAAGGGTGCAAAATATCCGTTGCGGGTTGTTTCAATGAATGCATGAAGAGCAATAACCATCGCGCGGGTGGTGCTTTGTACCGTTCGTTTTGAACTTCTAACTGGTGTATTCCCATAAAATATGGATGCGCAGAAGGGTTTATTGTATATGGCCCCAATTATCTATATAAATAAAAAGGGAAGTGCTGACTGACTCATCAACGCGCAGCCCAAACCCTTGAACCTAGAAAGCTGAAATTTTGCACAGAGGTTCCCTTTAAAATGTAGACAAGGAATAAGAAAGGAATTCCCGGTAGTACGTTCCCGTGGGATATTATCCGACGTCCACGCGGGCTAAGCCGCGCGGGAAGTGCTAGTTTACAATGAATTACGAAGTGGTTGGAAAGACTTGAGAACAGTGCTGTTTAAAAGTGGATTGCGTAAATTTTTAATAGATAAAACGTACTAGGTACAGTGTGACTGAGTTTTACTTAATTAGAGAAAAAAAAAATTGCCGAATTGCTTTGGTTTTTTTTTTAATACCTTGTGAATATTGGTAATATTTTATCTTCTTAATAATCCTGTTAATTATCAATTTTATTAATCTTGATAATTTATACTATAAATGTTTGCATGCCGAATCGTGAAATATGGCTGTGCTATTAATATTAGTATTACGATACATTTATCGTAACACCTACTATGTATTACCCATATTTGCTAAATAAATATCTGTTCTATTCTATACCTTCTTGATTTAAGTTTTTGGTGTTCTATCGATTATTACTCATGTTTTGAACAAATAAAAATTATCTTATCTTATCTTAATATTTTTTTTTTTTTTTTGTACAAAACTACATAATATTCACAATCATTAAAATTATTTTTTAACTCGTCAAAAAAAAAAAATGCTTACCTGTGTGAATCGGAAATTTAATTTGTTGAATAAAAAAATTGTTATAAATTGTTAAAATTTGTTATATAAATTATAGACTTAGGTAGCTGAAAAGTCTCACAAAGTTATAATTAAATAAATAATTATAAAAACTAAAAAATACGACCTTTAAAATAAAAAAAATAAACGTTTTCACTTTTCAAAATGGAGCCATACTGCCGCCATATTGATTAAAAAAAAAATATGGCCAGTGTCACTTGGAATGATGTAAGGATTCTAACGAAATCCCATACATCTAAATCTGTTCAGGCATTTCAAAGTTATGGTGGAATAAAGAAACTCACATACAAACATACATCAACCTTGAAAACATTACACTCCTTTGGGCAGTCGTGTAATAATTATCAAAGCCCTGTCTAGTGCTACATAGTTCTGTGGGTAAGCAACAAGTAAGGTCGTAACGACCTACATTTGAGCACGCCCTTTCGATATAAAATGTCACCCCGAGCCGAGTTACATTCGAAGCCAGTGCTTTATAACCTGAACAAACGGCGACGGGCCAAGTAAACATCTTGCCTAATTAAATGACCGTAATTTGTTTGTGTAGACAGAATAAACTCCTTGGCGAATAATGAAATTATTGTTAAAGTAATTTGTGTGAAATGTCTATGGTTATTTTGATGAAGGGTTAGAAAATGAGGAATAGCCAGGGTTGTTTTTTAATAAATAACAATTTTGATGGTTTTATTTGATTTAGGAACCAGATAGAGAAACAGATAGAATATGTTTTATTGTACACCAAAATGCAATAGACCTGAAAGAAACAGTCACTGTCCTAACACTTGAATATAGTCAGGTGAAAAAAATACTCGTAATCAATGATGATATGGTTAGAAAGGGGTTTAATACTGAGAGATGACGAGTGACACAGATGTAAACCGATGGAATGTCTCCTTTGAGTCAAAAGTGGTTGCATCAATAATATGCTCTAGGAACTTTCCTTCCAGGGCTTGCTTCAACATTCCAACCTGTAGAATAAGACCTTACTTAATGGTATTAGGTGTAACATGATACATACTGATAACTATTAAACGCAGTACATAATTATGAAAGAGCGGAGTCTCTTAATACAGGCATTTTTTGCTTAAGGGAAGCTCCAAACACGTCTTAATTTATAAAATGCTAATTGTGTCAATAAACGATTTGATTTGATTTGATTTTGAATTATCTGCCAAATAAAAATATTTAACATAAGCTCTTTATCCCCTCCATATCCTAAGGGACTTCCCTACCATTACCGCGCCCCCCGGTCTACTCCTTGATATGCAATGGTCTCTGTTGCACCATGTAACATGAGGCAACAGGGGCTAGTGTGAATCTTTGGGTTCATTCGAATAATCGAGTCTGGTTAAACCACGCTGGGATCGGTGCAGTTCATTCATTCATTCAAAAAATTGAATCCACTACCTAATTAGTAATTAACACGCAGATTTAAGCCAATGACCTTGAGTGGTTAGCTTGCGTCTGTGCAGAGCTCACGTAATGCGTCGTAAGTCCAGCCAGCAACAGGACACGCCGATCAAGGAGCGCTGTCTCAAATTAGATGCATTTTTATTTTATTATACATAAGACAAACGATATTATATTAAAACATGTATATTATAAGATAAATAATTAAACTATCTTTAAAAATACGCTTGATAGTTTTTGCGTGATTCTCAGTTTTTCATCCGACTTAGACATAATTTTACAAATTAATTACACTATGTAATAAAAACTTATTCTAAAATATTCACATATTAAGTTATTAAGAAAATGTTCTAGTTTAACATATATTTTTTCCAAATCATTAGCACAACTTCTATCAATTTACAATCTAAATGTCGGTTATCGTCGCTCGCCTAGGCACTTGCAATGATGGAGAGGTAAACTTTTCACAAGGTAGTATGAAGTTAATTAGCAAAGTTACTTATATCAGGCACATGGTTGTTCGCAGGTGGAGGCTGTGGAGCTTCACTATATACCGCATTGAGTTGCAAACAAACTTCACATTCATGTTTTGAATATACATGAATCGTGCGTAAATTATGCATTGAAAAGAGAATTTCTGGTGTTTTTGACATTAGTGGGTTGGAAAATGCTTTTGAGTTTGTGCAAGGAATATTTATTGTTTATTTGGGAGATCTTTATTCGGAAATGGATAATAGATGATGTTTGTGAAAGTGTTGTCACCTTTGTGGCTCTTAAAATATATCCTGTTTTCTAGTGTTTGGACACTTTTTTCCCAGTGCTATTTCTGTTTCCAATTGCTAGTACAGTTTCAAATCCATTATTGTATTTTTTTGCTATTTTATGTAACGCGGTAATAATAGTCCTCCAGACCGAATTTCGGTCATGCCGACCAATCTCAGCAGACGCAGCACGGGAGATAATATAGTGCACAAGTATATGCGCAGACACAGGTGCACTGTTTCTTCCCTCACTTTCACAGTCCGATGGGACGGCAATCCGACACGACCGGAGAGAGATCAAGCACAGGGCCAACGACTTAACGTGCTTTCCGAGGTATGGGGGTATCACATCGCCAACTTCCAAACTCTGGGCCGTTAACCCCATTATCGCTTTGCGCGACCCGGGAATCGAACTCAGGAGCATGCTCAGCAGTCGCACTTGTGATCACGAGACCAACGGTGTAGTCCAAACGCATGCATGCGAGTAACGCGAGTATAACCAACCTGCCAGTGATATGCGCTAAAAGGCGAAATTTTAAATTTTTGCGATTATAGCAAAATTGGATCATCCTTACAAATATGCTCAGTATTGCAACGTCAATACTGAACATAATTGTGAGGAGGATCGGCTGATGTAAGGTTTTTATCATAGATAGAGTAGGTACTCTACCTACCTAACCGTTTACCCTTTACTAATATCAGAACACATAGTCATCATCTTCGTGCCCCGATTCCCATGTTACTTGGGATCGGCGCAACACGATTTCATCTTCTAATCTCCCCTGTCAACCGTTACGCTCTTTCATAACATTCCTCAATCCATCCATCTTTTCTTTGGCCTTCCTCTGCCTCTCCATCGATCAACATGTATATTCATCACTCTTTTAGTCACATGCGTTTCGTCTCTCCTCATCACATGCCCATACCTAGCCAAACGATTTCCTTTCAACTTTTCTGTCACTGGCGCCACTTTCAAACTTCCTCTTATATACTCATTTCTTACTTTATACATTCTCGTCACTCCACACATCAGAACACACTGTAAATAAAGATTTAATTGAGTTTAATATTACCCATCGATTTTAAGTCAGTTGTACTTTAGCTTATACCCAAGTAACCCTAAAACTTTTGGGCACACGTAGCTAAAGGTAACCCGGATCCTGCTACGCAAAACTTTTCTCCACAAATTATTTATTTATTTTCGTTTGTGTCCAACTTTTAAAACGGGTTTTTTAGATTTTTGTTTGTATTTCGTAGTCGAAATTATGTCAATATTTATGGTACCGTCACACCGTTTCATTTGGTCAACGTGGTTTGGATAAAAAAAAAAACAATTTTCGGACAAAAAAATACCATAAATTCCATACCCAGATTATATTGCCTGACTAGGTACAGTATAGTCATAAAACCACATGGACTATACTTATGGGTCCGAAATAAAAGATTTTTATTTATGTTGTAGTCAGCCTCAGATGTACAGACGCCAACAGGTCAAGCCACCCGAAAATGAAAAAATTTTCCCAATCAACATCATTCTCCTGCCCTTATCCCAATCTATTTGGGGTCGGCGCAACATGTCCTTTTTTTCCATACTTCTCTATTATTCGTCATCTCGGTAGTGACCCCCTTTCTAGCCATGTCATCTTTCACACAATCCATCCATCGTTTCTTTGGTCTTCCCCTACCCTTATAGCCATCGACATTCATACCCAAAACTTTCCTTACGACATTTTCCTCACTCCTCCGCATCACATGCCCATACCATGACAGCCGATTTCCGCACAGCTTTTCAGTCACCGGTGCCACTTTTAGACTTCCTCTTATGTACTCATTTCTTATTCTATCCATTCGTGTAACACCACACATCCCTCTTAGCATTCTCATCTCAGCTGCATGCAACTGCTTTTCATTTATCCCTTTTGTGGCCCAACATTCTGATCCATACAAGACAGCAGGTCTAACCATTGTTTTATATATCTTCCCCTTAAGTTTAAGGGGAATGCGGGAGTCGCAGATTGTCCCCGTGACCTGCCGCCATTTCATCCATCCAGTGTTAACTTGAACCTAATTCTTTAGCAATAAAGATGAAAATCTATATAGAAATTTGACAGATTGTAGTAGCTTGATCTGCTGGCGTCTGTACATACATGTCGCAGCCAACTAGTTAGCCAATTTGTCAACCGCCTAGCCTTTTCACTAAACGGGCCGTTCAACTAGCGCCCTGAATGATATTCAGCGGATACGTCTAATACAACATTTAATGAACTGGCAGGCTGATGCTTAGACCATTTATACAATATGGCCATCTGCTTCTGCAACGTCTCCGGTGCTGCGGGAAATGCAAACTCTTCGCCTTTACGTAACAAAGGATAGGCACCCACACAAGGGTGCCTATGCTTTGTTACAGCGGGCGAGGGCTGCTCTCACTTCGCACCTCCGGATTTTTATATACACTCTAGGGGTAGCAGCCAAAAAACTACGCGGAGTTGGGGTGCCCCGATTAGGTTTTACGTAAAATGCATTTAAACTGTGAGAAACACTAGAAATATTGTGGCTTGTCGACGCCATATTGACAGTGTGGATTTCAGCGCCAGGTGGCAGAAAAAGGAACTAAATTTAAATGGATGGGCTAGGCAAGTAGTTAAACCTTATCGATCCAAGTTATTTGCCTAGCCATTTGATTGAAAGGCTGAATATCATTCAGGCCGCTAGTTGAATGGCACCGTTTAGTGAAAAGGTTAATTAAACCAGTTGGATGCCACATATACATCGACAAGAAATCATTTAATTGTCTACAATCTCTGTTCCTATTCATCTTTTTGAGGCTAATTGTATTGTACGAGTATTTCAATGTAAAACAACTGCAGAAAAATTACACCAACCGACATGATTTAATAGCATAGAAAAAAGTGAAACAGATTATCTAACGCACCAAAAATATTTTCTTTGAAAATGATATCAAAATGGACGTCAAACGAAATCTCGACTCGATAGCGAAAAAAAATAGTCTGGAACGTTTTATTAATCTTGTTTGCATCGCACCGCCATCGGCACCGGCTATGTTTACGTTAGCTGTGTGCTGCACAAAGTCTAGTTCAGGGATGGCAAACCTATAAGTGGGAAAAATGTAGAAAGAAAAATTTACATGAATTTTTGTTAAATGATTTCAACTACCTCGTTAGTATAGTGGTCGCAAGCGCTACTGCTGAGCATGAGGTCCTAGATTCGATTTCCAGGTCGGGCAAATTGTGAGTTTTTCCATCAAGAATTTCTTAGTAATAGCCCGGAATCTGGATCTGTGCCCGATTGATGCCAATAGGCTCGACCTCTTTTACGTGGGACTTAAACAATATTGGCTAAATCTTGGTGTACCATTTCACCTCTGCCTAACCTTTTGGGGGAAAAAGGCGTTATGTTATGTTATGTATTTTGAGGATGAGTTTATCGCGTTTTTAGGGTTCCGTAACTCAAAAGGAAAAAACGGAACCCTTACAGGATCACTCGTGTGTCTGTCTGTCCATCTGTCACAGCCAATTTGCTCCGAATCTAATGGACTGATTAAGTAAAAATTTGGTACACATATGAGCTTCTGTGACCCAAACACGAACGGGTAAAGTAAATTAATGAATTTTGAATATGGAGGTCACTCTTGGGGGGCAAATACCACGTGACATATCGAATGAAAGGGCTTACTATGAGGGTTTCAAATATATATTTTTTTATAATTTTATTAAGCTGTTTTAAAGTTATTTAAGAAAATAGACGAAAATTGACCATTCGCCCCTTATCTCCAAAACTAAAAAGACTAAAATTTTGAAAAAAAATACAGAAAATAGTTCTTCAGATTACAGAAAAACCTATAAGAAGTTGTGGTATTAAAATTACATGGTAAATCTCTCAATATTGTGAGTACAAACTAACATTTACAGTTGAAATGTATGGGAGAACATGTTTTTCAACTACAATGTTAAGTTTGTTCTTGGGATAAATTGATCCCAACTACGGAACCCTTCATTGTGCGTGGTCCAACACGCACTTGACCGGTTTTTATTATTTTCCTCACTCAGGGTGAAATAAGTTGTTGAGACGCATCGACAGCAAAATAACATTGGCACGTTGATGTTGTTTGCTAACCCTGGTCAAGTATGACAGTAAGGTATTGCGTTTAAATATGACAATGAACATTATCACCCACTTGCACTAATAAATGATCTTCTTACAATTGCGCAGGATAAAAATAACTTCATGACGGTCAAGGTCTTCGTCGGGATCACATCAATAAAACTGAACATCTGCGTTCTTGTTTCTGTTCATCAAAAACAAGAAATTAATCAGGCAATATTTTAATAATTTTTTAAAGACTCATTTATTTAGGACCGAAGACTATCTATATATTCAGACCTGGGCGACCGAGCTCTGCTCGGGTGAAAATAGAGAAAACTAATTTTCCCAATTAGGAGACCTAGCTAGATCGATGTTTCGCCCCCGTAAACCCCTGTATTACAACTTTCATCGAAATCGTTAGAGCCGTTTTCGTGAACGTGATTAGAAATGTATATAAATATAGACATTATGTATTTATAAATGTCGGAGATCCAGAGTGATTTTAAATCCGAAATACGAGTATCACCGGTGTCCGCCATGTTGCACGTGGTTGAACAGAATCAGTGAGCACACCCATATTTCGGAATTAAAATCCCTCGCATCTCCGACAGCAGCGGTGGGATCGGAACATTATTTCTTCATCGTGCTTACCCAACCTCCTGTGTCTACAGAAAATGAATATTTTCGTGATTTGGCAACACCATGAGGCGAAAATAGTGCCGGTGCAAATTCGAAAAATAATGATCAAAATACAACCTCACAAATAGATGATCATTTCACAGCTATACCTAGTGATATGTGGGCCTCGTTTTTTCGCGGTATGGCCGAGTGGCATATGTATACCATCCTTTGACCCCGATGATAATTCGGATTTAAAATCCCTCTGCATATCCGACATCTATACAAATATTGTTCATTTATTAGTATAGGATAGGATATAGGATTACGGCAGAATATTAATTTATGATGTCTAAAATCATATACCACATTTAATTGAAAATTTCTGAACACATACAGTTACAAACACGTATTGTCGCTAATTTGTTTTTGAATTGATTACACAAACAATATTTAAAGTACTAATTTATTTATTATCACTGCACGGACCGTGGAAGTCTAAATTAGACAAAATTTTATGAATAAACTAAAATACCAGTGGTTGTATGATTTCAAATAATCGCAATGGATAGCAATTAAAATATCAATAATTGGAATAAGCGTAGTTTGTGTCCTATGTACGTATTATAATGTACCTACTGCAGTTTTAAATACAGGTAGATTGTCCAAATTACTTCGTTGCATTATGTACCTATAACATAATATAATCAGCCCAGTGCGGGTTGGTAGATGTCACATGTCTTCGAATTTTAGGTTCTATGACATGCCGGTTTCCTCACAATGTTTTTCTTTCTCCACATATTCTGGCAATGGCATAGGTCTTTTTTGGAAAACTCGTTACCTAAAATAATCTCATGTTGCCTTGCTGGTTTCAACGCACCTGTTGATGATCGTGTTGCTGAGTAATGCTGACTAACTCCCGGAAATCCTTCGATTATTGACTGACAAACGAGACGGAACATCCCATCATGGTGAAAAGATTCTTTTGAGAAACCTTTTTGTCGATGTTTTATGTTTTCGTCTGTAATTCTTATCTTATCCCCAATTTCACTCAATAACGGTAAAAGCATCTCTTGTTCACGTGCCCAAAATCAGAACTAATGCCGCCATCCTGTTCACGTGGCCAAATCGCGTTAGCTCCGCCATCTTTTTTTCAATACAAATTTTTGTAACAATTTCACAAATGTTCCCAACAACGCCCAGAGCACTCTAGTTTTTACCTCTTTGTCAAACATCAGAATACGTTCAATTACTAATTTAAAAGTCGTAAAGCATAACTTTCACACTGATTCAATCTGCTTAGCTTTTCCCCAACTATGTTGAGATCGGAGTCCAGTCTAACCAGACAGCTGAATACCAGTATTTTACATGGAGCGACTGCCTATCTGACCTTCACAACCTAGTAACTAGGTATTATGATTCCCCTAAGACTGGTTGTCAGACTTTCGGGCTTCTGACGACCTGTAACGACTGTCAAAGATCCACGAATGTTAGCCGGGACGAACGACTTAACGTTCTTTCCGAGACACTGAGGAGTCTCGGTATGTAAAGATGGTCACCCATCCACGGACCAACCCCGGCAAGCGAAGGTTAACCAGATGGATCGACCCGTGCAGCTATTACTTAGCCCCGAGCTCCTCTGTCTTGTCTTGTCTGTGTATTGATTATAACACCCGCGATTGCTTATTCTCACAATAAATTTCAATGATCAAATAATAAAACGGAATCATATAACATTGATTGACGAAAACACGCGTGACCTTCCATTTGATTGAGGTGGAGCATTTTAACGACCCTAATCCCAATGAGGACATCACTGTCCATTCCGTTGTGCCGAACATTAAATATGTATTGCGAAGAGGTCAATTATATACGCGGGTAAAAATAGAAAGGGAAAAATACCAGTAGGTTGCTCGGATTCTTTTGGTTTGTTATTTTAAAATGCCTTCGTATTGCTCACAACAGCAGTTGCAGCGCTAATGCCATGCTGTTTTGTGAATCCATATTAATTTTATATTTACATTTTATACGCGAGGATGCAGCGCTGAAATCACTCTATGGTTCCGCGTATATGTTTCTCCATGTTCTCTGCTTTTTAGTCATGCCAAAACGCCCGCCCGTTACACTTGAAACGTTGCCATTTCAGATAGGCGACAAGGAGATTTGAGTACAAAGTTTACAAAAAGATGCCCAATATTAGCATAAAGTCTAATTTACTCGACTCTTAAAGACGCTTTCCTATTAATTTCTTACATTGCATTTTACACTGTTATTTGTTATTAGGGTTCCATAGCTCAAAACGAAAAAACGGAACCCTTATAGGATCACTTTGTTGTCAGTCTTTCTGTCAGTTTGTCAAGACCCTTTTTTTCAGGAACGCGTAGAGGTATTAAATTGAAATTTATATCAAATACGTAAATATATGGTCCCTTGGAGTTCTAAAAAAATCAAGCTTCAACGTCAACGCAATAAAAAAATACGGCCATTTATGCAACGTAATTGATAATAGGGGTTAAAGTATGAAATTACCGTTTATTGTATTAGGAACTTCGAATTGACATAAAACCTTCATGGTTTGAGATTTTTGAGTGAAACTTTTTCACATGGTACCTATGAAGTTCTTCTTTTAAAAAATGTAATGTGCAACATTCGATTATCGACTTTCAGTTGTTTTTAGGGTTCCGTACCTAAAAAGGAAAAAACGGAACCCTTATAGGATCACTCGTGTGTCTGTCTGTCTGTCTGTCCGTCTGTCTGTCTGTCTGTCTGTCTGTCTGTCTGTCTGTCTGTCTGTCCGTCTGTCACAGCCAATTTGCTCCGAATCTAATGCAGCGATTAAGTTGAAATTTGGTACACATATGAATTTCTGTGACCCAAACACGGACGGGTAAGGTAAATAAATGCATTTTGAATATAGAGGTAAATTTTGTGGGGCAAATAAGAAAATTAAAAAAAAAAAAGTTTTGCAAACTACACCATGTGGCATGTCGAATGAAAGGGCTTACTATGAGGGTTTCAAATATATTTTTTTTATAATTTTTAAATAAATTGTTTTGACGTTATTTAAGAAAATAGACGAAAATTTACCATTTCTCCCCCCTTATCTCCAAAACAACTGAGCCTAAAATTTTGAAAAAAATTCAGAAAATAGATCTTTACCTGTAGATTACAGGAAAACCTATAAGAAGTCTGTGGTCTTAAAATAACATGGTAAATCTATCAATATTGTGAGTACAAACTTACATTTACAGTTGGAATGTATGGGAGAATATGTTTTTCAACTACAGTGTTAAGTTTGTTCTTAAGATAAATTCATCCCAACTACGGAACCCTTCATTGTGCGTGGTCCGACACGCACTTGGGCGGTTTTTTTTTATTCAGCTTAGACAAGAAAGATGTATACTTCGAAAATTCGAGTTATTTTTGAATACGAGTTCCGACGCGGAACTAACGCGGCAGAAACAGCTCGCAATATCAATGTTGCGTTTGGAGAGGGAACTGCTAATGAACGCACCGTGCGATTTTGGTTTAAACGCTTTCGTGACGGATACTTTGATTTTAAGAACGAACCACGTGGAAGACCGGCCCACACAGGTGAATAACAATGAATTGAAAGAGATGGTGGAAGCCGATCCGAGCCAAACTACCCAGGAATTAGCGGCATGGTTTAACATTACCTTACCAACAATATTGACTCATTTGCGTCAAATCGATAAAATGAAAAAATAAATATGAGAAATGGGTGCATCATGATTTGACTGATCTGCAGAAAGAAACGCATGTTGAAACTTGTGTTGCCTTGTTGAATCGATACAGAAATGAAGGAATATTGGATCGAATTGTGACATGTGATGAAAAGTGGATTCTTTACGATAACCGTAAGCGAAAAATGCAATGGCTGACCCCAGGTCAAACGCCGCAACAGCAAAGCTTACCAATAAAATATAATGGTAACTGTTTGGTGGTCTCAGCATGGTGTTATTCACTATAGCTTTCTCCGATCTGCTCAAGCAATAACGGCAGATGTCTACTGTGCCGAATTCCGAACAATGATAGCAAAACTAGCAGTGAAACAGCCCCGACTCATGAATCGATCTTCACCATTATTGCTCCATGATAACGCGAGACCTCCAGCACGAGAAACCGTTTTAACTCTACTGGAACTGCAATTAGAAACCATTCGTCACCCTCCATATTCGCCAGACCTTGTTCCAACGGACTACCATTTTTTCGTGATTTGGACAATTTTCTACGTGATAAAAAGTTTTCTTCTCAGGAGGCAGTACAAAATGCTTTCACACAGTTTGTCGAATCTAGATCACGAGAGTTCTATCGCAAAGGCTTATATGACCTTCCTATTAGATGGCAGCAATGTATAGATAATAATGGTAATTATTTTGTTTAAATAAATATGTTAAATAAAAAAAAAAACGAATTTCAATTTTTCAGTAGGCAAAAATACAAATCGGCAATTTCATACTTTAACCCCTAATATTTGCAAGTAAATCAAAACCTCCCGGTACTTCCCGTTGACATAGAATCATGAAATTTGGCAAGAAGCAAGGTCTTACAGCACAAGTAAAGGAAAATGTCCAACAATTGTTAATTTGAAATTAAGTCACAGTAAAAAAAATTGTTTTTGGGATAAATTGTTTTCAAGTACGGAACCTATTCTATCTACGTATATATTAGGCATATTGTGTATCTATTATATAAAGTCTTTGCTACATAAATGTACATATTTTCTTTCTTTAATTTTAACAGCTATAATAGTATTTAATACAGACAGATTCCACGGTACAACAGATAAAATCGTCTTTTAATACAAGCCTTCAACCCGAGAGTAATTTACAGTGTATTTTCCGGAGTTACGCTGAACATAAACGGACATTCGGTAAAGTTTTATACATTTAACATTTGTCACAACACTGTTCTGTTCGTTAATGCCGTGTAATGAGCTCGGATGCGATATGTATTTAACTTTATTCGAAATTGATTTTAAATGAGTAATAATATGTTTTGCAGTTTGTCGAGTTTATGATGGGTATCTTATTATTTTTTCGATGCGTGTAAATGGTGGCTCAGCTACGCCGTGATATTTTGGGGAAAAAGCACAGATGCACCGTCACTTTTCACATTGCAAAAGAGACTAATAAGAGCATTCGTAATTAAAGAAAACACCGACAGCTGTAAACCTCATTTTCAAGAACATAAAATCCTAACCCTCCCCTGCCTATACATCCTAGAAATATGCAAATTTGTTTGAAAGTACCAACACTTTTACACTACAAGAGAAAATATACAGTCAAGATAAATTATCTAAACACCTACGTCATAAAAATAGACTAAACCTACCGAACTCTAAGTTAAAAATGCACTCAACAAGTACCCTAATCATGTCAATTAAAGTAGGTATATAATAAATTACCGGAAAAAATTAAATATAAACAAAAAATGTATACATTCATAGATAAATTGAAACAAATTCTATTATCTAAATTATCTACTTCTATTTCTATAATAACAATGTATATCTAAATGACAAATTTTAAATTACACACATGTTCTAATAATGGAATTTTAATAATTTGGAATAATCTAATCCTAATAATCGTTAATGTTCTTATTTTATTGTGTAATTAATTTAAATATATGTTTTTTATTTTTTCAATATTAGTAATAGTTTTAATTTAGTTTTTTTGGAATTTTAATTTTATCTTCTTGTAAATATATAAATGAACAAACTAACTGACTGACTGCCTGACTGGTTGACTGACTGACTGACTGACATATCAACGCACAGCCCAAACCAAACCAAACCAACCAAAAGGTCTAGAGATTCCAAATTTGGCACGTAGGTTCATTGTGAGGTCTAGAGGGGTGCACTAAGAAAAGAAAGGATTTTTCAAATTTCACTCTCTAAGGGGGTGAAACGGGGGTCCAAAGTTTGTATGAAAAATCTTCTTCCTTGATTTAATAGACTTGAAACTTGGCACGAATATTCATCTAAGTAAATTATAAAATTTGTCATTTTTAGTCTTCCTTAACTACCCCCTAAAAAGGGATTGGGGAGTGTCAAAGGTTGTATGGAGGAATTTTAACACGCGATCCGATTAACTCGAAATACAATATTTCTACTTGAGATCAAAAATGAAGAATAACGTGTATCAGGGTTTTTCGAAAATCAACCCCTAAGGGGGTGAAAAGAGGAGGAGGAGTAAGATGGGGGTTAGAGGGAGAGGGGAACGGAGAGAGGGGGCTGATTGGGGAGGATACGAATGCTTATACACGTTAAAGTTGCTTTTTGTATAGCACTGATTAATTGAAGACTTGAGAGATTGACTTGAGACTTTTGACTGATTGATTGGAGAGCGGGGAGAGGTGGAGAGGGATAGAAGGGCGTAGTGAGTGGGGAGGGTATGGAGAGGGGGGTGAGAGTAGGGGGTGGTTAGCGGGAAAAGGATGTGATGAGGGGGATGGAGAGTGGGAGTGGGGTGAGAGGGGACAGTGAGGGGGATGATGGGGGAAGGTGAGTGGGGTGGGAAGAGGAGGAGGGTGAGAGGGAGAGTGGCAGAGGTAAGAGGGGGAGGCGACGAGTACTTTTACACCTTAAAGTTGCTTTTTGAATAGCATTGATTAATTGAAGAAACATAGCCCAACACAAATGACCGAAAAATAGATAATCAGAAACTCGGAATGGCACAAAAAACAGGAGTAAATTCCAGTCGTGCGTCGGAGCTCTAATCTCTGGAACTATCAGGCGGACTTTAATAATTATTATTGCATTTGATAGCCCAATTCTTAAAGAAGGCTATAGGCATATTTAACGTCACTCTAGGACTCTTAGGTGCCGAGCAATAAGAAAAAAGAAATAACGCTAAGCGAAAACGAAATAATAGCGTGGGCAGGCAATGCGATGCGACCGGGTGGGTCGGGGGAACAAGAAATTTCAGCAGCAAGGAATTTCAGAATTTTGGTAGAAGCTATCTCAATCTCAATATATAAGAAAAGTCCTGACTGACTGACTGACTTATCAACGCCCAGCCCAAACCCTTGGACCTATAAAGCTGAAATTTTGCACAGAGGTTCCCTTTATAATGTAGACGGCTTTTGTTCCCGTGGAATATTTTTCGACATCCACCCGGGCGAAGCCACAGGAACAAGCTAGTATTATATATATTTTGTACGTAGCTTTAAGCCTTTTATAACATCTTTTTCTAGAGTAAAGAATTGATTCATTATTCATATTCATATTCATTTATTTTGAATATGACTGAATAATTAATGAATAAGGATTTATTGAAATGGAACGTAAGAACGTTCCATTTCACTATATCATGATAATAATACTAGGAACCGGACGACCTATGTAGCGTGTTTGAGAGCATGTTATGTTAGTAACTATGTAAACTCTTTTATATAATACTAGCGACCCGGCCCTGCTTCGCACGGTTTTTAGGACTCGATAAAACATGAAGGATTCTATAATTATATATAAGTTAAATATTATTGTATTATACGTAAAAACCTTTCGGAATAAATTTTTTAAATGATAGTGAAAACTGCAAATCCATTGCGTAGTTTAGAAGAACAACACGGCGACACAGACAGACACGAAAAGCGACTTTATTTTATGATAACCATTTGACGATTGATTTGTTTTTGATTTTTTTTTATTTGATTGATTGATTGATTGGTTGAGCTGACACGCTGAGCCGGAAAAAAAGTTATAAAACAAAAGTCGCCATCTTGTTTAGAAGGCTTTTTTGAAGAGTGCGTCTAGGCATTCAATAAAAAAAAAAGAAAAAATAGTAAATTAAATATGGCATCGCTTACAATTTCACCGCACCTTTACGTACCAAGTAATGAAAACGGTACCTTATTTATTTTTCAACCCAGAACGCGTATTAAAATGTTTGTTTAATAACGCCCTTGGATCTGTTATTTCAACGAATTTATCTTTCTGCTGAGCTTATACGAATGTTTCATTTACCTTCAATGTTTTAATGTATGTTTGTTTGTTTTATTGAGATGACGGTCAGAAAAATTAATTGTTTATCAAATTGACATTCTGTGTCACTAAAATTAGCTGTGTTGTATAGGCATTTCATACAACAGACTGTTAAAGAAAGTCAGTGGTCACTTTGCCGACCTCATCTAGTTTAAAAAAATATGATTGACGTGTAAAAGTGTTTGTACAAACCTACGTACGGAAATAAAATCATTTATCATTTGAATACATAGGTAGTCAAATTTTCCCAATTTTACATTTAAAAATATTATGTCCATGTGGAATTTACAAAATTTACAAGTCATAAAAGGGCAAAATTTACTAGTCCGTGATAAGGCCTGTCGTACTTTATGGATCGGAATGCTGGGCAGTGAAGAAGATGGATGAAAAAACAATGCATGCAGCGGAGATAAGAATGTTGAGATGGATGTGTGGAGTAACGAGAATGGATAAAGTAAGAAATTAGTATATAAGAGGAAGTTTGAAAATGGCGCCAGTGACAGAAAAGTTGAAAGGAAATCGTTTGGCTTGGTATGGGCATGTGATGAGGAGAGACAAAACGCATGTGACTAAAAGAGTGATGAATGTACATGTTGCTGGATGGAGAGGCAGAGGAAGGCCAAAAAAAAGAACGTTTATGGCCCCGACTTATCTAAGGGCGTGTAAATAATTTCAAAACCACTGCTCTTAAAACGGCGAAGGAAAACATCGTGAGGAAACCGGCATGTCCTAGAAACAAAAATTCGAAGACATGTGAAATCTACCAACCCGCACTGGGCCCACGTGGTGGATTAAAGCCCACTCCCTCTCACAGAGAGGAAGCTTGCGTCCCAGTAGTGGGAACGTTATAGGCTGATTATGCTTAAGCTAATGATTCAGGCTACCGTGATTTTAGGCTAGCTTAACGGGAGGTTATCCGAATTTTACCTGTTTTAGAATCAATTTTAAATGGTCAAATTATTGTATTAAGGTTCTGAAAAAAATATATGCCGTAGATACATCCTTGCTTGAGGGAAATTAACGGTTCAAAACACGATAAGTTGTAATTTCCTCGATGAAAAAAAATCCAAAACATGGTCGATTTCAAAACCATTTTCCGTTTCATTTCCTAATTACAGCATAAAATTATATGAAAATTGCATGTACCATTAGGTAATCGTATTTCAGAGGGAATTTAACGGTTGGATTTTTGAGTTTAATAGATTTTATTTAAATAAACTCAAAATTAGTCAATTTGGCTTAATCCGCTCGCGGTCAGAGTCCTGCGGGACGTCATCGAGGTTGGACCTGTGTCAAAATTTTTAAAAATTCGCTCTCCCTGCTGTTGTTCAAAAAAATTCAAACAAAAGACGAACACATTATATATGAAATTGCGACAGCTCAGAAAAAATATCTCGTAATTATATTATAGTTTTAATTCATAATATTGTTTTCGAAAATGTGATTATTTATATGTGGTATGATGACGTTTAATTGTCGTCTTACGATAGTGCTAAGACACATTGCAAATTATTATCGATAAAATTATAGTCAAGCGCGAGTAGTTTATAATTTTTTATCGTGGTCCTTTATGAAGAAGTTTTAAAACACATTTTTCTAAGATTTTTCATCAGATTCATCCACATTAGTATTTTCACTCTCCATCGAACTGTCTTCACTACTAGTCTACTACCATATCCTACATAAATTACACATAATATAAATACAATGTGTCCGGTTGTCGGTTGGATACTAATAATAATCAACTTTCACTCTGGCAACAACAGTGAAAATTAGAAAAAAATAAAAATGTGCGGTCGGGGACCACCGTCAGGAATGAAGTTCCTTATAACGTATGATTTAAAACACAAACACAAAATTTTCACATCCACCATCTTGAATTTTCATTTTGACTTCACTACCGGCTTTGGCTCCCTCGAAAACCATAAAAACGACACCCCATGATCAGTTTTGAGTACAAAAAGTCACAGTATACGATAAAATATCGTGTTCTATACATTCGAAAAATAGCGCTTTGTGAACGTAGCCATGGCTAGGCGGTAACCATATCACTCAGTGCCCATGTTCGAAAGCAAGTTCGTCGATGACGTATCCTATTGTCGGTTTGAAACTTTTAACATATTGACACTTGCACTTTTGTTTAGGTAAATAGTCCTATGGGACGCCAATCCCACATGAGCGGGGCCGGTTAGACAATATACTAAATTAATTTTGATGTCGTAGAATAGTAGATTCGATAAATTATAGCTGTAGCAGTAGGTACATCCCTTGATAATAAAGTACGGCAATTGTTCCTTCATATGTAGTTGTCAATAATTACTGATCTTCATGAGCAGTGGTCAACATCAAAAACAAAAGAATATGTTTGCAGCATAAGCAAAACAGTACGACCATTTTTAGCCCATTCTAAAAAAAAAATTTTTTTTATTCAGTCACTAAAGGGGTTATAGGGGATGCAAGTTAGACACACAATATACTAAAACAACAGCCACATTTCATAAAACTTTCCTTTACAGTACGTTTGTAGTTGTGGTCTCTCTCAGTAGCCAAAATACACAGAGAGTTAGGACTGGTGACGCGGGAGCAAGCGATCGACGACGAAGCAGCTTGTCCTGAGGTCGAAACGCGCAGCCTTCAGTAGCAATTTCCCACTGCTTGCGAAGTTTTTCGTTTTTAGTGGATAAATAAACAAACGCTTGTTCGTGTCGTTCCTGCATAGGAACGACACGAACAGGAGTAATACCTAATGGCATAACACGAATACACTGAGTGATTCTTACAAATTATTTCTGACGAACCCGGCTATCGCTAAAAAATATAACAGTAGATTGTACACACGGGATTTCTCATTAACTGTCAGCTAACCATTAATAATAGGTCTTTACCTATGAAATTGCCGTTTTGTATGAAACAATTTAAACGAATTTTTTTCATGCATTTTTTATTTGTATTAATCGAAGTAATCACCCATGCAATCAATGCATCTTTGCCAACGCAGTGGCAGTTTATTGATGCCCTTCTTAAAGAAATCAGCTGGACGGGAGGCAACAAATTCTTCAAAGGAATTTTGTACTGCCTTTCGGGTATTGAATTTTTTTCCCGCCAAGAAGTTATCCAAATTCTGGAAAAAGTAGTAGTCTGTAGGCGCAAGGTCTGGTGATTAGGGCGGATGACGGAGAGCTTCCAACCCCAGTTCTTGCAACTTGGAGACCGTCTGCTGTTCAGTATGAGGTCGCGTGTTGTCGTGCAGGAGCAGCGGAGACGAGCGATTGACCAATGCTGGTTGGAGATGTGCCAGCTTCTCCATCATTGTGTTCAGTTCTTCACAGTACACATCTGAAGTAATGCTCACCCCGTTTGGTAAGAAGCTGTGATGAATCACACCGGCGCTAGACCACCAAACAGTGACCATCACTTTTCTAGGGGTAAGTTTTCGTTTAGGGCATTGTTTAGGTGCTGAACCAGGATCCAACCAACTTGCTGATTGCGGTTATCAAACAGAATCCATTTTTTATCGCAGGTAACGATGCGGTTCAAAATTCCTTCATTTGTGTGTCTGTTGAGCAGTGCAAGGCACGTCCCGACGCGTACTTCGCGCTGGCGATCATTGAGTTCGTGGGGCACCCATTTGTCAAGCTTTTTTACCTTGCCAATTTGACGCAAATGGACCAATATTGTTTTGACGCTAATGTCGAAAGCTGCTGCTAATTCAGCCGTAGATTGTGTATCATCAGCTTCCACAATCGCCTTTAATTCGTCATTGTCGACCAAAGTCTTCGGACGACCGCGAGGTACATTTTTCAGGTCGAAATTTCCAGAACGGAAGCGAGCAAACCAATAACAAGTGGTGCGTTGGTTTGTAGTGTTAGCTCCATAAACGTCGTTGATGTTGCGTGCCGCTTGTGCCGCGTTGCTGCCACGACGGTACTCATATTCCATAATTACTCGATTTTTTAACGTATCCATGATGACGAAAAAGATTGAAATGCGATGAAAATGTAACACTAATCAATAAACAAATGACTACTTTTGGAAAAAAAAACCATGTTTTTAAAATAAAATTAATTTGAAATTAGAATTCTTAGCCAAACAAAAATTATTTTGATTTGAAATGGCCAGTACTGCAGAACGGCAATTTCATAGGTAAAGACCTAATATTTATTTTTATTATAGATATAGATGGTATAAGAGGCCTAAACTTTATGTTTTCTGTGAACGTTATGCGAACAATCAAATAACAGTAGGTATATAACAAAATATAAAAAAAATAATCGAAAAAAATATAACAGTTGAGAATCAAACTTTTAACAACGGGTTTGCAAAGCAGTCGTCGAACCGTTAAGCTATTTGGTTTGATGAAAGTTTACTAAAATAGCCGTTTAAAGGTTCAATCTGTAACTATCTGCTATATTCGTTTCCTACTCAGCCCAATGAATTAATGGAATAATTCGCTTTTACATTGTGTTTTAAAGTCACTTATATCGTCGTAGACAACGACCGATACCGATTATCAGCATTCTCCTGCCCTTATCCCAATTTTTTTTGGGGTCGATGCAACTTGTTTTTATCTTCCATACTTCTCTATTAGTCGTCATCTCGATAGTCATTCCCTTTCTAGCCACATCATCTTTCACACAGATCATCCATCGTTTCTTTGGTATTCCCTTACTCGTATAGTCATCCAGATTCATAATCAAAACATTCCAGACGACATTTTCTGCATTTCTCCGCATCACATGCCCATACCATGATAACCGATTTCCACACACGCCGATACCGATATCGGCACGATATCTACCGGCGAAGACAGTGCGGGGTGAGAGTAGCGGGCATTCTTTCAATTGAACAAACTTATTCAAACTGCCGCCGACTTAGTAGTGTAGTTGTTTGTCGTGTCGCGATGGTTATCGATATTCACCAATATCATGGGGCTGATAATAATTGTACCTATTGTTATCGAATCGTGTTGGTGTAGTTATCTGATAATGTGAAAACAAAACGACATTTTATGTAATAATCTTAGTTCACTCCACCGTAGACACCATAAAATGTAAACCTAAGGAAAAAAAATCGACCTAAGAAAAACTAATTAAGTTGATCAACTGCAAATATTTTACACTGTAGCATAGATTTTCCGCGAAATCGTCGGCAGCGCGTCGTAAATAAACACGTCGCGCTACATTTGGGGGAGGCGGAGGTAGCGTTTCAAAGGCCGACAGGCCCGAACAACCTGCCGTTAATTCGGGAAATCATACGTGTAAAGGGGCTTTTGTTTTTGGAGCCGACCAATAATAACAAAAACTTTTTTACAAAAAAATACAACCGACTTCCAAAAACAACTACAAAGTGAAAAATAACTTTAATTTCGGAAGTCGGTGACTAGTTAAATGTATTTTCGTTTTTTGCCACCGACTTCCGAAATTAAAGTTATTTTTCACTTTGTAGTTGTTTTTGGAAGTCGGTTGTATTTTTTTGTAAAAGAGTTTTTATTTTTCACTTTTTAGTTGTGGAACCTACCCCACACAAATTGCAAAACAACCTAGAACATCATCCATATAAAAGTGGGGAAAAACTACGTATTATTGAAGCTAACTCAAAAACTACCCAAGCAAAGTTAATCAATTTTATATGGGACCAACTGTGATGTATACCCTCTCGAATAAAACAAAAACAATCCAAATCGGTCCAGCCATCTTCGAGTAATCGGGGAACATACATAAAAAAAAAAAAAAAGGTTCCGACGAATTGATAACCTCCTCCTTTTTGAAGTCGGTTAAAAATACTATTCGGCATTTTCGACGAGTTCTATGTGTTGATTTTGGCGCGATTAACACTTTGTAGCAGTTTGGATGGGGAACAATAAAACTATAAAATAATTTATGAAGCTACTGCAGCGGCTTTGTGGATTGTGTTAAGAGTAGGTTAGATTGATAGCGGGGCGTGTGGTATCGAGGGGATTTAACGATCCAAGGGCAAATTGTTTGGAGAATCTTAAGTTTGGCACACGTAATACTGCGTCTAATACTGCGTAGTCAATCCATACTAATATTATAAATTTGAAAGTAACTCTGTCTGTCTACCGGTCTGTGGCCTCTTCACGCCTAAACCATTGAACCGATCGTTATGAAATTTGAGTTGACTAGTTTCAAAGGTGGCAATCTGACTTCGTAAAATTTCGGCAAATTAAAAAAAAATACTGATTATTTGCTTCCTATTAATAGTCCTCATGGTTACAAAGCTAAATTATGTACAATTTTTTCATCGCCAAGGAAACCAGTAGAAGAATATTTTTGATAATGAAGCATGACGGAATGCCATATGGATCTTTGGCAAACGTTACGGGTTGTCAGAAGCCCGAAAGTCTAAAAACCAGTTTTACCAAGGGGTATTGTATTACCCAGTAACTGGCGTAGAGGTCAGGGAGGCAGTCGCTCCATGTAAAATACTGGTATTCAGCTGCATCCGGTTAGACTGGAAGCCAATTCCAACATAGTTGGGAAAAGGCTAGGCAGATGATGATGAATGCATGACAGAATGCCCGATTTGATCCCAACTTCAGATTTTGATGAGCACTTTATATGGCAAAACGCCCGTTTTGTTGTCCTTTATTTCTTTATTTTTGAAAATCAAATTTATATATATCTGTACTCTACTCGATGAGTTCTAGATAATGACACCCCATGTAAGAAATATTTTTTTATTTAAAATCTAAAGTTTATTGCATGGGGACCCCTTTAATTTTTACTTTATTTTATTTTTATTATGTGCTGTTATAGCGATAATAGAAATACACAATATGTCAATATTTCAACTGTTTGACTATTACGGTTCATGACATACAGCCCGCTGACAGAGCGACGGACGGACAGCGGACACTTCCGTTTGGCACCCTAGAGTTTCATTTGGCACCCTTTGGGTATGGAACCCTAAAAACCAAGACTGTCAAAAATATAACTTTTTTTTTCCAAGCACTATAAATAATGACAGCTTCATATTTTGATCCAATGTTTTTCATATTTTTCTATAAGGCGAAAAATCTTCAAAAGATGATAATACAAAGTTTCATCGGTATAGTAAATATTACGCGTAACGAGATTAGTTCGATTCATTTTTGTAAGAGCCAAGCATCAATCTCTTATCTAGCATTAGGTACTTGTTCCACTTCAGGCGAGGAAGCGACTTAAGAGCTATCTATCTATAAGTATCTGTCCTTTGACAACATGCTTGTTTGCCGTTTCATGCCCTGTGGATGATTTTAGTTGATTATAATAATATTAACACTCCAAAAAGACTCGACTGGCTGTTCACAATGGTGCGCCTACGCCTAAGTATGGAAGTCAATGTTGGGTATAGCAAAAAAGGCGTGAAAATAGAATAAATGCTGTGGAAATACGTTTTTTGCGATGCATGTGTGGTGTGACAATGAATAAGCTGAGGAAAGATGTTATAGAGTATGAGGAACAGGGTGTAAAGTTCACTCTTCCGCCTTAGGAAAGGGAGCATCCTCCGACCAGGCGGGTTTTGTGTCTGGTGGGCAACTGCCCGACGGTTGATGTCGGGACGTTGTATATTACTCGTATATATGCTAATCGCGCGGTAAACTCTGATTGCGCGATGCAGGATTTTGCATGATGTCAGTGTGTTTCGTAGTTCGTATGTGGCGATGTAGAGCCGCTACAATGTAACAAAGCAACGTTGCGGTTTAAAAAGAGATGTAGTGACACAAATTAAAAATAGTATGCTAGATGGTTTGGTTATGTTGAGGATGGTGACTAACAAAAGGATTTACAGGGAAGATGTTAGTGGAAACGCCAGGAGAGGACGCCCTAGAAGGACATAATAATGTGGCCGTATAGGTAATGTTCTTCAGAAAGGTCAGGTGCGTAGTGCTCGCAACCGGTTTGCGAATATAACCAGATGTATGAACATAAACGAAGCAAAAAGAGTATGTAAGGATGGAGAATGGGCCGCCGGGGTCGCGGGTAGTTCGAAAGAGATATCGTGGCCCTGGCACGGGCAACTGAAGGAACACGGGTGGGTTTTAGTCAGTAAAAGTCTGACACGCCCTCCCGCTCTGCCCAGAGAAGGAGAAGTCATTAGATGATTTCCCATCCACAAAAAAAAAAAAAAAAAAATGATGGAGAATGGAGTAGCAGGTGGCGTTCTGTAGTTTCTGCCTCCATGGGAAGAAGACGTGCTTCTTGTTCTACAAGTACTTAAATAGACATGAATAGATCTTTCAAAGCTGAACAGACTCCAAGCTTTTTATGTTTCTTTGCTAACTTTGAAAATACTTGCACAGTCATATATTTCGTATTTCTATGATGTGTCAGTGGATGTCCGATTTTTAGGTAACGGTGGATTATCTGTCAAAAAACACTACCGGTAGGCACATTACTTGTTATGCAATATAATGCCCGTACACATTGGTGAAACCTAACATTATATATTATAGGTATATAGTTCCACAGCGCAACACTTAAGGTCAAGCTAGTGCAAAGAGGAGTGCTACTAACATAGTCTTAAGCCTATTTTATTAACACAAGTTTTGTTTATATTCAAATATGTATGTTTAGGTTAAGGTATTTATCTATGGGCCGTGTCGCCTGAAATAAATGGTTTATTATTATTATCATTTATGTAATAGATATGAAACAAATTAGCATAGTTCCTCTAGCCTAACCTTTATCTGCCTATACTTTTCCAAAGATGTTGGTGTCGCCTTCCGGTCTAACCGAATGCAGCTGAATACCAATATTTTACATGGAGCGAATGCCTATCTGACCTCCACAACCCATTACTAGTTGCTGGGTTGTCCCAGCAACTAGGTAATACGATACCCCTTGGTAAGACTGGTTGTCAGACTTTCAGGCTTCTGACGACCCGTAACGACTATCAAAGATCCAGGAATAACATTCGGAATCAACGGCTTAACAAGGCAAGCGTAATTTAACCTGATGATCGACCCGTGCGACTGTTATTACTTAGCCACAAGACCCTCGCAAATTCGCATAGTATTGTGTTACATTTCATGTTGCATTGCATAAGTTTGGACGGCTCATTTGTGCTACGTATATATCATGTTTCGTTTCACCACTCCTGTTCCGGGCATGAGGAGAATAAACAATAGTAGACATAATAACGAAAATACTTAATATAGATAAACTCTCTGGCCAGTGAGTAAAAAAAACCTTTTGAAAATGGAACACAATATTCTATTTCACAAACCATTGTTAAGGCGAATAGTAATGCCAACTAGGGCCACCATTTAGGTTCGAAGTCTTAGCAGTTAACGCCAAAAACGGCTAAGGCATCGAACCTAGGAGGTTTATTGCTGACTTTTTTGATACAAAACATTCTACCTCGCGGTTCACTAATGTTTTATTTTACCAAAACTTATTACACAAATTTTTCGATTACAACCAACATTTCATTATAGGTACTATTATTTTCACAAAAAACTTATTCCACAAATGTTTCATTTTAGAAACACTCGCTTTACAAATGTTTCACATGATATTTTATCATTTATACATATTTCATTTACACTTCTCCAAGCAACCAAGCAATAAAACTGACAGCAGGTTCACGGGCTCCTATTTCTGTCTGCAGGGTTTAAAGGAACCTAACCAAACCGTACCTTGGGGTGCCCCTGACGTCGACCATCTAGGGTTAGGGTTTTCGTCAGCAGGTCAACAGAGGCCCGCTGCGCGGGTCTCCTATTTGTGTTTGCAGCGTTTACAGAAACCTAACCAAACCAAACCTTCGGGTGCCCCTGACGTCGACCGTCTAGGGTTATTTTTTTCGTCAACAGATCGACGGAGCCCCGCTACGCGGGGTCCTATTTCTGTCTGCAGGGTTTAAAGGAACCTAACCAAACCGATCCTCGGGCTGCCCCTGACGTCGACCGTCTAGTTTTAGGATTTTCGGGTCAGTTTCGGAATAATCAGAAGTATAGTATAGTATAGTATAGTACCTATAGTATTTAGGTGTTCCCTTATGAGATGTCATGATTGAGAAATGAATTGTTTGTCAAATAAATTGTCTTTCAAATAATGCTTTATCAAACAAAAGTTTACCAGGTAATTAGTTTGTTGAATGATTTATTTGCCAAACTTGTTGTTATAAAATGATGAAATGACAAATCGTGTTTAAGCCAATCGTTGTCTGTCAAATGGAAATTAATTTTCTGTGAAATGACAGGATACCATTTTAGCTCATCTGACTAAAAATGTGAGCATAGGACAAAATGTTCCATATCTCCAGACATGACTTTTTGTGCCAGTTGGCATTACTACTCGCCTTAAATTACTCGCTCACCTCGCTATTCGCTGTCAGTGTAACAATTGCACAACATAGCAAGGAGTACATCACCGTGGTATCTAGCTAATAAACCGGGGTTAGCCGGGTAAGATTGGATCGCACGTAACGACTGGGTTCGCACGGTTATATAGCTGGTAGGCTTAACCAGTTTGATCTCCGTCTGATTGGGGTGTTCTATACCGAGTGGTTACTTAGTACGTCAGGGTAGGAATGTGGCACAATACGCATTGGTAGTAGATTAAACTTCTATGTCTTTTTTTTTTTTTTTTTTTTTTTTTGTGGATGGGAAATCATCAAATGACTTCTCCCGCTCTGGGCAGAGCGGGAGGGCGTGTCAGACTTTTACTGACTAAAACCCACCCATGCTCCTTCAACTGCCCGTGCCAGGGCCACGGTATCTCTTTCGAACTACCCGCGACCCCGGCGGCATCGGCCCAATTGACCCCGTCACTGCTGACATCTCTTTGAGGCGCGCGTGGAGCACAACGCGCCGTCGACCCGGGCCTGTTCCTTACCGGACGGCGAGCTGCCCATTACTCGTCGTCCGCAAGCCCGCGCCTACGGTGGCCGGGAATCAGCAATCGATTCCCGCCGCCCAGGGCGTCTCCTACGGCGGCTAGGGGCGCGAGGGCGCGGCTGTTGCCTCTCCCTCACGCGTTCCGCTTCCTCCTTCGCGAGCATTACTGCTTCGCAGAAGGAGGTGACGGCTTCCCATACACTCTCGCTCCGCACCATGGCCTGGACCAGGTTTGGACGCGAGAGATCGCCGCCGCCGATCGCCTCCGTGAGAACACGGCGGTGCTCCGCCCAAGCCGGGCAGACCTCCACTGTATGCTCCACCGTGTCCTACAGATGATCCACACAATGGTGACACCCGGGCGTTTCCTCCCGCCTTATCCGAAACAGGAACCTCCCGAAACAACCGTGTCCGGTGAGGACCTGCGTCAGGCGGAAGGTGAGGACGCCGTGGCGCCTCTCCAACCACTCCTCAAAGAGGGGACTTATCGCCGCAATTGTGGCGTGCCCAGCGCTGGGTTGCGACAATCGCACTCTCCATGTCGCCATGAGATCCCGCCGGAGCTCTGTCCGCTGTACCATGATTTCTCGCGGCAGCGGAGTTACGCCCCGGCGTTTCGCCTCCTCGCGCCACTCCCACACGTGCGCGAGGACAAACTTCTATGTCTTATACCACTGAAAGATGAACCCTTTTCCTAAATTGACTTCTGTTTTCTTGAATAGTAAACGCATCGTCTAAGGCCGTGTCCTAAGGCGTCGTCCTAAAATAAAGGTGATGGTCGCGCGAATACGCGATCGCGATCACTTTTTGTTCGGTGAACCGGAACGCGTGGTCGCAGCGACAGAGCGCGGCTTCTTGTTTTCCGAACAAAAAGTGATCGTGATCGCGTAATCGCGCGACCATCGCTATATATTAGGACGACGCCTAATATAAGCTATAGTCGCGCGAACACACGCTTGACGCGTTCAGTTGTCACTGATTTCTTCGGAAAACCGGAAGGCGCCCTCTGTCGATGTGACGACGTGTCCGGGTTCGCCAAAATAAAAATGAACGCAACGATGTTTCAAAATGGATGGCACGCGAAACCTGTTCCCATAGATTCAGTATACTTATTATGATTATGGACACCCCTGAGTTGAAATTATACGTCAGTTATTAAAAAAAAAAACAATTTCCTACAAGTGCAATACCTATGCGGTCAAAATGTATAGAACATATTTTTTTTTTAAATAACCAACGAAAAATTACAACGCAGGGGGTCCAGAATCATGTATGCATTGATGGTAACAGGCACACGTAATAGGTTGCGCATCAATATCCCTGCCACCCTGTATTAGGACATGGGGTCAAAAGAGTATTTTATCTTTTTAAATCGCTGATCGATTTTTTTGTAGCTACAGCCATACTGCCCACCCGAGCCTAAAGTGCAGTTATATAAATTTTGGGAGGTTTTCAGTTACATGTTATTCTGAATCCCCATTTTAGTTTATAGTTTTTTTTTTATAAAAAAAATAACGTAACACTCTTTATAATTTTAGTTTTGTACATATCCTTTCAGCATTCAAAGTTTTATCGAAATGTCTGTTAAAATACAATGAAATCTAATCTATCTGTGAATGTGTGTGCATTTAGTTCTATCTGGAAAATCCCTACCGAAATATTCAATATCCCTTTGTAGAAACTCACCCACCACAAACTCAATAATTTTGTTCGAGAAGAGATATTTAATGAGCACATTATTATGTAACCCTATGATTTTATTTTATTATCAGCTCTGAAACATGTGCTTTTATGGCTTGTGTATGTGTGTGTGTGTGTGTGTGCGAGAGAGTAAATGTGTAATTTATCAACCCGAACACGACTTGAAGAGAACCCCAAAACTTTGATTATTGGTCGTATTCTTTGACGCACGTGGTTGAAATTTCAATTGTATGTTACGTTTAGCGATTGGATGGCTGAGTAATTTTGCTAGCTCTTCCTTTTCCTGTGCACTGCGTTTGAAAATAAAAGTATTTAATTAGTCTGTGGATAAAAGATGTGGATAGCAAATATTAATTCAATTAGGTACACTTATACAGTATATATAAGGTCAAATTAAATTACGTCGTGAAACTTCACAAATTTCTGTATAAAAGTTTAAAACATGTTTAGATGATCCAAAAGGCATTAAAATATATTATCAATATGAATTACCAGTCACGGCAGACACACAAAAATAGCGTTAGGTTGCAAAAAATTGCACTGGAGTTACTGACTTTTTGGGATTTTGTTAGGATATATACCAATTAAGACCAGTGCTAACCGCGTGATGCTCGAAAAACCTCGAAATATTCGGGACTTCTTTCAGTTTTTGACTTATAACTTCAGAGAGCAATGGTGGCTCAGTGGTAACGGCCCCGACTTCATCATCCTATAATGTACCCACTGCTGGGACACAGGCCTCCTCTCTTCGAGAGGGAGTGGGCTGTATTTTTGGTTCTAGGGTTTTTTCACAATGTTTTCCTTCACCGTTTTGAGAGCAGTGGTGATGAAATTATTTACACAAAGCTTTACTTTGTGTGCCTGTTTGGGTTCAAACCCACGACCTACAACTAGTAAGTTCTTCTTTCTTCTTTAAAATATTAGTGTGACTAACACTACACTTACTCACATTCTACAAAAGGCTTCCTCTCCTGTATACTGTGCCACTCTTGACATCGTCGTCTGTTGCAACCAATGTAACCTATATATTTCATTTATGTGAGAATGCTGGTATCCATAACACAAGTTAAATCTTTTTTTGGATACCAGAGTTCATACTATTTTTGTATACGGTTTAATAATTTGAGGTTCGTTCAAGACACCTATTTGCTACTTCATTTTGTCGAACTAACTCAGGCGTTCGCTCGCCGTTACATCGTTTGGTTGACACCTATAATAAACAGTTTGGCTCTACTGATATATTATGTTTCTCAGCCAAGCTGTATTTAAGAGTGAAATTATGACTATCTTAAGAGATCATAGCCCTAATATATAGTTAATAAGTAATATAAGTGCTTTTTTAACTTGCTCTGCTAACAGCTAGCTATTCTGTATGGTAATCTGTGGATAACGTCTTGAGTAGTGTATTTGTTACTTTTATTGCAAGTTATATATTGTATGCCTACTGTGTAATATACTACTGTTTGTTATTCCTATCAAATAAAATAAAATAAAATGAAAAAAAAAAGTCTGGGCCGTTACTGGGCTGCCACTGCATGTTTTAAACGATTGGCCTATACTAAACATGTGTGCATGTTTCACTTGAGCTATTTCAACACAGCTTGTCAATAGTATTAGATTAGTAAGATTAATATAATTAAACAATACACCGCTATAGAACATCGAGCCGCACCTGTTCCTTGCTCTCAAGATGTATCGCCCACAACATCCGTCACTGTAATCTCTTAATGTATCTTATCTGCTTCAAGATATATCCGTATCAGGTGTAGTAGAAGTTAGGAAATTATTCTGACAGTGGAACAGCACCTTAATTGCTATTTTGACGATTCAAGTATATAATCGGATACGTTTCTTTTTTCTCGGTTTAATATCGATGTAAAGAGGCCAGCTCATCAAGCTACCTCAATCTGTCAAATTATCCCAATTGAATATGAACCTTATTCCTTTGTTGTAAAATTGAAAATCTATCAAAGAAATTTGACAGATTGGGGTAACTTACTAACTTTTTTTTGTACCGATGTTTAGATATAGATACCCATCATGTGTGCGGAGTATTGCTAGCGAATTTAATTTGACCCTGTATATGAATTTAAAGAACGAACCAGAAAACTAAACTGTACAGGTTCTTGTTTGCTTTTTTGTTGTCGACCAATGCTTGTCAAAAATAATTGATGCTATGGATTTTTTTGCAATCGATAAAATGATGGTAGTGTAGGGATCGTCATTTCAAATTCAAAATTCGGTACATTATTTATTAAAAAAAAAAAACCGGCCAAGTGCGTGTCGGACCACGCACAATGAAGGGTTCCGTAGTTGAAAAGAATTTATCCCAAAAAAACTTAACATTGTATTTGAAAAACATGTTCTCCCATACCACCGTGACGTATCATACACGTAATACGTCACGGTGAATTCCCCAACTGCAAATTTGGTTTTGTAATCCCAAAAAAAAAAATATGTGAAAAAATTACAAATTAACAATTTTCGGACTTTTCCCTTTACATGTGCTGTGAGACCTTACTTCTTGCCAAATTTCATGATTTTTGGTGAACGGGGGGTAGCATATAGGTTTTGATTTACTTGCAAGTATCAAAATATGTTGCATAAATGACCGTATTTTTTTATTGCGTTGACTTATTACCTTTATTTTTTTAGAGCTCCAAGGGACTATAGACCTACATTTTTGGTATTAATTTCCTCTTGATACCTCCAGGCGTTCCTGAGAAAAAGTTCTTGACAGACGAACAACGAAGTCCTATAAGGGTTCTGTTTTTTCCGTCTGAGGTTCGGAACCCTAAAAAGTAAATTCAAGTAAGTATTAAGTAGTATAGAGTAGAGGAAACAAATTATAGTAATATTTCAGAACAATTTCTGTCGCTTGCAACTTGCGTGGGAGGAAAAACATAATATGACACTTCCATATGGTAAGACAGCAAATATACATATTTTCCATTACCCACCCCCACTTTTTCCTCTAGAGTAAATACTAATAAAATTGTGTACATTCTTTAGAGCTCTTATTATTTTTTCACTACTCATATATTCTCACGGGGCTTAACGATATTAAATACGCTAATAAACGATAATAAATTGAGACGAATAAAGCTTCAAAAGTTGTACAGAAAAGTTTTAAATTTTACTACAAAAGGAAATATCCTACTATCCTACTTAATATCAAACTAATATTTTATAGGCGAATGTTTGTGAGGATGGATGGATGTTTGTTATTATAATTCTGGAAAAAGTAGTAGTCTGTAGGCGCAAGGTCTGGTGATTAGGGCGGATGACGGAGAGCTTCCAACCCCAGTTCTTGCAACTTGGAGACCGTCTGCTGTTCAGTATGAGGTCGCGTGTTGTCGTGCAGGAGCAGCGGAGACGAGCGATTGACCAATGCTGGTTGGAGATGTGCCAGCTTCTCCATCATTGTGTTCAGTTCTTCACAGTACACATCTGAAGTAATGCTCACCCCGTTTGGTAAGAAGCTGTGATGAATCACACCGGCGCTAGACCACCAAACAGTGACCATCACTTTTCTAGGGGTAAGTTTTCGTTTAGGGCATTGTTTAGGTGCTGAACCAGGATCCAACCAACTTGCTGATTGCGGTTATCAAACAGAATCCATTTTTTATCGCAGGTAACGATGCGGTTCAAAATTCCTTCATTTGTGTGTCTGTTGAGCAGTGCAAGGCACGTCCCGACGCGTACTTCGCGCTGGCGATCATTGAGTTCGTGGGGCACCCATTTGTCAAGCTTTTTTACCTTGCCAATTTGACGCAAATGGACCAATATTGTTTTGACGCTAATGTCGAAAGCTGCTGCTAATTCAGCCGTAGATTGTGTATCATCAGCTTCCACAATCGCCTTTAATTCGTCATTGTCGACCAAAGTCTTCGGACGACCGCGAGGTACATTTTTCAGGTCGAAATTTCCAGAACGGAAGCGAGCAAACCAATAACAAGTGGTGCGTTGGTTTGTAGTGTTAGCTCCATAAACGTCGTTGATGTTGCGTGCCGCTTGTGCCGCGTTGCTGCCACGACGGTACTCATATTCCATAATTACTCGATTTTTTAACGTATCCATGATGACGAAAAAGATTGAAATGCGATGAAAATGTAACACTAATCAATAAACAAATGACTACTTTTGGAAAAAAAAACCATGTTTTTAAAATAAAATTAATTTGAAATTAGAATTCTTAGCCAAACAAAAATTATTTTGATTTGAAATGGCCAGTACTGCAGAACGGCAATTTCATAGGTAAAGACCTAATATTTATTTTTATTATAGATATAGATGGTATAAGAGGCCTAAACTTTATGTTTTCTGTGAACGTTATGCGAACAATCAAATAACAGTAGGTATATAACAAAATATAAAAAAAATAATCGAAAAAAATATAACAGTTGAGAATCAAACTTTTAACAACGGGTTTGCAAAGCAGTCGTCGAACCGTTAAGCTATTTGGTTTGATGAAAGTTTACTAAAATAGCCGTTTAAAGGTTCAATCTGTAACTATCTGCTATATTCGTTTCCTACTCAGCCCAATGAATTAATGGAATAATTCGCTTTTACATTGTGTTTTAAAGTCACTTATATCGTCGTAGACAACGACCGATACCGATTATCAGCATTCTCCTGCCCTTATCCCAATTTTTTTTGGGGTCGATGCAACTTGTTTTTATCTTCCATACTTCTCTATTAGTCGTCATCTCGATAGTCATTCCCTTTCTAGCCACATCATCTTTCACACAGATCATCCATCGTTTCTTTGGTATTCCCTTACTCGTATAGTCATCCAGATTCATAATCAAAACATTCCAGACGACATTTTCTGCATTTCTCCGCATCACATGCCCATACCATGATAACCGATTTCCACACACGCCGATACCGATATCGGCACGATATCTACCGGCGAAGACAGTGCGGGGTGAGAGTAGCGGGCATTCTTTCAATTGAACAAACTTATTCAAACTGCCGCCGACTTAGTAGTGTAGTTGTTTGTCGTGTCGCGATGGTTATCGATATTCACCAATATCATGGGGCTGATAATAATTGTACCTATTGTTATCGAATCGTGTTGGTGTAGTTATCTGATAATGTGAAAACAAAACGACATTTTATGTAATAATCTTAGTTCACTCCACCGTAGACACCATAAAATGTAAACCTAAGGAAAAAAAATCGACCTAAGAAAAACTAATTAAGTTGATCAACTGCAAATATTTTACACTGTAGCATAGATTTTCCGCGAAATCGTCGGCAGCGCGTCGTAAATAAACACGTCGCGCTACATTTGGGGGAGGCGGAGGTAGCGTTTCAAAGGCCGACAGGCCCGAACAACCTGCCGTTAATTCGGGAAATCATACGTGTAAAGGGGCTTTTGTTTTTGGAGCCGACCAATAATAACAAAAACTTTTTTACAAAAAAATACAACCGACTTCCAAAAACAACTACAAAGTGAAAAATAACTTTAATTTCGGAAGTCGGTGACTAGTTAAATGTATTTTCGTTTTTTGCCACCGACTTCCGAAATTAAAGTTATTTTTCACTTTGTAGTTGTTTTTGGAAGTCGGTTGTATTTTTTTGTAAAAGAGTTTTTATTTTTCACTTTTTAGTTGTGGAACCTACCCCACACAAATTGCAAAACAACCTAGAACATCATCCATATAAAAGTGGGGAAAAACTACGTATTATTGAAGCTAACTCAAAAACTACCAAAGCAAAGTTAATCAATTTTATATGGGACCAACTGTGATGTATACCCTCTCGAATAAAACAAAAACAATCCAAATCGGTCCAGCCATCTTCGAGTAATCGGGGAACATACATAAAAAAAAAAAAAAAGGTTCCGACGAATTGATAACCTCCTCCTTTTTGAAGTCGGTTAAAAATACTATTCGGCATTTTCGACGAGTTCTATGTGTTGATTTTGGCGCGATTAACACTTTGTAGCAGTTTGGATGGGGAACAATAAAACTATAAAATAATTTATGAAGCTACTGCAGCGGCTTTGTGGATTGTGTTAAGAGTAGGTTAGATTGATAGCGGGGCGTGTGGTATCGAGGGGATTTAACGATCCAAGGGCAAATTGTTTGGAGAATCTTAAGTTTGGCACACGTAATACTGCGTCTAATACTGCGTAGTCAATCCATACTAATATTATAAATTTGAAAGTAACTCTGTCTGTCTACCGGTCTGTGGCCTCTTCACGCCTAAACCATTGAACCGATCGTTATGAAATTTGAGTTGACTAGTTTCAAAGGTGGCAATCTGACTTCGTAAAATTTCGGCAAATTAAAAAAAATACTGATTATTTGCTTCCTATTAATAGTCCTCATGGTTACAAAGCTAAATTATGTACAATTTTTTCATCGCCAAGGAAACCAGTAGAAGAATATTTTTGATAATGAAGCATGACGGAATGCCATATGGATCTTTGGCAAACGTTACGGGTTGTCAGAAGCCCGAAAGTCTAAAAACCAGTTTTACCAAGGGGTATTGTATTACCCAGTAACTGGCGTAGAGGTCAGGGAGGCAGTCGCTCCATGTAAAATACTGGTATTCAGCTGCATCCGGTTAGACTGGAAGCCAATTCCAACATAGTTGGGAAAAGGCTAGGCAGATGATGATGAATGCATGACAGAATGCCCGATTTGATCCCAACTTCAGATTTTGATGAGCACTTTATATGGCAAAACGCCCGTTTTGTTGTCCTTTATTTCTTTATTTTTGAAAATCAAATTTATATATATCTGTACTCTACTCGATGAGTTCTAGATAATGACACCCCATGTAAGAAATATTTTTTTATTTAAAATCTAAAGTTTATTGCATGGGGACCCCTTTAATTTTTACTTTATTTTATTTTTATTATGTGCTGTTATAGCGATAATAGAAATACACAATATGTCAATATTTCAACTGTTTGACTATTACGGTTCATGACATACAGCCCGCTGACAGAGCGACGGACGGACAGCGGACACTTCCGTTTGGCACCCTAGAGTTTCATTTGGCACCCTTTGGGTATGGAACCCTAAAAACCAAGACTGTCAAAAATATAACTTTTTTTTTCCAAGCACTATAAATAATGACAGCTTCATATTTTGATCCAATGTTTTTCATATTTTTCTATAAGGCGAAAAATCTTCAAAAGATGATAATACAAAGTTTCATCGGTATAGTAAATATTACGCGTAACGAGATTAGTTCGATTCATTTTTGTAAGAGCCAAGCATCAATCTCTTATCTAGCATTAGGTACTTGTTCCACTTCAGGCGAGGAAGCGACTTAAGAGCTATCTATCTATAAGTATCTGTCCTTTGACAACATGCTTGTTTGCCGTTTCATGCCCTGTGGATGATTTTAGTTGATTATAATAATATTAACACTCCAAAAAGACTCGACTGGCTGTTCACAATGGTGCGCCTACGCCTAAGTATGGAAGTCAATGTTGGGTATAGCAAAAAAGGCGTGAAAATAGAATAAATGCTGTGGAAATACGTTTTTTGCGATGCATGTGTGGTGTGACAGTGAATAAGCTGAGGAAAGATGTTATAGAGTATGAGGAACAGGGTGTAAAGTTCACTCTTCCGCCTTAGGAAAGGGAGCATCCTCCGACCAGGCGGGTTTTGTGTCTGGTGGGCAACTGCCCGACGGTTGATGTCGGGACGTTGTATATTACTCGTATATATGCTAATCGCGCGGTAAACTCTGATTGCGCGATGCAGGATTTTGCATGATGTCAGTGTGTTTCGTAGTTCGTATGTGGCGATGTAGAGCCGCTACAATGTAACAAAGCAACGTTGCGGTTTAAAAAGAGATGTAGTGACACAAATTAAAAATAGTATGCTAGATGGTTTGGTTATGTTGAGGATGGTGACTAACAAAAGGATTTACAGGGAAGATGTTAGTGGAAACGCCAGGAGAGGACGCCCTAGAAGGACATAATAATGTGGCCGTATAGGTAATGTTCTTCAGAAAGGTCAGGTGCGTAGTGCTCGCAACCGGTTTGCGAATATAACCAGATGTATGAACATAAACGAAGCAAAAAGAGTATGTAAGGATGGAGAATGGGCCGCCGGGGTCGCGGGTAGTTCGAAAGAGATATCGTGGCCCTGGCACGGGCAACTGAAGGAACACGGGTGGGTTTTAGTCAGTAAAAGTCTGACACGCCCTCCCGCTCTGCCCAGAGAAGGAGAAGTCATTAGATGATTTCCCATCCACAAAAAAAAAAAAAAAAAAATGATGGAGAATGGAGTAGCAGGTGGCGTTCTGTAGTTTCTGCCTCCATGGGAAGAAGACGTGCTTCTTGTTCTACAAGTACTTAAATAGACATGAATAGATCTTTCAAAGCTGAACAGACTCCAAGCTTTTTATGTTTCTTTGCTAACTTTGAAAATACTTGCACAGTCATATATTTCGTATTTCTATGATGTGTCAGTGGATGTCCGATTTTTAGGTAACGGTGGATTATCTGTCAAAAAACACTACCGGTAGGCACATTACTTGTTATGCAATATAATGCCCGTACACATTGGTGAAACCTAACATTATATATTATAGGTATATAGTTCCACAGCGCAACACTTAAGGTCAAGCTAGTGCAAAGAGGAGTGCTACTAACATAGTCTTAAGCCTATTTTATTAACACAAGTTTTGTTTATATTCAAATATGTATGTTTAGGTTAAGGTATTTATCTATGGGCCGTGTCGCCTGAAATAAATGGTTTATTATTATTATCATTTATGTAATAGATATGAAACAAATTAGCATAGTTCCTCTAGCCTAACCTTTATCTGCCTATACTTTTCCAAAGATGTTGGTGTCGCCTTCCGGTCTAACCGAATGCAGCTGAATACCAATATTTTACATGGAGCGAATGCCTATCTGACCTCCACAACCCATTACTAGTTGCTGGGTTGTCCCAGCAACTAGGTAATACGATACCCCTTGGTAAGACTGGTTGTCAGACTTTCAGGCTTCTGACGACCCGTAACGACTATCAAAGATCCAGGAATAACATTCGGAATCAACGGCTTAACAAGGCAAGCGTAATTTAACCTGATGATCGACCCGTGCGACTGTTATTACTTAGCCACAAGACCCTCGCAAATTCGCATAGTATTGTGTTACATTTCATGTTGCATTGCATAAGTTTGGACGGCTCATTTGTGCTACGTATATATCATGTTTCGTTTCACCACTCCTGTTCCGGGCATGAGGAGAATAAACAATAGTAGACATAATAACGAAAATACTTAATATAGATAAACTCTCTGGCCAGTGAGTAAAAAAAACCTTTTGAAAATGGAACACAATATTCTATTTCACAAACCATTGTTAAGGCGAATAGTAATGCCAACTAGGGCCACCATTTAGGTTCGAAGTCTTAGCAGTTAACGCCAAAAACGGCTAAGGCATCGAACCTAGGAGGTTTATTGCTGACTTTTTTGATACAAAACATTCTACCTCGCGGTTCACTAATGTTTTATTTTACCAAAACTTATTACACAAATTTTTCGATTACAACCAACATTTCATTATAGGTACTATTATTTTCACAAAAAACTTATTCCACAAATGTTTCATTTTAGAAACACTCGCTTTACAAATGTTTCACATGATATTTTATCATTTATACATATTTCATTTACACTTCTCCAAGCAACCAAGCAATAAAACTGACAGCAGGTTCACGGGCTCCTATTTCTGTCTGCAGGGTTTAAAGGAACCTAACCAAACCGTACCTTGGGGTGCCCCTGACGTCGACCATCTAGGGTTAGGGTTTTCGTCAGCAGGTCAACAGAGGCCCGCTGCGCGGGTCTCCTATTTGTGTTTGCAGCGTTTACAGAAACCTAACCAAACCAAACCTTCGGGTGCCCCTGACGTCGACCGTCTAGGGTTATTTTTTTCGTCAACAGATCGACGGAGCCCCGCTACGCGGGGTCCTATTTCTGTCTGCAGGGTTTAAAGGAACCTAACCAAACCGATCCTCGGGCTGCCCCTGACGTCGACCGTCTAGTTTTAGGATTTTCGGGTCAGTTTCGGAATAATCAGAAGTATAGTATAGTATAGTATAGTACCTATAGTATTTAGGTGTTCCCTTATGAGATGTCATGATTGAGAAATGAATTGTTTGTCAAATAAATTGTCTTTCAAATAATGCTTTATCAAACAAAAGTTTACCAGGTAATTAGTTTGTTGAATGATTTATTTGCCAAACTTGTTGTTATAAAATGATGAAATGACAAATCGTGTTTAAGCCAATCGTTGTCTGTCAAATGGAAATTAATTTTCTGTGAAATGACAGGATACCATTTTAGCTCATCTGACTAAAAATGTGAGCATAGGACAAAATGTTCCATATCTCCAGACATGACTTTTTGTGCCAGTTGGCATTACTACTCGCCTTAAATTACTCGCTCACCTCGCTATTCGCTGTCAGTGTAACAATTGCACAACATAGCAAGGAGTACATCACCGTGGTATCTAGCTAATAAACCGGGGTTAGCCGGGTAAGATTGGATCGCACGTAACGACTGGGTTCGCACGGTTATATAGCTGGTAGGCTTAACCAGTTTGATCTCCGTCTGATTGGGGTGTTCTATACCGAGTGGTTACTTAGTACGTCAGGGTAGGAATGTGGCACAATACGCATTGGTAGTAGATTAAACTTCTATGTCTTTTTTTTTTTTTTTTTTTTTTTTTGTGGATGGGAAATCATCAAATGACTTCTCCCGCTCTGGGCAGAGCGGGAGGGCGTGTCAGACTTTTACTGACTAAAACCCACCCATGCTCCTTCAACTGCCCGTGCCAGGGCCACGGTATCTCTTTCGAACTACCCGCGACCCCGGCGGCATCGGCCCAATTGACCCCGTCACTGCTGACATCTCTTTGAGGCGCGCGTGGAGCACAACGCGCCGTCGACCCGGGCCTGTTCCTTACCGGACGGCGAGCTGCCCATTACTCGTCGTCCGCAAGCCCGCGCCTACGGTGGCCGGGAATCAGCAATCGATTCCCGCCGCCCAGGGCGTCTCCTACGGCGGCTAGGGGCGCGAGGGCGCGGCTGTTGCCTCTCCCTCACGCGTTCCGCTTCCTCCTTCGCGAGCATTACTGCTTCGCAGAAGGAGGTGACGGCTTCCCATACACTCTCGCTCCGCACCATGGCCTGGACCAGGTTTGGACGCGAGAGATCGCCGCCGCCGATCGCCTCCGTGAGAACACGGCGGTGCTCCGCCCAAGCCGGGCAGACCTCCACTGTATGCTCCACCGTGTCCTACAGATGATCCACACAATGGTGACACCCGGGCGTTTCCTCCCGCCTTATCCGAAACAGGAACCTCCCGAAACAACCGTGTCCGGTGAGGACCTGCGTCAGGCGGAAGGTGAGGACGCCGTGGCGCCTCTCCAACCACTCCTCAAAGAGGGGACTTATCGCCGCAATTGTGGCGTGCCCAGCGCTGGGTTGCGACAATCGCACTCTCCATGTCGCCATGAGATCCCGCCGGAGCTCTGTCCGCTGTACCATGATTTCTCGCGGCAGCGGAGTTACGCCCCGGCGTTTCGCCTCCTCGCGCCACTCCCACACGTGCGCGAGGACAAACTTCTATGTCTTATACCACTGAAAGATGAACCCTTTTCCTAAATTGACTTCTGTTTTCTTGAATAGTAAACGCATCGTCTAAGGCCGTGTCCTAAGGCGTCGTCCTAAAATAAAGGTGATGGTCGCGCGAATACGCGATCGCGATCACTTTTTGTTCGGTGAACCGGAACGCGTGGTCGCAGCGACAGAGCGCGGCTTCTTGTTTTCCGAACAAAAAGTGATCGTGATCGCGTAATCGCGCGACCATCGCTATATATTAGGACGACGCCTAATATAAGCTATAGTCGCGCGAACACACGCTTGACGCGTTCAGTTGTCACTGATTTCTTCGGAAAACCGGAAGGCGCCCTCTGTCGATGTGACGACGTGTCCGGGTTCGCCAAAATAAAAATGAACGCAACGATGTTTCAAAATGGATGGCACGCGAAACCTGTTCCCATAGATTCAGTATACTTATTATGATTATGGACACCCCTGAGTTGAAATTATACGTCAGTTATTAAAAAAAAAAACAATTTCCTACAAGTGCAATACCTATGCGGTCAAAATGTATAGAACATATTTTTTTTTTAAATAACCAACGAAAAATTACAACGCAGGGGGTCCAGAATCATGTATGCATTGATGGTAACAGGCACACGTAATAGGTTGCGCATCAATATCCCTGCCACCCTGTATTAGGACATGGGGTCAAAAGAGTATTTTATCTTTTTAAATCGCTGATCGATTTTTTTGTAGCTACAGCCATACTGCCCACCCGAGCCTAAAGTGCAGTTATATAAATTTTGGGAGGTTTTCAGTTACATGTTATTCTGAATCCCCATTTTAGTTTATAGTTTTTTTTTTATAAAAAAAATAACGTAACACTCTTTATAATTTTAGTTTTGTACATATCCTTTCAGCATTCAAAGTTTTATCGAAATGTCTGTTAAAATACAATGAAATCTAATCTATCTGTGAATGTGTGTGCATTTAGTTCTATCTGGAAAATCCCTACCGAAATATTCAATATCCCTTTGTAGAAACTCACCCACCACAAACTCAATAATTTTGTTCGAGAAGAGATATTTAATGAGCACATTATTATGTAACCCTATGATTTTATTTTATTATCAGCTCTGAAACATGTGCTTTTATGGCTTGTGTATGTGTGTGTGTGTGTGTGTGCGAGAGAGTAAATGTGTAATTTATCAACC
Source organism: Cosmia pyralina (assembly GCA_946251885.1). Classification (NCBI taxonomy): domain Eukaryota; kingdom Metazoa; phylum Arthropoda; class Insecta; order Lepidoptera; family Noctuidae; genus Cosmia; species Cosmia pyralina. Next base: position 22,513,168 of record OX276346.1, read on the forward strand.
CGAACACGACTTGAAGAGAACCCCAAAACTTTGATTATTGGTCGTATTCTTTGACGCACGTGGTTGAAATTTCAATTGTATGTTACGTTTAGCGATTGGATGGCTGAGTAATTTTGCTAGCTCTTCCTTTTCCTGTGCACTGCGTTTGAAAATAAAAGTATTTAATTAGTCTGTGGATAAAAGATGTGGATAGCAAATATTAATTCAATTAGGTACACTTATACAGTATATATAAGGTCAAATTAAATTACGTCGTGAAACTTCACAAATTTCTGTATAAAAGTTTAAAACATGTTTAGATGATCCAAAAGGCATTAAAATATATTATCAATATGAATTACCAGTCACGGCAGACACACAAAAATAGCGTTAGGTTGCAAAAAATTGCACTGGAGTTACTGACTTTTTGGGATTTTGTTAGGATATATACCAATTAAGACCAGTGCTAACCGCGTGATGCTCGAAAAACCTCGAAATATTCGGGACTTCTTTCAGTTTTTGACTTATAACTTCAGAGAGCAATGGTGGCTCAGTGGTAACGGCCCCGACTTCATCATCCTATAATGTACCCACTGCTGGGACACAGGCCTCCTCTCTTCGAGAGGGAGTGGGCTGTATTTTTGGTTCTAGGGTTTTTTCACAATGTTTTCCTTCACCGTTTTGAGAGCAGTGGTGATGAAATTATTTACACAAAGCTTTACTTTGTGTGCCTGTTTGGGTTCAAACCCACGACCTACAACTAGTAAGTTCTTCTTTCTTCTTTAAAATATTAGTGTGACTAACACTACACTTACTCACATTCTACAAAAGGCTTCCTCTCCTGTATACTGTGCCACTCTTGACATCGTCGTCTGTTGCAACCAATGTAACCTATATATTTCATTTATGTGAGAATGCTGGTATCCATAACACAAGTTAAATCTTTTTTTGGATACCAGAGTTCATACTATTTTTGTATACGGTTTAATAATTTGAGGTTCGTTCAAGACACCTATTTGCTACTTCATTTTGTCGAACTAACTCAGGCGTTCGCTCGCCGTTACATCGTTTGGTTGACACCTATAATAAACAGTTTGGCTCTACTGATATATTATGTTTCTCAGCCAAGCTGTATTTAAGAGTGAAATTATGACTATCTTAAGAGATCATAGCCCTAATATATAGTTAATAAGTAATATAAGTGCTTTTTTAACTTGCTCTGCTAACAGCTAGCTATTCTGTATGGTAATCTGTGGATAACGTCTTGAGTAGTGTATTTGTTACTTTTATTGCAAGTTATATATTGTATGCCTACTGTGTAATATACTACTGTTTGTTATTCCTATCAAATAAAATAAAATAAAATGAAAAAAAAAAGTCTGGGCCGTTACTGGGCTGCCACTGCATGTTTTAAACGATTGGCCTATACTAAACATGTGTGCATGTTTCACTTGAGCTATTTCAACACAGCTTGTCAATAGTATTAGATTAGTAAGATTAATATAATTAAACAATACACCGCTATAGAACATCGAGCCGCACCTGTTCCTTGCTCTCAAGATGTATCGCCCACAACATCCGTCACTGTAATCTCTTAATGTATCTTATCTGCTTCAAGATATATCCGTATCAGGTGTAGTAGAAGTTAGGAAATTATTCTGACAGTGGAACAGCACCTTAATTGCTATTTTGACGATTCAAGTATATAATCGGATACGTTTCTTTTTTCTCGGTTTAATATCGATGTAAAGAGGCCAGCTCATCAAGCTACCTCAATCTGTCAAATTATCCCAATTGAATATGAACCTTATTCCTTTGTTGTAAAATTGAAAATCTATCAAAGAAATTTGACAGATTGGGGTAACTTACTAACTTTTTTTTGTACCGATGTTTAGATATAGATACCCATCATGTGTGCGGAGTATTGCTAGCGAATTTAATTTGACCCTGTATATGAATTTAAAGAACGAACCAGAAAACTAAACTGTACAGGTTCTTGTTTGCTTTTTTGTTGTCGACCAATGCTTGTCAAAAATAATTGATGCTATGGATTTTTTTGCAATCGATAAAATGATGGTAGTGTAGGGATCGTCATTTCAAATTCAAAATTCGGTACATTATTTATTAAAAAAAAAAAACCGGCCAAGTGCGTGTCGGACCACGCACAATGAAGGGTTCCGTAGTTGAAAAGAATTTATCCCAAAAAAACTTAACATTGTATTTGAAAAACATGTTCTCCCATACCACCGTGACGTATCATACACGTAATACGTCACGGTGAATTCCCCAACTGCAAATTTGGTTTTGTAATCCCAAAAAAAAAAATATGTGAAAAAATTACAAATTAACAATTTTCGGACTTTTCCCTTTACATGTGCTGTGAGACCTTACTTCTTGCCAAATTTCATGATTTTTGGTGAACGGGGGGTAGCATATAGGTTTTGATTTACTTGCAAGTATCAAAATATGTTGCATAAATGACCGTATTTTTTTATTGCGTTGACTTATTACCTTTATTTTTTTAGAGCTCCAAGGGACTATAGACCTACATTTTTGGTATTAATTTCCTCTTGATACCTCCAGGCGTTCCTGAGAAAAAGTTCTTGACAGACGAACAACGAAGTCCTATAAGGGTTCTGTTTTTTCCGTCTGAGGTTCGGAACCCTAAAAAGTAAATTCAAGTAAGTATTAAGTAGTATAGAGTAGAGGAAACAAATTATAGTAATATTTCAGAACAATTTCTGTCGCTTGCAACTTGCGTGGGAGGAAAAACATAATATGACACTTCCATATGGTAAGACAGCAAATATACATATTTTCCATTACCCACCCCCACTTTTTCCTCTAGAGTAAATACTAATAAAATTGTGTACATTCTTTAGAGCTCTTATTATTTTTTCACTACTCATATATTCTCACGGGGCTTAACGATATTAAATACGCTAATAAACGATAATAAATTGAGACGAATAAAGCTTCAAAAGTTGTACAGAAAAGTTTTAAATTTTACTACAAAAGGAAATATCCTACTATCCTACTTAATATCAAACTAATATTTTATAGGCGAATGTTTGTGAGGATGGATGGATGTTTGTTACTCTTTCACGCAAAAATTACTGAACAGATTTTGATAAATTTTTACGCACAGATAGTTTATAACCTGGATTAACAAATACGATACTTTTATCCCGATATTCCTACGAGTTCGACTTACGCAGGTGAAACTGCGGGGCGCTACTAGTTTTATAATAAATAATAGTTTCTTAGAACATATTTCACGATACATATCGGTATGAAAATCCATGAACATACTTATATCTCTCGTGTGACACGCTTAAGGTTGGCTGACGATGCGATTTCGTGAGCTCAAATCATATCCCTTTGAACTGCTCTTATCATGGTGGATGGATTTGTAAACAACATAAGTCAAAGAGGGTTCAAGGTAATAGGTTAGATAGCTATGTATTTTTGCTTTATTTGATGTATTTTATTTATTTATTTGTGCACAATTATATAAAGCCACCGGTAAATAAAAAATGTACAATTCCAGAAATTGAAATAAAGAACCAACCTCAAACTAGTTGGGAAAAGGCTAGGCAGGCTGGTCTCTCACAATCATGATTTCATGAAGAAGGTGTTTAAACATTAGTTAGTTCATAATCAATGAACTGCAGTATTTATTAAAATAGGACACTCAATTACATCTATACTTACGAGTATTATAAAAATGGAGTCGCTTTTCGTTTCTGTCTGTGTGGCCGCGTTGTTCTTCTAAACTACGCAACGGATTTTGATGCGGTTTTCACTACCATTTAGAGTATTTATTCCAGGAGGTTTATATGTATAATACATTAGTATTTAACTTATATATAATATGCCTTCATGTTTTTTCAAGCCGTAAAAACCGTGCGAAGCAGGGCCGGGTCACTAGTTGATGATATTAAATTACAAAAGGTATTTTGTTCTCCTTAAAGTGAATCAGCAAAGGATCTCATAAGTATAAGTTCGTTGGCATCATTTATTAACCTATGTAGTTTTATCAGGTAAGTATTAAGAACTAATTACTTTACATAGGTACGTTGTACTCGTATTAGGCTAGCTAACCAGATCTATTTCATCAATCAATTCGCGATATTTTTGCACCGTTTACTAACAGAGCCAAACAGCCAGATCTCAGCCATAAATTGGTTAATACGTGCCTGTGACGTCATATTCTCCGATCGCGTGTTCAGACACATTAGGAGCATACCTGCGCAGTTAGCTCGGGATTTTACCAAGGCCAGTTTGAGGTCCTGTTCGTATAAAGAAATATATATATATAATTATATTATTATTTTCGAAACAGCAGTTGTAGATCCTTCCTTACTGTATTTTTTAATTATTATAATTATGTGCGAGCAATGAATCAATGTTGATATCACCAAAACTATAAATACTAACCGTTACACTGAAAAAAAAAAACTATTTAATAGCAACAAGTATTTTAAAACTTCTTTTTTTAAATTATCAATGCATAGAATTCAAATAGTTTTTATTTTATTGAAAGCCATTATTCATAGTCTCGGAGACAGTAACATGTTTGTGACCCACCTTTAATAATTACTCGATAGTGTTTTGTTATTGTATCCCCATATTTACGTAAGTTTTTTTTTTTTGTTTTCAGATAGTGCGCCCAAAGGATTGGAGCCATGTGTTACTTCAGCATAATAGTGATAATATTCGATAGTTCTGTGTTGTGAAGTGGTCGTGAATTCTCCGACATGCATTGGAGGCGTGACATTCACCTGTTACTGCTGATCACCCAACTGTCCGGAGTCATTTTGGGTGAGTTTCTTTTTAACATTATTTACGGGGACAGTACATTCAAGAAGTATTAGACTATTACAATATTTGTGTCGGATGCTTTTTACTTTCAAATTTATTTCAGTGACAAATGGCGGAAAATTTCGAAAATTTTGTATTCATGTAGGTACTTACTTACAACTTATCGGTATCTTTAAATGCCTCAGACAGAGGCGGATTAAATGTCGAGAGCGCCCTGGCAAGCACCTCATCGGCGTCCCTCTGGTCTGGCGGCCGTATAATTATTATAAATTTTAACTTTTACTTAAATAATAATTAGCTGCGCCGCACGGTTTCTCCTGTGTGATGATCCATCCCGTGGAAAATCTGGGATTAAATGTGCAAATCTGGTTCTCCAGCTCCTCCATGTAGATATACATACCAAGTTTCATCGCAATCGGTTCAGTAGTTTTTCCACTGAAAAATCAGTGAAGTTCCACTGATTTAAGAGTACATCTCTATAGAATTAATTAATCTTTTATATTTTAATTTTATGTTAATTATTTTCTTGGTCTAAAATCTTACGTGCGCGCGCCCCCTTGTAACCTCGCGTCCCTAGCACGTGCCTAGTTTGTCTTAGGGATAATACGCCACTGGCCTCAGAGTTACTTTATTGCTCTGTTGTTGAGTAAAATATAGATATTTCTTCGACTTACTTCAGGCAGAACTCATTTCTTGTGCGTGCAAGCAGAAACTTTAATAAGGTGTGTGAACAGCATGACTTTGATCACTTTACAATAGGTGTGTCCGCGGCCAGAAAGTGCTTGAGCCTTAACTTTGTCACCTTCAGTGCTATTCTGTACAAATCTCACCGTGAAAACTTAGGTGAAGTGAGCGTGGAGTGAGCTCTAAATAGTGTCTATCCCTAGCATCAGGCATAATGACAACTCACTTCACCTAGGTTTTCACGGTGAGATTTGTACAGAATAGCACTGCTGTAGTGCTATTCTGTAAATATCTCACCGTGAAAACATGAGTGAAGTGATCTTAAAGTGAGCTGTCAATACTGTCAACCCCCTAGCATCAGGTGGAATGTCGGCTCACTTCACGCTCGCTTCACCTGAGTTATCACGGTGAGATGTTTACAGAATACTGATGCTTGATCCAGCCCAAATTATGTTAACCTGAGTACCACTTATATTACCACCATATTGTATAGTAGTATTGTATTGTCCTACTAATATAAGAATAAGAATAATTTATTGTATAAGAAATTACATTCGATGTGTTGTTTCCTGGAACTCACACTAGGATTCCCTGTGTCGTGAATATCCTACTAATATTATAAATGTGAAAGTTTGTATGTTTGAATGTTTGTTACTCAATCACGCAAAAACGGCTGAACGGATTTGGATGAAATTTGGTATACAGATAGTTTATAACTTGGATTAAGACGCGGGATACTTTTCATCCCGGTAGAAGTTCCCGTGGGATAATTTCCGACATTCACGCGGGTGATGCCGCGGGCAACAGTTAGTTATAAATATGAAAGGTTGTATGTTTAGATGTTTGAAAGAAAGAAAGAAAGAAAGAAAATACGTTTATTTGCGGTAAACATGACGCAAAGGACAAAAAAAATAAAATGAGCAATGTAAAAAGCAAGTTTTGGGGAAAATATGCGTCACATCTACGCAAAACGGCTACCGCTCAGCATAATGCCGCGACCATAACATAATGTTTGGATGTTTGTAACTCAATCACGCAAAAACGGCTGAACGGATTTGAATGAAATTTGATACACAGATAGTTTATAACCCGGATTAACACATATGATACTTTTTATCCCAGTAGTAGGTTCCCGTGGGATAATTTCCGACAACCATGCGGGAGAAGCCGTGGGCAAAAACTAGTATGTATGTTTAAAATATTAAGTACCTGGGCGACCGAGCTTATCTGGGGTGAAAATAGAGAAAACGAATTACCCCAGATATGAGACCTAGCTAGATCGATTTTTCGCCCCCGTAAACCCCTGTATTTCAACTTTGATCGAAATCGTTAGAGCCGTTTTCGAGAACGTGATTACAAATATATTTATAGAGATCTAAACAAATAATGCTCTAAATAATTTTAGCTTTGGCAGTTTATTGTTTTTGTTGGCAGTAGGTACCGTGTTGTTCACAGATTTCTTATAATATTATTTTGATAGTTATAATAATATGTGAATACTTGTAATTGGCTGTCAGTCGCATTTTCAATCTCTTAGTCTGTTTTGTGTAGCTGAGTCTTCCAAAGGAAATAAATATTTTATAAATAAATAATTGCGTCTCTTTTAAATATTCAATTTTATTAATGCTACACAGTGATGCCTGTTTGAATAAGTTATGCTCAGATAAACTATAATTTATCACTATCAAGTTCAAAATTAATAAAGCATACAGGTTTTAAAAATAAATTATGTCACTTCAAACTTTTCAATTTATAAAACTGACATTAATTAGCTATCGTGGTGTTGACATGATATAATACCGAATGAGTTTTATTGACACACTAACAGTCTCTTTAACTTTAAGTTACTCGAAAAAGATGCAACACAATATTTTTTTGATGATTCTTCTTTATCAAATATCAAGGCTGCTAAATTTTTATTAAAGTTCCTATTAATTTTATTTTGAACTAGCTTTTGCCAGCGGCTTCGCCCGCGTGGATGTCGGAAAATATCCCACGGGAACGTACTACCGGGAATTCCTTCTTTATTCCTTGTTTGCACTATAAACGGAACCTCTGTGCAAAATTTCAGCTTTCTAGGTCCAGGGGTTTAGGCTGGGCGTTGACGAGTCAGTCAGTCAGTCAGGACTTCTCTTTTTATTTATGTAGATAGATAGTTATATAGTAGGTATATAGATTTATAGACCGCATTAGGTACAAAAGAAATCGGGTGGTATCGTAGGAAACCTGGTTGGAACGAAGTTCTTTTCGCTGTATATTATGTAGGCACTAGTTTTTGCCCGCGACTTCGTCCGCGAAAATTTCTGGTTTCCCCGATCCACCCCGTCGCATCGCATCACCTGCCCATGCTATTTCTTCGTTTTTGCTTAGCCTTCTTTCTAACTTTTTAACCGACTTCAAAAAAAGGAGGAGGTTCTCAATTCGGTTGTTTTTTTTTTCTTTTTGCTCGGCTCCTAAGGGTCCTAGCGTAGTGTTAATAGGCCTTCCTCAAGAATTAGTAGCCCGCAGTTTTTTTTTCCATCAATTGTTTTTTCAGCTTACGCCAAATAATTAATTTTATAAAATTTGGCTACTTAGGTTACATTATTGCATTTTTCTTAAGGATTTATAATTTTTTGGAAAATAAATTATAGTCTATGTTACTTGCTGATAATTTAGCTTTCTATTGGTGAAAAAATGGTTAAAATCGGTGGAATAGTTTCGGAGCTTATGCGGTACAAACACACAAGCAAACAAAAAAATCTTTCCTCTTTATAATATTAGTATAGATTATTACAGAGCCATCTAGTATAAGTTTTTAGAAGCTAAATTCTTATTAATATCTCTGTATTAGAAAACTAAAACAAAAACTTTTGACACTTTTAAACTTGGAACTGATTTCTTCGGATATAACGTTTTTTTGATCCATGTGTCATGTTCGTGAACGGGCGCCGTCAGTTGGGACTGGTCGTCTCTTAGCTGCCATGGCTTATTTTTAATTTTAATATTTAATTAAGTTGTTTTAGTTTTTAACTTTTTATTACGGACGCTTTTTAACGTGCACGTCTTTCTACATTGTTCTCACATGTATATTTTCAACATGAACGATGTAACCAATATTTTGTAAAAATATTATGATTTAAAAGAGTGTCCGTGGAGTTTCTTGCCCGTTCTTCTCCATAGGGATCTACTACGCTTTGGAATGGGCAACTAGCTTCATCTTTCTGACTGACCGACACATTGACAATTCAAAAGTGCCTGTAATTGATTTATTTGAAATAAATGCTTTGAGTTTGAGTTGAGTTTGAGTTTTGTTTACAAGCTGCGTTTTAAAGAACTTCGTTTCAAAACCTAAAATGACAATTGTAACTTGTAAAGGAGATTTTAATAAATAAATCAATCAATCAACTAACAATAATACTGCTAATAAATAATAAATTAATCAATTATTATTGGGTGGGTTGGGTTTCTGATAAGTGATTGATTTATTAGATCTAAGCAGCCAGTTATATTACTAACACTTAGCCCTAATTCATAATCAATTACCTCGGTACTAATCGAACACACATAGGTCCTATTAAGTCCTATAACTAGATTAATCGCAGCTTACGACTGTTAGCCGTGGTCATAATAACTTTCAAAATGGTAGTGTTTACATGATGTAAACAATAATACTGCTGTTCACCCTGGTGATAGACTCAGAAATGAATTGGGATGTTGACTAAGATTTTTTTTAAAAGATTAGGTTAGGTTTTTTTTAAGGTCATTAAAAAATATTAAACATGTTTTTTTTTCTTTTTTTACGTAATCAAAAGATTACCTACGGCGATACATTGAGTTTTCATGTAGCATGACGTCATTTCTTGCCAGATTTTATACGTAGTTTGTTATAGTTGTGACGCAGTGAGCCCCCACTCCCCAACAATAATGCGTTTTATCCAAGTAATTTTTTATTGTCAATCAAATGAAGGGTCTGACTTACACAAGCCAACTTGCGTGGCGAAGACTTTACCTAGTCGACACAAATGTATGGGACGGCTAATTTTATTTTTCGCGATGACGATGTTGGTCCCGTGGAGAAAGTTGTTCAGTTTGATGGTCTGTACCACACCCTTATATTTGACCACACTTTCTGGTGCACCCTGTATACTACAACTATACTACAACCCCTTCATTTACCCAGAGCTCAGGTAAATAGGGGGTGGAGGGAGGTACTAGAGGGGTTCTATATTAATTTCCAGGAAACACACGGTACAGTATAATCAAGTAATAAAATTTACCAACGTAAGTGAAATTTAAATGTTGACAGTCATAAAATTAATTAATTTTGGCTACAATTAAAATAATAATCATAATATTATGGAACACTTGCAATATCGTTTAAGTATTTATATTAAAATTGATTGCTCTGGTAAATTAATTTGTGGTTGCATTTTAGAGAGCTATTAATTATGAAGCAAATATTTTAATTGATATTATTTTATAACGTCTTTACGGGGTTTATATTGCAATAAATGTACATTTTATATGATAACTAACTTCTTCCCGCGGCTTCGCCCACGTGGATGTCGGAAATTATCCCATGAGACTGTGCTACTTTTAAGCTGGTGGACTGATTTTAATTAAATAAATACTAAAATAAATATTACGAGTATCTCTAGATACGGACTCTGACTAATTATATTTCTAATTTCATAAATCTCTTAAAAAGAGGTAGGTACACAAAAATTTAAACAATCATGTGAATTTTAAAATCTTCCCTAATTTTTCCCCTTGGGAAAAGATTTTACAAGAATTATTTTTTTTATTTCTTAACTACCAAAAGCATAAATTAAAATGTTCATATCCCTAACTTAAGAAATGCTGTTCCCCATACAAACTTTTATCTCCTCTATCATCCCTATAGGATTATTTTTGAAACTAAAAGTAGCCTATGTCCTTCCCTAGGATGCCATCTATCTCCTTGCCAAATTTTATTGAAATCCGTTCAATGGTTTCGGCGTGAAAAAGCGAAAGACAGACTGAGTTTCTTTCAAATTTATAACATAAGTATGGATATGTTTACGGATTCCGTTTGAGGAGAAGACCGAATACATAATTGACACATTCTTTCTCTTGATACAAGCAATAATCAAATTGTATACAAAGTATTTGTTAATATTAATATTGGTTCACTGCGCCATTTATTGAAGAAGTTGTGAATCTGGGAATAAATTGGGAATTTTGTCATTAGATGGCGTTGTTAGTTGAGCGACGGGTTCTGAATCTCGGTGTTAAGAATTTCCGTCGCTCAACTAGGTCAGGATTATTATATTTTTTTTGGTGTGAGCAGCAAGCACTGTGACCACCTTGACCTCAGGATCCCCACGATCCATCAATTTTTGAAGCGCGGCTCGAAGCGTTTCTTTGATGCCGCCGCGAAGCATCGCAACCCTTTGGTTGTCGAGGCCGCGCGTTATACCCCCTCTCAAATTAGTAAGACTCGCCGTCCGCGTCATATTCTCACCGACCCTGATGACCCCATAACCCTCCTTCAGGAGAGTAGCAAGGCCACCAGTACGGTTTATAAACGTAGACCACCCCGGAATACATTCCGACCTCGCCGCCGAGGTCGCAATCGTAACCGCCCCCCCCCCTATCCCCTACTCGGTGAAGCTGTGCCAGCTGGGGGCACAGCTGAGCCTGTAGCACTTGTCCCCCCCGTCATGATCCAGCCTGCCCCGTCTGGCTGTCATATTATTATTAGCGACGTTCAGTCGACTAATAATTTACCTTAGTTTTAGGCCTGGCCGGGGGCTTTAAGTTCGCTTAAAGAACCCACAGGAAACGCCCGGTTGAGCAGTCTCGACCCTTAGTGGTCAACTGCGAGATGCCATATATAAAAAAAAAAAAAAAAAAAAAACAAGCACTGTGATTACTTTATTGTATTATACGCGCTTAGTACAAGTCAAGTAAGAGGGATGTGTGGCGTTACACGTATGGATAAGAATAAGAAATGAGTACCGGTGACTGAAAAGTTGTGCGGAAATCGGCTGTCATGGTATGGGCATGTGATGCGGAGGAGTGAGGAAAATGTCGTGAGGAAAGTTTTGAGTATGAATGTCGATGACTATAAGGGTAGGGGAAGACCAAAGAAACGATGGATGGATTGTGTGAAAGATGACATGGCTAGAAAGGGGGTGACTACCGAGATGACGAACAATAGAGAAGTATGGAAAAAAAGGACATGTTGCGCCGACCCCAAATAGATTGGGATAAGGGCAGGAGAATGATGAGTACAAGTCAAGTCCAGTGTTTTAATTAGCCACCCTCTCCAACTCTCCAAGTCGATCTTTGTTCAGTATTAGAGTGATATTTCTTATATTACGCTAAAAAAATACAAGCGAAAAACACCTTCAATTTCCAGACGAATTTTTAAATAAAAGTACCTATACAAAAACAAGGGGTCAATGAACAGCTTTATTTCAGTACATTCACTTTAAAGTACATGCTTTTAATTAATACTTTTAGTAACTTCAGCGCTTTAACTTTATTTGTTGCTGAGGATACATTAACTTTGAGATAAACAATAAAGATGATTTTCTTCATAAGTTTGCAAGTTTTTAACTATTGCTTTAGTTTGAAGTTCTTGTTGAAGTGGAAGGAGGAGCTCGTGGCTAAGTAATAACAGCCACACGGGTTGATCCATCAAGTTAAGCTTCGCTTGGCGGGGTTAGTCTGTGGATGGATGATCTTTACATACCGAGACTCCTCCATGCCTCGGAAAGCACGTTAAGCCGTTGGTCCCGGCTGTCATTCGTGGATCTTTGACAGTCGTTACTGGTTGTCAGAAGCCCGAAAATTTGACAACCAGTCTTAACAAGGGGTATCGTATTACCCAGTTACTGGGTTGTGGAGGTCTGATAGGCAGTCGCTCCATGTAAAGTACTGGTATTCAGCTGCATCCGGTTAGATTGGAAGCCGACATCAACATAGTTGGGAAAAGGCTGGGCAGACTGATTTAGTTTGAAGTTCTTGCAGTTGTAAATGTCTATGTTTTTGTATTGCAATTTAAGTTTTGAACAACTACTACAGATATGTATTTTTAGGGTTCCGTACCTCAAAAGAAAAAAACGGAACCCTTATAGGATCACTCGTGTGTCTGTCTGTATGTCTGTCTGTCTGTCTGTCTGTCTGTCCGTCTGTCTGTCTGTCTGTCTGTCTGTCTGTAACAGCCAGTTTGCTCCGAATCTAATATACCGATTAAGTTGAAATTTGGTACACTGAATTTCTGTGACCCAAACACGGACGGGTAAAGTAAATAAATTAAATTTGAATATAGAGGTCACTTTTGGGGGGCAAATAAGAAAATTAAAAAAAAAGGTTTGCAAACTACACCATGTGGCATATCAAATGAAAGGGCTTACAATGAGGGTCTCAAATATTTTTTTTTATAATTTTAAAATAAAACGTTTTAAAGTTATTTAAGAAAATACACGAAAATTTACCATCCCCCCCCCCCCCTTATCTCCAAAACTACCGAGTCTAAAATTTTTAAAAAAATACAGAAAATAGATCTTTACCTGTAGATTACAGGAAAACCTATAAGAAGTCTGTGGTCTTAAAATAACATGGTAAATCTATCAATATTGTGAGTACAAACTTACATTTACAGTTGGAATGTATGGGAGATGTCTTTCAACTACAATGTTAAGTTTGCTCTTAAGATAAATTCATCCCTACAACGGAACCCTTCATTGTGCGTGGTCCGACACGCACTTGGCCGGTTTTTTTATGTTAGATATATTTTATGTTTTTAAGCACTGGTTCGGAAGCTGTTCACTAAATCCTATTAAGCACCATCCAAGTAAAGACAGCACCGTGTTACCAAAATAAAAACCTGTGTGAAGGGTTTTAAGCTTCCTATTATAACCCAAGCTAAGAAAATACGTACCTACCTTATCTCTATTTCCACGTAAAAAGTTTTAAAAAGTTTTAAGTAAGTATTATGGTCGAGTTTCAATTGTACTTATCTACGAAAATTCTCCTTAAGATGAAGTAGACAATGACAAACACAGAAATAAAAAACAATTTTAAATAACGAATACACTGACATTTATAAACCGTTTCGTTTCATCGTAGCCATAGGCCGCCAAGATAACTAAAGACCTCAGGATAAATAAATGAAATCCCCACCTACATCGTCATACAAATAGGAGAAAGCTCCGTATACAGGGTGCAAGTTTCTGGAACGTTCAAGAGCAATAATCGCATGCAATAAAGCACTTTCAATTTTATTTCCATTCAAGAAGGCGATTATTGCATGCAAGTTTTGCCTCGTCTAAATACAGAGTTGCACGTCCTTGTACAATTAACTTGTTGAATTCAATTTAATTGAACGTCTTGTTTCGTTAGCTCATGTTTAAATGATAGAAAATGTTCATGCCAGAATTGAATGCGATGATTTTATTGTAGGTGCTGTGCCAGTTTTGAACGGTAACTAAATTGCAACAATATTGTATGTGTACGTCTGTTAGACGGCTCCAGTTAATTGCCCTTCAATTTTATGGTATGCCACAGGCAATAAAATTGTACCGTGTACATGGAGCTTATGAGACAAACAAAAGAACACATTGCCAACTTGTTCACGTTTGCCAATAGACAAACTTGACACTCACGTACATTCCTCCATGCAAACTTTGTTGAGCTTCTAATAAAATTTATTCGTACGTCTGTACCATTAGCAAGTTTTCACACATTCTGCTTAGTATAGGAGCTAATCTTCTTAATTTATAAGGTAATGTCGAATGATTTTAACGATTTTGATATAAAGGACATTGAAAATGAATTACGAGTATATTGGGATGATGAGGTTTAAGTTTTTTATTAATAGCTAGCGAATCCTGCTTTGCACCACAGAATAATAATATTACAGTAGTTTATCTGCATAGAAAATGGGCGAAACGACGCGCTTCGGTACTATATACCAATAGGCAACGGTTTGAGTGCGCGGCATTTACGCACGGACGGACGCGTATTTATCTACCGAGCGGCCGGAGGTACTTAATTCAAGGTGAACTACTGTAACTTTATTATTCTATGTTCCCAAGGTTTTTACTACTCGACAAAGCATCGAGATTTCATTACTATTTATATTTACGGGAGAAAAACTTGATTTTATAATCCTAGGTATAGATATGGATGCGGCGGGCTAAGTGATCACGACTACGAGTGAATAAAAGCTTCGAACCCATCTTATCGACATAAAAAAATTGCCTATAACTTGAATTTTGCTACCTAAGTTTCTATTGACTACTAAAGGCTCGTTAAGAAAAGATTTTTCCAAATAGGTACCTACCCCTAAGGGGATTTAACGGTGGATTGGACATTTTCTGCGAACGTGGTTACGTGTAATATTATATAGCCCATACATTCATGTTCGCATAACTCGTCAAAATGTAGGGAGCAGCTGATTTTTTTTTCGCGATTTCAGGTTTGGTCCCACAGTAAAAGTTGTTTGTTATCATGCGCACAATCATGTGTTTAGGTATTGGTCACTAATTACCAGTCACCCTATATAGTACATCGGTACTTTTAAAACCAGGCAAAGTTGCTGTCGTAGCATGTAAAGTCAGCGAAATTATTTATTAACCAACTTGACTCCATATTTAAATCATCTTTCTTTGACAGTTGTATGAAATGGCTATAACACGGCAAATTCACGTAGGGTCTAAAGAACAATGGCAGCTTTCCATACATCGTTTTATTTGAAATTAAATTACTACGTCTATATTATGAAGAATATCTTATTTAACTCAGCGTCATTTTTTGAGCTAGTTTGTGCAAGATTTTTTGTTAGAGAAGGCGAAGATTAGTACCTAGATATTCAGTTTTGAACTTTAGAACAACACAGGACAGAGCGTAAGATTCTGTCAAGACAACACTGTCATGTCAACGGTTGTCAATGTCAGCAGTCAAGTTTTATTTTTTAGACTTTGAATACTAGTCTTTCTAGTTCAGAATTGCCATAACATTCGAAGTTTGTCCTACTTTTTTGCAATATTCTTATCTTAAGAAGAACACAGAATAAACTTAGATATATAAAATAAACGTGTTATCTATTCATTTACTCCATGTAAAAATAATAACAAACTAAAAATGATAATAACACCACAGCAATTATGGTGTACCTACTATGTAGGAACACAATATAATTATTTACTTGGCCTTAGCTAGATAATATGATACTTAAAAAAAACATAGATAATTAATTGAATTTGTTTCTTTAAATGTCACTTTTAGACGTTAAAATTTATTTCAAATAAGATTTCGCCATTGTTCTTTGCTTAACAATTAATTTCCCTGACTGTACAGCACCGTCGCTGACAGAATAAGGTCCCATGTGATAGCAGACGACTTTATCTCCCAAATGGGCACTATTCCAAGCCCGAGGCTAAGAAATATTCCACTTGAAAAATCCGTTTAAACCCGAAACTCATGTCTTATATCGAATATTTCTTTCATTTTTTATCATTTAGTAGCCAGACTGGCGTTTTTGCGCATGCTCGTTAGCGCTTTTTTAGCGTTTAGTCGTCAGTAAGCCTAAGACGCTGGCTCGAGCAGATGGCTCGTGCCGGCGCGTCCCCCGTAACGTTGCGTAGCGTTGGAAGGCCATCCACAAGGTGAGCCGATGACATTGTGAAGACTGCAGAAATCCGCTGGATGCGAGAAGCACAGGACAGGTCGAAGTGGCGGTGCTTGAGGGAGACCTATGTCCAACAGTGGTCTTTCGGCTGCGATGACACCCAGATGAGATGACACTGACGTAAAAATAATTTGAGATAAGAATTGGTACCTTTAATAGGTGTAATTGAGAAAACTGAAAATCTCTAAAGGGGTCATTGTTCTCATCATTATCAACAATTTTTACTATGGTACCAACCGCGAAATTGCGAAAAACAATCAGCTGCTCCATACATTTTGTCGAGTTATGCTAACATAAAATGTATGGACCAGCAGATTTTTTTTTCGCGATTTCAGTGTCGTTTCCATAGTACCAGTTGTTTATAATGATGAGTAAAATCCCCTCTTGAGGAGTTCCTCAAGAGGGGATTTTTTCTTTCTGTTATTCCAATGAGGGTTTTCATGGAAATTCCCCACCGCCAGTTGGCGCCACTTTGACAAGAGGACTTCCATTTCGACAATGAATATAAAATAGATGATGACGTTTATCAATCATTCACGACTAAAGAAACTATAGGCGCTGTGACACTTTTGACAGGTGCCCGGACATGACGTCTCAGTGCTGCCACCTAGTGAACGTCATTTTAGAAAACCCCCCATTACACCTTTTTTTGTTGGTATGACTTTCATCAGGGATTCCGTTTAGAAGTATATTGCCTTGAAAGGTACAGTTCTGCGGGTATTCGATTTATTTTAACGCTTCCAGCATTCAAGCCTCGTGCATTTTATAGTATGAGCTTTCTAGTAGTTCACGTCAGAGGAAAAGTCTTACAATCACTCTTAACTCAGATAATTGGTTCCAGTAAGTTAAATTACATACTCTGTGTACAGTACTGAAATTAACCGCATCTGACAGCACAATTAACAGTGTTACTGATTTTTAAGTATTTATTCTATATATTTAGGTATAATATTTCGCGTCAAGAGCTTAAATTTTATCATAAACCTAAACAACTTCAGGTTTTTGATAAAAAAACTGGATTTTCTCAAGTTTATGATAGGTATGATAACAAAGTAATAATTATGTCTTCTTCTGGTACTTGATTAAAAGCCGATGTTTTGATCAAAAACATGATTTTGTCATAAACCTGCGACATATATATAGGTACATAAACAAATAAATTAAATTGAAGTATTTGCTCGTAATATCAAAATAACAGTTTTTTACTAAATACATAAGAAAGCATATCCTACAGTACTTTAACAAAAAACTAATTTTAAAATTTTTGTCAGTCTGTCTGTTTATTCCAGCTAATCTCCGAAATGGCTAGACCGATTTTGACGCGACTTTCACTGGCAGATAGCTGATGTTATAAGGAGTAACTTGAGCTACTTTTATTTCAGAAAAAAAAAATGCACGAAAAAATTAAAACCCATGAAATTGTTAACAAAATCTGATTCAAATAAGGAAGTATTGACATCCATGCGGGTGAAGCCGTGGTCAACAGCTAGTTTATGATAAGAATTGTGTGGTATTTTTTCTGAACAAGGGAAAATTGAAGCCAATGCAACTAATTTTAGCTCAACTTTGGAAAGAAGACGAAACCAAATTAATTACCGAACTTTTCTTCCAACCCTGCAAATGAAACGTATTTTTCTCTTTTATGGGAAAACTTGGAGAAAATCAATGGACTTACCGAAACTATTTGCGATGTCAATATGAAGCAAAGTTCTGGGTTCTGGCGAAATAATTAATTGGCTACTTGTGACGGGTTGCCCCTAGCAACGAGTAGATACCTAATGTTATTAAGGCACAAAAACCATGGTAATGCTACTCTTAGGACCTCTTAAAACTTCCTCAAGATTAATATTTATCAGGGGAAATATAATATTGATTGACCTTGATTGTCAGATCTTTTGTAGTCCTATTTGTAAAAAAGGGAAGATACAGGCACACCAACACACACACACACACACACACACACACACACACACACACACACACACACACACACACCACACACACACACACACACACACACACACACAACACACCTCCACACACACAACACACACTTTTTTTTTTTGTGGATGGGAAATCATCAACTGACTTCTCCCGCTCTGGGCAGAGCGGGAGGGCATGTCAGACTTACTGACTAAAACCACCCATGTTCCTTCAGTTGCCCGTGCCAGGGCCACGGTATCTCTTTCGAACTACCCGCGATCCCGGCGGCATCGGCCCAATTGACCCCGTCACTGCTGACATCTCTTTGAGGCGCGCGTGGAACACAACGCGCCGTCGACCCGGGCCTGGTCCTTACCGGACGGCGAGCTGCCCATTACTCGTCGTCCGCAAGCCCGCGCCTACGGTGGCCGGGAATCGGCGATCGATTCCCGCCGCCCAGGGCGTCTCCTACGGCGGCTAGGGGCGCGAGGGGGCGGCTGTTGCCTCTCCCTCACGCGTTCTGCTTCCTCCTTCGCGAGCATTTCTGCTTCGCAGAAGGAGGTGACGGCCTCCCATGCACTCTCGCTCCGCACCATGGCCTGGACCAGGTTTGGACGCGAGAGATGGCCGCCGCCGATCGCCTCCGTGAGAACACGGCGGTGCTCTGCCCAAGCCGGGCAGACCTCCACTGTATGCTCCACCGTGTCCTCCGGGCGATCCACACAATGGTGACACCCGGGCATATCCTCCCGCCTTATCCGAAACAGGAACCTCCCGAAACAACCGTGTCCGGTGAGGACCTGCGTCAGGCGGAAGGTGAGGACGCCGTGGCGCCTCTCCAACCACTCTTCAAAGAGGGGACTTATCGCCGCAATTGTGGCGTGCCCAGCGCTGGGTTGCGACAGTCGCACTCTCCATGTCGCCATGAAATCCCGGCGGAGCTCTGTCCGCTGTACCGTGATTACTCGCGGCAGCGGAGTTACGCCCCGGCATTTCGCCTCCTCGCGCCACTCCCACACGTGCGCAAGGACTTTTGCCTCCAGATCCCATGGCGGTAATCCGGCAAGAAGGCTCGCCGCCTCACGGGAGACCGTGCGGTATCCCCGGACTAGCCGGATGGCCATGACCCTCTGGGACGCGTTCAGCCGACGGGCCGGTCGCAGCCTCAGGGAACGCGCCCACACCAGTGCTCCGTAAAAGGCCATGGACTGCACGACCCCCGCGTAAAGGCTCCGGCAGGAGGCGTTTGGACCCCCCAGATTGCGCAGGAGCCGCTTCAAGGCAGCCCCGGCCCGCTCCAGTCTGAGAGCCAAACGTCGGAAATGCTCCACGAAGTTCCACCGGCTGTCGAGGACCAGTCCCAGGTACTTCATCGTCGACTCGACTCCGATGTGAACCCCTCCTACCGTTATTTGGGAACCCGACGGTGGCGCGTTCCGAGGACCATGAAAACACATGACCTCGGACTTGTGCAGGGCCACCTCGAGTCCCAACTACCGGATCCTCTCTACCATTGTCGCAACCCCGCGTGTCGCTAGTTCGGCCGCCGCCTGGTGCGACCTCCCTTGCGCCGCCACCTTGGACCAGCGTGTCGTCAGCGTAACATACAACGCTGACGCCGCTAGGGAGGTCGGCGCGCAGCACCCAGTCGTACCTAGTGTCTCACAGATGTGGCCCCAGGACAGATCCCTGTGGGACACCGCACGACATCTCTCGCAAGTTCCACTCTCCTTGATGACCGGAGTAGATGACGGCCCAGTCCGTCAAATAGACCTCGACCACTCGGCGGAGGCAGGTTGGCACCCGGTGATACCGGAGTGCCTCCCTGATGCAACTCCAGGGCAGGGTATTGAAGGCGTTGGCGATGTCTAGAGACACCGCCAAGACGACCCCACCCCGGGCCACAACATCCCTCGTCGTGAGGGCTCGCACGCGCATGATGGCGTCCACCGTAGAGCGCTCCCTGTGGAAACCAAACTGGCTCTCCGCCAAATCCGGCCCCTCCTGCACCAGCCACCCGACGAGGCGGTCTCCAATGACTCTTTCAAAGAGCTTGCCCACCTCGTCGAGCAGCACGATGGGCCGGTAAGCGGACGGAGAGTCCGCAGGGCGCCCCGGACACATCACACACTACCAACTCATTTTTGCAGCCCAATCACAATCGTACCCAATCATAATGTTAAATGCTTTTTGAATAAGCTCTAAATGTCGTTTTTTTTAGTTAAGGTAAGTTAGAATAATCGAAATAAAAAAATCGATCGTAGCAGGAAAGGATAAGAGTATGCTCAGAATACAGTATTAAACCACCAACGTTAATAATTTAAATGGAAATGATTTTGTCTTCATTCTTGGAGTCTTCATCTTCAGGGAGGAGCTCGTGGCTAAATAATAACAGCCGTACAGGTCGATCCATCAGGTTAAACCGCGCTTGCCGGGTTTGGTCCGTGGATGGGTGACCATCTTTACAACCGAGACTCCTCCGTGCCTCGGAAAGCACGTTAAGAGTTGCCCGGCTGCCATTCGTGGATCTTTGACAGTCGTTACGGGTCGTCAGAAGCCCGAAAGTCTGATAACCAGTCTTACCAAAGGGTATCGTATTACCCAGTAATTGGGTTGTGAAGGTCAGATAGGCAGTCGCTCCATATAAAAATACTGGTATTCAGCTGCATCCGGTTAGACTGGAAGCCGAACCCAACATAGTTGGGAAAAGGCTAGGCAGATTGATTGATTTTGTCTTTATTTAATTTACTCATCAGTGGGGTATAAAAGAAAACTGTCATTGACTATGATAATAATTTTGTCATCAACATTTTCTTTCAAACCTAAACTTAATCATGCAAATCTCAAGACTTCCCAAAACATAATTTCGCACATGCAGGCGGATCTTCAGAGCTAATTACCCACGTCACAAGAAAGTTTCCCAACATTATCGAATTTCCAGTTCTTGTGTGTTCACACTAGAACTTCGCCTGCGGGTGATAAAATTACCCACAATTTATTCTCAGAGACTAGCCATTTGCAACAGCCGCGCAATGCCTTCAAGAAGAGATTTCGGAGAATCTTTAGACTTTGGGCTTCAAGAATTTAAAGTAGGTTGCATCGTATTTTAAGGTCTTGCATACTAAATTTTGAGTTCTTGAGGCTTGATACGGCCAAAACATCAAAATCAAAAGTCATTTCTTTAAACTAGGCTGAGAATCAGCACTTTGCGAACGTCAAAATTACATAAGACAATCCCCAAAAAAGCGCAGTGCGTTTCTCCACTTCCTAGTGCTTTAGCCATAGCAGTAATAACAATAAAACTTCTATTGTGTATCGTTTTCGTATTCAAATGAAAAAAAAAAAAAAAATCTGACAACCAGTCATACCAAGGAGTATCGAATTATTGAGTTACTGGGTTGTGAAGGTCAGATAGGCAGTCGTTCCATGTAAAATACTGGTATTCAGCTGCATCCGGTTAGACTGGTAGCTGACCCCAACATACTTGGGAAAAGGCTAGGCAGTGTATTACATTACTGTTATTGGTTTCTATCACATTATTAACACACTATAATCACACTAATAATCACACTTAATAATAATATTATAAAGGCGAAAGTTTGTGTGTGTGTGTGTGTGTGTTTGTTACTTCTTCACGCTCAAACAGCTGGACCGATTTGGATGAAATTTTATATGTAGATAGCTTATACGCTGGATTACCACATTGGCTACTTTTTATTCCGGTCTACGTGGGTGAAACCGCGGGGCGCAGCTAGTGAAATATAAAACTACCTGTTGCAACAAAAGCGAGACAAAGTTTGAGCCAGCTCGTTCCACCTTTTGACGTTTCAGATTAAAATTTTGCACATTGTACTTCAAAGTTAGCCTCGAAGGATTGAGCTTCAATTAATTATCATAAGTTCATCGATTTAACGTCCACTCCTTTTCAAAGATAGGTGTACTGCTGTGTTTATGAAAAATTAATTTTATAATCAACTAGCTACAGTCCGCGACTTCGTCTGCGATCCAGGATGAAAAGTAGCCTATGTCCTTTTCAAGGGCATGGTTTACCCATGTGGCAAATTTCATCCAAATCCATTATGCTGTTTTAGCGTTTTCACGCTAAAACAGCATAATGGATTTATAATATATATATATTGTTAGACTTTCGTCTAACAATATATATATATTATAAATGCGAAATTGAGTTTGTTACACACATATATAGATTGTTAGATGATATGATCGTTTAAAAATGCGTACTTACATGCTATTGCGGAAATACTTATGTCACTACAATCACAGTCAAAATATACTTCAGCAATTTTTGAGGACTAAGGCCGAGATCTATAAACGTTACTTAGCACGTCATGCTTTGGCTTAGACATGTTACGGTCTCTATCTCGCACTTGTGTGCACAGTTTGACAGGTGTGTGCGACAGTGGCAGGAATAACGCTTAGCCAAAGTAGGTGCTAAGTAAAGTTTATAGATCTCGGCATTCAAGAACATGTCTGAGGAAAAGCGCCAGCCTAATAAATAACGTTTATGTTCCTTAGTCCTGAAAACTTACTGAAGTATGTTATGATTGTAAATCACTTAAAAACACTATATTTACCACAAATTCCAACTAAGATTACCTATCGTAAAAAGCAACCCACACCTACGGCAATGATCAAACTTGTTAGTTTGTTATATCAAAATAAGATACTGGTAACGCCATCTGTTATTTATTTGTGATACTATATATTTTGAATATGGTAGATTATGGTTCTTAATAAATATTTATTTGTTCTGTCTCAGAAAAACTAGTTTGATTTGATTGAAACAAAACATGAATCACTCGAATCAATCTAGACTTTGCTTTGTCTTTCCGCTCAAAAAAACACTGAGGTGTCCGAACTCTGCGGGACCGAACGCTTTTCTGCATTCATGTGTAACAATAGTATTGACTGGAGTAGCTTTTAGTCCCTCGTTTTTGTGGTCATACTGTTGATATCGTATACTCGTATGGTACACCCGATATACAAGGCGAATTTTGAAAAGAAAACATGAAACGCTTGACTATAGTGGTTATTTTAGATATCAACTCAGCCTATCGCAGTCCACTGCTGGACATACGCCTCTCCCAGGCTGCGCCACAACACCCTGTCCTCCGCATTCCGCATCCACTCTGTCCCACCCACTTTCTTCAGGTCGTCGGTCCATCTAGCTGGGGGGCGTCCCAAACTACGCTTACCAATACGCGGTCTCCACTCCAGAACTCAACTACTCCACTGGCATCGGTCCTTCGACAAACATGGCCAGCCCACTGCCACTTCAGTTTGCTTACTCTGCAAGCTATGTCGGTTACTTCGGTACTTTTCCGGATAACTTCATTCCTGATTTTATCCTTCAAAGAAACTCCGAGTAACGCCCGCTCCATGTTAGCTATTTTTAGGTTTTATTTTTATGTTATTGTTGTCAATCAGTGACACAAAATGAAGCATTAGGTCTTACCACAAAAATTTAGACACGTGTCTAATGTCAGTTTTACGTCAAACAACTGATAAACAGTTTTATGTGGTAATACGGTAACGGTCTTACTATAAAAGATTTAAACATGTTCAAAATGAGTCAAACTCCTTAAGCATAAAAAAGTAAGACACGCGTTGAACATGTTTGTAAATCTTTTGTAGTAAGGTAAGAAAGTAATTCTTTTATAAGTTTAATTACTATTTTAAGTTCAAACGTCTGCATCGTTAACTTTAGAGAGAAGATAGCAAAGTTCTTTTTTTTTCTGTTCATGATCCATAGAGGAGCTCGTGGCTAAGTAATAACAGCCGCACGGGTCGATACATCAGGTTAAGCGACGCTTGCTGGGGTCGGTCCGTGGATGGAAGACCATCTTTACATACCGAAACTCCTCCGTGCCTCGGAAAGCACGTTAAGCTGTTGGTCCCGGCTGTCATTCGTGGATCTTTGACAGTCGTTACGGGTCGTCAGAAGCCCTTTAGTCTGACAACCAGTCTTACCAAGGGGTGTCGTATTACCCAGTTAATGGGTTGTGGAGGTCAGATAGGCAGTCGCTCCATGTAAAATACTGGTATTCAGATGCATCCAGTTAGACTGGAAGCCGACCCCAACATAGTTGGGAAAAGGCTAGGCAGATTGATTGATGATCCAGACAATATTATTTGAAAATCTTTTCTTTTTGTTTGTATAGGTTTACATTCATTACAGTTCACAAAAAACACATGATTACATAATAAAAAAGTCACTGTGCATTATTATGACGAAAAAAAAATACTTTTAAACTTGGGGGTACAGGCCACCAAACTGAACAACTTTCTCCATGGGACCAACATCGTAATCGAGGAAAAATTATCAGCTGCCCCATACATTTGGGTCGAGTAGGTATTGAAGTTTTGTACGGGACAGCTGATAATTTTTTCTCAATTACGATGTTGGTCCCATGGAGAAAGTTGTTCAGTTTGGTGGTCTGTACCACACCCTTAAATTTGGTCACACCTTTCTGATACACCCTGTATAACGACATTTATACTGAAAACAGGATGCAAGCTCCGACACTACAACAATCCAATTTCCGTCACATACTGCTCACGGAATAAACAATGCATGGAATATGTTTAGCTGAGGAATTTTTAACTTTGAAATAAGGGAAATGCATGCATTTTCATAAAAAAATCATTAAAATGAAATCTAATCTATCTATATGTTATGGACCAGGTGATTAATGCGGGCATTATTAATAATGTACGAGCATTATGAATAATGTCTAGCTCTTTCGGGCTAAGTGATTAATTACAGTCTTAACTTCATTATTTGTACGGTCATTATTATATTGCTACATGACAATTGGGCAATTGGATAATAAAGCTAAATTTGATATATTTTATGTTATATTGTTAATACGACTTTCCTTGAGTTTTAAACGCAAAAACTAGTGAATTCTTAATGTAGAAGTCCTTGATAATTAATCCAAATAATGAGTCTGATTATTTAAATGGTTAAATATTTAGTTTATTTTAAGTTAAATGACAATAACAATAAAAAAAAAAGTAATTATATATGTTTGTATTAATCTGCCCAAAAGGTGATGGACAATATGTATAATGCCCGGTCAATTTGATTATTTGACTAGTTATTATCAAATTGCACTCTCATATTGGGCATTTTTCATAATGACCGGGCATTATGTATAATGCTCAATTTATCACTTGGTCCATAACATATACACGTACATTAACATTAAACTTACAAACATAAAGAAATCACTGTGCGAAGCAGGGGTTGGTCGCTAGTAGCTTTTGATTTTTGTCTGAATTTCTCTGAATTGTCTGAATTGAATTGAATTGATTGAATTTGTCTGAATTGAAGGTGGTGCTAGTAGTCACGTTAACATCGAGTCGTATTGAAAATTATTTAAAAATAGTTTATGTTAAAGTTTAATGACAAAACCAAGTGTATTTGTGAAAGGACACATTGATAAAGCAGAGACATTGTTATCAGGTGAACCTATAAACAATCAGCTGTGATATCAAAATAAGCAAATTGTGTGCATGAATAGTGTTGAAACTTTTTTTCGGAAAATTGAAAACGTATTTTAAAGTACATGTTTTGTGAAGATAAAAACGAAATTAGTAATAGACTACATATTCTGTAACAAACATAAACAAAAGTGAAAGTGAAAAGAACTGTGACTGCAAACAAAAAGGCAATTCAAATTGAAATCGTTACGTAACTACACCACAAAAAAAATAAAGAAATTGGACTTTGAACCCAATACACATCATATTTGACGCAATACACATCTAGAAGCTAATGCTTCCTTATTTCGTCTATAGTTGCGTTCAAACCCCGCTTCTAACATTGTCTTTTTAAAGGTTTGCTTTGTTAGTTTATTACAATAGAATGAATTTCTTCGAGAATATTACTCTGCGACGAACCCGTACGAAATCACTGTCAGAAATCGATATCAGCACTAACGACGTCAGTTGTAACAACACGACACTAGATGGCACCACCAACAGCATGCCAAACATATCGGATGACGAGGAGAATGATAAAGTACAAGACTTACAGCGGGAAATCGGAGAACTAAAGTCACAACTTTTGGCAGCCCATGACGAGATAAACAATTTGTCAATAGAAAATAGCGAGTTAAAACAGACCATCAATACTTTAAATAACAAGTATCAACTAGTGAAAAATGCAACAAGGAAATTAACCAGCGAAATTGGAACCCCTAAAAAGAATGTGAGATTGGCTACGCCCTACAGAGAACAAAATTCTACAACTAACTTGGACCTAACAAAAAATACCGTACAAGGAAGCTACAAACAAGGATCTACACCTAATAGAGTAAAAACTGCATTGAAGTTTGATAAAGAAACTATTGGAAGTCATCAGGAAAATGATAACAACTCTTCTCAACTGCAAGTCAAGAAAAACAAATTGTGTATAATAAGTAGTAATAAGACTAACAATGTATTGTCCATAGCACACAACGCCTTTCCGAACCATCAGATATGCCACTATATCACAACTAACTGTGGAGTGAGTACGCTTGTTAATAATCTAGACTCAAAACTAACTAATTATACTATGCAAGACTATTGTGTAATTCTTATAGGTAGTGAAGATTTTAATAAAACTAACAACTATTCAGACCTCATTTGTCACATTAGGGAAAACCTTTTAATGTTATCTCACACGAATATAATTCTGTGTCTGCCTACATATAAGTGCAATGAGTACTCTAGTATGTTCAACTGGAGAATTGAAATGTTCAATAGCTTACTATATCATGACATACAAATTTATGACTATGCGGTAATATTTGACTCTAATTTAAACTTATTATATGATTGTACCATGTTTTCAAATAACAATGGTAGATTAAACAATTGTGGAATGAGAAATATTTTTGACAATTTAAAACATAATATTAAGGACTACGACAATTCAAATAATATAATTCCCGAAACTAATCCTGAAATTCAAAATTCCTCAAGGAGATCAGATTTTTTTCGTATATAAAAGTATAAACATTATTCATCAAAACATAAATGGACTTGCTAGGAAAATGGATTTATTATCTATATCTCTGTCATCACTCCAAGACGCCCAAAATCCAGTAGATGTCGTATGTCTCACAGAGCATAATATGCTGAATACTGATACGGATTTAATCAATATTCCTAATTTTATTCAAGGGTCCTTCTTCTCAAGAAATAATCGCCGAGGGGGCTCATGTATCTTAGTACGCAATAATCATGCGTTTAAACCAATTACTACACTAAAACAATATTGCGTCGAAGGCGTTCTGGAGTGTTCAGGCATCGAACTTTTAAATCATAATATTTTAATATTTTGTATATACCGACCACCAAGGTCAAAAACAGATGACTTAAACACATTTTTCGACACTTTAAACCGACTACTTGGTAAGTACTGCTACAGTAAAAAGAAAATAATACTTTGTGGCGACTTTAACATAAATATATTAAACAAAAATAAAATTACTACTATGTTTATGGAAACACTAGCTTGTCACAACCTACAGTTAGGATTATTTGAACCAACAAGGTCTATAAGTGGAGCATGCATTGATAATTTCATGTATAACATTCGTGGATGTAAATGTAAAACTATGGAGTTTGCCTTATCTGATCACATGGCACAATTGCTAACCTGTCCCGTAAAACTTAGCTGCTCTCTAAAACATTGGTATGTAAAAAGACGAGATTATAGTAAAGATAATATTAAGAAATTTAATGATTGCATAAATTCGACTTCGTTTAATGACGTATTTGAAAATAATGACCCAAAGGAAGCTTTTGACATTTTTTATGATTTATTTACTTTATTTTATAATTTATGTTTTCCATACATTCGAATTAAAAGATATTCTCAAATACGACCCCGGTGGATGACAACAGGAATAAAAAAATGCTGCATGCGTAAACAGCAGCTGTTATGGAAGTATCGTAAGAATCGAAATATCAAAAACAAAACCAATTTTAAAAACTTTGCGAGTAGATTACAGCGTGTTGTTAAACTGACAAAAAAGTCTCAGAATAATTACTTTATCCATACAGCTCAAAACAAATGTAGGGCTACTTGGAACGTTATTAGTAAAACAATGTGTAATGTGCCAAAATGCGAAATCAATAAAATTAATATAGACGATAAACATTGTACTGATGATCCGCAGACCATTGCAGACTGTTTTAATAATTTTTATATAGACCAAATAAACGGCAATACAAGTTGTACTAATAAAACAGAGACCTTACCTAATCACTCGAAAACATTATTTATGTCTCCAACTACACCCCAAGAAATACACAAAATAATTTTAAACTTAAAAAATACCAACAGTACTGGATATGACAGTGTATCGACTAAAATTTTAAAACAAGTGCCAATTAAAATATCCTACATTTTAAGTCATGTCATTAATCTGTCGATCCTAAATGGATACTTTCCTGATAAACTTAAATTAACAATCATTAAACCTCTTTTCAAGAAAGATGATCCCTACAATATGAATTGTTATAGGCCCATAGCACTCGTACCGGTGCTCTCTAAGGTCTATGAAAGAGTTATTTATGACAGGATAAATAACTACTTTGAAAATTTCAATTTGTTTGCTAAAGAGCAGATAGGCTTTAGGAAACATAAAACCATTAATATGGCCGTCTATGATTTTCTGACCACAGTTATGACTAGCCTAGACAATAAAATTCCGGCGTGCGCGTTGTATATGGATCTAAGTAAAGCCTTTGATTACGTGGATCACCAAATTCTGTTAAACAAATTATACAGGTATGGAGTTCGGGGCACTTCATTACAGCTGATAGCTTCTTATCTTACCAACAGAAAACAGTCCACATTAGTTACTCGAGTATGCACCAAAACAAGAACAGAAATTAACTACACTTCAGAATACAGAGAAATCAAACAAGGCGTCCCACAAGGAAGTGTTGTGGGCCCTCTGCTATTCATCATTTATATAAATGATCTTCCCAAAGTAACTAACCACCCCACTATACTTTTTGCAGATGATAGTACTGTCGTTTTTACAAGTAAGGACAAGTTATCTCTAGAACAAGATATAAACAGCACTCTAAGTGATATTATAAAATGGCTAACTAATAACAATTTAAAAATGAACTTTGACAAAACTAAAATTATGATATTTCGCAATCGTAAAGCCCAATTTACTGACATTAATATAGATTACACAGGGAACAAAATAAATGAGACAGCAACTACAAAATTCTTAGGCATGTCAATTGATTATAATTTGAACTGGAAGACGCATATTGATACTTTAATTCAAAAATTAAATAAGCAATCATACGCCCTACACATGCTGGCAAAAACGGTAGACACTTCTGCTGTACTTGCAGCATACCATGGCTACGTGGGATCCTTGATAAAGTATGGTATTGTATTCTGGGGTCATTCCACCAATAAGGACATTGCATTCAAGGCGCAAAAGCGGTGTATTAGGGGTATGTTTAATATCAACCAGAATGATAGCTGCAGACCATATTTTATCAAATATAATATATTAACATTGCCGTGTGTCTACATTTATGAGATTGCTTGCTTCGCAAGAACTAACAAACATCTTTTTGATAAGTACAGAAGTAAGCGGCATAGTGATAAGATTTGTTGTAGGTCTAACAAGACGGCCTTATATGCCAGAAGCATTTTCAGTATGGCGCCGCGTATATATACAATCACTTACCAAAGTCTATACTAGAAACTCTATCCATCGATGAATTTAAAAAGAGATTAAAAAGATTCTTGCTATTTAAATGTTATTACAGTATTCATGATTATTTAACAGAGGATGTAAGGACATATTGTTCTCAGAAATATTATTGTTGATGTGACATGTGATTAATCCACTAATTAGTTATCATTATTATTACTTTAACATTTATTTACAAATATATCTTGACATTTTCATTTAATACATGACATTTTGATCTTTAAATTATTCTAGTGACATTAAAATTTGCTAATGTTTAATTATTATTTGCCATGATGAAATTATCAAAATTGTTATTGCCTAATTATAAATTATTATTGCAAGTAATTGTAAGTATAACAATGTGATACCTACAGTTTAAACCTTGACATTTGCATGCCTCAAGGCGTAATATGGTTGAACTATGCTCTATTTTTAACAACTTTATGTAATTACCCATATTAGCAAATAAATGAATTTGAATTTGAATTTGAATTTGAAATTTTATTTAGATCGCTACGGACATTCGATGTCAATATTCAATCAGTTGTTGACCTTCTTAATCTGTATTCTCTAAGGGAAAATTCATGTCAATCTGAAATAGTAATTGTACAATATCGGTACAAAGTGCCTCGCCTCAAGGTGACTGTAAATTATGTACTAATTTATGAACCCAAAACCCCAGGGGTGGGGGGGGGGGGGGGGGGGGGGGGTTAGTTGCGAACTTCATAGGTTCACAACTACTGATGATGATTTTATTCCATCGCATGATGTTTTTTTACGTTTATATATAAATGATATAAGCTTATATACCTATTATATAAAGGATTTTTCCTTATGTACACCCAGGTGTACATTCGACCTGCAAAGGGTATATCTAGCTAAAGATCACAATATAGGAAAACCTGTGACTTAGGAGTCAGTATTCTATAGAGAACATAGTATCAATCATTTGAAAAATTGAAGCATATTATACGTACCTATAGTTATTATGTATAAACATTATTTTTCATACACTATCTCGTTATTATGTATGTATGTTATCTATATATTGACCGGACATGGTAAACAAATAACAAAGTGTTGATTTAACCGCTGCGAAGTAGGTCACGGTATAACTTTCACAAGTAAACACATATCTTTTTACAAGCTTTTTTATAAATTTGATTTTATGTAGCTGAATCAATCAATCTGCCTAGCCTTTTCCCAACTATGTTAGGGTCGGCTTCCAGTCTAACCGAATGCAGCTGAATACAAGTATTTTATATGGAACGACTGCCTATCTGACCTCCACAACCCATTAACTGGGTAATACGATACCCCTTGGTAAGTCTGGTTGTCAGACTTTCGGGCTTCTGACGACCCGTAACGACTGTCAAAGATCCACGAATGTAGCTGAATATTCATCTATATGTATAAAAAGAGAAGTCCTGACTGACTGACTCATCATTGCCCAGCCCAAAACTTTGAACCTAGAAAGCTGAAATTTTGCACAGGGGTTCCCTTTATAATGTAGACAAGGAATACGGAAGGAATTCCAGGTGGTACGTTCCCGTGGGATATTTTCCGACATCCACGCGGGCGAAGCCGCTGGCAAAAGCTAGTATCATTAAATTGTGGTTTCGATTACCTAAACATAGTGTAAAAATGTTCGTATCTGCTCCGATACTTTTTTTGGATACCAGACTTCATACAGAGACTGGTTATAACACTAGTGGTTATATAATTGTAATACGCTATTTTTGTATACGCATGGTGTTGTTTGTAAGTGTTTGATTGTTCAACCATTTTGTTCAATAAATCTTTTATTTATTTATTAGTATACTTTTCCCTACCTTCCTAAAAGCTGTCAGATACAGAACAAGACAACACAGATTCCTGTCAGATTACAGAACAAAACAAGACAATACAGATACAGGACAAGATACAGTCCTGTTACCTATCTGACAGTTTTTAACAAAACTAAGGGTTGAATCAACGCCAGATGTCTTTATCCGAGGAACGATTTTGAATTTTTGACCGTTTTTCCATACAAAGTCTATCAAACGTCAGTGTTATTCCTTGGATGTAAATTATCTGACGTTGGAAAATCAGCCCTCCGTAACTGGCTTTTTTCATGTCTTCAACTTCAATTTAGATAGCAATTTTGTTGTAATGCATAAAAAATAGTTTTA
Organism: Cosmia pyralina; assembly: GCA_946251885.1. Classification (NCBI taxonomy): domain Eukaryota; kingdom Metazoa; phylum Arthropoda; class Insecta; order Lepidoptera; family Noctuidae; genus Cosmia; species Cosmia pyralina. The sequence goes on from OX276346.1 coordinate 22,545,162, forward strand.
TTTTTTTTTCTCAAAACCAAGCCATATTTTTGCACTTATCATTACAGGAATAGAGAGTAATAAAAAAACCGATTACTAGACATTTTCTGTATTTTTTACGGTTCTGTACCTCAAAAGTAAAAAACGGAACCCTTATAGGATCACTTCTGTCTGTCTGACTGTCTGTCTGTCAGTCTGTCAAGACCTTTTTTCTCAGGAACGCGTGAATGTATCAAGTTGAAATTGATTTCAAATACGTAAGTCTATGATCTCTTGAAGTCCTAAAAAACTCAAGCTTCTAAGTCAACGCAATAAAAATATACGGTCATTTATGCGACATATTTTGATAAGCCCAAGTAAATCAAAACCTATCGGATACTTCCCGTTGTCCTAGAATCATGGAATTTGGCAAGAAGCAAGCTCTCACAGTACAAATAATGGAAAAAGTCCGAAATTGTTCATTTGTAATTCTATCATATAAAAAAAAAAATCAGCTCTGTCAGACTATCATGACCCTTTTTCTCAGGGACGCGTAAAGATATCAAATTGAAATTAATATCGGATACGTAAGTCTATGGTTCCTTAGAGTTCTAAAAAAATCAAGCTTCTAAGTCAACGCAATAAAAAAATACGGCCATTTTGCGACACATTTTGATACTCGTAACTGTCGCAAGTACTCGTAAATCAAAACCGATAGGGTACTTCCCGTTGAACTAGAATAATGAAATTTGGCAAGAAGCAATGTCTCCTAGCACAATTAAAGGAAAAAGTCCGAAAATGATTAATTGGTAGTTTTATGACATAATTTTTTTTTTCCATTGTTAAGTTTGTTTTTGGGATAAATACTTTTCAACTACGGAACATCATTGTGCGTGTTCCAACACGCACTTGGCCAGTTTTTTTTACAATCATCTTCGATTGTAAAAGAATTCAATAGATCTTCAAACTTCAATATTGACAAGAGTGACTCCGGTTTACGGTACGTTATATGAAGAAAAAAACCGGCCAAGTGCATGTCGGACCACGCATAATGAAGGGTTCCGTAGTTGGGATGAATTATTCCAAGAACAAACTTAATATTGTAGTTGAAAAACATGTTCTTCCATACATTCCAACTGTAAATGTAAGTTTTTACTCACAATATTGAGAGATTTACCATGTTATTTTAAGGCCACAGACTTCTTATAGGATCTCCTGTAATCTACAGATAAATATCTATTTTCTGTATTTTTTTCAAAATTTTAGGCTCAGTAGTTTCATAGATAGGGGGAATGATCAATTTTCGTCTATTTTCTCAAATAACTTTAAAACAATTTATTTTAAAATTTAAAAAAAAAAATTTGAGACCCTCATAGTACTTAAGTCCTTTTATTTGATATGTAACAGGGTTTGCAAAACTTTTTTTTTAATTTTCTTATTTACCCTGCAAAAGTGACCCCCATTTTCAAAATTCATTTATTTACTTTACCTGTCCGTGTTTGGGTCACAGAAATTCATATGTGTACCAAATTTCAACTTAATCGGTCCATTAGATTCGGAGCAAATTGGCTGTGACAGACGGACAGACAGACAGACACACGAGTGATCCTATAAGGGTCCCGTTTTTTCCTTTTGAGGTACGGAACCCTAAAAATGAAGTGGATAGTATATTTGTTAAGTTGAATGTTAAGTTATTTTTGTTTAATTTTAATATACCTTAATGTTTGTTTTTCCATATTAAACAAATTAAATTAAATGAAGAAGTAGAAGTTATCGAAACTATCAAAATTCGAGTTATCAAAATTGCCCGCATAAAAACCGTATTACGTCTTCGCTAAAAACTAACGAAGAAAAGCTTTCTCAGATTATTCGCAAATTCCCCACGCTCACGAATTTTCTTTTATTCCTTCTTACTTATCAACTCCCTAAGTACATAATAAAGTGTTAATATTTCGAACAAAAGTTAATCCAGACTTTTTTTATTTTCTTTTAAAACCGTACTCTCCCGTATCCTCATTTCAATTAGAGTGAAAAGATACTGCGACTGAGTTTTAATTGTCCGCCCGAGTCAAGGAAATTGGGTACCTATTATAAAAGAAGGTATTGTGAGCAAATGGGTGACATTTGCTTAATTATTTTTTTAAATTATAAATGAACGTTGTACATTTTTATAATGTGATTTTTTGTTTTATGAAGCGCGAAATTATGCGCGTTCTTTTCTGATAGTTTTTTTGTTTGATTTTGCTTTATACTTTTCATTAGTTAAGTCAGAGAAATGAAATGTAAAGCAAATTGACTGTCAACTTTATTAATGGATGGCTATACGAGTAGGGGAAGACCCAAGAAACGATGGATGGACTGTGTGAAAGATGATATGGCTAGAAAGGGAACGACTACCGAGATGACAACTAATAGAGAAGTGTGGAAAAATAAGACATGTTGCGCCGACCACAAATAAATTGGGATAAGGGCAGGAGAGTGATGATGATAATATATAAATTACAAAAATATGAGATACTTTATTATAAAAATAAGTTAATATGTGAAAAAAAAATTATAACAGCACGTCAAATAACCCGCCCCTAACTGTTCCTGGCGCGAAGGTGCCCATAACACTTGCAGCGTTGCCACGTTGTATGGCAATGGCTAACCTTTGCACCAAGAACGAGCCGGACCGGGAGTTACCCGTTTTCTCACAAAGCTTATGTCCTATCTCACCAATGAGCTTCTTGGCCTCAGTGCCCCAACAACCCATGGTTTCAACTGCAATGGGCACAAAATGATAACGGGTCGTCAATGGAGCGTACTTCAAACTCTTCCTTTCAGCGGCGTCTTCCGCTGCTGCCGACGGCGAGAGGACCGTGCGACCAAGGTGGCTGGCGGCAACAGTGCTGACGCAAGTTGCGTCCCAAATTAGGCACTTGCCGTTCCTCCAAGGCACCAGAGTCAACCCATCCGGCCTCTTGCCGTCAGTCCTGCACAATCCCGGAGGCTCCAGCATGCAGGGAACATCTGCCGACACGAATGCCCTCCTTACAATATCATTGAGGGCATGGTGACGCGGGAACCTCCCCGAGCAACGACGACAACTCAAAGCGTGATGGCCATCGGCCTCCACCATGGAACCGCAGGTGCATCTATGGGGTTCACACACCTTGCAGCCCAAGCGGAGGGCCACCGCCACACGCAAAGAGTCGTTATCAAGCAACGTGCCCAGGTGAGGCGATGGAAGCGCGTGCAACCATGCCCCCGATTCCGGTTGCGATACAGCCCAGAGTCTGACTATCTAGTCAGACTGTCCTCGGGGGCTGATCTCAGCCCCCGAGGACTCCACCAACATCTGTTTCTGGATCAACGTAGACGAGACGTCATCCCAAGCGCGCTGCGCATGTGTTGAGGGCAGACCAAACTGACCCGGCATCCAACATAAAAGGTATGTTTGCCCCGTCACCATTGGAATCTAGAATTACAGACAAATGTCATTTGTCTGAAATCGCCATAACACGGCAAGTTGACGTAAAACGTTAATTTGCCTGACTGTACATTTCTCCTAATTTGTGAGGATTTCCCACTGTAATTTTGGGAATAGCGAGTGCAACAAACAATATTTTCGGAAAATATTTATTTCTGACTTACATCTATTTCACCCTCAAAACAAAACCCGTTCATTTCAACTGAAATAGCAAAACATATATAGAAACGTAACACTGAATCTGATAGTCCCATAACTACGAAGAGTTCCGGTCTCTTTGTGCCAGACACTGAGACGGTAATTAGATTTTCCGAATTACTTCCACAGAAGACTAGAAGTTGCTTGAAGGTTGCAGGTGGGGTTCGCTTTAAAAGTTTATTTTCGCATCCCGCGTTTCTAATGGAGAGAAGGATCTATCTAATAATATGCTCAAGATGTTCGGGAAGCTGTACTTGTTCCTTGATGGTAATGGTTAAAGTTTTAGTGGAATTCTTGGATGTTAAGGATTTTGGGTTCTTGTCAATTTGTCTGGGCCTATAAAGTGTCTTTTTTGGGTGTTTTAAGAGGCGACTAGGGATGTTATCAAAAGGATGTATTCAGCGATATATTAGGTTGGGGAAAAAGTCTTTTCGCATTATAATATGTATGAACTTAAAATAAAATCTCTTTGGCTATACTATTTGTATCTGGCTGGTTTTGGTATCATTGAAAGTTTAAATTTTAAAGAACATAATTCAAAATTCAAATTAGGAAAATATGTGGTTTTCATTTGTTTTTCGTACTGTCAAGATGTGTGAATCTAATGAAGAAATTCGATACATTTTAAAATTTTACTACAAAAAAGTTAAAAATGCAACGCAAGCCGCGAAAATAATTTGCGATGTTTATGGACCCAGTACAGTGTCTGTGAGAGTAGCACAAATTTGGTTTAAGCGTTTTCAATCCGGATATTTTGATGTCAAAGATGCACGTCGCTCTGGTCGCCCTATTACGGATAAAATGGATGCCATTTTTGAAAAAGTGGAGCAAGATCGGCATATCAGTAGTTACGACGAAGCTGAAGAACTAGAAATTAACCACAAAACAGTTTTGGCGCATTTGAAAGAACTGGATACACAAAAAAGCTCGATATTTGGGTACCTCACGAGCTCACTGAAAGAAACCTAATGAGCCGTGTACTCATTTGTGATTCTTTATTACGACGTAATGAAACCGAACCATTTTTGAAGAAGCTGATAACTGGTAATGAAAAGTGGATCCCATACGACAAGAACGTGCGAAAAAGGTCGTGGCCAAAGACCGGTCAGGCTTCACAGACTGTGGCGAAACCCGGGTTAGCTCGCAACAAGGCGATGCTGTGTGTGTGGTGGGATTGGAAGGGCATTATTCATTATGAGCTGTTACCACCAGGCAGGACCATCGATTCTGAACTCTACTGCGAACAAATGATGAGATTAAAGCAAGAAGTTGACAGAAAGCGGCCGGAATTAATCAACAGAAGGGGTGTGGTTTTTCATCATGATAACGCTAGACCTCACACATCTTTAGCCACTCAGCAAAAATTAAGAGAGTTTGGCTGGGAGGTGTTAATGCATCCGCCGTATAGTCCTGACCTTGCACCTTCAGATTTCCACCTGTTTCGGTCTCTTCAGAATTCTTTAGGCAGTGTCAGGTTAACATCACGAGAGGACTGCCAAAACCATTTGTCGCGGTATTTTGATCAGAAGTCCCAAAATTTCTATAGCAATGGGATCATGTCCCTACCTACAAGATGGCAAAAAGTTAACCAACAAAATGGTACCTACATACTTTAGATAAATGTAAATAATGTATATTAAAAAATGTTTTGAATTTTCTTAAAAAATGCGAAGAAACTTTTTCCCCAACCTATTATTTATAAAAAAACATTTACACACTAAAGGCATAGACAAGCAAGTGATGTTACGTCAGGTCGGGTCGGGTAAGAAAGAAGTTTTTAACCGACTTCAAAAAGGAGGAGGTTCTCAATTCGTCGGAACTTTTTTTTTTTTTCTTTTTTTTTTTGTGTATGTTCCCCGATTACTCGAAGATGGCTGGACCGATTTGGATTTTTTTTGTTTGGTTCGAGAAGGTATACATCACAGTTGGTACCATATAAAATTGATTACCTTTGCTTCGGTAGTTTTTGAGGGGTTTGACGCATTTGGTGCACTTCTCAACTTGTACACCATGCTCAAATGGTGAACTTAGCAACTGGTGCACTTCTCATATGGTACACTTCGCAACTGGTACACTTCTCAATTGGTGCACTTCGCAAAAGGAGCACTTTTTAAGATGAGTGGAGATTTGGAAAAATTGTCTAAAAATTAAAGAATCTTTGGTTTTGCGTAGGTAATTTTCTTAAAAATACAATCAACAAAATAATTTTAATTAAACTCTACATAATCACTATAACATTTGTATTTTTTCAAGAATAAAAAAAAAGTCACTCGGAAATAATAAAAATATAATTATGTAAGAAAAAATTAGATTTACAGCAAAAAGTTATCATAATAAAGAATTGTATATTCAATACTGTAATGTATGGCCAGTAACATATCTGTCATGTCGGCGGGCTGTGACAGCTATGCTGCTGTCATGTCTGTCTCCATTAAACTGAGCTACTGAAATCACCTAGTTATTCATATATCTCAAATACGTGGTTTAGTGTTCATGATGGATGAAGAGGACGTTCGATTTGATACAAATCAAAGGGGGAATATTACTCTTATATGTGGTGAACATATACACAATAAAAAGAAGACCAATAAAAGGACTACTTTGTGGACATGTGTAAACAGGAAACATTGCAATGGTTCAGTTACCTATGATGAAACAAGGAAAATTGTTATAAGACAATCTGCACATACTTGTGACGGGCAAGACAATACTACAAATAAAATACGTAATCATATATCGTTTTTAAAAAAGGCAGTATGCAATGATTTTAGGCCTGTCCAAAAAATATTTGAGGAGAATGATATAAAGTTACGCAGAATTGTTGAAAAAAAATATCATTTTTTATTACCATCATTTCATTCCGTCAAGGACACATTATACAGGGCACGCAAAAAATTTCTAAAAACATGCCTATTACACCATAGTTCTCCTGCAGATGTACATATACCTAACGCTTTAGGTAAGAATTTTTTTGTGTGTGAGGACGGAGAAGAGGAAAAAATTATAATATTTGCCACTCGCATAGCAAGAAGACTAATGAAAGCGCCTGGATCGTATTACGCAGATGGTACTTTTCAATCAGCTCCACGTCCATTTTATCAGGTATACACTATACATCTGGATGTGAACTCAAACGAACAGGTTACTGGTATAATACCTATAATTTATGCTTTACTACCTAACAAAACACAACAAACATACACAAGGCTCTTTTCAATATTGAAAAATAAATATTAAAAAATTTAAATCTGATTATGAAATAGCGCAGTTGAATGCAGTTAAATCAGTTTTTCCGGCTGTAGAATTGAGTGGATGCTACCGTCATTTTAACGCCGCTATATGGAAAAAAGCTAAAACAATCAAATTGCTGAGCACAACAGCTGGGCGGAATACCGCCAGGTTGTGCTCAATTATAGCACTAGTACCAGAGAACCATATTCCCGCCGCATGGACCTACATTTTAAGTGTTGCTCCAAACAATCAACAAATGACGAAATTCCAAGAATATTTTGAAAAAACGTGGTTTCCGAAAATACCACCGTCAATTCTGAGCTGCGCAAACCAGAGACACAGGACTACTAATGCTTTGGAAGGATGGCATCGCCGTTTAAATGCTCGAATACCTAAACATCCCAGCTTGTACATGTTTGTACACAAATTTAAAATAGAAAGCAAGTATTAGGACAAGTGTGCGCTTAACATTTTATTTCACAATGTCAGAAAAAACCGTAAACAGCGTGACGTGATGTTTGACCGAAAATATAAGAAACTATTACGTAAATTGGAAGACGGAAATCTAGCGGTGGAACATTTCATGAAAAAGATCACGTTTCTCCAATTATTCAAGTAATTTAATTTATAGCTATTTACTTAATTAATAGTAACAATTACTAAGTAAGAAACAAAGGTTTATCTATATTATTTATAACCTGTTTTTGAGAAACAGGTTATGATTTAATTTAAAGCTTTTATTTAGTTAATAATAATAACTATAACTAAAAGAAGTACAGTTTAAAGTTTAAAGTTAAGTTTAGTTTAAAGTTTATTTTATTTTTGAAAAAATAAAAATGTTATAGTGATTATGTAGAGTTTAATTAAAATTATTTTTGTTTTGTTATAATTTTTTTGCAGTAGGTAAATCTTTCTTATATTTTTTTTTATTACTGTCGTGTGACTTTATATTATTATTGAAAATTGTTTAAGTTTATCTAAGTGTGTACCTACTTGAAAGGTATTTGTTGATTATATTTTTAAGAAAACTACCTACGCAAAACCAAAGATTCTTTAATTTTTAGACAATTTTTCCAAATCTCCACTCATCTTAAAAAGTGCTCCTTTTGCGAAGTGCACCAATTGAGAAGTGTACCAGTTGCGAAGTGTACCATATGAGAAGTGCACCAGTTGCTAAGTTCACCATTTGAGCATGGTGTACAAGTTGAGAAGTGCACCAAATGCGTCAAACCCTTTTTGAGTAAGCTTCAATAATACGTATTTTTTCCCCACATTTATATGGATGATGTTCTAGTTTGTTTTGCAGGTAGTGGTATTTGAATTTGTGTGGGGTAGGTACACAACTAAAAAGTGAAAAATAAAAAATTTTTTACAAAAAAATACAACCGACTTCCAAAAACAACACTACAAAGTGAAAAATAACTTTAATTTCGGAAGTCGGTGGCAAAAAACGAAAATACATTTAACTAGACACCGACTTCCGAAATTAAAGTTATTTTTCACTTTGTAGTGTTGTTTTTGGAAGTCGGTTGTATTTTTTTTGTAATTTTTTTTTTGTATTTCTATGCATCGGGACACGCGATTACATTTATGTTGTTGTAAAACAACATTTAAAAAATAAAAAATAATTAAAAAAATAAAAATAAATGAATTATTAATATTTTTTTTAGGGTTTCGTACCTCAAAAGGAAAAATCAGAACCCTTATATCCCTCCTTATTACTTCGTTGTCCGTCTGTCTATTTGTCAGTCTGTCAAGACCCTATTTCTCAGGAACGCGTGGAGGTATCAAGTTGAAATTAATACTGATTACGTAGGTCTATGGTCCCTTTTGAGCTCTAAAAAAATGAAGCTTCTAAGTCAACGCAAGAAAAAGATACGGCCATTTATACGACATATTTTGATACTCGAAAGTAAATCAAAATCTTTAGGGTACTTCCCGTTGACCTAGAATCTTGAAATTTGGCAAGAAGCGCAAGGTCTTACAGCACAAGTAAAGTAAAAAGTCCGAAAATTGCTAATTTGTAATTTTATCACGTAGAAAAAGTTTATTTCAATTTAAAAAACTTAAAATTGCAGTTGGAGAATTGACCGTGACGTATATCAATGTATGGAAGAACATGTTTTTCACCTACAATGTTTTGTTGCACTCTTTTTTTTTTTTGGCATGTGGAAGTAATTGACTCTGTCACTTTCATATCCCGCCCAGTTCACTTTTTACATATCACCATAGCGTGCATTCCGAGGCACGGAGGGGTCTTGGTATGTAAAGATGGTCACCCATTCACGGACCAATCGCGGCAAGCGTAGCTTAATCTTATCGATCGACCCGTGCGGCTGTTATTACTTAGCCATAAACCTCTTAGGGGACTGTCCAGAGTGTGTCTACTCAAAAGAGTAGGCATAATATCTACTTTGTATCCTACAAAGGCTGAAGTGAGCCTATTGCCATCAAACAGGTACAAATTCACAACGAAAAACACAAAAATTTGCTTTAACACCTACTAAAATTAATACCTTATTAAACGCGCTCATTAAACTCGCTTATTACTACAAACAACTACAAAATAACAGGAGTTGTTGTGTTAAATTGTTGAAATTAATGCACTTCTGAGTAATAATCTTTAATGTAAATGGTAAATATGTAGATCACATTGATTTGTATTTATCGTAAATAACGGAGTTTATATCGAAATAATGAAAGGGTGATAACTGTTATTTTTCTTATCCTAACTAATATTATTAATGCGAAAGTGAATTTGTTTGTTTCTTACGCTTTCACGCTAAAACATTGGTTAAACGGATTTGGATAAAATTTTGCACATAGGTAGACCATGACCTGGAGAAGGACATAGGCTTCTTTTCATCCTGGATCGCAGACTAAGTCGTGGGCAACAGCTAGTGTTATAATAAATGGAGTACAGGTAAACCAGAATTGATCTTGACAAACCTTCTAAGTCTGTCTGACGCCTTGAAACCCATTCAAAATCCACTCATTAGTAAGCCCAAACATGGACAATCGTGGAGCTTAGTTTAGGAACTTGTTAACACGATGTTATATTGACTTACTTGAACTCGCGGTACCGCCTGCATTATTGGGGGACAGTACATATCAAGCACATAATGTGTTAACAGCAGGCACAATACGTTAAATATAGGCTCCAAACCCACAAAATAAGGGTAATTTAAAACTTCGCCTGTTTCATGAGCCAGCTCAACAACTTGTTAAGATTTTAGCGAAACATAGGAAAGCTGTGTTTATGTAAATAAATCTGATACAACCTAATGATTGTTACACACGCGAACTTCTGAAATTCAGAGTTATAGTGAACCGTATTAACGTGTCGTTACTCCTGTTTAAATATTTTATGTCTCGCTTAATATATTCAGCTTTAATAGACTCTAAATTCCTGGGAATTAATTTTATTTGAACTAAGCTCGTTTAAAAACTAAAGAGGTCCATCGTTCTTGTTTCGTTCTAGTTTTTTTTGTAAGGTAATTACCGGTTTGCGTTCTGTAAATTAAGTTCCGTCACGAGTTAAATAGGTACTGGATAAAGGATACTGAAATTTGAAAGCATTTTTTTTTATTATTTTATTCTTTCTTTTGTTTTTCTGTGTGTGTTGAAACTAAGAAATATTTATTTGTAACTTCCGTAATATGTTGTATATCGATAGTTGACTTAACCGACATTATTATTATTTATTTATTTATTTGGGATCTCCAAATGGATACACAAACACAATAGAAGTCACAATAATTCAAAAGGTTCTTTTGCGCGTGCTCCTTCAGTTATAGGACACCACACCATGCAATATATAACTAGATGGAAATAGTATAAAATACAAATACACGGCTGATTTTACCTTTGTTCTTATAAAAAGAAAACTCATCATTTTATTTACGTTTCTTCTTCAACGCAGACAGAACTTTCCGCCTTCGTAACGGAACCAGTCTTTCAAGTTAACTTACTTTGCTTGCAGCGAATTTAATAATAAAATACATCCGCTTGGAAAACTTAGGACCCTATCTACAAAGTTTTAGGAGCCATATTTATTAGCTGACAAGAAAACGGCAGTTTTAGTGCAAATCAATAAGTTTACAAGTTTTACAACCCTCGCGATTAGATAACACACCGTTAAGGTTTACAATACCGAAAATACTTTTGGTATAAATTTCTGCGGCTAGTTGTGTCGATGGACCTTTTTTATATTGATCTGGAACTATCGAAAACCATACTCTCCGATATATGACTGACAGTTGCAGTTATCAAGCACGATCGCAAACATGACAAAACGTTCATATGTATACCTACTATAATCCTACCAAATACTTTAAAAACGTACTGCGTAGGTATTCGAAAAACTGAGTAGTTTTTATTCCATTTTATTTCTGCTTTTGCAGCTATCATCGTTTTACTTGTTCTATTTAGTCTTGTGTTATTGTTCGGATTTTTTTTTTTAATTTTGGGACCTCGAGCGCCGACCGCAACCTTGTCATAAATCGATAAAACCGCGAAATTTTCACCTTTATTTCAGTTTTTGGTGATTTCAAGCCTAAAGGAATCTTTATGACAAGGTTGCGGTCGGCGCTCGAGGTCCCAAAATTAAAAATAAAAATCGGAACAATAACACAAGACTAAATAGAACAAGTAAAACGATGATAGCTGCAAAAGCAGAAACAAAATGGAATAAAATGTTCCTTAAAATGTGTGTGTGTTGTGTGTGTGTGTTGTGTGTGTGTGTTGTGTGTGTGTGTTGTGTGTGTTGTGTGTGTTGTGTGTGTTGTGTGTGTTGTGTGTGTGTGTGTGTGTGTGTGTGTGTTTTATTGGATTACACATTAGGCCAACATCATAAACAAGTCAGCAAAAAATCAGAACTACCGGATCTGACGCTAGGTAGGTACGGTAAAGCATTGATGCTTTGATCAAGCCTCGTTAATATAATACTGGCTGACATTCAATCATTCAAATATGGAATATCTTCTGTCAAGAAAAGGATCCCCGTTTTCTTGACAGGATGACGTATAGAATCTGGTCAGGGCTCGGCAAAGAACTAATTTTTAGTAGGAATATTATTTTGATATTTGATTTGAGCTTTAAATACAAAGGGCTTCAGTTCAGCCCCATCAAATAGAGTCTCTCTGGTATTATTTAGTAGTTCAGTAGTTATCCTACTGTGAGGTTCGAGGCCTCACATTGCGGTGGAGGCGCCGGGTATCGCCGGGCTACTCCCCTTTCAGGCGACAAGATTACTAGACTCGTCATTTATATCAATAGCAAAAGGTTCTACGTAGTACAGGTACACTAGAAAATTCTTTATTCTAAAGGCGACGGCACCTGTATTCCTACCATCAGATTTATTTATTTAAACTTCGCACTAAAAATTTACAAAGGCGGACTTAATGCCTTAGGCATTCTCTACCAGTCAACCAAGGGTGGTGAAGAGATTGATGGCAGGTGCTCAGTATGAGAGGAATAATTATAAAAAGAACACTAAATAATACCTTAATTAATTATAAATAGACTGTATACAAGTACATAAATAGGTTATAAACCAATAATACACATACATACCTACTTACTATAAAATATACCTATATTATACATATATATATATATATATATATATATATATATATATATATATATATATATATATATATATATATATATTACGAGTATATATATATGTCGGAACGTCACGATTTACTCAGTTAGATTTAGACAGACATGTGGGCAGAAGATGGGTTACGTGAAATGAAAACACACTGGGTACACGGTGTTTAAAATCACAATCTAACACAATCACTAAGCACAACGAATCGAATACAGTTCCATGGCGTAGTAACCCCGATGTTGCTCCGATGCGATCCGACACTAGACTGTTCTTCTCGCCATCAGGTTAAAACATCACGACTCTGTAGAAGCGCGCTGTAGGCGTGGCCACCTCACGTGATGTCGCCAGTGGCGCGCTTGCGATTCGTTACGCGTCCGTACTATTGACCGGATCCGACATATATTTATATATATATAAACAATACAATTATATACAAATTCAAGAGAGAGAAGTGTTGAAATAACTCTACAGTGTATTATTGTGAGTGAGTTATTTCAACACACACACACACACACTCACACACAAACACACACACAAACACGCACACTACACTACACTATTTGTTTAGAAAATAACTCTGCAATTTAAGCTTAAATGCATACCGACTGGTGGCCGTTCTGATATCAAGAGGAAGCGCATTCCAAAGAACAATGGACTTAATATGAAAGGAAGAATGAACAAAGTCAGAAGTATTAGAAGGACATAGGTTAGTAGAAGATTGTTAGAAGAATGCAGATTCCTAGCATGTGAAGAACATAGACTTTGTGGACATTTAGGCTTTTACAACCACATTTTATGTACATACTTACATATACCTAAGTAGGTACAAAAAAATGATCTTCAAAAGATATACCCTCTCTACCTTTCCATACTCACAAGAATATACCAAGCGGGTTGATAATCACGGAACCAGCCTTCGCGTGGCGGGTTGCCACCGTCCGGCACCGCTGTGGAATATTAATGCTGCAAACTTGGATCTTGCTATCCGATAGTGGTCAAAGTGGCGCGCTTTGTTGGTGGCACGCACTGCGAGGAGATTGGCGTCTTGGGATACTGTAATAATGTCAGCTCTGACCTTACACAACTAATCTAGATAAAGGGAAAACCAGACTACAAACAGCGATTCTTATACTTCATTTATTAGCGTCGGCGGCGTGACCTGTGAAGGTCACGCAAAGATTTGAAAAATAGAAAGTTATACCTACGTACTTTAAAGTATAATGAATCGACACCATCTTCCTGCCCTTGTCCTATGTTACTTGGGGTCGGCGCAACACGTTTTCTTCTTCCATTCTCCCCTGTCAACCTTCACGCTATCATTCACTTCTTTCTCTGTCATAATTATCATTCATTGAATGTATAATGAAAGTGGTGATTAAATTTGAGATCAAGTAAAGAACAGTACAAATGGTGTAATTCCGTGTAGTCAGAAACCCGAAAGTGTGGCACCAAGTCTTACCAAGAGGTAACGTGTTACCCAGTAACTGGATTTTGGAGGTCAGATAGGCATCAGTCGCTCCATATAAATCGGTTAGATGTAATCTAACTGCTCCGCCAAAATACCTAGTTGGAGAAAGGCTAGGCAGATGATGACTTATGGCGGATTGAGCCCCATTTTGTATCTATCTGCCGCAGTGCTATGAATCTTTCTCTCTTTTGGACCCGTACCTACGAAACATACCTAATATATATGGTCCCATTAATATCCTAATAGATGGACAAACTTGTAGAAATCATTCAGACCACCAAAATAAGGACAATGGTAACAAAAATAATAAGAAAAATGCATTACATACTTACAAGAAAAAAAAACAGCTAACGAAAGTACCTACACTAAAAATGTTGGTAACCCAATGCATAAACACGTCCATGTTTTTGTTATCTCATAATTCTGATACTACAAATGTGCAGGCGCACGTGACCACGTCACCGCCCGCGCCAGCCGCGTTTTTTTAAAATTATTTTAGGTCAAAATAAAATCACTTTAATGAGTGTTTTTTTTTTTTGCTTGGATATCTTTGGTTCAATGTACTTTACGCGGTGTTAAAATTTGTCCATCTATTTTAATGGGGCCAGCAAAATACCAGATACAATTAAAAATATTCCAATCCAAATGTTTAAAAAGAAACTGACAGCCCTATTACTTGTAAGTGTTATTATTCAAATAATGTTTTTTTTTTTTTTAAATGACACGACACTTATTATTATGCTCGCTTTAAATTCTAAAATTTTTAAATTGATTTTATTTTATTTTTTGACAATTTTGATTTGTCTGCGGTGTTTCTTTTTTAATAAAAAAATATTTTCAATGTTTGCATGCCATATGGTAGATTGAACAGGGATCACAAGTTTGTAAGCAGCTTTATTTTATGTACCTACTTTCGAAACAAATAAACGATTATAATTAAATAATAGAAAAGATTAATAAATAAATAATAAATAATAATTATGATTATGAAACCAACATGAAACATTCACGTGGACAAAGCGTGTATCTACACGATACATTCATGTGGGCAAAACGCTTCGATCACGCAAAAGTGTGGCGTGTGCTTTGAGCCTAAACCACATTAGCAACTAGATAGCGAGACGCATTGGATAGCCATTTGTTTTCCAAACAAAACAGCCCTATTTTCAAGGCTGCACAAACATTTTAGTGAGGTACAAACTAGAGGCAATTTGTATCTAATTTGTGAGCGAGTATACGCAGTGTGACGTGTTAGGTTTCGGTTGGAATAACTAATGTGTTTCTACACTTGCTAATACTTACTTATTGCTTGCGAATACTTAGTGTTTGAAGTACTTATTAGGTAATGTTCGCTTCGTACTTGGTTTGGGTTTTGTAGAAATAAATCAATCTGCGTAGCCTTTTTCCAACTATGTTGGGGTCGGCTTCCAGTCTAACCGGATGCAGCTGAATACCAGTATTTTACATGGAGCAACTGCCTATCTGACCTCCACAACTCAGTAACTAAGTAATATGCTACCCTTTGGTAAGACTGGTTGTCAGACTTTCGGGCTTTTGACAAACTCCGTAACGGCTGCCAAAAATCCACGAATGACAGCCGGGACCAACGGCTTAATGTGTTTTCCGAAGCACGGAGGAGTATTTAAAGATGGTCTCCCATCCACGGATAACCGTGACAAGCGTAGCTTAACCTGATGGATCGATCCGTAGTGGCTGTTATTACTTAGCCAGGAGCTCCTTCTTTTGTAGTTTTGTAGAAATAAACACTGGGTATATCAAAAATATGATTACCTATATTCTAATACCTAATCATTACGAATTCATCAAGATACACTCGAGATATGAATATATCTTGGATGTTAGTAAGTGAATTAGCAAAGTACAATAAAGTAAGCAGTATTACATCTTCATAAAAAAATGGCCGAAACGTCGCGCTTCGAAATCTCAATACATACCAGTACGCAACAGTTCGAGCGCGGTAGTTACGCACGGACGGACACGTATTTATTTACCGAGCGGCGTAATTAATTCAAGGTCACTGCCCAGATAAACTACTGTAGCTTTATTATTCTGTGCCAATTCGCATTACTTCGTAATGTCTCCCTGCTACTTGATTTACAACCTTTGTATGACTTGGTAGTTTTACAATAATATCTTTGATACAATGTTAGGGAACAGCAAAAACTAATGGTTAACATGATTACCAACAAGAATCCTTACAAAAACACCAATTTAACATTCACACCCCTAATTACGCATAACACATGCACAAAAAGGGTCGTACCTCGTACCCACGCACAATATCCGGGTACAGAAATTATTAAAATCACGCGGGTTAGGCGGCAAAGTCGGACAAACATGGCAAACAAGAAGTGAAGATGACATTTTTTGCTGTATCCCCACGGTGACCCGAATATGTAATGACTTGTTGGACCGAGAAATAACCCCGTAGAGTTTTTATACCTATATAAATATGACACGTGTGTGTTGATGATGCCACAGCACGGACACATGACGTAAACGTAACGTACAGTACGACAAATTCAAAGATTCAATCGTTTATTTTCGGAAAAACCGAAATAGAGCCAATAAAATGTGGTAATAGAAATTGATTTATATTCCCACCACGCAAGTACTAATTCCGTCACTCCCTTATTGGACCAGTCACATTTAATTCGGTAAATTTCGGTTTTGCCGAAGGTAAATGATGAACCTTAAAGATGAGTATCCACTGGTCCGCGCCGGCCGCAACGCATGCACAGCATGCAATGGATTTCGGTTTGCTTTATATGAATTCATAAAGCACTGCGTCCACTACCGGTACCGCCCGCATTTTCATTTCTTCATACAAACAAATCAAAATCCGTTGCGTGCCGTGCGTGCGTTGCGGCCAGCGCGGACCAGAGGATGCTCAGCTTTTATTTAATTTTTTGTCGTAGGTACTGCAAATATGAATGATTTTTAAATTGAAAAAATACAACTATCTTACAGAATTTATTTTTAATTGTTTGCGACAATTAGCTCATACATACGAATATACACCCATAGATATGACTATAGCCTTAAAACTGAGTAAATGTTGTGTGCGAAACCAGTATTAAGTTTTTAAGTTTATTCCGCGTGGGCTAGGCCCACAGGTAACGAGTATCTTTGTGTCGACCTTCTCCACCTCGACCTCTTTTTCATACAATATTATTGGAGATATAGAACGGAACTTTTCTATACGACAATATACAAAGATTGTAGGTAAGGTCGGTCGGCAACCAGTGGAATGTTTAATCTAAAATGTCTGTACGTGACATCAACGATTCGTCCAAATTCAGAATGATGTAGGTACTCGTAGTATGTACTTAGATATAAATATTTGAAACCAACAAGGGCCAAAATATTTCACAATTAAATTGCGGGCAGTACCATGTTGCCAAGGGTGGTCGACACATATATAAGTGGTCCTAGCTTGATACCACAATTGGTACACAATGTAAATTATTTTTGACGTGTATTTTTGACTAAGTAATAGGCAACAGCCGCACGGGTCGATCGAGGTCCCTCCGTGCCTCGGAAAGCACGTTAAGCAGTTGGTTGTCATTCGAGGACCTTTGACTGTCGTTCCGGGTCGTCAGAAGCCCGAAAGTCTGACAACCAGTCTCACCAAGGGGTATCGTATTGCCCAGTATCTGGGTTGTGGAGGTCAAATTGGCAGACGCTGTGGCATGGCGAAACAAACATTAAATATTATTATAATTTTCAACAAATTAACATTTTTGGCTGAAACTTGTTTTTAGATATTTAACTATTTGTGCACATTTTGAAAACACAGGAAGGCATTGTTATTGCTTATTTAGATGATTACGGTAATTTTTCTTAACGGGCTACACATATGCTACACAAACACGAGTTCGATTGTGACTAAGGTCAATTGTGTCCGTGAGCACAATTTATGCGGTCCACGTCGAGGAGTGCAAACCATATCTTCCTAATTTATACATCAATGGTTACTTACTAGGTACTTACGTACACGTAGTAATGTCCGATATTCCTATACGTTCCAGATTAAACAAAGAAACATTAAATTCAATACCATTTGTTGAAATAAGAATATAAAACCTAGTCGAGCCCACACTATTACATTCTACTTTTTTTACGACTGGTCTGGTGGAGAACTAAACCTAAAATAATGAAAAAAGCTAGACTATAAGTTACGCATAGCTGAAGACATATAGGTATGTATGTTATTTATTTATTTTATTCTGTATGTTTATCTTTATTTATTGGTAAATTATGTTCAGCTAAACTCACACGTATCTCTGTGAATAAAGTTACTTACCCGAGATATTATGTTACACAGGGGGACGTCATTACGTCATTCGATAGGTAGTTGCTGAAAATCAGCGCCGCTGATGATAGGCTCGTCCGACGTCACGGCATTTTGCTGAGCAACGACCTTTCTTGCACAGATACGACGCACGGATTAATGTGTTTTAGTTATTTTTGTTATAAAAGTATTATTTTTACACTATGCAATTCGGATCTGTTATTGTTTGTTTGCTGCTGTTATTGTTTGTTGCATGACATTTCCTAGTGTCACAACACAGAGTAGAGGCAATATAGAGTTCATAGTTATTTTACTGTTTTAAATTGTTGTCTTTGGTCTGAGATCGTAGACAACTTGGATACGAGGCTTTTGCTTACTTTGCATAACGTGTGTACTTTATTATTTTTAGTTTTTAATGTGCGTTTTATTTGTGCAAAATAAACGATTTTTCTTTCTTTCTTTCTTTTTCTTTTAGACTTTTTGCAGAACCGTTTCATATTCATTTGCAAAAACATTTGATATTCAGCGGACATTTATACTGCTTCGGCTTGGTTTTATTGTTTCAACGTGATTGGCGTGACAGATCCCTTCAACCGCCATAAAATTTTAATTACTTTTTTTTTTCGTTTAATAGTTTTACATTGCCGCTGTCACCACTGATGTTGATTCATGATTTGTTTAATCATTTTATGTTGTTTGCGTTTCATGAATAAACAAAAAATCAATCTGCCTAGCCTTTTCCCAACTATGTTGGGGTTGGCTTTCAGTCTAACCGGATGCAGCTGAATACCATTATTTTACATGGAGCGACTGCCTATCTGACGTCCACAACCCAGTAACTGGGTAATACGATACCCCTTGGTAAGACTGGTTGTCAGACTTTCGGGCTTCTGACGACCCGTAACGACTGTCAAAGATCCTGTGCTTTCCGAGGCACGGAGGAGTCTCTGTATGTAAAGATGATCACCCATCCACGGACCAACCCAGCAAGCGTAGCTTAACCTGATGGATCGACTCGTGCGGCTGTTATTACTTAGCCACGAGCCTCATTCATAAATAAATGCCAAAATGTAAATAATTTACGCATTTTCTCTTGGAAATAGTCTGAAATGATATAACTTCAAGAATTACTTACTTACACAATACTGATTTTATCTACTTATCTATCTATATCTAATCTATACTAATAATAAAGCTGAAGAGTTTGTTTTTTTGTTTGATTGTTTGTTTGTATGTTTGAACGCACTAAACTCTGGAACTACCAAATACGGATTTGAAAAATTCTTTTTGCATTTGATACCCCAATTTCTTAGGAAGGCTATAGACTATATAACATCACGCTAGGACCCTTAGGAGCCGAGCAAAAAGAAAAAAGTTAAAAAGAACGCTAAGCAATAACAAAGTAATAGCGCGGGCAGGCGATGCGATGCGACGGGGTGGAATGGGGGCACAAGAAATTTCACTCGGATGAAGTCGCGGGCAGAAGCTAGTTAATATTATAATTAGGTACGACTTCATTCATCAACTGTCAAGCACTTTTGGCACTTTTGAACTGTTGACGATTCTTACTTGATGTGACGTAACATCAAATCGAACTAGCTGATACTGACATGTCAATTTAAATACACTCGCTTCATAAAATTAAATATGATTGTGTAACGTTTCCATCATTAAATCAGCAATTTGACAACATAATATTGTGTTGTCTTTATAACCTCATGGTTGTGCTTTATTCGGGTTGGTCCATGAATGGGTGACCATCGTTACACACCGAGACTCCTCCGTGCCTCGGAAAGCACTTTAAGCCGTTGGTCCCGGCTGTCATTCGTGGATTTTTGACAGTCTTTACGGGTCGTCAGAAGCCCGAAAGTCTGACAACCAGTCTTACCAAGGGGTATCGTATTACCCAGTTAATGGGTTGTGGAGGTCAGAGAGGCAGTCGCTCCATGTAAAATACTGGTATTCAGCTGCATCCAGTTAGACTGGAAGCCGACCCTAACATAGTTGGGAGAAGGCTAGGCAGATTGATTGGTTGTGCTTTATTCGATACACGAAAGTTGTTAAAAAACCGAGCAAGTGCGAGTCGGACTCGCTCATGAAGGGCTTCGTATCACTGCACAATATTTAACACTACATAATTATTAAAAAAAAATACTCCGTTTACAAAAATACGTTTCTTATATGAGGAGACAAGTTTCTTTTAGTGGTATTTTATTAACCCACTTCAAAAAGTAGGAGGTTCTCAATTCGTCGGAACCTTCTTTTTTTTATTTATTATTTTTATTTTTTTATGTATGTTCCCCGATTACTCGAAGATGGCTGGACCGATTTGGATTGTTTTTGTTTTACTCGAGAGGGTATACATCACAGTTGGTCCGATATAAAATTGATCAACTTTGCTTTGGTAGTTTTTGAGTTAGCTTCAATAATACGTATTTTTCCCCCACTTTTATATGGATGATTTTCTAGTTTGTAGAATTTGTGTGGGATAGGTACCACAACTAAAAAGTGAAAAATAAAAACTTTTTTACAAAAAAATACAACCGACTTCCAAAAACAACACTACAAAGTGAAAAATAACTTTAATTTCGGAAGTCGGTGGCAAAAAACGAAAATACATTTAACTAGACACCGACTTCCGAAATTAAAGTTATTTTTCACTTTGTAGTGTTGTTTTTGGAAGTCGGTTGTATTTTTTTGTAAAAAAGTTTTTTTTTATTATTTGTTGGTATAGCGGCAATAGAAATACACAATCAATGAAAATTTCAATTGTCTGTAGCTATTACGGTTCATGAGATACAACCCGCTGACCGACAGATGGATAGCGGAGGCTTACTAATAGGATTCCGTTTGGCAACCTTTCGAGTACTGTACCCTAAAAATCGATCAGGCGTGACTTTGCGGAAATCCATGAAAGTAAAATGATATGTAATAATATTTAGTTTTATTTCCGCAATAACTAGATCAAACCAGCACCCTAATTGCGTAACAAACTATCAATCGGAATCTGAATCATTTTGAAGCAAATTGCTAATCCACTGCCTCATTTCGAAAAATTTGTCTGCTCAACAATGTAAATAACGCAATGAATGTTGTTGAATTGTCAAAATGAAACCGATTCCAATTGATAGTGTATTACGCAATTTCCCCGCCGGATCTAGTTATTGCTTTTTACCCAATAAAAATAGATTAAAAACGAGTCTGACACCACAACACCTAGACAGTTATGGTCACAGGTAACTTTATTAAACTGGTGTAAATATACGAGTAGACTCACTTACGACCATCGTAGGCGGTACACAATTAGTGCTAATTGGCCCATCACTACTCGTCGCATTGTGTGCGTTGATCATGTTAGTTGGGTATATACTTTAATTAAGTGATACTTCAACGATATTGTATTAGATCGCTGATGTTAACAGTGAGTGAGAGCAGTGGTGGCCCAGTGGTAACGCACCCGAGTCCGAGTCCGACCGGTCGAGTCGATCGTGGGTTCGAACCCAGGCAGGCGCTTTACTTTGTGTAAATAATTTTAGAGGTATTTCAAAAACTCATGACGTATCATACATTCATACAGGTATAGGTACACTTACACATACAGAATCACTCACTCGTGCACTCTCGTGCACGCACACACACAAATATTTCAATATAAGTAAATAAGTAGCTTAGTTTGTACAATTTGTTTTTATTGTTTTTAAATTACTTCTTTTTTTACATTTAATGTAATTTTTTTTTTTAACAAGTTCACCATGTAGCACGCTTGATATTTTTTTTGTTTTTAATGTAACCTAGTTTGGAAGGCGCTGGTGTTTGTGATACAATGATTTTTTTCATTAGTACCTACATACACCAACGAAACACTTCGTTCTGGAATATTCTATTTTTACTTGGAGAATTGTTTTTTGAGCCGTAAATGCATTTTTTTTCGAAATAAATGTATTATTTTTATTTTTATCACCAGTGCTCTCGAAACGGTGAAGGAAAACATCTTGAGAAAACCGGCATGTCCTAGAACCAAAAATTCGATGACTTGTGACATCTACCAACCCGTACTGGGCACGCGCGGTAGATTACAGCCCGTTCTCTCTCGAAAAGAGGCCTGTGTCCCAGCAGTGGGAAAATTATAGGATTATTTGTGAGACAAATAAACCAAGGAGGTTCGTCGCACATTACGATACTCGCAAGAGACGATACTTCAGTCACATACCAATAAAATACTTATTCGTTACTCGAGGTTCGTACATTACGCTACTAAAAAGTAAGAAATTTTCATAATTTGCATTTGTAGCACACACCTGTAGGACGTTTTTAATTATGTCGAGTGATTCCAGTGACGAAGAAGCACTCGCAGTGTATCTTTTATTCAGAAATAGAAGACGAAATAGATATTTTTCTCGCTAAAGCTCGAAAACGTCTTGACCGATTAGATTTTTTTTTTGTTTTTTTTTTTTGCTTTAATACAGGGGTGGTTTAAAAGCAAAAAAAAAAAAAAGGAAAAAAATAAGAAATTGAAATTTAGACAGGACAACGTCTGGCGGGGCAGATAATAGTGTATAATATATTATGTCACCGTTAGATTGTGAGAACCGTTAGTTTATACTCTATCGGTATTGTAAACTGTCGAAAAATTTTGAACTGGGTGAAATGGGTTAGGTTAGGTTAGAACTGTCACCAACCATGCGAGCCGATCGAGCGAAGCGAGCGGTGCCGCGGTAGCGGCCGACGAGCGCTACTTGCAAGTTGCGCGCAGTTAGGCAGGCTATTTAGTATTACCGCAAGGTGCGGTACGTCCCAAGCAAGTTTAATACCAGTTTACAATTTGTTCCCATGGATAGATTATAAACTACCGAAAAATAATGCGTTAAGTTGTATAATGGTTTGTTGCAGTTCACTATTTTGCGACAGTTTATAATCTAACGGAAATAAAACCGATAGATTATAAACAAACAAAGTTCATAATTATGCGGTGACATAATAATTATATTATTCTTTTCGACAGTACTAAGTGTGTGTTTACACTAAAATACGTTTGTGTTTCGTGGCTAAGTAATGTGGCTAAGTAAACGCTACGCTTGCCGGGGTCGGTCCGTGGATGGGTGACCATCTTTACATACCGAGACTCCTACGTGCCTCGGAAAGCACGTTAAGCCGCTGGTCCCGGCTGTCAATCGAGGATCTTTGACAGTCGTTACGGGTCGTCAGAAGCCCGAGAGTCTGACAACCAGTCTTACCAAGGGGTAGCGTATTACATAGTTAATGGGTTGTGGAGGTCAGATAGGTAGTCGCTACATGTAAAATACTGGTATTCAGCCACATCCGGTTAGACTGGAAGCCGACCCCAACATAGTTGGGAAAAGGCTAGACAGATTGATTGACGTTTTTGTTTCACATTAACCAGCTGAAGTAAAATAACTCACCTTGTTCGAAAGTACAACCCGGATAACTGAAAATAACGGTAGGTTTCTCATGCCAGAAAATGTATCGTATTCACATATAATATATACGAAACAATATATTCGTAAGGCCAGTTAAACGCAGAAACAGTAACAAACTACCTCCCGCCGTATTTTTAAAAATGCCATTATAAATTCACTCTGTTTAAATGCCGTAAGGAGAGGTTATTAGTGCCCTCACAGACGGCAACATTTGCGCGAAGTGCGACGTTTCCTTGAGACGCTTTTGTGCATCAGCGCGCGTAGCAGGCTCCGCTACGCTCGTAGCAAGCTCGGCTACGCTCGTAGCTTACCGTAGCGTGCCGTAGACACCTGTCCTAGCTTTGAGACATTTACAATGTTATTTTAAAGTTTAATTTTTAAAAGTTGTTTTGTTTTAGATGATTATTTAAATAATACTGTGCGCGTTTAGCTTCTTTGTAAACTAATTCTAGAGTCAGCTTATATTTAATTAGAGT
Organism: Cosmia pyralina; assembly: GCA_946251885.1. Classification (NCBI taxonomy): domain Eukaryota; kingdom Metazoa; phylum Arthropoda; class Insecta; order Lepidoptera; family Noctuidae; genus Cosmia; species Cosmia pyralina. Next base: position 22,569,335 of record OX276346.1, read on the forward strand.
TTTAGATGTTTATTTATTTTTATTTCTTTAAATGTTTAATTTTTTTGTGCAATTGAAACATTCCTAATATGTATAGCTAGGAAAGGAAAATAATATCAACAACAGAAATAAGAAAATTACTTTCTAAATTAGATTCCAGAAGGTAAAACCAAATGTCTTTCTTTTTCTGCACTCCATGCATCCATTTCTTCAGCACGTGACAAATACACAAACTATCTTAAGACACTCAACTTTTCGAAATATATTGTAAAAATAACAAACAACAATTTTGTACAAAATAAAAGAACAAAGTTATGTCTCAGCATTTTTCAACGACACATATTTTCAAAAATATTCTAGTAAATTCGAAGTACAAATACATTCGAGCTGTATTCTGCTTTGTTGTAGTCTATAGGGGATTGCAATTGTCCTTTTGGCAACGAAACTTTACTTAACGGACTTTGTCTTAATTTTACGAGTCTTCTAACTTTCGCAGGACAAAATGTGTCCTGTGTGTGTGTGCGTTTTGTAGATTTTTTTTCGTGGTTTGAGGATTAACTCATAGACGGTAACCCTAAAAATTACGTCTGGACGGAACGGAGGATCCTCCTACACCTTGCGTCATTTCCCCAATTCTGGTGGTCGTGATCACGTCATAGTTTATGGTTTAAAACATTTAATTTTCAAAAACAGAATATAATTATTCACTTAGAATGAGAAACACTCATCATCATCATCATCATTTCAGTCAAAAGACGTCCACTGCTGGACATAGGCCTCCCCCAAGCACCGCCACTTCGACCAGTTCTGTGCTTCACGCATCCAGCGGATTCCTGCGGCCTTTACAAGGTCATCGGTCTACCTTGTGGGCCTTCCAACGTTACGTCTACCGTTACGCGACCAGAACCTTTCGGCCCCGTCGGCCATCTGTTCTGCGAGCAATGTGCCCTGCCCACTGCCACTTAAGTTTGGTAATTCTTCGTGCTATGTCGGTTGCCTTATTAGAAGGCTAAAAGTCACCCAAAGAGCAATGGCTATGCTTGGAGTTTCCCTACATGTTCGCGCTGAATCAGAAATGAAGAGATGCGCAGGAGAACCAAGGTAATCGACAAGGCCCGAAGAGTTGAGAAATACTGGTTAAAATTAGAAGAAGGTACAATATTGTTAGTCATTAACTTATCAGTTAATAAAATAAACTATGCTAAAAACATCAAGTTTAGGAGGTATTTTTTTTTTAATATTTTTGCTTGATCTAGGTGATCTACCATATTACGTATGATGTACACAGTTTCTATCGTAGTTGCTATTGAAAGCATAATTACTTTTTAATTACGCTTTCTAGACCTTCTCTTTGATGATGTTCCTCCATCTGGTCTTACTCAAACTCAAACTCAAAACATTTATTTCAATTAAACCAATTACAGGCACTTTTGAATTGTCAAATAGTCGGTCAGTTAGTCAGAAAGTTGAAGTTAAATGACCATTCCAAAACGTAGATCTCAATGGAGAAGAACGGGCAAGAAACACACTCTTTTAAATCAAGATAAGTAATACAACAACCTGGGTACATTATTTTCGTTGCTTCTACATGTGAGAACAATGTAAAAAAATAAAAAAATACTTAAAAACAAGTCAAAATATAAAATAAGCTCTGGCAGATAAGAGATGACCAGTCTCAACTGTCGGTGCCTCTACTTACTTACGCGCCGATACTTTCATTATCTTCCGAAGCTTTGTTATTTAATGAGATGTGAATTTTGTCTGACCAGAATTAAGGACTCCTTCCTCTTAGGTTTTTGCCTGGGCGTTTTTGGAACGGAGGGTAATGTCGGAGTTATATTGACTGGAACCCTTTCGTGTTTCACCCAATCCCATGCAAGCTTGCATACTAACTATTCTCAACGATTCGATGCGCTGCCGTGTTGAATCGAACATCAATTAATGTTATCAAAAGAGTCCTCTAATGACTGTTCACAAATCTAAAAGTCGAAAATTTTATCAGTTTAAATATAATAGATGACCGCCATTCTTCCGACAGCTATTTCCTATCGCCCCAAGGCAATTGAAATGTCATTTTCGATTAGACAACCTGTCGAATGGTTGTGTATAGCTATGCAGGACTCAAAAGGTTTTTCTATGCTGTCTTGACTTATATTGTGGTATATGACACATCATGGTCTGGCAGTTTCAGCAATTTATGCGGCCTACCCAAATGCTCTTTCTTTGGTATTGTTCTTCGAATCCTTGAGCTCTTTAAGTTCTGAGTTGAGCTGCACGATTATTGACAAATGCGTGCACTGACCGAACAGGTCCACTCAATCTGTGTGGTCCTTTCCTCAAAAGACCATTTCATACACCAATGTATATGGTCTTCACATGATCTGACCAAGATTATGTCTGGACTTTAAAAGAGACTGTGACCTCTGAGTTTGTTTCGGCCTTTTTTCTCAGAGTAATCAGATAGGAAACGCCGACCTTAACTAGTTCTAAAATATGATTGACGTGTAAAAGTGTTTGTTCAAACCTACTTAAAGAAATAAAATCATTTTCAATACACTTCCTCGAAAACTGGTTCATATCGCACTACGATTAGGTTCACAATGCAATGTATTTCACACGCGTGCGATTTTTCATTTTCCAACACGTGTGCGGGAATAAAAATTGCCACAGATAACTTACACCTATACTTAGTCCAAATTGGTTCAATGCCTCTATTCACATTCTCTATTCGGAGGTGAATATTTTTTTTTTAATCTCGGAAAAGAGATATGCGTCTTTACGGCGTTAATATTTTTTGAATATTATAATGTTTATAAATAGAATATCATCAAAAACCGTGCTTTTTACAATTTAAAAAAACGTTTATTAACAAATTAACATTTATTTGTGTTCTAAACTTAAAATATTTGAATTTTCTATTTTTCATATTAGGCTGTTTATCGGCTTTATACCTTTGCTTCTCTTTCAACCTGGCGAAAGCAAAACGCGAAAAAAAAAGAAAATATAAATCATAGTTTCCTAATAATTCATGACAAAAATATTTTTCGTTAGTTTATTTTATTTCTTCAAAAGAGTATTGAAAAACGTCGTTTGATACACGTGGACATTTTTTGTTATTGCAGTTCTCGGCTCAAGAACAACTCGCCTACGGCTCGGGTACAATTCCGCCTCGAATGCAATAACATTATCCACTTGTATCAAAATGTACTATTATCATTTAACATCTCGTCTTTTGTTTTATATCATAAGTTTTTGTATGTATTTCAATAGTTACGGTACTTACTTATTCCCTGAATAAAATCTAAAGCTTTGTGTATAATTATACAATTTGTTGTTTTTTATAGCTTGTAAAAACCACTTTAATTTCAGAAACAAAACAAGTTTCCAGAAATAAACGTAAATTGCTCGGACGCGATATTATCAAAACTACTAAATCTGGAATTGTTCTTAGAATTTTATTGCTTTAAAGCATTTAATTACATAAATGCGATTGCTTAACCGGAGCAATTTATAGCTTGATGTTAATATAATATTTTTACACGAACAGTGTTTATAAATAGTTTTTTATGTTCGTAGGAATAAAATATAATTAACTAACAGCGCCCCACGGTTTCACCCGCATAAGTCTAGATCTCGATATGTCTCAATGTGTGAATCTCGGTTATATTTTAAACTATCTGTATGCCAAATTTCATTCAAATCCGTCTAGCCGTTTTTGCGTGATTGATTAACAAATATCCAAACTTTCACATTTATATTATAATATTAGGTATTATTATTAATATTAAATATTAGGGTTAACATATGAATTTGCTGCTTTGTACTGAAAATTTGAAATTCGTTTTTTTTTTTAATTTAACATATTTATTTAATCAAAATAATTACCATTATTATCTATACATTGCTGCCATCTAATAGGAAGGTCATATAAGCCTATGCGATAGAACTCTCGTGATCTAGATTCGACAAACTGTGTGAAAGTATTTTGTACTGCCTCCTGAGAAAAACTTTTTATCACGTAGAAAATTGTCCAAATCACGAAAAAAATGGTAGTCCGTTGGAGCAAGGTCTGGTGAATACGGAGGGTGACGAATGGTTTCTAATTGCAGTTCCTGTAGAGTTAAAACGGTTTCTCGTGCTGTATGAGGTCTCGCGTTATCATGGAGCAATAATGGTGAAGATCGATTCATGAGTCGGGGCTGTTTTACTGCTAGTTTTGCTATCATTGTTCGGAGTTCGGCACATTAGACATCTGCCGTTATTGCTTGACCAGATCGGAGAAAGCTATAGTGAATAACACCATGCTGAGACCACCAAACAGTTACCATTACCCTTTTATTGGTAAGCTTTGCTTTAGGACACTGTTGCGGCGTTTGACCTGGGGTCAGCCATTGCATTTTTAGCTTAAGGTTATCGTTAAGAATTCAATATTCCTTACTCCTTCATTTCTGTATCGATTCAACAAGGCAACACAAGTTTCAACACGCGTTTCTTTCTGCAGATCAGTCAAATCATGAGGCACCCATTTCTCATATTTTTTTTTATTTTATTGATTTGACGCATGAAATGAGTCAATATTGTTGGTAAGGTACCGTTAAACTATGCCGCTAATTCCTGGGTAGTTTGGCTCGGATCGGCTTCCACCATCTCTTTCAATTTATTGTTATTCACCTGTGTGGGCGGTCTTCCACGTGGTTCGTTCTTCAAATCAAAGTTTCCACCACGAAAGCGTTTAAACCAAAACCGCACGGTGCGTTCATTAGCAGTCCCCTCTCCAAACGCAACATTGATATTGCGAGCTGTTTCTGCCGCGTTAGTTCCGCATCGGAACTCGTATTCAAAAATAACTCGAATTTTTGAAGTATCCATCTTTCTTGTCTAAGCTGAATAAAAAAAAAACAACTGAAAGTCGATAATCGAATCGTTGCACATTTTTTAAAAGAAGAACTTTATAGGTACCATGTGAAAAAAGTTTCACTCAAAAATCTCAAACCATGAAGGTTATATGTCAATTCGAAATTCCTAATACAATAAACGGCAATTTCATACTTTAACAAATTAATAAGTAGTTTAGTTTTTTATAATATTTTTCTATTCTTTTCTTCTTGTGTGTTTGTGTACATAAATGGTTAAATAAATAAATAAAATCTGGTGTGTAAAAGAAAATGGTTTTTTTTATCGCGAAGTCCAATACGTACGAAGTAAATGTCAGTCAGAATCAGTTAAAGGTAGATGAAAGTTAACGCGAGCATCAAACCCAACAAAAAATGAAAATAAAAGAGCTCAATTAACAATAAATAAAACAGCTTTTATAAAATAAAAGAAATACGTATGTTTTTATAACACGTACTAAATGAACGAATAAAATTGAAACATCCCGAAGTCAAAACAATTCGAGCTGATAATTAGGAATGCGGGTAAACATGTTTTTTAATTAACTCCTCCCACGCTGATGATCCACAAATTGGATTACCTACGCACGCCTTTGTAACTGTCTCGTTGGCTTTGATATATGTACGAGTATATTTGGTGTTGAGTATATTGTGCTTAAAGTTACAGTACTTAATGGATTTGTTACTCTTATTAACATAAATTGCATACGATTAAGAATTGAATGACGTGTAGGTAAGTTGAAGCCTAGCTTTATTAGTGAAAATTGTAATACATCGGGAACAGGGCAGTCATATCGCAAAAACATTGGTGGGAAGAAATTTTAGAGACGCAATTTGATTGTCTATCAAAAAGACAGTAGATTGATAAAGCTACCGAATAAAAAGGCGCCTGTTTAAAATAGGTGCGCTCAACATTGTTAAAATTGGTGCAAATCTAACAGAATAATCTTTTTTCTCAAACATGCTTGGAAATTCGAGCATTATTTTGACAACCATCTTCGAGATAAATCGAAAATGCTGTAGGTAAGTACAAGTCAAATACATGCGAGCAGGCCCCCGGCATTGTTAGGTCCGTATTACAGAACGTCACTCAATACTCAAGCATTACTTAAAACCATTTGATTGGTTGAAAACAATTTTAAACTAGATTTAAACATATCAATGCTTGAGTTTCCTTCTGTAATACGGACCTTAGTATGACAATCCATATCTGTTGTGTTTAGTTAAACTACTATGGAAACTCCTCTCTGTCGTGTAATTTAAAAATAGAACGAACTTTTTACATCGACACATTCATGGTAACCAAGGAGGAAACTTATCAAAAAGGTTATTTAAATTTCGAACTGGCTTAGAAAATGTAGCTGTTTAAAGTAAAAAAGAAATAAATGAACATTGGTGCGTGAAAAAATATTGTTGTTCGTTGATTCTTTGGAATTTTGCGCATTATTTGAAAAATGTACCTACTATATTAGAACAGTATAAAAACATAATATTAGGCTTGGCCCTAACCAGGCATTGATGAACTCACACAACTCACAAATTTTCACATTCGTCGTCAATGCCCCTTTTGCAGGCCGCGGCAGTAATGTAAGTACTACATATTTCCATACTTCTGCTAGGAAAAAGGATATTCCACTATTTTCAAAAGTACCATTAAAATAGGGACCCAAGCTATCGAGGAGATCATGAGATCTGGATACTTCTGTGAGCTACTCTGACGTCTAGCTTTTTATCAGTCGTACTTTGACACTGCCTTTCGAACAAATTATGGACAGTAAAATTGCAGACCTTTATCTGTTTTCAAACCTCCACGTGAACACTGCTATGTTTTTACAATAGATGATCCATATAATAAGGAGCGAGTTCATTGCCACCAAGCAGGCACAAATCCAGCATCCAGACTGGTACTGATCCTGCCAATGATCTACAAAAAATGATTATGGCAAAATGTCCAAATAAACCTACTAGAAACCCACACAATATCACGCCTTGCTCCACATACATGACTGTATTGATTGTATGGCGGCTGGCTACTGAATCGGAGTAGTGTAATGATACACGAGTTTTCCGCTCGTTAGCAAACTGTCAGTTGCAGTCAGCCACGGAACTACGAAACAGTTTGGATGACGCACTAATCGAAGATACATTGGTTTTTTGAGAAGTTATATGATTAAATGCGTATAAAGATCTTAGTATTTTGTAATGGGTGAGAGCTTATCTATTCTGAAATGGCGCGCCCTACTACCGCATTTATCACGTGTATCTACGTATACAAATTTAAGTAGTGGGGCGTGTCATTTCAGAGTAAATAAGCTCTAAAGATCAAATGGACAGCAACACCCCCCATCATGATCCAGCCTGCCCCGTCTGGCTGTTCTGTTATTAGCGACGCACAGTCGCCTAATATTTTACCTTAGTTTGTAAGCCCTGGCCGGAGGCTTTAAGTTCGCTTAAAGCACCCACAGGAAACGCTCGGTTAAGCAGTCTCGACCCCCAATGGTCAACTGCGAGATGCCATTCATAAAAACGAATGGACACCAACCTTACATATTTCAATGGTGAATAGATGACTGTTTTTTAAGGGCAGATTATTTTTATTATTAACACGCTTTTATTAGGTTCACTTGTATGTATGTTTGTATATCTGTACGAGTATGTAACGGAATCTTTGAACTCGATTTTTACCAACTTTAAATGGTCACATTAATTCGAAATTTTGCACACTTATCAGGGCTCAATGACAAGACAATAATTTAAAGTTTTTGACCCATTATCTTCATCAGGATCATCAGGATTAACGATTTATCTCTAAAAAAATTAAAAATTATTTATAGTTTAAAAAACTAAAAAACACACTCTAATACCATTAAGCAGAACTAAAAAGTAAAAATAAAATTTTCAATGTAAGAATAAAGTGATTAACAAGGAAATTAATGTCATTGTAAAAAAAGCGTGGGACGCTTTGTACGACATTCTTACACTAACTCTGTAATTCGAAAGCACCAAAGCAGTTTTTTTAGTTTTTTAAACTATAATTTTTTGGATATCGGTTCAACGCTAGTAGAAACACTATCGCACGATAAAAATATTCTAGCTACTTTTTAATTGTAAACATTTCCACTCCCAAAAAATTTTCTTTGCTTTCCTATTCCTAGTCGTAGGTTTCTCCGATAACCATCCAGCGTTGTGAGCTCATCCATGGAATTTCATCACAAAACTCATCCGATTAATTAAATGTTTAAAATGATGATGTATGCATGATGTGTTCTCCTATAACTGAAGGAGCACAAATCTTCAAAGTACTATGTATATATATTATATGCATGTAATGTGTATCCTTTGTTGGAGTTCCTTTCTGAATAAAATAAAATAAAATAAAATATTTGTTGAATATGGATGTTAACCAAAAATGTTGTTTTGTCCGTCATGTAGTTTAAATACGTAGTTTGTTATAGCTGTAACGTAGTGAGCCCCCACTGCGTTGCCCCCAGCCCCCAATGCGTTTTATCTAAGTATTTTTTATTAATAAAATAAAGCAAAAAAAACGTGTCTAATATTTTTGTATTATCTGACTGACGGATTAAACAAAATTACTTTTATTTGCCCATGAAACATCACCATTGGTCGGAGTTCTCAACATTCAATTCTAAACGATTCATTAATATACATACGTAAATGCATTATACAGCAGGCAGTCAGGCTGCGTTGCGAGCAATCAAACATGGTTGCCTAGACCAATCAGGCTTCACTACGTCACCTTTGTTGACGATTGATTGGGACGTCCTTGCTGCCAGCATTTACCTTAGTTATCTGCCTAGTGTTTCAGACCACCGAACATTTTGAATCCAAAGTCACAGCTTCCATATAACAATGGAATTCCTCATAGATACTTTTATGTACGCAACCAGGTCCTGGATGTTTTCACATAAAACATAGGTGTTTTATAATCATGTATTTCTTTGGGATTCTCTCACTAACAGGGTTTCAAAACGGGGTCAGCTATCCTAAAATAAAATACGGAAATAATATAAATTAACTATAACAAACATGAATATAGGTGGAGGATCTCACGAAAGATAAAATTCGAAAAATCTTATTAAGATATGAAAAATTCTTATCCCACCGAACGCAGCTAGACTGTCCATCAGTAATAAAATCAATACACCGGAATGAGAATGACAAAACGAAACCTGAACTTCAGCATCGTAGAATATAAATAAAAGAATTGTCCGTTCACTGCAATTCCTCGTTTCCATAAGACGAATTGGAATCTCCATTTACGAATAAATTCAAATTCAAAATTCTTTTATTTGGGACAACATAGGAACCATTTTTGTTAGTAAACATCATATATACAACTTATACACAGGATTAGTAACAAACTTATAAATAAAAAACGAAGTTAGTGAGTCATGTACCTTGGAGGCACTTCATGCGGACAGTGAATCCGCATGAGATGCCTCAGCACAGGAGCTCTCGGGTCCTCAGCCACGACTTTCAGGATGCTATTGCTACTCCCTCGAATCCTCCCCACAAGCGATGCCACCTTTTTCCTGATGGAATAAAGGAAGAAGAAAAGAATTTACATTCTGTCGGGTTAGGGACGTCCACTTCTTAGAACAAACAACTCCAAACTAAGTCAACAATTTTATTAACTGTCGCACTTGACAGTGTTTTTTATTCGAATGGCAAGGGCAACGGTTTTTACAGCCTATCTTTGAGTATTTATTCTATAATCTCACTTGAAATTTTCGAGGAATTTTGTTAGAATCTTGGATCTACAGTTACGCGTGGGCGGAATCGTAAAATATGATGACCTTTTGCCAATGGTTTTGTCTCGAAATAATTGAAACAATAATAAAATGTAACAAGTAAACTGTTTTGACGGCTATTTCTAACTCCATTTTTAAAATGATTTCATTTTGAATCACTCTTTAAATTAATTGAACCAGTAACCTACACTTTTTTTCTTTTATATTTTTGCTTATTTTAGTTTTTTTACCATAGCTCAACAAAGTTTCAGTCCACTGAATGATATTCTTTTTTATAGAGTATCTATCATAAGAACGTCTGCGATGTTCTCCTACTAATATTATTAATGTGAAAGTTTATGAAGTTGTTTGGATGTTTGTTACTCAATCACGCAAAAACGGCTGAACGGATTTGGATAAAATTTGTCCTTTTTATCCCGGTAGCAGGTTCCCGTGGGATAATTTCCGACATCTATTTATTTATTTATTTATTCATGAAACAATTTACATTGTGTTCGAATTTTACAAAATAATAGGTACAAATAACAATAATAAAATAAAATAAAATAATTACATTTACCTTCAATAAATTTAAATAAATGACAATTAAATACTAAAAAGATATAAATTAAATGCCAATTAAAACCAATGCGTACAATATAAGAGAATTAAATAAAAATAAATGCCAGTCAAAATTATATAAATGTCAATTAAATGCAAACTAAGTGTCAATTAAATGCAAATTAAATGTCAATCATATGCAAATTACATGTCAATAAAATTAGATGCCAACTAAATCAAATGTCTCATCCACGCGGGCGAAGCCTCGGGCAACAGCTAGTGTCCTCATAAATTACTATTGTATTTCAAAAAACCTCTTCGTAAATACTGTGCTACGTACCCCGAATATGGTAAAGTAGAAGACTGAATAAACGTTTTACTGTTCCCGTAATAATTTAATACACTATGAAGCCACGTGTGGTATGCTCGCTGCAATTCGTGACTCCTAACATGAAATGTGGTTGCCTTCCATTAATCCTGTCTAGCCTCTACATCTGCAGAATGTATGTATCTATGGCTGGGGAATAAATTAAATATTTTAGACGACCGCATGTAGATATGTGTGTATTAATTACTATGTAGGTATTGCATAGTTTAAATGTGGTTATGTTTTGATGGTTGATGTGAAATAAGTTTAGCATGCCTGCTTTTCTTTTAAATCGTTTAAAGGGATTTTTAGGTTTTAATTTTTCTCAAAATGTATAAAATAACATACGGCTCAGTGGTAGGAGCTACGTTGTCCGGAGTGAGTATTGATTCTGAGTTTTCTTAGACAGATTTTTTTTCAGAGATTGCCACTGAGAAAGGATGTCCTCCTAGAAATAAGAACAACAAAGCAAGGAAGGGAATTCCTTAGAAATATATACTATACGTACAGAAAAATACATGCATCTATCTATACTAAGTACATCAAAATAAATGGCCAAAAACTCGAGAACGTCTGAACCAATTCGGCTATTTTTTTTTTCCAAATGTTCGTTGATGTCCGAGGAAGTTTTTTAATGAAGAGAAATTTGGAAAAGTTGCCAGGAAAACTCGGGAAAACTGAAAATGCATTTTCTATGGGAATTTTGTCTGAATTATTGAAATTTGAACAGGACAACGTCTGTCAGATCAGCTAGTCATAATAAAACGTAGTAATCAATCCCCCCGTCTTCCAAACCAACATTTTCCAAGCTGTGTACACAATTTGACAAAACACAGACGCTAAACAATTAAACTGTCAACACATTTAATTTACCATACCATCTTCACTAGAAGGCATCAACAAGAATTATGTACTTCTTAATTACTAGTATATTACTTAATAACAAAACCGTTATACCAAGCGTGAGTGACATTTTAGGTGACAGCCCCTAAAGGCCCCGTTCACGGCCTCAAGCGATGCGACTTGAGTCAAGCGAATCGCGCGCGCGTCACCTATTTCTGCCCGTCGCGCGTTGCTCCACAAGTAATGCGGTTGCTCGTGGCGCTCTAAGGGCTTATGCAAATGATGCGTTGCGGCGGCGCTGCGGCGCCGGAACAGTGTCGCTGCGGAGTTGCGGAGTGGCTGTGGAGTCGTGACGCTCTTTGTTTTCTCCGCAGTCGCTGCGGCAAGATGCGTGTCGCTTGAGCATGTAGCTCGTGGCCACGGGGTTAATGGCATCCCTCGAGGTGCCGAACATTGCTGTAACTTTATAATATTACAAGTGTTACACCCGGATATGGATTAATTTAGAAAGCAGTCGCGTGGCTTGTGGAGTTGTGACCGCTCTTTGTTTTCTCCGCAGTCGCTGCGGCAAGATGCGTGTCGCTTGAGCATGTAGCTCGTGGCCACGGGGTTAATGGCATCCCTCGAGGTGCCGAACATTGCTGTAACTTTATAATATTACAAGTGTTACACCCGGATATGGATTAATTTAGAAAGCAGTCGCGTGGCTTGTGGAGTTGTGACCGCTCTTTGTTTTCTCCGCAGTCGCTGCGGCAAGATGCGTGTCGCTTGAGCGTGTAGTTCGTAGCCACGCGGTTAATACTAACCCTCAAGGTGACGAACATTACAAGTGTTACACCCGGAATGGATTAATTTAGAAAGCAGGTGTGACATAATAATATTACAGGAAAGTTCTTTGGGTTGTTTTATAATGAGAGAATAAACAACGTGTGTAAAATATCGCTGTCGTAATGCCGAGAGGAATGAAAGGAATGCTTGAGTGATATTAACACGTTGGAGGAAAGTAGGTACTGACGACTTTTTCAAATTATGCGATATGACAGTAAAATTACCCATATACAAGTGACGACCACTGCTGTAGCCGTAGTGCCACATAGCAACACCAAAGAATATATACGAAGATAGTACTTTCATAGCCGTAGAATCTTCATAAACCGACCACGGGCACGGGCATTATCGTAGTGTGCGTTAGACTCCCTAGAAAACGCACCACAGATTTATATTTTCAATGTGTGACTTTGTGCGATCAAATGCGTCTATACGAAATTTTACTGTATTACCTACCCGTACCTCCGTTCAGAAGAGTTTAAACTTTTAAGGTAGTGCCCGTACAAACAAACAAACATCGAAAATCTACTGCTAATGCAGTGCGTCCCGCAGTGTGTTAAGTGGTATTTTCCATTTTTGGATATTTTAAAGTTAAAGAGTCATTATGTACTTTAATAGAACTATAATTGTATTTTATAGTAACGACAAGTTAACTAATTATTTCGTCTCCCTGGAGGCTGTGATATTTTAAAGTTAATGAGTAATTACTCTAATAAAAGTTATAAATAAAAGTAAGTAATTACTCTTTAACTATAAAATCGGATCGATCCGTCACGTTAAGCTACGCTTGCTGCCGTTGATCCGTGGATGGGTGACCATCTTTACATACCGAGACTCCTTCCTGCCTCGGAAAGCATGTTAAACCCCTGGTCCCGGCTGCCATTCGTGGATCTTTGACAGTCGTTACGGGTCGTCAGAATCCCGATAGTCTGACAACTAGCCTTACCAAGGGGTATCGTGTTACCCAGTTACTGGGTTGTGGAGGTCAGATAGGCAGTCGCTCCATGAAAAATACTGGTATTGAGCTGCATCCGGTTAGACTGGTAGCCGACCCCAACATAATTGGGTAAAATTAATAAAAAAAAAAAAAAAATCATTTATTTCAGGTCATTGACCCATATTAAATACAAAAACACAATTCATAATAAAAACTAAATAAAATATGTAATAATTAATGTCTAAAAAATAATGTCAGTAATAAATAAATAATGTCAAAGTTAATAATAATTAATAATAATGTCTGGCAACACTAGCAAGTCAACACACGTCAAAATTTTCTTATATCATATTTTCCTTATTTATTTATTTCTACAGCCATTTTACTATCAGAAAGCACGAAAAGCACAATAAAACCTTTAGAAAAATACCACAAAAAAAAATAAAGAACCACAAAATGATAATATATAACAATAGTTGTAGAAAAACCAAAAATGACGTTTGTCAAATTCGGCTTAAAGAAAATAAAGTGATGATGTAGACGATGCAAACAAGAGCCAGAACACGACATCAGGCACACCCACCATCTCCGGACTCGTCGCTCAGCTCCGCCTCACAACCGCCGGTACGCGCCTCAACCGTGAGCGCTGTGTCACCGGTCGCTGCAGTTGCGTCGAGCTCGAGCGACGAGTATTTCTCCCCGCCGTCGTCACCAACACCACCACGGCGGCAAGGAAGAGGACGGCCACCAGCGGGCTTGGGACCTCGAGGCCAACCGGCCCCGAACAGGGTCCCCGCTGCCGGTGGAAATGTGTCGCGCATGCGATGGACTCAGTCCATGAATGAAAATGTGATGCGCGCATATTATGGGGCTACAGAGGGAGGAATTAACCTTACAGCGTACCGAGGACGGATGCTCTCTCTGTTTCAGGTGCTTGAACCTGCCGTCAACGTCTCGGCCCAACGATTGTCGGATCAGGTGCGCGTCATTCAACACAATCATAGATTGGATAACGCTACACTTGATCGGCTGCGCTCGGAAATGCAGAGTAGTTCTGCTAGTAACCCGTCCCCATCCCAGAATGTCATGCATGTGTCTGCTGAGGTTCCACTGCGAGCTAGCCAGCGTGATGAGGAGGAGGACGCCAGAGCTATATCTGCAAATAACCTATGCAATGTGGAATTAAGGAGCGTTCTGGAGGATGCGATCAGTGAGTACCGGTTCACATCACCTGACCTTAGACCACGGCTTCCACGTTTGCCCATGAATAAAAAAAATAGAGCACTGGTGTGTGCTCTGGATGCGCTGTTACCAAATTTTATTGAAAGCAGCGCAGATCTTTGCGATACACACTCAATCCTGTATTGCACGGCTATTGCGGCATGTCGTGTAGCTCGTGTCAAATTTCCAAACACTGACCAAGCTACACGGCCAAAACCCGCCGCACCAGCCTGGCAGTGCAGGATTGAGCGTCGTATTAATGAGGCCAGGGTACTCATTGGGAAGCTTTTCTGCTTCAGGGAGGGCAATACACGCCCCAGGGTGATGCGCTTTGTGAGACGGGCATTCTCGGGAACTAGTATTAGTCCTCGTGAATATGTATGCTGTGTCACAGAGCGCATCGACTTCCTGAAGCAGAAAGTTTATGCATGGGCAAACCGTATTCGTCGGTATAGGCGAAGAGTGGATCGGTACACTCAGAACCGCATGTTCCAGAGTGATGAAAGGTGGGTATACAGAACATGGGAGCGGCCTATTCCCACTCAAGGTGTGACTGACGTGCATCCACCGGATAATGAGACCATGAGTGCTTTTTGGCGAAGCATTTGGTCGGTACCCGTCAGTCACACTGAAGGTGATTGGATGCGTGTTGTTGAGCAAGCGTGTGATTCAATACCAGACATGGAGGCTATTAACATTAGTCCTCTGGATGTGGCCTGTGCAGTCCGTCCGTTACCTAACTGGAAATCTCCAGGACCGGACGGACTGCACAATTTCTGGATTAAATGGCTACAAAGGTCACACGCCTGCTTAGCCTCCCAATTCCAGTCATCTTTAGAGACTGGGTCGCTACCACTGTTCTTTACGACAGGAGTTACCCACCTGCTCCATAAATCGGGTAGTACAGCGGAACCTAAAAACTATAGACCAATCACATGTTTACCGACGGTCTATAAAGTCCTTACATCCATTCTTAGAGCAAAAATTGCACACCATATTTATAGTAACTCAATTATGTCTGTGTCTCAGAATGGATGTAAGAACGGGTCCCGCGGTACTAAGGAGCTGCTCCTAATAGACATGACCATAAGCCAACAGGTTCGTAGATCCCGGAAAGATCTGTCGACATGTTGGATAGATTACAAGAAGGCCTATGACTCGGTGCCACATACATGGCTCATTAGGGTGCTGGAGTTGTACAAAATAGACGCAACTCTACGCACCTTCTTGATGTCGTGTATGGGGCAATGGAGAACGGTGCTTCTCTATCCAGGATGTCAGCAGATCCGAAGGATCGATGAACCGATCAGGATTGAGCGGGGAATATTTCAGGGCGATAGTTTGAGTCCGCTTTGGTTTTGCTTAGCCTTGAATCCTCTAAGCACACTGCTGGAGGACTCAGGTCTAGGCTACCGGTTGAGAAGAGGTGGTCAAGTGATATCTCACCTCCTTTACATGGATGATTTAAAACTTTTTGCCCCCAACAATTTGCGACTGATGGAGTTACTGAAGGTAACAGAAACCTTCAGTAGCGCCATCAGGATGGAATTTGGTGTGGAAAAATGTGCAGTCATGCATGTAAAGCGAGGGGAGATTATGGAATCCGTGGGAACCCAACTCTCGGATTCCATACATCTTAGATCCCTCTCGTCAATCGAAACCTACAAATATTTGGGTATGTCGGAAGCGTTGGGCATCAATGCTACTGACATGAAGCAATCGTTGAAGGAGCGCTTCTTTGGCCGCCTGAAGAAAGTATTTAATAGTCTTCTATCAGGCGGAAACAAGGTGCGCGCCTTCAACGGTTGGGTCATGCCGGTCTTGATGTACTCTTTCGGTATACTCAAATGGACTCAGACCGAACTCGACGCCCTGGATAGGAGAGTCCGTACGCTACTGACTACGTATCGAATGCATCACCCACGGTCATCGGTAATGAGACTGTATATCCCGCGAAAGTGTGGAGGTCGAGGCTTTTTAAATGCTAAGACCCTCCACAATCGCGAGATATGCAGTCTCAGGGAATATTTCCTAGAAGCCGACGTGGGGATGCATCGAGATGTGGTCGCGGTGGACAAGGGCCTCACCCCACTCTCCTTGGCGAAAGAGAACTGGCGCAAACCTGCAGTACTTGATACTAACGATCGTAAGGAAGTATGGCAAGGCAAAGAGCTTCACGGACGCTTTTTCCGAGCCCTCCATGGGCCTGATGTAGACTTTTTGGCGTCTGTATCCTGGTTACGTTTCGGCGACCTCTTCGGGGAAACCGAAGGTTTTGTCTGTGCAATAATGGATGAAGTTATCATGACGAATAATTATCGGAAATACATTGTCAAGGATGGTACGGTTGACATCTGTCGGGCATGCCACCGTCCCGGTGAATCAATCCGACACATTGTTTCCGGTTGTTCTCGTCTTGCTAACGGCGAGTACTTGCACAGACACAATCTAGTGGCTAGGATTATCCACCAGCAACTTGCCTTGCAGTACAACCTTGTGGAATCCGAAGTAGCATATTACAGATATGTGCCCGACCCAGTTCTCGAGAATGGTCACGCCACATTGTACTGGGATCGATCTATCATCACTGACAGGACTATTGTAGCCAATAAGCCTGATATTGTGGTGATAGATCGACGAGAGCGCCGTGCAATGATTGTTGATATCGCTGTCCCTCATGACGAGAATCTCGTGAAAGCTGAGAAAGATAAAAAAATCAAGTATCTTGACTTAGCACACGAGGTTGTCGACATGTGGGACGTGGACTCTGCAATCATTGTACCGATAATCGTTACGGTTAATGGCCTAATAGCGGAGAGTCTCGACCAACACCTCAGGAGGCTCTCATTGCGCGGCTGGGTCAAGGGCTTGATTCAGAAAGCAGTACTCCTGGACACGGCACGCATAGTGAGGAGGTTCCTCTCTCTAGAGCCCTGACCACCGGTAGCTTGGACCCTGTTCCCGATACCGGTGGGCTACTATTTTTTATATTTTTAAATGTTTTTTTTAATTTTATGTTTTTATAAAAATATTTAAAAATATAATTCATATGTATGTAAATAAAATAAAGGAAATATTAATTAAATATAACAATGGATTAAATAATTAAATAAAGTAATGTCAAAAGCAAATATTAAAAGAAAATATTAATCAAATCATTATACATCATTAGACAACTTATTCAAGCACCAGCAATATGCCTGCCACAACAATCCCCAACGTAGGGACAATCCAGTCGCTGAGCAATCATCGCCAGGACAGTGTTGGAGCTGGCCCGCACCCTGCGCACCAAGGACGCGCACCGCTTGCGCATGGTGGCGTGGAAACAGTCGGTGCGCGCTTCCGCAAACATGCCCGAGGCGCTGCAGAAACGGGGCAGCCCCAACACCGCCCTGAACGCGTTGTTGAATTGGACACGAAAGGCACTGTAAGCAGCTTGTGAGTAAGATGCCCATAGGCTGCACGTGTAAAGGGAGGTGCAGAAAGCTTTAAATAGTAAGATTTTAACCTGATTTGAACAACGCGCAAACCTACGGGCTATCATATTTGCTCTCTTAGACAGTGCCCTCCGCTCCCGCTCAATGTCGACATGGTCTTTCAGATCAGCTGTTACCCAGTGCCCCAAGTATTTAAATTGTTTCACCCGTTCTAACGGTATACCATTCAAGCGAATAGGGGGTACTTGTTCTGGGCATTTGGCACCTCCCTGAAATACCATGTATTGGCTTTTCATGACATTATACACAAGGCCATGGCTGCCAGCGTACTCCTCACAAATTTTCAATAACTCGCGTAGTCCACAAACCGACGTAAAGGCTAGGCCGATGACTCTTTAATATTAAAATATCAAAAAATGGAAAATACCACTTAAGACATTGCGGGACGCAGGGCATTAGCAGTAGATTTTCTAACTATAATTTTATTTTAAAGTAACGACAAGTTGACTAATTATTTCGTCTTTCTGGAGGATGTGTGTGACATTAAGTGACAGCCCTTAGTAAAAACTTCAAGTGTATACATTAAGGGGGATGCGCTGTAGTAGCCCGCGAAATTCATTTTTTTTTTGGGTTTTTTGCAATTCGCAGGTCCGTGACAGGTTGTATCATGATCAAAATATGATACGCGGGAATAAAACATATTATTATGTATTTATATAACTTTAACCATGAAAATCATCAATACATCTCTATGTTATATTTTGTGCAGATTCTTCGAACGAAAGAAATCTAACGACTCTGCACGAATTCTAATTTATAGAGAAATTTTAATGATTTTAATGGTTACAATTGGAAACGCAAGAAAATTTGAATTTCGCGGGCTACCACAGCGCATCCTCATTAAGGGTATACAACGTATTCCTGACATAACAACATGGTGATCGTTTCGGTCATGGTATCATCGTAACCCTCAAGGTGACGAACATAGCTGTTACTTAACAATATTACAAGTGCTTCACCCGGAATGGGTTAATATAGAAAGCAACTGTGTTGTTCAAGGAACAAGTAACGTAACAATGTTGAAATGACATGAATGTTCTTCAGCTCGTTTTAAGTTGACAGAATAAACAATGACTGTAAAATGTACGCTTGAAAGGGTTAAAATTCTTGCTTGTGTGTAATCGCTTGAAAGGAAATGAATTCTTACATATCTGTAAAAATTAAGTGGTATTTTCCATTTCTGTCTATTATAAGTCAGCATTGCAGCAGGTAATTATTTTAATCTTAACTAATATTAGAAATGCGAAATTGAGTTTGTTTGTTTGTTTCGCTTTCACGCTAAAACGGCCGAACGGATTTGGATGAAATTTGACACATGGGTAAACCATGATCTGGATTAGGACATAGGATACTTTTATCCAGATTAGTATGTTCACGTTTGTGAAGCCGCTGGCGAAAGCTATAGTAGGATTATAATTAATTTGAATTGTGCTTGGGGGACGCCTATGTCCAGCAGTGGACGTCTTTTGGCTGAAATGATGATGATGATGATGATGACAATTGTAATAAATAAGATAGATGTTATTTTATGTAATTATTTCGTCTCTCTAGAGGCTGTGAGTGGCAGCCCTACGTGTAAACTACATATTTAAGAATTACCGTTGGAGTATACACGTACTTGTAATAGGGAGCATGTTTTTATTAACTCAAGCAACTAAAAATAGAGAATAAACTCAAACTGAAAGCATTTATTTCAAATAAACCAATTACAGGCACTTTTGAATTGTCAATGGGTCGGTCAGTCAGAAAGATGAAGCTAGTTGCCCATTCCAAAGCGTAGTAGATCCCTATGGAGACGAACGGGCAAGAAACTCCACGGACACTATTTTTACAAAATATTGGTTACATCGTTCATCTTGAAATTATACATGTGAGAACAATGTAGAAAGTAAAAAGATAGAAACTAAAATAACTAAATTTAAAATTTAAAATAAGCCATGGCAGCTAAGAGACGACCAGTCCCAACTGACGGCGCCCGTTCACGAACATGACGCATGGATCAGCACCAATTAGCTCAACCATTTTGAAGGGAACTTAATGATCCAACACACACGCCACCACCAGCGAGACATTTGAGTGAGCATGACATACTCTCAACCGCCAGGGCACATTCAAGTTAGTGAAAGACGTACCCAGTAAAAGGTAGCTTAATAGTAGCTACATAGTGCTCATACATGTGCTATGCAATTATATAATACTAAGAGATTGAATTTAAACAATGCAAAGAAAGTTTTCTCTCTTCTTAATCTTCAGCAGCTCCAAGAATATTTTCTAATGCTAATCAATTAGTTAATGCGTCCTTGTGGAGCAGGACAAGCATTCAGCCAAGCATTTTTGTCAGCAATGTAATCCCCCAACTTATAATTTTTTATTACTTTAATGAGATAAATTTCTTTACAAATAAGAAAGCCACAAGAGTCTTTTGAAATGCCCAGTTCGATAAATAGAACTTGAAAACGAGCAGTTTTTATACTAATTATAGATATTATTATTGTTTTGGATCCTGTATGACCAATATGTCGGATCCGGTCAATAGTACGGACGCGTAACGAATCGCAAGCGCGCCACTGGCGACATCACGTGAGGTGCCCACGCCTACAGCGCGCTTCTACAGAATCATGGTGTTCTAACCTGATGGTGACCAGAACGGTCTAGTGTCGGATCGCATCGGAGCAACATCGGGGTTACTACGCCACGGAACTGTATTCGATTCGTTGTGCTTAGTGATTGTGATAGATTGTGATTTTAAACACCGTGTATCGCACCCAGTGTGTTTTCATTGCACGAAACCCATCTTCTGCCCACGTGTCTGTCTAAATCTAACTGAGTAAATCTTGACGTTTCCGACAAATATACAGTAAAACAGCTCTTTTGAAAGCATAATAATAATTATGGTACTAAACAACGGCATTTACGACCCCCATCTTCCCTTATGAGGTGTGTTAACTAGAGCTATGGGATGACCTAGTTAAAAAAATACATTTTATTTTGTGCTGCACGCAATACCTTAAAGTACAGAAAATATTCACATACTTATATAATTATTACAAACGTGTTTATTACGTGTGGCTAACGTGGTGTTTCAGCTAGTGTTTGCAATGTGAGTGCTTATAAATTAATTAAAAAATAATCCTTCAAACAAATAGGTACCTAGAAATCTCTAAAAAAATAAATAACTTCGATGTACTTAGCATGGATTTGATTTGCATTCATTCATTCCAATTTTACGAATGTATTTTGGTTATGAGTTTACAAGTTATTGCGTATGCGTAAAGATCATTTTTGCCTAAAGCAGTAATAAAGATTGGTGATGTTAAAGGCGCATTCAGTTCGGATCGTGATCGGTTTTACGAATTTTGCCGATGCTGCATCTAAGTTGTGTCGTACTGTAACTGTCTGTAACTCAAGCCTGATTTACAGGGTGTGATTTAATTGCCTGCAGCATACCCTAAGTTGAAGCAATAATAAAACTTGCACAGTCTAAACAGTGTTTAGAAGATGGCGCAAGTAATTTTTAACCGACTCCAAAAAGGAGGAGGTTCTCAATTCGTCGGAACCTTTTTTTTTATTTTTTTTTTTATGTAGGTTCCCCGATTACTCGAAGATGGCTGGACCGATTTGGATTATTTTTTTTTTGTTTGAAAGGGTATACTTCCCAGGTGGTCCCATGATCATCAAGTCAGGATCTGATGATGGGATCCTGGAGAAATAGAGAGAACTCTTCCAATTTTATAGGCACACTTGAAGCGATTTGGATAGTTTTTGGAAGAGTACTTTCTTGGAGTGGTCCCATTTCAATTTGGTGAAGATCTGATGAAGAACTTCTGAGATAGGCAACGGAACTCCTCAATAAATGATAGCAAATGGACTGGGATTGCTGAAATCTCATGTCTGTTTGTTGTTTACACCAGTTCATAACATAACATCACGCCAGTACGCTGTGAAGGGGTAAGCACATGTGAATCACTAAAAAGTGAAAAATAAAAACTATTTTACAAAAAAATACAACCGACTTCCAAAAACAACACTACAAAGTGAAAAATAACTTTAATTTCGGAAGTCGGTGGCAAAAACGAAAATACATTTTATCAGACACCGAACTCCGAAATTAAAGTTATTTTTCACTTTGTAGTGTTGTTTTTGGAAGTCGGTTGTATTTTTTTGTAAAAAAGTTTTTATGTTGCTTCAATTTGATTGTATGGCACAGGTTAAAACTTGCATCGTGTAAATGGGTCTTTAGTATGTCCAGGTCCATTTTATATAGGGGAATTATAATAGTTTTTTTTCAAATTACATACCAAACACCGCTCTGATAACTGATAATCAAGCTTTTTATATGTGCCATTTTGGAGAGTTACCTTTTATTAAGGGCCAATTTGACCAAAGTTCGATATATTTTATCCGTGAAATAAAATTAACGACTGACAGTTTCTGTATGGCGAAACTGTCAGAAACTCAAAATTTATTCGAAGGTTATGACTTATACTGATACTAATATTATATTTAATATTATCCCCCGAAGCTAAGCTGAATTTGAAAATGTTTGATATCTTTATTTTGGAAACAATATAAATCTAATCTGTGTTAGCTCAAAACTCAGATCAAAGAAATTGAGGTTTAAAAGTACAATACTTCAATAACTTTTCGAAATCTATTAATCCAGTCTCATGATTGAATACTATTGCAGAAAATACATCGCTATATTTGTGAAAAGAAAATCTCATTAAGTCGGGGTTGTCCGAAAAGGGACAGGTCAAGGTAAAGACCGTCGCCATACTTGGCAAATTTGACGTTTGACAGCTCGCCATTTGAAGGGTGAAAATTAAATAAATATTAACTGTGTCTCGGAAAGTTTTGGAATGAAATGAAATGAAATTAAATTGTTTACAATAAGATATCGGAATCACTTTTACACGTCATATTGAAGGGTTCCGTAGTCGGATAAATTTATCCATAGAACAAACTTATGGAGGCACTAGCTGTTGTCCGCGGCTTCGCCCGCGTGAATGTCGGACATTATCCCACGGGAACCTACTACCGGGATGAAACGTATCCTATGTCTTAATCCAGGTTATAAACTATCTGTATACAATATTTCATCCAAATCCGTTCAGCCGTTTTTGCGTGATTGAGTAACAAACATACAAACTTTCACATTTATAATTTTAGTAGGATGAGGAACAGGGTGTAAAGTTCACTCATCCTCCACAGAAAAGGGAGGATCCTCCGTCCAGACGGGTGTCGTGTCTGGTGGGACGTTGTATTATGCTAGTCGCGCTGTAAACTCTAATAGCGCGATGCAGGATTTTGCGTGACGTCAGTGTGATGCGTAGTTCGCATGTGGCAATGTAGATGCCGCCACACATCTACTTAATTGAGATAAGAGCATAATGATGATGTTGGATTACTAGAGATAGTAGGTTGCTTCATAATTACCAAAACCTTTTCATACTCAAATACCCAGTTTAGGTAAAATCGCCGATTATTACGCTTCCTTTTAACTCATTTCTAAAGGCTAGCACAAAGGAAGACAGTATACACTAACCAATTACTTCCCCGATATGGGTTTCTAAACTCCACCCTCGTTTCGTTAGGCTAACGACTCTACTGGTCCCTTTTACAGCCGCAGGTACTTGGCGAAGCCACTATGTAATTAAGAAATAATATTTTATCTACGAAATAACGCTATTCAAATTTTATTCAAAGGGAAACAAAGTTTGTTCTGTAGTTTTGCCTAAGGCCCGTTGTCTTTTGTAAGGGAAGTCTTTTTATTAGGAAATGTTACATATTTTGATATGGTTTGTTACGTTTAGGTAGAATGTAGTTCTATTTTGGCATGGAAACAGGATCTTCCTGGGTATGTTTAATGAGAAAACTTCTACATTTTCGTAACTGTAATGTAGATTTTGCCCAATTTCTTTAAAAACACAGTTCACTATTTTGGTTTTTATACTTTGAATTATTTCCTATATTTCATTAATTTAAACATATAAATTATATTTTTAAATATAAGAATATAAAAAATGGAAAATCATTTAAAAATGTAAAAAATAGTAGCCCACCGGTATCGGGAACAGGGTCCAAGCCACCGGTGGTCATGGCTGCTGAGAGAGGAACCTGCTAACGATACGCGCTGTGTCCAGAAGTACCGCTTTCTGAATCAATCCCTTGATCCAGCTGCCTAACGAGAGCCTCCTCAGGTGTTGATCAAGACTCTTGGCTATTATGCCAGTGGCCGTCACGACTATCGGCACAACGATTGCTGTTATACTTTGAATTATTATTATTATCACCATCCATAACCTTTGCTAACCCACTGCAATAATTTGACAACTTTTTACCAATTATGACACAAATCCTCCACCGAGAAGGTTTATCCAAAGCCAATAACCCTTTATAACCACACTAGCTGTTGCGCGCGACTTCGTCTGCGATCCAGGATGAAAACTAGCCTATGTTCTTCTCCACGGTCGACGGTCTACCCATGTGCCAAATTTCATCCAAATCCGTTCAGCCGTTTTTGCATGAAAGCGAAACCAACAAACAAGCTCACTTTTGCATTTATGATACTAGCTGTTGCCAGCGGCTTCGTCTGCGTGAATGTCGGAAATGATCTCATGGGAAAGTAGTATCACGATTAAAAAAGTATGTGCTATTGCAGACTACTATCTCTGTGCCAAATTTCATCCAGATCCGTTCAGCTATTCTGGCGT
Organism: Cosmia pyralina; assembly: GCA_946251885.1. Taxonomy (NCBI): domain Eukaryota; kingdom Metazoa; phylum Arthropoda; class Insecta; order Lepidoptera; family Noctuidae; genus Cosmia; species Cosmia pyralina. The sequence continues at coordinate 22,593,924 of OX276346.1, forward strand.
GATTGAGTAACAAACATCCATCCATCCAAACGTTGGCATTTGTAATATTGATAGGATAGGATTAGTAAGGATTAGGACAGACACACAAACTTAAAAATTGAAACTGTAACGTTATTGAGACGTTCTACATATTTTACAGAATTCTGGTATCTCAAAACATATGGAAGAACTATAAAAGAAGTGTAGCACTTGAAGTGTATGTCGTCAACGAAACGAATGTGATTTCCAAACAAATGTGTGATTTTTATCACGAGTTTTATTCCACGAATAAAATATTGGAAAGAAATTCACATATTCGACGATTTTAAAACACGACATGCATGTGTGCTCCCCAGTGCTACGTTTTGAACTGCTAAAGCAAAAACAGCAACGTGTCAAATTTGTTTTCGAAGTCGATGCTTACCTGAATATGAATAAATAAATAAAGAAATAATAATAATACGAGTAATATGACGAGAACCTCGTGAAAGCTGAAAAAGATAAGTAGATCAAGTATCTTGACCTGGCTCGCGAGGTTGTTGACATGTGGGATGTGGATACAGCAATCGTTACGCCGATAGTCGTGACGGCCAATGGCATAATAGCCAAGAGCCTCGATCAACACCTGAGGAGGCTCTCGTTAGGCAGCTGGATCAAGGGCTTGATTCAGAAAGCGGTACTTCTGGACACGGCGCGTATCGTTAGGAGGTTAAACTAACCACCGGTAGCTTGGACCCTGTTCCCGATACCAATGGGCTATTATTTTTTATATTTTTAAATGTTTTTTTTTTAATTTTATGTTTTTATAAAAATATTGAAAAATATAAATGATATGTATATGAATGAAATAAAGGAAATAATAATAGGAAGAAATTAACATCATGTAGTTTTCATGTAGTACGCTGCATGAAAACTACATGATGTTAATTTCTTTATTTCAAAGTCATTTCATTTATTTCAAATAAGCAGTTAAAAGACTTTACATAAAATTAAAATTGATTCTGTGAACTAATCTATCTAAGTGTAACTGTCAAGTGTGATATACCCAATAATATCATGAAGATGTTTTCCTCTACTTAAGTATAATAAAATCAGAAAACACGTTTCCTTTTGCGGTAGAACAAAATAACCTTATATTAGCCAAAATAACTCAACGTAGACATTTTGACGATACTTGAAATAACGAGGAGTCTAGGGATACTTGTATCCATTGACTCACGCGATTTCCACTTCTCAAAATCGACTTCAACCTGCGACTTATGCTGTTTTTTCCTCATTAATTTATGAATATCTGAAAATGTTCTTGTGTAGGGAAATATTTTTAAGGCGATACGGTGTTTGAAGCATATGCATAGGTATGGCCAAACGAGCAAAAACAATTTTTTAAATATTTATTTTTAAAATTGTGCTCTGTTACATTAAAATAAACCCATAATCCCTTATGTATTCAATGGGAAAGTGTAGACGAAATTTTACTTAAATCGCTTTAATTACAATCGAATAAAACAATTTTTTTCTTATTAAAAAAAATGCTAATTTTGAGGAAACTGCGATTGTTTTGTATCAAGCCAAAATGTGTCAATCGTGTTGTGACCCTCATAATTTACTAAAAAAAATCTTCAATTTTTATTATCATGAAAAAGTAAAAAGTAAGTCTTTGTAGTTTTTGAGGACAAAAATTGACTTTGTGTGCAGCCGAAATGCGTCAAAATATCTTATGTGGGACCCATTTCACCTTGTCAAATTGTTTCAAATTGTCTTCCAACCTCAATTCATTTAATCACAACTTTCATTCTTGGGGGGGCCTGTGGCTATATAATAACAGCCGCACGGGTCGATCGATCAGGTTAAGCTACGCTTGCCGGGGTCGGTCCGTGGATGGGTGACCATCTTGAAAGTTTGACAACCAGTTTTACCAAGGGGTAGCAGATTGAGTAATTATTAAAAATACATTTCTATTGTTTTATGTAATAAACTCAACTCAATCAGCTGAGTTTATTAGTGTGATTGAGAGGTGATAAAATGCAACAGGCCTCTTAAGCAACCATCAACGTTATTGCTTGGTTATAAATGCCCACACTTCGGTGAAAACATGAAAGAAAAACACAAGATCCACAAGTTCCTTGTTTCAGGACGAGTTGGAACAACAAGATACGACAGGACAGGATGCAACATAATTTGTACTCGGACACGTCTGCGTCCTGCCCGTATCCCGTAGCCTCGTTGTAGATTGAGCAATTTTGTGTCGTATTTTTAGGAAACATGTGAGCACTAGGAGCTTCGGTTTCTAAGAAAGATGCATGCACTGGACCGACGCAAACTCCGCGCCATTTCCTACTTATCTTTTGTACAGTTCTCAAATTCAAAAATTGTTTGGTTCTCGTCCTTATGTAGTTAGCCTTTAGACCTTCTAACGCTTTTACACGACTGTATTATTTTATTTTTACTCATCACCGTTTGGTGATCCCCATAGCCTATCTCAAACTCAAACTCAAAGCATTTATTTCAATTAAACCAATTACAGGCACTTTTGAATTATCAAGGGGTCGGTCAGTCAAAAAGATGAAGCTAGGCGCCCGTTCCAAAGCATAGTAGGTACCTATGGAGAAGAACGGGCAAGAAACTCCACGGACACTCTTTTAAATCAAGATATGGTTACAAAATAATGGTTACATCATTCATGTTGAAATTTCACATGTGAGAACGATGCAGAACGTTAAAAGCGTCCTTAAAAAAAAAAAACAATTCAAATATTTAAATTAAATTAAAATAAGCCGTGGCCGCTATAATAAAACCATAGCTATCGAATCGTAATCTTCAACCCAGACACTAAATGACTAAAACCGAGATACAGGACTCGTCCTAGTTCGGCTACAGATGCTCCCATGTTAATACTCCTAAGTACTAGCCTAATAAGTTTGTGTAATCCGTTGTAATATTTTTGGGGAAATAAATAAATTATAAATTAAAACAACTAAAATCCGAGTATTTCAAGGTAAATCATTCCATTTTGATTGTATGTTTTGTACCAAATAGGGGCAAGGAATAATGTATTAAGTATATTAATAGAAGGTACAAGTCGTGGGTACAGCAATGTGTTCCGTGACATAATTTTGACCGAAAAAACGTAGGTCAATTAACGCAAATTACGTAGGAATTGTTTGTGATACTATATCTATGTGGTTTTATGCTTAGTTACATGGTTTTGGATTGAAGTAGGTGAAGGTTATGTCGCGGGTAGTTCGAAAGAGATACCGTGGCCCTGGCACGGGCAGCTGAAGGAACATGGGTGGGTTTTAGTCAGTAAAAGTCTGACATGCCCTCCCGCTCTACCCAGAGCGGGTGAAGTCATTTGATGATTTCCCATCAACAAAAAAAAAAAAAAAGGTTATTCCCTTATTGCCCGATTGGTCTACCTGTTGGTAGTACGTACCACACTCACTAGAAGCTCATTGCCTGGTGATGATATTGAAGTCTTGGGGTTAACTCCGGATAGTAATTTAAACTAGTTTGTAAGACAACAGAAGGTACCAGTAAGAATATTCTTATACCTAACAACAACAAGGTGTCTTCTTGCTCTAAAATAAATAATTGTCGAAAAGGAGTTCAGCAGAATGCCTTGAAATTATTCCATCAAAATATTCAAGGTATTTCTTCCAAATTATTAGAAATTGAAATGTTTTTAGAAAAAACAAAGTTTGACATTGTTTGTTTTACTGAACATTGGTTAAAGGATTACCAAATGCTAATTAATTATGAGAACTATAGTGTGGGCAGTTGTTTTAGCCGTAGATCTATGCTGCGTGGAGGTTCTCTAATTTTGATAAAAAATTGTTTAAAATCTAAGCAACGTAATGACATAGTTGGTTTATCAGTGGAACATTGCGTCGAACTATCCTGTGTTGAGCTGGATAAGCATGTTGTAGTGTGCGTGTACAGACCCCCTAATTGTCAGAACTTTTCTTTATTTGAGTCAATAATGGAAGATGTACTAGCGAAACTTGCATCCGGTAATAAAGCTGCAATTTTTTGTGGTGATTTTAATATTAATATTCTGGAAAATAATTCAAATAGCAGTAGATTATTAAGCCTTTTTAAATCATTCAATTTATCTAATATTTTTACAGAACCGACTAGAGTAACTCTCACTTCTGCTACTTGTATTGATAATGTTTTCTGCGATTGTGATTATTTAGATAAAGCCATCGTAAATTATTTACCATCTGATCACAGTGGGCAAACAGTAACTTTTAAGTCTAAAACAACTTTGCAAAAAGTGCAAATACAATTTAGACCAATAACAGCTGGCAAATTAAATAGATTCAATAGTGCCCTAGGTAATAGGTTAAATGTTCTGAGCCATAATATGGACGGAGCAAATAAACTATATGAGGATTTCTTTTCAGTAGTGCTCACTGAATTCAATAAAACTTTTGAAAAGAAAACAAAAAATATTTTCCCTAACTTTTTATTTAGTGACTGGGCAACTAGAGGTATTAGGATAAGTAGGGAAAGATTATTCGAATTGTATGGCCTTAAGCCTTACATTAACACTGTGACGTTCAACAAGTATGTTGCTACATATTCCAAAATTTTTAGAAATACTTGCAAAATAGCTAAAGCCCTGTATATTAGTAACAAGATCAAATCAGCAGAAAATAAAGTAAAAGCAGTGTGGAAAGTTATAAATAATGAAACTAATAGGAAAAAAATACGAAACACGGATTTTACATTGGAGACTTCTCGTGGTGATATAAGCTCTAACTTAGAAGTAGCTCAAGAATTTGTACACTTCTTTACAAATATACCATCTAAAACGACGGAAGCTTTAAATTCCTCACCCGATGTCTCAATTGATTTATTAAGAGCGAACGTTCCAAGCTGCCCGGTTGAATTTCAATTTAAACATATAAACCCCATGGTAGTTAAAAAAGCTTTACGGCACATTAAAATCAAATTGACCGAAGATCTATGGGGAATGTCTATCAAAGTTTGTACATCCATAATCGAGACTATAGCACCATACTTAGCATTAATATTTAATTTGTGTGTGGATTATTTATTTATTTATTTATTCAGTAGTACACTTACATCTTACACATCTTTATGTTGGCGCAAACATAAACTCATTAGAATTTTACCGTGCACCATAATCATCGACCATACAATTTAAATAACTAAAACCAACTTATAATCATAGTTAAAATGAAACAACGACTAAAATAAAAATGAGGGTATTAAGTGAAACATTTATCTAATACTAACAAACGAGCGAACATCGGTGACCGAACTGACCGTCTTTAAAACAAAAAGTGGTGGAGGAATGTGATTTCGATTGATACAGGTTGTTCCTAAAAGTATGTTTTTAGTAATAGTTAATTTTCCTATATTTTGGTTTGTTAAGTATTATGCTTCTTTTTTTTTTACTAACTAACTTTTTGTATTCAGTTATAACATTTATTTTCATTCAATTATTATATGATATATTAATATTTTGTAAGAAATGTTGCTTTAGTTTGTACTTTATGTTTTTATAAGTTATTTTGTCCCTCAATGACATCGGTAGTTGATTAATTAGGTAAGGTATTATATACTGTAACGACCTCTTACCGTGTAAATTACTGTATTTTGGAAGTAACAACTTAGCATTGATGACACTACGAGTATTAATTTCATTGTTATTTATGATTTTTGTTTTCCTAAGATTATCATTAAAAAATTCTTCTTTTAATAATGTAAATTTAGTTTTTTCATGGATAGGTATTATTTTACAGAATTCAAATAATTTACGGTAGTCATTTTTGTACTGCTTTTTAATGTTATGCGGGACAATTGCTTTTAATATACGTAGCTGAAGTGCGTAAATTTGATCAAGGTGAGTCTTGAATGTCCTACCATAGCTAGACAGACCATAGGATATCGTTGATTCGGCCAGAGCTTTGTAAAGCATCAACAGTGTTTGATATGGAATTTTGCATTTTATAATGGAGAATTTAGCTAATATACATCTCAATTTATCACACACTCCGTTAATGTGCTCCTTCCAATTAAGTCGGCTATCAATGGTAAGTCCTAGGTATGTATGGATGAAGGAGTATTCCCGGATTTAATGAAATTTAGTAAGGTTATACCACTTTTTAAATCTGGGGACAGTAAACACACCAACAATTATAGACCAGTATCCGTGTTGCCGGTATTCAGCAAGGTATTCGAAAAGGTAATGCTCGATCAAATGCTTAATCATTTTAACACCAATCAAATCTTGCACGATCAGCAATTTGCTTTCACCAAAGGACGTTGCACGACTGACGCGGGTGCCACTTTATTAAAACACATATTTTCATCGTGGGAGGAGGCCCAAGATGCCATAGGAATCTTTTGTGACCTCTCCAAGGCATTTGACTGCGTAAATCACGAAACCTTACTCTTGAAACTTGAGCATTACGGACTAGGTAAACTTGCGCTCAGTTTAGTAAAATCTTATTTAAATGATAGACAGCAACAAGTTCAAATAAATGGTGTCAATTCACTCGGTCTAAAAGTACAAATGGGTGTTCCACAGGGCTCGATATTGGGTCCTTTCCTCTTTTTAGTATATATTAATGATCTACCCCATTTATTAAAAAACCAACCACAAATGGTGTTATTTGCTGACGATACATCCTTAATTTTTAAGATAAATAGACGTGCATCAAATCTTGACGACGTAAATAACGCCCTACTGCAGATCCATAATTGGTTCACTGCTAATAATTTAGTATTAAATGGGAAAAAGACTAAAGGTATAAGATTTGCTTTACCAAATGTTAAAAGTACTGATTGTGACATAGTATTGAATAAAGAGAAACTAGAATTCGTCGATAAAACTGTTTTCCTGGGGATCACGCTCGACTCAAGGCTGCAATGGGGTCCGCATTTAACATCTCTTGCAGGACGGCTAAGTTCAGCAGCATATGCGGTGAGAAAAATCCGTCAATTCACTGATGTAGACACCGCAAGGCTGGTCTATTTCAGTTACTTTCATAGTATTATGTCTTACGGTATTTTACTATGGGGACGGGCTGCAGACATAGAGTCTATTTTTATTCTGCAGAAAAGAGCCATCAGAGCAATATATGGCCTCCGCAGGCGCGATTCTCTAAGGGAACTGTTTAAAGATATTAACATCATGACGGTACCTTGTCAATATATCTACGAAACATCATGTACGTAAGGAAAAATCTAAATCTTTTCGGTAAAAGAGGTGAAGGACACAATTATAGGACTAGAAATAGGGACCAATTAGTTCAACCAGGTTTCAGACTGGCTAAAGTAGACTCATCCTTCATGGGGTACTGTTTAAAATGTTATAATAAAATACCTCCCCACATACTCCAGCTGAATGAAAGGAAATTTAAATCTTGTATAAAACGCACACTATGCAGCCAGGCATATTATAAGTTGGGGGATTACATCGCTGACAAAATGCTTGGCTGAATGCTTGTCCTGCTCCACAAGGACGCATTAATTAATTGATTAGCATTCGGATATATTGTTGGACCTGCTGAAGATTAAGATGAGAGAAAACTTTCTTTGCATTGTTTAGATTCAATCTCTTAGTATTATATAATTGCATAGCACGTGTGAGCACTATGTAGCTACTATTAAGCTACCTTTTACTGGGTACGTCTTTCACTGACTTGAGTGTGCCCTGGCGGTTGAGAGTATGTCATGCTCACTCAAATGTCTCGCTGATGGTGGCGTGTGTGTTGGATCATTAAGTTCCCTTCAAAATGGTTGAGCTAATTGGTGCTGATCCATGCGTCATGTTCGTGAACGGGCGCCGTCAGTTGGGACTGGTCGTCTCTTAGCTGCCATGGCTTATTTTTAATTTTAATATTTAATTTAGTTGTTTTAGTTATTATCTTTTTATTACGGACGCTTTTTAACGTGCACGTCTTTCTACATTGTTCTCACATGTATATTTTCAACTTGAACGATGTAACCAATATTTTGTAAAAATATTATGATTTAAAAGAGTGTCCGTGGAGTTTCTTGCCCGTACTTCTCCATAGGGATCTACTACGCTTTGGAATGGGCAACTAGCTTCATCTTTCTGACTGACCGACCCATTGACAATTCAAAAGTGCCTGTAATTGGTTTATTTGAAATAAATGCTTTGAGTTTGAGTTTGAGTTTGAGTACGTGAAGTGAAGATAATTATGTGGGGTTAATTTCAAGTTTGAAAAAGAATATTGTGAATTACTATGGCATTGATTTTTTTATTCAAACTTTTTCACTTCTAGGCAAAGGCAGGAGGCCTTTTCAGACCACAAACAATATCTTTTTTTTAGGGTTCCGTACCAAAATGATAAAAAGGAACCCATAAGGGTTCCTTTTTGACAGACAGACAGATAAACTTAGTCGCACCTTATGGTGCGACTAAGTCTAGAGTATGGTCCGTCTGTCACAGCTGGATATCTCAATAACTACCACTGCTATCAACTTGAAATTTGAAACAGTTTTAGATGATGTTTGGCCAACTATTTTGCAAATAAGAAAGAATTTTTTTTTTCAACAGGGACTGAAATGCTCTTAAAAATTCGAAGTGGGGCTACTAGAGCATGTGGAGTATCGTATCAAAGAACGCTGTTTCCGCATTCTGAAACATTTTTTTTCCTTTTTTTAGGCCGCATAGTTTTCGACTTTTGATGAAAAATGTAAAAAAAATACCGTCCTCCTCCCTTATCTTCGAAGTTTGCATAGAGAAAAATCTCCCGCGGTATCACCCGCGTAGACCGGGATAAAACGCAGCCTGTGTTAATCCAGGGTGTCAGCTACCTCCATACCAAATTTTATCAAAATTGGTCTAGCCGTTTGAGCGTGAAAAACTAACAAATACACACACACTCGCAAACTTTCGCGTTTTTATTATTAGTGTGATGAAATAAGTTTAGTTTCGAAGCGCAGTGATGTGTCTCCTCCTGGCTTTTTAAGGCATAGTTATAGCTTCAATATTCCACCATGGTTTTCTTTATCAAAACCTTACGTGGTTACAACCAAACACACCGCAATTGAGTCAGGTCATAGTTAACACAAGAAACTGGGTCAGGGAACGACCTGACACTAAGTACGCATTACTTAGGTTGGAAGTTAAAGTTCTGTCCGCCAGCTGTCCGGACGAGTTCGGTTGCAATCGGGAAAACGATTAATTTTAATGACTTGAATATAGTGTGAAAAACCGAGCATAAGGAAGGAATTCGCCTAAATAGATAATTTTGTCGAATCAATAGCTATTGAAGAGTTTAAACTCCGTTTAAGAATTCTTCAGATACCGGATATTAGGTAATGTCTACGCATCATCACCATGAGCGGCGAGCCCACTACCACTGGACAGCAGAGGGGAGGAGTGCGGGGCCTGGTACCAAATTCCTCCGCGCGCAGCGCAGCCGTCGCATTCAATAATCGCTTGGCATACACGACACGCACATAGATCAACATCGCAAATTTTGTATAAACTTAAAATCATCAATTATACGCCTAATTACTAACCAAGAAGATTTTCGTTCATCTCCAAACAGGTACCTACCGGTACACCTATTCCATGATTTTCTTCCATAACAATTTGGCTAAGAAAGCCGTGAACTTAACTACAAACTTATAAATAATTATAATTACGGATGATTATAAGCTTAATGAGTATTTCAAATAATTTTCGTTGTTGATTGATTATGAATAATGGCGGTCGGTACCTACGCCACGCGGCTGTGAACACGAATCTCAAAACATTGTGTTTTGTTTGTCACGATCCATTAAGTTTCGTCGTGTTTATTATTTTCTTTATTTTTTGGACTATTATTGCCGCATGAAATAAAAGCTGTTTTTTTTTTCTGACAGTAACGGCCATTGACCTTTATTAACCCTTTCAAGGAGACTCATAATCATAATCATTTATTTGTCAGAATATGAGACATCAAATAGTCATAATATTATTAGTCAATGGTATCATCACATCGATATCGATAGTATCACTAAACGAGACACAATAGATGTTTTATTGTTATGACGTAGGTATATGGCCGTTTAGTGTCCTTGTACTATAATAACATGTTACCGACAAGCAAAAAGGGGCGACCAATCTAATGTATAGACTATTTATTAAAATATAGAAAGAAAAAAAAAGAAAAAGAAAAGCTGTTTATTCACATGAAAGTGACGCACATTTCATAAAATTGTTTTATAAAAACAAAACAAATGGGTATTTATTCTTTACATAAAAAAGAACAATATCCTAGAGGTTAAAATGTAATTTGATGGCAATAGGTTCGCCCCCTATTACATGGGACTCAAAGATAACTTGCGAAATGTCCCTCTGCCTACCCCTTTTTGGAATAAAGGCGTGATAGTTCATCATCTGCCTAGCCTTTTCCCAACTATGTTGAGGTCGGCTTCCAGTCTAACCATTATGCAGCTGAATACCAGTATTTTACATGGAGCGACTGCCTATCCTATTCAATGTGACGGCCATTTTGTTTTTGTGAGTTTTTGTGTGAGGGTATTTCTGGGCGGTCTCGCGCGGTAGACGATATCTAACGTCGGGGAGCTGATAAGGACCACTGGGGTCCGATTCACAGACAGAACTATTTTGACAACGGACCATCGTGGTCCCTCTCGCAGTTAGAAGGTTATCTGACCTCCACGACCCAGTTACTGGATAATAAGATACCCCTTGGTTATGACTGGTTGTCAGATTTCAGGCTTCTGACGACCCATAACGGACTGTCAAAAATCCACCAGTGACAGCCGGGACCAACGGCTTAACGTGCTTTCCGAGGCACAGAGAGGTCTTGGTGTGTATAGATGGTCACCCATCCACGAACCAACCGCAGCAAGCGTAGGTTAACCTGAACTATCGATCCGTGCAGCTGTTAATACTTAGCCATAAGCCTCCTCAAAGGCTGATAATGAATATGTTATTATTATGTCTAGTAATTTGATTACAAAAATATAATTGTCATATCATTACCTACTCTAAACTCGACCCCAAAGATAAAGACATTACAAGAACATAAACAAAAAAAAAACATATTACAAGATATTAGCGCCGGTTTGCGCAAGAAACACAAATAGTTCTCCGATTATAACAAATATATACAGTAATTTTCTTTGTTTGCCATCTGTTGCTCTGGTTTTTGGAGTTTTTCCAAGGAAATGCTGTAATGATCAGTGTTATTATTTAAGTGACGATTAAGAAAGGCCAGGCCTTTCCATTTTTGAAACAATTTTGCTTGCAAGCAGCACTAACGTACTTATGACAAAGTAAAACATAGGGGCAGGGTTTATTCAATGAATCAGTGTATACAAAAAGCAACATTAAGGTGTAAAAGCGCCCGTTTTGTCAATCCAAACCTTAATATTTAAATGCGAAAGTTTGTTAGCTTGTTTGTTTGTTACGCTTTCACGCTAAAACGGCTGAACGGATTTGGATGAAATTTGGCACATGGGTAGACCATGACCTAGATTAGGACATTTTATCCCATTAGACATGTTTGCTGAATATTTGATCGCATCGTAATCATCAAGTTTTAACAAACACATCATGTGCTAGAACCTTAGGAGCTCGTGACTATGTAATAACAATCGATCCATCAGGTTAAGCTATGCTTGCCGGGGTTAGTCAGTGGATGGGTGACTATCTTTACATACCGAGACTCCTCCGTACCTCGGAAACCACGTTAAGCCGTTGGTCCTGGCTGTCATTCGTAGATCTTTGACGGTCGTTCCGGGTCATCAGAAGCCCGTAAGTCTGGCAACCAGTCTTACCAAGGGGTATCGTATTATCCAGTTACTGGGTTGTGGTGGTCAGATAAGCAGTCGCTTCATGTAAAATACTGGTATTCAGCTGCATCCAATTAGACTGAAAGCTAGGCAGGTTGATTGATTATGTGCTGGAAACGATCGCTTCAAAACAACTTCCACTAACTGTATTCAAATACTTAGCCTAGCTACTCAACTAACGTTAATCAATATCTTCGCTAAACGAAATTACCTTCGAAATAATCTTCAATCCAACGAAAATCGAGATTAAGCAGGGGTTGAAATTTAGATAGAGATTAAATTTACACCGGTTTTACGGCTCCCGATCTCTGGGGGCGAGGTGAAATATAGCGTCATTTAGAGACGGTAGGCTGGCGCGAGAAAGTGATCATCATAAAGTCGCTTCTAGCCTGCTAAAGCTTGCGTCACATGGCACATTTAGCAGGGGACCTGTGTCAGGTCCCCTGCTAAATAATTATAATAATTAATTAAAAAAAATTATTTTGGAGACATAAATATTAAGTTCGCACCTTTTGAACTCGGCTTAAACTTTTTTCGCCGTTTTCCTGGATTTAAACCTTCTCCATTTTTGATAGGTAACAAACTACAGTGTACAAGTTACCTGTATCACCCTATTGTATATTTAGTGAATATAGTTTAGAAGCTAGATGTTTTCTTTTTTATGGTTCCGTAACTCAAAAGGAAAAAACGTAAACTTAGTAGGATCACTTCGTTGTGCATTTGTTTGTGTGTCAGTTTATTAAGGCACATTTTCTCAGGAACGTGTATAGGTATCAAGTTTAAATTAATATCAAATACGTAGGTCTATGATCCCTTAGAGCTCTAGAAAAATCAAGCTTCTAAGTCAACGCCATAAAAAAATAGGGCCATTTATGCGACATATTTTGATACTCGCAAGTAAATCATAACCTCTATGGTACTTCCCGTTGACTTGGAATCATTAAATTTGTCAAGAAGCAAGGTCTCACATTACAAGTAAAGGAAAAAGTCCGAAAATTGTTCATTTGTAATTTTATCGTACTTATAAAAAGTTTCTTTTGGGATTTATAGTTTTTCAACTTCAATGTTAAGTTTGTTTTTGCAATAAATTATTTACAACTACGGAACCCTTCATTACGCGTGGTTCGACACGCAATTGGCCGGTTTTTTTTTTTTAGTTCAGGTCTGGTCAGGTAACATTACACAACTCGTTTCATCAATATTTAAAGTTATAAATTGGAAATGAGATGTTATTCGTATTTAAATAAGTAAATCTAATTCCCATAGTTTTTTAAAAATTTTGATTAAGTACTACGTAAACCTTATTACTACTCTTATTTCACTTGAAAAGAATTGAAACTAATGCACTGAGATAGAAGGAACCGGGTAGTAATTATGTGCCGTGTGTCCCAGTCTTAACTTTAAAGCTTAGTGTTCATGTGACTCGTTACCTCGAGGGGCGAAGGACCTCATTGTCTCTTTTGTTAGTGCATGTGTTTTCTTAGAACATATTCATATGCAACCGTCTGGTCTGGCCTTATAATTGGGAGCAAGAATAATTTTGTTTAAGTAAGCTGCAATTGTAGATTCAGTATGTTTATTTATTCTGTGTTTTCTGTGCTGTTTTCAGTTTTTAAGAATATTATTTATTTGCAAGAATACGAGTACCTACAATACGTTGACAAATATATTATACTTAGTAAGTTTCCGTCATATTCTACCAGGTAAAAAATCTATCTATGTATTTACCGTCATAAATAACAATAAAAAAGTAATGAAAATTTTGAAACATAAATGAATAAACACACGACCATAATATTCCCAGATACATATAAATTCGCGCTTATTCTGTTGTGCTCAAAATACTTTTAATTCGGTATCTTTACTAAGTTATTCATACTAATATTCTAACTAATATTATAAATGCGAATGTGAATACGAATGTTTGTTTGTTTGTTACGCTTTTACGCTAAAACGGCTAAACGGATTTAGATGAAATTTGGCACATGGGTATACCATAACCTGGAGAAGGGCATACGCTACTTATAATCATGGATCGCAAACAAAGTCACGCGCAACAGCTGGTTATAAATAAATATTGATAATAAAATAATAAGCAGTGCCTACAGTACGTAAACACAACAAAATGCAGTCGCATTGTCATTTCATTTTTCAAATCTAAAATGAAGTACCTAGGTAGCCGAGAATCGTCATAAGACCAACTCTGGCAGATCTTTAAGGCTTAGTTCCATCTATTGGGAATCCGTTTAGAATCAATAACAGATGGTCAATTATATATAATCCAACGAAAATGCGAGATGGGATCCCGACTTACCGCCTCGATCACTTCGGGAATAACAGCCGTATCTAGAATTTTCGATAGATATGTCGATATGATTTTCGGACGTACGTATGACATCACTATTCAGTAATCAGAACCACGGATATAAGAACAAGTTTTGTCTTGATTTAAAGAGGACTTTATCTGTCTGTCTGGGTGTCTGTTGAAGAAAAAGTCCAAGAGCAAAATAACTGTTACCATTATATGAACGGGAAAACATCAATGCAATAATAAGTATCCATGGTTAGCGAAAGTTCACTGCAAGAAAACTAGTCTTCAAACCACAACAATAAATGGTTGACAGAATATTCCTGAAAGCAATCAATCTGCCTAGCCTTTTCCCAACCATGTTGGGGTCGGCTTCCAGTCTAACCGGATGCAGCTGAATACCAGTATTTTACATGGAGCGACTGCCTATCTGACCTCCACAACCCGGTAACTGGGTAATACGATACCCCTTGGTAAGACTGGTTGTCAGACTTTCAGGCTTCTGACGACCCGTAACGACTGTCAAAGATCCACGAATGACAGCCGGGACCAACGGCTTAACGTGCTTTCCGAGGCACGGAGGAGTCTCAGTATGTAAAGATGGTCACCCATCCACGGGCCAACCCCGGCAAGCGTAGCTTAACCTGATAGATCAACCCGTGCACCTGTTATTATTTACCCACGAGCTCCTCCTGAAAGCATCTAATACAATTTACAGCACACCTTTAAACCAAATTCACCCCAAAGTAAGCCAGTAACAAATGTGGATATTATCCAAGTATCCGTTTTCCAATAGCCTTCCTTTACAACTCACCCATGCTTGTTTCAATTTCTTTTGTCACTAACTAGCTTTTCCGCCCGAGACTTCGTCCGCGTGCGTGTCGCATCGCAACGCCCGCTCGCCCTATTACTTCGTTTTCGCTTAGCGTTCTTTCTGACTTTTTGTCGTTTTGCTCGGCTCCTTAGGGTCGTAGCGTGATGATGCCTTAACCTTTTTTTTTTTGTTCCGGGGTGGAAAATCCTCATGGATGTCCTCCACCCTGGGGCGGGCGGAGGGGCCTGTCAGACACTTACTGACTAAAAACCACCCCGATGTTCCGTTCCCACACTTGGACCGGAGGTCATGGGAACATGTTCGCCTTCGACAATCCCCGGCTGGTATGTATCCTTAACCTAATCTAACCGTCTTCAAGAATTGAGATATCTAATACAAAAATATTTTTTCATATCCGGCTGGTAGTCCCAGAGATTAGCGCGTTCAAACAAACAAAAACTTTTTTACAAAAAAATACAACCGACTTCCATAAACAACACTACAAAGTGAAAAATAACTTTAATTTCGGAAGTCCGTGTCTGGTTAAATGTATTTTCGTTTTTTGCTACCGACTTCCGAAATTAAAGTTATTTTTCACATTGTGGTGTTGTTTTTGGATATCGGTTGTATTTTTTTGTAAAAAAGTTTTTATTTTTCACTTTTTAGTTGTGGTACACACAAATTCTAATACCACTACCTGCAAAACAAACTAGAACATCATCCATATAAAAGTGGGAAAAAATACGTATTATTGAAGCTAACTCAAACATACCCAAGCAAAGTTAATCAATTTTGTATGGGACCAACTTTGATGTATGCCCTCTCGAATAAAACGAAAAAAAAATCCAAATCGCTCCAGCCATCTTCGAGTAATCGGGGAACCTCCTCCTTTTTGAAGTCGGATAAAAAACAAACTCTCCAGCTTTATTTGATATAGATATTATTATTATAGATATATATAGATGTTACATCATATTATAATATAGTTGCAACACTAGCTGTTGCCCGTGTTGGATTATTAACGATTGTTCGTATTTATGGAGAATAATTAAGTAATTGAATAATTTATTGATAATCTTATTACGAACGTCAGTGTCACTCTGTCAGAATGAAAGATGACAGTGAGGTTCGGAAACGTTCCATTTCAATAACATTTGAATAAACTTGATAGACGTAAATTAATGTTTCACGAATAGAATAATTAATGTTGTACTTATAATATAATATGATATTGATCCTATTAATCAAAACAAAGTCACAGAACGTCAGCTATCACTCTTGTCAGATGACGTTCGGAAACGTTACATTTCAGTGATATTTTAATAAACGTAAATTAATGTTTTATATGTAGAAATGTACATATTGTTATTCGCATTTCTTTGATTGATAATTCATAGACAGATGTATTTTAACTTAAAAGACTCGTTTCACCAACAACGATTGTAGAGTTGTCGCACAATAGGCAATGATGGTGACTATTGATAATCAAGTTTAGACTTGATTATAATAACAATACTGTAAATGAATAAGTAATAATTAATATGATACTAATAATGTTTCTCATGATTTTACATTGCAATTTCTATGTACCAAGTTATTTCTAAATAACTTGTAACAATAGTCATGACCAGTGATTGGCAGAAAAAAATCAAGACCCTTGATTGGTTGAAACTAATATTGTATCAGATCTTACTTCTAGATCATAAATAAACAATAACTATATTCCTAAATTATCCCATAATGTTTTAAAACAGTCTCACAATATATGATTTGTTAATTAATACCTATTTTAGAAGTTATTTGGCAATTATGTATAACCATCTGTGATTGGTCTAAAATGGCGCCAAGAGGTGGGAATAGTTTGTAGTAGGTACCAGTAATATTTAAAAACTATAATAGACGAGACTACCCCGAATTAGCGTTTAGGAGGTCCTCACCACAAAGAGACGTACACTAACGTGGAAAACTCTAGCTGGCAAGCCAAAGAGAGCTATAATAATAATAATAATCGTTTATTAACCAAATAATGTTTTACATTTCCTTAAAAGTAATACAAAAATAAACTACTCCTTAAAATAAAGTTAGGAATTAAGGAAACATAATTTTAATAAATTAACTTGTGGACTCCACACTAGGTCAAGCCTGTCTCGTGGAGTCCTAGACAGTTTTAGACAATCTGAATATTCAGGGTCGATACTGTATTTTAATTTTAAATTTATTTATTAGGTACATATTGTTTTGAAAATTTAACGTAAGACAAAATAAAAATAAAAGACTTGAAAAAATTAAATTAAATCGTAACAACAACTATGTTTGAAATAGGATGCATCTTAAATGTAGGTAAGTACTTATTATTCACAATTTTGCAAGGGTGCGTCCAAGAGAATGTTACAGTACTTGTATGTAAGGGTTTGGGAGGCAGTGTGAGAGTGAAGGTATGAGTGAGTTAAAAGTGTTTGCGATATGATAAATATGTTAAGACATTACTCTAACGAAAGCTTCGGTTTCTGAGTAGGATTGAGTTAACAGCCAATGTTTAATATTTTGTTTCAGCTGGAACGCTGTAAGGCGGAAGCTCTGGCTAAAATCATCCAAGTCTTTTGGTTACAACTGTTAGACGGTACAGACAGACCATGAGTGGTGTCCCATGTCCGTAATTATTAAGTTGCTAAAAGTTATAATACGTCATTGGCTAAGCCAATGTAAAACATCACGCTGCATAGCAGAAGTTCTGTGTAAAATGGATTCTCTTGGATCTTGTGAAAGATCCAACTACAATGTTCATGTAAGTTGATTGATAATATTATATCTTGATTATTGTTGATAACTATGTTGTTCTGTATGTGTTATAATACGACTAATATTGCTCATGATATTGTGCAGTTCCTATCTATTGTTATAGTTGCTAACTTTGAGAAATGATCTATGATGATCTGATCTATATTTATAAGGTAATGTGATACCTAAGTATGACTGATCCTAATGTAAAAATGTATTCATAAAATACTAAAGTTCCCGTGGAGTTGTCCCTTCATCTCCACGACGACCTAGCTTTGAACGGACAAACTGCTTTCTTAGATAAATAATTATTGACAAGCCTAATTGAAATAATAAATACCTAGTCTTGTCTTTCTGTGCTTTTCTTCATGAAACCCTTTCCTTACACACCATGTTCATAAGTAGTTTCATACACAGTAAATAACTAATAGTCATCTTAACATACAAAGCTTTTAATTTAGTGGATATATATATATACCTATAAGGTTAGTGTACAATCCACTTTCTAACACCCGCGACTTCGACTGCTTGTATTTTTTTTATTACAAATATCGAGGATGAATAATAGCCCATGACCTTTTCTAGGTCCCAGGTTACCCATATGTCAAACCCATCAATCGGTTCGGTAGTTTCACTTTTTGCCGTGAAAAAATCTTTTTGGCGTGAAAAGGTAACAGACAGACAGACAGTAAGATCTATTCTAAACTTCTTTCACATTAAACCTACTTCGTCCCATTGTTAGGAAGAATGGCAAAAAAAAAATTGGAGACCAAAGATAAAGCTTTATGTATGAGAAATAGTTATAACGATATAAAGTAGAAAGCTTTTACAAGCAGAGTAGGGGATAATGTGATTATATCTGTCGCGTCTCGTGATAATGTTGTTCTGTTGTCAGAGATTTTTGCTTTTACTAATAACATAGTAACCTTCTGAAGTAGGTAGTGGAAATACTTAACTAAATTACCTCAAAAAGAATCTTAAGAAATGGCTCTATAACAATGTGTTCTACACAATAAGTATTACTGCTGTCAAGTTTAAGTGGTAGATCGACACCGTCCACTGTTGTTTAAAAATGGTGAATTTATAAGCCAGTCACTGTCTCTTAAAATACAGGTTAGCCTAGTTTAAGAGGCAGGGTTACTATAATTATGTTCAGAAATTTTTGCAACACACTGTAATGCCTAGCATAAGTAGTAGTAGTAGTAGTAGTAGTAGTACTAGTTATATCTACTTGTGTACATTTCTGTAACTATTTTTGGTTAAATAAACTTTATTATTATTATTATTATTTTCGGTTCTTTATTTTTCTTCTCATTTAAGAGAGGTTAAGAAACCTTACACACGGGTCGGGACCAAGTATGTAAGGTGAAATTTAGATAGAAAAGGTGGATGACAATGTTGAAGAAGTCAGGAACTTTCGGGTAATGCGACATGTGTTAAGGATGGTGGCTTTTTGGAGCATGTAAAGTGTGTGAGTAGGCATCTGTAGGGTGTTAAGGCTTTGAGTGAGTGATTTTGGTATTACACCAGTAGATGAAAGAACAATGGGGACAATATGAACGGTTTGAGCTTTCCATTGGGTTTTAATTTCTATTGCGAGATCTTGATACTTAGTGAGCTTTTCGGATATGGTGGTTTGAATATTGTGCGAGTTAGGTATTGCTATATCTATCAGATATACTGTTTTATTAGTTTTGTCGTGAACGGTAATGTCAGGTCTATTGTAATGAATAGTTTTATCTGTTATTATTGTTCGGTCCCAGTAAATTTTCTGATTCTTACTTTCTAATATTATTTCTGGTTTATATTTATAATATGGTACCATTTCGTTAACGAGTTTATACTTATATGCTAACTGTTGGTGTATAATTGCAGCCACTTGATCGTGGCGGTGTTTATAATCGGTTTGTGCAAGTGATTTACACGCTCCTGTTATATGTTGTATGGTTTCAGAGGTAGTGTTGCAATGTCTGCACAAGTCAGTCAGCTGATGTTGGTCCTTTATGATGTACTTTCTGTAATTACGAGTGGCTACTATTTGATCCTGTATGGCCAGCATAAATCCCTCGGTTTCGGGAAACAATTCGCCTCGTTTGAGCCATTCGTTCGACTTAACCTTGTCGACGTGTGGCTGGCTCAGGAAGGCTCGGTGTCTTCCGTGTAGGGCTTTTGCAGACCATGTTGCAATTTTTTGTTGTATACTAACAATGTGTTCATTTATTTGCGTGTCCCTGTTTTGTAGGTTTAGTGGTGTAAGTTTTTTATCTGTTTCTGTTACTTGTTTGTGTAGTGATGAATGTTCTGATTTGTTATGGAAGTACGCTCTGAGTGAAAGTATCTGTTTGTTGTGTAAATTATGTATGTCTATTAATCCTCTTCCTCCTTCTTGGCGTGGCAGTGTAAGTCGTTGTATGCATGATTTTGGATGGTGTTTTCTATGTTTGGTGAGGAGTGTATTGATAGTGCACTGTAGTTTTTTGATATCTGTCTTTGACCATCGTATAATTCCGAAAGAGTATGTGAGAATAGGTATTGCAAATGTGTTGATGGCTTTAGTTGTGTTCCTAGAGTTTAGGTTGCTTTTTAAGATAAGGTTGAGGCGGTGTGTGAATTTTTTTATCAGTTCTTGTTTTGACATTTTTTGCTGTATCTGCCTGGACTGTTTAAACCCTAGGTATTTGTATGTACTCTGTTCATCCATTGGCTCGATCGATTCACCTGATGCGAGTGTGTAACTATTAGATTGGATTGTTCCTTTTAAAATTGATAAAATTTTGCACTTATCTACTCCGAATGACATGCAAATATCGTCAGAGAATTGTTGTGTTGTGTCAGCTAATTGGAAAAGTGCTTTATTGTCAGCTGCGTATAACTTTATGTCATCCATGTACATAAGGTGTGTAAGAGTGTATTGTGTGTCATTGTTTGCCAGGGTAAATCCTGCGTCTGTTTTATCAAGTAAGTGTGAGAGTGGATTGAGTGCCATGCAAAACCAAAGAGGACTCAGAGCGTCTCCTTGAAAAATTCCACGTTTTATACAGATTGGTTCAGTAGCTACAATCGAGGAGGATGAATTAATTTTAAGAACAGTTTGCCAGTTCTGCATGGAAGTTTCTAAAAATTGTTTCAATGTTGGGTGAATTTTATACAAATTTAGGACGTGTAATAACCAGCTATGCGGAACTGAGTCGAAAGCCTTTTGGTAGTCAATAAACATTGTGTGAATATCCTTCCTGCTTTTAACAGCGCTGTTCATAGCAATCGCATCAATGGTAAGTTGCTCTTTACATCCTTGGCTATTCTTACGACATCCCTTTTGTTGTTCTGCTAGAATGTTATTTTTAGTTAAATGTTCGTACACTACTTCACTTACGCAGGCTGTTAAAATTTTGTACAAGGTTTGCAAACAAGTAATTGGTCGGTATTTCGCTGGGTTTTTAGTGTCATTCATGTCTTTAGGTATCATATAAGTTACTCCGTGTGTTATGTATGTTGGAAGTAAATTTGGTGATTTGATGAATGTATTTAAATGGTTACGTAAGAATGGATGTATGTTAGAGAACTTCTTATACCAGTAGTTGTGGATGTGGTCAGTGCCAGGCGATTTCCAGTTGTGTGTGCGTTTGATAACGTCTGTAAATGTATCTATAGGTATAAGTTCAAATTCCATTTCTGGGATTTCTCGTGTTGTTTCGTTGATCCAGTCTGCGCGATTATTGTGGTATACTGGATTTTCCCAAATGTTGGCCCAGAATTCTCTGAGTGTTTCGGATGAAGGTGTCTCTAGGGTTTGGTTAGTGGTGTCTCTGTTATTAGATGCAAGGTTCCTATAAAATATTTTTTCATTGTTAGTAAATTTTCTGTTCTCTACTTTGCGGTTCGTGCATGTAATGTATCTTTTGAGTCTACTGGATGCTGCGCTTAATTTTTGTTTTAAGGTATCCAAAAAGTGTTCTAATTGTGTATTTGAGTTTTCATGTTGTGCATGTAGTTGGTATTTTTTCTTTATTTCTTCTACTGATGCTATTAACTTTTGACTTCTACTACCATTAATGAAATGTGTCAGCCTACCTATGCTTGCTCTTAGATTTTTAATTTTCTTTTCTAATCTGATTTGCCATTTTGGCTTATGTTTTATAAACGTGCGAGGTTCATTTTGTGTAGAATCAGATAGAATTTTAGCTCCGTTGCATGTAGCTGCCGTCCATGCTGCACAGTAAATTATGGTCTGCAATTTGAGGAATTCAGTGTCAATATCTACGTGCTTCGGGAGAATGACAGTATTTATGTATGTAACTATAGCGGAAAACTTTCTAGAAGTCTTCTGCTTGGGGATGTATGGCCTTTCAGTAGGCAATGTGTCAATAAAATTTTGTTGAGCTTGTTGAAATGTTTCTTCTATTTCTGTGTTTATTTCTGGGTCAGCATCATAGTTAGTTTGCGTAGGTCCAAATTGACCAATATCTATGTTGTTCATGAAATTGTTTTCATCTGTATTTACGAATGCCTGATATAATATGTCAGTATCTGTGCTATTGTTTAGTAATATATGAGTTGTGAGGGTATTTGTAGGTGTATCAGTGTAGTAAGAATTTATATCAGGTTGTTCTAAGTCTTTCTGTGTTTGTGTAATATTCAAGTGATCGTTATTTATAAAGTCAATATTTTGTGTATTGGTGTTACTCTCCCTTAATTTTGTTGCTACCTGGTTTTTAATTTCTTCTAATCTGTTAGGGTTTATATAATTGTTATTTAAAATTGCTCTCACTTGATCGGATAATCTTTGTTCTGTTATATGTGTTAATTGCGGATATATATTTATGAATTCCTCATGTAAATATTTTCTATATGCTGTTTTATCTGTTTCTAATTTTGTGGCTGTATAATATATTTTAATTATTGTTTCATTATATTCGTTCGTCCATTTCATGCGCTGGCCGGCTTGTGTATAAGATTGTGTAGAGTGTTGCTGTATTTGAGTGTGTACCATTTGTAGCTCGGCTCTGACTTCCTCATAAATCTGATCTATTGTGGCCTGTGGTAGTAATTTCTTTTGGACTATACCTCGACGCTGGTCACCTATTCGTTGTCGGCTTACTTGCATAGCCGGGAATTTTTCTAAAAACTTTGTATGAAGCGCTGGAAGGTATGCATTTTTGTCTGTTTCTATACTAGTAAGATGAAGATAAGTGCGTAGGATGAATTTATTCATTTCAATGCTCCATTTCCTACGAGTTGTTGCAGTTCTAGCGGTGGGTACAGTATCGTCGACAAAATTTGTCTCCTGTACAACATCCGCTGACTGTATACTGATTGATGATGATGATGGCGTCCGAGTGACGCGGAAAGATTGTGATGATGATGGAATTGATGGAAAAAGAGATGAGGGAGATGACGAAGAGAGTTGTGAAGTTTCGTCATTTATCTGAGGCAGATTCGCCTGAAGTTGTTTTTTTGTTTTAGATCTAGTATTCATGTTGTTCCCACGAGTAGCTAGGGACTTAAAAAGTCGACTACAGCAGAGCCCTGCATTCACTGTAGTAAGGGTGAATAAAACTGGAGGTCCCCTATTATCCAGAGTTGGCACACTAACGACTAGACCTCTCCCCTAGCCATGAAGCCCTCGGCATGTGCGACCTTGGCTTGGATTGTATCTCTTTTGGCAAGCTCCTTATCCTAAATCTGTCTCAGCAAAGTGAAATCTACTGGCACAGACCTAGGGCTTATTGGAGCACGCAAACTCCACCACGACGTCAACGTAGAGATACGGCGGTGTTATTATTCGCTGGATGAAGGGTGTGGGTTTGGGGTCACCCTAGGCCTGGGATTTGGCCTAGGGATTTGGGATAGACGGGATATGTGGATAAGGAAGGTTGGCTTGATAGGAACATAGGAATGGGTATATGGGTTACCCTAAGCCTGGGATTTGGCTTTCGGGAACTTCTCTTGTCCGGGATCTCTCATGAGATGCTCCGAGTACGGGATCGACCTACACATTCGGTCCCGCAGCCGGAGTTGGGCGATCCGCAACCTGCCCACCCGCTCGGTGGCAAGAGAAGAAGTGCCTGGCAGTCTGGGTCGCCCCACCACGTATGTACGTATACATTTGCGTTGGAGCGATCCAGCCTCCCCCGAGTTATTATTATTATTATTATTAAGTGATTTTCAAAATGATAAGCAAAGTTCCAAATATGATCTCAGTAGTAGGTAATTATATAATATAATTTATAAGATTTTATTTTTATTTTTTACCAGAAGATCTTGGCTAAGTAATAACCTAACGAGATTCCTCCGTGCCTCAAAAAGCACGGTAGTGCTATTCTGTAAACATTCACCGTGATAACTCAGGTGAAGTGAGCGTGAAGTGAGCCGTCATTCTACCAGCAGTGCTATTCTGTACAAATCTCACCGTGAAAACCTAGGTGAAGTGAGTTGTCATTCTGCCTGATGCTAGGGATTGACACTATATTATAGCTCACTCCACGCTCACTTCACCCAAGTTTTCACGGTGAGATTTGTACAGAATAGCACTGCTGATGCTAGGGATTGACACTATTGACAGATCACTTCACTCATGTTTTTACGGTGAGATATTTACAGAATAGCATTACTGTACCGGCTATCATTCGTGGATCTTTGACAGTCGTTACGGGTCGTCAGAAGCCCGAAAGTCTGACAACCAGTCTTACCAAGGGGTCGACGTACTATCCAGTAACTGGGTTGTGGAGGTCAGATAGGCAGTTGCTTTTTACGGGTATTCAGCTGCATCCGGTTAGACTAGAAGCCGATCCCAACAAAGTTGGGAAAAGTCTAGGCAGATTGATTTGATCTCAATAGTAACAATTGAAGGGATTTTGTATAGTATAATTTTTATTAAGGCATTTCTTGCATGCTGAAATAAGTAAGCAAAATTTGTGGAACTAATTATTCTTAACTAGACGATTACGTTATCACATTAATTTAAACCACGTATTCAGTAAATGATTCTGGAACCCCTAGGTAGAAATTTTTCACCGATTATTAAAAAAAATCTGCTGTTTCGCGTAGTTCGTATGTGGCGATGTAGATTCCGCCACATCACTCCCCTCCGGAGACCGGAGGTTGGTAGTAGGCTGAGTCGTGTATCTTGCGATGCTTGCCAGTGCCAGTTGTGATTCCAGTGAGTCGGAACCGGGTGCCGCATAGCTCACGGTGAGTCGAAACTGTCTGTGGTGATACCCCAGTGAGGGGTGGCGCTGCGTTATGCTCCAGTGAGTGTACAGCGCTGGGTTGAGGTTGAGGCTGAAGGTGATGACCAGGAATGCGCGTCCGCTGCATGCTGGTGGTCAGGATACCCGTTGAAGCCGTGGATGCTGGCCGACTGTGTGACTCACCGCTCGAAAGCTTGAGGAAGTGATGCTGATGACGTCACGCTGAAGGAGTTGCACGAAGGCTGCGCTGACGTTCATGCTCGGGGTCACCAGTATAGAGGCATGAGGAACAGGGAGTAAAGTTCACTCATCCTCTATTGAAAAGGGGGGATCCTCCGACCAGACGGGTGTCGTGTCTGGTGGGCAACTGCCCGACGATTGATGGCGGGACGTTGTATATATATGCTAGTTGCGCGGTAAACTCTGATTGCGCGATGCAGGATTGCGTGACGTCATTGTGACGCGTAGTTCGTATGTGGCGATGTAGATTGCGCCACATTTCGTACAAAAGTGCAATACCTACGCAGTCATAATGTATGGATCAGCAATTTTTTTTAATAACCGACACGAAAATTCTACACTGGGGGTTCAGAATCATGTACTGAATACTTGATTTTAATTAAGAGGTCACCGGAGCATGCGTAGTTCATACAAACAAAATACCAAAATAATTTGTAAATCAAACATATTCATGAATTTATTCCGATTGGATTACAGAATATCATGGTTCCCTCGTGTCGGATCACTAGTGTGTCTGTCTGTCCGTCTGTCACAGTGCCAATTTGCTATGAATTTCTGAAAATTAAAAAAAAGGCTTAGAAATAGTACCGTGTGACACATTAAATGAAAGGGTACTGTGATGATCTCAAATATTGATTTTATAATTTTAAAATAATTAAGAAAACGGGTGAAAATTGAGCATTTCCTCTCTTATCTCCAAAACTACAGAGCCTATATGTGTTGGCGCGAGGAAGTCACAGGTTTTTGTTCTAACTAAAATCACACGCACTTGGCTGGTTTTATGTAATAATTTAACCAATTTTTTTCTTGTTTAGTTAATCATTGTTCCTTATTTGTCTACAGTGGCAGGCATGTCCGAGGTGTGGGTGGAGCTGCGTGCGCCTCGCTTTGTGGTGCATCGCCACAGCGCCGTGCTTCGCTGCGACCACAATGTTAATCCTGAATCACTTTACAAGGTAGGTACTCGTATGAAACTTACATACATTGCTCAACTACTGAATATTAGTCGTGTAATCATGATTCTTAAGCTATGGAACTTAAGAATCATGATTGAGTGCACGACTTATCTCGACTTTCCGTGATGCAAGTTTCTTGCCTGTGGCATACAATAAAATTGAAACAACAAATGACTTGCACTGTTTAGATATTGTAACTTGTATTGTTGCTTCAACTTATGATCTTAGGGTACGCCACAGGTAATTAAATTGCACCATGCAAATCATGCTTAGCCTATAGGATAAGCATGATTTGCACGGTGCACGGTGGTTGGTGCACGTGGTATATACACTTACTCGATCGCATTTACGTTAACGTTAACTTACGTCAATTTGTATAGAATAATTGTGTTTCCCATTCTAGTCACCAGACGGCGCTTATTCAGTCTCAGTATAACTTGTTGAAGTTTACGTTTATGTGATCGAGTAAGACGTTTACAAACTCGCACTAAAGCATCTGAACGCAACGCATAGCGTCGTCGCGTACGGCGTGACGCTGTACGCGGCCAACGGCGCTTATGGGACACCATAGCTTTATGCTTGTTTCGTTGAGCAAGCAAATTTTAACAAAATATTACCAAGTAGGTAGACCAAGGTAAACATAAGCAAGCTAACAAGTTAAATAGAAAAAATACTAGTAGCCAATAGTACTATAACCAATATTTTGTTTATATAATAATTATATATACATAAACACACGCCTTCTTCCCATGGGTAGGCAGAAACTACAGAACGCCATCTGTTACGATCCTTATATAATCCTTTTACCTCGTTTACGTTCATACATCTGGTCATACACGCAGGTGCGTAGTACTCGCAACCAGCGCGCCAGTTGCGAGTACTACGCACCTGACCTTTCTGAGAACATCACCAATAAGGTCACCATATAGATTAGAATAGAATAGAATAGTTTATTTCCATCACTAAATGTTACAAATATCTCTTAGTCTAAGGATAATATGTGACAACAATGGGTGACATTAAACAAGAGAATACGTTGACGACCGTAGTAGTATGATATGTCTTCCTAGGGCGTCTTCCCGGCGTTTCCACTCACGTCTGACTTGTCACCTCACCACCTTCATTCATCCTCTCAAAATGACCAAACCACCTAAGCATATTAATTGCACAGGGTGAAGTTGGAACTCACGACCTTTTGCAAACAAATGCCATACTCATTTGTCTACTGTCTTAGCATTTTTGCCTAGTTGTAGATCATCTGCCTAGCCTTTTCCAACTATGTTGGGGTCAGCTTCCACTCTAACCGGATGCAGCTGCATACCAGTACGTTACATGGAACGACTGCCTAACTGTCCTCCACAACCCAGTTACTGGGAAATACGATACCCCGTTGGTAAGATTGGTTGTCCAACTTTCTTTCTTCTGACTGTCAAAGATCTACAAATAACAGCCGGTGCCAACGGTTTAACGTGCTTTAAGGAGGCTCGATATGTAATAGATTGTCTCCCATCTATAGACCAACCTCGGCAGCCTTCGATCCACCCGTGCAGCTGTTATAATGTAGCCACGAGCCATTAGATACAGTCAAAAATAAGAAACTTAAGCACCAAAAATGTTACTTTCGGGGCTCCGTACCAAAATGGCTAAAAGGAACTTATGGTGCGACTCAGTCTGCAACTATTCTGCAAATAAGGAAGAATTATTTTTTTTGCGACAGGTATTGAAAGGGGGTCTTAACGCCAATAGGGCATGTGGGGTATCATTTGAAAGAGAGCTATTTGAATTTATTTGTCATTCTTAAACAATATTTTTCTTTTTTTTAGGCCGCACAGTTTTCGACTTTTGATGTAAAATGTTAAAAAAAAATACTGCTCCCCCTGTTGTTAGAGAAAAATCAGAAACTATTCTGTGTGATAGAAATTTATGTAAAGATTACAGAAAAAATAAAACGATGTCTCTAAATAGCACACTTTTTCAGAAATCGGAACGAAATCCTCGGTACGCGAGTTGGACTCGCTCTTGACCGGTTTTATATTTCATCTTTTTAAGTAAATTCTATAAAGTATTCAATATAAAATGGAAGTATTTCAAAACTATTCTTAAGCAGTCTAAAATAACTGTTTAAGAAACTAGAAATTCAAAGGAATTCTATTTTCAAAATGAAACTACAGGCTACAGGCTACTATAGAAGCTCTAAAATGGTCACGACTTAAAACTAGAACGAAAGCTGCTTACGTCTTTGTCTACACAAGTGTACAATTGTGTACCCGCAGTTGTGTACCTATAACGTAGAAAGGTACGGTCGGCAACAGAGGTCACTTAACGCCTTGTAGAACACCGTAGTTTTATAGTTTTTGCGCTCTAGCATGGTGCGGGTGACACATGTCAGTATGGCATGACTAGGTCAGTGACAATATGCACAATTCAATTTTATCGATAACGATTCTTACAGCAAAAATCTCGTTCTCCTAATAATTTTAAAAATGTCTTTGATATATCTTAGTATTATGAAATTTATTTTAAAATATGTATTTAATACAAAACATTAAAAAATCACCTTCAAAGCACTACCGATATTTATTTAAATTTTCATGGTATAATTTTTTCGTCTAATTTAACTATATAGATGTCTAACAACAAAAATTTTAAAATACATACAGTAAACTTATTTTTCTATAAAAAATATCGACTATCGATAAAAAAACCCATAATAGCAATACATCCCATCACTAAACATGTCTATGGCGTTATGGCAGGATAATTTATTTAATTTACTACAGTTATTATTGAATCCGTATTTTACGATAATAAAATATTAAATCATGATTGTAAATCGCGATAACGTTCAAAAGTGAAAAGGAACAGTTCGTCAAATGTCACCCGCACCATGCTAGAGCGCAACAATTATAGTTTACTAATGAATCTCCTACCTACCTACTGATTTACATGCCGACTGTGGTTAGAATTCTGCATCTTAAATGTAAGGTACCATTCTATGATTAATCCTAAGCATTATCTAGTAATAGGATATGGAGCAGTTTTGTCTAAATGCTCATTACAAGATGTAAATGCTTAGTTTTATCAGCACTTCTCAAGATTCTGGTTTGTGGCCTTTTCTAATTTTCAATGGCCAACCTTTAATCGAAAAGTTTTGAGGAGGTGTTTTTCGACTTCAAAAAGGAGGAGGCTTTTTTTTTTTTTTATGTATGTTCCCCGATTACTCGAAGATGGCTGGACCGATTTGGATTTTTTTTTGTTTTATTCGAGAGGGTATACATCACAGTTGGTCCCATATAGAATTGATTAACTTTGCTTTGGTAGTTTTTGAGTTAGCTTCAATAATACGTATTTATTCCTCACTTTTATATGGATGATGGTTTGTTTTGCAGGTAGTGGTATTAGAATTTGTGTGGGGTAGGTATCACAACTAAAAAGTGAAAAATAAAAACTTTTTTACAAAAAAGTACAACCGACTTCCAAAAACAACACTACAAAGTGAAAAATAACATTAATTTCGGAAGTCGGTGGCAAAAAACGAAAATACATTTAACTAGACACCGACTTCCGAAATTAAAGTTATTTTTCACTTTGTAGTGTTGTTTTTGGAAGTCGGTTGTATTTTTTTGTAATAAAGTTTTTAAACATTGTGTTATGCGACATAATAATGTTGCTAACTGTACAACTGAATGCTGCACGCAATTCCTTAACCTTCAACATTTAGAATATAAATTCTCTAATTACAGCGTGACTTTCGTCTAGCTTTATCTAAGTAATATCTCTTCGAACAAATTTATAGGAAAGTTGGTTAGGTAGTCTCCATGTCCTTGAAACATTAAAAATGGCTGAACAGATTTTCTTGAATCATAGATAAGTACACTCTCGATCAAGTCACCTTTCCAACAAAACGAAAAAATCAAAATTGTTTCAGCCGTTTTGGAGCTACGACGCCACAGACACAGACACACACGTTAAACTTATAAAACCCGTTTCCGGCGGGGGTTAAAAACATACCAAGACACATGTAGGTATGTTTTTATGTGTCTTTAGACAATTTTCACAGTTTAAAATAGTCCTAATGAAACCACATGAATATGATTATTAATGGATTGACCATTAATAATCATATTATTCATGTTGTTTAGTTACTTCTAAATATCTATCAAACCATTATAGATAAAAATATAAAAATAGATGCAGTACGACACAACAGATGTAGCATAGATTTAAAAATTTGCATTCATTAATTTAAATTTTAGGAATGTAACTATTTGGTTATATGACTTTACAAGTTATTGCGTATGCGTAAAGATCATTTTCGCCTAAGCAGTAACAAAGATTGGTGAAGTTGAAAGCGCACTCAGTTCGAATCGTGATCGGTTTTACGAATTTTGCCGATGCTACATCTAAGTTGTGTCGTACTGTA
Organism: Cosmia pyralina; assembly: GCA_946251885.1. Classification (NCBI taxonomy): domain Eukaryota; kingdom Metazoa; phylum Arthropoda; class Insecta; order Lepidoptera; family Noctuidae; genus Cosmia; species Cosmia pyralina. Next base: position 22,624,429 of record OX276346.1, read on the forward strand.
ACAAATTATTTTCAGTAAAAAGTAATCTTATGTAGTTACGATTTCAAAATTTTGCCTTGAAAAATTATTTTTTGACAAATCATTTGCCAGTCTTTATTAATAGAAAAACGGCGTCACTATTAGAGACGTATAAAACCTACAAAGGCGTGACATCATGCCACATTTTAACTCAATGTATCGCCGTAATCATTAGATTACGTAAAAAAAGTACACGATACGTGTCCATTTTTTAATAATCTACAGGACGAACAAAAAAAATTTTAGTCATCAGCCTTATTGACACACTGACATTTATTTAAGTTTTTTTACCTAACTTACTAACATAGTAAGGATCATTGTTGTCTAAGTAAATCAATACTGCTGAGCGTGCCCGCTTACTGGCAGTGGGTGAGTGGGAGTCGGGCCTCTGGCTTCAAGCACTACCGTCACCCAACATAGGTACTATGATGGGTGACACCACTTTCCGGCTCGCTACTTGTCTGCGTCTGGGTGCTCCTTGCGGGGCTCCGCATAGCTGCCAGGGCGGTGAAGCTGTCGACTGCCTCGGACACCATGGTCTATCTTGCAGTAAGAGTGCAGGCCGTATAGCACGGCACGCTAGCATTAATGACATCATCCGTCGTGCTCTTGTCACCGCCGGGGTGCCAGCTGTTTTAGAACCCAATGGCTTGGCATGCAACGATGGAAAGAGACCTGACGGAATGATCATAATGCCTTGGAAGTTAATGGGATGCAACATGTGTCGATACCCTTGCGCCATCCCACCTTCCTAGTACAGTGGGCTGTACTGGTGCGGCTGCTGCAGGTGCGGAAACCTCAAACGGCGAAAATATTCAAATATTTTTGGGAGTTATATTTTCGAGCCGTTTGGGGTTAAAATACTAGGGCCATGGGGTCTGAGTGCACACTTGGTTTTTCAAGACATCGCTAAACGGTTGGTCGACTCCTCACGTGACCAGAGGGCTGGCCTATTTTTTGGCCAAAGAATCAGCATTGCCATACAACGTGGCAATACTGCCAGCCTTTTGGGCACTTTTCCTGTTGACAGCGATGCGGACGAATTTTTTGATGCCCTATGATCCTTTCCCCTCCTTTTTTATATACCATGTACATATTATTATTTTAAATCTGTTAATTTATTTAATATGTACATACAAGTAAATAATAAAGTTCGTAAAATGTAAAAAAAAAGTAAATCATTAAATTTTATTTTATTTTTTGGTCCATTTCAATGCAATGGCTTCACCTACTGGTCAGTTCAACATAAAGTAAAAAAAGCCAAGAAGAAAAAGCTACACATGTGGTAGGCCACATAATAAAATCATTGTACGAGTATACTAACTGACCCGACAGACGTCGTCGTTGTTCTGTCCTTCAATAATTCATACAAAATTCCTATAGAAAATGCACTTTCAGTTTTCCCGAATTTTTCAATATTCCCTTCAATTTTTCCAATTTTCTTTCCGATATTTTAACGCCTCACTGGTGGCATTTTCTTAACAATGAAATAAACCAAGACTGGAGGCAATTGAGTGATAGATAACACACTGGTTCTATAAACTACTATTGCTGGTATTTTTAAAAATAGCTGGTATTGTAACGTTCTACAACGTTTTTACTATTTTTTTCACAAAACAACGAAAACAATTATTTTTTTCGGTTATTAACAGATAACTAAACGTCAATCTGTCAATGCTGTCAAAATTTTTGAAGATTTCCCTACTGTCTTCTGTCTCATTCACTTTTTATGTGGAGATTAACCAAAAATTTTCACTTTTCCGTACAATTTTTCAAACATTTTCTTTCATACAAACCTTGTCCTGATAATTACAAACGCAACAAAAAAAAAAAATAATTTGTCAAATAGGTGCAACCGTTCTGAAGTGATACGCGTACATACATTCGGCAATAGATTTTTATTTATATATATAGATGAAGAAACATGAAACTAGCACAGCACTCAGGACGCTAATAGCGAAAACACCAAGTGCACTAACACAACACACGTTAAATCCGCCTAGAACGGATTGTTCAAGGCGGATTTGCGTATACGACCTATTTGAATTCGAAATTCGGATCGTATTTGAAATTCGGAATTCGAAGTTGGGCCCAACACTATCGAACGCTCGCTGCTCGAAAATCCTTTGCAGGTGAAGTCTTAATGGGAAATAAATTACAAATGTGCGCGTGTTTTACAGGTTTTTCGATAGACAGCTGTTATGTTAGATTTGGTAGTGAATGAGATTTTAATTGTTGCTTTGATTATACAACATGTCCCGTAATTACGCAAACCCTCTTAAGGGTTCAGGGTACTCATCATTATGAACAACTTTTACTATGGGACCAAACTTGCAATAGCGAAAAAAAATTTGCTGTTTCGTACAAAAGTTCAATACCTAATCAACCAAAATGTATGAAACAGCAGATTTTTTTTCTCGATTTCAGGTTTGGTCCCATAGTAAAAGTTGTTCATAATGATGAGTAGGTACAATGACCCTTTAAGAGGCTTTGTGTTAAATATGGGACATGTTGTATAAGGTTGATATGAGGAGCTCTTGGCTAAGTAATAACAGCCGCACGGGTCGATCCATTAGGTTAAGCTACGCTTGCCGGTGTTGGCTCGTGGATGGATCTTTACATACCTAGACTCCTCCGTGCCTCGGAAAGGACGTTAAGCCATTAGTCCCGGCTGTCGTTCGTGGATCTTTGACAGTCGTTACGAAGAAGCCCGAAAGTCTGACAACCAGTCTTACCAAGGGGTAATCGTATTACCCAGTTACTGGATTGTGGAGGTAGATAGGCAGTCGCTCCATGTAAAATACTGGTATTCAGCTGCATCCGGTTAGACTGGAAGCCGACCCCAGCATAGCTGGGAAAAGGCTAGACTGATCGATTGTTGTATAAGGTTTCTAGAATAATCGGTACTAATATTATTAAGAGGTAAAATTTGTGTTTGAGTTTGAGTTTACTGATCTGATTCCGGAAATTCTACACAGATAGCAGTGTCATCAGATACTTCGCAGTCAGAAGCTAGTAGTACCTATATATTCGGTAATGCCAGCACTTATCCCTTGCATACTCTTTACTTCTAACTTAAAGCACTTTTCACCAAGCTTTGCCAACTAAATAATTCCAAGCACAATAATCCCACAAACATTTCAACTCATAAGCACTAACAGTTCAAATCACTTATGAAGCATGAACTTAACTGAAACACGATGAACTAACTCCGTGACTAATAAGGATATTCGCATGTAGCACGCACATACAGTCCGAAATCGATGGCTATTAGCCGAAGACCCGAAGTTTTCCGAATTAATACGATCAGGTTTTACGAGGGTTTCTCCAATACCAATTCTCTTCGGGAAATTGATTAAAAACATACAAACTGAGACGTAAATTGTCGCGGTTTCGTTGTTTAGTCCCACGTTATGGGTCTTTGTATGAATAAATAATGATGTTATTACTGTTTTTTGTTCGGTAACTGGTAGGTTCTGGTATGTTCAGGTGTTTTTATCAGTCGTTGTTTGGGAGTTTACCAGTTCTTTTTGCTATAGCTGAAAAGTAAATTTTCAATAATAATAATATATACTTATTAACTTTTCTTTTATATTTGTAAATAACATTAGGTACCTACGAAATTACTGTTTGACATAGAAAAAATCAAACAATTAAAAAAAAAAAACATTGTCGGTGCACTTTTGCCCTTTTTATGAAAGTTCGTGGATGCCTCTGCAATAAAAATCCTGGAGACGGGAATCGATGAATTCTTTAAAGGTTTTTCACCTTCCCGTTGGATTTGAAATTTCTCCCCGGGGCTTATTGTTAAGATCAAAATTTCCAGAACGGAAGCGATCAAACCAAAAACGACCGACGACGTATCTTGTCCATTATTGCGTGCTCTGCCACGATGGAACTCATATCAAAAATCAAAATAGCGCGCTATTTTGATTTTTCCATGGTTACAGAAACATCGATATCAAAGAAAATCGAGCGGCGGCAAAACAAAAGAAAACAATGATATTTATTAAATATCATGCTATCATATAAAATTAATTTGAAAATGTAATTCTAAATAGAATGAAAGATCTTCACACTAGCCGGTATCAAAAAAGGCAATTTCATAGGTAAAGACCTATTACTTATTAATATATTTTTTAAATATATTACTTACCTACTTTATTTTATTTTTATCTCAATGTTTACTTTTATAAAATAATTTAAAAAAAAAAAAACATTTCTGGATTTCTCAGATGTAAAAATGCAGGTTGCGTGACCAAACCACGACACCGCCACCTGCACGAGAAACAGGGACTAGTAAAATAAATAATTTAATTGTTTTTGGAGAAACGAGAGGAGAAACTGTTATATTCGGATATTGCGAAAAATATTTAAAGAAACGTCGACATTATGGCAAAAAGGTAAAAAAAGCCTTTCTATCAGCGACGACGTACATATATAGTAGAAACTAACTAAAACGTACAAAAATAAACTCACTCAAGTTACAGACGAAGCGACTTGGAATACCAAGTTACTTTTACGACAACATTTTATGTCCTATACATCTGTTGAAGTTAATTTTGGAACCTCTAACTTTATTCTAGGAAACACTTAGAATGGAAACGTCACTATACTGCACAGAACAGATAAAAAAAAAATTATCCGTTCTGTGTTATACAGCCTAGAACAGAAAGGTGTGGTAAAATTTTAGGGTGTGGCACAGACCATCTAACTGAACAACTTTCTCCACGGGGCCAGCATCGTAATAGCGAAAAAATTATCAACTGTCCCATATAAATCTTCAATATTTTATTTATTAAAACTTTATGCACAAGTAAAAAAATACCGTACAAAGGCGAACTTAATGCCCGAGGCATGTTCTACCAGTCAAACTTAGATCGGTCGCAGGTCTTTGGCCACTAAGAAAATAAAAAATATTCAAGATGAATAAAATAATCGGGAAACTAGGTTCTCATTCTGTCTCCTTTTAGGTCGAGCTATCCTAGGTTACAGGGTGTATCAGAAAGGTGTGGTCAAATTATCAACTGTCCCATATAAAACTTCAATATCTACTCGACCCAACTGTTTGGGACGGCTGATTACAGACAGTTGAATTTTTTTCACGATTACGATGTTGGTCTCATACAGAGAGTTGTTTAATTAGATGGTCTGTGCCATACCCCTGAATTTGACCATACCTTTCTAATACACGCTGTACTCGTATATGTTGCGGTGAGTTCTAAACATACCAAATAGAACAGTAAATATTTCCAGGGACCATCACTTTAGGTTACACAGCAGTATGTCTGTAAGAAGACGAGAGAATTTCCTCTAAGTTCAACTAAATATATTGCATGAACGTTTAAAGTATGCAGTAAATGTATTTCACCGAAAAGCCTTGTTTCTTACTATTTCTTACCTCTGGGAAAGAAAGTCCACGAGTTACAATATTCAAGCACGTCTTACTGGTTTTTATCAAGGTGGTCAACGAAAGAAAGAAGAAGGAGGAAGGAGAAAAGGCAGACAGGTGTGGTCAAATTTAAGGGACCATCAAACTGAACAACTGTTTTCATAGCACCAACATCGTAATCGCAAAAAAAATATCACTGCCCATACAAAACTCCAATACCGACCATGTAAATTCGGGTCGAGTAGGTATTGAAATTTTGAATGGAACAGTTGATTTTTTTTTTCTCGATCGTGACACATAATTTATGTGTAAACCGAAAAATCGCGCCAAATAATAGTAAAAACTATACAACGTGCTGCCGCAATCGCGACATCCCTTTAAAACGCTGGTAGGGAGTGGCCAGTAATCGTAACAAATATAATAAGATAGAAAAAATAATAAATTAAAAATCAATTTCAAACAAACTAAATAATAAAATAATAACCAAAATTAGGTTCACTCTATGCAAAAGACTCATTCATGAAGCTATTTAGTACCTTTTTTTTTGTTCATCGTTTGTCTATTGTTCTGACCCAGCTGTTAAGCAGCTTCATGGAAAAAAAAACTCGAGTTGCGTGGCCTTTTTTTTCTCGTTTTTTTTCAATTTCATCTCTGTGCTACAAGTTGCTCCAAATGGTATTTTAGAAAATTGAAAATCAATAGATAATAACGTTTAATGAAATAAAAATATCTTTATAAAACGATAACGCGGAACCGTATACCGTTAATGTCGCAATTGCAGTTGCACGTTGTATAATTATGCCTACCTACCTCTTACTCCAAAATAATATTTGCAGGTGGTGTTCTTCAAGAACGGTCAACGCATCATGAAGTTTGTCCGAGGAAGGGACCCTCCCTTCGAACTTTATAATGTCACTGGAGCTGAGATTAATGTAAGTCAACTTCTACTTAGTGCCTCTCATTGTCTATAACTATATCTAAACACAGTATAAAACAAAGTTGCGTTTCGAGGGGTCGCGGGTAGTTCGAAAGAGATACCGTGGCCCTGGCACGGGCAACTGAAGGATCATGGGTGGGTTTTAGTCAGTAAAAGTCTGACAGGCCCTCCCGCTCTGCCCAGAGCGGGAGAAGTCATTTGATGATTTCCCATCCACAAAAAAAAAGGCTGCCTGCGTAACTGCTTAGATTGGATTTTGATGCGGTTTTCACTTTTTAACCTGCGACGAAAATAGAGGGGTGTTATAAGTTAAACGTGTGTATCTGTCTGTGGCATCGTAGCTCCCAAACGAATGAACCGATTTAGATTTTTTTTTAATCACTTTGGCAGCATAAAACCTAACAGAAAAACCTAACCGTATAATGTTTCGAGTTTTTTTTTATATCGCAATCAGTGCCGAAAATATTTGACATCCCACTGGAAGCATAAGTATCTGGCAGTAATGTTTGAAAGTAAAAATGTCAATAATAAGCGTTTTTTTTTTCTATATGGGTTTAGTTTATGTTCGGCAAACGGTATTGGGGCCTAAAGGTGAGCGTCCACTGGTCCGCGCCGGCCGCAACGCACGCACGGCACGCAACGGATTTCGGTTTACTTTGTATGAATTCATATAGCACTGCGTCCCTTCCGGTACCGCCCACATTTTCATTTCTTCATTCAAACAAACCAAAATCGTGCGAGCGTTGCCTACCAGCGGACGCTCAGCTCGAGTAGATGGGACTCAATACCGTCTAAAGTTAATTGAGAATCTATAACGAATGAAAAATATATATCTTGTTGTAGGCATTGCACAAGGTATACAGTACGACAAAGTTCAAAGGTTACATCGTTTTTTTTTTTCGGAAAAACCGAACTTTGCCGAATTAAATGTGTCTGGTCCAATAAGGGAGTGACGGAATTAGTGCGTCAATTATAATCATTTAGGTGGGAATATAAAATCAATTTCTATTGGTCGATAATATGTATAAAATGTGACATTTCATTCATTACTAGCTTTTGCCCGCGGCTTCGCCCGCGTGGATGTTGGAAAATATCCCACGAGTACGTGCTACCGGGAAATCCTTTCTTATTCCTTGTCTACATTATAAAGGGAACCTCTGTGCAAAATTTCAGCTTTCTAAGGCCAAGGGTTTGGGCTGGGCGTTGATGAGTCAGTCAGTCAGCCAGGACTTTTTCCGAGGTTAAACAATGGAACTTTTGAACGTTGTCGTACAGGGGCTGTACTATGACGGGAAAAAACATCAAGGATCCATCATGGATCCGTTGAGAAAAAGGATGGTGCTATAGGCCGTATATAGCTCCGTCTCTCTTTCACACTGGAACTGTTAAACTTCTGTCCTGCTATAAGAGCTCATAGTAAGCCCCCCTGTGCCTACATTCTGAAACAAAAGCCTCTATTTTTAAGCGCCCTTTTACCTAAGTTAAAAAAAGGTACACAATTTATTTAAATTACTGACTAACCTTAATAAAAAAAGGTTACAAAAGCTCCAGCTAATGTTAAAATTCGTGCCTTGATTATCGTCCTAATTTGCTAGCGGTATAAATTAATTACCACAATAATTACCTAATACAAGACAACTTAGTAAAGTTAGGCAGACCAGGCCAATTAACTCCTACAGACAGTCTATAATTAGTCCACAAATCTATTGATCCATAACTCAACGTCTAATTACAATGGCCTTAAAGAAAATAAGTAACTTAGTACTTAGTTACTTAGTATTTTGAAACTTAATTGAGTTCATTAAATTGATTAAGTGCTTTTGGAGGTACTAGCTAGACTGTATTGATTAAATGAAAATGTATAAGAAATATTTTTGAGGAGGAAAATTGTAGCTAGTTTAGATTTAGGTTTTAGTAGCTAGATAAATAATGAACGTAACTGTAGAGTATTCTTTCCACAAAACAAAAAGTATTAGTACTTGTCACGTACCTAAATTGTAACTTTAACGGTGAGAACAAACAATATTTTTTTTTATCACGTATTTTGAAAAATAATTTTCTGCTTCTTTCAGCCCATCTTCAGACTTTGTTTCAGCTTTTGAAATACTACCAATCTGGTTGTCACTGCATCGAACCAATCTACGCACTCTCAGTCCTCCTTACAATCTATAAAATCATACAAAATTGTAGAGTAACATCATGTAACTTATCATAAAGCTCAGCTCTGTCATGACTGTAACGCAACACATTTTGTAACACACTGTTACATTCAAGACAAATAATTCCAAAAAAAAAAAAAAAAAAAAATTGTAAGACATGGCTTACATTTTGTGGATTTATCTAAAACAACACAAGCATACCATTCAGTACCATATTCAACAGACCTCATTGTTCGAATAACGTTGATGTTATAAAATAAATAAAATGTGGGCAAGCTAAAAATAACAAATGTACAAGTTTTCGCGGTTTGGTTTTTGTTTACCCTGAGGAGCTTGTGGCTAAGTAATAATAGCCGCACGGGTCAATCCATCAGGTTAAGCTACGCCTGCCGGGGTTGTCCGTGGACGGGTGACCATCTTTACATACCAAGGCTCCTCCGTGCCTCGGAAAGCACGTTAAGCCGTTGGTCCCGGCTGTCATTCGTGGATCTTTGACAGTCGTTACGGGTCGTCAGAAGCCCGAAAGTCTGACAACCAGTCTTACCAAGGGGTATCGTATTACCCAGTTACTGGGTTGTGGAGGTCAGCTGCATCCGGTTAGACTGGAAGCCGACCCCAACATAGTTGGAAAAAGGCTAGGCAGATTGATTTGTTTTTTTTACTCATTAATCTAATTGTAAGTCCAATTGAAACAAGAAAAAATCAGTACAGACAAACAATACTGCAGCGTATACAAAATCACGTTAACAGAACATACCAAATTAAACACATCTGTATCCAGTTCTATTGTATCTTCAACAATACAAATTGAATAACCAGTGCATGCAGTACATCATCATTTATCTGCAAACACAATAAGACCGTCTGTCCGTTTCCCGAAGTCGTCGGTTGCAAATATATCCCCAACAGACGTAGCAACGTATTACTATAACATGGAATGAGAATCACGTAGGGTAAACTCCATTGCAGTTTCAACAGTATGCAGTCACGCGGGAAATTCAACGCTGACAATTGGTAGTCCACATAGTATTTTGCTGTAGACAAATATGGATTTTGGATTGCGTAAGATATTTTCGATATAAAAAAGGAACCTAATTATATCATTTATTTCTGAGGCACTGTTTTGTAAGGACTCGTGTCTGTAGGTAAATTCTGTTATAGCATTATCATCCTTTTGTTCATTATTATTTTGTTTTGTTACTATACTTGTAATACTGTTTCTTCAATCCATTCATCTTTATCAGACGTCATCTCAGCTTGTACTTCCTTTTCAGATGTGTCATCTTTCACACAACGTTCATCCATCTTATCTCGAGTATTCCATCCAAATTCTTATTTGTGACTGCTAACTAGTGAATCATTTATAATGTTCAGATCTGATTCAACAAGTAGCTCTTTACTGACGATGTTTTCCTTTGATGATTTTAAACTAAATGCATTAATGAGATTACTCGATTAGATGCTTATTGTTTGAAAGATGGACTTATTGAAGTTGACAATACGAGGGCAACATGAGGAATATCCCGTGAGGAAAGTTTTGAGAATGAATGAACGTAGGACTATATAATTAAAGTCGTGGTGGATCAAAGAAACGTCGGATGGATTATGTGAAAGATGATTATCTCTAGAAAGGCGGTGAAAAGATGACCGTTGATAAAGGCGTACCTACGGCAGAGGAATATGTGCTTCACTGACCCAAAAAATTGGATTCAAGAGAAAAAAAATGGATTCATCCACAATTGTGTGTTTTTAAAATTCCTATAATACCAAATGTAGGTATATGGTTAAATAATTTGGATTTTCCACATGTGTTATTTGACTATATTGTCTACTGCTGTACTAAAACCGAAACATGATAACTTGAAATTATTTCGATAGAAAAAAATTCCAAATTAGCACCATCTATTTTCTGTTTTTTACGATTATAGGAAAACAGTTCCTATTGTGCAGTAAAACTTGCTTTAAATCGAAGGAATTTAAATATGTTAGAACTTACTAAGCTAAAAATTGATTTAAGTATATGTAATATTGTAATAAATCTACATTTAAACGAAGCGCGTTTAAATTGCGGTGCGCTAGAGAGTCTTCTATCTCGCGCGTTAAACTAGACAGCCATAACGCCATTTCACATACACTTGTAATATTGTGATGAATCTACATTTAAACGAAGCGCGTTTAAATTGCGGTGCGCTAGAGAGTCTTCTATCTCGCGCGTTAAACTAGACAGCCATAACGCCATTTCACATACACACCGAGCTAAACCAATCAATCAATATGCCTAGCCTTTTTCCAACTATGTTGGGGTCGGCTTCCAGTGTAACCGGATGCAGCTGAATACCATTATTTTACATGGAGCGACTGCCTATCTGACCTCCACAACCCATTAACTGGGTAATACGATACCCCTTGGTAAGACTGATTGTCAGACTTTCGGGCTTCTGACGACCCGTAACGACTGTCAAAGATCCACGAATGACAGCCGGGACCAACGGCTTAACGTGCTTTCCGAGGCACGGAGGAGTCTCGGTATGTAAAGATGGTCACCCATCCACGGACCAACCCCGGCAAGCGTAGCTTAACCTGACGGATCGACCCGTGCGGCTGTTATTACTTAGCCACGAGCTCCTCCGAGCTAAACCACGCTTCGATATATCCTCGTAAATCAATATGATGATGCTTAATAGAAAGGACAACGTGAAAACCCACTTAACGGCAATTTCCTATCTGCGGGGTAATTGCGTAACACACTTACAGTAGGAATACAAAACTCATTGCATTATTTACATTGTTGAGCAGATAAATTTTTGGAACATTATGAAACAATGGATTAGCAATATGCTTCAAAATCATTCAGATTATGTTTGATAGTGTGTTACGCAAGTAGGATGCGAAATATCACGAATTACGATTTTGAACAAGGATATTATTGCCTGTGTCAGTGATGGGTACAATTGTTCAGCAATTATAACAGGGAATGTAATCACGTGCCGTACTCTCTGTTGGAACAGTACGTAGTGTGCATACAGAAGGGTTGGATTCCCGGGATTCTAACGTAATCCACACAATAGTACTGTTTTAAACTACCTACGGTAGAATTTAGTTTTTAGTTCCGTTTACAAAGAGAATGAAAGGAACCCTTTTGTTTTAGGAAGGAAGTTTTACGGAAAGTTATTCATTGTTATACAAATCGCTGATTAAAATAATATCATAAAATTGTATATTTCTCAAAATATGTTTCAATACTAATAATAAAAGAACAATTTCAAATGTAATTTAAAAATTCTGCAAAAATATCCCACAAGAACCAACTACAGTTTTTTTTTTTTTTTTTTTTTATCGTTTGGAAATCTCCTGCCTCACTACTGACTAAAACCAAACGGTGTTCTGCTGCTACCTTTAGCCGGGGTGCTGGACTGCTTGCGCATTTTGTCACGCTCCCCCGGCCAGGTGTCGGCCCGCATGAATTCATGCGGATCCCGTCACCCTCAGCGGCCTTATACGGCCGCAATCCTTCTAGAGAAGCGCGCGCGGAACACGGCGTGCCGCCGTCTCGGGCCTTTCACTGTTCAGGCAACAAACTCTCCCAGTCTTTTGCCTGCAGGCCTCACCCTCACCAAGGCGGCTGGAGATCATTCCGCGCCCTCCGGCACCCGGTGCGTCTGCTACGGATTGGAAGGGAAGTTGTATCCTCCCTCTCCCTTTCCGTCGCCTCCTTCGCGACCATCACTTCCTCGCAAAAGGAGGCGACGGCGTCCCACGCGCTCTCACCTCCGACCATGGACTGAACCATGTCCGGAAGCGAGAGAGAGTCCGCAGCACCAACCGCCGCGACGAGGTCACGGCGCTGCACTGCCCAAGCAGAAAATTCCTCAAGAGTGTGCTGCGCCGTGTCGTCGAGGCAGCTGCAGTGGTAACAACCGGGTGTCGGTTCCCAGCCTATGCGGTACAGGTACTTTCCGAAGCACCCATGTCCAGACAGTACCTGTGTCAACCGGAAAGTAAGAGCGCCATGCCGTCTCTCCAGCCACTCCCTAACAACGAGTCTTACAGCTGCTATGGTAGCGTGCCCTGCGCTGGGTTGCGCAAGTCGCTGCTCCCATTCCACCACTAGGGTCTGGCGGAGCTCAACCCTGTACACCTCGACATGACGAGGCATCAGGTGCTCGCCCCGCTCCAACGCATCCCGGCGCCACCGATATAGTGACGCTAGGTATTTGGCGTCAAGATCCCAGAGTGGTGATCCGGCCAAGAGGCTTGCCGCCTCGAAGGAGACCGTACGGTATCCTCTTATCACCCTGACGGCAGTTGCTCTCTGAAAGAACCTACTACTGGAAAATCCTTCCTTGTTCCTTGTCTACATTCTGAAGGGAACCTCTATGCAAAATTTCAGCATTCTATGTTCAAGGGGCAGGGAGTTGATGAGTCAGTCAGTTAGGACTTCTCTAAATATACAACGTGTCTCTTGGCATCCTCGCAAATTTCAGGCTGTGATACAGAATAGAATAGAATAGAATAGAATACTCTTTATTATGCACACCATTTAAATTACAGGTTACAATGTTACAATGTTGAAATTTTACATACAGTGACACAATGGGCGGTCTTATCGCTAAAAGCAATCTTTTACAGACAACCTTTGGATGGAGTATGGGGACAAGGAGAGACAATTCTGTAGGTAGTCCGTGGTGTACCATATACAACAGATACATACATTAATAAATTTATATATATATATACATACTTATACAATAATAAACATGAAACAAGAGCAAGGAACTAAACATGTAATAATGACGTTTAAAGAGAGAGGAAGTGTTTTTTTACCAGAATTTTAAAAGTGGCCAAAGTTCAGAACATCAAGCCGAACAACTTTCCCCATGGGACCAACATCGTATTCGCGAAAAAAATTTTAACTGTCCGATAAATAACTTCAAGGCAAATGTATGGGACGGTTGATTATTTTTTCGCGATTACGAAGTTGGTGACATGGAGAAAGTTGTTCGGTTTGATGGTCTTATACCACCCACATCCTTAAATTTGTCGAGGATGCAAAACGACACATTGTTTATGACGATATGTCTCTTCTACTTTAAATCAAATCAAACCAACTTATTGTCAATTGTGAACTTATTTTTTGTCAATTTAGCAATAAATCGAAACTAATTCGATTCAATTCAATTTTTTAGAAAATGTTACTTTTTCATTCACATTTATTTTCCACGCAGGTCTTTTTGTTAGTGTTATTACATTCACTCACATTTATATCCAACTATCTTCTGCCCGCGACTTCGTCCGCGTCAAGTTTCTTGCTCCCCCTACCCACCGCATCGCATCGCATCGCCCGCCCGCACTATTACTTCGTTTTCACTTAGCGTTCTTTCTTACTTTTTTTTTTGTTGGGCTTAGGATCATAGCGTGATGTTAAATAGGGTTTACTAATGTTTGCCATAATTTAAAATGCAATATTTTTTTATACCATACTTGTATTTGCCATAATTTCAATAGAAATAATGCTTCAGTTGCTATAATCGTGAAGTTACATAAAATCATTTTCACTAATTTCATTGGTCATAATCATAATCGATCAAGTGTCTTCTTAAGTAATAATTTTAATCCATAAATTTATTTGCTATATTAATTTGTACTAAACTAGCATTTGTGTGCTAGTATGGGACTAGCACAGCAATGCTAGTTCAGTACAAGCGCCTGCAATTTTGATGTTATGATCATGTTAAAATGTATAATTTCGCTCGCTTCGCTCGCTCGCCTTCGCGCGTTAATGGTCACTGTTCTAACCTAACCTAACCCAAATGATTCAGCAACAATAGAGGTAATGGTCACTGTTCCAACCTAACCCAAATGATTCACCAACAATAAAGTTAAAAACATCGGGTGTTAATGTACAGTCAACAAAAGAGTATCTAGGTATACTAACATATTTGTATGTGAATTGCATCATGTTCAATTTCGTGACAATATACAATTTTGAGTTGGTGTGTTACAATGTAGGAGTATTCCAAAAACAAAGTAATATATATAAAATTGAACATGAAGCAATTCACGTACAAATATATTATGTTACTCTACCCTGCCTAGATAAATCTCTTTTGTTGACTGTACATTGGAGCCACTTTATTTCATACAAAATTAGGGGTTAGGAATTAGGGGTTGAGGGGTTGAGGGATTACGCGGGGGGTTAGGGTTTTTAATTATATTAAATGTTGCTTAGATCAAGTATCGAATACATAATGTGTTACTTAAAGAAACTAATGATTAAAACACATGTTATTATGGAAACTTATTTTATGGCAAATAAAAGTTATGACTAATAAGTTGATATGACAAGCGTTATTAGTATATGTACATGATAATAGTGCAAGTAAATATTATGAGGGGGGACGATTATGGAAAACAATAATAGTACAAATTATTATATGGAAAACAACACAATACCGTTAAATAGCCTATCTCAAGAATTGGGCTACCAAATGCAATTTTTTTTTTTTTTTAAATCTGATTGATAGTTCCATAGATT
The DNA here is from genome assembly GCA_946251885.1 of Cosmia pyralina. Taxonomy (NCBI): domain Eukaryota; kingdom Metazoa; phylum Arthropoda; class Insecta; order Lepidoptera; family Noctuidae; genus Cosmia; species Cosmia pyralina. The sequence continues at coordinate 22,639,470 of OX276346.1, forward strand.
AGCGGGTTTAAACAAAAAAAAAAACCGGTCAAGAGCGACTTGGACTCGCGCACCGAGGGTTTCGTTCCAATTTCTGAAAAAGTGTGCTATTTAGAGACGTCGTTTTATTTTTACTGTGATCTTTAGGTACATAAATTTTTATCACATAGAATGATTTCTGATTTTTCTCTATGCAATCTTCGGAGATAAGGGTGGGGGAACGATCAAAAGTCGAAAACTATACGGCCTAAAAAAAACTAAAAAAATATTTGAAAATGTGCAAACAGCGCTCTTTCATATGATACACACATGACCTAGAAGCTTGACTTTGAATTTTTAAGACCCACTTTCGGTCCCTGTTACAAAAAAAAACATATATATCTTTATTTCTTCCGTATTTGCAAAATAGTTGAGCAAACGTCATCTAAAACTGTTCCAAATTTCAAGTTGATAGCATTAGCAGTTCTTGAGATATCCAGCTGTGACAGACAGACAGACAGACTGAGTCGCACCATAAGGGTTCCTTTTTACCATTTAGGTACGGAACCCTAAAAACAAACAAACTTCATCTTAAACAGGGTGAAATTGAATTCATGGGCATCCTGTTAAGGGGTCATTGTGTCGCCGGGCTCGCGGGTTGTTCGTAAAAGTCTGACACGCCCTCCCGCTCCGCTAAGAGCGGGAGGAGAAGTCATTTGGTGATTTCCCATACACAAAAAAAAGGGGGTAATTGTACTCATCATTATGAACAACTTTTACTATGTGATCAAAACTGAAATCGCGAAAAAAAAAGACAGCTGTTCCCTATATTTTGACGAGTTACGCGAACGCTTATGTAGGTAACTACAGATTTTTTTTCGCGAGTTCAGGTTTGGTCGTTTTGTAAAAGTTGTTCATAATGATGATTACCATGACCCCTTAAAATATTGCCACTGTTTACACTTACACCCTGTATAAAAGTGAGTGGATGTTCTAAGTACCAATAGCAAAAAAAAACTTCTCTGGGCAGGTGCTATGTGTATTTACGTGTATTTTTCCTCCACCAAAGTGCCACTTGATACTCTTCATCTTGTTACTTCATATAATAAAAGAATACCAAAAAAGCTTACCAAAATATTTTCTTTTATTGATACATCTTAGAGTTATCGATATGACTGAAGTGAAACCGTAATAAAAACGTATATTTCTTTTATGTTCTACGTAGGTATATAGCATTTTTATTTTCTGATAGTTCAACGCCTTCAGACTTCTTTATTTCTTTTTACTTTTTAAGAAAAAAAAAAAAACCAACACACACCGCACGCACAGTAAAGGGTTCCGTTGTTGAAAAGAATTTATCCCAAACACAAACTCAACGAAATCCCAAAAAAAAAATTATGTGATAAAACAATTAACAATTTTCGGACTTTTTCCTTTACTTGTGCTGTGCTAACTAGCTTCTTGCTAAATTTCATTATTTTAGGTCAACGAGAAGTACCGTAGTTGGTTTTGATTTACTTGCGATTATCAAAATATGTCGCATAAATGGTCGCATTTTTTTATTGCGTTGACTTAAAGCTTGATTTTTTTTGAGCTCCAAGGGACTACAGACACACAGTATTTGATATTAATTTCAACTTGATACCTTTACGCGATCCTGTGAAAAAGGATCTTAACAGACTGACAGACAGACGGACAACGAATGATCCTATAAGAGATCCGTTTTTTCCTTTTAACGTACGGAACCCTAAAAAAGAACAGAATTAAAGAAGTCTTTAAGAATAAGTCAATCTCACAAAGTTTTACGAATCAAATAACAATATGAATAACAATAACAGGGCTTTGGTAGTTTTGTGTCTGCGCTGTAATATAGAAACTTCCACTGGTCTAATATTAAAAGTTGTATAACTGACGTACCTATAGAAATTAATTTCATGACTAAAATGGATAAGCAAGCCTTTCTGTTGAACGATAAACTCCGTTTTTAACATCGTGTCAGGATCGATTAATTTAGGTATTCCTGTCAAAATAAGTCTGTTTTATGTTAGGTACGTACTTCAAGAAATTATTTAATAAAATACCATACATAATGTATTATATTTTATCGTATAAACAAACAAATCCTTTACCCTCAAAATCTAAACAAAACTTACAGGAAACAATGGCTAAAACAAAACAATAAATAAATCAAAATAAACAAACAATTTACGGTATGTTTCTCGTTAGGAACTAGCGTAAATATTATTTTCTCCGAGTTTAGGGACCTCTACAAGCCTTCCTCTCGGGTCGACCACAAGTGCTCTGAAATGCTCCAAATGGTACAAACATTATACGAGAATTATCCCTTAAACTTGTTTATTTATTATTGTTTTAATTAATGGGGCTGTCAAAAATATCACGGAATTGATGGTGCTTAATTTATTTATTTATTTGGAAAAATATACACAACTTTACAGACCCAAGTTATTGTAGAGTTAAATTTCAATAAAAGAAGTGCGTGTCGGACCACGCACAATGAAGGGTTCCGTAGTTGGGATGAATTTATCTTAAGAACAAACTTAACAATGTAGTTGAAAAACATGTTCTCCCATACATTCCAACTGTAAATATCAGTTTGTACTCACAATATTGATAGATTTACCATGTTATTTTAAGACCACATACTTCTTATAAGTTTTCCTGTAATCTACAGGTAAAGAACTATTTTTTGTATTTTTTTCAAAATTTTAGGCTCAGTAGTTTCGGAGATAAGGGGGGGAATGGTCAATTCTCGCTTATTTTCTTAAATAACTTTAAAACAGTTTATTTTAAAATTATAAAAATATATATTTGAGACCATCATAGTAAGCCCTTTTATTTGACATGTCACACGGTGTAGTTTGCAAAACTTTTTTTTTTTATTTTCTTATTTGTCCCCCAAAAGTGACCTCCATATTCAAAATTCATTTATTTACTTTACCCGTCCGTGTTTGGGTTACAGAAATTCATATGTGTACCAAATTTCAACTTAATCGGTCCATTAGATTCAGAGCAAATTGGCTGTGACAGACGGACAGACGGACAGATAGACAGACAGACAGACAGACAGACAGACAGACAGACAGACAGACAGACAGACAGACAGACAGACAGACAGACAGACAGACAGACAGACGGACAGACAGACAGACAGACAGACGGACAGACAGACACACGAGTGATCCGAATAGCAATAATAAATAATACTCCAAATTAATTAACAAAACAAGTAATAATATCAAATATAATTGAAATTAGAAAATATCCTAGGAAAATTTCTGACTAGGCCAATGCCTGTCCACGTATTGCAAAATGAGTTTTGTGGTATTTCAAAACATGTTATTATGATTCTATTGTAATTGGCTACAACAGCAGATTTACAAATCAAAGAGATATTTAAATCAGTTTTTCAGAATAAGGCCGCCATAAGTTTTAAATCAATTCTAAAATACTCGCCGAGAAATTGTTTTGAAATCAGAACCAGGTACTCGTAGTTACGCAATAATTCTGTAGAAAATAGCTTATTTTCAAAACATCTTGTAGGTACTAAAGATAATTTCATTTGTCTAGTCTACTACTTAATGTCAATTCAATTCCAAACTACGTACATTTATAAAGGTTAAGGTTCACAAAAATATTATGATTTATTTACTTCAAGTGAAGTCAATCAATTATTTTATTCAAATTATTTTAATCAAAGGAAGTCAATTATTTTGTTCTCTGAGTTTTATCTAATATTTACACAGACTTAAATTACCTAATATACTTGTACAGACTTTCGAATTTAAAAAGCACTTTCGTGTTAACAGGCCAATTATGTATTTTATTAAAATATACACAAATCTTGTGTGCCATGTTCAATTTGTGAAAGATACCATCTAGAATTATAGTTCCGATTATGTAGTAATAGAGCATTGAACTATTTAAGACTACAGTCTGATTTTAATTCGACGGAATTCTGACAGCTATAATTTTTTGACACTTCAGATATCATAAACCTTTTCTGTCTTGTTATTTTATGACTAGATTTTTTCGGATATAAATAAAAAAAAAATATGAAAGAGAATGAGATCAAGTAAACTATATGACAATGTAAATAATAGTGTTTGTTCTGTGTATTCAATGCACACTATCTAAAATATTAATTTTATATGACTAAATGGAAAAAAAAGTAAAGAACATATTTTTTTAAATTTAAATATATATATATATTTAGGTATCATTCATTATCACTAATACCATCATCGTTGTCTGTTAGTTGTTACAAGAAGCGAAGATTTTACAAACAAAAAGGTATTCCTAAAAAAGTTTTGTAACCTATGGATTAGTGGACAGGGATTCCTGTGAAAGCAAAAAAAAATACCTTACTAATTATTGTAACTTCAATAATTTGATAATAAAAAATCTGTTTACCATTTTAAAATTGTCAGTCAATTTTTAAGTTTTACTTTTTCTAATTGAAACCTTAAATTCAAGAAAGATTTTTTTTTAATTACTTTTAAATGCGCATTCCGTTTTTAGTAGGACCATTTTATTATTGGCAACACTATGAAATGTCAGAATTCCGTCGAATTAAAAATCAGACTGTAGATATACGGCAATTCCAAAGTTTTTTAGATTTCAGAGACGATGCCTAATGTCTTTTTCTATTCAGCCTATTAATAATACCAACCTGTTACTCTCCCACTGTAGGGCAAAGGCCACTTCTCATACAGATATGGCACAAGAATTAATCACCACGCTTCAGCCTATTAATAGTTTCCCGGACTCTAAACAAGACACAATAATGTTTAAGTTAGACGTCTCGAAAGTGTTCACCAGACTTAAAATTAACTCCTGAGTCACAGGATCACCTAGTTTAGAAGTCAGGGTTTACCTTATCTGTTTGACCTTTGTTAACCAAGTTATGTATCGTAGTCTTAAGTAATGTCAAAGGTTTTTGTATCATTAAAGATTTTTATTTATATATTAAATATTTTTTATCACTTGTAAATATTAATAATTAATAAATTGTCCTTAGCTAATAAAGCTGTCTCCAACGTCTATTACGTTAGAGCGGCTGGACTTCTCTGCGTCGGGCCCCTACGCCTGCGAGATCGCGCTGGAGACGCCTCTCTACTCGAAAGTGTCCAAGATACATGAACTGAATGTCATTGGTGAGTATTCTAGTTATATACATTAATTTTAAAGATAGCTAGATATTTAGTAATTTTAGGCAGTTGTAAAGCTCCTTATAAACACTCAAATAAAGCTCTTCCTGGGGAGAATTACCACCGTATTACTTAGTTCTACGCCACGCAGCGTTGTTGCCATGTTGCTGCGTTTCGGGTTGATGGATTTGGTGTTAATACAGGCACATAAGACTTTTAAGAGCGTTTATCCCAGGCGGGCTGGCAACGTCGCATTTCTACAGGTTTTTCATGATTATTTTAATGAATTTAAATCAAATTACATTTTTTTTTTCAGTCATGCACTAGATCGTTGGTGTTTATGAATATGTGTGCTATATTTTTAGAGTTATTTTGGTATTTACTTATAAAAATTGACAATATTGTCTTTAACGTCAATTTTTTATGAATAAATACCAAAATAACTATAAAAAATAGCACACCATATTCATAAATACCAACAATCTAGTGCATGGCTAATAAAAATTGTAATTTGATTTAAATTCATAAAAATAATCACGAAAAACCTGTAGAAATGCGATGTTGCCAGCCCGCGTTGGAAAAACGCTCGTAAGCATTGTCTCTGGTATAGCAACGCAACTGTGATGCCAACTTCGTGGTGATGCCAATGTTATGTCTGTAGTAACGCTGAACGTCTCAAATGTAGTCATTTAGGTAATTAATGAGGAAATGAAAAGGTCTTTATCAACAAGTTTTGTTTAAATATTGACAATCTAATCTATTTGAGATAGATTTTTCAAGAAAATAAACAAAGAATGAACACATTTTTGTTTCTAAATTATAACAGCTGCGTCAAGAATTTTCTTAGACAATATCTAACGCTATAAATATTGTTCCAGTACGTCAAAAATTCCGTCCAAAGATAAAAATAAAGCAGAAAAGATTGTCTTCGAGCGATCATCTGGAAGCGACGTGTCAGAGCTCGCCTGCGCACCCGGCGCCTCACCTCACCTGGTTTATAAATAATAACAAGGTAAGTTAGAGTTCTGAGCTGAAGAAATAAGTAAAAGAAAAACGTCTGCCAGTAGAAGTTAACTGATTTGAGAGTTTTTTTTTTCTCCTTTGGCAACTGAGCCGATGTCGACTATTCAGCCAGCGTCATGTGGTAGATTTGAGACTTTTATGCTCGTGTCGGTGTATATAAGCTTATAAATATAATCAGACTATAATGTTCCCACTACTGGGGTACTGCACAGGCCTCCTCTCGGTGAGAGGGAATGGGTCGTAATCCACCACGCGGGCCCAGTGCGGGTTGGTAGATGTCACATGTCTTGGAATTTTTGGTTGTAGGACATGCCGGTTTCTTCACGAAGTTTACCTTCACCGTGTCGGTGTAACGTTATCCAATGATGAAAAGATTTACTAGTAGTATAGGCAGCAGGGTAGCAAGGAAACGGAGCTTCGGATGTTGATTACTAAACATGGCATGCAACTACTCAAACTCAATGCATTTATTTTAATTAAACCATTTACAGACACTTTTGAACTGTCAAGGAGTCGCGTCGGTCAGTTAGTCAGAAACTTGAAGCTCTAGTTGCCCGTTCCATAATGTAGATCTCTATGGAGAAGACTGTCGTAGATCTATAAAAGTCATCATCTGTCTAACCTTTTCCCAACTATGTTGGGAGTCGGCTTCCAGTCTAACCGGATGCAGCTGAATACCAGTATTTTGCATGGAGCGACTGCCTATCTGACCACCACAACCCAGTAACTGGATAATACGATACCCCTTAATAAGACTGGTGGTCTGACTTTCGGACTTCTCACGACCCGTAACGACTGTCGAAGATCCACGAATGCCAGCCGGGACGAACAGCTTAACGTGCTTTCCGAAGCACGGAGGGGTCTTGGTATGCAAATATGTTCACCCATCCACGGACAACCCCAGCAAGCGTAGCTTAACCTGATGGATCGACCCGTGCGGCTGTTATTACTTAGTCACGAGCCCCGAGAATTCAAACGTGTCATATAAATATGTCTACAGACATGATAAAGGCAAGTTACCTATATGAATACTTTTCCCAGCTCAAATGAAGCACGTTTTGTATTAGTCTTTATTGCGTGCATGAAATAGAACACGGAAAAATGGGATTGTACGACACCCAATTTTTACATTTTCATATAGCTGTCTTTTGTTAAAATCACGAAGTGTTATGGTAACATACTGCTGTATGAGGTTGTCAGAAAGAATTGGTCATTTAAGTAATCGTGTACGCTTTTTATGGTTCCGTACACGAAGGGTGCAAAACGGAATCCTGTTACTAAGCCTCCGCTGTTCATTCGTCTGTCTATCAGCGGGCTGTATCTCATAAACCGTAATAGGTAGATAGTTAAAATTTTCACAGATTGTGTATTTCTATTGGCGCTTTAATAATAGCATCATCATTCTCATGCCCTTATCCCAATTTATTTGGGATCGACGCAACATGTCTTTTTCTTCCATAGTCCATCCATCGTTTACCCAACAAATAATAAAAATTAAATATAAATTTAAAAATTAAAGGGGCTCCATAGAAGAAACGTGTTTTTTTTAAACTGAAGATTTTTTATAAATATGCTGTATTAAATAATGTACGGTGGTACGGAGCCCTTCTTGTGCGAGTCCATCTCGCACTTGACTGATTTTTCAGTTTACATAAAATCTGGTTAAATCTGGTTAATCTGGTTATTTAAGATTTATTTTAAAAACTGAAATTGAATAAAACAAATTATATAAAAGAAAAAATAAATTAAATAAAAAACAGAAAGTCCTGTGCGAGCCCAAAAGGCCTTATCTCAGCATGATGCTGCGACATTAAAAAAGTGTCGCAACGCCGCTGGTATTCTGATAGGGCCCGCTGTGATGGACGGGCAGATATATACAAAAGTATATAAATAATTATCAATAAAATAGATAAATGTAAAACGTTACAAATAAAATCAACAACTTAATTCAATCCGCGCGTGAGCGCCCAATTTTACCACATTACTTGTCTACGCCTAAAGTATCTGTGGCATTACAATACTACTTATAGTCTGTGGGCATTATTGTAACAAGCAAAGCAAATAAGCATAAAGCTGAATTATTTTTCATAATACTTATTTTTATGATAATTTCTCAGTTTTCTCGCAATTTCACTGTTTTTTTGGGAATAAAAAATTACCTACGTGATATTTGCCGAGTCCGCACCTTTCCTACGTGAGATTTAGTGAGATTTGGCTCACCCTCTTCCCCCCGCAAACGCCTCACGTAATTAATGAACGCCCCCTTAAATTTCAATTCACAGTTCTCTTTACAATAATTTGAAGCATCTAACTACGGAATACTACGCTTCAAAACTTCAATCGATTTAAATCGATTGAAGTTTTGGAGCGTAGTATTTTTTGAATGCTAATCAACTATTTTCATTTAAATGAAAATGGTTGATTAGCATTCAAAAACTCGAATCATACCTGTACAGATCGAACGGAATGAATATTTATGAAATCAAACTGTAAGTTCAATAAAGTTACTTCAGTGAATGATTTTGAATATTGAAATCAATCAATAGATTTGTTGAAACTTTTCACATTATTTGATTAGTGTGTACTTACTTATCGTTTTTGGCTATTTGGAAGTGACACTCATATCGTAAAGCTCTCATTATGAATTCAAAAATAGTACCTTAGTGACAGACTTTATGCATGTACAGTCAACAAAAGAGATATCTATGTGGGGTACACTAACATTTATTTGTAAGTGAATTGCTATCTGTTCAATTTTTTTTTGTGTTGGTGTGTTACAATGTAGGGGTATTGTAAACACGACGTAATATATAAATTGAACTTGAAGCAATTTACATACAAATATTATGTTAGTATACCCTGTCTAGATATCTCTTTTGTTGACTGTACATCTGAAATAAAATTAAAAAGTTTTATTATGATACAGATTTCCACGCTCACGCGAGCGGGGTGTGGATCGGGTCCGTGGAATAATTTTTCCTTATAATGTTCGTGGTGTGAGCTCTATACCAAGAAAATATTTTTTTATTGTTAACGTTGTTCCATCACTATAAGTACTAATTTCGAATTCCGCCTCGCGTTAGCGGTTATAGTGCAAATTAATAATAAAATGGAGCTACTGTACCGCTCGCGTTAGCGGCAAGATAAAATAAAATATATATAATATAATAAAATAAAAATACTTTATAAAATAACTTTGTTCTATTAAAGTATACTTCGGATCGACCAAGGAGTTTACAATTCGATTTTTATCATTGTTTATGGGGACCGCGCTAGGGCGCATGCGCGGTTGACCGATGATAGCTTCGTAACCATAGTAACGTAATCACGTCACGGTGGTTTTCTTTTCCTTTTTCATTACTCTACGTGGTGTAAGTGTAAACGGTGGCAATATTTTAAGGGGCCATTGTACTCGTCATTATGAACAACTTTTACTCCATAGCTGATTTATGTTCGCATAATTCTTTAAAATGTAGGGAACAACTTATTTTTTTTGCGATTGATTTTTTTTTTGATTATTTTTCTTATTTTTTTTACAACTTATTTTTTTTATCGCCACTGTTTACACTTACACCCTGTATAGTCTGTGTTGGTTTCGGAGCCATTATTGTGTTTGTTTACTTTTTGCTAACTTTGTTTTTTATTTATTATGTACCTAATGCATGAGTGTAGATAAAGTAGTATGAAACTGCACATAACTAGGTATTAAAACACTCGTGTGATACTATTAAAAACCTCGCCGTAACATGCTCGTGTTTTAATACCCCTCATCATGTAACAGTATCATAAACTACTATTTTGATATCGATTTTGTAAATCACCAAATGGTTGATTCTGCAGTTGTCTTTATCTTAATCACACACAAACACAACATAGGGTAAAATACCTACTACTAATCCCGGTATAGTACGTTCTCGTGAGATGTTTACCGACATCCACGCGGGCGAAGCCGCGGGCAAAAGCTAGTGAATTTATAATTAAAACGCTCCTATTAAATATATCTAAAGCAGGGTATAAATATCAAAACACGTGACTCACGTCACAAATCCGTTTGCAGCTAAAATATTAAAACGACTAATCACAATCCTAACAAATTATTTAGAACGTGTCAGCATTAATTCTTTATATTTCTACACGAAGTAAAAGTAAAGTTTCTAAATGCCACAGTTTCACTACCCTACTTTTAGAAACTCCACTTAACAACTAAATATTCTAGTAACATTTCAGCGTTGAGCGTGGAACTGTCTACAATTGATGTCACCTGAAATGTTCCATTAAACTGTCAATGAGTGACCTCTGACAGTAAATTGAGACATCAACTGGACGTAGTGGCTAGTGTGAACGCGTTACTGGTGGCAATAACTGTCAGATGGAGAATAGTGAAGACTGTGCTTTAGGGATCGGGGGAGGATGTCGTATGATTCAGAATGGGGAATAGGAAATGAATAGTTGGCTCTTGTACCGCATTTAAACATTCGTACTCGTGATTCGCCTCACCATTCGACGAATTTTCGGCGAGGTATTCTTGTGGCTTTAGGCTAGGTACACGAGTGACCGTTTACACATTCGCGAACCACTAGGCTGTTTATAAATTCGTGCTCGTGCCTCGACTCGCCGCTCGCCTCGTCACTCGAGCGAATGTGTAATTGCAGCTTTTAACTGTAGGCCATAAGTATTGCCAATTACTTTTGCTGAAATTTTTATTATTTTAAATAAGACAAAAAGAAAAATGATATTATGTTTTTATTTTTTACCGCTAAAACTTGCATATTTTTTTTTTATCAACCTGTATTGTACCCACAAAAGGGCAAAGGTCTCCCCCACAGCTTTCCACTCAATACTCAATACTCAATATATTTATTGCTTCCACATGTGAAATTAGGTGGTAGGTTTTACAAAAAATATGATCATTGTGGACCCATCGGGCACAACAAAAAGTAGGAAAGAGGAAGAGGGCTTATTCTACTTAGTTGATTATAACTTATATAATATAATGATGATATAATGATTGATAATAATAATTAATGATTATATTAATTAATTGTTATGTTATTATAACGAATGATTATTGATTATATTTAATTAATGATTATATTTAACTCCCCAGACTCACACACTCACTCTTCCCTGTGTGTGCCTTCTCCGGCCAATCCCCCATAAACGCCTGTATGTCGTCACGCCAGCGTTTCCTCGGCCTCCCTCGGCAACGAAGCTCGTCTTCTGGGTTCCACTGCGTGACGACCATTGTTGCCCACATCGGTGATTCCAGTTTCAGGGCGTATCGTGGTATTACATATTCGGTCGCTGAGCATAATACCCAATACGCTACGCTCTATCGCCATTTGGTAAACTTTGAGTTTGGACTTTTGAGACTCGGTCAGGGACCAAGTTTGAGCACTGTAGGTTAGGTTAAGATGGGCAGAATGCACATGTCGATGAGTTTGTGCTTCAGGGTTAAAGGTAGGTTACCCTTCATTAGCGACTTCATGGACCAGCAGCTCTGCCATGCGCTCTCGACACAAGTACCTAATGGAAAACAATAAATTGTGTTGTTGATTGTGCTTTAAATTCTATAAAAATTAAAACTATTTCAGGATCTTAGGATATCACAATACTACTAGCTATATATATAAATAGCTAAATCCCTATGTATACCTGGGTCAAACTAAAGGTGTGTATTTGTGTAACCTTATTACAATAGATTTCCCGCTGCTTGACGAGTGTCACATATCGCCGCCATGTTTGCACATTGACATATCGAGTCAACAACAAAGTTGCTTGTTAATACGAACCCGAATACATCGGTAAACTTTGAGTTAAAATTCCTATAAAACCACACGTATATGGTTAAATCATTTGGATTGTCCATAAATGTGTTCTATGACTATAATTGTCTACTGCTCGAGGAGCTCGTGGCTAAGTAATAACAGCCGCACGGGTCGATCCATCAGGTTAAGCTACGCTTGCCGGGATTGGTCAGTGGATGGGTGACCATCTTTACATACTGAGACTCCTCCGTGCCTCGGAAAGCACGTTAAGCCGTTGGTCCCGGCTGTCATTCGTGGATCTTTGACAGTCGTTACGGGTCGTCAGAAGCCCGAAAGTCTGACAACCAGTCTTACCAAGGGGTATCGTATTACCCAGTTACTGGGTTATGGAGGTCAGATAGGCAGTCGCTTCATGTAAAATACTGGTATTCAGCTACATCCGGTTAGACTGGAAGCCGACCCCAACATAGTTGGGAAAAGGTTAGGCAGATTGAATTGGCTACTGCTGTACTCAAACTCAAACTCAAACTCAAAGCATTTATTTCAAATAAACCAATTACAGGCACTTTTGAATTGTCAATGGGTCGGTCAGTCAGAAAGATGAAGCTAGTTGCCCATTCCAAAGCGTAGTAGATCCCTATGGAGAAGAACGGGCAAGAAACTCCACGGACACTCTTTTAAATCATAATATTTTTACAAAATATTGGTTACATCGTTCAAGTTGAAAATATACATGTGAGAACAATGTAGAAAGACGTGCACGTTAAAAAGCGTCCGTAATAAAAAGATAATAACTAAAACAACTAAATTAAATATTAAAATTAAAAATAAGCCATGGCAGCTAAGAGACGACCAGTCCCAACTGACGGCGCCCGTTCACGAACATGACGCATGGATCAGCACCATTTAGCTCAACCATTTTGAAGGGAACTTAATGATCCAACACACACGCCACCATCAGCGAGACATTTGAGTGAGCATGACATACTCTCAACCGCCAGGGCACACTCAAGTCAGTGAAAGACGTACCCAGTAAAAGGTAGCTTAATAGTAGCTACATAGTGCTCACACGTGCTATGCAATTATATAATACTAAGAGATTGAATCTAAACAATGCAAAGAAAGTTTTCTCTCATCTTAATCTTCAGCAGGTCCAACAATATATCCGAATGCTAATCAATTAATTAATGCGTCCTTGTGGAGCAGGACAAGCATTCAGCCAAGCATTTTTGTCAGCGATGTAATCCCCCAACTTATAATATGCCTGGCTGCATAGTGTGCGTTTTATACAAGATTTAAATTTCCTTTCATTCAGCTGGAGTATGTGGGGAGGTATTTTATTATAACATTTTAAACAGTACCCCATGAAGGATGAGTCTACTTTAGCCAGTCTGAAACCTGGTTGAACTAATTGGTCCCTATTTCTAGTCCTATAATTGTGTCCTTCACCTCTTTTACCGAAAAGATTTAGATTTTTCCTTACGTACATGATGTTTTCGTAGATATATTGACAAGGTACCGTCATGATGTTAATATCTTTAAACAGTTCCCTTAAAGAATCGCGCCTGCGGAGGCCATATATTGCTCTGATGGCTCTTTTCTGCAGAATAAAAATAGACTCTATGTCTGCAGCCCGTCCCCATAGTAAAATACCGTAAGACATAATACTATGAAAGTAACTGAAATAGACCATCCTTGCGGTGTCTACATCAGTGAATTGACGGATTTTTCTCACCGCATATGCTGCTGAACTTAGCCGTCCTGCAAGAGATGTTAAATGCGGACCCCATTGCAGCCTTGAGTCGAGCGTGATCCCCAGGAAAACAGTTTTATCGACGAATTCTAGTTTCTCTTTATTCAATACTATGTCACAATCAGTACTTTTAACATTTGGTAAAGCAAATCTTACACATTTAGTCTTTTTCCCATTTAATACTAAATTATTAGCAGTGAACCAATTATGGATCTGCAGTAGGGCGTTATTTACGTCGTCAAGATTTGATGCACGTCTATTTATCTTAAAAATTAAGGATGTGTCGTCAGCAAATAACACCATTTGTGGTTGGTTTTTTAATAAATGGGGTAGATCATTAATATATACTAAAAAGAGGAAAGGACCCAATATCGAACCCTGTGGAACACCCATTTGTACTTTTAGACCGAGTGAATTGACACCATTTATTTGAACTTGTTCCTGTCTATCATTTAAATAAGATTTTACTAAACTGAGCGCAAGTTTACCTAGTCCGTAATGCTCAAGTTTCAAGAGTAAGGTTTCGTGATTTACGCAGTCAAATGCCTTGGAGAGGTCACAAAAGATTCCTATGGCATCTTGGGCCTCCTCCCACGCTGAAAATATGTGTTTTAATAAAGTGGCACCCGCGTCAGTCGTGCAACGTCCTTTGGTGAAACCAAATTGCTGATCGTGCAAGATTTGGTTGGTGTTAAAATGATTAAGCATTTGATCGAGCATTACCTTTTCGAATACCTTGCTGAATACCGGCAACACGGATACTGGTCTATAATTGTTGGTGTGTTTACTGTCCCCAGATTTAAAAAGTGGTATAACCTTACTAAATTTCATTAAATCCGGGAAGACTCCTTCATCCACACACAAATTAAATATTAATGCTAAGTATGGTGCTATAGTCTCGATTATGGATGTACAAACTTTGATAGACATTCCCCATAGATCTTCGGTCAATTTGATTTTAATGTGCCGAAAAGCTTTTTTAACTACCATGGGGTTTATATGTTTAAATTGAAATTCAACCGGGCAGCTTGGAACGTTCGCTCTTAATAAATCAATTGAGACATCGGGTGAGGAATTTAAAGCTTCCGTCGTTTTAGATGGTATATTTGTAAAGAAGTGTACAAATTCTTGAGCTACTTCTAAGTTAGAGCTTATATCACCATGAGAAGTCTCCAATGTAAAATCCGTGTTTCGTATTTTTTTCCTATTAGTTTCATTATTTATAACTTTCCACACTGCTTTTACTTTATTTTCTGCTGATTTGATCTTGTTACTAATATACAGGGCTTTAGCTATTTTGCAAGTATTTCTAAAAATTTTGGAATATGTAGCAACATACCTGTTGAACGTCACAGTGTTAATGTAAGGCTTAAGGCCATACAATTCGAATAATCTTTCCCTACTTATCCTAATACCTCTAGTTGCCCAGTCACTAAATAAAAAGTTAGGGAAAATATTTTTTGTTTTCTTTTCAAAAGTTTTATTGAATTCAGTGAGCACTACTGAAAAGAAATCCTCATATAGTTTATTTGCTCCGTCCATATTATGGCCCAGAACATTTAACCTATTACCTAGGGCACTATTGAATCTATTTAATTTGCCAGCTGTTATTGGTCTAAATTGTATTTGCACTTTTTGCAAAGTTGTTTTAGACTTAAAAGTTACTGTTTGCCCACTGTGATCAGATGGTAAATAATTTACGATGGCTTTATCTAAATAATCACAATCGCAGAAAACATTATCAATACAAGTAGCAGAAGTGAGAGTTACTCTAGTCGGTTCTGTAAAAATATTAGATAAATTGAATGATTTAAAAAGGCTTAATAATCTCCTGCTATTTGAATTATTTTCCAGAATATTAATATTAAAATCACCACAAAAAATTGCAGCTTTATTACCGGATGCAAGTTTCGCTAGTACATCTTCCATTATTGACTCAAATAAAGAAAAGTTCTGACAATTAGGGGGTCTGTACACGCACACTACAACATGCCTATCCAGCTCAACACAGGATAGTTCGACGCAATGTTCCACTGATAAACCAACTATGTCATTACGTTGCTTAGATTTTAAACAATTTTTTATCAAAATTAGAGAACCTCCACGCAGCATAGATCTACGGCTAAAACAACTGCCCACACTATAGTTCTCATAATTAATTAGCATTTGGTAATCCTTTAACCAATGTTCAGTAAAACAAACAATGTCAAACTTTGTTTTTTCTAAAAACATTTCAATTTCTAATAATTTGGAAGAAATACCTTGAATATTTTGATGGAATAATTTCAAGGCATTCTGCTGAACTCCTTTTCGACAATTATTTATTTTAGAGCAAGAAGACACCTTGTTGTTGTTAGGTATAAGAATATTCTTACTGGTACCTTCTGTTGTCTTACAAACTAGTTTAAATTACTATCCGGAGTTAACCCCAAGACTTCAATATCATCACCAGGCAATGAGCTTCTAGTGAGTGTGGGACATCGAACCTCCTTCGTACAATTTGTGTAAATATTTATAGCATTTGAGCTACATTTATTCAGGCTCACCACCTTATTATTAGTATTATTACTAACCATTGTGGTGTTAATAATACAAGACTTCGACATACTATTTATGTCTGAGTTTATACAAAAAGCTAATAGCCTTGCTATTATGTGTCTAAAACTAACAGGCAGATACACAGTATCCCTAGTCGATTTTAAAGTTTCCAAAAAATTATTGGTGTCAAAAAACACAAGCTTGTCACTATAATGACTAACTAAGAATTGCATATGCTTATTAAGCATATGAATATAATTATTTTGTCTACTTGTCAATTTTTCAAAATATGGGAAAGCACACAATATTATTTTTCTACAATTTAACTTTAACAACTCAGTTACACAGTCAGTGATTTCATTTTTCCTGACCCGACTACTATTACCTACAAATACAGTAATGTTGGTTTTAGGATTATACACCTTACCCGTTACTAATGCCATTATTTGTTTGAAGGTTGACCCTGGCATACAATAATTTTGATTAGAATAACCCAGGTTGTTACTAATTAATTTTCCTAAACCTCTTCCTATACTATCTGAGAACATAACTGAATGATAAGAATCATGACTACTGAAAGATGGACAACTAACATTCTCAGACTGTACCATTTGAGATCGATCTTGTACTATATCAGATATATCTTGGTTGAGGGTACAGTCTTGAGACAAACTCTCAGTATGGGACGGGTCCTCTGTTGCCTCAGGCTGGACAGCATCACGGTTTGAAACCTTCTGACAATTACACTGACACAAAACTAACTCATTTGCCGCAAGAATATGTTCTTTAATTTGGTTCTGAGAGCACACATATTTCATGTAAAGGGAACTAAGTCTGCTCTCAAGTACCTGCATGTCAGACTGTAAGCGCTGTGTATCAATCTCATAGATTTTTTTGCTGTCTTCTAATTTGATTTGACAATTAGTTAACTTCTTGATTAGATCAACACGTTCTTTTCTCCGTGGAATATTTTTGGAAAAGTCTTTTTGTCGTTTTCTAATTTGATTACACTTTTTAATAATTCTATTCAGTTTTGCATATTGTTTCATTTTCTTATGACTAGATGTATAACTCTGTCTATAATTCTGTTTTAGCATGGAATCTTCAGTAAGGTCAATAGTTATTATGGAATGTGGATTACAATTAGTATTTAATAATTCATTATATAAGTTCTTAGTTTCTTTAACATGAGTACATTCTTTTTGTTTCTCTAACTGGATAATACGACTATTTGCATCAATTAATTCATCTTCTAGGTCCCTAACTTTGCTTAAAGCCTCCTCATACAAGTTACTACAGTTGTTGAAACCATCCGTGACCACCTTCAGTTGATTGCGTTCCACAACAACATCTAGATATTGTTGATGAAGGTCGACTAGCTCCCGTTTAAGGCTTGAGTTTTTGTCGACTACCTTCTTGTACTAAAACCAATTTTATCGATAGAAAAAAATTTCAAAGTAGCACCGTCTATTTTCTGTTACATACGATTATACGTAAACAGTTCCTTATTTTGCAGTAAAATTTGCTTTAAATCGAAGGTATTTAAATATTTTAAAAACTTACCAAGCCAAAAATTGATTTATGTATAGCATTTTGTCATAAATCTACATTTAAACGAAGCGCGTTTAGTTCAGGTGCGCGTGAGAGTCTTCTATCTCGCGGGTCAAACTAGACAGCCATAACGCCATTACACTTACACACCGAGCTAAACCACGCTTCGATGTATCCTCTTAAATGGATTTCATTGTTTAGATACAACTCAACTACTCTTGTAGGATTTTATAAAATTATTAGAATTTTAAGACGTTGTTGTAGGTTATCTTATTTTCCTTTAAAACTATATTCGTAATCTATGATTCGTATGCTACTCTACAAGTTTAGTTTTTTGGAACGCTCTGCGTCCTGCGATATGAATAATATTATGAAACAAACACAACATAATAATGTAACATAACCCGTCTGCCTTCAAAGCAAGAGTAAACAAGCATCTTCTGGGTACGCTCGTTCCATCATAGACATCATCCACCGTTTTCCATCAGGCGTGATCGAGGCCAACAGCAGGCCCAATAAGCAATAAAAAAAACTTGACTTTTTCCCGCAATTTTATTTCTTTCTTTTTTTTTTTTTTTTTTTTTTTATTTTATTAATTTCTGAAATCCAATAAATTAGTATCAAAGATAGTCATCCCATGCTCCCACCAAGAGGCAATCATACTGTAGCATAAACGATCAAAGTCGTTCATTTTTACAACCCATGGGAGTGGTCAAAATACAGCACTTAGTACGCCATGCCCACACGATTATATTGGATCGAATTTCTTCACCAACTTTTCTATAGTCTATTGCAAAAGTATCTGATGAAAATGTAAACAAATGAATTAGAAAACGAATCTGTGGATGCCAACTTGTAGTGCTACTTACAAATTGAGTCATCATTTTAGCCGAGAGTCGTCCACTGCTGGACACAAGCCTCCCCCAAGCACCGCCACTTCGACCGATTCTGATTCTCGCATCCAGCAGATTCCTGCGGTCTTCACCAGGTCATCGGTCCACCCTGTGAGAGGCATTCCAACGCTACGTCTTCCGGTGCGCGATCGCCATTCCAAAACCTTTCGGCCCCTTCGGCCATCTGTTCTGCAAACAAGTGCTCTGCCCACTGATGACGGCTACCTTGGTTCTACTGCGAACAAATTGAGTACTTAGATTGAATTATTTGAATACTTAAACCCGAAATTCTAATTTTAAATTACCTTAAAGATGTTTAATTTTCGTCGAAGATATTTCAATTACTATTTAATAATTAATAATGACATTCAAACAATAATTGTTGGAAAAAGTGGTGCGAAACTTTCCGAAACACATGAATGTAGCACAAATTATCTTTAGTGAGTAATTGCTTTAGAATTTAATCTGAACAAGGTTTGTTTACACTTTTGTCAGATACTTTTGGAACTGACTGTAATGTAAAAGTGTCTGAATACAAAATGTAGGTAGGTACTAGTTTATCGATTGACAGATCCATCAATAACTACTGGCTATTGTATAAGTCAGTTTATAAAGGGTATCGCGTGTTTAGTAATATTAACCTTGGTCCGTGGGCAAAGGAAACGCTTAGCCACACTAAGAATGGCTAACTTGGAGGCTGACCGTTTCCGAAAGAAATAGTAATATGTTCATTACCTATGTAGTATTTATAGGTAGGTACTTTGTTTTGTTTAGGGTTCAGTATTGAAAACAAAGAGAGCAGTTTTTTTCTTTTTAGCAGTGGTAACGGCCAAGACTTACGGTCGTGGTTTCGAACCCAGGCAGGCGCTTTCCTTTTTGTAAATAATTTCATCTCCACTGCTCTCAAGACGGTGAAGGAAAACATCGTAAAGCAACTGGCATGTCCTGTAACTAAAAATTCGAAGACATGTGACATCTACCAACCCGCACTGGGCTCGCGTGGTGGATTGTTGCCCACTCCCTCTCACCGAGAGGGAGGCCTGTTTCCCAGCAGTGGGAACTTTAGAGGCTGATAGAATCTCTAAACAAAGTTTCAGCTCAAAATAAATTAATCAAGTAAGCGTACGTTCAAAGTACATACTAACACTACTCCATCCCATATATTTTGTTAATCAGATAATAATTGTAAGGTCTGGCGACGTGGTGACCCTGGGATCTTTCTCTATCAATAAATATAATATTAATATAATATTTCCATCAGCTACGAAAGATTCCAATACTTTTAAATACGGTACAGATCATAGTAATATGAAAATATCTATGGTAAAGATACATATTTTCTATCAGACACGCTATCACAATTGAATCAACAAAAAAAATACAACCGACTTCCAAAAACAACACTACAAAGTGAAAAATAACTTTAATTTCGGAAGTCGGTGTCTAGTTAAATGTATTTTCGTTTTTTGCCACCGACTTCCGAAATTAAAGTTATTTTTCACTTTGTAGTGTTGTTTTTGGAAGTCGGTTGTATTTTTTTGTAAAAAAGTTTTAATTTTTCACTTTTTAGTTGTGTACCTACCCCACACAAATTCTAATACCACTATCTGCAAAACAAACTAGAACATCATCCATATAAAAGTGGGGAAAAAATACGTATTATTGAAGCTAACTCAAAAACTACCCAAGCAAAGTTAATCATTTTTATATGGGACCAACTGTGATGACCCTCTCGAACAAAACAAAAAAAATCCAAATCGGTTCAGCCATCTTCGAATAATCGGGGAAAGGTTCCGACGAATTGAGAACCTCCTCCTTTTTGAAGTCGGTTAAAAACAAATGACGTTTCAGTGGCTAAAAGTATTGGCAACTTTGTGAATATTTTAGTTATTCTGTTATGGCGGCTTCCGAAAATAACGCAGACGAAATAAAGCTATTAATAGTTAGTTAACTATTAATAGTTTTATTTTCGTCTGCGTTATTTCTGTTATTTACTTCAATTGCTATGAAAACCGCACAGTGAAGGCGTAGGTGCGGCTCATTCATTCAAGTTATTTATAGAACTGTGCCATAATGAAATGGTTTTACTTGTGAAGCCTATTTTAACGTTTCTGATTTAGTACTTTGATCTTAGATAAAGCCTCAAGCCTCTTGTTGGTTTTATCTTGTTACTTTTATTAAACGATTATTTATTATTTTCCTTTAATACATTTTAACCCCCGACGGAGGGGTGAACGTGTGTAGATAGATGTCTGTGGCATCGTAGCTCCCAAACGACTGAACCGATTTAGATTTTTTTTTTTGTTTGGCCACTATATTTATTTTATTACTTTTAAAGGATTTCGTTCGTATCAGGGTTTTTTTTTAATTTTAAATTTAACTTCTATAAACTTTTTAAAATATGTTAATAAAAAATATTTAAAAAATTAAAGCCCAATATTATTATTAGTACCATAAGATCACTTAGAAGCTCGACTCGCGAGTTGCGAGGCGGCATGCTCGTATATCAAGCTCCTTATTTTGTCATTAAATATTATAGGTTTTGCACATTAAGATTATATATGTCGTTAACAGATGCTACACTACACAATTTAAATTTTTGTTTCATTCCACGTTCACACGACACCCACAAATTTATATAAGAATGGACGCATTCAAGATAAAATTTGGATGACGTAAAACCAATGACTTACTTTATCAAGCTCACGGAATTCATGCTAATTTATACTATCATAAAGAGGTTACATTGCAATGATTCACATTTTTGCGGTGACGCTATTGGAACTGTAAGTGAATTCCAAATTTGACGTTGCGCTATTGGTTTAGTCGGTTGGTTTTAAGTCATTCTTTGATCGTGAATAAAACGTCTATACTTTCAAAATTTACCGTTTCTTACTCAACAGGTAGACGAAAGCCACACTATCCCGTTTGGGACGATGAAGGTCCATCGTCACCACCACGGCATCCCGCTGTCCATGACCAACACGTCACTGCACTTCCCGCTGACCAACCTGCAGCTGTACCCCAACCAGACGGTGTACATCACCTGTCTGAGCACCATACCTAGTTACGCTAGCATGGGTGAGGGGTTCGCTGATGTTCAGAATAGTACTGTTACAGGTATGTAGAAAATATTTCTATTTATTAACATTTTATTAGGAGGAGGGGGGGTATTTTTCTTTTCTTTTTTTTTTAAGTAGGAGATGGCGGGACGAGCTGGATAGATTCCGCCAAAACTGGAAAGAGGATGCGCGGGCTCGCAAAATGTGGAAGAAGCGCACGGAGGCCTTTGCCCAGGAGTGGGATAGAGCAGGCTATTAAAAAAAAAACGTTTTATTTAGGTAGTGACTGGTAATTATTCTGTTGTGTACTAGCTAGTCGTTTCTTTAATAATCTTCAACTTGAATCTGAAATAAGAAACGGAAATTACTAAGAGCACCTGAAAAAGCGCTGCTTAAAAACACGTAAGCTACTTACATAACTACTGTGGTGACAACTCTAGAACACAACCGATTGTTCTAAATCGTCCAATCTTATTTTTTGGAAATAGTTTAGTCTAAACATTTTTTTTTTATCTAAATTAAAAAAATAAAAATTTTGATTGAGTGAATACTAAGTAGCTAGTTGCAAGTAATAATTCTCATTTTGTTATCGTTACTGTACCATTACTACAGAGTGCTGAAAAGCTCAAAAAAAAGTTCAATTTCACGCTCAGATTTTATATAAATGTTGGAGTGGCAGGTGCCGAATTTTAAGTTTCTAATTTAAAACTTACCTTGCTTGCATATTTTATTATTTCACAAGCATACTATGCATTATCGTGAAGATATTTTGCTTTAAAAGTATCGTTGACAATATCATTTATTATTTAACATCAATCCCTGCTAAAATTCCAATCCTCGGAATATTTCCCTCTTTAAATAAAATGCCAGAATGTGACATTGTATTTTGTATTGAACGCATACATTTCGCCACTGGGGAAATAAAACAAGGATGTGCGTTAATCGATTTACATCACTCTTAATTCGAGACGTAATCAGAATTCGATCACGTGTGACAAATTTGGATTAGATACGTGACTGGAGGCAAGTCAATACTCGTATATCACACGTCAGAAGGGTTGATTGTAAAAACAATACAAGTATTTCTTTACATTTTTCCGTAGGATGAAAACTTGACTACACAAGGATTTATTCATAGCGCAATAAAAAAACTAGGAAAAAATCCTTAAAAAATTCTAGAAAAAAATCTTCAATCTGGGAATTATAACGGCTGAAACACCCCTTAAAATTAAGTCCTGACACAAAGGACAAATTCCAGCCAGTCTAAGTTATCCTCATTTCCAACGGTGAAAAATTCCAGTCATCATGTTTGTTTTAAAAACATTTTCTTTTTTTCAGTCAACGTGGTACGGATTGAACCAGCGCCAACTCAGCTGCCCGTCAAAATCGTTAGTTCCCAACTAAATTTATCGGCCCGATGTCATGTAGAACGTGTATTAGTTGTTTTACTCATATTTGTGTGCCATATTTACTCCTAAACTCGGATGTGACATATGTATTTGTAACATAACATCTGTCAAATTTGTTTTCATGTAATGTGAGGTAACATCGGCTTTGTAATGCTGCGTAGTAAATGTTTCATAAAGGCAGCTTCATATTATTACGGGGGCAGGTTGGGCTAACGGGCGGTGGTTCCAAATGGCTCTAATTCGCCGCAGATTGCGTTGCATTAAAGCCCGCTGAGCAATAATATGTGGAAGCCTTTATATCGCTTGCACATCAACTCCTGATATTTGTTATTCATAATGTCGCCCCAAGCGTATGTTACTAGTACGTATTTTATGAGCTTAGTAATATAACTATAGTACGGTAACTGGGTACATACTCGTATAGTTTTGTTGAGAGGAGCGAATTGACTGTGGTGCTAAAATGCTGACATTATTAAGATTACTTTGTGTGTGTATGCAGGCAGAGTTATGTTTCCGGATAATAAATTACCAAGTCCAATCATTTGTCATCTAATTGGTGAAATTTAAGATTAAGTTTAGTTTTCATACACAATATATTTGGGGGGTAATCTGTGTGACAGGTTTTCCTAGTGTAGATACCAGTCCTACAAAGGATTTAATAAATGTATATAATCTTAAATTTTTTTCAGGCACCTACCTCTGTGGAGTTGTAATAATTTCATTTCTAATACAAAGCACACAGACCAATTTTAATAATAAGTTATAGTTTTATTTTTTAATTCCGATCGATATTTTTCACTTACTACAGACAATACAGCGTTTGATTGCGTGCGACTAATAACTGCTTTCGTACGTTACAATTTGACAGGTGTTATAATAAAATTATGGAGAAACATGTCGATACTAATCTATTTTTAATTGGTGTAATACATCATAAGGATTTCAGTAGAATATTGTTTTGGCCCATTATTTTAAAAACACTTCCTTCTTTTATTTAAGGCTTAATAGCAACGCAGCAGCTATTTCAGACAGACATACCAATTTGAATAAAATACCTTTGTTTATTTTACATTTCACAGATAAAGAAATTTTTTCTGATAAAATAGTAATTTTACCAACATTAATTTCATTCTAATTTTCCGAACAATAAACTTTGGTAACAACTCATTTGCCCGCAATAGTCGCCCGAATTCGCTTAATCGCTATTAAAATCTGTTGAAATAACTTTAAATGACGCGATTCCCTTTGTAAACAAATAATATTTTGATCAATGTTGGTTATATAATGTTAGAAATAAATCCGTTCAAAATAAAGGACTCGAGGCAACTTTTATTCGAGTCGCCAATATCAGAATAGCTTCTCTTATGAATTAATGGAAGGATTCTGAAACTTTGCTTTCTTCATGCTGAATTTTGCACACTAATAATCTAAGGTCTTTTAATACAGACTTTATATGACATATTAATGATACATCTGGTAAAACAGATTATCTACAAAATACAACAACAACCACAACAACCCATGTTGTATATAAAAGCGTATATATATATACAGTGAACAATAAAAGCAAGCTCTGAACTTTACTGGGCGCCAGCTAATGGTGTTATTTAACGTTAAAAATACAGCTCGAATTGAACATGGAATAAATGTGAATTTTATATCAAACTTTATTGCCGTGTTATTTTTAACTGCACGATTTAATTATGTTCAGGCGATTTTGAAAAAGAATCCACGACCAAACGTTTGTCCATTTATATTTTTTACAAGATGGCTGACATTTTCTACACAGTTTTACTTTTTGATTTGATCTTTATCGATGAGCTTCTTAGCGCTTGTTTATATCCTTTGTATATTTACCTTTTAACTTATGTATGCGCAATTATGAGACTGAATTAGAAAGTTAGATATGTAAATGACCCGATTTGACACCCACCTATCAATTGCTAGAGAGCCCATGTCCATTTTGTAATATAATATAATGTAATGGCTAAGCCAGAGACAGTACTCGTAAAAGCGTGTTATGAGTCACCTAAATTATGAGTAATTGCGTGACTTTAAAAATGAATGCATTGGCTTTTACATATCAGTAGAGAATTGTATCTAAACGTGAGTGATCTTTTTTTGTTTTCTAATTGATAAACTTAGATACTTATGGAATTCTTAAACATAGACTCGTATTATATGTAAATAACGACTAAATAAAAATCAACACTAGATAACTGAATACTTTTTTTCCCAATCTCTGATATATTTGTGTAGGTACTGCTTGTAGAGTAGAAAATTTATGTGATGCAAGATGAAATTGAAGAAATCGTAAGTTACTCTTATAGTATTTGTGGTTTTACTTAGTAATGTAATACCTTTTCACATGAGCTAACAAATTAATTTATTACGAGTACAATATCTGCTTGTATCATGAGTTTGGTTTAACGTTGCAGATCTCTACCTAGATTGACAAATCAATCAAAAATATACTCATTCGTTGTAGACAATGTAATAATGAAGATAAAAAATTATTTGACACAAATTGCGACAAAGTCAATTGTTTTGTATAAAAAACTCGACAAAGTGAAGTGAATTTGAATTGAATAACTATGATGCTCGCGAGTACATGATATGGTGGATAAGACATCGCGCAATAAATGCCTCTATGTGGAATTTGTCATCAAAAACTACAGCATGATATTAAAAAGCTATTATCGTATAAGCTAGTACCCCAATTAAGACCAAATATGGTAACTAGACTGACGGTTATTGCATTATTCATGCTGTATATGAATAATCTAAGGCACTTCTAGTCGTATTAGTAATCTTCAGAATACTACAGCATTAACTCTGGTAAAATATCTAAATCTTTGACCCAGATTAACAATTTTATGCACTAAAAATCGTTTCTTGTTCTTCTCTTAAAGTATTCCCCATACAATAATATACTAAGAGTATAATTTTGTACAGTGATGCAATCTTTGCTAGCAAAGACGAAGCAGTGTGAAAGCTCTGTGGGACGCATAGTGCCCATTCGAGTTGGCACGCTTAACACTACGTCATACTTAAGCCAACAGTCACTAAGTAATACATTAATATGAATTTGTATTTAATTTAAAATTGATATTTAGGGTCAATTTCACGATATCCGAACAGCCACTACTTACCGAATAAATTCAAAAATGGAACAGAATTTGTATGAAATTTTCTGCCAAGTAAGTTAATATAAACTTAATCATAGGTGGTGAAACAGGTCCTCAGTAGAATAAAATAATCATAATATTAAGTATAACAATTAAAACTTTTATCAATTTGATACGTAAATTACTCTTTCATTTGACGGTTTCACTTTTCAGCTTTATTTTAAACAAATATCTAAAAATTCTTCAATCCGCATCTGCACGTAATAATTTAGCAGATATAGTGCTCCACTCCCAGTAGTCGCTCAGTACTGAAATCCGTGTTAGCGTAGACAAAGCCGGGACGGAGGATTGTGGGACGTGTGGCCCGTGTCTGTCTGCATACAGTGCATAGTGAGGCACAAAATCCGTCGCCTAATGATCTAGCAATCATTGCGCTCTGGATTGTATGCAGCCAGTATTCTGAGCGGACGAATTTAGAACGATTTATAAAACACGTTCTTATTTGGAATACAAATACGTTTTTATGCTTTGAATAAAAAAAAAATTATGCAGGAATCTGATCGGATTAAAATACACGTTTCATGCACAGTATATGCATAATTTTCACATGAATTCAAGACATATTTTCGCAAAGGCATTTGCATAAAACCATGTAGGAGGCATGTTGCGCGATGGAATATTTTATTAATGAGAATATTTAGGAGCAATTGTATAACAAAAACATATCATGATTAGGAGTGAGTATTTATAAACAATTTTATAAATGTTGTCAATATGGAGAGGCTTACATAGCGTTCGGTTCGTATTGTAAATGCATTGATTAATTAACTGTATCTCAATGTTTTCTAAAGCCGAACTAAAAGGTTTTAGAATACAAGGTTTAAAGTATTGTATAGATAATCTGAATGACTTAATTTTTGAACGTAATCTCGTAAATATCAAAGCTTAAAGCGTAAATAAGGTAAATAATTATAATTGTGTGTAAAACTTATAAAATGTAAGTTAAATGCTAATTTATGTAGGCTAATAAACATTATCTAGATAATATATCAATGGAAAATAATTAATGTGTTTACTCTTAATGTTTTATTTATGTATTTTTTTTTGTTGTTCAATGTCAGTAATATCGAATTTTGTAAATAACTGCTCGATGTCATATCAGAGTTTGTATTTCAAATGTATAAAGCTGTATTTTCAAGAATGCTGGGATATAATAATTTATGTGTTGTTTAACGTAATGAAATATTAAAGTTACCAATTTATTTAAAAAAACAGACTAGGAACAGGAAATGTGGATCTAAGACAGAATAACAGTCACAATGACAGTATAACTTTAATTTTTGATAATATGACCATGCATTTAAAATTTGATGTAATTTTCAATCATTAAAACTTTGAAATGTTTTATTATTCAGCAAAAGTAACCTAATTTTCGTTAAACTTGAAACGAGATCCCGAACACTGCTTTTCGAAGTAATGCCACAGGTCATTATCGGAATGATTCTGTCGATAAGTGAAACCAATTACAATGGAGATTACATTACAGATTCCAATCAGTTCGCAGTTTCCACGAATAAAATAAAATCCTCTTGAATAATTAGGTAGACAATTCTGTGGATTTAAAGAATTAACAATAATATGTTTATTTTAAGAAATTGTTAGGGTGTGTTCAAATCATATATATATATATATATATATATATATATATATATATATATATATATATATATATATAATATATCTAAACATGATAAAACAAAATAGATTAATTTGATGATGTTTTTTTTTTGGTGTCATCAACCGCCGTTAATGTAGTCATTTAAAATATCAGTTTAAAAATCGATTTTTTTCGTGTAAACTTCACAGACGTGATCGATATCAACTCAACACGATAACACAGATTTTATCAACTCAAACTTCAAGTAATAACACTGCCAGCGGTCATTGACCCCAAAAAAAATCATCACATCATTTTTATTTTCTCTTGTTTAGATAATATAATAAGTTTATTAGTACACAAACAAAAAAAACAACAACACAGTACATGACATATGGAAACAGTGGGTTATACTACCAAGTTTAAAATTATAGTCAGCTTTCCGGGCTCCTAAACTAGGTACGCAGATACCCATCGAGTGTGGAGTTTCGCTAGCTAATTTAATTTGACCCTGTAGTGTTAATACTATTTTGACCCTGTATTGTTAATACTATTTTGATTACAGTTGCGCGCACATTGCTCGTGTTACAGCCTCTATTCAAAATGAGTACGAGATGTTTTCTTTTATTAAGTACATAATTTTGTATGATTTATGGTACAAATCTCACGTCTGCTTTTTTAGCTACGAACAATTATACTTAAGTTAGAAAAAACGGTCAGAGGTAAATACAAATAGACATATTTACTTTCTGAGCAAACACACGCTGATAAAAATTCCTCAAATTTTCCTTTCGTTCTGTTCAAATACGAATAATATTACCACTACCACGATCACTGGAATATAAGTCGATTTGTCTGTCTCTAGCGATTCTCTAGTCTACATTGTTCATGTTCACTCCTGTGACTTTACATAAGTTAGAAACTGCATTGAAATCAAAAGATAATTTACTGTATTTTCTATATTGACGATGTAATTCATGCAGGCTATCGATGTCTTCCTTATTGCTATACACTCTTTATATAAACTTTAAGTCCTATTGTAAGTTAGATTTTATATCGTAATAGTTTTAATGGAATTACTGAGAAACCGGATTTTAATTTGAACCTAGACATAACCAGCACTCTAATTGCGTAACACACTTTCAATGACAATCCGAAGGAAATTCCAAATCCATTACATAATAGGTTTGAAAAATTCGTCTGCACAGAAACGTAAATGACGTGAATGAACGTGGCAGAACTGTCAAAATGAAAGGCATTGCGATCGACTGCTATTCCATGTGTGTTACGCAATTACTCCGCAGTTTTTGTTGCTTCATAGTAATTGTTACTAATGAGACTATCAAGTATTGTCAATTACGCATTATTGTAAACAAAAAAGATTGCGTAATGATAGGTTGTATTATTCATATCATTTACCCTCCCTATAGGATAAATTTGTATATAAATGTGAGATGTACATTTCGAATGGAATTTATTTGTGAAGATATTTTATTCGATTCACTCTAGCTAAATAACCTTACTTTCTCGACCACTTTATTTATGGATTCTGAAATACTACACGGAGAGGCATAAATCTCTGTTTTTAATATAACTTACTGTTAAATGTTGTGCTCTCGAAATGTGAGTATACAGGTTGTTTGGAATCTGGGTGCAGAGCTTTAAGGTTGCTTTATATTTGACACCATTTAGAGCATTTTTGAGCCATAGATGTCTAGACAAAGTTGGTTTTTTATTTTTAACTGCAATTTTTGTTTTTTTTTTATAACCCAATTTCTGACAGTTATTCATTGCCAATAGTGCCCCAGTTAAAGTTGGTATGTTATTTTATTTTTTTCATTTTTGTAGTTTGACTGATGTGCAACTAATCTAATCTATATAAATAAAAAGAGAAGTCCTGACTGACTGACTGATTGACTGACTCATCATTGCCCACCCCAAACCCTTGAACCTAGAAAGCTGAAATTTTGCACAGAGGTTCCCATTACAATGTAGACAAGAAATAAGGAACGAATTCCCGGTAGTATGTTCCCGTGGGATATTTTCCGTTTTCCGACATCCACGCGGGCGAAGCCGCTGGCAAAAGCTAGAAAATCATATTCTAATTCTAAGTTAGGTATTGAAAAAAAGAACTAAAAGTTTGCAGTTAAAAATAAAAAAAAAACATACTTCATCTAAGACATATTCGGCCCAAAATGCTCTAAATCGTGTCAACTGTCACCCCCTTAAGGCTTTGCAGCCAGCTTCCAAACATCCTGTATAACAGATTATACCCTGTATAACTCTGCCATTGTTCGCACACAAAAACAAATCCTTAATGCGTCATAATATTCTTACCAATTAAACCAAAGGTACGTTTATTCTCCGTGTAATATATCCGAGCCCTTAGAAAAGTAACGGACTAGGCAGTTTAACTGTACTGTACAATGCGTGCCACGAAAGTTGAGACTTGACGAGCGCAGTATCGTACCTCCCGCGCTCTTTCCGCCACCCCGATGACGCCCGGTCCCTTCCCGTCTCAGACCTCATACCGCTAAAGAGACCTATAAATCAGAATCAGAGAATTATAATCTACTGCGCAAGTCAAACTACGTGGTGTGTCAAGTCTCATCTTTCGTGGCACGCTTTGTACCTACAGCTGTGACTCAGCCGTTTTGACAACATTACTGTAGGTATATAAGATTGGGTGACGCGGTTGTCCTGCCCAGTGCGTTTCTCCTTATTCCTTCTAAGTTGAAATCAAACACTTATGTGGAGTTAGCTGAGCCGATAGTAGTTAATGAATAAATGTTATTATATTGTGTGTTTCGTGTAACAGTCTGTTGCGCTGAATTTGTATAGAAAATTATGTCTAATATTTACAAGATGTGAAATTTTATCTCTTTATAATATAAATGTATTACACGTTGGTTTACATATAATGATTTCTTGTTTTCTTTCTCCCTCTTGAAACTTTCTTTCTCTCTCTAGCCCTGAAACTTGGTATCTAGATTTCTTGGAAAGAAAAGTGCAAAGTTCTACGTTGCAACTTCCTGCATTTATATTCTAGCTTAAAACAGGGTGCCATTGCCTTTTAGCATCTGTAAATCCGTGGATTTGTTTCAAATTTCCTTGAGAATTTTCATTACGATAAATTGTGGTCGGCTGACGACTTTTCAATTTGCAAAAATAATACGTATTCATTTTACAGATTTTATAATGGAAAATGAAGGAAACATAATGGGTAATATTATTTGCATAGCTAATGAATTCACGTTATAATGCATATTTGTAAAATGTTTCAACACAATGTTTCGTGCATAGTTACAAGCTCAGATCAACAAAAAAAAAGAAGATGGACCGCTGCGAATATCAAAAGTGAAGCCACCTTTTTATTATGAGTGTGTCGAATCGAGTGTAAGATATCATTTGTTTAATAGAATGGGGAAATTTTAAATCGTATTAAAGCAACCCTCGCACTTTATGTCACTGCGTTTGTTCATTGAAGTTTTTCCAAGTAACTTAAAGCTCATAGTAAGTTATTTTAAGTGAAAAGTGATTCCGTGAGACTGTTTATGTAATTTGATATTGTTTTTACAATTTTTCACTACACAGGAAGGCATAATTCAATTTTTTTTAACTATGTTTACTAAACGATGATTCGTCACGTACTAAGAGCGGTGAGCATGGTTTTAGTTGTATGTGTATGCGCGCGCACGATTTTGTGGTTTCACTTTTAATGTTTGCGGCGCTCCTTCTTCCTTTTTTTGTTGATCTGAGGTTACAAATTAAATCAAATAGGTGCCGTTAAGGTTTTAAATGCAAAGACAAAATAAATACGCGTTCGCTTTGTGGCGCAAGTAGTGCCTAGACAAACTTGGTGAGAAAACTAACACCATTATGTATTCCCGTCTTCTTTGCGATAACACAGCGGACGGAGCTACTTCGTCTGCCCTCCTAAAATATCAGTTCACTCAAGGCAATTTTAAAGAATAGTAAAAAGTTCGTGTTCGCAAACTACGAAGCTGTGCTTTTCTGTTTATGATATTATTTATGAGAAGATATTTCCATTTTTTCAGATAGCTAACGACCTACCTACTCAAAACTTCACTGTTCTTGAATATACAGCGTTACTAGTAACTTGACGTATTCCTTGCAGGGCGTTACAGTAGAGTTAAAATGCCACCAATTAAGCCACCGAATGTTCTACTGAGATTCAGTAGTTTTTGAAGTACTTAGTTAGTTTTTTTTTTTATGAAAAATCCAATTTAAAAAATGTTTTACGGTGCGACTGGAATTTAAGTTATTATCATAGCCGATTCCGTATCAAATATTTGTCAATAATTAAAAGTTCAAAAATGCCTAAAACTTTGGCAAAGATCACTAATTGAATATTTTATTTTTTGTAATGTTTGTCTGACAATAATAAAATTACGAAAAAAAACTGAATTTCGGTAGTACATTTTGGTAGTTTAATTTGTTGCATTTTAACCCTACTATGACGTCCTGCAAGGAATACGTCGAGTTACCAGTAACCCTGTATAAGGTCTTCATTTCATTCATACACGAAATCTCTTAAGGGATCATTGTGCTCATCATTTATGAACATTTTTTACTATGGGCTATGGCAACTTTTATGTCGTCGTTGCCACTTTAAGACCTCTTATGCGTAAAAAGGAAAAATCAACTTTATGAGTTTTTTTTTTTATTTTTCATTTCAACTAACAATAGCGAAGTAAACATCAGGAAATGATGTGGCTGATACCTATTTTTTTTTTTTGTAGTTGGTTTCATTACATTTTTTCAATAAACGGTTTTTATCGATTTTCTTATAAAATTGATATTTACACATAGGAAGGTCTTAAAGTCGCAACGTCGATATGACCAAACCTGAAATCGCGAAAAAAAAATCTGCTGTTCCCTATACTTATATTCGCATAATATTAACTCGTCAAAATGTAGGGAACAGCTGTTTTTTTCGCGTTTTCAGGTGTGGTCTCATAGTAAAAATTGTTCATAATGATGAATACAATAATCCCTTCAAAGGAAGTTCATGAATTCAATTTCACCCTGTATGGAGATAATAAAGGTATACCGAATATCATAATTTCATTAAGAAGTTCGAAAAAATTAACAACAACACAGAGAACGACGCTGTTAATTAATTTAACTTCCTTACATTTCAAAACTTTGAGACAAAATTCGATACTCTCTTAAACATCTAATGAATCGTATTAAGTTACAAACAAATTCATGTTGCCTTCATTATAAATATACAAGCAGCTCAAAATTCTAAACGATGTCGCTGAACTAAATCAAAAGCGTAAGTAAGAGTTAACAGACTCTAAAAACAACTTAACTGTCGGACGTTTTAGCTACAAAATGAAGAAACAAAAGGGCGGAATTGTGTTTTAACTAAATAGCTTTTTTAATGCAGACAGTAAAGAACAATGCGAGAGAGAAGTTAATAAAATAGGTAGAAAGTTTCCGCGACCCATTTGACGATAAACGTTTGTCGACCTACGGCCGTTTACAACACCCGAGGGCTTAACTCATTACCAAACTTTTAAAACGAGTGTACCTACCACTTGAGCTGGTTATACAGGGACTGCCCTATTACAAAGAGAGAAAGACACATTCTAAGGAAAAGTTTGATAGTCTACATTAATAGTTTCCGAAATGGCTCGCGTTTAGATGTTTGGAAGAAATAAATCCAAAACAATTGAGAGTCGAACAGTAAAGTTGTTACTTCGCGTCGTTAACTTGCGCTCGGCCGACCTTCATCGAAGACCGTCCCAGCAGATTTGAACTGATATAAACACCCGTATTTTGTGAGATTTGGTCTATAGGATAATGCCGGGGATCAGTCAAGCGCGTTCGGAGAGCAAATTGTGCCTTTTGTTTTTATCCCTCGGCTCGACTCGGCGAAAATCTTGTTATACCCACTGTTTGGAAATTTTACATTCACTACGCACCCATATGGATCGAGCAAATAACTGTATTTATATTTGAAAAAAATTGCAGAATATCGAATGTATCAGGGAAGGATATCGAGTTTTCTAAGAAGTATATTAAACGCAATAGAGCGAAGGCTTTGCCTGCTAACAAAGTAGCTCATAAAAAGTTACGCTTATGCTCCCCATTCTGAGTTAAAGACTACTACTCGATCGAATGAGAACCATCATGGATAACGTTTGCTCAATTTTTCCTGATACGATGTTGAATTTAGTTTTTTGGTTAAATCGTATCGGTAATCATTTTTTGCCCACAATTTTCATTTTTTGACATTAATAGAAACAAAACACTAACAGCAGCAGTGTATTACTGTGAAACAAAAACCTAATAATTTACTTTTAAATGTAATTCCAAATTCGCTTGAATGATCGAATGCAACCTTAGTTATTTTCCTAACAGCCTGTGCGACATAAGGTCGCCTTTAGCATGTAACCTTTACCTAGTTATGTGTAATATCATTGATATATTAGAGGAAGATATGTTACGCGCTAACATCGCAATCACTAAACCTGGACTCGGGGCGCACAAATACATGCACCGAAACTAGCGCATCTGTGATGACAGTCGCATGTCTATCTCGCTTTTTCAAACATTAAATATTATAATTTTCAACAAATTAACATTTTTGGCTGTACTTACGAGTGAAAAGTAATCCCGTGGAACTTGTTTTTGGTTTTTGAACTATTTGTGCACATTTTGAAAACACATGAAGGCATTGTTGCTGTTTATTTAGACGATTACGGTAATTTTACTTAACGTGCTACACAAACGCCACTTTGATTGTGACTAAGGTCAATTGTGTGCGTTAACGCATTTTATGCATCGAGGAGCGCGAATCTTATCTTTCTAATTTATACATCAATGTGTAATATAAACCAATTCTATTTCAGTAACACCTGCAAACTTTGACTAGGCTGTAACAACGCCACCCTCCTATATTACTGAAAAAAACCTAACTTCCAACATACTATCAAAACAAAACTGTATTTGAATATCAAAAAGTAATCTAAACTTCCAAATTCGCAGTGAAAATTCAGAGGAAAGTCTCGAAAACTTTTATATTAAACAAACGTATAGGAGAATATTGTTCTTCGTTGAAACCACAGGGTCGTTAATAAACGGTCTAAAATGTGATATTGAAGCAACACGGTTCGAATTTCAAAATGGCATTTTTGCCAAACACGAGGCCAGTGATTACTTATTGGCTGATGAAACATGCGAGTGAATGCGCCTTAGCTTATTTACCACAGAGTGCCAATAAGTGAACTGGAGATTGGAACGAGGAAGCTAAAGTTTCGTTTGAGTCGACATTTTCCTTTAAATAAAGCTTAGTCGTAGTTCTGATGAAACATTACTAAAAAGGCTTTACTATAGAAACGTAAAACAAAATCTTTCTGTCGTATTTCACTAAACTTTTTAGTTTGGTCGTGTCTTCTGGCAACTTCCAAAACAGCTTATTTTCATCCGTCCTTTATGAAGATTAAAGCCAATTTAAGTAAAACTTTGCTTATCATATTTTTGAATTTTTGCTTGCATCGGTCCCCATAGCAACTAAAAACAGAAAAAAAAGAAAATATTATTATAATTTTTCCCTATAACATCGGGAAAAAAATGGGGTACCTCCGTAGATTTTCCTCCTGCTCTCTCCTGGTACCCATAGCTTGTACCCTGCACGTTCGCTTGAACCAGTTGTAAGCCTTTGTTTAGTTAAGTGCCTTAACCATTCCTTCCCTTGCCGCAACTCTGTAAATATGCAAATAACATCTGCAAACGGCGATGTTCTTTCCAGATACAGATAAAAGTCCAAATTTAAAAGAATGTTTGAAGAGAATGTATAAAAAAAAACATAAAATATCTGAAAAAAATTAAAGCTCGTAGGTACTATGGTAATATTAGGTATCTAATACAATAATAACTACAAATCAGTAGAAGACGTAAGAATCAAGTCTTCGCAGTTTAGTTATAATAATCCGTTATACCCTGTTTAATCTTTAGTAATACGGAACGTATGATACAGAAAGAGATAGCTTGGCATTTTAGATATATTGTCGTGCCACGGACACGCTTTGTTTCGCTCGCTGACTAAATCAAATTACAACAATTGTCTGAATTTGTCTTTGAATTTGTTTGTCTTGAATTTGCGCGCGCTAGTGACATATCTACCTCTTTATTTATATATTATCATTGAGCCACACCTAGATTCAAGACGACCTTACATCTTCATTTATCAACAGAGCTCTGGGTAACATTCCATCTAATCCCATCTCATTGGTCCCTCGACAACAACACATTACCAAGACTGAGAAATCAATATACAGCACTCTAAGTGCGTAACACATTATCAATCGGAATTTGAATCAATTTGAAACAAATTGCTAGTCCATTGCTTCATATGTTCGAAAAATTTGTCTGCTCGACAACGTAAATAACGCAGTGAATGTTGTTGAACTGTTAAAATGAAACCAACTCCGATTGATAATGTGTTGCACAATAAGGGTGGAATAGAACAATGGAATGATTGCATCCCATATATTCGATTCGTTTTATTATGAAAGCGCCAGACGTACACTGCGTACACTGTTTAAATTATCCTACTCCCAGGAGTAGGATAATTTAAACAGTGCACGTTTATATTTTTACAGAAAATTATGCCCATATGTATTCAACTCCATCCTAAAAATCATAGCTGGGAAATACGACTCTTCGATAACGCATATCATTATTAAGAGATTTATCTCTTAGAATAATCTTGTTGCAAAGTAATAATATTAAGCTTTACTAACATAAGTCATAAGATTTATGTGTACTAACCCACTATGGATGTTACTTGTCCGAAATAAAGGTTATTTTTTTTTTATTGTAGTTTTTACAGATTATTTTTTATTTCAAAACGAGTATCTGCATTGATGACGAATGGATAATAGGGAAAAATTTTAGAGAAATATCTTTACAATACACTTCCTCAAAAACTGGTTCATAACGCACTACGATTAGGTACACAATGCAATGTATTTCACACGCGTGCGATTTTTCATTTTCCAACACGTGTGCGGGAATAAAAATTGCCACAGATAACTTATACCTATCTATACTTAGTCCAGATTGGTTCAATACCTCTATTCACATTCTCTATTCGGAGGTGAAAGTTTTTTTTTCTCGGCAAAGAGATATGCGTCTTTACGGCGTTAATATTTTTTGAATATTTAAATTATTATTATTTTTTTAAATATTATCAAAAACCATGATTATTACAATAAAAAAAAACGTTTATGAACACATTAACATTTATTTGTATTCTAAACTCAAAAAAAACTTTTTTACAAAAAAAAAAAACAAACGACTTCAAAAAAAATACTCCTAAGTGAAAAATAATTTTAATTTCGGAAGTCGGTGTCTTTGGATCTGTATTTTAGCTTTTTACCACCGACTTCAGAAGTTATTTTTTTGTAAAAAAGTTTTTTATTTTTCACTTTTTTGTGGGTTAGTCTGTAATTTATCTAAGTTAAAATAGCTTAATGTCAACTGCTCATCACCTTTTATAAAATATAGCTTTTCCCGATACAAGGACGTTAATTGTTGAAGAGTTCTCGTAGTAAGGAACCAGGAGAACTGGAACTGATGGTGAAGTCACCAACAGCTCCACTTCAACATATGTATTGTGACGAGCATAAATTACTTAGTATCAATCGAATCGCAATCCGTGTAATACGAATTATTGAGTAGTTCTGATGGCCATCTGTGGTCTTCCTCATCAGTACCACTTCACCGAATGGTGCTTTCCGGGAGCAAATGCACCAGTTACTATAAAAAAAAGCCAAATCGCTATAGGTGTGCTTATAATATTTGAAGGTTCCCCTCGATATCTCTAGGATGCCATCATCAGATCCTGGTTTCGTTATCACTCTTGAAATATCTCCTTTACAACAAAAAAAGAATCATTAAAATCGGTTCATAAACGACAAAGTTATCCGCGAACACACATCAAAAAAAAAGTAAAAAAAAAATATATAAGTATACGGTCGAATTGAGAAACCTCCTTTTTTAAAGTCGTATAAAAATATTAGAATTTTCTATTTTTCATATTAGGCTGTTTATCGGCTTTATACCTTTGCTTCTCCTTCAACTTGTCGAAGCAAAGCGCGGAAAAAAAAAGAAAATTTAAATCATAGTTTCTTAATAATTCACGACAAAAATATTTTTCGTTATTTTATTTTATTTCTTCAAAAGTGTATTGAAAAACGTCGTGTGATACACTTGGATATTTGTTATTGCAGTTCTCGGCTCAAAAACAACCTCGCCTACGGCTCAGTAGTGCTATTCTGTAAACATCTCACCGTGATAACTTAGGTGAAGTGAGCGTGAAGTGAGTCGTCATTTCACCTGATGCTAGGGGATGACACTATTGACAGCTCACTTTAAGATCACTTCACGTAAGTTTTCACGGTGAGATATTTTCAGAATAGCACTACCGGTGTTAATTCCGCCTCGAAAGCAATAACAAAAATTCTCCACTTGTATCAAAATGTACTCGAAAGCAATAACAAAAATTCTCCACTTGTATCAAAATGTACTCGAAAGCAATAACAAAAATTCTCCACTTGTATCAAAATGTACTATTCCTATGTAACGAAAAGTCATCGAGGCGCCAACTGCCAATTAGATGGTACACTTGATGCAAGTCAATAAGGTAAGTACTGCAAATAAAAGAGACAAACCAAATCAAAACGAAACTGCAAGTCTGTGATCACTAAACGTTAATAAATCACTTCTGGACATAGGTTTAATTCCAACGAAGAGCTGAAAGTCTAATTGGATTTTTCTGTTGCAAAAATTCTTTGCTCGGGATATTGGTCCGTTCAATGGCTATAGGCTGCGCAGATGGGACCAGAGGATTATTGAATGTAGGCACTGCAAGCACCAATGGATCCATTACTGTGTAACTTGGACTTTGTTAGGATTGTCGCATGATATCGTTGATTTTGTGAAAAGTAAAGTTCACTTTCAGTATCGTTATAAATAAATGGCGTGTGATGAGGTTCAATGCTCAAGTAGGTATTGCTTCAAGTGTAAAAATCAAACGCGCGACACAAAGGCACCACTCGTCGCACGACACGCGGTGCCTCTGTGTCGCGTGCGATTCGCAACGCCTGTCGCGCCTGTTTATAGGAGCCTAAAAACTGGTTTGTCATGGGAATGAAAATGGTTGTGTATGAAAAAATATAACTAATATCCATGTCGTAGATGGATTGTCGCGTCCGATGTTTTACAAAACCGATAGCTGTTTTACAAAACAGCTCCGTTATGTAAAACAGCTGTGGCCATTGCGCTGCGTTTAACAAAACAGCTACCCACGTTTACACGTAATTCAAAATGGCTTATCTGCTGTCACAGTAAGCGTTTGGTGTCGCTTCTAATGCCGGATTGGTCGCAGTAACTAAGCCAGGGTACCCTGACCAATTTATTGGTTTGGGTTAGATTATAACCAGCCGCGCACGTGCCAAGCGAGCGTAGTGAGCAGTGCGGCGGTAGCTAGTTCCAAATTGGTCGCAGTTGCTTGGCTATTTAGTATTTTTAGGACTGACTTTCATTGAAACTCTGATAACGTTTTATTAAATTGTTTTTACTCATATTACTCGTTTTATTAATTTCTATTTCGGAAGTCATTACCCGTATTGTTGTTATGGCACTCAAAGCTATGAGCGACAAAATTTATAATTAAAATCTACAATCTGACGTTTCCTTTCACGCTGCTTTACCTAACCTCTAATCGTTAACCCGCTGCATTGATAAATGCAAAACGTTTATGCAACACTGCGTCTTAAAGTTCAGTTATTATGAAAAACTACTGAACGTCGTTCAGCTATTTTGCATAACGGAGCTGTTTTGTAAAACAACTAGCGGTTTTGTAAAACAGCGGATTCGACAATCCATCTACGACATCTACATAGCTAATGGCACACACGGTCAAGATCCGTATCGTAATCTGTGGTAAATAAATGTATTTTCTTTCTTTAGAGTTGTAAGGTTTACTGCCAGACTCAACCTTTGAGGTTTAGCCTGCCTGGTACTTATAATAATAATAAAAAAAATTATAAACTGATAAGTGTACTGTTTGTAAGTAAAAGGATGAAAATAACATATTATTCACACACACTGCTACTACTCACACACACACTTTACACACAGTTCATACACTTTTTACTATCTATATATTATTATTTTCATCCATCAAATATAAACGCAAATACCACCTACTTATATATGATTTCCTATGATAATTTCACCCATAAGTCCTTCAAAACATGTACCTACCGCCTTGGGGTCGTAACAAAATCACAAATATTTCATCTTACATGTACTAGGTACATTGGGGTACGTCGGAACGGGAATGAATTGAAGTCAAGGGTCCGGAAACGTTCCTGACTCCGGAGGGGCTCGCTGTTTTTATCCGGTCTTAGTTCAAATATTACAAACCTTGTTATTCCAAAGTTATGAACTTGTTTGCATTCAGAGAGGGGACAAAATAATCCGCTGGGTAGTCGGGTAGCAATGAACAACAGGTTTAGGTGATAGTATCTTGTTGTTTAAGGTATCACGCGTTATAACCCACAGAGTGTAAATTTAATGAAGAAGTTTTAGCTAGTATTCGGTAAGCTTGTCTTTCAAAGACTAAAAAAAATGTAATCCTAAGAATTTTGCTTGCCAGTAAATTTTTAGAAATTTCAAAAATACGACTAGATCCCAGAAAAAAAGTCTCCATCATCATCTTTCA
Source organism: Cosmia pyralina (assembly GCA_946251885.1). Classification (NCBI taxonomy): domain Eukaryota; kingdom Metazoa; phylum Arthropoda; class Insecta; order Lepidoptera; family Noctuidae; genus Cosmia; species Cosmia pyralina. The sequence goes on from OX276346.1 coordinate 22,680,144, forward strand.
CTAATTACTAAAGTTTCACAACTAAAACATTAATTTCTCTGTAGATTGTAACTTTTATATAATTTAATGCGAGCCCCAAAATTATTTGACGTTAAATAATAGCAATTAAAAACTTATTGTGAAATTAAGTAAAAGGTTAGTGAGGGAGCTCCGGTTGAGTCTGGGCCATCCGAAACTGTCTTGCCGGGAGCTATAATTATGTAGAAGTTTCAACTTTCCAACTTAGAAACAAAGAAGGGACAAAAGGTCAGACGGAAATAAATTTACGAGTGTTTTAAACCTTAGAAGTGTTTGTTTCTTACTTACCTGTCTCTAGAAAGGAGATAATTAATCGATTACACGTGCCGAAAAGATAATGATTTTATGACATTAAAATAACTGATTGATATAATTTCTATTGATTTTATTAATGTTTAACTATCTTGTCGGCCAAAGCTTTTCTTAATCATAAACATAATCATTTATTTGCAATAGGTATTGGTACAGCGTTGGTCTTAAAGGTTTCCTAATACAAAGTCAGACATTTGACATACAAATTTTTAAAATATAAATGATGTTTGCGTCCAATGGCGTGCTATAAATACGAGTACTACCAATCTTTACTATTACAATACATTCAATATTCACTATGGTCATATAACATAATTTAAACAGATTATTTAACACTAGCTGCGCCCCGCCGTTTCACCCGCGTAGACCGGGATAAAAAGTAGCTTTTGTGTTAATCTAAGGTATAAGCTATGTTCTATGTTAAGGATTTGGTTTCTGCACTTAGTCCTTCATGTGGACCATTGTGCGTGGGCCATGGCGGCCGTCGGGGGTTATTCCAACCAGCCCACCTCCCTCCAGAAGTTAATCAAATCTCCGGGTTTGTTAAGAACATCTGTGAAAGATCGGGATATTTCGAGAGTTTCTGTTCTAATCTGGGTGACGCCTGTGCATTGAAAAAGCACATGCGCAACGGTTTTAGGGTTGACCCACATCTGTCAGCACGGAACAGCATTTATGCCGTGTGTGCTGCAGCGTGCTATCGCGTGCTTCAGCGTAAGATCGCACGCCGTCGCCGTTGAGTGTTGTCGAATACGATCATGGAATGCAATGGAAGCATGATATCGCGCTCGATAGCACTCGTCAGCACTCCAGCGCCTCTCAGTCATTTTGGCTGTGGTGTCGAGCGCATCGCCGATTCCACCGCACGGTCTCTATCTTTATCGCTCTAGGAAATGATGATCCTAAGAGATAGAAAAGGATAAAGCACGAAAAAAGGCGATTCCGTGCTGACAGATGTGGGTCAACCCTTAAGGTATAAGCTATCTACATACCAAATTTCATCCAAATCGGTCCAGCCGTTTGAGCGTGAAGAAGTAACAAACATACAAACACACACACACACACACACTCACAAACTTTCTCCTTTATAATATTATAGTGTGATAATTTATAAATTAGAAATGTTGACAATATACGCTAAAATTAAATACCTATTCGTAAATTGTTTTTCTTCTTCTCTGTAACTGAATTAAATTAATTAGGTAACGTGTGAATTTAAGTTGATATAATTAAGCTCCTTGAAGTTTTTATCGTATTCAACGATTAAACATGAGTAGGCATATAAATCTTACTTTCTTACTAACCAAGGTTGCCCAAAATACGGATATATTATCAAGATTGCCCTTATCGAGTGACATCAGAATTTATGAACACGAAAATGCGTCACGTAAAAGTAAGTAACCGAAACGAGTGACACGACGCTAGGTTTTCAGTAATTTGATATAAGTAGGTACAGTCAGCAACAAAAGTCGATTAAAACTTGCAGTTTTTTAATCTTAATTATAAAGGGAAATATTTAATTCAAATCGGAATAGAAGTACTTACAATTTTAAGAATATTAACTCTTAACAGTTAAACGAAAAAACAGAAGTTTATCGAATCATTTTGTGTTAATTTAGATGATGTCAAAAAGTAGCAGTGTTAACCGACTTCTGTTGCTGACCGTACCTATTTTTTTAACAGTGGTAATGGGCCACCACTGCTCAAAAAATAGGTAATGTAGTAATGGCCCCGACATATGAGTTGTAGGTCGTAGGTTCGAATCCAGGCAAACGCTTTACTTTGTGTGTATAAATTCATCACCACTGCTCTCAAAACGGTGAAGGAAAACATCGTGAGGAAACCGGCATGTGACATCTACCAACCCCCACTGGGCCCGCGTGGTAGGTTACAGCCCACTCCCTCTTGAAGAGAGGAGGCCTGTGTCCCAGCACTGAGAACATTTATAGGCTGATTATGTATAAAGCAAACGACGTCCCAAAACATTTAATAGAGGTATCAACGTACAATGTGATACAAAAGTATACAAACCGTGATAATAAGGGTAGAAACAATTCAACAATGTTGTATACTTTATTATGGTTGCTTGTAAAACGTTTCATATTCTCACATAGTAGGCAAGTAAATTACACCTACGTTATTACACATTTAGACATTTTCTATGGAACCTCGGAAACGTTTATTATCATATTTTTGTTTTGATAATACTTTTGTTTTAGTTACTTTAGTAGACTGTCAGCTGTATCACATTTACATTTCTAAATATATTTTCACAGGAGCTTACTTTTGTTCAACATTAATAATGCTTTAAATATCATAATAATTTAGAGGAGCTCGTGGGTAAATAATAACAGCCGCACGAGTTGATCGAAGGTTTAGCTACGCTTGACGGGGTCGCACAGATTAATACAGATGGGACACTCCGCAAAATCATTTAAATAAAAAGTGACTCCTGCTACGACACAATAAAGTGCAATTCAGCTTCATTACCTACAGTTATATTCACCTATAAGTTGTCTCTCTTTCTATCGCGTAACTCTTATACCTTCTGACTCGTGGGTTGTCTTCTTTTACGACGCGGCGCGTGAATGAGTATCAAACTAACGTGCGAGCCGGCTGGTGCGCGGCAGCACACACTCAACTGACCCAGTGAGATGAGCCCGCCGCGTACCTACTTGTAGCTTCATACCTAAACTGCGGAGTGTCCCATCTGTACTAATCTGTGCTATCCGTTACCTTTCCGCGCGTCGGAAAGCGCGCTAAGCCGCTGGTTCCGGCTGTCATTCGTAGATCTGACAGTCGTTACGGGTCGTCAGAAGCCCGAACGTCTGACAACCAGTCTTACCAAGGGGTATCGTATTACTCAGTTACTGGGTTGTGGAGGACAGACAGGCAGTCTTTCCATGTAAAATACTGGTATTCAGCTGCATCCGGTTAGAGTATCTGCATCCCAATAGAGTTGTGAAAAGGCTAGGCAGATTGAATAATTTTGAAGAATGTTATATTTAAAAACCATTTTCATAACTAAGTACCTTCGATTGAGATAAAATCTGGTACTTTGAAATGGATTTCGAAACTTTATAAAGTTTTAGAGTACCTGTTTTAATAGAGCCGGAGGCTATCAGGTTCTGGAGAACCAATTCCAATTTGGAAATAAACCTTTTTTGCAGTCGGGTAAAGTCAAATAATTTATTTCAAATAGACACATAAAAGGCACTTTTGAACGTCAAAATTTACAAAAACCATGGAATTGATTCTAGTCGGCCCCTCCAAAAGGTAGTTAGTTAAAGGTAGGTAATCCTTTGATCCTCGGATTAGAATCAGTACCCCCATCTTTTATTTACATCACCTATTAATAGTACCTTCACGTCTGCCCTTTAGGTAATTAATTTCCAAATTACATTATGTTAATATAAACTATTTCCTTTCGTTCGTAAGCTCATACATGCATATCCAGTTCGAGGGCATGAGGCGCTGAGTGCTTCGGCCGTTCTGGCGTGATTGAACATCCATCCATCCATGCATCCATCCAAACTTTCGCATTTATAATAACAGTAGGAGCATAGTAGGAAGTAGGATTATTTAGAATATGTACACATGGCTAACATCATCAGCCTAGCCTTTTCCCAACTATGTTATGGTCGGCTTCCAGTCTAACCGAATGCAGCAACTTTACATAGAGCGACTGCCTATCTGACCTCCACAACCCAGTTACTGAGTAATACGTTAAGAACCACAGCCTTTAAACCTAGTTCGGCAAGAACAGCATTGCTAATAAAAAAACACAATTGCAATTCTTTTAATTTTATTCAAATATACAAAAAACAAAAGAACACTTGGGCGTCGAAGTACTCGGCCGCATCACTGTCATCCGGAAACGTGCCCAGAAGACTGGCAGCATTGCCACGTTGAATGGCAATGCTAATTCTTTGGCCAAAGAACCAGCCAGCCATCTTGTCACGTGAAGTGTAGACCAGTCGGCAGAAATATCCTTAAAAAGGAGACGCGCTCTCGAGTCCCATGACCCGAGCGTTTCGACCCCAAAGGTCTCAAAACTGTTAGCATAAGGGTACAGTGTTTGGGCCGCTTGAGGGCCTCAGCAGCCGCAGCAGCGACGCCAACAAATCCCGTCGTGATTGGACCATGAGATGGCGCAAGGGTGAGAACAGGTCGCGTCCCACACCAGAGGCCTACCCAGCTTCCCAGTAGTTAATAGAGTAATTTTGTACCATGTGTATTCTGTCTGTTCTAATTACTATTATTACATTTTTTAAAAATTACCGTCAACTAAAAGGACTTTCACTTAAATAAATGGAATGTAAATTAAAAGGTACGTATGTTTTTAATTACTAGCTTCGCGCGCGTCACATTTTATTTGCTATCTCTTTGAACGTTGAACAACGATGTCTATTACAGAGGTGTTCGTATTCATTCTACTTTATTCTTTTTTGTAATTACTTGGCATTATTTGTAAAAGAACTGTTTATACTATTTATCCAAATAAATAATCATGACCTTCGTATTATTGAAACTGAATAGGTACTAATATACATACCTAATTATCATCATGTGTTAGCTCGTATATAACTTTTTTTTGTTTGAATAAATAGGCAATGTAGGCATACATACAGATATAGCAAGCAATGTTGCTTGAAAGTCCCGTCCAAAATACGTTCAGAGTAACTCCGAAACTCGTCTATTTTATTTAAAACAGTGTATTTCGTGAACAAAGAGCGGGATGTAGTTACTTTTAGTTTCTCTGACATGCAATTTACTTTAATTCTTTTATTGCACTCATACAATTGTAGGAATAAAAATATTCTTTACTTTTGTCCGTTATTTTATTTAAATGGTATTTTCTCTTACTGTCAGTAGCAGGTTCTTTCTAGGTATTTTTATTTGCAGATGGCATCCATTTTGTTATTGTTGATACTTAATTAAATTCTCAATTCTTTATTGCGTACTATAATGTATGAAGTTGGTAGGGAAATTATTATATTAGTAACAAATAAGGACCCTGTCGGGCACAGCACAGATCAATGTATGAGAGAGGAGAAAGAAAACTGGGTGCTTAATGTGATAAATTTAATTATTAGTTAGGTAGTTAGCGATAAAAATATTGTTTTATTATTACACAATTGAATTTAATAATTATAATATGACTGTTTATTCAATTATTTACATTTATTTATTTATTTAATAACATTGTAAAAACCATTTTATTTTTTATTTTTTTTTTATTTATTAACTATTTACTTATTATTATTTTATTTATTACGTAATTAATACTTATTATTAGCCCTAAGGTAAGTTGTTTATTGGACGCTACATTTATTAAAATATATATATATAATTGTCTCTTGAGTGTCGCAAGTCAATGTGCGCTCGAAATATCAACCGAACCTCACAGGCTATGTCCAAATGGATTGAGGAGCCACGTCAGATTTTAAAGGCAACTAACACCCTTATTTAATAGCAAAGTAGCTGGTTTTGCAGCACAAATTCTGGATTTAGCAGCAAAATATATCACAAGTTATCAATGTTACAAACTAGGAGAGCCTATGATCAGTTGTACATCATGCTTAAAATATGTCGTGGGATAACAGATGCTCCTGATCTCCATAATGAGCTGATTCGCCTTTACGTTCCAAGCAGCTATCTCCGTGGTAGAAAACACCGTCTACTAGCCGTGCCCACAACTCGAACAGTGGCCCGCGCCTCATCCCCTGTTCCTCGCGCCCTGACTGCGCTTAATAACGTCATGGAAGCCAACCCGAACTGTGACCTATTTGCAGATGATCTCAAAACTGTTTTGTGCGCTTGTCTTCACTTTTGTGAGAGCACATAAATTTAAAACTTGTGTTTTGTTTATAATATCTTTGTTCTATTTTTTTTTTTTGTTGTCTTTTTTATGATTATGTTATATTTACTGTATGTGTTAATGTAATTGGTCCACAAACCGTATTAACATAAATAAATAAATAAATAAATGCAAAAGTGGCTCCACAATCTAAACATCTGACTTGAGGAGCCACCTGTAACTCGTTAAGTAATTGATGAATATTTTAAAAAAAAATTGTATCATTTAGCAGCAGTTATGTATAATATCTGCTAAAAAATTTGGGTTCAGTAGTGGTAAAATTCAAGAAAGTAGTTCATACAAACGGAATACCAAAATAATTTGTAAATCAAACATATTTCTAGGGTAGAGTGTATTTATTCCGATTGGATTATAGAACTAACTACGTTCCCAAATATACGAGGGGGGATCAAAAAGTAGTGAGAACGACAAGTATGTCGTGTCTCCAAGGAGTACCTTGGAAAGAAAAAAAAATATTTACTGGCAGGCATAGCTCAGACACATATTGTAATATTAATAAAGAAAAAAATCTTCGATTCTCTTTTGTTTTTTTCTGAATGTAGTCATTTGTTTGCTTCGTGTCGGAACGTGTTCTCGAAAATGGAGAAAAACGAAGTGCGAGCCGTTATTAAATACCTCTGTTTAAAAAAGTTAACGACGCAAGAGATTCATTGCGATTTAGAGGCAACATTAGGAGAGTCTGCTCCGCCTTATTCCACTGTCGCAAGGTGGGCTTCTCAATTTCGAGTAGGGAGAACGAGCACGGAAGACGAACATCGTTGCGGCCGTCCATCGACGTCAGTCACCCAAGAAAATGTTGCGAAAGTCGAGAAAATTGTATTGAGCGATCGAAGAGTTACCATCCGATACTTAATTCAAGAAACGGGCATTTCATATGGAAGTATTCAATCCATATTGAAACAATCTTTGAATATGAGAAAAGTCTCCGCGGACCATCTTAGATGATGGCCAATATTATGCAGGCCAATATTATTACAGGCCAATATTATGCAGCTTTAATTCCTAAGTTGAGGAATGCCATCAAAGAGAAAAGGAGAGGGAAACTTCGAAGGGGCGTGCTGTTTCATCACGACAACGCACCCGCGCACAGGTCTGCAGTTGCGATGGCTGCCATTCAGCAAGCTGGCTTCGAATTAGTTGACCACACCCCGCTTATCGAGGTGATGGATGCCGTGGAGAGCTTTTTGCAGGACCAAGACAAAACTTTTTTTTTGAAAGGGATTGAAGTCTTGGAAAAGCGCTGGACTCGGTGTGTAGAAAGACTCGGAGACTATGTAGAAAAATAAATTATTAAGTTATCAATAGTCATTATAATCTATCTCATTCTCACTACTTTTTGATCCCCACTCGTATATTTTGAAAGGACACTGATTTAAAAAGGCCAGATATGAGAAATTTCTATAGAATACTTATTTTTCTCATATCTCATGTTTAAGACGAGTGTTCTTATTTGTTAAGAATATGTTTGATTTACAAATTATTTTGTATGAACTACTCATGCTCCGAAGGCCTCTTAATAGGAATGGGAGGACAGCCTTTCAACACAGATACTTAACAAAATAGAAAATGTTAACAAATCTACAGAACACACATCTTAAATGAAGAGTCCAATTTTGATTAACACAGAGTCATTATAAAATACATGCATTTTTAATTTAGGTACCTTAGTTACACTCAAAAAACAACCTCCGTCTCACAGCCAACAGTCTGCTATCTACACTGCGTCCATTCGACTCAGTGTTTAATCAATCAACAGTGTTGTGCCTATATAAATAATCTCGTGTACTCTCGCCCTTAGTAACGAGCTGTGACGTCGAGTTCCGTGTGGATTGCTGATTGGTGCGTTAGGCTCAATGAAAGATAATTAATTTTGGCACAAACAAAATGAGCTGTAATAATTCACACCATAGAAATATATTATTATCTATGCTTCACACCAAGCGACCCTTCTGCAATAAACAGAAAACTTTACTTTTTACTCATGATACATACCTATTATTCATTAGGATGGAGGAGCAAGGAGGAGCTCGTGGCTAAGTAATAACAGCCGTACGGGTCGATCTTGCCGGGGTTGGTCCGTGGATGGGTGACCACCTTTACATACCGAGACTCTTCTGTCCCGGCTGTCATTCGTGGATCTTTGACAGTCGTTATACGGGTCGCCAGAAGCCTGAAAGTCAGACAACCAGTCTTACCAACGGGTATCGGAGTACCCAGTTACTGGGTTGTGGAGGACAGATAGGCAGTCGCTCCATATAAAATACTGGTATTTAGCTGCATCCTGTTAGACTGGAAGCCGACTCCAACATAGTTGGGAAAAGGCTAGGCAAATTGATTTTTAGTTAGGATTACAAGCATCTCACCTGGAAAACTGTTTTTCCATGGCCAACTGACAACTTCAGAACGCAGAAAAATCATGTTAGAAAAAAGTTAACTCAGAATAAGCAGTTGTTTCTCAGGCAGTAGGCAGATACGCTACAGCTAAAGGGTGTACGCGTTCAAGTAAACTCGACAGGCTCAAAGCTTTGCCAAGCTACTGCTCGGACAGGCCGCTTAAAGGCCGCTGGCTTTTTCCAACAGCTCCAGAGAGCAAGGGGAAAAAACAATGAAAACTGCATTCTACCTATAGCAACAGATTAATACAGGTGGGACACTCCTCAAAATCATTTAAATAAAAAGCGACTTTAAAATAAAGTGCAATTCAGGTCGCACAACGCTTCATTACCTACAGTTACATTCACCTATAAGTTGCCTCTCTTTCTATCGCGTAACTCTTATACCTTCTGACTCGTTAGGGTTGTCTTTTTTTATGACGCGGCGCGTGAGTGAGTATCGAACTAACTTGCGAGCCGGCCGGTGCGCGGCAGCGCACACTGAATTGACCCAGTGTGTTGAGCCCGCCGCGTACTTGTAGCTTCATACCTAAACTGCGGAGTGTCACATCTGTATTAATCTGTGCTATATGAACAAGTTCGTTTCGTTAAACCCTTAACAAGACTGTCGTATTTTGTCACCTCTCTCGCTCACACGGGACCAATTTATTAAGAATGTTAAATGAAAAGATGCTTTTTTGAAAAGTGTAATCAATTGGCGAACTAATACTTAGTATTAATTTAATAGTTAATTTATTATAAACACATTTTTATTGTGGCATTTATTTAACTCATCTCAAAAACAGATCGTAACACTTATTGAGCTGAGTTTATTAGATAACACATTAGAAATGTGGTTTTAGTAATTGAAACAAATATGACCACCTGTCATGGCAATTTCATAGACGTATAAAAAAAAGCGGACAGATTCTCGCTAACAAAAAATTGTGTCTATCGGAGTCAGCCAGCTCGCTGTACCTATCAAGAGAAATTGTTTATTAAACAGAAATATGTCAAATTGTCACGACAAGTCGACATATTTGTACATTTTCCACCGTGACTTATTCATGCCCCGGCCACATTAACGTCAACGTCAATGCCCATAAACATCGCGGTAGTTAATTTCGGTCAAGATTCGGTCAAATTATCGCGGTCAGTGGTGGCTACACCTACGGCTAACGCCCTTCAACGCGATAATCAACGGCATATCCCGTTAATGTGGCTGCGACATCAGTGATAATCATTTTTAACCGACGATAAAAAAGAAGGACGTTCTCTATGAGACACGTATATTATACAAGATGACTTTTTTTACCCTCTCGAAAAAAATAGGGTGTATTAGGTGAACGGAGTAGAAGCGTATGGCATAACTAGTTTTTTTTTTTAATAGCTTAGTCAGAAAAAAATATCTAAGTATCAATAAATACTACAAATTCGATGTAAACTTTTCATTTTAGAACAATAAAAACATACATTTTGAAAAAAAATAATAAATCCTTTAAAAATATCGAAATTCAAATCATATGCAACCTGCATTATAATTTGAATTTTGATTTTAATAAATTAAAAAAAAAAAAAACTAGATATGCCATAGGCTTCTACTCCGTTCACCGAATATACCCTATTTTTTTCGAGACGGTACTGGATGACTTCTTAGTCATCCGGTATATTTTTTTTATGTATGATAAACATAACTCATCCACAGCTTCAGCAGTAGAGAATCCCACCTGTTAATTAACACACACCACCTCACCACCACACCTCACCTGTTACAGGTCATCGTTTTTATTCCTAGTTTTCAATATCTGATAATAATTTTGTCAATTTTTTATTGGAAAAAGTTCAAGTTGCAAAAGAATGGGAATTGACGACAGACGATTTTGATAAATTTTCTTGGGAGAATTTTAAATAGAGTCATGGGGAGGTCCGTTTTTACACATTAAGACAGGAACAAGACCAGTAGGCAAGAAGAAGAAGCAAGAGAAAAGAGAGCAAAAGCAAGAGCAGTGGCAGTAGTCAGGAGTGGGGTGTTCTAATCAAGTCTAATCATATCTCTAGTGCTATCTTATCATAGTGAAGCAATATGCTATGAATGGAATGCTATGTATGGATAATGTAGTGCAGCCAAGTCTGCATCTCGTATCTCGTCAGTCAGTCGAGCAGACAGACTCTTCAAATTTGGTATGTAATTTTTCTATTAATCTGTGCCCAACTCTGGTATAATATCGTATTTTATTTGTTGTAGGTGTTGAACCAGTTAAAAGGGCTGTTTTTTCCCCTTTTGGGTACTGAGCTATTCACCAGGCTTGATAAACTATCGACGTAAGATCATCGGTTCACCTGCGATGTGGTCACGGCGTGCTACGCTTCGAGTTAACGTTTCGTCAGGATCGACGCCATCTGGGCCATCATACTTATTTTTTTTAACATTCTATTCCATACATAAGCGTAGGCACCAGCACACTATTGTGAACAGCTAGTCGAGCCTTTTTGGACATCAACTGGTTGGTCACAATCGCATGTATACCACCATTCCCTTTATTTCCTCTGCTTTCTATATCTTTATTTTATGACATACAAGTGACATTCAACCTTAAGGCTGATAAACACAGAGTCAATAGCTGACTCCAAACTCGAACCAATTCAGCACTGACCCGTTACTGTCTTCATGTAAAATCTGAAGTCTAGTACGACTGCTGACGTGCTACTGACTGCATGTAAGCAGTGAGAGTTCAATTCTGGGCGCCAATTCGGACTTCATTTGGAGTCAGCTACTGACCCTGTGTAAATCAGCCATTAGGGTGGTACGCAATCTTACGAGTTCGACTAAACACATCAAAACACAACTGCAGTTTATGACGGTCCAACATTCACTTGATTCGCAAAATATCTAACATTACCGGCCCGGGAATGTTTTCCCGGAACCACGGGAGTATTTCAACCTTATCTGGTACAAGAAAAATAATTTCGTGCGCTTGACGGGCTATAAATGGAGTTTACGATAGGCCTTTGGATATAAATATGTCGGTGTAAGTGAGTAGGAGGAACATTGTCTGTCGTCTGAATTATGTGCATAGTGTCTGGGCGTTAGTCTGTTTTGTAGGTCTTTTAGTATTAGATTTATGTTGCCTTTGACGTAACATCACGCCTACATAGCCAGAGGGTAGACTGGTAAGGGTTTATATAATAGTACCTAAAACAACACTGTATCCCTAGACACAGTTAATTGTGTCTGGGGGATGTTTGACAGACACAGTTAATTGTGTCTGGGGAATGTTTGACAGACACAATTAACTGTTTAAATTAATTATTTGGCCGCTTTATTTGATCTGGCTGCTTACAAATAGTGTTGAAATACATAGTTCCCCGAGTATCATTATATAAATATTAAGACTCAAAGTTTAAGTAAGATGACGTCATGTTTTGCGAGCTTTAAAGCGTCTGACGGAAAAAACCGCTGACGAGAAATGTCTGACAGTATGAATTATTAACAATATTCTGTAAAACATACGTAACAATCAACAGTCAGACTTTAAGAAAAGTGAGTAATATTTTCCCGTAACTTTGGTACCTGATACCTAAAAATTTACCGTCAGCCTACCTAGCAGGTATGTACACATTCAAAGTACATATTAACACTACAGAAAATAAGTAAGGTCTGGCGGCTATCTAAAAAAGTCTGGTGGCTATCTAGAGTTATCTAATAAAGTTCAAGATCCCAGGATCTTGAACTTTATTAGATAGCTCTTAACCCGTTTTTGTATAAAAGCAGCTTTTTAAAATAAAAACGTTCTTTAATGTCCATTTCATGTGTTTTGGAGATGCTGATTTTGACATTCTTTTGATATTTTGATTTCAGACGAGCTTTGATCATCTTTGTACCTTTCAATATCTTGTCTTCTTCATCAACTTAATAATTAATTAAGTAAAGTAATTGTTGCCCTTATAAACGTAAGTACCTACTGTTAGCGAAATTATTTTAAATGTTTAGTGTCAACAATTGTTGGCTAAGAAACTTAATTCTATTTAAAGTTGTTTTTGCATTTGTTTCAATTAAAACAATTCTGAGACGTTTTCAAGTAACAATAGTAAACAATATTCTAAATCTATACATTCTTGTATATAAAAATCAATTGCTGTTAGTTAGTCTAAATAAAACTCAAAAACGGCTTGACCGATTTGATTTTTTTTTTTTTGTTTTGTTTGCTTTAAAACAAAAAATCGAAACGACCATGCACAATAAAGGATTCCGTAGTTAAAAAAATATATCCTAAAAACAAACTTAAAAACATTGAAATCCCAAAAAAAACATTCTTGATATTTTTAGAACTTCAAGGGACGGACGTGTTTGATATTAATTTCAACTTTTCCTGAGAAAAAGGGTTTTTGACCGACTGTCAGACAGACAGACAGATGGACATCGTAGTGATCCTATAAGGGCTCCGCATTTTTCTTTTGAGGTACGGAACCCTAAAAAATAGGAAAAAAAGAAAAAAAAATTTTGACAGGAAAACGTCTGGCGAGTCAGAATAAATTAATAACAAATTCTTAGATTCTAGATCTATAACTTAAGAATTTCTAGTTTTTAACTTTTATTAATAGGTACTTACCTCACTTAGTAGCGGTTTGGACTTTGAATAGGATCAGAACCGACGAAGGTGTACACAATAAATACAGTGGAGGTCTGCCCGGCTTGGGCGGAGCACCGCCGTGTTCTCACGGAGGCGATCGGCGGCGGCGATCTCTCGCGTCCAAACCTGGTCCAGGCCATGGTGCGGAGCGAGAGTGTATGGGAAGCCGTCACCTCCTTCTGCGAAGCAGTAATGCTCGCGAAGGAGGAAGCGGAACGCGTGAGGGAGAGGCAACAGCCGCGCCCTCGCGCCCCTAGCCGCCGTAGGAGACGCCCTGGGCGGCGGGAATCGATTGCTGATTCCCGGCCACCGTAGGCGCGGGCTTGCGGACGACGAGTAATGGGCAGCTCGCCGTCCGGTAAGGAACAGGCCCGGGTCGACGGCGCGTTGTGTTCCACGCGCGCCTCAAAGAAATGTCAGCAGTGACGGGGTCAATTGGGCCGATGCCGCCGGGGTCGCGGGTAGTTCGAAAGAGATACCGTGGCCCTGGCACGGGCAGTTGAAGGAGCATGGGTGGGTTTTAGTCAGTAAAAGTCTGACACGCCCTCCCGCTCTGCCCAGAGCGGGAGAAGTCATTTGATGATTTCCCATCCACAAAAAAAAAAAAAAAAAAAAAGGTGTACACAATAAATCCTATTTATATTATTCCTATTTCGGGGTCTCGGTCCCATGTCAGAGCCCGCCCGTCAAATATAATCCACCCAGATTTCTGGCAATGTGACCAAACGTTATATAAACAAATATTTTGGTGGTGTTTAGTTGTATTTGTTGAAAGCTTGTCCGTCGCACTAAGAGCCTTAGCACACCTCCGCCGCGAAACCATAGGCAGCGAAGCCGCAGTAGTTCAATTCAACAGATTCACATGATGTTCCGGGAATAGCGATTCGAGTAGCGGAACATCAGCAGAACAACATGTGGTTTCGCAGTTTTGCGGTGGAGGTGTGCCTTTAACAACGCAATGTTACCCTGAAAAAGATAAAGCTCTGGGCAAACCGAAGTGATTAAGGGCGGTACGCGGGACGAAAATCGCTCGCGCCAATTGTGTCAGCCAACTTCGTGTGAACAGACGCGTCTCGCGCCTCGCCTTAGATTCACCTCGGTGCCGGTGTGGCCAGAGACCTACGGCTCCCGCAAACAAGTGCGATGCGACTCTAGTTGAACAATTGCTAAGAAAACATAATGGAAATTTTTCTACCAGAATCGTGTCGGACCATCGCGTCGCGCATGTCTGTGGGAGCCTTTACGCCTGTTGCATTGAAATGTAAAAGGTAGAATGTAATAGTTTTGTGTCTTATAAATCTTATAATAGTTGTAATAGTACATAACATTTTTATATTCCTAGGGTTCTTAAAATTGATCAAGGACAACAAAGTGATCCTATATGGGTTCTGTTTTTTTCCTTTTGAGGTATGGAACCCTAAAAATGTTTATAAAGCCACCAAAAACTATATATAATATTGCCATCAAAACTAAATTGAAAAACCAGGCAACACAAAATAACTGAGCTACCTAAATAGGTTATTTACGACACCAATTTAATAGACCATTCACCCTCATGGAATAGATATTGGAGGGTATTCAATTATATAATTTTCTCGTAACCTCATCTGTTTCGAGCGTGTTCGGCTCCTATAGTAATCGCCAATTAATTTTGTGAAACCCTTTCCAGTATGTGGAATAAAACGGGATACCCTAATAAAATACTGTTCTCGTTATCCTCTAAATTTTCACAAAGGAGGATAATATTGTTGCAAACAAGCAACGGGATCAGTGGGCTCTAGCACACGAACGTTCGTAGACGTAAATTCGAACGATTTTAAATTTGAGAAATTAAAAAAACTTTATTACAAAAAAAAAAAACACTACGAAGTGATAAATAACTTTTATTTCTGAAGTCGGAGTCTTTGGATCTATTTCAGTTTTTTGCCACCGACTTCCAAAATTAAAGTTATTTTTAATTAGTTTTTAAGTCGGTTGTTTTTTTTTTTTTTTTGTTAATTTTTTTTTTTTCACTTTACAGTTATGGTACCTACCCTACACCAATTCGTATGCCATTACTTGCTATGTCAACAACAGTGCCAGGAAGTATTATAACATCATCAAGATACACAAAGTGGATTAAATACGTATTATCTAAGCTAAATCAAAAACTACCCAAGAAAAGTTAATATTAGGTCTTTACGTATGAAATTGCCGTTCTGCAGTACTGGCCATTTCAAATCAAAATAATTTTTGTTTGGCTAAGAATTCTAATTTCAAATTAATTTTATTTTAAAAACGGATTTTTTTTCCTAAAGTAGTCATTTGTTTATTGATTAGTGTTACATTTTCATCGCATTTCAATCTTTTTCGTCATCATGGATACGTTAAAAATTCGAGTAATTATGGAATGTGAGTACCGTCGTGGCAGCAACGTGGCACAAGCGGCACGCAACATCAACGACGTTTACGGAGCTAACACTACAAACCAACGCACACTTGTTATTGGTTTGCTCGCTTCCGTTCTGGAAATTTCGACCTGAAAAATGAACCTCGCGGTCGTCCGAAGACTTTGGTCGACAATGACGAATTAAAGGCGATTGTGGAAGCTGATGATACACAATCTACGGCTGAATTAGCAGCAGCTTTCGACGTTAGCGTCAAAACAATATTGGTCCATTTGCGTCAAATTGGCAAGGTAAAAAAGCTTGACAAATGGGTGCCCCACGAACTCAATGATCGCCAGCGCGAAGTACGCGTCGAGACGTGCCTTGCACCGCTCAACAGACACACAAATGAAGGAATTTTGAACCGCATTGCGATGAAAAATGGATTCTGTTTGATAACCGCAAGCGCTCAGCAAGTTGGTTGGATCCTGGTTCAGCACCTAAACAATGCCCTAAACGAAAACTTACCCCTAGAAAAGTGATGGTCACTGTTTGGTGGTCTAGCGCCGGTGTGATTCATCACAGCTTCTTGCCAAACGGGGTGAGCATTACTTCAGATGTGTACTGTGAAGAACTGAACACAATGATGGAGAAGCCTGGCACATCTCCAACCAGCATTGGTCAATCGCTCGTCTCCGCTGCTCCTGCACGACAACGCGCGACCTCATACTGCACAGCAGACGGTCTCCAAGTTGCAAGAACTGGGATTGGAAGCTCTCCGTCATCCGCCCTACACACCAGACCTTGCGCCTACAGACTACTACTTTTTCCAGAATTTGGATAACTTCTTGGCGGGAAAAAAATTCAATACCCGAGAGGCAGTACAAAATGCCTTTGAAGAATTTGTTGCGTCCCGTCCAGCTGATTTCTTTAAGAAGGGCATCAATAAACTGCCACTGCGTTGGCAAAGATGCATTGATTGCATGGGTGATTACTTCGATTAATACAAATAAAAAATGCATGAAAAAAATTCGTTTCAATTTTTTCATACAAAACGGCAATTTCATAGGTAAAATTGATAATAACATAGGACGAGAACTTCCCCTACTAAATGAAAAAATTTTTTTTTCAAAATCGGTTTACAATAGACGAAAATATCGATGAAAATAAACAAAAACAAAAAACATACAGAAGAACCTCCTCCTTTTTTGAAGTCAGTTAAAAATTCGTTTCGCGCAAAATATTTACTTTAATTCAAGACTTATTTATAGCATAAGCATAATCAGCCTACAAAATGTGGCTAAGTTTTACTTTAACATCTTTCGAGTTGGGAGTCCATATTTTTATTAGGTATTAGACGCCTCCACGTAAAGTTTTAAAGTGCGGAGATAAATGGTTAACGAGAATAAAAAAATCAAAATCATAGAAATTTTGCAATATTTTGTCACTTTTGACATTTTCTCTATTCATTGAACGTTTCGTTTTAAGTAAGCACTAAAATGTTGTACTTCATAGTAATGATGAAATAAATACCTATATTTAGTTATTCAGATACGTTTATGCATATTTCATCCGCTCACGCGAGCGTGGTGTGAATCGGGTCCGTGGAATCAATTTACCTTATACAGGGTGTCCCGTAAATAAAGGATAACCTTTTAAGGGGTTGTTGTACTCATCATTATAAACAACTTTTACTTTAGGACAAACCTGAAATCACGAAAAAAAATTCAGCAGTTCCCTACATTTTGACGAGTTATGCGAAAATAAATGTAGGGAACAACTGATTTTTTTTTCGTGATTTCAGGTTTGGTCCCATAGTAAAAGTTGTTCATAATGATGAGTACAATGACTCTTTAAGAGGTTATCCATTATTTACGGGACACCCTGTATTGTACGTGGTGTGAGTTCTATACCAAGAATTTTTTTTATTGTTAACGTTGTTTCATCACTATTAAGTACTAATATCGAATTTTATGCATTTAATTTGATGCGTTATCTATTTTCGAACGATTTAAGATACGTCAACACTGACTGAGACTCGTCTATGACATTAAAAAAAAAATTTTTCTCTGACAAGTCATCGTTCGGTCGCTTGAGGGTGAAAGTGTTTTTTTGCGGCGTTCCCGCTCGCGTGAGCGGTCATTGTATTACCTATATTTCGCTGATTTAAATTAGTGCTATTAAATTAACATTTATAATAAATTACAATAGTCGGAATAGTCGGCAATGGTCGGTAAATTATTTTAAGATACATGAAACAAAACGTAATCGACGCCATTTTGTGTTGTTACTGTCACCGCTAGAATGACACTAGCGACACTAGCTTTGTCTCCGACAAGCTGTTTTAGGCCTTTCAGAATATATTAGGTTCAAAAACTGTCACAGAAAGTGTTATTTTAGAGCCGGAGGCGCGCAGGGAGTTCAGCCTCCGCCCGCTGTAATAAGTTGCTTGCGCCTTAAAGACGCTGTTACAAATGGGTAGCCAAATCATTACTTTTTTACACAAAAGTATGTTTATTAAATAAAATGCTTTGCATTCTTAAAATGTTTTTTGCCCGAATTGTTGTTAGATGTGCATGGTACGATTCTGAACTATAAATATAGTTTTAGATAGGTACATTTTCTCAATAAATGTACCGAAGTAAAAATTTTCATTCCGGATTTTCTGAAACTTTAGATTTTTTTTCTCAAAAACTAGTTGTATGCGCAGTGTAATATTTTGCGAAAGGGTTTACTCGAAGTCATCAACACGCTATAAAAATGTGAAGTTCCGAAACTTCACACTTGCGGGTGCTAAAGTACAGTGGAGCCTGTACGGGCCGTAATCCACCACGTGGGCGCAGTGCGGGTTGGTAGATGTCACATGTCTTCGAATTTTTGATTCTAGGACATGCCGGTTTTCTCACGTAGTTTTCCTTCACCGTTTTGAGAGCAGTGGTGATGAAATAATTTACACAAAGTAAAACGCCTGTCTGGATTCGAATCTACGACTATACAACTCGAAAGTCGCATCCGTTACCACTGGACCACCACTGCAAGGCTTATTTATAATTTGATATTTATTGTGCTTGTCGCAAAATTTTTAACCAATATGGTTATGTTATAAATACGGTATTTTACTTTAGACGAGAAAAAATCTAAAAATATATTATTTAGATAGCTTAAGCAAAAAGCAGTCGGAAAATGTTAGTTCATAAAATAACAATATCAATTTTAAATTAAATTCAAAGTTTTCCGTTTTTTTTTACATGAAAGTAGCCGCCATTTTACTACGTCATACGGATGTATAAATTAAAAAGTGTCAACTGTCAACTGATCAGTGTATGTAAAGTGTTTGTTTACTCAGCCAACTGACGTCATGGCCACAGAGCAATATGGCGTCCACTGCGTCCAGCGTTTTCGCGCGAAATTTGAAAATGTAAAATTTATATGCATTTTTATGGCACTTATCGATTGAATAAAAATTTTGTTTTTTTTGTGGCTTATTAGCACTAAAAAATCTAATTGAGACACTGTTCAAAAATGGGTGTAATACCCTATTATGTAAATACATATTTGCTATAGTCGCGACTCATATTGTGATCAACATACAACCTGACACTGACCTGCAAATTGATTTGAATTTCGCAGGCTACCACTGCGGATCCCCCTTAACTTAAACTGTACGACAAAACTCAAACTCAAACTCAAAGCATTTATTTCAAATAAACCAATTACAGGCACTTTTGAATTGTCAATGGGTCGGTCAGTCAGAAAGATGAAGCTAGTTGCCCATTCAAAAGCGTAGTAGATCCCTATGGAGAAGAACGGACAAGAAACTCCACGGACACTCTTTTAAATCATAATATTTTTACAAAATATTGGTTACATCGTTCATGTTGAAAATATATATGTGAGAACAATATAGAAAGACGTGCACGTTAAAAAGCGTCCGTAATAAAAAGATAAAAACTAAAACAACTAAATTAAATATTAAAATTAAAAATAAGCCATGGCAGCTAAGAGACGACCAGTCCCAACTGACGGCGCCCATTCACGAACATGACGCACATGACATGAGCTTAACTTACCTTTGAGACAGTGCGAGCTATACCAGAATAGCTTCTTTCTTCGTTTTCATGTGGTTAGTGACAACCTGGTGTCAGAGTTTTTATGCCACCAAAAGGCCTCAGACTTGGCTTCACATGCCGGCGAGAAATATCTCTAAGGCAGCCGGTTTCCTCACGATGTTTTCCTTCACAGTTTTTTAAGCGCGTGCCTGGGGTTCGAACTCAAGACCGCTTCGTAAGGATACGAACGAACTTTAGGTCAGTCAGCAGGAGCTGACTGACCTATAGTTCGTCAGTCAGCAATATACGTAGAGGGGCGGACTTACCAGATTGTGCAAGACGTAGCTACCCTGAAGTGTCAAAGAAGCATCAATAATGCAGTGTCATGCCAGGAGTGAAGCTTACCTATTCAGAATAATTCTTAACCAAACTAAGTTATTTTGCAAATCTATGCCTATTCGACCTTTAAACCGTAATTTATTTCGGGTTATAGCTTTTGTTTTAGGTAAACCATTACTCACACAGTTAATTACTACAAACATACCTAACAGCTTCATAACAAAATAGTTTATATGTTAGAAAAATAAACTGAGAATAAAGTAAACACACTGTTTCCAATTCTCCGCTTGAAGGAAAACAAAAACAATAGCCGTTGTTATTCTGTTATTATAATACAGTAAACAACAGGGGACTGATAATTTACACTTCTGTGAAATTATTAATTAATTTGGTCATGTTAATTTCATGCATCACATAATAATGTAAATAATTTAAAACATTACTCTGTATTCCCGAAGGATGAAATAGAGGTGTTCTGTGTTTCCCAATTCTGCCGGTGACGGTGTGAGATCCCATGTTACATATTAGACAACACTCCCTAGGGGTGAGCCTAATTCCGTTTAGCGGTTGTCACGACAAACTTCGGTTACTGAAAATTTTCTAAATAGAACTATAGGTACTCCATTTACAATAAGATTAGACATTTAGACAAACCTTTTTTACAGTCCGTTGAACCGATTTTGACTTCTATTCTATAGGCTTAATTCTTTTATAGGCGGTTTTTGGACGACTTTCAAGTGGCTTGAAACTGAAGCTAGAGTGCCCACGTTGAAATTCTAAATACCAGCGTTCTACAGTCCTAAGACATGGTGCTGCATCACTAAACACAGAAGTGATCTCCTCAAAGCACTGAAGTCGCGTTATTCTCCTTTGAAAGTTGTAGAAAATTATCGCACATATATTTTCCTTTGATATTTCAATTTTTACAACCGAC
Organism: Cosmia pyralina; assembly: GCA_946251885.1. Taxonomy (NCBI): domain Eukaryota; kingdom Metazoa; phylum Arthropoda; class Insecta; order Lepidoptera; family Noctuidae; genus Cosmia; species Cosmia pyralina. Next base: position 22,701,046 of record OX276346.1, read on the forward strand.
TTGTCACCTTTGAATAGACGCTACAATAAAACTATTCGACCGATCAAAAAACATTCTTTTGTTTTCGAATTCTAAATTAAAAAAGATGAAAAAGCCGTATGTTTTTTTTTTAATAATTACGGGAGGTTTGCAGACGACACGACTTAAAAGGCAGCCCTCGTATGTATGTTTATATTCTGTAAATCATGGTGGAAACCGCATTAAAATCTGTTGCATAGTTTAAAAGTACAACGCGGTCATACAGACAGACAGTTTATACTCGTAGATATCGAAAACATTTTTTGAGCAAATGCTGCTGAAACTGCTTGAATAAGTTCCTTCAAATTCAAAAGAAAAACTATGTTCTATTTATTTTTGTTTTATTTGAAAAACGATTCCTTGTCTTGTCCATCCTCCGCGATTATTATGAGTTGTAGTATCTTTGCGTACTGCTTGAGTTTGAATTCAATCTCCGCTACCCCTAAGCTACACTTCTGGACACATCTTTTGGCCCACCTTGTATTTTCAGTTTCGTTTGGTCCTAGCTAAAATTTTATATTAAACCGAGCAAAAAGTTTTTATGCAGTTTTGAACCTGGCACATTCACAATTTCATTCAAAAGTCTTTTTTGAATTTCGAACACAGAATTTAAAGAAACAAAAGACAATTTGGAGCCTGTTTGTTGATATCAAACAATCGAATACTAAGAAAACTTGGTTTTATTGGTTTACTTGGATTTAATTCTTGAAAAAGTGATTGATATCTTTGGTTTTGCAACAAACATTACTTATTCTTAACATTAAGATGAGGTTCTATCAATAATCTATGGATACTTCACCTGAAGTCGCCGCCCAAGCTGTGGCACTTATTCAGGTCGGACACAGCCAAAGAAACGTGAGTGCTCAACTTAATTTAACTCGATCTGCGGTCCGAAATGTTTATCGGAGGTACCTAGAGACTGGCGGCTTTGTTCGTCGCCAAGGAAGGCCACAATCTCGGGTCACAACTGAAAGGCAGGATCGATTCATCGTAACGACCAGCTTGAGAAATCGTCACCTTACCTCCATTGAGATACAAAACCAACTTCGCGACTTCCACGGAGTATCTGTGAGCGCTCGAACTGTTCGGAGAAGGTTAAAAGAACGCGATATGGTACCACACAAGCCAGCTAATGGCCCCAAACTAACGCGAGCCCACCGAACAGCGCGCCTTCATTTCGCACGCAGTCATTTAAATTGGACACAGCAAGATTGGAGCCGTGTACTCTTTTCTGATGAGTCTAAAATTGTGTTACATGGCAATGATGGTAGGAAGAAGGTCTACCGACGTAAGGGAGAGCGTTTCGCACAATGCTGCTTTGAAGAGAGGGTTGCTTATGGCGGTGGCTCATGGACTGTCTGGGGCGGTATATCCGCGAGCGGCAAAACTCAACTTGACGTTGTTACAGGACCACGGCTGCCAACATTAAATGCTGAAAGGTACATTCGTGAGTGCTTAGAACCTCACGTGATACCATACGCGGACTATGTGGGCCCAAATTTCCTTTTTATGCATGATAATGCAAGAGCCCATGCGGCCGGCATCGTCAGGGAATATCTTCGGGATGTGAACATCACAGTTATGGACTGGCCAGCCAGAAGCCCAGACATGAACCCCATTGAGTACATGTGGGACGAGCTAAAAAGACGTGTTAGGGCTCGTCAGCCAGTTGCCCAGACGATGCAGGAGTTGAAAACTGCCATAGAAGAGGAATGGGAGATGATCCCTCAAAATTTCATAGAGCGGTTGATAAACTCTATGCCTAATCGTATGAGAGCTGTGGTAGATGCCCATGGAGGCAACACGCGTTATTAAATTAAACCTTTATTTGATAAAACATGTTTTTTATTCAAAAATCAATTGCCTTTAACAAGGCGCATATCCGACTTGTTAGGCGTAGCTCCATGTCGTATGGTATTCTGAATTCAAATTTAAAACAATACGATCGAAAAAGATGGTAAAATGTATCAGGTTTAAAACTGCATCAACAGTTTTTGTTCAATCTAGCAATCATATTTCGGTAGGGGCCATCGAAACCTAAACTCTAAGGTGGGCCAATAGATGTGTCCAGAAGTGTAACTTGTTAGCTTTGTTAGGCTAAACTATAAACATACATAGTGAACTGTCGCAGTTAGTTTACTTTGAGTTGTGGGAAGAATATTTGTGTGTAAGTAGTGTAGTTGTTGTAGTGTGTGTTTTCTGAACTGAATAAAGTATTTTTTTTTTTAATAGGTTCAAAACAAGATTTTAGGTTAAGCAGAGCTGTACTTATTATAGTACACCCACATTTTGCCAGTTATTTTTTATGTCCCATGTAACAGGGCGAGCCTATTGCCATCAACCAGGTATAAATCGAGATTCCGGGCCGCTACGGAGAAATTCCAGATGGATAAACCCAATAGCACTGCCCAACCCGGGAACCGAACGCAGGACTTCATGCTCAGCATTAGCACTTGTGATCTAGTGGTGTCAGGTGCCAGAAACGAATTCTCTCAACGGCTAGACTGTATCTACGAACAATTTACTGCAGATGGTAGATGGCAGCCTTGTCCGGACTATATTTTTCAAACTCAAAATCAAACTCAAAGCATTTATTTCAAATAAACCAATTACAGGCACTTTTGAATTGTCAATGGGTCGGTCAGTCAGAAAGATGAAGCAGGAATTCCAAAGCGTAGTAGGTCCCTATGGAGAAGAACGGGCAAGGAACTCCACGGATACTCTTTTAAATCAAAGTATTTTTACAAAATATTGGTTACGTCATTCATGTTGAAAATATACATGTGAGAACAATGTAGAAGGACGTGCACGTTAAAAAGCGTCTGTCCATTCACTGAAGCTCATCGTCATCACTATTCAAAACTTCTTGTTAATGTCTATCACGCCTTATTAGATTGTTAAGAGAACAATTTGTCTACTGCCACTCACCGCCTTGACTTCATTTTATTGTAATTAACACAGCCATTAATCTAAAAGCGGTGACACTCCACAGATTGTGCAGATTACACGGCTTACAGAGCGATGAGAAAAAAGACTTTTTATTGAAATTTATTCACTAAGTAATTTAAGGTGCTTTGGCTTTCAATTTGGTGGTACTCCTGGAGACTATTTTTGATACAATACTGGAGAGATGACAGGTCATTTATCACGGTCAAGTAGGACATGCTATGGGTAAAAGGAGACGTAAATTGTTTTTGAGAAGATACTGATGTTGGCTTGAAAGAGGGTACAGGTGGAGAATACTGTACCCTCTTTCAAGCCAACTCCTGAAGCTCCTGCCAAGGTCGCGGGTTGTTCGAAAGAGATACCGTGGCCCTGGCACAGGCGAATGAAGAAACACGGGTGGGTTTTAGTCAGTAAAAGTCTGACACGCCCAGAGCGGGACAAGTCATTTGACGGTTTCCCATCCACAAAAAAAAAGGTGGAGCATACTAACATTTAGTGCTAGCTAGGACCTATTTAATAAACGCGACAATGACAGGTGATAGGTGACAGGTGACAATCCGACAATTTGTCAATTTTTTGTTTAAAAAAATACAACCGACTTCCAAAAACAACACCACAAAGTGAAAAATAACTTTAATTTCGGAAGTCATTGTTTGATTAATTAGTATTTTACGTTTTATGCTACCGACTTCCGAAATTAAAGTTATTTTTCACTTTGTTGTGTTGTTCTTGGAAGTCGGTTGTATTTTTTTGTAAAAAAAGTTTTTATTTTTCACTTTTTAAATGTGGTACCTACCGCACACAAATTGTAATACCTACCTGCAAAACAAACTAGAACATCATCCATATAAAAGTGGGGAAAAAATACGTATTATTGAAGCTAACTCAAAAACTACCAAAGCAAAGTTAATAAAATGTATATGGTATGGGTGGTCCCATACCATATACAATTTACTAACTTTACTTTTAAGGTAAGGTAACTTTGAGGAATACCCTCTCGAATAAAATAAAAAAAATTCAAATCGGACGATTTTGTAAGAAGTTATGCGTTATCAACTTATGAGTGATGGGCTGAGCGTCCATCGCATAAACTCATCACTCATAACTCATCCACAGCTTCAGCAGTAGAGGATCCCACCTATCCCACCGCAACAAATATATTTGATTTGATTTGATTAATTAAAAAAAAGGGTTGAATAGATTACGACAGCAGAGGTCACGCTGCAGTCTGTAGGCATTTCATAAAACATCAAGGTCTATTTTTGCTGTGACAGTTAGATAGTTTCAACCTTAGTGTAGTTTCAATTAAGTGCGCATTTTTGTTCAAAGTGGTAAAGCAATTATGAGGTCGACGATACACTCGAAATTGTGTGGTTTAAAGGCCAGCGCACATCGGCGGACAGCGGGATATGGAATTTTAAATTTACCAATGTAAATTCGTACGTATCTAATGGTAGCAAGACATCAGGCTGGTCCAAATAGAGACGTCAAAAGGAAAAATCTGAATTCTTCATACCCAGGGGTATTTGGAAATACCCCATGTATGTTCCGCGATTTTTTGTAGATTACGAGTTATTTTTGTTTTTGTAATTATTTATAGTTTTCTGCCAGTGGAGCTTCAAAAATTAAAAAAAAAAAATTAAAAAATTAATTTACTTATGTAATTGTATATTCATTAAAAATGGAAAAATAAATTTACTTAAAAAAAAATTAAAAACCAACTTCAAAACCAAAAACGAAGAAAATAACTTTCATAAAACAGCTTCTGAAGTCGGTGTCTTCAATTCTTCAATGCGCTTTAGCATGACATCGACTTCGCAAGTGTTTTATGAAAGTTATTTTCTTCGTTTTTGGTGTTGAACTCAGTTTTTACTTTGTTTAAAGAATTTTTTTTTGTAGAGGATATGCAGGTAATTAAACTTCTATAATATTATTGGAATGCAAAGCTATTAATAATGTTATTACCTATGATAGTTAAGGTGCTAATATTAGCTATTAAACCGGGACCTATTAGGCTATTAGCCAGGTTTAATGGCTAGATAAATTCAGCAGAGATTTCGTCGGGTCGTATAATTATGGCAAGGAATATTTCATCTCCTTTCTACCCATTAGTAAGATAGGTAGCTATAGACCTAAGGATGACTGAGACAGGTTCTATACTATAATTATATTAGGTCGGGGAAAAAGTTCCTTCGTGTTTAATAGACAAAATCAAGACTTTTTTTTTCATACATTTGATTACAATAATATGTGCCATTTGCCAAATAGGTCAATACTGTTTTGTGGTCAACCACTAACTCTTTAGCTATGTCGTAACTATTAATGTGCCGCCGATCTTGCTCCACTTTTTCAAAAGTGCATTGACTTTATCCGCAACAGGGCGCCCAGAGGCGACCAGAGCGATCTGCATCTTTGACATCAAAATTCCCGGACTGAAAACGCTTGAACCAATTTTGTGCTACTCTTACTGACACTGCAAAGGAGCTCGTGGCTAAGTAATAACAGATGCATGGGTCGATCCACCACGTTAAGCTACCGGGTTTGGTCCGTGGATGGGTGACCATCTTTACATACCGAGACTACTCCGTGCCTCGGAAAGCTCGTTAAGCCGTTGGTCCCGGCTGTCATTCGTGGATCTTAGACAGTCGTTACGGGTCATCAGACGCCCGAAAGTCTGACAACCAGTCTTATCAAGGGGTATCGTATTACCCAGTCACTGGGTTGTTGAGGTCAGATAGGCAGTCGCTTCATGTAAAATACTGGTATTCAGCTGCATCAGGTTAGACTGGAAGCCGACCCCAACATAGCTGGGAAAAGGCTAGACAGATTATTTCTTACTGACACTGCGTTAAGTCCATAAACGTCACAAATTTTTTTCGTAGCTTGTGTTGCATTTTTCCTATTTTTGTAATTTAAATCTTCAAAATTTATCAAACTTCGTTAGATTCACTCATTTTGGCGGACAGAAAAATAATTGAAAAATGGCGGGAAATCGTTTATACTTTTTCTTTTTTAAAATATCATCTATTTATTACTATCAAAACCAGCCAGATAGAAACAGTACAGCTAAAGAGACTTTACTACAACCTTATACCAATAAAAACGAAAAAAAATTTTCCCCGTCTGGTATAGGTATACATAGCGTATTTCTACAACGACTTTCAACAAGATTTTCATCAGCTTTTCGGTAGCTTATGCCAATCTAATGTATTTTTGACTTTTCCATCATCATTATCGTTTATATGTCACTTATTTAAGACCCTCAGGTGTACTGATTTAAGCAATTTTACGCCAATTATGTAGCAGTTCAACAGTGTTCGTTGACAGGCTAATATTTTCATTACTAGCAAATTAATCTGCGTAGTCTTTTCCCAACTATGTTGGGGTCGGCTTCCAGCCCAACCGGATGCAGCTGAATACCAGTATTTTATATGAAACGACTGCCAATCTGACCTCCAGAACCCATTAATTGGGTAACACGATATCCCTTGGTAAGACTGGTTGTCAGATATTCGGGCTTCTGACGACCCGTAACGACTGTCAAAGGACCACGAAGACAGCCGGGATCAATGGTTTAACGAGTTTTTCGAGGCAGGGAGGGATCTTGGTATGTAAAGATGGTTACCCATCCACGGACCAACCGCGGCAAGCGTAGCTAAACCTGATGGATCGACCCGTGCGGCTGTTATTACTTAACCACGAGCTCGTTACTAGCGTCCATAAAAATCCCTCCGAAGTCTGTCGCTCCCGAGGACTATAACAGCCTTTCAAATATTAAATAAAAAATAGCACGAATATGCAAGACAACTTCTGCAAGAATATTCCTACAAATGTTACAGTAACTTGCAAATTAATATAGACATAAACTTGCAAGTAAGTATTGGATATTTTCTAAGTTAAACAACTTATCCTGTAATAAGAGAAAACCTAACAATAGAAAGCCAACTTGTTGCTCGCTATTGTTGCGTAATAACGATATTACATGCCTAAAACTTCATTTAGTATATTGCGAGGCTAGAATTTAGTCTACGCTAGTTCCTTTGGGCCCTACAATACCCACCTGCCTCCCTATTAATAATTATGTTGCTATTAGTACTATGAAAATAAGTCCAAGATATGACTAGGTATGTAGGTACCTGCCAAACTTAATTATAAAGATCAGAAACATACATAACGCTTACATAAAAAAAAACGTATAAAAAAAAATATGCAGGCAGGCCTAGAAACGCTGGCACGACGACCTAGAGTCGTTCTTGAGTGATTGGCTGGAAAAGGCAGCCAAGTTACAAAATAATTATCTATTGTTAATATTTACTAAAACCTTCCTGAAACTATGTAGATGACGGCAGTGAAATAATCGTCAAAATTGGTTCATTAGTTTTGAGAAAATCGCGGACATACAAACATACATACATACGGGTCGAATACAGAACCTCCTTTTTTTTAATTCGTTTAAAAATATATTATGTATACAGGGCGTCCCACGACTTTGCCACATGGAGGGAAAGTAGGTAAGTACCTACAATACTGTAGATAGAAAAATTAACTGAATGAAGACTTAATTTTTATTTTAAAAACACTACGAACTGCAGTTTTTTTTTTTTAAATAAAAAAAATAAATCAACATTCAGTTCAACACTTCGAACTGCATTGAGAGGCTCGTGCCTAAGTAATAACAGCCGCACGGGTCAATCCATCAGGTTAAGCTACGCTTGCCGTGGTTGGTCCGTGGATGGGTGACCATATTTACATACCGAGACTCCTCCGTGCCTCGGAAAGCACGTTAAGCCGTTGGTCCCGGCTGTCAATCGTGGATTTGGACAGTCGTTACGGGTCGTCAGAAGCCCGAAAGTCTGACAATCAGTCTTACCAAGGGGTATCGTATTACCCAGTTAATGGGTTGTGGAGGTCAGATAGGCAGTCGCTCCATGTAAAATAATGGTATTCAGCTACATCCGGTTAGACTGGAAGTCGACCCCAACATTGTTGGGAAAAGGCTAGGCAGATTGATTGACTACGAACTGCATTCAAAGAATTTTAGGAACCGGGAATCGAACCCGCTAAATGTAAAAAAAAAACTGTAATTTTACTGTACCGAAAGGTTCAATCTTATACATTTATTTCTTCTAAATAACTAGCATCTTTTTAGATGCTACGTTATTTAGAAGAAATAAACATATTATTATTATATTATTTTTTTTATTATCTTTATTCTATTTTATTTTTTTATTTTTAAAAGAAATACCATAAAATTTAGAAGAAATAAATGTATATAATTGAGCCTTCCGATCGGTACAGTAAAATTATAGGATTCCCGGTTCAGATAGGCGATTATTTAAAATTCTCTGAATGCAGTTCGTATTTTTTTTTTTTTTATAAAAATTAAGTCTTCATTCACTATTTTTTTCTATCTACAGTATTTAAGGCACTTTCCCCTAATGTGGCAAAGTCGTGGAACGCCCTGTATAAAAGTCGCCTTTTGAAATAGGTAACTAATTTAAATTTGTATTTCTTAACTTTTTGGATTTTTATGGTTTTATTATGAAGAAAACGAATTAAAATCTTGTTTTCGCAGTAGGTAAAGTTTGTTCGTTTTTAGCAGAAGGTATCCCATAATAAAGCAATAAAAATACATCATTATTAGCATAGTAAAGAAATTATTTCTTTGTTCAATAAATGCGAAATTTTTCGAGGAAAGATTTTGTAAGTCAGCCTCCCTGAAAACTGAACCTCGTATCACATCAAAGTTCATAGGACTTTTCCGCTTTCATAGTTTTCTGAGCTTGAAAACTTTTGCTGCCGTTCACCTTCCAACCTACTTTAAAAATTTTTATACTTTAATATAAGTACCTATATCATACACTTAAAGGCCAAAAAGATTTTTTTTTAAATTATGTTTTTATTTATTTTATAAAATATGATATTGACGGAGCGCAGGTGCTGATGCAGCAATAATGGTTCTGAGCAAACAAACTGACTCGTAAAACTCAAATGAATGCTACAGTCGATTTTACTAAGGGACAATTTCACCAAACTGTTTTTAAACAGACATTAGTAAACCAACCATTAAAATAAGCATCAATGTTAATGGTATTTACGTTCGACCAGAATTAAGACATTCTTACTTACTTTCTAGACTTTTATGAGATACTTACTTACTTTCCAGACTTTTAAGACATACTTACTTTCCAGTTTGAGTTTTTAGGACAATATTGTATCTGTGTTACTAGCTAGTTTTAAATGTAATCTGTGGAGAACGTAGTGAGAAGCATAAATAAGCATGGGTGGTGGTTAAATGTAATATTTAAGCTATTTTGTATGTTTGTTATTGTGCTACTGTTTGTGTTAAATAAATAAATAAAATAAAGACATTTAATCATGGATTAGCGCATGGTGAAACACTCTGTACTCTTATGTCCCGTTAACATTTTAACAGAAGATTAAACTAAGTAACATGGTATGGTGAAACTAGGTCTCAAGGTCTACCTACGTATTATCAAATTCCATCCCACAACGTTCTAATCGAGACAAAGTCATTACCATCTCTCTATAACGACAAGAGCCATTATAAAGACATCTATTAAGTGGCCATGTAGTTATAATTACAGCCGCTTAATGTCACACGACGCCTATTATCATATTAAGTACCTACCAAACCATTAACCCCAGCTCAGGCGTCATCGGCTTTAATTAATTAATTATTGCCAGCTTCTAGTTAAACACAACATACTCCATTTACTAGATACACAGATACGTAAACCGTAAAGTGAATGCAAAAACGGAAAAAACTAAAAGAGATTTTGGGATTCAGTTTAAACCCCACGGGGAAAAGTAACGTTAGGATAATTATTTGAAATGGTGAACTGGAAGGTTTTTTTTTTCATAAAACAAAAAACAACCCCAATGTTACTTTTTTGATGTGTAACATCTATCCTTTCGCTTTCCTGCAATCTGTGGGAGTGATTTCGTGAAAAGGGACGGAAGTGATGGAAGTGTGTAGTATGAAGTGAAAATATTTTTTTTAAGTTTTGAGTGACTGATTGAAATGTTGGTTGTTTGGTATGGAAATGGAAAGTACTTTTACCAAGGTGTGATGTCAGATGTTACACATCGTATATACGACTACTGTAAGCCTCGCTCGTTTTTTAGGGTTCCGTACCTCAAAACGAAAAACGGAACCCTTATAGGATCGGGTGCGTCTCATAGCATATAAAGATAGTTGGTATATGTTCATTTCAATAACGTTCACAAGATGTAATAAACGTGAGATATACTAACTGTTGATATAGGTTTAGGTTAGGTTAGAACAGTGACCATTAACGCGAAGGCGAGTGAGCGAAGCGAGCGTGCCGCGGGAGCGGCCGCCGAGCGCCAGATACTCTCTTTTGTTGGTGAATCATTTGGGTTAGATGAGGCGGTGAATGTCTCGTATATTAGACGATGAAAGCTTTTGCTTTGTGTTTTTTACTAGGCGTTTTATCATATTAGGTTTAATAGGTTTTATGTCTTTTGAGTGGTATATCAAACGATTTTATATTCAATGTATGTTATGCTTATAAAAATAAGTTACTTTAAAATGATATCAATCGTTTATAATATTAACTGATCATTATATACAATAAAATTATAGATTCAGTTGTTATATCTTGTAAATATTAGAGATTTTGTAATTATATGATATATTACTTACCCTATAGGATCACTTCGTTGTCCGTCTATCTGTCTGTCTGTCAGTCTGTCAAAACCTTTTTTCTTAGGAAAGCGTGGAGGTATCAAGTTGAAATTAATATCACATGCGTAGCTTGTAGTCCTTCAGAAAGAAAGAAAGAAAGAAAGAAAATACGTTTATTTGCGGTAAACATGACGCAAAGGACAAAAAAAAATAAAATAAGCAATGTAGAAAGCAAGTTTTGGGGAAAATATGCGTCACATCTACGCAAAACGGCTACCGCTCAGCATAATGCCGCGACCCCATGCGAAACGGAGCCCCAGCGCTGGTTTTCAGCGATAGCCGGCGTTGACGCGATGACGTCGACCGGTGCAGCATATAATAAATATTATGCAATTAAAAAATAAATAAAATATAAAGTTAATTCTATAGGTATAGATAAAATATACAGAAAATGACAATATTCCCGCATTCCGCTCCGCGACAGCACCAGAGTTCTAAAAAAATCAAGCTTCTAAGTCAACGTAATAAAAAAATACAGCTATTTTTAACCGACTTCAAAAAGGAGGAGGTTATCAATTCGTCGGAACCTTTTTTTTTTTTTTTTTTTTTTTTATGTATGTTCCCCGATTACTCGAAGATGGCTGGACCGATTTGGATTATTTTTTTTTGTTTGAAAGGGTATACTTCCCAGATGGTCCCATGATCATCAAGTCAGGATCTGATGATGGGATCCTGGAGAAATAGAGAGAACTCTTCGAATTTTATAGGCACACTTGAAGCGATTTGGATAGTTTTTGGAAGAGTACTTTCTTGGAGTGGTCCCATTTTAATTTGGTGAAGATCTGATGATCTACTTCTGAGATAGGCAACGGAACTCCTCAATAAATGATAGCATATGGACTGGGATTACTGAAATCTCATGTCTGTTTGTTGTTCACACCAGTTCATAACATAACATCACGCCAGTACGCTGTGAAGGGGTAAGCACATGTGAACCACTAAAAAGTGAAAAATAAAAACTTTTTTACAAAAAAATACAACCGACTTCCAAAAACAACACTACAAAGTGAAAAATAACTTTAATTTCGGAAGTCGGTGGCAAAAAACGAAAATACATTTAACTAGACACCGACTTCCGAAATTAAAGTTATTTTTCACTTTGTAGTGTTGTTTTTGGAAGTCGGTTGTATTTTTTGTAAAAAAGTTTTTATTGCGATTACAATGTTAAGTTTGTTTTTGGGATAAATTCTTTTCAACTACGGAACCCTTCATTGTGCGTGGTCTGACATGCACTTGGCCGGTTTTTTTTAATAAGAAATGTCTGTTCATAAAAATACTGAAATCTATATTTATTGCTTTAACACGCTCACTGTGGACATTATTTTCAAAAACTTTCAGTGTGGGCAATAAGGCTGATCTTCCCGTGCGTCATAAGGTTCGTCGAAGACGCTATATGGCATTGGTCCCATAAAATTCTTATTTCTAAGCGAAAACACATAAATGGATGTTTGTTATGACCATGCACGTTGTTAAAGTTGAATGTATTTACAATTTACTAGCTTCGCCCCGGTATTCAGATGTTAGATTAGGAGAAAATCAAGAAAATATATAAAGGGCACTTAGACCTTTTGCTGCACTGAATACATGTACATTACAGGGCAAAAATAGTGATGGGACACAAATCACCGACTCATTTAGCCGACAAAATTATTTCGTTCCAAACCCTCATAATTGATCTCAAAATTAGTACTTAGGTATAATGTATACCTCAAAAATGTTACCTATCCACGAGGCACTGTTAAAATAAGTACTTAAGATTTAACCTAATTAGTAAGTAACAATCGTTAATATGGTATAAATCCTACACTTTTTAAAAATAAACCATCCATTACTTGGTACTTTCAATTTCAACTCTTCGTTTCGCAGCCGTTTTGATTTTCTACGTCTGGTGCACTGCTTTCTGGGGCCTATTTAATAAGAAACCGGCCAAGTGCATGTCGGACTTCGCACATTTAAGGTTCCGTACCAAATCTGATTTATCAATATATTGGTATTAGTTAGTAAAATATACGTAATAATAAATATTATCACCAAATTTCAAGTTCATAGGTCAATGAGAAGTTAAAAAATTCTTCGTAACAAAATTTTGTAAAAAAATGCTGACTTTGGTGGCTTCTCATTTCTTTGTTAAACAACGACACCTCACTCGATGAGGTAGATCAAATTTTTTTTTCGCGCCTCCCTTTAACTTTTGGGGGGGGGGGGGCTTGAAAACATTTCAAAATATATGCTTACAATTTGTATGGCTTTGGGCCTACAAGATGCTTATACTATAAAAATTTGTAGACTGTAGCTCCAACCGTTTGGCTGTAAAACCTATGTGACAGACGACGGACAGCACACGTGAGTGACAACAATATTATACGGCTCCGTTTGGATCCTTCGGGAACGGAACCTTAAAAAACGACAGACGACAGGAGACAGGTGACAATCCGGCCATTTTGTTAGTTTTTTTTTTCATAGTTTTCTGCTTTCCCTTGAGTGTCACATGATACCGCATAGGTTTATGTCAATGTGTGCTCGAATGTCAACCGAACCTCATAGGTTCACAACTACTGTCAGCCCGCGGTCGCCATTGGACGATGGTATTTTACGTATATTGTATCACTACATATTATAAAACAAAGTCCCCCGCCGTATCTGTATGTGTGTATGTTCTCGATGATCTCAAAAACTACTGAACGGATTTTCATACGGTTTTCACTAATGAACGGAGTGATTCATGAGGAAGGTTTAGGTGTATAATTCATTGAGGTTTTTTGTAAATTGGCTGAAATATAACGATGATTGTCGAAGTTGTCGAAAAAAATCATGGTGACTGGGAGCGTTACTGGCGTGCGCGACCTCCACGCGGGCGAAGCCGCGGGCATAAGCCAGTATATTATATATTTTATATCTGACTGCAAGCGCTTTTCCTTATGAACCTATGTGGATCATGCGACACTCAAGGACAGCATCTGTCGTGAAAATGTGACAAACATGTAATTTTTTGACAAATATCGTATTGTTTATTTGACAGCTAGATTAATTAAGACCCTGGCTGTCAGTGTCACCTTGCCAGACTGGCTAAATATTTTCTAGTAAGTAGGTATTCCTGAAACTTCTTTCCTTACTTTACCTACATTGGTATAATCATGATCAATTATGTCACATCCGCCATCTTTATTTCCTCACAATGTTTATCCGGAAAATGGGGGACACGCATTCCCTTTAGTGAGGCATAAAATTTATAGCTACCAGTTCAAAGCAAGGGCTACACAGCGAGCGAAGCTAACAAAGCTTAGTTGAGTTTATAAAGCTGAGACGTCTTCTCATAGATTGAATTACACCACCAACAAAGAGCTAAGCTCAGTGAGCTTTACTAACTGTGAGCCTGCTATATAACTGCTAAGCTAAGTGAACTCTGTCTCCCTTCTTCTCGTCTTCTCTCGCGTCAAAATATTCCCGACATCTTTAATTTTGTGTCGTCAAAATATTCCCTACATCTTAAATCTTTGTGTGAAACTGGACAACAGCAACCTCTTAAGGGGTACTCATCATTATGAACAACTTTTACTATAGGATCAAACCTGAAATCGCAAAAAAAAAAAATCTGCTGTTCAGTACATTTATCTACAACAAACTCGTCAAAATGTAGGGAGCAGCAAATTTTTTTTTCGCGTTTTCAGGTTTTATCCTATAGTAAAAGTTGTTCATAATGATGAGTACAACAACCCCTTAAGAGGTTGCTGGTGTTTTACCAAAATAACCCTGTACATTTAGCTCACATAACTTAGGGCAAGATCAATCTGCCTAGCCTTTTCCCAACTATGCTGGGGTCGGCTTCCAGTCTAACCGGATGCAGCAGAATTCCAGTATTTAACATGGAGCGACTGCCTATCTGATCTCCACAACCCAGTTACTGGGTAATACGATAACCCTTGGTAAGACTGATTGTCAGACTTTCAGGATTCTGACAACCCGTAACCACTGTCAAAGATCCACGAATGACACCCGGGACCAACGGCTTAACGTGCATTCCGAGGCACGGAGGGGTCTTGGTATGTAAAGATGGTCACCCATCCACGGCAAGCGTAGCTTAACCTGATGGAACACCCGTGCGGCTGTTATTACTTAACCACGAGCTCCACAACATAGGGCAAAATCAATCAAAAATTCTAAACACGTACTATCGAAGAAACTTCTATCTGACCAATTTGAAAACAAATTCTCCTACACACGATGACCGCGTCTGTTAGGAAGCTTTACTATAGCGGCCGAGCGCTGCAAGCAAGAACAATCCTTACGGTGTATAGATGTAAGTTTCCTCGATAGTACCTAATTTGGCTAAGCATTATTCATGTCACTGTCGGGCAAACAATAAGTGCAAAATTGAAACGGGAACATAAGCCAAAGTACAATGCTAAGGAACGTTTATCAATCTCGGCCTTAGCACGGCTCGCATACTGGTTATACGCTAAGCTACGGCAGCTTAGCAAAGATAAGTAAAGCTTAGTTCGCGCTGTGACCTGCTCTTAAGACATAGAACGTCGGCGCCCGTTCATTTCAAGTTAGATGAGTTCCCTGAGAGTTCACTTTAAATAAAATTAAGTATTCATCTCGTGTGATTTAGCTAAAAGCGTCAAACATTAATTTATTAACTCTTCTGCTTTGTGGGATGTATAAAGGTAGCATGTCTTTCGTTATTGTAATTAATATAGAGTATCGGCTTATGTATTTGAGAATGAAAATAAATGATAATAAAATAATAATAATATAATAAATATAAATAATAATAAAGATAATAAATGGTGTTTGGAATAAAATGTTTATTTTCATGTAATTTTAAAATTTTGTGCAACAATGAGTGGTCTAACTTGCAACATAAATAAATAAATAAACATATTACATAAGGATTATGTGGAAAGGTAAGGTGGTGGTTAAGGTATATCTTTTTTACGAGGATTATAATCTTTCGTATAAAACTGCGCCTCATTGGTCTAGTGGTCACACACGCTACTGCTGAGCATGAGGCCCTGGGTTCGATTCCCTGGTTGGACAAAGTGTTATTAGGTTGTTCCATTAGGAATATCTCTGCAGCAGCCCGGAGTCTGGATTTGTGTCCGGTTGGAGGAAAACATGCGTGATGTTATACAAGGTGTAGTATAAATAACGCACAACCACTTAAGGAGTCATTGTACTCATCATTATGAACAACTTTTTTGGGACCAAACCTTGAAATCACGAAAAAAAATCAGCAATTCCGCTGTTCTCTACATTAATTTATGTTCGCATAACTCGTCAAAATACAGAGAACAGCTGATGTTTTTTTTGTGCGATTTTAGGTTTGGTCCTGTAGATGTTCATAATAATGAGTACAATGACCCCTTGAGTGGTTGTGTGATATTTAAATTACACCTTGTATAAAACAACATAAAAAATCGAATATGAAAGCTTCCTAGCTCATTGGCTAAAATCCATGCCTCTTACTAACGCTACACAGAATAATTCCTCCTTAGTTATCTTACATCAAGGACTATTAATCATTCAACAAGTTTTGTCACCTACCCTCAGCCACAAGCATTACAATTAGATGTCAACATTAACCTAACATTAACTATAATATTATTATCATCTTGACTTGTCATACTCATTGTTAAGTTCATTAACATTTATCACATAGCACCATACTATTCAGTAACTACCATATCAGTAATATGGCACACTAAGGTTGGGTTGCACCAAGGGCTAGGTTATAGTTTCCGTTAAGTCACATAACAACAGTCAACAGCAACACAACAGCGCAATAACAACAACAGGGACAACAACAACAAGAACAACAGTCAGTGAACAGCAGGTAGTCATTCTAAAATGACTACCTGCTGTTGCACCGTCATGTCAAATGTAAAAGATAAAATTCGGTGCACGGACATGACATTCGACGCGTCTGACAGAAGTGACAGATATTTAACAATAACTTTAACCAGCGAAGCGTGGGCGGTTAAGGTTACAGTTAAAGTTATGACGTCAGCTAACAAATTGTCAAATGGAAAAACCCATTTTTTGTCTAACAGGAACTTTAACAAGGGTGGGTTGCGCTATCTTACTTTAACTATAACAAACATCGAACTGAAGGTGTGATGTTTGTTACAGTTAAAGTAAGATGGTGCAACCCACCCTATGTTTAAGTTAGTTAGTTAGTTGTAAGTTAGTTGTAAGTTAGTTTTAGTCTAAGGGTGAGAATAGAGTAGTCTCGGTAGTCACCCCCTTTTTAGTCATATCGTCTTTCACACAGTCCATCCATCGTTCATCAATGAAGCCTGGGTAAAAAAAAAAGAAATTCTATTTAGTCCGTCAATCAGATGATAAAAAAAATATTAGACACGTATTTTTTGCTTTATCATTATTAAAAAAAATTACGAAGTAATCTTATAAGGGTTCCGTTTTTTACTTGTGAAGTACGGAACCCTAAAAATTACTTAGATAAAACGCATTAAAGTTGGGGAGTTGGCTCGCTATGTCATCACTATATCAAACTACATATAAAATCTAGCAAGGAGCAACTTCATGCCACATTTTAATTATCGCCGTAATCTTTAAAAAAAAAAGAAAAAATACGTGTCCAATATTTTTTATCTACATGACGGAAAAAATAATTGTCATCGTCCCTATTGTTTTGTGAGATATCACTTGAAATGTATTCAAAAAACAAGATGGCGTCAATAGTTCCGATTTTGGCAACGCGCCAAAATAACCTCGTAGCGCTGTAGAACCTTGTCTGTAATACTGATGCAAATGGTGACGTCAAAGATGTGATTTAATACATCAGTGGGGTTCTTTACCGGAAGCTTCGCCGCGTTTGTCACTTGTCAAACTCATCTTGAACAACCAATCGGCAACAAAAAAAAAAACACTGCAACATCTCGCAGCAAAGTTTTCAGCAAGGAACTCCATTGGCAGCTGAATAAAAGTAACAAACACTTAGCGCCATCTACGCGGAACTAATTTGGCAGTTTTCTTCCCCATTGACAAGTTAAAAGTGGCAAAGTCCAAAAGTGATCAACGTTTTCGTAAGGTGATCGTACAAAGAACCCACGATATTGATGCTGTAAAAGGCTCATTTGTCCCAGGACAGCCATCAGTCATCGTAATGGAGCCGTTTACTAAGTAATTATAGCACCCGGAGGGTCTGAAACGAAATCTATTGTACGTAAACATTCATCTATTTTCATTATTAGGTTTCTTGAAGATAAGTACTTATCTTATAATGGTTTTGTGGTGGTTAGGGAAATCAGAATTCTGTAGGTGCAGTATTTTATAGAATACTTTGTTGGAAGATTGGCAGACGGATTATGGAAAGCTTAAGGCCTGCAGGGTGATGGTACAGATTCAAAATGGTGCTGTTCACATATTTTGTAGAAGATCCGCTCAGTTGTTATCGCGGTAGTTATTTACGCGAAAATAATTAATCGTAGCTATTGTAGACTCTTCGGATTTTTATTACACTTTGCCATTAAAACTTTTAATTTTTTTTTATTGTGTTATTTTTATGTGGAACACGACACGTGTTTTGTGTTAGGGCGAAAGTACACATGCCTGTAGCTGGTATAAAACTATGCAAGTAGCTGGCATGCCATTGTGGCATTGACCAATCAGAAGTTGTTATGGCACACGGCATGCCAGTTACTTGCAAAGTTTTGTACCAGCTACAAGCATGGGTATTTTTGCCCTTGTAGCCACAACAGTTTCTAAGACTTGGGCACGTACACAATCTCTTTTTATGCAACAACTACATTGAATAATCAACCATCACCAAAACATCCCTTTTTTACCACTTTTGGTTCAGAATACCACAATCTTAATGTACCATTTGGTACACCTGTTCCCCCTACTTCCATAATAAACCCCCATGCCCCATTTCATTTTCCATAAAGCCTTCAAACAGGATATTTGTAGCCATCAGAAGGCGTGTGTCGATCTCTCGCCTACCGATCAACTTGGTATAACAAGGCTCGGCTTACAGTCTATGTTATGGGGTACATTTTCAACTTTTCCCCCCTACCCTTTGGTGTTTTTGATACCCTTGTGTTTGATGTTTATGCTACAGCAATACTTACACGTGCTGTACTCAGGGGTTCCTAAACATTTAAGGTAGTGGAACACGCACCAAATTCCTTTTATTTTATGGAACCCTACAGCTTTACAAATCGAAGACAGTGCAATTTAAATAACAACAAAAATGTTATCATGAATAAGTCTTTTAAAAGTGAAACTTTATCTAAATCTTTCTTAGTGAAATATTTTAAAAGCGAAATTATGAAAAAAAAAAACGTTATTGACTTTAAATGTTAATGTGAAGAATGAAAATGTTTCACTATTTTATTAATAATTGCTATAAAGTTCGGAATTTTCACTGCTAAGTAATTGTACTTTTAAATAATTTCGCGGAACCCTGGTGACTTTTCCACGGAACCCACTTTAGGAATCGCTGCTGTATCTTTGGTAACGAAACTGGATATCACTATATCTTATGAAGTTGGCATTCTAATTAAATAACACTTTTTGCGCTAACTTCGTATGGGAAGGTAAAAATGTAAATTTTAATTTTCACTTTAGTCTGGTTTTACTTTTTGATAAAAAATTAAGACTCGGGCACATACTCGTATGTCCAACCACCGCGCGCCGACGAGGAAGCGTCATAAACGATTTTCTCGCTCAAGAAACGTACTAAAGTGTCAGTGTCAGTGTCGCGTAACTCGCGTATCTCATGTCATAGTCGCCATGCTTTTCGCAATTTTTTTTTATCTAAGTATAGAAATAAAGACAAAATGCCGAAGCAAGTTTTTCATAAAATGCACGACTACATTTTTTCGAGCTCGTGTTCCGACTACTGTAAATAAGCAAATAAATGAAAATTATATAATAAAAGTGCCGATTCTCTTGTCACAAATGCCTCTAAACTAGACTAAATA
Organism: Cosmia pyralina; assembly: GCA_946251885.1. Lineage (NCBI taxonomy): Eukaryota > Metazoa > Arthropoda > Insecta > Lepidoptera > Noctuidae > Cosmia > Cosmia pyralina. The sequence goes on from OX276346.1 coordinate 22,720,693, forward strand.
TCACCAAAATTTAGTTTATTCCTGTCAAACGACGATTTCCCAATCTGAAATTGACTAAAGTGACACAATTTAACTATATTTTAGTTTGACAACACTATTATTGTACCGAGTTATTAATTTGGTGAAAATGGCAATTTTGCTATTCTGAATTTCACTGTTTTCACCAAAAATTTTAATTGTGAAACTAAATAAGACTATTTTTAATCGCGATTAAAAAGGTGTACAATAAAATTAGTTGTCATGAATTAAAATTCACACCAACACCTTGACTTCAACTGCAAAAACAGTACTGAATTTTTTTTTCTTTTGCTTATATCTCGAAAACGGTGTGTCCTATCGCAAAAATAATGAAAATTTGCCCCCCCCTTTATAAAATCCTTAAACCCCTAAACTTCAACATGTAGGTACCAAAAAAAAAGTTCCATATAAAACACGTTGAAGCTACCCCCCTCCCTGCTCGTTGAACAAAATATGACAAGCCGTGTCACTTTTCATAATGATTTCGTTAGTTCCAATTAAAGCCACCGGGTCATATTATACTACGGGCACTATACCACGCGGAGTCTCGATTGTTTAACTCGATTTTAGTTGTGTCAAAATAGTTTTTTTTAATTTAGAGGTTTTTTTTTTGCAGAATAGTCTAAGATTCTCATAACCAAAAGTAAGGAATTTTAGTGACAGTTTAGTTAGTTTAGTTCGGTGTACAAGAGAATTGGCACCAATATCTCTTAAATAGTGGTTTAGTTAATAGTGACCTCGGAATTTTGAAATACTTATGTATGAAAAAAAAATCCTATTTAATACTTTAAAACTACTAAAACCGCTAAGAATTAACTGTACTCCTTACTGCATTAAAACTCGTAATAGAGTAATAATTAAAATTTATACCAGAATAAACGTTAGTTCATATGAAATTAAAATTTAATACTTTAAACAAAAAATATACAACGTGTCGTTTTGCATCCTCGTCAAATTTAAGGGTGTGGAGACCATCAAACCGAACAACTTTTTCCATGGCACCAACTTCGTAATTGCGAAAAAATAATCAGCCGTCCCATACATTTGCGTCGAGTAGGTATTGAAGTTTTCTATGGGACAGTTGAAATTTTTTCGCAATTACGATGTCGGTTCTATGGAAAAAGTTGTTTGGTTTGATGTTCTGTATCACACCCTGAAATTTGACGAGGATGCAAAACGACACGTTGTATATAAGTCTCAAAATAAACGTAAATTCAAGTTCTGCCAATTTGCTGCATAATGCAATGCGTTGGCGTGCTTTACAACTAATCTGTCAAAACACAATTTTGAGATAGGGCTCCATAGTAATGGTACAGTTTCAAAAGGCCGATTGTCATTAAAACGTTGAATGTCATATACATAGCTGCTTATTTATTTTAAACAGCAATTGTTGGGGTGTAATACGCAAAAGTGAAAATGTTATATACTTGTTATGTATGTTGTTATGTAAATGAGTAGACGAACGAGTCCCTTGATGGATTTATTGCTACTGAATATAATTACCCAAGTATTACACTTATACAGGGTGTCCCGTAATTAATAGATAACCTCGGAATCATTGTACTCATCATTATGAACATCTTTTACTATAGGACCAAACATGAAATAGCGAAAAAAAAATCAACTGTTCCCTACATTTATTTTCGCATAACTCGTCAAAATGTAGGGAACTGCTGATTTTTTTTTCGTGATTTCAGGTTTAGTCCCATAGTAAAAGTTGTTCATAATGATGAGTACAATGACCCCGTAAGAGGTTATCCATTAATTACGGGACACTCTGTATATGCTGTTAGAGAAAAGGATAGCTAAACAATATTAATTGTGCATAAATTAATGTGACGTACAAACTACCACTAAGGTCAATATCTCAGTACAGCGTATCTCGTACAATGATGACATCTTTTTAGGGTTCCGTACCAAAATGATAAAAAGGAGCCCATAAAGTGCGACTCAGTCTTTCTGTCTGTCCGTCTGTCACAGCCGGATATCTCAAGAACTACTGAATATGCTATCATTTTGAAATTTGGTACAGATGACGTTTTAGATGACGTTTGCCCAAATATTTTGTAAATAAGAAAGAAATAAAAACTTTTTTTTTTAACAGGTACTCGTACTGAAGCTCCCTTCTTAAAAACTCGAAGTGGGGCTACTAGGACATGTGGGATATCATATGAAAGAGCGCTGTTTGCACATTCTCTAACATTTTTTTTTCTTTTTTTAGGCTGCACAGTTTTCAACTTTTGATGAAAAATGTAAAAAAAATACCGTTCCAATCCGAATCTAATCCAACCGTATCTGCATAGAGAAAAATCTGAAATTATTTTATGTGATTGAAGTTTATGTAAAGATTACAAGAAAAATAAAACAATGTCTCTAAATAGCACACTTTTTCAGAAATCGGAACGGGACCCTCGGTGCGCGAGTCCGACTCGCACTTGACCGATTTTTTCTCATGTTCGGGTACATTTCCTGTGTCAATAATTCACAATTTCACACATTAAACGGTCATCATTTTTTATGGCAGTGTGTTTGTGGAAGCCGTGTCACATTATCTTGTATGTTTTTTTAATGTCTGTGTGTCCATGAACATTTCCACACACTTGACAATACGTACAAATCGGAAACATTAGAATAACTTCTTAGCATCATCATCATCTAGCCTAGCCTTTTTTTCCCCAATTATTTTGGGGTCGGCTTCCAGTCTGACCGGATGCAGCTGAATACCAGTATATTAAATAAATAATAATAAGTAAACTAATAAACTTCTTAGCAATAACATGAAAAAATCATTCTGAAGTTTCTTCTTCAAATACTTGCTGCCGCTGTCAATTTCATTGCTTCTGAAAAAAAAAAAAAATTTAAAACATTCGTTATCGACTTCTCCAAAAAAAAAACGGCCAAGTGCGTGTCGGGACACGCGCAGTAATAGGGTTCCGTAGTGCACGCCGCCGCCCGTCGTTACTCGAGCGTAAATATTATTAATTTAGAAATCATTATTTAAGAATGTTACGATTTTATTTTTGTATATTTTACGTGGTTTATAAACTTATATTTACTACCTGTTTTACACAACTAACAACGTTATATAAGTATTTTTTTATGGAATTTGTACGAAATTTTTACTGTTCCAAGTACATTTTACAAGTTGGTTGACTATTACTCGTAAACTTGAAAAGCCTACTTAGCTGTGATAGTTTTCCTTTTAATTTCGTTATATATACTATTACCGTGATTTTTTTCAGCCATCCAAAACTAACCGTTTAGCTGGCAGGGGGGACACATGACTATAACAAAAATTAGCACTTTAAAGCTTAATATTTCAGAAACGGATCCCTAAATAGAAAAATTGATTAGACGAGAAAAAAAACAGCCCAACTTTACGTGTACAGAAGGTACCCTAAAATTTTTTTTTTCATAATTTTATTTTACCACTTTGTCGGCGTGATGAATATGTATATCTTTGCCAAATTATAGCTTTCTAGTACTAAGAGTCTCTGAGCTAAGCTGCGGTCGGAGGGACAGACTGACGGACATAGCGAAACTAATAAAGGTTCCTTATTGAGTACTGAACCCTAATTACATAAGAAAATAAAATAAGTTTCTATAGATGCGTCTTGATTTAATTCATACGCACGTCACGAAAAGCGCTTCTTCCCCCATTTCCCACATTTACTTCAATAATATACAGTAAAGAAATAAACCGGTGACTTACTCAGGAGTTAATCTTCCTTCATAAACCGTAATTTCCGATGTCTTTGCACCCTAAAATAGGGGGCCATGGGGGCATAAACATAATGTTTGTTGGTTTTAATGTTTTCCTTTGCTTGTATATTGGAATTAAGAAAGTTAAATTAAAATATCGGGGAAGTTTCTCGAGTATGATTGGATTAGTGGCGAAGGCGAATGTGTATCAACAAAGTTATTAGAATTCATAATGTTTTGACTTTGTATACACAAAACGTACTGAAACACTACTGTTTGCATGCATAATACCTACGAGTACATCTATATAGAGGTATGTGAGTTTGTATGTAGGGGGTAATCTTCGGAACTACTGATCCGATTCCGAAAATTCTTTTACTAATGAGAAGCTACAATATTGCCGATTGTCAGGATATTTTATGATAAAAACTGGTCAAGAGTGAGTCAGACTCCCGCACCGAGAGTTCCGTTCCGATTTCTGAAAAAGTTTGCTATTTAGAGACATCGTTTTATTTTTGCTGTAATCTTTACATAAACTTTTATCACATAGAATAATTTCAGATTTTTCTCTATGCGAACTAATTCGGAGATAAGGGGCGGGGGAACTATATTTTTTTTTACATTTTTCATCAAAAGTCGAAAACTATGCGGCCTGTTAGAAAAAATGTTAGAAAATGTGCAATCAGCGCTCTTTTATATGATACCCCACATGCCCTAGTAGCCCCATTTAGAATTTTTAAAACCCTTTCAGTCCGTTCCAAAAAAAAAAAAAATCTTTCTTATTTGCAAAATAGTTGGGTAAACGTCATCGAAAATTGTTCTTTTCAAGTTGATTGCATTAGCAGTTCTTGAAATATCCAGCTGTGACAGTCCGTCTGACAGACAGACAGACTGAGTCGCACCATAAGGGTTCCTTTTTACCATTTTGGTACGCTACCTACCTACTCTAAAGAATATTTTTTTCGCGGACGAAATCGCAAGCAGAAACTAGTGTATAATAAGACTATTCGTACCTAAAAAGGATGTAATGGAGGCCTTCTGAGCGGAGGAGAAGTTGGAGAAAAAAAAGAAAAAATAATAATTTTATAGAAAAAAAAAATCCTTTTTAAGAAAAAGGGTTTGAAGGGGCAAACTTCATATGTCACAAAAAACAGTGTTACAGCGATTTCTTACTCCACTAAACAGTGGTATCTTGGTACTCATAACATAGCATCCTAATCGCGAAACACACTATCGATCGGAATCTGAATAATTTTAAAGCAAATTTCTAATCCATTGCTTCATATGTTCGCAAAATTTGTCTTCTCAACAACGTAAATAACGCAATGAATGTTGTTGAACTGTCAAAATGAATCCGATTGCGCGATAAATAGTGTGTAACGTACTTAGTATGCAGGTTCATTACCAAGTAAGCAGCTGCTGGAGGTTACATGAGGAAAAAACCTGAAACTTCGAGTATATCTCCATCATATTAAACGATCTTTGCTTAGTTTTGGAGTCGATTTTCTGAGGTACAGTCAGCAACAAAAATCGATTAACACTTGCAGTTTTTTAATCTTAATTACTAAGCATCATCATCGTCCTGCCCTTATCCCATATTACTTGGGGTCGGCGTAACACGTTTTCTTCTTCCATTCTCCCCTGTCAACCGTCACGCTATCATTCACTCCCCTCAATCTTAATTACTAAGCGAAATATATAATTCAAATCGGAACAGAAGTACTTAAAATTTTAAGAATATTAACTCTTAACAGTTAAACGAAAAAAATGCAGTTTATCGAATCATTTTGTGTTAATTTAGATGATGTCAAAAAGTAGCAGTGTTAACCGACTTCTGTTGCTGACCGTACGATCTCTTGCGGAAGTTCCACATTTGCGGAGGAGGAGCCCTGGTTACAACCCTAGTAGTATTATAGTTACGTAACATTGATTGCCCCGCTGTCACAAGCGTGTCTACTACGCGTGGCGTCCTGGGTTCGTTCGGATTTTCAATTAGGAAGATCTCAGTAGCAGAGTCTGGATTTTTGTCCGGTAAATGGCTTTGGCTCGTCTCCAATTAAGATACGATTATACTCCTCTGCTTATTCCTTCGGAGAATACAAGCGTTATTTTATTTTATTCGCAGTAACATAACATAACATCGCCTTGTTCCCCGAAGGGCAGAAGTTTTGGTACCTATTATAGTAGGTACACCTATAGTCCCATGTAATAAGGGGCAAGCATATTGCCACCAACCGGCACAAATCCATTATTCGTAGTAATATATTATTAAACAGGTCTGGCTTATACTACAACTACTTTTTAAGTTTATATTATTGTTACAAGTTTGTCTTTTGTGTTGTATCCCTTATTTTTAAAGTTTATATTTCTACGTGGGAGGTCTTATTACATTGCTGTTATTACATCACCCATCATCATTTATTCATATCTATATTTCCTACGTAAGTAGTAAGCTCCCCTACGCTCTTTAACATTTACGTAAGGGAGCTGGTCCGTGAGCTCAATGGTACCAGGGTAGGATGTTCCATAAATGGTCAGATGGTGAATAACATTAGCTACGCTGACGACATGATGCTGTTGAGCCCATCAATCAGCGCCTTGCGGAGACTGCTGGGCATCTGTGAAGAATATGCTAGGATGCACGGATTGACATATAATATAATGTCAAGAAGGGCGAACTGCTGGTGTTTCGGGCGGGATGCATGACGCCTTCTTGCGTACCGCCCGTAACGCTGGGAGGGGTGGCGTTAAATACGGTCAGCCAGTTTGTGTACCTTGGCCATGTGGTAAACGAGGACCTGGCTGACGATCCGAATGAAGAACGGGAACGCAGGGGGCTGGCGGTTCGGTGTAACATGCTGGCCCGCAGGTTTTTTACGTGTAGTAGGGAGCTTAAAAAGACGTTATTTAGGGCCTACTGCCAATCCTATTATACCTGTAGCCTGTGGGTTAGTTAGACACAGCGGGTCGTCAGCACCTTGCGGGTTCAGTACAACAATGCTTTCAGGTTGCTGATGGGACTGCCTAGATATTGCAGCGCCTCAGCGATGTTTGCTGACGCACAAGTGGATGGCTTCCATGCCATAATCCGTAAGCGAGTGGCATCGCTGATGCGCAGGGTGAGGGACAGTTCCAACAGGTACCTGAGAGTAATTGCTGAGAGGTTAGAAAGTCCTCTATGAAGGCAGTGGATAAACATCCACGTTAAATAATTCCTCATGTATATGTACTAACATTTAGTTTTAAGTTCTTTTTCATGTCATATACTAACACTTTGGACACATTAGTCTGAAATAAAGAAATTGAATTGAATATTATGAATAATATAATAATTTATGAATATTATTATTATATATGACGCAACGTGTGTCGATACTCTTGCGCCATCCCATCTTCTTGGCTCTGCGTGCTGTGCTGGCACTGCTGCTGCAGCTGCGGAAAACCTCAAGCGGCGGAAGTATAATAACCTTATCGGTAATTATATTTTCGAGCCGTTTGGGGTTGAAACTCTTGGGCCGTGGGGTCCGAGTGCTCATAGTTTGTTCAACGAAATCTCCAAACGGCTGGTTGACACTTCCCGTGACCCAAGGGCTGGCTTTTACCTTGGCCAGCGGCTTAGCATTGCCATACAACGTGGCAATGCCGCCAGTCTCTTGGGCACTTTACCAGTCGACAGCGATGCTGAGGAATTTTTCGACGCCATATTTTAGTTTTTTAATAGTTTTAGTTATGTTAGTATATAATTTTGTTATTTTTAGGTTATGTTTACAGTTAAATAAATAATATTATTCATCTTTATAGAAAAAAAAAAAAAAATTAATATTTCAAAAACTGATCTTGACAATAGGGATGATGACAACATTTTTTTATCCTTCATTTAGTTTATTAAGAATTATCGGACACGTATTTTTTTCTTTTTATACGTAATCAAAAGATTACGACGATACATTGAGTTAAAATATGGTATGACGTCACGCCTAGCTAGATTTTATACGTAGAAGTGACGTAGTGTGCCCCCGCTCCCCAACTTTAATGCGTGTTATCTAAGTAATTTTTTAACAATATGACAAAGCAAAAAGCAGATTGGAGGTGTGGTGGAAAAGACTGGAGACCGTTGGCCTGAGAGTAAGTCGGACCAAAACAGAGTATTTGTTTTGTGATTTTGGCGGTCTCTCCGGTCCTGTGCCCATATCTCCTGCCGGAACGCCCTTACCTCCGATCTGCTCCGACTTTCGGTACCACGGGTCACTTGTCCAAGGGGATGGCGAAGTAGACCGAGACATAACGCACCGGATCAACTCAGGATGGATGAAATGGCGACAGGTTACAGGAACAACTTGCGACCCACGGATGCCCCTCAAGTTGAAGGGGAAAATTTACAAGTCCGTGATAAGGCCTGTCGTACTTTATGGATCGGAATGCTGGGCAGTGAAGAAGACGGATGAAAAAAAAATTGCATGCAGCGGAGATGAGAATGTTGAGATGGATGTGTGGAGTGACGAGAATGGATAAAGTGAGAAATGAGTATATAAGAGGAAGTTCGAAAGTGGCGCCAGTGACAGAAAAGTTGAAAGGAAATCGTTTGTCTTGGTATGGGCATGTAATGAGGAGAGACGAAACGCATGTGACTAAAAGAGTGATGAATATACATGTTGATGGATGGAAAGGCAGAGGAAGGCCAAAGAAAAGATGGATGGATTGTGTGAGGAATGAGAAGGAAAGAGAAGGGAGTGAATGATAGCGTGACGGTTGACAGGGGAGAATGGAAGAAGAAAACGTGTTGCGCCGACCCCAAGTAATATGGGATAAGGGCAGGAAGATGATGATGACAAAGCAAAAAAATACGCGTCTATTATTTTTTTATTATCGCACTGAGGGACTAAATAGAATTTCTTTGCTTTTTATCCAGGCATCATCCCTATTGATGTAGGTGTGTGTAATGACTAATGATACGTAAAATCTGAATTTCTCGCTAACTGGGTAGATACTTACTATCAAAATAATTTCTTTATTTTTAAGAATAATTCTAATATTTCTCTAACATTTTATCTTACAATGTTAAATGTTAATGTTACATCATTTTGCACTCTTTGTTCATATTAACGTAACACGTCATGTGACAAGTACCTACTTATCATTTACATTAGCTTCGTCAGGTTTATGTGAAAATAATGTTAAAAAAGAAAAGTTCTAAGTTCTAGTTCACGCATACCTTTTTTATTATTAAAATGTCAACTTCATAGATTTTCCTACACTCTCTAAAAATATATACCTATCATCATTTCAGTTGAAAGACGTCCACTGCTGGACATAGGCCTCTCCCAAGCACCGCCACTTTAACCCGTTATGTGCTTCCCGCATCCAACGTATTCCGGTGGCCTTCACAAGTCCACCTTGAGGGAGGCCTTCCAACGCTACGCCTTCCGGTACGCGATCGCCACTCCAGAACATTTTGACTCCATCGGCCATCTGTTCTGCGAGCAATGTGCTCTGCCCACTGCCTCTTTAAGTTTGGCAATTCTTCTGACTACAACGGGTACCTTGGTTCTTCTGTGAATATACCAATCCTATCCTACTAATATTATAAATGTGAAAGTTTGTGAAGATGTTTGGATGTTTGTTACTCAATCACGTAAAAACAGCTGAACGGATTTGGATAAAATTTGGCACACAGATAGTTTATAACCCGGATTAACACTTAAGATACTTTTTATCCCGGTAGTAGGTTTCCGTGGGATAATTTCCGACTTCTACGCGGGCGAAGCCGTGGACAATGGCTATTAGATTATAAATTTATTACATAAACAACATAACATCACGCCTGCATTCCCCAAAAGGTAAGGCAGAGGTGCACCTATAGTACACGCACATTTATGCTAGATAAGTTTAAGTCCCATGTAACAGGGGGCGAGCCTATTGCCATCAACCGGGCGCAAATCCAGATCTCCGGCTGATACTGAGAAATTGCAGATGGAAATACCAATAACACTTTGGCCCGTGGGATTCGAACCCAGGACCTCATGCTCAGCAGTAGCACTTGCGGCCAACGAAGCGGCCACTACACCAATACAATGAACCAACGATTATTATGTAGGAATTTAATTTTTTTTTTATCTGAGAGCAAAATTGATTTTCAGCTATATTAAAACTAAATAGGTACCGAAATAAATTGGACGTATCAAAATCATTGCAATTAAAAATAACTAAAATTAAAGTTGATTCTAAAGCTATAATAACAAAAAATAGGAAACAAATAATTATATTCTTCTCATTGAAATAGCACTCCTTGTATTTAAAATTTTCGTTTTGTTTTTCTCCATGACAGCCAAGCGGTGAGTTCCGAATTTGAAAGTTTTTGTTAGGTGGGTCGCGGTCCAGTCAGCTTTGAGAACCACTGGTCTGAGTAAATTAAGTAAACAGACCTTCAGATATCTTTGAAAGTACCACTCATTATTATAAACATAACCTAAAAATAACAAAATTATATCCTAACATAACTAAAACTATTAAAAAAAAACTAAAATATGGCGTCGAAAAATTCCTCCGCATCGCTGTCGACTGGTAAATTACCCAAGAGACTCATTTGTTTAACATACACCGACATCCGGAACGAGCACAATCTTAACCTCAAATCACCATTAATAGCCGAAATTAGTCCAAAAACGATTAAAACATAAAAGCATTAATTTAAAGTCGAGCCTTTCAAGTGTTAAGTGTAACATTAACTATCAGGCGACCCACGAAATTGTCCACAATTTATTTAAACATCTGAAATTAAATTACGAGGGACAATTGGGACGGAGCTATTAAGTTAAAAGATTGTTACAAAAACATTTAAAACGAAATGGAAGATCAAGATGGAAGTATAGAAACAAGACTTTTTTTTTCGTGGATGGGAAGTCATCAAATGACTTCTCCCGCTCCGGGCAGAGCGGGAGGGCGTGTCAGACTTTTACTGACTAAAACCCACCCGTGTTCCTTCAGTTGCCCGTGCCAGGGCCACGGTATCTCTTTCGAACTACCCGCGACTCGTTCTCTTGTTTCAAAAATATTACGGTTTTAAATACTAGCCTCGTGTGGCCTTCTTAGAAAATAAGTACTTACTTAAAAATGATCAAACTCGATTTTCTAAATCAGCACCCTAATTGCGTAACACCCCAACTAACAAATTAATGTTTTATAATAGTCAAGTTAACGTTTTACATTTTCATTTACGTTTTTAAGATTGGTCGCAAAAACGTACATATAAACATCTAAAAAACGCGAAAAGGGCCCAAATTATACGACATTAATATCCTTTAGTAGTTATATCGAAGTCAGCCAATGACCGTCGAACGTTACATAAAAGTTAAATAAAAGTACAAACACCGACTTTTTGATCCAATACTTGTTGTGATGAGACCCTTATGTGACCGCTTATGTCACATTGCAGTTGTAATGATGTTGTACGGTGTCAAACAATACGAATCAACGACAACCGTTTTGATTCGCGTGTTTAATATTGTGCGTGTATGAAAGAATAAGAGAAAAAGTAAATGAAGTTAATTTCCATGATTTCAAAATATCTATATTGTATCTACATTATTTAAGTTAGTGTGATATAATACTAATTGTGATAGGTATTTCTTCAGGGAACTTTAGTTTTATGACAATGTATATATGTGTTGTTGTCAAGTTTTTAATGTCCTCCTATATTTCTTTGTAATTCAAGGGTTTTAGTTAATTATTCAAGATATGTTTTCATAATAAAGCTCCAACAATCTTGTCTAAGTTATATGGCGACCTCTATAATACACTAATATAACAAAAAGGTCGCATTTACTTTTCCTTGAGACCATGACGCCCCGGCCATTTTCAACTGACTTTAGATTTCTCTCATCATTACTTACTTTTTAATTGAATCACTTTTGAATGAGAAAATAAAATAGAAATGGTTTAATTAAAGTGTGGGTTTGACCTATAGATGATTTAAAAGTCTACTATGAAGTCATGTACTACCGTTGAAATTCAACATTTTAGTCTCATACAAGTCTTAATTAGTCTTCCATATGACTAAAACAGTTTTGTAATATATAAAGGTCCTGCACAAACTTTTAAGCGGTGTTTTAGTTACATAAAAGTTAACGGCTGACACCATTATATGACGTCGTATAAGTTAGCCTTGAAAACGTTTACTCAACATATTCACTGACACCATTGTACGACGTCGTATAGTTAGTCCTGAAAACGTTTACTGAACATATACACTGCTTCCATTATACGACGTCGTATAAGTTAGTCCTGAAAACGTTTACTCAACTTTATAATAAGACATTAAAGTCAGGTGACTGAAACATCGTAAGATGAACGTCTATTTAACGTAATAGTTAACTAAATACCGATATATAACCGTTTTATAACATGAAGTCATATAAGACTGGAATTATACGACGTTTTTGCTAGTTGGGACATTATCAATCGGAGTTGGTTTCATTTTGTCAGTTCAACAACATTCATTGCGTTATTTACGTTGTCGAGCAGACACATTTTTCGAACATATGAAGCAATGGATTAGCAATTTGTTTCAAAATGAAACCAACTCCGATTGATAATGTGTTACGCAATTGAGGTGCTGGTTACCCGTTTGAATTTCACACAGAAGTAATGGTAGATTCAACATCATCCTCAAGCCTTTTCGCTCTCCCCTGTAGTCATAAGACAGGACTTGTTCCCTGGACTGGTCAAAAATAGACTGTTTAGCGGCCATTTTATGTCCTGTTCCAAAAGAATCGGGTGATTTACAAATCGGGACAAACAAACCGGGGGGATCGGGGTTTTCGGGTGAAAACGAAAACTGTTGATGCCAATTTGTACTCGTAGTGCCAATTTCAAACTGAGTGCTTTGATTTGATTAAATTCTAATTATGATTCATAATTATTAAACCTCAAAAACTCAGCTCAAAAAGCATAATCTGTTTTTGAGATGAGGTAAATAAATGCCACAAAAAAAATTGTTTTTAATAGTTACTTATTAAATTAATATTATTTACTAGTTCTCTAATTGATTACATTTTTAACAATATGGTCCCGTAAGAGCGAGAGAGGTGACAAAATACGACAGCCCTCTTAAAAAGCCCGATAATATCCGACACGTCTCATTTAGGGCAGTGTCTACGCGCTTGGCATGAGAGGATCGGTTCCGCACTGGACACGCAAATTCGCCAACAGAAAAGTTTATAGACATTTTCGTTAATGATTTTTCAATTACAATTACATTGCTGGCTGGAATAACATCATTTCATCTCGAGGCCACACCAACGGGATATTTATTTATTTATTTCCAACTTACATCTATGCCGTGGATTATATATGACGTAGGCCGTATGTGTAGTCAAAACTTATCGCGATAATTTTACAACGGCATTCACATTGCCTATTGAGTGGTGATAAATCGGTGGCGACGTTCAAGCATGGCCACTCAATTTATCGCGATAGTTATCGGAATAATTACCGCGATTTTTATGGCGATAATGGGCATTGAGGTTGACGTTGGTATGGCCCCGACATTACACGTACAGTTTGTGCCAAAATACAGAAAAGCAGAAGTAACTAAATAATAGGCCTACATTACTAGACATTAGTACTTAGTTCAAGAACATTACTAATAAATATCAGAAAGAAAAAGTTGTAAGTATCGCATGAATGTTCAAAGGAGGCGGAACATTCTTATCGAGAACGCACTTAAACAACTTGTTGAACAAAGTTATCTCATTAGGAGAAGAGTTCCATTAATTCACTAGATGTAGGACCTACCTTCTTACGGACGCAATATACTAATTGATGTTGGGTGTGCGACTCGATGTGCACCTACTTGGTTAGTTTCTTATGTCTTACTTTTGCACGTGTGTGTACGTATGATGAGCCTTAAAAAAAAATCCGCTTTCGTATTTCCCATGGGATAAAACTAAAACATTTTAAACGTTACCTGTATTTTTTTTTTGCACTTGCGTGCAAAAAAATTGGCCCACCCCATACTTTCTGTTTGACGGACGATAGCTCAAAGATGTTAATGTAGGTATATTTTAATTGTTTTAAATTGTGTGAAGGTATGTCAGATAAAGTTTATTCACACATACACTATAATTTGATAAAAGCAATATTCTTGACAAGATGTACTAGGTTCTTTAGATGTTGTTAATACTCACTTTTGTCTGAAAAAGCTGCGTGACTTTTTTTTGTCAATGAAGTTGACATAAGCTTAATTTTGTTTATTACTTGTTCGTTTATTGATCATTTAACTTTCTTTATTTTTTTTTTTTTTAGATTGATTATTTTCATTCAGTAACATACACATCGTTTCCATTTAACTGTAAACATAACCTAAAAATAACAATATTATATACTAACGTAACTAAAACTATTAAAAAACTAAAATATGGCGTCGAAAAATTCCTCCGCATCGCTGTCGACTGGTAAAGTACTCAAGAGACTGGCGGCATTGCCACGTTGTATGGCAATGCTAAGCCGCTCGCCAAGGTAAAAGCCAGCCCTTGGGTTACGGGAAGTATCAACCAGCCGTTTGGAGATTTCGTTGAACCAACTATACTCGGACCCCACGGCCCAAGGGTTTCAACCCCAAACGGCTCGAAAATATAATTACCGATAAGGTTATTAAACTTCCGCCGCTTGAGGTTTTCCGCAGCGGCAGCAGCAGTGCCAGCACAGCACGCAGAGCCAGGAAGATGAGATGGCGCAATTAACTTGATTTTTAACTGACTAAAAAAAAAGGAGGTTCTTCATTCAATCTGTATGTTTTTAAGTTCGCGCTTTTCTCAAAACGTTATGAATCAGTTTTGATAATTTTTTCACTAACGTAATTTATATACATTGAGGAGTTTTAGTTTAAAATATATTAGGTTATTGTTAATTAAACTTGTTGAACTATCTTGTTTCAAATCGAAGGAATGGGGTGGATCGATTTTATTGCACGCTAGTGCCCTAAAATCGGGCGATAGATAACCAACCTGTGTAAGGCTACAGATTACCCATCTGTTTGAATCTGAACATTTGGTTACTACATTGCATTGATTGGGCGTTTGGTATTGATATGCCAAATGCCCAAAGGAACGTTTGTGTTATTAATTTTCTCAACTAGGTATCTCAGATTTTATAGGAACATAACAGGTCGTTCATATTTGAACATCATAAAAAGATATAATTAAAACGTTTAGTTATATTATTTTTGTATGTGACAGCATAATTTATTCAATGTTGAAAATTCTGTAAAGGCAAGCTTTCTTTAAAGCAAAGTCGCGTGACACCCATAAATTTCGCAAGGAAAGTGGTAATTTAGCGAAATTGGCGGAGCCCCACATAACACACCCGCGTAGACTCCAATAAATTATGTGTAAATTGTATTGTAAACACCGCCCCTGGGAGCGATTTAATAGAATAAAATTTACATTTCGTTATGTAAACTCGATTTGAGTGAAGTCTCCTTCGTCATTCATGTATTAAGAGGTAATATCGAGTGGGAGTGGAAGTACGTCACAGTGTTGAGAAATAAAAATGTGACGTTATTTTTGGAGAAAGAAAATAAGAAAATGTTACTAACTCCTGCTGTTAGTCTCAACTTCTCAAGTACTGTTTATCGATTACATTCGATTAGCACAGCGAGCGACTAAGGACCGCTCAAGGTGTTGAAAAACTTCGTTTGATGCGCATGAACATCTGTCATTGCACTCTCGGCTCCATTACGCCCGAGCTGCAATCCCGCCTCCTAAACTTTGCACACTTGCATCAAAATTTAAATGTACTATGCTGTAAAATCTACCTTTTGAAGCAAAATGAGAGTTTACTGCCAGCATACTAACATAGGTAATAGAAGCAATTTTTATTGGGTATTAGCTGACGTGGCAGACGTTGTCCTGTCTCAACTATGAATAAGTATTCTAATGTAAACGCGCGAAGTTAAAATAGTCGTTCAGTATTCTGAAATTTTCCAACTTTCTGAGCAATTATCTTAATTTTTCTTTCCGTAAGAACCTTCTACAAAGTATAAGAAAACTTAAAAAAAAATATGAATGAAATCGGTAAAGTCGTTCTCAAGTTATGGCGTGACCAAGGGAAATAGGGATTAATTTTTATATATATAGATTGATAAGAAATCAGTTCTTTGGTAAAGGTATTAATAAAATGTGTAAAGTGACTTGTTAACAAAAGTCACTTCATTCTATTAACGCCTATGTAATCATAATCATTTATTTGTCAGAACATGGTCGGTATGTATATTACATGGTCTTATGTTAACATAGATTGTCTCAACACATTCTACCACATGGGCGTACAAATGTCAAACAGATTACATTGAAGAAAGATTATTAGTAATAATTTAAGTTCAAATTAAAATAGGGATGTCAGATTAGAAATTAAATAATATAAATAGTAATTGAGTTAAATTAATATGTCAGTGTCATTTATGTAGTCATTCAAATTATAATAGCATTTATTACATAAAAATTCTTTAAATTGCTTCTTAAATCTAGCCAAATCTAATTCTCTAATTGATTTATTAATTTTATTATAAATTTGCGGGGCTCTGCAGAATATGCTTTTCCGCATGTTATCTATAACTTGCTACCCTACAATAATTTTCATGAAATATTTTCCCATAATAGTAATATTGTAGACATCCCTTTTGTTAACAGCACTATATATTCTACAAAGTATTCATTTTAATCCATCCAAAAACTAATTTCCATAATCTGAGCCCTGAGATATATATAATTACGAGTATATATATCTGACTTTCAAATCAAAACATTCTTCAATTTGTTTTTTTTTTTTTGTCTTTTAATATTCATAAAATGCAATGTCTTACTTTAAATATCTTGCTACTACAAGCACTTGGAATATTAAAAAGGCACTTTTTACATAGATTTCTGATGTTATCTATAAAATAGAAATCTTTCAATTTAAAATTTTCTTCAATTTTCCAAGGAGACTAAAGATATTTAGTTTCTGGTTTAATAAAATCACTGTATATAGAGCATATTTCACTGGAGATTTCGCTTCAAATAGGTACCCACCCTCGATCTTCGTTTTGACGACCATTCTTCGTTCAATACATTCCCTAATAAAAAAAAATACATACAAAAAGTAAAATAGACTAGAAGCCGAATCTAACATAGTTGGGAAAAGGCTAGGCAGATGACGACCTATGACGATATACAAAAAAGTGTCGCACACTTACGTAGAAACTCAAATGTAGCTTTAAACCACTTTAAAGTTACAAACTTAAGTATAACTTTTAGAAAGTACTTAATACTACAAAAACCTAAGTACCTGCGTTAAGCTCTAACGTAGAATTAACTGAATATTTCAGCACTCAACTTCAACATAAAACAACTAAAACTACTTGAGTTAGAGCAATGAGTTTTCAGGTTTATTTATAGTTTTTGTAAATATAAAATTCAAAAAAATGATGACTTTAAAAAGAGACGAATAACAAATTCTAAACTTACTTATAGTAAAGAAAGAAACTTTTCTGTATCATTACTTAAATAAATACTTACATAAACTCACGCCTACTTCCCATGGGGGTTGGCAGAAACTACAGAACGCCACCTGCTACGATCCTTACATACTCCTTTTGCCTCGTTTACGTTCATACATCTGGTCATACACGCGCGCCGGTTGCGAGTACTACGCACCTGACCTTTCTGAAAAACATCACCAATAAGGTCACTATATTGTCTTCCTATGGCGTTTCCAATCACATCTGCCTTGTCTCATCCTCTAACATCTATTAGTTATTATTGTTTAGCTACATATTCATTGCCTAAAGCCGTTTCATTATTTTCTTTTTTCAGATTCCAAAATTGCAAATAAACACTCACATAATTTTAGCGCAGTGAATGACTTTAAAATGCTACTTTTTAAACAAATAAATTGTAAATTATCATGGGTTCTATGAGATACAGGTACCTACGGCATATTTTGAAACGTCCTTTCATTCACAGACAACCCAATAATAATTTCTAATACTTTAAACCTTCCCACACAACGAACGACCAAGTCGTCACAAGTAATCAGAAACCGTCATATTAAAACAGAATAAAGGACTCTGTCGACGTCAAAATTAATACAAGACTTTCAGTGGCCGTCAAAGTCCTGGACATCTTAATTGGAAGGATTACTGTTATTTGAACATTATTAAAAATGCCACCGAACTTTCTTCTCACCCCCACTTTAATAAATCCGTTTGCAAAACTTTTCTCGTAAATCAACAAGAAGCACAGATTATTTTTAAGTCGTAACTTACTTCGTTTTTTTTCTTCTAATTTATCAAAGTGCCGAATTTGCTAAAAAGCTTTTTGACTGTGAAAATTGAATGTTAGTGTGTTGAAGAAAACTCTTAAGCAAGCGAATGCATTAAGTGTTTAAAGTTATTTTATTGCTGCAAACTTCATAATATAACATTCAATATTAATGAAACTTTATTGTTTAAATAATGGAAAAACATTTTGTTGATCAAACTAGCCGCCCACGCGAGCGTGGTGTGGATCGGGTCCGTGGAATCATTTTACCTTATATTGTACGTGGTGTGAGTTCTATACCAAGAAAATATTTTTTTTATTCTTAACGTTGTTCCATCACTAAAACGGAAATTACAAGAAAATTCTTTGAACGGTACAAGAATGCCAAATATAGTGAGCTTCATTTCAACTGACAAGCGGTTTTGTTGCCAGAACAAAATAAAATAGAAAATAAAGTAAAATAAATTGAATTTACAACGTTGACAACACCGCAATATAGTAACTTTATACGAATATTATACGACAAAAGAAAGAGTTTTTGGGACTCCGTGAAGTCCTGGGATATTTAGATGGTAATATAGTTGTTTTTGCGACACAAATATGTTGAATACGTTCGTTATGTTGATGTTTCACGTAGATTTATGTAACTCGCAAAGAATGTGTGTAAACGCTTTACGACTTTATTGTTGCTTAAGGGGGGATGCGCTGTGGTAGCCCGCGAAATTATTTTTTTTTTTTTTGGATTTTTTGAAAATTTCGGATCTTGACATAATTTTAATCATAAAAATCATCAATATATCTCTCTAAGTTAGATTTCGTGCAGAGTCGTTAGATTTCGTTCGTTCGACGAATCTGCACGAAATCTAACTTGGAGAGATTTATTGATGATTTTTATGATTAAAATTATGTAAATACTTATGTTTTATTCCCGCGTATCATATTTTGATCAAGATATAACCTGACACGGACCTGCAAATTGCATAAAACGCAAGAAAATTTGAATTTTGCGGGCTACCACAGCGCATCCTCCTTAAATATTCCTGCTGTATATATTTGTTTGTGAAAATTTTGAGGACAAAGATAGAAAATGTACTGTTATTTTTGCTTTATCAGGTTGTTAAGTAACGTTTGTTGTTGAATCATCATCATCATAATCACCCTTCAGCAGTCCACTGTTGGACGTAAGCCTCTTCTATCGCACGCCATTCAACTCGGTTCTCAGCTACTCTCATGCAGCTGCTACCAGCCACCCTGCGAGGATCGTCGCTCCCGATTTGCGGTCTCACTCAAGCACACATCTACACCAACGGTCATCGGTTCTACGGTTAATATGGCCGGCTAATATGTTGTTGTATACCATATAGATACTCATAATAATGTAGCATACCATGCAAGATTAAAATCACTTAGTGCGCATGTGTCAAATTATTCCGTAATCTTAGCGCCAGTGGTAAATTAACTAATGAATTCTCCTCTTAAGGGAATAATTAATTTCATCTTAGCATTATAAAATCTACAATATAAGGTTCTCCTTACATATTACGTTATAAAAGGACTTAAGGTAAAATTGTTACCGTTATAAAAAATCATGGTAGCAATTAGAATAAAATTATACTGGTGCCTCTACCATTTTCTATTAATTAGGATATAAGAAACATAAATCAAAATCAAAATATTTTATTTCACATAAACCTACATGGCCACTTCTGAAACGTCAGAATTTACTCACTTAATTAAGTCGAATTATTCCTCAATAAGCATGAAAGTTTTATAAAATTCTTGGAAGAATAAAATGATAATGTTTTATCATCCCTCATTTTATGAAGCCGGATATAGCCTCCAAGGGCCGTATTTACAGAACGTTCCTCAAGTCCAGTTTGATCGTCAATCAGTCGAGAATCAGCACTTGAGCATCGTTCTTATTCCAGAACGGTAATCAATCTATACTCAGCTAAATCGAGACTCAAATCGAGCCTCAAGCAGAGATGTGTATTGTCTATGCATCAGCCTGTTTTCGTTTACGATTTATTTAATTTACCTACTTTGTTCTGTTCTTCATAAGATTAGAAATATTAAAATCTACCCTAAGAACCCAATTATTTAGTAAATCAGCGTTATTGTGTCAGTCCCGAATAGTACAGTCCCGACAATTCTACATTTATTGAAGTAAATCTGTTTGAAGTAATTTTGTAAGCAAAATTGTTAGACCTTTGTAGAGTGTTACAAAGGATCTCTTGGCGCCTAAATGATATTGGCATTGGGCGTTGTTGGCAAAAATTTATGAATTCTATACAGAAATGGCAACGTTAGTTCGATTTTCACCACGTGCCAAAAGAACCTTGTAGGTGACCTTTTTGGTGCACTTATTGAGGTTTAAAAAACTTAAGGAAAGCATGGATAACCACTGTCACCAACAACGTAGCCATTGTGCTGTTGCTGGATATACTATTCTGCAAGGAACATAATTGAACAATTCTGCTATCTGTGTACTGCCTTCGTGGTCAATCATAGGTAGAAATAAATATTTCACCACATCTTTTGAAAACCTGTAGGTATCTCTTTTTAAAGTATTTACAATTATATGGGTCCTTTGTACCTATCTCTTAAATACCTGAGAGGAACACTAAAGTTAAACCATATATTTGAACCCATTAAATAAAATTATTGTATTAACATATCCATTTCGATATGAATAGGTACTATAGGTAGGTACAATGTGTATAGGTAATAGGTACAATGTGCAGTGTGTAATGTAAAAACAACGGATAGCTGTAGACCCTATTTTAAGTCTTTAAAAATACTGACCCTTCCAGCATTATACATTTTGGAAACTGCGTTGTTTGTGAAAATAAACACACATTTATTTGAAAAGATATCTTCCACTAGAAAAACTACATTGCGCGCCCAATACGTAAATAAACTATGTCATCAAAAATGTAAGACTGCATTGATGCGAAAAAGTTTTTTTGGTATGGCACCTAAAGTGTTTAATGAAATTCCTAATGACATAAAAAACATGACATTATATAAGTTTAAAAAAGCTCTTACTAAATTATTAATTGACAAATGTTATTATACTGTAGACGAATTTTTTAATGACCAATTATTATAATAATTATTTTTACATTTTGATAATATGACTAATGACTATTTATTGATTTTATTGTATTTTCTTTTCATGTATTTAATTAATTTAAAATATTATTTTTTTCTAAGATACAGTTTCTATTGACACCTAATGTGTCACTTATAAATTTGTATGTCTTAATTATGACAAAACATAGCGCACCTCCTATTTATGTAAACACCTATGCATGTAAATACCTATGTTTCACAAATAAACTATTGATTGATTGACTAAAATTCCACAACAATTTATAACCCTGTCAACGCAGATAAACTTGAAAAGAACAAAATCTACTGACATGACAGTCTATGCTCAAGCGCGCTCTCGACCACACTTGGGTGATTACAGATCCAATCACTGCTTGGGTTCGATTCTGTAACTGAGTAACGATCTAAAATAAGGCAAAACTTAGTTGAACTATGATCAATGAATCTATGCTTGAGCTACGTTCTAAAATTAAAACTTTACTCAAAACTAGTTTTAAACGAAGATCAATGCCTGAGTTTCCGTCTGTAATCATCTGCCTAGCCTTTTCCCAACTATGTTGGGGTCGGCTTCCAGTCCAACCGGATGCAGCTGAATACCAGTATTTTACATGGAGCGACTGCCTTTATGACCTCCACAACCCAGTAACTGGGTAATACGATACCCCTTGGTAAGACTGGTTGTCAGACTTTCGGGCTTCTGACCACCCGTAACGACTGTCAAAGATCCACAAATGACAGCCGGGACCAACGGCTTAACGTGCTTTCCGAGGCACGGAGGAGTCTCGGTATGTAAAGATAGTCACCCATCCACGGACTAACCCCGGCAAGCGTAGCTTAACCTGGTCGATTGACCCATGCGGCTGTTATTACTTAGCCATGAGCTCCTCCTTAGCCACGAGCTCCTCCTTACCCACGAGTTCCTCTCTGTAATACGAACCTTAATTATGTAAATGTAAGAATCAGATGTTTAATGTTGGTTCAGTCATGAAAGCTTGCAACAATGGGATACTAAACTGGTGTTGCTATCCCGGCTGTCGTTGAGGACAGCTTTAAGATTATCACCCCCATTGCTGCAAGCTGCAAATAGCCATAATATGTTGGGTTTGGAATTTAAATAACCGAAAAAATAAAAAAATAAACAATTTAACTGTCTTTTCTTCACAGCCATTAGAAAATAGTGCTAAGACACCTGATATTTAGCTAAAATATAAGCAGACAGATAACTTCCTCGATATTATGTAGCAAATAATAAACTTCTCTACAACACAAAAGGCGACAAAAAAACATTGACAAACTCTAAAACTCAATCAATCTGCTTAGCCTTTTCCCAACTATGTTGGGGTCGGCTTTCAGTCTAACCGGATGCAGCTGAAATATCAGTATTTTACACGGAGCAACTGCCTATCTAACCCAGTTACTGCGTAACACTATACCCCTTGGTAAGACTGGTTGTCAGACTTTCGGGCCTCTGACAACCCGTAACGCCTGTCAAAGATCCACAAATCACAGCCAGGACCAACTGTTTTACGTGCTTTCCGAGGCACGGAGGGGTCTTGGTATGTAATGATGGTCACCCATCCACGGACCAACCGGGGCAAGCGTAGCTTAACTTGATCGATAGACCCATGCAGTAGTTATTACTTAGCTACAACCGCTCTCTCTTCACAAACGCTAAAACTATAAAGCAGAATCTTTCACTCACAAACACCCAAAGACCAAAGACAGAAAAAACTAAATGTCACATTGTGCCAACCGCTCAGTGGTTACAAAAACTGGCCCATAATTTAGAATTAGGCGGTCTGCACAAGGGACTGCTTACACGTAATTGGTGGGTGTGAGGTGTTAGGAAAATGTCGCGTGTCGCGAGCGACGGAAATTACGCACATTACATATTACATGGCGGCACAAGCCGAGTCCTAGGGGCATGTTTGTTTTAAACGTTGGTTGAAGGCACTGATTTTTCGGTTTACATGTTTTAGAATTATGGTACTCGTAGTAGACTGGGGCACTTAATTGGCTAAGATCTAAGGCCTGAAACAGAACGCGGATCTTTTACATAGTGCACGTATTTAGAGATCATTTCTCTCATTAAGAAGGCTGTCGCATTTTGTCACTCCTGAGGGACCAAATTTTTAAGAATGTTAAATCAAAATATGCTCTTTTGAGGAGGAGCTCGTGGCTAAGTAATAACAGCCGCACGGGTCGATCCATCAGGTTAAGCTACGCTTGCCGGGGTTGGTCCGTGGATGAGTGACCATCTTAACATACCGAGACTCCTCCGTGCCTCGGAAAGCACGTTAAGCCGTTGGTCCCGGCTGTCATTCGTGGATCTTTGACAGTCGTTACGGGTCGTTAGAAGCCCGAAAGTCTGACGATCAGTCTTACCAATGGGTATTTTATTACCCAGTTCATGGGTTGAGGAGGTCAGATAGGCAGTCGCTCCATGTAAAATAATGGTATTCAGCTGCATCCGGTTAGACTGGAAGCCAACCCCAACATAGTTGGGAAAAGGCTAGGCAGATTGATTGCATTTTTGAAAAATGTAATCAATTAGGGAACTAGTAAATAATATTAATAAAATAGGTATTTATTAAAAACTCATTGTTATTGTGGCATTTATTTAACTCATCTCAAAAACAGATAATAGGTACTTTTTGAGCTGAGTTTATTAGATTACACAATAGAAATATGTTTTTAATAATTAGGTACATACATACCTATTAAATTAATATTATTTACTAGTTCGCTAATTGATTACTTACATTATTCAAAAAAGCAACTTTTCATTTCACAATATTAAAAATTTGGTCCCATGTGAGTGAGAGAGGTGTCAAAATACGACAGTCCTCTTAACTGCAAAGGTGGTTTAACATTCAACCCTTCCATTTTCTATTAAGCAAAACTTGTGCCCGATGGAATTTCCCCTCATCATCTACCTAGCCTTTTCCCAATTATGTTAGGGTCAGCTTCCAGTCTAACCGGATGCGGCTGAATACCTGTATTTTACATGGAGCGACTGCCTATTGGACCACCACAACCTAGTTACTAGGTAAATACCCCTTGGTAAGACTAGTTGTCAGACTTTCGGGCTTCTGATGACCCGTGACGACTGTCAAAGATCCACGAATGACAGCCGGACCAACGGCTTAACGTGCTTTCGAGGCACGGAGTGGTCTCGATATTATGTAATGGATCCCGTCCACAAACCGACCGAAGCAAGCGTAGCTTAACCTTCGATCGACCCATGCGACGGTTTATTATAATTTAATGTTTCTGGACCCAGCCGTTTAGGCTCTGCGTTGAATGAATTTAAGATTTATAGTAATCAGATTGCCAGAAAGTGTACCAAGGTTCAAAAATTTGCGATATTCGGACGCTTTTTAACGTGCACGTCTTTCTACATTGTTCTCACATGTATATTTTCAACATGAACGATGTAACCAATATTTTGTAAAAAATATTTTGATTTAAAAGAGTGTCCGTGGCGTTTCTTGTCCATTCTTCTCCATAGGGGCCTACTACGCTTTGGAATGGGTAACTGGTTTCATCTTTCTGACTGACCGACCCATTGACAATTCAAAAGTGCCTGTAATTAGTTTATTTGAAATAAATGCTTTGAGTTTGAGTTTGATTCAAAGAAGGCTATTGACGGTCATAGTGGCTACTTAAGGGTATGTGGTCAAGAGGACCGACCTTTCTCCAGTGTACATCAATATATTGCGATCACCAATCCTTAACTTGTGGTCAGGAAGTTGTATTATGCGTGTATGTAATTAACATACACGCATAATACAACTTCCTGACCACCGGTATACAAATACCCCTACCACCACCACCACCACATATACAAATATCCCTACTCAATTAGAGTAGGGATATTTGTATATGTGCGTAGATATTACAAGCGCAAGATAAACGATACTAAAAGCCTCACAAGTTTGCAAACAGCGAGGGTCTGAAGTGTTCCTCGTTAAACATACTTCACGAACTTTTATGACATTTACAGGTGAAGTGGGGCGACGCAATTTTGTGTGCATTGTGATAACGGGGTGAGACACGAATCATCCCGGTATACTCTTGGCGGTTTTGGAGAATATGAGATTATCTGGAAGCCGTTCGTTGTAGTATTTATACTCCATTTTACAATAATATTAGACATTTAAACAAACTTTTTTTACAGTCCGTTCAACCGATTTTGACTTCTATACCGTAGGCTTAAGAATGGCATTAAAGGCAAAAAATTGGGTAGAATACCAACTGTTTACTGCAGCTGCTATTTGTCATGCCACCAACGCAATAGAAGTCAAAATCGGTTGAACGAACAGTAAAAAAGATTTGTTTAAACGTGTTTTATTACTGTAAATGGAGTATAGTTTTGAACGAAGGTGATGAAAAAATATTAACAGTGGACTTCTTTAAAGTAGAATGAAACTATATAACATCACGCATGTATTCTGCAAAGATCTAAGCAGAGGTCAGACATCTGTCTGTTAGCGGTTCGGGCTACCACTAAGAAGTTCCTGATAGCAAATCCCAATTACAATGCCTGACCTGACTACAATTCAATCTCAAACACAAACTCGAAGCATTCAAGGGGTCAAGGGGTCGGTCAGTCAGAAAGATGAAGCTAGTTGGTCATTCCCAAACGTAGTAGCTAGTAGCTACTTATGCAGAAGAACGAGCAAAAAACTCCACGGACACTCTTTAAAATCAAAATATGGTTACAAAATATTGCTTACTACATTCATGTTCAAATTATACATGTGAGATCGATGCAGAACGTTCGAAGCGTCCGTAATAATAAGATTTAAAAAAAATCTAAAATTTAATAAGCTTTGGCAACTAAGAGATGACCAGTCCTTAAAGGCGGCGACCGTTCGCGAACCTGACGCACCATCCAGCTCAACCATTTTTAAAGGGAGCTAAATAATCCAACACACGCGCCACCATTAGCGAGACATTGAAATAAGAACCTCACGCTCTGCAGTCATGCTTGCGACATAATCGCCGAAGTAGTCATTTAGACAAGTCTCTATATCTTTTCTTCTCAGCAAATTAAAACTCTACCGTTTATTACTGAAAGTGAAGTAAATTTAATAATGCCAACACTAAACCTCGAAAAGGTTGTAACATTACTACACATTTATCAAAAAGTGGATTTAAGTACAAAAAAACCCGTCAAGAGCGAGTCGGACTCGTGCACCGAGGGGTTCCGCACCATCATTTATATGTAATTTTTGCTGAAAAACTGTGCTATTTAGAGACATCGTTTTATTTTTCCTGTAATCTATACATAAACTTCTATCACATAGGATAATTTCAGATTTTTCTCTCATGCAAACTTCGGAGATAAGGGGGGGTGAACGGTATTTTTTTAACATTTTCAAAAGTCGAAAAATATACGGCCTAAAAAAAGAAAAAAAAATCGAGAATGTGCAAACAGCGTTATTTTATATGATACCCCACATGCCCTAGTAGCCCCACTTCGAATTTTTAAGACCCCCTTTCAGTCCCTGTCGCAAAAACTAATAATTTATTTCTTTCTTATTTACAAAAACGTTGGGCAAACGTCATCTAAAACTGTTCCAAATTTCAAGTTGATAGCATTAGCGGTTCTTGAGATATCCAGCTGTGACAGACGGACAGAGAGACTGAGTCACACCATAAAGGTTCCTATTCACCATTTTGGTAAGGAACCCTAAAAAGGACCTTATCTCTTAGCTAAAAGAGCGCTCTATTTAATACTCCTTTTGTGACGCACTTTTTCTCTTTTTATAATCTCATATTAGCGTTGAAACCAGCCAGCATGAAAAATGC
Source organism: Cosmia pyralina (assembly GCA_946251885.1). NCBI lineage: Eukaryota > Metazoa > Arthropoda > Insecta > Lepidoptera > Noctuidae > Cosmia > Cosmia pyralina. The sequence continues at coordinate 22,747,641 of OX276346.1, forward strand.
ACCTGTGGCGTAAAAATGAACTCAATTGGATGCACTTCACAGCCCGCTTTGATGCGACGTTGGATAACTAAGTCCTAGCTTACAGCTAAGTATGGATTTCATATTGCATCTCGTATAGCCTTAATATTATTACATTACTTAATATTTCCACAGTTTTAAATCAGTTTTTTTGAACTGATTATTTGTTGATTAGAGAGAACGTAGAGTTTACGTTTAATTTTCATTTTATTTGAGATATTTGTCACGCTCTGGATTTAACGACAGCTTATTATATAAAAACACCTAAATGTTTTTATTTAGTATCATAATCACTGGCAGCCTTGCTGAGTATAGGCCTCCTCCCTTTTGTGTCATGCTTCCCTGGTCTGTGCGAGTCTCATCCAGGTCTTCTCCACGATCTACTGTAGATCGACGCTATTGGTCTGCCAACGCTCTACTAAATGTAAAAAAAAAAAAAAACAAAAATAAAGGCAAAACATTTGATTCACTGAGCTTTACAGCAGAGGAGCTCGTGGCTAAGTAATAACAGCCGCACGGGTCGATCCATCAGGTTAAGCTACGCTTGCCGGGGTCGTCAGAAGCCCGAAAGTCTGACAACCAGCCTTACCAAGGGGTCTCGTATTACCCAGTTAGTGGGTTGTGGAGGTCAGATAGGCAGCCGCTCCATGTAAAATACTGGTATTCAGCTGCATCTGGTTAGACTGGAAGCCAACCACAACATAATTGGGAAAAGGCTAGGCAGATTGAGCTTTACAGCTTATAAGATATGAAAGACAAATCATTCTTCTATTAGGGCCTAATTCACGATGTCCGAATAGCCACTACTTATCGAATAAATTCAAAAATAGAATACAATTTGTATGAAATTAGTTGGTGGAAACAGGGCTTAAGTATTCTGGTAGTAAAAGTCACTCGTCAGAACTTGAAGATACTTATATGCGACCATCTCAAATAAAAACTTTGCAAAAAGGCAAATATATGTCGCGCTAAGCCGTGTCAGAAGTTTGGAAGGCGTAGTTTTATGTTGACGGAGATAACGAGGCTACGAAATCTGACTTCTGACAATCAAGGCCACACATAACATACAACTCAAGTAGCGCAATTTGAAGCGGCATATAATTACCATTAAAATTATTTATAGCCAAAGTGCACCTCATGACAATTCCAATAAGCCGAAACACGGCTGGAATACATTGTTTTGTTACTGAGTTCCGGTGCCTACCTTCCGGCTTCTTCACCAAATCGTTTCGATGGTACCATTTTCATCAGAACCATTTATTTAAAGCTTCATCATAGTCGCTTAACTATCATCTTATCGCCACCCGTGAAATACTTATTATCGTTGAGAAGTTCCCGTGGCCGTCTGTGGTCTTCTTCATCAGTTCCACTTCACCAAATGCTACTTTCTGAATGCAAATGCTTGATGTGTTGATGAAAATATCAAAATCGCTATATGTATGCCTATAATTTTTGAGGAGTTCCCTCAATTCCTCATGGATCCTATCATCAAAACTGGATTTTGATAAAAATGGAACCAATTTGGAAGTATATCCTTTCAAATAAAAAAAATATTTTCCAAATCGGTTTATAAATTACGGAGTTCTGAGGTAACAAACATTAAAAAAAAAATATAACCGAATTGAGAACCTCCTCCTTTTTTTGAAGTCGGTTTAAAAGCCTTTCAATTAGCAGCCTAGGCTTTTAAGTAAACGGCGCCGTTCAACTAGCGGCCTGAATGCTATTAAATTTTAGATTAGGTTGGAACTGTGACCAACTACGCGCGAGCCGAATTGGTCACAGTAACTAAGCCAGGGCACCCCGACCAAATGGGTTAGGTTAGGTTAGAACTGTGACCAACCATGCGCGAAGCGAGCGGTGCCACCACAGCGATCGGTGAACGCTACTTCCAAAGACTAGGCTGTTAACTAAACGGCTAATTAAGCTAGTTGACTGCGACATATACATCATATTCATATACCCCGTTTACATTCAGCTCATTTCCACGGCAACTTGCAAAGAAATGGGAAATAAAATGGGCAACGCGAATGTGTGAACAGGTCGCTTCCCATGCCGTTGACGTTGCCGCTTGCCTTGCCTGGTGATCCCCAAATTGACGACTTTTTGGCGGACATCAAAGGGCCGGCAACGTGAGCGCGAATGAGAGTTTATGTAGGTATTGCTCTCTGGCTCACTTGCTATCAAATTTCTACGTTCTCCATTGTTGGAAAGACATGTGACGTGGCAATGTAAACACTCATTTCCCTTGACGTTGACACAGCAATGTTTAGGGAAATATTTCCGGCAGCGCGAATGGCAATGGCAATGGCTGAACGTAAACGGGGTATTAAGGCTGACTGCACCTGACAGAGACCTTAACCAAATAGCACCACAATAACTGGATCTTTACTTTCCAGAATCACCATTCAGACTACCAAAGTTGCTTTCATTTGTTGAGGTTATTAAGACTACATCCCACTGTTTTCATCAAATGAAGCCTACATAACCAAACCAATATTCACACCTTTAGACATACAATTTTCCCAAACTACCTGTAGCTTCCCAACAGAACAATGCCGGTAGCGATGTTAAGTAATAATTCTGCTAACAAAGGCCAGCCGGTTTGATAAAGCGATAGAAATATAATCCAACTACCAGAATTTGATAACGTGCGTAATGAAATTATGAGGGGAACTCAGGAATTGGGTGAAGGCTGTTCAATGAGGTTACGAAGATGTAGGGTGTCAAACTGATGAAGAATGGAGACTGGTCGTTTTTTTTGTGAATTAAGAATAAATCAAGATGAGATACAGATGGCTTTAAAAAGAAGTTTGACAAGAGCGAGAGATTATTAGTGACCAGAAAATGTTGCCTCAAAAGAAAACGAAAAAAAAAAAGAAATCTCTCATTATTCTAGTATGGTTCTTGCTTGCATGGTAAAAATAAAGCTGCTGTTTTAGTCATCTTTCACTTATTCAGTCGATTTATTTCATCATCATCTGCCTAGCCTTTTCCCAACTATGTTGGAGTCGGCTTCCAGCCTAACCGGATGCAGCTGAATACCAGTATTTTACATGGAGCGACTGCCTATCTGACCTCCACAGCTCAAAAACTGGGTAATACGATACTCAAACCCAAACTCAAAGCATTTATTTCAATTAAACCAATTACAGGCACTTTTGAATTGTCAAGGGGTCGGTCAGTCAAAAAGATGAAGCTAGGCGCCCATACCCCTTGGTAAGACTGGTTGTCAGAATTTCGGGCTTCTGATGACCCATAGAGACTGTCAAAGATCCACGAATGACAGCCGGGTCTAACGGCTTATCGTGCTTTCCGAGGCACGGAGGAGTCTCGGTATGTAAAGATGGCAAGTGTAGCTTAACCTGATGGATCGACCCGTGCGGCAGTTATTACTTAGCTGCTCAGTCGATTTGTTTCATATACGAGTATCTTGGTATATCAAATTAATAATCTGATGCCCATAGATGATAGATTGGTCATTACTCCTTGGTTCACCACCTCAATACCTATTAATTTTCCGTGTCTAATTTAAACAATTCAGTCTTTTGAGGCAGCAGAACAAAAGAGCAACACAAAAGGGTATATCCCTTTATAAGCCGCGATTGAATAGGTATAATATCTAAATGAAAATATTGAAAAGAACAATCGTTTCATCTGTATTTCAAACGTTTCGCCATTCAGAAGGGTAAGTGAAGCTGAGCGCCCACAGCATTCTGTACAAATCTCAAACCGTGAAAACCGAGGTGAGTTGTCATTCTGCTTGATGCTAGGGGATTGACACTAATTATAGCTCAATCCACGCTCACTTCACATAAGTTTTCACGGTGAGATTTGTACAGAATAGCACTGCTGGTCCGCGCCGGCCGCAACGCACGCACGGCACGCAACGGATTTTGGTTTGTTTGTATGAAGATATGAAAATGCGGGCGGCACCGGTAGGGACGCAGTGCTATATGAATTCATACAAAGCAAACCGAAGTCCGTTGACATCTACATTTTTGACAAGTTTTTGATATTGATCTCATTTCAGCGAATGAGATTGCAACTAGATTTTAAACGTTACAAATTACGGGAATGGGCCTTCAACCTATATCGTCCTTGTGGGAAATAACACAGATTACTATAATATTCATTTAATAACTCACATAATAAATATAATAAAAAAATAGCCTATATTTCCTCTGACCTTAATATGTACATAAAGAAGTAATAACATAACATTAATACTAATAACATTTTGTCTTATGGTTGCATATTCAACACACATCATAATTTTCCTTTACTTAACTACATACTTAACTGTCACAATCAAACCATAAAGTAGCAAAATAGTTAGGTTGTATGCACACGCACAGACTGTAGGTAAATGCTTGTAGACAGTTGTTGTGGACTCGTTGAGAACTGCACGCAGGCTATAGGAACGATCAACTCGGGAAACGCCTTTTTCTAAACGCTCGTTTGCAGATCGGCCCGTCCGTCAGGTGGCAGACGTGACGTCATGAAGCCTTTTCCAAATAAATAAGACGCTATCGATAACATTCTTATCTTCTTATTTTCTAAGAGTAATAGTCAATCAATGGCTACATACTCACGTTGAAATCATCTAATAATTATATGTGTAGTTACCTACTTCGATTGACCTGATATTCTTTGTACGAGAATAGCTCGTGTCGAGGTGAATAAGATTAGATATGCAAACAGAGCCCAGGGTGTTACAAGGACGTACTTGAGTATTATACATAGAGGCCATTTTAAAATAGTGTCCTTCCTCTACCTTTGTAGTAGACGTTTCCGTGCGTAAAAAACGTTATTTGTTTATTTACTTTAATTTATACGGTTAAAAACCGTATCAACCACACATAAAATATAAAATTATAAAGTACAGGTTAAAACATTATTAAAAATTACATAACAACACTTTCGTGAGTCCCTCTCACAGTACATTGCATGACCTGATAATGAAATCTTCGTCCATGCATTCACAAACGTTTGTTGGATAGAATCCAAGAGTGATGAAAGCGAGACAGCTATATCTTCACTGAATAAAATACGTATAAATACTTCCAAAACACTGAATAAATTCTCCTTTTTACTGTCACAGTGTACAACTACTATGGTGCATTTAGGTTTACGTCAATGATCTCTTTGTAGAACAAAGTTCAACTAGAGCTGTTCAATTAAGGCGATTAGGTATCCAACCAAACCATTGGATCCGCAGTCGTTAGCCCCGCCAGTAATTTACTTGGACAAAATGTCCCACTTTTTACTTTGAGTTTGTGTCCTTCTCAACTAACCTAGTAATCTACTTATTTAGCATGCTTTTAAAGAGGTGGATAAATTAAATAAATGGAAGTAAATACTAGTATAACTGTTGCTTTAATATAATAATTATAAACAATTTCAAGCGTGTTTTCCGATTTTAAACCGGACAACATAAAGTCCGTTCCACACAAACCAAACGCTGTAGATAAATGTACATTCAGTTGAGTCATCGACTACCTGCGCGTCGCACGTGTTTTAGTGAGTGAACCAGACGATATTGTTTGTGCGTGAGTCATAGCGGACATGTCTCCTCTACAGTAAATTTTAAAAGTATTCAATATGAACGGCCCTTAACAATTTCAAAACAAAACAAAGTCGTTGGCCCCACCCCGACCAATGACCCATCTCAGTCTGTCAATATCGGAAATGTGCGAGAGACATAACTCAGTACTCGTTTGTTAAAAAAAAAACAGACTATAAGTACTAATGAACTATTTTCTGTATTATTTTCAAAATTTTAGGCTGAGCAGTTTAGGACTTAGGAGGGGGAATGGTAATTTTTTGTCTATTTTCTTACTTTAAAACAATTTATTTTAAAATTATTAAAAAAAAACTATTTGAGACCCCCACTGTAAGTTCTTTCATTTGATATGTCACACAATAGAGTTTGCAAAACTTTTATTTTTTATTTGCTCCAAAATGAATTTGGGGTGACCCCCATATTCAAAATTAATTTATTTGCGTTACACGTCCGTCTTTGAGACACAGAAATGCATATGTGTACCAAATTTCAACTTAATCGGTCCATTAGATTCGGAGAAAATTGGCTGTGACAGACGGACAGACAGACACGAGTGGTCCTCTAAGGGTTCCGTTTTTCCTTTTGAGGTACGGAACAGTATACTCAAAATTTTTTTTTTCCGTTTTTCGCACTGCATTTCAGACGGTTCGGAAAAGCTAAATGTATGACACTTTGTTATCCCGGAACTATAAGAGATACTATTAGTGCGGTTAGATGGTTTTCTCTCAGAGAAATTCTTTAAGAAACTCTATTTCAATTATAGTTTCGTTGGCACCAATAAGTGCAAAGTTAGTTGCTATAACTTTTGCAAAATGTCGTTAATTCTTGCTGGTGATAAAACTGCTGGATAGGGGTAATTCATTTCCGCAAAATCAATGTCTTTTAAAAACTTTTAAACTTCGTTCAGACTTAGGTACCGATTTAATTTGTCAAGGTTCTGTTTAAACCTACATGGAACTACCAAGATAAAATTATCTTGGCAGTTAGGAATAGGTGCATGTACCTTAGGGATTAATTGCAAAACTGTGTACTATCTGTGGCAAAAATATTCATCGGTCCACTACGCTGCCAATATTTAATATGGTTCTGTAGCTCAAAAGGTTAAAACGGAACCCTTATAGGATCACTTCGTTGTCCGTCTGTCTGTCAGTCTATCAAGACCCTTTTTCTCAGGACCGCGTGGATGTAAGTATCAAGTTGAAATTAATATCAAATACGTAGGGCTATGGTCCCTTAGAGTTCTAAAAAAATCAAGTTTCTAAGTCAACGCAATACTCGCAAGCAAATCAAAACATAATAGGGTACTTCCCGTTGTCCTAGAATCATGAAATCTGGCAAGAAGCAAGGTCTCACTTCACAAGTAAAGGAAAAAGTCCGAAAACTGTTAATTTGTTATTTTATCTCATAAACATATTCTTTTGTGATTCAATGTTAAGTTTGTTTTTGGGATAAATTCTTTTCAACTACGGAACTCTTCATTGTGCGTGGTCCGACATGCACGTGGCTGGTTTTTTTTTTTTTATTATGTATGTATTAAGCTTATGACATGAGAGTAGATGCAAATTAGCAGCCTCTTTACCAAATTTTGATTGTACATCACTACCTCTAATAAGACTTTTTTCCAGTGTTCGGTATCACAAAGCCTTAAGCATTCACTTCCTTTGCTAACTTTGCCTTTTGAGTAGGAATGAACCTAATAATAAATAATTAAAAAACACGACTGCCCGGCCAAAAAACGAACTAAAAAGTAAAAAACAAGTTGTATTCCCTGACTAAACAGATTAATAAAATTGTCATCGGATTTGACGTCAAGACAAATATAAAATAATATCGTTTAGGTAATGTTTATTAATCTGAAAGTAATAGTACCACCAGTGAGATATATTCGATGAGCTACAAACTAAGTGTCGCTTGTATCATATGACTCATATACTCGTAAATGAAAGGACAAAATCATAAAGTGTATTAACAATGAATAACATAGGTGTGATGTGACACGAGTAAGCCCCGAGGAGGTGGCCCAAAACTTTAGAACCCATCATAACATGGAGAGGACAAAATAACTTCATTTAACTTTCGTCATAGCCTTCCGTGTCGAAACTCGACATAAAAATAGAAAGAAAACATCCTCGTTGACTGATTGCCTCATCAACCCAAAAAGCGAAACACGAAACCTGCGAATTATTTTCTTATTTTAAACCAAAAAGTTTTCTTATGACCGAGGAAAATTGGACGTAACTTATTACCCTTCCGTTAAAAGCTAAAAGCAGATCTGGTTAAATATTCGCATTATTTACATGAAGTTACATGAAAATCAACAGTTCGTTACAACAGAGCACAACAATAGCGTTTTAGTATTCGTGTACGAACTTAAATAAAATAGAAACATAATATAAGCAGGGTGAAGGGTTAAAATAACGTCATTAACATAAGGGAGCGGGCAGATTCGGTCTGTGGGCGAGAGATAACTTTTGATAGGTAGTCGGGGAGCCAGTGATCCGTGCCAGTCAGAATAGGCCGGGAGCCGGTCGAGTGTGACTTGTGCCGTGAGCTGAAGCCTTCATAAGCACTTGTCTATACAAAGGGACATTTCGCATTATTAGGTAGTTTTGACTTCTTGCTTTGTTTGTGTTTGTAATTTGTTTTTTTGGACGTTTGTTTTCTTGCTTTTAGTGAAGGAAACGAAAAAACTTTTTTACAAAAAAAAAAAAAACAACTGACTGCCAAAAAAAAAATACTACAAAGTGAAAAATAACTTTAATTTCAGAAGTCGGTGACTTTGGTTGTGTATTTTCGTTTTTTGCCACCAACATCCGAAATTAAAGTTACCTTTCACTTTGTAGTGTTTTTTTTTTTTTTTGTAAAAAAGTTTTTGTTTTTTACTTTTTCGTTGTGGTACTACCCTACACAAATTCGAATACAACTACCTGCAAAATAAATGAGAATATCATCGACATAAAAAGTTAAAAAAAAAATACGTATTATTGAAGCTAACTCAAAAACTACCTAAGCAAAGTTAGTAAATTTTACATGGGACCAACTTCGAGGTAAACCCTCCCGAATAAAACAAATCTTTCAAATCGGACAACTGTTTAAAAAACTATGCGTAAAAAAATAAAAAAATATTCGTGTCGACTTGAGAACCTCCTCCTTTTTTTGCGTCGGTTAAAAAAGTGGGTGACTAACCTGACTAACTTACTAACGTTTAGTAATTATTATGTGCTTCATACTTTTACTACGTTGATCTCATGTTTAATAGATAATTATTTCACAGAGATGCCTTTTTTTTTTTTGTGGATGGGAAATCATCAAATGACATACTGCTCTGGGCGGAGCGGGAGGGCGTGTCAGATTTTTACTGACTAAAACCCACCCATGTTCCTTCAGCTGCCCGTGCCAGGGCCACGGTATCTCTTTCGAACTACCCGCGACCTCGGCGGCTCACAGAGATGCCTTAAGTTACATATTCGGTACATACCTACAGGTTACCTACTAACACTCGAAATAAAATTCATAAAGCAATTCTTTCCCCGAATACCAACAACCAACATCAAAGCAGAGGCCCCAAAAATAAGTTATTTATAATTCCAAAACCCTAATCCACTAAATAAAAGAGGGAAAAAAGCAAGTTTCATCAGCTATAACATCACAAAGGAATCGTGAATGATGTCAGCACTCGCCTCCCAAAATTCGCCAAACGAAGTTTCAAACTCAATTTGCATTTGGAATAGAAATAAAAAAAATGACAATTGTGCTCAGGGAAAAACGTGGAAATCGAATGAAGAGCGAGAATCCGAGATAGCATATTTATTCATCTCAATGCCATCAGAGCGAGAAATCAAGAAATTATGGAACATAAAAGAATGAAATTCACGTAGAAATTGCTTATTAAAGATGAATAAAGAAAGGTCATGGGTATAAGTCCGTTTAGCTCACCCACACAATTGTACTTGACAAAAGTGAGTAAAAATAAGTTTTGAATGACAAAGTAAGATCCCCATGTCATTTTATAAAAATACTGCCTGGTATTTTAGTATTACATAAGTACCTAATATCCTACCATTACGAGTATTTACCAACATTTTTTCAGTCAACGAAGCAAAAGTCGTATGTTAGGGTGAAAATTCACCCTAACATGGCATATTGGACCGGTTACCGGAACGCTGGTAACCGGTCCAATATGCCAGCGCTTCTCGGCAACGACAAGCGCTGGTTGTCAAAGCTGGCGCAGGCATTTTCCATACTTCTTTCCAAATCAGCGCGACCGGAGCCGACTAAATCAGATAGGAACAGACTTGTCTACGCCGGCGATGGTTCGATTGCGACGTCGCGTTGTTGTTGATTTGGCAAAAAGTATGAAAACTGCCTGCGGCGACCAGCGTTGCCAACCAGCGCTCTTCCCGGCGGCGGTTACCAGTTTTTTACATGAATACACCCATAAGATCGTGAAAGGTGACGTTCTGTAGTTTCTGCCTACCCCCATGGGAAGAAGGCGTGAGTTATGCAAGTCTTTTATAATAAGAGCGAACAAATCATACCCACCGTTACTTAGGTGCACTTTGGAATGAAAGTAAATTTTTAAAATATAATTATACATACATACATTTTAGCTGGGCATGTAATGAGGAGAGACGAAATGCATGTGACTAAAAGAGTGATGAATATACATGTTGATGGATGGAGAGGCAGAGGAAGGCCAAAGAAAAGATGAATGGATTGTGTGAGGAATGATATGAAAGAGAAGGGAGTGAATGATAGCGTGACGGTTGACAGGGGAGAATGGAAGAAAAAAACGTGTTGCGCCGACCCCAAGTAATATGGGATAAGGGCAGGAAGATGATGATGACATACATACATTTTAGCTCTGAATAGATAGGTACTTAGTGTACACTTTCCAAATCAGAAACGTAAAAATTACTGTACATAGTGTAGTGTGAAAGACTTGCTTAAAAACACTACAAAAATGTGTATAATTTTTTATTCTTTTTTCCGAAAAAACTGTGTTCTTAAAAAATACAAAATAGGATAAAAAAAATTACATACCGAGTCTTAAGTTTAATGTTTTTAAGCGAAATAGAGGGAGAATTGGATAATTTTTATCCAAGAGTTTTAATAAAAAATTGTAACACGACGAGATAGTATTTTAGCCGCGTATCTTGCCTTGAATAAACTTAATAAAAACGACCTAGCCTGAAGGAATTGCAACTCCCCCAAGTTCGGTCGCTTTATAAGCAAATCGTTACTTTAAACACAAATTTTTCTAAAAAAAACTATGATTATAACAGAAGAAATAAACACTTAAAGTAGATAGACTACACGTTTGAATAACTAAATTATATCGTTTTAAATATAGGAAAAAATCTATATGTAGGTCCTGGAGCAGGCGGTGGTGGATGGTGGGTTTGGTAACTGGTTTCAGACCATCCACTGCAGTACTAGACGCGTAGGAACGGTGTTGAATGAAGTCCTTATGGACCTTCTCCAAACTGGTTGGTTTAAGCCCTAAGGGTGGGTCCAGTGAGCTGGCTTGGTAATATCCTAAATAAACAATACGGTTTATAATACCAAGTAACTGCCAAGAGTCTATACTGTATTTACAATATAGAAAAAATACACACCGAAAAACTTTGAACGAATATATTTTACAAATTTTTGAGAAATTTCTTGCTTTAGAAAAATAGCAAATCTAGGAAAAAAAATACAATAGTTATGACAAAAATACGGTCAGTTCACAAACCAAACAGAATTAAATACAAATTCCATACGAACCCAAATTCCTTGATAATGGTCTAGTAGAAAGGCAAGATCATCTTGTTCTACGAGTATAGGGAAAAAATATATATAGATTTTTGGAGGTCTTGAAGTAGGTAGGCAGAATAATATTCCAGTCAAGATGTGGAACGAATGAATTTATTTCGGTTTGTGTCAGCTTAAATACTATTTACATCTATTTACAAACTAGGATAACTACTGCCTATGTACAAGTATTAACCAATCAGATCACAGCACCCTGTTGTCCGTTTGTTCCGCAATGTGTCGCTGCAGGCGCGCGCTAGCGCATCTCGCCGCTCGGAACGCCGAAGTTTATAAATATAGGTGGCACACGTTTGTGCACCAGATGAATGAGAAGAACGCGGCTGTCCGTGCCTACAGCAGCTTTCCCTGCCGCTTGAACAAAGTCCATATGCGATATTTGCAGAAATCTGTAAAGAAACGCATAGAGGAACTGCGTTCCACGCGTTGGGACAAGATGTTGAGTGAACTCGAGCCAACTCATCAGGCCTTCTGGCACCTACAGAGGAAACTCAGGTCCTCAGAGACAGCTTCTATGCCCCCCTTAGTACGCCCAGACAATACCATCGCTTTCGATGATATCGACAAGGCCGAATGCCTTGCCGATAGTCTTGAGGCCCAGTGCTCACCCAGCTCTCAACCAGTAGACGAAGCCCACCTCTCTGAGGTTGACGCTGAAGTCGAACGTAGAGCCTCCCTTCCCCCCGTTGAGGACCCTGATTGTCCCTTGCCTCCCGTCACTCCTGACGAGGTGCACGAGATAATCAAGGGTCTAAAACACCGTAAAGCCCCCGGCTCAGATGGAATCACCAATAGGGTGTTCCAACTTTTCCCTGCCCGTTTGAATATGCTCATGACCATCATCTTCAATGGTGCCATGGGTAATAATATCTTTCCTCACGCCTGGAAACAGGCTACCGTTATCGGTATCCCTAAGCCCGGCAAGCCTAAGAGCGAGCCCTCTAGCTACCGGCCTATCAGTCTGCTCAACGTCTTCGGCAAGATCTATGAGAGGCTTATTTATAAGCGTCTCAGAGATTATGCCGAGACAAAGGGTCTCATTCCCGACGAGCAATTCGGTTTTCGAACCCAGCACTATTGCGTGCAGCAGGTCCACCGTATTGTCGAGCACATCAGCGTTGGGTTCCAACGCGGTGCGATGACTGGTGCTGTCTTCTTTGATATAGCGAAAGCCTTTGACAAAGTCTGGCACAACGGCTTATTATATAAGCTGTACCAACTCGGTGTGCCGGATCGTCTCGTGCTCATCCTACGAGACTTTTTGTCAAACCGCACCTTTCGCTATCGCATTGAAGGAGCACTTTCCTCCCCCCACCCTATTCGCGCAGGAGTCCCTCAGGGCTCTGTGCTTTCCCCCCTCATATTCATCCTCTTCGCCAGCGATATCCCGAAGAGTAAAAAGGCACAGTTGGCGCTGTTCGCAGACGATACGGCCATTTTCTCCAAGGGAATTCGCCCTGACTCGATCGCTCGCACCCTCCAAACCGCAGTCGATGCCCTCGGCAAGTGGTTTCGAAAGTGGAGAATCGAAGTCAATCCCGATAAAAGCCAAGCCATTCTCTTTACGAGACGGCGTAATCGGCTCACCGCCCCTCCTCGGCCGATCACCATGTTTGGCAAGCAGATCCCTTGGGAAAAGCGAGCCAAATATTTAGGTGTGACGCTCGATAGTCTTTTATCATTTTCAGAGCACATAAAGCAGGTTCGTTCGCGGGCCTACTTTGCTCTCGGCCGTTTACACTCCGTTCTGAATGCACGCAGCAAGTTGTCCCTTAAGTGCAAGTTGCGTATTTACACAGCGTGCATTCGACCTATCATGACCTATGCGGGCCCAGTCTTTGCGCATGCAAAGCCCCACCTCATCCATAGGATGCAGACCCTTCAGAACCGTTTCCTCCGAAAGGTAACGGGAGCCCCCTGGTTCGTTCGGAACGCGGACCTCCACCTTGACCTTAAAGTCCCGACCATCCGTCAGTACTTGAAACGCCTTTCCAAGCGTTTCTTTGATTCCGCCGTGAAACATCGCAACCCCTTGGTTGTCGAAGCCGCTAGCTATGTCCCCAGTAGAATCAGTAGTATCCGCCGTCCGCGACATGCCCTCACTGAACCCGATGACCCTATCACCCTCCTCCAGGAAAGTAGTAGGGACACTAGCACAGTCCAACACAAACACAGATCTACATTCCGGCCTCGCCGCCGAGGCCCATCGCGTTTAAGACCATCTAACGTAAATGTAAATTCATGTCCCTTGATCGGTTTAATCGAGCCAGCTGGTGGCGTAGCTGAGCCTGTAGCTTTAAACTCCCCTGATAATAATAATTCCCCTAACTTGATCCAGCCTATTGCTTTGCCTTGTCTATCATTGGTCAATGACAACGACTCCCTAAGCCGAGGTCCGTACCCCACAGGGGGTGCCCTTAGTGCGCAGTCGTTTAGTTTATAATTTAGTTAGTATTTTATGCCCCTGGCTGGAGGCTTTTGAGCTCGCTTAAAGGCACCCACAGGATAGTCCGGTTAAGTAGTCGAGACCTCTCATGGTCACACTACGAGATGCCATTCCAAAAAAAAAAAAAAAAAATTTGTGCACCAGTATTCATCGAGGCGGCGTCCAGTGAGGTCGTGTGCGGCGTTGTCCGACGGCGGCGTGTGGCGCCGCAGTTCCCGTACCGCTGTACTGTTTCTCTAGCAGACCAAAAGTTCTTCTCAGGACTGTTTGCTTCAGTGTTTCTTTACGGAGTGTCAAAACGTGCTGGCCAGTGGTGGCTACAAGTTCTTTTCAGAACTGTTGTTTTCACTGTTTCTTTACGGAGTGTCAAAACGTGGTGGCTACAGATTTTATCTCATTGAAGAAAAACTCTGTAGTGTCCTAGAAAAGATATCTGACAAAACAATCCAATAAATCTTGTCATCTAAATTCAAAATCAAGAGAAAAATTTGTGAAAATAAACTACCAGCATTAAACTTTTTAAACTTTCTCGATTTGTACATATTATAAACAAATTGAGAACGGGTCTTCTCACGATATTCTTTTTTACGAGGTGAACAGGTACTATGGGCCAAAGTTCCGCATGATCACCTCAAATGCGATAATCGCATGCACGGCTCACGACTCGATCGCACAATGTTCGTTTGTCACTAGCTGCGCTCTCACAGGAATATTTTCTTAAGTGAGCATGCTTAAGTTTTGTCCATAGTAGGTACCTACTTTTTTCATGTCTTTACGAAGACGTCGCTAAGTTGTCATCAGTCCTCCCGTGACCACGATCGCTGCAAGGCGGTCGAAACGTCGGGAAACAAGTAGGTACCTGTTTACCTCGTACAAAAGAATATCGCGAGAAGAGCCGTTCTCAATTTGTTTATAATGTGCCAGCATTAGGTTTAGAAAGAAGGTCATAAACTTCTGCAAATCGAAAAAGTTTGAATGTTTGAATAGAACTAACATTTTGGTCATAAGAATTAGTGCTACATTATAAGCTATTCAAGAGAATTTTAAGAACCTAAGGTCCTATAAAGGCACTAACACTCGGTGATATAGTGCGCTTTAACGCTTATAACCCTGATTTGGGCCCACGAAGCTTAAAGTAGCTTAATAGCTATAGAGTAGTGGTAAAAGAGTGACAATAAAGAGTTATAATAGTGCTATTGAAGCAATGCTTATCACGTTAAATTTATTATAAGCTATTCAAACGTTACAACTGCAAGCTAGAGTAGTAAATATAGTTATGAAATCCACTCTAATAACTTTTTTATTAACATATATTATTGGTATAAAATAGCAATGAACATCACCCAAAGCGCCAACTTTTTCATCTCTTCATAATTTTAGTGGTTTTGTTACCATCAACAGCGTTAAAATATTTAGCAGTTATAGTGACTTATAGTCTTAAGTGTTTGAAAGGGGTTGAAAAGGGTTATCCTGCAAGCCACCACAGCAGCGCAGCAGCGTTCAGCGTAGTACGGTCAGCAACAGAAGTCGGTTAACACTGCTACTTTTTAACATCATCTAAATTAACACAAAATAATTCGATAAACTGCTTTTTTTCGTTTAACTGTTAAGAGTTAATGTTCTTAAAATTTTAAGTAGGTACATCTGTTCCGATTTGAATTAATTATTTCGCTTACTAATTAAGATTAAACAATTGCAAGTGTAAGCGCGCGGGTTTCACGTCTCACACAGTAAAAGAGATTAGTTGAATTATACTTATTAACTTTAATCTCTTGAATTTACAGTAATTAGTTTATAACGGTAAAGTTAGGTATCGCGAATGGTGGACACGTTACGAAGCGCACGGGGATCGGCGCGTGGACGCGTGTGTAGTTCTCGGCGGTCAGCGAAGCAAAGGGCCGAGGGCGCGGCTCGCTCGACGCAGACGCGTTGCCGGGTTGTCATGGCGGCGCGGGATGCGCTAGTGATGGGAAGCGCGGCGCAGGCGATTTCTGATCGCGTAGTGTTGGCGCGAACAGCAAGTGTTAATCGACTTTTGTTGCTGACTGTACCACTACGCTGAACGCTGAAGAAAACGATGACCGAGTGTTAACATAAAACATAACACCTTTAGTGCACCCAAATTTCGTCATTTATGTTTAAATCCCATGTCCCAGGAGGCGAGTCTATTGCCATCAATCCGGTACAAATCGAGACTCCGGGCTATTACTGAGAAATTTCAGATAGAAAATCCCAGTAACATAATTGCCTGAAAAAGACTTTCTATTGAAACGATTAAAAAAAAACAATGCTAAGCAATGTGGAGGTCTGCCCGACTTGGGCAGAGCACCGCCGTGTTCTCGCGGAGGTAATCAGCGGCGGCGATCTCTCGCGTCCAAACCTGGTCCAGGCCATGGTGCGGAGCGAGAGTGCATGGGAGGCCGTCACCTCCTTCTGCGAAGCAGTAAGTCTCGCGAAGGAGGAGGCGGAACACGTGAGGGAGAGGCAACAGTCGCGCCCTCGCGCTCCTAGCCGCCGCAGGAGACGCCCTGGGTAGAGGGAATTTATTGCCGATTCTCGGCCACCGTAGGCGCGGGCCTGCGGACGACGAGTAATGGGCAGCTCGCCGTCCGGTAAGGACCAGGCCCGGGTCGACGGCGCGTTGTGTTCCACGCGCGTCTCAAAGAGATGTCAGCTGTGACGGGGTCCAATGCCGGGGTCTCGGGTAGTTCGAAAGAGATACCGTGGCCCTGGCACGGGCAACTGAAGGAACAGGGGTGGGTTTTAGTCAGTAAAAGCCTGACACGCCCTCCCGCTCCGCCCAGAGCGGGAGAAGTCATTTGATGATTTCCCATCCACAAAAAAAAAAAAAAAAAAGATCTAAGCAATTGCTCCTTTCGACCGTCAGGTTTTTGTGAGCAAACATAACTCTATCACCAACATTTCAATACTAAATTGTCATGGTTTCCAAATAATAATAAGTTTTCGTGATGTTAAATACTAAATTGAAGTAAAATGAAAACCTTTTCGGTATGATAATTCTGTAAGTATTTTATATTCTGACACACATACAAACTTGGTATAAGATAAACTATGTAACTCTTAAAATGTCGATTGCACACCATGTGTACAGATAACAATAGAATTTCAATTGTGTCTGCTAATTAGCGCGCGACGGGTTAACTAGGCACTCAATAAATATCAGTATAAACTTTAGATTTCTAAAGACAATCCATAGGTACTGAGGCTCAAGAGAACTAACTTCGAAATTAGACGACGGCGACGCTCCACATATCACGTGTCCATTACCTACTATTGAGAAAAAACCAGTACTTTTGGCGGTAACTGTCAAATGAGACACTTTCAAACTTCGCGAATACATGGATATAAAATCATTTGAGACAAATCACACACTTTCAACTTTATGTTTAGTATTTAACATCAATAAAACTTATTATTATTTGGAAATCATGACAAAATAACTCTTATCATTTACAGGTACCAGCATAATAAATAAAAAATTGTTCCATTGAAAACGACAGTTGACCAGACGCTTATAATTCTTGTTCTACGTTAGCATGCCTAAGTATTCGTAAATGAATAGTTCGTGGAGACAATAGAGCGCTTCTCTCGCAAATGAAAAACACACTTGCAAAGTGAAAGACACTCTTTGTAGGTACTATGGCCTAGGTCCCATAGACAGCGGTGCGGTAATAGTACTTATGATTAAACTTTTATTTATTACTAGCTTTTGCCAGCGGCTTCGCCCGCGTGGTGGTCGGAAATTAACCCACGGAAGCGTAACACCGGGATAAAAAGTATCAAATGTGTTATCCATGTTATAAACTATTCATCCAAATCCTATTAGAAGCCTAACACTAATGATTCAAGCCTAGTACTTTTTGTTAGGCTAAGCCGATGTCCGCACGGATGTAAAAATATCGCGGCGATTTTTTTTCGTGCACTGGATTTTCAAGACTTTGCTTATCGCCGAGAGTTAAAAATCCAACAGTTTGTTTTTTTGACGCGCTGGGATGCACTCCGTTATTGTTAGGTTGGATTCTGAATGCTCGAGTCAACACTGAGAATTGAAATTCCAGTGCGCGATAAAATCCCGCCGCGATATTTTTACGTCCGTGCGAACGTCTGCTTACTGCTCACACATTGTGCACAACGTGTCGTGTCTTAAATTGATATACTACCTTGAGTTCATTCAATCCTAGTACTTTTTGTTAGGTTACAGAGGTATTTCTATCCGACTTTCCAGGTATTTTTATAGCATTTTTTTCCATTTTTCCAAACTAACATAACTTTCTTATTCATGAACTGATTGGAATAAAACAAACGTTAAATGTTAAGTTAAGCATACCACAATACTTTAGATTAAACCGCACCCAAATCGTTTAAGCCATTTATGAGATTAGCGCGCACAAACGCACAGACAAACAGGCAAGCCGACAAACAGACCAAAATTCTAAAAAATCATTGTTTTGGTTTCTATTGCGTTAATAAAGACCCCCAATAATAGTTTTTCTCAAATATCTTCCTGTGCAGACAGCGATCAGATACACTTTTATTATAGGTATATATAGATGCAAAAAGATAACCTTTAAGACGAAAATATAGGTAGGTACGTAATTTAGGTACTATGTGATCTAAATTAATTGTTAATGAAAGTTTGTTGAACAAAAGATCTAGAAAGTTTATTGAAAGCCTACACTATCAATTGGAATCTGTTTCATTTTGAGAGTTCAACAACATTCATTGCGTTATATACGTTGTTGAGCAGACAAATTTTTCAAACATATGAAGCAATGGATTATCAATTTGTTTCAAAATGATTCAAATTCCGATTGGAAGTGCGTTACGCAATTAGGGTGCAGGTGTTTCTTTGAAATGGTTTCCTAATTAAGAAAACGGTTTGGTTTTCCATGAAATAAATAAGAAAGCTTTGGCTTTGTTGAATCGCAATTCTGAAAAAAACTCAGAACTACACGAGACTAGAAAATTAACTGAAGAATTCGAAAAAATTATTATGATGATGTTGATGTAAATAACACTTTTAAGTAGAGCTATAGTAATATGCAGAGGAAATCTACAGAGAAAATTCTACTTCTATTATCGAAAATTCTTCAGCATGAACATCGAAAGCGCCTCATCGCTTTCACTACGACCATAGACTACGCCGCACATAGATAAATCCTCGAGCTTTGTACCAAATGACAATACGAGCACTTACAATAAGTACGCACTGCGTTTGTGCATGCGTTTGCGGAAATGATGTATTCAACATTCTGTAGAAATGCTAAGAATTTGTATGTGCCAGACTTCCATAGTCCTCTAAAGAGAAAATGTTTATGTTGCAGCTGGATCATGTCTCAGTAAAGTTAGATAGGTACGGTCAGCAACAGATGTCAACACTGCTACTTTCTGATATCATCTAAATTAACACATAATTATTCGATAAACTGCTTTTTTTCGTTTAACTGTTAAGAGTTAATGTTTTTAAATACTTCTGATTCGATTTTAATTAAATATTTTGCTTAATAATTCATCATTCTCCTGCCCTTATCCCAATCTATTTGGGGTCGGCGCAACATGTCCTTTTTTTCCATACTTCTCTATTATTCGTCATCTCGGTAGTCACCCCCTTTCTAGCCATGTCATCTTTCACACAATCCATCCATCGTTTCTTTGGTCTTCCCCTACTCTTATAGCCATCGACATTCATACTAAAAACTTTCCTCACGACATTTTCCTCACTTCTTCGCATCACATGCCCATACCATGACAACTGATTTCCGCACAACTTTTCAGTCACCGGTGCCACTTTCAGACTTCCTCTTATGTACTCATTTCTTATTCTATCCATTTGTGTAACACCACACATCCCTCTTAGCATTCTCATCTCAGCTGCATGCAATTGCTTTTCATTCATCCCTTTTGTGGCCCAACATTCTGATCCATACAAGACAGCAGGTCTAACCATTGTTTTATATAATGCGGGCGTCGCAGATTGTTCCCGTGACCTGCCGCCATTTCATCCATCCAGTGTTAATCCTATGCTTAACCGTCCGATCTACTTCGCCATCGCTTTGCACGAGTGAACCGAGATACCGAAAGTCGGAGCAGAATGGGAGAAGCGCGCCATCAAGCGCTATGGCTCCAGAACTGGAGATACCGCCGAAATCGCAGAACATATATTCAGTTTTGGTTCTGCTGATTTTCAAGCCAACATTCTCCAGTTTCTGTTGCCATCTCTCCAATCTGCTCCGAATTTCAGGTACTTCTTCACCGACAAGAACAATGTCATCGGTGAACAGCATGCACCAGGGTGCCTCTTCCTTGTTTCGAGAGGTTCCTGTTTCGGATAAGGCGGGAGGAAACGCCCGGGTGTCACCATAGTGTGGATCGCCCGGAGGACACGGTGGAGCATACAGTGGAGGTCTGCCCGGCTTGGGCGGAGCACCGCCGTGTTCTCACGGAGGCGATCGGCGGCGGCGATCTCTCACGTCCAAACCTGGTCCAGGCCATGATGTGGAGCGAGAGTGCATGGGAGGCCGTCACCTCCTTCTGCGAAGCAGTAATGCTCGCGAAGGAGGAAGCGGAACGCGTGAGGGATAGGCAACAGCCGCGCCCTCGCGCCCCTAGCCGCCGTAGGAGACGCCCTGGGCGGCGAGAATCGATCGCCGATTCCCGGCCACCGTAGGCGCGGGCTTGCGGACGACGAGTAATGGGCAGCTCGCCGTCCGGTAAGGACCAGGCCCGGGTCGACGGTGCGTTGTGTTCCACGCGCGCCTCAAAGAGATGTCAGCAGTGACGGGGTCAATTGGGCCGATGCTGCCGGGGTCGCGGGTAGTTCGAAAGAGATACCGTGGCCCTGGCACGGGCAACTAAAGGAACATGGGTGGGTTTTAGTCAGTAAAAGTCTGACACGCCTTCCCGCTCTGCCCAGAGCGGGAGAAGTCATTTGATGATTTCCCATCCACAAAAAAAAAAAGGGTGCCTCTTCCTGTAGATTCGACGTCAGAACATCCATAATCAACTTTGCTTAATAATTATGACTTAAAAAACTGCAAGTGTTAATCGACTTTTGTTGCTGACTGTACAAGTGTAAGAGGACCAAGGAAACAGTAGGTACATACTATTATGCAAATACCTATTGATAAAAAGACCAAAGAAAAGATTCAATAATTCTGTGAAAGATACTTAGTAATATTGTTAAAAGCCACCATCTCAATATTCACCTCCTATGAATACTAAGATGTTGATTCTTATTCCTTTTCTGTCTATGCTGTAAGATTGTGGAACTCACTTCCGCCTAGCATTCGAGATTTAAAATACACATATTTCTCGATTCAAATATCGAGTAAAAGAGCACTACACCTACCTTTCCTCTTAACTGTCAGAATTTATAATTTACTAGCTGAGCCGACAGACGTTGTCCTGTCCAAATTTCAATAATTCATACAAAATTCTTTTAGAAAATGCACATTCAGTTTTCCCGAATTTTTAAATTTTCCCGATAACTTTTTAAATTTTTCTTTCCGATATTTTGACGCCTCACTGGTGGCATTTACTTAATATTGGAATAAATAATTGAGTTCTATATACACTACTAGCTTTAGCAAGCGGCTTCGCCCGCGTAGATTTCGGAAAATATCCCACGGGAACGTATAACCGGGAAATCCTTCCTTATTCCTTGTGTTCATTATAGAGGGACCCTCAGTGAAAAATTTCAGCTTTCTAGGTCTAAGAGTTTGGGCTGGGCATTGATGAGTCAGTCAGTCAGTCATTCAAGACTTCTCTTTTCAGCCGACTTCAAAAAAAGGAGGAGGTGCTCAATTCGGTTGTATTTTTTTTTTTATGTTGTTACCTCAGAACTCCGTTATTTATAAACCGATTTGGAAAGTCTTTTTTTATTTGAAAGGAAATACTTCCAGATTGGTCCCATTTCTATCAAAATCCAGTTCTGATGATGGGATCCATGATCATCACATGAATTATAGGCAAACATATTTTGGTATTTTCATCAACAAATCAAGCATTTGCATTCAGAAAGTAGCATCTGTTGAAGAAGACCACAGATGGTCACGGGAACTTCTCAACGATAGTAAGTATTTCACGGGTAGCGATAAGATATCTCGATTAAGATAGTTAAGCGACTATGACGAAGCTTTAAATAAATGGTTCTGATGAAAATGGTACCATCGAACTGATCTGATGAAGAAGCCGGAAGGTAGGTGGTACCGGAACTCAGTAACAATACAATGTATTCTAGCCGTGTTTGGGATTATTGGAATTGTCATGAGGTGCACTTTGGCTATAAATAATTTTAATGGTAAAATTGCGCTACTTGAGTTGTATGTTATGTGTGGCCTTGATTGTCAGAAGTCAGATTTCGTAGCCTCGTTTTCTCCGTCAACATAAAACTACGCCTTCCAAACTTCTGACACGGCTTAGCGCAACGTATATTTGCCTTTTTGCAATTTTTTTTATATTTGAGATGGTCGCATATAAATATCTTCAAGTTCTGATGTGTGGCTTTTGAGTTACTTCAATAACTTAATACGTATTTTTCCCCCATAGTCTATGTGAATGCTGCTCTAATTTATTTTGCAGAGTGGTATTCGATGTGTGGGGTAGGCACCACTAAAAAGTGAAAAATAAAAACTTTTTACAAAAAAAAAAAACAACCGACTCCCAAAAAAAACACCACAAAGTGAAAAATAACTTTAATTTCGGAAGTCGGTGGCAAAAAATGAAACTAAAAAAACCAAAGACACCGACTACCGAAATTAAAGTATTATATTTTTCACTTTGTAGTGTTTTTTTTGGGAGTCGGTTGTTTTTTTTTTGTAAATTTTTTTTTATTTATGTATACTGGTATTTATAAAAATAGTGGGTATAATATAACGTCCTAAAACTTTTTTACTACTTTTTTCACAAAACAACCAGAACAACAATTTTTTTTTCGGATGTAACTTCTAAAACAATATAACAAACTGAACAACTAAAAGTCTATCTGTCAATTCTGTCAAAATGTCTTCTATAGGTATCACTCACTTTTTTATATGGAGATTTTTTAACCAAAATTTCTCACTTTTCCGTATAGAAGGTCAAAATAGCAAAAAAAATATCGATTGCAACCGTCATTTTGGTCTACCAAATTAAAAACCAGAGTTTAGTGATGTGTAGAAGAAGAAGCTATGGCGACCTCAAAAAAATTGGTATAAGATAAGGGTAATAGAAAGATGAGGTGATAAAACAGCGCAGCGTTACCCTACAAAGTAGACAGACAACCTGGTGAAGGTCGCAGAAATCTGCTGGAAACGGGAGGCACAGGTCCGGTCGTTGTGCTTTTGAGATATATTATTATTAATCATTTTATTTCAGAATAAGACATTCCATACAGTACCTAGCCAGTTATACAAAAATTAAGCATCGATAAATTTGGTGTTTTTAAAAACCCCACAAAAATGTATATGGTTAAATCATTTGGATTTTCCATATTTGTTATTTGACTATATTACTAAAACCAAAACAATTACTTGACATTTCGATAAAAAAAAAATTTCAAAGTAGCACCACCCATTTTCTGTTTTATATGATTATACGTAAACAGGTTCCTAATATGCAGTAAAATTTTCTTTAAATTGAAGGTTTAAATATGTTAAGAACTTATGTACTAAGCTAAAAATTGGTTTAAGTATAGCATTTTGTCATAAATCTACATTTAAACCAAGGACGTTTAGTTCCCTTTCGCATGAAAGTCTTCTACGAGTATCTCGCGCATCAAACTAGACAGCCATAACGCCATTTCACTTACACACCAAGCTAACCCTTTATTTCTGGAAAAGTCGTTGCCAAAAGTGCTCAGTTAATGATCCTTACATTATCTTCATTTCATGCAAAACAAAAGGTCGGGTCAAGTGGAAAGCCATCAAAACAATGGTATTTACAAAAAAAGTGTCACAGAAAGTAAACAACGGTAGAGGGGATGTTACGAGGGAACTTACACAATATCACTTAAGGGCACCTCGCGGTGTAAAATGGAGATCAACGTTATTGGCCGAACTTCGACAGTAAAACGGGAAGGGATTAGCATTTTATTTATTTTGAATCCGACGTTGGCGGTGTGAGGGGACTTTACGACCTCATTCTAGATTCAAGTCAGCGGACCCGCGGACGAGTTACAACATTCGTGAACTTTACAGTAATCAAGATGGCTGTCTGGTCTATCTTTCTGCGTTGGTGAGGCGGTTTTTTAAAGGAGTTTATTGAACGTAGGACTATATAGCTATAGAGAGGGGCTTGTGGTTAATTAATAACAGCCGCTCGGGTCGATCGAACAGGTTAAGCTACGCTTGCCGCGGTTGATCCGTGGATGGGTGACCGTCTTTACATACTCGTACCAAGACCCCTCCGTGCCTCGGAATTGCCCCCGGCTGTCATTCAAGGATCTTTGACAGTCGTTACGGGTCGTTAGAAGCCCGAAAATCTGACAACTAATATTACCAAAGGGTATACCCAGTTACTGGGTAATACACCCAGTAACTGGGTTGTGGAGGTCAGATAGGCAGTCGCTCCATGTAAAATACTTTTATTCAGCTGCATCCGGCTAGACTGGAAGCCGACCCCAACATCGTTGGGATAAGGTTGGGAAAATGAAGACAACTACATTACTATTTCAATATTACTTACCTACTTAATTTTCACCAAAATGTAGCTGAATCAATCAATATATTTAATGAATCAATATCGTGATTATAACTTAGTTATCAGTTTTTCTTTTTATGCTAACTAAATATCCTTGTAGTATCCACGAACAATACTATAGGATCTTGGTGTCTACTATCCATTAGATAGCTTATACCACAGAAAAGATAAAGAGGTCTCTTTATCTGTTCTGTGGCTTATACCTAGTAATAAAATACCTGTACCTAACTATTTTGTTTCTATGTAATCCGTTTTACAATTACTTAGAAACACTGATAATAATCAAAGTCACAAAGCGACCTTCTTTACTTAATTCAAGGCCATTTCGTAGATCTAAGGCCCAAGATATAGTCGATCTAAATCTATTATTTACCCTTACTCTAGAGGGAATTGTTGTGAATAGATTAAATTAACGTCTGCTGTAATAATTCAGATAGATTCCACACTAATATTCATGGACGCATACATTGTGTGTACGGTTATGACTAGATTAAATTACTGTTTAGTTAACGATAAAATTCAATGTTCTAAGGTTTTGGTAATTTCACCCAGGGGACAGACATCTATTAACAGAGCAGTGGGGTATTTACTAATGCTTAATTAATAGGTACTTCATATAATTTGTAGATACCTACTGTAACTGTATAATTACGGAATATGTATGTTTTATTATAATTACAGAGGAGCAAATAAGATTTTCCTGTGATATTTTTTTGTCAGAGGAAAATCTTAATTAATGAAGATAACATTATCTTAGGTTATTATTTACCTATTTACCCTGTCATAAATTTTCTTGAAACTATAACCTACATAAACTTTAACACAAAGACAATAATGAGGTATAGTTTGTCCACTCTGAAATGACGCGCCCCACAAAATGCCATACAGTACGCGTACACCAAACCCGCTAGCGGCCGATCTTTACTCGGACGTCTTCGACCGAACTCGGCCGATCAAATCAAACGTATGTAAATGAAAGGGAACGCTTACACTACTACAACCGCCATCGTCCGAAACGCCCGAAAACGGCCGATCAATCCGAACTTGTTGGGATTTCTCGCCAGTCTGCCGGTCTGCCGGCGTCTAAAGCGCAAATTGAGTGTATTTATAGTTTAATCTAATAATTCTGTCTTTATTCTGTTGTGTTTCTGCCAGTATTGTTATCTACCTAATCGACTATGGATATTGAAAAATTCCGGTACGAAACGGACGGTATTAAATTACGGTACGAATTTTCTAAAAGATAAATTTCTTCGAATTCCTCCATTTTTAAAACGCGTCTACACTCTGTTAAGCCGCACAGTCAACTACAGAAGACCAGCAACGATCCCGGCACAACAGTGTCGGCCTTGGAGTATCCGTACCGTGTACATGCACGTCCGAGTTACTCGTCCGAGTAGTTCGGTCCGCCATCGGCCGACAGAATCGGTTTTGGTGTAACCGCCGCGCGCCGTACCGTTACACTATTTGTCCACCGCACCGGGAACGAGAAAACAAATGACGGCGCCATAGTAAATGTACCTTCCTACAACTCGACCAAGCTAAGTTAGCACCTCGCGTCGATTACGTCACACTGACGCTTAGGTACGGTCTGAAAAAAAGGATTCGAAAACTCGTATGACGCGTGTCAGCGACAAAGATGCTAACCGTACCGACGCGACGGGCTATCGCGGGAAGGTGAGCGGGGAAGCGGGCGGGGCGCCGCATTCCAGCGAGGTGCATACTTAGCTTGGTTGAGTTGTACTGTCGCTACTTCGGCGCCGTCATCTGTTTTCTCGTTGACGTCCCGTTCCGAATGCGGTGGAGAAACAGTCAAGCTGTGTGTTTTGCGTCTAGAAATAGCGTTTTTGATGGGAATTATTATTGTTGTCGGTACTTGAGTATTCGTAATGATAGCGTGAGTTATCTACTTATGTAATATACAGCTTGTCCACTCCGAAATGACGCGCCCCACTACTTAAATTTGTATACGTACGAGTAACACACGTTTTTCTTGTCGTGAAAAACTACAATCTATTCGCAGTGTGGTCGTCAGTCTTGTATGGATCACAATGGAAGCTTGTTGACAGACACGATTTTTCTACTGCGCGGTTTATACGCCATGTACAGACGCCAGCAGGTCAAGCCACCCGAAACTGTAAAATTTTCCCATTCAAGCTTGAACCTAATGCTTTAGCGATAAAGATGAAAATCAATTAAAGAAAATGGACAAATTGTAGTAGCTTGATGTGCTGCCGTCTGTACAAAGGGCCTAACAAACTTGTTATAACAGATACCCAACAATATAGCTAATCTGCGTCGTTATCTTGAAAATTAGTGTAATGGCGGGCCAGTGTCGTTCCATACCATTAATTACTAATTATCGATATCCTTACTGCCCTGGTAGCCTGAGCAATGGCTTCGTTACTACCGAGGCGGTGCCTAATGAGTTACCCGGACGATTAATGTTACGAAATAAATCTTGGGTTTGCTTTTTAGGTGACTCGATTGTGCCAAAGGAAAACTTATGAAAAACAAATGCTTCTCAAACACAACAATTGCAATCTGTCGAACAACTGAAGCATTTTTCTGACTTTTTGATTTTAAATTCAGAGTACCTTTAACGCTACTGAGAATGTGAACGAAGCTAAACGAACTTAGTTTCGTTTCGTTTCGCTTCGCTTCTAAAGGCGGTAGCTACATGAGCAAAGCTAAACGAACTTAGCTTCGTTTCGCTTCGTTCTCAGTGTGTCCTGCGCTTTATTGTGCGCATGACCAAAGTCGATACTAACTCCGACATCTTGTTTTTTTAGGTACCTACTTTTTTATTTATTTATACACATACACAAGTTATATAACATAAGAAATAGTCGTGGGCCCCAAACTAGGCACAACCTGAATCTTGGTGGCCCCATAATTAGTAAAAACAGATTGAGTTAATACTATTAATACTTATACCTACAATTTCGCAAATAAAGTTCAATTTAAAAAACCCCCGACACAAATTGACCCTCATTTATTTTTGCTACTTCATCATCAGACCCTGATTGCCATCTGTCTATAACCTATTCCTTGAGACCATTCCAATGAGCCCCAACATGATACCTCTGCTGTAAGTTGTTGAGGAAGTTGGGTATCCTGCAAATTCCGACTCGATCAGACTTTTGGAAGATGCTCACATCCATTCATCAACTAGAAAAGAGCTGAAATCTATTCTGAAGAGAAAACTCTTCGTCTTCAAACGGCTGAATAGATTTTCCTGAAGCTAAGAACCCTCTCGGTCGAGTCACCTTTTAAACAAAACAAAAAAAATCTTTATCGGTTCAGTCGTTTGGGAGCTACGATGCCACAGACAAATACACAGATACAATAGACACTTTAAGCTTATAACACCCCTCTGTTTCTGTCGGGGGTTAAAAATGTTTACCAACAACGGTCCCTGTTAATGTCATTCAAGCGCCTACGCATTCCGTAGTAGTGTAAGTGAGTCTTGCTCTTCTGTTTTATTGTCTGTGTATCTACTGTTTATGCCCACCGTTTCAATGTACTTAAAAAAAACTCTTAAAAAACTTCTTAAGTCAAAGGGGTATTTTAGGAACAAACTACAGGGTCAAATTAAATTAGCTAGCGAAACTCTGCTGACGTGATGGGTATTGATATCTAAACACAAAATAAAAAAGGATTGATGATATTTTTTGGGGTCAATGAGCGCTAATAGTGTTGTGACTTGAAGTAGATATGAATTTAAAAAAATGTTTTTTTTTTTTGTTTTATCGTGTTTAGGCATCAAAAACTTTTTACAAAAAAAAAAAAACCAGCCAACTCCCAAAAAAAACTACAACGCGAAAAATAACTTTAATTTCGGAAGTCGGGTTTTTTTAGTACCTAGTTGGTTTTTTGCCACCGACTTCCGAAATTAAA
The DNA here is from genome assembly GCA_946251885.1 of Cosmia pyralina. Lineage (NCBI taxonomy): Eukaryota > Metazoa > Arthropoda > Insecta > Lepidoptera > Noctuidae > Cosmia > Cosmia pyralina. The sequence goes on from OX276346.1 coordinate 22,776,080, forward strand.
GTTATTTTTCGCTTTTCTGGGACACAGTTGTTTTTTTTTTGTAATAAGTTTTTATTTTTCACTTTTTAGTGGTGCCTAACCCACACAAATTCGAATACCACTCTGCAAAATAAATTAGAGCGTCATTCACATAGACTATGTGGGAAAGATATGTGTTAAATTATTGAAGCTAACTCAATAGTCACTCATCAGAACTTGAAGATTTTTATATGCGACCATCTCAGGCAGGCAAATATATAATACGTCGCGCTAAGCCGTGTCATAAGTTTGGAAGGCGTAGTTTTATGTTGACGGAGATAACGAGACTACGAAATCTGACTTCTGACAATCAAGGCCACACATAACATACAACTCAAATAGCGCAATTTGAAGCGGCATATAATTACCAATAAAATCATTTATAGCCAGAGTGTACCTCATGACAATTCCAATAAGCCCAAACACGACTAGAATACATTGTTTTATTACTGAGTTCCGGTGCCTACCTTCCGGGTTCTTCATGAGATCGGTTCCATGGTACTATTTTCATCAGAACCATTTATTTAAAGCTTCGTCATAGTCGCTTAACTATCTTAATCGAGATATCTTATCGCCACCCGTGAAATACTTATTATCGTTGAGAAGTCCCCGTAGCCATCTGTGGTCTTCTTCATCAGTTCCGCTTGATTTGTTGACGAAAATACCAAAAGCGTTATATGTATGCCTATAATTTTTGAAGAGTTCCCTCAATTCCTCATAGATCCCATCATCAGAACTGGATTTTGATAAAAATGGGACCAATTTGGAAATATCTCCTTTCAAATAAAAAAAAGAATTTTCCAAATCGGTTAATAAATGACGGAGTTCTGAGGTAACAAACATTAAAAAAAAATTACACAACCGAATTGAGAACCTCCTCCTTTTGTTGAAATCGGTTAAATAAAGGACATGTTGCGCCGACCCCAAATAGATTGGGATAAGGGCAGGAGAATGATGATGATGATGATGATCCAGTTTAGATATCGATCCCATCACGTCACTCTGTGAAATTTACAAAAACAACAATTTTTTTATAAACTGATATTATATCTACCTACCCCAAAAAAGGACTCGTCAAAGAACAATGACGAGAAAATTGTTGATGGAATTATTAAGCGTCAACTTATGTTGCCGTGATAGATACCGACGAAATAATTTACCAAGTTTTATCAAATCAAGCATAGGACCTATCCAAGTTGAGAAAAAAAATTGTCATAATTGAAAACTTAATTGTCATTCGTGGATCTTTGACAGTCGTTACGGGTCGTCAGAAGCCCGAAAGTCTGACAACCAGTCTTACCAAGGGGTATCGTATTACCCAGTTACTGGGTTGTGGAGGTCAGATAGGCAGTCGCTCCATGTAAAATAATGGTATTCAGCTGCATCCGGTTAGACTGGAAGCCGACCCCAACATAGTTGGGAAAAGGCTAGGCAGATTGATTTTTGGAAAACTTAATTGACAAGTTTATTGATAATAAAAAATAATCATGGCTTCCGTTTTCTTTTTCTGGCTTGACTTCATGACTTTATGCTAAGCTGAACTTTTAATGTTGCCATGTAATAAAAATCTGGGTCAAGTTACATAAAATGATTTGCATTACGTATTGCATTATTAGATTTAGAAATTACATTCCTGCATCAGAATATAAATGTGAAAATAAAAATGACTGTATGTGCTAAGAATATAGCAGTCATAATATGTAATACATAAATGACATCACAGTACCTACAATTCGAGTATGGTAACATCGCCAACAAAAAAAAAACATGACATTTCATCTGTCAACCGGCCTACTAATAAAGTGACAAGTACTGACATTTTCCATCGATTTTCTGTGATTTTATCGACTGCTTCTACTTATGGACTCTGAGATTTACGTACTGTTCCCTGTGTGACCAGTGCTTGCCTAAGGATAGTGATTATTTGCATATACGACGACATTTTTCTGTGACTCTGGATTACGATTCTGCCCAAGACCTTGGATTTTTTTGTGTGTGCATCGATTTGTTTATCACGATGGGGAGCTGTGTTAATCAACTACCTACAACTTAATTTATGTGACATAAATTGTGCCGATACCCGGCATTGAGACGATCGAGAGTCCTCTCTAATCTGCAGCTAGGTATACCAAATTGTAAATATTCCTGGCGACTGTTACTCAAGTTACAAGATAGTGATTGTCTTCTTTGCATAAAACTGTATAACAAGTATAGTTCAAGGTTATTATTACCCTACTTAAAAAGATTGTGTTTGATTTCTGTTAGTACCTAGCTAAGTTTATTTGGCCTAGAATAAAACACGTAGCGAAATCACAAACTTATAACTTTTATTAGCAGTACAATTTACAGTTGTTACTCCACTCAGTATTCCATCCGTTCCATCTCATTTATTTATATATATCTAACGGAACGTCAGGATTTACTCAGTTAGATTTAGACAGACATGTGGGCAGAAGATGGGTTTCGTGCAATGAAAACACACTGGGTGCGATACACGGTGTTTAAAATCACAATCTAACACAATCACTAAGCACAACGAATCGAATACAGTTCCGTGGCGTACCAACCCCGATGCGATCCGACACTAGACTGTCCGCTTCGCCATGAGGTGAAAACATCACGACTCTGTAGAAGCGCGCTGTAGGTGTGGGTACCTCACGTGATGTCGCGTGTGGCGCGCTTGCGATTCGTTACGCGTCCGTACTATTGACCGGATCCGACATATATTCGTGTGTTCCACAACGGCTCTCCATAATCCATGGCCGACCCAACCGTTTACTGTAACTTATCCCACCACTCATAGTAAGGGATAGGCTTTTAGCAAATTGTTAATGAACAAGAATAAAAAAATCAACCAAAATACTTTGACAAACCAATAAATTACTACTTATTAACTCGATATTACAAAATATGGGTTTATGTCACTGTCGTCAATTAAATGAGTGAGTGACATCCTGCCTGACACATCCATAGACTAACATTCGCATAGACAATATTTATTAAAATACTATATACATTATACGTATATACAAACTTCTTGTACTACTCGTATGTTGTTAAAAATCGTGATTTTAAATGAAATAATAAAAATATATTTTAAAGCTTTATAATAAATAGGTTGAAACTTGTCAATTGTAATTCTTGAGATGTACTAATATTAAGTAGGTACATCAATTATATTGGTTACGAAATATTAATAAATCATTATACATAATGTATTAAGATTTGTAGCCTTTTTGGTTTTAGATTTTGGGAGATGACTATGTCTACGAGGCATGCAGAGATCTTGCAATGGTTGCAGTTAATAATAACTCGCTTAAAGAAGCTTCTGGCAGTGAAGAAGCTGGACCAAGTGCAAGTGGGCATGCAAATGTGTGCCTTTTATGTGGCTGTTCAACACTTCAAAGACCGAGTGACAAAATATTAAGAGAAAACCCTACTGAGATGCAACAATCTAAAATTAATATCATAGAGAGCAAAATAGCACCGCAAGATTTTTCTTGATGACATTGTGGTTAGGGATGATGAGAAATACATATTAAAAAAATGTATTTTGTTTTTTTTTATCTATACCTTCCTATGACCTACCCCTACCATATAATTAATCATTTAAATCTATAACTGACCCGACCCTCACCTGGCCCGACCAACCGCTGGGCCTGGCCTGGCCTGACTCTCACCGAGAGGAGGTCTGTGTCCCAGCAGTGGGAACATTAAAGGCTGTATAAGATGATGGCTAAGATAATTAAATAAGTATTATTTTGAACATTTATTAAGTAATAAATGTTCAAAATGCCGCATGTGGGCCATGTGGCACACCTACGCACGTCTCGGTCGGCTAGACTTATACGTAGTCCGTAGTTTATTTTACTGTAAAAATGCATTTCTATCAAAGATTTTTAAGTGGTAAATAGGTATTTCTATATTTCTTTTTCGATTATGGTCTATTGTTGACAAGACATAACCTCTAGAACTTCAAACTGGAATATCTTTAAATCAAAACTTCCTATAAAACTATAACTGAAGACAAAACTGTTCAGAAATTCAAACTTTGTATTTTAACATTTTTTTCAACACCAGACGCACAAAAAAAATGTCAACAAAAATTTGTTTGAGAAATTGCCTTTATCCTTTATTTATTTTTCATTTTATCATATTTTATGTATAAATATCACGTCTGCGGAGTTTTGCTACATAATTAAATTTAACCCTGTATATTGGTACCTAAAGACTTAACGTAAGTCAATGAGACATTTCAGGCACAAGTCATTTTGGTACACAAAGACTTCCTAAGTCAAAGGGACATTTTAGGATCAAGCTATTATTAATACCTAAATACTGCCTGAAATCAATCAGATATTTCAGAAACAAGCTATTTTGATACCTAACGACTTCGTTTATCAATGGGCCATTTCAGGAACAAACTATTTTCATCCCATTGTTCTGATCTAAAGCAGTGACCTCACTCACTCACCGAGCCTTTACACAACTTGTACAAAGTTAGACAATAGGAAACTAGTAAAGGAGAGCAACTATCTCAGACAGTTACTGAAGTCGGACTTATCTAATATTATTAACATTTCTGAGTCAGACCCAAGCTTTTACAAGATACATAAGATCCGAGAAGCTGAAACCCTAACGAAGTGACCCGAAAACTTGAATTCGTACACACAAATACCCGTTTTCACTAACCAAGGTGACACCTAAACGAAAGCCTGAATAAAAACTTCGCTGTTGGATTTTCAACTTTCACCGCTGGGCCGAGAAGGAGATTTAAATGCCATAAGAGTCGCTTCCTACAAATCTAAGCGGTAAAACGCGACGAAAACTCGAAAATTCTGACAGCTGTAATTTTTTGACACTTCAGATATCATTAACCTTTTCTGTCTTGTCCTTTTTCATAAGTTGTATAATGATTAGAATGTTCTGAGTATAAAATAAGAAAAAAATATGAAAGAGAATGAGATCATATAAACTATATGACAATAAAAATAGTGTTTGCTCTGTGCATGCAATGCACACTAACTAAAATTTTAAATTTATATTGCTAAAGCTAAATGGAAAAACGAGCAAAATAATATTTTTATAATTTAAATATTTATTTAGTCTTTGTCTGTCTGTAGCACAGAACAGACCTCTTTATCTTTTCTGTGGTCCGTAGTTACAAGAATTGAAGATTTTACAAACAAAAAGGTATTCCTAAAAAAGGTTACCTATGGATTACCCTTTTTTTTTGTGGATGGGAAATCATCAAATGACTTCTCCCGCTCTGGGCAGAGCGGGTGGGTGTGTCAGACTTTTACTGACTAAAACCCACCCGTGTTCCCTCAGTTGCCCGTGCCAGGGCCACGGTATCTCTTTCGAACTACCCGCGACCCCGGCGGCCCTATTGGACCCCGTCAGTGCTGACATCTCTTTGAGGCGAGCGTGGAACACAACGCGCCGTCGACCCGGGCCTGGTCCTTACCGGATGGCGAGCTACCCATTACTCGTCGTCCGCAAGCCCGTGCCTACGGTGGCCGGGAATCGGCGATAGATTCCCTATGGATTACATAGTGGACAGGGATTCCTATGAATGAAAAATAATTACCTTACTAATTATGGTAAAATCAATAATTTGACAATAAAAAATCTGATTACTATTTTAAAATTATCAGTAAATTTTTAAGTTTTAGTTTTTCTAATTAAAACCTTAAATTCAAGAAAGCTTTTTTTTTTAATTTCGCTTAAATGCGTTCCGTTTTTAGTAGGACCGCTTTATTATTGGCAACACCTCTGAAATGTCAGAATTCCGTCGAATTATAAATCAGACTGTAGTCGTGTCCATAAAATAAAAATATATTGATTTAGTAATCACAGACAATTGATACCACCACGACCACACCACACCATCCCATCCATCCATCCACCATTGTCCATTGGTACCACGACCACATTCATCATATATCACTTCAGAACATAGCAAATAGCAGTTGTCACGAATACACGAGACAGTGGGATCCGGCCCTAAGACGAATGAGTACAGAGCGACAGGACAAACTGACACTTTCTTGAGACAACACTTGAGTTGAAATGAAGTTGACAATAATAGAATTTATAACTTAGTTCAAGAGAAGCCTCTCTTGAAATAAATTAACTTGACAAGACAGACAATTTACGACGTAATTTCAGTAAGATTGGTTGAAACTGGTAGGCATAGTATATATGGCGATGGCCCGATTTACTGCTATACATTGTAAGCTCGATTCCCAATTAATAATACCTGTATGGCTGGCACATCTATACCATAATCATGAAATATTTGAGTTCGTATGTAGGTGGTAATCTTTGGAACTACTGATTCGGTTCCGATACTTCTTTCAATAATGGGAAGCTACAGTATTGCCTAGTGTCATCTATATACGGTGACTGGTAATACAAAACTAACGCTATTGAGCGTGGACGTGTGTGTAGACCGGACAGAGTTTGTGGCATAGTGTCGGCGAAACTTGAAGTGGTCCGGCGGCAATACGATTTCTTTAGTTCGAGGCTGTACAATAAGGTAAACAGTGTACTCCATATTCATTCTCGTTCTTATAGGGACTGTAAAAAAACTCACTGACGACTGGCTTCAAACCCTCACCTATGAAGACCTGGAGAGCTTGGTCAAACCCTGATTTGTTTCCAATATCGACCTCTTCCTTCCGAAATAGATTCATAACATATAAATTAAGACGCAATCACGCACACACACACATACTCACATAGCTATGCAAACACCCACACGCACAAAATACATTCGCTTGTACCTACACATATTCACATTTTTAACCTATTATTCTAGTTTGTAATCTATCTCCTGTGTTTGGTATAAATTCTAGAACGCTATCGTCCTTTTCCTGAGGTGGGCGTTAATTCCTACGACACAGTATTTTACTAATGTAGGTATTATCGCACTAAATGTTTTTGTCATACTGTGTTTTTTTGTTCAATAAAGAATTTCAAGAATAAAATTACCAGTCACCGTATATAGATGACCGAATCGAAATGATGATGATTGATGAATCGTGTATTTAAGTATCGGTCACTAGACCGATACTTAAATACACGATTGTGTTCATGATACCAAACCACTTTTACTACAGGACCAAACCTGAAATCGCGAAAAAAAATCAGCTGCTCCCTACATTTTGACGAGTTATGCGAACATAAATGTTTGGAACAGCTGTTTTTTTTTCGTGATTTCAGGTTTGGTCCCATAGTAAAAGTTGTTTGTTATCATGAGTATAACCATGTGTTTAAGTATCGGTCACTAATTACCAGTCACCTTATATAAATAAAAAGAGAAGTCCTGACTGAGTGACCCATCAATGCCCGGCCCAAGCCCTTGAACCTAGAAAGCTGAAATTTTGCACAGAGATTCCCTTTATAATGTAGACAAGGAATAAAGAAGGATTTTCCGGTAGTACGTTCCCGTGGGATGTTTTCCGACATCCACGCGGGCGAAGCTGCCGGCAAAAGCTAGTAGTAGCATAATATTCGCGCAAGTGGAACGGACATATACGAGAATAAAATTTTTCAAAACAGATAATTATGACGTTTTCGTTTTGTTTTTTCTTAAAATCACACATCTCTATCATATTTTTCCCGACTATTGCATTAAACAAACATGCGAATGCTACCTACTTACTTTTTCTAAAAAAAAAAAATCTAAAAAAAACCTTTTTGAAACAGTCCTATGTTGATTTATCTCTATCTCTGTCTCTTTTTTCTTTTTATTTTCAAAGCAAATAAAAAGTGCCAATCAACACATTACTTCACTTTATTTAGTCTTACCAAGGGGAAGAAATCGAATTACAAACAATTAAAACAAAACCACGTGCAATGATGTTACAGCTTTTGGCTAAGTAATAACAGCCGCACGGATCGATTGATCAGGTTAAGCTACGCTTGCCGTAGTTGATCCGCGGATCGTTACATATCAAGACCCCTCGTGCTTCGTAAAGCACGTTATGCTGTTGGCCCCGGCTGTCATATATCTTTGACAGTTGTTACGGGTCGAGCCCTAACGTCTGACAACCAGCCTTACCAAGGGGTATCGTGTTACCCAGTTACTGTGTTGTGGAGGTCAGATAGGCAGTCGCTCCATGTAAAATACTGGTATTTAGCTGCATCCGGTTAGACGTTCCGTTATCTGAATATTACAGCAATTGCTTCCAACAACATAACATTACGCCTGTAATCCTCGAAGGGTAAGGCAGAGGTGTACCAATACCTAGTACACCCACATTTCGCCAGTTAATAATAAAAAATAATAATAAATATTTATTTCCATCAAAGTAGGTACAACAGTTTCTTAAACTAATAACAGTTTAAATCTTTGTGAGGTTGTACGCTGTCACATAGAAAATATGGAATTCTCTAACTCCTACACTAAGTCAAGCTTGTATTATAGGAGTTAGTGAGCTGATGACTTAGACACAACCTTGAGCTTATATGTTTAGGTTTAAAGAATTTATTCTCATAAGAACTTAAATAACAGTTCGCTTAAAATGAGATACAAAGTGCTTACATCTACGTAAAATAAATTATCATATTTGCCTCTGGGGTGTTGGTGACGTTATAAGGTACATACATGTTTCTTGAGTTTTTTCTTAAATATATTTATACTATCACACTTCTTTAAATCTTCCGGTAAATTGTTGAACAGCCGTGCTCCCTCAACCAATATTGTTTTTTTGCCGTAATTAGTCCGCGCCCGTGCTGTCATTAGTTGAAACTTGTTTTTACTTCTTGTGTTGTATGTTGTTGTCTTTTTATGTAGTTGTATGTTTGATTGTACGGAATTTGTGGTGATTTTTTTTATGAGAATGCAGGTGTAATATGTGTAAAGTTGTGTGAGATTTAGTAAATTAGTTTTTTCGTATAATTTTTTTGTTGGATATAAATAGTTATAATGAAATAGTACTTTGATAATTTTGTTTTGTAATCTTTGTAGTGAGTTTAGATTCGATTTAGCGGCTGATCCCCATATTTCAATTAGATATTCAATGTTCGATTTTACTAAGGAGTTATATATAATTAGTCGTACTTTTATCGGAATACAGTTTATAACTTTTCGTAACGCTCCTAATAGCGACGTTAATTTTGCTTTGACATGATCGATGTGCAGCTTCCAAGTAATTTTGTCATCTACCCACAGTCCGAGATATTTTTCGTGACTAGACCGTTTGATTATTTCTCCGTTGATCGTAAGTGGTGAGAACTCAGGTATCGGTTTATTTTTCGCAGAGAAAATCATAAATGACGTTTTTGAGGTATTAATAGTCAACAAGTTGTATTTTAACCATTCGTTGAGTAGGTCAAGGTCTTTTTGAGCATCAGTTATGATGTTTTGCAAAGATTTGTCAAAGTAAAAAAGGCAAGTGTCATCTGCGTATAACGTTAGGTGTCCTGTCAGCCCTATTTTATCAATGTTATTAATGTAAATTAGGAATATTAATGAGCTAATAATTGAGCCTTGTGGACATCCGTATGTTATGTTTTGCATCGAGCTAGTGAAATTATCTATCTTAACAACTTGTTGTCTATTTTGTAAATAAGAACTGAACATACCGAGGGCGCTGCCTGTAATACCTATATTACTCAATTTCTGTAGCAACTTTTGATGGCTTACTGTATCGTACCCACCACAAGGTTCTTTTGATCAGTATGAGTTTTTATTTTAGTTATTAATTATTTTAGTTATTATATAAAAATATAACATAACAAAATTATTGCTTAAAAAAGAAACAAGACAACATAAAACCTACCGTAAAAATAAACAAAAATGATATCAATAAATGTCTACCACCTACATATACGAGCAACACTAGACACCTAATACGTACTTACTTTTTAACTACATCTTAGAAGTAATTCTGTCTGATCATAAGTCAATGTTAATAACCAATTGTTCAACTTATGCTTTACCTCATGTTTGGTTAGATTATATATTGCCAGTAATTTATTTACCTCATTAAAAAATCTTGAGCTAGCGACCTCATATTGGCGGCTTGCAAAAGCTGTTCTGCAGATATGTTAAAGTCCCATGTAATAGAGAGCGAACCTATTGCCATCAACCGGACATAATGCAGACTCCGGGCTGCTACTGAGGAATTCCAGGTGGAAAAACCTAATAACACTTTGCCCGAACCCAGGACCTCATGCTCAGTAGTAGCGCTTGCGAGTCGACCACTAGACCAACAAGGCAAATTGCTTCAAATTAACGGTAAAATCTTCATCACACGTGAGTGAACTGTTCGAGAAGAAAGCAACGCATCAATGAAGGGGCTGGCTACCTACCCATTTACATTCACCATTCATTGGAGCATAATATGGACTGATTACTATGTTCTTATCGTTGCATGTAAGTAGCTATATTTATAATTCTACATATTAAATGGGTAACGAAGAAGGTGTAGGATATTTCAACCCATTACAGATTTTGGAAAACCTTACCTAATTTTGGTAAAATATATAAATATACACGACGACATATATTGACGACACGGTTGGCGCAGTGGTTGAGCGATTGACTGCTGCGCAGCATGTCGCGGGTTCGATTCCCGCACGGAACAAATATTTGTACGACCTACAAGTATTTGTTCCGAGTCTGGGTGTTTTTCTATCTATAATATGTATGTATTTACAAAAAAAAAAAATGTATATAAGTAGTTTATCAGCCATCTCGTTACCATAACACAAGCATTAGGTTGCTTAGCTTGGGGCTAGATGGCGTTGTGTGATATGTCCAAACATATTTATTTATTATTATTATTTATACACCTATACCTACATACGTAAACTCACTCTTTCTTCCCATGGGTAGAAACTACAGAACACCACCTGCTGCGATCCTTACGTACTAAACTTACTTAAAAATGATAGCTATACAGTTTTCATATACTCAATATATTTACGAGTATTGCTTCCACATATAATTCCAATTATTAAAATCTTGGCCGTGTTTTCACGACGACGCCCCGTTCTAGCACGACCAGACACGATGTAATCTTTTACCGAACAAAATTTAAGTTTTAGACTCACCCCACACCACATCCTTAGTTCGCCAACACAATAAAGTGATTATTTACCAGTTGCTGAACGCAACAATGTCCACGCCGACACGCGGATACAAAGGCCCTGTCTATCTACCCGTATCGTCGTTTATCATCGGTATTGATAGCCTTGATAGCCGACGTCTATACCCGGCTGGAGCATGAATTTGCCTGTTTATTGAATTCAATGTTGTTGCTAAAATGAAGACGGGAGGAAATGGTTTCGATGGAGATTTCTGTTGGATGAAAAGTTGTAACATCATCATCTGCCTAGCCTTTTCCCAACTATGTTGGGGTCGGCTTCCAGTCTAACCGGATGCAGCTGAATACCGGTATTTTACATGGAGCGACTGCCTATCTGACCTCTACAACCCAGTAACTGGGTAACTCGATACCCCTTGGTAAGGCTGGTTGTCAGACGTTAGGGCTTGACCCGTAACAACTGTCAAAGATATATGACAGCCGGGGCCAACAGCATAACGTGCTTTACGAAGCACGAGGGGTCTTGATATGTAACGATCCACGGATCAACTACGGCAAGCGTAGCTTAACCTGATCAATCGATCCGTGCGGCTGTTATTACTTAGCCAAAAGCTGTAACATCATTGCACATGGTTTTGTTTTAATTGTTTGTAATTAGATTTCTTCATAATTTAGCTCGAGTTTAAGTTAAATAAATGGATTGGCGTGGTGTTCGAATAAGTGTGACGTTCACCAAACTGCGCTTAGCCAGCTTGGAGGATTACTCCCTCTCATATAAAAGAGGCCTGCAATTGGAACATTGTAGGGATGTTGGCATGACCAGCCGCATCTGTTATCTGTAAACTGGATATGAAAAGATGTGTGTTTGCACAAACAGCTCTAAAATGCTGCTGTTGATAAATCCAGAGCAGTGGTGTCCCAGTGGTAACGGCCGCGATTTACGAGTTGTAGGTCGTAAGTTCGAACCCAGACAGGAGCTTTATTTTGTGTGAATTATTTCATCACCACGACTCTCAAAACAGTGAAGAAAAACATCGTAAGGAAACCGGCATGTCCTAGAACCAAAAATTCGAAGACATGCGACATCTACTAACCCGCACTGGGCCCGCGTGGTGGATTACGGCGCACTTCCTCTTACAGAGAGGAGGCCTTTGTCCCAGCAGTGGGAACATTATAGGCTGATTATGTGTGATAAATGCAGTAAGGCTACTTGCGGGAACTTTATTACCATATTTTTACGCATTTTTTCATTTCAGCTATCGCAAGACAGACAGCGGGGACAGACAGTGAGCTTGGGGCAGTGGCGGGCTGTACCTAATGTCGACGTCCTTTTTTTTTCCAGGCCTTCGAAATGCTGCAGGAAAAAAAATGGAAGTCATGGGTACTACCGATGCCGACAGAAGTGAAAAATTACCAAAAATCACTCAACGCGCCTAAAAAAAGTTCTCACTACAAAAAATCCTTGGAAAATTTGGGGCAAGTCTTTGACCAGCAGTGGGAGAATTAAAAAAAATGTGTAATAGGCTTTAGCAAGTTAATAATATACAACATTAATTTTAGTATATGCGAAACCTGAATATAGTTTGTTCAGAATAAATAACTGAATCGATTCCAATAATTTTTATACCGTGTTATATAATATTTTGCCCCAAAAATCTTTAAAAAAAGGTTACAATATGGACACCACGCGACGAACACAAGTCACTGCAAGTCATAGCGGCACTAGGCACGGGCGCACAGCGGGCGCCGCGTGGTGATCATGTTTTTGTACGGACAACCAGGTTACATAACAAGCTTATAACTTTGTGATATATCATGATACAATTTTGAAATTTTGAAAAATTTACATAGATTCTTTACATAAAAATACTAGACACGTGTTTCGGGTTTCGCATATACTAAAACTGATGTTGTATAAAGTTTTACACAGCATTAAAAAAACTAATGTCTACATTCTACACCATAAATTCATATCCCACTGCACATCCGACATTTAACGTACAAAGTAATTTATTATCACACGTACATAATATAGGTAACGTTTAGTAATATGCAGGGCTTGTTCCAACAGGCAAGGGAAGGGAGCGTAATTTATGTTCAAGCTACTGAGACTGGAGACAGCAAGCCATTGCTTGTGATAACTTTATTATGAGTCGGACGATAAATGCGACTTTGGAGGTGGATAAAATGCCATAAGACCCCATACTACCCCAGGTTTTTATCTCGCTCGCACGATTGGGCGCCGATAGTTTAGGTAATTGCTTTTTACGGTGAAAATAATGATAATTTGAAAAAAATTAAAAACGTAACGACCTGCTTTATAGTTATTTCAATTATTATGCAAAGTTTCATAATCTAATTTGAAGTATTTTTTTGAATACCAGCGGTTTATTGTTCGGTTCGGAGATAACTTTGGATTTTTTTTTTTATCGAGAAAATTTTATGGAATCGTGTTTTCGTCAAACATAGTACTTAACATTATTAATCTTTACTTAACGGAGGATCATGCTAAGCCATTTGAGGTAGTATAGTGTTAAAAATCAAGTGCATTTAGAACAGATGGAAGAGATGTATTTGCTGGGCTTGAAAGAAGGCAGGTTTACTTCTTATTTCTCAAGGAGAGTTCTTGAATAGAGATCGGGAAAAAACTTCGAGATGGATTTCTAACCTATAATCTTCCTATCTGTAACGGTTGTTAATTATACTTATGGTTGGTATTATTATAACTGCCATAGTGACCACTGTTCAAAACTCATACTATACTATACAGGGTCAAATTAAATTAGCTAGCGAAACTCCGCGGACGTGATGGGTATCAATATCTAAACACGACAAAATAAAACTGAAAAAAAATTGATGAAGTATGAGTTGAGGAATATGTTTCTTTATTGTTTTATGGTGTTTAGTTATAAATACCCATCACGTCTGCGGAGTTTCGCTAGCTAATTTAATTTGACCCTGTAGATTTAATTTTCTAATGATGTAGCCGAGTTTATACTTTTACTGTACAAATAAAAACATAATCTCTTTAAATGTTTACTCACGACATTCATTACTTTTACGAATACCTACCTATAGCGGATGACTTTTTTTACCGTCTTGAAAAAAATAGGGTATATTCGGTGAATGGAGTAGAAGCGTATGGCATACCTATTTTTTTTTTTTTTTGTTTTTAATTGCTTAGTCAGAAAAAAATATCTAAGTAAGTATCAATAAATACTACAAATTCGATGTAAACTTTTCATTTTAGAACAATAAAAACAAATTTTGAAAATTGTTTTTTTTTTTTTTTAAACTAGATTATAGCATAGGCTTCTAGTCCGTTCACCGAATATACCCTATTTTTTTCAAGACGGTAAAAAAAGTCATCCAGTATACATTTTTACAGCAAAATAATATTAAATAACTATTATGTTTATTTAAGGTAGATACATAATGCAAACCTTTTCTTTTCCGTATAAAATCGGCCAATTTCCGTATCGTATCCCAAGATATTGCAATAAGTGACAGAATTATAGCAATATCCTCTATAAATCGCAATTTACAACACATTGGGGAACCATGTGCTCGGGAGGCATTAAAATAAAATAATGGTATTTTTTTTTCAGATCCATTCTGAATTCGGTGCCCTCTATATTTAAGACCTTGATACTAATTGGAGACCCTAACTACCGAAAATGAATTATTAGCATCATCGAGAACCTGAAAATGTTCACCATTGTATTGATTGCAAGCCAGTGGCGCCATCTGCTCACGGTAATATAAACGCTGTAAGTAGAGCAAGTTGTTGTGTTGTATCCAGTTCAGGCTAATTTGGACAGATGTCGCTTACAACAATTTGCTGTAAATAAAACTTTTGTGTAGTTCAGTAACAATTTGGCTGTTACAATAAAATGAATGCAAGTATAATGCCTTATCAGTAACTGTAGTTTGCAATTATTGTTATCACCGTGTCCAAACAGGCAATCTGTATTTGCGTAATGATTCATTATGATACCAATTGTTTTTTTGGTTCTAGGACATGCTGGTTTCCTCAAAATGTTTTGTTTCACCGTTTTGATAAGCCTGATATGAGAGAGACGCAAAGTTCACGAAGCTTACCAATAGTCTGGCAAAAGCTTCCTATCTATAATAATAATATTGCTGAAGAGTTTGTTCTTTTGTTTGTTTGTATGTTTGAACGCGCAAATCTCTGGAACTTCCTGGCGGATTTCAAAAATTATTTTTGCATTGGATAGCCCAATTCTTGAAGAAGGCTATACGTTATTTACAGTACGTGCAAACCACGAAGACGCGCCCCACTATTCCTCCTAACCGTTTATAGTACCTATATGTGTGCAAGCTTCTGCCAATGTTTGAGTGTTATCGGTACACACTAATTACAGTGTACTATAGTATAGTTTAAATCTCGCTGCAGACTCGGTCATAAATCATTCGAGTGTTTCGCTCTCTTTCCCACTCACGGGCCTTATGGGCAGGCCACGCCCACACGTAGTCCTGTGCATTACTGCAGTCGATGAGTGATATCGATAGTTTATATATATCTATAAATGGGTGATAGAAATAAATACACATTTTTTTTTATTTTATTACCAAATTAAATATTACAAAAACATATTTGTTAATTACCCTCTTTTTATGTAATTAAGAACGTAAAAACATATTAGTTTTTATATAATTACCTTCTCTTTATAGAATTAACTAATGGATACTAATGTGTTCTTACGAGAAGGAAGTCTCGTAAAAACACATTAGTACTCATTAGTTACCCTGCATACTTAATGAATGCAGTATGTTTACGTGATAACCTTAATGATTCTGTTATCGATAATGGCCTTGAGCGCGCGCAACTAGCGCACATCCCTACTCCGATTATGATTTATGACCAAGTCTGCAGCGAGATTTTAACTATACTATAGTAGTAGTACATTGTTAGTACATTGGCGGAAGCTTGCACATATATAGGTACTATAAACGGTTAGGAGGAATAGTGGGGCGCGTCTTCGTGGATTGCACGAACTATAACATCACGCTAGGACTCTTAAGAGCCGATCAAAAAGAAAAAAAAGTCAGAAACAGCGCTAAGCAAAAAATTAAGTCATAGCGCGGGCAGGCGATGCGATGCGACGGGGCGGGTCGGGGGAGTAAAAAATTTCACACGGACGAAGTCGCGGGAGAAGCTTGTAATTAATAATTCTAGGTGAAGTAATAGTTGCACAACGTCATAGTTAATGTAAACTTTAGCAGGATACTAGGTACCTACAACTAGTGCTATCAATATTTACCTCGTATATCAGTGTATTGATAAGATAAAATTAAAATTAAAAAATCCCCGACATAAACAAAATTCTTCAAAAAGTTATAAAATTAAATGTTTAATACACGGTTAATTTTCAATCGTTCTGGAGCCGAAACAGTACTCGTAACTCCAGACGAGTAATAGTTACTATTGGCATTGTTATTGTTTTTTTAAGACATCTATTATAGAAGTTAGTTTATCACTTTTTTTCTGTCATTCGAGTTAAATTTTAGTAGCTTTCATTTATAAACGCAAGATCGTACGGTACAAGAAGGGCGTTTGGCTAGACTGTAAGCGCGGGGTGGGGGGGTAAGGGGTCGGGGCGCGGCTTACGGATCATGCTGTCTGATCGATGAAAGGATTTTTCAATGGGTACCGTTCGCATGTGTTGCCGTTTGTCGATACGTTTTACACACACATAATTATGCATTGATATGATATGCGAGTTCTCATTATTTCGCAAAAAAAAAAACAATAAATTTTAATTTTCGTGATTTTTTATAATTGTTACTTTTTGAAAATAATAGTCCCAATCGATTCGGTTTAGATGATCGAGTTCATGGCTTTCAGTTTCAGAGTGACCTAAAATTAACCGTGTATAAGTTGTAGGTATAGATAATATTTTGATCCAAGCGTCTCGCTATCAGCAGCTATCCTTCCTACAATAGCATACATTCATAATTGCTAGGTCTATGCATAATAAATATACCTATGGACAGCAAGGAAACTACGTACAAACGTCGAAACGGCACACTCACACAGACGCGCGCGCCTACGAGGCCTCAAGCGATAGTCGCGGTGCTCTCAGTACTTATATTTATTGTGTCCTATGGGACTCGTCGATGCGCGTCTGTGTGTGTGCCGTTTCGTACGTTTGTACGTAGTTTCCTGTTCAATGTGCTTATACCAATACTATTGTAGAACGGGTAGCTACTGTTAACAAATCCATTCATCAACTAGAAAAGAGCTGATAATCTTCAAATGGCTGAATAGATTTTCTTGAATCATAGCTAAGAACACTCTCGATCAAGTCACCTTTCAAACAAAACATAAAATATCTAAATCAGTTCAGTCGTTTGGAAGCTACGATGCCACAGACAGGTATACAGATACATAATGATAAATTTATAATACCCCTCCGTTTTCGTTGGGGGTTAAAAAGACGGCTGGCGCGCATACTTTTTGTGTTTAAAGCTTACAAGAGTGACAATATTAAAATAATGTAATTGTATTTGATCGAGCCTCAAATAATTCCTATTATGCTTTCCTTATGTACAATGAATGCGCCTCTTTTTGTGAAAATCAAATAATTACTATTTTGGGGACCTAAAAATACAAAAAAGCCAAGTAACTGCAACCAACTTGAATGTAGCACTTTTTACTATGAGAAGAAACTTTTTTACAAAAAAATACAACCGACTTCCAAAAACAACACTACAAAGTGAAAAATAACTTTAATTTCGGAATTCGGTGTCTAGTTAAATGTATTTTCGTTTTTTGCCACCGACTTCCGAAATTAAAGTTATTTTTCACTTTGTAGTGTTGTTTTTGGAAGTCGGTTGTATTTTTTTGTAAAAACGTTTTTATTTTTCACTTTTTCGTTGTGTACCTACCCCACACAAATTCTTATACCACTATCTGCAAAACAAACTAGTACATCATCCATATAAAAGTCGGGAAAAAATACGTATTATTGATGCTAACTCAAAAACTACCGAAGTAAAGTTAATCAATTTTATATGGGACCAACTGTGATTATACCCTCTCGAATAAAACAAAAAAAAAAGCGTACCTACATTTTAGAAGGTTAATAAGTTTTTAGAGGATTAGTTAAATATTCCCTTAAATAATTGGGCCTACGTCCGGTACCTATACCTTAACGGGCGAACCCAATAACTTATCTGTCACCAGTTTTGGCATACTGGAGATAGAAAAACCTACCTATCTGTGGTTTTAACGTCCCAATAATCTAAGACAGATAAAACAAAAGAACATGAACGAACGAAAGGAACGTAAGGACAGATAGAATTATACTGTCTATCATCAGTAGCGATCTGTCTTTTACTGACAGTAGGTTATTGGGTTTGGCCGTAAGAGGCCTAACCAGTCACTTACACACACCGCTAACAACCAAGCGCTAGCTAATCTTTGATCGCTCATCCCGACTGAAAATAAATGCGTGGTAAAAATGCAAATGTGACCATTCATCTTGCACAATATTTCGTTATTTTCCCCATTTCACCCCTGAAGGAAAAAGGGGTGATAAATTAATAAACACGAGTGAGTTCCCTTACTGGTCACGTTGTCTTTCCGAAAGGGTATCCAACCCTCAACCCCCATGTGACGGGTATTTCCATGAGTCACGTGGGGTACCAACGTGGTCTTACGATATCAGCTTTGTCAAAGTTTTCCTTTTTTTTTTTTAATTTTGGGATGTTTTCTCTATTAATAAGAGTTTTTGATTTTTAATAAATTATTTTAATCACTGTCCATTCTATGGTTGCCTGGAAGAGATTGCAGAAAGCGATAAGGCCGCCCATTGTATATTTTGTAGTTTGTGTCTTTTTTTTTGTTATGTATTTTTGTGGTGTACAATAAAGTATATATAAATAAATAATAAATATTTTTCCTTAGCCAAAAATAAATGGACTGTTTGCCAAAAATAAATGGAAGCCGCGTCCACGTTCCATTTGGTGCCAAGTAGTAAGCAATGTCAAACAATTTTGACTATTCATGGGCGGTCATTGAAAAACTCATGTACAATGGAGAACTGTTGCAGAATGATGACTCTAAGGTCCTGTTTCACAACTTATGATTAAATTCCTTTGCAGATAATTTCATATAAAATCTGTTCCATTTTTGAATTTATTCGGTAAGCAGTGGCTACTCGGACATCGTGAAATAAGCCTTAAAACAATCATCAACTCACGTTGAGACAATTTGATAAACAAATGACTGCATCACTGCAGTCATTTGTTTATCAAATTGTCTCACTACGTCAGTTTACCATGTTATGGTCATTTCCAATTGTCAAAAAATAACAGTTGTGATTTGAACCATCACCATCTAGCCTTTCCCCAACTATGTTGGAGTTGGCTTCCAGTCTAACTGGATGCAGCTGAATACCAGTATTTTACATGGAGCTACTGTCTATCTGACCTCCACCACCTAGCTACTGGGTAATATGATACCCTTGGCAAGACTGGTTGTCAAACTTTCGGGATTCTGACGACCCGTAATGACTGTCAAAGATCCACGAATGACAGCCGTCATAACGTGCTTTCCGAGGCACGGAAGGGTCTTGATATGTAAAGATGGTAACCCATCCACGGAACAACCGCCGCAAGCATAGCTTAACCTAATCGATTGACCCGTGCGGCTGTTATTATTTATTATTTTTAATATACTTGCAATTTAATTTGGTAGTTAATTTAGTAAACAATTTATTTTCTTAAATGTACTGGTTGTAGTTATGATACGAGCTTCGCTGACTAATGTGAGCATCGCTGAATCCATGAATGAGAAATCACCTGATTCATAAATTTTGAATGAATTCAAACAGGTGCCTTCGTGCTCCAAATCAGTGTTGTAGCCTCACAAAAAGTTGTAAAAAAATTATGGAAATGAAATGAAATGAAATGAAATTGTTTATTTTATAAATAGGATATCGGAATCACTTTTACACGTCATTCATATAAAAAAATAATTAAGAAATAAGCTAGATGGAGTCGACATTTCCTATCTGACTACCCTGAGAAGAAATGGCGAAACAAACTCAGGGGTCAAAGTCTCTTTTAATGTCCAGACATAATCTTGGTCTTTTGAGAAAAGAACGATACAAATTTGAGTGGACCTGTCCAGTCAGTGCAAGCATTTGTCAACAATCGTGTAGCTCAAAGCTCAACAACTCGACGAACAGTTACAAAGAAAGGACATTTGGGTAGGTCGCATAAAGTACCTACTCAAAATGCCAGACCATCATTCAAACTTAAAAAGAAAGAAAAAAAAATACTCACATACTGCTCAC
Source organism: Cosmia pyralina (assembly GCA_946251885.1). NCBI lineage: Eukaryota > Metazoa > Arthropoda > Insecta > Lepidoptera > Noctuidae > Cosmia > Cosmia pyralina. The sequence continues at coordinate 22,796,484 of OX276346.1, forward strand.
ATTCACAATAATTAAAGTAATCAAACGAGTAGTAGACCCTTTTCCTGTAAATTAAAATTTCATGTTACTTGAATAAGTTAGCAATCGCTTTGAGCGATAAGACCGCCCATTGTGTCACCGTATGTAAAATATCTACATTTATATCTGTGTTTTAGGTGTAATAAAGAGTATTCTATTCTATGAACTCTTGTTGCTAGGCTAAAGTTAAGTGTCCTCTATCTAACAAAATTGGAATAACAAACGAGATTGCTAATCGCAAGTTGATAAAGTATTGTTTAAAGAGAAATGTCACTTGTTTACGCAATCATACCACGAAAGTAAGTAAGTAATTTAATTGGAATGACCTTTAAAATATTCCTAAACCCGATCACGTGCCGAAAAGTTCATGAAACATCGGGTAGTCATGTTGTTTTATAAACTGCGTAACAGTCCTGAAAGTGCGGTAGGTATGTACCCGACACACTGGCCAAAGGATTTTTTTGTAAATTATGTGACAGAAGTGTCGATTAGGTTCATTTTGCTATCATTAATTATGAACTCATCTTTCTTTGCAGAAGATTTGATATCCAAACCACCCTGACCATACCTATACCTAGTACAGTCACATTCAAAATTACCTGCGTAGTTGGTCGCAGGGCGCTTGCGCGGCGTGATCGACCCATGGCTTCGTCGACTTGCTCTCATTCGCCCGGTATCTACCAAATCGGTGAGTACGCAAAACATTTACCCGTGTACGGACTATGTGATCAAATTCCATTAAAAAGACGCTTAAAAAGGAGTGCATGTATCTTGCGGTGGCGCTAATCATAATTATAGCAAGTTTGGTCAGATTACATGTAAGTCATTTTTAAATATTAACCTGAGATCTGCTCTTTGCTTACACTGTCTATTTCTGATGTCCTCTCACTGAAGTTCAAGGCACGCATAAATCTTCTCACTTCCGAGGGTTCTTTTGTTACTGTTATTGATTTCCGCTTATCATTTTCGCAGTCAATCGCAAAATGTCAAGCCACGCAATGTATCGTAAGTAAAATATTTGAATACGTCACAATGTGTGTCATTGATATCGTTAGATAAACTTAGATAGTTCTACTTTACAGGACTGATACTGAAAATGGTACTTTCTAAAATTCAGCTAATAAATAAATATTTAATTTTCGATTTTAGCGATTTTACTATTTTAAAATAGTTATTTACATGCTGTGCAGAGAAACAACTATTTACCCTACAAACGAACCACATGTTGCATGCTACAGTATGCCACGTTAAAGTGACTTACGGAGCATGCGCACCACGTCTTTGCATAGTAAAATTTGCACCAAACTGTATAAAAATAACAGAACAATTTATTGAATTGTCCACAGTTTAAAATAACCAGGTGGTTACTTGTGTAAAAATAACTAGGTAGTTACTTGTTAAAAATTAAATACTACTACTTAAATTGTCCGAGTATTCAAGTCACATCTGTCATTCTTTGGCAGTTTTATGAAATGGTAACACGGCCAATTGACATAGTGTGTTTATTTTTGTGTGCTATCGGCTGTAGACACCCATGTTAGTTTCAGGTTTCCAACAATATTATTAAGTTGGTACATGATTGTCATAGAAAACCTTATTTCTTTTGAGATAGGATTCATTATAGCTCACTAAAAATATTTATTTACTGTCCTAATGTGAAATAAGTACGCCATTTACTCGTTTGTGAAAGCCTTTGCTCTGAGCGCCACGTCACACGCACGTCACATTTTCATGTAGTCTCTTAGGCCCCGTCCACACGACGATAATCAGTACGATATTATACGGTAAGAAGTTGGGAACTCACGTCATCATGCCATTGTTAATAGGTATAGTTAAAAACAAATGAAACTGCCGCGTGATCCCAGCTTTTTACCGTAAAATACCGTAAACCAAAAAGAAATCCGGCCTGATTTGCATTCTCAATTTTCTCTGAATAAATGAAATACTTAAGTATAGATTTGCCAGTATGTACTTAATTTTCGGCCGAATAGTAATAATAATAATTCAGGCAGCAAACATAAGTCTACCATAGTTCAAGGTACCCAATCCACTATAGCCACCCAAAGCCATAGCCCAAAATATTTTGTTTCCATGCTCTGCAATAGTTCTGCACCAACCGGGGATTGTCCTTGGGTGCACTTGCATAGTGCATACAAGAACAATCTTCGGCTGGTGCCTCCTCGTCATTTAAAATTGTCTAAGGGGTCTCTGCGAGTTGAATTCGGCTCTTCGTACGCCTTCCAAAGGTCCGGGACCCCAGGGTCCCGAGATAAGCCAAAGATAATAATTTTCAGGAGGAAAATTTCGAAAATGCCCGAAAACAGAAAATGAAATTCGGTCACTATTAGTATACACAGGACTTATCAATTTATCCTGGGTATTCAATAAAGATAACATATTTTCTTATAACGAATGAAAAAGACTCATGCGGTTGAATCTTGCCCCAGGCCCTTCATTTTATGAAATGATCTCAAGGCCGCGTCTGCGCCCTGTGCTCAGTATCGTTCCAAACAGACCTAGACCCTAGTTAACCGTTATTATGTTCAATATCGTGTGAACATTATTTAACTTATAAACTAAATTTGAATCGTGCACTCATGCGTGAACTAATACGTCGCCAAATGCAACCCACATATTGATATAAATTAAAAGAAAGCAGAGAGTACCTACCTGCCACGTCTTGACAGGCCTACAATGTCCTCTTATTTATAAATAGATACCTGTGTATCGTAATAATATCGTAAACTCTCTGTGTCTGTACATTATAGATTTTTGTTTTATTGAAAGCTAAGAAGCTTTATTGTGAGAACGCGCGCGCGCCCCTTGTGGTATTTACGCTTTATTTGGCGTTTATTTCATCAAAATTGACTTACAGAATCAAACATATAATTTTTTTAAATTTAGTTAAAAACCTCATAGCGCCATATTTTTTTTTTACTATCCTACTTATACATATTATAAAACGACACGTGCACAATTTCTGAGCAATAATCTAACAAAAAGTGGATTAACACATAGGACACTTTTTATCCCGTCAGTACGTTTCAGTGGGTTAATTTCCGACCTTCACTCGGACGAAGCCGCTGGCAAAAGCTAGTTAACAATGTAATATGAAGACATTGTAAAAACAAATTATTTTTAACAGAGTACCAGGTACTCTTTTAAAAATAATTTGTTGTCTAAAGTTGTTGTGGACTCTTGTCCACAACAACTTTAAGTCTCTTTAAGTCTTCAAATAAAATGTGGAGTTTTTTTGCCGACTCTTGTCCATACTCGTACGCAACGCATAATAAATTGGAACCGTGTGCCCAGTTTCTGATGTTTCAAAAGCGCCCAAGTGAAATATCTTGATTTTGATTTGGAATCACAAAAAAATTATGATTCAATTCTTGAATGACTATTATCAACCAACTGAATCTAATCCATTGATGTATTAATAGCATATCAATTAAACCCTAGCATAAATATATGGATTTTTATTAACTGAAAGTTGTGTAAAGAGCTATTAAAGATAAAAAGAAAATAAAGGTAAATTAACAAAGAAAGGATATTGTCATTTTCAGTCCGTTCGAACGTAGACGTGGTTACACGCGTAGGCGGCGTAGCGCTACGTCAAGTGCTACGACAAAATTTTCAAGACAATGTTATCGCCCACTGAGTTTTCAGTTCACCCCACAGAGAGCTTCGCATGGTACAAGGACACTCAAAAACTTGGCCAGTTCTTGAAAATTTTACTAATTTTCTGTAATTAAAGTAAAGAAAAAAAAAGTCTTAGAAAAAAAAAAATTGGATTCGGTATTTTCAAAAATATCAACGCCGCCATAAATCTTGAAGTGACCTCGTTTTCTCAGTGAATTATACTGTGACACTGAAACAATTACGTCAAACTGTTGTTGTTCTTTTGAACTTTCGGCCAATAAATCTTAGGATATAATTTAATATTGTAAGATTTTTTACAGTAGGTAGGTATCAATAGGATCTTTATTGTGATTTCGATGGCGTTCTCAGAAAATGATAAATTATATTTACTTTGTTTGTTTTATCAAACACTTTTACACACCAAATAATACTTCCAAAAACAGATGAGACCGGTGTTTCCTATCCGGCTTTTCTGAGAAGAAAGGCCGAAACAAACTCACAGGTACCTTTAAAAGTCCTAATAATAATCATTTATAGATAAACCTAACTGACTGTTATCATTCGAGACGAAACTGTTTGTTATTAATTTGTTGATTTAAGGCTGATTGTTCAATAGTCAGATAATTTTTATCAGAGGAATAAATATGGTGGTTTGACAGCTTTTGTATAGAAAATATGTCAAACTGTCACATTTATTCTTCACATAAAAGTTGTCAACCTATTGAAAAATCAGCCCTTAGTTTAATAACCTTATCAGTAATTATATTTTTGAACCGTTTGGGGTTATAACCCTCGGGTCTTGGGGTCCAAGTGCTCATGGTTTGTTCAACGAAATCTCCAAACGGCAGGTTGACACTTCCCGTGACCCACGGGCTGGCTTTTACCTTGGCTAGAGGCTAAGTATTGCCACACAACGTGGCAATGCCGCCAGTCAGGTGGGTACATTACCAGTCGACAGCGATGCGGGGGAATTTTTCGACGCCATTTCATCCACGCGAGTTTTTGTTAGGTTAGGATAATATTATGTTAGTAAATAAATAATTCGAATTTTAAAAAAAAACGAGAGAAGAAAAGAGAAGGTCGAATTTTAGGGGTGGTTTAATAAATCCAAATACACACGATAAAAACTATTTTCCATTCAATAAAAATAAGCCGTTGAAAAATTAATTTTTTGTACGGCTTATTTTTCGTAAAATTTTTACTTGATCGTAGAGCAGTGTTGGCCAGTGGTAACAGCCCAGACTTAATGAATTGTTGGTCGTGGGTTCGAACCCACGCAGGCGCTTTACTTCATCAAAGTCAAAACCTGGCCAAAAATGTAGGTAAAGTGCGTTTCACGAAAGTATTCCCTTCGCCGTAATGCCACCACCACCACCCACCACCAACCACCATCACCACCACCAGCACCATACCATACCATACCACCACCATACCATACCACACATACACCACACACACCACACACATACCATTGCCTTTCATTGAAGAATTGCTTGCAAAAACCGTTCCTTCAATAAAAAAAACAATGGTGCCAACTTACTACGATGGGAATTCTTTCGTGAAACGCACTCTAAACTAGAGGTTTTTTGACAGATTCTAATGCGAACGTTCGTATAAACACCGTACGACGCTCTCCAATAAATAGGTATGCTATGCTAATGTTATTATTACCTACCTAATAGCCGAAAATCTGCGAAATAATAATTGTAATTAGTCCTATCAATATTACCTTTCCCTAGATATTAAGCTTCCACTCGGTCACGCGCCTGCGCTCTACCCACAAGCCTCTAACATAATAATAAACAAAACTGAACTTTATGTGAAAGCAATAAGGCCCTATATAGAACGTAGACGTCAAACGCATCCTAGTTTCATCCCCTTGCATTGAGTCGACTAGCGTGCAACAGTTCCGCGCGCTACTCTGATAAATGAAACGAGACCTTATTATCCAAGAAATTAAGCTCAAATCAGATCGCTATATTGAGAACCGTAAAGTTATTTTAAATGTCGCATTGGGAATCATTGGAGGAGTTCCGTCCTCCTGTTAATTATTGGAAACATCGATTAACGGTATTCCTTTCGGTATCGGTATCGGTATTTCCGTTGCTTTGAAGATATTGTTTTTTGTTGTAAAAAAAATACAACTTTTTCTCATTGCCAATATAAATTGGCAGTCCTAAATAAAAAAAAAACACATTAATCTTTGCTCTTTCATCATTCTAATAAAACTGTTCCTATTAAGTTCATTAATAGTAGACATTGGTGCCGATTCTCTTGTGAACGCACTAAACTAAAATTAGGGAATCGCTATCTTTTACTAACAGGCAGCGCGAGAAAAGGACGGCTATAGCTATGAACTAAGTTGGAGATGTCAAACTAGTTCACACCTTGCGCTTCACCGTGTTTTTTTTTAGTCGACATGTTTTTTATGTGTCGTCTAAATGTCTATGGAAAAATTAGTTCTAACTAATTTGACAGCTCTAATTTACTTCCGTCCCTTTCTTGTCATAATAGAGAGAAAAAGTTAGCAACAGCCTAAATTAAGTTTAGTTTGTGCACAACAGAATCGGCACCGTTATCTTAAACCCCATAAAATTCAGAATGATACTGCTGGCTGGAGACAACATAACTAGATTTAGGTGAGGTATTATTATTTTTATTATGTACTTAGCAGAAGTCCCACTCTCCCATATTATGTAAACAATCACGATGCTTACAATAAATAAAGCCAACAATACTTCCTGTACAATATCGAACCTTATTCTCCCCAGACAAAGGTCTATTTTAGGAATCAACCTAATTCATTGCGCGCCTGCGCGTTTTCACTAGCTCAGTAAAGTAGACTCTACGTAGTTGCAATAAAGATCAATTTTCAATAATAACAGTGTTGTATAAATATTATTAGGAAAACTTAGTAAGAACCACAACATTTTGGAATCCTTAGGTTTGAAAGCAAGAAGACATCGAGAATATCATAATCTCCTCTTTTTAGGGTTCCGTACCTCAAAAGGAAGAAACGGAACCCTTATAGGATCACTTCGTTGTCCGTCCGTCTGTCTGTCTGTTTACTATTTGTCTGTCTGTCTGTTTACTATTTGTCTGTCTGTCTGTCAAGACCCTTTTTCTCAAGAACGCGTGGAGGGATCAAGTTGAAATTAATATCAAATACGTTGCTCTACGTTCCCTTGGAGCTCTAAACAAAATCAAGCTTTTCTAGTCTACGCAATAAAAAAATAAACCCATCTAAGCGAGATTTTGATACCCGCAAGTAAATCAAAACCTGCAAAGTACATACTTCCCGTTGACCTAGAATCATGAAAGTTGGCAAGAAGCAAGATCTTATAGCGCAATTAAAGGGAACGCCTGAATATCGTTAATTTGTCGGTTTATCACATATTTTTTATTTTAACACAAACTTACAGGTTTTTCAACTACAATGTATTTTTTTTTTTTGGGATAAATTAATTCATCCTAACTACGGAACCCTTCATTGTGCGTGGTCCGACACGCAATTTTAGGGTTCCGTGCCTCATAAGGAAAAAACAGAACCCTTATAGGGTCACTCGTGTGTCTGTCTGTCTGTCTGTCCGTCTGTCACAGCCAATTTGCTCCGAATCTAATGGACTGATTAAGTTGAAATTTGGTACACATATGAATTTCTGTGACCCAAACACGGACGGGTAAAGTAAATAAATGAATTTTGAATATAGCGGTCACTTTTGGGTGGCAAATAAGAAAATTAAAAAAAAAGTTTTGGAAACTACACCATGTGGCATGTCAAATGAAAGGTTTTACTATGAGAGTCTCAAATATATTTTTTTTTATAATTTTAAAATAAATTGTTTTAAAGTTATTTAAGAAAATAGACGAAAATTGACCATTCCCCCCCCCCCCTTATCTCCGAAACTACTGAGCCTAAAATTAAAAAAAAAACTACAGAAAATAGATCTTTACCTGTAGATTACAGGAAAACCTATAAAAAGTCTGTGGTCTTAAAATAACATGGTAAATCTACCAATATTGTGAGTACAAACTTACATTTACAGTTCGAATGTATGGGAGAACATGTTTTTCAACTACAATGTTAAGTTTGTTCTTAAGATAAATTCATCCCAACTACGGAACCCTTCATTGTGCGTGGTCCGACACGCACTTGTTAGATTTGATATAATATATAATTATAAGCATATATATAGCTACTACGCAAATAGCAAACCTTAAATGTCAGAATGGTTATTGGTTATTTATTGTTTATGAAAGTATTATGAATATGGTGTGTATGGGAAGGATTTCATAAAGAAAAGCACAGAAAGACAAGACTAGATATTTATTATTTCAATTAGGCTTGTCAATAATTATTCATCTTTAATGAGAAAGCTATTGTCCGTTCGCAAAACTAGGTCTTCATGGAGAAGAAGGACAAGAAACTCCATGGAAACAGTATTATAGTATTCTATCAACACATTTCTTATATTTCCACAATTTATAGTTATCTCAAACAGTTAATTCTATTACTCAGAATAATAGCAACATAATAACAATATTTAGGTATAATATGAAATTACGTAACTTACATGACACCTGGTAGATATATTTCACATCACAACGGCACTAGCACTAGCCACTTGAACATCCACTGAGCAACTGCCTCGAGAATGTCATTACAATCCTTTTTATATCCTACCACCCCTTCCATTTATCCCTTCCCATCAACTGACAGTATAGTATCAATCGTTTCAAACAACCTGTTATATTAAAATAGCAATATAAATTCTAAGATATACTACAGTTACTATCAAATATTATTTAATTATTTATAGTAATAACATCTGTACGATTATGACAAGTTAAGAGTGGTATATTTCGTAAACACAATAACTAATCAAATTAGATACTTCTACATTGGTTTCAAGCTTCGCAAATGTGACAGATGTCAATATCCAACAAACAGTTATTCTAATAATCTAAAGGTTGTTTTACAATGATTCGATGATTTTAATCACAACCGAACTAACTTCCGGAATCAAGGTAATCTCAAGTATTTATTATTAAATATTAGACACATAATACTACATTTATCTAACACACTCGGCCGGTTTTTTTTTTTTGTTTTTGTCACACAAAATTTACCTAATTATAATATCATTATCAGACAAACTAATGGCCAAGATAAACACTACAATAACATAGCACGTGCTTTTAGCTCTGACTCGCGGCTGTCAAAGTTGTAATGAGCAAAACTCTTTTTTTTTTAAACACACAGATACTCGGAAAAAGCTCTTCTAATCATATGTTCAGTTTTACCTATGTATTATACAGGGTCAAATTAAATTAGCTAGCGAAACTCTGCAGACGTGATGAGTATCAATATCATAATGCGTTACAATAAAAAATAAAGTTTTTTTTGCGGTCAACCACTTCTGGTAGTGTTGTTACTTAAAGTACGAGTTGAGAACATCTTTTTTATTTTGTTTTATCGTCTATAAATATTGATACCCATTACGTCTGTGAAGTTTACACAAAAAAGTACTGTTTTTTTAACACGCTTTTAATAGCTTCATCTGTATGTATGTTTGTATGTAACGGAATCTTTGAACTCGATTTTTACCCACTTTAAATGGTCAGATCAATTCGAAATTTTGAACACATAACAGGGCCCGATGACAATACAATAATTTAAAAGTTTTGTCCCATTATCCTAATCAGGATCATCAGGATTAACGATTTCTCTAACAAATTTAAAAATAAATTATAGTTTAAAAAACTAAAAAACACGCTTTAATATTATTAAACTGAACTAAAAAGTAAAAAATATTTTTTCAATATAAGAATAAAATGATTAACGAGAAAATTAATGTCATTGTAAAAAGAAGCGTGGGGCGCTTTCGAATTACAGAGTTAGTGTAAGAATGTCTAACAAAGCACCCCACGCTTTTTTTTACAATAACATAAATTTTCTCATTAATCACTTTATTCTTATATTGAAAAATTTATTTTTTACTTTTTAGTTCAGTTTAATGGTATTAAAGCGTGTTTTTTAGTTTTTTTATGGATATTTCAACTACGATGCGGTTGATGACCCCTAAAAAAATCATCAAATTAATTAATTTTTGCTTAATCATGATACCATACCATACCATAGATACCGATCACGTCCGCGAAGTTTCGCTAGCTAATTTAATTTGACCCTGTATAATCTAACTATGTGGGTTATTCCTTCATTTCTGATCAAAACATTAAAAAATCTATATGCCTTTTCCCAACTATGTTGGGGTCGGCTTCCAGTCTAACCGGATGCAGCTGAATACCTGTATTTTACGTGGAGCGACTGCCTATCTGACCTCCACAACCCAGTAACTGGGTAATACGATACCCCTTGGTAAGACTGGTTGTCAGACTTTAGGGTTTCGGGTTTTCGGGTTCGTAACGATTGTCAAAGTTCCAAACCGGGACCAACGGCTTAACGTGCTTTCCGAGGCACGGAGAAGTCTCGGTACGTAAAGATGGTCACCCATCCACGGACCAACCCCGGCAAGCGTAGCTTAACCCGTGGCTCGACCCGTGAGGCTGTTATTACTTAGCCACGAGCTCCTGATCAAAACATTAATTTTCAATATATATAATAAAAAGTTTATTCGATATCTAGCTTCACCTAGACCCCAGGTAAAGCTATAATTAGGCTTCAAACATAGGTAGTGGGCCTCGCGCCTGCGCGTTGCACATAGGCATCATCCTGCTAGCATACAACATTGAACTTAATGCAATAAATTTTAAAGTTTAGAATGGCACGATCGCTCGTTCGATGCGTTTTCAGGCTTTGAAACGAAGCCTGATGCACTGAACACCACGACAGGCGTGCAACAGTTCCACGTCGGCGTCCGATTTGTGAAGTCGTAATAAACAACAATAGACTTTAACGAACAGTAAACAAAACCTTTAATTGTTTATATAGTACACCGTAAAATAGTCCAGTCATAACTATTGCACAATTTCATTTGCAATAAGTTTGGATACATTTTGGCATTTTCTTCGTCATTCAAGAAAACGAATGTTGAATGTTGAATGAATGTATTTGCCTCATCATAATTATAGCGAGCTTGATCAGGATTCATGTAAGTAATCTATATCTATAGTTTATACTAGGTTCTTCCCGCGACTCCGTCCACGTGAAATTTCTTGTTCTCCACACCCCCCTCCCCGTCACATTGAATCGTCTGCCCGCGCTTATTACCTCGTTTTTGCTTAGCGTTCTTTCTGACTTTGTTTGGCTCCTAAGAGTTTTAGCGCAATGTTAAATAGTTTACAACCTTTCTCAGGAACTGGGCTATCAAATGCAAAAAGAATTTTTCAAATCAGACTGGTAGTTCCCGACATTAACGCGTTCAAACATACAAACAAAAAAAAACAATCTCTTCAGCTTTATTAGTAGGTATCGTTATAGATGGACTAATGATAAAGTTGAAGAGTTATTTTTTTTGTTTGTTTTTACACGCTAATCTCTGGAACTGCCAATCTGATTTTAAAAAATCTTTTTGTATTTGATAGCCCAATTCCGGAGGAATTTTTATTTTCATGATATTTCTTGAAAACACTCGTACGCACGGCTACAGATCAAGCTATACATTTCCAGTATAAGCTGATCTAGCATTGTATAGGATTTCCTTACAATCAGAGGTCAGTGTTAACTGGAAATGTATGGCTTGATGTGTAGCCGTGTGTACATAATAGTAATCTATCGGCTCTTATTTCTTGCAAACACAACATGCAGCGTCGCGTTTTTTACATAATTTTCACGTCTCGCGAAAGCAGTTTAAAAACAAAGCTTTATCCGCAAGAAATAAAGCTCGCATAATACACGCATGTTGCGCTTTGAAATTTCATGCAGTCTTGTGTTCTACTGAAATACTTAAGTTTTTATATATTTTACATATCAAAAAGTTCTACGTTCCTATAATTAAATGAAATTAAGTAATAGGTACAGGTTATGTAGGATGAAACAAAATAATAAAAAAAAATTAAAACAAAATAATAAATAAAGGCTTATTTAAAATATCCTTTATTTATTAGCCTTTACTTACATGTACTTAGTTATCAATTTAAATAAAGTAAATACTAATATGTGGTTTAGTCACATTAGTAAAAAAAAAGCTTAAGTACATCTAGTACTTAGTATAAGTATAAGTTTTTAGTTTCAAGATTTGGAATATGGACCCCATCATGGTTGAAGGCCTCCACTATTTTAGTGTTATTTTGGTTTAATTTGCTGAAATATGTAGTACTGACATGTGTATGTTCTTACTTTTCTTTTGTTGACAATAGATTTCACTTTGACTTTGATATGAAAATCATCCAAACTTCTACTTCATCTTCTGCCTAGCCTTTTCCCAACTATGTTGGGGTCGGCTTCCAGTCTAACCGGATGCAGCTGAATACCAGTATTTTACATGGAGCGACTGCCAAACTTCTACTTATGTTACGTAATATTAATCGAATACGCTAGCAATAAATCAATATTTTCCTGAGGTACCTATTAAAGTCCCAGACAAAGCTCTACAATATTAAATTATTAATCGAGTGCACTGCACGCCTGCGCATTACACAGATGCCTCTAACATCATGGCACAGAATTCTCGACGTTATGCAGGGGCAGTTAAATTCAATTTACAAAGGGGTTCATAAATGCGTTTTCAGGCTTGTGTACGATTAGTGCTGCGCGGCAATATGACCTTCACGGTGACATTTAAGGTGATATTATGTAAAAAGCGAACTGGGCGGGAATAAGAAAGTGATAGAGTCAATTACTTACATGCGAAAAAAAGAGAGCGCAACAATGCACTGGAACCAAAATAAAAGCGCCAAATCAAATAAAAACTATTTAAAAATAAATTAAGTTATCTATCAAAAATATTTTCAGCCAGTTTTCTATTACCTAATACGCACATTTTTAATGCAATATTGCAATGAAATTACTTAGGATTTTAGAATTACAGAAAAAACATAAAAAGTAGAGATCTAGTCGGAATTAAATTCTATCGAGGAAATTTAACCCAATTGTGTTTTCCTTCAGTAGAGTATCAAATAGTCAAAATCAATCTGCCTAGCCTTTTCCCAACTATGTTGGGGTCGGCTTCCAGTCTAACCGGATGCAGTTGAATACCATTATTTTACATGGAGCGACTGCCTATCTAACCTCCACAACCCATTAACTGGGTAATACGATACCCCTTGGTAAGACTGATTGTCAGACTTTCAGGCTTCTGACGACCCGTAACGACTGTCAAAGATCCACGAATGACAGCCGGGACCAACGGCTTAACGTGCTTTCCGAGGCACGGAGGAGTCTCGGTATGTAAAGATGGTCACCCATCCACGGACCAACCCCGCAAGCGTAGCTTAACCCGATGGATCGACCCGTGCGGCTGTTATTACTTAGCCACGAGCTCTAACCAAATAGTCAATAAACAAAAAAATTAAAAAAAAAAATCCAAAAATTAAATCCATACATGCTGTAATAGTCAAATAAATAGTTACGAAAAACCCCCTAATTTATTTTGGTATCGCCTTCGGAGCCTTTTCTGTTGCTGTTACGTAAATAATATTTTAAAATGTACAATTCAGTTCAAAATATATTTAGATGCAATCGTTAGTGGCCATTTTAAACTTAGCACGTCGCCTGTGACGTCAATAAAACCGGTATGATTCGCGTCGTACAATATTGTTTTCACCCACTTTGGTAAACAAAGTCAAATCATTTATTTCAAGTAGACCATTAAAATACACTACAAAAAGGCAAATTTTACAAGACAATAAAAAAAAATATTACTTTTTTATTTTTTTACAATATTTATAATAACTATTAAGTGATGACAATGCACCTGGATAAAGTTACATTACTACAATAAGTATTAGGGGTTAAAGTATGAAATTGCCGATTTGTACTGAAAAATTTAAATTCGTTTTTGTTTTTAATTTAACATATTTATTTAATCAAAATAATTACCATTATTATCTATACATTGCTGCCATCTAATAGGAAGGTCATATAAGCCTATGCGATAGAACTCTCGTGATCTAGATTCGACAAAAAAGCATTTTGTACTGCCTCCTGAGAAGAAAACTTTTTATCACGTAGAAAATTGTCTAAATCACGAAAAATATGGTAGTCCGTTGGAGCAAGGTCTGGCGAATACGGAGGGTGACGAATGGTTTCTAATTGCAGTTCCTGTAGAGTTAAAATGGTTTCTCGTGCTGTATGACGTCTCGCGTTATCATGGAGCAATAATGGTGAAAATCGATTCATGAGTCGGGGCTGTTTCACTGCTAGTTTTGCTATCATTGTTCGGAGTTCGGCACAGTAGAAATCTGCCGTTATTGCTTGACCAGATCGGAGAAAGCTATAGTGAATAACACCATGCTGAGACCAGCAAACAGTTACCATTACCTTTTTATTGGTAAGCTTTGCTTTAGGACACTGTTGCAGCATTTGACCTGGGGTCAGCCATTTCATTTTTCGCTTACGGTTATTGTAAAGACCCCATTTTTCATCACATGTCAAAATTCGATCCAATATTCCTTAATTTCTATATCGATTCAACAAGGCAACACAAGTTTCAACATGCGTTTCTTTCTGCAGATCAGTCAAATCATGAGGCACCCATTTCTCATATTTATTTTTTCATTTTATCGATTTCACGCAAATGAGTCAATATTGTTGGTAAGGTAACGTTAAACCATGCCGCTAATTCCTGGGTAGTTTGGCTCGGATCGGCTTCCACCACCTATTTCAATTCATTGTTATTCACCTGTGTGGGCGGTCTTCCACGTGGTTCGTTCTTCAAATCAAAGTTTCCATCACGAAAGCGTTTAAACCAAAATCGCACGGTGCATTCATTAGCAGTCCCCTCTCCAAACGCAACATTGATATTGCGAGCTGTTTCTGCCGCGTTAGTTCCGCGTCGGAACTCGTATTCAAAAATAACTCGAATTTTCGAAGTATCCATCTTTCTTGTCTAAGCTGAATAAAAAAAACAACTGAAAGTCGATAATCGAATGTTGCACATTTTTTAAAAGAAGAACTTTATAGGTACCATGTGAAAAAAGTTTCACTCATAAATCTCAAACCATGAAGGTTCTATGTCAATTCGAAGTTCCTAATACAATAAACGGCAATTTCATACTTTAACCGCTATTACAAAGTAATGGTCCCAATATTTTAATTTGTGAAAATGGTTTGTTTTTAGATTAAGTACCTTGTTCATGATGTACACACAGAAGCAGGTCGTTACTACAAGCTGTCAAATTTTCGCATTCGATTTTGAACTTAACTGTCAACATTTTAAGGTTTAAAATCATTTGGAGAAATTTGACAGTTTTGTATAACTTGTTGTGCTGTTGTCTTATATAATTATTTTGCACTCAGGATTATCACTGTAACATTGGTCATCAAACAAAAAAGGCCAATTTTTTTTTTCATTTTTTTGAGCACACAGACCTAGACCCCCTTCATTATTCTTTTTTTTTACCCATCTTTGTAAAATCTAAAGCCGATGCAACAAAGAGGCAATAAATAACTACGCTTCTTCAGTAATTAAACGTATGTATTATAAATAAGACAAATTGATTTCGTCTTTCAATAGGGATAACGACAAAAATTTTTTTTTGACCGTCGCTTCATGTAGATTATTAAAAAATATTGGACGGGTATTTTTTCTTTTTTTAAGTAATCAAAAGATACTGGCGATACATTGAGTTAATTAAAAAGTGGCATGACGTCACTCCTTGCTAGATTTAATACGTAATTTGTTATTGTTGTGACGTAGCAAGCCCCCACTCCCCTTAACTTTAATGCGTTTTATTAATGTGATAAAGCGTGTGTGTGATTATAATATTTATTTATTTATCTAACTGACGGACTAAATAGAATTTCTTTTTTTTTACCCACGCATCATCCCTAGTGTCTGCTATGTTATTATTTGAGTTCATTTGGGCGAGCACTCCCTGTCTTCCGCGTCTTATTCACTCAGTGTACGACTTTATTTTATAGGCATAAAGCCTAAAATTGCGAAGCGTTTATTGGCTTGTTGCGCTTGGGGGTGATAACAAATCTTTGAGAATGGTTAAGGTCGAGCGAAAACGTGTGAGCTTGAACCCATTACACAATACAACACAACAATTACATAATATCATAACATTCAATACTAACCACCTAGCTATGAAGGGATTAACACACGTAGCACGTAGCAGCTACAGTGCCTTAATGTGCTTTTTTAGTCATTTAAAAGCTATTTTTCAAGCTTTTCTTATGAAGACAAGTGTATCAACTGCATATTCCTTCAATTATCTCAAATGGAGATGATGTCTTATAGTTTAATTGTCTTAAATAAATAAAAATAAGCCTTTATTAATCCTTTTATTGACAGTCTTATATCTCGAGTATGTTTTTTTTTTTAATTCAATAAATAATCAAAATTAGTGAGGCCTGTGTTCAACATTGGGACAATACGGGATAATTCTCTAAAAATAAAAATCAATTGCCGAATCTAAGTACGCTCATCACTTCAGAACGGTTGCACCTATTTGGCTAATTCTTTTGTTGACAATGTTTGTAATTGTCAGGAAAAGTTTTGTTTGAAAGAAAATGTTTGAAAATTTGCCGGGAAATTCGGAAAATTCTGGAAAACTGAGCATTTTCTATGGGAATTTTGAAAGAATTATTGAAATTTTGACAGGACGTCTGCCGGTCAGCTAGTAAACAAATTAAAAAAAAATCAAATCAAAAAGATCATAAAAGACTTAAGCAGACTATGGGTTGAATAAAAAATCGGAGATGGGTGAAAGCCAGATTAAACGCGTGATATGTAGCCCACTGTACCTACCTACAAGAACTTAAAACTAACGGCCCACGATAAAATATGCACGCATACAAAAATAGTTCCAAATCAATAATCTGACCTTTAGATAACCCTCAGATTCCTAGATACAGCTATATTATTTAACATCAATAACATGCATTGCAGTGCCGCACGCCTGCGCGTTGCACATAGGCGTCTATCACAGCTGCAAAGAACACTCGACCTTATGAAACAATGTTAAAGTACAGTTTCAAACGCGATCGCGCGAATGGGGCCTGTGCACAGAGCAGCCACGTCCGAAACAATGCACAGTAGTTGCACAGTCACTTTCACATAGTAATGTCGTTGTATTTGGTTCAAGCAAAAATCAAGTTTAATAAATTCGGTTTATAGTTCAGTTTCGTTTACACGTCAATAGCGTGTTGTCGGTCACGCAATAATTATTTTCACGTCGTTGAAAGCAAAAGTTACGTGCTTTTTTATATGTATCAATGGAGCTTTATAGTATTGTGTTAAATTCAAAACTTGTTCAACACGGGTTTATTTACTTTACTTTTTGCTTTGTTTTAATACTATTGAGTTTATTGATCAGGACACATGTAAGTATTTTATTAAGAAAATGTTGACTACTTAAAAATAAATAGAGAAGAATGTACGAATAATAGAGAAGTATGGAAAAAAAGGACATGTTGCGCCGACCCCAAATAGATTGGGATAAGGGCAGGAGAATGATGATGTTGACTACTTAAAAATGCATATCTTAGGTAACTATCATTCCTTTTATTTTTTACACGACGACTGCCCAAAAAATGTGAGATACTTTGTCTGCACATAAGTAAGAGAAAATAGCTCATGCTTTGTTGAAATAAATTAGTTTATCTGCCGGGTTACTCATGGATCTACCTGCCGAAGTGCAGCTTACTTCAGACGCATTTAATAAACTGCCGATTAACTTTACCTTGAAAATAATAATAAAAAAGTGCAATGGCCAAAACACGGAATCTTATTGGTAGCACCTCTTTATACCAGTAAAGATTATAGGTAACTGCAAATGCAAGATTTAAAAAAAAATTGTTGCCAATCGATTCTGTTTCTAGGATCAAAAAACTCTGTTGGACAAACTGAGGTTTGAGAACTAGAAAAGTCGGAAATCGGAAAAAACATTTCCTATCCTATTATATATAGGGTGACTGGTAATTAGTGACCGATACTTAAACACATGATTGTGCTCGTGATAACAAACAACTTTTACTATGGGACCAAACCTGAAATCGCAACATTTGACGAGTTATGCGAACATAAATGTAGGGAGCAGCTGCTTTTTTTTTCGCGATTTCAGGTTTGGTCCCATAGTAAAAGTTGTTTGTTATCATGAGTACAATCATGTGTTTAAGTATCGGTCACTAATTACCAGTCACCCTATATAGGTATATTTCCTTGGAAATGAGACTCCAACTTATTTTTTTATGATGAATAGACTGACCGCTGTAAAAGTAAGAAAACGCAAAAAAAAAACCATACAAGTCGTTCTATTTCAGGACATTTTTCTCAGAATTACAGAAATCACAAGCAACAAACCAACTAAATTCTGATCTCGAAGTAAATAAAAATGTAACGCGCATTCGTCAGAAATTCGAAGTTTAATTTTTTAATTTTTTTATTTTCGGCCAGTCTTCATTGTCGTGGCCTATCCGCTTAGATCGTTGTTCAGTAACTACAAAGGCCCGCGAAATTCATTATTTCTTACGTTTTTTGCAATTTGACACTGACTTGCAAAATGCAAAAAACGTAAGAAAATTTTTAATTTTGTCAGCTACCTTAGCGCATCCCCCTTAACGTACCTACTTTTACTGCCCCGTCTCAAAAATTCACAATGTAGGTATAAAATATAATATTGTGTCACTCTGTAAAAGCCCGCGTTGACTTGTAAGCTTCAATTTTGGCATACCAAATCAATGTAAAAAAATAATACAAACGAGTACACCATAGAGTCAAATGCATTTTTATGCAGACCTTAATTTAAATACGCAATTACATAAGTGAAGCAAGATAACTACCCACTCTATCAAAGTACTATAAAGCTATCAATCAATACTCTCTCAGGGACGCTAGACCCCAGGATAGAGCCCTAAATAACCATATGTCTGGTGCAGCCGGTCACGCCTGCGCGTTGCACACAGGCCTCCATCGAGAAAGCACGCAACACAGAGCTTTATGACGCAGGAAATAAAGTTGAAACTAGAACACGATCGTTAGTTGCGCTTCCCGATTGCTGAAATAAGGCACTGCGCGCGACGTCATTTTGTGCAACAGTTCCGTGTTGGTCTCCGAGTTGTAACGTTGTTGCATACGATTAAGGACTTTAACTTACAGTGATAGAGATTAAAATTGAGCTGTTCTTTAAGTACTAAGCTCATACACTGTGTTTCACATTGACGTTCATTTAGGTGTTTACTTCAGTCCGCCATTTTGACTTTTCGCGTCTTGTGTTCCTTTATCATTTTTCGGTCAAAAAAAAACGAATTCATGTATTTCGCACTTTGCCTGATCGTGATTATAGCTAGTTTGCTCCGGATACATGTAAGTCTTTCTTATCTTAACCTTTAGTAGGGTCATTTTTAAGGAAATTAATTAATCCCCCCGCCCCCTCCCCACCTACGTAGAACTTTTCCCTTTGCCCTATACGTCCTAGATACAGCTATAAATTAGCCATCAATCGAATGCAGCATCCCGCGCCTGCGCGCTGCCCAAAAGCCTCGTTCGCATCCGCATGCAACACAGAACTCTATGCAACAGACATAAAGTTGAATATTTAACATTATTGGTAGATGTCATCCTTTGTTCCTGCAACAAGGATTGCAAGGTGCGTCCGGTCCATGCAGCAGTTAGCAATCCCGGCTTTCCCATCTCTAGTCGTTTCCGTAACCGGGAATTTTATATTATAACCACGCGAAATAATAAGATTAATTTTAAAAAAGTTTGGAATAAAATGGTGTGTTTTCGAACTATTTAAATTAAATTAACACTGAAACGTGATTTATAATGTATCTTGCAGTCGCAATCATCATAATCGTAGCGAGCTTGGTCAGAGTACGCGTAAGTTTCCACACAAAATTCATGATTATAACTTTTCTTTTACTATATTTAACTCTTCATTATACTATAGACACAAAATTACTTCGTCCTTATTTTATAGAATTGAGGGAACGGCGGTATTAAACTATCCCATTTAAGCTAATAAGGTAAAAAAGATAAGTTCTACACTCATTTTCACGTCGTCGGCGCGGCGTCGTAAATCTTAGCTTCTCGAAGACATTGGAAAACCGTACAAAGTTATCGCTATAATAAATGTGATTACGCCTCAATAGAACTTCAGATCTGGAATCATCTCAAAATGTCACGCGCCTGCGCGTTGCACAGAGGCTTCTGACACGGCTGCGAACAGTAAACAACTCTATTGCGTGGTAATAAAGTTCAATGTAGCACGCGATCAATAGTCGGAAAAGCTCGGGAACAATGAAAGAGCCTGAAACGAACGCGACGTCTCGAACGCAACAAGTCTCACCGGGAGCTTTATTGTGATTAATTACCGTTTCTAAGAATATTTACTAAACCTAGTGTAGTTTTACTGAACAGTTCATACTTATAGACTATATACCAAACAACGGACAATTATCTAAGGTATGTTAATTTACCTTATATCTATTCACGTAATTGAGCCATTATCAATTCAATATTTGATTTATATGACTACCACGTCAAAAACAACATGAAATAGGCTTTATTCTTGAATAATAAATAATCTAGACGCACTTAACAATGTTTGTAAAGTGCTTTTTATCATGCCTTATTCAAACAGAATTGCTTAATTACTGCAATTTCGTAATTTCAACAAAGTATCTTGCGAACATAGTAGGCTTAATAGCTTAATCATCAGGAGAATAATGTCAATTATATCTGCCAATTACGAGGAAACAACCTATCATTATACAGGGTGAATTTTTCAAGTGGGCGTAGATGGCCAAATTCGAAACTATGAGGAATATTGTAATGATGACTGCAATACAATCTTTGAGACATCGAATCTGGCTATGTATTAAAAACAATGGTCATCATTTTGAACAATTAATCAGATAGGGTTTAATAGTTAGGTAACATACGAAAAATAAACAAAGTATTTTGTTAAAAATGAGCTCTTTCCTTCAGTTAGCCGTATGTCATTACTTCCCAGAATTCAATCCTTATTAGCGACACTATCGAATGGTGTAATAATACAGTGTGTTTTTTTTTCGGGTTCGATTCCTGGCTAGAAATATTGATTATCCAAAAATCCAATGATGCAGTTTTAGTTTTCATCAAAATTGAGCCCGAGACTCTTTTGAGTACTTTTCACTATTCCTCATAGTTTCGGATTTGGCCATTCACGCCCACTTGAAAAATTCACTCTGTATAAATGCCATCAGATTTTCTATAAGAACTAATAGTTTGCTTCTATATAAGTAAGGTGCCTAGATTTTATTGATTGAGTCTAGACCTGCGCAGTTAGGGCTTTGTTATCGATATGCGCAGATGAAAATAGAGCTTCCATGGAGTTCCTAGGAATTGGCCCTCCCTCCGCTACCCCCTCATCCCCGCGGCTACCCACCCCTTACCGACAGTGCAGCCATTATGGGTCGGTCGATAAATGTTCAATTAGTGGATATGGATTTTATATCGGTTTTTATTCGATGATATAAGCACTTACTTGAATGCTAACCTGAAGGTACTTGAAAGAATATCGAGTAGATTTGGAAAGCTTTGTATCTACATCTTTGTTTGGACATTGATGACAAAATTTATTTGTATCTTATCTTTTTTTTTGTCGTATCTTCTTTTGTTTATTTTTACATTTTCTTCTCGTACAATAGAAACTCTATTGCGTTTTTCAGTTGTTTGATTTGTCCAATGACGTCAAACATTGCTATGCTCTCTGAAATTATGATAATGCATGTTATGTTAGTCGTATATTTGTTTATCACGCGCAATAGTCATTCTCTTTTGGATAGACGTTAGCAATTCAGCTAGATTTAAACATAAAAAGTGTTAGTGATATTTACTGTGTAGGAATGTGCTTAATAAATATTATCTTTTTAAATTATTATCAATTAGTTCTTTTCGAGACTTAGGCTGGGTTGCACCATAATATTAGTTAAGGAGGATGCGCTGTGGTAACCCGCGAAATTCAAATTTTCTTGCGTTTTATGCAATTTGCAGGTCCGTGTCAGGTTGTATCTTGATCAAAATGTGATACGCGGCAATAAAACATATGTATTTACGATGAACGAATTTGTCCATGGTATTTACATAGTTTTGATCATAAAAATCATCAGTACATCTCTCTAAGTTAGATTTCGTGCAGATTCGTCGAACGAAGGAATTCTAACGACTTTGCACGAAATCTAACTTATAGAGATGTATTGATGATTTTTATGATCAAAATTATGTAAATAATTATTTTTTATTCCCGCGTATCATATTTTGATCAAGATACAATCTGACACGGACCTGCGAATTGCAAAAAAAAAAAAATATAAAAATTGACAATAACTGTAACGCTGACTTTACCGGTTACTGCGAAGTATGTTGTATCGGCGTATTCATCAGCTTAGTTAAAGTTATTAGGATAACAGGTACGTGTCTGACAGAAGTGTTAACCAGCGAAGCTTGGGCGGTTAAGGTTACAGTTAAAGTTATCACGTCAGTTATCAAATTGTCAAATGGAGCAACCCATATTTTGTCTAACAGGTACTTTAACTGAAGGTGCGATGTTTGTTATTGTTGAAGTATAAGGTGCAACCCACCCACTATTATTGAAAATACTGAATTTGAGAAGGTACCTTCTGTATTGCTGAAAATAAAATAATTTAATAATACCATAATAATTTTAAAAAACGTGCCAGAGACTGCAAACTATATCGGCTAAACTTAACCATAAACAAACGTCAATCAGAATCATCTCCCGTTCACATTCTTTGTCTGTGATCTGTGACTTTGATGACACTAATTAATGGCGAGTAGAAATAGTACAATGGACTGTAAAGTGTTTATAAATCTTAATAAAACGGCTCGAGATTGTCCCTCCCTTTAATTTTCATGCAACGGTCACAAAAGCATCTGTGTCACAACTAATTAAAATTTACAAGACGTAACAGCTATAAATATTTGCTACAATTGCGTTAATTATTAATGAAAAATGGTAACAAACATCTAATTTACAAATGAAAAATACGTCGATGTTTACAAATCCAATTAAGGACGCTGATTACAAATGGGTAGTCAAATCATAACTTTTTTACACAAAAGTATGTTTATTAAATAAAATGCTTCGCATTCTTAAAATGTTTTTTGGCCGAATTGTTGATAGATGTGCAAGGTACGATTCTGAATAATGTATCGAAGTGAAAATTTTCACTTCGGTACATTTATTGAGAAAATGTACCTATCTAAAATTATATTTACAAGTCAGAATCGTACCTCGCACATATATCAACAATTCGGCCAAAAAACATTTTAAGAATGGAAAGAATTTTATTTAATAAACATACTTTTGTGTAAAAAGTAATGATTTGACTACCCGTTTGTAACAGCGTCCATATTAGTCAAATAACTATAGTATAAGTGTGCCGTGAGTAGCAAATATCGTGTTGAATGAATACAGTGGTTCTTAAGTGCCTAGATAGCTGATTATAATTTGATAAATTGACTTATTTTGTAACAATATACAGTATCCTCCATAACATTCTGACACTAATAAAAAACGAAAACGTAACTATGCAGCGTTCTTTTTTGTTTTTATGTCTTTTTTTGATTAAAAAAAAATTGTAAGTGCATTCGGTCAGCATTGTTTAAAAATATCATTTACGTGTTTCATAACGACCTCTTTCTTTTGTAATATCCTAAACCAAAGCTTTATCCCTTACATCAGCTTGCATAGTGCAAGCTGCAACTAAACGGGACGCGAGAGGGAGAGGCAACAGCCGCGCCCTCACGCCCCTAGCCGCCGCAGGAGACGCCCTGGGCGGCGGGAATCTATCGCCGATTCCCGGCCACCGTAGGCGCGGGCTTGCGGACGACGAGTAATGGGCAGCTCGCCGTCCGGTAAGGACCAGGCCCGGGTCGACGGCGCGTTGTGTTCCACGCGCGCCTCAAAGAGATGTCAGCAGTGACGGGGTCCAATAGGGCCGAAGCCGCCGGGGTCGCGGGTAGTTCGAAAGAGATACCGTGGCCCTGGCACGGGCAACTGAAGGAACACGGGTGGGTTTTAGTCAGTAAAAGTCTGACACACCCTCCCGCTCTGCCCGGAGCGGGAGAAGTCATTTGATGATTTCCCATCCACAAAAAAAAAAAAAAAAAAAGCTGCAACTAAAATAGAATTGTTTTACCACCTAATTCGCATTGGTATTCTCACACTATTGTCGATCATTATTCATCTGACATTATTTTTTATACTAGAGATAAAACTTCGTACTCTTTGTTAGTAATCGATTAGTATCAGAGGCCGGATCTCATCACTATTCAGTCCTCGTAGTTTACGTTTAGGCATGTTAACTGCGGGATCCGGGATCAATTTTGTCATTTCTATTTTTACTTGAGTGATGTGAACGGAACTGAACGTTGGCTCTATGGGTCTACTCGTAATTATTACGGTGGTTATTTACTTCCAAGTTTAAATATGTGATGCCGAGTGACGGTAAAAATATCAGTACTTAGTGCTATTTGTAAAAATCATCATCATTCTCCTGCCCTTATCCCAATTTATTTGGGGTCAGCTCAACATGTCCCTTTTTACACGACTGCTAAAAAAAGGAGCGTAATGTTTTTCAAGGTTCATGTATATATGAGTTTCTTTATTCCACCATAACATTTGGGGTATCGTTAGAATCCTTACATCATCCCGGTGACACTGGCTAATATTTGATTCAAGTATTGATTATAATTACATTGATTTTAGTTGATTATGCTTATTCTGATTACTTTTAAATTCTTTTTTAACTGAGGAGGTTGTCAAGTTGACGCGTATATATTTTTTTTTTATTTATGACCTCGCATTACTTTTTATAAAGTAGTCAGATTTGAACGATTCTCGTTTTATCCGGGAGGGTATACCTCAGTCCCATGTAAAATTTATTAACTTTGCTTGGGTAGTTTTTGAGTTAGCTTCAATAATACGTATTTTACTCACTTAGTCTATGTGAATTTTGTTATAAACTTCTTGTCACTGTAATTTACATAGCAGGTAGTGGTATTCGAATTTGTGTGGGGGTACGAACCACAACTAAAAAGAGAAAAACTTTTTTACAAAAAAAAAAAAAAAAAAAACAACCGACTTCCAAAAAAAAAACACTAAGCACAAAGTGAAAAATAAGTTTAATTTCGGAAGGCGGCAGCAAAAACCAAAATACAAAACCAAAGACCGACGTCTAAAAATAAAGTTATTTTTCACTTTGTAGTTTTTGTTTGGAAGTCGGTTGTTTTTTTTTTTTTGGTAAAAATTTTTTTTGTTAATAATCAGAAAACTATCAACAGTAAAACGGAATTTATTCACTTATGTAACATTCATAAAATGTATCATTGTATCATCAGATGATCTATATTGAAAGTTATATTTAAGTTTTCTTTTATTTTTCAGATTTCAGTTGTCTAACTCGTAAGTTGTTTATGGTTTCTAATTGTAGACCGCTAGAGTTTTTCTAGATTATTTTGGCTTTTAATTGTGTGCCTGTGCTGTTATCTAGATTTTGATCATAACTTACAGTTTTTGTTAAATATTCATATCTCATTTGAATTACTGAAAGGCAATTGCATGCAGCTTAGATGAGAAGCTAAGAGAGATGTGGTGTTACGCGAATGGATAGAATATGAAATGAGTATAATTATTATAAAAGGAAGTCTGAAAGTGACACCAGTGACTGAAAAGTTGTGTGGAAATCGATTGTCATGGTATGGGCATGTGATGCGGAGGGATGACGAAAATGTCAGGAAAGATTTGAGTATGAATGGGGAGACCAAAGAAACGATGGATGGACTGTGAAATATGATATGGCTAGAAAGGTAGTGACTACCGAGATGACAACTAATATAGAAGTAGTTATGGAAGAAAAAGACATGTTGCGCCGACCCCAAATAAATTGAGATAAGGGCAGGAGTAATTATTAATTAATTATTGTGAAATAATAAACAATAACTAATGTAACAATTCTTTCTAAATTATTACATTGTATTAACATACACTATGTAAGTAAAGATGTTAAAAAACAAAATGTTTAAAAAAAAAATGCTTGAAACGAAAGGCTTTTTTATTTATTTATTGTAAACCTTATTTTTGGTTCTGGCGCTGAGGGTGTTAAGGGGAGGAGAATAATGATGATTCATTCAGTTGTAAAATCATCACAGTATTTTGCTATATACGAGTATGTACATAATATAACAGCACGTTTATGTAATAGAAAATAAATAGAAAATAGTTTATTGCCCAGATAATACAGTAACCAGGTTTACAGGTCAACACCAAGTTGAGACGACATGAGTAGCTTCAAATATTACCTATAGTAGGTTACATAAGGTCGGAGCTCGTGGCTAAGTAATAACAGCCGCACGGGTCGATCCACCAGGTTAAGCTACGCTTGGACAGTGGATGGGTGAACATTTTTACATACCGAGACTCCTCCGTGCCTCGGAAAGCACGCTAAGCCGTTGGTCCGGTTGTCATTCGTGGATCTTTGACAGTCGTTACGGGTCGTCAGAAGCCCGAAAGTCTGACAACCAGTCTTACCATGGGGTATCGTATTACCCAGTAACTGGGTTGTGGAGTTCAGATAGGCACCCGCTCCATGTAAAATACTGGTATTCAGCTGCATCCAGTTAGACTGGAAGCCGGCCCCTACATAGTTGGGAAAAGGCTAGGCAGATTGATTAGGTTACATAATGGCCTATTTCACGATGTCCGAATAGCCACTACTCACCGAATTAATTCAACTGCGTGGGCTTCTGAAGGACGGGTCCTAGTCGCCAGGATCGGGTGAGATTTATCTCTGCCAGCAGTAGATGGGTCAATGCTGGCGGAGTCGGAGAAATGGAGGAAAATGACCTCCTTTTGTGAGACCGAAATGGTTCAGAAGGAGGCTGCCGAGTGAGATCGTGAGAGGTTCCCCCCGAAAACAAAAAAAAAAGATACAGGTTCCGTTCCAAATTACTACATAGTAAAGTACCTATTATAATTCTACAATAAATAATTACACTTAAATTATAAAACAATAGTCTAGTACTTTAGGACGCGACTGTACCCGTGAGCAGACACATCGCCTCCACTGTCGCTCGGCGGACTTTTTACGTGATGACAACTGTACCTAGGTACTTGTCAAAAGAACTCATTAAAAGTTCACCAACACTCACTCATTTAACTTCAAAGTTTCCAAAATACAGGAATTTTAAGAAAGTAGGTACTTATGTAATTATAAAGTGTCGTAGAAGTACCTACTATCTAAATATCACATGATCACATCAGCTCACTTAGGTGGGCTTGTCACTAAGTAATAACAGTTGCACGGCTCGATCGTTCTGGTTAAGCTACATCTGCTGCGGTTGGGGAGTGGATGGGTGACAAATTGACCATCTTTACATACCAAGATCTCTCCGTGCCTCGGAAAGGAAGTTAAGCTGTTGGTCCCGGCTGTCATTCGTGGATCTTTGACAGTCGTTACGGGACGTCAGAATAGTCTGATAATCAGTCTTACCAATTAACTGGGTTGTGGAGGTCAAATAGGCAATCGCTCCACGTAAAATACTGGTATTCAGCTGCATCCGGTTAGACTGGAAGCCGACCCTAACATAGTTGAGAAAAGGCTAAGCAGATGATGATATCAGCTCACAAAGTTACAATCATAAAATGATACCTACACGGTTTACGTAAGCACTTACGTACTGCATACATAATTGCATTGCGTGTGCGCATTGTGCTATCTCTAAATCGATCGCAAATTGGAAGCTCCAATCGATTTATCGATTTGACATTGTTCTCGAGTTTATCGACCTATGGATGTGAACTCCGAACAAGTGTGAATCTGATATTTATTGAAAATTTTAACCATAGCATAACATCACGCCTGTTTTCTCCAAAGTGTTAAGCAGAGGTGTACTTAAAGTACACACACATTTCGCCAGTTATGTTTAAGTCCAATGTAATAGGAGGCGAGCCTGTTGCCATCAACCGGGTACAAATCCTGACTCCGGGCTGCTGCTGAGAAATTCCAAATGGAATAACCCAATAAATAACACTTTGCCTATGCGCTTGCGATCACTAGACCAACGAGGCAGATGAGTTGTAAAATTGTGTCATTTTTAAAACGTTTTATTTACAAATGAATGAATTTATGAAATGAAATGATTAAAAAATTAAAGCAAAACTAAATTTAAAAATATGTATACATACCGTATACTTGAAATGCAGATGGAAGGGAAAGAGAAGCGGACGGGACTAGTAACGGAATGGTACAGTCAGCAACAAAAGTCGATTAACACTTGCAGTTTTTTAATCTTAACTATTAAGCGAAATATTTAATTCAACACGGAACAGAAGTACTTACAATTTTAGGAACATTAACTCTTAACAGTTAAACGAAAAAAAAGCAGTTTATCGAATCATTTTGTGTTAATTTAGATGATTTCAAAAAGTAGCAGTGTAACTGACTTCTGTTGCTGACCTTACCCGCATAATGGTAAAAGGAACAAAGGTAGGCAAACTAAACGTTGGGAAGACCATGAAAAGGATTACTGGTCCAGAATGAGCACGCACTGCAAGGGATAGGACAAAATGGAAAGCTGGACATGCTGTAGAAGAAAAGCCGGTTACCGATACAGTTAGATAAACGTTAAATTGTTAAAAAAAACTTTTTTACAAAAAAATACAACCGACTTCCAAAAACAACACTACAAAGTGAAAAATAACTTTAACTTCGGAAGTCGGTGTCTAGTTAAATGTATTTTCGTTTTTTGCCACCGACTTCCGAAATTAAAGTTATTTTTCACTTTGTAGTGTTGTTTTTGGAAGTCGGTTGTATTTTTTTGTAAAAAAGTTTTTTTTTCACTTTTTAGTTGTGTACCTACCCCACACAAATTGTAATACCTGCAAAACAAACTAGAACATCATCCATATAAAAGTGAGGAAAAAATACGTATTATTGAAGCTAACTCAAAAACTACCAAAGCAAAGTTAATCAATTTTATATGGGACCAACTGTGATGTATACCCTCTCGAATAAAACAAAAAAAATCCAAATCGGTCCAGCCATCTTCGACTAATCGGGGAACATACATAAAAAAAAAAAATAAAAAAAAAAGGTTCCGACGAATTGAGAACCTCCTCTTTTTTGAAGTCGGTTAATGAATTAAAACACAGCAACAAAGCCTTATTTTATTTAATTTATTATATTAATGAAATGCACCGACCCCAGCGTGGTTTCACCAGACTCGATTATTCTCATACTTGATATGGATACAGAGATCATTGCATATCAAGGAGTAGACCGGGAGGCGCGATAATGGCAGGGAAGACGTGCCCTTAGGATATGGAAGGATTAGTCGAGCCGTACTGGATATGCATCCTTTGTTAAAACGTTTTATTTACAAATGACTATCACACTAATATTATAAAGCCGAAAGTTTGTGAGTGTGTGTGTGTATGTTTGTTACTTCTTCACGCTCAAACGGCTGGACCGATTTGGATGAAATTCGGTATGTAGACAGCTTATACCCTGGATTAACACATAGGCTACTTTTTATCCCGAAAAAATGTAGTGCTCCCGTGGGATGAGCAAGAAATTCAAATATATTTGCTACTCTTTCAAACTCAAACGCCTCGACCGATTTTGATGAAATTTGGAGTGGAAGTAGCAGACATCCTGTGTACACATAGCACACATAGGCTACTTTACATCCTGAAAAAATGTAGTGTTCCCGTGGGATGAGCAATTTTTTTGTGAATACTTTTCTCACCGATTAAATAATACACGTTTTAGTGAACCTCATAAACCGCGGGTAACACCGCGGGGCGCAGCTAGTTAATTGATAATCTCCAATATATTCCCATAATTTTTTTTTTCCTCTCATTATCTACAATCGGCTTTCTAGCCATAATCAGATGGGGTCTTCATGTGAGATTTTTTTTTTGTGACGTTCCATTGAACAATCACATTAGGAGTTCAGTACTAAGTAAACTTTAAATTTTCACTGTCTCTGATCCAAGTTTAGGATTTGCCATCTCTTTAGGCGGATTTTATCCCCTTGTCTAATAAAATTACCTGCCATTTAGATATAAGAATTAAAAGCCACCGACTAGTATACATATTAGTGTTACTTAAACATATTCAAAATCAATAAAATACCCCTTAAAAGTTTTCCTACATTATCTGATTAACAAAGCAGTACCAAAGCACTAAAAATTTGCAGTAACAATTTTTATTATTTTTACATTTTATTTACAAAATCATAAAAAGCTAGTATAAGCCCTCGCCCACACGAATTACTTGGATCTGCTTGCATGATAGCAAAACATGCCTTAAATAAGGATAAGTAATTAAAAGAATAAAATCATTTGGAATAATAAATACTTTTATGCGATTTTTATTAGCACCTGATTGGTCATTGATTTTGATTATCATCTTTACAGGATACAAAATGCAGAAGAATGTTTGTTTTTATTGTGTGATCAGACCGCACAATATATTAATGTTGTTATTTTTTTTTTAATTATTAAAAAGCCTATCTACAAGATGTTAATGAGGCATCTTGTAGATAGGCTTTTTAATAATTTTAAAAGTATTATTAACAATATGCCGCTGATAGACTTGAGCATTTACTTGTAATGAGCATTCAAGCGAATGTTAAAATAAACAGGAGCGTTTTAGCGAGCATTCTAGCGAAACGACAGTAAATTTGCTTTTGAAATGTTTGCTCGTGAAAATATTTGTAGCAATGTTTGGCTCTATGCTTGGCTCTGTTCGTTGTTCAGTTCGACAAATTTAAAAACGGCGAATGCTCGATTTTCTATTACAAGTTTATGCTCAAGTCTATCAGCACCTTAAGAATTCTTTTAAAACCCTATTCAACGTTTCTTCATTTAACCCGTCGCGCGCTAATTAGCAGACACAATTGAAATTCTATTGTTATCTGTACACATGGTGTGCAATCGACATTTTAAGAGTTAAGTGTATTCTTTTGTATTCGTAGTTAATTTAAAAATTCACATTCTCTTCTATAATTCAAATGTAGTCAAGAGCAATGATTAAAAGTCAGTAAGCAGCCTTAGATTCTGAGCACAAATAATTCTTAACTAATCATTCGTCCAATTTTGCAAAATTGTTCAAAATTCTTTTGGACGTTATTCGTGATAACGTTCATTCGGGGTAAACTGATTCGGGTTTGAGTTCTTTTGGGATTTCGAGTTTCGGTCTAATGTATTAGAGTCGCATGTTTTCTATTTACCACGGATCACGATAAGTGAATTTATTCGTCCGTTCGTGTTACTAAATGTAAAACAAAATGCAAGTATTACGTTGACATTGATAAAGGTGAAAGAACAAGACGGATACACTCAGAAGATCCACTCCTAACAGACGCTATAATTAGCTAAATTATCACCATAACCCGCCTTGAAACATGCGTGGTGATCAATGCTCATGCCTTCTCTGTATGAGAAGAGGCTTTTGCCCCGCAGTAAGAAAATAATAGGCTGGTATTATCATAATTTTTTAACCGACAAAAAAAAACCGGCCAAGCGTGTGTCGGACTACGCACAATGAAGGGTTCCGTAGTTGGGATGAATTTATCTTAAGAACAAACTTAACATTGTAGTTGAAAAGCATGTTCTCCCATACATTCCAACTGTAAATGTAAGTTTGTACTCACAATATTGATATACTTACCATGTTATTTTATGACCACAGACTTCTTATAGGTTTTCCTGTAATTTGCAGGTAAAGATCAATTTTCTGTATTTTTTTTCAAAATTTTAGGCTCAGTAGTTTCGGAGATAAGGGGGGGAATGATAAATTTTCGTCTATTTTCTGAAATAACTTTAAAAGAATATATTTTAAAATTATAAAAAAAAATATATTTGAGACCCTCATAGTAATCCCTTTCATTTGACATGTCACACGGTGTAGTTTGCAAAACTTTTTTTTTAATTTTCTCTTTTGCCCCCCAAAAGTGACCCCCATATTCAAAATTCATTTATTTACTTTACCCGTCCATGTTTGGGTCACAAAAAATCAAATGTGTACCAAATTTTAACTTAATCGGTCCATTAGATTCGGAGCAAATTAGCTGTGACAGACGGACAGACAGACAGACAGACACACGAGTGATCCTATAAGGGTTCCGTTTTTTCCTTTTGAGGTACGGAACCCTAAAAATGAGGAGTTTCTCAAGTTGAGGCGTATATAATAGTTACAATGTTTTTTTTTTTTTTTTAGGTATAATATTATAATAATCCCTGTTTTATTCGGGAGGATAACCTCGAAGTTTGTCTCACGTAAATTTTTTTAATTTTGCTTGGGTAGTTTTTGAGTTGGCTTCAATAATATAATATATGGATGATGTTCTAATTTATTTTGAAGGTAGTGGTATTCGAATTTGTGTGGGGTAGATACCACAACTAAAACGTCAAAACTAAAAACTTTTTACAAAAAAAAAACAACTGACTTCAAAAAAAACACTACAAAATAACTTTAATTTCGTAAGTCAGTGACATAAAACGAAAATACAAAACCAAAGACACCGACTTCTGAAATAAAAGTTATTTTTCAGTTTGTAGTGTTTTTTTTTATACGACACATAATCTGAATGAGCATACGACTTCTGGCTTGGTTTTAAAGTCAGCAGCTTTAACCTTTACCAGTAGTAATAGAAATGAAAGGCAGCTTATCCCAGATTCACAAACTATTATATTCCATTTGCAATAAGATTAGACATTTCAACAAACCTTTGTTACAGTCCGTTCAACCGGTTTTGACTTCTATTACGTTGGTGGCATGACAAATGGCAGCTGCAGTAAACAGTTGGTATTGTAACCACTTTTTTGCCTTTAATGCCATCCTTAAGCCTACGGAATAGAAGTCAAAATCGGTTGAACGGACTGTAAAAAAGTTTAATTTGATTGACATTTCGCACAGATATCAGACCATTAGTCAGTCGTCAATTAAGACTTCAATGATACAAATTTTCAAAAGCTGATACTAAACAAAAAACTCTGTCTCTGTTACTCTGTCTCTAAACAAAATGTCGTCGCACTTCTCCCTCCATTTTGATCAAACTTAAAAATGTTGTTAGCTTTTATCCAGCTTAATTTCACCTTCTGGATTTCTCATACATTGTTATCTTGGTCCGCGGGCGGGGGAAGCGTGGACGCGCCGACAGATCGTCCGCCCACGAGCGGCGCCCGCGCAGGTGCGCCCCGCCCCCCTACACCCGCATGGGTCACAGAGTAAACGATAGGGATTATTGTTTTTTTAATATTAATTGGATGAAATGGGAATTTCTTTAGAAACTTCTTTTTGAAGTCGAAACCAAATAGCTTCAGTATCAAAATTAGGATTTGAAAGTAAAAAAAATACCGTCTCTACGGTTAAGTTGTATTTTTAAAAGCACGTATTTATGTGGCAATTAAACAATTTTTCTTTCTTTCTCATTAATTTATCTTGTCAAAACCCAAACAAAAACATAGATTATATTAAGGTTGTTATGTTAAGGTTGTCTTGTTATTTATATTAGATTAGATTAGATATAATTATAGATTAGATATATTTTATAGTTTTTGTAATGTGTGTATTGTAATTTATATTAGTAGGTAGGTACATATTTGTAAATCCTACTAAAAAATAAATAAGCACCTACTGTAGCGTAAAAAATGAAACGCAATGTTTCTGCCACAATAAAACGTAATATATTTTTTTTTAAATCGAAAAAAAAAATAAAACAAAAAATATAAAAGACAACAATTTAAAAAATAAAAAGGATTACATACCGAGTTTCAATGAACAATACATTTTAAAGTCTTACGAGATAGAAATTTAAATTTAAATTTGAACGTAGGTAACTTAAACCGGAAATAGAATGTCGACCTAAACCGAAAGAATTGCAATTCCCTGGTAGGATAGACTTAAGATAAAACGTTAAGTTACACGCACAAAATAAATAACTAAGCTCGTGAAGTTTAATTTATCATAAGTTAATAGGAAACGCGAAAAAAAATAATTTTAGAAATGTAATCGAATTTTGTTATCTGTCAGTCCTGGAGATCCGTGATGCACGATGGTGGAACTTCTCCTGCTGTAAGGACGCGATGGATGTGTTTTTTGGAATATACAGAAATCTTCAGTTGAGGGTCTAGCCCCCAAGGGAAAACCAGAGCTATCTGGCTTGGTGTACTCTAATAAAAAAGAAATGGAATTTTAAAGTACCAAGAAAAAATAACTCTGATAAAGTAGGAATCGGTAAGAACAAAAAAACATACCAATATCGCTATGCGCGATCACATAGGTTTCGTCTGTTTAAATTGAGGTACTTCCCTCCATAGGGAAAAAATCTACAGAAGAAAAAAATAAAAATACCATAATTATGACCAACAAACTATAGAACCCCAGAAAAAACATTAAATACCTACGAATATGAAGCAATACGAACCTTATATAACAAATAAAACTGAACGTGCAGCCTCCAGTCCAACCAGATACCAGGGACAACGAGAAATCTCACTTGGGCCACCGGCTCCAAGATGAAGATTTTAAAATTTTAACATTTAATTTTCACAAAAAAATATGGACGGCCCCGTTCAGGGAAATAAAACTGGGTAATGAATGTGAAAAATCTTTGACAGGAACAAGAAAAAAACATCCGTCATCCGAATTCAAAAACTAAAAGAAAAAATGTTAAAAATAGCATGCCAAGATTTGGTTCATAAAAAAAGTTCATAAACTTTTTTTAAACAATGAGGTTTTAATGTAAAAAAAATGATGTAGTGTCTGTAACACTACACTACGTACCTATTATAAATTATTTGCATGCCCAAACAGGCAAAATGGACTATGCGTAAACCACCAATTTTTACATCTGGTAAAACCTGTATTTTCAGCAAATAAATTATTCTTATTCTTATTCTTAAATGCACTTGAACAAAAAAGAACTTCTATTTCTTCACAAAATATGTAGGTAAGGACATTCGTTAGTAAACGTTAGTAAAATAATGGCGCGTCTACACCTCCTCTCATCTAATCTTTGGCAGTAGAAAGCTTGAATGAACACTAGTGAATGGACATCGTGTACAGCCCTGATTCGATCCTAGGCCACGTCTGGGCCATGTTCGGGCGAGTCGGCTCAGACCGGTACTTTATCTACACTTAGGCCATATGCATTGATATTATATTACCAGGCTTTCTTGCACTTTGACGCAATTCTACTAACCATTTTGTTTATTCATAGTTTTATGTCTGCTATTTGCATTTCCGATGTGTCATTTATTTTGAGTGTGTAAATTATCATAACCATCATTATACGTGAATAGTCATTTGGATAAAATTTGACAGATAAGTATCCTGGGATCTGGAGAAACACACAGGCTACTTTTTATCCTGGATCGCAGTAGGAGTCGCGGGCAACAGCTATAGATAATAAATTTTAGAATCATTTAGGTACAGTTTCTTCAAGTAAAATATGTTATTGTCACACTTACACACAATCAGCCCACATTTTTCTCACTGCTGGGACTCAGGATTTCTACGCTCTAGAAGAGAGAATCACAAACGAAAAACCAAAATAGATTCTTTTTTGTCAAAAAAAAAAGTTGTAGATTTTTAATCAAAAACTTTATGATTCCCAAAAATATTGTTTTAATTCAACACTCATCCACTTTTAAATAACTAAAAATATATCACACATAGACCTAAAAATAAACACATTACAAATTGATTTCATTAAGCTAAATGGCCAGATAGATAGTAAGAAGACGAAACCTGAATGAAAATCAAGTCAGCAGGTCTCGAGATATAAGCGGACGTAACGACAGACAGACCAATACGTTTAGCATTTTATACGTCAACACAAGAAAACATAAAGGATATGCATAAAGGATATTGACACGTTGTAAATCAATCTGGATTAATTAATTTGTTAACTTTTCCTGTTAGAGGGTCAGCTAAAATAATAAAAAAAGGTTTAAGAAAATTTAAACATCGATTTGTAACTAAATGCATTTAATTGTGAAATATTCTATTCCTACCTTTTATTTTCCAGCACAATTATGAACTGATACTTTATATCTATATGATAAAATATTTATGACATACAAGCCGATACAGAAATCTAATTAAAACATAATTTAATTAATTATGTACTTGACGCTAAGCGGATCAAAGGACGCCGGTATAAACATTTTGATAGCATCTTAATATCGCCCACGCCACCTCACACAATGGGCCACGCTGGTTTTTTACCAACAAAATCATCACACAATGATGTTATGTCATGTATCGCTTGATTGATATGAATTGTACTTCGCCGATGAGGATTAATAAAAACCCTCCTAATTTGCATTATAATTTTGATGACTAATTGCTAAAAATTTATGGATTAATGAATGTTTTTATACGATTTCCGAAACATTTAAAAGTCGTCTCAGAACATAATGATTAATTTTGTTGATGTTTTTACTTGATCAGTACGTTTTCCTTTTTTACAGATTCGCAATGGGCCGGCAAGAAGTGTTAATTATGGCGATAAGCATCGTCGGGGCCATGGCCTTTATCCCCCATGGTTCTATTGGGGAAAAGGTTTGCATTAACATTTATTTATTAACAATCAACATACAAGGTGCTATAAAAATATCTGCCACGGCTGCAATGGGGAGACAGTATTTTGTATATAGATTACAATACTGAAGATAAATTATTGATCTAATGTCATAAACTTTTTCATACAAAAAATGTGCGTATAAATTTGAATAGATTTATTTGTATAAAACCCTCCCGTAGTAATTAGTGTTTCTTCATAGAACAGTTAGAAAGTGGTAGCAATTGTTTTCAGTGACGAAGCGACACATCGCGTGCACTTTGTGAACCACGTTACGCAGAATAAAGTAGGTATGTCGTGGATTGATGGCGCCATGGTGCAACGGACAGCGCCATCTAACAATTAGTTTTGTAAACTAATAATATCGTTACCGGAAACGCAAGCGTGTCCTATCGCTTGGACACGATCGTCGGTAGAGGGGATGCAGTGGGGACTAGCGGAGTGTTGCGAGCGAGGGTCGAACAGTTGAACTCCGACAGTCTTGGCAGACGCTCAATACCAACGCACGTGTTTGTTTCCTGTAAAACCGTTACAGTGTATCAAATAAAGTTAGTTTGATTTAAAATTATCTTTCGTTCGAGTACCCACGACAGTGCCCACATCCACGAAAAACTATGTCGGATCATGAAGAAGACCCGATGCTTCGCATCTCGGCCACCCATGATGCGACGAGTAAATGTTTATTTATTTTTTATTTATTTTCTCAATTCCGAGGTACGAAATTCCTTCACTATTGTAATCTTTATACATAATACTATCTCCCATTGAAGCCGTGGCAGATATATTTACAGTTTGCAGCACAC
Source organism: Cosmia pyralina (assembly GCA_946251885.1). NCBI lineage: Eukaryota > Metazoa > Arthropoda > Insecta > Lepidoptera > Noctuidae > Cosmia > Cosmia pyralina. The sequence continues at coordinate 22,833,670 of OX276346.1, forward strand.
ATACAAGTTATCGGTCACTAGGTATAGTACACATACAATCATAAAATTAGATTTAATTATATAAACTAGAATAAAATTCATAAAATCAAATATTATAATTTTATTCAAAGAATTTTTATTTTTACAGTTTTTTTTTTCATTAGGTCCATTATACATTAGGTACATTAACGTTAAGCTTTTTTGGAGAAGTACACCAGGCAAGAGTTGACCAAAGATTTTTGAAACTCAGCTATTAAAATGCACAATGACGTCATTTAGAGAACAGTGCAGGCTACAATTAAAAAACTACATCATGAAGAACTTTTTCTCAACAAAGCTGACACCTAGTCCTAATCCTCATTTTGACCATTAGGTACCTACTCGGTCACAAAAATCTAAACCAAAACCTCCTTTCCACCTCAGGATCATATGCTAACGGAGGCTTTGCTTCGTGAAGTCGTCGAGCGTATGGGCAAGGAGTTCAACGACGCGGCGTCGAGCTACCTAGAATACCCAGCAAGCGAGCGTCACCTCGCGCTGATGGCACGCGCGAACAAGGACCTGGAGAACGAACAGCTGGACTACGACTCGCTTATCGACGGCAACCCCAACCCCAGCCTTCGCGACCAAGAGTACATGCAGCACAGGTACGTACCTATTTGTACTGGCTACTGGTATTTCTACTGGTACTTTTATCTGCTGGTACTACAAGTACTGCAACCGTTACGCACTACTGCTAACTTTTACCACTAGTAACGTTGGTACTGATAAATTCTACTATCAATAACAGCTACGTCAGGTACAGCTACTGGTAACTTTACGTTACTACTGGTAAACTCTAGTATTGGTAACTTTACGTTACTACTAGTAAATTCTACTATAGATAACTTTACGTTACTACTGGTAAATTCTACTATTGGTAACTTTACGTTACTACTGGTAAATTCTACTATTGGTAACTTTACGTTACTACTGGTAAATTCTACTGTTGGTAACTTTACGTTACTACTTACCAGTAGTAACGTAAAAAAATTACCAATTATACTATTGATAACAGCTACGTCAGCTACAGCTACCGGTAACTTTACTCCTGGTCAATTCTACTATTGGTAACTTTACGTTACTACTGGTAAATTATACCATTGATAACAGCTAAGTCAGCTACAGCTACCGGTAACTTTACTCCTGGTCAATTCTACTATTGGTAACTTTATGTTACTTCTGGTAAATTCTACTATTGGTAACTTTACGTTACTACTGGTAAATTATACTATTGATAACAGCTACGTCAGCTACAGCTACTGGTAACTTTACTCCTGGTAAATTCTACTATTGGTAACTTTACGTTACTACTTACCAGTAGTAACGTAAAAAATTACCAATTATACTATTGATAACAGCTACGTCAGCTACAGCTACCGGTAACTTTACTCCTGGTCAATTCTACTATTGGTAACTTTACGTTACTACTGGTAAATTATACCATTGATAACAGCTAAGTCAGCTACAGCTACCGGTAACTTTACTCCTGGTCAATTCTACTATTGGTAACTTTACGTTACTACTGGTAAATTATACCATTGATAACAGCTAAGTCAGCTACAGCTACCGGTAACTTTACTCCTGGTCAATTCTACTATTGGTAACTTTATGTTACTACTGGTAATACAGGTATCTGTGGCAGGTACATCTGGTAACTTTACTCTTGGTAATTATTACTACTGGTGACTATTACATACTACTGGTGACTACAATTACTGGTAATGTTACTAAAGCTGATTATTACTACTGGTCAAGTTTTTGGCTGCAACTGTTACTTTGCCCGAAACAGCCTGCACCCTAATTGCATAACACACTATCAATCAGAATCTGAATCATTTTGAAGCTTATTGCTAGTCCATTGCTGAATATGTTCGAAAAATTTGTCTGCTCAACAACGTAAATAACGCAATGAATGTTGTTGAACTGTGTAAATGAAACCGATGCCTACTGTAAGTGTGTTACGCAATTACCCCGCTGATGTATTGTGAACTACCCGCATTATGATAAATACACATAGGTTATTTCGGGATAATGCAGAAGAAGTACTAAACGCTACACAGTACTCTTCAATTTAGCAACGTTATACAACGAATTATAAAGTTGCTTAATTGAAGAGTACATCTGTGTCGTAGCATGACAACTGAAGTGACAGGTATTACTTTTAATCGGTTAACCAGACACATGGTTTTTTTTTGTTCACCTTTATTTAATTACCTAAACCGATGGAGTATAGGTAATTTTCCGGTTCTAAAATTTACTGCCGCCTTCGAGAACAATTGAAAACCAACAAACAATTAATACAATAGAAGCAAACACTCAATAACAATAGAAGTGGTCCATTGTCTACAGCCGTTCCTAATTTAAAAAGACAAATCAAGTCTAGACGAGAAATTAGAACGAATTAACAACATTAAGATTGACGGATAACACGATTAGACAATACGATTGAGGTGCGGCTCTGCCACACCACAAGCTAAGCTATTTATAGCTTACGAGTATCTCCATTTATTTCTCTCCATTGGCAGCGGGTTCATCATACACATTAGACTTTATCGCGTATGAAGCGAAGCGAGATACTACCGAGAAAGAGGTCGAAGTAGAGTGTTTAAAATCTTTGCGTGTGATTAATCGAGGAATAGCCCGTCAACATTATCACTTGGAAAAAGATAACGATAGCTTTTAATATGTATACAGGGTGTAAGTGTAAACAGTGGCAATATTTTAAGAGGTCATTTACAACATCAGCAACAACAAAAGTCATCATCAACAACAACCATCATCATCAACAACCTTCATATCAACAACCATCATCACAACAACAACATCATCATGAACAACTTTTACTATGGGATCAAACCCGAAATCGCGAAAAAAAATTAGCTGTTCAATACGTAGTTCGCATATTTCGTCAAAATGTAGGGAACAGCTGATTGTTTTTTCGCGATTTCAGGTTTGGTCGTATAGAAAAAGTTGGTCATAATGATGAGTACAATGACCCCTTAAAATATTGCCACTGTTTACATTTACATCCTGTATAGTCTAGTAATGAATACTGGAGTGACGCCTTTAAGTCTTCCGGAGCAATATCTTAATCGTGTCAAGTCCCCATTTGATAAATCTAATTCTTTGATAGTTTAAGACAATTGAAGGTCTTTATTTTATTATTTTGCTACATATGAGCAGGTTCAAAGAGGCCTATGTCCATCAGTGGTCTACAAAAGGCTGTGTTGATTTTCATGGGATCATGTATCTCATGCAAGATATTGCGGGGTTCATCTGGGGCTTGTGGCTAAGTAATAACCACAAAACAGATAGAAGAGATACACAGAACAGAACTCTTTATCTGTTCTGTGGTAATAATAGCCACATGGATTGATCGATCAGGTTAAGCTACTCTTGCCGTGGATGGGTGACCATCTTTACATACCAAGACCCCTCCGTGCCTCGGAAAGCACATTTAGCCGTTGGTCTCTGCTGTCATTCATGGATCATTGGCAGTCGTTACGGGTCGTCAGAAGCCCGAAAGTCTGACAACCAGTCTTACCAAGGGGTATCGAATTACCCAGTAACTGGGTTGTGGAGGTCAGATAGGTAGTTGCTCTGTGTAAAATACTGGTATCCAGCTGCATCCGGTTAGGCTGGAAGCTGACCCCAACATAGTTGGGAAAAGGCTAGGCAGATGATGATGACATCATTATCATGCAGCAGGCTATTCAGATGATGACATCACCATCATCTGAATAGCCTGCAAAAACAAAAAAACAAAATCAATCTCGTGCAAAAACTGGACATCCATTCTAACCAAACACCCCTGGGGACATTACCATCTATTTCCTTCTTCACAAACTCTTCTTTATAACTTCGGCAGCTCGCTGTGGGGGCATCAGTACGTAACCGGTGGTGCTGGAGAGGGTGAACAGCGCCTACAGCCTTCAGGCGTGCTGCCCAATCGGCAGATGGTGAAGACTGATGCTGTGCTGCCGGCTTACTGCAACCCGCCTAACCCCTGCCCCGTTGGATATACAGGTACTGTGGTTGGATCATTTAGGTCTACATCCAGAGATTCAGGGTTAGGTCTTTAATACTGTCAAATTTGATCTGAATTAAAATTTTTGGAAACAAAATAATTGTAGGGTTAATTGATCTCAATCCTGAAACTTCCGGTTTTTTTTTCTCTTCTTCTGTTTTTCGTGATCATCACTGTTTACTTATGTCATCAATTACAGTACCTGCTTTTCTTTAAAAAAAAAAAATTCCATTGTGTGCCAATATGGCATTTAACCTGATACCTTCACCAGAGGAGCAAGGCTGCATCAGCGAGTTCGAGAACACAGCTGCCTTCAGCCGCGAGTACCAGCTGGCGCAGCGCTGCATGTGTGACGGAGAACACATGTTCAGCTGCCCTCCCGACTCCTCCACCCGGCCCCTCGACTTTGTCTACCCCGAGCACCACAAGAGTCTCGTCGCGAAGAAGTATAAACCTGCTGTTAGTATGCATGGTTTAATTCTGTAAATTATCTCTCGGAAATCTATGTCTTACACAAAGTATTTTTAGAATTTTTATGACACTGAAGATCTTTTCACCATCTTCTACCCTTTGGAAGCGATTTACTGAACAGGAGTTCTTCAAAAATTTATATCTGCAAGGGTCACAAACCCTAGTCTTACTTTAATGATACTAAAACAACAATTTCCGTTTCCAGGTAGAAAATCCTTATTTGACGGGCGAACGCTTACCGATCGCAGCTAAAAAAGGTTTTGATGTTAATGTGTACTAGTCATAAATAGATGTATACTATATTAGTTAGTGTCTATCTTGTCGGAATGTGGGCATAGTACAATCATCTTCTAGCCCACAGTTTTTGGCATAATTATTATCTTTATATAATAGTATTGTAGTTCTGTTACAACCTTATTTAGGGTAAAGTGTGTGCCACATTTGTATTTGCATGGAACTGCATTTGAGTAAATGCATAGCAGATAGGACCATAGTTTCTAACATCAACTTGTGACACACAAACTGATGGATATTTGAGAAGGAATTGTTGCGGTACCTAATGAATAGATGAAATTAAAGTAAAAATTTTAATAATATATTTTTGTAATCCCAATAAAATACTGTCACCTCGATTTCCTCTATCTCTCGTGTAGTTTGATTTTTTTTTTTGGTACAGTCCTATTACTAGTTCACTCCGAAAAGACTTTACCGCTTAGCCGGGCTTTGGCGGGGTCTGAAGGGCCTCTCGTTGAGCACAGCTAAGGGCGTCCTCTGGTGGGACTCGAACCTAGGCTTAGGGCGCTACTGGTTACTGAACAAGAGGGAACTTGTAGCATCTGATTGTTATTATTATTAGGTACGATGTTTACAACTACTTGCACCGGGCCCGCGGGCGGGCGGGGTCGGGGGTTTATTTTTTAAAAGTAACAAAAATTTTTGTAAAAGGGTCATCCGTACACGGTAAAATCCTGCATATTAATTTGGAATACTTGTAATTTGTGAGAAGCGTCATTTTTAATATAAACGATGAAGCTGTGAATTTCGTTAGTTGTAAATACAAAAGTATTTAACTCTTTACTAAGCTGTATTATTATATTAGTTTCATACCAATATTTTTTTGGTTCAACATTTATAAATTGTAATTATATATTATTCATAATAATTATGTACCAAACACTACCAAGAGTACAATAATTTATTGTATGAAATTCCTATTATTTTACCAACTTATTTAGTTCTTAAAAATATATATTATAAAATTATATATATTATATTATATATTAGTAGTTAAGAAGTCAGTATCATATGGTTACAAAAACAGTAGAATTTAGAGTGATAAAATAGGATGTAATGTAAATATTTTCAGTAAAAATGGGCGATTACCTAATAGGTAGGTATAATTAATTATAAGGAAAAGCTGATGATGTAAATATGACAGCTAAGTCTTGCGGAAACGTGAACATTTTATTAGAATATTATACAAAGTGTAATCTGTAGTAGATAAGTTAGTTCGAAAATCTGTATGTCAGCAATTTAATTGCATTATTTAAAAATAAGATTCGTTTAATTAAAAAACGGTTTTATCCAGTCTGGCGCGCAACGTAGCTTTTTCATTACTTGTGAAATGATTCAAATTATAAAGTAATACTAAGATTTAAAAATAAAACTAAACAAAATTGCAGTAGGTACATTGGAAGCCAATAAACACTTTTGTTTTTTACAATTAAAATTAAATTCATTAACTTTTCAAAACGTTCCAACCGTATTCTCTTTTTCCGTTATGTTTAGCGCGTCACACTCAAAATAATAAAAATAAGTTTTATACATAATAACAGTTTATTTACTTTATCGCAATTCCCAGTAATTTGAAAACAATACGTCTTAATAATTAAATCAAGAATAAGTGAAAAAAAAATTACATGATTAATTTCGTCATAACTGTAAAAATAAAATAAATAACTGTAGGTATTATTCCAATAAATGTCTTCCTTAGTATTTATATTGTAAAGAAATTATTTGAAGCATACTAATTTATTAACCCAAGGCATAAATGTAATTTTTAAATGAATAAATTTTTATTTAATGTTTATCTTCACATTCCTTGCACATAATGTCGGTTCTAAGTACTAATTAGGTATGACTATTATAAATTAGTTATATACCAATTTTAATATAAAATTAAATTTATCGATGGCGCTCTAAAAGCAATTTGCTCGAGATGTTAGTCTAATAACGTTAATCAAAACTTCCTAGTACCTTTTGAGGTGAAAGAGCTAGGGCCGCGAAATTCATAGGCTTTTTGCAATTTTCAGGTCAGTATTAGGATGTACCTATGAGCTATGTTGATCAAAATATGATTCCGAAATACGACCGTAGCAAATACCGTATTTACAGAATTATAATCATTAAAATCATCAATACAACCCTCTCAAGCCAGAATTGATCTCAATGTCATGAGTTCACGAAATAATCATTCGCTAGAGTATTATGAACTTCGAGAGTTGTATCGCTGATTATAATGATTATAATTCTTTAAATACATAAGGTAGGCTACAGTCATAATTCGGAATTATATTAAACCTGACCTGATACTGACCTGCAAATTGCAAAAAACCTAAAAAAAATATCCGTGGACTACCTTAACCTTTTACCTTACCTAGAATAACCTAAAATTTCACGAAAGTAATTTTTTATTTTCTAATACCTTCTTACGACTTGAAATCATCAACATTGTCTTCAAATAAATCAAAATTAATTATAATTTAGGAAAAACAAAACACAAACAAAAGCCGGCTAAAATCGCAGATTTAATTGATACCACCTTTCAAGTAGGTACCTTTTGCATTACTATTTTCCATATTGTAGGTGAATCTGTATCTGTGTGTGTCTTACTTCACTCCCTAGTATTGCTATAGGCAATAATAACATCTACCGAAAGAAGGAAAAAATACATATACCTAAAGCCATCGGTAAATACCCTAAGTAGGTACTATCGAGGAAACTTACATTTGACCAATTTGAAAACAAAATCTCGTGCACACGATGATCACATCTGTTAGCAAGATAGTCCTTGCGGTTTATGGATGTTCGTTTCTCCGATAGTACATTTGAGTTCATAGGTTAGTAGATAATGGTGGTGGTGTAGTTGTTAAAAAATGTAAATAATATGCATGAAAAATCTAGAAACGCGGACGTAAAAACATAGTAGGTAGATAAGTACCTAATTTAATAAGGATTTAGGATAAAAACAGCAGGTAAGTAATTTAATAAGGACTTAGTGAACAAATAGTAGGTAAGTAATTATGGACTTAGTGACAACTCATGCACAATCGCCTTTCATTTGATTTTAATTTATAAAGCAAGAGATTTGAGTACCCAATTAATAAAAATGTTTATTTAATTAAGCATTGCTGTGCTCTAGTTTTGTTTAATGACAGTTTACATTACTGTGACTTATGTCTCCTAGATAGGAATTGACCTTAAAAACTACGGTTTTCTAGAACGGTGGCCGGCACGACAAACGCCGCTGTGACGGCTGTCATGAATATGACAGTGGGGTTTGACTTTACGGTACCAAAAAACGCTCTCTAGGAAAACACACCAACTTACTTTCATAAATGACGCTTCAATGACGTCATTCGCCGGTAAATTGTGGACGATATGTAGCGGTCACCGCTCTTCTAGGTTTATGGATATTCCAGTTATCGAAACGCTTGTAAATGGTATCGAAAAAACGAAAAAAAAAAACAAAATAATGCCAAAACTTTATGTTTTTACCACCGGTATCTAAATTTATTTATTTATTTGTGCACCTTAAGTATACTGTTGACATTATAATAAGTAAGGAAAGGTGCTGTACCTTGACACCCTTCGTACCTGGAGCCACTTAAATGTTGTATATATATATAATTATATATACTATATTTTTTTTTTCTTCTAATTTGAAATTAAAAATATGTGGAGAGCCTTACAAGGTTCAGAAGGCTTCCTTTCAATTTTGAAAGGTGCTTGATTATTCATCACCCCTTTCCGCGACGGCGACGCACATGACCCATTAGAATAGCATAATCTAATAAAACCACGTGTATGTATTATTAATAAGTAAATATTATAAGTTGTGAAGGAATATGTCACGGATACAATAACATCATAAATGAGTAGTGGTAGTTTTAAGAAAATGAGCCAAACGGCCACTGATGCGAGTTACTCTAGTCAAAGCAGTAGTGTGTATATAATTAATTTAGGGTCAAGTACTATACAGGTGTGCCGTAATTAATGGACCACCTCTTAAGGGGTCATTGTACTCATCATTATGAACAACTTTTACTATGGGACCAAACTAGAAATCGCGAAATAAAATTTGTTGTTCCCTATTTTACGTTCGCATTACTCGTCAAAATGTAGGGAACAACTGATTTTTTTTCGCGTTTTCTGGTTTGGGCCCATAGCAAAAGTTGTTCATAATGATGAGTACAATGACCCCTAAGAGGTCGTTCATTAATTACGCGACACCCTGTATACCTATAATAAATCGTTTAGTTAGATTTCGATGAGAATAATACGGTAAAGTACTGACAATTTTAAATTACAATGAAGCCTGTTCAGGTTCTCATTGTATTTAAAAATTTTCATAACTTTACATGCTATTCACAAAGACACAAATAACATAAGTTGGCGAGAATATATTTTTGTAAAAAAAAAACCGGAAAAAAAATATAAACACAAGAAATAATTATATTTTTTTATAAATAGATATTATATTTTTCCATGCGGCTATCTTTAAACTACATGTCGTTGAGGTTTGACTTCCATCTCTTAGATAAGGTAAAGTACCTAATGTAAATATAGGTAAAAAAAGCGGAAAAATCAGCTAACATTACTCAGAGTCACCTAGTTCCTAGTTGTATCTCAACAATCTACTTAAAATGGCATACATAAAGATAAAGTAAACATCAATAGTCAACAAAATAAAAAAAAAGTGTTGGAAGAATAGAGAAGAGGAGAGGTGGAGGTCTCTAGAATAAGTAGGTTTAAACTTACTTTCCGTAATAAGACGTATTTTCAAAAGTAATAATTTATAATATTATAAGTTCCCTTATATTTGAGTGATTTCAATATAATTGCAATAATTTAAAATATTAATAAGATTTTATTCGTTCTGGCGTTAAAAATTTGTTAATAATAATTATGCTTTGTCTGTTTTGCAATAATTCATATTTAATCTAAATTTAATTGTATATGTACACCGTGCTTTACTGGCGAGAACTTTCAGGGGTTAATTTTATTCAAACGAACAACTTTTTTAGATATTTTTTTTATTATTTTCATTTTGGTACTTAACAATTTTTACCAAAATGAAAATAATAAAAAAAATATATATCTTCTCAAACATCACGTCACCTTTTATAGTATGTACAACTTAATTGATAACAGAATAATATTTACCTAAAATACCTTGATACAGGAACACGGTGTACATGTTAAATGTCGTGGTTCTTAAAAACTTACTAAACTCAAATACTACCTCGAAAACTCAATAGATTTACAGTTGCAAGCATCGTAACTTGTAGTTAAGACATTTCTGGAACATAGGTTAACTTAATTTAATGAATCCGGTACACTAAGTACTATGGCGTGTACGTTTTCTCGGGAAAAGTGACAATAGTAACGTACGAGTATCACTATAGCAAATAACTTACAATATACGGTCTATATAAACAAGTATTCATATAACCGCGATACCTCTCAAACCAGTTCATAACGTAGGATTATTAATTATAATTAAATATGAAATTTCATTGGTTTCTTATTAGATTATTTAATAAAAAAATAATTATTAAAATTATTATTATTTTTATAAAATGTACTAGCTGACCCGACAGATATTTTCCTGTCTAAATTTCAATAATTCACATAAAATTCCCAAGGAGAATGCTCTTTCAGTTGTCCCGAATTTTTATATTTTCCCGGCAACTTTTCAAACTTTTTTTCCGAATAACCGGATTCGGACTATTACGAACTTTTTAAAACAAAAATTTGCCAGCCGTTCTGAAGTGATGCGCTTACCAATGAACAGCATTTCATTTTTATTATATATTATGTACTTATAGATAGTATTATAAATTATTTTCGTCTCTATTGTTATTTATTTGTACATTTCACTTTGATTGGTATCGTTTTCAATTATTTTTATAATAAATTATTTTAAGTTACAATTACCTTACAACTTAAATTTTTATTATGTATTAGGTGTTTTGATTACCTATTAAGAATTGTTACATTTTTGTATTATTATTTCAATAATAAAGTTAAGAAAATAATTATTACATTGTTAGATTACGAGTATAATCATTAGACTCCGGTACAAAGACATATTTTCGAACGAGTTTCATAACATTTTTATGTTCTTTAATTCAATCTCTCATCTAAATCTCTAATTTATTTCATTATTAATTTATCGTTCTTAATAAAGTTTTATTATCCATGAATATTTACATAATTTAAAATCTAACAATCATAAAAACAAAAAATATGTACAAGTATAATATATATATTATCAATACAATATATAATAATATATATTATCAAACAAGCAAGCTTGAACTTACCTCTTAAGATAGAATAGGATTACCTAGGCCCTAGGACAGGAGTCACCAAATGGCGGACCACGGTCCGGATCCGGACTACCGACCGACGGACTTACGTGCAGACCTTAACATTTGTAACTAAAACTTAATAAAAATTTCGAGTTTTAACTTGCACCAACTTCAGACTTTATTTTTGTTCATTTCATGACATTTGTTCACTACTTATATAATAAAAAAAAAGTATTTAGGATTTGTTTCGATTTTTTTTTATCTCTTTTGCGAGTAGGATCTTCTACCAAACGAATCGCGATCATCATATTATTTTAAAAAGTTGCCCCTCCATGAAACTATTGGTGATCCCTGCCCTAGGAATTCTAGGACATCGAAGAAAAAAAAATTTAAAAACACAAAAAAAAATATGTATATTACTGCTATAAGGGCAAATGTGGATAAAAAAAGAAAAATATTAGAACCCATAAGGTTAGTTTATATTATAATGCTGGACGAAGATCTAATAGGTATCTACTAATTAATGTATTGTAATCATAAGTAACTTAGTTATCAATGGAGTAACTCATACAATAATGCGGTGAAATAAAATATTCGATTTAGATTGTAAGTAAAAATGCTAATAATAAATAGGTACTTCTCGCGTGGTATATATGGTATATTTAGGTACTAAGGAAAAGCAACAATTGTTACATTTATGTAAGCTTCATATATGTATTTATCTTAGCACACATAATCCTAATAATATTTTTTGGTTCTGTTCAACACAGGCAGAGTCCATCAATTTCAAGCAAAACTAAAATTACTATAATCGGCCATAAAATTAGAAAGACCAGCTGACACTAGCAATCTTAAAAAAAAACATGCGAAGGCATGTTAAAGGCTCCCGCAGACAGGCGTGCTGCGGCAGCGCGATGTGACTAGTAGAACAGTTTCTATGAAACTTCGAGGAAATTGTTCTAACAGAATCGCACCGCGTCGCAGTCATGTCGCGCCTGTCTGCGGGAGCCTCAACAAAAATTCTGGATCGCAATACTCAAGACTGCACCATTCATCTGAGTGCAAGCGGTCGCAAAATTACATCTATAAAAGATCTTATAAATCTTAAAGTAGTAGTAGAACGCGTGGCTTAGTAAGCAGCCGCATGGGTCGATCGATTAGGTTGAGCTACGCTTGTCGCGGTCGGTCCGTGGATGGGTAACCATCTTTACATACCGATACCCCCGTCTCTCGGCTGTCTTTCTTGGATCTTTGACAGTCGTTACGGGTCGTCAGAAGCCCGAAAGTCTGACAACCAGTCTTACCAAGAAGTATCGTATTACCCAGTAACTGGGTTCTGGAGGCAGTCGCTCCATGTAAAATACTGGTATTCAGCTGCATCCGGTTAAGCTGGAAGCCGACCTCAAGATAGTTGGGGAAAGGCTAGACAGATGATGAAGTAGTAGTAGAGCTCATTGTGAAGAGTTGACCCGGGGAAGTACTACCACCACACCTATTTCTGCCAGAAAACAGTGTTCCTGTGTTCTGGTTTGAAGGGTGTGGGTGCCGGTTCAATTTACTGGCACATATGAGACTGTTCACCTATGTCTCTAGGATGGCAACATCCTGTAATGCCTCTGGTTTATCAGATACTCTTGGGCGGCGGTGATTATTTAATATCAGGTGCCCCATCATCTTATTAGCCATTTAACATACAAAAGCTCTCGCACTTAACCAGATTCTAAATGGTACTGTGCAAATTCACAAATGTGTCGACATCTATACAACAACATAAGAAATATTAGTGAAAATCCAAACACCAGTGACGTCAGTGATTCCTGCGGATCGCGCAGTTTTATATCACAATTATAAAACTATACACAATAGTCCAGTAACGTCCAGACGTTACTGGACTATTGTTTACCAGTAAACACCTATCTGGTCGGAGCATCGTCCCTTTTCAACGGAGGAACTTCACAACTTGTTCCCCGAACTGGTGACCCCAAAAAACAACAACAAGTTGTGGCAAAAACTTCATCGTCATCACTTTCTTGAGCTTTCTAGCAGCAAGTTATACAACCAGTCCAACGCCCTCGGCTACAATGGGTATCCTAATGGCTACCAGTATGCAGCGGACGCGCATACCTGGTCATCCTCCTAAGCCCGTCATCAGTGACTAGGTGCAGCTTATTGCACTTCGCGTAATCAGGAGACACCTTTCTCCTGGTTAACACAGCAGCCAGCCACCAGCCAGTACTGTAACACTCCATTATTACTGAGCATGCAGTGTCATCTAGACTCACTGATGAATCACCGCAGACAATTCCAACTAACCGCGATCTATTTGGAATCCAGCTGTGACCCATTTGAACCTTCCCACCAGGTCAACACCCGACTGGTCGGAGTTTGGTCCCTTTCCCAAGAAGGTACTTCACATCCCTCTTCCATCTCCAAACGCGATTCAATTGAATGCACGACGACCGTACTTACATCAATATCGGGACACCACATAACACAAGGCACTCTGCCAGCCCTTTTGCATCAAAAAATTACTTAATAAACTTGTCCATTCGATAGACATTCAAGACTCAAGATCAAGCCAACTTGAAAAAGAAACTGAACCAACACCAAATCATACTGAAAGTCGCTACTAACAAGATCAGCACAGTCGCGATAAACAGGAGTAGAATTACTTGTCAAAACTTCATCCGGAGAAGTACTACCATTATACGTATTTCTACCACAAACAGCTTTGCTGTTTTCCAGTTTGAAGTGTATGGGACATGAGACGTGTCAGTTTGGACGCATATGAGATACCTCTTGCTAACATCGAAATTCAAGATCGCATAGTGTTACCATTCGAAACACAAAGTATACCATAGTCGTTTGGTTGGATTTCATTAAGTTTAATTTGAACTTGGAAGATCCTCCTTAACAATGGAGGAACACCAAATTTGTTCGCTAAACAATCTTGTAGGCTACAGAACATAGTGCCATGCAGTTTAATATAGCAGAGTCGGAGGTCTTGGCTGATGTAGCTACAAGGGTTATGACGACCGCCGAACGACTGCAAAACGCATATGCGCCATTTTTAAGTCTTGAATGCGACGCGAGTTTCAGGCTGGCAGACGAGAAAAAGTCGGTACACAACAGCATGACAGAAACTGCTTAAAACGCCGTGTAACCTAACCTATGCCAAATAATACTTCAAAAAAACACCAAAAAATATAAGCTTAATTTAGCCTTCCATTTTGACAACTGAATCCATTTTAAAATAAATTGCAAAGAATCTATTCTTTGGAAGAAAAAAACAACTCAAAGAGACTGAACACTTATCAAGCAGTTGCAAAAGCTCGTAAAATGTAGTATTTTATAAACCAAAACAACAACCATCACCCTAAAAGATATCATCATTATCATCATTTCAGCCGAAAGATCTCCACGGCTTTACCTCCCGCAAGCACCACTACTTCGACCGGTTCTGTGCTTCCCGCATCCAGCGGATTCCTGAAATCCTAAAAGATATACAAGTAAGGTATTGGTTTCTGGCAATATCATTGCAGAATAATAATGTTCATACTATATAAAAAAATCAACCATCAGCAGCATAGAGGTACATGATCATGTTACACCACGTTATACCACACTTTTGTCACTGTCTTTTATCTGTCACTCTACGAGTTGCTGTGTAAACATAATTTAACATAACTTATTTATCAATATATGTTTCGCACTTGGAAAGATCTGAACCAATTACACACTACCAGAGCTTCAGATTAAACATCACATTCTATCTCGTGGTGGACTTCAAAGCGGGCGGGCGGTGGGCCACGTTGTGTTATCTCAATTGCGTCCAAACCACAACTACAGACATTGTCAAAGGTCATGCAAAATAGACAGACATTGATTGGCAAGTTTACCTCATTCTACGAATGGTTAAAGATGTGAAGACCCCTTTAGTAATCGTTCGTTCGTTCTTTGCCGTCGAAGTGTTTAGCTTTGACGATTATTCACTCAAAAGCCTGTATTCACGAAAGAGTGGACAGTATTTCACTTTCATTCAAATCTATCGCCAATAACGTGTGATGAAGGACAGTGGCAATTATGAGCTATTACCAGTAGATTTAAAGTAAAAACGTGAAACTTAAATGCATCTCATTCACTGAGATCAATGGTCAATTCATAAATCAAATTCAAATAATTTTAATTTGTAGAACCGTAAACGAAAAATACATATGTTATCTCTAATATATAAAAATGAATGTTTGCTTGTCCGTATTGTATGCGCTGCCATACCGTTAATTCGATTGTGATAAAACTTTGTCAACTTATTGCTTGTACTTGCGCGAAAGTTACAGGCTTATTACAATAAATTAACTTACAGACAACAACGTGCAACAACCAGCTAGATAGTGATAAAATGAAAACAAAAGTTCACGCTATTCGTAATTTAAATTTCAATCTATAAACGTACTTGTATTTTTATTGGAATATTTGTATACTATCTATACTATACAGGCTTACATAAATGAAACATACTGTGCAAACAATGAACATAAAAACAAAAAAACGTATGATCCAAAAAATATATATTTAAGATTAACGAGGCGAATAAGTTCTTGTAAATATGTCGCCGGAAGTACCCAGGAAATTGTTAAAGTAGGATAAAATATATGTGATAGAGAAGGGCAGAGGAAGCGCCAACTACTAGATTAATTAGTATTTAATAATGCCCGTAACTTGGACAAAAGTATGCGAGTATCTTGCATATTAATGTGCCATAACATCGGCGTAATGTGGCTTGCTTGTCGATCTTCTACAGACTGTACTTCGTGCGCAGGAGTTCCACGACCTGATCCCGCCATCTTCCTTTTACTACCGGACTATCAGACGTACTGCAGGGTACCATTTCCGCTTGGTTGATATCCCGACCAGTCGTACTCAGCGCTTTTTCTCCACATTTATTATGCGCACAGCCAAAGTGTGGAACACTCTGCCAGCGTCTGTGTTCCCTTCCACATATAACCTGTTAGTCTTCAAAGTAAGAATGAACAGGCATCTTCTGGGCACGCTCTTTCCATCGTAGACCTCATCCATCGCTTTCCAACAGGCGAGATCGAGGTCAAGAGAGGTCCATATCCCAATAAAAAAATAACAACTTCTGGTTGGTGAATATCTTCTTGCATACATTTGTGCCCAACTTCTAATGAGTGAATTAAGCAAGCTACTTGTATACTTTCGTGCAAGTTGGCTTTAGTCTAAATGAGTGCAATAAGTTGTAAATTGTCACCGCACCGCGCCGACATTATGGGAAAATTCTGAATGTGGACTACGTGCATAATATCCTAGTAAGTCTCAAAGACATTAGACTAAGTTAGACTAGAATGGCCCAATCGGCAAAAGAAGCAGTCAACCAAAGAACATTATTATTTGCGAGGGTTGAACGAACGAAAGTATGTCTCTTATGATATCAGCCGAAAGTATCGGCTTGTATTGAGAATTAACTTTTTTTTAACCAATTTTGCCTCATCAGATACCTGATTTGAATGAAAGTAATTACGAAACTTTTGTTTTCTTTTAACGTTATAAAAAGTATTCTATTATAAACTCAATTCATATTGTAAATATAACAAAAAAGAACGTATCAACAACACCAACACAGTTAGTAGTTTGTACCATCGTTTAGTTAATCAGACGGGTGCCAGTTTGCGACCCACTGGGCACTAATTGCCTGGATTTTTCCTCAACGCTTGTAAAACAATTGATTGCACGTCCATTACTGGACTGCAATACGACAATTGACCTATCAGTCACTTGATTACAAACACTTGGTTGATGTCCACTTAAAGTAGTGTGTTAGGTATTATTTAGGCTGTATATTTTGAGGATCGAGGGTCAAAAGTGTTGCAATAATATTAGTGTGGAGTGTATGTTGTTTCTGTGAGTGGACTTTACTTAAAATCGATTCTTTTGTTTTCTAGCATTGTTTGGCTGTCAGGGGCGGTGCACTCTCTAGAAAGAAACTAGGTATTTTCAGCTCTCCCTGATTCCTTCTAGGCATTAAGCTTTCATTTGGCTTATATTCATGTCTCTTCTCTTATCATCCTGATTTTTGTATGATTCATGAACACGGAATAATTATTTGTATTTGGTACTGAGATCATGATTATACTCCAAGGATGTTTAATTCACAATGTATAATATATCTGCTTCTAAAAGGCTTGTCCCGAATCCTTAGAAAACAGCTCCGATATCAATCTTACTATGAATCATACTTTCCACTACCAGAAGAAGTACCAAATTAGATAACTTGTTTTATTCCAATTGGATTATAAAATTATTACTCCTTCCAAATAGAAAGTTTAAAGAAAATAATACCATTGGAAAAACAACGAATACTAAACATTATAATTGTTCTGAGTTCATACGGAATATAGTCAACGATGGTAGAGCCATGAAGGACCTTTCAAAACTGCGAAAAAAATCAATCTGGAAAAAAGAAGCTTCGCATCCACTTTCCATCTACGAGATCTCAGTGCCTGTTAGTTCTTTTGCCATATTTAAATTGGGTGAGTGTGAAAGGTTTTTGGTGAACGATTTTCATTTTCCCATTTTTCAAAGAATCTTAAATTATCTGAGTTTTTCTCTAATTATCTAATTACAACAAAATATATATTTATAAGTAACTAAAATTGCGCAATAGTCGGTATGTGTTTCAACAATTAATAATTATAATATTAAAATATTTTCAAAATATTCACACATTTTCGCAGTTCTGAACAATGAAGACTCATAAAACCTATCTACCTATTGAAAGTGTTAGGCGTTTGTGAATACATATTTAAAATTGCGTAGTCGAAACTTATTACATTTGTAGTTATAAAAAAGGCTTTTACGCTTTATAATTATGTCCTGTAACTATTTTATTTGTGTAACCTAATTCGTTATGTACCTATTTAATAATCCCTAATCATAATTTTAGAGGTTTCGCAAAAACGAAAGGTGTTATGAGAGGTGCCAAAGGCATGAAGTAATTACGTTGTTGTTATTTGTTTATTGTGTTCTTTAAATATGTGTTTAAACAGTATATAACGTGTGTCCGTCGTACGTTCGTTAAATTAATAATTTGTATTTAAAAAATAAAATAAGAGCTGTACTTTTTGTTAAGGATATCTTTCATCCCTCGTTGTTAAATGATTAATTTTGTGTTAAGTGTGTTAGTATAATGCTTGTAATGAAGATTCCGAATGAAGGTAGGTATAAAACTTAATAAGATATTTTTAAGTTAATATATATTTGATGTTTAGGTATTAAGTAAAGCAACAGCTGTGAGCCATGTGTCATAATTAAATTATAGTTCAGTTCCTTGATAGACGAAGATTTCAAAAGTTACATTAAAAATAACATCACTATAAAGTACTTATTTATTGATTCTTATTAGAATCACACATAAGTAATTAAGTTAACATTTTCTAGTCAGCCCCTTTGTGTGGGTCATGATATAACTATAAAATATCAAAATATTTGGTTCTTCTTCATTTCTTACATAGGTAGCTTTTGCCCACGACTTCGTTTGCGTAGAAGTGGGAAAACAGAACAAATACCACCTTATACCAATAATTAAACCTGTGACAAGTAACAACACAATAATGTATAATCAAATATTAACTTCACCATCAACAATACTAATTATACTTTATTTATAACCGTTGGCCGTAGTATATATATATATATATATATATATATATATATATATATATATTGTAAATTTGCAAAACAAAGCACACGTACTTTATTAGTTAAGTAAAAAAAACATGTTCTATCAACATTCTAAGGTTAATCTCAAAAGGTCTCATAAATTATGTAGTTAAGTCTTAAATAAAATAAGGATAAAACAAAAAGCTGGGCTAGCGGCATACTTGTGCCGCCCATAAAGCAGTTTAATCTAAGCCACCGGTGACAACATTAACAAAAACTCCAAACAATATACTGTGTCCGTACTGAGGATGGAGGCAATAATATCAAGTAATGCAACTAACACCTAAGAACTTACTAAAACTATTTATAATATGGACATTATTTATTAAGGAATTTTAAATTAAAATCAGTCAGCAAATTAAACCAAAGAACTCGACAAAATCTATCAACCTAGCCAATGAATTTTGTCAACTCTGCAGTGATTGAGGCCCAAAATAGTAAAAAAGGAAATGGATGTACTAAGTAAATAGAAGCAAATACGAAATAAAACAGATCATTTCCATCAGTGACACGGTTCATCAATGAAACAGAGCAATTATGTTAGTAAAGAGGAATAACACATTCAGTCAATGAAGAGGTCAACTCAGTAACCCAGGCTTATAAAGTCTGTAAAAGAAATACATCATTTCAGTCAATAAAGTGGATCAACTTAGTAAAAGACACAAATTCAAGGAGGTCAACTGAGTTACAGAAGAATTTTAAAATAGTCAAAGAAGAACATTAGCTAAGCTGGAACGGAACAACTCAGTTATAGAAAGGACATCATCGCAGTCAATGAAGAGGATCAACTCAGTCAAAGAATCAAGTAAGTTAGAATTCCATCAACTCTATCAATGAAACGGAACAATTCTGTGACAGAAGCGGATCAGTTCCGTCAACGAAGCATATCAACTTAATCAACGATTCAAATTTTAATAAAGTGTATCAATTCAACAAAACACCAACAAAGTCAATGAAGCCAAACCACTATGTGAGCGAAGTGGATCAACTAACTCAATGAAGCACATCAACTTAGTAAAAAAGACGGAGCAACTCAGTCATTGAACCCGACTAACTCTGACAAACAAATCTGTCAATGCAGCGGATAAATTGAAACAATAAATTAAATGAACTGAGCAAATCAGATGAATGAAAAACTATTCGTACCATCTTAATCTGAAACTAAAGAGTTTAGTGCGTACAACAATTTATCAGGACTTGCCATCATTTGAATACTGCCCATCTTCACCAGCTTCTCTAGCAATCAGAATCATTCCAAGCCAAGTTCTTCAACAAACCAAAAGACAAAGTAATCGACTCATATACGAATAATATTACCATCTTAGAGAAGGCATGTGCATGTGCATGTGTGTGTGTGTGTCTTATAAACACGGGTTTGACTAGACCGTATCTATTGGTAGTTCATCATACGTATAGTGAATCACCAATGAACACAGACTAGAATCAAACGTCACACCAACAGCTAATAATTATGAACCAGGAAGACCTGGTTTTTCATCAATACCTTAATAATCTCTTACGGCAATTAAAATTAAATGAGAACAATAAAAGATGAGCTGGTTTTCTGGCGAGTTAAAGCGGAAGAAGGATGCCAATGATACCTGTGATAGTAGAAAACTAGTTGAAATAATCATCCTTGTGCACTAGTTTCTCATAGAGCTGGACTCACCTAGGTAGCACATAAAAGAACCAGAGGTCAAGACCACTGTCTTGACCAAACAATGCAAACAAACAAATTGCAAAAAATTCATATTGGTGACAAAGAATGCGAGGTATGGAAAATTAAACCTGGAATAGGAGAAAGACTAATATAGAGAGGATCTCCATACTCCAAGAACATCCACTCCACGTGTTAAAAACAAGGCGTTATCGATCCCTAAGCTTGCAGCAATATACGAGGCAGAAGATTGAACATTAAGATGGAATAACGTGCCTTGCAATAAGATATCAGCAGCTTTCTATCGATGATGGTTGAGTTGTTGGGGTGAAAAATTAAACCAGGATTTCAAAAATATAGCAGTTTGGGATATGCAGTTGTAAATCCGTATGTTAAATCATGTAGATTACCTATGTATGATAAACATTGAGTTACGTATTCATAAGTTGTAAATTATTGTCACAACGGAGTCAGAAAAAACCTATGACCTAAATATTAGATTATACATTGTCTATATCTGGCTTATAAAGTCACATTCAACCAGTGGGCATTTACTGCGTTAAACGTAGTTATTAGTTTAACATTTAGCGTACCTAAAATATATAATTATATATGTATTTATTATATTTAAAATATTTAGGAATCATGTAAATATGATGAACTCAATGACGCGATGATCTCACAGCAAATACCGTAGATGTAAATACTAAAGATTAAAATAATAATACATAATATAGGTATGTTAAGCAAAGTCGCATGAATATCAGAGAAGTTTGTGTTATATAAAAATAATAATGTCATAATGGATCAAGTGATCAGGATGATCAAGTAAGAAGGAGAAGCGATATGATCTCAGAAGTACTTAATGTAAACTACTTTAAAATACCTAAGAAAACAGAAGCTCGGGGTATATCCCCAATGAATAATATAACAGCGAATGATAATAACTTAGTTTTAACACGTAATAGTAACTCTATCCTTTGACTTGCAAGCTTTGTAACACCTAAAATTACTCAAGTCAGAAAACGAGAGACGGTATTGGAAAGCAGTAGAATGAACAGCATAAATGAGGTTGTAACAGAACATTTTATTGGTGTCGTTTTAACAAGCGTTGCACGGTAATTAACGATTATAGAGAACACGATTGAAGAAATTCAATATCTGAAACTTAAACTATAAACATTTCCATTAGCAATATTGTGAAGCTAATAGTGAAAATGTATATCAAATAAGCAAAGCAAGTAAATTAAAAGCTTGAAAAGTGGCATCTTTATCCAAAAGCTTCGGTAATGTGATGCCCAATACGTGTTGACACTCAACTCAGCCACTAATATAATATATAGACCGCATAAAAAATACTATATCTATCTCAACTTAGATTAGAGTTACGTTCACCAATTACAATTATTTCACCATTTTAACTTGTATGAAAAGTACTATAGTTGTATTAAAGGCACACATTTGGGTAGCACGTTTTCGAAGCACATCATTTGATTGTGGAAGTACAGTTGTTCATTCATTGGCAAGTCATCCTTGCGCTCCTATAACAATTTGCTGACCACTGTATATATATATATGTACAGTATATCTGTGTACTGTATATCTGTGTACTGTATATCTATGTAGGTACTGTATATCTATCCATTGTATATCTGTGTACTGTATATCTGTGTACAGTATATCTGTGTACTGTATATCTGTGTACTGTATATCTGTGTACTGTATATCTGTGTACTGTATATCTGTGTACAGTATATCTGTGTACTATATATCTGTGTACAGTATATCTGTGTACTATATCTGTGTACTGTATATCTGTGTACTGTAGGTACTGTATATCTATCCATTGTATATCTGTGAACTGTATATCTGTGTAGTGTATATTTGTGTACAGTATATCTGTGTACTGTATACCTGTGTAATGTATATCTATGTAGGTACTGTATATCTATCCACTGTATATCTGTGAACTGAGTATATCTGTATACTGTATATCTGTGTACAGTATATTTTTGAACTGTATATCTATGTACTGTATGCTGTGATCATTTGAGCTGGTTTTCCATGGCTTTGTTAAGAGCTGTAAGCTTTCGATCTTGCTTCAGTAATTTTCTTGAATGTAACATATTACAATACCAGAATAATAGCTAAGGCCGGATTTTTGTGAGAATTTCTTGATGGTTTAACATTATCTTTTTTTATGAAATTTAACATGTTTGCCATTTGATCTTTGCACTCCTTCAGATAATTTATCAATCTGGACTATTAGTAGACGGTCTGACCTTTCAGGAAATGAAAAAGGTCGTTTTTCCGGCTTGCCTTGAACGGCCGGCCGACTGGAATAAACTTCCAGGGTGCCTGCTTATATACAAGATTTCGAACTAGGCCTTTTCTTTTTAATCGTGGAGAAATGCTCATGCATACTACACTACCACGGGGAGATAGTGCAGTTATGTGGGACTCTAATCCACTAAAACTACACGGTGTCCTCCTCTCTGCCGCTTACGGCGGGAACACGGGCACGTGTTAGCACTCATCCGTGAGCCTGCCGCAGATGTCCGTCTCCGGACCCTCCTCTGGGGAGTACTCCCCGTCACCGGCACACCAGAACACATTGCACGCCGTGACCACCCCAGGGATTAAACGAGCACCATGGGGCGGCAGACGACCCCGTGTCTGAGCACCCTTGGTCCCCCTGCGATGGGTCACGTCATTGGCCCGGCCGCCTGCCAATTTTCGGCCGCAAAGGATAGGGAGAACGGGCAACGTCATACCGACACTCTTCCTCACCTGCGGCCCCACCGTATTCATCATCAGACGCTGGCGGCCCCGTCAAGGCCGCGGAAGGAGGGAGAGCGGCGCAGCGCAATACCGACACTCCTCTCCCGCCGCGGCCTCAAACCCTCAGCCGCGATGCCTCCCATACGAAATCGCGGCCCGCCTACGTTGCGATGTCGCCCAAGCGGCACCGCAACCTACTTGTTGGCCGCTACGTCGCGCGTCGTCGGCTTACCAGCAAAAACCCTGACGAGCAGCCCCTCTTCGCTTCGCCATGGGTGACCAAGCCACGGCTACTGAGCCCCCCCGCCTCGACAAAGCGGGAACACACCTGAGGGGTTTCGAACTGGGCCTTACTTAAGTTGACGTTGATTGTCTGCATTGTGGTCCACTGAATCTAGATCTTGAATTGAAAATGATAAAAAATTCTGTATAAAAATTTAGACGCTATTCTCTCGCTCCAAAATTTCAAACATGCTTTGCCATCTCGTTTGCAACTAAACAGCCGCTGCAAGAACCAATAAAACATAAAGAACACATTTACTCCATGAATAATTAAATACTTTGTAAAATACTAACAGCTTAACAAAACTAACTAATAAATTACAATTGCCCGTGCGGTATTTGGCGAAGAATCGACCACCACTGTCCTTCCGAGGGTGTCGTAAAAGGCGACTAAGGGATCATGTTGAGAGGATAACATCACCCTCCTGTACGCTAAATACCACGTTCTGTGATCACCAATCCTCATGGCAAGTGCTGATTATAGCATCCCCCTCAACATCTACCTATCCTTTACCCAGCAATGTTAGGCCTGGGTTCCAGTCTAACCGCAGCGAAATACCAGAATTTCTTATAGCATACCGTGAGTCCCGTGGCCCGTGCTTAGGGCTGATTGAATAGAGTCCGTAGCTTTAGAATGAGTATCTAAAGCTACTGAGCTGACATCCTATCAATATACTCAGCCTCTTACTTACTGTTGTCTGGGAGATAAATCATTTATTGAAACTTTGCTCTCACTCAGATCTGAAGTGATTCGTTCCTACGAGTAACTGACTAAATTTAATTATTCTTATTCCTTGACATCGGTTTATAACAGGCAGGCTTGAACACTCATATTCTAAACGTAACTTGCCTATTGCATTGGACACCAAGAAAAAAAAAACAACCTAATGAGAAAAACAACTAACGGTCATTCGAAGAATTTGAGAAAAAGAATGGTAATAAAGGACATAGCGTCCAGAAAACAATGAAGAACTCAAAAAGACAGAAAAATATTAGGTTGGGGAAAAAGTCTTTTCGCATTATAGTATGTATGAACTTAAAATAAAATCTCTTTGGCTATACTATTTGTATCTGGCTGGTTTTGGTATCATTGAAAGTTTAAATTTTAAAGAACATAATTCCAAATTCAAATTAGGAAAATGTGTGATTATCATTTGTTTTTCCTACTGTCAAGATCTGTCAATCTAATGAAGAAATTCGATACATTTTAAAATTTTACTATAAAAAAGGTAAACATGCAACGCAAGCCGCGAAAAAAATTTGCGATGTTTATGGACCCAGTGCAGTGTCTGAAAGAGTAGCACAAATTTGGTTTAAGCGTTTTCAATCCGGAAATTTTGATGTCAAAGATGCAAGTCGCTCTGGTCGCCCTATTACGGATAAAATGGATGCCATTTTTGAAAAAGTGGAGCAAGATCGGCATATCAGTAGTTACGACATAGCTGAAGAACTGGGAATTGACCAAAAAACAGTTTTGCCGCATTTGAAAAAAACTAGGTACACAAAAAAGCTCGATATTTGAGTACCTCACGAGCTCACTGAAAGAAACCTAATGAACCGTGTACTCATTTGTGATTCTTTATTACGACGTAATGAAACCGAACCATTTTTGAAGAAGTTGATAACTGGTGATGAAAAGTGGATCACGTACGACAAGAACGTGCGAAAAAAGTCGTGGTCAAAGGCCGGTCAGGCTTCACAGACTGTGGCGAAACCCGGGTTAACTCGCAACAAGGTGATGCTGTGTGTGTGGTGGGATTGGAAGGGCATTATTCATTATGAGCTGTTACCACCAGGCAGGACCATCGATTCTGAACTCTACTGCGAACAACTGATGAGATTAAAGCAAGAAGTTGAGAGAAAGCGGCCGGAATTAATCAACAGAAGGGGTGTGGTTTTTCATCATGATAACGCTAGACCTCACACATCTTTAGCCACTCAGCAAAAATTAAGAGAGTTTAGCTGAGAGGTGTTAATGCATCCGCCGTATAGTCCTGACCTTGCACCTTCAGATTTCCACCTGTTTCGGTCTCTTCAGAATTCTTTAGGCAGTGTCAGGTTAACATCACGAGAGGACTGCCAAAACCACTTGTCGCGGTATTTTGATCAGAAGTCGCAAAATTTCTATAGCAATGGGATCATGTCCCTACCTACAAGATGGCAAAATGTTATCGAGCAAAATGGTACCTACATACTTTAGATAAATGTAAATAATGTATAGTAAAAAATGTTTTGAATTTTCTTAAAAAATGCGAAGAAACTTTTTCCCCAACCTATTATATAGAACTGGTCAAGAACAGATCTATAGGGAAATTAAATCTATCTCAGTTGAAACACTCCATCATCGATTAGATCCAAAACAACTCGAATTCCAAACAATACCTAAAGTAAAGTAAAGACTCTCATCCCGTGTACATAAGATCTATATCTGAATCTATATAGAGGCTCTCATTGCGCGGCTGGCCCAAGAGCTTTATGAAGACAATATTCCAGTCTATGGCACAGTGAAGAAGTTCCTCTCTGTACAGACCTAGCCATCGGTGGATATATTCAACACATCTTGCAACTTTAAATAAGGAACAAAAAAAAATTACTCAAGAATAAACTAATAAAAGGCCATGCTACAAAACAAGGAAGGAAAGAAAGCGGACATCTCAGAAGAAAACGGCATTTAAAACATGGCTGGGGAATAAGACAAATGTAAGGATGAAGAATGCGGCAAAGAAGATGATCACTAAGGAATCCAAAGAAAAACACCACCAAAGCGTGAGAAAATGTAAGTTTGCCTTGTTTTTTTTTTCCGGAAGGTGGACCGATATTTCATATCTAAGATTCCGTTCCAACATATTGAAGTTGGTTCAAATTGAATCTCCAAGACTAACCAGAAAGATCAGTACCCTATAAAATCTTGTTCCTAGCATTATTTGGGTCTGTTGCTAGGATCTGCCGCTGAAATCTCCGTGCAACATCCTACTATAGATTAATTTACTGACGGTTAATCAAAGAAGCAAAACATCCAAATAAACTGATGAAGAGTTAAGTAGTAGTAGAACTCCTTGTGTCAGAGTTCACCCGGGGAAGTACTACCACCACACTTATTTCTGCTGGTAAACAGCATTGCTGTGTTCTGGTTTGCAGGGTGTGGGTGCCGGTTCAATTTACTGGCACATGAGACTATTCACCTATATCTCTCTAACCCATGGGATTAAGTTACTGATATTTGTCACTTTTCATCGAGTATTCCACAGGCCTGTATGCCAACTAGATGAAAAAATTAGTGATGAACCAACTATAACTTAACCGACATAGCCCGAAGAATTACCACACTTAAGTGGCAGTGCGCAAAGTACACAGATGGCCGTGGGGCCGAAAGGTTCTAGAGTGGCGACCGCGTACTGGAAGACAGTGTTGGCAGGCCTTCCACAAGGAGGACCGATGATCTTGTGAAAGCCACAGGAATCCGCTAGATACGGGAACCACAGAACTGGTAGAAGTGGCGGTGCTTGGGGGAAGCCCATATCCAGCAGTGGACGCAAATGCACATGCAGTGGCTAAACTTAATTCCTTCGCCTGTCTGCAAACTTCCGAGTAATTTATATTTTCAAATAATTTAACACCGAAAATTAGCGTTCACTTTGACTAACACGTTATTTAGTCGCGTTTCTGAACTTGACGTTAAATATTTGATCTATGTGGTGTGTCCACGTTGCTATTTATATGACGTCACAAGTCTTTTATATATCTATTTTCTTATCTCTTGTAACTATATTGTGTATTTCTCCCTGCTATATAACGTGCTGCTCATTGTGTGACGATACTCTATGCTCTTATATAAGAAATTTACTGACTAAGATTGAGTTTAATCGCTGACAAATTCCGGAATTGACACACTTGTCAATTTAGCCTTTTGCCAAATAGTTGGTTGGGCTTCTGATCACGCAAATACAATTTTTCCTTACAAACGCAAAACAGGGGAAAACCAATGGGCTTTAACTAAAAAAAAACCAGTTCTCAGACTTTAGACCATCTGATCGAACTAAAAAGAAACTTAACAAGGAAAGCAAAAAATTAAACATCGTAACTTTTGTTCCTGAAAATGATGTTCTTTCATGCCGCAGAGGATATGGAGTAGGCTATTGAACTATAAATATCAAATATATAGGTATCAAAGTTATAATTGCAGCAAAGCGCAAAAGAATTACGCAGCCAGGATTTTAGGCATGCTACCATGCGGAGAAAATAAACTCCTAAGTACTCGAAGTTATATTATATGGTGTAACATCCAATCAATATACTCAGGCTCTTACTTACTGTTGTCTGGGAGATAAATCATTTATTGGACTTTTGTTCTCACTCTGATCTTAAGGAGCAATTCGCTCTTACGAGTAGCACACTAAATAATAAATTATCGCAGACATCGGTTCCTAACAGGTTGACTTGTACATTCAAGTTCTAAATTAAACTTGACCATTGCTTCGGGTACCAAGAAAGATAATCTGGTCAATCATTCTTAACGTGGGAAAAATAAATGACATAATAGCAACATTTTGATATAGTAAACTGGATCCATAAAACGGCACAAATACTCGAATCATAATTATCTAACCAATGATCTCTGGAACGATGACGGTCATGAACATAACATTCAGAAAATAGGGAAAGCCTCAAGTAGTTTGACCAAATCATTCAAACAATGCCAGCTGAACCTACTCTCACATAAGTGGGAGGATATACCGACCTTTTATAACCCTGGCTAAGAGACGATGCGGCAAATTTCTGTATTATCTCGACAAAAACCTGGACAATGAAAGACTTTGCTGAGGACAGCTTCAAGCAAATGTGGATTATAAAAACCAAATCATGTTACAAAGTAATAACAACCGCATGAATCGAACGATCAGGTTAAGCTATGCTTGCCGCGGTTGGTCCGTGGGTGACCATCTTCACATACCAAGACCCCTCCGTGCTTCGGAAAGCACACTGAGCCGTTGGTCCCGGCTGTCATTCATGGATCTGTGACAGTCGTTATGGGTAAACCCGAATGTCTGACAGCAGCTTAACAAGGGGTATCGTGTTACCCAATAACTAGGTTGTGGATCAGATAAGCAGTCGCTCCATGTAAAATACTGGAATTCAGAAGCACCGTTATAGTGGAAGCCGACCTCAACATAGTTGGGAATACGCTAGGCAGGTTGATAATTGATACAAAGTTAAATAAAAAACAATTGATGGGGAGGGACTCTCAATGTTTTTTTTTAATCTTTAGAAGCGTGGTAGGATACGAAAAAGAATACAAAGATAAAAACAAACAACTACTAACATAAATAATGTAAGAAAAGCGCAAGATTTCAAAACCAACCACCCAGATGAAGCAGAACAGATGAAGATGATAGCTTTAATAAAAATACAGACCAACTCACAAGTTGGTAAATAACTCTTCTCAAACAGAGAAGAAAATAGCATGTTGATTATTGACGACAGAACAACCGTAACCAAAAATTCTTGTAAACTGCTGGTGACTATAATGCTATCAAATAACTTAGTCTCAAAACACAATACGCACATATACGAAATCAATCACTGTGAGTACCGATAGCAATCTCTGATTCTAGTTCCTACAGCCTCTTTTTCATCGTAGGTAAATGATATGTAGAATGTAGCCAGGCATCCGCAGCTAATGTTTGACAATCAATCAGGGTTACAGACTTCATAGGAACAACAGCGACCGACGAAACAGCTTTGCTAGGTATCTGAACGGTCCCAACAAAAATCAATGTCATATAAAATTTGACTACTAGCTTATTTAGGCCTGTTGCCAAGATCTTTTAACGAAATCTTAATAAATATCCAGCCTTACCTTTTTGTGACACATCCAGAAGTATATATATTCAAGGAAGTTAAACATCTCAATAAATGTAAACCACATCATATCAATTTTGACAGTGGTATTGATTAAACTTACGAAAGAAATCCCGATGTTTTTTGTCAAGTCGTAAAAACCGTGCGAAGCAGGGCCGAGTCGCTGGTTATGTTATATACTCGTATGTATTATAATTATAATTATTTAAATAAATATATCTTATTAATAGTAATGCTTCAATGCGCTTAGCTTCAATATTACAGTTGTGAATAGTCACTACTGTAATATTGAAGCTAAGCGCATTGAAGCATTCTTGTCAGTGTAAATAATTCCAAAATATTGTGTGTGTAGAAAATATGTATTTATCTATACACGATGCTATAAAAATATCTGCCACGGCTTCAATGGGAGATAGTATTAGATTACAATAATGAAGAAATTTCGTACCCCGGAATAGCTATATCAATTTGAGAAAATAAAGTAATTAAATAAACATTTACTTTATTCTGCACACCGTGGTTCACAAACTACGCATGATGTGTTGCTTCGTCGTCTACGGGACGGTTTCATAAAAATAAATCAATTCAAATTTATTCGCACATTTTTTTGTATGAAAAATTTTATGATAAAGATCAATAATGTATGTTCACTATTGTAATCTATATACACAATACTGTCTCCCATTGCAGCCGTGGCAGATATTTTTATAGCACCTTATATACCCGGGTCCAAGCAAAAGTTATTTGGAAAAATGATTCTGTTTTTGTACATTTGCTCCTATTCAGATCTTTAGAGCGATTCTGTTCTAACATTACGATTCATTGACCCAAATATCAGTTGTAGATCTCTGTACCCGGCTTGAACTATGTAAAAAGGTTTTATTCACTCGGTATTTGAAGCTACGGTGTATATAGCCTTTAAAACTACAATATTTTTATGTATCATAAATAGTGTTCTAACTATGTCTATCTACTGCATAAACTCTGCTAATATCGAAATGTGAGGTCGGTCTAAGAAAGCATAAGATCTAGATGGGTCTATCATTGGTAACCGTGCATCGTTTAAATAATCATAAGCTTCTAATTTAATAAACAATATTATCTGTGTACCTGTGTTGTTTTATTTTTATAACTTTTCCTGAGAATGGCCCTGTTGTGTTCAGGTATCTACTGATATAGTAACAAGATATGCTTATTACGGCATGGAATTTTTTTGAGTTCTTACAAATGGCAGTCGGTAGAACTCGGAGCTCGTGGCTAAATGATAACCGTCGCATGGGTTGATCGAAGGTTAAGCTACGCTTGCTTCGGTCGGTTTGTGGACGGGTGACCATCCATTACATAATATCGAGACCACTCCGTGCCTCAAAAGCACGTTAAGCCATTGGTCCCGGGTGTCATTGGTAGATGTTTGACAGTCGTCAAGTACGGGTGGTCATAGCCCAAAAGTCTGACAACAAATCATACCAAGGAGTAACTGGGTTGTGGAGGTCAGATAGGCAGTCGCTCCATGTAAAATGCTGGTATTCAGCTGTATTTGGTTAGACTTGAAGCCGACTACAACATGGGAAATGGCTAGGCAGATTGATTGAAATAGGTAGAACGACGTGACGTGACATGACGTGTGCAATACGAGGGATGGCTCTGTGGCTTTAGCGTCCATTTCCATTTTTCTATTGGTAGAGGTCCATATCCACAGCGAGTAGACTTTGACGGGATTTAGAACATACCCTTCCCATTAACTTACTTTAGGTGTTGCTGTAAAGCCAGAGGGAGCTAAAGGAAACAGAATTCTTACGGCTTCTAATTTAGCCCCTGTTAAACGAAAAAACAGTACCTAGGTAAGGCATCCTGGCATCATCTACAATACGAAGTTACTAGGAACCACCGAAAAGGTTGGAGAAGGGTGACACTGGCTGGTGACACTCAGGCCTATTTCACGATCTCCGAATAGCCACTAGTCACCGAATAAATTCAAAAATGGAACATAATTAGCATTAAATCATCTATGTAAGTTAATAGGAACTTAATCGTAGGCCCTCACTCTAGCGCAGAGCATCCTACGAGAGCGTCACATCAACGGTTGCGTGGCAGCTGTCTTCATGAAAGATGATGTCAGGGGATCTGCGGTCGTACCACGTCCATGACGAACTACTATATTCCGGCACTGTCCGGCACAATCCTGATGATATTGAAGCAGCTGAAGCATTATTACGATGACTAGTAAAGGCTATCCTGCGCCGTTTTATGGTAACATTTTGCTTTATCCAAAATTTTCTTTAAATAAAAACTTACACACACAACTGGGTAGGGTACACCACAACCTCAACCACAACACTAAAATTGGCTCAGCAACCTTTTGTAATTTTTTGCTAGGGCTCAGGAGAGGTAGGTATATAGGTATAAAAAAAATAAAAATATTGAAACGAACTATTGTTTATTATTTTCTGATAAAATTGGACGAATGATAAAAAAGTTTGAAACGTCGACTTCAACTTCGTATTATGTTCTAAATAATAAAAATAAGTCGACGTTGTAACAGATATAAATTTACGGCCATATAAAACAATCACAACATGGCAATAACATAATGTTCCTACTATTATGGTCTCTACACACATGTAATAGTGTCGGTAATTGCCTGAACTATTTCGATAAATAACCGCAATTGTTGCATGTACCTACTTTATCAAATGGAAAAACAGGTTTTTATTTAATCAAGACATGGAATCAGTTAAAGTCTCGTGATTATAATATGAATGACATAAGCAACTAGTGAGGACATTATTATTGTTCAGACAAATATTTTACTAATTCATCCAGTCAGAGTCCAATACCATAAACTTGAATGCAACGGAGATACTAATTTCAGTGCATTTTAAGTACTTACATAACTTCTTAAAATCCACTGAAATGAGTACCTCCGTTACATTTAAGTGTTGATACAATTAAATTATAAAATACGGGATTTAAATGATGAAATACAAACAAATACGCTGTAGGTAAGGAAATAAAATTCAAAGCTACTGCAATTATCATAGAACTGATTCTAAAAACATTTAAACAATTCAAAAACACAAAACATTTTTATTTTTAATTGATTAGGTTACCTTTCAAAAAGTCAGTTACTCAGTATTTGTATGAAAATTAATAAATATTGTCTTCAGAAAAAGATAAAATATGTTAATAGCGAGTTCACGGCATTGTGACTAATTATCTAATCGTGGTACCGTAATGACACTATTACTAGTTCCCTGACATTCAAATAAACACATTCTACTTTTATTATTAATTGATTATACGGCCACAGACAACCAATTACTTCTAAGGCACTGAGATGATGGACAATTTGACCGCGGAAAATTTGTCCGCGACGATAGAACGTATTGTAATCTATGCAATAACGCACACGTAGCCCACGTAGGACAAATATTGATTCCCAGGATTTCCATATGATTCCAAATTGTCCGCGGCTAAATTGTTCATCGTCTGCTCAGCGTTTAAATCCATTTACTTTAATAGGTAATGCTCAACTACGCTTTCATACAAAACGTATTGAACAACAAAATGTAATGGCAAGAATTTCTAAAACCTACTACAATATTTCTTCTTCCAACTACACAATACTACAGTTAACAATCTTTTAGTTTCCCTAAGCGACTTCTACAACACTAGTTTTTTACGATAAGTACGTGACATGTTCTGCTATAAACACTCGCTAATTTAGACCTCTACATATCATGTTACAACATCTAAGATAGTAAGTACATACTCATAATAACCTGCACAATACATGGGTGCAATCCCCTATGTCAGATCATGTAAATGGATATATTATGTTAACAGATATACATATAAAACAAATGCATACTTCTTGAGAGCAAACAGAGATCATAATTTTGTTTCGAATTATCATAAAACCTAACGTTACTTTATACTGCATTGAAATATATTTAAATAAATATCGTATACCACTACCTACTCATATTTATTGCGAGATAACAAGATGAAACTACGATCAACATTAAATTACCAACTTAGTTATAAGCGTATTCTGTTTTAGCTACAATATCTTTAATACGATACAAAATAAATAAATAACACACGTATAGACCTGACGTGTATTAAGTCACTATTTCTAAATCTCGTTTCAAATTCGTGACTCACCGTTAAGCGCAAAGAAACACAATCAACTGTCAAACTATAAACTAGTATCACACATTATTCTGCTGACATTAAGAACACAAAATTATCTCAGAATAATCACTTTTCGATAAACGGACATAATTCACAAGTTTTGTACCAAAACAAATCCTTAATCGCTTGGAAGGCCACCGCTGTTCCCACACACTAGCTAATTAGTTTCGCTGCGAACAATTAAAGCTTTTGCTCGACGACTTGCAGTCGAAGCCGCTCTATTTCAATGTAACTTTAAATAGGTATCTAATCTATGCATCACATTACGTCATCCGCATTGACGTATGAGAGCAAGGCATCTCAATTTGTTTGACCAGTTCATACACAGTCTATACACTGGACGTGATCGAAAACAATCAGCGGTAGCGATGTGGAGCACCCAAGCGTCTGGGCGCTCGCTCCCGATACCCTCTGTCACCTGTCACCCTGGAGAGCCGGGTGTGCGCACGAGTGCGTCGCAAGCCGGCGGTCGCACCGCCTCTGTCACTGCAGGGTCCGTCTCACTATCAACGTCAATTCACTCCCACCGGTAAACACTTGCACTGTTTGACCTTCTGTAACCGCTTGCGTCTAAACGGTGGGTTCTGTCCAGGACAACGCAGAGTCACTGTCACCCAGGTGAACTTCTTAGGCCTACAAAATGAACATGACTTGAAGGCAGGCTGCGGCCGGTCGGCGTTGTTGTCGCGTCGCCGCGGGCCCTTCGGTATGTAAAACGAGTTGCACTGTCCGTAACAGAATTTGTTTATCACTGTTGTGGGCAGACAGCCCGGTTCACGGATTTTCTGAACCAAAGGTTCTGTTTTACACCAATCTTCCTTGAGATAATCCTTCTTAGTCACGACCAAGGCATTTTTGGAGGATTTCAATATTTTTCTGAATTCAACTCCCGGGGGCAGATCCGTAGAGTCTTCTTGCTCCGGCAACGAGACCACCATGCCTGTTTCAGAACTGCCATCTCCCAGTTCGTTTCTTTGCACAAAAGACGTCAATGATGATGCAGTGGCCTGTTCAGCTCGCTGACGCTCCGCGAGGAATCTCTGCACTTGTTCGGTGTCAATGATGTCCAGGATGGAATCGGTCGGAGTGAACGGCTTCCTGTTGCCGACACCAGCGCCGGCGCACACCCCACTGGCTGCCAGGAGGGCTGCAGCCGCGAGCCAAATATGCGATTTCGATAAGTTCTCCATCTGCAACAATATAAAATTGGTCATTAATAAAAATATTATATTCGCAGCAATTAAATTGCCTTCGTTCAAATAAGGCGTTGCGTTAATTTTAGTTCGTAGGCTTCGGCGGAACGGATGTCGTAGGCTAAACTCACGTTGAATCTAGAGATGGGAGCCAACATGTCGTAGGCAGTGCGTCGGTGTAGTCGGTCCGCGAGCGCGCGCTGTGTGCGTGTGCGCAGGGCCGGCCGGCGGAGCGGTAATGAGCGCAAGCGCGGCTCAATGGACCACCGCTCAATGAACGAGAGATGAGTCACGCACCGCGCCTCCGCCACAGAACCGTTACTACCAGTCGCCGCGCGCAGACGCGACACCTCGCGCTGACTCGCTTGCACAGCCACACCGCCTGTGTTTCGGATTACTACGGCCACAATAGAAACGATCCTTTTACAATGCCTTTCCTTTACGTTACTCGGCCATCTGTTTGCAAACAATTGTAAAACCGGTCTTATCGTTAATCACTAAAGTTACCGACAAACGTGAGCTGTTTTAAGCCGATTAAAGTGTCAACTAACGACAGCTGCAAAAACTTATAAAATTTTTGCTCCTGTTTTATTTTAATTCAACACTTCGGCTAAATAAAAGATTTCTCTCAATGTCGTTTCACATCAATATAATCAAAATCCCCACAGAGGTGCACAACATTTAGGCAGAATACCCATTGTAGTTATTCGTCAGGTACGATCGGAGAGATTTCCTCACGTATCACGGTGCGCGGCGCCTGGCTGGGCCACAGGCTAGGCGCCGGCGCACAAGCTGCCCATCTCGAATCAACGCGCTTCCGCCCATTTGTGCGGCCCACAATGCCCATACAAACGTGAACGTTCTATAGTTCTCTGTACGATCCACAGCCTTCTGCGAACCGTAGGCGCTACGTGTGGGTGCCGATGTTCAATTACAAATTTTAACAATATATTTTTGAAAACCTCTGTGTAGCACCGACGGTATTCTTTACTTAAATAGGCAGGAAGTCCGTTGAACTGCATAATGCTTGTGACTTTTTTTTTATTTAATTCATAGATAGGTAAGCTAAAGAGGTTTTATTTTATACACATACTATCAATAAATAATTACCACCTAAACTTACACGGATCTAAAGAAACACAAATACTTTAATTACACCTTCAATACCAGTAATTGAAAGAAAATATATAAGTATTATATAAGCTACCAACACTTTATTGGATTCTGTGAAGGTTTAATTAGAGGTTTGATTTATAATCAAGGCAATCAATCCATTATAACATTATCATATAACGTGTGCAAATTGTTCGAGCCATTTTAACATGAATATACAAGTTATGTGAGATATGGTAGGTAAATAATACCTACATCTTAGACCTTCATGCATACATTCCCGGACTCCAACCTACATTTGTTTATAGGTCCATAACTTTTTAAACGGTCGTGAATTCAAATTCGGAACAATGACTACATCAAATAATGGCCAGTATGTCGACTTCAAAACTGCATAAAAACTTTTGATGTAAAACATCAAAATAATGATGATTCATAGAAAAAGTTTTTTTAAAAGGCCTATAAAACCTTACATGACAAATGAACGATGGCTCGATTTAGAAGTCCGGGAGTGTAAATAGGGACAGGTACCTACGGTACATTTCGAAGAATTATTCCAATATTATAAATAACAGTGTAGCTATTAATTGTAAAGGATCTCACATTCTTTGGCGCAAAGGATTTTTTTACGACAAAAGGAAGTCATTTTGAAATCGTTCGTTTATTTTTTTCTATTACTACAGGGGCGCTTAGCATACCTCGGCGAAGGAATTTCATTCATTCATTCATGAGCGTTTTGTTCGCGTAGGGCTGTCAAAAAAAATAAGAGCATAATAGGCGTTAAGACGACCCTTAGCGACAGGCCGTCTACATCGCCCACGCGTATACAGGGAGTTACACTTTAATTCTTTTGTCGACAAAGTGAACTGTATTTCGATCATTTTATGCTTCTCCATTACAAACATTATAGCAACATGTTGTTCCCTGGTTTAGATAAGCAGAATGCCATGTACTAATTTCATAACATGCGCTGAGCATAATATGCTCAGCGCATGTTATGAAATTAGTAAAAAAAGATTTATGGAATATATTATATTCCATAAATCTTTTTACGTCTACGATATTTAATTATTTTCTTCTTTTTGTAGAGTCCAAGTTACATGATCGTATTAATAACTTATTCGCCTAGCTACATTTAATAAAAACATAGAACAATTAGCACAAAGATTAATATTTAAATCTTCACAATATGAACCAGTTAAAATGACATGAAAATGTCCATAAATTAATATCATGACAAGTTGCAAATATTTTTATTATTCATCATTGCGTAGTTTTACGATAGATGATTACAGGCTTTTATGCAGATGAACACTATTATAATAAATAACTATAGTAATAAATAAAGTCTACACTATTATTGACAAATGATAAACACAATTACGATTCACAACCGATTGAGTATTCAAAACAATTATTTGTCTAACCATAAATTTTAATAGTGGGATGCAAAAGCAATGTGTTAGTTCCATTGAAACTGATGCTTTGATATTGACAAAAAACCTACGTTACACACACACATATAAATAAAAGATAGAAAATATCTTTTAAGATTTTGTGTTTCTTAAAATATTATACAATAAAAGATTGATCGATAAACATTTTAGCATTGATATAGTTATGCAACAGCCTGTATATGTCGGGGTCCTGTGATGTATGGGCGATACACCTTTTTCTGTTTGTGAGACCGAATTCTAAGAAGAATCTCAGGAATTACAAAATTTAAGTGTTCCAAATGATGTCATAGATCAATATTGTTCAATCGTTATATTTTATACTGTATGAAACGTCCCGAATGTTGTTGTAAATTGTACGTGTCATTTAATTACTATTTTATTAATATGTATGACTGTAGGTAAACACAGGATAGGTAATATTTTCATAATAATTATTCTGTCGAATGTGTAAAATCCAAAGTCCAGAATGCATTTTTGCAGTAAAATAAATTCTTTGACTCTACTTTTAAAGCATTTAATTTTTTTACGTTTAAATTTTTTAATTTTTGTTAGTTACTAAATATGTTAATCTCGCTAAGGATTATTGAACACTCTGTATATAAAATTCGGCATTCTTTGTCACAGACAAATTACAAGTTCAATTGTCTGTAGTTGATAACTGCACTCATTAATTTGTTTCATTCAGTCATCGGTTACATCATCTCGTGTAATTTCGTTAGTGTTTCGACAGAAATACATGAAGTTCGCGTCACAACCAAATACATTATTATTGTTACGTTTGGTTCGATGCACAACAGGAATGCATTACAAGAAAACCATTTAATCAGCGTAGGAGCATCGTCATTTGAAATGTGTACCGCGACTGGGAGGCGCCGCGGCGTATTGTTGACCATCTATATATCAAGTAAGTTTAATCGTCTCCAATCGCTTTGATCAGCGCTCGACTCGCGGCGCCGGCGCACCGTTGGCATTATGCCGCGCTCACACAAAAAACGGGAACAGAAAAAGGTAAAGTTCCTCAAACGCCAGGTACAGGCGTTTAATGCGAGCAGACGTATAAATCAAACCGAGGCCTCTAACAACTTATGACATAGAATCCTTTATTATTCACACGGATTTGAATAAAAAAGCATCGACGGTGAATAGCCGGCGCGGGCGCAGCGGAGGCCGACGCGCCACGCATCGAATAACATTATAGGATTAAGAACACTTTTAGTTTCTTTTTGAATGGAACAATTAGAGACGGACGTGATAGGTGTGACAAAAAATATCTTAAACTTTTTGCTCCCATAAGGGATCAGCTTTACATGCCTCCTGCGGCTGTCTAAAATATTATATTTCTGGGAAATTGGATTAGGTGATGCGCGAAAACGCTTTTTGTATGTTTTTGTAAAGGTGCGAGGGAATCGATTTAATATTATAATTAATTGAAACTTATATTACCTGCCTGTGTAGGTATGAAAATAATAAACAAAATTATTTATCGACATCAAGTGATTTTATTCGAGGCAAAATCCCACGATTGAGTAAGTAGGGCAAAAACTAACATAGCATATTTTTAATTGAAAAATCTTATATTCTGTCAAGAATCAGTTAGCTATGTCTCGATGTAAATTATCTATGCCCAGTAACGCTATATTAAAAACTCTATAAAAGCGATTATGCACACTTGTGTTTCCTGATGGGAAATTTGATATGGAGCTATGAACAGACGCGAGTCTAGACTGCCCGTCATCAAGACAATAAATACAATACCTAATGTTACATACATAAAGAGCGTTTATTTTTGGTTACATGTGAACGTACCAATTAGTACGAAACCTAACCTAAAAATACTTATTGACTAGTAGGGCGGCTCTGTTTCGCCTGGACGCGAAGACTTATTTTTTCTCTGTACCCACGGTATTTTTCCTTCTGCTGCCGTTTAAACTTGTGTAGCCCACAAAATATCCTTTGATGAACGTGGACATTACAATGGCCTTCATATTAACCGTACATAAGCCGAATTTTCCAAAAACCACTGGCATGGGAAACAAATGGGTTATTGCAGTCTCTTGTACTTAGCTACAAAGAAGATTCTGCTGCCTATCTTTTTAATAGAATCTTTTAAGGTTACACAACACTATACTCCCAAGCTTTTTTGCTTGTTTTGAAGACATAGAAAGTAACATAAGACCGAAGCACTTCACAACCCGCGCACGTTGTATTCTCGATCGAAGAAACAGGTTATTATGGTGCTTCTACGCCAATAATAGTATCACAGCACTTAAGTAGTATTATAATCTTTGCATGCAACACTTTATTGCTTTTCGAAGCTTCCTCCTTGCGAAATACCTATTATATTATAGTACAGTATAGTATTCAGCATGTTTCAGACTTGTGTGGTCATCGAAATCGCGGTAAATTAATCAGCTGTCCGACATTTGGGTCGAGTAGGTGTTGAAGTTTTGTATGGGACCGTTGATTATTTTTCCGCGACTTCGATGTTGTTCTCATGAAGAAAGTTGTTCAGTTTAATGGTCCCACACCCTTAAATATGACCACATATTTCTGATACGCGTTACAGTAAGGAAAAATATCTATTTAAAATTATTATGTCATGAAATGCGTAGGGATAATGCACTGGGTAGAATTTTTGTGCAATTGTTATAGACAAACGTACGTTTTCCTGTTGTTTTGTTAGATTGTGCGGACGTAACTGTGAGTGCACAATCATTGATGTACTGTACTACTGGCCAAGACCAATGGCTGATTGTGTATTTGGATAGATGCAATCAACGGTACATGATCGCTTTGACCGTGCGAAGCCTTTGGGTCAAGTATACGCAGAAGGCATACAGCGGCCTGCGTGTACAGTATAACAATGCCTTCAGGATGCTTGTGGGGCTGCCGGTATTGTAGCGCTTCCGGAATGTTTGCCGATGCGAGAGTGGATGATTTTTATGCCATAATTCGGAAACGATGCGCTTCTCTCCGGCACAGAACAGATACTAGCACCCACGGCATGTTGAGAGCATTGTGTGACCGGTGGGACTGCCCGATGCTTAGACGATGGGTGAGACTGCACACATAGTTTTAATCATTATTTTTTCGTTTATTAATTTTTCTTCTTATCGAATACATTTTTAAATATTTCTTAAAAAATATATAAAAAACATTTAAAAATATAAAAAATAGTAGCCCACCGGTATCAGGAACAGGGTCCAAGCTACCGGCGGTCAGGGCTCCAGAGAGAGGAACCTCCTAACAATGCGGGCCGTGTCCAGAAGTACTGCTTTCTGAATCAGGCCCTTGATCCAGCCACCTAACGAGAGCCTCCTTAGGTGTTGGTTGAGGCTCTTGGCAATTAAACCATTGGCTGATACAACTATCGGCACAATGATTGCTGAGTCCACATCCCACATGTCGACAACCTCGCGAGCCAAATCAAGATACTTGATTTGTTTATCTTTCTCGGCTTTCACGAGGTTCCCGTCATGTGGGACTGTTACGTCAATAATCATTGCGCGCCGCTCTATTCGATCCACCACCACTATATCAGGCTTATTGGCAACAATAGTCCTGTCATAATAATAATCATTATTATTATTATGTTATTATTATTATGCCTATTTGTGATTTTTATAATGTGTGTGTATTGTGTTATTTTTATGTTATTTGTGTTTTTGTTTCTATTATGACATTATTATGTTATTTTGTGAGTAATTCTATGGACTCAAATGTCTGCAAATAAATGATAAATAAATAAATAAAGACGTGGCCAGTTAGATGTGAAGACGCCAGCACATCAAGCTACTACAATCTGTCAAAGGACATGAACCACTTTGTATGGCGTTTGGGCTTGAATATGAACATAAAAATATTGCACTATTATTGATTTTATTGAGTGGCTTACAGTAGAAAGAAAACATGTAGTTATGAAGTTTTGTATCAAATTGGTTAAATAATACAAAAAAAAAATATTCTTTAGGCAACCCTAACTCAACGCACCCCGCACGCCGCGCCGCAACTGTCACCATACAAGTACAAATCAATTAAAAATCTTTTTTATTCGTTTTTAATATTATTTATATTTGCACTCCCGAATAGGGACCATGTTCAATAAATATTATTACTAAATTATTTATGAATTCCTTCTTTCCCAATACGGTTGTTCACGGTTAGCCCATTTTGGTTGATGTCGTTTCTTTAATAGATTTTCTTTAATAGATCTTTATCGCTAAAGCATTAGGTTCAAGGTTGATTGGGAAAATTTTAAAGTTTATGGTGGCTTGATGTGCTGGCTTCTGTACATATAAATTCAATAAAGAATATTTTGTCAGATAGAAGAGGTCCTGTCTGTCGTTCGTGGATCTTTGACAGTCGTTACGGGTCGTCAGAAGCCCGATAGTCTGACAATCAGTCTTACCTTGGGGTATCGTATTACCCAATTAATGGGTTGTGGTGGTCAGATAGGCAGTCGCTCCATGTAAAAAAATGGTATTCAGCTGCATCCGGTTAGACTGGAAGCCGACCCGAACATAGTTGGGAAAAGACTAGGACGATTGTTAAATGAAAAGATGCTTTTTTGAAAAATGTAATCAATTAGCGAACTAGTAAATAATATTATATTAATAGG
Source organism: Cosmia pyralina (assembly GCA_946251885.1). Taxonomy (NCBI): domain Eukaryota; kingdom Metazoa; phylum Arthropoda; class Insecta; order Lepidoptera; family Noctuidae; genus Cosmia; species Cosmia pyralina. Next base: position 22,875,679 of record OX276346.1, read on the forward strand.
TGGGTGGGTTAAAAACACATTTTTATTGTGGCATTTATTTAACTCATCTCAAAAACAGATAATTCTTTTTGAAATAATAATAATAATTTTATTTTTTGAATTATTAAAATCTCATTTCTATTGTATTATCTAATAAACTCAGAAGTTTATTAGATAATACAATAGAAATGAGATTTTAATAATTAGATACCTATTACGTCTGTTCAACATACGTTTACATTCTAGCTGACTCGTACCTAAATAGGTCGGCTTTTCATTAGAAAAGCCGACCTAATTAGGTACGAGTCAGCTCCCTAATTGCGTAACACACTATGGATCGGAATCTGTATTATTTTGAAGGAAATTGCTAATCCATTGTTCTAAAAATTTGTCTTCTCAAGACCGTAAATAACGCAATGAATGTTGTTGAACTGTCAAAATGAAACCAATTCCGATTGACAGTGTGTGATGCAATTAGGTTGCAGGTTTGAGGATTGATAGGGATAACCCAATCAAAACCCACCGACTGTAGGTACGTGTACAATGATGCGATTGAACGTAGGATGTGTCAGTAGGGATTTCATGAAAACCCAAAATTCCTGTTATACCGCACGACATTGAACGAATCCTTAATAAGTTGAATGTAATATCAGTAATGTTTGTACATACATAAAACTTATTTGGGCGTACGCAAAAACCCATTACGTGCCTACTACATTACGCAAACCGCAATTTCAGCTTTAATAAGTACTAAAATCAAAATAATTCAAAACAATCATAGTTTATTCATTAAATACTAGCTGACCCGACAGACGTTGTCCTGTCTTGGCTATGAATATTCTAATGTAAACGCGTGAAGTTAAAATGTTTTTTTCTGAAATTTTCCAATTTTCTGCGAAATTTTCTTTTTTTTTTTTTTTTTCATAAGAACCATCTCCTGACAATCAAAAATACAACAAAAAAGAATTAGCGAAATTGTTCCATCCGTTCACGCGTGATGAGATGACCAAGGGAAATAGGGATTCATTTTTATATAGGGTAAAACTGAATCCCCGCGAAATAAAAATCAGCTACCTCATACATTCATGTTCGCAAAACTCGTCAAAATGTAGGGAGCAGCTGATTTTTTTTTCGCGATTTCATGTTTGGTCCCATAGTAAAAGTTGTTTGTTAGCATGAGCACAATCACGTGTTTAAATATCGGCCACAGATTACCAGTCACCATATATAATAGATTATTAGAATTAAGTTTTTTTTATTGCGATATGGGCCAGCGTTGACTTCGATCTCGCCTGATGGAAAGCGATGCATGAGGTCTATAGGCTTTTTTTAATTTTTGTTGTTTAATGTCCTTAATTTGTCTCTCGTTTAGTAACTGACGTAATGATTACTCTGAATATACATATAATCAGCCTATAATGTTCCCACTGCTGGGACTCCGGGCTCCTCTCTGTGAGGAGTGGGCCGTAATCCACCACGCGGGCCCAGTGCGGGTTGGTAGATATCTCATGTCTTCGAATTTATGGGTTCTAGGGCAAGCCAGTTTCCTCACAATGTTTTCCTTCACCGTTTTGAGAGTAATGGTTATGAAATAATTTACATAAAGTAAAGCGCCTGTCTGGGTTTGAACCTATGACCTACAATTAGTAAGTCGCAGCCGTTACCACTTGGCCACCACTGCTCTCTTAGAATATATAATATACATAGGTACAACACGACCGACGACGGTATAAGTCTACTGTTTATGACGGGGATTAAACACAGGTTATTTCGTAACCTATCTAGGAGAACAGTACGGCACCCACTAACTAGATACTTTATGCCTGTACTTTATGCATTACCTTGCCACGTAATTGCACCCTAAGTGCGAAACACAAATCAATCTACCTAGCCTTTTCCCAACTATGTTAGGGTCGGCTTCCAGTTTAACCGGATGCAGCTGAATAGTTGTAATAGGTAGGTCTTTACCTATGAAATTGCCGTTTTGTATGAAAAAATTTAAAGGAATTTTTTTCGTGCATTTTTTATTTGTATTAATAGAAGTAATCACCCATGCAATCAATGCATCTTTGCCAACGCAGTGGCAGTTTATTGATGCCCTTCTTAAAGAAATCAGCTGGACGGGAGGCAACAAATTCTTCAAAGGCATTTTGTACTGCCTCTCGGGTATTGAATTTTTTTCCCGCCAAGAAGTTATCCAAATTCTGGAAAAAGTAGTAGTCTGTAGGCGCAAGGTCTGGTGAGTAGGGCGGATGACGGAGAGCTTCCAACCCCAGTTCTTGCAACTTGGAGACCGTCTGCTGTGCAGTATGAGGTCGCGCGTTGTCGTGCAGGAGCAGCGGAGACGAGCGATTGACCAATGCTGGTTGGAGATGTGCCAGCTTCTCCATCATTGTGTTCAGTTCTTCACAGTACACATCTGAAGTAATGCTCACCCCGTTTGGTAAGAAGCTGTGATGAATCACACCGGCGCTAGACCACCAAACAGTGACCATCACTTTTCTAGGGGTAAGTTTTCGTTTAGGGCATTGTTAAGGTGCTGAACCAGGATCCAACCAACTTGCTGAGCGCTTGCGGTTATCAAACAGAATCCATTTTTCATCGCAGGTAACAATGCGGTTCAAAATTCCTTCATTTGTGTGTCTGTTGAGCAGTGCAAGGCACGTCTCGACGCGTACTTCGCGCTGGCGATCATTGAGTTCGTGGGGCACCCATTTGTCAAGCTATTTTACCTTGCCAATTTGACGCAAATGGACCAATATTGTTTTGACGCTAACGTCGAAAGCTGCTGCTAATTCAGCCGTAGATTGTGTATCATCAGCTTCCACAATCGCCTTTAATTCGTCATTGTCGACCAAAGTCTTCGGACGACCGCGAGGTTCATTTTTCAGGTCGAAATTTCCAGAACGGAAGCGAGCAAACCAATAACAAGTGGTGCGTTGGTTTGTAGTGTTAGCTCCGTAAACGTCGTTGATGTTGCGTGCCGCTTGTGCCGCGTTGCTGCCACGACGGTACTCATATTCCATAATTACTCGAATTTTTAACGTATCCATGATGACGAAAAAGATTGAAATGCGATGAAAATGTAACACTAATCAATAAACAAATGACTACTTTTGGAAAAAAAAATCCATGTTTTTAAAATAAAATTAATTTGAAATTAGAATTCTTAGCCAAACAAAAATTATTTTGATTTGAAATGGCCAGTACTGCAGAACGGCAATTTCATAGGTAAAGACCTAATATTTTACATGGAGCAACTGTTATCTGACCTCCACAACCCAACTACTGGGTAATACGATACCCCTTGGTAAGACTGGTTGTCAGACTTTCGGGCTTCTGACGACCTGTAACGACTGCCAAAGATCCCCGAATGACAGCCGGGACCAACGGCTTAACTTGCTTTCCGAGGCACGGAGGAGTCTCGGTATGTAAAGATGGTCAAACCGTGGCAAGCGTAGCTTAACCTGATGGATCGACCAGTGCGGCTGTTATTATTTAGCCATGAGCTCCTCTATCGTAACGAGAACCCTAATTGCGTAACACACAGATTGCTACTCCATTGATTCATAAGTTCGAAAAATCAAGCTCGCCATGAATCAAACAGCACATTTGCATTAGCCCAAAGGCTGATTACAGATACATAATACATTAAAAAAAACTTATTATTTTAATAACAGGTCTACATAGTATTAAAAACTCCACTTTCCTAGCAGATCTTCCTGTTCCAAGTTAGGTGGTAGACCACCAGGCTTATATATCGATTAGAATTGACGCAACCGCGGTGGGCGCTAATGCCTAACATAGGCCCATGACGTCACGCGTTATTGATTATTGTTGTATTCGTCATTCACGAGTAATTATTTCACTTATGAATTTGATGTGTGTAAGAAAAAAATTTGTTTTCTGTTTTGGAATGATTGAAATCACTGGGTAGGTTCAATGAAAAATCTTCACATAATTTAGCAGCATAGTTAATAAAAATATATAAATACTGGTTAACTAATTATTGTCATGGAATTAGTGTCGTTACGTATTATTAAATTTATGAAAAGGCAAACAATTATTGATAGTATAAAAAACAATAAATCATTTCAACATTTTCACTACAGTTCCAAACTTCCTCACTCTACTCCTTTTTACCCGACTGACCTAGAAGGACGGTAATTTTTTTCACGCGCATCTATGTATGTATGTCTGTTCCATTGTGACCTCCTATAGCGTAAACGACTTGATGGATTTTAACATAATGAGGTGTTGTCTTAATTGTGGGGGTGACATAGGCTATATACTCGTAATAACTCGGTATATATTACATCTTGAAATACAAAAAAAAAAGGGAGAGGAAGGATTTTTTTTAAATAAATTGTGACAATATTGGTATCAAATAAAAGCTAGTACCTAATGAGAGAATACTAAATAATGACATATTATTAAAACTTAAAAGCTCGAAATAAAACAAATTATAAAAAAAATAAATAACCCTGTTACGTATGTGTATCAGTCTTTATAAAATATATATTATCTGTGGTATTTCCGGATCCTGTTGTCTTGTCACCGACTCCGATCGCTCGTCATGCAATGGCTGAATACACGATACATAAAATAGTCTGGTCGTCTTATTTATCTATAATATCTGGCCACCCGTCGTAACATGGTGTCAGAAGATACAGAAGAAAAAGAAGTCACAAAAAACCACAAAAGTAAGTGTCGCAAACAGTCAAAAAAAAAAAAAAAAAAAAAAAATTTCGAGTAAAACGTCGCCGCGTGGTCCAGCCCTAAAATGCCGGAAAATAAAAACGCAAATAATACAAGTTATCCCCTGCCGCCGAGTAATTTCAGCTTAGATAGATATCAACAACTCGAACATGCCATTGGCTTGGAGAAATTTCAACACAAGTCTAGAGATTTACATGATAGCCAACAATTTAGAAGAACAACCAGACAAACGAAAGGTAGCCATTTTACTACAAATCATAGGCCCAGACGCTCTTCAGATATTTTACTCGTTTAACATACAAATTGACAAGATCACCTATAAGGATTTACTCGCCAAATTTGAAGACTACTTCACACCACGTGTCAATATTTCCGTCGAAAGACATAAGCTGTTCAACAGAAAACAAGGTCCAGATGAAGAAATTGAGACATATGCCACGGATCTCAAGAATCTAAGTATCCAATGCAATTTTGAAGGTCTTGCCGATGATATAGTAAAGGACATATTCTCATGGAACTTAAATTCATCTTGCTCGTACATCAGAGAACGTATCCTGATCGAGAAACCATCAACATTTGATGCCGCCGTCAGTCTCGCTAAAACACTAAGAAATACTAGGTTACAGGCTAAAGCTTTATCAAGCCAAGAAGTAAGTGTCGTTGCCAGTCGTCAATCGCATCACAGTCGCCAAACACATCGTAGTCAAGAGAGTCGCAATCAAAAAAGTCACAGTCAAAGAAGTCACAGTCGTCAAAGAAGTCATAGCCGTCAAGAAAGTCAAAGTCATCAGTCTCAAACAAGTCAAAGTCGTCAATCAAGTAAAGCATCGTCCAGTCAAGAACCTCAATCCAAACAGTCAACCAAGAATTGTTCCAGATGTGGTCAAGTTCACCGAACAAAATGTCCAGCCATAGGAGTCATCTGTAACAACTGCCACAAGCCCAATCACTTTGCCAAGTGTTGCCGCAGCAAACATGTGAGATCCATAGAAGAAGAAGAAGAAAGTACGGGTACTGATACTTATTTTCTAAATAGTCTTTTCACTAATGAGATTTCTGTCAGCAAAAAAAACCCTTATCATACAACTTTGTCCATAAATAGTAAGAATGTAGACTTTTTACTTGATACAGGTGCTGACACTAACATTTTATCATTTAACTCTTATAAAAAACTTAATTTGCCATTGAGTAGTTTAAAGAAAAGTAGTCACAAACTATCAACCTTTAGCGGTGAAGTATTACCGACTGTAGGTCAATGCATTCTGTCTGTCACACATAACAACAAACTATACAATGTTAATTTCCACATTATAGATATACCCTGTAGGAATATTATTGGTCGCAACAGTTGTGAGAATTTAAAATTAGTTAAAAGAGTCCATAATGTCCAATTTCATGAGTCACTCAATGTATCACAGCTTGACAAATATAAAGATCTCTTCTCAGGAATAGGTTGTCTTAAAGATTATGAATGTCATTTGTCAATGAAGCCTGATGCTGTACCGTCTATAGATGCCTGTCGTAGAATTCCATTCAGTCTCTTAGAACAATTAAAAGAAGAATTAGCCATGTTAAAAAAAAATCAAATTATAGTCAAAGTCGAGGAACCTACTGAATGGGTAAGCTCAATTGTAATTGCATCAAAGAAAAATGGTAAACTACGCCTGTGCATTGATCCAAGAAAACTTAATAAAGCCATTATGCGTCCTCATTATCAATTTCCAATTATTGATGAAATTAAATCCAGCCTCTCTGGTTCACAATATTTCACTACCCTAGATGCAAACAAAGGTTTTTATATGCTAAAGTTAGATGAAGCTTCCTCAAAACTATGTACATTCATCACACCTCAAGGTAGATATAGATTCCTAAGACTTCCCTTCGGGATAAATGCAGCCCCAGAACTGTTTCATTCCATCATGACAAATAGATTCAGTGATATTCCAGGAGTCAAAATCATGATGGATGATTTCCTAATTTACGGTCAAACTAAACAAGAACATGATTTTAGGTTAAAACAAGTCTTAGATAGAGCTAGAGAAATAGGAATAAAATTTAATAAAGACAAGTCTAATATATGTAAAAGTGAAGTCAAGTACCTAGGACACATCTTTTCTAAAGATGGTGTGAGAGTTGATGAAAACAAAGTGAAAGCCATTTGCAGTATGCCACCACCAACAAATGTCACAGAATTACAAAGGTTTTTAGGTATGGTTACATACTTAGGCTCATACATAGAGAATTTGTCAGATAAAACTTCTAATTTAAGAACACTTCTGTCTAAAGATAATGAATGGTCTTGGCAAGAGAGACATAATGTAGAATTTAATGAATTAAAGGAATGTATAACAAAAGCCCCTGTCTTGACATATTATGATCAAAATAAACCAATTACACTGTCAGTTGATTCGTCTAAAGATGCCATGGGTGCAGTGATTTGCCATGATAAACACCCCATAGCATATGCTTCAGCTTCATTAAGCTCATGTCAACAGTCATACTCTCAGATTGAGAAAGAGCTGTTAGCAATCCTATTTGGTTGTACAAAGTTTCACCAATATGTCTATGGTCGCCACACTTTAGTTGAAACAGATCACAAACCAATAGTATCGCTGTATAAAAAACCAATTTATAACATTCCACCCCGTCTTCAAAGAATAATGCTAAGATTACAACCATATGACCTGAACGTAACTTACAAACCAGGTAAATATCTTTATGTAGCTGATACTCTGTCTAGAGCAGCTTTACCAGAACAGTCATTACATGATCTAGATTCTGATCTAGATTTACATGTCAATTTAGTCATTAGATCACTGTCAGTTAGTCCAAATAAACTTAAATCTATTCAAGAACAGACTTCCCAAGACAATGAATTGTCACTCTTAAGTAAATATTGCATAACAGGTTGGCCTGAACATAAAAAATTGCTTCCAGACATACTTAGGCCTTATTTTCCTTTAAAAACCGATATACATATAATTAATGGTATTGTCTTCAAAAACAACAGTGTCATTATACCAGTAGCCATGAGAAAAGACATTTTGAAACAGATACATGAAGGTCACCAAGGTATTCATAGTTGCCAAAGATTGGCAAGAAATCTAGTATACTGGCCCAATATGTACTCTGATATAGAAAAATATGTTAATAATTGTCATAACTGTCTCACTAACAGACGCAGCAATTCCAAAGAGTCACTACAGCCCCATGAGGTAAAACCAATCCCTTGGAATAAAGTCGGAGTTGATCTATTTGATTTCAATTCAAACAAGTATGTCATAGTCGTAGATTATTTTTCCCAATATGTCGAGCTTGTAAAGCTAGCAGGTGGTTCTACTAGTAAAATTGTCATTAGTCACCTAAAGTCTATATTTTCCAGACATGGAATACCCAACATTCTAATTTCAGACAATGGTCCCCCATTTAACTCAAAAGAGTTTAATCATTTTGCTTTAGATTGGCAAATACAACATATTACATCAAGTCCCTATTATCCACGGTCTAATGGTCTTGTAGAAAGAACCATAGCCACGGTTAAAAACATATTAAAGAAATGTCTTACTGATAATACAGACCCTCATCTAGGATTATTACAGTATAGGAATACACCTAAAGAAAATATGTATTCGCCTGCCCAATTACTAATGTCCAGGACACTCAGAACTAAACTTCCAGTCTTAGAACAAACTCTGAAACCTAAAATACCTAACTACAGGTCTCTAACAAATAAAACTCAAATAAAAGTGAACAAATCACAGATTTATTATAATAAACATACTAAACCGTTGTCTTCCCTAAACATTGGTGATAAAATTTACTTCCAGAAACAGCCAGACAGTATTTGGACACCTGGTACTGTGTCAGACATAGGTCCACAGCCTAGATCATATACTATTGTCTCCCCGGAAGGTACTTTTCGCCGTAATCGCCAACATATCCTACAGCCAAAACATTCACCAACTGAGTCCGCTCCTAGTAGAAGAAGTTCACTTCAATCCCCATCAGTTCCACTTGACACTGATCCACCGTCGCCTTCCAATATACTGCCGTCGTCATCTCCATCTAATTATCAATCTCCTTGTACAAGTAATCCTGTCCAAGAATCTGAAACAAAAACAAACACATCACATACACCAAATAAACAAACTCAACACACAACTTATTCTTCATTCGGTAGAGCAATAATAAAGCCCCGAAGATTTTGAAAATTGGTCTAGATTAAGTTCTTAATTTGTACTTAGTTTTAATTTAATATACTAAATGTATTGTTTGTTGTACAAGCATTGTCAAACCTAATTTTGTTTTGTTAGTAGCTGTCAAAACTTAGTTAAGTCAATTTGATAGACGTCACTGTCAGAACTGTCGCAATGTAAATGTCAGTCAAGTCAACTTGTCACTTCTTAGAGATGTTCCGTTCCACTTAGTCTACTAGTATATAAGAATTTTGTTAATGTTAAAAAAAAAAAAAAAAAAGAGTATACTTACGTACCATGTTCCACGTAATGATTCATTTTCTTTTCTTAATAAGGGAGATGTTACGTATGTGTATCAGTCTTTATAAAATATATATTATCTGTGGTATTTCCGGATCCTGTTGTCTTGTCACCGACTCCGATCGCTCGTCATGCAATGGCTGAATACACGATACATAAAATAGTCTGGTCGTCTTATTTATCTATAATATCTGGCCACCCGTCGTAACAAACCCGACTGCAAAAACACATACTCAACTGAAAATAGAAAAACAAGCATAAATCTATAGAATTTTGGTATTGAGCAAGCGGCGCGGCGACAAACCAATAACAAAAATTTTATAGATTGTACTGTTTGCTTTTTTCTTTTCATGTGTTTTTGCAGTCGGGTGTTTTGTTTTTTTTTTTATTAATTTGTTTTTCTATGGTTTTTTTTTTCATGCGATAATGAAAAGTTATAATAATTTATTTTACGAATACTAAGGAAAAAAAAGGAAAGGTAAAAAAATTAAAAAGGCAAAGCTTAAAAACTCTACGTGAATTACAAAAACATTACAACTTACAAGAATTACGTCGCACAGTAGGTGAAGCCCTCACGATAGAAAATAAATCACAAGTTTAGTTTGTTTGTCATCTTTGCCTACTTTTCTTCTTCACTCAACGATCTATATTATTTATTAGGTAGGATTTTTTTTTCCCAATGTTATTAAACTATTTTATTTTTATATTATTTACCTACTTTGTGTTGGTAAATAAATAATGTGAGTCGGTCTGTCAACATTAGATTTATCAAAATAACTAGCCTAGCCTTTCGTTTTTTCACTATCAAGGAGTTTGCATAAGGATCGGACTCCACAAAACGGAAAAATCATGGCGGATGCTCCAGCACTATTTAAATTTCGCTGAATAAGTAACTGTACCAGTATTGACTTTAAGGTATAAATTTCGATGCAGACATCACGCTTGATAAACGCTTGATGTCTGCGTCGAATTAAAAAAAATAAAAAGTGCTCGTGCATCCGCGAGGATTTTTCCGCTTGGTGGAAACTGGCTTTATGTTCACTTTTAATAAAAACATACATACATACATAAACTCACATCTTCTTCCCATGAGGGTAGGCAAAAACTATAGAACGCCACCAGCTATACATAGGTACACCTTTTGCTTCGTTGACGGTTGCCATTGTAGACGGTCCCTTACAAAAAACCAGAGATATTTTTACACGTAATGTAATAATACTTCGGAAATGCCGACACGAATCCTCAAAATAAATTGAAGTGGCTCTGAAAAGATGAATGCTCTACCTAATGAACTATAACGGATATGTATTCAGATCGACAAATTACGAATTCATGGAAAACGAGTGATGTGGGACCTAATTGATGCAGACAAGTATTGCCTGCCTCCAGATTTTGGTAGGTATGTCTGGTATGTTTTGATAGCTATTATAAATATTAATAAATGACTTCTATTGTGGTTAGCAGGTATAGGTAAGATACAACAATAGGGATGATGACTAAAAATGTTTTTTTGTCCGTCAGTTATTATAATATAAAAAAATATTAGACACATAATATTTATTTTATTAAATAATCAAAAGATTACGGCGATACATTGATGGCATGACGTCACGCCTAGCTAGATTTTATACATAGAAGGAAGTGACGTAGCGAGGCCCCACTCCCCAACTTTAATGCGTGAATAACTAATTTTATCTTAATATAATAAGATAAAGCAAAAAATACGTGTCTAGTATTTTTTCATTATCTGTCTGACGGACTAAATAAACTTTTTTTTTTAAGGTAATTTGTTGGTAGGTACGACTGTACCTACCAACAAATTACCTTCAAAATTAATAAATAATTAATTAAAAAACTGCAAGTGTTAATAGACTTTTGTTGCTGACTAGCAACAAAAGTCTATTAACACTTGCAGTTTTTTAATCTTAATTACTAAGCGAAATATTTAATTAAAATCGGAACAGAAGTACTTAAAATTTTAAGAACATTAACTCTAACAGTTAAACGAAAAAAAGCAGTTTATCGAATCATTTTGTATTAATTTACCTAGATGATGTCAAAAAGTAGATTATTAACCGACTTCTGTTGCTGACCGTACAACAATGCTCAATAATGAATCTCGACTGAAACCTGCCAGATTTCATGATACCATCATAATCCACAGTCCGTTTACACCCATTGCTTGGCGGTCACCACGTTCCTGTGCCAGCTTCACACTGGGTTCTACCAGCGATTGTTACAATGTCGTCTGCTCATCTCGCCGCCGGACGACCGACGCTCGTCTTCCAGTTCCGTTATTTCGTGAGATTCCGTTATTTTATTTTAACTTTACTCAAAAATTAATTCACTTGTTTTCTTGTCATATTTACGACGCTTCAACATTTTTCGCGAAGATTTTTTGGTAGTGAAAATATCTTAAAATTGGACAGAACCTGTACGTAAGGCTTTAATTAATTAATTAATTATATGAATGCCAAATTATTATGTGAAAAACAAAGCTATCGTATTTCGCCGTCAAACGACTCCCTAACTAAAAATAACACCTGTTTCATTTACCTACGACATATTTACGTCATTATAACTGATAATTTATTACGTTAACCTTTATAAAATTAACCACAGGAAAGAATTCATCCAAATTATTTACCAATAAATAAAACTATGAATGACATGACTTAACTACATATTTTAGTCCCTACTTCAGACATTAGTCCCACGTAAGGTAAGGCGCTGCTCACACTACAAACGAAACTGACAATTTTGTACACAAAACTGTCACAACTTGTTTTATTATAAAACTACATCATGTGATACATCACGTGATGCAAAAATTGTAAATGTAAATAGATACTTACATTTTGATAACTACATCTGCATTCAAATTCAAACTTATTACTAATCAGGTTGTACAAGAATAAATTGGACGGTGACCCCCAAACTAGGCATTTGCCCTTATCTTGGGGAACGGATATTTGCTTCGAGTGTGTGCACCATAATAGGTAGGTAGGTATTTTTTATATTCTTATTAGATAGTTTACATCGCCATATAATAGTTAAAAAATATTCAACGCCAAAAAAGCAATTGTATGTACTTACTTAAAAAAAGTTAAAAATAACCAACCGACACGGGCACCTTCAACGCCCTCCATTTTGGCGCGCTTGGTGTGACGTCATAAAGTATGACAGCAAACAAACAAGAAATCGCAAACACTCCTACAAAACACATTGACATTTATTGTTGTCATAGACTTATACGTCACAATCCCTCTGAACAACGGCGTCGCTTTTTTTTGCACTGTTTATAAATAAATTTCTTGCTCAAAAAGGAAATGTAATTAAATTATTGATGGAAGCAAAATTCTGAAGTAATACAGTTTATAAAAAAAAATATTTGCCCCTTATTTGAATCACATCCATATTCCTTATATTGTTTTCATAGAGCAAAGTCCGTCTAATCCTATAGATATAAACCTCAGTCTGTATACAACCTTAGACTAGTAAAAATGTCGGGAATTTCACACCGAACCTTGCAGTCAAGTCACATGATTTATTATCAACATTAAAATAAAATAAAACTTGAAACTAATTGTAGTGTTAGTCATAAACACGTTCTATAATGTTTAGGAGATCTTACAAGTTGTTTTACAAATGGGGTTGGTGTCATATTACATTGTGCTGGTTTTCGTTAAAAATATGCGCTAAAGTTATGACTACGTTCTAAAGTTATCTAAGCAGTCACCAACAGAGAGCTAGGAAAGGAATGTGATAGTAGTGGCTTCTGCCATTCGTATTGTCAGCATTTTGAATTATGTAATTACATTCTATTTCTTACAGGGCGTCGTTCAGTAATAACAGCCGCACGGGTCGATCGATCAGGTTCAGCTACGCTTGTCGCGGTTGGTCCGTGGATGGGTGTGTCATTCGTGGATCTTTGACAGTCGTTACGGGACGTCAGAAGCCCGAAAGTCCGACAACCAGTCTTACCAACGGGTATCGAGTTACCTGGTAACTGGGTTGTGGAGGTCAGATAGGCAGTCGCTCCATATAAAATACTGGTATTCAGCTGCATCCGGTTAGACTAGCAGCTGACCCCAACATAGTTGCAAATAGGCTAGCCAGATGATTATGACCAAAGACATTAAATATTATTTAACAATAGACGGGACATAGCGAACAAAATCGTAATCCGATACTTATGTCCTAGTGGTCAAAAGTCGCTCAGTCTTGTGTGGTACGCCTGCATGTCAAGTCACATTCGTGTCCATCAAAAGAAAATCATTTTCGAAGAAAATATGCCGAATTGTACATTGTGGCATTGCAAACCTCGTAGTGATAAAATGACTCGATTCAACTACGGTTTAATTTCATTACTATTTTATAATTTATCGAGTATTGAGATAAATTAAACCATTTTCTTAGATACGTCAAACTATCTGACGGTTGCTAAATCAAAAGTTGGTGTCGGTAAAAGTGTATCGGGTATTCGGGTCAAAATTGGCTATTATGTGATTTTGCTTTATTGTGCTAGATGGCGTCACTGAGACATGGGATAACAGTTATTGTATGACATTTCTTCTGATAGCCTCTCTATGTATCTCTGTCTCTCTCTGTATGTATATCTCTTTGATTATGACCGAGAATTGCTTATTTCAGGTTCAAACTAGCACCGTCTTTCCTTTCCCAATTCATTGTAGTCATTAAAAAAGCATCAAAAAGCGTTTTCAGGAAAGTTGGCATCTCACTTCTTAGTTGGGCTTCACAAAAAGTTACGATAGGTTACTTAAGGCGAGTATAGCTGCTAACCGTCAGCGCCACCATTGAAAAATTAATAAGTCAGCAGATATGGAACATTTTGAAATTTCCTTTGCTCTCATTTTTAGTAAGATGAGGTAGAATTTTTTGTATAAAAAAAATCAACACTAAACCTCCTAAAACCGCCAAAAACAATTTCAAAATGTTCCATATCTCTAGACTTATTTTTTTTTCTCAACGGTGGCGCAGTCGTTTTCAGACATTAGAAACAGAGCATTGCAAAATTAACGACAGTCATCATTCATCATAGAGATATCATATTCATTCGAAGCGCCACATCCCGTCATCGACCAACAATAAGCTCGCACTAGTGATGCGACACCGCTGTTTACACGGGCGTCATAATATCTACATAATTAGCACTGCCGTCGCCCCATACACATTAATTCATTATAAACAATTCTCGGTTAAATTGCACCTGTAATTTGTACTGTTCAGTCGTGCGTTAACACGACAGAGTGTCATTATGTCATGACATTTAATGCGCCAACTCACGATTTAGCATAACAAATAATAGACGTGTTACATTTTGTAACGAATGCAGAGTATGGAATGTTTCCGCATGGATGTAAAGTGTAAACCGATGGACATCTCTAGCGTTCCATAATTGCGCGTTTAAATTCTTTAAATAATCAAGTGTTTGTGTTGTTATTATAGAATTTGCATACGAATTGACATACAATGTCAATTGACACATGTCTGCTGTTCGATGAAGACTTAGTTGTTTGTTTGTTTGTAATAAATTAACTGTTTATTTATTTATTTATTTAAATAATATGGGAGACTTACAGCTAAAACAAACAGATCAAGAACAGTACATAAATCAGAAAGCCAATAACAGGCAGGTCTCCACTTTTAAAAAACAGAAAAAAAAAGAACCTAAATTCTAAGGACATTCACACTCGGTTACTAAGTAAACAGCATAATTGCTATGCTGCTTGCACTGCATAACTACCATCATAACATTTTTTAGTTAAAAAAGTTACGGCTTAAGCACTTCCTGGCTGACGACACACTAGTCAGGAACGGATCTATATCATACTGTTTACAAAGCTTATTAAAGCTTATTAAATTAACTGTTGTGTTGTAACTTGTTGTTTTGATTTAAAACCTTAGTTGTTTAGTCCTTTTATGGTTTTAAGAGCAATGGTGGCCCAGTGGTATAACGGCCCTAAGTTACGAGTTGTAGGTCGTGGGTTCGAACTCAGGCAGGCGCTTTACTTTGTGTAAATAATTTCATACCACTGCTCTCAAAACGGTGAAAGAAAACATCGTAAGGAAACCGGCATGTCAAAGAACAAAAAATTCGAAGACATGTGATATCTACCAACCCGCACTAGGACGCGTGGTAGATAGCCCACTCCCTCTCGAAGAGAGGAGGCCTGTGTCCCAGCAGTGGGGAACATTATTGGCTGATTATGCTATATATGGTTGTAGTCATAGTTGGAGGCTAAACTTTTCGTGTAACTACAGTTTGCAAATTTTCCCAACTTTACCTTTCCAGTTTTCCGCTTTCAAGTAGACTCAGTTTTATTTTTAACCTATAAAATATTATCGCTTGAAGAACAGCAATAAATACCTAATCTACTTTAAAATTGAACTTGAAAGTTTAGAGTTTAAAATAAGTTTTAGTTTCTCTTGTTCTCTTACATAACGGCCTGGCAACGTGACCCTATGCGTTTATAGAGCAAAGACTACCTAATGCTTTGTCATTATAATATTCTACTACCTTAATTTAAGCCCCGTTTGCCCCACCATGTTTTTGATAAAAACAACAAGAACTTTGACGCTTTTACTAGTTTATTTATTTACTTTATTTTTTAACATAAAACGGCCATTAGTCGGTAACTAATGGCCATTTTATTTATTTATTTACTAGCTTTTGCCAGCGGCTTCGCCCGCGTGTATGTCGGAAATTATCCCACGAGAACCTTCTACCGGGATGAAAAGTATCCTATGTCTTAATCCAGGTTATAAACTATCTGTATACCAAATTTCATCCAAATTCGTTCAGCCGTTTTTGCGTGATTGAGTAACAAACATCCAAACATACAAACTTTTACATTTATAATATTTAGGATTTAATTGACCAACTTATACTAACAGTTTAAGTACTACACATTTAAGTTATTAATTATATGTCTAATAAAACATACATTTAAACAAGATAAAATATAACATACCATTACGTATGTTAAAAAATTACTAATTGCACAGTCTATCTATACATCATACAATCATCCGACGAGAGCCCGAGCTGCTTACGTAGTTCGCCGAACTTCGTATGCAGCTCGGGCTTCGTCGGACGACTGTATGATGTATTATAGTACGAGTATGTGCTAATAGTCACAGTCAAAGTCAAAATTGCTACACTCATCTCACATAACTCCAGAGTCCTGACATACTGACATGATCGTCTTCCATTATAAGCTGATCTTGCATTGTATAGGATTTCCTTACAGTGAGAGGTCAGTGTAAACTGGAAATGTATAGCTTGATGTGTAGACGTGTGTACATCTGAGGGGCAATTCCCGTATTTTTATAACAACGTTCGCAATCTCATCTGTCTCAATCTGTCAAAATTGTATAGAGTTTGCCTACATTTTTGACATTTGATTGTCGCTGGCTGACATTGCGACTTGGAATTTGAACGTTTTTAATTACGAGAATTGGCCCTCTGTTGTGATGCGACTGGGGCGCTAGTTTTAGCACAGAATACATAACAGTAAGTTTTAGTACCTATAATTCAAGAATTTGATATTATTTTAATAGAAAACCCTCTTAAAGGATAATGACTAGGTACATTTAGATACAAAGGAGGAACTTCAATCTCAACACTGTATTATGGTAATATTATGCTTCTAATAATACTTAAATGTTCGCTACAATCCTAATTCATAACATTAGATTTAGACAGAGCTTGGTAAGTACATTTTAGTTTTATCTGGCAGATAGCTAGGTGGACCGGCGCCAGATAACTGGCTAAGAAATTATTCGGGAATTAAAATCTGAGTTTCAGGTTTCGCTGCCTGGTTTTTGCTTCCTAAATAAAACATTATTTTTTGAGTTACGGATTGTGTTGTTACCGTCACTGATAAGAATATTGCTGTCGTTTCTTCATAAAGAAGGATTCAGGTATTTACTATGTATATTCCTTAATTTGCTATACCTATGAGAGGGAGCAAAAACAAAACTTTTAAAGTTTGACTAAAATCAATGAACAAAAAAAAAAACAAAAAAAAAATATGAATGATGATGATGATGATGATGAATGATGTTGATGAATGAATGAATCGCATTTTTGAAGTATGTATTTATGTCTTCAGGTGACACAATATACTAATTTATAAACCCAAAACCCCCAGGGGGCGGGGGGTGGGGTTAGTTGCGAACTCCGTAGGTTCACAACTACTTAGGAAGATTTTTTTAAATGTTTTTTACGTTTATATATATAATACATATATAAGTTTATATACCTTTTATGTAAAGGGTTTTTCCTTATGCACACATGGGGTGCAGAAAGCCTTCAAGGAGTTAAGACGCAGTTATATCCCAATGCCACCTTGAGTTACTTTAAATTATAGGTTAGAAAAGCAGTCATTTGTTTTATCGTGTTTAGATAACGATACTTACCCGTCACATCTATGAAGTTTGCAAGCTAATTTAATTTGAACCTGAATTTATAAGATATATCTATTACACGAAATCTCTTAAGGGGTCATTACACTCATCATTATGAACAACTTTTACTATGGGACCAAACCTGAAATTGCGAAAAAAAAATGAACTGCTCCCTACATTTTGACGAGTTTGATATTGTGTAGATAAATGTACTGAACAACTGAATTTTTTTTTCGCGATTTCAGGTTTGGTCCCATAGTAAAAGTTGTTCATAATGATGAATACAATGACCCCTTAAGAGATTTCGTGTATGAATAGATATAACTTATATATAGAAACATACGAAAGAAGAACACAGTAAACAAATAAATTGGGATAATAACAGGAATGTGATAGAGATGATTTATAAAATTACTCCTAAACCTAGAAATTCCCAAGGAAACAATACACTTCTGGAAACAAGCAACAACACAATATGGCTGCAAACAAAATCCGCATAGCACATACATTTCGCGGTGAGCTGCGTACGATCCGCCGAACAATTTACTATCCATCTGTCCGTTGGAGATCGCACTAAGACGATGGCTGATAACCGAATAAACACAGTGACTCATCCGTCCATCCATATGTCGGTGTGCTAGCGTGAAACACACCGGGTCCATTGCACTTGAGATTACAAGTCTATCCCGCGTTCTTAATTTAGTTTCCAAACAGGTAAACAAATATGATTGTGTTTTTATAAAAATTACATTAACATCTTTATCATTCTTTTGCCCATAACCATACGAAAGTTACTCCGTATCGGTCTGTATGGCTGTCTGTTACCTTTTCACGCCTAAACCACTGAACGGATTTCGATAAAATTTGGGAAGGTAATAATAGATGGCATCCTGGGGAAGGACATTTTTGTCTCAAAAATAATCCTTCAGGGGGTGATATAGGGGATAAAAGTTTGTATGGGAGCATTGCTTAATTTAAGGATATGAAAAAGTTGAGAGGTGTCAAGGGACACCCGGATGGAACGAAGTTCCTTTCGATTAATTAGTGAAGGAATTGTAATAAAATTTTATTTTTTTTTAAGTTATAATAATGAAAATATCTGGCTTGCTTTCTATAAGAGAGAGAGAGAGAGAGAGACAGACAGAGAAACATGCGCACGTCGCACAGTTTACAATAGCTTACTATAGCAAAAAGTGTCGTTACAACTTTTCGTGAGAATTTTTTCCGTCTAGCCCCCTTTCACAACGCGCGATAAGGAACTTCGTTCCAAAAATACTAATATTATAAATTCACTTGGGTCCGACATTCACGCGGGCGAAGCTTCGGGCAGAAACTAGTCCCAATATACAGCAACGGTCGGTGCAACATGTAATTTTTTTAACACATTTCTCTATTAGTTGTAATTTTGTTGTTATTAGTCGCTCTCTTTCTGGTCATGTCATCTTTCACACCGTCCATCCATAAAAAAAAAAACTTTTTTACAAAAAAATACAACCGACTTCCAAAAACAACACTACAAAGTGAAAAATAACTTTAATTTCGGAAGTCGGTGTCTAGTTAAATGTATTTTCGTTTTTTGCCACCGACTTCCGAAATTAAAGTTATTTTTCACTTTGTAGTGTTGTTTTTGTAAGTCGGTTGTATTTTTTTGTAAAAAAGTTTTTATTTTTCACTTTTTAGTTGTGTACCTACCCCACACAAATTCTAATACCACTACCTGCAAAACAAACTAGAACATCAAAATCTGCAATCTGCCTAGCCTTTTCCCAACTATGTTGGGGTCGGCTTCCAGTCTAACCGGATGCAGCTGAATACCATTATTTTACATGGAGCGACTGCCTATCTGACCTCCACAACCCATTAACTGGGTAATACGATACCCCTTGGTAAGACTGATTGTCAGACTTTCGGGCTTCTGACTACCCGTAACGACTGTCAAAGATCCACGAATGACAGCCGGGACCAACGGCTTAACGTGCTTTCCGAGGCACGGAGGAGTCTCGGTATGTAAAGATGGTCACCCATCCACGGACCAACCCCGGCAAGCGTAGCTTAACCTGATGGATCGACCCGTGCGGCTGTTATTACTTAGCCACGAGCTCCTCATCATCATATAAACATCATCCATATAAAAGTGGGGAAAAAATACGTATTATTGAAGCTAACTCAAAAAGTACTGAAGCAAAGTTAATCAATTTTATATGGGACCAACTGTGAAACCCTCTCGAATAAAACAAAAAAAAATCCAAATCGGTCCAGTCATCTTCGAGTAATCGGGGAACATACATAAAAAAAAAAAAAAAAGGTTCCGACGAATTGAGAACCTCCTCCTTTTTGAAGTCGGTTAAAAATAACTATAATACCTGCACAAAAGTTCATAATTTGCGCAAAAACTTTTTCAATAGTACTAGTCATTCTGAAATCAACTTAATTAACACGTCATACAGTTGATTCCTATTTGTGTAAGTACAAATAACATCAATTGGAAACAACGATTTGAATATAGAATACCTAGTTAGATGCACTGTGTTTGGAACAGAAAAAAAAATGACCTAATAGATGTAAATAGATGCTGGATTACGTTTCGGATCGTGTCATCATTGATGGAAATTGAATGAATGAAGTCTGTAATGTACTCGTAACTGATATTGGGTAATATTAATTGCGTGGGTTCGTTGTAGTCCTGAAAGATGATTTATCTGTAAGGTTTTCAATAGTATAGAGAAATACACAATATTCCAAACAAGTGACTTTAAAATTGCTCTTAAATATTTGGGCCCTCGATGATAAGAATGAACGGTACTTAGAATCCAGTAGGTTAAGGGGGATGCGTTGTGGTAGCCCGCGAAATTCGTTTTTTTTTTGGGTTTTTTGCAATTCGCAGGTCCGTGTCAGGTTATATCTTGATCAAAATATGATACGCGGGAACAAAACATATGTATTTACATCATTTTAATCATAAAAATCACCAATACATCTCTCTAAGTAAGATTTCGTGCAGAGTCGTTAGATTTCGTTAGTTCGACGAATCTGCACGAAATCTAACTTAGAGAGATGTATTGATGATTTTTATGATTAAAATTATGTAAATACATATGTTTTATTCCCGCGTATCAAATTTTGATCACAATACAACCTGACACGGACCTGCAAATTGCATAAAACGCAAGAAAATTTTTATTTCGCGGACTATCACATCCTCCTTAAGTTCAAGTGTTTTATTTAGCCTCATCTGGCTACAGTGGAAGCTCATTCTGCTATTATTTGTTAAAAGAAGGCAACAAATGAAAGTCATAATAAATCATCATCATCATTCTCCTGCCCTTATCCCAATTTATTTGGGGCAACATGTCTTTTTCTTCCATACTTCTCTATTAGTCGTCATCTCGGTAGTCAGCGTCTTCCTAACCAAATCATCTATCACACAGTCCATCCATAATTTCTTTGGTTTTCACCTATATAGCCATCCACATTCATAATCAAATTTTCCTCACGACATTTTCCTCATTCCTCCGCGTCACATGCCCATATCATGACAACCGATTCCCACACAACTTTTCAGTCACCGGTGCCTCTTTCAAACTGGTAACAAATAAATACCTATCTATTCTAAAACCTCAATAATAAAAATCACAGGCCATCACAAAAAAAAATAAGATAAAACGAGGAAAAAGATCTTAAAAAAAAATACGTAGATATACCGCATCGCACAATGGACACGTACACCAGACGCACGTCATAATGCACGCAACGAAATTTGGCAGGAGAGCTACTGTTATCAGACCGCCTGTACGATTTATACCTCTAATCTGTTCCCCAATACACCCCGTTTGCGAGATATGCACACAGTATGCTAGTGAACATATTATCATATTGCCATCGTCAAAGATAACAGTGAATATATGGGCCCTGATTCACCGGTTCCGGGCTTTCGGTAATGGCCCTGAACTGGCCGTTGTTTAGATTGTAGCCATGATTTCGTATTATCAGATATGGCTATTATTATCAGGAATGCAGCATTATTTCAGCAGGGATTATGTATGATTCATTTTAGTTTATATAGATGTTCACTTTTTTAACCGACTTCAAAAAAGGAGGTATACGTATGTATGTATGTATGTATGTATGTATGTATGTTTTTTTGTCCGCGATTATCTCAAAAACTCATGAACCAATTATGATAATTCTATCACTATCATGATCAAATACATTCAGAAAGGTTTTAGTATATAATACATTATGTAATTATTCTTATGTACGAAGTTATAAGCATAAGTTCAATGTATCTCCGGCGTTTCTAAGCGGATTTTGATGATTCTTCTTTAAGTTCGACATGGGCTTACCTATGTAATTGTATATTCAACTAAAAATGGAAAAATAAAAATAAAAACCGACTTCAAAACTAAAAACAAATAAAATAACTTCATAGAACACTTAACAGCTTCTGGATTCGGTGTCTTCAATTCTTCAATGCACTTTAGCTTGACACCATCGAGATATAAGTACTAATAGTACTTATATCTCGATGCTTGACACCGACTTCGGAAGCTGTTAAGTGTTTTATGAAAGTTATTTGTTTTTGGTTTTGAAGTCGGTTTTTACTTTTTTAAATTAATTTTATTAATAGTTCGTGCAATAACGGATACTGGATTGTGCAAATTGTATGTAGTGTGGAGGATTATTTGACGAAATGAGTTAATCTAGTATAGCTCTTGCTGCCGCCAGAAGAGCAGAATCGCAAACATTAATATAAAATTCCATAAAACTACAGACGTACTAAACCCCACATAGATGCATTATTACACGTTAACCTTTGATACATAAAGTCACTTCCTACTTCAATTGAAGGAATATTTTTGCTTACTGCACTAAAATCACAACAGAATTCCATACGGGAAATCCCCTTAAGTACCCGTACTTCTTTTTCTTAGTCATTTGTCACTCAGGAATAATTTCAACATTCAACTGAAAGCAGTTCTGTGAAGTTCATGCACTATTTATTATAAATTATAAGAATAAGTAAGGCGCGTTTATACATTATGTATTTAATTACCGCCTTTGATTTAAAATGTAAACTTGCAGTACATGAAACATGTACATATGTATTTATTTATTTATTTATTCTTCTTACAAGTATAAAGCCTAATTGATGTATTTTATTGGATTATTATTACCTATTAATTGCAGATTACGGTTCTGAGGAAAATGAGAGTACAGCTACATATTATGTTGGTGTTATCCTTGTAATAATAAATCTGTCATTTATCACGACTTGTCAGAAGAAAATAACTTACATAGTCAGCCTATAATAAAAAAACCGGCCAAGTGTGTGTCGGACCACGCACAATGAAGGGTTCCGTAGTTGGGATGAATTATTCCAAGAACAAACTTAACATTGTAGTTGAAAAACATGTTCTTCTGTACATTCCAACTGTAAATGTAAGTTTGTACTCACAATATTGAGAGATTTACCATGTTATTTTAAGACCACAGACTTCTTATACGTTTTCCTGTAATCTAATGGTCAATGTCATTGTCATGGTGGGGAATGGTCAATTTTCGTATATTTTCTTAAATAACTTTAAAACAATTATTTTTTAAATGATAAAAAAAAATATATTTGAGACCCTCATAGTAATTCCTTCCATTTGATATGAAACACGGTATAGTTTGCAAAACTTTTTTTTAATTTTCTTATTTGCCCCCCAAACGTGACCCCCATATTCAAAATTCATTTATTTACTTTACCCGTCCGTGTTTAGGTCACAGAAATTCATATGTGTACCAAATTTCAACTTAATCGGTCCATTAGATTCGGAGCAAATTGGCTGTGACAGACGGACAGTCAGACAGACAGACACACGAGTGATCCTATAAGGGTTCCGTTTTATCCTTTTGAGGTACGGAACCCTAAAAATAAAAAAGTGTGAAATAAAGTTTTTATTTATTTATTTTTATAATGTTCCCGCTGCTGGGACACAAGCCTCCTCTCGGTTAGAGGGAGTGGGCCGCGGGCCCAGTGCCTGTCACATGACTTCGAATTTTTGGTTATAGGACATGCCGGTTTCCTCACGATGTTTTCCTTCACCGTTTTGAGAGCAGTGGTTATGAAATAATTTACATAAAGTAAAGCGCCTGTCCGGGTTCGAATCTATGACCCACCTCGTAAGTCGCGACAGTTACCACTGGGCCACCACTGCTCATAAATTATTTTCTTTTTTCAGCAGAAAATAACTAAAGTACCTAATTTTGTTTTGGAACCAAACTGACTCCACAGGCAGGTATTGAGATGTTGCTTTATTGAAAGCACTTTGGTAAACACAAAGGGTGTGAAAATTAAGAAACATAATGTAGACATTAGGTAAGCACAGGACCTACAAACCATGATCTAAATTCTACATACACTAGATATGAGCGCCGCGCCGGGCGGCGCGCCGCCCGCCGTCGCCGTGAGTTCAAGTCGACGCGTCGCCGCCGAGTGCAGCATGCGGTGCGCCGTCGCGGCTACTCACAACTTGCTTTCTCGCTCGCACGCGCGGCCCGACCGCGTTAGTTCGCCTAGTCGTTTCGGCACACTCGTCGCTTACGCAGTCGAGTTCAATATTTTACCGAGTAAACGTGTATTATTGTGTTGTGTTAACGATGGCAGCAACTTCCGAGATGAGATGAGAGAGAAATGATTATTTTTCAGTAAACGTGATCTCCAATTATTATTTAGAAGACTGTAAAATTGTAATTAATAAATACGTTCCTTTATAAAGCTTTTTTTGGTAATAACAATATGGTTTTCTTTATGTTATTTTTAAGAAAACTCCCTGATAAAAAAAAAAACTCAGGCCCACGACCGGCCACGCCACGCCGCCGCGACGCCGCCGCCGCTGTGGAAATTAACAGGCCACGCCGCCGCCGTGGAATTGGCCATCGGCGCTCATATCTAACATACACACATAAACCCACGCCTTCTCCTCATAGGGGTAGGCGGAAACTACAGAACGCCATCTGCTATGATCCTTACATACTTCTTTTGCTTCGCTTATGTTTATTTCGTACTTCTGCGTGGCTATTGCGTAACACACTATCAATAGGAATCGGTTTCATGTTGACAATTCAACAACATTCATCTCGTTATTTACGTTGTCGAGCAGACAAGTTATTCGAACATATGAAGCAATGGATTAGCAATTTGCTTCAAAATTACTCAGATTCCGACAGATATTGTGTTACGTAATTAGGACGCTGGTCGACGCACGCCGGTTGCGAGTACTACGCACTAATTGTCCTTTTTGAAGAACATCACCAATGAGATCCTTCTCGGAGTTTCCACTCCACTCGGCCTTGTGAATACCTTTTGTTAGTCGCCTTTGATCTAAGTTCTAGTTTCTGTTAAACTATAGGCATAACTATGTATATAACTAAACCTGATACATAGAACGAAACGAAAGCACAAGAAATAACGTTCAAACAACGGAAACTGTAAACTAATTGCATACAATTTATTGGCACTTAGTTGAACATAAATGATGCAAGTTTTGTCTTAAATCTACATTACGCATTATCATAATGTTTCATTTTTAAAGCATATCGTACACACGGCTACACATCAAGCTATACATTTCCACTTTACGCTGACCTCTCATTGTAAAGAAATCCTAGACAATGCGAGATCAGCTTATACTGGAAATTATAGCTTGATCTGTAACTGTGCGTACGTACATAAAGAAAATTAATTACGACCTTAATCGTATTAAAATCAATTAAACTTTTAAATTATCCTTTTTTAATCTGATTTTATCTCGAATTTACAACATTACTAAAGACCATTTTTTATTAATAAATGTCATTGGCAGGAAGAAAGCCTTATCTCGAGGAAAAATTCTTGAACCAAATGCATAAATAAATTATCATAATTATTATCATTGAAAAAATCTAACCTAGAGTGGCCATAAGAATTAAGTGCGTCAAGCCCACCTCAGCGTCAGTCACACCCCGAAACGATCAATTGCTATTGTAATTTTTTACGTGATTGATACATGTTCAATTTGCGCATCAATGCAAATTGATATACCAGATGCAATTGAAGCGATTGACAATAATAATCGAAAAATAACTGTTTTTCTCTTGTTTGGTTCAAAGAATACCGTTCGCTGACGTAGCCATTAAGTCCTCACATGTGCAGGTGAACATGAAATCGGCTATTAACAAACATGAACCGACTTCAATAACCAGTCGTGAAGGAAAACTCCAATATGATGGTTGGCAAACAGTTTTGATCACAGTACCTTTGCGGTCGCATTTCAAAGGAGGGATGCAAAGACCTATATTTAAAGGAAGGAACGGGATGGGGATGTTGTATTACTTTTACGCCTTTGTATCTGTAACTGGGGCCGTACGCTTGTCCAACACCCCAAGGATTCTTCTCTAATATACGAGTACATTATTGTGAATGTTGTTCTTAAAAAATCATCAGATTTGATCAATATTTAAATTCCGAACTCGGTGATCAACAAAGGTATCATTAGTCGATTATTCAATCGGATCGAATGGATCGATTGCGACATATCTGTCACTCAAGCGCAGGCGGCTGTTGAACAGTTCGGCACGTTTGTGGCCGGCGAGTTTTTGTGCAGTGAAGTCATAACCCATAATATCGTCCTTGTTAAGGGGAACACCTCATAACTAATAATCGTGAGAAGATATACAGAATACAGTGTACCAGAAAGGTCAGATCATATTTAAGGGTGTGGTATAGACCATCAACCTGAACAACTGTCTCCATGACACCAACATCGTGATCGCGAAAAAGTTATCAGCTGTCCCATACAACACTTCTATACTACTAGACTCAAATATATGGGACGACTGATTGTTTTTTCGCGATTAAGATGTTGGTGGAATGGAGAAAGTTGTTCAGTTTGAGGGTCTGGGTCCCTTAATTAGATCAAGGCTGAATTTAGTGCTACACAGACGGTCCGTACGGATGACGAAATCAACTATTGCGTTGCGTTTAGTAGTGCACTGCTTGCGGACAGTCTGATTTATATACGATACCTCCGGAGGTCCGAGGAGGACGTCCGTACGGAGCGTCCGTGTAGCACTAAATCCAGCCTACCCAACACTTTCGCTAAACTTCTATTGTGTCTCGTTTATCGTCCGCTAACCGATTAAATATAAACACACCTTTCTGATCCATGCTGTATTCGTATGACACATAATAATTATTGGTAGTTTTACATATTTGGACAATAAAAAGCGTGTCACATTGAGATTGAATTCATGCTTCTGTTAAGACATCACGCTTAGCCAAATGTGATGTTTTGAAGTTTTTGCGGCCATATGTTTCAATTTGTCGACCCCCTTTTTTTTTGTGGATGGGAAATTGTCAAATGACTTCTCCTGCTCTGGGCGGAGCGGGAGGGCGTGTCAGACTTTTACTGACTAAAACCCACCCGTGTTCCTTCAGTTGCCCGTGCCAGGGCCTCGGTATCTCTTTCGAATTACCCGCGACCCCGGCGGCATCGGCCCTATTGGACCCTATTGGACCCCGTCACTGCTGACATCTCTTTGAGGCGCGCGTGGAACACAACGTGCCGACCCCCTTGATATGCAATTAACTGCTGTTATACTATCTTATGTTAAATAAATAAAAAGAGAAGTCCTGACTGACTGACTGACTGACTCATCAACGCCCAGCCCAAACCCTTGAACCTAGACAGCTGAAGTTTTGCACAGAGTTTTCCTTTGTAATGTAGACAAGGAATGAGGAAGGATTTCCCGGTAGCACGTTCCCGTGGGATATTTTTCGACATCCAAGCGGGCGAAGCCCCAGGCAAAAGCTAGTGTTAAATAAAAATGTGTTGCTAAGCGCAAAACTCAAGAACGGCTGGACCAACTCGGCATTTTTTTTTAAATATTCGTTGAAGTCCATGAAAAGTTTTTATGAAAAGAAAAATTGGAAAAGTTGCCGGGAAAATTGGAAAAATCTGGAAAACTGAAAGTGCATTTTCTATGGGAATTTGTTATGAATTATTGAAATTTGGAGAGGACAACGTCTGCCGGATCAGCTGGTAAACAAATAAATAAACTATTCACAGTCAGTAATAAGGAACTAATAATAAACACGTTTTGGAAAATTCTCCTTAATTTTCATAAAAACTTAAAAGCAGACATGTGATGCAATGTTCATCAGACAAATATCTTTATGGACTATTGTTTAACTATTCCCACGGCTACTGCAGACAGCGTAAAAATTAAAGTCATTTAAAATAATAAAGTTACCTAATGCCTACAAACTTGATTAGGTAAATTCTTCACCTACATTGAAAGGGAAAAATTATTAGACATAGGTAGCCTAGGCAGGAAATCATACGCCTCTTCTAGTATCCGCAGTCGGTTAGAAAGGCGTACCATTTAGCTGACCCGCCAGACGTTGTCCTGTTAAAATTTCAATTTCTTTTTTTTTTATTTTATTAGAGCAAACAATACAAAAAAAATATATTCAAATCGGTGAAGCCGTTTTTTAATTAATTAATTAAGTCATTTCATTTCACATATAAGATAGATACTAACTGCCTCTTAAATAAAAACTAGTTTATTCCCTAACACTACAGTTAACCGATACCAGTCAATAATAATTACCATTTGATGCGAGATAAGGTGCGCGTGAGTGACGGGCATGCTAGCTTAGAACGCACAACTGTGACATATATCACAAATTCAGTCTAAAATCTCTTAGAAAAATGTGACAAGATTGGCAACAGTAACTCGACATTATGTCACGCGCGTGAGTATGTCTGTTAAGATTAACACACACCTTTCAAGACAAATTATGTTTTAAATTATTTTGACGTAACATTTTTGTGGTGTTATTTATACTGCGTTTTTTGCACGAGATTGTCATAGATAGTTTGCTGCAGGATTAGAATAATATTTTGCTTAGTTACTGTTGCCAACTATTTCACTCGATCCTATGGAAACTATTGTATTTATCCGGGTAAGGGCTGATTGTTCAATAGGTTGATAACTTTTACCTGAAGAATACATGTGACAGTTTGACATATTTTCCATACAAAAGCTGTCAAACCGCCATATTTATTCCTCTGATAAAAATTATCTGACTATTGAACAATCAGCCCTAAGAGTAAAAAGTATAGTAGTAAAGTAAAAAGAAAAGTATTACATATACTTTTCTTTTTACTTTAGTATACTTAGTAGGGATCATAGTCGAAATGAAATGAAATTATGTTTATTTCTGTAAGTACTTTGATTTTTGAAGACATTTTTACACTTCTTTTTTATGGTCAATATTTTAAAGCTAGATGGCACGTGTGAGCCAAATTATATCCAAATCCATTCAGGGTGTGTTTGAGTTACTTACAAACATCCAAACTTTCTTGTACCGTTTATGAGTAGGTAATGAACTTACACTGGAAAATAGACATGAAAAACAAATAGTCATGACACCTAATAGATTGCACGTGGAATATTCTTTCCCGAGTAACATCTATGACGAAAGATCACATCAAGTAGGTACCTACCTATCGGCATCACATGTTATGACTAAGACATGTAATTGTAATAATCGTCCAGTCACGGTACTTAATTCATCATAAAGTTCCCATTGCCCTAGGTTATGAAAAGTCCTAATAAGCTTAACAGGTTTTTAAAAAATTTCCTCAATTGCAAAGACATTTGTGCGAATCTTTACGTCAGCAGGTAATCGGACTTAAATATTATTATCAAATATTTATTCTTTTTTTTTTACGTATCATTAGGATTAATTTGTTCTTGTTGTATTTCTTATAAAAGTATTATTTTTCCACTTTTTATTACAAGGCTGTTTATGTTTGTTGTCATTTCATAGTGTCACAACACACCGGGGTCGCGGGTAGTTCGAAAGAGATACCAAGGCCCTGGCACGGGCAACTGAAGGATCATGGGTGGGTTTTAGCCAGTAAAAGTCTGACACGCCCTCCCGCTCTGCCCAGAGCGGGAGAAGTCATTTGATGATTTCTCATCGACAAAAAAAAAAAAAAAAAAAAAGTGTCACAACACAGAGCAGAGGCAATGTAGAGTTGTAACGTAACGTGAGTTGTAAAGTTGTAAAATTGAAATTCTCTCTGGACAATCAATTAAAATTGAATACGAGGCTTTTGCTCACATTGTTTTTTGTGTAATTTGTAATTTTTTATAATGTGCGTTTTATTTGTGCAGAATAAACAGGTTTCCTTTCTTCTTTCTTCT
Source organism: Cosmia pyralina (assembly GCA_946251885.1). NCBI lineage: Eukaryota > Metazoa > Arthropoda > Insecta > Lepidoptera > Noctuidae > Cosmia > Cosmia pyralina. The sequence continues at coordinate 22,905,546 of OX276346.1, forward strand.
AGGAACATACGATATGTCATATTTGGAGATCCACTTAGAAGCCGCCAGGAATAATCATGATCGCGAGTTTTTTTTACTCTTACCGTTTGGTAAGAGTAAACAACACCTGCCAAATATGTAGATAATATCTACAACAGACGACACACGATCACGATACAAATATTTCTAAAGAAATCATAGGCACAATTGAACACAACTTGGCAGCAGTTGCACGAGTTCTGTAAATGTCCATTATAAATCTCACAGGAATCGAATTCCATCCGGAATTCAAATCCTCGGGTGTAAAATAAAGATCGTGTTACGTAAAAAGTGTACAGCTGCTGCCAAAACAACGCCCTCACGTAACTTAGATATAAGTAAAATGTTTACATGCTGCAGAATACATGACAAATTAAAATTATCAGCCCACTCACTATACATCAACCGCTGCTGTTACAAATCCGCCTACCATCTCCGCTGGAATTGAACCCACACCCACCTACATTATGCTGAATGTTGATATCTCAAACTTGAAAACGAACAGGAAAACATGGGAGATAAGAAACTTAACATCGAACAGTAAACTGACCGTGACTACTCTAACGAAAGTTTCTTATCCAGACTTTTGTAATCCGCGATCACGCTGACCGACCATTTTTGGGAGTGACATCATAACATTGTTTTTCACCATAAATGACGGCATATTAAATTAACACGTGTACACAATCTAAAAGAGAGCACTTTAACGTTTTTTGTTGATGTTTTTATGATCGAATAATTTGAGAGTCGCAAAAAATAATCGAATGTGGTTCTATGAGTCAATGTCGGGAAAACTACTGGGTTTGGGCGCGACAAGAACGCAGACGAAACATATTATTTTAACGGAGATTTTTATTACCTAATCGTGATGGCATAACGGTGACTTATGATTGTCACTTGCGTGGCCGCTTTCAGATTTTTTTTTTTCGCTAATTCATTAATCAATCTTAATAGGATTTTTTTATCGTTGTTTTTTTATAAAATCAGCGCAGCAACCACAATCGGTTCGAGACGCAAAAAGGATTGGTTGGAATAGTTTTATCACATTTTAATAACGTTAAGTCTTTATATTAATATAACTTTTATAAAAGATAATTGGACATAAAAACCGTTTATGTTTTTAGGGTTCCGTACCAAAATTGTATCTAATAAAAAAGAACCCTTATGGTGCGACTCTGTCTATATGTCTGTCTGTCTGTCACAGCTGGATATCTCAAGAACTACTTATGCTATCAACTTCTAATTTGGAACAGTTTTAGTTGACGTTTGCCCAACTATTTTGCAAATAAGAAAGAAATAAAAATATATGTTTCAGTCCCGAAAGGGGGTCTTAAAAATTTTAAGTGCTAGAGCATGTAGGGTGTCATATGAAAGCGCGCTGTTTGCACATTCTCAAACATTTGACTCGAGATTAAATTCGTTTTTTAATTCGCTTTTTTGGCCTCACTCTCAGTGTTCCGCGCGGTCTATCTGCCTTTCTTCTATAATCTGAGTCATCTACCCTGTTGAAAGTCGTTGTAGAAATGCGAAACACTTCGAAAGCGTTTGGACTTACATATGCCCTCAGGTGGATTCCATGATTCCATGTGGATTCCAAAGACAAATGAAGAGCTAATAAAAAATCAGACAAACTGACTACTCCGTTACCTAGAAGGCTGATTGACACAACACCGCTGCACCGGCCAACTACGTACATACTTATATATTTACTTGTAAAACACCAACGATATCATAACTCAAGAAATTAGTAACTTATCTAAATTATTGATTTATGTTTATTATTATTGAATAATACTAGGTTAGACAAGTTTGTCGGTCGCATAATTAATGGACTTAAAAGCTCCAGCTATCTAACTTATTAATTTTAAGAGCTAAACTGCGCAGGCGATGGTGAGACGAATTTGAATCGAATTCAAGAAAGAATCCTAACCTGACATAATTTGTACCTACTCATTCGTTTATTTTAACTGCATTGCAATTTTATCTTATTGTAATCAATTCTGTAACAATATTATGACATTTTATTTTTATTGTATTTTATTTTAAATTTGATTTGATGTAATATGGGTTTTATCTGAATCAAATGAACTTTATTATATTTACTGTACAACCTTACTCCGGTTCTGAGACCATTTAAAACACATAGTGGGACTCCGGTTTTCATACAGGTTCGACAAGAAAGTCAACAACCCAATAAATCTCAATAATTTGACTTTAAACGGTGGTAATTGATAATTTGACCCAATTCCCTGAGTGCTGTCCCATGTTGGTAGGTTAGCAGTCTTGTAACATGCACTAAACATGCTAAATTATCATCGTAACTTAGCGTGTACAATGGCGCCACCGTAGTTTATATGAAAATAACTTTAATCCGGACAAAGGAGTAACAAGCCTCGATACAATAATTTAAATGGTTACTAGTCGTTCACAACACTCCTGTTTTCCTTAAAATGGGGAGTGGATGTGTAATGGTGTACGAGAGACAAAAGAGATTAGTATGTAGGTAGCTAACTAACTACTACAGCGCTTTATAGCAAGTTGGGCCTATCAGAATATAGCTTAGTCCAATAATCATGACTTGTACCTACTTAAGGCGATGACATGACATCGATGCGGAATGTCCTTTTGTTTTTGTATTTATTTGTATAGTTGAGGAGCTCGTGGCTAAGTAATAACAGCCGCACGGGTCAATCCATCAGGTTAAGCTACGCTTGCCGGGGTTGGTCCGTGGATGAGTGACCATTTTTACATACCGAGACTCCTCCGTGCCTCGGAAAGCACGTTAAGCCGTTGGTCCCGGCTATCATTCGTGGATCTTTGACAGTCGTTACGGGTCGTCAGAAGCCCGAAAGTCTGACAATCAGTCTTACCAAGGGGTATCGTATTACCCAGTTAATGGGTTGTGGAGGTCAGATAGGCAGTCGCTCCATGTAAAATAATGGTATTCAGCTGCATCCGGTTAGACTGGAAGCCGACCCCAACATAGTCGGGAAAAGGCTAGGCAGATTGATTGTATAGTTAGTTAGTTAGTCATTTACTATACCTAGTGTAAATAGTGTTAACTTGTATATTGTTAACCACAAAAATAAAGAACATTAATTACTTAAGGCGACGATAAACGACTTTTAATAATTTTAAATTGAAGATCACGTCTAAACGAGCTGTGTTAATGATTTAAAAAAATATAATAATATGTTTATTTTTTTTTATTTTTTTTTTTATTTATTTAACGTTTATACAAAAGAATACAGGATTAAATTATATAGCAACCAAAAACCACTAAGGTTTAAACTTGTGCTATCACGAGTCTATCTCAAAATCGAACTATACAATGATGCATGTTAAATTAGAGCATGTTCTTAATAACGTAACATGTGAATATTTTAGATTATGTTTTCATTACATGGTGTACCTAATTAATTTATAAAGTTATGTCTAACGTGGATAAAAAGCTGAGAATCACGCAAAAACTATCAAGCGTATTTTTATGAAACCTTGACAATTTTAAAGATAATTTTATTATGTATGTTTTAGTATAAGTATTTTAATTCAACACTTTTTGTTAATTAAAACTGATAGTTTAAGTGACTGCACTAGCGTCGGTTGATGACTCCAAAAAAAAACGTCATCAAATTAATTTATTTTATCATGTTTAGATATCGAAACCCATCACGTCTGCGAAGTTTCGCTAGCTAATTTAATTTGATCCTGTAGTTCCAACTCAACTAACAAAACGGCATTCAGCTCAACAGAAACCTTACTGACATTTACAAAGTACAAAAGTACTGTAGACCAACACCATACCAACTTAAATTAAGTTCAATAGAAAGTTCAATAACGCTGTTCTACCACTGCAGCCGCGCCTGCTGCGGTCATTCAGGCTATAGACTATAAATGGTGTTAAAATAGACATTACGTTAACAATGACTAGAACACAAGCCTAATAAATACCAGACCGACTCGTAACAGCACCTGAAGTGCAAATTGTTTGAATAGCGACACTATGGCGAGCATAGAAGGTTTAATAAGCGCATAGAAGTCGCATTCTAAACGATGGATGGACTGTGTAAGAGATGATATGGCTAGAAAGGGGGAGATAACCGAGATGATGACTAAAGCTGAGCGTCCACTGGTCTGCGCAGGCCGCAACGCACGCACGGCACGCAATGGATTTCGTTTTGCTTTGTATAAATTCATAAAGCACTGCGTTCACTACCGGTGCCGCCCGCATTTTCATTTCTGCATACAAACAAACTAAAATCCGTTGCGTGGCGTGCGTGCGTTGCGGCCGGCGTGGCGTAGACAAGTGGACGCTCAGCTTTATAAAGAAGTCAATCTGCCTAGCCTTTTTCCCAACTATGTTGGCGTCGGCTTTCAGTCTAACCAGATGCAGCTGAATACTAGTATCTTATAATGGAGCGACTGCCTATCTGACCTACACAACCCAATTACTGGGTAGTACGATACCCCTTGGTAAGACTGGTTGTCAGACTTTCGGGCTTCTGACGACCCGTAACGACTGTCAAAGATCCACGAATGACAGCCGGGACCAACGGCTTAACGTGATTTCCGAGGCACGGACGAGTCTCGGTATGTAAAGATGGCCACCCATTCACGGGCCAACCCCGGCAAGCGTTACTTAACCCGATGGATCAACCCGTGCGGCTGTTATTACTTAGCCACGAGCTCCTCAGAGAGAAGTATGGAAGAAAAATACACGTTGCGTCGACCCCAAATAAATCGGGATAAGGACATCAGGCGAATAATCATGAGAAGTCGCATTCTGACGTGAATCTTTGACATTTTGTTCAAGGAGTCACAACCAGAAAATTCCGAAGGTTTGGCAGTCAAAAACGGCCTAAATGTTGGTGGAATATAAAATGCAGATTAATTCATCCATTTCATTTTATAATATTCCGGTTAAACCGCAGAAGAGGCCAAGCGACGCAAATATGTGACGCTTTCTAGCGACTACATATTTGTACCGCTTGGCTTCGAAACTTTTGGTCCATGGGGTCCCAGTACAAAAAAATTTTTCAAGCAATTGTTTCCTCGATTAGTCGATGCCGGTAGTAACAGGAGGGCTGGCTCATTTCTCGCACAGAGGATAGCTATTGCTATTCAACGCGGAAATGCAGCCGGTGTTCTTGGCACCATGCCTCATGGACACCCACTTTTGTTAGATTTTTAAGGTTTAGTTTTGTATTTAATTTTACCCTACATTTATTTAAATAAAACCATGATTGATTAAATCTAATCTAATTTAATGAATAAAATACCTACGTATCAACATAGTACGAGTATTTTAAACCGAGTAGATATTTTCTAAAAACTATACTAGGCAACACTGAACACTGATAGTCGTTTTCGATTTCACAAAAGCCTCCACTCACCGCCTTATCTATCACTTTACACAGAACTCTATAGCCCTTAAGACAGGTGTTAATTTTATTCGTTATTAATTGAAGTGCGACGTACATAAATACAACAGATTTATGTGTTCTAGTCCCACAGATACACAGCGAGATACGCACGAACACACCCACTTACCTGTGAGCGTGTAATTGGCTGTTTATTTAATACTGTGGGCTTATTAGTTGAAAAAAAACCGGCCAAGTGCGTGTCGGACCACGCATAATGAAGGGTTCCGTAGTTGAAAAGAATTTTTCCCAAAAACAAACTTCACATTGAAAAACATGCTCTCCCAATCTCCCATACGTCACGGTCAATTCTCCAACTGCCATTTTAAGTTGGTAATCCCAATTTTTTTTTCATATGTTAAAATTACAAATTACCGATTTACGGACTTTTTTCTTTACTTGTGCTTTTTGCTAAATTTCATGATTCTAGGGCAACGGGAAGTACCCTATAGGTTTTGATTTACTTGCGAGTATCAAAATATGTCGTATAAAAATCCGTATTTTTATCGCGTTGACTTAGAAGCTTGCTTTTTTTAGAGCTCTAATGGACCATAGACTTTTACGTATTTGATATTAATAGCAACTTGTTACCTCCACGCGTTCCTGTGAAAAAGGGTCTTGACGGACTGACAGACGGACAAAGAAGTGATCCTATAAGGGTTCCGTTTTTCCATTTGAGGTATGGAACCGCTTCATCTGGTTGGATTTGAGAACCTACTGGGATGGAAACTATTGGTACTCCTAGTTACTCTGGCACTATAATATAATAACCGGTAGCTTGGACCCTGCTCCCGACACCGGCGCACCGGTTTCGGGAGCAGGGTCCAAGCTACCGGATCTCTATTTTTTATGTTTTTAAATCCATTTTTTTTATATCTTTTTTAAGAAATATTTAAAAATGTAAAAAGATAAGAAAGCAAATTAATAAACGACATAATAATAATAATACAATTTCCCCACCGCCGCACGCCGTATCTCTACATTGACGTCGTGGTAGGGCTTGCGCGCTCCGAACTCTGGGTCTGTACCGGTGGAGTTTACTTTGCCAAAACAGGTCTAGGCTGAGGAGCCAGACCAAGAGAGATACGTGAACCCGCAGGGCAGCATGTGGCGAGCTGTTGGGCAGTAGCGATCCCACGGACCCTATTTCCCGGGTGAAGAACCCGGCCAACCCAACCGGCCAATAAAGGCAAGCCAGAGGTGAAGAACCTCTGGCTTGCCTTTATTGGCCGGTTGGAGTGAACACTGACGGGAACAGAGCTCCCACCTCATTCTTGCCTTTATTCGCCGGCTTGAGTGGAGATTCGCAAGAGCAAACGTGCTCGGAGGAAGGAAGTATTCTAGTAAGTGCTTGTAGGGATCTTGACCATCTTCCGGGCTCTGGGATTGTTCTGAGAGCCGTGGAATACCTCTCCACTCCTCAAGCTCCTCAGGACATGTTGCCCCTTGTCGCTACGTCACTATGTGCTAGCGACCGTTTCCGGGGGCCCATTATTGAGTGTGCAAGTCACCCCCTGCCAATTTATCTGTGTATAACATTATACATATAACATTGGTCAGGCAGGGGACATAGTTCTTCCATAGTTCAAGGTACCCAATCCACTATAGCCACCCAAACCCATAGGCCCAATGTGTTTTGTTTTCATGTTCTGCAATAGTTCTGCACCAACCGGGGGTTGTCCTTGGGTGCACTAGCATAGTGCATACAGGGATAATCGTCGGCTGGTGCCTCCTCGTCATTTAAAATTGTCTAAGGGGCCTCTGCGAGTTGGCTTCGGCCCCTCGTACGCCTTCCAAAGGTCCGGGACCCCAGGGTCCCGAGATAAGCCAAAGACAAATAAAATAATACAATTTATTCAAAAATAAAAATTGGTAAAATAAAGCTGGCAACTATGAATGTAGGTAGGCTGCCCTTTTTTTTTTTTTTTTTGTGGATGGGAAATCATCAAATGACTTCTCCCGCTCTGGGCGGAGCAGGAGAGCGTGTCAGACTTTTTCTGACTAAAACCCACCCGTGTTCCTTCAGTCGCCTGTGCCAGGGCCACGGTATCTCTTTCGAACTACCCGCGACCCCAGCGGCATCGGCCCTATTGGACCCCGTCACTGCTGACATCTCTTTGAGGCGCGCGTGGAACACAATGCGCCGTCGACCCGGGCCTGGTCCTTACCGGACGGCGAGCTGCCCATTACTCGTCGTCCGCAGACCCAACTCGTCGTCCGCAGGCCCTCATTCACCTGCCCTTATCCCAATTTATTTGGGGTCGGCGCAACATGTCTTTTTCTTCCATGCTTCTTTATTAGTCATCTCGGTAGTCACTAGTCATCCGCTTTCTAGCCATATAATTTTTCACACAGTCTATCCATAGTTTCTTTGGTCTTCCCCTACTCTTATAGCCACTCGATTTTTCGACATGTGTAATTGTGTACAACGTTATAATATTAATCTTATAGTTTAGATTTCCAATATAAATTCCAAAAATTGAGAGAAAACTCGTGGAGAAAACAGAAGAAAAGGTTGTATTTTAATACATGTATTAAGCTCAATAAAGGTTTATTTTTAGCCGTTAAAAAAATTGCCCCCTTCATTCATTCACTCGTAAAAAAATATAGGATCAAGGCACAGCTGAGATAGTTAGCAATAAAAATGAGACCCATAGGTGTAGGAAACTTAATAACGACAATGAATGAAGTAACTACTACACATCCTACATACATCCTTATAATCATAATGACGTCAGTATGAAATCTAAATAATCTAGACAAAGTGAGACTAGCCATTAATGAATTTACACCATCAGAAAGCAATCTCCAAGATAAGTGTTATGACCTCATTGCTCTTATCTCCGTCCGTTATCACACGACAATGACGAGGTGACTTGGAGCCGACTGCAGGATAACCAATCACCATCAGTCGTGGTATAGAATGGGATTGGTGACGTCACACAATGGTGATGGGATAATGACTAACGGTTTAGAGGTTATGGGGTGAAGTCACCTTGTGACTTGTGATGCAGCTTGAGTTACAGTGCTGTGTATTGAAATCGGGTTATGCAGTTTTTCAAAGGTTTTTCCCCGGTGAAAAGTTACAGATTCAGCGCTCGTGTTTTCTGCCTTTACTCTCGATTACAATATATCAATGTAGAGACGGACGATTCTACTTATAACTCACTATACTTTTAAAATATTATGAAAGTCTTGATAGAAGTAGTAGTCTTGAAGTCTTGGTCTTGTCTTGTCCCTCAGATAATATGAAAAGTCTTGGTTTAGTCGAAGCCTATCTATCCTACGTCGTTTGGCGATCGAAAAGTTATCGGACCAACAGCTGTATGACGTACTCTTTCATGCCTCTCACTACTACTTTACAGTTTCAAAAATCACCTGACCGAAGCTTGATTGGGACAGTGTATTGTATTGAAGTATTTTTTATGTTATGTTAGGTGATTAATACATCTAATATTATGACATGTTGACAAAAGGACATGTTGCGCCGACCCCAAATAGATTGGGATAAGGGCAGGAGAATGATGAATACATCTAATACATCTAATCAATCAATCTATCAATCTGCCTAGCCTTTTCCCAACTATGTTGGGGTCGGCTTCCAGTCTAACCGGATGCAGCTGAATACCAGTATTTTATATGGAGCGACTGCCTATCTGACCTCCACAACCCAGTAACTGGGTAATACGATAACCCTTGGTAAGACTGGTTGTCAGAATTTCGGGCTTCTGACGACCCGTAACGACTGTCAAAGATCCACGAATGACAGCCGGGACCAACAGCTTAACGTGCTTTCCGAGGCACGGTGGAGTCTCGGTATGTAAAGATGGTCACCCATCCACTGACCAACCCCGGCAAGCGTAGCTTAACGCGATGGATCGACCCGTGCGGCTGTTATTACTTAGCCACAAGCTCCGTACATCTAATATTGTTTTAATTGTTTTTTAACAGATAGCTGTTAAAAAACAATTAAAGAATAGTCGAATCTCAGATATCACTGCTAAAACAATATTATATGTATTAATCACCTAACATAACATAACAATTCTGTACTGGACGGGCGTGATCGTCGGACACGGTGTGTTGAAGGAGTGTGTAATGCCTATCCAGGTGTATCCCTGCTTGAGGTTAGGCCTCCTAGTCCAAACGGCGCTGACGTCCTGTACCTATAGGCTCAGGATAACTGCAGACTGGCGACCAGTAGCTATGTGTGAAGTCTTGACGGGGAAGGGTTTCTTGATGATGAAATAATAACAGCGATTTTGATAAGTCTTCAGGAGATTTCAGGAGACGATTTGCGTAACTCTTCAGGAACAGAACGATGAATAGGTACCATGCCGATGGCTACGATTCTATGTTTTCGCTTGCGCGCTAAGGTACCTCGAAACTTTACCTTAACGAGAACCGCGAACCGTCTCCTGATTTCGAGTTTATTTTTATTTCAAAAATTTTACAAAAGTGCTTATTAGCAGCTGAAAAATGGCTATAATAACATCATATTATACACCGTTACAATCGTCATTAGATTGTCCAGCGATTGAGACACCTGCATTTCCTGTAACTATATTCGCTGAAAAGATTTCAGCGTGTAAATACAAAAATGTTAATTGTTTTGATTTTAAATTATTTTTCAAACTATTTTATTCGATAACCAAAGAAGATATTTCAACGGGGTAAGCAGGTATCTCAAGCTGGTCTAATGACCTAAAAAACTATGAAAAATTCATGATTACATCTATATTTTTCAGGGCGTGACAGGCCCTGAAAACCTAAATTGCTAGAACGAGTCACCAAAAAACAGCAAATTAAAGTTTCCGACCCCTATAAATCCAATCAAGTAGGCTTTTCAGGACTATAATGGTACGTCCAGGGCTAGGTCTCGGTCTAGGGTACCTGGACGCACCAATTAAACTATAATTTCGGCTATGTAGCCCACTTAATTGGAGTTTATAGGGGTGGTACTCACGTTTTCCTTAGGAAACACTATTTTTCACTGTTTTTTAACTATAAAACACTATTTAAACTGATTTTACTGTTATTCTTAATAAATTAAACTATAAACAACTGTTTGGTGACGCATCGTAGCGAACAAAAACGTAGCTCATTCGCGACTCGGTACGTTATACGATGGCGGTCCCTCCGCTACTTGCGCTAGCGTGCGCCAGATAGGGTCTCGCAGCTGACACTATGGAAACGCCTAACTTTTCATGTTTTTGATGATGCGTTGTCGCGAACATCTCTCCCGCCGTGCAGCGCTGTGACGACTCGTAGCGGCGTCGGCGCGGCGCTGCATCTTCTCCGGTGAGCGACGACTGTAGCCACGGCGCTCGCTGCTGCGACGCCCGCCGCCACGACGCTCTGCCGTCGCGACGCTCGCCGCCACGACGCTCGCCGTCGCGGCGCTATGCCGTCGCGACGCTCGCCGCCACGACGCTCGCCGCTACGACGCTCTGCCGTCGCGACGCTCGCCGCCACGACGCTCTGCCGTCGCGACGCTCGCCGTCGCGGCGCTATGCCGCTACTTCGGTAATGGGACGAGTTTCTTCACCGGACGCTTCAAGGTGCCGCCGGCAGTGCGCACCTCAGCGATCCGGACTTCTCCGTCGGCCCCGGGGAATATAGTGACTATGCGGCCTCGCGGCCACGTGTTACGAGGCAGCTGGCCGTCTGCGATGAGCACGGGGTCGCCCACCTGTAGTCCGGGTCCGCGGCTATGCGGCTCCCGCCGGTTTTGAAGCTCCGGCAGGTATTCTCTGACCCAGCGACGCCAGAACATGTCGGCGAGTATCTGTGTTCGACGCCATAGCCTCTTACTGTTTACGTCTTCCTCGGAGAACACGCCGGGTGATGGTAATCGCGCCGACCCACCAAGTAGAAAGTGGTTCGGTGTGATTGACTCGTCGTCTTCGCTGTCCACGGATACGTGCGTCAGCGGTCGGCTGTTTACTGTGTACTCTGCCTCACACAACAGTGGACAGCACCTCTTCGTGTGGGTGCTTTTCTGTGAGCACAGTATATAGTGCGGACTTCACACAGCGCACTAGACGCTCCCAGGCGCCTCCCATGAATGGCGCCGATGGCGTTATAAAGCGCAACACGATGCCTCGACGACTGGCCTCCTCTCGGAAGGCGTCTCGGAGCTCCTTGTCGGCCCCGTGCATGTTGGTGCCGTTGTCGGAGTGTATTTCGGTTGGGCAGCCTCGACGAGCAGCGAATCGGCGCAGCGCCTGTATAGCGGAGTCTGCGCTGAGGCTAGCGGCGATCTCGAGGTGGACGGCTCTGGTGGTGAGACACGTGAACAGAGCTACGTATCTCTTCTGATGTTGACGACCGACGGTGACTGATAGCGGGCCGAAATAATCTAGCCCGGTGTATGTGAACGGCCTCTGATGATGCGCGAGGCGCGTCTTCGGATGATCGCCGGTCGCCGGAACGGGTGCTTGGGCCTTGCGAATTCGACACTGTAGGCACTGTGCTACCACCTTCTTCACTGTTGGTCGCATCTTGACGACCCAGTAATGCTGCCGTACTTCGTTAATTGTGAGTTCTGTCCCACTATGCTGTAGACTGCGATGTGTCCAGTCTATGTACATCTGTGTGATGTGATGGTCACCGTGTAATATCGGTGGACGTTTCACATCATCGGTGATCTCGTTGGTCGCTGCTATACGGCTTCTTAGTCGTATAACGTTGTCTATGATTTCTATTTGCAGTGGCCGCAGTCGACTATCTTTTCCTAGTGTCTTCTGTTCTCGGAGTCTGGCTATTTCTGCTGCAAATGACTGTTGCTGCGCGACTTGTACGAGTATCTTCTCTGCTTGATGGAGAAATTCAGCTTCTATAATTTGTTTCTTAGCCGTTTCTGATGGCTTCGTCGTTCGTTTCGGTGGGAGAGGTGCTGTTTTTTTCTGTTTTCGCCAGTCAGGATCCTTCTCTGTGTTCTGTCTTGTTCTTTTGTAGAACGTTCTCTCCTTCTGTCCTCGGCAAAGAGATATAAAGCGTAGTACGCTTGCTGTAGCTCGGAGCAGTCGTTCCCACTTTGAGAACTTTGTAGGATCTGGTATGGCTTCTATTAATTTACTGACGTCGGTTTCTTCGACGGCGGTTAGAGTCCTTTCTTCCCCTGTCTCCCCTGTTATGGGAGGTCTCTCTGTTGACCACATAGACGGCTCTTCGTACAGGAACTTGGGGCCACAATACCACTCATGATGTGAGTCAAAGTGATGTGGCACGTCACGGGTAGCGATGTCAGCGATATTCATCTTTGTAGGTACCCATCGCCAGTCTTCGACTTTGCTATTCTCTTCTATGGCAGCTATTCTATGGGCGACGAACGGCTTGTATACTCGTGCCCCTCTCCTTATCCATGTCAGAACGGTTTTGCTGTCTGACCAGTATGTCACCGATGCGGGCTTGATGTGGTGCTCGCGTATGACAGCTGCTGCTACACGGGTTCCCATTACCGCGGCCTGTAATTCGAGGCGCGGTATCGATTGCAGCTTCAATGGTGCCACCTTTGCCTTGGCCATGACGAGGCTGACGTGATGCTGGCCGTCTTCTGTCGTGGCTCGCCAGTATACTGCTGTTGCGTATGCCGTTTCGCTTGCGTCGGTGAATACGTGGACCTGTGTCTCTCTGGCTTCGCTGTAACCTGGATAGCATCTTGGTATGCTGACATTCTTGAGCTGTTGCAGGTGCTGTATCCAGCTCTTCCACTGGGTCGCTAGGTCTTCGTCTAGCGACTGGTCCCAGTCGATTCCTCGCCTCCATGCCTCTTGCAGTATTTGCTTGGCTCGAATTGTTACTGGTGAAGCGAGTCCGAGCGGGTCGTATAGTAACATGACGATTCTCAATGCCTCTCTCTTGGTTGGCACCTCCTTTTCTATGACGCCTTTCGGTAGGCGGGCGAGTGTCAGGTTGAAGCCTAACGTGTCTTCTCTCGGTCGCCATATCAGGCCGAGTATCTTCTCTGTATCTATATTTCCGATGCTGACGACTTCAGTTCGGATCTGTGTGGCGTCTATATTTTCTATGAGTTGCGTGCTGTTTGAAACCCATTTTCTTAGTTCAAACTTCGCCTGTTGGTGAATTTTCTTCACCGCTGTTGCGATACGTGTCGCTTCTTCTACTGTCGCGTAGCTATCGAGGTAATCATCCATATAATGATTCTGTATGATGGCTTCCACTGCTTCTGGATGCTCTTCTGTATGCCTTCTCGCGTTCCAATTCTTCGCGAAGATGGCTGTGCACGGCGAGCTTGCCGCGCCGAATATGATGGACGTCATGCGGTATTCTTCGGGCGACCCTTCTCTTCTATTGCCTCTCCACAGGTATCGAAGGGCGTCTCTGTCCTGTGGTCGCACCTTCACCTGCATAAACATCTCCGCTATGTCACCGGAAATGGCTATACGGTGACGTCGAAATCTCATCATGACGCCGGGTAGCGACTGCAGCAAGTCCGGTCCAGTAAGAAGGAAGTCATTGAGTGACAGCCCTCCTGACTTGGCGGCAGCGTCATGTACTATGCGGAGTTTTTCAGGCTTCATTGGATTGAACACGTCGAAGTGAGGCAGGTACCAAGTTCTACCCGGTGTGGTGGTTTTGGGCGCCTTCTCAGCGTATCCCTTTCGGATGAGTGAGTCCATCTGTTCTGTGTATCTGTCTCGAAGAGCCGGTTTGCTATCGAGCTTCTTTTCTATTGAGACGAGCCTTTTGAGTGCTGTCCCGTAACTATCTGGCATTTCTATGTTTTCATTTTTCCACAGCATAGCTGTTTCTATGTGTCCATCTTCTAATTGTTGAGTGTGACGAGTCAAGATATCTTCTGCTTTCTTCTCGGGATCGGAGTCTGGTCGTCTCGGATTGATAACCAGCGATTCTATAGCGAAGAATTCACGAAGCTGTTCATTGAGATCTTCATCGCTAGCTGTAAGTCGGTTGACGTAATGCACCTGCTGACCCAGTATTCTAGTGTGCGCGCCGTGAAGTGTCCAGCCCAGTGTGGTTAGCGACGCAACAGGCTGGTGTTTCGGTCCTCTTCGAATCTCACTGGCCAATAATAGGTGCCAGTTATCTTGACCGATGAGTATCTTCGGTGCGCCTGTGTCGTAAATCAGCTGTTGCCTCAGGTCATCTAGATGTTTGCAATGTGCAACGTCCTCTTCGCTGACTGTCTGCGGTGCGAGGTTGAGCTTCGGTATGGTGCGCGCTCTGAATGGCACCCTATTCTTCAGCTGGCTTGCGAGAGTTACGGTGATTCTTCGAGAACAAGGAGTGTCGATTGTGGTGTTTCCGATCGCACCTATCTTCAGAGGGTCGATATGGCCCTCCGCTCCGACTTGCTTCGATATTTCTTCGTCGATCAAGGAAACGGTAGATCCATCATCGAGAAGTGCGAAAGTAGAAGCTTCTCCCGCCGGTCCTATGACTCGAACCGGTACTATTTTGAGGTAGGCGTGACTTGATGTTGTTCTTGAGCTGGCTACCGTTTCCTGAGCCTCCTTCTTCTGTCCCGAAGCGTCGGGCTTCTCGACATCCGTCGCTGCTGGCTTCTTGTTGTAGTGAAGAAGCCGATGATGCGTGGCTATACATCCCTTGACGTCACACTTCTTCGCTTTGCATGTGTGACCATTGCGACGGCTTCGCAGGCATCGGAAACAGAGATTGAGTTTCTTCGCGAGTTCCCATCTCTCGTCACTGGATCCCTCTTTGAACTTCTTGCAATCAGAAGCATAGTGTCCCTCCTTATCGCAGATACGGCATTTATTGGCTGTGTTGTCTGTAGCAGCGTGAGTTCTCTGTATGACACGCTTGGAGGATGTCGCTTCAACAGGGCTGATGTTCTCTGGCGGGGCGAAGGCGCTGCAGAAACGAGCTTGCTCGGTGATGAAGTCGCTGAAGAGTGAGAGATCTGGAAGCGACTGGTACTTCTCGGTATATGTTCGGTACCACTGTACACGCAGGGAGTTCGGCATCTTCTCTGTCAGTAATCGCATCAGCTCAGCGTTGATCAAGTAATGTTCTTTCTTCAGTGCGCGCAGAGTGACTACGCCGCTTCTGACTCGACTTGCGAAGTTGCAGATATCTTTTGGTGATTCGCTGCAGCGCGGCAACCCACGTAGCCTGTCTGTTTCCGCTTGAGCGATTGAGTCTGGACGGCCGAATTGCAGCTCGAGTTCCCTCATGATGTCATCAGGTCTGGCATTTCCAATGAGTTCAGAGCTCACTGTCTCCAACGCACGTCCACGCAGGCTTCTTCGGAGTCTTGCTGTGTTCTCAACATCATTGAAGTATGTTCTTGTTGTTTCATAGATGGCACGAAATGAAAGCCATTCTGTATGTGCTCCGCTGAAGTTCGGTAAGGTCATGATGGCCTTTGACGCCGAGGGCTGGTTCGATGTCCACTGTTCTGTTTTCCTGTCGGCGAGCGACGCTATAGCGGACGTCAACTCCGTTATGAAAGGACGGAGTGAGTCTTTCCCCTTGGTGTCTTCTATTGCTTCTTTGGAGGGCACTGTGTTGTTTCTCACTTCATTTACTGTAGGATTCGATTGCGTCTGGAGGCCCGCTATAGCATCGGCGACCACAGGGGGGGGCTGTTGCTCACGGCTTCTATTTCTGTAGTCCCCCTCGGCGGCGTTGTCCCCTTTCGGCGGCGCTGGTTCTGGTGCCTCTTCAAGCCAGGAACGCACGTACTCATTGTTTGAGCTTCTATCATCCATATATTCGCCGTCGGAGTCTTCTTCCTCGGCTTTTTGAAGTGCTATTTGAGCAAGTTCCAACTTAATCTTCAATAAGTCTTCACGTGCTCTTGAAATTTTTCTGTTTGACCGCGTCGTTTTATTCGTAGTCGACGGCGGCTTGTTCTGTTCGGTACGGGCGTCACCCCGGGTAGTCATCGGCATGGTTCGGCGGTGTTCCTGTTCTGATTCTTTTTCCATTCTTGGCTGTACTGTTCTGTTTATCGTTTCATCTGAAGTTCCCTCCGACTGGGTTCCCTCTCCAGAAATATACGGCTGCTTTTCAGACTGTGCTCGTACAGGCAGATCTTCTCCCTCCCGGGGGGCGGGGCGCTGCTCGGTTCCTTCGACGGTGGACGGTGATCGCGGTGGTTGCTCATGACGGATGCCCGTAGTACTGCGTTCTCTGCCCACCTCCATCGTCGAGGATTCTGGTGCTCTGCCTTGTGATCTTGTAAACCTCATTATGGATCTTCAGTCTTCGCAACGAATCTTCAAACTTGAATTGTGTGATAAGGTTTCAGTGATAAATCTTCAGTCTTCGAGCTTGACTCTTCAATCTTGAATCTTCTATAATAAATCTTCAGAGCATATCTTCAGTCTTGAATCTTCTATAATAAATCTTCAGAGATCTATCTTCATTCTTCAGTCTTGAATCTTCTATAATAAATCTTCAGAGCATATCTTCAGTCTTGAATCTTCTATAATAAATCTTCAGGAATCTTCAGAGATCTATCTTCATTCTTCACAGGAACAGATGATCCCAGCCGCAGCGATCCGGCTCGCAAGGACCAGAAAATGTACTGGACGGGCGTGATCGTCGGACACGGTGTGTTGAAGGAGTGTGTAATGCCTATCCAGGTGTATCCCTGCTTGAGGTTAGGCCTCCTAGTCCAAACGGCGCTGACGTCCTGTACCTATAGGCTCAGGATAACTGCAGACTGGCGACCAGTAGCTATGTGTGAAGTCTTGACGGGGAAGGGTTTCTTGATGATGAAATAATAACAGCGATTTTGATAAGTCTTCAGGAGATTTCAGGAGACGATTTGCGTAACTCTTCAGGAACAGAACGATGAATAGGTACCATGCCGATGGCTACGATTCTATGTTTTCGCTTGCGCGCTAAGGTACCTCGAAACTTTACCTTAACGAGAACCGCGAACCGTCTCCTGATTTCGAGTTTATTTTTATTTCAAAAATTTTACAAAAGTGCTTATTAGCAGCTGAAAAATGGCTATAATAACATC
Source organism: Cosmia pyralina (assembly GCA_946251885.1). Taxonomy (NCBI): domain Eukaryota; kingdom Metazoa; phylum Arthropoda; class Insecta; order Lepidoptera; family Noctuidae; genus Cosmia; species Cosmia pyralina. The sequence continues at coordinate 22,922,970 of OX276346.1, forward strand.
ATATTATACACCGTTACAATCGTCATTAGATTGTCCAGCGATTGAGACACCTGCATTTCCTGTAACTATATTCGCTGAAAAGATTTCAGCGTGTAAATACAAAAATGTTAATTGTTTTGATTTTAAATTATTTTTCAAACTATTTTATTCGATAACCAAAGAAGATATTTCAACGGGGTAAGCAGGTATCTCAAGCTGGTCTAATGACCTAAAAAACTATGAAAAATTCATGATTACATCTATATTTTTCAGGGCGTGACAGGCCCTGAAAACCTAAATTGCTAGAACGAGTCACCAAAAAACAGCAAATTAAAGTTTCCGACCCCTATAAATCCAATCAAGTAGGCTTTTCAGGACTATAATGGTACGTCCAGGGCTAGGTCTCGGTCTAGGGTACCTGGACGCACCAATTAAACTATAATTTCGGCTATGTAGCCCACTTAATTGGAGTTTATAGGGGTGGTACTCACGTTTTCCTTAGGAAACACTATTTTTCACTGTTTTTTAACTATAAAACACTATTTAAACTGATTTTACTGTTATTCTTAATAAATTAAACTATAAACAACTGTTTGGTGACGCATCGTAGCGAACAAAAACGTAGCTCATTCGCGACTCGGTACGTTATACGATGGCGGTCCCTCCGCTACTTGCGCTAGCGTGCGCCAGATAGGGTCTCGCAGCTGACACTATGGAAACGCCTAACTTTTCATGTTTTTGATGATGCGTTGTCGCGAACAAATTCAATACTGTCCCAATCACAATTTTCATTAAGTAATAATACCTAAGTACCTTTACATATAAAAATCTTCAGGAAATATGGTAACACTAGCTTTTGCCCGCGGCTTCGCCCGTGTGGATGTCGGAAAATATCCCACGGGAACGTACTACCGGGAAATCCTTCCTTAATCCTTGCCTACATTATAAAAGGAACCTCTGTGCAAAATTTCAGCTTTCTAGGTTCAAGTGTTTGGGCTGGGTCTGTAATCGAATCTTGCAAGTTAAATTTAATCCACTTCCCGGTTTCCGATCGAGCTGAAATTTTACATACATAAATAAATCGGATGACAATGCAATATTTTATGACATGGATCTAATCTGATGACGAAGCCATGGAACATGGACGGATAGTCGTCATGGGAACTCCGTAATAAAACGACGCAACCTTATCGAGTTTGGGCTCGTTTCATTTGTCTTGACAAGGACTCTGTCTTAGATGATAATCTAGACTAATAAAATCTTGTTTTAAAAAAAAATCATTATTTAATTATTACACTTGTTATTTATAAAGATCTACAATTTGTCACAGCCGTCATCCGCCGACACAACTCAATTAAACAAATACCTACATCAGGTGACAAATAATTTACTCAATAACCTAACTTAGCTTATCTATAAATATGATTTATTACTATACCGACTTCGTATTTATATACATCGCATTAAATAAATTAATATTTAAGAGAGCAGAAATGAATATTGAAGTATGCAAAGGGAAGTGCGTAATTATTTATAAGTACCTATGTATTGATAGTGTTGTGATTTCGTGCTGGATTTTATTACTAGACCTAAAGTCGCCTAGTCCTAGGTCCTAGGACCTAGGATATTTAAACTTGATCGGTATTTGCCTGATTTGCTTTTGGAATAACAAGGATATAGGTTATATACCTTTATTTCAGGAACTATAAGTGGTAAGGCATAACGTGAACAGTCACGAGACACGAGCATAAATAGCTTACCTACAGTTACGCAAAATTCAAAAGCGTTTTTCCAGTGAAATAAAAATTGTAACTTCGAGATCTTTTTAACCGACTTCAAAAAAAGTACGAGGTTCTCAGTTGGTCAGAATCTTTTTTTGCACTGTATTTTCCCCGATTACTCAAAGACGGCTGGACCGATTTGAAAAATTATTTTTTGTTTGAAAGTATATACTTTCTAGGTACCTATTCCCATATAAATTTTATTAACTTTGCTTGGGTAGTTTTTGAGTTAGCTTCAATAATACGTATTTTACCCACTTTGTCTATGTGACTGATGTTATAAACTTCTTGTCATTGTAATGTATACATAGCAGTTAGTGGTATTCGAATTTGTGTGGGGTAGGTATCACAACTAAAAAGTGAAAACTTTTTTACAAAAAAAAAAAATATTAACTTCAAAAAAAAAACTACAAAGTGAAAAATAACTTTAATTTCGGAAGTCGGTGACAAAAAACGAAAACACAAAACCAAAGACAACCAACATCTAGTTGGGACGCAAAATGATACAATAATAATGGACAAAGGCCTTAAAAGAGGCCCGTATACGATTTGCTGATTTCACTGATTTACGTGATTTTACAGTTAAAATACTGTATTTCTATAAGTTTTAATGACAACATGAAAGATCATTTCAGTTCTGATCTAATGAATGAGCAAATTTTTTATTTTGCGTAGAGTTCAAGCATCACCACTACGACCGTTCCTGCGCTACCCGCATGAAAAACACGCACTCAATCCTGACATTTCAAAGCTATATAACTTCTTGTCACCAGACAAACAAATGACGCGACCTACTAGCATCTCAGCATAAATATAAATAAATAACCGATAGAATTAATTTACAATATTTACTCCCAGACCAATAAAGCTGGCTCCATTTGGATAATTCTAACCAACAAATTGTTGTGAACGGTAACTGTGGGTCTGTTGATCTTATTTTACATAAGGCTTAACTTGACAATCACTTACCACCTGAAGTTATTAGTTAGTCTGTTTTAAATAAGTTTGTTTAGCTATCTCAATTCGTAGATTTCGTTTAAAGAACTTCATTTTCCCAAAAGTATTGATTACATACAACCCTTCGGGGAAACAAGGCGTCATGTTACGTTAATTTTATTGACATATTATCTTCAAGGGAAAGAGAATAGGAAAAAATCTTTCAGCAAATTCAGTGACCCATAATTGAAATCCAGTATCTCCGTGGAAGTGTACAACCAATTTATTTGATGGAAAATTTATCTAACTTTTGAATGAGTTTTAAAGGCTAACAGATTAGGAATCGCAGATTATTTAGATTAATTTTTTGGGATCTACACAAAACATTACACAAAAAAATCGTAACCTTGTATTTCAACACAAACGGTGGGCAAGGATTGCATGTCTGATAATTATAATCTCCTAAGCAAAGTTTGAATATCTTTAATGTTTCCGATTGTCCATTATTATAAAGTCTGCGTAAACATAGGTTACGTTACGCATGCCACATTTTACGCCGTTGCGTCATTTTATTCGTGATGCCTTACGGCAAATTGCAATAAAATATTATAGCAATTAGTGATAGGTATTTAGCGATAAAACTGGAAAACACCATCGTGAAATATATAACATTCTAGGCAATTAGGTCATCGCTACATTCGGTATAATTGTTGTCGAGGTGCATACCGGGTAACAATACGATGCGATAATAATATCAATGGGTATAACCTTATTACCTAAGCTTAATAATATTACCTTATAATCATAATGTAATTTTAAAATATTTACGTAGTATTTTATTATTTAAATTTTAATTGCCATACCTAGGTACATACTTCGGTACCTATTCCTTATTTAAATAATCTTAAAATACGTCGTTCGGTGATTGAAGAGCAAACAAAAACTAACCTAGGTACTACGAATTTACGTAGAAGACTGAAAACCACACAACCACATAAAAGCAAAGACCTACATCAAATATCCGTTTCCTATATGACATCACAAACAATAGGTAGGTACTCCTATACTACAGAGCAACGAGCAAAACCAATAATCACGCATAATTAATGACCGCATACACTTTATTAGACATAATAATTATGTCACGCGAGGGCGCGCGGCGTCGTTTGATGGCTCGCTTCGAAACCATCACATTACGTCACCTAAAGGCTGCATCACACAGATGCGACTTATCGCATCAACATTTCGCGTTCTCGATTTACTACAGCGTGGGCCATCTAGTGTTTTAAATTTGAATCGGCTATAAAAAAAAAACTACTGATTATTTTTTCAAATTTCTGGTTTTATTGGAGAGGTTGATTTTTTTCATTTAAGAATGGAACACAATATCATTCTTATGACTACCACGACTTGCTCGGCAGTACCCCATCCGATCAACCCAATTTTTCAGTACATTTTCGTTTGTGTCGGCTTGAATCTCTTCAATGGCAACTTCGATTTCATGTTTCAACGCTTTAATAGTCTCTGGATGATTTGCGTTATCCTTAATGGTTCCCCACAGAAAATAATCCAAAGGGCTCAAATCACAGCTCCGAGGCAGTCAATTGATATCAGCATTTCGGCTGATTATTCGATTTTCAAAAACAGTGCACAAAAGATCGACGGTTACATTGGCTGTGTGACATGTGGCCCCGTCTTGTAGAAACCAAATGTCGTCAATACCATTCTCTTCAATTTTTGAAAACAAAAATTCGTTGAACATGGCACGGTAACTCTCACCGTTGACGGTAACGTAAATTTCTTACAGTTTGTGCTAAAGACTCACTACTTTGGAAGTAAGTTTTTAATATTTCTCAATTTTCTTCGAGCGTATAGCGTCCCATTTTTCAAATGTCAAACATAAAACTAACTTCCTGTCACTACCTTTCAAAGTCAAAGATTTACGAAATACAATCAATTAGGCTTGCATCTTGCTAATTTATGGCTAAGTAACAACAGCCGCTCGGATCGATTGATCAGGTAATTTTGATCAGAATGACCATGTCACCCTCATAGGGGCATTCTGTGTTTATATGTACAATTTTATATAATTTTTTTGCTGTCCTGGACAAAGGAGCAGCCAAGATACTATTATACATGCCAACATTAATAGAATTAAAACCATTTTCTATGAAATAATTACTCCTCTCAACCTCGTTCCAGACACATTCCGCTAAAATATGAGTGGTATCCTCTACCGTATCACACTCAGAACAATTGGGTGAATCAGTCTTTTTCATTAAAAAGGTGAAGCTACGAGTATTCAACGGAATATGTCCCGAACGTAGTCTGAAAGCAGTCACAATCTCATTTCTATGCATATCTGTACCCACAAACCAAGGAAGTCTGGACAGGCTATGTTGAATGGTAATTCGACATGCGACGGGATACGGGAATTGGCGGCCTTCAGATCAACTTACTGTAACTTACTATTTAGGGGCTCGTGGCTAAGTAATAACAGCCGCACGGGTCGATCGATGAGGTTAAGCTACGCTTGCCGGAGTTGGTGTATGGCTGGGTTACCATCTTTACATACCAAAACCCACGTTAAGTCGTTTTGGTTCCGGCTGTCATTCGTGGATCTTTGACAGTTGTTACTGGTCGTCGGAAGCCCGAAAGTCTGACAACCAGTCTTACTAAGGGGTATTACGAAGTTACTGGGTTGTGGAGAATCAGACCTACAAATGTATGGTGATGGTAATCTTATTATGCGACATTTTGCGCCTAGTCTCTAAGAGGCTAAGCCTCGGTTAGGCTACAGGACAATATTATGTCAAGGGATTTGATTTGCTGTAGTTATTTTAATGAGCCAATTATAGTCATTCAAATAAGTTTAACAGCTAGACTTAATTCATTTTTGAGTTATCTTTCAAGTTAATTTTTGAGTTGCCTTTCAGAAACCAGGTGTGAGTTACCGCGATTCCTTCTTGAGTCATATAGCGCCTGGGTGAGTAGCCACTCACGCGTCCAGGCGACTAGAACCGCCCAAAACGTAAAGGTTAAGGCAACTAGAGCCGTATAAAAAACGGGTTTGCACCTTGTGTACATAAAACACTTCTACAAATTATATGAGATGACGGTGTATTAAAAGTAATTATTTATTAATGATGACAATGATTGAATAATGATTGTTGGATTGATTGTTTAATAATAATGACGTTTGCGTGTGCGTACTTGCGCGTACTATACCGACCCCCGAGAGGGTACTCAAACTCAAACTTAAAGCGTTTATTTCAATGAGACAGGCACATTTGAATTGTCAAGGAGTCATTGAAAATGTATGCGATAGAAATCGCAACTTGAATTTCCGTGAAATTTTTCGCGTCTGTGTGAGACAGCCTTAACTCTCGTTACCATGACGTACTCTCAATAGTAAAAAACCGTAACAATACCAATCGTGAAAGATCAAGCGATAGATGTTAAACGACTTGTAATCAGGCGTAAACTTATCAAAAAAAGTTACGCTAAAAAGTGAGGTGACATCATAATTATTTGTAACGCGATGACGTTATAGTAATACCTATCTATGGTTTATTATTTAATTACTATGTTCTATTCGTTAAGTTCGCAGCTTATGTTAATAAGAAAAGATAATTATTGTCTGCTACTTTTTTGGTTAACTAAAAAAACCGTGTGGTGAGCTTTCAACGCGTGCGGTTTCCAAACTTTTTTTTCTTTAGTGCTCCTGTTGGACACGTTGTAATTTGGTTTTCGATGGTAATTAATTATTTATTTTTAATTGTCTTCGATGAATATGATCCTTAATTACGACTAGAGATCGGATAATCGGGTGCATATTTACCTAAAGTTAATTTTTGGCTAAGAACTATGGAAGAGGCTTCTTAATTTTTTTTCTTAAAATAAATCCCGGGATTCCAGATAATCCGGAAATGCGCAACTAATCAGATTCATGGTATGAAAACGACATCTTAAATCTGTGTTATTATTTATTAAAAAATACCGGGATACCGGGATCAGATAACTATCCGTAGGTTGTTTACTTGAAATTCATTTTTAACATTACTTATCCTGACGTTTTCTATGCCAGTTTGGCAACCTACTTTACAATATTATCTAGAATTCGATTCTATAGTCAAAAAGTGCTAAATTTACCAATTCCGAAATCGCGAGATTTTTACGATCGATACAAAAGTGCAATCCATATTAGTCAACACATGAACGTAACACACATACACACGTATATTCATTCGATTCTATATTCAGAACTCTAAATTTGTCGATCCCGGAATCCCGGGATTTTTTCGATACAAAAGTGCATTCCATAAGAGCCAATACCTCAACTTTATGTAAACTTTAGGTGACTATTGATACAAAACGCTACCTAATAATTTAAGTATACCGAATCTAAGAACAATGTTATTCATAAAAGAATCTATCTAAGCTTCTAAACATGTTTTACCTTTGCCATAATACGGTGCGATACGAATTATAACAACTATGGGAAGTGGCGATCACTGCTAACGACACCATGGGCAATTGGGCATGGACCTAACATTTACGTAAATGTGTAAACGAGACTTTTAACTCTGTTACAACTTTGATAGAACACTTTTTTCCTGTTACCAGAACCCTAATTGAGTAATACACTATCGATCGGAATCTGAATAATTTTGAAGCAAATTGCTAATCCATTGCTTCAGTTCGAAAAATTTGTCTGCCCGACAACGTAAATAACGCACTGTATATTGTTGGACTGTCAAAATGAAACCGATTCCGATCGATAGTGTGTCACGCAATTAGGGTGCAGGTTGGCACTAAACTTGTAAACTTGTTGGTTGGTCTCATTTGTTTCACAAGTTTCCATTCCATTTATTATTATAAAATCAAGCTTTGTCCTAGTGACGTTTCTAAAATAAATCCCTATTCTGTCTGTTGAATCTTTTGTCCACAGCATGAGCTGGTCCTGCATAGCGGTTATTGATGTGCTGTATGTTGAATTGAAAGAGCATGGCAGTTGAGAGTATGTCATGCTCACTTAAGGCCCGGTAGTGCTATTCTCTAAACATCTCACCGTGATAACTCGGGTGAAGTGAGCGTGAAGTGAGCCGTCATTTCACCTGACGCTAGGGGTTGACACTATTGACAGCTCACTTTAAGATCACTTCACTCATGTTTTCACGGTGAGATATTTACAGAATAGCACTACCGTAGTGCTATTCTGTAAACATCTCACCGTGTTAACTTAGGCGAAGTGAGCGTGAAGTGAGCCGTCATTGCACCTGATGCTAGGGGTTGACACTATTGACAGTTCATTTTAAGATCACTTCACCTAAGTTTTCACGGTGAGATTTTTACAGAATAGACCGGCAGTTCACAATAGGTTGGACCGACAGCTGTCGTCGCTGACAGTTTTATCGGGTCGCCCATATGTGAACAGCGCTATTGAAATACATAACACCCAATATGCATCCGACACTTTTGTCGTTCCGGTAAAACGGTCCGACCTAATGTGAACACTGATGGTGGAGCGTGTACTGGATCATTCGGTTCCCTACAAAATGGTTGAGCTCGATGGTGCTGATCCACGCGTCATGTTCATGAACGGGCGCCGTTTATATTTTGAATTGTTTCTTTATTTTGATTTCTTATTACATTGTTCTCATTTAAAGAAGCAACTAGAATAATGTACCCAGGATTTTGTAATTTCTTGATTCTCCATAGAGATATACATTTTGGAATAGGCAACTAGCTTCGACTTTCTGCATTCTTTCTTTCTTTCTTTCTTTTCTTTCTGACTTTCTGTTTTTTCTTTTTCTATTATTTCTTTCTGACTTTCTTTCTTTCTTTCTTTTTATTCTTTCGTCCTGCTTCTTTTTTCTTTCTTACTGACTTTTTTCTTTTTTTTTTTTCTTTCTGACTTTCTGAACTGACCGACTCTTTAACAATTCAAAAGTGCTTGTATATGTTTTAATTGAAATAAATGCTTTGAGTTTTGGTTTGAGCTTAGCTCGTAGCCGTGCCGACCTAAGCCAGATAAAATTCTTCAATTTAATAACAACAGAATATAAAACCCGTTACAATGGCTGTAGTCGGCTAATATATCTGCTATTGTTGGCGATGACGTCATCTTGTCACCCATGGTTGAAGTCAGAGCCTTAGCTAGGATATACGAATAACCTAGATTTATTTCCTTTGTTGAAAAAGGTTGGGTTGAAAATGATGTCATTTTGTGCAGAAAATTAACGTTCAAAGTAGGTAATATAGTACCTACATAACCTGACCCTTCCTCCCCTCTTCTTCTTTGTAAGATGGGTCAGGTAATTCAGTGCACTGGCCGTACCTTTAAACACAAATATTCAAAGGGTTTTCGGATGAATCATCTTTGAATCAAAACGAAAGGCGAAAAATAGATTGTTGTGAAAGGCTGTTTTTCTTTTGTTTGCAGGTGGGACAACGGATGCAGTCCCCCGTCCCCCTCCCTCCCCCACCCTGGGCTTCAACATTATTTTCTCCACTACAAAAGACAAAAGAATAAAAAAAAAAGAAGAATATAAGTTGGACATAAACATACGTTTTATAAACTCTATTTTTAGGGTTCCGTACCTCAAAAGGAAAAAACGGAACCCTTATAGGATCACTTGTATGTCTGTCTGTCTGTCTGTCCGTCTGTCACAGCCAATTTGTTCCAAATCTAATGCAGCGATTAAGTTGAAATTTGGTACACATATGAATTTCTGTGACCCAAACACGGACGGGTAAAGTTAATAAATGAATTTTGAATATAGGGGGCAAATAATAAAATTTAAAAAAAAGTTTTGCAAACTACACCATGTGGCATGTCAAATGAAAGGGCTTACTATGATGGTCTCAAATATATTTTTTTTTATAATTTATAATAAATTGTTTTAAAGTTATTTAAGAAAATAGACGAAAATTGACCATTCCCCCCCCCCCCCCCCTTATCTCCGAAACTACTGAGCCTAAAATTTTGAAAAAAAAAACAGAAAACAGATCTTTACCTGTAGATTACAGGAAAACCTATAAGAAGTCTGTGGTCTCAAAATAACATGGTAAATCTATCAATATTGTGAGTACAAACTTACATTTCCAGTTGGAATGTATGGGAGAACATGTTTTTCAACTACAATGTTAAGTTTGTTCTTAAGATAAATTCATCCCAACTACGGAACCCTTCATTGTGCGTGGTCCGACACGCACTTGGCCGATTTTTTTTTGTCTATATAAGTACGTAAGTACTTATAGTACTTTTTACTTTGTACAGAGAGGAGCTCGCGCTCTTTACATATCGAGACTCCTCCGTTCCTCGGCAGTATTTCACCGGTAAAGCACCTTCATAAAATACTCTAAATGGAGACCACACACGTTAATCACAACGTGTATAATTTTGCGCAAGTATATCAATACTTGCGCAAAATTTGACTTGCACAAGTAGGTATATAGTAACGAGTGCGGGATGAATGACACCGCATAGCTCGGATACATGCTACAAGTATCCGAGCCATTGGGTGTCACGCAGCCTTGTGTTGCAAGTCTAAACTTGCGCAAGTATATCGTTACGTTTGTGGCCTGCATAACACTACTAAAAAGGTACTTATCTACAATCTAAACGCACGTAGAACATTACATTACACGTTGACGTAGGCAATTCAGGCATAATTTAATTATTTCCAAATAAATAATCAAATAGACTTCATCCATATACTATGTAAAATAGATATCAAATATCATTGATACATTATTACGGCAATATACAATGAATTTAATACATTATTTTCATATTTTATGCGTACTAAACGTCAAAATGTCTTTCAGTAGGCCGTAGCACAAATACATACTATTTGGGTACATTACATTAAGCTTTATCTTACGCACAATGGTCCACATGAAGGACTAAGTGCGGAAACCAAATCCTTAACATGAAAGTCGAAAAAAGAAGAAGTCCAAAAATTAACAATTTTTGGACTTATTCCTTTACTTGTGCTGTGAGACCTTGCTTCTTGCCAAATTTCATTATTCTAGGTCAACGGGAAGTACCCTGTAGGTTTTGATTTACTTGCGAGTATCAAAATATGTCGCAATTGGCCGTATTTTTTTATTGCGTTGACTTAGAAGCTTGATTTTTTTGAGCTCCAATGGGCCACAGACCTACATAGTTGATATTAATTTCAACTTGATACCTTCACGCATAAGTGATCCTATAAGGGTTCCGTTTTTGCCTTTGAGGTACGGAACCCTAAAAAAAACCTGTTAATAAAGGTTCATAAATGTTTTGTATTTTTTCGCCATCAGGCACTACATCAGGTTACAGGCAATGGCTTCGAAAATACTATATGTGAAATAATAAAAGTTGACAACCCTAGTGTAGGTTACAATAGATACATCTCAGCTGAACGTTTCGGCGAATACATACAAATACAAAATACAAATATTCTTTATTGTGGTACATAGGTAAGCAATAAGTTGTTACATGTTTCCGAAATTGTACACAGCTATGACCCGCCATAATGGCATACAATAATTTTAAAGTGGGTAACATTTTAACAGCACAATCAAATAGAAAATTAAAATAATAACAATTTAAATATTTAAATATGCAGCACTTTAGAATTAACGAATATTTTTACATGTCAAGGCAACAATTAAAATAACGAGACATAAATTATAAATTCAGTTAGAATTAAATAATACAAATTAAGAAATATATACATTTTACTTATCAGGGGAACAATTAAAATTAAATAACATCATCGAGATAATCTTTTAAAGTATAGTAACATTTGTCTAACAGCAACTGAAGTAATTTCTTTTTATAATTATGCAAATCTAAATCTCTAACTGTCTTTGGCAATTTATTATATTATGTCAGGTATTAGATAAAAAACACTTTTGTGGAAAAGAGCAGTTTTGTTGGATTCACGTGACATTTTGTCTTTATGTCTGGCTCTATTACTAAATTTGAAACGGTGAATATTTAATTTTGCGAAAATGGCACATTCGTAAATAAACATACAGGGAAGTGGTAGTATTTTTAGTTTCTTAAAATGTGGAACACAGGAGTCCGTTGAATCAATGTTCACGATTGATCGGATACAGACATAGACTGAGAGGTGACTGGATTTTTCATAACGATCATGGATACGGTTAGATTTACTTCAATGGGTTGTAGAGTAGTCCCCTAATGTGAATGATGTCGGTCTGCCTGCTCTCAGCGGTTGCAACTTCGAGTTATAGCGCTTACAAGAGGCTTCATTGTTGCGAAAAAACAAACGATCAGAGAAATGGTCAGTTTTAGTACATATTCAAAGTATGGCGTCTCCGCAGATGAAACAAGGGCATGATGTTATGTATGTGTGTCACACCATCACCTGTTTGGGCAAGTAGGAATTATCCACGTGTACTACAATAATCTACAATAGTTTGCACAGTCATTATGTTATGTTATTTCCTTCCCGTAGGCACTTATCCAGGGGAAATAACTCCGTATTTTACTGTCGCGTCATTCGATTAATGTCGACCGTCAACAGATGATTGATTGACAAATGAATAAATAAACATTTGTATTACACATAGCGTTTTCCCCTAAGCTGAGATATTGGTGGTCTTATTGTTTTGATGTGATGTTTATCCTTAATCTATATATACAAATACATGCAGGTAATAAAGCTGAAGAGTTTGTTGGTTTTGAACGCGCTAATCTCCGGAGTCAGATTTGAAAAAAATATTTTTTTGCATTTTATAGCCCAATTCTTGAGGAACGTTCTACGACTCTTAGAAGCCGAGCAAAACGAAAAAAAAGTGAGAAAGAATGCTAAGCGAAAAGGAAGCAAGAGAGCGAGCGGGAGACGCGATGCGACGCGTTTCGGGTATCGGGGAACAAGAAATTTCACGCGGACGAAGTACTGGCAGAAGCTAGTATTGTACCTATAACCAATGAGACTGTGTGACTCAATGTTACATATTATTTGTAATTATTGATTTCTCTAAGATTTATTTGGTTGTAATGACAAAAATCATGCATATCAAAAATGACGATGATGAATTTGAGTGAATCATATGTCATCCTGTATTCTATTTCTTAATGAATTTTAATTACACTCATCTCCATAATCTTACTTTGGCTACATTTAATAGAACCATCATCGATAACCAACTATTATTAACCAACGTTGGTGAGTAGGTACCAACGACGAAGAATCATACATAAATAATCATAATAAGTTGTTTAGTTTTTGCAAAACCAGAAACAAAACCTAAATGTCTACCATTTGTAGATTTTGCGAGAAATAAGAACCAAAAACTAACACAGTAAATAAAAACAGCAACTTCCTTATATAAGTTCAAGCTAAGGAGAAAATCTTACAAAATCAACTCTTTAATTTGAAATATCTCAACGGGGAACATTATCTTAACAAGGAATTCTTTGTAAACAGCCATTCTTCACTAAAACGGTTTAACTCCACTCTACTCTATTGCTATTTACCGAATAATTTATGTCCCATCTTAGCCCAATTTTTCATAAAAAAACAATTAAGTTTTGTCGGCCATTACCGACCACCGACCATTATCTTAGCCACTACTGGCACAAATCCAATTTATGATAAATAGCTGTCATGCACATATAAGTTTTACACAAAAAAACATAAGTAAAGTCAGGGATATTAATTGTTTACCAAATTGACTCCAAACTTTAATTCAATCAAATAAATCAACTCAGCCTATCGCAGTCCACTGCTGGACATAAGCCTCTCCCAGGCTGCGCCACAACACCCTGTCCTCCGCCTTCCGCATACAGTCTGTCCCAGCCAACTTTTTAAGATCGTCGGTCCATCTAGCTGGGGGGCGTCCCACACTACGTTTACCGACACTATGTCTCCACTCCTGGACTCGTCTGCTCCACCGGCCATCAGTCCTTCGACAAACATGGCCAGCCCACTGCCACTTCATCTTGCTTACTCTGCAAGCTATGACGGTAACTCCGGTTCTTTTCCGGAAAACTTAATTTCTGATCTTATCCTTCAAAGTAACTCCGAGCATAGCCCGCTGAGCGACCTTGAATTTTTGGACCAGCCCGACTGTCAGTGTCCATGTTTAGGCAACGTATGTCATAACGGGCAGGACGCACTGGTTGAAGACACGGAACAAATAATTTTATCTGTTATGTGGTTGAAGACCTTAGTCTTCAAAAACTGCATGACAGGCGACGGACATGTTGACCATTGGACATTTTGAGAATTGGACATTTTGACCATTGGACATTTTGAGAATTGGACATTTTGATAATTGGACATTTTGGGTATTTGGACATTTTGACACCAAAAATTAAAAATTGTCTGTATACACCACTAATTTTTAATTAGTACAAATACTTAAAGGGCTTATTAGAGAAGGTCTTTTTATTATATAAGTAAAGTCTCAATAAATAATATTCATCAACAGCAAAGTTCTTAGCGTTTGTTTATATCCCAAAATGTCACTCAGTTTATGGAAATATTGTACAGGATACATAGTAGTATTTATTAATCATGGAAAAGCACTGCGCGTAGTATTTTCTAGTAGCAATTGTTATGAATGATTGATTAAATTATGAATTTACCAATCATGACAAATTTTCGTGGACAATTTTGGGATTTACAAATTTGGGAGTAACGGGTACGGATAGAGCCCCATTTTTTTTTGTACTAATTAAAAAATAGTAGATACCACGTACAATATTAGGTAAAATGACCCACGGACCCGATTCACACCGCGCTCGTGTGAGGGGATATTTCGAATCACAATTGTAATTCTTTAACAATTGTATGAAATGGTAACATGGCAAATTGACGTAGTGTGTCAATTTGATAAGTAATTAATTCCCGTGACTGTACAAAGAGTATTTCTTGCCATACAGGGCAAAGTACCTTGACATTGATTTGTGAGAACTGCCAGTCACCTTTGCTGGTACATCTTTTTATGCAAATGAGGGTAGCATCCTAATCTCGATGAGTATGTGGGTTACTAGGGCCCCATAAGTACAAGGTGTAGGTGATGTTATCAGTTCATCATGAACAAGGCCTCCCACATAGAGGGATTATCGCGCTTGACAGGCAGATTTGCTACGAGTACTTGCCGGTTTGATTTGCTAAGTGGGGTCACAGTATAATAAAATTAGGTTTGGGTGTTGATTTTGCAAAGTTTTGAACTCCTAACAAAGCAGATTTATTTAAGGAAAGCCTTAAGTACACCGCGTTGGGCGCTAATGAACAGTAATAAATAGTAAAACATTTACCTTCTCTTTTTCTACACAAACAACATAACATAACAACAACAAACAACAACATTACAACAACACACCAACAACAACAACTTTTTTTTCTTCAACCGTTTAAGAGGATATATTGAAGCGTTGTTTAGCTCGATATGTAAGTAAAATGGTACTATGGCTGTCTAGTTTGACGCGAGAGAGATAGAAGACCTCAAGCGCACCGGAACTAAACGCGCTACGTTTAAATGTACTTATAACAAAATTGTATACTTAAATCAATTTTTAGCTTAGTAAGTTCTTAACATATTTAAATACCTTCGATTTAAAGAAAAAACAAATGTTACTGCACAATAAGGAACTGTTTGCGTATAATCGTATAAAACAGAAAATAGACTGTGCTACTTTGGATTTTTTTTCTACCGAAAAATTTCAAGTACCTACTCATGTTTCGGTTTTGGTACAACAGTAGAAAATATAGTCAAATAACACAAACGGAAAATCCGAATGATTTAACCATATACATTTGGTTTTATAGGAATTTTAAAAACACAAAATTATCGTTGTATCCCCTTAACATGAGATTTTGTGTAGGAGGGTCGTCTAAGAGAACAAAAAAAAACTTCGATACAGCGAACAAAGAGTTGTAGGAAATGAGACAGGTTTTTGCATGTCTTTCCTCTTTCGTAATAAATATAATAAAGAAGCAAATAAGGCTAACATTAAATTCTGTTCTAAACTATTTTAGGACTTCCTAAGCCCAATTCCTAAAATAATTTAGAACAGATTGGTCCTATAGGACCAAAAAGAAAAACTAGAAAAAATTAGCATCGAGGTGACATAGGAGTCTTATGTCACCTCGATGCTATTTTTTTATTAAAAACCAGAAAACCAGAGTGCAACGCCAGCATCATCATCATCTGCCTAGCCTTTTCCCAACAACATATGTTGGGGTCGGCTTACAGTCTAACCGGATGCAGTTGAATACCACAGCCCAGTTACTGGGTAATACTGGTTGTCACTTTCGGGCTTCTGTCGATGCGTAACGACTGTCAAAGATCCAAGAATGACAGCCGGGAGCAACGGCTTAACGTACTTTCCAAGACCCGGAGGGGTCTCGGTATGTAAAGATGGTCATGGTCACTCATCATCGGACCGAGCCCGGCAAGCGTAGCTTAACCTGATCGACCCGTGCGGCTGTTATTACTTAGCCACAAGTCCAACGCCAAAATCACAGACCGTAAATTTGACAAAACAATGACATCACGAAACAGTCAAAGGCACCACTTTTTACGAGTTTATTTCAATAGAACTCTGTGATGTACCCATTAATTATGTACCACATATGAATCATCGGGATTACCATTCAGTTAGTCGTCTTCACCGCAAGATCTTGGTGTTCATGTAAAAAAAACCTTTCAAGTGCGTGTCAGACCACGCACAATGAAGGATTCCGTAGTTGGATGATTTTTTTTTTAGCCCAAGAACAAAGTTAGCATTAGAAAGAAAGAAAGAAAGAAAGAAAAATCGTTTATTTTGCACAAATAAAACGCACATTAGAAACTAAAAAATAACAAAATACACACATTATGCAAAGTAAGCAAAAGCCTCGTATCCAAGTTGTCTTCGATCTCAGACCAAAGACAACAATTCAAAACAGTAATTCTACAATACTACGTAGACTATGAACTCTATATTGCCTCTGGTCTGTGTTGTGACACTAGGAAATGTCATGCAACTAACAATAACAGCAGCAAACAAACAATAACAGATCCGAATTGCATAGTGTAAAAATAATACTTTTATAACAAAAATAACTAGAACACATTAATTCGTGCGTCGCATCTGTGCAAGAAAGGTCATTATAGTTAGAAATATGTTCAGCCATACATTCCAAGTTTGTACGCACAATATTGACAGATTTACCATGTTAGTTTAAGACGACTAGACTTCTTATTAATTTTCATTAGAACTATTTTCGATATTTTTTTTTTTTTTTACAAAGTTTAAAGCTCAGTAGTTTCGGAGATAATGGGATGGACAATTTCGTCTATTTTAAGAATAAGAGTAAAAATAAGAATAATTTATTGTTTAAGAAATTACATTCGATGTGTTGTTTCCTGGAACTCACACTAGGATTCCCTGTGTCGTGAGATCCAGGCTCCTTCGTTCCGCTAACATTTGTTGCTATACATGTATTAGGTATAAGTACGTTACAATAAATTTCTTAATTTCAAATAATTTACTCGTAATTACTATGAAAGGAAAATACAATAAAAACTAATTTACAAAAGAAAACTAATGATAATACACAAAGAAAAACAGTAGATAACCAAATACACTTCTGGACACATCTATTGGCCCACCTTAGAGTTTAGGTTTCGATGGCCCCTACCGAAATATGATTGCTAGATTGAACAAAAACTGTTGATGCAGTTTTAAACCTGATACATTTTACCATCTTTTTCGATCGTATTGTTTTAAATTTGAATTCAGAATACCATACGACATGGAGCTACGCCTAACAAGTCGGATATGCGCCTTGTTAAAGGCAATTGATTTTTGAATAAAAAACATGTTTTATCAAATAAAGGTTTAATTTAATAACGCGTGTTGCCTCCATGGGCATCTACCACAGCTTTCATACGATTAGGCATAGAGTTTATCAACCGCTCTATGAAATTTTGAGGGATCATCTCCCATTCCACTTCTATGGCAGTTTTCAACTCCTGCATCGTCTGGGCAACTGGCTGAAGAGCCCTAACACGTCTTTTTAGCTCGTCCCACATGTGCTCAATGGGGTTCATGTCTGGGCTTCTGGTTGGCCAGTCCATAACTGTGATGTTCACATCCCGAAGATATTCCCTGACGATGCCGGCCGCATGGGCTCTTGCATTATCATGCATAAAAAGGAAATTTGGGCCCACATAGTCCGCGTATGGTATCACGTGAGGTTCTAAGCACTCACGAATGTACCTTTCAGCATTTAATGTTGGCAGCCGTGGTCCTGTAGCAACCTCAAGTTGAGTTTTGCCGCTCGCGGATATACCGCCCCAGACAGTCCATGAGCCACCGCCATAAGCAACCCTCTCTTCAAAGCAGCATTGTGCGAAACGCTCTCCCTTACGTCGGTAGACCTTCTTCCTTCCATCATTGCCATGTAACACAATTTTAGACTCATCAGAAAAGAGTACACGGCTCCAATCTTGCTGTGTCCAATTTAAATGACTGCGTGCGAAATGAAGGCGCGCTGTTCGGTGGGCTCGCGTTAGTTTGGGGCCATTAGCTGGCTTGTGTGGTACCATATCGCGTTCTTTTAACCTTCTCCGAACAGTTCGAGCGCTCACAGATACTCCGTGGAAGTCGCGAAGTTGGTTTTGTATCTCAATGGAGGTAAGGTGACGATTTCTCAAGCTGGTCGTCACGATGAATCGATCCTGCCTTTCAGTTGTGACCCGAGATCGTGGCCTTCCTTGGCGACGAACAAAGCCGCCAGTCTCTAGGTACCTCCGATAAACATTTCGGACCGCAAATCGACTTAAATTAAGTTGAGCACTCACGTTTCTTTGGCTGTGTCCGGCCTAAATAAGTGCCACAGCTTGGGCGGCGACTTCAGGTGAAGTATCCATAGATTATTGATAGAACCTCACCTTAATGTTAAGAATAAGTAATGTTTGTTGCAAAACTAAAGATATCAATCACTTTTTCAAGAATTAAATCCAAGTAAACCAATAAAACCAAGTTTTCTTAGTATTCGATTGTTTGATATCAACAAACAGGCTCCAAATTGTCTTTTGTTTCTTTAAATTCTGTGTTCGAAATTCAAAAAAAGACTATTGAATGAAATTGTGAATGTGCCAGGTTCAAAACTGCATAAAAACTTTTTGCTCGACCTAATATAAAATTTTAGCTAGGACCAAACGAAACTGAAAATACAAGGTGGGCCAAAAGATGTGTCCAGAAGTGTATGTATGTGTGTTGTGTGAGGGGGTGTGTTGGTGTGTGTATGTGTGATATGGTGTGTGATATATAAAAAGTATGTTTGTGATATAGAATAGTAAAAAAATATAAAAATAAATATATGTATGAATGTTTTTTTTTTTTTTTAGGTTAAGTAGTTTTCAGTCATATCATAGTCCAAAGTAAGAAGCCATTTTGTAACCGCAATTTTGCGTTTATTATGCGTAAGTTGTAGAATTTTGAGTCGGTTATTGAGTTTCGAGTAAATGTGCGGTCCCATAAAACCGTACGACCTTCTACTGATTGTTTTACGGCAACGAACCTTTTCCCATTGAACCCTTCGACTTGACGGGATACAAGTGCACATGGAGGTTTTGTGAAATCTTAGAGTGACTGACCGGATGTACAGCTGTCTGACTCTAAGAACTCCCACTTCGGTGTAGAATGTGTTAGTGGGGTACCGGAATGATTTTCCATGGGCAACCCTAAGTAGAGCTCGTTGAGCTCTTTCAACCTTTATTAACGAGGTTTTACCAGCCGCACCCCATGCTTTTATACAATAGTTAAGGACCGATTGACAGAGAGAGAAGTATATCATCTTTAGAACTGAGTCATCTGCAATTTTACCCAGCTGCTTAAAGATACGGAGCATCTTTCGAACCCTACCCCTTAAAGCACTCAGATGAGTGGACCATGACAAACGATTATCTACAAAGACTCCCAGGTATTTAATCGAGTCGGTTTGTTCGATGTATGGGCAAGTACAATTTTCTGGGCTAGAACAGAAGTGCAGCTGTATACAATTTTCTTAAAAAACTTTAAAGCAATTTATTTTAAAATTATAAAAAAAAAACTAGAAGCGCCTCGCGGTGTTACCAGCGGTTTATGAGATACACTAAAACGTGTATTATTTAATCGGTGAGAAAAGTATTCACAAAAAAATTGCTGGTCCACGGGAACACTACATTTTTCCATAATGTAAAGTAGTCTAGTGTGCTATGTGTATACAGGATGTCTGCTACTTCCACACTAAATTTTATCAAAATCGGTCGAGCCGTTTGAGTTTGAAAGAGTAGCAATTATATTTGAATTCCTTGCTCATCCCACGGGAGCACTACATTTTTTCGGGATAAAAAGTAGCCTATGTGTTAATCCAGGGTATAAGCTGTCTACATACCGAATTTCATCCAAATCGGTCTAGCCGTTTGAGCGTGAAGAAGTAACAAACATACACACACACACACACTCACAAACTTTCGCCTTTATAATATTAGTGTGAAGTGTGATTATTTGACACCCTCATCGCCTAATTTCATTTGATATGTGACACGGTACAGTTTGCAAAACTTTTTTTTTATTTTCTTATTTTCCCCATAAAAGTGACCCCCTTATTCGAAATCCATTAATTTACGTTACACGTCCCTGTTTGGGTCACATAAATTCATATGTGTACCAAACTTCAACTGAATCGGTCCATTAGATTCACGGACAGACGGACAGACAGACATACGAGTGATTCTGTAAGGGTTCCGTTTTTCCTTTTGCGATACGGAACCCTAAGAATCTGCCAAAACTAATACCTACTTATTCAGTGCAATCCGTAAATGAAGCTAACGCGTAGGCGAGTAATTCTCGAAGTAGATAAGTACGTAAAGTACTGACATTACCTACAGCTGATTGAGATTATCAGAATCTCGACTGCAGATTAGAGAGAAAGACTGACGACGGGGTAAATCAACATTTGGAAATCTCAATAAATGTCTACAGGATTAAATTTTCAAATAAGTAAGGAAAATATCATTTCATTCAGTCTAAAATAGAGTACCTAATCTAAGATGAAATGAATGTCAGACACTGTGAATTTGTAAAGCTCCTGCAATTCAGGCTTGTTATAATTCACGTATAGGTACGCAATGAAACAAGGACCAATAATCTAGAAGCTGCAAAAAGGACCAATAAACAAAATAACGTTGTTCAATTAAAAACTAATTAATGATCATGTACACAATGGTACCGAGAATAGAAAGGACACGATTAAAGGTTAATTAATCTGTTAAAACAATCCATAAAATCCATTCCAATGAGACAGTCACAAACGGACACTGACAGAAATGTCTGTGCAACAATAAAGACAACATAAATAACATGCTTGATATAATTATCAAGGCGAAATCGTTTAGCGTAGTGCCGTGATTTTATGACTAGAACGCGAGATAACACTTGTTCAGCTAATTATTATGTTTATTGAAATGAGACAATAATAGTTGAAAGTTGATTGGGTTGGCGCCGCTCATGTTGTGTGAACTACGTATGTGTATACACAGCTTGCAGAAATAGAACGATCGTCAAATTCCTGTACGCAATCCTGGACATTAATCATAACATAATAAGGATGGGAGTTGCTTGAAAATGTAAGACATGATTTTGACAGTATGGACCAATCATAGTGTGTAATTTGAGCGAACTTTATTGTAAACATGGCTGATGTTTAGACCTAATCCATATCAAGAAGCACCTATGTACACTTTTAAGCGAGCATCTCTTCGTTTTACGTACCTCTCAAGCGATCAAACAAGTACCTACTAGACATAATAATTATATAATAACTATGATTTTCCCACAAGCTATTTAAAAGCTACCGAGGTTAATCCGAAGTGCTATTAAAAATCGTTTGATTTGACAGATTTCGCAAATGGGGCACTTAAGTTTTTGGCGGGAAATACCTCGTAAATAGCACCTGTGTCCAATTCAGAGCGCCAACCACTGACGGCCCTCAATAAAATTTAAAAATAGAACCATTGATAATGGCGCCATGATTTTGACAGATAAATTAAAACTGTTGAAGTGTGTGTGGCGTCCTTGCAAATCATAACCAGACGAGTTGCATCATATTGTTAAAAGTAGGTAATTTTTAGAAGTGATTGATTTGTTTATTTGGCTTATTTACAAAATCTTAACAATGATTGGTCCAATTAGACATAAAAGAAGATCGAATACAGACATAAAACAAAGTGCACATTTATCTAAAATATCTTATCGAACATCTTGGCATTCGGTGAAACGCTTACAATTTTATTTACGTTCCCCATCCAAACGCCTACCCATCAGAGTAGTTTTAAAATAACACACAATAAAACTAATTCGGAACTGATCAGTCATTCATCGTTTACATAGAATTTATCCAATTTTGATGATAAATCAATCTGCCTAGCCTTTTCCCAACTATGTTAGGGTCGGTTTCCAGTCTAACCGGATTCAGATGAATACCAGTATTTTATACGGAGCGACTGCCTATCTGACCTCCGCAACCCAATTACTGTGTAATACGATACCCCTTGGTAAGACTGGTTGTCAGACTTTCGAGCTTCTGACGACCCGAAACGACTGTCAAAGATTCACGAATGACAGCCGGGACCAACGGTTTAACGTGTTTTTACGAGGCACGGAGGAGTCTCGGTACCTATGTAAAGATTGTCACCCATCCACGGACCAACCCCGGCAAGCGTAGCTTAACCTGATGGATCAAACCGTACGGCTGTAAACTTAGCCACGAGCTCCTCAAAATTACTATCCAATTTCGATAATAGAGAAATATCAAATTCAAAAGCTACTTGAAATAAGTACTTAACAGAATGAGCATTTTATTTAAATGATATAGGTAGTCTAGTATATATATAGTATCGTCTTTATTACGATAATTTGCAATCAACAAATATTGGATTGCAAGTTTATTTAACAAATTTTCTGCAATTCTTATGTAAATTTGTTGCTTCCTACAGTCTCCATTTGGCGTCTTTCGAGGTAATATCAGAACTAACTTATTGACACATCACATTAACATGAACGCGATAATTAGTGTGGTAATATTGCTATTACCTTTTACATATTACCAAAAAGATGCTAATCTGCAATATTAACAATGTAACTTGTAAGTGAGACTGATGATTTTTATTAAATATTTATATTATTGACATAATATTGATACTTTAGCCACGGTCACTGCAATCTTTGCCGTTAAGCCAAATTTTAAACTGTATTTAAGCTCTCAAAGAGGCAACGTCAGCTTCCTAACATAATTCTGAAAACAGAACTATTTTAAAATCATTAACTCAAAAACCACTCAGAAGAGAAAATGTTATCAATAATTTTCAGTCACCATGATAATATGAATATGAACCAACAAAAATGCATCTATCAACAAAATTCAAAACCGACAACTCACCTTCAAATCTTACTACAATACAGCACAATACACACGCCACATCTTCACACAAAAAGTCCTTTACAACTGAACTAAAAACCTTTACAAAAATTTCTGGTCCTATGTTCCAGAGAGAACGACAGGAGTAACGCGTTCGCTCCGTGGAGGAGACCGACTCTTTTGACGAGCGCCTCGCATTTCCTGAACGTGAAAGTTTCAGAATAAGCACGTATAGATTACCGAAGTTGGCTCAAGATAAGTGAAGATCGCGAGACTGTGAGTAAACAATGCTTCTCTGTTGTTGGTTGGTTGGTAAGCGATATTGGATTGTTTTATCGTAAAGTTATTTAGTTTTTAATTTGATACTGGTGCCGATTCTGTTGTACACCGAACTAAACTAACTAAACTATCACTAAAATTCCTTACTTTTTGCTATGAGAATCTTACAACTATTCTGCAAAAAAAAACCTCTAAATTTAATAACAATTTTGACACAACTAAAATCGAGTTTGACAATCGTGACTCCGCGTGGTATAGTGTCTGTAGTATATTTGACCCGGTGGCTTTAATTGGAACTAACGAAATCACTATGAAGTGACAAGGCTTGTCATATTTGTTCACCGACATCGCTGTCGTTACCGGGTCAAATATCTTTTAGACTCTGGAGGGGGCAGCTTCAACGTGTTTTATATGGAATGTAGGTACCCATTTTTTTTTTTGGTACCTACATGTTGAGTCATAGGGGTTTATGAGTTCTATAAAGGGGGGCCAAATTTTCATTATTTTTGCGATAGGACTCACCGTTTTCGAGATATATGAACGGAGAAGACTTGACGAAGTTTTCCAACTTAAATTGTCCGTATACACCACCAATTTTTAATTAGTACAAATACTTAAAGGGCTTATTAGAGAAGGTCTTTTATTATATATGTAAAGTCTCAATAAATAATATTCATCAACAGCAAAGTTCTTAGCGTTTGTTTATATACCAAAATGTCACTCAGTTTATGGAAATATTGTACAGGCTACATAGTAGTATTTATTAATCATGGAAAAGCACTGCGCGTAGTATTTTCTAGTAGCAATTGATATGAATGATTGATTAAATTATGAATTTACCAATCATGACAAATTTTCGTGGACAATTTTGGGATTTAATTTTTTTGATTTTTGACTACACAAATATGATCAGTAACGGGTACGGATAGAGCCCCATTTTTTTTTGTACTAATTAACTCTTAAAATGTCGATTGCACACCATGTGTACAGATAACAATAGAATTTCAATTGTGTCTGCTAATTAGCGCGCGACGGGTTAAAAAATAGTAGTGTATATTCGAATCACAATTTTAATTCTTTAAAATGGTAACATGGCAAATTGACGTAGTGTGTCAATTTGATAAGTAATTAATTCCCGTGACTGTACAAAGAGTAATTCTTGCCATACAGGGCAAAGTACCTTGACATTGATTTGTGAGAACTGCCAGTCACCTTTGCTGGTACATCTTTTTATGCAAATGAGGGTAGCATCCTAATCTCGATGAGTATGTGGGTTACTAGGGCCCCATAAGTACAAGGTGTAGGTGATGTTATCAGTTCATCATGAACAAGGCCTCCCACATAGAGGGATTATCGCGCTTGACAGGCAGATTTGCTACGAGTACTTGCCGGTTTGATTTGCTAAGTGGGGTCACAGTATAATAAAATTAGGTTTGGGTGTTGATTTTGCAAAGTTTTGAACTCCTAACAAAGCAGATTTATTTAAGGAAAGCCTTAAGTACACCGCGTTGGGCGCTAATGAACAGTAATAAATAGTAAAACATTTACCTTCTCTTTTTCTACACAAACAACATAACATAACAACATAACAACAACAAACAACAACATTACAACAACACACCAACAACAACAACTTTTTTTTCTTCAACCGTTTAAGAGGATATATTGAAGCGTTGTTTAGCTCGATATGTAAGTAAAATGGTACTATGGCTGTCTAGTTTGACGCGAGAGAGATAGAAGACCTCAAGCGCACCGGAACTAAACGCGCTACGTTTAAATGTACTTATAACAAAATTGTATACTTAAATCAATTTTTAGCTTAGTAAGTTCTTAACATATTTAAATACCTTCGATTTAAAGAAAAAACAAATGTTACTGCACAATAAGGAACTGTTTGCGTATAATCGTATAAAACAGAAAATAGACTGTGCTACTTTGGATTTTTTTTCTACCGAAAAATTTCAAGTACCTACTCATGTTTCGGTTTTGGTACAACAGTAGAAAATATAGTCAAATAACACAAACGGAAAATCCGAATGATTTAACCATACACATTTGGTTTTATAGGAATTTTAAAAACACAAAATGATCGTTGTATCCCCTTAACATGAGATTTTGTGTAGGAGGGTCGTCTAAGAGAACAAAAAAAAACTTCGATACAGCGAACAAAGAGTTGTAGGAAATGAGACAGGTTTTTGCATGTCTTTCCTCTTTCGTAATAAATATAATAAAGAAGCAAATAAGGCTAACATTAAATTCTGTTCTAAACTATTTTAGGACTTCCTAAGCCAAATTCCTAAAATAATTTAGAACAGATTGGTCCTATAGGACCAAAAAGAAAAACTAGAAAAAATTAGCATCGAGGTGACATAGGAGTCACCTCGATGCTATTTTTTTTATTAAAAACCAGAAAACCAGAGTGCAACGCCAGCATCATCATCATCTGCCTAGCCTTTTCCCAACTGTTGGGGTCGCCTTACAGTCTAACCGGATGCAGTTGACTACCACAGCCCAGTTACTGGGTAATACTGGTTGTCACTTTCGGGCTTCTGTCGATGCGTAACGACTGTCAAAGATCCAAGAATGACAGCCGGGAGCAACGGCTTAGCGTGCTTTCCAAGACCCGGAGGGGTCTCGGTAAGTAAAGATGGTCATGGTCACTCATCATCGGACCGAGCCCGGCAAGCGTAGCTTAACCTGATCGACCCGTGCGGCTGTTATTACTTAGCCACAAGTCCAACGCCAAAATCACAGACCGTAAATTTGACAAAACAATGACATCACGAAACAGTCAAAGGCACCACTTTTTACGAGTTTATTTCAATAGAACTCTGTGATGTACCCATTAATTATGTACCACATATGAATCATCGGGATTATCCATTCAGTTAGACGTCTTCACCGCAAGATCTTGGTGTTCGTGTAAAAAAAAACCTTTCAAGTGCGTGTCAGACCACGCACAATGAAGGATTCCGTAGTTGGATGATTTTTTTTATCCCAAGAACAAAGTTAGCATTATAGTTAGAAATATGTTCACCCATACATTCCAAGTTTGTACGCACAATATTGACAGATTTACCATGTTAGTTTAAGACGACTAGACTTCTTATTAATTTTCATTAGAACTATTTTCGATATTTTTTTTTTACAAAGTTTAAAGCTCAGTAGTTTCGGAGATAATGGGTTGGACAATTTCGTCTATTTTAAGATTAAGAGTAAAAATAAGAATAATTTATTGTTTAAGAAATTACATTCGATGTGTTGTTTCCTGGAACTCACACTAGGATTCCCTGTGTCGTGAGGTCCAGGCTGCTTCGCTCCGTTAACATTTGTTGCTATACATGAAATAGGTTTAAGTACGTTTTATGTTTATTATATAATTTATGTTTCCCAAATATTAAGATTAAAGTAAATAATTCTAATGCAAATAAACAAAAATGGATAAGCAAGGGTCTCAGAAATAGTTGCAAAACTAAACGATGTTTACGATATCTCTATTATAAAAATAAAACCCTAACGTACAAACTTAGATATAAAAAATATTCATCAATACTAAAAAAATGTATCTTTAAATCCAAAATAAATTCAAACATTAAATACATAAATAACAGCCAAAACAAATGCAGAGCAACGTGGTCTGTCATTAATCGTGAACTGGGAAATACAAAATGTGATAATAGTATTTCTCAACTAGAATTAGATGAGCGAATACTGACTAATCCCTCTGACATAGCAAATGCTTTTAATAATTATTTTATTGATTCAACTAGCACCGTGACATTTGATAATTTAAATGATAATGACAAGCCTAAAAAAACTATGTCAATTCCTAATTCCATGTTTCTCAGCCCCATGACTGAAGACGAAATCAAAAAAGAAATAATAGCTTTAAATAACACGAATTCAGAAGGTTATGATGGAATTAGTACAAAGGTAATTAAAGCTTGTAGTATAGAATTAATTCCTATTTTGACTTATTTAATTAATCTTTCATTTTCATCCGGAACTTTCCCTGATGCGTTAAAATTATCAGTCGTTAAACCTCTTTACAAAAAAAACGATAAAAATGACGTTAAAAACTATCGTCCGATAACCCTTATACCCATAATATCGAAATTGTTTGAAAAATGTATGCAAAAGAGACTTTCTGACTACTGCACCAAATACAATATTATAACAAAAGAGCAGTATGGATTTCAAAAGCACAAGTCAACAACACTAGCGATTGCTCATCTATTGGGCCATATTCATAGTTTTCTAAATAAAAATTATCTAACGACAGGATTGTTCTTCGACCTGTCACAAGCTTTTGACTTTGTGGCACATGACATCTTGCTGAAAAAATTAGAAAAAAGCGGAATAAGAGGTTTAGCACTGCAGTGGATCGCGTCGTATTTAAGCAACCGAAAACAATACGTTGTTATCAATAAGGTAAATGATAATTTATTGACTTCGTTTACATCTGACAATAGAGTTAATAATTGCGGCGTCCCTCAAGGGAGTGTATTAGGACCATTATTGTTTCTAATATACATAAACGACTTGCCGTTAGTGACTAATCATAAATGTGTATTATTTGCAGATGACATTTCAATTATTGTGACATCTGACAAAAAGTGTAAAACTAAATCTGATCATGAGATGGACATTAATAACACTATTGACGACATTATAAAATGGTTACAGACAAATAAATTGAAAATCAATTTGGATAAGTCAAATTTTATACAGTTTAATAAATCAAAACATTCGAAATACAATTTCAAGCTTCATATTGACAGGCTAAAAAAAGTTCCACAAACTAAATTCTTAGGAGTACTCATAGATCAAGATCTGAATTGGAAAGTACATCTGGATAGTTTGTGCAGTAGGATCAATAAGTTTGTGTATGCTCTCAGACAAATAAAGAACATAACCGACAAAAAAACAGCAATTACGGCATATCACGCCTATATAGAATCCATCTTACGATACGGGCTTATCCTTTGGGGTAACAGCACAGATAATCACCGAGCATTTATTGCGCAAAAGAAATGCATCAGAGCCATTTGTGGTATCCGTCCTGATGAGTCATGTAAACCATTCTTTAAAAAGCTAGGTATATTACCATTTCCGTCACTGTACATTTTTGAGGTTTGTAATTATGTTTATAACAATAAGGGATTGTTCAAAAAAGCCTATCAATTGAACTCTCGAAATAGAGATCCTTGCAGACTAGTTTTGCAGGATACTCCCAAGTCAGCCAAGTATGCGAAAAGTTTTCTAGTCATGTGTATACGCATTTACAACAAACTTCCCAAAGAAATAAAATTGTTATTAAATACTAACTCATTTAAAAACAGATTATTGAAATGGTTGAAGGAACACATGTTTTATGAAATTAAAGATTTTCTTAGTTTTAAACAATAAATTTCAAGTCTAATTGTCATTGTATCCGCAATGCTGAGAAATGCTGTTGAAACTATTATTATGCTTTTGATTATTATTATTATTAATGTATTTCTAATAATTTTATTGACTTTTTATCTTTGACATTGAACTTTAGAATTCACTGATAATAATTAATTTGCATGCAATTGATACATATCCTGTATAGCTAAACATGCGGACTTAACATTAATATCTGACTGTAACAACTTTATACCATGTTTAAGGCAAATAAAGACTTATCTTATCTTATCTTATCTTACGTTACAATAAATTTCTTAATTTCAAATAATTTACTCGTAATTACTATGAAAGGAAAATACAATAAAAACTAATTTACAAAAGAAAACTAATGATAATACACAAAGAAAAACAGTAGATATCCAAATATGTATGTGTGTTGTGTGAGGGGGTGTGTTGGTGTGTGTATGTGTGATATGGTGTGTTATATATAAATAGTATGTTTGTGATATAGAATAGTAAAAAAATATAAAAATAAATATTATTATGAATAAATATTATATGTATGAATGTTTTTTTTTTTTTTTAGGTTAAGTAGTTTTCAGTTATATCATAGTCCATAGTAAGAAGCCATTTTGTAACCGCAATTTTGCATTTATTATGAGTAAGTTGTAGAATTTTGAGTCGGTTATTGACTTCGAGTAAATGTGCGGTTCCATAAAACCGTACGACCTTCTACTGATTGTTTTACGGCAACGAACCTTTTCCCATTGAACCCTTCGACTTGACGGGATACAAGTGCACATGGAGGTTTTGTGAAATCTTAGAGTGACTGACCGGATGTACAGCTGTCCGACTCTAAGAACTCCCACTTCGGAGTAGTGTATTAGTGGGGTACCGGAATGGTTTTCCATGGGCAATCTTAAGCAGAGCTCGTTGAGCTCTTTCAACCTTTATTAACGAGGTTTTACCAGCCGCACCCCATGCTATTATACAATAGTTAAGGACCTTATGGCAAAACTGCACTAATGAATAAAAGTACCTTCTTTATGGCCAAAAAAATATTTAACAAACTACCTGAAAAAATTAAAACGTTAAATCTAGACAATTTCAAAACGGAACTATTAAAAATATTGATAAATAAATGCTATTACTCACTTCAGGAATATTTGGACGATAATTCTATAATTACTACCTAAGAAAATTATACATTCTGACGACTTAGAATTTTATTTGACATTGGTATTACTATGACATGTAACATACTCGTAATCTATTTGACATTTTTACTGAATTTGATTCTATTTTCTATTTGTATTGATATTGCACGTTTATTGTATTTTGTTAATGTACCAATAAATACTAATGTGAAGTGTTAAAAGTAAAAATTCGACAATTTATAATGTTATTTAAATGTATTTGTACGCCTCTGGGCAAAACATAGAGGATCTACCTGCCTATAACATCTCGCACACTATTGTAATTTTACCTATGTTTACAAATAAAGAATTCTGATTCTGATTCTGATTCTGACCGATTGACAGAGAGAGAAGTATGTATATCATCTTTAGAAGTGAGTCATCTGCAATTTTACCCAGCTGCTTAAAGATACGGAGCATCTTTCGAACCCTACCCCTTAAAGCACTCAGATGAGTGGACCATGACAAACGATTATCTACAAAGACCCAGGTATTTAATCGAGTCGGTTTGTTCGATGTATGGGCAAGTACAATTTTCTGGGCTAGAACAGGAGTGCAGCTGTATACAATTTTCTTAAATAACTTTAAAGCAATTTATTTTAAAATTATAAAAAAAATTATTTGACACCTTCATCGCCTAATTTCATTTGATATGTCACACGGTACAGTTTGCTAAACTTTTTTTTTTATTTTCTTATTTTCCCCATAAAAGTGACCCCCTTATTCGAAATCCATTAATTTACGTTACACGGCCCTGTTTGGGTCACATAAATTCATATTTGTACCAAACTTCAACTGAATCGGTCCATTAGATTCACGGACAGACGGACAGACGATACGGATACGAGTGATTCTGTAAGGGTTCCGTTTTTCCTTTTGCGATACGGAACCCTAAGAATCTGCCAAAACTAATACCTACTTATTCAGTGCAATCCGTAAATGAAGCTCCTGCGTAGGCGAGTAATTCTCGAAGTAGATAAGTACGTAAAATACTGACATTACCTACAGCTGATTGAGATTATCAGAACCCTGACTGCAGATTAGAGAGAAAGACTGACGACGGGGTAAATCAACATTTGGAAATCTCAATAAATGTCTACAAGATTAAATTTTCAAATAAGTAAGGAAAATATCATTTCATTCAGCCTAAAATAGAGTACATAATCTAAGATGAAATGGATGTCAGACACTGTGAATTTGTAAAGCTCCTGCAATTCAGGCTTGTTATAATTCACGTATAGGTACGCAAGGAAACAAGTACCAATAATCTAGAAGCGGCAAAAAGGACCAATAAACAAAATAACGTTGTTCAATTAAAAACTAATTAATGATCATGTACACAATGGTACCGAGAATAGAAAGGACACGATTAAAGGTTAATTAATCTGTTAAAACAATCCATAAAATCCATTCCAATGAGACAGTCACAAACGGACACTGACAGAAATGTCTGTGCAACAATGAAGACAACATAAATAACATGCTTGTTATAATTATCAAGGCGAAATCGTTTAGCGTAGTGCCGTGATTTTATGACTAGAACGCGAGATAACACTTGTTCAGCTAATTATTATGTTTATTGAAATGAGACAATAATAGTTGAAAGTTGATTGGGTTGGCGCCGCTCATGTTGTGTGAACTACGTATGTGTATACACAGCTTGCAGAAATAGAACGATCGTCAAATTCCTGTACGCAATCCTGGACATTAATCATAACATAATAAGGATGGGAGTTGCTTGAAAATGTAAGACATGATTTTGACAGTATGAACCAATCATAGTGTGTAATTTGAGCGAACTTTATTGTAAACATGGCTGATGTTTAGACCTAATCCATATCAAGAAGCACCTATGTACACTTTTAATCGAGCATCTCTTCGTTTTACGTACCCTCTAAACGATCAACCAAGTACCTACTAGACATAATAATTATGATAAAAGAAAATTTTCCCACAATCTATTTAAAAGCTACCGAGGTTAATCCGAAGTGCTATTAAAAATCGTTTGATTTGACAGATTTCGCAAATGGGCCACTTAAGTTTTTGGCGGGAAATACCTCGTAAATAGCACCTGTGTCCAATTCAGAGCGCCAACCACTGACGGCCCTCAATAAAATTTAAAAATAGAACCATTGATAATGGCGCCATGATTTTGACAGATAAATTAAAACTGTTGAAGTGTGTGTGGCGTCCTTGCAAATCATAACCAGACGAGTTGCATCATATTGTTATAAGTAGGTAATTTTTAGAACTGATTGATTTGTTTATTTGGCTTATTTACAAAATCTTAACAATGATTGGTCCAATTAGACATAAAAGAAGATCGAATACAGACATAAAACAAAGTGCACATTTATCTAAAATATCTTATCGAACATCTTGGCATTCGGTGAAACGCTTACAATTTTATTTACGTTCCCCATCCAAACGCCTACCCATCAGAGTAGTTTTAAAATTACACACAATAAAACTAATTCGGAACTGATCAGTCATTCATCGTTTACATAGAATTTATCCAATTTTGATGATAAATCAATCTGCCTAGCCTTTTCCCAACTATGTTAGGGTCGGTTTCCAGTCTAACCGGATTCAGATGAATACCAGTATTTTATACGGAGCGACTGCCTATCTGACCTCCGCAACCCAATTACTGTGTAATACGATACCCCTTGGTAAGACTGCTTGTCAGACTTTCGTGCTTCTGACGACCCGAAACGACTGTCAAAGATTCACGAATGACAGCCGGGACCAACGGCTTAACGTGTTTTTACGAGGCACGGAGGAGTCTCGGTACCTATGTAAAGATTGTCACCCATCCACGGACCAACCCCGGCAAGCGTAGCTTAACCTGATGGATCGACCCGTACGGCTGTAAACTTAGCCACGAGCTCCTCAAAATTACTATCCAATTTCGATGATAGAAAAATATCAAATTCAAAAGCTACTTGAAATAAGTACTTAACAGAATGAGCATTTTATTTAAATGATATAGGTAGTCTAGTATATATAGTATCGTCTTTAATACGATAATTTGCAATCAACAAATATTGGATTGCAAGTTTATTTAACAAATTTTCTGCAATTCTTATGTAAATTTGTTGCTTCCTACAGTCTCCATTTGGCGTCGTTCGAGGTAATATCAGAACAAACTTATTGACACATCACATTAACATGAACGCGATAATTAGTGTGGTAATATTGCTATTACCTTTTACAGATTACCAAAAAGATACTAATCTGCAATATTAACAATGTAACTTGTAAGTGAGACTGATGATTTTTATTAAATATTTATATTATTGACATAATATTGATACTTTAGCCACGGTCACTGCAATCTTTGCCGTTAAGCCAAATTTTAAACTGTATTTAAGCTCTCAAAGAGGCAACGTCAGCTTCCTAACTTAATTCTGAAAACAGAACTATTTTAAAATCATTAACTCAAAAACCACTCAGAAGAGAAAATGTTATCAATAATTTTCAGTCACCATGATAATATGAATATGAAACAACAAAAATGCATCTATCAACAAAATTCAAAACCAACAACTCACCTTCAAATCTTACTACAATACAGCACAATACACACGCCACATCTTCACACAAAAAGTCCTTTACAACTGAACTAAAAACCTTTACAAAAATTTCTGGTCCTAAGTTCCAGAGAGAACGACAGGAGTAACGCGTTCGCTCCGTGGAGGAGACCGACTCTTTTGACGAGCGCCTCGCATTTCCTGAACGTGAAAGTTTCAGAATAAGCACGTATAGATTACCGAAGTTGGCTCAAGATAAGTGAAGATCGCGAGACTGTGAGTAAACAATGCTTCTCTGTTGTTGGTTGGTTGGGAAGCGATATTGGATTGTTTTATCGTAAATTAATTTAGTTTTTAATTGCCATCATTTTTCCAAATACATGAACGGGAATGAACATATTTAAAAAAAAAAAATGAAAAAGAAAAATGTTTTATTTGTTATACAAGTAAATTTAACAAGTAGTAATTGGAGTCTCCTTTTAAGCAGAAAAGCCTGTGTTAGGAGACTCCGCTCTTCCAAAACTTAAAATATTAACATAAAATTACTTGTTTCAAGTGTTATAAAAACAGGCGATTTAAAATAAAAAGAGAAAATTAAAACTAGACAAGAAGCATGCAAATGTATGAGTGAGAGTAGGGGTGTGTGAATGTGAGTATGAGAGTGTGTGAATGTGACTATGACTATGAAGGTGTGTAAATGTGAAAATGGGGGTGTGTGAGTGTGAATACTAAGGAGTGTTACTGTGAGTGTAAAGGTGTGTAAATGTGAATTTGAATGTTGAATGTGAGCATCTGTGTGTATGAAAGTTAAGTGATAGTGTGAGGGTTTGTTAAATTAAATGTAAAATACAGAGTGTGTGTAAGTGGCAATGAATGAATCAGACTGTATACGACAAGTACGAAAGATGAGAGCATTAAGTGTAAGGTTTTATTTTATTCCAGTAGGTTCTCCGTGTCATCATAAGTAAGTGGTTTTATCCAATTAGTTACTATTTTTTACTGTCATTTAATCGTTTATTGTTTTCTCTTTGTTTACTCGATTGTAAAGCTGAGCTGAGCGTTTGTCGTATTGAATACGGGCGAGCTTGGTTTTAGTTTTAGGAACATCAACTATTATATCCTTTCTTCTTTTCAAGGTTAAGCTGGGATCAAAATTAAGAGTTTTATGTTTACCCGACTACGGCGAAACAAAAAAGGAGGGTTATGATTTTGGCCAGTATGTATGTATGTTCATCTGTTCCCTCATAACCTCTAAACTTCTTATCGTAATTTGACAAATGAGGTATCGTTGGAAGCGCCTTAATCGTCCGCTGGTTATAGGCTATGTGACATCACATTAAATTGAACGACTACTCAAAAATCACGCTTTAAAAAGTATGAAACAAGAAAATAATCCCATCTGAAATTAGAAAAAGACAGATAAATTAAAAATCCCGTCACGTCATGTTAGTTGAGCATATAAATCGAACAGATTACGTGTCACTCCGGATTTTTAATTTGTCTGTCTTTTTGTAATTTCAGATGAGATTATTTGCTTATTTCATACTTTTTATAGCTTGATTTTTCAGTAGTCGGGTTTTAGTTTTTAAACTTACTATTTATATTAAATATAATTTACTAGGGGCTTAACAGAAAAGTTTCAGACGAAGCTTCCGATACAAACTGTTGTCTCCAGTTAGTACAATTTGATGATCATCTCGTCTTACATAATTTACTATGACCATTGAATTAATATATTAAGGTTGATTCATGAGAATCCTACTCCTCATCTGCCTCGCCCCCCAGAAATGTTTGGATCAGCTGCCAATCGAAGCACACGCAACTAAACATCAATGCTTCATTTGGAGCGACCGCAAGTACCAATCCGTCGGGCCATCGCCACTTACCAAAATTCAAAAGGTACCAAATATTCAGACTTTTGAATTAAAATATTCAGTCAAGCATGGTGTCTCGAGGTCCTCGATAAGCAAAGAATACTCACTCATCCACAAAGCAAACGCGGCAAAAACAACTCAACCTCCCAGATCAATAGATCCCTTCTCAGTTAATCTGCCTAGCCTTTTCCCAACTATGTTGGGGTCGGCTTCCAGTCTAACCGGATGCAGCTGAATACCAATATTTTACATGGAGCGACTGCCTATCTGACCTCCACAACCCAGTGACTGGGTAATACTATACGCCTTGGTAAGACTGGTTGTCAGACTTTCGGGCTTCTGACAACCCGTAACGACTGTCAAAGATCCACGAATGACAGCCGGGACCAACGGCTTAACGTGCTTTGCGAGGCACGGTAGACCCGGTATATAAAGATGGTCACCCATCCACGGACCAACCCGACCCGTGCGGCTGTTATTACTTAGCCACGAGCTCCTCATCCCTTCTCAATGATGTTCTAATTCTAATACTACCTACACTAAAGAATAAACTAACTACATTAAACGTCTAAGCATGCACTAACAAACTGCATGCTGCTGGTGTCGACCCACCATCATCAAGGGATAAATCACTACGAAATATGTGTAAAAGCATTTGTCAAATTATCATGTCAAAACATTGCTGGCGCATTCGAGACGTTTGATCTGTCCTCATACGCTTCGTTTGTATAATCTGTTATGTATTTTAAAGCGTAAGTACGGCACAATCCGCGGCCGGCGCGGCGGTAGTTAACTCAAGTTTATCGTAGGTAGTAACTGCGATAGTTTACCGCCTATTAGCTACATCTCGTACGCAGTATTGCCAGCGTACTTGAGTTTTCCGTCGGTGTACTATTATTACTGAGCTTTCAGAGGCCTTAGTGCGAGTTTATATACTTAAGTACTCGATGACGTTAACGTAAACTTCAATTTGTACTGAAACAGATTAAGCGCCGTCTGGTGACTATAATGGGAAACACATTTATTCTATACAAATTGACGTAAGTTAACACAAAGCCTCGTATCCACTAGGCAACATTTGGCGCGCGACATGTTGCACAACATGTTGACAACATGTTGTGCAACATGTTGAAAGTTAGCGCGGTACTTTTGTTTAGCAACGTGTCTATCTACGCATGATCAGACGTCGACAACATGTCGCAGAGGAACTAGTGTTGATTTCAGCAGCGGTGGTTAGAATTTTATCGAAAAATGCATCAAAAAGAAAAAAACATGCTGTTTTTTTAATTTATTTTTGTATTCTCGGTGAGCAGTATCCCTTAAATGTTCATAGTTTTGGTATAGTTCAATTCATTTGAGCACTCGTTCATTACACCACAAGAACATTTCTGCGCGTCACGTCTCCACTCGACAACATTTGATGCTCAACTGCATGTTGCGCGGAAACAAACAACAAACAAGCAAGGCAACGTCGCGCGCTGTTGTGAACATTGCCTAACATGTTGAGTGTCACGTGTGGCGCGTCAATTGTTGCCTAGTGGATACGAGGCTTAAAGAGGCTATTGTTTTATCGGAGTGTATACTTGTTCTTCAAATAGATATTTAAAAAAATATTAGTGCTTGCTGCTTTGCTGGAGGAGAAGCTCTAAAAACTCTAAAATTCTATATCAATAACATGTCTCACTGGAAGCCCTTTTTAAATGATACAACATAGTACACACGGCTACACATCAACCTATACTTACATTTACAGTTTACACTGACCTCTCAATGTAAGGAAATCCTATATAATGCGAGATCAGCTTATACTGGACTAGTATATCTTGATCTGTAGCCGTGCGTACAACAATATTTGAATAGTTTTAATATGATATCAACGGATGTTTTAAGGCTTTTTCTGTGGAAATCTTGATAAACAATTTCAGAATGTACATTAAAGGAACAAGTTTTAATAAAAATATGGGCAGCTTAAGCATTAAAAATCTATGGAAAACTATTTCCATACATTTTTTTTTAACACCTGACGAACTCAAACTGAGAAAAAAAAATACAGAAACACAATTTTTTCTCTATAAGATTGTAAAAAAAACCACATCGTGTACATTGTGTAAAACACATCGTAAGGCACGTTTATTTAAGAATATTTATCAGATAGTGAAAATTCCTTAATTTGTGAACACGGTGGCCTAGGAAGTGACCAAAGGTGGCAAGTATACATTTTTTTTTTAATTGTGCAGCTCGTCGACTCAGGGGATTGTTTTTTTTTTATTTTATAGGGTTTGGGGTCCTCCACCCACAGTTATATGTTGTCCATTTTTTACGCCATATCCTGTAAATGTGAGCATTAACATCATGAAATGCCGTTGTTGAAATGCTTTTACGGCAAATGGCCCCATTTGACGTAAAAGCATTTCAACAATGGCATTTCATCACTCCTCCATTTCATTCAGAGTCACGAGTCACGACATATGAGAAGGCCTATGATCTCAGATAGTGACACTCTCATTAACAGGCTGATATACGACGATCTAAGTAAATCATAAATAGTCTG
Organism: Cosmia pyralina; assembly: GCA_946251885.1. Taxonomy (NCBI): domain Eukaryota; kingdom Metazoa; phylum Arthropoda; class Insecta; order Lepidoptera; family Noctuidae; genus Cosmia; species Cosmia pyralina. Next base: position 22,960,913 of record OX276346.1, read on the forward strand.
CATATCTGGCAACCCGACGCTTGTCTCGTGGCGCCGTCTGCGCGGGTGCCGTCCCCCGAGCGCCGGCGCCTAACGCCAAATTATGTAATAGTACGCGTAGAATTAATTCTGCTTGCGTTGGCGCCATTAGATTGCCTTATCAGCATTATAATTAGCCCACGGATTCCTTACTTTGATATTTGTGTTTATCGGCTTTTTTTGAGTTCAGGATCTCTAACTTGGGATGTCTCGTGGAGCCTTAAAATTGGCAACAGATTTGGCCCCCATATAATAAGATCGGCCAGATGACATACTTGCAGTACAATCAATCTGCCTAGCCTTTTGCCAACTATCTTGGGGTCAAACTCAAAACTCAAACTCAAAGCATTTATTTCAAATAAACCAATTACAGGCACTTTTGAATTGTCAATGGGTCGGTCAGTCAAAAAGATGAAGCTAGTTGCCCATTCCAAAGCGTAGTAGATCCCTATGGAGAAGAACGGGCAAGAAACTCCACGGACACTCTTTTAAATCATAATATTTTTACAAAATATTGGTTACATCGTTCATGTTGAAAATATACATGTGAGAACAATGTAGAAAGACGTGCACGTTAAAAAGCGTCCGTAATAAAAAGATAAAAACTAAAACAACTAAATTAAATATTAAAATTAAAAATAAGCCATGGCAGCTAAGAGACGACCAGTCCCAACTGACGGCGCCCGTTCACGAACATGACGGATACACCAATTAGCTCAACCATTTTGAAGGGAACTTAATGATCCAACACACACGCCACCACCAGCGAGACATTTGAGTGAGCATGACATACTCTCAACCGCCAGGGCACACTCAAGTCAGTGAAAGACGTACCCAGTAAAAGGTAGCTTAATAGTAGCTACATAGTGCTCACACGTGCTATGCAATTATATAATATTAAGAGATTGAATTTAAACAATGCAAAGAAAGTTTTCTCTCATCTTAATCTTCAGCAGCTCCAACAATATATCCGAATGCTAATCAATTAATTAATGCGTCCTTGTGGAGCAGGACAAGCATTCAGCCAAGCATTTTTGTCAGCGATGTAATCCCCCAACTTATAATATGCCTGGCTGCATAGTGTGCGTTTTATACAAGATTTAAATTTCCTTTCATTCAGCTGGAGTATGTGGGGAGGTATTTTATTATAACATTTTAAACAGTACCCCATGAAGGATGAGTCTACTTTAGCCAGTCTGAAACCTGGTTGAACTAATTGGTCCCTATTTCTAGTCCTATAATTGTGTCCTTCACCTCTTTTACCGAAAAGATTTAGATTTTTCCTTACGTACATGATGTTTTCGTAGATATATTGTCGGCTTCCAGTCTAACACGATTCAGCTGAATACCAGTATTTTATATGGAGTGACTGCCTATCTGACCTCCACAACCCAATTACTGGGTAATACAATACACCTTGGTAAGACTGGTTGTCAGACTTTCGGGCTTCTGACGACCCGTAACGACTGTCAAAGATCCACGAATGACAGCCGGGACCAACGGCTTAACGTGCTTTCCGAGGCACGGAGGATCTCGGTATGTACCATCCACGGACCAACCCCGGCAAGCGCAGCTTAACCTGATGGATCGACCTATACATACTGTACAACACTGATAATTCAGAATGAAAGCACTCTTATGATCACGTATGTTCAACGGGTACATTAGGGTTAGATTCCAACAACAACGTTGACGCATGCCTGCATTTTCCTGTATTCGTGAAAACGTATACATAGAAGTTTACCATAACATTTACCATTTTCGTGATCAAAATGTCACCTTTCTCTAAAAATAATATACGTTCGTGGTTTGTTTAGTCAAAGGAAGTAGCAACATCACCGCTGACGTCATTTGGTACATCCGCACACCTGCGTACGAGTACATATCTAATATATGGCAATCAACACTTCGATTCCGTATCGATTGTTAGTCGAGTTGAACGTTCGCACGGTGCTTTCTCTATTTTTACCTTGACCGCAAAATATCATCTCCAACCGACTAGCGTCTCGCTGTATCGACCATGTTTAAACCACAAGGGACCAAAGGACCTGTAGCATGGGATTACTTCTGAGAATTTTAAATTAATATTGATGCGAAATTTATCAAGTTCTTATTGTTTCATTTATCAAATGAATTCTTAATGTTATTTATTTTATAATTTCACATGCATGGATAATATGGACTGGTTCCGATTTTTTTTTTATAACATTTTTTGAAGAGTTTTGCTGAGAATTATGATCAAGAGTAGGTACGGATAGGGGGGGGGGGGGGGTTAAGCCAATATTCACGAATGTAAAAAACCTTCAAAACTATTTCAGTGTCCATAACACAGACTATACAGCCGCACGGCTCGATTGATCACGTTAAGCTACGCTTGCCGCGGTTGGTCCGTGAATGGGTGACCGCATCTTTACATACCGAGACTCCTCCGTGCCTCAGAAAGCACGTTAAGCCGTTGCGCGTTGGTCCCGGCTGTCATTCGTGGATCTTTGACAGTCGTTACTGGCCGTCAGAAGCCCGAAGTCTAACAACCAGTCTTACCAAGGAGTATCGTATTACCCAGTAACTGGGTTATGGAATGGAGGTTAGATACGCAGTTGCTTCATGTAAAATACTGGTAAATTAATAGTTGGGAATAGGCTAGGCAGATGATGATCCATGATAACACGGATCATAGCACCGCGGAGTCATGGCGGAGTCTTCTGCAAACATACCTGCAACAACCCATTTGTTCATCGCCTCTAGACTGCAGTTTCATTGCTTGGTGTAAAAGGTAGACTGCTCTAGAAAAGTCACTATACGTGTAATTATTTTATTAAGGACCAAGCTTTACACTAAATCTTTGTCTACACATTCTATAAGTCGCTTTTCACGTCTGTCTGTGTGACCGCGTTGATCTTCTAAACTACACAACGGGTTTTGATGCGGTTTTCACCATCATTAATAGAACTTATTCCAGAAAGTGTATATGACATTAATATTAAACTTACAAATAATAAATAAATCACGATGTTTTGCCAAGTCAGAAAAATCGTACGAAGCAGGGGCGGGTCGCTAGTAAATTAATAAGTAATTATGTCACTGTGCACGTATGGAATAATTCCAATTAAAATATCTAACACAGCCTTATAAGCACACTCTTGTTTACATTCTTGGAAAAAAAATCTGATATTTGCAAACTATGATGCCAAATCTTTTATATGTCATTTCGACATATATGTCTTCCGTCATCTTTTTTAAGGTGGCGCCAACGAAATTCCAAATGCTGACACGAAGTCTCTTGCGTCCATTTTAAGTCGTATATTACATAAAAGCCATGTATGCATTATTAAGGCGAGTATAGCTACTAACCGGCAGCGCAGCGCCACCATTGAAAAATTAATAAGTCTGGAGATATGAAACATTTTAGCATTTAACGTTAAAATGGCCGTTTTTGGCTTTAACTGCTATAACTTCGAACCTAGCAGGTTAAGTGTTGACTTTTTTATACAAAAAATTCTACCTCTTTTTTAAAAATGAAAAAAAAACAGTTCGCAGTTAAAAAACAGGTAGAATTTTTGTGTAAAAAAAATCAACACTACCTCCTAGGTTTGAAGTAATAGCAGTTAACGCCAAAAGCGGCCGTTTTTGGCGTTTTTTAAAATGTTCCATATCTCCAGACTTATTAATTTAAAAAATTAACACTTAACCTTCTAGGTTCAAAGACATAGCAGTTAACGCCAAAAACGACGTTAAATGCTAAAATGTTCCATATATCCAGACTTATTTAATTTTTTTCTCAATGGTGGCTCTGTTAGCAGCTATACTCGCCTTAAACTTAGAGACTGCAAGGTTGGTCCCATCGGATTGCCTAAAATACCATATATTGCGTTTTACCTTTAGAGCTGTTTTTGTGGCTAGTTAGCCTCTATTTACAAAATTATTCATCAACGACTTTTCGTAGTTTATATCAGCTTGTACAGATATGATTGATTTTCTATACAAAACACAGCGATTGCCAGCTTATTACCTATTTTGTGCCGAAACCCCAATAAGGTATTTTCCTCTAAATGAGAAAAAATCTATAAATATATTATTTAGATAGCTTAGGCAAAAAGCAGTCAGAAAATGTTAGTTTTAGTTCATAAAATAACAATATAAATTTTAAAATTCAATTCAAAGTTTTCAGTTTTTTTAATCTGTATTCTAACACCACGAAAGTAGCCGCCATGTTATTGAGTCATACGGCTGCATAAATTATAAAGTGTCAACTGTCAACTGATCAGCGTAAAAAGTTTTTGTTTACTCAGCCAACCTACGTCATGACCACAGAGCAATATGGCGTCCACTGCGTCCAGCGTTTCCGCGCGAAATTTGAAAATGTAAAATTTAAATGCATTTTTATGGCACTTATCGATTGAAAGTTTTCAAAAATTGCTGTAATACCCTATACTCTGTTCATAGTAGGGGACCTGACCAGAAAGACCAACTTATCTTAAATAAGAGAAGTTGTAATGGTCCTTCCATAATCTGCTGGGATCTGGATCTGCTGGGACACAGGCCTCCTCTTTATGAGAGGAAGTGGGCTCAGTGCAGGTTGGTGGATAATGCTCCTTCTGATCGACCTTTATTAAAGTTGAGTGGACTTGAAGAGACCTTTTGTCACTAGTCAACAGTCATTGTGTGGAGAGCTTTTTGAGGGATCTTGGTATACGGTAACACAATCATCCGTTTATGGATGTCCGCAGCCGACGCAGCTTAATTTTGCAGATGGTTCGATTGGCGCCACAGCCATTTAACCAGGACCCTCTCAAATTGAAATTAATTATAAGAACAAATATTAGTGCTACTGCGGTAGGATAAAGTGAAAGGACCAAAAAATCATGTCAATCACACTAATATTATAAAGGCGAAAGTTTGTGTGTGTGTTTGCATGTTTGTTACTTCTTCACGCTCACACGCCAGGACCGATTTGGATGAAATTTGGTATGTCGATAGCTTATAACCTGGATTAACACATAGGCTACTTTTTATCCCTGTCTACGCGGGTGAAACCACGGGGCTCAGCTAGTTATTAATAACACTAATATTATAAAGGCGAAAGTTTGTGAGTGTGTGTGTATGTGTGTTTGTATGTTTGTTACTTCTTCACGCTCACACGACGGGACCGATTTGGATGAAATTTGGTATGTAGATAGCTTATACCCTGGATTAACATATAGGCTACTTTTTATCCCTGTCTACGCGGGTGAAACCACGGAGCGCAGCTAGTTATTAATAAATGCTAAGTTCTGCGTGTTCTGTTTAGTTGTATTAGTGATGTTGTTCTGTTGTTTGTATCTAATTTTAATAACTATTTACCTGTATTCTTATATTATTGTTTAATTCATTTAAATATCTCGTTTTTTATTTTTATACTAGCTTTTGCCAGCGACTTCGCCCGCATGGATGTCGGAAATTATCCCACGAGAACCGTAAATTTTTTCGGGATAAAAAGTAGCATATATTTCATGGTGCGCGTACGCATGACTGTACTACCGACTGTTTTTTGTGTAGAGGCGCTGTCGTACGAGTGGATATCTTTAGGCTCTCTAAAGCTAAGGTTGCCTTATTATTACTTAGTTGCATTACTTTTTCTTTTATTCCAGACTATAATCTATCTCTGTGCTAAACATTCTCCAGATTCGTTCAGCCATTCTGGCGTGATTGAATAACAAACATCCATCCATCCAAAACTTTCGCATTTTTTTAAGTAATCTTCAACTTTCTGTGTCCTTACAGGATCCATATTTTTGTACCTAGATTTAAGCCTTAATTAACATATTTTTAGGGTTCTGTAGTCAACAAGGAACCCTTATAGTTTCGCTATGTCCGTCCGTCTGTCCGTCTGTCTGTCTATCCGTCCGCAGCTTAGCTCAGACACTCTTAGTACTAGAAAGCTATAATTTGGCATGGATATTCATCACGCCGACAAAGGGGTAAAATAAAATCATGAAAAAAAAATTTTTTTTGGGTACCTTCTGTACAGAGGGGATGCTTTTTTTTCTCGTCTACCCCATGGTGTGGGGTGTTCTTGGATGGGTCTTTCAAAAATATTGCCGGTTTGTGTAACCTATTTTTCGATTTAGGGATCTGTTTCTGAGCTTTAAAGTGCTAATTTTTGCAAGTGTGTGTTGGTGGTTTGAAATTTTTAATTAACTTTATAATTCGTTGTATAACGTTGCTAAATTGAAGAGTACAACTGTGTCGTAGCATGACGACTGAAGTGACAGGTATTACGTTTAGTCGGTTAACCAGACATGTGGTTTTTTTTGTTTAGCTTTGTTTAATTTCCTAAACCGAGGGAGTAGGTATAATGAAGAGTAGTTTAATTGTACGTGGTTTAGTGTAAATGTGTGCGTGTGAGCACAAAGCGAGGTGTTAGTTTTGCGCATGCTTCACTGTATTGTTCGCAGCGCTATGTCTTGCTTTTTATTTAACCTGAGGCAGAAAATTCAAGAATTTTATAATAAGAATGTTATTTGCATTCATTTATTTAGTTTAATAAAATTATTTAATAACGTAAAAATAAATATTCAACCACGAAAACTGCATTGAATGGCGTTGTATTGCATAACAACGTCACTGGACCGCGTCTGTCTGAGGGAACCATATTAAATGGTTTGTGGTATGACGCACGGCCGTCAATGCGCGAAGCAATGCGAAAATTTCAGTGCCTATAAACTCCCTGTATGTAGGTAGGTACGACGTACAATCATACATACTTTAATGTGCACTGCTGGGACACAGGCCCCTTCATCTCCATGAGTAGGAGTGGGCCGTAATCCAACACACGGGTTCAGTGTGGGTTGGTAGATGTCACAATGTCTTCGAATTTTTGGTTCTAGGACATGCCGGTTTCCTCACGATGTTTTCCTTTACCGTTTTGAGAGCGGTGATGGAGTTATTTACACAAAGTAAAGTGCCATTCTGGATTCGATCTACGACCTACAACTCACGAACGCGAACGCGCGAAGTTAAAAAACGTAAATTTAATCTCATTTTTGAATCGAAATTGCTACTACGAAAGTTGCATTTTCGATATTTTCATAGAGCTTTTTAGTTGTATACGACCAGCTCAATATTAGTATCACCCATTTATATGAATAAAGTCTTCAATCTAAATAAAGGATAAGTGCGAAACGAGTATTTTCGAAACATAAATCGATCGAATCTACGTTACGTCTACTTCGCGCGTACGTACTAGGCCCACAGAAATACGTGCTACATGTATAGGTACCATCGCGGACATTTGCGGTGAACACTTTTCGAGCTTATTACTAATGCAATAAGGTCGAAAAGTGATTCACCGCAAATATCCGCGATGGTACATACATACAGATAGACATCACTCAAGTGCCCCACATAGTACCTACCAGTAAACTCTTTATATAAAACGCTTTCAAAACTTTAACTAAAATATTTTCCTATAATCATACTAAAACAAAATGGTGAAAACAAATTATGAGTTATATTATGACGAACTAGCGATGCGCCCCTGCTTCGCACGGTTTTTACGATTTGACAAATCATCGAGATTTCTTTATTAAATGTCGGTTGAATATTATAGTATTAAACTTATAAACCATTCTGAACAAATTCTCTAAATGGTGGTGAAAACTGCATCAAAATCCGTTGCGTAGTTTAGTAGAATTACGCAGTCAAACAGACAGACACGAAGTGACTTTAATTTGTAATATGTTTAATATATTATGTATCTTCATATTCCTAATCCGTTTCTGTTTATTTATATTAGCAATGATAAATGTGCCAGATAACCTTTGAAATGGATCAAAATATCGATTTATATTATTTCACCTGTAGGAGAAGAAAGATGGTTCTGACATTACGATTTTAGCGCCACTAGGAATTTAGCAAATAACGTACCTACATAACCAGCCAGCACTTACTTGATGCAAACAAAAACCGACCAAGTGCGTGTCGGACCACGCACAATGAAGGGTTCCGTAGTTGAAAAGAATTTATCCCAAAAACAAACTGTTCATTGTAATTCCAAAAAAAAAAAATTTGTGATAAAATTAAGTTCAAATTAACAGTGTTGTTTCCTTTACTTGTGCTGTGAGACCTTGTTTCTTGCCAAATTTCATGATTCTAGGACAACGGGAAGTACCCTATAGGTTTTGATTTACTTGCGTCGCTTAAATGGCCGTATTTTTGTATGGCGTTGAGATAAAAGGTTGATATTAATTTCAAATTGATATTTCCACGCTTTCCTGTGAAAAAAGGTCTTGACATACTGACAGACAGACAGACGGTCCACGCAGTGATCCTATAAGGGTTCCGTTTTTTCCTTTTAGAAAGAAAGAAAAAGTGTTTATGGTGACTCGCACAGGAAGATCACTAACTAAACTAAAAACACAATAATAAAAGTTTGAAAAAAAAATACAAAAATTAAAATTAAATAAAACACAGAAAGTCCTGTAAAAGGCCAAAAGGCTATCTCAACATGATGCTGCGACATTTAAAATAAGTGTCGCAGCGCTGGTATTCTGATAGGGCCCGCTGTGATGTCACGGGCAGATATACAAAAATACATAAATAGTTATCAATAATAAAATAGATAAATATAAAACGTTACAAATAAAATAAATAACTTAATTCAAACCGCGTGTGAGTGTCCAGAGCGTTACCACATTACTTGTCTACGCTTAAAGTATCTGTGGCATTACAGTACTACTTATAGTCTGTCTTTTGAGGTACGGAACCCTAAAAAATGAATAAACAAATATATTTTCTTAAAAGATTCTTTGAATTTCATCTGAATTTAAAAGTTAGTGGAGAATGAAAATATGTAAAACCGTGACCCTGAGTTTGTTTCGCCGTTTCTTTCTTTCGGTCAGTAGGTAAACCAATAAACGTCTGAGCTAGCGAAAATAGTAAATTGCAGAGATATAAATCAAAATCGATGGTAAATTGTATTTGTGTGAAGACAACCCACATTACTTCGATCAAGAACAGAACACTAGATACAGTATCATGAACAAAAAGTCATTGCACTTATGTTTGCGATTTAAGTTAATGTTTTTTAGGCCTTTTCATCGAAGAAAATATCAAAACAAATTAGCTTGAAGCTTGAGACCAAAGTAATTTTGAAATAAGTACAAAAAATTTAGTTCTAAAATAAAACATAATATCTATGCAATTGGGTTGAAATAATATGTTGGTGCTTACCTATTCTATTTTTAAGGGGGATGCGCTAATGTAGCCCGCGAAATTAAATTTAAATTTAATTAATTAATTATTTTCTTACGTTTTTTGCAATTTGCAGGTCAGTGTCAGGTTGTATGTTGATTAAAATATGATTCGCGGCCGTAACTAATATTGCTATACAGAATTATAATCATTAGAATCAACAATACAACTCCATAAGTTACAATTGACCTCAAATCTAGCGATTTCATGAAATCTCGAGATTTGAGGTCAATTCTAACTTATGGAGTTGTATCGCTGATTTAAATGATTATAATTCTGTAAAGCCATATTAGTTACGGCCGCGAATCATATTTTAATCAACATACAACCTGACACTGACCTGCAAATTGCAAAAAACGTAAGAAAATTTGAATTTCGCGGGCTATCATAGCGCATCCTCCTTAATCTCACATTTTTAGGCCGTTTTTGAGGTGCTAACCCTAAACATCTCTAATGTATTCTTCATCGAAGCCATTTACCGATTGAAATCCATTTTACAAAACGCACTCCTACAGCAAAAATGCTGATTCTGCAAATGTAAATCGCAGGGACCAATCTAATAAATCACAGACAAAACACAAACATTTTGGACGCAATTTTAAACCGTCAACAAACGTAGTATGCCCAATTCCAATCTAAGAATGAATCCAATTCCTTTAAGACGGCGCCGCTTCGCCAGCACAAATTGAGACAAACCAAGACGACAGTTGGCAAGGCAAGGCTGTATTATGTAAACTAGTGTACCTACGTACAGTTAATTGCAAAAATATGTATCCACTTCGGGAAATTCAGCAACGAGCCACGATATTCTCCTAGAGCTTGGGTTTTCTGCAAATGCCCTCCATTATGGAGACCGATTTTGGACACCTTTATACACCGCACCGTGCTTTAAGCACCAGTGAAAATGACGGATTTTTTTGGCAGCCGTCATTTTGCGGCCGTTAAATATCGGCTCCCCTATTTCAGAAAACCCAAGCTTGCATACAATGCCTATGGGTTGTGACTGCGGCCTTGTGCCTATAGCGCGTACCTATTATGTATTATGTGCAAAGACATCATAGGCATCTCCGCACATACCTAAATATTTAAACAGTAAGTTCCTAGAACGATGTTGGGGTCGACTTCCAGTCTAACCGGATGCATCTGAATACCAGTATTTCACAAAGTGCGACTGCCTATTTGACCTCCACAACCCAGTTACTGGATAAGTAATACGATACCCCTTGGTAAGACTAGTTGTCAGACTGTCGGGCTTCTGACGACCCGCAACGTCTGTCAAAGATCCACGAATGACAGCCAGGTCCAACGGCTTAATGTGCTTTCCGAGGCACGGAGGGATCATCCACGGATCAACCGCGGCCAGCGTAGCTTAACCTCATCAACCAGTAACAACCTCATCAACAGTAAGTTTAAATAGTAAGTTGATATATAGGCCAATTCCCGTATCCCGTCGCATGTCGTAAATTACAGAAAAAATTAAAAAGCCATTGTGTCTAAACCATAGAAATATATTCTTATATCTATGGTCTAAATCTATAGGGTTCATACGTCAACAAAGCAATCTCATCTCAGGGACAATGTTAATGTCAAAAGAAATTTTGACAGATTAGAATGCGACCGTTACTAAAATACGGGAATTTTCCCTGTGATAATATGTTGTGTTTATCAGTGGAAACTTGTAAATGGCCTTCAATTTCATATTGTATAAGAACACTGAGCTGAGCTAAACCTAAGTTTCCCGAAATCCCGGATAGAATTTAATAAAAGAAATACTCCTAGAAACTCGCGTGTTTTGCTAAATGTTAACATAATAGGTTGGGGAAAAATTTTCTTCGCATTTTTTAAGAAAATTCAAAACATTTTTTAATATACATTATTTACATTTATCTAAAGTATGTAGGTACCATTTTGTTCGATAACTTTTTGCGATCTTGTAGGTAGGAACATGATCCCATTGCTATAGAAATTTTGGGACTTCTGATCAAAATACCGCGACAAGTGGTTTTGGCAGTCCTCTCGTGATGTTAACCTGACACTGCCTAAAGAATTCTGAAGAGACCGAAACAGGTGGAAATCTGAAGGTGCAAGGTCAGGACTATACGGCGGATGCATTAACACCTCCCAGCCAAACTCTCTTAATTTTTGCTGAGTGGCTAAAGATGTGTGACGGTAAAACGTTATCATGATGAAAAACCACACCCCTTCTGTTGATTAATTCCGGCCGCTTTCTCTCAACTTCTTGCTTTAATCTCATCAGTTGTTCGAAGTAAAGTTCAGAATCGATGGTTCTGCCTGGTGGTAACAGCTCATAATTAATAATGCCCTTCCAATCCCACCACACACACAGCATCACCTTGTTGCGAGTCAACCCGGGTTTCGCCACAGTCTGTGAAGCCTGACCGGCCTTTGACCACGACCTTTTTCGCACGTTCTTGTCGTACGTGATCCACTTTTCATCACCAGTTATCAGCTTCTTCAAAATTGGTTCGGTTTCATTACGTCGTAATAAAGAATCACAAATGAGTACACGGTTCATTAGGTTTCTTTCAGTGAGCTCGTGAGGTACCCAAATATCGAGCTTTTTTGTGTACCCAGTTTTTTTCAAATGCGCCAAAACTGTTTTGTGGTCAATTCCCAGTTCTTCAGCTATGTCGTAACTACTGATATGCCGAACTTGCTCCACTTTTTCAAAAATGGCATCCATTTTATCCGTAATAGGGCGACCAGAGCGACGTGCATCTTTGACATCAAAGTTTCCGGATTGAAAACGCTTAAACCAAATTTGTGCTACTCTCACAGACACTGCACTGGGTCCATAAACATCGCAAATTTTTTTCGCGGCTTGCGTTGCATTTTACCTTTTTTGTAGTAAAATTTTAAAATGTATCGAATTTCTTCATTAGATTCACTCATCTTGACAATACGAAAAACAAATGAAAATCACACATTTTCCTAATTTGAATTTGGAATTATGTTCTTTAAAATTTAAACTTTCAATGATACCAAAACCAGCCAGATACAAATAGTATAGCCAAAGAGATTTTATTTTAAGTTCATACATACTATAATGCGAAAAGACTTTTTCCCCAACCTATATTATATTTTTGCCTTCGACTGTACCTACAGATTCGGTGAACATGTGTACGTCAACAATGAGCTCATCCGTCACTGTCGTCGGCCGGGCTCTGTCAAAAAACTGACGCCATGACACCCACCGGGTTGAGGATGATACTGCACCGTGATACTGCAGATTCAGTATTAATTAATGATTGAGTCATTCGGTTGTGGACTGTGGCAATGATCTTGTTGCTACGGAGTTGTTATTTTTGAAATGGTACGTAGTCCCCAATCTTTTTGGCCGGGTTGAACGTAGGCGCGAGCCGATGCGCAGAATGCAAAATTAAGGAATCAATTGGGAAAATACCATGCGCAAATGACGCAAGATGGCGGTCGCGCTAACTTCAGCTCGGCCAAAAATATTGGGAATAACTGTAACTAAGCGTTCGTCCGGATGCTAATTGGGTAATCTTTTTAACACTGCATGAGCTGATATTCTTAGTAGAGCTTATGCAATGCTTGTACTGGAAGGACAGCAAGGGAAGGCCCACACAAGGTGGACAGATGACCTGGAGAAGGTCGCAGGAATCCGCTGGATACGAGAAGCAGAGGACTGGTCGATGTGGCCATGCCTGGGGGAGTCTTAAGTCTAGTAGTAGACGTCTTTCGGCTGAATTACGATATTGATGACAGCTTGTGCATATGTTCATAGCCAAGATAAAAAAAAAATGATTTCTCCTTTTTAATTATTCCTCAGTTCGAAATTTTTATTTTAAAACGGAATTATTACCTAGATAACCCAATTCAAGTATGTACTTACTTAGATATATTATCTAACATGAATCTAACATATGCAAAGTTTGGCACGACTTTCAAGTTAACTCGCTAGAAAACAGATACGAAATACGAAAACGAAAATGTTTGCCAATGAATCGTATTTCCTTGAATATTTTCTATTGCAAGCTAGATTTATTGCAGTGTCGTTTGGCAAAACGTGTCACTGAAACCCAAGCTTTTATATCCAGATTCATGGATACATAAGACTGAAAATGTTAGATCTTATGCCCAAACTTTATCGATGTCAAAGACACACAGCTATAGTCTGTTCCAAAACTATGTGTTGAAAATGTAAACAAATTCAGGAAAACGTAGCTGTACGAGTACAGGTAGGCTGTGAGTGCCAATTTCAAGTGCCATTTAAAAACTGAGTGCTTTGATTCGATTATTTGAATACTTAGGTACTTACACCCAAAATTATAATTTAAAAACACCTTTCAATTGACAACTGAGGTTAATTTTACTAACCTCAATTTCCGTCAATATTTTTTCAAGTACAATTTGATAATGTTACATAATGAAACAATTATTGTTGGAAAAAGTAGTGAGATATACCTGAAGTTGTCTTCTAAATACAGATGATTGTGTTACTCCCTTTAGTGACTGATTGCGTAAGAATTTAACCTAAAAAAACACTTTCATCAGACTTTTGAACAGACCATAGGTGCTTCGCTTAATGCTGCGCTGCGTGTGTGAATGGTTTTACTTACCAATTGCCTCGCCAAGCGTTGGTAACTGAGCTCCTAGCTTTGTGGCTTCGGCTAGTTCTAGTTCTAGTTAGAGGGTATGGTTTTCGCACTTAGTCCTTCATGTGGACCATTGTGCGTGGGCCATAGCGGCCATCGGGGGGGGTTATTCCAACCAGCCCACCTCATTCCAGAAGTCGATCAAGTCTCCTAGTCTGTTCAGGGCATCTGTGATAGATCTGAGTGTTCCAAGAGTGCCTGTTCTAATCTGAGTAACGCCTGTGCATTCAAAGAGCACATGCGTAACGGTTTCCTCAGCCTCCAGGCAAGCCCTGCACAGAGGACTGTCCGTTATTCCCATTGTGTGGAAGTGTTTGTTTAGTGAGCAGCGTCCTGTGATAGTCCCCGTCACCAGGCGCAGGCTATGCCTGTCCAGGCGTAACAGACGTCTGGTTAGCTTACTATCTATAGATGGCATAGCCTCCCTAGACTGCCTGCATCCCGGTGTCGAGGACCACCAACTCTCCGCCTGTGTATGAGTGGACTCCTGTAGCCACCTGCGTAACTGGTTGAAGGGGATGGGTACGATTGGTTCAGGTCCACAGACTGACGTGCTAGATGCTCTCCTAGCTAGTTCGTCAGCTGCGTCGCTACCCAGTGATCCGTTGTGTCCTTTTATCCATTGCAGTGTCACTGTATTGCGGTAAGATACCGTTATACGCTCTAGTGTATTGTGGCATCCTAATGTAAGTCTCGAGGAAATGTGTTTTCTCTGTAAGCATTGGAGTACCGAGGCACTATCAGAGAGTATACGTATACGAGTATCCGTAACTCTCTTGGCTTCTATGGCGTAAGCCACTTGTATAATGCCCACACACTCTGCCTGGTAAACTGTTGAATATTCCCAGCAGGCTGGATATGTTTATGTTGAGGTCGTATGAGAAGACTCCGACTCCAGTTCCGGAGGTGGCTTCGGCTTCGGCCTAACAAAAGTATCTGACTATTGAAACTCATTTATTACAATTTATGCCGTTTATGTCTTAGTTTTAAGTAATTGGGAGAAATTGTAATACAGGGCTATTTTTAAATCATTAGCTAAATTTTCATAGGGACTCTACCCATGAATATGAACAACTTTCCCTATGAGACCAACGCTGGAATCACGAACAAACAATCAGCTGTTTCATACATTTTGGTCGATTAGGTAATTAGGTATTGAACTTTAGTATGAAACAGCAGATTTTTTTTTTCATGATTTCGTTGTCGGTCCCCTGTATTGTTTGTTTCGTTTCGTATTGTTATTCATATTTAGGTTTTTGCCATACATACCTTTATTCCAGCGCCAGTATAGTTTTAAATTTTTATTTTTCTGTGTACCCTAATCCTTTATTTTTGAGAATGCTGGGTACTTACTCGTAACCTATAATTGGCGTCGGTGTAAGTCCAAGGCTAGTATAGTGACCTACTTATACCTAGTACATAATTATGGTAAATTGTGTAAAGAAGTTGTTGGTAAACCTTTATTAATCAATTCCTACAACTACATTTATCTTGAAAGAGTGCTAAAAATGAGGATTCGTTCCACAAAATCAAAAAAATCTAAATCAAAAGTCACTTTTCGAGAGTCCGTGCACAAAATGCCCGCCCTTCACTACTACCTATGTTCCATTTACAATAAGATTAGACATTTAACTCTTCAAGTGCAGTTATATACTAATTTATAAACCCAAAAACCCCATAGATTCACAACTACGTGGGATGACTTTTTTTCCAGAAAATGGTATTTTTATACGTGTATATACATAATATATAAGCTTACCTATTATGTAAAGGGGTTTTTCCTTATGCACACATGGGGTGCAGAAAGCCTTTGAGGGGTAACAAACCTTTTTTACAATCCGTTCAACCGATTTTGCCTTCTATTCCGTAGGCTTAAGGATGGCAATAAAGGCAAAGAAGTGGTTACAATACCAACTGTTTACCGCAGATGCCATTTGTCATGCCATCAACGCAATAGAAGTCAAAATCGGTTGAACGGACTGTAAAAAAGTTTTGTTGTAATGTCTAATCTTATTGTAAATGGAGTATAGTGATTTAGCTGAGAAGAAGAAGCACAAGGAAAACACTTCTAGGATTAAATTTAAGCGATATCTACCTATAAAATTATATCACGTACTTTCAGGCAGAAAGGTGACGAGGAAATCCTGAAATAAGTATCATGTTTTCCTGCGTTTTTACTGAACTGACTGACTTGTTACAACTGAAGGAGTTTTTATTATTATAGCCTGTGCTGTTTGCATGCCTTAATTAAGGTAGTTAGTATAAAGATCTTTTTAAACTAAACATCTGTTACTTGTACCTACTTTCTGTGCAAATAAAGAACTATTCTATTCTATTCTAATCAATTCGGCTGTAACGTTTATCTTACAGAGTATGATTCGAAAACCTACCTATTGTGTTCTTTCTTTATTAAACCTTTTGCCATACTTGGACTTGGACCCATCTAATCTTTAGACGCATCATACTAAAAACATGATGTGAAAATAAGCCATAGGTATTCAAAATCAGCTAACGATAATGGCAAAATGTGATTTATCGATTCCTCTTAGCTTTAGATTCTACAGGGTGACATTTTAATCACATTTATTTTCTTATGGGGTCATTGCACTCATCATTATGAAAAATTTTACTATGGGACCAAACCTGAAATCGCGAAAAAAAAACGGTCAAGAGCGAGTCGGATTCGCGCACCGAGAGTTCTGTTCCGATTTCTGAAAAAGTGAGCTATTTAGAGACATCGTTTTATTTTTCCTGTAATCTTTACATAATCTTCTATCACATAGATTAATTTCAGATTTTTGTCAATGCAAACTTCGGAAATGAGGGGAAAAGACAGACAGAGTGAGTTCGCACCATAAGTGTTCTTTTACCATTTTGGTACGGAAACCTAATATCATCTGTTCCTTACATCTATGCTCGCATAACTCGTCCAAATGTAGGGAACAGCTGATTTTTTTTTGCAATTTCATGTTTGGTCCCTTAATAAAAGTTAATAATGATGAGTATAATGACCCCTTAAGAGGATAACGGTGCTTAAAATTACACCCAGTATATTGTTCTTTCAACTTTATTTATTAAGAGGATATATTGAAGCGTGGTTTAGCTCGTTGTGTAAGTAAAATGGCTTTATGGTTGTCTAGTTTGACGCGAGAGAGATAGAAGACTCACGCGAACCGGAACTAAACGCGCTTCGTTTAAAATGTAGATTTATGATAAAATGCTGTACTTAAATCAATTTTCAGCTTAGTAAGTTCTTAACATATTTAAATATCTTCGATTTAAAGCACATTTTACTGCACAATTAGGAACTGTTTACGTATAATCGTATAAAACAGAAAATAGACGGTGCTACTTTGGAATTTTTAAGTAATGGTGTTTCGGTTTTAGTACAACAGTAGACAATATAGTCAAATAACACATATGAAAAATCCAAATGATTTACCATATACATTTGGTTTTACAGGATTTTTAAAAACACAAAATTATCGTTGTATCCCCTTAATAAGCAGATTGTACAAGAACAGATTGGACGGTGACCCCCGAACTAGGCATTAGCCAGTATCTTGGAGGTCTTTAAAAATAGTTTCTCTCTTTGTAAATTCTTTGTCAATCTAAACTAATATTATAAAGAGAAAAGATTTTTTTGTATGTTTGCAATGGATAACCTCAAAAAATACTTAACCGATTTTAAAAATTCTTTCACATATAGAAAGCTACATTATCAGTGAATAACATGCGCTGTATTTTATCAACATCCAGGTGAACGAAGTCGCGGACAGCAGAATAGTCATCAATATGAAGGTAAGTCGAACCTAACCTTCTGTGCTCACCCCTACACTACAACAGTTCTGATTTGTTAAATTTTTAAATACAATAACCTTTTCGTCACTTCCTCATACATATGTAGTTTTATGTCACATTATGATGGCGGTGCGATCCCACCTGATGTACAACATAGTGACGTCATTATTACGTGGGTGAGACAACCAAATGGGCTTGCAGTATTGATAATTAGTTATTGAGCATGCGCTGGTAGTGTTTGAGATCTATGTTTTGGAATGGGCAACTAGCTTCACTTTTTGACTAACTGTCCGACTCCTTGACAGTTCAAAAGCGCCTGTAAATGGTTTAATTCATCAATATTAAGCATTGGGAAGACTTTGTAGACAATGGTAGAGAAAGAAAACCATCTGGCGAAATTTAAGTCAAGAGCGGTCCCATTAATTAGGTAGGTACTCAGTTAATAAAATTGGCAATTTCGTTACAAACTTAAATAATTATAAGGACTCTAATTTTAACTCGATCTATCCAAGAGACTGCTGTCTAACAAAAAGTATATTTTTGATTATGCATGATTGACGTAAGTAATTACCTACCTATGATCAAAGCGTTTAACAAATGCATACAGAGATCAGTCGGCCACAAAAGCAAATCAGCTCGATAGGTTTATTTTTGTTCAATTTAACAGATTTTTTGTATCACACATCAACCAAATTGCACAACCACTAATCGATTGTCTGTCTGAATGGGCCCTAACTAACGCAAAAAAAAAATCAAAAATAAGTAGCCCAGTGCGAGTGGGACACGAAGGGTTCCGTACCGTATTAATGACCCTAATGATAATGATCCATCATCACTGACAGGACTATTGTTGCCAATAAGCCTGATATAGTGGTGGTGGATCGAACAGAGCGGCGCACAATGATTATTGACATAACAGTCCCGCATGGCGGGAACCTCGTGAAAGCCGAGAAAGATAAACAAATCAATTATCTTGACTTGGCTCGCGAGGTTGTCGACATGTGGGATGTGGACTCAGCGATCATTGTGCCGATAGTCGTATCAGCCAATGGCTTAATCGCCAAGAGCCTCGACCAACATCTAAGGAGGCTCTCGTTGGGCAGCTGGATTAAGGGCCTGATTCAGAGAGCGGTACTTCTGGACACGGCGCGCATTGTTAGGAGGTTCCTCTCTCTGGAGCCCTGACCGCCGGTAGCTTGGACCCTGTTCCCGATACCGGTGGGCTACTATGTTTTATATTTTTAAATGTTTTTTTTTTTTATTTCATGTTTTTATAAAAAAATATTTAAAAATGTGAAATATATGTACAAAAATGGAATAAAGGAAATAATAATGTATAATAATTAATGTAGAAACGAGGGTGACTAAAACAACCAATGCAATACAATAACCACCAAAAATTAAAAGTGTAATTGTATTTTTATAAATTATTTTTAACATAGCCAATTATATTGACATACATATAAATATTGTACACCCCATGGGTGTGTTTCAGTGATACAAAAATGCTAATTGTAAGAACTGTCTTCACCTGTAACAAACAATGAATAAATGAATATGTATTAAGATCGAGCAAACAACGCCGAAAAAAACGTTTTTTAAATTTATTCTATTTTCATTATTTGTGATTATAGCGACCATAGTGACAACTCAGACATACAGACACACATGGTTATTGTTTACTCTGTAAAAATATCAAGTGTGTATATTACGGTTCAAAAGATACAGCCCTGTGACAGATGGATGGACGGATGAAGTAGCGGTCGGATGCACGGACGGATAGCGGAGCCTTAGGATCCTGTTGGCACCCTTTGGATACGGAGAACCCTAAAAACAAACAATAACGGCAACTTCTCGACTGGAAACGCCTGCAAGAGATCTTACAAACAACGAAAGCTTGATTTATTTATACGTTTATGATTGCACTTCAGAAATAAAGTCGAATCCTCTCCGATACTTTCGGATAACGAACACTTACTTCTTAATGGTTTTTAAAATATATTTATGGTCCTTGGACTAAATGGGCAAATGATAGTACCTACTCGTCGTCTTACATCAAGCAAACGTAGGCAATGTTCCAAAAATGTTATAGACACCAAAGTTGGTATGTAAGTACCGACATAGTAACAAAAGTATCGGCCGCAGTTCACACCGTATGTGGAATAATGTTGCTAAGTAATTACTATCGTAGCTAATTAATATCAGCCGCACGGGTTGATCGACCAGGTTAACACTTACGCGGTCGGTCCGTGGATGGGTGACCATCTTTACATACCAAGACCCCTCCGTGCCTCGGAAAGCACGTTAAGTCGTTAGTCCCGGCTGTCATTCGTGGGTCTTTGAAGTCAGAAGTCTGACAACCAGTCTTACCAATGGATATCGTATTACCCGTTAACTGGGTTTTGGAGGTCAGATAGGCAATCGCTCCATGTAAAATACTGGTATTCAGCTACATCCGGTTAGACTGGAAGCCGATCCAACAATCAATCAATCTGCCTAGCCTTTTCCCAACTATGTTGGGGTCGGCTTCCAGTCTAATCGGATGCAGCTGAATACCAGTATTTTACATGGAGAGACTGCCTATCTGACCTCCACAACCCAGTAACTGGGTAATACGATACCCCTAGGTAAGACTGGTTGTCAGACTTTCGAGCTTCTGACGACCCGTAACGGCTGTCAAAGATCCACGAATGACAGCCAGGACCAACGGCTTAACGTGTTTTCCGAGGCACGGAAGAGTCTCGGTATGTAAAGATGGTCATCACCCATCCACTGACCAACCCTGGCAAGCGTAGCTTAACCTGATGGATCGAGTTTTCACTTATATCGAGTGGTTTTTTATGCAGGAGAAATACGTGATTTACTACAAGCTTTGAATAGACACCATCTCAAAGAAAAACAAATAAGTAATATCGTTTGCTCTGAAAATTGTTGTTTAAATACGATACATATAAGGTGACAGGAAGGCTTCAACAATATTATGAGCCCTACGTCATCCTTATATTTCAAGTATGAAAATAAACGTTATGTAGTTCACCAATCTTTTAGATTAAACAGCCGTTTACATGCGCCACTGCCTCCAAAGCTGCGTAACAGGTAGCGACAAATAACATGCGTGTACACTCATCTTTTGTCAAGAGATTTTTTCATTTTCTTGGTCCGTTTCTTTACAACAAAATTAACGAAGAATGCCAAATCTACGGTTTACCGTATTACAAATGCAAAAAGGTTGTTCAAACGTACCTGCAAAATAAGTCATATGACGACACTGAAAGGATCTTAACATAGGTGATGAACATACACCTTCTCACACCCACACCAAACACCCACACCACACACCCAATCACACACACACACACCCTCACACACATATTATATACCTATCTATCTTAAATTATTTTACCTTAATGTCTAACTCAATTCTCCGAAATTTACATTTAAATCAGAACCATTATATAATTTTACGTCATTGTACCTTAGGGGACCGGACTGCTTCTCCTTAACACAGGTTCCCATAACCTAGCTAGGAGAGCAGTGCTCACCCACACGTTTTGAGAAATGTAATAGTGCTAATTTTGTAAAACTGTATTTTAAACGTGTACCTATTGCAATCCTTTGTTTTCAGTAAATAAATAAATAAATTAGACTAGTGACACCGCGCCACAGGGTGATCCGTTGAACCCAAGCAAATTGTTAATTATTACTACAGTTTCTTGTTCTGTCTACCAAGCAGCCAAACAATGTTAGCAAAGTTATTATTTCCTGTCGATTTTAAGAACCTAAATTACACCAGGTTTTACCCCGAGCTTAAGACAACCCAGTTAAATTTTCCACCAAGAGAAATTTCATCCAAATCCGTTTAGCCGTTTAGGCGTGGAAAAATAACAGACAGGCAGAGTTACTTTCGCATTTATATATGTAACATTAAGTAGTTCGGATAGTATGAATTGTGACTGCAAGCACTAGCTCTTATTTACTAATCTAAGAATCGAAAGTACTTGGGATATTCTTAATGTGTACCTGCCATAGGTAGGTATTATTAAACTAATAGGTATGTCATTATGCCAATGACATTAATTCGTAGGTACCTAAGCACGAGTACCTGCCTCATGTTTAATGTATGGGTAAATTATTTCCACAATTTTACACATACACCGTTAGAAATAAGGCGCCACTATAAATAATTATGTAGGTAACAAAAAGTTTCCGCGGATATATTTACAACTTTGCCAAATAAGGCACCAAAATACGTCTTGTGAATAGCAAATACTTTGTAAAATGAATCCCGTTCGTCAACACGTCATATTGTATTTCACAAACAAATACCTACTTAATTTACATTCCTTACACGTCGGTATGCAAACAAGGCAATGCTCAATGCCTGTTGTCACAAAAAATTAATATTTTTGAAAACTATAAACTTGTTTACTTGCTTATTGAGAGGAGCTCATAGCTAAGTAATAACAGCCGTACGCCAAGATGCCAAGATGGGTAAACCTCCTAACGAAGTATCTTCATACAGACCCATAAGCCTTCTGCCAATCCTCTCCAAGGTCTTTGAGAAGCTACTGATGTACAGAATATTACCAATTCTAAATAATGAGAAAATTATTCCCGACCACCAATTTGGCTTCAGACAGGAGCATTATACAACTGAACAAGTACATCGAGTCTACGATAAGATAAGGAAAAGCCTAGAAGAAAAGCTTTACTGCTCCTCGGTGTTTCTGGACATCCAACAGGCCTTCGATAGGGTTTGGCATAAGGGCCTATTATACAAGCTGAAAATCAACCTTCCCCACCAGTACTACTCACTAATGAAATCCTATTTGTCGGAAAGAATATTTCAAGTAAAAGAAGCAGATGTGACGTCACGATTCTGTAATATAACTGCTGGAGTACCGCAAGGGTCGGTACTGGGACCGGTGTTGTACACAGTATACACTTCAGATCTCCCGCAGACTGAAGAGGTTACTACAGCAACATTTGCTGATGACACCGCAATACTGGCAAGCCACAAAGATCCTGCTATCGCCTCACACATGTTGCAAGGGAGTCTCGATAAAATAACGACATGGCTGCATAGGTGGCGGATAAAGACGAGCGCTAGCAAATCGGTCCACGTCACATTTACGCTGCGAAAAGGTGACTGTCCACCTGTACATCTAGATAATGTCACACTATCTCACCACGACAGCGTAAGATACCTAGGGTTACATCTCGACCGACGTCTAACGTGGAAGAAACACCTTAAGACCAAGAGACACGAGCTTAATATCCGTTACAAGAACTTACACTGGATCATGGGGCGAAACAGTAAACTGAGTACTGACAACAAACTTTTAATATATAAAGTGATCTTGAAGCCAGTGTGGCTTTATGGAATTCAACTCTGGGGTAGCGCCTGTAACTCAAGCATTAGCATCATACAGAGAATGCAAAATTCTATTTTGAGGTCAATTAGTGGCGTTCCTTGGCTTGTCACGAACGCTGAAATACACAAGGAGTTATCAACGAATACCGTCATGGACGAGATCAAAAACGTTACAAAAAAATACCAGGAAAGACTGGAAAGGCACCCCAATGATCTGGCTGCTGCACTGAAAACAAGAAGTTACAGGAAAAGACTTAAAAGGAAAGACATTGTGTAGTCCACCCACACCTGTGTGTGGAACTAAGCACGAATATGGAGTAGATGGCTCGCTGGGGTCACGCTCTTCCCGCCAATGTTACCTACAACTCATCCGCTAAAAGTACTAACTGATCGCGGATTGCCACAGAGAAAAAAAAAAAAAAAAATTTACATTCCTTACACGTCGGTATGCAAACAAGGCAATGCTCAATGCCTGTTGTCACAAAAAATTAATATTTTTGAAAACTATAAACTTGTTTACTTGCTTATTGAGAGGGGTCGATCCATCAAGTTAAGCTACGCTTGCCGGGGTTGGTCCATGAATGGGTGACCATCTTTACATACCGAGACTCCTCCATGCCTCGGAAAGCACGTTAAGCCATTGGTCCCGGCTGTCATTCGTGGATCTTTGACAGTCGTTACGGGTCGTCAGAAGGCCGAAAGCCTGACAACCAGTCTTACCAGGGGTATCGTATTACCCAATAATTGGGTTATGGAAGTCAGATAGGCAGTCGCTCCATATAAAATACTGGTATTCAGCTGCATCCGGTAAGACTGCAAGCCGACCCCAACATAGTTTGGATAGACAGATTGATTCGTTTACTTGCTTAGGTAGGTATTAAGAATTCCATACGCAACAGTATTAACAAAACCCACACAAAAAAAAAGTTATAAAAACACACAACTTCGTTAACAGAGGTCGCGCACACACCTCCCAAATAAGTTCGAACGAACATCACGAATAACTTACCAAAAAAAAACTTCGTAATATTATTGATGCGTTACACGTCGGTGTGACACGGTGCCAGTCGCGACTCGCCGTCGCCGCGCAGGTGAAATACGACGGGCGCCGACAGCGACGCGCGACGACGCCAGCGTCCTCTTGTAAACATCCGTACTCGAATCGTGTAGACGCACACTATCTAAATTGGAAGACAACTGTGAACTGATACAGGCTATTGTTTTCTATGTTGCTAAGATTGCAGCAGTTTTTTCTGGTATTTCTTTAACGAATATGAAAAAGAATACAGCGTTAAACTATGGAGCCATGATCGATGTTCCTAGCAAATAATCTTCCTCTAGATTCTAGACTCTAGAATCTGCGTTTCCCAAACTATGAGACGCGACCCACTGGTGGGTCGCAAGCGAATATTGGGTGGGCCTTGATAAATAGATTTTCAGCTATCACCATCATTTCAGCCGAAAGACGACCACTGCTGGACATAGGCCTCCCCCAAGCACCGCTATATTAAAACTAAATAAGTAGGTACCTACCGAAATAAATCGGACGTATTAAAATCATTGCAATTAAAAGTAAGTAACTAAAAATGAAGTTGATGCTAAAGCTATAATGACAAATAATTAGAAACAAAATTTCTCATTGAATAAAAATTTGATCTTTTTTTTTCCATGACAGCCAAGAGGTGAGTCCCGAATGTGGAAGTTTTTGTTAGGTGGGTCACGGTCCAGTCGACTTTGGGAACCTACTCTAGCATAATCAGAGGCTGAAAAAACCGAAACTTTTACTGAAAATGTTTAGAAAAAAATTAGATAAGATGGCATGCATTAAAAACAGGGTTATAGTGTAAGGAAAATTGATAAATTATAGCGCGTTCTAACTGTAGGTATTTAGAAATTAGAATCTTGTAAAAATTGTTTTGTAGTTCCAAAACAAAGATTGCTAACTATAAAATACCTACAGGAGACAAAATGTGAGAGCCAAATTTTGTCCCCACACAATGAAATGCTATCAATTGTAAAACCATGGCGGGATGGCGGGTAACAAATTAATAGAATCGCATTGTGTCTTCTGCCAAACGTGGCTTCGACTTTCAAGCGGTTTTGGCAGCAATTTGTAGCTTTAATTACCCCATCAAAGATAATAATTGAAGCTGAATAATTTAGGAGTGAGTAATTTACATTTGTATAGAAACTCGATTTTGTTTTTTTGTTATTATCTATAAATAAATAAAAATCTATTGCCGAATGTATGTAAGCGCATCACTTGAGACTTGACCGATTCAGCTGTTTTTTTTTTGTGTTCATCAAGCTTTGAACCTTATGCGTTTTAGCATGCAACCTCCGTGGATGTTTAATTAGTTTATGACACAAAATATGAATTTTAGAATAGGTGACAGGAAGTCAGGCGGCCACGGGCCGAAGTGGAAAAGATCTGTAATTTAATTCTATTATTATTTTAGCAGAGTTCAATAAGCTGATCCCTCTTTGATTGTAGAGTAGCTACAGCCGCCCGTGAGGTTCGAGTCCTCACAGTACACCTAATTGACAGTACAAGGTTTTTATGAAAGAAATTTTCCAGGAAATCCACCGGAAACACTCGAGTGACGCCGGGCACAAACAGCTAGTTGAAAATAAAATACACAAAACTTTTCTGCCATGTGCCATAGGTATTAAACTCCTATGTGCTTGTGGTGTGAGGGCCACTTTATTAAAACTCTTTGAAAATATGCTTAAGATTTAGTGAACTTTCCCAAAGAATTGTGTAAGTTGGAATCAGATTTTTTGAAAGTCAACTTTGCGAGATATGGACCGTAAAGTTGGGCCCTCAGTTCTCACATAGAGGATTGAGGGCCCACCTGTACCTGATAAACTATGGACACCACAGAAAAAGTCTTTATTCCAAAATCTAAGGTTCCAAACAAAATTTGTGAAAACAAGATATTATCGCACTGTCCTACTTAATATATCTTCGTTCAAAATGGGCCCTCAATTCTCATAGACGTAAAAGTTTATTACGCAAATAAAATGAAACCATTAACTTTCAGCTGCTGTTTGAAATCCTATATGCTACTAAATAAATTGTGAAAATTTGTGAAAGCGTGAACAGGTCACCACTTCTTGTTGTTTGAAAGTTATGACCTTGATAAAATTCGGGACCTCAGTCCTTCATTTTATTTTGTTTTCGTTCTAATACGCTTATCGTATGAAAGATAAGACAAATACAAAATAGTCTCTTTTTCAAAATCAAGTTTTATTTTCATTCCCTGAATTAGGAAATAGGGTGACCACAATACGGTATTTTACTCTATATGAGACAAAATCTAAAAATATATTATTTAGATGGCTTAGGCAAATAGCAGTCGGGAAATGTTAGTTTTAGTTCATAAAATAACAATTTAAATTTTGAAATTCAATTCAAAGTTTTCAGTTTTTTTAATCTGTTTTCTAAAACCATGAAATAGTAGTCAACATTTTATTACATCATACGGCTGTGTAAATTAAAAAGTGTCAACTGTCATCTGATCAGCGTGTCTCTTAGCTTTCACTTAAAAATCAAAATCTTTATTGTCGATACGTATTGTGTGTATTACAAGAAGCAACAGACTAGAATGGAGATGTTACAAGGATTAAAACAGCAAATTCTAAAATTATTTTTTTATTCACTATTTATAAATTACCAGATATAAATCTCCTAAAACCTATAACTGCAATTTGTTCATTTGCCGGAAATTTATTCGTCTTCAGCACCCATGTACATGGTAATTTCGAATGCAACCAAATATTTTCTTTTAACATTGTCGACCATTTGAATTTAGGCAAAGTTATGTAAGTCCTGTAGCGGTTTGTATCATTACGTTTCTTGATGGACCGAATTGGTTTAATTTTTTGCCATTCATGTACATCAATATCAAACAAGAATGATGAATAATCATTGGTCGACTCCTCAACAGAGCTATTGAAGAATTCAACGGAATCAGCAGTCATTGTGCTGTCTGATGAAGTTTGTATCGACAACATTATTGGCGAGGGTTTCTGTAAATAAAGTACGGCGATGCCGCAAAAATGACATTTGCAGAGCTTTTGCAGACATTCTACCATTAATTAACGAGACATTTCCATAAATATGGGATTGTTATATTTAATGTCTATTTTCTGCAGGTCAGTGATATATTTTGTAAATAATGATATTTGTTCTTCTATAGGAACAGATGGTATACGTCCTCTTCGCATGGTTATGGGTAACTGTTGGGAAAAAAATCTTACTATTATGTTGTCGAATAAAATTTCCGTCATCAATAGGTTGGAAGATCGTCATCGTTTATTTAAGTAGACAACCGTTATTAGATAATTCATGATAAAATGTAATAAATTACAATATATAATTAGAACGGGTATTTTTGAACAGTTATCACAGCGCTACAGCCCAAGTTAAGGGGGAAGCGCTGTGGTAACCCGCGAAATTCAAATTTTGTTTCGTTTTTTTGCAATTTATAGGTCCGTGTCAGGTTGTATCTTGATCAAAATATAATAAGCAACAAACCTAACCTGCAAATTGCAAAAAATGCAAGAAAATTTGAATTTCGCGGGCTACCACAGCACTTCCACCTTAAAAGAAATTTTCTCACTCACCCTCCCTATCGTCACACCCTCCCCTCTCAACCCCTCATACCAACCCCCTCACCGCACACCCTTCCCGCTAACCTCCCCCTCCCTCTCTCACCCCTAACCCCTCACCGCATTCCCTTCCCGCTAACCTCCCCTTCTCCCTCTCACATCCCTGCACCACTTCCCCCTGCCCTTCCCGCATCCCCCTCAACGCTTCCCTCCGGGGTAGTTATTTAGGAATTGTATTACACTATGACTACCCTCTAGTCGTGCGGGTGTTGAGCGAGACACGAGTGGACACGACTATTATTATTTCAATCTTTGATTTCGGACATTTACCGGTGTCTGCGGTAAAACCTAGGGTTTAATTCGGGCTTTTACCGGTGAGATTTAGCAAATCCTAAGATTTACCGCAGTTCGGGCGTTTACAGTAACATATAGATAGATGAGTATCTATCAAAACATACTTACTTGTACTTATTTGTATGGCTATAATAATATTTCAGTACCTACATACGTAGTTTTCTCAATTGACATGACATATTTTAATAAAAAGAGCATCACTGTACTATTTCTTTGTGATAGTCGCATAGACAAACTAATGAGGTTGAACTTCGACACTCCTTCTCGATTTTATGTGAAAAAGTTTGGAACTTATAAATCGTTAAATAAAATAATGATGATATTCATGTGTTCATGTGTTTAGGTTAATTTACAGTTCTACCTGATCTTGTATCCATTATTTGTTACTTTATGTACTGATAATAAGTTTATATTATATTTTCCACAATGAGTGCTTCACAGTCTATTTTATGTTCTTACAATATCCTGTTACTGTTCCTTTTTTATTTGCTTATAATCCTATAACATCTGCTATAGTAACAGTTATTGGTTCATCTAATTTTTGTATTTTTGTCATATATTTTTCTACATTTTCCGTAACCATATGATTAGTAGCGCCGCTGTCTAATATAATTTTTTTTTCATTAATAGCTAATGCACTCAAAGCTATAAAACCATTAAAATTTTCTTCCATTCCTCTATTTCTACGTCCTCTTCCTCTAAAATAAATTCCGGATCTTGTGTAGTTATTATATTACTTTGCTACAGCATAAGGAACTAAAACATCACTCAGAATCACCACTAAAAAGTATATAAATAGTTATTTGTGCAACAAGAGAGCAAAGTCGTTTTTTGCTGCGAGTGCTGATTTTGAATCCTGAGCAAGCGAAGGATTCAACGATTGAATCACGAGCGTAAGAGTGATTCTAAAGTTGAATCCTGAGTGTGGCGAGGGATTCAAAGGCACGAGATGCAAAAAAACTTTGCTCTCGTGTAACACACATAAATTTTCACTTCAGCAGCGAGAACACTTTAGGAGATAAAATAATAAACAGGAATAGATTGAAATAACTATTTATTGTGAATCAAAATAATTAACATTGTAGGTAGAGGTACCAATTCAATAAAATGGAACATTTTAAAAGTTATAAATAAAATGACTGCAATTCTGCAAATTTAAAGTAACAGTTTTATTCGGCAACGTTATAGTTGCATTGAGTTGAGTTTGATTATCTGGGGTTAAGGTTTCTGTTTCGGTGGCGGATTGAGAAGGAACAACAGTGAACGTTGGTGACTCTGATCGGCTTTCTGTATGTACCTACACTGTGCGTCGTTGTGGAAGTGGTTGGGCGTGGGTGAGACCAAAGATCCGAGGTCGAATTTAGACTTATTGTTTCCACTATACGCTTACAGATTTTCGAGTTATTTTCTATTGAGTCTTCAATATAGCCTTCAGCAACCGTATTGGACTTCTACCCGCCGTGACGTTTTAAAGTGGTGAGATCGTCTCCGGAATCAGCCAAGAGCGTTGCCGAAGTTCTCCGAACGCAGTGACCCGTGTATAGCTGAGGCTCTTCCAGTTTTAAGAAAGTGGCAATTTGTCGCGGTATAGCACCTATTTTTTTACTCCCATAGGCTGTCTTGAGCATTTATTATTATGGTATTGTATGAAAAATCGGTCGGTTTTTATATTGGACGTAAATTTTAGTATTTTTCTACAATAGTTACATATTCTTCGCGTCCGACAAAAGACCTGTCAAGGTTCGTCAATTCAAGGTTTTTCAATTTTACTAACAGTAATTTATCTGAATGCTTTTCGATATTATTAACTGTTAGCTGTAATAGCTCGTTAATGCGACACGCTCCACTAATTCCTATGATCAGTACAACCTGTAATGAAAATATTACATAATTAATATGCATAATTTAACATTTACAGCATCTTTTACATATCGTAATAAATATTTTAACAGTATTGCTAAGCTAGACTAGGATTCATTGCGCCTCCAAAAATTAGTAGTAGGCAGTGAGTACCTTTATACATAACAGTCTACACACAAATTTTAATAACTAACAACATAGATTCATAGGTACCACTTACTTTAGCGGCAAGAAAATTGCAGTCCGGAGCTTCATTAAAAAAATTTTCTATGATAAGGGCCGAGAAAATTTTGGACTTTTTAGCCTTATGCCCAAGTGACATTCTTTTTAGAAAAGATACGAGTTTTGCGTATGTTTCAATATGCACGTTATGTTTTGTTTTTAAAGTAGCTTTCAACATTGAGTAAATACTCCACATTGTAGATGATCGCCTCGTCTGTGATAAATTAAAAAAATAAGATAGCAACACCGTCTCCGAAAAACTGCTTGCGCCCTATGTAAGTCTCCATTCATTGAAGACATGGTATTATGCTTTCAGATATTTCTCGCGAGACTTCTCAGGTAGGAAACTTAATTCTGCATTAATAACTTGTTGTTTTAACTCTTCCGGTGTTAAAATACTGTTCTCGTCGCTAGTTTCACTCATATTTTACGATTATTTTAATATTTTTAACTTATTCAACTCTAAAGAGTTGAATAAGTTAAAAATAAACGCCAAACGCCAGCCACGAAATTTTATTCCCGCTCTTTTATTTAAATTAAGGCGTGTTCGGAAATAGCACCCATGCTATTTTATTGTTCAAAATATATTACGTAACATTATTGAAACTAGAAATAAATATTAGGTTGGGGAAAAAGTCTTTTCGCATTATAGTATGTATGAACTTAAAATAAAATATCTTTGGCTTGAATAAAATATCTTTTTTTATTTGTATCTGGCTGGTTTTGGTATCATTGAAAGTTTAAATTTTAAAGAATATAATTCCAAATTCAAATTAGGAAAATGTGTGATTTTCATTTGTTTTTCGTACTGTCAAGATGAGTGAATCTAATGAAGAAATTCGATACATTTTAAAATTTTATTACAAAAAAGGTAAAAATGCAACGCAAGCCGCGAAAAAAATTTGCGATGTTTATGGACCCAGTGCAAGTAGTGTGAGAGTAGCACAAATTTGGTTTAAGCGTTTTCAATCCGGAAATTTTGATGTCAAAGATGCACGTCGCTCTGGTCGCCCTATTACGGATAAAATGGATGCCATTTTTGAAAAAGTGGAGCAAGATCGGCATATCAGTAGTTACGACGTAGCTGAAGAACTGGGAATTGACCACAAACCAGTTTTGGTGCATTTAAAAAAAACTGGGTACACAAAAAAGCTCGATATTTGGGTACCTCACGAGCTTACTGAAAGAAACCTAATGTACCGTGTACTCATTAGTGATTCTTTATTACGACGTAATGATTACGAACCATTTTTGAAGAAGCTGATAACTGGTGATGAAAAGTGGATCACGTACGACAAGAACGTGCGAAAAAGGTCGTGGTCAAAGTCCGGTCAGGCTTCACAGACTGTGGCGAAACCCGGGTTAACTCGCAACAAGGTCATGCTGTATGTGTGGTGGGATTGGAAGGGCATTATTCATTATGAGCTGTTACCACCAGGCAGGACCATCGATTCTGAACTCTACTGCGAACAACTGATGAGATTAAAGCAAGAAGTTGAGAGAAAGCGACCGGAATTAATCAACAGAAGGGGTGTAGTTTTTCATCATGATAACGCTAGACCTCACACATCTTTAGCCACTCAGCAAAAATTAAGAGAGTTTAGCTGGGAGGTGTTAATGCATCCGCCGTATAGTCCTGACCTTGCACCTTCAGATTTCCACCTGTTTCGGTCTCTTCAGAATTCTTTAGGCAGTGTCAGGTTAACATCACGAGAGGACTGCCAGTACCACTTGTCGCGGTATTTTGATCAGAAGTCCCAAAATTTCTATAGCAATGGGATCATGTCCCTACCTACAAGATGGCAAAAAGTTATCGAACAAAATGGTACCTACATACTTTAGATAAATGTAAATAATGTATATTAAAAAATGTTTTGAATTTTCTTAAAAAATGCGAAGAAACTTTTTCCCCAACCTATTATTTACAGGTGAAATATCAGTTTTATTTGCAGTAAATGCTTATTTTCGTTTACATAAAACAATAAGTTAAAAATTCAATAAATTACATTAAAAGACATAATTATCTTTTTGCAAAATTTCTTTAGTTAGTACGAAATTCCGAGCGTGTTTGTCTTTGAGGTCGAATTCAAAATCGGAACTTCGAAAGAGCTGGACTTTGTCTCTCTCCCTTTCTAATGGCGGGAAAGAGATAGAGTGTGAATGTTTCGAATTGCATGATTAACCCAAGGCTGAATAAGATAATCGCGGCTAAAAAAAAAAAATTTAAAGTTACTTGGTCTCACTCAGTGAGCAAAATCGCATTTTGCTCTCTGATTTCAGGCAGCAAAACCTACATGTTTGAGCTACTGAAGTGAAAAAGAAATTATTGTCACCCTACCCTACTACACATGTCAAAAATAGTTGATTTCGGTATTTATCAAGATTTGTAGTTTTATCGTTATTCTTATGAGTAACAAATAACACCAATTTGTTGCACAATTTTTTTCACAAAAAGAGACTATTTTGTATTTGTCTTATCTTTCATACGTTATGCGTATTAGAACGAAAACAAAATAAAATGAAGGACTGAGGGCCCGAACTTTATCAAGGTCATAACTTTCAAACAACAAGAAGTGGTGACCTGTTCTTGCTTTCACAAATTTTCACAATTTATTTAGTAGGATTTCAAACAGTAGCTGTAAGTTAATGGTTTCATTTTATTTGCGTAATAAACTTTTACGTCTATGAGAATTGAGGGCCCATTTTGAACGAAGATATATTAAGTAGGACAAATTTTGTTTTACCTTAGATTTTGGCATAAAGACTTTTTCTGTAGTGTCCATAGTTTATCAGGTACAGGTGGGCCCTCAATCCTCTATGTGAGAACTGAGTGCCCAACTTTACGGTCCATATCTCGCAAAGTTGACTTTCACAAAATCTGATTCCAACTTCCACAATTCTTTGGGAATGTTCACTAAATCCTAAGCATATTTTCAAAGAGTTTTAATAAAGTGGCCCTCACACCACAAGCACATAAACTCCTGATGTGATGATGTGATGTGAATAGGACTAGAAACACATTCTAGATCAAAACAAGCCATTTTGAGTGAGTTTTAATCAAAAATGAGATGCCTACGGTGTTAATTTGCTGAAATCATAAATTACCTACCTACTCCAATAGTTGGCAGGTCATTTCATTAAATTTCTGAAAGCTATTTACACGACCTGTGAGAATATTTCTTTGTGATTTGACGTAGATCTGGTAAACAGAGATATGTCAGTAGGTATTTGGGGCTAGCTCTAGCAACCAGCTATTTTGTAACTGAAACAATTTCCCCATATGTAGGTATGCTCTGTTTCAATTTTCAATTAGCCTAGTAACTTTGTAGCTCTTCACTTTTCTCTGCAGAACAAAGTTGTGGTAATACTCGTAAAAGCGTAAACGTTGCTTCAGATATGAAATGCAAAAGACGTAAAAGAGATATTTACGTGAATGCTTTCAGGGGTTCGAGGACGAACTTTATGCGATGTTATATTGTATTCTGAGTGGAATTGTAGAAATTCCTAATATTAATTGCAGGTTGCAGGGGAATATTTTGTTTTTACTGCAGTCTGAAGACGAGATTAAAAATTATGATAACAGACACACGGGTCGAGAGGGACTACCTAATGCCTAAGTAAAATAAAAACCGGCCAAGTCCGTGTCGAACCACGCACAATGAAGGGTTCCGTAGTTGGGATGAATTTATCCCAAGAACAAACTTAACATTGTAGTTGAAAAACATGTTCTCCCATATATTCCAGTTGCAAATGTCAGTTAGTCGTCTATGTAAAACCTACTGTGATAGTTCTCCTTTTCAATGAACTCTAACTTTTTTCACATAAGTATCCAAAAACAACCATTTAGCTAGCAAGGGGGCTTGACTCGAAAAAAACAGCACTTTAAAACTTAATATTAGCAAACGGATCCCTGAACCGAAAACCTATTCCTGCTGCTGTCCTTACACCATACCTACCACCACCATACCTTACGTCATTCTATGTAGATCTCCTGAACTTGGTCACCTGGATATTTATGGAAAACACGAAGATAGGACGTCCTATCTATAGCCAGTGAGCGGCACAGCACTGGATTTGATTCCAATAATAACTAGTTATTGCAAAACGTCGAAACGCACTGTAATTAACCGAATGCACGCTCATAAAATGAGGGTAATGTTTTTACGCGTAGGTGTCTCCTATGAGTGGTAATAGGATTCTTTGAGCGCAGGACAGGTTTGAATTAAATTGAAATAAGAATATTAACTAGTGAAGTCTTAGGTTACATGACTACCTATTTCCATAACTATCTCAATCAAGAAACTACGAGACTACCCTCATCCAACAAAAAAAAAAACAGTCCCACAGTCAGTGAAATGGTCATCATTCATCAACGATCAAAATATTTTTTTTTAATAAATACGCACAACCTCGGATAATTTATTGTGCCTATCATCATGAACAACTTTTTCTATGGGACCAAACCTGAAATCGAGAATAAAAAATCAGCTGTTCCCTACATTTATGTTTGCATAACTCGTCAAAATGTAGGAAACAGCTGATTTTTTTAAGCGATTTCAGTTTTGTCCCATAGTTAAAGTTGTTCATAATGATGAGTCAATGACCCCTTAAGAGGTTGTGCGTTATTTAAGTTACACCTTGCATAAAAGTTTTTTTATTTTTTTGTTGTGGGGTCAAAAAGTCGTGTATGTAGGTATGAGTACCTACCTACCACTAGGTTCCTACATGCTCAGCAACTTCATTTCATTTTCCGTATTATGACCCATTCATAACAGATGTACTGTTCCTCGATGTGGAATTCCATGGGGTGTCTTCGAAGTGCATGATCAGTTGGCCACGGATAGGTAACTAACCAGGCAACCAGCAATTTTTTTTTAATTGATTCAGTACATTAATCGAATCACAATACGTGCACTATTCATTATTGAGGAGTTCCATTATCTATCTCCGAAGGTCTTCAACAGATCTTCATAAACGGGACCACCTCTAGAGATTACTAGAGATAGACTCTTCCAAACAAAAAAGATCATCCAAATCAGTAAACGATTGGCGAAGATATCGCTGAACATACATACAAAAAATAAGGGTTACCTATTTTTCATCGAAAAGAAATTGACAGATTATCACTTCCCAAACAATTTTCCGCATAATTTCATTTGCCAAATTATTACTTAGCAAAAAATCTCTTCACAAATAATTGTAACGCAAACCTAATGTTTAGCAAGTGAACGTTTAAACAATAACTTGTTTACCAACTAGTACTTTTACCAATTTTTATGTAGTCAAATATTTCTGTTGGAATAACACATTTTACGCAAAATAAAATAAAGCAAATATTTAGTATCATCAGTTTTCAATTTACCATTTTTTTCTATACCTATAATCTAGTCGTTTCTGGCACTCGCCGGCCGCTTCCGCGGCACCGCTCGCTTAGCTCGCTCGGCTCGTGCGTAGGAGGTCACAGTTCTAATCTAACCTAACCTAAACATCTTTTAAAAAAAATTAACCTCGTCCTAGTTCGGTTCTCAATAGCCTGCTAAAAATAATCTCTTTTCCCATATTTTTTTTCTATATAATTTAGTCGTTTCTGGCACTCGCCGGCCGCTGCCGCCGCACCGCTCGCTTCGCTCGCTCGGCACGTGCGTAGGAAGTCACAGTTCTAACCTAACCTAAACATTTTTTTTTAATAATTTACCTCGTCCTAGTTCGGTTTTCAATAGCCTGCTAAAAATAAACTCTTTTTTCCATATTTTTTTTTTTTTCTATATAATTTAGTCGTTTCTGCCGCTATCGCGGCAAAATTAAGATGACTAAATTAAATTTAAAATTGTAAGTTACAAATATTTTGTATTAAATAAATCATTATATTAAAATAATAGTCTTGTTATTATATATGTAAAGTCTCAATAAATAATATTCCTAAACAGCAAAGTTATTAGCGTTTGTATATATCCCAAAATGTCACTCAGTTTATGGAAGTATTGTACAGGCTATAATAATATAGTAGTATTCATTAATCATGGAAAAGCACTGCGCGTAGTATTTTCTAGTAGCAATTGTTGTGAATGATTGATTAAATTATGAATTTTATGAATTTACCGATTATGACAAATTTTCGTGGACAATTTTGGAATTTAATTTTTTTGATTTTTGACTACACAAATAATGATTAGTAACGGGTACGGATAGAGCCCCATTTTCGTTTGTACTAATTAAAAAATAGTAGTGTATAATTCCCCAAAAAACTTATTTTTGCTTTTATGTTTTTTGTCATAGCAAATCATTTGATCAAACGTTGATTGTATAAAGATTGTTTGTTGTAATAATTCATTTGATTAAAGACCAAATGCCATAATGACATTATCCTTGGTAATATTCTGCCAAGTAAAAATTTTAAAAGACCAAATGAAAAAGTGTGTACCTACTAAAATCATTCCAAATATTGCATTGGTATAAAAAAGGTTGCTAAAATTTATTTGGGTAGTAAAATTTTGTCAAAATCTTTTCGGCAAAACGGCAGGATTGATTGGATTGGACTGTCGGATTGATAACCTCCTTTTTGAAGGTGGCATCGGCCATTTTGTTAAAATAAGGAAGTTTATTGACCAAGCGAGCGAGATTGAGATTCTCCGGCTAAAAGTCGGGAGGTGACGAGGTATAGTAGGACACCCGGTTAGAACGAAGTACCTTTCGCTGTATATTATGTATTAATACAGAGCCATCTAATATGGTTTCAAATTCCAAGTGTCAATATTTTTTTTTTTTAATACGCAGCCATCTAGTATAAGATGCTCTGTATTAAAAAAAAACTAGAAACTCTAATAAGCTTTGTATTTATTTTTTAGCCTGCCCTGTCTCACTCCTGGGCAAAGGCCTCCCTCCACTCCTTCCACCGTTCGCGAGCCCACGCGTCCTCCTTCGTATTTTGGCGGAATCTGTCCAGTTCATCCCGCCATCTCCTACGTGGCCTACCGCGACGCCGCCTCTCTGTCTCAGGGCACCAGTTCTGTGCTATCTGCGCCCACAGTTTGTCTGGCTTTCGGCAGACATGTTCTGCCCAGTCCCATTTAAGTTGGGCAGCCTTTTGGCAAGCTTTGTATTAATTAAATAAAAAACAAAAAACTTTTGACACTGAGGGCCTGTTTCACCACCTTTTTTTTTGTGGATGGGAAATCATCAAATGACTTCTCCCGCTCCGGGCAGAGCGGGAGGGCGTGTCAGACTTTTACTGACTAAAACCCACCCGTGTTCCTTCAGTTGCCCGTGCCAGGGCCACGGTATCTCTTTCGAACTACCCGCGACCCCGGCGGCTTCGGCCCTATTGAACCCCGTCACTGCTGACATCTCTTTGAGGCGCGCGTGGAACACAACGCGCCGTCGACCCGGGCCTGGTCCTTACCGGACGGCGAGCTGCCCATTACTCGTCCGCAAGCCCGCGCCTACGGTGGCCGGAGATTCCCGCCGCCCAGGGCGTCTCCTGCGGCGGCTAAGGGCGCGAGGGCGCGGCTGTTGCCTCTCTCTCTCGCGTTCCGCCTCCTCCTTTGCGAGCATTACTGCTTCGCAGAAGGAGGTGACGACCTCCCATGCACTCTCGCTCCGCACCATGGCCTGGACCAAGTTTGGACGCTAGAGATCGCCGCCGCCGATCGCCTCCGTGAGAACACGGCGGTGCTCCGCCCAAGCCGGGCAGACCTCCACTGTATGCTCCACCGTGTCCTCCGGGCGATCTACACAATGGTGACACCCGGGCGTTTCCTCCCGCCTTATCCGAAACAGGAACCTCCCGAAACAACCGTGTCCGGTGAGGACCTGCGTCAGGCGGAAGGTGAGGACGCTGTGGCGCCTCTCCAATCACTCCTCAAAGAGGGGACTTATCACCGCAATTGTGGCGTGCCCCTGTTTCACCACCTACGATTACGTTCCTATTAACTTACTTGGTAGATAATTTCATACAAGTTCTATTCCATTTTTGAATTTATTCGGTGAGTAGTGGCAATTCGGACGTCGTGAAATAGGCCCTAACTGACTTTTTCGCTTCGGGCATAACGCTTCGTTACGTGACGATTTCTACCAGTTTACTCCTGCCGCAAGCCGCGCTACAGAACTTGGTTCCAAAAAAAATTGCAATAAACCAAGCCTGCCAGAAGTCCACTTGATAAAGGCCTCTCCCTAGTTCGCCAAAACACCCGGTTCTCCGTCTTCCGCATCCAGTCTGTGCAAGCCTTTCCAAGGTCGCCGGTCCATCTGGCTGGGGTAGGTAAAATCAAGGAAATTAATCGTTATAAGCAAATTGACTACCAACTTAAAATGTCATTGTATTCAAATCACAACTGTCCTTCTTTGACGGTTGTATGAAATATCTATAACACGGCACATTGACGTAGGGTTTCAATTTGCTCAACAATTAATTTCCCAGGGTGTATCCAAATGGCCAAAAAGGGTGTGGTACAGATCATCAAACTGAACAAGTTTTTCCATGGGACCAACATCGTTATCAAGAAAAAATTATCAGTACAAAACCTACCTACTCGATCCAAATGTCCCACACATTTGGATCGAGTAGGTAGATATTGAAGTTTTGTACGGGACACGATAACTTTTTCTCGATAGGTACTACGTTGGTCCCATGGAGAAAGTTATTCAGTTTGGTGGTCTGTACCACACGCCTAAGTTTAACCACAGCTTTCTAAGGTACACACTGTATTACTAATCTAAATTACTGATAAAATTGGCAGCCGTGTGGATGTTTATAGTTCAGAATAGAGGAAGCTAGCCAATCTCCTGATATAACCCTTAGTCACGACACTCAAAGTCATGGTCTGTCATAACTATTCACAACCATTCGACTGGCTACCGTGTCGAAAATGATACATTGATTACCGATTCATCATGCTCCCGACAGGTAAAGGGCTATCGGAATAATGGCGGTCATCGATTCGTAAAACTGACAAAATTTAGATTTAGATTTGTGAACAGCGTTTAGAGGTCTTTTTAAGCGACTTCAAAAAAAGGAGGTTTCTCAATTCGACCGTATATATATATATTTTTTAAGTGTGTTCGCGGATAACTTCGTCGTTTATGAACCGATTTTGATGATTCTTTTTTTGTTGGAAAGGAGATATCACAATGGTGGTACCTTGATAAGGAAACCAGGATCTGATGATGGCATCTCAAAGAAATCGAGGGGAACCTTCAATTTTTATAGGCACACCTATAACGATTTGGGTATTTTTTATAGTAACTCGTGCATTTGCTGCTCCCGAAAAGCACCATTTGGTGAAGTGGAACTGATGAGGAATACCATATCTATGGTATTCGCGTAGTTCCGATGGCCATCTGGCCATCGGAACTACTCAATAATACGTATTCACGGGTTGCGATTCGATTATTGTTAAGCAATTTATGCTCATACAATATGGTTGAAGTGGCGCTGATGGTGACTTCACCATCAGTTCCAGTTCTCCTGGTTCCTTACTGGGAGAACTTCTCAACAATTAACGTCCTTGTATCGGGAAAAGCAATATTTTGTAAAAGGTGATGAGCAGTTGACTAGGCTATTGTAACTTAGATAAATTACAGACTGCCGCACTAAAAAGTGAAAAATAAAAACTTTTTACAAAAAAAAACAACCGACTTCCAAAAAAATACTACAAAGTGAAAAATAACTTTAATTTCGGAAGTCGGTGAAAAAGCTAAAATACAGATCCAAAGACACCGACTTCCGAAATTAAAGTTATTTTTCACTTTGTAGTATTTTTTTTTTTTTTTTTTTGTAAAAAAGTTTTTTATTTGATAACATCGATTGATGTTTGATTCGGCACGGAAGCGTATCGAATGGTTGTGTATACCTAGGTCTGATCTAATTTGAGACAACAAGATACAAATATTTATTAATACCACTAATACTGCACTTAAATAGAAGTTCTGATATACATCGTCATGCACATCTGGTGTAAGTCAATGGTGACGTCAACATTGGAAAATGGCTGAATAATGACTATAATTTGGTCAGACAAAATAGCATAATGTTAGGAAAATCTGGAATAAATTTAAATCGGCCCAAATTCGTAGTCATATTATTGATAATCGTGAATGACGCCTTTGTAGGTACGATTCATAGACATAGAGAATAGGCCTGGGCGTTAGCCTCACAAAAGCGACCACTCTCTAGAATGAGACAAAGCGAATTAACGGCCAATACCTATAAGAGACAACTAATGGCCTCAAATTCGCATTCTCTCTCGTACGGTCTGTTTTCACTGCATAACTGAATACAGAACGCTCAGACCATTTTCTATGTCTATGGTACGGTTAGCAACAAAGTCAGTAACACAGACTGTGTTTTTCCAACTATAGCCCACAATAGTATTGAGTGCAGATTTTTATTTCACGTTTGTTTTGTTTCAATTACTTGTGGTGAACCGCTTTTGAACCTTATTAACATAGTAATGTAGAGGTTTGATGCTTTGGTCAAACCTGACAATGTTATACTGGCTGACATTCAATCATTCAAATATTGAATGTATTCGTTTTTCTTTGTAAGATGACAGATTCTGGTAGGGCTCCGTGTAGAATAGATATGAGCGCCGAGCCGGCGCGCCGCCGTCGCCGTGAGTTCATGTCGACGCGTCGCCGCCGAGTGCAGCACGCGGCGCGCCGTCGCGGCTACTCACAACTTGCTTTCTCGCTCGCACGCGCGGCCCGACCGCGTTAATTCGCCTAGTCGTTTCGGCACACTCGTCGCTTACGCAGTCGAGTTCAATATTTTACCGAGTAAACGTGTATTATTGTGTTGTGTTAACGATGGCAGCAACTTCGAGATGAGATGAGAGAGAAATTATTATTTTTCAGTAAACGTGATCTCCAATTATTATTTAGAAGACTGTAAAATTGTAATTAATAAATACGTTCCTTTAAAAAGCTTTTTTTGGTAATAACAATATGGTTTTCTTTATGTTATTTTTAAGAAAACTCTCGCTGATAAAAAAAAAAAACTCAGGCCCACGACCGGCCACGCCACGCCGCCGCGACGCCGCCGCCGCTGTGGAAATTAACAGGCCACGCCGCCGCCGTGGAATTGGCCATCGGCGCTCATATCTAGTGTAGAACAATTTTAGTTAAGGAGTGTTGAATTATAATTTATCCGAAATATAGCGGGCATAAGCCCTATTCCACTAGAGTCCCTCTCGTTTCAGTAAATCTCCTACTGTGAGGTTCGAGCCCTCACAGTAATAAGGTCGAAAAGTGGTTCACCGCAAATGTCCGCGATGGTAAATGCCGCAATTAGTCTAAACATTACAAGGAAACTTGCAAGATTTTTTGATCCTGAGTGGCCATACTGCAGCTCGGAACGTGAAATGAAAATGTGCACTCGATACTCTTGTGTGCTATCTATACTCGTAGTTGGAAGAACACAGTCTGTGTTACTGACTTTAGTTGCTAACCGTACCATAGACATAGAGAATGGACTGAGCGTTCCGTATTCAGTTGTGCAATAAATACAGACCTAAAAGTACGAGAGAAAGCGAATTTGCGGCCAGTAGTTGTCTGTGTATGTACAAATAATCTGTAGGGTGGTAAAGTAAACCGCACGTCCATGGCAGAAATGTGACATTGACTGAGCTTTTATGTCATAGCAGTAAGGGTGATTTTCGCAGTTCATGTGTTTCATGATCATGATTGACCGACTTGCTTTGTATGTAAGTAAATGATAATGACTAAGTAATAACACAGCCGCACGGGTTGATCCATCAGGTTAAGCTACGCTTGTGATACGTCCGTGGATGGGTGACCATCTTTACATACAATCCCTCCGTACCTCGGAAAGCACATAACGCTATTGTCCCGGCTGTCATTCGTAAGCTTTAACAGTCGTTACGGGTATTCAGACGCCTAAGTCTGGCAAGTAACTGGGTTGTGGAGGTCAGATAGACAGTCGCTTTATATAGGTATCCAGTTAGACTGGAAGCCGACCCCAACATCGTTGGGAAAAGGCTAGGCAAATGATGAAATGATACAACAAACTCGAAAAGTAATAATTTATGTACAATATTAATTTAGAGTAAAGCTTACAACACAACAGCTCCAAATATTGGAAATGGATCGCTAGACTTGTTCAGTTTATGCCTAAATCTATTGAGGAGTCCGCTTGCTACCACAACACCACTGCAAGGCGGATTAGAAACATAATTCGACACTGGAGTTCTGACTGGTCTCAACACTTGTGTCCGACAACTTTTGATTTTGATTCTAATACACTTATCACTTTTAAACTTAGTTGGTTCGAAGACTGATTCTCTGTGTACTCCGTTCCTTAGGTTGCTAGGGGTAGGTATCAGCCGGAGTTTCGGCCTCTTCATGACTGGCCGGACCGGTGGGTATGTGAAGTCTTCATCTGATGTTCTCTCGGGTGATGCGTTTTCGTTTGAGATTTTATCTGAAAAGAATTCGGTCAGATTTAAAACTGTAAAATGTATTTTTGAGAGGTCTGTAAACAGAGCATGGTTTAATCAAGGGTTCTTCTTGTGCCTGTCAAAAGTTAGTAAACCTTTAAGGGGGATGGGATGCGCTGTGGTAGCCTGCGAAAATCATTTTTTTTTTTGTTTTTTTTTTTTGCAATTTGCAGGTCCGTGTCAGGTTGTATCTTGATCAAAATATGTTTCGCGGGAATATAACATATGACCACTCCACTGACTTCTATTCCTATTCCTATTACTCCTCCTATCCATGACAGTACAAGGACAAGCTAGTGAAGTGAAGTGTTACTAACATAGTTTAAAGCTATATTTATTAACACAAGTTATGTTTCATAATTTATATGTTAGTTTGTAAGGTATGTGTCTATGGGCCATTGTAGCCTGAAAATAAAAGATTAATTATTATTTTTTATTTTTAAAATGTGCCATTATCATTTCATTTTCAGTCAAACCATTTTGCTGTATGGTACGGCCAGCAAAAGAAGCCGGTTAACACTGCTACTTTTGACATCATCTAAAATAAATTAACACAAAATGATTCGATAAACTAATTTTTTTCGTTAACTCTTAAGAATTATAATGTTCTTAAAATGTTAAGTACTTCTGTTCCGATTTGAATTACATATTTCGCTTAATAATTAAGATTATAAAACTGCAAGTGTTATTCGACTTTTGTTTGTAAAATTTTTCCGTATAAAAAAACAGAGCTCCTCATGAATGTTGAAATAGAACAGAGATCAATACCATACATTGAAAACAACAATTATACATAACAACACGCCTGTAGTCCCCGATGGAGTAGGCAGAGGTGTACCTATAGTACACTCACATTTCGTCAGTGATTTTTAAGTCCCACGACCCATGTTCGCAAGCTCCCATCCCATGGCGAGCCCATGGGAATGTTGCCATCAAATATTGACAAGTTATATCATAACATCATATCATTATTTATCATAACAAATAATGAGAAGAAACGCAAAAACAAGCTCAACGACAATATAGTTGTACATTGTTATGATATACTCGTATAGGAGCTCGTGGCTAAGTATTGACAGCCGCACGGGTCGCTCCATCAGGTTAAGCTACGCTTACCGGGGTTGGTCCGTGGATGGATGACCATCTTTACATACCGAGACTCCACCATGTCTCGGAAAGCACGTTAAGCCGTTGGTCCCGGCTGTCATTCGTGGATCTTTGACAGTCGTTACGGGTCGTCAGAAGCCCGAAAGTCTGACAACCAGTCTTACCAAGGGGTATCGTGTTACCCAGTAACTGGGTTGTGGGGATCAGATAGGCAGTCGCTTCATGTAAAATACTGGTATTCAGCTGCATCCGGTTAGACTGAAAGCCGACCCCAACATAGTTGGGAAAAGGCTAGGCAGATTGATTGTTATGATATACCTGTGATAGGGAATAACATCCTCCGCGGCAGTACGGAGTCGCCGAGCATCTCGTACAGCGTGTAGTCCGTCGTCACGTAGTCTTCTATGTACGTCGTCGGTTCAGATCTGAGTAGGCAGGTTGACACGTCCTGCCAACAAGAAATATTATGTTAACATTAAAGATGATGAAAAAAAATTAAAGGAAAAAAAAGGGAAGGTCAGGAAAAGTATGCGCTTCGACAATCTCCGTGGAGCGACGTTCGTGCTAACCAAATTAAAACATACGTTGCGCCGAAACACGAAGGCAAAAAACCTTTTCTAGTTTAACTGTAAGTTGGTTAGTTATCTCTACACAGCAAAAAAAAATATATGTATATCGACAGTGGGGACAGTGGGCGTATGATACGCCCTGTAATAGGGATGACTAAAATATTTTTTTTTGTCCGTCATTTAGATTATTAAAAAATATTGGGCACTGTAACAAACATACAGCGCCATCTAGTGTAATTTATGCAATGCACTACGATGAGCGGCTTCATAGACTCGAAGATAACAACTACAGACGACTACGTGTAGATATTGCACACACATGTCAACTGTCCGCCTTTATAAGCAGAGCTGTCTTCGAACAATTCTTCTCTGAACCCGATGACCCTATCACCCTCCTCCAGGAAAGTAGTAGGGAAACTAGCACCGTCCATAAACACAAACACAAATCTACATTCCGGCCTCGCCGCCGAGGCCCACCGCGTTTAAGACCATCTAACGTAAATGTAAATGTAAATTCATGTTCCTTGATCGGTTTAATCGAGCCAGCTGGTGGCGTAGCTGAGCCTGTAGCTTTAAACTCCCCTGATAATAATAATTCCCCTAACTTGATCCAGCATATTGCTTTGCCTTGTTTATCAATGGTTAATGACAACGACTCCCTAAGCCGAGGTCCGTACCCCACAGGGGGTGCCCTTAGTGC
This sequence comes from Cosmia pyralina, assembly GCA_946251885.1. NCBI lineage: Eukaryota > Metazoa > Arthropoda > Insecta > Lepidoptera > Noctuidae > Cosmia > Cosmia pyralina. Next base: position 23,005,855 of record OX276346.1, read on the forward strand.
GCAGTCGTTTAGTTTATAAGTTTAGTTAGTATTTTATACCCCTGGCTGGAGGCTTTTGAGCTCGCTTAAAGGCACCCACAGGAAAGTCCGGTTAAGTAGTCGAGACCTCTCATGGTCACACTACGAGATGCCATTCAAAAAAAAAAGAAAAAAAAAAGAACAATTCTTCATTCACTAGCTAGAGGTTCAGAGTTCGGTAGCCCCGCAGCCTTCTCTGTTTCCTAAGTAAGCCTGGTTCCTGTTCGATAGCCCCGCAGTCTTCAGGAACTAGTCCCTTTCATTCCTTCACTTAGGGTTGCCACATGGTAAATCAATATTGCAACGTGTAACATAATTTAAGTTAAAGTTGCCAATAAATTATCATCAAGTTCAATGGGGCTTTATCTTAACAACCTACAACCCTATAGCACGTATTTATTCTGTTTTTACGTAATCAAAAGATTACGGCGATACATTGAGTTAAAATGTGGCATGACGTTACGCCTTGCTAGATTTTATACGTAACTAGCTTTTGCCCGCGCCTTCGCCCGCGTGGATGTCGTAAAATATGCCACAAGAACAAAAGTATTGAGATAGCTTGTGCCCGCGACTTCGTCCGCGTCAAATTACTTGTTCCCCCGACTCACCCCGTCGCATCGCATTGCCCGCCCGCGCTATTACTTCGTTTTCACTTAGCGTACTTTCTGACTTTTTTTTCTTTTTGCTCGGTACCTAAGAGTCCTAGAGTGATGTTAAATATGCCTATCCTTTCTTAAGAATTGGGCTATCAAATGTAAAAATAATTATTAAAGTCCGACTGGTAGTTCCAGAGATTAACGCGTTTAAACGACTGGAGTTTACTTAGAACATGAAGAACGATACAAAATCGTTACATGTGTCACGGCCAATCACCTGCGTATAATGCTAACCACGGGTTATGGATGTGTACCCAATTTTTGCAAATGTCGGATGAGCAAAAATTAAAAACTGTCAACCATCTAAACTGTTGCAAGAATTGCCTATTCAACCATTTCAATAAACCTTGTTTTTCTAATAAAACATGTCGCAAATGCAACGCTAAACATAATTCATTATTGCATGACGCAATTTCAATCAAAACCAGGCCAAATACATCAGCAAAACCAAACCATAAGGCTGCACACACACTAGCAACATCATGCGTGACCAATGATGAACAAGCAGCAGCTTCAACCCATGTATCTTGGGATGACGTATCCGAGACACTCTTAGCTACGGCCTTAGTGGAAGTTCCAGGATACAATGGCACATACCATACCATGAGGGCTTTGATTGACCAGGGTTCTCAAATTTCTTTAATAAGTGAGAAGGCGGCTCAAGTTTTGAAACTACAAAGATACCCTTGCAAAGGAACCATATTCGGCGTAGGACAAAAAGAGAACAGCTGCAAGGGAGTAATGACCATCCGAATTAAATCAATTCATTGTGAGTTTGCCTTAGAAGGAGAGGTTCTTATAATGAATAACCTAATCAAAAGTTTACCAAATAAATCATTCATAAAACCAACTTGGCCTCACATACAAAACATTAATTTGGCAGATCCAGAATTTAATACCAGTCGACCAGTAGACCTACTGCTTGGAGCAGATGTATACTGCAAGATAGCTTTAGGTGGCCTTTTGAGGGGTGATAGCGAGGATCAACCAATAGCTCAACAAACGCAATTAGGATGGTTGCTTTGTGGGACAATGACACCACAATACAGGTGTAACGTCGTTCTTCACAATACGGACGATTTACGCAGATTTTGGGAAAACGAAGACATCTACCAGCAGATTGAAATGTCTACCGAAGATCATGAATGTCTGCAATATTTTCAGTCAACAACAGAGAGACTACAAAGTGGGAGATACCAAGTCCGATTGCCGTTCAAACCAGAAACCAAGGAACGGCTCGGATCCACAAAACCAATAGCATTAGCACAATTTCGTAACTCAGAGAGAAAGTTACAGAAAGATCCAGAATTACAAACAGACTACACAAAATTCATGAACGAGTACTTTAAATTAAACCATATGACGCCGTCAGCAACAAGTGCGAAACCCGAGTGCTACCTACCACACCACTGCGTCACTCGTGCTGAGTCAACCACTACTAAGTTGCGTGTTGTGTTCAACGCGTCTGCTAGACCATCATCAGGACTTAGCTTGAATGACGTCATGTACCGAGGTCGCAACTTACAACAGGATCTACAGGAGCTGATTTTAAAATGGAGACAGTATCAGTACGTTTACACTGCTGATATCGAGAAAATGTATCGACAAATAATGGTACATCCTGAAGACCAGTCATATCAGAAGATATTATGGAGGGACTCACCATACCAACCCATTCAGACATACCAACTTACAACCATAACTTATGGCACGAAGCCTGCACCATTTTTGGCTAAGATGTGCTTAAAACAACCAGCTGCCGAGGAAAAACAAAATTTCCCAGAAGCAGCAAAAGCATTAGAAGAGAGCTTCTATATGGATGACTACTGTGGAGGAGCAAACTCACTAGAACAAGCAAAACAGTTAAAATCAGACCTAACAGAACTACTCAACAAAGGCGGGTTTAATTTACGAAAATGGGCCACAAATGAACCAAAATTACTCGCAGACTTAGAAAAAGATTTGTGGAACCAGCAAATCTACGAGTTTAAACAGTCAGACTCAACGAAGACATTGGGGCTAGGATGGAATCCACAACAGGACAAATTCATCTTTGACTCGAAACTGGAGCCAGTATCATTATCAATACCAACCAAAAGGTCGCTTCTCTCCGACAAAATATTTGACCCATTAGGCTGGCTCACACCATTAACAATCACCATGAAGATGCTATTCCAAAGTGTCTGGTCATCAAGTCTTAACTGGGATGACGCACTACCAGAGGATATCAAGATTAAGTGGCTAAACTTAAGGGGAGAACTAAAAGATATCAATACCATAGAAGTAAAACGATGGCTTGGGATAACGAAAAATAATAGCTTGCAATTACACGGATTTTGTGATGCGTCGAACAAGGCGTATGCCGCTGTTATATATTGCAAAGTCAGCAACCAAAATAATTCTAACGAGGTAACTCTGGTCGCAGCAAAAGCAAGATTAGTGCCCGTTAGTAAAGAAATATCTATACCAAGGTTGGAGTTAATGGGTGCCCAACTATTATCACAGCTGATGCAAAAAGTACAGACTTGCTTAGAGTCCTATAACCAGGAAATATATTGCTGGAGTGACTCAACAGCAGTGTTAGGATGGATTCAAGGAGATCCAGTGAGATGGAAACCATTTGTATCAAATCGCGTGAAAGCTATCACCAAAATAATACCAAAAGAAAAATGGAGTTATGTTAAAAACATTGAAAATCCAGCTGACTGTGCCAGCCGTGGATTAAGAACCAAACAATTAAGAAACCACGATCTATGGTGGCAGGGGCCATCATGGATTCAACCATTCCAAGACCATGACCAACCGCAAACTACCCATGAAACTAACTTAGAGATAAGACAGTCTAATGCAGTAGTTGTGGAGAAACACCAGAAAGCAACCATGACCATAACAAACATTATTCACCACTTATTAAACAAATTGAATTCCTTCGCAAAAATCGTACGCGTTTTTGCATGGATACTGCGACTACCTACTTCAAAGGCCGGCCGTCAACCTTATCTCATATTACATGAACTTCGTCGCGCAAACCTGCTAATTATTCAAAGTGTGCAACATATGGTGTTTGCCAGTGACGTCAGTTGCTTACTTAAGAATGGAAACGTGCATTCAAAAAGTAAACTTTTACCATTACACCCTATCCTAGACCAAGACGGTATTTTGCGAGTAGGGGGCAGATTAAGAAACGCACAAATAAGTTCAGAGATGAAACACCCAATCATATTACCACACAACCATCGCATTACCACGCTAATAATTAAATACGCTCATGAGCTAACCTACCACGGTGGAGCGCGCCTTACTTTATCAAACATTCGACAAAATTATTGGATAATCAGCGGATACTCAGCTACAAAGAAAGTCATACGACAGTGCGTCACATGCAAGAAGCAAGAGCCCATCCAACAATATCAGCTCATGGGTGATCTACCATCATCCAGAGTGAACCCTGAACGCGCCTTCTACCATTGTGGTGTCGACTACACAGGCTTTGTAGAAGTGAAAGCAAACAAAGGGCGCGGGATAAAAACTACCAAAGGCTATATAGCGGTTTTTATATGTATGGTGACGAAAGCAGTGCATTTAGAACTTGTGTCCGATTTAACCAGCTCAGCTTTCTTAGCCGCAATAAACAGAATGGCGGCGCGACGCGGGGCTCCACGTCACATCTACAGTGACAATGGAACCAACTTTGTTGGAGCCAACAGAATGTTGCAAGAAGAATTCGACCATCTTCAAAAAGTTTTTGCATTCTTTAAAGAGATAACTGAACTACAAATTGAATGGCATTTCAACGCACCTTCTTGGCCTAGTGCGGGAGGACTTTGGGAAAGAGCCGTGCGAAGTCTCAAACACCACCTCAAACGCGTGATTGGACAACAAAAACTTACGTTTGAAGAATATACCACACTGTTATCAAAATTAGAAGCGTGCTTGAATTCACGACCACTTAGTGCGTTATCAGAAGACCCGGAAAGATTTAAATTTCCTCACACCAGCCCATTTCCTGTCAGCACGACCAGGTTTAACCATAATTGACACAGCAGATGACGCCAGAACCAGGTGGCATCTAGTGTCGAAATTATTTGAAGATTTATGGAAGAGATGGAAAACAGAGTACTTAACTCAACTATCAACCGGAAAGAAATGGATGAAATACCAGAAAAATGTCAAAGTGGGTGATTTAGTAATGATACATGACGACAACTTACCAGCAGGGAAATGGCCAATGGGTCGTGTGATGGAAGTCCATCCAGGAAAAGATGATCTTGTCAGAGTAGTGACTCTAAAAACCAAAAACGGCTACATGAAGCGCCCTGTAGTTAAACTATCAGTTTTGCCTATCGACCAAACGGAACCAACCATACTAGAAAAACAAAATGACGAACAACCACTACAACATCAAAGTACTAGAGCAGAAAAGAAACCACGTAATCGTCCGCAACCAACCACCAGAACGCACAGTACCTACCCCAAAATAGTAAACATTGCACTGGCATTGTTACTCTTTTTAAGTATAATATTACCAACAACAGCTTCATACAATATTACGCAATTTGATACCAACAAAACTTTGTACTTTGACAATGTGGGGAAAGTACAATTGATTCGAGATAAGTGGAAACTAGTCACATACTTCGACATGTCTCCATATTGGCAAGGAGACAAAGCCATCAATGACTTTACAAGCTATCTCGGCAAAACATGTGAAACAATCATGGAATCAAGTCACTGTCATATGATACTCCTACAAATACGTCACGATTACAATGAACTGCAATACTACAACCAGCTGTTGCTTAGCCAGCATTACGGCGAGCGCTTACGAACACGACGCGGCCTTATCAACGCTGTCGGCTCAATTGCAAACTCATTGTTCGGAGTATTAGACGAAAGTTTCGCAGAAAAGTACAGGCAGGACATTGAACTTGTGCACCGTAATCAGAAACACCAAGGTCAGTTATGGAAGATCTTGACATCTTATCGTCGAAGCAGAGCACAACATATTACAGAGAACTGAAGACATAATAGCAAAACAACACAAAACCTTAAATAAACATTTAAATGCCTTAGACAAAGTTAACAGTAAGCTGCAACAAGAAACCGATGTGGTGAGCACACAACAGGACTTTACATTAGTCGCTATAGCTACCATTAATATGATGCAAAACTTGAAACAGATACAGGAAACTTTGATCGATACAATATCGGAAATCTACCATGGTCAAATCAGTTTGCATCTACTGACACCAGCGCAGCTCAAACGAGAGCTACAAACTATCTATGGGCAAATGCCTCAAGATTTAGGTCTACCAATCGAAAACATAGAGACAGACCTTCAGCACATCTACAAGCTACTGAGAACAAAGGCTCGGGTAACCGAAAAATACATATCTTCGAAATCACATTCCCGCTCATAGCAAGAGAAAGTTTTCAATTATACCGGATAATACCAATCCCGCAACAAACCAATCACAGCATGACCAGCATAACACCAATATCGGAATACGTCGCAGTGAACCTAAAAAAGGATGCTTATTTCATACCAACCATACATGAACTTGACACATGTTTGTATCACGGAGAATCCTTCATGTGTGAGCTCTTCAAACCAATCCTGAATTTGGAAAATGACGAAAACTTTTGCGAAACCAGCCCAATAAACCAAAGATGCAAAATAGAAAAAAACAGAGTGTAAAAACAAATGGGTAGAATTACACCTAACGTCACAATACCTTTATTTTTGCTGTGACACATATCCTATACAAATCATATGCGACGATCAAGTCACCGTTCGTCAGCTGACACGAGCAGGGGTCATTAGCATGACACAAAAATGCTTTGTCAAAAGTAAAGATTTCACACTGTACTCTCTACATCAACAATCACACCAATTAAATTTTTCACCAAATATGCTCATACCAGAGCTAGACCAGATCAACCATATTGTGAGCCTTAAACTACCAACGGATACATCGCTGCCAGAGGACACAAGTCTAAACAGATCTCCATCCATCCTTGGTGAGCAGATCAAAACACTGAAGTCCACTAAAGCAGAAGTCGACGAAATATCAGTACATGATATCCACCAATACACCGTCGTCTACATACTGCTGGGAGTAGTCCTATGCGCGGCAGCAGTTTGGATCTGGAGAACAGTAACATGCTGTCCGCTTTCTTCAGCCAGCCGGGTGGAGCCTCACCACAGAGGAGTCAGAGGCGACTACATCAGAGTCAACCAGAGTGAATAGTGGAGTGCCGCGAAAGCAGAGTACTGCTGATCGTCAGCAAAGTGAGACTGAACAGATAGGTTACTTCGCCAGACGGTGGCCTAGTGCTATGCGTAGTGCGGGGAAAAAGGAAAGGGCTACGTTGCCTGTTGTGCGTAAAGAACGTGTAACAATTGAAGACTCATTAGTGTAAAGAATACATGTTTTTATACGGATAACCATGATTTATACTTTTATCTTTGTTTACTTATGTTTACCATTTTATAATTTACTTTACTTTTGTTTACCATTCTACTTGTATTATTATTTTTAACTAAGGTGATTTGATGATTTCTTCGTTCATTTCTAATGTCATCTTGTGCTCGGGAATATGTTCGGTACAATGTTTGCAACCGAACAGCTCAGCACTTTTGCCTTCATGCATTTCCATAAATGCATGTATCGCTACGATCACGAGTCAGTACGTATTCGGATACCAATCGCGTAACTCAAACCATAACCAATCAAACCATCTTAGAATTTAGCTTAGATTTACCATTTAATTGTTATAACCAATATTCAATAATCAATATAGTCTTTAAAACCATAACTATTTCGTATCATTAACCAGTCAAATATAAAATCAACTATCATATCAACCAACTCAGAAATTAGTGCCAAACCACGCAGGCACTAAATTCTACACCTGATTTATGTGCCGTTCCGAGTTTCGGACTTTTTATTTTTCAGTCATTTCTGTCAAGTTTCTTCAATGAATCAGTGCTATACAAAAAGAAACTGTTAGGTGTAAGGGCACTCGTCCCCCCTCTCTTACCTCACCTCTCACTCCTCCCTCTAATCCCCTCTCACCCCTCCTCTCCCTCTAACCCTCTCCCCTTCCCAACCCCTCTCACCCCTCACCCTCTCCATCCCCCTCTCCGGATCACGGCCTTCACCACATCCCCTTCCCGCTAACCTCCCCCTCCTCCTCTCATCCCCTTTCACACCCCTTCAAAGCTTTCCCCTTCCCCTCTACCCTCACCAATTTATCTCCTCCCCTTCTTCCCTTCTCCACACCCTCCCCCTCACTACGCCCTCCCTCCATCATCCTCCCATTCTCCCTCCTCACCACCCCTCCTCTGCCTCTCCCTCTCACCATACCCTCCTCATCCCCCTTTCTCTCATCACCACCCTTCCCCTCCTCACCACCATCATCATCAGGGGAGGGGGGCAGGGGGGGGCCCCTGCCCCCCTCCCCTTCCCTCTGGGGGAAAAACTATCAATAACAAACTTTATTACTTAGGCAAGTATTTGTGCCAAGTTTTAAACTATATTCCCTGTTTTCACCCCCACAGGGATGGAATTTAAAAAAATCGTTTGGAATGTTTCTGTAACTTGGCTGAAAGATTATTTACACCAATTTTCGAGTTAATCAAGCGCCGCAGTAAAACCTGCCTTGTACAACTGACTACCCCTTTTCACCCCTTTAGGAGTAGATTTTCGAAAAACCCTGATACACATTATTCTTTATTTTTGATCTCAAGTATAAATACTAAGTTTCGAGTTAATCGAACCGCGCGTTAAAATTTCTCCATACAAACTTTGACACCCCCCAATCCCTCCTGAGGGGGTAGTTTAGGAAAAATAAAAATGAAAAATTTTATAATTTACTTAGATAAATATTCATGCCAAGTTTCAGGTCTATTAACTCAAGGAATAAGATTTTTCATACAAACTTTGGACCCCCGTTTCACCCCCTTAGGGGTTGAATTTTGAAAAATCCTTTCTTAGTGCACCCCTAGACTAGACATAGACTAGCTAGATATAGACTAGCTTTTGCCCGCGGCTTCAAGTTTCAAGTTTATTAACCAAAGGAATAAGATTTTTAATATAAACCGTATACCCTCTTTTCACCCACACAGGAGTGGAACTTTGAAACTTCGTTCGGATTTTGGTTTGATTAATTTCTATAACATGACTCAATGATTATTTTATAAATTTTTTTGAATAAATCAAGCCATGCACTAAAATGCTCCAATAAAAAAAAAATACCCCTTTTTGCCCCTTCAGGGATCGATTTTCAAAAACCCCAAAATGTTAATGTTAAATGTTAATTTTATGTCAAAAGTATAAATACTGAGTTTCGAGTTAATCGGACTGTGCTTTAAAATTCTTGCATACAAACTTTGACATCCCTAAACCTCTCTTTGAGGGGCAGTTTTGAAAAACTAATGATGATAAACTTTATTACTTACTTAGGCAAGCATTTGTGCCAAGTTTCAAGTTAATTAACCAAATGTATAAAATTTTTCATGTAAATTGTATTTCGTGTTTTATACCCCCAAAAGGTGGAATTTTAAAAAATCGTTTGATATGTTTCCATAGCTTGACTCAATGATTATTTACACCAATTTTCGAATTATTCAAGCCACGCAGTAAAATCCTCCCCTGTGAAATTGACTACCCCTTTTCACCCCGTCAGAGGTGGATTTTCGAAAAACCCTGATACAAATTATTCTTTATTTTTGGTTTTAAGTATAAATACTGAGTTTTGCGTTAATCGGATTGCGCGTTAAAATTTTTTCATACAAACTTTGACACCCCCCCAATTCCCCTATAAAGGGTAGTTTAGAAAAACAAAAAATCACAAAAATCATAATTTACTTAGATAAATATTCGTGCCAAGTTTCAAGTTTATTAACTCAAGGAATAAGATTTATCATACAAACTATATCCCCCCTTTTCACCCCCTTAAAGGTCGAATTTCCAAAAACCCCTTCTTAGCGGATGCCTAGGTCATAATAGCTATCTGTGTGCCAAATTTCAGCCCAATCCGTTCAGTGGTTTGAGCTGTATGTTGATAGATCAGTCAGTCAGTCAGTCAGTCAGTCAGTCACGCTTTCCTTTTATAGATATAGAAGATTGTGACGGAGCCCACTCTCCAACTTTAAAGCGTTTTATCTAAGTATTTTTTTTTATTAATATGATAAAGCAATAAATACTTGTCTAATATTTTTTTATTATCTAAATAGATTTTTTTTACCCAAGCATCATCCCTATTATATGCTTTGTATTGCTTCTGCAACCTTTCAGTTTAAGTAAATAAGTTCTAAATATCTGATTAGAATATGTCCAGATTTGAGATAAAATAAAGAAATCAAATTCCGCGACATTACTGAAAAAGTAATTGATAAAATCACAGACCACACAGTTTTTATAACACTTTCACTTTTTGTCACTTTTATTCACAAAGCAGATAGGAAGGTAAACAATCGCCATGAACTTAATGTTCCATTACGTGGCTAAGTGACGTGTCGATAGATCAGGTGCCGCGGTCAGTACGTGGATGGGCGACCACCTTAACATACCGAGACCCCTCCGTGCCTCGGAAACCACATTAAGCCGTTGGTCCCGGCTGTTATTCTTGGATCTTTGACAGTCGTTACGGGTCGTCAGATGCCCGAAACCAAAAGTCTGACAACCAGTGTTACCAAGGGATATCGTATTACACATTAACTGGGTTGTGGAGGTCTGATATTCAGCTGCATCCGGTTGGACTTGAAGCCAACCCCAACATAGTTGGGAAAAGGCTAGGCAGATTGATATGAATGCCCCTGGAATGAGAAAAGGTACACTTACAAGTATAGTCTCCCTAAGGTCTGTCTGCAGATGGTTCCTCCGCGGCGCATGTATGCAGTCATCGAGATGGTCCAGATGGTCGGCCAGGCACTCCACCAACGCTCGTCTGCCCAGAGCCATCACACACTTGATCATGGGCGCCGTGAGCCGCTCCTTAGTACCTTGTGCTAGGTAGTCGAAAAGGATCCCTTTGCCTGGAAGAAATTATAAATATATTATGAGAGAAGATATTTCGAATGAATTGTGTTGAATTGTTATTTCTCTTGGTATTTACTCAAATAATTAACCTTTTTTTAAATAATTTTTTGTTTACTTAAATAAAGTTCTATTGTCTCGCTGATGTTGGCGCGTGTGTTGGATCATTTAGTTCCCTTCAAAATGGATGAGCAGAATGGTGTTAATCCATGCGTCAGGATCGTGAACGGGCGCTGTCAGTAGAGACTGGCCATTTCTTAACTGCCACGTCTTATTTTAATATAATTTAATTTTTGGATTGTTTTTTTTTATCCTTTTATTTCGGATGCTTTTAACTTTCTGCAACGTTCTCACATACCTATATAATTTCAACATGAATGATGTAACCAATATTTTGTAACCATATTTTGATTTAACTAAAAGAGTATCCGTGGAGTTTCTTGCTCGTTCCTCTCCATTGATATCCACTACGCTAAAGTGCCTGTAATTGGTTTATGTGAAATAAATGCTTTGAATTCGTGTATGAAATTGGGAATCTGAAAGAAACTATAAAGCACCAATGTAAAGGAAGTAGACAGAAGTAGCGCAGCCCAAGACAATAACATTCAAAATTCCTTTCACTGACAAAATTAAAATTTTGTCAGTTTTCGTGTTGTCTAACTGTAGCCATAATATAGTTTGTTTCGACGATTAATAGCAAAGAACACGCTACTTTACTCTTTAAGAGAAATATCTAAAAATATATTATTTAGATAGCTTAGGCAAAAAGCAGTCAGAAAATGTTAGTTTTAGTTCATAAAATAACAATATAAATTTTAAAATTTAATTCAAAGTTTTCAGTTTTTTTTTACTCTGTTTTCTTGTTAGAAAAGTGAAAGTGCCGCCATGTTATTACGTCATACGGCTGTATAAATTAAAAAGTGTCAACTGTCAACTGATCAGCGTATATAAATTGTTTGTTTACTTAGCCAACTGACGTCAGGGCCACAAAGCAATATGGCGCCCACGGCGTCCAGCGTTTTCGCGCGAAATTTGAAAATGTAAAATTATGCATTTTTATGGTACTTATCGATTGAATAAAAATTTAGTTTTTTTTTTTTAGTGGCTTATTAGCACTAGAATCTAATTGAGACACTTTTCAAAAATGGATGTAATACCCTATTTATGTATAAAGACTATCCCTACAAAGATTCAACAAAATATAATATATAACAGTACAAATTTAAAGAAAGGTTTAAATACTTATTCATATACCTATAGTAATAAACGAGGGCCAGGTACGTGTGATTTTTGTGAGTATTGCGACCATTTTCTCCGCGAGTGATCCATTGCCAAGTATGTTCGATACCATCACTGGAAATAACCTCTGGAACTGCAACAACACATTGATGATTAATAAACAAATAATATTAAACATTACTCATGTATTATTAGGACAAGTGCCACTTTTAAAAGGCTTATCCAGTGAAGTGATAGGTGGAGTTAAATTTAAAGATTATTTTTAACAGTTTAATGTAATTACTGACAGCCTCGTTGGTCTAGTGGTTGCAAGCGCTACTACTGAGCATGAGGTCCTGGGTTTGATTCCCAGCTCGGGCAGTGTTATTCCTTCTGTAATTTCTCAGTAGAAGCCCGGAGTCTGGATCTGTGCCTTGTTGATGGCTATGGGCTCGCCCCTTATTACATGGGACTTAAATATAATTTGAATATACAATGAATATTGGAATAAGTATAAATATAACAAAATAAAAGAAAAATAAAAAAATAAATTATAATAAATTATAAGAAAAAAGGTTCAGGTTCATAATATCTAATTCTTAAAATGTCCAGCAGTTTCAAAATGTCCATTTCTCAAAATGACCAATTCTCAAAATGTCCATTTCTCAAAATGTCCAATTCTCAATATGTCCAATTCTTAATATGTCCATTTCTCGAAATGTCCTATTCTCAAAATGTCCAATCTTTGATAATGTGGTAAATTTGTCCAATAAGTTATAAGGTAAGGTAGAATAAAAAACAAAATACTCAAAATTGCTTGACAAGCACGTGCTTTTTTCGTGCTCGTCAAGTAATTTTGACCATCTAGTGTCTAATAACTTATTTATTACCACATTATCAAGGAATGGACATTTTGGGAATTGGACATTTTGAGAAAAGGGAATTTTGAGAATTAGACATTTTGAGAAATGGACATTTTGAAACCGTTGGACAGTTTGAAAATTGGACATTCTGGACCTGAACCAAAAAAAATCTTACCTGTTGCTGTATATTAGTATCCAAACTACAAGGATTAGAACAGAGAGCATCAACCATATCCAACACGTTAGACTGCAGTGGTTTCTTAGCGGGCACATTGAGTGCATTCAGGTTGTCATCATTTAACACTAGGACAGCCAAATTGAATAGATTCGGGAATATAGGACCGATGCGGGTGTTCGTTGTCAGGTCTTTCACTGCTAGTTCTTTTGGTTTCTTCCGGAGGTTCAGTATTGCTGTAAACATTTTTATTGGTTTCAGTTTGTACACGTAAATAAATAATTGCAAAGTAATAAAAATGCACTATGCATATTGAAGAATTGAAATGGCAAGAATATTTGGCCATTTTATCTAATAACAATACTGGATTCCTGCCACCTAAAATACCACATAACCACATAACAACTAGAGCTCGCTAAGCTGTCATGACGCGACCCACTAACGCATTTATTGGAGTGTACAAGTAGAGGGGCGCGTCATTTCAGCTCAGACGAGCTCTACTGACAATTTTTTTTTTTTAAATAACGTGTCAGCATTTAGGGATTTAAAAATTAATAATTAATTTTTCGACGCCATATTTTAGTTTTTAATAGTTTTAATTAGGTTAAGATACTATATTTTTAACTAAATTATAAAAAAAAAATTCATTGCTTTCTTTAATGAAAGATGAACAGACTATAATTTTATTATATTTATCTTGTTTTACAAAAGATATTTATTTCTTAATTTTGTATTGTAATAAAATCTGAAACACATACCTCTAGCAACTTTAGTATAATAATTTTGCAGGTTCACACTAATGTTACTGGCATTGTTGAGGCTCTTGTCATCTGTGATCCATTCTACTGAGACGGTGGCTGTTGAGCCATACACATAGCTCTGAGGTGTTAGCGCAAACTCTGTCACATTCAGCAAGTTGTCCTGCAATGAAGAAGTAACGCTGTAAATATAGCAAGCATTTTGTTTTTTATTTTCAACATAGATTGTTATGAATTACTGACTGTCTCCTCAGTCTAGAGTTTGCTAGCAGACGAGTGTGGTGTCCTGGGTTCTGCGATAGATACATAATATCCAAATGCTCAGCAAAACAAACACTGCTAAGTATATACAGGGTGTAAACATGTGTTCACTTATAAAAATCACAAGCACACTCACAAATAGACACACCCTCTCACACTCACTCATTCAACGTATCACATAACACAAAGAGGGGGCGAGACCATTAATAAAACCTTATAGACTACTATTATACCTTTGTTTTGTAAAATGCTAGCATTTAAGAACTCTTAATCAAATGAACTCGAGGGGATTGTCACTGTTAGCCGAAATACAGGTTCCTCCTAGTTCGGCACCGGATGCTAATACTTTTGTGTACTTTTATTATAACATAGCACTTAATTCTAATGTAATGTAATCTAAGTACTAAACATTTAAAACATGTTTTTGTGTAAAGTTGGAACTTTGACCTTCAATATCTCCATAACCAGATGATTCCCAGGTATGGTCCAGTGCAAAAAATTAACACTATTATGGGGAGGACAATTCCTGATTTTGGCTTAAGCATCTTTTTACAGCAGATGCACAAACTACAAACTGAACTACTAATTGAACTACAAATGTTAATATATTATTTATTTACTTACATACATACATATATACATACACCATTTTAGTGTCCCAATTTGGTAGTGTAGTTAATTAACAACCCCTGAAATAATTTATAAGATAAGATTTACAAATATACTCACGATGGGAACGCAAAGCTTTTCTTCACCTAAAGTGGTGTATTGTGTGATACAGGATCCTACGACTGGGCTGGTGTCGGTCAATGTTAACATTGTGTTCACATCCCAGCTGTCCATAGATGATTTCTTCATCATCTCACTGTGCAGGGCTAGGGTCTGGAAAAATAATGACAGTGTTACAACTCACCCCTATTAACTATGATTTTAATATATTTACATTTTATTTTATTCTAATCCATTCTGTTTAAATATTGGAAAATTTTATTTGATGTAATATGGGTTGCCTCCGTATCAAAAAGTGAGAAATAGTCCTAATATCAAAACAACCTATAATTTAAAACAACACTAGCAAATCGCCCTAGGAGCAGTCTGTCCTATCAGCAAACATTCTATTTTCTAAAGTACAGTAATACTTAAAAATCACTATCGGTTTTTCTTCTCATGGGTCAATAAAGCATTTATTTGAAAGGTAAACTTTTGATATAAAAAAAATATTTTTTAAACCAACTTCAAAAGTTTTTTTTTTTTAATTAGCCTGTATACATACCATATGTTTGTGTTCTGGCATAACTTTTACCCGAATTAAATTAATTCATTTCATTCATTACATAATATACAATGTACTGCTCTGCAATGACGACATTAATAATAAAATAAAATTAAAATTGACACGCGTTTAAGGTTCCGCGTTTTTGTTTTATAAAGATATTTTAATTTCATTAAACATTATTTATTGATTTATTTACAATTTTCTATAATAGCATCTTGGAGCATCCTGTAGCAAAGGAGAAAAAAAAGATCACGCCACTCAAGTTATTTTCTGGGGGTTTTGCAAAAAATTCATTCATGAAGCTATTCACAGCTGGGTAGAACAATAGACAGATGATGAACAAAAAAAGTTGTTGGTCTTTTACCAACTAACATAGAACAATAGCTTCATATATGAGTCCTTTGCATTGAGTGGTCCTAATTTTGGTTATTCTTTAGCTTGTTTGAAATTTATTTTTTACAATTTATTCATAATTTTATCTTATTATATGTTTTATGATTACTGGCCACTAGCCCTACCTGTGTCTTTAATTAATGTCTCCATTGCGGCGGCACGTTGTATAAGACTTATAAGATGACTGGTGAAATGTGGGTGAGCCTCCTCTGCCTACTTTTTTGAGGAATAAAGTAGTAGTTTATAGTTAACGTTAGTGATGCGATTGAATGTTTTTTGTTTGCATGACCACTTCCCGAGTTAGAATCAACAATCAACTGCTATGTTCTGCTAGCTGTTGGATAGCCAAGGTTCGGCTGGTTGGGTTGGTTGGTTGGGTATTGAGTAGAAAGATAAGCATAAGCAAAAGCAATCTGAAAATGTCTGTTTTGTTGGATAGACTAAATTGAACTATGTCCATCAATAATTTGATAAGTTACAAAAAAGGGGAAAACCTTAAGATTCGAGTTTTCAAGGCTTTAAACATTAATTATTAAGATTTATTCAACTGTTTGTTTGTGTAGTACATTAGAAGGGTAGGCAGTACTCAAGAGGGATATAATGCACACCAAAATGTCTGATATTGCTAAATAAAATATGTAAGTGTACTTACACTAATAGCCTGCCTGAGTTTATAGCTGACATCCTCAGCCAGTGTGGTGATGGCCTCAGAGTTGACCTCATGCCCTGCCTGCTCTGCCATGCAAGCCACGGACTCAGGGCTGATGCCCGCAAACTTGCCTTGCCCTGAGCTGCCATCCTAAATTATACAAATTGTGTTAGGTATGACAACATTAAAGGAGGTGATGAAAGGTTGTCATTGATACACTTTTAGAAAAAGTTTGTTTATTTGATCAACCAATTAAAACACTGGCACAAAAGGCCAACAAGTGTTCGCACTTAGCACTTTGTGCGTAAGGATATAGATTATAGGTAAAAGGCGCCAAGTAAACAGCTACAAGTTATTATTAAGATAACCTCAACTACGCAAATGTTTTACCTTTTCATTGAGCGGAGGAGTGTCGCACTGACTGGAGCCCCCTGATTCTGATGCCACAGACTTGTTTCTATCACGTTCTCTGCTGCTATTCGCCTTTTTCGAGTGACTTTTATTACTCGAAAGTGAGTTAGACATTTTCATTTGTAAATATCACCTAGAAATACTCACAACATGATATATACGGTTAATGATTTAGTCTTAACTGTGCCTGTTATAAAGTAAGCAGTCACGTAAACAATTCTTCAAACAAATTGATAAAGAACGGTAACAAGAAATGCGAAGCGCTGACTTTATTTCCCCGAAACTGACGGTTGACACTTAACTGACAGTCAGTTGACATTGACAAACAACTCGGCACGGCTTCATAGGGTTTCATAGACTATGAAGCAGAAGCCTATAGAGAAACTCGAAATAGTTTGTTATACTCTACATGAGTTTGATTGCTCATGCGACTGAGATAGGATTAAAGGACAGGATTTGTGTGGCAAGTCAAGGTCCATCCATCTCCTATTGTGTGAGTAAATCCAGAGGATACCTTCGGCAATAAAGAAAAGTCCACAGATGGTGTAAGCAGTGTTCTGTGCTGAAATCATTGATATACCTCGTTGCTGAGCTTCGATATAAGTTAAAGCGGTTCAGTCATATTAAAACGGCTTCCATGAAAATCTGCTATTACCACCAGTCCAAAAGATTTATATCGCTAGATTTGCCTTCACCGTGCCTTCGTTTGTCCGGCGAAATCTTTGCGGTGCGGCGCCGCAACGCATCGTGTGCTTATTTATTATTGCTTATTCTGTTACTGGTACCGCGTAAGTTTTATAGGACTTTTTTATTTACAATATTAGTGAGCTAAAGATTGTTAAATACCTAGATTTAGAAAAAAAAAGAAAGTTTTAGAAAAAGAAGGGTTTAGAAACTAAATATAAAAAAAAAACTTGTTTCATTTCATATTTTTGTTTATATTCTCATAAGTAAAAAGAGCATGTGGACATAATTGGGTAGGTAACGTCTTATCAATATTAGATGACGTAATGATCCAAAATAAATTAGCAATGTAGTTTGCTGAAGGCACACAATCCAGGGTTTGCGAGTTAACACCACAACAACCCTATTATAATATAATTAAGTTCTCTCATATCTATGTACATACAAAACGATTTATATCTCTCGACGAACTATCATGTTCACCATTATATTACAATATTTTATTTTATTCTCGTATCTTCCTGTACAAAGGATTATTGCAAATTTTAGATATTAACTAAATTTAAATAAATGAACATTGTGATAAAATATTATTACCAATCATTACGTACTTACTTAAACCTAACTTTTACAAATATTGGCATAAAATAAAAAAAAATATCTATGTTCACATGAGGCACGTTACGATTATCTTTAATTATGTCAACAATACATAACAATTAAGTTCATTTTACTTAAAAATTATGAATAAAATAAATCTGACATAAAAATATTATACTTTAATGTACCATCTCTTACATTACAAAAATATTTCAAAACATGGCAAGTTAACATGTACAATTGTACAGTCCGCGAGGCCTAAGCCGAGCTTTGCATTTGTGTGAGTGATCACAAAGAAGCGGAGTTGAGTCGCGCGAGGGACGCACCGCGCCTCAGGCCGATTGCAAAAAAGCAGTATAAACCGGTTTTAAACCAAGCAAAGGACGCGTCGCGCTCTAGGCCGGACGTCACACACTATCACTATCTATGTGCACTCACACAAATGCTAAGCTCAGCTTAGGCCTCGCGGACTCTAACACTAGAGCGACCGTTGACGACGGGAAGTGTACTGTACCAGACGAGGACTTACTATTTTACACAAGTTTGTAAATAACCAAATTATTTGTCTTTCCTTGCAAAAACCGTACACTTCCTGAATAATATCATTTGGACACGGATTAGATTGTAAATGGAGCGATATGGTAATTTCGTGATTGAACATTGATGTCTTCTATCATAAACCGCATGCATCTAATAGACATTTCATTTCCCTGTCGATTCTCACATAAGAGTTTTAATTCCAGTGACAAATATTCGTATGAATGCTCCATTTACTTATTGCTCCGTGCATTAAAAAGTAGAAAGGAGAAGTGTCATGATAGGTGACATACACTTGCCAAGTTTGACGAGTAATTTGTTTTGTGAGGGCGAGTAGAGTAACGTTTAAAAAATAAGACACCCAAACCCGATGAAATAAACGTTTTTCGTGAGGTCAGTCGGAGTCGCTGCCGGATTCGGACAGGCAGAGATCATCGTTGAGTACGTCCGCAGGTAACGCTGCCACCGGGATGGGGGGCGCGGCGGTACCTGTAAAATTTAATTATCAATTAACGCAAATCCCTGTAAATAGATCAGAATAAATATATAACATAGATTTTTATTTCTTTCTTATTTGCAAAATAGTTGGGCAAACGTCATCTAAACCTGTTCCAAATTTCAAGTTGATACTATTAGTATTGTAGGCGCGCGATCTGAGTGCAGTCGGGGTATGAGGAGCGGGGCGGGTGCAACTCCCCCCGCCCGTCGACACCTCGCCGCGGCCGCCTGTAGTTTAGTGCTGTGCTGACCTTGATGTCTCTCGCTCGCGCGCTTATCGATAGCGTTTTACTCAAAGGGATGGATTAATGGAAGATACCGTAGACCGATTTGTCATTGAGGTCGGCGATGACAGTGATGATAGTTTACAATAATAAACTTGTTTGATTAAGATTTCCGGCTTTCCCACAGTTTTCTTAAAGTAGGGAATATATGCATGATATTTTCTTTTTTTTATACCATAGCTTGTAATAAAATATCTAGCGCAAATATAATAAATAAAATGTGTTAAAATACTAACAGATACAAGCAGTTTGAACGTCCACTTTTAAGGTGTCGAAGAAAAATATCGAACTCCGTTCATTGTCGCTAATTAGGTCACATCACTAGCGCATTCCTCAGAACTGCACTCAGATCGCGCGCCTACTGTAGTTCTTGAGATATCCAGCTGTGACAGACAGACCGACAGACTGAGTCACATCATAAGGGTTCCTTTTTACCATTTAGGTACGGAACCCTAATGTCGATTCTTATATCGGCTGCGATTAGAATGTAATAAAATACTGACCATTGGGAATAGGGTGGTGTGCGCCGGAGTCGTTGTCGTCACTGTCACTGCCGCTGTCCGAATCACTGCCGCTTTCACTCGACGAACTCGAAGAGCTGTCGTCTTGTTGCGGTAGCTGTATAAGAAGAATTTACATTGTTTAGAATTAGCAATAAAATACTAGGATAAAATACTAGGAGCATATTTCATTTTTAATTCGTCACTGCATGTATAAATTAATTATACTTTTTCGTCCATTTTTATACATGTTATGCATTTGTATTTTTATTTTCCAAAGAAGTGTAAAATAATGAATATAAATTATGTATTCTTTACTTTGATTCCTGTAAATTTTTAAAGAATCAACTACACGCTTTTATAATCAAAGGCCGTTTGTCCACCGCAACGTCAAAGGAGCGTCAAGGAGAACGAGATGACGGCGCCAAAGTAGCGATACATACATCTACTATGGCCGCGTGTTCACCGCAGTGGAAGTCACGTTCGGTTCGAAGAATCTCGTTTCTCGTTGACGTCCCGTTGACGTTGTGCAGTGGACAAACAAACAGTGTAAGCCGACGTAGGCACGGACGTAAAAATATCGCGGCGATTTTTTTTCGCGCACTGGATTTTCAACGCTCTGCTTAGCGCTGAGAGTGCAAAATCCAACAGTATGTTTTTTCGACGCGCTAGAATGTACTCTGTTATTATTAAGTTGGATTCTCAACGCTCGGCTCAACAACGAGAGTTGAAAATCCAGTGCGCTATAAAACTCCGCCGCGATAATTTTACGTCCGTGCTACGTCGGCTTAGAGTGCAACTGGATCCCGTTCGATCGAGACATATTTTGGAGACGTATATTTTGGGCGACGGTCGACGTCAACCGACCTTGATCTGGTTGCACACTAAGGCCCGCTTGCAGCAAAAACCACGAAATGTTTAGCGCTAAACATATTTAAAAGAGTATGATTAGATGATTTGATCATGTAGAGAGGATGAATGAAAGGCGACATACAAAAGGTAGATGATGACGGCAGATAGATGTAAGTGGAAACACCGGGAGGGGACGCCCTAGGACTAGGAAAGGTCAGGTACGTAGTACTCGCAACCGGCGTGCGTGTATAACCAGATGTATGAACGTGAACGAAGCAAAAGAGTATGTAAGGATCGTAGCAGGTGGCGTTCTGTAGTTTCTGCCTACCCCCATGAGAAGGAGGCGTGAGTTTATGTATGTATTTAAAACATCGTTCTGTTTCTGTCAATCGTTTGAAGATGACAGAGACAGAATGATGTTCTAAATATGTGTAGCGTTTGGCGATTTGTGGTGCACAAGAAGGCTTAAATATTGTTGAATGTTGTTCATACCTGATGATGTGGTACGGGCGGTTGATACGCATTGGTATTATGGTGCGGCCTCTCCGGCAGCGGCGTTGGCGCAGGCGCGGCGACCTGCGTGGGCGCAGGCGCCGGCCGCTCATACGCGCGCGCGTATCCGTTGTGTGCGGCATGCGGCGCGTGCGCGGCGTGCTGCGTGGCGTGTGGGGCGTGCGCGGCGTGTGCAACGTGAGCCGGGGGCGCGGGCGCGGGAGGCGCAGGCGCGGGGCCGCCCAGTGCGTCATCAAAACCGATCATAGGAAGAGACGCTAAGGTACTATTGC
Source organism: Cosmia pyralina (assembly GCA_946251885.1). Lineage (NCBI taxonomy): Eukaryota > Metazoa > Arthropoda > Insecta > Lepidoptera > Noctuidae > Cosmia > Cosmia pyralina. The sequence goes on from OX276346.1 coordinate 23,027,316, forward strand.
CGCCGCCTGACCAACTGTGAACATATAATTAATTAATTTAGGATTTTATTGGAGTTTTAATTCTTCTGATGATTTTGACTTCTTCCTAACCTTGTCCCATGTAGAGGTCGGCACTATACTAGGGTCATTACGAACGCAAAGTTAGAATCATAAATGACTATGTTAGTAACATAGTTACGCACAACACTAGCACTGCTCCATATGGGTCTATCTAAAGTGCGAACGAGGTCCGATAAAAATTATTTGACTCCTAACGTTGCGTTTGTAATTGCCCGAGTATAAATGTTTTTCTCTTCCATAAGAAGAATAATAAAGAAGACATGGCTAACTTTAAAACAATAGCTTCAATCCCCATATTTTCCAAAATCATTGAAAAAGTAATTTATGAGTCATTTCTTTTATTTCTGTCAAAATATAATATATTATGTGAGGAACAAAAAGGTTTTCGTAAAAATAAAAATATAAATATGGCCATTTACGATCTAATAAACAAAATAATGGTTTATGTGGATAAAAAAAAATACTAATTTGTGCCATTTTCACCGATATGACCAAAGCTTTTGATTACGTTAGCCACGAAACGCTTTTGGTCAAACTTGATGCTTACGGTATACGAGGGAATGCTCTACGTCTAATAAAATCGTATCTAAGTGGACGTTCTCAATATACAGAAATCTCTAAAATATGCGCCAAATCAAAACGTGAGGTTAAATATTTATCTGGTCCTAGGGAAATTAAATATGGCGTTACGCAGGGCAGCGTTCTAGGACCACCATTATTCTTGCTGTATATAAATAATCTACCCCGACACATCCCATACCCTTGCGTGTTATTTGCCGATGACAGTACGATCCTAATAGACTGCCTCAACAAAGAGCTTTATGAAGATGAAATAAATAATTCTCTAAAATTAATAATAAACTGGCTCAACGATAATAACCTTATTATAAACCTCAAAAAACCAAATATAATGCATTTCTATCAAAAAATTCTTCCTTTAAACCTAAAAATAATTATATAGGACAAACTATTGATAGCGTTAACGTGGCTAAATTCCTGGGTATATTGATTGACAGTCAATTAACTTGGAAACCGCAGGCTGAAGAAGTTTGCAATAGATTAAGCACGTCTGCGTATGCTCTCTACAATCTGTCCAAGAAAGTTAACATTGATACATTAATGGTTGCATATCACGGTTTGGTGGTCTCTAGTCTAAGGTTTGGTGTAGTATTCTGGGGTAATTGTTCCGAGAGGGAGTCTATATTTAAAGCCCAAAAACGGTGCATAAGATCCATTTTCAATCTCAAGGTTACAGATAGTTGCATTCCTTTTTTCAAGAAACACAAAATACTAACTTTTCCTAGTATATACGTTCTCAAAGTAGCTATATTCGTTAAAACTAACAAGCATCTATTTCCTGCATTAAAAGATACGAGGATGCGAACTAACGCCATGAGATCAAAATATCAGAGTCTATTGTGTACTGGTAGATATAACACTGATTTGCTTAAAAAAAACATTATTGGTATGACACATTATATTTAACAAATTGCCAAATTGTATTAAGGATCAACCCTTAATAAAATTCAAGAAACTCCTGTCGTCATTGCTGACAGAGAAATGTTATTACTCTGTTACCGACTTTATAAATGATGAATAAATATTTGCTTCACTTTATCTAATATACTATGTAAATAATTTTAGACTTAGCAGATCCATGATCTCATTTTGAATTTAAGTACCTAGTTTCTAATTTATTTGTAAGTTAACCACAATATTTTTGTATGCCAACAGGCAGAATGTACTGGAAATATATCTGAAACTAAAACCATTATTGTAACACCTGCATTCTATACAAATAAAGAAATTTATTATTTATTATTATTATTTATCTTCCATTCTCCCCTGTTAATAATCACGTTATCATACACTACCTTTTATTCATATCATCCCTCAGACTTTTTTGACCTCAGATTATAGAAGAAAGGCATATAGACCGCGCGGAACACTGCGAGTGAGGTCAAAAAAGCAAATACAAATTCAAAAACGAATTCATTCTCGAGTCAAATGTATTTATGTATAACTGTCTATCTGCCTTTCTTCTATAATCTGAGTTTTTGACATCTAACCTGCTACATAAAATTCATAATTTACAATATTCTTATGTCTTATCAGCAATACAGCAGGCTTAGGGCAATTTTCACCAATGAAACTGAACGCAGTCAGCACATCTAAACCGCGTTCAGGAGCTGTCAGTGTCATCATAGTTGTGGAATATTGACACTGACAACTCTTGAACGCGGTTTATAAGTGTTGATCGCGTTCTGTTTCATCGGTGAAATTCGCCCTTAGTCTCCTAACTTTTTTCGTCAGTGGCATAATTTTTCTTATTTACTCATAAAGGCAGCCAGCGCGCATTTGTCATTTTTAATCGGGCGATAGTTTGATCGTTCTGGAAGTATGGAGTTGGAGTTGGCAGTGCCACTGGTCGGTCTACCGGTCGACTAAAAAACATAAGTGCGTGCTGGCCCTTAGTAGTATGTGTAAGTTATAACTCACGGCGCAGCTTGTGGCGGCGAGGTCTTCTGTCGCAGCGGAGACCTAACCAGCGTGGGCGGTGGCTTTGCCATACTGGCGGCCGCGCCGTTGAACCGGGCAGCCGAGTTGTTCGGCTGAGCGATCCCAGGTACTGGAAATAAAAAAAAAAGTTATTGTTAGTTCCTGTGACAACAGATTTTTTGTTCATTGAATGACTTTTTTACTTAGTAACGATGTTCTCGTAAATAACCACCAATGTAAATAACCAATCACCAATTAAATTACCACCGTTTCAGTTTTCATCAAAATCCAATGGTGTTGAGACTCATTTGAATATTTTTCGCTATTTCTTATAGTACCTATCGCATTTGGAAAATTCAACCTGTATAGTTTCATAGGGAAAATTCAGTATAAGGGTTATACAAACACCCTTAACGACTTTGTTATATCACCTATTCTGAAGTATCGGCTCCCTGCTTACACACCGCACGCACGTCCGTCCCGGCTCGCAGCCATAAGCAAAGTGCATGAGGGAGGGGGAGATGCCCCGCTCCCCGCCCTACCACAGTGTGCGGCGTGTACGCAGAATCACAGCCCATATTACAGAAACTCACTCAAAACTCAAACATTATTTAAAACTAGTTTAATGCCATTTTTTGGTTGAAGTAATGCTTATGCCTGGTTTTTGAAGAATTCTTAACCGGAGTTTAAACTCTCAATAGCTATTGATTCGACAAACTTATATATTTAAGCAAATTCCTTTCGTATGCTCGGCTTTTGAGGTCATCAGATAATCCCTCAATAGTAATACACTCGCCCTTTAAGCTAAATTCTTCCTTAACAACGTCTTGAGAAGGCGTCACCCAGATTAGAACAGAAACTCCCGGAATTCCCCGATCTTTCACAGAGGGAGGTGGGCTGGTTGGAATAACCCCCGACGGCCGCCATGGCCCACGCACAATGGTCCACATGAAGGACTAAGTGCAGAAACCAAATCCTTAACATAGAACATAGAACGTCTTGAGAAACACGATATCGATCCTCAAAACCTCAGAAACCGGACATTAGTAGCCAGTTCACCACCTAGTCTTCTAGTCTTCGTTTCCTACCTGCGTTAGTAGCACTACGTCTGTTGGTGGCGACGCGCGTGCGTGATGTGGAGCGCTGCGTCGTGTTGGTGAAGTCTGTTGTCACGGGCGTCAGCGGCCGTGGCTTTTGAGACGTTTCTTGTCTATGGGAAAAATAACATATAATTATTATTTCAGCTCTAAGATAACGAAAGAGGAACATTATCATAATAACTTGGTAAAAGAATTTGTTGAAGCTGAAATAGTAACAGACAAAAACACGAGCGCGAGAAAAAAATGAAAAGTGTTTCATCATCATCATTCTCCTGCCCTTATCCCAATCTATTTGGGGTCGGCGCAACATGTCCTTTGTTTCCATACTTCTCTATTATTCGTCATCTCGGTAGTCACCCCCTTTCTAGCCATGTCATCTTTCACACAAATGTTTATTCACAGAAATATTTTTTTACAAGACAGAAAAACAAAAAAAAAATTAAAAAGCAGCAAAGCAGTTTACTGGCAGACATAATTTTTTATTTATTTGTGCATATTACAGATAGTGCAATCCACGAAGACGCGTCCCAGTATTCCTCCTAACCGTTTATGGTATATGTGTGCAAGCTTCTGCCAATGTTTGAGTAATTAGCGTGTACCGATAACACTCAAACATTGGCGGAAGCCTGCACACATATACTACAAACGGTTAGGAAGAATAGTGGGGCGCGTCTTCGTGGATTGCACTATCTGTAACAGTCGCAGCATATGTTTTACAGTTTAACATACAGGGTGGCAGGGATATCGACGCACATGTGTGAGTACTATGTACATACTCTAAAGCTACCATTTACTGGGTACGTCTTTGTTTGACTTGAATGTGCCCTGGCGGCTGAGAGTATGTGACGCTCACTCTAATGTCTCGCTGATGGTGGCGCGTGTTGGATCATTTAGCTAATCCATGCGTCAGGTTCGTGAACAAGCGCTGTCAGTGAAGGCTGGTCATACCTTAGCGGCCACGGCTTATTTTAATTTAATTTAAATATTTGAATTGTTTTTTTTTTTTAAGAAAACTTTTAACGTTCTGCATCGTTCTCACATATGAAATTTCAACATGAATGATGTAACCATTATTTTGTAATCATATCTTGATTTAAAAGAGTGTCCGTGGAGTTTCTTGCCCGTTCTTGTCCATAGATACCTACTATGCTTTGGAATGGGCGCCTAGCTTCATCTTTTTGACTGACCGACCCCTTGACAATTCAAAAGTGCCTGTAATTGGTTTAATTGAAATAAATGCTTTGAGTTTGGAGTTTGAGTTTGACGAACAACCGCACAACCTGTTACCATGAATTCATTATTATGATTCTAGACTCCTCTGTATTTAAATTGTTCGTCGGTTATTAAAAAAAAAAAGTGGTGTTTCCTACAAAACCTACGCGGTCAAAATGTATGGAACACGTTTTTTTTTATAACTGTCGAAAATTTTTAACGCAGGGGGATCCAGAATCATGTATTGAATCCATGGTAACAGGTTGCGCGTGATGTTCCTACCACCCTGTATTTATGTAGGTTCCTACTCATTATCTGCCTAGCCTTTTCCCAACTATGTTGGGGTCGGCTTCCAGTCTGACCAGATGCAGCTGAATATCAGTATTTTACATGGAGCGACTGCCTATCTAACCTCCACAACGCAGTAACTGGGTAATACGATACCCCTTGGTAAGACTGTTTGTACCAACGGCTTAACGTGCTTTCCGAGACACGGAGGAGTCTCGGTGTTTAAAGATGGTCACCCATCCACGGACCAACCCCAGCAAGCTTAGCTTATCTGATGGATCGACCCGTGCGCCTATTATTACTTAGCCACGAGCTCCTCCTTATATAGGTTCCTACTACGGTAGTAAAAATCATTCATAATTTTGTTTTAGGTTCAAAACTAACCTAACCTAGCTCACAGATTAATAAAGCTACAGTGTAGTTTACCTGAGCAGTGACCTTTTTTTTTCTGGATGGGAAATCATCAAATGACTTCTCCCGTTCTGGGCGGAGCAAAAGAGCGTGTCAGACTTTTACTGACTAAAACCCACCCGTGTTCCTTCAGTTGCCTATGCCAGGGCCACGGTATCTCTTTCGAACAACCCGCGACCCCAGCGGCATCTGGGCAGTGACCTTGAATTAATTACCTACGGCCGCTTGATAGATAAATACGCATCCGTCCGCGCGTGATTGCCGCGCGCTCGAACTGTTAGTCGACGTTCGCACGGACATAAAAATATCGCGGCGATTTTTTTTCGCGCACTGGATTTTCAACGCTCTGCTTAGCGCCGAGAGTGCAAAATCTAACAGTGTTTTTTCGACGCGCTAGAATGTACTCTGTTATTGTTAAGTTGGATTCTTAACGCTCGGCTCAACAACGAGAGTTGAAAATCCAGTGTGCGATAAAATCCCGCCGCGATTTTATTACACCCGTGGGAACAGGGGCTTACGATATCGATACTCTGATACTGAGATTTCGAAGCGCGTCGTTTCGGCCGTTTTCTATGAAGATAAACTACTGTAACATTATTACACTGTGCCTAGCTTGTGTCCAACTCCAAATATGTATACTTTATGACCTCGTTACAATAGCTATCACTAGTTATTTCTCACTATAACGGATTTTGGGTTTTTACAGCACCTACCTGATTGTGTGACACGAAAGTTCTATTTTTTTTTCTTTTTAGAGAAAGGTGAGTGACTATAGTATAGTTAAAATCTCGCTGCAGACTTGGTCATAAATTATAATCGGAGTAGGGATGTGCGCTAGTTGCGCGCGCTCAAGGCCATTATCGATAACAGAATCATTAAGGTTACCACGAAGAATTTTAATTTTCTATTTTTAGTTTTATATATACGTTATTTTGTTTATATATTTAATATGCTTTGTAGTAAATTTGGTGATAAAATAAAAAAATGTGTATTTATTTCTATCACCCATTTATAAATATATAAAACTATCGATATCACTCATCGACTGCAGTAATGCACAGGACTAAGTGTGGGCGTGGCCTGCCCATAAGGCCCGTGAGTGGGAAAGAGAGCGATACACTCGAATGATTTATGACCGAGTCTGCAGCGAGATTTTAACTATACTATAATGGAATACTTTTATTTGCCCTGTACATGTTTTCTACCTGCATATTCGTGACGTAATCGTAACTATGGCGAACAGGATAATAAACGGTGCTAAACATGGCACTTCCGAATTCCGATTGGCAGAAAAGCAACATTGTACCAATTTTTTTTTTTGGGGTTCCGTATCCGAAAGGTGCCAAACAGAAGCCTCCATGCAAGAAACGTGTTTGTTTAAACTGAGGTATTTTTTTTTTTATATGCAATGTTAAATATTGTACAGTGGTACGGAACCCTTCGTGGGCGAGTCCGACTCGCGCTTGGCCGGTTTTTTTATGATATGGAGTGGTAAACAAGCAAGTGGCCCACCTTTTTATAAGTAGTCACCGCCTATGCACGTCTGGGGTCGTTTAGGAAAGAGTCAAAGTAATTGATTAGTAATCCATTGCGAAAAAGAGACGTAACTATACAGGAAGTATAGCGCCATCCCTGTTTTGCACTGAAATAATGACTACTTCGATATTCCTCTAAGCGGCCCCTGCATCGATCACACAACTAAATCGCTAAAACGCGGTGCTTGTTCCTTCTGACCTTCATTCTCCTACCCTTATCCCAATTTATTTGGGGACAGCACAACATGTCTTTTTCTTCGATACTAACTTCATCGTCATCTCGGTAGTCACTCCCTCTCTATAGCCATATCACCTTTCACACAGTCCATCCATCGAGTTGGTCATCCCCTACTCGTATAGCCATCTACATTCATACTTCAAACTTCCCTGACGAGATTTTCCTAATTCTCCGGATCACATGATATGATGACAACTGATTTCCGCACAACTTTTCAGTCACCGATGTCACTTTCAGACTTCCTCTTATATACTCTTATAGATTCCTTCCATTCGTGTAAAACTACACATCCCTCTTAGCATTCTCATCTCAGCTGCATGCAATTGCCTTTCATTCAACTTCTATGAATGTAAAAAGAGACACGTTCCCTGCAGAGGTCTCCAGCACTGCAGGGAACGTGTATAGGCTGGCACAATAATACTGACCTTGTCTTTTTAACTTGAATATTACTAGAGAGCTTCTCCAGTGTAATCTCGCCGGTAACTCTGTCTATGATGAGCACACATTCCTTTGTGTAAGGCCTCTGATTGCCTTTGAATACGGTCTGCGGGACCCCGGCGCCGTCTGTTGGAAACGTAATAAATATTGGTTTAGATAAAGAAGAATTTATTATGGATAGGAGGAACGGGCTAAAGTCCTGCACAAGGATAAATAGCTTACATATCAACGACATGATATCGGGTCAAGAACAATCGATAATCAATCATATAGTCTTTATTTTATTTGTTACAAATTTTCCTCTTTTATTTGAAATGAAGACTCATTCGTTGCCGGGTAATACCGAAATACAGTGTAAAGGTTACCGATTTCATGAAAAGGTTAGTTTTTCGAAATAAAGCTAAGTTGACAAAATTAATTTTAGTGAGATTTCAGATATAAAAAACTATTGTTCTCAAAATTATGGGTTTGCAATACTTAAGCATGCTGTTACTTAAACTATATTAAACTAATCATTGAAAACAATAGATCTATGCAGATCAATACTAAGGAAAACTTCAAATCAAATTATACTATTTTTAAACCTGTGTGGCGATAATCTCAAAGCCAAATGCCCACAAAATGCCAATGAAGGACTAAAATTTGTTTTGTTTTTATATTCAGTAGCTAAAGAAATATAGGTAAGACTCCTAACTAATATTATAAATGCGAAAGTGAGTTTGTTTAGGACATAGGATACTTTTTATCCCGGTAGTACGTTCCCGTGGGATAATCTCCGACCTCCACGCGGGCGAAACCGCGGGCAAAAGATAGTTTACACAATCAGTGGTCAGCTGTTTCAGAAGGATTTATTGCTTTATTTCAGAAAACCAGATGAGTACTATCAATGCTAATGTGTTTATTTGGTTGTAAATATATGGCGCTGCCCCATTTATCAAGACTTCAGAATGATCTAGAATAATTGCCGCGATCCAGAGCTAATCTTGGAATGCTAGAAAAGATTCAAAAATATCTTCTGAGATATAAATACTCACTCGTACGACACGTAGATCGTGCTATGCAAATGCCTAAGTTAGAGAATAGAAGATTGACAGAAGTGTTAACTAGGCTACTATGCCAAAATATCATGATACGTAAATACAGGGTGAAATTGAATTCATGGGCAATATTTTAAGGGTTCTTTGTACTCATCATTATGAACAACTTTTACTATGGGAACAAACCTGAACTCGTGAAAAAAAATTAGCTGTTCCCTACATTTTGACGAGTTACGCGCGCATAATGTATGGAACAGCAGATTTTTTTTTCACGATCTCAGGTTTGTTCCCATAGTAAAAGTTGTTTATAATGATGAGTACAATGACCCCTTAAAATATTGCCCATGAATTCAATTTCACCCTGCAGAATTATCAATAAAATTATTCTAGAGAGCCCAATCACAATAAAATTGCCACTTATGATGTAATTGCGGTCGATCGTCATCGACCATTCGTTAAAGGTCAAACATAGTAATGAACTAACTGCAATTTAGTTACTACTTACTTTCGTATGTTAAATACTTATGTATTTAACATACAAAATGTATGTATTTATTTAATAAAAAAAAAAAAAACTGGAGAAGGCATTTTGGCAAGGAACAGAGAGTGTATCAATAAGGAATGAATCATCATCATCATCTGACTAGCCTTTTCCCAAATTTGTTGGGGTCGGCTTCCAGTCTAACCGGATGCAGCTGAATACCTGTATTTTTAGGATTCAGTAAGTACCTCAAAAGGAAAAACGAAACCCTTATAGTATCACTACGTTGTCAGTCTGTCTGTCAGTCTGTTAAGAAAGACCCTTTTTCTCTGGAACGCGTGGAAGTATCAAGTTGAAATTAATATCAAACACGAAGGTTTATGGTCCCTTGGAGTTCTAAAAAAATCAAGCTTTTAAGTCAACGCAATAAAAAAATACGGCCATTTATGCGACATATTTTGATAAAAATATGTCGCATAAAAAAGTAAATCAAAACCAATATATAAAAATAAAAACAGGGTACTTTCCATTGACCTAGAATCATGAAATTTGGCAAGAAGCAAGGTCTCACAGCACAAGTAGGTAAAGGAAAAAGTCCGAAAATTGTTACTTAATTTGTAATATGTTAAGTTTGTTCTTGGGATAAATTCTTTTCATCTACGAACCGTTCATTGTGCGTGGTCCGCACTTGGCCGGTTTTTTTACTCTGAGCGACTGCCTATCTGACCTCAACAACCCAGTTAGTGGGTCATACAATACCCCTTAGTAAGACTGGTTGTCAGACTTATGGGTTTCGACTACTCGTAACAACTATAATCTAAGAAGGACAAGCCACATGGTATAAACCAATAATATCAATCTGCCTAGCCTTTTCCCAACTATGTTGGGGTCGGCTTCCAGTCTAACCGGATGCAGCTGAATACCATTATTTTATATTTAGCGACTGCCTATCTGACCTCCACAACCCATTAACTGGGTAATACGATACCCCTTGGTAAGACTGATTGTCAGACTTTCGGGCTTCTGACGACCCGTAACGACTGTCAAAGATCCACGAATGACAGCCGGGACCAACGGCTTAACGTGCTTTCCGAGGCACGGAGGAGTCTCGGTATGTAAAGATGGTCACCCATCCATGGACCAACCTCGGCAAGCGTAGCTTAACCTGATGGATCTACCCGTGCGACTGTTATTACTTAGCCACGAGCTCCTCCTTATAAACCAATAAATACATACCCAAATGTGGCACAGTGACAGTCACTTGATTATTTGTTCCAACATCCACCGTTGCCATTTTGTTAACGTCAACTGACGCCGGCTTGAAGTCATCTGGAAAATGTTAACAACATGTCAAACAATTAATGAAACTTCATGTTTAATTATACTTGGCACAGATTATAGGTCAATGACCCTAAAATGTCAGGCCTGAATGTAAGTTGAATAGGTTTCTTCAATAAGCAATGAACACTGGCAGAAAGCCAAGCAAAGGATGCATGTGATCCTTATTATTACATATTATTCAGAGAAAAATAAAACGAATGAACCACATCCAATAATTAGCTTGTAATGTTTAGCATTTCATCATAAGATAATTTATTACGAAAATTTAGGGCCTGTTTAACCACCTACGATTAAGTTCCTATTACTTGGCAGATAATTTAATACAAAGTCTGTTCCATTTTTGAATTTTTTTCGGTGAGTAATGGCTATTCGGACATCGTGAAATTAGTCGTTAATCATAACTTATTTTAAAACCATTGTAACTGTTCAATAAATTAGTATCAACAATAATTATTGATTCTAAACATGAATAAACTGAATGAAAAAAAAAATGATGGAAAGACATTGAATGAACTTGTAATTGCTGATCATGACATGGTTTTATTAGCATCGATAAGCAGCAAATACTTTCAACATAATATTATCAAGGAAAAAAAGAAAAGTTATTGGAATGATTCATATTTTAAATCCACAAGAACTTTTTGATTGAATTTAATTATCAATAATGGTTACAACAGTAAGTATTCTCTATTTCCTTTCTTAACATTCAAATTGTTTAGATCAAAATGGCTAATTAAGGCTCTTCTAACTGAATAAATTAGAAAAAGGAAAAAAAATCTTCTATGAAATTAAGGCACTACCCTGACCAAAACCTTACAATGGTGCGTTATTCAGAGGCTATTAACTCATTAGTTACACACACACTAACTACACCAAAACCACACTACTAATATTCGATATCATCACATTGTATGTTCTGATTAGTTTTTATGTGTTATAAATACATTTAAAATCTCCATATTAAAATGTGACTAAAATTATTGATTGCATGTATATTTTTTATTTTGCTAAAGGTGTCATTCTAATCATTTAAGGATTACACTAATGGGTAGATAATTTAAAAATCTAAATAATTCACGTTTTATTTTACTTCAAATTTTCGCTATTCTTTTTTTCTTTTATTTATTGGTCTATCTACAATCGTTACACTATTCAACCAATTAACACAAGCCATAATACAAGCCAAGTGCACAATATTAACCGATAGACACAGCATGCAAAAACAATATTAAAATTAAAAAAATATATAATAATAAAAGTACAGAAATGACACAAATTTAAAAAAAAAAATCAAATAAAACCAAAAATTTTATAAATTCTATGATAAAGGGGCTTGCGCAGGGAGCGGTACAGAGCGAGACTGACCGGCGGGACAGAGAAGGACCAAACGCTCAAGGTCGCTTGGTCGGGGTAGTGCCTTAAATGCAAATCTACAAAACCTTGATTGTCCAATTTTAAAACCTTGCAATAAAATAACTCTTGGCCACTCTAACTAAAAGATCAAACTATGTATGTCTAAAATGGTACTTACATTTGATTGTGTGGTATTGAGAAGCCTTGTTGTTAGTGAAACTAGCTCCCAACTTTAACTCTCTCACATCATAGTTCAGGCTGTGTTTATCGGCCATTATGATCCACGGGCTATGCCATAAATAGATTTGTTTCCTAAAACATAAAAAAAAAAATACATTACATGGTAAGTATATTATATTCTTATATACATTTTAGAATGTTTGTATTTATTATCTGTTCATAATGTATAGCATGTGTATGAGTGTTTATAATCAATTATAGTAGTATCTATACACAAATTATTCTGCACCAAAGACAACCCCATTTTTATGTCCACGCAATAACTTTCCATTCCAAGGTTGCCTGGAAAAGATCACAGAAAGCGATAAGGCTGGCCATTGTATGTTTTGTTGTTATTTTTTTTTTTTCTAATAACTAATATGGGTCACAGTCAACTGATCACAGCAATACAATAAGGAATAATAACCAACTATAATATCAACTAGTATGTGAGTATAGTGATAACAAGGGACCTTATAATGACCTACTCTTCCTTAAATAATTGTGTATTGTTTATGGCATACCTGTAACTAATAACAAATAAATAGTAACTCCCGGACTCTTAAATTGAGCCACCCTGCACTTTTTTGTAATAAGTTCTATAACTTTTTAAATGACTGTGAATTCAAATTTGGAACAATGGTCACACCAAAATGATGGCCAGCATGTTGGCTTGAAATTTTTTTCATTGACTTATCACTATTTTGATGGCATGTGTGTATACCCAACATGGAAATACATGGTGGCTCAATTTAGGACTCCGAGAGTGTATAATTTTATCTACAAATTCATTTCAAAATGGCTGAAATGCTAAATACAACATAACATCACGCCTGTATTGCCCGAAGCGTTAGGCAGAGGTGTACCTATAGTACACCAACATTTCGCCAGTAACATTTAAGTCCCTTGTAGTAGGGGGTGAGCCTATTACCATCAATCGGGCACAAATCCAGACTCCAGGCTGCTACCGAGAAATTCCAGATAGAAATACCCAATAACACTTTGCCCGACGCAGGAATCGAACCTAGGACCTTATACCAACGAGGCAGTCAACTAAAAAAAATTAAATACTTATCTCAAGTTATAAACTTAATAAAATTATGCTTAGTTTACACTACATTCTTATCTATCACTGAATGTCAATTAGATAACAATAATGGTTTCAGTCAAGTTATTGAGGTAATCTTGTGCATTCATTAATTAATAAAGTCACAGTTCAAACCTTGTAGGTTTTAGATATAAGCCTTTCTCTTTTTGGGCTTTATTCAAGTTCAATAAATTATCACTATTACTTAATTTGATTATTTGTTCAGGGGTTGAAATCAGAATTCATTAGAGTATTAGGTAGGTCCGCATTTCCCAAACTATGGTAAATATTGGGTGGGCCTTGAAAAATTGGTTTTCAGCTAAGCATGATTAATATTAAAACTAAATACCTAGGTACCAAAATAAATTGGATGTATCAAAATCTTTGCAATTATATTAGGTACTTAACTAAAATTGAAGTTAATGCTAAAGCTATAAGCCGTTGTTCGCACGGACGTAAAAATATTGCAGCGGGATTTTATCGCTCACTGGATTTTCAACTCTCGATGTGTTGAGAATCCAACTTAACAACAGAGTGCATTCTAGCTCGTCGAAAAAACACACTGTTGGATTTTCAACTCTCGGCGCTAAGCAGAGCGTTTGAAAATCCAGTGCGCGAAATAAAATCGCCGCGATAGTTTTACGTCCGTGCGAACGTCGACTACTGACCAAAAATAGGAAACAAATACATCCTTCTCTTTGAAATAGCACTCCTTGTATTTAAAATTTGCAACTGAATGTTTTTTTTTCTTATTTGAACAGACCATTCATTGCCCCTTTTTTTCTTCATGACAGCCAAGAGTTAAGCCCCAAAGTTGGACGTTTTTGTTAGGTGGGTTGTGGTCTAGTCAACTTTGGGAACCACTGCTATAGGTCATATATCTAGATACCATTTTAAAATATACAGGATGTGGCATACAAAATCCAGCTTAAAGTTGGAAACTACTTTATTATAACAGCTGGTTGTACATACATTAAATAAACTACACTACTACAGGCATGTATTTATCATGTAACTGCAATTATTGTGTGCCTACATGTCCACTTCCTAGATTCCTAGAACTTTCTTTAGCATCTGTTTCCTATGAACACATAAAGAAGATTTTTGCAATGATTTGAGTATTTAAATGACATTTAAAAAATATTAAGGATTAAGTGACAATGAAGACTTAATTGTACAATTTCTTTTAGCATGTTTAATTGAAGATTTATTATACAATATTTGTGTCACTACATGAAATAGATTAAGCTACTTTATACTACCAAAAATTGATAGGAAATAGAATAAGAAATAAACCTTTATTCTCAGGAAATTCAAATCAATTTTATCAGTTACAATATTTTGGTCTATTTTAGATTTTATTGAATATGCATGGCAGTGCCCAATTTTGGTTATAATATAGATTGACCTATAGCATAATTATCATAAGTTATAAATACCTGTAACACAAGTAAATACACCGCCACAGGTACCTATTATGCATACGTATCTCTACATTCACTAACACAGCTGACAAACTAGGTCTGCATTTTTTTTTTTCGCCACAACACAATTTTATTTCACGTAATTAGATAAGAACTTGATCCCTTAAACAATAATATACTGCTTAAATAGCAAAAATATAAAGTTAATTGCAACATAAACTCATAAAAGAAAGTTCAATTAGATAAAATATGGCAAACAATTTTATAGACTAAATGATACCCTTACCTTCGATTGATTCCCCACCGATGTTTTAACAAATCCACCCGACTATGTCTCAGAAATAAATGTCATCGTCAGTACGATTTTTAGGCGCACTAATTAGATAATAATTTCATGGAGAAGGGCTCGCTAAAGTAATATAATAGTCCAGTAAGTTAGACATGGACTATTCCTTCGACCTAGTTCCCATGACGTTTAATTTAGAGATGGCGTGTTATCACCATACTAATCAAATAGAGTTGCGCTGAATTACTATTACTATCTAACATTACAAATAAACCGATTACTTGAACATTATTTGTAATGAAAATAAATACCTATATTGTAGAAAAAAATATTGATTGGTGGATTGGTCGATGATACTTGTTACTTTACATCTGAATTAGTATTCAATAAGTTTCAATCAGCATAGATATTCACAACAACTATTTGATAGGTTTCCTAGTCGAAAATTACACATTCTCGGTTACCTGATTTGCCCTAGTCTGCGCCACAAATAGCCGTCGGGCGTTCGGCGGCGACGCACTATGGGCTGTAAATCGAGCTTCATAAAATAAGCATTTAAATTCTTTTCGCTTTTTTTTTTTTTTGCTTGTTATAAGCTTCTAATGCCTTCAGCAGTCATGAATATAAATAAGGAATATCATTTCATAAGTAAACTAAATTATAATAAAAAAAAAATGAAAATTTTGTATGGAGCCAAAGTAATAAATCGAAATATCTTCAAAACCGCTGCCTTAACTGATATATTATATTTAGATATATTATATTATATTTTTATTTTATTATATTTAGATGGCTATTCTACAAATTATTTGTCATTTTTTGGTGTATTTTATATAACGATGACATTTACGGTTTTTTTTATAAAAAATATAAACGATAAGTAAAAAAATGTTTGAACTAAAATTTGTACTTACATCCGGACGAATGGGCTTATAAACTTGAAAGTTTGCAGAGAGGTGACTGTATTTTAGAGAAACACTACTACATTCAAATGAAGAAATATTAAAACAAATTATTAGTGTTATGTTTTTTTTATTAATAATAATATTACTATTAAAAAAAATATAATAAATAAATAAATACATATACATACATAGATATACATTTAAATTAGTTTTCAAAATCGTTATCAGAATCAGAATCTGACTCAGAGTCAGAATCTAAATGAGAAACATCAAAAAATTCGAAATCGGTCTCCTGAAGTCTCAACAAATCCAGGGTCTCGTTGAAAAGCTCTTGCTTTATTTTCGAACTCATCTTGGGTCTTGTTGCAGAAATAACTGGATCTGATGAAAGAAGTAACATGTTGACGATATCCTCATTCGAATTTTGTCTGCTTTTCTTTCGCGAATTGTGTTCTCTAAATCTACGAAAGTCTTTGTCGCGTGACTCGGACGCTTCCTCGGATAGGCTCGCGATTGGCATAATTGCGTTACTGGTTGCGTTACGCATATTCTTTAAATTTAACAGCGTCAACATCTTGTCCTGAGGTAACTGCCTGTAAAATCACTGCAAGTCTACGAATTAACTGTTCGTCTAGCCCAGTGATCGCTGCAGTTTTTTCAGAAAACTCGAAAAATCTTCTGGCTGTATTTCCATCATTCGTTGTTCCGGATCCTTGTTTGACAATGTCTATCAAAAGGTTTAGCTCAGCTTTGCAACGATCTTGAATAACTTTTTTTCTTGCTTGAAACACAACTTTGTCATCATCTCCACGCACTGCCCATTTCTTGAGGTCAAGCCTATAAGCTATATGCAAAAGGCATTCCATGGTATTGATACGAGCGTGTAATGTTGATAGTCCAAAAAAGAGGTCGTCAGATACTGGTCTTTCCTTCACAGAATCTAACTTATTTATGTCTGAAGGTTTTGCTAAACAAAGGTAGCAGCTAGAACTTGATTTTGCATCTGATAGGTAGGTGCAAATCTTTCCATCAATCATAGTCATCATTAACTTAGGGTCGACCACATTAGTTCCGCAAACTGAAGGGCGAAGTGCCTTTATCTCGTCTTCCATTTGCTTTTGATGTTCAGTAACAACCAAATTACCTTCTTTCATAAATATGATTTGCACTGGGCGACAATATGAAGATGAGCATGACCTTAGATTTATCCAAACAGTATCTTCTTCACATATGATTTTAAGTGGTACCAGTGAAGTCATGAAAACACTTGAATCGTCTTGGTCACCACTCATATTCTGCTTGTATCTACTTTGATTAGAAGCACCATCGAATCCCCACTTGCATATCATAGTCAAACACAACACAAACATTTATAACTTCAGGCAAACTTTCTAAAATTCTTTGCGCTGTTTTGTCAAGCAAACCTTGCAATATGATCTTGGCTGAATAATCTGTCACGGTCATGTCACGGCCTGTGCCCGATAGCACTGTAATTTTGATTCCTGTACTTTGCAATAAGAAGGATATACATCCATAGCACCTTCCCGCATGGCTGTATCCCTCAAAGTTACATATTGCCATTTTGAAAGCTTCAAAGAAATAAGCAGACCCAGCGAAAGTTCGGGCGAAAACGCAGGTTTAGATGGTTTTTTAATAATTTCCATAAATTTGTCAGCTGCTTCGGGGTTCTTCAGCATATACTCAATTACAGTTGCAATACTTCCCTGACCTTGTTCTCTGAATTGAACTGCCGTTGCATATGCTAATTCAGTGCTATCGCGACCTTTCTGGTCCATTGTTCTTCTCTTTTTTTGCTGAGTAGTTAGTTCTTCAAAAGGTTTTCGAGGTGTTGATTTTCTCTTTGTCATCGTTCCAACCGATGATGTTGTTGATGTCGAAGGATCAGGTTTAGGACAGCTTGTTTCAGAACTTTCAACTGTTGATGTTGTTGATGTAGAAGGTTCAGGTTCAGGACAGCTTGTTTCAGAACTTTCAACTATTGGTCGTACACAACTAGGCCAGTCGATGTTTGCTTCAAGCCAAGTTCCGTATTTTTTTTTTTAAATCCGTGAAGTTCCTTTGGGATGTTTTCCATCGCATCATTACAGCTCTCGTAAATCTTTGGCAAAAGATTTTCAAAGTCACACTAGCTTCGTCAGAAAGACTATGATCTAGGCAAGATACCACTGTATCAAACAATTTGTCACTATCATTCTTCTTATCAGAATTTTTTAATATGACAAACAAATCTGGGTTTGTAACAAGGCCCTCCATATTTTTTACACTTAAATATCAACGTAAATGATTGAAATGCTCAAAATGAACTAAGTAATCTAATATAATGCAGTTCTATTAAGGGCTGATTGTTCAATAGGTTAATAACTTTTACCTGAAGAATAAATGTGACAGTTTGACATATTTACCATACAAAAGCTGTCAAACCGCCATATTTATTCCTCTGATAAAAATTATCTGACTATTGAACAATCAGCCCTTAACTACCCTCATTTAGCTTAACTATCCTTACTAATGTCATAATACTAATAGTTACAGTAACTTATATCATAAAAATTAAGGTAATTATATAATTTGGGTAATTAGATAATTCCTAATAGGTTAACGATCAAACAATACAGTGTTAAAAACGAGTTCTTAGAATGCGTAATTAAATTATCACTTAATTTTTTTTTTCTCGGTGTAATTGAATATATTTCTTAATTTTGCTAATGTAGTAGTATTTCTCTAAAATACAGACACTCTCTGCAAAATTTCAAGTTTATTAACCCATTGGTCCGGATGTAAGTACAAATTTTAGTTCAACCATTTTTTTACTTAGATCATAGGTATATGTTTTTAATTAAAAAACCGCAAATTTCATCGATATAATCAAGTACACCAAAAAATCACAAATAATTTGTAGAACAGCCATCTGTAAGGATATATCAGTTAAGGCAGCGGTTTTGAAGATATTTGGATTTATTACTTTGGCGCCATGCCAAATTTTCTTTTTATAATTTAGTTTACCTATGAAATGATATTCCTTATTATACTCATGACTGCTGAAGGTAATATAAGCTTATCACAACCAAAAAAAAAAGAGCGAAATGAATTTAAATGCCTATGAAGCTCGATTTACAGCCCACAGTGCGGCGTCGGAAGAATAATATAGAGTGGTTAACTACTTGGTTTATACTGTCCAACCAAATAAGCAACCAAGGGTTTCGTATATTTGTGAACAGCATTTTATGACTTCTTCGATAACATTGATTGGTTGATGTTCGATTCGGCACGAAGCGTTTCAAATACAGGGTGGGGCAAAAGATATGCATCGGTTTTGGAGGGGCAGGGGTCTGGCTGCGGGGAGGGTAGGACGTTTGGTGGGGTCTCATTGTTTTCATGTGAGTGATGAGCGTGCCAATTTTATTTAGTACGCAAAATGGTTTGAACGGGAGAGCATCGTGGGTCGCCGTTCGCACGTTTTTAGAAAATGGCCGTTCTCTTGTCGCCACACAAAGGGCGCGTCATGGAGACTTCCCTCACGGCAATTTAATAAGATGTTGGGTTCCTGGATTGGAAGCCGTCTCTCTTAGAGGTCTGCACGATGCCAAACCACGCAGGTGCTAAATTCTACATGGTCAGTCCATAGGTTTATGTTAGTGTGAAAAAGCATGTGGTGAAACATGTCTAATAATATGAAACGTCAAACATGTTTCACGTCAACAAGTTGTGTGACAATGCGAATGAAAATACATTGACAGGAAACCATGGAAATGAAGATTTCAAGTTTCAACATGTTTTTTCGCACTGACTAGGTAGGGACTTGCCGTATCTATAAAATTAGCGTGCATACCTACAAAAACCTATGGACTTGCCATACCTCCAAATTAGGGTGCATACCTATAAAAATCGTGCAACTTGTTAGTTGTACGATTTTTATAGATATACACGCTAATTTTGGCGGCTATGATGGGCCGCCTTTCGTAGGGTTGTTACTGCGAGTGCAGGAGAGAGCACGCAACCGTTTGACATCACCTCACCTCTACCAATCATCTACCACAAAACTCGGTACTCAACATGTCGGCCGATCACGCATAAATGATTTTGACGTCACACAAAAGCGTTGCCAAATTTAGTCCTTGACAAACATTTAGATGTCCCCACAGAGTACATTTGTATATAGGAGGATGTCCCTCTTTTCATATGCAGCTCTTGATTTGTTAAAAAGAGACAAAACGCTTTTTGAGATGGGTGTGTCGATACGATAGATATTTGTATAACTATTTTACTATAGTAGAATATTTCATCTCCATAGGTTTATAAATATTTCTTCAATGTTTTTTTGGGAATGTTTTGCCAGTGCAAACGGCAAACGCACCGCACAGTCACACAACTAGGGTATATATATATTCTGTACACACAACAGAGTGACACTGACACTGTCAATGTCAGCCGGTTTTAATGACAGAATGACACTCAAATTTGTTTTTGGATCTCTTTGGAAAATAATTTGTTGATTTCGTTGCTATAGCCGAAACTGCAAACAATATGACAAAAAAGTCAATAAGTTTGGACGTTGATCCAACAATCATGGAAAAGAATATGAGGATTATACGAGTAAGTTATTAGATTACGCTATTTACGCCCATAACAATTGCTCACAAACCACATTTTATTTATAAACCTATCCAAATTATTTCAAAATATTTTATAATGTAAAAGTGGTTAATTGTGGGCTGTGGGTGTAGAATTTTTAACTAAAACCCAAATAGATTGGGATAAGGGCAGGAGAATGATGGGTGTAGAATTTTTAACTAAAAATTATTTATTACAATTCAGGAGAACCCGGTTGAGGAAGAATTCAACAAGCTTCTATCTAATGTAGAGACAGTACCTTCGAAACTTGTGAAACCTACACCAGGTAACTAAATATTCTTAAATATTGAATATTGCCAAGATATTACACTCGTGCACAGTTCTTCCTTGACATTCACAAAATTAATATGCAACTTTTTAATTACTTACAGGTTTTTGTGTCAAAACGTTTACAAAACCAGATAATAAGAAGGTATTTGTAAATATATGCCTGACTGATGCTATCATTTGTCCGAGAGACATCAGCAATGAAGAGCTTATGCAAATCCTCAGTTCTGAAGATCCATCCACTTACAGAGTACCCATGAGCATTGGCGAAGGTAGAACTGAACCTGACAAGTCTGGTGCCCCAGCCACAGTGTATGATGTAGCTATAAACCCAGAATTTTTCAAGAAAATTGAAAAGGATGATTTGTTCCAAACATTCTTCCTCACTGTTGTCTTTGAAGGTTTACAGGATAAGTATCAGTTTGAAATAGACATGCAAAAGTACACAATTTTGAAAAATAGAAAGTCTATTGGTACTTTGCAGTGTCATAGAATTCAAATAAGAGGAATAAAGACTGGAGGGAATGAAGTAAAACCTCCTTTAATTGAGGAAATAGATGATAAGGGTATTGTGCAAAAACCTGGTGCTCCAGCAGCTGCGAAGAGGGAACTGGAGTACAGACTGAGACGTGAACCACCCACAGGAGAGATTGAATACCTGCTGGCTGAATTTAAGATTCCTTCTTCTGTAAGACTATTGATTTAATTCCTAATTACTTAAAATGAATAGCACATGAGTACTAAAACAGTATTGCACCCAAATCAATTTTACTAACGCAAAAGTGAGTTTTGTTTGTCATGCTTTCACACTAAAACGGCTGAATGAATTTGGATGAAATTTGGCACATGGGTAGACCATGACCTGGCAAAGGACATCTGGGCTACTTTTCATCCTGGATTGCAGTCGAAATGCTGTTGCCTTCTTTCTTCTTAATGACGCTGTTACAAATGGGTAGTCAAATCATTACTCTTTTACACAAAAGTATGTTTATTAAATAAAATGCTTTGCATTCTTAAAATGTTTTTTGGCCGCTTTGTTGATAGATGTGCATGGTACTATTCTGAACTATAAATATAATTTTAGATAGGTACAGATTCTCAATAAAAATGTAGTGAAGTGAAAATTTTTACTTCGGTACATTTATTGAGAAACTGTACCTATCTAAAATTATATTTATAGTTCAGAATCGTACCATGCGCATCTATCAACAATTTGGCCAAAAAACATTTTAAGAATGCAAAGCATTTTATTTAATAAACATACTTTTGGGTAAAAAAGTAATGATTTGACTACTCATTTGTTTGTACTCATTTGTCCTTAATATTATGAACTTTCAGGTAAATCTAAAAGATCTGAACTTGGAAGTAGGTGAAGACCGCCTGGTTTTAGACTCCAAAGGACTCTTTGAACTGGTGGACTTCTTCCTGCCATGCAGTGTGGATCAGGAAGTCATTGATGCACAGTTGAATAGAAATGATGATGTAAGTTTTAATTTTTGACATACCTACCTACTCTTAAGCCATCATTCTTGGAAAATGTTGGTAGTTTTTAATTAATGGGTAAAGTCTCATCATTATTTTCATAACCACTTGACTAGGCCTGTGCCCTACAGTGGAACAATGCTATAGGATAGACTTGAAAAATAAATGTACTATGGGCCAAAGTTCCGCATGATCACCTCGAAGGCGATAATCGCATAGCACGTCTCACGACTCGATTGCACAATGTTCGTTTGTCACTAGCTGCGCTCTCACAGGAATATTTTCTTAAGTGAGCATGCTTAAGTTTTGTCCATAGTACTTTCAAAATTTCAAGTATTAGTTTACCGGCCTTCCTCTCCTCGGTCCACAGTACCGATAAATTAACCAGGAAAATTTTATCTTCCTCACTGGTCTTTTTTGAGGTACCATTTTTGAAAATGGCTTGTCCCAATACGGATTTGCCCGACAACCCGTCCTCCCAGAAACTGTGGGACGTGCCGCTCTGCAGTATTATACGGAATACCCTAATAAACACGTCATTTAATACTGTTGAGCGTGCCCGTCTGCTGGCTGTGGGAGAATGGGAGTCAGGCTTGTGGCTTCAGGCGCTCCCGTCATCCACCATAGGTACTATGATGGATGACTCATCGTTTCGGCTCGCTACGTGTCTCCGCTAGGGCGCACCTTGTGTTGCTCCGCATCGGTGTCACTGCGGTGAAGCTGTCGACAGTCTCGGGCACCATGGCCTGTCCTGCTACAGGAGCGCAGGTCGCATAGCACGGCACGCCAGCATCAACGACATTATTCGTCGAGCTCTTGTCACCGCCGGCGTACCAGCGGTATTAGAACCAAACGGCTTGGTACGTGACGATGGGAAGAGACCAGATGGCATGACGCTGTTGCCTTGGAAGATGGGTAGGCCTCTGGTGTGGGGCGCAACCTGTGTCGACACTCTTGCGCCATCTCATGGTCCAAGCACGACGTGCTGTGCTGGCACCGCTGCTGCGGCTGCCGAGACCCTCAGCAACTACAGTTTTGAGCCGTTTGGGGTCGAAACGCTTGGGTCATGGGGCCCGAGTACGTGTCTACTTTTTAAGGAAATTTCTCGCCGACTGGTCGAGCCTTCACGTGACCAGAGGGCTGGCACGTTCTTTGACCAAAGAATTAGCATTGCTATTCAACGTGGCAATGCTACCAGTCTTGTGGGCACGTTTCCGGATGACATTGATGCGGACGAGTACTTCGACGCCTAAGTGTCCTTTTGTTTTGTATTTATTTGTAGGTATAGTTAGTTAGTCATTTACTTTAAGTAAATAGTGTTAACTTGTATAATGTTTATAAACCACAAAAATAAACTTTAAATGTACTTTGTATGTGGCAATTTACATCTCTTGTATTCTTTGTTGGTTTCAGATGCTGTTTGTAAAGATGCCAGCAATTCATTAATTATTTTAATTTTATTCTCAAAATAAATAAAACTAAGACTGTAGTATGTTTATTTTATTGTTGGTTAAGGCAATTAGTATGGAATATAAAATTAGATAACCATGTCTCTGACTAGTCCTAATTGAAAACTGGGATTCGTTTATTATATAAACATAGGAATTGGGTACATAAATTATTAATTTGTATGTGTGTTGGCACAGTGCAAAAAAGGCACTACAGATTTCTTAATAATTCACTAATATTTCTTCTAGTTAAAAATAATAATTTACAATAGCGTAATATCACAAAATAATTTCAATATCTCCTAATCAAATGACATAATAAAATTATTACCAGTGTAACAAACAAATGAGATTTTAAGAGATTGCCGATTATGTAATAAATCATATTTTTTTTGGGAATTTAAAATAATAAGTACAAAATTAAAATCTAAATAAAGTAAATGCAGTTGTATTAGAAAATAATATAACAGAAAGAATAATTATCAAATTGAAACCTACTTATTATTCTAAATTATTTTAAAAATTATACCTCATCGGTAACAAAATAACTGCCTTAGAATATTAAAAACAAGTATCCGAGTTGTGATTTCGAGTTGTAAGCCTCAATATTAATTCATAATAGAGTCAATGTACTATAATTATTTATTAACTGAACGCCAACGTTCCACGCATCGCAGTCATAAAAAAGTGGGAGCGAGACCTCACGACGATATCCTCTACTAAATATCCACTGTTCTATTTGCACATTTTATGACCACGATTGGCACGTGTCTTGGCGTTTAGCAGAATTCTCATTTTCATGTCCAGTGCAAAATGTAATTCAAGTATTTTTGTGGTAATAGGCTTTCCCTTTATTACAGTCTGCCTAGCCTTTTCCCAACTATGTTGGTGTCGGCTTCCAGTCTAACCGGATGCAGCTGAATACCAGTATTTTACATGGAGCGACTGCCTATCTGACCTCCACAACCCAGTTACTGGGTGTAACACTATATCCCTTGGTAATATTGGTAGTCAGACTTTCGCGCTTCTGACGACCCGTAACGACTGTCAAAGATCCACGAATGACAGTCGGGACCAACAGCTTAACGTGCTTTCCGAGGCATGGAGGGGTCTTGGTATGTAAAGATGTCCACAGACCAACCCCGGCAAGCGTAGCTTAATCTGATGGATCGACCCGTGCGGCTGTTATTACTTAGCCACGAGTCCCCCCCCCCCCTACATTGGACTTAAAAATAACTGGCGAAATGTGGATGTACTATAGGTGCACCTCTGCATATCGCTTTGAGGAAACTGGTGATATTATGTTGTGGTCGACAAATTTTGGACACTTGCAAACAATCATTAGTTTCTAGAGAGTAGAGACAAGACACGAACATACACTTGGCAAAACTGGACACACCAAAATAAGCTTTCAGATTTAACTAAAACTCGTCATGTTTTATATCAAAACTTTTCCGTACACTAGGCTCAATTCCCGCTAGCAGACTCTCATCATACCTCCTCAAAAGAGGTTTTATTTCCTCCAACATACTCTCATAGTCTCTAACTTGTATGTTTATGACTGTGCTAAATCTTTGGCGTTGGTTCCTGTTGAGGTACAGTTTTAGGGACGGATAGCTCATGATCTGTTCGTGCTGGCAGATGCCACGTTCGGTCACGCAGTTCACTTTACCCAGTTGGACGGCGTTGTTTAGTAACTGTGAAAGAGGAAATTTACCTTGATTAAGTAAGTAAGTGCGGTAAGTGTCCTTATCATAATCATTGGCAGGCCAGTTGCAAGTGCAGGACAGGTCAAGTTGATGGCAATAATTGCACTAAACAGCCTATAATGTTCCCACTGCTGGGACACAGGCTTCCTCTGTTAGAGGGAGTGGGTCGTAATTCACCAAGCGGGCCCAGTGTGGGTTGGTAGATGTCACATGTCTCGGAATTTTTGGTTCTAGGCCGTGCCGGTTTTCCTCACGATGTTTTCCTTCACCGTATTAAGAGCAGTGATAAGATGAAATAAATTACACAAAGTGCCTGCCTGGGATCAAACCCACATCCTTCAGTTCGTAAGTCGGGGATGTTACCACTGGGCGGGCTACCACTGGTACATGGTTCAAATTCGCTGGACATTTCTGTTTTTGTGAAATATTTACTGCATGATAACGATAACGACCAAGTTCAATGTCAGTAGTAATACTTACAATACCCGCTACGGCGAAGTCGGAAAACTTTTCATAGCAGCTGTAACATCTCGGGGAATGGAAGTAGACCAGCCAGGGTTTCTTGGTTCTGTAAAAAATAAAGTTAGTTACCCCAGCACTGGATACATTTTAGGCTGATACGGTACGGTCTTCTTTCTCTACTCCGTGGGTACGGTATTCTAACAAGTGAAAGTAAAAGCTTGTAATATTACCCAGTCGGGTTTAACTCTTCAGCGATGACTTGCTTGGAGAATGTTTGCCAGTTGAGCTTCTGCACGGAGTCGTCGATGTACCCGAGTGCCCATTCCAATATGTACGGCGCTTGAGATAGGTGCTGTAGGTTAACGCTAAAAAGAAAATAAATATTATTAGGATTATTACTTTATATTATTAGACAGACGTAAAAAATAATGTGAAATGAATTAGTTTTTTTTTTTTATATTAGCCTTCACTGTTGAGTAAAGGCCTCCCTCAAATCCTTCCCAGATCCTTTTATAGGGCCACCTCGACTTTACGGTACACGTCTAGGTTGTCTCACCACCTCTTTCTGGGCAGGCCTCGGCGGCGCCGTCCATCCTCGGACACCCACCGTGAGGAGACTGTTCCCCAGCGGTCACTATCCATGCGGCTGACATGACCCGCCCAATTCCATTTCAGCTTGGCAGCCTTTTAGCCTACGTCTAGGATGTCCGTTTTGGAGCCGCAGCATGGTGTTTCGTATTCTGTCAGTTCGTTTTACCCCCAAAAAGCTGCGCTCCATTACTCTTTGGCAAACCCCAAGGCAGAACTTTTGCGACTCGGTGAGTGACCAGGTCTGAGCACCGTAGGTTAGGATGGGCAGAATACACATGACGATTAGTTTTCGCTTCAGGGAGATCGGTAGATCGCCCTTCATTAGCGCCATCATGGACCAGTAGCTTTTCCAGGCAATTTCGATGTGGCGATCTATTTCCTTTTCTTGCCTGTTTTCGAAAGAAACTAACTGGCCCAAGTACTACTACTACTAATACTTCGACCCTACGCTTAGTGCTGTTGGGCATGGCTTTTGATTTAGACCGATTCATCGCGAGTGTAACCTTGAGGCTTGCCGTGCTTAGGTCTTGAAGCATAGTCTGTAGTTCCAGAGCATTGAGGACAAAAAGTACTATATCGTCAGCAAATCGGAGGTTTTTCAAACTCCTGCTGCCGACTTCAATGCCCCTGATCGTCCATGAGGCTGCCAGTGTTCTAAATATTTTCCTCGAGAGCGGGTCACCCTGCTAAACGCCCTTTTGTATCCTAAACGATGGTCTTGTAGTACTCAGTTTGATGTCAGCGGTGCTCTTGGGTATATTTTTCTTAAAAGGCCTATCCATATTATATTGATGTTCCAGTTCTTGGTTTCCTAATGATTTGAAAATTTCGGAGTGTTTAATGCTTTCGAAGGCCTTTGTATAATCTACGAAGGCTAAGCAGAGTGGTTTATTAAATTCTGAATATTTTTCTAGTAGCTGGTCGGTTGTTGAGAAGCTACGGCGAAATCCGGCTTGTTCTTGTGGCTGATGTTTATCCAGTTTCCCGTCTATGAGATTATGAATTACCTTAATAAAAGTTTTGTAAATGTGAGATGTTAAACTGATTGGACGGTGATTGCCGATGGTTACCTTTTTTATGCAGAAGAACTATATTTGAATGGCACATTGTTTTTGAAACTTTTCCTGATTGTAATATGGTGTTAAACAGGTTCGCAAGGTGAAGTGGTAGAGCCGATTTTAAGCGCTTCAGTAGTAATTACATCTTCCCCAGGACGGTTAGAAAAATTTAAAATAATCAACATTGATTTCTCGATAATTAATGATATTATAATTATGATTTATTTTTATGGAAAAGTCGGGTGGATTTTCTAAACGCTCGCTTCGCTCGGGAACCGACTTTCCATCCTCTTGATATAATCGCCTTTTACGACACAAATAATTTGAATATGCTTTGAGTATTCAGTGAAACTCACCAGGGTGAGCTATATAACAAGGGTCTAGTGCCCCTAATATTACAACATATTTTTGTGTGCATGCAAATAAATTATGATTATTATAACATAAATAAATAAATCACACGGTGTGTGTGTTTGTTACTTCTTCATGCTCAAACGGCTGGACCGATTTGAAATTTGGTATGTAGATAGCTTATACCCTGGATTAACAGAACTATGTATAGATATTACTTTTTATCCCGTGCTACGTGGGTGAAACCGCGGGGCGCAGCTAGTAAGTAATAAGGCCAGACCAACCTGTAGTGTTGTCCAGAAGCAATGGGATAGAGCCTTGCTGTGGCTGCACGAATGTTTGTACAGAACCCAGACGGGTTGCTCGCGCAGTTCAGAATGCCCACGCGCACGAAACCTAGCGGGCGAAGCTGTAAATACAAACAATTTTATATTATTTTCGACGCCATCAAAGGTAAAATAATCTTAATCCTCTTTACGTTGTATTGTATTATACACGGTTTTTACGATTTGACAAAACATCGATATTTCCTTAATATTAGGTCTTTACCTATGAAATTGCCGTTCTGCAGTACTGGCCATTTCAAATCAAAATAATTTTTGTTTGGCTAAGAATTCTAATTTCAAATTAATTTTATTTTAAAAACATGGATTTTTTTTTCCAAAAGTAGTAATTTGTTTATTGATTAGTGTTACATTTTCATCGCATTTCAATCTTTTTCGTCATCATGGATACGTTAAAAATTCGAGTAATTATGGAATATGAGTACCGTCGTGGCAGCAACGCGGCACAAGCGGCACGCAACATCAACGACGTTTACGGAGCTAACACTACAAACCAACGCACTACTTGTTATTGGTTTGCTCACTACGTTCTGGAAATTTCGACCTGAAAAATTAACCTCGCGGTCGTCCGAAGACTTTGGTCGACAATGACGAATTAAAGGCGATTATGGAAGCTGATGATACACAATCTACGGCTGAATTAGCAGCAGCTTTCGACGTTAGCGTCAAAACAATATTGGTCCATTTGCGTCAAATTGGCAAGGTAAAAAAGCTTGACAAATGGGTGCCCCACGAACTCAATGATCGCCAGCGCGAAGTACGCGTCGAGACGTGGCTTGCACTGCTCAACAGACACACAAATGAAGGAATTTTGAACCGCATTGTTAACTGCGATGAAAAATGGATTCTGTTTGATAACCGCAAGCGCTCAGCAAGTTGGTTGGATCCTGGTTCAGCACCTAAACAATGCCCTAAACGAAAACTTACCCCTAGAAAAGTGATGGTCACTGTTTGGTGGTCTAGCGCCGGTGTGATTCATCACAGCTTCTTACCAAACGGGGTGAGCATTACTTCAGATGTGTACTGTGAAGAACTGAACACAATGATGGAGAAGCTGGCACATCTCCAACCAGCATTGGTCAATCGCTCGTCTCCGCTGCTCCTGCACGACAATGCGCGACCTCATACTGCACAGCAGACGGTCTCCAAGTTGCAAGAACTGGGGTTGGAAGCTCTCCGTCATCCGCCCTACTCACCAGACCTTGCGCCTACTGACTACTACTTTTTCCAGAATTTGGATAACTTCTTGGCGGGAAAAAAATTCAATACCCGAGAGGCAGTACAAAATGCCTTTAAAGAATTTGTTGCCTCCCGTCCAGCTGATTTCTTTAAGAAGGGCATCAATAAACTGCCACTGCGTTGGCAAAGATGCATTGATTGCATGGGTGATTACTTCGATTAATACAAATAAAAAATGCATGAAAAAAATTCGTTTAAATTTTTTCATACAAAACGGCAATTTCATAGGTAAAGACCTATTATTATATATTTTTCATACCTTCCGTAATAAATTCTCTAAATTACGGTGAAAACCGCATCACAATTTATTGTGTAGTTAGGAAGAACTAAGAGATCACACAGACAAACACGAAAAGCGAATTTATTTATAGATAGTATACAACGTTAATTTATATATTTGTTTTAATATGACTAGATATCGACCGTTTGTTTTAATATGACTAGATATCGATACCATCAAGTCTGTGAAGTTTCACTAAATAATTAAAAATAACGTTGTAAAGTATTTTTCACAGGAACAGTGCAATTACAAATCATATTATCATTTCGAGGACCTAATACCCTGGTATATGACCTTCTTAGCGACCTCGTAGCTAAGTAATAACAGTCGCACGGGTCGATCCATCAGGTAAAGCTACGCTTGCCGGGGTTGGTCCGTGGATGGGTGACCATCTTTACATACCGAGACTCCTCCGTGCCTCGGAAAGCACGTTAAGCCGTTGGTCCCGGCTTTTATTCATGGATCTTTGACAGTCGTTACGGATCGACAGAAGCCCGAAAGTCTGACAACCAGTCTTACCAAGGGGTATCGTATTACCCAGTAATTGGGTTGTGGAGGTCAGATAGGCAGTCGCTCCACGTAAAATACTGGTATTCAGCTGCATCCGGTTAGACTGGAAGCCGACCCTAACATAGTTGGGAAAAGGCTAGGCAGATTGGTTACCTTCTTAGCGACGATCATCCACTCGTAAGCCAGATCGTCACAGAAGCTGCCGCAATGCGCCGGCAGATAGGCGACTAGCCACGCATGTTCCCGAGACGATGCGTCCAATATTTCTAGTACTTGTTTCTCGTCTAACTCCAAATCTGTTTGAATAGAATGTTTATTTTTATTCGAAATCTCTAAGCAGATATCTAATGTCTATACAAATAAATAAAATTGAAGCGTCTGTTTATGTCAAAATAACAACTTTTTACTAAAATTTAGTAAAAAGCTATAAACTTTCATAAGCATTAAATGCTTAAATGAAAGTTTATACGGTAGTTATAACAAAAAATCAATTATTAAAAACTCCGATAAGGCTGTACCGATTTTGACGGCACTTTCACTGGCAGGTAGCTGATGTTATGCAGAGTAACCAGGTTACTTTTATTTTAGAAAAAGGAATTAGGGTTCCGTGCAAAAAAATGAAATTGTGTACAAAATCCGATTCAAATAGGGAAGTATTGGTATCCACGCGGCCGAAGCCGCGGGCAACAGCTAGTTACTCATACAGACAAAAAACTATAAAATAAAGAGACAGAGTAATGAAACTGTACAAAAAATGTCATGCACACGCAAAGCGCGTCTTCATCGACTTAAATTTTGCACATGGATTACCTTTATAATGTAGACAAGGAATAAGGAAGGATTTCCCGGTAGTACGTTCCCGTGGGATATTTTCCGACATCCACACGGGCAAAGCCGCGGCCAAAAGCTAATCCTGTATAATTGCAGGTTTCACTTTCCACCTTGCTCTATTTATAGTTTAGGTAGCACACTGAAGTCCCTGAAACTAATGTTTTAATCTCACCTCCACTCTCTACAATCATATCTATGAAGTCTAGCAGTTGGTTCTCGTAGTCCCGTCCGTTGTACGCGCTGCGTTTGGCTCCGTTCTGTACGATTATCACCGGCTGGTTGTACGCCACTTGCCGACAGTACTGGTCTGTGTTCGTTGTGCAAGCCATTATGCCGAACTGTGGGACAAGTTTTTTTTGAAGTGAACATTTCTTTAGGCGCGTTGAGCGATATTTGGTAGAGAAAAATCTTATAGGTTCGCGTCACCGCGTCACCACGACTTTTACTTTTAAGGTCTGTCGGCTGTCCCCGTGACTGTTCGACACATTCGGTTACAATGAATGAATGAAATGCACCGATCCCGGCGTGGTTTGACCAGACTCGATCACTCGAATGAACCCAGAGATTCACACTAGCCCCTGTTGCCTCATGTTACATGGTGCAACAGAGACCATTGCATATCAAGGAGTAGACCGGGGGGCGCGGTAATGGTAGGGAAGACATGCCCTTAGGATAAGGAAGGATTATTAGAGCTGTACCGGATAAATGCATCCTAAAGTAGGCAATGGAATTGTGGAGAGCCGGGTGATATTTATCTATTATATGTTAATTTTTGTGCCAATTTGTGTGGTGTTACACGAATGGATAGAATAAGAAATGAGTACATAAGAGGAAGTCTAAAAGTGGCACCGGTGACTGAAAAGTTGTGCGGAAATCGGCTGTCATGGTATGGGCATGTGATGCGGAGGAGTGAGGAAAATGTCGTGAGGAAAGTTTTGAGTATGAATGTCGATGGCTATAAGAGTAGGGGAAGACCAAAGAAACGATGGATGGATTGTGTGAAAGATGACATGGCTAGAAAGGGGGTGACTACCGAGATGACGAATAATAGAGAAGTATGGAAAAAAAGGACATGTTGCGCCGACCCCAAATAGATTGGGATAAGGGCAGGAGAATGATGAAATGATGATGTTAATTTTTGTGCCAGCCAGTATTTTGGTTTCGTGTCTTAAGGCACACAGCTTACCCCTTATATTATAACTTAATTTTGTACTTTTGCATTCATGATAATTATATGTCTTTGCTTACATTAACGTTTTCCTCCACATATTCTAAACTGGCTCGTGTGAATGGATCGGCGATGTGGTCCCACGCTGTCCCACGCGGCGCCACTAACAGAACCCAAACACCAGAGTCCCCTGAAAAGGTAACACTTGATCAAAACCCGTGATAAGAAAATATAGATGGATTGTTTGGAAGGAAAAGAACACATGTCGCAGTTAAACGGTTGTAGCCGTGATATAGTCATATCCACAAAGTTTATTTGTTTATATCCCTAGCTATATACCGTAATATTGTTACAAATACAAAAATACAAAATCGTTTATTGTCACAATTAGCACATTATACATTAAGGGCTGATTGTTCAATAGTCAGATAATTTTTATCAGAGGAATAAATATGGCGGTTTGACAGCTTTTGTATGGAAAATATGTCAAACTGTCACAATCAACCTATTGAACAATCAGCCCTAAGACGTGTTTGAAACCTCCCTTTAAGCAAGCAATGCCTGTATTAGGAGACTCCGCTTTTCCATAACATTGCAGTATTATATTTACGAGTATACTAACTGTGAGCTACTATGAATTAATGAACTATGATTTTGTTGTTGAATTAAATAATAGGTTGGGGAAAAAGTTTCTTCGCATTTTTTAAGAAAATTCAAAACATTTTTTAATATACATTATTTACATTTATCTAAAGTATGTAGGTACCATTTTGTTCGGTAACTTTCTGGCATCTTGTAGGTAGGGACATGATCCCATTGCTATAGAAATTTTGGGACTTCTGATCAAAATACCGCGACAAGTGGTTTTGGCAGTCCTCTCGTGATGTTAACCTGACACTGCCTAAAGAATCTGAAGAGACCGAAACAGGTGGAAATCTGAAGGTGCAAGGTCAGGACTATACGGCGGATGCATCAACACCTCCCAGCCAAACTCTCTCAATTTTTGCTGAGTGGCTAAAGATGTGTGAGGTCTAGCGTTATCATGATGAAAAACCACACCCCTTCTGTTGATTAATTCCGGCAGCTTTCTCTCAACTTCTTGCTTTAATCTCATCAGTTGTTCGCAGTAGAGTTCAGAATCGATGGTCCTGCCTGGTGGTAACAGCTCATAATCAATAATGTCTTTCCAATCCCACCACACACACAGCATCACCTTGTTGCGAGTGAACCCGGGTTTCGCCACAGTCTGTGAAGCCTGAACGGCCTTTGACCACGACCTTTTTCGCACGTTCTTGTCGCACGCACGAGATCCACTTTTCATCTCCAGTTAGTAGCTTCTTCAAAAATGGTTCGGTTTCATTACGTCGTAATAAAGAATCACAAATGAGTACACGGTTCATTAGGTTTCTTTCAGTGAGCTCATGAGGTACCCAAATATGGAGCTTTTTTGTGTACCTAGTTTTTTTCAAATGAGCCAAAACTGTTTTGTGGTCAATTCCCAGTCCTTCAGCTACGTTGTAACTACTGATATGCCGATCTTGCTCCACTTTTTCAAAAATGGCATCCATTTTATCCGTGATAGGGCGACCAGAGCGTCGTGCATCTTTGGCATCAAAATTTCCGGATTGAAAACGCTTAAAACAAATTTGTGCTACTCTCACAGACACTGCACTGGGTCCATAAACATCACAAATTTTTTTCGCGGCTTGCGTTGCATTTTTACCTTTTTTGTAGTAAACTTTTAAAACGTATCGAATTTCTTCATTAGATTCACTCATCTTAACAGTACGAAAAACAAATGAAAATCACACTTTTTCCTAATTTGAATTTGGAATTATGTTCTTTAAAATTTAAACTTTCAATGTTACCAAAACCAGCCAGATACAAATAGTATAACCAAAGATATTTTATTTTAAGTTCATACATACTATAATGCGAAAAGACTTTTTCCCCAACCTAATATTAAAAAAATAAATTAAATTAAATTAATAAATGATGTTATTAAACTAAACTAGTTAAGGACGCTGTTACAAATGGCTAGTCAAATCAATCCTTTTTTACACAAAATTAAAGAAAATGCTTTACATTCTTAAAATGTTTTTTGACCAAATTGTTGATTGTTGGTACGATTCTGAACTATAAATATAATTTTAGATAGGTACAGATTCTCAATAAATGTAGCGAAGTGAAAATTTTTACTTCGGTACATTTATTGAGATAATGTACTTATACTTATGACTACCCATTTGTAACAGCGTCCTTAAGTATATGAAAACTATCGGAGTGCCCCAATTTTGTTACTGCGACCAATTTCGAGGTAGCGAGCGGTCACGGCCGCTGCCGTGGCACCGCTCGCTCAGCTCGCGCGTAGTTGGTCAAAGTTCTAACCTTACTTATTTGGTCGGAGTGCCCTAGATCATGCTCGTATCAGTTATATTCCTAGTGAGGTAGTTATGAATCGCTTTAATATAACTATATTAGGGTTTATAGCTATATCCCTAGGGATATAACTATATCACGGGGACAATAATCTTACTGCGAAACGTGCACATGCTTGCTTTAATTCTAGCATATAGCGAGTCGATGGGAATATAAATGGACCCTGCCCAGAATTCGGCTACGTGTTTGACGCCATCACTAGCGTCCATCAGTTCCTGTAACGTGCAGCTGGACATAATATAAAGTGTCCCATCGTTAGTGGAACAACACCACATTTACACTTCCAAGGCGGAGTCGTCTATGACTACCTGAACAGGTTGGCCGACGCAAAGATAAAGTTACTGCCAACAGTGGAGAACGGAAGAGTAAAACGTTTTGCGCCAATCCAAAGTAACAAGGGCCCAGGGCATGCAGAAGATACAAACAACTCCCGCTCTGAGGGCCTAGACAAAGTAACATTCGATTAGCGATGACACTAGTAGAAAAGCCAAAAGCTATATCGGGTTGTCACGTGATCATGTCAATGTCACTTTGAAGCTGTAGCGATTGTAGAAATAGAATCACTCCGAAGCGAATGCCATTTGTCTATGCCCTGTGAACGCGTTCAATATAGCGAAATTTGTTTGTAGCTCCGGGCGTATGATATATACGCACAGTTCGCTTTCAGACTAAATATATTTTTAACCGACTTCAGAAAAGGAGGTTCTGTATTCGAACCGTACGTATGTTTGTCCGCGATTTTCTCAAAAATTAATGAACCAATTTTGATGATTCGTTCACTACCGTAATCTACATACTTTTAGGTTTTAGTATATAATACATCAGGTAATTGTTCTTATGAACGAAGTTATATGCATAAATGTACTGTATCTCCGACATTTCTAAGCGGATTTTGTGATGATTCTTATTTTCGTTTTGTGCTCATGTAATTGTCCTAATTGTATATTCAAATGGAAAAATAAATTTACTTTAAAAAAGTAAAAACCGACTTCAAAACCTAAAACGAATAAAATAAATTTCATCAAAAACTTAACAGCTTCTGAAGTCGGTGTCTTCCATTCTTAGCTTGACCACCTTGGCACCTTAGCTTGACACCGACTTCAGAAGCTGTTAAGTTTTTGATGAAATTTATTTTATTGGTTTTAGGTTTTGAAGTCGGTTTTTAGTTTTTTTAAAGTAATTTGTTCCATGCTGCTTAAAGCGAGATTCACGAACCGCACATTGACTTTGCTGAGTTAGCGTTTTAAACGAATATGAACCTTATTTATGGGAATAACTAGCTTCTGCCCGCGACTTCGTCCGTTTGAAATTTCTTTTTCCCCCATCCCACCGCGTCACATCGCATCGCCCGCCCTCGCTGTTACTTCGTTTTCGCTTACCATTCTTTCTGACTTTGCTCTGCTCCCAAGGGTCGTAGCGTGATGTTAAATAGCCTCAGATACAAGATTTTTTCAAATCCAACTGGTAGTTCCAGAGATTAGCGTGTTCAAACATACAAACTCTTCAGCTTGATTATATTAGTAAGTAGGTATAGATGTTTATATTCGATTATTCGTATAGGCGAATGTGTAAAAGCGTTTCATACGAAAATGAATCTTATTCCTTTACGAAACATTTTCATATTCGTATGAAACACTGTGGCGGCATCTACATCGCCACATGCGAACTATACGCATCACACTGACGCCACGCAAAATCCTGTATCGCGCAAACAGAGTTTACCGTGCGACTGGCATTTATACAACATCCCGACATCAACCATCGGTCAGTCAGGTCGGAGGATCCTCTCTTTTCTAAGGAGGATGAATGAACTTTACCCCCTGTTCCTCATACCTCTATAACACTTACCACCCTCAAATATCCTTTGAAAATCAGAAGTAGACAACGTATGCAGGTTCAGTGCTTCAGAGGCAATTTCTATGAAGTCTTTGACGTTAACATTAGGTGGGGCCCGCTGGTACCCGCCGCCTCGCTTGAGTGCGGCCCACGCCGGGGGAGAATCTACGTGCAGGGAGGCGCATAACTCAGACCATTTGTCACAGTCGATCTCGCCTGGAAGAAAAGTATTTGTTATATCAAAAACTTTAAATACGTCATAAAACTTCTTTATTGTATGGGTGGCAAACTGGCAATCACTTGACTGTTTAGTAGACAATTACGCCTTGCACATTAGTAATAACAGAAGCATCGCGGGTGCTTTATTATCACAGGATTCACAAAAAATTAAATGTTTTTAGTGCCATTGATTCAGCACCCATACAATACCATACCCTTTCAGAGCGTTTATCCCGCGCGGGCAGCAACGTCGCATTTCTACAGTTTTTTCGTATTTTTTTAATAAATTTAAATCAAATTACTATTTTTATCGGCCATGCGCTAGATCATTGGTATTTGTAAGTATGTGTGATTTATTAAAATAACCACGAAAAAACCTTTAGAAAAGCGTTGTTGCCAGGTCGCGTGGCATGAATGCTCTTAAACTGAACCTCATCAATGCTGTTGCGCGGCAGAAATAGCAGCTGTGATGTGATGTTCCCCGGACTTACGAACTAGTATAGTTTGACCGATACCGCTGTACCGCCTTAGGAATGCGCGGCGAGGCGGGGGGCGGGAGGCCATGAGCTTTGATGAATGAGCGGCCCCCGTCTCGCGGCGCACATACCTATGGCGCGGTACAGCGGTATCGGTCAAATTATAATTAAAACACACAAATAGCTCTTGCGCTACATATGTAGAACTTACCAAAGTTCATATTAGGGAACGCAACAATCATCTGATGTAGCTGCAATCTATTCTCTTCTTTCCTTGAGAAGAATAAAACCCACGACTTTTGTGAGTCCCTACGTAAACTATTCCTTATTTCCTGCAAATAAGACAAAACAATAAGACTATAATATTTCCAACCATTTATTTTACTTTTGACATAAGCACGCCTACGAAGTTTCTTATTTATTGACAGACAACCATAGACAAAAAAATGCAATGCTTCCTGGTCGCTGTTTTTTCTTTTAAAATAAAATATTAATGTGTTAAATTGATTAAAACTTCTTCACAAATAAAGTCGATTGTTATAAGAAATCGAATCGGTATATAACGAATTAGGACATCACTTATTAATTAGTACTCGTCTACTCGAGTTGTCAACAGTAAAATAAATGGTTGGAAAGATTATAGACTAACACACAACAATTTATAAAGGAAATATAAAGTTACTATACTCCATTTACAACAAGATTAGAGACATTTAAACAAGCCTTTTTTACAGTCCGTTTAACCGATTCTGACTTCTATTGCGTTGGCGGCATGACAAATGTCAGCTGCAGTAAACAGTTGGTATTGTAACCACTTTTTAGGGTTCCGTAGCCAAATGGCAAAAAACGGAACCCTTATGGATTTGTCATGTCTGTCTGTCTGTCCGTCCGTATGTCACAGCCACTTTTTTCCCGAAACTATAAGAACTATACTGTTGAAACTTGGTAAGTAGGTGTATTCTGTGAACCGCATTACGATTTTCACACAAAAATAGAAAAAAAAAAACAATTAATTTTGGGGGTTCCCTGAAACTCAATTTTTTTTTTTATCAAACCCATACGTGTAGGGTATCTATGGATAGGTCTTCAAAAATGGTATTGAGGTTTCTAATATCATTTTTTTCTAAACTGAATAGTTTGCGCGAGAGACACTTTCAAAGTGGTAAAATGTGTCCCCCCCTGTAACTTCTAAAATAAGAGAATGATGAAACTAAAATAAATATATGATGTAGGTACATTTACCATGTAAACTTCCACCGAAAATTGGTTTGAACGAGATCTAGTAAGTAGTTTTTTTTAATACGTCATAAATAGGTCTATTATTAAAACATCGATCAAAGTTACAACGAACTAAAAGAACTTTTATATTATGTTACAAGTAACATAATATAAAAGTTCTTTTAGGTCGTCGTCAGCAAGCTGCTACGGAACCCTTCATGGGCGAGACCGACTCGCACTTGGCCGCTTTTTTGCCTTTAATGCCATCCTACGCCTACGGAATAGAAGTCACAATCGGTTGAACGGACTGTAAAAAAGGTTTGTCTAAATGTCTACACTTATTGTAAATGGAGTTTAGGTATAGTCGTTTTTATGGCGAGCTCGCGTGTGACTTTTATGTCAATCTATTAAAATCCTTGTTTCCAACTTTGGTGTTATTTCTATTATACAGGGTTATTTTAAATTGGCTGGCTAAACTCCGCAGACACAATGAGTATCGATATCCAAAAGGATAAAAAAAAAATGATTTTTTGGGAGGTCAACGACCGTTAGTCTACTATACTTGAAGTATGAGTTTAGAAAAACAGTTTCCTTGTGTTTTATCGTGTTTAGAAATCGATAAGTACCCATTCACGTCTGTGAAGTTTACGCAAAAAAAAACAGATTTGTTAAACTGATATTTCAAGTGACTACAATAACTGCGGTCGATGACCCTGCAAAAAAAAATCATCAAATTAATATATTTTTCATTTTATCATGTCTAGATAATATCTACACCCATCGCGTCTACGGAGTTTAGCTAGCCAATTTAAAATAACCCTGTATGGCAGTGTAAATTAAGTAGATCAGAATGACAAGGTCGAACTTTTAATTACCTGCAGTAAATTGACACTTCTACTGTCATTTCGTTATAAAATGTTTTTTTTTTAACGAAATGACAGATGAGAAGTGTCATTGTACTACAGCTAATTAAAAGTCCAACTTAGTACTATTGCGAAAATCATAAAAATGGTTTGATGTTGTAGCGCAAACTGAACTTTATGTGTGGGTATTAAAGTTGTTTTCCTAAAAACACTAGTTTGTTTACATATTTGGAATCTAAATCGCGATTGTAGATTACTTATGGTAATTGCAGTTATTTATACTCGTCATATGCACCAAGCACCAACTATACTTTGTAATGATTGAACCCTACTTTCGAGGTTTCGAAGCACTTGGAAACATTTGATACCTTTAATTTCTCTGGTCCAATAAATTCAATTTTGGGCAATGCTTCAACAATCTCCAGCAATATTTCGTTCTCGTCCGTGCTCTCTATTTCTCTTTTAATATTCTGGTACTTAAATACGACAGTTGTATAGTCATCGCTGGCTAGTTTACTGCGAAGATCCTCGTCTTCAACCAATGCTACTGTTACTACATCTTTCTGAAAAGAAAACAGAAAAATAGAATAAATACAACCGCATGGGTCGATCGAAGGTTAAGCTACGCTTACCGCGGTCGTTCGTGGATGGGTGACCATCTTTACATATCGAGACCCATCTCCGTGCCCGACTGTAATTCGTAGATCTTTGACAGCCGTTACGGGTAGAGAAGCTCTCAAGTCCCAGTCCCAGTCTTACCAAGGCGTTTCATGTATAGATTGTCCACTCTGAAATGATGCGCCCCACTACTTACATTTGTATACGTACACTAAGGTAAATGCGGTAGTGGAGCGCATCATTTCAGAGTGGACAAACTATACCCAGTAACTGGGTTGTCGAGGTGCGATAGGCAGTCGCTCCATGTAAAATACTGGTATTCAGCTGCATCTGGTTAGACTGGAAGCCGACCCCAACATAGTTGGTAAAAGGCTAGGCAGATGATGATGGCAGTGACCACTTTCAATCGGACCAACCACAACATCTTAAAGAAAGTGTTATTTTAATGTTACTTCAGTGTGAGAAAGAGATGAAGCTATGCAGGAAATCTAGCTCCATCTTTTTTCCACACTCAAGTAAAAGTAAAATATAATCCCGCATAACATCCAAGAAACCCGAGGATTAGCTTATAGAAACTCAATACAAATACTAACCAAATGAAAAGCGATCCTGGTGAGTGCATTCTTAGCAACCCGATTAGCTCCTAAAACATACGCCATAGGTTTATCCGTGCTCCTGAGCTGCACGATAGTTGGCACGTGGATGGCAGTGCGGAGGAACATCATCACGAACTCGTCCAGAGCATCCAGGGTTCGCTCCCCGCTGTGGTACACGAAGTTGCCGTTTTTACCCTGTCAAGAAATAATCCAGGTTAAAAAAATTGTAAACATAACACACAACTTCAGGCCTGTATTCCCCGAGGAGTTGGGGAGACATTTATAGTTATCAAACACAGGAATCCGCTGGATGCGGGAAGCACAGAACTGTTCAACAGCAGAACAATTAAAAACCATACTAATATACTCGCAAACATTCTGATTATTTGTCAAATTATTCTACAAGCAACATAAATAACGTAAGTGTTTTAATTTTTTAGCCCCATCAATAGATTTTTTGTAAATAGATAATTGCTTCATATTTTGCAATAAATTACCAGCATTGGTGTCATCGCGCTTCTCTTTCTGTTCTATGGAGTACGACAGTGACCGCGCTTTAGGTCCTGTAGTTCCCTTAAGACAGGGCCTAATAGTTTAATTTTTTTTTAAATATTACAATAGTATAATAAATAAATAATAAAATATAAGCAAAAAAAAAAAAAAAAGTAAAAAGAAAGAAAAAAAAAAAGAAAAAATAAACAAAAAAAAAGAAAAAGTAAAAATATAAGTATAATTGTAACCAGTAATTTAAATGGTGTGCATAATAAAGAGTATTCTATTCTATAACTTACATTAGGGTAGAAGAGTAATGTAGGATAGCTGCTTATTCTCATGTTATTGTAACAAAACGAGTTGTGGTATTTACAGTTTACAGCACCAACTTTTACCTGAAATCGAAATAAATATTATTCACAAAAAAAAAAAAAATAACAAATCCATTTTCAGCACATTTTAACATAAAAATATATTAAAATAATTTGCTTAGTTGCAATAAGGCCACGTCCTAATAGAAAGCGATCGTCGCGATGTATGTCACTTTTTGTTCGGTGAACCGGAACGCGTCGAAGCGGCGATAGAGGGCGCCTTCCAGTTTTTCGAACAAAAAGTGATGTATACGAGTTCGTACTCGACGTTCGCGTAATCGCGCGACGATCGCTTACTATTAGGACGCGGGTTAAAACTTACAATTCCTTTATATATTTCAGCCAACTTCTTCCAATGCTCCGCCACATTTTGGCAAGGTGGGCAGAATGGTGAATAAAAGTTAACAAAATAGAAGCCACCCTTCATGTAGTTTTCTGAAACATCATTTTATCATTTATTAGTTGTTATCATAGATTGGCTATAATTTATTAGTTGTAATCATAGGGGTCCTATAGTTTTTGATCCTTTAGGGGGATACCACAATGTGTTTTTGAAATGTGTTGTTAAATCATTTGGATTTTCCATATGTGTTATTTGTCTACTATTGTACTAAAACCGAAACATGATTAGGTAGGGTACCTACATGAAATTTTTTTGACAGAAAAAAATCCAAAGATGTACGGTGCTACCGTCCATTTTCTGTTTTATATTATACGATTATACGTACAATACGGCCGATTTATCTTGGCAAGTCCGCACTTCGCGCAGAAGGCTGTGCAGTAACATTTTTTAGGAGTCAAATGGTGAGTGAGAGAACAATCTGCCTAGCCTTTTCCCAACTATGTTTGCGTCGGCTTCCAGTCTAACCGGATGCAACTGAATACCACTATTTTACATGGAGCGACTGCCTATCTGACCTCCACAACCCAGTAACTGGGTAATACGAACCCCATGGTAAGACTGTTTGTCAGACTTTCGGGCTTCTGACGACCTGTAACGACTGTCAAAGATCCACGAATGACAGCCGGGACCAACGGCATAACGTGCTTTCCGAGGCACGGAGGAGTCTTGGTATGTAAAGATGGTCACCCATCCACTGACCAACCCCCGGTGTGAGTGAGAGAACATGCGCGAAAGTTCTTAGTGCCTACGTTCAGACTTGCCAAGTTATTTCGGTCGTATTTAAATATTTTAAGAACTTACTAAGCTAAAAATTCATTTAAGTACAGCATTTTGTCATAAATCTACATTTAAACGAAGCGCATTTTGTTCCGGTGTGCGGTAAGAGTCTTCTACCTCTCTCGCGTCAATCTAAACAGCCATAACGCCATTTCACTTACACACCAAGGTAAACGACACTTCAATATATCCTCTTATGAAACAGAATCGATTAGCATCAAAAAAAGTTAGTGTTAATTGCCCATTTTCTTGCGGTGTATTTTTTTTTTTTTCAAAATCTGTGAATGTAGATCAGTTTCTCAAAATGTTAAGGACAGTCTCCTAGGACCGTTTCCTGTTGGTACAATGGTTAAGGTAGGTACCTACCCTTTCTGTCTAATTATAGCTTTCACGAACTTAACACAGGGATTCTTGGTAACATTTTTCCTACCTATTTGTAAGTCATAGTATCTTCATAAAAGTTAATATTTTCTGTAGCAAATGTTTCATAATTAACCAACATAATCCTACCTAATATTATAAATGCGAAATTGACTTTGCTTGTTTCTTACGCTTTCACGCTAAAACGGCTGAACGGATTTAGAGGAAATTTGCCAGATGGGTAGACCATGAACTGGAGAAGGAGATCTAGTATTTGAATAAAGCTCTGATAAAACATGCATGTTTAATTAAGTAGGTCAAGCAGCATCTAAAACAAATCTTAACAGAATGCAACCATACATAAAGGCATTAGACATGGATGTTAGTTATGCAATATTAAGGCTACCTATACATAATATATGTACCTATGTACTTTGTACTGGTATTACAACTTTTATGTTATAGTTGGTTGATAAACATTGATGTAAGTAAATGGAAATGTGATGTAATGCAACCAACATTTAATGTTGTAAGAAAAATTACCCCACTCGTTTGCGATTTGCTAGTAATATGAAGGACACTTTTTACTGACCTTCAAGGGTAGAGAAAGGCTCCTACTCTTTAGAAAAATGCAGTGCAGATAAGTTTAGCCTTTAAATCCTCTTACACTGAGCTTACAACAAACCACAATATGTCTAGATAGAGTGTTGTGCTGCAAAAGAACTAAAACAAACAGGTCAACTTTGTTCTGCTGGTGTGCGTGACAGCCGACGTCTTACACTACACTACACTCTTCCAGTGTGCATGCAAATTGCGGTGAACAGTTAGACACTATTTGTTTCAATGAGTTCACAGCTTTAGCTGTCTATCT
Source organism: Cosmia pyralina (assembly GCA_946251885.1). Taxonomy (NCBI): domain Eukaryota; kingdom Metazoa; phylum Arthropoda; class Insecta; order Lepidoptera; family Noctuidae; genus Cosmia; species Cosmia pyralina. The sequence continues at coordinate 23,071,162 of OX276346.1, forward strand.
AGACATATTTATATATTTGGTAATTTTATATTGCTGTTAAGGTACAGGATTTTCAGTCTCCTATTCCACAAATGAATGTTATAATGCCTTTGTCTCCTCTTCCATAAATATGGAAGAAAATTCGAGTTTTCAAATTGGGAATACTTACTCCAGCTAGATCCAGATAATGTGTCAACAAATGGATCATTATGATACAGTCCATTATAGTACAAGTTGTCATACTCCGACTGAGACCGAGAGTCATATTTCTTAGAGTATGAGAATGATCCGTAGAGATCATAGTTATTCCTCTTATCTGGGTCCTTCAAGGTCTCATAAGCCTCTGTGATTTTTAAGAACTTTTCCTGTTCATCTTCACCCTGGAAGTTATTATTAGAAGAAGATATTAATTGAGAAGTAATGAGACCTGGTAAATATCTACTCAACCTTTTGTCTCTGACACAATTACACACCAGTGTTTTAAGAAAGATAACCATTCATTAGACATGTGATGAGGCGATACTACTTAACATTAGGAAACCATGTGATTAAATTTAGAGACATGCAAAAGTTAACTTCAACAAAAACTGCTAACTACAAGATTTTTTTGTATTAACTGGGTTTTTACAGACACCAGTGCTTTTTATTGAGTCTAATAATAACTAGTACTTACAGCATTCTTGTCCGGATGATACTTTACAGCCAACTTCTTGTAAGCTTGTCTTATCTCTTGCGCCGAAGCTTTTTTTGTAACTCCTAATATCTCATAGTATGTAACATCTGTTAGGTTAACCGCACCAAATAGCAAACAACTGATAATTATGAGTTTTAACCTGAAACAAAGTATTAATTGAGATCCACATACAAAAGAAAAGTTTTTTATTGATAAAATCGAACTCTAGCCAAGTTAAACTTACTTACATTTTTAAATTGTAGGTTTATTGTTCCTAAAATTAGACGCAGGCACTTTTTACTGATAAGTATGGAGAACTTAATAAATCACTCATTTAATAATTAGGCAACGTTAGATAACGTAATTTACACGAGAAAATGAGATAAAACTAAATTGTTTACTTTTTGTGTAGGTGTCGGCAAAGTATGTTGAACTTCCGACAAGCGAAAAGTCAGTCAGACGTCAGACAGTCGGGCACTAAGCAAGGCAGTTGTTACCGAGCATCGATAATCGATTAAACAAAACTAATTACTCGAAACAAAGAAAATCATGTTGTTTTTGATGATAATAAATAGTGAAAAGTAGAAATTGTTGATTATGTTTTTCCTTTTATGATTTTGGAACACTTTGCATAAAATCATTAAAATTTTGTTTCAAATCCAGGCGCAGTCAAAATCACAAGACTCAAATGATGGACTGAAAAGAAAAATGAGTTGGTGAATGTCAGGGTGCCTTGTTCGATTTTCAAATTTACTTACCTCCCATGTGTGGTAAATCGAATTTACAACCCCCATTTTGAGTTAAATACTAGCTACTTTCAGAGCATCAGTGATGAAAATACCTTTTCCTGTTTACTCCAATTATTAGAGCTTATTATTTAACGCACCTACTTATATAATATACGTACACCTACTTATATATGTAGGTACGTAGCTAGGTACCTACCTACCTATCGAAAAACACGTAAGTGTAGGTACTCACCACATTCCGAGCTATAACGGGCCCAGGCCCGCGAATAGCAGTATTAACTTCAGACTTGGCCAGAAATGTAGTACCTAGGTACACTTCTTCTTTTTGTAGGTATCAATGGTATATATTTAGTGAGCTTTAACAGAAAATTATAGGTGAGTTACATCAACTCACTGTTGATGACCTTGGTTGGGCCCATTTGGCCCCCAGTCATCAGAGCCTCGAGAGGCTCAGACTAGCAAGCGCCTGAAGTTTTTATGTTTATTACGAGTCATAGGTTGTGGGTTCAAACCCAGACAGGCGCGCAATTCTTTCCCCACACAGTGCTTTTAAATCTAGATGTGAAGAAACCGTCACTATAATTATTAGTTGTGTTAACCATCAGTCCATCACCCGCACTAGACCCGCGTGGTAGATTATGGCAATTTTCTCCTCTCAGAAAAGAGGCAGGCACTAGTCCCATTAGTAGATACAAAAAATATGATTAGGTACGTACCTAAGTTACGAACCGAGCTCTATATCTGCCATTGCAAACTCCATTTCTGGTCTTGGGAGCCCCGACTCCCAAGTTGGGACTCTCGGGTCTTGTGTCTGAAGATAATGATGATAGACGAGCAATAAATTGCGATTATCGCTTCGCCTACAATCGCTTTCCAGTGTCTGATTCTGATTGTTCTAATTTAACACAAGGCTGACACGAGCAGATGGATGACATTCTTGTTAACTCTAGCTCTTACGCAGTAATATAAGTCAATGAGCTATACTTATCCACCACCACCACCCCCACCACCCACCACCACCACCACCCACCACCACCACCTACTCGAATTCAGGTAGATAGGTAGGTATACCTACTCAGCGATAATTGTGTTTTAATAAATTGCGATTATCGCTTCGCCTACAATCGCTTTCCAGTGTCTGATTCTGATTGTTCTAATTTAACACTAGGCTGACACGAGCAGATGGATGACATTCTTGTTAACTCTAGCTTTTTTTTTTCTAGTTTTTCTAGGTTTTGTTATTCTTGTTATTCTAGTTCTGTAATATAAGTCAATGAGCTATACTTATCCACCACCACCACCCCCACCACCTACCACCACGACCACCGCCACCACCACCTACTCGAATTCAGGTAGATAGGTAGGTATACCTACTCAGCGATAATTGTGTTTTAAAGGATAGGCCGTTGACCTCAGAGGAATAATTCCTCTGAGCTGTGAATGACACTGCGTCGTGCGTGTCGCACTTGTAGGTACGACACCTAAGTACAGGGTTCCCTACTCGGAAAAATTGTGTGCATCACAGCTTGTTATGCGACTTCTTTTTCGTATCGTTAGCACGGCACTTTGAACAAACTTTTGGGGCTAAAAATTTTACGACATTACGGCGTTGTCGCGTATCGGTGGCAGCGCAGAGGTCACTGAATGCTGGTTTTTGTGGCAAAGAGGAGCGCTATATGAGGTAAGATATAGTTTGCGACATAGCTTGCTGCTGTTATGAGACAGAACAAAGAAGGAATTTAAGTAGGTTTCGTTCACAGTTATAAGGTATGTCGGAAATAAAATATGGAGGCCTCAAAACGATGTATAATAAGTAGCCTAGGTACCTATAGGTACATCTTTTTACGATAATACACATTGATACAGTACGACACAACTTAGATGTAGTATCGGCAAAATTCGTAAAACCAATCACGATCAGAACTTAGTGCGCCTTCAAAATCGCCAATCTTTATTACTGCTTTAGGCAAAAATAATCTTTATACAAACACAATATTATGGAAGAAAGATTGTATTGGTCGATTATGTTGCAGCCAAGTAGCGTTCGCCGGGCGCTACCGCGGCGGCACCACTCGCTTCGCTCGCTCTGTTTTCGCGCGGTTGGTCACAGTTCTAACCTAACCTAACTTAACTCATTTGGTCGGGGTGCCCCGGCCATATTATAAAGTGCTCTGTGGCTTAGTTACTGCGACCAATTCGGCTCGCGTGTGGTTGGTCATAGTTCTAACCTAACTAACACATTTGGTTGGGGTGCCCCAGCTTAATTACTGCGACCAATTCGGCTCGCGCGTGGTTGGTCACAATTCCAACCTGACCTGATTGAATATCATTCTGGCCGCCAGTTGAACGGCACCGATTAGTTAAAAGCATCGGCTTCTAGGTAGCCCGCGAAATTCAAAATTTCTTACGTTTTTTGCAATTCGCAGGTCAGTGTCAGGTTGACAAATATTAGACACGTATTTTTTGCTTTTCATATTTAATAAAAAAATACTTAGTTATAACGCACTAAAGAGGGCTCTCTAGTCTCTACGTCATAATCATAACTATAACAAACTACGTATAAAATCTAGCAAGGAGTGACGTCATGCTACATTTTAACTCAATGTATTGCTGTAATCTTTTGTTTACGTAATAAAAGAAAAAAATATGTGTCCAATATTTTTAGTCATTAAAGGAGAGACGGGTGAATATTTTATCTATGGGTGGGCCATCACCGCCCCGTTAGTTCAACTTCACTTCACCGAATTTGGAATTGTGAATCTTTTGGGGGGTTATACTGGTAAAAAAATCGTCTGGGATTTATTTAAAAAAGTATATTTTAATTCTTGTACTATTATAAAAAAAAAAATAGTACCCTAACTGCGTAACACATTATCAATCGGAGTTGGTTTCATTTTAACAGTTAAACAACATTCATTGCGTTATTTACGTTGTCGAGCAGACAAACGAACATAAAATATGAAGCAATGAATTAGCAATTAGTCTCAAAATTATTTAAATTCCGATTGATAATGTGTTACGCAATTAGAGTGCTGTTTGCATTATAAAATTTATGTATTTATCAAAAATTGCATGCTTCTATTTTATATTATTAATTCAAATTAATACAGGTCACATTGTGCGTCTCATGATTATTTTAATGTTTTAAATAGCAGAAAATTCAATGTTTAAAAATCACAATGCTTTCGATTAAACATTCTGTTATACATAATTAGGCAATATATTTTTATTACCATGCTTTGTAAATAGGTACTTAGGTACATAACAAGGTATATAACAAATGTTTCATTTGTGCACGTAAAGCTGTCTAAACAATTATTAAGATTCACTTGGTTCAGATTAATTTATTTAAGTACCTACTTATATCTAAAAGAAAACTTATCACAGGATGATACAACTTGCTAAAATTATTCTTTGACAATGCAGTGGTAACTAACGCTATAATAATAATACCTACTTATATGTAACCAGAGCCTTTGAACACACCTACTTACACATAAGGCACTTTTAGTTGCTTCTTTTATGCCGCGGCCACATTATGGCGATAAGGTGAACTACTTATATTTCGCGCGCTTTGTCTTGCACTCCGCTCGCTCTACGTCTCGTTGTAGACAGAGCGCGCGAAGTAAAGTTCAACATAATGTGGCCGTAGCATTAAACGATAACTACCAGGTAAAACTTATATTAGCAAATTAAACTACAGACGTGATGGTTATCAAAACATTATAATTTGTAACAAATTTTTTGGGGTCAACGACCGCATGTACCTATTTGAAGTATGAGTTTAGTAAAATCTATACCCATCACATCTGAAGGTTTCACTAGCTAATTTAATTTGACCCTGTGTATTATCAATATTTTTAAGCAAATAACGTTGCCTGCCATATTCCACATAAAAGTCTTGCTAATGTCATGTATTCTTATAAATCTACCATTTACCTTAAATTAATACTTGAAAACCATTAATCTAATAAATTAAGGCAGAGAATACAAATATTTTCAGACTGCACATAGGTGTGAGTATACAAAACATTTGGATTATTATGATTACATTAAGGAAAAAATTAAATAAAACGTTTAGAGAATAAGATCGTCATTTAAAAAAAAAAACTTAGTACCTAATGAATGACGATCTTTCACTTTAGGTACTTTTATCAACATCCAAATTGGATATAGGTAGGTATATAGGTACAGTTAACCGCTCATCAGTGGTAACAATTTGACATTGACAGAGTTTTTATGTCGTAGCAATAAATATTTTCATAGTGCAACTGTACAAACGTTACCAGTGATGTGCGTTTTACTGTACCTAATGCAAAAGGACCAAGAAAACGGAACTAAGGAGCCACTGAAGTGTGCGTCACATAATTTCACAACACTGCTATGGATCAATAAATGCATTTTATAGTTAAATTATTACTTAATAATAAACCCATATCGCCATTATCAATTCAAATTATAAATTAACAGGATTGTGAAGCTGTAAATTTTCATACAAGAAGTGGTAACGTTTTCCCTCCCGTAAACATAGTATAATTTTCATATTTTTTGGAAATGTTGTAGATATAATAATAATAAACTATGTTCGTAAGTTTTTATTATAAAGAAATATTGCGTACGATATAAGTTATTAGCATCTGAATATCTATAGGTATTTTTGACTTAAAAACTTACTCGAACGTGTAGAAAAACGTACAGACCTAGATTATGAAGGGGTACCTACTGACTCTAATGAGACCAAAATTGTCTTATTTTGTAAAGATATATTATTATTATTTTGTAGAGATTCAAAAATTATTATTATTATTATTTTGTAGAGATTCAAAAAGGAAATGTAGGTACTTAATTGCCTCCAAGTCTTGCAATTCTCTCTATCACGCCCGGAGGGAGGCAGAGCAAGTGGCATGAAACAGAGAGCATTTTTTGAAAATACAGGACCTACTCGCGCCGCGTATCGGTACTTCACAATGCTTTTAAGGCCTCTGCCTCGAATTTTGCGGGCAGCGGGGCGGCAGCGGCGGCGGCGCGTCTCGTATTGTCCCGCCCCGCTTCCGCGGCGCTGTTTTCGAGGTCCGGTCCATTTGGTTTTACGCATAAAATCCGACCGCTCCCGCGCCGCCGCCGCTGCCCGCAATATTCGAAGCAGAGGCCTAAGGCAATTTAAAGTGTATGCACAGCTGTGCTTTGCTTATTTTTCATAAATAAGAAGTTAACTATGTAATAAAATATAAATTACACAACATAACACCAAGCCTTGTTTCCCCGAAGAGTTGGGCAGAGGTGTCCTTTAGTAGGTACCTACACACACATTTCGCAAGTTATAAAATATTATTAAATAAACTTTTTTATAATAAGTATAATCAAATATTATTTTACTAAATACTATTTATAAAATATGATTAAGAGAATTGTACAATTGTAGTTATTAAAAAGAAAAAAGAAAAAACAAAGCCAGCAGAAAGGCACTACCTACATAATTAGAAAAAAATACTTATGTCGTGCTGTGTAAGTACACAACAGAAATTGGAATGTAATTTGCCGTATTTTTCAAGAGTCTAATTACGTACCTACTCTACTCAAAAATAATAATTGATCATACACTGGCAATGATTTGCAGCACCCTAATTGCGTAACACATTATCAATCGCAATTTGAATCAATTTGAAACAAATTGCTAGTCCATTGCTTCATATGTTCGAAAAATTTGTCTGCTCGACAACGTAAATAACGCAGTGAATGTTATTGAACTGTCAAAATGAAACCAACTCCGATTGATAATGTGTTACGCAATTAGGGTGCACGTCGGGCAAAGTTTTATTGGGGTTTTACATTACGAATATCTCAGTAGCAGCCAGGAGTCAAGATTTGTGTCCGTTCGATGGCTATAGGCTCGCCCCTTTATCATCAATACATCGGTCTTATAAACTGATACTACCTTTATAACCATAACTAGCGAAATGTGGGCCTACCTACTAATACACCTCTGCCTAACTTATCGGGATATGCCTGACTTATGATGTTATGTGTTTGATGTGTGTTGATGTCAGGTAACTGGTGCACGGTAGTGCACGGTCAAATATTTTGACACCTTAGATGTAGGTCATTGCAAATGTCCAAAACTCCAAAGTCCAAAGTAAGAATAAAATTGACTCATGGAAAATCAATTTGATAGTTATTTACAATAGATACTTTATTGTACACCAGAGGGGCAATTCCCGTATTTTTATAACAACGTTCGCAATCTCATCTCAGTCTCAATCTGTCAAAATTGTATAGAGTTTGCCTACATTTTTGACATTTGATTGTCGCTGGCTGACATTGCGACTTGAATTTGAACGTTTTTAATTACGAGAATTGGCCCTCTGGTTATATATTACAAAATAAATAAATAATAACTATAAACTATAATCTTCGTTGCGTAGCTCGAATTTGTCTAAAGTTTGAGGAACCGGAACAAAACTTCATGGTTACCTACTCTTTAAAATAAATATACTTTTAAATAATATACAAAACACATAATGTTTCAATATTGTTTCACTTCGACATGATGTGGACACGTGTCGTCTTATTTTCAATGGAGTTTTACAAAGTAGAATGTGATACCTATTACCTACCGCTTTTGTAACACAAGCTAAGGCAATTCTAGTTTGTGAACCCATTTCCGAATAATCAATTACCGTAATTAAAATGTTTAAATAACGAGTTTGTTCAAGAATGTCGCTACCTACTTAAATGTTGGTTAAGCGGACGACTTGACACTTCTCTTCAGTGTGAAGTAAGCTAATATTCTGACGGCGATGAGTTCTACTCCGAGGATTGTGATGTCTGTCCAATAGTTGTCAGGCTCGAGACTGAACTCGTTGATCACTGCTTTGGGATGTCTGGAAATAAGAAATTATCATAAGACATTGCAGGAATCAAACAAACGAAGAAAGAAAATAAATTTATCTAACCCAGGTAGGTACCCTATATTGTTTTTGAGTCTATGAGATGGTTCACATTCAGCAGAGAACTTAATGAATAAACATTAACTTCAGGGACATAAACCCCTTCAGGAGGAAGGCGCCCCGGTGTCTGTAATACCACAGAACAGATAAAGAGATCCTCCTCCTCTTTATAACCTCTATATCTTTTGTGTGTGTAACACAGTTACGAGTAATACTAGCACCGACATCGTCGCCGTCGTCTCTATCTTTAAAATACTCAAAACTTTGTACATTGTGTTTTTGTTTAGGATAGATGAGTTGTACGCACATATGTCGATAACAATAATTAAGTATTTTATTATTTTTACAGTTCACACTTCATGTGTGACTTCACAGAGATGAACGCTGATGAGCGCTTTACCGATCTGGGCCATTAGAATCAAGGAGTAGGATGATTATGTATTCTGCGGCAGGCATCAGTGTCATTCAGCAGCAGCAGATTTCCATTCGGAGAACCAGCAAGTATGTAGTGTCACCAACAGATTTAAGATGTCCCACGCGCCTAGAAACAAGTTTGATTAAACTATATTCTAGACCAAAATATACAAAGCGTCTCACCTCAAATGGCAGTACGTCATAGTCTCAGGACACAGTAGCGGCTGTCGTCCATTGGAGTAGATGGACAGCACGAGCGCCTCGAAGGCGTAGCGCAGGAAGGAGGCATGAGACACGGTGCGCATGACCGGGCTCATATGCGCCAGGAGCACCAGGTAGCCTGCGTACACTATCATAGCACACGTCCAGACTGCGCCCAGGAATGTGCCGTTCTGAATCAAAGCAATAAATCGACTTCATAAAAATCATGCATTTACGCCGCCCGCCGCTCGGTCTAAAAGCATATTCTCCACAAGAGTTCCGTAACGTAGATGAGCACTAAAAAGGATTTTTGAAAATTCATACCCTAAAGGGGTTAAAATAGGGCATGAAATTTCATATTTTTTTAAATAAAAATCGAGGAATTTGGCACTTAGACTTCTTATAAATTATTATAAATATAATTAGAGAATCGACAGATATTTGTAAAAATGTGTGAGTACGAAAAGAAAGAACATTTTTTAGGAAGAATTTTAGCGATAGAAGATAATAATATGAAAAATAGTCATATCAATGTTAAGACAAAAGAACAATTTGAAAAGTTACAATGGAAGTGAAACGTTTCAGTAGACTAAAAAGCTTCAACATAATTGAAGTCTGTGGTATAAAAAAGTTAGTTACAAACACAGAATCTAACAAATATTTTGTGCCACAAAGTTTGAGTTGTACGAATTAATAATTCGTCATAGTAGAATGAAAACCTTGTAAACAAAAAAATAACAAGTACAAAAGAGTCAAAATCACCGAGGTGGCAAATTCCAAGACTGGTTTTATGACGAAAAATTTTACAAGCTATAATTATGAAAGTTACTTTATAACGGCCACAAAAAACAAAACTTTAATAGAGGAAGCATACAATTATTATTTTTATTTTATTTTTGCCTTTGGTCATTTCGGGAACGTTTTTGAGAAGTGTAAGAGTTCCTACTACTGAGCCGTAGCATTAATTTTTATCGGCCATTAGAACTGCGTTCACTGAAACGATGCATACGCTGTCGGAAACAATTTTACCGTATTTTCATATAAAAATAAAATTTTCGTAAATAATAGAGCAACAATCAATTAAACAATCAACAATTTAATTGTTATTTGATAAAACTATAATAATACTAATATAATACTGTTGGTAGTAATGGAAACCGTTTAATATCGGTACATTTGAAATTGGTTTTTGTAGTATGATTTTAATGATTAGTCTTCAGGACGCGTTCTCGAAATGACTTTTGTATATTTTCAAATAATATCAATTATTTAATTAACTTTCCAAGTATATTGTATGAAGTACAGTTAAAACTACTTAACACCAATCAATTCTATGGTGGTTTATTGAATAAAATTACAATTTGAGTAATTTGTTTGCTGGCGAAGCAAATTTCCCACCTCGGTGATTTTGACCGTAATTAAGTTGCAATCTTTAAATAAAGCATTAATATACATTTCTAATTTGCGAGGTTCTCATTGTTGTACAATGGTGCCGATTCTGTTGTACACCGAACTAAACTAACTAAACTATCACTAAAATTGCTTACTTTTTGCTATGAGAATCTTAGAGCTATTCTGCAAAAAAAAAACCTCTAAATTTAATAACAATTTTGACACAACTAAAATCGAGTTTGACAATCGTGACTCCGCGTGGTATAGTGCCTGTAGTATATTTGACCCAGTGTTAATATAATATCATTGACCCAGTGGCTTTAATTGGAACTAACGAAATCACTATGAAGTGACAGGCTTGTCATATTTTGTTCACCGACATCGCTGTAGTTACCGGGTCAAATATCTTTTAGAGCTGGAGGGGCGCAGGGAGGGGGCAGCTTCAACGTGTTTTATATGGAATGTAGGTACCTTTTTTTTGGTACCTTTTTTTTTTGGTATCTTTTTTTTTGTACCTTTTATTTGTACCTTTTTTGTACCTTTTTTTTTGTACTTTTTTTTTTTTGGTACCTACATGTTGAGTCATAGGGGTTTATGGGCTTTATAAGGGGGCCAAATTTTCATTATTTTTGCGATAGGACTCACCGTTTTCGAGATATATGCAAAAGAAAAGAAAAAAATACACTACTGTTTTTGCATCCGAAGTCAAGGTCTCGGTGTGAATTTTAGTTCATGTCAACTAATTTTATTCCACACCTTTTTAATCGCGATTAAACATAGTCTGATTTAGTTTGACAATTAAAATTTTAGGTGAAAACAGTCAAATTCAGAATAGCAAAATTGCCATTTTCACTAAACTAATAACTCCGTACAATCTTAGTCCTGTCAAACTAAAATATAGTTAAGTTGTGTCACTTTAGTCAATTTCAGAATGGGAAATCGTCGTTTGACAGGAATAAACTAAATTTTAGTGATTTTTAGACTAGTTTAGAGGCATTTGTGACAAGAGAATCGGCACCAATATCGAATAATGTTTGGCATTTTTACTAAGTTCGATAATAATGATTAAAAAAAAGAATTAAATAACGTAATTGTGATTATTTGTTGTATTGCATTTGTTTTTTATTATGGGCTTCTTACATCTTCTTTACTTATTAATTATTTAAACCTTAAGGGGGATGCGCTGAGGAAGCCCGCGAAATTCAAATTTTCTTGCGTTTTTTGCAATTTGCAGGTCAGTTGGTTGTATCTTGATTACAATATGCTATGCGACAATAAACAATATGTAAGTACTTACATAATTTTAACCACCAAAATCATCAATACATCTTTCTAAGTTAGATTTCCTACAGATTCGTCTAATTTCGCGTATCATATTTTAATACTGTATGGATCTATGGTCTGAAATAAAAATTTGAATTTCAATTTGAATTTGAATTTAATCAAGATACAACCTGACACTGACCTGCAAATTGCAAAAAACGCAAGAAAATTTCAATTTCGCGGGCTGCCTCAGCGCATCCCCTTTAACCTAAACCTTCGTAATAAATGAATTTACAACATATAAAATCTTTTATTACTTATATTCAGTCAGTTAAAATCACTATTAACTACAGATTTTCAGACAAAACTACTTTTGACCAAAGTGTTCAGTCAAAATTGATTTTGCCTGATTTTTTCAGTAAAAGTACTTTAGACCGATTAAGACTTTTGACTGTAACATATCGACTGGCACATGTAACAAAACATGCGAGAACAAACTACATAGGTACTTACATAACGCACCAACAAAGAGATAACACGATGAGTCAAATGGGTTCACTATAGGTCCAACTTTTGTTATAGTACGACACAAATTAGATGTAGCATCGGCAAAATTCGTAAAACCAATCAACATCCGAACTGAGTGCGCCTTCAACATCACCAATATTTATTACTGCTTTAGGCGAAAATGAGCTTTACGCAAACGCAATAACTTAAAACGTAGTCATATAAACAAATACATCTATCTATCTATATAAACCAAAAATACATCTATCTATCTATATATACAATCTGCCACGCTTAAATGGAATTGGGCTAGACACATCTGCCGCATGTCAGACGATCAATGGGCCAAACTTACGACCCATCGCGGCAGGCCGGATGCCCAGACGGAGATGGCGGGATGAGCTGGACTCCTTTAATTGGTCCTTGGCAGCTGACAGCTTGACAGCTTGGACAGAGAGAGGTGGAAAGAGAGTAGGCCGGAGGCCTTTGCCCAGCAGTTGGACAATAATTATCGAAATTCCCACGGGATAGGGAATAAAGAGGATTTATATTTTCACTTTAAAATTGGCTTCTTTGGCATGCAAGTAGGTAATTTTCCGTTCCGTTATACGAGTATATTCCGTTAGTATTATTAGGTTTTACGATTTTTTTATCCTCCAGCAATCATATATCAATTCGCGCGCCACTCCTCGGATCCTTTATAGCAGTGCGAGAAGACATTGTTTACCTAGATTATCACATAGGGTAGGTACTTTTAATCCCGGTAGTACGTTCGCGTGGGATACTTTCCGACATAAACGCAGGCAAAAGCTAGTTTAATGAAATTGAAAAAAATGAATGCAAATTTTCAAAATGCTACATCTAAGTTGTGTCGTACTGTAGCTAACTTCCACTATTATGGCACTAAATATACTTATTTAGTTTCATAATAGTGGAATTATATTCATTATAATATTGAACTGTTTAATTAATAAAATGTTTGAAAAGCGGTTGTCTCTTGGTAATTACACTAAGCGTGTTTCCCCTTTTTCTAATGATAGTTATTAATCATAAAAATGATAATACATAATAGGTACTACACGAGGCTAACGACCATTAAAAAAATATTGAACAATTTTCAAAGCAAATGAACTATTTATTTGAGTCCTGTGTAAAGCCTTTGACACGTCCCGCATCCTCGGGATTTTAGTTTGACCTAGTCAAAGTTACTCAAACTCAACATCAGACTACCCAATTTTAGCTATGTTGGTTTAGCTCGCAAGCCTAGCCAGACGTGGCCAAGGAGTATGAATTCTTTAAAACACAAAATAATAACACTACGGAGTACAAAGCGGGAGTACCACAAGGTTCTATTCTTGGTCCTTTTCTTTTCAAACCCACCTAAGTAGAGGTGTAGAGTTTTAATGGGTTGGTACTTACAACAGGGTTGAAGCAGGTCCCGATGACATTGCCCATAGCCTCAGCGAGTAGCGCGACGTTGGCAAGCGCGATGACGAACATGAGAAACCGGATCGGCTCCACAGGCTGACCGGATAGGAAGTACGACGGCACTGAGTACACGAAACTGTAGATTACCTGTTGAATAGACAAAAATGTGATTTATCTACACTACTTACTCGTATATGCTTTCAGAAGTAATTATTTTTCAATTTCTTAATATCTGAACGTCTCTACAAACAATCAAAAATGTTGGTCCTAACATACGCGTATGTAAGGCTGGAAGTTTGGGTTGATTGCGATAGACAACATATAGAGCTTACTTGCATAAAAGCAAAGCTCGTATCATATCTTTCACCGGGATTATTTATTATGTTTTTATCACGTCAACTCGGCTGAGTGGTGGTGACACACACTACATACGAGTATTACATTTTTTATTTCAAGTAGCAGAAACATGATATCATTATTAAAGTCGAATTAGGTTTTCCAAACCAAGCAATGCAAGATTATGACTGAAACTTGCCTCGTGTTTTCCTATCGGTAACTACTTTTACTTTCACTATTACGATGATGTTCCTATGCTTACCACTTTTTATAAAATAATATTTAAGCATAGTACAGTCAGCAACAAAAGTCGATTAACACTTGCAGTTTTTTAATCTTAATTACTAAGCGAAATATTTAATTCAAATCGGAACAGAAGTACTTAATAACATTGATCCATAAGTCATAACAGTTAAACGAAAAAAAAGCAGTTTACCGAAGCATTTTGTGTTAATTTAGATGATGTCAAAAAGTAGCAGTGTTAACCGACTTCGACCGTACTAGCAAGTAACATTTTTTGCAGTGTTATCGTTATTACCTCACTTAACCACCGTTTGATATGACCTTCAGACACACGAGTGCTATAAACCCTGTGACATTTTCCATTATCGTGCACGTGTTCCGCTCACGAGCTCGTTATATCCACAATTATGGCACACTATGATTTAATTACAGTAGTTTACCTGCATAGGCTTGCGGGTTACCGATGACGAGCAGTTCATTATGATTTAATTACAGAGCAAAGGTACAGTCAGGGAAATTAATTGTTTAACAGATTGTCACACTACTATGTCAATTTAAAGTGTTATTTATTTCATGACTGTCAAAGAATGTAATTTGTGATAAAAATTTATTAAGTACGACATATATTATTTGTTATTAAAATTATGAAAGTTCTTATCAAATGAGTGTTATTTTAATATGCATTGAACATGTATAAAACTTCTGACGAGCGCAAGTTCAAAATTGAGGTCACGGTACTGCTATGCTGGAAGGAGCAGACAAATTTCATACAAACTGCGTACTGCTAGTAGGACCCACGGCAGTTTTCCGGCAGGACTCGTCATCGGGCGGTCGCGTCCATTTGTATAGAACAAAATTGTGTTTCCCATTATTTACTAGACGGTGCTACTTTAAGTTCAGTACTAATTGAAGTACCTACCTAAGTATAAAACTCGCAGTAGATCCTCTGTTTTTTCCTGGTTTCAGGAGAGCTCCATGGCTTTCCTTCGTTAAATTGGGATGTTATGTGTATCTATCGATGTAGCTGGGTGTTCTTCAAAGAAAACATAAATACTAACTTGTGGAATCATCGATAGTCGATAAGTACGATAAAGAAGAAACACATAGTTTACCTGCAAAGGCATGCCAGTGATTAGACACGCTGCGTAGTACGTTTTCAGGTTGTACCAGTTGTTGAAATTCTCCTTCTTCAATACTGACATTTCGGTGGGTACTTGAAATAGAGGAAAATACATTATTAAACCACTGTTTTGTTCTACGAGCGAGCACATGTTTTATAATGACGCAAATACGAAAACAGGATATTTTGTTTTTATGCATGATGCCATTCTTTCATTTTGGACAACATTATCTTAAACATTGAAATTAACTAGTTTTATTTTTTTTTTCTTTTAGAATATATTAGAATATTTATTTGCCAGAAATGGTATGTTCACAAAGGTGTTCACTTGTGTTCTCTTCACTGGTGTTCTCTTCCTTGTAATTATGGCAAGGATGCATTATCCGGTACGGCTCTAATAATCCTTCCATATCCTAAGAGTGCACGCCATCCCTACCATTACACGCCCCCCACTCTAATCCTTGGTATGCAATGGTCTCTGTGGCCCCATGAAGCATAAAGGCTCCAGGGGCTAGTGTGAATCATTGGGTTCATTTGAGTAATCGAGTCTAGTCAAACAAACCACACTGGGGTCGGTGCTTTTCATTCATTCATTCTAAAATCTAGCTACATAGCACATCTTTTGTTTTTTGATAAAAACATAGAGAAAACCTAGGTACTATGGACAAAACTTAAGCATGCTCACTTAAAAAAATATTCCTGTGAGAGCGCAGCTAGTGACAAACGAACATTGTGCGATCGAAGAAAAGGTTTCTTAGTATGTTGGTACTGTAATCCACTGCTTTATTTCGGCGTATAGATACGCCGAAATAAAGCTAACAGTACAGTATAGACCTACATCATTGGATCGAATGAATGGATAGGTAACCATAGGACCATTTATTGGTGTAACGCTAGAATTTGGTAGTACCCACGGCTACACATCAAGCTATAAAGTTCCAGTTTACACTGACCTCTCATTGTAGGGAAATCTTATACAATGCGAGATCAGCTTATATGTATAGCTTGATCTGTAGGCGTACGTACCTTAGTAGGTACTTATAGACAATGTAGATAGGTGAAGCAGTGTGTAGCAATTGCAATATAAGTGTAAGTACTTACGTAATCGGTGGTTTTGCTTTGAAGGAAGTGTAAGTTTTTGCTTAGGTACCCCACTAATAAAATAATAACACCGTCCGGTAATAACAAAGTCTTAGAGGGGCATATTTCACGATGTCCGAATAGCCACTACTCACCGAACAAATTCAAAAATGTAAATGAATAAAAAAATGTATCAAGTAAGTTAATAGGAACTTAATCGTAGGTGGTGAAACAGGCCTTTAAGCTGTGCCTACCTACCTACATGTAGTAGAAGTAGCAAAAATAAACAAAAGTCATACAAGAAATATCTAACAAAAAGTATACATAGGTACCTTGACATGGTATGGTAACAACATTCTGACCGACCGACAGAAAACTGGCCCTGACCAATTGCAGATCGGACGGGACCGGTTGAAGCCCGGATCACACTGTCTTAGGAATACCTTGACCCTATATTGTAGGTGAACAAACGATAAGTGAGCCTTGTCAAAAATCTGATGGTCTTGACTCACGTTTTGAAAGTCTAACATTTATCGTTATTTATTTTTCACTTTTATACACAATTAGCGACCCACCCGCCCCTGCTTTGCACGGTGTTTGACCGAGATTTATGTATAATGTAAGTAATCGGATGAATACCTAAATTAGCTGTTTTACTTAACCGCTAGCTATTTTACAAAACAGCTCCCTTATGTAATCAGCTGAACAACGTTCAGCTAGATTGCCATTGCGTTACGTTTAACAAAACTGCTACCCACGTTTAGACGTAATGCGGAATGGCTTATCTGCATTCACAATAAGCATTTGGTGTGGCTCCTAATACCGAAGCGGTCGCAATAACTAATTGGTTTAGGTTAGGTTAGAACTGTGACCAACCGCACGCGAGCCGAGCGAGCGAAGCGAGCGATAGCGTGGCAGCGGCCGTTGAGCGCTGCATCCAAGTTGTTCACAGTTACTTGGCTATTTAGTATTTTTAGGACTGACTTTAATAATGTAAAGTCTTTAAATTGTCCATAAAACCACTGTTTTCATTGAGTTTTGGTCGTTTTCACTCATGTCACTCGTTTTTATTTATTTATGTTTCGGACGCCATTATTATTGTTATCACACAGAGCCACGGGCGACTAAATTTAGTACAAAATCTACAATCTTACTTTTCATTTCACACCGTTTTACATAATCCCTAATCGTTGACCCGCTGCATTGATAAATGCAATGCGTCTATGCAATTCTTTGTTAAATGTCATTTTGTAAAACAGCTAGCGGTTATATAAAACAGCGGATTCGACAATCCATCTCCACAATATAGATTGTGGTATTTATGGCAATTATTGCCTTAAGATACCTACTAACTAGCCAACCTTAACAACATAAGTAAAACAATCTGAATAGGTACTTAAGCGAAAATAAATATAATGCACAAAGATCATGTTGTTTTATTTACCTACTTGGTAGTTGTAGTAAAAGGATATACCTAATATTACAATACTTATTTAAATTTAAAAAGCGCAATTAGGTTAGAACAAAAAATATAAATACCTGTAATACTTTATAATAAGTTAAAATTACAGGAAGGTGGAGGTTAACATAAGTCCATTGAGTTAATTATAGGTTCTATGCGTGTGCGCAATCACATTTTCTCACTATTATTTTTCACAATAACGTCATGAAATAATGTCAACAATACTAATTCATTTAATAGGAAATAACAAGCTGATGATCGTAATTACTTAGTCGATATTTTTTGTTATCATTCTTTTACTTTGTTGTAGTCTACAGCATCTAGGATTCGAGTCAAGAATTTTCGCAATAGCGAATAGAGATGGCGAGGACGGGTTTTGAAAAGGGAGTAAGTGTACACATTTATCTACAGGGTCAAATTAAAATAGCTAGCGAAACTCCGCAGACGTGATGGTATTACATGATAAAACGAAAAATAAATTAATTTGTTTTAACACTAACAGCGGTTAATAAATGTGTAATTGATTGAAAGATTAATGTGTAATTGAGCCAAAAAAAAATCATCAAATCTTTTTTTTTGTCCTGTTTAGATATCCATATTTGATACTCATCACATCTGTGAAGTTTCGCTTTAAATTTGACCCTATAAAGGCACATAACCTGAAGAACAGATTTATATAGGTCTTGGATCTACTATAGGATCCTATTATCTGCCTAGCCTTATCCCAACTATGTTGGGGTCAGCTTCAAGTCTAACCGGATGCAGCTGAATACCGGTATTTTACATGAAGTGTTTGCTTTGCAGTTACTGGGTAACATGATACACCTTGGTAAAACTGGTTGTGACTACTCGTAACGACTGTCAAAAATCTAAAATGACTGCCGGGACCAACGGCTTATTGTGCTTTCTGAAGCACAGAGGCGTCTCGTTATGTAATTCATGGCTAACAGTTTGATAGGTACCTATTAAGGATACTTACCTACGCTAAATATTTTAAAAACAATAATTTAGCCAATGCAACTTTTTGCCATCATTTTTTTTTCTTTCGCCAGTAATGAATCTTAGATCATTATTAGAGGACTATCTAAGAAGTGCATACAAACAAAAACGTAGTCTCTAAACCGTAACCTACCAGAGATATGACGGTTACTACTTTGTTTTTCAGGCGTTACTTTATAGGAAAGCACTTTGAAAATAATATATTTATTGGTTTTCGATGACTATTAACTGTTCTTATCAACTTTATCGATTCTATGTTGTTATTGTTATCTAATGAGTATTCATTAGATGACAATAACAACAACAATTCATTTAGCTGTAAACGTATGTTTACAGCTAAATGAATTTTATGATTTGAGGTGCAAGCGGGCCTAAAAGTAGTTGTAAGTCAGCTGCCTCTTTGTTTGACTGTACATATTATTTAGGTCTACCTATTATTTATTTTAGTAGTTGATGTCAGATGAGCTTGTCTTTTATTAGGATGTTACATCACATTACAGACGTGCTCGTAGACAACGAAATTGGATACAGTGAAAAAGGTCACATGATAAAACAAGATTTTTTCTCTAGATATAAAGATAATTAATTAGGCTTTGTAGGAAATAACTTGATTTGCTAGTCCTGACATCCGCATTATATAATATCTAATTATATATGAATGAGTTTGTGAGTAGCGTTCTATTATGTAAAGAGCAATGGCTGTGTACCTAATTGAATTTGTCTCCTTGTGTTTGCTGGCAATTTAATATCCTTGTAACTACTTGGGTAGGTGTACTCGATTTTTTAACTATATTTTATAACGAGTGCATACTTTTTACAAGTTTTATATTAAATTGCTGCGTTTGTATGTGTTTTCAGTTACTCTCTTCTGTTTGTTATCCTTTTTTTTATATTGCTTTTCTTGCAAATAAAGATTCATAGAGTTACAAAGCATTTTATCAATATTCATTTCAAAAAATAAAAATGTGTGTTGCTAAACGCAAAACTCGAGAACGGCTGTACCAATTCGGCAAATATTTTTTTTCAAATATTCGTTAAAGTCTGAGAAAGGTTCTTATGAAGAGAAAAATTGGAAAAATTCAGGAAAACTGAAAGTGCATTTTCTATGGGAATTTTGTATGAATTATTGAAAGGGCAGGACAACGTCTGTCGGATCAGCTAGTAAATAAATAAAAAACAAAGATTAGGTTTACAACAGACCAACTGCAATGTCGGTCGTACTCGTATGCAATTTAAAGCAAAAAGAACAATTTATTTTCGAAGAAATATTAAAGTGCTGATATTTCCTCATAATCCGACACCACGAAAAAAAAGTCAGATAAAAAAAATATATTAATTATACACGTATGTTTTGCTTTATCACATTAATAAAAAATTACTTAGATAACACGCATTCAAGTTGGGGAGTGGGGGCTCGCTACGTCACTTCTTTTTATAAAATCCATCTACTAGGCGTGACGTCATGCCATATTTTAACTCAATGTATCGCCGTAATCTTTTGATTATGTAAAAAAAGAAAAAATATGTGTCCAATATTTTTTAATAAATCTAGGTAAATGCCGTCATTTTTTTGTCACAATTTTTTTTACTCATCATCCCTATTGTTGCGACAGAGCTCGTACATTCATTCATTCATTTTCTCTCACTATGAATCGGAATCTGAATAATTTTTGAAGCAAATTGCAAATCCATTGCTTCATACCTTCGAAAAATTTGTCTGCTCGACAACTTAAATAACGCAATGAATGTTGTTGAACTGTTAAAATGAAACCGATTCATATTGCTCGACAACTTAAATAACGCAATGAATGTTGTTGAACTGTTAAAATGAAACCGATTCATATTGCTCGACAACTTAAATAACGCAATGAATGTTGCTGAACTGTTAAAATGAAACCGATTCCGATTGATAGTGTGTTACGCAATTGCCCCGCAGATCGATATTATTTCTGTTGTGTGCTCGTGGCATACCTACAGCAGAAATAGTCGGCAGCTGCACATCGTGACTGTGACAAGAAGGCTTTCACTCAGCTTGATGCTGTGCTATGAGGACCCACAGCACAACGCTGATTACTATCAGTGGTCACCCGAAAACGACGTACGGAAACCAATTGTGGAACACTTACTTTTAAGTACAGCAGGCATGAGCGACGTATAACAGAGGTAGACGCTGCTGACCAGAAGGAAACTGAGGTTGCTCAGGGTCTTGGAGCCATCGTTGCCAGCTCGCTCGTATAACAACCCGAGGAGAACTCCGATCACCATGTGCATTAGTAACTTGAGATGAGATACTGTCTGTGGAAGAAGGAAGGTTGTTTAAGTATATAGTGATTTTAAAAGCAAAGGGCGTTGTTTAGGACCAAAATGTTGTCTTTGTGCCAGTATTTTTTTTTCTGTGTTAAGTTTACCTGAAACCTTAGTTAGAATCTTTCCAACTATTTTTAACCGACTTCTAAAAAAGGAGGAGGTTCTCAATTCGGATGTTTCTATTTTTTTTTTTTTTTTGTTTGTTCGCGCATAACTCCGTCGCATGCCAACCGATTTGAAAAAATATTTTTTTGTTGGAAAGGGTATACTTCCCAAATGGTCCCATTTTTGTCAAAATCCAGTTCTGATGATGAGATCCTGGAGAAATCGAAGGAACTCTTGAAATATTATAGGCACACCTATAGTGATTTGGGTATTTTTTATAGTAGCTCGTGTATTTGCTCTCGGAAAGCACCACTTGGTGAAGTGGAACTGATGATGAAGACCACAGATGGCTACCGGAATTACTCAATGATAAATATTTCACGGGTTGCGATTCGATTACTTTAATATGGTTGCTAAGCAATTTCCGCTCGTCACACAATGCGTGTGGTGAGTGGTTGTTGAGGAGTTCTCCTGGTTCTTACCAGCAGAACTCCTCAACAATTAACGTCCCAGCATCGGGAAAAGCAATATTTTGTAACATGTGATGAGCAATTGACATTGGACTATTGTAACTTATACAAATTATAAACAGACCCACTAAAAAGTGAAAAATAAAAACTTTTTTACAAAAAAATACAACCGACTTCCAAAAACAACACTACAAAGTGAAAAATAACTTTAATTTCGGAAGTCGGTGGCAAAAACAAAAATACATTTAATCAGACACCGACTTCCGAAATTAAAGTTATTTTTCACTTTGTAGTGTTGTTTTTGGAAGTCGGTTGTATTTTTTTGTAAAAAAGTTTTTATCGAATTTTAGCTTAGCATTGGGCACTCTGTAGCTTTTCATATTTTAGCTTTACAGGTAAAAAATAGCGAGTCGAATAATTTCAAAGGACCAAATCATTTCAAAAAGTTGTGATTGGTTGCTACGATCCGTTTAATTAGACTCAACGATGCCTTCGAGGGAAATCTAAGAAAAATAACAACCAAATTGAGCATACGAGTTTTTTTTTGTGTTTATAGGTTCATGTTTTATTTTTAAATTACTATAGTCAGTGACCTACTGTTTATGAATCGTAATAAAACTTGGGTTAAGTTCTGTTGTTTATTTATGACTTTATTATAGTTTTTCCATTATTTTATATAATTTAAATATATCAATAATAAATCTTTTATATATAATAAGTATAAGTCAATGAAGATCGTAATGATTGTGTACCTACTTAGGGAAAAAAAATAATAAGCCCACCGCTGTATCTTTACGTTGATGTCGTCGTGGGGCTTGCGCGCTCCTGACCTCAGCCGACCTCAGGTGTCTGTGTCGATCACATAAATCTAAATAATAAGGCACTTATTATTTAGATTTCTGTGGTGCCGATAGAGTTTTTTGCCAAAACAGGTCTAGGTTCGGAACCAGACCAAGAGAGATACATAAACCCGCAGGGCTACATGTGGCGAGCTATTGGCCAGTGTAGCGACTCCAGGGACCCTATCTTCCGGGAGAAGACTTGTTCCTCACCTCTGGCTTGCCTTTATTCTGCCACTGACCCAGCCACTGACCTTGGCCGGCTGGAGTGAACACTGACGAGGAACAGAGCTTCCACCTCTTTCTTTGTTTTAAGTACCTATTCAGTTCAATTCAATTTATTCAAGGTTTTACAATTTCATGATAATAACAATGAATACATAATCTGGTCAATAAAATACATGTACATACCTGAACTAGGTAATCCTGTGATTCAGGAACTATGTAAAATTAGTTAGAAATAAAACAGTAATGTACAGTTGGCAAACACAAAAAGTAAGACATAAATTGCATACGAATTAGTCAAGTGTACTACTCGTATAATATGTACCTACTTAATATAATTATGAAACAGTAATTAATTCACTACAGTTAATATTTTTTCTGTATCTTCGTACGTCAGATTTTGGAGAGTCTCCTGGAGAGTAATTTTGAGGATAGATGTTCGCTGCTGCATTTATTCTATTGTAGATTAGCGGACCAAGGAAAACATAAAATTTGGACGTGAATGCATGTTTCGTTTTCACTATTCGAGGACAAACTAATTCTTTCCGTCCTTTGTTAGTACAGATGTTCTATGTCACGAAGTCCGTTTGGCTATGAATGTTGTCAAGCGTGCACATGCACATTGTTTTTGTGTGCGTAACCTCGAGAGCGCTCAGTGTCGATCGGGACACGGTCCGGATCAGTAGTGTTTTTTGTTCGCGCCAAATTGTTTCACGGAGTAAGGTCAGCATGGCAACAAAACGAAGAAGAGTTGTCCATAGTGAGGTAATATTTATTTATACGTTTTCAATTAAAATTTTATACAAAGATACTTAATATAGTAATAGAAGTATTTATAAAATGAATGTTTTTTTTTTTGTGTTATAAAATGTTTATATTTCTTAATTATTTTGATTACATTTTGTTTTAGAATCGAAACATGATAGCTAGTGTTTATCATTTTCTGCGAGAAGAATATGAATTTACAAAATCATTCATGGAACCCAACTGTGATTTGTCTCATTTACGAGACATTACATGGCGTACAGCTGAAGATACGGGTGTTAGCCAAAAAACAGTTCAAAGAATATTAAAAGAAGAGAAGGAATTGCCATCCACTTCATCAAAATTCACTTCACCTATGAAGAAAAGGAGAATGCGAGATAATAAAGTGGGTATAGATAATTTTACAGCCGATGTGGTTCGCAGTACTGTACAAGATTTCCATATTGTCCACAAAGAAATTCCAACATTAGCTAAGTTAAGAACTGCATTGAATGAAAAAATCGGATTCGATAGTTGTTTAGAAACTGTTCGCAAGTTACTATTGAAATTAGGTTACAAGTGGCGCAAAACAGAGAACAACCGTAAAGTCTTGACGGAGCGTCATGAATAGTCATGCTCATGATATACAAATGTGGCGTTTAAAATAATTAAAAAAGATAACAGAGTACCGCTCTCAAAGTCGGCCCATTGTCTACACCGATGAGAGCTACGTCCTTTCGACACACGTGCGAAACAACACCTGGGCAAAAAAAAAGTAAAGCACTCCGTTTTTAAAAAAAATTAGCACAGGCACTCGCTTTATTTTATTGCACGCGGGAACCACGGATGGTTTTATTGAAAATGCTTCTTTGGTTTGGGCTGAACGACTACCGACGCAATCTACAAAGAAAGCCGATATGCAGCAATGGCTCAGGGATAAGGGTATAGCATTTGATGAATCTCTTCATAAATTGGAATTGTACTATAATAAAGAACTACAAAGCCCAACACGTAATCTACAAGATTGACGATTTTATAAAGCGCAAGGGTTTTGATGTCTTACGCCTTCCCCCCCCCCCCCCCTATCACCCAGAATTAAATGCGATTGAAAATATTTGGGGGATCGTTAAAAATTACGTCGCTT
Source organism: Cosmia pyralina (assembly GCA_946251885.1). Taxonomy (NCBI): domain Eukaryota; kingdom Metazoa; phylum Arthropoda; class Insecta; order Lepidoptera; family Noctuidae; genus Cosmia; species Cosmia pyralina. Next base: position 23,095,789 of record OX276346.1, read on the forward strand.
CTAAAAATATCGAGCAAAACATGACGAATACGGAAAGACTGATCAATGAAAGTTTGGGCGAAGTTAGCAGTGAAATGTGGCAGAAAACTTGTGATCATGTTGAAAAAATTGAAAAAGACTACTTGAAATATTTTGATCTCGATTTTGAATTGATAATCAATGTACAAGATGATTCTGACGACAGCAAAACGGAATCGGAAATCGAAAATTTATTTGATAGTGATTGAAAATACTGAATAGTCCTACTTGTTTCGTTTCCATTCTGTAATACCAAAGCTTAATTAAATGCCTACATCTTCTTAATAATTTTGTATTTATTGCAACCTAATCTAATTTATTTACAAAAAGTACATATACTTTTAAAACCAAAATTTTATTTCGATTATTAAATCTCGACTTGAATATATATCAGATTTCTTTGCTAACGTTACCCACTTTTACACACACAAGCGCGCTTGTCGGGATACGTCACTACTACAATCAAAGAAGAACGAACTTCGTGAAATAGAATATCTGTACATTCAGTGCTTTAAGGAAGGGATGCGTGCTGTTTTAATACTAAATTCAATACAAACAATTGGCGGACTGTTAGTACTTTACGAGCACTATAGAAAAGGTTAGTGGGAAAAACTAAAAGGCGGAAAGTGGATACTTTGAGAACTGCTCTCTGTGCTCTTTCGGTGGTGAGTAATTATGTTTTTCCCGCTCCACCCCAAGAAGTGATGCAGTAAGTTAATATTGACTGACAAAGAGCAAGGTTAGCTTGTCTAATTGTTTTCGGGTCTACAATATTGCGTATCTTTTTGAAAACAAATATTAACTTACGAATCCTGATAGTTATGGCCTCAATATGATATTTAAATGAGAGAGTTTCATCTGTTATGATCCCTAAGTATTTTATTTTACTTGTGATTTTAATTTCGGGGCATGTAAGTACATTGGACATTAGAGGGGTCTCTACAATGATGAGCGTGCAGTTTTATTGGCCGCCTTGAGTGACGTTTCGTAAGAGCCAACGTGCTCGGAGGAAGGAAGTATTCCAGTAAGATGCTGGTAGGGATCTTGACCGTACTTCCGGTATTGTCCTCATAGCCGTGGAATAGTCTACACTCCACAAGCACCTCAGGACATGTTGCCCGCTTGTCACTACGTCACTATGCGCTAGCGAACGTTTCCGGGGGCCCATTATTGAGTGTACAAGTCACCCCGTGCCATTTTATCTGTGTATATTATAAAACATTGGTCAGGTAGGGGACATAGTTCTTCCATAGTTCAAGGAAGGTAACCAATCCACTATAGCCACCCAAACCCCTAGCCCAATATGTGTTGTTTCCGTGTTCTGCACTAATCCTGCACAAAATGGGGGTTGAGTTATGACGTCTCACGTCATAACTGTGCTTCCAACTATTTCTGTTTTGTGCTCGTGATTAATACGTAGATCTATTTTGTTTTATTTTTCTGTTTGTATTACTCGAGTTAATTAGGTACCTTTTTGTATGCATGTGTTTCTGTGACAATAAACTTATTTTCTTTCTTTCTAACATTATAATTATATATTTTAGTGATATTTATTTTAGAAGTAGGTATATTATGAATGTAAGTATATCCTCATACTGTATGTTTATATTTAAATCAGTGAATATTGTTTAAATTTTATGTATTTACACACGATGTCTACATCTCTTTATTACTTTTCTATAGCAGGTATGCTGGAAGAGATTTCTTTAGAAATAAGCATCATCTTTGTAAGTATTTTCTGTTTTTAACTGACTTCAAAAAGGAGGAGGTTCTCAATTCGTCGAACCTTTTTTTTTAATTTTTTTTTATGTATCTTCCCCGATTACTCGAAGATGGCTAGACCGATTTGGTTTTTTTTTTTGTTTTATTCGAGAGGGTTGGTCAGTTGGTCCCATATAAAATTGATTAACTTTGCTTGGGTAGTTTTTGAGTTAGCTTCAATAATACGTATTTTTTCCCCACTTTTATATGGATGATGTTCTAGTTTGTTTTGCAGGTAGTGGTATTAGAATTTGTGTGGGGTAGGTACATGGAGAAAAGAATAAAGGGTAGCTATTACAAATAAAAAGTGAAAAATAAAAACTTTTTTACAAAAAAATACAACCGACTTCCAAAAACAACACTACAAAGTGAAAAATAACTTTAATTTCGGAAGTCGGTGGCAAAAACCGGAAATACATTTAACTAGACACCGACTTCCGAAATTAAAGTTATTTTTCACTTTGTAGTGTTGTTTTTGGAAGTCGGTTGTATTTTTTTCTTCTTGTCTGTATATAAGCGTGAACATAAACTGTTAAATAAAAAATAAAATGATACCTCTTAATTGTCCAATTAAGGGGTATTTCAATATAGAAGTAATTATCAAGAAACTTGATTGATCGACGGCGTACATGTTTCACTGCACGTTTGCCACATATGAACATAAAAATTACATAATGTGGAATTTTTACTTAAATTCGTCTACTTTCATATAAATTGTACCTAAGTACCCTTTTTGTGATAAAGCAGTTAACAATAAATTATCGCCTGTAAATAACTCTAATGATTAGTGGTCCAATTAGTTTTAATAAGTATATTCATTTAAAACAATTCAAGTACGCGGAAATACGAGTAGGTCTGTTTCCGTCAAATTATACTTATCATTAAAATTATAAATTACAAAGATATGTTGCGTGTTATTATTAAAGTTTACTGTGCGACATTTTGACCATTTTTCCTTGAGGAATATCAAAAAGTCATGGGTGGCTAGTGGCTAAGTTCAAAGTAGGCAAATAATCATCCAACTGAAGCGCGCGTTGGCCCGAGGCGATGGGAAGTGTCTCGTGCTGTCGAATTAAAGAAATAGTTCCTGGACTTAGGACTATGGTACCTACCTAATTACTGTAGACGACTTCCGAAATATTTTTTTATAAAATATTTATTTCATATGAGCTATTCACATATTCTCAATACCTCACCCTGTATAGTCTCTATTACAAAGTGGCAAAATGTGAGTGTACTATAGGTACACCCCTGCCCATTCGGAGAAACAAGTCGTGATGTCCATACCTCGCGGTATGAGACTGTAAAGGTTTTATGCAGAATTTCAACGAAGCTATTTAGCCGACGTTCGCACGGACGTTAAAATATCGCGGCAGGATTTTATCGCTCACTGGATTTTCAACTCTCGTTGTTGAGACGAGTGTTGAGAATCCAACAGAGTGCATTCTAGCGCGTCGAAAAAACACTGTTGGATTTTCAACTCTCGGAGCTAAGCAGTGTTGAAAATCCAGTAGGTACGCGAAATAAAATCGCCGCGATATTTTTACGTCCGTGCGATATTGTTACCGACATATTTAAACAGCAATGTTTATTTGTCGTTTATGTTAGCACTTGGCAGGAGATGCACGTGGCTAAATAGACCGTAAAAGCAACGCAAATAACGTTACGAAAAGTTAATAGGTACTCGTGGTACGTATGTAGCTCTTACGACATTACTCAACAGGAAAAGGGCTATAAGATGGGTTCATAGGGTCCACAGGTAGGATATTATAAATAGATATTATCATTTACGGGATAGGTGACGAAACCGTTGTCACCTATCCCGCAATATTTGAAGACTAAGGTTTGCAACCAGTGCATCCTGCCCGTTATGACATACGGTGCTAAACCGTGGACACTGACGTTCGGGCTGGTCCACAAATTCAAGGTCGCTCAGCGCGCTATGGAGCGGGCTATGCTCGGAGTTTCTTTGAAGGATAAAATCAGGAATGAAGTTATCTGGAAAAGAACCGGAGTAACCGACATAGCTTTAAAAGTAAGCAAACTGAAGTGGCAGTGGGCTGGCCATGTTTGTCGAAGGACCGATGGCCAGACGATGACGATGACGATGGATGTAGCAGACGGGTTCTGGAGTGGAGACCGCGTATCGGTAAGAATACTGTGGGACGCCCCCTAGCTAGATGTACCGACGACCTGAAGAAAGTGGCTGGGACAGACTGGTTGCGGAAGGCGGAGGACAGGGTGTTGTGGCGCAACCTTGGAGAGGCTTATGTCCAGCATTGGACTGCCATTGGCTGAGTTGATTGATTATTATCATTTAAGGTGATTGCGCTGAGACACCCGCGAAATTCAAATTTTCTTGCGTTTATTTGCAATTTTCAGGTCAGTGTCAAGTGTAATACATTCTCCAAGTTAGATTTCCTCCGGATTGGTCTGATTTCTGAAATCAGAAGATGAATCGAAGAATCGTATTTCATGTATTGATGATTTTTATGCTTAAAATTATGTAAATACATAATTGTTAAAGTCGTGAATCATACTCGTAGGTAACACTCAAGAAAAATCGACGAACGGCCAGCCTTTCCAATTTCGAAACAATTTTGCTTGCAAGCTGCAATTGTAAGACATACAAAGGGACCATGGGGCAGGGTGAACCAGTGTATACAAAAACCAGCCAAGTGCGAGTCGGACTCGCGCACGAAGTGTTCCGTACCATTACCTATAAAAACGGCAAAAAATCATGTTTGTTGTAGGTATGGGAGCCCCTTAAATATTTATTTTATTCTGTTTTTAAGTATTTATTGTTATAGCGGCAATAGAAATACATTATCAGTGAAAATTTCAACTGTCTAACTATCACGGTTCATGAGATACAGCCTGGTGACAGACGGACGGACCCGTAGTAATAGGGGCCCGTTTTACCCTTTGGGTACGGAACCCTAAAAAGCAACTTTAAGGTGTAAAGTCATCCGTTTTATCGATGCATGTATGCATGTCTAGGATCTGGGGCCATAGATAAAGAAATATTACTTCGTGTAGATGTGAAACTGCTGCCACAACACAACGACAGTATAATGGAGGCGTTTGATCCTTCTGAACCAGTAGGATTGTACCGGGCTTAGATACTTATTATTGACTAAGTACCTAGATTAAAAATCATACTAAGAATCACATTAATAAAAGCGTAACTTTGAACCTACAGTTTTGCTACTAACTTCAGTCAGTCAATGTTTCTTTCTATTATGTCTTTTTCTACGGTTGTGGGCACAAGGACAAACAATTAAAAAATAAATGTCGGGAGGTGTCGTGGGACACCCGCACCCTAATTGCGTAACACATTATCAATCGGAGTTGGTTTCATTTTGACAGTTCAACAACATTCATTGCGTTATTTATGTTGTCGAGCAGACAAATTTTTCGAACATATGAAGCAATGGATTAGCAATTTGTTTCAAAATGATTCAAACTCCGATCGATAATCTGTTACGCAATTAGGGTGCCGGTTGGAACGAAGTTCCTCGCTGTATGTTATGTACAGCGCCATCTAGTATGGTCTCAAGTTTCAAGTGTCAAAAATGTTTGTTTTTTAATACAGCATAGCAGAGCAGAGCGAGAGTATAGTTTCAGCTTTCTAAAAACAAAAACTTTTGACACTTGAAACATATCAAGCTATACATTTCCAGCATCAGCTGGCCTATGGAAATCCTATACAATGCGAAATCAGCTTATACTGGAAATGTATCTATGTGTACGTAGTACATAGTGACTCAATGTGTGTACGTCACATTTTCTGCCAGACTCGTACCCCCCGAATAGATAAAACCTCTTTTAGCTTTTCTGTGCTCGTACCACAAGCCGCGTTAAATAAAAGAACTTCGTTCCAAAAAAACTTACCCAGTCTCTATATTGCTGCATTATACACCGTTGGAACAGTTTGCCGAATTTGTATAATTCGTGAGGTGGATTGATGATAATGGAGGTTTTTCCAAGAGATATCACTTCACTCAATCTTTCGGGGACCGGCAGAATTGCTGGCTTCTCTATCCATTCGTGGTTTGAACATTTCTCTGCTAGGAACTCGTTGAATTTTCCGTATTCACCCGTCGCTATTTCTAAAACTGAAGAAATATTGATTGAGGATATTAGTTGGCATTGGTAAATGAATGAATTAACATTCAATAATAAATATTTGTTATTACTTCTACTATAGCTTATAGGTATAATGAATACATCATTTAAAAAGGGAGGTAAATAGGTATACCTACCTATATGGTAACCTACAAGCGAATACTAAATATTTCATCAACATAATCTGCCTAGCCTTTTCCCAACTATGTTGTGGTCAGCTTGTAGTCTAACCGGGTACTGTATTTTACATGCTCATCCATCCATGGATCGACCTCGGCAAGTGTACACACGGCTACACATCAAACTATATAATAGGTCTTTACCTATGAAATTGCCGTTTTGTATGAAAAAATTTAAACGAATTTTTTTCATGCATTTTTTATTTGTATTAATCGAAGTAATCACCCATGCAATCAATGCATCTTTGCCAACGCAGTGGCAGTATATTGATGCCCTTTTTAAAGAAATCAGCTGGACGGGAGGCAACAAATTCTTCAAAGGCATTTTGTACTGCCTCTCGGGTATTGAATTTTTTTCCCGCCAAGAAGTTATCCAAATTCTGGAAAAAGTAGTAGTCTGTAGGCGCAAGGTCTGGTGAGTAGGGCGGATGACGGAGAGCTTCCAACCCCAGTTCTTGCAACTTGGAGACCGTCTGCTGTGCAGTATGAGGTCGCGCGTTGTCGTGCAGGAGCAGCGGAGACGAGCGATTGACCAATGCTGGTTGGAGATGTGCCAGCTTCTCCATCATTGTGTTCAGTTCTTCACAGTACACATCTGAAGTAATGCTCACCCCGTTTGGTAAGAAGCTGTGATGAATCACACCGGCGCTAGACCACCAAACAGTGACCATCACTTTTCTAGGGGTAAGTTTTCGTTTAGGGCATTGTTTAGGTGCTGAACCAGGATCCAACCAACTTGCTGAGCGCTTGCGGTTATCAAACAGAATCCATTTTTCATCGCAGGTAACAATGCGGTTCAAAATTCCTTCATTTGTGTGTCTGTTGAGCAGTGCAAGGCACGTCTCGACGCGTACTTCGCGCTGGCGATCATTGAGTTCGTGGGGCACCCATTTGTTAAGCTTTTTTACCTTGCCAATTTGACGCAAATGGACCTATATTGTTTTGACGCTAACGTCAAAAGCTGCTGCTAATTCAGCCGTAGATTGTGTATCTCAGCTTCCACAATCGCCTTTAATTCGTCATTGTCGACCAAAGTCTTCGGACGACCGCGAGGTTCATTTTTCGGGTCGAAATTTCCAGAACGGAAGCGAGCAAACCAATAACAAGTGATGCGTTGGTTTGTAGTGTTAGCTCCGTAAACGTCGTTGATGTTGCGTGCCGCTTGTGCCGCGTTGCTGCCACGACGGTACTCATATTCCATAATTACTCGAATTTTTAACGTATCCATGATGACGAAAAAGATTGAAATGCGATGAAAATGTAACACTAATCAATAAACAAATGACTACTTTTGGAAAAAAAAATCCATGTTTTTAAAATAAAATTAATTTGAAATTAGAATTCTTAGCCAAACAAAAATTATTTTGATTTGAAATGGCCAGTACTGCAGAACGGCAATTTCATAGGTAAAGACCTAATATATCCAGTTTACACTGACCTCTCACTGTGAGGAAATCCTATACAATGCGAGATCAGCTTAAACTGGAAATGTACTGCTTGATCTGTAGCCGTGCGTACGATCCTTCTCTAGTTGATAAAATTTATAATGATTTATAAACGTTGTGTAAAGGCATGAATTTAAAATTATGTGCGTCGTTGCGTAACATACATAAAATGACAATTGATCGCAATGGGTTTCATTTTGACAGTTCACCCATTTGTAAACTTATGAAGCAATGGATTAGCAATATCCTTCAAAACTCTCGGATTGTGACTGAAAGTGTGTTATGCCAAACGCGAGTTGTGCTGCCAACTAGCGATAGCGTCACCATTGAGAAAAAAATATAAGTGTGGAGATATTATGGAATAGTTTGAAATTTCCTATGCTCACATTTTTAGTCAGATGAGGTAGAAATTTTTGTATAAAAAAAGCAACACTCAGTCGACGTTCGCACGGACGTAAAAATATCGCGGCGATTTTATTTCGCGCACTGAATTTTCAACGCTCTGCTTAGCCCCGAGAATTGAAAACGCAACAGTGTGTTTTTTCGATGCGCTAGAATGCACTCTGTTGTTGTTAAGTTGGATTCTCAACGCTCGGCTCAACAACGAGAGTTGAAATTCCAGTGCGCGATAAAATCCCGCCGCGATATTTTTACGTCAGTGCGAACGTCGTCGTTGGCTAAATCTCCTAGGTTCAAAGCCTTAGCAATTAACGCCAAAAACGAATTGTACAACATCTGACTAAAATGTGAGCAAAGGAAATTTCAAAATATTCCATATCTCCAGACTTATGATTTTTTTCTCAATGATGGCGCTAGTTGGCAGCACTACTTGCCTTCAATTTCAATTCTTGAAAACTAATTAACTTCATGAAGTGAATTCGTTATATTTAATGAAATTCTCTTGTCAGTGTAGTAATATTTCTCTTTGGTGGAACTACAGGACCACCAATAACATATCTAACCAAAAGTTTGAAATAATGCTCAAAGTAAGTAAGTACCTACCTACAATGACGTATTTGCCTACCTACTCGTATTTCAGTTTGTATTAGGTACTAACAAAAGTTTGGCTTAACAAAAAAGTATGTTAACCTTTGTGTCATCCAGTATGAATAATTATTATACACGGTTAATTTTAGGTCGTTCTAGAACTGAAAGCCATGAACTCAATCATCGAAACCGAATCGATTGGAACTATTATTTTCAAAAAGTAACAATAAAAAAATCACGAAATTTTTTTTTTGTGCGAAATAATGAGAACTCGAAGTAACGCTTCCTTGCGATCAATGCATATGTGTGTGTAAAACGTATCGATAAACGGCAACACATGCGGACGGTACTGTGGAGGTTTGATGCTTTGATCAAGCTTTGACAATATTATACTGGCTGACATTCAATCATTCAAATATGGAATGTCTTCTAGCAAGAAAACGATTCTCGTTTTCTTAATAGGATGACAGATAGATTCTGGTGAGGGCTCCGCGTAGAATCAATTTAGTTAAGGAGGGTGATTTATAATTGATCTGAAGCTTAAAATACAGAGAGCATCAGCTCCATATAACTAGAGTCCCTCTCGTATTATTTAGTAGTTCAGTAAATCTCCTACTGTGAGGTTCGAGCCCTCACAGTACCCATTGAAAAATCCATTCATCGATCAGACAGCATGATCCGTAAGCCACGCCCCCGACCCCTTACCCCACGCTTACAGTCTAGCCGACCGCCCTTCCTTGTTCCGTACGATCTTGCGTTTATGGATGAAATAGTGGAAGCGCTCTCGAATGACAGAAAAAAAGTGATAAATTTATAACTACTATAATTAAATGTCTTAAAAAAACAATAACAATGCCAATAGTAACTAATACTCGTTACCATTGGCATTGTTATTGTTTTTTTAAGATTATTCGTCTTGTGTTTCGGCTTTTGAACAATGTAAAATTAACCGTGTATTATGCTAATTATTAATATTGTTTTTAATAAACGCCTAAATTTAACTTTTCTGACGAGGTTGTAATATAAATAATACCTGTGAGTTATAAGTAGCCGATTTAAATAAAATTAAGTGCCAGATTAATTAATAAAATAACAATAGTTGAATGAATAGTTTACATAGTAATGTAAGCGAGGAATGCAAAATGATTGATGAACTATTCATTCAGTGATTTAACAATAAGTTATGGGTGGATTGATCCATGCATACGTAACGACTTTATAATACTACACACTGGATATAAAAGCATGATAAAAAAGTGCTTGTTCGATTAATGTACAAGTCTCGTTGATAAAATTTTTAAACTAAAGCGTTGTTCACCGTGACATGCATAAAGTCATTCTTTAGGTACTTAGGGATAGCGAATGGGTCCATTTTTGACATTCAGAAATTATCTAAAAAATAGACACAACTTAAAACATTCACGACATTGCAACGACCGCGTTGAATAAGATTTGCATATAATATGTTATATGGAGATAAAGAATTATTTTATTATTTTTATGACGTCTGTTTCTAGCGAATAAATTCGCTTTAATTAGGTACGATGTCTTAAATACAGGCCATTAATATTGTGAGTGTAATCTACCATTATTATTAAGTATGCATGTGTTATTTACAAAATAATAGAATGTTCTAACTTTTAAATGCAGGGCCTGTTTGAAACAAAGGCTCTACTTAATCGTAAGGTTTTGACGCTACCCGCTCACACGAGCGCGGTGTGAATCGGGTCCGTGGAGTCATTTTACCTAATATTGTACGTGGTATGAGTTCTATACCAAGAAAATATTTTTTTATTATTACTTAATAGTGCTGGAACAACGTTAATAATAAAAAAATATTTTCTTGGTATAGAACTCATACCACGTACAATATTAGGTAAAATGATTCCACGGACCCGATTTACACCGCGCTCGTGTGAGCGGAGTATTTTATTTTCAAACTTTTGGGCATTGTAAGCTACCGGAATTGTGTATTTGGGTATAAGGACCAGCTAAGCCTCAAGCCTGAAGCCTACCCTTGAACATCGTAGCCGAACTTCTTATTTGTTTTCCAAAATTACTGAGGAATGATGATATCCTAGTCCTGGGATGGCGAACCAACGGTACGCGTGCCTTTTGGTGGCACGTGACAAAATAATTTAGACATGGCAGTAATTAATAATATTAATTATTTTAGTTAAAAAACTAAAATATGACATCGAAAAATTCCTCCGCATCGTTGTCGACTGGTAAAGTACACAAGAGGCTGGCGGCATTGCCACGTTGTATGGCAATGCTAAGCCTCTGGCCAAGGTAAAAGCCAGCCCTTGGGTTACGGGAAGTGTCAACCAGCCGCTTGGAGATATTGTTGAAAAAATAATTAATTTCCATATTTTAGTTTTTTAATAGTTTTAGTTATGTTAGGATATAATTTGTTATGTTTATATTACATTTCAATAAATTTTAGTTAAATTGTTGATCTACCTACTTTTACTTTACAACTATTGTTTATTTTTATTTTATTGCTTTAGTAGGTATAATAAATGTTGGAATGCCGACGTCTCGTCTCGGAGGTGGGCGCTAATGGCGACAACAAAGTATTTAGAGTTCCGTACCAAAGGGTGAAACGGGACCCTATTACTAAGACTTCGCTGTCCGTCCGTCTGTCTGTCCGTCTGTCACCAGGCCAGATAGGCCGGCAGCGGGGCGGTCGGGGGCGTCTCATGTATAGACAGTTGAAATTTTCACAGACGATGATTTCTGTTGCCGCCATAAGAACAAATACTAAGAAACAGAATAAAATAAATATTTCAACTAATGTAGCTGTTAACGAACACTAAAAATTTATTAACCTGTTTTTTGTTCCAATAAAACATTTGGTTTGATTTTTATTAACATAAAATCTGAGCGCGATATTTTCATCTACTTATGCCTGTGAGTCGAACCGTTTGTCAGATGATTCCAATTCAGCTTGCATTCTGCTAAAAGTAATAAACTATGAACCTGATTGTTAGCTTTTTATATAGCTTTTTGTTGTAATGTAACTAAATATTGTTGATTGAGTGAACCGAATTCCGGTGTTGTAAATACTGTTTCCGGTTAGAGAACGGAAATCGATTGCAAGCTAATTAAAATAATATTTAATATTTTATTTCCGGAAGTTGCTTGGCACGCCACCTATTTGCAGTTTTTTAGATGTAGAAAGTTTTATAAGCACATTGGCAGTACATTTTCAAAGTCAGTTTCGTGTAGAATAAAGAGCTATAACGATACGCTGCTCGTTTTCTTGTCCCAATCCGTTCTGGTTTCTTATATGATATAAGTTGTTTGGCATTTAATTTGCAAGAGCAGAAGTTGCACTAATTTGTTATTTCAAATAAATAATGTGGTGAGATGTTGATAGCCTTCTTCTGTTTGCAAATAAAGAGTATAGTTGCCGGCACGAGTCGTGCGTGAGCACAAATTCTGTAACTGCCCTCGTCAGTGTGTTCTTGTATTCTGTTTACTAGACGTATCTAAATATGCTTGATAATAATAGGTCTTTACCGATGAAATTGCCGTTTTGTATGAAAAAATTTAAACGAATTTTTTTCATGCATTTTTTATTTGTATTAATCGAAGTAATCACCCATGCAATCAATGCATCTTTGCCAACGCAGTGGCAGTTTATTGATGCCCTTCATAAAGAAATCAGCTGGACGGGAGGAAACAAATTCTTCAAAGGCATTTTGTACTGCCTCTCGGGTATTGAATTTTTTCCCGCCAAGAAGTTATCCAAATTCTGGAAAAAGTAGTAGTCTGTAGGCGCAATGTTTGGTGAGTAGGGCGGATGACGGAGAGCTTCCAACCCCAGTTCTTGCAACTTGGAGACCGTCTGCTGTGCAGTATGAGGTCGCGCGTTGTCGTGCAGGAGCAGCGGAGACGAGCGATTGACCAATGCTGGTTGGAGATGTGCCAGCTTCTCCATCATTGTGTTCAGTTCTTCACAGTACACATCTGAAGTAATGCTCACCCCGTTTGGTAAGAAGCTGTGATGAATCACACCGGCGCTAGACCACCAAACAGTGACCATCACTTTTCTAGGGGTAAGTTTTCGTTTAGGGCATTGTTTAGGTGCTGAACCAGGATCCAACCAACTTGCTGAGCGCTTGCGGTTATCAAACAGAATCCATTTTTCATCGCAATGCGGTTCAAAATTCCTTCATTTGTGTGTTTGTTGAGCAGTGCAAGGCACGTCTCGACGCGTACTTCGCGCTGGCGATCATTGAGTTCGTGGGGCACCCATTTGTCAAGCTTTTTTACCTTGCCAATTTGACGCAAATGGACCAATATTGTTTTGACGCTAACGTCGAAAGCTGCTGCTAATTCAGCCGTAGATTGTGTATCATCAGCTTCCACAATCGCCTTTAATTCGTCATTGTCGATCAAAGTCTTCGGACGACCGCGAGGTTAAATTTTCAGGTCGAAATTTCCAGAACGGAAGCGAGCAAACCAATAACAAGTGGTGCGTTGGTTTGTAGTGTTAGCTCCGTAAACGTCGTTGATGTTGCGTGCCGCTTGTGCCGCGTTGCTGCCAAGACGGTACTCATACGAGTATTCCATAATTACTCGAATTTTTAACGTATCCATGATGACGAAAAAGATTGAAATGCGATGAAAATGTAACACTAATCAATAAACAAATTAATTTGGAATTAGAATTATTAGCCAAACAAAAATTATTTTGATTTGAAATGGCCAGTACTGCAGAACGGCAATTTCATAGGTAAAGACCTAATATATGTATTAATTTCATTGCTCCCGCCCGTGTGCAACCTGCCGTGAATCCGTGATAGGAAATAAGATTCGTAGGTTCGTAGGCAGTTTGTGCTCACGTCTCGTGCCGGCAACTTTATGTATTATTGTGAAAGTATTTAGTTTTTTCCAGTAGTTACTAAGTCAAGATTGTTTGTTGGCACATCATGGCCACATTAGATATTAAAAAAAAAATACACGTAGATGTACCTAAGTACAGAGGTTCGCCATCCCTGTCCTAGTCTATATTCCTTTGTTAGACCTTAGTTTCAAGGACCAAGCTAAGCCTGGCTAAGTAATAACAGCCGTACGGGTCGATCCATCAGGTTAAGCTACGCTTGCCGAAGTTGATCCGTGGATGGGTGACCATTTTTACCTCTCCTTCCGTGCCTCGGAAAGCACGTTATGCCGTTGGTTCCGGGTGTCATTCGTGGATCTTTGACACTCGTTACGGGTCTGTGTAATGGTGTAACCAGTCTTACCAAGAGGTACCCTATTACCCAGTTACTGGGTTGTGGATGTCAGACAGTCGTCCCACGTAAAATACTGGTATTCAGCTTCATCCGTTTAAACTAGAAACCGACCCCAATATAGTTGGGGAAAGGCTAGACAAATTGAATTTTGTTTTCGACACAAACATAATCAATTTTCATGTTCATTTCGGACATCCAAATATACTTACAGTAGTCAGCTGGGTTGTGGTACATTGGACACTGCAGACCGACGGATGCTAGGTAGGGCACCGTGTTCTCGCTAGGACCTTGGTATATGCAAAAACCCTCTGCGAGCATGTACACCTGCGTTGGACAAAATAAAATTGGACATAAGCAAGGGTAATCATGAATGTACAAGCATAGATATAAGAAAGAATGTAAGTGTATGTACTTACGAGTATCAGAAATTGTATTTCATTATCGCTATAGTAACCGGTGGTTTATTTCTTTATGTAGATCGGTTACTCACTTATTTTTTCCATATTAATTTCAATTTAAACTTCTTATTGTGAAGTTTTTTTTGAACATTTTTTTTTTTATAAAAGTGCTTTGCAATTACAAATCTAGTTTGCAGTTTTTACATAATCTGAGACATGTTATTATTTTGAAAAAAAAACTCGATTAAATACATAAATTAAGCTTGATTGGGCTGGGACTTTAGTTCAAGCCGGTTTTTCCCCTAAATATCGAACTGTAATTTTTATGAATCGATTGATTAAAAAAACGGGGCTAATATAATTGTTTGCAGGTAAAATAAATAAGTAACCTTGGTATTTTTAACTGACCTCGCGCTAAGCTCGTGAGGAGCTCGTGCCTAAGTAATAACAGCCGCAAGGGTCGATCCATCAGGTTAAGCTACGCTTTCCGGGGTCGGTCCGTGGATGGGTGACCATCTTTACATACTGAGACAACATAGTTGGGAAAAGGCTAGGCAGATTTTTTTTGACATGCCTTTACCACGTTTTTTATCACGCTGAATAGACAGCACTCATTGGTCTAGTGGTCGCAAGCGCTACTGCTGCATGAGGTCCTGGGTTCGAACCCCGGGTCAGGCAAAGTGTTATTGGGTTTTTCCATCAGGAATTTCTCAGTATCAGGCCGGAGTCTGGATTGTGCCCGGTTGACGGCAACAGGCTTGCCCTCCATTATACGGGACATAACTGGCAAAATGTGTGGGTGTACTATAGATAGGTACAGCTCCGCCTAGCCCTTCGAGCATAGATATAAGAAATAAGATTTACAAGAAACCACTGAACAACACGGCATTCTTATATTATAATTTTTCACGATCTCAGTCGAAAGCGCACTAGTTCGCGGAGACGGCCATTTGACTATGAATGGTTCATACTGATCTCGTCGCGCGGACACAGACACGCCCCCTTGCCACTTCTCCTGTTTTTTATATTTCTATGCCTTCGAGGAATACAGGCGTGATGTTTTGTAGACACCCAACAACAACTGAAATCACAACTTAATATAAATTAGATTGGCGGTAAAATATTTTAACTTTATATTTTTATCTTCCACATAACAATTCAATCTCCTTTCGCCAGTATCTATGAAATCTAGAAAAGGTCGCTCGCACTAGCTCAATGATAAAAGAATATTAATACATCGATAGCCTTAACATTATGTGTTACTCGCCTTGTGCATAACATTATACAACCTTTTACGTAAACAGCAACCGCATATTGACAATCGAGAAAAAAATCCTTATTGTTTGGTGACACTACATAGTACACAAAATAGGAAGTCGCAAGTGTTCCTGGGTCGTGATAAGTACGTATAGGTATTACTGACTTTTTTTTGGTTACAGTCCCAAGGTTGACATGGGGTCATCAGGTTCACCATCGACAAGCGTCAAGCATAGTTTTTATAGTGTCTAGTATTTTTTTGTATGTAAGGATAATGACGTGCGTGTTAAGGTTTATTTACCTAGACGGTATGTGTCATAGACTCATAGCATAGCAAATTTTCCGCGAAAATGATAAAGATCGGTATAAATATCTACCGTATAACCACTATAACCTGTGCTAATGAGAATGTTTACACCTTTACACATACCGTCAACAAAATAAAAAGGTAGAAGCTAAAAAAGTATCGTGTACTTGATAATAATGACTTTGTACGATATCTTTGTGTCCGTGACCAATTTTTTGCTACCGTTAAACAAACATCTAGCAGAAGTGTTAAATTCCGTTCCAAAAACAACTAACTGAGGTTTATTTGCGGTTCGAGTTTCATTTATTACTCTTCTTAAGCGGTCAAGTGCGAGTCGGACTCGCCCATGAAGGGTTCCGTAGCAGCAAGTAACATAATATAAAAGTTCTTGTAGTTCGTTGTAACTTTGATCGATGTTTTAATAATAGACCGACTTATGACGTATTAAAAAAAACTACTTACTAGATCTCGTTCAAACCAATTTTCGGTGGAAGTTTACATGGTAATGTACATCATATATATTTTTTAGTTTTATCATTCTCTTATTTTAGAAGTTACAGGGGGGGACACATTTTACCACTTTGGAAGTGTCTCTCGCGCAAACTATTCAGTTTAGAAAAAAATTATATTAGAAACCTCATTATCATTTTTGAAAACCTATCCATAGTACCCTACACGTATGGGTTTGACGAAAAAAAAATTTTGAGTTTCAGTTCTAAGTATCGTAGTAGTAGTGTAGTTTTTTTTTCTATTTTTGTGTGAAAATCTTAATGCGGTTCACAGAATACATCTACTTACCATGTTTCAGCAGTATAGTTTTATAGTTTCGGAAAAAAGTGGCTGTGACATACGGACGGACAGACAGACAAACATGACGAATCCATAAGGGTTCCGTTTTTTGCCATTTGGCTACAGAACCCTAAAAATGGTATATATTTTGTTGAAACAATTCTTAACGTATCTAAGAAAATCGTAGCTGTCGTAGCAATATGTAGGTGATTACTGATTAGTCATTAGGCTGGTTGTTTTGGATAATATTTTTATTGGTCTTTTCCCTGAATAAAAGGACCAATCTACTCGAAACTCAAAGCATTTATTTCAATTAAATAATTTACACTTTTCATGCTGGCCTTGCTTCACAAACATAACTACTCAATTAACATTTGAAAATACTGTTGGAGCTGCTGAAGATTGTGGGACTATCCTTGCTTAACTCCTGCAGTCTCCTTTGTATTAAAGTGGCGCGTGTGTTGGATCATTCCCTACAAAATGGTTGAGCTGGATGGTGCTGTGCTGATCCACCACTCCATCCATTTGGACTAGTCATCTTTTAGCTGCTACGGCTTATTTATTTTTTATTTTTTTGTTTCTTGTACTCTGGACGTTTTTAACGTGCACATCTTTTTTGACATCGTTCTCACATCATTATCCTCATTCTCCTGCCCTTATCCCAATTTATCTGGGGTCGGCGCAACATATCCCTTTTTCCATACTTCTCTATTAGTCGTCATCTCGGTAGTCACCCCCTTTCTAGCCATTCTTTCACACAGTCCATCTATCGTTTCTTTGGTCTTCTTCTACTCTTTTATCCATTACTCAAAACATACACACACACACACACACACACACACACACACACGATACATTTCATTTTACATCTCAAAACTATCCTCACGATATTTTCCTCATTCCTTACAGCGCAGCGTTCTCACATATTTATAAATTCAACATTAATGATGTAACTAATATTTTGTAAATAAATATAATTTAAAAGAGTTTCTATGGAGTTTCATGCCCGTTCTTCTCCATATTTCTGACTGACCGACAATTCAAAATTGCCTGTATTTGGTTTAATTGAAATAAATGCTTTGAGTTGAGTTTCAATTGTCAAGGAGTCCGTGGTCAGTTAGTCAGAAACTTGAAGATAATTTCCCGTTTTAAAACGTAGATCTCTGTGAAGAAGATCGGTCAAGAAACTCGAAGGATACTCTTTTAAATTAAATTAGGTATTAAAAAATCCTGGGTACGTTATTATACAAAACTATAATCATAATAAAACATAACATTTTCTTACCTGGTCAAACATGGAGTAGATTGATGCAGGAGGCTGGTGGATGGTGCAAACTATCGTACGTCCATTCCGAGCCAAGTCCTTCAGCATGTCCATGCACTGAGCTGACGTTCTGCTGTCCAGACCACTGCGCAAAAAAAAGTGTACAACATGTTATCTCATACTTGTATACTAATATTATAAAGAGGTAAAATTTGTTTGTAAGTTTGTTGTTTGTAAGTTTGTATGTACGGGGTAATCTCCGGAACTTATAATCCAATTCTAAAAATTTTTTGACTGGTAGAAAGCTACATTATTCCTGAGTGCTATAGGCTATAAATTATATTTATATCATGCATATTAGCCGAGCTATCACAGTTTTTCTCTAGCAAGTCGGAAAGAAAGAGGAGCTCGTGGCTAAGTAATAACAGCCGCACGGGTCGATCCATCAGGTTAAGCTACGCTTTCCGGGGTTGGTCCGTGGATGGGTGACCATCTCTATATACCGAGACTCCTCCGTGCCTCGGAAAGCACGTTAAGCCGTTGGTCCCGGCTGTCATTCGTGGATCTTTGACAGTCGTTACGGGTCGTCAGAAGCCCGAAAGTCTGACAACCAGTCTTACCAAGGGGTATCGTATTACTCAGTTAATTTGTTGTGGAGGTCAGATAGGCAGTCGCTCCATGTAAAATAATGGTATTCAGCTGCATCCGGTTAGACTGGAAGCCGACCCCAACATAGTGGGGAAAAGGCTAGGCAGATTATCAAACGCAATTAATATAATCCGATAATTAAGAAACGTAGTTTTAATTTTCAAAGTCATGTAATTTGCATTTAAACGTTATTCTATGTACTTACCTATAAGTTGATCGATAGTGGAGGACCATAATGTCACAGTCTACATCATACAGTCGTCCGACGAAGCCCGAGCTGCATACGAAGTTCGGTGAACTACGTAAGCAGCTCGGGCTTCGTCGGACGACTGTATGATGTATGGACTGTGATACTCGTAATGTTGACCATAACGTTGACCATTTAAAATAAACTGTCATGGTACGTCGCGACCTAACGAAAAGAAGCTCGTGGCTAAATAATAACAGCCGCACGGGCGATTTATCATAGCTACGTTTGCCGGGGTTTGTCCGGGGATGGGTGACCATCTTTACATACTGAGGCTCCTCCGTGCCTCGGAAAGCACGTTAAGCCGTTGGTCCCGGCTGTCATTCGTGGATCTTTGACAGTCGTTACGAGTCGTCAGAAGCCCGAAAGTCTGACAACTACTCTACCAAGGGGTATCGTATTACCCCGTTACTGGGTTGTTGAGGCCAGATAAGCCATTTTCATTAAATTGGTTCTATAGCTAGTCTAGCAATTGCTATCAAAGATTCATAAAAATCGAACTGCGAAGATTTTTCATGAAAACAAATAATGATGGTAATTACGCTTCATTCATGATTAGACTAGTAATTATTATGTTACATATAGATTTCTTGGATAAACTTTAAGGAAGTCGCATTTCATCGTCGTTAAATTTTTATGATAACCAGTTAGTCAAAATAACTTGTTTTATTATCGACTAGATTATTTCTTACCGATTTGACTAGATTAAAAAAAAAAACTCGTTCTAGTGGAACTACTTCATGTGTTACAAAAACAAACATGACTTAAACACATAAAAATATTGTGTTAGGACGCTACCGATACCTAAATTTAATAATTACTTCCTTAATTATTTTCCTTTCGACACTCTTTATGAAATAAATATCTTTGGTAAAATGGTCCTTGTCAGCTGTAGGAAGGTACCACTAGGTTAAGATTATCCCAGTACAAGGAGTTTTAATTTTTCAGACTACATAGCTACTAGCGCGACCGCGGGAACTTTGTTCCCCAACAGTAGGTTGTTCGTGGGAACAAAGTTCCCAAGACAATCTTTTTTTACTTTTAACCTTGTTCCACCACTATTAAGTAGGAATATCCAATTCCATGCATTTACTGTGATAGATTGTCTGTGTCCGAACCTTTTGAGATACGACAATACTCACTGAACTAATCTATGACATTAAAAAAATATTATTTTCGCTGTCATAAAATCTAAAGTAAACAATAACAAGTTTTTGTCTCAACTTCGTAAGCTTGTAAATAATGAATATTGTACTGTGGTAAGTGGTTTTATTTATGTTTCACGTTAAGAGTTAACACAGCATCCATTTTAAACCATAAAAAATATAGATCATCGCTTGTTTTTTCTTTGTAGAAAATCTAGAAATCTAGAAATCTAGAAATCAGAAACTAACTGTGTTTGCTCTTTACATACCTATTTTTGTGAATTTTATACGATCATACATTCAAACGAAACATACACTACGATAGATTCCAATTCTCTGGCATCCATAAAAACATTCGAACGTTACAAGATTCCAAGAATCTTCGTCGCTTCGGCAGTGTTTGTAAACACGTGTGAAGTGCCTGCTGACGTCACGGTGCGCGTATGCATGACTGTATGATGGACTGTTTTTTTGTTTAGAGCCGCTTTCGTTCTAGTGGATAGGACACTTTCGAAGAAGTTAAAGTCACCGATGACATTTGCGGCCATGGTTGCGCCACCATAAAGTTTTAGAAGAAGTAGGCCGTATGCTGTATTTAAATTAAACTACATAAAATAAAATAAAATTACTTACGTGGTAGGTTCGTCAAGAAATAGCACTGGAGGGTTGTCAATCAGTTCGACTGCTATCGACAGCCGTTTCTTTTGTCCCCCAGAGAGATTTGAACATCTCGTGTTTTCTGATCCGGACAACCCTAGCGTGCAGAGAATTTCGGCTATCTAGGACACAGGAAAATTTCATACCGATTAATTATTGTGTTATATTTATTTTTTAAGGAAACTGAGTTTTTACGTGAATATTAGTTCGTAACACACTTTCTTTTTTTTTCTTTCTTTCTTTCTTTCAGTTTTTTTCAAATTCCTAGTGTATTGTTTCATGTTTGAAATATTCGTCTGCTGAAACACAGACCTCCTCTCGGTGAGAGGGAGTGGGTCGTAATCTACTACGCGGGGCCAGTGCGGGTTGGTAGTTGTCACATGATCTCGAATTTTTGGTTCTAGGACATGCCGGTTTCCTCACGATGTTTTCCTTCACCGTTTTGAGAGCAGTGGTGATAAAATAATTTACACAAAGTAAAGCGCCTGTCGGGGTTCGAATCTACGACCCAACTCGTAAGTCGCGGTCGTTATCACTGGGCCACCACGCTCTCAATTCTGATTGATGATTCTGATTCTGCTATGATTTATGCTTTTGTCAAATTATGTCATCGTTATCGCTGAAAGAATATTACTTTGTCTACGCCTTCTGGATTGAAAGCGTAAAAACACCTACATACCTATAAACACTATCCAGAAATATACGGTACCTATTAGGGTTCCGTACCAAAATGGTAAAAAGGGACCCTTATGGTGACTCTAGTCTATATGTCTGTCTGTCCGTCTATCACAGCTGGATATATCTCAAGAAATACTAATCAACTTGAAAGGAACAGTTTTGGATGACCAGCTATTTTGCAAATAAGAATATCAATCTGCCTAGCCTTTTCCCAACTATGTTGGGGTCGGCTTCCAGTCTAACCGGATGCAGCTGAATACCAGTATTTTACATGGAGCGACTGCCTATCTGACCTCCACAACCCAGTAACTGGGTAATACGATACCCCTTGGTAAGACTGGTTGTCAGACTTTCGGGCTTCTGACGACCCGTAACGACTGTCAAAGATCCACGAATGACAGCCGGGACCAACGGCTTAACGTGCTTTCCGAGGCACGGAGGAGTCTCGGTGTGTTAAGATGGTCACCCATCCACGGACCAACCCCGGCAAGCGTAGCTTAACCTGACAGATCGACCCGTGCGGCTGTTATTACTTAGCCACGAGCTCCTCAAAAGAATATACAGACATAAAATACATTGGCGAAATGTGGGTGGACTATAGGTACCTACACCTCTGCTGAACCCTTCGGCGAATACAGGCGTGATGTTATGCTATGTAAGTAGATATTTATAGATACTTAAAAGTCAACTTTATTTTTACAGTACAATAGTTCGATGCTTTTTCTGCCTATAATAAAAACAAATGACGACAATTGAGAAGTGCCATCGACCTGAACAATCCTGTATGTACTCCTGTCAAACAATCATTCAAAACTTAGAATTGACGTTTGAGCTTTGGGTAAGCAATAAACGTCATAATAACAAAAAAAAAATGGTGCCTGCATGGTTTTTCGTTGAGACAGGTACTTATTTTTCAACTGTAGCTTATACATGTAATAATAATCTCGTATGCTAATAACATTAGCTTGACATTTATAGACAGTCACTAAGTCGGCTTTAATAAAATAATACTGGTACTCTAAAAACTAGAAAATAAAAACCGGCCATGTGCATGTCGGACCACGCACAATGAAGGGTTCCGTAGTTGGGATGAATTTATCCCAAGAACAAACTTAACATTGTAGTTGAAAAACATGTTCTCCCATATATTCCAAATGTAAATATAAGTTTGTATTCACATTATTGAGAGATTTACCATGTTATTTTAAGATCACAGACTTCTTATAGATTTTCCTGTAATCTAAAGGTAAAGAACTATTTTCTGATTTTTTTCAAAATTTTAAGCTCAGTAGTTTCAAAAGTGACCCCCATATTTAAAATTCATTTATTTAGTTTACCCGTCCGTGGGTCACTGAAATTCATATAGTGTACCTTTCTTAGATTCGGAGCAAATTGGCTGTGACAGACGGACAGACAGACCACACGAGTGATCCTATAAGGGTTCCGTTTTTTCCATTTGAGGTACGGAACCCTAAAAACCAGTCAGATATTACTCATGCAATAATAAATTAGGGTCTGTATTCCTAGTCCAACAATGACAAAGTTTGATTGAAATGATTTTGTAGGAAACATTGAAGTTTGGGTAAATAATAAATAACGTCTCATTAACAAAAAAAATACATGGTTTAGGTAACAATGCGGCAGGTATTTTTGAGCAATCCATAATAATATTAACTTGTCAGTTTACAGACAGTCACTAATTCGGTTTTAATAAATAATATAATAATACAGGCACACTAACAACTAGAAAAAAAAACTAAGTAAGCAGTCAGCTTCTACTTGATTATTGCAATTATAAATTAGGGATATGACACCCAGTCCAACAATGACAATTACTTTGAACTACATTATCGATAGGTAAACCATGTAATTTTTTTTTTGATAAGGGACAGGTATTTTTGAGTAATTCATAATAATATTAACTTGTCTTATTAACTTGTTTACAGACAGTCAACCAACTGGTTTTAATACAGGAACTCTAAAACTAAAGGAATAACAATACCAGTCATATTCTGGTTTGGCATTTAGAGCATTTGCAGACGGCATACAATCGGTGGCCGATTTTTGTAGGAGCTAAATGAAACAGTAGAGATCAAAATTAAATATATCAACACACACGTCCTACAAAACGTAGGTCATACAAAAAAAAAATCTGACTGATTGTAGGACTTACCAAAATTATGTATGCACTTTGCGAGCGCGCTAAGTCGTCCACATAATTATTACTAATATAATATTCGCCCATGGATGGCGTTTAGCTGAAATAGCGATATTAAACAATAGTAAGATTTTCAAACTCACCACGCTTAATTTCAGTTTCTCAGTAAGTGTATCTCCTAATTTCATGTCAGCGGCGAACTTCATAAGCTCAGCCACAGTGAACAGTGGGTTAAGTCTGTCATCCTGTAGGATGTAGCACGATTTCTTTCTGTATGCCTCCAGTGAACGCATTGAGTTTGAAGACCCCAGTTCACATACGGTGTCACCGGCTCTTATGCTGCCCGTAACTCCTCGTGTCCTGAAAGAAATTACATTTTTGTTTTTATAATCGTAATTGATGAAATCAAGATTCAAATTATCATTTACTTTTTGCTTTTGCTTATATGCGAGCACCGTTAAGTTTAAGCTTCTAAAGTTAAAGTTCATTGTCCTTTTAACTGTCGTTTATGCTACATTCATTGTTAAAGACTTTTACAGAGAAGATTATTAACCTTTTTACCCGACTACGGCGAAGCAAAAAGGAGGGTTATGATTTTGACCGGTATGTGTGTATGTAGTATGTATGTTCATCTGTTCTCTCATAACTTCTAAATTACTTAAGTATCATAATTTGACAAATACCTATATTATATTATATTGTTGGCTATTGCTTGGAGGAGCTCGTGGCTAAGTAATAACAGCCGCACGGATCGATCCATCAGGTTAAGCTACGCTTGCCGGGGTTGGTCAGTGGATGGGTGACCATCTTTACATACCGAGACTCCTCCGTGCCTCGGAAAACACGTTAAGCCGTTGGTCCCGGCTGTCATTCGTGGATCTTTGACAGTCGTTACGGGTCGTCAGAAGCCCGAAAGTCTGACAACCAGTCTTACCAAGGGGTATCGTATTACCCAGTTACTGGGTTGTGGAGGTCAGATAGGCAGTCGCTCCATGTAAAATAATGGTATTCAGCTGCATCCGGTTAGACTGGAAGCCGACCCCAACATAGTTGGGAAAAGGCTAGGCAGATTGATTTTTGTTGGCTATTGCTCGCTGCTTTGCTTGCATGCACGCGATAATTGGGAATAATTTCTAAAATCACGCCTGAGATTCAGATTTGAGCCGAACATATTATTTTCTCTCGAAACTACCTAAAATACATATATAATAATTATTCTTCTGTAAAAATGTAAATTGGCTCTAACATAAACGAAATTTTAACCCCAAAACAATTTAATTAAAAATTATGTTTAAAAACTAAAACCAGACTACTGAAAAATCACGCTCTAAAAACAAGAAACAAGAAAATATTCTCATCTGAAATTAGAAAAAGACAGACAAATTAAAAATCCGAAGTCACACTCCGGATTTTTAATTTGCCTGTCTGGGTTTAGTTTAACTTACTTTTTTTAGAATATTTACTAATAACTAAACCGTACTTACGAAAAACCGGTAAGTGCGTTCATGAGCGAAGATTTTCCGGCGCCAGAGGGACCCATGATGGCGGTCAACTCTCCAGATTTGAACAGTCCAGAGACACTTTTCAGTACGGTCTTCTTCTCTAGAACAAAATAATAAAATTATACAGTCATGTGATAGCTCAATTTAGTTATATTTATTTGAATACAAGCAAATTAGGTAAGTAACTAAGTATTTTGAACAATCTCTTTACGTCAATCGAAACTCGTACAAATAGATGATAAAATATGCACATAATTAAATAGATCAGTCTGGTATTCAAAATAGATATAGCTACGTTGCTGCGTTTTTGTTATACCAACCGTCATCTTGGTCTAAAAACAGCAAAAACATCTGTTTATGAGTTTTCAGTTATTAAATAATCATATACGAGTAGTAATTTCTCTATGTTCAATTAACATGCTGAATATTTCACATCTATAGATATTATAAATTAAGGTCGCTTTTCGTGTGTCTGTGTGCGCGTTGTTCTTCTAAACCATGCAACTGATTTTGTTGCGGTTTTAACCATTATTTAGGAAATTTATTCCGGAAAGTTTATACATTATGTCATCATTATCTGCCTAGCCTTTTCCCAACTATGTTGGTTTCTGCTGCCAGTCTAACCGGATGCAGCTGAATACTATTATTTTACACGGAGCGACTCCACAACCCAATTACTGGGTAATATGATACCCCTTGGTAAGACTGGCTGTCAAACTTTTGGGCTTGACGACACGTAACGACTGTCAAAGATCCACGAATGATAGGTTTATAACGTTTATACATATGTATAATACATAGATATACTGTTTTTTATATTTCTATGGTATAATACATTAATATTAAACATACTTAAAATAAATAATTATGTTGATGTTTTGTCAAGTCGTAAAAACCGTGCGAAGCAGGTCACCATTTCTGTATAATAATTATATATATTGCGGAGTAAACCAGTTAGTCAAGTATGGTTGAATTTGCATACATTACTTAATGTGCAGTGAAATATTATCATTGACAACTAATGACTTGTGAAGGAAAACATCTTCAATGTTTATATAAATGGTGCATTAACATTCTGACCATATGTATACCTTCCTTAAACGTGACTAGATAAAATCTGAAGTACCTATGTTATTAATATTATAATCTAGTTAAGTCTCTACTTTTTTGTCCTTATTAGATCGTGTTTTTGTATGTACCTACGTATGGAATACAATTTAGTTACTCAGTTAGGCCTTCAAAAATGGCATTGAAATATGCCAGACTAATTGCCAGGTTTGCCTTTTATTATCCACGGTTTGGATTTAATTTTGATAAAGAATATTTTATTAAGTGGGTAGGTATAATATAAGTAATTAATGGTTTCCATCAATCCATTGTGAACTGGATATTAGGACTGTTTAATTACCTACGTAAAATGTACCGTCGAAGTCAGCCTGCTTTTTAGAAAGTAAAACCAGGATAAAGTTCGAGTAAACGAAAAGTTAAAACTTGTAAGTGGTAAGTGCAGTAAGTATAATACATATATGTCGTAGTGGCAGATGGCTTGAGCGGTTTTCTACGAGTTTTCATTGTCAGGGTTCAGGTTGTCAGGGAAAACACTTGTGTAGGCGAAAGTAACACGCACCAGTAAGATGGAAAATTATAATTTACAGTCTTAAGTCTTACAAGAATTCACACACTAAGTTTTAGTTAGGTACTGTCTAAAAGTGATAAGACGTTCACGAGTTCACTGGGCTCGGAACATCGGAAGACACATACGTGTGAGCTAATAGTTCAACTCGCGACTCGTCGCGACTATATCGTTTACTCGCCAAAAGTGGAATGTCTCAATCCCCAGCCCTTCAAACTTTTAGGCCTAGGGCCTTACCTCCCGTCCCTCGCCTCGTGACCACGTTCGGCACAAAAATGTGTGCCCGTCTTATCACGTTTGCCTAAGTAGGTACTTCTAAAAACTTAGGCTTACAAAAGCAACATAAGAGATAATAAAAATGATAGATTTATGGCTAGTTTATAAAGTGCTGTGAGAAAGAAACAAATTATCGTATCCCCAGTTTAACTAATTGACAAATCTTAACCAAGATAATATTATGAGATTTATGATGACAAGTTTCCTCTAATTCTAATATTGGTGAATTATGTACTGCAGGCGTTGTTTAGGCTACGCAGCTACGGTGATTCGCACTCTGGCCTGGCGCCGACATATACAATACAATATAATAAACTTTATTTCCTACAACACAAATATACAAATGCGATAGGTTAGTACATGATAATATTGTTTTTTAAAATTGCTTATGTCACTGATTATTAAGTACAAATAATAAATTGACGAAACATAAAATAGACTTGCAATGTCTGTGCCCTGATATGTATTCCGATCAAAAATAAATGAAAGAACAATAAACTGAAATTGTACATTGAAAGTTTTTCGTATCGTAAGGGATGGGCTCTTACGATAACGTAAAACTTTCTGATCTTTTAATTTTATAACATGACATTTCATTGTAATCGTATTATTGTATGTGGTTTCCATGGAGATTTGAGAACCATGTCTGCGCAAAATGGTATTAAGAACAAAGAGCTGTATAACGGTCATAATTTTGCTGTCTTTATATAATTGTATGGTGCTGCTGGTGGTGGTAACTCTGATACAGGATAATCAATCAATCTACCAAGCTTTTTCCAACCATGTTGGGGTCGACTTCCAGTGTAACCGGATGTTAGTAGCTGAATACCAGTATTTTACAAGGAGCGACTGCCTATCTGACCGCCACAACCGGGTAGCACGATATCCCTTGGTAAGACTGCTTGTCAGACTTTTGGGCTTCTGACTACCCGTAACGACTGTCAAAGATCTAAGAATGACAGCCGGGACCAAAGGTTTAAGGCGAGTATAGGCAGCTATACACAACAGCGCCACCATTGAGAAAAAAAAATAAGTTAGGAGGATAAACCTTTTTAAATTTTCTATGCACACATTTTTCGTCAGATGAGGTAGAATTTTTTTACAGGTTCGAAGTTATAGCAGTTAACGCCAAAAACCACCGTTTTTGGCGTTAACTTCGAACCTAGGTTTACCAAACGCTTATTATGTGACTGCAGATAAGACATTCTGCAATATGTCTAAACATGGATAGCAGTATTGTAAAACGTAGCGCAATGACAATCCAGCTGAACATTGCTCAGCTATATTACATAACAGCACTGTTATGTAAAACAACTAGCGGTTTTGTAAAACAGCGGATTCTACAATCCATCTGCGACATCTCTAACAGTCCAAGTTAGGTGCTGTCCCCCCCGGTGGGTTCCCGCATTGTCGAGGCGGGGGGGCTTAGTAGCCGTGGCTTGGTCACCCACGGTGAAGCGAAGAGGAACCCGAGGAGGGGCCGCTCGTCAGGGCTTTTCCTGATAAGCCGACGACGTAGCGGCCAACGGGTAGGTTGCGGTGGCCGCTTGGGCGACACCGCAACTGAGGCGGGCCGCGGTGTCTTTTTGGAGGCATCGCGGCTGAGGGTTGGAGGCCGCGGCGGGAGAGGAGTGCCGGTATTGCGGTGCGCCGCTCTCCCTACCTTCCGCGGCCTTGACGGGGCCGCCACCGTTGATGGCGGACGCGGTGGGGCCGCAGGGGAGGAGGAGTGTCGGTATGACGTTGGCCGCTCTCCCTATCCTCTGCGGCCGAAATTTGGCAGGCGGCGGGGCCAATGACCTGACCCGTCGCAGGGGGACCAAGGGTGCCCAGGCACGGGGTCGTCTGGCGTCCATGTGCTGGTTTGGTCCCACGGGTGGTTTCGGCGTGCAAGGTGTTCTGGTGCGCCGGTGATGGGGAGTAGGTACTCCCCAGAGGAGGGTCCGGTGACGGACAGCCGTGGCGGGCTCGCGGATGAGTGCTAACGCGTGCCCGTGTTCCCGCCATTAAGCGGCAGAGGAGGACACCGTGGAGTTTTAGTGGGTTAGAGTCCCACATAACTGCACTATCTCCCCGTGGTAGTGCAGCATGCATGAGCATTTCTCCACGATAAAAAAAAAAAAAAAAAAAAAAAAAAAAGTTAGGTGCTGTGATAAGTTGACCAAATTAACAAACACCAAGTTTAATAAATAAGACTTACTTGTAAAGTAAATGAAATGAGCTTTCAGAAACAGGGATGAGTTCTGTTCTTATGAAATAAATTACCATATCAACTGACATGTTCCGAAGTTGAGCATGGTTTACACACCGACATTTTTCGTCCTTTCTTATTCTTTCGCTTCGGTAGCTGTTACGTCTCACTCCACACCAAAAGCAAAGGTAGACACACGATAACCTTTGATTGCAACATTAAAAATACGCTTAGTTTAAAAAAAAATATAGTTTAAAAAACTAAAAAACACGCTTTAATACCATTAAACTGAACTAAAAAAGTATTTTTATTTTTCATTATAAGAATAAAGTGATTAACGAGAAAATTAATGTAATTGTACAAAAAAACGTGGGGTGCTTTCGAATTACAGAGTCAGTGTAAGAATGTCGTACAAAGCACCCCACGCTTTTTTTACAATTACATTAATTTTCTCGTTAATCACTTTATTCTTATAATGAAAAATAAAAATACTTTGTTAGTTCAGTTTAATGGTATTAAAGCGTGTTTTTTAGTTTTTTAAACTATAATTTATTTTTAATTTTTTTAGAGATCAATCGTTAATCCTGATGATCCTGATGAGGATAATGGGGCAATATTTTTAAATTATTTTATTGTCGTCGGGCCCTGTTATGTGTGCAAAATTTCGAATAAATCTGACCATTTAAAGTGGGTAAAAATCAAGTTCAAAGATTCCGTTACATACAAACATACATACAAACGAAGCTAATAAAAGCGTGTTAAAAACCTTTAGGACAATTACAAGAATACCTGCAGTCATGGCTGTTCATACAGCATGACAATTATTTCGACATAAGTGAACTCATTACGTGCCTATCATTATTTATCATTGGAGAATAATAGAAGCGAAATAATAGAATAACAGGAAAACTACTTCCTGTAATTAGATAATTTGCGGAAACGCACGAGGATGTTTTTTTTTTTTTTGATGATGGAGGACCAGCTTAGTTATTGTTGGTTGTCATCATTTAAATGACAAGTTTGTACCAAATTCTACAAATGAGTAGGTGCTTACTTAATACTTACCTACGCCTAGCTGTACGTATATATAATATGAAGTCAATGAACAATAATGCGATTGTAATAATAAAAATGTCCTTCCCAGGTATAAAAGGTGATTTGAAACAAGTTTTCTTTCTATCTTTTTAGGGTTCCGTACCTCAAAAGGAAAAAACGGAACCCTTATAGGATCACTTCGTTGTCCGTCTGTCTGTCTGTCAAGACCCTTTTTCTCAGGAACGCGTGGAGGTATCAAGTTGAAATTAATATCGAATACGTAAGTCTATGGTCCCTTAGAGTTCTAAAAAATCAAGCTTCTATTCTAATTCAGCGCAATAATAAAAAATACGTCCATTTTGCGATACATTTTGATACTCGCAACTGTCGCAAGTAAATCAAAACCTACAGGGTATTTCTCGTTGACCTGGTACAATGAAATTTGGCAAGAAGCAAGGTCTTACTGCACAAGTAAAGGAAAAAGTCTGAAAAATGTTAATTTGTAATTCTATCGGATAAAAAAAAATTCAAGTTTGTCAGTCTGTCAAGATCCTTTTTCTCAAGGACGCGTGGAGATATCAAGTTGAAATTAAATGGAATACGTAAGTCTATGGTTCCTTAGAGTTCATAAAAAATCAAGCTTCTAAGTCAACGCAATAAAAAAGTACGGCCATTTTGCGACACATTTTGATACTCGCAACTGTCGCAAGTAAATCAAAACCTATAAGGTACTTCCCGTTGACCTAGAATATTGAAATTTGGCAAGAACAGCACAAGTAAATGAAAAAGTCTTAAAATTGTTAATTTGTAATTTTGTGACATATAATTTTTTTTTTTGGGATCCATTGTTAATTTTGTTTTTAACCGACTTCATTAACCGACTTCAAAAAAGGAGGTTTTGTATTCAACCCGTATGTATGTATGTAAGTATGTATGTGTGTTTGTTTGTCCGCGATTTTCTCAAAAACTAATGAACTAATTTTGATGATTCTTTCACTGATGTGAGATACATGCTTTCAGGAAGGTTTTAGTAGATAATATAATATGTAATTAGTCTTTTGTACGAAGTTATATGCATAAATATACTGTATCTCCGGCATTTCTAAGACGATTTTGATGATTCTTCTATTCGTTCGTCTTGGGCTTATGGCTTATGTAATTGAATATTCAACTAAAAATGGAAAAATAAATTGACTTTTTTCTTGTGTCTTCCTTTCTTCAATGCACATAAGCTTGGCACCGACTTCAGAAGCTGTTAAGTTTTTTAAGAAAATTATTT
This sequence comes from Cosmia pyralina, assembly GCA_946251885.1. Classification (NCBI taxonomy): domain Eukaryota; kingdom Metazoa; phylum Arthropoda; class Insecta; order Lepidoptera; family Noctuidae; genus Cosmia; species Cosmia pyralina. Next base: position 23,127,017 of record OX276346.1, read on the forward strand.
TGTTAATTTTTGGTTTTTGAAGTCGGTTTTTACTTTTTTTATTGGGATAAATTCTTTTCAACTGCGGAACCCTTCATTGTGCGTGTTCCGACACGTACTTGGCCGGTTTTTTTTTATTTGAATAAATATTTTATTACTTGTTTTTTTCACATTGTATTTTGCATAATCAAGTGGTAGATTACAGCCCACTCTTCTCGAAGAGAGGAGGCCTGTGTCCCAGTAGTGGGAACATTGTAGGCTAATTATGGTATGCTATGTTGCATATTAAAGGAGAAAAATAAAAAATATTACAAAACGTAGTAAACGAAGTACGTTTTTTGCCACCGACTTCGGAAATTAAAGTTATTTTTCACTTTGTAGTGTTGTTTTTGGAAGTCGGTTGTATTTTTTTATAATAAAGTTTTTATTTTTTACTTTTTAGTTGTGGTACTTCCCCACACAAATTCTAATACCACTACCTGCAAAAGAAACTGGACATCATCCACATAAAAGTGGGGAAAAAATTCGTATTATTGAAGCTAACTCAAAAACTACCCAAGCAAAGCTTATAATTTTTTTATGGAACCAACTTTGAGGTATACCCTCTCGAACAAAACAAAAAATTTTCATTTCGGACAGCTCTGTTAAAAGTTAAGCGTGGTCATACAAAAAAAAAAAAAAAATATACTTACGTGTCGAATTGAGAACCTCCTCCTTTTTTTTAGTCAGTTTACAAACAAGAATTGATTGGTTACATCGAAGAGGTAATATATCAATCTGCCTAGCCTTTTCCCAACTATGTTGGGGTCGGCTTCCAGTCTAACCGGATGCAGCTGAATACCATTATTTTACATAGAGCGACTGCCTATCTGACCTCCACAACCCATTAACTGGGTAATACGATACCCCTTGGTAAGACTGATTGTCAGACTTTCGGGCTTCTGACGACCCGTAACGACTGTCATAGATCCACGAATGACAGCCGGGACCAACGGCTTAAAGTGCTTTCCGAGGCACGGAGGAGTCTCGGTATGTAAAGATGGTCACCCATCCACGGACCAACCCCGGCAAGCGTAGCTTAACCGATGGATCGACCCGTGCGGTTGTTTAATAACAACTGCACGGGTCTATCCATCAGGCCAGCTCAGACAGGCTCAGGTCGAGCTCCTCCTACATCGAAGAGGTAATAATATGATGTTAATTATGTCCAATCGAGCGATTATGCTCTGTTGACCTATCTTGGATAATTATTATTTTCATCTCTTGTTTTTTTGGTTCGAACGCATATATTTTCCTTTACAGCTTATGTTATTAGATTGTTTACCTTACTACCTAATCTATATACTACGTGTCGTTTTGCATCCTCGTCAAACTAAGGGTGTGGTATAGACCTTCAAACCGAACAAATTTTTCCATGGCACCAACATCGTAATCACGAAAAAATAATCAGCCGTCCCATATTGCGTCGAGTCGAGTAGGTATTGAAGTTTTCTATGGGACAGTTGAATATTTTTTCGCGATTACGATGTTGGTCCCATGGAGAAAGTTGTTCGGTTTGATGTTCTGTATCACACCCTGAACTTTGACGAGGATGCAAAACTACACGTTGTAAAAACAAAGTCGGGTTAGTTACACCATTTATAACTCAAGAACGGCTGGGCTGGAGCGATATTTACAATCTTTGATTTGTTGGATTTGTCTGCGCCCATAGAAGAATAACCATTAAAACATCGGATAAATTAACATAAAATAAATTTATGAAGAAGTTTTATTTTCTCTTAGTCTTTAAAGATAATCGTTAACTAGAAAAACATGTTTCTTGATTTACTCATAAAAGCTAATTCATTATTATATTTTATATAGTTTGTTTAGTTGCGCCGACCCCAAGTACCACAGGACAAGGACATGGACAGGATGATAACGATGATGAGTTTGTATAGTTGACACTGACAGTGGCTCTATCTAGGCTAACGTCGTTCGTTGTCATGGGTTGACTCCCGATAAACAAGTAGGGTAACTGCTGTAGTAATTGGCCACGCTTTAATAACTGGCCACTCATAAAAAATAGGTAGAAACAAGGAGAAGAAGCAAGCTCATGAATGAAAAGGACGACATTTTTTTTTGTCCTTTTCATTCATGAGCTTGCTTGCATTTCTACTTTCACCTTCAGATAGTCTGGAGACGTTAGATTTCCTTGTGTCTGTAACCCATAATATACTAGAAGTGTGTGGAAAGCCTTGTAAATATAGAGAAAAAAATTGGTAGTCAGTTAACAATAAACTGTCCACTTAACTTTAGATTAACTTATAATATTCGTAGTTGCGTGCCGTTGATCATAGTCGTTATTACAATAACTAGCATTGCCTTCTTGATAATGACTTGCTGACAGTGACTGACTTACAGACTTCTAAGGAGTTCAAGAGTGTGTTAAGTGCGTGCGTACAGATCGGTAGCAAACAATCCATCAATTTAAAAAAAAAAAGCTGGGTTTGTTTTTGTAGTAAGTAGCCACAGTCCGTAGCATATTTGTGTTCTTTGATTTTCCGCAATGAAGGATGAAATGTATGTAAACTGCCTCATTAGACTAGACGAGATTTTTAGACAAAATAAGCGATTGTGCAGAAATTATGGGGGAATTCGTAATTATATTGTGTAAAGGAAAACAATAATACTTATATAATTATAAATATTACTAGCGACCCGGCCCTGCTTCGCACGGTTTTTACGCCTTGACAAAACATGAAGGTTTCTATATCTTATCTATGCTAAATATTGATGTATTATACATATAAACCTTCCGAAATAAATTCTCCAAAAGATAGTGAAACCCGCATCAAAATCGGTTGCGTAGTTTAGAAGAACAACGTGGCCATACAGACAGACATGAAAAGTGACATAAGCAATGATAGTACTAGTATAAACTCAATACAGTGAACTAGATGCCCAGTGCCCATGTAAGTGCTCACAAGACGGTATTATAAGTACGTAGAAAACTAGTTAGGCCACTTGTCAGTTGATATCAGTAATTACGTAATTTTTCTCTGCCACAGCTTCTAAGTGAAGCGTAGATACTCTATTATATATATCTTTGCTAGGACAACGTAAGCACTCTTACAAAGAAAAATATACATTTTCTTGTTGAATCGTAGCGGAAATCGATAAACATTCTTGAACATAGGTATTACTTATAGTTTCGGATAAATATAGGCTATAAATAATTTTTAACCGACGAAAAAAAAAGGAGGAGGTCCTCAAGTCAACACGTATTTTTTTTTTATGTATGACCACACATCTTTTTACAGAGTCATCCGATTTGAAAAAAAATTGTTTTATTCGGGAGGGTATACCTCAAAGTTGATCACATATAAAATTGTTTAACTTTGCTTGTTTATTTTTTGAGTTAGCTTCAATAATAGGTAACTATTCCTACTTATTAGTAATGTCGATGATGTTCTCATTTCTTTTGCGAGTTTGTATGGGATAGTAGATAGTTAGCACAACTAAAAAGTGAACAATAACTTTAATTTCGAAAGACGGTGGCAAAAACGAAAATACAAAACCAAAGTCACCGACTTCCGAAATTAAAGTTATTTTTCACTTTGTAGTGTTTTTTTTGTAATAAAGTTTTTATTTTTTTAGATACTTTTGAGACGGTGCAAAATATTTTAAATTCTAAGTTATAATGACTACATTATAAGGTGGGAGTAGGCCTTTGGTGTGGGATGCAACCTGTGTCGACAGGCTCTCGCCATCCCATCTTCCTAGCACGGGGCGTGCTGTGTTGGCGTGCAGGTGCAGAAAACCTCAAACGGCGCAAATATAAAAACCTTTTGGGACCTATATGGTTGAGCCGTTTGGGCTTGAAACACTAGGGCCGTGGGCCCCTGGGGTCCGAGTGCTCATCGATTAGTTTGGGACATCGCCAAGCGGTTGGTCGACTCTTCACGTGACCTGAGGGCTGGCCAATGTTTAGTTTAAAGAAGCATTGCCATTCAACGTGGCAACGCTGCCAGCCTTTAGGGCACTTTTTCCACTGACAGCGATTCGGACGAATTTTTTGATGCCCAATGAGCTGTCCCCTTTAAATTATATAAAATATACTTGTGTATTTTATTGTTAGATTGTATAGGATTGCATTTAGGATTTGTAGGTGTATGTTGCAATAAAATAACACTACATAATAGTATAACAGAGATAAATTGAGTAGGTTTTCCCTGAAAATCATACTTATCGACGAAGAGTATTAACTGCTTGCTAATCCTCTTAGTATGTACCTATATATATGGTTTTCCTGTGCTAAAGAAATATTTAAATACCTGCTATGATAAACTTCTGCAGATAATGTGTATGAGACTTTATACGGATGTAAACAGCGAGTCATCTTCAATTAACCTATGTCTGGTCTTAAGGATTTTAGATTGATGGAATAATAGCATACCAACTGGCTGTAATTTTATAATAATATGTTTAACAGGAGCTTATGAGGAGCTCGTGACTAAGTAATAACAGACGCACGGGTCGGTCAACCAGGTTAAGCCACGCTTGCCGCGGTTGGTCCGTGAATGGATGACCATCTTTACATACCGAGACTCCTCCGTGCCTCTTGGTCCCGGCTGTCATTCATGGATCTTTGACAGTCGTTACGGGTCGTCAGAAGTCTGAAAGTCTGACAACTAGTCTTACCAAGGGGTATCGTATAGTCAGTCAGTTACTGGGTTGTGGAGATCAGATAGGCAGTCGCTTCATGTAAAATACTGGTATTCAACTGCATCCAGTTACACTGGAAGCCGACCCCGAAATAGTTGGGAAAAGGCTAGGCAGATTGATTGATTGATTTATCACAGCAACTTAGAAATTATAATGTTTATGTAAACTTTTGTAGAATGATTTAGTCGCCATGTCGGTAGTCACCCGCTTTCTGGCCATATCATCTTTCACACAGTCCATCCATCGCTTCTTTGGTCTTCCCCTACTCTTATAGCCATCCACATCCATACTCAAAACTTTACAAAATAAGATAATATGAGGACTTAAGCCCCTTGCAATAGAGGACGAGCATAATACCCGGGCAAAAATCCAGGCTCCGGGCTACTATTGAGTAAAACCTTATGGGAAAACGAAATAACACGTTGCGCAGCCGACGGTGGAGATCTAGGACATGAGGAGCCCATGGTCCGACAATGGGGTCCCCATTTTCAGCAGTCACGCTTGCGACCTCTAGAACAAAGAAGCTTTCACTTGTATATATACATATGAAGTTTTTTGCCCATTCTTCTCCATACGAAACTACCTTAAGAAAAAAAAAAAAAAAAAATGTGTTTATTACCTTAAATCTATACAATTAAGTTGCCGGGGTTTCCCAGAAAGTAATCCGAAATTGGGATAAACCTCGCTCTCCCTTGATTGAATAACAATTGATTTGTTGTGCTAGTGAGGTTATATTACACATTTTTATAAAACTATTAAAAAGAAAAATTAAAAATGAAAATAGTAATTATGACAGTATGTGAAAACTAGAGTGTGTTTTGTATAAATGTGCGTTTGTGAAAGTATATTTTGTGTGTATGTGTGTGTGTGTGTATGAATGGGTGTGAGTGTATATGTGTGTATGCGTTTGAAAGAAGCAATTCTAATAGAAAGAATCAATCCTTTTTTCTTGTTTTTGACATGACATTCTTGACATTCATTGATGACCGAAGTTGAAAATTATTTTTTTTTGTTTGAAAGGGTATGCTCTCGAGGTAGTCCCGTCGTCACCAAATCAGAAACTGATGAGGGGATCCCATGGAAATCGAGGAAAATCCTCAAATGTAGCACACCTATAGCGATTTGGGTATTTTTTATAGTAACTTGTGCATTTGCTCTCGGAAAGCACCATTTGGTGAAGTGGAACTATTCAATAATAAGTAAGTAAGTATTTCACTGGTTGCGATTATGTTTGCTAAGCAATTATGCTCATCACAATGCATAATGGAGAAGCGGAGTTGATGGTAACTTCTCCATCAGCTCAACAATTAATGTCCCTGCATCGAGAAAAGCAATATTTTGTAAAAAGTGATAGAGCAGTTGACATTAATATTGTAACTTAGATAAATTATAAACTGACCCACTAAAAAGTGAAAAATAAAAAACTTTTTTTTACAAAATAATGCAACCAGCTTCTAAAAAAAACCACAACGTGAAAAATAATTTTAATTTCGGAAGTCGGTGGCAAAAAAATAAAAAACAGATTAATTTTTTTTTTTTAAGTTTTTTAAAATATTCTAATTAAAATATATTATTTGACTTTGACGTGCTATTTAGGCACGCATCTCGTACGTTTACGAGATTCCACTTCGCTCATAGTTACTTTTCTCATGATGTTTACTCGGGTACAAATATGGTTACTTTCACAGTTTGCTGACATTATGAAATCTTTGCTCAAGGAACGAGTTTTGCTTTCTTTATGAAATGAGACTTCAGTCATTACGAAGAAGTTTCTATGTACAGTCAACAAAAGAGATATCTAGGCAGGGTGTACTAACATATTTGTATGTGAATTGCTTCATGTTCAATTTCATGACAATATACAATTTTGTGTTGGTGTGTTACAATGTAGAAGTATTGCAAAAACAAAGTAATAACAAGAACTTTTAACATTTGCATACCGCCACTTCCACGCTCCATCAAACAGTAACAAATCTTTAACTTCTATTCTAAAATCAAATTGCACCTCTAGTAATTTCCAAAATCATATAGATGTCACTCATACCCCAAAGAAAACATATAACATAAATAAAATAGTCGAAAGCAAAGCAATGGATGGTGACCTTAGAAATGCAGCGAGAATTTTATTCTCAGACGATACTCTTGCTCCTAATAATGACGAGACTCAAGAAAGCTTGCGTGATAAACACCCATCTGCCATTCGAACCTCCTTGACTCTAAATCCCTGTACTCCATCTGATTCGACATTTCAAGTCAAAATTGAAGATACTTTGGACGCCATTATGTCGTTTCCTAATGGATCTGCGGGCGGCATCGGCGGATTAACTCCTCAACATCTCAAAGATTTGGTCAGCGTGTCCGTCGGTGACGTCGGCAGGACATTGTTGTGCGACATAACTAAATTTTGCAACTTTTTATTTGCAGGGACTTTTCGGATTCTTTCAAACCATTTTTGTTCGGGGCACGCCTCTGCGCTTTTAATAAAAAAGATGGAGGCATTCGCCCAATTGCTGTTGGCTGCACCTTCCGCAGACTAGCTTCAAAACTAGTCTGCAGGAACATTTCTCCAAATTTAAAATCATTATTTCAACCGACTCAATTGGGATTTGGTAGTCGAGGAGGTTGTGAGGCTGTAGTACATTCGGTTCGCACATTTCTATCTCACGACAGCGAAGCGGATGTACTGCTTAAGGTAGACGTAAAAAACGACTTTAATTGCATTGACAGGTCAACCCTTCTGAACGAAGCATCCATCCATACTCCAGACGCATATAATTATATTCGGCAATGTTATAGTTCCCATTCAAAATTATTCTACAACGACAAACAAATTTCATCAGAAGTAGGCGTTCAGCAGGGTGACCCTCTAGGACCAGCACTCTTTAGTTTAGGAATTCATACCATTATATCTAATTTAAATTCTAAACTGAATGTCTGGTACCTAGACGACGGAACCTTGGGAGGTAAAGCTGACACGGTCAAAAATGATTTTATCAATGTTATCAACAACTTTCGGAACTTAAATTTGGATCTAAATTTAGGAAAATGTGAACTATATATATCTGACAAATGCAACCCTAGTGATCGAAAAATTCGTATTCAAAATTTTCAAGAAATTTCACCGGAAATAAAAATTCTTCAAATGGATTCACTTTACCTTCTAGGGGCTCCGTTACTCGAGGAGAGTGTTAGACCTTTTTTGGAAAAAAAAATCAAGAATACTTTCGGAACACGTCAATAGATTGAGCTTATTAAATTCTCATATTGCATACACAATTTTAAAATATTGCCTTTTTGTACCAAAATTTACATATATTCTCAGAGCATGCCCAATCTGGAAACATTCGGACATTTTAGAAAACTTGGATGCCACCCTCAAAAATGCTTTAGAAAAAATTCTTTTAAAAATTAAAACCTCGAGGACAATTCCTGGACTCAAGCCACTTTACCTATTAGATCTGGTGGCATCGGAATAAGAAAAATTTCTAGTGTAGCTCTTCCGGCTTTCCTTTCGTCAGTACACAGTCAGACACAGTGTAACAAACCTGTGTTCTCAAATCCTGAATACGCCAACACCTGAATTGCACTGTGCATCTGACGCAATAGAGGCGTGGAAAACTCTCTGCCCCAATGAAAACTTTCCGAAGGAACCAACGAGTCAATAACTTTGGGAGAGGGTCTACAAAAATTTGGTTCAAAATTCCTCCAGTGACCAACACCGCGCAAGACTCCTAGCTGTCTCTACATTTGAATCGGGACAATGGCTACACGCCCTACCGTCTGCCAACCACAGAATGCTGTTCGACAATAGCAGCTTCCGCATCGCCGTCGGTCTCCGACTGGGTGCTGCCATCGTCGAGCGTCATCGGTGTTCATTTGGCAGTGACGTCGACAGGAACGGACACCATGGACTATATTGCCAACGCAGTGCTGGCAGATTTTCCCGCCACGGCTCCATTAATGACATCATCAAACGGACGCTTGCCAACATCAATGTTCCTTCTCTATTAGAACCTTTAGGGATGGTTCGTGATGATGGCAGGCGTCCGGACGACCTGACGTTGATCCCCTGGGAGCGGGGAAGGGCTCTTGTTTGGGACGCTACATGTGTCGACACGTTAGCCCCTTCCCATCTCAGCGGTTCGGTTTTAAGGGCCGGAGCCGCGGCGGAAGCCGCAGAAGAGGCCAAGCGACGCAAATATGTGACGCTTTCTAGCGACTACATATTTGTACCGCTTGGCTTCGAAACTTTTGGTCCATGGGGTCCCAGTACAAAAAAATTTTTCAAGCAATTGTTTCCTCGATTAGTCGACGCCGCTGGTGACAGGAGGGCTGGCTCATTTCTCGCACAGAGGATAGCTATTGCTATTCAAGGCGGAAATGCAGTCACAGTGTTCTTGGCACCATGCCTCATGGACACCCACTTTTGTTAGATTTTTAAGGTTTAGTTTTGGTTTTGTATTTAATTTTACCCTACATTTATTTAAATAAATTGACAAATACAACCAAAAAAAAAAAGAAAAGTAATATACTTATATAAAATTGAACATGAAGCAATTCACATACAAATATGTTACTCTAGCCTGCCTAGATATCTCTTTTGTTGACTGTACATGAAGTCGTGGAAACAATAATTTTTCATATTACCGGCAAAGGAAGGTTTGAAGTAAATGTTACTTCGAGATTTGATCTTTGCTATGGGAATCCCTTGCGTTATTTTCCTTCCCTAACATTAATCTAGCTATATAATTAAAGTAACTGTACTTTTTGTAATTAATTAAGGAAAATAACGCAGGTGGTATGTACCCTTTCTGTTTGCGGACGAATGGACGAAGATTTTATTGGCGTGACAGAAGTACTGTGAGAGTGATTTATGAAAGTGTTGTTAACTTTTTACCTGAACTTTAGATTTTATATTTTCTGGATGTGTATATAGGGTGACTGGTAATAAGTGACCGATACCTAAACACATGATTGTGCTCATGATAACAAACAACTTTTATTAAGGGACCAAACCTGAAATCGCGAAAAATAAAATCAGCTGCTCCCTTCATTTTGCCAAGTTATGCGAACATGAATGTATGGGGAGCTGATTTTTTTTTCGCGATTTCAGGTTTGGCCCCATAGTAAAAGTTGTTTGTAATCATGAGCACAATCATGTGTTTAAGTATCGGTCACTAATTACTAGTCACCCTATATACAAACCGAGTCTTTAATTTTAATTGATTTTAAACTGTCTTAATTGAAGAAATAGTAAAGATCAAATCTCGAAGCTACATTTACTTGTACATACTAGTTGCAGGTACCTTTAGAAGTATCTATCAGGGTTTTGTTAATCCATGGTTTGAAAAGGTAAATAAATAACTTCCGAGGGTCAAGAGGTGTCGTTCTCCTGCTACCTTGAAGACAATTCCAAAGAATATCAATGTATTGTCAATGTAGAGGTCAATATTGACAAACATGCCTGTTCAATCACAATGATGAAGGAAGTCATTCAGAAGTAGATATAGTCACGCGGACAGCTTGTGGATTTAGTAAATAAAGGCATTATGTATCCACGCATAGTCGCAAACGCAGAAATACTTAATAGAACACTGTTCATTATACTTATAGGTACTGTAAGTCACCGCCGAGAAACAATAAACGAATTGAATTATTTCTTATCTGAAATCACTTTTTGTAAATCAAATGATTTTTAAAAACCGTTTTATACATAGATATGTATACTGAAATTAGAGGAGCTCGTGGCTAAGTAATAACAGCCGCACGGGTCGATCCATCAGGTTAAGCTACGCTTGCCGCGGTTGGTCCGTCGATGGGTGACCATCTTTACATACCGAGACACCTCCGTTTCTCGGAAAGCACGTTAGGCCGTTCGTCGTTACGGGTATCGTATTACCTAGTTACTGGGTTGTGGAGGTCGCTCCATGTAAAATACTGGTATTCAGCTGCATCCGGTTAGACTGGAAGCCGGCCTCAACATAGTTGGGAAAAGGCTAGGCAGATTGATATACACTGAATTACACTGAAATTAATGATGATATTGTAACAGATTTGTGAGGAGATGAAAACTTTTCCTAGATCAGAATTACTAAGCCTTCCCTTCATTCCTCTTAATTTTAGCCGATTTCGAAAAAAAAGGAGGTTATCAATTTGACACGTATTTATGTAATATTATTGGAACTGCAATTATATTCACATATAATTATGATAATCTATTAGGGCTTCCAAACAAATATACTTACTTACAACATTTTTATAGGTGTAGGTATGTATGTTTGTATATAGGTAGGTATGTATGTTTGTATACATGGTGGTGGTCGACAGAAATACAGAATGTGTTACAGGATAAGAAGAGAAAATTCAAGGAATGGCAGAGTGTAGAAAATGAGAACGTTAGTTTGAAAGCAGAAAAAAAGATTGAGTATGATGCTCTAAAGAAAAAAGCCAAGAAAGCTGTAGCCATAGCGAGAGCAAAGGCCCAGGAGAAGCTTTATGACACACTGGATAATCCAGCAGGCCAAAAACATCTATACCGGCTTGCTAGAGCTAGAGAGAGGCAGACGAGGGATGTATGTCAGATAAAGTGTATAAGGGATGAAACTGGAACAGTTCTTTCGGATGATGAGAAAATTAAGGATAGGTGGAAGGGCTATTTTAAAAGACTGATGAATGAGGAGAATGACTGGAGTGGTGTGCTTGAGAATAAACCAATAAATGAGGGGTTAGTGAGAATGATTAGTATGGATGACGTGAGAATAGCAGTTAATGGGATGAAGAATGGTAAAGCAATAGGTCCGGATGGAATACCAGTTGAAGTATGGAAGTTATTACGGGTAGATGGATGGAAGTGGTTAGCTTTATTCTTCAATAAGTTGTTGCTGGAAGAAGCCATACCTGACGAATGGTGCAACAGTTCACTGGTGCCCATCTTTAAAAACAAAGGTGATGTGCTGGAGTGCAACAACTATAGAGGAATAAAGCTAATGTCACATAGTATGAAGGCTTGGGAGAAAGTTATTGAAAGGCGACTAAGAGAAGAGAGTGAAATTTCGCAAAACCAATTCGGTTTTATGCCTGGTCGAGGAACAGCAGATGCCATCTTTGCTATCCGCCAGCTGTGCGAGAAATACAGAGGTGCACATAAAAACTTGCACATGGTATTTGTTGACCTGGAAAAGGCATATGACCGAGTGCCTCGTGAAGTTTTGTGGTGGGCACTTAAGGAAAAATGTGTACCAGGGAAGTATGTGCAGTTGATTCGCGCAATGTACAGTCGATGCAGTACCCAAGTCCGGTCTACAGTGGGCACTACTGGCAGCTTCGATGTGGCTGTCGGCTTGCACCAGGGGTCTGCACTCAGCCCTTACCTCTTTGTGCTGATAATGGATGCTCTTTCTTGGGACATCCAGAAAGAGGCTCCCTGGTGTATGCTATTCGCCGATGACATTGTGCTGGTTGCCGAGAGTGGCTTAGAGGTCCAGAGCAGATTGGAGGTGTGGTGGAAAAGACTGGAGACCGTTGGCCTGAGAGTAAGTCGGACCAAACAGAGTATTTGTTTTGTGATTTTGGCGGTCTCTCCGGTCCTGTGCCCATATCTCTTGCCGGAACGCCCTTACCGATCTGCTCCGACTTTCGGTACCTCGGGTCACTTGTCCAAGGGGATGGCGAAGTAGACCGAGACATAACGCACCGGATCAACTCAGGATGGATGAAATGGCGACAGGTTACAGGAACAACTTGCGACCCACGGATGCCCCTCAAGTTGAAGGGGAAAATTTACAAGTCCGTGATAAGGCCTGTCGTACTTTATGGATCGGAATGCTGGGCAGTGAAGAAGACGGATGAAAAAAAATTGCATGCAGCGGAGATGAGAATGTTGAGATGGATGTGTGGAGTGACGAGAATGGATAAAGTGAGAAATGAGTATATAAGAGGAAGTTTGAAAGTGGCGCCAGTGACAGAAAAGTTGAAAGGAAATCGTTTGTCTTGGTATGGGCATGTAATGAGGAGAGACGAAACGCATGTGACTAAAAGAGTGATGAATATACATGTTGATGGATGGAGAGGCAGAGGAAGGCCAAAGAAAAGATGGATGGATTGTGTGAGGAATGATATGAACAAGAAGGGAGTGAATGATAGCGTGACGGTTGACAGGGGAGAATGGAAGAAGAAAACGTGTTGCGCCGACCCCAAGTAATATGGGATAAGGGCAGGAAGATGATGAGGTATGTATGTTTGTGTGTATGTCCACGCATTTGTCCGAAACTATTAATCGGATTGTGACCATTTTTTTTATTGGCTTACATTTAAGTACTTTAACTTGAGAACAGTGCAAGTTTCATCAAAATCGGTTCGGTAGTTTTTAAGATATGGACTAAAATATATGTGTAAGTGTGAGGGTCTGTCTTATTGATACGAGCTAGCTACTGCCGGTGTGGTGTCGGGTGTCAAAGAGATAACATCTCAAAACCTTGATAAAATTCTAGTGCAATATTTACAACAAACCTATTAACTACTCATTACAAACATATATTCCAGTTTTTACTTAAAACTAAAAATTACGAAACAAAAAAGTAATTAATCAAAAAATCATAAATCGACTTCAAAAAAATAAATTAACTCAAAATTATGAAATAACTTTTATTTCGGAAGTCGGTGGCAAAAAAAAATCTAAAATACAGATCCCACTTCCGAAAATAAAGTTATTTTATATTTTTGGAACGAAGTTCCTTCTCGCGCGTTGTGAATGAGGGCTAGACGGAAAAAATTCTCACGAAAAGTTGTAACGACTCTTTTTGCTATAGTAAGCTATTGTAAGCTGTGCGACGTGCGCATGTTTGTCTGTCTCTCTCTCTCTTTTATAGAAAGATTAAGTTTATATTACATTATATTTGTTAATAATAAAAAAAATATTATTATAACTTAAAAAAAAAATATTACAATTCCTTCACTAATTAATCGAAAGGAACTTCGTTCCATCCGGGTGTCCCTTGACGCCTCTCAACATTTTTATTCTTACTTTTTTTTCACCAATTTTTATTCGTAGTTAGGTATTTAAAACATCCAGCGTATCTACCAAGATTGGATGATAATAACGTACTAGTATTATTTTTGTTTTCTCAAAAATAAGGTTGTTCCGTAGCAATGTTTTAGTAAATAAAACATTGTGGTATATAAATGCTTTTAGTCCACACGTGACGAATACAACCTCATTGACCTTCATTCTTTTATTTATGACATGTAAATGAACTCAAGCGAAAAATGATAAGTTAACTTATATAATTATATAACACATAAAATCTTCAACAGGTAGGCACAAATATTTATTTTATTAGGTAATTACGTGTTTATACAATGAAAATATCATGCTACGAGTACGTATACGCATCAGATATTATTCTCTTTTCGATGCCATACATATCATCTGCTTAGCCTTTTCCCAACTATGTTGGGGTCGGCTTCCAGTCTAACCGGATGCAGCTGAATACCAGTATTTTACATGGAGCGACTGCCTATCTGACCTCCACAACCCAGTTACTGGGTAATACGATACCCCTTGGTAAGACTGGTTGTCAGACTTTCGGGCTTCTGACGACCCGTAACGACTGTCAAAGATCCACGAATGACAGCCGGGACCAACGGCTTAACGTGCTTTCCGAGGCACGGAGGAGTCTCGGTATGTAAAGAATGGTCACCCATCCACTGACCAACCCCGGCAAGCGTAGCTTAACCTGATGGATCGACCCGTACGGCTGTTATTACTTAGCCACGAGCTCCTCGATGCCATACATATATACTACCTATATATATTTCTTATGGATTTCAAAAGAAAGATTTCATTTCCACTCTTTAAGATCGCCTGAGAATCTAGGCTAGGTTCACAAGCGATCCCATAGGGTGAAAATGAGCCGTAGGTATTTCTTTTATCAATAAGCAGATCTGCGACTGGGTTAAAATGTTAAAATACCCATGTTCCTAAAATTGTTGCTAATTCAATTAATTTAATTAATTAAACTCGACAGTTTTTAAGAACAACGGGGTAATTATTTAACACACTTACAGTAGAAATGGGTTTCATTTTGACGGTTTAACAACATTTATTTACGTTGTTGAGCAGACAAATTTTTCGAACATATGAATCAATGGATTAGCAATATAGGTACTTCAAAATCATTCAGATTGTGATTGATAGTGTTACGCAATTAGGGTTCTGCTCTGGGTTATACTCGTAAGTTAAAATAAAAAAAAAGTAAAAACCGGCTTCAAAAACCTAAAACGAATAAAATAATTTTCTTATAAAACTTACAGCTTCTGAAGTCGATGCCAAGCTAAGGTGCATTGAAGTATTGAAGACACCGATTTCTATGAAACTTTTAGGAAGTCGGTTTTTACTTTTTGTTTAAGTAAAATTATTTTTCCATTTTTAGTTATGAATACATACATAGGCCCAAGATGAACGAAAAGAAGAATCATCATCAAAATCTGCTTAGAAATGCCGGAGATACAGTACATTTATGCATATAACTTCGTACATAAGAATAATTACCTAATGTATTATGAAACTAAAACCTTTCTGAAAGTATGTAGATCAAGTTAGTGAAAGAATCATCAAAGTTGGTTCATTAGTTTTTGAGAAAATCGCGGATATACAATCATACATACATACATACGGGTTGCATACAGAACCTCCTTTTTTGGAGTCAGTTAATGAGTAACAATAGGCACGTTCCTATTCTTTGTTAGATCCTAGAAAAGGCATTCTAGGAAAACAATGTGTGATGCTCATGGTCTAAGATTGTACATTTGTACAACACATGTTATGGTGTTGGCAAATATGTAATAAGTATTATGCACGTGCAATGTTACACGTGACCAAATAGTTGGCTGAATCATCGCTTCGACAATATCAAGGCAATTTACCGTGAACTACAACTCGATCAGGCTCAGAATGTCCCTTTCCCAAAAAGTCCCTCGGTTTCAAAACGTCCCTTTCCCGAAATGTCCCCTTCCCATAACGTCCCTGTCCCAGAATGTCCCTTTCCCAAAATGTCCCTTTCCCAAAATGTCCCTTTCTCAAAATGTCCCTTTCCCGAAAAGTCCCTTTTTCAAAATGCCCCTCTCTTTCCTACGACAGCTGCGCGTTTAAACTTTGTATAATGAAATAACATAAGCCAAGTAATCAATCAACTTCTAATCACATATAAAACAAAACCTTAAAGCCTTTTAATCACTTTAACACTGAACCGTCAAAAGATAAAAAATATTATTATAAACATGATAACAAACAACTTTTATTATGGGACCAAACCTGAAATCGCAAAAAAATGTCAGCTGTTCCATACATCCATGTTCGCATAACTCGTGAAAATGTAATGAGCAGCTGATTTTTTTCGCGATATCACGTTTGGTCCCATAGTAAAAGTTGTTTGTTATCATGAGCACAATCATGTGTTTAAGTATCGGTCACTAAAATTACCAGTCACCTTATAAATATAAAGCCCATTATTTGGATAAAGTCTCAAAAAGCGACATCTATCCTAATTAATTAAAAAAAAGTCGTTTGTTATCATGAGTAAAATCATATTTTTTATCTTTTGACGGTTTAGTGTTTAAGTGATTAAAAGGCTTTAACGTTTCGTTTTATATGTGATTAAAAGTGGATTGATTACTTGGCTTAAGTTATTTAAATATTCAAAGTTTAAACGCCCAGCTGTCGTAGGAAAGGGAGGAACATTTTGAGAAAGAGACTTTTCGGGAAAGGGACATTTTGAGAAAAGGACATTTTGGGAAAAGGACATTTTGGGAAAAAGACATTTTGGGAAAGGGACATTCTGAGCCTGATCGCCACAACTATGTACCAAAAAGCTGAAGTAACCACACTTGATTCTACAGATCTAATTTATTTTGTCATGCTATAAGCATGACAAAATAAATAGTCAAGAAAGAAAAATATCAGGTGACATTCTTAGTTACAAAAAATACATAAACATGTTAATAATTCAGTCAGTATAAAAATGCCGTTTAATGCCATTGTAGGTAAGAAGGTACTATTAGCGTTATCATCAAAATCACCGCTATTATGTTTGTTATTACAAATAACTTAGACTTGAATGATTCATCACAAGAAAACTTAGCAAGCGGGGAGATTCATGAATAATTTTCAGTACGAACATTAGTTGATTTATTATTATTACCGTTGTAACCTTGATCATTATATTTCACAAGCTTAAAAAGCGTGTTCTTTAAGTGTGTTTTTTAACGTAAAACGTTAAAAAATAAAACAATAAATAGGTCAGATTCATTACTTTTAAAGTTACCATAAAAGGTATTTTGGCTATTTGTTCACTATGCAGGAAAATCCCATTGCGTTTTTCACGCGCGTCAATAAATTGTCAACAATTAAGTCCACCTAGTGTTACAGTTGCTTACCTATTAGACTTAGTACTTAGTGTAAGTAGTTCATGGACAATCAATCTGTTTAATTACAGGATGAAAGGTAGACAATCAGTTGCCTTCATAATACAATGGCTCTGTAATGTTATTTAGCAACAACCTTGCAAGTCATACATGATAAGGGAATAGTGAAGCTAAAGGTCCTGCACCTTTTATTTACATTCCGTTAAATATAAAATGGACATGGAATGCCAACTAATGCCACCATTAAGAAAAAAACCGGCCAAGTGCGTGTCGGACCACGCACAATGAAGGGTTCCGTAGTTGGGATGAATTTATCCCAAGAACAAACTTAACATTGTAGTTGGAAAACGTGTTCTCCCATTCATTCCAACTGTAAATGTAAGTTTGTACTCACAATATTGAGAGATTTACCATGTTATTTTAAGACCACAGACTTCTTATAGGTTTTCCTGTAATCTACAGGTAAAGATCTGGTTTATGTATTTTTTAAAAATTTTAGGTGCAGCAGTTCCGGAGATAAGGGGGGTCAAGACAATGGTCAATTTTCGTCTATTTTCTTAAATAACTTAAAAAAAATATTTTCAAATTATGAAAAAAATATATTTGAGACCCTCATAGAAAGCCATTTCATTTGATATATCACACGGTATAGTTTACAAATATTTTTTTTTATTTTCTTATTTGCCCCCCAAAAGTGACCCCCATATTCAAAATTCATTTATTTACTTTACCAATCCATGTTTGGGTCACAGAAATTTATATGTTTACCAAATTTCAATCGAAGCAAATTGGCTGTGACAGACGGACAGACAGACAGACACACGAGTGATCCTATAAGGGTTCCGTTTTTGCCTTTTGAGGTACCGAACCCTAAAACTGATAAATAAGTCTGGAGATATGGAACATTTTGAAATTTCCTATGCTCACATTTTAATCAGATGCGGTAGGTCATCCTCAAGTATGGTTCCCAAACATGGTCTTTGTCAATTCAGCAGAGGTCCACGCTCAGGGTTTGCCAGAGAGATATAGAGGAACGGAGTATTCTGGTTATTAAACTTCTGAACCGGGATAAGAATAACAATCCGTTCCATAACTAAAATAACTGATGTCACTCGGAAAGCTGCCACGCTTAAATGGAATTGGGCTGGACACATCTGCCGCATTCAGACGATCAATGAGTCAAACTTTCGACCTGATGGGTCCCGCTTAGTGGCAAAAGAAATCGCGGCAGGCCCAGACGGAGAAGGCGAGATGAGCTAGACTCCTTTAGTAAAGATTGGTCTTTGGCAACTCTGGACAGAGAGAGGTGGGAAGAGAGTAGGGAGGCCTTTGCCCAGCAGTGGGATAATAATGGCAGATAAAAAATAATAAAATAAAATAGAATAAGGTGTACAGACCTAGTCAAAACATTGTTGTCTGTTGTTGGCAAAACATTGTTTTTAGCGATATGCTCTCTCCATTTTTATTTGATTGATCATCAACCTCATCACTATTGCAGTATTGCAGTAGGATTATCAAAAATGATAAACTGATTGAAGAAAGCTTCCTAATAACTATTACTTAATCACTTACTTAGGTATTCACATCGATATCACGTAGTATGTGACATAATTTCTGGTGATAAATGATAATACATTTTAATTTTTGGTTCACAGCACAGTCGTCCGTCTTTATTGTGACATAAAGTTTTGTACTAAATTAATCGTTTCAAATTATGTGTCAACATAATGCGGAGCTGCGGATGCTGGAGTTCGATGCGGTTAAGGTTTGGTCTCATTACCTTCTCTTAATTCCGTTGCAATCCGCTTTTCAGGGCTAACTACATATGCATATATTTGAAAATATGTATATGTAGTATGCTGCGTTCAGACGGTTACTGGACTTAATTACCTATAAGTATAAAATTATAGTTTCAGTAGGTGAGTAGGGACTTAGTTATTTGATATTTATAATTATATCATAGGTAACACGTGCTACGGTTATTTAGCCACGAGCTCCTCAGTTAACAATGGTTAACATGGTGGTCAGTTGTCAATGGTTAACATTATTGAAAATCTATAAATTGATAAGTTCTTTGACATGGATCACCTTTATGAAGAAGTGTGTGAAGTCAAAGAAGTAGTGAAGGCAGCAGTGCAAAACAAAGACTTGATGCCGCTCCAAAAATGGCACAATATTTTTAAAGACAATCAAGACTTTGCAAATCTTCATTTCGAGGCGCAATTAACGCCCGAGCCGTAGGCGAGGTTGTTTTTGAGCCGAGAACTGCAATAACAAACGTCCACGTGTATCAAACGACGTTTTTCATTACACTTTTGAAGAAATAACATAAAATAACAAAAAATATTTTTGTCATGAATTATTAGGAAACTATGATTTAAATTTTTCTTTTTTTTCCGCACTTTGCTATCGCCAGGTTGAAGGAGAAGCAAAGGTTTAAAGCCGTTAAACAGTCTAATATGAAAAATAGAAAATTCAAATATTTTTGAGTTTAGAACAAAAATAAATGTTAATTTGTTCATAAACGTTGTTTTTATTGTAATAATCATGGTTTTTGATGATATTCTAATTTATAAACATTATTTAAATATTCAAAAAATATTAACGCCGTAAAGACGCTTAACTCTATGCCGAGATTTAAAAAAAACATTCACCTCCGAATAGAGACGGTGTGAATAGAAGCAGTGAACCAATTTGGACTAAGTAAAGGTATAAGTTATCTGTGGCAATTTTTATTCCCGCACACGTGTTGGAAAATGAAAAATCGCACGCGTGTGAAATATATTGCATTGTGAACCTAGTCGTAGCGCGATATGAACCAGTTTTTTGAGGAAGTATATTGAAAAGAGTATTTTCCCAGGCTAACTTCATTTGGTCTGAGAGGCGAAACCTTTTGATACTCGAGCATGTCAAAGATTCAAATTAAGACCAATTTTAGCGTGACTTGCAGTGAATTTTATAACTACTTTACAAAAAACAAGGCAGCAAAATGTAACGAAAAACGTATCACCACGCCTTTTATGACTTTAATGTGGACAATGGACAATTTCATGGATATGCATTTAGCATCATTTACATTTTACATTTAAGTATAAAAAACAAATATAATAATATTTGTTTACCGTACCTACCTACCCTACCTACCTGATACTTAGTCAAGATTATAAAATATGCAGAAATGATTCACATGTAAAGGAGGTTCTTGACTCCAAACACGGACATTCATACATTGGCACCGCAAACGCAAGCGGTGCCAAACAATGCATATTAAGGAGGCATTCATTAATTACGTGAGGCATTTTTCCAGCCGAAACTCACCCAATCTCATGTTTCTCGGCAAATATCACGTAATTTTCTTCTTTTTTTCTTTACATTATTTTCACATTGCATTTTTTGTTATTTGTGTTTTGTGTTTGGCCAATTGTATCCAAATAAACGTTTTTTATTTCATTCTTTCTCAAGAAACTTCAAAATAACGAGAAAACTGGGTAATTATTATAAAACTAGCTTTTGCTCGCGACTTCGCTCGCGTGGATGTCGGAAATTATCCCACGGGAACCGTAAAAAGTAGCCTATATGCTATGCCCGACTATAATCTATCTCTGTGCCAAATTTCATCCAGATCCGTTGAGCCGTTCTCGCGTGATTAAGTAACAAACATCCATCCATCCAAACGTTCGCCCTTTATAATAGTAGTAAGAAGTAAGATAAGTATTATAAAAATAATTATGCACATTAAGTGTATACATATATATATATTTAAATAAATTAATCGCAATCAAGCACAGATTAACGTATTAATTTACACAAAAAATACGCATTTTGAAAAATCTCACGTGAGATTAGGGGAGGTCGAGCCGAATCGAGATGTCGGATCGTGACATCTCACTAAATGGGGAGAATGGGTCGAAAAATCGTCAAATTCACCTCTCGCAATTAATGAACGTCCCCTTACCTAGTGCCTATATGCACCTGCAGTCGATCATCCACTACTTTGTAAGATGTCCACGGAGAGGTTAGCCATGTTAGCTGCGCGGTTCATTATTTTGTTTTCCCGCCACGCATTCGTGCGTAGCGTGGCTGTTGGTGAGTGATCCTGTCTACATTTTCATACAAAGCTACGATAGTTAGGTACAAGTATAACACACGTGTACTTGACGGCTAAGCTACGCAGCTGAGCCGTGAACTGCTGTAGACCATCGCCTTAAACCAGGCATTATAATATGCATCCTGTTGTGTACGCACGGCTACAGATCAAGCTATACATTTCCAGTATAAGCTGATCTCGCATTGTATAGGATTTTTTTACAGTGAGAGGTCAGTGTAAACTTGAAATGTATAGCTTGATGTGTAGCCGTGTGACACCAGCCTCATTTGTCTTTTCACATGTTTTTCTTATGGTAGTAACTAATTACCTGCTAATTTATTATACCTACTTCCTGCTTATTGTTATCTAATTACATAGTTGTTTATTCGGTGGGAATAGTTTTGTGAGAAAACTTTGTTCAAATCTATTACTGTACATAATCAGCCTATAACGTTCCCACTGCTGGGACACAGGCCTCCTCTCTGTGAGAGGGAGTGGGCCGTAATCCACCACGCGGGCCCAGTGCGGGTTGGCAGATGTCACAATTCTTCGAATTTTTGGTTCTAGGACATGCCGGTTTCCTCACGATGTTTTCCTTCACCGTTTTGAGAGCAGTGGTGATGAAATAATTTACACAAAGTAAAGCGCCTGCCTGGGTTCGAACCTACGACCTACAACTCGTAAGTCGCGACCGTTACCACTGGGCCACCACCGCTCCAATCTATTACTGTAGTAGGTATAAATTAACAAAAAAATTACGAGTAAAATCCAACATATCAAATGTAAGGAGAATTTATACAGCCTATGTCACCCGGACCATTATTACGAATCTATTCAATACCTCATTCATCATAATCAGTTCAGGCGCTATAGTGGAACACACGTAAATACAAACTTACATACTCGTACATAGACAGAATGAGCGGCACCGCTCGCTACGCTTGCTCGGCTTTCGCGTGGTTGGTCACAGTTCTATTGACCAACCCCGGCAAGCGTAGCCTAACCTGATGGATCGACCCGTGTGGCTTTTATTACTCGTAAGTGGCTTTGTCAGCGCGTTTGGTCACGTACTTTTTATTTAAAAAAAAAATTAAGATACCTATTGACACTCGCGCATTAAAGACAAATCTAACGACATATCACTCATCAAAATCGGTTCAGCCGTTTAGTAGTTACGAGGGAACGTAGGGACGGACAAACAAATACATACAGGTCAAACACATAACCCTCCTTTTTTGGTTCACCGCAGTCGGGTAATAAGTACGTGACTAAACGCGCCGTCAAAGCCACTTACGAGTTTATGATTTATAACTAAATTTTTATTTAATGTCTTTGTAATTTGGAGCTCGTGGCCAAGTACCTAATGACAGCCGGTCACGTGATCCATCAGGTTAAGCTACGCTTGCCGGGGTTGGTCCGTGGATGGGTGACGATCTTTACATACCGAGACTCGTAATTGGTCCCGGCTGTCATTCGTGGATCATTGACGTCGTTACGGGTGGTCAGAAGCCCGAAAGTCTGACAACCAGTCTTATCTCATTCATTCATCAAAATCGGTTCAGCCGTTTAGTAGTTTCGAGGGAACATACATACACATACATACATACATGTACATGTATGTCAAACATATAACCATCCTTGTTTGGCTTCGCCGCAGTATAGGGTAAAAAGTATAATCGGAATTTCGTAGTTAGTCCGTGTTTGGGTTTGATCAAAAACGAAAAGAAAATGTGTAAAACCACATAAAACCCGATTTGGTTAGTGACCACTTTTTAGAATACGTAGAAATACCACTGGTTACATTATTTCTACTTATTCTAAGCAGCAGCCATTTAACGTTTTATATTTTATGTTTGTGGAGAAGTTTTAACTTTTAACAGGCTATTATGGCTGCCGGCCGGCTGCCCTTGACATTGTAACAAAACAATGTCTGCGTAAGGCCAGTCACACCAGTGTGAAAATCTACATACTCACATTATGTATTAATCGTCACACCTACACTTTGTACGTGACAAAGAAGTGAACTAAAATGATTTGGCTTCGAGAGGTTTTTAACATCTCCCCTTCGCCGCCATTAAGAGTAATAGATAAATTAATTGTAAGCTTATCAAATTGACACACTACCTATTCAATTTTCCGTGTTGTAGCCATTTCATACAACTGTGATTTGAATATAAGTACGGATAATTTATTAACCGACGAAAAAAAAGGAGGAGGTTCTCAAGTCGACACGTATATTTTTTTTTTAATGTACGACCACGCATAACTTTTTACAGAATTGTCCGATTTGAAAGATTCTTATATTATTCGGGAAAGTATATCTCGAAGTTCGTCCCATGTAAAATTTATTAACTTTGCTTGGGTAGTTTTTGAGTTAGTTTCAATAAATACGTATTTTTTTTCCTCTACTTTTTATTATGTCGATGATGTTCTCATTTCTTTTGGAGGTGGTATTCGAATTTGTGTGGGGTAGTGCCACAACAAAAAAGTGAAAAAAATAAAAAAAAATTTACAAAAAAAAAAAACAACCGACTTCTAAAACAAAAACATTACAAAGTGAAAAATAACTTTAATTTCGAAAGTCGGTGTCGGTGTGTGTCAAAGACACCGACTTCCGAAATTAAAGTTATTTTTCACTTTGTAGTGTTTTTTTTTGTAAAAAGCTTTTGTTGGTAGTCAATTTGATAAACAATTTACCGTGACTTTACATTCATAAAGATGTTCGTCATACTGTAGGTCATTGTCAGGGGGAGCCGGCGGTACAAGTTGACATTATGTAGGTCCCTTACCTGAGCACGTGTAGGTAATACGAGCTGGTATCCGCAACTCCAAGTCAATGCGCGTATTTTGCGTAAGTCTGAGCACGTGCATTGTAAGTGTCATCGTCACCACGGAAAAATCAGCATCGCTGGTTAAATTGTAATAATCATGTATCATAATTCATAATGGTAACAATGTAAACTCACATTATTAGCATTATGATACGCGATTATTATTGCGTTTGTACATATATTTAATAATATGCTTTATGTTTTAGAATTGGTATACTGTGTTGAGTTGATTGCTTTATTTATTGCGGTAAGTATGACTAAGTACCTACCTACCTACCTTTCTGTATTTAGTGAGACAATTAATGTGATGTCGATGAATACGATAATTACAGCAGTTTTAAAACAATTCATTGGAATTTCAAATATTGCTAAAAAGTCAAAGTTTTGTCATGCGAATAAACCAACAAGTTTTACATTTAAATAAGTACTTTTTACTTAAATTATTTCAGGACGCTTATCCAGAAATTATGATTTTACAAAACGTCAAGTTCTGTCGAAAAAAATCATTACAATTTCTACTGCATGATAGCCGAAAATACTTGAGAACACTAAGACGTAATAATGTAGGTCGCTTAAATCTCGCAAATCCTCAAGTTTGGTTGAGTGACTAACGTATCATTAAGGTGGATAGCCGAAAATACTTGAGAATACTAAGACGTAATAATCTAGGTCGCTTAAATCTCGCAAATCCTCAAGTTTGGTTGAGTGACTGACGTATCATTAAGGTGGATAGCCGAAAATACTTGAGAACACTAAGACGTAATAATCTAGGTCGCTTAAATCTCGCAAATCCTCAAGTTTGGTTGAGTGACTGACGTATCATTAAGGTGGATAGCCGAAAATACTTGAGAACACTAAGACGTAATAATCTAGGTCGCTTAAATCTCGCAAATCCTCAAGTTTGGTTGAGTGACTAACGTATCATTAAGGTGGATAGCCGAAAATACTTGAGAATACTAAGACGTAATAATCTAGGTCGCTTAAATCTCGCAAATCCTCAAGTTTGGTTGAGTGACTGACGTATCATTAAGGTGGATAGCCGAAAATACTTGAGAACACTAAGACGTAATAATCTAGGTCGCTTAAATCTCGCAAATCCTCAAGTTTGGTTGAGTGACTGACGTATCATTAAGGTGGATAGCCGAAAATACTTGAGAACACTAAGACGTAATAATCTAGGTCGCTTAAATCTCGCAAATCCTCAAGTTTGGTTGAGTGACTAACGTATCATTAAGGTGGATAGCCGAAAATACTTGAGAACACTAAGACGTAATAATCTAGGTCGCTTAAATCTCGCAAATCCTCAAGTTTGGTTGAGTGACTAACGTATCATTAAGGTGGATAGCCGAAAATACTTGAGAACACTAAGACGTAATAATCTAGGTCGCTTAAATCTCGCAAATCCTCAAGTTTGGTTGAGTGACTGACGTATCATTAAGGTGGATAGCCGAAAATACTTGAGAACACTAAGACGTAATAATCTAGGTCGCTTAAATCTCGCAAATCCTCAAGTTTGGTTGAGTGACTGACGTATCATTAAGGTGGATAGCCGAAAATACTTGAGAACACTAAGACGTAGTAATCTAGGTCGCTTAAATCTCGCAAATCCTCAAGTTTGGTTGAGTGACTGACGTATCATTAAGGTGGATAGCCGAAAATACTTGAGAACACTAAGACGTAATAATCTAGGTCGCTTAAATCTCGCAAATTCTCAAGTTTGGTTGAGTGACTGACGTATCATTAAGGTGGATAGCCGAAAATACTTGAGAACACTAAGACGTAATAATCTAGGTCGCTTAAATCTCGCAAATCCTCAAGTTTGGTTGAGTGACTGACGTATCATTAAGGTGGATAGCCGAAAATACTTGAGAACACTAAGACGTAGTAATCTAGGTCGCTTAAATCTCGCAAATCCTCAAGTTTGGTTGAGTGACTGACGTATCATTAAGGTGGATAGCCGAAAATACTTGAGAACACTAAGACGTAATAATCTAGGTCGCTTAAATCTCGCAAATTCTCAAGTTTGGTTGAGTGACTGACGTATCATTAAGGTGGATAGCCGAAAATACTTGAGAACACTAAGACGTAGTAATCTAGGTCGCTTAAATCTCGCAAATCCTCAAGTTTGGTTGAGTGACAGACATATCATTAAGGTGGTAACGGTTTGTTTCGCCGTTCATCTATGAATAATAATAACCGATTCTTTGACAAAGGCTTGACCTAAAGAAATATAACACTTTTGGTCAGACAGGTTTGCTAAACAAAGCTGCAGCTAAATACAGAATCATTGGTAACCCTTATATCTATGTTCGTAACACACCGACCGGAGCGATGTGACGGAATATTTATTAAAAAAAAAAAAAATTAAATGCTGTTCTTTAGTTCTTTTCTTTTCTTTCATCACACGGCTTAGGTAACCGATTTGGATATTTTTTTTTGTTAAAATGTTCGCAATAGTCCGAATTAGGTTTTCAAAATCAAAATCATATCTAAATATTAAAAAAAAAAACATTTTTATGCCAAGCAAATTTTGAAGTTTCCCAAAAAAAAATTCTAATTCGGTAAAAACTGAACGTAGCTTTTCTCTGGAATTTTTGTATGAATTATCATGTATTATTAAGATATGATATAAATATTGGACAGGACGACGTCTGTCGGGTCAGCTAGTCTGTATGTAATGTGTATTACTTACTGCTGCGTTAGTTGCATTAATTTTCAATATGTTGATATGTTTCCCTTTTAAAAACTTGTTTTTTACTATAATTGCTGTGGCACGAAGTAATTACGTTGTTAAATAGATGTGTATGAATGATACATAGTCACTTGTGTGAGCTAAAAGGACATCAGCCATGTACAACAAAAGATATATCTAGGCAGGGTATAACATATTTGTATGTGAATTGCTTCATAATCAATTTCGTGACAATATACAATTTTGTGTTGGTGTATTACAATGTAGAAGTATTGCAAAAACAAAGTAATATATATAAAATTGAACATGAAGCAATTCACATACAAATAATTATGTTACTCTACCCTGCCTAGATATCTCTTTTGTTGACTGTACCTAAATACATAGGTACATTCAGCAACAAAAGTCGATTAACACTTGCAGTTTTTTAATCTTAATTATTAAGCGAAATATTTAATTCAAATCGGAACAGAAGTACCTTTCGTTTTAAGAACATTAACTCTTAACAGTTAAACGAAAAAAAAACAGTTTATCGAATAATTTTGTGTTAATTAAGATGTTGTCAAAAAGTAGCAGTGTTAACCGACTTCTGTTGCTGATCGTACAAAACGAATAATATTGGACTGGACCCTAAGTCACTAAGGCCTGAATAGGATCTTACACGTAACAGGGAAATAAGAAAATGAATCGCTACAATATCAAGTAGCTAACTAAAGTTGGAATTATGTACAAGTTACGAAACATTTTCCTTCTGCTTCACTTATTGGTTCTTTCTATGGTTGACTAGCAGAGGAACTTGTTATTTGATAACTCGATATTACAACTAAAAGCAACTTGATATCAACTAGTAGTTGGTCTATATTGTATGTAGGTAGGTATACATTATAATGCATAAGAAGTGTTTGAGTTCTTTATAAATCTAGAATGTTCAAGTCGTCCAAACTTTGCATTGTTTTGCGCCTGCGTCAGATAATAGGGTCGGAACATTTTACTATGTGACTAAGGATAACAGTATTTATATAAACTCGCCTACTAGTCTGGTTGACTAGATGACCCAAATACACATGAAATAAGGCTAAGCTGATGATTATGGTACAAATATGAAAAATTATTTACTGGTATCTCCGGAAGACGGCAATAACGCCTCTTCATCGCGCAATTGTTCAATAGAAAAACTTCTAGCCATTGCTGATGTCACAATTAATTCGAATTTATTAAGGAAATGCAAATAATATCTACTATCTCTACATTGATATTTACCTTGACCTCATAAAACGCAGTCAGACCGCTTTCTACACAGACTCAAAAGAGATTTCAATGCATGAATGTTTTTGAGTCATCATAAATGATAAAACATCTCCACTCTAACTTGAGAAAGTTCTAAATTGCATACAGAATACAGTTTTTTTTTTGTGTATTTCTACGTTTCACATTTTAATGTAGTGGTCGACGAACTCTTTTTATGAATCTAACTGTTGCGTTGAAAGAAAGTACCCACCCACAAATGAAAAAAAAATACTTGATTTTAACTTTTTCTAATGTTCTACGCTTCAATTTAATTACCTACCTTTAACACCACTTTTAGCAGTTATAGCATAGACTAACCAACTACTTCATCATATCGATCGTGAAGCTAAAATTATAAGCCTTTCAAACATTTCCCCAATCCATTAGTGTTAGGGTAGATTCCCCTCGCTGAGGTAGAAGGGTCACGTTTGTTCAATATAACAAAGTACCTACAACTAATCCACCAGAAGAGACGAATACTAACTGTGTCACAACAAACTGTTATCTTTCCTCACGATATACATTCAGTTCATAATGCAGCTTTGTCTTTGAACACAGATGATTAAATAAAAACAAGGCTAGACTTATCGGTGGGCTCTTATCGCACGAGATTGAGTTGTATCTACATACATAATAGAGTAATATTGATTCTACCCTGATCCAATGTTAACTGAAGGAAACTTCGGGACATATATTTATCATGGATACCAACACTGATCTAGACAAAACTAGTTTTTCATATCCTTGCATGATGATACCAAAATAAATCATGTTCACACTAGCTATCTTTTTAACCGACTTCAAAAAGGAGGACGTTCTTAATTCGTCGGAACCTTGTATGTTCCCCGATTACTCGAAGATGGCTGGACCGATTTGGATTTTTTTTGTTTTATTCGAGAGGGTCCCATATAAAATTGATTAACTTTGCTTCGATAGTTTTTGAGTTAGCTGCAATAATACGAATTTTTTTCACACTGTTATATGGATGATGTTCTAATTTTGTTTTGCAGGTATTAGAATAAAAAGGGAAAAATAAAAACTTTTTTACAAAAAAATACAACCGACTTCCAAAAACAACACTACAAAGTGAAAAATAACTTTAATTTCGGAAGTCGGTGGCAAAAAACGAAAATACATTTAACTAGACACCGACTTCCGAAATTAAAGTTATTTTTCACTTTGTAGTGTTGTTTTTGGAAGGCGGTTATATTTTTTTGTAAAAAAGTTTTTTCAGAAGTAAACACGAAGTCAAGACTTATTAAGATTTAACAAATGAATTTATGTTTTGTGCTACTTACTTCGCGAGGTCAATCCTTCTGAAACTTTCAGCGTTATGTTGTTAAACTCTAAGTGAACAGGCCTTGGGGATGGCATGTTCACCTGAAGCGTCCGACATTCAGGCTGCTCCTTCCCTCTCACTTTCTGCCCCAAGCCTTGCAGCACAGCCATAGCTTTCGCCATTTTTTTTAACACTTGCACTTATTTTGTAATTAGGAAGTTTTACACAACACTAGTTACTTGTTTTCAGTAAGAAAACAAAATCTCACATTACGAGAGTTAATTTATTGGAAAATGTTTTTCAAATAAGTTTTTCAAAATTCGAACACCGTTTAATGGCGTCTTGACAATTTTTTTTAGGAGTGGTCAATATTCCTTTTAATTTTTGTTTTTAATATTTTGTAATTGGAATTCGAAGTCCGTGGCTGGCATGCGTTCGCTCGTGCAGCGTGCTGTGCGAAACAACGCGAGGTCGTCACCAGACTGCCGGCGCACGAAGCGCGGGTGTTTTCATATTTGTTTCATTTCGAGCATTCGTCGGGTAGAAGTACCGTGATATCTTAGCCAACGTTCGCGCGGACGTAAAAATAACGCGGCGGGATTTTATAGCGCACTGGATTTTCAACTCTCGTTGTTGAGCCGAGCATTGAGAATTCAACCTACAACAGAGTGCATTCTAGCGCGTGAAAAAACACACTGTTGGATTTTCAATTCTCGGCGCTAAGCAGAGCGTTGAAAATCCAGTGCGCGAAAAATATTTATATATATATATATATTTACGTCCGTGCATACGTCGACTTAGGGCCTATGCACACGGCGTATTTTTAATGCGCGTATAAGTATTACGCGCTGCAGACATTACCGCACTGCTTTTTCAAGACTAAAAACGCGCCGCGCGTCAGAGTCGTGTGCCATGGAACGCGCGTATAAAATAGACCGTGTGCGCTATGCACACGGCGTATTTTATAGTTTATGTAATTAAAATTAAAAGTTAAAAAAAAAATTATAGGTTTTATTATAATCAACTAACTTTTCCAACATAACGGTTAAAAAAAAAACTCCGGTTGAACGTTACAGCTACCAGCACCCTAATAACGCACTATCGATCGGAATTTTATTAATTTTGAAGCAAATTGCTAATTCACCTGCTCGACAACGTAAATAACGCAATGAATGTTGTTGAACTGTCGTAATAAAACTGATTCCGATTGAAAAAAAAAAAAAAAAAAAAAATAGAATAATCTTGTGGAGCACAATTACCTACTCCGGCTTACTTTCTGCATTTTCATTCTAAAATAAAAGAAATAACCAAACAAACGATGAGGGCGCCACTGCGCGGTAGCCTCTTAAAATGGGCACCACTGTAGGTAGGTTATACTAGTGGGGGAAATGAATTTTAATTTTCTAACATTAAAATATCATTTTCAATACACTTCCTCGAAAACTGGTTCATAACGCACTACGATGAGGTTCACAATGCAATATATTTCACACGCGTGCGATTTTTCATTTTCCAACCCGTGTGCGGGAATAAAAATTGCCACAGATAACTTAGGTACCTACTTAGTCCAAATTGGTTCAATACCTCTATTCACACCGTCTCTATTCGGAGGTGAATGTTTTTTTTTTAATCTCGGCAAAGAGTTAAGCGTCTGTACGGCGTTTATTTTTTGAATATTTAAATAATGTTTATAAATAGAATATCATCAAAAACCATGATTATTACAATAAAAAAAACGTTTATGAACAAATTAACATTTGTTTGTGTTCTAAACTCAAAAATATTTGATTTTTTTATTTTTCATATTAGGCTGTTTATCGGCTTTATACCTTTGCTTCTCCTTCAACCTGGCGAAAGCAAAGCGCGGAAAAAAAAGAAAATTTTAATAATAGTTTTCTAATAATTCATGACAAAAATATTTTTCGATATTTTATTTTATTTCTTCAAAAGTGTGTTGAAAAACATCGTTTGATACACGTGGACATTTGTTATTGCAGTTCTCGGCTTAAAAACAACCTCGCCTACGGCTCGGGTGTTAATTCCGCCTCGAATGCAATAACAAAAATTCTCCACTTGTATCAAAAAAATACTAGGTATTCTAGCGGAACCTATAAATATTTAATGCCTTAAGTATACCGTGTGAAACGGACACTGAAAACGGTAAAGTGACCCATACGAAGGCCACATGTTGCAACGATCAATAATATCAGCTTACTGATACAGAAATGTACAAGTACATAGGTCATAGGTAAATAAATTGACGTTTATCTACTTGAGCTCAAAGACTATAATGTCGACACAAGTGACGCGTGGGCGTGCGTTTTCCCGCGTACAGATTGCGCATTACCCTTTGGTAGTGGGATGTGCTCGTGGTATGACAATCTCATTGGAGCCCTATAGTACCTATAGTTAAAATCTCGCTGCAGACTTGGTCATAAATTATAATCGAAGTAGGGATGTGCGCTAGTTGCGCGCGCTCAAGGCCATTATCGATAACAGAATCATTGAGGTTATCACGTAAACATACTGCATTCATTAAGTATGCAGGGTAACTAATGTTCTGTTTCGTCAATGCGCAATATAAATACTTTGTAAATGTTGGTGGGTCTCTGGCCGATAAGATCCGTCAAATTAATTCAAACTCAACAGACACAAGTGTATATACCAATTCTTATAAACATTCTGCAATTAATTCTTTTGTATTGGAGGATACTGATGAAGGTGAAGTAGACCGCCTCATTGTTAACTTGAAAACAGATAGCTCAACGGGATTTGACGGGATTAGCAATCAATTTTTAAAAAGATTCAAAAACATTTTAGTTCCCCCCCCTCACTTTTATTTTCAACTCGTGTCTCCAAAATGGAATTTTCCCTGAAACATTAAAGAAGTCGGAAGTCTGCCCTATACATAAAGGTGGAAACAGAGATTCCATCACTAATTATAGGCCAATATCTATACTCCCTTCTATTTCAAAGCTCCTGGAGAGAATTATCAATAAGAGACTTACTAGGTATCTTGAAAATAATAACTTGCTCTCACCTAATCAGTACGGCTTTCGAAATGGTAAATCTACTGAACAAGCGGTAAACAATCTCGTAAGATTTATCAGTGATAATCTGGATAGGAAAAAAAAGTGCCTGGCCATCTTTTTAGATCTGGCAAAGGCCTTTGACACAATCTCGGTTTCAGTCCTTTTGGCCAAGCTAGAAAGACTGGGAATCAGAGGCATGCAGTTGAAACTCTTCGAAAGCTATCTTACAAACCGTCGTCAGTGTGTTCGTGTGGGAAACTTTACCAGCACAGACCGCCTAGTCACACACGGGGTTCCACAGGGTAGCATATTGGGGCCAACCTTGTTTCTTGTATATATTAACGACCTTACTAACTTAATACTGTCCCAGGGTGAAATCATCTCTTTTGCGGACGATACTGCTCTCGTTTTTTCTGCTGATAACTGGAACGAAGTATTTGACGCCGCCCAATCTGGATTTGATACTGTAAGAAAATGGCTAAATGACAATATCCTAACGTTAAATACCGGCAAAACTAAGTATGTTTGCTTTAGTATTAGATCGGATATGGGGATTAACCACGATCATGCCATTATTCCACATACTTGTATACCGCATGATTTTTGCTCTTGTACGAAACTAGAAAGGGTTGATTCCATTAAATATTTAGGCGTATATATAGACGAAAATCTAAACTTCAGGGAACATATAAGAATTTTATCGGGACGGGTTCGGAAACTCATATATGTCTTTAAAAATCTACGACACATCGCTGATCCTCATATCTTGAAGCGAATATATTTTGCACTTTGCCAGTCACTCATAACATACTGTGTATCCGTTTGGGGAGGTGCTCCTAAGACTACACTCAAGTCTATTGAGGTTGCCCAACGTGCAATATTAAAGGTCAGTACCTTTAAACCAATACTTTTTCCTACAGCCATGCTCTACCAGTTGTGTGGAGTATTAACTGTGAGACAATTATTCATATTGAAAATATTGATTATGCAACACACTTGCACAAATTATGACCCCCAGATTTTGAATACACGTAGAAATTATATGGTTTGTACTCAGCACAGGTTTTGCAGCACCAAATTTAGTACTAAATTTTTTAACTTCCTTGGTCCCTACATCTACAATAAACTTAATAAAATTCTTAATATTTATCCACTCAACACAGATCGTTGCAGGAAAAAGGTATCGGAATACCTACAACGTCTTACATATGATGAGACTGAGCAACTTCTAACTGTACCAAGTTAGACAGTAACTAATAAGTAAATAATGTTTAATGTTAGCAAAAATTCTGTACCTAATAAATAAATATACATATATAATTATATACATATTCACTTCATCCGCGTATCTTACTAATTTCATGTGCACACTATAAAAATCACAACCACACTAACAATTAGACACACCCTCTCACACTCACTCATTCACCATATCACATAACACAAAGAGAGGTGCAAACCAACTATAAAACCTTAGACTACTTTATTCCTTTGTTTTGTATAATGCTGGCATTTAAGAACTATATTATTATTATATATTGTAACTCGAGGGGATTGGCGCTGTTAGCCGAAATACAGGTTCCTCCTAGTTCGGCTCCAGATGCTAAAACTTTTTTGTACTTTTGTTTTATTATAGCACTTTACTGTAATTTAATGTAATCTAAGTACTGTTTTCATGAAATAAAGCTTATTATTATTATTATTATTTGCATTCTAGCATTAATGTGGAGATTGATATGTTTTTAACTAATGCAACTGAATGGCTATCATCTAATAATTTAAACATAAATCTGTCTAATAATAATTTAAACATAAATATACTTTTAGAACTTGGATACAAGTATAAAGTGGCTCCGGATGGACGTAAGCAATTGATGGAAAGAAGAGACATCGTTTGTGCTCGCCTTCAGTTTTTGAGAAAGCTCAAGGCATTAGAAGATAGATAGATGTTCGCCCAAGAATTTACTTCGACGAGACTTGGGTGAACCAGAATCACAGCCATAAGCGTGTTTGGGTCGATAAAGATGGTAATGGCGGCTTGAACACTAAAATTGGAAAGGGGAGCAGGCTCATTATTTGTCATGCTGGCTACGCTAAATATGGCTATTTACAAGAAGCAAAGTGGGTATTTCGTGCTGTAAAGTCAAAAAAATGATGATTATCATTCCGAAATGAATGCCGAAGGCTTTACAGAGTGGTTTAAGAAATTGCTGCTAGGTCTAGAAGAACCGTCTGTTATTATAATGGACAATGCTAGCTACCATTCCCAGCAAATAAATCTTATACCAACATCTAGCACCAGAAAGAGCGAAATTCAAGAGTGGCTTCGAGAGCATGGAATTGAATTTACATCAAAATAGTTCAAACCAGAGCTCTTACAAAAGGTGCGTCGACATCGACCGGAAAAAACATATCACTTGGATCAAATGGCTTTGGAGCATGGTCATGAAGTTATCCGCTTACCGCCTTACCACTGTCAGTACAATCCCATCGAGTTGGTGTGGGCTCAAGTAAAAAATGAAGTTGCAACGAAAAACAAAACCTCCAAGATAGCTGATGTCGAGAAGTTAGTCGATGAAGCCATTTCCAATGTCTCCATTGAAAATTGGCAAAAATGTGTGGAACATGCAGAATTGCTGCAAGATGAAGACTTAAGAAAAGCACATTTATGCGAAGAGTTCATCGTTCATGTGGATGATGATGACGATGACTCAGACGAAGAATTTTAATTTTCTATTTTTAGTTTTATATATACGTTCTTTTGTTTATATATTTAATATGCTTTGTAGTAAATTTAGTAATAAAATAAAAAAAAATGTGTATTTATTTCTATGACCCATTTATAAATATATAAAACTATCGATATCACTCATCGACTGCAGTAATGCACAGGATTACGTGTGGGCGTGGCCTGCCCATAAGGCCCGTGAGTGGGAAAGAGAGCGAAACACTCGAATGATTTATGACCGAGTCTGCAGCGAGATTTTAACTATACTATAATCGTTTATGGAGACAGAATATTTAAGTACCGACTGATCGTAAAAAGCGGTAAGTATCGTATTGCGGCTTGTGATCAAGAAAGAAATGTACTTGACCGTAAACAAGGGAAGATCGACTTGCAGTACGAAAGAGAAGGTCAGAGTAGAAGTGTCATTACCTACTACAGTCCTACCAACTTATCTGTGAACGAACTACCAACTTATCTGTGAAAGAGGACGCCACCGTCGATGCGTCGACACAATCGAATGACATGCGTCGGCACAATCGAAGACATTTCAACATGACGGGCGTAGTTCCAATTTTCGCCATTTCACAGATAAGTTGGTAGGAGTGTAACTCTATTATCTCTATTAGTAGGTAAGTTATTTTACACTAACTTTTGCCCGCGGCTTTGCCCGCGATGTTACGGGGGGCGAATCTACAATAAATAAAATAAAATAAAAAAGCCTTACCTATAATTCATGCATTACAAACTATTTTCATATTTCTAGTAGGTACGTACGTTGTATGTTCTAATGGGTTAAGTTAAATTAGATTAAATTAATTTAATTAACATTGTCAGTTTTTTTTATTTTTTTTTTCTCTTCTTCCGCAAGAACCCCAGTTTGGGTGAAGAAGGCCTACTCCAAAGATGCCCATTTGTCCCGGTCTTGTGCTATTTGGCTCCAATTTAATATTTACTTATATTTCTGTTTTTATCAGTTTATCTCAAAGGTGATTTTTAGAGTTCTGTACCTCAAAAGGAAAAACGGAACCCGTATAGGATTACATCGTTGTCCATCTGTAAGTCTGTCAAGACCCCTTCTTCTTAAGAACGCTATGAATGTGAACTTAATATCATGTACGTAGGTCTAATGGTCCCTTGGAGTTCTAAAAAAATCAACTTTCTAAGTCAACGTAATAAAAAAATACGGACATTTATGTGACTTATTTTGATACTCGCAAGTAAATCAAACCCTGTATGTACTTCCCGTTGTCCTAGAATCACGAAAGGCAAGAAGCAAGGTCTTACAGCACAAGTAAAGGAAAAAGTCCGAAAATTGTTAATTTGTAGTTTTATCATTTAAAAAATATTTTTAAGTCTGTCAGTCTGTCAAGATCCTTTTTCTCAGGAACGCGTGGAGGTAGCAAGTTGAAAATTAATATCAAATACGTAGGTCTATGTTCCCTTAGGGTTCTAAAAAAATCGGTGTATTCCCGATCGTCCCCTCGATTTCGTCCCCCTAGGGGGAGAAGTCGAGGGGACGAACGTGAATACACCAATAAATCAAGCTTTTATGTCGACGCAATAAAAAAATACGGCCATTTATGCGACATATTTTGATACTAGCAAGTAAATCAAAACATATAGGGTTCATATTTTGTTTTCTACTGAGAAGTAAAGGAAAACGTCCGAAAATTGTTAAAATTTCCCGACTACGGCGAAGCAAAAAGGAGGGTTATGATTTTGACCGGTATGTATGTATGTATTTATGTTCATCTGTGCCCTCGTAACGTACGTAAATTATAATAAGTAGTTTAGACGTCTAAACTACTTATTATAATTTGACAAATGAGGTATTGCTGGAAGCGTCTTGTTCGTCCGCTGGTATAGGCTATGTCACGTCACATTAAATTGAATATGGTGCTCTTTAAAGGACATAAAGTCATAAACTAATAAATTTACTTAAAAAAAAGTAAAAAACGACTTCAAAACCAAAAACGACCGACTCCCAAAAAAAAAAAAAACACTACAAAGCGAAAAATAACTTTAATTTCGGAAGTTGGTGTCTTTGGTTTTTTAGTTTCGTTATTTTTCGCTTTGTAGCGTTTTTTTTTGGGAGTCGGTTGTTTTTTTTTTTTTGTAAAAAGTTTTTATTTTTCACTTTTTAGTGGTGCCTAATCCACACAAATTCGAATACCACTCTGCAAAATAAATTGGAGCATCATTCACCTATACTATGTAGGAAAAATACGTATTAAATTATTGAACCTAACTCAAAAGCCACTCGTCAGATCTTGAAGATATTTATATGCGACCATCGCAGGAGTATACCATTTCAATTAAAAATTTTACAAAAAGGCAAATACGTCGCGCTAAGCCGTGTCAGAAGTTTGGAAGGCGTATTTTTCTATTGACAGAGATAACGAGCCTACGAAATCTGACTTATGACAATCAAGGCCACACATAACATACAACTCAAGTAGCGCAATTTGAAGCGGCATATAATTACCATTAAAATCATTTATAGCCAGAGTACACCTCATGAAAAATCCAATAAGCCCAAACACGACTAGAATACATTGTTTTATTACTGAGTTCCGGTGCCTACCTTTCGGCTTCTTCATCAGATCGGTTCGAGGGTACCATTTTCATCAGAACCATTTATTTAAAGCTTCGTGATAGTCGCTTAACTATCTTAATCGAGATATCTTATCGCCACCCGTGAAATACTTATTATCGTTAAGAAGTTCCCGTGGCCATCTGTGGTCTTCTTCATCAGTTCCACTTCACCAGATGATACTTTTCTGAATGTAAATGCTTGATTTGTTGATGAAAATACCAAAATCGCTGTATATATGCCTGTAATTTTTGAGGAGTTCCCTCAATTCCTCATGGATCCTAACATCAGAACTGGATTTTGATAAAAATGGAATAATCTGAAAGTATATACTTTCAAATAAAAAAAGAATTTTCCAAATCGGTTTATTAATGACGGAGTTCTGAGGTAACATACATTAAAAAAAAAACACAACCGAATTGAGAATCTCCTTTTTTTTTTTGAAGTCGGTTAAAACAAAAAGATTTTTTAATGATGTCGTGTTGGGTATCAAATGAAAGGGCTTAATTAGCACATTTCAAATACTTTGCTTGCATGCACCCAATAAATGGGAACAATTTCTAAAATCACGCCTCGGATGTGAGCGAAACATATTTTCTTTCCAAAACTACCCAAGATATACATAATGTAATAATTATTCTTCTTTAAAAATGTAAAATACTTTATCACGAAATTAGAACCCCAAAAAAATATTTAATTAAAAAATAAGTTCAAAAACTAAAACCCGACTACTAAAAAATCACGTTCTAAAAAGTATGAAACAAGGAAATGTTCTCATCTGAAATTAGAAAAAGACAGAAAAATTAAAAATCCGGAGTCGTACGTAAGCTGTTCGATTTAACATGACGTGTGACTCCGGATTTTTAATTTGTCTGTCTCTTTTTGCAATTTTTATCACTTTTGGCAAAACAAACAACATCACCATATTGCTGCCCTTATCCCATGTTACTTGGGGTCGACGCAACACGTTTTCTGCTTTTATTCTCCCCTGTCAACCGTCACGCAATCATTCACTCCCTTCTCTTTCATATCATTCCTCACACAATCCATCCATCATTTTTTTGGTCTCTCCTTCCATCAACATTTATATTCATCACTCTATGACTAAGTGGAAGGAAACACATGTGGTGTTTCCTCCCTCCTCATCCCATGCTCATACCACGCCATACGATTTCCTTTCAACTTTTTTTTAGTGAATTAATGAACACCCGTTCCTGTATACCTACTACCTAATTGCACAAAACATTCTATAAGCACTAATTTGTGTATGCTGCCATAAGGCCTGTCGGAAAAACGCCCGGGTGTTACCATTGTGTAGATCGCCCGGAGGACACGGTGGAGCATACAGTGGAGGTCTGCCCGGCTTGGGCGGAGCACCGCCGTGTTCTCACGGAGGCGATCGGCGGCGGCGATCTCTCGCGTCCAAACTTGGTCCAGGCCATGGTGCGGAGCGAGAGTGCATGGGAGGCCGTCACCTCCTTCTGCGAAGCAGTAATGCTCGCAAAGGAGGAGGCGGAACGCGAGAGGGAGAGGCAACAGCTGCGCCCTCGCGCCCCTAGCCGCCGCAGGAGACGCCCTGGGCGGCGGGAATCTATCGCCGATTCCCGGCCACCGTAGGCGCGGGCTAGCGGACGACGAGTAATGGGCAGCTCGCCGTCCGGTAAGGACCAGGCCCGGGTCGACGGCGCGTTGTGTTCCACGCGCGCCTCATAGAGATGTCAGCAGTGACGGGGTCCAATAGGGCCGAAGCCGCCGGGGTCGCGGGTAGTTCGAAAGAGATACCGTGGCCCCCGCACGGGCAACTGAAGGAACACGGGTGGGTTTTAGTCAGTAAAAGTCTGACACACCCTCCCGCTCTGCCCGGAGCGGGAGAAGTCATTTGATGATTTCCCATCCACAAAAAAAAAAAAAAGGCCTGTCGGAAAAGTCTTGTTCAATATGTCCGTTCCTATAAGAGCAATCATTATGAAATTTTGCATAGCGGGCGCACTATTTGCGCACTATTTTTGTGTCACAATTACGTTGCTTTAATATGAGCCGTTTTCAAGTACCTACTGCCATGGGTACGCTAGCATAACGTTATGCCAGCGTACCCAGTAAAAATGGTCTCTAATTCTTAAACTTACAGAGGCACTATTTTTTTACTATTGCACTAATTAAGCACTATTTACGCACTGAATTATACACTTCTGGACACATCTTTTGGCCCACCTTGTATTTTCAGTTTCGTTTGGTCCTAGCTAAAATTTTATATTAGGTCGAGCAAAAAGTTTTTATGCAGTTTTGAACCTGGCACATTCATAATTTCATTAAATAGTCTTTTTTTGAATTTCGAACACAGAATTTAAAGAAACAAAAGACAATTTGGAGCCTGTTTGTTGATATCAAACAATCGAATACTAAGAAAACTTGGTTTTATTGGTTTACTTGGATTTAATTCTTGAAAAAGTGATTGATATCTTTGGTTTTGCAACAAACATTACTTATTCTTAACATTAAGGTGAGGTTCTATCAATAATCTATGGATACTTCACCTGAAGTCGCCGCCCAAGCTGTGGCACTTATTCAGGCCGGACACAGCCAAAGAAACGTGAGTGCTCAACTTAATTTAAGTCGATCTGCGGTCCGAAATGTTTATCGGAGGTACCTAGAGACTGGCGGCTTTGTTCGTCGCCAAGGAAGGCCACGATCTCGGGTCACAACTGAAAGGCAGGATCGATTCATCGTGACGACCAGCTTGAGAAATCGTCACCTTACCTCCATTGAGATACAAAACCAACTTCGCGACTTCCACGGAGTATCTGTGAGCGCTCGAACTTTTCGGAGAAGGTTAAAAGAACGCGATATGGTACCACACAAGCTAGCTAATGGCCTCAAACTAACGCGAGCCCACCGAACAGCGCGCCTTCATTTCGCACGCAGTCATTTAAATTGTACACAGCAAGATTGGAGCCGTGTACTCTTTTCTGATGAGTCTAAAATTGTGTTACATGGCAATGATGGAAGGAAGAAGGTCTACCGATGTAAGGGAGAGCGTTTCGCACAATGCTGCTTTGAAGAGAGGGTTGCTTATGGCGGTGGCTCATGGACTGTCTGGGGCGGTATATCCGCGAGCGGCAAAACTCAACTTGAGGTTGTTACAGGACCACGGCTGCCAACATTAAATGCTGAAAGGTACATTCGTGAGTGCT
The DNA here is from genome assembly GCA_946251885.1 of Cosmia pyralina. Taxonomy (NCBI): domain Eukaryota; kingdom Metazoa; phylum Arthropoda; class Insecta; order Lepidoptera; family Noctuidae; genus Cosmia; species Cosmia pyralina. Next base: position 23,167,843 of record OX276346.1, read on the forward strand.
TAGAACCTCACGTGATACCATACGCGGACTATGTGGGCCCAAATTTCCTTTTTATGCATGATAATGCAAGAGCCCATGCGGCCGGCATCGTCAGGGAATATCTTCGGGATGTGAACATCACAGTTATGGACTGGCCAGCCAGAAGCCCAGACATGAACCCCATTGAGCACATGTGGGACGAGCTAAAAAGACGTGTTAGGGCTCGTCAGCCAGTTGCCCAGACGATGCAGGAGTTGAAAACTGCCATAGAAGTGGAATGGGAGATGATCCCTCAAAATTTCATAGAGCGGTTGATAAACTCTATGCCTAATTGTATGAGAGCTGTGGTAGATGCCCATGGAGGCAACACGCGTTATTAAATTAAACCTTTATTTGATAAAACATGTTTTTTATTCAAAAATCAATTGCCTTTAACAAGGCGCATATCCGACTTGTTAGGCGTAGCTCCATGTCGTATGGTATTCTGAATTCAAATTTAAAACAATACGATCGAAAAAGATGGTAAAATGTATCAGGTTTAAAACTGCATCAACAGTTTTTGTTCAATCTAGCAATCATATTTCGGTAGGGGCCATCGAAACCTAAACTCTAAGGTGGGCCAGTAGATGTGTCCAGAAGTGTATTAGGTCTTTACCTATGAAATTGCCGTTCAGCAGTACTGGCCATTTCAAATCAAAATAATTTTTGTTTGGCTACGAATTCTAATTTCAAATTAATTTTATTTTAAAAACATGGATTTTTTTTTCCAAAAGTAGTCATTTGTTTATTGATTAGTGTTACATTTTCATCGCATTTCAATCTTTTTCGTCATCATGGATACGTTAAAAATTCGAGTAATTATGGAATATGAGTACCATCTACAATATGAGTACCCCTAGAAAAGTGATGGTCACTGTTAGGTGGTCTAGCGCCGGTGTGATTCATCACAGCTTCTTACCAAACGGGGTGAGCATTACTTCAGATGTGTACTGTGAAGAACTGAACACAATGATGGAGAAGCTGGCACATCTCCAACCAGCATTGGTCAATCGCTCGTCTCCGCTGCTCCTGCACGACAACGCGCGACCTCATAGTGCACAGCAGACGGTCTCCAAGTTGCAAGAACTGGGGTTGGAAGCTCTCCGTCATCCGCCCTACTCACCAGACCTTGCGCCTACAGACTACTACTTTTTCCAGAATTTGGATAACTTCTTGGCGGGAAAAAAATTCAATACCCGAGAGGCAGTACAAAATGCCTTTGAAGAATTTGTTGCCTCCCGTCTAGCTGATTTTTTTAAGAAGGGCATCAATAAACTGCCACTGCGTTGGCAAAGATGCATTGATTGCATGGATGATTACTTCGATTAATACAAATAAAAAATGCATGAAAAAAATTCGTTTAAATTTTTTCATACAAAACGGCATTTTCATAGGTAAACACCTATTATCACGTGTACGCTAGCATAACAGACACTGATAAACGCATTCTTACAGATTATTCCATAGGAACGTATATCACTAAAATAATATAAGTAACAGTAAATTAGGCACTTATCAATAGATATTTATTTTTATTATAACCATACATGACATCAGAGCTCATATCTTCATGTTTTTCTGTGTACGTACTACGAACTTTCACATAATAGCAAAATGAAAAAAAAAAGATAATAACGTGTGCGGTCGGGGGTCTCCGTCAGGAACGAAGTTCCTTCTCACGTATGACTTTAAATTTAAACAAAAGTTAAACAAAATTTTCACAGTCGCAATCTTTGTTTTACATTTTGATCTCATTATTCTTATCTCTCCTGTCGACTTTAACACCCTCCCTCGAAAACTATGAAAGCGATAACCATAGCAAGACATTTGGAAATTTTCGCAGCCGTCATCTTGGATTTTCTTTTTGACACCACTATCGGCTTTAGCACCCTCGAAAACCATGAAAACGACACCTATGATGAAAAAATTTTAAAATTTTCATTTTGCACTTCACTATCGGCTCTAGCACCCTCGAAAACCATGAAAACGACCCATGATAAAAAAAAAATCCCAGCCGCCATATTGGATTTTTATTTTGACTAAATTCACACTTTCTCTCTCTATTATACAGGATGTATCAGAAAGGTGTGGTCAAATTTAAGGGTGCGACCTTCAAACTGAACAACTTTCTCCATGGGACCAACACTGTATTCGCGAAAAAATTATCAAATAGGTACCCCATATCAACTTCAATACCTACTCGACCTAAATGTATTGGACGACTGATTATTTTTTCGCGATTACGATGTTGGTCCCATAAATAAAGTTTTTCACTTTGACGGTCACACCCTTAAATTTGTCCAAACCTTTCTAATACATCCTGTATAATAGAGAGAATTTGGTCAAAATGATAATCCAAGATGACGGCTTTGAAAATTTTATTATAATATTACGTAATGGATAATTGGATAAGTGATTATTAGACCGTTTCTAAGAACGCGTGCGAAGACCATGCAGGTTACCTTTATCTTGCTAATTACCCTGATGAGCTTATCTTTAAACTGACATTTTGACCCATTGCATGCCGCTGTGTTAAACATTTTAAATTAAGAAAAAGTTGTGTTAGTACTAACGATTTTAATTAGTTATGATAATTGACCATGATTGATTTTCCTATTTAAACGAATATTTTTTAATCGGTTGGACAGGTAAAATAAATACTTTATATCGATAATTTTTCGGCATTCTTACCCACGTAGGAAAAACTTAATTTAGCTACATAACTAAAACGATTAGTTTTGTATTCCTACTATTACTCTACAAAATAGTCTATTCTATAGTGCCAAATTCCAGTGGTGAAGTAGAATAATTACATAATCAATAAAAATTAATGACGATAGCAAGACGCAATAGCTAATTAATATTTACAAACTCATTTGTAATTGTTCTTGACGAAACTATTTTTCCTACAGCTTTGTAGGCACGAACCATAAATTATTATTAGGTACTAAGTGAGTTCTAAACGACAATTTATTCGAATCTAATAGTACAAGTTTAAAATATCGATTTGATTTCGAGATAAAAATAGGTAGGTGAGACTTATTGACATTGGTGCGTGAAACGCATTTTGATTTTGGCACGAATTCATAAATTGTGGAAGTCATCGTGTTCAAAAATTTGGTATTTTAATTTAGTTGGTTTGGTTCACCGATTGAATTATCGCTCAAGTATTTTCAAAATTTGAACCTTTTGTAGCCACTTGAATGTCCGCAGTCAGAAAGTTTTTTGCATGTTTAACATTGATGGTTTTGCCGCCATCATTAGAAAATGTTGTGTATCCCTGACGTCGCGTGTTCACGGCAGCATTCTCAGCAGTATTCTCAGTGTGTTCACAGATCGGTGGGATTGCTCGATGTTGCGGAGGTGGATGTAGCTCCACGCTGAATTTTAATTGTTTGTTAATCTGTCTGTACGGTCAGCAACAGAAGTCGGTTAACACTGCTAATTTATGACATCATCTAAATTACACAAAATTATTCGATAAACTGCTTTTTTTTCGTTTAACTGTTAAGAGTTAATGTTCTTAAAACTTTCAGTATTTCTGTTCCGATTTGAATTAAATATTTCGCTTAATAATTATGATTAATACATAAGAGGAAGTCTAAAAGTGGCACCGGTGACTGAAAAGTTGTGCGGAAATCGGCTGTCATGGTATGGGCATGTTATGCGGAGGAGTGAGGAAAATGTCGTGAGGACAGTTTTGAGTATGAATGTCGATGGCTATAAGAGTAGGGGAAGACCAAAGAAACGATGGATGGATTGTGTGAAAGATGACATGGCTAGAAAGCGGGTGACTACCGAGATGACGAATAATAGAGAAGTATGGAAAAAAAGGACATGTTGCGCCGACCCCAAATAGATTGGGATAAGGGCAGGAGAATGATGAATTATGATTAAAAAACTTCAAGTGTTAATCTACTTTTGTTGCTGACTGTAACCTACTAACACTAAATGTTAAGTAAAATTGTTAAGTTACTAACCCTATGGACTCTGTCTGAAAATAAAAGTATTCTATATTCTAAAATAAAATATTTTCTATTTATAGACGTAGTAATGAAATTTCAAATAAAACAAGGTATTGGTAAGCTGCCTTTGTTCTTTGTAGATTGATAGATAGATAGATTCATTTATTTGCCTGAAATATGGTATTTTACAGATTTTATAACAAATACACAATAGTTCTTCATATTTCGCCAACTAAATTCGGCATGCAAATTTTGTGACAATAACAAAATTCTAATTTAACAAAATAATTAAATATCAATGTCAAGAAAAAATAAGTACCTACTAAATAAAGAATGGTCTAAATGATCAAATTACAAATGTCAAATAAAAAATAATTCAATTACAAATTTTTTAAAACTCCACGCACAAATGATAACCAAATAAATTAAATTACAAAATATGTCAATAGCTTCAAATACAAATGTCAAGTGTAATTTACATGTCATGCAGTTTTCCAGTTGTAATCGTAATACTTAAAAAAAAAACAGTGTAATTGCAATTAGTCGTGTTTTCGCGTTTCTCAGGGACAAAATTAGCCTGGAAGTTTTGAAGAAATCAATGGTTTACGTAACTTACATAGAAAACATTTTTTTTAGTTTAGTAACTTGTGTTACCTCGAAGAGCATTTACGTCAGCCGTCAAGCGGTTCGGCATGGAATGAATTAATTTCACTATGACGTGCTGTGGAATGTTTTCCCATGCTTCCAAGATGGCAGTTTTCAGTTCCTGCAAAGTTTCTGGAGCTGGTTGGTTAGTTCGAACACGCCTCTTCAGCTCGTCCCTAAAGTGGTCTATTGAATTCATGTTAGGGCATCTTGCTGGCGATTCTATTACTGCGATACTAACGTCATACATAAAAAACTGGCTAAGAGCGTATCGGACCACGCACAATGAAGGGTTCTGTAGTTGAAAAAACATTATCTTATACATTCCAACAGCATATTTAAGTTTGTACGCAAAATTTTGAGTGATCTACCATGTTATTTTAAGACCATAGACTTTTTATAGGTTTCCCTGTAATCTATAAGTATAAAGGCTATAGGTTAATACTATGACAATATTGGTTTTAAATTGCATAAATCACCGACTATTTTCATTCATGGCATCCCAAGCTAAGATTAAACTTGTGATAGGGTGCCAGACACGCCACAATTGCGGCGATAAGTACCCTCTTTGAGAAGTGGTTGGAGAGGCCCCACGGCGTCCTCGCCTTCCGCCTGACGCAGGTCCTCACCGGACACGGTTGTTTCGGGAGGTTCCTGTTTCGGATAAGGCGGGAGGAAACGCCTGGGTGTCACTATTCTGTGGATCGCCCGGAGGACACGGTGGAGCATTCAGTGGAGGTCTGCCCGGCTTGGGCGGAGCACCGCCGTGTTCTCACGGAGGCGATCGGCGGCGGCGATCTTTCGCGTCCAAACCTGGTCCAGGCCATGGTGCGGAGCGAGAGTGCATGGGAGGCCGTCACCTCCTTCTGCGAAGCAGTAATGCTCGTGAAGGAGGAAGCGGAACGCATGAGGGAGAGGCAACAGCCGCGCCCTCGCGCCCCTAGCCGCCGTAGAAGACGCCCTGGGCGGCGGGAATCTATCGCCGATTCCTGGCCACCGTAGGCGCGGGCTTGCGGACGTCGAGTAATGGGCAGCTCGCCGTCCGGTAAGGACCAAGCCCGGGTCGACGGCGCGTTGTGTTCCACGCGCGCCTAATAGAGATGTCAGCAGTGACGGGGTCAATTGGGCCGATGCCGCCGGGGTCGCGGGTAGTTCGAAAGAGATACCGTGGCCCTGGCAGGGGCAACTGAAGGAACACGGGTGGGTTTTAGTCAGTAAAAGTCTGACACGCCCTCCCGGTCCGCCCAGAGCGGTAGAAGTCATTTGATGATTTCCCATCCACAAAAAAAAAAAGGTGGCACAGTTGAAATAAGATCATAAATGACGTGACCTCAAAATTAAAATGTTAATAAAAACTAAAATTACTCAAACTACCACTTTATCACTTCCGTGAAAACGACAAAAACCATAACATTAACCACTCACATACCGTAATTCTAATTACAGAAACAATTAAAAAGCCATTGTGTCTCGCCCGCTATCGCGACCTCGGAACTCAAAGGGTTAAGAAACAACCATGATTTTAAGAAACCTTTTGAATTATTGGAAACAAACAAAACAAAAAAACTATGTTTCGGCTCAAGAGCAGCGTAAAGGGCGTCACACACACCGAAGATAATTATGCATACCTATTATAGCGCTTAATGTAAAGATAATTATATTACCGACCACTCACAGCTAAGATACTATAACATTCCGACCTCGCCACCGAGGTTCCTCGCGTCGACGATCCCCTCATAATTCTCCCCCCCCCCCCATCCATGTCCCCTGCTCGGTGCAGCTTTGCCTGTACTTATTATGATCCAGCCTGTCCCCCCTTGCTGTCCTCCCCCCAGCGACACCCTAAGCCGACGTCCGTATCCCACAGGGGTGCCCTTGGCGTGTAGTCGCTTAGTTTATAATTAGTTTTAAGCCCGGGTTGGAGGTTTTAAGTTCACTTAAAGCACACGGATTGCCCGGCTAAGCACTCTCGACCTTTCATGGTCAACTACGAGATGCCATACACAGAAAAAAAAAACTAAGATCATACTATATCGCGAGAGCGTCATTCTACCGGACGCGCGCCGTCTTAAGAATCGCACGTTTTGTCCCTTGTACAGGCTGTTCATTTTTTGCAAAGAAGCGCATACAAAACTTAATATTGCTAGAACTACTTGACAGCTCGTTTTCGCTTAGCGTTTTTCAGACTTTTTTATTTTTGCTCAGCTCCAAAGCTCCAGCTCCGAATATACCTATACCTTCCTCAAGAATTGGGCTACCAAATGCAAGAATTATTCAAATCTGACTGCCGAGTGGTTCCAGAGATTAGCGCGTTCATACAAACAAACTCTTCAGCTTTATTATATTAGTATAGATAGGTTCTATGGTATAATGTCATGTCTACAAGCTGTTTTCAAGAATCTTCACGAAACGTCTCGCGCGCTTGTTTGACGACTTCCAGCCTCCCGAACAAGCCGGATTCTGTAAAAGCTTTAGTACCGTACACCACATGCACATATGCTGCGGCAGTTTATACAGGAGACCGCAACTGCCTCTCTGCTTAGCGTTTCTGGACTACGAGAAAGCATTCGATTCGATCGAGACGTGGGCTGTACTGCACTCTCTTCAACGGTGCCAGATCGACTATCGGTACATCGAGGTGCTAAAGTATCTGTATGATATCGCCACTATGTCAGGCAAACTCCAGGACCAGACCTCGAAACCTGTTCTTCTGAGACGTGAGACAGGGAGACGTTATCTCTCCGAAACTGTTCACCGCTGCACTGGAGGGTGTCTTCAAGGTTCTGGACTGGAAAAGGCTAGTCATCAACATCAATAGCGAGTACGTCACTCACCTTCGGTTTACTGACGATATAGTAGTCATGGCTGAGACTATTGAGGACCTCAATGCTCGATGACCTCAGTAGAGCTTCCTCCCTCAGTAGGTCTTAAAATGAACATGGACAAGACAAAGGTCATGTCAAATGCCCATGTAGCACCCACTCTTATGAAGATCGGAGACGCTACACTCGAAGTTCTGGAAAAGTATCAAACTGAACTTTCGAAAATTTCTCTCACCTTCAGAATATAAATACATACATGGTGTAAGGGACAGCCCTCCACAAACTAACAGGGTGCATTCAGCTCCCTATTTTGAATCATACTCCACCGAAAAAATTCTCAGGAAAATTTTCATTTTTTTAACGTTTTTTTTTCAGTTACTTATTTATTTCAATGTAAAATTACATTCCCTGCACGCAGCACTCCATTTATGTAAATAAAACAGCTAAAATAAAAAAAAATCAGCAATGGTTGTTGAAATAAGTACGACGCGTTGCGCTGCCGCCATGCCGTTCACTACGTGCGTTTGCCACGGTAACGATACATTGCGTGTGAGGTAATAAAATAAAACAAATCAGGTTTATTAGATACCGATAACGTTCCGGAAAAAAATTCATGTACCGTTCATCTTTAGTATTATATACTGAATTTACCACATCAGTCTGCGGAGGGCTGTCCCTTACACCCTGTAGGTATAATAGGTTGCAACATGACTTTAAGCATGGCAACTCAGTTGAAAGAAATTCGAACTTCTAGGGAATTCCCCGAAATTATTATTGCTGTTTGTGCAGGGTTTCCAACTTGGGGATGGGGATTCGGCGGCGGGGTCAGATTTAGCGGGTTAGGGCAAGAAAGAATCGGAAGTTTCGGAATCATTAGATATTTACCTAATCTAGACTTTCTTGATTTATTAAAATAATAAACTAAGTTTAAACAACTGTAACCCGTCTACAGAAAAATAAAAGTGATCTAAAAAGTACGAAACAATCGTCAAGAGTCCAAGACCTTTATTTTGATACCAAACATGTCATGATTACCTATCTCAATTGAATTTTTTTCGAGGTCAGAAATTTACGTGTAAAGTCCACCATATATATATTTTTTTATAGAGAATTTATATAGCCTATGTCACTTGGATCACTATTACGAATCTATTAATACCTCATTCATCAAAATCGGTTCAGTAGTTTAGGCGTTACGGTAGAACACACAAATACATATACTACAAACTTACATACATACATAGACTGCTAAAATGATAACCCTTCCTTTTGGCTTTGCCGTAGGTGAGAGAAATTTTCAAAAGTTCAGTTTGAGTGAGTTTGAGGTTTGCTGGTCAGAGTCTGAGGGCCCCCTGAGCCTGAGGGCCCCGGTGCACGGCACCGCCTAGCCCTCCGATAGCTACGCCCCTTCACACTGCAACTGCTCATTGTTACCTTTTTAAGTAGGTAATTCTGTAATAATAATAATATAATCAGCCTGTCCTTGTCCCACTGTAGGGCAAAGGCCTCCCTTTCCTTTTTCCACTCAACTCGATCCTGAGCATTGGCTCATTGGTAGTATTATGTAATATCACTGTAATTGGCGCGATAACAATTAACAGTGTGGACTATTATGGAGTTATTTCCAAAGTTTATCCGACGTATCCCAATTCTGTGTCCACATAGCTATATCAGACACTGAATTACGATCCTATATATAGGATCCGATAAATATAATATAGTTTACTGTACCGTAACCTGCACCCTGGTTGCGTAATCCAGTGCGGCAGCTCGTTGTCCTTGTTTTACGCTCGGTGCAGGGTGATCCCGTACGTGTAGAAAAGAGATAGTGATCTTTTCAATATTGGTGCTTTAATATAATATTCTACTCTAATAATGTACGGCAAAATAGTTGTCGTAACGCACAGTAAGAAAAATATTTTGGTCCAGTGCGGTACGGGAACTATTTTGCCGTATCCCCCCAAACCCGCACTTCTCTGTATGCGTCCGCGCGGATCCTCAGTTTGCAATAGAGCTGGCCGTAAGCGAGACATATTTTGTGTTCGATATTTTTTACTCTTAAAAGATAGTCATTAAGATAAATTTTGTACCATATTAATTGAATCAAAATGAAAAATGAAAAAAAAAATCTGTTCACATTAATGTTGATTGTTTTATTTGTACTTGTTGCTGTTTGATAAGATAAGCAAACAAAATAGGATAGGCATCAAACTTTTTTATTATGTAAATATTTTTAAAATAGACGTTACTTGTAAGAAATGCGACAGGTATTTTTGAGCAATCCATAATAATAATAGGTCTTTACCTATGAAATTGCCGTTTTGTATGAAAAAATTTAAACGAATTTTTTTCATGCATTTTTTATTTGTATTAATCGAGTAATCACCCATACAATCAATGCATCTTTGCCAACGCAGTGGCAGTTTATTGATGCCCTTCTTAAAGAAATCAGCTGGACGGGAGGCAACAAATTCTTCAAAGGCATTTTGTACTGCCTCTCGGGTATTGAATTTTTTTCCCGCCAAGAAGTTATCCAAATTCTGGAAAAAGTAGTAGTCTGTAGGCGCAAGGTCTGGTGAGTAGAGCGGATGACGGAGAGCTTCCAACCCCAGTTCTTGCAACTTGGAGACCGTCTGCTGTGCAGTATGAGGTCGCGCGTTGTCGTGCAGGAGCAGCGGAGACGAGCGATTGACCAATGCTGGTTGGAGATGTGCCAGCTTCTCCATCATTGTGTTCAGTTCTTCACAGTACACATCTGAAGTAATGCTCACCCCGTTTGGTAAGAAGCTGTGATGAATCACACCGGCGCTAGACCACCAAACAGTGACCATCACTTTTCTAGGGGTAAGTTTTCGTTTAGGGCATTGTTTAGGTGCTGAACCAGGATCCAACCAACTTGCTGAGCGCTTGCTGTTATCAAACAGAATCCATTTTTCATCGCAGGTAACAATGCGGTTCAAAATTCCTTCATTTGTGTGTCTGTTGAGTGCAAGGCACGTCTCGACGCATACTTCGCGCTGGCGATCATTGAGTTCGTGGGGCACCCATTTGTTGGGTGCTGCGCGCCGACCTCCCTAGCGGCGTCAGCGTTGTATGTTACGCTGACGACACGCTGGTCCTGGCGCAGGGGAGGTCGCACCAGGCGGCGGCTGAACTAGCGACACGCGGGGTTGCGACAATCGTAGAGAGGATCCGGCAGTTGGGACTCGAGGTGGCCCTGCACAAGTCCGAGGTCATGTGTTTTCATGGTCCTCGGAACGCGCCACCGTCGGGTTCCCAAATAACGGTAGGAGGGGTTCACATCGGGGTTGAGTCGACGATGAAGTACCTGGGACTCGTCCTCGACAGCCGGTGGAACTTCGTGGAGCACTTCCGACGTTTGGCTCCCAGACTGGAGCGGGCCGGGGCTGCCTTGAAGCGGCTCCTGCCCAATCTAGGGGGTCCAAACGCCTCCTGCCGGAGGCTTTACGCGGAGGTCGTGCGGTCCATGGCCCTTTACGGGGCACCGGTGTGGGCGCGTTCCCTGAGGCTGCGACCAGCCCGCCGGTTGAACGCGTCCCAGAGGGTCATGGCCATCCGGCTAGTCCGGGGATACCGCACGGTCTCCTGTGAGGCGGCGTGCCTCCTTGCCGGATTACCGCCATGGGATCTGGAGGCAAAAGTCCTCGCGCACGTGTGGGAGTGGCGCGAGGAGGTGAAACGCCGGGGCGTAACTCCGCTGCCGCGAGAAATCACGGTACAGCGGACAGAGCTCCGGCGGGATCTCATGGCGACATGGAGAGTGCGATTGTCGCAACCCAGCGCTGGGCACGCCACAATTGCGGCGATAAGTCCCCTCTTTGAGGAGTGGTTGGAGAGGCGCCACGGCGTCCTCACCTTCCGCCTGATGCAGGACCTCACCGGACACGGTTGTTTCGGGAGGTTCCTGTTTCGGATAAGGCGGGAGGAAACGCCCGGGTGTCACCATTGTATGGATCGCCCGGAGGACACGGTGGAGCATACAGTGGAGGTCTGCCCGGCTTGGGCGGAGCACCGCCGTGTTCTCACGGAGGCGATCGGCGGCGGCGATCTCTCGCGTCCAAACCTGGTCCAGGCCATGGTGCGGAGCGAGAGTGCATGGGAAGCCGTCACCTCCTTCTGCGAAGCAGTAATGCTCGCGAAGCAGGAAGCGGAACGCGTGAGGGAGAGGCAACAGCCGCGCCCTCGCGCTCCTAGCCGCCGTAGGAGACGCCCTGGGCGGCGGGAATCGATTGCCGATTCCCGGCCACCGTAGGCGCGGGCTTGCGGACGACGAGTAATGGGCAGCTCGCCGTCCGGTAAGGACCAGGCCCGGGTCGAAGGCGCGTTGTGTTCCACGCGCGCCTCAAAGAGATGTCAGCAGTGACGGGGTCAATTGGGCCGATGCCGCCGGGGTCGCGGGTAGTTCGAAAGAGATACCGTGGCCCTGGCACGGGCAGCTGAAGGAACATGGGTGGGTTTTAGTCAGTAAAAGTCTGACACGCCCTCCCGCCTCTGCCCAGAGCGGGAGAAGTCATTTGATGATTTCCCATCCACAAAAAAAAAAAAAAAAAAAAAAGGGGCACCCATTTGTCAAGCTTTTTTACCTTGCCAATTTGACGCAAATGGACCAATATTGTTTTGACGCTAACGTCGAAAGCTGCTGCTAATTCAGCCGTAGATTGTGTATCATCAGCTTCCACAATCGCCTTTAATTCGTCATTGTCGACCAAAGTCTTCGGACGACCGCGAGGTTCATTTTTCAGGTCGAAATTTCCAGAACGGAAGCGAGCAAACCAATAACAAGTGGTGCGTTGGTTTGTAGTGTTAGCTCCGTAAACGTCGTTGATGTTGCGTGCCGCTTGTGCCGCGTTGCTGCCACGACGGTACTCATATTCCATAATTACTCGAATTTTTAACGTATCCATGATGACGAAAAAGATTGAAATGCGATGAAAATGTAACACTAATCAATAAACAAATGACTACTTTTGGAAAAAAAAAATCCGTTTTTAAAATAAAATTAATTTGAAATTAGAATTCAAACTCAAACTCAAACTCAAAGCATTTATTTCAATTAAACCAATTACAGGCACTTTTGAATTGTCAAGGGGTCGGTCAGTCAAAAAGATGAAGCTAGGCGCCCATTCCAAAGCATAGTAGGTACCTATGGAGAAGAACGGGCAAGAAACTCCACGGACACTCTTTTAAATCAAGATATGGTTACAAAATAATGGTTACATCATTCACGTTGAAATTTTACATGTGAGAACGATGTAGAACGTTAAAAGCGTCCTTAAAAAAAAAACCATTCAAATATTTAAATTAAATTAAAATAAGCCGTGGCCGCTAAGGTATGACCAGCCTTCACTGACAGCGCTTGTTCACGAACCTGACGCATGGATTAGCTAAATGATCCAACACGCGCCACCATCAGCGAGACATTAGAGTGAGCGTCACATACTCTCAGCCGCCAGGGCATATTCAAGTCAAACAAAGACGTACCCAGTAAATGGTAGCTTTAGAGTATGTACATAGTACTCACACATGTGCTATGCAATTATATAATACAAAGGAGATTGAGTCTATACAATGCAATGATAGTCTTACAATCTTCAGCAGCTCCAACAGTATCCTCAAATGTTAATTAATTAGTTGTGGTTGTGGAGCAGGACCAGCATTGAGCCAAGCATTTTTATCAGTTATGTAATCCCCAAACTTATAATATGCCTGCCTGCATAGTGTGCGTTTTATACAAGTTTTGAATTTCGTCTCATTCCGTCTTATTACAAAAAAATGCTTAAGTACTGGTTTAAACCAAGACTAAAAGGTCTAGGATTGTTACGGTATTAAAGTTAGTACCAGGATCAAAATGTGTTTCGATTACAAAACGAAGACCATCCGAGGATCAGTTAGTACCATGGTTATAGCAATGAAGGTCCATGCTTTTAAAATAACCACAGATAAGAAACAAAAATGACATTCTTTCATTCGTTAACGTGTTAAGTTACACATTTTGTGTTGATACTGATATCTACACAAAATGTGCGTCTTCCTCGTCGGAACTCACTACGATATCTACACAAAATGTCATGTAAGTAGGTACTGATACTTACATGACATTTTGTGTAGATCTATATCGTAGTGAGTTCCGACGAGGAAGACGTGCTAAGTATCAGTTTGACAACAGATGTGTGCGGTGCACGCGGCAGTTGAAAATGAAACAAACCCTTCTCTTCTCTTCTTCTTAATGTTTTCCATGCAGCTCGGAAAACAAAAACATCGTGTTTGCATACACAAATGTGTATGGCGCCTCTTCGTTTCGATGTTTTTGTGTAATGTTTCGAAAAACACATGCTGCTTGGAAAACATTCCCCGCGCGGCCGCGGGGGAACATGGGAAGGGTTTGTTTCATTTTCAACTGCCGCGCGCACCGCGCACATCTGTTGTCAAACTGATAGCACGTCTTCCACGTTGGACTCATTACATCTACACAAAATATCATCTACTAACATCTACAATGCGTGCCACGAAAGATGAGACTTGACGAGCGCAGTATCGCGCCTCCCGCGCTCTTTCCGCCGCCCCGATGACGCCTGGTCCCTTCCTGTCTTAGATCCATACCGCTAAAGAGACCTGTAAATCAGAATAATCAGAATCAGAGAATTATAATCTAGTGCGCAAGTCAAACTACGTGGTGTGTCAAGTCTCATCTTTCGTGGCACGCATTATGCATTATACACAAAATGTGTAACTAAAAATATTTTAATACCCAGCAGACAGCTTTTGTATGAAAACAAATGTTTACGTGTAAGGTTTATTGTGTAATTTTTCCCAAAAAGACGCGCAGGAGACAAGGATATACCACCAAACCAACCGAACCAAATTTATATGATAAGTAGCATATTAGTCAAGTTTTGATGATAAATGGCTTTTGAGCCTTAGGAGTACCTATATAAATAAATATGTAAATAACATATAAAAACTTTGCTAAAGGGTAAATATAATAAATGTCGCGCTAAGTCGTGTCAGAAGTTTGGAAGGCGTAGTTTATCAGATTTGCCATTTGGACGCCAAGTAACAACCTCACGACGACAGATCGTTGACGGAGATAACGAGGCTACGAAATCTGTCTTCTGACAATCAAGGCCACACATAACATACGACTCAAAGTAGCGCAATTTGAAGCGGTTTAGGTATTACCATTAAAATTATTTATAGCCAGAGTGCATTTCATGACAATTCTAATAAGCCCAAACACGGCTAGGATACATTGTTTTATTACGGAGTGCAGAAGCCTTCCTTCCGGCTTCATCATCAGATCAGTTCGATGATACCATTTTCATGAGAAAAAGGCTTCGTCATAGTCGCTTAACTATCGTAATCGAGATATCTTATCGCCACCCGTGAAATACTTATCATTGAGGAGTTCCCGTGGCTGTCTGTGGTCATCTTCATCAGTTTAACATTCTCGGCACCCATCTTGCGGAGACTTTTCTCATATTCAAAGATTGTTTCAATATGGATTGAATACTTCCATATGAAATGCCCGTTTCTTGAATTAAGTATCGGATGGTAACTCTTCGATCGCTCAGTAAAATTTTCTTGACTTTCGCAACATTTTCTTGGGTGACTGACGTCGATAGACGGCCGCAACGATGTTCGTCTTCCGTGCTCGTTCTCCCTACTCGAAATTGAGAAGCCCACCTTGCGATAGTGGAATAAGGCGCAGCAGACTCTCCTAATGTTGCCTCCAAATCGCAATGAATCTCTTGAGTCGTTAACTTTTTTAAACAGAGGTATTTAATAACGGAGCTCGCACTTCGTTTTTCTCCATTTTCGAGAACACTTTCCGACACAAAGCAAACAAATTACTACATTCAGAAAAAAATAAAAGCGAATCGAAGATTTTTTTCTTTATTAATATTACAAATATGTATCTGAGCTATACCTGCCAGTATTTATTTTTTTTCTTACCAAGGAGTATGTCGTTCTCACTACTTTTTGATCCCCCCTCGTACTACCTGTTTTACATAGCTAACATCGTTATATAAGTAATTTTTAATGGAATTTGTACGAGATTTTTACTGTTCCAAGTACATTTTACAAGTTGGTTGACTATTACTCGTAAACTTGAAAAGCCTACTTAACAGTGATAGTTTTCCTTTTAATTTCGTTATTATACTACTATCGTGAATTTTTTCACCCATCCAAAACTAACCGTTTAGCTGGCAGGGGGGTGGGGGACACACTCGATTCTAACAAAAATTAGCACTTTAAAGCTTAATATTTCAGAAACGAATCACTAAATCGAAAAATTGTTTTCAAAAACCCGCAATATTTTTGAAAGACCTATCCAACAAAACCTCACACCATGGGGTAGACGAGAAAAAAATAACATCCCAACTTTACGTGTAGGTACAGTTCCCTAAAAAAATTTTTTTTCATGATTTTATTTTACCACTTTGTCGTCGTGATGAATATGTATATCCATGTCAAATTATAGCTTTCTAGTATTAAGAGTCTCTGAGCTAAGCTGCGGACGAACGAACAGACAGACGGACGAACATAGAGAAACTATAAGAGTTCCTTGTTGACTACGGAACCCTAAAAATGCAACCGAATTGAGAACCTTACCTTCTTTTTTTTCCATTCAAAATATAATTTATAATACCTATTTGGCTTTTACGCAACCCTGTCAGTCTTAGCACATGCGTAAAGAAACGTTTCTTTACTTAGGTGGTCTTAAGTAGAAAGGGTTTTAACCTTTGTTTTGTTTATAGAGATTGTAACAGTCTATTGACCTAGTCTATTGGTCAATAGAGATGTCTGTGACCTTAAACTGACCAAAGTTACATCGAAAGATATCGATTGATGAAATAGTTCAATGCTGCCATCTATGTTTAACTCACGGAACTAATACAGAAACAGATAGATACATTCGTGCTAACTGAACATAAGAGCTACATTGTAAGCTATACGCAAGTTAATATGTTCACAGTTTCTTGAGCCAGTCACAGATGACGCTGTAAACAAAAACATTGTTGTCTTGTTTATTTTTATTCTACACTTTTAAGTCCATGTACCCATATGTACTCGTCGGTATTGGTATCGTCTTCCTACTGTACTGTGTAAAAAATTTCAGAGTATCATGAAAAAAAACTCGTAACTTATCCACTTTTTTCAGGGCATATAGGTACCATAATAGGCTTTATAACAATACTTACAATAAGTAAATAACTAAAATTCAGTTTACAGCTGTGATTATTTACAGTCTCGTACTCCTTGCCTAGTGTTTTGAACTGTTGAGAGATAGTTCGAAAATCTTTTTTGAAAAGTGCTACGAGTATTCTAGCCGGACTAGTAAAGTTTCACCGGCTAGATTTAAAGGCTATGTTGGAACTAGTCCTAAATATTTTATACATAATCTTAAGTCTTATACCTACATATCCTATAAATGTGTTTTATAATAGAACACAAAAACATAATCAGCAGTAACTAATTAATTGTCAATCAACATTTAAACGTGTTTCAACTAATTCTCTCTTAGCCGATATGCGCCTACAATGAAATATTTTGCGCTAAATTATTTATATTTCTACTGATAAAGGAAGCTGTTGTAGTTAAATTTAGGAAGAAACGTGTATCTTTGTCTCCGCGTACATACAAATTACGAATAATGCATTAACATTACAATAAAGGGTATTGTTCACGCGCTACACACACAGACGTACGACGCCCACACGCTCGCTAATAGAGTGTCGTCCAACACTCATTTATTAACGTGCAATGAAACAAATGCGTGTGCAATTATTTACCGGCTACGGACAAAGGGTTCCAATAGTCCACTCCACTCCGCGTTGAAGCGAACCGCGGGCGCACTTGAATGCGCGACGTATCGTAGCGCGCACGCGCGGAAGTTTTATTGAAGAAACAGTGTAGTTCGCGATCGGAATGATGTTGGCCGGGGCGCAAATTGTTAATGAAACTAGTGTCGCGTTTACGACGGGAAACACCGGGACCACAGGAGCTAGCCCCGCAATGCCTCCCGTCCAGGGGTCCTCCCGGGAAGCCCAGCCAGGTGCCCCGTCACCTGCGCCTGCGCAGGGGCTCCACATGGTCCCTAAACTTGACCCAGTGGACATACATTTCAGCAATATCACATGCACAGTCAAACTGGGAATAACTAAAGGTAAATTAACAATATAAGTAGGTCCAAAGCTTTCTGCTGGAAACGGGAAGTCGATTTTCATCCTTTACTGCAGGATTTTTAAGTGCTTAGCGTATTTTTACTGTAATCCAGTATTACCTAAAACATAATAATATATCTAACTATAACTTTAATTGGGCCACCAAGATACAGGCTGTGCCTAGTTTGGGCCCACGGCTATTTCTTATGTTATTATAACTTGTGTATGTGTGTAAATAAATAAATAAATAAATAACTCAAACTGAAAGTAAACCACGGTCGAATTCCTTACCTATTGATCCCTGGTTCAATTAAAGGTTCTAAACTCTACTTAGGACACTAGATCCAATTTAAAATTGATTTGTTAAAGCGGTTTAACGTGGACATAAACCTCCCCATGAAAAAAAAAATATTACACCACCACCACCACCAGCAACCGATCAGCTGTTGGGATGACATGCCGCCATTACCGTCACAGATGATGTAGAAGCAGCAAACAGCGGTTGGGCGAGTCTAATAAGCACATTATTCAATAATTTTGGACTTGGATTGTTGTAATTCTCTTTGTTTTTGATCTATTTAATTAATGTACATTAAAAAATCTTATCGCAATACTTATAGGGGTTTGTGGGGGCGAAAAATCGATCTAGCTAGGTCTCCATCATATCATAAAAAAAAAAAAAAAAAAAATATATCGGGGAAAATTAGTTTTGTATATTTTCACCCGAGCAAAGCTTGGTCGCCCAGGTACTAAATAAAAATTCGTGCAAGACAGACCATTGAAGTAGACCACAACTCCACAAGTCGTGATAATGTTATTCGATAAGCCACTACAAATACCTATATATATGGATATGTTATGATTATATCGTCAGTAACACGATAATAAATATAATAATATCTTAGTCTTTGTGTAAACGCGGTTTATACTAGTGTCTATAAATTTATCTTATGTGCCTATATATAATGTTTCTATTGTGGTTTTTAGATAATACGCGATGTGAATGTCAATTAACTAACCAATGATAGAAGATTTTCATTCGACGCCGGCACAGTTTTTTTTGTATCTAACTTGCTGACTGCCAGTAGGACCCACTACAACCCCCCCCCCCTACTAGCAATACCTTCTTTATCGTTCTGATAACAGCTGAAGGTTCTCCAGAATGAACTGCTTGGTTGTGCAAATACATTTAAGTATTGAAAATACAGAAATACTTAGTGCAGCCTTCGACTGCAGTTTTTTAGCTCGAAGTATAATTTTACAGAAATATCAATCTCTTACAAATTACAGAGAGTGATTTAACGTATTTGTCACAATGTACTCGTCGTACTTATCAATGATGAAAGACTTTTAATTAATCCCTAGAAGATTATCTACTCGTGTGGTAGGTACCCGTATAATCAGTGGCCACTCAATCAGAAGCAGGTAATCATGCTTCAATGCAGCTACGTATTACAAAACTTGTTAACAATCCATGTCATCCATCCTGTGCTCTAATTGCGTAACACACTAGCAATTGAAATCTGAATCATTTTGAAGCAAATTGATAATCCATTGCTTCAAATGTGCCTAAAATTTGTCTGCTCGACAACGTAAATTGCCCCGCTGAAATGATAGTTTCAATATTTTAACTATTTTGTTAATCACTCCTAACCTAGTCACTCTCCTTCTCTCCCCCGTTTCCTAGTTTTAGTCCCACATTGTGGCGTCTGTTTTTCTGATCTTCCATCTCAAAGCCCTGATTTTAATTCAAGCCTTTGACTGTCTGCCCTCAAAGTATACTACCAAAACAAGTATCGTTCTCTGCTTTCTGAATCCCATTTGCTCCTAAAGAATCCATTTATTTACTCCTTATGTCATCGTAAAGGTCAATTAGGTTGACGACAAACCATCAGGCTCTAGTATTTTTCAATATCATCAAAGCCTTGGTACCTACAGTAGCATATTCTTCAGTACGACTAGCAACCACAATCTTTAAACCTAGTTTTTACCCGTATAGTTGATAAATCAATTATATTCTAACTAGCTTCCGCCCGCGGCTTCACCCGCGTGGTATTTGATAAAATATCCTTCCCTAGGGTTCAAAATATCCCCATACCAAATTTCATCAGAATCGGTCACGCCGTTTAACCATTGAAGCGTAACAAACAAACTCACATTCAAGTTTCCGGATATAACATTAGTTAGGCTGATAGTAGGAACAACAATACGATTGCTTTTATTAGTTCAAGTGTGTAAACAAGGTTATTAATGATTGTAATGATGATGCTTGAATTAACGCACATAGATGATAGGAAATGTGAAGTGACACAACGACAGTGTCAACAACACAACGATAGTGTCAACAACACAACGATAGTGTCAACAACACAACGATCTCTCGTTGTATTGTTGACACTGTCGTTGCTGTGTCATAGTGCCGGCTACAATCAACACCAAAAAAGTTACCGCATTAAGTACTCGTACTTATTGTGCGTATGTCTTACTTTCAAAAAAGTATCAAAACACTCCTTTGGCTATTGTTTTGCTCACAGAACCAATTTTTATCTGCTTTGTGTTTTTGCGCACTTTGGACACCTCGTTTTATGACCTAAAAACTGCAATGATTAATGCTAATTATAATTAACTATCTTCTCTAGCCTCGACTTCGTCGGCGTGGTGCCATACAATATGTCCTATGGCACTCGTCAAAAGTAGTGTAGATTTCTATCATTGAAGTAATCTACTACATCCAAACTTAGAAACTTTACCTCTTTAAAATAATATTGCAGACAAACCAATTTTCTAACACCTACGGTATCGTAACGGGATTTGGAGCAATGGTATATGGCCAAACGGAGCATACTTTTAAATAAAAATATTTCTTTTTAAAATTCCTTAGGCTCTGTTACAATAAAATAAACTCTAATGGTTAATGGTAACGTGTAGGCGAAATTTCATTTAAATTGCTTTAATTACAATCGAATAAAATATTTTTTTCACATTAAAATGCAAATTTTGAGGAAACTGCGTTTTTTTTTTGTATCGAGCCAAATTGTGTCAATAGTGGTTTTGGCCCTCATAATTTACTAAAGAAAATCTGCAATTTTTATAATCATGAAAAAGACTTTTTATAGTTTTTGAGGACAAAAATTGATTTTCCGTGCAGCCGAAATGCGTCAAAATATCTTCTTTGGGACTCATTTCGCCTTAAAATTTGACCAAATAATTAGAAACCGAAATGTTTACTGCTTACAAATATCACAGGGACGTCTTACTTTTAAGCAGAATGATTAGAAGTTAAATTAACTCTAAGGTCACTAGTTGCAATCGATCAACACTTATTGGTACTGAAAGTGCTTCTTGCATCGACTCTTATCGTTTGAGCCGCAGCTAACAACCACAATACCTCACCTTGACTCGATTGCTCCATCATAAGATAACGATTACGACTTACGAGTCAAGTTCACTTTTTAACCGACTTCAAAAAAGGAGGAGGTTCTATATTCGTCTGTAAGTATTTTTTTTAAACGAGTCGACTGTCAAAGAACTGCATTCCACAGGTTATTCTGTAAATTAGTTAGCATATTTTATATGTGGGCTATTTCATTTGATACTCAACAATTTATTTGCATTCTACAATGTGTACTTAGGTGGCAACTCAAAATTATATGTGATCATTACGGACCCTGTCGGGCACAGCAAAATAGTAGGAGAGAAGAAGTTTGAAAACTTAGCTTATCATAAACAGTCTTTTGAACTAAATTATTATAAATATTAGGGTGTTTTCTACTATAGTTTACTGTACTCTCTTACTTGTATTACATATGTTAGCACTTATATTTTGTCGTTTAAATATTTCTTTATACTTACTAGCATTTTCTTATCAAAAGTTGTTTTAGTTTTTCTGTAAATATCTGTCTACATTATATTAATTTTGTCTTCTTTTTTATTAATTCAGGTAGGTAGTAGTTATGCCCCAATGAGCTCTTCCCCTTTTTATTTTTTATTATATACTTGTACATAATATATTAGTGTTAGCTTGTACATTGTAATTAAGGTAAATAATTATGTTATCTATAAATTAAAGTTTAATAAATGTTAATTAGGTAGGTTGTTATATATTTTTATGGGCATTTCATAGAGACTTGTAGAATGTAGTTTTAGCCGAGAAGTTGGAATGTTTAATCTTGATATATGTAACGTGACTTTGTCTTCGCGTTTATTTATAAAATTCTTGATGCTTACGAACGGTCTATAATATATTATAAATATTATAATTTTGTGGTTTGCAGCTGTCAGTTTGATCGATGTGTACTAGGATTCTAACTGCTTAATTTCTTCTGAAGGGTGAAGAGTGTTGGTGCATCTGTGCCATTTACCCAAAGGGTAATTCCGTAGCTCAGCCATGCATGAGCATATATGCATAGTTGGTGAGCGCTGTTTGAAGACTGGTGTTTTTTTTTTTATTTCACGGAGAGCGTACGACAAATTTTTATCTATGTTTTTGTATATGTGTTTTCCAGTTATATTATATGTGTGTCTAAATCTAGTCCAAGTAAGGTAAATTCTTTAACAATTTCTAGTAATTATTGGTTTTTATTGAAAGGTATTAGCAAACAACTAATTATTACTAATATAAGAACTTACAATTAGTTTAACAAATCAAGTTTTGGTAATAATATAACCCACATCGCTGCCCACAGATACATAGCCCTCCTTTTTGCTTCGCCGTGTAGTCGGGACTATCTACATGTAACATATAATGGTAAACTTTTAATTTGTCGTGAAAACCATTCTGTGTCTCACTGTCTTACTTTATAATCTTGCAACGTTTCAAATAAGTACATAATTTATTTCTGAATAAATTCAACGCTTCAATTACCTACTTAGGATTCTGATCCTAAGTAGGTAATTGAAGCGTTGCAAAATTTATAAACTGCTGACATTACGACAAAGTTACTATAGAAAAATTCTACAAAACACCTACATAAATAAAAAGGATTTTAACAATTTATTTATTAAAATTATGAATCACAGCATGGATTTTTTTTATCGCCAGTAGGTAACAACGAGCACAATGCTATACGTAGGTAGCTTTTACGTTACCGGTTTCATTATTATTATTTACGTTAGGTAGTGGTTTTCGGACAAACCGGTGCTGTAGGGTCGAAAAGTTAATAAAACACAAATCCGCATTTTACCTTATAAAATATCTAGATACTGAAAAATTTATATAAGTAATTTAAGTTAATGCATATAAACAGTTATCAAAATACCATGATCAAGTGGCTTTAATTTTAGACAATCGGTCTTTATTCATAAGTTTATAATTACTTACTCATGTCACAAGTTATTGATTGATTTTATTGTCTTTTCAAATACAAACTATTTACAAATTCATATAAATTATACTTTAATGTAGTACTTTGTAATGCAATTATCTCGTTTGCGTCAGGATTTGACTTTTGACCTAACGGGGAAAAAATGGTAGAACACGCGGGTAATATTATTATTCAATAATGCTGTTTACAATTTCTTGCTATTGTGATATAAGCAAAATACATAATTAACACGTGACTATCAGGTAAATTAAACTGAGGTCTTTATCAAAGGTAAAACGTAGTGTGATGATGGCTGGCCCCCAGCTAGATGCACCAACACACAGACTGGATGCGGAATGTGGAGGACAAGGTGTTCTGTCACAGTCTGGGAGACGCCTATCACGCCTATGTCCAGGAGTGGACTGCGATAGGTTGAGTTGATTGATTGATTGATCATATGTTTAGCTGCCATGTTACTATTGCCGATCTTGTCAGAACAAGAATAAGAATATGCACATTGAATTTTTAATCTCTGGATCACCTTGTAGTCATCTTGCACTCAGTCGTTTTAGTAAAAATTTGTTTTAATACTATACCAACTCAGTCGAGTTGGTATAGTATTAAAACTAAGGCTAAAAAAGTGGAAATATGTTAACTATTGGAAAAAATACGTATCAAGACTTACCAGCTAGGTATCTATCTAGCTATTTCTTCATTGATATGACCTATTTAAAGTACAATTGGCTAACTAAATAATACATTATCATTGGTGACAATACCAATGATTGCGTACATTTGAGTATTAACTTAATCTATCCTTATCAATGGATTAACAGAATTACCAACATTATCGTGACATGGATACAAGGGAATTAATACAAAGATATTGAAATGTAGGTACTAAATATAAATACCTAGGAAATTTCTCGCCGACTGGTCGACACTTCACGTGACCAGAGGGCTGGCTCGCTTTTTGGCTTAAGAATTAGCATTGCCATTCAACGTGGCAATGCTGCCAGTCTTCTGGGTACGTTTCCGGATGACAGTGATGCGAACTAATACTTCGACGCTTAGGTGTCGTTTTGTTTTTATTTGTATAATAGTTAGTTAGTCATTTAATTTAGTAGGTACCTAATATAAATAGTTAGTTGGTTCAAATAAATACCGTAACGTTGTATCATGATCATGAATAACTTTTTCTTGTAATTTTCTTGGTATTCTACCAAAAATGTAAGGTATATGAAACGATAGGAAAAATGTGGTATCCGATACCAGCTGCTACTTGTAATATTCGCGTTAGAATATCTGCATTGAAAGACGTAACTATAAGGGCTAGTTTCACCAATAAAACTGAATGCGATCATTTAAACCGAGTTCAAGATGACAGATCTTCAAAGTCAAAATTCCTTAACAATAACGCTACTAACAGCTTTTGAATTCGGTTCGATCGCGTTCAGTTTTATTGGTGAAATTCGGCCTTAGCCAAAATCATTAGGAAGTTACTTAGACCGAACCTGTTTCAATTTTCCTTAACCTACCGTAGGAAAAACATCGTTATACCAACCTACGTAGGTAACCTACGATCAAGATCATGGTCAACATAAAAAGCCCGTACGAAGTCCAATCTCCGTAACTCCTTAATTAATTGCAATCTTACAATATTTTCATGACCCTCTACTATAATACTACCTACTCTCCCGGATATGCGATAGTACGGCTCCTTATCAAGATATGCCGAATCAGTGATAACTGTGATAGGCTGGATCGCCTAACAATCGTTTAGACAAGTGTTCGATAAAATGCACTGAACAGTTCGTTCAACCCATTTGAATTGTCCAGTTTTTGTGTTGCCCCCTCCAAAATATAGGATGTGGACAATTTTGAGTGTTAACCAGTTATCATGGGGATCAGGACTTTGACAATTTGACATTAGACTGGGACGGCACGAGGAAGAATTGAAAAAGATGACAATAAAAATCAGTTGCACCTCAATGCAATCGTTTTTAATCTGGAATGTCAATGAGGTATCAAATGGAATGGGGTATTTAAATAAAAATACATAGTACTCGTAATTTTAGACACCTCTAGCAAATAACTAATTAGTAATTACGTAAAATTGTTGTTATTATTGAACTTAGAACAGTTTGTGTGATACTGATAAGGTAGGTAACGTTAGTCGATACGTCGTTATCGCGGCAAATAGAAATTGTTTTTATAACCCGATAATGACTAGGAAATAATTAGCGTGACAAACCTCATTAGCTGAACAACTATGGTTTGAAATTACTTACAATGTTTTGAATGTAAATTGTTAGCCATCTTGTTGGTCCGTCTGAGTCCACAAAATCTATACAGGGTTTAGGGCGACGCTCGCACGGACGTAAAGATATCGCGACGGGATTTTATCGCGCACTGGATTTTCAACTCTCGGTGTTGAGCCGAGCTTCAAGAATCCAACCTAACAACAACAGAGTGCATACCAGCGCGTCGAAAAAACACACTGTTGGATTTAGAACTCTCGGCGCTAAGCAGAGCGTTGAAAATCCAGTGCTCGAAAAAAAAATCGCTGCGACATTTTTACGTCCGTGTGAACATCGGGTTACACCTGTGTAGCCCTAGCCATGGCAATGATGAACCACCTGAAACAGTTTACAGATGGAATTGTTTGAATGCTTGTGCTTGTGCCCAGTTTCTTACTAATGATAATGAATGAGAGAAAATGATTTTAAAAATAATCAAATCAATAATCAAATCATCAATCCAAATAATCAATCAAAATATCTGATAATCTGACAGTTTTATGCGCAAAAATCTTAATGTTTACAAAAAGTAATACTTAATGTTTTTGTTATTACCTAAACATTCTTACCATGCTATTTCATAATAAGTATAAATACTTGTAGGTACCTACATACCGTTTTTATTTTCAAATAACTTAATTTACACAAGTGACAATTGTTCTTACAAATAAATCTTATGCTATGTCATTAGGCGGGTAAGTCGCTCATAGCAATTACATATTTATATTAAATATGAACAGTATTTCTCACTACATTAGATATAGAATGGAAGCACTGTACTTTATGGACCGGTGATTTGATTTTTATAGTAGCAATTTTTTTTTGCAGAATAGACTTCTCAGTGTATTTTTGAAAACCCCGAAACTAGCAAAACCATAGGTATCGAGAAAAAATCGCCAAAGTTTCTTTCGGGATTTGTGGGACAGTGGGAGTGTTAAGGGTATGGAGGATCACGTGACGGGTCTAAATTTGTTTCCAAGCAATAATGGCGTAATCGACGGAGCCCCGCATGCAGGGCTCCTATTTCGGAATAGTTAAACAAAAAAATAACTACGAAGGGGATGGCGGGGTCTTTGTTCGGTCGCTTCGCTCGATCACTAGACCCTATCATCCCCTTCGAACCTAACCTGTCCCGAGTCGATGTGCCCCAAGTCTCGAGCTCGCTTCGCTCGCTCTTGCATCCTAACTTCTCGCAATAACAATAGTAACATTGCCTTTTGTACACATACAATGAGTGAGAACTACGGTTCGATTACGTTTCCTTACCCACGATCTTTTAAAAGTACCTACAAACAAATAAAACTTTATTACTTTTAATTTCATTAATTATATTCTTTGCTTCATTCATATTGAGTTCATTACCGTAACAGCTATTTAAAAATGAATTAAAGTTAAAAACTAACAATAAAATATACTAAAAACTAATATTCCACTATCACTTTGTCTGAACATAAAATGGAATAGGACACATAGGAGTGAAATTCGTACATTATCTAATTTTAGTGAAATAAATATATTCTATTCTATATAAATAAATATTCTATTCTATTCTATCTGAGGTAAAATGTCAATTTTATTACGTAAATAGGTTGATTTTTTGAAAGTATAAGAATTTGTTTCTCAAAAACTATGCATTTGCTAGCAGTATTTTGTATTTTGCTACATTTTGCAAAAGTGTTCTATATGAGAACATATAGACGCCATAAAATTTGAAGTTTTTCACGCGCGGTGCGTAGGTACAGTGGATTTATGTATAAAAAAAGCAAAATAAAGTGAAGTTATCTAATAAATAAACAAAAAAATAAACTGACAAGTGAATCTTCACAAACTGGGTCCTAAATCATACACATCATATTTGTGAAATTTAATTTAATGTTAAGACATTCTGTCTGACATGAAATTCCTACACCTCTGTCAACAGAAAAAGAGCACAGCATAGGTACTTTTAATTACACATTGTAAGATGATCATGATTTGTTACACTTCTTCACGACTATCAAGAACATGTTCAAAGCTATCTAAATACCAGTGAAACGTGCACAGTGTGTTAGCCGATGACTCACGACGACCATGTCTTTGTTACTAAACATTTTGCTTGGTTAGTTATAGGTACTAACTTAGGGTTGCCAACTCTTTTATAGCAAATATAGTATTTTCCAAGCCATTGCTTGTAAAAATATAGTAGACTACGGCAAAAAAAAAATAAAAAATAAAGTAGGGACCTATAATAGTAGATACCTACTTCTATTTTTTTATTCATATTTTTTGCTACTTTGAGCCTGTATTAACGAAGTTTTTTATATAAATGTCTCAAACTAATGATTATTACACATCTAGCCATTTTGTATTGAAGTTAAATTAAAGTGTTCTGTTTTTTATATTTCTACTAGCGGACAGACGTTGTCCTGTCTGAACGATCCTAGAACCCGACTGCAGCGCCACCAACCGGGTCTAATTGTGTTTTCAAACCATCCAGGAACCCATTGAAATATACACACAAAATTTCATCTAAATCGGTCCAGCCGTTTAGAAGGAGATAGGTGACAAAAACACGTACAGAAGAATTATATACAGGGTGTCCAGTAAATAGCACGACATACTGCAGGAGGTGATAGCTTGGGTCAATACCTATCAAAACAACACAATATATGTTCAGCAAAATCTTATGGATTTTTTTTCACCACTGTAGGTTAAAGTTATGCGAAAAGAAAATCGTTATGTGAAAATTTTAACAAAAAATACTATTTCTTGAAAACATTCTTGTTTTTGATAGAAAAAAGACTTATCAATGAGTAAAGTAACTATTCACGAATAATTTGATGTAAAAAAAATAATAGAAAAGGAATGTTTCATTACGAGATGCTTAAAGATCTGTTTCAAGGTAGAGATTTTTCGATATTTGGGAAAATTTTGTAAAACTGTAAATCCGTAAGATTTTGCTGAACATATATTGTGTTGTTTCGGTAGGTATTGACCCAAGCTATCACCCCCTGCAGTATGTCGTGCTATTTACTGGACACCCTGTAGATTAAGATGAGTTACGCCTACATTTTTTTATTTAGAAATGTACTGTGTAGGCTTCTAACATAGTAGGTTACTATCTTCTAATATAAATAAGAAGTCGGTTAAAAAGAGAAGTCTTGTCTGACTCACTTACTGATTGACCTCATCAACCAGCCAAAACTCTTGAACCTAAAAAGCTGAAATTTTGCACAGAGGTTCCCTTTATAATGTTGACAAGGAATAAGTAAGAATTTCCCGGTAATTCATTCCCGTGGGATATTTTCCGATATCCACGCGGGCGAAGCCGAGGGTCAAAGCTAGTATTATATACAACAGTCAGATAAACTAGCGGTCTCTTTGTTTCCAAGGCATCTAACATAACATGTACTTTAGACAGTGCAAAGTTTATTAGTCACATAATTATACATATCCAACTGCTATGAAATCTACATTGAGCACAAGGACTAGTTTCACGGCTGTTATGATTTTTCATCATCTGCTTAGCCTTTTCCCAACTATGTTGGACAAAAAAAACCGCCCAAATGCGAGTGGGACTCGCACACGTAAGGTTCATACCACCGTGCAATATTTAACACTAAATTTATTTTTAAAAACCACGTTTATGTATGGGTCCCCTTGAATTTTTAACTTTATTTTATTTTTATTATTTGTTTTTAGAGCGGCAATAGAAATACACAAGCTGTGAAAATTTCAACTATCTACCAATTACGTTTCATGAGATACAGCCCGCTGACAGACGGACAGACAGTAGAGGCTTAGTAATAGGGTTCCGTTGGCGTTCGAATCCTAAAAAACACGCTCTACTTTGAGCACAATAAATATGTAAACAATGACTTATCTACATTCTTTGTTTTCTTTTGCTCTGATTTTTCTGTGATTTATTTTTATGATAAGACATTGACAAGATTGAAACTATTCTAAAATAAAGCCATTCCATTATGTACTTGGACTCTTAATTGTATTCAGTAACTTGACAGTTCAAAGCAAAATAATTTTCGTTTTTAAATTACTTATCGTTTATATTATAGTATAAACGAATATAACGTGTTTCAATTAAAGCTATAAGCACATCAAAGTGGCTTCGCTGATTCTATTTTTCACCTCATTTCCTTTTATTGTCAGGAACTTTATGAACTTAAAATCAGCCTCGCCAGCTCATTGCAAGAAATATCATATATTCATTGATAACTGAAAATCAACCTCGCCAGCGCATTGCAAGAAATATTATACATTAATTGATAACTTAAAATCAGCCTCGACAGCTCATTGCAAGACATATCATACATTCATTGTTAATTTAAAATAAACCTCGCGAGCTCATTGCAAGAAATATCATACATTCATTGATAACTTAAAATCAGCCTCGACAGCTCATTGCAAGAAATATACATTCATTGTTAACTTAAAATCAGCCTCGCCAGCTCATTGCAAGAAATATCATACATTCATTGATAACTTAAAATCAGCCTCGCCAGCTCATTGCAAGAAATATCATACATTCATTGATAACTTAAAATCAGCCTCGGCAGCTCATTGCAAGAAATATCATACATTCATTGATAACTTAAAATCAGCCTCGCCAGCTCATTGCAAGAAATATCATACATGTAGTTATCATACATCATTGATAACTTCATTATACTAAGGTTAAAAAAATGTGTGTCACGTTTAGATTTCCACTCCGTTACTTATCTTGAACTAGCTTTTCCAGTCTATAAATGACATTAATCTGTTTATTATGTGATGTATAAAGGAAGTAGACATGTTATAATCGCTCTTCTATTAATATTCACATCACGCATTCGGTAAAAAAATAACTATTGTGTGTTTGACCTCTGCATAGCGTCCAGATTGTGTTGTCATTCAAATAAAATCGATGAGATTTAATTTAAATCCTTCCTTAAGACATGAATTTGAGAGGAGTTATTTTGCATAATGTGTCTTTGTTGCTCAGTATAAAAAAATCATTGAACATACCTTAATATTTTTTGGATGAATGTTTTTATCTTTTTAACCCTGAGCAACACAACATGCTTAATAAATCATCATCTGCCTAGCCCAAGTTTTTCCCCAAGTATGTTGGGGTTGGCTTCCAGTCTAACAGGATGCAGCTGAATACCAGTATTTTACATGGAGCGACTGCCTATCTTACCTTCACAACCCAGTTACTGGGTAATACGATATCCGTTGGTAAGCCTTTCGGGCTTCTGACAACCCGTAACGACTCTTAAAGATCCACGAATGACCGCTGGGACCAACGGCATAATGTGCTTTCCGAGGCACGGAGGGGTCACCCCCCACACAAACAGACAAACACACACACAGACAAATAGATAAACAAACAATAGACAAACAAAAAAAAACAGACAGACAAATTAAAAATACAGAGTCACACGTCATGTCATAAATCACAGAAATCTAAATAATAAGGCACTATTATTTAGATTTCTGTGGCATAAATCGAACAGATTACGTGTGACTCCGGATTTTTAATTTGTCTGTCTTTTTCTAATATCAAATGAGAATATTTTCTTGTTTCATACTTTTTAGAGCGTGATTTTTCAGTATTAGTCGGGTTTTAGTTTTTAAAATTACTTGTTTCGCTAAATATAGTTACTATGTTCCCAAGAATTTCCCACACAAGATAGATATAAATGGGACATTTTAGATCTAGTGATACTTTATATCAGCCGTGTGAAATAAACATTGACGCACGGACTACCACATGTCAAAGATCTGCCTAGTGATATAAAACTGAAGAGTTTGTTTTTAGGGTTCCGTACCTCAAAAGGAAAAAAACTGAACCCTTATAGGATCACTTCGTTGTCCGTCTGTTTGTCTGTCAAGACCCTTTTTCTCAGTAACGCCTGGAGGCATCAAGTTGAAATTAATATCAAATACGTAGACTATGGTCCCTTGGAGTTCTAAAAAAATCAAGCGTCTAAGTCAACGCAATTAAAAAATACGGCCATTTAAGTGACAGATTTTGATACTCGCAAGTAAATCTAACCCTTTAGGGTACTTCCCGTTGTCCTAGAATCATGAAAGGCAAGAAGCAAGGTCTCACAGCACAAGTAAAGGAAAAAGTCCAAAAATTGTTAATTTGTAATTATATCACATAGAAAAAAATTGGGAATTACAAAGCAAAGTTGAAAACTACTACTCTACTTGGGATAAATTCTTTTCAAGTACGGAACTCTTCATTGTGCGTGGTCCGACACGCACTAGGCCGGTTTTTTTTTTTTTTG
This sequence comes from Cosmia pyralina, assembly GCA_946251885.1. Taxonomy (NCBI): domain Eukaryota; kingdom Metazoa; phylum Arthropoda; class Insecta; order Lepidoptera; family Noctuidae; genus Cosmia; species Cosmia pyralina. Next base: position 23,199,355 of record OX276346.1, read on the forward strand.
AACGCGCTTATCTCTGGAACCAGTCTGATTTGAAAAATTATTTTTGAATTTGATAGCGCAATTATTGAGGAAGGTTATAGGTATTTAACATCACGCTACGACATGACACTAAGGAGCCCAGCAAAAAGAAAAAAAGTCAGAAAGAATGCTAAGTGAAAACGAAGTAATAGCAACGGGGACCGAGGAAGAGATTTTTATAAAAAATGTGGCTGGAGGAGCTCGTGGCTAAGTAATAACAGCCGCATGGGTCGATCCATCAGGTTAAGCTACGCTTGCCGGGGTCGGTCCGTGGATGGGTGACCATCTAAAGTCTGACAATCAGCCTTACCAAGGGGTATCGTATTACCCAGTTAATGGGTTGTGGAGCTCAGATAGGCAGTCGCTCCATGTAAAATACTGGTATTTAGCTGCATCTGGTTAGACTGGAAGCCGACCCCAACATAGTTGGGAAAAGGCTAGGCAGATTGATTGTCTGTTGTTTTAGTACTTATATTGTGTATCTTACGACTTCCACGCGTACTAAGTCGCGGGCAGATACTAGTGTTACTTAAATAATTGTGTTGGATTAAGATCGAAGTCCGAAGCAATAATAATAGAGTTTTATTCAAGGCACACGTGATGGGTTTTTACATAAGAAACTTGTGTCGTCAGTAATTAAAGGCTGTCTCTGGTTAGGTATGTTTTTTTCTCATCTATATCTTATATTTGTGTCTATTAATTTCTTTTCTTGTTTTATGAAATAAGCTAGAGATAATAATACAATGGTGTCTAGCTATCTTGTAAAAAAACGTTGTTTTTATTACTTTCCTGCGTAAGTAGCTAATGATTTGTGGTTTATACAGTCATCGACTTCAGTCTTTTACTGTACCTATACTTCATCGAGCATTGCGTCATTCTCACACTTATTTATTATAGGACATTGACGTAGGTCGGTTTAACATCAATGACTGTTTGAATTAGACTCGGCCAAATAACTATATTAATTCGTTTAGGAATAAAACTTTGGATACCAAACCAGTAGAATGTCGTAAAATAATTACAGAAACAATTAAAAAGCTATTGTGTGTCGAGTAGATCCGCGTATCCGGCAGGAGTTAGCCGACGTTCGCACGGACGTAAAAATATCACGGCGGGATTTTATCGCGCACTGGATTTTCAGCTCTCGGTGTTGAGCCGAGCTTCGAGAATCCAACCTAACAACAACAGATGCATTCTAGGGCGTCGAAAAAACACACTGTTGTATTTTCAACTCTCAACGCTAAGCAGAGCGTTGAAAATTCAGTGCGCGAAAAAAATCGCCGCGATATTTTTACGTCCGTGCGAACGTCGGCTAAGGATAGTAAAGGCTTGGGGAAAGCGATTAAAATTGACTTTTATAATATTAAACTAAATGACTAATGCACGATAAGGTCAAGTTGAAATAAGTACTGGTTGTGGGCTTTGGTAGAGCCTTCTCGTCGTAGGTTTTTTTAATTCTACCGGGGGCGGAGCCTAGGTTAGCCAATTACTAAAATAGTAATTGAAATTCAATGTTTAATTCTAATCTGAGTTTTATATTTTTATTATTCTTCACCTCTCTCTGGTTTTTACACCACTTATAATAACATATCCGTAAAATCTTACTTATTTTTACTTAAATGCGAAACTTTGGATGGATGGATGTTTGTTACTCAATCACGCCAGAACGGCTGAACGGATCTGGATGAAATTTGGCACAGATATCCTATAGTACAGTCTGGAATAGTACATAGGCTACTTTTTATCCCCGTAAAATGTAGATACCTACGTTTCTTGTGGGATAATTTCCGACCTCCACGCGGGCGAAGCCGCTGGCAAAAGCTAGTAATGTTCACAAACATAAATCTCTTAAAACTTGTAAAGTAGGTGTCTACATGCAGTTTGTAACATTTCGTCATTTTCCACACATAAGCGAGAACCAGCCGCTTGTATTACATCGGTGTTATTCCTCGAACGTGATCAAATAAAAACGTGATCGAAGTCCAACAACCTTGGTTTATGACGAAAATAATAACAACAATAACTTTTAGTAATAAAATAGAAGGAATAAGAAGTAATGGACACCTTGCATTGTAGCTTGAGTCAGATACAGTAAAAAATTGTTTGCCAGAAACTTATTTTCAAAAACTTTTTTACAAAAAAATATAACCGACTTCCAAAAACAACACTACAAAGTGAAAAATAACTTTAATTTCGGAAGTCGGTGTCGGTGTTAAATGTATTTTCGTTTTTTGCCACCGACTTCCGAAATTAAAGTTATTTTTCACTTTGTAGTGTTGTTTTTGGAAGTCGGTTGTATTTTTTTGTAAAAAAGTTTTTATTTTTCACTTTTTAGTTGTGTACCTACCCCACACAAATTATAATACCACTATCTGCAAAACAAACTAGAACATCATCCATATAAAAGTGGGGAAAAAATACGTATTATTGAAGCTAACTCAAAAACTACCAAAGCAAAGTCAATTAATTTTATATGGGACCAACTGTGACGTATACCCTCTCGAACAAAACAAAAAAAATCCAAATCGGTCCAGCCATATTCGAGTAATCGGGGAACATACAGGTTCCGACGAATTGAGAACCTCCTCCTTTTTGAAGTCTGTTAAAAAGAAGTAGTACTTAGGTTTTTCCTTCGCTTGTCATTGTTAAATTAAAATGCAATTATGTTATTTTTTTGGTTAGTGTTGGTTCTGTGTTACTTCATCAGCTAGTCAGCAGCCATTGCAGTAACAGCTTAAGCATAATAAGCCTATAATGTTCCCACTGCTGGGATACAGGCCTCTTCTCTACGAGAGTACAGTCAGCGTCAGTAATATCGGGACGAACACTGTTCAAAATGATTTCAACAACTAAGAAAATTAAACTTTATCTCAATAAGATAAAGTTCTTGTCAGAATGACAGTTGTACTGCCTTCATTGTGAAAAATGCCTTGTAATATTTCGTTTTCTTATTTGTTAAGATCATTTTGAACAGTCTGTTCGTCCCGATATTATTGACGCTGACTGTAATAACAGGATTGCATTAATTTTTTTCTGAAGTTGTGTGTTTCTGCTGTCATTCTTGGATCTTTGACAGTCGTTACGGGTTGTCAGAAGCCCGAAAGTCTGACAACCACTCTTACCGAAAGGTTATCGTGTTACCCCAGTAACTGGGTTGTGGAGGTCAGATAAGCAGTCGCTCCATTTAAAATACTGATATTCAGCTGCATCCGGTTAGACCTTAGAAACAATTTTCAAAGGTTTTAGGCGAGATCAGCGAGCTGCAGACACATACCTATTCAATAATTGTAAAGTAAAGATCAAGTAGGATTATGCCAAAGTTGTAAATAGTACTCATAAGTGGTTTTCACTTCTGTGGGTCAACCATGTGGACGACCTTCGGTAGAGATTACGTAGTATTGAGTGGCTATATACTACATAGTAGGTATATATTATCATAGATATGTATACTTATATTGAAACCAGTATTAGTGCGTACGTACGCACGGCTACAGTTGAAGCTATACATTTTCAGTATAACCTGATCTCGCATTGTATAGGATTTCCTTACAACGAGAGGTCAGTGTAAACTGGAAATGTATAGCTTGATGTGTAGCCGTGTGTACGTCATGAATTCATGATACTGGATCAGAGAAATAGAAAATGTAGGATCCACTATAAAGTTCTGTTTTCTGGACTGGTTATAATTACAACTTACTCCTCCATACAGGTTATACAGTAGCCTAGCTAGGAGATCAGAACCGCACCCACTAAAATTGTAGCAAATCTGTAATTTTACCATGTACAAATTATATACCCATGTACTGCAATACTTGAATATGATCAATAAAGATTATTTATTATTATTATTTATTTTCATCGAGCTTTTGTAGACTGGTTTAGCTGTGGAGTAAATACACCTCAAATACGTAAAGGCTCCTACAAACAGGCGCGACACGCGATATAATCGCGCGCGCAAAGGTACCGATCCTCGCGCGACACGCGATATAATCGCGCGCGACACAAGGGAACCGCTCCTTGCGCGACACGCGGTGACTTTGTGTCGCGCGATTATATCGCGTGTCGCGCCTGTTTTACTGCAAAATGTTAAATAGATCGCTACACAACATGTAAAACAATGGTGCCGATTCTGTTGTGCACAAACTAAACTTAATTTAGGCTATTGCTAACTTTTTCTCTCTATTATGACAAGAAAGGGACGGAAGTAAATTAGAGCTGTCAAATTAGTTAGAATTAATTTTTCCATAGACATTTAGACGACACGTAAAAACATGTCGACTAAAAACACGGTGAAGCCGCAAGGCGTGAACTAGTTTGACATCTCCAACTTAGTTCATATCTATAGCCGTCCTTTTCTCGCGCTGCCTGTTAGTAAAAGATAGCGATTCTCTAATTTTAGTTTAGTGCGTTCACAAGAGAATCGGCACCAATATCACGTCTATTGTTACTAAAACAATCTTGTCTTGATTTTAACCAAACAAAAACTAGATGTTACCTACTAACGTTACCTATCAAACTCGTGTATATTACATAACAAAGGTCATGCACAATTTTAGAAATCAAAATATTGTAACATACCTACAATCCTAAGACTGAAAGCTTTAAATACACAGAAATATAACAATTCTTGCAAAATAATCCATCTCCATCTCTCATCTCATATCTCCATGAAAATAAATGATGACAGCATTGACAGCTCCACAGGATGTCCCCATTGGTCTGATTATCCGGACTACCCACAAATACAATCGCGAGACATATTGACAGATAGATTGCCACACATCCGCATTTCAATGTTTTTATCCGTACTGAACTTTAAACTTGCGGTTATGTCGTGGTTAGCCCTAACACGAACGCGCGCAGTAAACAATTAAACATAACGTAAATTCGAACGACTATTGAATCGAAAATCCAATTATCCTTTAGCGTTTTGACTTTAATTTTTGCGACAAGCATAATTAGTATCACACATTTATATGATTGAGATCTTAAAATTTAATAATTATGTAAAGATCGCTTTAAATTACCTAAGTCTATGGCCGTCTTTGTGTCACCCTATATAAAATTCCTAAATTTATATTTGGAATTCGTATGATGTACAGTCAACAAAAGAGATATCTAGGCAGAGTATACTATTTGTATGATAACTGCTTCATGTTCAATTATATATATTATATTACTTTTTTTTTGTAACACACCAACACAAAATTGTATATTTTCACGAAATTGAACATGAATCAATTCACATACAAATATGTTAGTATGCCCTGCCTAGATATCTCTTTTGTTGACTGTACATAATTATTTATTTTATTATTTTTATTTAATTTATTTGGCTCACCAACAATTGAATACAGTGTTACAAAGAGTATTCTATTAGGTATGTGTTTGAAACGAGTATTTACAATTTTAAAATCGTTCGAAATTATTTTCCCTTCGTTTACCTACTTCGCGTGTTCATGCCAGCACCCTAATTGCGTAACACACTATCGATTGGAATTTGTTTCATTTTGACAGTTCAACAACATTCATTGCGTTATTTTCGTTGCTGACCAGACAAATTTTTCGAACATATGAATCAATGGATTAGCAATTTGTTTCAAAATGATTCAAATTCCGATTGGTAGTGCGTTACGCAATTAGGGTGCAGGACTTTGATCTGAAACAAACTAGAAATACCTATCATGGTAACCACGAGTAGTAATCATAGAACTATGATAGAGTCTGCGCCACCACTCAAGTCCAATAGAAGCGGCGCTACTGTCTATGTCATTGCATCACATTGCATACAGAAAAATGTAGTTCCACAATTTTCCGCGGGCCTTCTTTCGAGGCGCGCACTTTAGATCGGTTTCGTCATCGGCCTTGCCCTTAAAGGTTGTCAATAAGATAGATTCGAGCCTTCGACCCTTCGAGTGCGTCAGAGATTAAAGCAATATAGTAGGTATAGTATTAAAGCAATATAGTAGGTATAGTATTAAAGCAATATAGTAGGTATAGTATTAAAGCAATATAGTAGGTATAGTATTAAAGCAATACAGTAGGTATAGTATTAAAGCAATATAGTAGGTATAGTATTAAAGCAATATAGTAGGTATAGTATTAAAGCAATATAGTAGGTATAGTATTAAAGCAATATAGTAGGTATAGTATTAAAGCAATATAGTAGGTATAGTATTAAAGCAATACAGTAGGTATAGTATTAAAGCAATATAGTAGGTATAGTATTAAAGCAATATAGTAGGTATAGTATTAAAGCAATATAGTAGGTATAGTATTAAAGCAATATAGTAGGTATAGTATTAAAGCAATATAGTAGGTATAGTATTAAAGCAATATAGTAGGTATAGTATTAAAGCAATATAGTAGGTATAGTATTAAAGCAATATAGTAGGTATAGTATTAAAGCAATACAGTAGGTATAGTATTAAAGCAATATAGTAGGTATAGTATTAAAGCAATATAGTAGGTATAGTATTAAAGCAATATAGTAGGTATAGTATTAAAGCAATACAGTAGGTATAGTATTAAAGCAATATAGTAGGGTGTAGTGTGAAGATACGGACAAATCTCACAATGAAATGAAACAATACCGTTGTCTGTTTTCAGTAATGATGAGGTAGAGCTTGTACTGATGATTACCCTGCAGCACGCGATAGGGGTAACAGCTAAATCAGCATTAAATATTTTAAAGATTCAGTTAGTGAAAGTAACATTCCAATATATCATTGTTTCTTTAAAAAAAATTTATATATTAGAGTGAAAGATGACCGCTTATTTCGATAAAAAATTGTCTCTTATGAATTCAGTCATTCAGTGCTAATTCTACACACTAAGTTATAAACTGTGACTAAACGCAGGAAGTGTTCAAATTGATTAGATAGCACTACACCACGGTAATTTATTAGCAGTAATAAAATTTATTGTATGTATTATACAAGTAGGTACCTACATGAAAATTAAAAAAAAAATTGTTTACTGCAAAATTTACAGTTACTCGTAATTAATATTAACATCCTAATTCACACCTTTTATTTGATCGTAAGATAATAAGGATGGATTGTGTGAGGAACGTTATAAAAGAATAGGGAGTGAATGACAGCGTAACGGTTGTCAGGCGAGAATGGAAGAAGAAAACGTGTTGCGCCGACCTCAAGTAACATGGGATATGGGCAAAGCATAATTTTTATGATTTTAATTAATCAACATGTTGAAAATCATTAACATGGCGAGAAAGCTGGATCGTTCTTAGGCAAGAGAATTAGCATTGCCATTCAACGTGGCAATGCTGGCAGTCTTCAGCACACGTTTCCGGATGACAGCGATGCGAACGAGTATTTCGACGCCTAAATGTCCTTTTGTTTTTGTATTTAATTGTGTATACAGGGTGAAATTGAATTCATTGGCAATATTTTACTTACACTTTACACACACACACACACACACTACACACACACACACACACACACACACACACACACACACACACACACATACACACACACACACACTTTTTTTACTTTTTTTTATATTACTTATACCAACTTTTTTTTATTTTTTTTTGGCATCAGTATGAACAATTTTTACTATGGGAACAAACCTGAAATCGTGAAATAAAAATCAGCTGTTCCCTACATTTTGACGAGTTATGCGAGGATAATGTATGGAACAGCTGATTTTATTTTCGCGATTTCAGGTTTGTTCCCATAGTAAAAGTTGTTCATAATGATGAGTACAATGACCCCTTAAAATATTGCCCATGAATTCAATTTCACCCTGAATAGTTAGTTAGTCATTCAATTTAGTACCTGGTGTAAATACTTAGTTGTGTTATATATTGTATTTAATAAACATTGCAAATTATTAATTCCATCATTATAGCCACAGCCAAATAGACACCTTCACCTACCTAAATCTATTTTATGATTAATAAAAATATTTCTAAGCGCAAAAATTATGTTAATAATCTCCAAATCCTTTAATGACGAGGGCAGACACGGTGTTGTAACTTGTAACATTCGACCCACATTATTATCAAACTATTGTCACACTGCCTACATACACGTATTCTAATATCTGTGGCACTATACAATAACACAGTGGCTGAAAATCAGCCCGTTATACAGCCTATATATTGACAGGCTTAGAAACAGGTGTAAAGTATAATAAATTTTGTTCATCCATAATCTAGCTGACCCGACAGACGTTGTCCTGTGCAAATTTCATGTATGAGACAGTTAATTTTCTTAATTTTTGTTATTCGTGATTTTTTTCGATGTTTTAACAGTTATTGTACTATTCGGGGTGAAGAAAAATCCAACAATTCAAAGATCGTAAAAATCGGTCCAGCCGTTCTTGAGTTATAAATGGTTAAATAACCTGACTTTGTTTTATATTAGATTACCTCTAAATATTTCTTAATAGTATGCAGGGTGGCATGGATATACTTGTATAGGAAACAACAGATTTTTTTTATAACCGATGAAAAATTTCCCTGCGTTGAAATGTTTTATCAGTTATAAAAAGAAAAAAAACTATTCTTTCCTATATCCGCTCACACGAACGTGGTGTGAATCGGGTCCGTGGATCATTTTATATAATATTGTACGTGGTATGAGTTCTATACCAAGAAAATATTTTTTTATTATTAACGTTGTTCGATCAGCGTCAGTATTCTTTTCGGTATTGGACAACTTAACTTGGATAATTTGCTTCTATTCTACATCGTAAATGTTTGGCTATTTAATTTGCCAGCCACATTCATGATTGCCAATTATTAAATATATATTCTATTATATACTTTTGATGCTTAGGAAGGTCATGTGATTACAATCCAATCTGTGACAAAAAAAGTTGTAGCTATTAGGAATCTACAACTCTGACGGATTAGTCAATTAAAGTTTAATCGAACCAAAATATTATTTATAACTATAGTATAGTTAAAATCTCGCTGCAGACTTGGTCATAAATCATAATCGGAGTAGGGATGTGCGCTAGTTGCGCGCGCTCAAGGCCATTATCGATAACAGAATCATTAAGGTTATCACGTAAACATACTGCATTCATTAAGTATGCAGGGTAAATAAAATAAAAAATGAAGTTGCAACGAAAAACAAAACCTTCAAGATAGCTGATGTCGAGAAGTTAGTCGATGAAGCCATTTCCAATGTCTCCATTGAAAATTGGCAAAAATGTGTGGAACATGCAGAATTGCTGCAAGATGAAGACTTAAGAAAAGCACATTTATGCGAAGAGTTCATCATTCATGTGGATGATGATGACGATGACTCAGACGAAGAATTTTAATTTTCTATTTTTAGTTTTATATATACGTTCTTTTGTTTATATATTTAATATGATTTGTAGTAAATTTGGTAATAAAATAAAATAAAATGTGTATTTATTTTTATCACCCATTTATAAATATATAAAACTATCGATATCACTCATCGACTGCAGTAATGCACAGGACTACGTGGGCGTGGCCTGCCCATAAGGCCCGTGAGTGGGAAAGAGAGCGAAACACTCGAATGATTTATGACCGAGTCTGCAGCGAGATTTTAACTATACTATAATAAGATAAGACTATTATGATTTTCATGATATTTCTATGAATATTAACACAAACTGGTTCTGATGTGTTCGTTAATTTTTAAGGTTATTCCATGTTTATCAACATTATGTTTATCTAACTGAACATACCTAGGTATAATTTTAGTTATACTTACGCCAGTCTTTTTTAATATCTCTGTTCAAATAGTTACTTCGAAACTCTTTTGAAGCTGAAATACTCTATCTCTACCTTAGTATGAGCAGAGTAGAGGTGGTACAGCGGTGTCTCCCCTGACTAACGAGCTGTAGTACGTGGGTTCGAATTTGAACTCAATCAGACACAACTATTTGTAATTTAAGTCATCCCCCCCACCAGGGACCGAAACCGGTACGATCATTACCGGTATTTTTCGGTTACAACCTTTATTTTTTTTACAGGTATTTTCAAAGGTTACCTTAATTCTTAAATACTGAATAGGTACAACCTGTATTAATACCGGTTACCGAAATAAAAATTACCTCTATCTTAGCTACACGTGCCGTCGGCATACCGAGTTAATTTCTATGATGAGGGAAAAAGATTAACAAATGGTATTTTACCAATTTACAATGTAGGTACTTAATATTATCTTACTTACCATTGTTCATTTCCTTTTTTTTACTTCAAGCTTCAACTCAAATACCTACTCCACAACAAGACGCACTAAAAACACGTAAACAGTACTGGTAGGTACAGCACGCATGACGGTCTCCCTGCTAATGCATTTTCTAATGCCAACAAATTGCCGGCATTGCGATATTCTGTTTCTTTCTCGTAATCAAGGTCATTTTTAGGTAACCGGTATTAAAACGGTAACAGGTTTCTTCTTCTTGGGTTACCCAGATAGCGGTTACCTTAACCGTAGAGGTAACCAAAATTCTTCGATACCTGGGTCCTTATTATGAAGTATTAACGCCATCATGATTCCGTTGCGAAAAAGGGATGGTGATAGGTCATGTATAGCTCCGTCTCTCTCTAGCACTGGAAAAATGATGGCATTAATTGTTCATAATACGGCCCCTGTACCGTAATTCATAAAGGTTTTCGGTCCCTGATCCCCACTGCTCTCAAAACGGTGACGGAAAACAGCGTGAGAAACAAATGATTGTGATATTTTCTGGATGCAAAAACTATTAGCCGTCGTACGCACGGACGTAAAAATATGGCGGTGTTGAGCCGAGCTTCGAGAATCCAACCTAACAAACAGAGTGCATCCTAGCGCGTCGAAAAAACATACTGTTGGATTTTCAACTCTCGGCGCTAAGCAGAGCGTTGAAAATTCAGTGCGCGAAAAAAAGTCGCCGCGTTTTTTTTTTCGTCCGTACGTCACGTCGCTCGACAGGTGAGTGGTGACAACCACTAACCTGCACGGGGCAGCGTGCTGGATTATGGCTCTTTCTCTCTCACAGAAAGGTGGCCTGTGACCCAGAAGTGGGAACATTACAGGCTGATTATGGAGTATAATCATATTATGGATATTTTTATTTTTATTACTACCCATACTTAATTAATTTGACTTTGAACAATCGGGAAACGCGTCACGGATGAGAAAGGACGTGCAGTGTTGATAATGGATTATTATGTTTTCATTTCCTCGAGCAACCTTACATACTACATCCTCTTTACTTTAGCAGAAGTACTTAGACGAGTAGGCAGATAGGTGCATGCAATTTTTTTTTCATGTTTCTCTATTAGTTTTGGCTTTTTTACCCGACTGCGGAGAAGCCCAAAAGGAGGGTTATGTGTTTGTCCTGTATGTAAGTATGTATGTCCGTTTCTTTGTTACCTCGTAACTCCTAAACGAATGAACAGATTTAGGTAAATTATACGTCTCTATATTTTTCTTGGTAGCGCGAGTGTCACTGGCTACATAAAAATTTAAAACAAAGTAAAATGGCGGATTTGTGGTGTCATACTGTGGAGTTCAATTTTTTTTTTCTTCCAGTACCATCGAGTGGGATATCAAAATGAAGGGTTTTAAAAGGTGATTACAAAAATATATACAACTTATATGGTTAAAAGTAATTTGAAGTGACAAATCGAAAAAAAACAAACAAATTACAACAATAATTGTTATCAAATAAAAGCAAGAAATGGATCCTGTCCAAATACCTATACATATTAATAAAACTAAAAAGCTTGAAATAAAACAAATTATTTAAAAAAAAACAAAAACCCGCCTGCAAAAACATAACTGAAAAGAGAAAAACAAGCATTAAAATCCATAGAATTTTGGTATTACAGGCGGGGACAAACCAATAACCTGAATTATTTCAAAAGTATATGCAAAGTATAGAAAAGCAGCCTGAAACTTGTTTGCTGAAAAAAAACTTTCTTTATTCAAAGTAAGAGTACACAAATAGTATGGTTTACACTCACAAAGTACCTAACTGCCATCATTCAACTCTGTAGCTACCCGATCTTTTCCATATTATGCAAATGTGATGCTTCGTTTACATTTCCGACCTTTCCGACATTAAAAATCGACTCACAGCTATTTAAACAAACATATGGAATTTCGTTAACATTCGGCAGCCGGCGAGTAGCGGCCATTATCTTGGTGTCACCAACCTCGTGACGTCACGCCAGCTGATACCTGCGAATATGGGTCGTTGTATCAAGTTGAAACGCCACCACACGCCAACCTCTGTTGTAACACTAAATGCGAAATTCAGGCCTTTGTTCACGAATTTGGAGCAGGTTTTCATTCATTTTTGGTTATTATATTTTCTTTTAGTTTCACAATAAAAGAAGAATGAGATGTTTTTGTTTGAGAACGAATCGATTTCTTAAGCTACTGCCTGGTAAAGTTTGTTGTGACTTGCCATATTTGTCTTTGTTAGTATGACTAATTTCCATTGAGGCCGCGACTCTAATTGCAATTTGATTCACACTGCGCCTTATAATTGATGAAACTGAATCAAAATGAGCCGCGGGGCAATTGCGTAACACACTTGTTTGTTTACGGTAGGAATCGGTTTAATTTTGACAGTTCAACAACATTCATTGCGTGATTTATTTATTTATTCACTGCGTGATCTCTACAATAATCGCTTCAGGGCAATGATGAAGCTGCCTCGCTGCATCGGTATGTTTGCGAACGCAAATACCTATAGATGGATTTGCGGCGATTATTTGCAAGAGAGTTGGGTCCCTGATGCGCCGCATACGAGGCATTTCCAAGCCAACAGCTACCTTCAGCTGTTCGCATGGAGGATGGATCTAGATCTGGATGCCCCAATAATGCGGTACTGGATCAGGCTGCACAGGCTGGATAGACTGCATATTGAGCACTCCGGATAGACTAAGATAAAATTGTAATTTCTAAGTAGTGTTTTTATTGATGATTTGTAATGTTTGTCTAATTGTAATCTTATAATGAATTCTTAATGTTATATAATATTTTTAATTTCACATGTACATACTTAGGGACTGGTTCCGAAATACACACATCAAAAGTGTCTAGGGATCAAGCATTTTTATGCGGATTTCTTGAGATTGAGATGTGGCTTTGTAATAAATTTATGATTTTATAAATTTATATGGATCCTTTTTGGTGCATTTCATAATTTGAATCAGGAACTGTGAATCAAATTCGAGTAAAAGATGAAAATCAGCTGTCAATATTTTCCCTATAAAAACATACAACGCATTGAAGACATTATTAGTGCTACTGTTTCCCTACTACTGATTAAAACCAACGTTATTATGGAGCGGCGACGTCATTTAAGCAGGGAAGAAATGCTCAGAGCCGTGGGAATGATAGAAGCTGGTTCCCGGCAACGTACTGTGGCTTTAGCTCTGAATACAAGTCAGAGTGTTATCAGTCGACTTTGGACACGTTACCGAAGCACTGGTACCGTGGCTGAGCGCCATGGAGGACGGTATCGCTGCACCACACGGAGACAAGACCGATACATTCAAATCTTAACTCGAAGAGCTCCAACTATAACCGCCATGATGTTAGCCGTGAGGCTTCATCACTCTTCAGGGAACTTAATTAGCGACCAAACAGTCAGAAACCGCTTGCATGAAGTGAACCTTCATTCCCGAAGACCGCTACGGGTACCACCTATAGCAATGCACAATCGTAGGATTCGATATCAATGGGCTCTTGAACACAGAAATTGGGCAGAAGAACAATGGCGTTTCGTGTGCTTTTCTGATGAGTCTCGTTTTGGTATGAGACCGGATACAAGACGTATACGACACTGGAGAACCCCTGGACGCCAACAGCGATTAAAATCCTGCCAGGAAGTCCATCCTTATAGTGGTGGAACCATCATGGTATGGGCGGGTATTTAGATCGGCGGAAGAACTGAGTTGATTTGGATCAGAGGCAACCTCAACGCTCAAATTTATGCTGAGACGATTGTATCAGACGTCATCGTTCCTCTACAAGTGCAAATCGGTCCCTTATTTCAGTTAATGCATGATAATGCACGACCGCACACCGCAAGAGTTGTAAGACAGACTCTCGCCGCAGCTAACATCAATGTCCTGCCCTGGCCTGCTCAGTCGCCAGACTTGAACCCGATTGAGCATGCATGGGATATGCTACAGAGAAGAGCTCTGCCGAATATGGAGGGTATCCAGTCGCAAGAAGACCTTTTTTTGTTGTTGCAACGAACATGGGCGGCCATTCCACAGCGTGATTTGGATGAACTCATTTTGAGTATGCCAAACCGATGTTCTTGTGTTGTTAGTGTTCGCGGTAGAAACACGGATTATTAATTGTTTAAGTTACCCAATAAAATTTTAAAGAAAACTGTTATTTCAGTCTTTTTTTCGAACTTTAATGTTAGTGGTTCAAATGTCAAAAATCCCTTTATTAGGAAAATGGCAAATTTCTTTATTAATGCAAAGGTGACTTGGTTTATCGTTACTGTGACAAACGAAAACACTTTATTTGATGAATCCTTAAAGAAAATTTTAATTAATATCAATCAGGAGAAAAGTTATTGCAAAAATATATGTTGATCCCTAGACACTTTTGATGTGTGTAAATGAATTTTAATTTAATTTAATTTACGTTCTTGAGCAGACAAATTTTTCAAGCATATGAAGCGATGGATTAGCAATAAGCTTCAAAATGATTCAGATTCCGATTGATAGTGTGTTACGCAATTAGGGTGCTGGTCTTTAGTCTTTGTTCAAAGTAATAAAATGTGCGATAAGTATTTACCAACTGATGGTTAGCGTTTATTGAACAACCACCTCACCATTCAAAGAATGATAAAAACTTCATTGATCACGACAATATTGTAGCCTTAATATTTCCGAGCTCTTGATCTAGACGTAACCTTGTTCCTAACTTTTAACCTTTTTGACCAAATTGCAAAGTCGAGCCTACAATCTGTGTTTTCATGCGTGTACCCACAGAGTACACCTATAGATATATTCTTTTCTAATTATTTTCCTCAACAATATTTAATTACGAACACTCAACTGTTTCCCGAACCCTTGTCAGTTACTAAGAAAGCCGAGTTATGTAGTGTTTCCGTGAATCAGCTCAGCACGTGGAACAATAATGTCAAACAAAGGTGTTTAACGTCTCCGCCGTCGGCCATGGTGCCTGTCTGTCACTGGCTTTGTCTCCGACACGTGTGTAAGGATTGTATGTATATTATATAGTAGGTTTATCTTGTAGTATCTTGATGACTGTATCATGAAATATTTGAAGATAAAACCATTATCACTACCTAAGTGTAAGACGGTATACGGACGGTTTAAGACGGTCGGTTGTCATTGTATGGGCATGTGATGCGGAGGAATGAGGAAAATGTCGTGAGAAAGTTTTGAGTATGAATGTGGCTGGCCGACGAGTAGGGGAAGACCAAAGAAACGATGGATGAATATGTGAAAGATTAATGGGTAGAAAGGAAGTGACTACCGAGATAACGACTAATAGAGAAGTATGGAAGCAAAATACATGTTGCGCCGACCCCAAAAATAAATTGGGATAAAGGCAGGAGAATGATGATGACCACAAAGTATAAGACATTCTTTGAAGAATATAGGTCAAAAGGTCAAAAAATAAATAGACAAAAAAATTATCGAAGCAACACAATACAACACACACACACACAACAACGCAAACACAATACAACGTTCGATCAAGTTTGATTTTTAAACTATGTATTTAATCGTGAAACAGAAACAGGCTAGTATTATTATTGTTTTTGACATATCTCGGGGCCCTGAGGTCCCGGACCTTTTGCGGCGTACGAGGGGCCGAAACCAACTCGTAGAGACCCCTTAGACAATTTTAAATGACGAGGAGGCACCAGCCGACGATTATCCCTGTACGCGCCTAGGTAAGTGCATATAAGGACAACCCCCGGTTGGTGCAGGACTATTGCGGCATAATATGGATACAAAGATATTGGACTATGGATTTGGGTGACTAAATGGACTGGTTACCTAGAACTATAAAGGGACTATGGCCCCTGCCTGATCAATGTTTTATTACATGGAAAAAATGGCAGGGGGTGACTTGCACACACAATAATGGGCCCCTGGAAACAGTCGCTAGCACTTAGTGACGTAGCGACAAGAAGGCAACATAGCCTGAGGCGCTTGAAGAGTGGAAAGGTATTCCAAGGCTCTCAGAACAATCCCAGAGCCCGGAAGATGGTCAAGATCCCTACAAGCACTTACTGAAATACTTCCTTCCTCCGAGCATGTTTGCTCATGTGAATCTCCACTCAAGCCGGCCAATAAAAGCAAGAATGTTCCCGTCAGTGTTCACTCCAGCCGATCAATAAAGGCAAGCCAGATTATTAATCGGTGGAAGATTTGCAAGTCATGGCAATTTAGGTTTTTGTCTTAACTTTTAAAGTTCGTCAGTAATTTCAGAAACTTAATTCTGGTCCATACCCAAGATACGATTAGATTATTCCAGAGTTATTTATTATACTCTCGCAAAAAGTATAATTAAATGCACTTCAATCAAAGTAAAACAAAAAACCGGCCAAGTGCGTGTCGGGACACGCGCAGTAATAGGGTTCCGTAGTGTACGCCGCCGCCTGTCGTTATTCGAGCATAAAAATTATTAATTTAGAAATCATTATTAATAAGAATGTTATGATTTTATTTTTGTATATTTTTACACGGTTCATAAACTTATATTTACTACCTGTTTTACACAACTAACAATGTTTTATAAGTAATTTTTAATGGAATTTGTACGAAATTTTTACTGTTCCAAATACATTTTACAAGTTGTTTGACTATTACTCATAAATTTGAAAAGCCTACTTAGCTGTGATAGTTTTCCTTTTACTTTCGTTATATAAACTACTACAGTGATTTTTTTCACCCATCCAAAACTAACCGTTTGGCTGGCGGGGGACGACGACGACACACTTGACTCTAATAAAAATTAGCACTTTAAAGCTTAATATAATATTTCAGAAACGGATCCCTAAATCGAAAAATTGTTTTCACAAACCCGCAATATTTTTAAAAGGCTATCCAACAACACCCCACACCATGGGGTAGACGAGAAAAAAAAACAAACAACTTTACGTGTACGGAAGTTTCCCTAAAAAAATTTTTTTTCCATGATTTTATTTTACCACTTTGCTGGCGTGATAAATATGTATATCAATGCTAAATTATAGCTTTCTAGTACTAAAAGTCACTAAGCTAACCTGCGGACGGACGGACATAGCGAAACTATAAGGGTTCCTTGTTGACTACGGGACCTTAAAAACAAAGTTTTTATGATATAATTTTGTGCTGTGGTATAATTTTTTTACTGACGATGATGATAGTGCCTTCAATTTGGCTTCAAATATTCGTCTTGACCAAATTAAAAAAAAAAAAAAATCAAGTTACCTAGAACACGTTCAAAAAAAAAAAACAGGTTAGTTTTTTTCCCTTAAGATCCTATGTAAATTAAGCCAGTAACGTAGCTTGCTACTAATATAATAATCTATGCAGTAAGTCAGTAAGGAACAAATTCCTATTCTTACTCATTTATTACATTAGAGAGTTCTCGTGGCTAAGTAATAACAGCCGCACGGGTCGATCCATCAGGTTAAGCTACGCTTGCCGGGGTTGGTCAGTGGATGGGTGACCATTCTTTACATACCGAGACTCCTCCGTGCCTCGGAAAGCACGTTAAGCCGTTGGTCCCGGCTGTCATTCGTGGATCTTTGACAGTCGTTACGGGTCGTCAGAAGCCCGAAAGTCTGACAACCAGTCTTACCAAGGGGTATCGTATTACCCAGTAACTGGGTTGTGGAGGTCAGATAGGCAGTCGCTCCATGTAAAATACTGGTATTCAGCTGCATCCGGTTCGACTGGAAGCCGACCCCAACATAGTTGGGAAAAGGCTAAGCAGATGATGACTCATTTATTACATTAAACATAGCTTGAAGGTCAAGGAATCAGGGGGGGGGGGGGGGGGAGTCAGTTTGCATAAGGCTCTGTATTAGACAAGCCTCGATATGTTGAAAATTAACTTACGCATCTACAATCTGCAACCTGTTGATCATTGTAGATATAAATATTATTATCAATAAGTAATTCTTCTCGTCGTAAATAGTCCGGTCAGAAGTAAGGTCAGAAGATTAATTTCGCCAACACTTTTATCTATAATTTTTTATATCTCACTCGAACTAAAACAGTTGTTCAACTCGTCTCAGTTATAAACTTATAAACAATGTTATCGAGCGCCGTACGCGCACGTTGATGTATCACTTTGTGTACAATACGTATGTGTTTTGTCAATTAACTTGCGAGCTTTTTGCGCAGTACACAGTTGCCAGCCCAATGGTTCCAGTGTGTTGTTTTTGCCTGCAAAAGTTTTTGTTCAATTGCGATGTCTGCAAAATTATATATTTTTTAAATTCACAGATAAACGTTATTTACGTAAGGTAACCGTTTGTTGAATAAAAAGTTGGAAAACAATGAAGATAATGTTCGTAAGAAAATCTAGAAATTAATGGTTAATTAATTCACAGATAATATACTCACCACATTGTAGAATAAAAAGATTACTTTACATTCTGTTGGCCTGCTACTGACTAATATTTTTTGACGTAGAATTTCTCCACTTTTCTTTCCGGAAAACTCCAATTATGCAGCGAGTTGTTATTGTAATAACATGCTAAATGATCTAACATCTATTTTATTAACATGTGCATTCAACGGCAATTAAATTATTCTAGAGTCGTTAAAGACTGTTCATAAGAATATCGTTTTACCCAGCCCATAACTTACGATTAGACTCTGACTACAATTACTTCATAATATGTCGCTTTGATGATATCATATTAAAGCAATAAAAACAACAACATAATAATTTTCCTTATATTATGGTGCAAGATCCCAGGGCCCCCACACCTGACCTAGTAAACAAAATGTGTGAGATATAGTAGTGTTATTACCTATGTACTTTGAAAGTTCGTATACCTGCTAGCTGAGCTGTATCTGGGGGATGTTTGGCCGCTACGATTGGTCTGGCTGCTCACAAAATAATAATACACTTAGTATTTATTGAAATAGTTCCCCGAGTATCAAAGAGACTCAGGCTACAAGTAAAAATTAAAAATTAAAAATTGTTTATTGTTTCAAAATCAGTACATAAGTGTATTATGAGGCAACCCCATTAAGTAATTTACAATACTTGTGTTGGGGCCGACTCGCTACTTCCCCTAAAGTAAGATGATGTAATTTTCTTGCGACCTCGTCTAGCCGAAATTACTGCCGACGGGAAGTATCTCGCAGTATTATTAATTAATAACGGGTAGTATTTAAACGCATATCAAAAATTACTATTTTTTTTTTCTAACAGAATACCTATGTACATTAATAATACTGTTTGCACATCAAAATTTGCATGTCTAAATAAATTAAACTTGACGTCAGGTCGACGGAGCCCCGCTGCGCGGGGCTCCTATTTCTGTCTGCAGGGGTTTAAAGGAACCTAACCAAACCGAATCTCGGGGTGCCCAGTAATTATAATTTGTACAAGTTTTGTTACGGTTATTATTTTTGATATATAATTAATATTTTTGTTGTGACTTGGACAAAAATTGATGTATAAATAAAGATTATTATTTGTACAATTTTTGATATTCAATTAGTTAATTAGTAGTGCAATCATTGATTTGGTGTACATCTAGATTATTAAATGTAAAGTAGTATTTGATGTAAGAATATTTTTCTGGTGTGCGATTAATAATTTCCCATTAAATAATAATATTCTGTAAAACATACATAAAAATCACCACTGAGACTAAGAAAAGTGAGTACCTAGTGTTTTTATAGTGTATCTGAAATCTGTAAATAGGCCGTCGGTCGGCCCAAGCTAGCAGGTATGGATACCATTTGTTACTCAGAAAATAAGTAAGGTCTGGCGGCCCTGGGATCTTGCTTTTTTGAAGTGAAAACTTCTTGATTTTTGTTAGGGTGAAATCTTACGGGTTCGCGCCACAACGTCACTGCGACACCTCGACACCTCGACATGACATGCATTGTTTTCACTTCTGTCGGCACTCCCCAAGAATGGATTTTTTTTTATTGGTATTCAATTAACGGCCCCGTCTGATTGTGAAGATTTTCGCTTATGAAAAGTTCCCTCATTGATTTTCCTCTCGTATGAATAAAATAAATAAATAAATTATTTATTCACCAAAACCTCATAACAATATCCTTATGACTAAACACTTATTATGGCTTAATACATACTTCAATATTTAAATACTCTGACTCCTAAACTAGGTGTAAGTTCCTGTGACGTAGGAGTCAGAAAATAGGTTCTCAGACTGCAGAAATGCCTTTACACTCTTCAACGAACTTGTCAGGTCGGACACAGTCGGACAGGTCACATTGTGTGCAAAAGAAAATTATGCTAAATTGTACAGAGCACACATCAAGCTACCACAATCTGTCAAATTTCTTTGATAGATTTTCAACTTTACCGCAAAGGAATAAGGTTCATATTCAATTGGAAAAATTTGACAGATTCGGGTAGCTTGACGTGCTGGCTTCTGTACATTGTGGTGCTTATTGCAAACCTCGTAGTAATAAAATAACTGGACGTAACTATGGTTTATTTTCGTTCGTATTTTATTATATAGAGTACTAGCTTTTGCCCTCGGCTTCGCCCAAGTTTATTATACATATAAACCTTCCTCTTGAATTACGTTATCTATTAAAAAAAACCGCATAAAAATCCGTTGCGTAGTTTTAAAGATCTAAGCATACATAGGGACAGACTGACAGCGGGAAGCGACTTTGTTTTATACTATGTAGTGATTTATATAATAATATTCTTAAATCAATCTGCCTAGCCTTTTCCCAACTATGTTGGGGTCGGCTTCCAGTCTAACCGGATGCAGCTGAATACCATTATTTTACATGAAGCGACTGCCTATCTGACCTACACAACCCAGTAACTGGGTAATACGATACCCCTTGGTAAGACTGGTTGTCAGACTTTCGGGCTTCTGACGACCCGTAACGACTGTCAAAGATCCACGAATGACAGCCGGGACCAACGGCTTAACGTGCTTTCCGAGGCACGGAGGAATCTCGGTATGTAAAGATGGTCACCCATCCACGGACCAACCCCGGCAAGCGTAGCTTAACCTGATGGATCGACCCGTGCGGCTGTTATTACTTAGCCACGAGCTCCTCAATAATAATATTATAATATAATTATCTCTAAACTCCTCAAATAATATTCTTAAATATTATCTGAAATTATCTGACGGTTGATAATCAAAGGTTGGTAGTATCATGTCAAACTTGGCTAAGGCTTGGCTAAGCCCTACATAATTGTAATTTTGCTATAAGTACGATGCTTGATGACGTCACTGAGACATGGGATCACAGTTTTTCTATGAAACTTCTGACAGCCTCTCTATATAGATAAGTTACAAACACATGTTTTGTTCACAATTAAGGACCTTACGCAGATTTGATTGAAAACATTAACTTATCAAAGTTATCTTAAGTGACATACAATTATTTATAATATAGTTAATAACTTATAATTATTTGTATCATGCAGATTGCAGAAAATTCATATTACCTACCTACTTATTTGTAAGCATACGTACGTAACGTTCGGACGCTGTTCTTTACTTCTCCTTCACTATTTTTACCCGACTACGACAAAGCCAAAATGAAGGGTTATGATTTTAGCAGTCTATGTATGTATGTAAGTATGTACGTATTTATGTGTGTTCCACCGTAACACCTAACTGAACTGATTTTGATGAATGAGGTATTAATAGATTCGTAATAGTGATCCAACCATGCGGAGGATCCAACTGACATAGGCCTTATTATTCTCCGTAAATTTAATATGGTGGAATTTACACGTCTGACCACGAAAAAAAATTAATTGAGATAATCATAACATGTTTGGTATCAAAATAAAGTTCTTGACGATTGTTACGTACTATTTAAATCTCTTTTATTTTTCTGTAGACGGGTTAATTTTTTTTTATGTATGTTCCCCGATTACTCGAAGATGGCTGGACCGATTTGGATTTTTTTTTTTGTTTGAAAGGGTATACTTCCCAGGTGGTCCCATGATCATCAAATCAGGATCTGATGATGGGATCCTGGAGAAATAGAGAGAATTCTTCCAATTTTATAGGCACACTTGAAGCGATTTGGATAGTTTTTGGAAGAGTACTTTCTCGGAGTGGTCCCATTTCAATTTGGTGAAGATCTGATGAAGAACTTCTGAGATAGGCAACGGAACTCCTCAATAAATCATAGCAAATGGACTGGGATTACTGAAATCTCATGTCTCATGTATGTGTTTATTGTTTACACCAGTTCATAACATAATATCACGCCGCGACGTGGCCGGTACTCTGTAAAGGGGTAAGCACATGTGAACAACTAAAAAGTGAAGAATAAAAACTTTTTTACAAAAAAATACAACCGACTTCGTTTTGCCACCGACTACCGAAACTATAGTTATTTTTCACGTTGTAGTGTTGTTTTTGGTAGTCGTTGTATTTTTTTGTAAAAAAGTTTTTTTGATAAATATTATTTTTACTTTTATTTATTTAGGGCCGATTTTTCAATCTTTAAAATAACTTTGACAGAAAATAATGTCAAACCGCCATATTTATTCTGGAGATAAATGACGTTTGAAAAATTTACCCATACTCACGTTAGAAGTTTCCATCCGAAGAATTTTTCATAAGCATATTACCTACTTGCAAAGGAAGAGGTTAAGTAAGTAGGTAGGTACCACTTCGCACGAGCCCTGATGGTACTGTGATTAAATTATAATTATTTTAAATAAATGCTTACCATTTTATTCTACGCTGATTATAATGTGTAATTGTGCAATTATAAAATAATTTTGCTATTTGATAAGATTAAATAAAATTGCTTCATTGATAAAATATAACACCTCAAGGTCGGTCAAAAGTACTCGGTTGATCTAGTGGCTATTATTGATCAAATTACGATAAGAAGCCTTGGTATGGTTTTTTTGTTGTGTGTGTGTTACCTACTCGGGGAGAGTAGGTAGATCTAGATCTACGCTTACCTACTAGAGGAGCTCGTGGCTAAGTAATAACAGCTGCACGGGTCGATCTATCAGGTTAAGCTACGCTTGCCGGGGTTGGTCCGTGGATGGGTGACCATCTTTACATGCCGAGACTCCTCCGTGTCTCGGAAAGCACGTTAAGCCGTTGGTCCCGGCTGTCATTCGTAGATCTTTGACAGTCGTTACGGGTCGTCAGAAGCCCGAAAGTCTGACCCAGTCACTGGGTTGTAGAGGTCAGATAGGCGTCGCTCCATGTAAAATACTGGTATTCAGCTGCATCCGGTTAGACTGGAAGCCGACCCCAACATAGTTGGGAAAAAGCTAGGCAGATAGATTGAGAGATCTACCTACTGGTATTGGTATTTTGGTAACAAAGACACGGTTCGAACCATTTCAGACACCAATCTACATGATCTTCACATTATTTGACCAAGATTTGAATATTTCTGTTTTTCTGGCCTTTAACATCCCTAAAATAATTAATAAGTATTATTTCATTCTAGCCATTAAATAACAATAAAATCAAGTTTATAATAATTTAATGACAGTTTAATAACACAAAGCAATGTACCTACTGAAAACGTCAAACGAAATCGCAAACATAAATGCCTCCATGGAGATAGTAAGGCTCCTACAAAGAGGCGCGAACGCGACGCGAATCGCAGCCGGCACAAAGGCACCGCTCCTCACGCGACACACGGTACCTTTCCGTCCGTCTGCGGAGTTTCGCTAGCTAATTTAATTTGAACTTGTATAGTTTTCATAGTTCAAGTGAAACAGCTGACGTGCGGTGTTGTAACATACTCAAGATTAAATTCAGCCTTGAAATTCTAATGACAGGATGACACCAAGAAGTGTTAATTAAACTATGTACTTACAATTATCTTCGTTCCTTCAAGTGCACCAGAACGCTCTGGGCTTAATCTCTGACGTCATTCGGGGTTATCAAGGTTGAGACGAACCGCGGAAACTCTGCGAGCGACCATTATGGGTCAAACTTACAAGTAAATAGGTGGCTGTTGTACCACCACGCGGACCACTAGGTATCTTTTGAGGAATTATGGGGAAATATTGTAAATGCAAAAGTGAGCTTGTTTGTTACGCTTTCACGCTAAAACGGCTGAACGGGTTTGGTCTGTTTTTTATATTTCTATGGGTTTGGTTGAAAGAACATCGGTCAAATTTCTATAGAAGCTGGACCTGAGTTTTATTTTCAGTGTACAGAAACAAATTATAGTGAGATTTGTTTTTTTTATGTAGTAAATACCATCCTGTTCTAAAATAATATCTAAATAGCCAAGATATTTTAATAATGCAAAAAATACTTTTGAGGTTAGAAAATAAATAAGTCGATTTAATGCTAGGCAGACGACACACAGTTTTTATCCGACAGCGGCGAAGCTAAGCGGTAGTTATCAGTCCGTAAAACAATGCCAAGGTCAAACAACAGAAGGAAATCCAAAACAGTACAGTACGTTTCACAATATTCACTCTAACAACAACAGCAATGCGAAATTGCGAATGATCGCCAGGTGTCAAATTGATACCCGTGTGATTGACACTGTCAATCAATGGCGCGCGTCGATGACATATTATGACGTTCTGTTGTTCGCAACTGGACAAAATACTGATACTTACAAACCTACATAATTATTTTTATGAAAAAACTTTTTTACAAAAAAATACAACCGACTTCCAAAAACAACACTACAAAGTGAAAAATAACTTTAATTTCGGAAGTCAGTGTCTAGTTAAATGTATTTTCGTTTTTGCCACCGACTTCCGAAATTAAAGTTATTTTTCACTTTGTAGTGTTGTTTTTGGAAGTCGGTTGTATTTTTTTGTAAAAAAGTTTTTATTTCTCGCTTTTTAGTGGGTCTGTTTATAACTTGTATAAGTTACAATAGTCTAATGTCAATTGCTCATCACATGTTACAAAATATTGCTTTTCCCTATGCTGAGTCGTTAACTGTTGAGGAGTTCTGCTGGTAAGAACCAGGAGAACTCCTCAACAACCACTCACCACACGCATTGTGTTACGAGCGGAAATTGCTTAGCAACCATATTAAAGTAATCGAATCGCAACCCGTGAAATATTTATCATTGAGTAGTTCCGGTAGCCATCTGTGGTCTTCATCATCAGTTCCACTACACCAAGTGGTGCTTTCCGAGAGCAAATGCATGAGCTACTATAAAAAAATATCCAAATCGCTATAGGTGTGTCTATAATATTTGAAGAGTTCCTTCGATTTCTCCAGGATCCCATCATCAGAACTGGATTTTGACAAAAATGGGACCATTTGGGAAGTATACCCTTTCCAACAAAAAATATTTTTTAAATCGGTTGGCAAGCGACGAAGTTATGCGCGAACAAACATAAAAAAAAATACAAACATCCGAATTGAGAACCTCCTCCTTTTTTAGAAGTCGGTTAAAAAGAATCTAATACATAATAAAAATAGCACTAGTTGATTTGATACAAAAGTAAGAATTGAATTACTCGTACATATAATAACTATACACAAAAACGTGAATAATTATAAGCTTTGAGTAGTAAATCATTTCTTAAGCAAAATGAATCGTCAATAGGTGCGTTCTGAACATGTTATTCTAAATAATTTCCAAATTATGCTATAAACAAAAAAATGTGTAAATCTTTTTTTTCTGGCCACTTAAATATCTATTTCTTATGTTTTCTAAAACCTTAAAAAATAATGGATTTTTTCATATATACGGCATATCTGTACACCACCGCCTCGTTGTCAGGTACGATTTGGCCGTCCTTCTTTGGCAATTGGCACATGGGTAGACCATGACTTGGAAAACGACATAGGCTACATCCTGGATCGCAGAAAAAGTCGCGGGTAAAGCTAGTATGAAATAAATCGTTTGTTTTGTGTTGATAATGGTACGAAAGGACATTATTAAATTACGAGTACCTATATGCCATGCGCCCGACATACAAATTTTCATCTGCAGTTTAGGCAGTGCGTTGTCCGTCAGTGAATGAATGAATAAAATTTAAGATTATAAGATTATCGTTAAGATTATAATCTTATTTGCACTCAATATTAAGGATAAACCGACCTCTATGTTCAAACTCGACGTAAAGTTGTTTGTATTTGTAAAGGGACTCTTTATACGTTGATATTATTTCAAAAATTATAAATTCATTGATAGAAAGCTGCACTATTTGCGAGTGCTATAGGATACTTTTTATGCCAGAAAAATGCACGATTCCTGGGGTAATCTCCATGCGGGTGAAACTGAGAGCTGCTAGTAAAATATAAAATTGTGATTTCGGTTTAAAGACATTTATATGTCGCAGCCAACATCATATCTGATGATACAACGGCCTGAATGATATTCTGCCATTTAATCAAATGGCTCGGCAAATTTTAATTACTTGCCTAGCCCAGATATTTCAATTTAAATTTAGTTCGATTTTCTGCCACCTGGCGCTGAAATCCATACTGTCAATATGGCATTGACAGCCACAATATTTCTGGTGTTTCTCACAGTTTAATTGCGTTTACGCAAAAGCAAATCGGGGCACCCCGACTCCACGTAGGCTTTTGGCTGCTACCCCTAGATTGTATATAAAAATCCGGAGGCGCGAAGGGAGGGCAGCCCCCGCCCGCTGTGACAAAGCATAGGCACAAGCATGGGTGCAGGGTGCCTATCCTTTGTTACGTAAGGGCGAAGGGGCTGCAGTTCCCGCAGTGCCGGAGACATTGCAGAAGCAGCTTTAAAGTCTCTTAAGGTTAAGTTATAATAATTTGTTTTTCTCAAGAAACGGTGCGTTACCTTTACACTGTAATTTTAAATTGGAATGAAATAATATATATCTAAATGACCTACCCAGATACCCTATTGCATGACCATATTGTATAAATGGCACGTATCGGCTGAATCATTCAGGCCGTTGATTGAAAGGTGGCGTTTAGTGAAATGGCTAGGTGGTTTACTAATTCAACCAGTTGGTAGTGACATATACACAAGTAGGAAGCCAACAGTGTGACTTCGACAGTTATTGTAAATAACCGAACATTATTTATTTATTTTAAATAGAACGGCCGAAACCAATTACACTATTTAAATATAATTACTTACACTACATAATATATATAATTTATTTAACACAGTCATGCATTCTTCTCACAAAAATTCAAGCATTCTGACAGAATCATCTTCCATTCAGTCACAAACACATCAAGATCTGTGTTTGAGTTCAGGAGAGCGTTAACAGCGGCTAATGTCCTGTTATTATGTACTTACCTAATTGTTTTTTTTCTATTTGACCAAGATAGCACGTGATATCTTCGCCAAAAGCGGATATTAACTGGTTTCTTGAGCTGCGGGAAGTTCCGGATAGCTTATCATATTTAAATTTAAATATAGACGGAAAACCAGTCACTGTTAATAATGTGTCTCGGGACTATATTACGTGGCAATGCTGCCAGCCTTTTGGGCACTTTTCCTGTTGACAGCGATATGGACAAATTTTTTGATGCCCTATGATCCTTTCCCCTCCTTTTTTATATAGGTACCATGTACATATTATTATTTTAAATGTTAGTTTATATATTGCCAGCGGCTTCGCCCGCGTGGATGTTGGAAATTATCCCACGGCAACGTACTACCGGGAATTCCTTCCTTATTCCTTGTCTACATTGTAAAAGGTATATCTGTGCAAAATTTCAGCTTCCTAGGTCCAAGGGTTTGGGCTGGGCGTTGATGAGTTAGTCAATCAGTCAGACAGGGCCCTAATTCACTATGACCACTTCCTTACTTTGCAACCACGTCAATTCCTTGAGCTAATCACGACATCTGCTAATAATGTATTCTCTATGACACTATGAAAGAAACCGCCAATATATTTATAAAAAGAGGTTTCTATAAGACATGATATAATGGGTGATTCATTTGGAGTTACTTTTTCCAAAACTAAAAAAAATACGAATACAACAAATTTATCAGGTAATCTTTATTATAATACAAAAGAACCATTCCTTACATTTACTTTTTAAGGATTATTTCTTTCAAATGTTGTCCGTAACTGCGATTAAGGTGGTCCATTCTGGAGTTCCAGTTTTCGATGACCCGACCGAGCATTTCCAGTGGTATTTGGCAAATAACGCGAGTAATGTTGGCTTCCAGTTGATCAATCGTACGCGGCTTATCCATATAAACTTTGGACTTTACATAACCCCACAGAAAAAAGTCTAAGGGTGTGATATCACAGGATCTAGGCGGCCAACTGACTGGTCCGAAACACGAAATGAACTGTTCACCAAATTTTTCTCGCAACAAAGCCATGGTTTCACGTGCTGTGTGGCGCCGTCTTGTTGGTACCAAAAGTTCTGAAGATCACGGGCTTCAATTTCAGGAAACAAATAGTCCGTTATCATGGTACGATAACGGTCACCATTGACAGTCTGTCAATGGTGACCGATAATTACGGACAACATTTGAAAGAAATAATCCTTAAAAAGTAAATGTAAGGAATGGTTCTTTTGTATTATAATAAAGATTACCTGATAAATTTGTTGTATTCGTATTTTTTTTAGTTTTGGAAAAAGTAACTCCAAATGAATCACCCATTATTACGTGGTTTGCGCGTGGTAAGGTATGTAACAAATCTATTGAAATAAAAGGGGAATAGACACGTAAAAAAAATATAATTTAGAGAACGATAAAAAATACAAATTATAGTAAAAAACACTTCCCTACACACTCTCAGATTTTTTATAATAATAGGTCTTTACCTATGAAATTGCCGTTTCGTATGAAAAAATTTAAACGAATTTTTTTCATGCATTTTTTATTTGTATTAATCGAAGTAATCACCCATGCAATCAATGCATCTTTGCCAACGCAATGGCAGTTTATTGATGCCCTTCTTAAAGAAATCAGCTGGACGGAAGGCAACAAATTCTTCAAAGGCATTTTGTACTGCCTCTCGGGTATTGAATTTTTTTCCCGCCAAGAAGTTATCCAAATTCTGGAAACAGTAGTAGTCTGTAGGCGCAAGGTCTGGTGAGTAGGGCGGATGACGGAGAGCTTCCAACCCCAGTTCTTGCAACTTGGAGACCGTCTGCTGTGCAGTATGAGGTCGCGCGTTGTCGTGCAGGAGCAGCGGAGACGAGCGATTGACCAATGCTGGTTGGAGATGTGCCAGCTTCTCCATCATTGTGTTCAGTTCTTCACAGTACACATCTGAAGTAATGCTCACCCCGTTTGGTAAGAAGCTGTGATGAATCACACCGGCGCTAGCCCACCAAACAGTGACCATCACTTTTCTAGGGGTAAGTTTTCGTTTAGGGCATTGTTTAGGTGCTGAACCAGGATCCAACCAACTTGCTGAGCGCTTGCGGTTATCAAACCTGTCTGTGTGTGTGTGTCTTGCGGTTGGCGGTCTTTATTAAACAGAATCCATTTTTCATCGCAGGTAACAATGTGGTTCAAAATTCCTTCATTTGTGTGTCTGTTGAGCAGTGCAAGGCACGGCTCGACGCGTACTTCGCGCTGGCGATCATTGAGTTCGTGGGGCACCCATTTGTCAAGCTTTTTTACCTTGCCAATTTGACGCAAATGGACCAATATTGTTTTGACGCTAACGTCGAAAGCTGCTGCTAATTCAGCCGTAGATTGTGTATCATCAGCTTCCACAATCGCCTTTAATTCGTCATTGTCGACCAAAATCTTCGGACGACCGCGAGGTTCATTTTTCAGGTCGAAATTTCCAGAACGGAAGCGAGCAAACCAATAACAAGTGGTGCGTTGGTTTGTAGTGTTAGCTCCGTAAACGTCGTTGATGTTGCGTGCCGCTTGTGCCGCGTTGCTGCCACGACGGTACTCATATTCCATAATTAATCGAATTTTTAACGTATCCATGATGACGAAAAAGATTGAAATGCGATGAAAATGTAACACTAATCAATAAACAAAAGACTACTTTTGGAAAAAAAAATCCATGTTTTTAAAATAAAATTAATTTGAAATTAGAATTCTTAGCCAAGCAAAAATTATTTTGATTTGAAATGGCCAGTACTGCAGAACGGCAATTTCATAGGTAAAGACCTAATATTAAACCCTCCTTTTGGGCTTCGCTGTACTCTGTTGGAAAGGTGAAGTACGACCACCAGGGCAGGCCAGATATCAGGCCTCGTCAGCGCTGAAGCCTGATAAATCCAAAGTAGCACGCACGGGTCGGTTTCTTCAGCACGGAGACCCCGAGTCAAGCAGTAGGGTATAATAGTTTTGACTTCTTGTCACGGAGATGTTTCCCTCACGGAATTCAGGATCGAAAAAAGCCACTTGTCAGTAATCAAATCGGCCATAAATATTAGTATTCATTCAAGAACCTCTTCGCTGAATTCTGAGAGCGTGTCAATTATTTTTATAAATGTAATTTAGGACACAGTTATTCAGTAAACAATTAAAATTATCTATAAAATACAATATTTGTGCTAACATATTGATAAAAATAATTTAAATTATATAAATCAAAAGTAACCTTCATAGACTAAGCTAGTATGAACTCTATGAGAGAAAATTTGGAAGAAAAAGAAATGATAGTTTGACAGTCTGACATAAATGTCATAACAATGAAAATTAAAGAAAAATTGAGAAAAATCGTTTTTGACCGATTTGCAAAATATTAAAGCAAAATCATAGAAGTATGATATATACATGTATTAATGAATGTATAGTGTAAGTATGATGTACTTTATGGATCGGAACGCTGGGCAGTGAAGAAGACGGATGAAAAAAAATTGCATGCAGCGGAGATGAGAATGTTGAGATGGATGTGTGGAGTGACGAGAATGGATAAAGTGAGAAATGAGTATATAAGAGGAAGTTTGAAAGTGGCGCCAGTGACAGAAAAGTTGAAAGGAAATCGTTTGTCTTGGAATGGGCATGTAATGAGGAGAGACGAAACGCATGTGACTAAAAGAGTGATGAATATACATGTTGATGGATGGAGAGCCAGAGGAAGGCCAAAGAAAAGATGTATGAATTGTATGAGGAATGATATGAAAGAGAAGGGAGTGAATGATAGCGTGACGGTTGACAGGGGAGAATGGAAGAAGAAAACATGTTGCGCCGACCCCAAGTAATATGGGATAAGGGCAGGAAGATGATGAGTGTAAGTATGATGTAAAATGTCTGTAGTACGTAGATACTATAGGTATAAGTGGGGAATCATACAGAATTGGGGCCCAGGACTTCTCTTTTTATTTATATATAGATTTATAAAAATACTCATATAATCTAAGCGTAACGTTTGAATCATGTACTGGGTATTGCGATCCTGAATTCTATTGTTGGGATACGATTACGAAGATCTTAGGATGTTTTTAGGATGAAAGTTCCCATAAGTTTTTCATCAGACAAACCGTTTTCCCTTTTCTCTAAAACATGGAAATCCATAACAAGAAGATTACACTAGATTCTAGATAGACGAAATATTCTTAGAGAAACATGTCAAGTTACATGTTTAATAATATTTTGATTTATTTGGAAACTGATTATAGGTATGTTATTTATTAAGGTTCAACACAACAACTGTTAGGAATATTTTACAGTGGAATATACTTAAATACATTATAATGTGGGTACGCATTACAACTAAAATATATAATATTATGATGTACAAATATATAAAATAATCGGCCAAGTGCGTGTCAGACTACGTACAGAGAAGGGTTCCGTAGTTGAAAAGAATTTATCCCAAAAAAAAATAACATTGTAGTTGAAAAACAATATATTATGTTTTCCCATATGTATGGGATACTTACAGTTACATACTCTGATATACGTCACGATAAATTCTCCAACTGCAAATTTAAATTTGTAATCTCAAAATAATATTTTATAAGTGATAAAATTACAAATTAACAATTTTCGAACTTTTTCCTTCACTCGTGCTGAGAGACCTTGCTTCATGCTAAATTTCATTATTCTAGATTAACGGGAAGTACCTACCCTAGGTTTTGATTTACTTGAGAGTATCAAAATATATGTCTCTTAAATGGGCGTATTTTTTTTATTGAGTTGACTTAAAAGCTTAATTTTTTTAGGACTCCCAAGAGACCATAGACCTACGTATTTGATATTAATTTTAGTTTGATAGCTCTTCGCGTTTCTGGGAAAAAGGGTCTTGACAGACAGACAGACGGACAACCAAGTGATCCTATAAGGGTTCCGTCTTTTCCTTTTGAGGTACGCAACCCTAAAAAGGTGAAGAGCTCATTAGGCATCAAAAAAATCGTCCGCACCGCTGTCAATGGGTAGAACAAACTACAGTAACTCAAATGGAAAAGGCATATTTTCAGCTCTGCAAAGCAATTAGATATAATTACTTTAAATTCTAAATCCATGTTCTATTGTTACAGGCAGCAAAGAGATCCTCCATGGGGTCAACGGTAGATTGCGTCCTCGTCAGCTGGTGGCCATTATGGGACCCTCGGGGGCTGGCAAGTCTACCCTCCTGGACGTACTGTCGGGGTACCGCATCACCGGCGTTGGGGGAGCCGTGTTCATCAATGGAAGAGGGAGGATCATGAGTAAGTATAGCATTATTTATTTGATGTCATCGAAAGGTAAATAAAATAAAATAAAATAAAAAAGCCTTTTATTTCTTGCAGTTTGCCTTAGAATACATTTCCAATTAAATTTCTATCAAAAAAATATTATTATTATTACAAATTAGAGTTGTTCTCATTAAATTACTTCTATTACAATTATTACAAATAAATATTAACATCTAATTTAATTAAAATATATAATTACGGTATT
The DNA here is from genome assembly GCA_946251885.1 of Cosmia pyralina. NCBI lineage: Eukaryota > Metazoa > Arthropoda > Insecta > Lepidoptera > Noctuidae > Cosmia > Cosmia pyralina. Next base: position 23,232,303 of record OX276346.1, read on the forward strand.
CTTATATCTAATTTATTATTTTGCAAGAACCCCTCTCAGGTGAAGGCCTCCTCCAGAGATTGCCAATTGTCCCTGTCCCTTGCTACTGTCGTCCAGTCTCGTCCGGCTATGCGAGTGATGTCGTCTACCCAGCGTGCAAGTGGTCTGCCTATCCTCCTCTGTCCTGCTGGTCCCGGCCAAACTGTCGCATGTAGTGTCCACCTTTGGTCTGCTGTTCTGGCTACGTGGCCAGCCCATTTCCATTTTTGTTTCTGTGCGTAGATCACAGCATCTATCACTTTAGTCTTCTCACGGATTGTACTATGTGGTATTCTCTGTACTTTTTTTATTTTCATGAAACTTCTTTCCATACCTCTCTGGCAAGTTCTAATTTTGTTTTTTATTTTGTGTGTAAATTTCCAGGTTTGACTCGCGTATGTCAGACAAGGTAGAAGACATGAGTTCATTAGTCTTTGCTTAATTTTTGTAGGATATTTACCTTTGAGCACTTCCTTGTAACACCAAAATTTATTCCACGTTTTTTGAACTCTTCTTTCCACTTCTTGATCATTATTAGAAGCCTGAAATGATATTTGTTTCCCTAGGTATATATAGCTGTCCACATATTCCAGTTGGGTATCGCCTAATTTTACAGGTGTTTTCTCATTGTTCGTCATAATTTTGGTCTTGCTTTGGTTGACTTCTAGGCCGACTTTCTTACTAGCTCTATGTAGAGTACTAATCATGTGTTCCAGGTCTTTGTGTGTATCGGACAGGAGAACAATGTCGTCAGCAAATCTGAGATGTGAGAGGCGTTTGTTGTTGATGTGTATGCCAGAATTTGACCAGTCTAGTTTGCTTATAACTGACTCTAACACCGCTATAAAAAGTCTCGGTGACAGCGGATCGCCTTGCCTTGCTCCTCTTTTAATTTCTATTGGTGGTCCTGTGTTCTCCAGTCGTATACGGCTTTGACTTTTTTCATAGAGGTTCTTCAGTACATTGATGTAGGTTATGTTCACGTTTTGAGCCAATAGTGTTTGCCAGATAGATAAGTGTGATATAGTATCAAAAGCTTTCATCGAAAGGTAGATAGATAATATTCTGAAAGAATATTATAGGGCTTACAAATGGAAGCCAAAAAAAAAGATGCGATAATTTTCTGCTTTGTGTCATGTTATTTAAAAGTCGCGAATCACAACCGGTTTCAAAATTAATGTACAGTGTTAATGTTCTAAATGAACGCAAAAAGGTGAATGCCCTAAAATCATTAGCTACATACAAACAATCTGCGTAGCCTTTTTGCTACTATGTTGGAGTCGGCTTCCAGTCTAACCGGATGCATTTTACATGGAGCGACTGCCTATCTGACCTCCACAACCCATTTACTGGGTAACACGATACCCCTTGGTAAGACTGGTTGTCAGACTTTCGGGCCCGTAAGGACTGTCAAAGATCCAATAATGACAGCCGGGAACAACGGCTTAACGTGCTTTCCGAGACACGGAGGGGTCTCGGTATGTAAAGATGGTTACCCATCGATCGGCCCGTGTGGATTTTATTACTTAGACACAAAGCACCAAATCATCAGGTAGGAATTATAAAATTCGTCAAAAAAAAAATGTGTTGCTGCAAATAATTTTCACTGTAATTAATTACGAAATGCACTTCATAAGCAAATATACAAATAGCATCAGTAAGCGATTAGATTGCGTTCACGCAGCCGTTATCAGCGGAAAGTAATTAGCTATGAACCAGGGACCCGGATTCTAGGCGAAAGATAAAACTGCTAGGTCAGAACTGCGTTTATGCTGCTGTGATATAACATGCATTCACGTGCTGAATGACCGTTGACCACAGATATTTGGAAAGGTAGATAGCGATAACGTAAGCCATGCGTCATTGTCTATGTCTAACCCAAAGACGTATTCGTATAGATAGGGTAATTGGTAATACGTCGGTAATTCATTACGAGGATTTAGGACAGGTCATGCAACTAAATAACCCCTTATGACCCTATGCAAATGTTAACCATTTTCGAGAATTTTGACATTTTAAATTTTTTCGAAGATATCTGCGGTATACAACTTTGAAAATTTATAACAAAAAAGACCAACGCATGAAATATTTTTCTATTATTATCATCTGTATGCTAACTTTTCAATACATAATAGTCAACCATAAAATGACAATTATCTTCAATAATTTAAAAAACCAGAACTACAAATCGTTAAAATTTTCATAATTTTGAGCAGATTTTTTTACTAAAATGGTCGGTTTCTGCAAAAAAAGGGTTGACATTTACATAGGGGTCATAAGGGGTCATTTGGATGCAATTGACCTCACCTACTTGGATACTACCTTAATGGATTGCCGCCATATTGCCAATAACCCTCTAGATAGAATAGGATAAAAGCAAATGGATGGGTGGATGGATAAAAGCTTCTTTAGCACAACCCCGTTCAAGTATTGGTATGAGGCAGCACTTGACATACAAACAGAACGCATTTCTTTCTTCGTACATAGCTCGTATTTTTTGTGTAAACACGCGATATAGTTTTATACCTGCAACTTGCGTCCGAGCTTACACTACGCGCCACGAAAGATGAGACTTGACCGCGCCTCCCGCGCTCTTTCCGCCGCCCCGATGACGCCCGGTCCCGTCGTAAAATCGTCTACTGCGCAAGTCAAACCACGTCGTGCGTCAAGTCTCTTCTTTAGTGGCACGCATTCATATTTCTATGGTGGCACGTATTGTACCTATGTTTTTTAATAACCTTTGCAGGCAGCCTGCAGCTGCAAATTCCTTGCTATCAAAGTTGTTAATTGTTTTTGTCACGGTGGAAGTATGGTGTTGCGCCTATGTTTTGTGTCCGAGCTAATATTTTTATTAGACAAGCCACCTACTATCCTGCCAATGCCTCTATAAAATCATTTATTGCCTCCGACATTTTGATTGAGATTGAAAATTGATTTTTGTTGCTATACCCGTTATAAATGCCACACACGGACTGGTAAAAAAAGAAGGACTCCGCGCCACGCATATTGAAAGTGAAGCACCTTACCGATGTGACATTGACACCGTCATGTAAATGGGTGCGTGAGGCGCATGTTTGTACAAACGGTCCCGGCATACTTACTGTGCTTCACTTTCGATATGCGTGGCGCGGAGTCCTTCTTTTTTTTCTAGTCCATGATGCCACATTACAAATTTCACGAAGGTAAGTTTACGATTTTGCGGCTACTATCTTTCCCTATATCTGTGTGTATCTGTGTGCAACACATATCTTACTGGTTGAACGAGTAACTCTGCACTAACCATGACCCAAGACGAGTTCTCGAATAAAGTAGATCGGAACGAAGTAAATGCAGTGATCGTGTTACGTGTCAGACTTGAATGCACGATTTCATATCGAAATGACTGAATCGCTGTTAATTTGGTTCGATTATACGATAAGCTGATCGAATATTTCATAATCGAATTATCATAAAAATGGACGAACATAAAATTAAAAAAACCGGCCAAGTGCGTGTCGGGCCACGCGCAGTGATAGGGTTCCGTAGTTGCACAATTAATTTAGAAATCATTATTAATAAGAATGTTAGGATTTTATTTTTGTATATTTTTACATGGTTCATAAAAACGTTATATAAGTAATTTTTAATGGAATTTGCACGAAATTTTTACTTTTCCAAGTACGTTTTATAAGTTGGTTGACTATTATTCGTAAATTTGAAAAGCCTACTTAGCTGTGATAGTTTACCTTTTAACTTCATTATATATACTACTACCGTGAATTTTTTCGCTCATCCAAAACTAACCGTTTGCTGGCCGGGGAGGGGACACTTGACTCTAACAAAAATTTGCACTTTAAAGCTTAATATTTCAGAAACGGATCCCTAAATCGACAAATTGTTCTAACAAACCCGCAATATTTTTGAAAGACCCATCCAACAACATCCCACACTATGAGAGAAAAACAAAAAACATCCCCAATTAACGTGTTTAGAAGGTACCCTAAATTTTTTTTTTTTCATGATTTTATTTTACCACTTTGCTGGCGTGACGAATATGTATATCCATGCCAAATTATAGCTTTCTAGTATTAAAAGTCTCTGACTAAGCTGTGGACGGACATACGAACGGACATAGCGAATATTATAAGGGTTCCTTGTTGACTACGGAACCCTGATTAAATGTCATAAGTAGGAATAATTAAGATATTTTTACCCGACTGCCCCAGGAGGAGGGTAACGCTTATCGAGAGTAGTATGTATGCCAGTCAAAACAAAAGTATGGCTATTTCTTTGGCACGTTCTGTAGCACAGAACAGATAAAACCTCTTCTATCTGTTCTGTACTTTGTAACCTAAACGGCTTGATGGATTTTAACATATATGAGGTGTCGTTAGATTCGTCTTAATTGGGGACCATAGGCTAAACAGGGTGTACAGAAAGGTATGGTCAAATTTACAGACCATCAAACTGAACAATTTTCTCCATGGGACCAACATCGTAATCGCGAAAAAAAAAATCAGCCGTCCCAAACATTTGCGTCGAATTGAAGTTTTCTATGGGACAGTTGATTTTTTCGCGATTACGATGTTGGTTCCGTGGAGAAAATTGTTCAGTTTGATGATCTGTACCACACCCTTAAAGACCACACCTTTCTGATACAGCCTGTATAATATTTATATTTATATATATATATATATATATATATATATATATATATATATATATATATATATATATATATATGTATATATTGCACTGGAAATACAAAAAAAAAAATAGGGCAAGGTTTTTTTTTAAATAATTTATAAGAATATTGATAACAAATAAAAGCCAGTAATTAATCAATTCCAAATATATTATATATATACATATATTAATAAAACTAAAAGCTTGAAATAAAGCAAATTATTAAAATAGAATTTTAGTGTTTGGTGTGTAAGTTTTGTTTGTCCTCGCCTGCGATACCAAAATTCTATACTTAGATGCTTGTTTTTCTCTTTTCAGTTATGATTTTTTTAGCTATTGTCCTTGCAAGTCAATGAGTCAATGTCGTTTTAAATATCATTCAATTTGTAAACAGACAATGCACCTACCTACAGACAAAATTGACTTTGACAACTCTTTTTCCGTGCACCATCATAAAAAGTTGCATTGTTTGTTTTGTGGTCGCGGTTGCTGAACAGGATCGCCTAGGATCGCTCCCCAGGTCGAATAAAGTCTTATTGGGATTTTCCTACCAACGTACAATAAATGACTTATCTACCATTAAAGTGCTCAAATATCATTTACAGAGAGATTCAAGAGGATGTCGTGCTACATCCAACAAGACGACCGGCTGCAAGGTCTCCTCACGGTTGGAGAGAACATGTCGCTGGCAGCAGACCTGAAGCTGCCGACCAATCTAGACAAATACGAGAAGGGAGAAGTTGTAAGTTGACTGAATATAATACAAGTTATAATACAAGTTATACAAACGGCAAGGTGACCGGCTGCAAAGTCTCCTCACGATGGGAGAGAACGTTATCTGGCGGCAGATCTCAAGCTGCCGATCACACTAGAAAAACACGAGAATGGAGAAGTTGTAAGTTGATTGAACGTCAGAACTACTAGTTATCTTATTATAATTATGTTATCTATTGTTTTTGAAGATTTCCGTATTGTACCGGCCTAAGCTGCCGAAGTAAATCCCGTACTACTCAAACAGAGTCAATGCTTAAGGCGACGATAACCGACTTTTAATGATTTTATACTGAAGATCACGTCTAAACGAGTAGTGTCAATGATTTAAATTATAGCATTATACATTATATGAATATTTAAGATTATGTATAAATTACATAGTGTAATTCATCTGTGAAGTTGGTGCCTAATGCGGATAAAAAACTGAGAATCATGCAAAAACTATCAAGCATATTTTTATGAAACTTCACCATTTTATTTATTTATTTATTTATTTATTTAACCATTTATGTACACACAAATAAACAGACAAACAGAAAGGAACAGAAAAATACGTACAAAGGTGATGCTTATTTCAAAAGAAATCTCTTCCAGCATACCTGCGATAGGACAGAGGATAAAAAGAGAATAAAAAGAGATAGAGAGCATTTTAAAGATAATTTAATTATTTACCTACTTAGTATACGTGTTTTATGAATAATAAATTAATAATGCGTCTAATTTGGGACAGCGCTCATTAATGGGCGACTCGCCGTAATAACTGGGTGGACGTACGACGCGTTGCGCGAGCTTAGCACAGACCACGCAAGCTAACCACTCAAGGCCGTTGGCATTATATCTGCGTCTTAAGTATAGCTATTTCTTGAGAACCTTTGAACTTAAATCAATGAACTTTGCCTCAATTATGTAAATTAGTGATAACAAAAACACCTCATTCGTCAACAGATTCGCGCTTGCGAAATTTTTATGACTCAATTTGTAGCAATCATCGTCTTCCTCAATTTTATTTCAATGTTCCGCATAATCGCTACTAGCTTAATCAGCGTGATAATATATGAATCACGTAGAATCAATAATACGCATGCATGGACATGTTTTGAATATTTACTCTGATACACCTTGTTTGTTCGTGCATTTGGAGTCGGACACAAATGCCTTAGTTGTCAACGTACGGTTGCCACACGTTTTATTATTAAATGACAAAAGCGATGTAACAAAGCATTATCGATGAACAAAACGCAGTAAAGGAGCTACAGTCAACAAAAAAGTAAGAAAGTCTTACTTACAAGGGATTTATGAATGAAAACATGCTACCAAATTACTTGTTTATAAGAAGAGAGAGTAATTCAAGAATTAAAAAAAAAAAACCTTTAAACAAAAATTAGGTACATAAAGAGAAGTCCTGACTGACTGACTCATCAACGTCCAACCTAAACCCTGGAATGCTGAAATTTTAATTAATTTTAATTTTAGGAAAAAGGAAGGATTTCCAGGTAGTTCGTTCCCGTGGGATATTTTCCGAAACCCACGCGAGCGATGCCGAAGGCAAAATCTAGTGATACAATATACAGGATGTTTGGAACCTGGGTGAAAATCTTTAAAGGAGTGATAGTTGACATTTGAGCATTTTGCATACAATATGTCTTAGACGAAGTATGTTTTATTTTTAACCGATTATAAAAAAAGAGGACGTTCTCAATTCGACACGTATATATATATATATATATATATATATTATGTATGACCACGCATAACTTTTTACAGAGTCGTCCGATTTGAAAAACTTTTGTTTTATTCGAGAGGGTATTCTTCAAAGTTGGTCCCATATAAAATTGATTAACTTTGCTTTGGGTAGTTTTTGAGTTAGCTTCAATAATACGTACTTTTTGCAAAAAAGTTTTTTGAAGTCGGTTTTTAAAGTGATTATTTACCTCAATAATGTTTGTGGTTTGACTAATGTGTACCTAGGCTAATAAACCAAGTACCAAGAATCTGCGTTATTTAAAAAAAAACGAAAGTTTGCAGTTACAAATAAAAAATATAGTTACTTCGTCTAAGACATGTAACGTGTACATATACGTCTGGCTTTGCACCCAGCTTTCAAACATTCTGTGTAAAGTTCTATATTATGTACCTACCTTTGTGCTCATTTATCTTTAAGTATGTATTTTTGTTTTTTAAATGTGTGTAGGTACATACATTAAAAAAAAAACATACGTGTCGAATTGAGAACCTCCTCCTTTTTTTTCGTCGGTTAATAAATAAATACAAAATAATTAAAATCACAAAATCATCAGTGACTTTTGTATCTGTTTGTACTCCCCGTCACTTGTCTCTACAGCAGTGCGATTCTGTAACCATCTCACCGTGAAAACTTAGGTGAAGTGAGCGTGGAGTGAGCTGTCAATAGTGTCAATTCCTAGCAAAAACAAACTCACTTCACCTAAGTTTTCACGGTGAGATTTTTACAGAATCGACCGGCAGGTTCATTAGAAAACCAGCGTCAGGCAGCATCTGTCTGGCATTTAATGCTGAAATGAACCTTTTTGGCGCAGCCGTGAGGCACACACTTTTGTTTTAAAACATTATTTTAATTTTTTTTTCTTTTGTTTTTGTGTTTCACGAAGTGTGTCCAAATAAACGTTTTTCTTTCTTTTTCTTTCTTTCTTTCTTTCTTTCTATCTGACTGTAACTGTGCCTGTTACAATTAATTATAACAACATGCTCTATATTCCATTGCATGTTATTTGCACAAAATTACGCACAAAATGCGTAAAGACACGGCCAGTGCTGTGACCCAATTTTGCCAAATTGCCAGTTTTGCGCAACTCAGCGGTAAAAGTGTGTTGGTCTGAAGCTGTCAGACGTAATCTGTGACATTCATTTTCGAATGCATCTACAGCTTTGAGGTGCACACGGCTACACATCATCTACATATCAAGCTACAGATTTCCAGTTTACACTGACCTCTCATTGTAAAGAAATCCTATACAATGCGAGATCAGCTTATACTGGAAATGTATAGCTTGATCTGTAGCCGTGAGTACCTGCCTACTTTAATTTCATCGGTATTCTACTGTTACCAATAATTTTGAACGTAAAATGTACTGAACCTGTATAGCTTTATTTTATGGAGTCAACTCATTATAATGCTATCATACTAATATTATAAAGGCGAAAGTTTGTGAGTGTGTGTGTTTGTTTGTTACTTCTTCACGCTCAAACGTCTAAACCAATTTTGATTAAATTTGGTATGAAGGTAGCTGACAGCCTGGATTTACAAATAGAATTTTTATCCCGATATTCCTACGGGTTCTATTGCGAGTATAACCGCGAGGCACTGCTAGTATCCTTTAAATTCCTATCCTTTATAAACTACAACATTGTTGTAATTGTTGTTGTTGTGTTGTTGTTGTTGTGTAGATTGGTGCAATCACGCGTTGAGGTTCGATACATATTCTAAAATGTATTTTTTTTTTTGTGTTCAGATCGAGGACATCCTCACAAACCTGGGTCTGTACGAGCACATGAACACTCGCGGTGCGCAGCTGTCGGGAGGTCAGAGGAAGAGGCTCTCCATCGCGCTGGAGCTTATCAACAACCCGCTTATCATGTTCCTTGATGAGCCTACCACGTAAGTCTACTCCTTCTTTCATTTTCATATCGGCACAAACTACACTTATGAAAAGAGTAATGAATAGGTAGATGTTGATGGATGGAGAGGGAGAAGAAAGCCAAAGAAAGATTGATGGATTGTGTAAAGAATGCAAAGTTTATGGGAATGAAGGATAGTGTGACGGTTGGCAAGGGAAAATTAAGAAGAAAACGTGTTAAACCAACTCTAGCAGCATAGGATAAGGGCAGGAAGGTTATGACAAACTGTACTTTTTGCCCGTTCTTCTCCATAGGTACCTACTACGGTTTGGAATGGACAACTAGCTTCATATTTCTGAATGGTAGACTCCTGGGCAATTCAAAAGTGTCTGTTTATGATTTATTTTAAATAATTGCTTCGTGTTTGAGTGTAGTTATGAGAATAGCTCCGTGAAGTAGCACGGCTGGCACATGGGTTGCCCATTATTGCACTAAAGACTCGAAGATCTCGAAGATGGAGATATAAAAGGCAAATGTTATCAGCAAAAGAGAGCTGATGGGTAACTCCTGCAAAGGACAGGCTTTTGTTAACAGTTTATTGTTAGCATGACAGCAAACTTCTTTAAATGATTTTATAAATTACTAACTTTTGCCCGCGGCTTCGCCCGCGTGGATGTCGGAAAATATCCCACGGGAACGTCCTACCGGGAAATCCTTCTTTATTCCTTGTCTGCATTAAAAATAAGTTATAATAACTTCTCTGTGCAAAATTTTATCTTTCTAGGTTCAAGGGTTTGGGCTGGACGTTGATGAGTCAGTCAGTCAGTCAGTCAGGACTTCTCTTTTTATAACAACGTGTCGTTTTGCATCCTCCTCAAATTTCAGGGCGTGGTACAGAACATCAAACCGAACAACTTTCTCCATGGGACCAACATCGTAATCGCGAAAAATTTTTTAACTGTCCCATAGAAAACTTCAATACCTACTCGACGCAAATGTATGCGATGGCTGATTATTTTTTAGCGATTACGATGTTGGTGCCATGGAAAAAGTTGTTCCGTTTGATACCACACCCTTAAATTTGACGAGGATGCAAAACGACACCTTGTATAGATCTCAATGACCTACAAATAAAGCTGTGACTTAAATATTTTTTCATGTCGGATTTCATTCTCAAATTGTTTTTTAATCTTTCTCCTGGCTCATGTTATCGTAAAAAACACGTAGATTTGCAAAATTATCAATAGAGCAAACAAGACAAGTATTTGTTAGGTTAGAAAATTAAATTAGGTGTCGCTGTCCTCTGTATCTTTTTATATATTAGGGCGAGGATACACATGCCTTTTTTTTTTTTTTTCTCTGTGAGAGGGAGTGGGCTGTAATCTACCACGCGGGCCCAGTGCGGGTTGGTAGATGTCACATGTGTTCGAATTTTTAGTTCTAGCAGGCAGTTTCCTCACGATATTTTCCTTCGCCGTTTTGAGAGCAGTGGTGATGAAATAATTTACACAAATGAAAGCGCCTGTCGAGGTTCGAATCTACGACCTACAACTCGTAAGTCGAGGCCGTTACCACTGGGCCACCACTGCTCGTAAGTTTGTTTATAGGCTAAATTTGGTAAGGCTCGAAATAGTAGGTAAAACCGATTAACAATATGCTGATAATTATAAATTATTAATTGATTCTTCCGATACATTGTCTGAACGTGGCGGCGCGGGCGGTGAACGAGAAGTTGTGGATAAATCGGTTATTAGGTGTGTAATGCGAATGAATGAGGGACAAGACGTGAGCAAAGTTTTGAGTAAGAATATGGACAGGAGTAGGAGAAGACGAAGGACGAATTATTATTGTGTAATCAAACATATGGATAGAAACAACATGTCAGTATTTACTCTCTGTAAATAAATTAAAAAAAATAATCAATAATAAGTTTATTGTAAGCATGATGATGATTGATGAGATTGATGTGTAGTCGTGTGTACAAGGAGAAACACATAAAACACATAGATACACTAAATATGACAGTACAAGTGGTAGTCGAAATCAGCTTGAACAGCTGGCTCGTGAACTAAGTAAAAAGATACTTGTATCTCAGGAGCCAAAGTGAAAATATGAAATACGAAACGAATAGTGCAATACTGTAGTGACGGGTCGGAAATCCAGATTTATGGAAGAAGAAGGAATCCTGAAGCTCCAAATGAATTGGGAATAGGAAATGACATGCCGATGAATATATATCTTTCGATAACAGCAATAGCCGCATTCAGAGCTGAAGTTGTTGCACGTGCGAAATATTTTGGGCTAATAATATAATAATTTCCTCATTACTTGAACTTTTACCCCTGTGTGTTGAACATAACGATAGCAGCAATGTGCACAAACACTGGATGCACGTGACTATAAAATTATAATTCTAGTATTGGGGTCACTCTGCCAAGTAAACTGATACAATGTTTGCTGATGAGGCTGAACAAATTGTTTGATTTTCCTATGATTCTCTTGTTCAGTAAACTATTCATGGATATACGAGTATCTCTAGCATAACTACAAGATTCAGAGGATTGTTTTTAGGGTTCCGAACCAAAATGGTAAAAAGGAACCCTAAACCCCCGCTCGCACGGGCGTAATAAAATCGCGGTGGGATTTTATAGCGCACTGGATTTTCAACGCTCTGCTTAGCGCCGAGAGTGCAAATTCCAACAGTTTGTTTTTTCGACGCGCTAGAATGTACTCTGTTATTGTTAAGTTGGATTTTCGACGCTCGGCTCAACAACGAGAGTTGAAAATCCAGTGCGCTATAAAATCTCGCCGCGATTTTATTACGCCCGTGCGAATGGGGGTTTATGGTGCGACTCAGTCTGTCTGTCTACTGTCTGTCTGTTTGTTACAACTGGATATCTCAAGAACTACTAATTGTTCGTGAAGGATTTTAAAATAAATAAATTAGATGTAGGCATAATCCAATCCATCTTATCTGTACCATCTTCAGAGATTATTAAAAAGTTGTGCCATTTAATTACGGTCCTCCACGAATAACTCTAAGTCATTAGCGATTAATAATATTATAAACTAATACTGTTTTGTAAGCCAAATAATGTAAAAGGGTACGATGGGGCTGACATGTCTTTGATAAAAGCCCCTAAACAAAATTAGATTAAAAAAAAAAAAAAAAAGAACTACTAATGCTATCAACTTGAAATTTGGAACAGTTTTAAATGACGTTTGCCCAATTATTTTGCAAATAAGAAAGTTTTTTTTTTTATATATATATGCACCGAAAGTGGGTCTTAAAAATTCGAAGTGGCGCTACTAGGGCATGTGGCGTAATGAAAGAGCGCCGTTTGCACATTCTCAAACATTTTTTTTCTTTTTTTAGGCCGCATAGTTTTCGACTTTTGATGAAAAATGTAAAAAAAAAATACTGTTCCCCCTTATCTCCGAAGTTTGCATAGAGAAAAATCTGAAATTATTCTGTGTAATAGAAGTTTATGTAAAGGTTACAGGAAAAATAAAACGATATCTCTAAATAGCACACTTTTTCAGAAATCATCAACAAAAACTACATGGTACGGAACCCTCGGTGCGCGAGTCCGACTCGCTCTTGACCGGTTTTTTTTTTTGCTTAACAGCTGCTGTGAACTTCTGTTGATTTAACAAAAGCTCTTTGTCTTTTCCAGGGGTCTGGACAGTTCATCATGTTCACAAGTAGTGCAGCTATGCCAGAACCTGGCGCACCAGGGTCGGACCATCGTGTGCACGGTGCATCAACCATCAGCCTCACTGTTCGCTCTGTTTGACCATGTGTATGTGCTTGCGGCCGGCCGATGCATGTACCAGGGGACCACAAAGAACCTGGTGTCTTACCTAGAGCAGAGCGGGATACCCTGCCCCTTGTACCATAACCCTGCTGATTACAGTAAGTGTGCCTTTGTGAGTTTTCGTAGCCTCTCATGTTTTATTTTCTCCTGGTACTTAATGTAGATACTCGAGTTATTTTAATGATTCTTGATGTTGCACGTTCATGGGTTATCCTGAATGTCATCTCGGGTGAAAATATAGATGGGTATACAAGTTGTGTTCTCGTCTAATGACTGCAATGTTCCCAACTCAAAAAACACAAATGCCAAGTTAACCCGATGTTACTTTTTAGTGACAACGCCTAGTAAGCCGACGTTCGCACGGACGTAAAAATATCGCGGCGGGATTTTATCACGCACTGGATTTTCAACTCTCCTTGTCGAGCCGAGCGTTGAGAATCCAACTTAACAACAACAGAGTGCATTCTAGCGCGTCGAAAAACACACTGTTGGATTTCAACTCTGGGTGCTAAGCAGAGCGTTGAAAATCCAGTGCGCGAAATAAAATCGTCGCGATATTTTTACGTCCGTGCGTACGTCGACTAAGAGTTAAAATGTTAATGACTTAACTCTGAGTTTACAAACTCTACATTTATTTAACTAACCCGAAACGTGCGAGTGGGCCTTAATAATTAGATTCATATTTACAACGGAACGATTTCTTACGTAAACAGCGAACCAATTCTTAATTTACCTTGAAGTTTGGAAACAAATTAATTCAATGTTGCTTGTTTAAAAAAAAAACGCTAGTAGAGGATGTTATTACTTATTCATGCAATAAAAATAAAAGACTGCATGAAATATTTGTCTGTGTTATCCATAGTTATCGAGCTATCCTGTGGTGAATACGGGCAAGACAAAATCGACCTGATGGCCAACAAATCTGAGAACGGTCGGGCGTTGGATTGGTTTGACGACTTCCAGACTATCCCCACGATGGAGGGGCTCCGCAAGCTACTGCCCCTCAGCGTCTTGAGAGAAACCGAGCCCACAGGGGGTGACGAGGAGACCAGTCAGTCCAACCAACTCAGTGTACTCATGAAGAGAGGGTTTATGAAGGCTAGGAGAGATGCGGTAAGTGCTGAACTTTCACGATTAAGGAGTATTTGATTTGTCTGACCCTGGACATTGAGTAGCCTAGTCAAGTGCTAACTACTAATAATAAAAGACAAATAGCTTAAAAGGTTGTAGATTTAAATCATTTGTATAGGCTTGTAGATACGAAAGCTTTCACTTCAATCATTGGAATCACTCTATTGCAATCCAATACTGGACAGTACTGGGCATGGAATGTCTAAACGCGCTTTACAATCATTATGATCGCCAGCTCTTCGAGTAACGAAACTATAATTTGCTTCCAGACGATGACTCATCTGCGTTTGATCGTAAACGTGGTTGTAGGTATTATGCTGGGCAGTCTCTTCATCAACGCTGGTAACGAGGGTTCCCGCGTGTTGGAGAACTACAACCTTCTGTTTGCCATTCTCATGCACCATATGATGTCTCCTATGATGTTAACCATTCTTACGTGTAAGTATAGCATTCTGACTATTTTGTTCTTTTAGGATAGATGCGATTCTTCTCTGTTTCCTTATAAAAGTATTAAAAAGTGCTTGCCAAATACTCATATAATAAGTTGTGCATAATGAAATCTTATTTGTCATCTTGTCCTTAATTGACATTTACGAGTATCATTGCACTATTTCCATTGTTGCGTTGTATATTTTCAGTTCCCAGTGAGATGTCCATTTTATCTAAGGAGCACTTCAACAGATGGTACTCCTTGGGATCTTATTACATATCTATCACGATAGTCGATCTACCCGTAGCGGTAAGTGCCTATCCACAACGTCTTTTTGATTCTACAAATTTTTCATAAAAGATCTGCTCCACGTCAGCACGTGGAGCATTGATATCGACTTCTGAATACACCAGAATCGCGAAAAAAGAAACAGTTCTTCCAGACATTCACCTAACTCGACAAATGTATGGAAGAGCCTATTTCATTGTTGGTCCCATAGTTCAGTAGTTGTTCATAATGATGAGCTGAACCTCGTTTCGGGTTTTTTCAATTTCAATTATACCTTGTAGAAAAGATAGGTGATACTAATAGCATTATGTCATGTTTTCCAGATAGTGGGATGTGCGGTGTTCAGTGTAATAGTGTATACGATGTCCTCGCAGCCTCTAGACATCGTCCGCTTTTGCATGTTCTTCGCCATCTCTCTGTACACCGTATTGGTGGCGCAAAGCTTCGGCCTCATGATCGGTGCCGTCTTCAGCGTTGTTGTGAGTACCTAACTTTAATCTATAAGTGTGATGCTGGCAACGACTCTCCCGAAATTGAAATTGGGAGCATATCAGCTGTCGAAGTAAACGAAATTGCCAAGTCCGTTAGTTGTCAGATCTTAGTCTGGGTAGTGCTTTTTTCCGGCGCTTTGCAAGCCTAAAACATGGATTATATTTAGCCACAAATCAACTAGTAGCTTAATCAGGAGTAGGAGCTAGGAACAGTAGTGGCCCAGTTCTAAAGGCCCTGACTCACGAGTTGTTAGTTCGTGGGTTCAAACCTAGGCAAGCGCTTTACTCTGTGTAAATCATTTCCTCAACACACCACAGTTTTCAAAACGGTGAAGAAAAGCGTCGTGAGGAAACCGGCATGTACCAGGGCTAAAAAATATCGAAGACATGTGACCTATAATTCGCATTGGGCCCGTGTGATGGATTACTGCTCACTCCCTCTCACAGAGACGAGGCCTGTGTCCCAGCAGTGAGAACATTATAGGCTGATTATGCTACTACTAGCTTCATGACCTGGAATGTTTTCTCGGCATTTAGCTTGTTGTAAAAATTTACATCAAAACTAATAAACTATTTTCCATCCAGAACGGCACATTCTTGGGCCCAACTCTGTCAGTACCGATGATGATGTTTGCTGGCTTCGGAGTCACCCTACGAGACCTGCCCAGCTACTTAAAATGGGGCTCATATGTGTCCTACCTGAGGTATGGACTGGAAGGCTTCATCGGCGCTATCTACGGCCTTGACAGGCCAATCCTGGACTGCAATGAGGCCTTGTACTGCCATTACAAGTGAGTTATTTCAAATATTATTTGCAGTTTCTCAAGACTGGGGTATTTCAACTAGGTTACTGTGTCAAAAGATTTTTTATTTGATGACCCTGATCATTCTAGTTCTTAAAAACACGATATAAGTACTTTGCTTTAGCTTCTGTCCATTCTTGTATTATATTCACCAAAGCGATTATTTAGGTCAGTTTTTGTACCATCGGCCAAATTCCTACTAATCACCAGGTTTGAGGATACGGTTCAAACGTAAAAACGTATCGGCATAAACTTTTCAGCTTATCAACACATCAAAATCCTAATGAACAATCCGCATATTCTTGGCTTTAAAATTATGCGAATTGTTTACAACGATTTTGACCACCAATCTTACCAAACAACCCTTTAGCACCACCTTAAAAATTCTTCATTGTCAACAGACACCCTCGTACGTTCCTCAACGAGGTAGCACAGTCTCCGGACGAGTTTTGGTTCGACGTGATGGCGTTGTCCATCTTCGTGGTGATCCTCAGGATCACGGCCTTTTTTCTGCTGAAATGGAAGCTGGATGCTGTGCGGTAAATGTGAAGATGTGTGGGTGTACTGTGAGTTAGGAGTGTAAGTCATTCATGTGTCATCAACATCCTCATTAAAACGAGGGGTGTATTGACTGTTTATTTAAAAAAATATCAATTTTTTGAGAAAAGGGGGATGATAAATTAATCAAAGTCGTAATTCCTGTGCTACGTTTTAGTCTACGGTTCGTAGCTTCGTAACACGCACAGTCACATTACCATTGTTCAAGTTACAAGTTTTCAATTTGCAAAAAGTTGAAAGACTCATTCGATTTGAAATTATTGCTAAAATATTTTGAAGTACAAAAAACCTTTGCTTATGCTGTAAAGGCTCATTTCCATTGGTCGATATGGATCGTATGCGGGATGCGGAAGATTTCTATAAAGCATGCCAATCGGTTCCCCCTATTCGGGGAACCGTTTTCGTAGTCGATAACCAACGATTGAGGCATACGAAGAAGCTGCACCGCACGTTGGCAGTTGCTTTGAAGGTTCATTTTCATTGGGTGTTAGTCTCCGCACGCTTTTTACCGACCGATGAATTTCATATGGTTGCTACGCCCGCTACGGGCATTCCGCAGACGGTGCACCGACCATGTTATCGTTAAGATTTTCATTAATCATTAACGCGCCTGCGGGGAGTCTCCGCATGCTGTATATCGACCGAGTTATCGACTAATGAAAATGAGCCATTATCGCTAAAAAACTTTTTTTTTTAAATCAAACTTATTTAACATCTAAAAAAATAAGAAGCATTTACCTTTAAAATTGCACTATTTTCACTTACGAAAGTTTCATGCAAACTAAGATTAAAATATAATTTAAGGGCCCCAAGGTAACAAAACTGTGATAAGTTTCCAAAATATTTTGTTTCATTTCATGAGTTCAGTTCTTTGATACCTTATTATTATTTTATATCGTACAAATATATTTCGTTCGTATAATTGTAGATAAGTTTGTATCTTCTCAACTTCCGTGACTAGGTATTTAATTTATATCGACGAAATTCAAGGCGTGAGGTCTAAGGAGAGCAAGATATGACGTTCAAAGATAAAAAAAATGTGCCTTTTGCTTATTAAGGTCATTTGTATACATCAAAACATGGGAATATTATTTTTATAAACACATTTTGTTTACAAGCATTATATCAAAAAGGAAACCTTAATCATACTACTTACCTTTTAATTAGGGGTATCGTATTACCCAGTAACTGGGTTGTGAAGGTCAGATAGGCAGTCGCTCCATGTAAAATACTGGTATTCAGCTGCATCCGGTTAGACTGGAAGCCGACCCCAACATAGTTGGGTAAAGGCTAGGCAGATGATGACTACCTTTTAATGTTGTTGCTATTGAACTATCTCAGCGAAAAGCAAAGTAAGATATTTACTAAAACATGCTTGTAATCAAAATATTTGCCAATCAGCCTTCCCAATTAATATAGGGTAACTTAGTGGATAATTATAATTGTTGTTTGACATGATATCGTACCTACCAGTTAGGACACACAATGTACACAAATGTTTGTGTTATAGTATACGTCAACGTTCGTGGCAATCGCTAAATTAAAAATTGGGAGCGTGATGACACGAGACTTAGTATAGAGTTTTTAAATACTCGCACGTTTTATGACCGCGTCTGTCACGAGTCTTGGTGTGTATTATGTAGTATATACTTGCCTATGTTAGTTGCTCAATTAGGTATTTATTTTTAACTAGGAGTAGATCTATAAATAAACCTATAGGATGTACTGAACTATTGTAAGTATGTAGATTGTAGGTAGATAGAAAACTAAGATTATATTATGGTGATAATTTTGTAAATATGTTTTTTTTTTTGTGACATTAAAATTTTTAATTTTGGTAAATGTGTTTTGGTTTCATTTTATTGAAGTTTCTATTTGTAGAAATTACGTTCGAGAACGTATTCGCGAAGGTAATTTCTACAAATTGGCATTTTATACATATACTAGCTGACCCGGCAAACGTTGTTTTGCCATATAGATAATTTTTAAGTTCACTAAGGGGTATGAAAAATAGATGTTAGCCGATTCTCAGACCTACTCAATATGCTCACAAAATTTCATGAGAATCGGTCAAGCCGTTTCGAAGGAGTACGGGAACGAACATTGTGACACGAGAATTTTATATATAAGATTCTATAAGTACAGGATGGTCAAAATAGTGACTTCAAAAAGAAAAATCTGAATTCTTCTTATCAGGGGTATTCGAAAATACCCCATGTATGTTCCACGATTTTTTGTAGTTTTTGAGTTATTTTTGTTTTTGTAATTATTTAGAGTTATCTGCCGGTGGAGTTTCAGAAATTCATATCTTTTTTTGTAGTGTGTATTTTTCAAATATATTTTGTACATGAAAGTAACATTTAAGACGATAAGGTCACGAAAAAAATCTGCAAAATATCGACTACAAAAAAAGATATGATTTTTTCTAGTTCCACTGGCAGAAAACTAAATAATTACAAAAACAAAAATAACTCGAAAACTATAAAAAATCACAGAACATACATGGGGTATTTTCGAATTCCCTGGGTATGAAGAATTCAGATTTTTCTTCTTGACGTCACTATTTGGACCACCTGTATATATACAGGAAAGGTTTGAAAGATTGAATGACGACCAAAAAATAAACATGGGGCAAATTCATTTATTTTATTTTTCTCACAATTTCACTTAGGTACAATATCTGTACTAGACCACCACCACTATTATATGCGTGATACCAGCACCACTTTCTGAGTACAAAAACCAAATCATCAGTTACCCACACCATGACTCCCAACTTGTTTGTAAGTTGTAGCCGAGTAGTTGCTGTACTAAAATCAATCTGCCTAGCCTTTTCCCAACTATGTTGGGGTCGGCTTCCAGTCTAACCGGGATGCAGCTGAATACCAGTATTTTACATGGAGCGACTGCCTATCTGACATCCACAACCCGGTAACTGGGTAATACGATACCCCTTGGTA
Organism: Cosmia pyralina; assembly: GCA_946251885.1. NCBI lineage: Eukaryota > Metazoa > Arthropoda > Insecta > Lepidoptera > Noctuidae > Cosmia > Cosmia pyralina. Next base: position 23,251,833 of record OX276346.1, read on the forward strand.
AGACTGGTTGTCAGACTTTCGGGCTTCTGACGACCCGTAACGACTGTCAAAGATCCACGAATGACAGCCGGGACCAACGTCTTAACGTGCTTTCTGAGGCACGGAGGAGTCTCGTTATGTAAAGATGGTCACCCATCCACGGACCAACCCCGGCAAGCGTAGCTTAACCTGATATTATTGCTGTACTAAAATATATATCAAAAAGTATTTGATTTCCAAATATGAATAGAATAAACTCAAGCTATTTATGGGCTAACTTGTTTTGACTAACTTCTTCCTCATCCCTTTCTGTCCCCAAACAAAGTCGATAAGGTGCCACTGCGCATAGTAGCATATTGTTAATACAACATGAAAAGTGATATATACAGCGACAAGTAAGGTGTTGCTAGCTGTAGACAGGAACGCGTACACTGCTTCCCCCTTCAGAAGATTCACGTACACCCTGCGAAGGAAAATATAACTTTCAGACAGTATCTAGGGTACCTATCTATCTATCACTCTTACTCTGTTGCCTCTGCAATGGCAATTTATTATTGTTGATAAAATAAAATATAAAAATGTAAGTACTTATTTATAATTTAGCTACAAAATCTCAAACTATACAACGTGTCGTTTTGCATCCTCGTCAAATTTAAGGATGTGGTGTAATAATCAGCCGTCCGCCGACCAGCCCCCGCCGACCGCCATCGCCACCGCGATCCCCACCCGCGCCGCGCCTGCGGCCGTTGAGTAGGTATTGAAGTTTTCTATGGGACAGTTGAAATTGTTTTCGCGATTACGATGTTGGTCCCTTGGAAGTTGCTCGGTTTGATGTTCTGTATCACACCCTGAAATTTTAAGAAGATGCAAAACGACACGTTGTATAGGGCGTTCACATTACCTAATTATTCATTTGCAACTTTAAAGTCATTATAACGAGTCAAATGAAACAACATTATTCTCAAAGACTCCTACCATATTTTTTTTAAACTACAAAATTTTTTGTGTTTTTAGTTGTCGTTAAGGAATTTTTAAACGAAAGTCACCAAAATGAACTAAATTAAAACTAATTGTTAATTTCTATTTATCACTTAAAATTAAACACAAGTAGAACTGATCCAACTACCTATAGGAAGAAATGTATGACTGTTCTCGACCATGAAGTGGAAGATCTTGTGTTGTTGAGCGATTGCTGCAGGCGGGCAGAATCGTAGTGAAAGCGCTTCAGCATTAAAATAATTTATATGTTACGTTACTCCTTCTTCCTCGGCTAAAAATAATAACCCTCAAATATTACAGTCAGGGCATACTCGTACATCTCTTCCTAATGACACCGATTTTTCTAAAATAGAATACCAATTCAATAATATTGACGTTATCAATAGCTGCATGACACACTGACGGTTTATAGGATACAAAATAAAAACTTTTTTACAAAAAAATACAACCGACTTCCAAAAACAACACTACAAAGTGAAAAATAACTTTAATTTCGGAAGTCGGTATCTAGTTAAATGTATTTTCGTTTTTTGCCACCGACTTCCGAAATTAAAGTTATTTCTCAGTGTTGTTTTGGAAGTCGGTTGTATTTTTTTGTAAAAAAGTTTTTATTTTTCACTTTTTAGTTGTGTACCTACCCCACACAAAGTCTAATACCACTATCTGCAAAACAAACTAGAACATCATCCATATAAAAGTGTGGAAAAAATACGTATTATTGAAGCTAACTCAAAAACTACCGAAGCAAAGTTAATCAATTTTATATGGGATCAATTGTGATGTATACCCTGTCCAATAAAACAAAAAAAATCCAAATCGGAACATACATAAAAAAAAAAAAGGTTCCGACGAATTGAGAACCTCCTCCTTTTTGAAGTCGGTTAAAAAACATTTCTTTTCTTTGAGAAGAAATTTAAATAAATAAATAATAAATAAATAAATTCATTTATTTCAGGTAAATTACACCCATTGCCAGACATATAAAACAAATCAAATAAAATTTAAAATTAAAACAAATCAAACAAATAAATAAATACAAATAAATAAATAAAACAAATCAAATAAATACAAATCAAATCAAATCAAATCGAAAAACGATTAAAAATATCGGAAGAGGACGTGCTGCTGTAGCCGAACGGGAAAGAAATTGCCCAAGAAAAACTGGACGACTTGAAATCAATGTTTGACCTTATTCCCAAAGATAGTTTAGATTTCTATAGAACTAAGTGGAACAAGAATATCGTTGAGGATGTCGATAGCTTCGATTGTATTACTGATTTTGAGATGCATAAAGAGCAGACGAATTCTGCTCCGTGCTGATGAGAAAGACTTATTGTTAAATATTAAAGTGTATTTTGGGCGGGTATTTAATGTTGATAGTTGGTATTTCAATATATGTGGATTTTTAAGTCACAGGTGATCAGTTCCTGCTTCTATAATAAATAGTTATAATTTAGTTAATTTATTGACTACTAGCAGCGCCCCGTGGTGTCACCCACGTAAAGCTTAATTTACACGGAACAAGTTTATTGCCTGTGGTAGGTATACCATAAAATTGAAGAGCAATTAACTGTCTAAACAACTTTCATTTAAGTCGCATAAGATTTTATTGCATGGCTATATTTGCATTCAATTATTTTGTATGCCATTTTATGCAATCGCACGCGGGTAAAAACTTTGCATGCAAGTCTTGAATGGCAATAAAATTGAACGTGTGTGTGATTATTGTTCTTGAACGTTCCAGAAACTTGCACCGTGTAAACGGGGCTTAAGAATTGAACCCGTAAGGATATCAGGATAAAATGTATCCTATGTGTTAACCCAGGTTAAAATAAACTATCTGTGTGCCGAATTTCATCAAAATCCGTTAGTTTTTGAATGAAAGAGTAATAAACATTCATCCATCCGTCCATCCTCACAAACTTTCGCATTTATAATACCTATTAAGTAGGATAATTTAAAAAAAATCCTTATATTTTAATTTTAATTAATCACTTGAGTAGAATTTTACGTCACTTGGGTGTCCTTCGCTCGACATGGCGACGATGCAACAAAGAGCGAAGGACACCCCGAGGTTAGGTTTGGTTAGGTGACTTTAAACCGAAATACCAACCGTGAATTGGACCAACACCGAATTGGACTTCCGGAATTTTGACCTTGAACTGAAGGTCAATGATTCTGAGGTCAAAGTGAGTGACCTTAGGAGAATAACGGATCTTGACTTTCAGAATTTTGACCTAGACCTCAAGATTAATGACCCTGAGGTCAAGTTCAATGCCCTCAAGATATCCCATGGTGTTCAAAAGTACTGCCAATTTGTATCCAGTGTGTTGTTTGTGTTGTTTTTCAGTTTGTGTATGTATTTGTTTGTGTTTGTAATTTGTATTTGTGTGTTGTTGTTGTCTTGTTGTTTGTTTGTGTGTTTTTATTAAATATCCCATCACTAAAAGCTACCGTAGGTGAGGTGCTCAAATGGGAATAAAGTTTAATATTTTTTATTGTTCCCTTTTGAGCACCACGTTAAAATATTGATTGGTGAGATGGGAATACCTTTGGTGCTCAAACGGGAATGCTTGCATTTCGCTTGCACGACAGCACCGGCTCCTATCTCTGTCCTTATGTATCAGTAACTGTAGGTTTGCGACTGTGATTGATCACAGATGTGCGAGTTTCGGTGCATGTAGTCATGCGCCGAGTCCAGGTTTAGTGATTGCGACGTTAGCGCGTAACATTATCTTCCTTTAATATATCAATGCCTTACACGAGCATGTTATGATTAACATGCTCGTGTAAGGTAGTCCCCTTTTGTAAAGGCAATCAATAGCCATGATATTATGTCATTTTTGTGGGATCACAATACTTGTTCCACTGAAGTAAATATTATTCACTGTAACATTTATCATCTACCTAGCTTGGGTTAGCCAATTAATATTCCTTAGTCGTCTACTTCCAAAAACGGTACTGTATTATCACACTTAATCAGCCCGTAGTTCGACACTTCGCTCCGGGAAGGAAGGTATTATCGAAGTAATTTAGTTAGAATAACAATTTATCTCTAACCTTAACTATCCGGTTTATCTGCATGCTTGCGAGAGGCCTAATGTATAATTTGTAAAAACTTTTTCACCAATCTACATATTATTTTGTCACGGCCATGGTTTGCCAGCCTAGTAGCGTCAATGATATCGCAAAAGCTAAGTAAAAAAATCGCTAAGGAAAAACACAAAATACTTACATAAGACAATAAGCAGATGCCAATCCCAACATCAGAAACAGCCTAGCCTATTCGTGGGATTAAATCGCGTTTGATTAACGTTGCCCGTAATGCATTGCAGTCGGTGAGTATTTTAAAGGAAATTCCGATGAGGTACACGCGAAAACGACTGAGTGACGCAATTACCGCCAATGTTTCTAGATCGTATGAGTGAAGTTTTTGTTCCTCTTCGTTAGTTTTTCGACTAAAGTACGATACTGGCTGGAACACACCGTTTGAGTTAGCCTCTAATAAGATACCAGCTAGTCCGGCTTTGCTAGCGTCAGTATGCAATTGGGTTTCCGCATTATGATTGTAGAGCGCAAGAATGGGTCTATCAACCAGGAAAGCTTTGATTTTGTTAAATGCGTGTCCTGACCTTTGTCCCATGCCCATTTAATATTCTTTTTTAATAAATCGGTTAGTGCGGCTGCTAATATGGCATAATTCATAATAAATCGCTAAAAATATCCCGACAACCCAAGGAATTGTCTCAATTCATGTTGATTTCTAGGTGTCGAAAATTTAGATACCGCCTCAGTTTTTCTTTGGCCGGGTCGTATACCTTCGGAATTAACCTCGTAACCGAGAAAGTCTATTTTGCCAAAAAAGTGGCATTTGTTTAATTTTAGTGTTCGACCACCCTTTTGAAGAAGTATTAAAACTTCTTCCAATCGTTGTAGTCCTTCGGTAACGTCCTTAGCTGGAATAAGAACGTCATCCATGTACTATTGCATATTTGATCTTAGCCTCAAGAAGTATTTTATTGATAGTGCGCTGAAAAACTGATGGCGCATTTACCAGACCAAACGGCATCCGATTATATTCATATTAGCCGTCTGGTGTCACAAAAGCCGTTTTGTGCCGCGACTCTTCAGCGATTGGTATCTGGTAATACCCAGAGGCTAAATCAAGTGACGTAAAAACTTTGTTACCTGACAGCTAATCTCATTGATCCTCAATCCGAGGGAGAGGGTAATGTTCCTTTTTAGTTTTGCGGTTTAAGGCACGGTAGTCAACGCACAAGCGTTTATCTCCCGTTTTCTTTTGTACCAGAACAATAGGGCTCGCGTAAGATGAGGTAGATTCTCTAATAATACCGTGGTCGACGATTTCCTGCACCATATTTCTTACCAAAACGCGGTCCGCGTAAGACATACGATACGGCCTATAAACCACTGGTTCTGAATCCTCAAGCTCAAGCACCATCTCTGTCAGATCTGTGAACCCCAAATCGTCAAGTCCCTTTGAAAAGCAGTTACTATATTTATTAATTAGTTGTTTTAAATTTAATTTATCTTCTTTACTTAGAGCATCGTTATAGTTCAAAACGTCATTGTTTTGGGATTCACAGATTGTGACATTGCACGAGTTTAAGATATTTTTCGAATTATCAACATCCTTGTATTGTACTCGTGTCAAAAGGGTTCCTTTCTCAAGTGTGATTGAGCTGGGTGATGCATTGTAAATCAGTAGCGCGCTACGCCCATCCTTTACCTCATATACTCCAGGGAGGAGGACTACCTCCTCCCCGGACACTTTTGGGGGGCAAATAAGAAAGTTAAAAAAAAAAGTTTTGCAAACTACATCGTGTGACATGTCAAATGAAAGGGCTTACTATGAGGGTCTCAAATATATTTTTTTTATAATTTTAAAATAAATTGTTTTAAAGTTATTAAGAAAATAGACGAAAATTGACCATTCCCCCTCCCTTATCTCCGAAACTACTGAGCCTAAAATTTTGAAAAAAAAATACAGAGAATAGATCTTTATTTGTAGATTACAGGAAAACCTATAAGAAGTCTGTGGTCTTAAAATATCTATCAATATTGTAAGTATAAACTTACATTTACAGTTGGAATGTATGGGAGAACATGTTTTTCAACTACAATGTTAAGTTTGTTCTTAAATTCATCCCAACTACGGAACCCTTCATTGTTTGTGGTCCGACACGCACCTGGCCGGTTTTTTTTCTTTAAAATGACATCATGTGACGAAATTCGGACACCAACTGAACAAGCCCACTGAGATTACAAGGTTTTTTCAGCCTAATCCCACAAGTGCGATTCCACAAAAAATTCATTGCGGGATTGCAGTCCCTCTCGTTATAATAAAGGCCTATATTGCTCAAAGGGATAAGCAAAGTTGTATAGTGAACATTCTACATTTCACCAGTCATGTTATTAATCCCATGCCATGTAGTAGAGGGCGAACTGAGTGCAAATCCAGGCTCCGGGCTACCAGGAGATCGAAGCCACGGGTTTTACTCCCTAAGTACGAAGTCCGTAGTTTCGGCCGAAGTTACGGACTTCGTGCTTAGGGAGTAAACCCCTATTTACGAACATAAGAATAGTTCAGGGGCTGAACTAGGAATGAATGGTAACACGAGTTCACCTAATTCCGGAGTGTTTTTGCCCGTCCCAAAAAATGAATTTGAAACTTGTTTTAACGGATCAATTAATTTCGGACGGGTCTGGGGATCTACTTAGAGAGTAGACCCCCAGGATTCCACGTTCAGCAGTCGCGATAACAGGCAGCAAGCGCTACTTCTGAGTATGACGTCGTTAGGTCCGATTCCCGTCGCAAAGTGTTATTAGGTTATTCCATCTGTAATTTCTCAGTAGCATCCCGGAATCTGGGTTTGTGCTGGTGGACGGCAATTCTACGCTTGCCTCCTATTGCATGCGACTTAAACCTGACTGGCGAAATGTACCTAACCCTTCGAAGATTATAGACGTGATGGTATTTTTAACCGACTTCAAAAAGGAGGGGGTTCTCAATTCGTCGGAACCTTTTTTTTTTATTTTTTTTTATGTATGTTCCCCGATTACTCGAAGATGGCTGGACCGAATTGGATTTTTTTTGTTTTGTTCGAGAGTGTATACATCACAGTTGGTCCCTTATAAAATTGATTAACTTTGCTTCGGTAGTTTTTGAGTTAGCTTCAATTGAAATTGAAATGAAATTGAAAATATTTAATTCAGACCAAGCACACACTAGTTTATACAAAGTCCATATTGCGTTAGTGAATAGATACTTATAGCTATGTTAGTAAAATTTAAAATTATTATTATTTTGGACATGCATGAGCGACCAATGCCTCAAAATTTGACTGTCCACTCTGTCCGACACCACGCTCAGGAGCGTGTTGGTGCTACCCTTTACTCGAGACCACAGGGAGGCCGTTCTTTTACGAAGCACTGCCTGGAAGCCGTCCGTGCTGTGGCCGGCGAACATGCCCGAGGCACTGCACCGCCATGGGAGCCCCAACAAACCCCTGAACGCGTTGTTATACTGGACGCGCAGAGCATGGCAGGCTTTCTTAGAGTAATTGCTCCACAGGTTGCACGTGTATAACGTTTGACAATAGCTTTTAAATAGTGTGACTTTAACGTCACGTGAGCATCGCGCAAACCTGCGAGAAAGCATATTACCTCTTACCGACAATGCCCTGCGCTCTCTATCCATGTCCATATCATCATTTAGATTCTCATTGACCCAGTGACCCAAGTACTTAAATTTTGACACTTGCTGTAGGACGGTTCCATTTAGCGTGATCGGAGGAACAGGGTAGGTTTTAGTCCCAGCCTTAAAAAGTAGCAGCTCGCTCTTCTGAACATTGTACTTGAGCCCATGGGCCATTGCATATCTTTCACATATGGTCAATAGTGACCTCACGGAACTGATTGAGGGGCCCAGAAGCACCATATCATCAGCATAGCTAATATTATTGGTAAAAACACCATCCACTGAACAACCGACACCAGCACCGCTAAGCTCCTCAATCAGTCCATTGACATATAAATTAAATAGAGTAGGTGAAGTTAAGCCCCCCTGCCTTACTCCACACTGCATCCTATATTCATCCGAGCATTCGCCCATCCACCTGACAAAATTGCTTTGGTTATCATACCAATATCTAAATAAATTAATTATTTCTACAGGCAGCCTGGTGTTAAGCATCATCTTCCTCCACAGAACATTGTATGACACCATGTCAAATGCTTTTGACAGGTCCAGAAAGCAGGCGTATACTGGTGTTCTTCTATCCGTATAGTACCGGACAGTATGCTTAAGACAAAGTACTGCAGATTCAGTGGACAGCCCAGGTCGGAATCCGAACTGGGCATCGTGCAGAGAGACATGTTGGCTTAAGTGTCTGTTAAGCACACTATCCAGTACCTTACCCATGGTCGTGGCCAGAGATATAGGTCTAAAATTTCCCTTTTCTGATGCGTCACCAGTCTTATTCTTAATTACAGGTACTACTATGGTCTTCATGAGATCATCTGGTAGGTAGTTATGACGAAGACAGAAAGTAAACAACATGGCTAGGACCCTAGGCAGGTGGACACCCGCATGCTGCAGATGCTCGATGCTGAGACCTGCGTGACCAGGTGACTTCCCTCTGGTCATTTGCTTAATAACCTTATCAACCTCCGCATAAGTTATTTTAACTGGAGGGTCACCGGTACCGCCCTTCCCAGCATCAAGCATCATTTCGCCCTCCTCCGGTTTCAAAATAGGTTCCACTCCAAAGTGGTTCTTAAATAGGTTAGCCACATCACGGGGAGCACTAATCCCCTCCACACTGGCTGGGAGACTCATCTTTGGCTTAAGTTTGTTTGTAGACTTCCAAAACTGACTGAAATTTTTAGACTTATGATGTTCGGCAATTATATCCATCTTTATTTGATCTTCATGATTAAGGCAATACTTCAGTTTGGCTTTAAAATCTTTTCTAGAGTTATGCATGGCCTCATAGAGCCTACCTGACTTAGGCTTACCATATGAACACCACTCAAGGAAATGGAACCTAGCCTTTTGATGTGCTTCCCGGACATGTTTATTCCAACCCGTGATGTGGTGCCCCCTCACAGGTTTGCTTTTATGGCTGGATACAGAGGCTTCTATAAGCACTGTTAGAACAGCTCGGTACAATCTATTAATCATATCTCTATGCTCAATATTATTACACAACTTATCCGCACAACCGTTTAAATCATCAGGAAAATCAATATATTTTAATTTACTGTGACATATTTTATGATAATTTTCTATTTGCAACTGATCCCTATCCCCCCATATCACACGCATCTTATTGCTGTTATTCACACAACTATCTACGAGCGTCTTGGGTGTGCAGTTACCTAGATTAATTACAATTTCTATCGGCAGATGATCAGACCAAAACACATTGTAACGAATTTTCGCACTTTCAACAGTTTTTCCAGCCGCTAAAGAGGTCACACAGTGATCAAGCCGTGACTATCGCTAACATAAGTATACGACTCAGCAGGCAAGAGTTCAGTGTCCACTATACACAATTGTTGCTCACTACAATATTCCATAAGCTCACTATAAAAGGGCATGCCAGGATGAGCATTAAAATCACCCAACAAGTAAACCAAGTCCACACCTTCACCCTCGATAATCGCATAAATTTCACCAAGACATGATGAGAACTCGCCTACATTTTCACGTTCATCAGTAGGCATGTACACTGATAGTATTATCATAGATCTCTCACTCATTGTGACCTTGATACCCGCTAAACGAACACTTTTGCACTGAATTACAGAGACACATGGAAACAAACTCCTACGCCATAGGAGCGCGACACCCCCATGCGGCCGACCCCGCAGAACTCCCGAAGTAAGGTCCACAGCCGTATTACCGGTGTATGAAAATTCTGAGTCTATTGTTCCTAGAACTGGAATGTCATGTTGTAGTAACCAAGTCTCTTGGAGTGCCACGATGTCCGCTGACTTACATAGTTTTCTCACACACTCTATTGAGCGCGCAAGACTCTTACAATTAAAACTTAAAAAATTACAGTACCTATTTATAACCGCACTATCCATTGTTTGTGTCCTGTTTTTCCTTGTCTTCCACTTTGGGTTTAGAGAAATCCACAAAACGCCTAAACAACACGCCCTCAGGCCAAAACTTTTCGTCCAGAAATAAGTCTAATTTGTGTTTAGGTACGAACACTTTGTATGCGTCATAACCTTTCTCACTTTTCATAGCTAATTTATTTATTGTAACATTCATTTGAGACTTATTGTACACATGCGCACTAATATCCTTATGGGTAGCAGACTTGTTGGCGTTGTATACAAACAACGGTATCTTTATGTCGGCCGCCTTAAAATTCCCATTCTGTTCTGTCGCTGCGGCACCTATTCTTCCTACAATTCTATTTCTAAGCCTTTTCTTCTGAACTAAGTTCCATTCTTCCGTTGTATTTCCGGTTTTCCATTCGCCAGGAGCCTTAACTATGTCTGCCAAAGACGCTCGAGATTCCTGCTGGCATATTCGCTGTTTTGTCTGCGCATAACCAGAGTCCGTTTGCAACATCGGCGACCTTGCGCGCACAAAAGGACTACGCGACAAAGGTGGTTTTGTTTGCGCATTCATTGGAATGTCGGTCGCTTCATTAGTCATCGCATTCACTGTACTAATTACCAGCTTCGACATTCGTGGTGTTGAAGGCGCACAGGAGTTGTTTACACCTTTTTGTCTACTATTCATACCGACATCTGATTTTATTTTTTCTTGATAAGAATTAACAATTGTTTCATTTGGTGATCCAACAGTATTTATCAATGGAGTATTGTCATTATTGGGACTAGACTGCGAAAAATGTTGTAGTCCCATCGGTCCACTGTCACAATGATACTGATTTTGACGACTACCGCCTCTTTTCAAATTAACGTTGCATTTTTCGTCATTGAAACTTATGGTTGATGTTTTTATGACATCTACATTTCTTTGCAATGCGTTGAATGATTCTATTGTGACGTAGTTGTCCTTTACTGCCTTCAGTTCTTCCCTTAACACCAGAATATCCTTGAGGAGTCGTGTCACATCTACATGGTCAAATGTGATTGGCGGCAACTTCTGAAGGTCACGGGCCACAAAAACTGGAACAATCTCAGGATCAGTCCGCTTCAGAACCGTAATAATATCTTCAATGTCCCGCTGCGATTTCTTATCACCTTTGCGAATTTTCAATTGCTGGCCCGACGGAATTGAGTCGAACAGCAACTTCTTTGCACTGAGGATTTCTTCAGACGAAAACGCCGTCACACATATTTTACTTAAACTGTCCTCATCCATCACATCAAGTTTGTTTTTCACAAAAGCCAACACTTCACAAATTACCAGGTTACAACCCAGGCATTTAATTACATTAGACGCCATTGTCACAAGTTAAAGACGCCGGGGCGCACGCAGTCTAACACGCTCGACGCTAACGAAGCGCGCGCGGCGACTGATACGTATTTTTTCCCCACTTTTATATGGATGATGTTCTAGTTTGTTTTGCAGGTAGTGGTATTTGAATTTGTGTGGGGTAGGTACACAACTAAAAAGTGAAAAATAAAAACTTTCCTACTAACCGACTTCCAAAAACAACACTACAATGTGAAAAATAACTTTAATTTCGGAAGTCGGTGGCAAAAAACGAAAATACATTTAACTAGACACCGACTTCCGAAATTAAAGTTATTTTTCACTTTGTAGTGTTGTTTTTGGAAGTCGGTTGTATATTTTTGTAAAAAAGTTTTATGTTTATGTTATGTATTTACAGTCAATTATCGGTGAGTTGCACGAAACCAACATTAGTTTTAACGGAGACTTTAAATTGATGCTGTCACTTTCTTTTTGGTACAAAATGTAAAGGATGGCATGAATTTAAAGTCTCCGTTAAACTAATGTTGGTTTCGTGCAAATCAATGTGAGCAATTTTGGTAGGGGAGCCCAGAGAGTTTTTGAGCAAGCATATTAATATGCTGGGCGAAAAATTAATAACTGAGTAGGTTCCGCATGATGAGAGAACACTAAAATTATAGGTGAAAAGTTTCCAGGGATTCACTTTCAGATTTCCAAAATTAACCAAAAATAAAGTGATCTTCAGAGCCTTTGGTTTTCGTATGCTCGTGTGCGGCCTGACGCATAGTGACTTAAATATGTGGTCAAATGTTACTTTGCTGTGTGGAGTATCACAGGGTGTGTTTTTTTTTTCAAAATCAAACATTGTGATTCCTAGCTAGAGAAATTGATTTAAAAAAAATCGAATGATGCAGTTTCAGTTTTCATTAAAATACATTGAGAGACGACGCAGATATGGAGAGGGAGCGCAGAGCATTGTCGGTTCGGGCTAATATGCTGGCCCGCCGGTTCTTCCGAGGTGCATCCGCGGTCAAAATAACGCTGTTCAAAGCATATTGCATGTCACTGTACTCGGGGAGCCTGTGGTTCAGCTACCAGTTCACCCAAAAGGCCTACAATGCTCTGCGGATCCAGTATAATAACGCATTTAGAGTGCTGTTGCGTCTGCCTCGGTTCTGTAGCGCGTCATCTATGTTCGCTGAAGCACGTACCGACTGCTTCAATGCTGTACGGCGTAAGAGAGCGACCTCGCTGCTAAACAGACTCCGTGGCAGCCCCAGCAGCATTCTGCGCGCTATAGCCGAGAGGCATGACAGCCCGTTGGTGAGGTCACTGGTCACCTGTACACTGTATGTGTTATTAATTAAGTACTAACATAGATTAAGATTATTTATTACTAACCTAATGGATCTTTGTTGTCTGAATAAATAAATGAATAATAATAATAAAATCTGCCCCGAGACTCCTTAAAGTATATGTTTTGCTATTATAGCTTTTGTTTTGGCCATCTATGCACATTTGAAACATTCACCCTGTACGTATGTAAAATTTTCATGTTACTTCGGTTCAACATTTAGATATTCATGTCAACCAGGCGCAGCTATTATAGTTTATAAGATGTAAGAAATAAGATTTTATACATATTTATTTGTTTTGTTCAATATGATGTATGATCACTGATCTTAAACGAAGCGAAACGAGTTTATGGATCGTAGCAGGTGGCTTTCTATAGTTTCTGCCTACGGAAAGAAGGCGTGAGTTTATGTGCACATACATAAAAAAGTAGCTGAAAATTCTCTAAATAATGTAGGATTAGCTTTAGTGATGAGGATAACATTAATAACTAACTAGCGCATAATCTTAGCGCCTACTCCTGAGTTTAACCACCTGAATAATATTTAAAAGCAAAGTTTCACAACGTTCAGTTGCTCTGCAATTAATTTTAACAACGCATGCACAAAATCATTGCACTCAGTGTTTTGCTTGGTGTTATTTTGTTTACTGCTTACAAAACCTTATGCAATAAGTGTTTAATATTTCTTCATTCAATAAAAGTCAAATTAAAGTATTTTATTATTATTTGGGGAAAAGCCTTTATTATTCTATCAGCTAGGCTAGTACATACTTCATCAATGTAAAATAGTACATAACAATAAGGTTATTTAAATAGGTCGGTAACCTAAATTTATAACTTTACCTAATATTCTGATAACATTATTTTCAAATGTTACTCATATCTTAAGTTATTAACCTCTTTATTTCTTGTACCAATTTTATCTCTTTAAATCCTTAATTAAAGTTAGGGTTTATTTGGTAACGAAATTCTTAGAATCGAACTTAGAACCTCATGCTCAGCAGTAGCGTTTGCGACCACTAGACTTACGAGGCAGTCAAAGGGTACAGCAGTGCAAGGTCCACCCAGCGGAATTTCTTGTCTGTCTGTCTGTCTTTATTTCCTGGTGGGATCTTACAACTCAGATTTCGAGCACTTTCCGATTAGCTATCCGGCTGAAACTTTCAGGGTAGTTCACAGCTCGATGACAATGCGTTCTAAAGTCCACCATGACCTGTCTGCTGCACCCAGGATTGGCTCCAGATGAGGGAACTCCTCAACGGTCAACAGTACAGACACGAAATTTTATACACGCATTTAATTATGATAGTCCATTCTAATGTCTAATATGACCTAGCTACTGCACCCAGGATTGTCTCCAGTAGACCAGGGAACTCCTCAACGGTCAACAGTACCGACACGAAATTTTATGTACGCATATTATGATAGTCCATTCTAAAGTCCGTTCTACTGACAGACAGACAGGTACATAAGAAAACGAAAGAGAACAAAATATTTAATGTAGATTAAAAATTAATCTAAAAACCACATTTTTAGGCGCCTTAAAAATAATAAAATAACCCTCCGGGGGTCTTGAAGACCCACACCACCGTGGGGCACATCTTTAAGTACTACTTAACACGTTCCAATAGATAACGACGGCGGCGACGGTTTCGTTTCGATATGGCTGTGCTTTAATGTATCATCATTCATCATTCTCCTGCCCTTATCCCAATCTATTTGGGGTCGGCGCAACATGTCCTTTTTTTCCATACTTCTCTATTATTCGTCATCTCGGTAGTTACCCCCTTTCTAGCCATGTCATCTTTCACACAATCCATCCATCGTTTCTTTGGTCTTCCCCTACTCTTATAGCCATCGACATTCATACTCAAAACTTTCCTCACGACATTTTCCTCACTCCTCCTTTAATGTATCTTAACACTTATTACCCATATTACCCATAAGCCCACCCATACCACCATTACCATTACCATTTACCCATATTTGCAAAATAAATCTCTATTCTATTCTATTCTAACATCTTTTCTTTGTGTTTTAATATCTTAGTAGAAAGTTGCGCCCCACGTTTTTCGCAACTTTCATGTAACCACCACACACATGCTTATAAGCATGTATGTGGTGGTGGTGGTGTGTATTTTTTGTTTGTATGTCCTCTTGAGTCTTCAAGACCCCCGGAGGGTTACTTTATTATTTTTAAGGCGCGTAAAAATGTGGTTTTTAAATTAATTTTTAATCTACATTTAATATGTTTGTGTGTGGTGAGGAAAATGTCGTGAGGAAAGTTTTGAGTATGAATGTCGATGGCTATAAGAGTAGGGGAAGACTAAAGAAACGATGGATGGATTGTGTGAAAGATGACATGGCTAGAAAGGGGGTGACTACCGAGATGACGAATAATAGAGAAGTATGGAAAAAAAGGACATGTTGCGCCGACCCCAAATAGATTGGGATAAGGGCAGGAGAATGATGATTTAATATGTTTCTATTTTTTTTTTTTCTATTAAACTGACCCTGTATTAGAAAGCAAACATAACAAAAAAAAAATCAAATTGGTCAAGCCATTTTTGAGTTTGAGCGTGACTAACCGACAGCAATTGATTTTCCAATATGCGATTCTACACTACACTAATCTTGTTTTCTCTTCCTCAAACTACAATATTCTGTATACATGTGCAGACGCCAGCACATCAAGCTACTACAATCTGTCAAATTTCTTTAATAGATTTTCATCTTTATCCCTAAAATATTAGGTTCAAGTTTGATTGGGAAAATTTGACAGTTTCGGGTGGCTTGACCTGCTGGCATCTGTACCTCCTTCTCAGTGTATAATAATTGTAAGAATATTTTAAGATAATGGGAAAATATTCTGGGAGCAGAGGCGGCCCAGTGGTAACGGCCCCGACGTATGAGTTGTAGGCGTGTGTTCGAACCCAAGCAGGCGCATTGCTTTGTGTAATTTATTTCATCACGACTGATAACAAAACGGTGTAGGAAAACACCAACCCGCACTGCGCCCGCGCACTCGCAGAGAGGGAGGGAGGGAGGCCTGTATCCCAGCTGTGGGAACGTTATAGGCTGGTAATGGAAAAAATTCTACTAATATTATAAACTAGCTTTTGCCAGCGGCTTCGCCCGCGTGTATGTCGGTAATTATCCCACGGGACCTTCTACCGGGATGAAAAGTATCCTATGCCTTAATCCAGGTTATAAACTGTCTGTATACCAAATTTCATCCAAATCCGTTCAGCCGTTTTTGCGTGATTGAGTAACAAACATCCAAACATACAAATTTTCACATTTGTATTAGTAGGATGTGAAAGTTTGTATGCTTGGATGTTTGTTACTCAATCACGCAAAAACGGCTGAACGGATTTGGATGAAATTTGGTATACAGATAGTTTATAATCTGGATTAAGAGATAGGATACTTTTCATCCCGGTAGAAAGTTCCAGTGGGATAATTTCCGATTATCGCACGATATCCTATAATTTCATAATTAAATGAAACAACTTAGGTGCATAAAGTCAAAATGCAAAAATGCATATTCTAAAAAATCACAATTGAATTTAATAAACCTTTAAAAAGCATTTACGACTATTAATTCATTAAAACAAGCATCAAGTATCATTACTACTACATCTGTTACTCAACCATAAACCAACTGTACTTATCGACATGCACACAACGCCACAACATTCGAAAGTCAATTTTGTCAGCCACTACGCTAAACGTGGTTTTACACCGGCGAGGCGTGGCGTGGCTGGATGCGATGGGCGAGAATTGAAATTACGCTTACTCTTTTACACCAAAAGATGACCATCCCTTTACCGTGCCGTCTCGCGATGGACAGCGTTTAACGGAGAGAGACCGTGCGGGTCCTCAATGACCGGTGCGAGATTCGTATATCCGTTTTATGAAGTAAACAAACACTCCATTCACCCTACTATCCTACTTCCTACCACCGTACTATCCCACTAATCCTACCATCCTACTTTCTACTAATATTATAAATGTGATAGTTTGTATGTTCGGATGTTACTCAGTCACGCAAAAACGGCAAAACGGATTTGGATGAAATTTGGCACACAGACAATTTATAACCAAGACTAACTAACCAGGATACTTTACATCCAGGTAGCAGGTTCCCGTGGGATAATTTCCGACATTCACGCGGGCGAAGCCGCGTGCAACAGCTAGTAAGCTTATAAGACTAACAGATATGTGCCCATACAATGGAGGTCTATCTTCGAACGAACTAACTTGGATCCCGCAATCACAGTACGTTGTACTTATCTAAAAAAAAACATGGCCCGAATACGATTTACTCAAAACAACACGCGCCACCCAATCACTGAATCAACTTAAGTGATTCCTATTAATTACAATTTACTAATTAATAAATCACAATATTTAACGTGACATTGTTTCCACAAGTCCGGCCACGCGTCCTGTGATAGCAATCTGCTTCATACCGAACTAAACGGGTGATAACCCGTTATCACCCGTTTAATCCCAACTGATACTGATTTGATCACTGTTCTATATAATGCTGCGTCCAAACCTTGACCAAATGAAGCACGCGATTTAACTGTAAATTAATTTTTGGAGTAGGTTACCTTCTTATGAAACAATTAAGCTAAGGTTACAAGGCAAGGCAGAAATGGGTGTGAATAAGTTTTTTTTATACCTAATGAAGATAAGAGTGACAAAGAACAATGGCAGGTCTCCATACTAAGAATTGTCTGGGATCAAATTGAAGCGCCCCTTAATGAAAAATATGTTAAAAGATTTGGCGTTACCTCCAGAATCTATAAATGAGACTATTTTCATTTGGGAAAGCCGGAAATAAAAGATTTCCGTGTTTGAATTTTTAGGTTATGAATTAACGTCAAACAACAATTATCTATAAAACATCGTAGATTGAAATTAAATCATAAGGAAATGGATATGTGGTGTGGTCTAAGTGAGGATAAGAGTATTTACGGATAAAATGAGAAAAACCCAAATAAATTCTAACCCTCGGTGTAGAGTAGTACACAATTGTATGTTTACGAAAGCTGGGCGCGTATTTAAAAAAAGAATGCTCTTGCCCCGTAAACACTAAAACTGAGGGTTACCTAATGTTAGGGCAAATAAAAAACACACTTTATTAAACATATTTATTTTATTCCTCATCCTCATCTCGTATTATTATCTCATCAAAGAAACCTGCTGGTGCTGAGATATGTTCTTGATGTCTGGCCCATCCTAGATACCACACTAAGGTCATAATGTATCCGCAGCAGCCTACAGTGCGCCGGCCAACTAAACAACTACAGCAATATTCGACTGCCGGTTCTGCCAGGAATATTATTTTAAATTAAAATGTACACATAATATTGTTTGCACTAGTCACACAGGGTAGTATTTATCAATCCATAAACAGTCCAGGTCGGGAAAAGTAAATAGAAAGCCAAATATAAACACAAAACGCAACCGAGATGAAAAACGCGGAAGCATTCTGTAGCGTCTTGACAGACAACCACAGACAAGATGTCACTATCAAAGACAAAAGTAGTGCTCCACGTTTCGATTCGGTTTTCTTAAGAATCGATAAAACACTGAAACGATCCTGTGATATTTTGAACCATTATTAATTGGATTTAAAAGTAGAAGCATTTTTTCATAGATATCGGTTGATTAAAGACAAAATAATAGAACATTTCAACAATTATGTTAAAAACAAAACCAACTCTACAGGGGTCGATCGAACGGTTGATTATCGATAATTCGTTTAATAATTGATACAGATAAATTGCATTCATACTATTTGTACTCACACCACTATTTTAATGGTAACATTTCGAATGTACCTAATTCGAACATCATTTCAAACTCAAAACTCAAACTCAAAGCATTTATTTCAAATAAACCAATTACAGGCACTTTTGAATTGTCAATGGGTCGGTCAGTCAGAAAGATGAAGCTAGTTGCCCATTCCAAAGCGTAGTAGATCCCTATGGAGAAGAACGGGCAAGAAACTCCACGGACACTCTTTTAAATCATAATATTTTTACAAAATATTGGTTACATCGTTCAAGTTGAAAATATACATGTGAGAACAATGTAGAAAGACGTGCACGTTAAAAAGCGTCCGTAATAAAAAGATAATAACTAAAACAACTAAATTAAATATTAAAATTAAAAATAAGCCATGGCAGCTAAGAGACGACCAGTCCCAACTGACGGCGCCCGTTCACGAACATGACGCATGGATCAGCACCATTTAGCTCAACCATTTTGAAGGGAACTTAATGATCCAACACACACGCCACCATCAGCGAGACATTTGAGTGAGCATGATATACTCTCAACCGCCAGGGCACACTCAAGTCAGTGAAAGACGTACCCAGTAAAAGGTAGCTTAATTTAGGTAGGAATTTGATAAGCTTTTAAAAACATAAAATAACTCCGGTCTTTACGACAAGGTGTAAATAATTGAAAAATCGTAGAAAATTAATTAAATTTGATTCATTTAAATAAAATATATGGGCGCCAAAAAAAAGTCCACACCAAATTCTGCCATGATTCTTTGATAAAAGGCATGGCAGAGTGGGCGGGAACAACAGTTTTTTCAATGCAAGTTAAAGCGACTAATTTTGTGACAGAAAATAAATTAGTTACTATTGCTATGTTATTCCTCCCTAACAGCCTACCCCTAGCTACGGTTTCCTAGAAGAGTGGTGGCCGCACTTAACGGCCATAGTGACGGCTGTCTTAAATATGATGACATCGGCAAAGATTTAAATCGTTAGATTCTCCCTACCGCCACTACCGCGTCAAAAGATAGACGCATTTCTGTTTCATTTTGACACCTCCGACACGCAATGACGCAGTGACTTCTCTTGATCATCATGAAAACGCTGTTCAATCATGTGTGAGCTCACTCTTCTCAGTATGGACACTTTTTCTTGTGACTACTTAGTCACAGATTTGCCCTCACTCTAGAGGGCAAATCTAGCGATTCAAATCTTTGGGGGGTGGGGTTTGACTTCATGGTAAATACTGGTTAAAATGACAGATGTTCATGCCGTTACGGCCGCTTTCTTAGGAAACCGTAGGTTTATTGTATGAATACATTGCATCGTCATCATCTCCACCAATCACATTCCACGGCCTCTAAATTCCTACGACAACCTCTTCCAATTTGCATGACACTTTGGCATACAATCTCGCTCTAAACTCTAAACTAACCTTAGTAGTAACACAAAAGGTTCTTTAAAAGAACCTGAATAAAGTTCGCTGTACTTTGGAGATTAAATCTGCAAATTCAGGAAAAAAATTACGGTATCGAAGCATGATATCTCAAAGCATTTTTGCCATGTGTGGCTTGGAGATTCTAAAATCACTTACTGACAGTGAATGAAAACAATCGTGGAGAAATCCGCTCTAAGCAAGAGTATAGTGTGTAGGTAGGTAATTGGTAGGTACTTTCCTTATCGTTCACAAAGAGAGAACGACATCTAAAGCATGTAGGTGAAATAGTAGAAGAGACCTTTCACAAGTACACCATTTAGTTTTTCTTTGAGGAACCCGCGCGTAACTGAACTCGCTCTATTCCGTCATTACCAAAGGGTTATCAAAGCTTCATTAACGTTAGATACAACGTTTGTTTATAATAGGATATTATCGCATCTTAATGGTCCAGTATCATGCAGCTACCGATATTTGTGCTCGTGATATGAACGTCAATCATTATCACCGGTTTATAATTAGATGTATCAAGGACTGGATAATCTCTAGCTAAAGAAACTACACGAGGCAAAGAGGTGATAAAGTGGACTTTTTTTTTTTTTTGTTTTGTTATGTATTGCTAATTGTAGACATCGGTTCACCCAACGAGAGCATTTCCGTTCAACAATCAGAATTGTTTTTTTTTTTTGTCAATTTCGAAATCTATTGAAATCATATAACTAACTAGCTTCAGCCCGCAATTTCATCCGCGTGAAATTTCTTGCTCCCCCGACCCACCCGTCGCATCGCATCGCCTGCCCGCGCTATTACTTCGTTTTCGCTTAGCGTTCTTTCTGACTTTTTTCTTGGCTCCTAAAGGTCATAGCGTGATGTTAAATAGCCTATAGCCATCCTTAAGAATTGGGCTATCAAATGCAAAAAGAATTTTTGGAAATCCGACACGTGGTTCCAGAGATTTCGCATTCATTTCATACAAACAAAAAAACAAAAATCAAACAAACTCTTCAGCTTTATTAATATAAGTAATGACACGTGGACTGATGTGTGAAATACACCTTAATCTCTTTCTTTATTTCTCCTTCCCCAAAAATTATCGTTTTTCTTACTTTCCCCGCATTTTCTTCCATTCACCATTAATTTGGATCCTGACGAAATGGAGGCGTGAATAGCTTAACAAATGTGAACTTTTTTATAAAATTGATGTCGCATATTTACGGCCGCCTATTATTTATAATAGTTGTGTAGTTACCACACACGTAAACCATACGCACTGATAAACGTGCTTATACGGAGATATACGTTTATCTTCTCATTTATCTGCTCATTTGCCAATGATCACGAGAGCGTATGATGCTTAGCATTCTACCAGGAAGTGATAACCGGGTGAAGTTCACCTACAAAAGACTAAACAAACGTATACAGAACGGATTTATAAACTTTGTGGTATTTAAGAACAGTGGAGTTGTATTAGAGCTTTATGTGAATGTAATTTACCGATGTCACATCATCTCCTATGTACATGGCATTAGATATGCACATAGGACTGAGCTCGTGGCTAAGTAATAACAGCCGCACGGGTCGATCCATCAGGTTAACCTACGCTTACAGGGGTTAGTCCGTGGATGGCTGACTATCTTTACATACCGAGACTAAGCCGTTGGTACCGGCTGTCATTCGTGGATCGTTGACAGTCGTTACGGGTAGTCAGAAGCCCGAAAGTCAACCGCAGTCTTACCAAGGGGTATCGTATTACCCAGTAGTAGGGTTGTGGAGGTCAGATAGGCAGTCGCTCCATGTAAAATACTGGTATTCAGGTGCATCCGGTTAGAATGGAAGCCGACCCCAACAGTTGGGAAAAGGCTAGGCAGATTGCTTGATCACATATGCACACGAGACATTTCAGCTTTGTTACTTGATGGCAGTGCACCTGTGATGCCTCTGATAAGTCTGATACTGCAGATGTTCATGGCGGCGGTAACCACTTACCATCAGCCTGCATGATTGCCTTTAAAAACAAGGGCACAAAGTAAGATAGGTAAGAGCTATCATACTCTGTTTTATCGACGAACAGTAAGCAGACAGCTTAGCGCCTGTTTGTCTGCCCGATCTAATCAGGCTTTATCTACACGTGTCTCGCTAGGCTCAACATGTATGTATTTGAATCCTCCCCAGTATATTATGTATTAGAGACCGTCAAAGTTCATAAGCATCAAAAATTTTATACAAAACAAGAAGACATACAGTCACATTGACGTTACACACTCCGACACACATCAAGATTGAACATTCCAACTTACATACATACATATTAGGTTGGGGAAAAAGTCTTTTCGCATTATAGTATGTATGAACTTAAAATAAAATCTCTTTGGCTATACTATTTGTATCTGGCTGATTTTGGTATCATTGAAAGTTTAAATTTTAAAGAACATAATTCCAAATTCAAATTAGGAAAATGTATGATTTTCATTTGTTTTTCGTACTGTCAAAATGAGTGAATCTAATGAAGAAATTAGATACATTTGAAAATTTTACTACAAAAAGGTAAAAATGCAATGCGAGCCGCGAAAAAAATTTGCGATGTTTATGGACCCATTGCAGTGTCTGTGAGAGTAGCACAAATTTGGTTTAAGCGTTTTCAATCCGGAAATTTTGATGTCAAAGATGCACGTCGCTCTGGTCGCCCTATTACGGATAAAATGGATGCCATTTTTGAAAAAGTGGAGCAAGATCGGCATATCAGTAGTTACGACGTAGCTGAAGAACTGGGAATTGACCACAAAACAGTTTTGGCGCATTTGAAAAAAACCGGGTACACAAAAAAGCTCGATATTTGGGTACCTCACGAGCTCACTGAAAGAAACTTAATGAACCGTGTACTCATTTGTGATTATTTATTACGACGTAATGAAACCGAACCATTTTTGAAGAAGCTGATAACTGGTGATGAAAAGTGGATCACGTACGACAAGAACGTGCGAAAAAGGTAGTGGTCAAAGGCCGGTCACGCTTCACAGACTGTGGTGAAACCCAGGTTAACTCGCAACAAGGTGATGCTGTGTGTGTGGTGGGATTGGAAGGGCATTACTCATTATGAGCTGTTACCACCAGGCAGGACCATCGATTCTGAACTCTACTGCGAACAACTGATGAGATTAAAGCAAGAAGTTGAGAGAAAGCGGCCGGAATTAATCAACAGAAGGGGTGTGGTTTTTCATCATGATAACGCTAGACCTCACACATCTTTAGCCACTCAACAAAAATTAAGAGAGTTTGGCTGGGAGGTGTTAATGCACCCGCCGTATAGTCCTGATCTTGCACCTTCAGATTTCCACCTGTTTCGATCTGTTCAGAATTCTTTAGGCAGTGTCAGGTTAACATCACGAGAGGACTGCCAAAACCACTTGTCGCGGTATTTTGATCAGAAGTCCCAAAATTTCTATAGCAATGGGATCATGTCCCTACCTACAAGATGGCAAAAAGTTGTCGAACAAAATGGTACCTACATACTTTAGATAAATGTAAATAATGTATATTAAAAAATGTTTTGAATTTTCTTAAAAAATGCGAAGAAACTTTTTCCCCAACCTATTATATACATAAACTCATGCCTTCTTCCCACGAAGGTAGGCAGAAACTACAGAACGCCACCTGCTACGATATTATACTCCTACTAACTTAAGGAGTTGTATTACTGATTCTAATTATTATAATTTTGTAAATATGCACACATTCGTGAATCATATTTTAATCAATATAACATAACATAACACTGACTTGCAAATTGCAAAATTTTAATTTGAATTTAAAGTAAGAAAATTTGAATTACGCGGGCTACCTGGAGCTTCCACCTTAATTACGTATTTCCATGTGATTTTAATTTTAAAACTCTTGCTAAAGAAATAAAAATATTCCTTCATTGTTTACTAGCGACCCGATCCTGCTTCGCACGGTTTTTACGACTTGACAAAACATGAAGGTTTCAATATTATATATAAGTTAAATATTAATGTATTATACATATGAACCTTCCGGAATAAATTCTATAAATGATAGTGAAAACCGCATCAAAATCTGTTGCGTAGTTTAGAAGAACAACGCGGCCACACAGACAAACACGAAAAGCGATATACACACCAGTTGGTCTCGACTACAAAGAAACATTAATTTTATACCGATTAGTTCGTACTTAAGGTAAATAAAGCATCACTACACATGCTCGAATACTGCCGCATAATTGCAATTATTTATGCTAAATATTCCTACTTCAGTGTTGGCAGAGGTGTTGCACGGCGATATAAGAATAACTTGAGTACAACGCCACTATAATAATGCAAAAGAAATCGATAATTTTTAACCGACTTCAAAAAGGAGGAGGTTCTCAATTCGTCGGAACCTTTTTTTTTTATGTATGTTCCCCGATTATCGAAGATGGCTGGACCGATTTGGATTTTTTTTGTTTTATTCGAGAGGGTTGGTCACAGTTGGTCCCATATAAAATTGATTAATTTTGCTTGGGTAGTTTTTGAGTTAGCTTCAATAATACGTATTTTTTCCCCACTTTTATATGGATGATGTTCTAGTTTATTTTGCAGATAGTGGTATTAGCATTTGTGTGGGGTAGGTACACAACTAAAAAGTGAAAAATAAAAACTTTTTTACAAATAAATACAACCGACTTCCAAAAACAACACTACAAAGTGAAAAATAACTTTAATTTCGGAAGTCGGTGGCAAAAAACGAAAATACATTTAACTAGACACCGACTTCCGAAATTAAAGTTATTTTTCACTTTGTAGTGTTGTTTTTGGAAGACGGTTGTATTTTTTTGTAAAAAAGTTTTTATACTATTCACGTAGACCTACATATATGTGTGTAATATGTATATGCAGCACGTTAGACGTGCGTGATATAGCTGCCGATATCAGTTATTTTCACGAAAACTGCCTATTATTGTCCCCCTTTAGGGCAAAGGCCTCTTCTCATACAGAGAAGGCTCAAGGTTGGTGATTACTGACTTTTCTAAAAGTTTGAGTTTATGAAGACTTCTTTTTTTAATTTAAATCTCCATATTTTATCACTTAAATCACAGCTATCATCTATCTCTGAAACCCACAGTGCGGCTCCGATCAATAATATTTTCCCGAAATAAACATTGGATCGTTCCGATTTGCCACGTTTTATCTCGCGCAAAGAATGAATTGACAAGTCATGTTCGATGTTATTAATATTGATAGTTTCATAGAAATACGCACGGCTACAGGTCAAGCTATACATTTCCAGTATAAGCTGATCTCACATTTTATAGGATTTCCGTACAATAAGAGGTCAGTGTAAACTGGAAACGTATAGCTTGATGTGTAGCCGTGTGTACACTACATCATTTCTTGGCAAGTAACTATGTTATTCTACTACATTAAAAATATTTACACTAATAGGAGTACGTGTGACGGTTGATGTTTAGTTTTGCTTGAGTGCCTTCCAAACACGTGAAGCCTTTGATTCGACCCGTAACTTGACCCGCTAAACGACCCGCAACGTGCCCTGGTCATTCATCAGCGCCAATATCAAAACATATAGTGTAAGCTTAGGTTTACGTGTTTACGTGATTTTCTTCGCATCTATGATAACTGTTTTTTAATAACTGTCATAGTAAGAGTTTATTTTAAACACTACAATTTTGTATTCTATTTTCTTGTCTGTAGACGCAGCTTAAGCAGCGTCGTAGCAGCCGCTGCGTAGGCGCGTAGACGCTCGTAGAGGCGCGTAGCAGTCCGTAGAGGCGACGTAGCAGTTCGTAGCAGCCGCGTAGAGGGCGCGTGAGGCAGCGTAGCGTAGACGCCGCGAGAATGTTATATTATTTTAATACAAGCTTATGCATTGGCTATAAACAACACATTAAAAAAATATAATATAATATGTTATAGCTAAAATCCAGGAGAAATTTCACTAGAAAGTATACAGCCTTATTTATTTCTTTATTTAAACTTTTCGCACTAAAAATATACAACGGCGGACTTAATGCCTTAGGCATTCTCTATATTCTAAACATCATCATCATTCTCCTGCTCTTATACCAGTTTGTTTGGGGTCAGAGTAACATGTCTTTTTCATATACAGCCTTATTCTATACATTTGCAAGAAAATATAAATATTTTCTTAATTACTTCTTTCTTGTCATAAACTACTTTTAATGATTTTAAACTGAAGATCACGTCTAAACGAGTAGTGGTAATGATTTAGAAAAAAAAAAATAATTACAGCATTTTTTTAATAACTTAATATGTGAATATTTAACATTATGTTTATATTACATAGTGTAATAAATTTGCAAAGTTGTGTCTAACGCGGGTAAAAAACTGAGAATCACGCAAAAACTATCAAGCGTATTTTTATGAAACCTTCACCATATTAAAGATAATTTAGTTAGTTATCTTTTAGTATACGTTTTTAATATAATAAGTTTTGGTTTATGTGTAATAAATTAATAATGCGTCTAATTTGGGACAGCGCTCCTTGATGGGCGGCGAGTCCTTTACCTACTGAGTGGACGTACAATGCCTCGTTTTTTTTTTCCAATATTTAAAACCCATCTGAGACTTCCTAGCTGGGTTATACATAAGTAAAATCAGCGTACAGACGCTAAAAATCTTATTTAAAATAGTATTGTTTAAGAAACAATATTATTTTAAATAAGATTTTTTGATTTATTTCACAGCACTATTATTTATGTATTGCACTCGTGTTGATAATACTTACCCTCTCGCTCGAAGTCCACTTGCACGTGACTTGGACTTATTGTTTATATCAATGTATATATAACTGCACATGCATACAAAATTATTATTAAACGGGCCGTGAAATCGCGTGGTAACTACGTTATAATGTACTCGTATTGTCGTTTCTACTGTCTTTAACTAAGCGCAGGACACTTACGCGAAAGACATTTCCGGGAAAGACATTTGCGCGAAAAGACATTTCCGCAACTGGGCTTTTGCGCGAATGGACTTTTGCGTGCATGGACATTGCATGAGAGACACTTGCCCGAAGGACACTTGCGAGAATCCAATTCCGCAAATGACACTTGTATCAGAAAGGTGTAGCCAAATTTAAGGGTGCGGTACAGACCATCAAACTGAACAAGTTTCTCCATGGGACCAACATCTGCTGCCCGTACAAAACTTCAACCCACCAAACTCAACTCGACCCAAATGACGGCTGATATATTTTTCTCGATTACGTTGTTGGTCTCATGGAGAAAGTAATTCAGTTTGATAGTCTGTCAGTACCTGTCCCTTAAATTTACACACCTTTCTGGTACACCTTTTTGGTGGTATAGGCAAGGTATATGGATAATATTTATTTATTTATTTTATTAGGTTCACCAACAATTAATTGATTATACTTATACAAAAACATAATACATTTAAAAAAGTAAAATAACAGTGCATCAGTTACATAAATAGGTAAACACCACATGCTTATGCAATGCAATGCAATTAATTAGACCCATTATCTAACTTACTTAAAATCAGTAGAAAAACTTAATAATGTGGAGAATACTAAAAGAATCTGTGGATGCGAGAGGAAGATAATCAAAATGTAGCACAACGTGACATAAGCCACTTCGGTACATAGTAAACGTAAAAAATACTACACACAAAAATAACTCCAAAAACTATTACTTTAGCATTAATCATCAAACTGCCTAGCCTTTTCCCAACTATGTTGGGTTCGGCTTCCAGTCTAACCGGATGCAGCTGAATATTTCACATGGAGCGACTGCCTATCTGACCTCCACAACCCAATTACTGGGTAATACGATACCCCTTGGTAAGACTGGTTGGCAGACTTTCGGGCTCCTGACGACCCATAACGACTGTCAAAGATCCACGAATGACAGCCGGGACCAACGGCTTAACGTGCTTTCCGAGGCACAGAGGAGTCTCGGTATGTAAATATGGTCACCCATCCACGGACCAACCCCGGCAAGGGTAGCTTAACCTGATGGATCGACCTGCGGCTGTTATTACTTAGCCACGAGCTCCTCGAGCTCGAGCTCCACGAGCTACTTTAGCATTAATTAATTACACTGTAAGTAAAACTTATTGCCACTTTAACGTGTGCCGCATATAAACAAAACTAACATAATTCAGTAACATCTCTGGCTTGATAAATGATAATTACTGATATCGAGAACATTAAAATCGACAGTTCCACTAAGGAACGTCTAGAAATTTCTTCGATCTCAATGCCTTTATCATATTCCAAAGCTTCTAGACTCTCTGTTGACAAAGAGTCCTCTTCATAGCCTTGGACAATCATTAGGCGCAGGTCACACTGAGAACGCAGCGAAACGAAGCTAAGTTCGTTTAGCATCACTCATGTAGCTACCTACCGCATATTTTTGTTCTTCGGTTTACATTCTTCTTCTTAGCGTGTCGATGGCAAAAATAACTCGGAAAATAAAATAAATAAATAAAAAATATATACGCAGTTTTTAAATTTGTTTGGCCCAAAATAAATTAATAATTAATTTTTTGTAAAGCATTGATGCTTTGATTAAGCCTCGATAATATAATACTGGCTGACATTCAATCATTCAAACATGGAATATCTTCTGTCAAGAAAACGATCCCCGTTTTCTTGATAGGATGAGATATAGAATCTGGTGAAGGCTCGGCATAGAATTAATTTAGTAGGAGTGTTTTATAATTGATCTGAAGCTTAAAATACAGAGGGCATCAGCCCCATATAACTAGAGTCCCTCTCGTATTATTTAGTAGTTCAGTTAACCTCCTACTGTGAGTTTCGAGACCTCACAGTACTTAGCTAGATGAGCGAAGCTAAACGAACTTAGTTTCGTTTCGCTTCGTTCTCAATGTGGCCTGCACGTAACACATAATGTACTGCTAGTCACATTTTATAGGCACGATAATCACATCGATATTTATATTATAGTTAATAATTATGTTGTACGTAGGTTGAAGCGAGCCGCGGTTCTTGAATGTTCCTAGTACCTACTGTACTCTATCGCACTTGATCATGTAATCAATCAAGTCAATGACTCATAAGCGAATTTTTGTAAGTGCTTAAAAGCGGTTAAAGACCAATTAGCACTAATGTTTTGTTATCTTTGTTAGCCTTCAATGAAGACCACAAAATAAGTATAAAGGTGTTTTGTACAAAGATCTATAATGAGGAAAATTTTAAGACTCATTAAATGATACAATGTCAGTTTCAACGTTTGAGTAAAAAACAGCTTACAAAACAATTAGCAAGTAATTTAAATACTGTAAAAATATAATTTATTTACAAATGAACACAAAACTGGCGTCACTGGCGCCACTTTCAAACTATATAAGAGGAAGTTTGAAAGTGGCACCAGTGACAGAAAAGTTGAAAGGAAATCGTTTGTCTTGGTATGGGCATGTAATGAGGAGAGACGAAACGCATGTGACTAAAAGAGTGATGAATATACATGTTGATGGATGGAGAGGCAGAGGAAGGCCAAAGAAAAGATGGATGGATTGTGTGAGGAATGATATGAAAGAGAAGGGAGTGAATGATAGCGTGACGGTTGACAGGGGAGAATGGAAGAAGAAAACGTGTTGCGCCGACCCCAAGTAATATGGGATAAGGGCAGGAAGATGATGACAAATGAACACAAAAAGAAATGCCAGCAACCAGGCAGAAATCCTGACACCGGACTTCTACTGAATAATTCCAGATGAAATTAACCAACAACAGTTTACCCGACCTAGGAACCATAGAGCCCAGGACCTCTCAGGAATATCGCTTGCGACCACTAGACCAACCACCTTAGTTTTATATTTTGTCATAAAATTATAAGTATATTCATGTAAACTGATGAAATATTAAAGATACAACAATGAGGACACGAGGAGAAGCAATTTAATTTACATGGAATCGGTTTAAATATTCCTCGGAAATCGTTATTTGACTAGTTCACCAATGTCATATAAAAAAAAACCACACTGAACGAGTATACTCGAACTAAAGTAAATAAAACCAAGTTATGTAACCATTAAGTGGTCAGATAAACAGTTCTGCGTAAACATATAAATATTATGATAACAAAGAAAACTGCTCGGCCGTTAATAAAAATATTATTAAAATTAATTAAGTAGTTCAATGTTGCCTCAGTTCGATGCTGTTGCGAAACTATGATTACTTCACTCAGTAAAACCACAGAATAATAATGTTACAGTTGTTTATCTTTATAGAAAATGGGCGAAACGACGCGCTTCGAAATGTCAGTATACATATACCAGTAGGCGTAGTTCGAGTGCGCGGCAGTTACGCACGGACGGACGCGTATTTATCTACTGACCGGCCGTAGGTAATTAATTCAAGGTCACTGCCCAGATAAACTACTGTAGCTTTATTATACTGTGGTAAAATTGTAATTGAGGCAAAATAAAAGGTTTTTGAATCAATCAAAACCTGTACTTAGAAATTATTGTTTTAAGAGTTATGCTGTAGTACCCAGTGGCCATACACCAGCACTTCTGAGGACCTAAAAAACGCCACTGATGCTGCATTTGGCGTGCCTACTGAACCCAACATTGAACATAATAAAATATTTTTCCTAAGAAGAAAGAAGGAATAACGTATAATTGGACACAGTTCGTGTAACAGAAAATACAAATTATAACAAAATAAGAAGTCAAAATAATGCTTTAAACAACAATAGTGTGTGCCTCTGCCTCACTGCTGATAAAAAGGATGTCTGACGCTGATTTTGTAATGAACCTTTAGTGAATAATAACACAGGGGAGTAAAAAAGTTTCAACAAAACTATTACATATTTTTTTTACTTTTCTGTAAATAAATAAACTAATAATCAAATATAATTACAAAAACATACAAAAACGAAAACAACAAAAACTGTCTCAGCAAAACCTGTTCTTAGTGTTAGCTAGATTCACAAAAAGCATAAAACTATTTGTGCTTCCAGCAAGGTATTTAAAAAGATTCAAATTCAGAAAAGACTCCGTTGCTTTAGGTAGGGGGGCTACCTGTCCAGATTGATTGATGATTTTTTTTTTTTTTTTGAGTTTGATTGATTGATGATTTGACTACGAAATACGCCCACCGCATTAAAAAAAAGTAGGAAAACCTCGGCACATGGATCATTAATTTGTACTAATAACGTGGTGAAAGACAAACTCTCTCTGAGCTCTTATACAAGGAGGCTAAAGTTTTGACGGTGCGTCAACTTTTTATCCTTAACATCATATTAAAGCAGCACTCATTACTTACCTATCATCCTACGGCTACACATCGAAAAGGACGGTACACCCCCGTAGACCGCCGTTTAACACATCATCTACTACCCAGTTTCCAAAGCGGTTCTTTTGCCACCTAGGTGGTTTTCTATACAACAAAATACACAAAATGTCACCTATAGTTAACCTCACTAAAACTATGTGCAAAAAGAAAGTTACTGCCTTACTACAACAAATTAATTATGAGAATACTGAAAACATACTTACCACTATGGTATAATATCGCAGCTATAGCAATAACCTCACTAAATACAAATTTATGTACATCATTATTCAAAGTCTTAAAAAATGTGCCTAACACACATACACACTCCCACACGTCACTAGCATGGACCAACACCACTCCACACATACACACACACACACATACACGCACGCACCCCCACACTCTTCACAAATAACACACAAATAACTAATTAACAAAAAATTAGTTTATAAGTAAAGTTTAAAATTTTCCACTTGAGCCATCTTATTTTTATAATGTTGATTTTTTTTATCTTTTAGATTTCTGTCAGTGTACAAGTACATACAAAAATGAAAGGTATCATTTTGTAAAAGGGTGGAGACCTGGTGTCCTGAAAAACAGGCCTAGAGCCTAGTTTAGGCACCAGTCTCCCACAATATTGAAATGTTATATTCATGGTGTATTGTGTACGTGTTTATTCTATAATATTGTGGTGAGAAATAAATATTATCTATTCTTAAACTTGTTACAGTACACAAGGCTGGACCGAGATCTCGGTCTCGGTCTCGGTCTCGGCATTCTCGGCTAAAAATCCAACCGAGATTCTCAACCCTAACCGCGACTGTTTTACGGTAATTGAAATTAACCGCAGCTCATGATTCCATCGAGTTTGAAGATGAACCAATGACCCGTGACCAAAACAGTTCAAATGCTGTGATCGAAATAGCGCTTTATAGCTTTCTTAGAGAGCCAAGACTGCAAAGAAATACAAATATTTTTGAGTACTGGTATTCCTCACCTTATAAAGTACTTAGATGCAGCAAAAAGTTTTTATCAGTCAGCGCCACCTACTATTGTAGTAAGTGAACAGCTTTTTAGCAGAGCAGCCCCCCTAGACAAAATCCCTTTTCTGAAAGCCTTAACGCCAACGGAAATATCAAATTGTATGGAGTTGACATTAGCTTCAGAGATGTCACGTGACTGCTGCTGTCAACTACATACAATTTGATCTTTCCGTTGGCGTTAATGCTTACACGAAACTCTGAAGGGTGAAAACGCCAAAAATTGCTTTTTTGTTCTACAACATCATGTTGTTTTTTTTTTTAATATTAAATACACACACACACACACACACATACACTTTTTAATATATATTATGCAAATTTAGCGCATTTTCATTTGCTTTCACGATTTATCTATTTACGGTGTTGGCTCTCGGTCTCGGCCGAGATTTTAATTTATTCTCGATCTCAGCCGAGAAGGACAACCCTGTCTCGGTCGACCTTTAGTGCATATTATTGATTAGTTACTAAAGATTCAAAGAAACCATACCTATATCGCATGGAGAAAATTGTTCAGTTAGATGGTCTGTACCACACCCTTAAACATAAGCACACCTTCCTGACACATGCTGTATATCTAAGTAATTTCCATGAATTATGATGCAGTTGCTAGTACTAACAATGTTAAATGTTTCCAACGAACAATTAACAGGAAAACCTTTCAGAATAGCGGTCTGTGGAAATTTACACCATTAAAACGCAGAGTTTCCGATGATTTCCTTTTTTAAAAGGTTATTTCCGGGTCGTCAGAAGCCCGAAAGCCTGACAACCAGTCTTACCAAGGGGCATCGTATTACTTAGTAACTGGGTTTTGGAAGGTCAGATAGGCAGTCGCTACATGTCAAATACTGGCATTCAGCTACATCCGGTTAGACTGGAAGCCGACCCCAATCATCATTCTTCTGCCCTTATCAAAATCTACTTGGAGTCGGCGCAACATGTCCCTTTTTTCTATACTTCTCTGTTAGTCGTCATCTCGGTAGCCGACCCCAATATAGTTGGGAAAAGGCTAGGCAGATGATGATATTTTCGGAGCCTGTCATTATTATATTACGTTCATCATTTCCTCGATTTTATAATAGTATGGCCTTAAAATGTCTGTCTGTAGGGTTCCGTACCCGAATGGTCCAAACGGAGCCGTGTTGCTGTCACTCACGCGTCCGTCTGTCCGTCGTCTGCCACACAGATTTTACAGCCAAACGGTTGGAGCTACAGTCTTCAAATTTTCATAGTATAAGCATATTGTTGACCCAAAGCCTTGTCAAAAAATATTTTTCAATGTTTTTAAGGGGGGCTCCTATACAGACAAAGGGGGGCGCAAAAATTTTTTTTGAATAGATAAATACTCTATTTTTTGTTTTAAAAAGTATTGGAAAACAAAGGAATGACAAGCTGCCTAAGTCAGCTTTTTTAAAAAAAAATATTCCGATTAATTTTTAACTTCATTGACCTACGAACTTGAAATTTGGTGATAATATTTATATAGTACCTACATATATTTTACTAATAAATAAAAAAAAACTATTATCTATTGATAAATCAGATTTTGTACGGAACCCTAAATGTGCGAAGGCCGGCACGCACTTGGCCGGTTTTTGTTTCTGTAATTTTTGATACTGCTGAGCATGAAGGTCCTGGGTTCGATTCCCAGGTTGGACAAAGTGTTATTAGGTTTTTCGATCAAGAATTTATCAGTAACATCCCGGAGTCTGGATTGTGACAATAAGCTCGCCCCCTATTACATGACACTTGCAGTATGACGTCATACGCAAATGAAATAAATATGACTACAGTCTGATTTTTAATTCGACGGAATTCTGACATTTCAGAAGTGTTGCCAATAATAAAACGGTCCTAATAAAAACGGAACGCAGTTAAGCGAAATTAAAAAAAACTGTCGTTAATTATAAGGTTTCAATTAGAAAAACTAAAACTTAAAAATTGACTGATAATTTTAAAATGGTAATCAGATTTTTTATTATCGAATTATTGAAGTTACAATAATTAGTAAGGTAATTATTTTTCATTCACAGGAATCCCTGTCCACTAATCCATAGGTTACAAACCTTTTTTAGGAATACCTTTTTGTTTGTAAAATCTTCGTTTCTTGTAACTACAGACCGACAACGATGATGATATTAGTGATAATGATACCTAATAAATATTTAAATTTTTAAAATATGATCTTTTACTCTTTTTTCCATTTAGCCATATAAAATTAATATTTTAGTTAGTGTGCATTAAATGCACAGAACAAACACTATTTATATTGTTATATAGTTTACTTGATCTCATTCTCTTTCATATTTTTTGTTATTTTATATCCAAAAAATTCTAGTCATAAAATAACTTATAAAAAGGACAAGACAGAAAAGGTTTATTATACCTGAAGTGTCAAAAAATTATAGCTGTCAGAATTCCGTCGAATTAAACATCAGACTGTAATCTTTTGAATGCTCAATCATTACATTCATTCAAGCATTCAAAGTCTCATAGTTATTAGCCTAAGAGACATTCAATGCGAGAATTCGCTATCAGCGGCTGAAATCGTACATGTTTTTGTCAGAAATATTGAACTTACCACCGGTACCCAAGTGAAAAGACGTTTTCACGTCAAAAACCAAATACTTGATAAACACTGAACAGTATGTTACAACTAAATTGATATAAAGATAGCACGTGCGACCCGCGTGAGTCGAGTCGTTATCGCGGTGCTGCTTGTTCATTGGTACCGACGGCAAGTAGGTCGCCACTACCTGCATCGGATCCCGCACCAATTTGCTAAGTGACATTTTACTTACCTTTGACGATACCGCCATTAGAAATAGGTATCCTAAAAGATGATAGTTTTACAAAGTTATTTTGTTGATATCATATTACTTACTTTAACATACATTATGTCTGTGATTGATTGATATCCACATTCGAATGAGGTAAATGTCGTAAGGAAAGTTTTGAGTATGGATGTCGATGACTTGTAGTCTTCTTCTACACTTAAGTAGGGGAAGATCAAAAATACGATAGATGGACTGTATGAAAGATGATATGATTAAAAAGGGATTGTCTACCGAGATGACGACTAAATTGTATAAGTAGTTATTTGCACCAACGACAGCCACATTTCATGTCCGGGCAAATCACTTTCCATCCCAATGTTGCCTGGAAGAGATCACAAAAAGCGATAAGGCCGCCCATTAAAATGTTCTGTGTTGTGTTTGTTTTTTTTTTTTTTGTTTGATATATTTTTGTGGTGTGTATATATAGTTTATTGGGATAAGGGCAGGAGAATTATGATGATGTCTGTGATTGATTAATTTAGTTATCTCAGTTGAGCATGACTACCAGTGAAGGCCCAAATGTTCATGGTCGCTAAAACTTAATGGTATTTAGAATATATTTATTATAATACCAGATATAACGCAACTAACTATTTACACTAAGTATTAAATAAAATGTCTAACTAACTATTCAAATAAATACAAAACATTCATGATAATTTGCTACCTATCTTTAACATACCTTTGAATAAAAATCAATTTTCTGCACACTATTTACTGTGAAGGATCATCATCTGCCTAGCCTTTCCCAACTATGTTGGGGTCGGCTTTCAGTCTAACCGGATGTAGCTGAATCCAGTATTTTACAACCCAGTTGCTGGGTAATACGAACCCCTTGGTAAGACTGGTTGTCAGACTTTTGGGCTTCTGACGACCCGTAACGACTGTCAAAGATCCATGAATGACAGCCGGGACCAACGGCTTAACGTGCTTTCCGAGGCACGAAGAGGTCCGTGAAGGATAATGACCCATTTAAACTACGAGATTTACTTCTTAGATCGAGACTAGCCTATGTGATTTGATGATAATTTAGTAAAACTTACTTATAAAATAAAGCTTACAGCTGTATTTTTGATCAATTTCTGGATATTTCTACTTATATCTCGCTCGGATAATGCAATGCTAATTTCTGTCCCACTAAATGTTTGGGTCATTTGTGGTTTTGATCTCTTCACTATCTTGGTAGATCGTTGTTTTGACATACAAATTAATAATAGGTCTTTACATATGAAATTGCCGTTTTGTATGAAAAAATTTAAACGAATTTTTTTCATGCATTTTTTATTTGTATTAATCAAAGTAATCACCCATACAATCAATGCATCTTTGCCAACGCAGTGACAGTTTATTGATGCCCTTCTTAAAGAAATCAGCTGGACGGGAGGCAACAAATTCTTCAAAGGCATTTTGTACTGCCTCTCGGGTATTGAATTTTTTTCCCGCCAAGAAGTTATCCAAATTCTGGAAAAAGTAGTAGTCTGTAGGCGCAAGGTTTGGTGAGTAGGGCGGATGACGGAGAGCTTCCAACCCCAGTTCTTGCAACTTGGAGACCGTCTGCTGTGCAGTATGAGGTCGCGCGTTGTCGTGCAGGAGCAGCGGAGCCGAGCGATTGACCAATGGTGGTTGGAGATGTGCCAGCTTCTCCATCATTGTGTTCAGTTCTTCACAGTACACATCTGAAGTAATGCTCACCCCGTTTGGTAAGGAGCTGTGATGAATCACACCGGCGCTAGACCACCAAACAGTGACCATCACTTTTCTAGGGGTAAGTTTTCGTTTAGGGCATTGTTTATGTGCTGAACCAGGATCCAACCAACTTGCTGAGCGCTTGCGGTTATCAAACAGAATCCATTTTTCATCGCAGGTAACAATGCGGTTCAAAATTCTTTCATTTGTGTGTCTGTTGAGCAGTGCAAGGCACGTCTCGACGCGTACTTCGCGCTGGCGATCATTGAGTTCGTGGGGCACCCATTTGTCAAGCTTTTTTACCTTGCCAATTTGACGAAAATGGACCAATATTGTTTTGACGCTAACGTCGAAAGCTGCTGCTAATTCAGCCGTAGATTGTGGATCATCAGCTTCCACAATCGCCTTTAATTCGTCATTGTCGACCAAAGTCTTCGGACGACCGCGAGGTTCATTTTTCAGGTCGAAATTTCCAGAACGGAAGCGAGCAAACCAATAACAAGTGGTGCGTTGGTTTGTAGTGTTAGCTCCGTAAACGTCGCTGATGTTGCGTGCCGCTTGTGCCGCGTTGCTGCCACGACGGTACTCATATTCCATAATTACTCGAATTTTTAACGTATCCATGATGACGAAAAAGATTGAAATGCGATGAAAATGTAACACTAATCAATAAACAAATGACTACTTTGGAAAAAAAAATCCATGTTTTTAAAATAAAATTAATTTGAAATTAGAATTCTTAGCCAAACAAAAATTATTTTGATTTGAAATGGCTAGTACTGCAGAACGGCAATTTCATAGGTAAAGACCTAATATAATATTCTAGCATACTGCATATACCTACTAGTATAATCATCACGTGTGTGTGTGTGTGTGTGAGTAGTGTGTGTGTATTCTTAATATCTTAATAAAGAATCACAAAGTACAAACAAAATTGATGTATATTTCGTCAATTAATTTAAATTTAACTATTGATTAACCAAAAGAAGATATAAATACCATAGATAGATAATGAAATTGTAATGACTTAATCAAAGACTGATATTATCGTTTAATTTTGTCCGTCGAAATGTCCAACGCAAGAAGTCTGCTCTCTGCTCAGATCAGTAGCATAATCACTTGTATACCAATTACCTTTAAAACACCATACGTTTCCATACACCGTTTGTGTACATAAACAAACACCTTCATTTATTCCAAGGCTGTGTATCTAATTCACAGCGCACCTTCTGTGGGTAAACGAATGGTGACAAATAAACTTACGCACGTGGCTGTGACGTCACAGCGCAGTTTCAACATGCCTGGGTGTAAGTGTAGGCTACTCATTGATAAACCTACTTTACTGATTCATTCAAATTGACCGCCTAAACAATGTCTGGGCTAACCTTATAAGGCGATACCAAATTAAATTAGGGGCTTTTCCTAACCATTTATTTCACTATTATTTGCTATTACAGCATGTATGGATTTAATTTTTGGATACCTATATGTTTATTGAATATTTGATTAATAGGTACTCTGACTGAATTAAAACGCAATTGGGTTAAATTTTCTCGATAGAATTTAATTCCGAAAACTCTCTACTTTTTTCACCTTTTATTCTGTAAATCTAAATTCCTAAGTAATTTCATTGCAAAATTGCATTTAAAATTGAATTGAAAACTGGCTGAAAATATTTTTGATAGATCATAGCATAGGGACGCTGATACAAATGGGTAGTCAAATCATTACTTTATTACACAAAAGTATCTTTATTAAATAAAATGCTTTGCATCCTTAAAATGTTTATTGGCCGATAGATGTGCAAGGTACGATTCTGAACTATACCTAAATATATTTTTTTAAGAAACAATTTCTCAATAAATGTACCGAAGTGAAAATTTTTACTTCGGTACATTTATTGAGAAAATGTACCTATCTAAAATTATATTTATAGTTCAGAATCGTACCTTGCACTTCTATCAACAATTCGGTCAAAAAACATTTTAAGAATGCAAAGCATTTTATTTAATAAACATAGTTTTGTGTAAAAAAGTAATGATTTGACTACCCAGTGTCCTTAATTTATTTTTAAACAATTTTTATTTGGTTTGGCCTTCTTTCTTATATTATCTAAATAGGTTTGGCGCTTTTATTTTGGCTCCAGCGCACTGTTGCGCTCTCTTTGTACGCATGTGGAAGTAATCGACTCTGTCTCTTTCTTATTCTCGCCCAGTTCGCCTTTTACATTTTCACCTTAACTGAAAAAACAGAAAACTAGGTGGTTATTAGGTTTTTCTATAAGGGAGTAACTGCCCAGAGTCTGGATTAGTGCCTGTTCGAGCCGTGCCCAGACTCTGTTACTGAGAAACACTAGAGTCCCTCCATCATACATCTCTGCCTACCCCGGGGAATACAGGCGTGAGGTTATGTGTGTGTTTACTTGATATTAATGTTATGTAAGAGCTTATAACTGACAAGATGATAATACCGACGTTTTTTTTTATTCTCTGTGATGTAAACAAGACAATGTTTACATTCTGATAAAGTATTGATAATTTTGGAATATTTTAATTTAAAAAGAGATATTAAAGTGGAAGTACATATTGGTACATAGGTAATATTGGTTCTGTGAATGCGAAGCTATAAACATTTGCCTATATAACCAACCATCTTGTATTGTTAACACAATATAATAATTACGACAAACAGTAGATTTTCCACTGCTGATAATTATTTTATTTTAGTAACGTTTCCACGTTGGGGCACGGTTTTGTTCGCGTGTCTCTGAGGTCATAAATGTATTAGATGTATTGACAAATGCTACTGACGCCGATTCACATCGGCGCCACTGATTCAAATCATGGAGTCAATAGCTGCACACTATATGATAAACTATAATTGAACGAAATTTCCTTGACACTTGTTTATAGTTTTAATTAGTTCGCGTAGGTAAACTTAGACATAACATCACGTCTGTATTTAATGAAGGATTAGGCAGAGTTGTATAGTGCACCCACCATTTCGCCAGTTGCGAAGATGATTGGTGGTATGTATCTACTAATTTCGACGTCCTTTGCGATCTTTCAATGATATTAAGGTCTAGGACTTCCAAATTGAAATAAAACTAATAGATCATCATTATCATCATTTAGAGTAGACGAACGATGTCTACTGCTGTACCTACACATAGGAATCTCCCAAGCAACACCAGAACAACTGGAAATTCAGAATAATAAAGCTATACCTAGTAGTTTATCTGGGCAGTGAATTAATTACCTACGGCCGCTCGGTAGATCGCGCGCGTCCGTCCGTGCGTAACTGCCGTGTACTCGAACTGCTGTCTACTGGAATATACCGAGATTTTGAAGCGCGTCGTTTCGGCCCGTTCTATGAAGATGTAATACTACTGCTTACTTTATTATACTGTGCATTAATGAATCAATCAATTAAAAATCAATTCAGTGTGAGTTTTTCTGTGAATTACTTAAATTATTACCAATTCGAGTAATTCACAGAAAAACTCACACTAAACTGATTTTTGTGGTCGCATAGTCATTAGTGGTTAAAGACACGTGTGTAAATGATTATTACAAAACCTATAGGATCTTTCTAGCGTCATTGTTCCTTCACTAACAAGCTATGATATGATATGTAGGTAAAGAAGATGCTCTTTCAGGCGTCATCACCCTTGTGGAAAGCCACAACCAGCATTTCAGAGTCATTGCAGAAAATAAAAAAGTTAAGATATAAATAAAATTCATAAATAGGTACTTCGACGAGTCAGATCAACAGTTAACCCTGACCCTGATGACCCTGTAACAAACTCAAGAAAACTTCACGAGACCCTCTGTGTTCCAATTCCAATAACGCTAACACGTCACATAAATGATAAACCTAAACAGAAACACATGCGTCACTATGTCACAATAGTAGCATGCTGCAAGCATACCATAGACAGCCCGGCGAGGAGTCATTCATTTAGCGCCGTGGCCCATGCGCGGGAGACGGTGCGGCACGCGTCCAACTCGTGCGCACCACGCTCGCATCACACCATGACATGGGAGCGCGGAAAAACTATTCCCGGCCGCAGTTTACTGGATTTATAGGAAGATATGTGGGAATCTGCATACTTACGATAGCGGGCGTATTGCCAAATAGATTAAACAAATAATTGACGTTCTTTTTTAGTTAAAACCACTGTGACAGTACCTAAATGAGTTCATTTTAAACACAGTTAAAACTGCAATGAAAGTATAATGTTTACACTATTTCAACACCGAAGTAGTGGGGAAATTGTTTGTTTATAAAAGTATCCTGTTACCAGTGTAAATAGCCGCTCCAAGGCTTTTGTAACAATAACTCCGATAGTTAACGGTAGGCCTGTGTTCATGAACCTGCGCGTCGCTTCTTTGCTGTGTTCATTCATTATCATTATTTAATTTATATTAATATACAATACAGCGGAGATTGATGGGTCCATTTGTCTTTTCTTCAAGTGTTCAAGTGGCCGGGATTCATACTGACCATATGACTGGCCAATCAGTCACTCGTAATAGGGATGTTTCCTGGGTAAATAAAAAGAAATTCTATGACGTAGGTAGATTGTTTTTGAAAATGTTTAATAAACTTCTTCCTTTAACTTTTAACCGTTTGATGTTTTAGAAAATTTAGTTAAGTACATCCAAAGGTTTGTTAAAGTGTTAGGTACCGAACGAAATAGCAATGAAGGCCATAAAATTTGAGAGTTTAGAGAAAATTGATATGTAGTGACGAAATCTGGGAAATTTTCAAAAATACATAAAAGTTGGGTTTTCTCGAATCTCTCTCTCGAAATCATACGCTTTATAGGGTGCTTAATTGTTGCAAATGGGTCACACTATCACGTCCTGGAAGAAATACGTACGTCAAATTACAAGTCACCCTGTAAATATTATTATTAAGAGGTGTTAAAAGATTCTGGAGTGCTATAGAGTCCAAAGCACTGGTCTAAAGTTGAGACCATCGAAATTAATAACTTTATTAAGAGACCAACATTATATCACGAAAAAAATCTACTGTTGCATACTAAAGTTTAATACCGTTCTAAAGCACTCCTTAAAGTTTGTAGAGTAATTTTTTTAACAACTTATACAGGGTGTCTGTATTCGGACTGGCGAAAATTAAGGGGGTGGTACAGACGATCAAACTGAACAACTTTCTCCCGGGGACCAACATCGTAATCGTGAAAAAAAAATCAGTCATCCCATACAAAACTTCAATACCTACTCGGCCAAATGTATGGGACGACTGATTTTTTTTTCACGATTACGATGTTGGTCCCCGGGAGAAAGTTGTTCAGTTTGATCGTCTGTACCACCCCCTTAATTTTCGCCAGTCCGAATACAGACACCCTGTATATTATGTGCCGTTTGCCAAATGGGTCAAAACTATTTTGTGGTCAACGCCTAACTCTTTAGCTATGTCGCAACTACTAATTAGCCGATCTTGCTCCACTTTTTAGGGTTCCGTACCTCAAAAGGAAAAACGGAACCCTTATAGGATCACTCGTGTGTCTGTCTGTCTGTCTGTCCGTCTGTCACAGCCAATTTGCTCCGAATCTAATGGACCGATTAAGTTGAAATTTGGTGCACATGTGAATTTCTGTGACCCAAACACGGACGGGTAAAGTAAATAAATGAATTTTGAATATGGGGGTCACTTTTGGGGGGCAAATAAGAAAATTAAAAAAAAAGTTTTGCAAACTACATCGTGTGACATGTCAAATGAAAGGGCTTACAATGAGGGTCTCAAATATATTTTTTTTATAATTTTAAAATAAATTGTTTTAAAGACCAGAGGCGACCTGCACACTAATTGCGTAATACATTATCAATCGGAGTTGGTTTCATTTTGAAACAAATTGCTAATCCATTGCTTCATATGTTCGAAAAATTTGTCTGCTCGACAACGTAAATAACGCAATGAATGTTGTTGAACTGTCAAAATGAAACCAACTCCGATTGATAATGTGTTACGCAATTAGGGTGCTGGAAGGAATAGGTGTACGTCAAATTACAAGTCAGCCTGGATCTTATTTAACTACAGGGTGACTTGTAATTTGTTGTGATTAAAGGTGAGCGTCCATTGGTCCGCGCCGGCCGCAACAAACGCACGGCACGGAACGGATTTCGGTTTGATTTGTATGAATTCATATAGGTAGCACTGCGTCTACTATCAGTACCGCCCGCATTTTCATTTCTTCATACAAACAAACCAAAATCCGTTGCGTGCCGTGCGTGCGTTGCGGCTGGCGCGGATCAGTGGACGTTCACCTTTAGATTCACTAATTTTGGCGGACAGAAAAACAATTGATAAATGGCAGGAAATCGTTTTTACTTTTTTATAATGTCATCCATTGTTTTTTTTATTTGTATTAAAACCAGCCAGATACAAACAGCATAGCCGAAGAGATTTTACTACAACTTTATACCCATAAAATACGAAAAAACTTTTTCCCCGACCTGGTATTTATGTATGACTTAAAAGATATTATTATCAAAATTCGGAAATATTATCAAGTGATACAACAGTGAAGCATCGACTTCATTAAGTCATTACAAACACCGAATTCGCATTTTCAGTCGGATAACATGCAAGACAATTCTTGACGAGGGGTCAGTAAAGTGATAACCTTTTACAT
Source organism: Cosmia pyralina (assembly GCA_946251885.1). NCBI lineage: Eukaryota > Metazoa > Arthropoda > Insecta > Lepidoptera > Noctuidae > Cosmia > Cosmia pyralina. The sequence goes on from OX276346.1 coordinate 23,295,352, forward strand.
CGCCAGCGCGGACCTCCGCCGCCTCGCAGACGCACGAGAACTTCGCCCTTCTGCGACGCGTCTCGATTGTCTATAAAGGCACCCGACGCACACAAAAGAAACAGTACGCCTTCGATCTCCGTCCACGATGTCAATTTAAACATTTTGAACGACGCGAGAATTTGTTCAATAACATTCGAGTTAACCTGAAATGACAAAAACAATACAACCACAGTGCTAAATAAATATTTTCTTTCAAAAATCCCTCCATTTGGGTCGCGCATGCGTGCAGTCAGAGTTGTGATTGGCCGTGAATAGGAACGTTTGCAAATAAAGCAAAAACATGAGTGGAACGGACAGCAATGCCAGTCGATCTGCGTGCAACAGCAAAGGAAGCATGATCGTTGTGTCGAACAGGCTGCCTTTTATACTGAAAAGAAATGAGAAGACCGGTGATCTCGAGAGGAAAGCCAGGTACTGTGACCATTTTTTCACTTAGTTAATATAAAAATCCAACGTGAAAATTTTCAGCTGCGACTTCGTTGTGCAATAACACCGATTATCGGATTTTAATGTCGCAGTTATGATTCTCTGGAAGCGAATGTTATGTTAACGGCATAAAATAATGTAGGTAAATATTGATATTTTGTTTACTTTCATTACAAATTCTAGAAATGCCGGGACTCATTGAGTGCGTGGGACAAATCGGTAAGAATCGGAAAGCTTCTACGTCGTGTTCGATTTCAAATTGCATTTCCTGATTCATAATCCATAGTGTAACTAAAAACTGCATAAAACTCGCATCATTTACCGTGCTACCGTTAGGAATTTTGTTGAATACTGCGTGATCTCATTTATAAACTCGAAAGCCGGCTTATATAGAACACGATATCGTCAGCTGTTGCCGGTGGATTTCCATAACATACACGTAGGTACCTATAACACGACTTAATTGAAGAGGTTTTTTGTTGTAGGAATCCAATTTAACTGAATGTTGGCGGCTTAATGATGCGTTGTACCTTTTGTGAGGTATTATTGTAGTTGACCGTGTTGTCATACATGGGTTTTGTGACATTGTGCATACAATACATGGCGCGCTTGGTAAATATAGTGGTCTACAACAGTAAGGCCTTGGACTTGATGTTTAGTTTCAAGGTCGATGTAGCTGTGTAGCACTGTGCCGTTAATTGATTCATCTGGACATTGATAATCATGCTTCTGATTTATGTTGTCAAACAGAAAAAAACTAGTCTTAGCATGCTAAATGATAAAAAAAAACATTGATAACATTCGAGGCTTGTGGTTATTTATTTAAATTCATCCGAATTATCAACATAGTGATAGATAACATATAGATATACGCTCCTGTTTACATAAAAGTTTATATGTACCGATTATAGTATTTAGGTTAATTATAGATACCTACTTACCTACTAGGTAGTTAACTATGCACTCAGCTTAAATCAATAGAGAAAATGGATTGTGTATAATCAATAGATTAAGTAGGTACCTAGTTCATTCTAAATAAAGTGATGCACACTTTGGATGTGTTTATCAATTACACAGTTTAATTAGGGACTAGGTATATTATGTAGGTAGGTACCTATGTATTTATTTTAAGTGTCTACTGTTAGCTCCGAGGAGCTCGTGGCTATGTAATAACAGCCGCATGGGTCGATCGACAAGGTTAAGCTACGCTTGCCGGGGTTGGTCCGTGGATGGGTGACCATCTTTACATACCGAGACTCCTCCGTGCCTCGGAAAGCACGTTAAGCCGTTGGTCCCGGCTGTCATTCGTGGATCTTTGACAGTCGTTACGGGTCGTCAGAAGCCCGAAAGTCTGACAATCAGTCTTACCAAGGGGTATTGTATTACCCAGTTAATGGGTTGTGGAGGTCAGATAGGCAGTCGCTCCATGTAAAATAATGATATTCAGCTGCATCCGGTTAGACTGGAAGCCGACCCCAACATAGTTGGGAAAAGGCTAGGCAGATTGATTTACTGTTAGCTCCGAAAATCCGATGACTCTATCAAATGAAGTAGGAGTTATCAAACAGTTATACATAATGCATTTTGTCAAATTATTGTTTTACTCGTAATCATCATCATCCACAGCCTGACTTCACCCACTGCTGGGCATAGGCCACTATTTTCTTGTGCCAATCCCCACGCTCATGTGCCAGCCTCATCCAAGTTCAACCCGCCCATCTCGCCGTCGGACGACCGACACTTCGTCTTCCAGTCCTTGCACGCCACTCTGTTACTGACTTCACCTGTCATCACTGCGCCTTGCCAGGTGTCCTGCTTTACTGATCGTAGTTTTTTGTCACATGATTTTAGTTACAAACTTTGCCATTTTGTTACAATATTTTGATTTAAAAGAATGTCCATGGAGTTTCTAGCCCGTTCTTCTCCATAGGAACCTACTACGCTTTGGAATGGCCGACTAACTTCATCAGTAGTCAGACAGATGAAGTTAGACCGACCCCTTGCCAATTCAAGAGTGCCTGTAATTGGTTTATTTGAAATAAATGCTTTGAGTTTGAGTTTGAATTTACAAATATGAAATTCGCACAATATTTTTATCGACATATATTTCGCAATATATATTATATTAGAAGAAAACTACTGCGTATATTACATACATTTTTACATTAAAATTAATATTTAAACAGATAATTTAATTAGGTCTCCAGATAGCCACAATCACGATCCTACTGCAAGTCAAAGTTAAAATTAAACTAAGACGTTATGGACGTGTGATAACCTACATATCGCGACTCCTTGCTACTGCCATATGAATCAAACAAATCATATCTATAACAATCAATCAGGCAGCTGTTGTAGCAGCTTATTAAGGCTATGTAAATTCCATATTACTTACATTACGGAGTAATTTTTTGGGCAAATTCCTGTAAGAAAAATAACATTTTTAAAGCACAGAAGAGGTGTATTAGATCGATAATGTAGTCTTAAACCAACGGATAGTTGCAAACCGTATTTTAAATCTCTTAAAATACTAACATTACCTTGCCTTTACATATATGAGACCGCAATGTTCGTCAAGAATAATAGTGAACTGTTTCAAAAAGCTTCAGAGCAACGCTATAGATCGACAACACAAGAATATCGTCACGAATTATGTCTAAGAGCCTCAAAGACTGCCCTTATGCACAAAAGCATCCTATGCATGGCTCCGAAAATATTCAATAAAATATCAAATGACATTAAAGATTTAAACTTGAAACAATTTAAACGGAGACTAAATAATTTTTTAATTGAAAAGTGCTACTACACCATTGACGAATTCCTTCTTGACAAAATGTAATAAAATAAATGATAATGTATGCTTGAAAATTCAAAAACTTGACTTATTAATTGTATTCTGAATATTTATTAAAATAATTAATTGTACTTTAAATGTTTATTATAAAAAATTATTATATGTATTATTATGAACTATTTATTGATAACAACACGTGATTTATAAAAAATGTACCTAACTAAGAAATACTCACTCAAGTAGATTATTATTGCGATTTTTTTTTTGTTCTTCCATTGCTTATACGAATCAAGACAAAAACGAAGATGAGGAATTTAAACTTTGGAATCATGCGTAGCAACGTAGCACTAAGGCGTAGCAGTTGACTCTAATTACTACGAAAGTCTACGACGTAGACATTGACAAAAAAGGGATCCTACTTTTAATCTCTTATTGTCCTTCGGGGGGCTGGCTTTCACTTTATATTAAAATTATCTTATACATTGTATTATTTAAATATATGTATAAGTATCCGAACTAAACACGATTGGCTTACGATGGTAACTTCTTTTCATGTTTGCTTTGTATCAGTAATTTTGTGTTCTCCTCTTTACCTACACATGATTTCTTACCTATGTGAGCTAGTGTTTCATGCCTTTTTCTTTAGTCCTTTAAGTAACTGAAAATGGTAAAAGGTTGGCCTAAATTCAAAATGTTTCTGGTAAGGCCATGGCTGCATGCCATCGTAATACCTAGCTTAGTGCAACAGCAACGACGCTTTGGAAAATGAAAAAAAAAATCAATAAAGATTACTTACCTAGTACCTACCAATGCCTGGTTAATAACTACTTAATGGTTAAATATTGCGTTGTTAAACAATCAAATTTTGGGTAAAGCGATCATATAGTAAATCTGTGTTACTAATAAACAAGACCTCCCATCGTTTGCCTATAATTACCATAATAATAATTGACCTATGACTTATTTTGATTACAAAAACTTGCAATATCAGTTTACAATAATTCTTAAAAACAACAACCGATACCATTGAATAAATGCCTAAATGTTTTTTATCAAAATCATATTTGAAACCCGACGATTTAAATATAATGCGAAATTCGTTCAAAATATTTTTTGTAAATAGCAAAACCTTTTGTCACTAAATCTTTACACCATTTTCAGGATTGGAAACTATCAACTGTCTGTCTGTCGGTTTTGAGTATCAATCGTTCGTGATAGAAAACTGTCAGTAACAATCGTTCGTGATTGAAAACTGTCGGTAGCAATCGTTCGTGATCGAAAACTGTCAGTAGCAATCGTTCGTGATCGAAAACTGTCAGTAGCAATCGTTCGTGATCGAAAACTGTAGTAGCAATCGTTCGTGATTGAAGACTGACAGTAGCAATCGTTCGTGATCGAAAACTGTCAGTAGCAATCGTTCGTGATCGAAAACTGTCAGTAGCAATCGTTCGTGGTCGAAAACTGTCAGTAGCAATCGTTCGTGGTCGAAAACTGTCAGTAGCAATCGTTCGTGATTGAAAACTCAGTAGCAATCGTTCGTGATTGAAAACTGTCAGTAGCAATCGTTCGATATCGCTGCTGACTGCTGTTATCACTACCTATTTTAGCAGTTTGAAACTACACAGAAATTTTTAATTTCACTCCTTATAACTTACAACTGCGTTTTCTAATTTACATGATTTAAAATGGAATATTAGTTTCACACACAATTCTATCCCTTGTAACAAAAATTTCCAAAATATTTACATTAGTACTATAAACAAAAAAGCGGTGACGGAAAAACTTGAGATTTTCTATTGAGAGAATTGAAGAATCAAGCAATTGAGGAACTCTTGGCTAAGTATTAACAGCCGCACGGGTCGATTCATCAGGTTAAGCTACGCTTGCCGGGGTTGGTCCGTGGATGGGTGATCTTTACATACCGAGACTCCTCCGTGCCTCGGAAAGCACGTTAAGCCGTTGGTCCCGGCTGTCATTCGTGGAACTTTGACAGTCGTCGGGTTGTCAGAAGCCCGAAAGTCTGACAATCGGTCTTACCAAGGGGTATCATATTACCCAGTTACTGGGTTGTGGAGGTCAGATAGGCAGTCGTTTCAAGTAAAATACTGGTATTCAGCTGCATCCGTTTAGACTGGAAGCCGACCCCAACATAGTTAGGAAAAGGATAGGCAGATTGAGAGAATTGAAGAAGCAAGCAGTGTCGGGGGGCGTTTATTTACGCCGCAATGATCACGGTTGGCCGGTTCTATTACGATAAAACTGGCCCTAACTGGCTGTGGTTATGTGCTCGGTAAGCCAACTTCTGAAAATAGTAAGTAACTACTGCTCACTGATCATAATTGCGCTGTTGTTGAATTCTAAAGCAGGCTTTCGGTAGTCAAAATAAACAACATAAAACATAACGTAACGCTTGTTTTCCGTGAAGAGTTCGGCAAACTTAAACTCAAAGCATTTATTTCAAACAAACCAATTACAGGCACTTTTGAATTATCAAAGATTCGGTCAGTTAGTCAGAAAGTTGAAGCTAGTTGGCTATTCCAAAACGTAGATCTCAATGGAGAATAACGGGCAAGAAACTCCACGGACACTCTTTTAAATCAAGATAAAGTATTAGAAAATCCTGGGTAGGTATGTACTTACATTATTTTTGTTGCTTCTAGATGTGAGGACTATAACTATGTAAATCATACTTATTAAAAAATAAAGTCGCTTTTCGTGTCTGACTGTGTGGCCGCGTTGTTCTTCTAAACTACGTAACGGATTTTCATGCGGTTTTCACTATCGTTTAAAGAATTTATTCCGAAAGATTTATATGTATAATAATACATTATTTAACTTATATATAATATAGAAACCTTAATGTTTTGTCAAGTCGTAAAAACCGTGCGAAGCAGGGCAAAACAATTTTCAAAATATAATATTTAAAAAAGCGGCCAAGTGCGAGTCGGACTCATCCATGAAGGGTTCCGTAGCAGCAAGTAACATAATATAAAAGTTCTTGCAGTTCGTTGTAACTTTGAACGATGTTTTAATAATAGACCGATTTATGACGTATTAAAAAAAAAACTGCTTACTATATCTCGTTCAAACCAATTTTCTGTGGAAGTATACATGGTAATGTATATCATAATTTTTTTTTAATTTTATCATTCTCTTATTTTAGAAGTTACAGGGGGGGACACATTTTACCACTTTGGAAGTGTCTCTCGCGCAAACTATTCAGTTTAGAATAAAATGATATTAGAAACCTCAATACCATTACACGTATGGGTTTGATGAAAAAAAAATTTTGAGTTTTAGTTCTAAGTATGGGGAACCCCCAAAATGTATTGCTTTTTTTCTATTTTTGTGTGAAAATCTTAATGCGGTTCACAGAATATATCTAATTAACAAGTTTCAACAGTATAGGTCTTATAGTTTCGGAAAAAAGTGGCTGTGACATACGGACGGACAGACAGACATGACGAATCCATAAGGGTTCCGTTTTATGCCATTTGGCTACGGAACCCTAATAAGCCCTGGCAGTTAAGAGATGACCCAGTCTCAACGAACATGACGCAGAAATGTATACCAATAAACACAGTACACCCACATTTCGCCAGTTCCCCAACATTTCAAACGTAAACAGTAATTCACATTCTACATTGTATTTTCGTACTATTTCACGGAACAAACTTACATGCTCCTGAAAATTACTGAGATTGTTTACTTTTGTGGTTCTCAATGTAAAATTGTTATTTGTCCACAGCGCCGGTGGGCTGGTGACCGCTGTGGCCCCGGTGGTGATCCGAGGAGGCGGCATCTGGGTGGGGTGGCCAGGCATTCACCTAGAAGACCCTAACGAGAAGATTCCGGAGTCAGACCCCAATGACAAGACTCCCACAGCTGGCTTGCTCTCTGACAAGGTACGATAAACTATATAAATAGGCATATAAAGCTACATCTTAATTTCAGCTTTATTAGCTGGTATTAGCTGATACCTTACCTATTATAAGTGCTTCCAGGTATGCTGCTATTTTTATAAACAGTGTGTGTGTAGAGTACCTATGTAGGAATCGTTTAATCGTATGTCAAAGACTGCATTACCAATCGTTTGAACAAAAATAGGACGTGGGTAGCAAATTGACGCAGAAACTGTCTAGCTAGAATTAAGGAAAGAGATGTTTGAATGTAAATCTTTAAAATCGGACAAAGTGACACAGTTTTGTGTCATTAGCATTACACCTTGAACTGTTTTGAATGACATGATACTACTCGGTAAACAATGATGCTCGTGCTCGTATCATTAAATCTTTATGCATCGTAAAAATTCAAACGTGTATGCTATCTCCTAAGTTACGACTAGCTATTTGCGAAAGAAAATCTTCCTCGCTGGAAAATAATCGCATACCTACCTATAGCGATTATTTTCCAGCGAGGAAGATTTTCTCCTCAAAATCCTCCTTTTTAGGGTTCCGTAACTCAAAAGGAAAAAACTGAACCCTTATAGGATTACTCGTGTCTGTTTGTCCGTCTGTCTGTCTTAACTCCTAAAATGTCGATTGCACACCATGTGTACAGATAACAATAGAATTTCTATTGTGTCTGCTAATTAGCGCGCGACGAGTTAATCAATTTTCTCCGAATCTAATGGATATTTGGTACACATATGAATTTCTGTGACCCAAACACAGATGTGTAACGTAAATAAATGAATTTTGAATATGGGGTCACTTTTGGGGGGCAAATAAGAAAATTTTAAAACAAAAGTTTTGCAAACTGTACCTTGTGATAATATATCAAATAAAAGGGCTTACTGTGAGGGTCTCAAATATTTTTTTTCATAATTTTAAAATAAATTGTTTTAAAGTTATTTAAGGAAATTAGACGTAAATTGACCATTCCCCCCACCTATCTCCGAAACTACTGAGCCTAAGATTTTAAAAAAGCACAAAAAATTGTTACTTATCCATAGATTACAGGAAAACCTATAAGTTCATTAATTCAATGAACGAGGCGATTATTAACCTGACTGTACCCTTTTTTTGCTAAAAAACTGGGTGTGTCCAGTTGGCAAAAACATAAAAGTGATTTAATTTAAGTTTCACTATGTGGACACGCGTAAAAATCTTGGCGTGTCCAGATGACGAAATAATAAGTGATAGGTACCAATTTTGAGTTTCACCAACTGGACACACGTGTGTCCAGTCTCTCGTGTCCAGTTGGTGACTAAACTCAATTCATTCCAACTACGGAACCGGTACGGTTTTTTTAGTTGCTGTGGTAGTCAAAGATTACATTTCTAAATTGACACCAAGCACGCAATGATCCGACTAAGGACTCTAACAGATTTCGGGCACTTTTTTCTGCCTATAAAAAATATAAAAATAAATAAATAAAAGGTTTATTCACAATTAAGATACAGAAACACACTTAAAATGTACATTACATTACAGTTCATTTAATGCAAAATCTGTATAAAAGCATATAAACCCTGTCTCATAGACTAGGATAGCCTGTATTCTAAAAGACAGTGTTCGGCCAAATAATTGTTTTTAAATAATTAATAGAGAAATGAACGGTGTTGATGCTAATAAGCTTCGGTAATTTTGTTATGTGTAGTGAAAGAAAAATTATGTATGTATGTAAATAGTTTACGGTTTTTAAAGCATAATAAAAACATTTGCCAATACAAGTGAATCACACCAACTCGACCTTGCACCACGCATGACTGCCGTGTTCCACTGTGCAAATACCTAGTTTGCCAATTTGCTCGCCAGTATACAGTCAGCGTCAATAATATCGGGACGAACAGACTGTTCAAAATGATCTAAGCAACTATGAAAATGAAATATTAACTCAATGACACAAGGAATGTTTCAGAATGAAGATCAGTACACGACAACTGTCAATCTGAAAAGAACTTTATCCAGTTGAGATAAAGTTTAATTTTCTTAGTTGTTCAGATCATTTTGAACAGTCTGTTCGTCCCGATATTTTGGCGCTGATTGTACCTACTGACCGTGCTCAAGCTTAGCCTTGCTTTAAATCCTTCGGTATAGAAACAAATATTGCAAGCAATATCAATAGTGACTGTAGGTAAATTATTTATCCATTATTATTTATATTAGATTATTTTTTATTTATATTATTTAACATTATCCATCCATACTATCCATACTAAATATTATAAATTTGAAAGTAACTCTGTCTGTCTGTATGTATGTTACCTTTTTACGCCTAAACCGCTGGATGAATTTCGATAGAATTTGGCAAGGAGATGGCATCCCGGGGACAGACATACCCTAATTTTTTTCTTAAAAATTATCTTACACCAGGGGGTGATATAGGGGTTGAAAGTTTGCATGGGAAACCCATGATTTCTGAAGATATGAAAATTCAAACTTCAGCTTAGAAATAAAGAATTACATGTTTCAGTGTTTTTGTAAAATCGCCCCTTACCTAAGTGGGTAAAATAGGTGATTCTTTTAAAATTCACATGAAGATAAATAATACTTACTGAATTTTTTATAACCTTTTTTTATGTGATTTAAGGGATTGGAAACATTGTCATAGTCCGTATTTTGAGGTAACATTTAGTCTAAGGGCCTTCGATCAATAATAGTAAAATGTTTTTAACCTTAGTGCTCAAGATTTAAGTTTCATTTTAGAATAAATATTTTTGTACTTATTATAAAAATGACTTTTTATTTTCAAGCGACATTTTTAATACCTTTCTCCGATGATAGAAGGACTTAAATATAAATATTTTGCAATCATAATTAAACTTTATGTTTGATTGTTAAGGTTTATAATGAATTGAAGTTGTTAATATTATAAAACTTTTTTCTATATTTCGTAGTAACAAATGTAAATGTTTATGTGTGTGTAAACGTGGCCACTACAGCGACTTATTTTTGTTCCTGATCCTGTATCTAGTGCTATTATTGATCGAAGCTAAGGGCCTATTTCACGATGTCCGAATAGCGACTACCTACTTACTTACCGGATAAATTCAAAAATGGAACAGAATTTGTATGAGATCTGACAAGTAAGTTAATAGAAATTTAATCGTAGGTGGTGAAACAGGCCCTTAGTTCATTAAAATCGGGTCACTCGGGCAAAAGTAATTACAATTTCAAGTCACAAAATAACTTGGCTGACACGTACTTACACACACACTTGCGTGGTCAAAGGTCAAACTAATTAATATTATTTTAAATTAGACATAATCATATTTTTTTAATTTTTCATAATGTGCAAAAAATCGTAAGCTGTTGATGCTCTGAGAGGTACTGATAAACTTTTCTTTTAAATCTGATTTTAACTCAAATCCGGAAAGTTATAGGATTACTGTTGCAGTAGCCTCCTCTGGAATATCCACCACGTTGCTAAATGGTAGCCGAACGGCACATTCGGTTCATGAAAAGCCATTAACCGTAACTTAAACTTGCCAGTTCGTAAAAATCGCGAGCGGGGACGAATGTTGCAGCAATGTAAACTGCGGGTTTGGAATAAATGTACGATTTCCTACAAACGTGTAATCGAAGAACTAAATCGAGCTAGGTAATAGATATTAGGTAATACGGGCTGGTATCCGCAACTCCACGACAATGCGAGTATTTTGATTATTCCAAGGCCAGCAGCGCCTTGATGTTACTGACAACCTCACGGAGGGTAAATCGAGCTATCAAAGATATCCAGAGCAACTAAAGCATCACAGAATATATGGTGGTACTGCTAGACGGCGATTTTAGGACAGTCTCTAGGGATAATTTCCAACCTCTACGCGGGCAAAGCCGCGGGCATAACCTAGTAAGTACTATAAAAACCACTTCACCCATCGTTAAAATATCAGTAATAATATAGTCACTTAAAACCTACTCATAACTAAGGCAATTAAGATTACCTACGAGTTACGTTGCTACCCTATATAACTATACCTATGTTGTACAATTATTTTAATATCTCCTTGAACTTGGTTATAACTGTTCTCCACTGTAGGGTATGAGGAGTGTGTAAAGTTTACTCATCCTCCATACAAAAGGGAGAATCCTCTGAACGGACTGGTGTTGTGTCTGGTGGGCTACTGCCCGACGGTTGATGTTGATGTTGTATATTTATGCCAGTCTCGCAGTAAACTCTTCTTGCGCGATGCAGAATTTGTGTGACGTCAGAGCTTTGATGCGTAGTTCGCATGTGGTGTTGTAGATGCCGCCACATCACACAAGGAGAAGATTTCAGGAAGTAGGTACAGGCTCCTCTTTATTTTCCAATCAAACATCTGATAATAATGAGTTATCTGATAACAGATGAATGTGACCGCAGATATCTACTAAAGCTATTCATACATTTTATTGCGTTATTGCGTTAGGTAGGTACATAGTTAATACCTACGTTATAAAAGGTTTACGGTATTGCATTAAATAAATATAACAAGCAAAATGTATTTTAAAGATATGTTATGCATTATAATTATTACATAGACATTGTGATACCAAACAATGGACGCTTTTCACAAAACAAATGCCTAATACCTGCCCTGACTGCATTCAATATTCAAAAGGAAAACCATTGAAGCTTCTAGCAATAAAACGACAACTTCTTCATTTCAGATAGTCCCCATCTACGCGGAACCGAAACTCTTCGACAGTTACTACAATGGCTGCTGCAACGGTACCTTCTGGCCTCTGTTCCACTCCATGCCTGACCGCGCCACATTCATCGCTGATCACTGGAAGGCGTACATCAAGTGCAATGAGGAGTTTGCGGATAAGACAGTGCGTGCCCTGCATCTTCTCAAACAACAGAAGGGGGGGAAGAATGGAAACTCTCCGCCAATCGTGTGGGTCCATGATTATCATCTTATGTTGGCTGCTAACTGGATTAGACAGGTTTGTTTAAAACATTGTTAATTTCAGTGGATGAGTCATAGAAATCAAAAAGAAGCCAGTGTTAATCGTATGCGTTTTACTTACAGCGAGTTGAGGAAGACGACATAAAATGCAAACTGGCATTCTTCTTGCACATCCCGTTCCCGCCTTGGGACATATTCAGACTGTTCCCATGGTCTGATGAAGTATTGCAGGGAATTCTTGGTAAGTCTCACTCTGATATTTTAAGTTTTCTCAGTTTTGGAAAGAACATTGTAGTATTATGAGATGTTTGTAACTCCACAGGTTGTGACATGGTTGGATTCCACATAACGGATTACTGCCTGAACTTCATAGATTGTTGCCAAAGAAACTTAGGTTGTCGTGTGGATAGAAAGAATCTTCTAGTTGAATTGGGAGGCCGCACCATCTGCGTCCGACCTCTGCCGATCGGAGTGCCCTTCGATAGATTCGTGCAGCTGGCGCAAAACGCTAAAGCAGTGCTCTCTACTAACCAACAAGTGATATTAGGAGTCGATAGACTGGACTATACCAAAGGATTAGTACATAGACTGAAAGCCTTCGAGAGGCTACTGGAGAGATACCCGGAACACATAGAGAAAGTGATGCTGCTGCAGATCTCAGTGCCGTCCAGGACGGACGTCAAGGAGTACCAGGACTTGAAGGAGGAGATGGATCAACTGGTTGGAAGGATAAATGGAAGATTTACTACGCCCAACTGGTCACCTATTAGGTGAGTTTCTGAAGTTAATTAGGCATAACAGCAGCAGCCGCAGTTAACTAGGGGGCAATGCCCCCAAAAATAAGATCCAGGAATTCCATACTTTCCAACTCAAATTTTCGATTCAATTCAGGTGCACTTTTACACAGCTTAAGATTAGTCTAGTATGCTGTGTAGGAAAAAAAAGAAAAGAATTATAATTCTTTACAACAGGTGAATTTCTACTTTTCAGTTAATATGTGCAAAGATATAACAAGCTTACATACTTAGGATCACTAGCAAGCAACCCCCCTCGCACAAGGAGCGTTATCTTTATTTTGTAAAAATTCAAGGTAGATAGTAAAAACTTGTTTTTTTTTTCGTTTACTTGTGATTTTAACCCTAGCTCCGAACCTTTTCAGAATGCCCCACCCCCCCCCTCAAAACAAAATCCGCCCCTGCGACCAAATGGGTTACATTAAAACAGTGACCAACCACGCGCGAGCCGAGCGAGCGATGCGAGCGGTGCCGCGGCAGCGAGCGCTGTAACCTAGTTGGCTGCGACATATATGTATATGACATTGACGAATTTAGCTCCACTACTTCAAGCGAAAACTTTAGAACATTTATGATCAATTGATAAAATATTTATGATCAATTGATAAAATATTTATGATCAATTGATAAAATATTTTTCCAGATATATCTACGGGTGCGTCGGTCAGGACGAACTAGCAGCATTCTACCGTGATGCAGCAGTGGCTCTGGTCACACCTCTGCGCGACGGCATGAACCTCGTCGCCAAGGAGTTCGTCGCCTGCCAGATCAACAAACCGCCTGGCGTACTGATCGTGTCACCCTTCGCTGGTGCTGGAGAGATGATGCACGAGGCTCTTATCTGCAATCCATATGAGCTAGATGATGCTGCAGAAGTTACTCACAGGTGATTATTACTTAGCTATTATCACATCTAGCCTTGTGAACTCAGATTTTCCAGTGATACAATACACCACGTGATTGGTGATACCTATTGTATTACAAGGAATAACGTGGCCTATTTATTAAGGGTACATATTTAATGAGCCCAAGATATAGCAAGTCTGTACCTACAGCAAATGTTATCGTTTAGAACACTATGACGTCAATTGTAACGACAATTGCGTTGCGATATTTATTATAATATATGTCGATTATTAACTTATTATTAAACGTTTATTACCCCCCGGTCAATGGTTATCATTGTCATTGACACCAGGGTTGTCGAACGAATCATAAAACAGAATCGCAACCGTTAAATCATCATAGCTGTTGCTATGATCTTAGGCAGTTCCAAAGTAAAAAACCTGGAGAGTTAATCAATAATCATATTGGAAAAATTCTGAATTTGTTCTGAAATTCCGTTTCAGGGCCCTGATAATGCCAGAGGATGAACGTACAGTCCGTATGAACCACCTGAGAAGACGCGAGCAGCTCAATGACGTCGACAGCTGGATGAAGGCATTCTTGAAAGCCATGGACTCACTGGAGGAGGAGGCTGATGATATTGGAGCTACGTCCATGCAGCCAGTCACCATCGATGACTTCGATGAATACCTATCCAAGTGAGTATGAGATAATAGAGAATTTTTTTGCCAGTCATACTTTTTCCATTGATCCATAATCATTTTGGGTGCTGTAAAATACTGCACCCAAATATACTCTAACTAAGTACCAAGGACTGCACACAATCATCATCAGCCTAAAGCAGTCTATGGCTGGACATAAGCCTCTCTGATCGCACACCATACAACTCAATTCTCGGCTACTCTCATGCAGCTGCTACCAGCCACCCTGTGAAGAACGTCGCTCCACCTACCATGAGGGCAAACGCCTTACTTTTGCCGAATTCTTAACCACTGTTTAACCATCCAAGATCTTTCAATCTGCTTAGCCTTTTCCTAACTATGTTGGAGTCGGCTTTCAGACTAACCGGGTGCAACTGAATACCAGTATTTTACATGGAGCGACTGCCTATCTGACCTCCACAACCCAGTAACTGGGTAATACAATACCCCTTGGTAAGACTGGTTGTCAGACTTATGGACTTCTGACTACCCGTAACGTCTATCAAAGATCTACGAATGACAGCCGGGACCAACGGCTTTACGTGCTTTTTCCGAGGCACGGAGGGGTCTCGTTCAGTAATGTATGGTCCCATCAACGAACCAGAAGCGGCAAGCGTAGCTTAACTTTCGATCGACCCGTGCAGCTGTTATCATTAGCCACGAACCCATCCAAGATTTTTCTAAACCTAATATTATTTAACTTAGGTACATTGGCTACACCCAAAAGCTGGCACTGCTGCTGGACTACGATGGTACGCTGGCGCCCATCGCGCCGCACCCTGACCTGGCGACCCTTCCGCTTGAAACCAAGCACACGCTGCAGAGGCTCTCCAATATGTCCGACGTGTACATCGCCATCATCTCTGGCAGAAATGTGGACAATGTTAAGAATATGGTGAGGTTGGATTGTGTTACTAGATTTGGACAAGGCTGCCTCTTTGTGTAGGTACTTGCGATAGTCGATCTCGGCATTGTGCTTAGTCTGATAGTTGTTAAGGAACAATGGGCTCGGTCGAACTTTTACCTTAGTTAGGTATTACATAACTGGCATGCATATTTTGGCTTACACCTTCACCTTTACAGAAAAGTCTAACTTCGTAAATAATATATCTAGCCATACGGCGAAAAATTACTTGTAGGTAACAAGAATTTTAATAGAGGTTATCGAAATTCTTAGAATAAGTTCAAATCGGATCTCAGCTCTGTGGAAAATATTAACAAATGAAATGATAAGCTAAATTGGTATTTATTTAACTTTTGATCTGAAGACCGGCTTTGATCGCACGATATGAATGAATTCGTTAAACAGGGATATTTATTGATAATAATATGTCAGCAATCCATTATGGGGATGTAGGAGAGGTCATTTGCAACCAAATTACCCCTTAATTATGACCTCTAAGCAAATGTCAAACATTTTCAAGTAATTTGTCTTTTTTTTTTTAACATAAATAGGTACGTAACATGACAATTTTGAAAATTTATAAAAAAAAAAAATTAAAGCTAGGTAGATTTTCTTTATTATTACTTACTTATCTGCTTGCTTCAATACCTACATAATAATCGACCATATAGAATGACAATTTTACTTTAATAGTTTTTAAATCAGAGAACTACTACAAAATCGATAGGTACCTACAATTTTCATAATTCTGAGCGGATTTTTTGACTAGAATGGTCGCTTTCTGCAAAAAAAAAATGGTTGAAAATTGCATAGGAGTCACATGGGGTAATTTGGTTGCAAATTACCTCCTACATTCCCTTAATTGATTGCCGACATATTATTACCTATAATCCTTTAGACTATCTACCTTAATCTAGTTAGGTAACCACCGAAGACAGTGGTGCCGATTCTGTTGTGCACAAACTAAACTTAATTTAGGCTATTGCTAACTTTTTCTCTCTATTATGACAAGAAAGGGACGGAAGTAAATTAGAGCTGTCAAATTAGTTATAACTAATTTTTCCATAGACATTTAGACGACACGTAAAAACATGTCGACCAAAAACACGGTGAAGCGCAAGGCGTGAACTAGTTTGACATCTCCAACTTAGTTCATAGCTATAGCCGTCCTTTTCTCGCGCTGCCTGTTAGTAAAAGATAGCGATTCTCTAATTTTAGTTTAGTGCGTTCACAAGAGAATCGGCACCATTGTAGAGTCTACAGTGTACACAGTACCACTGTAGCCACTCACATGTGCCACGCATCGTCAATCATGCATTTATGGTTAAAATG
Organism: Cosmia pyralina; assembly: GCA_946251885.1. NCBI lineage: Eukaryota > Metazoa > Arthropoda > Insecta > Lepidoptera > Noctuidae > Cosmia > Cosmia pyralina. Next base: position 23,312,027 of record OX276346.1, read on the forward strand.
CTACATTCAGAAGTCAAAGCATAAAACACAACATCAGGCCTTGTACTTGTCCACCCACATTTTGCCAGTTATGTTTAAAGTTACCATCCTGTTGCCATCAACTGGGCACAAACCCAGACTCCAAAAAAAGCCAGAAAAGAAGTAAAAGTCTAAGAGGAACAAAAGGTGAAGAGCAGAACAGCTTTCACATGTGTTAGGGACACGTGAAACAGTATTGTGTACCAGTATTAGGCTGGTATTGTTTTGTAATTAGTCACTCATCGCGATTGTGAGCACAAGCTTTTACATGCATTTCCTAAGCAGGATGGTGCTGAATATCTTCCGATATCTTGGGGCTAATGAATGGAGAAGGCAGATAAATCAATATTTAAGAATAAAAACAATCATAACGAGTTTATAGTAACATCAGCTGTGGCCTAGCAGACCGTTCATTGAAACTATCTGGTAGCTTTGCAAATAAATAACAAGGTCTTCGATATAATGGTGAACTTTGACAGCCTTTATCAGTGTTTATAACAAAAATATTTGTATTGTTCGTCGTACACATACCTAGCACCCTTGATAGTGTTATTACAACCGGGTTATGAACCCACTAGGCTGGTATCTACTTGTGTGTCATTCGTGTTTCTATTACGTAATGTTTGTATGGCCGCCATGTTTTTCGTCCATGTTTGCTAATGTAATTCTATTTCAAACATATACGGTGTACCTACGTATGCAAGTTTGCAGCCATATGAAAATTGCTGGCTGTATTATGTACGTACCTACTGTACACATAGGTATGTGTTACGTAGGGAGGTTAATAGATATACTATTAAGCAACCTTGGGGTAGTCAGGTACCTACAGTTAACAAACAAAAATTAGGTATGATCGTGTCTAAACGTTCAATTTACGATAGTTTGGATGGATATTAGTTAGGTACAATATTTAATTATATGATATTTGTAACATTTTCACGATTAGATCAACTCAAATAGGTACGTTGTGACGTTAGGTAGGGAAATTTAATAGGGAAACCACGCGAACAGACTCGACAGAGTCTAACTATGCAGCAGCTTATCAAAACGAAAGTAAAATTATGCCACTGTCATGCGTCAGTTATGGATTTCCTATACAGCATGGAGAACCATATATATGGTGACTGGTAATTAGTGACCGATACCTAAACATGTGATTGTGCTCATGATAACAAACAACTTTTACTATGGGGCCAAACCTGAAATCACGAAAAAAAAATCTGATGCTCCCTACATTGTGACGAGTTATGCGAACATAAATGTATGGGGCAGCTGATTTTTTTTGCGCTTTCAGGTTTGGTCCCATAGTAAAAGTTGTTTGTTATCATGAGTATAATCATGTCTTTAAGTATCGGTCACTAATTACCAGTCACCCTATATAATTATCTAACTACCTAACACGTATGTTATGTTAATTGACCCGTTGTGTTCAGTAGGTACCTATATGCAGGTCTAGAATGTGTGTCGTGGTTCTTATTAATACCTGCGTAGGACCATTGTAGGAAAATTACAAGAGAGTCTCATAAATTAGCGCTGCCTAAATCTACGTCCAATACTTTTGTTACGCCTTAACAAATGAATATTCTTTAACCAGGTGGGCATCGAAGGTATCACGTATGCGGGTAACCATGGCCTGGAGATTCTGCACCCCGATGGCAGCAAGTTTGTTCACCCCATGCCCATGGAACTGCAGGACGCCGTTGTCAAACTGCTCAAGGCGTTACAGGAACAGGTAAGGATCTTTATAATTATCCTAAACCAGTACCTACAGAGGTAAACTTTTCTTCGTGGAGTGAAACTTGGCGAGATAAAATTGCCAGAAATTGAACGATCAGCGGTTAATCATAAGCTGCTCATCTGCTGAGTATCTGGACACGCTTTTGAAAAAGATGGTGTTATTGTTATTTTATTGGTCATCTCATCAAGTATCGACCGACATCATTAGGTAGGTAATCTTGGCCTTTTTGCTGCTGTATCTTCGTACTTCAGCAGTCGCCAGATTTCCCGAGGCTCTCCTCGGCTCTACCTAGAGCCAGGAGGGTTGTGACAGAGGCAGGTTGATACAAAACCGATTTATTGGAACCTATGGCCGTTATCGAACTGAGCAACCTAAAGCATAAAAATAACGGTCAACTAGCTTCTACTTTCTGACTAACTAACGGACTCCTAGAAAATTCCAAAGGTCCTGTAAGTAGGTTTATTTGAAATAAATGCTCCGACTTTGACTAATTACTCAATCTTCTTCTTCATTTCTTCAGGTCTGCAAAGACGGTGCGTGGGTTGAGAACAAAGGAGCCCTCCTAACGTTCCACTACAGAGAGACTCCGGTGGCGAAGCGCGCGGCGCTGGCCGAACAAGCGAGGAAGCTTATCATGGCGTCAGGGTTCACGCCCGCGCCTGCGCATTGTGCGCTTGAAGCTCGCCCGCCTGTTGAGTGGGACAAGGGTACGTACTTTAAGCCAAATTTTAATTTGTGACAGGCGAAGACAAGCTTATGTAATTACTTATTAAAAACCTGGTTATTTTTAATAAAGGATAAAAAAAAAGTTTAGAACTGCAGTGCTATTCTGTACAAATCTCACCGTGAAAACCTAGGTGAAGTGAGTTGTCATTCTACCTTATGTTAGGGATTGACACTATTAACAGCTCACTCCACGCTCACTTCACCTAAGTTTTCACGGTGAGATTTGTACAGAATAGCACTGCTGGTAACCTAATTGTTCGTAGGATTCCTGAATACGATTTTTTTTTTTTGGAGGAATTATGTGATTTGTTCTTTATCCCTAGCCTAGCTCTCGCCTTGTTTTTAATTAAGCTCCAAGAAGGCATGAGTCCTATGAATGATTAAAAACGTAAATGAGTCCCAGCAGTGGGAACACTATAGGCTGATTATTTTGTCAAAGAAGTCACTGTTATTAGTTACTAACTTGAATTCTTAACTAATTTGAAGGTATTTTTATTTACAGGTCGTGCATCCATTTACATCTTGAGAACGGCTTTCGGCTTGGACTGGAGTGAAAGGATTAGGATTATCTACGCTGGTGATGATGTCACCGATGAAGACGCCATGTTGGTAAGTACCTACCTACCGTTAACAAAAACACTGTTTCTATGTTACAAAAATCTTTGGCTACCGATATTTTAGGTTGAGAATCTTAATGATTCTGGTAGGACTCGGAAGTCAATGACATGGATGATTTCTAATTTTTTTTTTTTTGTATAAAATTACTCTGGACACGTATATTTTTCTTTTTTTACTAAGTACCTATACATTGAGTTAAAATGTGGTATGACGTCACTCTCTGCTAGATTTTATACATAGTTTGTTATAGATGTGACGTAGTGAGCCCTCCTGAACTTGAATGCGTTTTGTCTAAGTCATTTTTTATTAATATGCTGCGCCCCGCAGTTTCACCCGCGTAGACCGGGGAAAAAGCGGGACTGTGTTAATCCAGGGTATAAGCTATCTACATACCAAATTTCAGCCAAATCGGTCAAGCCGTTTGAGCGTGAAGAAGCAACAAACATACAAACACACACTCACAAACTTTCGCCTTACTAATATTAGTGTGATAAAGCAAAACAGGACGTGTCTAATATTTTTTTATTATCTGACTGACAGACTTAATAGATTTTTTTTTTTTTTACCCAGGAAACATCCCTATTATTTGGACGATTTCAATTAAGTATACCAACCAGTTTATGAGCACTATAGGTATCTATCTCTTAATGAAATTACCTTCCAGGCCCTGAAAGGTATGGCAGCTACATTCCGCATCGCGTCATCGGCCATCACGAAGACATCTGCAGAGCGGCGGCTGTCGTCCACTGACTCGGTGCTCGCCATGCTGAAGTGGGTGGAGCGACACTTCTCGCGCCGCAAGCCGCGCGCCAACTCGCTCACATACAAGAGCGCTAGAAAGGCTCGTGAAACCATGCAGATGCACATGTCGTATCAGATGCCTGCGAAGACCTCCCCGCGACACACCCCTCCCTGCACGCCCGAAAAAAACTCCAGCGGATCAGAGTCTAGTTAAACTGTACTCCTATCTTATAAAGTCTGTGTATTGATGTACTAGAAGCGGTATTCCGATCGAACGTTGTTTAACACCGGAGAAAAGTTCATCATAACTTCTGCATGTAGCGCATCTAGTAGGTACCATCGCGAACCCGCGGTGAATAACTTTTCAACCTTATTACTATGGTAATAAGGTTGAATGTCCGCGATGGTACATCGACGTTGCTTATCCTATCAGTGTACATAGTACTTATGCGTCGTGTTATTTAATTCCATAGATAGTCGTTAATTTCTCATAATCATTTAATGATTTATTCCAATATTGTTTTATTACGTTCAAATATCAAAGCTGAGGCTTCATTATTCCATTTAAAAATTATGTTCTTATTTACCTTGAACAATTTTATAGTTTTGAGTTTCGATAAAATGTTTATATATACAAGTCCTGTATCTTGCCAAATATATTTCAGATGTTTTTGAAATTTTTTCTTAAAATATCGTGATGTGTGAAGTGAATGTTCACACTTCTCGATCATAATTATATACATTGCAACAACAACAGAGTTAGTCAGTATTTAAAACTAAATCGTTCCTGCAGCTTTAAACTTTAGGACATAAAAACGACGCACTTTTCTATATCTCTAAAATACATAATGATCAAATTGAGCTTATTCAGAGTTATACACTGAGATCATAATTTAGTAAAACTGACTGAATAGTATTTTTAAATTATTTGTCTAAATTATACTCTTGGGGACCTGACATTAACTTGGAAATAATTCGATGTTATTAAAGTTTCATATAAAATGGGCGCCCTTGCATAAACAATGTTACATTTCGCCTAGTGTAGAGCTCCACCCGTATCGTGTAGCGTAACGTTGCATGCCATTTAGTTTTACAAGTTATTTATGTGATAGATTAGTGATAATTTGTTTGTAAGGCTAAGTAATGATTATATTTAATCATACGTAAGTAAATATGAGATTAGTGCACAACTTTACTCTGAGCGCACGATCTGTAGTGATTCAATGAATTTGTCCAAGTTTCGGTATGTAATTGTGAAACAATAAGCATTTTATTATGATGTATAATGTGTTTTATAGAATTGTATAGACATATTCACAAATATCAATCAAAATAAGTGTATTAAATGCACTAAATCTTATCAGAAATGTGAAAGTTGACTTAGAATTTCGTCGTATCAAAAAACTGAAATATTCAACTGACATGGAAATTTCCGAGATATTGTAAATAATGTAATACATAAAGAAAGTGTTTATAATATTGTACTAGTCTAGATAGTATATATGCCAATCTGCTGTAGTGACAGAACACGCACTGAAATGTCTCGAATTTCTGTATTTTAAGATACATGATGTTTTTAAGGATTCCAATAAAAATTTCAGGAGACGGAAAATATTTTTTTAATTGATAATATATACAAAAACGTTCATCTACAATCTTAATAAGAAGTACTGACTCAAGTCAAACTTTATATAACTGGAATGTTTACATTGTGCCATATACCATAATATACGCGTAAGTGTATCCAAAAGAACCGAACATAGTCAACATCGATGTCGTAATTCCGTAATTTATTATCCGTTGAATAAATACAATTAGTTACAGTCAAGAGTGATCCACTTAATTAAACATTTATTCACAATTAATAACACTAAAGAGTCTGTATATCACGTGTAAATGCCTAGACGTTACTGTGCGACACGACGAGCCATGACAGTATGAAGTAGAACAGGCAGATGGGGTAGACAGCAAGTGCCTTCTTGCCTTCAGGCTGACTGTCTCCGAGGAACTTGGTCGCGGCTGGAAACATAAATAATACGGGTGATTAGCTCTTGAACTACTTGAGTGAGCGTACCCAGAGCGTTAAAATAGGTGAACATATTAGTGACGAACGAACAGTCTCATATGGCGTCCCTCAAGGAAGCGTGTTGGGTCCCACTTTGTTCCTTATGTATCAGGGACCGAAAACCTTTATGAATTACGGTACAGGTATCGAAGAATTTTGGTTACCTCTACGGTTAAGGTAACCGCTATCTGGGTAACCCAAGAAGAAGAAACATGTTACCGTTTTAATACCGGTTACCTAAAAATGACCTTGATTACGAGAAAGAAACAGAATATCGCAATGCCGGCAATTTGTTGGCATTAGAAAATGCATTAGCAGGGAGACCGTCATGCGTGCTGTACCTACCAGTACTGTTTACGTGTTTTTAGTGCGCCTTTTTGCGGAGTAGGTATTTGAGTTGAAGCTTGAAGTAAAAAAAAGGAAATGAACAATGGTAAGTAAGATAATATTAAGTACCTACATTGTAAATTGGTAAAATACCATTTGTTAATCTTTTTCCCTCATCATAGAAATTAACTCGGTATGCCGAAGTCACGTGTACCTAAGATAGAGGTAATTTTCATTTCGGTACCCGGTATTAATATAGGTTGTACCTATTCAGTTTTTAAGAATTAAGGTAACCTTTGAAAATACCTGTAAAAAAAATAAAGGTTGTAACCGAAAAATACCGGTAATGATCGTACCGGTAGGCATGCTCACACTTCCCAAAGGTAGGATCATAACATTTGCTGATGACACAGCGCTCCTCTTTAGCGCTGATACATGGGACGAAGTTTTTTCTTACGCGCAATCGGGCTTTAACACTGCGTCAAATTGGTTACGCAGTAATGTTCTTACACTCAACGCGGAAAAACCCAATTATATGACCTTCTCTTTTAGAGCAAATGGTAACGTCCTAAACTCCTCAGCGCCCTATACAATAATAACGCACAATTGTCCAAAACCACACGATAACAATATGTGTACCTGCACTCACCTTCGCAGCACTAGATACCTACGTTAAGTATTTGGGAGTTATAATTGATGGAACCCTTAGATTCCAGGAACACATTGATACACTTAAAACCAGGTTACGCAAGCTAATATACATTTTCAAAAACTTGAGACGAGTAGCGAGTATGACAAGTTAAAGAAATCAGTATACTTTGCCCTTGCTCAGTCATTGTTAACCTATTGTATCTCTGTTTGGGGAGGTGCTCCGAAAACAACAATTATTGATTTGGAGAGAGCCCAGAGAGCTATCTTGAAAGTGTCCTCATTCCTGCCTTACCGCTATCCCACAGAGCTCTTATACAAGGAGGCTAAAGTTTTGACGGTGTGTCAACTTTTTATCCTTAACATCATATTAAAGCAGCACTCATTACCTATCATCCCACGGCTACACATAGAAAAAGATGGTACACCCCCGTAGACCGCCGTTTAACACATCAATCTACTACCCAGTTTTCAAAGCGGTTCTTTTGCCACCTAGGTGGTTTTCTATACAACAAAATACTCAAAATGTCACCTATAGTTAACCTCACTAAAACTATGTGCAAAAAGAAAGTTACTGCCTTACTACAACAACTTAATTATGAGAATACTGAAAACTTACCACTATGGTATAATATCGCAGCTATAGCAATAACCTCACTAAATACTAATTTATGTACATCATTATTCAAAGTCTTAAAAAATGCGCCTATAACACATACACACACCCACACGTCACTAGCATGGACCAACACCACTCCACACACACACATATACACATACACACACACCCCCACACTTCCACACACAAATAACTTAATTAACAAAAGTTTAGTTTATAAGTATAGTTTAAAATTTTCCACTTGAGCCACCTTATTTTTATAATGTTGTTTTTTTTTTATCTTTTAGATTTCTGTCAGTGTACAAGTACATACAAAAATTAAAGGTATCATTTTGTAAAAGGGCGGAGACCTGAGGGCCAATTCTCGTAATTAAAAACGTTCAAATTCCAAGTCGCAATGTCAGCCAGCGACAATCAAATGTCAAAAATGTAGGCAAACTCTATACAATTTTGACAGATTGAGACTGAGATGAGATTGCGAACGTTGTTATAAAAATACGGGAATTGCCCCTCTGGTGTCCTGAAAAACAGGCCTAGAGCCTAGTTTAGGCACCAGTCTCCCACAATATTGAAATGTTATATTCATGGTGTATTGTGTACGTGTTTATTCTATAATATTGTGGTGAGAAATAAATATTATCTTACCTTTGAAATAAGATTAGATATTTAATTAAACCTTTTTTACAGTTCGTTCAACCGATTTTGACTTCTATTGCGTAAGTGGTATGATAAATGGCAGCTGCAGTAGTGTGACTGACACTGGCATGGCCACCATGAGGGATTTTAATTTTGATAACATAAAAAATTTGTCGCTAATTAGTCGAAATTTGTCGCCAAATATCAGAATTTGTCGGTCACCGCTTCAAAAGTTATAAGGGTTCATATGTGGCAGATCTGGAGATCTGCTTGGCCACATTTATATCTCAAAAACTAGACCACCCAGCGGAGATCTGTTTCTTCCCAAATTTAGTCACTAATTAGTCGCAATTTTTCGCCAAGTCATAGATTTAGTCGAGTCTTAGTTTAGAAGATAATTATAATGAGTTCAATTTTTAAGTATAATCTAAGAGCTAGAACAAAGATTCTATCGTAAACTCTTTGATCTAGCTCTTGGACTATACTTAAAAATTGTACTCATTAGATCATTATTTGTAAAGTGCAAAAAGCACTGCCGTATTTCGATAACTTTGGTGTAAGTAAGAAGTCACCAAATTAATATTATAGGCACTTAAATAAAGACAACAAAGAAGAGTGAACCAATTGTTTTTTTTTCTGTTTTCTATAGCATTACTTCTGTTTTTGTATTTTCGCCATAGTAATTTGTATGGAGATTTCGGGCGTGAAAATTCAGAAAAATTCCGAACATTTTATGCAAAACAGAAGCAATGTTATGGAAAACAAAAAAAAATAGGTGATTAGAAAAAGTAGGTGATGGAAAAACAAGAAATTAGGCCAAAGTTACCAAAATAAAGCACGTCCTTTTTGCACGTTTTTAGTGAAATTATTATTTTAACAATCATCTACAATACAAGGTTTATCCTCAATTCGATTTTTTTAGTGACTGGTGAAACTTGAGCTAGCCAGACTTTTTTTTTTTTTTTTTTTTCGTGTCTACCTACTTTAAGTTTTCTATATAAACTTAACCAAACCCCATAAACACAATTTCCTAGAGCCGACCCTTATGGAAGAAACTAACTTTCTCGAAGAATTTACCCGAGGAATACGAAGCCGAGCACGAGTCGTTAGTGCACTTTTCACGTTCAAAATTGACTTAAAACCATAAACAATCCTCCAAAGACAACTTGAACTTACCAAACGTGGCCCATATGAAGCCGACCATGGATAAGACCAGCCTCAGGAAGAAGAGGAAGGTGGTCTGCGTAGTGAAGAGTATCACGCGACATAGCACCAGAGATAACGCGACAGGGAACATGCAGTAGCCCAGCACGCATACCGACTGGAAGAATGAGCTGCAATAGAATTTGATAGATATTAATTCCTCTGTAAAGGAGCGACACATTAACAGTTGGCCTGCAGTTGGCAAGAAAAGCAACGACACAAAGAACATAATACAGGGTGTAATTTTAATCGTCTTTATCCTCTTGAACAACAGATTTATTTTTCGCGGTTTCAGGTTTGGTCCTATAGTAAAAGTTGTTCATAATGATGAGTACAATGTCTCCTTAAGAGGGTAAAGACGATTTAAATTATATCCTGCTTAAATACTGGACGGCCGGCGGACTGTAAATGTGTGGGGCTCTTAACCATACTCGTATCATGACAATTATCATACAGGCTGGCAGGGACATGACGCACAACCTGTTACCATGGATTCAGTACATGATTCTGGACAGCCTACGTTGAAAATTTCGTCAGTTATTAAAAAAAATACTGTTGTTCCATACATTTTGTCCACGTAGGTATTGCACTTAACACTTATGTAAGAAACAGCAGATTTTTTTCCTAATAACCGACGAAAAATTTCAACGCATGGTCGTCCAGAATCATGTACTGGATCATAACAGGTTATGCGTCGATGTCCCTGCCACACTGTATAACTGGCGAAATGTGGATGTTATTTATACACCAGTCACCACAGTAAAGGAATGCCATACCATTAACAAGTAAGTACATACTTTTCAAGGGATAATTTTCGATTGTAGATAAGAAGTGCCTACTCTGTTCCTCAGGTTTATCATGAAACGACATTTCCACATAGTTATTTTTAACATGTTTTCACCTGTATTTTAAAAGGACCTGTACAGGTCTCATACAATAACATAAAAAACTAAAAAAAGGCATTCAAATTCATTCTGATAATGAACAAATTGGCTTGAAAAAAAATATCTGCCTGTTTACAAAGCATTCTTAAATTCATATTAACCATGAATACATTTTATGTACAGGCAACAGCACATCAAGTTATACCAAACTGTCAATTTTCTCCAAATGATTTTAAACCTTAAAATGCTGATGGTTAAGTTCAAAAACATTTGACAGTTTGTGGTAACTTGACCTGCTGCTACTGTGTACCTAATGGTTACACAATAGAAACGTAATTGTACGTAATGATGAGGATTTTCTAAAATGACGTTCACTAGGTGGCAGCACTGAGACGTCAGGTGCGCCCCCCGTCCCCAGGTCAGGTGGTACTTGTCAAAACGCCTGTATTTCTTTAATCGTGACTGAATGATGAACGAATGATCAAGGTCAACATATGTTTTATATTCATTGTCGAAATGGAAGACTTCTTGTCAAAGTGGCGCCAACTGGTGGCGTGAATTTTCATGAAAACCTTCATTGTACGACCGTTTTATTGTTTATTTTACTGCTTTGCTACTGTATTAAAAATGCAGTCATAGGTAACCAACATATTTGCACAACTTGTGTGCATGACATTTTGCTAATGATGCTCCATTGATATTGCATTTTTTTCCAAGTGTTTTTGTTGATTAATAAAATATAATTCTACTATAGTTAGAACTCCAAACTGTTACCATCATCTATCTAGCCTTTTTACCAACTAGATTAGGGTCGGCTTCCAGTCTAACTGGATGCAGCTGGTCCAGTATTATACCTGACTTTCGGGTTTCTGACGACCCGTGACGACTGGACGGTTAAATAACCACGAATGGCAGCTGGGACCAAATGCTTAACGTGCTTTCCGAAACACGGAGGAGTGTCGGTACATAAATATGGTCATGGTCACCAACCACCGACCGACGGAAGCAAGCGTAGCTTAAACTGATCGACCTAGATGACCAGCTGTTATTACTTAGCCTGGAGCTCTCATACCATAAAACATATTTATGCCTACATGAAGTTGATTTCAAAGCATTTTGTTACTTTTGCAGATACTTGGTATGAGTTATTGACTTTGAACTAAGTACCCATTGAAAACGCCCATGTGTGACGTGAATACCATACGCCATTTGCTAGATATTATCAAGCATCCAATAGTTCAAAACCTATTATGATATGCCCTAAATCGTTTACGCAGCCGCGTCGTCTCTACTGCGTTTCAGGTTTCGATTCAACCTGTGTTTTTATGATCTGTGGATTCAAACAATATTCAGTGGTGTAAGTATTGCGGTGAACAACTCGACACTTCACATAGAACATTAAAATAAATAAATATTTTTTCTTCGATTTTCGAAATTGCACCTACCGTTTGTCCCTACTTCACCCAAAGGTTCTGGCAGAAAATGCCTATGGCATTAAGTCCGCCTCTATTTATTTGCGTACTTGAAGTATTAATTAAATAAAACTATTTAAAAACAAACTCACATGTTCCCACCAAGCAGTTTAGAGTTAATTGTGACAACTGCAGCTCCTATCCAGACTAGTACAAATACTTCGGCAAACTCCGGCCCGCCATCATTGGTGTTGTCGGCTACTTCCGTGCCCTGCAGGATTGTGGCCATCAGGGTGCAGAGCAGCAGGGGGCCCCATAGATCCCCTGGAAACATTGGAAAATGAATTGTAAATCGATATCAGTAAGGCACATTCTATTTTGCACGTAAAATATAAGTTTGCAAATATGTTTCTTGCTCTGGTTCTGGAAGGAACTGTTAGGTTTTAGTCACTAGGAATCCGAGAAAACACTCCGTTCACCCAGAGCCAGCAGAGAGGATATCCTCAGAGCAAAAAAAGGGGTTTGTAGAAAAGAACCTAAACAATAGCAATATGAAGTGTTTATTTAAGAAATATTTTCACATAAAGCAGGAGAAAATAAGCAACATTAAATATCTATGATTGCATTGAAAATCACTTCGCTAATCAAAAAATCTTATCTAATGAGAAATACTCATTACCTACGCCTGATCAGACTGATAATCGTTGATAACAATCTAGCATTAAAAACCAATAACACTTTAATTTTCTACATACTTAATCATTTTTAAAAGTTTCTATGAAAAAGATCTACTCAATGTTATTAAAACAAAACCTTTTCTTTTGCTATAAAAATTAATTAAAAAGATAATTAAATTAAATCTAAGTAATATTATTATCATTTTATAAACTTATGTAAAAAATATTTAAAAAAAAACTACTCACATTCTTTTAATAAACTAGACTTCTCTCTAGGGATTAATACATGGTAAAACTTATTTCCCACTGCTCTCAGATCTCGTAGCTAAAATTAATAAATTATAAACATTAATGTTTGTTAAAATTACTATTTTAAAATAAAAAGTCAGCCGCTAAAGAAGAATAGATTTATATTTTTCTAAATCTATCACATAGACTGCCAGACAACAGACACAATAGAAAATCACCAGTCACCGTGTGTCCACAGTAGCAGTCAATGACTTAAGGCGCGGCATTACTACGATTTTAAACGGCACACAACCGCGTAATCTATTGTCACCATTAGCTTGAAATAAGGTTGACAATTGAAAATAATATTTGTGTTGCCGAGATGTGACTACGCTGCGAATGTGCATTTATTTTCCGAGTTTTCTTTAGATTATTCAGAATATAGGTACACAATAAATTAAATAATTGTCCGGTTAAAGTTTAAAAAAAATGCTAATTCTATTAAATTCTTTAAAAAAAGAATGTCGTTATCGCTGAAAATACACAGATGTTCGACGCCAGTTTTTTTTTTTTTGTGGACCAACTTCCAAATTTTTTATTGGGAATTTCAAACTATTTTTTAATATTCTATTTGGTTAAAATTTTTCATTAAACCCTTCTCTGTCCACTGTATTTTTTGCATCTGATAGTTTCATTGCGTTACGTCATACTCGACAATCCAAGTAACCAATTTTTGTGAATATTGAGCAGTTGAACTGATACCGCACCCTTAAGTAGGAGTTTGAGTTTGCTAGTAGTTACTTGATTCAACTGGTAGGATCCTGGCTGATCACATAATGATTACAACAATAATCTTAACAGAAGGCTACAGTACGACAACGTTTCCATCGATTTTTTTTCGGAAAAACTGAACTTTGCCGAATTAAATGTGACTAGTCCAATAAGGGAGTTCACTCATCCTCCATAACGGAATTAGTGCGTCAATCTATAATAATTTTAGTGGGAAAATAAATCAATTTCTATTGGTCAACAGTCACAATCATTTTATTTGCTTTATTTTGGTTTTTCTAAAAATAAATGATGGAACCTTTAAATTTTGTTGTAATGTATTTATAAGTCGTACAATCAATGAAGGCACAATCAAATGGCTTAACCCCAGTGCGCATGGGCGTAATAAAATCGCGGCGGGATTTTCAACGCTCTGCTTAGCGCCGAGAGTGCAAAATCCAACAGTGTGTTTTTCGACGCTCTAGAATGTACTCTGTTATTGTTAAGTTGGATTCTCATCGCTCGGCTCAACAACGAGAGTTGAAAATCCAGTGCGCTATAAAATCCCGCCGCGATTTTATTACGCCCGTGCGAGCGGGGGTTAACTGGCATTGTGAGTGTGATCACTGACCAGTGGTTGTCAGTTAGGTACAGTCCATTTACATTGGCAAAGAACTGAAGTTTTCATAGAAGCCAGCTTTATAATTATTATTTATTTATTTTATTCACAATTATTATAAAAAATAATATACTCTACCAATTACCATGTTGGGAAAATTCATCCGGAATTGCATAATGTGGTTTCATTTTTTCAACCTTAACTATAAATGACCCTACAATTGGACTTTTAACTGTGTTCAGTAACTTGACCGTCCAAAGCAAAATAATGTTACCATATTTTATCACCGTCATTAATTATCATTTTTATTATGGTATAATCGAATATATTGTATTTCAATTAATACTGTAAGCACATCAAGGTAGTTTCCTTTTTTTGTCAGGAACTGTTATCTCTCCAACTGTCAAGTTACGGAATACAATTAAAAGTCCAAGAATAAGAGTGAATATTAAGAGATGTAATGAGATGATGATGATGATGTGATGTTGTGCGATGTGTGTGATATATTAGCCACTTGCCACATGAAAAGAACTACATCTTAACAACAAACAATAGCAACATTCCATTAGAGCAATCACAATCATCTGCTTACAAGTCAAATTAAAAACTACTCTGTACTCTTGAAGCTAAGGAACATAATTGCTTGGCATCACAGACAATAACAAGTTGATTTACACATGATTGTTTTAGAAGATTTATCCTGTATGAGAGTGTGCTGATGTGAAACATCACACACACAGCTATAATAGCTGTCATAGGTAGGTAATCTAATAATATGAATGGCTATAAGAGAAGACCAAAGAAACGATGGATGGACTGTGTGAAAGATGATAAGGCTAGAAAGTGGGTGATTATTGGGAGAAGTATGGAAGAAAAATATGTGTTGCGCCGACCTGTAATAAATTGGGATAAGGGCAGGAGAATGATGAATGGAAATCTAATCTTAGCAATGTGTCTTCAGAAGTATATAAGATTTTGAGTTAAGTAGTACACTATTTTGCAATTCTACACATTTTAACGTCATTACACTCTTCATTATTTGTCCAACTAATGTGCCTACAATGAATTGCTTCCTAATCTGGCTTCACGGTAAATACCTAATTTATTAGTTTCTAATAATGATATCTTTTGTGATTTTGATGAATTTTTAGTTTCTAATTCCACTGCATAAAGGTTTTTAATAGTATTATAAACATGTCTAATTCCAATACCAATAATGTTCATACTCATAATTTGGATACTTACAAAAGTGTCTTTGATAGGTTCATCAAGAGTGTTGAACTCCATACTGTTTCCAGATGGCACCCCCTGTGAGGGTATGTTCATCTCCCCCTCGACCACCCCGACGTCCCCTGCAGGGTACATCTAGATAACAATGAAAATGATATATAAATATATTTTTTTGAGGAATTGAGGATATAAAACCAGCTTGGAATCATTACCCGTGACTAATTAAATCATACTTGTTGGTTCAGAAGACATAGTGCATGAGTTTAAAGTAAAAAAAAATAATATAAAACATACACTAAACACGACTATCAACGTAGATCGTGTTAGAGCAGGATGATAACAGAGTAAAAGCCTATGACTCATAAAACTGAATTTTTGGCAACATATAAACAATAAACATCCTCTACAGTTTTGTGACTACATAATTAGCGATTAAATATCATTACGATTACAGTTTTGGTGACCAAATAACGATTATTTTGGGTGGAACTATCAGAATTTAGAACGAGAGTGAACTATGGAGTTTTATTGATTTTCATAGCATTAATAGACTATAAACTTACATCGTATTTTGTATCAAACGAGGTCATCTCTGATTTTAAGTCCGCACTATTTTAACACAATAAAATATGGATAAAATAAATAAACTCCAACACATCAAACACTCACGAAGATTTCTTTCAGTGACATTTATCAGTGGTCTTGCCACTGCATAAAATAAAATCAGCCAAAGCGTACGTTTGGAAACACTTCATTATTGTTTATATTAAAGTATAGCAATAATTGATTGAATAATTTTATTATAGGCTCTGGGGAAGGAGAAAACGATGTATAGGTTTCTCATCTCCAATTTTTTTTTTCACTAAGATTATAACAGCAACTTACTGTTATTATAACATCAAGGAACACATTTGGAGAAATTGTATCCGAACATATTGACCAAAAAGATTAATATCCAAAGAATGGTAAAAAAAAGTAAAATAACTGAAATTGACATTTGTCAAATTTGTCAACTTCATTGATTGTTGTTTTGTTGAATAAATTGTTATTTAGAAGAAAAAACATTTAGATTCACATACAGTGAAAATTACAGTAATCTAGCTTCTAAATAATAAAAATTATAAGCTTATAACTTAGTTCAATTTACAAAGGTATGCAAGTTTCGTGACATGAAAGTAACCGTTAAAAGTACGTATAACCTGTCATTTCAATCAACCTTCATTTCTATTTGGATGATAAATTGTATCCTATTTTCACGTAAATGTCAATTGTGTAGGTTGGACTGGCGTAGCGACTTGGCGGTGGGTAGCCAACGACGACAACTGCGGTATTTGTCGCATGCCCTTCGACAGCTGCTGCCCAGACTGCAAGCTTCCCGGGGACGACTGCCCTCTCGTCTGGGGCGCCTGCTCGCACTGCTTCCATATCCACTGCATCGTCAAGTGGCTGCACTCGCAACCCCAGCAGCAGTGTCCCATGTGCAGGCAAGACTGGAAGTTCAACAACAAGTAGATTGTCAAAACGTAAGTAAGTGAAGTGTACTTCATATAATAAGTATTGCATGTTCAGTATCGCATACCGATTAACAGCTAATAAAATTAAGTTTGTTAATAAACAAAAATTGTTTGTTGTGTGTTTGTTAGTTTGTTAAATGAAATGATACAAATAATAGGGAACCTTACTGCCAATTGAACCCCCCCCCCCCCCCCCCCCCCCCCCCCCCTTCAGCTCTACTGAGTCTACTGACATGACTAGATTTTAATAAAAAGGTTAAAGTTCTTATTAATTTTAAATAATTTTAATATGTACTAAATGCATTTAATGAGACAAAACCTGTAATGATAGTTTTGGTGATGATAACTAAATAAATAAATAATGTAAACAGAAAAACATGAAGTTTAGGCCTCTTCTGTCATCTATGTTACTACAGTGGCTGTTAAGAGAAATCTGGTGGGTTTACAATGTACTGATATAGTTATTTAGTGATAGCTGTTTGTCAGGAATGATCTGTAATAATGCATGATCAGTCAGTGAATCAATGTTGTGCCATTAGGTAGTATACGCAGGAACAAAGGCGTTCATTAATTCACTAAAATCAAATAATTTCACAAGCATGCACAAACCATTACAGGTTGTGTGGTGCTCATTTTAGAGCTGGAGACTATAATAATGAAGGATTTTTTACTTGATTGTAACATTAAAAGTATATTGTAAAGTAGTTCAATATCGCGAAGAGGCAAAACGGGGTGTAACTCCGCTGCCACGAGAAGTCACGGCACAGTGGACAGAGCTCCGGCGGGATCTCATGGCGACATGTAGAGTGTGACTGTCGTAACCCAGTGCTGGGCACGCCACAATGGCGGCGATAAGTCCCCTCTTTGAGGAGTGGTTGGAGAGGTGCCACGGCGTCCTCACGTTCTGCCTGACGTAGTTCCTCACCGGACACGGTATTTTGGGAGGTTCCTGTTCCGGATAAGGCGGGAGGAAACGCCCGGGTGTCACCAATGTGTGGATCGCCCGGACACGCTGGAGTGTAAGGTGGAGGTCTGCCCGGCTTGGGCGGGGCACCGCCGTGTCCTCGCGGAGGCGATCGGCGGCGGCGATCTCTCGCGTCCGAACCTGCTCCATGCCATGGTACAGAGCGAGAGTGCATGAGAAGCCGTCACTTCCTTCTGCGAAGCAGTAATGCTGGCGAAGGAGGAGGCGGAACGCATGAGGGAGAGGCAACCCTTGCCCCCTCACGAACCTAGTCGCCGCAGGAGACACCCTGGGCGTCGGGAATTGATAGCCGACTCCTGGCAACCGTAGGCGCGGGCTTGCGGACGGCGAGCAATGGGTAGCTCGCCGTCCGGTAAGGACCAGGCCCGAGTCGACGGCGTGTTGTGGACCTATATCCTTCTTAGTACCATAAGCACTCAGAGGTGGAGTTGCGACACAAGCCTGTTATACCATAACATCTATAGGTAAACTTGGCTCTCCCAATGGTTTGCGGGACGCAGGCGGGGGTGCGCTCAACCTTCGGGAGGGCCAAACTTACGGCGGTTTACCTATTTATCTGTATCAGTGGCCAGTGCCACGTATGTAATGTGAAATGCCGGCTATTTAGTTATTTATTTTCTAAACACTATTGTACACCATATAAAACAAAAAGGACAAACAAATTATTATCTAAAACCTTATTTAATACCATACATACATCATAAAAAAAAAATATCTAAATACGCCTTCTTCCCACGGGAGAAATAAAATATCAATTAAATATTATTAACATACTACAAGACAGCAAAACAAAAAGCGGCCAAGTGCGAGTCGGACTCGCTCACTAAGGGTTCCATACCAATACAACCGTACAATATTTAACACTAAATTTTTTTTAAACATGTTTCTTGTATGGGAACCCCCTTTAATTTTAAACTTTATGCTATTTTTATTATTTATTGTTATAGTGGTCATAGTGGTGGAGCTCGTGGCTAAGTAATTACAGCCGCACGGGTCGATCCATCAGGTTAAGCTACGCTTGCCGGGGTTGGTCCGTGGATGGGTGACCATCTTTACATACCGAGACTCCTCCGTGCCTCGGAAAGCACGTTAAGCCGTTGGTCCCGGCTGTCATTCGTGAATCTTTGACAGTCGTTACGGGTCGTCAGAAGCCCGAAAGTCTGACAACCAGTCTTACCAAGGGGTATTGTATTACCCAGTTACTGGGTTGTGGAGGTCAGATAGGCAGTCGCTCCATGTAAAATACTGGTATTCAGCTGCATCCGGTTAGACTGGAAGCCGACCCCAACAAAGTTGGGAAAAGGCTAGGCAGAGGCAGAGTGGTCATAGTGGTACCTGCATACTAAAAATGTCTAGTGTCGGTAGACCTCCCTGCCGTCTGTCCGTCACAAGGCTGAATCTTTTGAACCATAATAGGTATATTATGGTTCAACAGATTCAGCCTTGTGACGGACTCAGCAATAAGGCAATAAGCAGCAATAAGGCAGTCTTAGCAATAAGGTCCCTTTGGAACTCTTTGGGTACGGCCGGAACCCTAAGAATTATGTATAATAAGTACATATTAGTAATGCTAATCTAAATTATCAGACCACTTTAATAGCATACATTAATATTAGGTATTAACATAACTAATTTTAAATATGATCAGCATTGTATTAATTTCAATTTTTATGACAGTTTTTGTGTGTCATCTTTGAAAGTTTTAGTAAATAATAGTCTTAGATAAAACTTATGTAACTACTAGATTTCTAACATAACTAATTTTGAGCATAAATAGGATTGAAGAATTTGCAATTCTGCACTATAAACTAACAGAATTAATGTACCTACTTAGGTATTAACTAACCTAACTCTCTGCCTAGCTTTTTCCCAACTATGTTGGGGTCGACTTCCAGTCTAACTGGATGCAGCTGAATACCAGTATTTTACATGGAGCGACTGCCTATCTGACCTCCACTACCCCTTGGTAAGACCGATTGTCAGACTTTCGGGCTTCTGACGACCCGTAACGACTGTTAAATATCCACGAATGACAGTCGGGACCAACGGCCGTGCTTTCCGAGGCACGGAGAAGTCTCGGTGTGTAAAGATGGAAACCCATCCACGGACCAACCCCGGCAAGCGTAGCTTAACGTGACGAATCGACCCGTGCGGCTGTTATTACTTAGCCACGAGCTCCTCTTTATTACTACTATCCAAACCATAGATATATGAAAGAAGGAGATATGCCCGGTAGTTGAAAATGTATCAGAACCCGATGTCGCTAGGTTGGCCCCACCACCGCGCCACTACTACACATGTAGTTCAATAAAAGCAATAGATACAAAGTCGCGCACACACTTGCAATTCATAAATCAGAACATACTACACAATCAATTATAAACCTTAACTCGTCACACACAGCGTGCATTTACCATGCACCGTACAACTTACTCACACAAAAACATCTGGCGCTATTATTGTGTTGTGCAAAAAGCAATTTATTTTACATATACGCTAGTGATTGACTAAATCGGAAAGTTATCGATACTTCCATTTATTACTGTACAAGAAAAATTTGGGGTCCTGAAAATAAAATAAAAAATGATATGTCCAGAAAGTATTATATATTTTAAATTAAAAAAAAATGTATATTAAAAAAAAAAACACGAATCAATAAATTAAAACAATCCGGTTAAGTTGGTTTAGGCCGTGAAACCATAGGAATTGTTGAACCCTGTTATGATGTGTTTACTCACTGACCTGTAAAGTGGAGGTATTTGTTCAGTACTTGACGTACTCTTAATTTTGGGATTGCCCATTCAAAAAGCCTGCGAGTTTTCTTTAGAGGCTGGAACATTTCTGCCTTAAAGTGAATTGAGCATATGGTGCTACATTTTGTTGGGAACCAGTTATGTGGCCTTCCTGTGGCATCAATCCATTATTTTTTTTGTATTTGTATCTTTTGGGAAGCTAAAAAGGTACTATAGGAACTTATTTATCATTTACATAATAAGTATCTTAAGCTATAGTCTATAGTCTAGGAACTAGTTGGCCGCTGAGACAGGGGTGAGGCGGCGGTTCGCAACGCACGTACTGAGTAATGCGCCCCCGCTCCTCCATCCCACCGCTCACATACCTAAGGCGCGATAAACTAGTTCCGCGCGGTCTATAATTCTTAACCTCACGATGAGTAAGCAGGTAGCACGACCGTTGGTTATGCATTTCTCAACTAGGTAAAATAATCAAAAACAGTAAAAAAGATTATTTTACATTCTCAAAGGTTTTCCAACCGTACTTAAACGTCATCTTTTCAAGTGTTCCAACCGGGCTAAAACGGTTGACAAATTGAAAAATAAACTATAATAGCAATATAATATTCGTTGGGCAATCGACATTATTATCGATAGCCTACTTTAGTGGATCTTAACCTCATCACTATCTCGCCGCAAGACACAGCGGCTGTACTATGCGACGCTCCGCGTAAATAAAGTATCGTTTTGTTATTTTTACATTGCTTGTCCAGTCGCTTAGCGACATACTTAAGGTAGTGGTTAAGGAGCAATGTATTTGCTGCAAAAATAGTACAGCCGCTGCGATATTTGAAAACAAAAATAACGTAGTAAAATCAAGAAATATTTTACGATTTGTTGTTTTTTATGATTTTAAAGATAAATACAGTAAAATACTTTTAATTACATATGGTAAGTGATTCCGTGAGATACGAAGTTTTTAATATCACTTCGGTTTTTGCAGGAAACCACTGAAGAACACGGCATTTTTATAATTTATCGTGACCACGGTCGAAAGCGTACTAGTTCGCGGAGACGGCCATTTGGCGAGTAAAGGCACAGCGTGCGCATAACGCGTGGACACAAACACGCCCCCATGCCACTTCTCCTGTTTTTTATATTTCTATGATCCAAACTCTATCAACCACTAATATTAAAGGCAAAAGTCATCTTGTTGTTTGTTCATACTTGTATTTTAAATGGTGTGCATAATAATGAGTATTCTATTCTTCACCAATTTTGATAAAATATGGTATGGAGGTAGCCAACACCATGGCTTTACACATAGGCTACATTTTACCCCGGTCTACGCGGATGAAACCGCGGGGCGCAGCTAGTAACATTATAAATGCAAAAGTGACGTGAGTGTTACGCTTTCACGCTAAAACGGTTGAACGGATTTGGATGAAATTTGGCACATGGATAGAGCATGACCTAGGACACTTGTTATCCGGGCAGTACGTTCCCGTGGGACAATTACTGACTTCCACGCGGGCGAAGCCGCAGGGAAAAGCTCGTAATCATATAATAAAATAATGACATCATTAGTTCATCACATTAACAATTTTAGTGCCTTATTAAAATACTCAATACTCAATCATTTAAATCTTGAAAACGATTTTTTTTTTCACATACTTTATACCTACTTTGACAAGTCATTCTACTACTCATAGCAGGCATAGCTGCTTTGATATCTATGCAATAATTAAATATTTAAAAACATAACATTAAAATAATTCAAACAGCTCATACAGTAGTCCTTAAATCGGACAATATACATAATGGGTCGGGTGGGTATGTTGTAATTTAGCCTACAAGTGTTTTGTGTTAGTACCTACATGACAACAGCTCTGCCAACCCAAATACTTATAAACAACAACTGCAGTGTAACATTTTGATTGGCGGGAAACAATAGGTCAGAAAGTGCTTTCGACATCACCAACAATAGCCATGTCGTGTGCGCCGCGGACCGGTAGCCACTGTTGCATTCATTCTCATAGTAAACAATCACTTTTACATTATTAAAAGTGTGGGTCAACTCATTGTTAGGCCGTGTGGTACCTACTGCACAAACTACACAACACGCAACAGCTATGGCAAAGCTACGAACAAAGTAATTTTCAAGTCGGGAGGTAATTATTACAAAGTTTTGTACGCCTGTTCGACGTAGCGTTTTGTCGTCGGAGCGACGTATAGCGGTGAGCCGGCACGCCGGTGGCCGCCGCAAGGAGGCAGGCAGGCAGTGAGTGCCGCGCGCTCGCGGGGACGGACGTGTTGCCCTGCGTACTGAGCGCTCTCGTGTGTGTGACTTACGTGCTGTGTTAACGTGCTCCTTCTACTATAGTACGCATATTATAGTATTGTTCGAGTAACGCTTCCTTCAAGCATGCTGATGGTACAGACTAACGCACAACCGATGAAGAACAGCAAGATCAAAGGACCACCGCCAGTGCCTCCGCGGCCCAACCAGAGCGTGGTGGCGGAGGCACTGGCAAAAACGAGGAAGGCCGTGGCGGACTCTAAGGCTAGCTTTACGAAATCGCGTGCCTTCTCCAAACAAGAAAACCACTACACATCAAAATCTAAAACTTTGGATAGAGCTAATACTCTCAGTGAATCAACAGTATCACCCAAACAAAACGGATTAGCACGGGTTAAGTCGTTCATCAGGGATGTGATCAGTGACAGAAGTTCTTCGTCTGATGAAAGAAAATCTAGCGGTCAAAACTCCCGAAGAAGCTCTAGCGACAGTAGTTCTATTCCAACTCCGACATCGAATAAAAAGTCAAATGAATCGCTCAACTCTAAAGCAGTCAAAACATGCAGACAAATATTAGTAAGGTCGCTCTCAACATCGAACAAGTTGGATCAAGATGCAAAATGTAAAGTATCAAAGTCCTCTAGTTTTGCAGAGAAGACTCTACCTTTACGAAAAGCACCTCCGCCACCGTTGTCTCCTAAACCTAAGTTAAAACCAATGAAGCCCTTGCCTGTAAATAAAAGCCCTGTACGTAGCAATAAATCTAAGATCTCACCGGATATAAGCCCGTATTCATCCCCTTTAGATGCTAAGCCACCACAGAGTCCAGTGTCAGAAGCGCCATACGCGTCAGTGGAGGAAGTTCAGGAGTTTGATGACAGGTTGCGGAACAGTCCAACGAAACAAATCAGTACCCCACAGGCTAAACAAACCGAACCAGGAAGTCCAAAAGTTGACGATAATGTAAATAAAAATAACGACTCGTTGGAAAGAAAAACATCGCGAGTCACAGAAATGTTAATTTCAGAGATCATAGCTAGTAGAAACAATAATAAAGAGAAAGATGAAGCACACACTGTGATAGATAAAGGGAAAGATTCTGGGAACATGACTAACGGCAATGACACTGCGGAGATGGAAATGATGAAGGACATGAACAACCACGAGATGTTAATATACGAATTGCAGACAATGCGCTCGCAATCCAATGTGCCGGAAACTTTGGACACCCCTGAGTATGCAGAAACAAATGGACAGTGTGATTCTGAGGACTCTGAACAGAACTACGCCATGTCTTCAGTGACGAGCGGCAATACGGACGATGATCAGGCTTATGCGTACATACTCGATGATGACCTTAAGTCTAGGTGGGTTCTCAAGAATTCATAAATTAACTTAATATTTCTTATCGTATGAATAAATCGTTACAATGTAATTCTCTTCCGTGGTTCGGGCATGTTGTGGTTTTGTGTTAAAAGGTCATACGATTAAACCCGGTTATGAACGCTGATAGACTCGTCAATACTGAGCACAATTTCTAGGTCGTTAAAATGACGAAGTAAACCTGAAAGTAGTTGACGTCTTTAGTTATTTACAATGGTGGTAATTGCTTTTGAATAAGCTCTATGCGGTTTAATTATTTTTAGATTGAATTAACTGTAAACGAATGAAGATGATTCATAGCATGTTTTGGTATACTATTTCAAGGTTATGACTCTATTAATAAACAATAACCATCCGCTGCTTGTCTCTCGAAAGTCTCCAAAAAGTAAATTATACTCATAGTCGTGAAACTTATATACTTTTCTATCATCAATGTCATCACACATTTTTACGTCTTTCGATCCCGCAATCCTTTTAAAAATTCTAAGAAAGAACAGCACTTCCTAATAAGTACTATTTTGTGGGCAGACTTCGTAAGCAGTTCCGCGCGATCAGCACCATGTCCCTGCAAGGTCTACCGCCTCTCCCGAAGAGTCTCAGCGGCTTCGCAGAGGGCGAGCCCGACCTGCAGGACACACCTTCGCCGCCTTCGGACAAACCACCCACAGATCTCGACTCACAACTCGCTTATCTCAAGAAAGAAATGGTATGTTGAACTTATTTATATCTTTTCTAAACCCTTTAGGACACAAAAGACCACTTAAAGTTTAGATGGATCCGTTGTGGTAGCCCGCGAAATTCAATTCCTCTTGCGTTTTTTGCAATTTGCCGTGGTTTGGTCTGATATCCGAAATCAGACCAAACCACGTCAAATCTAACTATACTTATCTAAGATGTATTGATGATTTCTATGGTTAAAACTATGTAAATACATATTTCTTATTGTCGCGAATCATATTTTGATCGAGATACAACCTTACTGACCTGCAAATTGCAAAAAACGCAAGAAAATTTAATTTTCGCGGGCTACAGCGGATCAACCTTAATGCATCCTATATATTTTCCCCTATTATTGTTACCAATTTAATCATTATTAATCACGACGCTAACAGTAATTAAATCAAAAACTTTACCCTTTTTCTTTATACCTACACGATGTTTACGGTTTCATAAACAGCACGTTGTAAGCCATAAAGTTTACGAACGGAAAACTTGTGATGTTCCACAATTCCTGGTTTCTTGTTATTTTATTTTAAACAACAACGTTATAAAATTTCCTTTTTTGGTTGTTGAACGGCTATGAGTGTGATGAAAGGAAAAATGTTGGCTTTGCATTCCATCGCTAAATAAGGATACTTGTTTTGATCATACCGGAATTACGAAAGTTTATCGAGAGTCGAACCGAACCACAGTATTAATGACAGCAATTTTATAGAAACTAGGAGTAGTGACACCGAAAATAGACTAGCTCCCCAGTGCTCAATACAAACATCGAAACATGGAATAAATAATGTACACACAGCAGACACGAGCGCAGTTTAAAAAACAGATGTTGCTCATACATTTGGAGTTATCGGCCGTGTGCCGTACGCTATGTACGGAGAGACGTGTATGTTCCCTTTACTTGGCCTTACGAGTGGGTTTGGCAATATAGGAAATTGAAAATCAGGACACCTATCGACACTTTTTATTGCTCATAATCAAACGAGCCATGAAATTCATATCAAATTGGGCCAGAGATACTTACAACTAATGGGCCGATTTAGATAGTATAATGGCTTATCTAAGTCGCGTGTACATAATGAAAACAATTGATTCCGTGTAATGCCACGATCAATATTGTGTTAATGAGTGTTTGTTTGTTATGCACTATTTGATTAAGAAGTTCCTTGGAATTGACCACTTCATTGCAACATCGAAGACCACATAAAATATATGTGTCATTTTCGTTTCCATATTCATCTTTTGTTTGTATGAGGGTCTTATAAATCCAAAACTATCTTCCCGCTAGTCATCGGACGGAAATGCCATACCTGTTACACTTTATAAACTATGTGAAACCCCACTCGTGTCACCCAGAGTAATTGCAGAAGTTAAACTGACATTTATTGGCTTAATCTAACCACAAAGGCTGCAAAATTTACCAAAATCGTTGTAAACAAATTAAATGAAAACTTTCAAGAAACACTTGACATGGAAGTCATAGATAATGGCGTATCATTGTCGCATTGCACAGCACTCGGTGCATAACGCAAAAACTCGTAATATATAGCTTTACTATCAAGTACATATACCCAAGTATATGTTGTGTCATAGACTACAGGCTTGACAATGAGAAAGGTCTCACTGAGACAATTCTCGTTAGGTGTGACGTAGTAGGACACATTTAGTTGAATGTCTGCGTGATATTGTTTGTTGCGTCCTTATAGGTCTTCCTAAACGGCAATCGATCCGATTCCTTCTTTATGTCACGTCTGTTTTACCTACGTAATACGTAATCATATTTTCAAGTTGTAGAACGCTAGGATGGTTTCATCTGGTTTTGTATTGATCAACTTGTTCATCAGGTTTCCTATTATTTGGAATGCCTCCAGAAATGAAAATATGGTTATGGATAAAGACCGAATAAATTTCCATTTTCCATAAATCATTATCAGGATATTACGGTTGATGTTATCCATAATTATCTACGTTTCATTGTTGTAGTACAAAATAATAATTGTGTTACTAAAACATTGCTAGTTTTTGCGCTATCAAAGAGTAATTCTGGTATTTCACAAAGTAGACATAACATTAGACGTGTAGTAGATTCTTGAAGCAGTTGTAGCCGGTGTATTATAACGCTCTAATGGCAATTATCACTCGCTACAACCTTGAACAGCTCGTAATCATAATTATTTGCATCCCACACTTCACATTCACGCTGTAATATTATTATTGTTTATATCATACAAATTGCCAATAAAAACATAAGTAAAATAACTTTCTAAAAAGGCAAAGATATAACTTTCGCCAATAAAAGTATCGGAAAGTGTCAGGACTTGAGCGTTTCCCTTCACGTTCCCTTTATAACAATCTTAAGCTAGGGTGTCTTCGAAGTAATCGTTGTACCGGGTGTCATCTTGAATTTATCTTGTTCTTCTCGTATGTTTTTTTTTTTTTTTTTTTTTTTATGTTTGGACAATATCACACAATGTATAATAAGTTTAATAAGTTTAGTATATGTATAATAAGTTTAGTATTGTTGATTAATACCTACCTTATTGTAAGCTGTTTTATTATCGTTTTCGTTTTCCTGCTAATCTGAGCATAAAAGAAACGCGTATAACGTATCTGTTATTGTGGATTCGCCTGTCATAACTATATTGAATACTGTCCAGACTTTTTCAGTAACCTTGGCAAATATGAGCCTAACCTCCCTTTTTTTATTTTTATTTTTTTGTTCCGGGGCCGAAAATCCTTATGGATGTCCCCCGCCCTGGGGTGGGCGGAGGGGTCTGTCAGACTCTTACTGACTAAAAACCACCCCAGTGTTCCCTTTCCACACTTGGACCGAGGATCATGGGAACTTGTGCGCCTTCCACGATCCGCGGCTGGTGCCGGTTCGCCTTTGCGGGCCTCCTCAGGCCCAGGCCTCCCAGGCCAGGTGCGAATAGAAAAGAAAAGAAGAAAGAATTTATTTATGTTGCACCTTGTATACGTATTCCCATAAGCTAATTATACTTGTAGGACTTAGCGGAAGGGTGATATCACCGAGTAGTTCAGCGAACAGCGACATACCATTTACGATCAAGTCACGATCTGTGGAACCATCCACTAAACGCTTTACTTGTCGCTAAACTTTTTGAGGTAGATTAATACGGTTGCATAATGTTCGTCAGGTTGCTTTTCATGCACTATGCAGTTATAATCCTCGCACCTACCGAGCATATACTTAAATTAAAGAATCTACATTGCAGATTTTTCACCGGGGCTACTTGTATTTTGCCGCCTCGGTTTGGCTCATAATTTAGTATCGGTACTTGACCGATTTTGTATCAGCAAATGTTCCAACTTTTGAATATTCTCTTACAAAATTAATTGGAAATCAAATTAAATACAAATTGGAATATAAAGACTCTAAATTGATCATCTTCATTCAAAGTAGATTGACATAACCAGACGTAAGTCTCACGTAATATTTCGAATTTAATGAATATTGAATAGAAAACTCTTATGTTTTAAATGTAACTGCATTTATGTGATAGATCCGGTTTAACAACATACAAGCTTCGAGTTACGTGAATGTTGTAATCTCGTTTGCATTTATATGAATCTTCGTTAACATTTGCGTAGGTGAGAAGCACAAATTGTAACTGTCTGTCATTGTATGTGTATATTCAACAGTTTTTTTTTTTTTTGAGTTGCATGCGTAGGCGATTGTTTATTAACCTGCGTAGTTCTGTTAGTTAATAAAGTCTAATATGGCTTGTAGCAACACATTGAATTGAATATGTATACTTCTGAATCTATTGATGCAAATGATATGTTTAATATTGATCTGTCGATAGTGCATGCAGGTGGTTATATGGCAGCTGCACACACTTGTGTACTTAATCCAGTATGTTTCAAATGTTAAAGTTTCATATCTTATTTTTCTGGATCAGGCGCTGGTCCTACTCTTGATCGTTTAAGCTCCGAAGGCACTGGCTGACAGCTACAAGCAGGGAAACTTCTAATACAAATAATTACTGTGATGAAGTTAAAGAAAATCGCACTTCAAAATCAATAAGTCTTAGCAGCACCATTAACTTGTACCTTACGCGGTCCAGACACCTGATATTAAGTTGGACCGGTTTCTAAATCACGTTGCGATTCTTTTACGTGTGATTAAACACGCGCCTGCGCCGGTGTTGGCTGTCATGCGTTATGCCATATCCTTGTAAAGGCGATCGCTAGCGATAATGTTACCGGCAAAAAGTTTGCTGGCTGAAAAACTTTTTAATTCGAAGCGAATCGGGCTGGTCAAATGTTAACGACTTTTTTATGGGCATGCTAAAGGTGAAAGGTGGAATTGCAGAATAATGCTGATTAGACCCTCGTCTGCCAGTCAAGGAACTAGCTACTGCTATTGTTAAAAACTCTTTTCTGTATAAAGGTCCCACCCAGGTGACAAAGGACATAGCTGACCGCCACCCGTTCGACGTCCATTCATTTTGTTTCTGCTTGAGCAATCGAGAACAGTTCATAAAATGATATACAGAACACGTCATTGTATTGGCGTCAAAACGATCTCATTGTTATGTATTGTCATGACTGCCACTGCCATTTTCCTAAAGTTTTCCAAAACATTTCAAGGTTTTAACACTAAAATAGCGGAATATGAGTTGGTGGGAATTCCATCAATGGGGGAAGCATGTAGGTATGGAGTTTGCCTGCATTAGTGTATTTAATTAAGCTTATTGAAAGTAAATGGTCAATTGGCGAAATATTCTGAGTAGAATCAATGTTAACTCTTCAAGATACAAGTAGAAACATCATCACATCACAACAACATCACAAACAACATCTTCACATCTATTTTAGACATATTATGAAAGCTTGTTATCTGGACATCCGAAAGAGACAACGACTTTCTATGTCTTTGTACGACGTCGTCATCCCACGCAATTGTTTTAACACACCCATAAACAGTTTGATGTGCTTTTACTTTACAACTTAGGAACTAATAACATAATATAATTGCTCGTAAATTGACAGCTTGTCAGCTCATTTTAATTTATTTTTAATCAGATAAAGTCAAAAGTATACATTTTCCTAATCATGGGTAAGCATTTGGAGTGCATCCATCTCTCCACGCTACATAATTTGGACAGTAAAGCCGTGACGCTTTTAAAGAACTACTTAAAACGCCAATAAATCGTTTAACTAATAATGCCAATGTAATTTAATCGTAGCCTGGCGTCGCGATTGCCCCTCTAGACGCCTGTAGAATGTACTGGTGACGATTGATGTCTCCGCGGCGTTAACCCTCTACCCGCATTGTCTGTGACAGCTCCGCATCCGCGTTGGCAACCACAGCGCCAGGATGTTGAACCCCTACTACGAGAATAACTCGCCTAAATGACACGGGTTCATAATCGTTAGCATTTTCGTCACCATTTGTTTCAACAAGTAAAAAGCCTTCTTTTCTCTTTCAGTACCTCTTATTTCTGAATTTCCAACATTCATCGTCTTTTCCTTGACTTCGTTCCATCTTCGACATCCGTGCATGCAGTCAGCAATTCCTAATTATATCTACATAATATTTACTTACAGGAAGAATTTTTGAAATGGGGCTTTGTTTAATGCTCCTAAAGTTGCTTTTTCCAATTTGTCCTCGTTACCAATTAACACATTGATTTATTTTAATGAAATATTGATTCCAAACTATAACGCGAAAAACCGAAAAAGCGATGACAATGATTTTTAACAGTTTGCCAAAACATATTATCTGACCACACTTTGATGTTGGAAAAAGACCTTTGACCAGAAAGAGAGAGAGTCGACCAAAAAGATCAAACGGACGAATAAAACAAAGTTTTTGGAGCTCTGCATATACTTTGTCATGTCAGCATATGTGATATGGTAGGAGCCATCGTATATCGAGAGTATGTCGCGCCTGGAGGGAGCACGTGCTGGTATTTTTAGCACGAGCGACACCCGGGGGCGGGTTACGTCACGTGATGTAACCGGATTAGACGAAAAGTTCGATCAGATCGTGCAATGGACAGCGCAGCGGCTGTGCGCCGTTGACATCGGTAATGAGAAATTGAATGAGATGGTTTAAAATCGGATGTCAGACGACACGGCATTTAAGATCGATGCTGTCATCCTAGTGTTAAATGATTCTGTACTTTGATTTGTTTACTAGTTATTTGTAGCTATTGTGAGATAGTATTTGACATTACGTTCAATTTTGTAACGTTTAAATTGGAGTTAGCCAAAGCTTTAAAATCAGCGTAAAATACAGAGAAAACCGCTACAAACGTAACCAGCGTAGAAACAAGGGACTCTAATCCTGCCGAAGGTACTTGGCCAGGTTTTTAATAGGTGTACTTAGTGTAACATTGTTCTTAAAAGTTTCCGTCCATTAGAGAGATTAGACGCCAGGGTACAAGTTTCTCGCAACTCGTGATGCGAAGGACGTGCGCTATCGCGGGACTCAAATAAGTACCTCACACATTGTATAGTACCAGTTTACCTTTAACACATGTTTTGCCTAAAAGCCGGATTTATCCCAATGTTCAACCCACTCCGTTCTATAACAATTATCGCTAGCCAGTCTCTAGAAATTGCTTTGGGATGTTTGAGGTTCGGATATAATGGAAAATTTACTCTTCGAGGAACATTTAACCCCTCGGGGATACGAGGGCTTAATAGGCGTAATAAACCCCAATGACGCAGTAGAAAGATGTGATGAAATGTCACTCGCTTGGTTTATTAGGCTATCAGATTATCTACGACTTTAGTAGACGCATGGAGACATTTCGGACGGCTCCGAAATATCTATAAATAACGGAGTCAACGGGGCATTAAGCAAAACAAACTGAACCTATGTTTAATATAGACGACACGGCTCGTTTACTCGCGCAAGCTCTTTCATCCAACGTTTTTGTCGGCGTTCTCTTATGACAATTTGACGTCTACTGTTGTTTTAATAGTTTTAACAGTTTTAAACTACATGGTAAGCTTTTTTTCTAATAACTCTAGTCATTTTTCCATTTGTATATACCCCTTCGTCAGTACCATAAACAAAACGAAACGGTG
Source organism: Cosmia pyralina (assembly GCA_946251885.1). Taxonomy (NCBI): domain Eukaryota; kingdom Metazoa; phylum Arthropoda; class Insecta; order Lepidoptera; family Noctuidae; genus Cosmia; species Cosmia pyralina. The sequence goes on from OX276346.1 coordinate 23,343,885, forward strand.
CAATGAAAATCAAAACAAATCTCAGTTATAACCACAAATTGAACTAAATTGGCTAATGGGAGCATTACAACATTATAGACTGCATCATAAAAATTTATGTCAACCATTGGCCACAGAGCAGTTGAATGGAAGTCCGTCGACCCCACGGCTACACTGACATAATGCGCCACGATTGGATTACTGACAACTTAACAACTCATCAATTACTTGCCGAGTCTGCCGACTATCGCTGACTAAACTAATAACATACGTAATTGGATTCAACAGTCCACGCCACACACAGCTAATCTAGAACTAATACAGAAACTATCTGTGTTATTGTTACGCGGTTTTATGTATTTCAGGATTTTGAGAGGTGGTTAAAATAAATCTCAACGCTGAAGTAATGTTATTATTTAATGTGATGCCTGTCTATTTCGTAATGTCGGACGAAAAATTTACAGTTACGACTTCTGTTAAAATACATAATTTAGACCTACTTGTTATTCCTGTAATGGCTTCATAATCGTAAACTGTTTCAAGTGATCTTTTGCAAGCATTTCTTTGAAAGTACAAATAAATGATCTGGACGATTGCTTTTCTAAAGTGGGCTATTTTTTTCGTTATTTCGTCAACAATACTGGACAGTGTTTGTCGGTACTTACGTATGTGTTATTTAGTACGTGGATTATCGAGCTACTGGTTTTGTTACACTTGGTTAATGGGGGCACACACCGTAGGCCGTAGGTCGCTAACTTGCACATGCATCGTTCGCACCTGTGCCTGAACTCGATGCAGTCTGTGCACGTGTTTATCTGTTCCATTAGCGATCCTCTGCTGTACTCACGTGTCGTAACGGACCCTTATTCTTGTTTGCTCACAGTATGTTTTCTTATCTTTACAGCCCTGTCGGCTCTTCTCAGAATCGCCTTGCTCTCTGGCTTCAACTTTTGAGAAAGTTGACGTAATTATTCTAAGATTCTTAAAACAGATGTTAATTAAATCTTAATCACAACTTCAAATGACTCGGGAAACGATTAGGTATTCAATAACGAATAGTCCTCCGTCAATTGAAACTGCCTTGGCTGGAGTGGGTGACCAAAAGAGAAATCCAGCCTTTCGAAAAATATAAACATTAATTTTAATAGCAATTTGGCATGATTGCTCTCGTATTACTGACGTTTATGAGCATTGACCAGTCGAATTCGAATATCAATTTTATTAAAAAACAGTTTGGCTATTACTGTCATTCGTTTTGCACACGCCAATAATCAAATAATTTATGTTTAAAAGTTTTCTAAACTTCATGCAACTAATTACTTTCCATATGCAACAGTCCGGTTTGTGTGCATAAAATATTTAATTATTTACGTTAGATTAGTTGTCTATGTTAGCATGGCATGCGTAACATAGCATTCATCATTATACAGCCGAAAGATATAGGTCTCCCAAGTATCGCTAGCGCTACTGTGACATATCCTTTGCTTGCAGCGGAATCCTGCAACCTCCACCGTGGTCGTATTTCTTGTTTCTTGAGTTCTATTGTTTTGGAGTCTGAAGTACATGGTGTTGTGATAAAGCCAGCTGATTGAATCACCACGGTGCATCTGCGCGCGAGCAATGGCGCGTGGCGGTCGCGCATCATGGCCGCCGGACGCGCACGCACGCACGCTCCCGACTACTTTCACATGTCATATTCGTACAAAATTTCACCTACATTTCGATTATTCCTCTTTCGGTCAGTGGAATGCTGTAACAAATGTATCTTTGTCGATATCTCCGAAGAAAAGAGTTGAAAAGACTAAAAGTATTCCGTTGATATGTGGTTGCATTTCGTTGCAACGGTTGCAGTTTAGCGACTGTTTATTATGATTGTAGATATTCATTGTTCCACTCAATGTTTGCTTACAAAATAACGTGTGTTACATCGATGACCGCTGTTCCAGATTACCAAAGTCTATTAATGACATGATTAACATCAAAAGTGATGATCTTAGAATTACTGTATCACGACATCATCGATGTGGGCTAATGACATGCTCGAGATCACTTGAGTCTGTGATACTTATGGTCTCTTGCATAATGTGTCGCCAATCCGAAGAGCCACGGTCGTTATTCTGTTTCGTTCTGTTTTCCAACATTTTGTAACGGTTATGTAAAGATACTTTACAGTTTACACTATTCTTTACATATTTCCTAAATTTTCCATTTTGTCAATTTTGATATGGAGCTCAAGGAATTCCAAAGGCCCAGGCCTAGGTCCATTGTTGATTTGTATAATAGTTTCAATTCAATTCAAATGTTTATTGCTCAACACAGTACATAATCATACATTTCTAGATGATTAAAGATACAATAGAATTTGGTGCTCGGTTGCGGTAATGTTCCGTTAAATCTAACAATAGGCAGTTTAGACCTCGGAAATCAAATGCTATAAAACATTATGCAGTAAGTTAACGTTTTTATTGTTTCCAAAGTTAATCTTAATCAAACAGACAAACCGCAAAAAAATCCGTAGCACCCATTTTTCTTGAAATATTTTTTATTTTTATTTTAATGTTTATTTACTTTTTTATATTAAAAGTAAACCAGCTGAAGCTAGACTATAAACAGTAACAACTTATAGTTTTGTCAGACGTTGAGTTGGTAAAGTAATTATAAATAACTCATTAGATTTAATTACACTCGCAGCGCGCTTGAACATAAAAATAAAATGTTGTAATATAATAGACCACAGAAAAGGTGGGATGACGACATGACACGTCGCTGGAACGGAATGGGGCAGAGTGGCCAGAGCAGTGTGACCAGATTTAAATTGAACATAATGCTAGCTGTTTGCCTAAATTCTGCTAATATTTTTTTTAATGCCAAAATTCTGCTAATGAATTAGGACATCATTTGTACAAATATATTTAAAAAAACGCAAAAATAATTACTAAAAATATTTATTAACAATTAATAACTTCTAATTTTCTGTATTGTCCATGTTTTTATACAGAACTGTCAAGCTTTGAGCTACCTGTATCATAATTTTTGATGGCGGAAAATTTACGCATCCACCCTGTTTTTTATTGCCTGTTTGACATGTAGAATTGCATTATTTTTTTTAGTTCCGTAGGTCAGTGTTTATACTGTTCATTTGAGAAAACAGGCGCTCAAGCCGTATTGGACATAAGCAAAATCATCATGGCCTTTGCGAAATCGACCAAGTTCGGATAGCTCCATCCTGCTTTGGTGATTTTTGAAATATGGCCCCAAAATCTTTCAGTGGTCATAGGTTTATGATCAGAACTTCTCAAAGTTTACCCAAGTGAAGCACAGGAATTTTTCAATGTCTAATCCTGCTAATTTGCTGCGGAGGTTTTCTAAGATTCTGCCAAAATCTGCAATCTTTTCAGATCTGTGACACAATCTGCTAAGCTCTAAATTGGGGATCAAATCCTGCTAAAATTGCAGGATCCTGCTAAATCTGGTCACACTGGGCCAGAGAAAGACAGGAATGGAGAAGGTTGAAGGAGGCCTTTGCCGACTGGCAAATGGACATACAACAAATAAACAAACGCCAAATATGAGACTGAAGACTACACTTTGTTTGTCCGATTAAAAGGCTTATTTATTATTTTTATTTATTTTATTACAATGATTTACTTAGCTTATAATTAAAATAAGCCCCACAAAACCATGTCAATAGTTTGACTGTGGGGGCTGGCGAGTCTTTATTGTTATTACTTAATATCATTAAAATCTTAAACTCTTTGACTTAGGTAGCACTATAGTTAACGTTTCCAAGTAATATCTTTTTAATATATTTCTGAACCTGTTTGCATTGGCTTCGCTCCTTATGTGTGTTGTGTGGCTAATAATAAATAAATAAATATAAGAATACTAGCGGACCCGACAGACGTTGTCCTGTCTGAACGATCCTACAACCCGACTGAAGCGCCACCTACCGGGTCCAATTGTGTTTTCAAACCATCCAGGAACCCATTGAAATATACACACAAAATTTCATCTAAATCAGTCCAGCCGTTTAGGAGGAGTTAGGTGACAAACACACGTACAGAAGAATTATAAGATTAAAATAAGCCAATGATACTTTACTAGTGTGTTTACTATTGAATTCTTGCTCGAGTCAGATGAAGGACGGTAGTATTTTTCAAAACTACTTGTAATTTATTACAAGCAGAAATATTTGATGTGGTTGGCCTCGGTACCAAAATATTTAGTCACAAATATTTTGATGAAAATATTCAGAATCCCAAATTGGTTTTGGCAGTGTAAGGATTTTGGTTTTTCATGCTAAATCAGAAACATAATTCAATAAATTAAATAAATAATAAACCATTTATTTCAGGCGACACTGGCCCATAGATAAATACCTTAACCTAAACATACATATTTGTTGTTGTTTTTTTTTTAATGATGGATTTGGCGGATCTATTGTAATGTCTTCAAGAATTTCATCTATCACGTAGGACTGTCCATCAGTTACAACTAGGGAATGCAATCCCGCATGATAATTTCATTACGGGGGTTTTTTTTTTATTTACCAGGAATCCAGGTATTGTCGGGATCCCGCAGGGTGGACATAGACTTTTTGGTACATATTAATATGAATATAATATGTACTAAAAAAATGTAAAACTCTTTATTAATATTTTTAACCTCAGACGCAAAAAGAGGGCTGTTATTAGACATTAAGATTAAGACATAGTTACATAAACATCTCAAGAAAATACAAGAAAATTAAATATTATTTTGAAAATGCGCAAAAAAGTTAAACTAATAATATATTAGGTTGGGGAAAAAGTCTTTTCGTATTATAGTATGTATGAACTTAAAATAAAATCTCTTTGGCTATACTATTTGTATCTGGCTGGTTTTGATATCATTGAAAGTTTAAATTTTAAAGAACATAATTCCAAATTCAAATTAGGAAAATGTGTGATTTTCATTTGTTTTTCGTACTGTCAAGATGAGTGAATCTAATGAAGAAATTCGATACATTTTTAAATTTTACTACAAAAAAGGTAAAAATGCAACGCAAGCCGCGAAAAAAATTTGCGATGTTTATGGACCCAGTGCAGTGTCTGTGAGAGTAGCACAAATTTGGTTTAAACGTTTTCAATCCGGAAATTTTGATGTCAAAGATGCACGTCGCTCTGGTCGCCCTATTACGGATAAAATGGATGCCATTTTTGAAAAAGTGGAGTAAGTAAAGTGGAGTATATTAGTAGTTACGACGTAGCTGAAGAACTGGGAATTGACTACAAAACAGTTTTGGCGCATTTGAAAAAAACTGGGTACACAAAAAAGCTCGATATTTGGGTACCTCACGAGCTCACTGAAATGAATCTAATGAACCGTATACTCATTTGTGATTCTTTATTACGACGTAATGAAACCGAACCATTTTTGAAGAAGCTGATGACTGGTGATGAAAAGTGGATCACCTACGACAAGAACGTGCGAAAAAGGTCGTGGTTAGAGGCCGGTCAGGCTTCACAGACTGTGGCGAAACCCGGGTTAACTCGCAACAAGGTGATGCTGTGTGTGTGGTGGGATTGGAAGGGCATTATTCATTATGAGCTGTTACCACCAGGCAGGACCATCGATTCTGAACTCTACTGGGATAAACTGGTGAGATTAAAGCAAGAAGTTGAGAGAAAGCGGCCGGAATTAATCAACAGAAGGGGTGTGGTTTTTTATCATGATAACGCTAGACCTCACACATCTTTAGCCACTCAGCAAAAATTAAGAGAGTTTGGCTGGGAGGTGTTAATGCATCCGCCGTATAGTCCTGACCTTGCACCTTCAGATTTCCACCCGTTTCGTTCTCTTCAGAATTCTTTAGGCAGTGTCAGGTTAACATTACGAGAGGACTGCCAAAACCACTTGTCGCGGTATTTTGATCAGAAGTCCCAAAATTTCTATAGGAATGGGATCATGTCCCTACCTACAAGATGACAAAAAGTTATCGAACAAAATGGTACCTACATACTTTAGATAAATGTAAATAATTTATATTAAAAAATGTTTTGAATATTCTTAAAAAATGCGAAGAAACTTTTTCCCCAACCTATTATGTAAATGTTTCGTCGGCTAAACGGCTCCTAACCTTATTACATACTAGGTAGCCAGCAGCAGAAAAGGTTCGTTCTGCTTCTACGCTATCGCTAGTAGGAACAATTGACATTAATGAATTTAAGGAGTATTTAAAGTTATTTATTTCGAGTCGGGTGGGTTCAAAGGCACATCCTTTTAATCCATCCGACTCAAAATAATTCATCTCCTTTATCAAAACTTCAAGATTGCTATTGCCGGATCCAGGTTGGGGTGTTGTTCCAGATCCAGAACTTTTCTTACTAGTCAAGGTCAGTTCGAATACATCTTGAAGTGACAATGGTCCTGCTGGTGAAGCTGCTATATCTGCCTTCAGATTGGCAAGACTGGGGAGATGGACTTCGTCATCACAATCATCGTGACCCCGCCAGTCCCGCGGGATCCCGCTCAATTTTCGATTGGGATTAGTCCCGCATAATGCAAGCGGAGTCCTGGGAATTTCGGGATCGCGGTATCGGGGTATTGCATTCCCTAGTTACAACCCGTGGTAAATATCACCGTGTTATTCGTGGTAGCATCTTTCGAATCCCTAGACTGGCTGGAATATTCAAATAATACAGAGGCGGACGAAGATGAAAGGTAGGTAACTAAACAGCGCGTGTGACAGGTCACGAAATGTTTTACCAACATTATCTCCGTTCATTTTCTCCTTGTTTATCAAACAATCAATCTCGTGTCAGGCTGTTCGTTTAGCAACACTTTTACTGTCCACCGTACTGTCACGCTTTCTTCAGTTATTTGGAAAACGCTTTCAACCACCAATGTTTGGCTTTCAGAGTCTTCGTGTTAATTCGCTACATTATCAGCCAAACTGTTATTTAACTCCGATAGTTATCAAATTCATTGCTTAATAATTATCTAATCTTCGTTACTGAATTATACTGTTTCATGTAAATTCAACGTTAAATCAAAATTAAGACGGGTTGTGGTAGTATCATTCGTAACGGTACAAAGAGTAATTTTATTGTAAAATCATGGAACACTCAATGGGTGTGCATGGAAACGTGATGCTTTTTCATTTCCTGCTCTAGATTGTATGAATATTTTGTAACGTGAATCGTAATACATCAACGTCGTAGTAGGAAACGTTTAGGCAGGCTTCCCTAATGACCCATTCATGTGTTCTCTTTCATACGGGGCGGGCCTCGTGGCGTGACTCACGACTCCCTCAGACACCATTAAATATGCATATACAAAACTGTACTCACTTCTATTGATTAAATTCCTTTACTGTGACTTTGAAGAATTTCAAATTTATCTGATTAGGAGTGCAGAAACATTACGAGAGACGGCATTAACATTATACTGGATGACTTTTTTTACCGTCTCGAAAAAAATATTCGGTGAACGGAGTAGAAGCCTATGTCATATCTAGTTTTTTTTTTTATTAAAAAAATCAAAATTTAAATCATAATGCAGGTTGCATATGATTTGAATTTCGATATTTTTAAAGGATTTATTATTTTTCTTCAAAATTTATGTTTTTATTGTTCTAAAATGAAAAGTTTACAACGAATTTGTAGTATTTATTGATACTTAGATATTTTTTTCTGACTAAGCTATTAAAAAAAAAAGCTCCCATTCAGTATCCATTACGTATCTTGTAATTAACAAAATAACTTGATTTCTTGAAAATTACATTTTTATGGGCCTAATTTTGTCCGGCTCCGATTTGTTTGCAACTTTTAGATCATTGCTAAATAAGACAGCAATTTACGTATGAATGACAATAGCAATTTATTTCTTTGGAAAAGCAACATTACCTTCACGAAATAATTCGAACACAGCCGGGTCACGAGAAAGTAAAGTTTATGTCAGCGGTTGACGGTGCGCACAAAATTCGTTCACTTGCCATTCAGAGAGTCACTCAAGTGCCAGAGTACGTGAACGAAACCGGGTCGAGAAGACGAAGCCTACTTGCCGCTGATTCCCACGGCGCGATACTTTTGAACAACTGCCTCTGAAACTCGGGAAGTACCTGTGTAATGTAAGTGTACAAAAGGGCATGATTGTCAGATACGAGCACTTGGCCATGCCCATTGTAATTATGTTCATTGCAGAGAGAGTTACATGAGCTAATTTGACCAAAGTCAGATAGATATCTTTTATCCGTTAGTTTTTGTATGGAGAAACTGTCAAATATTAAAAATTTATTCGAAGGTTAGGTTAGGATAAAAGATTTAATAAAATTTTTTCGTAGAATTAAATTATATTAATAAAAATATATATATATTATATTAATTATTATATTTTTTAAATTAATTTAATTATTTTTATTAATATTATTTTATTCTACGAATTTTTTTTTTTTTTTTTTTATATATAAACATATAAATTAAATTTGGTAAAATCAGCCCTTAATCGAAAAGATTCAAACAAAACATGCATTAGTAAAACTCAACAACAACTTGCTCTTCCGAATCGGTAACTCAAGGTAGTGCTGAATGAATTCATTAATAAAATTGAAGCTACATTTACGTCGAAACTAATTTTAAATAGGTATGCAGTGCATATTCACCGCTGCACCAGCACACGTGATCAATGTGCTGACCAAGGAAACGCAATTACTGCATCCGAATACGAGCATATCCGTTACCAATAAAATGTAGAACTAGCGAATTTGTTTATACGTGCAGTGTTCCGAATAACGACCATGAGATGTTATTTTATAGGCGTTTCCTACTTGGTTCTTCTCTTAAGACTAACATTTTTTTTTGTCCGTCATGTAGAATATAAAAAAATATTGGACACATATTTTTTTCTTTTTTTAATAATCAAAAGATTACGGCGGTACTTTGAATTAAAATTGGCATGACGTCACGCCTAGCTAGATTTTGTACGTAGAAGTGACGTAACGAGCCTCCACTCCCCAACTTTAATGAGTGTTATCGAGTATTTTTTTGTTAATAATATGATAAACTTAGACAAGACGAAAGTCTTCTATAATTCACATGTCTTGCCGAGTCCAATCCACATCGAAGGGTCGCTTCTTGAAGTTGTGAAGGAGACATCTACCTAGGGCAAGTCATCCAGCTCGGTAGACACAACTTTGAGAAAGAAACCGACAGAAGGATCCGGTTGGGTTGGGCAGCGTTTGTAAAACTTCGTCAAGTAAACTTTTTGTCACCTATCCTGCAATGTTTGAAGACTAAGGTTTTCAACCAGTGCCTCCTGCCCGTTATGACATACGGTGCTGAAACGTGGACACTGACGGTCGGGCTGGTCCACAAATTCAAGGTCGCTCAGCGCACTATGGAGCGGGCTATGCTCGGAGTTTCTTTGAAGAATAAAATCAGGAGTGAAGTTATCCGGAAAAGAACCGGAGTAACCGACATAGCTTTCAAAGTAAGCAAACTGAAGTGGCAGTGGGCTGGCCAAGTTTGTCGAAGGACCGATGGCCGGTGGAGCAGATGAGTCCTAGAGTGGAGACCGCGTATCGGTAAGCGTAGTGTGGGACGCCCCCCAGCTAGATGGACCGACGACCTGAAGAAAGTGGCTGGGACAGACTGGATGCAGAAGGCGGAGGACAGGGTGTTGTGGCGCAACCTTGGAGAGGCCTATGTCCAGCAGTGGACTGCGATTGGCTGAGTTGATTAAATATGACAAAGCAAAAAATACGTGTCTTATATTTTTGTAATTATCTGACTGACGGAATAAATAGAATTTCTTTTTTTTTCCCAGAAAACATCCCAAAAGCCATTACATTGTTAAGGATAACGCTATACATACTTTGGGAAACTCTTGAAAACACACGCAAGGTGCTAAGTTTAGAGAGGAAAGTGCAGTTTTCGCCAGCGCAGCTTTAAATTATCAGAGCAACACAATATTAATTGTACAGGAAATAATATTTACTGTATTATTCAACGTAAAGTCCTCTCTTAGATGGTGAAATATAATGTGCTCCGTGAGAAGGCTATTGTTTCTATTCCGTCATAGAGCTCACCCGAGCGCGACTAAAGACCTCGAGGCCTAAAACGCTGTGACTCAGCCGACGTTTATATGGCTGTACAACACAAAACACCACTTTTTGTAACAGTTTTTGTTTTAGTATCATTACGGGAAACCTTCCGTGAGTCACTGATCAATCTTTTTAATTTGAGAAACCCATAGAAGTGTCTATTGTCTTGCCTTATAAGCCTGGAAACGCCCCTTCCAGAAAAGTAGCGGCTTCTGTTTCAATATTTGTATTTTCTTTAGCGAATAAACCTGATTACGAAATGTTACATCAGATTATACTGAAATGGATATTGAAAGTATAAAAAGTTAGCAATGAATTTTATGATGCATTGTTCAGAACCAACAAGGCACCACAAACTTGTTCTTGGGGATCGTATTTCGCTCATTCATCTAAACCGCGACACGTTCTCCGCTTTTAACCGTATTATAAATATTTTATAGTACTTGATTGTACTGTGAGGTATTAGGAACGAATAGACCGGAAACTTTAAGTGAGGAAATACATTTCCTGGCTGTGAATCTCACCAATATTATTATAAATGCGAAAGATTGGGTTTTTTGATGTTTGTGACTTGATCACGCTCCCGCGGAAGGATTGAATGGATTTGGATGTAAGTGTTGCATTAAGATATATTATATAGAGGTATTATAGCCGTGAAATAGTTACATCCCCAGGGTTATAGCTATCTACCGGGATATAGTTATATGAAAGCGGTTCATAACTATCTTACTAGGAACATAAATATTTGGGCACTCTGACCAAATTATGTAGGTTAGGTTAGAACTGTGACCAACTAAGCGCGAGCCGAGCGAGCGAAGCGGGCGGTAGCGCGGCAGAAATTGGTCGCAATAGCAAAATTAGGGCTCTGACAGTTTTCATATATCTATATCCCGGTAGATAGCTATATCCCTGGGGATATAGCTATCCCCACGTAAGTATCGTAGGATTATGTCGGTTCTTTCCATCCCGGATAACTTAAATCTTGCCCTGAAGACCGTGTGATATAATTTTGACGTTAGGAACGGCTTCAACAAATTTTTTGATTCATGTGCGATATTTCGGCTTGGCCCTATTTGATATTATCCAGTCCTGCCAAGCATTGATTTATTTCAGTGGTACCTATACGCTTGCGAAAGCTTACCCGCGGCTTAACGGTTGTAAGATAATCTCCGCAAAATGTTATCAAAACAAATGTGCTGCCGTTCAATTCCATTTCCTCTGCAGTATTGGAGTATTACGATATTGCGGGTTAATCGATTACACATTCAGATTGAAAAATGTTCGACGCGGTTTATAAAGCTTAACATTGTTGGGTTTGTTTGTGTTTTGAAGCGATGGTAGTAAACTTGCTCGAGTGTATGAACCTGGTAAGTAAGTAAGTAATTTTTTTATTTGCGTAAAACATGGTATAAATAGGTGTTATTACATAATATGAGATCATACATGTTTTGCTTTTAAAATTAAAGCATGCAAACTGTTTCTATTAGAATTTACTTTTACTATAATGTCAACTTCAAAATAAATCAAAAAACTATAATGTCAATCAAATACAAGAATAATGTCAAAGTTACTATATATATGTCAAATTTAAAATATTTATGTTAAATTTACTGGATTGATGTCAAAATTACAAGATTAATGTCAAAAATTACACGATTTATGTCAAAAATTACAACTTTACAACAAAATTATCTCATAAAAATTATATAATAATATTAATGTCAAGAAAAAGATAAAATTATTCAATCAAAAATTTTTTCACCTAGAAATTCGGAGATACTATAGTAAGCCTTTTGCGAAAGAAACATTTTTAATTGACGCTTGAATGCATTACTATTTAGCTCCTTCCAACGTTTAGGCAATACGTTAAATATAGTAGGCGCCATGCAGACGATACTTTTGCGCATAAGTGCCGTTTTTGCTGGATAGACGCGAAGAATGGTCATATCCCGTCTGTTACGCGGTACAACGTCCTGTAGACGTGGAAACAGCTTGGGGTTTGTTTTAACAAACATTGCGGTCTCGAGGATATACATACAAGGAAGAGTTAATATCTTGTACCTCTTAAAATATGGTTTACATGTATCAACCGTTTTTAGCCCAAACATAGATCTAATGCATCTCTTTTGGGCTTTGAATGCCGTGTTAAAGTCGGTAGAATTTCCCCAAAATATGATGCCGTATCTTAGGTGAGACGCAGCTAAGCCATAGTAGGCCGCAATCAATGTATCTACATTTACAACTGCAGCTAGAGAGTGCAATGCAAATGCAGAACTACAGACTTTTTTGCAAAGGTTCTCGATTTGTGATTTCCAATCAAGTCTTTTGTCAATTATTAGTCCAAGGAATTTAGTAGTATTTACGATTTCAACAATTTTATTATCTATATTTATGTCCATATTTTCTAAAGTCAATCGCTGGCTAAAATGAATGATTTTTGTTTTATCTAGATTAATCTTTAAATTATTATTGTTTAACCACTTTATTATAGATGTCAAGGTATTGTGAATGTCAAGTTTATATTGGATCATGTCGTTATTAATACTAGAAATTATCACCGTGCTATCAATGCTGGCCCTTCCAAGTGTTTTTTTCTTCATAGTTTCCTGAGATAAACTTACTTAGTTTTATTTTCTTCAAATGCCGTGCAGTTTTACGGTTCAGTCTCGCAGCATAATTTTATTTTAACTTCGCCTGCTCGTCAAACTTACATAGGTACATAACGTAATATCACGCCTGAATTCCCCAAAGGGTAAGGCAGAAGTGTACCTGTAGTAGGTACACCCACATTTCGCCAGTTATGTTTTAAGTCCCATGTACCTATTGCCATCAACTGGGCACAAATCCCGACTCTGCTACTGAGAAATTCCTGATGGAAAACCCTAATAACACTGCCCGACCTGGGAAACGAAGCCAGCACCCTAATTGCGTAACACATTATCAATCAGAGTTGGTTTAATTTTGACAGTTCAATAACATTCATTGCGGTATTTACGTTGTCGAGCTGACAAATTTTTCGAACATATGAAGCAATGGATTAGCAATTTGTTTCAAAATGAAGCCAACTCCGATCTATAATGTGTTACGCAATAAGGGTGCAGGGCCGCACGCTCAGCAGTAGCGCATGCGGCCACTAGACCAACGAGGCAGTCATGGCAACATCGGAATTCCAATACCAAGTATTTGGCGCAGTCTAAAACATTACACTAAATGGAAGAAAAGCAAAAAGGTTTAACGACCACTGCTGTAGCGCAAAAGTAGTAGTAACACATACACTGGTCATCAAAAAAATCGACCCACCTGCGTTTTTACCGCACATCACGTTTTTCTTAGGCAAAACCAAACAAAATGTTCTAGTACTGAAATGTTTTATTTAACTTGTTTATTTACACCAATTTAATCACAATTTAAACTTCAAAGTTGTTTTTTTTAAAGAATTTTGATTTAAAAATCAAAATCCTTAATTTTACACCATTTTTTGATTAATTTTAAAAACGCTGTAGTTTTTTTGTCATAAGTGTTATGTACACAATTGTTTCAAATTAATATTGCGTATTCCCTCCTCTTGCTCGAATGACGGCCTGCATTCGCCGTTTTAACGACCTTATCAAGATTTTGATAGTCTCTTGAGGGATTCGGGCCCATTCTTCCGTAATGGCGGTTTCCAGGTCTCCTAATGTTGTCGGGGCTGGATTACGGGCTCTAACCTTTTGTTTTAGGGTGTCCCACATATGCTCTATCGGGTTAAGATCGGGGCTTCTTGCTGGCCAGGACATAACCCGAATGCCGACCTCTTCAAGGTAATCGGTGGTGATGTGCGCTACGTGTGGTCGTGCATTATCATGCATTAATTCAAAGTTCTCACCAATATAGCCGGCATATGGCACCACATGGTCTTCTAAGATCTCTGTGATGTAGCGTGCGGCAGTTAAAGCACCTCTTCGTATGAAAACCAGCTCCGTGCGTCCAGTCAAAGATATCCCAGCCCAAAACATTACAGAGCCCCCACCATAACTGACAGTTTCTCTTATGCAACATTGAGTATAACGTTCACCTGGCCTTCGCATCACATTACGGCGTCCATCAGAACCGTATAAAGTCATTCGACTCTCATCACTAAAAAGAACTGACTCCCATTGACCTATAGTCCAGTTGATGTGATTACGGGCAAATTGAAGTCTGGCTTGTTGATGAGCTGTGGTCAATTGTGGTCCTGTTGCAGGCTTGTGTGGTCTTAAATTTTGCTCACGAAGTCTTCTTCTTACAGTACTATCACTTATAGCCACACCCCGAACTTCACGTAAGCGTCGCTGGAGATCAACACCCGACTGATGTCGATTTCGTAGAGCTGATACCACTATAAAGCGATCATCCCTTTGAGATGTCACCCTATGCCTTCCAGATCCAGATCTTCTTCGATACTGGCCAGTTTCCAGGAACCTTTGGTAAACTCGCCGCACTGCAGAACGGCTCAGTTGTAACCTCCTGGCCACGACACGTTGACTTAAGCCTTGTTGGAGCAAAGCCACCACTTGGGCCGCCTCAGCCTCAGTAGTGTCCATTATTTTTAAGTAAAGTAATCAAATCTACAGCCTCGGTAAATAAACTTAACGTTATTAACAAGAAATCCCTACAAAAGTCTGTTTCGGACTGAAAGAACGGTTCGAATTTGTTTCGACGTAAAACCACCAAATCAGCACTCGACAGTATTTCTGTATAAAAAATTGTTAAGTACCTTCAAGTGCAATAAGATTTACGACAAACAAGATGTCAAACATCATATCCGACCCTCAAAATAAAAAACAAACGTGTGAAACAGCTTATCTGTGAAACAATCGATAAATATTAAACAAAAAGTGGGTGGGTCGATTTTTTTGATGACCAGTGTAGTTAACAAGTCCCATAATAACCCGCTTTACATGCTTTTCACAACTTCTGCGGAAAGTTAATAATTGACGAACACTTTGTTTTTTAACCGAGGAAAAAAAATGGAGGAAGTTCTCAAGTGGACACGTAATTTTTTTTTGTTTATGTAAGACCATAACTTTTTACAGAGTGGATTTAATTTTTTTTCTTTTTTTCTTTTATTCTAGAGGGTATACCCCAAAGTTGGTCCTATATAAAATTTATTAACATTGCTTTGGTAGTTTTTAAGTTAGCTTCAATAATACGTATTTTTCTTCCCCACTTTTATGTGGATGATGTTCTAATTTCTTTTGCAGTGGTATTAGAATTTGTGTGGGGTAGGTACCACAACTAAAACATGAAATTGGTACAAAAACTTTTTTACAAAAAAATACAACCGACTTCCAAAAACAACACTGCAAAGCGAAAAATAACTTTAATTTTGGAAGTCGGTGGCAAAAAACGAAAATACATTTAAGCAGACACCAGCTTCCGAAATTAAAGTTATTTTTCGTTTTGTAATGTTGTTTTTGGAAGTCGGTTGTATTTTTTGTAAAAAGTTTTTTTTTTTTCACGCCAGTCGTAGTACGCTATTCTATACTGAAGACCTCTTAATGCAGAATACGGATTGTATTTTCAATAGAAATCTTTGCAAACCGAAGCGCTGAATGTATACCATTTTCATTGAGCTCTACCGCAAATAACGCACAGTTGTTTACGTAATAGTTATCTATATTTTAAGTAACGACGGCAGTATATACGTCACGGTGCCCGACTGGCATATACGAATCATAACATGAGTCATTGTCGACCTTTCCCGCGTCTAAATTCGCGCTGCCAACGACCGGCGACGCGGCGTCCGCGCAAGGATCCATGCCGCTCCTTAATTGATCATTAAGATCGCATTCATTATGCTTGATTATGTTAGCCGTACGCACATTTCACTTTCGTTTTTCATTGTGAATGCAAGAGATTTTTACAAAACGCTTTTCTGTTTTCTTTTTTAAGTTTCCAAATGTCATACGGCTTGAAGACAATGGTTAGTTAGCTGCTGGTTTGTTGTTCATTATTCAATATTCTTTACTATGTTCGGTTTTCTAATTCTCCGACCTTAACAAAAGGTCACGGTGTTTGTCCTAAATGCTAATCGCTTTGCCATTACCGTCAAGGCAATTTCGTAAGCATCTATTATATCAGCCAGCGTGATCTTTGCTAATTTTCTCTATAAATGTTAGAAATGTTTAATTAGTTTTCAATAGTAACTTTCTCATCATATTTGATTAAGTGTAATCATAGTGTAGTGAATCTCTGGTGCGTCGGCACGCCTTGTGCCACTTAGCTAAGGTCAGCTCACAACGGCGGACGGCCGAACAATTCTGAGACAGGCGTGTACCGAATGCTAAATTATCGGGATTGTTTATTTATGCCGCTCTGGTACACCATTCACTCACGGCTTTAATATGATGCGGCCAAAAGCTTTCGAGCACGTGACACTGAAATTTCTATAAAGTTATTGTTTCCCAACACTATATGCCATGCCATGCATCATGTAGCTTTTGACAGAAAAACTTTGTAGGTATCTTTTAAAAAAACTTTTTTACAAAAAAAATACAACCGACTTCCAAAAACAACTACAAAGTGAAAAATAACTTTAATTTTGGAAGTCGGTGTCTAGTTAAATGTATTTTCGTTTTTTGCCACCGACTTCCGAAATTAAAGTTATTTTTCACTTTGTAGTTGTTTTTGGAAGTCGGTTGTATTTTTTTTGTAAAAAAGTTTTTATTTTTCACTTTTTAGTTGTGGAACCTACCCCACACAAATTCTAATACCACTACCTGCAAAACAAAGTACTCGTAGAACATCATCCATATAAAAGTGGGGAAAAAATACGTATTATTGAAGCTAACTCAAAAACTACCAATGCAAAGTTAATAAATTTTATATGGGACCAACTGTGATGTATACCCTCTCGAATAAAACAAAAACAATCCAAATCGGTCCAGCCATCTTCGAGTAATCGGGGAACATACATAAAAAAAAAATTAAAAAAAAATAAAAAAAGGTTCCGACGAATTGATAACCTCCTCCTTTTTGAAGTCGGTTAAAAAATACCTCTGCTGCTTATGTTGCAACAGCAAAACTGCGTTTCAATTTCAACAATCGCCTTGGGTAACTTTTTATATTTTTGGCAAGTAATTAAATAATTTTGACACGCTAGTCTATGTACGATGTCCCTGGCACCGGCAGCAGCGCGGCGTGTCTGACACGTTCTATTCAATTCTCCTTTATCCTTCGTCCATGCCGTGGCATTCATTGTCTTCGTTCGTAGACAGTGTGGCTCTTTATATTCCATAATGGCGACACAATGCTTTGTTTTACTATTTACTTCGGGTGCACGGATGTCACATGCTCTCTGCTCCAAAATTCAACAAACAAAAAAACTTGCCTGATTCATATAACTTCAAAGAATAGTTACTTGTACTCTTATACGATGATGGTTATCTAGATTCAACGTATGGTAGAAAATGTGTGGTCTGGTTTTAGGGATGAGCTATATTCCAATGCTTTGATCCGACTGTGCTGATAAATTGAAGCTACGTGTGAAGTCACTCCACGGATTGATCGATGGCCTGAGTAAACACACACCTTCGCGCGGGCAATGACTCTATGGTTTGGGGTCTGAACTGATTTCCTATAACATTGGCGTGGGTGGGTGAAGTTTTTACACAAGCCTACGCATTGACTGTTGGATAATATTAATGTGTAAATTTTCCCTAATATTGACGATAAATAATCCAAACGTTTTAGAAAATACTAAAGTAACAATTTTTGGGCTCTTATGGGCTTTTAGTGGTAATAGCATAAAGAAAGCTTGCATTTGACGATGTCTCATAAAAACGTAATGATCGGCTGATATATGACGTTTTTAAAAAAGGATAGATTTAGTTGAGTCACTATACCAGGTAGGCACAGTTATAACTACCAGTTGTGACTACCGGACTGTTTCTGAAATAGCCACCTGATTCATATTCCAGATTGAATCATTGATGAACGCGAGCCAGAGCTAAATGTTCAGTGATTTACTTCAATAACAAAGATACGTGAGTGATGGGATAATGTGTGCTTTATACACTGCCCACGCGCATTATCTGTTAGATAGGTACGAGTCGTCCTTTGAAGGTTTTGTTTAGTTCTGTTTATATCATGCTTTGTTATGCAGCTCTTCGATAACCAAATAGAAACACAATGGTTAGTTGATTACATGCCAGCTGCCAATGATATAGTTCGACAGTTTATTACTGCTTCGTTCAACGTTCAGGTCATGCCCTTGGCTCATTAGACTTGCATTAGGCTTGCCAAAAAATACTAATTCACCTGCACCTGGTTGACTGGCAACACAGCCTACTACGTTGATGAAATACATATTATTGTAATGCAAATCTACATTACACATAACAGTTTTTTGCCGAGTTACGTTCACATTCCGTTGCACAGTACAGAAGCTCACGTTTTGGCGAGGAGTTACAAGTACTTACTGATGATTCACATGGTGCCATGTTTGTTTACTAATAGCAGCTCGGCCAACGATGTGATTCAGCAATTATGGATAGCTTGTTATGTGGTGAAGACGATTGCAATTTGAAGCTAAATACAGAGGAAACGTCATCACTACTATATTAGCTGTTTTGGGGAAACAATGTACATCTCATTCTTCAATGTTTGGTTGCCAACTATAGTTTGTTGTGAGATCATTATTCAATTCACATTATATTCACGAACGGCCCGGTTTTTTGATCCGTAGTTAACTCAACCAATGGTTAAAAATATTAACTAATCGTTAAATTTTGGCAAAACGTGAACCAAATTTAACCATTAGTTACTATTTTTAACTGAAAGAAAAAAGAAAGGAAAAGTATTTATTGTGACTCGCACAGGAAGACTGCCTACCGGATCAAAAAACCGGCCCTTACTAAACTGATTTAATAGTTAATTGCATTGATGATCTAACAAACTTCGTTCAGCCTTCCGATACCAGACTTCGTTCTTCGGAGTTTATGTATATCCATTGTTAGCTTTACAAACAACAAGATTCAGTAGAATGTATTACAATATTTTACAAATTTACAAGTAGGTAATTATAACGAATCTAATCAACCCAAGTGGTTACACGATAATCATTAATATCTTTTGTTATCGTACAAACAAATACCATTATTTAAACAGTAAGTAGATAAATAGACTCAGTAAATCTATTTCATTTATTGTTCCTAACATTCGCAGGTCTGACCTTCGCGATACTATCTATTCTAGTCTGAACGGCACTTGACTGGTCAAACCACTATTGTTCGTCATTGATACCTTGTGCTGGTGCACACAAATATTTACCTACGTACCTAGTTATTACATACAATATTAGTTTGACGCCTATCGTATTGTTGTTGGGGGGTTTTGCCTCAAATCACACGTTCCAATGATAACTAAGTTACGCTCATAAACAGATATTTTAATGCGTCAAAGAGGCTAAATCAAACAAAGTTAAGGCGAAATAGTATCGTATGGTTTGGAGCATTATGGCCAAACAGAGCTAGAATTTTTAAAATATTTCTTTTTATAATTCTATATACTGTGTTACATTAAAATAAGCCAATAATCTACTTATGTCTTTAATGGTGAAAGTGTAGACGAAGAAATTGTTTTAATTACAATCGAATAAAAGCGATTTTCTGATAAAAAATGCTAAATTTGAGAATCTCGTAATTTAGTAAAGAAAATACTCAATTTTTATAATCATGAAAAAGAATAAGGTAAATTTTGTAGTTTTTGAGAGCAAAAATACGTCAAATTATCTTCTTTGGGACTCATTTCGTCTTAATGACGGAAAGGATTGAAATAGGAATGCAAAAAGTGGTTGCATGTGGTCAACAGGAATAATCTCGGTATTCTATCATTCTTAACAATATGTCAATATGTAATTGCATTGCTAAAACACAAGTTTTCAACTGAAAAATGCGTCATAATTTTTATCAACTCAAAACTTCCATAATTATGAATGCACGCCACGCGGACGATATCATTCTATCTTAATTGTTGACTCATTTAGCTTATCAAACAAGAAAAAACTCATTTCACATCATTATCTTTGCTTTTAACTCAGTTTTCTGCTCTAGCAGGCAGCTTTAAGAATCTGGTTTGTTTGCTCGACTGTTGTGTAAGTCCAAATAAGAATGTATGGCAGCAATTCTTGTATAATGGATATACCGTAAGGCGCACCTTTATTGATAGGTACCATTATATTAACGGTGGTCCGCAGACTTCCGCTACATCGGCCAGATCAACCTGTTGACGACCTTGTAAGGAGACTGGACTCTTGCACCGCACCCACATTCATTTGGGTACCTAGTAAATAAATACTATTGATATTGCATTCACCACAGAACACCTTGGAAGTCCTCAAAATGTCCTACAAAGAACACACCTGTCGGTTGAGTCGTGGTCGCCCAAACTGGTCAGACTGCATTGCAAAAAAAGGGCGTGTGCTGCCTGCTGCCCATTGTTTAGGGGACCACGGTTTATGACGTCATGCACGTTCAAGAGCACACTTTAGAAATTCTTGACAAAACATCCAAGTTAGATAATACGGCAGCTCTCTATAAAACTCTAAATAAAGACGGTTGTAATGTCACAGCTATTTGGAGAGGATCCGAGTGTAGTAAAAACTGGAGATGTGCAGCTGCGGACATGTTGTTAATTGCGACGGCACGCGTACAACCTGCGACTGGCGCTCGTGCCGATGCGAGACATGAGGATTGTGTAGACCAAAATGAATCTTATAGCGAATCACTGACGGAAGCATTGGGAACTACAGTGCAGTGACAACTTTACTTATTTTTTCATCATAATATCCTTTTGGGATAGACTCCCGAGTAGAAAACACGTGTGCCAAAAATACATCTGGGATTTTGCAAACCGATTGCGATGGATCGACGTTATCCGCTACCAGACTGTTAATAAAACTTCGAAACCGGATCCAGTATATCCTCTGCAAAAAATCTTGCGTGAGTGCGCCTTCAACATACTTGGGAGTTAAAATTCTATATAACTAATTAAGGTCAGGTGACTTATAGGGCAAAAATCATTTAAGTATACCCTTTTCGATTATGAAGCGCCAACATCTAATGGTGTTTGTTTAAAAACATAAGGACTGTTTATACAAAATATTATTGGCAACCGCCTAAGTGCTGGTCAATGAAAAGTTGACGATCAATGATCGCAGCAAGTGTACAAACAAGGTGAAAAACACGAAGACTGGATTGAACGTCCGTGGGTGGACTGGTCCCACGAGGCCACACGTTTTTCTAACGCCCTCTTGCGCTAACTGTACTCAATACTTAAACATACATGAACATGTACTACATGCTGGCACGTTGACAAAACTCGCTGGTACTGAGAGCATCGCAATACATTGACCCATTCGTAATACATTACAGTAAGGCAATTTACATCATTCAAACAAACATCCATTTAAACTATTACAGAAAACTTTAAACAAACTTTATATCTTATTGTTGAATATCACCATCCAGCACCCTAATTGCGTAACACACTATAGATCGGAATCTGTATCATTTTGAAACGAATTGCTAATCCATTGCTTCATATGTTTGAAAAATTTGTCTGCTCGACAACGTAAATAACGCAGTGAATGTTGTTGAACTGTCAAAATGAAATCAACTCCGATTGTTAATGTGTTACGCAATTAGGGTACAGGATTAGATCATAAAACACTTTAAAATATCGCTTATAAATCATGAAAGTTACAATATTATATTAATACATTACACTCCTAATCCTAATGGACTGCAAATCTAGTTTCTATCTGATTTTCGAAACGACTGTCATACAATTTTCCGTTTTGGACATTTGATAGAACATAATGACAAGAAAACAAGCTTTGCCCACACCATAACGGGAGTCACGTATGATAATAATACTTTCTTCCGGTCCTAACTATTATCATGTAGGCATCTTGTCTGGTATTGAATGTAAATTATGTTACACGTGGGTGCTACGGTGGCGCCGGCGCCGGCTCCCGAACCACGAGCTTAGATAAATGGGAACCATGTAACGGCAATCTTCAATTTATGCCCTATCATGTTCGGCTTATGGGCTCTTAGTGGTGTATTACACCTGACTATAATCTCATCGATGTAATAAATATCTAATATCTTATGAATACAAAGTTTCAGTAACGTCACTAAAAAAAGTTCCAATCCAATTGACACGCGAAAACATTTCATCTTACATATCGTGATTTCCATCATGTTTTCATGCAGTTTACTCTCATTTCTGTGCTCTCAGATTCATATTATGAAATATTAATGACGAATGTGAAAATTGAAACCAAGCCAATTAAGGATCATCTGGCATCATGCGACTGGTACACAGTTAAATATATATGAATGTAGTACCTGATATTTCCTTCGGTTGAAATTTATAGGAGTTCTCAATTCTTTATTGCATGTTCAATTAAATTACTTCATACTTTGTTGGCTTTACAACCGCAGGTTTTGCTCAGTGTTGATCAAATAACATGTTGTGAAGAAAGTTTGCGTGAATGAAATTGATGCTTGAGTGTTGGACACTACCGGAACCAGTGCCGGCTATTAGGTTACACTTGATCTCGACGAGATCTGCGTGGGATAATTTCACTTACACTGAGTTTTAATGTTTATTGGAAATACTGAATGAACAATTATTATCTGGATATCTTTAATTGTAAGTCATCGCACGATGCGTTATCTTTTAGATAGATCATCTATGATTCTGCAGTTTTAGAGAGAACATTACTGGTTTAATATTGGGAACTTGCCGAAACGCCTCACTTATTCATGTTAAAATTAAATAAAAGTCGCAAAACTTCGAAATATTAATGAAGATAAGTTTCTTGACAAAAGTGATAACCATGAAAACAATCGGTTTCGCTAATTATAAGAACCTTGCAAGGCAGTTTGCCTTTACTGACGTAAGAGACTGAACAGTTCAGTACCGCAAATAAATAAAATCCAACTATAGCCGCATTGGTACACAATAGACCGGACGCAGTACTGCACAAATAGGAGTTTCCTTTGAACTAGTTGTTGTAACAACAACGCCACAATTGTTAATGTAACCGCTTGCTTTCCTTCCTAGAAACTATTAAAGCTTCTTTTACGGTTCTCTAGGTGCTCGAGACAAGCTCTTTGATGAAACTTATTTAGAAAAGAATTTCTTTAAAGTATCAATTGGGTGTTGAAAATTTTACGTGAGATTTCAACAATATCTTGGACGTAACAAATTTGTTTTCTTTTTACTACTCTGAAGCCATTTAGGAAATGCACTTTTCTTTTTTTGAAAGGCTTTCAATGTCCGGCAGCGTGAAGGGGTGCGGGAAAGCTAATTCACTTAGTTTACCATTCGCCACCCCTTGGCCGTTTTGTTATTACGATCCATTTCAAAGGGCCATCACGATATTCCATTATATCTGTGCAATGATTACATTTTTAACTATGATTTGTCACGAACGTTTTCTACAATGTTGTGAAGAGCATCATTCCATACGGTCAACTCTTGTGATAAAAATATTTTTATTGCTCGAAAGTCATCAATTACAAACGGCATTCATCCATCACATAAAATCGTTTATTTTCTTTGAGCTGGCATAATTATTTAACCTTCGGTTTGTTTATTTGATCCAATAACATGAAAACCATTTGGCGAAGCTGGCAGATACTCGTACAGATGTTTACAGTACATTTCAACTACGTGTCTCCACAACGCGCACATTTATAATTTCTTTCAAAAGAACATGTTTTTCTTCGTCCGCGCAACTGGCATATTACACTAACATCAGTGAAATATTTTCCGCGACCTAATAATTTTCGGGAATTTGTTCAGTAGAGAGATTTATTTTCTATACCAAATTACATTCCATTGTGCCACTTGTCGAGCACTTAACAATCTGAATACAAAGTGGTTGAAATTGGTTCCAGGCGTTCATACACTTGTTGAGAACAAATATCAATTTATTTCAGCGTCTCTAAATCTGTCGTGTAAAACTGTCTTATGCTCGAGTGACTTTCTTGCTGTTTTATAACTCAATCACGTCATCGCAGAATTTATTGTATTATACCTTATAAACGAGCTTGTGGCTAAGTCATATCAGGTTAAACTACGCTTGCCGCGGTTGGTCCGTGGATGGCTGACCATCTTTACATATCAAGACTCCTCCTCCTCCAAGCGTTCCTTGGAAAATACATTAAGCCGTTGATCCCCGCTGTCATTCGTGAATCTTTGACAGTCGTTACGGATCGTCAGAAACCCGAAAGTCTGACAACCAGTCTTACCAAGGGGTATCGTATTGTTGTATTGGGGTTGTGTGTAGTACGGCGCTCTACGCGTCCAATACAATAATGCATTCAGGGTGCTGTTGGGGCTGCCTCGCTTCTGTAGCGCTTCGGGGATGTTTGCCGTAGCGCGCGTGGATTGTTTTTATACAACCATGCGCAAGCGGTGCACATCCCTGGTGCGCAGGGTGCGGGTCAGCCCGAACAGTATCCTGAGCACCTTCGCCCAGCGATTCGACTGTCAGTACATGTATCACTGTGACATGGTACATGTACGGGCTAATGTGGAAATATTGTTTTAATTGATTGACATGTAATTGAATTGTATTGACCAGTAATTAAATTGTATTGTATTGTATTTTGAAATTGTATTAGTATTAGTTTATTTTTATAATTGGTCCGTGTTGGCTTTTAAATTCAATAAATAAATAATAATTACCCAGTAACTGTGTTGTGGAAGTCAGATAGGCAGTCGCTCCATGTAAAATACTGGTATTCAGGTGTATACGCTTAGACTGGAAGCTGACCCCAACATAGTTGGGAAAAGGCTAGGCAGATGATGAGCTTATAAAGGAAGAAATCTTGTGATCAATTCTTGTTGTTAAATAAATTAAGTAGCAATGGAGTTTCTCTTCATGCTTATCATCTCATCAGGCAGCGTATGATTTGAGCTGGCTCGTGCATGCTAATTAGTCAGACGGGACAGCCTCGATGTTTGCGTCTCCATCGGAGCGGAGAGCACCACTCAATAGGCACTTTCCCTCTTTTCCGAAACATTATCTACGGGAATGCAAGCGACGTTAATTTTCTCTCGTGCTGCATTGAATTTCATGCAATGATTCATTACATTTCTTTCTCTAATCTCCTTGAATGCTTCGCTTTGATCATTGACTTAATTGCCCATTGAATAATAGCTGCTGTAACATCTTCTTATTATGTGAGATTCGCTAAATAATTCGCTGTTTCTTAAAAATATACTATGTAATGAATAATGATACTTCGTTGCTTCTCTTCAGTTAGGTAAGAGCATTTACCTTTTGTACCGTCGAAAAAATCAATTGACCCCTGACTTCGGTGACAATTTCTTTTAATAAGCTTTCAATTAAACTTGGCAACGCTGAAAGTGTGCCAGCTAAACTATAGATGTAAAGCCTTGACGCTTTAGCAATAAAAAAGAAGATATAACGGCTAAGCAGAAACTGTTCGATGCGGCCTAAATATTTTTTATGAGATCGATTTTTATAAGAAGATGTGACGGTTATATCTAGTGCCTATTTACCTAGATCGGATCTAGATAGACCTGTCGTCCAGATCCGCGTGCGACGTGAATGTGTCGGCGTTGTGTAGCTAATATCAATAAGTTGTTCGGTTATTTCTGCGTCCCACATACAGTCGTGATCGTGCTGCATTCCTATCTAACGCAATCGACCAGAACGCTCGCGGAAGGTCGCTTCGAGCACTGTTGTCGTTCATTTGTCATGGAAATTGTTATAGCTTACAATATTTATTTTAATTGTAGCTTCATTCTCTAAACACCGTACAGAATTGATTTGATCATCAACCTTCGAACTGTTATAAGCTTTAGGCTGCTTTTCCATCAGATATGTGCTATCCTACGTTGCTATGGATGTGTTTGATATCCACCAATCATATTCATTGGTCCACATAGCATAGCACTGGTGGAAACGGGTTCAACTAAGCTATGTTTTAACCGACTTCAAAAAGGAGGAGGTTCTCAATTCGTGTGTATGTTCCCCGATTACTCGAAGATGGCTGGATCGATTTGGATTTTTTTTTTTTTAAAGGTTTTCCAGGTGATCCCATGATCATCAAGTCAGGATCTGATGATGGAATCCTGGAGAAATAGAGAGAACTCTTCCAATTTATAGGCACACTTGAAGCGATTTGGATAGTTTTTGGAAGAGTAAGTAAGAGAGAGAAGAGAGAGAGAGAGAGTAAGAGAGTAAGTAGTTCTCGGAGTGGTCCCATTTCAATTTGGTGAAGATCTGATGAAGAACTTCTGAGATAGGCAACGGAACTCCTCAATAAATGATAGGAAATGGACTGGGATTGCTGAAATCTCATGTCTGTTTATTGTTTACACCAGTTCATAACATAACATCACGCCGGTACGCTGTGAAGGGGTAAGCACATGTGAACCACTAAAAAGTGAAAAATAAAAACTTTTTTACAAAAAAATACAACCGACTTCCAAAAACAACACTACAAAGTGAAAAATAACTTTAATTTCGGAAGTCGGTGGCAAAAACGAAAATACATTTAATCAGACACCGACTTCCGAAATTAAAGTTATTTTTCACTTTGTAGTGTTGTTTTTGGAAGTCGGTTGTATTTTTTTGTAAAAAAGTTTTTTTAATATCGAAGGATGCGTGCTATGGATGCCGCAGCTGCTCCCATGCCTTTCTTACTGTAAATGCATCTCATAGCTCGAGCTGCGCATCTTCCTCTCACAGCTACCTCGCGGCGGCTCATTTTCATAGCACATCTTACTCGCTCCGCTACACAGCTTAGTATTAGTGGAAACGGTCACATAGTTTCGTAGCTTAGCTTTTACATTCGCGCAGCATAGCTGCATAGCATATTTCTAGTGGAAAAGCACCCTTATTCGAACAAGATCCGTTCCAGAAGTTAAAATCAATAAAACTCTTGATTAATCATCTACTGAATGAATAAACCAGCCCACGTGTTACGATGTAGGCAGTAGGCTGTTCAGCGGTTCGATAATTAACTAATGTTTACATTAACTGGATTCTAGAGTATATTTAAATAACATACCTGTTTATCAGGTCATGGTAATAAACGGCTAAATTGAACGCAGTCGTTAGTTCTTGTTTAAAATGTTGAAATTCAGCTGCCATTGCGGTCCTGTTTCTTAGCTTTTTTATTTTGTTTCAATGTTCATGTGCACCTTGCACGCCCCTTCGTATGTAAACTAGGATCCTGATAATTTCTTTACTTTCTCTGACCGACTCTCGGTACCGAGATTGCCTTCCTGTTTCACTTTACTTTCTTTACTTTAGTTGAAACTTGTTAAGATAACGTGAATCTGTGTTATTGTACTCGTACCTACCATACGTCGAATTTACAATTCCGAATTAATTTTTCCCTTTCTTGAAATTTTCATCTTTAGAATGACAGTTGGCCAATTATGTAAACTTTTCTAACTAAGTTCCTCAAGATGCATCATCTGCCTAGCCTTTTCCCAACTATATTGGGGTCAGCTTCCAGCCTATCTGGATGCAGTTGAATACCAGTATTTTACATGGAGCGACTGCCTATCTGACCTCCACAACCCATTGACTGGGTAATACGATACCCCTTGATTGACTTGTTGTCAGACTTTCGGGCTTCTGACGACCCGTGACGACTGTCAAGGATCGAATGGATTGATTGAATGACAGCCGGGACCAACTGCTTAACGTGCTTTCCGAGGCACGGAGGGGTCTCGGCATATAAACATGGTCACCGACCCACAGACCGACCCCGGCAAGCGTAGCTTAACCTGATTGATCGACCCGTGCGGCTGTTATTACTTAGCCACGAGCCTTCCTGCTACGAGCTTCCTCAAGATGATCATAGTCTTAATCTAATCTTTTATTTGTAATTTTCCAGGCGAGTCTGCGGCAGCTGGACCTCTCCCTACTATCAGAGCTATGGACGCTGAGCGAAGCCATGGCGTCGTGGCGACGGCAGCTGGAACGAGGGCCACGCCTCCGCCCCGCACCCCCGCCGCCTCCACCCCCGCACTACCTTCGGACATAAGCACCCCATCAGCATATTAATGCTGATGTGGATGTGGGAAGTCGAGTGCCTATTAAGGCACTCGACTTCCCACATCCATCAACAAACGCACGCACACGTGTAAAGCTCACTTACTCTTGAAGACTTCCGAGGGACACTCTCATGAAGTCTCCTAATATAGTCATTTGCATACCCCGCGTCTTGCCGTACCCCGAGTTAAGACGTTTGTCATTGAAAATTGAGTCTCTTAGAAGCGCTCGCTGTAGCCACCTAAAGTTTAAATACTCTGTGACGTTGAGCTAACACCAGACGTCACCGTTAGCGTTGAATAGGACACCAGCCTTGTAATAGAACTTTGCGTTGTATAAGTATGTGTGCGTGCGCCAGTTGACTGTACGAAGTTAAGTGTTTTGTATAGTTTGATTGACTGTACTCGAATAGTGAAAAGCGTGTTCAGTGTCATAATATTTGAACCAAGGACTGATAGGGTTCAACCGCAAGACTGGTTTGCCATAGTAATAAAAGGAAACTGGGCTTTTCAGATTTCTTGGGAGAAGCCAATGACCAGCAGTGGGCCACTGAGCTGACTCGAGTAGGTAGACATTGTGCTTTTGTACTCCCAAACTGGAAATGGGAACAGCTCATATGACAGCAATTCCTGAGCAATGTATTTAGTTATTTGTTATGGCAATCCCAGTGTCGACGTAACGTGTGGTTTCAGCAGTTTTTTCTCTAACAATGTTGATTGAACAATTTCATTGTATTTATTAAGTTATAATAAAACTCTTGTAAATATACAGTTGTTGTGATTGATCTTTTAATTAGTGAACCATTATTTTAGGTAAACTATCTGAATCTTTCAAATCGAATCTTTATTGCTGAACACAGTTCACATAAATAGATTGCAAGATGTTGAGTGTATGTTTTACCAAATAAGGCATGCAAAATTATAAATATTTCATAAATTACAATTAATAAAAAAAATATAATTCGACACCACCACAGAAAAAAATATACAGGTAAAAATATCTGTTTAGTACCTACTATAATTCATATTTCTATAAAACAGAAAATCATTGTAACGTCAAATATTGATATAAGTACATGTAGTACCTAGTCAAAAACACTGCAAACACACACACACACACTTTGCAAATAATATTCCCGAGTCAATTTATTTCGTGTGGTATTCCTCATGGATGCTCTCCGCTCTTGGGCGGGTAGATACGAGTATAATCACCCTCTTCTGACTAAAACCTCTTTACTATTTTCTGTGCCATTTCTGAACAAAGTTTAGGCCAGAAGCCTTCATGCATCTCTTCCACTTTTAGTGATATCTACCGCTTTTAGTCTTTCCAGTTTATAAGGAATCCATAACATGTACGAGTACTCGTACTTACCTACCCACTTTTAATTTTTAAAATAAAAAGCACTAAAAATATTTAAGTGTGTTTTGAAAAAAAAAAATAACAACTATGCGCCATGGCAAAGAAAACACACTTGCCGCATGATGCTCTTTGCAGTAGACTCTAGTTGGGAAAATTTAACGTGACATATACAAGTCGTGATCGTCACATAATGGAGCCCCATATATGCTCTTAACAGTAATTTCACTTGTGACAAAAACAAAAATACACTTGAAGGTGCATTACTCATTAGCATGTTTTAAAATGATGAGAAACACTGCCATCAATATAGAGACCGCATAAAATCAATGTATTCCGGTTCATCCCACCGGCCGCCGTCGTTCCAGAATTTAAAAAATAATATTAAATTTATTAATAGCTAGCAGCGCCCCGCGGTTTCACCCCCGTAACAATATCGGGATGAAAATGTATCCTATGTGTTAATCCAAGTTATAAACTATCTGTGTGCCGAATTTCATCAAAATCCGTTCAGTATAGTTTTAGAGTGAAAGAGTAATAAACATCCATCCATCCATCCTCACAAAGTTTCGCGTTTATAATATTAGTAGGATTTATTCCTGTATTATTTTTTTAATTTATTATGTTTTCACTTGATTTTTTGGTGTAATTTAAAAAATACATAAAAAAATCAAGTACTTAAAATGGATTTTTGAAAACACCAGCATTCCCTATTCCGCTGTGCCCCGCCTGTTTCTGTCTTTTTTTTTTCTCGATGGGAAATCATCAAATAATATGACTTCTTCCGCTCTGGGCGGAACGAGAGGGCGTGTCAGACTTTTACTGATTAAAACCCACCCGTGTTCTTTCAGTTGCCTGTGCCAGGGCCACGGTACCTTTTTCCAACAACCCGCGACCCCGGCGGCATTGGCCCTATCGGACCCCGTCACTGCTGACATCTCTTTGAGGCGCGCGCGGAACACAACACGCCGTCGACCCGGGCTTGGTCCTTAACAGACGGCGAGCTACCCATTGCTGGCCGTCCGCAAGGCCGCGCCTACGGTGGCCGGGAATCGGCAATAGATTCCCGCCGCCCAGGACGTCTCCTGCGGAGACTAGGGGCGTGAGGGCACGAAAGTTGCCTCTCCCTCACGCGTTCTGCCTCCTTCGCGAGCATTACTGTTTCGCAGAAGGACGTGACAGCCTTCCACGCCTGTTTCTGTCTGAGAGAATAACTCCAAAAAAAAATGTAAAAGAAAGACTGAATAGGTACAGACGGCAAAGAAAGTAGATTAACAATTCTGATTTTAAAAATCAGAGCTGCAGTAAAAGTTTTAATGAAATAAATGTAGGTAGTGTCACAGATAATAATAATACTTATCAAATTATAAGTACCCTGACTAGATTCTGCCCGCGACTTCCGTCCGCGTGAAATTTCTTGTTCCCCCGACCCAGCCCGTCGTATCGCATAGCCTCGCCTGCCCGAGACTTCGTTTTTGCTTAGCGTTATTTCTGACTTTGTTCTTTTTACTTGGCTTCGAAGGGTCCTAGCGTGATGTTAAATAACATAAAGCCTAGCTCAAGAATTGGGCTATCAAATGAGAACAGATTTTTTCAAATCCGACGACGGGTAGTTCCAGAGATTAGCGCGTTCAAGCATACAAACAAAGAACAAACTTCAGCTTTATTATTACTTTATACTCGTATAGATTGATGAACATAATTAATTATGCATTCAAATAGCAACCAACCTGCGAAGATTTCAGAAAGAAACCAAGGCTATGAAGGAAGAACCAAGCTGGTAAGTGGTAAGTATTGTTCTTTGTTATAAAATAACATCACGGCTGTATTTCTTGAAAGGTTAGGCAGAGGTGTACCTAGAATACATTTCGTGTAATAGGGTCGAGCCTATTGCCATCAACTGGGCACAAATTCAGACTCCGGGCTGAGAAATTTCAGACGGAAAACCCCAATAACACTGCCCGACCCGGGAATCGAACCCAGGACCTCATTCTCAGCAGTAACGCTTGCGACCACCCACTAGACCAACGAGGCGGTGTTATAAAAATTATAATTGTGTCTATGTACCAATACACGACTGTTTGAGCAAATAAAGAAGCGGAGATGAGTTATTCCTCGCGGAGAATTTTAACGTGTTAGGAGTGCTACAGACTTGTTCGGATCGAGTCAGCATGATTCGGTACAGCAGAAGGGCAAAATCAAATATAAGTAGGTACACACGGCTACACATCAAGCTATACATTTCCAGTTTACACTGACCTCTCATTGTAAGGAAATCCTATACAATGCGAGATCAGCTTATACTGGAATTTTATAGCTTGATCTGTAGCCGTGCGTACCTACAGGATGTTTGGAAGCTGGATGCAAAGCCTTTTGGGGGTGACAGTTGACACCATTTAGAGCTTTTTGAGTCATACCTACATGCCTACATGTCTTAGATTTATTGGTTTTTTCTTTTTATTTTTAACGGTATTTTTTTTTTCTGACAGTTGTAACAATTAAACTTGCTACCTATGTTATTTTTTTTTTAATTTTTGTGGTTTGACTGATGTGTACCTAATCTAATAAAACAAGTTCCAAGCATCTGGCATCTGTGTTACTGAAAAAAATTATAGTTTAAAAAACTAAAAAACACGCTTTAGTTTTGAATGGGTGAAAAAATTCACGGTAGGAGTATATAATAACGAAGTTAAAAGGAAAACTATCACAGCTAAGTAGGCTTTTCAAGTTTACGAGTAATAGTCAAATATTCATGAAACAACAAAAAGCCCTCTTCTTAGTCCGCACTATTATGCAACTACGGAACCCTATTACTGCGCGTGGCCCGACACGCACTTGGCCGCTTTTTATTTTTAACACGCTTTTTAGCTTCACCTATATGTATGTTTATATGTAACGGAATCTTTGCACTCGATTTTTATGGTCAGATTAATTCGAAATTTTGCACACATGACAGGGCCCGATGACAATACAATAATTTTAAAATTTTGTCCCATTATCCTGATCAGAATCATCAGGATTATCGATTTATCTCTAAAAAAATTTAAAAATAAATTATAGTTTAAAAAACTTAAAAACACGCTTTAATACCATTAAACTTCAGTTTAATGGTATTAAAGCGTGTTTTTAAGTTTTTAAAAAAAGCGTGGGTTGCTTTGTACGACATTCTTACATTTATGGTCAGATTAATTCGAAATTTTGCACATAATATGACAGGGCCCAATGACAATTCAATAATATAAAAATTTTGTCCCATTATCCTGATCAGAATCATCAGGATTAACGATTTATCTCTAAAAAAATTGAAAAATAAATTATAGTGTAAAAAACTTAAAAACACGCTATAATACCATTAAAATTCAGTAAAAAGAAAAAGCGTGGGTTGCTTTGTACGACATTCTTACACTAAGCTCCCGTTCCCACGGGCGTAATGAAATCACGGCGGGATTTTATCGCGCACTGGATATTCAACTCTCGTTATTGAGCCGAGCGATGAGAATCCAACTTAACAATAACAGAGTACATTCTAGCGCGTCGAGAAAACACACTGTTGGATTTTGCACTCTCGGCGTTAAACAGAGCGTTGAAAATCCAATGCACGAAAAAAAATCGCCGCGATATTTTTACGTCCGTGCGAACGTCGACTAACTCTGTAATTCGAATTAGCACCCCAGGCTGTTTTTTACAATAACATTAATTTTTTCGTTAATCACTATATTCTTATATTGAAAAATTTATTTTTTACTTTTTAGTTCAGTTTAATGGTATTAATAATGGGGAAGGCAACTGAAAAAATGGCGCTGTCGTAGCCAGTTCCCAACACAAGCTAATGAGATGACTTTATTTTTACGAAAATGACGCATTGTTGTGTTAATACTTCCAAATTAGAGTCCACGATTTCCCGAGAGACCCTAAAATTAGAAGATTGTGGATTAAAGCTATTAATAAAGATTTAAAGAAAATTTTAAACACCTATTTCTGAACTTAGTAATATTTTAATTTTATCGCACGGGCTAATAAAACATAGCTAACATTGTGGTTGTGCTAAAAGACACTTATCTAAACCAACTGCAAAATGCTTGACAATCTGTAAAAGTTTGACTTGACATTTCATTCTGAAAATAAACATTTCAATTTTCAATTCAATATTTCGTGAGTATACGTATACTGTGTTATTATTTTAACGTCATTAAATATATTAAGGAAGAATTTAGACAAATTGGATGATAATCTGATAGTTGCAACCGATGTCAGAGACTGCATTGCAAGCCCAACAAGCCCCCAAAGAAGAGAAACCGCCGTCCAAGATACCTGAATCCGTAAGGGTTAGTAAGATTGTACCGATTATTATCGCAATTGCATTTATTACCGTAACCATTACACTAAGTTACCTCCTAACATGCAAAACAGATTCATTGCAAGGTACTTATTACCCAAACACAACATTACATTCGCACTTTTTGTATTTTCAGAAAATAATATCAATGGAAAAAGAAAATGAGTCTAACGCTAATCGAAAATCCAGGATTGACCTGAACGCGCTTCCTACTCGTCAGTACCTCGACCAGACAGTAGTGCCAATACTGTTGCAAGGTCTCTCTGCCCTGGCCAAGGAGAGGCCTCCAGATCCCATCAACTACTTAGCTGCATACTTATTGAAGAACAAGAATACCTTCGACAGCAACACCTCCACCAACAATAACCCTCCTCCGAACCCGCAACCATAATACTTCCATAGATATAAGATGTACAGCTTAGATATGCTGTACAGTAATAATATGCATATTGTAATAGGGTTCAAATTTTGGTTTGTATCATTGTGACGAAGAATTCTCCGCTTTATGAAATATGGCAATAACAGAATTTTCCTACATATTAGATGTAGCTAGTAATAGACTCCAAACTATTATTACAGCAACTATTTAAAGAAGTTGTTATGATCATTTTTGCTCTACAACAAAGAGATCTTGGTGAAAATGTAAAACTTAGTTACAAATTACTTAACGCTTTGAAGGCATTGAGGTTTGATGTAAACTAGAGTAGATACTGCAAACAAAAATTTTGTGCAACATGTTGTCTGGGACAGCAAACATACATACACCACAGTTGTCACATTTCACATCCGCCAAATACAAATTCTTTTTGGGACAACAAAATGTGCAAAAATTTTGTTCACGGTGTCCACTCTAGTTTACATTGAACCTCAATATTTGAAGGACACTAAAGGAGATACAACAGAAGTGTTATTATTATTCCTGCTATAGCAGAGTGTCCCTCAAAATGTTAATAGCATTTTTACTAGTCAATAATTACTTGCTCAAGTTAACATGGCTGCTAGCTATGAACACAATTCGTGTTTTAATAGTAGTTTGGAGAAATTTTAAAGAAATAAGTTAGTTTTCTAGATAATAACTTTATGCATGTTATTACACATTAACATAGTCTTATGATACAGCTGTGTGCATAGGTGAGCCTACATAATTATCCAAATGATAATCACTTGTTCTCTATGGTGTTCTTGACAAAATAAGCTGGAAGTAATGTAGAAGTAATTTTATTTTGCTATTTAAAATAAATAATCTAAGACTAAAAATTGCTATTTCTTATTAGATAACATCAATCAATCAACTCAGCCTAACGCAGTCCACTGCTGGACATAGGCCTCTCCCAGGCTGCTCCCACTACGTTTGCCGATATGTGCAGGACTCGTCTGTTCCACCGGCCATTGTTCCTTCGACTAACATGGCCTGCCCACTGCCACTTCGGTTTGCTTACTCTGCAGGCTATGCCGGTAACTCCGGTAACTTTTCCGGATAACTTCATTTCTGATCTTATCCTTCAAAGAAACTCGGAGCATAGCCCGTTCCATAGCACGCTGAGCTACCTTGAATTTGTGGACCAGCCCGACTGTCAGTGTCTACGTTTTGGCACCGTATATCATAACGGGCAGGACGCACTGGTTACATAACACACACAAATATTATTTTCTTTTCTACATATTTAAAAAGTGAAACATCAAATAATTTTTTTTTATTAATTATTAATTTTAAGCCTTGCTGCATACGCTACAGCCACGAAACGCCCCCCACCGAGCTGCGAATTAGTTTTCGTACGCAGCCCATCGTTTGTGCCATCGTGGCGTAAGTAGCGACCACCCCGGCGTTATCCGTGTGTGGCGAGTTCATAACGGCGTGTACGCACGAGCAAACAAAAACATGGTGAACACGAACATCGAACACTTTAAATGTTCAACAGGGTCCGGAGTTTCTTCAGATGATCCGTGTTCACCATGTTTTGTTACACGCCTTCATTATGAACTCGCCCGTGGCCCGTTTGCGGCAAGGCTTAGGCCGCAAATTCGGAGCAGCGTTTCTTGTAGCGTGCCATCTTCGATCAATAATAGCACTAGATACAGGATCAGGAACAAAAATAAGTCGCTGTAGTGGCCACGTTTACACACACATAAACATTTACATTTGTTACTACGAAATATAGAAAAAAGTTTTATAATATTTACAACTTCAATTCATTATAAACCTTAACAATCAAACATAAAGTTTAATTACGATTGCAAAATATTTATATTTAAGTCCTTCTATCATCGGAGAAAGGTAAAAGCAATAAATTAAAAATGTCGCTTGAAAATAAAAGGTCATTTTTATAATAACTACAAAAATATTTATTCTAAAGTGAAACTTAAAACTTAAGCAATAAGGTTAAAAACATTTTGTTGAAAATTTTGTGCTTACTCTATTTTGGAACTAGACATAGTTCTTGGTATTTACATTTCAATGCTCAGAACACAGTAAGTATTGAAAGATGTAGAGTAGCAGAATAATAATATATTTTTTAGGCCAAGGTTCGTTTTATATGGTAGTAAATATTTTTGACCGATTTTTAAAAGTAGAAGGAGTAAATTAGTACAATAGTTATTTTAATTTTGATTATTAATTTGATAATTAATTATTTTAATAAAAATATTAAAACAAATTGTTGAATTTTTACAAGGTTTATATATTTCTTCTCCTCTTTCTTTCGCGATAATAGATACCCATTCTGCATTGCGAAATGGGTCACTAGGAAATCTACAAACAAAAACAACATATAAAGTAACAATACTACTCCATGCATTTCCCTGTTCCCGAACAGTCGATGTTTGAAATAAGACCACAAAAGTATTTGTGTTTTTATTTTTCGGGCCGTTTTTGAAGCGCTTATCGGGAATCTAGTACTATTATTGATCGAAGCGTGCCATCAATAAATTTTGTGTTTTTAAAATTCCTATAAAACCAAATTAATATTTTTTTTTCTTCTGTGGCAATCCGCGATCAGTTTAGTACTTTTAGCAATTGAGTTGTAGGTAACATTGGCGGGAAGAGCGTGACTCCAGCGAGCCATCTACTCCATATTCGTGCTTAGTTCCACACACAGGTGTGGGTGGACTACACAATGTCTTTCCTTTTAAGTCTTTTCCTGTAACTTCTTGTTTTCAGTGCAGTTGCCAGATCATTGGGATGCCTTTCCAGTCTTTCCTGGTATTTTTTTTGTAACGTTTTTGATCTCGTCCATGACGGTATTCGTTGATAACACCTTGTGTATTTCAGCATTCGTGACAAGCCAAGGAACTCCACTAATTGACCTCAAAATAGAATTTTGCATTCTTTGTACGATGCTAATGCTTGAGTTACAGGCGCTGCCCCAGAGTTGAATTCCATAAGGCCACACTGGCTTCAAGATCGCTTTATATATTAAAAGTTTGTAGTCGGTACTCAGTTTTCTGTTTCGCCCCATGATCCAGTGTAAGTTCTTGTAACGGATATTAAGCTCGTGTCTCTTGGTCTTAAGGTGTTTCTTCCGCGTTAGACGTCGGTCGAGATGTAACCCTAGGTATCTTACGCTGTCGTGGTGAGATAGTGTGACATTATCTAGATGTACAGGTGGACAGTCACCTTTTCGCAGCGTAAATGTGACGTGGACCGATTTGCTAGCGCTCGTCTTTATCCGCCACCTATGCAGTCATGTGGTTATTTTGTCGAGACACCCTTGCAGCATGTGTAAGGCGATAGCAGGATCTTTGTGGCTTGCCAGTATTGCGGTGTCATCGGCAAATGTTGCTGTAGTAACCTCATCAGTCTGCGGGAGATCTGCAGTGTATACTGTGTACAACACGGGGCCCAGTACCGACCCTTGCGGTACTCCAGCAGTTATATTACAGAATCGCGACGTCACATCTGCTTCTTTTACTTGAAATATTCTTTCCGACAAATAGAATTTCATTAGTGAGTAGTACTGGTGGGGAAGGTTGATTTTCAGCTTGTATTAGGCCCTTATGCCTGCCTTATACTGAGGAGAAGTAAAGCTTTTCTTCTAGGCTTTTCCTTATGTTATCGTAGACTCTATGTACTTGTTCAGTAGTAGAATGCTCCTATCTGAAGCCAAATTGGTGGTCGGGAATAATTTTCTCATTATTTAGAATTGATAATAATCTGTACATCAGTAGCTTCTCAAAGACTTTGGAGAGTATTGGCAGAAGGCTTATGGGTCTGTATGAAGATACTTCGTTAGGAGGTTTACCAATCTTGTGTATCATTATGATTTGAGACACTTTCTACGCCAGCGGAAAGTACTGGATTCTTAAAATGGCATTAAAAAGTGATGTAAGAAACACAATAGCTTTTCTGGGTAATTATTTAAGTATTTCTTTGGTGAGGAGATCGTATCCGGGAGCTTTCTTATCTTGAAGCTTTGTACTAATCCGCCAGACTTCGCGTACTGTAATAGGAAATCTTGTTGTAGGACGCTGTCAACTAACTTCTCATTTTCCAAGTCTATGGCTGGATTTGGTGTACTTAAACACGTTTTCAAGGTGCCGTGCAAATGCGTCTAGCTTTTTCTGGGATGTTCGCGCCCATCCTGATGCGGTTTTAAGAGGAGGCCTAGCATTTTGATGCCTCCAAATGATTATGGAAATCAATTTGGTTTTATATTTAATATTAATCAATAGCTAACAATATATATAAATATTTTTGAAATGTGCTAATCCCTTTCAATTAATACCGCAAACAGCATAATTAAAAAAAAATTTTTTTTAGTTCATGACTTTATGTCCTCTAGAGGGAGCCATATTCAATTTTATGTGACGTCATGTAGCCTATAAACAGCGGACGGCAAAGATGCTTCAAGCGATACCTCATTTGTTAAATTATGATAAGCAGTTTAGAAGCTATGAGGGAACAGATGAACATACATACATACCGGTCAAAATCATAACCCTCCTTTTTGCTTCGCCGTTGTCGGGTAAAAAACAAGACTCCGCACCACGCATATCGAAAGTGAAGCACAGTAAGTATGCCGGGACCGTTTGTACAAACATGCGCCTCACGCACACATTTACATCATAGTATGCCGACCACCATTACGTGACATGACGGAGTCTTTGTCACGCACACAGATCGCTAAGGTGCTTCACTTTCGATACGCGTGGCGCGGAGTCCTTCTTTTTTTCTAGTCCGTAGGTTTATGATATGTTTTAGATGACTTCCACGCGGACAATGTCGCGGGCACTACTAAGCCTCGATCCGCTGTCTCTCCGTCTGTCAGCGGGCTGTATCTCATGAACCCTAATAAGTAGACGGTTGTTTTGACAGATTCTGTATTTATTGCCGCAACATTATCAAATAATAAAACTAACAAGAAACGTGTTTTTTTTTAAACTGAAGTACGTAGGTACTTTTTTAAAATATGTAGTGTTAAATATTGTACGGTGGTATGGTTCGACTCGCACTTAGCCGGTTTTTATAATTATGTGATGAGATTTTACCACATTACATCAT
Source organism: Cosmia pyralina (assembly GCA_946251885.1). NCBI lineage: Eukaryota > Metazoa > Arthropoda > Insecta > Lepidoptera > Noctuidae > Cosmia > Cosmia pyralina. Next base: position 23,383,213 of record OX276346.1, read on the forward strand.
ACCTACATATAATAAATCTGTAGACGAGGCGTTTCTGTACATTGCAAATATTAAAAAAAAAATAGTTGGGTTGTTATAGAATCACCAACAGATGCCATTTCTACCATTTTTGTCTGTTTGTCTATGAGAGGTTTTATTGTTACAGTACCACGTAAAAAGTACAAAACCAATATGGATAAATTTTATACTCAAATATTGTGTGTAACTAACTCAGAGTTATATTTAGTTTTTGTTTCATCGCAATCGCTTCAATATATCAAAAGATATATGAATTTAAAGTGAATACTTTAAATTATATAGGAGAACTTTTCGTTACGGTGTAAAGCTAAAGTTCATACACGTAACGACATCTATTGATACCAAAGGGTACTAACGAATATAAGTGATAACCCTAATATTATTTTAACTGGTGGTACATTAGTACATTCATGTTCGCATAACTCGTCAAAATGTAGGGAGCAGCTGATTTTTTTTCGCGATTTCATGTTTGGTTACATAGTAAAAGTTCTTTGTTATCATGAGCACAATCATACGAGTAGCATCGGTCACTAATTACCAGTGACCCTGTATATACTAATATTATAAAGCTGAAGAGTTTGTTTGTTTGGTTGAACGCGCTAATCTCAGGAACTACTGGTTCAAATTAAAAAATTCTTTTACTGTTGGATGACTCATTTATCGAGAAAGACTATAGGCTATATAACATCACGCTGCAACCAATAGGAGCGGAGCATCAATGAAAAATGTTGCAAAAACGGGGAAAAAATATTCCTTTTGAGAGCTTCTCTTGCGTGCGCTGTGTAAACGGTTAAAGTTACGCAACAATCATGTATGACAGAATTGTTCGTCTTAAAAAGTTCTAAAAAAAAGTCTATAGTCTATCTTTTAAGGCTGGCTCACTTTATCTGTTTAAATTGTAATCAAATTTGTTATAAAATAATGCATTATTTGCGAAAGTGTTTTCATAAACATGGTATTGTTACGTAGACGCTAACGCCATCTGCTATCGAGTAGCGGATCTACACGATACGTATTACGTGGACACTAACGCCATCTGTTATCGAGAAGCAGAACTACACGATACGTCGATTCGTGGCAGAAGTTTCTGGAACATTCTAAACCCTTCTAGAATTTTCTAGATGTTTTAGTGTCGTTTTGCAGCATTCTAGATCATTCCCGTAAGTACTAGAATGTTCTCGAATTATGTCCTCGAACATTCTAGAACATACACTCGTCATATAAATAGAGGGTTGCCAGCGGTGTAAGCCAGACCCCCTGGCTGGAGGCTTTTGAGCTCGCTTAAAGGCAGGTACAGGAAAGTCCGGTTAAGTAGTCGAGACCTCTCATGGTCACACTACGAGTTGCCATTCCAAAAACAAAAAAAAAAAAGGTGTAAGGCAGTTCAGTTTAGAACGCGATACAGTGAACACCAGTGAACTACAGCGAACTAACAGCGAACCACAAGTGATTCAGGCGATTCTGTTTAGAGTTTCTGATTACTGTATTTGTGATTATTTGAATATAGTGTGTTTTTGGTGTAAATTGGTATAAATTTATTTATCCCGAACCCCAGCTCGTAACATTTGGTGTCAGAAGTAAGGGATGCCAGTTTTACCGAAGGAAGACACGAAGGGTATCCGTACCAGGAGTCAGCGCCAGCAGGAGGTGGGTCAGATTAGGTGGTAATCAGCCGACGACGCAGCCAGTTTCCGAAGTATCTGGAGTTCCTACAGCACCGGCAGCCAAGGATCTTTCTGCTCTGATGGTGATGCTGCAAGAACAGGCCCGCCGACGGGAGGAACAGGCCCGCCAACAGGAGGAACAGGCCCGCCGGTCGGAGGAACAGCTTCAGCGCGACAAGGAGGAACATGCCCACCGACGAGAGGAACAATCCCGCCGGCTAGAGGAACAGGTTTGGCGTGACAAAGAGGTGCAGACCCCACCGCCAAGAAGAGCAGATGCTCGTCATGAAAGATTTACGCGTGATGTTAGGCAAGGACTTGAGAGCCGTAAAGGAGATGGTTCGGCTGCACGAGAAGCGTGTCTCCGAGGCTGAAGTCCAGATCGCTGACATGGGAAAAGCGTTGGGAAATCTGAAAGCTGGAGACGGGACTGCGACTTTTGCAGTTGCTGCACCTTTGGTACGCGGGTTTAAAGTGCCACCCTTTGATGGAACATCTTCCTGGCCGCCATACAAAATCCAGTTTGAAGCTGTCATGGAAGCAAATGGCTGGACAAAAAGGCAGGCCATGACCGGACCTGCTTTGGGCCTTTGCGACCAGGCCTTAACCATATTGGAGGCTCTCGGCGAAAATGTGACCTACGAGCGGCTGCTTGAGGCGTTGGAAGCCGGATATGGTAACGCATACCTGGAACGCGTGTTTCGTGCCTAGTTGAGGGATCGTGTGCAGCGCAGTAGTGGGAACCTGCAGCGATGGGCCCAGGAAATGGAAAGGCTGGTTCGAAAGGCGTACCAGCCTGCGTCTGTGCTCACCGAGGGGATTCTGATTCAAGCATTCAGCAATGGTGTGCGGGACCTGGAGTTTGGAGCTGCTGTTGGACTTGGGCGCCGTGGGACGCTGTGAAATGCCTTGGGCCATGTGTTGGAGGTGGAGGCGGTGAAGTGTGGGCATGGAGCCCGCCGCATCAGGGAGGTTGCGGCGTGGCCTGTGGGTGACCGTTTTGGGTACGACCCTGGATGCTGCACTTGTGGAGAAGGGGGCCGCCTACGGTCGAGTTGCCCCAGGCAGGGTGCTGCCGGCGGGAAGGGTAGCCAGGAGGGAGGGGCCGCTGATGTCGCCACCCAGCGGCAACGAGTGGACGCCGGGACTGCGGGGTGGGCGCTGGCTGGTGTTAATGGAGCCCCAAGGATTCCTATCTCACAGGCCCGTGATGGGAGCAGCCTGAGCATCAAAGGTAGGGAAGTGCTACCAGTCTGGATGCAAAGAACGGACCTTAGCGACGATTGGAGGGACACTATACAGCATGCTCAGCAAACTGGCACGATATTACGGGAACAGTGATGCTCGGGACGAGCATGTCTTAGGAGGGGAGTGTTACGTAGACGCTAACGCCATCTGTTATCGAGTAGCGGATCTACACGATACGTATTACATAGACACTAACGCCATCTGTTATCGAGTAGCAGAACTACACGATACGTCGATTCGTGGCAGAAGTTTCTGGAACATTCTAAACCCTTCTAGATGTTTTAGTGTCGTTTTGCAGCATTCTAGATCATTCCCGTAAGTACTAGAATGTTCTCGAATTATGTCCTCGAACATTCTAGAACATACACTCGTCATATAAATAGAGGGTTGCCAGCGGTTTAAGGCACCCACTCACCCTATCCGTAGGAACGTCGAGTCCGTATCCCTGACGCTGGTCGCCTTCTGCTGGGCTTCCCTCATGTAGGTGGGGGTTCCACCTGGTAGGGGTTGACCGCCGGGGTACGGTGAAGAAAGCGGCAGTATGCATATGTCGTGACGAGCTTACGGACACAAAAAGAGACACTATTTTCATGGGCGCGAAAATGCAGCGCGCCCAACCTTCCATTCGCCAGTGGCGACCACGACGAGGGGCCCGTAGTTACGGGCCACCGTATAGCGTCCGCGGGAGGGGGGCTACGCCCCGAAACCGCACGTCACGCCCCTTACGGGGCGTAGCGACATCTCACTGTTTAAGGCAGTTCAGTTTAGAACGCGATACAGTGAACACCAGTGAACTACAGCGAACTAACAGCGAACCACAAGTGATTCAGGTGATTCTGTTTAGAGTTTCTGATTACTGTATTTGTGATTATTTGAATATACTTAGTGTTTTTGGTGTAAATAGGTATAAATTTATTTATCCCGAACCCCAGCTCGTAACAGTATTAAGCTTTATCCAAATAAATACGTTATTCATCACAAGTAATTAATTTTGAACAAAATTGCCTTTACATCATTTCATTTCAATGAATATCTTCGGAGTTAAAACTGTTGCTGTTTTAAAATAACTCCGCAGGAAAAATAATGATTAAGCGTCGCGCGAAAGTAAGTTTGTTTGTTTGTAACGCTTTCACACTAAAACGGCTGAACGGATTTGGATGAAATTTGGCACACGGGTAGACCATGACCTGGAAAAGGTCATAGGCTACTTTTGATCGACATACCACGCGGGCGAAGCCGCGGGAGGAAGCTACGTAAGATAATAGGTTACTAACTGATGTGGTGTTCTGAGTGATAAAGAATGCAATGCTATAGGTTTAAAATAATCATAACAACTTTTTTTAAATCAAACTGTGCTTCGCTTTGTAAGTTTATTGTACGTATGCAGAGCGAGCTTCGAGTTAACCACTCTGAATCACGGTATTAAGATTTTCCGCAGAAGAGTTACACTCTTTCGGTCATAAAATTAAAATAGTATCGGTCTCGTATAGATAATGCTGTTGCTGTTCTGGATCTGGAGTTCTGCGTCTCGGGAACTGGGTCTAGGAGTATTTGGTTCTGGATTTCTCTCTAGAGTTCAAGATCCAAAACCGACTCCAAAAAGGAAGAAATTCTCAATTCGTCTGTTTTTAGGAGATTAGGGATCCGTAGTCAAATGGCACATAGAAAGGGAATTCTTATCATTTCGTCCTGTCCGTTCGTATGTCACACACCCAATGTTTGAAAGAGTTTTCTCCCGAGGTGGTCACCTTTATTATAGTGAAGATCTGACAATTGAACTCCTCAATATCGTACAGTAGGTACCTACTGTATTTCGGTTACTGTACAGAAATCAAAGAAAATTACTGGTTAGTTACTATCCGTGAACAACTAATTATGGACTTCGAAAAGAAGTAGGTACATACCTATAACTTACCCCATGGAACTCCTCATCGACGAGCAGTACACATTATTGTGAATGGGTAATTACGGAAGATGAAACACAGCAGGTTAAGTACCTAACAGTGGTCATCTAATCATGGACTGCGAAGAAACCCTACTGTCACGGAACTCCTCAATGACGAACAGTACCTATACCTATCTATTATGGGTGGATATATGGGTTATCCTACGATATGTGAAAAAAGTTGCTGAGTATCAATATAAAGAAGTAGGTACACGAATTAGGTAGTGTCAGGTAGGCAGGTATACGCGTCACGAAAGATGAGACTTGACGAGCGCCGTACCGCGCCTGCCGTGCTGCGCGATGACGCCCGGTTCCTTCCCGTCTTTACCTCATACCACTAAAAAGACCTTTATATCGTCTATTGCGCAAGTCAAACCACGTGGTGTGTCAAGTCTCATCTTTAGTGGCACGTATTGTACCACAATGCAAAAGACGTTTAATTATTTGTATTTATTAAAGACCGTTACAGTTTCGGTAATTTCTTGCTAACTACTTCCCAAACTAAAGTTATTTTGCACTTTGTAGCGTTTTTTATGGAAGTCGGTTTTATTGTTTTTGTAATAAGTTTTTTTAACGATGGGCACATAAAAAAAATACTGTATTAATTTTAAAGCGGGGGTGTAGTTTTTATGGTTTTCGGGAGTAAAAAGAGGTCTAAATCAAAATGGTGTACAAAATGTTCAATAAGGGCGTGTCATCTTCATAGTTTCCGAGGGCGCTGGGCCGAAAATCAGGAAATTAAAATCCAAAAGGGCAGCCGTAATCAGAGATTGATCTCAGTAAATGGGTTGTTTTCCAGTTTTCAAACGGACAACTGTAGCTCAAACGAATTTATTTATTTGGATCTCCAACAAAGGTTACATACACATAGAACAGAAATCACAGGAATATAATATTGATTTCATAGTTGTTTTGCGTGTTTTCTTGGGAAATTTACAACAGCGCTCTTAAAGTGTGATCCTTCTTCACCATGATAACACTTCAGCACACTCCGCCAGAGGGGCAGTCGATTTATTGAGTACGGCAGGTGCACAGTTAATGTGCAGGTGCCTTGATATTTATTTATTTTCACAAAATCAAAGTGACACAATGAGGTGACACTTCGTCGCTTTGACATTATAAACCGCAGTGACTACTTATTACTTTAGATAGTGTATTATCTATGATGACTACATTCGAAAGGGCTGTGGTAGAGAACCTCAGGAATGAAGAATCTTCCAATCTTGCCTGGTGGGAAGTAGTGCTTCCCACCAGGCATGCAAGATCATAGATAGATATAGAGGTACTTAGATTTTTCATTTTCATTTTAAGAGTTTTAAAGGATACCTTCACCATATCTAAGCGACACGTTTTTGTTTTCCGACATGCACGCGAACGAAGTCGCGGGCACAGCTAGTTTAAAATATTATACTTATCAGGGCTGTATTTAGACTACTGCAAAAGCAAGTTCTGTCCACAAGATACTATACTAGGCATAGAACTTAAGACAGAACTTGGTAACTTTACGACAAGATCATTATTCTAAAGAGAACTTGAGACATTATTTTTGATAATATTTAACCATTTAATCAACCAAAAACATTGTAAATGAGCTCTTTACACCATTACACCACATAAAACAAGCACCTCACGTTCAAACTGAACAAATAATAATTCATTTTCCTTCTTTCTCGGCCTCCTCAAGGAACTGCTGTCTATGCAACAGCCAAGAGTCATTATCATCTCCCCCTTCATCTTCAGGCACAACTGAAGGCAGTTCGAACTGAAGGTCGTCGGTTATTATGCAGCTTTCGTCCGTGAGTGAAGGCACAGAGTCGTGAACTGGCAGAGGCACTGGCTCTTCAGGCAGAAACTCTGCTATGTATGCCGTAACGTTGCGTGCCCGCCATGTTGAGATCTTGCCTGTGAGGAAGTAAAGATGATGATATGATAACACAATTTTTTTTTTAAAAGGCGACTATGGACTAGAAAAAAAAGAAGGACTCCGCGCCACGCGTATCGAAAGTGAAGCACCGTACCGATCTATGTGTGCGTGATTTGACAAAGACGCCGTCGCCGTCATGTCACGTAATGGCGGCCGGTCGGCATACTATGATGTAAATGTGTGCAAGGCGTGTTTGTACAAAAGGTCCCGGCATACTTACTGTGCTTCACTTTCGATATGAGTGGCGCGGAGTCCTTCTTTTTTTCTAGTCCGTGAAGTCGACCAAGATGGTATCAGTTGTTTAGAGGGCCAGTAGTCGTAGTCAGTACCTACATCTATACAGCTGCACCAACTCTCTCGAATTATTTAGTCGAATGAGATCGGTACTTACAAGTAATTATTAAATTGTTCATGGCATTCCTGGAAGTCGGCGGAATAAAAAGACTAATGCATTTTTTGACATTTGAAATTGCGCATTCGCAGACACTACTTATTAATTAAATCCCGTTTCTCTAAAATTATATCAGTTCGAGGTCTCTTGCGGACGACGACCTCAATCGAAAATTAGACGCGTATAAACTTGCTTGCATTATATTTACATAAATTTTATTATACGTAGGTATACCCACCTACACTTACTGCTATCAAATCGGCAGTGGCAGTAAGATCTAAATTCCAAGGGACCCACTGAAAATATCACGATCAACTTTTAAATTATCTCCTAAAGCTATATCCGCTTTAAATACGAGTAGTTACGATCCTTGTAGGGACAATAAACATCATTCATGTATTATTAAGTATAGGTAACAATCTCATTGACAGTAGGTACTTGCTACTCTTTCAATTTTATTAGAAAAAAGTATCGTTATCAGTTCATTCTTACCTGCTGTCTCATCAATTTCTATAGACTCCTCTTCCTCCAATCTCTCTTCTTTCACGTCTTTTTCGTCTTTCTCTTCCTCACCTTCACCGAATTCCTCTCTTGCTGGATCTTTTATAAGCAGGTAGAATCCATGTTGCATACAATTGGTATCAAAGACGAAGCATCCCGGTCCCTTAGGTTTCCCCTTCAACCAGGAACCATGGTAACGATAACGGGGGTAAATAATTTGCCCGGGACCTTGGATCGTCCCTTCGAGCCATGTCCCCATGAATTTTATTTGGTACTCGGCGAAGAAGTACGTCCCTAGGCCATGTCGTTTGCCTTTGAACCACGCGCCCTCGTATATGTCGCCGTTGGGGTAGTAGTAAGCTCCGAACCCTTGCTTGAGGTCGTATCGCCAGTCTCCTTCGTAGCGAGAACCGTCTGGGTACACCATGCGGCCGAATCCGTATTTCAAGGCTTTGCGCCATTCGCCTAGAAGCAACAATTATTTGACAACCTACATCCTAATTCACGTGCAACCTGCGGAAATGTTACTCAAAAGTTATCTCGTGTCAGGATTTGAAACCGCCTACACATCTACCAAAGTTTCCCGTAGCTATATGCATCTACCGAAGTCATTTAGGTACCCTTCTCGTAGGTCTTAGGTTTCCATACCTTCGTACCGACAGCCATTCTTGAACACGTACAAGCCTTTCCCGTTCCTCTGACCGCGACAGTAACAGCCTGTGTAGTAGTCCCCATTTGGAAGAACTGCCCATCCCACCCCGTGCCTGTCGCCTTGAGGATTCCTCTTTCCTACGTAGATCTAGGAAATTCTGTCCATTAGTTAGGTAAGTATCATATGCTAGGGCCTATTTATTTCGATTGTGATGAAAATAAGAACTAGAATCGTTTGTGAGCTTGTAAGAAGTCGGTAGGTCCAAGCAAAACCACAGTCTTGCGGAATATTATTTATGTAAAGAAAATACTGTACCTACCTAATGCAGGTAGTACTTATCTATTCATACGAGAACTAAAGATCTACTTGATCCGTTTATATTAAATCTATGTTATTTTTAATTACAGACGTTGACAATGTTCCAGGTATTTAAGTAAATATAGTTACCCCGATAGTATCTATGTCCTCTCCTGCTTCGCCTTTTGCTTCTGCCATAATTATTGTTTTTATTTGATTTGATTACAAACACAATTTCAAAACATTATTGTACTGTCAGATAATTGACATTCGAAACGACACGTCATGGAAAAATAAAACATTGACCAATTTGAAAAATAAAAGTAAATAGGTATTTGGTTTCAAATAGGTACCAACTCGGGCAAGAAAAAACAAAAACATACATACATAAACTCACGCCTTCTTCCCATGGGGGTTGGCAGAAACCACAGGACGCCTCCTGCTACGGATCCTTACATACTCCTTTTGCCTCGTGTCATTCATCAGGGTCATAGGTACACGCACACCGCGTGTCGCGCCGGATGCGAGTACTACGCATCTGACCTTTCTGAATGACCACCACCAATCACCAATAAGGTCACTATGTATAAGTGTTCCTAGGGCGTCTACTCCCGGCGGTCCACTCCCATCTGCCTTGTACGAGTATATTACCTTTTGTTAGTCGCCTTTCATTCATCTTCTCAACATGACCAAAACCAGGGATCATTTTGGTTACCCATTGAAAGGGTTCTCGATAGGGTTTTTCTAAGCAGTTAAACAAAAGCCCATACGATGTGGGTACTTAACCCTTTTGAACGGCTTAAATTAAGCGGTTCAAAAGGGTTACACATCAACTCTCTTAAAAACGATAACAGCGGAACATTCCGACTCGGAGCAATGTAATATGATCTCTTGATGATGGGCATACGTTGCAAATAGCTAATTAATATGATAACCCGAACAAAACCATTATATTATAGAGGTTATGTTAATGAAGGGGTAACCCTTTCATTGGGTTTTCAAGTATAGAACCTATTCAATGAGTTATCCATATTGAAGGGATAAGCTGTTACTGGGTTTCAAATCTAAAACCCATTCAAGGATTACACATGATAAAGGTAACCTTTTAAATGGCTTACCCCTTCGAAAGACTTTATTCTTAACCGAGGTTGTACGGTCCCCGGACCAAACCATCTAAGCACCTAGACTCTTTTAAATTTTTGTCACTACATCTTCTTTTAGACCGCACCGTTGCCTTATCACATCATTCCTCAGCCTATCGTTCATAGTCACACGCACACCACACATGCTTCGCAAGGAACGCATTTCCACAGTAATTTTACTTTCATGCTTCTTTTGCCACACCCAACATTCGTCTCAATAAATAATATTTATTTATATTTAATTCCATTGACACACGGCCATACATTTCCAGTTTACACTGACCTCTCATTGTAAGGAAATCCTATACAATGCGAGATCAGCTTATACTGGAAATGTATAGCTTGATCTGTAGCCGTGTAGCACACCATTATGAACGTCAGTCGAGCCTTTTTCGACATCAACTGGTTGGTCACACTCAACCTAATGTATTCATTTTACACCATTCATTTTATTTCCCGCATTTGCTCTCCTTTCCATATCTTCATCAATCTTTCCATCCCTTGTAAAGTAAACAAACTCCCCAAATATACAAACTCACTTATTTGGCTCCTCACTCTTATTATATTTATTTTCACATTACACACCGATACATCCTCTTCTTTTTCAAACACCATTTTCTTTCTTTCGTCTTATTGACATTATTATATTCATCCTTTTCATCTTACCTATATGCTTCATCCATCACAGTCACCATGTCTTGCAACTGTTCTGCTGACGATGCAAGTAGAACTTGATCATCTGCGTAGAGAGAATATTTGACAGGTGACTCATCCGCACTCATCTTCTTTCAAATCTGTCAGACAAATATCCATGTACAAGTTGAAAAAAAGTGTTGCTTTCGCAATACCAAGTTTTTACTATATGCCGACGACCTCAAGGTATATAGAGCCATACGACAAACAAATGATTGCCTTCTGCTGCAGCAAGATTTGGACCGACTATCCTGTTATTGCCAGAAAAATAAGTTGCAACTAAGCTAACCTAAATGTAACTTCTTAAACTTTACAAAAAATAAGACTAAATAAACTATACATACACGTTGTGCAATGCCCCTCTGATTAAAGTGGACTTTATTCGTGATCTCGGTGTTATCGTTGATTCTAAGCTCTGTTTGGATCTACACATATGAAAGATTGTTAATAAAGCGTATCAACTATACGGATTTGTATACGATCAACAGTTGATTTTATAAAGCCTTCTTCCTTCACTTGTATAAGTCTCTAGTACACTCTCAACTGGAGTATGCCGTGTCCGTCAGGAGTCCATGTTACAAAAAGTACGTTGAAGCGATTGAGCGTGTTCAGTACAAATTCCTGCGTACCATGCATTATAGATGATATGGATATTATTTGCCTTTTCAAGATTTACTTGCAAAGTATAAGCTAACAGTTTCTCAAAAAAGGTATCGAAATTAATTTTTTTACTTCGGTACCGTTATTGAGAAACTGTACCTATCTAAAATTATATTTATAGTTCAGAATCGTGCCATGCACATCTATCAACAATTCGGCCATAAAACATTTTCATGAATGCAAAGCATTTTATTTAATAAACATACTTTTGTGTAAAAAAGTCATGATTTGACTACCCATTTGTAACAGCGTCCTTAAGGAGCTTTCTTGAATTTTTATTTCATATTTACTTTTTGTGCCATTTTTTGAGTATCATATACATTATTATTACACACCCGATACACAAACATAAACACACCCTCACCCCCACGCAACCCCCCCCCCCCCACCCTCCCCACACACTCAGCCCCCCCCCCCCTCCCCCACACATATTACACATGTACACATTATTATTATTTTAAACACAATACGTAATGTACATAAGAAAAAAAAATATAGTAAATTGTATTTATAACCCTAGCGATTATTCTCACTGTTTGTATTCTGTAGTTAGTCTGTGAACAGCGTTGTGGGCAGAAATATTGTCTATAAGTTTTGTGTATTTCTTTTTCTATGTTTTATATTGTAGTTGTTAGTTGTTCCTTTTTTTAAATAAAATAAAAAGAAATAGTAAACAGAAATAGCTTTATTTCTCACACACCCATGTCTGAATAAATTAATAACACATTATAATCAAAATTGAAGCAAGCTATGCAAATCGAACGAGTTAAATGAGCTGGGTTAACTTTCTTAAAACATGAAACCGTGTGAATCAATGGCTGACTAGATTCTAGGCAATAGTTAAAAGTTCAGCTTCAAAGCAAATAAGGAATGTAAATTATAAGTAATAATAACATCAGTTTTAAAGTAAATTTCAAGGAACAGAACAAGAACAATAGATTTAAGGCACGTTAAAATTCTATGGATCTAAGCATCATTGAGGAATCCTTTAGCATTAATCCAGCTCACAGGAAAATCACAGACAAAAATATTAATGTAGGTATAGCCTCATAATTAACCAATTTTTCAAATATTTTCTATAAAATTAATAATTATTAATAACAATATAAGAAAGCAAGAAGGAAATAATTCAAAAGTTTGTCGAAAGAAAGACAAAAACCCTAAATCTAAAGACCTACAGTAAAAAATCATAAAGTAATTTTGTACTTTTCGGTTTCCCGCTTCATTGTTTTGTCGTGGCAAGTAATACATCACACTCGTCTCTAAGGGCCTTAACGCTAACTAAATTCAGTTACTTTTATATTTATAAGGTTGACACAGTTCTGTTCTTTAGGTCACGAGACAGCGGACCGATGACCTCAATCAAGTCGGATTCCATCTGCATTTATTTTGAACAACTTTTTATTTACTCGCTCACCTCCTTCGATCGAACCCACTTTGACACTAAACTAGGAAACGTTAACTGTTTATTGTTTATGTTATGTTTTAGCGCGGCGGGGCTTGCGGCGGCGCGTCTTCTAGCTTGCCCCACACCACGTTGCACATCTCACGCACTAGAGCCTGTTCTCCCGAATCTAGGTCTGGAGCAGGTCTTCTTCGCTCACGTTCTACTCGTTCTCTCACTTCCAAAACCTGTAAAGCACGTACCACAGCTTCAGGCCGTTCGTTTCCTCCATTTCCTAGTCCTTTCTCTGCCTCTAAGCGCCGAACTTTTTGCTCCAAGTCTTTAACATATTGTACTGTTCGTTCAGCAAGCTGAGGATGTGTGATTGTTATCGCAGGTGCGGTTCGTATAACTTCCTCCGCGTTTGTCCCGCTACTGCTGCCATCACCGTCGTCTCGCTCCCTTCCTGCTGCTCGTCCACAATTACTACACGTACTCCTCTCACGTTCTTCGTCTAGATATAAGCACAATTCCTTCAACTCTAAATTATCACGAATTAATTCTTGCTGTTTATCATCTAACTGCCTCAATTTGTTCTGGTATGCAGATACTTCCTGTCGCATAACGGATGCTGTATATCTTCCAAATCGTTGCCATTCTCGAGCTAGCTTTCTACCTTTTTGTCGATCATCATCTAAGAAGCAACATAAATCTCGAAGTTCCTGATTATCCTCGCTTAATCGGCGATTAGCTTCTTTGAGCGCTTTTATCTGAGCTAAGAGCGCTTGAATCTGTCTTTTCTGATCAGTCGATGCTCGAGGTCCGTCGGGTTCCACGCGTTTGGTAAACTTGAGCATGTCAGCTGATCTTCTATGAATCTCTTCTTCCTCAATATTACGCTGCGCTCGCTGGATATCGTCTGCACTTCTCGCTCGTGCAGTTGGCTCTACAGGTTCGTGCACAACAGCTTTCGTCACTACCTCGGTTGGCCGTGGCATACGAAGTGCTCCCGATGGTTGAGGATACCCTGGAGGATAGCCTTGAGGATATTTCAAAAAGTGAATAGTTCCTCCACTGTACGAACCCGAAACAGCACCATGCGCAACTAAGGGATACTGTGATTTGCTAGGATCGATAGATTTGCCTGCGTATGGTGGTTTATACTCTTTGGCGGACGGGTCGATAGTGGCTAGCTTGGGCCCGCTCGCGGCTAGTGGAGGCGGATGATAACGCGGTGGAAAGTTGACCGGTTCCGGGCCCTGTTTACCTAGTTGCTGCTTCTGTTTATTAAATTGGCCTGCGTTCTGATTGATTGACATTGTCGTTGGAACCGTTTTTGGTTACCAGCTCAGTCAATACATCGCTTTGTGTTTTTGGATTTCATTTCCAAATCTTGCAGATCACATAGATGCGAAAGACGAGACAGCATGAGTTCAACGATTGGTCCTTGAATGAACAGACCGAGGTGGGGAACGCCGCCGGCTGCGTAGGCTGTAGAGCGTGGCATTCGCGCAATTAACTCGATCGTGGTTCTTTGTGTTCACGAAAAGCACTTGTCACACACTGTTTGGCAGCACTATGAACTGTCTATTGTCAGAGTATTGATGTTATGGAGGAAAACAAACGTTTATGTGATGTTGTTTTCAAAAAGAAGGTTAAGCGTGACCGTATGTCGACGGTACGACGCGGGCGCGCGCGGGGCGCATGTCTCGGACTGGCCCGGCGGCGCTACCTGCGCGGAGGCTCTTGCGTGGCGTCCTGCTCTAGCGCGCCATCTCACCTGCGTGCACGCACACAGAGGCGTCGCTGTACAAAGAGCAATCATTGACTTCAAGTAATGCCACGCTGAGACACACTCGCATCACATCTACGCGTCACACTCGACAACGCGCAGGCCGAGATCGCTCTCCGCTATTCATACTCTTGATTGGATTGCTTACCTTTGTATGACAATAACAATAGGTAGTATCACAGTCTATAAATCACAGTATTCTAGTGGAAAATGTTCGAAGATTCTGCTTGTAGAGCAGAAAACTTAGGGTGTAGATACATGTGACATATTTTTATAGTGTACCTATTAAGGAAAGGCGTTCCCTCACCGGAAGCATTCGCCTTTAATGTAACAATCCCAAGATTCCAGTGTAACTGTAACGGTTAGGGCCTTGCAAGTAGGCTGCGCCGTCAACTGCAGTAGCTGCTGGTAGTGTAGAAAGATAATAGAAACCAGCACAGAGTTGTCTGTACCACTGCTTTGATACCTCTGTCAAATCTAGCCTACTAACTTCTCTACCTATGACCCTACTTTTAATATTGACTGTGCCTAGTCGACTCTACTATGTTCGGTCCCTGTCACAATCAAATAGCAATGCGCTTAGTAGTAAAACCTAGAGGGAACATTAATAATGGTAGGCGTTAAATGTAAATGTAAAACAGTACTTTCATTTATAGTATGTAAGTATCTAAGTTATGTTTTATAATCGGGCAAAGTGTTATTGGGTTTTCCTTTATGAATTTCTCGTGGAGTCTGGATTTGTGCCGGGTTGATGGCAATAGGATCGCCCCCTACGGGCTAGATGTGGGTACTCACACTTCTGGCCAACCCTTCAACAATATAGACGTGATGTTATGTATGTGAGTTTTATAATTAAAACTATCTTCCTAGTAAGTCTCGTCATTTCCTGTGTCATGTGTTGTCGGGAATCGAACCTAATTTCAAGTTCATAGTCCTCAGCTGAACCGTCCATGTTGAGACTGAAACGCCAGAAAGAAATTAATAATACATAATAGGAACTACTATAATATTTCCGCATGTCGATGTCGGTCGGATGCATCGTGGGCTACTAAGACCACCACAAGATGGGTTCCTGAAAACGTCCAACATCTTCGCGAAAAACCCAGGCGTAGTGATGGCGGGACGAATTTGACGCATATAGGAGGGATTGGTCTATATTGGCTCAGGATCGAGTTAAGTGGGAAAAGGAAAGGCAGGCCTTTGCCCTGCTGTGACTGTGAGACAATACATGCTGATTATTACTAATTATTATATTACTGGCTTTTGTCCGCGGCTTCGCCCGCGTGGAGGTCGCGAATTATCCCACCGGAACTTACTACCGGGATAAAAAGTATCCTATGTCCTATTCCAGGTCATGGTCTAACCATGTGCCAAATTTCATCCAAATCCTTTCAGCCGTTTTAGCGTGAAAGCGTAACAAAAAAACCGGCCAAGTGCGAGTCAGACACGCGCACGAAGTGATCCGTTCTATAAAAACGGCAAACAAATCACGTTTGTAGTATGGGAGCCCCCCTAAAATATTTGTTTTATTTTAATTTAATTATTAATTTTTAAAGTGAATATTAAATATTCTGTGAATATTTCAAGCGTCTACCTGTTGCCGTTATCAATATCGAACAAAAAAATCACGTTTGTTGTATGGGAGCCCCCTTAAATATTTATTTTATTCTGGTTTTTACCGGACTGCGGCAAAGCCCAAAAGGAGGTTTATGTGTTTGACCTGTATGTATGTCCGTTTCTTTGTTCCCTCGTAACTCCTAAACGAATGAACGGATTTGGATAAATTATACGTCTTTAGATTTGTCTTGGTAGCGCGAGTGTCACTGGCAAAGTAAAATGGCGGATTTGGGGTGCCATGTTGTGGAGATCAAAAATTTTTTTTTTCTTCTAATTTCATCGAGTGGGATATCAAAATGAAGGGTTTTAAAAGGTGATTACAAAAATATATGCAACTTATATGGTTAAAAGAAATTCAAAGTGACAAATCGTAAAAAATACGTAAAAAAAGGCTTGGCTATTTTTGTGCACTTGATCCAAAAAAAATACTCTCATGACCACGGCTCATGACCAAAACTCCTTGCTAGAACTAAATCGTCTGCGAAATCTTTCACATTTGTAAACTAAAAAGCTGGAAATAAAAAAAAGTAATAAAAAAAACTAAAAAACCCGACTGCGGTAAAAAACTGAAAAGCTAAAAACAAGCCCATTTTAAATTAAATAAAAGTTGGAAGCAGGCGGGACCCATTCCATTTTTTATATTTTCTAACTCAAATGGGTCCCGCCTGCTTCCAACTATTATTTAATTTAAAATGGGCTTGTTTTTAACTTTTCAGTTTTTTTTAGTATTTTTTGTTATAGAGCGGCAACAGAAATACATCATCTGTGAAAATTTCAACTGTCTAACTATCACGGTTCATGGTGACAAACGGACGGACAGCGCAGTCTTAGTAATAGGGTCCCGTTTTACCCTTTGGGTACGGAACCCTAAAAAACATACAAACTCACTTTCTCATTTATAATAATAGTTAGGATTAATATTAATGCTGCAAACAAATCACACCTCTTAGGTAATACTTTAGGACCTAACTTACTATGTGTTATTTACTCAAAATATTTGCTTATTACTGCGAAGAAGACTGTCAGTGTCATCAGTTCACAAGTCAAGTTCATCCATTTCACTTGCTCATCGGTATTCAATCCATGTAATTTGGCAAGTATATGCAAAGTGGGTATACCTACGGGGGTAGGCAGTGCCCCCACTGCCACAGAGCGCCAGTAGTTCGCTCAGTGCTCGGGAAGGATGGCGCGTGTTCGTGCGCCCGCGCAAGTCGCCTGCTTCGCGACCATACTCCTTGTACAAGGTACGTTAAACATGTGGACAGCTTGCAAAACACTTTATTCGGAGTTATTTTTATATTATGTTGACCCAGTTTACAGACAGCGATTTGTAAATCTTTTGAAAATATCGAGTTTTGGGCATTTTTCTGGGTAAACAGAGTGACTCTACAAAGACCGAACTACCTATATTTTTATTATAGCAACTTATTCTTGTTATTTATAAACTGTTCAATTGCAGAAGATAATAGGGGTTAGTGTGATGTGAGATTCTCACATAGACTATCTACTTAAGCCGTTGGTCCCGGCTGTCATTCGTGGATCTTTGACAGTCGTTACGGGTCGTCAGAAGCCCGAAAGTCTGACAACCAGTCTTACCAAGAAGTATCGCATTACCTAGTTGATGGGTTGTGGAAGTCAGATAAACTGGTATTCAGCTGCGTCCGGTTAGACTGGAAGCCGACCCCAACATAGTTGGGAAAAGGCTAGGCAGATTGATTGATTGATGTGGAAATGACTTGGCGAGCCCCCACTCCCCAACTTCAATGCGTGTTATCGAAGTCATTTTTAATAATATGATAAAGCAAAAAATAGGTGTCTAATATTTTTTTTACTGACTGACGGACTAAATAGAATTTATTTTTATTTAACCAGGCAACATCCCTATTATATCAAAACACTTCTAACGACGTCTTAATTATTGCGAAAACAGTAATTTATAGCTTCCTTCTTACAGTAACCAATGTAAGTGGTGATTTCTGGTGTAATTCAGGTGACACTGTGACAATTAAAAGTAATCTGTTTCCTTTCGTTGATTGCACATTCATGTGATTCTATGTTAGAGCACTGTGCTGTCTCTTTCACTGAAATCGTTGCATAAACAGTAGATATTTAACGCCACCAATTATTTCATGCATCTATTTTACGTAATAATCATCAAATAAGTGGGTATGTTGTAATGCCACAACAATGTGGTCTATGTGTGGATATGATCTTAACGACATTTCTTCACTGCACATTTTTAGGGTTCCGTAGTGAAATGGAAAAAAACGGAACCCTTATGGATTCGTCATGTCTGTCTGTCCGTCCGTATGTCACAGCCACTTTTTTCCGAAACCATAAGAACTATACTGTTGAAACTTGGTAAGTAGATGTATTATGTGAACTGCATTAAGATTTTCACACAAAATAGAAAAAAAAACAATAAATGTTGGGGGTTCCCCGTACTTAGAACTGACACTCAAAAATTTTTTTCATCAAACCCATACGAGTGGGGTATCTATGGATAGGTCTTCAAAAATGATATTGAGGTTGCTAATATAATTTTTTTCTAAACTGAATAGTTGAATAGTTTGCGCGAGAGGCACTTCCAAAGTGGTAAAATGTGTGCCCCCCCCCCCCCCCCCCCTGTAACTTCTAAAATAAGAGAATGATAAAAGTAACAAAAATATATGATGTACAGTCAACAAAAGAGATATCTAGGCAGGGTAGAGTAACATATTTGTATGTGAATTGCTTCATGTTCAATTTTATATATATTACTTTGTTTTTGGAATACTCCTACATTGTAACACACCGACACAAAATTGTATATTGTCACTAAATTGAACATGAAGCAATTCACATACAAATATGTTAGTATACCCTGTCTAGATATCTCTTTTGTTGACTGAACATTACCATGTAAACTACCACCGAAAACTGGTTTGAACGAGATCTAGTAAGTACTTTTTTTTAAGACTTCATAAATCGTAAACCGCAATTTACCTTTAATTCAATCAACTCAATTACTAAAACATCGATCAAAGTTACAACGAACTACAAGAACTTTTATATTATGTTACTTGCTGCTACGGAACCCTTCATGGGCGAGTCCGACTCGCACTTGGCCGCTTTTTATTAGCTTTATCACTAAACATAAGGACTTCATAAAATTCTTTGTTCCCTGTTCCACCATAGGAAACCGAGTCTCATTTGTACGGATTCCTTTCAAATCCTATAAATCCGCAACTTCTTGAACAGCCAGTAACAACTTCATTCCATTGGTACAGGTGCATTCTCCCAAAGACATCCAATCAAGGAGGCGTTGTTGCTGCACACGGATGCCTACGGTAACGCTACCTTCGAGGACTGCGTGTGGCGACGAGACAAGGAAGTTTGCCCTGATGCTGACGTGAACCTACACCTGTATACAGAAGCAGATCCTGTCAAGAATGTTGTGAGTATAGAGCCATTTATTTTTAGTTCGTTTGTCACTCCAGAATAAGAAGCTGGCAGAGGGACTCGGTACTCGGTAGTCTTCGAAACGAAACATCGGGAAACATTGAAGGTCTTTATGTTAATTGCGTTACAGGCATTGATATAAAACAGGCAAAGGTTTTACCAGGATGATACTATGTCGCTCTAGGTATTGACTTTCCAAGCAAGGAGTTTGTAGAGTTATTTTCCAATGAAAATTCATGGTAGTTCACCTGTCGTGAACCGCAGTTTTGAAGACCTTTATATGACCTGGGATATCTTTACTCTCAAAAAGAGGAGTCCCTGTCTTGATCGCTGTGGGAATAATTATGTGACTTTATATTCTATACTTACCATATCGGTCTTGTGCTAAACCATGTTCAATCTTCGATAACTGACCGTCTGATCATGTGTAAACATCGAAACACCAATGCCTAGGCCCACCATTCATTGCATAATGATAAATTAATATGCAAATACAGTTTTTGTAAGAAACATCAGCATTGTGTGTCATGTTTACCTAAATCTGAGAGGACGATTAAATATCTATCGAGTAACGCATTGTAGGTTTGTGATCGAAGTTCCCAGGTGTCTACTGTCTAGTTAATCACACAATTTAGTCTTACCTACCAATGTTAGCAATTCGTCAAGAATCTCAAGATAAAACATTTTATTTTGTTATTTATTACTAGCTGTTCGTACCCGGCGTCGCCCTGGTGAATTTCATGTCTCAATCTCCAGTGGTTTAGGCTAGCTGTGTGATCCTACGTGTGTTGTCAGTTTTCATGCAAAAATACCATCCAAATTTCCTATTTTTCCGGTGAATTTTCCAAAAAAATCTGTCATACAAACCTTATCCTGATAATTAATTACTTGACAACAAAAAATTAATTAGCCAAATACTTTATAGGTGCAACTGATGCGCGTATTCGGAAATTGATTTTTATTTATCTATTTATAGATTAAAAACAAACAAAACACACACAAATTTGTAAACAAATGTTCACATAATTTGCCTTTGCTTGGCTACGTAACTTCATGCTTGCAAGTTTCATCCGTGAGCCTGACCCCCATGACCCCATACACCATGAGGTAAACCAAATTACAACATTACACCATTCAAACCAATCAAATTGCTTATAAAGATCCCTTAGTCGAATCCGGTACTCTCTACCATTTGGAACCTTCGTCAGCCATAGGTCCTTCTTACCTAAGTACCTACTGTAATAAGGAAAACCCAAACGGTTGTGGTAGGTAATTGGATGGCATCAATCCACACACTCAAAGTAAATTTCAAATCGAGCTAAAAACCAAATGATTCGCGGTCATTCTTACTACTCTGACAAAAACGAAAGAATACGACGGAATCTTGTAATATTTCAATATAAATTTATGTACATTATGAACGAAAGTCGCTCACCTTCGTGTTTCATCAACTGTGACCAAGTTTGCACTTCTGTTTAGTAGTATCGCTCATTGAGTAATCTTGGATAGTCGTGCAAGATTTTTTTTTGCGTAATTTTAACCATTTTCCGTATACCTAATCTAGTGTTCAGACTATTTCCATGTTGTGTTATTATTTTGTAAGATAAGGTCAGTTTGACCATAGATCACGAAATTCAGATGCTCAGATCTGACCGATCCACAGAACAGAATTCATCTATTCTGTGGATCTGACAGAGACCGACCACAGCCGATAGATCTGACTGAGAGGTGCAGATGGACAGGCAAATACTGCCCCAAGGCTCATCTTAGGAGTTCCATTACATTGCGTAAAATGTTAATAGAACAGCAGAAATATGAAGTTATAGCAAGGCAAGCAAAAGAGACAATCAGTCGCCTTTTGTTTACAATCTGCAAACATGAGAGCCATGCCAATTACTACTTCATTGTTGATACAGGATCAAACCCGTGACTAAACAGACACACAGTCGTACTAAGTTTCACTTTTCTCATTACGATGTACACAGTGCGGCTGAATGCAAGAATGCGTCCAAAATACCGCTACTCGTCCTCAACTCCTCAAGGGGACTCGGCTCTCCTTCGCGGGCTCATAACTTATTGCGTTCACATACAGCCCATTCATGGTGGCACTGAATTTACAATAACTCTACAAGAATTGTATTAGAAACCTACATTTTACTATTTGGTCTGTCATTGAGTCGAAGTAGGATCTTTGTTCCTTTAAAATGAGGGTTGTGTGGTGAGTTAATTGTGATCGCATCATCAGAAAAAATCTATTCTCTATTCGAGTATTGATAAGTTTATTCAAATTAAGGAAATGCTCTTTATATCTAGGTGGATCTAAGCAGCCAGGACTGGTTGCGTCAGAGCGGCTGGGATCCGTCGCATGAGACCGTTCTGTTGATACATGGGTACGCGGGAGGAGACGACACATTGCCAATCGTCGTTCTTAGAGATGGTAAGAAACATATTATACTTTTACCATATAATAAGAAATAATACTTCGTATAGAAGGGATATTCGCTGTAGGTACCTACTTGTTGTTACCTAGTTCTTCTTGAAACACTTCACTTTGATTTCGTTTCGGTGTTCGATATGGTCTTATGTAGATTTCCAGTAATTCACGAAGGTCTCCGATCAATCCAAATGAATGAAAAAGCTTCCTTCGATGTAGGTATGTGGGTAATTAATGTAATTATTAGGTACCTACGGCAGTGCTAATTTCGATCTACTTATTAAGGGAGGATGATATGTGTAGTAAATAATTTCTTTGGCATTGGCAGCAGTCCTAGATTTGCAGTCTTGGCCGCCCTGGGCCCCAGGCCATATAGTCAGTACCAGCCGCCCCTTTCTCGGCACCCATCAAATAGACTAGGTACTTACGAGTACATACTTAATGAATTTACTTTATTGCCAACTTTTAACGAAGTCGATTCAGAAATTTAGTTTTTTACTTTAATATCCGAGTTAGTTACTGATTTTTTTTCGCGATTTTAGCCCATAGTAAAAGTTGTACATAATGATGAGTACAGTGACCCCTTATTACTATTTTTTTTTTTATTTATTCCAGAGGATATTGGTCAATAACCAGTAGGAAACCCTATATATTTAGATGTACGAAAATGATTTTGATGCAAGTGTGCAAAGTTTGTCATCGCACTCGAGGCGGGATTGCAGCCCGAAGTAGAGCCAAGAGCCAAGAGTGCAATGACAAATAATGGTAACGACGATTTTTAACACACTTGCAAAGAAAAAAGAAATTCTATCCTCTTGCATAATTGCAAAGAAAATACAGTCCTTTGTAAGTAAATCGCATCTTTTATTGCCGTGGTGTGCCATAAATTACCATTATCAGCTTCCCCTGGATCGTCGCCAGAGGTGAAAGTGTAAGTGGATGTTCGCGGTCCAATACTGTCATGGCATGCCGGCAGGAACAGTCAGTTGCGTACGCGCCGCATTACAATGCGCGTAGCTCCCACGGCTTTCTCTAATAGATGTTGCAGTGTACCTACAGCAGTTCGACAACCTGCATATCAGCATTGACAGTCGTGAAAATTGTATCACTATGCATTGCATTGTGAGGGAAAACTGATGTTACCTAAGTAGTTCTAAAAGAGATTTTTTTTAAAGTACAAATTGTAAAAACTTCGCTTTTAATTCATGCAAGAAAGAAGAAATGTTTTTGCCATCATAACATAAGTAATGTTATTAATGCGAAAGTGAGTTTGTTTTTTTGTTAAGCTTTCACGCTAAAACGGCTGAACGGATTTGGATGAAATTTGGCGCACGGGTGGACCATGACCTAGATTAGGACATTAGGATACTTTTTATCCCGTTAATACGTTCCCGTGGGATAATTTCCGACATCCACGCGAGCGAGGCCGCGGGCCAAAGTTAATAATTTGAAAAAAGCTAGAAAATAGGTAGAGGGGCAGGGGGGGGGGGGTAGGTAGGATAATCGGAGGCTCGTAAAATGTGATCATCTACAATTCCTAAGGGGATTTCCTATAAACCAGGTATTAACTTCTCTGTCCGTAAGTGCTAACCTTGCCAGAGACGTGCGGTTATTTTGTTATCGCGACGAGGTCTAGTCAACATAGCTCCTTTCTACGAGTATACCTCCGAGTCCGACGCTGCTGATTACAACTTTAGAGTGCATTTTGCTAGCCTATTGTGCGACGCGATTTATTTGAACCGGCCAAGTGTGTTTCGGACCACGCACAAGGAAGGGTTTCGTAGTTGGGATGAATTTATCCTAAAAACTAACTTAACATTTTAGTTGAAAAAAATATGCACCCATACCACTCCAACTGCAAATGTAAGTTGGTCGACTATAAAGGCACTCCTCCCTCACCGGGAGCATTCGCCTGGAAATTGAATCTTGGATTGTTATATAATAAAACAATTCAAGATTCAATTTTGAGCATTATCATTGGTTCTCCTCACTCACTGATGTTATGCTCGAATCTGAGCTGTTGTACAGGCGGGTGCTCCTGTTGTGAGAGCGCCTTTACTCGTTAACTTGTAAAGCCTACTTACCTGTGGTAGATTAGAAACTACTGCCGTGATTTTTTCACTTACTTATCCAAAAACAACCATTTAGCAGGCAGAGGAGAGGTGGGGGCCGGACACTTGACTCTAACAACGACAACCCACACGAGAAAAAAAAATCATCCTTACTGTACGTGTACCTACACCCATGCCAAATTGCAGCTTTCTAGTAAGTAGGGTACTAAGATTTATACAAGCTAAGCCGCAGAGCCCGCAGACAGGCGGACGGACGGACGGACGTGGCGAAAGGATGGACGTATTTTTGATTACGGAACCCTAAAAAGGATGCGCCCACCTCATGTGCACCCACTGCCTAGTGGTTCCTATATTGTGTTCCTGAACTACAGAGCATCTAAAACCAAAACTTTATTGTAAATGACTATTGCTCCAGCGTACCTCCGCCGCGGTGGCTACAACGTGTTCATGCTGGACTGGGGCGCGCTATGCCAGCCTCCCTGCTACGTGGCCGCAGTCCACAACCTTCGGCCCGTCGCCCGATGTGTGGCCGACGCACTCGCAGCCTTGCGACGCGCTGGCCTTAGGACAGACAACCTCACCTGTGTGGGACACTCGCTCGGCGCGCATTTATGTGGCATAATCGCGAACTATCTGACGTTCAGGATGAATAGGATTATTGGTATGTATGATAGAACTCGTCCAACACCCAACTATATTAAAGTATTCGTGCCAGAAACTCTAGTAGATAACTGTTATAACATCTCTCTGGAAACTGAGGCCTTAGTGCGAGTTTATAGACTTACCTACTCGATCGCGTTTACGTGTTTCCCATTATAGTCACCAGACAGCGCTTATTCAGCTTCAGTACAAATTGAAGTTTATACGTTAACGATCGAGTAAGTATCTATATAAACTCGCACTAAGGCCTCAGATAGCGATAGTCGTAGGCATAGTTACCTATATTTAGAATATTCTATTCACATATCACACCACCTTAACCTAAAGTAACTCCCTCGCTTCCTTGCGGTGCGGTGACATAAGACACTATTTTATCCTATCCCTTTGGCGAAGAATCGACTTTTTATTCATATTAGCTCTGGCTGCATAGCTACCTACTACCGCAAGAACATGAATTTCCTAAATTCTTGAAGGGCTACCTATAATACGATTTGCTAAAGGCGTGTACGCACGAGCGAACAAAAACATGGTGAACACGACCATCGAACACGGATCATCTGATGAAACTCAGGACCCTGTTGACCATTTAAAGTGTTCGATGTTCGTGTTCACCATGTTTTTGTTTGCTCGTGCATACACGCCTTAATAGCACATTTGGTTATAGAGTCGTTTTGAATTGTAGGTCGTTTTGCGACGACTTCGACTTTCGACATTTTGAATCGGATGAAAATTATTATTCACAGCCAAAACTGGTTTGAGAAAAACCTTTAATCTGTTCTAAATTAAACCATTTTAAATTTTCCAGGTTTAGACCCAGCACGTCCCCTGATCCGATCAGCGCCAGCACTCCGCCTGGACCCTGGCGACGCACGCGCGGTTCACGTGCTGCATACTAACGCGGGCCGCTACGGCGAGGCAGCCCGGCTAGGTCACGCAGACTTCTGTCTCAATGGAGGACGGAGCCAGCCGTATTGTGAGGATACACCCAGTGAGTAGATCTTTAAGAGTGTTATGAATGTGATTCGTCTCTGTCGGTGCAACATAAGTAGGTACATGTGCTGGCGTGCTGCATACCTAGTAACTAACGCAGGCCGCTACGGCGAGGCGGCGCGACTAGGACCGCAGACATTTGTCTCAGTGGAGGATGGAGCCAGCTGTATAGTGACTGAGGAAATTAGAGTAGATAGTGTTTATATGAATGTGATGCGTCTCTGTTGGAAGTCGGTACCTACACGTGCTGCATACTAACGGGGGCCGCTAGGTACTGCGAGGCAGCCCGCAGCCCGACTAGGACACGCAGACATGAAGAACATGCTGGAAGGGCGAAAAACTAATTTTTGGTACTGCAGGAGAGGCTTTTCAGTTTTTTCTTTGGACGTCGTTTCGCGGAGCGCCCTGTATAGTCTAACAACAGAAGGGGAACACAAGGTTCATTTTCTTCCTTTTGTTTTAATAAACTACTACCTCGGTCAGAGGGTCGTCGTACTTGATAACTGATTTTATTCTGTATGTTTTGTAGGCTTTTCATCAAATAACCTATCATTCTTGTTCTATTACCTGTAGACGAGGCGCTGTGCAGCCACATCTGGTCGATCTGCTACCAGGCGGAGAGTCTGTTCCGCGCGCGCGAGGCGGCGCCGTGCGGGCGTCGATGTTCGGTCAAAGTCCCGCCTTCCAGGGCGTCGGCACTGCCCGTGCCTATAGGACAACCTGCGCCTATGAGGTTAGTTATAGTATTTGCTACTTTTGACTCCGGTTTCTAGAAGTCATCACCTCACCATCATACATAATTTAGCCGGAAAACATCTACCTACTGTCAATGACCAGTGCTGGACTTGTCACAAAAATGGCATGTAGGTAATTATAGCATTGAGTTTGTTGTTCCGAAAATTGATCATTGATTTTTGATGTTATTCTAATTTCCAGTGCATCAGGCGCCTACTGTCTCGAAGACTTCTCGACGCCCTTCTGCCCGTATACCTCAGGGTTGAAGGAAGGCGACCATCGCTGTTGTCTGGATGAACTGTACGCGGCCGCAGCTACAGCCGACCCGCCCCGCAAGAGGCCGCGACCGGTGCGCCTGCGCGGCCCACGGCGGTATAGAAATAATGATAGCGATAACTATACTGTAATATAAGATATACTTAATGTATTATATCATCACGCCTGTATCCGAAGAGATAGGCAGTAGTAAGTCAATACCCATGTAGCTACTTAGAAGGCTAGGTACTATGGACAAAACTTAAGCATGCTCACTTAAGAAAATATTCCTGTGAGAGCGCAGCTAGTAACAAACGAACATTGTGCGATCGAGTCGTGAGCCGTGCATGCGATTATCGCCTGAGGTGATCATGCGGAACTTTGGCCCATAGTACAAGGATCTTTTGTCCCTCGAATGACGTTGACAGGGTCACAATATAAATATGTACAGTAGGGAAACTACGAACAAACGTACGAAACGGCACACACACAGACGCGCGCATCGACGAGTCCCCTATGCCACAATAAATATACTGAGAGCACCGCGACTACCGCTTGGGGCCTCGTCGGTGCGCGCGTCTGTTGAGTGTAAAAAAAAAAAAAATTATAATAATAAGTTTATTGTACACACACAGATACACTAAACATGGTAGTACAAGTGGTAGTCAAAATCAGGTTGAACAGCTGGCTCCTGAACTGAGTAAAAATATACTTGTATCTCAGGAGCCAAAGTTCCTCTTAAACAATGAAAATTACAACTAAATTCAATCAGGCTCAGTAATTACTATGCATTTATATTTGTGAACATTAACATTATTCTATGCAAATATTTAAATAGAAAGAAAAATTACAAATTGAAAGAATACACGGCCTACACATATTACAGAAAACATCCCAACGACACAGAAGACACTCCAACGATTACCCCACGAATACCTTTCTCAGGTAATCATAAGGCGACCGCTAGAAATCCTCGGTATCGCCGAAAGACAAATTCTGCAACCAAGTAGTTAGCTTTGCCTTCAACGCAAACTTGGTCAAAGAATAAATATCAATTAACCTATGTACTCTATTATAAAGACGAGCGCTTAAGGCCGAGTAATGGCGGCTAGCAAAAGCGGAACGACATTGGACGGAGTCACAGACCGGACGACCTCAACGTCTTAGAACGATGCTGGAGTCTAGAGGTAGGACGGAGTGACGGCGTAAGACTACACGTAAAATGAAGAGTTGTCGCACAGAGAGGACTTGGGATTCAGAGTACAGCAGGCCGGTTGGATAATCTCTACGCTTAAAATGCATTACTTTTAGAATCACCCTTTGAGTGTGCCGCTTCGACCTACGTAGTTTCCTTACTGACCAATTATATTTATTGTGACATGGGGGCGCTGTTGGTAAAAATTAAGGGGGAAGCGCCAGGACAGCCCGCGAAATTCAAATTTTCTTACGTTTTTTGCAATTTGTAAGTCAGTCTTAGGTTGTATGTTGATTAAAGTATGATTCGCTACCGTGACAAATACGTATTTACAGAATTATAATCATTAGAATCAGTAATACAACTCCTTACGTTAGTACAATCCTCAAATGTCAAGATTTCATGAAATAGTCATTCAACAGGATTACGTGGTCTTAGAGTTGTATTGATGACTTTAATGATTATAATTCTGTAAATACATACTTGTTACGGCCGCGAATCAAATTTCGATCAACATAAAACCTAATACTGACTTGCAAATTGCAAAAAACGTAAGAAATTTTGAATTTCGCGGGCTACCCTGGCGCTTTCGCCTTAAGTGTAATTGTTTTGTGAAATGTATTGAATAAACTAGAAGGCGACTTCAGTTCCCATTTTGGCCACGCGCCAATTTTTTTTTTTTGTGGATGCGTGCAGTGCATAGTTCTTTTAGTATTTATTTATTCACGATACCTAATACAGTGGTAGTACTTACTTTACAAAGATCGAAAGGCGCGCGTGTGTCGCGGGGACAACTGAAGTTCGCGCCGCGCATGCAACTCCAATCGAATACAGAATGTGTGCGTCAGCGTTCCTCTACAGATTCTACTACTACTAACTTGATACTTAATTTGGGGCGAGCCGGCATCAAACGAACACGAGACTCGGGGCTGTTACTGAGAGATTCCTTATGAAGAAACCCAATATCACTTTGCTCAGCAATCGCACTTGCGAACACTAGGTTAGCGGGATGTATACGATGTAGTCGAAAGACCGTCAGCTTTAAACCGTTGTACAAACATGTTTTGCAGTTAGGTACATGATTATTGTAATGTTTTTTAGTTCTTATGCATTTCATTTATATAATGAGAAAATTAACTTAGCTGGCAAAGCAAAACAAAAAAAGGATTGCTTTTACAATTTACAATATATAAAAATAGTGCAGAAGTAAAATGTGAAATACAAGAACAAAAGTATTACACAAGTAGGCAGGTACCTAAAAACAATACACAACCTATTTATGTACCATATTTACAAAATTACCTAAATATATATGTTAAGTGTAAATGTGTATAGATTGGAGAAGTTTAGCCAAAGAAATCTTACCATTTAGTAATATTAAATAAATTACTACTTTTACATGAAATTCGTTTCATTTTAAATGGAATGGTACATACCATTATATACCTAATTTTAAGGGATTCAAGTAAAATACAGAAATTATAGAATAAATCCTATTTAATACAAATTAATATTAGAACTAAAATCACATCGTGAACACCATTTACAAGTTTGATACAGAACTTATACTTGGCTAACAGTACCTACTGTTGCTAAACAGTGCCAAAAACTTATCTCTTCAGGGGCCATAGTATGAAATTTTAAAGTTATCATTGTCCCATTGTTAAAAAAGGGATAGAGCTAATCGTCACTATACTATAGCATGCATGATGCAGCTATACTCCATCTCTGTCTCGCACTGGCAAAATGATGCCTCGAATGGTGACAATACGACCCTACAACGGATATCGCCAGTCTTTTGAAAAAAGATGAAATAAAAGGCGTCTTCCGTTTCAACAATAGGATGAACAGATAAGACTGTAATACTACGAATCTAATATTATGCGCTGCTACGTTCAATTTATTTATTTCAAAAAAAATATTAAATGATAATTTACACAGTTCATATAACATGCTTTTTGAGAAACCAATCGATAATTATTCTAAGTATTTTACATTTTAGCGGTTAATATTACAACACTATAGGATTGGGAATATTAACTACCTACATTAATAAATTGCAGCCCTTTGTCACAATTAAGAGTACTTCACGTGATGCAAGTCTAGAGGTGGATCCACAAAGCAGACGGCGGCTGCGCCGCGCCGCGCCGCTGGGCACCACACATATAGCCGCCGTGTGCTGCTGTGTGGATTACACCTTAATACAACACTGTTCAGTGCATTTCGAAGTCAAAAAACGTAACTTTCCGAAATGCGGCCGAACTAGAAAGACATTTTAGAAACAAAAAAAAAAAAAACTTGAATAATTTAACATGAAAACAAGCGCATCTCAAAAAATAACACTTGTTCCCTCTGCTCGGTGGCCGTCGATTTAGTAATAGGGTTGCCAAGAGTGTCTAAAAACAGGACATGAATAGTCGCGATTTGACGACTGTAGGAATGCGGAAGAAACTTTGACATTTATTTATATCCTCAGATCAACAAAAAAAGGAAGATGGGGCGCCGCGAACATCAAAAGTGAAGCCGCCTTTTTATCTATGTTGGGTCGAAGGGTTGCCATTTGTTAAATTGTTTCCCTATAATTTGGGGAATAATGTTGTATGGCTATGATATCATATTTAGGATAATCGAATAGGGAAATTTTAAATCGTATTTCACTACAACACTAACTTCAATTTTTTCTAACTATGTTAACTAGACGACGACTTGTCAAGTACTAAGAGCGGTGAGCATGGTTTTTGTTGTATGTATGTGCGCGAGCGTGTATTTTACTTGCAGGAGCACGGTTTTGTGACTGCTGACACATCTAATTTTCCGTTTTATCAATTTTAATGTACTTATACACTTCTGGACACATCTTTTGGCCCACCTTGTATTTTCAGTTTCGTTTGGTCCTAGCTAAAATTTTATATTAGGTCGAGCAAAAAGTTTTTATGCAGTTTTGAACCTGGCACATTCACAATTTCATTCAATAGTCTTTTTTTGAATTTCAAACACAGAATTTAAAGAAACAAAAGACAATTTGGAGCCTGTTTGTTGATATCAAACAATCGAATACTAAGAAAACTTGGTTTTATTGGTTTACTTAGATTTAATTCTTGAAAAAGTGATTGATATCTTTGGTTTTGCAACAAACATTACTTATTCTTAACATTAAGGTGAGGTTCTATCAATAATCTATGGATACTTCACCTGAAGTCGCCGCCCAAGCTGTGGCACTTATTCAGGCCGGACACAGCCAAAGAAACGTGAGTGCTCAACTTAATTTAAGTCGATCTGCGGTCCGAAATGTTTATCGGAGGTACCTAGAGACTGGCGGCTTTGTTCGTCGCCAAGGAAGGCCACGATCTCGGGTCACAACTGAAAGGCAGGATCGATTCATCGTGACGACCAGCTTGAGAAATCGTCACCTTACCTCCATTGAGATACAAAACCAAATTCGCGACTTCCACGGAGTATCTGTGAGCGCTCGAACTGTTCGGAGAAGGTTAAAAGAACGCGATATGGTACCACACAAGCCAGCTAATGGCCCCAAACTAACGCGAGCCCACCGAACAGCGCGCCTTCATTTCGCACGCAGTCATTTAAATTGGACACAGCAAGATTGGAGCCGTGTACTCTTTTTTGATGAGTCTAAAATTGTGTTACATGGCAATGATGGAAGGAAGAAGGTCTACCGACGTAAGGGAGAGCGTTTCGCACAATGCTGCTTTGAAGAGAGGGTTGCTTATGGCGGTGGCTCATGGACTGTCTGGGGCGGTATATCCGCGAGCGGCAAAACTCAACTTGAGGTTGTTACAGGACCACGGCTGCCAACATTAAATACTGAAAGGTACATTCGTGAGTGCTTAGAACCTCACGTGATACCATACGCGGACTATGTGGGCCCAAATTTCCTTTTTATGCATGATAATGCAAGAGCCCATGCGGCCGGCATCGTCAGGGAATATCTTCGGGATGTGAACATCACAGTTATGGACTGGCCAGCCAGAAGCCCAGACATGAACCCCATTGAGCACATGTGGGACGAGCTAAAAAGACGTGTTAGGGCTCGTCAGCCAGTTGCCCAGACGATGCAGGAGTTGAAAACTGCCATAGAAGAGGAATGGGAGATGATCCCTCAAAATTTCATAGAGCGGTTGATAAACTCTATGCCTAATCGTATGAGAGCTGTGGTAGATGCCCATGGAGGCAACACGCGTTATTAAATTAAACCTTTATTTGATAAAACATGTTTTTTATTCAAAAATCAATTGCCTTTAACAAGGCGCATATCCGACTTGTTAGGCGTAGCTCCATGTCGTATGGTATTCTGAATTCAAATTAAAAACAATACGATCGAAAAAGATGGTAAAATGTATCAGGTTTAAAACTGCATCAACAGTTTTTGTTCAATCTAGCAATCATATTTCGGTAGGGGCCATCGAAACCTAAACTCTAAGGTGGGCCAATAGATGTGTCCAGAAGTGTAGTTATGTATACTTAAAAATTCATTGTCTCAAAAAATCGCAAAGAATGCGCGAAATACGGGAGTTATGGAACTATGGAATCTTGACGCTGCGTGAGCGCGTGTGAACCATGGCCGCTCGTTCGATGTCCACCGCGCACAGGATGGATGGAAAGCAGCACATAAGTAACTTTTTGCTCCGTTGGTGTAATAGTTGTATGGCGTTCCAGTGGGAGGATAAATTAATAGATTAAATAGTTTCACTTTTGACGTTCGCGCGCTCCATCTTCCTTTTTTTTTTATTTGAGTTTATACCACACTAAAGGCCTATATTCAGATATAAGCGATATCGTTGTCGCGCTCGGTAGCGATACTGAGGGCCTATAAACAGCATTCGCTTCGGAGTGATTCTATTTCTACAATCGCTACAGCTTCAAAGTGACATTGACATGATCACGTGACATTTCGATAGCTTATGTCAACCCCATATAGGTTTTAGCTTTTCTACTAGCGTCATCGCAAGTCAAATGTTACTTTGTCTAGGCCCTCATTGTTAGTTACTTTGGACCAGTACCGTTACCAAACGTGACAGCGATATTGCTTATATATGAATAGACCTTAAACTGTCTTTATGGCAACAGACAGCGAGACAAACTAAAGGCTGACCATTTGGATGGTAATAAACTCACACGCATATAAACAAGCACTACCAACCCGCAAAATAAGCACACATTTTTTCTATGCAGCAAGTTTTTAATACGTCCATTTTTTTATTGGCAACCCTACAAGTCCACAAATGCATTATTAAATTAGTATTGTTGTCAGCTTTTGTTGCCAGACATGAGAAGAGACAGAAGAGCTGCCTTCTCTTTCTCCTTCTTTCTTACTACGTCGAGGCTGCGCGTGCGCCACGTACTCTTCCTTAGCTTGATTGGTCTACTGCCAACGTAGCGACCTGTAATAAAAATTGAATTAATCCTAACTAATATTATAAATTCGAAAGTGAGTTTGTTTGTTACGCTTTCGCGCTAAAACGGCTTAACGGATTTGGATGAAATTTGGTGCACGGGTAGACCATGACCTGGAATAGGACATAGGGTACTGTTTTTCCCGGTAGTATGTTCCCGTGGGATAATTTTCAAAATACACGCATACGAAGCCGCTGGCGAAAGCTAGTGGGAGATACATTAAGCTTGTAGCTTAGCAATCCATTCAAATCTTCAGTAAACAGTTCGATTGACGCCGTCACCAAGTTAATGGGTTTTTCAAACAACTAATGCCTTTAAATAGGTTTTTCAGGTCCGAGTCTAAGCAACGTATATTTTAAAGAAGCTGTTGCTCGTGGCTTCATTTGACAGAGAGAATTATTTCATACATAAGTACTTAAAAAAAGAGGGGCTAAGTAATAACAGCCGCACGGGTCGATCGAACAGGTTAAGCTACGCTTGCCGCGGTTGGTCCGTGGTTGGGTGCCCATCTTTCATACCGAGACCCCCCCGCGCCTCGGTAAGCACGTTAAGCTGTTGGTCCCGGCTGTCATTCATGGATCTTTGACAGCCGTTACGGGTCGTCAAAAGCCTCAAAGTCTGACAACCAGTCTCATCAAGGGATATAGTATTACCCAGTTACTTGGTTGTGGAGGTCAGATAGGCAGTCGCTCCAAGTAAAATACTGGTATTCAGTTGCATCCGGTTAGACTGGAAGCCGACCCCAACATAGTTGGGAAAAGGCCAGATGATGACGACTTGGATAAAAGAATTAGAATGTATTAATCCTGGACATGGCCTATTTGTATGCCAATTTCATCTAAACCTGTTCTACAGTTTTTTGTGTTCTATTTTGCGTCATGTTTGCCGCAAATAGACGTATTTCTTTATTTCTATTTTTTTTTTGTTGGTTGTCAAACTGTTACTGTAATAATCTTACCATCCATCTCCTTCATAGCTTTGATGAAGTCTCCAGGGTCCTTGAAGCTGACGAAACCGAAGCCTTTGCTCTTGTTCGTCCTCTTGTCTCTTATCACTTTAGCTCTTTGGAAGGAGCTGTATTTACTGAAGGTTCGCGTCTAAAAACAAAGAAAAGAAGCTTATCTTCCATTATGTATGGAACAAGTAAATGTCTGTTTAAAATAATATTAAAAATTTCATATTTTCTAACACTCAAATATAAAATAACCCTTGGTTTAGTCAAAGACTATGTTCAGTTGAATCACTAATCCAATATCATGCTTTTTTTTGTAAGATTGTGCCTCTGAGTGTCTGTCATATTGATTTTTAATGTATTTTTCTTTAGTGACATAAACTTTTTTTTTTTCTTCTTAGATTATATTTATTTACTGTCAAAAAATTTATTCATTGAGTATGACCACATTCCACACACCGCAGTGTCTCAAGACGAAAGTCTTTGACCAGTGCATGTTGCCAGTGATGACCTACGGCTTGGCACTGAGATGTGGTTGCTCACAATGGGCCTTATTAGAAGGCTATAAGTCACCCAAAGGGCAATGGAGAGAGTGTGCTATGTTTGGAGTTTCCCTACATGATTGAATCAGAAATGAAGAGATCCGCAGAAGAACCAAGGTAACCGACATAGCCCGAAGAATTGCCAAACTTAAGTGGCAGTGGGCAGGGGCGCATTGCTCGCAGAACAGATGGCCGAAGGGGCCGAAAAGTTTTGGAGTGGCGACCGCATACCGGAAGACGTAGCGTTGGAAGGCGTTCCACAAAGTGGACCAATAAATAAATAAATAAATAAATATGTTTGGACATATCACACAACGCCATCTAGCCCCAAGCTAAGCAACCTAATGCTTGTGTTATGGTAACGAGATGGCTGATAAACTACTTATATACATTTTTTTTTTTGTAAATACATACATATTATAGATAGAAAAACACCCAGACTCGGAACAAATACTTGTAGGTCGTACAAATATTTGTTCCGTGCGGGAATCGAACCCGCAACATGCTGCGCAGCAGTCAATCGCTCAACCACTGCGCCAACCGTGTCGTCCTACCATCATACCAATGACCTTGTGAAAGCCGCAAGAATCGCTGGATGCGGGAAGCACAGAACCGGTCGAAGTGGCGGTCCTTGGGGGAAGCCTTTGTCCAGCAGTGGACGTCTGTCGGCTGAAATGATGATGATGAAGGCCACGTTCACCATGGCATTGATTAAAACGATATTTTACACAGGGCAGTTTCCTACTGCATTTGATTCTGAGCATGTTGTGGGTTTCCAACTTTTTACCATATAATATCGTAGTGTGTGAACTGCCGCTAACTGTAAATACTCACAAGCAGCTCATCTGTGACGTCATTTCCGAGGTCTCCACAGAACATGCGGAAGTCATCGTCGGTCCAGTCCAGAAGCGTCACATCCTCCCAAACCTGACCTCCAGCTGTCCTGACCACCTGGCAAGAATTATCAATTTTATATTAAACTAGCTGACCCGATAGAGGTTGTCCTGTCTTAGCTATGAATATTCTAATGTAAACGCGCGAAGTTCCCGAAGGTGCAAGCTGAGAAAGTGTCTGTGATTGGTTTATTTGAAATAAATGTTTTGAATTTGAGAAAAGCGCATTATCGGTGTGATATTTTACATTGCATAATGAAATGTTATGTCCACTTTAAAGTACAAAATGTACAAGCAAAAAATGGGTAGTACAATAATAGGGAGTGTGGCCCAGCAAATGCACGAGCTGTCGTGTTGCTTGTTTGTTTTTTTTGTTGCTTTTTTGTTTTCTCGAGATATTAGTCCGTCAGTCAGATAATAAAAAATATTAGACACCTATTTTTTGCTTTATCATATTAATAAAAAAATAATTAGATAATACTCATTAAAGTTGGGGAGTGGGGGCAACTCAATTTATCGCCGTAATCTTTTGATTAAGTACGTAAAAAAAGAAAAAATACGTGTCTAATATTTTTTTATAATCTACATAATGGACAAAAACAAAATTTTTACCCATCATCCCTATTGATGCTGATTGTCGTAGATGCAGTTTTTGAGATGATCTGAGGGGCAATTCCCTTTATAAGTCAAACTAGTGAAGCATCATACCTTCCTATTCTTCTTCTCCTTCTTAGGCTTAGCGACGGTGTCGGGCACGCTGATGCTGGGCGGGGGCGGGGCCACGGGCGTGGGCTCGGGCGCGGGCTCCGGACGCGGCGGCGGCGGCGGGGGGGTCCGCTTCTGTAACACACAACATCACTTCAATGAAACGCAGTTCACTTACTTGGGCAGTAAGGCGTTGAAATTGACGTAGTTTTGGGTTTCCTGGTAAACCTGCTTGCAATATCACAATTTCACGATAAAGTGAAAACATTTTACATTCAAAACTATTTTGTTGTTTTAAGACGCAGACTTATGCCAACGGCTTTGAATGGTTGGGGCGGCATTGCTTGGATGTACAGTGCTGAGCTCACGCAACGTGTCATACGTCTACCCAGTATAGGACTCGCCCATCATGGAGCGCTGTCCCAAATTAGTTGCATTATTAATTTACTATACGTAAAACAAAAGGTATTATATTAAAAAACGTATAACTAAAAGATAAATAATTAAATTATCTTTAAAATGGTAAAGTTTCATAAAAATAAGCTTGATAGTTTTTGCGTGATTCTCAGTTTTTTATCCGCATTAGACATAACTTTACAAATTAATTACACTATGTAATATAAACATACCTAATCTAAAATATTCACATATTGGGTTATTAAGATAAAGCTCTAATTTAACATATTATTATATTTTTTCCAAATCATTAACACAACTCGTCTAGACGTGATCTTTCAAATCATTAAAAGTCGTTTATCAGCACTTTCAAGACTCCCCACAGACTACAGACTTTATATTGTCCGATAGTAAGTCTGTAGTCTGCGAGGACTCCAATTGTAATGCAAATGCCCTGGTAGTGAGTGAGTAAACAGCTAACGAGCAAGTCGACTTATGTACAAGTTAGGGCTTAGGCCATAAGTAGATGCATGATCAAAACTCATTCTTCACATATAAAAAAATACAACAACAAAGATATAGAGAACCACCATCCAAATCTTCTAGGTGATTGCTAAATAAAGAATGAGCTTCTTGAGGACTGCCTAACCTAACATACAGTAATCCCCAATCTTTTTGGCCCGGTTGAACGTAGGCAGTTGCGCAAAATGCAAAATTAAGGTATCAGTTGGGAAAATACCATGCGCAAGATGGCGGTCGCGCTAACATCAGCCCGGTCAAAATGATTAGGGACTACTGTATACGTTCAAACAGTGTCGACTCTCACAGTAATTTGAATACTTAAATGTTTTTTTTAAATTTGATTGACTTCATTTGCAAAGACAAAAATATGAGTGGTTGTCCTTACCCTCTTCCGACTTTCTTTCTCTTTCTTCTCATCTTCCTCTTTAGGTTGCTTGTAAAGCTTGGGTGCTGCTGAGAGCACCACGGGCTGCGGCTTGGGCGGAGGAGGTGGTATCAGCTGTGGGCCCGGGAGGCCAGGCCGGAGGAACGTTAGGGCGGGTGGGAACCCGCCCTCTGCGCCGCCTGGACGTATCCTTACCTGGTGGTATAACACAGTGTTAGTAGTTGTAATTGAGCCTTTAATTTTAAAACAAATGACGCCGATAAAACAGTCTCAGGTTATCTTGGTACTCTTCAATATCCAACTGTAAAGGACTCTAGATGAAGTGTTTCATACTTGTCACTTCAGTTGTCATGCTATAACTGAAGTGACAAGCATAACATTTAGTTGGTTAACCAGACACTTGGTTTTTATTTTTTTACTTTTATTTAATTACCTAAACAGATGGAGTTATAGTATTAGTATTCAAACTTCAAATCACCTGTGAAGGCACCATGATAGAGGGCGGTGGTGGTGGGGGCGGTACTGTGGGGAACATCATAGACATGTCGAAGGAAGGCATCATGGGCGCAGCAGCGCGCTCCAGCTGTTGCTGCACGGCGCCGAACGTGGCCGCGCCGATCACAGCCCGGGAAACCATGCTGACTCCGCCGTCACCGCCAGAGATCTCTGCTTCGAACCTGGTAATACAAATAAATTTGTTAGAAATAGTGCATTGGCACATGTGAGAAAACTGCACTAGATTAGGATAATTAGTGTGAAAGTGGACTTGATGCAAATGTTTTTACAAGCTTGTGTTGAAGCAAGCACTGCAGTGCAGTTTTTTTGTAAAGTTCTTCAACTAGTATCCTTATTTGAACCTGTAAATATCCTAATATTGCTAAAACTGAGTCTCAACAAGCAGTGGTGCAGCAGTTGATGATGTGATTGCAGTAAATTTCTTATTGGGACAATGGAAAAACACTGCTACTGGTCTTCTTTGATTTAACGCTTTCAAGGACACTGAACAAGACATATCATCATCTGCCTAACCTTTTCCCAACTATGTTGAGGTCAGCTTCCAGTCTAAACAGCCTAGTCTAGTCTAGTCTTACATGGAGCGACTGCCTACCTGACCTCCACAACCCAGTTCCTGGTCAATATAATACCACTTGGTAAGACTGGTTGTCAGACTTCCGGGCTTCTGACGACCCGAAACGACTGTCGAAAGGTCCACGAATGACAGCCGGGACCAACGACTTGAACGTACTTTCCGAGGCACAGAGTGGTAAAGATGGTCAACCATCCAGTCTCGAGAGACACTGGACGAGACAAAATCTTATTGTTATGACGGCTATGGCCGTTTAGTATCCTTGAAAGCGTATTTATTGGCAAGTTGTGGTGTCCTATGGGAAATGTAAGGTCACTAAATGGAGTGGCATCTATAGTTTCATGTAAATTGCATTGCTAACCTGGACATTTCATCTTGCATCTGCTGGTATTTAGTGGTGTCTTCCATGTTGCCGCTCGGAGTTTAACCTTAAAGCAGTCCAAAACGTTTACGTAGTAACCAGAAATAAAATGTACGCCACTAATTACAGTCACTCTTGATACATACAGATCCGCACATTGTCGGGATTATTATTGTAACAATCATAAATACGTATGGATATAGATAATTGCAATTGCAATGATTTTGTAAGCAAGCCAACAAATCACATCAAATCACAATTTTTGTCATTCCTATTACCGTCAGTCAGTCAAGTGTCAAATAATTTGACAAACAAAATGAAAATGTCATAATGATAAAACTACGAATGAAAATATCAATGAATCTTGTCCCTCATTTTAGTCGACTAAACTATCTACTACTGTTTTCATCTACAACATGTCCCATAATTACTTACAATCATTTAACTTACAAATGCTCTAAGCATAATTAATGCAATCCCTCTAATGGTTCATTGTACTCATCATTATGAACAGCTTTTACTATGGGACCAAACCTGAAATAGCGAAAAAAAATCTGCTGTTTGTTCGAGTAGGTAAGTATTGAACTTTTGTTTGAAACAACCGATTTTTTTCCGCGGTCATCTAGTTTCCTTTATTTTACCCGACTATGGCGAAACAAAAAGGAGAGTTATGATTTTGACCGTTATGTATTAGTATGTATGTATGTATATTCATCTGTTCCCTCATAGCTTCTAAACTACTTATCATAATTTGACAAATGAGGTATCACTGGAAGCGTCTTGATCGTCCGCTAGTTACAGGCTATGTGACGTCATATTAAATTGAATATGGCGCGCTCTAGAGGACATAATAGTCATGAACTAAAAACACTTTTTTTTTATGTTGGCGTGTTTTGGTATCAAATGAAAAATTAATTAGCACATTTCAAAATATATCATTTGTTGTTAGCTATTGCTCGTGGCTTTGCTTGCATGCACCCGATAATTGGTAATAATTTCTAAAATCACGGCTCGGATGTGAGCTAAACGTTTATCTCCAAAACTACCCATAATACATATAATATAATAATTAAGTGGGCCTGCACGAAATTAGAACTCCAAAACATAACCTAAAAATAACTTAAATATATCCTAATATAGAACTAAAACTATTCACAAACTAAAACAAGGCGTCGAAAAATTCATCCGCATCGCTGTCGACTGGTAAAGTACCCAAGAGACTGGCGGCATTGCCACTCTGGCCAAGGTAAAAGCCAGCCCTTGGGTTACGGGAAGTGTCAACCAGACGTTTCGATATATCTATATAGAGACCATGGGCATTCGGACCCCACGGCCCGAGGGTTTCAACCCCAAACGGCTCGAAAATATAATAACCTTATTGGTAAAAAATATTTACCAATAAGGTTATTATATTTTCGCCGCTTGAGGTTTTCCGCAGCCGCAGCAGTGGAGCCAGCATAGCACGCCGAGCCAGGAAGATGAGATGGCGCAAGAGTATCGACTCCAAAGTAATTTAAATCAATCTGCCTAGCCTTTTCCCAACTATGTTGGGGTCGGCTTCCAGTCTAACCGGATGCAGCTGAATACCAGTATTTAACATGAAGCGATTGCCTATCTGACCTCCACAACCCAGTAACTGGGTAACACGATACCCCTTGGTAAGACTGGTTGTCAGACTTTCGGGCTTCTGACGACCCGTAATGACTGTCAAAAACTCCAAAGTAACTTAAATAAAAGAGACAAATTAAAAATCCGGAATTGTACGTAATATATTTGATTTATTCCTTTACATGACGTGTGAATCCGGATTTTTAATTTGCCTGTCTTTTTCTAATTTCAGATGAGAATATTTTTTGTTTCATACTTTTTAGAGCGTGATTTTTCAGTAGTCGGGTGTTAATTTTTTAAACTTACTTTTTCTATAGATCACTTTTTGCGCAGTCGGGTTTTTGATTTTTAACTTTTTTACACCTGTTTATATTTGGCTATGATTGTCCAATTTGTGTACAATAGACTTGACAATGCAACAATGCGAACGCGAGTTGATACATTGACAAGAAACCATAAAAACGGAGATTTCAACATGTTTTTAACGGAATATTTCGCCAGTGCAAACCCACGGTGACAATGCGACAATGCGAACGCGAGTTGATACATTGACAGAAAACCATGGAAACGGAGATTTCAACATGTTTTTAACGGAATGTTTCGCCAGTGCAAACCCACGGTTATGCTGACTCAATCGACTATTTTATTTCGATTGTGTCCTGTGTAATTTTATCACTGACCTCTATTAAAATACGCGTATTTTAATAGAGGTCAGTGAATTTTATCTAAATTTTTACTTCAAAGTATTTACTAATTCCATGCTTGACACTGAATATTTGTCAAGAAATGACATTAACTGTTGAGTGACACTTGATGACAGTTGACACTTGACAGAGACAGAATGAAAGTTGATTGATGCGTGTATCTTCAAGTTTCTGTAATTGTAAATATTTTCCATTTAGGATAAAACATCATGATTGAAGACGATAATAAAACAATTTGGTGCGGTAATTTACCTGATCAAGCTTCTGAGGAAATACTTTACGAACTGTTTTTACAGGTTTGTGTATTTGTGTTGTCAGCGCACGAGAACGCTTTCCGAATTTGCCAATCATTGCTAACAATATTCTATATCATTCCAATTTCCAGGCGGGACCATTGGAGAAAGTCAGAATACCAAGGGATCGAGATGGACGGCAAAAGAACTTTGCTTTTATCACTTACTGTGACGAAGTTTCAGTGCCATACGCGTTAAACTTATTTCGAGGTACCTCCTTATTTCATAGAACATTATCTTTGCAAAGTCGTGGACGAATGGTAACTCTACCGCCGCCAATCAGATGTTATGGATTGGAACCGCCTATAGAGTTCCCTCAACAAACAAACATTGCTAAACAGTTTGTCGATATGACGGAGGATTTGAAAGACGAGAACTTCAAGTCTGTCAATATGTCACGCCAACCACTTGACCCTAATGACAGATTGGTCATGGCTAGCTTACAAGGTAACTGGTCTCATCGGCATCATCCCTACAGGCCCAAAGACAAGGCACACAGAGATGACTATAGACCCAGGGACGCACATAATGACAACTATAATAGGAACAAAGATAATAGAAATAAACATTCAGGAAATTGGAGAGACAGGAGAAATCATAAGAAATCTAGCTACCACTGGTAGAGGTTGAATTTGTGGAGAAACATTGTACAAACTCAATGAAAACTAATAATTTTGCTAGATAATTGAAATATAAGGATGATGCACCATATTTGTATCTGATAGACTTAAAAGCAAATAACTAATTAAAAGATTTTTTCACAGTACAAGTGTATCCATATTCCAAATACATTTTCATATTCCATTTATGATAAGCAGAGATCGGATAATCGGATGCATATTAACCTAAAGTTGAGGTGTTGGCTAAGTATGGAGTGGGCTTTTGGATCGAAAAATCTCACGAATTCCGATATCGGCCAATTTTTACTTCTGATTATAGAATCGAATGTATAATTTACTTAAGTTCAGATGTTAGTTAATATGGATTGCACTTATGTGTCAAAAAAATCCCGGGATTTCGGAACAACAATTTTTAAGTTCTGATTTTGGAATCGAATGTCTTAGGTACTTGCGTTCAGGTGTTGGCTAATATGGATTGCAGACTTGCATCAAAAAAATCCCGGGATTCCGGGATTCACAAATTTAGAGTTCTGATTATAGAATCGAATGTATATTTACTCACATTTAGGTTTTGGCTAATATGGAATGCACTTTTGTATCGATCGTCAAAATGTCGCGATTCCGGAATTGATAAATTAAGTATTTTTTGACTATTAGAGGGTAACTTTTTTATCACTATATTTTCACAGGGTGTTCTTCTCACGAACAACTTTTACTATGGGATCAACCCGTAAATCACTAAACATAAATCAGCTGTTTCATGCGTTTTGGTCGAGTAGGTATTGAACTTTTGTATCAAACATCGTAATTTTTTTCGTGATTTCAGAGTTAGTCCCATAGTGAAAGCTGCTGAAAATGTAAATCCAAGATGGTGGCTGCGAATATTTTCAAATTTTTCGTCATGGGTGTCGTTTTCATAGCTTACGAGGGTGTTAAAGCCGATAGTAACACTAAAATGTAAATCCAAGATGGCAGTTGCGAATATTTTCTAATCTTTCGTCATGGGTGTCGTTTTCCTGTTTTCGAGGGTGTTAAAGCCGATAGAGACACTAAAATGTATATCCAAATTTTTTGTCATGGGTGTCGTTTTAAAATGTTGGCAGCCGCCATCTTGGATTTACATTTTAACGTCACTATCAGCTTTAAAACCATGGAAACGACACCCATGACGAAAAATAAAAAAAAAATCCCAGCCGCCATCTTGTATTTACATTTTAACGTCACTATCGGCTTTAACACTCTCGAAAACCATGAAAACGAAACCCATGACGAAAAATTTAAAAAAATTCGCAGCCACCATCTTGGATTTACATTTTAACGTCACTATCGGCTTTAACACCCTCGAAACCCATGAAAACAACCCCACCGATATAGTGACGGTACTTTCCAGGGACATCCATTTTAATTCGGTAGCTTTGTATTTTTCGCGGGGACCATGTGTAACAAACGAAATATTTATGTGATCCCGATTTCCCGGTATTTTTAAATAAATAAAACCACATTATATAAGAAGTCGTTTCCATACCATGTATCCTATTAGTTGTGCATTCCTACATTTTCTGGAATCCTGGTATTTATATTAAGAAGCCGCTTCCATAGTTTGTTAGCCAAATATTAACTTTACGTTAATATGCATCCGATTATCCGATCTTCTAATTGATAAGTGAAAGGGGAATGATAAATAAACACAATTTTTCTTTGAATTATTATTATACTTGGTTGCTGTTTTTAACCTATAATTTCTTAGCATAATAACAATATACTGAGATGCTATTAATCTGCCTAGCCTTCCTTTTCCCAATTATGTTGTGGTCGGCTTCTAGTTCAAACGGATGCAGCTGAATACCAGTATTTTACGTGGAGCGACTGCCTGTCTGACCTCCACAACCCAGTGACTGGGTAATACAATACCCCTTGGTAAGACTGGTTGTCAGACTTTCGGGCTTCTGACAACCCGTAACAACTGTCAAAGATCCACAAATGACAGCCAACAACCAACAGCTTAACGTACTTTCCGAGGCACAGAAGAGTCTCGGTATGTAAATAATTTTATTCTATTTGCTGTTGTAACCAAAAGCCATTCATACAAAAACATAATATTGTATGATTAATTATAATTAAATGATAGTTTAATATGTTTTTATTTTCCTGTTTGTTTT
This sequence comes from Cosmia pyralina, assembly GCA_946251885.1. Classification (NCBI taxonomy): domain Eukaryota; kingdom Metazoa; phylum Arthropoda; class Insecta; order Lepidoptera; family Noctuidae; genus Cosmia; species Cosmia pyralina. The sequence continues at coordinate 23,427,565 of OX276346.1, forward strand.
GGATTTCTTAATAATTATAGCAAAATTTGCACTTACAGCTTTATACCACACTGTCCCAAACAGGACGGTAAGGCGCTGTGCACATGTAGCAACTTTAGTTACTTGTTAATCGGCACCAGTGGTGCCGATTCTCTTGTCACAAATGCCTCTAAACTAAACTGAAAATCACCAAAATTTAGTTTATTCCTCTCAAACTACGATTTCACATTCTGAAATTGACTAAAGTGACACAACTTAAATATATTTTAGTTGGACAGCACCACGGACAGCACTAAGATTGTACGGAGTTATTAGTTTAGTGAAAATGGCAATTTTGCTATTCTGAATTTGACTGTTTGCACCTAAAATTTTGATTGTCAAACTAAATCACACTATGTTTAATCGCGATTAAAAAGGTGTGGAATAAAATTAGTCGACATGAACTAAAATTCACACCAAGACCTTGACTTCGGGTGCAAAAACAGTAGTGTATTTTTTTTTCTTTTCTTTTGCTTATAGGTATCTCGAAAACGGTGAGTCCTATCGCAAAAATAATGAAAATTTGGCCCCCCTTTATAGAACTCATAAACCCCTATGACTCAACGTGTAGGCACCAAAAAAAAAGGTAGTATTCCATATATAACACGTTGAAGCTGCCCCTTCCAGCTCTAAAAGATATCTGACCCGGTAACGGCGGCGATGTCGGTGAACAAAATATGCCAAGCCTCGTCACTTCATAGTGATTTCGTTAGTTCCAATTAAAGCCACCGGGTCAAATATACTACAGGCACTATACCCCGCGGAGTCACGATTGTCAAACTCGATTTTAGTTGTGTCAAAATTGTTATTAAATTTAGAGGTTTTTTTTGCAGAATAGCTCTAAGATTCTCATAGCAGAAAGTAAGGAATTTTAGTGATAGTTTAGTTCGTAGTACAACAGAATCGGCACCCAACCCACTTGCAGCAACATCTACTTTAGTGCAGAATCTTTGAAACACAACAGGTAGTTGCGGGTTGCCAGTTGGAGAAACTCGAGAATCAAAATTGCTCTGTCTGCACAGTCCCTAATGATTTGACTTCTTAACATTCAAGTATATAAGTTGGGAAAAGTCTAGGCAGATGATGATGATATACGTGTCAAACATCGTTTTAAACAATAGGTAGTTTTAACACTTGTTAGTTACTTGTTAATTAAAGTATACCTATTACAATATGTAACATGTATATCGTTGTTGTTGTTGTTGTTGTTGTAGTAGCTGTAGTTGTTGTTGTTGTAGAAGTAATTGTCGATGTAGTTGTTGTGCGTTTAAAAATTCAGTTTGAGTTCTCTTTCCATTAATCTCACTAATTGTAAATTGGGTTGCATAGAAGAAATCCTTCTGGAGTTCAGTCTGTAATAAAAAGAAAACAAACACTTAAAATTTATAAAAATATGACAAAGAGAGAGAGAGGACAATTTATCAGATCTCACAAACAAAAATCATCCTATGGCCTACTAATCCATTGCTTCATATGTTCGAAAAATTTGTTTGCTCGACAACGTAAATAACGCAATGAATGTTGTTGAACTGTCAAAATTAAACCAACTCCGATTGATAATGTGTTCCACAATTAGGGTGCTGGTATAATGTAAGTCAATGTCTCGTACTATTGCACTACTCTATTTGCTTTACAAAACAGAACCATCATACAAAACTTTTCGGAATACCTAGGGTAGAGCTAAAATACCTAAAGTTCGAAAAGTAAAAGACAAGGTGGAGACGCCTTACGCCAAAATATTTTTTCGGGACACTAGCAAATGTCAGCCGACGTTCGCACGGACGTAAAAATATCGCGGCGGGATTATATCGCGCACTGGATTTTCAACTGTCGTTGTTGAGCCGAGCATCGAGGAGCTCGTGGATAAGTAATAACAGCCGGACGGGTCGATCCATCAGGTTAAGCTACGCTTGCCGGGGTTGTCCGTGGATAGGTGACCATCTTTACATACCGAGACCTCCGTGCCTCGGAAAGCACGTTAAGCCGTTAGTCCCGGCTGTCATTTGTGAATCTTTGACAGTCGTTACGGGTCGTCAGAAACCCGAAAGTCTGACTAGCAGTCTTACCAAGGGGTATCGTATTACTCAGTTTAACATCGATATTATTCGATATGTCAAATATTGCTCTGTAGTCCACTAATGCAATAATTAATAGCGCGATATTTCATAATTTAACGCTGCATCACGACTTAACGGGTTGTGGAGGTCAGACAGGCAGTCGCTCCATGTAAAATACTGGTATTCAGCTGCATCCGGTTAGACTGGAAGCCGACTCCAACATAGTTGGGAAACGGCTAGGCAGATGATGTTGTTGAGCCGAGCATTGAGAATCCAACCTAACAACAACAGAGTGCATTCTAGCGCGTAGAAAAAACACACTTTTGGATTTTCAACTCTCGGCGCTAAGCAAATCGTTGAAAATCCAGTGCGCGAAACAAAATCATCGCGATATTTTTACGTCCGTGCGACGTCGATTTATAGTTGCAGTAAAACGTAGTCCATAAAATCAAGCCAAGGTAGTCACGTGAAGCAGACGAAATAAACGATAAAACAAGTAACAAAAAACAATTCGCGACTCAAAATGCGAAGGTACACACAATTTGAGGAACTACAGGAGCGAGTGATGCACGCACGAGCACCACGACTTATCTTTTCTGTGACCACGACCACAATTAGTGTGGACTTGTGCCACGCACGACGACGGCGACGCGACGGCGACGCTTGGAATTGGAAGTTGGAATGCGAAACACCCCTCTACCCCTCAACCCTTTTGTCATTGTTTAGGTACCAATGCCAAACAAAAGCTAGAAAGAAACAGCAAGTTTTGGCAATTCTGGGAAACGAAAACGGCGGATCCAGCACCATAATTGCCTAACACATTATCAATCGGAGTTGGTTTCATTTTGACAATTCAACAACATTCATTGCGGTATTTACGTTGTTGAGCAGACAAATTTTTCGAACATATGAAGCAATGGATTAACTATTTATTTCAAAATGAAACCAACTCCGATCGACAATGTGTTACGCAATTAGGGTGCAGTTCATTACCTGAATTAATACTAACAATAAAAACGTGTCTAATGGTTTTTTGAGAATGGTCTCCTTGTTTTTGAAGGCGGTTAAAAAGGAAAATGAATTCAATTAGTTTACTGTACTAATAACATGTACCTACCTAGGGTATATGTGATGTCCCGAAACCTGGGACAAATATCCCGAAAAAAATTTTAGTTGTACCTACCTAAGGAAGTCTTCACTTTTTTGTCTTTGTTCTTTGAACTTTAGGTAAATTAGCTTTACCTATTCCGATAACTTAGCATTGAGGTGTGTATATGTAGGTATAGTTGCTAACAGTGGCACAATTTAGAAAAAAAAATAAGTCTGGAGAAATGGAACATTTTGTTTCTTATAAGTAAGTAGTCTTTATCTTCGAACCTAGGAAGTAAGTAGGTACCCAATAGTGTTGATTTTTTTGATACAAAAAATTCTACCTCATCTGACTAAAAATGTGAGCATAGGAAATTTCAAAATGTTACTCCAGACTTATTAATATGTCGCTGACGCCGGTTATTAGTAGCTCTACTCGCCTTAAACACATTAATATGTCGCTAACGCCGGTTATTAGCAGCTCTACTCGCCTTAAACACATTAATATGTCGCTGACGCCGGTTATTAGCAGCTCTACTCGCCTTAAACACACTAATATGTCGTTGGCGATGACGCCGGTTATTAGCAGCTATATTCGCCTTAAACACAAAACCAACTTACGATTTCATTCTTGTATTTGTAGCGTATATATCTGGATATATCGTAAACGAAAGCCATTGACACAAGATAGAAAATGGTTGATATGATTTTATCTTCCAAGTCAAAGAAATCAGTTGTGATGATCCAGTACATCAAATAAGTGCCCAATACTCCGCGTAAAGTGAGAAACATCACAAGGTAGAGGACCTCTACCACGAAGTACAACTTTGTTTTTCCATATCCTGAATTTTTGAGAAACCTGCAGACAACATAACTATTGTAAGTGTGACTGACATTGGCATGGCCACCATCAGGGATTATAATTTTTATAACTCAAAAAATTTGTCGTGTGTCGCCAAATATCAGAATTTGTCGGTCACTGGTTAAACTGGCCGATCTGGAGAGCATCTCCCCAGCTTGGCCACATTTTTATCTCAAAAACTAGGCCACCTCGCGAAGATCTGTTTTCTCCCAAATTATGTCGCTAATTAGTCGCAATTTTTCTCCAAGTCACAGATTTAGTCGAGTCTTAGTTTAGCTCATTTTTAAGTATAAGTAGTTCAAGAGCTAAATCGAAGAGTTTACGATAAAATCTTTGATCTAACTCTTGGACTAAACCTTAAAAAATTAACTCACAATATCTTCTGTGACGTGGCGAAAAATTGCGACTAATTAATTGCGAGTTGCTTTATGTATAGCACTGATTCATTGAAGAAACCCAGCCCGACAGAAATGACCGAAAAGCAGAAGACGGAAGGCACAAAAACAGGAGTAAACTCCAGTCGTGCGTCGGAGCTGACACACACACTTTTTTTTTGTTTGTTAGACCGCGCTAATCTCTGGAACTACCAGTCGGACTTTAAAAAATATTTTTGCATTTGATCTTGGACCTAGAAAGCTGAAATTTTACACAGAGGTTCCCTTTATAATGTAGACAAGGAATAAGGAAGGATTTTCGTTCTCGTGGGACATTTTCCGACATTCACCGTCATTCACGCGGGCGAAGCCGCGGGCAAAAGCTAGTCCTACTAATCTATATACATACAATAAAACAGTAAAAAAACTGTCCGTACATTTAATATATTAAAAAAAAAATAGTTAAGGGGGGTTTAGATACAGTAATAGAGCACGAATAAAAAAAAAATGTGTCTGTTTGTCTGTGTGTATGTTTGTTTGTACACGCTAATCTTCGGAACTACTGGACGGATTTGAATGATTTTTTTTTTTTGTTGTATAGGTATTAAGTCTGGGCAAAATATAAGCTATAATTTATCTTGGAAACTTGAACACCTGATTCAGAACCGCAACAGACCAGCTAAACTATAAGAGATACAAAAATGGTACCATAGCAAAAATTGTTCCACGTGATGAGCATTTTCTACTGAGAGAATAAATTTGAAGATCTGGAACACCTGATGTGGAACTCCCAAGAGCCCAGCTACACCATAACACATATAAGAATGATGTCTTAGCAAAAGTTGTTCGGTCTGATGAGCATTTCCTGTTGACTTATAAAAATCGAAGATCAGAAACATCTGATGTGGAAATCAAAGCTATCAGTTATTTCACTGTATATTGTAAAATATATGTCGTGGATTGATGGCGCCATGGTGCAACGGACAGCGCCATCTAACAATTAGTTTTGTAAACTAATAATATCGTCACCGGAAACGCAAGCGTATCCTATCGCTTGGACACGATCGTCGGTAGAGGGGATGCAGTGGGGACTAGCGGAGTGTTGCGAGCGAGGGTCGAACAGTTGAACTCCGACAGTCTTGGCAGACGCTCAGTACCAACGCACGTGTTTGTTTCGTGTAAAACCGTTACAGTGTATCTAATAAAGTTAGTTCGATTTAAAATTATCTTTCGTTCGAGTACCCACGACAGTGCCCACATCCACGAAAAAACTATGTCGGATCATGAAGAAGACACGATGCTTCGCATCTCGGCCACCCATGATGCGACATCAGAACTGGGATGCACTCGAGCTGAAGAAAATACGGAGAATGGAGCGATGACGTCACGGTGTGACGAGAATTTACTTCGTACGCTGCTGGCTGCTCAAAATCAGAATATGATGTCCCTGATAGAAGCCATCAAGGGCCCGGCAGGTTGCTCAAGCGGTTCCGGGGCAGCGCCTGCAGCAGCGGTGAGCAGTGAGCGACGCGTTGACATTTGCCATGTCAGCAATCCCAGCGGCGTGCTGATAAATACCGGTGAGTCACACCCATTTTATTACGATTCTGGTGCCGAATGATCTAGAATCAAAGATTGTGTAGCGTCAAAGTTAAGTGGCAAGCGTGTAAATAACATTGTCAATTTAAACGGGATCGGTCATGGTAGTGTGCAAAGTACCCTGCAAATTTTATCTGAAGTTATGATTAACGATTTACGATTAGAGATATTATTTCATGTTGTACCGGATAGTTGTCTTAAAAATGATATTTTAATTGGCCGTGAGATTTTAAATCAGGGTTTTAACGTTAGTATGACGTCTGATAGTGTTGTGTTGTGTCCATATGTAGTTGCGCCGGAGCATGTAAGAAGTACATGTGGTCTGATTTTTATGTGCAGCATGCCCTTTGCGAGGGGTAGTACTTACGCAGCTGAGATGGTTAGCCTCTACATAGGGTCACTCTGCTGACGACTTGTTGGTCAAACACGTGTATTCAGCACAGAACAAATCTTATGAAGTGTAACGATAGTGCCATTAGGTCATGTACCAGTCGAAGTAGATAGTGATTACAGTAGTAATGAGCAAGCTTAAGTTGTGATAGAAGGTCGAGTAAGGGATTCTATCGGCCGTATTGTGTTCGACCGTACCAGTTGTTATTACGTAGAACTCAAGTAGTCCGTAGGTGCGCGATGCGCGTTTAACTCTGGCGGAGGTCGTGGTCTGGAGAGATCGTAGTGTGTAGTCAGTGGGTGATGCACACGGGCGATCCACTTGATGGATATGCGTACAGAAGTTCTGATCCATGCGCTGGATGTGTGAGAGCAATGCGATTGCTGGTAGGCTGGAGAGCCTTGGCGTTAGAGGTTTTACTCGAGGGTTTCTGTAAGCTTGGCAGTTTTGGTTGCAGTGTTTTTAAAGGTTGATTCAAACGACTATGGTACATGGCCCAGGGTAGTGATTCTTGCATTTTCGATTATTCCCAATATTACCATTTGATACAAGACGTGACCTTGTAGTGACGTGATCTTAGAATTATACTCTGACTTTTTTATTAGGTAACGGTTTTCCTACAATGCGTGTTAACACTCGTGAGTTGGAGATAAGATTGATCGACTCTAATCGTACAGTGCAAAGACATCCTTACAGACTTTCTCCGGACGAACATCGAATCATACGCGATAGGATTAACGAATTGTTGCAATCTAAGATAGTTAGACCCAGTAGTTCGCCGTTTGCTAGTCCAGCCCTTTTTATGTGCATAGATTATAGAGAGCTTCTCTTAAAATGTCGATTGCACACCATGTGTGCAGATAACAATAAAATTTCTAATGTTTCTGCTAATTAGCGTGCGACGAGTTAATAATAATACAGTGCCAGATCATTGTCCGTTACCGTTGAGTCCATTAGAACTTTTTATAGGTCCTAAAAAGTCATCGCACGTGCTACCTTTAGCACGTCCATTTCATATAACAACAATGACGATATTATAATCTTTGATGACGTAATGAGATTAGTATCTAAAGGCAATGAGAAGTCGCGTTACGATAAAAGTCGTTTTGATAGTGCAAAGGCAGGCGTGTTGCTTTTCTGTCGGTGAATTCGTGCTTATTGAGAACGAAGAGCGTAATCAAACTAAGCTTGACGTGAAGTATAGAGGGTCATTTCAAATTTTTTTTTGTGTTAGATGGCGATCGATAGGTTTTAAAAACCCCTAGTTAACAAGCGTACTTACAAATACGCTCATGACCGTCTTCGTAAGATGCCCAACGGCCAAGTACCAATTGAGATTGTAAACGAAATAGATGATGAGTTGGCATCACTTTAGTTTGTGTAAACAGGTTCTCGGTTCAGAGGGTCGGAGACTATACCAGAGTATCGTAGTAGACGGTAGCTCTGGCTGGTATAGTCGGGTTTTACCTAGAAGCAAAGACCGTAGAATCAAGGGTTGACTCTGTATTCCCGTGGGGAATAGTGTGTGAGTGTTGTTGACCATGAATGAGATACCTGAGGTTTTATTTTCTTTGTTTAATTTAATTTGGAATCATTGTGCTTGGTCTCGGTAATCTCGAAATCCGATAGTTCCGATTCATAGATTAACCTAGTCTTTAATTCCTAATTTGAATGTTATTTGCAAATTGGTTGAAAAAAGTTCCTCGAGAATTGGATGTCATAGGTGATGACAGCGATAGTGAAATCAAATCTGATTAAAAAATGGCTTGTACACTCATACTCGAAACTTTAGACCGCACCTCATGAGTAACATGTGGCGATGGGTCTACAAGAAATCGTTGGTGCGATTCTTGTCTGTGTTGGTGCACAGAGCGCTTCATGTGTTGTATCACATATTGCGCTAGATTACTGAGAGTCGTTGGTGCGATTCTTGTCTGTGTTGGTGCACAGAGCGCGTCATGTGTTGTAGCACATATTGCGCTAGATTACTGAGAGTCGTTGGTGCGATTCTTGACTGTGTTGGTGCACAGAGCCCCTCATGTGTTGTAGCATATGTGGTGGCAGATATGTAAAGAATCGTTGGTGCGATTCTAGACTGTGTTGGGGCACAGATTATAATGAGAGTTTCATGAGTTGAGTATGCATTGCTTATGAAGTATGATAAAAAATAGCAGAATTGCTAGCATTACTTTGTTAATTTGTTGATCGGATCTTTTCCAATGAATGATGATGTGCAGGGAGCACTGTGTACGAAGCCTTAATAACAAGGCATTGTAAATCATGATAATTGATTATTTTACTTAGATTTAGAACAAGTAAAGTACCATTAAGATCGACCTTTTTTTTCTATTGGCAGGATAGCCGAGCTAGTTTACTCTCTGAGTACATTTTGTCCACAGGTGCTACACCCGAGGACGGGTGCTAGTCAGGGATGGCCGTGTCGTGGATTGATGGCGCCATGGTGCAACGGACAGCGCCATCTAACAATTAGTTTTGTAAACTAATAATATCGTCACCGGAAACGCAAGCGTATCCTATCGCTTGGACACGATCGTCGGTAGAGGGGATGCAGTGGGGACTAGCGGAGTGTTGCGAGCGAGGGTCGAACAGTTGAACTCCGACAGTCTTGGCAGACGCTCAGTACCAACGCACGTGTTTGTTTCGTGTAAAACCGTTACAGTGTATCTAATAAAGTTAGTTCGATTTAAAATTATCTTTCGTTCGAGTACCCACGACAGTGCCCACATCCACGAAAAAACTATGTCGGATCATGAAGAAGACACGATGCTTCGCATCTCGGCCACCCATGATGCGACATATAAAATAACATAAGCTGGGAGTACCTCCACGCGGTGAAGGCGGTAACAGTTTAGGACTACTGGTCAAAACTCCCATTTATTTTTTTTATTTTATCGAATAAATATGCCTTCGGGCTTATGTTATTTGAGTGTTTAATTTCCTTTTCCATTTATCTTCGTGGCACGGTAGCCTACTCGGTAACGCAGGGGAGCAGTCACTTAGATTTTAATTTTAAAAAAAACAATACAACTATAAACATGCCTAGAAAGAGGTCAAATCTTTCCCAATGTTCCAAAGGAGCTAAAAGATTGAGGATCATAATATATAGGATTTTATGTACAACGTAACGTGTGTATATATATACGTAGTGTATATGTGCTTATTAATTTTAGTTTAATTTAATGTATTGTATTGTACCTATGGATTTTAATTATCTGAAATAAAATTAATAATAATAATAAATAATAAGATCCCAAGAATCTACGGAAGAGCGTCAGGAGAGACTTGATGCTGTTCGAGAACATCAGGCTGCAACTCGCTCCGTGGAAACCTCTTCAGATCGCGAAGCACGCCTGCGTTCAAAGCGTATTTACGCATCTACATACAGGTCTCTAGAAACCAGTGAAGAATATGATGCGTGACTGACCGCTGATCGTGAACGTCATGCATTGTCTCGCGAGTCGGAGACGTTCACGGATAGAGAATTGCGCTTGAGTTCCAAGCGTATCTACGCATCGACTTCTAGGTCTCAAGAGACAAGTGGGGAACGTGATGCGCGACTGACCGCTGATCGTGAACATCACGCATTGTCTCGCGAGTCGGAGACGTTCATGCATAGAGAATTGCGCTTGAGTTCCAAGCGTATCTACGCATCGACATCTAGGTCTCAAGAGACAAGTGGGGAACGTGATGTGCGACTGACCGCTGATCGTGAACGTCACGCATTGTCTCGCGAGTCGGAGACGTTCACGGATAGAGAATTGCGCTTGAGTTCTCAGCGTATCTACGCATCTGCTTCTAGGTCTCTAGAGACAAGTGCGGAACGTGATGCGCGACTGTCCGCTGATCGTGAGCGACATGCATTGTCTCGCGAATCGGAAACGTTTACCGATACAGAATCACTGTTTGAGTTCTCAGCGTATTCGCGCATCTACTAACAGGTCTTTTGAAACGAGTGATGATCGTGATGCGCGACTAACTGCTGCATCATACATTGTCCCGAACACGCACGCAACAAATTCATGCACCATAAGCGGTTTGTGATGCATCACAAAATATATGTAATTCTATCACTTTCCAAGAATCACAAAAAACTAAACGTGGGATGCGTAAACTATTCAGAATAAATAACCTATCAACAATATCTTTCCATGTCTTAGCGACGTCTGGTGGTAAAGAGTGATAATGACCATGATAATTTATGCAACCAAAGTTTTTGCATTATTACTTTCATTGGAATAATACAAGGAGCTAATAGACCTAAACGGTGTTATTACAAAACAAGGTTTTTCTTCTGTCATGGTTTAAACCATTGAGCCAGTTTTTGTAAAAGGAACCTAGCTCTGATAGAAATACAGTTCTTTATATAAAACTGACAACTTAGTCCGGTAAGTTGTCAGTTTTGTAAAACTGACCACTTAATGTATCGGAATAAAGTTCGAAATTCAGAAAAGGGTCCATGGTTTAAACCTGGGTTTGAAGATGAACCTTGTTTTGTAATAAGACGAAATGGGTCGAATATTTGAGATGTAATTGACAGAACTTCACGCTTTGTTACAGCGAAAACGAAGTAATAGCGCGGGCAGGCAATGCGATGCGACGGGGTGGAGCAAGAAGTTTCACGCGGACGAAGTCGCGGGCAGCAGCTAGTATTAAGTATAAATGTGAAAGTTTGTATGTTTATATGTTTGTTACTCAATCACGCAAAAACGGCTGAACAGATTTGGATGAAATTTAGCACACAGATATTTTATAACCTGAATTAACACAGGATTCTTTTTATCCCGGTAGTAGGCTCCTGCGGGATAATTCCCGACATCCACGCGGCCAAAGCCGCGGGCAAAAGCTAGTACTAAATAGACACAACTCCCACCACGACCACGACGGTAACGTAGAGACACGACATTATTATGACATGCAATAAAAGAAAATACTCGGTACCTACCTACGCTATTTTTTAAAGCTACAAACATTAATATTTATTTTCTTCACTGACTGACTGGCTGACTGATTGACTGACTCATCAACGCCCAGCCCAAACCCTTGAACCTAGAAAGCTGAAATTTTGCAGAGGTTCCCTTTGTAATGTAGACAAGGAATAAGGAAGGATTTCCCGGTAGGACGTTCCCGTGGGATATTTTCCAACATCCACGCGGACGAAGCCGCGCGGGAAATGCTAATTCACAATATTTATTTTATTCGCGTAATAATTGACAAGGTTAACGGTATTTAGGTATAATATACATGAAAGCAAAAGGTATTTTTATTTACCTAGAACGCGAGATATAGCAGAGTAGGTGGGTAGGTAGATACAGAAATTCAAGGACTAACTATGGTAACTAATTAACAAATGGCGTTTCCGTTGGCCCTATTATTACAGGCCCTATACCTAGCAAGTTAATGACATTTGAAATTCGAAGGACAGTGGAATATTAAAATGGACTTACATAATTATTAGGAACATTTATACACAAAACAAACGTTGTGGGCAATTTTAGCCTATGATTTACCTACGTAGGCACAGCCTTAACTGAAGGTAGGTACCGACTTAATTAGTAGGAATATTACAACATCGGCATTCGGCAAGGACTAAGCTGCTGTTTTCAATTTCGTTATGAAAACAACCTAAATACAAAATTTTAGGCTCAGTAGTTTCGGAAGGGGGGGGGGGGGGGGGGAATGGTCAATTTTCGTCTATTTTCTTAAATAATTTATTTTAAAATTATAAAAAAATATATTTGAGACCCTCATAGTAAGCCCTTTCATTTGATACGCCACATGGTGTAGTTTGCAAAACTTTTTTTTTTAATTTTCTTATTTGCCCCCCAAAAGTGACCTCTATATTCAAATTTAATTTATTTACTTTACCCGTCCGTGTTTGGGTCACAGAAATTCATATGTGTACCAAATTTCAACTTAATCGGTCCATTAGATTCGGAGCAAACTGTCTATGACAGACGGACAGACAGACACACGAGTGATCCTATAAGGGTTCCGTTTTTTCCTTCTGAGGTACGGAACCCTAAAAAAGAAGAACGGACCATAGATATAAGAAAGTTTATTATAATTCTATGGTACGGATCCTAAGCTCAGATAATCCGATCCATGATCCTGCCTGTGCTGCTGTCGCAGCGACGCCCTAAGCCGAGGCCCGTACTCCTCAGGGGGTGGCCTTAGCGAGTAGTCGCTTAGTTTATAAGTTTTATGCCCTGGCTGGAAGTCTTAATTTATTGAGGCACCCACAGAACAGCCCGGTTAAGCAGCAGACAACCTCTTAGGACACCTGCGAGAAGCAATACACAAAAAAAAATCCTTAGCTTAGTATGTAGTAGCTATAATAGCGCTTGACCGACGAGACCGGTCACAAGTCCTCACAACGTATCAGCATGCCTAGCAGGACCATCATTGATATATTAGAGGAAGATATATTACGCGCTAACATCGCAATCACTAAATCTGGACTCGGCGCACGACTACATGCACCGAAACTTAACATAGATTATAAACTATCGAAAATTAATACGTTATATTGTAAGCATTATGGTACATACACACGGCTACACATCAAGATATACATTTCCAGTTTACACTGACCTCTCATTGTAAGGAAATCCTATACAATGCGCGATCAGCTTATACTGGAAATTATAGCTTGATCTGTAGCCGTGCGCACAGTCACAATTTATTGACAGTTTACAACTTCACGACATAGATTATAAAATTTATAAACTAACAAAGTTCATAATTTAATTATGTTAATACGGTTTGTGGACCAATTACATTAACACATACAGTAAATTTAACATAATCATAAAAAAGACAACAAAAAAAAATAGAACAAAGATATTATAAACAAAACACAAGTTTTAAATTTATGTGCTCTCACAAAAGTGAAGACAATTGCACAAAACAGTTTTGAGATCATCTGCAAATAGGTCACAGTTCGGGTTGGCTTCCATGACGTTATTAAGCGCAGTCAGGGCGCGATGAGGCGCGGGCCACTGTTCGAGTTGTGGGCACGGCTAGTAGACGGTGTTTTCTACCACGGAGATAGCTGATAATAATTATACGGTGACATATTTATGCACCGATTTGGATGATACTTTTTTTGATTGAAAGGGTATTCCATTCACCCAATTTCACCCCGGTTTTGGTATAATGAAGACCTTCAGAGATAGACAATGGAACTCCTCAAATTAATGTATGGATGTGTTACTATCATCCATAACAAATAACCCAGAGGTACATTATTTAAATAAATCGCTGTTTAACAACTCTGTATCCTAATTGCGTAACACACTATCAATCAGAATCGGTTTCATTTTGACAGCTCAACAACATTGCTCTTTAAACCTTATCGATTCCCTACTGAAAGTCTTTACAAAGCCTCTGGCCTTCTTTCTGTGAGGAAACTTTACCTACTCCAACTTATCCTGAGAAAACACAAATCCATTTCGTATGATCCCACAAAGCCGCGTAAAGATGGCAGAAGAGGCTACTTAGTTGCTCCATCTGTCCCAGTCAGATCTGTTTTTGCTAAGAGGCAATATGAAAAGCAATCTTCCCACGTATACAACCTGCTGAACAAAGAGCTACACATCTTTCCTATGAAACTCCGTGACTGTAAATTAGCTGTGTCTGATTGGCTTAAGAATAAATCCTATGACGACATTGAGGCTTTGGTATCAACGCTTCCTTAACCTTTCCTGTAATTAGTAGGACCATGGTAACCTATCTGTTTCGGACGGCTGGGGTACGATCAGCACCCTTAGTCGTCCTGGGACAATCTCCCAATACGTTTTTTGGCGTATGCTCTGTTTCTTCGTTGCTGGTGACACACGCCACCACGCACCCCTGAATGCGTTGGGTTGGGTACGACGACCGTTGAGGACCTCGGGAGACTGGGACGAAGAAAGAAATAAGAAAGCCGATTTTTTTCCTTGATTTTCCTTCCGCTGATTTCGGCTCCTATCTCTTGCTGTTGCCTCTTCGGTGGCTGTGGTCGGAATGACGACTGAACGAAAGCTAGCGCGCTTTTATACCGCGCTGCATTACCTTATTGAGGTCCGCGATTTTTGAACCTTTTTTACTTTAATTTTTCCCTAAGCCGAAATCTTTGGAACCTTTATTTTCATGAAATTATACACTTTTCCTTTTACAATTTTTGCGTAAAACCTTACTTATACAGTCCTTTCTTATATAAAACAATAATATTTATCTTATCTAATTGGAACAAAAATTTCTTAGAACAAAAACATACAAAAAACATAGGTTAGAACATTTTCACTATAGAAATTTCCTTATATCTTCTAAACTAATGGACGGATTTCCATAAAACAAAAAGAAAAATTAGTTTTGAGACTAAACCTAACTTTTAAAACTAAAATTTTTGAAATTAACACATAAACAAAAAAGTACGTTTTCAAGTTTACGTAATTATACTTTAACACTAACATTTACAAAAATTCCCTTGCAAATTAACTTTAATCAGTCTTGTTAGATTAGAATAAGTAACTAGAATCAATCCTAAGTAGTTTCAAGCTAATCATAATTAAAAAAAAACCATAGTAAACAAAATCTCTTTAAAATCCTAACTAGAAATTTTATCTAATTCGCGACGCGGTACGTTGTATCATGGCGGACCCTCCGCTACTTGTGCTTACGTGCGCCAGATAGGGTCTCGTCGCCGACACTATCTGTTAGTGGAGGAAGTTGTACAAGCTTCCTCCGATCCCAAGACATTGTTCGTAGGGCTAACCTAACCTTATCCTAAACAGAAACTTAATGTTTATATGAAATTAATTCATATACTCAATTCCACGCTCACACCATTACACACGCACTCATACCTTCTCACTCACACACCCACACACAGACATACACACACACACACACACCACACACACACACACACACATTCTATAAATCACTCATATACAACACACTAATGCGCTCCTTGTTGTATTTTTGTATTTGTATTTTTTTATTTTTATTTTTTATTTTTAAATAATTTTGGTTATTATATTGCTTACTAATTGCATATTTGTGACTATGTTAAATGGAAGGGCGGAGTCACCTAACACAAGCATCCTCTTGCTTAAAAGGTGATCTCCAACTCATGTGAGTTAAGTTTTGTTTAAATGCAATAAATATTTTTATTTTTTTATTTATTTATTTTATTTATTCATTGCGTTATTTACGTTGTCGAGCTGACAAATTTTTCGTACTTAAGAAGCAATGGATTAGCAATTTGCTTTAAAAATTATTAAAATTCCGATTGATAGAGTGTGTTACGCAATTAGGGTGCTGGTCATGCTGCAGTCGCAACGAACTCAATTCGAAGCTACATTTAAATATCTAGAATAGCAATATGTATAAAACGGGAAATACTAACCATCTTGTTTGCAGTAGAGGATTGGTTAATTCCAAGAGTAGCAGCGAACATGCAAATGTGCACCCTGTGTGGTCTTTCTGCATGTATCTAGTAATAGCAAAGAGGGCGCACCCATGGTGGCATAGTATC
Organism: Cosmia pyralina; assembly: GCA_946251885.1. Taxonomy (NCBI): domain Eukaryota; kingdom Metazoa; phylum Arthropoda; class Insecta; order Lepidoptera; family Noctuidae; genus Cosmia; species Cosmia pyralina. The sequence goes on from OX276346.1 coordinate 23,443,496, forward strand.
ACGACGTTATCGGTCCAGTACACCAAGCACCACAGCAGATCGAAGGCGAAGAAGCCCCACGACCAAATCATTAGCAAGTACTGGCACGGCAATATCCTCCCTATAACGAAGTTTTGGAAAATCATTAAGTTCTAAAATACTTCTGTCTTAGTTTAGTTTCAAATAACTGGCGGTTTCTCTGCATTTCTAGCATATTGATACGTAGATACCTACCAGTCATTCATCCAAAAATTGGCTACTGCCTATAATAGACCAATTGCCCAATCATCAACTCAAACTCAAAGCATTTATTTCAAACAAACCAATTGCAGGCAATTTTATCACCATTCTGCTCAACCATTTAGAAGGGAGCTACATGACCCAACACATGCGCCACCATCATCAGCGAGACATTAGAATTATGTGTGTCACAGGAACACTTTCGTGATTCGTCGTTGTTAAAAATGCATGTCAATGGTTTTTCAAAAACCAACACCCACATTGTAGTTAGATAGTTTTTAATCTACTGATTTATGATATGGACACTTGGAAAACATACTAAAGATAGGTACTAACTGGATAAATAATATGGCGTCAAAGTTCGCCATTTACATTGCGTGAAGCCGAGGAGAATGGCAACAACAGCGTGCAATAGCGCCAGTATCCTCGACCGCCACTCAGGACATTTCTCTGGCACGTTTTCAACGGTTAGGAAATATATCCAGCTCCATACCAAGAAGGACACAAGTTTGGCCAGGGAGGCGTTTGATAGAAAATAATGTCTCGCTAGATACATAGCCAATCAGTTGTCATCATATTTTATGTTTGAGCTAACTCTCCGGGAAGATTCATGGTACGTTATTGAGCACTATTGCAGGTTTTTTGCTATGATTGTGTAAAGTAAAGGTTACAAGGATTTTTGAAGTTGTGTGTCAGTAGTAGGTCCATCACAGAGGTAGATTGAGAAGTGCTTTTTTTATGAAAACTTTTTGTTTAGTTTAGATGTTCCTACCTATTTTAATTCCGACTCTTTTCATGCCGGAAAACCTAAGCTAACTTTCAATCGTTTTTAGGGTTCCGTAATCAATAAGGAATCCTTAACCCCCGTACGCACGGGCGTAATAAAATCGCGGCGGGATTTTATAGCGCACTGGATTTTCAACTCTCGTTGTTGAGCCGAGCGTTGAGCAATAACAATTCTTGCGCGTCGTAAAAACACACTGTTGGATTTTGCACTCTCGGCGCTAAGCAGAGCGTTGAAAATCCAGTGCGCTATAAAATCCCGCAGCGAATTTATTACGCCCGTGCAACGGGGGTCTGTAGTTTCGCTATGTCCGTCCGTCTGTCCACAGAACAGATAAAGAGACCTCTTTGGGCGCTTTCAATTTAGACGTTTCGTGTCGGACCGCTGCGGTGCCGAAGCTATGCGTTTGTCGTATTGCGCACGGACGATCGTTTGTTTTCATACACGTGGAGTTTGCGGCGTTGCCGACCGGTTGTCGAGCGTTCGCGATATCGACGCCGCACTATTGCAGCACCGCGCGCTTTGTATGAAAACAAACGACCGTCCGTTTGCAATACGACAGACGCACCGCTTCGGCACCGCAGCGGTCCGACACGAAACGTCTAAATTGAAAGCGCCCTTTATCTTTTCTGTGCGTCTGCGCTAAGCTGCGGATGGACCGCAGCTTAGCGCAGACTAGAAAGCTATAATTTAGCAAGGGTATACCTACCTACATATTCATCACGCCGACAAAGTGGTAAATTAAAATCATGAAAAAAAAATTTCTTTATTACCTTCTGTAGTGTACCTACACATAAAGTGGGGATGTTTTTTTTTTCTCGTTTACCTACCCCATGGTGTGGGATGTTGTTGGATGGGTCTTTCAAAAATATTATGTTTAGTTGTTCTTGTTAGTTTTGGATGGGTGTTAAAATTCACGGTAGTAGTAAGTACCTATATATTAGGTCTTTACCTATGAAATTGCCGTTCTGCAGTACTGGCCATTTCAAATCAAAATAATTTTTGTTTGGCTAAGAATTCTAATTTCAAATTAATTTTATTTTAAAAACATGGATTTTTTTTTCCAAAAGTAGTCATTTGTTTATTGATTAGTGTTACATTTTCATCGCATTTCAATCTTTTTCGTCATCATGGATACGTTAAAAATTCGAGTAATATTATGGAATATGAGTACCGTCGTGGCAGCAACGCGGCACAAGCGGCACGCAACATCAACGACGTTTACGGAGCTAACACTACAAACCAACGCACCACTTGTTATTGGTTTGCTCGCTTCCGTTCTGGAAATTTCGACCTGAAAAATGAACCTCGCGGTCGTCCGAAGACTTTGGTCGACAATAACGAATTAAAGGCGGTTGTGGAAGCTGATGATACACAATCTACGGCTGAATTAGCAGCAGCTTTCGACGTTAGCGTCAAAACAATATTGGTCCATTTGCGTCAAATTGGCAAGGTAAAAAAGCTTGACAAATGGGTGCCCCACGAACTCAATGATCGCCAGCGCTAAGTACGCGTCGAGACGTGCCTTGCACTGCTCAACAGACACACAAATGAAGGTATTTTGAATCGCATTGTTACCTGCGATGAAAAATGGCTTCTGTTTGATAACCGCAAGCACTCAGCAAGTTGGTTGGATCCTGGTTCAGCACCTAAACAATGCCCTAAACGAAAACTTACCCCTAGAAAAGTGATGGTCACTGTTTGGTGGTCTAGCGCCGGTGTGATTCATCACAGCTTCTTACCCAACGGGGTGAGCATTACTTCAGATGTGTACTGTGAAGAACTGAACACAATGATGGAGAAGCTGGCACATCTCCAACCAGCATTGGTCAATCGCTCGTCTCCGCTGCTCCTGCACGACAACGCGCGACCTCATAGTGCACAGCAGACGGTCTCCAAGTTGCAAGAACTGGGGTTGGAAGCTCTCCGTCATCCGCCCTACTCACCAGACCTTGCGCCTACAGACTACTACTTTTTCCAGTATTTGGATAACTTCTTGGCGGGAAAAAAATTCAATACCCGAGAGGCAGTACAAAATGCCTTTGAAGAATTTGTTGCCTCCCGTCCAGCTGATTTCTTTAAGAAGGGCATCAATAAACTGCCACTGCGTTGGCAAAGATGCATTGATTGCATGGGTGATTACTTCGATTAATAAAAATAAAAAATTCATGAAAAAAAATCGTTTAAATTTTTTCATACAAAACAGCAATTTCATAGGTAAAGACCTATTAGTATATTAAAAGGAAAACTATCACAGCTAAGTAGGCTTTTCAAGTTTACGAGTAATAGTCAACCAACTTACATTTGCAGTTGGAATGTATGGGAGACCATGTTTTTCAACTCAGTGTTAAGTCTGTTCTTGGGATAAATTCATCCCAATTCCCAACTACGAAACCCTTCATTGTGCGTGGTCCGACACGCACTTGGCCGGTTATTATTCTACTAGAGAATAACCATCCAGCAGCGAAGTGGACAAGGATAGTTACTGTAAGAGCCCGAACTGCGGTAAATCTTAGGATTTACCAAGTCTCACCGGTAAAAGTCCGAAGTGTGCTATATCTTTCATCAATTTGTGACTTTTACCGGCATTCAGTCGGTAAATCTTAGGTGTTACCACAGATACCGGTAAATGTTAGTTTTCTGATTATTAACTAATCAGAAACTATTTATTCAACATTACTATCATTATTTTCTTTTATTTCATTTTACACATATAGGTTACATTTTTAAATATTAGAATAAAAAGAATATAAAAACATTTAAAAATCTATAACATAATAGCCCACCGGTATCAGGAACAGGGTCCAAGCTACCGGCGCGGCGGTCAGGGCTCCAGAGAGAGGAACCTCCTAACAATGCGCGCCGTGTCCAGAAGTACCGCTCTCTGAATCAGGCCCCTAATCCAGCTGCCCAACGAGAGCCTCCTTAGATGTTGGTCGAGGCTCTTGGCAATTAAGCCATTGGCTGATACGACTATCGGCACAATGATTGCTGAGTCCACATCCCACATGTCGACAACCTCGCGAGCCAAGTCAAGATACTTGATTTGTTTATCTTTCTCGGTATTCACGAGGTTCCCGTCATGTGGGACCGTTATGTCAATAATCATTGCACGCCGCTCTATTCGATCCACCACAACTATGGGTCTCCCTTGTTTGACCCAAAGGAATTTGACAAATTTTCACTTCCCAAAAAAATTTTCGCATAATTTCATTTGCCAAATTATTACTTAGCAAAAAATCTATTCACAAAAAGTTGTAACGCAAACCTAATGTTTGGCAAATGAACGTTTAAACTATAACTTGTTTACCAACTAGTACTTCTAACATTTTTTATTTAGTCAAATATTTCATTTGGAATAACAGTTTTTATGCAAAATCAAATAAGCCAAATACTTATTTAGTATCGTCAGTTGTCAATTCACCCTTTCCTATTCAGTCAAACTTCACTGGCAAAAATGTGAACTACTAAGTGGGTAGGAGGTAAATCATAAATGGCGCTCAATGTGTGCTCTTTTTTTTCTATATAATGTAGTCGTTCCTGGCACAGTAGGTAGTAGGTCACAGTTTTAACCTAACCTAACCTAACCATTTTTTTTAAATAAGTAATTAACCTAATCTAAATAATTCAGTTCCGGGTAACCTACTAAAAACAATCTCTATTTTCTATTAATGCAAGTCGTTTCTGGCACTCGCCGGCCGCTGCCGCGGCACCGCTCGCTTCGCTCGCTCGGCTCGTGCATAGGAGGTCACAGTTTTAACCTAACCTGACCTACCCATTTTTTTTAAAGAAGAAATGAACCTAATCTAAATTGTTGAGTTCCGGATAACCTACTAAAAACAATATATTTTTTTCTATTAATGCAAGTCGTGTCTGGCACTCGCCGGCCGCTGCCGCGGCACCGCTCGCTTCGCTCGCTCGGCTCGTGCGTAGGAGGTCACAGTTTTAACCTAACCTAACCTAACCATTTTTTTTTAAATAATTAACCTACTCTAACTACTTCCATAAATAAACTAATATCAAGTAACCGTAAATTTGACTTGTTTCAGACAAATTCAAGCACAAAAACTTACAAAGAAGTACGCAAAAGACATCAAATTTAACCAGCAAGTCAAATGTCTAAAAATCTTATTTTTGCCTTAATATTTTTTGTCTTAACAAATCATTTCACCAAACGTTTATTGTCTGAAGATTGTTTGCTGTAATAAATCATTTGATTAAAGACCAAATTCCATAATGACATTATACTTAAGTAGTAATAAGTATTTTGCCAAGTAAAAATTTGACCAAATGAAAATATGCGTACTAAAATCATTCGAAATATTGCAATGGTATAAAAAAAGGTTGCTAAAATTTGTTTGGGTAATGAAATTTTGTCAAAATCTTTTTGGCAAAACGGCAGGCACCCCCACAACTATATCAGGCTTATTGGCAACAATAGTCCTGTCAGTGATGATGGATGGATCCCAGTACAATGTGATGTTTCCATTTTCGAGAACTGGGTCGGGCACATACCTATAGTATGGTATTTCCGATTCCGCAAGGCTGTATTTCAGCGCAAGTTGCTGATGGATAATCCTGGCTAAAAGGTTGTGTCTGTGGAAGTACTCTTCCTTTGCAAAACGAGAGCACCCGGAGATAATGTGTCGGATTGATTCTCCTGGACGGTGGCATGCCCAACAAATGTCAACCGTGCCGTCCTTCACAATACATCTCCGGTAATTGTTTGTCATGATAACTACGTCCATAATTGCACAGACAAAACCTTCGGTTTCCCCAAAGAGGTCACTGGAACGCAGCCAGGCTACGGACGTTAGAAAATCTACATCGGGACCATGTAGGGCCCGGAGAAAGCGACCGTGAAACTCCTTACTCTATCTTTATTATTGTTATTACTTAGTCAAGTCTTAAAACATGTTTAACATGCTTTAGAAAAATTAAATGCAAAAGAAAATAACACAAACAAATATAAATTAAGTATGTTGGGGCTTTCTCGTCGTTAACGGATACCCCGGTAGTTGTTGTAGGTAGTTAGTCAGTTCACACCAAACCACTGTTATGTCCAATAGTTTATTTATGGAAACAGTTTAGAGTTAAGTTATGTTTAGTTATCTGAGCCGCACTTGATGTTATGTTATTAGGTAATGATCAACCCGCACACTGTCGCGTGACGGAGTTTTAGTTACGACTGAAGTTATGTTAATAAGTATAAATTAGGTACGCTTAAACGACTAAACGTAATTTTGCTGTATGAGCATTCTTGGCTCGTACATGCTCCCGAGGGAACGATATACGTACTCAGATCACCAAACTTGCGTTACAAGTTAAATAGCTAAGTATAAAAATGTTATAAAACTACTAAAAGCAATCAAAACAATAAGTAAGAAATAATTCTTAAATAATTAATCATAGTTTGAATCTTGTTCCAATTGCTGAATGTCCACTTCGTATTTTAGCGTAGGCAGGAATTTCCTCTAGTTCTATATCTTCTGTCCTCTGTCGAGTCTTTTTCGTGTTGGTATTGCTATTGCTCTTCTGACGCGATTGAAGATATCTTCTTATTTGCCAAACTATTATAGCGGCGATGATTCCTCCCACCAACAAAGTGCTTATAGCGTAGTTGCCGATGTCGTGGACACTTAGGTCGTTCGGTAGGCTCTCTCGTCCTTTTAGTGCAGTTATCTGGTCATCTAATAATTTGTGTTCTTTAGATAAGTTTAGTTTTGGTAGCACAATCTTTGTGTTTTTGAACGTATTCCACATATCATTTGGTGAGTCAATAGTGGGTACCTCCAAGGTAATTCCAATATTAGTACTGCTACTAAAAACGTTATGTGAGTAAATTGTAGCATCTTGTTGCTGAAGTATGCAGTCCTGACCTAGGGCAAGGAGCCCCGCCTTTGTTATAATTGTTGTTGTAATTCGATTTTCGCATACAATGCGAGTCGTACATTCATTTATGCAATTATACAGCCATATGTTTGGTCTCTGTAATTTTATCCATCGGTCAGAGCATTGTTCTGGTATCCAATCACATGTAATGTTATTTGCATTTTGACTTAGTATTTTAGCTTCGCAAGATGCCGTGGCTCCATGCAAGTTGCTGATAGTTGTAGAGGCGTGGCAGATGTGATTGTCCGCTGTTATTGTTGTACATTGCTGAAGATCAACCTCTTCCATCTGTATGTAGGTATTCTTTACGAAGTTGACTCCAATATATTGTGTTGTTGTATCTATCACCTGACATTGGTTAGCAGTTTGCAGTCTAGGTATAGCTATATTGCGATACAATGTATACTCGTCATCACTTAGTAACGGGATATGTAATTCGAAGAGTAGATACTTTTCGGTGAGCCGGGCTTTCACATAAATAATTTTGTAAATATTTTTTATGTTAGCTCCATTGCTGTTTTTGATAGGTAACGTTAATCTTTTCGGTATGATACCGGCAATGTAATCAAGTTGTTCCGATAGCTGCTCCGGTGTGAATAATTTCATATCAAGATGGCCTCTGTAGATATCTGTCAATGCACTTAGGAGCATTTCTTGGTTTCTTCTCAGTACTGAAATAAGTAAGCCAGCAGTTAACGCCCCAGAGTTGACGTCATTCATTGTTTTCATTATTTGAAATCTGTTTTCTATCACTGCTGTATTATATTTCGTTTCGTTCATAAATTGCTGAATTGCTTCCAGTTGCGTCTTTACAAAGTCTTCATTTTTCTTGATGACGTTGTTTTCTGCCTCGATAATCAGCGTCTGATTTCTTATCAGCTGTAATTGATATTGTTCGTTCGTTTTGATTTTTTCTATGTCCTGAGCGTATTTTTCGGCGAAATCGTTGTCAAGGACACCAAACAGGGCTCGTGCGAGATTTCCTACGCCGTTGACGTAGCCACGTCGCCTTCGTTGTTGATGTTGAGACCGTAGCAATATGTTATACTCGTTCAGCTGGTTCATTTCGAACTTGAGTTGTTTTGTCGTAGAGTGACAAGGCTCGTTTGGCATCGTGTCGCATAGTTGACCTATATGATTCACGAATTCCTCTACCTTTGCTGTACTTTGCCAGAATGTTGTCAGGTTATAGTATACTAGAAGTTTCCATTCATCGTGAATAAGTTGAATATTTCCGACGGGGTCAAAGTAAACTGGTTGGTTTTCAGCTAATTGAGTTATTTTGAAATGCTGCAGGGGTGCTGCTTGTCCACATGTTAGCGTTGTAAATGCTACTAGTAACACCATAAGCAAGCTGTTTACCCTTTTCTGGGTTTTATTAGTCTCTTTCTTTTGCTTGCCGTGCTCAGTTGCTGGACTCACTTCTTGTGACTCAGCGCCTCCGCATACCTCGTTTATAGGTAGTGGGGCTAGTTTAGTTATGGGTCTTTTTAGTACCCCATTTTGTGTCTTGAGCGTGACTACTCGTACTAAGTCATCGCTCCCTGGGTGCAGTTCCACTACTCGTCCCATAGCCCATTTGCTTGGGGGTAGATTACTTTCCCTGACGAGAACTAGTTGTCCCTTCTATATGTTTTCTTTAGTTTGTTGCCATTTGTTTCGGTTTTGTAATGAATGAAGGTATTCGTTCGACCAGCGATCCCAATAGTGTCGACGCATGAGCTCAATGAGTTTCCAGTTGTTTCTGATGTCTATCGCTTTCATTTCTTCAGGTTCATTGAGTGGTAGTGTTAGTGTTGGACTCCCCGAGAGAAAGTGACCCGGGGTGAGGTATTCCAGATCTTCCACATCTTCTGTTAATGGACATAGCGGTCTGCTGTTCATGCACGCTTCGATTTGTGTAAGAAGCGTTGCAAATTGTTCGTAGGTAAGCTTCTGTTGTCCAATTACCCGTTTCAGGTGTGCTTTCATGGAACGAACTGCAGCTTCCCACAAGCCTCCTGCTGATGGCCAGGATGGAGCGTTGAAGTGCCACTCGATTTGAAGGTCGTTGATCTCTTTAAAGAACTCTGAAGATAGCATTGTTTTAAATAGTTGGAACTCTTCTTTCAAAACTCTTGCGGCTCCGACGAAGTTGGTTCCATTATCGGAATATATATGTTTTGGGGTGCCTCTTCTGGCGCACATTCTTTTAAGTGCTGCAATGAAGGTTTGCGTTGATAGGTCCGAAACAAGTTCGATATGTACTGCTTTTGTGCACATACATATGAATATGGCTATATAGCCTTTGCAGGTTTTTATTCCGCGGCCCTTGTTTATCTTTACGTCCACATGGCCTGTAAAGTCGATACCGGTGTGGGAAAACGGCCTCGATGGAGTGATCCTTTCTTTAGGAAGGTTGCCCATCAACTGTTCAGTTTGGGTTGTTGCGTATCGACGACATCGAATGCATTGTCGCAGTATTTTCTTGACAGTTCGATTGCCGCTGATAATCCAGTAATTGTTTCTTGTGTCAGCTAGCGTTAATCTTGCTCCACCGTGTAAGGTTTGTTGATGTGCCTTTTCAATAATTAGTTGCGTTAGTCTTCCCTCTCCTGGTACGAGGACGGGGTGTTTCATTTCCACTGGCAAGTTGGAGTGGTTTAGACGTCCTCCAACTCGTAAAACTCCGTAAGAGTCCAAAAATGGATTAAGTTTCAAAATGGTGCTTCTGTTAAGAAGTTTTCCACCTTTCTTGAGTGAATTTATCTCCTTTTCAAAATAATCCCGTTGCACTGATTTGATAATTATAAACAGTGCGTTGTTTATTTCATTCAAGTTCAGTTCATGGCACTCAGTTGACCTTCTTTTGTTTCGTAACGCATCAGCGAAACGTATCACTAAGGCGAGTATTCTTGTAATACGATCTATGTTGCTATGTCGCTCAAGTAATGAATCGATTAATTCATTTTTAATCGACGTGGGTTCCGTACTATTAGTCGTGTAACAGTTTGTTAAGAAGCCCTCGTTTGTGGTGTAAGTTTCTTTTGAGATAAGGGCTTGTTTTTCTACCTCCTTAAGCCATTTAGGGCCTTCCCACCACAGAGTAAAGTTGACCAGTTTTGTCGGTGGGAGTCCTCTTGTTGCACAATCGGCAGGGTTTTCGTTAGTCTTCACGTAACCCCAGTTTATCGCAGGCACGATGTTTAATATTTGTGTGGTTCTATTGGTTACATACTTTTCGTATTTAGTTTGACTTCCTTGAAGCCATGCTAGAACGACTTTAGAATCAGTCCAGCAGGTAATCCTGAGCTCGTAATCTTCCAAGATCTTAGTTATCCTTTGTAGGAGTTTCGCTAACAAAACTGCGGCGCATAATTCCAACCTCGGTATTGTAGTTTTCTTTTTGATTGGTGCCACCTTTGTTTTTGCCGCGAGTAGTGTAGTTTCATACGCGCCGGTGGGTGACGTAGTTCGGCTGTAGATAACGCATGCGTAGGCTTTCTCGCTCGCGTCACAGAAGGCTTGCAATTCGATCGCCCTGTTGTTTTCATTTTTTATCAATCTCGGTAGACTTATGTATTTTATGTTTGGCAAATCAGATTTAATTTCCAACCATTCGTTTTGTATGGAGTCTGGTACATTTTCGTCCCAACCGATGTTTTGATACGTATCACTCCATATTTTTTGGAAAAGCAGTTTTGCTTGTAGGGTAATTGGAGCCAACCAGCCGAGTGGATCGTAGATCTTGCTTATTTCTGACAACAGCCTGCGTTTAGTGTAAGGTGCATTTTTGTTGTTGCTAGGCGCTTCGCTAATAAAATGGAATGTGTCGCTTGCGTCATTCCAAGTGAGCCCAAGGGTTTTGCTGAACTCTTGTTGCTTGAAGTTAAATTCGTTATTGTTACTTTTCTCTTTCTTCTGTAGTTCTTTGAGAATAGTTGGTTCGTTCGTGGACCATTTCCGTAAAACAAATCCACCTTTCTTCAGTAGTTCGCTTAGCTCCCTTTGCAGTAGTTTTGTTGATTCTATGGTATGGTGGCCCGTGATGGCATCATCCATATAAAATTCATTAAGTAGCGCCTTTTGGGCCAGAGGGAAAGCGTTGCCTTCATCTTTGGCCAGCTGTTGGAGAGTGCGCATCGCTATGTATGGTGCGACTTTGGTCCCGTATGTTAGGGTACACAGCTGCATATCTCGCAGTGGTTCTCTCTTGGAGTTTCTCCAAATTATTCTTTGAAGACATTGTTGATCTTGATGAATTAGGATTTGACGGTACATTTTTTCAATGTCCGCCGTTAGAACATATCTATAGCTCCGCCATTTTATGATCAATGCTAGAATGTCCTTTTGAAGGTTGGGCCCTTTTTCCATCAAATCGTTTAGGCTGTGCCCTGAGTCTGTCTTCATTGATGCGTTAAAAACAGCTCGTAGTTTCGTTGTTGTTGAGCACTCCCTTACCACGCCGTGGTGTGGTAGGTAGGCTTGTACTCTACTATCGGATTCTGTCACTGGTTTCATGTGACCTAATTCGATGTATTCTTGGATGAATTCTTTATAAAGTTTAGCGAAATGTTCTTGTCTTGCCATTTTCTTTTCTAACTGAAGAAATTGTGCTGTTGCTTGTGGTTTCGAGTTACCAAGGTTTTGTTCATAGTTAGCGTTCATCGGCAATTTCACCACATAACGCCCGTTGCGTAATCGCTCTGTTGTTTCTGTGTAATACTTTTCACAGAATTCGTTCTCCGTCGTAATTTCGGGTTCCGAAGGGATGTCTTCTATCTCCCAAAATTTTGTTATGTTGTCTAGCTCTGTTAGGGTAACTAGACAGTTGAACTGCTTTGTAGCACCACACAGTATCCAGCCCAACTTTGTCTGTTGCGCTACTGGCGAGTTATTGTTCTGCTTGATTATTCCTCCTAAGATCACATCGGAGTAAACATCTGCTCCAAGCAGTAGATCGATGGGTCCTGAGATGTTGTAGTCTGGATCAGCCAACTTGATGTCATGAAGGTGCGTCCAGTTGCTTGTGTTGATCGTTGAGTTAGGCAGATTGTTAATGAGTTTACTCATCACTAATGCTTCGGTTCGGAATGTATAATCAGAGTGGATAGACTTGCATTCCAATTTTATCAACCCTTTACTCTTGCCCATTATAGTACCAATGCCAGTGACCGCAGCATTCGTTCTGTTTCGAGGTAAGTTCAACCGTTGAGCAGCATTTTCTGTGACCAAGGTTACTTGAGAGCCTTGATCCAGTAACGCCCGGAGGATGACGTAATCTCCTTCCTTGTTCTTGACTCTTAGTTGAAGAGTCGTTAAGAGTATCTCTTGTTCACCGTTGATATGATTAGATGTTCGCTCAGCCACCGTTGATGTGGTTGGCTTTGATTGTTGCCCTTTCAGATTATCATCATGGAGAAGTGAGTGATGTTTGAAGTTACACGTGCGGCATGTTTTCGTTGAATTACATTTATTTCCGCCGTGACTGAACAAACAATTTTTGCACAAATTTAGGTTGCTTGTTGTTTGGTTTCGCGTTGCGACATCCATGTTCAAAAATGTAGAACACTGCCTCAGCGTGTGTTCGTTTTTGCAGAGTGGACATTTCCTTAGCGTTGCATGGAAGGTTTTTGTCCACTTTTCTGTTGCTTTAAAGTTCGTTGACTTGCTGTTGTTATAACTTTTATGTTGATTATTCGTCGAATTATTTTGTTTCCCGCCATTCCTCTTGGTACGGGATGTTTCCTGCGTTATGAATTGCAGTTCTAGGAACGTCATAAACTCCTCTAAGTCTGGGAGCTCTCTTGCATGTTTCATCGTCTTGATGTAGTCACCGTAAGTGACGTCATCCAGTTTTGAGGATAGTAAGTACACGATAAGTGGACCCCATTCTGGAATATTGATGTCAATGTTTTCTAGCCCATTTAAGCACTCTTTCGTTGTGTCGTACAGCTTCTTCATGTTATTTGAGTTCGGTTTTTCGATGGATGATTGATTGAGAAGTGTGTCTATGTATGAGGTGAAAAGTAATCGCTTGTTGTCGTAGCGGTGTTGAATAATATCTAGACATGATTCATAATTCTCAGCACTCACAGGAAGGTGCTTAATTAACTTTTCCGCTTCACCTTTCAATTTAGATTTCAGGAACTTCATTTTCTGCGTTTTGTTCAGCGTTGGGTTGTTATGAATCATTTCAAAGAATAAATCCCTAAAACAGATCCAATTGTTGAAAGTTCCGTTGAATTCCGGTAATTCCATACGCGGTGTTGTTTTTTCGTAGTGGGATGTTTCAAAGATTTTCCTATTTAGCTCTTCCTTTAGGTTGTCGTAGACTTGCTCCCAATGGTCGAATTTTGCTTCATAGTCTTTGTCGTTCCCTTGCAGTAAGTAGCTTAGTTCCCAGTGAATCTTGTCGATGGATTCCCATTTAGATCGTAGTATGTTGACTTGATCTTGGAGTTGCCACTTCTCTTTCATGTTATCCAGGTTAGTTTTGGAGACCGCCCGCTTGAAGGCGTTGAAGTTACACATTTGATTACGTAACAGCGTTGATAGGTGCTTGTCCGTTTCATCCCCGATTTGTTGGTGTACTCCAGTTGTATCAAATTGCGGTGTTCCGGGAGTTTCTAGTATTTTCGGTTTTGGCATACCCGAAACCCCAGGTTCGTTCATCAACATGTTTCGTAGTTGATTCATAGATTGCATTGTTTCGTCAAACATGCTTCTTGTTATAATGAAAATGTCTTTCTTAAAGTAGTCATGTTCTTTTTGTATAGACTCATACTTCTTCAAGATTTCATGATTCGATCGAAATTCATCCCATAGGGATTGTAAAGCTTCGATTCGCTTGTTTAGGTAGTCTGTGGTTTTTCTACTCACAGCATCCTTTTTGTAATTAGTTTGAAGAGTTTTGATTCTCTCGTAGCTGCTTTGCTGCTTAGTTATAAGTTCCACAAATTCAGGATAGTCTTCTGTCGACATTGTATATGCCTTGTGGCTGTTAGTGGCTGGCGTGTAGGTACTCACGAAGTTTTCGGAACTGAAGTAATCGCAGTGGACGTTATCCCCGCTGATTATTTCTTGTTTGTAGCGGTAGACGTGATCTCCGCTGTAGTAAACGCCGCGGACGTTGTCCTCGGTGATTGTTTCTTGATTGTAATTTGTAGCAGTAGACGTGATCTCTGCTGGTTCGTTAGTTGAAGGCACTCAACGTAGCTCACCCTCCTTTACGTCATGTACAACGTCTCAATGCTACTGGTTAGACCCGCTTGTGGGAAGCCAACAACACCGATTTGCTAAAACATGATTTAGAAAAATAACATGCAAAACAATACCGGTGAGACTTGGTAAATCTTAGGATTTACCGGTAAATCCCAAGATTTCCCGCAGTTCGGGCTTTTACAGTAACATATAGGTATACAAATTAGAAAACAATACACTTTAACTCAAACTCAAAGCATTTATTTCAAATAAACCAATTACAGGCACTTTTGCATTGTCAATGGGTCGGTCAGTCAGAAAGATGAAGCTAGTTGCCCATTCAAAAGCGTAGTAGATCCCTATGGAGAAGAATCATAATATTTTTACAAAATATTGGTTACATCGTTTATGTTGAAAATATACGTGTGAGAACAATGTAGAAAGACGTGCACGTTAAAAAGCGTCCGTAATAAAAAGATGAAAACTAAAACAACTAAATATTAAAATTAAAAATAAGCCACGGCAGCTAAGAGACGACCAGTCCCAACTGACGGCGCCCTTTCACGAACATGACTCATGGATCAGCACCAATTAGCTCAACCATTTTGAAGGGAACTTAATGATCCAACACACACGCCACCACCAGCGAGACATTTGAGTGAGCATGACATACTCTCAACCGCCAGGGCACCTACTTTATAAATAAAACATCAATTAGAGCAGAATATTTATTTCCTAATAAAAGTTTATAAATTAATTGTCATTATAATAAAGTTCGCTCCATTGGAGGATAACATCATTTAACACATTTATATAGTCGTACAGCAAGTAGATATATTTAATTTATTTTACTACAAAAATACCTTTCGCATATTTCAGTCATAGTTTCACAATTTCACTTAAGTACCTACTTGTTTAGCCTTCTTCCATTCCATCGGGGCATGACTTTTGGGAGGAACTCATAGTTTCGGGAGACAGAAGCTCTGGCTCTATCCGGTTCCTACGGGCTACCGGTAACGTAACTTGTCGACATACTTTTCGATGGCGCGATACCGTGAAGGTGTCATGGCTTCCTTGAGCATCTGTTTGAAGCGCACGTCCTCCCCGAGCGCGAGGCACAGCTGGCGCGCGTGCTGCCGTGTGTCCGCGCTCGCGTCCGCCAGCAGCTCGCCCGCCGCGCGTAGCAGCGACGTGCGCACATCGCTGGGCAGTGCCAGCGCCCGCGCCGCGCCGCCGCGCCGCACAAGCCGCGCCAGCGCCGCCGCCGCCGCCGCGCGCACCGGGCCAGCGCGGTGGGCCGCCCCGCGCCGGGCCAGCGCCACCACCGCGCGCACCTCGCTGCCGCCGCAAGCCACCTTCACCAGCGCATTGGCGGCGTCTGCGCGGAGGAAGCGGTTGACGTCGGCGCAGCGCTCCAGCAGCGCACTGATTGATTCCTCCACCTCGGGGTCGAGCGCGCGGCCGCGATGCTCAAAGAGTGCACCCAGCGTACAGCACGCGGCCCGTGAAACTCGCGATCTCAGTGAGCGCACATGCGTAGCAGCCGAGCGCGTGGCCGCACGCCAGCTGACAGCAGGCGCGCGGGCCGTCGGGTCCGCCGCGAGTCTCTCAATCTCCACAAGTCCGCTGACGATCACCTCCCAGTCCTCGTGTCGGGCGGGAACTGTACACTCGGCAAGGGCGGTGCGCACGTCACGCTCGCTGGGCCGCGGCCGCTCGTCGTAAGCGTCGCTGGCGGGCTCCGGCGTGGGGACTCCGCTCCGCACGGGCGATGGAGCACTGCTCCTCGGTGGTGTAGGTGTGGGGCGCGCACTCACAGTTGTTCGCACCGGCGACACCTCGACGACGGTACTCGCGCGGGATTCCAGAGAGTCATGCCCGGTGGAGGCCCCCGCGCTTCCTGGCGGCTGAGGTGGCGGAGGCTCCACTTGTAACTGTGACCGTCCACTGATAGGTGAGGGGTTAGATCTCTCGGAGTAGTCCTCGACGCGGATGGAGGGTGAACGTGGCGGAGATGGCACTGAATCCTGAACCTCGTCTGGAGCAGTGTTGAATTCGGGTGTAGCACCTATTATCACCCTGTCATCAGATCCTTCCTTGGATGCGGAAGTCTTTTTAATATTTTCCCCGTCCTCATAGCTGGTAAGCGCGCTCGAGTCTCTGTGAACAGAAATAAATAGTTACAATAGCGTCGCGGAAACTGTTTACATGCGGCACATGCGGGCCGACGACGCGACGACGCCCCGAGAAGAGGTTGTATATTACCGCGTGTGCGGGGGCAGGTCGGCGACGAGGTCTAGCGCGAGGGCGGTGGGCGCGGGCCGCACGGCGGCGCGGGGGGCGCAGCAGCAGCGCAACATGGCGCGCGCGTGCCGCCGCGGCGCCTCCGCGACTGACGCCGACACCGATGTGTAGGTTAGGTGACTACCTAGGTGTACACCCACCGGCTGCGATCAATTGGCCCTATGTTGATGAACTCACTCTACCTGCATATTATGCAGATTAGCTCACCTCCATGGATTGCCTAGCGGTCGGTAAAAGAGTCATTATAGTCAATGACCCGTAGTTCATGATTATAGTATGAGTAAGACTCAATTAGTCAGACTTTAGATTCAATAGGGCTCTTACTACCTGGGTATGTACCTATTCTTCCAGAAAATCGCATAAAGAAGTAGTACGTAACAAAAGTAGAGCAGTGGCCCAGTGGTAACGGCCCTGACTTACGAGTTGTCGTGCGTTCGAACCCCGGCAGGCGCTTTACTTTCTGTAATTTATTACATCACCGCTGCTCTCAAAACGGTGAAGGAAAACATTGTGAGGAAACCGGCATGTCCTGGAACCAAAAATTCGTAGACATGTGACATCTACCAACCTGCACTGGGCCCGCGTGGTAGATTACGGCCCGCTCCCTCTCACCGAGATATATGGTAAGTTATGGTAACAAAAGTAGAGGTGTTTTTAGTTTCCAAAGTTATATTTAACAGATTTATGAAGGCGGGCGGCGCGCAGGTGATCGTTGTGGAACTGCTCCATAATTTTCTTAATTATTAATAGACGCTCAAAGGACTGTTTGCTGAACACGAAAGTGGAACGATCAAACGATAAGGAAAATGGGTCGTCTCGTCAGCAGTTCATAAACGCTCTGAATGGAAGTGGGCCAATAATTTAACTTACAAAATGTAGGTTAGTGGTGGCACGCTATTACACCCATTACCCATTACTCTTGGGTACTGAGTAGAGGGCAGCACTGGTCGAGCCTATGGTTAATATAACCTGTGTTAATATAACCTTACCCATCAATGTTGATACTTACCCTTCGCTAGCCGTTAGCAATTAAATATTAAGCGGGCGAAATTCAAATTTTCTTACGTATTTTGCAATTTGCAGGTCAGTGTCAGGTTTGTATGTTGATTAAAATATGATTCGCGGCCGTAATTAATATTGCTTTACAGAATTATAATTATTAGAATCAGCAATATAACTCCATAAGTTAGAATTGACCTCAAATCTAGCGATTTCATGAATTCATGAGGTTTGAGGTTAATTCTAACTGAAGGAGTTGTATTGCTGATTCTAATGATTATAATTCTATTCTATTGCTGATCTAATTTAATTAGTAAGTACCTACTTAATTATTAAAAACACATTTTTATTGTGGCATTTATTTAATAATTCATCTCAAAAACAGATTAATAATTTTACTTTTTTAAGAGTTTATTACTTTAGTTTAGAGTTACTTACCCATTAAATTAATATTATTTACTAGTTCGCTAACTGATTAGGTACATTTTTCAAAAAAGCATCTTTTCATTAATTATTTGGTCCCGTATGAGTGAGAGAAGTAATAAAATGTTACAGTCCTCAGGCTTTCGTGCCATGAACCACATCATTGCGTTGCGTCATGATTGCCGTTGCCACGCGACACCACTGTTCACACCCACACACACCCCAAACTTTACCAGAATTACTTTGTTCTTGAAATTCAATACATTATCATAGGTAAGTTAATTTGTTTGACGGTTGACATTTTCCTCGAGGTCGAACGTCTTTCTTGAAAGCGTTACGAATACGAGTTTACGAGTGTTTTGCCCCATTATGTTATCGATTATTAGTCAGACTTTGAAATAGGGGTGAGTGACTTCACTGTGTAATTGGCGTCTGTAATCGGCGGGTAGATTTACATAGATAACATCGCACAGTAGCGCTCAGCTGGTAGCCAGTAGCCGGTGATATAAAAATCGAAATTGGAGCACGAATTAACCCCGTGATTCGATTGAAGATTAGAAACCAATCACTTCTGTTCAAGGTTTACTCAATTTCATGTGGCTGTTGACTTATCAAACCACATGAAATTACCTTAGTAATCAACGTTAATTAACAGAACACTTCTCTGGAATTAGAACAGTAGGTACCTAACGTAAAACCATGATGGCTACTCGATCAGCTCGACAGCTATGAAATACTTAGTAGATTTATTAGTACCTACTTACGTAGCTTTCTATAATTATTTTTCAAAACCTCATTTGATTTTAGCAAGGTTTGACTCTACGAAGTGTTTTAAAAATTCTTCAGAAGGTGCACTGAACAACATACAGTACCCTAACTTTCGACATGCCGCTATAAGGTTCTCTATCTCCACTAAATAAAGAAAATTGCTAAGCAGCTCCAGCTACCTATCCCCCCTCCACTATGATTAGATACTGATGATTAAATTCAATAAATAAAGCTATCATTTCCTCAAGTTCAACTTACGTTCTAAACTACAGATAGCGCCGTCTGTCAGGTGCGTCCGTTCTCACAATCGGAAGGTCAAAGCATTTAGACCTAGCACTTGACATAGGGTAGAAAACTTGCGTTTCTTGAATTCTTAATTGTCTCCTAGTGCCTAATGTTATACATATAAAAAAGAGGCAGACAATATTATATTTCAAGCGCGCGTGTGACTTCGTGAGGACTCGAAAACGTCCTAATTGGGACGTTTTGTCTTTAGTCCGCGCGTCAAAACTAAACCACACTAGGTGCTGGTGCTGATCCATGCGTCATGTTCGTGAACGGGCGCCGTCAGTTGGGACTGGTCGTCTCTTAGCTGCCATGGCTTATTTTTAATTTTAATATTTAATTTAGTTGTTTTAGTTTTTATCTTATTATTACGGACGGTTTTTAACGTGCACGTCTTTCTACATTGTTCTCACATGTATATTTTCAACTTGAACGATGTAACCAATATTATGTAAAAATATTATGATTTAAAAGAGTGTCCGTGGAGTTTCTTGCCCGTTCTTCTCCATAGGGATCTACTACGCTTTGGAATGGGCAACTAGCTTCATCTTTCTGACTGACCGACCCATTGACAATTCAAAAGTGCCTGTAATTGGTTTATTTGAAATAAATGCTTTGAGTTTGAGTTTGAGTTTTACTTATAGTAAATTAAGAATAAGAATATATTTATTTCACTAAAAATTAATTCAAATGAATTGAAATTCCTGGACCTCACACTAGGATGTTATCTTTCACCGTTTCAAGTGAAAATATTAAACAATACGCACATGAATCCGAAAAGTCAGAGGTGCGTGCCTTGGGTTCAAACTCGAGACCTATGACTTGGCAGTCTGACGGTCACACCAGGCTATCACTGCTGTCCACATGAAGTTTCTCAGTCCTCTAGGGAATAAAAGGGAAGTGCGAAAGGTGGTATGTGTAGCTAAATGGGGTAAAAATTAACACTTAGCTCGCCATTCGCTTGAATTAGTAAACGCGGTATCAGATAGAAAGCTCTAGAACCTTATTTTCTGTTTAGGTTCTAAATAAATAATGTTGGAAAGCTAAATTAGTTCTGATCGATAAGTTTAAGCAGGGAGGTACTTATAACTACCTGCCAAATTACTAATTCATCGATTCTGATCGATTAAATTAAAACTGACTACCCCTAAGGTTCAGGGTTCTGACTGAGTAGGTATCAGTCAGTTTTAATTTTTAACTTCGTCTTGTAGTTAGGTTCATCAACCTGGAAACAGTTTTGTATTGTTAGGAATTTTTACTGTAAGTCCAAATAGCACAATCGGCTGATTATTTAAAACGGAACGTTACCAGCAGCAGGAATTTAACCCTTTAACCGCTTACGCCGGATTAATCCGACAAATATTTTCGTGTCCATTTCGCCAGGGATGTATATTTACGACCAAATCTGCTTTTTTATGAATTCTATCAAAAAGATTTTTCGATTCACTGTGCGCGCTGGGAACATGATAACTGATATAAACGTTCCCGACCCGCTGCTGAGACTCGGGCCTCGCTCTGTCAGAGGGAGTGGGCCGTAACCGTAATCCACCACGCGGGCCCAGTGCGGTAGGTAAATATCCAGGTCTTCGAATTTTTAGTTCTAGGACATCCTCACAACGTTCACTGCTTTAGAGCGTTTTAGAGAGTGATGAAATAAATTACACAAAGTAAAGTGCCTGTCTGGGTTCGAAATCACGACTTGCAAATCGTAAGTCGGGGCCGTTATCACTGGGCTCCGGCACCGAGAATAGGTACCCAATGAGTAACAGGTAGTAGAGAGTAGTAGCCCCATTCCTAAAAAGAAATGGGGACTTCACGATCCGCAAAAGCACTAAGCAAGACCAACACAATCTAGTAAAAAGAAACACGCACACTTCAGTTACCCCTCTGAGCAAAGAGATGGGGTCTTCTTCTTTAGAAATATTCTGGAAATACCAATATAACTATGTAGGTACAAAAAGGTTAAAGGTAGGACTAACCTGTCACTCAGGGGAATCGGTGACAGCGGCTGGAATGGTATGTAGTCCCTGCCTGGCTGCGACACACCTGTGGAATGACGCAAGCTGTACATCTTCACAGGACCTTCCTTTTACATCAATAAATAACAATTAATCTGCCTAGCCTTTTCCGATGTTTGGGTCAGCTTCCGGTATAACCGAATGCAGGTGAATACAAGGTATTTTACATGGAGCGCCTGCCTATCTGACCTCCACAACCCAGTAACTGGGTAATTTAATTCGATACCCCATGATAAGACTGGTTGTGAGACTTTCGGGCTTCTGACAACCCATAACGACTGTCAAAGATCCACGCATGACAGCCGGGACCATCAACTTAACGTGCTTTCCGAGGCACGGAGGAATCTCGGTATGTAAAGATGGTCACCAATCCACGGACCAACCCCGGCAAGCTAGGGATCGACCTTGCCGCTGTTATTATTATGTCACGAGCTCCTCCAACACAATACAACATTTTGTAATGGACTCGCAGCCATGGCTATTTATAAAAGAAATTAATTAAAGTTATTTTTCACTTTTTTTTTTTTTGGAAGTCGGTTGTCGTTAGAGTTTTGCCAATGTAAATTTTATTGGTGCGACGAGATGATGTAACTCTTACAAATTGATTCTGTTCAGTCTTCTCTCTAATCTTACCAGGCAGGGGTGCAGAGTCAGGCAAAGGCCTCAGTCTTCTGGGAGGGGGCGGTGCAGCGGGGGGTGGGGTTGACCTGGCACGACGGCGAACTGGCACCGGCAACTGCGAGCTCCTGCAACAAAGGAATACCGTATGAAGGAGTCAAGTTACCGTATTGACACATTACGTCAAGTTGCCGTGTTATACTTAGGCATTCCACACAACTGTCAAAGAATGACAGTTGTGATTTGATTATACTTGCGGACAATTTAAGTTGATATAGTCAGTATCCTTTACATAGATATGTTTTCAGAATGCTTGAAGGACTAACCTGTTGACGTGACATGGCCTAATGTTCTCTATAGGACGACTCAGCCTTTCTCTCAACTGCAACAAAGATAAACTGTTAAAAGCTCCTGGACTGGATAATCACCAATGTAGATAACATTGGAGCACTTACATAAGTATTTTCAAGAAATTCTACGATTATATTTAGCTCTGCTCGGGTACGCACCATTCGTACAACAAAACACGTCAGCTCAGGCGGTGCCGGCCAGACTCCTCCTAACAGCTGACAGTACTGCAGCCAGGCCAGCCGCCCTCAACAGACTCGACGTCTGTATCACCACCACCACTCACCTTATTACAAAACACGTCAGCTCGGGCGGTGCCGGCCAGCCTCCTCCTCACAGCTGACAGCACGGCTGCCGGCCCCGCTGCTCTCGCCAGACACAACGTGGCCCGCAGCTGAGCGCTTTGGATCACGTCTTTATCACCGCCCACCTAACACAACAGTTGAGATAGGTAACAGTAGTTCATGAAGTAGCATTAAAGTACCAACCTAATGTAAGAATGACCGCGGCAGGCATCTGAAAGCATGACATTAGGCAGAACACCCAAGCAGCATGTGTCTTATTGAATTTAGTAGACTTTCAAATCATAATATTGAAGTTGAAGCGTCTTGTCGCCTATTCGGATAATTTCAACTTGAATTATCTGTCAGGTAATTTCATAGGTAGTTTCAAATTAAGTTCCAATTTTTTAATTTAGCGGTTGGTTAATACATATCTACCTACAGTCTATTCGGAGACTGTGAAACAAGCCTTTGGGTGGTTCAGGTGGTTCTATTCTGAACAGCTTCGCCGATCTCTGTCCAACAATATTCTTGGCCGCAAAAAAAAAAAACTGTGCACTACTTACGCCAATCATACTGGGATCAAAAATGAGGTCGACGATGTGATGCAGCGCCAGTCGTTGCAGCAAGGCATGTGGCAAGGCTGCTGGAAGTGGTTCTCTTGCCATGCGCGAGATCAGCGCGGGAAGGAGTTGTCGTGCGCAATCACTACTTGCACCCCGTACTAGTGCGCACACGGCGCCCTCTGCCGGGGCTCTTGCGGCTGCTACCTGTGCCACAGATAGGTTTGTTAGTAGGCATCCTAACTAATATTATATCATGCGAAAGTGAGTTTGTTTGTCTGTTACGCTTTCACGCTAAAATTGCTGAACGTATTTGGATTAATTTGGCACAAGGTTAGATCATGACCTGGGTTAGGATAGGACATAGATTTAGGATACTTTTTATCTCGGTAGTAGGTACGTTGATACGTTCCTGTGGGATAATATCCGACGTCCACACGGGTGAAGCCGCGGGAAAAAGGTAGCAAAGAATAAAGAATTTTATTTCGCTAAGTTTACATTCAAGTGGATTGAATTCCTAGACCTAGCACTAGGATTCCCTGTGTTGTGAGATCCATGTCGCGAAAAATCGTGGTTATTTTTTCTTTTTTGTTTTAGCAGAATTATTATTATTACTTTTATCTACCGTCCACGAGGAACTTTCATATGATTAACTACTGATTCAAAATTCAGCACGAGTTTACCGCACTAGTAAATTTTAGGTAGGTATCTACCTAGTTATATTCGAACAAATAAGAGGTACTTAGTACCTACTGGACTGCTAGGTACCTACTTATTTGTGAAATCCTAAAAGTCTAGACATTAAATGCGATGCCGGTGTATTTATAAGGACTGTCTGCATTAATACACGATACAGGTAAGTATTTTTATCAGCCACTTTGACTGACACACGACGCGAATAGGGTCCGTCCCCATTAGATAAATATTTTAACTACTACAATAATAGTGGTAGACGGGTCGTTAAAACCGCTATAATTCCAAAAAGCTATTATACCTATCTGGCTGTTGTCATGCGGACAATAGGCAAATGAACATCCAAAAGTATAAATAAAGTAACCTAGTTTCAGTATTTTGCCTTTCCAAAGTCATAAGCTAACAACCTTTCTAAAGTAGTTTCAACTTTTCAATTATTCAACCTCACTCAACAGAAAACTTCGGTTTGAGAAAAGCTCTTAAGTTGTAGGTACCTCCTAATACCTATTATGGAGTAGGTGTACCCCCCTTTGTGAAAAAGGATCGTCTCTGGAGCAACCGCATCTGATAATTCTCTGATATTGCAGATTTCATAAGATGTCTGATGTGGGGCGTGATTACAAAAGCCTGTTGATTTTGGCCAGGTACTTGGCCCAACCGCTCGGGCTTTTAAAGTAGACACCTTCACTTTAATCCCTAGTGTTTCGGCCAGTCAAGGGGCCGAAATCAACAGGCATTTAAAGTCGGTGTTTTATAATACTACCACTACAAAACCCTGAGAGGTAGCTGTAGACGGTGGAGTATGAAGTTTTATCGAAAAAAAAAAACAAAACAAACATTTCTGCGGATTTATAAATTTATTGTAAGACATCAATTCAAGTCTACGTAAATTAAGAATTTAAAGTTAATTTTGCTCTTTTTTGAAAAATCTACTATCAATCATAATATGAATGTAATTACTTATTTTAGTTTTCACGTTTTTAGACTAGTATTGGTGCCGATTCTGTTGTACACCGAACTAAACTAACTAAACTATCACTAAAATTCCTTACTTTTTGCTATGAGAATCTTAGAGCTATTCTGCAAAAAAAACCTCTAAATTTAATAACAATTTTGACACAACTAAAGTCGAGTTTGACAATCGTGACTCCGCGTGGTATAGTGCCTGTAGTATATTTGACCCGGTGGCTTTAATTGGAACTAACGAAATCACTATGAAGTGACAGGCTTGTCATATTTTGTTCACCGACATCGCTGTCGTTACCGGGTCAAATATCTTTTAAAGCTGGAGGGGCGCAGGGAGGGGGCAGCTTCAACGTGTTTTATATGGAATGTAGGTACCTTTTTTTTTTGGTACTTACCAAAAGGTAAAAAAAAATTTTTTGGTACCTTTTTTTTTTGGTACCTACATGTTGAGTCATAGGGGTTTATGGGTTCTGTACTGGACGGGCGTGATCGTCGGACGCGGTGTGTTGAAGGAGTGTGTAATGCCTATCCAGGTGTATCCCTGCTTGAGGTTAGGCCTCCTAGTCCAAACGGCGCTGACGTCCTGTACCTATAGGCTCAGGATAACTGCAGACTGGCGACCAGTAGCTATGTGTGAAGTCTTGACGGGGAAGGGTTTCTTGAAGATGAAATAATAACAGCGATTTTGATAAGTCTTCAGGAGATTTCAGGAGACGATTTGCGTAACTCTTCAGGAACAGAACGATGAATAGGTACCATGCCGATGGCTACGATTCTATGTTTTCGCTTGCGCGCTAAGGTACCTCGAAACTTTACCTTAACGAGAACCGCGAACCGTCTCCTGATTTCGAGTTTATTTTTATTTCAAAAATTTTACAAAAGTGCTTATTAGCAGCTGAAAAATGGCTATAATAACATCATATTATACACCGTTACAATCGTCATTAGATTGTCCAGCGATTGAGACACCTGCATTTCCTGTAACTATATTCGCTGAAAAGATTTCAGCGTGTAAATACAAAAATGTTAATTGTTTTGATTTTAAATTATTTTTCAAACTATTTTATTCGATAACCAAAGAAGATATTTCAACGGGGTAAGCAGGTATCTCAAGCTGGTCTAATGACCTAAAAAACTATGAAAAATTCATGATTACATCTATATTTTTCAGGGCGTGACAGGCCCTGAAAACCTAAATTGCTAGAACGAGTCACCACAAAACAGCAAATTAAAGTTTCCGACCCCTATAAATCCAATCAAGTAGGCTTTTCAGGACTATAATGGTACGTCCAGGGCTAGGTCTCGGTCTAGGGTACCTGGACGCACCAATTAAACTATAATTTCGGCTATGTAGCCCACTTAATTGGAGTTTATAGGGGTGGTACTCACGTTTTCCTTAGGAAACACTATTTTTCACTGTTTTCTAACTATAAAACACTATTTGAACTGATTTTACTGTTATTCTTAATAAATTAAACTATAAACAACTGTTTGGTGACGCATCGTAGCGAACAAAAACGTAGCTCATTCGCGACTCGGTACGTTATACGATGGCGGTCCCTCCGCTACTTGCGCTAGCGTGCGCCAGATAGGGTCTCGCAGCTGACACTATGGAAACGCCTAACTTTTCATGTTTTTGATGATGCGTCGTCGCGAACATCTCTCCCGCCGTGCAGCGCTGTGACGACTCGTAGCGGCGTCGGCGCGGCGCTGCATCTTCTCCGGTGAGCGACGACTGTAGCCACGGCGCTCGCTGCTGCGACGCCCGCCGCCACGACGCTCTGCCGTCGCGACGCTCGCCGCCACGACGCTCGCCGCCACGACGCTCACCGCCACGACGCTCTGCCGTCGCGACGCTCGCCGTCGCGGCGCTATGCCGTCGCGACGCTATGCTGCTACTTCGGTAATGGGACGAGTTTCTTCACCGGACGCTTCAAGGTGCCGCCGGCAGTGCGCACCTCAGCGATCCGGACTTCTCCGTCGGCCCCGGGGAATATGGTGACTATGCGGCCTCGCGGCCACGTGTTACGAGGCAGCTGGCCGTCTGCGATGAGCACGGGGTCGCCCACCTGTAGTCCGGGTCCGCGGCTATGCGGCTCCCGCCGGTTTTGAAGCTCCGGCAGGTATTCTCTGACCCAGCGACGCCAGAACATGTCGGCGAGTATCTGTGTTCGACGCCATAGCCTCTTATTGTTTACGTCTTCCTCGGAGAACACGCCGGGTGATGGTAATCGCGCCGACCCACCAAGTAGAAAGTGGTTCGGTGTGATTGACTCGTCGTCTTCGCTGTCCACGGATACGTGCGTCAGCGGTCGGCTGTTTACTGTGTACTCTGCCTCACACAACAGTGTGGACAGCACCTCTTCGTGTGGGTGCTTTTCTGTGAGCACAGTATATAGTGCGGACTTCACACAGCGCACTAGACGCTCCCAGGCGCCTCCCATGAATGGCGCCGATGGCGTTATAAAGCGCCACACGATGCCTCGACGACTGGCCTCCTCTCGGAAGGCGTCTCGGAGCTCCTTGTCGGCCCCGTGCATGTTGGTGCCGTTGTCGGAGTGTATTTCGGTTGGGCAGCCTCGACGAGCAGCGAATCGGCGCAGCGCCTGTATAGCGGAGTCTGCGCTGAGGCTAGCGGCGATCTCGAGGTGGACGGCTCTGGTGGTGAGACACGTGAACAGAGCTACGTATCTCTTCTGATGTTGACGACCGACGGTGACTGATAGCGGGCCGAAATAATCTAGCCCGGTGTATGTGAACGGCCTCTGATGATGCGCGAGGCGCGTCTTCGGATGATCGCCGGTCGCCGGAACGGGTGCTTGGGCCTTGCGAATTCGACACTGTAGGCACTGTGCTACCACCTTCTTCACTGTTGGTCGCATCTTGACGACCCAGTAATGCTGCCGTACTTCGTTAATTGTGAGTTCTGTCCCACTATGCTGTAGACTGCGATGTGTCCAGTCTATGTACATCTGTGTGATGTGATGGTCACCGTGTAATATAGGTGGACGTTTCACATCATCGGTGATCTCGTTGGTCGCTGCTATACGGCTTCTTAGTCGTATAACGTTGTCTATGATTTCTATTTGCAGCGGCCGCAGTCGACTATCTTTTCCTAGTGTCTTCTGTTCTCGGAGTCTGGCTATTTCTGCTGCAAATGACTGTTGCTGCGCGACTTGTACGAGTATCTTCTCTGCTTGATGGAGAAATTCAGCTTCTATAATTTGTTTCTTAGCCGTTTCTGATGGCTTCGACGTTCGTTTCGGTGGGAGAGGTGCTGTTTTTTTCTGTTTTCGCCAGTCAGGATCCTTCTCTGTGTTCTGTCTTGTTCTTTTGTAGAACGTTCTCTCCTTCTGTCCTCGGCAAAGAGATATAAAGCGTAGTACGCTTGCTGTAGCTCGGAGCAGTCGTTCCCACTTTGAGAACTTTGTAGGATCTGGTATGGCTTCTATTAATTTACTGACGTCGGTTTCTTCGACGGCGGTTAGAGTCCTTTCTTCCCCTGTCTCCCCTGTTATGGGAGGTCTCTCTGTTGGCCACATAGACGGCTCTTCGTACAGGAACTTGGGGCCACAATACCACTCATGATGTGAGTCAAAGTGATGTGGCACGTCACGGGTAGCGATGTCAGCGATATTCATCTTTGTAGGTACCCATCGCCAGTCTTCGACTTTGCTATTCTCTTCTATGGCAGCTATTCTATGGGCGACGAACGGCTTGTATACTCGTGCCCCTCTCCTTATCCATGTCAGAACGGTTTTGCTGTCTGACCAGTATGTCACCGATGCGGGCTTGATGTGGTGCTCGCGTATGACAGCTGCTGCTACACGGGTTCCCATTACCGCGGCCTGTAGTTCGAGGCGCGGTATCGATTGCAGCTTCAATGGTGCCACCTTTGCCTTGGCCATGACGAGGCTGACGTGATGCTGGCCGTCTTCTGTCGTGGCTCGCCAGTATACTGCTGTTGCGTATGCCGTTTCGCTTGCGTCGGTGAACACGTGGACCTGTGTCTCTCTGGCTTCGCTGTAACCTGGATAGCATCTTGGTATGCTGACATTCTTGAGCTGTTGCAGGTGCTGTATCCAGCTCTTCCACTGGGTCGCTAGGTCTTCGTCTAGCGACTGGTCCCAGTCGATTCCTCGCCTCCATGCCTCTTGCAGTATTTGCTTGGCTCGAATTGTTACTGGTGAAGCGAGTCCGAGCGGATCGTATAGTGACATGACGATTCTCAATGCCTCTCTCTTGGTTGGCACCTCCTTTTCTATGACGCCTTTCGGTAGGCGGGCGAGTGTCAGGTTGAAGCCTAACGTGTCTTCTCTCGGTCGCCATATCAGGCCGAGTATCTTCTCTGTATCTATATTTCCGATGCTGACGACTTCAGTTCGGATCTGTGTGGCGTCTATATTTTCTATGAGTTGCGTGCTGTTTGAAACCCATTTTCTTAGTTCAAACTTCGCCTGTTGGTGAATTTTCTTCACCGCTGTTGCGATACGTGTCGCTTCTTCTACTGTCGCGTAGCTATCGAGGTAATCATCCATATAATGATTCTGTATGATGGCTTCCACTGCTTCTGGATGCTCTTCTGTATGCCTTCTCGCGTTCCAATTCTTCGCGAAGATGGCTGTGCACGGCGAGCTTGCCGCGCCGAATATGATGGACGTCATGCGGTATTCTTCGGGCGACCCTTCTCTTCTATTGCCTCTCCACAGGTATCGAAGGGCGTCTCTGTCCTGTGGTCGCACCTTCACCTGCATAAACATCTCCGCTATGTCACCGGAAATGGCTATACGGTGACGTCGAAATCTCATCATGACGCCGGGTAGCGACTGCAGCAAGTCCGGTCCAGTAAGAAGGAAGTCATTGAGTGACAGCCCTCCTGACTTGGCGGCAGCGTCATGTACTATGCGGAGTTTTTCAGGCTTCATTGGATTGAACACGTCGAAGTGAGGCAGGTACCAAGTTCTACCCGGTGTGGTGGTTTTGGGCGCCTTCTCAGCGTATCCCTTTCGGATGAGTGAGTCCATCTGTTCTGTGTATCTGTCTCGAAGAGCCGGTTTGCTATCGAGCTTCTTTTCTATTGAGACGAGCCTTTTGAGTGCTGTCCCGTAACTATCTGGCATTTCTATGTTTTCATTTTTCCACAGCATGGCTGTTTCTATGTGTCCATCTTCTAGTTGCTGAGTGTGACGAGTCAAGATATCTTCTGCTTTCTTCTCGGGATCGGAGTCTGGTCGTCTCGGATTGATAACCAGCGATTCTATAGCGAAGAATTCACGAAGCTGTTCGTTTAGATCTTCATCGCTAGCTGTAAGTCGGTTGACGTAATGCACCTGCTGACCCAGTATTCTAGTGTGCGCGCCGTGAAGTGTCCAGCCCAGTGTGGTTAGCGACGCAACAGGCTGGTGTTTCGGTCCTCTTCGAATCTCACTGGCCAATAATAGGTGCCAGTTATCTTGACCGATGAGTATCTTCGGTGCGCGCAGAGTGACTACGCCGCTTCTGACTCGACTTGCGAAGTTGCAGATATCTTTTGGTGATTCGCTGCAGCGCGGCAACCCACGTAGCCTGTCTGTTTCAGCTTGAGCGATTGAGTCTGGACGGCCGAATTGCAGCTCGAGTTCCCTCATGATGTCATCAGGTCTGGCATTTCCAATGAGTTCTGAGCTCACTGTTTCCAACGCACGTCCACGCAGGCTTCTTCGGAGTCTTGCTGTGTTCTCAACATCATTGAAGTATGTTCTTGTTGTTTCATAGATGGCACGAAATGAAAGCCATTCTGTATGTGCTCCGCTGAAGTTCGGTAAGGTCATGATGGCCTTTGACGCCGAGGGCTGGTTCGATGTCCACTGTTCTGTTTTCCTGTCGGCGAGCGACGCTATAGCGGACGTCAACTCCGTTATGAAAGGACGGAGTGAGTCTTTCCCCTTGGTGTCTTCTATTGCTTCTTTGGAGGGCACTGTGTTGTTTCTCACTTCATTTACTGTAGGATTCGATTGCGTCTGGAGGCCCGCTATAGCATCGGCGACCACAGGGGGGGGCTGTTGCACACGGCTTCTATTTCTGTAGTCCCCCTCGGCGGCGTTGTCCCCTTTCGGCGGCGCTGGTTCTGGTGCCTCTTCAAGCCAGGAACGCACGTACTCATTGTTTGAGCTTCTATCATCCATATATTCGCCGTCGGAGTCTTCTTCCTCGGCTTTTTGAAGTGCTATTTGAGCAAGTTCCAACTTAATCTTCAATAAGTCTTCACGTGCTTTTGAAATTTTTCTGTTTGACCGCGTCGTTCTATTCGTAGTCGACGGCGGCTTGTTCTGTTCGGTACGGGCGTCACCCCGGGTAGTCATCGGCATGGTTCGGCGGTGTTCCTGTTCTGAATCTTTTTCTATTCTTGGCTGTACTGTTCTGTTTATTGTTTCGTCTGAAGTTCCCTCCGACTGGGTTCCCTCTCCAGAAATATACGGCTGCTTTTCAGACTGTGCTCGTACAGGCAGATCTTCTCCCTCCCGGGGGGCGGGGCGCTGCTCGGTTCCTTCGACGGTGGACGGTGATCGCGGTGGTTGCTCATGACGGATGCCCGTAGTACTGCGTTCTCTGCCCACCTCCATCGTCGAGGATTCTGGTGCTCTGCCTTGTGATCTTGTAAACCTCATTATGGATCTTCAGTCTTCGCAACGAATCTTCAAACTTGAATTGTGTGATAAGGTTTCAGTGATAAATCTTCAGTCTTCGAGCTTGACCCTTCAATCTTGAATCTTCTATAATAAATCTTCAGAGCATATCTTCAGTCTTGAATCTTCTATAATAAATCTTCAGAGATCTATCTTCATTCTTCACAGGAACAGATGATCCCAGCCGCAGCTATACGGCTCGCAAGGACCAGAAAATGTACGGAGCGGGCCGGGGTCGTAGCTGGTCCCAGTTGCTATCCGGCTCGTAAGGACCAGAAAATGTACGGAGCGGGCCGGGGTCGTAGCTGGTCCCAGTTGCTATCCGGCTCGAAGGACCAGAAAATGTACTGGACGGGCGTGATCGTCGGACGCGGTGTGTTGAAGGAGTGTGTAATGCCTATCCAGGTGTATCCCTGCTTGAGGTTAGGCCTCCTAGTCCAAACGGCGCTGACGTCCTGTACCTATAGGCTCAGGATAACTGCAGACTGGCGACCAGTAGCTATGTGTGAAGTCTTGACGGGGAAGGGTTTCTTGAAGATGAAATAATAACAGCGATTTTGATAAGTCTTCAGGAGATTTCAGGAGACGATTTGCGTAACTCTTCAGGAACAGAACGATGAATAGGTACCATGCCGATGGCTACGATTCTATGTTTTCGCTTGCGCGCTAAGGTACCTCGAAACTTTACCTTAACGAGAACCGCGAACCGTCTCCTGATTTCGAGTTTATTTTTATTTCAAAAATTTTACAAAAGTGCTTATTAGCAGCTGAAAAATGGCTATAATAACATCATATTATACACCGTTACAATCGTCATTAGATTGTCCAGCGATTGAGACACCTGCATTTCCTGTAACTATATTCGCTGAAAAGATTTCAGCGTGTAAATACAAAAATGTTAATTGTTTTGATTTTAAATTATTTTTCAAACTATTTTATTCGATAACCAAAGAAGATATTTCAACGGGGTAAGCAGGTATCTCAAGCTGGTCTAATGACCTAAAAAACTATGAAAAATTCATGATTACATCTATATTTTTCAGGGCGTGACAGGCCCTGAAAACCTAAATTGCTAGAACGAGTCACCACAAAACAGCAAATTAAAGTTTCCGACCCCTATAAATCCAATCAAGTAGGCTTTTCAGGACTATAATGGTACGTCCAGGGCTAGGTCTCGGTCTAGGGTACCTGGACGCACCAATTAAACTATAATTTCGGCTATGTAGCCCACTTAATTGGAGTTTATAGGGGTGGTACTCACGTTTTCCTTAGGAAACACTATTTTTCACTGTTTTCTAACTATAAAACACTATTTGAACTGATTTTACTGTTATTCTTAATAAATTAAACTATAAACAACTGTTTGGTGACGCATCGTAGCGAACAAAAACGTAGCTCATTCGCGACTCGGTACGTTATACGATGGCGGTCCCTCCGCTACTTGCGCTAGCGTGCGCCAGATAGGGTCTCGCAGCTGACACTATGGAAACGCCTAACTTTTCATGTTTTTGATGATGCGTCGTCGCGAACAGGTTCTATAAAGGAGGGCCAAATTTTCATTATTTTTGCGATAGGACTCACCGTTTTCGAGATATATGCAAAAGAAAAGGAAAATAATACACTACTGTTTTTGCAACCGACGTCAAGGTCCCGGTGTGAATTTTAGTTCATGTCAACTAATTTTATTCCACACCTTTTTAATCGCGATTAAACATAGTCTGATTTAGTTTGACAATTAAAATTTTAGGTGAAAACAGAAAAATTCAGAATAGCAAAATTGCCATTTTCACTAAACTAATAACTCCGTACAATCTTAGTCCTGTCAAACTAAAATATAGTTAAGTTGTGTCACTTTAGTCAATTTCAGAATGGGAAATCGTCGTTTCACAGGAATAAACTAAATTTTAGTGATTTTTAGTCTAGTATAGAGGCATTTGTGACAAGAGAATCGGCACCATTGTCCTAAATCAATAATTAGGCTTATATTATGAGGCCTTTTGCGAGCTTTTTTGGCAGTTTCTTCATTAGAAGGGCGTACAGACTGAATTCGATTACCCCCGTTTATACCTCTTTGAACTCGTCTTATAGAGGTATATTGGACTCGTTATCTCTTGCGTATCGCTCTGGGTTTTAGAGTAAACATACCTGCACCTACAATTCCCTGTTAGTGACTAACATACGCTGTCAGAGTCACTCGGTTTTGTAGTTGGAGTAAACCGATTGATCTACTCTAATAGCCTGTTGGTTTGGGCCATAATGGTGGCCCAAACGCTCTGGGGATTAAAGTGAACGTGTCTACTTTAAATGCCCGAGTGGTTGGGCCAAGTACCTACCTGGCCGAAATCAACAGGCTTTTGTAATCACACCTGATGTGGGCCGTCGTCGGCTTATTTGCCATTAAATAAAAATAATAAAATAAATAACATCAAGCTTTATGATAAAATAAACTTATTTTTGACCGACTTTTATTTTTTCATAAAACGATTCTTCAGAACGAATTCGCCCACCAACCTTATATTATTTGCATGAGTTAGCACTCCCCTTACCTTTCCCCCATGGTGAGTATCATAAGTATTTGTTTTAGTTTATCGTGTTAGCGATACCTAGGTAGTAGGTACTACATCATAAAAGAAGGTGGCTTAAAAATGACATGCCAATGCGGGTTTGCCCTAACAGTATTTTTTCTACATTCCAACTGCAAATGTAAGTTGGTTGACCCGTAAACTTGTAAAGCATACTTAGCTATGATAGTTTTCCTTTTTAACCGACTTCAAAAAAAAGGAGGAGGTTCTATGTTCGACTGTATATTTTTTTAACTTCGTATAGAACATATCCATAGTCAGTAGAACTATGCACCTGATCTGTGGGGTGTTACCTCATCGCTCAGGGCCCACATGTGGTGCACGAGGGAGAGCGCGGCCGGCTCCACCTTCCTCACGCTGCTGGTCTCCAGTAACGTGCTGTGGAGCTGGTCCGCCGCCCGCACCGCCGCTATCCAGTTCTCCTAGACATGGACACAAACACTTTTAGAACACATCATAACGTCACACTTGTTTTCACCAAAGGGTCCAAAGGGTCAGGCAGTGGTATACCTATAGGACACCCAGGCCCATAGCAATAGGGGGCGAGTTATTGCCACCAACCCAAACTCCAGGCTGCTACTGAGGAATTCCACCTAACCATTTAATATTTTGCCCGACCAGGGAATTAAACTCAGGACCTCGTGCTCAGCAGTAGCGCTCGCGACTACTAGGACCAACGTGGCAGTCAGTTTAACTGTTTTCATTGACTGCCTGTTGGTCTAGTAGTTAGGTAGGTCAGGTGAGGTCAAAAAATGTGAGCATAATCAAAATGTTCCATATCTACATTCTTATGATTTTTTTCTCAATGGTGGCGCTAGTTGGCAGCACTACTCGCCTTAAGCAACTCATAAGGCAATTGATTACCGTCAACCGCGCACAAATGATGACCCTTCACACCACACACCCTTGCACACGTCGCACCCTTCTTGAAATGATGACTCTGTTTAGTATATGCCGCAATAAATTTGATTGTACTGATCTTGTGAACAGTCTGTGCTACCTGATCCCTCGTACTGTAATCGGTCGTGAGGTTCGTTCAAGACACCTATTTGCTACTTCATTTTGTCGAACTAACTCAGGCGTTCGCTCGCCGTTACATCGTTTGGTTGACACCTATAATAAACAGTTTGGCTCTACTGATATTATGTTTCTCAGCCAAGCTGCATTTAAGAGTGAAATTATGACTATTTTAAGAGATCATAGCCCTAATATATAGTTAATAAGTAATATAAGTGCTTTTTTAACTTGCTCTGCTAACAGCTAACTATTCTGTATGGTAATAATTATGTGGATATCGTCGAGAAGTGTATTTGTTACTTTTATTGCAAGTTATAATATTGTATGCCTACTGTGTAATATACTGCTGCTTGTTATTCCTATCAAATAAAATAAAATAAATCTAGACTCTGCTACCTGCTACTCGTACTGAGAAATTCAATATAGAAAAACCCTTAGCAAACCCAGTGCTCAGCAGTCGCGTTGACGAGCACTAATGGGTTTGGGCATAATATAGTATATAAATAGACAAAAGTTACTAAGTTAATGTACCATGAAGTACCATTATCGACTAAAGCTATCCCAAAATAACTGTTACAGTCTACTACATATACGTTTTCTAAACTTGGATATAAGGAGACTTTGAAAATAATTATGCTGTAGGTACCGTGTTATGCAGCTGATCTGACACATGTTGCGGGACTACCCCCAGTTCTTCCCAGTCGTAATGAGCACGCAGAGGAGTAGGAGTGCGCGGAGTTAAGATGTCGGTCTCCTTCGGCGGCGACGACGCCAGGAGACTTAAAACGAACCTAGTCCAAGAAAAAGAGCAATAAAACAAATACCATAACAAGCACGTTATCAATTATTGACTCAGCTAGGTTAGATGGGTCTTGGACTTACCCATCACGCTCCAGCTCTACCCTTGTTTGATGACGACGTGGTGACACCGACGGACTACGCTGTAAGTTATGCAGAACTTCTACCTCCTTATGGGGCTCCACAGGACTCCGAGAACTGCGCCCAGACTTCTCTGGAGACCGCACTTCAGCCAATGATAACGCCAATTCTGACATTTCAGGCATTTTACCTTCCTCTTCATCGTTCTTCGATCTAAAGTAATCGTACAACTCGCTCAAAGACTTTGATTTTACTTTAACTCCATTGTATTTCGCTACGTATGTCGGCTTCTGCATCTTAGTATGGATAACTGGCAGTGGTATACCGCTTTTTTTCCCTTGCAAATTTTGTGACTCTCTTTCTAATGCCTCCCGCTTTATTTCATTCATTCTACTAACTATACCAGGTGTTACTGGTGCCATTATTTCCTTATATTTGTCTTTTCTTATCTGCTGTTCATGAATGTTGTTGTCATCTTCACTTGTTAATAAATTATCGCTGTCAGGAGTCCTTATTTTAACACTCTCACCACCAAAACGCACTCTTTTAACCACAACATCCATGTCCTCGGATTCACCATCACTATATTTTAACATGTTTCGGTCTGAGCTATCGTAATCGTCTTCACTTCCTGTATTCTTATCAGATTCAGTCTCATTCTCTTCTAAAACGGTCATTGTGATCGCTGTATCAGAATCAAATTTTATTTCTGTTTCAATTATAACTTTTGCAAAATTATTATTGTAAAAAGGTAAAGGCCCAAAAGAATCTTCTGAAGATGAATCAGTCGACACCCGAATAGGGCCCGTATGGTTATTATTAAAAACATGATTGATTTTTACTAAAGGATGATTGTTATTATGTCTATAGGCAGTTTTTCTCGGAGCGTAGTAAACATCCATTGAATCTTCGTCGTAAGTTTCACACAAGTGTCGAAATCTTTCCTGAACTTTCGGATCTAATCTAGAAAGATATATCATGTAATCCCGTTGTCCGCAAGCTCTTCTTAGTTTCAGTAGAGATCTCTGCGCGACGTCCCTATGCACGGGATCGAACAGCTTCTCGCCTAGAACTTGAAATATTGGTAACATATCTAGGTGTGAGTGTCTTCTTTTCAATATACCCATCACAGAAGGTATCGATAATATGAGGCCTGTAATAACGTTCACTTTTGTGTCAATATTCGCGGAATGAGGCCTTATGTTGTGGTAGGAACATTTGTCTAAAATTGCTCGCGCCGCACATTCAACGTCTTCGCAGTGCGTGCAGAAGACTTTTAGTGCATCCAGCGCAGCTTTCCGGACGTTTGGAGAGTTGTGTCCTAGGTTGTCGACGACTTGATCGAACGGAAACGATAGTGCATTCCCAGAGAGCGGCAGAAGATCAGCTAAGACACGGAGCGCGTGAAGACGTACTTCCCACTCGGGGTGCGTGAGGCGGTCCCTTATCGCTACGTACAGCAGCTCGACATCGAGGTCGGGCGGCAGGGCTCGCGCCCGCAGCACGCGGTCCCACAGCGGAGCCAGAGGCGGCGGCGGTGTCTCGGGCAGTTGCATGGTGGTGGACTGACGGCGAGGGCTCGCGTGCCCGGCCGGGCCGCGTCGCGCCACACAACTGGGTTAATGGTCGGACGGTAAGCCACCCGCCCCTGACCAATCGATGGAAACACATACCTACGTGTAACGACTAAGGGCACACGTACACATTCGCGTATACGCGCACTTGTGCAACATACCTAATAATACTGGACCATTAGCATAATACTAATTTGCATGGAATAATACTCACTAAAGTCGGCGAAACTGTTTCGTTTCCTCTAAGTTTATAGGCGATAAATAATAATAACTTGTGCTAACCTGCCTATTACTGAAACTGAAAAGTTGTAAACGTGGAGCAAACTTTTTCTTTGAATTTCTTACTTGCACGTGTATTCAGATTAGAGGGTAGAATTACAAAGTTTTATGTACCTAATATTATGAAATATTATGTAATAATATGCAAATCAAGCAGGTACTTCTAGCGAGGATCTGATTATGATTAGGTAAGTAATAAGTATAATTATTTAGTACACCTTTACAAAATGCCTCGGATGCCAAAACGGTTTATTTGGTTTACCTACTCACTGTCACCTCAATACCGATCCAATTATTCGAATTTCCAGCAACCTACGCATTTAATGAGTTGAGAAGGAAATCTATACAGCCCTATTATTTTTTATGGCTCTGTATAGCCTTTATAAGCCTTTGTATCAATCCATTTGATAAGAATTCAGGTCATTTTGACACCAAGGCCAAGACCTTCGGATTTACACCTCAAGGGAGGCCTTGGGGTGCGTTACAAAACAATGCACAACAACTTGCTAAAAATGTAAAATTAATTCTTTCGCACCCATTCGCGCCAATTGTGTTTTTCGCCATTGCTTCGCTACTCGAATGGAAATAGCTACATAAAAATACTTACTTTTGTTATGTACCTAAACATAACAAAAGAAAGTATTTCCAATCAAGTTTTTTGTTTTTTGTCAAACGGTTGGAGCCTATTGTCATCCACTGAGCATACCTACTCCTAAATTCGGGCTGCACTCCAGGCTGATCTCGAGATATTTTTAGGGAAAAATCCAATAACACTGCCTGAACTGATAAGAGAACTCGGGACCCCACGCTCCGCAGCAGCGCTTGCGACCACTTGATTACGACACAGAATACCTAATAGACTAACGATGTAGGTCTGGAAAAATGACCTAGTCCTGATAAGTGAACACTTACCACCCAAAATAAGTTTGCAGGTTTTCGGAAGCAGCACGGAATTGCCTTGCAGTCTTTAGAAGAAGCCTTATAAAAAGCCAAAGAGATTGCGAGAACCATGAAATCTGTTACCGGGAGATTAATCTCTGATTGTCATAATTCGACTAGCAACCTAATTGCGCAACACATTATCAACCGAAATCTGAATCATTTTGAAGCAAACTGCTAATCCAAAGCTTCATAGGTTTGAAAAATTTGTCTGCTCGACAACGTAAGAAACGCAATAAATGTTGTTGAACCGAAACCAGAACATCAGAAACATCCTGCCATGCCTGATATTAAAGGTTGTTTCAATAATATCCTGTCATTTTAAGTGTGGGATACAAACTACTTAGTTAGCAGCTCAAGAAGGAAAGAAAATCCCCTACAGGGATACACAGTAACGACATTGCTATGCTCAATTTAGCTACTGAGGAACACTGACTACTTCACTAGTGACTAGAGATTGCAGTAGGTACCCATTTGCAGTTGGCAATCGTGGAGGCTACAAGCACTACGACATAGCTGCATCGGCCAGCGAGTAAGCTCTAGCTCGTTTTTTTTTTTTTTTTTTTTTTTTATTTATTTAATCCTTAGTGATACAATTAAAAAAAAAAAACAACGCGCCCGCGCCGCACCGCGCCTTTGTGAAAAAGAAGAAGAGCACGATGATGGACCCAAGTACACAAGCAAGTACCCAACGCCGTATGACTGAGAAGTAACCCAGCAGAATTTTCGTAGAGGTTTTATAAACAATGTAGATTTCATTTACAGAACGGTTGATTGCTCCTAGAATTCTTTAAAACGCCTTTTATAAAGAATGGTTTAGGTTTTAGGGCATCTCATAGATTTTTCAGGATCTCGAATTCTCTACTCGTAAACCAGTTTTTGATGCTCCTCTCGTTTTCCTGCAATCTGTGGGAGTGATTTCGTGAAAAGGGACGGAAGTGTGTAACAGGAATTGAAAATATGAATAATTCGGAAGGATTGATTAAAATAATAAACCAACATAATGTTGATTGATTGGTATGTAACTAGAAAGTACCTACTTTTACCAAGGTGAGATGTCTGATGTTACACAACATCATATTTGTGCGACTATTGCAGCCTCGCTCTTTTTTTTTCACTTCACACAACATATTTTTTTACTATCACATAACATATTTTTTTACTATTGTGAAAAAATAATTGTCATACCACTTTATTTGATTAATTATTTTAAAT
Source organism: Cosmia pyralina (assembly GCA_946251885.1). Taxonomy (NCBI): domain Eukaryota; kingdom Metazoa; phylum Arthropoda; class Insecta; order Lepidoptera; family Noctuidae; genus Cosmia; species Cosmia pyralina. The sequence continues at coordinate 23,482,989 of OX276346.1, forward strand.
TAAAATATTTCACAAACTCAACTCAACGCAATGTAAAACGAAACGCGTTTTGCCGCCCGCCATGTTTATTTTGTAAATGTCATTTTTCAATATCGCCTTGCTTGGGTTGTGTTGTGGATTGTGTTACTTGTTTTTTTAAAATAAAAACAATTATTTCATTATATTATCGATGAAGTCTATGAAAGAAAACCATATCAAAATTTCTGTGTACATAATACAAAGGACGTCTTACTTCAGAAATATGCTACCGTGATGACAATTGAATGACAAGTGAGTGCGGATCAAAGATAATGCCGACAAGATGAAGGTTTTATCGTTGTTATTTATGATTACGACGAGCTGCGGCGTCTGTGTGATCCTCGCTCAAAGCGATAACTGTACTAGAACTAACAGTCGTGGTGATTATAAACTATGTGTTCGCAAGCTATCAGATATTTTAGCAAGTAAATTTAGTGAAATTGTGGTCAAAGAACTAGGCAGCGAGTACACGGCGCGCTTCGAAATCCGGACCGCTTATAAAGTGAGCCGTTACCAAACCTCTGACAATGATGTGTTGACCAGTATCGCTGACAAACTGAGCTACAAGTTGTCATCAGCTACAAACATACTCCGCGACATGAACAATGTTATAAGCGACAACAGTACTCCGTCCTTCACACATCCTTGCCCATTCAACTCCATTCGTAAGTCTGTGTTTATTAAAAGTTCCAATGTATACGACAGCCTGCCTTCTCAGGATCCTAAAAATAATATGCTGGGTCGCTTTAAGGATTTAAAAGTTAAGAGACAGTATTTCCTATCGCACATGGACTATGCCACTGATAGGGATTGTGCAACAATGCCCCACTCTAATTTGAGGTACCTCTATCACAAGATTGTGCACCCTGAACCAAAATTGGTGGTGTTTATAATTGATAATAATATGAAAGAAGATTCATTACAACATGCTGTGCATGTTGCTAAAGAGACTGTGTACGCTCTGCAAGACTCGGACATGATAGCACTGAAGATGACAAACATGACAGAATTCCTTAAATTTGAAGATACTTGCAGTACAGATGGGATGTCTGACCTGGGAAACGCCACAGAAAACAATAAACTACTGCTAAAGGAATACTTAACATCTTTAGATATTGCACCTACAAATGTGTCTCCTCTAGCTATTAACAAAGAGCTAAAAAATTTGCTCCTACAGAGGGATTTACCAAAACACAAGCTATTCATTTTCCTAACAGACACAAAGATTTTGAAAAATGAAACATGGCTCAAAATATTTCCATACTCTTCAAACAAAGATGAGAGCTTAAAGTTTGCTATTGGATTAATTTATGAGAATCAAGCAAATAGAAACAGTTCACTGGGTATACTGCACATTGACAAGTGGCACACACATACAAACAATCATTCTGTTATGAGACTGCACATAAATGACAGTGGAGTGGTTGGACAAGTTGCTTCTGCATTTATATCTCTATTGCCTGGTCACTATGGCAGTAAAAGGATTAAAATTGAAGGTCCAGTGTGGGAGGCAACAGAAAGAGACTTCATGATATCTTTAGTGCTACCAACAACAAGTGGGGTGCTTGGACTAGACCTGTATTGGTCAGATCTTGCTGAAGACATTGTGTATTTCAAGGGCACAAATGAAAGAAAAAGAGCTTTTGTCATGGATTTCTCAGGTATAGTGTTAATGCACACATTCTTCCCGAGGCCAGAATCAGCTTCGGATAAAATTAAATTCACAAAACTGGAATGTGTGGAAACATACACATTCATCACAACTGTAAAGGAAGAAATGTTAGCTAATAATTCAGGCAATTTGACTATGTCTGAACGTAACTCTACTAAATCAATTATTTACTCTTGGAAATGGGTAGGGAACTTGTATATAGTTTGTATTGTGTCAGAAATGACAGAACCTGCTGCGTTTAACAAAACAAACATATTTTTTACTAGAAGTAACAAGGAGATATTGTTCCACAGGTTGGATTTATTCCCTCCTAAAATGGGCAAAATGTGCAGACATTTCAAACAAATAGCCACTATAGATCAAGGTACTGTGTACTTGAGTCCATCGAGCTTTCAATCACCTTTTACTTATTTATATGATATGGGTGATGGTCAGGAAGCTGTAACATACATGCAGAACTATTTAGCTTATTTAAAAAGTGTTGCCCATGGCTTGCTCTCCAATCCTGGTCTTAAGAATGAAATTCAGCAAGATGTTGGTTTTTTGAACTCTATTTTGTCATATTATAAAAGACAACATTTGCATGGGCCTTATTCAAAATACATAGTCAGAAGGTATGCCGTGACAGAGAGTGGAGTCATGGTGATGTTCCCTGGAACTGTGTTAGAGTATGATTACGAGCCAGTGAGGAGGCCATGGTACACTTACGCTTTAGAGAATCCTGACAAAATTATTCTAACACCTCCCAATTTAGATGTTGGTGGAGCTGGCTATGTTGTTTCCATATCATATGCAGTAAAAAGTTCCTTCTATCCTACTATGGTTGTGTCAATGGATGTTACTATGGGCTTTCTGTACAAGCTTCTCATAGATAGTATGCCTCTTTGTGCCATGTCTTATGTTAAATGTTTTATCATGAATAATAAGGGCTATTTAGTGTCACATCCTGGACTTATGGATCCAAATAGCTCTGGTCCCATTGAACAACAGCATATCACTCATAAGGAATCCATGATTGCAATTGACATGTTGAATCATAAGGGTTTCGTTACAAAAAGACTGTGTAATAATTTCTATGATAAAACAATACAGCGATTTTACGAATTTAATACTTCTCTACCTAATGTGCTCTCTAATGTCGTATCAGGCGACCATTGTGTTCATTATTACATTGCTGCCATTCCGGGCACCAATGCATTTATTGGCCTAGTCAACGCGTCGTGCAGCGTGGGCGCTTTCTGCCCCTGCAGTATGGTCGACCGTCTATGTCTAAATTGCAATCGTATGGAACAAACTGAGTGCGAGTGCCCATGTGAATGCAGCTCAGAGCTTTACGAGTGTCCCAACTCAAACGTATCACGTTTCAATCTAGAGATACCTCTTTGTGGCATGATGTTGGAGAACAACAACCACAAGTCGCATTACTTTCACAACTTTGCAGAGAATTTAAAATCCTGTTTTGATTTTCAGTGCGAAACTTATCTGTCGCATTCTTCCTGTTTAGGCGTTCTTGGTTGTGAATGGTGTCAAATAGACGCCGACGGTAGAACACCACTGTCGGCACCGTTCTGTACTTCTCAATCAACTTGTTTCAATGGAGTGTTAGGCGCCGTCACACCCTACGGGGAGGGCACTCTTGGACATATCAGTAGGGATGCCTTCGGCAACTACTCGGCTATTGGGCCGATCGCAGGTTGTATAGTCACCGCGAGCTTAGTCGTAGCTGTTGCCATATACTGCTACAGGCAGAATGTCACTACAGCCAGTTGCCATAATTTATATGTTGATGGTCCAGCAGAGACCTGGCATGATGCAGATGTTCAAATGAGTCACTTGCAATCTGATGACATGCATGACCAGTCTGGTCAAGATAAGTTGTTGCCAGCCATGGAGATAGAAGCTCCTATATCACCATACAGGGTTGTGACAGGATATAGGAGACCACACACAGCTGGTGGTTCTGATCATGGGTACTCAACCATGACTCCCCATGAAGATTCAGAGGCTACTGGGTTCTCAGTGAATGAACCAATTGTGTTATCAGATGATACCAAGTCTGATGTTAGTTGTCCTCTCCCAGCAAAGATAAAACCAAGATTAAAAGCTAATGATTTAAATATAACTGTCCTACCATGTGGTAAGAACAGCATAATAGCTCCCGTTACTGTGCACAGACATATGGAAGCGTCGTAATATTTAAGTCCATTAAATAAATCTACCTCTGTGTATATAAATTACAATTATTAATTAATGTGTTTATTTTTAATTGTGATGAATTTTATTTGCTAACAGTTTTATATGTTCCAGTTTTCTTGATCAAGTACTTAGCTTTAATAATTGTTCAATATGATACAGTTAGTAACCTTACTTAAATATTTGGTGCTCTTTATGTACTTCGTTATAGGAATAATTTTATAATTTTATGATGATATAATTATTATTGACTATTGATGTTCCATGCATGAAAAACCTAATCTGCAGCAGAAAATGTATAAAATGAAATTGGTCTAAATTGATAATTTGTTAAATACTGGGTACTTAATCTTATCTATATCAAGATAATCTTACTAATCGATTGTAATGGCCTCATTTAGATCAAACAATAACAATGCGTTTATGTTAGTGTGTTGAAGTGTTGTAAATTATCGCGTTTTATCATATTACTGGCAGCTCATTGATAAACATAGTATACTAAGGTAAACAGAATTCAGGTTGTATCATACAGGTCTATTAGCAATACGTAAGTTTTATATTTATGTTGTATTTTCTGTGTTAGCTTTTAAGACATATATAAATTAATTTTTGATAAAAACTAAAGTGCCAGTGCCTCCTGTATTATTAAGATAAGCAAACTTATTTTTAAGACTGAACTTGATGTTGGCATTTATTTGATGTAATACATTTTCTTTTGTAACATTCCAGTGGTTTCAATTTGATAGTTGATAAGAATAGCATAAAATATAACATCATAATTAATTTGAGAAAGAGTTACTGAAAAGATACGAAAGCGAAAGAGAGTAGTCTGCCAAATCTTGAACCTTTGAGCAGTGGTGGCCTAGCTAGAGGTAATGGCCGCGACTTACGAGTTGTAGGTCGTAGGTTCGAACTAGCGTTGCAAAACTTCGGAAGTATTCGCAAATATTCAAAAGAATACTTCGATTTGAAGGAATACTACCGCACCAAGAAAATAAAGAATAAGGTAGGTAACCTACTTTTTATTACTTAGAATTAAATTATTCCCAGTAGTTACGAATGTATGCGTACTTTACTCTGTGCCGTACGCCATCCAGCGCAAGAGTATAACAGAACTGTAAATACTTCCCTTAGTCGATCGGCGACGCCAGCGCTCGCCGGGCATTGGCTTGATAACAAAGTGGCACACCCCGAGCGAGAGCCTCGCAGCCGTTCATTCATAATATCAAAGTAATATTCGATGCCTACATAAGTACAAATACAAGCGGGAATAATTCCCCGTAAGTAGTTATCTACTTGTGACTAGGTAAATATTATTTTATTTTTGTATGGTTGAGTTTAGAATGTGTCGATTTTGTACTGATGTTATGTACTTTGCTTTACGATAATAAGTAGGGATACGTACCTACCTTATTACGACAAAATTTTACCAAAAAATTAAATATTTCTTTGTAGAATATTTTTCAACCGAAATCAATATTTAGTTCAAATAAGTATTTAAAGAAATAATTGAAATAATCATAAAAAAATTATGTAAGTAATTAGAATTACCTTTTTATTAGTAGGTAAGTACGGTCTACATAATATCATACACTTGAACTATTTTATAAACTCGGTAATCTGCCTATGTATTTACCCCTCTATCACTTTCACACATAAACCGCATACAAAAACGTAGATGAAAAGAAATATTCGGAAGTTTTCCAATCGAATAATACTCAGAATTATGAATGAACGCGTAGTAATGCGAATGACACGTAGTAACATAATCACTAGCATTAACGCCATCTAGCGGTCCATAGTCAAACTTTAATAGATAATCCAATAAGTACACGATGTCGGCAGTTGGCTTGGCAGCCCGAGCCCGTTCATTCATAAATCAACAGAGTACTCAATGCCTTGTTAGTAGTTATCTACTTGTGACTAGACGTTATTTTATTTTTGTATAGTTGAGTTTAAATATGTCGATTTTGTGCAGTTGTTATTAGTTTACGTAAAAATGTTTTTGATGTAGGTACCTATCAATCTGTAGCCTTTTCCCAATTATGTTGGGGTCGGCTTCCAGTCTAACCGGATGCAGCTGAATACCATTATTTTACATGGAGCGACTGCCTATCTGACCTCCACAACCCATTAACTGGGTAATACGATACCCCTTGGTAAGACTGGTTTTTGCGGTCTACATTATCATACACTTGGAACTATTTTATAAACTCGGTAATCTGCCTATGTATTTACCTCTCTATCACTTTCACACCTAAACCGCATACAAAAACTTGTTACGTAAGTACTTATTTAAGTAGATGAAAGAAATATTCGGAAGTTTTCAAATCGTATTATACTAGAGTTTTATCAATGAACGCGTAGTAAATAAAGTCACTGATATAAGCGCTATCTAGCGGGTGAAAGTAAGCGGTAACTGGACAACTTCTGTCGGTGCACGGTGGTGCTCGCTTGCATGCGCTTTCTGCTGCTGCAGTGACTAATAAGTTTGCTGATAAGGCTAAGAATGTTGGAAGATTCGTGGTTCACCAACGCGGAACTTAAGTAATTTGCAATAGTAATTGCATCGCCATCTGGCAGTTAATAGTCGAACTCTTAAGTGAGCCAACGAGATAGGTAGGTACTCTATGCGTGACTGAACATGTACTTAGCTCGGCGAATAATTGCGAATACTACTCAACACTTCCGAATGCTTCGCGAATAATACTACGGCAATACTTCGGAATATTACTCTCCGACAACGCTAGTTCGAACCCCGACAGACGCTTTACTTTGTGTAAATTATTTCATCACCACTGCTCTCGAAACGGTGAAGGAAAACATCGTGAGGAAACCGGCATGTCGGTGTGAAGACGACATGTGACATCTACCAACCAGCACTAGGGCCGCGTGGTGGATTACGGCCCGCTCTCTCTCACCGAGAGGCCTGTGTCCTAGCAGTGGGAACATTATAGGCTGATTATGTGCATCATTAGAAGCTCATGCTTTTAGAGGTTCATTAATTCAAAAAAGCGTATATCATTAAAAGGTCTTTAAGATTTTAAAGAATCAGTTAATAAAACAAGTAATAAACCTTAAAAAATATTTATTTATAATACATTACTACTGCAAAATTATCCCTCCATAGGTAGGTATCAAAAAGTCCTAAACGCAAATGGTACTATAGCAAAACGATCTACTTATAATCAAAACGACTCTAGCAAAATGTCCTGCTAGCAAATCCAATCCAAGCAAATGGTCCTACAAACAAAAGAACGGGAACGGTACAGTGATACCAAACATGAATATGAGATTTTTATGCGTTATTCAGTTCAGAAAATAGGGGCGAATACTTTATGGCACAGTAATGTTTTGTAAGGCATAGCTATTGACAAGCGACTACAGCAACCAGCAACAGTTCCTAATTTGAAACCTGGAACCTGGACTGCTAATTTGTTGCCACACTGCTCCATTCTCTATCTCCGCAGATCATAGGTAAAGGAAGGTCAGGTTATTCTGGCCTCTAAGCATTTCAAACGCTACCTCCACCTCCGCGAATTTATCGTGACGTTATTATTTACCGTCCACCCATCGTCGACACGTGTACAAACTGTTCTCGAGTCGTTACGAACCGTATCGCCAGGAGACTTAACGAGTTCCAGCCACCAGAACAAGCCGGTTTTCGAAAAGGTTTTAGAACCGTAGACTAAACCATACTGTTCTGGAAGTTTTACAGAAGACCAAAGAGTACAATCAGGTGCCGTGTATGGCATTCGTGGACTACGAGAAAGCCTTCGACTCAATGGAAATTTGGCTAGTTCTGACCTCAAACACAACGTGGAAACACTTGTCAAATATATTAGATTTGTGCAGAAGCAACAATAATTAATATAATTATTGGACAAATATAAAATAGAACAGATAGTATGCACTCTTTCAAACAAAAAACAAATAAATGGAATCAGTGCATGTTATTTTGTGAAAATTATGCCAGAACACAAATACAATACCTATACCTACAGGGTGTATCAGGAAGATGTGGTACAGACCATCAAACTGAACAACTTTCTCTTTGGGACCAACATCATAATCAGCTGTCCCGTGCAAAGCTTCAATACATATTCAAACCAAATGTATGAAACAACTGATATTTTTTTCTCGATTACGATGTTGGTCCCATGGAAAAAGTTGTTCAGTTTGATGGTCTGTACCACATCCTTAAATTTGACCACACCTTTCTGATACACCCAGTACAGGCGGATTCAAAAACAACTCTTTTTGAAACTGGTTTAAAAAAGTTTTTTTTTTTTCATATTATCAAGGTTTTCATACCTTTCAAATCAAAATGCTATAATGATGAGGATAAACCAATAGTGATTTTTCAGTATTTCTGTACTTTACAAATATTATGATTTGCTAATAAAACAAACTGCTCATATGATCTGCTAATTAATAGGACATTTTGCTACGTTTTGATTATAGGTTGTTTTGCTATTAGGACTTTTTGATATGGAGGGAAAATTATCTGTTGTAGCATGTACAACCACACTAACATTCAGAGAAGATTTACAGACCGTTCAATTATTTTACCTCTGACAGCAGCAACCTTACCGTAACAAGAATAAAGATCACTTTGATTTTGACAGACTTGTCAGTGGCAGCAACCCAACAGCGACCTTATTGTAATGAAAATAAAGATCATTGTGATTTTGGCAGTGATGCAAGATCAGAGGCAAAATAACTGAACGGTCTGGTCTGGATGTAGTCGTGATTTATTCATTTATATCAAGACACATATTTGTCAACGCCTTCGAAATACGACAATGCACCCTAACCCCGTGTCCTAACCAAAACAAAATGATCGATCGCGCTCATACACGATGGTCGCGTTCGTCACTCATGTGTTCGGAATACCGGATGGCGCCCTCTGTCCGCACGACCACGCGTTTGGGTTCGCCGATCAAAATTTACGCGATGTTCGCATGTTCGCGCGACCATCGGTTTGGTTAGGACCAGGCCGTAGCATTATTTTTTATCTCACGAAGCGACACGCGCTTTACTTGTGGCTACCAATGGTACAAACACGCTGTGAATATGTGTGTAAGCACAGAAGCTCTCGGTACCGTCTGAGTCAATGGCAAAATCGGAAGTGTGTGTGTGTGTTATGTGCTGCTCGTCTTCACGCACACATTCACAGCGTGTCTGTACACTTGGTAAACACAAGTAAAGCGCGTGTCGCTTCGTGAGATAAAAATACTATAACATAAATAGTACTAACAAAGTTATTCATCTTCAAATCGTATGTGCGTGTGCGTGGGTTGCGGCGAGGCGGGCGCCAGCGCCCGGGGCGCGGGCTGCGTGTCGCGTTGTGACAGCAGGCGACAGCGGCCGCGCGGGCGGCGGTGAGCGATCGCGTTCTCAGCGCGCGACCATTGTTCCTGCTCCTCGGGGCCCGAAAGAATTCGCGCGTGGGTGCCGGCGTTCGTACAGTACTGGAATCAAACGATTAATTAATTATTATGATGTCCCATTGCAGGATAAAGACTGCTTTTCCTAAGTTATTTATTAATATTTTATAGAAATACTAGCTGACACGCCCGACGTTGTCTTGTCAAAATTTTAATTTCTTTTTTGTCAATTTTTTTTTCTTTTAAAGCACCCCTGTATTACTTAGTTAGAGCAAACAAAACAAAAAAATAAAAACAAATTGGTCAAGCCGTTCTTGAGTTTCAGCGAGACCAACTAACAGCAATTGATTTTTATATACGAGATGATAAGACGATTTAGCAGCAGCAGTTAGACACATGTCCCACCGCCGCGCCGGCGATTAGAGAGTTGTTTGTTTACCAGAGTTCTCGCCGTTGTGAACAAGCAATCAATTTTACTGACAAGGGACCTAGAATCTTTTGTACGTTTCTTGAGCGAGAAAATAGTCGCATCCTCGTCGGGCGGCGGTGGGACAGGTGTCCTAAGTAAGATTATGCTACTTACCTCTTCAGCTGATTTCGGAGTATCGAATCTGATAATTGCTTCTGACTGACCCTCTTTCACATCAACATGTAATGCGTGGATATTGCTCCTAATCTGTAACATGAAGAATACAAACGTAAGAAAAACAACAATATTATATAGTTGATGATAGTAGTAATATGTTAATACGGTACACGGCCGTAAATATTGTACAATACAAATTGAGTTTTAGCAGTTCGTCTTTCACACTCATGCCTGTGGCTGTGAGACGGCATCATTCTAAGCCTATATGAGTGATATACGCCCGACCGAATACTGGAAATATGTGGAATAATTATTATCAACATACCGTCCTTTTTGTGAGCCTCACATCTAAGCATGGTTCCGGCAGTACCTCTTTGACAAATAGACCTGGTACTTTTTCTATAGAGGCTATGCCTTTAGGGGCATCTGCTTGACCGGAAGGTAAAGCTGTAATCAGTTGAAATCACGTTTTAAAACAAGGAAAAATTAAAAGCTGACAAAGCGCGTAGTGCTGCGTGTTATGATTGAATAAAATAAACTGGCATTAGAAAATATATTGAGCTGCATTATTATGATAATGTAATATAATAATAAGTATTATTCACCTGGTTCAACTTCGACAGATGGTGCAGCGGGCGCAGGAATACTGGAATACTGATGTTTATTATTGTGCAAGTTAGTTTTCATCTCCTTCATATACTTTCTTTGGAGGTTCAAGTATTTATTCCGCAGCGCTTTCCACTCTGATTTGGATAACACCTGTAATCCCCACAGGGCTCCTCTGGGAGCCTCGTTTTTAGTCAGGTTGTTTTTAGCCTTGCTGCGCTCCTTCGCAGTACGCTTTCGAGTCTTCTTTTTTCTAGGCGAACCACCACTCTCTTTGCCTTCATCGTGACTGGTCATTTCATCCTTTGATTCTAGGTCTAATAGTTTATTTTCCTGGAAGAATAATATAATTATTTAAAAATCATTAATTTATTAAAACAAAAATGTGTTTATTTTAATACTCACTTCTGTTGGTGTAGTTACACTTGTTATGCTTTTATTCTCCTCCTGAAAATGTAATTAAAATAATAATATTATATCAAACTCATCTTGGTCATCTCAAAGGTTCAAACTAATGAAGCCATCTAGCTCAGAGACTAAATAGAGACAATTTCTATCCTCTTTTACAAAACCCTGTTTTAACTTACAGTAGGAGTATCAACCATCTTCTCGCTATCAGATTCACTTCCCAACTTCAACTCCAAAGTCTTCTGTAGTGTCTTTTTGTCCTTCTTTTTCTTCTTCTTTGGTGGTTCACCTTCATCTTCAAGCTTTTTTTCATGCAAGTCATCTGATGGTTCATCTACTGAGAACATCTTTATGGAAGACAGATCTTCAGGAGGCATGCAAGTCGGAAGCTTGCAACCCATTTTGGTAAATGTGTTGATACATTTTTGAGCATCTTCTGGTCTATTGAATTCTATAAATGCAAAACCCTGTAAAATTGTTTGTAAAATGGATCAAGAGGAAAGTGAGAAACCTGATGTAGAAGAAAAATACAATTTAAATGATTAAATCTGTGTTCAAAAACATTTTATTAACCCGTCGCGCGCTAATTAGCAGACACAATTGAAATTCTATTGTTGTTATCTGTACACATGGTGTGCAATCGACATTTTAAGAGTTAATCTATCTTCTATCTTTATAAATAAAAAGAAAACTCCTGACTGACTGACTCGTCAACGCCCAGCCGAAACCTTTGGACCTAGAAAGCTGAAATTTTGCACAGAGGTTCCCTTTATAATGTAAACAAGGAAAAAGGAAGGATTTCCCGGTAGTATGTTCCCATGGGATATTTTCCGATATCCACGCGGGCAAAACCATGGGCAAAACCTAGTTACACAAAAATCTATACTGTCAAACAATTTATTGCTTTCAATACAAATTAATAATAATGAGTAATGTGTTTAAACCTTTATTTTCTGGGAGTTTTTAAACTTAGGTAGTGATATGTAAGCTACATGGCCATAGTCTGAGAACACTCGCTCCAGCCACTCTCTGCTAGCCGTGACAGGGATAGATTCCACATACACTGTCCTTGAGTCTGCATCATATGGCAGAACTGCTGTCTTTCTCTTTACCTAAAAAAGTATAAAGAATACTGTTAACACACTGAAGTTATACTGATTTTTTTTATTCTATGTAATGTAACTTATCATTTAAATCAACTAAGGAGTTTTTATCTTGTTGCCTTTTCAATATAAAAATAGCCATGGAAAATGCAACAGTGGGATGTGATACAAATGAAAATGAGTATCATTGATGAGGATTACAGGCAGACAAGCTCTACTATTAAGGCCAAAGACAAGATGTATGGATTTTGTGAGAAATGATATGAGAGATGGGAGTGAATGATAGCATGATGGCTGCCAGGGGAGAATGGCAGAAGACAATGTGTTGCGCCAACCCCAAGTAACATGGGATAAGGGCAGGAAGATGATGAGGCTCTACCTACTTATTAAATAGATTATACCATAAATCATCATCACCTGCCTTTTCCCAACTATGTTGGGGTCTGCTTCCAGTCTAACCGGATGCAGCTGAATACCATTATTATACATGGAGCAACTGTCTATCTGACACAACCCAGTTAGGTACTGGGTAATATGGTACCCTTAATAAGACTGGTTATCAGACTTTCGGGCTTCTGACGACCCGTAACGACTGTCAAAGATCCGCCAATGGCAGCCGAGAGCAATGGCTTAACATGCTTTAAGTAAGATTTGATTTGATATTTTTTTTTGATAAGTAAAGATGGTCACCCATCCACGGAATAACCGCGGTAAGTGTAACTTAACCTGATCGATCGACCCGTGCGGCGGTTACTATTTAGCCATGAGCCCCTGTCAGATTATACCTACAATACCTTTAATTTGTCCTCTGATAAATCCAAGAGCGTCGAGTTCTTCATAGCCTTCGCTATGTCGTTAACATCCTGCGTCAACGAACGAACTTTATTGAATTTGAGGAACATTTCTATAGGCACGTAAGGATCTTTTTTCACGAGATCTCCCAAAAATCTGTCCTTTGTTAGGTTAGCGTCGCTGAAGTAGAACTCCATTTGTTTTAGAATATTCTCGTACACTTGCTTCTTACGATGCCGTATTCGTTTTCTAGGACTATGTTCATGTTTTGCTTCTTGATCAACCACTTTAGTTTCCGAACCCGACATGGCAGAGCAGTAACTATAGTCCCGATAGTTTGATAGATTTATGATATAGATAGTTTGTATGAATTAGCTGCCTGCTATTACTTGTGTTTTTGTAATAATTACTCCACACCACACAATTATTTATTACAATAGGAAGGGAGAAATCCAATCGCTTGACCGCGGGAACGACGACCGACGGACGTCGAAACAAAATTTCGCTTCGTAAACGGACTGCCAGATGCCAGTGCCAATTTTGACAACGTCACTTTTGACAGCAGATTTTTTTCTATAACGTAAATGCCGAACCTTGTATTTCAACTGATTAGACGATTTAAAGTTTTTTTTTTAAATCATGGTTTATTAATTTATAATTTTTGTGGATGTATAGTTTTTCTAGAAAATCATTTGTTTGAAAAATTTGTTGCAGTGTGTGGAACACATTTTATACTTTTGAGGGATTAATAACACCATAAAAAAATTAGTAAGAAAATATTTAGGCGATTTTATTATCCATCACTACATTTTTTATATGGCAACATTGTGCTTTTTACAGCCACACGGTTACTAGTGATGTACGATGAAATATCGAGAAATGATTAAATCTTCTCATCTTTTTTTAAATTATTATTATAATTTCTTTATTCCTTTAATTTATATTTTTTATTGTCATTAAGTGTATAAACCTAATGACAATAAAACACACACTTAAAAGGAAACTCATCGACATGTGCATCATGCCCGTTATAACTTATGGTTGTTAAAGGTTTTAATAAATGACCACACTTGTTTGTTAATTAATACTGTTTTCTTTAATAAAAAGTTTAGCAGAACACAAGGCACACAGCCATTTTTATGAGAGACCACAGACAAGAGAGAACAAGAAATACATGACATAAGAAACATTGTCTATAGTCAAAGACATTCTATAGATAATTGAGTACATTGCCTTTTGGCCCAAGACAATTCTAACAATGGTGCACAAAGTTGGTCACTTACTGAACAACAAAAGTCCAAACTCAAGATTTGCCAATGGGCAATGGAGAGCAGCATAATAGGCGTCAAGCGTACAGACCGAGTTAGAAACACCACCCTGCGCTCCATAACTCAAATAGCATATGTTGGAGAAAAAACAGCCAGGCTGAAGTGGGAGTGGGCCGGACACATCGCACGAATGCACCCGGAGAGATGGGCAAAGATCGACACTCACTGGAAGCTTGAGGGAGGACATCGCCGTTGAGGCAGGCCACGGCGAAGGTGGTGTAACGATCTGGTAAGGTTTGCAGGGCCAACATGGTCAGAGATCGCACAAGACAGGGAGGTTTGGAAGGAAAAAGGGGAGGTCTTTGCCCAGCAGTGGGACACAATAAAGCCTAATAACAAAAGAAAAAAAGTGCATAAACACTGTAAAAGTAGTTGATGGATGAATTCAATTGCAATAAAAAATATTGGAAAGAAGATTTTACAGTTTAGATAATATAAATGTAAAAATACTATGAAAAACAAAGTTATTACTGCAGCTAACTAACTCTTAAACACGGACTTTATAAGTCACGTGGAAACGTAATAATCTTTTTAATAATGGAATCCAACGAAACCCTTCTCGTTTATGTGCAATGAATTTTTTGTTTCCCCCAGTTACCTTAATTTATCTGTTTCGTTACACTACACCATTTTATAACCGTGCACAGAATACACCTTCTTTCCAATTTTCATCGATATTGTGCAAATTAAATAGCCTCCTAGAGTAAAATGGCTGTGTGACACACGGATGATTGAACAGACTGTCAGATGGTTAGACTGACAGACGGATAGACTAAAAATACTAAAAGAAGAACAGATGGACAGACAAGCGGTCATGACGAAATTATCAGGGTTCCGTTTTTGGCATTTGGCTACGGAGCCCCTAAAAATACAAAAAACTAAACTTTCAAAATAAAAAAAATCAAATTGCAAACATGTTGTACAGAGGACAACATGTTGTGGAGGTGTACGTGTTGACTTGTTTGCCATGATGCCTATGATGTGATACAACTTGTATTTTTTAAAATATAAATGCGCTCTTTATCGATTCCACTAGGCATTTCGATACCTAGTTTCTTATCGATATAATTTTGCTGCTTCACTATGGTTCTTAGTACATTTTGACATTCTGTCTGGATTTTTGGTGGTCTCGTCGAGATAGAGTATGTGGGAAAAATTATTGTTTGTTAGTAATTAGGCAGGTGTTATTTATCGCAGATAATGTTCTAATATGTTAGTCATTATTGGTTTAATATCAAATCTTAGTTTGTTTGCATTCACTCGGTGTTCGTCTGTTGAGCGCGCCATTCATAGATTTCTCAGATAGATCTGTGCACAGAGAGGAAGATGACGGTTTTCATCTACAATAGTGATATTATTTCCGCATAATTGTGTTTATTATTCATGATGACTACGATTACGAGGTCTGCTAGAGTCAGTTTGAAGCCGATTGAAGTGCCGAAGGCTTTACAGGAGGGAGAGAAGTTCATCAAGTGGGATGAGGTATTTTTTTTTTACTTACTATTACTTATATTTTTTTAGTTTGTTTCTACTGTTGCTTTTGTCGTATCTATATTAGAATTTACACTTGTCTGCTCAATTTAAATGTAGGTATTTATGTGCACTTGCAAAATAATTACATTTTCTAATTCAATTATAAAATTAATAATTTAGTACAAGTATTATTTTTTGCATTTATTTACTTTATTTATCAATGTTTTTCTATACCCCTAAGATGACCCACTGACCATATTTTTTCTAAGGTGTAATATTATAAGTATCTTGTGAATAGTCACTTTTTGGAGATAAAAAATGTATGATTTTTTTTTTATTACTCAATAAGTTTTTTTAACTGCAGGTTATTTTAACACCATTTAGAAAATAACATAATTAAGATAAGATGAAGTTGATTGATTGGTAGGTAGTAGAAAAATTGAGTATTTTTTAATGAGCTAGAATATTAATGGAAAATTAACAATTTAAAATCTCTTATCTGTTTAATTGCCACTTGTCAGTTCTGTTGCAAGATAATATTATTATCTAATAATTATATCAGCTGCCAGGTGCTGTTCTATTCCAGTATTGTTTATTGTGATAACACAATTGTAAACACAACAATCTATCTTATCAATCAATGCACCCAAACTGCAGTGATTAAGTGCACCTCTGTACCTTTTGTGTAGCGTAAAGTCTACTAAGTCAAGAAAAAGTTATGATTTTTCAATACAATATTTTTCTGACTGAAGTGTACTCGTTTGTGTAGGACTCCGGTACTGGTCTGCCGGTCACCCTGCGGGTGGACCCCAAGGGTTTCTTCCTGTACTGGACCGACCAGAACATGGAGGTGGAGATGCTGGACATTGCCACCATCAGAGATGTCCGCACAGGAGGACATGCTAAAGTTCCAAAGGTAAGTTCAATTTCTTCTTTATATTTCTTCTGTAACTTATTCTGGAGTAGTGATGAAGTTCTTTGAATGTCTTTTATATTATCTAAATCCTGCAATTTTACATAGCATTAAAATAGTTGGTTTTCCTATGAAAGTAACAATACATTGCTATAGATATTATAAGGTTTTTGTGATACCACAAATAACTTTAGATTTTTCAAATGTGCACTATGCAAAGAATACTGCATGTTTTCATTAAAAGTATAATTGAATGGAAAAGTCCTTTGTTCTGTAATAGCACTATAATAACTTATTATTATTATTATTACATAAACATGCAACCACTTGTGGCTATAATAGAAAGTAGGTGCATATGTATCTACATAGTTAAGACTATGTAAGTACCTACTGTTCGCGTGCCGTGTACCACGTTTACGTGTCGGCGACGTTTTGTTATTACATTGATTATGCGCCCTGCTGAGTAGTGGAACTCCCTAACTAGACGTAAAAAGCTTTAATCAAGTCGAATCTAGGTCATTCCTCGTAAAAAATCGTCGACCGCATCATCACTTAAAATCTGGTGGCAAAGCCGCCAAACTTGACAGCTTGAGACATCTTGATCCAAGTAATACAGGAAGGTCACAAATCCGTTGTAGCCGACGGCTGTCCTTTTTCTTTCTCATCAACGTCTTCATTCATTAAAAGTCGTGTTTGGCCTGCAAGGCCTTCATTTCGTCGTGTTTCCATTGCAGCATTGAGGTTCTTATCTGACCTGACTGGTGCGAAGCTGAGATGCTAGCCGCTAGTCAGCCAACCAGAAAAATGTCCAACAAGTAGCCACTTAGCTTTGACTTGTAACCAACTAGTATCATTCAGTCAGTTATAAGAGATTACTATACAGCCAAAAAGTTTCGCGTTCCAAAAAACTTCAATTGAAGATAAAATCTGGATTGCACGCCAACTTTTGCAATTTGCTTTTCAGGTATTCAAAAAAACCGCCAGTTTTCGTTAAAAGGTCAAACTATACTTCTGTGCAGCTTCTTCAACGAAACGAGTATTGGCTCTCGTAACGTAGAATTAAAAAACCTTCGGTTATTATTCGTGGCATGCTCTAAACTAAGTTCTATCAAGCAAATCAGATATTGGCACAGTGCCGGAAAGTCTCAGGACAAAGAAGATGAAGAAGGCTGAACAGAATTAATTTTTCTTGTTAACCTGGTCCAGGGTCCTGGCCATATGCCAGACGGGCCCACTTTGCGACTAAAACTACCACTTTGGTAGAAGTTTTGCACGTTTAAATGTTTCATTAGCTGCTTTCATGTGGCAACTTCTACTAATGATAAAGTGTGATGCATATGCGCTTCTGGCTACCGAGGATCAAATCTAACCTTATAAATTTCAAACGTAAGCAATACTTGTGAGTCTTATGACCAAAGTTTTGGTTGGCTACTGAGATTGAACTCAAAATTGTAAATCTTAAATAATATTATTTGTATTACAAAACTACAATACATTCATATTTTGGATGGGGTTCGAATGGCATCGATATCTTGCCTCGTTTCCAGAGGCTCACACGTTACATTTGGCAATGCGTACCTACAAGTACTCAGATTTCGAGTTCTACTTATGTCCGATTTAAATACGATAAAGTGGAGATGGAGACTGATGCCCCGTGGCCGTCAAGCAATTAACAAAAATAATTACAGACTTGAAACTTTGTCAAGTGTCGTAATTATAATAGGTTGGGGAAAAAGTTTCTTCGCATTTTTTAAGAAAATTCAAAACATTTTTTAATATGCATTATTTACATTTATCTAAAGTATGTAGGTACCATTTTGTTCGATAACTTTTTGCCATCTTGTAGGTAGGGACATGATCCCATTGCTATAGAAATTTTGGGACTTCTGATCAAAATACCGCGACAAGTGGTTTTGGCAGTCCTCTCGTGATGTCAACCTGACACTGCCTAAAGAATTCTGGAGAGACCGAAACAGGTGGAAATCTGAAGGTGCAAGGCCAGGACTATACGGCGGATGCATTAACACCTCCCAGCCAAGCTCTCTTAATTTTTGCTGAGTGGCTAAAGATGTGTGAGGTCTAGCGTTATCATGATGAAAAACCACACCCCTTCTGTTGATTAATTCCGGCCGCTTTCTCTCAACTGCTTGCTTTAATCTCATCAGTTGTTCGCAGTAGAGTTCAGAATCGATGGTCCTGCCTGGTGGTAATAGCTCATAATGAATAATGCCCTTCCAATCCCACCACACACACAGCATCACCTTGTTGCGAGTTAACCCGGGTTTCACCACAGTCTGTGAAGCCTGACCGGCCTTTGACCACGACCTTTTTCGCACGTTCTTGTCGTACGTGATCCACTTTTCATCACCAGTTATCAGTTTCTTCAAAAATGGTTCGGTTTCATTACGTCGTAATAAAGAATCACAAATGAGTACACGATTCATTAGATTTCTTTCAGTGAGCTCGTGAGGTACCCAAATATCGAGCTTTTTTGTGTACCCAGTTTTTTTCAAATGCACCAAAACTGTTTTGTGGTAAATTCCCAGTTCTTCAGCTACGTCGTAACTACTGATATGCCGATCTTGCTCCACTTTTTCAAAAATGGCATCCATTTTACCCGTAATAGGCCGAACAGAGCGACGTGCATCTTTGTCATCATCCGGATTGAAAACGCTTAAACAAAATTTGTGCTACTCTCACAGACATTGCACTAGGTCAATAAACATCGCAAATTTTTTTCGCGGCTTGCTTTGCATTTTTACCTTTTTTGTAGTAAAATTTTAAAATGTATCGAATTTCTTCATTAGATTCACTCATCTTGACAGTACGAAAAACAAATGAAAATCACACATTTTCCTAATTTGAATTTGGAATTATGTTCTTTAAATTTTAAACTTTCAATGATACCAAAACCAGCCAGATACAAATAGTATAGCTAAAGAGATTTTATTTTAAGTTCATACATACTATAATGCGAAAAGACTTTTTCCCCAACCTAATATTTACATTAAGTATGCTTATTTCATTCAAATTAAAAAATAATACTGTATTTTACGCGGTGTTTTCCCGCATAGTGCTCCAATCGCTGGGAAAGGTAAAACCTAATGAATTTTTAAATAATTCCGGTATTGATCACCTCTAAAAATAAGACGTAGGTATCAACCGACACGCGACCTTCCTACATTTGGTCAAATGTCTAACTTATTCACATATTTTTAGCATTTATAGTAAAACTTGCTGAACTTTCTGAAAGTATCTATATATTTTTAAAAAGTTCCGAAGCTTCACGTTGGTATAGATATGTATCGCTCGTGGAGATTTAACGTCGTATCATCGTCCATTTTATACCGTAGTCCGCAAAGTAATCTCTTTTTAGTATCAGCTCGTCCGGGCAGTGTCAACTTTGACGTACTTAATTGAGGTGATCAGATCGTATAAATTCTGTATAGGGAGTCCAAGTCCTGAGGCCATACAGTCCACAGATACTGCTACTTGTACTACATACTTACTTGCGTAGCTATATTATGCATTGTTCTTTATCTTGAATGTCTTAGGAAATTCTAGTGTTTAGGAACTTCTACACAATGCGAGGAAAGTAAAACTAAACGCAGAACAACTTCATTATTTGAACAATGAAGTTGTTCTGACTTAAGCTTTCAAATATGCCTAACAACCCAAATTATTTGCACACAAATTCACATAGTACACGTCCTACTAATATTTTAAACGCGAAAGTTTGTGAGGATGGATGGATATTTGTTTGTTACTTTTTCACGCAAAAACTATTGAACGGATTTTGGTGAAATTTGGCACACAGATAGTCAACCTGGATTAACAAATAGTATAGCTTTTATCCCGATATTCCTACGGGTTAGAGATTTACGCGCGTGAAACCGCGTGGCGCTGCTAGTACTTTATAAATTAATAAAGTGGTCATCGGCTAAGCTGTTGACATAAATATTGTCAGCCAAGTTATTCATTAAGACGTGTCATGTTATGAAACCATAAAGTGTCAATATCGTGTACATAGTGGGGTGGTCTGTGATGTGGTGCCGTGACGGGACATAAAATTATAGGGCGCGGTAACTTGTAATTTAACTAACACTAACGATGCCCGTCGAAGCTTCCCTCACCTAATAACTACCCTGTACGAGTGTCAGTTCACTAATAATAATGACAGACTCCCAAAAGCTTTATTTGATTTCAGTAATATGAATGAAGAGCAAGTTTTATTTTCAAAAAAATGCTCTGGTCCCTGTGAACTTTGTTACGGCATTTGCCAAAAATATGGCTGACATATCAATTCTATGCCTGCTGTCACCTTTATACAAGGTGTAATTTAAATAACGGGGTCATTGTACTCATAATTATGAACAACTTTTATTATGGGACCAAACATGAGAACGCGAAAAAAAAATCTGTTCCCTATATTTTGATGAGTTCTATGCAAACATGAATGTAGGGAACAGTTGATTTTTTTTCCGATTTTTTCAAGTTTGGTCCCATAGTAAAAGTGGTTCATAATGACCCCTTAAGAGGTTATGCGTTATTTAAATTACACCTTGTATATGCATGGAAACATGAAAGCATCCAGCTTCCTCAGATGTCAACATAACTGCACGAAGACTGATCTGCTCCCCGTGTTGAATCCCTGAATGAGTGACAGTGACAGGCACCACGGTTGCAGCAGACAAATCACCTAACAACTTACTAGAACTGCACATTTGGTGTCGGGCAGCGCTAAACGACGCGAGAAGAATATTGGCACTGTGGTCACCGGTTTGATTGCCAAACGTGGTTGTGACTAATCTTCGCTTACCGAGTAATAGTAGACAGGCATTTCTATTATGTTGTTGTTTCCTTGTTCAGTTGATGACAGACTTAAAATCTAATCACTAGTTGTATTTAAAACAGCGTTTTAGCTTTATTGACAAAAAAACTTGGCGGCAAAATTGGACCATTAATATCATTCGCTTATCGCTTGTACTTAATTAATTCCGGAATAGCGCTGCCGCTAGCGCTGTGGCCCTATCACATTATGTCGTAATAGCTTATGTGGTTTATAAGCCATTTTACAAACTTAATTAATCAGTATTAACATACACAGAATCAGGTGGATATGTGCTAGCTTGTTAATCGTAAGTACTTACACAATATTATGTGTGGTTAATTTGCGTTTGTTACAGAATTCTATCGCTTGAATTTGTTGTTCGGTTTTACAGGAGAGAGAGAGAGAGAGAGTTTATTAGTAAATTCGCTAATTAAGCCTCGTTACCATTATTTTACAAGAAGATGATAAACTCGTTAACTTAAAAGATGATTAGGCTTGTAAGCCGTGCTTTTAATTAAGGATAGGCTGTGACTCACTCCCACACAGTCATTTTCCTACCCCGATGACTTCATCCTGGAGACTAGCTTCACAGGAAGCTAAGTGGCACCGAGACCCCATGTAGTTTGTGCCCTGCCGGGATACCTTTAACTGTCTTGGAAACTGTGTTGAAAACAATCAGCAAAGGCGAATCCAGTGAGGGGTTATTTTCAGACTAATCTGTAGCCAAAACTGGAAATATACTGGAAACCGAAAGTTACTTACTACGTAGTTACTTAAGTTACTTTCGAAAAGGCTTGGAGGACCAAGACACCTTCGTAGAAGAATAATTGGAAACAAACGTGTCACCCCCACCCGTTAACTACATTACAGGTACCGCACAGTGGGTGTGCGCTGTAGACATTACCCAGTATCAACTTTACATAAGGTGGCCCAAAGCAAACAGTGGTGAAGTGGCATGGCCCGATATTTTACCTATACGGTCACCGCCCATATATCCCTCATCTTTTATTTCCTACTTAGTCTTGAAAGTATTTCAGTGCAAGCAACAGCGCTTTCGCAGGTTGACGTTGACATTTTAATGGGTATGTTCGTAATGTCGTGATGAGAAACAGCAAACAGCTTTACGATAAAATAAGTTGTCGCTATAAGCTAACGTTTTCAGTAGATTTAAATTTATATACGGTGTTTTCCATTAATTCTGAATGTTTTTACCATTATTTTGGTACCATCGATATTAGTATATTTTAACATTTTGATGGAATCGTCGCTGTAGGAAATATCACTGTTTGGCGCCTGTGTTTATGGGTGGCCCAGTTTGTCAGCAATTCCCACAGACCAGATCCACTAGTATAGCCACCGAATTTGCTGTAACTACTTCCCTTATACTAATCCTCAACACTTTTATCACATCTCACGATGGTGGAGGATTGGGAATTTAAATTTAAGATGTTAGAATATTAGCATGATTGAATTTCTAAGTCATGTTTTACGACATTCACTAAATGAAGTGGGATGACCCATTTTTTATGCCGAGGGTCACGTGCATAGCATATTACGCATGCATTATGCGGTGGAAATAAATGATGTCGTCATTTTAAAGTTTTTTGTTAGGAATCTTTCAATTGGTTTATTTGGCATTTTGACGTTCCTAACCAGATACAAACTGCATCTGCATCTGCATGTTCAAATGGTGTTACGATGTAATCCAGATCGTAACACAATTTTATATTTTTCTCTGTTCTTCTTGTTTGTTCGTACCTTCGATAGATAATGGTAAGGATAAGTAGATATTTGTTACGACGGGTGGCCAGATATTATAAATAAATAAGACGACCAGACTATTTTATGTATCGTGTATTCAGCCATTGCATGACGAGCAATCGGAGTCGGTGACAAGACAACAGGATCCGGAAATACCACAGATAATATATATTTTATAAAGACTGATACACATACGTAACATCTCTCTTATTAAGAAAAGAAAATGGAATCATTACGTGGAACATGGTACGTAAGTATACTCTTTTTTTTTTTTTTTTTTTTTAACATTAACAAAATTCTTATATACTAGTAGACTAAGTGGAACGGAACATCTCTAAGAAGTGACAAGTTGACTTGACTGACATTTACATTGCGACAGTTCTGACAGTGACGTCTATCAAATTGACTTAACTAAGTTTTGACAGCTACTAACAAAACAAAATTAGGTTTGACAATGCTTGTACAACAAACAATACATTTAGTATATTAAATTAAAACTAAGTACAAATTAAGAACTTAATCTAGACCAATTTTCAAAATCTTCGGGGCTTTATTATTGCTCTACCGAATGAAGAATAAGTTGTGTGTTGAGTTTGTTTATTTGGTGTATGTGATGTGTTTGTTTTTGTTTCAGATTCTTGGACAGGATTACTTGTACAAGGAGATTGATAATTAGATGGAGATGACGACGGCAGTATATTGGAAGGCGACGGTGGATCAGTGTCAAGTGGAACTGATGGGGATTGAAGTGAACTTCTTCTACTAGGAGCGGACTCAGTTGGTGAATGTTTTGGCTGTAGGATATGTTGGCGATTACGGCGAAAAGTACCTTCCGGGGAGACAATAGTATATGATCTAGGCTGTGGACCTATGTCTGACACAGTACCAGGTGTCCAAATACTGTCTGGCTGTTTCTGGAAGTAAATTTTATCACCAATGTTTAGGGAAGACAACGGTTTAGTATGTTTATTATAATAAATCTGTGATTTGTTCACTTTTATTTGAGTTTTATTTGTTAGAGACCTGTAGTTAGGTATTTTAGGTTTCAGAGTTTGTTCTAAGACTGGAAGTTTAGTTCTGAGTGTCCTGGACATTAGTAATTGGGCAGGCGAATACATATTTTCTTTAGGTGTATTCCTATACTGTAATAATCCTAGATGAGGGTCTGTATTATCAGTAAGACATTTCTTTAATATGTTTTTAACCGTGGCTATGGTTCTTTCTACAAGACCATTAGACCGTGGATAATAGGGACTTGATGTAATATGTTGTATTTGCCAATCTAAAGCAAAATGATTAAACTCTTTTGAGTTAAATGGGGGACCATTGTCTGAAATTAGAATGTTGGGTATTCCATGTCTGGAAAATATAGACTTTAGGTGACTAATGACAATTTTACTAGTAGAACCACCTGCTAGCTTTACAAGCTCGACATATTGGGAAAAATAATCTACGACTATGACATACTTGTTTGAATTGAAATCAAATAGATCAACTCCGACTTTATTCCAAGGGATTGGTTTTACCTCATGGGGCTGTAGTGACTCTTTGGAATTGCTGCGTCTGTTAGTGAGACAGTTATGACAATTATTAACATATTTTTCTATATCAGAGTACATATTGGGCCAGTATACTAGATTTCTTGCCAATCTTTGGCAACTATGAATACCTTGGTGACCTTCATGTATCTGTTTCAAAATGTCTTTTCTCATGGCTACTGGTATAATGACACTGTTGTTTTTGAAGACAATACCATTAATTATATGTATATCGGTTTTTAAAGGAAAATAAGGCCTAAGTATGTCTGGAAGCAATTTTTTATGTTCAGGCCAACCTGTTATGCAATATTTACTTAAGAGTGACAATTCATTGTCTTGGGAAGTCTGTTCTTGAATAGATTTAAGTTTATTTGGACTAACTGACAGTGATCTAATGACTAAATTGACATGTAAATCTAGATCAGAATCTAGATCATGTAATGACTGTTCTGGTAAAGCTGCTCTAGACAGAGTATCAGCTACATAAAGATATTTACCTGGTTTGTAAGTTACGTTCAGGTCATATGGTTGTAATCTTAGCATTATTCTTTGAAGACGGGGTGGAATGTTATAAATTGGTTTTTTATACAGCGATACTATTGGTTTGTGATCTGTTTCAACTAAAGTGTGGCGACCATAGACATATTGGTGAAACTTTGTACAACCAAATAGGATTGCTAACAGCTCTTTCTCAATCTGAGAGTATGACTGTTGACATGAGCTTAATGAAGCTGAAGCATATGCTATGGGGTGTTTATCATGGCAAATCACTGCACCCATGGCATCTTTAGACGAATCAACTGACAGTGTAATTGGTTTATTTTGATCATAATATGTCAAGACAGGGGCTTTTGTTATACATTCCTTTAATTCATTAAATTCTACATTATGTCTCTCTTGCCAAGACCATTCATTATCTTTAGACAGAAGTGTTCTTAAATTAGAAGTTTTATCTGACAAATTCTCTATGTATGAGCCTAAGTATGTAACCATACCTAAAAACCTTTGTAATTCTGTGACATTTGTTGGTGGTGGCATACTGCAAATGGCTTTCACTTTGTTTTCATCAACTCTCACACCATCTTTAGAAAAGATGTGTCCTAGGTACTTGACTTCACTTTTACATATATTAGACTTGTCTTTATTAAATTTTATTCCTATTTCTCTAGCTCTATCTAAGACTTGTTTTAACCTAAAATCATGTTCTTGTTTAGTTTGACCGTAAATTAGGAAATCATCCATCATGATTTTGACTCCTGGAATATCACTGAATCTATTTGTCATGATGGAATGAAACAGTTCTGGGGCTGCATTTATCCCGAAGGGAAGTCTTAGGAATCTATATCTACCTTGAGGTGTGATGAATGTACATAGTTTTGAGGAAGCTTCATCTAACTTTAGCATATAAAAACCTTTGTTTGCATCTAGGGTAGTGAAATATTGTGAACCAGAGAGGCTGGATTTAATTTCATCAATAATTGGAAATTGATAATGAGGACGCATAATGGCTTTATTAAGTTTTCTTGGATCAATGCACAGGCGTAGTTTACCATTTTTCTTTGATGCAATTACAATTGAGCTTACCCATTCAGTAGGTTCCTCGACTTTGACTATAATTTGATTTTTTTTTAACATGGCTAATTCTTCTTTTAATTGTTCTAAGAGACTGAATGGAATTCTACGACAGGCATCTATAGACGGTACAGCATCAGGCTTCATTGACAAATGACATTCATAATCTTTAAGACAACCTATTCCTGAGAAGAGATCTTTATATTTGTCAAGCTGTGATACATTGAGTGACTCATGAAATTGGACATTATGGACTCTTTTAACTAATTTTAAATTCTCACAACTGTTGCGACCAATAATATTCCTACAGGGTATATCTATAATGTGGAAATTAACATTGTATAGTTTGTTGTTATGTGTGACAGACAGAATGCATTGACCTACAGTCGGTAATACTTCACCGCTAAAGGTTGATAGTTTGTGACTACTTTTCTTTAAACTACTCAATGGCAAATTAAGTTTTTTATAAGAGTTAAATGATAAAATGTTAGTGTCAGCACCTGTATCAAGTAAAAAGTCTACATTCTTACTATTTATGGACAAAGTTGTATGATAAGGGTTTTTTTTGCTGACAGAAATCTCATTAGTGAAAAGACTATTTAGAAAATAAGTATCAGTACCCGTACTTTCTTCTTCTTCTTCTATGGATCTCACATGTTTGCTGCGGCAACACTTGGCAAAGTGATTGGGCTTGTGGCAGTTGTTACAGATGACTCCTATGGCTGGACATTTTGTTCGGTGAACTTGACCACATCTGGAACAATTCTTGGTTGACTGTTTGGATTGAGGTTCTTGACTGGACGATGCTTTACTTGATTGACGACTTTGACTTGTTTGAGACTGATGACTTTGACTTTCTTGACGGCTATGACTTCTTTGACGACTGTGACTTCTTTGACTGTGACTTTTTTGATTGCGACTCTCTTGACTACGATGTGTTTGGCGACTGTGATGCGATTGACGACTGGCAACGACACTTACTTCTTGGCTTGATAAAGCTTTAGCCTGTAACCTAGTATTTCTTAGTGTTTTAGCGAGACTGACGGCGGCATCAAATGTTGATGGTTTCTCGATCAGGATACGTTCTCTGATGTACGAGCAAGATGAATTTAAGTTCCATGAGAATATGTCCTTTACTATATCATCGGCAAGACCTTCAAAATTGCATTGGATACTTAGATTCTTGAGATCCGTGGCATATGTCTCAATTTCTTCATCTGGACCTTGTTTTCTGTTGAACAGCTTATGTCTTTCGACGGAAATATTGACACGTGGTGTGAAGTAGTCTTCAAATTTGGCGAGTAAATCCTTATAGGTGATCTTGTCAATTTGTATGTTAAACGAGTAAAATATCTGAAGAGCGTCTGGGCCTATGATTTGTAGTAAAATGGCTACCTTTCGTTTGTCTGGTTGTTCTTCCAAATTGTTGGCTATCATGTAAATCTCTAGACTTGTGTTGAAATTTCTCCAAGCCAATGGCATGTTCGAGTTGTTGATATCTAAGCTGAAATTACTCGGCGGCAGGGGATAACTTGTATTATTTGCGTTTTTATTTTCCGGCATTTTAGGGCTGGACCACGCGGCGACGTTTTACTCGAAATTTTTTTTTTTTTTTTTTTTTTTTTTTTTTGACTGTTTGCGGCACTTACTTTTGTGGTTTTTTGTGACTTCTTTTTCTTCTGTATCTTCTGACACCATGTTACGACGGGTGGCCAGATATTATAAATAAATAAGACGACCAGACTATTTTATGTATCGTGTATTCAGCCATTGCATGACGAGCAATCGGAGTCGGTGACAAGACAACAGGATCCGGAAATACCACAGATAATATATATTTTATAAAGACTGATACACATACGTAACAATATTGAATAGTTTCAGAATAGGAATCGGCTACCTCCAGATTTCTGAGGGCAAAGGACGAAATTTAGGTTTAAGTCTTAGTAATCAAATCGTATGTGAACTATGTGGGGGTCGGCTTCCAGTCTAATCGGATGTAACTGAATACCATTATTTTAAATGGATCGATTGCCTATCTGACCTCCACAACCCAGTAACTAGGTAATACGATACCTCTTGGTAAAACTGGTTGTCAGACTTTCGGGCTTCTGACAACCCGCAACGACTATCAAAGATCCTCGACTGACAGCCGGGACCAACACAATCGGTGCCTATAATATAAATATTATAGGCACCGATTTGTTGTGGACTCGGCTCATTTGGTTCTTTTTCCTTTTGGTTTTTTTTTTATGTTGTTACCAAAACAAAAACCAATACCAATTAAAAAAAAACCAATAAAACCAACCAAAACCAACAAAAACCAATTTAAAATATATATTTTAAATTGGTCGTTAAAATGATTATTTTCTGTATTATTCTTTATGAAAATGTATGTAGACACACAGATTTCGATATTGGTGTATGGGTAGCAGGTTATATCCCTAAGCTGTCTTGGTTTGGACGTGAGGTGTCGTAGTACGCTCCCCACGTACGAGTTAATCCTCAAATGTTCTATATTCATCTCAGTATATCATGAGTTTCGGTGGAAGAGATTAGCCTATACTGTGTTCCATTAATAATTTCGACTTCAGAAACCAGTTTCACATTATATTTGTCTAGTTTTTTTGGAGTTTTTACAACAAGGATCTTTATAATATACCTATTAATGATTGCCGGATAGTTTATTGTGTGTATAAGTAATTCGCATCGTCATGTATGTGGAGCTTATGTACAGAATTAACGATATGTTAACGAGTTGTCAGCAGATCGTTCTATGCACAGACCGTGTGGCTGGCGGTGGCGGTGCGCTAACATTACCGTCTGTCCGGTCGTTATTGATTCCGTGTCATGCACTAATTTTAGAAAAATCTATGTTATAAATTATAGATTCGACACCGTCGTCGGGGCCAGTTCTATTGCTTTGTATGTTTTATAATATACAGATACTGTATTTATTATTTAGGACAGTAGAAGTATCAAGTTTGCTGTGTATAAATTTATCGCAAATATCATGCCACGTTTATCTTTTGAGTTCCATTCGCGCTTCTTCCTGCATATTTTTAAGAGCCGTCAATTTGCCCGAGAATTTCTGGAAATGTGAGCACATTTCAATAAAGTTAATTGTGGATGCGTTTACTAGGAATCAAACAAAGACTTCTCCTAGTACAATTAGAGAGGATTACACTTTGTTTTGGAATGTTTTCATGATTGACGTGTTAAAAACACAAATGAGATGGGGAGCACTTTGTACTTGTCCAAATATTGACGTAAAACACCTTTGATTTTTTAATTAACCTTAAGCGTTTGTTATTGTATCTTATTATTCACACGGGGTAAACTAAATACTGATTATGATTAATATAAAAACTTTTATGATCTGAAACCATAATAAAATTCCAGAGCAGATCTTCGATGTCTTTTCTATGACGAGATTCTAGTACAATCAGAGAGGATTACACTTTGCTTTGGAATGTTCATATAATTGACGTGTTAAAAACACAAATTGAAATTGAGAACACTATTTGTCCTTGTCCAAATATTGACGTAAAACACCTTTGATTTTTTAATTAACCTTAAGCGTTTGTTATTGTATCTGATTATTCACACCGGGTAAACTAAATACTGATTATATATGTAAAAAAAAACTTTTATGATCAGATGCCATAATTAATAAAATTCCATAGCAGGTCCTCGATGTCTTGTTCTCGAAATAATAGTAAACGTCCTAATTGCGGTCCGTTGACAGCTTGACGTAATCTATGATGAGTTGATTGATTGATAGTTACAACATCATTTCAGTTAGTACTTAGTAGGTATGTATTGTTTTGTTTATGCTGGTGTATGCTGCAACCGAACTTCATGCAGTATGGACGCTTTACATCACTCAGGGAAAGAGGCAAAGTTATATCCTCAGTCAGGATGAGTCAAGTGGACAGGTACTTGAGATGCTATTAGGTACTCGTTCATTCAAGAGCGTGAGATCTTCTGTAGTAGCCATAGGTAATAAATAACATAATGAGTATGCGTAGGTTTTATTTAACACGTTCTATATTATAGCAACGACATATACCTACTAGTTGTGGTTTATTGCATGATTATAAGTTTCCGTTGTTCCCACGCCAGGCAAAAACTATTAACTGTGATTCGTCCCAGATCACGGGCTACTTTTTTTAACCAACTTCCTTTTAATTTGGTTTGCAAAAGTCCATTACAGACGTCACGGTGGGCGTGAGTAACCATGTGTTTATCATTATCGTTTTATTCGTCATCCTCCGACATCCATATCGTGAATTCCAAAGAGTGATTTGGGAGGGCAGAGCTGATTATTAATGTTATTTTAGTCTTGTCCCCCCAAAACTTCCTAGTAGGTACTTATACTTGGATGTCCCCTATGTGAATTTCTGGAATCTCCAATAATACATGACACACATTCACATCACACAATACTTAAATTCTTAGATAAATTATGTAGGTATGTAAAACCGTTCCTGAAAGAATTCAGAGCAAGAGCGAAAAGAGTGCAGTATAAATCGTGTCACGATTGAAAGTGCAGAATGTATAATTCAAGAACCCTGGCCACTGGCACTGTGCTAATGGCGCGAGCTTGCAGAAATAAATGATGGCGTATTTGAACTAGAATCTTTCAGTTTTCCAGATGGGACTTTATTATCGATTTTTGGTACTGCATCAGCGTCTGTGAGATTTCAATGTTCGTCAACGTGGTTACGAAGTTTAAACTGCTTGACATTTTTATGATCTTGCCAACTGCATCCATTGACGATGATCAATCCTGCTTTATCCGAATCCTAACTAATATCACACTAATAATAAAGGCGAAATTTTGTGAGTGTGTGTTTGTATGTTTGTTTGTTACTTCTTCACGCTCAAACGGCTGGACCGATTTGGATGAAATTTGGTATGTAGATAGCTTATACCCTGGATTAACACATAGGCTACTTTTTATCCCGGTCTACGCAAGTGAGCTAGTTATACCTAAATGCGAAAGCGACTTTGTTTGTTACACTTGGATGAAATTTGGCACCTGGGTAGACCATGACCTGCGTTAGGACATAGGATAATTTTTATCCCGATAGTAGGTACCTACATTTCCGTGGGATAATTGCCGACCTCCACGCGGGTGAAGCCGCGGGCAAAAGGTAGAAATATTATAAATGTGAGTTTGTATGTTTCAATTTTTGTTACTCAATCACGAAAAACAGTTGAACGGATTTGGATGAAATTTTGCAGACAGGGACACCGTGACCTGGGTTAGGACATAGGATACTTTTTATCCTGGTAGTACTTTCCCGTCGGCTAACCTTCTGCATCCACGCGGGCAATAATGGTCATGCTTGAGATTTTTAACCGACTTCAAAAAGGAGGAGGTTCTCAATTCGTCGGAACCTTTTTTTTTTATGTATGTTCCCCGATTACTCGAAGATGGCTGGACCGATTTGGATTTTTTTTTTTTATTCGAGAGGGTATACATCACAGTTGGTCCCATATAAAATTGATTAACTTTGCTTCGGTAGTTTTTGAGTTAGCTTCAATAATACGTATTTTTTCCCCACTTTTATATGGATGATGTTCTAGTTTGTTTTGCAGATAGTGGTATTAGAATTTGTGTGGGGTAGGTACACAACTAAAAAGTGAAAAATAAAAACTTTTTTTACAAAAAAATATAACCGACTTCCAAAAACAACACTACAAAGTGAAAAATAACTTTAATTTCGGAAGTCGGTGGCAAAAAACGAAAATACATTTAACACCAACACCGACACCGACTTCCGAAATTAAAGTTATTTTTCACTTTGTAGTGTTGTTTTTGGAAGTCGGTTGTATTTTTTTTGTAAAAAAGTTTTTTAGTCAATATCAACAGATTTGTGCATGTTTTCTCACAAAATTATTTACCAAATCTGCATATTTTACGGTAGCTGACGCTCTGGGTCGGACTGTTAGGAATAACAAAGCATCCCATTTCGCCGGATGCCTCAAGCTGTCAGGTAATTAGCGATTAAATATTACAAAATTTTAAATCTCTCCCCGGTTCTGGTGACCTACTTCTACGGGTACGCTGTACCGTTACCTGTCATGTCATTTTGACGTCTACGGTGGGGGGGACCAATATGGGACCCTCGACTATCTATAAGGTCAGAACATAGAATTTCCAAAGATATGGACAGTAATGCACACTTTCTAATTTTAATTGCCATTGAATTTAAATAATTATCGTTAAATACATTAAGTATATTTAGTTAAAACGTTGAGTTCAAAACTTCAGACGTTATTTTTATCTTAACTGATAAATGTCATGTAGGTTACATTACCTGTTTGAAGTTTTGAACTCATACACATAACACAGTTTTAGTGTAAAAACCTAGTAGTACTTATCAAAATGAGCAACGTAACGTTTGTCTGAATGTTCATCATTGTAAGTAATCACAAAGGCGTGTGATTCTGTCTTTAGATGTTTCGATTCGAGGATCAAATCTCCATCCAAGAAGTTAATGAGTTTTTGTCTAGTCGCTCCTGGTTGTTGTACAGCTTCGGCAGATTTTAATTAAACTTTAAAGTTTCTAACTTCAGAGCAACCTGTTCGGTACTTTTTTATTGATAAACTCGCTCCCGCTTCATCTGATAATAAGCGAAAACACGGTAACCGCTCCGGGGCATATTGCTACCGCAGCCGCTAGTCCCAAGAATAAAAATAAACCTCAATGAACGAAACGTGGGAATGAAAAAATATGTTTTACATACAAAGTTACAATTACATATCACGAGCAAGCATAAAAGCTACGTATTATGTCATTGTTATTTATTCAACAATGCACCTATGAAATATGTTTTTCCTTAAGATTTTTACATATTTTGATAATACCAATTTGTCCGTAGAGTTGTTAGACTTATCTGATAATTTGTGTTGTGTTCGAGGTCGGCCGGTGTTCAACTCAAATTATCGTTATTGTGGTGTTTGATCACGCGAGGCCTGATTCGACGATATGGTGGCGAGGGAAAGTGCGAACACATCTGTTATATGCTGGGTTTAGCGATCCATCGTATTCAGCCGGGTTGAAATCAATAAATCGTTCTCTTGTTGAGCGCCATTATTCGCCCGCTAATAAAGTTCAATCGATACTTCATTTTATATTTATCACTGACTAATATAACAAGCTTTTAACTTTGCAGTATTCTCGGCAAAAGTTCTACTTTGTCTTAATGTTAATGTTACATCCGTCCTTCTACCTGAGTTTCCCTTTTGAACACGAATCTTCTATAATATTGACTTAAAAGTAACTTTGTCTGCAGGATCCCAAAATACGTAATGTAGTGCTGATTGGGTCTCAAGGATCTCTAGAGGAAAAAACTGTCACCGTGTGTCATGGCGCCGACTTCGTCAATGTTATGTTCATCAATTTCTGCTGCACTAGAAGGGAAATTGCACAGGTGAGCAGCTAACTAACTAACTAACATAGCTAATACATTAAAACCCACCGCTAAGGGGCGGGGGGGCTGGTGCTGGGCTATTAACACTTCAATCAGCAGATTGGTTTGAATCGGTCATGTTTCTACGTGGTATTATGACTACAGCCCCGATGTAATTGTTCAGCTCTTTACCGTCATTCCTAAGCAGAACTAACTCAAAGAGTCAACTGAAAACCAACTTTTGCGTTTTTTTTTTTTTCAATTTATTCAAAGCAGCAAACAGTATTTCGTTAACGCAGTTTGATGGAAAGTCGTGATGAGTGTTAACACAACATGGGAAAACGCCATTGGAATAACAAATAGGTGCACGTAGACGACTTGCTCGTAAAGGTGTCCACATAATAGTGCGGATTTCACGTTGTCTGATACCAGTGCCCAGCGGAGCGGACCGAATCCGTATCGTAGGCGTAGGTAACACTCCGGTGCCGGATGAAAACTTTTCTCTATTGCTTTATGTTCGTCGATGCTGAATGTCTGTTGTGCTGCACTCGCGTAGTTATTGGCATACTTTGCAGTTTGCACCAATTCCGTGATTGAATTCAATTTCATTAGTTGCAAGAGCTACAGACAGTTTCATGTGTGACTGTGAGCAACCTTTTTGTTCGGATTAAATGGACTGAGTGCGGCTTCGGTCTAATTTACAAGCTTCACGTGTTCGAGATTTTATCAAGTCAACACAAATAGAAAACAATTCATCTGAATTACAAAAATAACCCCAGAGCCTTTTTCGCTCAATAAGAACTCAACCGGTAAACGAGTGGATCATAACCGGATAAACCACATGTAAGAGATGATGAAAAATAAGTTTGGCTATGTATATCTTGCGTCAAACAAAGACATCTTTGAAGATAATATAGTGGATGTAGACTTCTGATTTTAATAGAGTATTAGAAAGCTTCCGGCACATTATGCAAGATCTTTCCAGAAGGTTGTGAAAGATCTCTTCGTCCGATGTTCCTCAAACTTTTGCTGCTTGGCAATTGTTAATGGAAAAGCGAAATTATTTATTATTATTTCAGATCAATAAAGGAAACTTGGTAATTGTAGAGATGAACCTTTTGACGTGACGTGTTATTCACTTTGGTGTAAGCTCTTCGGCTTACGGCTTTACACAAGGAGGAGCGACAATCTAGAGAAGGTTGTGGGAATCTGTTTGATGCAGCCAGTGGTTGTGAGGATTCTTGGAGAGGCCTTTATCAAGCAGTGGACGTCTTTTGGCTAAGGTGATGTTTCGTCAAGACAACACGCATTCAGAAGACCGTAGAATAATAGGATTCAAAACCGACTAAATTATTGATGGTTGTAATATGAGACGTTATAGCTATGTAACTACCAAGGATTTGATGTTTATTATATTCTTGAATGCTTCAGGAAATGCTAATGTTCGTACTCAGTAATAAACATAGACTGCGCTAGTCATTTAGTCTCTGCAAGTAAATTATGTAACTACACTGTAACTGATACGTATAATAAATAACTCAGCCAGTCAGCTATGAAAACCATATTATTAATAGTTATATGTAGGTATAAGATATACAGCTGCACCAAATAACATAGCCAAGACACGGCTGTAATACTGCCTATGAAAATGTGGAATCCAGCAGACAATTCCTAGTGCCAGAAGCTTGGTCCCTTACTTTTTTTTCTCTCCAATCACAATACAATGCCGACAATGATTAAACTGAAATGTTCCATTTTTAATAATAGGTCTTTACCTATGAAATTGCCGTTTTGTATGAAAAAATTTAAACGAATTTTTTTCATGCATTTTTTATTTGTATTAATCGAAGTAATCACCCATGCAATCAATGCATCTTTGCCAACGTAGTGGCAGTTTATTGATGCCCTTCTTAAAGAAATCAGCTGGACGGGAGGCAGCAAATTCTTCAAAGGCATTTTGTACTGCCTCTCGGGTATTGAATTTTTTTCCCGCTAAGAAGTTATCCAAATTCTGGAAAAAGTAGTAGTCTGTAGGCGCAAGGTCTGGTGAGTAGGGCGGATGACGGAGAGCTTCCAACCCCAGTTCTTGCAACTTGGAGACCGTCTGCTGTGCAGTATGAGGTCGCGCGTTGTTGTGCAGGTTCAGCGGAGACGAGCGATTGACCAATGCTGGTTGGAGATGTGCCAGCTTCTCCATCATTGTGATCAGTTCTTCACAGTACACATCTGAAGTAATGCTCACCCCGTTTGGTAAGAAGCTGTGATGAATCACACCGGCGCTAGACCACCAAACAGTGACCATCACTTTTCTAGGGGTAAGTTTTCGTTTAGGGCATTGTTTAGGTGCTGAATCAGGATCCAACCAACTTGCTGAGCGCTTGCGGTTATCAAACAGAATCCATTTTTCATCGCAGGTAACAATGCGGATCAAAATTCCTTCATTTGTGTGTCTGTTGAGCAGTGCAAGGCACGTCTCGACGCGTACTTCGCGCTGGCGATCATTGAGTTCGTGGGGCACCCATTTGTCAAGCTTTTTTACCTTGCCAATTTGACGCAAATGGACCAATATTGTTTTGACGCTAACGTCGAAAGCTGCTGCTAATTCAGCCGTAGATTGTGTATCATCAGCTTCCACAATCGCCTTTAATTCGTCATTGTCGACCAAAGTCTTCGGACGACCGCGAGGTTCATTTTTCAGGTCGAAATTTCCAGAACGGAAGCGAGCAAACCAATAACAAGTGGTGCGTTGGTTTGTAGTGTTAGCTCCGTAAACGTCGTTGATGTTGCGTGCCGCTTGTGCCGCGTTGCTGCCACGACGGTACTCATATTCCATAATTACTCGAATTTTTAACGTATCCATGATGACGAAAAAGATTGAAATGCGATGAAAATGTAACACTAATCAATAAACAAATGACTACTTTTGGAAAAAAATCCATGTTTTTAAAATAAAATTAATTTGAAATTAGAATTCTTAGCCAAACAAAAATTATTTTGATTTGAAATGGCCAGTACTGCAGAACGGCAATTTCATAGGTAAAGACCTAATAAAACGAGGCCGAACACAATCATGGTCCATCATATTAAAAGTGTTGTTCACGGATATTATTTTGAATAAGTGATGTCTCCGTGACAGCATTTCGTGGTGTCAGTGATAAATGTGCACAGTCGTGTGTTTAGTGATGGGGCAGACGACGAGAATACGCGTAGTGATGATGTCGGATGCCACGATAATAATATGACTACAGATCCGCCGGGGTCAAGGCTTCCGCGAATAAGCACGAACGCTGCTCTTATTTATAGGTCTTTTTTTGACAAACATTGTGTCTGCTTAAAATGTAAAACATCGTGACGTCTCTCAAATTGGGTTAATCGGTTAATGTGTGAGCTTTCGGCTAATTAAGAGGACACTCAGTTGTACATAGTATTTAAAATGAATAAATTATTTTATGATATGTTTCGCGTGTAGTTTATTGTTAGAGTTTATAT
Source organism: Cosmia pyralina (assembly GCA_946251885.1). Classification (NCBI taxonomy): domain Eukaryota; kingdom Metazoa; phylum Arthropoda; class Insecta; order Lepidoptera; family Noctuidae; genus Cosmia; species Cosmia pyralina. Next base: position 23,520,087 of record OX276346.1, read on the forward strand.
TAACTGTAATTTCAATAGATTAATATCATGAATGTTATATACCATTACATTCTACAAGCAAATGTTTGTTAAAAGACTGCTGTAGTACTGTTTAACAATACGTATTGACTCGAATGTCTACCCTTCGTGTGTAAATAAGACAAGTGTTGAATGTTTTGACAAAATCATTAAAATTGTCCCTTACCTTAAAAGCACTTAGGTGACTCCGTCAATTTTGATGTCATGTTTATTTGCTGTCATAGCTACTTACATTTTATCATGAGATGCGTCTCATGCCCTGTACCCTGCCGACATATAACAGCTTTTAAATTTACGACTACTTACTTAATGTAGCATCTCAAGTCGATGTATGGTTCTCCTTTACCAATAGACGATATTTTATTCCGTAAAGTAGCATCTAATGTTCTTGAATTAATCGTTAATGGTTTCTTTAATTGACGATAACGACTGGAGTTATTTACGGTGATACTGATGTCTTGAGTAACTTTACAAGATAAAAGTTCAGCCGACTTTTACGTTAACTTTCTTTGATTTTACTCGTCTGGATACGGTTGGTAATGTAATTTGGTATTGTTGGCAGCAATGGACCGAGGGGTTGTTTACGCTGGCATATAACCTGAGCCAGCTCAACAATCCAACAATCAAGTTCCTCGAGAAGCTACACACCAAGATCGCGCTCAAAGCTGACAAGTCGGGGAAAATTCTCGTCAAAAAGTAAGTCTCTACGTCTTTCTACGTTATCCAACATATTTATAGTTTTTTTAACGTTTAGTGATAAGAACTGTTTTATTTTACAACTTGGTATGGCTTCTTTTATCTTTCTCCGGCATTTAATGGGTTGTAACGGGTCAATAAATACCATTAAGACTTTCAGAGCGAAGTATTAAAGGATTAGAGAACAATAGGAAGTTTAATGAGATTGAGATGTTTAAGAGCGCGGGTAACATTTGTTGACCTCAATCGGCGTTTGAAATACATCATCATCAACATAGCCTTTTCTATGTTGGGGTCGACTTCCAGTCGAACTGGATGCAGCTGAATACCAGTATTTTACATGGAGCGACTGCCTTTCTGACCTCCACAAGCCAGTTATTAAGTAATACGATACCCCTTGGCAAGACTGGTTGTCAGACTTTCGGGCTTCTGACGACCCGTAACGAGTGTCAAAGATCCACGAATAACGGCTTAACATGCTTTCCGAAGCACGGCGAGGTCTTGATATGTAAAGATGGGCACCCATCCATGAATTACATTAAGGTAAACTATTTAGTTTAATGATAACGATGAAATGAACAGTTAGCAATATACTAACCCTGTGACTTTTATGACTTGCGCGAAGATAAACAGCTGATTTAATGTTATGTTCTGCTCAAGACGGACTTGCAATAAATTATAACTGTTGCTATTAAATAATCGCTTCTTAATATGCAATGTTGTAAATCATGACTGAAGTTATTGGACACAGTGATGGATGAATTTGATTATCTATGTATTTGCTTCGCGTAAACTTCAATGTTGAGATTGTTCAGTGGTTGCTATTTTCCTCGAGAAATATTGTCCCTCGTTGCGATTGAGATTCCGTATAAAGGGTGCATCAGAAAGGTGTAGTCAAATTTAGGGGTGTGGTTGGGACCATCAAACTGAACAACTTTCTCTATGGGACCAACATCGTAATCGAGAAAAAAATATCAGCTGTCGCGTACAAGACTTCAATACCTACTCAACCTAAATGTATGAAACAGCTGATTATTTTTTCTGGATTACGATGTTGGTCCCATGGAGAAAGTTGTTCAGTTTGATGATCAGTACCACAACCATAGATACACCCTGTATAAAACTGTATAGCACTGTTCAGTTTTCGTTTATTAACAGAAACAGTCTTTTGTTTGAGTTCGATTTCCTTGTTTCTGGTTGTCAGGTAATGTTAGTGATAGTTGCGCTATCTGTCATTGTCATCTACCACACGACTACACGAGAGGTTCATGGTTCATTGGACTGTGTTGAGTACAAACCTTCGTCAATCTACCGTTGACATCCGGTGACAAACTTATCGGATGTTAATATATTTACCCAAAACTCAGTTACGTGTTTCACAGATCTTAACTTCTGTTTACGATGTTTACGTCCAGCGTCTACCCGGAGTTAAGGAGGATGCGCTGTGGTAGCCCGCGAAATTCAAATTTTCTTGCGTTTTATGCAATTCGCAGGTCCGTGTCAGGTTGTGTCTTGATCAAAATATGATACGCGGGAATAAAACATATCATCATTCTCCTGCCCTTATCCCAATCTATTTGGGGTCGGCGCAACATGTCCTTTTTTTCCATACTTCTCTATTATTCGTCATCTCGGTAGTCACCCCCTTTCTAGCTATGTCATCTTTCACACAATCCATCCATCGTTTCTTTGGTCTTCCCCTACTCTTATAGCCATCGACATTCATACTCAAAACTTTCCTCACGACATTTTCCTCACTCCTCCGCATCACATGCCCATACCATGACAGCCGATTTCCGCACAACTTTTCAGTCACCGGTGCCACTTTTAGACTTCCTCTTATGTACTCATTTCTTATTCTATCCATACGTGTAACACCACACATCCCTCTTAGCATTCTCATCTCAGCTGCATGCAACTGCTTTTTCAACATGCAAAACATATGTATTTATATAATTTTAACCATGATAATCATTAATACATCTCTATAAGTTAGAATTCGTGCAGAGTCGTTAGATTTTGTTCGTTCGACGAATCTGCACGTAATCTAACTTAGAGAGATGTATTGATGATTTTCATGGTTAAAGTTATATAACTACATATGTTTTATTCCCGCGTATCATATTTTGATCAAGATACAACCTGACACGGACCTGCGAATTGCAAAAAAACCCGCAAAAAATTGAATTTCGCGGGCTACTACAGCGCATCCCCCTTAAGGAAAATACATGAGCGCGTTTTCTTCATTTCTTCCTGTAGTCATGCATTACGGGGTTGATGAGATTTGACGATAGTTGTGTGTGCAATTGTCACCATAAAATGTATTTGTCGAACAGGATGATATTTTGTTGTTATAGTGCATTTGAACGAAGCAATACAATCAATGACGGCGTCAATAGTCTTTACGAGTAAATATGTGATTGTGAGTAAATACATGACTCATTGAACTGTGAGTTTTCCAGTTTTCCGTTTTGATGTTGTTTGCACCCTAAAGTGTAAAACGATCAGTGTTCTGTTCATGCATAAGAGACGCATGAAGGTTGTCGACAGCCTGTAGTCGGCGTCGTCGTAATATTGAACAAGTATTGTTTACGTCGGAGCGACGACGTGTTTACTTCTATTCTTTTACCGCACGTGTCGCCATGTACTTCGCAGCTATGTTACACAACTCTGTAGCACATTCTTGTGTGAATATTTTAACTTAAATAACTCCGGTCAGCTCTGCCGGTTATGATAATTTATCATAAATTTAAATTTTTAAATCTATGAATCTATTATCTATCTAGTTTGCCTTGAAACTTGTAAAAACTTCTTTTGATTTTTTACATGCTTTCTGTATCGTTCTTAAACTAGCTTTTGCCAGCGGTTTCGCCCGTGTGTATGTCGGAAATAATCCCACGGGAACCGTAAACTTTTTCGGGATAAAAAGTAGCCTACGTGCTGTTCCAGAATATCTATCTCTGTGCCAAATTTCATCCAGATTCGTTGAGCCGTTCTGGCGTAATTGAGTAACAAACATCCATCGATCCAAACTCTCACATTTATGATAGTAGTAAGATGCCATAACGCTAAGAAGTTAAGTTGTTGTAGTTATGAAGTTAAAATATGGGCCTTCGGAATATTATTTATTTTGTTAGTAGAAGAGATGTTGCCTTGGGAATTAATGAAAGGTGGTAACACCGGCTGATTGTTTTCTCGCTAAAACAATAGCTGCATTACATACGGTTCATTATAGATAACTAGCAACTGACAATCTGTTGAAATATCTCACAGGATATTTTCTGAAAACATGAGACTAGTCACTAGATTATATCTGATATTTTTTTTTTTTTACTTTTTGTCTACATGTGGCCAGCGTTGTGCGTTAATTATTACCAAAACTTGATTTTGTTAAACTTGTTATGTAGTTGTAAGCTCTAATGTAACTGTTTGTGTTCCTTTCAATAAAAAATAAAATAATCATCAAACCGTTCGGCTGACTGAGCGCTTTCAGCCATAAAACCGGAACTAAACAATACAGACGCACTCGGATACGCAAGATTTTTTAAACGCAGTTATTATACGATTCTTGCGTAATGCGATGACATACTGACTCGTAAGTTCACTAATGGCCTGTGTAGACGAACAAAGTTTTTATCATGTCAAGGGGCAACTGTCATTTGTAGTCGGAACATGTTGAGTAGAAACGAGCCACGTTTAGTGGGAGCTCGCACTTGACATTTTTACCATGGTAGGTAAATACCTATTGTTAGGTACATGGATCTATTGGCGCGTGGTCAAAATCAGAACTAACGCAGCCATCTTGTTTCTTAGGATTCCGTACCTCATTAGGGAAAAACGGAACCCTTATAGGATCACTTCGTTGTCCGTCTGTCAAGACCCTTTTTCTCAGGAATGCGTGGAGGTATCAAGACTACGATCTACTAGATCTAATAGGCTACGTAGACTCTACGGTTCTTTGGAGCTCTAAAAAAAATCAAGCTTCTAAGTCAACGCAATAAAAAAATAAGTCCATTTATGCTTCATATTTTGATACTCGCTAATAAATCAAAACCTATAGGGTACTTCCCGTTGACCTAGAGTCATGAAATTTGGCAAGAAGCAAGGTCTCACAACACAAGTAAAGGAAAAAGTCCTAAAATAACTGTTAATTTGTAGTATTATCATATACTTAGGTATTATATATTTTTACGTATCGTATTACCCAGTTAATGGGTTGTGGAGGTCAGATAGGCAGTCGCTCCATGTAAAATAATGGTATTCAGCTGCATCCGGTTAGACCGGAAGCCGACCCCAACATAGTTGGGAAAAGGCTAGGCAGATTGATTGATATTTTTTTTTACGATTACAAACTTACGTTTGCGAATTTGGAGTTGGAGAATTGCCCGTGATTTGTATCGATGTACGGGAGAACATGTTTTTAACTACAATATTAAGTTTGTTTGTGGGATTAACTCATCCCAACTACTAACCCTTCATTGTGCGTGGTCCGACAAGCACTTGGCCGGTTTTCTTCCTAAATACATTTCACAAAACAATCGCACAATAGCGTATACCAACAGCGCCACCTTGTCAACGTCATTCGAGCGCCAAAAGATTCTTGTTGCATTTATCTCAGGTTCAGCGAATTTTTTCGCGCACTGGATTTTCAACTCTCGGTATTGAGCCGAGCATTGAGAATCCAACAAAGCGCACCCCAGCGCGTCAAGAAAACACACTGATGGATTTTCAACTCTCGGCGCTAAGCAGAACGCGAAAAAAAAACTGCGATAAAATAATTTCCATGCGGACCTAGGCTTACTTATGTTTGTACCAAAGGATACTATTATAACTGTTTCAATGGAACAGGCAGTTTGATTTTTGCTCAGCGTGATTAGAATTGATTAATTTGTTTTACTGCTGCATCTTTAACCTTTCGAGATCTTTCGACTCCCAAAGAGCCCCAAACAACAAGGTTAAAAGTTGAAAAGGTCGGCAAAGCTTTAGAAACTCGCCTGAGGTTATGGGTATTCGTGGATTGATTGCCATTGCTTAGAAAGAAAATTGAAATGTTTAGGAAGCCCTAGGAAGACATACAGTAGCCTTATGGGTGATGTTCTTCAGAAAGGTCAGGTGCGTAATACTCGCAACCGGCGTGTGTGTATGACCAGATTTATGAACGTAAACGAGGCAAAAGGAGTATGTAAGGATCGTAGCAGGTGGCGTTCTGTAGTTTCTGCCTACCCCTATGGGAACAAGGCGTGAGTTTATATATGTATGTTTACTTCATCATCATAGTTGTTCTCGTCCAGGTTTTTCCCCGCGATTTTGACGATATCATCTGACAAACGTGTTTTCGGATGTCCTTGGTCTTTGATCTCACAGATTGAATCAAATCAAAATCATTTATTTGCATAAAATTTGGTGGGTAACGGGCAATGATAGTTGCACTACCACAAAGCGCGGCAGGACAAAACTTTGAAGCATTGCGTCTGTGGGGGGTTTCTTTGTGGCGTGACGTTCGTACTAATTAAGGAACACGAAGATAACCGAAGCGCATATCTTTTTTGGTTTACCTACCTATAGGTAGGGTTGCCATATACGTCCTGTATATACGGGACTGTCACCCTATTTGTATGACGGGGGACACGTATTGCTATTTGTCCCGTTTTCTTCAAAATACATTTTTTTACAGATAAAGAGCATTTCGATCAGCAGTCATGTCTGTGAATACGTATTCACATACCTAACAATTATACGATTCCCGCCCACAACGCAAATGTGGAGAGAATATTTTCTCTAATGGTAGCACAATAGTCAGACGAAAGAAATAGGTTGTCAATAGAAAATTCCAAGATATTAATTTTGATTTGTCATTATAAGTTTTAAAACGGCATGTACCCAATTTTATGATTAATATTAATAAAGAAAATAAATCATTAAAAAAATAAAATTTACTTCAAAATAATGACTGGGCGAAAAAAGATAAACCTCTTCCTGGATCTTCTTCTCAAGTAGTGTAGTTCTTTTGCCTTGTTTGAGTATCATTTAATATATGGTTGGTTCATTATTATAAATTTTGATTATTATAAGATAATAAATCATTAGCAGTATTATCAACCATCACCCACGTAGTTCAGATTTTTATTTAATTTTTTACAATTTTGTCCCGTATCAGTGCCAAACTATTATGGCAACCCTACCTATAGACAACTAGCTGACCTGTCAGACGTTGTCCTGTCAAAATTTCAATTTTGATTTTACGGCTGTTTTTTTGGGCTTTTCCTAATTTTATTTTATCCTAAACGAGAGGTAAAGCAGAGAAAAAACAAAAAAAAAAAAAAAACATATTGGTCAAGCCGTTTTTGAGTTTTAGCAAGAGTAACGAACAGCACTTGATTTTTATATAGAAGACTAGCTGACCCGTCAGAAGTTGGCTTGCAATTTTTTTTTTCTTTTAAACCACCCCATTAAAACGGAGAATAAAACAAAAAAAAATATCAAATTGGTTAAGCCGTTTTTGAGTTTTAGCGAGACTAACGGACTGCAATAGACTTTTATAATATAAGATTAACAACAAATTATTGAGTATTAAATTAAATTTAAATGATGTATTATGTTAAATTCAAGTTTTTAGCTTTAATAATTGTGTGGATAACGAACGAAAGGATCAAAATATTTTAATCAATATTTTTTGGTCATCTTTCGTTCAAAACTATTATTATAATAATTATAATGTTGTGTGTTTTTAATGCAGTATCGTGAAGCTGCTAGCACAGAACAAAGAAGATAAGAAACGCGTAGAGAAGGCGCTGAGTGAGTCGGGTCTACCAACAGGCAAGAATGACACCATCAGCCAGTCCAAGTTCCAGTTCGAAGACTTCTTCGCATTCTACAAGAACCTCACGCAAAGAACCGAAGTTCAGAAGATATTTAATACTCTGTAAGTTGTTCATATTTAACTTTAGCACTTCAAGAAGTTGTGCGGAATCGTCGGAACGAATGGAGGGAGGCCTTTGCCCAGCTGTGGGTGGGATAGTACGGACTAAAAAATCAATCTGCCTAGCCTTTTCCCAACTATGTTGGGGTCGGCTTCCAGTCTGAACGGACATGAAGCGACTGTCTATGTGACCTCCACAACCAAGTTACTGGTTAACAGGATACCCCTTGGTAAGACTGATTGTTAGACCCTTGGGCGTCAAAGATCAATGACAGCCGGGACCAACGGCTTACCGTGCTTTCCGAGGCACGGAGAGGTCTCGATATGTGGCGGACGGTCACCCATCCACGAACCAACCGCGGCAAGCGTAGCTTAACCTTCTATCGACCCGTGCGGCTGTTATTATTTAGCCACGAGCTCAAGTCGTCAACACAACTCTCTAAGACCTTTCTCTGTTGCCGTGGATTAATGTAGGTCTGTATGCCTACTAAAACTACAGATTATAATATGAAATCATACAAATGAGGTCATTAGCTGTTTATGAGTTATAACACATTAACAAACAGACGGACAAAAAGACGTTGCGTTTTAGAAATGTAAGAAAAATATTAAAATATATTAAATTTTTTTTTGCAAAATTATGATTTTGTTACAAATCCGTCATCGTGTCATTTATTATATTATGATAAGTAGATATTGGAATAGGTAGAGTATTGTTTAACCCTAAAAAAAGTTTTGATTCTTCGAAATAATAATTTGTTTCTAATGTATTCAAAGTCTAATATATAATTCGTGATTCTTGACGATCTCGGAATGAAAAGGTCATGATTATTATTCCGGTATTATCCACTCTATATTACTGTTTCCTTGAAGTTTAGGCAAATACTATTACTTATTCCGATCTCTGATGATAAGTATTTATGTAAAATCCCGAGCGACTTTGTGGTATTTCTACAGCTTGAGGAAAATTATTACTCAGATGTCCTACAAAACTACTTATTAGTTATCAGTGTGGATGATAATACGATGAGTTAGGGTGTCTACACACCAAAGCCGAGCTCATTGTCCGACTTGCAACGTTCTGAAACTAACACTAGCTTTGGTGTGTAGACACTTCTAAGGCTCTCCCCCATAGGCGCGTTATTATCGGTCGATAATATCGGATGCGTCATTGCAATATCTGTTTTCAGTTCATTTTGTATTAGGTAGGGCACATTTTGGCATTTTGTTACACACTGCTGCGATAATGACGACGCAATAGAAGTAGATATTCTGATATGAGTTCTTAGAACATTTTGTATCAGGACGCATATACGATCTTACACACACCTGCGATAATAACGTGCGTTTGTTACGTTAGTACTGGTGTCGGAGGATCCTCCCTTTTCAATAGAGGATGAGTGAACTTTACACCCTGTTCCTCATGCCTCTATAGTACTAAGTAGTAGTTAGTAACTTAATAATTTGGATTGTAGCGTAGGTTACACGCACACATTAGAAATATCGGACGATAAAAACGCAGCTGTGGCAAGGAATCGAGATGCATTATCGCAATAACGTATCCGATATTATCGATCGATAATAACGTGCCTGTGGGGTAGAGCCATACCCCCTAACACGTTGGTCCACCGCACCGGGAACGTCAACGAGAAAACAGATGACGGCGCCATAGTAAATGTACTGTCGCTGCTTCGGCGCCGTCATCTGTTTTATCGTTGACGTCCCGTTCCCGGTGCGGTGGACAAACAGTCTTAATTTTTTAAATAATTTTATTTTTTAAATTTATTTTTGTTATTAAACTTATTATTGTGTTTTTAGTTTAGTTGGTGATCTTCCTGTACGAGTCACAATAAATACTTTTTCTTTCTTTATTCATAAAAAACTAAAACGCTCTATAAAGCTATTTTAGTTATAGAAGTGTTTTGTCTTCTTTCAAACTCAAATCATAATTCGAAAGAAATGACAAAATACTTCTTCAAATAAAATAGGTTTATAGAGTATTTTAGTTTTTTATGAATAAGGAAGTAAGTTTCTAACGCCACGCGAACCCAAGGTATCACTTCTTAGAATTTATCAATGTGTCTCCGATTAGTACTTATTACCTGCTCTATTATGTAAATGTGTACCATTTGCATGCTAATGAGATTGTTGTTGATATGTTCGGAAGAGCACGACCATTTCTTGATTAGGTAATCCTTATCTGCTACTTACGCTGCCCAAACTTTAATTAATTATACCACTATGATAGTTTGACATAAATTCTGGAAACTTTTCAGCCTATTGCATTGTATGAATTTAGTTGGAAATAAGTATTTATAAGATAATAGGAGCTTGTGGCTAAGTAATAACGGCCGTGCGGTCAATCCATCAGGTTAAGCTTCACTTGCCGCGGTCGGTCCGTGGACGGGTCCGTGGATTCTTTACATACCGAGACTCCTCCGTGCCTCGGAAAGCACGTTAAGCCGTTGGTCCCGGCTGACATTCGTGGATTTTTGATAGTCGTTACGGGTCGTTAGAAGCCCGAAAGTCTGACAACCAGTCTTACCAAGGGGTATCGTATTTACTCAGTTACTGGGTGGTGGAGGTCAGATAGGCAGTTGCTCCATGTAAAATACTGGTATTCAGCTGCATCCGGTTAGACTGAAAGCCGACCCCAACATACTTATTCGGGAAAAGGCTAGACAGATTGATTGCAGATTGAAGTACTCAGGTATTTATAAGAAAAATATGAGATCGAGTTCGTGACCACGAGGGTGGTCTAAATAATGAAACTCAATTAATTCATCTTGCATTGCTATTAATGCAAAGCAAAACGTTTTAAGATCATCAATTTTAAGGACGCTGTTACAAATGGGTGGTCAAATCATTACTTTTTTTACACAAAAGTATGTTTATTAAATCAAAAAATGCTTTGCGTTCTTAAAATGTTTTTTGGCCGAATTGTTGATAGATGTGCATGGTACGATTCTGAACTCTATATATAATTTTAGATAGGTACAGATTCTCAATAAACGTACCGAAGTGAAAATTTTTACTTCGGTACATTTGTCGAGAAAATATACTTATCTAAAATTATATATAGAGTTCAGAATCGTACCATGCATATCTATCAACAATACGGCCAAAAAATATTTTAAGAACGCAAAGCATTTTTTGATTTAATAAACATACTTTTGTGTAAAAAAAGTAATGATTTGACCACCCATTTGTAACAGCGTCCTTAAGCTTGAGTACATCCGCACCATTAAGCTCGCACAACGAAGTGCGTTGTTATAATAATGGCCCCAACGTGCATTAGTTCGATCAACTCAATTAAAAAATTTCTACCCACCCTTGAATGGAGCGAGCGGTCTATTGAGCTAAATGTTTCGAGAAGTTAATCACAAACTTCGCTCCGGTTTGAGACTAACTCATGACCTTTAGATCAATACGCGCAGTTAGCTGGTTGCCGATTCCGCTGATATTGTCTGGAAAATCCATTTCGAGCGCGATTCAATATTTTCAGCTTTAAACCGCCTGATGTTTGCCAGTGAGCCATGTGAATCGCTTGTTATTTCAAAAGATTAGCGTAAACCTCGAGGTAACGACGCTTCTCATATAATTTGATTCTTTATGCATTCTTTTTAGGGTTCCGTAGTCCCTTATAACTTCGCCAATGTCTGTCCGCGGCTTAGCTCAGAGACTCTTAGTAGGTACTAGAAAGCTGTAATTTACCACTTTGTCACCGTGATTACTATGTATACCCGATATATACTTAGTAATCACGCCAACAAAATGGTAAAATAAAATCTTTAAAAAAAATTTAGGGTAGGTAAAAAAAAGAAAGTGGGGATGCCTTTTTTTTTCTCTCGTCTCCCATGGTGTGGGGTTTGTTGGATAGGCCGTTCAATAATATTGCGGGTGTGATAAAATCATTTTTCTATTCAGCCAGCGATTCAGCTGCCAGCTAAATGGTTGTTTTTGGATATGTGAAAAAATTCACGGCAGTAATAACGAAGTTACAAGGAAAACTATCACAGCTAAGTAGGCTTTACAAGTTAACGAGTAATAGTCGGCCAATTTACATTTGCAGTTAGAATTTATGAGAGAACATGTTTTTTCAACTACAATGTTAAGTTTGTTTTTGGGATAAATTCATCCCAACTATGGAACCCTTCATTGCGCGTGGTCCGACACGCACTTGGCCGGTTTTTGTCAAATTTACAATGCAATGAATTTACTTAATCATTATTATTGCATACATTATTTTATAATAGGTCTTTACCTATGAAATTGCCGTTTAGTATGAAAAAAATTAAACGAATTTTTTTCATGCATTTTTTATTTGTATTAATCGAAGTAATCACCCATGCAATCAATGCATCTTTGCCAACGCAGTGGCAGATTATTGATGCCCTTCTTAAAGAAATCAGCTGGACGGGAGGCAACAAATTCTTCAAAGGCATTTTGTACTGCCTCTCGGGTATTGAATTTTTTTCCCGCCAAGAAGTTATCCAAATTTTGGAAAAAGTAGTAGTCTGTAGGCGCAAGGTCTGGTGAGTAGGGCGGATGACGGAGAGCTTCCAACCCCAGTTCTTGCAACTTGGAGACCGTCTGCTGTGCAGTATGAGGTCGCGCGTTGTCGTGCAGGAGCAGCGGAGACGAGCGATTGACCAATGCTGGTTGGAGATGTGCCAGCTTCTCCATCATTGTGTTCAGTTCTTCACAGTACACATCTGAAGTAATGCTCACTCCGTTTGGTAAGAAGCTGTGATGAATCATACCGGCGCTAGACCACCAAACAGTGACCATCACTTTTCTAGGGGTAAGTTTTCGTTTAGGGCATTGTTTAGGTGCTGAACCAGGATCCAACCAACTTGCTGAGCGCTTGCGGTTATCAAACAGAATCCATTTTTCATCGCAGGTAACAATGCGGTTCAAAATTCCTTCATTTGTGTGTCTGTTGAGCAGTGCAAGGCACGTCTCGACGCGTACTTCGCGCTGGTGATCATTGAGTTCGTGGGGCACCCATTTGTCAAGCTTTTTTACCTTGCCAATTTGACGCAAATGGACCAATATTGTTTTGACGCTAACGTCGAAAGCTGCTGCTAATTCAGCCGTAGATTGTGTATCATCAGCTTCCACAATCGCCTTTAATTCGTCATTGTCGACCAAAGTCTTCGGACGACCGCGAGGTTCATTTTTCAGATCGAAATTTCCAGAACGGAAGCGAGCAAACCAATAACAAGTGGTGCGTTGGTTTGTAGTGTTAGCTCCGTAAACGTCGTTGATGTTGCGTGCCGCTTGTGCCGCGTTGCTGCCACGACGGTACTCATATTCCATAATTACTCGAATTTTTAACGTATCCATGATGACGAAAAAGATTGAAATGCGATGAAAATGTAACACTAAGCAATAAACAAATGACTACTTTTGGAAAAAAAAATCCATGTTTTTAAAATAAAATTAATTTGAAATTAGAATTCTTAGCCAAACAAAAATTATTTTGATTTGAAATGGCCAGTACTGCAGAACGGCAATTTCATAGGTAGAGACCTAATATTATGTTCTGTACAGTGATTTCTGATTAAGTCTGAACTTATTGATCAGAGGAGAAACCAAAGGCCATGATTGATTTGTCAGTTTTTCACTCCTCAGCTACGTTTATTGAGCCATCTGCTTAATTAAGCGTAAACTGTTTACAGTATCTGTGAAGAAAGCATTAGTATACCTACGTCGCGGTCCGAATGCACGACATGCGATGTAGCGTTTCCCTTTAAATTATCTTCTCTTCAAAATAAAATCGTCTACTTGGGTACTTGTAATTTATTTGAGACATGATGCTTAAGTTCACTCTAAGCACATAATTGTTATAAATACGAAAGTAACTCTGTATGTCTGTTCCATTTTCACGGCTGAACGGATTTCGATGAAATTTGGCACGTACACAACTTGGTTAGGACACGATGCTTTTTATCCCGGTAGTACGTTCCCGTGGGATGGCGAAGACGCAGCTACAAATTACTCTCTAAATAAAATTGCATTACCACAGTGTCAGTTGCCATTTAGCCAACCCATCGCCCCGCCATCTACCCGTACAATAATAACTCTTTTTCCCGGTCGACGTTTACGTCCAACAGATTATTTAAAGCTGATAATGCCATTTTTTTCCACCTCCCAGATTAGCGTTGCTCATGTAAATATAATATAGAACAGGTAAATATACGGCGTACTATAAATAGAGCGAAATCGGCTCCTGTGAGTGACGTTTTAAAAAGGTCGCGGGTTGGAGCGGCGACAATTAGTTATAATTGTTCGGGTTGCCGGGCCACGTTAAAGTCGTCAACCAGTTGACTCCGACATAAATCACAATTGAACCCACCACTGTGACCTATCCTACTTAAGAACCTACATACCACTACGTACCTAATAAATCGCTATGTGGTTTTGTTCTGTGGTTTTCCGAGATTTTAATAATTATTGATTAATGTGGTGTAGTTTTCCTGTTGATTAAATGTTAAATATAATCATTATTGTTGTGCCATAATGATAATAGGTAAAGCCATAAAGATAATGTCAACATTATCACACAAATGTTTTAATCTTGTAGGTATAGTAAGACGAAAAGAAGAAATTCAGGTTATCGGTTGGTTTAAATAAATGAGCGATAGAATTATTTATTCCGTCGCGATGCTATTAAATTATTATTTTTCTATAAATAGTTGAATTGTAGAAGTCTTCCGCGTTTTCTGCGATTCTCATTTCAAAGAACGTTGCGTAATATTGCGTTTATTATACCTATAGGATTCGGGGATCTACATATTTCTTGTGAAATTAGGGATCTTAGTTGTTACTCTGTTAATTGTGAAAACCTGTGTTTCCTGAGGGTAGTAAATTCCGCCAATCATGTATCTAAGGGGAGTTCATTAATTACGTGAGGCGATTTTGGCGCTTTTTCTACCACCCCTGCCCCCTTGGTGAGATGTCGTGACATATGTCTCGACCCCTTCCCTCCCCCCTATGTGAGATGATGATGATGCGAGATGTTTCAAAGTGCGGATTTTTAGTGTAAATACGTTAACCTGTGCTTGTTTGGGTTGGATTTATTTATATAAATATAATACCTAATTATACACTGTGCGAAAAAAATAAATAATTACGTGATATTTGCCGAGACCCCCTTCCCCACGTGATATTGGGTGAGATTCGGCTCGACGCCCTACCCCCCTAAACGCCTCGCGTAATTAATGAACGCCCCCTAAAATAGCAAGATGTTGGTCTTTTAGTAAGCGGGTCAGATTATGCAAGATTTAAGTACTAGTTTCGTAGGAAGCTATCAAAATAACTAACTACAATTATATGGGTTCTCAAACCTTCTCCATTTGGCTGCATGTAGGTATGACAATAAGGCGATGGAAAAAGCTGATAAACATTGTGTCATAAGCATAACATAACTCATTCCTAAGTCATGAATGGAATCCAAAGTTTACGTGTCAATTAAAAATCAGGACACGTACCTAAAGTTCTTGAAAGGGCAAAATACCCACAGGAAATTTGCAAAACAACGGATGACATCAGTGGGTCAAGGCTAGCCATGATAACAAAACATTTGTTTACAGTACGGACGGCAAGCCGCATCTGTCTGCCAATCAGCTGGTGGACTTTCTAAAAGAGATCCAGCGGGACACCAGGCTGAACGAGATTTTGTATCCCTACGCCGATCTGCAACGCGCCAAGGATCTTATCAAACACTATGAACACAACAAGTACCATCAGCAAAGATCACAACTCACCTTTGATGGATTTTTAAGGTTTGTTCTCAAATTATGTTTTACGGGTCAGAGCCTAATTCGCGGAAAGTAACTCTAATACCTTCGAATAAAACTATAAGAATAGTTTTTGATAACATGATATTCGTAATATAAATGAATCATTTCACAACATGAAACGATTAAACTAAAAAGATTGTTGTTTTTATTACTATGGAAGTTTATAATAAAAAGAGTGTTTAATAAACTCTCCACCAGACAGTATAATATAATAAAAATCTACTCTTTTTACTTGTTTAAACATTTTTTAACGATGATTAATTTGCGTAATAATCTTTCACGTACTAAACGCTGCAATGTAATAAAAATCTTAATTCTATTAGGACGCTGTATTAAGCTTGATTTCTTTTAAGGTGAGTATAGTCGTCGACTCGTAGTCCAATACAGTCGTCGCATGGACCCGCTAGCGAATATTTTTAAATTTCCGCTGCTAAAGTGGCGTTTAAAAAAAAAATGCACAGTTGTAAGATAAGTGATTTACCAATATTATCGTCGCTAAGCCGTGAAAATATCACTTGTATTTTAGAAGCAGTAGTACTATTCTGTAAACATCTCACCGTGATAACTCAGGTGAAGTGAGCGTGAAGTGAGCCGTCGTTCCACCTGATGCTAGGGGTTGACACTATTGACAACTCACTTTAAGATCACTTTACTCATATTTTCACGGTGAGATATTTACAGAATAGCACTACTTTAGCGAATTTAAAGTTGAAACTTTATTTAATTTTTTTTTTGCATTATATTTAATGTTGCTAATTGCTCAGATTGACGTATACATATCAAAGTTTCATATAATTATATTTTTTCTGGAATTTTCTGTAGGCTCATTTAAAAACATTAGGCTCTCAAAAACGACCATTTCACGACTGTACTCGCCTTAAACATAATGTCCTATAGCTGTGTTGACATACAGACGCAAACCCGGAACAATATCTGAAGGCCATACAAATATTTGTGCTGTTACTGTGAGACGTCTAAATGTCTCTTATATTACAGATTCATCATGTCGGAGGACAACCCGATAGTGGCGCCAAGTAAGATGGACCTCTGCGACGACATGGAGCAGCCTTTGGCGCATTACTTTATTAATAGCTCGCACAATACCTACCTAACCGGTCACCAGATCACGGGGAAGTCCAGCGTTGAGATTTACCGACAGAGTCTGCTAGCTGGATGCAGGTCAGTTCAACTATTTATTTATTTTTAGCTTGTTTTGTCTCACTGCAGGGCAAAAGCCTCTCTCTCTCCTTTCCTCTCCTCTTTGTCTTGAGCTAGTGTGGACCAATCCTGTCTGTAGGCGTCAACCTCGTCTAGCCATCTTCTCCTGGGTCTGCCTTGATGTCGATGGACGTTTTCTGGGATCCACATGGTGGTAGGTTTGGCCCATGATTCGTTCGACATACGGTAAACGTGTCCGGCCCAGTCCCACTTCAGCTTGACTGCTTTTTGGATGACGTCGGCGATTTGTGTTTTGGTGTTCAGTGTTCCTAACACCGTCCTTTAATCTGACTCCTAGAATGCTGCGCTCCATTGCTCGTTGGCAAACCTCAAGCTTGAACCTCTGCTGAACCGTCAAACACCAGAGGGGCAATGTCCGTATTTTTAACAACATTCGCAGTCTCATCTCTCTCTCAATCTGTCAAAAATTGTATAGCGTTTACCTACATTTTTGACATTTGATTGTCACTGGCTTGAGATTGCGATTTGATGTACAAACAAATAAATAAATAATATTTATTTGTTCAAGACTTAAACCTATTACATACATTTTTATTGTAAACGTTATTAGGTACGAGAATTTGCCTTCAGGTTTGAGCGCTGTATGTGAGGGTAGTATGCACATGTCCATTAATTTGCGTTTATGGCATTTTGGTAAGTCTTCTTTCATGAGACTTTTCATCGACCAGCTCTTCCAGGCGTTTTCGGTGCATCTGGCAACTTCTTTTTCTTGTCTAGTTAGTTTAGTTCAACTATATCATTGCAAATTATGCCTTCGAACTAGGGGCTACCATGCATTAATATTTGAATAATGAAATATGAAAAGGATTTTCAACCTTGTGTGGTGTAACTATAACGGTCAACTTGACCTGCTCCGCAAATGGTTATGGTACGGGCCCAGTACACCAAAATCCATCATCATCATTTCAGCCCGGAATCACCTACTGCTGGTTCCCTTTTTTTTCTGCCATACTTCTCGTGCGTCCCTCATCCAGGTGTTTCCCACGACTTTGACGATATCAAAATCGATAGTTTGCTCTAATACCCTCAGTTTATCCCAACCAGTAAGGCGTAATTCATTCCCTGCTAGTTTATACCTCGTATTATCTAACACAAAGAGTGGACAGAGTTTGCTATGTAAGTATAGGAAGCCGGAATCATAGGCGCGACGAATGCGGTTAGTGATAGCATTCATGTCTAGTTCAAGAGCATTAGAGCAAGCCTCCAAACTTGACCTTGTGTTCGGAGGTGTGGAGAGGGGTTCCGTCACTTTCTGCGATGACTCAAACTACTGACCTTGAGCCGACTTGTTCTATTGACAATTCGAGACTCCACTATTGTTATGCAACAACGCTTTGAACTGTGAAAAATAATTATTGAATGCCTCTAATATGTTTAGCTCATAAACCCTGATATTATGTTAAACGACCAAAGAAACAATACGGGCGCGCGACTCGTACATTCCGAAATACACATTCTTTCCAACTTTCTGTTCAAGCTATTTGTACGAGTTAACCAAAATATCCGCATTTTCTGCATTGTTTAAAAAGTTTTATTGAACAATCTGCGAAAATATCATTGGCTTTTAAAACTAGGAAATTCCATTTTTCCGGTTCTGTAGTCATCTAAAGATAGGCGGCACTTACCTAGCTCTTAAAATTCGAAACCTGTTAGTGAAAACAAAAAAACGAATTGTATGTAAACCTGATGGAATTGTGCTTGTATAATGTATAACCTGCCGCATACCGCCCGAACTCGTTAAGCATTCATTACTGCGCTATCGATATTAATTTGTTTATAAGAATCTATACCTAATGTTTCCTATGCGTTTTTAATAATAAATCCAATTAGTGCGGTATCGAACGTTCAGTTATCGATATTATCGGTGTGAATCGACCTTAATTATCGTGTTAACGTATGAAAATAAATGTAAATATTTAGAAAACATATTTTATTGCGCGCTTCACATGTGCCTTAGTTGGGCTCGATTAGATTTAATGCTCGTTCCATGCTTGTTTCTTGTCTATTAGTTTATCTATCTACCTATTAGATAAATTGTATAACGGAATTTAAAATTTTATGACATAATGGCTGTGCACTTATATGAGTAAGCGATTTATTTTTAAAGAGGCGAGTAATGAATAAATATCTGCTGTTCTAGTAAAACGGTTTCGTTTACGTTGTTTGTATGCCGCGCTTTAAAAGTTTGAAGCACTCTTGCTTTCAGTTTCATAACTAAATAGTGACCATTTTATAGGATAGCTCAACTTACCTAAACGTAAAAACTTTTAGTCTGATATCTATCTATATACTAGTAATAAAGCTGAAGAGTTTGTTTTTTTATTTGTATGTTTAAACATGTTAATCTCTGGAACTACCAGTCGGATTGGAAAAAAATATATTTTGAATTTTTAATTTTTATATCATTTAATATCACCCCTAGTCCTAGTCCTTAGAAGCAGAGCAAAAAAAAGTAAGTTTACAAACTAAAACCCGACTACTGAAAAATCACGCTCTAAAAAGTATGAAACAAGAAAATGTTCTCATCTGAAATTAGAAAAGAGAGACAAAATAAAAATCCGGAGTCACACGTAATCTGTTTGATTCATCCCTAACATGACGTGTGACTCCGGATTTATAATTTGTCTTGTCTTTTTCTAATTTCAGATGAGAATTAGGTCTTTACCTATGAAATTGCCGTTTTGTATGAAAAAATTTAAACGAATTTTTTTCATGCATTTTTTATTTGTATTAATCGAAGTAATCACCCATGCAATCAATGCATCTTTGCCAACGTAGTGGCAGTTTATTAATGCCCTTCTTAAAGAAATCAGCTGGACGGGAGGCAACAAATTCTTCAAAGGCATTTTGTACTGCCTCTCGGGTATTGAATTTTTTTCCCGCCAAGAAGTTATCCAAATTCTGGAAAAAGTAGTAGTCTGTAGGCGCAAGGTCTGGTGAGTAGGGCGGATGACGGAGAGCTTCCAACCCCAGTTCTTGCAACTTGGAGACCGTCTGCTGTGCAGTATGAGGTCGCGCGTTGTCGTGCAGGAGCAGCGGAGACGAGCGATTGACCAATGCTGGTTGGAGATCTGCCAGCTTCTCCATCATTGTGTTCAGTTCTTCACAGTACACATCTGAAGTAATGCTCACCCCGTTTGGTAAGAAGCTGTGATGAATCACACCTGCGCTAGACCACCAAACAGTGACCATCACTTTTCTAGGGGTAAGTTTTCGTTTAGGGCATTGTTTAGGTGCTGAACCAGGATCCAACCAACTTGCTGAGCGCTTGCGGTTATCAAACAGAATCCATTTTTCATCGCAGGTAACAATGCGGTTCAAAATTCCTTCATTTGTGTGTCTGTTGAGCAGTGCAAGGCACGTCTCGACGCGTACTTCGCGCTGGCGATCATTGAGTTCGTGGGGCACCCATTTGTCAAGCTTTTTTACCTTGCCAATTTGACGCAAATGGACCAATATTGTTTTGACGCTAACGTCGAAAGCTGCTGCTAATTCAGCCGTAGATTGTGTATCATGAGCTTCCACAATCGCCTTTAATTCGTCATTGTCGACCAAAGTCTTCGGACGACCGCGAGGTTCATTTTTCAGGTCGAAATTTCCAGAACGGAAGCGAGCAAACCAATAACAAGTGGTGCGTTGGTTTGTAGTGTTAGCTCCGTAAACGTCGTTGATGTTGCGTGCCGCTTGTGCCGCGTTGCTGCCACGACGGTACTCATATTCCATAATTACTCGAATTTTTAACGTATCCATGATGACGAAATAGATTGAAATGCGATGAAAATGTGCACTAATCAATAAACAAATGACTACTTTTGGAAAAAAAAATCCATGTTTTTAAAATAAAATTAATTTGAAATTAGAATTCATAGCCAAACAAAAATTATTTTGATTTGAAATGGCCAGTACTGCAGAACGGCAATTTCATAGGTAAAGACCTAATATTTTCTTGTTTCATACTTTTTAGAGCGTGATTTTTCAGTAGTCGGGTTTTAGTTTTTAAACTTACTTTTTATTTAAATTATTTTGGGGTTATAATTTTGTGGTAAAGTATTTGCAGAACGAATTTACATTTTTAAAGAAGAATATTTATTATAATGATATGTATTTTGGGTAGGTTTGGAGACAAAATATATGTGGCTCACATCTGAGGCGTGATTTTAGAAATTATTCCCAATTATCGGCTAACAATATATAAATTTGAAATGTGCTAATTAACCCGTCGCGCGCTAATTAGCAAACACAATTGAAATTCTATTGTTATCTGTACACATAGTGTGCAATCGACATTTTAAGAGTTAAGCCCTTTCATTTGATACCCCACACGGCATAATTAAAAATGTTTTTTTTTAGTTCATAACTTTATGTCGTCTAGAGGGCGCCATATTGAATTTTATGTGACGTCATATAGCCTATAACCAGCGGACGGCCAAGACGCTTCTAACAACACCTCATTTGTCAAATTATGATATGTAGTTTAGAAGTTATGAGGGAACAGATGAACATTCATACATACCGGTCAAAATCATAACCCTCCTTTTTGCTTCGCCGTAGTCGGGTAAAAAAAACCCAGAAAGTACGCTAAGCAAAAAAAAAAGTTAAATAATAGCGTGGGCAGACGCGATGCGACGGGTTGGGTCAGGGAACAAGAAATTTCACGAGGACGAAGTCGCGAGCAGAAGCTGGTGTACTTAATAAACTACTCAAAAGAAAATAGGGCCCACCAAGTTTTTAGGCTGTTATTTAAAAATATTAATAATTAAGTGGTTTTTACGATTAAATGTGTTTGGAGTAGGGATTAAAAAAATGTTTAATCTTAGTCAATGGTAAAATTTGTTTATTTTGATCGATTTACACTAACAAATCACTTTTTAAGGAAATAAACTCAAATTAACTTGAAAAATGCACTTAGTCTACCGCCCATTTCCTGTAACCATTTCATGAAAAATGTTATGGTTAATAACGAGTGGGGCCTCCTCTGCTCTGTATGCACTCTCTGAGTCTATCTGGTACACTTTCGATAAGGTGGGTAACATTTTGTTGCGGTATTCGTTCCCAACAGAGTTTTTAGCGCGATTATGAGCTCCTCTTGACTGTTAACATGGCTGTAGTTTTCTATAAGGCTTCTTTTCAATTGATCCCATAAGTGCTCGATGGGGTTGAGGTCGGGACTCATAGCTGGCCATGGCAAAACTGTGATATTGACCTCAGAAAGTGCTCTTTGTGTAGCACGAGCCGTATGTGCGCGAGCATTGTCATGCATAAAAACAAAGCCAGCGCCCACTGTTTGTGAAAATGGGATGACATGAGGTTGGATTACCCGCTCAACGTAACTGGCGGCGGTTACAGTACCCTCATCCAGAATTACCAGCTCAGTTTTGCCTACCAAGTTTATTCCCGCCCACACCATAACACTTGGGCCCCCAAAACGGTCTGTTCCGTGGATGCATGGTTCTGTAAAACGTTCACCTTGTTTTCTCCACAAGCGGATTCATTTATCATCACTGAAAAATTTCACCTTACATTCGTCTGTAAAGAGTACAGCCCTCCAGTTATCTATTGTCCAGTTCAAATGGTCGCGAGCGTACCTTAACCGCGCTGCACGATGGGCGCTTGTTAGTTTGAGTCGAACTGCACGCACTCGGGAACGTTGACCATCTTCGTGGAGACGATTACGTATGGTTTGATCGCTGATTGTGGTAGCAGTAGATTGCTGCAGGCGGTTTTGTAAGGCTCGGGCGGTTACAGTACGCTCTCGTCGTGCAGTTAGCCTGATGTACCGGTCTTCCTGGGAAGTTGTGGCTCTAATTCTTCCTGATCCAGGCCTCCTAGCTACACTCCCGGTCTCCTGGAAGCGTTCCCACATGTTTCGGATAGCTCGTCGCGACACACCGAGACGTATTGCTACAGATCTCTGAGATCCTCCCTCCTGAAGCATATCAACAGCTCTTGCTGCGCTTTCCAAGTCATTATGACGACGAAAACCAGGCATAGTATCCACGATTAACACCGAAATAAAAAAGCTGTGACAGAAAGTGACAGGTAACGTCAACGCTTTCAATCGGAATGAGAACACAAGTAACAGAATTTGTGCAACAAATGTTTTTTTCAAGCACTGCACTTTTTCTGTCTACCCACTTGAATTCAACGTTAAAATTGACGCTTGAAAAATTGGTAAGGATCCACACACATGTTAAGAATAAAGTTTAATGTTTTAATTCATAAATGCTTACCTAATAATTTATTCTTAGACAAAATTCTAAAATAACTTAGGGTGGGCCCTATTTTGTTTTGAGTAGTTTAAAATTATCTGACAGACAAACGTACAGCCTAAACTGCTGGGTCTAGAAGCATAAAATGTAGCACAAGAGTTCCTTTTATAACGAAGGTGAGCACGTGGGTAGGATTTTTAAAAATTCACCCCATAGAGGGATTGAGTAGGGAATGAACGTTTGCATGGAAGATCGTCATTTCTGACGAAGGGGGGAAATACCATCGTGCGCACGGCTTGACTAAACAAATAGTATGTAGTCAATGCAGACATAGAATACCATCAATATTGAATGCAACATACAACCTATAAACTTTCTATCAATAGGTATAAAGACAATAAAAACAAACAAATTTATCTATTTATTTATTTATTCATAAAATCCAGTGCTCTAACAATTTTACTTAAAATAAATAAACTAATCATACAGCCAATTACGAATTTACAACAGGGATGATGGCTGGGTAAAAAAAAAGAAATTGTATTTAGTCCGTCAGTCAGATAATAAAAAAATATTAGACACGTATTTTTTGCTTTATCATATTAATAAAAAATTACTTAGATAACACGCATTAAAGTTGGGGAGTGGGATTCTTCGTATAAAATCTCGCTAGGCGTGACTTCATACCATATTTTAACTCAATGTATCGCCGTAATCTTTTGATTACGTAAAAAAAGTAAAAATACGTGTCCAATATTTTTTAATAATCTAAATCAATCAATCTGCCTAGCCTTTTCCCAACTATGTTGGGGTCGGCTACCAGTCTAACCGGTTGCAGTTGAATGCCAGTATTTTACATGGAGCGACTGCCTATCTGACCTCCACAACCCAACTGGATAATACGATACCCCTTGGAAGACTGGTTGTCAAACTTTAGGGCTTCTGACGACCCGTAACGACTGTTAAAGACCCACGAATGACAGCCGGGACCAACGGCTTAATGTGCGTTCCGAGGCACGGAGGAGTCTCACCCATCCACGTCGCTGCTATTACTTAGCCACGATCCTAAATGACCGACTAAAAAAAAATTTTCAGTCAACATCCCTATTTAGTAGCTACACTTATTATATGTATCACAAACAAACAGGATGACATACTAGCACCACCTAATCATATCAAAGTGTGCAGTGTGGGTGGTTGTGTATCTAATCTCTCTTTCCTTTTTCACACAGATGCGTAGAGCTAGATTTCTGGAACGGCCGCACGGACGAGCCGGTGATCGTGCACGGGTACACGTTCGTGCCAGAGATCAGTGCCAAGGAGGTACTGGAAGCGATAGCAGAGAGCGCCTTCAAGACATCTGACTACCCCGTTATATTGAGCTTCGAGAACCATTGCAATCCACGACAGCAAGCGAAGATTGCCAACTATTGTAGAGAAATATTCGGAGATATGTTGCTTGATAAACCGCTTGAATCCCATCAATTGGAACCAGGTAAGTTGTTTTAAGTAGTCTAAAGACCTGGAGGACCCTTACTTCTTTGGGACCGTTTAAATATTATACGATTACTAGCTGACCCGACAGATGCTGCACTCAGTCTGAACGATCCTAGAACCCGATAGCAGCGCCACCTACCGGGTCCAATTGTGTTTTAAAACCATCCAGGAACCCATTGAAATATACAGACAAAATTTCATCGAAATTCGTCCAGCTGTTTAAAAGGAATTAGGAGACAAACACACGTACAGAAGAATTATATATATTAAGAAGTATATAGAACTTTGATATAATCGTTAATATATTCAATACATAATCCTTTTATGTATCACTTTGGGCTGACGCCACCTAACCTCATCTGACATTAATTCAAAATCTAAGTTCATCTCATAAACTATTCAAACATCCGCAGAGGTTGCATGCTAAAACGCATAAGGTTCAAGTGTCTACCTACAGTAACTACTACATCTACTATATCTTCTACGATGCAATGTTAGTCAGCTTTGAAATTAACCTTTTTGGCGCAGCCGTGAGGCACACACTTTTGTTTTAAAACATTATTTTAATTTTTTTTTTTTGTCTTTGTGTTTCACGAAGTGTGTCCAAATAAACGTTTTTCTTTCTTTCTTTCTTTCTTTGAATAGGATAAAAAGTTCTTTAGAGACAGCTGTCATCTGCCTAGCCTTTTCCCAACTATGTTGGGGTCGGCTTCCAGTTTAACCGGATGCAGCTGAATACCAGTTACTTTTATAATAGCTGTAAATGACTATAATGATAGAGCGTAAGGAACAGGTCCATGATCGCCATACTAAGCAAAATGGGACATAGGATTCCTTTGACGATGTTTCTTGTTCGCGTTTAATCGTTATATTATCAAATATCTGTAATAAGATAAGTAAAAAAATCGGCCAAGTGCGTGTTGGACTTCGCACGTTTAGGGTTTCGTACCAAATCTGATTTATCAATATATTGGTATTTGTTAGTAAAATATACGTAATAATAAACATCATCAAAATTCAAGTTCGTAGGTCAATGGGAAGTTAAAAAATTCTTCGGAACAAAATTTTGTAAAAAGGCTGACTTTGGTGGCTTTTCATTCCTTTGTTTTCCAATATTTAAAAAAAAAATACTGTATTAATCTACTCAAAGAGCTCTAAACAACGATACCCCACTCGGTGTGGTAGGTCAAAACTTTTAGCTGCATGGGAAGACCTTAAAACATTTAAAAATATATTTTGACAATTTGTATGGCTTTGGGTCAACAAGATGCTTATACCACAGTATAAAAAAAGAGACTGTGCTTATACTGTGAAAATTTGAAAACTGTAGCTCCAACCGTTTGGCTGTAAAACCTGTGTGACAGACGACGGACAGACGGACGCGTGAATGACAGCAATAGGGCTCCATTTGGACATTTCGGGTACGGAACCCTAAAAATAAGAAAATAAAATATTCTATTCTAGAGACTTTTTAGTGTAGCGCCACTGCGGTCCTTTTTTCAGCAAATTATCTTTTCGGCATTGGCAGTCCTGTCAACAAGTACCAGGTTATTACAAATACACACATCAGGGATATTTAAAAAAAAGCGAATTACTATCAATGTGTTAATTATTTAGACATGTATATATTTAAAAGATACGTTATTTAATATTCTACCATTTTTGAATAATGGTTAAGGTACTTAGATTAAAATTTCAGGATTTTATGGAAAAAAAATTAAGCATAGACGGAAACCGTATATGAATTAACTTTTAATTTGTGAGTAAAAACTGAAAAAAATAGAAAAATCATTTATAAACTTGAAGTTAGTAGTCTGAGAAAGCGCCCATGATGTTCATAACACATCGGCAACGATTCGGCATGCTCAGAACAAGGTTGTCAATGTCTTGCTGCGGAATATTGTCCCATGTCCTTCTGAGGTGCGCAAAAAGTTGATCTTCTGTAGCCAGATTTTCAGGAACTTCCTTCAGAGCTCTTCTTTGCAGCATATCCCACGCATGCTCAATGGGTTTTAGATCTGGCGATTGAGCAGGCCAGTCTAAGGCCCTAACATTGTGTGTATGTAACCAAGCTGCTACCGTTCTCGCCGTGTGTGCCCGGGCATTGTCGCGCATGAGCAGGAAATCTTGCCCCATTTGTGTTCTGTGGGGCAAGATTACGGGCCCCAGCACCTGTTGGACGTATCGTTCTGCCGTCATATTGCCCCGCACCCAAACGAGATCCGTCCGTCCTCCAAGGCGAATTCCTGCTCAAACCATAATTGTTCCCTCTTGGTATGGGTGAACTTCCTGAGGGTTCTGGAGACGGCTCCATCGTCCAGGAACTCGCCAAACAAGCGTCCTTCGTGAATCTGGATGGAAGCCGAACCTGGATTCATCCGTGAACAGCACATTGGACCATCGCTCACGGCCCCAGTCCACGTGGTTCCGAACCCATTCTAATCGTCGTCCACGATTGCCTCTCCGTAAAGGTAGGACCCGGAGTGGTCTACGAGAGCGTAGATTGCTTTCATGCAGTCGCCTTCTTACAGTTTGGTCACTCACAAGCACTTGGTGTTCCACTCGCAGCCTTTGGACCAATTGAGTCGCCGTTGCATTTGGTTGAGCTCGCGCAGTAATTTGCAAAAATCGGTCTTGTGGGTAGTGATGCGACTTGGCCCCCGGTGCCTCTCCGCTACTTCACCTGTGGCACGATACCGTGTCCACAATCTTGAAATTACATTTTGGTGGGTCCCTATGGCCTCAGCAACATTACGCTGAACAGACCCAGCTTCCAGCATTCCCACAGCTCGTAACATCTCCGCCCTCGTCAAATGTCGGCGTTGCATGGCTACAATACCTCAATTTTAACTTTATCTTTCGTTTAAAAATGAAAAAAAAACTGTAACTAAACGTAATTCGTATTGTTTTCTAAATTTCGCACAAATGAAAATTCCCTCTCCTACACATCAAGACATTTATATGCCACCAAAACAAAAGAATTTTCAAAAATTTGAATTTGGAATTAGTCTGAGATAAATTACAAACAAATCGGTGTATAAAAGATTCCAATGCGGCCAGTACTTTTCGAGTTATTTAATTGAGTATGAAATATCCCTAGACCGTGTTGATGTGTGTATATGTATACCATACTAAAACAAAACTCCCCAATATTGTAAAACTAGTATGATAAATGAATTATGAAACACGGCAGGTGAGGTAGGTCATAAGGTAAACGATTACCGTTTACCTCCGATACTAACGACGCTGCCGCGCTGTTTAAGATTAGATAAATTGTTTGCCTTCAATGCCTATTAATCTTTCAACCGACCCATCTAAATATCAGGAGTGCATCAAACTTTATTGAATGCTTATGAAGGCCAGATGATTTTCATTTGATTTTATGAAAGGAAATGACGTACGACGTATCAGTCGACAGGTTCTTGTCAACGCGGGGTTGAGTACAGATTAATTCTGAAACATATTGGAACTTTTATCTAGCGTATCAATGACGCAATGGCTTAATTGTCAGCGCTATTTCGGTGCTTATTAATGTAATCTTAATTATTATTCTAAATATTGTGATGATCTCGTCAGGCTGATGACGTAAGACGATCAGAGGGCCTGGATAAATGGCATTCGCTTCGGAGCGATTCTATTTCTACAATCGCTACAGCTTCAAAGTGACATTGACATGATCACGTGACATTTCGATAGCTTATGTCAACACCATATAGGTTTTGGCTTTTTAGGGTTCCGTAGCCAAATGGCTAAAAACGGAACCCTTATGGATTCGTAATGTCTGTCTGTCTGTCCGTCCGTATGTCACAGTCACTTTTTTCCGAAACTATAAGAAGTGTACTGTTGAAACTTGGTAAGTACATGTATTCTGTGAACCGCATTAAGATTTTCACACAAAAATAGAAAAAAAAAAACAATAAATTTTGGGGGTTCCCCATACTTAGAACTGAAACTCGAAATTTTTTTTCATCAAATCCATACGTGTGGGGCATCTATGGATAGGTCTTCAAAAATGATATTGAGGTATCTAATATAATTTTTTGCTAAACTGAATAGTTTGCGCGAGAGACACTTCCAAAGTGGTAAAATGTGTCCCCCCCTGTAACTTTTAAAATAAGAGAATGATAAAACTAAAAAAAATATATGATGTACATTACCATGTAAACTTCCACCGAAAATTGGTTTGAACGAGATCTAGGAAGTAGTTTTTTTTAGTACGTCATAAATCGTAAACCGCAATTTACCTTTCATTCAATCAAACGAACTACAAGAACTTTTATATTATGTTACTTGCTGCTACGGAACCCTTCGGACTCGCACTTGGCCGCTTTTTTTTGGCTTTTCTATTAGCGTTATCGCTAATCGAATGTTACTTTGTCTAGGCCCTCAGGATTCGATACTTTGAAGTCGGTACATGTGTAGTATTTACGTTGGCCTACGATCAAGCGTGCCGTTATGACATGTAAACATGATGAGACAGTTTGTTTTCACTGCTCACGCACTCGTGTACGGGTTCAAACATCCACGTTGTATGTTGTTTTAATCGGTCCTTGACTTTTAAGGCATGCTTATGCTAACGTTTTATTAGGTCGAACTACACTGGTCATCAAAAAAATCGACCCACCTGCGTTTTTACCGCACATCACGTTTTTCTTAGGCAAAACCAAACAAAATGTTCTAGTACTGAAATGTTTTATTTAACTTGTTTATTTACACCAATTTAATCACAATTTAAACTTCAAAATGTTTTTTTTTTAAAGAATTTTGATTTAAAAATCAAAATCCTTAATTTTACACCATTTTTGATTAATTTTAAAAACGCTGTAGTTTTTTTGTCATAAGTGTTATGTACACAATTGTTTCAAATTAATATTGCGTATTCCCTCCTCTTGCTCGAATGACGGCCTGCATTCGCCGTTTTAACGACCTTATCAAGATTTTGATAGTCTCTTGAGGGATTCGGGCCCATTCTTCCGTAATGGCGGTTTCCAGGTCTCCTAATGTTGTCGGGGCTGGATTACGGGCTCTAACCTTTTGTTTTAGGGTGTCCCACATATGCTCTATCGGGTTAAGATCGGGGCTTCTTGCTGGCCAGGACATAACCCGAATGCCGACCTCTTCAAGGTAATCGGTGGTGATGTGCGCTACGTGTGGTCGTGCATTATCATGCATTAATTCAAAGTTCTCACCAATATAGCCGGCATATGGCACCACATGGTCTTCTAAGATCTCTGTGATGTAGCGTGCGGCAGTTAAAGCACCTCTTCGTATGAAAACCAGCTCCGTGCGTCCAGTCAAAGATATCCCAGCCCAAAACATTACAGAGCCCCCACCATAACTGACAGTTTCTCTTATGCAACATTGAGTATAACGTTCACCTGGCCTTCGCATCACATTACGGCGTCCATCAGAACCGTATAAAGTCATTCGACTCTCATCACTAAAAAGAACTGACTCCCATTGACCTATAGTCCAGTTGATGTGATTACGGGCAAATTGAAGTCTGGCTTGTTGATGAGCTGTGGTCAATTGTGGTCCTGTTGCAGGCTTGTGTGGTCTTAAATTTTGCTCACGAAGTCTTCTTCTTACAGTACTATCACTTATAGCCACACCCCGAACTTCACGTAAGCGTCGCTGGAGATCAACACCCGACTGATGTCGATTTCGTAGAGCTGATACCACTATAAAGCGATCATCCCTTTGAGATGTCACCCTATGCCTTCCAGATCCAGATCTTCTTCGATACTGGCCAGTTTCCAGGAACCTTTGGTAAACTCGCCGCACTGCAGAACGGCTCAGTTGTAACCTCCTGGCCACGACACGTTGACTTAAGCCTTGTTGGAGCAAAGCCACCACTTGGGCCGCCTCAGCCTCAGTAGTGTCCATTATTTTTAAGTAAAGTAATCAAATCTACAGCCTCGGTAAATAAACTTAACGTTATTAACAAGAAATCCCTACAAAAGTCTGTTTCGGACTGAAAGAACGGTTCGAATTTGTTTCGACGTAAAACCACCAAATCAGCACTCGACAGTATTTCTGTATAAAAAATTGTTAAGTACCTTCAAGTGCAATAAGATTTACGACAAACAAGATGTCAAACATCATATCCGACCCTCAAAATAAAAAACAAACGTGTGAAACAGCTTATCTGTGAAACAATCGATAAATATTAAACAAAAAGTGGGTGGGTCGATTTTTTTGATGACCAGTGTACTAAGCAAGTAATAGTCGTACTATTTGAAAAGTTACTCGACAGACAATCATGTGTGTTTTCGTCTGTGTGAAAAGATATAAATCATTGGTCAATAAATGTGTCTCCGGTAGATAGAGTTTTAGGTTTTTATTTACTTCAGTTTTTTTTTTACCTTTTAACTTTTTTTTGTTTGAGCAAAGATTTGCATTTGTGATTTTAACACCAATATGTGCCGAGAGTGTAGCGTTTAACAACAAAAGTAATGCGCTACTGATCTACTTCTATAAAAATGTATTTGAAAAGATACCTCACAAGTTTTATGACTGTCAGACCAATATATAATATCATGTTTGTTATGTTACTCCGTCACATTTATAAAATACGGACACTAGACTGATTATTCATATTCAAACTGCGTTTAATAGTTTTCTTAATAGAATAGGGAATATGCATGTTATATTTTTTTTTTCTCTTAATCAATAAAGCATAGTAATTATAAACTCAAAAAAAGTATTAAAAGTCAAATGTTACTACTGTTTGTTGTTCAAAACAATTTTCTACTACAGTTCAAACATCCGTTAGGTATTGTCGCGGCCATAATGTGACGTCATAATTTACGATACTGCTTTATTTACATCTCTTTTTTTAGCCACAAATCGTATACTTAAATTAAATTATTTTTTGTACTTTAGTCAAGCAGAAATCGCACTGACTAACTTACCTCAGTGAGGAAAATATTGCTTAAAGATTTATTATTATTAACATTGTTTTTGAGGTCATTTTCGAAGACAACGCGTTTCGAAATTGCGGTCCGTTCCACCAAAAAAACGTAACATAAAATAATTAATTGTAATATCAGTAATGCGTTAAAAAAATGTAAAAAAAAAACAATTTGTTTCTTGTCTCATATACAATGTATATTTAAATAATGAAAGTGTTTTGAATTACATGCATATTCCCTATTATCTTTGAGAATTTCGATGATCGAAGTACTCAATTCTCAATTCTTTATTGCATTCCATAATGTAAAACAGTTGGTAAGCTTAAAATTAATGACACAATTATGGATCCTGTCAGTACTGAGGATTGCTGCGTTAAAAACACCATTTCACGTTTTTGTTTGTGTCATTAAGGAGGGGAGTTACCGCCGCCATCCATGCTGCGCAACAAGATCATAATAAAGAATAAGAAGAAGCATCATCACCATCACAAGAAAGAAGACTCCATTGCGTCTGAGGAGAGCGAGCCTCGACCAGAGGTACCGCAGGGCAACGGCGATGTGTCCGCCGCCACGGTGAGCTCTACTGTATTTTATGTAAGAACTAGCTTTTGCCCGCGGCTTCGCCCGCGTGGAAGTCAAAAAATATCCCATGGGAACGTACGGTCAGCAACAGAAGTCGGTTAACACTGCTACTTTTTGACACCATCTAAATTAGCACAAAATTATTCGATAAACTGCTTGTTTTTTCGTTTAACTGTTAAGTAAGCGAACATAATAATTAAGATTAAAAAACTGCAAGTGTTAATCGACTTTTGTTGCTGACTGTATTACCAGGATTAACAGTATCCTATGTGTTAATCCTGGTAAACAATGTCTTCTCGCACTGCTTTTGCAGAAAGGTGTGACCAAATTCAAGGGCACACCCTTAAATTTAACCACACCTTTCTGAAAGATATTTGATGGTGTGTACCACAGTCAATCTGCCTAGCCTTTTCCCAATTATGTTGGGGTCGGCTTCCAGTCTAACCGGATGCAGCTGAATACCAGTATTTTACATGGAGCGACTGCCTATCTGACCTCCATAACCCAGTAACTGGGTAATACGATACCCCTTGGTAAGACTGGTTGTCAGACTTTCGGGCTTCTGACGACCCGTAACGACTATCAAAGATCCACGAATGACGGCCAGGACCAACGGCTTAACGTGCTTTCCGAGGCACGGAGGAGTCTCGGTATGTAAAGATGGTCACCCATCCACTGACCAAACCCGGCAAGCGTAGCTTAACCTGATGGATCGACCCGTGCGACTGTTACTACTTAGCCACGAGCTCCTCCTCCTGGTGTGTACCACAGTAGAGACCATTAAACTGAACAACTTTCTCCATGGGACCAGCATCGTAGTCGAGAAATAATTATCAGCTGTCCAGTACAAGACTTCAATACCTACTCGACCCAAATGAATGTATTCTGTAATGTTACTCTCCGGACCATAGACCGGATCTATGCAAAAAATCACGTCGATTCGTTTTTACGTTGTTGCCAAACCAACCAACAAACACACTTCCGCATTTATATCGATTAAGTAGGGAGTTTAAATACCTGTAGTGCTATTCTGTAAACATCTCACCGTAAAAACTCAGGTGAAGTGAGCGTGAAATGAGCCGTCATTCCACCTGTAGTGCTATTCTGTAAACATCTCACCGTGATAACTTAGGTGCAGTGAGCGTGAAGTGAGCCGTCATCCCACCTGCAGTGCGATTCTGTAACTATCTCACCGTGAAAACTTAGGTGAAGTGAGCTGTCAATAGTGTCAATTCCTAGCAAAAACAAACTCACTTCACCTAAGTTTTCACGGTGAGATTTTTACAGAATCGACCGGCTGTACCTACGTACATACTGGGAATTGACTAACAATTAACAAACAAGAAAGTTAGCTTGCGTAGCTTTCGAGTTCTGTAATCTTTTGATAAAATTATGATTATAGCTGCGTTTTTCTTTACGTTTTAACGAGATAATGTCACATCTTTTTCTAATCCATTAAACGTAATTGCTATCAACATAAAATTATCGCGTTATTTATTTAGCGAAAGCCAGATTTTGGCTGCGGATCAAACATAATATGAATGTGAAAATCATTTGCATACTTCCAGATTAGAATAGAAGGTACAGTATTTAGTTGTTTTTTTTCCTAATGATTTATTGAACTCGTTAATAATATTTATGGTATAATCATAAAACATTTCCGTCCTATTTAGCCGTTCAATTAATGAATTAGGGATCAATGAAAGATTTATGAATGGTTTCCTTCCTACCATTCCGATCATCAATCAAACAATCTGCCTAGCCTTTTCCCAACTATGTTGGGGTCGGCTTCCAGTTTAACCGGATGCAGCAGAATATCTGTATTTTACATGGAGCGACTGCCTGTCTGACCTCCACAACCCAGTAACTGGGTAATACTGGGCTTCTAACGACGCACCCACTGTCAAAGATCCACGAATGACAGCCGGGACCAACGGCTTAACGTGCTTTCCGAGGCACGGAGGAATCTCGGTATGTAGAGATGGACACCCATCCACTGACCAACCCCGGCAAGTGTAGCTTAACCTTATGGATCAGCTCGTGCGGCTGTTATTACTTAACCACGAGCTCCTCTCCTACATAGGTAAAAATTAAATAATTGTTGTAAAGAAATTGCTCATAGTCATATAGCATGAGCAATTTCTCAATGTCATGTCGTTAAAAGTCGCCGGAAAACTAAAATTATCACCCGTCTCTTTGCTACTAAATTCTTTCGTGTGTTGACATAAAATACGTAAAATGAATGTGCATTATATGTATTAAGTCATCTTGTACCTATATCTGTTGATTTTTCCGCATTAGGTATTTTGTTAGTCGAATATACAGGGTGTATCAGAAATGTGTAGTCAAACTTAAGAGACCATCAAACTGAACAACTTTCTCCACGGGACCAACATCGTAATCGAGAAAAAATTATCAGCTATCCCATACATTTGGGTCGAGTAGGTATTGAAGTTTTGTACGGAACAGAAAATTATTTTTTGTCGGTTACGATGTTGGTCTCACAGAGAAAGTTGTTCAGTTTGATGGTCTGTACCAACCCAGTGCATATACGACTCTCTACTTTACATGTATCAATTGTTGCGTTATGAGATAAAAATAAGCATAAAATTCGCCAAAGGAGTTTAGCCATGCCTGTTTTTTTTTTTTTTTTTTTTTTTTTTAAATATTGGCCACGCATGAAACTTGTTTTTGTATTACAAACAAAACTTGTAAAGCGTCATGTTTTTGAGATATAAGCTATTAGCTGCTAGTCATTATTTTGTGATAGGTAAGTAAATTGTTACTAACGATAAGGGTCCATGTTACTCGAAAATAAATGTTTTATTATTATTGTTGTTGTTGATGTTGCACTGGTGGCGCAGGTAGGTCAGCACCCTAATTGCGTACTTAACACACTCAATCACGATCTGAATGATTTTGAAGCATATTGGTAATCCATTGTTTCATATGTTCGAAAAATTTGTCTGCTCAACAACGTAAATAACGCAATGAATGTTGTTGAACTGTCAAAATGATACCGATTACTAATGTACGTGTGTTACGCAATTACCCCGCTGGCTCCTTACTAAAATATTCAAACCCCTTTCGGTTCTGCCGAAGATAAACGAAGTGAAGCTGAACTGAAAATGATAATTATTTGTCGCCAGTTAACACGTCAGGGTTCGTCCGAATCTTCGGACTCAGAAAGCTCGTCGGGTGAAGAGGAAGCAGGCGGTGTCGACAGCGCGGTCGGTGAAGATGCGCGGGAGACACATGCGGGCGCAGAGATATCAGCCCTCGTCAACTACGTTCAACCCGTTCACTTCAGCTCCTTCGAGAACTCCGAGAGTGAGTTATACAACAGTCTAAAGTAGCTTAGTTGGCTCTAGGCCTCCCCCAAATGTCCTCTTTTGTAACTATATAGCGAGTGCCTGGCGAAACTTCCCGTCTTGTAAATAGGTCAGAATCGTTTTCCCGTCTTTGTATCTGCTAGGTTCCCGTACCATCAGAATATGAGAGTGAGGGAAGAGAGTGCACCTGTGTCTGCGCACACTCTTGCGCACAATAATATCTCCCGCGCCGAAGGCTGGTCTCCGCTGAGATTGGCCGCCATGGCCGAAATTCGATCAGGAGGACTTATTATCTGCTAGGTTGACGTTAGGGGAAGCTGGACGAGACGCGCTTCCCCCTTACGCCCGAGAGTGAGCAGCTTCTTCTTATTGCTATAAGTATAGGTCGGGGAGGACGCCCGAGGACGCACGCGGCCGCAGAAATCTCTGCCATAGTCAACTACGTGGAACCTGTACACTTCAGCTCCTTCGAGAATGCTGACAGTTAGTATTACTTTTGTTTTTTTTTATTTTGCATTTTTTGTTTCATGCTTCTTTTTTCAAATTGTGCAGTGTACAAGCGCATCTACTGAGCCCCAAACACTGGTTTGTCTACAACTTTTTAGCATCTGTCATCTTTCATCTTGTTCTGTCCTATCCCATAGCTGTAAGTTCCAGTTTCTCGCACGAAAATTATCGTAAAATTTACGTGACAAATTGTCAAGCGCGCGTATAGTGCTGTGATTGGTTTAATGATTTATAAACAGCCAATCGCAGCAGATTATGCGCGCTTGACAATTTTTCAAATTAATTCTCGTTGGAGAAACTGACCCTAAGCTAAAAACGACTAAATAGAGACGACTAAATAGAGTGTGATGTGTAGAAAAGAACCGTTTCTACGAGATGTCTTCGTTCGACGAGAAGCAGGCGACTACGCTGCTGAAGGAGCGTCCCATCGAGTTCGTGAACTACAACAAACATCAGCTGTCGCGCGTGTACCCGGCGGGGACGCGGTTCGACTCTTCCAACTTTATGCCACAGGTAATAACTGAATACTTGTCCACAAATTTATTCGATAGAAAATAGATAAATAAAATAAATTAATAGTAAGTTTATTGTATAAGGAGATACACATTAACAGATACACTAAACATGATAGTACAAGTGGTAGTCAAAATCAGGTTGAACAGCTGGCTCCTGAACTAAGTAAAAAGATACTTGTATCTCAGGAGTCAGAGTTCCTTTTAAACATTGAAAATTACAACTAAATGCAATGAGGCTCAGTAATTACTATGTATTTATATTTAAAGAAAAATTACAAATTGAAAGAATACACGGCCTACACATATTACAGAAAACATCCCAACGACACAGAAGACACTCCAACGATCACCCCACGAATACCTTTCTCAGGTAATCATAAGGCGACCGCTAGAATATCCTCGGTATCGCCGTAAGACAAATTCTGCAACCAATTAGATGTAAGATCGACTCATACGCGACCTTTGTAAAGATCAATATCGTTCATCGCTTAGATAATAAACATCAAGAAAAAGAAAATAAGTTTATTTGCGGTAAACAAGACGCAAAGAAATAACACTAAAACAAAAAAAAAACAAGTTGGGGAAAATATGCGTCACATCCACACAAAATGGCCATCGCCCAGCGTAATCTAATTCCCGTAGTCACCATTGCATGAAAGTGAGCCCGAACGAAAACCCGGGATTGTCCGAGTGCACGAAAGTGAGCCTGAACGAACAATGACAGCGCGCGCGTTCCGGCTCTTACTTGTTTATTTTTTGTAATTTTGTGTGCGGACCTACCCCTTGCGTTCTAGGTTCTTTGGAAAGGTGGTTATGTGTAGCCCAAATACCGTGAGGTTATATCGGCATGACGAACAAAGTTAGTCTGTGGTTGAAAAAAAATATGCGGCGCGGGAGGGAGGTCGTTGTTTTAGCGAGATTATTGTTCGTATTTCAAAACTGGAAGAACAAAGGTAAATATTATGATGTCATTTGATTATTTGACACATAGGCAATATTTTAGGCAAATAAGAAAATAGGTTTATCGCTTTAGATTTTGAAATAATTTTTTAATTGTTTTTTATTGGCGGCAATATAAACAAACTGTTTTTTTTTAAAGAAAAATGAAAAAATGAAAATTGAATGAAAAAAAAAACTAAGTCACCTATTGTTATAAATCAAAATTCGTAATCTAGCCTAGTCTGTCCACTTTAAGAAACAGTAATTACTTTCATAGCGATTCATAGGAATGTTTTGTGTACAAGCCGTGTATAAGTGGCTAGGCGCGCCCCGTCGCGCGCCGACAAAAAATCTCAAGGACAATCCTAATGACGTCGCGCGGGTAGCGGGACGCGCCAGTGATTAGATTTAGCAGTAATTACGATGTAGTAATGTTTGTGAAATACGAGTAAACAAATAAGGTATTCTTAAGCTTCTAGGCTCAAAATCCTCCTACATTTCGAATCCGATTTTCGCGTCGATTAAATAGTTTGACCAAGTGCAGATGGTTTTTGGTATACCACATCCATTGCTTACGCAGGTGAGATAGTGGTAAAACGTGAACCTATCATAACATAACATCACGCCTGTAATCCTTTGGGGTTAGGCAGAGGTTTACACCCACATTTCACCAATTATGTTTAAGTCCCATGTAATAGGGCGCGAGTCTATTGCCATCAACCGGACACAAATACAGGCTCCGAGCTTCTACTGAGAAATTTTAGATAGTAAACCCAATAACACTGCCTGACTTAGGAATCGAACCCAGGACCTCATGCTCAGCAGTATCGCTTGCGACCACTAGACCAACGAGGCTGTCAAATCATTTATGGAGAAAAAAACCAAGACAACATATTATCTATTTGAGCACAATTATGTAACATTATCAGCCTATAATGTTCCCACTGCTGGGACACAGGCCTGCCCTCGGTGAGAGGGAGCGGGCCGTAATCCACCACGCGGCCCCAGTGCGGGTTGGTAGAAGTCACAAAGTCTTCGAATTTTTGGTTCTAGGACATGCCGGTTTCCTTACGATGTTTTCCTTCACCGTTTTTTCGTTTCGCCTGTCGGAGTTCGAACCTACGACCTACACGTCGTAAGTTGCGGCCGTTACTACGGGGCCACCACTGCTCTTATCTCAGTAATTATATAAGTATATCGATAATAGCCTTTTAGCTCAATTAATTTCCCGATCGCCGCTCCGCTCCGTCTAATGATATATTACTAGGAAAATATCTATATTTAGTGAGTTCCGAGTATCAATATTGTTGTAATAACTCCATGTGTTCGACAGGTTTTCTGGAACGCCGGCTGCCAGTTAGTGGCTCTGAACTATCAAACGTTAGACTTGGCCATGCAGCTGAACTTGGGAACCTTCGAGTACAACAGACGATGTGGGTATTTACTCAAGCCAGAATTTATGCGGAGAAAGGTGAGTTTTATAATTGTTTACAATAATATAAACTTAAAAAAAAAAAATTAAGTAGTGAATTATTTATGTAAAATAATATTTACGTAAATAATAAGTTATACCTAATTAATGAATAAAAATAACAAAATGATATCCTAACTTAACTAAAACTATTCACAAACTAAAACATGGCGTCGAAAAATTCATGCGCATCGCTGTCGACTGGTAATGTACCCAAGAGACTGGCGGCATTGCCACGATGTATGTGTCACGGGAAGTGTCAACCAGCCGTTTCGAGATTTCCTTAAAGAGACCATGAGCATATAATATAACTTAGATTTTGATAGGAATATAGGTGGATGGAGAGGAAGGCCAAAGAAAAGAAGGATGGATTGTGTGAGGAATGATATGAAAAAAAAGCGAGTGAATGATAGCATGACGGTTGACAGGGGAGAATGGAAGAAGAAAACATGTTGCGTCGATCGGCGGGAATGAGATAGAAATATAGGTAATATTAATATCAATATCATTGACGCCAAACATAAGTCTAAACGTCCTTGCAATAAGGTAAAAGTTCGTTTGCCTTCAATTCAATAATTCCTCCTGATTGTGTTTGGAAAATATGGACGTTGGAAATATTTACCTATCTTATTTGTAAAACAAATAAAACGTGTGCAAGTATTAATTGAACTACATCTGATCCTCGCACATTGGCTCGCAACTAGTAAATAAATCAGACGCAACAAGCGCCATCAAACAACATAAACCATTCGAACATTATTACTCAGTAAATACACCACAATATCCCATTAACGTTAACTATTAAGTGGCCGTATGCGAAATTCTGCCGATTTCGCTGATTTACGTGATTTTACAGCTATAATACAGTATTTATATAAGTTTTAATACACAACATGAAAGATCATTCTATTAATTATGATCTAATGAATGAGCATTTTTTTTAGTTTGCGTCGAGTTTATAATGCGAGAATTAGGTAGTTTTAAAAGATTTCTTAATGCCATGTTATTACTTTTTTGCATTTTTTTAAAGGAAATGTATTGATTTTGAATTGAAGTTTATTTCTGTTGTTATAATTTTATGAAGAGAGTTCTAAGTAGCCGAAATCGAAAGCAATTCTTTGCCAATTTTCTCTAAAATGAAAAGTGATTCAAACAGTAAAGACAACTTTCACAAGAATACATTGTAATTTTTCCATACCCTTTAGACGTTAAAACGATTCGTAAATATGTAATATTCTAAACCTCTTTCAGCAAAAACTCACAAACCAGTCGCCCGCCGGTTTGGATCGGTTAATCAAATTAAAAAGTAGCTCATACATTAGATCATAAATGAAATGATCTTTCATGTTGTGCACTAGCACTTATATAAATACTGTATTATAACTGTAAAATTACGTAAATCATCGAAATCGGCAAAATTTCGTGTACGGCCTCTTAAGTTAGCCTCTATAAAGACTGTTTTATTGTTGTTGTTATGAATGTTAGCCACCAGCATGGTGGGATTGGTGAGCAAACCTTATGCATACTGCCCAAATCTTGGCAATGTGGTGTGTATCAGGAGTCACCAAATCTGCGGACCTTTTAAGTACCTAATCAGTAAAATTTATAACTAAATCTAAAAATATTAAAATAAAAATGTTGAGTAGGTAATTTTATTTATTTATCAAAGCTACTTTACACATGGAAATT
The DNA here is from genome assembly GCA_946251885.1 of Cosmia pyralina. Taxonomy (NCBI): domain Eukaryota; kingdom Metazoa; phylum Arthropoda; class Insecta; order Lepidoptera; family Noctuidae; genus Cosmia; species Cosmia pyralina. The sequence continues at coordinate 23,560,422 of OX276346.1, forward strand.
ATTGATTTCCAAAAAAAATATTGTTTTAAAACACAAAAATACGGAAGTTCCTTGCCAAGAATTTTGGATAAAATTTGTGTGGTAATAAATACCCAGAACTAAGAAATTTAGCTTTGAAACTTTGTACAATGTTTGAGCGGGCTAGAGTGATATTATTAATACGGACCCCCATTTAAACTAATTGGTGATCCCTGGACCCTGTTGTATATTGGGAAGAGAATCAATTAATTAAAACCGACTTTCCACTGTGATGAGGGGTTCCCGTCTGATTTAAATGGCAATCAAAACAGAAGGAAATGTTTGTTTCCATACAATGAGGGTTTTGATGAAAATTCACGCCACCAGTTGGCGCCACTTTGTCGAGAGTCTTCTATTTTCATATTGGGTATAAAATATATGATGTTCATCATTCGTTTCATTCATTCGTTCATCATTCAGTCACATCTAAAGAAAATAGGCTTTTTGACGCTTTTGACAGGTGCTCGGGCCTAACGTCTCAGTGCTGCCACCTAGTGAACGTCATTTCAGAATACCCTCATTTGTAAATCTGTTTTCATTTGAACCGTTTTTTCCCGGATACGTCATCCGCGTCTCGTGCGCCTTACCATTTACTTTATTAGGGGGTTACCCATATTTGTTTCTAATTAGAATGCTACAATAGAGTTTTTTTTCCGATAAATTAATTTAATTTTTGTCCACTGAATTCAAGATTCCATCGAATTCGTTAGTTATCTACGCGCCATTGTGTAACACTGAAAAAAAAAAAACACTTGTCGCAACCCGAATAAGGCAGGCTACATACAAACTTCGTTTCGGAATATCGATTCGGAATTTCGAAAGCATACAAAAAGCATACAAATCCCTACAAAATTAATTTCAAGGCAGAAAATTTCGAACGGAGAACTACTGTACGTGCGATAGATCCTTGATTTTGTATGGATTTGCTGCCCTCGAAAATTCCGAATCGATCGGAATTCTTTCTGTATGTGGGCGGTCTTATCACATCCTCAGCTATATCTATCTCTATACATATTATAAATTAAAGTAGCTTAACTAATTGTTCTTCTAAACTAATCAACGGCTTTTGATGCGGTTTTCACCATCATTTAGAGAATTTACTTTAACGTTTACGTGTTTAATACATTCATATTTAACTTACATACATTGATATATTAGAGGAAGATATGTTACGCGCTGAAATCGCAATCACTAAACCTGGACTCAAAACACAACTCACAATACACACAATACACGCACACGCAACGCACAATAGACGATTACGGTAATTTTACCTAACGTGCTACACAAACGCCAGTTCGATTGTGACTAAGGTCAATTGTGTGCGATTAACTCAATTTATGCAGTCCACGTTGAGGAGCGCGAACCTTATCTTCCTAATTTATACATCAATGCTTACATAATATAATAAAGTTTCGATGTTTTGTGAAGTCGTAAAACCCGTGCAAAGCAGGGGCGGATCGCTAGTAAGTATAATAGGTTGGGGAAAAAGTTTCTTCGCATTTTTTAAGAAAATTCAAAACATTTTTTAATATACATTATTTACATTTATCTAAAGTATGTAGGTACCATTTTGTTCGATAACTTTTTGCCATCTTGTAGGTAAGGACATGATCCCATTGCTATTGAAATTTTGGGACTTCTGATCAAAATACCGCGACAAGTGGTTTTGGCAGTCCTCTCGTGATGTTAACCTGACACTGCCTAAAGAATTCTGAAGAGACTGAAACAGGTGGAAATATGAAGGTGCAAGGTCAGGACTATACGGCGGATGCATTAACACCTCCCAGCCAAACTCTCTTAATTTTTGCTGAGTGGCTAAAGATGTGTGAGGTCTAGCGTTATCATGATAAAAAACCACATCCCTTCTGTTGATTAATTCCGGCCGCTTTCTCTCAACTTCTTGCTTTAATCTCATCAGTTGTTCGCAGTAGAGTTCAGAATCGATGGTCCTGCCTGGTGGTAACAGCTCATAATGAATAATGCCCTTCCAATCCCACCACACACACAGCATCACCTTGTTGCGAGATAACCCGGGTTTCGCCACAGTCTGTGAAGCCTGACCGGCCTTTGACCACGACCTTTTTCGCACGTTCATCAGCTTCTTCAAAAATGGTTCGGTTTCATTACGTCGTAATAAAGAATCACAAATGAGTACACGGTTCATTAGGTTTCTTTCAGTGAGCTCGTGAGGTACCCAAATATCGAGCTTTTTTGTGTACCCAGTTCTTTTCAAATGCGCCAAAACTGTTTTGTGGTCAATTCCCAGTTCTTCAGCTACGTCGTAACTACTGATATGCCGATCTTGCTCCACTTTTTCAAAAATGGCATCCATTTTAACCGTAATAGGGCGACCAGAGCGACGTGCATCTTTGACATCAAAATTACCGGACTGAAAACGCTTAAACCAAATTTGTGCTACTCTCACAGATAATGCACTGGGTCCATAAACATCGCAAATTTTTTTCGCGGCTTGCGTTGCATTTTTACCTTTTTTGTAGTAAAGTTTTAAAATGTATCGAATTTCTTCATTAGATTCACTCATCTTGACAGTACGAAAAAGAAATGAAAATCACACATTTTCCTAATTTGAATTTGGAATTATGTTCTTTAAAATTTAAACTTTCAATGATACCAAAACCAGCCAGATACAAATAGTATAGCCAAAGAGATTTTATTTTAAGTTCATACATACTATAATGCGAAAAGACTTTTTCCCCAACCTAATATGTATAATAATAACATATCCTTTTTCGTTTCCAGGATCGCCGTCTCGATCCATTCGCAGAAAGCACAGTAGATGGTATCATAGCTGGTACATTATCAGTGACCGTGTTATCTGGCCAGCTCCTGACGGACAAGCGATGTGGCACCTACGTCGAAGTGGACATGTTCGGGTTACCGGCCGATACTGTGCGCAAGAAGTTCCGCACCCGCGTTGCACCTAATAACGGCATCAATCCCGTGTATGGAGAGGAGCCGTTTGTTTTTAAAAAGGTATGTTGTAATATCCTAGCTAAGTATCAAAGCGTACGTCACACTGCCAGCAACTTAGTTTAGCTTTATTTATGACAATCTTGAATCGTAAGGACCAAAAGTATGAGCGAAATATTATGTGGTGACGGTCGACATCAATCGCGTTCTGTTTGCAGATCATCCCACTTTTGCCGTATCGCTCTTTTATCTGTATTGTAATAGTTATTGAAACACTTCTTTAGTGTTTTCTTTTCTTATTTACTGTTTCGTTGGTCTAGTGGTAGCAAGCGAACATGAGGTCCTTTTTTTTTTTTTTTTTTTTTTTTTTTTTTTTTTTTTTTTTTTTTTTTTGTGGATGGGAAATCATCATCAAATGACTTCTCCCGCTCTGGGCAGAGCGGGAGGGCGTGTCAGACTTTTACTGACTAAAACCCACCCATGTTCCTTCAGTTGCCCGTGCCAGGGCCACGGTATCTCTTTCGAACTACCCGCGACCCCGGCGGCATAGGCCCAATTGACCCCGTCACTGCTGACATCTCTTTGAGGCGCGCGTGGAACACAACGCGCCGTCGACCCGGGCCTGGTCCTTACCGAACGGCGAGCTGTCCATTACTCGTCGTCCGCAAGCCCTCCTGTGATCGATTTCCGGGTCGGGCAAAGTGTTATTGGGTTTTTCCATCTGGAATTACTTAGTAGCAGCCCGTAGTCTGGATTTGTGTCTGGTTGATGGTAACGGGCTCGTCCCCTATTACATGGGGCTTAAACATAACTGGTCTACTGTACTGTATAGGTACACCTCTGCCTTACCCATCGGGGAACATTGGCGTGATGTTATGTTGTGTACTTTAGTAGATACCTAGCGGAAAAAGTATATGCACCTACATACTTTCAAAATATCTATTGTCTAAAGAGATTTACAATTTTGCGGTTTTCAGTTTACGTTAGTAACTCAATGAAGCAGGATATTTCTCAATGTACCTACTTATGTACGTATCAAATAAATAATCCACTTTAACCTAACCGTAATAATTACGTGTTAAAGTGAACGTAAGTAACTGAAATGACGACTGTAATTTATACGTCATTCGTCCTGACGTGTTCTGTCGCTTACGCGCAAAGTAATATTCAAACTCAAAGCATTTATTTCAAATAAACCAATTACAGGCACTTTTGAATTGTCAATGGGTCTGTCAGTCAGAAAGATGAAGCTAGTTGCCCATTCCAAAGCGTAGTAGATCCCTATGGAGAAGAACGGGCAAGAAACTCCACGGACACTCTTTTAAATCATAATATTTTTACAAAATATTGGTTACATCGTTCAAGTTGAAAATATACATGTGAGAACAATGTAGAAAGACGTGCACGTTAAAAAGCGTCCGTAATAAAAAGATAATAACTAAAACAACTAAATTAAATATTAAAATTAAAAATAAGCCATGGCAGCTAAGAGACGACCAGTCCCAACTGACGGCGCCCGTTTACGAACATGACGCATGGATCATAGATATTTGCAATTATGTATGCAAACGTAACTTTATTAATCGTGAGGTAGGTGAAGTTTAAAATAAAAAATAGGTTTAAAATGTAATTTTCCCCTTTGAAAGTTGTGGTACTTTACGCTGAAGCGTAATAATAATAAAACTTATATTTTCAGGTTACAATGGCCCATAGACACTTACCCAAACTAACATCCATCCATACTAATATTATAAATTCGAAAGTAACTCTTTCTGTCTGTCTGTTACCTTTTCACGCCTAAACCACTGCACGGATTTCGATAAAATTTGGCAAGGTTATAGATGGCATCCTGGGGAAGGACATAGGCTACTTTTTTCTGAAAAATAATTCTACAGGGGGTAATAGGGGATGAAAGTTTGTGGAAACCCAGCATTTCTTAAGTTAGGGATATGAAAATTCAAATTTATGCTTTTGGTAGGAAATAAAGAAACATGTGGTACAGCGTTTTTGAAATATCATCCCCTAAGGGGGTACAATAGGGGTTGATTTTAAAATTCACAAATAATATTAAAATGTTTGTGTACCTACCTCTTTTTAAGAGATTTAAGGGATTGGAAATGTAGTCATAGTTCGTATCTTGAGATAACATTTTAGACTTTATTTCATTCGACGTTTTTACGACAAAATTATTACAACAATTAACTTTTGAACGAGTGGACACTCGATCTAAAGTTATTTTGTTATTAGAGCGTGACTTGCATAATAAATTTTAACTAAACAAAGTCCTCCCGCCGCGTCGTTTGAACGCGATAAAGTCAAAAGGTACCGAATGGATTTTCATACGGTTTTCACCAATGGACGGAGTGATTCAGTGTAATTCATTAATGTGTTGTGTAAATTAGCTGAAATATGTGGATGATTGTTGAAGATGCCGGAAAAATCATGCTGATTCGGAGCTTTAAGCCCACCATACACGGCAACAATACTTATATCGTAGCGATTTGAGTTTGCACAGTTACCTATATCGGACGGCCCTATGTTCTCCACACGAACGTTCCCATGGTATATTTTCAGACATCCATGCGGGCGAAGCCGCGGAAAAAGCCAACATTATATAAAGTATAAAACAAAACTTTTGTTAATAAATGTATCTTAAAACTGTGTTAATAGCACTTCACTTTACTAGCTTGTCCTTGTGCTGTCTTGGGGTACTAGTCTGCGGAAGCGACGAAACACCACGTCCTGCGGCTAAAAGTCTTCTTCCATGACGACGGACATATAAACATTCGGTACTCGCACCACGAATGCCTTGAAGTTGACGTTGCGGTGCGACTACAGTAACTGTACCCTCGGCGCACTCCACGATGTCCTCCGCCTTGTCCTCGGTGTGTTCGGCTTTGCGGCACGCAAGTTCACTTCGGGCTCCGTAGGAGCTTTGCCGCAGCGGCTCTTGTTCATTCGCGATTGGCGCTTCCTCCTTTGCACTGTCACGAAACCATCAACATCAGCCCTATGCGGCGCCTTTTCTGGCATAGGCTTCTTACTTGGAGCGCCTGGGGCTGCTGGGGCACTCGCAGTGACAATAGTAATGCAACAATTTCATAAAATGTTATTATTGAACTGAGGGCCGACTTTTCAACAGTCCGATAACTTTTATCTGAAGAATAAATAAATAAGGGTTTTCAAATATTTTCTATGAAAAAGCTGCCACTACGGGCCGATTTTTCAATCGTCAGATAACTTTTATCTGAGGATTAAATATGGCGGTTTGAAATATTTTCTATACAAAAGCTGACAAAATATCAAACATTTTCCCCAAATAAAAGTTATCTCATGATTGAAAAATCGGCCCTAAATGAAATTAAAAAAACAATGAAAGAAAAATAATTTATAAGTACCTATGTCAAATTAATTCGAAGTTAGAACTTTCCTTGTACCTATAACAGAGAAATGTACAGTCACAAAACAGATATGTACAGAAGGCCAGCTCCATAGAATGAGCGTAGGCGCAAGCGCACATAGCTGTGTATGTACGGAAATCTTAAACTATCTCAAACTCAAACGTGTGAGTCGCTAGAGCATTGATCCGATTCAGCCTGTCCCTTTGTTGCCCTAACTAAAAAAACAATGTTTATTTATTTATTAAAACTTTATGCACAAGTAAAAAAAAATACCGTACAAAGGCGGACTTAATGCCTGAGGCATTTTCTACCAGTCAACCTTAGGGTGGTGCAGAGAGAAGACATGGCAGGTGCAACATAAAGGATAGATAACAAGAAAATAACTATAAAATATAAGAATAAATACATAGATATTATATAATTACATAAATACATACATATATATATATATATATATATGTATATGTATGTTTATATATATATAAACTTAAAAAAAAATCAATGTTATATTAGGTCTTCAACTATGAAATTGCCGTTCTGCAGTACTGGCCATTTCAAATCAAAATAATTTTTGTTTGGCTAAGAATTCTAATTTCAAATTAATTTTATTTTAAAAACATGGATTTTTTTTCCCAAAAGTAGTCATTTGTTTATTGATTAGTGTTACATTTTCATCGCATTTCAATCTTTTTCGTCATCATGGATACGTTAAAAATTCGAGTAATTATGGAATATGAGTACCGTCGTGGCAGCAACGCGGCACAAGCGGCAGGCAACATCAACGATGTTTACGGAGCTAACACTACAAACCAACGCACCACTTGTTATTGGTTTGCTCGCTTCTGTTCTGGAAATTTCGACCTGAAAAATGAACCTCGCGGTCGTCCGAAGACTTTGGTCGACAATGACGAATTAAAGGCGATTGTAGAAGCTGATGATACACAATCTACGGCTGAATTAGCAGCAGCTTTCGACGTTAGCGTCAAAACAATATTGGTCCATTTGCGTCAAATTGGCAAGGTAAAAAAGCTTGACAAATGGGTGCCCCACGAACTCAATGATCGCCAGCGCGAAGTACGCGTCGAGACGTGCCTTGCACTGCTCAACAGACACACAAATGAAGGAATTTTGAACCGCATTGTTACCTGCGATGAAAAATGGATTCTGTTTGATAACCGCAAGCGCTCAGCAAGTTGGTTGGATCCTGGTTCAGCACCTAAACAATGCCCTAAACGAAAACTTACCCCTAGAATAGTGATGGTCACTGTTTGGTGGTCTAGCGCCGGTGTGATTCATCACAGCTTCTTACCAAACGGGGTGAGCATTACTTCAGATGTGTACTGTGAAGAACTGAACACAATGATGGAGAAGCTGGCACATCTCCAACCAGCATTGGTCAATCGCTCGTCTCCGCTGCTCCTGCACGACAACGCGCGACCTCATACTGCACAGCAGACGGTCTCCAAGTTGCAAGAACTGGGGTTGGAAGCTCTCCGTCATCCGCCCTACTCACCAGACCTTGCGCCTACAGACTACTACTTTTTCCAGAATTTGGATAACTTCTTGGCGGGAAAAAAATTCAATACCCGAGAGGCAGTACAAAATGCCTTTGAAGAATTTGTTGCCTCCCGTCCAGCTGATTTCTTTAAGAAGGGCATCAATAAACTGCCACTGCGTTGGCAAAGATGCATTGATTGCATGGGTGATTACTTCGATTGATACAAATAAAAAATACATGAAAAAAATTCGTTTAAATTTTTTCATACAAAACGGCAATTTCATAGGTAAAGACCTATTATTTATAACTAGGTGGCTATGCTATGCACATTACATTGAAACCCTGATCTCCAAACTAGGGGTATCCTTGTATCTTAGAGATCAGTGTCCCTCCGCAGCAAAGTCACAAGCCAATATTTGTAACTCATTCCCTTCCCCAGCAATGTCCTATGCCGAGCTCCGTACCCCACACGGGGTGCCCTAAGCGTGTAGTCACTTGGTTTATAAGTTTACTACCCAGGCTGGAGGCCTTGGTTTGTTAAGGCATCCACGGAAGGCTATTCTTACGGTAACGGTAACAGTTAAGCAGCCGGCTACCTCCTAGGTAGACCTGAGTGAGGTTGGTCACAAAAAAAAAACGGTTCCACAGTGCGCTTGCACTCGCTGTACGTTAAGCGTGTCTATGTGTGCGTGCATTTTCGCTCGATCTATAAAACCACCTTCTGTACTTTATTGTGTGGTGTGGTACACATGTCGGTATTCCGCGCATCTCTTTGACTCCCGCCATATGGGCCGTGTCACTGCGCGACGCGCGACGGATTGTTTACACGTCACTCCGCTGTGCGCCGGCGCCGACACAATGGCATTCTGATAGTTAGCTACTATAAACGCTCCACTGATTGACTTAACGACTGAGTGCAATTAAGAATTGTTTGAAATCTTCCCACTAATAATAATGTATAGGGATAATAAATCTAATAATTCATGGTGTGGTGTAGTTAGGTGTGAATTTATGCTTGTTTACATAGAGATCAGCTGAGCGCTTTTACAAGGTCAGTTTTTACTGTATTAAAAACGTTGACCTTTCATTATGAATTTCTTCTCGTGGGTGCATTTTACAGACACAAATCTCACAAAGGTTATTTGTAAATATAGCCAAGCACACATTATTGCTGCAACGGGCCGCAACGCAACTCATTTTCGTACAAAAAAGTGCGGTCTGGCTCATCTGTAGTGTGTTGGTTCATAGAAAAATCTTCGAAAGTGATGGAGGATTTTTGCAATATGTTGGGTTACGGCGCGGCCCGATACAATCTGCCCTAGCCTAGCCTTTTAACGTTTTAAATCAAAATCTATGGTCTAGATCGCAGAAGCCGATTGGTACCTACTCATTATCACCAGTTAACTTGATTGCCACTATAGAATTCTAATTTTAACATGCTTGTATTATAATTAAAGAGGGTACAGTCATCAAAAAAAAAAAAAGAAAAAAAAAACATCAATCATCATTTTTTTGTCATCAAATTGCATCTTCTCTGTGTCGCTTATTATGAGACCTTTCATCATCTGCCTAGCTTTTTTCTCAACTTTGACGGGGTCGGCTTCCAGTAAGCAGTCTGGAATATCAATATTTTACATGGAGCGACTGCCTAACTGACCTCCACAACATAGTTTATACCCCTTGGTAAGAGGTTGTCGGACTTTCGGGCTTCTGACGACCCGTAATGACTGTCAAAGATACGTGAATGACAGCTGGGAAAACACGTTAAGCCGTTGGGCTTAAAATGCATTCTGAGGCTCGTAGGGGTCTTGATACGTAAAGATGGTCACCAACCGCGGCAAGCGTAGCGTACCCGATCGATCGACCCGTGTGTCTGTTATTACTTAGCCACAAGCCCTCATGTATAGTATAGACCTCTAGTGGTTTTAAAAGGTATTTAAAGTTCCTACGTGATTTGTAACATGATTTAGGAGAAAAAACAGCAATAAACTAAATAATAGTATAAATCCTCCCAGAGTTTAAATACCTTATAATTTATTTGCGAGGCAAAATTGAACACGTAAAACACAATTAGATTTTAACCGGAAATATCTATCAATGGCAGCATTTCGGTAAAAAGCGAGTAATTGTCCATTTCACAGGTGTTTGGACGGTACCGGCGGTTCGGTATTATCGACAATGACCATTAACCTTGATTCGGTCAGCTGTTCCGGTTCTCAGTACAATAGAAAACCTTTTAAACGCAGGGCGAGAGACAACAGATTGCGTATGTTTTCTATTGAAAAGTTCGTATGTAAAAAAGATCTTGGCTTTGATGCGTTACTCATGCCATTAGCATGAAGTCGCTCAAAATCGTCGAGGTTATTTTTTTAATGACTCAATACATTTTTGGCTTAATAATTTATTTGTATGCCATCTTGCGTTCCTCAAACACGGGTATCAAACGAACTAACAATCAGCGTAAAGATTTCTAATAAAAATACCGGTTGTATATTTTTTTCTCGTAAATTAGGGTCCTGGGAAAAAAGTTCAGGAAAGTTATCGCGCATTCCAATAAAGATTTGCACTGCTTGTTACATCGACGAATATCAAGTTTCCTGTTCTTTCTACCAAGATTTGACATTTTAGTTGTAAATGCATTTTTGGGGTCAGTGTCACCAAAAGGAGAAATCCTCGCGAACGCTCGAGCACTTTTGAAATATCACCGAATAAGTAACTGTACGAGGGGAGATCAAAAAGTAGTGAGAACGACATACTCCTTGGTAAGAAAAAAAATAAATACTGGCGGCCATAGCTCAGATACATATTTGTAATATTAATAAAGAAAAAAATCTTCTATTTTCTTTTGTTTATTTCTGAATGTAGTCATTTGTTTGCTTCGTGTCGGAACGTGTTCTCGAAAATGGAGAAAAACTAAGTGCGAGCCGCTATTAAATACCTCTGTTTAAAAAAGTTAACGACGCAAGAGATTCATTGCGATTTGGAGGCAACATTAGGAGAGTCTGCTTCGCCTTATTCCACTGTCACAAGGTGGGCTTCTCAATTTCGAGTAGGGAGAACGAGCACGGAAGACGAACATCGTTGCGGTCGTCCATCGACGTCAGTCACCCAAGAAAATGTTGCGAAAGTCGAGAAAATTGTATTGAGCGATCGAAGAGTTACCATCCGATACTTAATTCAAGAAACGGGAATTTCATATGGAAGTATTCAATCCATATTGAAACAATCTTTGCATATGAGAAAAGTCTCCGCAAGATGGGTGCCGAGAATGTTAACCGACAGTCAGAAACAAAATCGACTTGACATTTCGAAGATATTGAACAAGGACATATTAGATATTGGACAAGTTTCAAGAAGATTCTGAAAACTTTTTGTCTCGTTTCGGACAAAACATGGGTCCATCATTTTGATCCCGAGACAAAACAGCAATCTTCGCAATGGAAACGGCCATCATCACCGACTCCGAAGAAGTTACGTGCCGTGGCATCGGCTGGCAAGGTTATGGCCTCAATATTTTGGGATTCAGAAGGGATATTGTTGATTGATTACCTGGAGCGTGGAACCACTATTACAGGCCAATATTATGCAGCTTTAATTCCTATGTTGAGGAATGCCATCAAAGAGAAAAGGAGAGGGAAACTTCGAAGGGACGTGCTGTTTCATCACGACAACGCACCCGCGCACAGGTCGGCAGTTGCGATGGCTGCCATTCAGCAAGCTGGCTTCGAATTGGTTGACCACCCCCCTTATTCACCAGATCTGGCGCCTAGCGATTTTTATCTGTTCCCCAAATTGAAAGAATACTTAAGGGGAAACAGGTACGAAGACGATAACGAGGTGATGGATGCCGTGGAGAGCTTTTTGCAGGACCACGACAAAACTTTTTTTTTGAAAGGGATTGAAGTCTTGGAAAAGCGCTGGACTCGGTGTGTAGAGAGACTCGGAGACTATGTAGAAAAATAAATTATTAAGTTATCAATAGTCATTATAATCTATCTCATTCTCACTACTTTTTGATCCCCCCTCGTATATTGACTTTAAGTATAAAATTCGACGCAGGCATTATGCGTTTATCAAGCTCAAGCGTGATGTCTGCGTTGGATTTTATACTTAACTAGCTGACCCGACAGACGTTGTCCTATCTTAGTTATGAATATTCTTATGTAAACGCGTGAAGTTAAAATGTTTTTTCTGAAATTTTCCAATTTTCTGCGAAATTTTCTTAATTTTTTTTTTTCATAAGAACCTTCTCCTGACAATCATAAACACAACAAAAAAAGAATTAGCGAAATTGTTCCATCCGTTCACGTGTGATACGATGACCAAGGGAAATAGGGATTCATTTTTATATACAGGGTTACTGGTAATTCGACGTATATCCGTCAGGGGCTGATAAGGGGGCCAAAATGCAACAAATTGAACCCCCCATATATATGGCCGAAATTCAATAGTTTTCGAGATATTTGAATTTTAAGAGTTTTTCGATATTTACCCAAAATTTGACTTAATTAAAAAAAAAAAAAAATACATATTTGAATGGGTACCATTAAAAATGATGTTGTAGCTGGCACTTCAATTAAGCTATGGACATTATAAGAATAATATCTTACCAATATTTTCATTTTCGCTTCAAAAATGTTGTCTCGTTACAAAAATTTCTAAGACATTAATCGTACAAATAACTAAAACAACTTGCCTATTCTGTAAGCTTTCCAAAAAGGTATAAAAGTCAATTTTAAAATACATAATTCGTGGCATGGCATGTGTTTGAATCGGCGCGGGGAGAAAAAGGGTCATTTGTATTTGTATGAAATAAAATGCATTAAAAAACTTACGTCAAATTTTATAAAAAATTTTACACATCTTGTTCAAAATGAGCCCCTCGATTACGAATGCAGGTTCGAATTCTCTTCCTAACTTCGGTTTTCGTCACTCTTGATGTGAACGTTGTCCTCATCTGTTGCGCCGCGTTTATTATTCGCTGTCGAAGTTCTTCGACTGAATTTATTGGGGTCACATAAACTAATTCCTTCATATGACCCCAAACGTAAAAATCAAGTGGTGTGATATCAGGGCTTCGTGCTGGCCACGGAATTGGCCCTCCCCTCCCAATCCATCGGTTTGGATATCTCTCGTCTAGCCACTGTCGGACAGTAATCCGGTAATGTGCTGGGCAACCATCATGTTGAAACATGAGGTTGTTTTTATTTCTTCGGGAACATCCGCCAACAAATCGTCTAGGTTGTTTCTTAAAAACTCCTCGTAATTTTCGCCGTTCAAATTTTGGGGCAAGAAATGAGGGCCCAGCAAATAATTATCAAGGACACCTATCCATGCGTTCAGGGAAAATCTCATTTGCGACGCAATTTCTTTTAGTTTTTTGGATTCCTGCCTACTTTAGGTGCCCAAAAATGTAAGTTATGGTAATTCGTTATACCATCCCGGTCAAACTTTGACTCGTCAGTCCACAAAATATTTCTTAGGAAATGTTCCTGGTCAGCGTCAGCGTTTAACATAAACCGAGAAAATTCGAGTCGCCTGGATCTCCTTCGTGCAATGTTTGGACAGGTTGATTATGGTATGGGTGTCTACCTGATAGATGTACTACCGACCACACTTTCCACTGGGACATACCGAGCTGTCTTGCAACAATGTTCGTTGAGATGTTTGGATCATCAATAAAACACTGAAGAATGGTGTCCTCTTCGTCAGCCGTGTACCGTCGAGGTCTGCCGGCGTTGACTTGTGCTCTCTGAACACTGCCAGTTTCAGACAATCGTCGATAGGTGCTCCCGAAAACAGTAAAGTGGGGAAGTCGACGATCGGGAAAGCGGCGTTGGTATTCTCGCCGAGCCGCAGCCGCGTTTTCATCGGCAAAACCATAACAAAACATTATGTCTGCGTATTCGTTATTAGAATACGAAGCCATGTTATCCGAAATAACAATGATACCAAAAAGAATAACAAGAGAAACAAGAATTAACAATAATGATCGATAACAAATTAACGCGATGAGAGATTGGTTAATAGCAAGATAACAACACGTGCTTGCGCGGCGTAGAGTCGAAACTTACCTTAGTAAGTTCCTTCCTTAGAAGGCGACGCAATCGCAGCAGACGCCGTGTACTCCCCCGCCCGCACACCCCGCCCCATCACGAAGAATTTCGCCAGTAAAATCGGTTGTTTTATAATAATAATAATAATAATTCCTTTATTTTCAGGCTACTAGGGCCCATAGATAAAATACACAAATGATTGGTACAAAATTATAAACTAATACATATAAAAACATTTAACAAACTTAAAAACTACTGCACATGAAGTGACGGCGTCGTGTTACGCTGCGAGGTGTCGCGTAGCTGGCCGCGGAAACGCCGATACAACACACCTTTCGGCCAAAACTCTTCCTTGAGGAAGGTCAGCAAATGGTGAGTCGGAACGCGCACCACGAACGACTTGAAATTGGTGTTATGGCGCGCCTCCAACTTCTCCACCCTCAAGGTCCAATTGGTCTTCACCCGTATGTACTCTACGATGTCCTCAGGCTTTGTAGAGTGGTGCAACCGGGACACGTACAGCTGCGTCGTCGGTACTGCAGGACGTAGCAACATGTTAGAACCAGCCGGCGCCGTCCCACACTGGTTGCGATAAGTAGGCTTCTTCTTCTTTCTCTCCACCTTGATGAAGCCGTCCTCGTCGCATGTGTTCTTCGGTGGAACCTGCTGTTCGTGGTCCATCACAGCGCCTTTAGTCGCGCTAGATGCTAAGCGACTCTGCTTTCCCCCTTTTGGTTTTCCTGCGTGTCGTTTCGTTTGCGACACAGCAGTTTTCGTCTTGGCGACAGTTGTAGAATAAGTACGTACGGGGGTCGATGTACCTATCTCACGCGTCGCTTCCCCGGCAGGTACGACGCGATCAGCAGAACGCGATGCAACGCTTGCATTCTTGACAGTTGATGACGTAGATTCACTCGCCGACTGAAAACTGCAGACAGAAGCATTTTGTGCCCCGCGACATGAGTTTACATTGGAGCCTTCTGGTGACCCACTTGTCGGAATAGCGTTGCGCAACAACGCTACTTCGGCTCGCAATTCACCAATGGTGACATCCGATGACTCCAACTTGGACTTCATCTCAGCCTGGCTCACCTTCAGAGACGTGATGTCCTTCAGCAGCCTGGTGACGTCGACGTGGTCGAAAGTGACAGGAGGCAGCTTGTGCAGCTCCTTCGCCACAAAATCTGGCACGTCATCCGGATCGGTCCTCTTCAGCAGGTCGATGATGTCCTGCAGACTCTTCTGGCCGCCATCCCTCCGGCGAGATGGCATCTGTCCGACTTGGTCGAGTGATTGAAATAGCAGCAACTTGGCACTGCATACCTCTTCCTCTTTGAAGGACGACTTGCAGATCTGCAAGATGCTGACCTCGTCCATGTAGTCGATGGCATGTTTAATGAATGCCAAAAGCTCGTTGGCAATGAGCTGCTTCGTTGCCATTGCGTATAAATTCGGGCAGTGGTTACCGCTGCGCAAAACGCGAATAAAATATTCGTGCTGTGTAGCGCAAACGCGTCCGTTTCCGAGCGCGCATCGCACAACACTGCGCGGTTTTAGCGAGGATCATAAACTAAAAACACAGATGATTTCTCTCCCCGCACCGCGCGCCGCCGCGCCGTTTCAAACACTTGCCATGCATTTTAAAATTGTCTTTTATACCTTTTTGGAAAGCTTACAGAATAGGCAAGTTGTTTTAGTTATTTGTACGATTAATGTCATAGTAATTTTTGTGACGAGACATTTTTGAAGCGTAAAATGAAAATATTAATAAGATATTATTGTTAAATCGCTCATTATTTTAATTATTTTGTTAAATTAAGTAGTTTTAATTATGTCAATAGCTTAATTAAAGTGCCAGCTACAACATCATTTTTAATGGTACCCATTCAAATATGTTTTTTTTTTTTATTTGGAATTAAATGTCTAATTTTGGGTAAATATCGAAAAACTCTTAAAATTCAAATATCTCGAAAACTATTGAATTTCGGCCATACATATGGGGGGTTCAATTTGTTGCATTTTGGCCCCCTTATCAGCACCTGACGGATATACGTCGAATTACCAGTAACCCTGTATATAGATATCAATATTGGTACAGTTACTTCTTCAGTGAAATTTAAAAAGTGCTCAACATCCGCGAGGATATTTCCGTTTGGTGGAGACTGACCCATATGAAGCGTGTTTTAGACAACCAGAGGTGCAATACCCGTATTTTTAGGAAAACGTTCGCATTCGAATTTCAGTCCCAATTTGTCAAAAATACCTGCGCTGTGATGAGTTTCCGACCAGATTTTGAACGTTATTACAGGAATTGGTCTTCTGTTGTTTGACGTGGTGTATCGCTCGCAGGTAGTGCTGCCTGAGTTGGCCATGCTACGCATCGCGGTGCACGAAGAGAGTGGCCGTCTGCTAGGACACCGCGTACTTCCCGTGTTGGGCCTGTGCCCCGGCTACCGCTCCGTGAACCTGCGCACAGAGCTCGGCCTGCCGCTGCCCGCCAGCCTGTTGGTACTCGTCGTCGTCAAGGTAACGCTCACAGAGACAACCCAACACACAGCTATGAATATCATCATCATTCTCTTGAGAGACAGACACAGACGTACATGTTGCGCCAACTCCAAATAAAATGGAAAATGGGCCCCAATTTATTTGGGATCAGCGCAACATATTGTATTTTTCTTCCATACTTCTCTGTTAGTCGAGCCCTAAACTTATGAATATAACGGGCGGGTGTAAAAAGACGCTTAACGAAGCCGATAGTCACTTGTTCTCCCTGTCATTATGATATTTTTTTGAACTGGACTATACCTGAGAATCTTCTGGTTGCGGAGATATTGAAGATCAAAGACTTCCACCTCCTGACATTCCAACTCTTTTTACGTTTTTTTGTTTCACGAAAACAAGTTTAAAAAGGAAAAAGAAAGAAAGAAAACGTATTTATTGTGACTGAAAATCACACTAATATTATAAAGGCGAAAGTTTGTGAGTGTTTGTGTATGTTTGTTACTTCTTCACGCTCAAGCGGCTGGACCAATTTGGATGAACTTTGGTATGTAGATAGCTTGTACCCTGGATAGGCTACTTTTATCCCGGTCTGTGTGGGTGAAACCGCGGGGCGCAGCTAGTAATAAATAAAAAAAACAAAATTATATAAAAAAACAGTAAAAAAAAAGTACAGATAGTCCTGTACGAGGCCAAAAGGCTTGCTATCTCAGTATGTTAAATGTTATAACTTAACATTAAATAGCCCATCGACCCCTGCACCATTGCATGCACCCATAAGCGCAATGTTTTGCTTTAGTTTCATTGCGCGTCGCCATAAACAGCGTTCCCCATAAATAATTTTTGCTACTTAGTTCGATGTACAAAATGCGTAGATAACGGCCACGTGACCCTGTGTCCCGGGTCCCTGTGGATACTTTAGATAATTATTAAAATCTCTTTCTCACCAGGATTATGTGCCAGACCAGCTGTCGGAACTAGCGGAGGCTTTGGCGAACCCGATCAAGTATCAGAGCGAGCTCGACAAACGAGAGCACCAACTCGCCAAACTAACAGAAGACACCGACGTGCCCAGCGACACGGTGCCCTCCCGCCCCAAGCGCAGCTGCGAACCGACCGAGCGAGATGACGCGCGCCGCACTCACGCACACCCTGTACGTACACACGCATTACATACAGAGCGAGCGAGACACGTGACGTCACACCGACGTTCCCAGGGGCACGCTGCCCACCCGCCCCAAGCGCACCTGCGACCTGCCCGAGCGAGACGACGCGCGCCGCACTCACGCACGCCATGTACGTACACACGCATTACGTACAGAGCGAGCGAGACACGTGACGTCACACCGACGTGCCCAGGGACGCGCAGCCCTCCCACTCCATGCGTGTGACTTCATATTACACATTTCAGTAGCCACCATCTTGCATTTTGATTTCGACCACATTTTCGCCATCGGCTGATGGTGAAAATGTGGCGACTTTTGGTATTTGAGGAAATCTTCTTAAATGCCATGGAATTAGTACCGTGACGAATAATTTGTAATATTTCGTAGCCGGGCTACACACATCACAAACCGAGTAGTATTTCGAAGAAACACATTCAAGCTATTATTAAATTTTGGTGTAAAAATAATTATCAAAATCTCTTTAGGGCCGGACACACTTAACATTCGTTTTACTTAATCCGCAGATTAAACTAGACGATGCACCAGACGGCAGTCCGTCAAAGGAATCCATGCTGGAGACCAAGAGATTCATCGATACCGAGAACATACCTTCACCACTACCTCCCAATGGTAAGAATTAATCCACATTTATAATATTACCATCATTATGAGTATGAAAGGTACATTGTTTCTTGTTGTCTTAGTACAGTCCTTTGATGCTCAAAAAGGGGGTTACCTGGAAGTAAACTGGTGATTTTATTGAGTTCGACGTGCTCTCTTCGTATTTTCACTTTGTAAAATCAATAGTTTTGGCGTACGAGCGCCGCGAAGTATTATTCATCTACACTACACCAACAAGTGTTTTTCGTATATTTACGAAAAATAATTACTGTGCGTTGCAGGTATAAGGGAATGCAAAAAAAAATGTGAATACATAAATTGAAGGAAATTTCTCTAGTTTAATTTTGTACATTAATGTTTTATCGTAAAATGAGTCGGAAAGGAAACATTGTCAAAAAACTGCTATTAGGCGCCATTTTTCCAATATGGCGGTGCGAGCAGCAAAGATACGATTTGGCAAAGTGAAAATTCAAAGTGAGCACGTCGAACTATATAAAATCACCAATTTTCAAAACTCCCGGAAAACTTTCGAGTGAAACTACCAAATGGCTGAAACTATCTGTGCTTCGAAAACAATTCGAGAGTAGATCTCTCGAAACGAAAAAAAAAATCCCCAATCATTTTAGTTATAGGTGTCCGTACTACTGACATAATTTCATTAGGTCGCACACAATCCATTCGCTTTATGTTTGTTCATAAATAGCAGACCTCGTAATTGTTGTGTCACTTTTGACGAAAACTCCTAATAAATTGAAACTTAACTAAGATTGAAATTACCAGAAAGCAAAAACAGACTTACATCTTATGACGTGAAATGACGTCATTAGGGTGGTAATATGATTGATAAAAAATATTTTTTATTTAGTAAAACAGAAGAGTGGAGGAGCTCGTGGCTAAGTAATAACAGCCGCATGGGTCTATAGATCAGGTTAAGCTACGCTTGCCGCGGTTGGTCCGTGGATGGGTTATCTTTACATACCAAGACCTCTCCGTGCTTCGGAAAGCACGTAAAGACGTTGGTCCCAGAGATTCGTGGATCAGTCTTACCAAGGGATATCGTATATGTTGTGGAGGTCAGATAGGCAGTAGCTCCTTGTAAAATACTGGTATTCAGCTGTATCCGGTTAGACTGGAAGCCGTCCCCAGTATAGTTGGGAAAAGGCTAGGCAGATGAAACAGACGAGTGAACGTCTATGTCTTAAGGGATCTTAGACTATTTATTTTGTTCGCAATTCACAGTTATTAACTTATCACATACATTTTAAACTCAATTTATTAATTTTTTTTTTTTAGATGCCGATGTTAAAACGAACGGTACGTCAGACGAGTCTTTAGCAGAAACGCTTGAGACTCTTCTATCAATGAAGGTGGTTCGCGAGAAACAGTCGGAACTCGCGCGGAAACTAGACGCGCTTCGACGCAAGTTCGACAAAGAAAAGAAACCACCTACATCCAAGTTCTACGTCGGCAATAAACTCAAGAAAAGACTGTCCTCTAAAAATATGTAAGTATTGATTTTTTGGGTCATTTCTTTTCAGATGACTCACGATGATCGACATAAAAATCAACATCTACAAAAAATAAAATAAACTAAATATACAGTTAAAAAATTAACTGTGTTAGATTAATAGTCTATAGATGTATACATTCTGTGATATATTTGGTAATAGGGATGATGCCTGTGTAAAAAAACCCTCAGTGGATAGACCATGCCAGTATTTTCCTTGATCCCAACTCCAACCAGAGGAAAATACTGGTGAGGTCTTTTTTTTTGTATGGGCCACAGTTGCCTGAAATAAAGGAAGAAATTTAAATTTATGAAATTTAAATTTATGAAATTTAAATTTTATTCCCTTAAGGTTTTTTTCAAGACGTTGCACCACTTCATCTTGCCTTGCCAGAAAAGGGCAGAGGTGGTGTTACGCCCACTGGTGGCATGCAGGAATAAAACCATCCCTCGTGGAACATGCATTTCTCCACATGAGAAAGAATTTGGTGGACAGGCTTCACAATATCAGCATCGGCGTTTTCTTGAGATTGATGTATGATTGCCGGTGTCGGCAATGACACCGAGAGCACTGCGTCGTCACTGACACTGACAAGAGGGGATGCGTTCATAGAGAATGTATGAAAGAATATTTCGCACTGTGCCCGTACTGTTTCAGAACTGTGGCCTCACTTATATGTGTGAATCGACCTTAAATCTAATATTGGTGAATTTTACAAAGTAGATAGCATGTGAGTAATAATCATGCTTCAAAAATGTACTGTAGCGTTGATTAGGCTACGGTGGATCACGCCCTGGCCTGGCGCCGACATACGCTTCTTTCTTATTCAATCACGTGTTGTCGTATGCTCGCCAGGAGCGCCGAGGCGCACGTGAGCTCGGACGAGGCGGGCGCGTGCAGCGAGTTCCTGTCGCTGGAGCGCGAGCTGCGCCTCAAGTACCACCACGCCGTGTACGCAGCGCTGGAGAAGCACGTGCGCAACGACCAGCATCACCAGACGAAGGCGCTCTCCGTATGTACAATCTTCTATATCTTCGTCAGTTTTCAAATTCTTTCCTTTATCGTGTCGTACCTTTTGAAGCTACGACACTGAGCAGACTATTGCATAGAAAAGTATATTTAACTAGCTGATGCCCGCAGCTTCGTCCGCTTGGATGTTAATTCGGTTTATACCCGTTGTCCGCGTATGCCATATCCCCTTCACGGGGACAGCGGGACGTGATTAAATGTATTTCCCGCTGTCCCCATAACGTACATTCGGCTAACGGGGACAAAGGGAAGCAAACTTTTCAGTCGTTGTCCTCTAACTAACTAGTTCGGTTCTTGATAGCCTGTTAAAAATAATCTCTTTTTTTCCACATTTTTTTTTTCTGTAAAATTTAGTCGGTTCTGGCACTCGCCGGCCGCTGCCGCGGCACCGCTCGCTTCGCTCGCTCGGCTCGTGCGTAGAAGGTCACAGTTTTAACCTAACCTAACCTATATATTTTTTGTCATAACAAATCATTTGACCAAAAAGACCAAATGTTTATTGTCTAAAGATTGTTTGCTGTAATAAATCATTTGATTAAATACCAAATAAAAAACTGTTTGATGGGTAAAAGATGCCGCCGACTCACACATAATACTACTCAAAAAAGAAAAAAAAACGGGGACTGTGGGCAATAATTTTTACTTATTTTATTCAACTATATTAACGGGGACAGTGTACCTACGGGGACAATGGGAAGTATTTTTAAATATTTAATTGAAGTACCGCTGTCCCCGTAGGACGGGGACACTGCGTACGGGGACAACGGGAACTACCCGTTAATACAGATACTTCCCTATTTGAATCGGATTTTGTTCACAATTTCATGGCTTTTTTTTGCGCGGAACCCTACTTCTTTTTTTAAAATAAAGCCAAAGTTACTCTTTATAACATCAGATGTGAAAGCTGTCTGTGAAAGTCCCGTCTAAATCGGTCCAGCCGTTTCGGAGATTAGCCGGAACAAACAGACGAGAGAAAAATAAAAAAAAAACTGTTTTTTTAAAGTAAGTACTTCTTTATGCTCGCTGACCGATTTTTGGTAGAGGAACATCATATGAGTTCGCGACTCGCGTCACGCGACATGTTAATGTGACGTGTTGCGCTATCAAGTTTTCACTACTGTCGGCAGTTCCCATGAGTTACTATGGTTTTTTGTTACATATACCGTATGTTATAAGTACCGTATATACTTTCATATGCACTTAATAAAAAGCTGTTATTTTGACATTACAAACAGACTCTTCAATATTATTTATTTGTATAGAAGATGTATAGATTACTTGATCAAAATATTATACACCTTTGACCAATGACGAGTTGACATCATTAAATTACTTGATAACATGCAAAAAGCACTAGGCTTTGCCTATAATTCCTAGGACAGCATTATATAGTAAGAATAGCTATGCAATGTGTACTCGTATATTTAATGCTATACCGGCTAATAAATTTGCAAAGTGTCTCAAAGTATGGTTGGGGGAAAAGAACTTCTACTCAGTAAATGACATATTTAATAAGATATTGAACAATAAATAACACCATCCCTCGGACATTAATAGTATTTTTTTTAATGCTTTTAATAATAGGCAAATTCGCACCGGTTGCAAGAGCCATACGGTTAATAAACAGCGTCTCACAAAGGATTGATATCTTTAACTGTACATTGGCGGAATTCGTGAGGGTGACTCTCGATTTATTAAGTAATAAGTGATAATCTGTAATCACATTATCGCATTGGGTGTGGACCTGTTAAGATAATGTAAGATTGGATAAATAAATAAATAAATATAATCAATTTCTCAATTTTAATTTTGCTGAATTATGACCATAATAGTAACTAAGTACTTATATCTATAAACCCAAATGTTTGCATGTCACAATATTATGACTTAGTGTTATGGTGTATATTTATATAATAGGTCTTTACCTATGAAATTGCCGTTTTGTATGAAAAAATTTAAACGAATTTTTTTCATGCATTTTTTATTTGTATTAATCGAAGTAATCACCCATGCAATCAATGCATCTTTGCCAACGCAGTGGCAGTTTATTGATGCCCTTCTTAAAGAAATCAGCTGGACGGGAGGCAACAAATTCTTCAAAGGCATTTTGTACTGCCTCTCGGGTATTGAATTTTTTTCCCGCCAAGAAGTTATCCAAATTCTGGAAAAAGTAGTAGTCTGTAGGCGCAAGGTCTGGTGAGTAGGGCGGATGACGGAGAGCTTCCAACCCCAGTTCTTGCAACTTGGAGACCGTCTGCTGTGCAGTATGAGGTCGCGCGTTGTCGTGCAGGAGCAGCGGAGACGAGCGATTGACCAATGCTGGTTGGAGATGTGCCAGCTTCTCCATCATTGTGTTCAGTTCTTCACAGTACACATCTGAAGTCATGCTCACCCCGTTTGGTAAGAAGCTGTGATGAATCACACCGGCGCTAGACCACCTAACAGTGACCATCACTTTTCTAGGGGTAAGTTTTCGTTTAGGGCATTGTTTAGGTGCTGAACCAGGATCCAACCAACTTGCTGAGCGCTTGCGGTTATCAAACAGAATCCATTTTTCATCGCAGGTAACAATGCGGTTCAAAATTCCTTCATTTGTGTGTCTGTTGAGCAGTGCAAGGCACGTCTCGACGCGTACTTCGCGCTGGCGATCATTGAGTTCGTGGGGCACCCATTTGTCAAGCTTTTTTACCTTGCCAATTTGACGCAAATGGACCAATATTGTTTTGACGCTAACGTCGAAAGCTGCTGCTAATTCAGCCGTAGATTGTGTATCATCAGCTTCCACAATCGCTTTTAATTCGTCATTGTCGACCAAAGTCTTCTGACGACCGCGAGGTTCATTTTTCAGGTCGAAATTTCCAGAACGGAAGCGAGCAAACCAATAACAAGTGGTGCGTTGGTTTGTAGTGTTAGCTCCGTAAACGTCGTTGATGTTGCGTGCCGCTTGTGCCGCGTTGCTGCCACGACGGTACTCATATTCCATAATTACTCGAATTTTTAACGTATCCATGATGACGAAAAAGATTGAAATGCGATGAAAATGTAACAGTAATCAATAAACATATGACTACTTTTGGAAAAAAAATCCATGTTTTTAAAATAAAATTAATTTGAAATTAGAATTCTTAGCCAAACAAAAATTATTTTGATTTGAAATGGCCAGTACTGCAGAACGGCAATTTCATAGGTAAAGACCTAATATTTTAAGACCGAAATTTGTACCAACACTTATGGCGAATAAATTGATTTGATTTGAACAAAGATCGAAATAGCATAGACCTTTGACGAATGACGAGTTGACATCAGTCTAAAACCCTTTTAATGGCTTGGCCATTTTATGAAACATACATCTTTTTTTTAGCGTGCTTGTCAGTCAGTGCAAAATTTTTATTCGGTCTGACCATGTAAATAACATGACTCATGTCATCACGAAAAACATTATGTACGTAAGAAAAAATTTACATATTTTTAGTAAAAGAGGTGAAAGACATAATTATAGTACTAGAAATAGGGACCTATTAGTTCAACCAGGTTTCAGACTGGCTAAAGTAGACTCATCTTTGATGGGGTACTGTTTAAAATGTCACAATAAAATACCTCCACACATACTTCAACTGAATGAGACGAAATTCAAAACTTGTATAAAACGCACACATGCAGGCATATTATAAGTTGGGAATTACATCTTATATATAAAATTCTCGTGTCACAATGTTCGTTCCCGTACTCCTCCGAAACGGCTTGACCGATTCTCATGAAATTTTGTGAGCATATTGAGTAGGTCTGAGAATCGGCTAACATCTATTTTTCATACCGCTACTTTTTATCCCTGTCTACGCGAGTGAAACCGCGGGGCGCAGCTAGTAACTGATAAAAGTGCTTGGCTCAATGCTGGTCCTGCTCCATAACTAATTAATTAACATTTGAAGATATTGTTGGAGCTGCTGAAGATTGTAAGACTATCTTTGCATTTAAACTTTTTAAACTTTCGCGATTTGTACACAGGCATACATATAAAACAAATTGGGAACGGGTCTTCTTGCGATATTCCTTTTTACGAGGTGAACAGGTACCTACGAAGACGTCGCTGAGCTGTCATCAGTCCTGCTGTGACCACGATCGCTGCAAGGCGGTCGAAACGTCGGGAAACAAGTAGGTACCTGTTCACCTCGTAAAAAGGAATATCGCGAGAAGACCCGTTCTCAATTTGTTTTATAATATCTTTGCATTGTATAAACTCAATCTTCTTTGTATTACATAATTTTATAGCACATGTTTGAGACTATGTACTAAAGCTACCATTTACTGGGTACGTCTTTCTTTGACTTGAATGTGTCCTGGCGGCTGAGAGTATTTCATGTTCACTTTAATGTCTCGCTAGTTGTGGCGCGCGTGTAGGATCATTTAGCTCCCTTCAAACTGATTGAGCTGAATGGTGCTAATCCATGTGTCAGGTTAGTGAACGGGCGCTGTCAGTGGAGGCTGGTCATATCTTGGCGGCTACGGCTTACTTTAATTTAATTTAAATTTTGTATTGTTTTTTCTTCATGTTTTGATTACGGACGCTTTTAATATTCTGCATCGTTCTCACATGTATAATTTCAACATATAACCAATATTTTCTAACCATATTCTTATTTAAAAGAATGTCCGTGGAGTTTCTTGCCCGTTCTTCTCCATAGGTACCTACTACGCTTTGGAATGGGCGACTAGCTTCATCTTTCTGACTGACCGACCCCTTGAATGTTCCTGTAATTGGTTTATTTGAAATAAATGCTTTGAGTTTGACCCGCGGTTTTGTTCGAATCGTGGCGCGTAAAATCTTACATGTTTGACAAACCGCTAGTTGTTCGTGACGGTATTTAGAACCGCGGTAATTCCCTCGTCGATCATGGCCTTTAGACTGGCTGATACTTATATCATTCGCATGCACATAATATTATTTCTAAACCCTCCTGCTGTTATCAATTAATTATTATTAATAGCAATACTATCTTTGACGTTTCATGCAATCGTTGTTATCATTCGGTCCATCAGTAATATGCTTTACATTGTATTGTTTCGGTGCATAACAGTGTTTTATATTGTTATTATCGGATTTATTGTGTATTAATTCGCTGTTTAGTGCGTCCTCACTTTTGTGTGAAGTGGATTTGTGTCGTTAGGTACATCATGGCTACGTTCTCTATCAAAAATGACCTAAAATTGGTACACCTGGTATCTAAACAACGTGATTTGTACGATCCAAATAGCTCTTATTGTAAAAGTATTAACAAGCGAGCAGAAATATGGGAAGAAATTGCGACAAAATTTAGTAAAAAAGGTAAGTGGAAACACAATTAGTCAAAAGGTTATTAAAATTGTCAACATAGTCAAATAGTACAAATGACTGAAGTATCTCATTTTGAAAGTTCCCATCGATTTTTTAAAAATTACTTTATTTTTAACCGACTTCAAACAAGGAGGTTACTCAATTCGACCGTATATTTTTTTTATTGTTTCAAGTAGCATTGCATTATTTCACTAAATATTGCAATACGTAGAGTTTGCATAGGCGATTGCTCCATATGACTAAAATCAAGCAATTTAATTTTGATTCCAAGGTCGGCAAATTTATGTTATTTATTAGCTTACTAGCTGACCCGACAGTCGTTGTCCTATCTTGGCTATGAATATTCTTATGTAAGCGCGTGAAGTTAAAATGCTTTTTCTGAAATTTTCCAATTTTCTGCGAAATTTTCTTAATTTTTTCTTTCATTAAAACCTTCTCCTGACAATTATAAACACAAAAAAAAAAAAAAAAAATAGCGAAATTGTTCCATCCGTTCACGCGTGATGCGATGACCAACGGAAATAGGGATTCATTTTTCTATATATATAGATTATATACTAGCTTTTGCCCGCGGCTTTCCCGTGTGGAGGACAGAAATTATCCCAGAAATTTTATATTAGTATGGATTTGTACGGATTGATGTTCATAGTTTACATAATAAATTGATAAGCCAATATCTTGTGTTACAGGATTTACAGCCGAAGTCTGCAAAAAACAATGGAATAAACTTAAAAAAAGCTATGACCATTTTAAAAAAACCGGTAGTGTTGTTACCACGCGCTGGCGTGCTAAATCGAAAATCTTCCAGGCAATGACTTTCTTAAAAGTTGAAAAACAACAAGTCAATGGAAATAATAGAGAAAGCAATGAAAATCAACAAAAAAGCAATGAAAATCAACAACAACAAGACAATGAAAATAATCTTGGCCCAGAAGACAAGAACGCTTCCTTTGAAGTTATAAAGCATCAAGGCAATAAAATAACTCTTGGTCGAAAAACTACAGACGATTTGTTAGATTTTGAGAAGCAATCAATGGAAGATGAATTACACCTTTTTTTTACTACTGTTCGAACAAAGTTGGGAAACCTGCCGCGTGAGTTACAGATTATGGCACAGGACGAAATGCTTCAAGTCCTCAGTAAATACAAGCAATTGGCTCTCCTGTCTAAGAGTTTCAGCGAAGCTTCTAGTAAAATCACTGAATAATTACTACTTACAGTGGTTCTGTTATGGTTCATCACCCATATACATTTGACAGAACAAAATAATATGGCAAAATCGAGGTCTCTCCATCTACATAATTTGCAAGGCGCCAAGGCGCAAGGCGCAATATTACAAATTATCCATCAGTTTATTTGGTAGTTATAAATTGCTAATTTTGGTAAAATAATTTTAGAAAAACTTTCTTCAAAGGATTTTATAATTGAGTTAATTTTCGGCATGAAAATAATGCCTTTGGCGATTCATTCAAAATTTTAAACGAACATCTCAAATAACAAGTAAAACGTCATATATTTACAACATTTTCGTGATGTTTTATAATAGTGTAGGTTTGGTATTCATTACAGTTTTTAAGTTTGTAATGTAATCACCTTATACTATTTGACTATATTGTCAATTTTTACGAATTCAACATTTTGGGATTCAACATTTTGCGAATTCAATATTATGCGAGTTCAACATTTGCAAATTCAACATTGTAGTCCAGAAGGATATTATTAACCATCTGTTTCACAGTGTCAGGATTTATCTGGAATTTCTCCGAAAGTAGTGGACGGGTATTAAGTATTGCATCAAACGTTAATTTCATCATTGTTAATGTTTTCATTAAGAGAATACTTCGCAGTCTGTAACTAATGAAACTATCTCGTTTTTGGCATCGATTTATATCGCTAAAAGCAAGACAGTTTCATTAGTTCTGGTTTGTAGTCGTTAGATAAAGTCCTAATAATATAATGTTTGTACTTTAAAAGAGACCATGACCTCTGTGTTTGTTTCGGCATTTCTTATCAGGGACTAGTCAGTTAGGAAATGCCGGCGCCATCTAGATTTAAAATGCGTATAAAAGGGTCTTAAAAGATCTACTTACAGAAGTAAACCATTTCCTTTCAGACTTACTTAATTACATTGTGTTCAGGCATTGTCTAATAGAAATATAATGTTTTGTACTCTTTTAAGTTTAAGAAATTAAAAGCTATACGTACTTCCAATATTTTTATTTCGCAAGTAACTTACTGTCCCGTATTCTATGATTCCTATTAAACAACATGTTATAATAAGGTATTTATTATTTTACTAATTTAATTTGAATTGTTTTACGTGCAACATTTTATAGGAGAGATTTATAATATCTCACTAATATTGTAAAGGCGAAAGTTAGTGTGTGTGTTTGTTTGTATGTTTGTTACTTCTTCACGCTCAAACGGCTGGACCGATTTGAATGAAATTTGGTATGTAGATAGCTTATACCCTGGATAAACATATAGGCTATTTTTTATCCCGGTCTACGCCGGTGAAACCGCGGGGCGCAGCTAGTTATTAAATAAACTATTATAAAAAAGAAAATATGTAATTAACGTTATAATTTGTTTTCAGGATTTGTTAGAAGCGGAGAAGAAGGAAATTCTTAATAGGCTGGCGAACTCGCGAAAGGAAGACGTTAAGGCGTTAGCCAAGAACACCAACAGAGATAAAGACGAGATCAATAGAATAAAGCGAGAGATACATTCGCAGGTAATTTACCTTCAAATATTATGTCATTTTCCTGCCAAACAAAATTCAAATTGAACTGTGCTTGTACACATGGCTACACATGAAGCTATACATTTCCAGTTGACACTGACCTCTCATTGTAAGGAAATCCTATAAAATGTCAGATCAGCTTATACTGGAAATGTATAGCTTGATCTGTAGCCATGCGTACAATCTACCTCGATTGCGTTAACTTACCACCCTAAGGTTGAATATCATATGCACGTCTTAAAACGTCACGGTCTATTTTTAACCTACTTCAAAAAAAGGAAAAAGTCTCAATTCGTCTGTTTTTTTTAAAATATAGGTTCCCCGATTACTCGAAGATGGCTGGATCGATTTGGAAAATTCTTTTCTTGTTTAAGGATACTTCCTAGATGGTCCCATATAAATTTTAAGTGTGTTAGTTTCAATAATACGTATTTTTCCCACTCAGTCTATGTGGATGATGCAATGACTATAGGTACAGCCCCTAGACTCGAAAATTTTTACTCGAAGATGGCTGGATCGATTTGGAAAATTCTTTTCTTGTTTAAGGATACTTCCTAGGTGGTCCCATATAAATTTTAGTGTGTTAGTTTCAATAATACGTATTTTTCCCACTCAGTCTATGTGGATGATGCAATGACTAGGTACAGCCCCTAGACTCGAAAATTTTTACTCGAAGATGGCTGGATCGATTTGGAAAATTCTTTTCTTGTTTAAGGATACTTCCTAGGTGGTCCCATATAAATTTTAGTGTGTTAGTTTCAATAATACGTATTTTTCCCACTCAGTCTATGTGGATGATGCAATGACTATAGGTACAGCCCCTAGACTCGAAAATTTTTACTCGAAGATGGCTGGATCGATTTGGAAAATTCTTTTCTTGTTTAAGGATACTTCCTAGGTGGTCCCATATAAATTTTAGTGTGTTAGTTTCAATAATACGTATTTTTCCCACTCAGTCTATGTGGATGATGCAATGACTATAGGTACAGCCCCTAGACTCGAAAATTTTAAAAATTTTCATCATTGGGTATCGTTTCCATGGTTTTCGAGGGCGTTGAAAACGATAATGAGGTCAAAATGAAAATCCTCATTATCGTTTTCAGCGCCCTCGAAATCCATGCAAACGACACCCATGACGAAAAATTTGAAAATTTTCGCAGCCGCCATCTTGGATTTTGATTTTGACTTCACTATCGACTGTCGGAAAGAAAAATGAATTCTCATACTTAAATGAAATTCAAATTCAAAGAACTTATTGTGCAATTAGAATTTAAAAATTACTTTTATATGTCATTATTTAACACGCTAGTCGACATTTTCTAACTGACTACTGTTTTGAAGTTATACAGAATTAGTACATATAGAAACAGACAGACGTATTGACAATATCCTCGTGAGAGAAAAGGACTTTGGAAAAAGACATCAACGCGGTATATAAATAACCAGTATAGCTTGGCTTAGCCCTGCAATATTAAATTATAAATAAACTAGCTTCTGTCCGCGACTTTGTCCGCGTGAAATTTCTTGTTCCCCCACCCCACCCCGTCGCATCGCACCGCCACACCCGCGCTATTACTTCGTTTTCGCATAGCGTTCTTTCTGACCTCTTTTCTTTTTTGTTTGGCTCCTAAGGGTTGTTGCGTGATTTTAAATAGCTTTTAAATAACCTTTCTCAAGGATTGGGCTATCAAATGCAAATAGAAATGTT
This sequence comes from Cosmia pyralina, assembly GCA_946251885.1. Taxonomy (NCBI): domain Eukaryota; kingdom Metazoa; phylum Arthropoda; class Insecta; order Lepidoptera; family Noctuidae; genus Cosmia; species Cosmia pyralina. The sequence continues at coordinate 23,590,938 of OX276346.1, forward strand.
CAAATCCGACTGGCAGTTCCAGAGATTAGCGCGCTCAAACAAACTCTTCAGCTTAATAAAAAAAACAACCCTTAAAAGAACTTCGTTTCAAATATTAACGAATAAAATGTTAAAATTCCAAGGCAATATCGCTCGCGTCGGCTACGTAAGTACGTAAGGAGCCGTCCACGTGTCGGAGCTGCGCTTACCTTACTCATGACCCCTCCTGCACCTCAGCAACGCCCACTCTATACAGTAGGGAATGTCGCGGCAACGTCGAACGGTTCTATATTTCTATGGTTCGCGTATTGCATTGTTATACTCGTGATAACTTCGAAATTAAATGTCCGATTAGAATGAATTAAAAAGTAGTTTACTGCTACATAAATACCCTTGATGATAAATCTATTTATTTGAATAAGAATTAATACTACGATACGAATGTAACCAACTTTTGGTCCTATCGGCAATCTAATTAAATTTTTAGGACACAAAAGCTGCTATTGTGACATAACTATGATAGTTAGATATATTCCCTCGCGAACCTTTTTGTAGGTTATAATGAGTACTTTAATCATGTAGTACATACTTTTTATGTATCATCAATCGTTTTCTCAGCGCTCGCCAAATAATGAATTTCATAGGCAAAATTTTGCTACTTTGGGTTACATTATTAATTTTTTTGAAAATAATTTATAGCCAATGTTACTTTTTGATAATTTAGCTTTCTATTAGTATAAAAATGGTTAAAATCGGTCCCGTAGTTTCGGAGTTTATTCGGTACAAACAAACAAACAAAAAAATCTTTCCTGTTTATAGTACCTATAGATTTAAAGATTTAACTTACCTATGAAAAGTTATGCCATCTTTTTTATAGCTGGATGATCTAGACAATTTGCCATACCATTTATATATGTGGAAGCTTATCAATAGCAAACTGTCCTGTCTATGAATGGTTGTTAACTCTGTTATTCGTCTGTAAGCTTTCTGTAAGAATAAATAAATAAATAAATAAAAATTTAATGGAACAGAATCTCATAATTGTTTTTAGAAATGTTTTAAAAGGTATCAGAATAACCGCGCGTGCAGAGATCCAATAACTGGTCAAAACTAAAATGGCCACTCATATTGTCATCTAATGTAAGTGAAATTTCATTTAGGTGTCGAGAGCCTAAGTCAAAGAGGCTGTATAGTCATTGCATCGTCCACATAGACTGAGTGTGAAAAATACAGTCTTCCGAAATTAAAGTTATTTTTCACTTTGTACTGTATTTTTTGGACGTCGCTTGTTTTTTTTTTTTGTAAAAAAGTTTTTTTGCTAAAGCAAAAAACTTTGTTTCGACCTCAGTGAAGTTTCAATTTACTGGGAGTTATAGTCAAAAGTGGTACAGTATTTTTATCTCACAAAGCGACACGCGCTTTGCTTGTGTTTACCAAGTGTACAAACACGCTGGGAATGTGTGTGTAAGTACAGCAGTTCTCGGTACCGTTCGAGACAATGGCGAAGTCGGAAGTATGTGTGTGTGTGTGCAGGAGCGTGTGCAAATTACAGCGTGTTTGTACACTTGTTAACCACAAGTAAAGCGCGTTATTTTGCGAAGAGACTCGCGAAATAAAAATAATACTATAAATGGCAATTACGAGGTCGATTATACAGTTAAAACAGTGTAGGTTGAGGTATTGTACTCGATGGTTTGTTAATTTGGAAATTAATTTTGGGGGACACGTGGATAAGCCCAGAGAAGACCCCGTAAGTTGAACCGATACAACCTGCTGAAGGTCGCGGGAATCCGCTAGATGAGAGAATCTGAATTTGGAGCGAAGCTTAGGACTGGTCAATGTGGCGATGGCTGTGGGAGGCCTAAGTCCAGCAGTGAACGTCTTTTGGCTTGTTTTCCGATATGGTTTGTAAAGTAGCATGCGCGTGTGCAGTCGGTGGAACGTGGCGTGGCGGAGTGCTGCCGGCTGGAACAGAAGTACGCGACGCGGCGCGAGCAGCTCGCGCGCACGCACGACCGCCTGCTGCAGCTGCTGCTCAAGCATCGAGACCAGGTACTAATACGTTGTATTGTGTAACAATATCTACAGGGTATAAAAAGACCAATCACGATGCCATCATCTACGCATTCCGTTCATCAAACTAAGTAACTTTGTGTTAATATAACATAATTGCTTGAAAACGACTTTTATTTTTGGTGTGAAAATTCACTTTTTGCGGTAGTGCGCAATGTAACGCACGTAAAACATTGTGCTGAGGTTTGAATACTAAAAAAGGTCAGGAATCGCAAGAACCTTTGCCCATACGTTTCGTAGGACACGTGACTCCAACTTACTTTTTTATGATGGAAAGTTTGGCCCATACTATAAATCCAAACGTTCTAATGTAATTTTTCTTATAATTATAGAAATTTTATTGTGATTTCTGTAATTCTAAGAAAAATGTCCTCAACAAACTATCAAAATTCTGTTCTCATAGTAAATAAAATTAACGCGTATTCGTCCGAAAGAATACGGGAAGTTTTTTTTTTTTGTTAATTTTCGGTTGTCTTCATTGTTGGGAATGGGGACAGTTTTTTTTTGCGATTTCTGACTTTTCTAGTACTCAAACTTCAGTTGGTCCAATAGAGTTTTTTGATCATTATAAGATGGCATTGAAAAATTTTTTTGTGAAAATTTTCCATTTTCTTGCCGACTGTAAAAATAAACAATCTGTGAATGGTTACCATGGTTACAATGGTTACTGCCCAGCGTCAAAAATCCACCCTACAGAGTGAATTTTTTTAATTTCACCTGGTGGGAAAGTACTCTAAATACTGGAGATTGCAAATTTTACTCAAAGGAAACATTCATTTATTTTTAAAAAGAAAAAATCTGCATTCAAAGATTTTCGAAAATTCGCTTGCCACACTCGGGGAATCAAACCGGCTAAAATCCGGAAAAATAACATCCTGTACTTTTATGGGATCAATCGATAGGGTCAATCATAAGGATCAAATCTCTCTAACAAACATGATAAATTAAATAAAAGGAAAACCATGAAATCTAAACTTATAAATTCAATGGGACAAGTTAAAGCACTTTGACTCAAAGGTCCATCATATTACTTATGTTAGTACTGTAGGGTTGCTGGTTGTGAAAATAAAACCCCGACGACTTAACTTATATTACGTTACAATACAATAATTAATTTATCATTTGGCAACCCTAAGTGGCCCCACGTTGGGCGCCAATGTAGGGTTGGCGCCCAACGCAAATAATCTACGGATACCCACATGTTTGGACGGGGCCAACCCTACATTACCTAATCAACAATTATCTTTGACGTCATCTATGTATTTAAATGACGAAGAACTATTTAGTTAAGAAGATTGCAATTTGGATGTGGTTTTAATTTAACTAACTTAAAGTACCATTTGAAAAAAGATTGAGATATTTAAATAAACCTTTTCTACAGTCCGTTCAACCGATTTTGAAGTCAAAATCGGTTAATAGAAGTCTATTGCGCTGGTGGCATGTCAAATGGCAGCTACAGTAAACAGTTGGTATTGTAACCACGTTTTTGCTTTTAATGCCATCCTTATGCCCACGGAATAGAAGTCAAAATCGGTTGAACGGACTGTAAACAGTTTTATAACTGTCTAATCTTACTTCAAATGCAGTAAAATTTTAGTTTACCCTTTTTTTCGTTCAAATAAAACAAGTTAAGATTTTATGGTTTTCCTTTCATTTAATTTATCATTTTTGCTATAGAGATTTAATTCTTATGATTGACCCTGCCGATTGCTACCATAAAAATACAGGATGTTATTTTTTTTGGATTTTAACTGGTTTGATTCCCGAGTGTGGCAAGCAAGTTTCCTTTTAAAAATAAAGGAATGTTTCCTTTGAGTAAAATTTGATATCTCCAGTATTTAGAGTACTTTCCCTCCACGTGAGGTTAAAAATTCCACCCTGTATATTATAGAAATCACGATGTTTTGTCATGTCTTGAAAACCTTGCGGAGTAGGAGCGGTTCGCTAGTTTTATTATAAAATGTGATGAGACATAACCCCGAGGTGATAGCAAGTTCAAAGCATCCCTCCAAGTATAGTTTCCACGTTGCAGGAGCTGCTGGAGCTGGAGCGCATGTGCGGCGGCGCGCCGGAGGGCTAGTGCGCACTGTGACGTCGCTCGGCTGCGTTCGACTGCGGTCGGCAGCGCTCGGATGCCCTCGCTCACTCTCGGCCTCTCGGCCGCCTCTCTCGTCGGAGTTAATTTTCATTTAGAAATCTGTGATATTATCGCCTAAGGAGCAAACCGTACAGCCGGCGCTCGTATCGTCTCCGGATCGTGAGTCTCGACAGTATTGTTCTCTACGTTTGCAATCTCATAGTTTTAGTTGTCCCGCGCGAGTATTCGGCGGCTCGCCTGTCTTAGCTCCCGCGAATACTACTCGTATAACGTTAAGATTGTCCTTGTATTGTACCTATTTTTATCATAAGAAGTGTGTCTTGGGAATCTTTGTATTACTGCATTTAATTGAATTAGTCGATAGCGGTTTTGCATGATTAACGCTTTTACGACGTCCTAGTCATCGCGCACGGCACGCGAGTGCGCAGGACGCGTGCGCCTGAGTATACTGGTGACGTCACGCGGCCCGCCCGCCGCCCCTGCCGTGTTAACTTTATACATATCTAATGCACAACATGCTGGTTATTCAGTGGGTAATTTATCTCGTACCTAATTATTTCGTACAATCTCACTAATAGATCTTCCTTTATATACATGTTTGTAGATGTAGCTATTAATTATTAATTCCGTATATTGTAAAAATAAATTATTATGAAATTGATTCTTATGATGGTTATTCCAATATTTTCTGGTTAGTGAACGCGTTTCGTGCGAAGAGTTTAAATTTATTTATTTGTAATATTCAAAATACTTAGGGTTGATTTATTGGAATTGAAATTAAATTTTTGTAATGCACTCGTTACAAATTAGGTACGAACATAATACTTCACGTGCGTTTTACTGATTGTCACAACATATTAATATATTAACGTGGGTTTATATAGCATCTGTGTAGTATTTATGAGTATCGTGTAATATTATATTATGTATAATGGCTTTTTTTGCATCGTTTAATCTACTAACAGGTGTCAGTAACAGTAGGTTGTAGTTTAACATTCCATTTTTCGCTTAGTCATTAAAACGCCAATAATGTTTAGGTATTAGTCATAATGGGCCATTGCACTGAATATCCGATCTAGTGGGGAAACTCCAAATATATTTAGTCAGTCACGACAACACTACACTGATAGACAATACAACGTTAGACTATAGAATAGTATTACCGTAGTTTACAAGCGTCTCCAATCAAGGTAGCAATAGTAGATATTACAACAACCAACTGGAATCTGTGCAAACCAAGGTGATTGCGCAATGGTAGAGCCGCGAAATTCAAATTTTCTTGCTTTTTTTGCAATTTGCAGGTCAGTGTCAAGTTGTACGTTGATCAAAACATGATTCGCGACTTTAACAAATATGTATTTACATAATCAAATACATCTCTTTAAGTTAGGTTTATTCTGAAATGTCATGATTTCCGAAGAGAAATTAAAATAGAACAAATTTAACTTGGAGAGATGTATTGATGATTCTTATGGTTATAATTATGTTAATAAATATTTGTTGTAGTCGCGAATCGTATTTTGATCAACACACAACCTGACACGGACCTGCAAATTTAAAAAAATGTAAGAAAGTTTGAATTTCGAGGGCTACCACAGCGCATTCACCTTAAGGCCACAGTTACAAATAGTCAAATCAATACTTTTTTTACACAAAAGTACGTTTATTAAATAAAATGCTTTACATTCTTAAAATGTTTTTTGGCCAACCTGTCGATAGATGTGCATGGTACGATTCTGAACTATAAATATAATTTTAGATAGGTACAGTTTCTCAATAATTGTACCGAAGTGAAAATTTTTACTTCGGTACATTTATTGAGAAAACGTACCTATTTAAAATTATATTTATAGTTCAGAATCGTACCATGCACATCTATCAACAGTATGGGCAAAAAAAAAAATAAAAAATTAAGAATATAAAGCATTTTATTTAATAAACGTACTTTTGTGTAAAAAAAATAATGATTTGAGTACCCATTTGTAACAGCGTCCTTAATTGGTCGAATTTTGATACAAGACCCTCCTGTAATACTAAGTTCCCGACGAAAGTATTAAATGAATCGTTTGGCACTTGAGTCACATTCATTCCGATAATTTTAAAGTTATGTGCCAATAGCAACACCATCTAAGATATTTAAGTTACAATTCACTGCCAATAGTATTATCAGAGGCTTGTGTCTTGTAGAATTATCGCAGCCTTAGACAAGCGCCTCCAGTAGATATTAGCAACGAGCGATCGTTCCACAGATCTTATTTACTTCAATCGTATACGTAAGGAAATAACACGTTTCAAGTACATAGAAAACCTCTTAAAACGCAGTTTAAATAGAGTGTTTCGTTAAAGAAGTCTTCACTTTGTTCCGAACAATATCTATGTTTAGAAATACTTCCGATAGTTAACAATCCACGTGGCTTCTTTAGAGGAACAGTATGTTACTGTATTACGGGTTTAATTTATAATAATAGAGTGAGTTATATTTCAATGGTGCTTTTTCATAGGCTCAAAGTACTTAATGTTACTGTTTTTTACCACTTATGGTAGAAATTAAGATTTTGATTCGTCACAATTTCGTTTCGTTTAAAGATTAGATTAGATACATAGCATAGCCATACTTTTCATTAGTATTGTCCTCCCGTGTAGTGGTTTATAGTGAATTTCATTTTTGCGAGTCGAATAATAATTGATCAATAAGTACCAGCAATAATATAGTATAAAATAGTATTTATATCCGTCTCCTCTGAACGAAACTTGCAATAAATAATATTAAATGATATTCACTACTTTACATAGAGTTAAGGCAAGTGTTCATTTGGATACATTTTCTTTGAAACATAAATGAACTTCGGAACTTGAAAACTCCTCTTGATCAGTGTATTATTATTTTGTTAGGATACGTTGAATAAACGGAAAGTATCCAAAATGAGCACTTCAGGTAACTAAATAGTGCAATATTAACTTATGACTCGGCTGTCGCTAAAAATACTGACTTATGCACTCTCCGTACCGTTTAAGTGGGATATGGTAGTTGCCAAAGTGTAGGTAAATTCGTTTAGATTTAAATTGAAGCTACGGCAATACGGTATACAGTTGTGTTAGTCGATTCTCGATTTTAGACAGTTATTCGATAGTACGATTTCGAGTCTTGACCTATTGTACTTGCCTTGTCATACATTTTTAAAGTGCATCTTGCCATGGGCGTATTTCTAAGATTTGAAACAAAAAAACTGGCCATTCTTCCGTATCTGCTTAGATACTTTATATTAGAGCCGTGCGGTTGTTTTCCTTTATTTTATAGTTAAACTTATATACAGTGTGTTTCCGTAGGCAAAATAAGCGCATTGACGTGGAGTTGCGGACACCAGCCCGTATAACCTATACAGTGTGTTTAGAGAAATGTTACCGATACTTTAAAGGCATATTATACACTCATTTTTATCAACAAATACACTTTTATAAATACTCCTAACACCCCGCGAATGGCAGCCGTTTTATTACTTAGTCAACGTACAAAATGATATCAAAATATTTGGTATCATTTTGTAGGTTGACTCTAAATACTTTTTACTAAACATAAAACCATCGATATCCTTGAATCTAGAGTAGAAAATGTAAAAAAATAAGTAATTTTTGTGTGAAATTTCGTAATTTAATTTTTTTTTTGGAACCTTTTGCTTATTATTCAGGAAAATTTATTTAGTTATTCGATAGTTAGATTTAAAGATTTAGCATTTTATTGAACATACTCGCCCTATTTCAGCCGATTAATAAAATAAGATGGCAGCCACTCGCGGGGTGTTGGATTAGGAATGTATGTAGGTAAAGGTGCATTTGTCGATAAAAATGAGTGTATAATCTGCCTTTAAAATATCGGTAACCGTTCTCCAAACACACTGTATAATTATCACGTCTATGACACGATGCTCTCAATATATTTTGTACTCGCCGTTAGTCAGCGAGATAAGAGAGTGGCCATTATTTTTATTGTATTTATCAAAATGTTTTCTTGTACAAAAACCTAGTTATCGTATAAGTGCCATGAATATAATGATTTTTTGGCCCCACATATTTATTAACTTTTAAATCTACTTTATAATACATTTAATATCGTTAAAATTAAACTTTAGAGACCGTTGGGATTATTTGTGACATTTATTATCTTGCATAGATTAGAAATACTGCAAAAGAATTTTAACGTCTAAGGTCGCGTCCTATTTAAAAGCGATCGGTCGCGTGCATATTTTTCACTTTTTGTTCTGAAAGCCGGAATGCGCCCTCTCTCGGCGGCACCACGCGTTCAGGTTTGCCGAACAAAAAGTTCGAATCGTGTATTCTTCGCGTGACGATCGGTTTTAAATCTAACACAATAGTACTCTAAAACAGATCAAAACGGTTTTTTGTCTGTATTCCTTAGAAAGACGTCACAAATAATTCTAATATAACAAACAAAGTAAAACATGGAAACAGGGAACCTCTGACTATGTCTTGACTATATTTATCGATCTGTCTTTGCTATGATGTATGTATTTGACACAATAGTTGATAAATTTAATATAGAGGAGTGTGAGGTAATATCAATGTGTTTAGATTTAATAATAGTAATTATAATGGGTCTGCAGTCCGGCCAACGAGAGAATGCGTTCTTGACACCTACCAGTTTCATACTAACGAATATGTGTGTTGCGAATTTGATCCTTATTACTACTACAAATTGTCGAACTGACAGGTGTCAGCAACCGTTGTCGATGGCCGGACTGTGGTAAAAATTTCCATCGGAAACTTGTGATGATTAGGTTTGTAACGTTTAGGCACTTCCCTGGTAGCACTGAGATGGATAGTTGAGTGCGCAGTAGCTCGGAATAGTATTCGTTTAGATTGACACGACCTGATGAGCTTAATATGCGGTACTATATCGCCCTGTATGAATAAACTGGTACGTTAATATGCACAAATGAGAAATTCTACACTTTGTAAGTTGGATCTGTAGTTTAGCGTCAACAAAATCTATTTGATTTTAGGTCTCTGCATTAGGCACATGGAAGGGTAGTTTAGGAACACGGAGCACAAAATACGTGCACCGTGCTTAGGCTGTCGCTTTTTATCACCTCTCTTGCTCACACGGGACCAAATTTTTAATAATGTTACATGAAAAGATGCTTTTATGAAAAATGTAATCAACTGGCGAAATAATAAATAATATTAATTTAATAGGTATTTATAATCTAATAAACTCCGATCAATAAGTATTATTATCTGTTTTTGAGATGAGTTAAATAAATTCCGCAATAAAAATGTGTTTTTAATAATTACTTATGAAATTAAAATTCTTTATTAGTTCGCCAATTGAGAACATTTTTCAAAAAAGCATCTTTTCGTTTAACATTCTTAAAAATTTGGTATCGTGTGAGCGAGAGAGATGACAAAATGTGATAGCCATCTTAAGTCTACAATAATGGATATAGTCGTTCTAGATGTGGAAAGTATCACAATATTAAGTTGTACGTGTGTGTGAGTGGGCACTGACGCGGCTTTAGTAAGTGGCCTTTCTTGTTCGTAGTGGGGACGCAGCATCCCCACTGTGCGGTCGGCGAGGCAGGGCTCACCGACGAGCATAGTGGGGATGACGCAACAGTCTGACGAATGATTGAGGTTTTGGCGGATATTTGAATTTATCAGCTCGATTTTAACGTTCTCCCGACGTCCACAACTAAATTTTAATAAGTATATCTCTTCTAACGACCCGTTTTTGGCATTGTTATCCCCGTTAGTTGATACAAATGATTGAATTAGATAGTAGATAGATTAATATCAGTGTAACGAGTAGATATACGGATGGTTAAAGTGAAACACGACTTGTTCTTGCCTTGTGTAATTAAATTATTGTCTTAAGATGTAGGTTACGTCTGTTCTGTATTAGAACCACAGCTACTTTGCACTTGTAATGATCTTTAATTTCACAAGAAGGCCTAAGCTTTTCTTAAGTTTTGGACCTTTAAAGATTATTCTCTATGGTTCATGTATTTTTCTATTTGTCTTGTATTACCTTTGTGAAGTCTCTGAACTCTCTAAACTCGGGTACAATGATTGCCCCAATATTTTTATATAACATATTTATTGGCTATTTAAGGACATATTTAATATATTTTATTCTAAATTATATTATCAACCCTGCTTAAAATATTTATTTGTGTATTCTATCGCTGTGGTCTCCGTGTTTGGCTACATTATAATATTAATACATTATTAAAAGTTCGTGTGATTCTGCCAACTAGATGTTAAGAGTTATCTCGTAGTGTTTAATTGTAATCCGACTGCAGCTTCGATAGCGTGACTGACGTACTGATGTATGACGGAGTCTATTCGTACTATTCTGTTGGGTGGGTGTTAGGTTACGCTATAATAGTCCCTAAGTGAAACTCGTATACTTGTTACAGTATACTTGTTACATTTTATAGTCCCTAAGTGAAACTCGTATACTTGTTACAGTATACTTGTTACATTTTATAGTCCCTAAGTGAAACTCGTATACTTGTTACAGTATACTTGTTACATTTTATAGTCCCTAAGTGAAACTCGTATACTTGTTACATTTTATATTGACTATTTATTTTTAAAAGAGTTATCTGATTATGTATATTCTAATATTTCTATTTCTAGACTATTCTATTATGATAATATTACGAATGGAGTAAGATTGTAAGCTAAGCTGCGATGAAACATACAAAGACTTTCTATATTTAATCTGCATTGGTCTTGCTTTTGCAGTTTGTGTTTAGCGAGCAATCTGTTGGAGCCCTAAAGCCCTGTGGAGTCACTGTGAGTACAGATACGGAGTACAAGCCCGGGACGACGGCTTGCTGTCATAGTCCCTGTAGTGTGGCGAGCATAGTTGAGCCGTCAACCTGTTTGTGATGACTCCGTAGTAGCGAGTCGTCTCCCTGATGGACTCTACTGCCTGTCACCGACTAGTTTTCGATGTATTCTTCAATTGCTTCGACATAATCAATAAGTTACGCTATTAAACTTGTTTGCTCATACTTTCTACTGAATCTACTCTCATTGATCCTTCCTGCTTATGGCTTCTATATGTTATAGGTTTTCGATGTTATACATTGGTGCCGATTCTGTTGTGCACAAACTAAACTTAATTTAGGCTGTTGCTAACTTTTTCTCTCTATTATGACAAGAAAGGGACGGAAGTAAATTAGAGCTGTCAAATTAGTTAGAACTAATTTTTCCATAGACATTTAGGCGACACGTAAAAACATGTCGACTAAAAACACGGTGAAGCGCAAGGCGTGAACTAGTTTGACATCTCCAACTTAGTTCATAGCTATAGCCGTCCTTTTCTCGCGCTGCCTGTTAGTAAAAGATAGCGATTCTCTAATTTTAGTTTAGTGCGTTCACAAGAGAATCGGCACCATTGTCGATTTTTAGAAAAGTTTACACAGTTCACGTATTCACAGTATCTTTTTGGTATCGACTACATATTTATTCTACGTAGGTAACTATACAAGACTCAATATTAACTGTATTCTTCATTTGGCTTGTTCTTCCATATTTTTATGCAGATGTCAGACTAACCTATATTTTTCAAACCAATTTTAGAATCTATATTTTTGATGTTGTTTCCTACATATTTACAAATTTTAATTATGTCTACTATAAATCTAGATTATGTAATAACTCTTCAATCGCGTTATGGGGTCATGCCGTTGTAAAGTGTAATGTACTTACCTAGCTAGTTACTAAGAATAGGTATGTATGTACTATGACTCCGCTTGAAATGTTTTGTACAACTACGGTTTTACCGTCTGTCAAAGTCTTGGCCGCCATGTTAGAAAATTTATTTAACAAGTCTATGTCGTAAGAGCGCATGAATGTTGGCGACTAACAAAACGTTACAAAAGCTACTCTGGCGCTGCGATTTATGAGCAAAATAGGTGAATTATTATTCTCGGGATTTCTTATTCGCAGTATGTTTACTTTTTGCTCTGTGTCCGCTGTGTGCTGTGATTGAAGGATTCAATCGGAGTTACCAGTCTCACAGCAGGAATTTAACTATCTATTTTTTAACACTGGTTACAGTAATTAGTTTAAATATGTACGTATGATTTTGTGTAAGATTTTGACAGATTGGGTAACAGTAATTAGTTTAAATATGTACGTATGATTTTGTGTAAGATTTTGACATATTGGGTATGACAAACAATACGTCGACATCGTTATTTTAATGTGGCTAACAGGTAATTTCAGAGAGTGATTAAGCTCAAACTTCTTACCATTTCTTGCCACCTTGTGACTGTGCAAATCCATAGATAGACAACAAAGTGCATAGTTTTTAATTTTATTTCTAATTATCAACTACCATAACATGTTGCTTGTTGTTCGGGTTTTAGCACTCCTTGAGTTTTCCTAGCCACTTAATGTACATATTATTAATGAGAGTACCACACACTCATAATACAGAACAAACTAGAAGGCGCCTAAGATTTTAGTTCCATGCGTCACACTGACATTCACTGAGTCTAAAAACAAAGCCAGTACTGAGGCCAGCACATCAAGCTACCCCAATCTGTCAAATGTCTTTGATAGATTTTCAACTTTACGACAAAGGAATAAGGTTCATATTCTATTGGGAAAATTTGACAGATTGGGGTAGCTTGATGTGCTGGCTTCTGTACCTCCCATCTGTATTGCGTAATGTGGCTAGCTTGGAAACATTTTATTTTTATGTTTGGAGAAAAAAGTTTTCTCCATTCTCACGAGCAGAAATAAAAAAAAAAAAAACAGTTTTTTCAAGAACACGAGACAGCAGAAACGCTGTAGCCTCGCGTTAGAACCTATGGTTTGTTCTGAATTCTGAGCACAAACATTGTCAAGCGGAGTAGAAGCAAGTGATCGGCACATTTCTTATGATCTACTTAATAAGCGTCGCTAGCGACGGGTTGTGAATAATATGAGAGGTAGCTGTAAATATTCGACATTCGGAGCTGCAGTGGGTGACTGTTTAGAGCCCTGTCTTACTTCCCGTGGAGAGCCGTCTGCCAGTCCTGGATGGTTCAACATCGCTACGTTATTGATCGGTCGATATGGCATTACAAGTATTGTTCATATTTTTTCAACGTGTTCGTTTTCATTGGTATTAGATTTATCCAGCCTTTGTCCCCCCTTTGTCAGCCCTTTACGTTTTAATTTAATATTGATATGGTGTATTCACTTTCCACCAAATTAGCACTATCTATTTATGTGCGTGTCACATAAATTTATGCAACCTGGTTGCGATTACTTCTGCATTATATTCATAATATTTTTTAATGCAATATTTAAATCAATCAAATAACGTACAGCGAAGTTTTGGAAATGTATAAACGCGTAATATAATAATACTATTGCTTGATTGGAATGTAGCAAAAGGTCGGATCGACATTTATTTTTGGCTCATAAAGCTCATTATAATACTAATTTATTTAATTATAGCATGCTAAAGCATTTTATAGTATGTATTTACGAGTTAATTTTTAATTTGTTTATAATTGAGTCACTGCTAAAGGCCCTAGAGTTGTTCTCGAAAGTCGATTTTGCCAATAGCTTAACAGTGCCACTTTCCGTCTTATTACAAAACAAGGTTCATCTTCAAACCCAGGTTCAAACCATGGACCCTTTTTTGAATTTCGAGCTTTATTCTGACACGTTTAGATGTCAGTTTTACAAAACTGACAACTTAGTACCGGACTAAGTTGTCAGTTTTGTATAAAGAACTGTATTTCTATCACAGCTAGGTTCATATTACAAAAACTGGCTCGATGGTTTAAACCATGACGAAGAAAAACCTCGTTTTGTAATAAGACCGTTTGTGTTTTCTTATCATTTATCAATTTCAAGTAAACGACTCATGTCATTAAAAGATCGGTAGCTATATTATTTCAAAACAGACACACACACAGTCACAGTCTTTACATTCAGGAATGCTTTTGCGTGAAAAATGTGATTTTAAATAGGTATATAATTTTAATCAGCATTCTTTGATTGTTATCATTAATGTTTCAGAATGATTTAAAATTGTCGCTGGAGCCTTGTCAATTTAAAGATGAGACACAAGAATTGTTCTGCTATTCGAAATATTTAAGACAGTTAATTGTAAAATAGTTTGCGTTTAATTATATTGTTTAATTTAACTACAAAAAGTTTTTTCTCTCAAATGTTTAATTTTAATATAACCGACTGAAAAGTGTCGCGGGCATTTTTAAGTAACCATAGTTAATGTTTTGTGCGAATCATTTTAATATTTAAGAGGACGTTGATTTTGTTAATTTTTGTTTGTTGATTTAATATTTTCTAGATTTTAGTCGCAGTTATTGAATCTTAGCAAAGATCTGTTTGTAAAAAGTTTTCTTTTTTGTAAATTGTGTGCCAGAAAATGATATCAATAAACTTTATCTTCTAAGGCGTATGTTTAACGATGTGGTTTTGACCTGACAGTTTTGTGATGGTATCAATTTAGTGTGATAATGATAACAGTGATTACTGTGACAGTTTTCGGTATTGATATTGTTCTACCATTTTGTTTCACACAGACCTTAAGTCCCGTTTTCGTAGTTATTTATTTATTATATATTTTATTTGGAACGTTGTCAGCTGTTTGCAATTAAGCAGTAGATTACTTTAGGAATTGTGTGTCATAAAATTCAAGTAAATGGGTAAAAACTGATGTTACATTCAAACGGCATAAGATGCTTCATACAAAAATATTTTCATGAGCCAAAGTACGTGACCGTTAATAATTAAGTGAATTAAAAATTCTAGGGCTCGTATGCACGTGCGATAGCCATGCTTCCGTTGGTGTAACGTAACATCATTGATTTGTTTACAATCTGATATAAAAGTACTATATGCCTTTGAAATTAACGCTCAGCCGCAGGAACACATCGAGACCACAGTCTATACATCATACAGTCGTCCGACGATGCCCGAGCGGCATACGAAGTTCGGCGAACGTTGTATGCAGCTCGGGCTCTCGTCGGACGTCTGTATAGACTGTGTCGAGACTGTTGAGCCACGTACTTATTAGTAACCTACAATACTGTTGATACATAAAGTTGTCTGGCGGCTTTCACTCTCTAATAGTTCTAGTCATTTTTAATTCCTCCGTGTTGTATCTATACATAAACAAGTATGCCTGTATATGGGTAGACAATATAATAATAATCAATATGAATGTTAAACATAATAATATATAGGTGAAACTTATATCTATTAAATTGATGTCTGTTCTATGTGATGTTTTATTGTGAAATCCTAAATCTTTCCTTGTTCTGAAAACACTTCAATGTTGTTGAGATTGAGTGCCTTGCTTTTAAATATTGCCAAACTACAAGATCGTGTTTGTGGACGTCAATATGACATGTTTTTTACCAAAATGTATGATGGTTGTGTTGCTAAGACAAACTTGGGACAAGTTGGTCCATCCACAGCGGTGTCGAATTGGATTGTATGTATTCTAGCAGTCAGAATCAATAGCATGGTCAACCACTCGTCAGTAGTTCCATAGATCATCATCATTCTCCTGCCCTTATCCCAATCTATTTGGGGTCGGCGCAACATGTCCTTTTTTTCCATACTTCTCTATTATTCGTCATCTCGGTAGTCACCCCCTTTCTAGCCATGTCATCTTTCACACAATCCATCCATCGTTTCTTTGGTCTTCCCCTACCCTTATAGCCATCGACATTCATACCCAAAACTTTCCTTACGACATTTTCCTCACTCCTCCGCATCACATGCCCATACCATGACAGCCGATTTCCGCACAGCTTTTCAGTCACCGGTGCCACTTTTAGACTTCCTCTTATGTACTCATTTCTTATTCTATCCATTCGTGTAACACCACACATCCCTCTTAGCATTCTCATCTCAGCTGCATGCAACTGCTTTTCATTTATCCCTTTTGTGGCCCAACATTCTGATCCATACAAGACAGCAGGTCTAACCATTGTTTTATATATCTTCCCCTTAAGTTTAAGGGGAATGCGGGAGTCGCAGATTGTCCCCGTGACCTGCCGCCATTTCATCCATCCAGTGTTAATCCTATGCTTAACCGTCCGATCTACTTCGCCATCGCTTTGCACGAGTGAACCGAGATACCGAAAGTCGGAGCAGACTGGGAGAAGCGCGCCATCAAGCGCTATGCCTCCAGAACTGGAGATACCGCCGAAATCGCAGAACATATATTCAGTTTTGGTTCTGCTGATTTTCAAGCCAACATTCTCCAGTTTCTTTTGCCATTTCTCCAATCTGCTCCGAATCTCAGGTAAATCTTCACCGACAAGAACAATGTCATCGGCAAACAGCATGCACCAGGGTGCCTCTTCCTGTAGATTCGACGTCAGAGCATCCATAATCAACAGGAAGAGGTAAGGACTTAAAGCCGACCCTTGGTGCAAGCCAACAGGCACATTGAACTCGTTGGTATTCCCTGCAGCCGACCGGACGTAGGTACGAGATTGACTGTACATAGCACGAATTAACTCTACATACTTCCCGGGCAAACCTTTCTCTTTCAAGGCCCACCACAACACACCCCGAGGTACCCTATCATACGCTTTCTCCAGATCAATGAACACCATGTGCAAGTTCTTGTGTGCACGTCTGTACTTCTCGCACAATTGGCGGAGTGCAAAAGTGGCGTCCGTTGTTCCTCGACCTGGCATAAACCCAAACTGGTTCGGGGTAATTTCACTCTCCTCTCGCAGTCTTTTCTCTATTACTTTCTCCCATACCTTCATACTATGTGACATGAGCTTTATTCCTCGATAGTTGTTGCAGTCCTGTACATCACCTTTATTCTTGAAGATGGGCACTAGCGAACTATTGCACCATTCTTGTGGGATCCCTCCTTCATGCAACAACTTATTAAAGAATAAAGTCAGCCACATACATCCATTTTTTTTTTTAATCACTTCCATACTTCTACTGGTATATCATCTGGGCCCAAGGCCTTTCCATTTTTCATACTTTGAACTGCCTTTCTGACTTCATCCATGCTAATTTCCCTTACCAAACCCATATTTACTTGTACCTCTTTAAGCACACCATTCCATTCATTCTCTTCGTTCATTAGCCTTTCAAAATAAATCTTCCATCGTTCTTTTATTTCGTAGTTTCAGTAGTTCCATAGATAATCACACGAAAATAAATAAAAGCGAAAGTCTTCTTCGCGCTCAAACGGCTAGACTAATTTAGATAAAATCTGGTATGGAGGTAGCTGTCACCTTGGATTAACACATAGGCTACATTTTTTATCCCGGCCTACGCGGGTGAAACTGCGGGGCGAAGCTAGTCACACTAATATTATAAAGGTGAAAGTTTGTGAGTGTGTATGTTTGTTACTTCTTCACGCTCAAACGGCTGGACCAATTTTGATAAAATTTGATATGGAGGTCTGGAGCTGACACCCTGGATTAACACATGGCTACTTTTTATCCTGGTCTACGCGGGTGAAACCGCGGGGCGCAGCTTGTACCTACACTATAAATGTACAAAGTAGTTCTATCAAAATTTTAAAGCCTTAGTACTTCACTAGAGTTTAGGTACTCGAGGTTGGGCGGTCACGCTTAGGCATTAACATGACGTCAGAATTGTCGATAAATCGTGAGTGAGAGCGTTCTTGCGTTTGTCATGTTAGACTTAGATAGCCGTAACTGCCCTGATAATTCGTCATCGCAGATACAAAACAACAAAAATACATCAATATTTCACGCTCTAAGCACAGCATTCATACACCATGGTTAACACACTTGCAAGGCCCAAACAACGTTCTGTTTCTGTCAATCGTTTGGAGATGATGGAGACAGAATGTCTTAAAACTGTTTAGCGCTAAACGCATTTACGATGTTTTTACAAAGTTCAGTCAAGTTCATACTCATCGAAACAATGTTCATACTTACATGTGTGATACAGGAAGGAAACGCTAAGTCTAGGTACGTATAATAATAGGTCTTTACCTATGAAATTGCCGTTTTGTATGAAAAAATTTAAACGAATTTTTTCATGCATTTTTTATTTGTATTAATCGAAGTAATCACCCATGCAATCAATGCATCTTTGCCAACGCAGTGGCAGTTTATTGATGCCCTTCTTAAAGAAATCAGCTGGACGGGAGGCAACAAATTCTTCAAAGGCATTTTGTACTGCCTCTCGGGTATTGAATTTTTTTCCCGCCAAGAAGTTATCCAAATTCTGGAAAAAGTAGTAGTCTGTAGGCGCAAGGTCTGGTGAGTAGGGCGGATGACGGAGAGCTTCCAACCCTAGTTCTTGCAACTTGGAGACCGTCTGCTGTGCAGTATGAGGTCGCGCGTTGTCGTGCAGGAGCAGCGGAGACGAGCGATTGACCAATGCTGGTTGGAGATGTGCCAGCTTCTCCATCATTGTGTTCAGTTCTTCACAGTACACGTCTGAAGTAATGCTCACCCCGTTTGGTAAGAAGCTGTGATGAATCACACCGGCGCTAGACCACCAAACAGTGACCATCACTTTTCTAGGGGTAAGTTTTCGTTTAGGGCATTGTTTAGGTGCTGAACCAGGATCCAACCAACTTGCTGAGCGCTTGCGGTTATCAAACAGAATCCATTTTTCATCGCAGGTTACAATGCGGTTCAAAATTCCTTCATTTGTGTGTCTGTTGAGCAGTTCAAGGCACGTCTCGACGCGTACTTCGCGCTGGCGATCATTGAGTTCGTGGGGCACCCATTTGTCAAGCTTTTTTACCTTGCCAATTTGACGCAAATGGACCAATATTGTTTTGACCATAGATATATGAAAGAAGGAGATATGCCCGGTAGTTGAAAATGTATCAGAACCCGATGTCGCTAGGTTGGCCCCACCACCGCGCCACTACTACACATGTAGTTCAATAAAAGCAATAGATACAAAGTCGCGCACACACTTGCAATTCATAAATCAGAACATACTACACAATCAATTATAAACCTTAACTCGTCACACACAGCGTGCATTTACCATGCACCGTACAACTTACTCACACAAAAACATCTGGCGCTATTATTGTGTTGTGCAAAAAGCAATTTATTGTACATATACGCTAGTGATTGACTAAATCGGAAAGTTATCGATACTTCCATTTATTAGTACAAGAAAAATTTGGGGTCCTGAAAATAAAATAAAAAATGATATGTCCAGAAAGTATTATATATTTTAAATTTAAAAAAAATGTATATTAAAAAAAAACACGAATCGATAAATTAAAACAATCCGGTTAAGTTGGTTTAGGCTGTGAAACCATAGGAATTGTTGAACCCTGTTATGATGTGTTTACTGACTGACCTGTAAAGTGGAGGTATTTGTTCAGTACTTGACGTAGGTACTCTTAATTTTGGGATTGCCCATTCAAAAAGCCTGTTTTCTTTAGAGGCTCGAGTTTTCTTAAAGTAAATTGAGCATATGGTGCTATAATTTGTTGGGAACCAGTTAGGTGGCCTTCCTGTGGCATCAATCCATTCTTTTTTTTGTATTTGTATCTTTTGGGAAGCTAAAAAGGTACTATAAGAACTTATTTATCATTTACATAATAAGTATCTTAAGCTATAGTCTAGGAACTAGTTGGCCGCTGAGACAGGGGTGAGGCGGCGGTTCGCAACGCACGTACTGAGTAATGCGCCCCCGCTCCTCCATCCCACCGCTCACATACCGGCGCGGTCAACTAGTTCCGCGCGGTCTATACTTCTTAACCTCACGTTGAGTAAGCAGGTAGCAGGCAACAGGCGAATAGGCTTTTGTTATTAAAAAAAAACCCTTAGTTAAGAAATAGTTAAATATATGAAAACAAACACATGCCATACTCATGCATAACAAATAAATAGCATGAATATGTTGACTTATTTTAAGCAAAAATCACTAATATTTTATCTGAACCATACCGATTACTACAACGCATTCGAATCTTGTGGTGACTTTAGCGGAAGTAAAATACCAAAACCAAAAAAAAGTAAGGAAATAGCACGAAGATGCGATAATTTAAACCCAAAAACACTCCAAAAAACTAAACTAACTAAAAAAAAACTTACTTTACGACCGTTGGTTATGCATTTCTCAACTAGGTAAAATAATCAAAAACAGTAAAAAAGATTATTTTACATTCTCAAAGGTTTTCCAACCGTACTTAAACGTCATCTTTTCAACCGGGCTAAAACGGTTGACAAATTGAAAAATAAACTACACTTCTGGACACATCTATTGGCCCACCTTAGAGTTTAGGTTTCGATGGCCCCTACCGAAATATGATTGCTAGATTGAACAAAAACTGTTGATGCAGTTTTAAACCTGATACATTTTACCATCTTTTTCGATCGTATTGTTTTAAATTTGAATTCAGAATACCATACGACATGGAGCTACGCCTAACAAGTCGGATATGCGCCTTGTTAAAGGCAATTGATTTTTGAATAAAAAACATGTTTTATCAAATAAAGGTTTAATTTAATAACGCGTGTTGCCTCCATGGGCATCTACCACAGCTCTCATACGATTAGGCATAGAGTTTGTCAACCGCTCTATGAAATTTTGAGGGATCATCTCCCATTCCTCTTCTATGGCAGTTTTCAACTCCTGCATCGTCTGGGCAACTGGCTGACGAGCCCTAACACGTCTTTTTAGCTCGTCCCACATGTGCTCAATAGGGTTCATGTCTGGGCTTCTGGCTGGCCAGTCCATAACTGTGATGTTGACATCCCGAAGATATTCCCTGACGATGCCGGCCGCATGGGCTCTTGCATTATCATGCATAAAAAGGAAATTTGGGCCCACATAGTCCGCGTATGGTATCACGCAGTATCACGTGAGGTTCTAAGCACTCACGAATGTACCTTTCAGCATTTAATGTTGGCAGCCGTGGTCCTGTAACAACCTCAAGTTGAGTTTTGCCGCTCGCGGATATACCGCCCCAGACAGTCCATGAGCCACCGCCATAAGCAACCCTCTCATCAAAGCAGCATTGTGCGAAACGCTCTCCCTTACGTCGGTAGACCTTCTTCCTTCCATCATTGCCATGTAACACAATTTTAGACTCATCAGAAAAGAGTACACGGCTCCAATCTTGCTGTGTCCAATTTAAATGACTGCGTGCGAAATGAAGGCGCGCTGTTCGGTGGGCTCGCGTTAGTTTGGGGCCATTAGCTGGCTTGTGTGGTACCATATCGCGTTCTTTTAACCTTCTTCGAACAGTTCGAGCGCTCACAGATACTCCGTGGAAGTCGTGAAGTTGGTTTTGTATCTCAATGGAGGTAAGGTGACGATTTCTCAAGCTGGTCGTCACGATGAATCGATCCTGTCTTTCAGTTGTGACCCGAGATCGTGGCCTTCCTTGGCGACGAACAAAGCCGCCAGTCTCTAGGTACCTCCGATAAACATTTCGGACCGCAGATCGACTTAAATTAAGTTGAGCACTCACGTTTCTTTGGCTGTGTCCGGCCTGAATAAGTGCCACAGCTTGGGCGGCGACTTCAGGTGAAGTATCCATAGATTATTGATAGAACCTCACCTTAATGTTAAGAATAAGTAATGTTTGTTGCAAAACCAAAGATATCAATCACTTTTTCAAGAATTAAATCCAAGTAAACCAATAAAACCAAGTTTTCTTAGTATTCGATTGTTTGATATCAACAAACAGGCTCCAAATTGTCTTTTGTTTCTTTAAATTCTGTGTTCGAAATTCAAAAAAAGACTATTGAATGAAATTGTGAATGTGCCAGGTTCAAAACTGCATAAAAACTTTTTGCTCGACCTAATATAAAATTTTAGCTAGGAGCAAACGAAACTGAAAATACAAGGTGGGCCAAAAGATGTGTCCAGAAGTGTATAATAGCAATATAATATTCGTTGGGCAATCGACATTATTATCGATAGCCTACTTTAGTGGATCTTAACCTCATCACTATCTCGCCGCAAGACACAGCGGCTGTACTATGCGACGCTCCGCGTAAATGAAGTATCGTTTTGTTATTTTTACATTGCTTGTCCAGTCGCTTAGCGACATACTTAAGGTAGTGGTTAAGGAGCAATGTATTTGCTGCAAAAATAGTACAGCCGCTGCGATATTTGAAAACAAAAATAACGTAGTAAAAGAAAGAAATATTTTACGATTTGTTGTTTTTTATGATTTTAAAGATAAATACAGTAAAATACTTTTACTTACATATGGTAAGTGATTCCGTGAGATACGAAGTTTTTATTATCACTTCGGTTTTTGCAGCAAACCACTGAACAACACGGCATTTTTATAATTTATCGTGACCACGGTCGAAAGCGTACTAGTTCGCGGAAACGGCCATTTGGCGAGTAAAGGCACAGCGTGCGCATAACGCTTGGACACAGACACGCCTCCATGCCACTTCTCCTGTTTTTTATATTTCTATGGTTTTGACGCTAACGTCGAAAGCTGCTGCTAATTCGGCCGTAGATTGTGTATCATCAGCTTCCACAATCGCCTTTAATTCGTCATTGTCGACCAGTCTTCGGACGACCGCGTGGTTCATTTTTCAGGTCGAAATTTCCAGAACGGAAGCGAGCAAACCAATAACAAGTGGTGCGCTGATTTGTAGTGTTAGCTCCGTAAACGTCGTTGATGTTGCGTGCCGCTTGTGCCGTGTTGCTGCCACGACGGTACTCATATTCCATAATTACTCGAATTTTTAACGTATCCATGATGACGAAAAAGATTGAAATGCGATGAAAATGTAACACTAATCAATAAACAAATGACTACTTTTGGAAAAAAAAATCCATGTTTTTAAAATAAAATTAATTTGAAATTAGAATTCTTAGCCAAACAAAAATTATTTTGATTTGAAATGGCCAGTACTGCAGAACGGCAATTTCATAGGTAAAGACCTAATATATTGAAGCACGTTAAACATTAAACGTTAGACTGGCTGATTACAACTATCAGTAACATTTGCATGTGCACTTACCTACCTATTGCGCATCCTAACTAATTATTATTTGTTTAGTATAAATGCGAAAGTGAGTTTGTTTGTTTGTTACGCTTTCACGCTAAAACGGCTGAAAGGATTTGGATGAAATTTGGCACATGGGTAGACCAGGACATAGAATACCTACATTTTTTATGTTCCCGTGGGACAATAGGCTAGTTGACAGTTTTTAGGAAACCTTGAAAATTGAAAATGTTCCTTGTGGTCTATTTTCCTTAAAATATGAATATTTCATCAAAATACTAACATTAACAAAACGAATTTTTCATAAGTTTAGAAAACTCAATTTAATTTTTAGTCCAGGAATATTAAGGGGTGAAACCCTTAAATTTCCTGGACTAAAAATTAAATCTCGGAATGAGAGATAGTCGGCTATAAACTTGTATAAACCCAATGACGTAAAGGTAATAATATTAGGTTGGGGAAAAAGTCTTTTCGCATTATAGTATGTATGAACTTAAAATAAAATCTCTTTGGCTATACTATTTGTATCTGGCTGGTTTTGGTATCATTGAAAGGTTACATTTTAAAGAACATAATTCCAAATTCAAACTAGGAAAATGTGTGATTTTCATTTGTTTTTCGTACTGTCAAGATGAGTGAATCTAATGAAGAAATTCGATACATTTAAAAATTTTACTACAAAAAAGGTAAAAATGCAACGCAAGCCGCGAAAAAAATTTGCGATATTTATGGACCCAGTGCAGTGTCTGTGAGAGTAGCACAAATTTGGTTTAAGCGTTTTCAATCCGAAAATTTTGATGTCAAAGATGCACGTCGCTCTGGTCGCCTTATTACGGATAAAACGGATGCCATTTTTGAAAAAGTGGAGCAAGATCGGCATATCAGTAATTACGACGTAGCTGAAAAACTGGGAATTGACCAAAAAACAGTTTTGGCGCATTTGAAAAAAACTGGGTAGGTACACAAAAATGCCCGATATTTGGGTACCTCACGAGCTCACTGAAAGAAACCTAATGAACCGTGTACTCATTTGTGATTCTTTATTACGACGTAATGAAACCGAACCATTTTTGAAGAAGCTGATAACTGGTGATGAAAAATGGATCACGTACGACAAGAACGTGCAAAAAAGGTCGAGGTCAAAGGCCGGTCAGGCTTCACAGACTGTGGCGAAACCCGGGTTAACTCGCAACAAGGTGATGCTGTGTGTGAGGTGGGATTGGAAGGGCATTATTCATTATGAGCTGTTACCACCAGGCAGGACCATCGATTCTGAACTCTACTGCGAACAACTGATGAGATTAAAGCAAGAAGTTGAGAGAAAGCGGCCGGAATTAATCAACAGAAGGGGTGTGGTTTTTCATCATGATAACGCTAGACCTCACACATCTTTAGCCACTCAGCAAAAATTAAGAGAGTTTGGCTGGTAGGTGTTAATGCATTTGCCGTATAGTCCTGACCTTGCACCTTCAGATTTCCACCTGTGTCGGTCTCTTCAGAATTCTTTAGGCAGTGTCAGGTTAACATCACGAGAGGACTGCCAAAACCACTTGTCGCGGTATTTTGATCAGAAGTCCCAAAATTTCTATAGCAATGGGATCGTGTCCCTACCAACAAGATGGCAAAAAGTTATCGAACGAAATGGTACCTATATACTTTAGATAAATGTAAATAATGTATACTTATTAAAAAATGTTTTGAATTTTCATAAAAAATGCGAAGAAACTTTTTCCCCAACCTATTACATCATTGTATAAACCTTTATTTTGACACCCTAAAACTTGTCTTAAAACCTAGATAAGTACTGATCGTAAGGTGTCCGCGGCTACAGATATTCCAAGGTCAAAGGACAAAAAATCGATTTTTTGCACATTTATTGCAAATATCTCGTTTCCTATAGGTTTTATGCTATTTGTAGGTATTTATTATAAATATTGTAGAGGATTAAATTCTCTAATTGTGTGGAATGGTTGTGAGCTAAAAGTATCAAAATTCAACTTATGGTTTTTAGTCCAATAATATTAGTCAAACGTGGGCAAGTAACTCGGAATGAGAGGTAGTCAGCTATAAATTTGTTTATCTACAGCTTTATTTTGGCACCCTAAAACTTGTCTCAATACCTACTTATCGTAGGGTGTCCGCGAGCGCGACTATAGATTTTCCAAGGTCAAAGGTCAAAATATCGATTTTTTACACATTTATTGCAAATATCTCGTTTCTTATCTCCCAGAATTGGGGTTGGATAATGCGTGATGAATTCCTGGAACCTGTTATGACAATGAATACCCAACTCACGGTTCTAGAACGGCCCATGCTCAGCGTCATTTTGGTGTACCTATTTTCAAACCATTTATATAATAAAATAAATAAACTCTGCTCCATTGCTCCCATGTGTCTAAATGAATGCAAAACCGAGGTTACAAAGTGGCTCTTGACAATGAGTTATAATAAGACTGAAGATTTACTACGTATATCAATCGCTTAACCTAATGTAGATAATAAAGTAATATGTTTATAGTTATATTTATACAGACTTACATATACACAGGTTTTCATCATATTTATCTCTCCCTCACACTCATACAAACACTCATACTAGGTACAGAAATAGGCCACATCATAGCTGCTTTGGCTAGTTAGTTTAGTATATTATATTGTAATTTGATTTGGTAGGTACTGTGCTCGTCTTACAACTATTGCTTTAGTTGCGTTTAGGTCCTATTGTCGAAGTTTTTGAAAGAAAACTTTTTCTTCAAAGAAGCAGAAACTACACTTCATTTCTCTCTGAGGTATGATTTCCTGTACAACATGCTCTGTGGTATACAATGTCAGTTGACAAATAAGTAAGTGACAAAAACAATGCAAGATTAAACCCAAAAATAAACTAAAATTCAATGATCAAAATTCATGTAGATTTAGATGTAAGTGAACGTAGATGAAGCTTTGAGAAGACGAAGGCAACGTAACTTTCACATAACTTTTTGTTCGCAAAATCCTAAGTGACTATGTTCCGTCCACCTTATTGTAACTTCGAAAGGCTTCGGAGGCCTTTCGTGACGGCAAATTTGAAGCAGCTGGTACATTCAACGCGGCAGAAACAGCCATACCGAGGATACAAGAACTTTGTGATGAATGATACTCTGGCGCAGATCGAGAAAGACTGCGAGAGGTTCTGTCCCGTACCTCGGTTTCCGCTGAAGAAGGTCTGTGGTTGATAAATGATAGAGCTACGTCACTATACTGTGGCTACGTGGCATAGGTACTCTATAGTTAGATATTGCTATCCGTACTTCCATCTATACTTATATACTTGTCTGGGAACCACTGTACTTTAGCACCCGTCGCTTTTGTAAAGTAGCTATTTTTTTTGGGTAGAATAGATTTTTGAGACCCCAAAGTGCGCAAAAAAAAAAATTGCCGAGAATTTTATTTTAAAATCATTTTGAAACGTTTCGAAGGTCACATAAATATAACATTTTTGTAGTAAGGTGTGGTCGACGGAACCCCGCTTGGCGGGGCTCCAATTACCCTACCGCTTCAAACCTAACCTGTCCGAGTCGGGGTGCCCCAAGTCCCGAGATCGCTTCGCTCGCTCTTGCTTCTTAAGTATTTAGTGTGATAAGTTGACATAAACTTTAGATTTTTTTTTCTCAAAAGCTAGTAGTTTGCGCAGTGTAATATTTTGCTCGAAGACGGCAACACGCTATAAAATTGTGAAGTTTCGGATGCGCGTGTGATCAATTTTATTGTGTAACTAAGTTTGATTTTCTGAAACTTTAGAATTTGTTTGCGCAGTGTAATATTTTGCGAAAGTGTTTTACTCGAAACGCTATAAAATTGTGAAGTTTCGGACGCGCGGGTGCTAAAGTACAGTGGAGCCATAGTTTGCTTGAACGCGCAAATTTCTGGAATAACCAGTCGGATTTGAAAAATTCTTTTTGAATTTGATAGCCCAATTCTTTAGGAACGCTACGACCCTTAGGAGCCGAGCAAAATGACAAAAAGTCAGAAAGAACGCTAAGCGAAAACGAAGTAATAGTCCGGAGAGGCGATGCTGAACGGATTTGGATGAAATTTGGCACACATGTAGACTATTACCTGTGTTAGGAGCTTAGGACATAGATAAGTAGGTACTTTGTATCCAGGTAGTACGTTCCCGTTTCCGACCTCCACGCAGTTAAAGCCGCTGGCAAAAGCTAGTTATTTTATCACAAAGTGGTTTTGCAAAGGTGTTGATTTCCGTGTAAAGAATACGAATTGACCTGAGTGCTTCATGCAACGCTGTAGGTACTTATCACAGAACAGATAACTTTATCTGTTCTGTGGTAGGTAGGTACTTATCTACACTAGCTGCAGAGCTGCAGGTAGGTACTGAGGTAGGAGGTTGGTACTTCTGCAAAAAATGTTGGTGTCTAAAGGCTAGGATAATAATAGGTACCTAGCTACCTGTAAGCACAGATTAATACAGATGGGACACTCCGCAAAATCATTTAAATAAAAAGCGACTCTTGCACAATAAACAAAATAAAGTGCAATTCAGGTCGCCCAACGCTTCATTACCTACAGTTATATTCACCTATAAGTTGCCTCTCTTTCTATCGCGTAACTCTTATACGTTCTGACTCGTTAGGGTTGTCTTTCTATGGTTCCGTAGCCAAATGGAAAAAACCGAATCCTTATGGACTCGTCATGTCTGTCTGTCTGTCTGTCTGTCCGTCCGTATGTCACAGCCATTTTTTTCCGAAACTATAAGAACTATACTGTTGAAACTTGGTCAGTAGATGTATTCTGTGAACCGCATTTAGGTTTTCACACAAAAACAGAAACACAACAATAAATTTTGAGGGGTTCCCCATACTTGGAACTGAAACTCGAAAATTTTTTTTCATCAAACCCATACGTGTGGGGTATCTATGGATAAGTCTTCAAAAATGATATTGAGGTTTCTAATATATTTTTTTTTCTAAACTGAATATTTTGCGCGAGAGACACTTCCAAAGTGGTAAAATTTGTGTGTCCCTCCCTGTAACTTCTAAAATAAGAGAATGATAAAATTAAAAAAATATATGATGTACTACATGTAAACTTCCACCGAAAATTGGTTTGAACGAGATCTAGTAAGTAGCTTTTTTTTAATACGTCATAAATCGTAAACCGCAATTTCTGGATCAACCTGCAATGCTGAATTTACAACTAACAAAGTTACAACGAACTACAAGAACTTTTATATTATGTTACTTGCTGCTACGAAACCCTTCATGGGCGAGTCCGACTCGCACTTGGCCACTTTTTTTTTACGACGCGGCGCGTGAGTGAGTATCGAACTAACTTGCGAGCCGGCCGGTGCGCGGCAGCCCACACTGAATTGACCCAGTGAGATGAGCCCGCCGCGTACTTTTAGCTTCATACCTAAACTGCGGAGTGTCCCATTTGTATTAATCTGTGCTGTACTGAAAACCAGTAATGAAATCACAATTTTTTCCTACGTTAACGCTAGCAATTCGTTGCAAAGCCAACAAAATCCAGCTTAGTTTTACCCCTTTAGGTTACAGTTGTGGGTGCCGGAAGCGATGTGGGCCGCATCGCCTGCCTGTTCCTGAAGCAACAGAAAGTCATTAAGTTCCTGGCCATGTACGAGGACTCCCCCGAGTCTGGGGTTCTCGGCGTCGCTACTGATATTGCGCACATCGACACCAGCTGCGTAGTCACGGCTTTCCAGGGACGCATGTTCCTAAAGGACGCTCTGCATGTAAGATCTAAAAAATCAATCAGCCCATTTCAATTCAAATGGCTCATCACAAAACCCATTATAAGTACCTACATACCTTCTATTATTTTATGATGAACTGATCACACGACCGACGAGTGCTTTTTAGGACTTGGCTAAACATCGAGATTTCTGTATTATAAGTATGTACGAGTAACTTAAATATTAATGTTAAGTATATAGGTACATAAAAACCTTCCAGAATAAATGTCTCCCCCATATTTTTCCAATCTTCTTTATGCTGTGCCTTCTCCTGCCAATCGGTTTGGAACGTGTCCAAATCGTCACACCAGCGTTTCTGATGCCTGCCTCGGTGACTACGCGCGTCTTCAGGCACCCACTGTGTAACGATCAGGATCGACCAGGGTCCATCTTTCTGGATGCATCCTATACATGTGACCCGCCCAGTCCCATTTCAGGCTTGCAGACTTATCCTGATACCTGATATGATAGATACCTGTCTTGGAGCGTATTATGGTGTTGCGAATTTGGTCGGTGAGTTTGATTTTAAGAAGCTACGCTCTATCGCTCTTTGGCAAACCTTGACTCTGGACTTCTGAGCCTCGGTAAAAGACCAAGTCTGAACGCCATAGATTAGGATTATAGGCAGGATACACATCGACGAGCTTGCGCTTTAGTGACATAGGAAGGTCGCCCTTCATAGGCACCTTCATGGACCAGTAGCTCCTCCAGGCATTTTTGACTCGACGAACGATCTCTTTGTCCTGATTTTAAATTAATAGGGGAAATTATGATTATATTTGATCTCTAAATTTGCAGCTGGTGCAACAAAACTGCGGTCGCGCGACGACGACGTCGACCAGGCGATATTGATCGCTTCAGAACATATTGGATATCTCATATCTTTGGATAGTTGACTCATGGTCGATGAATGGAAAAAAATCAATCGATATGGACGGTCGTTACTAGTGAATTGCATACCATCGATTGATGTTGAAAAGAAACAGTCTACAAAGAGCGAGCGTAATTCGGCTGCCTTGCACCAGACAGGGTCGGCCTGATCAGTCGTTGATGTCGTTGTCATTGATCGATGGCAGTCACCACCTTTGGCTAAATCGGCTTTTTAGAGCATCGTCATTTATCTGCGAGACGATATCTCTACGATGTTTCGTATAAGCGCCGGGTACTAGATGGATTTCAGAACAGACGACATTATCAGAACGACTTAAAGCCAATTACACTGAATAGAAACTTATTAATGATACAAAAAAAAACATTACACTCCTTCTCCTCCTTGTTAATTTGTCTTAAATTGATCTTTTTGCTTATTTTTGCTTTTTGCTTATTCCTCACATCTGTAGAATGATTGTAAACTGGAGGAGCGGAACCACCTAATACAAGCAAATCTTTGCTTAAAAGGTGACTCCAAACCTAACATAGTTATATCCTTAAGTGAAGAAATAAACATTTTTATTTTATTTTTATTTTTTCTGGGGCAGTCGGGTAATAAAGTATGCATATCAAATATGCGTAGCAAATAAATTAAATTATTACTAAAAAAAAACATACGTGTCGAATTGAGAACCTCCTACTTTTTTTTTCGTCGGTTAATTAACCCATTTACTCCATCGTCTCGCAAATCGGCATACATTCCAACAGTATCACCTTCCATTCATTAGTGAATAGAGCCAGTCCAGCACCCTAATTGCGTAACACGCTTTCAATCACAATCGAATGATTTTGAAGAATATTGATAATCCATTGCTTCATATGTTCGAAAAATTTGTCTGCTCAACAACGTAAATAACGCAATGAATGTTGTTGAACTGTCAATTGAAGCCATTGCTAATAATGTTAGTATTTAACGCAATTACTCCTCTGGACTAAATTCGAGGAGAGGGAGTTAGTTCATCATTCGCGAATGGGTAATGTTCTTGTGACCTACAGGAAGCAGACGTGGTCCTGATCTGCGGCGGTTCATACCTGCCGCCACCATGCTGCTACATGTTGGACCGCGACCTCTTTTACCGGAACATGCAACACGTGCGCACAGCAACGCTGGCGGTCGCGCAGTTCTGTCCGCATGCCATCGTGGCGGTCCAGACGCCGCCGGTCGATTGCAACTTTGCGCTTTGTGCTCATGTTAGTTGATCAGATTTTTTATTAGAAAACTGAGAGAATCGAATCTTTTGGAACTACGATATGAATATCGGTTCATTGGCGACAATTTGGAAATTAGTTATTTCTAGTCCATAGGACCAGTCTGGTTTTAGGGTTCCGTAATCAACAAGGAACCCTTGTAGTTTCACCATGTCCGTCTGTCTGCCTTAGCTCAGAGACTCTTAGTACTTACTAGAAAGCTGTAACTTGGGATACATAATATATTAATCACGCTGACAAAGTGGTAAAATAAAATCTTGAATAGAAAAATTGTGTAGGGTAAACCCTTGCACGTAAAGTGGGGATGATATTTATTTTCTCGTATATCCCATGGTGTGGGGTATCTTTGGATAGATTTTTCAAAATTATTTTGGCTTTGTACAAACCATTTTTCGATTCAGGGATCCATTTTCGGAATATTAGGCTTTAATGTGCAAATTTTTGTTAGAGACAAGTGTCCACCCCCATGCCAGATAGATGGTTGTTTTTGGATATGTGAAAAAAATCACGGCAGTAGTTCCTAATATAACAAAGTTAGGGTGGGTTGCATCAAGGGCTACGTTATAACTATAACGTCAAAGTTAATTTCACTATCATGTTGTAGTGCCGCCATGTCAAATCAGTTCGAAGCAATATATTCGAAGTGGCTGACAGAAGTGGCAGATATTTAACAATAACATTAACCAGCGAAGCGTGGGCGGTTAAAGTTACAGTTAAAGTTATGACGTCAGCTAACAAATTGTCAGCTGACACTGACCTGCAAATTGCAAAAAACGTAAGAAAATTTGAATTTCGCGGGCTATCTTAGCGCATTTTCACCATCTTACTTTCAACGCACTGAAGGTGCGATGTTTGTTATTGTTAAAGTAAGATGGTGCAACCCACTCTTACAACCAAAAATTCGAAGACATGTGACATCTATTAACCCGCACTGGGTCCGCGAGGTAGGTTATAGCCCGCTCCTTCTCAACCTATGCACTGGGAACATTATAGATTGATTATGCAAAGGAAAACTACCACGGCTAAGTACTGGGGGGGTAGTAGGGGGTTATAATAATCGACCAACTTACAATTGCAGTTGGCATTTATCTCAATTATCTCAACTACTGAACCCTTTATTCTGGTGGTCCGACATGCACTTGGCAGGTTTTTTTTTCTACTAAATGAGTTCCTGGTGGCGGCTGCCCTCCGTGAACGTACGGTTTACAACCTCAACTCTTCATTCTTTAAACTCTTTTTAACCTCAGACCCTAAAGTTGTCGCGTGTTTACGACAAGCGGCGTGTCCTGGGCGTGAACGCGGTCAACTCAATGCGAGCCAATCAGCTGTTCTGTAACAAGTACGGTGGCGACCCCACGAAGACCCACCTGCCAGTAGTCTGTGGCACTGGACGCTGCACAAGAGTCCCCGTGTACTCTGTTGGTAAAGCGGTTACTGGTTGCTGCACAGTTCCAGATCAGGAAAGCGTAAGTAAACGATGGTAGAGATAAACCATTCTAAAAATTAACACCCCTCCTCAAAACGTGATTATTTCAATGTGTGAGATTTTACTGTCAACATGGACTCGTCGCCACACTTAAAGGTCGACTAATCGTGCGGTCAGTCCAGGTAGCAACATTGTACGGCGGGGAGCGTACGCTTTGTTTGGAACAATATGTTCGCTTTGTCGCGGTTTCGGTCATTTATTCACTAGTTGGCAGACAAATCCGGCTGTTCGACGTTTGGATAAGTCGGATAGGTACCGTTTGCATAAAAAAAAATTGTGTTATTTTGTATATTTTTATGTATGTTAGTCTGTAACTCTGTAAGGTATTTATTTAGTTTAGTTGTTGACTGTACTCTCCGGTGACTGAACAACCAATGACAAAGACCAACTAGGTATGTGTATTGCGTCTAAGTACCTATACACTTTTTTGCATGTGAGCGTAACCGCTGTGGAGGGGCGTTCATTTTTAGAATGGTTTATCTCTACTTATACAAAGTCAGGTCACACCGAGACGCGACGATGCTTGAAGACGCCTTTGTTACGCGCGGCGCGGCGCCACGAAACGCATCGTGACGAATGTGTATCTTTTTGAGTAGTTTAATAAAGTTCTATTTTGTATCGCTATCTTGTGGGGCTCGTGGCTAAGTAATAACAGAAGCACAGGTCGATCCATCAGGTTAAGCTACGCTTGCCGGGGTCGGTCCGTGGATGGATGACCATCTTTACATACCGAGACTCCTCCGTTCCTCGAAAAGCACGTTAAGCCGTTGGTCCCAGCTGTCATTCTAGGATCATTGACAGTCTTTACGGGTAGTCAGAAGCCCGAAAGTCTGACAACCAGTCTTACCAAAGGGGTAATACCCAGTAACTGGGTTATGGAGGTCAGATAGAATTGCTCCATGTAAAATACTGGTATTCAGCTGCATTTGCTTCAGCGCTCGCGGTGTCGCACGCGGCGGCGCACGCGGTGTCATTAAGTATGTTTAGAAGTTAAGCCGAAGAAACCCGCCCCGCGTCCGCCGCGGCGGCATCGCCCATCGCTTCACCCGCCACATGCGACGCTAAAATTCAAACAAACGCGTGTAAAATCGCTTCTCCGTAAACGTTCTCATAGAACGCCTTATGTTTGAATTTAGTGCGGGCCGCGCCGCTCAACGCGACGCGCGACGCCCCGCGTCTCCGTAAACGAGGCCTAAGCAGTAAGCATTCTGTTCAACAGCGAAGACCAGAGATCCCCCAGAGTTTGAGCAGAGCGGGTCCAGAGACCCGTGATCTGTAGTTTTAAGGTGCAACAAGACTGTGTTCGATCGACGTTGATCGATGACATTCGGGGCCTTTTTTCAAACATAAATAAATATGATAATGGTGAAATTTGAGGCGAAGAATATCGCCTAGTCGAGGTCGATCGATCAACTCAACAACAACTGAACAACTGGAGCAACTCTGCTGATAAGTTATGCTGCAACAAGCCAACTCGATGAGATTTCACATCGGCAAAACTACGAACATCCATACAAACTTTCATTCCCTTGTGGCGGCATCTACATCGCCACATGCGAACTACGCATCGATGCAGGATTTTGCGTGACGTCACACTGACGTCACGCAAAATCCTGCATCGCGCAAACAGAGTTTACCGCGCGGCTAGCACGTACCTATGCGTCCCGACATCAATCTTCGGGCAGCAGCCCACCAGACACGACACCCGTCTGGTCGGAGGATCCTCCCTTTTCTATGGAGGATAAGTGAACTTTACACCCTGTTCCTCATGCCTCTATAGTCTATTTAACCCTTTAGGAGATGAATTTTCAAAATTCTTCCTCAGTCCTCACCAACGTTATACAAGGTGTAATTTAAATAACGCACAACCTTTTAAGGGGTCATTGTACTCATCATTGTGAAGAACTTTTACTATGGGACAAAACCTGAAATCGGAAAAAAAAATCAGCTGTTCTTATAACTCGTCAAAATGTAGGGAACGGCTGGTTTTTTTTTTAGCTGTTTATAATGATGAGTACAATGACCCCTTCAAAGGTTATTTAAGTCACACCTTGTATATTAAACTGCCTGTTGCAATCCACGGCCGCAATTAAGTGGGAGGAGTTGCCACAATGCTGTTCTTTGTGGTGATTACATATCATCATCTTCCTGCCCTTATCCCATATTACTTGGGGTCGGCGCAACACGTTTTCTTCTTCCATTCTCCCCTGTCAACCGTCACGCTATCATTCACTCCCTTCTCTTTCATATCATTCCTCACACAATCCATCCATCTTTTCTTTGGCCTTCCTCTGCCTCTCCATCCATCCACATGTATATTCATCACTCTTTTAGTCACATGCGTTTCGTCTCTCCTCATTACATGCCCATACCAAGACAAACGATTTCCTTTCAACTTTTCTGTCACTGGCGCCACTTTCAAACTTCCTCTTATATACTCATTTCTCACTTTATCCATTCTTGTCACTCCACACATCCATCTCAACATTCTCATCTCCGCTGCATGCAATTTTTTTTTCATCCGTCTTCTTCACTGTCCAGCATTCCGATCCATAAAGTACGACAGGCCTTATCACGGACTTGTAAATTTTCCCCTTCAACTTGAGGGGCATCCGTGGGTCGCAAGTTGTTCCTGTAACCTGTCGCCATTTCATCCATCCTGCGTTGATCCGGTGCGTTATGTCTCGGTCTACTTCGCCATCCCCTTGGACAAGCGACCCGAGGTACCGAAAGTCGGAGCAGATCGGTAAGGGCGTTCCGGCAAGAGATATGGGCACAGGACCGGAGAGTCCGCCAAAATCACAAAACAAATACTCTGTTTTGGTCCGACTTACTCTCAGGCCAACGGTCTCCAGTCTTTTCCACCACACCTCCAATCTGCTCTGGACCTCTAAGCCACTCTCGGCAACCAGCACAATGTCATCGGCGAACAGCATACACCAGGGAGCCTCTTCCTGGATATCCGAAGAAAGAGCATCCATTATCAGCACAAAGAGGTAAGGGCTGAGTGCAGACCCCTGGTGCAAGCCGACAGCCACATCGAAGCTGTCAGTAGTGCCCACTGTAGACCGGACTTGGGTACTGCATCGACTGTACATCGCGCGAATCAACTGCACATACTTCCCTGGTACACATTTTTCCTTAAGTGCCCACCACAAAACTTCACGAGGCACTCGGTCGTATGCCTTTTCGAGGTCAACAAATACCATGTGCAAGTTTTTATGCGCACCTCTGTATTTCTCGCACAGCTGGCGGATAGCAAAGATGGCATCTGCTGTTCCTCGACCAGGCATAAAACCGAATTGGTTTTGCGAAATTTTACTCTCTTCTCTTAGTCGCCTTTCAATAACTTTCTCCCAAGCCTTCATACTATGTGACATTAGCTTTATTCCTCTATAGTTGTTGCACTCCAGCACATCACCTTTGTTTTTAAAGATGGGCACCAGCGAACTGTTGCACCATTCGTCAGGTATGGCTTCTTCCAGCAACAACTTATTGAAGAATAAAGCTAACCACGTCCATCCATCTACCCGTAATAACTTCCATACTTCGACTGGTATTCCATCCGGACCTATTGCTTTACCATTCTTCATCCCATTAACTGCTATTCTCACGTCATCCATACTAATAATTCTCACTAACCCCTCATTTACTGGTTTATTCTCAAGCACACCACTCCAGTCATTCTCCTCATTCATCAGTCTTTCAAAATAGCCCTTCCACCTATCCTTAATTTTCTCATCATCCGAAAGAACTGTTCCAGTTTCATCCCTTATACACTTTATCTGACAGACATCCCTCGTCTTCCTCTCTCTAGCTCTAGCAAGCCGGTATAGATGTTTTTGGCCTGCTGGATTATCCAGTGTGTCATAAAGCTTGTCCTGGGCCTTTGCTCTCGCTATGGCTACAGCTTTCTTGGCTTTTTTCTTTAGAGCATCATACTCACTCTTTTTTTCTGCTTTCAAACTAACGTTCTCATTTTCTACACTCTGCCATTCCTTGAACTTTCTCTTCTTATCCCGTAACATATTCTGTATTTCTGTCGACCACCACCATGTATCCCTATCTATAGTACCCTTTCCTTTCGTCTCTCCCAAAATATATTTCGCTGTACTCCTAATATACCCCGCCATTTCATTCCAACATTCATTTACACTTCGATCGTTCATGTCCCCCATATCTATCATTTTATCCACCACTCGCTCTTTAAATTTCTTCGCACAATCATTCTTCTCCAGCATATGCCATTTTATTTTAGGGGGAGGTCGCTCTTTGTTTTTATTGGGCTTTATTTCTACGACCATTTCCATAACTAGGAGTCTGTGCTGTGCCACTAGGTCTTCTCCCGGTAGCACTTTGCAGTCTTTGATGTGTTTTAAGTTCTTGCGTCGTATTAGAAAGTAATCAATTTGGGTCTTATGACTGCCACTTTTATACGTAATTAGATGTCCATCGTTCTTCTGGAACCAAGTATTAGCTACTGCCAGGTCAAATGCGGTAGCGGATTGCAGCAATGTCTCTCCCTCGTTATTTAGGCTACCAAATCCCCATCCTCCATGCACTCTTTCATAAACCCCTCTCATTCTTCCCACATGCCCATTAAAATCACCTCCAACTATCAATTCTTCATGCACCGGAATGTTCATCAAAACTGTGTCAAAGTCCTCCCAAAACTTCTCTTTCACCCTTTCATCACATCCTACCTGCGGTGCATACACACTAATTATATTCAGCATTACATGTTCTAACATAACTTTTACAACGATTAATCTATCATTAATTCTTTTTGCCTCCATCACGCCTTCTTTCAAATTACTGTCTAACACTATTCCCACTCCATTTCTTTTCCCGTCACTTCCACAGTAGAAAAACTTGTATCCTTCACCGATTTCTCTCGCTTTCGTTCCTTTCCATTTTGTTTCTTGCAAACACGCCACATTTATTCGTCTTTTTTTTAATACATCCGCTAACTCTCTGGCTCTTCCAGTCATCGTCCCAACATTCCAACTAGCATACCTCAATCTCACTTCCCGAGCTCGCTTCTTACGTTGCCCCCGCCCGGGATGGTGCAACAACCCTTGTCCACTTCCCGCAGGAGCCGGGTGCTGCCCCTGCGCGTCGCCTGTGGGGTACGCCCTAGCCCTATCGCGCATCATATCTTTACTTATCATGTTGCTTGAAGTTTTGGCAAAATTTTATAGTCGGCCGCCAGCCTGACACCAACCCTCCTTGGGAATGCGATTGCTGATGGTTTACCCGCCATCGCGCGGGTGACCCAAAGTGCTATATGGTATGCACTGGGTCTTGAGCGCCCTTAGTCAAATAGTCGCCTCTTACCACACCCACGGGACGAAATGGGGTGGTCCTATTCTTTCTCCGGGACCGACACAGATAATCTCTTTTTAAAATATTATTTTTGTATAAAATATAATTTTTGTGGTGATTACATATACAGTCTGGAAAATTAATTTGTTAAGCAAATTGACATCCTCAATTTGCCGTGATAGAGTCATTTCATACAACTGTCAAAGAATGACAGTTGTGATTTGAATATACGGGCAATTTGAATTGGTAGGTGGTCAATTTATTTAATAATTAATTTCCCTGATTTTACAATGCTTGTTCCATGTCGATGTAGTTGAACTGCATGTCGCGATTGGTGCGCGAAGCTGACGACCTCATCTGCACGGTCAAGAGCAACAACGAGCAAGGCCACCTCTCCATCGGCTTCTCTACCGCAAGATTTGTAGTAAACCTAATGAAAGGTACCTACTTGTTTTATTCATGTTCTCATTAAAAGTTCTTGAACTTGTTCTGAACAGCGATCGTTTTCAACATTGGCTTTCTAAATAAATTATGTACATCATCCTCTT
This sequence comes from Cosmia pyralina, assembly GCA_946251885.1. Classification (NCBI taxonomy): domain Eukaryota; kingdom Metazoa; phylum Arthropoda; class Insecta; order Lepidoptera; family Noctuidae; genus Cosmia; species Cosmia pyralina. The sequence continues at coordinate 23,629,303 of OX276346.1, forward strand.
TTCTAATAACTGTGCCGCGGAAACCAAGACCATATTTTATCAAATATAATATATTAACATTGCCGTGTGTCTACATTTATGAGATTGCTTGCTTCGCAAGAACTAACAAACATCTTTTTGATAAGTACAGAAGTAAGCGGCATAGTGATAAGATTTGTTGTAGGTCTAACAAGACGGCCTTATATGCCAGAAGCATTTTCAGTATGGCGCCGCGTATATACAATCACTTACCAAAGTCTATACTAGAAACTCTATCCATCGATGAATTTAAAAAGAGATTAAAAAGATTCTTGCTATTTAAATGATAGTACAGTATTCATGATTATTTAACAGAGGATGTAAGGACATATTGTTCTCAGAAATATTATTGTTGATGTGACATGTGATTAATCCACTAATTAGTTATCATTATTATTACTTTAACATTTATTTACAAATATATCTTGACATTTTCATTTAATACATGACATTTTGATCTTTAAATTATTCTAGTGACATTAAAATTTGCTAATGTTTAATTATTATTTGCCATGATGAAATTATCAAAATTGTTATTGCCTAATTATAAATTATTACTTATTGCAAGTAATTGTAAGTATAACAATGTGATACCTACAGTTTAAACCTTGACATTTGCATGCCTCAAGGCGTAATATGGTTGAACTATGCTCTATTTTTAACAACTTTATGTAATTACCCATATTAGCAAATAAATGAATTTGAATTTGAATTTGAATTTGGAAAGGAGATCGTGGCTAAGTAATAGCAGCCGCACTGGTCGATCTAGCAGGTTAAGCTACGTTTGCCGCGGTTGGTCCGTGGATGGGTCCATCTTTACATACCGAGACTCCTCCGTGCTTCGGAAAGCACGTTAAATTGTTGGTCCCGGCAGTCATTCGTGGATCTTTGACAGTTGTTACGGATCGTCAGAAGCCCGAAAGTCTGACAACCAGTCTTACCAAGGGGTATCGTATTACCCAGTTACTGGGTTGTCGAGGTCAGATAGGCAGTCGCTTCATGTAAAATACAGGTATTCAGCTGCATCCGGTTAGACTGGACTGGAAGCCGACCCCAACATTGTTGGGAAAAGGCTAGGCAGATTGATTTTGTGCCTCGGAAACCACGTTAAGCAATCGGTCCCGGCTGTCATTTTTAGACCTTTGGACATTCGATACGGGTAGCCAGAAGCCAGAGAGTCTAACAACCAGTCTTACATAAGGGTACTGGCACACAAAGGAGGGGCGGCAGGGGCGGTGTATCCCGGCCCGGGCAGCACGAGTCCAGGGGTCCCGAAATCTCTAATCCCAAACAAGGCCAAAATATGTTTACTAAGTGAAAGGCAGTTTGCAGTTGGAGGCCCCCTACGTATGCTGAATAATATAATCGTATGAAGCTAATATTTTCGCGGTCTCCTCGCTCACTTTTGCATTCTACATTCTCTTTTCCTTACATTTTTCTGTGTAAGTCGACAAAGTATCTCCTATTTCTGTATATGAATGGTCAAAAGAAAAGATAACCTTTTCGAGACAGTGTGCTTAAAATATCGAGCTCGCTTCGCTCGTTCTTGTCCTACAGGCATTTCTGATCCTACTAATATTAAAAAATGTCAAAGTTTGTGAAGATATTTGGATGTTTGTTAGTCAATCACGCAAAAACGGCTGAACGGTTTTAAATGGAATTTGGCACACAGATAGTTTATAGCTTGGACTAATACATAGGATACTTTTTATCCCGGTAGTAGGTTCTCGTGGGATAATTTTCGACATCCACGCGGGCGAAGCCGCGGGCAACGGCTAGTATCCTATATTTTCCTAGTTCTTAAACATTTCTGCCTAACTGGGACGGGGGGCCCCCTATTTACCTTTGCCGTGCCGCGCCCCCGATTAACTTTGTACGCCTCTGCAAAGGGGTATCGTGTTAATATCCCAGTAACTAGGCTGTAGAGGTCAGTCAGGTAGTCGTAGTGGTTCCATGTAAAATACTGATATTCAGCTGTTAGACTGGAAACTGACCCCAACATAGTTGGGAAAAGAATAGGCAGGTGAGATGATGATGAGTGATAAGATTATGGTGACTTACAGTACGACACAACTTAGATGTAGCATAGATTTGAAAATTTGCATTCATTAATTTCAATTTTACGAATGTATTTGGTTATATGACTCCAAGTTATTGTGTTTGCGTAAAGATCATTTTCGCCTAAAGCAGTAATAACGATTGATGATTTTGAAAGCGCGCTCAGTACGGATCGTGATCGGTTTTACGAATTTTGCTAAGTTGTGTCGTACTGTACTTGTATAATATACATATACTTATCTACCTGCTGTCCAGGTCTATTCGAGTCGACGGCACTCATAGACAGCGCGTTGGTGGAGCAAGGCGACCCGAAGAAGTGTTACGGCATGAAGTACTGTGCCACACCCGTTAAGGTCGGCAAGAAAGGCATTTCTGATTACTTAGTGCCAGAATTAAGCTCCGCGGAGAAGGAGCTGCTAATGCAGTCCAGGTACGCCACGCGGATTTTGTCCAGAATTTATCAAATAGACGGCATTTTTAGAGTTCTGTAGCAAAAATAGAACCCTTATAATTTCGTAATGTCTTTCTGTCTGGCCGTCCGGATGTCACACGGTCATTTTACTCGAATATTGAGACTAGACTATTTTCACCGATATAGTGCATATTATATTGATGAAAATTGGAATAAAGGAGTATTCTGCGCGCCTCTTAGCGAAATTACGAAAAAATAATTAGGGGGTGCCATCCCTAATTATTTCCTGTGTACTATCCGTTCACTTCGAGAATGCCCCTAATTCCTCGCGTCCCACTTCCCTACCTCTAACACCCGCTCAGTTCCGATAGCAGCGTGCAGCGGAACTGAGGCAGCATTCTCGAAGTGAACTAGTAGTAACTACAAGTAGTGTCAGAGGTGTGAAAAAAAAATTCAATGCACATAAGCATGTGGGCTATTTGACTGCGATTTAATCGGTTGACTGACACTGAACGAGACACAGTACACCTGGGGGCTTTTATTGTCCCGCAATGAGTTAAAAGTCAATCGTTTTTGAGATAATGATAGTTTTTGACATGGGATATTTTCGGTTACAACGGCAGAAATAATTTTGTTTTTACTGGTTTTTCCCAATATAATAGATGGACAAATTTTAACACAGCGTTCAGTAGGTTTAACCAAAGATATCGAAGCAAAAAAAAGTGATTTTATTTTGACCTAAAATAAGTATTAAAAAAACGCGGCGGGTGCGGGCGGTGACGTGGTCACGTGCGCGTGCACATTTGTAGCACTTTGTAGTATCAGAATTATGAGATAACAAAGGCAATGATAATTATGAGATAATGTGTATGCATTGGGACGTTGTTTTATCTGTGCATTGGGTAACCAACATTTTTAGTGTACTTTCGTTAGCTGATTTATTATCTTGTAAGTTGCGTTTTTCTTATTATTTTTACCACTGGACAGTGAACAGACGACAGTGGACAGTGAGTGTGGTGAGTGGACTTTCAGAAATTATTCAGACCACTAAAATAAGGACTTATTTTAGTGGTCTGAATAATTTCTGAAAGTTCATCCATCTATTTTAACGGGACCTTATATACCTATGCTAATGCCAAATTTTAGATTATGTTTATATTTCACATAGAGTACTAACCACTCAAGGCCGTTGGCATATATCTGCGGCATAAGTATCCATCTACCAGAAAACATAACAAAAACTTAATTATTGTTACTAGGTGTGACTTGGAAGACATGTTGAGCCTGGGCAAGTGCTTCGCAGTCGGCGATGAGTACTACTTGCACCCTTGCAAGTACTACAACCCCTGCGACCAGTACCCCTGCTGGTGCAATGATTGCCCGGTCTGCCAACCTCCCAGGAAGAGCGCTAACAAGGGATAAGGGGCCAGGAAACAAAATAGCCCGATATTGCTCGTACAGTCAACGCCACGACAGTAGTAACGAAGACAACGGTCATAGTAGTAAAGCCGATATCAGCCGCTTCACATTTTGTTAATTTTTTGTTTGCCTTTCTTTCAAATTTTTCACTCGAAGCGAAACGTCTGAACACAAAATGAATCAAAACTGAAAAATTGATTTCTTGGTGCACTATAGCCTACTGCTGATCGAAAAATTAAATAAAAGTAGCAGATGAATGTTCATTTGTATTCAATAGGGTTGTTTACCGGAAACTTCGCCGCGAGAGAGCGCTGTGTGTTTGTCACTTGTCAAAAGTCATTTTGAAGACAAAGCGACCAATCGGCGACAATAAAAAAACACTTAGCGCCATCTCGCGGGAAAATTTACAGCAAGGAACTCCATTGGCAGTTGAATGAAAATAACACTTAGCGCCATCTACGCGGAACTAATTTGGCAGTTTTCTTCCCCATTCATGATGGTGTCGTGTGAACGTGCATTACCAAAAATTAATCTTCACTCTAGTGTAGCGTCTGGTCTAAGCTTTACTGCTATGAAATAAAGACTGTAAAAGTTTATTGACTATTGCTAATTTCTACTATGCACTATGCATTTGAGCGAATGTTTAAGTTAACTCGTATAATTGTGATTTACAGCTTTTTACGTTCATTACTACCCGCTGATATGTATTCAATTTTTATAGCCTTAACTAAATCAATGAAAACTACAGCTGATAGTCGAAACTGTACAAAATAACGCTTAGCTGTAATGAGTTTTTCTCAAAATTGTGAAAAATTAAAAATTACCAGAAGTTCTAAACAGTTATAAAAATCGAATAATAAGTAGTAAAATACTCAAAAAATGTAAACGTAAACAATATAAATGTATGAGAAAAATGAATACACATTTTATTTTACACGTGCAGTAAGCGGCTATCCAATAGAAATTCAGAGAGCTATTAATGATTAATCAGCTCTTAATGTTCCCACTACTATACTCCATTTACAGATATTTAAACAAACCTTTTTTACTATCTGTTCAACCGACTTTGACTTCTATTCCGTAGGGTTAAGGATGGCATTAAAGGCAAACAAGTGGTTACAAAACCAACTGTTTAATGCAGCTGCCATTTGTCATGCCACCAACGCAATAGAAGTCAAAATCGGTTGAACGGACTGTAAGAAAGGTTTGTTTAAATGTCTAATCTTATTGTAAATGAAGTATAGTGGGTTAAGGGAGGAGCTCGAGGAGCTCAATGCTAAGTAATAACAGCCGCACGGGTCGATCCATCAGGTTAAGCTACGCTTGCCGGGGTTGATCCATCGATGGTTGGGATCATCTTTATATACCGAGACTCTTACGTGCCTCGGAAAGCACGTTAAGCCGTTGGTCCTGGCTGTCATTCGTGGATCTTTGACAGTCGTTACGGGTCCTCAGAAGCCCGAAAGTCTGACAACCAGTCTTAACAAGGGGTATCGGTTTACCCAGTTATTGGGTTGTGGAGGCCAGATAGGCAGTCGATCCATGTAAAATACTGGTATTTAGCTGCATCCGGTTCGACTGGAAGCCGACCCCAACATAGTTGGGAAAAGGCTAGGCAGATTGATTTTGGTAGTACTACTAAGAAGGTGTGAGTTTATATTATGAGTAGTACTCGGGCATCCTCTATGTTAGAGGAAGCGGGTCCAGTGCAGCAGGTTGGTTGAAGTCACGACATGAAACTTTGAAAATGGCACGTCCTGCACTGCTCTTAGCCATTAACCTTTCGTATGCCGCGGTAATTACAGAAACAATAAATTAATAAGCCATTTGTGTCTCGACTAGATCTACTTGCGTAGGCATCAACATTCTCCTGTCCTTATCCCAACTTATTTGGGTTCGGCGCAACATGTCTTTTTCTTCCATACTTCTCTATTTGTCATCATCTCGGTAGTCATTCCCTGTCTAGCCATATCATCTTTCACACAGTCCATCCATCGTTTCTTTGGTCTTCCCCTACTCATATAGCCATCCACATTCATACTCAAAACTTTCTTCACGACATTTTCCTCATTCCTCTGCATCACGTGACCATACCATCACAACCGATTTCCGACCAACTTATCAGTCACCGGTGTCACTTTCGGACTTCCTCTTATAGGTATACTCATTTCTTATTCTATCCATTCGCGTGACACGTATATTCGTACGTGCCATACGAAGAGTTGATAGATCAAAAATATCTTTTCAGTGTTGGCAGGAAAACGAATCACACATTTATATACTGTAGAATATAATAAAATACTCTTTATTATGCACACCATTAAAATTACAAATATCAATGTTGAAATTTTACATAGGGTGACACAATGGCCGGTCTTATCGCTGAAAGCGATGTTTTACAGACAACCTTACTATTATGTACGTTTTTACTATTATTACAAACCTACCTATGGTTGAATATAGTGTATCAAACAAACTCACATCACACACACACATCATCACATTCATTCATTACCTAAATAAGTTGTATAACTTTCTCATACATTTATTCCCGACGCTCAATAGTTGGACGCGCGATTTAAAATCGCGCGTCCAACTATTCGACGCTCGTGCATATTCGCTCACAGCAAATTTCGCTAGAATTTGTTACCTATCATGGTGTCATTGTCTAGAACTCATCGAGTAGAGTACCTGCGGGGCCGCAAAAGTTGTCAGTTTTAGACTATTTTTAGGGTTCCGTACCCAAAGGGTAAAAAGGGACCCTATTACTAAGACTCCGCTGTCCATCCGTCTGTCACCAGGCTGTATCTCATGAACCGTGATAGTTAGACAGTTGAAATTTTCACAGATGATGTATTTCTGTTGCCGCACTAACAACAAATACTAAAAAACAGAGTAAAATAAATATTTACGATGGCTCCCATACAACGAACGTGATTTTTTTGCCGTTTTTATAGATAATGGTACGGAACCCTTCGTCCGTGAGTCCGACTCGCACTTGGCCGGTTTTTATACGAGCTCTATCGCAACAACTAAACAACTTAGGATTTTAAATCTTCTGTATATCATGTAAGTACCATAAACTGTATTTATCCAACAAATATTAAAAACGCCGATTCATTAGGTATTTTATTTAAATATGGGCGATTTTCTGCAACTGCAAAAAATAACTTTGCAGTTCATAGTATCATTATGAAATACAAAGTTATCTTTGCGACTGTTAAAATTAAATTAAATTAATTTTATTTTATTATGTAATCGGAAAACAAACAGTATTAACAACTAACAAATTTAACATCAAACTAATCAACTAGTAACCAATTACATGTTTTCGCATTTAATCTACTATGAAGAGCAAAATTGTTACAGAGAAAAAGAAAGAGAAAAAAAAAAGAATTACAAATGTGGTATGCTTAAACAATAACATACAATCATAATAATACCTCGTCATGAAGTGAAATAAAACAGTTATTGAACCAATATGAAAACTATTCTTCGTTTAGATGTTTTTTTTAAATTAATGTAGTGTCAAATGTACGGAGCCCTTCGTGTGCGAGTCCGACCCGCACTTGGCCAGATTTTTACATAATACTACCTGTTGTAATAAAAAAAATTCTGTTAATTATTTTGCCTCAATTTCTATACACAAAAACGCGTTTTTTGTTTTTTTTGCGGTCCTGCAAAATGTTTAATTTTTTTATTATTATTGCAAGAGCTAAGTTCAAAAACATGATTCACGAAAAGATTTAGTGCAGGGTTCAGACCTAATTTGTCCGGCCTAACGGGTCGCATTAAATCCCCATTTACCGAGACATTCGATATTAAGGCGAGTAGAGCTGCTAGCCGGCAGCGCCACCATTGAAAAATTAATAAAGCTGGATATAGCCCGTCAACTGTTGAATAACCTTCTCCAGTACGCGGTCATTATAATCATATTTGTGTCCAAGACTTCTCCAGTCCGTGCGGCTCTCACTACTTTTTAATTACGTTAGGTATTGTGTTAATAATTTGTATCTTTACTGCTCTAACTTGCACAAAGTGTAGGGAAAAGACCAAGGATGGCATACCGTCATTATATCAAGTCTCTAAAACACCAACAACGCTATCAGATCGCGCGAGACCACTCAGAAGTACCGACACAGACGCGTAAATTCGACAAAATGGCCGACCGCACAGGAACATTACCTATGCTCATATTTTTAATGGCGTACAATTGAAGAGGACTGTGCCCAGCAGTGGATTTCTGTAGGCTGATGATGACGAAGATTCTAATCTAAGTTATAGCACCCAGTGGCGAGGTGTGAACAAAAGTAAGAGAGAAGCCGGTTTCAACTTACATACTCATCATTATAGTAAAAATTAATTTGATCACTTAAAAAATAAAGTCTTTTCTTTACTGAATTTAACTCCATCTAACGTCAAATAGCAGAAACAAAAAGAAGCTATCACTACACAAAACTTTCAATGTTTTAAAGAAATAAACTCAACTAAATTAGATAATATCATTCTAAAATTATTTTACGAATTTATAAGATCGAATACATACAATACAGTAAGTTGAACAGGTGAAAACTACATAAAATGTGCAATATTCCTTCATCTCGTTCTCGCTGACGCATTTTTCCTATATCTGTCTCTATCGTACCCGTTGTACATCGGCTTGCTCTCGTCCATTATCAAGCGGTGCCACGTGACCTAGAGTGACGTCATGACGGGATCGCTATTGTATGAATTTTTAGTTCCCGATTATGACGTTTTGGCGCCGAGTTATTTTAGATTTTTTTTTTGTTGTTGTTGTAATTCAAAGCTAAATAGGCGTTTTTGTTGTTTAAATGTTATGGTGAATTAATATCTACAGTGTAACTCTAGTTTTTGGCAATAGTAGACACTATATTGACTGTGCCATTTTCAATAGCGGTAGAGTAGCGAACCGCCGAAGGGAAGCCGGTAGGAATCGTGTTATTAGGTGCTTTGGCCACTGATAGCACCTAGGAGGTTCAGTGTTGATTATTTTGTTACAAAAAATTTTACCTCATCTGCCTAAAAATCTAAGCATAAAATGTTCAATATCTCCAAACTTATTAATTTTTATCTCAATGGTGGCGCTTTTAGCAGCTATACTCACCTTAAATACTTAAACTTAAGCTGAAGTAAGCATGTGCTCGTCACACGTTCCTAACAACATGGTTCTATTTAAAAACACTCCCCCACGTTACTGACCCACGTGAAATGAAACGCTTTCCACGCGCACAGGTTTTCCAGCACGAGCGTCTACATAGACGCATTTCTTTCACGTGGTTGTCGGCAATTTCGTATGGCTTCTTTGTGGAAATAGAGTAAACAATACTGGAAGTGTCGTGAGTGTAGTTTGTAGCGTTTTGTCGACGGAATAATAGACAAAACTGCACATTGCCATACTTAGACGCGTAGAATGCGTACAAATATTTCTACTATCTGCCATTTTGTCTATTCTTCCGTTGACAAAACCCATTTCTTTATCGGTGATGCTAAGCATGAGAAGATGATGATTTACTTTTCTTGTTTTTGCTTATAATTCTTATTTATTCTAAAAGATTCGCGTGCTAGCTAGTCCAGGTACTTATTTTGACTAGTCCATTCACGGGTCGATTGCCTGTGGCATATCGTTGGTTACAGTGACCACAATCCTCAGTAATGACGGACCGATTGAAGAAGAAGAAAAAATATAACCAGGCTTTTCTGCGAACTACGGCAGCATGCGACGGTGGTGTTCACATTAGGTCGGACCGGCAGCTTATAGTGTGAACAGCAAGACCTGACAGTCGGCCAACGGTAAAACTGTCGATCCGCCTAGTGTGAACCAGCTCTCAGTAGTATTCATTCTACTACTGTATTTTCATAATTCATATCAGGTATAATCACAATACTATTATACCTACCTAGGCTGGCATAACACAGACGTCGGCTGTGACCACAAAGAAGATCAAGTTACTGTTATATTAATACTCAGACGTACAATTTAGGTTATATAGTTGAATGTTCTAAGGATGGAAATCAATATAATATCAAGCATGTTTAGATACAGATAGAAAACAGAATACAAGAGCATGCTGACGAGGGTGGTTAAGGTGGAATTGGTCCTCACGACGCGTGCCGGCAATTATAACAATATCAAAGAAGTTTTTTTAATAATACCCGAAAAACGTCATCGTATTATTAGAAAAAACTTTTTTTATATTGGTAATTTATTAGTACATTTGCACTTATTGGGTTATCAAGTGAAAAAAGCGCTGATACAGAAAGTAAATGATTATAGAACGTGCCCGAATAAAAGACGTCCACAGTTGATTTGTGAGGAAAGATAAGAAACTACTTAATGTTGTTTGAATACCTAATTTGAAGCGCATAATCAATAACATAAACAACAAAAACAATTAACACCTAATGATTATAATATCACAATCCTTTACTCGTCTTTGAGATTAGTGAGCACACGACGAACAACGTGCTTCTCGCTCTCTTTACTGGCGAAAGAGGACGAAGTCCTGCGTTTCCACAGGCGTTTCAACCCTCCAATGTGTCGCCATACATATAGTCTTTCATTTACTTTCCTTTTTTTTTGGTTGTCAGGGAAGAATGGAAAGAGATAACGTGTTGCCCCAACCCCAAGTAACATGGGACGAGGACGTTGTTACCGTTGATTTACCGCTGCCTGGCTCGTTACAAAGCAATTATGAGTTGGCTTTTGTGGACATTGGACGACGACGACGTTCTGGTTGTCATGTGGTATTTAAGTTCCTTTTCCCAACTATGTTGGGGTCCAGTCTAACCGGATGCAGCTGTATACCAGTATTTTACATGGAGCGACTGCCTATCTGACCTCCACAACCCAGTGACTGGGTAATACGATACCCCTTGGTAAGACTGTCAGAGTTTCGGGCTTCTGACGACCCGTAACGACTGTCAAAGATCCACAAATGACAGCCGGGACCAACGGTTTAACGTGCTTTCCGAGGCACGGAGGAGTCTGGGTATGTAAAGATGGTCACCCATCCACGGACCAACCCCGGCAAGTGTAGCTAAACCTGGAGGATCGACCCGTGCAGCTGTTATTACTTAGCCACGAGCTCCTCAGCTCCTCAGCAGCATAAATTTATACTTTTTATTAATAGTGGACAACTTAAATACACGGCAGGACTAGATTGGATCGGAAGGCAGAGAACCGAGTGTGGTGCAGCTTTGGAGAGGCGTATGTCCAGCAGTGGACACAGGCTGAGTTGATTGATTGAGCTCAGCCTAGGATATTCATGTAAGGACCGAGAAACGTGGAATATGAAATATTAATCCAATATTTTTCGCATAATCCCACAGTCTTCCGTATTTGGAACACCGTCCCTCCATCCACTCACACCCTCCCCTATCGATAGATTCAATTTACTAAAACATATCTACGCCCACATTAATTCCTTGCGGGTGGAGGGGAGGTTAAATCGATTGCCAATTTTTGACTGACCTGTAGAAAGGTCAGGTGCGCGTAGTATGTAGGTACTCGCAACCGGATCGTATGTGACCAGATGCGTGAAAGTGGATAACGCGCCAAAAAGGATGCCAAAAAAAAGACTGTACCTGTGTGTAGAGGTCTTCTAATGCCTTGGAGGTTTTCATAATATGAAATAAGTGCATTGTTATGTTAGTTTCCTCCTCACAAGCAGACAGACAGGAAGTATAAAATTCTATAAGAAATGCTATGCTTTATTTGTAGTCATCATATAGCACAGAATTGTCATAACGCAGGTAATTACACTAAGAAGAATTTTTTGCCATGATTTCTGCAGTGTAGTTTTGGGCCTCACTATCTATCCAACGATTATCCTATCCTACTAATATTATAAATGTGAAAGCTTGTGAAGATGTTTGGATGTTTGTTACTCAATCACGCAAAAACGGCTTAACGGATTTAGATGAAATTTGGCAAACAGTTAGTTTATAACCTGGATTAACACATAGGATACTTTTTATCCCAGTAGTAGGTTCCCGTGGGATAATTTCCGACATCCACGCGGGCGAAGCCGCGGGCAACGGCTAGTATTATATGAAAAGCGCAATTTATTTTATCTCCTTTATTAATATATATCCTTATCCTAACTAATATTATAAATACGAAAGTGAGTTTGTTTGTTACGCTTTCACGGCTGAACATATTTGTATGAAATTTGGCATATGGGTACCTAGATCATGACCTGGAGAAGGACATAGGTTACTTTTCATCCTGGATCGCAGACGAAGTCGTGGTGGTGATACGTTCGGTTCACTTTGGGCAGTCAGCAGCGATACCTACCTACAGTACCAACTTGTTGGCTGGCAAAATATTTTAACTCGGCACTGATCTACCTATGGTCCTTGCCAATGCGAGACAAGAATAAAGTCCCTCGTTTAAAGCTAAACATATTAGATAATCACTAATCAAGTTACGTCAATACCCGCATAATACCATGACGAAATCCCGGAAGATAAAAATGGCGTCGTTATCTGAATAGGTACCGCTATACTGCTGAACTTGAAACGTGGCCTTGCCTCGGGGAAGGTCGTGGGGCAAGGCCTCCCCCTCCCTGGGGGATTATCCTCACACGTGATACTGCAGCGAGCGGTCCAAGTGATATGCAAATAACAGTATTGTTCAGTACTATGGCGATGACGTTGCCGCGTTGGCACGACGCTTTTTTATTTATTACTAGCGACCCGCTTAGATTAGATTAGATTTATTTATTTGTTTAAACATGGTATACAGGGCGGCCCAAAAGTCGTGGATCAAACGCAACTAGGGGTTAGATGGGGTCATCAGCTGCAAAAAGTTGTTCTACGGGAGGTCCTTAAGGTCAACCCCTGCAGATTTATAATTTATTTTGTGTTTTTATGAGAAAATTGACTTTTTTTAACTAATTCTTATTAAAATTCGAAAAAATCTACATTCTGTATCTTTTTTATAATTTTCTACACTTAATAGTTTTTATTTTTCACTTTTCAGTGGGTCAGTTTCTAATTTATCTAAGTTACAATAGCCTATCAACTAATCATCACCTTTTACAAAATATTGCTTTTCCCGATACAGGGACTTTAATTGTTGAGGAGTTCTCCTAGTAAGAACCAGGACAACAGAACTTCACCAATTAAACTTACAACCATACTAAAGTAATCGAATCGCAATCCGTGAAATACTTAGTTATAATTGAGTAGTTCTAATGGCCATCTGTGGTCTTCATAATCAGTTTCACTTCACCAAATGGTACTTTCCGAGAGTAAATTCACGAGTTAAGTACTTTAAAAAATATCCAAATCACTATAAGTGTGCCTATAAAATTGGAGGGTGCTCTTCGATTTCCTTGGGTTCCCCTCATCAGTTTCTGACTTGGTGACAATGGGACCACCTCAAGGGCCTACCCTTCCAAACAAAAAAATAATTTTTAAAATGGTCCACAATTGACGGAGAAATCGCGTAACAAACACAAAAGAAACAGTCGAATTGAGAACCAAAGGAGTAGGTTCTTAATTCGACTGTTTTTTTTTGTGTTTGGAAGTCGGTTACAAATATGATTGACGTGTAAAAGTGTTTGTACAAACCTAGTTACAGACTAAATAAAATCATTTATCATTTATGAGTGACAGAGAGGGACGGCGGCGCTCTATAAAGTCGTACTTTTTTTCAACTCAACTCGATGCCCGGGCACCGAGTTGAGAACTGTACCCGGGTACAGTAATATTATTATAAAAATAATACCATGCATTTATGTACTACCTGCGTCGATTGTCGTGTGACAATCTGATTATATTTGCTGGGTAAATATGGCCAGAGGTCGCACAAGACAGAGAGGTTTCGAAAGAGAAAGGTGAGGCATGTGAAAAGTGTACTTAGGCTAACAAAAAACAAAGAAATATACATTGAATGTTTTAACCAAGATAAGATAAAGAATCTTACAATTAAAAAAGATATTAACTGAAAGATTTATAAGTCAATCAACATGTCGCAGTCAGTTAACTAGCTTCAGCTAACAGCCTAGCCGTTTTACTAAACGGCGCCGTTCAACTAGCGGCATGAATGATATTCATTGGTGCCGATTCTCTTGTGAACGCACTAAACTAAAATTAGAGAATCGCTATCTTTTACTAACAGGCAGCGCAAGAAAAGGACGGCTATAGCTATGAACTAAGTTGGAGATGTCGAATTAGTTCACGCCTTGCGCTTCACCGTGTTTTTTAGTCGACATGTTTTTACGTGTCGTCTAAATGTCTATGGAAAAATTAGTTCTAACTAATTTGACAGCTCTAATTTACTTCCGTCCCTTTCTTGTCATAATAGAGAGAAAAAGTTAGCAATAGCCTAAATTAAGTTTAGTTTGTGCACAACAGAATCGGCACCATTATAGGTTTTCGTTGGAACTGTAACCCACCACGCGCGATCCGAGCGAGCGCAGCGAGCGGTGCCGCGGAAGCAGACGGCGAGCGCTACTTCCTAGTTGGCTGCGACAAATACATCAATCAGAATAGAAGAATTACAAAGTATGCAAAGGCAGCGTAGACAAAGCTACGAATATTCGTAGACAACCTGCTACGTCAGTTACGTGCTACGACTTTTTCGTAACCTAGACAGCGTCATTGAGCGATAAGAAAAAGACGACTACGATTCGTAGATAATTATTATTTCATTGATCTGTGTTCTAGGATTTTATGTTAGGAGATGAAAGATATTTGTAATAATAATAATAATATAATAATAATAATAAGCTGGCAACACTAAAGTCAACAAGTCACATTTGTTTTCATATCTGCACATTTTCAATTTTAATAATAATCGTAGTTTATTTTTATTTTATGAAAATCAACCTGAAACCATCCTGAAACCCAAACCTACAAGACAAAATTAAAATAGCAAAATGAACCAGAATCATAAAGATTTCCATCAAAAACTACCGAATCGGAGGTGACATCTGTCATCTCCGACAAAACAAACATGAAAATTAAATTAAAATGTTGACAAGATCAGCTGCAAGACGAGCACGCCCACCATCTCCGGACTCGCCGTTCAGCTCCGCCCCGCCGCCGCCGGTATCCAGCCCCACTATGAGCGCTGTGACGACACCAGCCGCGGCAGTTGCGTCGAGCTCGAGCGACGAGTATTTTTCCCCGCCGACGTCGCCAACACCTGTACGTCGGCAGGGGAGAGGCCGGCCACCGAGGAGCTTGGGACTTAGGGGCCATCCGGCCCCGAGCCGGGTCCCCGCTGCCGGTGGTTGTGTGCAGCGCATGAGATGGACTCAGTCAATGAACGAGAACGTCATGCGCGCATATTACGGGTCTACAGAGGGAGGAACTAATCTCACTGCGTACCGTGTTAGGATGCTGACTCTGTTCCAGGAACTAGAACCAACCGTCAACACCTCGGCCCAACGACTGTCGGATCAGGTGCGGGTCATCCAACGCAATCACAGGTTGGACGATACCGCACTTGATAGGCTGCGCTCAGAGGTACTGAGCAGCCGTATCGTCTCGCCCCCAGCACAAACCGCGGTACAAGCGTCAACTATAGATGCAATCTCACCGCGGTTCAATCATGTTGCAGAGGAGGATGATAGGGTTGACACAGTAAGTAGCCAGTGCAATACCCGGTTGAGGAGCGCACTGGAGGATGCGTTTCGCGAGTATAGGTCCACTCCGACCGAACTTAGACCCCGTTTACCACGCCTACCTATGCACAAAAAAAATAGGGCGCTGGTGAGTGCCTTGGACTCGCAGCTTAAGAATTTTTTCGAAAGCAGCGAGGACCTCGTTGATACACACTCGATTCTATATTGCGCGGCTGTTGCGGCATGTCGTTTAGCTAACGTCAATTTTCCTAGCTGTGACGGAGCTACTCGACCAAAACCAGCTGTACCAGCCTGGCAATGCAGGATCGAGCGTCGTATCGATGGGGCCAGGGTACTCATCGGCAAACTATACTGCTTCAGGGAGGGCAATACACGACCACGAGTGATGCGCTTTGTGAGGCAGGCATTCTCGGGGACTGGAATCAGCCCTCGAGAATACATGTCCAGTGTCACAGAGCGCATTGACTTCCTGAAGCAGAAAGTTTGTGCATGGGCGAGCCGTATTCGGCGGTATAAGCGGCGGGTTGATCGTTACACGCAGAATCGCATGTTCCAGAGCGATGAGAGGTGGGTATATAGAACTTGGGAGCGACCTGAACAAAATGTGACAGACGTATGCCGCCCGGATGATGCCGCTACGAGTGAATTTTGGCGCAGCATATGGTCGGTACCCGTCTGTCACTCTGAGGCTGACTGGATGCAGGATGTCGAGCGAGTATGTGAAACTATACCAGAAATGGGAAAAGTCGCAATTACACCATTAGACGTAGCCAGAGCAGTCCGTCCGTTACCGAATTGGAAATCACCGGGACCGGACGGACTGCACAATTTTTGGTTGAAATGGCTAAGTAGTTCACACACTTGCCTGGCATCTCAGTTCCAATCATCCTTAGAGTCTGGGTCACTACCGCCGTTTCTAACAACAGGCGTTACCCACCTACTCCATAAGTCAGGTAGTCCCGTGGAACCCAAGAATTATAGACCGATCACGTGTTTGTCGACGGTCTATAAACTTCTTACATCCATTTTGAGAGCGAAAATTAATACGCACATTGACAGTAACACGATTATGTCTACCTCTCAAAATGGATGTAGGAACGGGTCTCGCGGTACTAAGGAGCTACTCCTCATCGACATGGCCATTAGCCAACAAGTTCGTCGATCCCGCAAGGATCTGTCGACATGCTGGATAGATTATAAGAAGGCCTATGACTCGGTGCCACATACATGGCTCATAAAGGTGTTGGAGTTGTACAAGATTGATACGACTCTACGCTCCTTCCTTGAGTCGTGTATGGGGCAATGGAGGACGGTCCTTCGCTATCCTGGATGTCGACAGATCCAAGGGAATGATGATCCTGTATGGATTAAACGGGGAATATTTCAGGGCGACAGTTTGAGTCCACTTTGGTTCTGCTTAGCCCTGAATCCTCTAAGCACACTGTTGGAGGATTCAGGTCTAGGCTATCGGTTGAAGAGAGGTGGTCAGGTGATATCTCACCTCCTCTACATGGATGATTTGAAACTCTTTGCCCACAACAAATTGCGGCTGATGGAGCTACTTAAGGTTACTGAAACTTTCAGTAGCGCCATCAGGATGGAATTTGGTGTGGACAAATGTGCAACCATGCATGTAAAACGAGGTGAGGTTATGGAATCCGATGGAATTCAACTTTCGGATTCCATACATCTTAGATCCCTCTCCTCATCCGAAAGCTATAAGTATTTGGGTATGTCGGAAGCGTTAGGCATCAACGTTGCTGACATGAAGCAATCGTTGAAGGAGCGCTTCTTTGGTCGCCTGAAGAAGGTATTAACCAGTCTTCTTTCAGGCGGAAACAAGGTGCGCGCTTTCAACGGTTGGGTCATGCCGGTTTTGATGTACTCTTTCGGCATACTCAGATGGACTCAGACTGAACTCGACGCCCTGGATAGAAGGGTCCGTACACTGCTGACTGCAAACCGGATGCATCACCCACGATCATCGGTGATGAGACTGTACATCCCGCGGAAGTGCGGGGGTCGAGGCTTTTTAAATGCAAAGACCCTCCACAACCGCGAGGTGTGCAGCCTCAGAGAATATTTTTTAAAAGTCGAAGTGGGTATGCACCGTGATGTGGTTGCAGTGGACAAGGGGCTCACCCCGCTGTCCATGGCTAAAGAGAACTGGCGCAAACCTGTAGTACTTACTACCGATGACCGCAAGAAGGTATGGCAAAGCAAGGAGCTCCACGGGCGCTTCTATCGGGCTCTTCATGAGCCCGGTGTAGATTTCTTAGCGTCCGTATCCTGGCTACGTTTCGGTGACCTTTTCGGGGAAACTGAAGGTTTCGTCTGTGCAATTATGGACGAAGTTATCTTGACGAATAACTATCGGAAACATATTATGAAGGATGGGACGGTTGACGTGTGTCGGGCATGCCACCGTCCGGGTGAGTCCATCAGACATATTATCTCCGGTTGTTCTCGTCTGGCTAACGGCGAGTACTTGCACAGGCATAACCAAGTAGCTAGGATTATCCACCAGCAACTTGCTTTGAAATATAAACTAGTCGATTCTGAGGTACCATACTACAAGTATGTGCCCGACCCAGTTCTCGAAAATGACCATGTCACTTTGTACTGGGATCGGTCTATCATTACTGACAGGACTATTGTCGCCAATAAGCCTGATATAGTAGTGATAGATCGGTTAGTGCGCCAAGCAATGATAGTCGATGTTACCATTCCACATGACGAGAACCTCGTGAAAGCTGAGAAAGAGAAACAAATAAAATATCTCGACTTAGCTCGCGAGGTTGTTGATATGTGGAATGTGAGCTCGGCTGTCATTGTGCCGATTGTCGTAACGGCCAATGGCCTGATGGCCGAAAGCCTCGAACAACATCTCTCGAGGCTATCATTAGGCGGTTGGATCAAGGGCCTGATTCAGAAGGCAGTACTCCTTGATACGGCTCGCATTGTGAGAAGGTTCCTGTCTCTGCAGCCCTAACCACCGGTAGCTTGGACCCTGCTCCCGACACCGGCGGACCTCTATTTTTTTTTATATTTTTAAATGTTTTTTTATATCCTTTTTTTAAGAAATATTTAAAAATGTAAATAGATAAGAAATTAAATAAATAAACGAAATAATATAATAATATTTTTTATATTTTTAAATGTTTTTTATATATTTTTTAAGAAATATTTAAAAATGTATTTTATAAGAAAAAAAAAATGAATAAACGAAATAATAATATTATTATGCACTTACTTTTATTTCTAAATCTCAATATTAAACAGCGTTTAATATGGATTAAAAAAACAATTTAAGTATATAGGATTTTTTCGCAGAATCTGTTTAGGTAGATTTATGTAACACAACTTATGAACAAAACCATAACTGAATATGATTTACAATTACAGATTGGGAAATAAATACTTATCGATGAGTGAGAGAGGAGGTTCTCGTGGCTAAGTAATAACAGCCGTACGGGTCGATCCATCAGGTTAAGCTACGCTTGCCGGGGTTGTCCGTGGATGGGTGACCATCTTTACATAACGAGACTTAAACCGTTGGTCCCGGACTCCCGGCTGTGATTCGTGGATCTTTGACAGTCGTTACGGGTCGTCAGAAGTCCGAAAGTCTGACAACCAGTCTTACCAAGGGGTATCGTATTAACCAGTAACTGGGTTGTGGAGGTCAGGTAGGCAGTCGCTCCATGTAAAATACTGGTATTCAGCTGCATCCAGTTAGACTGGAAGCCGACCCCAACATAGTTGGGGAAAGGCTAGGCAGATTGATATAAATACTTACCGATATTTAAATACATTTTTTGTTAACGACCAAAAAAACTTGTGTGGACATTAGAAAGTATTCTAATTAAACCGCTACCGCTTATACTTGCGTCAAGCGGTAGATACGGTGTCCCCGGGAGCAGTCTCAATGTCACAGTCAGAATCGATCCGAGCGCGGCCGGCTTTCATCCCGTAGGTACCTATACTGTATTCGTCGAGTTTCATTCCAGAAAGGAAAATTACTTTTTAAGGACGCTGTTACAAATGGTTAGTCAAATCAATACTTTCTTACACAAAAGTATGTTTAAATAAAATGCTTTACATTCTTAAAATGTTTTTTGGCCAACCGGTCGATAGATGTGCATGGTACGATTCTGAACTATAAAATTTTAGATAGGTACAGTTTCTCAATAATTGTACCGGAGCGGAGTGAAAATTTTTACTTCGGTACATTTATTGAGAAAATGTACCTATTTAAAATTATATTTATAGTTCAGAATCGTACCATGCACATATAACAACAGTTTGGGCAAAACAAAATTTAAGAATGTAAAACATTTTATTTAATAAACATACTTTTGTGTAAAAAAGTAATGATTTGACTACCCATTTGTAACAGCGTCCTTAATATTTGTTTATTATTTGTCACAATTTGAATTATACGGCGTATATCCTTCTAAGGCAACTATCCCACTTTTACCCTATTTATGTGTGAAGAAAGTTTGCAACGAAAAATTATAAGATTAAACACGGACTAGACAAAAAAAGAACGACTCCGCGCCACTCATATCGAATGTGAATCACAATAAGTATGCCGGGACCGTTTGTACAAGCATTCGCCTCACGCACACATTTACATCATAGTATGCTGACTGCCATTATGTGACATGACGGCGTCTTTGTCAAATCACGCACACATAGATCGGTAAGGTGCTTCAATTTCGATACGCGTGGCGCGGAGCCTTTTTTTTCCTAGTCCGTGAGTTTAAATTATACATAATAGATAGCTCTTGTAAACATAACTTGCATAATAAAACAGTAATAAGTTATTTTAAATTATTTTTGTCATAAACAAATCAGTTGTTATGAAAATAACCAGTATCAATAAACGTTTGTAAGTTTGTTCATAGATTATTCTTACCGTGGAAAATACACTTCTGGACACATCTTTTGGCCCACCTTGTATTTTCAGTTTCGTTTGGTCCTAGCTAAAATTTTATATTAGGTCGAGCAAAAAGTTTTTATGCAGTTTTGAACCTGGCACATTCACAATTTCATTCAATAGTCTTTTTTTGAATTTCGAACACAGAATTTAAAGAAACAAAAGACAATTTGGAGCCTGTTTGTTGATATCAAACAATCGAATACTAAGAAAACTTGGTTTTATTGGTTTACTTGGATTTAATTCTTGAAAAAGTGATTGATATCTTTGGTTTTGCAACAAACATTACTTATTCTTAACATTAAGGTGAGGTTCTATCAATAATCTATGGATACTTCACCTGAAGTCTCCGCCCAAGCTGTGGCACTTATTCAGGCCGGACACAGCCAAAGAAACGTGAGTGCTCAACTTAATTTAAGTCGATCTGCGGTCCGAAATGTTTATCGGAGGTACCTAGAGACTGGCGGCTTTGTTCGTTCCAAGGAAGGCCACGATCTCGGGTCACAACTGAAAGGCAGGATCGATTCATCGTGACGACCAGCTTGAGAAATCGTCACCTTACCTCCATTGAGATACAAAACCAACTTCGCGACTTCCACGGAGTATCTGTGAGCGCTCGAACTGTTCGGAGAAGGTTAAAAGAACGCGATATGGTACCACACAAGCCAGCTAATGGCCCCAAACTAACGCGAGCCCACCGAACAGCGCGCCTTCATTTCGCACGCAGTCATTTAAATTGGACACAGCAAGATTGGAGCCGTGTACTCTTTTCTGATGAGTCTAAAATTGTGTTACATGGCAATGATGGAAGGAAGAAGGTCTACCGACGTAAGGGAGAGCGTTTCGCACAATGCTGCTTTGAAGAGAGGGTTGCTTATGGCGGTGGCTCATGGACTTTCTGGGGCGGTATATCCGCGAGCGGCAAAACTCAACTTGAGGTTGTTACAGGACCACGGCTGCCAACATTAAATGCTGAAAGGTACATTCGTGAGTGCTTAGAACCTCACGTGATACCATACGCGGACTATGTGGGCCCAAATTTCCTTTTTATGCATGATAATGCAAGAGCCCATGCGGCCGGCATCGTCAGGGAATATCTTCGGGATGTGAACATCACAGTTATGGACTGGCCAGCCAGAAGCCCAGACATGAACCCCATTGAGCACATGTGGGACGAGCTAAAAAGACGTGTTAGGGCTCGTCAGCCAGTTGCCCAGACGATGCAGGACTTGAAAACTGCCATAGAAGAGGAATGGGAGATGATCCCTCAAAATTTCATAGAGCGGTTGATAAACTCTATGCCTAATCGTATGAGAGCTGTGGTAGATGCCCATGGAGGCAACACGCGTTATTAAGTTAAACCTTTATTTGATAAAACATGTTTTTTATTCAAAAATCAATTGCCTTTAACAAGGCGCATATCCGACTTGTTAGGCGTAGCTCCATGTCGTATGGTATTCTGAATTCAAATTTAAAACAATACGATCGAAAAAGATGGTAAAATGTATCAGGTTTAAAACTGCATCAACAGTTTTTGTTCAATCTAGCAATCATATTTCGGTAGGGGCCATCGAAACCTAAACTCTAAGGTGGGCCAATAGATGTGTCCAGAAGTGTATATATCTATTTTTATAAAAGTGGAGTTCCGAGTGATTATTTTTAATTACCGAATCAGACCCTATTTATTCCCGTAAACTTATTTTAATACAACTTGAATCGACTGTACAATGAATTAAATGAATAATACCAGCATAATTGTTGCCCCACTGCTGGGCAAAGGCTCATACAGAGAAGCCACGAGCATTGATCACCACGCTTGCTGAAGACTGGTTGGTGATTTCAAACTTATATTCACTACCCCCCACGACTTCGTTCGCGTGGAAGTCGTAAGACACCAGAATATATTAAAATAACAGTCATATTTTTAAACTTCTCTGTATAATACATTTGTAGTGTTAGTATAAGCAGCCAAAATCCAGAGAGAGGGAGACAGAGAGTCAAGCAAGTGACGTACAGTTGTCCGTGTGAGAAGCAGCTCGTCCTGAGGCCGACACCCGCAGCCTTCAGTAGGCATTTCCTTTTGCTTGCAAAGTTTTTCGTTTTTAAGGTTCAGTACCTCAAAAGGAAAAAATGGAATTCTTATAGGATCACTTCATTGTCCGTCTGACTGTCTGTCAGTGTGTATTCAAAACCCTTTTTCTCCGGAACGCGTAGATATGTCAAGTTGAAAATAATATCAACCTTCCAAGTCAACGCAATAAAAAAATACGC
This sequence comes from Cosmia pyralina, assembly GCA_946251885.1. NCBI lineage: Eukaryota > Metazoa > Arthropoda > Insecta > Lepidoptera > Noctuidae > Cosmia > Cosmia pyralina. The sequence goes on from OX276346.1 coordinate 23,652,038, forward strand.
CCATTTAGATATGCGTCATAATTTTGATACTTGCAAGTAAATAAAAACCTATAGGGTACCTACTTTCCGTTGACCTAGAACATGAAATTTGGCAAAAAGCACAAGGTCTCACAGCACCAGTGAAGGAAAAATTCCGAAAACCGTTAATTTGTAATTTTTCCAAATAACGAAATTTGCTTTGGGATTGCAAACTTAAATTTGCAGTTAGAGAATTGACCGTGACGTATTTCAAAGTATGGGAGAACATGTTTTTTAACTATTTAGAGATAAATTCTTTTCAACTACGGAACCCGTCATTGTACGTAGCCCTACTCGCACTTGGCCGGTTTTTTAGTGCATAAATGAACTCCTGCGTTCCTGCATAGCACTACTTAGTGGCACTACACTGGTACACTGACTGATGCATTCTTACATATTAACTACAAGCCCAGTTTTGCTCACGATGTTTTTGCTTCACTGATGTCAGTAATGTCCAAGATAAATTCAGAAAGTACATCATATCAATCTGCCTAGCCTTTTCCCAACTACGTTGGGGTCGGCTTCCAGTCTAACCGAATGCAGCGGAATACCAGTATTTTACATGGAGCGACTGCCTATCTAACCTCCACAACCCAGTAACTGGGTAATACGATACCCCTTGGTAAGACTGGTTGTCAGACTTTCGGGCTTCTGACGACCCGTAACGACTGTCAAAGATCCACGGATGACAGCCGGGACCAGCGGCATGGCGTGCTTTCCGAGGCACGGAGGAGGCTAAGTATGTAAAGATAGTCACCCATCCACGGACCAACCCCGGCAAGCGTAGCTTAATCCGAGGGATTGACCCATGCGGCTGTTATTACTTAGCCATACGAACTCCTCCTAAATTCAGAAAGTACATACGAATTGAAAAAGTCACTTTGGTATGCAAGTACGAGTAGGTATTGCATGCTTGAAAATTGGATGGACGAAATAACAAAGCCAGGTGTTGTCCGATAAGTGTTCATAAGACAGATTATAATTATATCATTAATCGAGACATAATTATGCATTAATTACTTGATAACATATAATAATAATAATTATATAATTTGTGGTTTGATTATTTAATGTTTATCACATAGAACAAAGAAATAAAAATATAAGCATAAATAAGGAGTGAGAGTTAAGTTACATAACTTGTGTCTTCCTAGTGTAGCTGCTAACAGAGCCACCATTGAGAAAAAACCCGGCCTAGTGCGTGTCGGACCACGCACAATGAAGGGTTCCGTGGTTGAAAAGAATTTATCCTAAAATCAAACTTAACAATGTATCCAAAAAAAAAAAAAAATATGTCATAAAACTACAAATTTACATTTTTCAGACTTTTTCCTTTACTTCTGCTGTGTGACCTTGCTTCTTGCTAAATTACATTATTCTAGGTCAACGGGAAGTACCCTATAGGTTTTGATTTACTTGCGACAGTTGCGAGTATCAAAATGTGACGCAAAATGGCCGTATTTTTTTATTGCGTTAATTTAGTTAGAAGCTTGGTTTTTTTAAAACTCCAAGAAACTATAGACTTACGTATTTGATATTAATTTCAACTTGATACCTCCACGCGTTCCTGAGAAAAAGGGTCTTATAAATAAAAATAAATAAAAATTCTTTATTGTCGCCAGTTAATACATTAATCTTAGAGTAATCTAACATATGCATCGTATTTATGTATTCCACAAAAGGTACTGTTACTGACTCCCAAACTAAGCTTAAGCTTGTATTTTGGAAAACAGTGTTCAGCCGCAGGAAGTATCACATAATAAAATACCAACAAATTGGCTTGAATGACGCTGCAGTAGACTTACAATTTATAATTTATAAGATAATTTTAGGTAATCTTATACTATAATCTAGTTTTAGTTTTTATTTTTAGTTTTCCAATTTTAGATTAGTTTTAGTAATTTTAGATTAATTTTAGATTAGTTTTTTTAGGTCTTGACAGACTGTAAGGGTTCCGTTTCGTCCTTTTGAGGTACGGAACCCAAAAATGAATAAAACAACATCGAGAACGGCACCCTAATTGCGTAACACATTATCGATCGGAGTTGGTTTCATTTTGAATCAAATTGCTAATCCATTGCTTCATATGTTCGAAAAATTTGTCAGCTCGACAACGTAAATAACGCAATGAATGTTGTTGAACTGTCAAAAGAAACCAACTCCGATTGATAATATGTTACGCAATTAGAGTGCGGGTCTTATCGCGATATTCCTTTTTACGAGGTAAACAGGTACCTACTTGGGAACCTCGGGAAACAAGTAGGTACCTGTTAACCTCGTAAAAAGGAATATCGCGATAAGACCTGTTCTCGATGTTGTTTTTTAATGTGTACAAATCGCGAAAGTTTAAAAAGTTTAAAAATTAATAACTCTGGAGATATGGATCAATTCGAAATTTCCTATGCACACATTTTTAGTCAGATGAGATAGAATTTTTTGTATCGAAAAAATCAACATTAAACCTCCTAGGTTCGAAGTTATAGCAGTTAACGCCAAAAAACGGCCGTTTTTTAAAATTAATTTTGCAATTATGGCGCTGCCGGTTATCAGCTCTACCGCCTCAAATATTTTTAAATCAATTAGGAACCCTTACATAAAATGGTTTTCTGTTTTTGCATTAAATAAATAAAATTATCTACACTCATATCGTAATGTTCTGATTATAAATTCAAAAATAGCAGCCTAATGACAGACTCTAAGCATGAACAACTGAAATAAAATTAAAAAGTTTTTTTATGATACAGATAGATTTCTTAACTACTTAATACTATAAAGTAACTTTTTTTCTATAAAAGTACACTTCGGATCAACCAAGGAGTTTTCAATTCTATTTTTATCATTGTCGGGACTGCGCTATAGGGCGCATGCGTGGTTGACCGAATGATAGCTCCGTAACCATAGTAACGTAATCCACGTCACGATAGTTTTCATTCCTTTTTTAACCGACTTCAAAAAGGAGGAGGTTCTCAATTCGTGGGAACCTATTTTTTTAATTTTTTTTTTATGTATGTTCCCCGATTACTCGAAGATGGCTGGACCGATTTGGATTTTTTTTGTTTTATTCGAAAGGGAATAAAGTTGAATATTTTTTATTGTTTCCTTTTGAGCACCACGTTAAACTATTGATTGGTGCTCAGATGGGAATACCTTTGGTGCTCAAAAAATAGGTGCGCAATCGGGAATGCTTCCTTTTAAAAGGTTATGTGCATAATAAGTGATTGTGAGAAAAGATACTGTACCTACTTAGTTCGAGCAAGGTCAAAGTTGTCTCTTTAGTTTAACAGCCTCTTAAGGGGCTCCAACTTTCCAGATTCGTTACAAGTCTTTTACTAGCCATTATTTATTCTCTTTGTCCACCTCTCTCTGTCCAGAGCTGCGAAGGACCAATCTTTATTAAAGGAGTCCAGCTCATCCCGCCCATCTCCGTCTGGGCCTACTACGATGTCGTTTGCCACTAAGCGGGACCCACTTGGTCGTAAGTTTGGCCCATTAATCGTCTGGCATGCGGCATATGTGTCCAGCCCAATTCCATTTAAGCGTGGCAGCTTTCCGAGTGGCATCAGTTATTTTAGTGATGGAACGGATTATTGTGTTCTTAACCCGGTTCAGAAGTTTGATACTTAGAATACTCCGTCCCATAGCGCTCTGGCGAACTCCGAGCGTGGACCTCATTGATATAATTATAGAGACTAAATCTATGGTGGACCTTTGCTGAATTGTCAATGGTCATGTTTGATATCTGAGTTTGAGAACCATATGTATTGAATGTGAAATAAAAAGTTTTAATCTGAAAGTTGAAAGTTTGTAAAATACATAAGTACTGGCCGGCAATTTCTGGCCATTTACACTTTGCTTTATGTTTCAACTACATCTAGCTTCTGACTTCGTCCGCGTGAAATTTCTGCTCCCGACCCACCGCGTCGCAACCCATCGTTTTTTTTTTGCTTAGCTCCTAGCGTGATGTTAAGTAGCCTAAGGCCTTCCTTAAAAATTGGGCTATCAAATGCAATAATAATTTTTCAAATCGGACTAGCAGTTCCAGAGATTAGCGCGTTCAAACATATAAGCAAACAGTCAAACTCTTCAGCTTTGTATAGATATATAGATATAGATGACTCTAACATTCGGAGAGTAATACATAAGTAATTGGTGCGCGAAAAATTTATTTAAAGATATTTTTTTTGTGCGATTTCTATGTTTTGGTATTGTAATCTAAAATAAAAATAGGTTGAATGTTGTGATAATTTTCAAAGTTCGTGAGTTATCAAAAGTGACTATCATTAGTGAATTCACGTGCATACATACATAGTTTATTGTTTGGGTTCCTACGCAAAGATAGGAGGGAAAGGGCATTGACCGTTATTGCTATTCTAAAGCGCAACCACTATACCTAGACTGATCAATCAAGACAATATTAACTATGCTTATTTTCTAAGCTTGGATTAAAATTTACCTAAATTTACATATTCGATTAGATTCTAATCGAGTAGGAAAATTTTAATTTAGGCTTAGAACTAATCGAATAGGAACATTTTAATCTGGGATTAGAAATAACTGATTTATAAGAACGTTGTTGCCAGCTTGATTTTTTTGGCGATTAGAAGAGTGATATGGTCCGGCTAGAAGAGTGATAATTTTTAACTCCCGACGGAAATAGAGGGGTGTTAAGTTGTCTGTGGCGTCGTAGCTCCCAAACGACTGAACTAATTTAGTTTTTTTTTTTTGAAAGGTGACTTATTCTAAGCTATAATTCAAGAAAATCTATTCAGCCGTTTGAAGATTATTAGCTCTATTCTAGTTGATGAATGGACGTGAGCATCTTCACGTCTGATCGAGGCGAAATTTGGTATTCTGTTACATCAATGATAATATAGAATAGAATAAATAAATATAAAATAAATAAATATGTTTGGACATATCACACAACGCCATCTAGCCCCAAGCTAAGCAACCTAATGCTTGTGTTATGGTAACGAGATGGCTGATAAACTACTTATATACATTTTTTTTTTTGTAAATACATACATATTATAGATAGAAAAACACCCAGACTCGGAACAAATACTTGTAGTTCGTACAAATATTTGTTCCGTGCGGGAATCGAACCCGCGACATGCTGCGCAGCAGTCAATCGCTCAACCACTGCGCCAACCGTGTCGTCAAATAACAGAGTAACTTTGAACTGATGCTGCAGCATTGCTTGGAATTGCAGAATGAAATGCAGAATACCTACCCAACTTCCTCACAAACTTTCAGCGGAGGTTTAGTGTTTGGGATCATTGAAATGGTCTTAATGAATAGGTTATAGATAGATGGCAATCAGGGTCTGATGATGGAGTAGCGAAAAAAATGAGGGTTTGTGTCGGGGGTTTTTAAAATTTAAAATTTAGCTTTTAACATGTCTTGTTAAGTAGTTAGCTATCTCTTGTCGCTACGAATCATAAGAAAATGTGGTAAAAAGATAAGCCAGTCAGCAAGTTTGGAAGCGGGGCTGACCAGCCCTGCTTCGCTCAGGGTCATGCTTAGGGGGCAGTCGCTCAGGGTGTCATGATTACATGATTCTGGACCCACCAGCGTAGACATTTTCCGTCGGGACCTCTCAAACGTCGACTGCACACCATGTGTGCATAAGAAAAACTTTATGTAATATTATGTAAATTTTTTTCTTATGCACGTATATAATAATAGGTCTTTACCTATGAAATTGCCGTTTTGTATGAAAAAATTTAAACGAATTTTTTTCATGCATTTTTTATTTGTATTAATCGAAGTAATCACCCATGCAATAAATGCATCTTTGCCAACGCAGTGGCAGTTTATTGATGCCCTTCTTAAAGAAATCAGCTGGACGAGAGGCAACAAATTCTTCAAAGGCATTTTGTACTGCCTCTCGGGTATTGAATTTTTTTCCAGCCAAGAAGTTATCCAAATTCTGGAAAAAGTAGTAGTCTGTAGGCGCAAGGTCTGCTGAGTAGGGCGGATGACGGAGAGCTTCCAACCCCAGTTCTTGCAACTTGGAGACAAGGCTGCTGTGCAGTATGAGGTCGCGCGTTGTCGTGCAGGAGCAGCGGAGACGAGCGATTGACCAATGCTGGCTGGAGATGTGCCAGCTTCTCCATCATTGTGTTCAGTTCTTCACAGTACACATCTGAAGTAATGCTCACCCCGTTTGGTAAGAAGCTGTGATGAATCACACCGGCGCTAGACCACCAAACAGTGACCATCACTTTTCTAGGGGTAAGTTTTCGTTTAGGGCATTGTTTAGGTGCTGAACCAGGATCCAACCAACTTGCTGAGCGCTTGCATTTATCAAACAGAATCCATTTTTCATCGCAGGTAATAATACGGTTCAAAATTCCTTCATTTGTGTGTCTGTTGAGCAGTGCAAGGCACGTCTCGACGCGTACTTCACGCTGGCGATCATTGAGTTCGTGGGGCACCCATTTGTCAAGCTTTTTTACCTTGCCAATTTGACGCAAATGGACCAATATTGTTTTGACGCTAACGTCGAAAGCTGCTGCTAATTCAGCCGTAGATTGTGTATCATCAGCTTCCACAATCGCCTTTAATTCGTCATTGTCGACCAAAGTCTTCGGACGACCGTGAGGTTCATTTTTCAGGTCGAAATTTCCAGAACGGAAGCGAGCAAACCAATAACAAGTGGTGCGTTGGTTTGTAGTGTTAGCTCCGTAAACGTCGTTGATGTTGCGTGGCGCTTGTGCCGCGTTGCTGCCACGACGGTACTCATATTCCATAATTACTCGAATTTTTAACGTATCCATGATGACGAAAAAGATTGAAATGCGATGAAAATGTAACAGTATTCAATAAACAAATGACTATTTTTGGAAAAAAAATCCATGTTTTTAAAATAAAATTAATTTGAAATTAGAATTCTTAGCCAAACAAAAATTATTTTGATTTGAAATGGCCAGTACTGCAGAACGGCAATTTCATAGGTAAAGACCTAATATAAATGTATCATATAAAACGTTGACATTCGAGCATACATTGACATGACCCACGCGGTTTTTTATCCCGCGACGTAAAAAGAGGGGTATTAATATATAAGTTTGACCGCTATGTGTGCGTGTGTGTGTGTGTCTTCAATGACCAAATCTTATCGTGCCATCCATCAATTTCTGTAATTAAAATGTAATTTAGGTATTACTCAATCGAATTTGATGACTCAACGAGAGGATTTTTAACTTTTTAGGATTTTTGACTTTTTAAATGTTTGCTTTTCTTTTTGCGTTGGGGTTTTTTTAATTTTAAATTTAATTGTTTTATCTAAATAACTGGCGGTTGACGGGAACTTAATCACATGTTTGCGCATCGATGTCTCATACCGTGTATGGTATGTATGTGGAACGTATTCAACTTTCACTGATGCGATTATAAATCTCTATATATAAAACAAACAAATATTCTTTTCACAAAGATGTAATAAAATATGATGCACTAAAATTTACCTACTGGCTGACACACTTGTGATAACTTCTTATACCTATACCTGATTAATATCATGAATTGCATGGACATAGAAACCTACCTACTCATAGCAGCTTATACTAATATAATCTATAGATAACTGTTGTAAGTATATCTAATTGTATGTACGTGCTGACCGCACGCATAAAACATTAACTGTCATAATAAATAGCACTTATAAAAGGGTAAAACCTGTGTTTCTGAGACTGCAGAGAGAAAAAACTATAAAAAAAAAACCAAATGTTCAGAGGAATTTATTACTAGGTGGTGGAGAGTACTAGGGGAAAATTGAAACTGAATTCTTTATTTTTCGCGCTAAAGTAAATTACGTGGTGGTAAAAATATTCCAATATCTAAGTATTTTATATTTATGGCAATCGAATTAGGGCGGGACATAATTAAGTTACGTGACTGTGGAAATATTATATTTCATCAGAAAATATAACAAAAATAAATAAATCGCACAACCATCGTCACGTGAATCAACAAGTGCGCCATAATCTCAATTTCGGCAATTGCGAATATAAATCCAGCTGTGGGTGATGTTTTAATGCATTGTTGTGTTAAAAGTCGTAGGCGTCGAATCGCGCAGCCGACGACGACACGGTGAAGGTCGCTCACGTACCTACGGGAATTTGAGTCAACCCCTACAGTCTGATCACTGCGGCTACCGAGATCACCCGCGTTGAAGCAACAACCGCTGTAAAACATTCTATTCCTTGTTCAAAAATATTCGAAATTCAGAACTAGTGCTGTACTTTAGGATTTCTGTGCACTCGAAGTAAGTACGATGTCGGATTCGGGCACGTTCGTTGAAGGTCATGGTTGTTGTGGTGCGAAATTTATTGAACTGTTGGTCGCCGGCCAAAAGCTTGCGTATTAATTTTGGTCTAAATTGAAAGTCGGTTTTGGAAAACATTTTATTTTCGTAAACTGTAGAATTATGTTGTAGGTCTGTGGCACATATCTACATATTTTTATAGTCTTCTACATATTATATTGGATCTACCAATAGAATTTTCATCACGCAATCATAGTGTGAAACGAATCGGTACTTAGCATTTTTCTAACGAAACCGGTTGAATTTTAATGAAGTAAGTAAATGATTTTCACTGATAGCACTTTTTTGAAATTTTCTTATGCACGCCTTGATATTTTCAGCCCGATTTTTCATCTTGCGAATAAAGTGGTAAACGCGTCGTTTTAGCTGAAAATTTAGTGTTTTTAGTTCGGCAATTTTTGGACTTTTATTATTTGGGTGGCTCTACGTTTCGTCAAATTGAAGGTGAAGTAAGATAATCCTTAGAAGTAGGTTTTTTGAACGAAAATCAGCAATTATTAATTAAAAAGCTTTATGAATTTAAAAACACTAGAAGTTATGTTTGAAAGAAGCTGAAATTAAAACTGTTTTCGTTTTGTAATTTTCGAACTGAACTACAGTTTTATTTATAAAATAATTATAGAATTTTCCAAAAATAAAAAAGATTTTCTTTAAAAGCGTTTACACACACACATTCTATTTATGAAAATTAGTTTTGAAATATTTGAATGGCATTCAATTTTCGTTATGAAAACTTAATGAAAACCTTAACTAATTAATGACTCAACCGGTGGAATTAAAACAAATGACGTGCGTTCAGTTGTCGCGTGTTTATTTTGACCGCATGTTGTAACTTAAGTGTGTAGTTCTAGCGAATATGGCAGCCGTAGAAGAGAAGTTATATCCTAACTGTGACGCCACGGTGTGGCTCCGCTCCTGTGAGGAGGAGGTTGAGGAACCCCTGGAGGGGACTATGACAGGTATGTACCGATATTTATCTATACTTTTCGTGTCTGTGTGACCGCGTTGTTCTTCTAAACTACGCAACCGATTTTGATGCGGTTTTTACCATCATTTAGTAGAGAATTTATTTCTCATAGGTTTATGTGCTAAACTATGATAAAGAAATCACGATGTTTTGCCAGGGGCGGGTAAGTCCTACTATCCTACTTATATACGCGAAAGTTTGTGAGGATGGATGGATGTTTGTTACTCTCTCACGCAAAAACTACTAAAAGGATTTTGATGAAATTTGTCACACAGATGGTTTATAACTTAGATTAATAAATAGGATACTTTTTATTCCGATATTCCTACGGGTTTGAGACTCACGCGGGTGAAACCGCGGCGCGCTGCTAGTAAGTCAATAAATCAAAAAACTAATTACACTTATGCATCGCATTCCACTGGCGGATAACAGCTTCTTACAAGTTGTGTGAAAATTGTGAAACTCGTAGTAGAATGATAACAGATTTTCTTTGTTTAACCGTGATAAAAACTTTTTTACAAAAAAATACAACCGACTTCCAAAAACAACACTACAAAGTGAAAAATAACTTTAATTTCGGAAGTCGGTGTCTAGTTAAATGTATTTTCGTTTTTTGCCACCGACTTCCGAAATTAAAGTTATTTTTCACTTTGTAGTTGTGTACCTACCCCACACAAATTCTAATACCACTATCTGCAAAACAAACTAGAACACCATCCATATAAAAGTGGGGAAAAAAATACGTATTATTGAAGCTAACTCAAAAACTACCCAAGCAAAGTTAATCAATTTTATATGGGACCAACTGTGATGGGACCCTCTCGAATAAAACAAAAAAAAAAATCCAAATCGGTCCAGCCATCTTCGAGTAATCGGGGAACATACATAAAAAAAAATAAAAAAAAAGGTTCCGACGAATTGAGAACCTCCTCCTTTTTGAAGTCGGTTAAAAATGACGTGACAGTTACCGCCATTAAAATGTAAGCAAATATTCTTAACTAAATCTAGACACATGTCAGTATGTCAGCCAAGTTTCGAAATAGCGTAGTTTCTTTGTCATTAATTCGCTCAGGAATCAACCAAGATATTTACGTAAATTACCGTGATTGAGGAAGGAAGGATAAAAATACGATTGGTTAGTAGCAACAAAAAATCCCATTTTTCTTTAAAGTTGCAGCAGGAAATCCGTGTACAAAGGTACATAATAAGAAAAATAGACGAAATCCTAACTAATATTAAAAATGCGAAAGTGAGTTTGTTTATTACGCTTTCACGCTAAAACGCCTTGACAGATTTGGATGAAATTTCACACATGGGTAGACCATGACCTGGGTTAGGACATAGGTCACTTTTATTCTGATATTCTCACGGGATCGAGACTTATGCGATGAAAACCGCGGAGCGATGCTAGTAATGATTGCACATGCCTCTACAAACACTTTAAACTGTTACAAATATCCTGCCTTTACTCTTTTTAAGTGCAAGAAAAGTGCATTGTAGACAATTTTATAACAGAACTAGAAACACTTTTATAGTAAATATCTTCAAACCGTAGTCCTATTTTTACGCAACTCCATTTGCTGCTAAATTAAATAAAGTAGCGATCTTCATCTATAAATAGTTTTCCTGACCGCACGTTACTTTAGATACTACTCGTTATTATTATAAACACAGCACTCGTCTGGTTTGAAAAAAAAAAGTTAAATATTTTTGTTCCAGAGAAATAACATAATCACAATCTTTATTTTTGCCAAAAGAAACAACCTTACAACAAATTCTAAACTAGTACTTATTTTCTATGAATCTGAAAGTTTATACCCAATTATTTGTAAGTTATGCACAATAACAAATTTAGGTTGTTACAAAACCGATTCACCCTGACCCCCGTACTAGTTATAAACTGTATTACGGTGGGAGAGTTTTCCTCGTTTTTTGTGTACCTATTAGAAAATAGGTACACAACCTTGTTTCTTGACTTGAATTTCTTTTGCAACCTTACTGGAATGAGGGTTTTCATGAAAATTCACGCTACCAGTTGCACCACTTTGACAAGAGGTCTTCCGCACAGATTAGGTAGAGATGCTACGCAGTCTTCCGTTTCGACAATGAATATAAAATATATGAAGACGTTCATCATTTGTTTCATTCATTCGTTCCTCATTCAGTCTTGACTAATGAAAATAAAGGAGCTTTGACACTTTTGACCTGACCTCTCAGTTATTACTTTATATAGTGCTTTGTGTAGTGTGTATCTATGCTCTCAGTGCTGCCAAAAAACCCTCATTAGTGCTATAGTTCTCATATTTCTAGTAGCTAATTGTATTGATCCCCTCACGCGACGGTAATTTACTTGACACAATAGTCGTGAGCTCGTCCGTGTTTATAATGCAAGGCATGTTTGCAAACCCACAACAATGCACTGCGGTCGTCTCCGCAATGTATACCTACCTTGTAAGTTGTATATGCACCGTTATTGCGTGGTTTTCTAGAAACCTTACGTAAAAATATACAGGTGTAACATCAAAGCGCAAACTGTTACCTACCATGAATTCAGAACATGATTCTGGACCCCCCCAGAGTAGAAGCGCGTAGTGCGCTAACCGACTATAAATTTCAATCATAAACTGAATTCATTGTAATAGTTTGCGGTCGATGTCCTTTACACACTGCATACCTACTATACAAACCAGTTTATATGAACTCCTTATTAAACATGTATTGTTTTCCTAGGAGAATTTCCGACATGGCTCCGCGGCACTTTGCTACGCAATGGACCCGGCTCCCTCAAGGTCGGGGACATGAGATTCGACCATCTTTTCGACAGTTCTGCACTTTTGCACAGGTAAGCCAATAGCTACCAAGTAATAACCATGAAATTGAGAGGTATCAAAGTGGATACAATTATGTCTTATTGCTGAGATATTATAAACGGAGTTTCTAGTCGACCCACAGAGCTACTGGATCGATATCTTAAGACGCACAATGACCGTGAGTGGTTAGTTTGCATGTTCTGTGTTGAGCTCACGCAACTCGTCGTACGTCCACCCGTCCACCCAGTAACAGAACTCGCCCATCAAGGAGCACTGACCCTTTGACGCATAATTAATTTATTACAAAACAAACAGTATTTAGTATATTAAAAGACGTATACTAAAAGATATAACGCTTGATAGTTTTTGCGTGATTCTCAGTTTTTTATCCTCATTACACATAACTTTACAAATTAATTACACTATGGGCAAATTTTTCAATAGTCAGACAACTCCTGAAGAATAAATATTTTAATTTGGCAGCTTTTGTATATAAAATATGTCAAACTGTCATATTTATTCTTCAGATAACAGTTATCTGACTATTGAAAAATCAGCCCTATGTAGGTAATATAAACATAACCTAAAACATTCACATATTAAGTTAATAAGAAAATGCTCAAATTAAACATATATTTGTTTAGACGTGATCTTCAGTTTAAAATCATTAAAAGTCGGTTATCGTCGCGTTAAGAAAAACTTTCTCGAATCTATAGCTATTGAGAGTTACTATCAGGATCTCAAAAATCGTTCATTAGATGGCTTTAACTTAGCCATGGTGGTGCGAGGTCTCGTGGAGGAGGAGCTCGTGGCTAAGTAATAACAGCCGCACGGATCGATCCATCAGGTTAAGCTACGCTTGCCGGGGTTGGTTAATGGATGGGTGACCATTCTTTACATACCGAGACTCCTCCGTGCCTCGGAAAGCACGTTAAGCCGTTGGTCCCGGCTGTCATTCGTGGATCTTTGACAGTCGTTACGGGTCGTCAGAAGCCTGAAAGTCTGACAACCAGTCTTACCAAGGGGTATCGTATTACCCAGTTACTGGGTTGTGGAGGTCAGATAGGCAGTCGCTCCATGTAAAATACTGGTATTCAGCTGCATCCGGTTAGACTGGAAGCCGACCCCAACATAGTTGGGAAAAGGCTAGGCAGATTGATTGGTGGTGCGAGGTCTCAGATAAGCCGTAGCGTAATGAATCATCTAGGTATCTACTGAAGGCTTAGGGGCAGCCGAGATGCCCTGGCTATGCTCAAAATGTCCATATTGATTGCATAATGAGAATGTAGAAAGTATGTTCCTGTGCCCTTCATCTTGTGCGAGTGTTCGACTGTCACGTTTTTTCTGATTATGCAAGAACATTGGAAGCTTAGCGAATAATCAGAATCCAAACATATTCTTATCTAAATTGGCTTGCCGAGATAATCGTTCTCGTGTAATTATTTTAGAGCATTCGTGCTTGAACCAAAATAACACCAGTGCTATGTCTGAGTGATTTATCAAATAATTCTCTTATCGTGTCCAATTTTAGCACTATCAGGGAAACATGAGAAGAGAATGTGATAACTACATTATTATTATTGTCATAATATAATGATGAGAATAATTTTGTGCCTCTTTGGTCGGACGGGTCGGGTTTGGTTTGGACGGAGCGCGACTGGAGCATGGGTTCGATTCCCATCAGTTTTTCTATCTAGACCCTCCTAGTAATTTCCAGCCCGAAGTTTGGATTTTTGCCTGGCTTATGTCAATATGGTTTTTTTGTATAAATTCACAAATATTAATTTGATGGGACTCAAAATGTTGAATGTTAGTTAACAATCTTACCGAACGTTAATCTGTACGAATTTAATTAGAGTTGAACTAAGTTCTTTTACTTACCTACTTTTACTTTTTTGTAAGACATAAAACCATAAGTTATAACGTATGGTTTATTATAGTCCTCAATCTTAATGGCCGGGTTGAACGTACGGGACGAACGGGAGTGACGAGTTGATGAGCAGAATGCAAAATTAAAGGTTCGCGCATATTATGTCGGGCCGCAGCGGGTCGGATCGCAGCGCAAAAATCCGCTCAATTCAAATTTTATATAAACTATTGCACGCAGCGGGCCGCATAATACCGTGAATTTTGGTTGCGTGCGATGCGGCCCGCCCCGCCTCGCTGCGCCTCGACATAGTGTGCTATATGCAAGCGGATTGGAGTGCACGCGCGCACGTGTTCATTTTACGATATTTGCGTTTTTATGCTATTTGCGTGCTCCTGTGGTATGTTATGTCTACTAGCAACAGGCAAAACAAAGATAATTCTTCGTCAGAGTTATCCATAACGTACAGTTGCACGGACGTCTGGCAGTACACTGTACTCAAAATCCGTCAATGCGCTGCGACTCAGCCCGTCACTAATGTGCTAAGTAAGCATTTTGCGCTGCGCGGCGGCCCGCTCCGCCCCGCTGTGGCCCGACTTAATGTGCGCGAACCTTAAGGTAATGGTAAGCGCGAGCCGATGCGCCGAATGCGTAATATGGCGGTCACGCTCACTTCAGCCTGGCTAAAAAGATTGGGGATCACTGTAAGTAGGTAGGTAGATTGTTTTAGCCTCTGGGGTCATATCCATGTAGACAAATATGCGGATATCGATGGGTTTTTATGAGCAGTGTGCTGGCTGCAACAGAATAATAAAAACATCCTGCAATTCCTCTAAATTGGAATGCCAATAAACAAAAGGAATAATTTTAATGCCATCGCGATTGAGGGATTATTGGATGGTATATTACACCTATCCATAATATTACGTACCTTTTACTTTCCAAGTTCGTTTAAATCTTTATCAAAAGTCAAATATTGATATCGTGTTATCGTGAGCAACAATAATCTCATTAAAATATGTACCTACTTATTTTTTTATGCATAATTCCAGGTTTGCAATGGATGATGGCCATGTGACGTATCAGTGCAGGTTCCTCAGAACTAACACCCTGAAGAAGAACCGCGCTGCTAACCGCATCGTCGTCTCGGAATTTGGTACTAAATGCGCACCAGACCCGTGCCATTCCATATTTGACAGGTAAATAATACTTGTCGCTTTCAGATGTTATGAAGATACTCCAAAATCTTAGGGCCTGTTTCACCACTACGACTAAGTTCCTATTAACTTACTTGGCAGATAATTTCATACAAATTCTGTTCCATTTTTGAATTTATTCGGTGATTAGGATAAAGGATTTAAGGCCATGTCCAAAAACTATAACATTTTGAGGAACTAAAAAGTTACCAGTAGAACTGTATTCTAGGCTATTTTGATTGATTCTCGATACTAAACTAACTAATATAATTTGATGAAGTTTTTATTTAGTTCAACATTAAATAGTCGCCTATTATATCTTTTGGTGTTGCAAAGTACCATTTTTATTATTATTTAACTGAACGCCTGAAAAATCCCGTTGGTCAAAAAATATTTAGTAGATTCATAAAATATTTACAGGTTAGCAGCATTCTTCAACCCAGCAGAACACATGTCGGACAATGCCATGATATCCTTGTATCCGTTCGGTGATGAAGTATACGCGTTTACAGAAGGACCTATCATTCATAGGTAAGAAGATGTACTTTTATTTTTTATTTATACGAGTATATAAAGATACACCAACAGCTTCTGTATATAACACTAGCTGACCCGACAGACGTTGTCCTGTCAAATTTCAATAATTCATACAAAATTCCCATAGAAAATGTACATTCAGTTTACCGAAATTTTCCAACTTTCCCGGCAACTTTTCCATTTTTTCTCTTCTTAAGAACCTTCCTCTTGAATCACTCTATCTATTGCTGAAAACTGCATTAAAATCCGTTGAGGAGTTTAAAAGATCTAAGCGAACAGACAGCGGAAGCGACTTCATTTTTATACTATGTAAAGATAAAGATATCTTAAGAACTATAGGTAACAATAGCCTCAGACTTCACACTCGCCAATTACAGGTTAACCAGCATTCCCAGAGCTAAGTGATAATGATAACTTATAATAAAAAAAACTAAAAAAAGAAATTACAAATTATGGAAAAATACTTCATGAACTTAGAGATTGAGATGACCTGAATTTAAGATGAACATTAGGGAAAATAAAATTACATTACGAACAATATTGCAATTGTTGCGATTTAGCGCATATTTTGTTTAAGGAAGGCGAAGGGAAATTGTTGAATGAAACTTAGATTAACAAAGAAAAAAGACGGATGGAAAGTGATGTGGGTAGAATGGACAGAAACATTGAGATGACTGATGGATGGTAGAGAGATCACGGACATTTGCGGTGAACCACTTTCGAACTTATTGTTATGATAATAAGGTTGAAAAGTGGCTCACCGCAAATGTCTGCAGTGGTACACACATGCGGAAGAAAAAGGCGTCTTTTTTTTCCGATTGTGTGTACCACCTCGGACATTTGCGTTATGTCTTCTTATGTTTTAGTATCAGTAACAAGTACAAAGTACTCGTAGTATACTTATAAAAGTTGTCAGGGGTCAGTTTCATTCCTATTTAGTTCATAAGTATGCATGTGCATCAAAAGGTTCCACGAAGAAAAGACATTCCTCACGAAAAAATATACAAATTAAACCCAAAACCGAAATTAGAACAAGCTTGACTCAAAATACTTTTTAACCTTGACTTTTCAAGAAAGAGCGTTTAAAACTCAATCTCTCTTTTTGTTTTGATTCGATGATAAATCACTTGTGTTTTTGAACAGCCGTTTTCCTTTTGAGACGTTCAAAATATTTGGCCGCTTTGCTCTTTGTTATCAATACCTATGCTTTGTTTGTGAGAGGTGAATAAGTTGGAATCCTGCCACAGCACGTACGTTAGTAGTAAGTACGTTCCCGTGGGACATTTTCCGACATCCGCGCAGGCGTAGCTGCGGGCAGAAACTAGTAAAAAATAGGAATGAATTTTATTACAATAGCTATAGAGGTCAAATCAAATAATTTATTACTTTGCAAACATGGGTAATTAATGCCACACGAGGTGTTACCACGTACCTACACCTTGAATAATGAATAATGGGTTTACCAAAATATTATTGCAAAAAACGCTTAACAAACCGCAACCCGGCCGATGATTCACTTTAACCTTACAAAAAATCGACGTGGATTGTAGATCTTTGACAGTCGTTACGGGTCGTCAGAAGCCCGAAAGTCTGACAAGCAGTCTTACCAAGGGGTATCGTATTACCCAGTTAGTGGGTTGAGGAAGTCAGATAGGCAGTCGCTCCATGTAAAGCACTGTTAAACGGTTATACTGGAAGACCTCAACTATGTTAAGAAAAAGGAAAAGGCTAGGCAGATTTGAATACTAATTAGTTTGAGTAAAATAAGATTAATTAACAAATTGTATGATGGTGTCCAGGGTAGACACGGTGACGCTGGATACATTGGAGAGGAGGAACATGACGAGCTGCGTGGCGCTCGTGAACCACACGTCGCACCCACACGTCATGCCCAACGGTGAAGTCACACTCTATTTTATAAACACATAATCAGTCGAATGAAAGACGTCCGCTGCTGAACGTAGACCTTTCCCGTCGAGGGGCAATTGCGTAACACGCTATTCTGATTCCAATTGATAGTGTCTGCTCGACAACGTAAATAACGTAATGAATGTTGTTGAACTGATGAAGTTCAACAAAATTCATTGCATTATTTACGTTATCGAGACGACAAATTTTACGAACATAAGCAGATTTCGATTGATAGTGTGTTATGCAATTAGGATCTATCTATCCATCGGAATTTGAATCATTTTGAAGCACATTGCTAATCAATTGCTTCATTATGTTTGAACATTTCGACTACTCGACAACGTAAATAACGCAATTAATGTGAACAAATAAAAGGCATTGCCATTGTGTGTCACATAATTACTCCGTAGGTCTTGATTTTTTTTTCACTTATTAGTTAATAAATAAAACTATCTACTAAATAACATGGTACAGAATGACTATATATATTTTTTTTATTTTATTTTAGATTCTCTGAAATAAATAAAAAATAATATTTTTTATTTATTTCAGAGAATCTCCTTTTAAGCCGGTTGCAGACCAAGAGCTAAGCTGTAAGTTAGTTTAACTTAGTCCGTTTAGCTGGGGTAATTTTTCATACAGACCTAATATCATATATTCATATATTATATTTATTTCATATAGCATATTTCATATAGCATATTTGGCTTACAATGCCTGTCGAGGAGTCTCCATTTAGGCATATAAAATGCCTGTAGTTGAAGGCTCCGCTCTTCCCTTACATTAGAAACATCATTCTCCTGCCCTTATCCCAATCTATTTGGGGTCGGCGCAACATGTCCTTTTTTTCCATACTTCTCTATTATTCGTCATCTCGGTAGTCACCCCCTTTCTAGCCATGTCATCTTTCACACAATCCATCCATCGTTTCTTTGGTCTTTACACTTTGGACATTAGAAACAATAATAAAAAATAATAATAAAAATAAGAAAAAAAATAATAAAAAAATATAAATTAAATTAATAATAATAATTATAATTAAATAGTCTTCTATCAGGCGGAAACAAGGTGCGCGCCTTCAACGGTTGGGTCATGCCGGTCTTGATGTACTCTTTCGGTATACTCAAATGGACTCAGACCGAACTCGACGCCCTGGATAGGAGAGTCCGTACGCTACTGACTACGTATCGAATGCATCACCCACGGTCATCGGTAATGAGACTGTATATCCCGCGAAAGTGTGGAGGTCGAGGCTTTTTAAATGCTAAGACCCTCCACAATCGCGAGATATGCAGTCTCAGGGAATATTTCCTAGAAGCCGACGTGGGGATGCATCGAGATGTGGTCGCGGTGGACAAGGGCCTCACCCCACTCTCCTTGGCGAAAGAGAACTGGCGCAAACCTGCAGTACTTGATACTAACGATCGTAAGGAAGTATGGCAAGGCAAAGAGCTTCACGGACGCTTTTTCCGGGCCCTCCATGGGCCTGATGTAGACTTTTTGGCGTCTGTATCCTGGTTACGTTTCGGCGACCTCTTCGGGGAAACCGAAGGTTTTGTCTGTGCAATTATGGATGAAGTTATCATGACGAATAATTATCGGAAATACATTGTCAAGGATGGTACGGTTGACATCTGTCGGGCATGCCACCGTCCCGGTGAATCAATCCGACACATTGTTTCCGGTTGTTCTCGTCTTGCTAACGGCGAGTACTTGCACAGACACAATCTAGTGGCTAGGATTATCCACCAGCAACTTGCCTTGCAGTACAACCTTGTGGAATCCGAAGTACCATATTATAGGTATGTGCCCGACCCAGTTCTCGAGAATGGTCACGCCACATTGTACTGGGATCGATCTATCATCACTGACAGGACTATTGTAGCCAATAAGCCTGATATTGTGGTGATAGATCGACGAGAGCGCCGTGCAATGATTGTTGATATCGCTGTCCCTCATGACGAGAATCTCGTGAAAGCTGAGAAAGATAAAAAAATCAAGTATCTTGACTTAGCACACGAGGTTGTCGACATGTGGGACGTGGACTCTGCAATCATTGTACCGATAATCGTTACGGTTAATGGCCTAATAGCGGAGAGTCTCGACCAACACCTCAGGAGGCTCTCATTGCGCGGCTGGGTCAAGGGCTTGATTCAGAAAGCAGTACTCCTGGACACGGCACGCATAGTGAGGAGGTTCCTCTCTCTAGAGCCCTGACCACCGGTAGCTTGGACCCTGTTCCCGATACCGGTGGGCTACTATTTTTTATATTTTTAAATGTTTTTTTTTAATTTTATGTTTTTATAAAAATATTTAAAAATATAATTCATATGTATGTAAATAAAATAAAGGAAATTATAATTAAAAATAATAATAATAATAATATATAATATATATGTGTACATAGTTTGCGGTCTGCACACAAGTATGAAAAACTACGCCAGCTATGTGAGCTAAGCTAAACTAACTTAGCTTAGCTTTTGGTCTGCAACTGGCTTTAGGTTAAGTAGGTACATAAAACAAAAGGACATAAAATCATATTGATAGTGTAGCAAAAAATTGGATAATTTTTAATTTGATTCAATACATTCGCGTTTGTAACGAACGAAATGTTAGTAGTAAATGAATATCCGCACTGGGCCGGCGTGGTCGACAAACGTGGTCCACTCCCTCTCGAAGAGAGAAGGCCTGTGTCCCAGAAGTGGAACATTATAGGCTAATTATGTTAATATTTTCAGGGGATGTCTATAACGTCGGTATGTCCGTCGTGAAAGGTAGAATACGACACGTCGTCGCTAAATTCCCATTCACAGAAAAAGGTAAGAAACGTACTAAGTACCCTCTTTATAATTTGTTTTGTGCGATGGTTGCTGATCCTTTAATAAACGTGTTAGGGGTCTCCGAAACGATCAATCGCAATTGATCATTTACCATCAATTTCTATTGTAGTTTATATTGTCAATCGCTTCAATTGCACTTGGTAGACGATCAATTTGCGCATCAATGTGTATCAATCATGTTAAAATTGACTATTGCAATTGATCGTTTTGGGGACCCGTAAGTTTTAAGTGTTAATACTTATAATAATAGTGTTAAAGCTCCTTAAAACAGGTGCGACACTGGACGCGAATCGCACGTGACATAGCGGCACCACTTGTCGCGCGACATGCGGTGCCTTTAGCCCGGTTTCCATAACTAGCGGAGCGGACCCATTAAGGACTTCGTTTAACTAGCAAGAGTAAACTGCATACTTGTATTTCCACCAATAAATAGTCCAGTAGTATGCAGTTTACTCTTGTGAGTTAAACGGAGCCCGCTCCGCTCGCGCTGGAAATCGTGTTTTAGTGTCGCGTGCGATTCACGTCGTATGTCGCGCCTGTTTGTAGGAACCTTTAGATAGATAAATACCTATGCTTTATTGTTAGGTTGTGATGTTAGTTTAAAAACTCTTATATCTCAAATGTACTGGAGATGATGACAGACTCCTGATTTTATAGATCACTATTAGTAGTAACGTCACGCAATCCTAATGTCAATTTGGTGAACAAAGATGAAATCTACTTTCCAAATATCTGCGTGTTTAGAAAGCAGCTTTTATCTTTGACTGGAACCTTCGTTTAATGAACTATTGTTATTTTTTCCAGGTGACATGTTCAAAAGCGCACGTATTGTAGCCTCAGTCAAACCTCGATGGACACTTAATCCTTCTTACATGCACACTTTTGGTAAGTATTGTTATATACCTACAGGGCAATTTGTTTATCACTACCCAAATATTCACACGTTGTTCTACCCATTAATAGAACAACTTTCACTATGGGACCAACTCTGAAATCACGAGAAAAAATCAGGTGTTTCATGACCAAAATGTATGAAACAGCAGATTTTTTTTCCTGCTTTTAGAGTTGGTCCAATAGTGAAAGTTATTCATATTCATGGGTAGAAAGAACAACACCCTGTGAAAATTTGGGTAGAGATAAAAGAAAATGCCCTGTATGCGAGTATATGCGTAGTTTTTTCTCAACGAGATTACTACTGCCACATAAGACATCTTGTTATTGGCAGATCCAGGACACTCCATACGACCATTATGTCGTGTGCCGTTTGTTTGAATAATAAACAAACGTTCCATACAAATGAACTCATATATGTGCCTACTAGTTATACCTAGTAGTAGTAGAAAATTATTTGAGTTCATTTGTTTTATGACTGAGGGTAGCCATTGTCTGGGCCAACCACGGCTTGGGACGTCTAACCCTATACTGTGGTTACTGTCGCATCTTTTTGTACAAATAAATGGTTATTAAGCTTCCTGTCCCACTGCTTAGCCTTCCCCAAGTCCTTCCAGGAACTTTATTCCTCCGCCACCTCGAAGCAACCCTCGCAGTACACGTCCAGGTCAACTGCTGCATATTAATACAGGGTGTAAGTGTAAACAGTGGCAATATTTTAAGGGGTCATTGTACATCATAATTATGAACTACTTTTACTATGGGACCAAACCTGAATTCTCGAAAAAAAAATCAGCTGTTCCCTACATTTTGACGAATTATGCGAACATAAATGTAATGAACAGCTTTTTTTTTTCGCGATTTCAGGTTTGGTTCCATAGTAAAGGTGGTTCATAATGATGAGTACAATGACCCCTTAAAATATTGCTACTGTTTACACTTACACCCTGTATACACTGGATAACCTTCTTATACTACTTACTCAAATCTGCCTAGCCCTTTCCCAACTATGTTGGGGTCGACTTCCAGCCTAACCGGATGCAGCTGAATGCCAGTATTTTACATGGAGCGACTGCCTATCTGACCTCCACCTTCAACTACTTACTATGTTATTTAAAATGTCAAAAATGGAAATATGTTTGATATTCCAGGTATAACAGAGAACTACTTCGTGATAGTAGAACAGCCGCTGTCGGTGTCTGTGGCAAGCCTCATGCGCGGCCTCATGACCAACGACAAGGTCTGCGCCAGTCTGCAGTGGAACTCCGGCTACGAGGTCTGTGCATTTTATATTATTTGTGTATTTATTTATTTTAACATGGAGGACTTACATCTAATAAAAACAAACAAAAAAGGAAACCTTATTTACCAAAAAGTCAATTACAAATCCTCACGTTTAGATTTATAATAATAATTTTATGGTGTGAGCACAAAAACAAAAAACATCGCCCAAATATTTATACAGAGATTTATATAGAGACTTGCCAACTATGGACTGTTTTTTTAATCTCGGAGACTAATTTGACATTTCAAATGTTCCATGTATAATTTTTATTTTTTTTTTATTTCATTTGCACCTGTCATAATATTAGTCACAGAGATTATAAAACAGACTTTAAATACACAATCTTTGTCATAATCATATGTAGATCTCGCAAGTCTCTAAATTATAAAGCAAATTAAATTAGCTAGCAAAACTCCGCAGATGTGATGGAAATCGATATCTCAACACAATAAAACAGATTTTATCAACTCACTCTTCAAACAACAACACTACGAGCGGACATTGACCCCAAAAAATACATCATCAAATCTTTATTCTTTTTATTTGTCGTATTTAGATATCGAAACCCATCACGTCTGCGGAGTTTCGCTTGCTAATTTAATTTGACCCTGTATTTAAATATTCACGAAAACTAGTTGCTGAATCGTCAAACTAAAAGTAATTAGGCTCAGAACATTTTCTTTAAACGTTTAATCACCTTTTGTATCCCATAAGTGTGGTCATTGGAAGGAGCTCGTGACTAAGTAATTACAGCCGCACGGGTCGATCCATCAGGTTAAGCTACGTTTGCCGGGGTTGGTCAGTGGACGGGTGACCATTCATTACATACCGAGACTTCTCCGTGCCTCGGAAAGCACGTTAAGCCGTTGGTCCTGGCTGTCATTCGTGAATCTTTGACAGTCGTTACGGGTCGTCAGAAGCCCGAAAGTCTGACAATCAGTCTTACCAAGGGGTATCGTATTACCCAGTTACTGGGTTGTGGAAGTCAGATAGGCAGTCGCTCCATGTAAAATACTGGTATTCAGCTGCATCCGGTTAGACCAGAAGCCGACCCCAACATAGTTGGGGAAAGGCTAGGCAGATTGGCAGATAGAAGTGTGGCCATTGGGACGATTTCTTTGGCTAAGAACCAAAAGGAAGAACATAACTTTATTTTAAGTAATAAAATCCTTTTTAATTCACAGACGCACATAATCCTCTTAAGCCGGTCTACTGGCGAGGAAGTGAAGCGATTCCGCACCGACCCTCTGTTCTATTTGCACATCATTAACGCGTTCGAACAAGACGGCAGGCTGGTGGTAGACCTCTGTGCCTACAAGGACGCTAAGGTCATAGACGCCATGTATGTGCATGCTATTGAGGTAAGTTCAAACATTTTAAAATACACTTTTAACAGGTATAGTCGTATGGAGAAATGGACAAGAAACTACATAATTACATAATTACACATTATGTAATTATGGAGTTTCTTGTCCATTTCTCCATACGACTATACCTGTTGGAAAGGGCACTAGAATAAATTTCTATGCTCTTGTAAATTTTGACGCTCTAAAGTGTTCCTTGTGTGCCCAATTGAAATGCTTTGTGTGACTTTAAGACCCGTGTTCTTGGGGAGCAAAGGTTGAACAACAGCAACATGTTCAGCAACATGTTTTTGTGTTGCCGGAAGCATGTTGGGAAACGAGAACTCTCTGTTTCCAAATGTGTTGTAAAAGTGAGAAGAGTTACATATAAGTACGCGGTATACGTTTATATGTTCCTTCAGAATAATATGAAAAAAAGCCCGCCACTACCTACACACAACAAATCAAAAAAATCTGAAAATAATCTGTCCAATTATTAATCCATGGTCACTCACACCTAGAAGTCAACAATTACTTATCGAGGAAGAGTTAATAATTTGTTACATGTCTTTTGGGATCAACGTCCAGATATAGCATTTTAAACTTTCAGTAGCAGGGTTTCCAAACTGGAGAGTTTGGAAACCCTATATAAATAGCTATATTATAGTATTTCACCCGATGGTATAACCAGAACAAAAGGAGCCCTGCATCAAAAAAATTTGGGGTACCCCTTTTTACGAGTACTATGTACATTATTTCTAAAGCTGAAACTGAAGCAAGCTAGAAAACTGGAGATTCCTGACTTGGCTAGAATAAGCTGCTTTGCTTGATTTTACTAAGATCATGCAAGATTGGACCCGCGTGTTGGATTACGCCCCTGCCCCTCTTAATAATAGGCTGATTATTCTATGATATGGCACAAGAAAAGAGAGGCCTATGCCCAGTAGTAGGTGAAATCAGGCCGTGGATGATGATGATGATGATGCTAAGACGAAACATGATTGTTTTGTAATCGCTTTCCTTAATATTTCTGTTTATTAACCCCACCTCACTCTTTTTTTTCCAGTCAATGCAAAGCAACGCAGACTACGCTCAATGGTTCCGTGCGCGGCCTAAGAGGCTGGAAGTGTCTCTGGATGCTCCCAACTTGACCAGTGTGGAAGCGAGGACCCTGGCAGAACTCGGCTGCGAGACTCCGAGGATACACTACGATCTTCATAATGGTAAGAACACAGCGAATATTTGCCGTCCCTTGCCCAAGTCGTCATGCTCATGCCGTACCCAAGTCATGATCGACTCAGACCTTGTGTGCATATGCGGCGTCTCTCCACAGACAATAGCCCACCATTTTGCCCTACATATTTAAAAACAAAATAAAAAAGAGGAAACGATATTTGTTTCGGCAATGCACAGACTTTATTCATTTATGAAAAAGACGGCGGAGCATCTAAAAACAAAATACATCCTGGATTCAAAGACCCTTGAGCATTAAATGAGGTTTAAACTAACGTTTCAAATCATCAAGAGTCCTGAGCTGAGCAGTTAAAATGCGTCCGAACCACGCAGAGTCTGTCATCTTCCACGGAGTTTTATAGAGTTATGAGGAACAGGGTGGAAAGTTCCATAGCCTCCATTGAAAAAGGAAGATCCTCCGACTAGACGGATTGTGCCTGGTCGGCTATTGCTCGAAACTTATACACATCACATAAAACATATACACATCACAACCGGTGCGTGCACGCACATGACACGCACACGCTACGCGCACGCATTTGGTCTGCTCAGACTTGGACACCAGGAAATTATAAAAATACGTTAATAATCAAAACGTTTTTTATTGCAGGCAAACCCTACAGGTACTTCTACGCCATAAGCTCAGATGTGGATGCTGAGAATCCTGGAACGGTAAGATAAGATTTGTTTTACGAGTATCACCTTTTATGCTTTGACTTTTCGAAGTTTGATGTTTGCTCTTGAATATTTTACAAGAAAATATTGATACATAAGTATAGGTACTATCAATATACTCGTAGGTGTCTACTGTTACTATGTCATTGTCCCATAAGGACCATAACTGGTCCTGAGCGGTGAGTTAAGAAGAAACATTGAAATAATAGAACTTCTATTTCAATGTCCCCTTTTTAACTCGCTATAGCGATCAAGTTCGTTTTCTATCCTTCTATTATATTTCTACGCTATTAAGGCAATACCAAAATAAATTGGGGGCTTTTTCGTAACTTTTATTTTAGTATTACAGCATGTATGGATTTATGTTTTGGATGTATGTTTGTTTTTTTTTTTTTTTTTTTTTTTTTTTTTTTTTAAATCTATATTTATTATAAAATACAGTCGCTTTTATTGTCTGTCTGTGTGGCCGCGTTGTTCTTCTAAACCACGCAACGAAATACACTATCATTTATAGAATTTATTCTAGAAGGTTTTTTATGTATAATTAACACATAACACATAACATTAATATTTAACTTATATATAATATAGAAACGTTCATGTTTTGTCAAGCCGTAAAAACCGTGCGAAGCAGTTGTTGACTATTTGATTAATACTCTGACTAAAGGAAAGCACAATTGGGTTTTTCCTCGATAGAATTTAATTCCAAAAAAGCCTCTACTTTTTTATATATATTATTTTTCTGTAATTCTAAAAAAGTAATTTCATTGCAAAATTGCTTTCAAAATTTGCGTATTAGGTAATTGAAAACTCTGGCTGAAAATATTTTTGATAGATAGCTTAATTTATTTTTAATAATTTTTTATTTGGTTTGGCGCTTTTATTTTGGTTCTAGCGCATTGTTGTGCTCTCTATTTTTCGCATGTGGAAGTAATTGACTCTGTCACTTTCTTATTTCCGCCCAGTTCACTTTTTACATATTATCACCTTAATATAAAATGTTTCAGATCATTAAAGTGGACACTCAGACCGGTGAGACCAAGACGTGGTGCAACCTGAACTGTTACCCCAGCGAGCCGATATTCGTGCCAACGCCTAACGCTAAGGTAAGGCAACAGATTTCAGGCAAAAGTTTTTTTCATGTATCATTCTCGTAGGAAAACGAAATATGGAAAGTAGCGAATCATAATTTTCCTCCTGCGCCTAATCCCGATTTATCTGTATGTCTTCTTCTTTCATACATTTCTTTTAGCCATGATCTCTGGAGCGAGTTGTCACGTCTTTCGTTTCTTTGGTCTTCCTCTATTCGTATAACCGTCTATCTTTAAGGGGGAAGTGCCAGGGTAGCCCGCGAAATTCAAATTTTCTTACGTTTTTTACAATTTGCAAGTCAGTTAATACTGTTACAACCTAATGGTTGTATGTTGATTAAAGAAAATTCGATGAAAATTCGCGACCGTAACAAATATGTATTTACAGAATTATAATCATTAGAATCAATAATACAACTCCTTGAGTTAGTAAATAGTCATCCAATAGGATTACTTTATCTTAAAGAGTTTTATTGATGACTTTAATGATTATAATTCGGTAAATACATACTTGTTACGGCCGCAAACTATATACTGATCAACATACGACCTAATACTGACGTCCAAATTGCAAAAAACATAACATTTGAATTTAGCGGGCTACCCTGGCGCTCTCGCCTCAACCAAAGCAGAACCATATCTGAACTTCTTATAAACCAATAATAATACAATTTTTTTTCTTCTAGGACGAAGACGACGGTGTTCTCCTCTGCGCGTTAGTATGGGGCGGGGACAAGACACAGTCAGTGGCCATGCTGGTCCTAGACGCTAAGACCATGTGTGAACTAGCGCGGGCCACGTTCGACACTCCATCGCCAGCACCCAAATGTTTACACGGCTGGTTCTTGCCGACCAACGGCTAAATAAATTTACATTTTAACCTACTTGGGAAAATAAAATTTAACAATAAGTTTAAAGAAGTTTAGACTACGTTGCTTAAATATTTTAATAATGTCACTTAATATGTCGTTAAATGTTTTTCTTTTTCTTGACGGAGTGGAAGGTGGATTCACAGTCGGTGGCCATATTGGTCTGAGAAGGTCTGTCTATCTGTGTTAATACGAAAGAGAATGCCCTGTGCTGCCTAGCTGTTCCGGCCAGGTATAATAATTGAACTACATGATCTACGACAATAACATAAATCGTGACAAAAGTTGCCTGATGGATATGGGTACAATTTGGTACAAAAAGAAAAATAAAGATAAGTCAACAAAGCTGGTAGCGGTCATTATACTGAAAACTATTCAATCCCTATTTATTTAGGGACATAAAGCTTTTTCCAATTGCTAGGAAACTGCAACCTGAGACCTCGGAACCTCTTTTGCAGAAAAATAACAACTCCAAAGGCCTCAGTGTTGATGCAAAATAGTTTCCGTAAAGAAGGACCAATTTTTTAAAAGTTAGTCCTGGACTAGGTACCTACATAATTTTAAATTGTCTTAATTGCGGCATTTAGCTTAATTTTTTTATTTGGATTGGTCTCGACCACAAAATTAGATACCTTAATAAAATTTACTCAAATTAATATAAGTTCTTAATACGTCTTTTGTTGAATATAGTTTCAAAATTATGATAATGATGAAATAAGAGTATTTTTTTTAAGTTTAGGTATTGTTCGAAGGCTCCAAAGACTGTGTTTGTTTGTACATCATTTAGCAAGGACTATAATTTTAAGTTATAAGTGAAGTTAGTGTGAATGTGGATTGTGTGAATACTTAAATGTGTATGGAAGATTTTTTTATGTTTAATAAATAAGTTAAAATAATTTGGTTGTTTGGATTTATTTTATTGTACGCTATACGTAGTAAGGTGTCGGTGTCTTTTAGCAAAGCAAAATGTTTATGTTGAACACTATTTACTGACTCACTCTCAAATTCAAATCCATTTATTTGCCTGGAATGTAGATCTTAAAACTATAATGGCCCCTTTACATTCTACCATTAAATTATGGTGTGCATTAAACAGTTCTTAGTGTTAAAATGTTGATGGCATGTTTGATTACACACGGATAACGCGGTTGACAAAAGTGCCTGAATCCAGACTAATATTATAAATTCAAAAGTAACTCTGTCTGTCTGTCTGTTGGTTACCTTTTCACGCCTAAACCACTGAACGCATTTTGATAAAATTTGGCAAGGGGATGATGGCATCCTGGGAAAGGACATGGCTACTTTTTGTCTCAGAAATAGGGGGTGATATACGGGATGATTTCTTATGTTAGGGACAAAATTCATGATTTTGGTAGGAAATAAAGAATTATGTGGTTCAGCGTTTTTGAAAAATCATCCCCTAGAGAAGTAACATATATATTGATTTTAAAATTCTCGAATACTTAGGTCATACCTACTGAAAGTATCTGCATTCTGATAAATGAGACCGGATAGGGTAACTGCTGTAGTAATTGGCCACGCTTTAGAATAGAATAGAATAGAATAGAATAGAATACTCTTTATTATGCACACCATTTAAATAACTTACCACTTTTTAGTAACTGGCCACTCATACAAAAAGAAGTAGAAACAAGGAGAGGAAGCAAACTCATGACTGAAAAGGACGAAAAATATTGTTTTGGTCCTTTTTATTCATGAGCTTGCATGCACTAGCTTGTTTCTACCTCTAATCCTACATTAAACTTTTTATCATTTTACGGCACCACTCGACACGCAGTCGTTTCTGGTCTTCCGTTAAATCATGCGGTATCCATCGAGTCTTCCGAACCTTCAGATGCACTTGGCTCATTCCAATGCCTAATACAGTACGAATTTGCTGACAAGTATTTCTTTTGTCAGTTTCAAACAGTTGTCGTATCTATTGGATTCTGTAACCGCCGTCGCCGGCTGACCTTCACATACATCGTCATGGAGATGATCACGTCCACATCTAAATTCTCCGAACCACGAATGCACAGAGCTGCAACATGGAGTTCATCACCAATTGCCAATTGAAGTCTCTGCCACACCCATAGCGAAAATCGAAAAAAATCATTGAGCGAAAATTTTCATGAGTCATTGTAATAGCGACAAACAATTTTCTAAAGGACGCCACAATGAAAAAAATAAATGACAGTCTCGCAAATTAAATAGTAACATGTTCCCAGAGTTCCATTTTCGAATTCCGTGATTGTTTTTTTATTTTTTTTTTATTGTAAGTTCCAGAAACTCTTTCAGTATGCCCCACGTAATATTATTATTATGTTTCCTTCAAAACACAATAACACTCTCGTTTGAAAATGCATCTAAAATTTTGCCTTACATACTATAAATAGTTAAGATATACGTACTTACATTCCCTTTTAGTTACCTGTGTTTTTTCAACATGTAAGAAATCTTGCGGTGACTATGGTCTTAGCGAGCTTGAGTTGTATTCATAGCGTCTAAATTTTTGCCGCCAAAGTATACGTCAAATATTTTCTCTCGATAATTTTCTTCGAAAATTAGTAATGTTTCCGTTAAAACTTTATTAAAAGTGAATAATAATAGTGCGTGTGGTAAGTGATATATAGTGTTACCCTGATCGTCAGTCAGCGAAGTGCTGAAGTGGAGATCGATAGCTCACAATTTATACATGGTCGCCAGTGCCTTCTCCAGAGCAACCGATTGTATTTCGGTTCTCCTAAGTGCTATAATGGGGAAGAACGCTCTTCCCACCGGCGAAAAACAGGGTAATGAGATCGAAACGATTTCCTGTAAGACCCACCTACTTGCACTTACCTACTAATTGAATGAGTTTATGAGTAGCCAAGTAAGTGTTATAAGTTTCTGCTAACATGACACAATTTCCACATTATATTATTAACCTTACTCAAACACATTCTTATCAATAAACTTCTACAACCCGGTTGTGTCTAACTAAATATACAGAAATTACAACTTAAAGATTTCAGTGTAAATTATAATGATTAGGTAGTAATTCCTAAAGCAAATGCAGAATGTCTAGAAGAGCTAAAGCTACTCAAGCAGTTTTTAACATTCCACCATGAAAGCAATCCGTTATAAGAAAACCTTAAATTTATGCTCACTCACCCCATGTGTTTCACACACAGAATTAGAAGTAAATGAGCACATAGGCTAAACAAAACTAAATCCTACTATTTAGCCCCTC
The DNA here is from genome assembly GCA_946251885.1 of Cosmia pyralina. Lineage (NCBI taxonomy): Eukaryota > Metazoa > Arthropoda > Insecta > Lepidoptera > Noctuidae > Cosmia > Cosmia pyralina. Next base: position 23,683,135 of record OX276346.1, read on the forward strand.
GCGGAGGGAGTTTTGGCTGGGATTTCTAATGTAGGTCTAGAGCAGACGGAGCTAGCTGTTAAAGTAAGGTCTACAGGGACTTGTTAATTGGGCAGCAACCTACCCATTAGGATTGTATCCTACTTTCGCTTTTGGAAGTCCGAACACTCCCATCCAGAAGTGTATTAAAATTACAATTGTTTATGCTTGCAGGTAGTATGCAATTGTTACTTTCATTGTAATAAAAGATAAGTTAGTTTTTTAAATCACTTTAAAATAATTATACATAAATAAATTATAATTTGTATATATTTTCTATGTTTAAGCTGTGTATTTTTTTTAAGTGACAAATTCACCACACTAATAAAATATAAGTTCTTATGTAATATGTTATTAATGAATAAGTCATTGGAGTACCTATATATAAATAAATATATTAATTAAAGAGGTTCAGCACCTCTTATGAACTCTATTCTGCAATTAGAACATTAAAATTACTTATTAATTAAAATTGACACCAAGTTTTATAGCTACTTAACTAATAAGAAGTGCTAAATAACAACATTATAATTTTTAATGGTTTACTGTATATTTTTTGCTGTATTTTGTAATAATTCTGGAGATCTTATAGTTATGAGCAGGGCCATTAGGACTACAATTGCTGTATCAAAATTAGAAATGGAATAAGTACAGCCATTAAACAATTTAAAACTGACAAGATATTATCTAAAGCTGGTTAAATAAGAAATAGTTCTTTGACTATTTTAAAAACATGATAAATAGGATCATAGCAATAATAACTAGGCCAAGATTCATACTTTTGACAAGAAGACTACATTCCTGTTTCTGTTCCTGAAGATCATAACAGGAAATTAAATACTGAAAATGTTAACATTCAATACAATTCTATTTTGAGATATTAAGTAGTAAAGGTATTATTTAAAATAATTACTAAAGGAATTAATACAAATTAAACCCATAATCCCATAATAATCTATGTGGATTTCTAAGATTATGATTATAATCAAATAGCCTATTGTTTACACTCTGTTATTAGATTACTAAAAAGTAAAACGGAAGCAATTATACGCAAATGAAGGGAAATAGTTCACACAACTCATGAATTGACAGAACATCCTTTTGACATTTCTTCAGTGCCCTGGTTATGAAGCGGTAGGCAACTGAAGGGCAGAGAATTTGAGAGCAGCTGTGGTATCTGCATTATTATTTATTTAGTTTAGATAATTTTCTACTGGTCCACTAGGAAAAGTTGCATTTTTGATGCCTGTCTCGGAGACTGTGGGTCCTAACAAAGCTTGGGTGACGAGTGAATTTCCTAAGTCAATTCTAAATCTCAATCAGGAGTTAGAATATAACACCAACATTTTGTTATCTCTGTATGGGAATGCTTGTCGCTAGACAAATATTTGAGAAAGGCAGACCAGGACAAATGAAAAAGGTTGCCCGCTGGTTTGCCAAGAGTTAATGTGGTGGCCAGAGGCTACTGATAGACCACAGCTCAGTTCCTTTACACAGGGGTAGAGTAACCAACTTCCTGTCCACACTTGCCGTGGAGGAAAGGTAAGTAGCCTACATGAACGAGCTACTCTATTCTTCCAAAGGATGTCTTTAAAATATCGCTTTTAGTGATAAGACTGCCCATTGTGTCACCCTAGTGGTAAGGAGTACATAATAAAGAATATTCCATTCTATCCTACTCTAGTCAGGAACTTGACCAAATTAGAAAAAATGGCACTCGAACTTGCGAGAGATGTTTGTCATACATGCAGTATTGCCAAAAAGCCAGTCTTCAGAGTGCACATATTATAGTTCAATCCGACAACAGACCATTTGTCGCACGTTTAAGATGAGCGAGGGATACGTCCCCTAGTGCTCCTGAACCTAATTTGCAAGATGGAAGTTAGCAGATTACCTGAACATCACTCTGTTAGCGGTTTACCTCCCGGGGAGGTTAAAAGTGTTATAACGGCTTAGCCGACCGCTTATTTAGGAACAGACCAGCCGAAGTGGCTCGTTGCTCCAGGTCCCAGGTCTTGGAGATCATGTTACAAAGTGGAGCGTCCCCGGCGTCGACGTTTTCACGTCAGATAAGTCAGCCGTTTGTTCGACAGACCGTCACATGGGACTCAAATTATGGCTTGGTAAGCTTCTGCGATGCGATTTCAGTCAGAGGTGACAGCATCAACTAGCATGGGTTTTTTCTTCGCCCGATTTAAGACCGAGTGCTCACTCTTGTGAACTCGGAAATGGGACGTCGACGTACTATGTATGTACAAATCGCCCCACACTGAACCCAGTGCGACTGGCTCCCTACTTGGAGAGATCTGATAAGTTGCCATTCCTACCCTGAAAAGTTTGGGAGTTGGCAATCAGGTTGCCAGGGTTGGTAGAACAAGAAATTTGCTAAAATGTAATTGGAGATAATCTACACTAATTACTTATAAAGCTCCTATTCAGAGGTGAGGTGGTGAGTGCATGGCATTAGTCCTAAATAATCTGATTCCAATTCATTTATTTTTATTATTATTATTCATTTATTTATTTAGACAACAAAGATCCATTGGCTTATTAACAAATAATCTTAATCCATGTTAGTACTTAATTAATAACACAGACAGTGTACAGGTGACCAGTGACCTCACCAACGAGCTGTCATGCCTCTAGGCTATAGCGCGCAGAATGCTGCTGCGGCTGCCACGGAGTCTGTTTAGCAGCGAGGCCGCTCTCTTACGCCGTACAGTATTGAAGCAGTCGGTACGTGCTTCAGCGAACATAGATGACGCGCTACAGAACCGAGGCAGACGCAACAGCACTCTAAATGCGTTATTATACTGGATCCGCAGAGCATTGTAGGCCTTTTGGGTGAACTGGTAGCTGAACCACAGGCCCCTGAGTATAGTGACATGCAATATGCTTTGAACAGCGTTATTTTGACCGCGGATGTACCTCGGAAGAACCGGCGGGCCAGCATATTAGCCCGAACCGACAATGCTCTCCCTCTACATATCTGCGTCGTCTTTCAAATCGTCCGTCACCACGTGACCCAGGTAATTAAAAGATTACACTCTGTGCAACTCCACACCGTTCAGTAACACAGGAGGGACACTTGGTATTGGACTTGAAGACCATGTATTTAGACTTGCCTTCGTTGTATATAAGGCCATGAGCAGCTGCATACGACTCGCAAATATCGAGAAGCTTACGGAGCGCACCGATCGAGGGGGCCAGCAGCACCATGTCGTCTGCATAGCTTAAATTATTGAAACAGACTCCATCAATAAAGCAACAGACACGTGTGCTGCTGAGCCTCTCGATCAGTGCATTCACGTATAGACCAAACAACAATGGTGAGGTCAAGCCACCCTGTCTCACGCCACACTCTGGCCTACTTGGCTCTGAGAGCTCTCCTGCCCAGCGCACCCGACTCTCCTGCTTCATGTACCAGTACTGTAGAAGTGAGACGAGCTCCGGCGGCACCGCGGTATCAGACAATTTCTGCCCGAGAATGTCAAAAGAGACAAGATCAAAGGCCTTGGACAGGTCTAGGAAACATGCACAGACAGGTGTTTTCCTGTCTGAAAAATACCTGAACTAAGAATACTGTTGAACTAAGAATAGCGGTTTCTGTTGACAGCCCTGGCCAACATGAAGCAATTCACATACAAATAATATATTAGTATACCCTGCCTAGATACCTATCTGTTTTGTTGACTTTACATGATTCACATTTCAAGTCATTTTAATTGATAAATGAAGAGACATACTAGAATCCCTTCTTTCACATGTGTCACTACTTAGACTAATCTGTTGACCAAAGTATTGTAAAAAAAAGGGTCCTAAATGTTTTTCAGTTTCAATGGAATTTTAACCGTGTCAAGAATGACATTGATTTTGTTTTTTCCACATCTTTATAAAATTATGAGATTGAGAAATATTTGTACTTTTGATTGATCTCATAACTTCCAACTATAATAGGTCTTTACCTATGAAATTGCCGTTTTGTATGAAAAAATTTAAACGAATTTTTTTTATGCATTTTTTATTTGTATTAATCGAAGTAATCACCCATGCAATCAATGCATCTTTGCCAACGCAGTGGCAGTTTATTGATGCCCTTCTTAAAGAAATCAGCTGGACGGGAGGCAACAAATTCTTCAAAGGCATTTTGTACTGCCTCTCGGGTATTGAATTTTTTTCCCGCCAAGAAGTTATCCAAATTCTGGAAAAAGTATTAGTCTGTAGGCGCAAGGTCTGGTGAGTAGGGCGGATGACGGAGAGCTTCCAACCCCAGTTCTTGCAACTTGGAGACCGTCTGCTGTGCAGTATGAGGTCGCGCGTTGTCGTGCAGGAGCAGCGGAGACGAGCGATTGACCAATGCTGGTTGGAGATGTGCCAGCTTCTCCATCATTATGTTCAGTTCTTCACAGTACACACCTGAAGTAATGCTCACCCCGTTTGGTAAGAAGCTGTGATGAATCACACCGGCGCTAGACCACCAAACAGTGGCCATCACTTTTCTAGGGGTAAGTTTTCGTTTAGGGCATTGTTTAGGTGCTGAACCAGGATCCAACCAACTTGCTGAGCGCTTGCGGTTATCAAACAGAATCCATTTTTCATCGCAGGTAACAATGCGGTTCAAAATTCCTTCATTTGTGTGTCTGTTGAGCAGTGCAAGGCACGTCTCGACGCGTACTTCGCGCTGGCGATCATTGAGTTCGTGGGGCACCCATTTGTCAAGCTTTTTTACCTTGCCAATTTGAAGCAATTGGACCAATATTGTTTTGACGCTAACGTCGAAAGCTGCTGCTAATTCAGCCGTAGATTGTGTATCATCAGCTTCCACAATCGCCTTTAATTCGTCATTGTCGGCCAAAGTCTTCGGACGACCGCGAGGTTCATTTTTCAGGTCGAAATTTCCAGAACGGAAGCGAGCAAACCAATAACAAGTGGTGCGTTGGTTTGTAGTGTTAGCTCCGTAAACGTCGTTGATGTTGCGTGCCGCTTGTGCCGCGTTGCTGCCACGACGGTACTCATATTCCATAATTACTCGAATTTTTAACTTATCCATGATGACGAAAAAGATTGAAATGCGATGAAAATGTAACACTAATCAATAAACAATGACTACTTTTGGAAAAAAAAATCCATGTTTTTAAAATAAAATTAATTTGAAATTAGAATTCTTAGCCAAACAAAAATTATTTTGATTTGAAATGGCCAGTACTGCAGAACGGCAATTTCATAGGTAAAGACCTAATATTACTTACCTAACTTGTGTTAATTAAGTATATTGGTGATCCCATTATCCTTTAGTAATGAGATTATTATTTTAATTCAGTTTTAGATCTTATTGATTTTAGATTATCATTAAAGCTTGATAATTCATGTTAACCTTAAATAAGGTAAATAAATAGATTTGCTTCAACTGTCGACCAACCTCATAGAGGTTGGTAACAACCATATAGTGATTAAATTGTGTCTCATACCATGACAGTTGGACGTTTCTATAACATTTTATGGAATTTGTTCATTTTTGCAGTTTCTAGGATAAATAGATGAAAACTCTTAATTATTTATTTGAACATTTAATGAATACCTACAGACCGAAATATTCGTTAATTCCATTATAATATTATAATTCACATAGCGACTACATCCTGCAGGTATTCTTTAACCAGCAGATATCAAACAAGTCTTCAAACGAGAGTATTATTGTGTTTTGAAGGAAACATAATATAAATGTTTTGCATTAAAACAAAACAGTTATTTTGTTATGAAAAATACAATAATACTCGAGTAAGGCACTTGCAGTTGAATTTTGAAGACTTCTGTGAATGACACTTGACAGTGACAACTCAAGCTCGCTAAGACCAGAGTCACCGCAAGATTTCTTACATGTTGAAAGAACACAGGTAACTAAAAGGGAATGTAAGTACGTATATCTATTTATAGTATGTAAGGCAAAATTTTAGATGCATCTTCAAACGAGAGTATTATTGTGTTTTCCATAACATATTAGGTCTTTACCTATGAAATTGCCGTTCTGCAGTACTGGCCATTTCAAATCAAAATAATTTTTGTTTGGCTAAGAATTCTAATTTCAAATTAATTTTATTTTAAAAACATGGATTTTTTTTTCCAAAAGTAGTCATTTGTTTATTGATTAGTGTTACATTTTCATCGCATTTCAATCTTTTTCGTCATCATGGATACGTTAAAAATTCGAGTATAATTACTAGAGAGTAGTTAGAGTTTATTTTTGTTATTATTTGTTAATTGGAATATGAGTACCGTCGTCGCAGCAACGCGGCACAAGCGGCACGCAACATCAACGACGTTTACGGAGCTAACACTACAAACCAACGCACCACTTGTTATTGGTTTGCTCGCTTCCGTTCTGGAAATTTCGACCTGAAAAATGGACCTCGCGGTCGTCCGAAGACTTTGGTCGACAATGACGAATTAAAGGCGATTGTGGAAGCTGATGATACACAATCTACGGCTGAATTAGCAGCAGCTTTCGACGCTAGCGTCAAAACAATATTGGTCCATTTGCGTCAAATTGGCAAGGTAAAAAAGCTTGACAAATGGGTGCCCCACAAACTCAATGATCGCCAGCGCGAAGTACGCGTCGAGACGTACCTTGCACTGCTCAACAGACACACAAATGAAGGAATTTTGAACCGCATTGTTACCTGCGATGAAAAATGGATTCTGTTTGATAACCGCAAGCGCTCAGCAAGTTGGTTGGATCCTGGTTCAGCACCTAAACAATGCCCTAAACGAAAACTTACCCCTAGAAAAGTGATGGTCACTGTTTGGGGGTCTAGCGCCGGTGTGATTCATCACAGCTTCTTACCAAACGGGGTGAGCATTACTTCAGATGTGTACTGTGAAGAACTGAACACAATGATGGAGAAGCTGGCACATCTCCAACCAGCATTGGTCAATCGCTCGTCTCCGCTGCTCCTGCACGACAACGCGCGACCTCATACTGCACAGCAGACGGTCTCCAAGTTGCAAGAACTGGGGTTGGAAGCTCTCCGTCATCCGCCCTACTCACCAGACCTTGCGCCTACAGACTACTACTTTTTCCAGAATTTGGATAACTTCTTGGCGGGAAAAAAATTCAATACCCGAGAGGCAGTACAAAATGCCTTTGAAGAATTTGTTGCCTCCTGTCCAGCTGATTTCTTTAAGAAGGGCATCAATAAACTGCCACTGCGTTGGCAAAGATGCATTGATTGCATGGGTGATTACTTCGATTCATACAAATAAAAAATGCATGAAAAAAATTCGTTTAAATTTTTTCATAGAAAATGGCAATTTCATAGGTAAAGACCTATTATTAACTGTTTTGTTTTAATGCAAAAAATTTCTATTTATCTGTACCTCTTTTTAAGAGATTAGTTTAGATTATAAGACAATAATAATTGACTAATGAAAATTAAAACTGATACAATTGATACAAGCAATATAAATGCTGAAATTGTTTTATATGGCAGATAATATGTCGGCTTAAACACGACATTAGATAAAACAACACATTTTTATGAATGTAAACACTAGCGTTCTAAATGGGACTGACGATGATTTGTATCCACGTGTAAGTAATTCATTCAATATGATGCCCTCCAAATATTGCTAACACCACAGTAAAAAATAAGATTTCTCTGAATGCTGGCGACAGATAGTTTACACGTTAATTTGATTATTTATATTTTTCTGCTTCAATGCTTCTGCTGAGAAACAGTGATTCGAATCATATGTTATGAAAAATCAGTATTAAACCACTTTTGTTGCTGACACAACCAAAAACAAATATTGTAGGTACCTTTTTTTTTTTTTTTTTTTTTTTTTGTGGATGGGAAATCATCAAATGACTTCTCCCGCTCTAGGCAGAGCGGGAGGGCGTGTCAGACTTTTACTGACTAAAACCCACCCATGTTCCTTCAGCTGCCCGTGCCAGGGCCACGGTATCTCTTTCGAACTACCCGCGACCCCGGCGGCATCGGCCCAATTGACCCCGTCACTGCTGACATCTCTTTGAGGCGCGCGTGGAACACAACGCGCCGTCGACCCGGGCCTGGTCCTTACCGAACGGCGAGCTGCCCATTACTCGTCGTCCGCAAGCCCGCGCCTACGGTGGCCGGGAATCGGCTATCGATTCCCGCCGCCCAGGGCGTCTCCTACGGCGGCTAGGGGCGCGAGGGCGCGGCTGTTGCCTCTCCCTCACGCGTTCCGCTTCCTCCTTCGCGAGCATTACTGCTTCGCAGAAGGAGGTGACAGCCTCCCATGCACTCTCGCTCCGCACCATGGCCTGGACCAGGTTTGGACGCGAGAGATCGCCGCCGCCGATCGCCTCCGTGAGAACACGGCGGTGCTCCGCCCAAGCCGGGCAGACCTCCACTGTATGCTCCACCGTGTCCTCCGGGCGATCCACACAATGGTGACACCCGGGCGTTTCCTCCCGCCTTATCCGAAACAGGAACCTCCCGAAACAACCGTGTCCGGTGAGGACCTGCGTCAGGTGGAAGGTGAGGACGCCGTGGCGCCTCTCCAACCACTCCTCAAAGAGGGGACTTATCGCCGCAATTGTGGCGTGCCCAGCGCTGGGTTGCGACAATCGCACTCTCCATGCCGCCATGAGATCCCGCCGGAGCTCTGTCCGCTGTACCGTGATTTCTCGCGGCAGCGGAGTTACGCCCCGGCGTTTCGTCTCCTCGCGCCACTCCCACACGTGCGCGAGGACTTTTGCCTCCAGGTCCCATGGCGGTAATCCGGCAAGGAGGCTCGCCGCCTCACAGGAGACAGTGCGGTATCCCCGGACTAGCCGGATGGCCATGACCCTCTGGGACGCGTTCAACCGGCGGGCCGGTCGCAGCCTCAGGGAACGCGCCCACACCGGCGCTCCGTAAAGGGCCATGGACCGCACGACCCCCGTGTAAAGCCTCCGGCATATTGTAGGTACCTACGGTCAGCAACACAAGTTATTCGAATCACTGTTTCTCGGCAGAAGCATTGAAGCAAAAAGATATAAAAATAATCAAATTAACTAGTAAACTATTATCTCTTATAGTCCGCATTCTGAGAAATCTTAACCTGAAGGGTGCCAAACGGAAGGCCCTATTACTAAGCCTCCGCTGTCCGTCCGTCCGTCTGTCTATCACCGGGCTGTATCTCATGAACCGTAATAGCTAGACAGTTGAAATTTATACAGATTGTGTATTTCTTTTGCCGCTGTAACAAAAAATAATAACAATAAAATAAAGTTAATAATTAAAGCGGGCCCAATAAACTTAAGGGGGACCTTCAAATTAGCCACAAAGCGCCCGCGCGGCTGCAGAGTTGCCGCCGCGCTGCTTTGTTAATCCATATAAATAAACAACGCCTGTAAAACAAAAAAAATATGGTGATAAGTGCTTGTAATAAGGCAGGAGCCCCCGCAGACGGTCCTGGCAACCGCGGCAGGTCTCGGAGCACCCGGTGCCGCGGTAGCCGACGTCGCCCGCCCGCGCCTCTGGCCAGCGCGACTGCCGGAGCTCTGGGTGAGCCCCGTGCAGTGACAACGCGCCATTTTTTCATGTTTTTTTTTATTATTAAGGTCACCTCCGTTGTCATCCGTTCCAGTGAGTCCGTTCTTGTGTGTAATAATAACGCGCGACTGCAGCGCTACACCCGCGCTGCGGCCACGCATCAGTTCATCGATAGATTTATATGAATTTACAAAGCAGCACGGCCGCCGCGCTGCCTCCGCGCGGGCACTCTGCGGCTAATTTGAAGGCGCCCAGATTTAGAAAAATAAATAATCTTTATCTAGTATGTGGGTGTCATTGTCTAGAACTCATCAAGTAGAGTACAAATATACTTTTTATTTTTTTTAATCTTCAAAAATGAAGAAATAGGGGGCCGCAAAAAAAGTTGTCAGTTTCAGACCATTTTCGTACGAGCTCTATCTCAACAAGTTAGGAATTTGAAACTTATATAAATGTACCATATACCTACTAAAAACGCCGATTCAAAAGGTATTTTGTTTAAATATGAGCGATTTTCTTGACAAAAAATAACTTTGTATTTCACAATATCATTATGAAATAACAAGTTAACTTTGCGATTGTTAAAATATTCTTCTTTTAGTATTTTCATAAAAATAAAATAAAGTTAAAAATTAAAAGCGTTCATATAGAATAAACATGATTTTTTAACTGAAATATTTTTTTTAGTACGTGACGTTATATTATAATGTGCGGTGGCTCGGAACCCTTCGTGTGCGAGTCCGACTCGCACTTGGCAGGTTTTTTTAGGTTTTTATAACCTTACATTAGAATGTTGTTTGACAGATAAGTTAAATATATAATAGGTAGATAGTAATTGAAATATTACTAAAAGTGCGCTATCAACTAAATAGACTACAGTATTTATAAAAAATAGAAGTAGGTAACTAAAGTGACTGATAGTTAACTATCGATGTAATTTGCTTAATGGTTCATGAGGGAGTATCTGTAATAAAAACACCAGTTTTGGCTCATTACAACTCATAAGTCTTTCAGTTAAAAAGTCAAAATTCTTGACTTGATTTTTTATTGAAACGTAACTCAGATATGATGATAAGTTAAAAAACAATTTCTATAAGGCTGTGTTTGCTGTGGGCGCAACTACTATAACGTACGTACTAAATAATTTACTATACAACCCACGCCCACGCATCAGGCTCAACAATTAATCCAGTTAATCGTTTATGTACTTTGCTGAACACACTACTTCGTTGATAACTACCTAATATACAGTATTGGATAAACATTGACCAGCACCGGCAGCTTTAGCTCAGTCGACCACGTAATACCTCGCGCGAAACTTGTGAATTAACTCAAAGTTTGATAAAACTCGGCGTGTTTAACGTGTTAACTGTTGTGATAAAAAAAATACAATTCTACTGAATAAAATTCGAAAAAATTCAAAATAATGAATGAAACCGATGTAAATATCACAGAAGATTGGCACAATTACGTGAAGCTGGCTCTCACCGAAGTGCCCTACAGTTCTCAAGTTATATTCTCAGTAGCGCTGTTCATCATTTTCATCGCCAGTCTCGTCGGCAACATCCTCACGTGCGTCGTCATCTACTACGACAAGAGCATGCACACAGCCACTAACTGCTACCTCTTCAACTTGGCTGTGTCGGATCTGCTCGTCACCTTCCCTATTTTGTTAATTATTTATCAACTGCTGACTCAAACGAACGAGCTGTTTCAATTCCGATACGGAGTGTTTTCGTGTAATTTCGTCCTGTGCATCCACTTTTTGTTCATAAGTATCCTTTGGAACAACAGCATTCTGGTGATGACGGCTCTGTCGATAGAAAGGTATATCGCAGTTTGCTACCCAATGATGTTGCAAGGCACGCCTGTGTGGCGAAGAGTGGGCAAGATTATTGGAATTATTTGGACGGTGGCAATCATTGAGACTCTGCCTGAATATTGGATGCTAGAAATATTCGATAATGGGAACACTTTAATTTGTTTTTCTCTGCCATCTTATTTTGGTAGGATTGTAAGTGGAGTGAATGCAATACTCACGTTCATTGTTCCGCTGGCTATTATGTCTTTCGTATACACTATGATAGCATTTAGAGTTAACGATAATAATGAAATGTATAAGTTTAAGGGCTCAGTGTTCAATAGTGGTTTCAAAAGGAAGAAAGTCAATAAACTAATTGGTAAGTTGTTTTTATCCACTGTAAGCTACACAATAGTGTTTATGATTGTCAAGTCATTATTTAACTATTCTATGTTTTGATATTCAGTAGCCCTGACGTTGTCATTTGTGATTTGCTGGCTTCCATTCTTCTTACTCAGAACGTTGATGTTTGCAGTCGAATATGAAAAGTTCGCTCATCTTCACCGGGTATGTCGGATTGTTATTGTTCTTCTCTATTTGCATGTACAACTTTGTCCATTACTTTATTATAAAATCTATAAAGATTAATCAACAATGTCCTAGTTTAGAGGTCAAAGACTTATATTTACTTTTTTAAGGGTTATAGGTAAGATATTATATAGACTAATAATTTACTATTGAAATAAAATGAGCCAGCTCAAAAACTTTTTTATTAATTCAATTAGAGCATTTCGAATTTACTCCTCGACACTTTTCGAATTTCAGAGTGTGCAACTGTGCAAACTAGTGTCTGGAATCTAATATATAGTATATATAATAGAATATATGCCTTGATCCGTGTTTAACTGAACCAATATTTGAAAATAGTAACTAATGGTTAAATTTTGGTAAAATATGAATCAAATTTAACCATTATTTACTATTTTTAACTATTGGTTGAGTTAACTACGGATCAAGAAACCGGCCCTTTACTCGTATTTACGATATTTTTTTCTTGCAGTGGTGGTCAACGGTGCACAAGCTTGCGATGTTCAACAGCTGGCTACCCACGGTCTTGAACCCATTGCTGTTTAGTGCCATGTCCACCAAGTTCAGAAAATCATTTAAGGTGTGTAAAAATACTTCTGTTAAATTATGTGTTTATGTGCGTGGGTAGCCCCCCACAAAGTGGACCAATGAGCTATTGAAGTCGGGGGAATCCGCTGGATGCGGGGGTTACTCAGGATCAGTCGTTGTGTTAATGGTAATTCTTGGGGGAGGCTTATGTCCAGGAGTGGACGCCTTTGGGTTGTTATGACGAAGACTGTTAAGGGAGTAAAAACATACCCACATGCATACACAGCTACAGTAAACAACAATAAAGTGTTTTTTGGAAACTAAAAATGCTATGTAAATATTAGTTACACACATACACAATATAATTATCGCACTCGTTATGAAAATCTCTTGAGCTTCACTGCGTGTACTGCGACACGTACGTAATCACGTATACGTACGTACGTTATGTTTTTATTTTTACTGCTCGTGACTGAGCAATCTAACTTATATGATGAGTAATCCATATTCAGATGGAATTCTGTGCCTTTTAAACCCCTTGAGTGTCGTATGACAACAGATATACTTCTTTATATATCCTATTTTATACTTCCCCCCTCAAAGGCTTTCTGCACCCCATGTGTGCATAAGGAAAAACCCCTTTACATAACAGGTATATAAGCTTATATATTATACATATATATAAACGTAAAAAACACCATCCGATGGAAAAAAAATCATCCTACGTAGTTGTGAACCTATGGGGTTCGCAACTAACCCCCCTCGCCCCTCCCCCTGGGGGTTTTGGGTTTATAAATTAGTATATAACACTGAACTGCACTTATTATTATTATTATTTATTTATTTATTCAGTAGTACACTTACATCTTATACATCTTTATGTTGGCGCAAACATAAACTCATTAGAGTTTTACCGTGCACCAAAATCATCGACCATACAATTTAGATAACTAAAACCAACTTATAATCATAGTTAAAATGAAACAACAACTATAATAAAAATGAGGGTATTAAGTGAAACATTTATCTAATACTAACAAACGAGCGAACATCGGTGACCGAACTGAGGGCCAATTCTCGTAATTAAAAACGTTCAAATTCAAGTCACAATGTCAGCCAGCGACAATCAAAATGTCAAAAATGTAGGCAAACTCTATACAATTTTGACAGATTGAGACTGAGATGAGATTGCGAACGTTGTTATAAAAATACGGGAATTGCCCCTCTGACCGTCTTTAAAACAAAAAGTGGTGGAGGAATGTGATTTCGATTGATACAGGTTGTTCCTAAAAGTATGTTTTTAGTAAAAAGTAGTAAAGTAGTGTTAATATTATAAATTTGAAAGTAACCTGTCTGTCAGTTTGTTATCTTTTTACGCCTAAACCACTAAACAGATTTCAATAACATTTGGCAAGGCGAAAGGGAAAGGACATAGGCTACTTTTTGTCTCTGTCTTGGAAACACAGCTTTGCTAAAGTTAGGGATACGAAAATTATTTATGGTTTTGGTAGGAAATAAAGAATTATGTAAATCAGCGTTTTTGAAAAACCATCCCCTATCCTCGCTGGGGAGGGGCAGTTGGGACTCGAGGTGGCCCTGCACAAGTCCGAGGTCTAGTAATAAGGGACTAGTAACATAGTCATAGTTTGTAGCTTGGAGCAACATTTAGTCTTTATTTCATTAAAATCGGTCCACTCGATCAAAAGTTGTTTGTTATTAGAGCGTGACCGGCATAATTTTAACTAAACAAAGTTCCCCCTCCGGTGCGCGCCGCGTAAACCAATAGAGTTACCTATATGAAAACAATGTATTACGGAATTAACACATTGTTCACCATAATTAACATATAGGGTACTTACTTTTGATCCTGTGAGATATTTTCCAACATCCACGCGGGCGAAGCCATGGGCAAAAGCTAGTAACATATAATAGGTACATGAAAACGTAAAATACCACCGTCCAATAGCGACCGCGGGCTTACAGTAGTTGTGAACTTAAGAGGTTCAGTTGACATTCGAGTTCGAGCACACATTGACATGAATCTATGCGGCGTCATGCGACACTCAAGAGGTGCGCAGAGCAGACGATGGACAATTTGTAATGTTATGAAAATCCTGGGAGTCTATTTATTTGTTTTACGTGTGCTTTATTGCATAGATGTACGTTCTATCATGGCGGACAAATTGTCCATCATCTACTCAGCGCCTTATCTGAACACGTAGTAACTTGCACTAATATGTATACACATAACAACTTTTAAGTATTATAATTTTGATGTTGTTACGAAAATAGTGTTTTGGAACCCTACTATTATGAAATTGGTCTTTCAAAGTTGCATCGTCATTCTACAAGAAAATCGCTTTTAAATTTTGCTAAGTGTATACATATTAGTGCTCGTGACTACGTACGTATACATACGTTGTTATGTACCTAATTGATTTACATTTGCAGAAGCTCTGGGAAGGAAAACTAAGAAAACGAAATCTACGGAGCGAAAAATGTGAATCCAGAACACACGATCAACGTAGAAAGTCAACATCATATTATCAAGTTGAATAAACATTGACCAAATTGTGAATCTCAAACAACGAACCGACAGTACCTAGTTATAATATTTTGTATGTTGTATGTTGTGTACATAGTTTATTTTCTTTGTCTGAAATGTGAGTCATTGTGATATAGTGGTACAAAAATATACCAAATTGGGAAATTAAATCATGCTGTATGTTTACTGTTGTTTCATATGCTCATTACTTAAATATTGATTGCTGTATAATACTGTGTAAGAGGGCTTATACTCTGCATCCGATTTAAATCCAAGTAAATATGCTCTGAAGTAGTCATAATAGATATCTTCAACCTATTTGTACTAGCGCTTACGCATATTATGTAATCCGAGTTTTCTTGATCCGTATTTTCTCTAATTTAGATCTAAAGCAGCGCAGTGCGCACCTAGGTAGGTAATTCATCACACATGGGGACCATTAAAATACTCTCATGATTCTCTACAGCATGATTTCTTAAAAAAAGGAAAGGTGTCCTTAAATATGGATCTGTAGACCATGGAACTGAGCGTTGCATGGAAGGTTTTTGTCCACTCTGCAAAATCGAACACACGCTGATGCAGTGTTCTACATTTTTCAATATGGATGTCGTAACTAAAACTCCGTCACGCGCTAATGTGCAACTCAGATAAAAAACCTATTTAACTTTATAAAACTGTTTCCATAAATTAACTATTGAAGTGAACAGTGGTTTTGTGTGAACTAATTACTTACCTACAACAACTACCGGGGTATCTGTCAACGACGAGAAATCCCCAACATCTTTTGGTCCTTGGAGCCATTTAGGGCCTTCCCACCACAGGTTAAAGTTGACCTTTTTTGTCGGTGAATTTCTCTTGTTGCACAGTCAGGGTTTTCATTTGTCTTCACGTAACCCCAGTTTATCGCAGGCATGATGTTTAATATTTGTGTGGTCCTACCTATTGGTTACATACACTTCGTATTTCCTAAAACAAAACTACTTTTCTTCAGTAGTACAGCCTGCATGGTCTGTAGACCATCTAACTGACAACTTTCACCAGGGGACCAACATCGCAATCGCGAAAAAAATATTGTCTATCTAATACAAACCTTCAATACTTTCTTGACCCAACTGTACGGGACGGCTGATTATTTTTTTCGGTATTACGATGATGGTCACAAGAGGAAAATATTCAGTTTGATTGAATAAGTCCGTCCGTCCGTCCGTCAGTCCGTCCGTCTGACATAACGATCCATCAAAACAAGTGTAAAAGTTAAATTTTTCGGACGGGCAAAAACACATCGAGAGTAGGGACAACTGTCAAATCGTGTTGTTATTCTTAATTTGTTCGGACCCCGAACCAATCATCCATCCGTAGGTGATACGGAGTAGGAAACGCTCGTAACGAAGGCCGAAACTACGGGATTCGTGCTTATGGAGCCCTGATTCATGCTGAGCAGTCTCATCCATTATTTATATCAAATTCTTTTCTTTTGGTTTGTGCTATATCGTTTAGTCATTTTACGAGTAGTTTTAATTAAGAACTTAATTGATCTTTTGTTTATAGGGTAGTTATGATCCTGAATTAATAGGTAGGTACCTAGAGCATCTATTTTCCGTTTCCACGTGTAAGTCTGTACATTATAGGCCATAGTTATAGACGTTAGTCGAGTGCTTACATTATTAAATAAATAAGATAAATAAAATAGTGGTATTTTATTAATTTATCATTCAGGTTATAAAAACCACTAGGCTCGATTTGTCAATATTCAGATAAATTTTATTAGCCTAGCCTTTTCCCAACCATGTTGAGGTCAGCTTCCAGTCTAACCGGATGCAGCTGAATACCAGTATTTAACACGGAGTGACTCCACAACCCAGTTACTGGGTGACACGATACCCCTTGGTAAGACTGCTTGTCAGACTTTCGGGCTTCGGCTGTCAAATATGCACAAATGACACGGGACCAACAACGGCTGCTTCTCGAGATACGGAGGGTTCTTGTTATGTAAAGATGGTTACCCATCCGCGGACCGACCTCGGCAAGCGTTGCTTAACCTTGAAGATGGACTCGTTCGTTACGGCTTTTATCTGACTGAACTTTTATCTGACGAATAAAATTGCGGTTTGACAGCTTTTGTAAGTATAGAAAATAATGTCAAACCGCCATGTTTCTTCAGATAGAAGATATCAGAGGGCCAATTCTCGTAATTAAAAACGTTCAAATTCCAAGTCGCAATGTCAGCCAGCGACAATCAAATGTCAAAAATGTAGGCAAACTCTATACAATTTTGACAGATTGAGACTGAGATGAGATTGCGAACGTTGTTATAAAAATACGGGAATTGCCCCTCTGAAGTTGTTTCCCAATTTATTACGTCACACCTTTATAGTCTAGAAGGGTATATTTAAAAATTATGAAACTGTTTCAGTCAAATGTCAAAATAAATTGATGTTATGTTATGATGAGTTCTTATGACTTATGTTATGAGGTACCTGATGACTTACTTTGTATTTTATATTATTCGACGTAAGTGAAAATTTGGTACTATATCAGCAGGCAATATAATGATGAACTCATCTAGAAATAAATACAAATTTTATAAACCTTAAACTTATTTTTCCATGTGACGTTTTCGTCAATCAATAAACTAAATCTCCATGGAAAACACATAATTATTGTATTAGTTTCCATGGAGATTTAGTATAGTAAGATTACAATTAAATGCTATGAAATGTAATGTTATATAACCTCCTCCTTTTTTTAAAGTCGGTTAAAAATTCAAAGACAAGAAAGTATTACGTATCGTAATGTAAAGTAAAAGAGATGGGTATGCAATTTCCGTTCATTCATTTTTGATATGATTACATTAATCAGGGCAAAGACATTGCAATTCTATTTTGTGTTTCGTCTATTAAGCAGCAATGTTCCCAACTCAAAAAACACTAATGCCAGATTAACCTTTTAGAGGCGTAACGCGTAATAAGAGTTAAAATGTTAATTATTTAATTAACTTCGAGTTTATAAACTCTACATTTGTTCATTTAACCCGAATATACGTGCAAGTGGGCCGGAGTGCTTTAGACCATCTCGTTCGAACTGAATAAATTTTACTTTGGAACTTACTTTGAAATCGCGAAAAAAAAATCAACTGTTACCTACATTTATGTTCGCATAACTCGTCAAAATGTACAGAACATCAGATTTTTCTACGCGATTTCACAGTTCGTCCCATAGTAAAAGTTATTCAGCTCGATGGTCTAACGCACTCCTTAAAGTTTATAGAGTAAATTTTTAAACACCTTATACATTATATATAAAAAGTATAGTTGCCAGCACGAGTCGTGAGCACAAACTCTACTCTTAAACCTAACGAATCTTATATCCTATCACAGTAGGTTGCACACGGGTGGGAGCAAAGAAATCAATTTAATATCAAGCATATTTAGATACAGAGAGAAAACAGAATACAAGAGCATGCTGACGAGGGCAATTAAGGTGGAATTTGTGCTCACGAGTCGTGGCGGCAATTATATTCTGTGATGGATTTCGACAAGACACAATATTGACGTGGTGTGCACGTGGTAAGATATAAGTGGGGAATGTATCTAGACTAATTTCGCAATAAAAAAAAATATGCTCGTGTGACATATCAATTATGTATTAGTTATGTTCACGATTCGTTAGCGTTTCAATACAGTCATAAATTTTAAAGAACCACTTCGAAACAAGTAATAAAAACAATCCCAAAATAATCGTTTATTCGGTTCGTACATATTATGTGAATGCGCTGTTAGTGAGAAAACTAAATCGTTAAATACTACCCGTCTGGCTGGATACTGGCACAATTTTATATCTCATAATTATAATCTATACAGGTTAAAAATAATTATTTGTTAATCTTAGGGCCTATTTGACGATGTCCGAATAGCCACTATTTACTGAATAAATTCAAAAATGGAACAGAATTTGTATGAAATTATCTGCTAAGTAAGTTAATAGGAACATAGTCGTAGGTGGTGAAACAGGCCCTAAGCCAAGATCCGTAGGGGACGACCTTCACCCATCTGTTCAATGGATGAAAAGTATTTTAAATCAAATTTAATAAGTTAAAAAATATATCGCGTGTGGGTTGGCTAAAACATTCCTGGCCAGACTATGATTAATTAAAAATTAATTAATTAATAGTTTTTTTCCCAGACAACCTATGTTCGCCAGGAAATAGCGCTTATTTTTATATAAGATTTTTTTATTGGGTCTACCCTTTATAGCAGAACTTTTTATGACATTATATTATTTTGCATAATAGCTGATAGCATAAACTTCATTTCGCAGAAAATCGTTTGGCATAGGTACACTCATTTATCATACATTCAAACCTCATAATTTTGTAAGTCAGAATCATCTTTTGGCATAAATTTCATATCCATAATAATTAAAAAGTAGAACCATCATATCGTAGAAAGTTCATACTCAGAATCGTCTTTTGGCATATATTTCATATCCATAATAATTGAAAGACTCATGTATCACATTACAGAAAATTCGTAGTTAGAACACTGATTTGTTTTCGCTACGCACATGCAGCAAAAATGCAGCATGCATGTATGCTTGTATATGCAGCTTGGTTGCAGCATGCAAGTAAGCATGCAAACAAGCATGCATCATGCATGCAGCATGCAAGCAAGCATGCAAGTATAGCAAGTATAGCATGCAACATGCAGCAGGCATGGTTTCTGTCACGGCTCCAGCGCTGCGGGGCTCAGGCGGTCTCACAAGAGCTTATAGCAGCGACTACGTGGAGTCGGTTTTGCAGCGATTCGTTTCTGTCACTAACTTTTGTGGCACAACATTTGAGTTTTTATGACAGTATTTTAATTTTAATTTAAGGTTAAAAATGTATTTTATAGGGGATACCCTTGTTTCATCGAAAATAAATTGAACAAATTATCACTTCCCAAACAATTTTCCGCATAATTTCATTTGCCAAATTATTACTTAGCAAAAAATCTCTTCACAAATAATTGTAACGCAAACCTAATGTTTGGCAAGTGAACGTTCAAACAATTACTTGTTTACCAACTAGTACTTTTACCAGTTTTTATGTAGTCAAATATTTCAGTTGGAATAACACATTTTACGCAAAATAAATTAAGCCCAATATTTTTTTTCCATATAATCTCGTCGTTTCTGGCACTCGCCGGCCGCTGCCGCGGCACTGCTCGCTTCGCTCGCTCGGCTCGTGCGTAGGAGGTCACTGTTTTAACCTAACCTAACCTAACCATTTTATTTTAATAAATAACCTCGTCTAACTAGTTCGGTTCTTGATAGCCTGTTAAAAATAATCTCTTTTTTTCCACATTTTTTTCTGTAAAATCTAGTCGTTTCTGGCACTCGCCGGAAGTAGAAGAAGGTCACAGTTTTAACCTAACCTAACCTATATATTTTTGTCATAACAAATCATTTGACCAAAAGACCAAACGTTTATTGTCTAAAGATTATTTGCTGTAATAAATCATTTGATTAAAGACCAATAATATTCTGCCAAGTAAAAATTTCACCAAATGGAAATATGCGTACTAAAATCATTCCAAATACTGCAATGGTATAAAAAAGGCTGCTAAAATTTGTTAGGGTAGTGAAATTTTGTCAAAATCTTTTCGGCAAAACGGCAGGATCCCATTTTATAGAAATGACAATATGCATAATAAAATTATTCCAAATGAAATTCTGCCATCTTCATAGTATTCCAAGTGAAATTGTATCAAATAATCATAGCTCTATATAAAAGTTATGCTAAAAGAAATTATGCTTAATTTTAACTTTGCCAAAGGTAATTATGCCAAATAAAATTCTGCTATTTTAAAAGTATGCCATTGTAATTTCGCACATATAAACATTCGGCCAAACAAAAATTATATTAAATAATTTTTATGCCTTAAAAACATTCGTTTAAAGAAGATTATGCCAAGTGTGTTATGCCAAATGAATTTCGGAGCATCAAGATTCTGCCAGATAGAGGGAACCCTTACTTATTAAACAGATGGGTATAAATTACGTGTGCGTTGCGATCGCTCCGCCAAGTTATCCAAACAGAAAAAACTTCTCCAAAAAAAATTTCGACTTACCTGTTTATATTTGCCATGCTTCCAACCCAATAGTTATGCCATGTTACTCTATAGGCTTCATACTTTCGATTGGTATTAATTTCATTCGTTCAACGAAAGAGCACAAATGTTTAAAAAAAGTTAATTTCGAGTTTTAAATAATATTATAGTCTGGCCAGGAATTTTTTAGCCAGCCCACTTGCGATACATTTTTTAACTTAATTAATTTAATTTAAAATACTTTTCATCCATTAAACAGATGGGTGAAGGTCGTTTCTCTGCGGATCCTCTACTATCTAGTTCGTTAGTACTTTTTAACTTAGTCATGATGCATTTTTCTATTGCGGAAGCGGACATAGATTGGGTGTATGGTCCGCAGAACGATATCAGTCGTGAAGATGAGATCCTCAGGTTTCGTCACGGGCTCCAATTTGAACCTACGCAGGAGACTGGACATCATAGTCTTCAGCTCCATTTGGGCAAACTTTTGACCTGAAAAATTAAGTAAATAAGATTTAAACAACGTTAGGAATTTTACTAATTGTAGGAGGTCCTAACTTACGAGTATTATAGTCTGTTTTTTTAACAAACGAGTACTGAGTTCTATGTCTCTCACACATTTTCGATATTGACAAAGTGAGATGGGTTATTTACAGTCAGGGTGGGGCCAACGCCTTTGTTTTGTTTTGAAATTGGTAAGGCCCGTTCATATTGAAAAGGTACTTCTAAAATTTACTGTACAGAAGACATGTCCGCCATGACTCACGCACAAATAATATTTATTATTTATTTATTTATATATACTTTATTGTACACCACAAAAATACATAACAAAAAAAAAAGACACAAACTACAAAATATACAATGGGCGGCCTTATCGCTATCTGCAATCTCTTCCAGGCAACCATAGAATGGACAGTGATTTGCCTGGATATGAAATGGGGCTGTCTTTGGTGCAAATAATAAGTGCCTACTTACAATATTATACTAAAATAGATACATACATAACCTAAATAATAGATACATAAATACATACATACTAAATATAAGCAACGAAAACAAATGAAGACTAAAGATATTTACAGTTACGTGAACACGATCACAACGACAAATAATGTTCCTTTGTTTTTTTCGATGTTGCTTTATATCGTCTGGTTTACTCACTAAAACACGTGCGACGCGCAGGTAGTCGCAGGTAATGATTCAACTGAATGTACATGTAACTACAGCGTTTGGATTGTGTGGAACGGTCTTTATGTTGATTACGTGGACCAATAGCAACGCAGTCAAAATTTTCGGTACTCGTTTGTTAAAAAAAAACAGACTATAGTACCTACGAGTCGTGGGTGACGAGGCATGGCTTTTTGTGTTAAACGTTTTAAAACTTTAACGTTTTCAAGGACACTAAACGGCCATAGCCGCCATTACAATATAATTTCTACCGTGTCTCCTTCAGTGTCCTTGAAAGCGTTAAGGAAACCAAAAATTCGAGAACATGGGGGACCCTCCAGTCATCACTTTAATTGCGTGGGTTGCGGCTCGCTTCCTCCCTCAGAGAGTAGGCCCAACTGCCCAAGTCCCAGTTGTGGGTACCTTATAGGTCGATCATGTAAGATTACAAACGTGTAAGAATACAGGACAAGCAACTTTATTCATTAATACAGCAATGCATTATTTTATTTCATTTATTTTATTAATTTTAGGAAAGCTTACAGCTAATATATTTCCATATTAAGTACAATGTGTAAAAGATGGCCAATTACAAGCTTCCACCAACGATTAAAAATACGCGAAAACAGCGACGTAAGAAATAACAAAAATTTCACACTCAAAAATACAATAAAAAAGATAAAAACAAAAAATTGTTATACATCGAAAAAACAATTATTGAAAGTTTTCTTTACTTCCCTAATGCTACTAGTACATAAATATAACTCAACATCCTGATACACCATATTAAAAGTACGACAAGCCCTTATCACGTACGAGTTCTGTCTGTGAACAGTTCTAACCTGATGCACATAGAGAAGACGTGGTCTCCTAAGAAATGCACTCGGTACACGAAGTCCGATCTTGCCCACCAACTCAGGGACGTCAGTAGATCCGTTCATAACACTAAACAAGAAAGCAAGATCTGCAATTTTCCTTCGCTCGTGTAGAGGCACAATATAAAATCTTTTACACCGACTTATATAATTCGGGAGATAGATATTTGAGCGATATTGAGTGTACCTCAAAAATCGCCTTTGTATACCTACCTTCAAGCCGATTAATGTATACATTTGGATTCCAAACCTGAGAAGCATATTCAAGGTGGCTACGGACAAACGCACAATAAAGAATTTTCATTGTTTTAACATTCTTAAAATCTGAAGAGACCCTAAATATAAAACCCAAGGCTTTAGAAGCCTAGTTAACTATGTTATTAATATGTGCATCAAACAGAAGCTTAGAGTGAAAAGTAACTCCAAGATCCCTGATGACACTCACTCTGGCTACCAAGGTATTCGAAAGCCTATAATCGAACTTAACAGGGTTTGGTTTCCGCGTAAATGTACATACATAGCATTTAGATACATTTAAATCCAACCTATTTCTAGCGCAGTATTCGTGGGACCGGTCCAGATCGTCCTGTAATAGGCATGCGTCCTCAACAGTTGACACTTGACCCAAAATCTTGAAACAAGATCCAACGTCATTTCTCCACGTATGACGAGAACCATCTAAACAAATTACCTCTCACACCGACCATTATGAGTTTGCGCATAAGAAGCGTATGGTCAATTCGATCAAAACACTTGCTTAAGTCAGTGTATATAACGTCGACCTGAGACCGTCTGGAAATGTGCTCTGTAAGATAGTCACTACAGACGACGAGATTGGATGTGGTTGAGCGACCTTTTAGAAACCTATGTTGATGTTCACAGAAACTTAATTTAAGTGAAGAAGAAAGTTGTCTGTGCACAATTTTCTCCATAATTTTAGCAAACACACAAAGTTTGGAAATCGGTTTGTAGTTACTTATATCGGCCTTAGCTCCTTTTTTATGAATCGGCATTATATACGCTGACTTCCAGATGATAGGCACTACCCCTAATTCAAATGATCGCTTAAATAATATTGTTAACGGACGGGATAGGCACCTGGCACATTTAGATATAAAAATTGGCGAAATGTTATCAGGGCCCGCGGTTTTATTAAGGTCCACTTGTTTAAACAACCAAAACACTTCCTCTTCCCGTTCATCAATAGAGCTTATGTCTGATACGCAACCAGCAGTCTGGCCACCAGGGTCATCCACAGTGTACAGATCGTCCTCATTACGTTCTTGGAAATTAAAAAGGAAATAGTCTCCGAACATATCACAAATCTCCTCCCCAACGCTAGATGAAATTTGGCCAAAGTTAAAAATAGACGGATAACAGTTGGTTTGTTGTTTGGATTTTACATACCATCAGAAAGCCCTTGGATTTTTAGAAATGGCTAATTCAATATTTTAATATAATTATCGAACATTTCCTTCTCCAGATCTTTAGCCGCTGACGTAAAGTTACAAAAGAATGTCTATCAGAAAGATTTCCATACTTTTAAATTTTGAGTGAAATTTTGCCTTTTCCCATATATATATATATATATATATATATATATATATATATATATATATATATATATATAATATATATATAATAACTATTTTAATAAGAGGGCTTTTATATCAAGGAGGATACTTGCCCCGAGGTACAATAATTTTAGTAGGTAAATGCTTATTGTGAAGGAAGTTAATAGTGTCATAAAAAAATTTTACAGCTTCTTCGAGAGTCCTACCGTTTAGCTCTAATAACCAGTCTTTAGCCACCATTTCTTCAATTTTATGGCATCATAATTCCCAAGAGCATACAAGAACTTGACTCTCGGCCGAGAATGCAGCTGATGCAATTGAACCTGTGCAGGCGCCGAATAGTGTACGTTACATGCGCCGTGTATAAGCACCATTTATTTAAGAGACGTTATCTGGTGAGATCGAGGTCAAGAGTCCATATTTTATTAGTAAATATAATACTTATTTATTTATTCACCAACACAAACTATCATTACAGGATATCCCAAGGCGATAGGGTTCTTATCTATGAGCATATTTATTTTGTTTTAATTTTATTGGATAATTTATTTATTTTCATTTAATTTTATTTGTTTCATTATTTTGATTTAATTTAAATTGATTTGTTGTGGTGTTATTTACCTGAAAATAAATGAATTTATTTATAGAAAATCTATATAAATAAATAAAATTGAAGTGTCTGTTTGTAATGTCAAAATAACAGCTTTTTACTTAATGCGTATGAAAGTACATTCGGTACTCATAAGAAAAAATCAGTTTTTTCAAAAAAATTTTGTCAGTCCGTATGTTTGTTTCGGCTTATCTCTGAAACGGCTATACCGATTTTGTCGGGACTTTCACTGGCAGGTAGCTGATATTATAAAGAGTAACTAAGGTTACTTTTATTTTGGAAAAAATCAGGGTTCCGTGTAACAAAATTAAAACCCATGAAATTGTGAACATAAAGTCGGATTTGAAAAATTCTGTATGAATTTGGTAGCCCAATTCTCCAAGTTGGTTATAAGCTATTTAACATCACGCTACAACTCTTAGGAGCCAAGCAAAAAGAAAAAAAAGTCTGAAAGAACGCTAAGCGAAAACGAAGTACCCAATAACGTGGGCGGGTGATGCATGCAACGCGGCGGGTCGGGGGACGAGGGAGTTTTATTAAAATGCGGCCGTCATTTTAGTATTTTGTGTATCATACGACTTCCACGCGAAAGAAGTCGCGGGGCACAGCTAGTTACAAATAAAGCACAAAGTTATTCTTGCAAATTCATTAAAAGAAAGGAAAAAATATCAGTCTTTTCTGCGACGATGAAATTATAAAAAGATATTGGAGGTACCAACCTATGCAGTTCCTAGGTCCAGCACTAAACGGTATGTATGCATACGGATGGCGACTGGAACAGTTCTCTGGCAGAAACCTCTCTGGAATAAACTTCTCCGGATCTGGAAATATCTCCGGGTTCCGATGGATATCAAAAACGTTGAAGTTGCACATCGTATTGTGTGGGACTATATGTTCACCTGTAAGGGTAGAAAGAAACAAATATTTTATAGGCCACATATTGTTTGGCATTGGCGCGGTTCGCGACACTTACTTATTAATATTATTATTTCATACATTTTTATTAAGAATTAGCTTTTGCCAGCTTTGCCCGCCTGGATATCGGAAAATATCCCACGGGAACATACTACCGGGAATTCCTTCCTTAATCCTTGTCTACATTATAAAGCGAACGTCTGTACAAAATTGCAGCTTTCTAGGTCCAAGGGTTTGGGCTGGGCGTTGATGAATCAGTCAATCAGTCAGTCAGGACTTCTCTTTTCAACCGACTTCAAAAAAAGAAGAAGGTTCTCAATTCGGTTGTTTTTTTTTTTTTTTTTTTAATGTTTGTTACCTCAGAACTCCCGTCATTTATAAACCGATTTGGAAAAATCTTTTTTAAAAAATAGAAATGGGACCAATCTGAAAGTATATCCTTATATACTTTCAGATTGGTCCCATTTCTATCAAAATCCAGTTCTGATGATGGGATCCATGAGGAATTGAGGGAACTCCTCAAAAATTATAGACATACATATAGCGATTTTGGTATTTTCATCAACAAATCAAGCATTTGCATTCAGAAAGTAGCATCTGGTGAAGTGGAACTGATGAAGAAGACCACAGATGGCCACGGGAACTTCTCAACGATAATAAGTATTTCACGGGTGGCGATAAGATATCTCGATTAAGATAGTTAAGCGACTATGACGAAGCTTTGAATAAATGGTTCTGATGAAAATGGTACCATCCAACCGATCTGATGAAGAAGCCGGAAGGTAGGCACCGGAACTCAGTAACCAAACAATGTATTCTAGCCGTGTTTGGGCTTATTGGAATTGTCATGAGGTGCACTTTGGCTATAAATGATTTTAATGGTAATTATATGCCGCTTCAAATTACGCTACTTGAGTTGTATGTTATGTGTGGCCTTGATTGTCAGAAGTCAGATTTCGTAGCCTCGTTATCTCCGTCAACATAAAACTACGCCTTCCAAACTTCTGACACGGCTTAGCGCGACGTATACTTGCCTTTTTGCAAAGTTTTTATTTGAGATGGTCGCATATAAATATCTTTAAGTGCTGATGAGTGGCTTTTGAGTTAGCTTCAATTATTTTTCCCACATAGTCTATGTGAATGATGCTCTAATTTATTTTGCAGAGTGGTATTTGCTGTGTGGGATAGGCACCACTAAAAAGTGAAAAATAAAAACTTTTTCCAAAAAAAAAACAACAGACTCCCAAAAAAACACTACAAAGGGAAAAATAACTTTAATTTCGGAAGTCTGTGCCTTTGGTTTTTTTTTTAGTGCCACCGACTTCCGAAATTAAAGTTATTTTTCCCTTTGTAGTGTTTTTTTGGGAGTTGGTTGTTTTTTTTTTGGAAAAAGTTTTTTATTTATATAGATAGATGAAAATAATTCTTTAACAGGCCCATCTCTTAACAGGCCAGATGAATGGAACAGTCAAGACTAGAATGAGGCTGAATTATTAATATATTGTAGAGAATTAAAAATTAAGTCAGAATTACATAGCATTTCGGATACCAACAAAAAAAACTTGGTTAACGAAATCAAGTTGTGCTGTAACAAGCTGATTAATCAAAATGTTAGATCTTTTTTTTGAAACATTTAAATGTATCAAAAAGGATGAAACGTTAAACATACCGATTTCGACATCCTCCTTGAAATATCTGGAGAAAAAATGCACACTGGGGTACAGCCGAAGTGACTCTTTAATACAACACTCTAAGTACTTCATTTGACTCAAGTCCTCGATTGTAGGAGGTCTTTGACTGTCACCGAAAATGCTCCTCATCTCTTCAGCTATCGAATCCTGGAATTCATGTATGTATTTTCAATTAGGTGCTTATGTGTTGGTCTAGCAGTAAGCGCTATTGCTGAGCATGAGGTCCTGGATTCGACTCTCAGGCAAAATGTTATTGGATATTTCCATTAGGAATTTCTTAGTAGCTGCCCGGAGTCTGGATTTGTAACCCATTGATAGTATTGGGCTCGCCACGTGGAACATGGGACTTAAACAAGACATAACTAGCAAAATTGTAGGTACTGTAGAGGCTTTAATATTATGTGGTTTAACATACAGCGTTCATGGGTTAAAGGTACAAAATTTTTATATTTATTTGACCTTGACCTCCGATACGTTTGACAATGACTAAACTGACCTCTCATTCTACTGAAACGCTAGGCTGGCTCTAGCTCGAAATGACCACGTGCGGTGTTCGACTGTGTAGTACTAGGAAACTTACAGCTGACCAATTCGAATACAAAATCCCGTGCACACGATGTCCTTATCTGTTAGCAAGCATTACTATCTAGCGTTGCAAGCTAGAATAGTTCTTACGGTGTATATATAGATGTTCGTTTCTCCGATAGTAAATGCAAACAACATCGATTATGCGCTTATTTAAGTGGGATTCAAATACTCGTACTTAAGCATGATAGATTTTTCACAATACTTACACACAATATAATTGAAATAATGAAAAAGCTATACCTGTATCTCCGGTTCGTTGGCGAGTCTCATAATCATGAAACACAGTGCTGTTGCAGTTGTATCGTGACCCTAGAATACAAACAAATCGTTTTTAAAATTGGTCAGGTATGTTCATTAAGTTTTTTTTAATGTATCGCTGATGCGGTGCTGGAGCGTGTGTTGGATCATTTAGCTCTCCCTTTAAAATGGTTGAGCTGAATGGTATTGATCTATACGTCATGTTCGTGAACCCATCTCTTAACTGCCACGGCTTATTTTAATACAATTTAATTTTTGAAAATTTATTACGGACGGTTTTAACGTTCTGCATCGTTCTCATCTGTATAATTTCAAAATGAATGATGTGACCAATATTTTGTGACCATGTTTTGATTTCTTGCCCTTCTCCATAGGAACTTACGACGCTTAAGAATGGGCGATTAGTTTCATCTTTCTGACCAACCGACCCCTTGACAATTCAAAAGTGCCTTATAATTGGCTTATTTGAAGTAAATGCTTTAAGTTTGAGTTTAATGTCCTTAGATTTTGACTGTTCTTTACCTTCCTGAATGAATACGTAGATAAATTGTAGCGTAGAATTTACTACTTACTTCAAACATAAACGTGTCGACTTCTTCTGTGATTCCGTTTTCATCGATATTTCCTTTTTTCTCTTCATCTAGCAGCAAGTCTAGCATCGCTAACTTAGCTTTCTTGCCATATACATTATCTTCACCGTCATCAATGTATTCAGTTATATCATTATTTTTCCTATATTCCCTTCTGTCCTGAATTATTTGTGTGGTGAATTTCTTCAAAGTGTTTAATACTTCTTTCTGAATCTTAGCAACTCCACTAAACTGGAACAAAGCGTCTGAGTATAACCAAATTCTCGTAACTCGGTATAACATAGTCCACGCCAATGTGTGTAATGGTTTAAAATATTTGTTGGCTAATGAATCTTCACCTTCCCGAGTCATGGCTCCCATTGCAGTTTCTAAAATGATGAAAATATATAACTTTTTGATCTCAGACGATTGTGTCTAATAATGAGCAACTAAACACCCAATTACATATCGCCAAACACCTTTCAGTGGAATTATTTACTTCAAATTATTTATAATTACGTATAATTTTTGTGGAATTATTTATTGATTACTATAAAATTGATATGAATTTTAATGACTAAAATTTAACTAATAATAGTGTTTTTTGTGAATCTAGCTAAATTAAATTGTTATACTTAAGGACGCTGTTACAAATGGGTAGTCAAATCATTACGTTTTTACACAAAAGTATGTTTATTAAATGAAATGCTTTGCATTCTTAACATGTTTTTTGGCCGAATTGTTGATAGATGTGCATGGTACTATTCTGAACTATAAATATAATTTTAGATAGGTACATTTTCTCAATAAATGTAACGAATTAAAAATATTCACTTCGGTACCGTTATTGAGAAACTGTACCTATTTAAAATTATATTTATAGTTCAGAATCGTACCATGCACATCTATCAACAATTCGGCCAAAAACACATCATAACAACATAAGCGGGATGCGCTGTGGTGGCCCGTTTGAATTTCGCATTCAAATTTTCTTGGTTTTATTGCAATTTGCAGGTCAGTGTTAGGTTGTATCTTGATCAAAATATGATTAGCGACAATAAAAAATATGTATTTACATAATTTAACTCTAAAAATCATCAATACATCTTTCTAAGTTTGATTTCGTCCGGATTGGTTGGATTTCCGAAATCCGACCAATCCTACCTATCTATCGAAATGATCGAATGATGACGAATTCTATCTAAAAATAAAAATCAAATCAAATCTATTGAATATAATTATGTCAATTGAAGCGCTTCAAACTTCAATTTTATAATATTAAATTATGTTTCACATCTTATTGCATGAAATTAGCATGTATCATGATATTAATAATTATTGCACTTTACCTATAGAAAATTTGCATTAAATAAAGAGGCTTTTTTATTGGGGTTCCGTAGTCAACAAGGAACCCTTATAGTTTCGCTAAGTCCTTCCGTCTGCCTGTCCGTCCGTCCGCTAGAAAGCTATAATTTGGCATGGATATACATATTCATCACGCTGACAAAGTGGTAAAATAAAATCATGAAAAAAAAAATTATATACCTTCTGTACCTACACGTAAAATTGGGATATTTTTTAATTTTCTCGTCTACCCCGTGGTGTGGGGTGTTGTTGGATAGGTCTTTCAAAAAATATTGCGGGTTTATGCAAAAAAAAAAATTCGATTTAGGGATCCGTTTCTGAAATATTAAGCTTTAAAGTGCAAATTTTTGTTAGAGTCAAGTGTCCCCTCCGCTGCCAGCTAAACGGTTAGTTTTGGATGGGAGAAAAAATTCACGATAGTAGTATATATAACGAAATTAAAAGGAAAACTATCACAGCTAAGTATATTCAAGTTTACGAGTAATAGTCAACCAACTTGTAAAATGTACTTGGAACAGTAAAAATTTCGTACAAATTCCATTAAAAATTACTTATATAACGTTTTTAGTTGTTTAAAACAGGTAGTAAATATAACTTTGTATACCATACAACATTCTTATTAATAATGATTTCTAAATTATTAATATTTACGCTCGAATAACGATGGGCGGCGGCGTGCATTACCGAACTGCGGGTGTCCCGACACGCACTTGGCCGGTTTCTTTATTTTATTTCGGTACAGTCAATTAAAGAGATATCTAGGCAGGGTATACTAACATATTTGTACATGAATTGCTTCATGTTCAATTTTATAGTATATTACCTTGTTTTTGCAATACTCCTATATTGTAACACAGCAACACAAAATTCTATATTGTCGCGAAACTGATTATGAAGCAATTCACATACAAATATGTTAGTATACCCTGCCTAGATATCTCTTTTGTTGACTGTACATATAGTGAGACGCCTAGCTTGGCACGTATTTTTACTCTGAGATTTGACAGTTTTTCTTTATCTACTTTGTTAGCTTTCGTTCTTCGCTTATCAAAAGCTCTTATAAAAATCTTCGCAAAAGCTTCGATACATACAAGGTATATCTCACCACAAATAACTCCAAGAGTAGCCTTGCTGATTAGTGGAAACAGATCGGATTGATCCTTTTCGACCTCTTTCTCTATAGTGTTCACTAGTTCGTGGGAATGTTCACAGAAAGTGGCGAAGAACCGCTTCAAGATTAGAAAGTGGAACGCAGGAGTCAACATTTTACGGCGTTTTTGCCATTTTTCACCTGAAAGGAATTAAAAAAAAAGATCTAAGTCTATAATTGCGTAAAGAAAACTTAAAAGTCATTATGAAATCTGTGTTAGAAGTACTTCGTTATCAGTGTAGAGTATAGGCAAACATTTAACAGTATTAAAGGTCAGACGTGATATCTAGAAGTAATAAAAAAAAAAAAGATTTGTAGATTTTTATTTGGGGCAATGACCGTACATCACTAAGTATCAATTTAAAAATATATATTTTTGTGTTAAGTTTGCAGACGTGATAAGTATCGATAGGTAACTGAACACGATAAAACAAACTCAAACTCATAGCATTTATTTAAAATAAACCAATTACAGGCACTTTTGAAGGGGTCGGTCAGTCAGAAAGATGAAGGTAGGCGCCCATTCCAAAGCGTAGTAGGTCCCCTGTGTAGGTCTCTATGGAGAAGAACGGGCAAGAAACTCCACGGACACTCTTTTAAATCAAGATATTGTTACAAAATAATGGTTACATCATTCATGTTGAAATTATACATGTGAGAACGATGCAGAACGTTAAAAGCGTCCTAAAAACAAAAACAATTCAAATATTAAAAATAAATTAAAATAAGCCGTGGCCGCTAAGATATGACCAGCCTTCACTGACAGCGCCCGTTGACGAACCTGACGCATGGATTAGCTAAATGATCCAACACGGGCCACCATCAGCGAGACATTAGAGTGAGCATGACATACTCTCAGCCGCCAGGGCACATTCAAGTCAAATAAAGACAAACTCAGTAAATGGTAGATTTAGAGTAAAAAAAAAAACAGATTTCAAACTTTTTTTTTAGGGGTCAACCCCAAAAAAAATGTACGAATGTAAACTATATAATATATAAAAAAATATAACTAACCAACCATCCACGCTGCTGGGTAGGTGGTTGGTTAGTTATATTTTTTTACCTAACCAGCGGTTGTTGACCCATAAAAAACTTTTTTACAAAAAAATACAACCGTCTTCCAAAAACAGCACTACAAAGTGAAAAATAACTTTAATTTCGGAAGTCGGTGTCGGTGTTAAATGTATTTTCGTTTTTTGCCACCGACTTCCGAAATTAAAGTTATTTTTCACTTTGTAGTGCTGTTTTTGGAAGTCGGTTGTATTTTTTTGTAAAAAAGTTTTTATTTTTCACTTTTTAGTTATGTACCTACCCCACACTAATTCTAATACCACTATCTGCAAAACAAACTAGAACATCATCCATATAAAAGTAGGGAAAAAATACGTATTATTGAAGCTAACTCAAAAACTACCAAAGCAAAGTTAATCAATTTTATATGAGACCAACTGTGATGTATACCCTCTCGAATAAAACAAAAAAAAATCCAAATCGGTCCAGTCATTCGAGTAATCGGGGAACACACATAAAAAAAAAAAAGGTTCCCACGAATTGAGAACCTCCTCCTTTTTGAAGTCGGTTAAAAAAGAATAAGTATCAACTCTTGTTTTTGTTTGTGTTATCGTGTTTATGTGTGTAATTTAATTTGACCCTGAATAAATTAATGAATGAACTAATCAATAAAGATCTTACCTGTACTGGTCAAAAGTCCTTCACGTAGCCACGGAGACAAGAATGTGTAGGGGTGACTTTTATCTAAATATCGTGTTGACGACAAGATTACCTGAAAATAAAAACATTTTGCCAAACTAAGAAAAGGGACACTAATGTATTTATTCATTAGATTATGCAACACTCTCACGAGAATGAAAACAATTATGGGCCGAAGACATTGCCTTGTGGTACTCCAAAAGTACAATTATTTTTACAGAAAGATTATCATCATTTATAGTTTGTTTTGTGTCATTACTCTATACTGTTTCAATCAAGGTTAAATAAAGTAAAAATGAATCATCATCTCAATCAAAAGACTTCCACAACTGTACATAGCCCCCACCAAGCTCGACACCACAAAGGCTGATCCTAGGGTACCCGTATCCAGCAGATTCCCTTCACTTGAATACTTCTGGAGTATATTGGAATGAATTGTAACATTACGCCTTTGTACAGTATTTTTTAACTTCTACATAAGGGTTTTATAATTAAATAAATATATTTCATAGACATTGTAACTTATGCGTACCTCAATATCTTCAGGTTTATACAAATACACAGCCCGGTAGTTAAAAGCACATAATTTCCATATATTACCGAAGCTTTTGTGCCATTCTATATGGTAGGCGAACATTTGTACTGAAAAAAACAAGTATTTATTTTTTTTTTTTTATTTTTTTATTTTATTACAATGATTTACTTAGCTTATAATTAAAAATAAGCCCCACAAAACCATGTCAATAGTTTGACTGTGGGGGCTGGCGAGTCTATATTATTATTACTTAATATTATTAAAATCTTAAACTCTTTACTTTAGGACTTAGGTAGCACTGTAGTTAACGTTTCCAAATAATATCTTTTTAATTTATTTCTGAACCTGTTTGCATTGGCTTCGCTCCTTATGTCCGCCGGCAGGCTATTCAATAGGTATGGTATTCGTTTTTTTAAAGTTCTGTCACCATAATAATTGGTGACTCTGGGTACCTTGAATTTGCCGGCAGCCATAGATCGCGTATTATAAACATTGAGTACATGAGATAAGTTATGCTCTTGAGTGCCATGATGGTTTACTGCTAGAAGATATTTATGTTTATAGCTGATCGGTAGAATTTTACAAATTTTAAATAGCTTCCTATAATCTCCTTTACAATTGTTTTTCGTTTTTTGTGTAACAAGCAATTTCAAGAATCGAATTTGAAGAGCTTCTAATTTATTCAAGTTGGTTTTAAATGTTAGTCCATAGCTGTCAAGAGCATAACTCATAATTGAATCTACTAATGACATGTATATACATCTTAATATATTAGTGGTAACTTTAAAGCTTAGATGGTACATTTTACTTAACAATATTCTTAATTTACTACAAATGTATTCTATGTGTTGCGACCAAGAAAAGTTCTCATCTATTTTCATACCAAGGTAGGTTACACAGTTGACTCTTTCAATAGGTTCACATGTACAGCCCAGTAAATTATTATGATGGCATGTATAAGTATGAGCAAACAAAGGCGGAGTCGCACTATGAGGTCGTAGATATGGCGAATGTATTAGCAATAATTTAGTTTTAGCAGCGTTTAATATAATGCCGTTGTCGTGCGACCATTTAACAACAGAGTCTATATCTTTCTGAACTAGCTGGCTAACATCGTCTATGTTAGTTCCGGAGCAAAGTATGCACAAGTCGTCCGCAAACATATAAGCTGAACAATGCTGTAGCACTCGGCACAAGCTGTTAACATGCATAAGATAACAAATCGGTCCACATCCCGATCCCTGAGCCACCCCGTTCCGCACCTCAACTCTGTCACTAAGCGCGTCTCCCACCCTCACACGATAGGAACGCGTGGTGAGGTAATCACGGAACCATGGGTTCAGTGGTTCCCCCACCCCGCATTCCCCCATTGCGTTGAGGATGGTATCAAATTCCAAAGTGTCAAATGCTTTTTTATAGTCAAAAAATACTGCAATAACAAATTTTTTTTCATCTAGGTAACCGTTAATTTCGTCTGTGAATTTTGCTAGCAATGTATTTGTACTTTTTCCTTTTAAAAAACCATGTTGACATTCGCTAATAATGTTATTTTTTTGTAGATAGTTACTGATTTGGTTCACGATACATTTTTCTATAATTTTATCTATACTAGATAGAATTGATATTGGTCTGAAGTTTGATACATTTTTGCGATCACCTTTTTTGTGAATTGGGCGCACTATTGCCTCTTTAAGCTTGTTAGGAAATTTGCAGTTCTTGACAGTTAAGTTTATTAGTTTAGCTAAGACGGGGCTCACTCTATCAATAATTATTTTTAGGTCAGACATTCGCACTCGGTCGCTACCCGGTGATTTATTTATATTCATGCTTTTTATTATGTTTTTGACATAATTAGAGCTAACAGGTTGCCACCTCATGGATAAGTCCGTGGCTTTTACATAGGTCTGCCTGTCCATCCAAACATCGCAACACTTATGTTTTATATCTTCTATTTCTTTACTGAAGGTAGAAGCAAATTTGTTACTTATGTCTACAGTACTTCCTTGTCCAACCATGTTTGACAGAATTAATTCATCTACCGACTGTTTATTATTTCCCATCATAGTATTTATCTTTTCCCATATTTTTTTAATGTTATTATTACATTCTAATATACTAATCCTATCATAGATATTTTTACTTCTAATAATAGCTTTTTGACATTTATTTCTAAATTTGGTATATTTAAGTCTCTTTAGCATATTCTTTGGCTCATTACTCCATACCTCAAATAAATTATCTCTTTCTTTTATCATATACTTCATCTTATTATCAATCCATTTTTTGTTGTTCCTGTTACTAGTAGAAATACGTTTATTTACGTAACAGTCATCATAAATATCCACGAATATTTGTTTAAAAGCTTTATATAATTTGATTGGACATTCTATTGACATTAAATGGTCAAAATCAGTGGTTAGTAATTTTTCTCGAACTTTTCTATTGTCAAGGACGCGCTTAGTGGCCGCGAGTCGCGGCGGAGACGGTTGTGCATCGCATGGACTGTGAGTTCGCGTCGACTGCCCCGGCGGTGCGCGTCTCCACTGCACATTTGCCGAAACGAAGTAGTGATCTGAGGGCCAATTCTCGTAATTAAAAACGTTCAAATTCCAAGTCGCAATGTCAGCCAGCGACAATCAAATGTCAAAAATGTAGGCAAACTCTATACAATTTTGACAGATTGAGACTGAGATGAGATTGCGAACGTTGTTATAAAAATACGGGAATTGCCCCTCTGATATCTTTTGTTTTATTACAGCTGAATGTATGACAGAACTATTTGCCCGAATATAAATATGATCGAGACAAGATTGAACTAATTTTCCCGCAACAATTTCCTTTCTTGTAATGTCATTTATGCACTTTGTGAATCCATGTTCTGATAATAGATTTTCATACAATATTACAAATTTATCATGAGAATTTAACAAGTTTATGTTTATATCCCCGCAGAAAATGACTTTAGAATCTGCAGGTATTTTTTCAAGAAGGTTCCGAAACTCATCTATAAATTGACTTAATTTATTTTGTTTATTTAATCGAGGTGGTCTGTATGTTGCTATTAAATGTATTATCTCATTATTGAACTTAAGTGTTATGGAAACGCACTCCGCCGAACGCATTCCCGCGGACCGCGTCAACTCACACACACGCGCTCCCAGCCCCTCGCGCGTGTACACCAATACCCCTCCCCCGCTTCGGTCCACACGCGTATACGTGTTTACATTATAACCCTTTATTTGAAATAAAGACACTAATGAGTGGTTAATATTGGGTTCCGTTAATACTATTACATCAAATTTATTTATACATGAATCTATAGTTAAAAGTAGTTCACTAAAGTATTTTTTTAGAGAGCGAATATTTACATGCAAAATACATAATCCTTTATTGTATACAATCGAACTTATCCAATTACTTGTTGAGTTATCAAGCTCATTCCAAGGCATAGCACTAAGGAAAACTTATTTACAATAATATCAAGTAGGTTAAGAAACATGAAATGCATTAAATAGTGACCTTTTATGTTTTATTACAATTACTAGTTTCTGCCCGCGACTTCATTCACGTGGAAGTCGTAAGTCACCATCTGCCTAGCGTTTTCCTAACTATGTTGGGGTCGGCTTCCAATTTAACCAGATGCAGCTGAATACCAGTATGGAACATGCCTATGCATGGAACGACTGCCTATCTGACCTCCACAACCCAGTAACTGGGTAATACAATACCCCTTGGTAAGTCTGGTTGTCAGACTTTCGGGCTTCTGACGACCCGTAACGACTGTCAAAGATCCACGAATGACAGCCGGGACCAACGGCTTAACGTGCTTTCCGAGGCACGAAGGAGTCTCGGTATGTAAAGATGGTCACCCATCCACGGACCAACCTCGGCAAGCTTAGCTTAACCTGATGTAACGACCTGTGCTTCTGTTATTACTTAGCCACGAGCTCCTTCTCCTCCACGAGCAACATTAATAGTCACATAGATATTTATTTTTATTATAACCATAAATCACAGAAGAGGCCTAAACTTGTTTTCTGTGTACTTTATACGAACTATTATAGTATAAAAAAAAAAAAAAAAATTTGCCGTTTACACTGTCCTCTCATTGTGAGGAAATCCTATACAATGCGAGATCAGTTTATACTGGAATTGTATAGCTTGATCCGTAGCCGTGCGTTCATAGACCCACATTTAGCCAGTTATTTTTAAGCATATTTACATCTCCGCCTATCCCATCGGGGTATACATGCATGATTACAAAATTATAAGCGCGGTTCATGTTTAAGTATTAGGTACAAACACCGGACAATGGTACTTTTGTTTATAACCATAGAACTGAAACTACTCACTTTATCTCCTGCCTTGTCGGTGTCTGATAAATGATAACCTAGTGTTCAGGACCAGACAAGAACAAGGAACTATATATAGAACTAATTTAATGATTAAATTTTTGTGAAGATTCGCGATCGGGTCAAGTTGCACAGACATAATAATATATGATACTAGGTTTTGCCCGCGGCTTCGCCAGCGTATACGTCGGAACATATCCCACGGGAACATACTACCGGGTAATCCTTCGTTATTCCTTGTCTACATTATAAAGGGAACCTCTGTGCAAAATTTCAGCTTTCTAGGTTCAAGGGTTTGGCCTGGGCGTTGATGAGTCAGTCAGTCAGGACTTCTGTTTTTATTTATACATATAGATAGATAGGCGCCTGTTTATACCCGTTCCGTGTAACGATACTATTGTTTGATTGTTACTAATTGTCCATATTAACTCTATCCCGGGCACAAAAACGACAACACAAAACAACAACAACACAAAATTAGCAATAAAAAAAGATCGGCTTTGTAGACCTGACCTTTTTCTAAATCTTGATGAACCTGATCTACCATCTCCTTTTTACTACCGGACTTCCAGACGTAGGTACGCGGGTATCATCCGTACTTGGATATCCCGACAAATCGTACTCAGCGATTCTCCTCCACATTTTTACGGGCACAAGTTAAGTGTGGAACTCTCTGCCAGCGCCTCTGTTTCCTTCCACCCGTCTGCCTTTAAAGCACAAGTGAACAGGCATCTTCTCACGTTCGTTCTATCGTAGCTTCCATCGGTTTCCAGTCGAGATCTTGGTCAAGAGCAGACTCATTTAGAGGAGAAAAAAAAATTCATTCAATATCTACGCTGACATTGATCATTTGTTTAGTGACGTTTAATACACAGACCGTAGACGGATTGTTTTTGAAAAAGTTTTAATTTTTTTATCTTTTATTTTATACTCATCATCTGCCTAGCCTTTTCCCAACTATGTTGGGGTCGGCTTCCAGTCTAACCCGATGCAGCTGAATACCAGTATTTTATATGGAGCGACTACCTCCACAACCCAGTAACTGGGTAATACGATACCCCTTGGTAAGACTGGTTGTCAGACTTTCAGGATTCTGACGACCAGTGTTGCCGTTAGGATCATCTAGTTTGTGGCTACATCAAAGAAAAAAGTTGCTAGTTTTGTAACTAAGTAAATTACTTTCGAAATTCCGCTAAAATTGGCTAAAGTATTTTTGGCTTACTTTATCCTATTAATATTGTTAATATAGTTTTAATACAGGGTGTTTGGTAGATGGGTGCAAAGCCTGAAGGGGGTGATATCTTAGACCATTTAGAACTTATTAAGCTAAACTTGTCTTAGACGAAGTCTGTTCCTTGTGTTTTTTAAATTCTAAGGTTTTTAACAATAATACCCATTTTTTTTCAATAAATGGTTAATAATGTCCAGTAAAAGCTGTTATGTTATTATTTTTTATTTATTTTTTATTTATGTAATGTGTGATTACTCAAACAAAATTATTCCCAAGCATCTGTGTCATCAGAGAAACATTCTACGTAATATTCAAGTTTAAGAAACTTTTAAAAATCAAGAAAATGTTTTGTTTACGGCATAATAAAAAAATTGCCTCAGTTGTTCAAACCTTTTTGAAAACATGCTTGGTTAGTGCCCTTTCTTTTGAGGTACTATTTACGCAGATGTCTCATCAACTCTTGGAATTAGGATGTACAAAGCAAATTGAGTATGAAAATTGTTATTTTCGAACAGATCTATAAAACAACATTTTTGTTAAAATAATTTATTGTTCATGTTCAAAATATTGACCGCGGTTTCTTATACAAGCACGTGCCCGTCTTCTCACTTCTGCAGTCGTGATTTTTAATTTCATCTCCTGCTTCATGACTTGAAAAGCCGTTTGGATTCTTTCTATTAATTCTTCTCTAGTTGAAATTTCAACGTGCGTGTAGACGAGCTCCTTGGCCCGTCCCCAAACGAAAAAATCCACAGGAGTTAAATCGGGTGATCGAGGTGGCCAAGGGATGGGCCCGTCTCTGCCAATCCAGCTCTCTGGAAAACAATTATTTAAATGTTCTCTCACGTTTAGGGTCCAATGTGCTGGACAACCATCTTGTTGAAAAATCAGTGGTCTTCTCATTGCCAATATTGGTATTTCGGTCTCGTCCAGAAGCTCTGAGAGATAGTTTTGGAGGAATTCCAGGTAATTTTCTCCATTTAAATTATCTGGTAGGAAGTGGGGACCAATCAACGTTCGGCCGATTACTCCTGCCCACACGTTAACTGAAAATTTCCTTTGGAACGACACTTGCTTCTTCCAGTGTGGATTGCTCTCCTTGTCGGTCCATCGATGAAGATTATGAAAATTGGTAATTCCTTCTTTCGAAAATTTTGACTCATCGGTCCACAATATGGATTTTAAAAACCATGCATCTTCAATGTCACTATTTAGCAAAAAGCGACAGAACTGAATCCTTCGTGGGAGATCTTCATTTTCCAAACCTTGTACACCCGTGCCGTGGAAAGGATATTTGTTTTCTCGATGCATCGTATTCCACACCTTCCATACCGAAATGTTGAGGTTTCGAGCTACTACTCTGACGCTCGTAGTAGGATCTGCATCAAAAGCTGCAATAATGTCTTCCTCGATACTTGCGTGATGTCTTCCCGGGTTGAGTCCAGATTCCGCGTGATGGATTCCAACATCAGAAAGCCGACGAAATGTGTTGTAAAACACTCTGACATTAGGTAATCTGCGATTCGGATATCTCTCTTGGTACATCCGTCGCGCCAAAGATCCATTACCGTCAGCTCTGCCATACATGAAGACGATATCCGTAAATTCGACCTCAACTTGCTTTGTACATCCTAATTCAAAGAGTTGATGAGACATCTGCGTAAATAGTACCTCAAAAGAAAGGGACACAACTAAAAAGTGAAAAAAACTTTTTTACAAAAAAATACAACCGACTTCCAAAAACAACACTACAAAGTGAAAAATAACTTTTATTTCGAAAGTCGGTGTCTAGTTAAATGTATTTTCGTTTTTTGCCACCGACTTCCGAAATTAAAGTTATTTTTCACTTTGTAGTGTTGTTTTTGGAAGTCGGTTGTATTTTTTTGTAAAAAAGTTTTTTTCACTTTTTAGTTGTGTACCTACCCCACACAAATTCTAATACCACTATCTGCATAACAAACTAGAACATCATCCATATAAAAGTGTGTAAAAAGTACGTATTATTGAAGCTAACTCAAAAACTACCGAAGCAAAGTTAATCAATTTCATATGGGACCAACTGTGATGTATTACTGTGTTATTCTCGAGTAAAACAAAAAAAATCCAAATCGGTTCAGCCATCTTCGAGTAATCGGGGAACATACATAAAAAAAAAAAAAAAAAGGTTCCGACGAAATGAGAACCTCCTCCTTTTTGAAGTCGGTAAAAAAAAAAAAGGTTCCGACGAATTGAGAACCTCCTCCTTTTTAAAGTCGGTTAAAAA
Source organism: Cosmia pyralina (assembly GCA_946251885.1). Taxonomy (NCBI): domain Eukaryota; kingdom Metazoa; phylum Arthropoda; class Insecta; order Lepidoptera; family Noctuidae; genus Cosmia; species Cosmia pyralina. The sequence goes on from OX276346.1 coordinate 23,725,078, forward strand.
GACATAATTATTGCGGTAAATTTCAAAACCATAGAAGAAAATAAAATAAAAAATCACTTACCAGGAGTAATAAATATGTCGAATAAATTTCCAAATAAAAACATTTCCTTGGGCCCTTTAATTTTATAAATTAATCTGCCTCCATAGTTGTATCGGAAATACAAATGTAAGCCTGTGATTAAAATGACGAATAAAAGCAAAAGTAATAGAAACATTGTTAACATGCTGCTGTCCCGACAGTCGTGAAAATACTAATCGTAATTAGCAACGGTATTAGATTTATCAGTACCGCTTAGGGTGCGCGTACACAGGCGACTAAATTTTTACATTAACAACAACATTATTATTTTCCTTTATTTCATTTATATACATAACATTTACATTTTTTGATATTTTTTATTAAAACATAAAATAAAAAAAAAACATTTAAAAATATAAAAAATAGTAGCCCACCGATAGAGAGGAACCTCCTCACTATGCGTACCGTGTCCAGGAGTACTGCTTACTGAATCAAGCCCTTGACCCAGCTGCGCAATGTGAGCTTCCTGAGGTGTTGGTCCAGGCTCTCCGCTAATAGGCCATTAACCGTAACGTTTATCGGTACAATGCTAAATCAAGATACTAATAATAATAATAACAACATTTATTATTACGATTTTGGGCAATGTTGATCAAATAATTATGACGTCACGACAACAAGCAATTTACTGCAATGCTACAAGTTCTTTGTCTTCATTCTCTAGTTAATCTACCTAGCCTTTTCCCAACTACGCTGAGGCCGACCTCAACGTAGTTGGGAAAAGGCTAGGTAGATTAACTGCTCAGCTGCATCCGGTTAGACTGAAAGCCGACTTTCAGTCTAACCGGATGCAGCTGAACACCAGTATTTTATATGGAGCGACTGCCTATCACTGAACTCCACAACCCAATTACAGGGTAATACGATACCCCTTGGTAAGACTGGTTGTCAGACTTTCGAGCGTCTGACAACCCGTAAAACTGTCAAAGATCCACGAATGACAGCCGGGACCTACGGCTTAACGTGCTTTCCGAGGCACGGAGGATTTTCGGTATGTAAAGATGGTCACCCATCCACGGACCAACGCCGGCAAGCGTAGCTTAACCAGATGGATCGGCCCGTACGGCGGTTATTACTCAGCCACAAGCTCCTCCTTCATTCTCTAGTAATTGCTACAGTTCTAAAGATACCGCCGTATCTAAGAATAGAATATTATTAACTGTTACAAAAAAAAAGTATGTATCTCTTAAGGAATGACTTATGTATGAGCTATAAGGAATAACTTTAATTAAGTAGGCAATATATTTATCATAAAAACGTAACGTAATACTTATGGAGCAATCAGAAGTACCTATACCTAACGAAATATTATATCCAGGGAATCCTAGTTTTATGAGAGTATTTCTGGATGGTCTCGCGCGGTAAACGATATCTCTAAAGTTTTGTATGGGAGCTTTATATAAAACTGTTGTTGGAATCGTTACGAAATAAGCAACCACATTAAAATGGATTAGTTTTGATACAGTAAATGAATACAAAATCAGTCAAAATAACGTCGGGAGCCGATCGGACCACTGGGGCCCGATTCACAGACAGAACTATTTAACATCGGACCATCGTAGTCCGTCTCGCAGTTAGAAGGTTAAGTGAATATTAATGCTTAGTTCTTAAACAATAAAGTTTTTTTTTTTTTATTTTAGGAATTTAATAAAAATGCTCGACTGCCTCCGGCAACTGTTGTCGGGCAATTATTGCTGAAAAATTGCCTGTGTGAGCGCAGCTTTAGAGCCAATGCGCACTTGTGATTTTTAATCGGGCGATAGTTTGATCCTTCTAGGAATCAGTTTGAGGTTATATGGCAGTGCGACTATCGGTCGACTTAAAGTCACAAGTGCGCGCTGACCCTTAGGATGTAGATGCACAAAATTCATTGTTCGAATTCGTCACGTCGCACGTCTGTCAGAACTCGGTAGAATGCGCTCGACTTTACCTACCTCCTTATATTTTTGTGTTTCGTTAGCATTTTTTTTCCATTTTGTGTCAAGGCAATCTTTGTTTAATATATTACCTACAGTCTTATAGGCACAGAGAGTTTTGATAGTGTGTTCTTAATATGAAAAAAACCGGACAAGTGCGAGTAAGACTCGTGCCCTGGGGGTCCAGTAGATTCGGAGCAAATTGGCTGTGACAGAAGGACAGATAGACACATGAGTGTTCCTATAAGTGTCAGTGGGGTTCCGTTTTTTCTTCGGACGTACGGACTCTAAAAATAAGCGGTATTTATTCTATAATAGTAATTATGTACGAAAAAAAACTAGAGCGATCATTGTAATCTAATAGACGTAAAAATATCGCGGCGGGATTTTATCGCGCACTGGATTTTCAACTCTCGTTGTTGAGCCGTGCTTCGAGTAGCCAACAGAGTGCTTCCCAGCGCGTCGAAAAAGCACACAAGGCTCTCTTATCATAGTCATTATTAACCTTTGCTACTGCAATGCTACAACTTCTCTGTCTTCATTCTCTAGTCAATCTGCCTAGCCTTTTCCCAACTATGTTGGGGTCAGCTTCCAGTCTAACAGGATGCAGCTGAATACCAGTATTTTACATGGAGCGACTGCCTATCTGCTCTCTACAACCCAGTAACTGGGTAATACGATACCGCTTGGTAATACTGGTTGTCAGACTTTCGGGCTTCTGACGACCCGTAACGACTGTCAAAGATCCACGAATGACAGCCGGGACCAACGGCTTAACGTGCTTTCCGAGGTACGGAGGAGTCTTGGTATGTAAAGATGGCTACCCATCTACAGACCGACCCCGGCAAACGTAGCTTAACCTAATGGATCGATCCGTGCGGCTGTTATTACTTAGCCACGAGCTCCTCATGTGTTTATCGGTCACTAATTACCAGTCACCCTATTTATATAATATCCTAAATAATAGATACCTATGTAAATACTAAATATTTAAGCAACGAAAATAAATGAAGACTTAAAGATAGTAACAGTTACGAGAATAAGATCACAACGACAAGTAATGACTTATGATATGATGTATGATGGCTTTATATTTGTTTAGTTAATAACTTTCCTGTTTCTTCAATGTGTTTTGTTTTGAAAATATGCTTTAGTATTTTGGTATGTAGGTACTTCGTAGGTTTGTTTCCTCACAAAGGAGATGCATAGCATACATGCTTAAATGTATGTCATACCGAGCTTATCTCAGCGGCTTCGGCGGAGTCATTATAATGCTATTGCGTAATTTAAAATGTTCAATTAATTATAATATTAGGTCTTTAAATTGCCGTTCTGCAGTACTGGCCATTTCAAATCAAAATAATTTTTGTTTGGCTAAGAATTCTAATTTCAAATTAATTTTATTTTAAAAACATGGATTTTTTTTTCAAAAGCAGTCATTTGTTTATTGATTAGTGTTACATTTTCATCTCATTTCAATCTTTTTCGTCATCATGGATGGCAGCAACGCGGCACAAGCGGCACGCAACATCAACGACGTTTACGGAGCTAACACTACAAACCAACGCACCACTTGTTATTGGTTTGCTCGCTTCCGTTCTGGAAATTTCGACCTGAAAAATGGACCTCGCGGTCGTCCGAAGACTTTGGTCGACAATGACGAATTAAAGGCGATTGTGGAAGCTGATGATACACAATCTACGGCTGAATTAGCAGCAGCTTTCGACGCTAGCGTCAAAACAATATTGGTCCATTTGCGTCAAATTGGCAAGGTAAAAAAGCTTGACAAATGGGTGCCCCACGAACTCAATGATCGCCAGCGCGAAGTACGCGTCGAGACGTGCCTTGCACTGCTCAACAGACACACAAATGAAGGAATTCTGAACCGCATTGTTACCTGCGATGAAAAATGGATTCTGTTTGATAACCACAAGCGCTCAGCAAGTTGGTTGGATCCTGGTTCAGCACCTAAACAATGCCCTAAACGAAAACTTACCCCTAGAAAAGTGATGGTCACTGTTTGGTGGTCTAGCGCCGGTGTGATTCATCACAGCTTCTTACCAAACGGGGTGAGCATTACTTCAGATGTGTACTGTGAAGAACTGAACACAATGATGGAGAAGCTGGCACATCTCCAACCAGCATTGGTCAATCGCTCGTCTCCGCTGCTCCTGCACGACAACGCGCGACCTCATACTGCACAGCAGACGGTCTCCAAGTTGCAAGAACTGGGGTTGGAAGCTCTCCGTCATCCGCCCTACTCACCAGACCTTGCGCCTACAGACTACTACTTTTTCCAGAATTTGGATAACTTCTTGGCGGGAAAAAAGTTCAATACCCGAGAGGCAGTACAAAATGCCTTTGAAGAATTTGTTGCCTCCCGTCCAGCTGATTTCTTTAAGAAGGGCATCAATAAACTGCCACTGCGTTGGCAAAGATGCATTGATTGCATGGGTGATTACTTCGATTAATACAAATAAAAAATGCATGAAATAAATTCGTTTAAATTTTTTCATACAAAACGGCAATTTCATAGGTAAAGACCTGTAATAGACAGCCTTTGTGCTGCTGTAAAATGTGTGTTATAGGTAAATGTAATATTTGCTACTGATGGAAAAGTGTCTACCTAAAAGATAAGAGATAAAATTATGTATGGGAGCTACATCTGCCAACAAACTGCTGTGCAGTTTGGCAGAGGTAAAACTTTGTGTAATGAGATGCCACTATTAAACGCTTTTTTTTACACATTCAGGCGTACGCTGCCGTACGTAGCACAAATAGCTAGTATTCAATAAACGAGAAGAAAAATGTTAAACAAAAAGCAACAAAAATTAATAAAATTTATTTACAAAACTACAATTTTCCTGATTCTATCATTTCTTTAATGCGATACTTCTGTATCTTGCCGGAGGCAGTCTTCGGAAACTCGTCAATGACCTTCAAAACTCTGGGGATCTTGAACCGGGCGATGTGACCGTCGCAGTGACGCCTGACCTCATCCAAGGACACGGAGACACCTTCACGGACTCGCAACACTGCACACAGCTCTTCGCCTAATCTCTCATCGGCTACTCCAACCACCTGATTCGAAAAAAATATTGTTAATTTCAAATACAGGATAAGTACGTATTAGTTATCGTTACTTACAAGATTAAGGCGAGTAGTGCCACCAACTAGCGCCACCATTGAGAAAAAAATCATGTCTGGATTTATGGAACATTTTTAGTCACATGTAAAATACTGGTGTATTTTACATGGAGCGACTGCCTATCTGACCTCCACAACCCAGTAACTGGGTAATACGATACCCCTTGGTAAGGCTGTTTGTCAGACTTTCGGGCTTCTGACGACCCGTAACGACTGTCAAAGATCCACGAATGACAACCGGGACCAACGGCGTAACGTGCGTTCCTAGGCACGGAGGAGTCTCGGTATGTTAAGATGGTCACCCATCCACGGACCGACTCCGGCAAGCGAAGCTTAACCTGATGGATCGACCCGTGCGGCTGTTATTATTTAGCCACGATCTCCTCTAGGTATAATTAAATATAGGCACTTAAGTAAATACAAATAAAAAGCCTTATAATCCTAAATTATATAAAATAAAAGTTCTTAATTCTCCAGAGTAACATTATTTAAGGACCCATCGACGGGTATGTGCCTCCTCCAGTAATTTCAACTTCGAGGTACAGTTATGGCCTGATGCCTATTAATGTTCCCACTGCTGGCAGACGGGCCTCCTCTCTGTGAGATATCGCTGCACTACATCGAATTAGTATGTACTCCTTGCACTTACTATTTCCATGTATCAGCCATAAAAAACGATTCAATTATTTTCTTACTTGACAATCCTCAATATCAGGATGTGTGATTATCAAGTCTTCGATCTCTTTCGGAGCAATATTCTCCCCTCCTCTAACGATGATGTCCTTTAGTCTCCCCACAACGCGCCCGTATCCATCTTCACTTATCGTGAACTTGTCTCTAAAATGAATAATAATTAATGTATTACTAACCCTTTAGAAGTTCAAGTACTTATCTACCTGTACGGGAATATCTTGACAATAATAAATTATCATATAAACATAATGTGAGAAGTCGCAAACCATTGTGCAGTTTTAAAAACTCGGGTCAAAAGAAAAATTTACATAAATTGAAAAATTCGCAAAAAAAATATGTATATTCAAGCTGGTAATAAACAAGGCATAAAATAATAAAATTAAAGGATATGCACATCAAGCGTAAACCATCGTAACACTATATGATGAATTACCTCGTCTTTATATATCAAAATCAACTGTCGAATAATGTACGCGCATCACTTCAGAACGGCTGCACCTACTTATTTGGCTAATTCTTTTTTTGTTGTGTTTGTGATTGTCAGGACAAGGTTTGTATGACAGAAAATGTTTGAAAAATTGTACGTAAAAGTGAGAAAAATCTCCTTATAAAAATGTGAGTACAACAATGTATGTAATACAGAAGACATTAGGGAATTTTGAATTTTGACAGAATTGACACATTGAGGTTTATTTGTTCAGATTCTTACATTGTTTTATTTGATAGACACGTATAAAATAATAATTTGTTGTTATTGGTTGTTTTGTTGCACCCTAATTGCGTAACACACTATCGATCGGAATCTGAATCATTTTGAAGCAAACTGCTAATCCATTGCTTCATATGTTCGAAAAAATTGTCTGCTCAACATCGTAAATAACGCAATGAATGTTGTGGAACTGTCAAAATGAAACCGATTTCGACTGATAGTTAGTTACGCAATTAGGGTGCTGGTCTACTATTTTTAAAAATACCAGCAATCCAGCAATAGTAGTTTATAGAACTCAGAGTGTTAACTAAATTGCCTTTAGTCTTGGTTTATTTAACTGTTAAGAAAATGCCACTAGCGAGGCGTCAAAATATCGGAAAGAAAAATTAGAAAAGTTGCCGGGAAAACGGGAAAATTCGGGAAAACTGAAAGTCATTTTTAATACGAATTTTGTATGAATTAGGTATTGAAATTTGGACAGGACAACGTCTGTCGGGTCAACTAGTTAATTAATAATAATGTAAGTAAATGCCAACATAAAATAATAGGTCAAAGAACCATAATTTTTTGTTGATTGACAACCTTACATACTGATTGCATAAAACTAAGGGAGAGTTGGCCCTCAGTTGCCATGAGCCTCCGTTCCATCAAACAAGCGGTCTGAAAGCGCATCCTACTAGCAAGCATGAAAGGAAAAGCAAGTTGCTATAGGGGGAATTTTCATTTCGCAGCCTGTAGTGGATCGACGTTTCCCAATTGGAAAAGACAGTGGGAAAATGTGGTTCAAATGTCCACCACTGACGGACAAAGCCCCATTCATTTTGGCCAATGTCCTTTTCTGTAGCAATCCAGAGTTAGGATTTGGGCCCAGTTAATGGCAGTATGTGGGACTTAACTGGCAAATTGTGGGTGTACTTTATGTACACTTCTGCCCTATTCATTATAAGATTGCAGTCGTAATTCAAAGACTTACAAGAAGCCTTACCCAGTCTTCAACCAGCCGTCTTCGCTGAGGGTCTGCTTGGTCTTCTCAGGGTCGTTCCAGTAGCCGATCATGTTGTTATAGCCGCGCACCACCAGCTCGCCGGGACTGCCGAACGGTACCATATCGCCGTTCTCATCTACTACCTGAGAAAAAGAGAACACAATAATTATTCTAATAAACAAGGTGTAACTTATAATAACGCACAACTTCTTATGGGGTCATTGTACTCATAGAACAGCTGATTTTTTTCCGCGATTTCAAGTTTGGTCCCATGGTAAAAGTTGTTCGTAATGATGAGTACAATGACCCCTTAATAAGTTGTGCGTTATTTCAGTTGCACGTTGTATACGATATCATAAATAAAAAGAGAAGTCTTGACTGATTGACTCATCAACCCCCAACCCAAACTCTTGAATCTAGAAAGCTGAAATTTGGCACAGGGGTTCCCTTGTAGACAAGGAATAAATCCTTATTCTTCCCGGTAATACGTTCCCGTGGGATATTTTCCGATATGCATACACGCGTGCGCAGCAGGCAAAAGCTAGTAATAATATTTTACAATTTCTTCTTCTTGTATCAGCACGAAAGAAGCATGCCGTAGTCAATATTAAACAGTCAGCATACTCGTATTAAAAGAATAGCGTCTCTGATGCGCCGCATACGGGGCAGCCCCAACAGCGTCCTGCAGCTTATTGCAGGGAGAATGGATGTGGATTGCTCCTTCATGCAGCATTGGACAACACTACATCTGCGAGTAGTGCGGTCCTGAATCCTGATTCAATGTTTTTATTGTTTTGTGTCTATGTCTGTTTCTTGTGTTCGTATTATATTGTTTTAATGTATGGATGTTTACAATAACTGTGATGTGCTTGTAATCTATCTGAAATAAAAATGAATTGAATTATCAGGGCATTTTGCTCAGACTGCGCCGAACGGATATTTAAGTATCGCAATTCATGTGATCATGTCATATCGTCAGGAATTTCTCGCTACTAGCCCGGAATCTGGACTTGAGCCAGATGATTATGATGATTATTATTATTGATGTTGATGTCAATAGTCTTAGAAGGGTAAAAGTCACCCAAAGGACATTGGAGAGGGCTATGCTTGGAGTTTCCCTACGTGGTCGAATGAGAAATGAAGAAATCCGCAGGAGAACCAAGATTCACGCGCCATCAGAATAATATCGCTTAACGGAAATATTTCACAAGATAAATAGTGTACAAATACTTAAAAGATTTATCACTCAAATTATTGCATTCTAACTTATTGTATTCTATTAGGAAATAAGTGGAAAATAATTTGTTTGAATTAATAGCTATCAAATATCCTGAAATCTATAAGAAATGATTTGGATATGTAATAACAAATCGTTTCTGTAATGGTAAAATGGCGTCCATTTGTTATCCAGCACAAATTCTCCGCAAACTCTCTTGAAAAGTTATTTACTGTACAGTGGTGCTACTAAAGTCTATGTAACAGCTTGTAGCATTATGCTGACTAGTCAAATAATTTGAATTATCTTTCTGCCTGTGTACTCGTGTAAAGAGAGCAATACTTGAGAGCAATACAGAAGCTTTTCAGGGATAAAAAAAATCTTGACAGAAACCATTTGATTATGTGTTAACGGCTCTCAAGATGCCCTTGCAGGCCCAGAAGATCATAATATGATTGAAGTTTTTTTGGCTTTTATTACTTAGCCGATTCTGAATCCTGTTGCAGCCACCCATTTTGTAATGTAAGAGATAAGATGAGTAAGAGATTCGTAACCTTGATCAACATCTTTGTTTTGTCATAAACTAGCTGAGCCGCCAGACGTTATCCTGTCAAAATTTCAATTTCTTTTTTTTTTTCTTAACCACCCCAAGAAAGAGGAGAATGAAACAAAAAGAAATATTCAAATCGGTCAAGCCGTTCTCAAGTTATGGTGTGACCAAGGGAAAAAGGGATTTATTTTTATAGTACTAACGGACCCGACAGACGTTGTCCTGTTTGAACGATCCTAGAACCCGACTGCAGCGCCATCTACCGGGTCCGATTGTGTTTTCAAATCATCCAGGAACCCACTGAAATTACACACAAAATTTCATCTAAATCGGCCCAGCCGATTAGGAGGAGTTAGGTGACTAACACACGTACAGTAGAATTATAAATATTAAGATAAGATGATTTGCAAAGCGAAATCGATGAGCGCTCCACTGATTACATCATTATATAAATACCGCATAAATGCGGCCGTTAATAGTTTTATGATGCGTTTTATAGCAAAATCAATCAAGTTAATTGAAGTTATTAGTTAGCTTATTATTTCCATAACTATATTTTTTACATTAGTAACAAGACTGACGCACACTGCACACGCTGACTGACGCGGACTGACTACGATTTTAAACGGCATACAACCGCATAATCTATTGTCACCATTAGCTGGCTTGAAATAAGGTTGATAATTGAAAATAATATTTGTGTTGCTGAGATGTGACTAAGCTGCGAATGTGCATTTATTTTCCGGGTTTTCTTTAGATTATTCAGAATATACACAATAAATTGTCCGGTTAAAGTTTAAAAAAAAAAGCTAATTCTATTATATAAAAAAAAAAAAGAATGTCGTTATCGCTGAAAATACAGAGATGTTCGACACCAAAGTTTATTTTTGCGAAGCAACTTCCAAATTTTTTATTGGGAATATCAAACTATTTTTTTACTATTCTATTCTGTAATTTTTTTTCTTTAAACCCTTCTCTGTCCACTGTATTTTTAGCGTCGGATAGTTTCATTACGTTGCGTCATACTCGACAATCCAAGAAACCAATTTTTGTGAATACTAGCTGGCCCGACAGACGTTGTCCTGCCTTAGCTATGAATATTCTAATGTAAACGCGTGAAGTTAAAATGTTTTTTCTGAAATTTTCCAATTTTCTGCGAAATCTTCTTAATTTTTTCTTTCATAAAAACCTTCTCCTGACAATCATAAACACAACAAAAAAAGAATTAGCGAAAGTGTTCCATCCGTTCACGCGTGATGCGATGACCAAGGGAAATAGGGATTCATTTTTATATAATATTATATAGATTGAGCTAATACCGCGCCTTATACCCGTTATCTGCATAAAAACTGTACCTACATTGATAGCAAATAAAATATTTCAAAATTTTTACGCAAAGATAGGTTGGTCTGTGACCTTCAACCCAAAAATTATCTATCTAAAATTATAATTTACTCTCGAAAAGATAAATAATTGATATAACTGTTTTGTAGTTTATATTTTACTAGCGACCCGGCCCTGCTTCGCACGGTTTTTACGACAAAACGTGAAGGTTTCTATATTATAAATAAGTTAAATATTAATTTATTATACATATAAACCTTTCTGAATAAATTCTCTACACGATAGTGAAAACCGCATCAAAATCCGTTGCGTAGTTTAGACGAACAACGTGGCCACACAAACACGAAAAGCGACTTTAATAAGTATAGATTTTTAAAAGTTGTTCATAATGATGAGTACAATGACCCCTAAATTTCGGTTTAAAGAAATTTATTTCTCATAAGAACTTACAGTTCACTTATAATGAGATACAAAGTAGTAAGTGTGATGATACATTACAATACAATTCCTCCAGAGTACCTATTGGAAGTTATAGTGTACGTACATGCTTCTTAAGCTTATTCTTAAATGAATTCATGTTATCGCACTCTTTAATATCGTCCGGCAATCCATTGTACAGCTGTGCTCCTTCAAATAATATGGTCTTTCTACCGTAATTAGTGCGTACGCTGGTGACTTCAAGTTTGTTTCTATATCTATTTCTCAGGCTATATGACATTGTTTTTTTCTTTAGAGTTTGTATTGAGTTTGTAGTTATGTTTTTAATAAGAATGCAAATTTCGTGTATGAATAGAAAGATAGACCTTATAAATAAATAACTGACAAAAGTTTTCATTGTCTCTATATCTCGAGATATTAGAGAAATAAAAAAAAAAAACAGGAAAACAAAATTCAAAGACTAGTGATATCTACACGCGCTGAGCCCGCTTGGTTGATTATGGCCTACCTCCTTTCACATATGAGAGGACTGAGTCCCAGCAACAGATAAGCGTGGTTCCAGCCTTGGGATCATTATAGGGCCTAGATAATTTATCCCTTGGTCTAGATTCTAAGCTGATAATTAATATTAAATTATTAATTATTAATTAATTAATTATTAAAAATTTGCATGGACAATATATATATTAATCATCAGCATGTGTATATGTATGGAAAAAAAAATATATAAAAAATGGATGGATTCACGTAGATTTTAAGATTAGAGTAAGTGTCCGAGAGAGGAGTTTATGATTGTACCATAGATTTAAAAAAAACACAAATAAAATACAACAATAAAAAAAAGGCGCGGACCACCAAGTCCGCGGTAGTCGTACTCATATAAAAAAAATATATTAAATTATCATAAAATATAATCCGCTGATGGATGCGTGAAGCTGCACAGAACCGGAGGGAGGCCTGTGTCCAGCAGTGGACGTCTTTCGGTTGAAATGATGATGATGAATATAAATTTTAATTTCTTTACTTTTTTGTTTTTGTTTGTTACCCGTTTATTTACGTTAGTCTGTTTTAGTTTAGTTTAGTATATTAAATTGCAAGGCAGCAAGATATTGTAATCAATGCTATGTACGCCATAATTATCATGTAACATTAGTTCTTTAGTTAAAAAAATATTTTCTAGCATAAGTTTAATTTCTGTAATGTGGCTGTGCTTTTTTATAATAAAAACTAAGTATAAAGTAACCGATTTTTCGTATACTTAAAAGTCGTTAAACAGCATAGAATATAACGTCACGGGGTAACGTCAGGCCAAGCGCACTAAGCATTTTAGGTATGAAGCTACAAGTAGGTACGCGGCGGGCTCGACTTGTCGACGCTAATATTCAGTGTGGGCTGCCAGCTGCCACGCACCGGCCCGGCTCCCACATTAGTTGCATACTCGATGACGCGCCGCGTCGTAAATGAAGGCAATCTTAACGAGTCAGAAGGTATAAGTGCTATGCGATTGAAAGAGAGGCATCATCTAGGTGAATATAACTGTAGGCAATTAACGCTGTTCGACCTGAATTGCACTTTATTGTGTCGTTGCAAGAGTCGCTATTTATTTAAATGATTTGAGATGAGATGAGAGAATCTTCTGTACTTGCACTATTACGATTGTATTCTGTGGTAACGTTAAAATGCGCCATCAAAGCAAAAAAAAAAGACTGCGACATAATTAGCAATTTAGCCTATTCAAAAGCATTGGTTCAAAAACAAAAAACAAAAGAGGAGCTCGTGGCTAAGTAATAACAGCCGCACGGGTCGATCCATCAGGTTAAGCTACGCTTGCCGGGGTTGGTCCGTGGATGGGTGACCATCTTTACATACCGAGACTCCTCCGTGCCTCGGAAAGCACGTTAAGCCGTTGGTCCCGACTGTCATTCGTTGATCTTTGACAGTCGTTACGGGTCGTCAGAAGCCCGAAAGTCTGACAATCAGTCTTACCAAGGGGTATCGTATTACCCAGTTAATGGGTTGTAGAGGTCAGATAGGCAGTCGCTCCATGTAAAATAATGGTATTCAGCTGCATCCGGTTAGACTGGAAGCCGACCCCAACATAGTTGGGAAAAGGCTAGGCAGATTGATTTTGGGTTCAAAAACAAAACACAGTGTATCATTAAAGTTAAAATTGAAAAATAATGCATAATGCATAATTGCATAATTTTGCATGACACCGATTTTAGCAGTTTTAGAATTCAATGAGTCACTTCACCTTTGTATTGTTTATTGTATGCACATAATGTTGATGGCAATGTCATTTGTGTTATTATATTGTAGGTACCTACTTGTTAAATCTTTTTGCATAAACACGTAAAAACATTAATCACTAAAAATAAAAGTATCGATAAAGGCAACCGTACATGGAGAGATTAATTTGCACAGACAAACCCGCGCTGGACTGGTATGTCCATACAATCAATCTGCCTAGCCTTTTTCCAACTGTGTTGGGGTCAGCTTCCAGTCTAACCGGATGCAGCTGAATACCAGTATTTTCTATGGAGCGACTGCCTGTCTGACCTCCAACACCCAATTACTGGGTAATACGATATCCCTTGGTAAGACTGTTTGTCAGACTTTCGGGCTTCTGACGATCCGTAACGACTGTCAAAGATCCACGAATGACAGCCGGGACCAACGGCTTAACGTGCTTTCCGAGGCACGGAGGAGTCTTGGTATGAAAAGATGGTCACCCAAGACCAACCCCGGCAAGCGTAGCTTGACCTGATGTATCGACCCGTACGGCTGTTATTACTCAGCCACGAGCTCCTCAAGTAAAAGTAAAACCAACAAATACCAATCAAATAATATTGGCACAAAAAAAACATCTTTCGTCCATCTTCTCACAGAATCTCAAACATTTCGATGAGGTTAGAGACGAATCCGAAGGCCATGCTGTACTATCGTCACCTATAATGATCTCCTCTAACTAAACGATTGGTTTTCGTTTCGAGGAAAACAAAAACATCTCATATACTCGTAAAGGGGAAAGGGAAGGGGAAAACTACTTATTACTTATTAAACAAGCAAAAGTATTGTTCCAGAAGTCCAGACAAAAATACATTTTTACGAAGGACCTACCTACGTAGTAAGTACTTAAGTAAAAAACAGGTAATTTTACGTTTTTTCAAAGTGGTTGCCATAGTAAAAGTTGCATAAACATTTGGGTCGAGTAGGTATTGAAGTTTAGTACCTATGGTACAGCTGATAACTTTTTCCCGATTACAATATTGGTCCCGTTAGTAAAATTGTTCTGTTTGATGGTACTACGACACATTTCTGATACTCGCTGTAATGACGAGTGACGATGACTTTCTCTCTCAGGAAGGATGCTTATGAGTTTAACGTGAGCCGGTCGGTATACAAATAATATAAATGAAGGTACCTTAGTCTCCACGTGGTCCTGTATGTAGCCAACGGTCTCCGCCACTACGTCAATGCTATCCCCAGGAATGCTCTGGAATATACATGCTGTTGTCTCTGTCATTCCGTATAGACCCTGAAAAAGAAGGTAAAAATGATACATTTCGTAGTAACAAGCTGATAGAATATGCTTTATTGTACACACGGCTACACATCAAGCTATAAATTTCCAGTATAAGCTGATTTCTCATTGTATAGGATTTCCGTACAATAAGAGTTCAGCTTATACTGGAAATCTATAGCTTGATATGTAGCCGTGTTTACACCAAAATATTGTACATCGGTCATCAATTTATACAAGAACTTGTAGATGCGATACAATCCTAGAGTCCAACTATCATACTGGCTGCAATCTCGACATCATAGCGATCGCTTTACGTCCAAATTCGGTAGCAAAGTCCTAATGGGGTCCCTAGACGGTCAAAATTGCTTGACAAACACGTGATTTTTTCGTGCTTGTTAAGCAATTTTGACCATCTAGGGACCCCATTAGGACTTTGCAACTGAATTTGGTCGTAAAGGGGTCGCTATCTATGTTGAGACTGCTGGGCCTGAACACCAGTCACCACAAGGCTGCTTAGCAACATAAACAAGGTATGGTATCCGCTACATTATTGAAACGATTTAAAAATGGCGGCCAAATATAAGAGCTTAACATGCCCTTCCCCTTGAACATAATAATAATAGATACAGTACGATACAACTTAGATGTAGCATCGGCAAAATTCGTAAAACCGATTACTATCCGAACTGAGTGCGCCTTCAACGTCTCGAATCTTTATTACTGCTTTAGGCGAAAATGATCTTTACGCATACGCAATAACTTGTAAAGTCATATAACCAAATACATTCGTAAAATTGAAATTAATGAATGCAAATTTTCAAATCTATGCTTCATATAATTTGTGTCGTACTGTACTTCGAAGTCCAATCCCCATCAGCAAAGATATCTACCTAACAAGGCGTAAATTTATCATCTATATATAAAAATCAATTGCTGTTCGTTTGTCTCGCTAAAGCTCGAGAACGGCTGAGCCGATTTGATTTTTTTTTAAATTTATTCTCCTCTTTACTGAGGTGGTTTAAAAGAAAAAAAAAAAATAGGAAAAAAAAAAGAAATTGAAATTTTGACAGGACGACGTCTGGCGGGTCTGCTAGTAAGAAATAAAATGTAGTTTCTAACCTTAACAGCTTCCGTCTTAAGATACTTCTCCATGTCTCTGATGAGTTGTGGACTGCATGGTGCGCCGGCGGCCAGTGCTATCCTCAACTTGGATGGGACGTCACCCATCGTTTTGATTTTCGCCAGCATGTCCAGGAACATGGTCGGGGTTCCAGTTATCACTGAGCATCTGGAAAGTTTTTGTTAACAAATTGGCGAGTTTATTATGCCACTTATTTAGTACCTAGTCCTCTGTGTAAATTATTTCATCACCACTGCTCCCAAAACGGTGAAGGAAAACATCGTGACGAAACCGGCATGTCCTAGAACCAAAAATTCGAAGACATGTGACACCCGCCAATCTGCACTGGGCCCGCGTGGTGGATTACGCCCACTCCCTCTCACAGAGAGGAGGCCAGTGTCCCAGAAGCGGGAACATTATAGACTGATTAGGCTATGCTGCTTATGTTAAGTGATGGAGCTCGACCGGGAAAGACAGCGGTGCTGCTGTGTTCCAGTTTGACGGATATGGGTGTCAGTATTAATACAGGCATATCAGAAAGATCAGCTTATAAAAAAACCTTGCTTTTTTCTTTTTCTGGTGTGCATGGCAACCCACTAGCGATCCCACTGGTATTTCACATGTTTATCTATACAGGGTGTACCAGAAAGGTGTGGTCAAATTTAAGGGTGTAGATCGAAATCACACTGAACTACTTTCTCCATGGGATCAACATCATAATCGCGAAAAAATTATAAACTTTCCCATAAAAAATTCAACACCTACTCGACCCAAATATATGGGTCGTCTGATTGATTTTTCGCGATTACGATGTTGGTTCCATAGAGAAAGTTGTTCAGTTTGATGGGTGTTCCTTATGCGAATAGGCGGCGATAACCAGTATCACTTACTTCAAGATAACGACTGCAGGTTGAAAGACTGGCCATGGCCTAACACGTTGCTGAAACAACTGATTCTTCCTACATAAGCTAACACTGCCACTTCAACTTCATCATGCAAAAGCAGTTCTTTCAAATCATTCAAATAGACAGTAAAAAAATGTATGTTAATTAAATCTCCACAAATTACATTCTTATAATACTTGACATATTCAGTAAAAAAAACAACAAAATAATACAACAACAAAAAACAAATAAAACAAGACCCAAGGCTGGCTTTTACCTTGGCCAGAGGTTTAGCATTGCCATATAACGTGGCAATGCCGCCCGTATCTTGGGTACCTTACCAGTCGACAGCGATGCGGTGGAATTTTTTGTCACCATATTTTTGTTTTTTAATCGTTTTAGTTAGGTTATGTTATACTCTTATTAATTATGTATTAGGTTGGGGAAAAAGTCTTTTCGCATTATAGTATGTATGAACTTAAAATAAAATATCTTTGGCTATACTATTTGTATCTGGCTGGTTTTGGTATCATTGAAAGTTTAAATTTTAAAGAACATACAACATACAATTCCAAACATACAACATATAATTCCAAATTCAAATTAGGAAAATGTGTGATTGAATTAGGAAAATGTGTCATTTGTTTTTCGTACTGTCAAGATAAGTGAATCTAATGAAGAAATTCGATACATTTTCAAATTTTACTACAAAAAAGGTAAAAATGCAACGCAAGCCGCGAAAAAAATTTGCGATGTTTATGGACCCAGTGCAGTGTCTATGAGAGTAGCACAAATTTGGTTTAAGCGTTTTCAATCCAGAAATTTTGATGTCAAAGATGCACGTCGCTCTGGTCGCCCTATTACGGATAAAATAGATGCCATTTTTGAAAAAGTGGAGCAAGATTGGCATATCAGTAGTTACAACGTAGCTGAAAAACTGGGAATTGACCACAAAACAGTTTTGGCGCATTTGAGAAAACTGGGTACACAAAAAAGCTCGATATTTGGGTACCTCACGAGCTCACTGAAAGAAACCTCATGAACCGTGTACTCATTTGTGATTCTTTATTACGACGTAATGAAACCGAACCATTTTTGAAGAAGCTGATAACTGGTGATAAAAAGTGGATCACGTACGACAAGAACGTGCGAAAAAGGTCGTGGTCAAAGGCCGGTCAGGCTTCACAGACTGTGGCGAAACCCGGGTTAACTCGCAACAAGGTGATGCTGTGTGTGTGGTGGGATTGGAAGGGCATTATTCATTATGAGCTGTTACGACCAGGCAGGACCATCGATTCTGAACTCTACTGCGAACAACTGATGAGATTAAAGCAAGAAGCTGAGAGAAAGCGGCCGGAATTAATCAACAAAAGGGGTGTGGTTTTTCATCATGATAACGCTAGACCTCACACATCTTTAGCCACTCAGCAAAAATTAAGAGAGTTTGGCTGGGAGGTGTTAATGCATCCGCCGTATAGTTCTGACCTTGCACCTTCAGATTTCCACCTGTTTCGGTCTTTTCAGAATTCTTTAGACAGTGTCAGGTTAACATCACGAGAGGACTACCAAAACCACTTGTCGCGGTATTTTGATCAGAAGTCCCAAAATTTCTATAGCAATGAGATCATGTCCCTACCTACAAGATGGCAAAAAGTTATCGAACAAAATGGTACCTACATACTTTAGATAAATGTAAATAATGTATATTAAAAAATGTTTTGAATTTTCTTAAAAAATGCGAAGAAACTTTTTCCCCAACCTATTATAAATAAACAAGCTTACTTTTCAGAAAACAAAGTTTTGATGTTATCATCGACATTATAGGTGGGACCTGCTAACACCAAGCTGCTGCCATGTCTCATGCCACCCAGGAATGTGACAATAGAACCAAGAGCGTGGAACAGCGGCACCTGGAAGCAAATAAGAACAATATACCAGTAACGCATTGAGGAAAATAGGTTCCATATACACTGACATACACTATTTGAAGCTAAAAAAATAGGGTTTTCGCTATAGATTTTGAAATAATTGTATTTTTGTTTTTTGATGGCGTACTAAAAGCAAGATTACATATTTTGTTTATTTATTTATTTAAAAAAGGTACACCAACAGATTTGTATGTGATTTATTTATTTGTCAATTTTATTTTAGATCTTTAAAAAACTAAGTCATTTAGAGTTCTAAAACAAAATTTGTAATCTAGCCTAGTCTATCCACTATAAGAGACAGTCATTAGTTTACTATCAGTTCATAGAAATATTTTGTATACACGCCGGTTTTTGGTGGCTAGACGCCCCGTCGCGCGCCGACAAAAAATGTATGGGGACAATCGAGACAATCCTGACGATGTCAAGTCGCCAATAAGACGGTTGCTTATGTCATCCGCTTTCTTCGATTCGTCGGTATAATTATAGTGTTTTTTCTTATAAATATGTACTTTTTATTATTTTCTTATTTTACATGCGTTCGCTGTCATACTTCAATGTTATTTCGTGGACAATAGTGTGGGTTATACGTTTTTTTCGATTGTATAATAACTACTTTGTTAATGCTGTAATGTATAACTGTTTTTTGTCCCAAATAAATAAAATAAAATAAATGTCGCAAATGTAATGTAATGTATGTAATGTGTGTTGTAATGTTCCATGACTTGCTAGTCACCTACCTATACCTACGTATAAGTATACAATACCAATTCTTCGTACGCACGGCTACAGATCAAGCTATACATTTCCAGTATAAGCTGATCTCGCATTGTAAATGATTTCCTTACTATGAGAGGTCAGTGTAAACTGGAATTATATAGCTTGAAATGTAGCCGTGTGTACCCGTTAATTTGTATCAGATCCGCACGGAAAATTATAAACAGTGTGTATGGTTGAGTAGAGGTTGATGAGAGTTATCAAAAGTTTCTAATTGGAACGATTCGTAATTAAATAATAGTAGGTAGCATTGGTAGTACTAATTTTAAAAATGCCAATTGTACCTTAACACAAATTTTGTGATGTCCCTCGTGTAATGTGTTTCTCTTGCCTACGAAGTATGTGTTGTTCACGACACCAAGATGAGAGTCTAAAGCTGCTTTTGGGTCCCCTGAAATTAAAATAATGGAATTTTTATAAGATTTCAAGCAGATAGCATTTTTGTTTGTCATTAAAATGCTTATACAAGATGTACCAGAAAGTGTGGTGGGGAGAATTTAAGGCAGTGGTACAGACCATCAATTTGAACAACTTTCTCCATGGGACCAAAATCGTAATCGCGAAAAAATAATCAGATGTCCTACATTTGGGTCGAGTAGGTATCAAAGTTTTGTATGGGATAGTTGGTATTTTTTTCGCGATTACGATGTTGGTCCCATGGAGAAAATTGTTCAGTTTGATGATCTGTACCACATCCTTTTTGACCACACGTTTCTGGTACAGCCGTTTACAATAAAATACACAACTATGTAAATTTTAATACTAAATTAATTGACTAGGTAACTAACAGTATACTAAAATCAGTGTGTGCACCACACGATAGAAATGAAAACTTATTACTGGAGCCGAGTATACGCGATTTCGTGCCGAGCATACCCGATTCAACGTCACCGACCTGAGCTTGACGGTTCAAGAAGGTGCACCTAAAGAAGTTTTCACTTCAATAAGTACAAAAACCAAAGGACACTTAGGCGTCGAAGTACTCTTCCGCATCGCATTTATCCAGAAACGTGCCCACGTGAACATTGCCACGTAGAATGGCAATGCTAATTCTTTGGCAAAAGAACGAGCCATCCCTGTGGTCACGTGAAATTTCGACCAGTCGTTGAGCAAATTCCTTAAAAAGGAATCGCGCTCTCGGGGCTCTATGACCCGAGTGTTTCGACACCAAACGGCTCCAATGCATACAGTATTTGCGCCGCTTGAGGGCCAGCCACACCAGAGGCCTACCCACCTTCCATGGCAACAAGGTCTTGCCATCTGGTCTCTTCCCATCGTCACGTACAAACCATTTGATTCTAATACCGCTGGTACGACGGCGGCGGTGACAAGGGCTCGACGAATAATAGCATCGATGATGGCGTGCCGTGCTATGCGACCTGTGCTCCTGCAGCAGGATAGGCCATGGTGCCCGAGACTGTTGACAACTTCACCACAGTGACACCGATGTGGAGCAAGACAAAGTTCGCCCAAGCAGAGACACATAGCGAGCCGAAACGGTCAGTCATCAATCGTAGTGCCTATAGTGGATGACGGGATCGCCTTAAGCCACAAATCTGACTTCAAGTCTCCCACAGCTAGCAGACGAGCACGCTCAACAGTATTAGGTGATGTCTTTACGTATAGTACTTACTGCAGAGCAGCACGTCCCATCGTCTCTGGAAGGGCGGATTGTCAAGAAAATCCGTCCCGGGACAAACCGTTATCCAAGCGTTCAACGCATCGGTAAAACACGGTACCTCTAAGTCAACCAGTAAAGAAGATAAAATGTTCATGGTTAATTTATCAGTAGGTACTGTGGACCAAGGAGAGGACTAATAATTGAAAATGTAAGCTTATAATTGAAATTTTGCGCAATTTTGCCTTTTTAGTTATTCTCCAAGCTAGATTTTTAAACAGAGAGATGGAATAGAATACCAAGAATCAAAAACTGTACTTATTGAAGACAAGGTTGTACCGCTGCCTACAAATAAATAGCGATAAGGACAATACCTCCGTGTTTGCCAGCTTATCTATGTTGTAATTGGTCGAAAAATTGCGTATTGGTAGACCAAGGCACTGTCATAGTAAGTACCTCTGGACCCTCACCAGTGGTACCCGAAGTGAAGTGGATGAGGCAACCGTCGTCCGATTTGACCTCACTGCCATACTGAGAGATCTGGCTGCCTGTTCCATTGATAAGCGAATCGTAGGGAATTGCACCCCTGTTGACAAAGATAATGAATTAACAGAATGTCTAAAACAAATCGACTGTTCCGCCGCTGTTTACTGCTTTTGAGCTCTGCGTTGTCAAGTCAAATATTAGAGATCTTTCAATAGGCATTGTGTATTTTTCTTATACAGAACTAAGCATTAAGATTATTGTTGATGGGCAACTGCATAAAGTGCATTAAAAACATAATAATCCAAGAAGATGCGAGTTTTGCCGAAAGACTGCTTCTTCTGGTCACAGATATCAGTATTAGTAATTTGCTGTTTGTAACACCACTTCTTCTTCCCAACATAAAGAAGGGGAAGTGGTGAAAAGTGGATATTTTGGGGGTCACTTTTTAGCTTTTGACCGTCTTTTGAAGGAGGAAAAGCAACCTTGTGCACTTACGCCAGTTTCTCTTTTTCAGTAGTAATAATAGAGCTCAAAGTAGGAAATTCTTTAGACTTCCACGATCCTGGTTTGCTGTTCTGTAGTTCTGGTATCATCTGTGACAGTTTATCGTAATAATCCCGGTTCGACAATCTGTTGCCTATCAACAGGCTCTTCATACCAGTCTTTTTTATGCAGAAACTTAGCTCACTCTTCTCGTAGACTGGATTTATTAGGACCTGAAACACCATATTATTTAAAATTTAGTTTAGTGCAAAGGGAAGCTGGCTGATAATCGATTGGCTTGCATGTAATCAGACTTAGCCATCACGCGCCTTGAGCATGCGTGACGGATACCTATACAGGATGGCAGGGACATCGGTGCATAACCATGGATTCAGTAGGTACATCATTCTGAACACACTGCGTTAACATTTTTCGTTGGTAAAAAAAAAACTGCTGTTTAAATGTATGGAACAGCTGTTTTATTTTTAATAACCAACAAACAAAAATAACGCAGGGGTTCCACAATCAAGTACTGAATCCATGGTAACAGGTTGCGCGTCGATGTCCCTGCCACCCTGTATATAGAAGAGGCAATTGCTCGCAATTACAAGCTATAATTTACCTTACGTAAAGTTATACGTTATAATACGAACGGCAGGGTTCTTGCTCGTTCGTCGTCATAAGAATTTACGCGTTGGAATAACAACTACAACTTTGAGTTTGACTTTACTTAACTTTTCACAGACAATTCAAAGAATCTCTCAATAGTTTAATGTGAATAAATTTATTGAGCTTGAGTCAATTTGTGAACCAGCACTCTAATGGCGTACTCGTAACACACAATCAATCAGATTCTGAATCATTTTGAAGCTTATTGCTAATCCATTGCATAATATGTTCGAAAAATTTGTTTGTTCAACAACGTAAACAACGCAATTAATGTTGTTGAACTGTCAAAATGAAACCGATTCCTACTGTGTGTTACAGTACGCCACAACTTAGATGTAGCCCAGATTATGGCACAGATTTGAAAATTTACATTTATTCATTTCAATTTTACGAATGTATTTGGTTCTATGACTTTACAAGTTATTGCATTTGCGTAAAGATCATTTTCGCCTAAAGCAGTAATAAAGATTGGTGATTTTGAAGGCTTACTCAGTTCGGATCGTGGTCGGTTTTACGAATTTTGCCGATGCTACATCAATGTTGTGTCGTATACTACGCAATTACCCCGCAGTTTGTGAATAATTTAACAAACACTTACAGATATTAATCCTGCTCTAGCAGCAGCAACTACAGCAACGATCCATGCCGCACTGTTGTGTGACCACACTCCTATGGTGTCGCCTTTTTGCAAACCCTGGGCGCGGAGAGCACAACCTAGGGAGTCTGCCTGAAAGGAATCCAAAGAAATAATTAGATATTTAAGAACTTGAACTTGGTTTTTATGTAAATTATCCCACAGAATCCCAAACCATCCCATTATCCCATTGTCCAGAGGCCATAGCACGAATGCGCGACGTATACGTAACTCTAAATTCGATCGATTTTAGAAACGAAAATACAACAATATATCCAATAATCAGGAATCCTCTCTGTGAGAGGACCCACGCGGGCCCAGTGCGGGTTGGTAGATGTCACATGACTTCGAATTTTTGGTTCTAGGACATGCCGGTTTCCTCACGATGTTTTCCTTCATCGTTTTGAGAGCAGTGGTGATGAAATAGATTACAGAAAGTTTACTTTAGGCCCTTTAGCGCCTATCAGGGTCCGAATCTATCCTATAGCATTTTGGTTTACTTTTGCGATCCCATGGATTCTAGATATGAATCTCGGACGAAAATCGGACAAACTGGATGAATAAGACGGAAAATAGTGCCAAAAAAAGCTTTGTTCAGTTACATACATATTATATTTTGTGTGAAACGAGACTTTTCAATTTACATTACTTGCGTCTACTCCGCGCCTTTGTGCAAGACCCAAAAAATCACCAAAGTTAGGAATTTGTTATGATGTACATGTAAACGTTTGTTTATTACTTTTACGTGCAAGTTACATCATTCAAAAGAGATTTGTCATACAGTTAGATGTTTGTTTATTGCTATTATAGTGACTACAAAAATATTCATCTATATTTAGCCATGTGACAAAACGGTTTTAGATGTATCCAATGACCTTCGTTCTAGCATAATTTGGCCATTTGTTGTGAAACGAAAATAATAATTTACATGTACTTACATGAAGATTTTTAACGATTGTGGTCACTATTGAAAACTGTTAAGTAGAATAGAACCTCTTTGACACTCGTTTTTCTGTATATATAATGCTGGGACACCTTTTAAACAGCGGGATTTTGTCGTGTGATCCCAGCATCCATCGCGGCAGAAAAACGTACAGGATATATTCCGTGATTGTAATCTTGCGATCCCGACAGTTTCGAAACTGTTACTAAGCGCCTAGATTGCGATCCCCGACAGTATCGAAACTGTTACTAAGCGCCTAGATTGCGATCCCCGACAGTATCGAAACTGTTACTAAGCGCCTTGATTGCAATCCCCGACTGTATCGAAACTATTACTAAGCGTCTATATTGCGATCCCCGACCGTATCGAAACTGTTACAAAGCGTCTAGATTGCGATATCCGACAGTATCGCAACTGTTACTAAGCGCCTAGATTGCGATCCCCGACAGTTTCGAAACTTTAAATAAACGCCTCGATTGAGATCCCGACAGTAGAAACTGTCACTAATCGCCTCGATTGCGGACCTAGACAAGGGGCAATCGCTTTCAAAGCGTTTCGTATTTCTAATTAACATTGATTCTTTTGGCAATTAACTTTTCCAACATCGCTATCGCTGTTATGCCGGGTACAGATTGGTGAAACGTAACTTGAAATGTAACATATTATGTTGAAACAAATTCGCCTAGATGGTTAATTGGACGGCTAATTTGTGTTACCATTTCACGTTACGTTTCACCAATGTGTACCCGGCATTAGAATGTAACTTACTCTAGGCCCTCTGGTGAAAGTTCAATACAGTTTTATTTATTTTATACAAGATGTAATTTAAAAAATTAGCTCTTCCCAACAGTTTGATTGTTTGAAATGTAGGGTAAAGCTAATTTTTTTTTCGCGATTCCTGGTTTGGTCCAATAGTAAAATTTGTTCATAACTATTAGTACAATGACCCCCTAAGAGGTTGTCACTTATTTAAATTACACTTTGTATAAATAACTGGACTCTCTGGATTGATCTCGATCTCGCCTGGTGAAAAGGAGGTCTATGATGGAACGAGCATACCCACAAATGCCTGTTCACATATAAAGGTGTGAGGAACAGGGTGTTAAGTTCACTCATCCTCCATAGAAAAGGGAGAATGCTCCGACCAGACGGGTGTGTCTGGTGGGCAACTGCCCGACGGTTGATGTCGGGACGTTGTACATGTGCTAGTCGCGCGGTAAACTCTCATTGCGTGATGCAGGATTTTGCGTGACGACACATCGCCACACACACATCAAATCGCGGTCAAAACAAAGTAGGCAACCTAGTATTGTATAATGTAAATGTACCTGATTCAATAAATCTGCGTAACAAATAGTGATGTTTTCAAACGGAGATCTGACGGCGATCCTGTCTGGGTACTTGTCCACTGTCTGCGCGATGACATCACCAAGTGTGTCAAGTGACAGGGGTTCGGATCCCGGGTTGTGCAAGTAGCTTTGACCAGCTGCCGTCTGAAGTTGGTGACTCCATCTGAAAACAGTTTTGGAGTCCAAGTTAAAAATAGTGGCATAGATGTGGCAGTGAAATGGTTAAGAAGGAATAAAACAGAAAGGTGATGCGGTTATTTAAGGTGGTAAGTAAGGTGTGGTTAGACGGTAAGTATGTGTACGAGGATTTTAGGAATTTCTCTGTAGCGCCTAGAATCTATGTGGATGTTAATGACAATTAACACACCCTTTCACATAGGACTGAAACATAACTGACGAAACGTGGGTGTACTGTAATACATCTCAAACTCAAACTCAAAGCATTTATTTCAAATAAACCAATTACAGTCACTTTTGAATTGTCAATGGGTTGGTCAGAAAGATGAAGCTAGTTGCCCATTCCAAAGCGTAGTAGGTCCCTATGGAGAAGAACGGGCAAGAAACTCCACGGACACTCTTTTAAATCAAAATATTTTTACATAATATTGGTTACATCGTTCATGTTGAAAATATACATGTGAGAACAATGTAGAAAGACGTGCACGTTAAAAAGCGTCCGTAATAAGAAGATAAAAACTAAAACAACTAAATTAAAAATAAGCCATGGCAGCTAAGAGACGACCAGTCCCAACTGACGGCGCCCGTTCACGAACATGACGCATCGATCAGCACCAATTAGCTCAACCATTTTGAAGGGAACTTAGTGATCCAACACACACGCCACCACCAGCGAGACATTTGAGTGAGCATGACATACTCTCAACCGCCAGGGCACATTCAAGTCAGTGAAAGACGCACCCAGTAAAAGGCAGCTTAATAGTAGCTACATACTGCTCACACATGTGCTATGCAATTTCTCTACCTACCTGTTTGGGGAATATACTCGTAAGAAGGTGCTATAAAATATCTGCCACGGCTTCAATGGGATAGTAAGTATTGCGTAATAGTGAAGAAATTTCGAACCCCGGAATAGTTCAATCAATTTGAGAAAATAAATAAATAATATAAATATTTATTTTATTCTGCGTAACGTGGTTCACAAACAACGTGCGGTGTGTCGCTTCGTCAATGATTACAATTGTTACTTACCTTTTTCTAACTGTTCTTTGAATTAACTTATTACTATGTCACCCTAATTGCGTAGCACACTATCGATCGGAATCTGAATCATTTTGAAACAAATTGCTAATCCAATGCTTCATATGTTCGAAAAATTTGTCTGCTCGACAACGCAAATAACGCAATGAATGTTGTTGAACTGTCAAAATGAAACCAACTCCGATTGTGTGATGTGTTACGCAATTAGGGTGCAGGACGGTTTCATACAAATAAAACAACCAAATTTATACCTACGCATTTTTTTATTTGAAAAAAATTTATGACACAACAGTACACAGACAGACAGAGACAGACACACAGACAGACAGACAAACTCGGGGAATTCATATAATCTTTGAACTTCATTACAAAATTGATGTGTTCACGTGTCATTTGAGTGAATTCGCAAGGACACTGTTATTTATTTTGTGTTATAAATTATAATATAGATTAATATAGGTGGTAGGTATGTTTTTTGTGTTGTATTGTGTTAAAGTTAGTATTATGTTACAAGTGTTTTTTTGTTATATTATATTTAAATTTTAAATAAGTTAGTATAAGTAGTTTTGTAAATGACCGCACTGTCGCATTGGGTACATACACCTGTAATGATAGTGTAAGGGAGATTTGAATAAATAAATAAATAATAAAAAAAGCTAGTAAAATAGAGAGAGATAGAGAGAGAGGGAGAGAGTAGAGTAGAGTAAAATAGTGCAGATAAATTATTGATCCTAATCAATAATTTATCTACACTATTTTACTCTATATGCACAATACTGTCTCCCATTGCAGCCATGGCAGATATTTTTATAGCACCTATACATGCGTGATGCTAGTGTCAAATAAATAATCTTAGGGCGCGCGCTATGATCGCGCAGAGAGCGCGCTTACTAGCTTTTTTGAATCCATGGGAAACATAAAAAACAGTGTTATAAATATCTGAAACAAAGATTGAACTTATTTATGGATTTGGCGGACATGCAATCGCTTTTAATAACCCAATTGGATTAACTTTACTAGATAGAAAAAAATCCCGTAGTTACCACTTTTCTAATGTTTAATCAGTCTCATAGCTACAAAACAGTCATAAATGTTTTTCTTATTATTTTATTTAAATGAAAAGGTAGTAAGATACAATTCGCGGAGTGTGTCTTGATAAAAAATGATTACTATATTTAAATACCTACCAAATGCGTGAGTTAACCACTCGCGACTTCGGTCGATCTGCTCGATCGGCTCGAGCGCCACCGGAACATAGCGCCATAAGGCCTCTGCCTCGAATTTCGCGGGCAGCGGGGCGGCGGCGGCGGCGGCGCGTCTCGCATTGTCCCGCCCCGCTACCGCGCCGCTGTTTTGGAGGTCCGGTCCATTTGTTTTTACGCATAAAATCCTGCCGCTCCCGCTCCGCCGCCGCTGCCGCCCCGCTGCCCGCAAAATTCGAGGCAGAGGCCTAACTAACAGTGTTGGCAGCGGCTAATAAGCGGTCATGTAAAAGACGAAAATGAACTTTACTGTAATGATAATAAGTTTTTAATTTAAATCAGATAATGGATAATTTTTAGTATCACCGATAAGAGATACAGATACAAATATTTATCTCACGTAAATACAGCAAAACGATAGTAATATTCAAGAATGTCGGGCTGGGTTTTTGATAGTTTTGTAATTATTAGTATTATCTGATTTTATCTGATTAGACCGTAAATATTACGTTAGCCTTTTTTACGACTGATATTTAGGCAAAATCTAGTAACTACTTTCAAAATTATCTAGCTTGCCTGATGCCACCGATATGCATAGAGAAATCTGGATGTGTTGTTGAGCAAGCTGGTGTACACTATGGCGACACTTATATTATGTACAGAGGCCAGCACATCAAGCTACCCCTATCTGTCAAACTTCTTTGATAGATTTTCAACTTTACCACAAAGAGATAAGGTTCATATTCAATTGGGAAAATTTGACAGATTGGAGTAACTTGATGTGCTAGCCTCTGTACCATTGTAGTACAGACGCCAGCACATCAAGCCACCCGAAACTGTAAAATTTTCCCAATCAACCTCGAATCTAATGCTTTAGTGATAAAGATGAAAATCTATTAGAGAAATTTGACAGATTGTAATAGCTTGACGTGCTGGCGTCTGTACATACAGTCGAACAAGCTATTTGATAAACAGGCAAAAACATTCATCTTTTTATTACACTGCCACTGCCAGTACCTACACATAATTATTTATTGTGTGCGTACTAATATTTAAGCTTATGGCATAGGTGAGGTGAGAATGATGTAAAAGAATATTAACTACTCAGCACACTTATGTTCTAAAGTAGTAGCAAGTTAGCTGCCTGTATAATAGTTTGGCCGACTGTACGTCCAATGTACTATTGAAACCACAGAACGGATAACGTTATCTACTGTTCTGTGATTGAAACCGCACTAGCCCACTACTAGGTTCTATGGGCCAAAGTTCTGCATGATCACCTCAAAGGCGATAATCGCATGCACGGCTCACGACTCGATCGCACTATGTTCGTTTGTCACTAGCTGCGCTCTCGCAGGAATATTTTCTTAAGTGAGCATGCTTAAGTTTTGTCCGTAGTACAGCTGAAATGACGCGCCCTACTACCGTATTTACCGTAGTATAAAAGCGTAAGTAGTGCGCCCCACTACTAGTAGAATCAGTAGTATCCGCCGTCCGCGACATGCCCTCACTGAACCCGATGACCCTATCACCCTCCTCCAGGAAAGTAGTAGGGACACTAGCACAGTCCAACACAAACACAGATCTACATTCCGGCCTCGCCGCCGAGGCCCACCGCGTTTAAGACCATCTAACGTAAATGTAAATTCATGTCCCTTGATCGGTTTAATCGAGCCAGCTGGTGGCGTAGCTGAGCCTGTAGCTTTAAACTCCCCTGATAATAATAATTCCCCTAACTTGATCCAGCCTATTGCTTTGCCTTGTATATCATTGGTCAATGACAACGACTCCCTAAGCCGAGGTCCGTACCCCACAGGGGGTGCCCTTAGTGCGCAGTCGTTTAGTTTATAATTTAGTTAGTATTTATGCCCCTGGCTGGAGGCTTTTGAGCTCGCTTAAAGGCACCAACAGGAAAGTCCGGTTAAGTAGTCGGGACCTCTCATGGTCACACTACGAGATGCCATTTCAAAAAAAAAAAAAAAAAAAAAACCCCACTACTTCATATCATTTCTACCTTGCTTCCTGTACAGCCATGATTTATTCTGAAATGGATTTTACCCATACGAGAGAAGAAGACGAAGGAAGAATAGAATAGAATACTTTTTATTATCCACACCATTGAAATTACAGTTATGAATGTTGAAATTTTACATAGGGTGACACAATGGGCGGTCTTATCGCTAAAAGCGATCTTTTACAGACCACCTTTGGATGGAGTATGGGGACAAGGAGAGGCAGTTCTGTAGGTAGTCCGTGGTGTAACATATGTATGTACAACATATACATACATTAATAAAGACTGCCCATCATCTCTTCTCTATAAATAGAGAAGAGATGATGGGCAGTCTTTATTAGAAGAGAACAGAGAAATAAATATGTTGTCATAGTGTACTGTGCTTAAAGGGGCTCATGGCTGAGTATTAACAGCCGCACGCACCTACGCTTGCCGCGGTTGGTCCGTGGATGGGTGACCATCTATAAATTCCGAGAGCCGTGTCTCGGAAAGCACGCTCCCAGCTGTCATTCGTGGATCTTTGACAGTCGTTACGGGAAATCCGAAATTATGACAACCAGTCTTATCGTATATTACCCAGTACCTGGGTTGTGGAGGTCAAAATAGGCAGTCGGTCTATATAAAATAACTACTGGTATTCAGCTGCATCCAGTTAGACTGGAAGCCGACCCCAACATAGTTGGGAAAAAGCTAGGCAGATGATGAATCTACTGTGCTTAGGTACATTATTCAAGATTGCCAATACCCTTGTCGTGAAGATCCCTGACAGAAGCAGCCAATCTTAAACTATGGGGTAGCCATGAATTATTATGGAATTCAACGAAAAAAGTGCAGAATTTCAGTAGTCCAAGTGAACTGCTGAAATTCTGCACTTCTTTGAAGTCCTATAATTAATCTCAAACATTGTTTTCCTACCGCATTACCAGTTTGTTTGTTGACTGCAAATACGAGATAGTAATTAGACATTACCTACTGCTTGCTCTCCTGGCGCTGGCGCTGTCTTACTGGACAAACAAGTTTAGTAGATTAGCTACTGCAGTTGTGTCACGTGCTGGATTACGAATTGAATAAAATTGTATTAACTATTTCATAATAACAGTTTGTTTATATATAGCACATAATACCAGTAAACAAACGAAGCTAACAACCGTGGAGTTTCTCGCTGGCTCTTCTCCATACGAAACGACCAATTGGAACCGTGCACCTAGCTTCTGACGTGTCATAAGTGCCCATGTAGGATTATGTCAAATAAAATATTTTGATTTGATTTGAACTATTGTATGTATGTATGTTCGTATACTATGTATGTTTGTCCATGCATTTCTCCGAAATTATTAATCGGAACGTAATCATTCTTTTTTATTGGCTGACATTTACTTCAACTTATAACATTGCAAGTTTCATCAGAATCGATTCAGTAGTTTTCAAGATATGGGCTAATACGTGTAAGTGTGACGGCTTGGCTTATTGATATGAACTACGGGTGTGGTGTCAAAGGGCAAACGTCTCAAAACATTGGTCAAGTTCTAGTGCAATAATGTCAACAAAACTATTAATTATTTATTGCAAACAAGTATTCCAGACACACAGAGAGAGTTACATAGAGCTAAAAATTACGAAAATTAAATCGACTTTAAAAATAAACTAACTCAAAATTAAAGTTATTTCATAATTTTGAGTTACGTTCTTTTTGAAGACGATATAATTTTTTTAAATTACTTTTTTTTGTAGGAGTGTAAAAAAGACAAAACTTTTATTTTTTCGTGCAAATGTGAATTTTGTGCTGTTTATTATTACGGTACTGTGATCGGTTAAAGTTACGTCCTTCCGGAAGTACCTTTTATCCTGCTGGCAGGACTCCGGGCGATCATCATTAACGTGCTTACAGAGGCAAAGTCAAAGTAATTTATTTCAAATAGGCACTTTTGAACGTCAAAATTTACAAAAAAATGCGGCCAAGTGCGTGCCGGTCTACGCGCAGTAATAGGGTTCCGTAGTTGCACAATAATGCGGAAGAAGAGGAAGAGAAGAATTGGGCTTTTTGTTGTTACATGATAAGTATTTGACTATTAGTCGTAAACTTGAAAGCCTACTTAGCTGTGTGACTATCACTACCGAGAATTTTTTCACCCATCCAAAACTCTGTTTAGCTGACAGGGGGGGGGGGGGAGACACTTTAACAAAAATTTGCACTTTAAAGCTTAATATTTCAGAAACGAATCCCTAAATCGAAAAATTGTTTTCACAAACCCGCAATATTTTTGAAAGACCCATCCAACAACACCCCACGCTATAGGGTAGATGAGAAAAAAAAACATCCCCACTTTACGTGTTCAGAAGGTACCCATAAAAATTTTTTTCATGATTTTATTTTATCTCTGTCGGCGTGATAAATATGTATATCTATGCCAAAATATAGCTTTCTAGTACTAAGAGTCTCTGAGCTAAGGTGCGGACGGACAGACGGACGGACACAGCAAAACTATAAAGGTTCCTTGTTAACTTCCGGAACCCTAAAAATAGAATTGACCCTAGTGCATACAAGGATAACCTACACAATACCTTAGACTGGTTTTAATCTTATTCCTACGCCCTGTACTTCTAATTGTTTAATAAATCAATAGTCAGTAAAAAGCTATATTGAACCTTATGTTGCAGAAGTAAGGTTGCATATAGTGTATTTTGTGAAAGGAAAAATGGCAAAGAACCGCGCTATTTTCCTTGGTAGTATAGGTATATAGTAGGTATGCTGCTTGGGATTATAATTATGCTGTGTCAGTACAATTTTCTTTAATTATAAAAGATAGGAGGTATGAAGTACCTACCAACTACGACTAGGTACTCGTACCTACCTTCCTCAATCAATCTGCCTAGCCTTTTACCAACTATGTTGGGGTCGGCTTCCAGTCTAACCGTATGCAGCTGAATACCTGTATTTTACATGGAGCTACGGCCTATCTGACCTCCACAACCCAGTGTAACATGATACCCCTTGGGAAGACTGGTTGTCAGTCCTTTAGGCTTCTGACTACCCGTAACGACTGTCAAAGTTCTACGATTGGCAGCCGGGACCAACATCCTTTACGAGGCATGGAGGGGTCTCGATATGTAATGGGTGGTCACCTATCCACAAACCGACCGCAGCAAGCATAGCTTAACCCTTCAGTCGACTCACGATGTTTTCCTTTATCATTTACTGTAACTGTAAAACCAGAGACAGGTACCAGATTTTAAAATAGAAAAAAGTTTGAATTATTATTTCTGCCAGATGGGTAAACCCTTCTCCCAATGCTTACCTACTATTACGCATGTTTGGTCAATTGGGCATATCATACATACCATAAGTTCAGATTATACCTACCTACTTACGAGGGGAAATCAAAAAGTAGTGAGAACGACATACTCCTTGGTAAGAAAAAAAATAAATACTGGCAGGCATAGCTCAGATACATATTTGTAATATTAATAAAGTAAAAAATCTTCAATTCTCTTTTGTTTTTTTCTGAATGTGGTCATTTGTTTGCTTCGTGTCGAAACGTGTTCTCGAAAATGGAGAAAAACGAAGTGCGAGCCGTTATTAAATACCTGTGTTTAAAAAAGTTAACGACGCAAGAGATTCATTGCGATTTGGAGGCAACATTAGGAGAGTCTGCTCCGCCTTATTCCACTGTCGCAAGGTGGGCTTCTCAATTTCGAATAGGGAGAACGAGCACGGATGACGTACATCGTTGCGGCCGTCCATCGACGTCAGTCACCCAAGAAAATGTTGCGAAAGTCGAGAAAATTGTATTGAGCGATCGAAGAGTTACCATCCGATACGTAATTCAAGAAAAGGGCATTTCATATGGAAGTATTCAATCCATATTGAAACAATCTTTGAATATGAGAAAAGTCTCGGCAAGATGGGTGCCGAGAATGTTAACCGACAGTCAGAAACAAAATCGACTTGACATTTCGAAGATATTGTTGGACAAGTTTCAAGAAGATTCTGAAAACTTTTTGTCTCGTTTCGTAACAATGGACGAAACATGGGTCCAACATTTTTATCCCGAGACAAAACAGCAATCTTCGCAATGGAAACGGCCATCATCACCGACCCCGAAGAAGTTTCGTGCCGTGGCATCGGCTGGCAAGGTTATGTCCTCAATATTTTGGGACTCAGAAGGGATATTGTTGATTGATTACCTGGAGCGTGGAACCACTATTACAGGCCAATACTATGCAGCTTTAATTCCTAAGTTGAGGAATGCCATCAAAGAGAAAAGGAGAGGGAAACTTTGAAGGGGCGTGCTGTTTCATCACGACAACGCACCCGCGCACAGGTCGGCAGTTGTGATGGCTGCCATTCAGCAAGCTGGCTTCGAATTGGTTGACCACCCCCCTTATTCACCAGATCTGGCGCCTAGCGATTTTTATCTGTTCCCCAAATTGAAAGAATACTTAAGGGGAAACAGGTACGAAGACGATAACGAGGTGATGGATGCCGTGGAGAGCTTTTTGCAGGACCAAGACAAAACTTTTTTTTTTAAAGGGATTGAAGTCTTAGAAAAGCGCTGGACTCCGTGTGTAGAGAGACTCGGAGACTATGTAGAAAAATAAATTATTAAGTTATCAATAGTCATTATAATCTCATTCTCACTACTTTTTGATCCCCCCTCGTATAAAACTATTTAAGTAAGTAAAGAAGAATATAATAACAATAAAAGATTCATTTTTTTCCTTCAAGAGTCATTGTGTTTTTTCGTCTTTATATAATTTGTAAACGTCTTTCTTATAGTAGTAACAGCACAATATATATGTATTTATTAAGAAACAATCAGTGGATGGTACTTCTCCGACAAATTCATTATTCAGTGTTTTTTTGTAAAAAGAAAACTGACTAAAAATATTGAAGTGTTAAAGTAAACAATTTAATCATTGTCAGTTTAATTTATGGGATTCAAAATTTAATGTCAACTAAAAATTAATGATGAATTATTATTTAGTGATGTCGCAAAATTAACATAATATTATTATCATACGCAAAACATGTCAACCATTACTCAAAGCCGCTTACGCCGTAGACAACTATACCATACGCCAGATAACCGTGCAATAAAAGTCATTAACCCCACTTGTAAAAAAAGTTCTCGAAACTTAAATGCAAACAAAAAACATACCGCGTGCACGCGTCAAGGACGCCTTAAGAGGGGATAAGCCGCGATACGTTTGTTTTCGTATCGTTTTGAAATATTGGAATACATTGGCAGAGGAGGTCAACGACTTTTATAGCACGGTTATCTGGCGGAAGGTATAATGCGTTTAGCCCTAAACGTATTTAAAACATCGTTCTGTTTCCGTCAATCTATTAAAGATGAAAACAGAATTATGTTTGTCAAATGATTTTTGTTCTGAAGTGGGCTACTCGCGGCGCAGTACCCCCACCCCTCACCCCCGCGGTCAGATGAATTTGTTACCGCGCAGATACAGTACGCAGAAAACTTTATGAGCCCTCTGAAGTTGCACGCGAGTGGTTGCAAAGTAGGTATATTAATAGCTAATTATTACTTTAAGTTACAATACAAATCCGAAGGATGTTAAGGTACAGTCAGCAACAAAAGTCTATAACACTTGCAGTTTTTTAATCTAAATATTTAGTTAAAATCGGAACAGAAGTACTTAAAATTTTAAGAACATTAACTTTAACAGTTAAACGTAAAAAGCAGTTTATCTATTCATTTTGTGTTAATTTAGATGATGTCAAAAAGGCTGACAGTACCTTCAAAATGTACCTTAATATGAACGTAGAAATATAAAAATTGCATTAAGTAGGTAATCAAAAAGCAAAAACTTTAAAATAAAATGTTATTTATTCAACGTTAATAATAAAATAACTTTATATAAATGCAATAATTTATAATAGCGTATTACTAACATTATGGATCTATAAACATAAAACATTATTGCACGTATTTATATAAGTATTATTAGTCATTAGTTTTTATTCAATAACTACCTAAATACAAAGATAGGAAATGATAAGATTTTATAAAACCTTGTACACACAGCAGCAGGTCAAGTTACCACAAACTGTCAAATTTTCTCATTCGATTTTGAACTTAAACGCCAACATTTTAAGGTTTAAAATCATTTGGA
The DNA here is from genome assembly GCA_946251885.1 of Cosmia pyralina. NCBI lineage: Eukaryota > Metazoa > Arthropoda > Insecta > Lepidoptera > Noctuidae > Cosmia > Cosmia pyralina. The sequence continues at coordinate 23,761,138 of OX276346.1, forward strand.
GAAATGTGTCTGTACCTGCGCATTTACCAAGTTTACGGCGCGGACTGACTACGATTTTAAACGGCACACAACCGCGTAATCTATTGTCACCTTGGCTTGAAATAAGGTTGAAAATTTAAAATAATATTTGTGTTGCCGAGATGTGACTAAGCTGCGAATGTGCATCAATTTTCCGAGTTTTCTTTAGATTATTCAGAATATATACAATAAAATAAATAATTGTCATAATAATAATAATAGCACTAGGAAAGCCGAGAAAGATAAACAAATCAAATATCTTGACTTGGCTCGCGAGGTTGTCAACATGTGGGATGTGGACTCAGCAATCATTGTGCCGATAGTCGTATCAGCCAATGGCTTAATTGCCAAGAGCCTCGACCAACATCTAAGGAGGCTCTCGTTGGGCGGCTGGATTAAGGGCCTGATTCAGAAAGCGGTACTTCTAGACACGGCGCGCATTGTTAGGAGGTTCCTCTCTCTGGAGCCCTGACCGCCGGTAGCTTGGACCCTGTTCCCGATACCGGTGGGCTACTATATTTTATATTTTTAAATGTTTTTGTTGTAATATTTAAAAATGTAATTTGTATGTATATATTAAAGAAATAAAGGCAATAATAATAGCACTAGTATTATACATATCACAGTTTACTTGTTATTTATTTAGGGTATCCAAGAAAAGATATACACAATAGGTATATGACAATAATAATAATAATAATAATAATTAATAATAATTCCTTTATTTTCAGGCTACTAGGGCCCATAGATAAAATACACAAATGATTGGTACAAAATTATAAACTAATACATATAAAAACATTTAACAAACTTAAAAACTACTGCACATGAAGTGACGGCGTCGTGTTACGCTGCGAGGTGTCGCGTAGCTGGCCGCGGAAACGCCGATACAACACACCTTTCGGCCAAAACTCTTCCTTGAGGAAGGTCAGCAAATGGTGAGTCGGAACGCGCACCACGAACGACTTGAAATTGGTGTTATGGCGCGCCTCCAACTTCTCCACCCTCAAGGTCCAATTGGTCTTCACCCGTATGTACTCTACAATGACTTGGTTAAGATTTTTTTCAGGCATGCTAATTTGGGAATGAGAAGGGACAGGCAAAGCTAATTGTAGATGAGGCTATTATCGCTGGTAACTGGTTGAAGGTTTTCAAGGATATTAAAAAGTCAACGCGCAGTCACCCTAAAAAAAATATGGTATCTGAAAGGTAAACAATACCAGGGACGATGCGACTCCTAGCGGGATAAAATGGCAGTGTCTCTCCCCATTAATGACATTTAGAATTTATTAATGAAAAACTCATAATTGACGTTCCATTGAGAAAAGACGCAATCAGTGTCTTGGAAAACATTGATAAAAGAAGAAATGCAAAGTCTAAACTATTATCTATGCTTTGTGTTTTCTATAATTACTTTAGTTCATTGTTAATTTGATAACCCTGACAAAGATAATGAATGAAATTCAATTTACTCTCACAGTTTATGTACCTAACTGTTATTTGTTTTATTTAGTTTATTGCAGTGTCTATTATAACCGCTATCGTAACTTTTGCAGAAATAACAACAACAGCTTTGCACAAGTTTAAAAAGAACTGCACCATCATCCGATGAATACAAATGATTTGGAGGAAACGTTTTTCTATAAACCTAGGTGTTTGTCTGTTCGGTAAGATAGCCGTCATGGGTTTTGAGTGCGCAGCTGTGCTTGGGGACTACAGGACCTAAAGCGCGGTCACTGTCGGACTGCATAGAAAAGAAAGAAAAAGCACGATGACACAACGTTGGTAATTTGTTGCAGAATATGAAGCAATTATCTATTTATTTTTTTTCTATTTTATTTGTTCAATCTGTTGATTGAAATTAAAAATTAAAACATTATTGAAGAATATCATATATCTTTCTGATTTCGTTTACTGCAGTGGATCATATAATTTAAGGTATGTATTATAAAACCTGCGTTTAGGTCCTGTAGTCCTCTTAATTATCTCTTTAATTTCGCGAGCAACACAACGTAACGTTAGTTCACATTTTGGCCACGACGGCTCTCTTTCCGAACAGACTCTACAACTTTATCATTAGCTACTAAACTAAACCACGAGCGCTGCTGGGCTGTTCCACCTCGCAAAAGACAAGGAGACATTTTCACAGTTGATAGCCAACCTTCAGGTATTGATGAGGCAACAAAAGATAAAGATGACTACGCCAAACATAAACAGGAAAGCTTCCAAACCCTACCATAAGTACACTTCCTCTGACGCGTCGACTGCACCCCATGTGTGCATAAGGAAAAACCCTTTATATAATAGGTATATAAGCTTATGTAATATATAAACGTAAAAAAACATCATTCGATGGAAATAAATTATCATCAGTAGTTGTGAATTTATGGGGTTCGCAACTAATCTCCCCCCTCCCCCTGGGGTTTTGGTTTCATAAATTAGTACATTGGGACATCTAAACGGTTAAGGATTTTTTTATTAATAAAGCATATACTGTCTATTTTAGGCCAAGCCGTTAAGCCGTTGGTTCCGGCTGTCATTTGTAGATCATTGCTAGTCGTTACGGGTCATCAGAAGCCCATGAAGTCTTACCAAGGGATATCGTATTTCCCAGTAACTTTTGAAGAGGTTGCAGAGGTCAGGTAGGCATTCACTCCATGTAAAATACTGGTATTCAGCTGCATCCGGTTAGACTGGAAGCCGACCCCAACATAGTTGTGAAAAGGCTAGGCAGATTGATTGATTCTGTCTGTTTTAGGCTTACCCTAAGATGAGATGTAATATTATGCTTTATTATACACCAATAATTGTAACAGCTCACATTTTATATTTTAAGAGTACTAAGGCCTAAGGGCTTGTGTACCTTCTGGCATAATCTGGTAAAATTGTGTAGCTTTTATAAAAATCTACTCTAATTTTGTTCCAATTTTGACTTTATCCGGCGTATGCCTGTATGCCTATTAAGCCTTATTTACATGGTACTATTTAATTGCCCGTGGCATAACTACCATAAGTTGAAGCAACAATAATAGTTGCACCGTCTAAACTAAACAGTCTTAAGCAATGCAAATCATTTGTTGCTTCAATTTTATAGCATCATGTAAATGGGGCTTTAGAAATGAGTGAATAGGGCCCTTAAAATAATAATAAAAAAAAAAACAAACCTCGTATTGACAACCCTCCTGAACCTCGTAGCGTGGATCGCGCTCTTGGTCCACATGATATGATTATTACGACACGACCACTCCGGCGGAAACGCACTGACACACTGATTAGCTGAGAATTGTGTACAGTACACACTATCTTATAAATATTCTTATCAGTCGAAGTCCTGAGATAGCAAAACTAATAATTGATTTTTTTGCTCTAATTGTTGAAAATTGTTTCTGGGGTGAATGTTGAAGCTGGATTACCGAATGGTACGAGTTTTACTCGATCGGTGACAGGACGGTATCGGCTATAAGTGCCCAAGAGTGGTTTCTCAACGTATATCTAGTCCTAGTGTAGAATGGAATGAACGAATGTAGTGTGACCTTCACAGACTGCATTATATTTTAGATCATGGTATGAGATAAGTTTCTTCTTCGAAAACGTACCTACATAGAATAGAATAGAATAGAATAGTCTTTATTATGCACAATATTGAAATTACAGGTATGAATGTTGAAATTGTACATAGGGTGACACAATGGGCGGTCTTACGGTAGGTACATATATGCATGATTTCTGTTGTAATGATTGTTCCAAAAGTATCTATTGTAAATGTATACAAACCCTTCTCATCATCATTTCAGCCGAAAGACGTCCTCTGCTGGACATAGGCCTCCCCCAAGCACCGCCACTTCGACCGGTTCTGCGCTTCCAGCATCCAGCGGATTCCTGCAGCCTTCACAAGGTCTTCGGTTGACCTTGTGGGAGGCCTTCGAACACAAACTCAGTTCAGATTAAATTCTTGCGCAATCGAGGGATTGCGCAAGAATTGAACCCCTCATCCCCTTCCCTCAATCTCTCTCCCCCCCTTCAAAAATATTTCCCTCTAATTCTCTTCCCGTCAGTAAAACATTCATCTGTATTAAGAAGGGTTTAATTGTCAATCTCACCACCTTTTTGCAACAATAATATTGTTTGAATTGTAATTAAAAAATCGACGAATATTAACCTCAATTGTCAAATGAAAAACAAATCAAACCACTCAATTTGTAAGTAGCAATACAAATTGGCATCCAGTACGCATTAGGTACGTTTTCTGATCCATTCGTCGTCCCCTGTAACCCCCGAATTGTTAGGCAGAGGTGTAGTATAGTACACTCACATTTGGCCAGATAAGTTTAAGTCCCATGTAATAGGTGGCGAGCCTATTGCGACCAACCGGGCACAAATCCAGACTCCGGGCTGTTACTGAGAATTTCCTAATGGAAAAATACAATAACACTTTGCCCGACCTTTTTTTTTTTTTTTTTTTTTTTGTGGATGGGAAATCATCAAATGACTTCTCCCGCTCTGGGCAGAGGCGGGAGGGCGTGTCAGACTTTTACTGACTAAAACCCACCCATGTTCCTTCAGCTACCCGTGCCAGGGCCACGGTATCTCTTTCGAACTACCCGCGACCCCGGCGGCATCGGCCCAATTGACCCCGTCACTGCTGACATCTCTTTGAGGCGCGCGTGGAACACAACGCGCCGTCGACCCGGGCCTGGTCCTTACCGGACGGCGAGCTGCCCATTACTCGTCGTCCGCAAGCCCGCGCCTACGGTGGCCGGGAATCGGCAATCGATTCCCGCCGCCCAGGGCGTCTCCTACGGCGGCTAGGAGCGCGAGGGCGCGGCTGTTGCCTCTCCCTCACGCGTTCCGCTTCCTCCTTCGCGAGCATTACTGCTTCGCAGAAGGAGGTGACGGCTTCCCATGCACTCTCGCTCCGCACCATGGCCTGGACCAGGTTTGGACGCGAGAGATCGCCGCCGCCGATCGCCTCCGTGAGAACACGGCGGTGCTCCGCCCAAGCCGGGCAGACCTCCACTGTATGCTCCACCGTGTCCTCCGGGCGATCCACACAATGGTGACACCCGGGCGTTTCCTCCCGCCTTATCCGAAACAGGAACCTCCCGAAACAACCGTGTCCGGTGAGGACCTGCGTCAGGCGGAAGGTGAGGACACCGTGGCGCCTCTCCAACCACTCCTCAAAGAGGGGACTTATCGCCACAATTGTGGCGTGCCTAGCGCTGGGTTGCGACAATCGCACTCTCCATGTCGCCATGAGATCCCGCCGGAGCTCTGTCCGCTGTACCGTGATTTCTCGCGGCAGCGGAGTTACGCCCCGGCGTTTCACCTCCTCGCGCCACTCCCACACGTGCGCGAGGACTTTTGCCTCCAGATCCCATGGCGATAATCCGGCAAGGAGGCACGCCGCCTCACAGGAGACCGTGCGGTATCCCCGGACTAGCCGGATGGCCATGACCCTCTGGGACGCGTTCAACCGGCGGGCTGGTCGCAGCCTCAGGGAACGCGCCCACACCGGTGCCCCGTAAAGGGCCATGGACCGCACGACCCCCGCGTAAAGCCTCCGGCAGGAGGCGTTTGGACCCCCCAGATTGGGCAGGAGCCGCTTCAAGGCAGCCCCGGCCCGCTCCAGTCTGGGAGCCAAACGTCGGAAGTGCTCCACGAAGTTCCACCGGCTGTCGAGGACGAGTCCCAGGTACTTCATCGTCGACTCAACCCCGATGTGAACCCCTCCTACCGTTATTTGGGAACCCGACGGTGGCGCGTTCCGAGGACCATGAAAACACATGACCTCGGACTTGTGCAGGGCCACCTCGAGTCCCAACTGCCGGATCCTCTCTACGATTGTCGCAACCCCGCGTGTCGCTAGTTCAGCCGCCGCCTGGTGCGACCTCCCCTGCGCCAGGACCAGCGTGTCGTCAGCGTAACATACAACGCTGACGCCGCTAGGGAGGTCTGACGCCGCTAGGGAGGTACTTTGCCCGACCTGGGAATCCTACCTAGGACCTCGTGCTCAGCAGTAGCTCTTACGACCACTAGACCAACGAGTGCGACCGACTGCGGTGAAGCCCAAAAGGAGGATTATGTATTTGACCTGTATGTATGTAAGTATGTATGTATGTGTGTATGTTTGTTTCTTTGTTCCCTTGTAACTCCTAAACGAATGAACGGATTTGGATAAATTAAACGTCTTTAGATTTGTCTTAGTAGCGCGAGTGTGACTGGCTACATTAAAATCAAATACAAAGTAAAATGGCGTATTTGGGGTGCCATATTGTGGAGTTTGAATTTTTTTTTTCTTCTAATGCCATCGACTGGGATATCAAAATGAAGGGTTTCAAAAGGTGATTACAAAAATATATGCAACTTACATGGTTAAAAGTAATTTAAAGTGACAAATCGTAAAAAACACTATTTCTCTCACGACTAAAACTCCTTGCAAGAACTAAATCGTTTGCGAAATCTTTCACATTTGTAAATTAAAAAGCTGGAAATAAAAAAAGTTATTAAAAAAAACTAAAAACCCGACTGCGGTAAAAAACTGAAAAGTTAAAAACAAGCCCATTTTAAATTAAATAAAAGTTGGAAACAGGCGGGACCCATTCCATTTTTATATTTTCTAACTCAAATGGGTCCCGCCGGCTTCCAACTTTTATTTAATTTAAAATGGGCTTGTTTTTAACTTTTCAGTTTTTTACCGCAGTCGGGTTTTTTAGTTTTTTTTTCATTACTTTTTTTTATCTATATAAAACCAGCATTATGGCATGTTCTTCTACACTTATCTTCAGTCATCATCTTTGTACATGAGTAACTCATGTACAAAGATTAATTTGATTACATTATTGTCCTACTAGCTGCGCCCGCCCCGCAATTTCACCCGCGTAGACCGGGATAAAAAGTAGCTTATGTGTTAATCTAGGGTATAAGCTATCTACATACCATATTTCATCCAAATCGGCCCAGCCGTTGCAGCGTGAAGAAGAAACAAACATATAAACACACACACACGCTCACAAAGTTTCGCTTTTTAATATCAGTGTGATTAGTGTGATAGGCTGTTGTACACAGTACAATACCTAAGTAGACCTATGACTCACAAAGTAGATAAACCCGCAAGCATGTCGGTGCATGGTGAACAAGTGAACAACATCTTTTTTTTTTATTTACGGGGGTAATTTTCAAAAGGCGACTGGGCTTTGGGGTATAAGACCGGGGAGTGCGGAATTTTTACCTTACTAAAACCACCCAGGTGGTCACCATCTGTAAATGGAAGGGGGTACCGTTACCTCTCAAAAAACCGATCCAAAACCCCTCTGTGAAACGCCTGTTAGGGTGTGCCCTAACAGGCGTTTCACAGAGGGGTTTCGCTGAAGAGACAGTAACGGGATCTCCCCAAAACCTGAGTCAGTGCATGGCTGAACAAGTGAACGACACTAATCATGCTCGATATGAAAGGTCAAAGGGAATTAACCAACTTCAACTTGCTTGCTGACTGCTTGATGATTAAAATATTTGGTTAATAGCAAAGAGCAAGCCTCTACTGATAACTAAATATAATTTTACAAAATATCATTATTCTCTTGCCCTTATCCCAATTTATTTGGGGTCGGCGAAACATGTCTTCTTCTTCCATACTTCTCTATTAGTCGTCATCTCGGTAGTCACTCGCGTTCCAGATAATATATCATCTTTCACATAGTTCATCCATCGCTGCTTTGATCTTCCCCTACTCGTATAGCCATCCACGTTCGTACTCGAAACTCTCCTCACGACATTTTCCTCATGCCTCCGCATCACATACTCATACCATGACAACCGATTTCCACACAGCTCAGTCACCGGTGCCATTTTCAGACGGTATCATTTCTTAAGAAACTTTTTTTTTAAATTTTCTTATTTGCCCTCCAAAAGTGACCTCTATATTCAAAATTCATTTATTTACTTTACCCATCCGTGTTTGGGTCACAGAAAGTCATATGTATACCAAATTTCAACTTAATCGCTCCATTAGATTCGGAGCAAATTGGCTGTGACAGACGGACAGACAGGCAGACAGACACACGAGTGATCCTATAAGGGTTCCATTTTTTCCTTTTGAGGTACGGAAAAAACCGACACAATTTGTACCTCCCAGTCCATTCTATATTTTAAAAAAACATTATGGTCGGTGGAAAAGTGTTCTCTAATCTACAGGGTCAAATTAAATTAGCTAGCCAAACTCCGCAGACGTGATGGGTAATAATGATAAAACAAAAAACCGGCCAAGTGCTTGTCAGACCACGCACAATGAAGGGTTCCCCCAAAAGTAACCCCCATATTCAAAATTCAAATTTCTTATGCGTACCAAACAATGGTGCGGTCCATTAGATTACAAGCAAATTAGCCGTGACAGACAGACACACACACAAGTGATTCGAATGCGCTAAAGTACCCCGCGAAATTCAAATTTTCTCAAAATAGACCAATCCGGAGGAAATCTAACTTAAAGAGATGTATTGGTAATTTTAATGATTCAAATTATGTAAACATTTGTATTTTACCGTCGCGAATCAAATTTTGATCAAGATACGACTTTACACTGACCTTAAAATTGCAAAAAACGCAAGAACATTTGAATTTCGCGGGCTACCACAGCGCAATCACCTCAAAATGTCTGCTTAAAAATAAGTTTTTTTTTTTTAAAACTTTAAAGACATGATAGTTATCGATATCTCAACACTATGAAATAACACATATAAAACATAACTAATAAACTAGTAATGAGGGGCAAGGATATATTGTCACTAACCGGATCGTCACTAACCGGAACAAGGATATTGTCATTAAATCAAAATTCATTAACCGTCAAAACCAATCTAGACTAGAATAAACCAATAACACATTGCCCGACCGAGGAATTGAACCCAGAACCTCTCAGCAGTCACAATTGCAATCAATTAGCAAGGCAACAAATTTTGCTTGAACTTCCAGTTCTCCAAAATGAGGCACAATCATAATTTTTTTAATAGTTTATTTAGTCAATCCAACCCAACCCAACCAAGCAGTGATGGGACCTGGCTCCAAAGATATATCTGTGCCTGGCTCCGTGATCACCAGTTCCTGGCACACGTCGTATTTTTAAGTGTAATCGAACTGCAAGGCCACTAAACAAAAGGCTGGGTTCAAATCCCGCAAAGGCACTTACGATATTGGATGTGAAACAAGCAAACAAATCAAGTACAACTTACTCCATCCATCAAAAACGCCAAACAAGACCTCTTAAGCAGGTACCTGGCTGATACAAAATGTAGGTAATGGAACTCCATATTTTGCACTTACATAAGGACACCGCTAGTAAATAACACAAATTATATACGTATTTTAACGGACCACGGTCAAGTCTTTGTATTCTTTTTGGTATCTGATCTTGGCGGTGGCTGAATCGAGGCCGACTGCCGACTCGCCCCCCGCCCCGCTCGCCCCCTCGCCCCGCACCGGAAGTGGCGCGTGGGGCGCACGCGACGCCACCCCGCTCCCTGCGCCTCCGCTGCCCCGCAGCCCTCTGTGACGAAACATGCAAATTTCCTCGACCTCCTAAGGCCACAGATACAGATCTAGGTAGGTGAAAATGCGTTACAAATGTATTTTCCGCCTTCCTGTTCTCTCTAACAAGGTCGCGGGGTGAAAGATCTAGGTGATCCTTTGCTATATATATATACTTCGTAATTACGCCGATATTAACCTTATTTTGAAGTTTATTATGAAAATAAAGACCTAAGGGCCAACACAGATGAGAATAATTCAAAATAATTTTCATGATTTTGACGTAAGTTTTTTCATGGCAAATAGTTCATCTTATCAAAATAACTTATATTTAAAATACCTTTACAAAATAAATTAAGTAATTGTTTCTTAACAAAAATATTGTTGTTATTTACGGAATGCCAACGCTGAAAAAACTGTCAACTCATCGAGCACTGACTTGGCTGTTTAATTTCATTACTAAATTGCAACACCTTTCAATATAACGAGTGTATCATATCATGTCAAACTGAACAATTCTACTGTACAGAATATTGAACTCGTTTTTCGCTAAAAGATTAAAAATTAATAAATCAGTCTATTAGCGAAATTAAAATTGGCGTAAAAAGAAATAAAAGAATGAAAATGAACGACGTTGTTGGTGACGCAGGTACCTTTTTTGTAAGTATGATGATCCACTTTATGCTCGTCTGTAGTCACAGGTTTATTTTTCCTTATCCATGATTGATTCCTTTCCAGCCGTCGTAGAAGTTGAATTCCCGCCACATTTGCAATTTAAAACTACTGTGCTATAAGTGATACTGTACTTGAACTGTACTGTGTAAACTTAGTAAGAATGGCAGAATAGATGTGTTTGAAAAAAAAAAGAGAGTATTTGAAGGAAAAACCTCACCACAGCAACAAGGGGTCCCGCGACAAATAATAAATGGGTCAATGCATGGGACGCTCTGAGAGATCGCTCGGGAGTTTGTTTGTAAATCCAGCCGGGCGCACCGCCGCCTTTATTTACTCGAATCATGCAAGACGTCGGCCGGCGCTACGCAATCGTGCCGCAGTCATGCTCCGCCCGCCCAACGAATAACATACTCGGAAAGCTCGAGCCATGGCCGTCCGTGATACCCTGTGCAGTGCTTCGTAAATGTGATACTGTTATGTGACGATGTCGCAGGCCGCCGGCGGCAAGAAGGGAGGCAAGGGCCCCCCTAAGAAAAATGTGGACGAAGACAAGGTCCCGCCGGCTAAGGCCGCAGACGAGGTTAAAGATGAGACTTCTTCTAACAATGGTGATAAAAAGGAAGTTAAGGAGCTCAATGGAACGGAGAGCGTGGTCAAGCCTCCGAGTGCAGGGATTAACATCCGGGAGGTGGCAGCGAGGATCCTCACGCTGGCGCAGAAGGGGGAATGGCCAGCAGTGGAACAGACCCTCAAGGTTCTGGAGAAGCTGGTGGCGGCTGGCGGCGAGGATGCCGTCTCCGTGCCCATGGCAGGCATCCTGGATCCGGTAATGTTCTATTTCATTCTTATTACAGTCTACCTTCTGTCAACTTTATGTTGTTACGAAACGCGCTAGTTCTCTAACGTTATTCTGAATTAAATTCTGGTTGTTGGTTATTTCAGAAAACTTTCTGAACGTTACCAATTGGTTTTAAAATTGGGCATGAGTTATATCAGTGAAGTAGGCATCTTGGAATAACGGTTTCTATGGTTTCTGGTTGACGCTTTGTAGGTAGGTACTTCTAGGCTTATAGAAAGGATCTGCCGATTAGGTAGAGACTATCTAAGAACGGATCCCACGTTTTCTTAAATCGACTAAGGCCAGTAAAAAGGTTTTGTACTGCTTGATAATATTTTCAACAGTATGTTTGTTCATGGTTTAGTCGAGCCAGACAGATCTGGTGTAGTTTTTGTTTTGGTGACTGAGCGCCGACAAATATCGTGCAGGGAATGCGAGGAGAATTTTTAACACCTTTGCGTTTAAGAAATTCGGGAAACGTCAAAAATGCTTTTCTTAATTTGTTATGGTTAGTTAGTTATATTTATGTTAAGTTTTTAATGGTATTTATGTTAATATAGGCAGGTACCTATTGTGTAAAATTACACATATGCCCCACGTTTCTTCTGTTAGGAAATTTGGCTTCTCATGCGTGTTGCATTATCTAGCGAAAGTCAATAATTTTTGTCATTCAGCGCGTTACACGTGTTTCAAATAATATTTCTAACTACCCCATAAAAGTAAGAAGTCAGCCCTATACCGTATTTTATTACACATAACAGTGGCCTTGTTTTAAGTCCAAATTAATTCCAGGTACACCTATTACAGATGTCCTTCATATTTTTGTTAGCCGCGTGGTCGCCAAAGGTCTTATTCGTAGCGAAACCTTCAACCTTCTTGGTTCACTCAATTATGGCTGCTACATAATCATTAATTATATTAATAATAACCACAATCTAAAAAATATTCTTATATTTATTGCGTGTAAAATTGTCTGAAGTGACGTCCAAATTGAGACTTTTTACCAAAATCTTATGAAAAACTCGCTTCTGCCCGCGACTTCGTCCGCGTGAAATTTATTGTTCCCCCGACTCATCGCGTCGAATCGCATCGCCCCCCGTTCTATTACCTCGTTTAGCGCTGTTTTTTCTTTTTGCTTGACTCCTAAGGGCCATAGCGTAATGTTAAAGCCTATAAACCTTACTCAAGAATTGGGCTATCAAACGCAAAAATAATTTTTCAAATCCGACTGGAGGTTCCAGTGATTACCCCCTACAAACAAACTTACAAAAAAAAAACTTTATAATATTAGTATTATAGATTAGGTTCCGATCTTCTTATATACAATTTATGATAGGCTCTTTAGTCAACTGAGGTCGCTTGAACTTATCCCGCGGGATGAGTTTACTAAGAGCCTTTTTATTTAAGAGTCTTATGATAATTTTGCAAGCATATCAGTTTCACAAGAAGATCTTGTTAGTTTTCAAATCATGATGTCCGGTGGTTTGCAATAATCTATTCATCTTCACAGTCTTCATCTATGCTTATATCCTTACTAGCGACTCGTCCATGCTTTGCACGGGTGCAATCTACTGATGAGGTGATTTATGTGAAAACATTGCGATTTCCGAGCTTGTCTAAGTTAATTATTAATAGGTACATGTTTTTTGGAATAAATTTATAAGATGGTGAAAACCGTATCAAAATTCGTTGTGTAGTTTAGAAAAACGAAGTGGTCACACAGACAAATCAATCAATCTGTCTAGCCTTTTCCCAACTACATTGGGGTCGGCTTCCAGTCTGACCAGTCTGACCGGATGCAGCTGTATACGACTATGACCTACAACTCGTAAGTCACGGCCAATACCCCTGGGCCACCACTGCTCTCCCCCCCCCCCCACCACCTCACTGCAAACCCTCGATAGCCGTGTGATTATCCTAGTCATTTCCTTCATTGTGGTATTGACTTTTTGATTCAAAGTTACCAAAAAGTATTGGGATACAGATGGTTGCTGCTGTGTCCAACTTAAAGCCATCTTTTGCAGTCAGTCCATTTAACTGGATTGAAACCAAACAAGAATTTACTTTCTTTTATACTTTTCCTATACCTACGTCCAGAGTAGAATGTTGTAGCAGGCCCTGGAGGGAAAGTACCCTAATACTGATGTGACCAACGCAACACACCACTTGTTTAGTTTTTTTTCCAAAAGTAAGTTTAACTGTATTCAAAAACATTATTGAAAAGTTGTTTGCCTTATTTTTTTCTTATCGTGGAGAAATGATCATGCATTCTGCACTACCACGGGGCAAAAATGTAGCTGTAGAGAGTCCAGAGGCTATTGATAGACCACAGCTCGTGCTGAGCTCCACAGCACACCACATTAAGGGTGTTTTTCCACCAGAGAATGGAGATGTGCTATGCAGCTATGCTGCGAGGATGTGAAAGCTAAGCTACGAAACTATGTGTCCGTTTCCACTAATGCTAAGCCGTGTAGCGGAGCGAGTAAGATGTGTTATGAAGATGCGCCGCAGCGAGATAGCTGTGCGAGGAAGATGCGCAGCTGGAGCTACGCGATGCATCGACAGTAGGGAAGGCACGGGGAGCGGCAGCTACACCACTCGCGCATTCTTACATAAAACAAACATAGCTTAGTTGAACCGGTTTCCACCAGTGCTATGCCTATGTGGACCAATGAATATGATACTCGTATCAAACACATCCATAGCAATGTAGCATAGCACATCTCTAGTGGAAAAGCAGCCTTACTCTTTGCAATCCAGGCAGCAACCTACCCCCTAGGATTGTATGCTACTTTCCCGCTTGGAAGTGTATATGATAAGGCAGTAAGTATAGCTGGGTACAATCGCTAAAATACACAAGTACAAAACGCCTGCAACGACTGACATAAAACATTACAACGTTTCGCGAATTGCTCATTATGTCTAGTTGTTGCTTGTTTTGTTCATTTGTTGCATTTCGTTTTTATCTAATGTCTTTTAAAGCTGTTTTGTGTTTGATGTGGTAGTCTTGATATTAATATCATAATTATTATTATTGTGTACACCACATTCTCGAAAGGAGTTGGCAGAGTTATACCTCACACCCAAATGCCGCCGGTTTTTTAGGTAGATTTAGGTTTAATAGGCAGAATAAAGGTTGGTCACTTGCATTAAGGGATACATCACTGTCCATTCTAAGGTTGCCTGGAAGAGATTGCAGAAAGCGATAAGGCCGCCCATTGTATATTTTGTAGTGTTTGATTATGTCTTTTTTTGTTATGTATTTTTGTGGTGTACAATAAAGTATATATAAATAAATAAATAAATAATACTCGTACATCGATAATTTGGTGTTTTTAAAATTCCTATAAAATCAAATTTATATGGTTAAATCATTTGGTTTCTCCATATGCGTTATTTGACTATATTGTCTACTGCTGTACTAAAACCGAACCATTATTACTTACTTGAAATTTTTTCATTAGAAAATATTATGTATTATACGATTACTCGTATATGATTATAGGTAAACAGTTCCTTATTGTGTAGTAAAATTTGCTTTAAATCGAAGGTACTTAAATATGTTAAGAACTTACTAAGCTAAATATTTATTTAGGTATAGAATTTTGTCATACACATTTAAACGAAGCTCGTTTAAATTCCGGTGCGCGTGAGTCTTCTATCTCGCGCATTAAACTAGACAGCCATATCGCCATTTCACTTAGACATCGAGTTAAATCATGTTTCGATAAATCCTCTTAACTGCCATTAATAGGGCACATAATAATCCAGGATGCTACTGAGAATTTGAAAGAAAAACTCAGTAACGTACTCAATATGCGAAAGAAACCCGCAAACCACGATCACAGCAGCCGCAAATGAAACCATGTTTATTATAAGTTACAGCAACAATAAAGTGTTAATACCGAAACTAAACAAAATAACGATTTATTAGCTAAAAGCTCTGAGGGCCAATTCTCGTAATTAAAAACGTTCAAATTCAAGTCACAATGTCAGCCAGCGACAATCAAAATGTCAAAAATGTAGGCAAACTCTATACAATTTTGACAGATTGAGACTGAGATGAGATTGCGAACGTTGTTATAAAAATACGGGAATTGCCCCTCAGATCAACAAGAAAAGGAAGATGGAGCGCCGCGAACATCAAAAGTGAAGCCACCTTTTTATCTATGTGTGTCAAATGGTTGCCATTTGTTAAATTTTTTCTTTTTTTCTTTGTATGGGTAAGATATCATATTTAAATTTGTCTAATTGAATGGGGAAATATTAAAACGTATTATGGCAATCCTCTCACTTTATTTCACTGCGTTCGTTCGTTGAGGAAATAACATCGTTTATTTATTAAAAATAAACGATGTTATTTCAAGTACTTACAAGTTAAAAGTTGCTATTGATTTTGCAAGTTTTCACTACACAGAGAGGCATAATTCTATTTTTTTTAAACTATGTTAACTAGATGACGACTCGTCAGGTACCTACTAAGAGCGGCGCACAGTGGATCGTCCCCATACAAGAGGTCGGACATAGAATTAAAAATTGAAAAAGTATTTAATTGAAAAAAATGAAATATGCAGTTGCATTACTCTATTAAGGAACTACAAAAAATGTTACTACAATTTTTTTATTTGACCAGTACTTTATGAGCAATTCGATGAAAAGTGTTATTTTTCTATGGAAATGGTCACAAAAATGTCTGTATCTCATGATTCCCTCCTTGTTTCGATTTGCGGTTTTCACTACTGTTATCTACCCATTTTATGCCACATTTTCTTCAAGGACACATGGTGCCCCCAGCGACCCCCTTCCGAGATATTTTGCTTTTAGTAACTTTACTTTTTATTGTATAACTGATGATATGGAGGTACATTAAGTATATTCATTACTGAGAATAAGTCATCCCTAAGTAGTTCCTTAAATAACAGGTGCATTTACGATTACTTTAATGACTTATGAACGCTTCTTTTGCCATACAACAAACGCGTTAATGAGTCCTTAAGTGAAGATTCCCAGTACTTGCTTAATCTAATTAGTTATTGTAATTACTATGTTAACAGCCCTTAATCTCTGCATTGTGATTGTCTAATGTCATCATTAGCTTAGTAATGACTGAGTCGCATTTACAATAACACATCGAAAAGAAATAGAGTTTTATGATCAATAAGAAAATATGTAGGTATAAATATATTTTTTATTTATATAATATAACACTGTAAAAATAATTTAAAAATAAAATAACTATGTACCCTAAAACAAACTAAAAAAATAAACAACTACTAAAAACTAAATTATAATAGGAAATTAATTAATTAACACGACCATGTAGTTACTAACAACAATAGAAAAGAAAGAAAAAAACCATTTATTGGCTGATGGGTGGCATAACACAAAACAAAAAAAGAATAAAATTAAAAAAAAAATCACAAAAACTAGAATAGAAAAAAAGAATAGAATAAAAAAAATACACAAAAACTAGAAATTAACAAAGAAACTGCTTGTAAAATAATAATATTAGGTACTATAAGACTTAAACTATATTTTCTTCATCTTCATCAATAACGACATCATGATCATTATCATCGTCATCATCTTCTTCAACGTCACTACATGCAGCAAGTGTATCAGTTGAAACGTCCGCGTCAATGAACTCCAATTCACTCTGATCACGTATGAGTAAATCGTCTAGTTCTCTAAATGAAGACTTTTTGGCTTTATTTGTCATCTTCGGTCGTAAGCTGGCGAGAAGAGGATCGGAAGATAATAGCAGATTATGAAGAATGTCTTCATTAGTGGCGATGCTACTATGCTTTCGTGTATGACATTCTCTAAATTTGCGAAAGTCCTTGTTTCTTGCTTCAGATGCTTCTTCAGACAAAAAACCTATAGGCACTACTGATAAGTGGTCCACTATCTGTGATCCATGAATCAGCAATTTGTGTAAACTTGCTGGCATGTTATACCATGGATATAATTCCACGAATAAATTTGCTGTTTCATCACAATATGATTTGAATTTTTGGACTTGAATTTTTTCGCCTGAGGAAATGCATTGCAAAATAACGGCGAGTCTTCTAATTAAATTAACATCTAATTTAGTAATTTCGGCAGTCGTTTCAGGGTTTGCAAAAAATCTTCTTGCAGCATTTCCAGTGTTTGTGTTGCCACTACCCTGCTTAACAACGTCTAGAAGTAAGCCTGTTCTTCTTCGGAAAGCTTCTTGAATGGCTTCTTTCTTATCTTTAACTTTTTTTTTATTTTCGTCACCTTTTGCTTGCCATGATTTTATGTCCATTCTGTAAGAAATGTGTAATAAACATTCCATGGACCGAATCCAAGCATGCAATGAACTAAATCCATGCTTGTATAAATCTGTATTCACGGGTTTAGCTCTCACTTCTTCCAAGTTATTCATTTCGCTTGGGCGAGCTTTGCACAAATCACACACTGCTGCCGATGTACCAGATATGATTGAATGTACCTTACCATCAATCATGGTTAGCCATAGATTGTGAGTAACAGTAGCATTGCCGCAATCAGTCGGGTTCCGTTCACGAATCTCGGTCTCAAATATTTCCATTTCAGCCTTAACATTCGCTTCCGTTTCTTTCATAAATGTAAATGAAATCGGGCGACAATATGTGGTTGACGATGGCCGATCATTCTGCCACACTATACTTCCACTAGAAGTCACTAACTTAAGTGGTACAAGACTTGCCATAAATACACTGGATAAGTCTTGTTCACTTGTTGTTGTCGTTTGATGGTAAATGCTTTGACTTGAAGCTCCATCAAAACCCCATTTACTGTGAAGCACAAGTTGTTCACCAGCATCAAAATTTGATTCAAGTGAATCGATCAGCCTCCTAACGGTGAGATCAAGGAGGGCTTGGATACGTATCTTTGCGGAAGTTTCAGTCACAGTTATGTCTTCTTTTGCCGGGTAGCATTTAAGCTTTTCTTTAACTAACAAGTAGTAGCTTGGGTATTTCGCATGACCTTCTTTTAAACTAAAGTCCCGAAGTGTGATGTAACGCCACTTGGATAACTGCAAGTAAACGTAAAGAGCAAGTGCTTTGTGAGTAGGAACTTCACGAAGCGGAGGATTCTGCTTAGTTTCCAGGACATTTATAACTGTTGAGACGTGTTCAGGATTTTCCAGCAAATTTTTCATTATTCTGGCTATATCATTTTTTCCGGCAGACTTAAGTATACTTTCAACAGTATGCAAAAGCTCATCCGGACGACTGCAACTAGTAACATTTTCATTAACACGTCTTCTTTTGTGTCTAGTTGATAAATCTTCAAAGCGTTTGCGAGGAGATGTATATGTTGAAGTAGATGCATCTGATTTTGATGGACTGACTACCTCTTCTGCCTCATTTTCATTTGCTTCTTCAGTGTCAACAACATTTTCTTTAAAGCAATCTGGCCAAACGATATCGGAATTTAACCACTCTTCGTTCTTGTTAATGAACCTGTCAACTGTCCTTCTTGATTGCACCCATTTGGTGTAAACCCTATAGCAAAATCGTCGACACCAGTTCTTGAGATCCGTCACATCACTTTCACTTAACTGGACGTTAGTATTCGACTTCAATGTGTTAAATAAATGGTCATAGTCACGAAGATCTTTATGATTACGAAGAGCAACGTAAAGATCTAGGTAAGTAGAAAACCCACGGAAAGCCATAATGACAACACTTGGTAGAAGTTATAATTACAACTGAATTACATTTGCTAAACACACTCAAATATATAGGGCAGCAAGTAGGCAACTAGCAATGAATTTGATAAGCTAATGATGACATTAGACAATAACAATGCAGAGATTAAGGGCTGTTAACATAGTAATTACAATAACTAATTAGATTAAGCAAGTACTGGGAATCTTCACTTAAGGACTCATTAACGCGTTTGTTGTATGGCAACAGAAGCGTTCATAAGTCATTAAAGTAATCGTAAATGCACCTGTTATTTAAGGAACTACTTAGGGATGACTTATTCTCAGTAATGAATATACTTAATGTACCTCCATATCATCAGTTATACAATAAAAAGTAAAGTTACTAAAAGCAAAATATCTCGGAAGGGGGTCGCTGGGGGCACCATGTGTCCTTGAAGAAAATGTGGCATAAAATGGGTAGATAACAGTAGTGAAAACCGCAAATCGAAACAAGGAGGGAATCATGAGATACAGACATTTTTGTGACCATTTCCATAGAAAAATAACACTTTTCATCGAATTGCTCATAAAGTACTGGTCAAATAAAAAAATTGTAGTAACATTTTTTGTAGTTCCTTAATAGAGTAATGCAACTGCATATTTCATTTTTTTCAATTAAATACTTTTTCAATTTTTAATTCTATGTCCGACCTCTTGTATGGGGACGATCCACTGTGCGGCGGTGAGCATGGTTTTAGTTGTATGTGTGTTGCGTGTATTTTACATACAGGAGCACGGTTTTGCGGCTTCACTTTTGATGTTCGCGGCGCTCCATCTTCCTTTATTTGTTGATCTAAATAATAAACAGTGTAATTGTGTAATCTTTGCACAATCGGGTGAAAATAAGCGCATGCCATTTTGCTTTTCTAAAAGTATTAATGAACTCTACAATGCGCCTCTTTTTCTATTCTAAACATTCCTAAAATTATAAGTGTCCTAAAAATATTAAATAGCCAAGTAACTGTGACCAACTAGGATGTAAAGCTCGCTTCGCCCACTCAACTCTCGTGTGGTAGGTCACAGATCTAACCTAACCTAACCCGTTTACTCGGGGACTGTGTGAAACAGGTAGAAAGTCAAAAAGAGGCTCATTAATTTTTTTAAATGTAGATCATTAGAAACTCATTAAACATTTCTCAGAAAAGAATGGTATTCTTAATTTGCGGGAAATTCCAAGAAAAGCGTTAAATATAGCATGCGCTGACTTATACATTTATCACAAAAATTATGTTATCCATTGCCAGTTTGCACTTTTTAGGGTTCCGTACCTCAAAAGGAAAAACCGGAATCCTTATAGAATCACTCGTGTGTCTGTCTGTCTGTCTGTCTGTACGTCTGTCTGTCTATCTGTCTGTCTGTCTGTCTGTCTGTCTGTCCGTCTGTCACAGCTAATTTGCTCCGAATCTAATGGACCGATTAAGTTGAAATTTGGTACACATATGAATTTCTGTGACCCAAACACGGACGGGTGAAGTAAATAAATGAATTTTGAATATAGAGGTCACTTTTGGGGGGCAAATAAGAAAATTAAATAAAAAAGTTTTGCAAACTACACCATGTGGCATGTCAAATGAAAAGGCTTACTATGAGGGTCTCAAATATATTTTTATTTATAATTTTAAAATAAATTGTTTTAAAGTTATTTAAGAAAATAGACGAAAATTGACCATTCCCCTCCCTTATCTCCGAAACTACTGAGCCTAAAATTTTGAAAAAAATACAGATAACAGATCTTTACCTGTAGATTTTAGAAAAATCTATAAAAAGTCCGTGGTCTTAAAATAACATGGTAAATCTATTAATATTGTGAGTAAAAACTTACATTTACAGTTGGAATGTATGGGAGGCCATGTTTTTCAACTACAATGTTAAGTTTGTTCTTAAGATAAATTCATCCCAACTACGGAACCCTTCATTGTGCGTGGTCCGACACGCACTTGGCCGGTTTTTTAAGTTCAAACAATATTTTACAAGAAAACTGCCGCGCCGTAACTGTTCTTGAGCATTGCTTGTTTTTTTAATAAATTACCTATATTTATTGTAATTATATTTTTCTTTGCAGTTGGAATCACACACTTGGTCCCTTTGCCCAAAAGAAGTATTAATATAAATTATGCACAAATTCTCCTCGTTTTTCCGGATACATAAAAACTCCAATAAAAGTTTGACACTGAAATAATTGACGATCGTCATTAACTAAGTTTTACAATCAGCTTGATACTTAAATTATTTGGTCCTACCCGATTATGTCATGAAAACACGCGTAAAAACTTTAGAAGGAGGGTATGTATATGACATAGCCAACTGGTTTAAAGGGGCACCGAGCTTTTTATACACACAAACACGTTTTTATAACCGTTGTTTGAAATAATAAACAATTAAATAAAAATCTAGGGAAATATATTGGTATTATTGGGGATATATACCAGACAGTATACACGATGGAAACACGATTTGATAATGTTGGCTCGATAGAATAAATTCGCAAAGTTACCTCTTGTCGAGTAACTTTTTCCTCTATATCCCTTCTTGTTTTATATAATTAAGTATTTTTTTATTATGATTCATTTACTAACATAAAATTCTTAACTGGAGTGTTTATACACGATAGTTTTTTATTTAAGAGCATTATGATTAAAATAACAACGAAAAAGTGCAAAAGTGTGGTTATTTTCTATAATCTACACGTAAAGAAAAAGACATAGACGAAGGAAAAAGCTCGGTGCGCTCTTTGGAAGTAGTGCTCACCGTCCGCTACCACAGCGCCGCCACAGTTCTATCCTAACCTATTATTGAATATAATTCAGGCCGCTAGTTGAACGGCCGCCAGGCTCAACTACACGGCTAATTAAACCAGTTGGCTGCAACATATACAGGATATTTTTTTAATCAGTGCGCAAATTTTCACAGCTTGTTCTACCCATGAGTATGAACAACTATCACTATAGGACTAACTTTGAAATAGCGAAAAAAAATTAGCTGTTCAGCACCTTCACCAAACTGCTGATTTTTTTTCGCGATTTCAGGTTTGGTCCCTTAGTAAAAGTTGTTCATATTCGTGGGTAGAACACCCTGTGAAAATTTGCGCACTGCTTAGAAACTTAACCTGTATATTAATATATCATCCCTACTTTCCTATGCTCTGTTCCAAAAGTTTGGCTGAAACTGTAAGCAAATTCATTCTGTAATCTGTTCGGATTAAAATCTAACACAATCACTCACTAAAGGGAATTAGAAACATATTCATCTGTATTTAGAAGGATTCAACATTCTCACTCACAGCCACCACTTTCTCCAACCATTATTATTTGAAATTATATTATTTTGTTGGTTATTGAAAAATCATCAACATTTGCCTAGTATTTTCCCAACTGTATTGGGGTCGGCTTCCAGTCTAACCGGATGCAACTGAAACCAGTATTTTACACGGAGTGACTGCCTATCTGACCTCCACAACCCACCAACATAACTAAATGGAGCCTAAATTATTGTCGACTTGACTGTACCCGCAAGTTCTGCACTCGCAACTAACTTCCGAGCCGCCAGATTGAATCGAACAATAACTATGTCGCGAATTGAAGCACATTGTTAAATTTACTTTTTCTGTATACAAAGTTGAATTTTATTAATGTTCCCTTGTAATTTTTTACAAAGTTGGTAGACACATTTTGACAGTTGCCTACATTCATGATCTATCAAGCCTTTTCCCAACTATGTTGGAGTCGGCTTGCAGTCTACCCTGATGCAGCTGAATACCAGTATTTTACATGGAGCGACTGACTATCTGACCTCCAGAACCCAGTTACTGGGTAATATGGTACCCCTTGGTAAGACTAGTTGTCAGACTTTCGCGCTTCTGACGACCCAAAATAACTGCCAAAGATCCACGAATGACAGCCCGGACCAACGGCTTCACGTGCTTTCCGAGGCACGGAGGGGCCTTGGTATGTGAAGATGCTCACCCATCCAGGGAGCAACCGCGACAAGCGTAGCTTAACCTGATCGATCGACCCGAGCGGCTGTTATTACTTAGCCACAAGCCCCACCAGTTATTGAAAAAATCATAGACGAAAATTGAGGTACCTCAATAAAATTTCCAAATGCAAAACATCTAAGATAGTTTAAAATTAGAATATCAGGTTAAGGGCCAATTTCACCACCCTGTTCATAATCGAACATTAGCGAATAAGCCATTAAAATAAACATCGATGTTAATGGTATTTGTTCCACCAGAATTAAGTCATTTAATCATGGTAGCGCTTGGTGAAACACTCGCTATTCTTAATGTCCCGTTAACATTTTAACAGAAGCTTAAACTAACTAACTTGGTATGGGGAAACTAGGTCTTAAGTAATGAGTTAATCAAACCAAAGCACTCTATATAAAAATGGACCTACAAGTTGGCATCCAAAGGTACGTTTTCTAATCAATTTGTTTACATTTTCTTTAGACACTTTTGAAACAGACTATACGTAAATATTCTACTCTTCTACATTATTTTGTTTCACAAATAACCTTACTAATATTCTTAACGACTACAGTAAAAATGGACGTCTCCAAAGTCAATCATTTAACAGTTTTAGTGTAAGATTCGGTCCGTGGATGGATGACCATATTTACATACTGAGACTCCTCCGTGCCTCGGAAAGCACGTTAAGCCGTTGGTCCCGGCTGTCATTCGTGGATCTTTGACAGTCGTTACGGGTCGTCAGTAGCCCGAAAGTCTGACAATCAGTCTTACCAAGGGGTATCGTATTACCCAGTTAATGGGTTGTGGAGGTCAGATAGGCAGTCGCTCCATGTAAAATACTGGTATTCAGCTGCATCCGGTTAGACTGGAAGCCGACCCCAACATAGTTGGGAAAAGGCTAGGCAGATTGAGTGTAAGATTTCTTTTCAGTTGGTATATAGAGGTACCAACCAACTAAAAAAAAAATTCGATTGGTAATCTATATGTATAAACCAACTGAAAAAAAATCGAGAAAGATCGAGAATAGTATTGATTCATTATCAACAAAATACAGAAAAAATATCAAAATAATATAAACGCCGTTGGTCTTCTTTATAAAAATGTAGAAACTTCCTTATTTCCAAAAAGTAAGAACAACCACTAGGTACCGCAGATACCGCCCGTATATTTGAAACATGGCAGATCCCGGCGATTAGGGTTGAATTTTTATTGAATAGCTTTCAATCACGTCATGTGCTCATCCATTGGTTCAAAAACCTAAGCGGGTATCGTTTTCTTCTTTTTACCAAAAATATCTTTATAATCGGAAATTACGTTTTGTGCATTTTTCATAGAGTTATTGTCTTTGGTAATAAAATCTGTCATTTCGTCGTATAATGTAAATTCGGTGTCAATATCTCAGAAAACGTCTTTCATATTTTTGTCTTACGATTTTAAGATCTAAATTATTGGTAATGATCAATTATCAATTTAAAACCCTTATGGATAAAGTTGAAACTATCATGTTTAGTTTAAGACCACATGTATACCGTCTTTTCACTGATAAGTGTTCAATTAACTTAATCTAAGATTAAAAGGTAACGTGAATGTTATGTTGTTTTCCGTAGGTATTTATGATGTAAACAAACAAAGACTCCTGCAATGTTTTAGATCGCTTGTTTAGGACGAACAAAATCACGTAAAATATCAACACAATTCCCTGAAAAATTAGAGCATTAGAGATTATTGCATTAGAGTGGAGATCCCTGTCCTATTTCTCAAAAATTATAGTGTTCCAAAGCTAATATAAATAGTATCGTGTGTATCGCAGTTCAGGGGAGGTTTACTTTGAATTTTTGTGCCGGTTCCTGTGGAGGGACGGTCTGTCTGTTCGATATCTTGGCAACGGATCGCGTGTCTGTCTGTCGCTCAACGAGACATCTTTCTACGTTTTTACTGCCTCTACAGGGGATGCCGTACTGCCGGATCGATCAGAACTATTGCCATATATGATTTGTTTTGTTATTCGCGTGAGATAGTCCGCTTTCCATTTTGAATTCTTGTCTCTGTGAGCATAAGTAAATCAATATTCGTTTGGTTGTACTTTATGTGACACTGACTTCCTAGACGATGTGCATGTTTTGGGATTTTGAAGGTCTTTGTAAGCATGTTTCCCATGCGAGATAATACCATAGTGACATAAACTTACGAGCTTATGATTAGTTATGATACATTGATTTTAAATCGAAAATTGACGCGATTTGAATTTTTGAAACAGATTTTTACAATTTCATAATTTTCTAACGACGCATCAACTAATTACCGATAGAAATAATAATTAATAATAATACCTCATTCCATTAAAAACTTGTAACGGGCCTCTGCGAGTTGGCTTCAGCCCCTCGTACGCCTTTCAAAGGTCCGTGACCCCAGGGTCCCAAGTTGTGGCAAATCATAAAAAAAGTTCTTTAAACAAATAATAATATTATTGCACTTCAAGAAATTTGAATATTGGAAACATTGTGCGAGCAATCAATGAGGTCCGTATTTTAAAGAAGTTAGAAGTATTGTTTATTGTTAGACTTTCAACATTTTTACATGTAACACTGATTAGCGTGGACCGGTTAACATTGACTGCAAAAAATATCAGGAAAACATATGCTCAAAAGTTCGATTCGTGTAACTACAACTTTTCTATTACGTTTTAAAGATAAACAAACTGTAAAGATTAACATAGCCACAATAAATGTTTTGTTAATGCTTGATTGAATATTGTAGTGGCTGAAGCTTTCACAACTGAGATATTCGTTATATTAAGAGAGGGTTGGATTATGTATGGTCAGCTAATCCATGTATGAAAATTGTTTGGTCTACTGAAAGAGGCTGAATATCATAAATAACCAAAATAATTTAAAGCAGGAAAAGGCTTTAAAGCACACTTGCACTGCAAATCTTTAACTGCATAGAGCGCTAAACGCATTTAAATGATCGTTCTTTTTCTGTCAAAAGTTTGAAGATGACATTATACACAGAATTATGTTTTTAAAATACGTTAAGCGTAGAATAAATTCAGACATTTGTGGTGGAAGTGGGCCTAAGAAGGTGCTTTATTTTGTTTCGTAAATTTCTTTCCACAAATAGGTCACAGAGTTTGAAAAACATTGGTTACAAACCATTCAAGTGTGGAAATTACAAAATATTCTATTTTTGGCGCCGCGTTTACGATATGGCCGCATGCTACAGAAGTAGTGGTGGTCAATTAAAGGCTAAATCTTAATAAAGCTGTGGCTTGGCGTGTTCTAAGTATGCCAGACGGCGGGCCGCGCCATTGCTGATGGATTCAACGGAAAATCGTTAAAGGACTCTATTAAAGCTGAAGATAACATGTTGATTTGTACATATGAGTGGAAAGAAAGTCATTCAGTTGAAATTTTAAGTTTTGCTCTTGATTTTATTGAACTGGCGTTGTCAGAAATGCCATTTCATTGTTGTCTGTCAAATAGGATTGGCTAGTAACAATTCTCATAGTACAATTCGTTATTTTGACAATTTACACTACATCAGCCTTTTCAGTTACTTCGCTTTCAGGTTTTAGCTTTATGTGATGATTATGTCCGGAAAGAACAGAGCAATAAGGCCAATAAATTTCAACAGTTTTGGCTCAAACATTTTTTTTTTAATAAGCCTGTTCGATGGGAAATTCAAAGTATATCGAAATTTTACTTCGTTTGCGAGGTATATTGAAAAAACTGAAAATTGTGCATTTTCACCCTTATCTCCTGCCACCCCCTAATTTAATAGCAATCCGCGGTTTTTTCTTCTTAAACAACCCATTGATTCCTCCTGCAATAAAATCCCGTGAAATTCTCAGTTCCTTTCTATATGGCATAATCAATAGCCTATTAGTCTACCTAAATTTAGTAGCTATATAAACTAAATACGTAAGTGAACTATTTCACCCACAAAATTGTTCTAGCCGAGTAGTGAAAAGCCAAAAAATAGGGTAGTTTCCTGCCATTTCAATACTAAGCACAGAATAAATGTTAGTCTCCGACATTCCATAAATATCAAGACTTCGTCGTCTCAATAACTGTCGAGGAGCTACCAGTAATTCGTAAGCTGAGGCGGCGAACCAAACCACCCCTATTTCCGCCTTAAGGCGATATTTTCACCTCCCGGCCTACATTTAAGGTGTGTATCGAATATAAGCCGCCAACTGACCATTTCTGTGTCAAGGGTAAACGCTAGGAGTTTTGCGTGTTTGCCTGCCCGTTACTCGGTAATCGATGGGAGATTTTCGACCTTGGGTCCACCACATCCTTGGCTACTGCTGACCTGTCTAATATTTAAGGCCACTGTTATTCGAATGCCGTTTGGTGGAATGGGGGAAGTTGAAGACTCGTAAAAACACTGAAATTCTTGTGTGTTTTACTACACAAGTTTGGTGTTTCGGGTCGACGAGTTCCTCCATTTTTGTTGGGCTATGCGGCTTGCGGCACTGTTTTAATTGGGAAGTATGTAATACAAATGTTAGTAGGTTTACCTGTTAGGAAAGTTCACAAGATTGAAAATTCCCAGAAGTTTATGCTAAGTAAATGAATTGTGTCACATTTATAGTATGTAGGTGTTAGGCAATAGATGTATTCGTTCACATCTGATTAATAAAAGATGAAAAAGATTTTGATATTGAACAGTAAATAAATGTATTAGGTTAATACCTATTAGTATATATAGAGACTTTGTATCACTCCACTTTTGGAATAAAACCCCCAACTTTATGATGTATCGACTTAAAAGAGCATTTTTACTACATTTTTACAGCTTTCTCAAAAACATTGCACGAAATACATTTCCACTGACTGAAAGCGATGATCCAAAATTTTATGTATGTGTACCGCAATTTGCAAGAGCGTGCAAAATAATATCTGAAGTGTCTGAAGGGATATTGGGTATGAATACAAATTAATAGTAGGTACACCCTGATTGAAATATATTTCTTCACTAGCTGCGTCCCGTGGTTTCACCTGCGTAGACCGGGATAAAAAGTAGCCTATGTGTTAATCTAGGGTATAAGCTATCTACATACCAAATTTCATCCAAATCGGTTCTGCTGTTTTAGCGTGAAGAAGTAACAAACATACAAACACACACACACATACAAACTTTCGGCTTTATAATATTAGTGTGATATGATGTGAAGTGTGATTAAACGTCGGGTTATTGCAGCTTCCGGGTTTTACGTTAATAAGTTCCTAAATAACCATTTTTATCTTTCAGGAAAATAGGCCAGCCTATAATATCGTTCTTACAGCTCAAGACATTTTCTTCTAAACATAAGCAAAAACTTTTTCTGCATACTTTTTTTTATATCCCGCTTGGAATGCCGCCGTCTCTTAGTAGCTTTTATACTAGAATCATGAATTATTTACGTTGGCTGACTCAATAAAATTGCCATACTTAATTCAAGTTGGTAAGTCTTAAATTTCTTCGATACTTTATTATCAGATGTAGAGTCACGAGCAAAAGTATACTCGTATACCTACGTACACATAGCGAAATTAAAAAGTCATTTCGTCCTCGATCAAAATTATGAGTATGAGATACTTATTGGTATCTACAATATAATTTATGGTTCGTAAATAATAAAAAAAAATATAAATAAAAAATATTAAAAAAAATAATTAAAAAAATATACTTATATATTGATAAATAATAAATATCTATAATAATAAATATCAACTCGTTAGAACATAACCTTTTTTATGGTTCGTAAAAGCTTGGGTGTCCTAAGAAAGCGGTTGGTGTTTGACATTCCAGTGTGCAGTATCGAATGAGCATCCGGATGGCTATTATATCATTTTGCGACGCGTTGTACGTCAACGCACCGCTTCCGTAGGAAACCCAAGCTCAAGTGTGTGGCTCGTTCTTTTTTTTTTCATTGAAAATGACATGGGGACTCCGAAAAAAAATCGTTTTTCTTCCTAAATTTCACAAAAAAAAAATTTTCACAATAAATTCTTTTGACAATACAACCATTAAACTAATCTTAAACCCTTCCGTTTTTATTATTAGGTACTGCTTTTTACAAAATAATTGTAACATAATAATATTCAAAAAGAAGAACGTCCCATGTAGGTACCTATATATTTTTTGAGCATAGTAAGTACGCTCAAAAAATATATAGGTACCTAGGGCTATAGGTACTTACCTATAGTGTGTTGTGTTGTGGAGGTCACGGTAGCCTGCAACTAATGAATATTAAGTACTTCCCTGAGACGATTAATTAGTGTTGCCAGCAAGACTGTGCTGATTGTGCGATTTTTATATTCGCCTTAAATACTTAGGGGTAAATTAAAACAGTCGAATACAAAATATTTAAAAAAAAACAGCTATTCTACTATTAAAATTACGAGTAAGCCTAATATTCGCTGCTGTCGGTCTACAGTTAACGTCTGTCAAGAATAGTTTCGGCGTTAGAAAAAATACCTACTAATAAAATTTTAAATTTATTTGAATAGGTACAGTCAACCAAAGATATATCTAGGCAGGGTATACTAACAAATTTCACTTCGCGTGCAGTAGTTTTTATGTTTGTTTATGTTTTTAATATGTATTAGTTTATTATTTTGTAACAATAATTTGTGTATTTTATTTATGGGCCTTAGTTGCCGGACAATAAAGGAATTATTATTATTATATTTGTATGTGAATTGCTTCATGTTAAATTTTATATACACATACATTACTTTGATTTTGCAATACTCCTACATTGTAACACACCAACACAAAATTGTTTATTGTCACGAAATTGAACATGAAGCAATTCACAAACAAATATGTTAGTTTACCCTGCCTAGATATCTCTTTTGTTGACTGTACATGGATTTTCTTTTAGTATTGTTTACATATTTTGTTCGCTATAAGAATTTAGGTAGCATTATAATAGAAAAAAAATTCGCTTGTAGCAGAACGCAACTGTAGGTACCTATTGGCTATATATATGTACAATATAATAATTTCAGCCAACCTAGTCGTTGGTTAAAGTAAATATAAATACTCAACTTTCAGACTGTTGTTCAGCTAAAAACCAAGCATGGCCGTGACCTAAAAAGACAAATATCCAAAATTTCGTTCTAAACTTGTTCCACAATTTTATAATTTGTTGTCAGTCAGTTAAGAGGATATATCGAAGCGTGGTTTAGCTCGGTGTGTAAGTGAAATGGCGTTATGGCTGTCTAGTTTGACGCGCTAGATAGAAGACTCTCCCGCGCACCGGAATTTAATTGCACTTCGTTTAAATGTAGATTTATGACAAAATGCTATAATTAAATCAATTTTAGCTTAGTAAGTTCTTAAGTTATTGAAATACCTTAGATTTAAAGCAAATTTTACTGCACTTTACGGAACTGTTTACGTATAATCATATAATACAGAATGTAGATGGTGCTACTTTGGGTTTTTTTTTTTCCCTATTGAAAATATTTCAAAGTACATCAGTAGGCAATGTAGTCAAATAACACATATGGAAAATCCAAATGATTTAACCATATACATTTGGTTTTATAGGAATTTAAAAACACAAAATTATCTATGTAAGTATCGCCTTAAGTAGAAATATTTTTTGTTTGCAACCCAGCTTTGCAGTGCACAACGATGATAATTCTTCTTTATGTAACCACTGAAGCCTTGTCTTGTCTCACGTACACGAATCTGTTGAAAAACTGCCAAGTCCTCAACTTAGATAATATTTATTTCCATGATTTATTGAGTTATGGCATACTAACTGTGAAAACTCCATCTATCAACAAGTTAAAATCGACACAACTTTAATTTAGTACCGATTGAGATATTGATTTCAAGGTCCCGAGGTAACACAAACATTGGAGCAAAGTTGGAAGGTTTCATCAACGAGACAAAAGTCAACATTGTTATGTTGACTTTACTTATAATTATGGATGAACGTTTTTATGGATGTCCTCCGCCTTGGGGTTGGAGGAGTTTGTCTCGTAAGACCCAGCAGTTTCCCAGTATTTGGAGATATCCAGAAATTCCAGAATAATGTTTAAGAGGGCTGTCGCATGTTATCACCTGTCTCGCTCACACTGGACCAAATTTTTTAGATTGTTATATGAAAAGATGCTTTTTTGCAAAATGCAATCAATTAGCGAACTAGTAAATAATATTAATTTAATAGGTACCTAATTATTAAAAACATATTTCTATTGTGTTATCAATAAACTCAGCTCAAAAATGATTATCTGTTTTTGAGATGAGATAGATAAAAGCCTCAATGAAAATGTGTTTGTAATAATTACCTATTAAATTAATATTATTTACGAGTCCGCTAATTGATTATTTTTTTCAAAAAAGCATCTTTTCATTTAACATTCTTCAAAAAAAAAACGCAAAAGCTCTCTTAAAGATACAAATTATGGTCTGTGGTAGGACACAGCAATATGATAAAAAATTAAAAAATAACAGAACCAAAATTAAAACTAATAACGTAATAACAAAAAAACAAAATCTAATTTATTCATCACACTAATATTATAAAGGCGAAAGTTTGTGTGTGTGTGTATGTTTGTTACTTCTTCACGCTCAAACGGCTGGACCGATTTGGATGAAATTCTGTATGTAGATAGCTTATACCCTGGGTTAACACATAGGCTACTTTTTATCCCGGTCCGGTCTACGGTGAAACCGGGGGGCGCAGCTAGTATTATATATTTTACAAACTACAATTTCACACATGCCGAAAATTCTTCAGTTTAGGTATAAACGGTAAAACGTACCTACTCCTCAGTTCCACCTACGAAATGTAAATGAATGTGTTCCAAATTCCGTGTTTTTTTACCCGACTACGGCAAAGCCAAAAGAAGGGTTATTTTGACAACTTGTTATACTAATACATTTCCAGCTATTACTAAATTAATGCAATATGCTAGTGAATGGAATTAGAATACAACGAAATAACCTATTTCCATTTATAAGAGGTTTTTCAATAACAATTTCATTGCAAAAACCGGTTAAGAGCGAGTCGGACTCGCGCACCGACGGTTCCGATTTCTGAAAAAGTATGCTATTTTGAGTCATCTTTTTATTTTTACTGTAATCTTTACATTAACTTCTATCACCTAGAATAATTTCAGATTTTTCTCTATGCAAACTTCAGAGATAAGGGGGAGTGCGGTTTTTTTTTTCATCTTTCATCAAAACTTGAAAACTATGCGGCCTAAAAAAAACCGGACAAGTGCGTTTCGGACCACGCACAATCAAGGGTTCCGTAGTTGAAAAGAATTTATCCCAAAAACAAACTAAACATTACAATCCCGAAAAAAAAAATTTTTATGTGATATAAATTACCAATTTTCGGACTTTTTCCTTTGCTGTGAGAGTTTTGATTTTCTTAAGAGTTTCAAAATATATCGCATAAATGGCCGTATTTTTTTATTGCGTTGAGGTAGAAGCTTTATTTTTTTAGAACTCAAAGGCACCATAGATCTACGTATTTGATATTAATTTCAACTTGATACCTCCACGCGTTCCTGAGAAAAAGGGTCTTGACAGACTGACAGACAGACAGACGGACGGATAACGAAGTGATCCTATTAGGGTTTCGTTTTTTCCTTTTGAGGTATGGAACACTAAAAAAAAATTTTTTGAGAATGTGCAAACAGCGTTCTTTCACATGATACCCCACATGCCCTAGTAGCCCCAATTCGATTTGTTAAGACCCCTGCCAGTCCGCCTGTTGCAAAAAAAAAACAAAAAAAAAAATAGTTTTTTCTTGTCATACAGACTGAGTCGCACCATAAGGGTTCCTTTTTACCATTTTGGTACGGAATCCTAAAAAGGTGATTGCATTCATAAATAGGTTTTTTTTTACTTTGGAAAGTCACAAGGTCTTCGTGCCAAGGACCTGGTGTAATTTACTAAGCAACAATCAAATCAAAAGTTAGTCGGGTTTCAAAGAAAACAATAATGGCGAAAGTCATGCGTAATAATTGTATGTTATTTGTATGAGTTGGCGATTTCTTTAACTTGTGGAAGGTTATTCTGGAAAAGTAAGGCTGCAGTGAAATCAACGATGAGTAATACCTAGTAGAAAAAATCGTTATTATGTTCTTTGCCATTATTAACCGACTTCAAAAAAGGAGGTTCTGTATTCGACCTGTATATGTATGTATGTTTGTATGTCCGCGATTTTCTCAAAAACTAATCAACCAATTTTGGTAATTATTTCACTAACGTAATCTATATACTTTCAGAAAGGTTTTAGTATATAGTACGTTAGGTAATTATTCTTATGTACGAAGTTATATGCATAAGTGTACTGTATCACTAGCATTTCTATAAGCGGATTTTGATGATTTTTCCTTTCGTTCGTCTTGGGTATAAATATGGTATCTACCTAATTGTATAGACAACCAAAAATGGAAAAATAAAATTTTGTATAAAATAAGTAAAATCCGACTTCAAAAACCTAAAACGAAAAAATACCTTTCATAAAAATCTTAACAGCTTCTGAAGTCGGTGTCTTCAATTCTTCAATGCACCTTAGCTTGACACCGAAAGTTATTTTATTCGATTTAGGTTTTTGAAGTCGGTTTTTACTTTTTTTTTTAATAAATTTATGTTACATGTGACAAATCAATTACTTCAACGAGTCATGCGTATTTTCCAATGTTTCACCAAAGTATCAGAAGATCATTGGCATTTAATGCCTGCGTTGCACCACTGACACCACTTCATACCCACGATCTGCACTCAAGCACCGTTTGCCAGATACTGTTGGCCAATAGTATTCTCCTAGAACTCATCCTAGTTTAGCACATAGGTATTCTCATTGCGTAAACCTTTACGCACACGAGGAAGGCGGTATCAGTTAATTTACAAAAGAAATAGGAAAAGTCAGACAGTTTCCAATATAAAGTCACGTGATTCGACAATCAATCTGCCTTTTCCCAACATGTTGGGGTCGGCTTCCAGTCTATCTGAATACCA
The DNA here is from genome assembly GCA_946251885.1 of Cosmia pyralina. Taxonomy (NCBI): domain Eukaryota; kingdom Metazoa; phylum Arthropoda; class Insecta; order Lepidoptera; family Noctuidae; genus Cosmia; species Cosmia pyralina. The sequence continues at coordinate 23,794,861 of OX276346.1, forward strand.
ATATTTTACTTGAAGTGACTGCCTATCTGACCTCCACATCCCAGTTACTGGGTAACATGATAGCCCTTGGTAAGACTGTTTGTCAGACTTTTGAGTTTCTAACTTCCCGTAACGACTATCAAAGATCTACGAATGACAGCCGGGACCAACGGCTTAGTATGCTTTCCAAGGCACGAAGGGGTCTCGATATGTAATGGATGGTTAGCCATCCACGAACCGACCGCGGCAAGCGTAGCTTAAGCTTCGATCAACCGGTGTCAGTGGCTGTTATCATTTAGCCATGATCCCCCTTCTCGTGATTCGACAATATCATTCTGATATTATTGGTTCATTCAATAGTATATTTAACAGACTTCAAAAAGGAGGAGGTTCTCAATTCGTCGGAACCTTTTTTTTTTATTTGTTTTTTTTTATGTATGTTCCCCGATTACTCGAAGATGGCTAGACCGATTTGGATTTTTTTTATTTTATTCGAGAGGGTATACATCACAGTTGGTCCCATGTAAATTTGATTAACTTTGCTCAGGTAATTTTTGAGTTAGCTTCAATAGTGCGTATTTTGTCCCCACTTTTATATGGATGATGTTCTAGTTTGTTTTGCAGGTAGTGGTATTAGAATTTGTGTGGGGTAGGTACTGTGAAGTCTCAAGCTACACAGTAGAAGATTTACTCAACTACAAAATAATACAAGATAAACTCTGTTAAACTGGGGCTGAAGCCCTCTATATTCAAAGCTCAGAATCAATTATAAAGCACTCCTACCAGGTCCAAGCCCTGACCCGATTCTCCTAGATCTGGCATCCTATCAAGAAAAACAGGATAGTTTTTCTTGACAGAAGATATTCCATATTTGAATGATTGAATGTCAGCCAGCATTATATCAACGAGGCTTGATCATAGCATCAATCCTAACCGAACCGAAAAACAGGATTGTTTTTCTTGACAGAAGATATTCCATATTTGAATGATTGAATGTCAGCCAGCATTATATCAACGAGGCTTGATCATAGCATCAATCCTAACCGAACCGAAAAACAGGATTGTTTTTCTTGACAGAAGATATTCCATATTTGAATGATTGAATGTCAGCCAGCATTATATCAACGAGGCTTGATCATAGCATCAAGACCACTAAAAAGTGAAAAATAAAAACTTTTTTACAAAAAAATACAACCGACTTCCAAAAACAACACTACAAAGTGAAAAATACATTTAATTTCGGAAGTCGGTGGGAAAAAACGAAAATACATTTAACTAGACACCGACTTCCGAAATTAAAGTTATTTTTCACTTTTTAGTGTTGTTTTTGGAAGTCGGTTGTATTTTCTTGTAAAAAGTTTTTTTTACAATATAATATTATTGGGTTCATTGCCTTTTCTGTTCGTTAATTGTAGATTGTCAGCCATTCTTTGAAGAAAAAAGTTTTGAATCTCTTTTTATAAACGCACTAACGGACAGACATAAATATTATACTTTGCGTTTTTAAATAGGCCTGTAGGGATGGGATCAGCTTTAATTAAAGGATAGTATTTAAATGCACATAAAATTACCAGTTTTTCCCAACAGAATACGTACATCAAAAATACTGTTTGTACATCAAAATTTGCATGTCTAAATAAATTAAACGTAACGTGAGGTTGAGGAGCCCCGCGTGCGCGGGGCTCCTATTTCTGTCTACAGAGCTTAAACGAACCTAACGAAACCGAACCTCGCGGTGCCCTATAATTGCAATTTTTACAAGTTTTGATATTCAATTAGTTAATTAGTAGTGCAATCTTTGATTTGCTGTATGTAGATTACTAGATGTAAAGTATGTGATGTAAAATATTTTTCTGGTGTGCGATTAATAATTTCCCTTAATTAAATAATGTGTAAATGAAACATATCACAGAAACATATCGTTGTTTTTATCAAATTATAAATTCTTTTTTGGAGCTGTATACTCAGCGATTCACATCAATGATGTAACCAACGATTGCAACTATCGTCTATTAGCTCCCTCACCTTAGCTAGCCGTTATTATAGCTACTATAGAGTGCAATATAGTGTACATAGCCCTGTAGAGTAGGTGTGGTCCCAGCTTAACTATAGGTCATATCTAGCCGTAGCCTATATGCAGTAGACCGGCGAATTTTTCAATTACATGAAAGTTATGGAACTGACTAAGCAAGTCAAGGACTTCGCAAGGGCGAGCGAGACAGCAAGTGACGTCACTAGTTTCAAACTTGTTGGAAAAATAGTAAACTACTATGTACTGTGACTTTATCCAAGTTAGACTAGACTAGGTTTCTACCTAAGTATTTTTTATGTTAGTTGAATTCTTTTAGTAAAAACCAACAAGAACTCTCAAAATAACAACCACATGGGTGGATCAATCAGATTAAGCTACGCTTACCGCGGTCGGTCCGTGGATGGGTGACCATCTTTACGTACCAAGACCCCTCCATGCCTCGGAAAGCACGTAAAGCCGTTGGTCCCGGCTGTCATTCGTGGATCTTTGACAGTCGTTACGGGTCGTCAGAAGCCCGAAAGTCTGACAATCAATCTTACCAAGGGGTATCGTATTACCCAGTAACTGGGTTGTGGAGGTCAGATAGTCAGTCGCTCCGTGTAAAATACTGGTATTCAGCTGCATCGGGGTAGACTGGAAGCCGACCCCAACATAGTTGGGAAAAGGCTTGACAGATCATGAATGTAGGCAACTGTGTGTGTCTACCAACTTTGTAAAAAATTACAAGTGAACTTTAATAAAATTCAACTTTGTATACAGAAAAAGTAAATTTAACAATGTGCTTCAATTCGCGACATAGTTATTGTTCGATTCAAACTGGCGGCTCGGAAGTTAGCTGCGAGTGCAGAACTTGCGGGTACAGTGAAGTCGACAATAATTTAGGCTCCATTTAGTTATGTTCGATTAAGTTTCTTTTAAATTAAGATTCAAGATTTTTCAAGATTTAGCTCCATAAGTTTGAATAGGAGCAGTGGTGGCCCAGTGGTAACGGTCGCGACTTACGAGTTGTAGGTCGTAGGTTCGAACCCAGACAGGCGCTTTACTTTGTGTAAATTATTTCATCACCACTACTCTCAAAACGGTGAAGGAAAACATCGTGAGGAAACCGGCATGTCCTAGAATCAAAAAATTCAAAGACATGTGACATCTACCAACCCGCACTGGGCCCGCGTGGTGGATTACGGCCCACTCCCTCTCACAGAGAGGAGGCCTGTGTCCCAGCAGTGGGAACGTTATAGGCTGATTATGTGAAGTTTGAATCGATCTATACCTATTAGGTACCCGAAAAAGTAAGTTCCACCTGATCTGTCTACATAGCTTAAAATACTTACCTTTTTCAAACAATCTTTTTTTAATTACTTAGTTAAAATAAAATTGACTACGAGTACCTCGTTGGTCTAGTAGTCGCTAGCGCTACTGCTGAGCATGAGGTAGTGGGTTCGACTCCTAGGTCGGGCAAAGAGTTATTGGATTTTCTATCTGGAATTTGTCAGTAGCAGCCCGGAGTCTCGACTTGTACCCGATTGATGGCAATGGGCTCGCCCCCTATTACATGAGACTTTTATATAACTGGCGAAGTATGTGTGTACTATGGGTACACCTCTGCCGAGCCCTTCGGAGAAACAAGGCGTTATGTTATGTTATGTTAAAATAAAACAAACCATGTTGCTTTGCTTCTCACCTGTTAGGCTTTTCGCCTTCAAGTTAGCAACACCCTGTAGTTTCAAACAAGTAGCCTTAAGCCGACGTTTGCATGGACGTAAAAATATCCCGGCGATTTTTTTTCGCGTACTGGATTTTCAACGCTCTACTTAGCGCCGAGAGTTGAAAATCCAACAGTGTGTTTTTTGGGACGCACTCTGTTGGATTCTCGAAGCTCGGCTCAACACCGAGAGTTGAAAATCCAGTCGCGATATTTTTACGTCCGCGCGAACGTCGGCTAAATCTCTTCACTAAACTTATTTGAAATGAGACTTCAAATGCGGTTGTTGTCACGTCGTTGATGTCTTTCTGACTAGCAAAGTGATGGGTCGATGTGTTGCGGAGGTTTGTGGCTATCAGCCGCGCGTCGAAAGTAATTATCGTTAGTAGGTAGCTTATTTTTCTAATAGGTGTTAATTTTTTGTTTGTAGGTAGTTTTAACATGGTACCCAGCGACCCATGTAATGTACATTATGTAGGTGATTTTTAACCGACGAAAAAAGGAGGAGGTTCTCAAGTTGACGCGTGTATTTTTTTTATGTATTACCACGCATATCTTTTTACAGAGTAATCCGATTTTGACATTTTTATTTTTTATTTGAAAGGGTATACTTCTGAGGTCCATATAAATTGTAATAACTTTGCTTGGGTAGTTTTTGAGTTAGCTTCAATAATACGGATTTTTTCCACTTGGTCTATATGGATGATGTTATAATAACTTCCTGTCATTGTAATTTACATGGCAGGTATAGTGGTATTACAAGAGATTATAAGATGAGCTCGTGGCTAAGTAATAACAGCCGCACGGGTCGATTCATCAGGTTATGCTACGCTTGCCGGGGTTGGTCCGTGGATGGGTGACCATATTTATATACCGAGACTCCTTCGGGCCTCGGAAAGCACGTTAAGCTGTTGGTCCCAGCTGTCATTCGTGGATCTTTGACAGTCGTTACGGGTCGTCGGAAGCCCGAAAATCTGACAACCAGTCTTACCAAGGGGTATCGTATTACCCAGTTACTGGGTTGTGGAGGTCAGATAGGCAGCCGTTTCATATAAAATACTGGTATGCAGCTGTATCCGGTTAGACTGGAAGCCGACCCCAATATAGTTGGAAAAAGGTCAGGCAGATTCCTGAATTTGCCTGACCTTTTAAACTCACTGACTCCTGAAATCACATCTGAACTCCTGACTTTCTTTCTAATACCACTACCTGTAGTGATTTTTAAAAAGGGTTGATTTAAACCTAATCAACCACTCATGGGTGTATTGCATAGTATGAGCTTCTAGTTTTATTAGTTTAAACTTCTACGGTCTTATTACAAAACCATATTTTTCTTCTGTCATGGTTTAAACCATCGAGCCAGTTTTTGTAATAAGAACCTAGCTGTGGTAGAAATACAGTTCTTTATACAAAATTGACAACTTAGTCTAGTACTAAGTTGTCAGTTTTGTAAAACTGGCATCTTAATGATGTGTCGGAATAAAGTTCGAAATTCAAAAAAGGGTCCGTGGCTTAAACCTGGGTTTGAAGATGTACCTTGTTTGGTAATAAGACGGATATTGTTTAAACTAATGTTAATAAAAATACTGACAGAAAAAGCCTATTATAATGTTAATGAATTTTTAAATGATAAATTGCTTTGAAGCTACTGACTGAATCAATTCTATTTATTTTTAATGGTATGACTATTGACCTAATTTAATTATTGTTTTGTTTAATATTAATGCTAATTGTTGATTTATCTATATTATTATTTTTTGTGTTTTTATTTTGAAATGTAATGTAGTGAAATGTTATTGTCTTTTGACCTAATTTGTACACCAGCCATGGTCAAACATGTTGAGCCAAAAGATACCCTGTAACACCTATAATAAGCATCATGCCATGTATATTATCTACACATGTTTTTGCAAATAAATTAATCTGAATCTGAATTAAGTCGTTGGAAAATGACAAATTCTCAAGTGATTTTGCAATTAGTTGCTACGACTAACAAAACCGGAGTTTTTATGTTAAACTTTTAAGTGTTGGAAGAGTTGATGCGTTTGCTTCTTCAACTAAAGTTTGACCTTGAAAAACTTTGTAAAATATTCGAGTCAACTTTTTGTAGAATAGCAGTACAACCAAACTTAATATAGATTTTATTTCAAGAACATTCTATACTACATACAGCAATAGTTTTTAATTAGTGCGGAAATTTTCACAGGATGTTCTACCAATGAATATGAACAACTTTTACTATGAGACCAACTCTAAAATCACGAATCTGTTTCATACAAAAGTTCAATACCTATTGAACCAAAATGTATGAAGCAACTGTTTTTTTTTGTGATTTCAGAGTTGGACCCATAGTGAAAGTTGTTCTTATTAATGTGTAGAACACCCTGCGCACTGCTTATAAAATTTTCCTGTATACGTGCTTATTCGATGATTTTTCTTCTCAGAGTTCTATTCAGATAGGAAATGCCGGCCGACCTCATCTAGTTCTTAAAATATGATTGACATGTAAAAGTGTTTCTGTACAAACCTACTTAGGGCTAATTTTTCAATCGTCAGATAACTTTTATTTATGGAATAAATATGGCGGTTTGACAGCTTTTGTATAAAAAATATGTCAAGCTGTCACATTTATTCTTCAGATAAAAGTTACTCTGACTATTGAAAAATTAGACCATACAGAAACGAAATCATTTATCATTAGTTTGATAGTCACTGCTATACCTACCTACAAAAGTTCAACTTTCACACTAATCTAGTTTTGACCATTGACCCTGAATAATGACAAATCAACCCCCTCAAAGTGACACGTCATCATTCTGACTAACTTTTATGGTCAAACAGTACCTTAGAATTACACAACGCTTAGTCATAGCGTAGGTGGCGCCACCTACCCGGTCACAAGCGTACCACCGGATGTGAGAAAGCAGGTTAGCATGATGTAGTATTAATCGACTGAAAGCCTTCAATCACCGGATATTGCAAACTACAGGAAGTTCCTGTGAAAAGCGAATCGACCTGAATTTCAGGATATCAGGAAATTGGATAGCTACTGATTAATGTATATAGCAACTTTTTGTGACGTTAGCTGACCTATGGTAGTAAAATATTTATATAAATAGGTTTATGGGACAGAAGAGAGAGGAGAAGGACAGAGGAGCTCGTGGCTAAGTAATAACAGCCGCACGGGTCGATCCAACAGGTTAAGCTACGCTTGCCGGGGTTGGTCCGTGGATGACCATCTTTACATACCGAGACTCTTCTGTGCCTCGGAAAGCACGTTAAGCCGTTGGTCCCGGCTGTCATTCGTGGATCTTTGACAGTCGTTACAGGTCGTCAGAAGCCCGAAAGTCTGACAACTAGTCTTACCAAGGGGTATCGTATTACCCAGTCACTGGCAGTCACTCCATGTAAAATACAACCCCAACATAGTTGGGAAAAGGCTAGGCAGATTGATTTTTTGCTGTGCGTATGAAATAAGCATCTAAGACTGTTTGTCCACAACACCTGGAACGGGACGTCAACGAGAAACGAGATTACTCGGCTATAGTAAATGTACTGTCGCTACTTCGGCGCCGTCATCTATTTTATATTATTTGTTATTATTTTCTATTTTTTTTTATTTTTTCGTCATTTATTTTCCGTGTTAATGAAAATAAACTATTTGTATTTGTATTTGTATTTCTCGATAACGTCCCGTTCCCGGTGCGGTGGACAAACAGTGTAAGGAATTTCTTTCAATAAAATCTAGGTCATAGACGTTTAAAAAAAGGCGGACAGATTCTCGCTAGCAAAAAACTGTGTCTATCGGAGTCAGCCAGCTCGCTGTACGTACAGGCGGCACGCACACATTCACACATCAGTCAACCATTCGTAATATGGTAAGGTACCTATATAAGGTAAAAATACAGCATGTCTTGTGAAATGTGCGCGTGCCGCTGGCTTGTAGGTACAGCGAGCTGGCTGACTCCGATAGACACAGTTTTTTGCTAGCGAGAATCTGTCCGCCTTTTTTTTATACGTCTATGATCTAGGTGTTAAAATTTAATCATAATAAAATAGCGATTCGTAAACAAAACTTATTTCAAGTAGATTGATAATTTAGGTTGTGCGCAGACCTAAGTCGAGTCTGTACATAGACTATCGCTCTATCTAAAAAAAAAATATAGAAGGTGTTATAAAAAATGGAATTTGGAAACTCTAATACACCACTACACTTTTCATAATTCCGTAGGTCTAGTGGTCGCAAGCGCTACTATGAGATCCTGGGTTCGATTCCCGGGTCGGGCAACGTGTTATTAGGTTACTCCATCTGGAATTAGTAGCCGCCCGGAGTCTGGATTCGTGCCCGGTTGGTGGCAATAGGCTCGTTACACGGGACTTACACATAACTGGCGAAATGTGGATAAGTGCACCTCATCACCTCACCATCTTACTTTCTTCGAAATTTAGGTAATTACATCGTAAAACATTAACAACGAAGCCATTCAATGATAAAGATATATAAAATAGATCAAAGGAGTAATATAGACATTACAGTATGGTGACGTCATCACAAAGTTTCGCGTGCTTCCCAACTCATAGGCCGAAAGTTATCCATTCATAAAGCAATAAATTAGTACGCGAGCAAAGATGCCATGAAATGGAAATAGAAATCGGAAAGAGAGAAAATTCATTTTAAATCGAAAATTCAGGAACACTTAGGGCCTCAGAACATCTCCGCTACGAAACCGCGAAACAGCGAAACCGGTTGATTTTTCGCTGATGTTCCGCTACTCAAGTAGTGGAACATCATGCGAGTCAGTGGAATTGAAGAGCTGCGATTTCGCTTTCGCTGTTATGGTTGAAGTACCTGAATTATTTATTTAGGCAGCTTTTACGGAGTAATTCCAGAATGATTTTTTTGAACGTGGCTCAACACTAGGATTTTTAATTGTCATGGGTGAATTTAAAAACAAAAACCTCACTTAAATTATAATTATGAGTACTTTTGCGGAAAAATTATAGGTATGTTTCAAATGTGTTTTCTGTGCGAATCAAACCCGCGACCGGTAGCGCAGAAGCCAATCGCGTAACGATTGCGCTATATTGACACAAATGTGTTGACTGTAGCTGTCAAATTAAAAAAATATGTGTATGGAATTCCAGCAAATATGTAAAATATGTATACCAGAAAAAGTAGAAACATTTAAACATAACACTTCAATTACATGAAATAAAACACGACAAAGTTTCGAAATAATAGGTCTTTACCTATGAAATTGCCGTTTTGTATGAAAAAATTTAAACTAATTTTTTTCATGCATTTTTTATTTGTATTAATCGAAGTAATCACCCATGCAATCAATGCATCTTTGCCAACGCAGTGGCAGTTTATTGATGCCCTTCTTAAAGAAATCAGCTGGACGGGAGGCAAGAAATTCTTCAAAGGCATTTTGTACTGCCTCTCGGGTATTGAATTTTTTTCCTGCCAAGAAGTTATCCAAATTCTGGAAAAAGTAGTAGTCTGTAGGCGCAAGGTCTGGTGAGTAGGGCGGATGACGGAGAGCATCCAACCCCACTTCTTGCAACTTGGAGACCGTCTGCTGTGCAGTATGAGGTCGCGCGTTGTCGTGCAGGAACAGCGGAGACGAGCGATTGACCAATGCTGGTTGGAGATGTGCCAGCTTCTCCATCATTGTGTTCAGTTCTTCACAGTACACATCTGAAGTAATGCTCACCCCGTTTGATAAGAAGCTGTGATGAATCACACCGGCGCTAGACCACCAAACAGTGACCATCACTTTTCTAGGGGTAAGTTTTCGTTTAGGGCATTGTTTAGGTGCTGAACCAGGATCCAACCAACTTGCTGAGCGCTTGCGGTTATCAAACAGAATCCATTTTTCATCGCAGGTAACAATGCGGTTCAAAATTCCTTCATTTGTGTGTTTGTTGAGCAGTGCAAGGCACGTCTCGACGCTTACTTCGCGCTGGCGATCATTGAGTTCGTGGGGCACCCATTTGTCAAGCTTTTTTACCTTGCCAATTTGACGCAAATGGACCAATATTGTTTTGACGCTAACGTCGAAAGCTGCTGCTAATTCAGCCGTAGATTGTGTATCATCAGCTTCCACAATCGCCTTTAATTCGTCATTGTCGACCAAAGTCTTCGGACGACCGCGCGGTTCATTTTTCAGGTCGAAATTTCCAGAACGGAAGCGAGCAAGCCAATAACAAGTGGTGCGTTGGTTTGTAGTGTTAGCTCCGTAAACGTCGTTGATGTTGCGTGCCGCTTGTGCCGCGTTGCTGCCACGACGGTACTCATATTCCATAATTACTCGAATTTTTAACGTATCCATGATGACGAAAAAGATTGAAATGCGATGAAAATGTAACACTAATCAATAAACAAATGACTACTTTTGGAAAAAAAAAATCCATGTTTTTAAAATAAAATTAATTTGAAATTAGAATTCTTAGCCAAACAAAAATTATTTTGATTTGAAATGGCCAGTACTGCAGAACGGCAATTTCATAGGTAAAGACCTAATAGCTTTCATACAATCTGCCCTTAATTACCTGCACCATTACTAGAGGAACACGCCTCATGGTGTATGCAAAAATTGAGGTGTGCCAAATACCAGGAAGTTATTCATACGAGTACCAACTCGTTATTAGACACACCCTGTGCTATAAATGGTGACCTGTTCGTCTATATGGAAAATCCAAAAATAATTTCTAAGAAGTGACAAACACATACGCAATTTGGGCTGATATAATCCGATTTCACCACTGATTACTTTAAATTTAATTGATGAAAGCGTAAATTGTATTAATAGGTACGAGTATTTTACCTGGACCCTAATTGCGTAATACATTATCAATCGGAGTTGGTTTCAATTAGACAGTTCAGCAACTTTCATTGCGTTATTTACGTTGTCGAGCAGGCAAATATTTCGAATATATGAAGCAATGGATTAGCAATTTGCTTCTTCCGATTGATAGTGTGTTACGTAATTAGGATGCTGGCTGGCGCTTGCGTATTTCTTGCTAAATCTACTTCGGTAATTATTCCGTACTTCGGGTTAATATAAGGATTATTTAATAAGCTTTTGTCCGCGGCTTCCCTCGCATTAATTTAGAATTTGACAATAAATTTGAGTTGTACTCTGCTTGTAATAATATAATTCAATCATGATTAGAAAGACACGTGGCGCCATCTATTAGCATAAGAACGTTATTATTGTTTTCTTCGGGAACAGTACTTTTTTTCGGGATGAAAGGTCCCTATGTCCGTTTCTGTACGGCTGACTACGTATATGGAAAATTTCATGATGATCGGTTCAGTGGTTTAGGCGTGAAAAGGTAACAAACAAACAAACTTACTTTCGCATTTATAACATCAAGTTAGGATTTGCAATATAAACTAATCACAAATGCGTTGCCTACCCAGAAACAAGGCTCAAATATCTAAATTCATGCAATTACACCAGCACACATACCTTTGCTGCTTGGCAGAAACATGTATGCAGTCTTTAAGAAAAAAATATACACTTGTGTACATAATTAATTCCACAAGAGAACCAAGGCAATCGACATAGCCCGAAGAATTTCCAAACTTAAGTGGCAGTGGGCAGGGCATTACTCGCAGAACAGATGGCCGAAAGATTCTGGAGTGGCGATCACGTACCGGAAGACGTACCGTTGAAAGGCCTCCCGCAAGGTGGACCGATAACCCTGTAAAGGCCGCAGGAATCCTCTGGATGCGGGAAGCACATAACCGGTCGAAGTGGCGGTGCTTGGGGGAGTATGTCCAGCAGTGGACGTCTTTCGGCTGAAATGATAATGATGACATAGTTAAATGTATGCACAAAACTCGTAAATAACGTTAACTAAAACACGCTACACATAATTAAATTACTTAAGACATTTTACATTATTATGATTAACATTAAAAAATAAATTATCCGACAAAAAATAAAAGCATAACATTGCAGTCCACTTAAGTTAGGTAAGCTAAGTTAAACTCAATGCAGACAGCGAATAAATTTATGTTGTGCCTACTTGTAGTAAATTACTATAATTTAATCTAATTTACATAAACTATTTCACCTTAGTGTAACCTCAATTTTCGCGAGCATTTTTGTTTTAGCATTAAATAACGACAAGCCAATTACTTTAGCTTCTATTGAATGATTTAACTTTTAATCCACTTGTATCTCTGCGTTGTTAAACCAGAAGAAAAAATAAAAATACTTCTAAATACGTATCAAAGCTAATAAACCGGCCAAGCGCGAGTCGGAGTCGCACACGAAGGGTTTCGTACCTCACCGTACAATATTTAGCAAACAATAAATTTTAAAAAAATACTTCAGTTTATAAACACACGTTTCTTGTATTTTGATTTGTTGCTGTGAAAATTTCAACTGTCGATCTATTACGGTTTATGAGAAAGAGCCCGCTGACAGACAAACGGATGGACAGCGGAGGCTTAGTAATAGGGTTCCCTTTGGCACCCTTCGGGTCCGGAACCCTAAAAATACGTAACTCAATTAAAAATGTGCGGATGCCTTTTATCTTTGGTTACATACCACACACACATGGATGGGTGTACGCCACTACGCCGCTTCTAAGCTACATTTGCACCTAATGGCATCTACGACGTAGCGGCGTGACCGATCCGTGTAACCAAAAACATAGAGGCGTCCGCACATTTTTTACTTAAGTGCTCAAAATTCGACACTAAACTTTTGGAGTTAACCTCCTAGGTTCGAAGCCTTCAGCTTCGAACCTAGGAGGATAACTCCAAAAACAGCCGTTTTTAGAGTTAAATGCTAAGGCTTCGGATCTAGGAGATTAAGTGTTGATTTTTTTGATACAAAAAATTCTACCTCATCAGTCTGACTAGAAATGTGATCATAAGAAATTTCAAAATGTTCCATATCTCCAGACTTATTTTTTTTCTCAATTGTGGCGCTATGCAGCACTAATCGCCTTAATTTTTTGTAAATCAATCTGCCTAGCCTTTTCCCAACCATGTAGGGGTCGGCTTCCAGTCTATCCGGATGCAGCTGAAGGACATTATTTTACATGGAGCGACTGCCTATTTGATCTCCACAAACCAGTAACTGGGTAATACGATACACCTTGGTAAGACTGTTGTCAGACTTTCGGGCTTCTGACGACCCGTAACGGCTGTCAAATATTCACGAATGACAGCCGGGACCACTGGCTTAACGTGCTTTCCGAGGATAAAGACATGACATTTTCCTTTATTGGAACGGGTATCTTATTAACAAAAAACTTCTACTAACGGACTTCTCAGCTCTCAGCGCCATCTGCGATTAGCTATTGGTAGTATTTTTCATTCATTTCTTCGTATCAGCAGTAGATGCCGCCCGAAGCAGTAAACAAGTGAAGCGCGCCAAAAGTAAGAGACTACAAATATTCTGAGTGGAAACGTAGTCTATCTTTATGTACATAACAAAAGAAATATCTAGGCAGAGTATCTAACATATTTGTATGTGAATTGCACACCAACACAAAATTGTGTAATGTCCCGAAATTGAACATGCATGAAGCAATTGACATACAAATATGTTACTATACCCTGCCTAGATATCTCTTTTGTTGACTGTACATTACGATACTAAATTCCGCTCTAGTACGCTTTCGAGTATAACACAAGGTAAATCTCTGCTAGGAACTGATTAATAAACAAATGCTGAATAACTTGTAGGCTACTTAAAAAAAAAGTTTATTTTTAACCATCTTCTTCAGAAAATATTTTAGGGCAGTGACAAACCAACCACAGACCTAATACTTCAAAGTTCCTTGGCAAGTTCTTTGTATCGTCAACACACTGTTTTACTTTTACTGTTGCCTCATTTTATGATTAAGAGAGCTGTCACACTTTGTCACCTCTCTTGCTCACACGGAACCAAATTTTTAAGATTGTTAAATGAAAAGATGCTTTATTGAAAAATGTTATCAATTAGCGGACTATTAAATAATATTCATTTAATAGGTTATTATTAAAAACACATTTCTATTGTGATATCTAATAAACTCAGCTCAAAAAGTATTACGATCCTTTTGAAATAAAAAACTATAATAATAACTGTTCTCCACTACACAATAAGTCAAAGTTGTCGAAGTCTTTTTCAGTTTCTCGCCAATTTACGCAAAAATCACGGTCGAAATACTTCTTAACACATAAGTAAACAAGACTCTTTTGCACCTTGTAAATCAGGCTTCATTTTCTGCCCATGGGCAAGGCCACTAAGAAAACAATCACGTATTAAAAATACATACTTACGTGAAGGCAAAAGATTAATGACGAACACGAAGTGCAAGTTTACCATAGCAGTAATTTTGTAACAGATCATTAAGGTAATTATAACGGGTCACGCTTGTGCGCCTCACGAGTTACTTCTTGAAGGGTTCTCTTACCCCTTTGACTGCCAATCCAGCTACGAAAGGTTATAAAGTCATAAGCGAATGACGAAATAAAATAAAACCTTAAGGAACATTAATATTTAAATTAACGTTACTGATGCTAGTTGCTCAATTCAAAAAAACCCCTTTCATAGACAGGGTGCTCGGTAATCAATGGATATCCTTTATATAATTAGACCAAATAGTAAAGCAATAAAAAAATAATGCGTTAATAAACGCATCACTTCTGAACGGCTGGGCCGATTTGGCAAATTTTCGTAATAGTCCAATCAGGTTCAGTCAAAGAAAAAAACTCACAAACATACATGAATGCTGAAAACATTACAATCCTTTTTGGCAGTCGTGTAAAAAATTTAAAGTTGCCGGGAAAGTTGGAAATTCGGGAAAAGTGACAGTGCAATTTCTATGGGAATTTTGTATGAATAATTGTTTGATCAAGGCACCTCTGTCGGGTCAGCTAGTAGATAATATTTTGTAACATAATTATCAATAATCGAAAATCAACTAAGTATATTAGTTCAGTTGTCACTCAAACAAAAATTGTTGTGTGTGTGTGTGTGCAATAACGAAATAGGCATCTACACAAAATACGAGAATACCAGAACCATGGAAATCCAACCAAAGAGATTATAATATACGAACTTAAGAGCATTAAAACCTTTTTTCTTAATCTGTTTCATAACGTGATTACGTTACTGGCACTTTTTTGTTTCTTAATCAAATATTTAATTTGTTTTGTAAAATAAAAAACAAAAGCCACACGCTGTTCTTTGCATATTTCCTTCTCCGCATTTTAATTTATATTTAACGCGCGTTTAGATTAATTTGATTGAAAACGTGAGAATCGTGTCAAAATTAGTTTTATTTTCGTATTGAGTTGTGAATGATTCATAATTACTGACAAAAGTGGCAAACACATGAAAAATCTTAACGACAAAATAAGAAAAACAAAAAAATGAATTCTACAAGAAGCTCGCCTTTGAAAACAGGAGCTAGACCACCACCTCTTAAAGCAGTATTATTTTAATCTTACATGAGTGTGGGAAAGAGATGGAGCTAGACGTCCTGTATAGCTCCATCTCTTTCTCACACTGAAGTAACATTAAAATAATACTGCTTTAAGAGGTGGTGGTTGGCCCCCTGGTATCTCAAGTTTAAAACTAAACCTTTTGCATCTCAATCAATCTGCCTAGCCTTTTCCCAACAATGTTGGGGTCGGCTTCCAGTCTAACCGGATACAGCTAAATACCAATATTTTACATGGAGCGACTGCCTTAACCTTTTGCATCTGAAAAAACTATTTATGACATATAAATCATTACGTTCTTGCTTATATCTCGAAGATTGAATATACAAACAAAAGTACGATCATTCTCATTGCTGTAGCATGGCTGTAGCACTTTATTCTGACCGTTCAGCGGTACAATCTTCTTTGAATTGGACCACGCCCAAAGGCTTGACTATTTATCGGCACGAAGCTAAACTTTCAAGAGACCTAAACGGACAATTATTCCTGAAGTCTTTTCACAGTAATCATGATTTATAACGACTTTAAAATATACCCTATTACTTTAATATGTTTATGTTATCGCGGTTTTTAATGAATGGGTTGTATAAAGTTCAAGGGTGTTTGCATAACTGACACCTTCGTTATTTATTTAATTCGGTATGCGGTCAGTGGGTTGAGTAAATTTATGCAGTCCGCATTTTGGCTGTTCGTTTGCAGTTGTTGCATTTAACAACCGGTAGTTTCTATTTAGTTATAATTGCTATGAAAATGTAGTTTGAAATTGGTGGATATTGTTGCGTGTCGTGTAGTCAAAGTACCTACAGGTATTCTGAATGCAAACTAACTTATTGCATGTAATGTTACCTACCTGTCTCATTGCCTACCTTAAAGAAAAACGAGATCACCCATTCTGTAATTTTTTTGGCGGCTATCAATAGTAGTAGTAATTTTTAAGTACACATAGAACGCATTACTTTTTACTAAGGCGTCACAGTCGAGATTGGAGATAATATATCTCAGGTTAGAACTGATTGGATCGGATTGATTTCTTCATATAAACCTCTACATTCATTACAGCGTTGTCGCCATACAAAGAAATGTTTCTATTACTGCCACCATTCAAATAAAATGTAATTTATTTCTGGCCACCAACTTTTTTTATCCCAAATCACTGAACAAAATGGGTGACCTCCTTTATCTTTTACCCAACTGCATGACAGCAAAGACAGGATTGTGTTTTTCACGCGTGTCTGTATTCTATTTTTTGTATTTGTATCCTATTTATGTTTGTATGTATGAGGGATTTTTTAAACCTCCAAGCGTTGTAATGGCTGATTTTAACATATGAGGTGTCCATAGACTTTTTCAAAGTGTGCGATGGTTATAGATAACACTGTTGGTCCACCGCACAACGTCAACGGGACGTCAACGAGAAACAAGATTATTGGAACGAAATCCGTTGACGTTGTGCGGTGGACACGCGGCCTTAAAAGTATGTATCGCTACTTCGGCGCCATCGCCTCGTTCTTGTTGACGTCCCATTGACGTGGCGGTGGACAAACAGCCTCAGTCTAAAGTCTCTAATCATTTGTGAACATGAACATGTGAACATTTTAGTGTAAAAAACGAGTGGCATAAGCGCACGCTGATCGCACCCGGGGTGGTCAGCCACGCTACCAACCTTCTTACTGACAATTTTTTTACAACAGTAGAAGCTCATATTCTTACCTAGATCACTACAGAAAAAGTTTAAACATTAACCCTTTGTATTGTTCCAGACGACGGGCATGACACCGTTGATGTACGCCGTGAAGGACAACCGAACATCTTTCGTGGAGCGGCTCATTGAACTTGGCTCCGATGTCGGCGCCAGAAATAATGTGAGTCGTAATATTATAGAAACGTGATTCATGAAATCATGACGGACTGATTGTGTTTTAAGTGATTCTGTTAGAGTAACTCGAAGAAAGGGCAGCCATCTAAGACATTACATGCAGACTATAAATAGGGATGGAGCCTGGGTAAAAAAAAAAAAAATCTATTTAGTCCGTCAGATAATAAAAAAATATTAGACATGTATTTTTTAATCCAAGTCAAATCAAGCCATATTTTAACTCAATGTATCGCGATAATCTTTGGATTAAGTAAAAAAAGAAAAAATACACGTCCAATATTTTTTAGTAATCTACATGACGAAAAAAAAAATATTTTAGTCATCTTCCCTATCATCTCCAAGATTCAAAACTTCAAAGCACCTCTTCCATTTTGGAACTATGGGGTTTTTTAAACAAGGTGCTTTTAAGTTTTACTATTTTACTAATAGGTACTAGTTAGTAATCTTATTTCGGTAGCTGTATTCTATCTATACTCGTACAACTTTACGCTCACTATCTTCTGCTCGTGATTTTGACCATCGGGGTATTTGTGACTATCGGGGTAATTGCAATGGCAATGCCATTTATTTGTCAAGCAGGTGATTTATTCAATATGAAGCAATGGATTAGGGATTTCAAAATCCTTCGGATACAATGGTGGCTCAGTGGTAACTTACGATTTGTAGGTCGAGGGTTTGAGCCCAGTCAGGCACTTTACTTTGTGTATTTTAAGCCGTGTCTCCTGCGCGAGTTTTCTTGAAACAAAGAGGCGTAGCCATACACATTTTGTGTATGCAAACACGATGTTTTTTGTTTTCCGAGCTGCATGGAAAACATTCTCCGCACCGCCACATCTGTCACTGTCAGTCAACACAGGTTTTGAAGTCCGTCGTCGCAACTCATCACGACATCTACACAAAATGTGTTATTAATCTAAAAATAATTTATACGCAGGAGACAGCTTGTGTATGAAAACAAATATTTTGTGTGTAAGGTTTTTTGTGTAATGTTTGGATAAAACACTCGCAGTACACAAGGCTTTATATCATCACCACATTCACCACTGCTCTCCAAACGGTGAGGGAAAACATCGTGAGGAAAAAAAAGCATGTCCTAGAACCAAAAAATTCGAAGACATGTGACATCCACTTACCCGCACTGGGCCCGCGTGGTGGATGGTCCACTCCCTCTTACAGAGAAGAGGCCTGTATCCCAGCAATGGGAATGATATAGGCTGGTTATGCCTTCAGATCGTGCTAGAATGTGTGTTACACAATTGTGATACAGGACTACCATACTTAATCATGTTGAACTTCCTTATTTTGTTTCCGAGTACTTTTTAAATCAATGTTCCAAAATATTTTAAAGCGTTTTAGACCCTTGACAAAAGTGTAGGTGCAATAATAGTTAGCAGCATGTAAGTAGGTTCACGTCTTGAAACAAAGCAAACTGGAACGAAGGGGGTAATTTCCTACAAGGCGTGGCAAGCTACCGCCGAAAAGTCTGGCGTCCACACAGAGCGATAATATTTCTATTATATTTGCATTAACGTATAATTTGGTGGAGGGGAAATTGCGTCAGAGAGCACCTACTATATCGGAGGTGATTATCACCCCACCCTTAATGTTAATTCGCATGTAACAATGGGAGCCTAATGCCTGTCTTCTAGCTGTTACTGAGAAATTCGTGATTGGAAACTGCCGACAAACTGTTTTGCAGTTTGACAAATACAAATACTGTTACATCGGCAATCAAAACTATCCTAATTCTAACTAATATTATAAATGCGAAAGTGGGTTTGTTTGTTTGTTACGCTTTTACGCTAAAATGGCAGAACGGATTTGGATGAAATTTAGCACATGGGTACACCGTGACCTGGATTATGACATAAGGTACTTTTTATCTCGGTTGTACAGTTTTTTTAATACAACTGGGGTACCCAATTAATGCAGCCCACTGTAACGTTCCCGTGGATAATTTCGCCTTCCGCGGGCGAAACCGTGGGCAAAATATTCATAATTTGCACGCCATAATATGTGGCAAACATGTCTGAACCTGTATGTTTTATGTTATCCTGCATGCACGTTTTTATTATTGTCATGTTTGAGCAAATAAATATATTTTATCTTATTGTGTAATATTTTGCGAAACAATAAACAAACAAACAAAAATCCAATAGTAGAGATAAACCATTCTAAAAATGAACGCTCCTCCACAGCAGTCACGCTCACATGCAAAGAAGTGATAGACGCAATACACATAATTGGTCTTTGTCATTGGTTGCTAAGTCACCGGCGAGTACGGTCAACAACTAAACTAATCAAATACCTTACAGACTAACATACATAAGAATATACACAATAGTACTGTTTTTTTTTATGCAAACGGTACCTAACCCGGCTTGCTCAACCGTCAAACAGCGGATTTGTCGGCCAACTAGTGTATAAATGACATGAACGTGCGACAGAGCGAACGTGTCGTTCCACAACCGCCGTACAATGGCGTCACCCGGACTGATCGCACGATTAGTTGACCACGCACACAAATAGTCTTGCAATAAGTATTTCCTCTCACACATTGAAATAATCGCGTTTTCTGGAGGGGCGTTCATTTGTAGAATGGTTCATCTCTACCTACCATTTTTACCTCCGACATGGGAATCGAATACCAATCGTGCTTGCGACGACAATACAAACTAAGAAGTGCTCTTTAAGAACCTACCAGAAAAATAATGAGACCTCCACCAGAATCATAATTATACCTACATATAACATAACAGAAGGATTGGGCAGAGGTGTACATCCACATTTTGCCAGTTATGTTTAAGTCCCATATAATAGGGAGCAAGTCTACTGTCATCAACCGGGCAAAAATCCAGCCTCCAGGCTGCTACTGAGAAATTCCAGAGAGAAAATCCCAATAACACTCTGCCCGGTCTGGGATTCGATCTCAAGACCTCACCCTCAGCAGTACCACACCAACGAGGCAATTTATGTCCACTCAAAACATGTATAAATTTAAAAACTAAAACCCGACTACTGGAAAATCATGCTCTAAAAAGTATGAAACAAGAAAATATTCTCATCTGAAATTAGAAAAACACAGGCAAATTAAAAATCCGGAGTCACACGTAATCTATTCAATTTATACCCTAACTTGACGTGTGACTCCGGATTTTTAATTTGCCTGTGTTTTTCTAATTTTAGAGCATGATTTTCCAGTAGTCGGGTTTTAGTTTTTAAACTTACTTTTTATTGAACTTACATTTTATTTAAATTATTTTGGTGTTATAATTTCGTTTAGGTTAGAGCCAATTTACATTTTTTTAAAAGAATAATTATTATAATAATTAATTAAAATAATAAATGTATTTTGGGTAGGTTTGGAGAGAAAATATGTTTGGCTCACACCTGAGGCGTGTTTTTAGAAATTATTCTAAATATTATAATTATTACCTACCTATGTTTATTATTATACCGGTCAAAATCAAAACCCTCCTGTTTACTTCGCCGTAGTCGGGTAAAAAGTAACTTTTAAATTATAAGTACCCTACAAAATAAATCATGCTCGCTTGCAGTGGCCCCACGACTAATGCTGCTAACTTATAGCGAGGGTTTCATGCCTACCGTCACAGATTGCCTGATAACGCCCTCCACAGGCAATTTATGCTCATAACCTGTAATAGGTCAGCACTCAAGCTCGGGCCGGCTTATAAGAAAATGCATTATGGACTAGCTATAATGCTAGTGTTAACAGAATATGAGCTGAAAATGTCTGCAGTCGGCAGAATTTGTTGACGCTTCTCGACATTCTTGCATATATTTAAATATAAGTAGTGTACATTATATTAGTCGTAGGATCTCGTGGCTAAGTAATAACAGCCGCACGGATCGATCCATCAGGTTAAGCTACGCTTGCCGGGGTTGGTCCGTGGATGGGTGACCATCTTTACATACCGAGACTCCTCCGTGCCTCGGAAAGCACGTTGCGCCGTTGGTCCCGGCTGTCATTCGTGGATCTTTGACAGTCGTTACGGGTCGTCAGAAACCCGAAAGTCTGACAACCAGCTTTACCAAGGGGTATCGTATTACCCAGTTAATGGGTTGTGGAGGTCAGATAGGCAGTCGCTCCATGTAAAATACTGGTATTCAGCTGCATCTGGTTATACTGGATGCTGACCCCAACATAATTGGGAAAAGGCTAGGCAGATTGATTGATTAAATTAGTCGGATGTCCCTTGTATTTTCGTTTAGCTGTAGATTACCTACATGTTTGAAGAGTGAAGAAAAACTTGTAAGTATTTTATAACGGTTTTTATTAGATCGATTTTCTTTACATTCAACATACCCTACTCTACCTATGTTCTTCTTCCTTACTTTTTAAAACCGCGATTTTTCATTCAGATTAAAATATTCCTTGTACTGAGATTACAACCAAATAAAACTCGTTACAGTAAACAAAAATTTTAACATTTCGTGTCTTAAAACTTGCACAAGGTCTATAACTTTTATCTTTTAATTAAGTCTACAAAATGAGCTAGATTTCCTTTCTCTAGATTCATATCTTTACTTGAAAACTTACAATCGAGTTTATTTTTCCGCATTGATTGCTGCATACCAATAACTGTGATAAGCGAAAGTAAATTACTTCTTGGACTTTATGTTCTATTTTTATTTAGTTGCATTGGCCTCAAAATATGATTAACTGCTTACTTACCGACAGCTTTTGTGCTCACTCACCGATCTACGAGTATTCTGTAAAAAATCTCACTGCGAAAATTTACGTGAAGTGAGCTGTCATTCCACATGATGTTAGGGATGACACCGGTGACTGAAAAGTTGTGTGAAAATCGGTTGTCAAGGTATGGGCATGTGATGCGGAGTAATGAGGAAAATGTCGTGAGGAAAGTTTTAAGTGTGAATTTGGATGGCATAGGGGAAGACCAAAGAATCGAGGGATGGACTGTGTGAAAGATGATATGGCTAGAAAGGTAGTAACTACCGAGATGACGACTAGTGGAGAAGTATGGAAGAAAAAGAAATGTTGCGCCGACCCCAAATAAATTGGGTTAAGGGCAGGGGAATGATGAATGGTGATGTCAGGGATTGACACTATTGACAGCTCACTTCACCTGAGTTTTCACGGTGAGATTTTTACAGAATAGATCGACAGGCATTAAGTACAAATCTGCCCTAGTGCCCTAGTGATGATAACTAATAAACTGCAGCCAGATGGTGATTTGCTGAGGTTCACTAAAAGCTTTCTTTGAAAGGTTAAAAAAAAAAAAAAAAAAAAAAAAAAAAAAAAAATAATATTTATTTGTTCAAGACTTAAACCTTTATAACTAGTATTACATTTCTTGTGCAATTAGACTAGGTACTGGCAAGGTACAAAACTTGTGTAACTGGGCTTAAACTAGGAGGATTCCTAATAATAAGGAATAAATAAGGAATAATAAGGAATAAGGAATAATAAGGAGGTTGCATAATCATCCTATAATGTTCCCACTGCTGGGACACAGGCCTCCCTCTTCGAGAGAGAATGGGCTGTAATCTACCACGCGGGCCCAGTGCGGGTTGGTAGATGTCAAATGTCTTCGAATTTTTGGTTGTAGGACATGCCGGTTTCCTCACGATGTTTTTCTTCACCATTGTAAGGTTGACTGACCTGTAAAAAATAAGTTTTGTGTGGTATTTTATGTACACAGTTTTTAATGTTTATTAATCTCGTGTTGAGACCGCTTGTACTTTGCTAAGCCTACACAAAAGTAATAAAATAATGTAGCAACATAAATTTGTGTTAATTAAAACGTGCTGCGGGAATATTGGCTGAGGATAACAGGATTGTTTAATGTTTACCTAAGATACCCGTCGACAAAAAAAAACAACCTACTTAAGAGGACTACTGGCCCTAAAAACACAAGTTTTATAATGCCTAAAAGTACAAGATCCACTGCAGTAAACAAAATCAGAAAAATATATGATTTTCTTCAGGATATATGCTAGTTAAATAGTTTATTGAAAATATAACACAACTAATTTGATATGATATAAGTTAAGTTCCCTTCAAAATAGTTGAGCTAATTGATCCATGCGTCATGTTCGTGAACGGGCTCCGTCAGTTGGGACTGGTCGTCTCTTAGCTGCCACGGCTTATTTTTAATTTAGTTGTTTTAGTTTTTATCTTTATATTACGGACGCTTTTTAACGTGCACGTCTTTCTACATTGTTCTCACATGTATATTTTCAACATGAACGATGTAACCAATATTTTAATTTAAAAGAGTGTTTCTTGCCCGTTCTTCTCCATAGGGACCTACTGCGCTTTGGAATGGGCAGTTGCCCATTCCAAAGCAAGCAAGCAAGCAAGCTAGTTAGCTTCATCTTTCTGACTGACCGACCCATTGACAATTCAAAAGTGCCCGTAATTTGTTTATTTGAAATAAATGCTTTGAGTTTGAGTATAAAAAAAACTCGCTGAACCTAACCTTCTTCTTTTTTTTAAGTCAGTTAAAAAATGTCATTTTGATGATGTCTTCTTAGAAAGTGATCGTCTTTTCCAAACTTCTTTCTACCATTTCTAATGAATCATTTAGTAGGCCCAATAGACTCATCAGGTATGAGTCAATGGGCCGTGACATTAGAGCAACAAATGGCGCGAGGTGACCACTAGTACCACCTCAGCACGCAACCCACGAATTCCGCGTGCCTACACACTACTCCACGCAATTTACTCACTTCACGATTTTCTCTCATTTTGACACGTGGCCAATGACGTCAATTTCCTTGGTGTCGATATTTTGTCTGATTGTTTTATATAGCATAGCATAATCAGCCCATAATTTTCCCACTGTTGGGACACAGGCCTCCTCTTGGTGAGAAGGAGTGGGCCGTAATCCACCACGCGGGCCCAGTGTGGATTGGTAGATGTCACGTTTTCGAATGTTAGTTCTAGGACATACCGGTTTCCTCACGATGTTTTCCTTCGCCGTTTTGAGAGCAGTTGTGATGAAATAATTTACACAAAGTAAAGCGCCTGCCGGGGTTCGAACCGACGACCTTCTCGTAAGTCACGACCGTTGCCACTGGGCCACCACTGCTCTTAGTTTATTTTATTTATATTTAAAAAAATCCATTTAGAGTCTGTTTTTTTAACAAACGAGTACTGAGTATGTCTCCCTCACATTTCATTGGTGTTTCATGTCGGGGTAGGGCCATTGGTCGGGCTGGGTGGAACAGACTTTATGTTGATTACGTGGACCACTAGCAACGCAGTAAAAAATTTCGGTACTCGTTTGTTAAAAAAAAACAGAGTAGGTATATTCATTTCTATTCTCCATTTAATTCACCCCTCCAATAACCTAAAAAATCAATGATCTGTGACACGATTTTTCGAATATGAATAAAGTTACCTGTTTTGAATTACTTATTATCAAAAATGCCTTGTATTATGGGTATCCATCACGTCACGTTTCTAAAGGGCCCCACACATTTACAGTCCGCCGGCGGATATCAGCCTGTCAGTTAGTCGCTATAGATCATAGACTCACAGATCCCAGAGTGTGTGACCTGTTGCCGGTGCAGGTCTGCATCGACAGGTATCGGCCGGACAGTCCGTGATCTCAAGGACAAATCAATCAAGCAAGTAGTCGGCCGGCACCCGGTATTGACAGACAGACAGACAGACCGACGGACAACGAAGTGATCCTATAAGGATTCCGTTTTTTCCTTTTGAGGTACGGAATCTAAAAAGTATCCGTAGAATTACAAAAAATTCAATTAAAAAGATAGATTTTTAGTAACTAGCAAAAACGTGCCTAGACACTTTTCTAAATAAAAACATAACCCTTTGCTTACTATTTTGTTTTGATACTAAGCTGTCTTCTGCGCGTCTTTTTGCGAAACATTACACAAAATACCTTAAACATAAAAATATACTTTTGTACACAAGCTGTTTCCTGCGTATTCAAATATTTTTAGTTACACATTTTGTGTAATGTCAGCAGATGACATTTTGTTTAAGTAGATGCAGTAATGAGTTCCGACGATGAAGACGTGCTATCAGTTTGACAACAGATGTGCGCGGTGCGCGCGGCTTTTGAAAATGAAACAAACCCTTCCCCTCTTCCCCCGCGCGGGGAATGTTTTCCACGTAGCTCGGAAAACACAAACATCGTGTGTGCTTACATAAATGTGTATTGCCACGCCTCTTTGTTTCGATGTTTTTGTGAAATGTTTCGAAAAAATACGCGCAGGAGACACGGCTTTAAATAGCTATAAACACGCTAAAGGAAATAGCGAGTGAAATAGGAATAAAGTAATAGAAAACTAATAGCGACGTAGGGCGTTTTCGTCGAGCTGTACGCGGACTTGTATACCGGATGACTTTTTTTACCGTCTTGAAAAAAATAGGGTATAATAGGTGAACGGAGTTGAAGCCTATGGCATACCTAGTTTTTTTTTATAGCATATACAAAAATTTATCTAAGTATCAATAAATACTACAAATTCGAAAACATTTCATACTAGAACAATAAAAAATTAATAAATCGTTAAAAAATATCGAAATTCAAATCATATGCAACCTGCCTATAATTTCAATTTTTTTTTATTCCATAGGCTTCTACTTCATTCAACTATTATACCCTATTTTTTTCAAGACGGTAAAAAAAGTCATCCAGTATACAAGTCAGCGTACAGCTCGACGGAAACGCCCTACGTCGCTATTACTTTTCTATTGCTTTATTCCTATTTCACCCGCGATTTTATCAATCTATGACTGCCTTGTGCGACTAGCCTACGCAATACCAAATGTCATCAGTGCAGTGACAGCCATTTTGCAATCCTGCACTGCTGAGTGTACACCATCTCCAATTTGTACCATGCTTCCTTAGTCTGTTGGAATCTCATCCAGGGGCCTACTACTAGGGCACTATGACGTGCTAATGCCATCATGGTTCCGTTGTGAAAAAAGGATGGCGTTATCTATCGTATATAGCACCGTCTCTCTCTCTCATACTGGAACCATAATGGCTTTAACACGTCATCATTTTCTGGCAAGGCTGTAAATACCATCATTTTCTTGCTATACTATGAAATAATATCGTGCAGAACAAAAAGTATGCAATTTTTAAAGTCCTATACGTAGCATACATACAGTTTGCTTACATATTGATTAAGTAAGTTAATGTCTTAGCAAGACCTGTACTTGAGCGCACGCGATCTATCAGCAAACAAACATACATTATGTATACATATATAATTATGTATGGACATATTACTACGCATAGGAATGTAGGGGAAATTGTGCCTACATACTGTATGTAAAGTGATTTGGTGACATCGTTAGTGGCGACCGCTTGCTTTGCTCAAGGACGCAGATTTGATCGCAAAATTAAAAGAAATCAACATAATTTCCTTGAGTTCTTTTAAAAGAACTGTGCATTAAATCAATATACGTTTCTTGCCTATAATATCTACATGTATATGACGACAATACTTAAGTATACTGATCGGGTCTCGGTATAGCCAAAATAAAATATTAAAAGACTAACCTCCTTATTCATATAAAACTAAAACGCTCTATAAACCTATTTTAGTTATAGAAGTGTTTTGTAATTTTTTTTCGAATTATGATTTGAGTTTGAAAGAAGAAGACAAAATACTTCTACAAGTAAAATAAGTTTATAGAGCGTTTTTTTTTTGTTTTTTTAAGAATAAAAAAATGTACAATATTTTGTAAAAATGTACAATATTCCGTTTTATAATTACATTTTCAAAAATAGCGTACCTACCCTATTTTCGAGGCCCAGATAAAAAAGCGCGTAGCGAATCCATCACATATCGTAGCAGCGTAGCAGTTTCCGTAGTCTATGCTACGCCGTAGATGCGCTACGCAACAAATTTGCTTTTGGCATATTCGAAGTTCTTAAAAATTTTTCATAAGTTTTGCAAATGAAGCAATTCATAGAAAACCGCTCGGTTTCCCCACGAGCTAGTATTTATTGTCGCAATAATACGACGCCGAAGAACTAACCCTGAAATTTAAAACATATTTTTATGGCGTCTACGTTTATATTTCATTTTTTGCCAATAAAAGCTATTTAGGGCTAATGTTGTCGATCTAGATTCGTACCAGGCCGTCAGTCGTTAGAAATAGGATTTTTTTTAAAATCGCTAGATTAATGTAGATTGTATCTTATTATGGACGTAACAAGGTAATATTTTTGCTCAATCTTTTTTATTTCGAAATTTATAAGATTACTAGCTGTGCCCCGTGACTTCGTTCGCGTGGAAGTCGTAAGATATACAATATACTAAAATAACAGCCACATTTTAATAAAACTCCCTCGTCCCCCGACCCGCCGCGTTGCACCACACGTCCGCGCTTATTGCTTTGTTTTCGCTTTGCGTTTCATCCTCGAGAATTGGGCTACCAAATGCAAAAATAATTTTTCAAATACAACTTTTTGTTAACAATTTCATGGGTTTTATTTTTTTTGCGCGGATCCCGAAGTCTTTTTCTAAAACAAGTAAGTTAAGTAAGTAAGTTACTCTTTATAACATCAGCTATCTGCCAGTGAAAGTCCCGTCAAAATCGGTCCAGCCGTTTCGGAGATTAGCCGGAACAAACAAATAGACAAAAATTTTAAAAACTGTTATTTTGTTGTGAGTACCGTATATACGTATACTTTCATATATGCATTTAGTAAAAAGCTGTTATTTTGACATTACAAACAGTTATTTGTATGTATGTATGGATGTATAGATTATGAAAGTATCATCACTGTTTCAATGGAGCAACAAACTCCGTCTTTAGCTTGATTTTACTATCAAGAACGGCGAATGTTTGAACTATTTAATGGATCTTATTCAACGTTTGTAGCATAGATGGCGGTACTTGTACCTACTATTGAGTATTTCACTTGCAGTTGTGATTAAATAATGCAGTATCAGTATAAAATATACCAACTTATTTAAGCAACCAAAGGTGTATAGGATCAGATGTATGAACATAAACGAAGCAAAAGGAGTATGTAAGGATCGCAGCAGGTGCGTTCTGTTGTTTCTGCCTACACACATTGTAAAAAGGCATGTGCTCATGTTTGTAGCATAGGCATAATCAGACTATAATGTTCCCACTGCTGGGACACAGATCTCCTCTAGATGAGAGCGAGTGGGCCGTAATCCACCACGCGGGCTCAGTGCGGGTTGGTAGATGTCACATGTCCTCGAATATCTGGTTCTAGCACATACCGGTATGCTCTGACTATACCTCCAGGGAATTAAAGCATGATGCTATGTTATGATAGAATGTAATGTTATAATTTTCTTCTTCTTCCCAGGACAACTACAATGTGCTCCACATATCAGCCATGTACTCAAGAGAAGACATCGTCAAACTACTGTTGTCTAAGAGAGGGGTCGATCCATTCGCCACTGGAGGGGTGAGATTATCATTATATATAGAGAATATTGTTATACCTTCCGTTGTCTTTTAAAATTGATTGGTTTAAAGGAGCATCTTCTGATGAAAAATTTGGATTTTTAAGAAAACTAGCAAAATTTTATGGAGGGGAGCGTTTTCTTCAAAAACTTGGCCTTGGGATATTATTTTAATGAAATATTTCAAACTGTTAAAGGAATTTAGTATGGCAAGTAAAATTTGTTCTCAATTTGCATAACATAAGTCATTAAAGTCTTTGCTAAGTACTCTACCATAATTTATTATAAGTAATCGCATATTTATAAAACTTATGAAAGTACAAGGTTTGAGACCTATAGCTGTGATTATTTGTAATCATTAATCTGTTAGAAATCCGATTCTCATTTCCTACCTTTTTTAGTTTTTAATATTACGAACGAAGGAAAGCATAAAACAAAAAAAAACTAGGTCTGCGATTAACTTTAATTTCCTTTTAACTTTAAAAAACGCATAAACATTGCATTTAGCTCGCAGGCCCAGCTACCTAGGTTTATTAACGGTTGTTTTACATAGCGTGTTGGTTGCAGAGCCGGCAACAAACGGCCGTGCATTTGGTGGCTAGCAGACAGACTGGCACTGCCACCAGCATACTTAGAGCGCTGCTTACTGCCGCTGGGAAGGACATCAGACTGCGAGTTGATGGGGTAAGTAGTATAGTAACTAATGTTAGTAACTTTTCCCAAAGCAATAAGATACAAGACAAGAATATTCAAGACTAGGAAAACCACGAAGAACCACGGTACAACAATAATGCTCATTCAAAAGTTTATTCATCTTCGCAAACAGGTCATTTACTGTCTGTCGTTAGTACATCGACCGCAGCCTTCCTCTATCGATACCTCTACCTGGCAAATACATAAATGTATGCAAATTGGAAATAGTAAAACTAAACGACCGATGCGAATTGTGTACAATAAATCTTAAGCTCTATAGCGCTGTTATTAGAGTTATGATTTGTAAATACAATAGTAGTGAACGGGTGTAGATGCAGCGTCGTCGCAGCGATCGCGTGCAGCCGCGCGCCTGGCACCGCCATCCGCCTGATTCAGGAACTACCCCCGAAAACACCCTAAAATACAACCTGTAAACCAAACTCTACGTTTACACTGTGAGCTGAATCAACTGTATGCCTACCAACTTTCAAAGTTATCGTGCCATCGATTGACGCAACACGCATTAACTGACAAAAATAAACCGACAATCACTAATTATGACTAAATTCAAGCAAAACGCGGTGTCGCGCGCCGCGTGCCGCGTGCCTGCCCGAACCTGACGTGCTAAGGATATTCCGATAGTAGGAACGAGCCACCCTGTACGAATAGAAACTAGCTAATTATTCGTCGAGCTTTTGCCACCGAGTAAACGTCACAGCGCGAATTTACAATGCAAATCACCCGCTGAATATTAGTTACAACGTCAGCGCTGAAATTCAAAATTACTAATTTTAATACAATACGTCTCAGTCGGTCCTTTGTCACGACTAGAGGAAGGCAGCTTTGCCATGGCCTCCGACTTTTGTTCGTGTAGCTAGTAGCTAGTACTCATGGAGGATCAAGTACGTATCACTGGCTCTGAGCGTGACGGACGAAACTTAGTACATCGGAAATCGTGGCAATTTCGAATGCATCGGTATTCAGTGAGAAGCACGATAGACGATCGATTATACGTTATTGTCTAGTCGCCTGCGAAGACTGCGATGCACATAAATCGGTTGTTATTGTCTGTGGTGTCACGGTTTGGAAGCGATTCGTGCAGTTGCACCGCGGTGTGCAGGGCGCGGGTTGTCTGTGGTGGCGGCGCATGGATGCGGTGCGGGCGCTGAGCGGGCGCCATGTCCGACCGGGATGCCGCCAGTGCCAGCCGCGGCCGGCCGCGCAGCCCGCCTGCCAACCAGCAGACAAAGGACCTGCAGAAACTCGAGATCAGTTTCATAGAGCTCAACAAGGAGCGCGCCAGACAGAAAGAATGGAAAAAGCTAATTCGCGACATGGTGTGTTCCCAGAGGGGGAAGATCCCGCTGCTGCTGGCAGTGGAGGCGGGCAACCAGAGCATGGTGCGCGAGCTGCTGAGTGCGCAGACCGCCGAGCAACTCAAGGTATGTGCCGCCCCTATAAGTGTCACACACGACGCGACACGCGTCGGCATGAAGTATAGGATGATGTAGTGTTATGCAACTGCTCGTATGAATTATTCAATATTTGAAATACTTGTAACAGCTTTTATTTGCTTTGTTTGAAATTTTACTCACAGCTTTTTGTAAATAAATTAACTTTACTTGAAACTTTAACAGAGGTTTGCTTTGTAAATAGGTTTTTTTTTTGTTTGTATATTTTTAAGGGCTGATTGTTAAATAGTCAGATAATTTTTATTTGAGGAATAAATATGGCGGTTTGACAGCTTTTGTATTGTAAATATGTCAAACTGTCACATTTATTCTTCAGGTAAAAGTTATCTGTTGAAAAATCAGCCCTAAATGGTTCCCCATTCTCTCTTACCATACCTGCCTAGCAAGTTTTCAATTTCAAGTAATTATATACACTTATCATAAGAGTTTCGTCGCCTCTTAAGTTACATACGTATCACCTAGGTATTTTAGTATTGAAAGTAGCGTACTGTAATTTTAGCATAACTCTATTATAATCCTTTATTAAAACTAAATAAAGTATTGACGACGAAACGCACCACTAAACCATCAACCGTCGCTTCTGCCACCATCATGACCTCGCTTCCTTACCATAAATATCGTTGGCGCGAATACGCGATCGTCGAATTCATATTATGTCACTCATTATATTCAGAAAACCGGAAAGGAATCAGTGACATAGGTACATATATATAAACGCGACGATCGCAAATTCACGCGAACGATCTTTGGTTAGGATGCGGGATATCGCTTCGCCACCCATTGACCAGAGTGACACGGATACTAATCCCAGTAGTTTAACAACCCGTGTGCCACCCAGGCGAGCACCCCCGCGGGGGACACGGCCCTGCACCTGGCAGCACGCCGCCGCGACGTGGACATGGCGCGCATCCTGGTGGACTATGGCGCCGCTGTGGACGCCGTCAACGGCGCTGGTCAGACCGCTCTGCATATCGCGGCCGCGGAAGGTGACGAGCCGCTGGTCAAGTACTTCTATGGAGTCAGAGCGAATGCTGCGATAGCAGATAACGAAGGTGAGCATATACTGGTACTACATCTTTCAAATTGAAAATATTTGATTTCACATGGGCACTTGTGAAACGTAAGAAACTGTAGGTACACGATTCCAATTAGTTGTTTCCTATGAGAAGAGCCGGCAAGAAACACTAGGGTTACTTTCTTTAGAGCCGTTTAGTAAAAGTATCTAAAAATATTATATATATTATGTATGTTGTCTAAACTAGCTATTGTTCAAATCATATCGTACATTCCATTGAACACAATTTTCGCCATATATTCGTATCATAACGTATCAAAATCTCGTTCGTTCATCTCTAATCCAAGCCTTCCAATCCCTGAAGGGCCATGCGAAAGTTGTACCACTCTGAAGCCCTACTTCTTCTTAGCGTGTCAGTTGCAATATAGATTCTATCAGCCCAGAAATCCCCACTAAACCACTGCCTGCTCTGATGACTCTTTCATGTCTCTTCCAGATCGGACACCAATGCACTTAGCAGCAGAAAACGGCCATGCAGCGATCATCGAGCTCCTAGCAGACAAGTTCAAGGCTTCCATCTTCGAGAGGACCAAGGATGGCAGTACGCTGATGCACATAGCATCGCTCAATGGACATGCGGACTGTGCCATGATGCTGTTCAAGAAAGGAGTCTATCTGCATATGCCTAATAAGGTACAGTTTTATAAATATACCTACTGATAAGGCTGCCTTTCCATCGGAGATATATGAGGTACGGTGAAGCTAAGAGACTATGTGTGACCTAAAATGTGCCATGAAGGTCACTTAAATGTCTCGCCGATGGTGGCGCGTGTGTTGGATCATTCGGTTTCCTACAAAAAGGTTGAGCTGGATAGTGCTGATCCACGCGTCATGATTGTGAACGGGCGCCGTCAGTTGAGACTGTTCATCTCTTAACTATCAGGGCTTATTTTAATCATAAATGTATTTTGAATCGTTTTTTATTTTTTTGTTTACATTGTTCTCACAGAAACAATAAAAATAATGTACCCAGGATTTTGTAATATCTTGATTTGAGTGTCCGTGGAGTTTCTTGCCCGTTCTTCTCCATAGAGATCTACGTTTTGAAATGGGCAACTAACTTCAGCTTTCTGACTAACTGGCCAATGTGATGTTTGCTTCGTAGAACCCTTTTTCAACAAAGCTAACTCAACTTATGTCAGTCTACGCTATGAAAATCAAACGATCCTATTGGTTGATATTTTACAAAACACATCCACTATGCTTCTACGCAGCTGAGCACATCTCTGGTGGAAAGACAGCTAAAGGTCCTGGTTTAATTAGTTTGTGTTTAGGCTCTATCCAGCAAAGAAATTGAAACTTGACCTCGTCTTCCCGAAAAAACATCATGAGACAATGCTTGATGTAGGTATAATCTAAAAAACTGTTTCCAAAACCAAAACAACCGACTTCCAAAATAAAATAAAACCGGCCGAGTGCTTGTCCGGCCACGCACAATGAAGGGTTTCGTAGTTGAATAGAATTTATCCCTAAAACAAACTTAACATTGTAGTTGAAAAACATGTTCTCCACGCGTTTCTTAGATAAAGGGTCATGGCAGACTGACTGACAGAGAGACAGACAGACAGACAGGTGCATAACAAAGTGATCCTATAAGGCCCGGCGCCCACTGACGGCACGGCACGGCAAGGGATTTTTTAATACAGATGATTTCAAATCTTATTTAACACTGTTAAACCCCACATTTCATTGATACGTCACAGCCTACTTTGGCATCCTTCGGCACGTTCTGGCATGCCGTGGCATCCCGAAATGTGAACGCTAAGCATGATGAAATAAGATATCCAATCTAAAATCTAAAATCCCTTGTCGTACCGTGCCGCCAGTGGGCGACGAGGGTCCCGTTTTGCCTTTTTAAGTTCAGAACCCTAAAAATTGAGGTATTCCTGCAATAACCGTTTGCACCGAATATTACCATTATAAAATGTTCACAACAATGCTAAAATATGGTATACAATCTGGATGTAACAGTGTACGTGTTTAGGATAATTAAATTATTAGTCATCACATTAACACACCACACACACACACACACAATACACACACATCACACACACACACACACAGACACACACACACATCACACACACACACACAGACACACACACACATCACATCATATTGTCATAATGAACAGATGTTAAACAAAGAAAAGGATGAGCCAACAATGATAAGCACGATTAATAGACAGTAATATCGTAAGTACCAAGGCTTGCAATTTTCTTTGTTTCCAGCTACCATTGATATAGCAGCTACGTCAACATTAATAATAGAACTCATGGATTATTTCACTATTAAATTTTATTAATATCAGTCATTGCTAATATTTATGCAGCTTTTGAAGCGAAGGATAAGCGTTATCGCAATATGTAACTTAACAATATTTATAATATTCTTTATAATATAAAAATAGTCATGAAAATTGAATATTTCTTTCGTTGGTTTTGATTCTAAAACACTTTAATATCTGTTCGTATTTATATTATAATAGCTGTGTCTCCGGTTCTGCTCGGGTGGACTTTTTTTTATGGATTTAGAATAAAAATCACGGAAATCAGAAAAGTGGTCTGGACTTATCAATAACGGATAGGCAGACAAAATACGTTGTGTTTTATATTTGTTTATTAGTTCATTTACGTGTCAGAATATTGTTACAAAGTCTTTTCTTACGTAGCTATAAAAGTTCACAATATTCTGCCGGTTTCGGCGTACAAATATATTTTCAGGGATTTGGTTAGTTTGTTAAATATATCATGGAACATTCAAATTGCAAATTTGTCAAAATATTAGATATGGAAATGTCTAAAAGATCAAATCAAGTCAATGAGATAATAAGAAGAGGATATAGTTTATTTCTTATATAAATTATTTCTTAATATTTAACTTTTCATTCATTTATATGGTTAGGATACCAAAAACTTTTTATTCAAAAAACCTGAATCATAGACGAAATAAAGTCATCCAGAAACATAACAGATAGCTATCACAATCATAAAGTAATTAACAAAATGAAACAAACATAGCTTCATTTCCCGTATTTCCGTGACACTGTCTCCATTGTACGGGTTCCGTACAGGCACAGCACTCCTTGCGCACGAAACCGCCATAAGACGTTGCGTGTTTAATTTTATCGCCGATGCATTCGTAATTAAATGTATTTCATATTTCAACCTTAGCCTTATTTCGAAGCTTTATTTTTTGTAATTGTAGATATTACAAATTCTCGGTGAATAATTTTAAAAGAGTTTTATGATTTTGACTGAAGATAACTAAAAATGCCTCTTTTTTTCTCTAAAGCTAATTAGTAGTTTTGTTTTTAATTCTTGATAGATATTCAAAAACTGCAACTAAGCCATAGATAGCGTCGACTTTTTTATAAAAAGTCATTTGAATTTTAAAAGACTTCTTGGTAAATGGTAAGCCGGTGTCCGCACGGTCGTAAAACTATCGCGGCGGGATTTTATCGCGCACTGGATGTTTAAACTCTCGGTGTTGAGCCGAGCATCGAGAATTCAACATAACAACAACAGAGTGCATCCCAGCGCGTCGAAAAAACACATTGTTGCATTATCAATTCTAGGCGCTAAGCAGAGCGTTGAAAATCCAGTCCGCGAAAAAAAATCGCCGCGATATTTTTACGTCCGTGCAAACATCGGTTTACTGTTTACTCTACTCTCTTGATAACTGTTTCTAAACAACAAAAAAACAATCACTGTCATTTAAAAATAGAACAGCTTGATGTCACCAAACAATATCTACAAAGTCTTTATATAGTACTTACTAGCAAATAGTAGTACAGGTGGAGTTACTACAATACCTCTACTATTGTTTGTGTTTAATTATTCACAAACCAACATATACAATTCAAATAAAACATTTTATTCTACAAATACTTGATCAACCTTCTGCAAATGTTTATCTTCACATTATTTTATTTTCCTTATCATCACTTTAGGGTTACCATTGAAACATCACAATCATCAACCTTGCTAGAATTAAAATATATGTACCTAGCATGTCATTATCTACTAGTTACTATGTCATGTGCCCGGATTTCCTCTGCGGGTTGCGTATAAATGTCAGCATACGTAGAACCAACCTACACGTGCCGGATATAAATCTAGGGGCGACCTTTGTACGCAGTGATAAAAGTAGGAAAATGTAACGCATAAATATGAAAACATTTCTACATATTAATTTACACTCTACTTGAAAATATGGTGCTTTATCATTCATACATCATTTATTTTTGTCGCTCAAATATTTAACCAACTGGAATCGGAATAAAGAGAATTTGTAGGAATCTAAAATTACCGCTTATGAAATAAATAAATTATGTAAACGTCTTTATAATAATACAGAATTTTATGCTGGTATAAACCTTTATCACCAAGCTGGCAACATCATTGTTTAAAAAAAAAATCGTGCGCTAGTGGGACCCCCGTCAGGAACGTAGTTCGTCACGCGAAACTCGCACGCCGCACAATCACACTCGTATTATAATAGAAAGAGATAGGGAGAGAAAGTTGCATGGAGGGGAAATAACGCTTATTCCTTACGTGATAATTTCTAACAGTCAACTCGTACCGCAGAACTTCAAATCAAAATCAAATCAAAATATTTATTTGCTAGAATATGGTACATAGGGGTGTTAGGTTGTTTAATTTCAGCATATCCTGCCATAACGTGGCGTGCAAATGTATTTAAAATCATGCGATGTCAATTATTCTAAGTTACAAATTACAGATTCTATTGATTTGTCTTCTAAATAGTCCTTAATGGTATAATATCTTTTAAATAGTAGTTTGAAAAGTATTTTTTTATACATTGTCAGCGGTAGGTCTTGAAAACTATTTGGTAAATGATTGTAAATAATAATCGACATGCAGTATACATTTTTCCAAAAAACTTACTGTTAACGGCGTAAATCAGACTGCATATGAAAGGATAGAAAGAAATAAAATTTGATGAAGGAGCATGTTGTCACGGTTAATAAATAAAACTAAGTTCTATCACACAATGTATTTGCAGGATGGCGCCCGCAGTATCCACACGGCGGCGCGGTACGGACACGTCGGGATTATCAACACGCTGCTGCAGAAGGGCGAGAGCGTCGACGTCACCACCAACGTATGATTCTTGTATCTTGATTTCTTTCAGCTTTACTGCGTCGACATAATTTGTATAAACGTGGCGGTGTTGCAAACTATATCATGAAAAAGAAATAAGGGTTAAATATTATTCAAATCTGGTAAACTGTTTGGTGATTGCAACATGTTTTTAGCGCAACTCAAATTGGATCAGAAAGTCTTTTACATTCGGGACATTTAGGTCGATATAACGTTGTTGGCAATTTATTATGATTTACACAAACCATAACTACAAAGAAAACATCAGCTTTAGCAGGAGTATGATTTTTACCAAAATTATGTTTACAGGATAACTACACAGCATTACACATAGCTGTAGAATCGTGTAAACCTGCTGTCGTAGAAACCTTGCTGGGGTACGGAGCTGACGTCCATGTGAGAGGTGGCAGACAGAGGGAGACCGCGTTACACATCGCTGCCAGAATACCTGATGGTAAGCAATAGTACATTAATAACTAAAAAAAAAACCTCAAAACTCAAAGCATTCCTTTCCAATAAACCAATTACAGTCACTTTTGAATTGTCAAGGGGTCGAAGATACCTGACGGTAAGCAATACTACATTAATAACTAAAAAAAAACTCAAAGCATTTCTTTCCAATAAACCAATTACAGTCACTTTTGAATTGTCAAGGGGTCGAAGATACCTGATGGTAAGCAATACTACATTAATAACTAAAAAAAAACTCAAAACTCAAAGCATTTCTTTCCAATAAACCAAGATGAAGCTCGGTTCCTATGGAGAAGGGCTAGAAATTCCACGAACACTCTTTTAAATCAAAATATAGTTGAAATTATACATGTGAGAATGATGCAGAATGTTAAAAGCGTGCGTAAAAAAACGATTGAAAAAAATAATAAAAAAAAACTATTTTACAAAAAAATACAACCGACTTCCAAAAACAACACTACAAAGTGAAAAATAAAATAAGTCGGTGTCTGGTTAAATGCATTTTCGTTTTTTGCCACCGACTTCCGAAATTAAAGTTATTTTTGACTTTGTAGTGTTGTTTTTGGAAGTCAGTTGTATTTTTTTGTAAAAAAAATTTTATTGTTCACGTTTTAGTTGTGGTACCTACCCCACACAAATTCTAATTACACTACCTGCAAAACAAACTAGAACATCATCCATATAAAAGTGAGGAAAAAATACGTATTATTGAAGCTAACTCAAAAACTACCCAAGCAAAGTTAATCAATTTTATATGGGACCAACTTTGATGTATACCCTCTCGAATAAAACAATTTTTTTTTTCAAATCAGACGCCTCTTTAAAAAGTTATGCGTGGTCATACGTGTCGAATTGAGAACCTCCTCGTTTTATTTTTCGTCGGTTAAAAATTAAATTACATTCAATTATGCCGTGGTAGCTAAGAGATGACCATTCATTTGTCAATCAATGACTGAAGTTTTCTGTAAATCCGTAACTTAGCATACGGAAGTAAAGTTCAGGCACAAATCACATTGTTGCAAATATATTTAAAATGGATATTTTTTTCCAGGTGACAAATGTGCGCTGATGTTATTAAAATCAGGTGCAGGTCCTAACAAAGCGACTGAAGATGGTCAAACCCCAGTACATGTGGCTGCAAAGTACGGCAACCTCGCCACACTTATACTACTGCTCGAAGATGGAGGAGACCCGCTGAGGAAGACCAAAGTAGGACGTGTTTATTTTATGATTCTACTAAAGCTGATTAATTAAGCCGCACGGGTCGATCCATCAGGTTAAGCTACGCTTGCCGGGGTTGGTCCGTGGATGGGTGACCATCTTTACATACCGAGACTCTCCGTGCCTCGGAAAGCACGTTAAGCCGTTGGTCCCAGCCGTCGTTCGTGAATCTTTGACAGTCGTTACAGGTCGTCAGAAGCCCGAAAGTCTGACAACCAGTCTTACCAAGGGGTATCGTATTACCCAGTAACTGGGTTGTGGAGGTCAGATAGGCACTCACTCCATGTAAAATAATAGTATTCAGCTGCATCCGGTTAGACTGGAAGCCGACCCCAACATAGTTGGGAGAAGGCTAAGCAGATGATGACTAAAGCTGATTAATTTGGTATACCCACTTTCTACATGTTGTTATAATAAAGAATACTTGCACTAGATTATTGAAATAAAGTACCCTCGAGACACACGTGTACTGTACTATCTGAGGTCGGTCACCGTTGGTGTTCCCCAGGGTTCACTTCTAGATTCCATCTTAGATTTTTGTTTGTAAATTACTCATCAACCAATTTTTTAGTTTAATATGTTAATGTAAAAAATTGCATACTTATTTCTGTTAGCACAACATGTTTGCTCTTATACTCTACTAGCTGCGCGCCGCGGTTTCACCCGCGTTAGTCTCGAACCCTTAGGGCCTATGTGTTAATCCAGGGTATAATTTATCGTCATCAAAACATCATACCAAATCAGTCCAGCCGATTGAGCGTCAAGAAGTAACAAACATACTAACAAACACACACACACACACCTCTAACACTTTCACCTTTATAATATTAGTATGATTATTTTTATAGCAGGTATAACTTACTTTATGTAAGTGACTATTATTCTTATTATGTTATTAGTAACGCATTGATTTTATATCGTTTTTTATTTATAGACGGGAGAAACACCTCTGCACATGGCGTGTAGAAGTTGTAAGCCAGACGTTGTGCGACACTTGATAGAATTCGTCAAAGATCATAAAGGTGAAAATGTCGCGACGGCGTACATCGACTCAGTCGACGAAGATGGCGCGAGTGCTCTCCACTTCGCCTGCAAAATTACCAAAGAAGAGGTCAAGATACCAACAGCCGACAGACAAGTGGTCAAATGCCTCATAGAAAATGGTGCTGACGTCACGTTAATAACGAAACATTATTTAGAAACGGCATTCCATTTTTGTGCTATTGCCGGAAACAATGACGTCATGACTGAGATGATCACGCACATATCGCCTGCTGACGTGAGCAGAGCACTGAACAAACAGAACTCAATAGGGTGGACTCCTTTACTAATAGCTTGTAATAGAGGGCACATGGAACTTGTCAGTACGCTTTTGTCGAACCACGCGAGAGTAGACGTGTTCGATACAGAAGGTAGATCAGCTCTCCACCTCGCCGCTGAACATGGCTTCCTACAAGTGTGTGACGCTCTCCTTACAAACAAAGCATTCATAAACTCCAAAGCGAGAAACGGCAGAACGGCACTTCACTTAGCAGCTATGAATGGCTACGCGCATCTAGTCAAATTCTTAATACGAGATCACAACGCTATGATAGATGTCCTCACATTGAAAAAGCAAACTCCACTACATTTAGCATCAGCAAGCGGTCAAATAGAAGTATGTAAACTTTTACTAGAACTCGGAGCTAACATCGACGCGACAGACGAATTAGGACAAAAGCCTATTCATGCAGCCGCACAAAATAATCACAATGAAGTAGTTCAACTTTTTTTACAATCACATCCAAACTTGGTAATGGCTACTACGAAGGATGGCAACACGTGTGCCCATATAGCGGCGATCCAGGGTTCAGTGAAAGTGATTGAAGAACTCATGAAGTTTGATAGGACTGGTGTTATATCTGCTAGGAATAAGTTAAATGATTCGACACCTCTTCAATTGGCTGCCGAAGGTGGTCATGCGGATGTTGTCAGGGTTTTAGTAAGAGCAGGAGCGTCCTGTACCGATGAGAATAGGATAGGTCTGACAGCTGTTCATTTAGCGGCACAGTACGGACATACTAATGTATTAGATGTGATGCGATCGACCAACACGTTGAGGATATCAAGCAAGAAATTAGGATTGACGCCACTTCATATAGCTGCGTATTATGGACAAGCTGGTAAATAAAATGAACTTTATAAGCGACTGTTTTAAGGATTATATTTGAACAAATTTTTAAATCAATACGTTTTGTTTTCCAGAAACTGTCCGAGAACTCCTCTCCCAAGTACCGGGAACAGTAAAGTCAGAAGCTCCTACTGGAGTATCACTAGTTCCGGAGCTAGGTGCCGAGTCTGGACTAACTCCGTTACATCTGGCTGCTTACAATGGCAATGAAAACGTTGTGCGGTTACTTCTCAACTCTGCTGGTGTGCAAGTGGACGCCGCGAGTAATGAAAATGTAAGTCTTCATAACTTTCATACCAAATTCTTGACAGGAATGACAACTTTGTTTTTTCTCATTCCAGGGCTTCAATCCGCTACATCTCGCGTGTTTCGGAGGACACATGTCTATTGTAGGTCTCCTCCTCAGTAGATCAGCAGAGCTACTTCAAAGTACGGACAGACATGGGAAAACAGGGTTACACATAGCCTCAACGCACGGTCACTACCAGATGGTAGAAGTTCTTCTTGGTCAAGGAGCTGAAATCAACGCCACTGACAAGAATGGATGGACACCTCTTCATTGTGCAGCAAAAGCTGGGCACCTCAACGTGGTGAAGCTCTTGTGCGAATCTGGAGCATCACCGAAAAGCGAGACTAACCTGAATTGTGCTCCAATTTGGTTTGCCGCATCGGAAAACCATAATGATGTCCTAGAGTACTTACTGCACAAAGAACACGACACTCAGTCCCTTATGGATGATAAGAGGTTCGTGTACAACCTGATGGTGTGCTCTAAGAACCACAACAACATTCCCATTGAGGAGTTCGTGTTGGTCTCGCCGGCGCCCGTCGACACCGCAGCTAAACTGTCCAACATTTACATTATTCTATCCACTAAGGTATGCCTCACACATTTAGTGCTTTATAATTAATCAGTGACTTTATATTCATCGCACGTTGTTTTCCGTAACAGGAAAAGGAGCGTGCCAAAGACCTTATTGCGGCAGGAAAACAATGTGAGGCGATGGCCACCGAGCTGCTGGCGCTGGCGGCCGGCGCCGAGTCCGCCGGACACATCCTCACCGCCACCGACAACAGGAACATTGAGTTCCTCGACGTCTTAATAGAGAACGAACAAAAGGAGGTCATAGCCCACACAGTGGTCCAGAGATATCTTCAGGTAAAAAATAGGTAACTTCCCTACTTCACAGAAACTTGACTCCACAAACATATGATGATGTTCATTACTTCGCTTCTTTACAGGAACTCTGGAGAGGGAGCCTCAAATGGACTGGCATCAAAATTATGTTCCTTTTTGTCGCGTTCATAGTATGTCCACCCGTATGGGTGGTGTTCTCTCTTCCATTAGGCCATAGATATAATAAGATACCAATAATTAAGTTCATGTCGTATTTAACCTCACACATTTACCTGATGGTATTGTTAGCCTTAGTAGCGATAACGCCTATTTATAATTCGATATTTAGGGATAGTTTAATACCAAGGTGGTATGAATGGATGCTGCTCATTTGTCTGAGCGGTCTCCTGCTCTTTGAGCTCACCAACCCCAGTGATAAATCTGGTTTAGGGTGGATCAAGATAGCAGTTTTGTTATGCGGCATGATCGGCGTGGCTACACACGTCGTCGGCTGGATATTCGTATTACCTAAGTATTGGCCAACGCTTATGTATTGTAGGAACCAATGTTTTGCCTTATCATTTCTATTAGCGTGCGTTCAAATATTAGATTTCTTATCTTTCCATCACCTATTCGGTCCGTGGGCTATTATCATAGGAGATCTCATGAAGGATCTAGGAAGGTTCCTAGCTGTATTAGCGATATTCGTGTTCGGCTTCTCGATGCACATAGTTGCATTGAACCAGCCATTCAGGAATATTAACAAGGCGGAAGACAATAAGTATGCAAGACAAGCGAGGAAGAGACTGTTCTCCGACGGTGAGTGTGAATCTATTATACTTACAATGTTGCCTACCATAACATCTACCATAGACATAGTCCATTCATGTATGTAGATCATGTGTGTTCATTCAAATATTAAATGTTGTACTTGTCGTAATAGAGACTCTCCGATTGAAACGACAAGCGTATGATACACAATGGCAAAATACACTTAACGGGGAATCATACAGGAGGAAACAAGGTCCAACAGGACGTAAGTCCACATACACACGAACAAGACTGTTTAATTTTACGTGCATATGAATGCCATTTTCCTTACGATGATCGCATTACAACTCGATGTGCTTGTTTTACTTGTTATTTTTTGTCATAAACAATACGTGCATCCGCTTGCAAGCTTCAGTGTTTGTCACATCGAGAATGTTATCATCGTTGGCGTTTTATACGTTACATTCCATTAGATAACTGTTGCCATCACGTTAAGAATGTGGAATGTTAGGTATCTGTAATATACAAAGTACACTTCGCCTCGCCATAACTTCAATGTTTTATTTTCATATATTATGGCACGTGTAAGTGGTTGGTGGTTAGAAACCTTGATGTCTATTAAGTACACAATGCATTTTCTGCATCGCATCACAGCTTTATGAGAGTCGTGGTTTCCAGATGTGGACACAGAACATGCATTGCGCGTCACAATAATAGTTTTAGTGGAATGAGTGGCCGACCTCACCGCATTTGATGGAGCAAGTTTGATTTGCGCATGCCGCGGCTGGCTTATGTCCTGCGTTTGTTTCACCACTCCGAGGTACCATTTTATGTTTCGGATTTGTTTGGCTGTTTGTCGTCAATGTGGCGTCTGTCCTGCGCTCTCAATGTCTAGCCGTAGTCGGGACGGGGTGGATTGATGCACTGGTATAATAAGTGGAAATCAAGCAATCTATTATATTTAATTAGCACACTAACACTAAATTATATAGACACTAAAATCCAAAAATTAAGTTCAACACACATCTACACTTCTTTATACCAATGTACAGAATACTTACACAACCGTATCAATCTATCTCTTCCACACAAATAGGTGTCTAGCCGTGTTAGATCTTTAGATTTGCGGGAAGATTGATGCAGGAGTAGATCAAACATTACTTTTTAAATACTAATATTCAAAGTCACCGAAGTACTTGTAACAAAGTAGAGGCATAGTGAGCCATGCATCAACCTACCCCGGTTCTGTTCGCGCCGCGAGCTACCAGACCGTGGTCCATGTTGAGTGTTGTCTTCTAGCGACGTTGTCACCGGTCGAGGCGTTGGAGAAACTGTTCTTCGCACTTTTCGGACAGATAACGTTGTCGGACCTTAACTACGTGTCCAGCGTGCGGCCACTGTGGACGCAGAACATATTCAAGTTCGTGTTCGGGGCGTACTTACTGATGTCGGTCGTGGTGCTCATAACGCTCCTCATTGCGATGATGTCGGACACTTACCAACGTATACAGGTAACTACGTGTCCCCAGAACTCTGATCTTTTGTTTGCAGTTACTATGAACCCACTGTACTCGTTCGAGCTGCTGTTCTTCGCGGTGTTCGGCCAGACGACCACGGACCAGACGCGGGTGCATCGTAACGATAGTAACATACAGCCTGCCTGGACCAATTACCTGTTTAAAATTGTGTTCGGAATCTACATGTTGGTGTCGGTGGTGGTACTCATCAATCTGCTCATCGCTATGATGTCAGACACGTACCAGAGGATCCAGGTAACACGTGAACAGATTAAAACATGATGTACGCTGTGCTTGTTCGCTTATTGGCACAGATAAAAGAATATTTTAAAACCAATGATAAAACAGCTACTTAA
This sequence comes from Cosmia pyralina, assembly GCA_946251885.1. Taxonomy (NCBI): domain Eukaryota; kingdom Metazoa; phylum Arthropoda; class Insecta; order Lepidoptera; family Noctuidae; genus Cosmia; species Cosmia pyralina. The sequence continues at coordinate 23,839,327 of OX276346.1, forward strand.
ATAAATGACGCCTGCTTGTTGGCACGTTGTAGAAAATAATGTTGAATTAATTATATTGAATAAATACGTATTTCGCTAAATTTAAAACAGGATATCGGGCCTGCTCACACGTTTGTACACGTTAGTCATTAAAATTATCAGGCAATTGGAGCACATTACAATTTTAAGTAAATTAAATACAAAAATAGACGACCTACTAAAATTATCAAGTTACTAAACTATGACGAGTAACACTGGGTTATTTATTATTTAGAGGTACAAAATAAATACGATAAACTTGACCGTAAAGGTGAATACAGACAGCCTATAGTTTTTGCGCTCTAGCATGGTGCAGGTGACATTTGACGAACTTTCACCTTTTCACTCTTTAACGTTATCGCGATTTACAATCATGATTTAATATTTTAGCTGCACCCTAAATATCATAATCAGAAAATATGGATTCAATAATAACTGTAGTAAATTAAATAAATCGTCCTGGCAAAATGTTATTATCTACAAATAAAATCAAATTTAAAGAAAAATTAAGCAAAGTGATAGGCGTTTATCGTAACGCCATAGACATGTTTAGTGATGATTTTTTATAGAAAATTTACTGTATGTATTTTAAATTTTTGTTGTTAGACATCTATAAATTAGCCGAAAAAATGATAACATGAAAAAAACATTTTTTTTTTAAATAAATACCGGTAGTGCTTTGAATGTGTTTTTTTAATGTTATGTATTAAATACATATTTTAAAATAAATTTCATAATAATATGATATTTCAAAGACATTTTTTAAATTGTTAGGAGAACGAGATTTTTGCTGCAAGAATCGTTATCGATAAAATTGAATTATGCATATTGTCACTGACCTAGTCGTGCCATACTGACGTGTCACCCGCACCATGCTAGAGCGCAAACATTATAATTTGCAATCCGAAGAAGGGTTGAACTACATATTTAGAAGGTAAGAATGTCTCTAAGCGCCTTTATAATAATAACTTGTTTACCTACTCACCGTCAACTTTATTCTTTTCTATATACCATCATACTTTGTAGATATATTTTTTAAGTCGACCTTATATCCTGTCTAATATTAAATTTTGTCTAATTTCTAACGACCGGAAAAGTACTCAAATGCAACTCGATCGCCGTTATCTCTGCTGTTCCTCTTACATTAAGAGGCCTATCGCAAAATTTTGAGACTTCTATTTTTTTTTTTTGTTAAAGTATGAAATTTTAATTTCTTTTGAACTAACGTGTAATCTAGTAGGTACGTAATAATATTATTGTAGTAAGGAGAATTTTACAGTTAATTCTGTGCGTTTTAGTAGTTTTATGGTTTTAAATAGGAGGTCTTTAAAAAGGTTCTTCCAATAGGGACTTCCGAACTTTGACAGTTGATAGCGGCCATATTGTTGAAGTTACCTCTGTAAAATTGGCTGTCATTTATTCCGTCGATTTTGCCAAATCACCATGGACGGATACACAGAGTACATTTGTATATTGGACGGATATAGCGTTCAACAACACGTAAAAATGATAAAATTGAAAAAAATATATATAAAACGGCGAGCGCTATGTCGATGGCTACCATATTTTATTGACCGGAACTGGATGATAAGGATACCAACGACATGTGGTTTCAACAGGACGGCGCTACATGCCACACAACTCATGCCACATTGGACATTCTGCACGAGCGATTTGAGGGCAATGATTATCTTACGTGGAGTGATGTGAACTGGTCACCGAGATCGTGCGATAATTTGGCCCCGTTAGATTTTTTCTTGTGGGGTTTTCTTAAATCGCAGGTCTATGCGAATAAGCCACAAACCACAGCGGCCCTCAAAACCAACATAACCCATGCCATCGGTTAATTTCAGTCTGATTTATGCGCCAGAATCATAAAAAATTGGACATTTCGGATGCGCGCCATCCAGCGAACCCGCGGCGGACATTTAAACGATGTCATATTCCATACATAATGGCATCGATAGGCTTTTCAAACGAATAAAAAATTTCGATGATATCTCACACACACTTTGTTTTATTTAAATTTATAGATAAGATGGGCTTACTGAAAGCCTTTAGATATTCCATACGTTTTTCAAAATTCTGAAGCCGATATGAACTAAACCACTATTTAACAATTATTATTATATATTTCTTTTATTTGCTTATGTAAGTAGTTCAATCCACGAGCCTTAAAAAATGCAGTCGCGCATTTTATGAAACCCTTGTTTCGAAATTTTGGCTTTATAACAAGATAAGAAAAAATCTCGAAAAGCGAGGCCGCTGTAAACTATACTAATAACTATTCTCTCTCCACCAAGTCGATAAGTCAATTTGTCGAAGTCTTTCAGTGTCTCAGAATAAGTACGCCATGTTGGCCATTTAACGCAAAAATCACGGTAGAAATGTAATAGGCCTCTTAAGGCGTATTGTAGCAACATAAAACTTTAAAGTAGTTTCATTTGAGTGGCGTTTGAAAATATACGGGGTTGAAATAAACAGAATTGATTGCTAAAATGTTGTACGCTAGTAACAACATAATGCGATAAACAAATTGTCTGCCTATATGACAACCCCAACTTTTCCATTGCTATAAATTGTTTCAAAAATATCACCCCCCAAAGACAACTAAATTAACTACCTGCTACAACAATCAAAACTTTCAGGCTCAATCAGACATCGAGTGGAAGTATGGGTTGTCTAAGTTGATTCGCAACATGCATCGGACGAGCACCGCTCCATCTCCTCTCAACCTGGTGACGACGTGGTTGATGTGGATCATCCACAGGTGTAAGGTGAGACACTACCTTCATCTATTACTTATTTACATAATAAAACGTTACTTTTACCAGCGCAAAACCGATGAAAAGATTTTGAGTTTGTCTTACTGCGAGGACAGCAAAAGTTTAGGTATTAAGTACTGAGTACCTACCTACAAGATTTAAACTAGTCACTTCTTCAATTACGCTAACATTAACAGTTCTCCGTTGTTAATATAAACAACACCTAGCTAGCTGTTGTTTATAGTTGTTGTTTATAGTGGTTAGCTTTATAAAGGGCAAACTGGTGTGAATGACAGAGGTGATTCTCCATAACTTTTCATCATTTATGGCCACTTTATATGACGATAAGCCTCAACTGTCGACTGATCCAACGAAAGTGATTCGATTTTTGTTTTTTTTTACGTAACTACTGAAGATGTGGGATTTGTAACTTCTCCAGGATCAACAGGGCATCCAATGATACCTTTCGTAATTTAAATTAAGCCTAGTCTTAGATGACTCTACTGCTACACCTCAAATTATTACAATACACGACAAACCACTTTTTCAGAAAATAAACATGTTCCAACTAATATTATTAACATGTTCTACTAAAAATATTTACCAATTCCAATTTCTCAGTTAGGAAAATCCATATATTGTGCATTCAAATATAAACACGGAGCTGCTATCAGTTACTTTAATTTTATTGTCATACCCGAAAAGAGCCAAAGTAGAAAAGCTTATTTCGGAAAACTGTTCGTTATTTGAAAGTTAAATGAAATTGGAGTAAGGTTGGGGAAAAAGTTTCTTCGCATTTTTTAAGAAAATTCAAAACATTTTTTAATATACATTATTTACATTTATCTAAAGTATGTAGGTACCATTTTGTTCGATAACTTTTTGCCATCTTGTAGGTAGGGACATGATCCCATTGCTATAGAAATTTTGGGACTTCTGATCAAAATACCGCGACAAGTAGTTTTGGCAGTCCTCTCGTGATGTTAACCTGACACTGCCTAAAGAATTCTGAAGAGACCGAAACAGGTGGAAATCTGAAGGTGCAAGGTCAGGACTATACGGCGGATGCATTAACACCTCCCAGCCAAACTCTCTTAATTTTTGCTGAGTGGCTAAAGATGTGTGAGGTCTAGCGTTATCATGATGAAAAACCACACCCCTTTTGTTGATTAATTCCGGCCGCTTTCTCTCAACTTCTTGCTTTAATCTCATCAGTTGTTCGCAGTAGAGTTCAGAATAGATGGTTCTGCCTGGTGGTAGGTAACAGCTCATAATGAATAATGTCCTTCCAATCCCACCACACACACAGCATCACCTTGTTGCGAGTTAACCCGGGTTTCGCCACAGTCTGTGAAGCCTGACCGGCCTTTGACCACGACCTTTTTCGCACGTTCTTGTCGTACGTGATCCATTTTTCATCACCAGTTATCAGCTTCTTGAAAAATGGTTCGGTTTCATTACGTCGTAATAAAGAATCAAAAATGAGTACACGGTTCATTAGGTTTCTTTCAGTGAGCTCGTGAGGTACCCAAATATCGAGCTTTTTTGTGTACCCAGTTTTTAAAATGCGCCAAAACTGTTTTGTGGTCAATTCCCAGTTCTTCAGCTACGTCGTAACTACTGATATGCCGATCTTGCTCCCCCTTTTTCAAAAATGGCATCCATTTTATCCGTAATAGGGCGACCAGAGCGACGTGCATCATTGACATCAAAATTTCCGAATTGAAAACGCTTAAACCAAATTTGTGCTACTCTCACAGACACTGCACTGGGTCCATAAACATCGCAATTTTTTTTCGCGGCTTGCGTTGCATTTTTACCTTTTTGTAGTAAAATTTTAAAATGTATCGAATTTCTTCATTAGATTCACTCATCTTGACAGTACGAAAAACAAATAAAAATCACACATTTTCCTAATTTGAATTTGGAATTATGTTCTTTAAAATTTAAACTTTCAATGATACTAAAACCAGCCAGATACAAATAGTATAGCCAAAGAGATTTTATTTTAAGTTCATACATACTATAATGCGAAAAGACTTTTTCCCCAACCTAATATTAGGTACAATGAACATAATTAGCTACGTTTGTTTTTAATCAAAATTATACAATCAGACACCGTCCGAATATGGACGCATACTCGTACGTCGCATAATAAGGTCAAGGACCAAAAATTCCAAATTTTATTCATGTAGACTAAGCACCAAGCTAACTTTAAAACCCACACATCATCCACACCACATCGCCCCACATTCAACCACAAGGTATATTGGTCTGACTATACAGCATTACACTCCATTTTTAACCCAACTATTTCGCACCAGGACCGCATAAGCAAAAAGAAGCGACCAAGCTTGGTGCATATGATCGGTTTGCAGAGACAGGACCAGATGAGCGCGCGGTCCAAGGCTGGTGCCAAGTGGCTGTCCAAGGTGAAGAGGGGACAGGTTGTGCCGAAGGGTAAGTTGCAGATAGATAAAATCTACTATCACACTAATATTATAAAGATATATAATTGTCGCAATACTAATCATAGTCCGCTTCTACAGTTCACCGACAACTGTTCGCCGTCACCCACAAACTCGCCTGGATAAACATACACTACAAAATTTTGAATCAATGCAAAAACTTTTTTTCTTAAACTTCCTGACATTGCACCAATTTTATTGTTTTAGACTTCTGTGATACAGACTAACTAATAACAAGGACTTATTCTAGAACACGAAACTTAATCACTAGAAAAAAAATTGTCTTGGTTAAAAAATTTCTCTCTTTTGTATTTTTGACAATATCCTTCCAACTCCTAGATTCAACGCGTCTCTCCGTGGTGCACCTCAGTCCTCTGGGCTCCCAGCTGAGCATCAGCAACGCCACGAAGATCGAAAACGTGGTGGACTGGGAGGTCATCGCAAAGAAGTACCGCGCTCTGATGAGAGACGAGCCAGAGGAACCAGCCAACAAGGAGAACGAAGGAGACTCGGCTGATAACGTGTCGGAAATTGTTCCGAACAACATATCCGCCGCTCCTCCTTGAGCATAAAGGCACAAGCTTTTGGGAATCAGTGTACAAATGTAATATACTAGACAAAAGTCTTCGAGTCGATAAAAACTGGTCAGGTTCCAATATTGTTACTCGGTTTTGATGAGACATTTTGTAAATATATTTAACTCTTGGAATAGATTTTTGTAACTGAAATTACGACAGGTAAATCATGCTGTCGGTGGCAAATAGTGTAAGTACGAACAAAGTGAAGATTTTGATGTGTCAGAAGAATCAGTGTATCATGGTATGCCATTAGTATTATTACGAAGGGGATAATTGCAAGCGGGCGAAAAAAAAAAGTAACATGTTAATGTATAGTTTTATATTTGGCCCAGCATATAAATTAGACTACGTGGAAAATAAAAATTGATGGCATCGCGATTTAAACCGGCTGGGTAATTGCGTAACACTCAGTAAGAATGGGTTTCATTTTGAGAGTTCAACAACATTCATTGCATTATTTATGTTGTTGAGTGGTCAGAAGACAAATGTTTCGCACATATGAAGCAATCGATTAGCAATAAGGTTCAAAATAATTCAGATTCTGATTCATAGTGTTTTACGCAGTTAGGGTGGCTATAAGTCTAATTCTATGTGGAAGAGTTTTTATAATCAAGGTTTGTCAACGGAATAAACTAGGATCATCATCTGTTTTTCTTAGCTCCAACAGAAAGCCAGAATATTAATTGGTAAGAGACAAGTTCAAAAGCATCCGGTTGACTGACAGCTGCATCCAGTTAGACTGGAAGCCGACCCCAATATAGTTGTGAAAAGGCTAGGCAGATTGATTGAAGAGACAAGTTCAAAACGTGCCTTGTATATCCTTGCCACATCCCGCTCATTGCAGGTAGGAAATTCGCCTCGCTTGCAGTAGGCTCTGAACTTTATAAGCCATTGTACAGTTGAATAATATTAATAGTAACATGAGCTAGTAAGAGCTAATAATAAAGTTTGTAGAAACTTAGTGAATAAGGACAGCGATGTTATTTTTCCAGATTAGTGTTGTTTAGTAATAAGGCTAATTTATTACTACTAATATTTTTATAAATAAACGTGTTGTGTATTTGTGTAACTGTATTGTTTTAAAATAAATCCAGTGCAATTTCTACTTTCTTGCGTTTTTTTATCCTATCTCTCTTGGAAGATTTCTCACTAAACAATTTATTTTTCCGTCGATCATCCTGAAGACAATGGACCCCTTCAGGTTGACCTGAAGACAAACCATCCGATATACTTTTCTTTTTTAGGGTTCCGCAGCTCAAAAGGAAAAAAGCGGCCAAGTGCGAGTCGGACTCGCCCATGAAGGGTTCCGTAGCAGCAAGTAACATAATATAAAAGTTCTTGTAGTTCGTTGTAACTTTGATCGATGTTTTAATAATTGAGTTGATTGAATGAAAGGTAAATTGCGGTTAACGATTTATGACGTATTAAAAAAAACTACTTACTAGATCTCGTTCAAACCAATTTTCGGTGGAAGTTTACATGGTAATGTACATCATATATTTTTTTTTAGTTTTATCATTCTAAAGTGGTGAAATGTGTGTCCCCACACACATTTTACCACTTTAGAAGTGTCTCTCGCGCAAACTATTCAGTTTAGAAAAAAATTATATTAGAAACCATTATATTATATCATTTTTGAAGACCTATCCATAGATACCCCACACGTATGGGTTTGATGAAAAAAAATTTTGAGTTTCAGTTCTAAGTATGGGGAACCCCCAGAGTTTATTGTTTTTTTTTCTATTTTTGTGTAAAAATCTTAATGCTATTCACAGAATACATCTACTTACCAAGTTTCAACAGTATAGTTCTTATAATTTCGGAAAAAAAGTGACTGTGACATACGGACGGACGGACAGACAGACAGAGACGACGAATCCATAAGGGTTCCGTTTTTTACCATTTGGCTACGGAACCCTAAAAACGGAACCCTTATAGGATCACTTGTTTGTCCGTCTGTCTGTCAGTCTGTCAAGACCCCTTTTTATTTGGAATGCGTGGAGGTATCAAGTTGAAATTTATATCAAATACGTAAGTCTATAGTCCTTTAAGAGTCCTAAAAAAATCAAGCTTCTAAGTCAACGCAATAAAAAAATACGGCTGTTTATGCGATACTCGCAATTAAATCAAAACCTATATGGGGTACTTCCCGTTGACCTAGAATAATGAAATTTGTCAAGAAGCAAGGTCTCACAGCACAAATAGAGGAAAAAGTCCGAAAATTGTTAATTTGTAATTATATCACATAAAAAAACTTTTTTTGGGATTACAATGTTAAAAGGCCGTATACTAAATGTTGCCGATTTCGCTATTTACGTAATCACGTAAACCACCTAATTCTCGTATTATAAACTCGACACAAATCAAAAAAGTAGCTCATTCATTAGATCATAATTGAAATGATCTTTCATGTTTCATTAAAACTACAACTATACAATAGTCAATTATTTCAATGCCAAGTATTTAAAGGTGTAATTATGTATTCAATGTATGTGCAAGTGGTACCAACTTTGTTTATTCCAAGTTGGTATCACCCTGTGGTATCACCTGTACATACATTGGTACCTACATGGATATCTACATCGGTACGTATTCTTCGCACATTTATGTAATTATATTATTTCACCTGTACCTACAGTATATATAATTCTTGAAGACACATAGTACGAAGGGGGATCAAAAAGTAGTATAAAGTAAGTAAGTAGTAGTGACTATTGATAACTTAATAATTTATTTTTCTACATAGTCTCCGATTCTCTCTACACACCGAGTCCAGCGCTTTTCCAAGACTTCGATCCCTTTAAAAAAAAAAGTTTTGTCTTGGTCCTGCAAAAAGCTCTCCACGGCATCCATCACCTCGTTATCATCTTCGTACCGGTTTCCCCTTAAGTATTCTTTCAATTTGGGGAACAGATAAAAATCGCTAGGCGCCAGATCTGGTGAATAAGGGGGGTGGTCAACCAATTCGAAGCCAGCTTGCTGAATGGCAGCCATCGCAACTGCCGACCTGTGCGCGGGTGCGTTGTCGTGATGAAACAGCACGCCCCTTCGAAGTTTCCCTCTCCTTTTCTCTTTGATGGCATTCCTCAACTTAGAAATTAAAGCTGCATAATATTGGCCTGTAATAGTGGTTCCACGCTCCAGGTAATCAATCAACAATATCCCTTCTGAGTCCCAAAATATTGAGGCCATAACCTTGCCAGCCGATGCCACGGCACGAAACTTCTTTGGGGTCGGTGATGATGGCCGTTTCCATTGCGAAGATTGCTGTTTTGTCTCGGGATCAAAATGATGGACCCATGTTTCGTCCATTGTTACGAAACGAGACAAAAAGTTTTCAGAATCTTCTTGAAACTTATCCAACAATATTTTCGAAATGTCAAGTCGATTTTGTTTCTGACTGTCGGTTAACATTCTCGTCACCCATCTTGCGGAGACTTTTCTCATATTCAAAGATTGTTTCAATATGGATTGAATACTTCCATATGAAATGCCCGTTTCTTGAATTAAGTATCGGATGGTAACTCTTCGATCGCTCAATATAATTTTCTCGACTTTCGCAACATTTTCTTGGGTGACTGACGTCGATGGACGGCCGCAACGATGTTCATCTTCCGTGCTCGTTCTTCCTACTCGAAATTGAGAAGGCCACCTTGCGACAGTGGAATAAGGCGGAACAGACTCTCCTAATGTTGCCTCCAAATCGCAATGAATCTCTTGCGTCGTTAACTTTTTTAAACAGAGGTATTTAATAACGGCTCGCACTTCGTTTTTCTCCATTTTCGAGAACACGTTCCGACACGAAGCACACAAATGACTACATTAGCTTGCTACATATAAGTAATCTGTGGACTACATTCAGAAAAAAACAAAAGAGAAACAAAAAGATTTTTTTCTTTATTAATATTACAAATATGTATCTGAGCTATGCCTGCCAGTATTTAATTTTTTTCTTACCAAGGAGTATGTCGTTCTCACTACTTTTTGATCCCTCCTCGTATAGAGGAGTTTGAAGCTTTATATTCTAAAATAAATAAAATTAAACGGGAAGGTACTTACCCTGTTTTTTCCAACCTGTATAATAATTTATGCTTATAACAGCCGTGTGATTCTGTAAGACCTCATTCTAAACTTCGAATCTGAATCCGCTGTGAATTACTTGATTGGCTTTCTAAAAACTCGGTTGATAATTCGAATTTACACTAGCGCTACCCTTGCGAGCGTGTCAGCGAGTTGAACTAAATTGACCGTAAGATTTTGACAAGATAAAGTTTGAGATGACGTAAGAAGTGGCATTCAGTAAGGTCACTTCGACGCTCACTTCGCACTCGAACCCGATTCAAAGTGTCAAATAAAAAGCATGTATTTTACGAGTGAGAGTGAATAGCGATGTGAGATGCGTTGTTGTTCCAATTTTACAGAATCGACGTATAGATAACTGCCTACCCAAATTAGTTTTCATCTAAATCACCTTTCTTCTATAATATTCACTTAAGTATGCTCGTATAGCCGGCCGTCATCTGTTTATGTGTAAGTACTTATTAATTGGTGTGCTGTGGTTTCGATTCCCAGGTCAGGCAAAGTGTTCTTGGGTTTTTTAGAGTTCCGTACGTCCGAATGAAAAAACGTAACCCATATAAGATCACTCGTGTGTCTGCCTGTCTGTCTGTCCGTCTGTCACAGCCAATTTGCTCCAAATCTAATGAACCGATAATTACAACACATACCTACCAATTTCTGTGACCCAAACTCAGAACTGTTAAAATGAATATTGAATATGGGGTCACTTTTAGGAGACAAATAAGAAAATTAAAAAAAAAGTTTTGCTGTCTACCGTATGTGACATATCACTTCATGAAAGGGCTTACTGTGAGTGTCTCAAGTACGTTCTTTTACATAATTTTAAAATAAATAGTTATCTAAGAATATAGATAAAAAGCTAAAAACAAGCCCATTTTAAATTAAATAAAAGTTGGAAGCAGGCGAGACCCATTTGAGTTAGAAAATATAAAAATCGAATCGCCTGCTTCCAACTTTTATTTAATTTAAAATGGGCTTGTTTTTAGCTTTTTATTTTGTTATTGCAGTCGGGTTTTTTAGTTTTAATAATTACTTTTTTTATTTCCAGCTTTTTAGTATACAAATGTGAAAGATTTCGCAGAAAATTTAGTTCTTGCAAGGAGTTTTGGTCGTGAGAGTAATTTTTTTGGATCAAGTGCACAAAAATAGCCAAGCCTTTTTTTTACGTGTTTTTTTACGATTTGTCAATTTGAATTACTTTTAACCATAAAAGTTGTACCTATATATTTTTGTAATCACCTTTTAAAACCCTTCATTTCGATATCCCACTCGATGGTATTACAAGAAAAAAAAATTTCGATCTCCACAATAAGGCACCCCAAATCCGCCATTTTACTTTGTTTTTGATTTTTAACCGACTTCAAAAAGGAGGAGGTTCTCAATTCGTCGGAACCTTTTTTTTTTTTTATTTTTTTTTTATGTATGTTCCACGATTACTCGAAGATGGCTGGACCGATTTGGATTTTTTTTATTTTATTCGAGAGGGTATACATCACAGTTGGTCCCATATAAAATTGATTAACTTTGCTTCTGTAGTTTTTGAGTTACCTTCAATAATACGTATTTTTTCCCCACTTTTATATGGATGATGTTCTAGTTTGTTTTGCAGGTAGTGGTATTAGAATTTGTGTTTGGGGTAGGTATACAACTAAAAAGTGTAAAATAAAAACTTTTTTACAAAAAAATACAACCGACTTCCAAAAACAACACTACAAAGTGAAAAATAACTTTAATTTTGGAAGTCGGTGGCAAAAAACGAAAATACATTTAACTAGACACCGACTTCCGAAATTAAAGTTATTTTTCACTTTGTAGTGTTGTTTTTGGAAGTCGGTTGTATTTTTTTGTAAAAAGTTTTTTAATGTAGCTAGTGACACTCGCGCTACCAAGACAAATCTAAAGACGTATAATTTATCTAAATTTGTTCATTTGTTTAGGAGTTACAAGGGAACAAAGAAACGGGCATACACACATACATACATACATACAGGTCAAACACAGAACCCTCCTTTGGGTCTTCGCCGCAGTCGGGTAAAAATTTATTCCATTCCCCTCAATCTTCGAAAATACTGAGCCTAAATTTTGAAAAAATACAGAAATTCAATTAGAATTTGAGATTCTATACCTATAGATTACGGGAATTGAATGCTTGACTCCTTCGCTACTCTGGGGTCTGGTTCAGGTTTTATGATTTTCCACACCAAGTCAATTTGTTGTTATACACAGCACTACACCAACAAAATCAATCAATCTGCATAGCCTTTTCACAACTATGTTGGGGTTGGCTTCCAGTCTAACCAGATGCAGCTGAATAACAATATTTTACATGGAGCGACTGCCTAACTGACCTCCACAATCTAGTAACGGCTTAACGTCCTTTCTGATGCACGGAGGAGTCTCGGTATGTAAAGATGGTCACTCATCTACAGACCAACCCCGGCAAACGTAGCTTAAAATGATGGATCGACCCATGCGGCTGTTAATAATTAGCCACGACATTCAACTTATTTGCATTTTTGAGAGATTTGGGCGCGAGTCGCTTGCATTGCAGATAGGGCGATTGACTGGATGTTCTATGCAGCGGGTTGAGGAACGAATGGAGTGGAGTGAAGGAAAAAGGAAAGAATGGATGAACAAGGAAGAAAGTCCTTCAAATGAGTGAATTAAGTTGACTGTTGCAATGTGTGGAATCTGTTTATTGTTTGAGAAGAAAAAATGCGTAATTAATTAAAGAGAAGAAACGGTGCAGACATATCCTACTATTCGTATTGTGCATTAAATTATATTACATTTGCAGTTGGAATGTATGGGTGAACATGTTTTCTAACTACAATGTTAAGTTTATTCTTAGGATAAATATTCATCCCAACTACGGAACCTTTCATTGTACGTGGTGCGACATACACTTGGCCGGTTTCTTCCATTAGGAATTTCTCTCCTGCGCCTGATCTATGTCCGGTCGTGTTAGATTGCCGTACATCGACTATGAGTAAAGGAAGAGGTTCATTCTGCACCTGTGTCTGCGCACACACTCGTGCACTATAATACATTATATCCTGCGGCGATTGCCAGTCTCGGCTGAGATTGCCACTATTACCGAAATTGGGACTACAGTTTGCTTATTCGTCGACGTCAATGATATTTTTAGTTGGAAGTAGTTGTAACAGTCAACAAGACTTTTCCGTATCTATAAAAAAAATAAAATACCCCTATAAAATCTGTATTTGAGGCTTCCAGATGCTCCTGCCAGGGTCGCGGGTTGTTCGAAAGAGATACCGTGGCCCTGGCACAGGCAACTGAAGGAACACGGGTGAACTTTAGACAGTAAAAGTCTGCCCAGAGCGGCAGACACGCCCTCTCGCTCCACACAGAGCGGGAGAAGTCATCGATGATTCCCGTCCAAAAAAAAGAAGGCATCTAGATGCTTTAATTCCAGCTACACATAATTTTCATTCCATTATATTGCTGGTAGTCATCAGTACTTAGACAATTATGATGTAACATCCAGTTCCTGCTACTCTATCTACACACATCAAAAGTGACTAGGTGTCAAGGTATTTAAAAAAAAATTACTGCTCTATTGAATAAAAAGGTCTATTTAGATTCAATCAAGTCAGCCTATCGCAGTACACTGCCTCTCCCAGGCTGCGCCAAAACACCCTGTCCGCATTAGCGGAAGATGGAGGCCTACTGCATCCAGTCTGTCCCCGCCAACAGTATTTAGATTGATTATATGTATAAAATGTTTTCGAATGTGTAGATCGACGACTTAGTTCTTTTGCATCAATAAAGACTTTTCGCGATTTTTGTTAATGCTTGAATTTTCACCTTAATTAATCCTGACACACAATTGCAGCGATTCGGGATACTCAATATGAGTTCATTCAAATCACGTTGCGGAATGGCCACCCACATCCATAGTAACTGGCGAAAAAGATTATCTGGTGTGTGTACGGCATCCATATTTGGCAGAGCTTTTCTTTAAAGCATATCCCATGCGTGCTCAAGGATTCAAGTCTGGCGATTGAGCATGCCAGAGTAGGACGCTGATATTAGCTGCAGCAAGTGTGTTCGCAACGACTCTGGCAGTGTGTGGACGTGCTTTATCATGCATAAGCAGAAATGAAGCACCAAATTGGGTCCACAAAGGAAGGGAGATTTCCTCTGATCCAAATCAGTTCGGTTCTTCCGCCGATCCAAATACCCGCCCATATCATGATTGTTCCACCACTGTATGCATGGACTTCCTGGCATGATTTTAAACTTTTTTGGCGTCGAAGGGTCCTCCAATACCGTGTACGTCTAGTATCTGACCTCATACCAAAGTGAGATTCGTCAGAAAAACACATAAAACGTTACTCTTCTTCCACCCAATTTCTGTGTTGTAGCCCATTTTAAACGGGCTCTGCGATTGTGGGGCTTATTAGGCGGTACATTTAGTGGCCTTCGGGAACGGAGATTGACTTCATAGTTTGATCACTTATTAAGATCCCTGAAGAGCTATGAAGCCTCGTAATAAATATCATCGCGGTCATGTACGATTTCGTCGAGCAGTAATTTGTATGTAATGATCTTGTCTGCATGTGGTGATGCGAGCTCGTCCTCTGTGTCGCTCTGCCACGCTGCCAGCGATGCGGTAACGTGTCTAAAGTCGACTTATAACACTCTGCGTAGTACCTAGAGTGATTGCCACAGCACGTTGCCGAGAACCAGCTTCCAACATTCCCACAGCTCTGATCATTTCTTCTCGTCTCAAATGACGTCTTGTTTCCATAATAATTTAACGTTATTTTATATTGATTCCACTCAGAAGTATGGCAGAAACTTTACTGATTTGACCTCAAACCCGTTGCAGGACTATATAGGAATACGAATAGACTGAAGATTATCATATTTTGACTGAAATAGGGATGATGCCTGGATAAAAAAAAGAAACCCTATTTAGTCCGCCAGTCAGATAATAGAAAATATTAGACATGACGTATTTTTTGCTTTATCATATTAAGTATAATAAAAAATTACTCAGATAACACGCATTAAAATTGGGGAGTGGGGGCTCAATCCATCACTTTTACGTATAAAATCTAGCTAGGCGTGACATCATGCCATATTTTGACTCAATCTATCGCCGAAATCTTTTGATTACGTAAGAAAAGAAAAAATACGTGTCCAATATTTCTAAATAATCTACGTGACGGACAAAAAATACATTTTTAGTCATCATCCCTATTCAAAAACTATTAACATTAGTATAGGTACACTTAATTAACAATCAAATATCCTGAGAGTTTTAGAATAACAATAAACAGTAAGTTTGGAATATAAATTATTAGATTAAACTTGTAATATACTGAGGATATTCTTTTAGGCCACCCTCAAATTTTATGATTTTTATTTAATTAAGCATACCTGCACTAACATTTACTCTCTTCTCACACATGCACACCCACTCAACACGCACGCACACGCATTCACGCGCATACATACACACACACCTACCCCCACACACACATACGCACTCACCCTACACACATATACACACTCACCCCACACTCACACAAAATTGGAAATGAGAATAATATAAATATTTTATTATATCTAAGGGTTTTATTATTGTTTTTTATTTTATTTATTTTTTCTATTTTTCTCTTCATTCAACTATTTAAAGAAATGCTTTGTACGAATGAGTTACAAATATTGCCTTGTGACTTTGCTGCGGAGGGACACTGATCTCTAAGATACAGGGATACCCCTAGTTTGGAGATCAGGGTTTCAATGTATTGTGCATAGCATAGCCACCTAGTTATAAATACAACATTGTTTTAGTTAGTACCTACTTTGGCTTTTCTTCAATAAACATTTTTATTTTTTAATATACACAGTACACAGGCTACAAATTAAGCTATACTTTTCCAGTATAAACTGATCTCGCATTGTATAGGATTTTCTTACAATGACAGGTCAGTGTAAACTGGAATGTATAGCTTGATGTGTAGCCGTGTGTACCAACTATTTGGCTACATAATACCAGATGGGTAGGTAGGCACATTATTTACATTTACATACGTATATAGATAAAATAATTTACATACTTAAAGTAAATAAAATGTGTTTTCGGCACATTTTTTTGGTATATAAGCAGAGTTGAGTGGCTCATCATCCGAGAAATAACGCGAAGAATAGTTACTTAAATTCAGCATCATGTCGCAAAATGTTTGGAAAACAGCATTTATATTATTTGGTAAGTAACTTCTTGTACAACGACTCACTGTACACAAACACGCTGGCAACGTCGCATATCTAGAGGGTTTCCGTGATTATTTTATTGAATTTAAATCCAAGTAATATTGTATTTTCAGGCACGCATTAGATCGTAGGTATTTATAAGTACCTATGTATGCTATTTTTTGACAGTTATCTTAGTATTTACTCATGAAGAATGGCAATTGTCAATTATTTTCTATTTACAGTATCACGATTTTTTTTTTACTGTAATGTACAAAAAAAGAGTAGTACATAGTAAAAAAAAAGTAGTATAATAAATTGATCATTAAAAATAATTATAAAATACAACGATCTAGTACTGCTGGCTGTAAAAAAATATTACTTGGAATTTTTACAAAAACCCTCTAGAAATGCGATGCTACCAGCTCGCACACGATGAACGCTCTTAAAACTATTTTGTAGATATTTTTGTCAGTCCTTCGTTAGTTGAAGCTGATGGGATAGGATAGGAGCAATAGGCTCGCCCCCTATTACATGGGACTTAATCATAACTGAGGAAATGTGGGTAAAATATAATATATTTAGTACACCTCTGCCTAACCCTTTGAGGATCACAGGCATTATGTTATGTTATGATAGGAACAATTACCAAATAAGTATGTACTTATCTCGCATAAAATGGTAGTTCCAAAATCCCAAGCGTTTATATCTATACAACATCAGTTTTAGTATATGCGGAACCCGAAACACGTGTTTAGTATTTTTATGTAAAGAATCTATGTACAAAATTTCAAAACTGTATCATGAAAAATCACAAAGTTATAAGCTTGTTATGTTACCTGGTTTTCCGTACAAAACATGATCACCACGCGGCGCCCGCTGTGCGCCCGTGCCTAGTACCGGTATGACTTGCAGTGACGTGTGTTCGTCGCGCGGTATCCATATTGTAACCTTTTTTAAAGATTTTTGGGGCAAAATATAACACGGTATAAAAATTATTGGAACCGGTTCAGTTATTTATTCTGAACAAACTATATTCAGGTTTCGCATATACTAAAAATAATGTTGTATATTATGTACTCGTATATATGACATAGGTTTTACCTACCGTGCTTTTTCTTGTGGGAAACATTTGTGACTGATGGTGAAGAAAAATGTCTTCAAGACATACGGACAAAAATCACGAGATGGAAATCGCCAACGCGTATTCAGTAAGCGTAGGCATCAACGTTCAGGCCTTCTCTATACGAGAAGACGCTTCTGACCGTAAGACAATAAAAGACTAAAATTATAATAATATTATGTACCTATTACCATTTTATTTTTGCAGTCATTGTCCAACTCACTCATGCTTGGGAAATGGTGTGTTACAAAGGGTAAGTAGCTTAGCCTGTCTGTCAAACGTTGAACAATACTGGTGCCGATTCTGTTGTGCACAAACTAAACTTAATTTAGGCTATTGCTAACTTTTTCTCTCTATTATGACAAGAAAGGGACGGAAGTAAATTAGAGCTGTCAAATTAGTTAGAACTAATTTTTCCATAGACATTTAGACGACACGTAAAAACATGTCGACTAAAAAACACGGTGAAGCGCAAGGCGTGAACTAGTTTGACATCTCCAACTTAGTTCATAGCTATAGCCGTCCTTTTCTCGCGCTGCCTGTTAGTAAAAGATAGCGATACTCTAATTTTAGTTTAGTGCGTTCACAAGAGAATCGGCACCAATGTCTCAGAATACCTGGTCAAAAGTTTTGATTGTTTTTTTTTTTATATCCCCGCGTCCTAACCAAGATGATCGTTCGCGCGAATACGCGATCGTAGCGTTCAATGTTCATTTGTTCGGAAAACCTTAAGGCGCCTGTCGTCGCGACTCGCGACCACGCATTTTGGTTTCGCAGAACAAAATGAAAGCGACGACCGCATACTCGCGCGGATGATCTGTTTGGGTAGGGGTTAGGGGTGGAATAGTAAAAACAATCAAAGCTCTTTACTGGGCAGTCTGGGGGCCTCCGGGTTACCTCGGTTACCATAGTAGGTAGGTCCCTAATTACCATAAGAAATAAATGTGATTATGATAATCGCAAAGACAACTTACGTGAAAACTTAAAAAAAAAAACTCAATTAATCTGATAGCATATTTTCAATTATTACAAAATAATCCAAAAAGGAAGTAGTTTTCTTTGATTAAAATTAACAAAAACTGTACTGTACTGTACCCACAATATTGTACTTACCTATAAGTATATAGTTCCCTCAGCAAAGCAGCTTAAACATTTCTTTTTAACCGACTTCAAAAAAGGAGGAGGTTCTCAATTCGGTTGTATTTTTCTTTAATGTTTGTTACGTCAGTACTCCGTCATTTATACTCGTGAACCGATTTGGAATATTCTTTTTTTATTTGAAAGGATAGGTATACTCCCAGATTAGTCCCATTTTTATGAAAATCTAGTTCTGATGATGGGACCCATGAGGAAATGAGAAAACTCTTTAAATATTATTGGCATACATATAGCGATTTTGGTATTTTCATCAACAAATCAAGCATTTGCATTCAGAAAGTACCATTTGGTGAGGTGGAACTGATGAAGAAGACCACAGATAGCCACGGGAACTCCTTAACGATAATAATAATAAGTATTTCACGGGTGGCGATAACATATCACGATTAAGATAGTTATGTGACTATGACTAAGCAAATTTAAATAAATGGTTCTGATGAAAATGGTACCATCGAAACGATCTGATCATGAAGCCAGAAGCTAGGCACTGGAACTCAGTAATAAAACAATGTATCCTAGCCGGTTTGCGCTTATTGGAATTTTTATGAAGTGTACTCTGGCTATAAATGATTTTAATTTTAAAATATTAATTATATGCCGCTTCAAGTTGCGCTACTTGAGTCGTAGGTATGTTATGTGTGGCCTTGATTGTCAGAAGGCAGATTTTATAGCCTCGTTATCTCCGTCAACATAAAACTACGCCTTCCAAACTTCTGACATGACTTAGCGCATCATTTTGCAAAGGTCCTCCTCCTTTTTGCAAAGGTTCTGATAAGTGGTTAATGAGTTAGCTTCAATAATTTAATACGTATTTTTTCCCGCTTAATCTATGTGGATGATGCTCTAATTTATTTTGCAGAGTGGTATTCGAATTTTTGTGGGGTAATGCTAAAAAGTGAAAAATAAAATTTTTTTACAAAAAAAAAAAAAACACTACAAAGTGAAATTGAAACTTTAATGTCGGAAGTCGGTGGCAAAAAATAAGTTTTTATTTGGACCATTGAATTAAACGAACTCTATTTAACGTTTCAGATGTTTAAGTGATTTCAAAAGGGTTAACTATACAAATGCATCAGAGCTCATAACGAGTGGGTACTATGACATAAACCAAAAAGGCTCAGTTTATACTCATGGATACTTTGGTAACTTGACAAGTCAGAACACAAACTTGGTCATTGATGCACTCTTACAGCGGTATGGCATTAATGTTTGCGCTATAGACTGGTCGGCAGAAGCTAGCCTCGGTGCGATCCCATTGTTGAATTATCCTATTGTTGTCGCTAAAACTTCCGATGTAAGTAATTTTCTAATTAATCAACTCCTTATTTTTTTTAACCCTAGTTTACTTTTCTCGATGACTACGTACCTAAGAGTATTCACTGTTGATGGAACATTAGCTTTGCGCTTTACCTACTTCATGGAAAGCAACTCTCGACTGCCGTCGTATCGTCGTATTTAAAAATAAAAAAATATAAAAATTGCGATTTTCCTTTTCAAAAGTCATTTAAATATTGCTTACCCCCTTTCAGATTAACCGTTACCCTTACTATTAGACGATATTATGTCTATCATCTATCCTCATAAGAATAGGCATAACGTAATTAAGCATCATTAAAATATCACACACAGAGGCCCGTATTGTTTTCATGTTCCAGGTTCAGAAAGAAGTGGCAGAATGCTTAAAAATTATGTGGCAAAATGGCATGAACCCAGGAACTATGCATTTGATCGGGTTTTCTTTGGGCGCACATATAATGGGTAATGCCGGCAGGACATTCACCAAGTTGACGAACAAGACAATTGCACGGTATGCCCCTAATGCTGCTCTTATACGAGCAATTATTGCCGGCAATGTTACCGTTGGTCTAGTGGTCGCAGCGCTACTGCTGAGCCTGAGGTCTTTGGTTCGATCCCCAGGTCAGGTGTTATTTGGTTTTTGCATTAGGAATTTCTCAGTACCAGCCCGGAGTCCGGATTTATTGCACCACTCATCATCACGCCTGTAACCTATTGCCACCAACCAGGCACAAGTCCAGACTCCAGGCTGCTACTGACAAATCCCAATAACACTTTGCCCAACCCGGGAATCGAACCCAGGACATCATGCTCAGCACAAGCACTTGCAACTACTAGACCAACGAGGCAGTCGTTTTGATTAGTTGCTTATAATTTGCAGGGTCACGGGTCTCGACCCTGCGGGGCCCGGATATGCTGACCCTTTCCAACTGAACGAGCGTATCAACCGCACTAGTGCTGATTTCGTTGACAACATCTACACTGACAGTGCTAGATACGGCATGGCGACAGCACTGGGACATGTAAACTGTTATCCCAACCTCATTGAGTATCAAGAGACTGGTGCCCAGCCAGGATGCGAGCCTGGAAAAGTATCACTTGGTAACTAAGTTACTTATTTAATCTAAAAATAGCCATAACTATATACGTACTAAGTTTAGCTAGTACCTACGTGATAATCATTACTATTGTTATTATTGTTGTTGTTGTTGTTTGTTATTGTTGTTGTATTGTTTTTTTTTTGCTTTTAGATCTGAAATTAGATCTGAAACTACTATCATTATAGTAGTTTCAGATCTAAAACCTGACAATATATAGGTAATATTTATAATATACTCTAAGTTTCTTTTGGTCATCACGGACTTTTGGTACATAAAGATTAATGCTGAGGGTTGATAATGGGATAATGTATCTATCATTTATGAAAAGTAATTTGGGTTATAAAGAACTGGTATACTTACTTAGTTCTTGTTAACCACCCCTGCTAGGCTTGGCAACACATCATCTGCCTAGTTTTTTCCCAACTGTATTGGAGTCCGCTTCCAGTCTAACTGGATGCAGCTGAATGCCAGTATTTTACATGGTTGACTGCCTATCTGACCTCCACAACAAAGTTACTTTACACGATACTCCTTGGTAAGACTGGTTGTCAGACTTTTGGGCTAGGCTTTTCAACACATAATCGGTAACTCATTGTTATCAGATACATGCAGCCACTTCCGCTCCTTGGGCCTATATATAGACTCGTTGAAATATAATGGTCAGCTGTTGGCCGCACAGGCTACGAACGAAACCGTCTGGGCGAGTCCTGACTTTATTCCGGAAGAAGTCACTTGCATCGGAGAAGATATCAACCAAACGTACGTTCCTAACATGTTATTTATTAACTAGATATGTTTGAACATACAGTACAGTGTCAAATTAAATTAAAACTGATTTCCTGTAAATCATTTTTCTTGTTTGTTTATCGTGTTTAGATAATTATATCGATATATAAACACGATAAATTATTGATTTGATTACTATCTATCGACTAATCACGTGTGTGTAGTTTTGCCAGCTAATTTAATTTGACCCTGTATACTGCAAGGGCCCGCACCCTAATTACGTAACACATTAACAATCGGAATTTGATTCAATTTGAAACAAATTGCTAATCCATTGCTTCATATGTTCGAAAAATTTGTCTGCTCGATAACGTAAATAACGCAATGAATGTTGTTGAACTGTCAAAATGAAACCAACTCCGACTGATATAGTGTTGCATGTTATGGTTTTGCCTTAACTTGTGAAACAACGCAGAAATGACAACTTCTTCTCATCGATAGTAATCCGTGTAGATCTATTTATACATGGATTGTTTTCTTTTTGTACAATTTATGTTTAAACACCTGTTCAAAAGTGGTTAAGAACTGTAGACAGCGTGAATGTTCTGGAGGATCACAAGGCCATAACTTAAACACAAAGATTTTAAAAGTAGTAAAAAGTTCATGGACTCTAAAATCTTAATATCTCTTTAAGGGGACTACAGGACCTAAACGCAACTAAACGCAAGTTTTATGCCTAAAAGTACTGCAGTAATCAAAATCAGAAAAATATATGATATAAAATAGCTTTTCCCCGCGGCATTGCCCGCGTAGATGTCGGAAAATATCCCACAGGAACCTCCTACCGGGAAATCCTTCCTTATTCCTTGACTACATTATAAAGGGAACGTCTGGGCAAATTTTCAGCATTCTAGGTTCAAGGGTTTGGGCTGGGCGTTGATGAGTCAGTCAGTCAGGACTTCTCTTTTTATTTATATAGACTCTTCAGGATATAATGATGCTCGATAGATAGTATGTTGAAAACATAATACAACTTATTTGATATGATAGAAAAAAAATCACGAAGATACCTCTAAAAATTTCTTTTAACAATTAAAAACCATACTAATATACTCATATGCAATCATTCTGATTTTTTGTCAGATTATTCTACAAGCAACATATTAAAGTAATAGTGTTTTATGTTTTAGTCCAATCAATTGTTTTTTGTAAATAAATAATTGCTTATTTATTTATTTATTTATATATACTTTATTGTACACCACAAAAATACATAACAAAAAAAAAAGACACAAACTACAAAATATACAATATGCTTCTTATTTTGCAAGAAATTACCAGCGTTGTCATCGCGCTTCTCTTTCTTTTCTATGCAGTCCGACAGTGACCGCGCTTTAGGTCCTGTAGTCCCCTAGAAAAATGAAAAGTCTTCAATAATCTAATTCTAATGTATTCTTTTCACAGATTACGCGGCAATTTTTATCTGGCCACTACCGGGGAGTCTCCATTTGGCTTAAAACAAGCAGGACTAAGAGCCTCACAAAAGTTGGATTAACAACTGTTACATGCTGTGAATTATATTTGTAGTACAATTCTGATTTAGCAAGGAAAAAATAAATGATAAGAAAATAATAAATGATGACTTAAGTTGATACATATACTTAATAAAATTAAATGTTTAAAAATCTTTTGCATTAATAACCAGCAAAAATTTTGCTGTGTCATCCCACCCCTCGTTCAAGTAACTACCGTTAAAGTCAGTGCTCTGAGTGAATTCCCTCTGTTTATTCGACTGAGCTCTGGGTCAAGCAATAGAAATGGTTCAGAAAAAATTTCTTCGTGCCATGCACTACAAGTGCTTCCATACAAGGATTCCCTATGCAGATTTGCTAAAGCGTTATAAGATATTAAACTTGGATTCCAGACGTTCATTGATCATGGTTATGATGCTGTACGGTATATGCAACAACAAATATAACTGTACTGGGCTCACGAATGGATTGTGTTACGTAGTACCTAGAACTGTTATTCGGCGAGAGGTGCGCGCACCTCAACTATTCTACACTGCGCGATGTAGAACGAAGGCTGGGGTGCGAGCCCCTGTCCGCCGACTTTTAGAAACCTATAGCTCACAATTCATTGGTTTTGATATTTTCGCGCTGCCGCAATCTAAATTTAAAAGACTGGTTTCACAATCTCTTGCAAGTCGCCAGAAAGACGGTTGCTTATGTCATCCGCTTTCTTCGATTCGTCGGTATAATTATAGTGTTTTTCTTCTAATTATGTACTTTTTATTATTTTCTTCTTATTTAACATGCGTTCGTTGTCATACTTCGATGTTATTTCGTGGAAAATAGTGTGGGTTATACGTTTTTTCGACTGTATAATAACTACTTTGTTAATGCTGTAATGTATAACTGTTTTTTGTCCCAAATAAATAAAATTAAATAAAAATAAAATAAACATAATTAATTTTATTTATTTATATTAACATAAAACAGCCAAGGCCTAAGACATAAACAAATTAATTAAGAGGGAACAGGGCCTGCGATTCGCCATACAAATGCATTCCCCGTTTTTCTTCCTGAAAATACCTCTAGAGTAATATTTTTTTTTTTTATAAAGTCAAGGTTTGCTGTAGACACGTCCCTGTCATTTCCTTTTTTCAGAAACTTATTAGTAAAAAAATATGACCCTTCGAAAATTACAAAAAATGCCCCATTTTTACCACCGTGAATAGAGGACTACCAGACAAATTCCAAAAGTTTTTAACACAAAAAAAAATGATAGTAACTTAGACATACTTATCTTAAAATTTTAATGTAAAAAATAATTGACTCGGCTCAGTTTTCGAGGAGAAAAAAGGGGAATACGAAACGTCGATCTCGTCAAAATTTTTGTGATATAATTCACAGAGTACTTTTATATATGATATAATTCGGTCTGAGCTGCAGCTGTCTCTATCGCAGTCTCATAACACTGTTCGGGCACAGCGTGACGACAATAGTTTCTTAAAATATCTAGTATTCAAATTCCTCGCAGGCCCTGTCCCCTCATAAGTACAAAACAAAAGTATACAACTACCCTGACAGTTATACGCGCTTCTCACAATACTCAAACATACTGAAAAGATCTTCTTACATTCACAGTTACACACATCACAGTCAGGCTTAGCGTCCAAGATAGCGTTGAGCGCAGTGAGTGTGCGAGGAATAGGAGACTGGACTTGAGCGACGACGGTTCGACTCCGAGCCACAACAAACAATCTGTGCTTCTGTTACGGATATAGTTAATCGGAACAAAAAGATGGGATATCATCAATCATCTGTTTTTCGGTGAAGGATCTTGCACATATTATAGGTATATTACTAACTTTTACCCGCGGCTTCGCCCGCGTGGATGTCGGAAAATATCCCACGGGGACGAAAATCCTTCCTTATTCCTTGTCTACATTATAAAGGGAACCTCTGTGCAAAATTTCTGCTTTCTAGGTCCAAGGGTTTAGGCTGGGCGTTGATGAGTCAGTCAATCAGTCAGTCAGTCAGGACTTCTCTTTTTATTTATATAGATAGATTATGTTTATTTTTCCAAAACTGTGCTTTACAATTCCTTACAGTCTACATTAATATCTAGGTAAACATTGTTTAAATTTAAAAAGACGCAAGGGAGGTACTTTCTTATGAACTCCACACTAGGTCAAGCCTGTCTCGTGGAGTCCTTGGGTGGTATTACTATATGGAAATGCGCGTTATTGCTACAATCGACACAAATGAAATAGTATTATTATTTAATAGCAATTAAAACAGCTTCAAGACTAAGGACTGTTAAACTACGAGCAAAAGAATCAAAACGAATAGAAGAATATGTTGGTGCAATGTGTGTGAGGTTTTGTGTGTATGTGGGGGTGTGTGTGTCTGTGTGAGTATGCGTATGTGTTATGTGTTACAAAATTATCTTTAAGAGAGATTTGGATTCACTGTAGGATTAGGCTAGCAGCCATTTGCGAACAATCTTTTTGACTAGGCTAGTTCTAGAGTTACTGATGTCACACATCCTTGCTACTTTGTTGTATATGTGACTGAGCATGAGTTCTTGCATGTGTTGTGCGAAAGTTGTACGCGTCCTTATCGAAGCACACTTAAAAACTCGACGTTTGAGAAGTGCGAGTATTCCGGGATCTGTGAGACAATTTTATGTTGTTTCAGTACATATTAATAAGTTGGTAATTTTTTCTTCTGACGTTGAGAGAATTGTACCCTAAACATCCTAAAAGAAAGTTCGAAAGGTACATAAACGGATAATATCCATTCAAACGTTTTTTTTTGCTACCGATACCATGTGATCATGAAACATTAGCTTGTTGCCAAATGTGACACCCAGATCTTTAATACCAGTTGTTCTAGTAAGAACGCTGCTATTCATTTTATAAATAAAGGTGATAGGGTTTCGTGCTCGAGTAAAACTCATGATGAAGCATTTGGACACTTCAATATCGCTTCAATATCACGTTGCTGATGAGTAGCTGAAGGAAGGTCGTTGAACATTATCAAGAAAAGAAGCTCCTAGGATTTATTGTTGACTGACTACGGAACGCGTATGATAGGACTGGAATTCATAATGGTCCAGTCTGATAAACTGGTGACGATCGTGGAGGTAGTCAGCGAGGAGCCGTGAGAGAGCTGGCGGAAATCCGATGGCACATAGTTTTGCCAGCAGAATATCATTATTGACCCTATCAAACGCTTTCCGGAATTCAAAATACAAGATATCGACCGGGCCTCCACGGTCCAATCGTTTTGATAAATAGCCTACTAGGATAAATAAGAAGATTTATTTTTATCTCTGAAACCATGTAGATATTTTTCAACATGGGAATAAATATAATTATTCAGTATGTTTTCAAAAACTTTGGCTGGTGATGACAAACAGTAAAGACTCATCCTTCATAGGGTACTGTTTAAAATGTTATAATAAAATACCTCCCCACATACTCCAGCTGAATGAAACGAAATTTAAATCTTGTTGTTTCTTGTTTTAAATCTTGTTTTAATATGCCCGGCTGCATAGTGTGCGTTTTAACGCACACTATGCAGCCGGGCATATTATAAGTTGGGGGATTATATCACTGACAAAAATGCTTGGCTGAATGCTTGTGCTGCTCCACAAGGACGCATTAACTAATTGATTAGCATTCGGAAATATTGTTGGAGCTGCTGAAGATTAAGATGAGAGAAAACTTTCTTTGCATTGTTTAAATTCAATCTCTTATTATTATAATTGCATAGCACATGTGTGAGCACTATGTAGCTACTATTAAGCTACCTTTTACTGGGTACGTCTTTCACTGACTTGAGTGTGCTCTGGCGGTTGAGAGTATGTCATGCTCACTCAAATGTCTCGCTGGTGGTGGCGTGTGTGTTGGATCATTAAGTTCCCTTCAAAATGGTTGAGCTAATTGGTGCTGATCCATGCGTCATGTTCGTGAACGGGCGCCGTCAGTTGGGACTGGTCGTCTCTTAGCTGTCATGGCTTATTTTTAATTTTAATATTTAATTTAGTTGTTTTAGTTTTTATCTTTTTATTACGGACGCTTTTTAACGTGCACGTGTTTCTACATTGTTCTCACATGTATATTTTCAACATGAACGATGTAACCAATATTTTGTAAAAATATTATGATTTAAAAGAGCGTCCGTGGAGTTTCTTGCCCGTTCTTCTCCATAAGGATCTACTACGCTTTGGAATGGGCAACTAGTTTCATCTTTCTGACTGACCGACCCATTGACAATTCAAAGGTGCCTGTAATTGGTTTATTTGAAATAAATGCTTTGAGTTTGAGACAAAAGGGCAATGGGCCGGAATTTTTCTACTAATGCTTTATTCAGATTCTTGGAAATAGGAGTGACCCTTGAAACCTTCCACTGTGGTGGATACATTCCGGTTTTTAAGGATAGATTAAAAATATGAAATAAAGGTAATCAAAATTGTTTTTTACAACTTTTCTAAATTTCTGGAGGAATGCTGTCCGGCCATACTGAACTACTAAGTTCAAGTTTACCTATATATGACAACCTGAGGAGTGAATTTAAATATATTTACATAATTACTGCTAACATTAGTATCACAGAGGGAAGCCTTTTCAGCATCAAGTAGCAAAGTTAACAGGTTAACAAAGAAATCAGCAAAGGCGTCAGCCACATGTACGCCTGAAAAATGTTCACCGTTGTAGGTACTCGTAACACGGCTCAAAACTACCTTTTGAGCGTTAACTGGATATATGTTGCCAGAAATTACGCGGATTGACTCTTAAATTATTTTCGATCATTTCTAGCTGCGTGCTGTATGGCTAGCTCTCAAATCTGAAAAGTTTTTATGGGCTACTGTACATTTAGTGCACTTCCAAGCAGTACGCCACTTAAGCTTGAATTATGTCTTTGGTGAACCACACTGGAGTGACTTGATACTTGTAGTTTTACATCGACTATTCTTTGGTACACACGCATCGAAGATGGAATAAAAATACTCTGTAGCTAAACATACATCGTCAGTCTGTACAACCTTCTCCCATGAATTTTTCGAAAGTACATCAAAAAGCTTATCCTGGTTCCATTTTTTGAAATTCCAGTCTTTACTGGTAAAATGTTACTTGGTTCAAGGACATCAGAAATATGTGTAGATTTAATTTTAATATCAATATCTAATGGCGGGAGATAATTGACAGGTTTAACTATGCATGTTTATGTGCTACTACGTAGCATATGTGTATTCCAGGATTTACACGAGCAGCGTCCGCCGCGCGACTGTCGCTCCCACTTCGCAGGTTTGGCCGACGCTTTGCGAGGTAGCAGCAGTGCTATTCTGTACAAATCTCACCGTGAAAACTTAGGTGAAGTGAGCGTGGAGTGAGCTCTAAATAGTGTCAATCCCCTGGCATCAGGCATAATGACAACTCACTTCACCTAGGTTTTCACGGTGAGATTTGTACAGAATAGCACTGCAGGTTACTGCTCACTCCTATCTTATCTCCCACCTGAGACACCTTCCTATCCTGTGAGAGTGTGTTCCTGTGACAGGTCCTTCACGATTCAACGATAGGTACTACGACGGTAGGAACAAAGGGCTCCTAAGCTGTTTAAGGGATGATACAGCAAAGTTTTTGCTGGTTATTAAAACAAAAGATTTTTAAACATTTAATTTTATTTGGTATCTGTATCAACTCCAGTCATCATTTATTATTTTTCGTGCTAAATGAGAATTGTACTACAAATATCATTCACAGCATGTAATAATAGGTTATCAGGTGTTGTTAATCGTGATAATTACTTTTGTGAGGCTCTTAGTCCTGCTTCTTTTAAGCCAAATGGAGACTCCCCGGCAGTGACCATATAAAAATTGCCACTTAATCTGTGAAAATAATACATTAGATTATTGAAGATTTTTTATTTTTCTTTAAAGATATATAGAGAGTTTTCGATTCCATGAACTTCTTCCTATTTTGGAATCTTTGGGTTCAAGTTATGATATGATATGTGATGATATGTGATGATGCCTTGTGATCTTCCGGAAAATTTACCCACTGTTGAATAGGTGTTTAAACATAAATTGTACAAAATTAAAACAATTCATGTATATTCTATGAAAAGAAGTTATCGTTTCTGCGTTGTTTCACAAGTGAAAACCATTACATGCAATCCGGGTCCTTGATTATACAGGGTCAAATTAATTTAGCTGGCGAAACTTCACACACGTGATTAGTCATAGATACTAATGAAATAAATAATTGATCGTGTTTATTATATATCGATATAATCATCTAAATGCGATAGCAAACAAAAAATTATTTACTAACCTCATACTCAAGTAACTAAGCGGTCAACGACCGCAGGTGGTGAAGTTTATTTAAATATGAATCTATGAAATCAGTTTTAATTTAATTTGACACTGTATAGTTTTCAAACATATCTAGTTAATAAATAACATGTTAGGAACGTACCTTTGGTTGATATCTTCTCCGATGCAAGCGACTTCTGCCGGAATAAAGTCAGGACTCGCCCAGACGGTTTCGTTCGTAGCTTGTGCAGCCATCAGCTGACATTTATTTTTTAACGAGTCTATATATAGTTCCAAGGAGCGGCCGTGGCTGCATCCATCTGGTAACAATGATTTACCGATTAAGTGTTGAAAAGCCTGCATAAAAGTCTGACAACCAGTCTTACCAAGGATTATCGTGTTAAGTAACTTTGTTGTGGAGGTCAGATAGGCAGTCGCTCCATGTAAAATACTGGTATTCAGCACATTTCACAGTTGGGAAAAGGCTAGGCAGATGATGTGTTGTCAAGCCAAGTTGGGGTGGTTAAGAAGAACATATCAGCATCCTAATTGCGTAACACATTATCAATTGGAGTTGGTTTCATTTTGACAGTTCAACAACATTCATTGCGTTATTTACGTTGTCGAGCAGACAAATTCGAACATATGAAGCACTAGATTAGCAATTTGTTTCAAAATTATTCAAATTCCGATCGATAGTGTGTTACGCAATTAGGATGCCGTTCTATAAAACCCAAATTACTTTTCATATTATGTAGAGATTATCAATCCTCAGCATTGCCTAATATGTAATTACCAAAAGTCCGTGATGACCAAAAGAAACTTAGAGTAAATAATATAAATAACAATAACACGCTTGTTAGGTTTTATGGCTATCTTAGCTTTTAGATTAAATAATTAACAAAACTTATGAAATAATTATTTAGTTACTAAGTTTTAATCGTACCTTTAGATGACAAAGGTGAATTAACGAAGAGGTTAACAGGGTCGCATCCTGGCTGGACACCAGTCTTTTTATACTGAATGAGGTTCGGGTAACAGTCTACATGTCCCAATGCTGTCGCCATGCCGTATCTATCAGAGTCAGTGTGGATGATGTCAACGAAATCAGCACTAGTGCGGTTGATACGCTCGTTCAGTGGGTGAGCGCCAGCATATCCGGGCCCCGCAGGGTCGAGACCCGTGACCCTGCAAATTGTAATTAACTAATCAAAATGACGGCCTCGTTGGTCTAGTGGTCGCAAGCTACTGCTGAGCATAAGGTCCTGGGTTCGTTTCCCGGGTCGGGCAAAGTGTTATTGGGTTTTTCCATCGGGAATTTGTCAGTAACAGCCCGGAGTCAGGATTTGTGCCCGGTTGGTGGCAATAGGCTCGCCTCCTATTACATGGGACTTAACATAACTGGTGAAATGTGGGTGTACACTGTACTATAAGTAGGTACAGTACCTCTGCCTAACCCTTCGGAGACCACAGTAATGATGTTATCATGGCAGCAAGTAGTGGTGCAATAGCTCAGCAGTTGCACTTGCGATCACAAGACCAACGGGAGGATTGCCGGCAATAATTGCTCGTGTAAGAGCAGCTTTAGGAGCATACCGTGCAATTGTCTTGTTCGTCAACTTGGTGAATGTCCTGCCGGCATTACCAACAACATGTGCGCCCATAGACAACCCGATCAAATGCATAGTTCCTGGGTTCATGCCATTTTGCCACATAATTTTTAAACATTCTGCTACTTCTCTCTGAACCTGGAATATGAAAATGTAGACCTCTGTGTGTGATATTTTTTTTTACATTTAAAGATATTTATAGTAAAGGTAACGGTTAAATCTGAAAGGGGGTAAGAGTTATTTAAATATTAGGTCTTTACCTATGAAATTGCCGTTCTGCAGTACTGGCCATTTCAAATCAAAATAATTTTTGTTTGGCTAAGAATTCTAATTTCAAATTAATTTTATTTTAAAAACATGGATTTTTTTTTCCAAAAGTAGTCATTTGTTTATTGATTAGTGTAACATTTTCATCGCATTTCAATCTTTTTCGTCATCATGGATACGTTAAAAATTCGAGTAATTATGGAATATGAGTACCGTCGTGGTAGCAACGCGGCACAAGCGGCACGCAACATCAACGACGTTTACGGAGCTAACACTACAAACCAACGCACCACTTGTTATTGGTTTGCTCGCTTCCGTTCTGGAAATTTCGACCTGAAAAATGAACCTCGCGGTCGTCCGAAGACTTTGGTCGACAATGACGAATTAAAGGCGATTGTGGAAGCTGATGATACACAATCTACGGCTGAATTAGCAGCAGCTTTCGACGTTAGCGTCAAAACAATATTGGTCCATTTGCGTCAAATTGGCAAGGTAAAAAAGCTTGACAAATGGGTGCCCCACGTACTCAATGATCGCCAGCGCGAAGTACGCGTCGAGACGTGCCTTGCACTGCTCAACAGACACACAAATGAAGGAATTTTGAACCGCATTGTTACCTGCGATGAAAAATGGATTCTGTTTGATAACCGCAAGCGCTCAGCAAGTTGGTTGGATCCTGGTTCATCACCTAAACAATGCCCTAAACGAAAACTTACCCCTAGAAAAGTGATGGTCACTGTTTGGTGGTCTAGCGCCGGTGTGATTCATCACAGCTTCTTACCAAACGGGGTGAGCATTACTTCAGATGTGTACTGTGAAGAACTGAACACAATGATGGAGAAGCTGGCACATCTGCAACCAGCATTGGTCAATCGCTCGTCTCCGCTGCTCCTGCACGACAACGCGCGACCTCATACTGCACAGCAGACGGTCTCCAAGTTGCAAGAACTGGGGTTGGAAGCTCTCCGTCATCCGCCCTACTCACCAGAC
Organism: Cosmia pyralina; assembly: GCA_946251885.1. Lineage (NCBI taxonomy): Eukaryota > Metazoa > Arthropoda > Insecta > Lepidoptera > Noctuidae > Cosmia > Cosmia pyralina. The sequence continues at coordinate 23,871,561 of OX276346.1, forward strand.
CTTGCGCCTACAGACTACTACTTTTTCCAGAATTTGGATAACTGTTTGGCGGGAAAAAAATTCAATACCCGAGAGGCAGTACAAAATGCCTTTGAAGAATTTGTTGCCTCCCGTCCAGCTGATTTCTTTAAGAAGGGCATCAATAAACTGCCACTGCGTTGGCAAAGATGCATTGATTGCATGGGTGATTACTTCGATTAATACAAATAAAAAATGCATGAAAAAAATTCGTTTAAATTTTTTCATACAAAACGGCAATTTCATAGGTAAAGACCTATTATAACATCGTAAGCACAATGTTTTTTTAAATAACTTTTGAATAGGAAAATCGCTATTTTTTAAATACTCAACGATGGCAGTCGAGAGTTGCTTTCCATGAAGTAGGTAAAGCGCAAAGCTATAATGTTCCCTCAACAGTGAATACTCTTAAGTACGTAGTCATCGAGAAAACTAAACTAGGGTTAAAACAAATCTAATAAGTTAGTTAATTATTTACCTCGTAAGCTTTAAAGATAACAATAGGATAATTCAGAAATGGGATCAAGCCATAGTTCGCTTCTTCCGACCAGTCGATAGCACAAACATTAATGCCATACGTCTGTAAGAATCTAGCAGTGATATTGTCTGTGCCATCACTTGTCAAGTTACTCCGGTATCCATGGGCATAAATTACTCCTTTTTGGTTGATATCATAGTATCCACTCGTTATGAGTTCCGCTGCATTTGTATAATTAACCCTTTTGGAGTTACATAAAGAGCTGAAACGATAAATAAAGGTCGTTTAATCCAATGATCCAAAACAGGAATGACTTGAGCTGCTTTGCTGTGGCAAATATGTACTAGGTAAGTACAACACTCTAGGTGCAGTACCATACAGTTTTTGTTACTTTTACTCAAAGAAAACCTTATTTCCTTATTTTTGGATTATTGTGTAATAATTGAAAAATTCTCAAGTTTATTGAGTTTTCTTTTTAGTTTTTCACATAACTCTTTCACATCTCTCTCGTGTCTCTGCCATTATCGAAATCAAGTTTATTTTTTACTAGCTTCGCCCGCGTGGTACATTTTTAGGGGATAAAAAAAGTAGCCAATGTGCTATTCCAGAGTGCAATCTATGTCTGTGCCCAATTTCATACAGATCCGTTCAGCCGATCTGGCGTGATTGAGTAACAAACATCCATAAGGACGTAAATAAATGATTATTATTATTATCCATCCATCCATCCAAACTTTCGCATTTAAAATAGTAGGTACTAAGATGGTGATTAGAACCTACGTACTACGGTAACCGAGGTAACTCGTAGGCCCCAAGGCTACCCAGTAAAGAGTTTTGATTGTTTTACTTTTCCACCCCCGCGTCCTAACTCCTAACCAAACATAACGTCCGCGCGAGGACGCGGTGCGTGATCTTGGCGTGATCACGACGACAGAGAGCGCCTTCAGGATTTCCGAACAAATGAATGACAATATGAACGCTAAGATCCCGTATTCATCATGATCATCTTGGTTAGAACACGGGGATATATAAGGAAAACAATCAAAACTTTTGACCAGGTATTCTGAGACATTATCTAATTTAATTTCTTCCTTTATTTCAGGCAGCTGTGGCCCATACAAAATACAATACACAAATACAAACAAAAAATATTACAACATAACAAAAATGATATACTAACTACACACTACACTACTACTACTATACTATTATTGTTCAACGTTTGGCAGACAGGCTAAGCTACTTACCCTTTGTAACACACCATTTCCCAAGCATGAGTGAGTTGGACAATGACTGCAAAAGTAAAATGGTAATACATGTATTATTATAATTTTAGTCTTTTATTGTCATAGGGGCAGAAGCATCTTCTTATACAGAGAAGGCTCGAACGTTGATGCCTACACTTACTCAATACGTGTTGGCGATTTCCATCTCGTGATTTTTATAAGTCTTTATTTATTGAAGACATTTTTCTTCACCGTCAGTCAGTGGTATTGAAGATAAACTTAAGGACGCTGTTACAAATGGGTAGTCAAATCATTACTTTTTTACACAAAAGTATGTTATTAAATAAAATGCTTTATATTCTTAAAATGTTTTTTGGCCAAATTGTTGATAGATGTGCATAGTACGATTCTGAACTAAAAATATACTCGTAATTTTAGATAGCTACAGTTAATAAATGTACCGGAGTGAACATTTTTACTTCGGTACATTTATTGAGAAAATTTACTTATTTAAAATTATATTTTTAGTTCAGAATCGTACCATGCACGTCTATCAACAATTTGGCCAAAAAACATTTTAAGAATGCAAAGCATTTTATTTAATAAACATACTTTTGTGTAAAAAAGTAATGACGACTACCCATTTGTAACAGCGTCCTTAAAAGGTACACGTCACAAATATTTCCCATAAGAAAAAGTGCGGTGGGTAAAGAGTACCTAAGTCATATAAAACACGTAGATTAGAAATGCTTGGGATTTTGGAACTACCTTTATATGCGAGAAACACTCCTACCAACTTATCTGTGAAATGGCGAAAATTGGAACTACGGCCGTCATGTTGAAATGTCATTCGATTGTGCCGACGCATGTCATTCGATTGTGTCGACGCATCGACGGTGGCGTCCACTTTCAGTTCACGGATAAGTTGGTAGGACTGTTAATACATACGTTTCGGTAATTGTTCCTATCATAACATAACATAACGCCTATGATCCTCAAAGGTTTAAGCAGAGGTGTACTTATACCGGATGACATTTTTTACCGTCTTGAAAAAAATAGGAACGGAGTAGAAGCCTATTGGATACCCACTTTTTTCTTTTTTAGGGTTCCGTACCTCAAAAGAAAAAAAACGGAACCCTTTACCACCCCACCCACCCTTACCCTCACTCTTGTGACTGTCTGTCCGTCTGTCAAAGCCAATTTGCTCCGAATCTAATGGACCGATTAAGTTGAAATTTGGCATATGAAATTCTGTGACCCAAACACGGACTGATAAAGTAAATAAGGGGACAATAATAATAATTTTGGGGAGGGCAAATAAGAAAATTAAAAAAAAAAGTTTTGCACACTATACCGTGTGACATATCAAATGAAAGGGCTTAATATGAAAGTCTCAACTACATTTTTATTATAATTTTAAAACAAACTGTTTTAAAGTTACCTAAGAAAATAGATGAAAATTGCTCATTTGCCCCCCCCCCCCCCCCCCTTATTATCTCCGAAACTACTGAGCCTAAATTTTTTTTTAAAAAATACAGAAAATAGTTCTTTACCTGTAGATTACACAAAAACATATAAGACGTCTCTGGGCTTACAATAACACTGTAAATCTCTCAATATTGTGAGTACAAACTTACATTTACAGTTGGAATGTATTGGAGAACATGTTTTTCAACTACAATAATAAGTTTGTTCTTGGGACAAATATTAAGCTTTAAGGCTTTTGCTTTATATTTAGGTTTTAAGTGCTAATTTTTGTTAGAGTCAAGTGTCCCCCCCTGCCAGCTAGACGCTTAGTTTTGGATGTGTGAAAAAATTCACGGCAGTAGTATATATAACGAAGTTAAAAGAAAAACAATCACGGCTAAGTACGCTTTTCACGTTTACGAGTAATAGTCAACCAACTACGGAACCCTTCATTGTGCGTGGTCCGACACGCACTTGGCCGGTTTTTTTTTTGAATAGCTTAGACAGAAATTGATCTATCAATAAATACTCCATATTCGAAGTAAACTTTTCATACTAGAACAATAAAAACCGGACAAGTGCGTGTCGGACCATGCACAATGAGTGGTTCCGTAGTTGGTTGACTATTACTTGTAAACGTGAAAGCGTACTTAGCCGTGATAGTTTTTCTTTTAACTTCGTTATACTACTGCCGTGAATTTTTTCACACATCCAAAACTAAGCGTCTAGCTGGCAGGGGGGGACACTTGACTCTAACAAAAATGAGTACTAAAAAACCTAAATATAAAGCAAAAGCCTTAAAGCTTAATATTTTAGAAACGGATTCTTATATCGAAAAATTGTTTACACAAACCCGAAATATTTATGAAAGACCCATCCAACAACACCCCATACCGTGGGGACGACGAGAAAAAAACCTCCCCACTTCACGCGAAAAAAAAAATTTTTAACATGATTTGATTTTACCACTTGTTGGCGTGATGAATATGTATATCCATGCCAAATTATAGCTTTCTAGTACTAAGAGTTTCTGAGCTAAGCTGCGGACGGACAGGCAGACAGACGGACGGACATAGCGAAACTATGAGGGTTCCTTGTTGACTACGGAACCCTAAAAACGGAAAGTTTGAAAATAATAATTTATCGAAATTCAAATCATACGCACCCAGTGTATGATTTGAATTTCGATTTTTGTATAATTAAAAAAAAGAAAAAACACTCAAGACGGTAAAAAAAGTCATCCAGTATAGTACACGTACATTTCGTAAGTTATGTTTAAGTCTCATGTAATAGGGGGCGAGCCTATTGCGCCTATCAGCTTCCCGCGCGGGCTGGCAACGTCGTATTTCTAGAGAGTTTTTGTGATTATTTTATTAAATTTAATTGCAAGTAATTTAATTTTTCAGCCAGTCTCACCAGGGGAATCGTATTACCCAGTAACCGGGTTGTGGAGGTCAGATAGGCAGTCGCTCCATGTAAAAAAATACTGGTATTCAGCTGCATCCGGTTAGACTGGAAGCTGACCATAATATAGTTGGGAAAAAGCAGATGATGATGATGATGATGATATTTTATCAGCCAAGTACTAGCTCGTTGTATTTTGTAATTATTTTTAATTATTAAATATTTTTATTTACTAAAGAGTAAATTAAGTAAATAAAAATATTTAATCGTGATACTGAAAATAGAAAATAATTGACAACTGTCAATTTTTATGCGTAAGTACCAAAATAAGTGTTAAAAAATAGCGTACATACAAATACTAACGATCTAGTACATGGCTGAAAAAAATTGTTACTTGAATTTAAATTCAATAAAATAATCACGAAAACCCTTTTAGTCCAGTAAAAATAGATCGATTTGTATGGTTGCAATAAATGCTCTTTGGGTGATAATTCAGAATTAGATAGATATATAGCTGAAATACATAAATTGACAGTAATCCCCGATATTTTATTAATATGTATTGAGTAAATGAGCAATAAAGCAATAAAATTAAATTTAAGTGAGAACAAAAAATGGAGCACTAGTGATTTTGTACATGACTGCTCCTTTTCAAAAGTTTTAACTATGGTAATAATTATCCCCGGTCAAAATCAACATATTAAGTAAATATTGACTATTTTATATGAAATAAATGATAACTTCAAAACAATAGTTGCATAAAGAGTGAAGTTTTGTCAAAGTATTTACATACATAGTTACTACAAATAACTATGTTAATTATCACCAAGGTGACTGTGATACTTTTTTTTCGTGAAGATAAATTTGTTTTTAACCCTCGTACATTAAAGACACCTAAAATATTTTTATGAATCTTATTAGGAATAATTTTTGTCTTCTCAAATTGGAAGAAATCCCCTGAATATTTTACAGATATCAGATATATCAGATATCAAATTGGGTCTAGGGGGAGGAGCAAACCGCGATTCCAGTTCGTATGGAATTAGATTTCAATGCTGCATTCTCGAGATTTAACATTCATTGTAGTTCGTCTTTCATTGCCCTACATTGCCACACTGTTCAAAGACTGTAAAAAAAAGGAAATTAATTTGATAGTCTATGTCATTTGTCAGCTGTCACCTCATTCGTTTTCCGTGTGTTGCTGTTAATTTTTCAATTTAATTTTACATTCATAAAAATCTTTCTAGTTTCATTGTGAAAAGGATTATTTTAGCGAAAACTAGACATGGGTAAAAGGAAAAACGAAAGTAATGAAGAATATTTTAGACATAAGATCAAAAGTTACGAGGTAACACGCGATGTTATCCAGAAATACAGTAATTATTTTCTTGATGAGGTAGTACGTGATACTATCCTGAAAGTAACATTTCTTTTTTTTCTGTTTCGACTTAAAAAAGCCTATCGGTGCGATCTATAAGCTTATCGCCATATAATTCATGCCAAAATTCTGTAACACCTGATGTTACAAAACACCTGTTGTTTGGCTTACAAAATGGTATTTCTTAGCGAGGTAACACGTGATGTTATATAGAAATACTCGTAATTTCTTGATGAGGTAGTACGTGATACTATCCTGAAAGTAACATTCCATTTTTTTGTTTCGACTTTCAATAAAGCCCATCATTGCGATCTTGCGAGCTTGTCGCCATATGATGCACACCAAAGTTCCGTTGAAAACTACGATTACGGAAACTTTTACTGCGGATGAGCCTACAGAAAATTTTGACTTAGTCAATCAAAGAAATTGGATCCTGCACTCGGGGAAAAAATACCCAATGAAGTCGCTGAACGTTGCGACAAAATACTGCTTGATGGATAAGACAAAAACCACAAACTTGGTACGGGGATCACCGGCCTCTTCAACCTAACAAAAGACCTCATGCGGGCCCAATCTGTAGAGAAACTTGATATTCTGAAAAGTATATCAGAAATCAGTCAATCGCTTCTTGATCTACAACATGAACAGACGAAAACGTGTCATACTTTTATTACATGAAAACTTTTGGAATATAACCAAAGGGATCAAGAGAGATGAAATTTTATTTGGAACCAAACTTGGTGATAACATCAAAAACTCCAAAGATATCGAAAGAACGGGCCTACAAATTCAGGGACCGACTCCAGTAAATACTACAGGTGGCGGGAAATGTGCGGGGTCCTCTCACAAGTCGACACCAACCGCAGCCAACTCAACGCAGTCGGCAGATGGGAGCCAACAAGATGTACGACAACAAGAACCACCATTAGAGGTACCTCACACTGCGCCGGTAGAATTAGATATTTTATAAAAATTGGATGCTGTTAACTGATGATCCTATAATTTTATGTTAATGGTTATAAAATTCCGTTATCTCCTAATCGAGAATTGGAATATGCAATTTCCAAACTTATTGACTTAAGGACGATTTCTAAATGTTCTGATCTACCACAACAGTTTATTTCGTCTGTATTCTTAACGCCAAGAAAACCATGAAATCTGGACTTATAGTTTACCATTTTTTGTAAATAATTAAAATATTAGGTTGGGGAAAAAGTCTTTTCGCATTATAGTATGTATGAACTTAAAATAAAATCTCTTTGGCTATACTATTTGTATCTGGCTGGTTTTAGTATCATTGAAAGTTTAAATTTTAAAGAACATAATTCCAAATTCAAATTAGGAAAATGTGTGATTTTCATTTGTTTTTCGTACTGTCAAGATGAGTGAATCTAATGAAGAAATTCGATACATTTTAAAATTTTACTACAAAAAAGGTAAAAATGCAACGCAAGCCTCGAAAAAATTTTGAGATGTTTATGGACCTAGTGCAGTGTCTGTGAGAGTAGCACAAATTTGGTTTAAGCGTTTTCAATCCGGAAATTTTGATGTCAAAGATGCACGTCGCTCTGGTCGCCCTATTACGGATAAAATGGATGGCATTTTTGAAAAAGTGGAGCTAGATCGGCATATCAGTAGTTACGACGTAGCTGAAGAACTGAGAATTGACCACAAAACAGTTTTGGCGCATTTGAAAAAACTGGGTACACAAAAAAGCTCGATATTTGGGTACCGCGCGAGCTCACTGAAAGAAACCTAATGAACCGTGTACTCATTTGTGATTCTTTATTACGACGTAATGAAACCGAACCATTTTTGATGAAGCTGATAACTAGTGAAGAAAAGTGGATCACGTACGACAAGAACGTGCGAAAAAGGTCGTGGTCAAAGGCCGGTCAGGCTTCACAGACTGTGGCGAAACCCGGGTTAACTCGCAACGAGGTGATGCTGTGTGTGTGGTGGGATTGGAAGGGCATTTTTCATTATGAGCTGTTACCACCAGGCAGGACCATCGATTCTGAACTCTACTGCGAACAACTGATGAGATTAAAGCAAGAAGTTGAGAGAAAGCGGCCGGAATTAATCAACAGAAGGGGTGTGGTTTTTCATCATGATAACGCTTGACTTCACACATCTTTAGCCACTCAGCAAAAATTAAGAGAGTTTGGCTGGGAGGTGTTAATGCATCCGCCGTATAGTCCTGACCTTGCACCTTCAGATTTCCACCTGTTTCGGTCTCTTCAGAATTCTTTAGGCAGTGTCAGGTTAACATCACGAGAGGACTGCCAAAACCACTTGTCGCGGTATTTTGATCAGAAGTCCAAAAATTTCTATAGCAATGGGGTCATGTCCCTACCTACAAGATGGCAAAAAGTTATCGAACAAAATGGTACCTACATACTTTGGATAAATGTAAATAATGTATATTAAAAAATGTTTTGAATTTTCTTAAAAAATGCGAAGAAACTTTTTCCCCAACCATTTAAGATTTCATGGTTTTGCTTTCATTTAATTTATCTAGTTTCATAAAGAGATTTCATCTTTATAATTGATCCTAATGATCAATGCAATAAAAGTACAGAGTGTAATTTTTACTGATTTTAGTCGGTTCGATTCCCGGGTGCGGCAAGTGAATTTTCGAAATTTTTTGAAGGTAGTTTTCTTTCTATTCAAAAATAAAAGAATGATTTTTTTGAGTAAAATTTTCTATCTACAGTCTATAGAGTACTTTCCCTGCAGGTGGCATTACAAAATTCCACCCTGTATATCCTAAAACTTTTAACAGAGGACTTTAACAAAGGTACAAGTTATGAACGTTAAATTCTTGTCGCTTTGCGTTAAAAATTAATTTTACCAAAAAGTCAAATAGAAAATCATTATATTCGTAGATATTTTAACAAAGGTGTTTTTAAAATTAAGCCTATTTCTCCTATTTGTTGAGCTACTTGGAATCCTAATCTGGTCCTAGATCATATATCCCAATGAAAGTCTATCCCTTAAAGACATTTCTAAAAAAACTTGTAACTGCTTGCATTGTCCACGAAACAGCGTATGCAAACGTTATTTTTGATCAAAGTTATAACGGAAACATGATTAAAACTTCAACACCGAACAGAAAAAATACCCGCCTGGTTTTACCTTTCTGTAATAATAAACAATCCTTTATGTCCAGCAAAAACCGTAACTTGTTAAGTGGAAAAATTTTGTCCACTTATAAATACTCATAATTGTATAAATCAATCCTAACTTTTTAAAAACCGGCCAAGTGCGTGTCGGACCACGCACAATGAAGGGTTTATCTTAAGAATTAAATTTATCTTAAGAACAAACTTAACATTGTAATTGAAAAACATGTTCTCCCATACATTCCAACTGTAAATGTAAGTTTGTACTTACAATATTGATAGATTTACCAAGTTATTTTAAGACCACAGACATCTTATAGGTTTTTCCTGTAATCTACAGGTAAAGATCTATTTCCTGTATTTTTTTTTTCAAAATTTTAGGTTCAGTAGTTTTGGAGATAAGGGGGGGAATGGTCAATTTTCGTTTATTTTCTTAAATAACTTTAAAACAACTTATTTTAAAATCATAAAAAAAAATATATTTGAGACCCTCATAGTAAGCCCTTTCATTTAACATGCCACATGATGTAGTTTACGAAACTTTTTTTTTATTTTCTTACTTGCCCCCCCAAAAGTGACCTCTATATTCAAAATTTGTTTATTTACTTTACCCATCCGTGTTTGGGTCACAGAAATTCATATGTGTACCAAATTTCAACTTAATCGCTCCATTAGATTCGGAGCAAATTGGCTGTGACAGACGGACAGACAGACGGACAGACACACGAGTGATCCTATAAGGGTTCCGTTTTTTCCTTTTGAGGTACGGAACCCGAAAAACCGACACAATTTGTACCTCCCAGTCCATTAGCCGCTGGATTAAAGAAACGCTTAGTGATAATCGTGTGGATTTGAATGTGTTCCCTGCCTGCAGCACTAGGCATGCATCGACATCAGCGGTTTTCATATCTGGCATCTCAATGGAAATAATAAAAAAGACTGCTGGCTGGACTGATAACTCAATATGTTTTGCAAAAATTTACAACCAACCTGTTTTTGAATCTGAAAAAGACAGGGTGGTTGCTGATGGCATATTCAGTTCATAAGACTGCAAGGTGGTTTGTTACCAAGTGCTAGCTTTTTAATATAAAACGGATTGTGATTACTGACCGGATTTGTTTTGTTTTAATAGCAGATGCCAAACTATCTACTCCATAGATATAATGTTAGTGTATACTAGATCTACGAAATATCTACTCACATGTGAACATGAACATTTATAGGTTTTTCTATTCCACAATAAACATACTCTCAACATATACAATGTATGTTAAATGTCGAGGATGAAACATTGCAATATAATGTATGGTTACTTGAACTTACTTGTACTTCAACCAAAACTATACGAAATGTTGCATCCGAAGAGATTTAATACCCTACCCATCCATGGTATCTATTACCCCCATAATATTATGGAATAGAGTAAGCAGTGAGCTCTAAAAGAATGAGGTGACAGCTGACAGATGACATAGACTATCAAACTAATATTTTTAGGGTTCCGAACCTCAAAAGGAAAAAACGGAACCCTTATCACTTCGTTGTCCGTCTGTCTGTCTGTCAGTCTGTCAAGACCCTTTTTCTCAGGAACGCGTGAATGTATCACGTTGAAATTAATATCAAATACGTAAGTCTATGGTCTCTTGGAGTCCTAAAAAATTCAAGCTTTTAAGTCAACGCAATAAAAAATACGGCCATTTTGCGACACATTTTGATACTCGCAACTGTCGCAAGTAAATCAAAACCTACAGGGTACTTCCTGTTGACCTAGAATAATGAAATTTGGCAAGAAGCAAGGTCTTCTAGCACAGATAAAGGAAAAAGTCTGAAAATTATTAATTTGTAGTTTTATGACATAAAAAATTTTTTGTTTGGTATCCATTGTTTGTGTTTTGGATAAATTCTTTTCAACTACGGAATCCTTCATTGTGCGTGTTCCGACGCGCACTTGGCCGATTTTTTTTTTATAGTCTTTGAACAGTGTGGCAAAGTAGTGCAATGAAAGACGGACTACAATGTAGTCACTTGTACTACTTCCAGTGGATTCAGGTACAATATTGTCCATATTGCTAGATATACCTTTCGCATTTTCCTTTATGTACTTTTTCGGTAATTTGTATGTAAAATCACTGGCACGTTGTCCGAGAAATTAAATAAATTGCCTTTCCGAAGCTCATTAAATTTACATAGAGTTTTAAAACCTTTACTGCCAACGATAACTGAATCACCGTGTAAGGGTTTTCCGCACATTACGCAAGTCATAATTATAAGTAACGAAAATCCGGGCGCTTAATAAACAATCACTTTGCGTAATGAGAAGAAAGTTTTCATTCCATCTTTTTCAATCCGATAAGATCGTCCCTCTCGCACACCGACGCGGGGGATGCGAGGCGCTCGGTCAAGGTCGGCGCAATTTTGTTGTTAGAATTATTATTTTATATTGTCTAGGACTCTAGGTAATTTAGGTTTTATGCATTTTGCGAAGAATCCTTATCACTTAATCAGGGGATTATGACACTTTCATATGAAGAATGAAAATGTTAATGCAGATCCTAAAATATATTTCAAGTGTCTTTTATGTACAATAGACAAATCATAAAATAACACTTTTTAACTAGGTTCCTGAAAAGTCACCTAGGTGAAAACTGAACATAGGTTCGAGGCTAACGTTTGGAATGTATAAACAGAAAAATCCCCGAAAGTGAGATTTTTTAAGTCTCATTTATCACACCATGAAAAAAAAAGACTCGTAATGTTAAGAATTTTGCACTTAAACCGAGGGATTACTTATGTACTATAATTTTAGGCTGGCTTTAGACGATAACCTTACTTTTCACCTAAAGTGTGTTTTTTGTTTAGCGTTAAACAGTAAAAACACAATTTTAGGTATTTCTCAGGTTCCTCCGCCCATATGACCACAAAATTGCCACGAATGCTTAAGTAAATAACTAAACTATTACGAGTATTTCAAAACCAATTTACTAAAGTGTCTAATGCAATCTCAAACCCTATTTTTACTGGACTATTTATAAATGCTTGTGTGAGTCGTTGTACAAGAAGTTACTTACCAAATAATATAAATGCTGTTTTCCAAACATTTTGCGACATGATGCTGAATTTAAGTAACTATTATATTTATATTTCGGATAATGAGCCACTCAACTCTACTTATATACCAAAAAAATGTGCCGAAAACACATTTTATTTACTTTAGATATGTAAATTATGTTATCTATATATGTATGTAAATGTAAATAATATGCCTACCTACTAAACTGCTGGTACATGTGGCCAGTAACACAGTGCGTATATATACACAACAATAGTGTATAGGTACAAGTTTAATCTAATTTATATTCCAACTAGTTTTCGCCAGCGGCTTCTCTCGCGTGCATGTCGGAAATTATCCCACGGGAACGTATTACCATGATAAAAAGTAGCCTATGTCCTAATCCAGGTGATGTTCTACCCGTGAAAGATGAGACTTGACGAGCGCCGTTCCGCGCCTCCCGCGCTGCGCGATGACGCCCGGTCCCTTCCCGCCTTTACCACATACCGCTAAAGAGGCCTTTATTTATCGTCTACTGCGCAAGTCAAACCACGTGGTGTGTCAAGTGTCATCTTTAATGGCACGTATTGTACCATAATGCAAAAGACGTTTAATTATTAGTTATTAAAGATCGTTACAGTTTCGGTAATTTCTTGCTAACTACTTCCCAAACTAAAGTTATTTTGCACTTTGTAGTTTTGTAATATTTTTATGGAAGTCGGTTTTATTGTTTTTTTTTTTTCTCTAAGTATATTTTATTTAAATGTAATATAAACATTACCTAAAAATAACAAAATTATATCCTAACATAACTAAAACTAATAAAAAACTAAAATATGGCATCGAAAAATTCCTCCGCATCGTTGTCGACTGGTAAAGTACCCAAGAGACTGGCGGCATTGCCACGTTGTATGGCAATACTCTACTGGCCTCTGGCCAAGGTAAAAGCCAGCCCTTGAGTCATGGGAAGTGTCAACCAGCCGCTTGGAGATTTCGTTGAATAAACCATGAGCACTCAGACCCCACGGCCTAAGGGTTTCAACCCCAAACGGCTCGAAAATATAATTACCGATAAGGTTAATAAACTTTCGCCGCTTGAGGTTTTCCGCAGCCGCAGCAGCAGTGCCAGCACAGCACGCCGAGCCAGGAAGATGGGATGGCGCAAGAGTATTGACGCACGTTGCGTCCCACACTAAAGGCCTACCCACCTTCCATGGAAATAAAGATATGCCGTCCGGTCTCTTGCCATCGTCGCGTGCCAAGCCATTGGGTTCTAATACAGCTGGAACGCCGACGGTGACAAGGGCTCATCGGATGATGTCATTGATGTTCGCGTGCCGTGCAAAGCGACCCGCACTTCGGCTGCAAGACAGGCCGTGGTGTCCGAGGCTGTTGACAACTTCACCACAGTGACAGCGATGAGGAGAACAAGAAGGAGCTCCTAGTCGCAGTGAAGCAGCGAGGCGGAAAGTAGTGTCGTCGAACAAAGTGCTTATGTTCGACGATGGTAGTGCATGAAGCCACAGACCCGACTCCCACTTACCCACAGCCAGCAGGCGCGCACGCTCCACAGTAGTAGCAGACGTATCAAGTAAATTGTTCTGTCCTACTCTGCAGAGCGGCTCATCCCACCGTCTCTGGGAAGATGGATTGTCGGGTGGATCTGAATTCGGGCAAGCGAGTCTCCAGGCATCCATAGCCTCGGTGAAACAAGGCACATCAAAATTAACCAGTGTGGAGGCTAGGATTTTCCTGATTAATTTCTCTGTGCCGTGGACCGAGGATATGAATGCCGGTAATACTAGAAACTTTGCGGACGCCGAGGCCTCCCATACGAATGGGAAGAGTAGCTTATACCCAAGCGCGGTCGTCCATGGCCACATTTAAGATTGAAGATAAAGTATGCCGGATAATTTTGTCCATTTTGTCTAAAAGGTGTGTGTGCTTCCATAAATGGGAAGCGCGAAGGAAATATGTTAATTTAGGGCCGAAACAGCAGTAACGGATTAATGTTATGGCTGAATGCAAATTAATTTGGAGCAATCTTTCCGAAACGTCATTGAAATTTAGAATTTTTTCTTCAATGAAAACAGGAAATGAATTTTCATATATTGGAGACCCAAGGAGGTGAAGAGAGTTCTTTTCAATAATTTTGATTTCTGGGGTTATTGCGTTAAATTTGGGAAGAGTTAGATGTCTCTCAGTATCGTCCGCTAAGAATAGTTCACATTTCGAAAGGTTGAGATCAAGGCCAATGGAATGAAGTTCATTTTTTAAGAATTGAAGGTCATTTAAAACAGTTTCTACATCGCCTCCCAAGGTACCATCATCAAGATACCAAACATTAAATTTGCAATTTAGTTGTCGAACAATTGGGTGAATGGCTAAACTAAAAATCACTGGCCCGAGGGGGTCACCTTGTTGACAGCCAACAGCAGATTCCAGAAGGTTGTCCCGATACAGTAATTTAGAAGGGTGTCTGTAACATTGCCAAAGGAAACTATAAATTTGGGGTATTTCTTTTCTAGTTTCTGCCAGCAAGGGGTCCCTATTAACAGAATTGAAGGCATTCTTTATGTCAACCTTCAGGATGACCTTACCTTTACCAGAATTTAGGCAGGTCGATAAGGCGTGTACGGCAGCCTCACAGCTCCCTTTGGAGCCGTAACCTAGCTGCAGGGGCTGCAATTTTTCCGAAACAACCTCACCATAAAATTTACAGCAAATCTTGGCTGCCATACGACGGTAAGTAAAGTTCCCACGGAAATGGGACGGATGCCGCCATCCCTTTTACGCAGGGCACATAGATTGGCCCCGTATAGAACGTCGATGACGACCTCGTTCACCTTGCCGGAGAGCATGAGGTTAGTCAGAGCCGTAAGCTCCTTCAAGAGCAACTCACCAGCTGCCCCGGCGGCGCCTGAACAGATAAGGTCCTTAAGGTGCTGAGTCAGCTGGTGGCCGTCGAGGCCACCAGCGGAGCCGCTCCGGAAGGAGCAAACGGCTGTGACCAACTCTCGACCTGTAATGGTGAGGGAGTGATTATCCAGATCAGAGGGGTCGGGAAAAGAAAGACTATCCGCTGGGGCAGGGTGTTTGCTCTCCAGAGCTGCGTGTGTTTCTAGAGAACACGGTGCCACCACATCAATACTACAAAGAATCCTGGCTGCTCCGCTTATGTCACCTTCCTCTAACTTGGATTCTACCAGATGGGATATACCTCTTAAAGAGGTATATCTCTGTGTCGGTAATTTCTATTTATGAATCTAAATTATGAGCCGAAATATTACAGTTTTCTTGAATTTGTGCAGTTAAAGTATTTTTGGTTGCCAAATTCTTTTGTACATGTAGAATTCTGTAAGGGAAGGTGAGCAGCTGTTCCCAAGCACTTTGCGAATTCTCCCGGTTGGCAAGACGAACGCAACCTGCTAAGTGTTGTGCCACTAGAGGTCAAGTGCCGCGGGGAACTCGCT
Source organism: Cosmia pyralina (assembly GCA_946251885.1). Classification (NCBI taxonomy): domain Eukaryota; kingdom Metazoa; phylum Arthropoda; class Insecta; order Lepidoptera; family Noctuidae; genus Cosmia; species Cosmia pyralina. The sequence continues at coordinate 23,887,176 of OX276346.1, forward strand.
TCAAAACAGGAATAGAGCTTTTGAATTTTGAAAGAGTTTTCCAAAACGGGTCAAAAGAGGAAGTACCTGGTGTTGTAGGTGTAGCTGTTGAGACTGGGTCTGATGTGAGTGCATTATGTGGTCTGTGCACCTTTCCAATATGCACATTCAGACCCCGCTTACCTTTAAAAAACCGTGCTTGGGTACATAGCGGACATCTCTCCAGGATGCTCAGTGATGTCGAAGGTTGACTAGCACTAACACTAACATCCACCACATCGCTGCTGCCACTAAACATGAATTTGTATAAAGTTTAAACTTATAAATTAACTTAAAATAAATAAAAAAACAATAAAAACTAAATGATTAAGTAAAACGTAAAACATACTAAAACGTCTATGTGACACTGATGACAAATGTGACGGGAGCGTCGCAGTCGCGCAGGCGGCCAGTGACGGCCTAGGGCGCCGCGCCGCCGACACAATTCATAGAATAGCAGCCCTTATTAGTGTGTTCTTCCGGAAGGTCAGGTGCGTAGTACTCGCAACCGGGGTGCGATCGTAAACGAGGCAAAAGGAGTATGTAAGGTTCGTAGCAGGTGGCGTTCTGTAGTTTCTGCCTGCTTCCACACGGGAAGAAGGCGTGAGCTTATGTATGTTTTTTAATTCTATGTATCAGCCACACAGTCTGAGGGATTTTGAAGAAAATTCATAAACCACGATGTTTGAAAATATCGTCTGTTCGGCAACGTAAATAACGCAATGAATATTGTTGAATTTATATAAACATCTATACAAACAAATAAAATTGAAGTGTCTGTTTATATTTAATTTTTTAACCTTTTTGTGATAAGTTTTTTTTAATATATAACACAAAAATAAAATACTGTATTAATTTTAAGCGGGGGTGTAATTTTTATGGTTTTCGGGAGTAAAAAGAGGTCTAAATCAAAATGGTGTTCGAAATGTTCAAACTCAAACTCAAACGGTCTTATTACAAAACGAGGTTTTTCTTCTGTCATGGTTTAAACCATAGAGCCAGTTTTTGTAATAAGAACCTAGCTGTGATAGAAATACAGTTCTTTATACAAAACTGACAACTTAGTCCGGTACTAAGTTGTCAGTTTGTAAAACTGACATCTTAATGTGTCGGAATAAAGTTCGAAATTCAAAAAAGGGTCCATGGTTTAAACCTGGGTTTGAAGATGAACCTTGTTTTGTAATAAGACGGAAAGCATTTATTTCAATTAAACCAATTACAGGCACTTTTGAATTGTCAAGGGGTCGGTCAGTCAAAAAGATGAAGCTAGGCGCCCATTCCAAAGCATAGTAGGTACCTATGGAGAAGAACGGGCAAGAAACTCCACGGACACTTTTAAATCAAGATATGTTTACAAAATAATAGTTACATCATTCATGTTGAAATTTCACATGTGAGAACGATGCAGAACGTTAAAAGCGTCCTTAAAAAAAAACAATTCAAATATTTAAATTAAATTAAAATAAGCCGTGGCCGCTAAGGTATGACCAGCCTTCACTGACAGCGCTTGTTCACGAACCTGACGCGTGGATTAGCTAAATGATCCAACTGTTGTCCAAATGTTCGATAAAGGGGGTGTCATCTTCATAGTTTCCGAGGGCGCTGGGTCAAAAATCAGGAAATTAAAATCCGTAATGGCGGCCATAACCAGAGATGGATCACAGTAAATGGGTTGCTTTTCAGTTTTCACACGGACAACTGTAGCTGAAACATCGTTTACAGAGAAGCATTTTCTTAATTGAAACAAGTTTTTAAGAAATTTAATTATTTATTTGGATCTCAACAAAGGTAGCATAGAATAGAAATCACAATAATATTATGTTGATAATTTCATAGTCGTTTTGCGTGTTTTCTTGGGAAATTTTTAACAGCGCTCTTAAAGCGTGATTCTTCTTCACCATGATAACACTTCAGCACACTCGACCAGACGGGCAGTCGATTTATGAAGTACGGCAGGTGCACAGTTAATGAGCAGGTGCCTTGATATTTATTTATTTTCAAAAATCAAAGTAACACTTCGCCGCTTTGACATTATAAACCGCAGTGACTACATTCGAAAGAGGTATGATAGAGAACCTCAGGAATGAAGAATCTTCCGATCTTGCCTGGTGGGAAGTAGTGCTCGGAAGATTCTTCATTTTCATTGGAGGAGTTTTAAAGCATACGCATTTCTTATCTAAGTGACACATTTTTGTTTTCCGACATGCACGCGAACGAAGTCGCGGGCACAGCTAGTTACTTACATAAATGTGCGAATGGCGTACTATAACATGTAAGAACCCATGTATATTCAAAGTTGCTATCACCTGTTTAGTGAATACATAATTACACCTATAAATACGTGGCATTCAAATAATTAACTATTCTATAGGCTAGTGCATAGACCTAATCAAAAGACGAACTCATTTGAAAAAAAAACTGATATCGCATTGAAAATGGTGCCTTACGACCTAATTTGATATAATTTGTCTGCATATGTAAGATACATATGCAGACAACGTAGAGAGCTCTAAACGTCGCAATAACTCGGTATATTTTGCCCTGATCGGAAATCTGTCGTTCACCCAGTTTTTCCGCTGCAGACATTTTTTTCTATGGGGTTTTTTGAAGAATACTCTATTGTGACTAAGCCAAAAACTTTGGCAGCCCTAAAAGAGATTATCACAGAAGTAGTTACCTATCTATCGAAAAAACTATTGAGGAAACTGGAAATTGCCTTATTATAACTGGTACTGTGACAGGCCTATGATGTCCTCCCGTTCTATACATATTAACTATGTAAATTTTTTAAATATTGTAAAAGTCAATTATTTTATAAGAGAGCAAGATCCCAGAGCCGCCAGACCTTATTTTCTAATTAACAAAATGTACTCTATCCCGTAGAGTAGTGTTAGTATGTACTTTGAACGTACGCATACCTGCTAACTTGGGCCGACAGCCAATTTTCAGGTATACCAAAGTTACGGAAAAATATTACTCACTTTTCTTAAAGTCTGACTGCTGGCTTTTAGGGTTCCGTAGTCAACAAGGAACCCTTATAGTTTCGATATGTCCGTCCGTCTGTTCGTCTGTCCGTCCGCACCTTAGTTCATACTTTCAGACACTCTTAGTACTAGAAAACTATAATTTGGCATGGATATACGTATTCATCACGCCGACAAAGTAGTAAAATAAAATCATGAAAAAAATATTTTTTTTAAGTATACCTTCTGTACACGTAAAGTGGGGATGCTTTTTCTTTCTCGTCTAACCCATTATGTGGGGTATTGTTGGATGGGTCTTTCAAAAATATTGCGGGTTTGTGCAAACAATTTTTCGATTTAGGGATCCGTTTCTGAAATATTAAGCTTTAAAATGCTAATTTTTGTAAGAGTTATCTGCCCCCCCCCCCCCCCCCTTTTATCCGCTCTGGGGTGTCAGACTTTTACTGACTAAATCCTACCCGTGTTCCTTCAGTTGCCTGTGCCAGGGCCACGGAATCTCTTTCGAACAACCCGCGACCCCGGCGGCAGCGGTCCTATTGGACCCCGCCACTGCTGACATCTCTTTGAGGCGTGTGTAGAGCACAACGCGCCGGCGACCCGGGCCCTGGTCCTTACCGGACGGCGAGTTACCTAATACTCACCATCTGCATCGGCTATCGATTCCCGCCGCCAAGGGCATCTCCTGCAGCGAATAGGGGCGTGAGGGCGCAACAATTGCCTCTCCCTCACGCGTTCCGCCTCCTGCTTCGCGAACATTACTACTTCGCAGAAGGAAGTGACGGCCTCTATGCACTCTCACTCCGTACCATGGCCTGGACAGGGTTCGGGCGCGACAGATCACCGCCGCCGATCGCCGCCGCGAGAACATGGTGGTGCTCTACCCAAGCCGGGCAGACCTCCACTGTATGCTCCACCGTATCCTCCGGGCTATCCACTCAATGGTGATACCCGGGCATTTCCTCCCGCCTTATCCGAAACAGGAACCTCCCGAAACAACCGTGTCCGGTGAGGACCTGCGTCAGGCGGAAGATGAGGACGCCGTGGCGCCTCTCCAACCACTCCTCAAAGAGGGGACTTATGCCGCAATTGTGGCGTGCCCAGCGCTGGGTTGCGACAATCGCACTCTCCATGTTGGCATGAGATCCCGCCGGAGCTCTGTCCGCCGTACCGTGATTTCTCGCGGCAGCGGAGTTACACCCCGGCGTTTTGCCTCCTCGCGCCACTCCCACACGTGTGCGAGGAAGTGTCCCCCCTGCCAGCTAAACGGTTTTTTCTAGTATATAACTAAACTAATTTCGTTATATAACGAAGTTAATTAAAAGGAAAACTATCACAGCTAAGTAGGCTTTTCAAGTTCACGAGTAAAGTCAACTATTCATGAAAAAACAAAAAGCCCTCTTCTTAGTCCGCATTATTGTGCAACTACGGAACCCTATTACTGCGCGTGGCCCGACATGCACTTGGCCGCTTTTTATGTATGTTTTACGGAATGTTGTTAATAATTAGTAATCAGACAAATCTGTCAGACACTTCCCGTCGGCGGTTTTTTCCGCCAGACGCTTTAAAGCTCGCAAAAAATTACGTCATCTTACTTATACAAGGTGGAGCAGGGCGATTGACATTCCTTTAAACCACGTAAAGAGTATCATGTTCTTTACCCGTATACAAAAAATCAATCAAATCCAATCAATACTTTAGCCACAGGACAATATTTTTCATTTTCAAGATTTTCAACATGATGTATCTGATAATACAGATATTAGACCAGCCTCGCCTAAAAAAATAAAGGTTAAAGACATTGCAATATTCTTCACACACATGTTGCCAGCTACTTCAATATGGGAATTAATGCATGTTGTACCTTATACCAGAGGCATAAGAGCAATAAAGCGTGTCATCAGAATTAGATAAGAAAATAAAATGCATACGGAAGTTACATCTACTCACTCTAGTCAATCGAAAATTTTGAATGTGCGATAGAGATATGCGTATGCAGACGATAGTTCCTTTATTTCTACGTCGCTTTCTCGCCGAAACAATAACAACCCAAACTTGCAAAAAATCGTCACAAACAATGGTGTGTTGGGTCGGTCAGTGCCCCAGTCGCCAGCTGTGTTAAAATATTTAAAAATGGTGTTCTATTTTGTTTACTTTTTTAAGCTATTTAGTTTGTTAGAAAAAATCACTTTTTTAATTTCAATGTTAGGATTTATTTGATAATTCCTATAAACTGCTATACATTAGTTCTGCTCGTACTTTCATTTATTGTCGTATTGTCGTATCCACTCTGTATATAGAGTATTGATACAAATTTATTTTATTTTTTTTTTGAACTTTAAATGTCTGTAAAAAAAATATCTAATGACACAGAACTCTAAAACATGGTTTACTTGATTGCTTACACATTACAATAATTTAACAAATAAAAAATGAATTCATTTATCATTCAATTTGGCCATAATTATATATAGAGTCTTAATTAATTTTTATATTTATAATGATACTCGGGGTACTATTTCAACACTATTTGTAAGCAGCCAGATCAATTGTAGCGGTCAAACATCCCCCATACTGTTAAACATCCCTCAGGGACAATTAACTGTGTCTGGGGGATGTTTGACCGCTACGATTGATCTGGCTGCTTACAAATAGTATTGAAACAGTTCCCCGAGTATCATTATATAAAAATTAAGACTAACTATAAGTAAGATGACGTTATTTTTTGAGAGCTTTAAAAAATCTGGCGGCAAAAACCGCCGACGGGAAGTTTCTGACAGATTTGTCTGATTATTAATTATTAACAACATTCTGTAAAAACATACATAATAATCAGCAGTCAAAGTCTGACTGATGATTATATTATAAAAAAGTGAGTAATATTTTTTCAATATACTTCCTCGAAAACTGGTTCATATCGCACTACGATTAGGTTCACAATGCAATGTATTTCACACGCGTGCGATTTTTCATTTTCCAACCCGTGAGCGGGAATAAAAATTGCCACAGATAACTTATACTTAGTCCAAATTGGTTCAATGCCTCTATTCACACCGTCTCTATTCGGAGGTGAATGTTTTTTTTTAATCACGGCAAAGAGATAATGCGTCTTTACGGCGTTAATATTTTTTGAATATTAAAATAATGTTTATAAATTGAATATCGTTTAAAACCATGATTATTACAATAAAAAAAACGTTTATGAACAAATTAACATTTATTTGTGTTCTAAACTCAAAAATATTTGAATGTTCTATTTTTATATTAGGCTGTTTATCGTTGTAGTGCGTCCGGTATGTTCGCTTTTGCGCATACCGATGTTTTTTATGCCATAATGCGCAAAAAAGCGTATTCCATCCTAACAAGAGCGCGGTCTAGTTCAAATGGCATCCTAAGTATGTTCATTGAAAAGTGCGAGGCACCTTGGTTGTCGCACGCTGTGGAGATACTAGTCAGAAGACCCCGCAGCTAACCCTACAGTATTTTTTTCTTTTTCGTTTATGTGTGTTACTAACAATAGTTTTTAAGAACAATGTTACTAACATTTGGGCCTAGTTGCCATTAATAAACAAATATTTAATTTAATTTAATTAATTTATGGGCTTTATACCTTTGCTTCTCCTACCTGGCGAAAGCAAAACGCGAAAAAAAAAGAAAACTTAAGTCATAGTTTCATAATAATTCATGACAAAAATATTTTTCGTTATTTTAGTTTATTTCTTCAAAAGTGTATTGAAAAACGTCGTTTGATACACGTGGATATTTGTTATTGCAGTTCTCGGCTCAAAAACAACCTCGCCTACGGCTCGGGTGTGTTAATTCCGCCTCGAAAGCATTACCAAAAATTCTCCACTTGTTTCAAAATGTACTATTTTGTAACTTTGGTACCTGATACCTGAAAATTGGCCGTCGGCCCAAGCTAGCAGGTATGCGTACGTTCAAAGTACTCACTAACACTACTCTATCCCATACATTTCAAAAAATAAGTAAGGTCTGACGGCTCTGGGATCTTGGACTATAAGATAGATAGATAAAACAGTTATTTGGTGCTCACAAAAGACATAGCACAACAAACACAAGTTCAAGAAACGACGAAATGGAATCGTGCACCTAGGTTTACGTGAAATAAAATATTTTTAATTTGAATTAAAAAAAAACGTGCAATTCACAAAGAGAACTTATATAAATACTTTTTTCTTTAAAAAGGAAAAAATATATCGGACGGTTTTTCTTCAGGTCAACCTGTAGGTCACATTGTCAAGTTGTTCGACGGAAAAATACATTGTTTGGGGAGATATGATAAAAAGCCGGCCAAGTGCGTGTCAGACCACGCACAATGAAGGATTCCGTAGTTGAAAATGATTTATCCCCAAGAACAAATTTAACATTGATATACGTCACGGTCAATTATCCAAGTTCAAGTTTAAGTTTGTAATCTCATAAAATATTTTATTTTTTCTATACTAATATTATAAAGAGGAAAGATTTTTTTGATTGTTTGTTTGTTTGTTTGTACCGAATAGGCTCCGAAACTTCTGGACCGATTGTAACCATTTTTTCACCAGTAGAAAGTTAATTTATCAGGAAGTAACATATGCTATAATTTATTTTCAAAAAGTTTAGAGATCCTTAAGAAAATCGCAATAACCCAAAGTAGCAAAATTTTGCCTATATAATTCATTATTTGGCGTGCGCTGAGAAAACTATTGATGATATATAAAAAGTATGTACTACATGATTATAGTACTCATCAAGACCTTCAAAAAAATCTCCTAGGCAATATATCTAACTATCATAGTTAAGTCACAATAGCAGCTTTTGTGTTCTAAAATTTAATTAGATCGCCGCGCCGGTAGAAACAAAAGTTCGTTACATTCATATCGTAGTATTAATTCTTGTTCAAATAAATAATTTTATCATCAAGGGTATTTATATAGCAGTAAAATACATTTTAATTTATTCGAATCGGACATTTCATTTCGAAGTTATCACGATTATAAAAATGCGATACGCGTTCCGTTAGAAGACGCGCTGCCGCGCCGCGACTAACTCGAAACTCAGTATTTTCATTCTTGAGACCAAAAATGAAGAATAACGTGTATCAGGGTTTTTCGAAAATCTACCCATAAGGGGGCGAAAAGGGGTAGTAAATTATTCAGGGGAGGAATTTACTGCGGGGCTTGATTAACTCGAAAATTGGTAAAAATATTCTTTCAGTCAAGAACTCAAGATAGGGAAACATCCGAAACGATTTTTTTAAATTCCACTCCTGTGGGCATGAAAACAGAGAATACATTTATGTGTGAAATATTATTCATTTGGTTAATTAACTTGAAACTTGGCACAGATACTTGCTGTAATAAAGTTTGTCATTAATAGTTTGTCAAAACTACCCTGGAGGGAGAGTTAGAGGGGGAGGGGGAGGGGAGAGGGTGGGTGAGGGGAGGGGAGGGATGGGTGGTGAGGAGGGAGAGGGGAGGAGGATAGGGGCAGGGGTTGGTGAGGAGAGGAAGGGTAGGTGAGCGGTGAGAGGAAGGGGAGGGGTTGGTGTGGGGGAGGTGGACGTGAGGGGACGGGATAGTGAGGGGAGAGGGGGAAGGGGAAGTGGTGAAGGAGGTGTGAGAGTGGGTGAGAGGGGGAGGAAAAGGTTAGCGGGAAGGGCATGCGGTGCTAATCTCAGGAACTACCAGTTGGACTTAGAAAAATCTTTTTGCATTTTATCCCATATCTAAAGGAAGGCTATAGGCGTATTTAACATCACTCTAGGACCTTTACGTGGCGAGCTAAAAGAAAAAAAGTCAGAAAGAACGCTTAGCGAAAACGAAGCAATAGCGCGGGCAGGCAATGCGATGCGACGGGGTGGGTCGGGGAACAAGAAATTTCACGCGGACGAAGTCGCGGGCAGCAGCTAGTATGTGATAAAATTACAAATTAACGATTTTTGGACTTTTTACTTTACTTGTGCTGTGAGACCTAGCTTCTTGCCAAACTTCATGATTCCAGGTCTATGGGAAGTAGCCCATAAGATTTGATTTACTTGCGAGTATGAAAATATGTCGCATAAATGGTTGTATTTTTTTATTACATTGACTTAGAAGCTTGATTTTAGAGCTTCAAGGGATTATAGACCTACGTATTTGATAGATATTAATTTCAGCTTGATAGCTCCACGCATTCCTGAGAAAAAGGGTCTAGGCAGACAGACAGACGGACAACCAAGTGATCCTATAAGGGTTCCGTTTTTTTCCTTTTTGAGGTACGGAACCCTAAAAACGTAATAAAGTGGAAATTACACTGATATTATTTTAAAACAATACAGTTACACAAATACACAACACGTTTATTTATAAAAATATTAGTTGTAATAAATTAGCCTCATTAATAAACAACACTAATCTGGAAAAATAACATCGCTGTCCTTATTCACTAAGTTTCTACAAACTTTATAATAGGTCTTTACCTATGAAATTGCCGTTTTGTATGAAAAAATTTAAACGAATTTTTTTCATGCATTTTTTATTTGTATTAATCGAAGTAATCACCCATGCAATCAATGCATCTTTGCCAACGCAGTGGCAGTTTATTGATGCCCTTCTTAAAGAAATCAGCTGGACGGGAGGCAACAAATTCTTCAAAGGCATTTTGTACAGCCTCTCGGGTATTGAATTTTTTTCCCGCCAAGAAGTTATCCAAATTCTGGAAAAAGTAGTAGTCTGTAGGCGCAAGGTCTGGTGAGTAGGACGGATGACGGAGAGCTTCCAACCCCAGTTCTTGCAACTTGGAGATCGTCTGCTGTGCAGTATGAGGTCGCGCGTTGTCGTGCAGGAGCAGCGGAGACGAGCGATTGACCAATGCTGGTTGGAGATGTGCCAGCTTCTCCATCATTGTGTTCAGTTCTTCACAGTACACATCTGAAGTAATGCTCACCCCGTTTGGTAAGAAACTATGATGAATCACACCGGCGCTAGACCACCAAACAGTGACCATCACTTTTCTAGGGGTAAGTTTTCGTTTAGGGCATTGTTTAGGTGATGAACCAGGATCCAACCAACTTGCTGAGCGCTTGCGGTTATCAAACAGAATCCATTTTTCATCGCAGGTATGCGGTTCAAAATTCCTTCATTTGTGTGTCTGTTGAGCAGTGCAAGGCACGTCTCGACGCGTACTTCGCGCTGGCGATCATTGAGTTCGTGGGGCACCGATTTGTCAAGCTTTTTTACCTTGCCAATTTGACGCAAATGGACCAATATTGTTTTGACGCTAACGTTGAAAGCTGCTGCTAATTCAGCTGTAGATTGTGTATCATCAGCTTCCACAATCGCCTTTAATTCGTCATTGTCGACCAAAGTCTTCGGACGACCGCGAGGTTCATTTTTCAGGTCGAAATTTCTAGAACGGAAGCGAGCAAACCAATAACAAGTGGTGCGTTGGTTTGTAGTGTTAGCTCCGTAAACGTCGTTCACATGCACACCATTTAAATTACAGGTTACAATGTTGAAATTTTACATAGAGTGACACAATGGGTGGTCTTATCGCTAAAAGCGATCTTTTACAGACAACCTTTGGATGGAGTATGGGGACAAGGAGAGACAATTCTGTAGGTAGTCCGTGGTGTACCATATACATATACAGACATTAATAAATTTATATATATATACATATATATATATACTTATACAATAATAAACATGAAACAAGAGCAAGGAACTATACATGTAATAATGATGTTTAAAGAGAGAGGAAATGTTTTTTTACCAGAATTTTAAAAGTGGCCAAAGTTTGAGCTCGCCTTATCAACACGGGCAAGGCATTCCATAATCGTACTGCTTGAACTGTAAAAGACTTGTCATAAAAGCTGGTGGAATGCATCGGCATCTCAAGTCTCAAGTTTAGTAAGAATACTCAATAGTGTCTCTCGGCGTTTGGACTTATTTTCTTGCTCTTTGGCGGAATTCCAGAGGGTGACACTTAGTATTTTGTCCACTGAGTAACTTGTGCTTCTACCCAGACCCGTTAATTGGGATTGGACAGTTAGTAATTCATGACTACTTTTGTTAGCCGTTACCTGATAAAACAAATATATGTGTTAATGAATAAAATAAGTTATCGCCAGGTTTCGCTTACCGCGGCGTCGCGTCGCGTCGGTGTGGAGGTTGGCATGACAATGCCAATGATGTTAAAAAAGACTATTGTAAACCGATAACAAAAAAAAAACCATTAATGGCTTGTTATTGCATTGATAATTTATTTATTGATCTAGGTATCTATTATAAACCAAATGTTAAGTAAACCGTATCATTGTATATCCATGTACTATAACGTATCATAGCACATATACAAATGTTGACATTTTACTTTATGAAAATAAACAACAAGTGTTTTCTTTGATTTTTCTTCTATAAATACGAGTACCACCTAGTGTTGACTGCCATTATAAAACAGAGTTTCATGCGACAGGCTGAAAAACAAGTGCAGAGAAAAGTCGAGTTAAGTCAGCATCATGACGCAAACTGTTTGGAAAACAGCATTTATTGTTCTTTGTAAGTAGATACTTATTTACCAATTTTGTACATTACGACTCATTTCATAATTTACCTACTTTAATTAAAGCTATTCTGTATTTTCATTTCATTTCTATTGAATTTGCTAATTTGAATCATTTTATTTTGTTAATTTACATATTTATCTATTTTTATTACTATTATGCTTTATGGATTGTTTTCTGAAATAAACGTTTTATTATAATTATAAATAAAACAACTTAGTATTTTGAAAATCAGCTGTTTGTTTAAAATTAAAAGAGATTACTTGGACCCTTACCCGACTGCGCGACAGTAGACAGGGTGCGTGAAACATGTGACTGTTGGTGAAGATAAGAAAGAAGAAAGAAGGAAGAAGGGGGTGACTTTAATAAAGAAGGACTTACAAAAATCATGAGATGGAAATCGCTAACGCGTATTGAGTAAGCGTTCAACGTTTGAGCCTTCTCTGTATGACAATACAAAATTAAAACATACCAAAACAACACACACACACACATACTAAAATTATAATAATACAAGATTATGCTCGCGGTTTCGCCCACGTTAATTAGGAAAATATCCCATGGGTACGAACTACCAGGATAAAAAAAGAAATAATTTAAAAAATCAAAAAACCTGAGGGCCAATTCTCGTAATTAAAAACGTTCAAATTCCAAGTCGCAATGTCAGCCAGCGACAATCAAATGTCAAAAATGTAGGCAAACTCTATACAATTTTGACAGATTGAGACTGAGATGAGATTGCGAACGTTGTTATAAAAATACGGGAATTGCCCCTCTGACTGCATAAAAGTCAACTTATATGCAATGCACTAAAAAGACCGAAACAAGATTGAGAATAGAAAAATTAAAATAGACTAAAAACAAATCTTTATGAGCTGAAAGCCTAGGTTAAACACCCGCATTAAGTTTGGCGGCAGGCGGCAGCCATTTGCAAATTATAAACCGAAAGAAAATTAATGGGTCCCGCCTGCTACCAAACATAATCCGAGTACTTATTTTAACTTAGGCTTTCCGCTCATAATATTGTACGTTAAACCGAAGTAGAGTTTGCTTTGTTTTCAGTTTATTTTAATTTTGTTTTTTAGTCTCAATCTTGTTTCGATCTTCGATCGAGAAGAGCTCGTGGCTAAGTAATAACAGCCGCATGGGTCGATCCATCAGGTTAAGCTACGCTTGCCGGGGTTGGTCAGTGGATGGGTGACCATCTTTAAATACCGAGACTCCTCCGTGCCTCGGAAAGCACGTCAAACCGTTGGTCCCGGCTGTCATTCGTGGATCTTTGACAGTCGTTACGGGTCGTCAGAAGCCCGAAAGTCTGACAACCAGTCTTACCAAGGGGTATCGTATTACCCAGTTACTGGGTTGTGGAGGTCAGATAGGCCGTCGCTCCATGTAAAATACTGGTATTCAGCTGCATCCGGTTAGACTGGAAGCCGACCCCAACATAGTTGGGAAAAGGCTAGGCAGATTGATTGATTGGGTTGCACCATCTTACTTTAACAATAACAAACATCGAACTGAAGCTGAAGGTGCGATTTTAAATTAAGATGGTGCAGCCCACCCTTTTTTTTTGTGGATGGGAAATCATCAAATGACTTCTCCCGCTCTGGGCAGAGCGGGAAGGCGTGTCAGACTTTTGCTGACTAAAACCCACCCATGTTCCTTCAGTTTCCCGTGCCAGGGCCACGGTATCTCTTTCGAACTACCCGCGACCCCGGCGGCATAGGCCCAATTGACCCCGTCACTGCTGACATCTCTTTGAGGAGCGCGTGGAACACAACGCGTCGTCGACCCGGGCCTGGTCCTTACCGGACGGCAAGCTGCCCATTACTCGTCGTCCGCAAGCCCGCGCCTACGGTCAAATCTAATCAAATCAAATCAAATCAATCTTTATTTGTGAAAATAAGTACAAAAAGGTGTTATTTATACATTTTAGCTGATCTGTATGTTCGGCCAATAATCGGCATACAAATATACCCCGGCCGGCCGGCCGGTGGCCGGGAATCGGCGATAGATTCCCGCCGCCCAGGGCGTCTCCTACGGCGGCTAGGGGCGCGAGGGCGCGGCTGTTGCCTCTCCCTCACGCGTTCCGCTTCCTCCTTCGCGAGCATTACTGCTTCGCAGAAGGAGGTGACGGCCTCCCATGCACTCTCGCTCCGCACCATGGCCTGGACCAGGTTTGGACGCGAGAGATCGCCGCCGCCGATCGCCTCCGTGAGAATACGGCGGTGGTGCAACCCACCCTAAATGTGCATTGTGAAAAAAGTGTCCATTTAAATGTATTTATTGCTCACTATTTTGACTATAATGGCTTCCACATAAAAGGTAGATAATAATATGCTGTTGCAGATTTTTGTTGGAACTGTTTAGGACGAACAATCCCACGCACGATACATTATCTTCATGTAACTCTAACCGTTTAGGCAGCGCGCGCCAAGATAACTCTCAGATAGCAGGATTTTTTCCGAGTTACTTGATACTTATCGTTATATCCAAAAAACACACAAAATCTTTATAAATTGTAGCCTACGTGTTATTCTGATGTATGAGCTATATTACTGTAAAGTTTTACTAAAATCCGTTCAGTAGTTTTTGCGTGAAAGAGTAACAAACATCCATCCATGCATCCTCACCAACTTTCGCGTTTATAAGGTTAGGTTAGGCTTTCGGATTTATACAGGGTTAGTTTTCAATGACCAGCCAAATTTTCACAGGGCGTTCTACCCGTAAATATGAACAACTTTTACTATGTGACCAACTTTAAAATCACGAAAAAAAAAACAGCTGTTTCATACAAAACTTTAATACCTACTCGACCAAAATGTATGAAACAGCAGATTTTTTTTTCGTGATTTCAAAGTTGGTCCCATAGTGAAAGTTGTTCATAATCATGGGTAGAGCACCCTGTGAAAATTGGGCCGGTCATTGAAAACTAACCCGGTATAATATGAAATTGTCGATTTTTGATACCGGCTAGTGTGAAGGTCCATTCTATTTAGAATTCCATATTCAAATTAATTTTATAATATAGCAAAACAAAAAAATCTGTTGTTCCGTTGTTTCCTCGCCGTTCGATTTTTCTTTGATATCGATGTTTCTGTAACCATGTAAAAATCGAAATAGTGCGCTATTTTCGAATACGTTCCGTCGTGGCAACCAACGTAGCACAAACAGCACGTAAAATTAACGACATGTATGGACAAGGTACCGCAAGTAAACGCACGGTGCGTTTTTGGTTTCATCGCTTCCGTTCTGGAAATTTTGATCTCAACAATGAGCCCCGGGGTAAAATTTCAAATCCAATGAGGCGGCGAAAAAAGCCTTTAAAGAATTCATCAATTCTCGTCTTCAGGATTTCTATAACACAGGCATCAACGAACTTTCATTAAAATAGCAAAAGTGCATCGACAATGTTTCTTTTAAAAAAAAATTGTTAGATATTTTCTATGTAAAATGATAATTTCATATAGGTAAAGACCTAATATTACTGTTATTACTGTTCAGTACTATACTGCCAGGAATACACCTGTGTACGCATGCTTTTTAGACCTGTCAAAGGCTTTTGATATGGTGTGCTACGATAAGCTATGGCATAAATTGCGATGCGAGACGAAATTATCACATGATATCATATCGCTGTTTGAATATTGGTACAGTCATCAGCAGAACAGTGTCAGATGGGCAGGGTCGCATTCGGATGTATACAGGTTGGAGTGCGGCGTGAGGCAGGGGGGGTTAACCTCACCGCGTCTCTTCAGCCTGTATATGAACCAGTTGATTGCGGAGCTCAGCAGCACTAAAGTCGGTTGTTCTATTGATGGGGTTTGGGTAAACAACATCAGTTATGCGGATGACATGGTGCTGCTGAGCCCGTCGCTCTCTGCACTACGTAAGCTGTTGAGTATTTGTGAAGCTTATGCGGGGGCCCATGGGCTCAGATATAATCCAAGCAAGAGTGAATACATGATCTTTAAAGCGGGTGCTAAAAGTTACTCAACGGAGCCTCCTATCACTCTTTGCGGATCACTTTTGAACAGGGTAAATCAGTTCAAATATCTGGGTCACTGGGTCTCCGAGGATTTGTCTGACAATGCGGACATTGACAGGGAGCGTAGGGCGTTGTCTGTCCGGTGCAACATGTTGGCTCGCAGGTTTGCGCGTTGTTCTTCGCAGGTGAAGGTAACCCTGTTTAGGGCATACTGCCAGACCTTTTACACGTGTAGCCTGTGGACCAACTTCACTCAGCGGGCGTACAGCGCTCTACGTGTCCAGTACAACAACGCGTTTAGGATTCTGTTGGGGCGGCCACGGTTTTGTAGCGCGTCAGCGATGTTCGCTGAGGCTAGAACCGATGATTTCCACGGTATTATTAGAAAAAGAAGTGCGTCGCTTCTGCGCCGTAGCCGTGGCGGCTCGAACGGGCTCCTCAGTGTGTTGTCCGAGCGGTGGGACTCGCCTTTATTGCGGAGGTGGCTGCAGCTGCATGCCAGCGCCTGCGATTATTATGTAATGTAATATGTGTATTTATTTTTATTTTTAATTTTAATATTTTTAATTTTGATTTTAATTTTAATATTTTTAATTTTGATTTTTGATTTTAATTTTGTTTATTAATTTTGATGTTAATTTGTAATTTTGTTTTAATTTTGATTTTAATTTTGACATTAATTTTAATTTTATTTTATTTTATTTTAATTTTACTTTTATATGGATACTGATTTATCTGAAATAAATTATTTGATTTGATTTGATTTGATTATACATTATATATATATATTATATATACAAAAAAAAAAATACAAAAAGTTTTATTGGCAAAAGAAAAGGTGATGACAGTCCTACATAAACACACATAATATAACTTTGTACATCACAACAATGCATGGTTTGACCGTAAAACAGCATGCATGCAGCATGGTTTAGTGGTGGTTTGGTGGGTGCGTGATTTGATAAGTATACAGGGTGATTGGAAGATGGGTGCAAAGCTTTAAGGCGAAGATAGTACAGACAATTTAGAACCATTTAAGCCATAGTTGTCTCAGACGAAGTCTTACCAATTTTTTTTAACCTAAGTTTTAAGTTTTTTTTCGGAAATTCCCAAATTTTATGTAAACTGCATAATTATGGCCAAATTGAATGATAAATGAATTCATTTTTTATTTATTTAATTAAAGTAATGTGTAAGCAATCAAGTAAACCATGTTTTAGACTTCTGTGTCATTAGATATTTTTTTACAGACATTTAAAGTTCAAAAAAAAAATTTGTATCAATACGTTTTTTAAACCTTAATTTAAAAATAAACGGAGGGAGCTTTTTTTGTTCAAACTTTTTTGAAGACATGCTTGATAATCGCTCTTTCTATTGAGGGAGAAATTTAAAATTTTAGGCAGACTAATTAAAACAACATTTGAATTAAAATGATTTATTTTTCATGTTCAAAATGACGCCCGTGATTCCTAATACAAGCACGGCCCCGTCTTCTAACTTCTGTAGTCGTTATTTTCAACATCATCTCCTGCTTCATTGTTTCAAACGCTGAATTAATTCTGTCTATCAATTCTTCTCTAGTGTTTATTTCTTCATTATTATACACCAGTTCCTTGGCCCGGCCCCACACGAAAAAGTCCAACGGGGTTAGATCTGGGGAGCGAGCGGGCCAAGGGATGGGTCCATCCCTGCCGATCCAGCTGTCAGGAAAACAATTGTTAAGATGTTCCCTTACATTTAACGTCCAATGCGCTGGACAGCCGTCTTGCTGAAAGATGACTGTTCGGTCTCTTTCGAAGATTGGGACACCTGATTCCTCTATCAGCACTGGTAAATCGATTTGCAGAAATTGCAAATAATTTTCGCCATTCAAAGGATCCGGCAAAAAGTGGGGCCCAATCAATGTCCTGCCAATTACTCCAGCCCATACATTCACAGAGAATTTCATCTGAAACGACACCTGCTTCTTAAAACGTGGATTGTTTTCTGCGTAGGCCCATTCATGGATGTTGTGAAAGTTTGTAATACTCTCCCTTGAAAATTTGCTTTCATCCGTCCACAAGATTGATTTCAGGAACCACGCATCTTCGATGTCTCTGTTGAGGAGGAAACGGCAGAACTGTATTCTTCTTTGAGGATCTTGCTCTACTAGACCTTGCACACTCCTGCCATGGAACGGATACTTATCATTTTGGTGCATTGTATGCCACACCTTCCATTGAGAAATGTTTAAATTTTGAGCTACTGCTCTATTACTGGTAGTAGGATCCGATTGAAATGCTGCCAAAATGTCTTCTTCGACGGCAGTTTCATGTCTACCCGGGTTGACTCCAGGTTCCACGCGGTGAAACCCATCTTGGGCAAGTCGACGAAACGTGTTGTAAAACACTCGGACATTCGGTAACCTGCGATTCGGATAGCGCTCTTGATACATCCGTCGCGCCAAAGATCCATTGCCGTCTGCTCTGCCGTACATAAATACGATATCCGCATATTCTTGATTGGAAAAAGTAGCCATAGTCACTTAACAATTAAGAAAAACGGCGTAGGAGCGCACTAAATGTCAACTACAATTAAGTCAAAAATCAACACGTGTAGGAGCGTGAGGCTACGACTGGACACAGTGAAACAAAAATGTTCAAAACTAACGCAAACAACACGTGCAGGAACGCAAAGGGCTACAACTGAACACGGTAAATTGTGAATCAACACGACAACGTCCACTCACAAGGGCAGTAGTTTGACTAATAAGTAAAAGATGTAAGATGGCTTCAACACAGACCGACTGACCCTGACTAAAGAAACACGACTTTGTTGCCTCAGTAACTAAGACCATTTTGCTTTAAAAACCAACTCTTATCGCTTTTTGCTATTCATTCGGCGTTCTACCTAGAAATGCCGTCGCGCGGTGGCCATTGTTTAGAGAATCCCCTCAATTGGTTCCTGCATGTGCAAAAAATTCTTAGAATTGAACTAAGTTATCACTTCGAACACATTAAGTATTCTTTTAAGCAAATGTTTTTGCCAGACTGCCTAAAATTTAAAATTTCTCCCTCGAATTGGTTTGTAGGTCCTCATTTCAATAATTTGTAAGATATCCGCGTAAATGATACCTCAAAACAAAGAGCGATTATCAAGTATGTCTTCAAAAAGGTTTGAACAGAAAAAGCACCCTCCGTTTATTTTTAAAATAAGGTTTAAAAAACGTATTGATACAAATTTTTTTTTTTTTTTTTAACTTTAAATGCCTAAAAAAAATGTCTAATGACACAGAAACCTAACACATGGTTTACTTGATTGCTTACACGTTACTTTAATTAAATAAATATAAAATGAATTCATTTATCGTTCAATTTGGCCATAATTATGCAGTTTACATAAAATTTTGGGAATTTCAAAAAAAAAACTTAAAACTTAGGATAAAAAAAATTGGTAAGACTTCGTCTGAGACAACCATGGCTTAAATGGTTCTAAATTGTCTGTACTATCTTCGCCTTAAAGCTTTGCACCCATTTTCCAATAACCCTGTACATATCTATATAAAAGGTCATCCTCAAGGTTGACGTTAAGAACGCCTTTAATTCTGTAAACAGAGACACTTTGTTGGCCGAAGTCAAAAAGGAATTACCCGAAATTTATGGTTTTATGTGGTAATGTTATAGGTACCCTTCCAAATTATTATACAAAGACAATGTTTTGGAATCTGCAGTTGGATGCCAACAAGGTGACCCTCTCGGGCCAGTCATTTTCAGCTTAGCTATTCATCCAATAATTCAGAAACTAAATTCAAAATTTAACGTGTGGTATTTAGATGATGGAACGCTAGGAGGTGATGTAGACACCGTTTTGAAAGACTTACAACTCCTCAAACAAGAATTTAAATCTATTGGTCTGGACCTTAACCACTCAAAATGTGAAATTTACCTTTCTGACATTACCGACAGACAATTGACCCTAGAAAAAATTAATGCAATAGCCCCACAAATCAAAGTTTTAGAAAAAAATTCACTTCACCTCCTAGGTTCCCCAATTTTAGAAGACAGCTTTTCTCCTTTCATCGAAGAAAAAATCAAAAACTTCAACGAAATTTCGGATAGACTCTCCAAAATTAATTTACATTCGGCGTTCACCCTGATTAGATACTGTTGTTTGGGCCCAAATATTATTTATTTTCTACGTTCTTCCCCTTTATGGAAGCAACCACATCTATTGGATAAAATTGACCAAAGTATACGCAGCACACTAACATCCATTTAAATTGTGGCCTTGGACGATCGAGCGTGGCTTCAAGCCACACTACCCATCCGTTTTGGTGGCCTCGGCGTCCGCAAAATTAACAGTATTAGCTTACCGGCGTTCCTGTCCTCTGTCCACAGCACTGAAAAGTTGACCGGGAAAATTTTAGCCCCCTGCCTGGTTGACTTTGAAGTCCCGTGCTTGACCGATGCGGTGAACGCCTGGAAAGCGGCTTGCCCGGATACAGATCGGCCCGTAAACCCATCTTCCCAGAGACAGTGGGATGAGCCGCTCTGCAGGTTGGTACGGAATAATCTTATCAATACGTCCACCAATACTGCTGAGCGTGCCCGCTTACTGGCTGTGGGTGAGTGGGAGTCGGGCCTCTGGCTTCAAGCACTACCGTCACCCAACATAGGTACTATGATGGGTGACACCACTTTCCGGCTCGCTACTTGTCTGCGTCTGGGCGCTCCTTGCGGGGCTCCGCATCGCTGCCAGTGCGGTGAAGCTGTCTACTGCCTCGGACATCATGGCCTATCTTGCAGTAAGAGTGCAGGCCGGATAGCACGACACGCTAGCATTAATGACATCATCCGTCGTGCTCTTGTCACCGCCGGGGTGCCAGCTGTTTTAGAACCCAACGGCTTGGCACGCGACGATGGAAAGAGACCTGACGGAATTACCATAATGCCTTGGAAGTTAGGTCGGCCTTTGGTATGGGATGCAACATGTGTCGATACCCTTGCGCCATCCCACCTTCCTAGTACAGTGGCCTGTGCTGGTGCGGCTGCTGCATGTGTGGAAAACCTCAAACGGCGAAAATATTCAAATATTTTTGGGAGTTATATTTTCGAGCCGTTTGGGGTTGTAACACTAGGGCCAATGGGGTCCGAGTGCACACTTGGTTTTTCAAGAGATCGCTAAACGGTTGGTCGACTCCTCACGTGACCAGAGGGCTGGCCTATTTTTGGCCAAAGAATCAGCATTGCCATACAACGTGGCAATGCTGCCAGCCTTTTGGGCACTTTTCCTGTTGACAGCGATGCGGACGAATTTTTTGATGCCCTATGATCCTTTCCCCTCCTTTTTTACATACCATGTACATATTATTATTTTAAATCTGTTAGCTTATCATATACTGTATATACGAGTACCTATGTATTAAATCAATAACAATTCAAAAAATAAAAAACTAAAAAAAATATATATAAATTAAGTAGGATATAATTATATATTATTATTTTACTTTTTCAGGCATTTTCCAAATCACTCAAGCTTGGGACGTCGAGTGTTACATTGGGTAAGTAGCTTAGCCTGTCTGTAAAACCTTCAACAATTATAGGTATTTCTCAGATTACCTGGTCAAAAGTTTTGATTGTTTTTACATTTCCACCCCCGCGTCCTAACCAAAAGGATCGTCCGCGCGAGTATGCGGTCGTCGCGTTCATTTTGTTCGGCGAAACCTGAACGCGTGATCACGTCGACAAACGGCGCTTTCAGGGGTTCCGAATAAATGAGTGACTTATGAACGGGACGATCGCATTTTCGCGCGAACGATCATCTTGGTTAAAGCGAGTAGTGCTGCCAACTAGCGCCACCATTGAGAAAAAAATCGTAAGTTCAGACTTACGATTTTTTTTTTTTAGTCCAGAGATATGGAACATTTTGAAGCCTTAGCAGTTATGGCGTTAACTGCCAAGGCTTCGAACCTAAGAGGTTTAGAGTTGATTCTTTTGATACAATAAATTCTACCTCATGTAGACGACACCGAATATACATTGGTAGAGACTCCCTAAGTATGTTTCGCTATTACCTGTCTTGCAGTTTGGCAGGTTTGAAAATTTTGTAAGTGTTTGGTCCAAATAAATGATTTATTTATTTATTTCTTTTTTTTATAGTTTCTGATTTTGCCATTCATGCTGATTTGAAACATTCATTATATATATATATACAGACGAATAGAAGTCATTTTAATAGAAGTCTGTTAAAAATATATTGTATCTCATGTTGTTTATTAAATCTAGTTGACTCGCAGCTAGCGGCCTAAGCAGAACTGTGGAGGCTTATTTAACAAAACTCCCAAAAATTAACTATCACTATGAATTGAGCGATATCAGTAAAGATATCGAGTGTAGAGGTTTGTAGTTACAATAAAACCTTCAACAGAACAACATAAACGAGGCGTCAGTTTAAGGTATTCGTTAATATTAGTAATTGTGGTGTTCCATCTTTGCCAGCTTTATCAAACAATTGACGGGCACCTCTGAATATTTCTTTGTATGTTGATAGCTCGTTAAATAGCTCATAAGATCTAAACCCTAAGTCATCAATTCAGATAATTTTAGTAAACAAAGAAATGTCACTGTCAAAATGACAGGACAGTGCTGCAAAACAATTTATCAAAAACAAGGAAATACAAAAACAAGGAAATATAACAACTAACAACAAAATGAAACACTTAACACGATGATAACAAAGCACATTTAACAAACACGCAGCGAATAATATGATCGGAGAAAAGAACACGAACGTATTGAAAAGACGCGAGTTTGCAAATTATGTCAAATGAAATTTGAGAATGTTGGGAACTCCTGTAGTGTTACCAGTATCATAATATTTTTTATACCACAAAATTTTCTTTTTTTAATAACTTTGTTTAAAACCGAAAACTTATAAAAATTAACACGGTATGATAATTGTTTAATTATTATTTCTAAAATAAGTACATAAAAGCCAATATAGCCTTGTTTTCCGCCATTTTATGTGAATTACCATTATGACGATATTTTTTTGATCTGTTATCACCTTTGTTTACATAAATTATCTGAATTGATGACTTAGGGTATAGAGGTTTTTTAACTAAATTGTTTGCTTGGTGACATAGTAAAATTTTGAAATAATTAACCCTGTTTATGGTGTACTGCGACGATGTTTTAATTTTGTTACTTATCTTTTAATAATCATTACTTTCAAGTGTTTGATATTTTCGGAATACTGACAAATCTTTGCAAATGGGTCAGCTTCAAATTCAGATAGCAATCAAAGCGATTCGATTCGTTGATTTAGAGGTAAATGCAAAATTATGATCACTTTTGGGTACTTTCCTAAATCAATTAAATTTTGTTATACGAGTATTTCGCAAAAGGCTTCACACATCTGATATTTATATATTCTTTATCAGGATATGTTACACTATTATACAGAATAACTTTTATTAGCCCTGAAAATCCTTTTAAAAATTGTCCAAATTTGAATTTTCTAAGTCGTCAGATTTAGGGAAAGCCCACAATTTCTTCATCAGATTTGCCGATTTAAGTCATTATAGGTTAGGCCACAAACGATCATATGCAAATCAACGGCTCTGAAAATCACTTTATTTTGGGCCCATTTTTGAAAATGAGCCAAAAATAAAGTGACCTTCAAAGCCGTTGTTGTGTAAGTGGACTCCTGAGCACGGGGCCCCTATCTGAAACTTTTCAAATATATATTCGGTGTCCTCTACAAATGCCGCACCTACTCAGCTATCCACTTTTCGCCCTGCATTGCATACGCTTGCTCAAAAACCCTCTGGGCTCCCCTACCATGATGGGTAGTCTAGAGGCTACCGAATTACCTCGGTTACCATAGTAGGCCGGTACCTAATTACTTACCATAAAAATAAAGGTGATTATGATAATCGCAGAGACGAGTTATGTGAAAACTTAAAAAGAAAACACAATTAATCTGATGGCATGTTTTCAATTATTACAAAATAATCCAAAAAGAAGGGAATAAAATTTTCTTTAAGTAAAAGTAATTGTATTTACCTATAAGTACATAGTTGCCACAGCAAAGCAGCTTCAAAATGTCTTTTTTGGACCATTTAATTAAACGAAATTTATTTATTTACTTGTTTCAGTTCTTTAGGTAACTCCAAAAGGGTTACGGGTACAAATGCAGCAGAGCTCATAAAGAGTGGATACTATGATATCAACAAAAAAGGAGTAATATTTATCCATGGATACCGGGGTAGCGTGACATCTGACAACACAAAGTCGATCATTGTTGCTCTCTTACTGCTGTTTGAGATTAATGTCTGTGTTTTAGACTGGTCGAAAGAAGCGAACCTCGGCTTGATCCCAATTTTGAATTATCTTCCTATTGTCATTAAAGTTTGCGAGGTAATGTTTGGACTAATTAATTATCTGCTTAGATTTGTTTTAACCCTAGTTTACTTGTCTTAATGACTACGTAATGGTATTCACTGTTGAGGGAGCATTAACTTTGCGCTTTATCTACCTCATGGAAAGCAACACTCGACTGCCGTCGTTGAGTGTTTAAGAAAGAGCCATTTCCTATTCAAAAGTTATTTAAAAACAACGTAGTGCTTACGGATTAGTAAGGCTTTTTTTTTTTTTTTTGTGGATGGGAAATCATCAAATGACTTCTCCCGCTCTGGGCAGAGCGGGAGGGCGTGTCAGACTTTTACTGACTAAAACCCACCCATGATCCTTCAGTTGCCCGTGCCAGGGCCACGGTATCTCTTTCGAACTACCCGCGACCCCGGCGGCACTACCCGCGACCCCGGCGGCCTTAATACCCCGTTTCATATTAACCGTTACCTTTACTATTAGCTGCCACGGACTAGAAAAAAAAAGATTGACTCCGCGCCACGCATATCGAAAGTGAAGCACACGAAGTATGCCGTTTGTACAAACACGCCTCACGTACACATTTAAATCATAGTATGCCGACCGGCCGCAATTACGTGACACGACGGCGTCTTTGTCAAATCACGCACACATAGATCGGTACGGTGCTTCACTTTCGATACGCGTGGCGGGGAGTCCTTCTTTTTTTCGAGTCCGTGTTAGCTGCTAAAAGTCTATCGTCTATTATTATATGAATAAGCATTAAAGTAATTAAGCATCTTTAAAATATTTTTTTTAAATATCACACACAGAGGCCTAAATTGTGTTCACATTCCAGGTTCAGGAAGAATTCGCAGAATGTTTAAAAATTTTGTGGGAAAATGGCATGAACCCATGCATGTTGCACTTGATCGGGTTTTCTTTGGGCGCACATCTGGCTGGTAAGGCCGGCAAGACATTCCGCAAATTGACGAACAAGACAATTGCACGGTATGCCCCTAAAGCTGCTCTTATACGAGCAATTATTGCCGGCAATCCTCCCGTTGGTCTAGTGGTCGCAGCGCTACTGCTGAGCCTGAGGTCTTTGGTTCGATCCCCAGGTCAGGTAAAGTGTTATTTGGTTTTTGCATTAGGAATTTCTCAGTAGCAGCCCGGAGTCCGGATTTATTGCACTACTAATTGCTGCAATGATAACATCGTCACACTTGTAATCCCCACCACTCCCACCCACATTTATTGCACTACTAATTGCTGCAATGATAACATCGTCACACTTGTAATCCCCACCACTCCCACCCACATTTATTGCACTACTAATTGCTGCAATGATAACATCGTCACACTTATAATCCCCACCACTCCCACCCACATTTATTGCACTACTAATTGCTGCAATGATAACATCGTCACACTTATAATCCCCACCACTCCCACCCACATTTATTGCACTACTAATTGCTGCAATGATAACATCGTCACACTTATAATCCCCACCACTCCCACCCACATTTATTGCACTACTAATTTCTGCAATGATAACATCGTCACACTTATAATCCCCACCACTCCCACCCACATTTCACCAGTTATGTTAAGTCCCAAGTAATAGGGGGCGAGCCTATTGCCACCAACAAAGCTCAAATCCAGGGGTGTTTTCTCGTTGACTTACTTTTGGGTGCTATTAGTGAGTAGGTCCACGAGGCTATGCTACTGAAATGTTGAAACCAAAGTATACCCTTTTGTATAAAGAAATTAGACTAAGGGCTATTTTTCAATAGTCAGATAACTTTTATCTTATGAATAAATATGACAGTTTGACATATTTTCTATACAAAAGCTGTCAAAACGCCATATTTATTCCACAAGTAACAGTTATCTGACGATTGAAAAATTAGCCCTAAGTGTGAGGGTGGTCTCAGTTTCAGAAGCAATTTTGTGATTTTTAGGTTTCCGTAGCCAAATGGCGGAACGGAACCCTTATGGATTCGTCATGTCTGTCCGTCTTTCTGTCTGTCCGTATGTCACAGCCACTTTTTTCCGAAACTATAACCTACTGTTGAAACATGGTAAGTAGATGTATTCTGTGAACCGCATTGAGATTTTCACACAAAAATAGAAAAAAAACAATAATTTTTCGGGGTTCCCCATACTTAGAACTAAAACTCAAACATTTTTTTACATCAAACCCATGCGTGAGGTATCTATGGATAGGTCTTCAAAAATGATATTGAGGTTTCTAATATAATTTTTTTCTAAACTGAAAAGTTTGCGCGAGAGACACTTCCAAAGTGGTAAAATGTGTGTAAACTAAAAAAAAAATTAGGTCTTTACCTATGAAATTGCCGTTCTGCAGTACTGGCCATTTCAAATCAAAATAATTTTTGTTTGGTTAAGAATTCTAATTTCAAATGAATTTTATTTTAAAAACATGGATTTTTTTTTCCAAAAGTAGTCATTTGTTTATTGATTAGTGTTACATTTTCATCGCATTTCAATATTTTTCGTCATCATGGATACGTCAAAAATTCGAGTAATAATGGAATATGAGTACCGTCGTGGCAGCAACGCGGCACAAGTGGCACGCAACATCAACGACGTTTACGGAGCTAACACTACAAACCAACGCACCACTTGTTATTGGTTTGCTCGCTTCCGTTCTGGAAATTTCGACCTGAAAAATGAACCTCGCGGTCGTCCGAAGACTTTGGTCGTCAATGACGAATTAAAGGCGATTGTGGAAGCTGATGATACACAATCTACGGCTGAATTAGCAGCAGCTTTCGACGTTAGCGTCAAAACAATATTGGTCCATTTGCGTCAAATTGGCAAGGTAAAAAAGCTTGACAAATGGGTGCCCCACGAACTCAATGATCGCCAGCGCGAAGTACGCGTCGAGACGTGCCATGCACTGCTCAACAGACACACAAATGAAGGACTTTTGAACCGCATTGTTACCTGCGATGAAAAATGGATTCTGTTTGATAACCGCAAGCGCTCAGCAAGTTGGTTGGATCCTGGTTCAGCACCTAAACAATGCCCTAAACGAAAGCTTACCCCTAGAAAAGTGATGGTCACTGTTTGGTGGTCTAGCGCCGGTGTGATTCATCACAGCTTCTTACCAAACGGGGTGAGCATTACTTCAGATGTGTACTGTGAAGAACTGAACACAATGATGGAGAAGCTGGCACATCTCCAACCAGCATTGGTCAATCGCTCGTCTCCGCTGCTCCTGCACGACAACGCGCGACCTCATACTGCACAGCAGACGGTCTCCAAGTTGCAAGAACTGGGGTTGGAAGCTCTCCGTCATCCGCCCTACTCACCAGACCTTGCGCCTACAGACTACTACTTTTTCCAGAATTTGGATAACTTCTTGGCGGGAAAAAAATTCAATACCCGAGAGGCAGTACAAAATGCCTTTGAAGAATTTGTTGCCTCCCGTCCAGCTGATTTCTTTAAGAAAGGCATGAATAAACTGCCACTGCGTTGGCAAAGATGCATTGATTGCATGGGTGATTACTTCGATTAATACAAATAAAAAATGCATGAAAAAAATTCGTTTAAATTTTTTCATACAAAACGGCAATTTCATAGGTAAAGACCTATTATATGATGAACATTACCATGTAAACTTCCACCGAAAATTGGTTTGAACGAGATCTAGTAAGTAGTTTTTTTTTTAATACGTCATAAATCGATGACCACATCGGCATCCACATGAGCTCCGCATTGATTAATGCGGATGTGGATGCGGATGCGGAAGCCTAAACAAATGCGGAAGCTCCGCAATTGCGGATGCGGAGGCGAATATCCTCAACATTCCTGCTCTGAGATATTCCCACAGTTAGTCTAAATTCTTTATACAGGAGGTAGGTACATTTTGGCTCAGGTACAGGACCAACAAAAATAATATAGGTTCGTGGGCCTACTAATAGAACAATAAAGTAAGTTCACGAGAAAACTCCCAAATCCAAACTCTGGGGAGAAATTTCAGATGTAAAAACCCAATAACACTTTCCCTGACCCGAGAATCGAACCCAGGACCTCACGCTCAACAGTCGCGCTTGTTACCATTAGACCAACGAGGCAGTGGTTTTGATTAGTTGCTTAAAATTTGCAGGGTCACGGGTCTCGACCCTGCGGGACCCGGATATGGTTGCCCCGAACTTAACGACCGTATCGACACCACTAGTGCTGATTTCGTTGACATCATGTACACTGACACTTGTAAATTCGGCATGGCGGCAGCATTGGGACATGTAAACTGTTATCCCAACCTCAATCACTATAAAGAGACTGGTTTCCAGCCAGGATGCGAGCCTGAAAACCTCGTCGGATTTATAAGTATGACTAAAACTTGCTAACTAAATACTGTTTTATAAGTTTTGTTACTGATTCAATCTAAAATCTAAGATAGCCATAACTATGTACATACTAAGTTTTGCTAGTACCAACGAGATAGATATGATAGTAGTTTGAGATCTAAAACCTAACAAGCATGTTATTGTATTATTTACTCCCATTACTTTTGATACTTATACAGGGTGTCCAGTAAATAGCACGACATACTGCAGGAGGTGATAGCTTG
Organism: Cosmia pyralina; assembly: GCA_946251885.1. NCBI lineage: Eukaryota > Metazoa > Arthropoda > Insecta > Lepidoptera > Noctuidae > Cosmia > Cosmia pyralina. The sequence continues at coordinate 23,915,665 of OX276346.1, forward strand.
GGTCAATACCTATCAAAACAACACAATATGTATATGTTCAGCAAAATCTTACGGATTTTTTTTCACCACTGTAGGTCACAGTTATGCGAAAAGAAAATCGTTCTGTGAAAATTTAAACAAAAAATACTATTTCTTGAAAACATTCTTGTTTTTGATAGAAAAAAGACTTATCAATGAGTAAAGTAACTATTCACGAATAATTTGATGTAAAAAAAAATACTAGAAAAGGAATTTTCCATTACGAGATGCTTAAAAATCTGTTTCAAGGTTTTTCGATATTTCGGTAAATTTTGTAAAACTGTAAATCCGTAAGATTTTGCTGATCATATATTGTGTTGTTTTGGTAGGTATTGACCCAAGCTATCACCCCCTGCAGTATGTCGTGCTATTTACTGGACACCCTGTAGATTATGCTGAGGGTTGATAATGTAATAATTAATATCTCTAAAAAAAAATATTTATGAAAATTAATTTGGGTTTTATAGGACTGGTATAGTTCTTGTTAAGCAACCTAACTAGGCTTGGCAACACATCATCTGCCTAGTTTTTTCCCAACTGTACTGGGGTCGGCTTTCAGTCTAACCGGATGCAGCTGAATACCAGTATTTTACTTGGAGCTACTGCCTATCTGACCTCTATAACAAAGTTACTTACACGATACTCCTAGGTAAGACTGGTTGTCAGACTTTTGGGCTAGGCTTTTCAAACACATAATCGGTAAATCATTGTTACCAGATACATGCAGCCACTACTTAGCCGTGGACCTATATGTAGACTCGTTGAAATATGAATGTCAGCTGTTGGCAGCACAGGCTGCGAGCGTAACCGACTGGGCGAGTCCTGACTTTATTCCGAAAGAAGTCGCTTGCATCGGACAAAATATCAACCAAACGTACGTTCTTAACTAAAAAAAAACTGAAACTAGACTTTCAGGATGCCTAGGTGAAATACTGAACAAAATCCAGGTAACAGGAAACACAACTTTATTCTTTCACAACCTTCTCGTCCTAAAGAACTAAGAATGTTCCACCGACCTTTTCCCACTTCCCAGGTTTCCTGATAATTTGTGCGGTAACCTTGATAATTTGCGCGGTAAAATCGAGTTCTGTGATTGGTTAACGATTTAATGTCGTCAACCAATCACAGACGCCAAAGTGCTTGCCTCTGATTGATTATCAAATCAGAAGCATCTAACGACCAACTCACAGGCTAAAGTGTTGCCAGTACAAAATATTCGAATCAAATAGTTACTGGCATGGAAACTAGTCTTTTTGCGTTTAAATGTAGTAAAATAAAATGAAAATTAGCGAACCCTAACAACATGTTATTTATTAAATAGATTTATTTGAAAACTGTACAGTGTCAAATTATATTAAAACTAATTTCCTATAAATATTTTTTTTGTTTGTTTAACGTGTTTACGTAATTATATCGATACCTAAAAACAATAAACTATTGATTTGATCGACTAATCACGTGTGTGAAGTTTTGCCAGCTAATTTAATTTGACCCTGTATACTGCAAGGGCCCGGATTGCATGTAATGGTTTTGACTTAAGGTCCTATAATCCGCCAGCGTACTGAAGAAGTAGGCTCGCGAGTGGTTGCCTCGCGCATTTGGTAGGTATTTAAACATAGTAATTATTTTAATAATTTATCACGACAAATTCAGCGAATTGTTCTAAACAATCTTACTACCTTTTCATTTACATAAAAAATAAGAAAAAAACGTCTGTTTTGTAGCTATGAGATTGATTAAAGGGGTAACTTTGGGATTTCTTTCCCAAACCCGCGCGCGCGCGCTTGCGCGACCGCGGGAAGTTTGTTCCCCAACAGTAGAGTCCGTGGGAACAAACTTCCCAAGACAATACTTTTTTACTTTTAACCTTGTTCCACCAATATTAAGTAGTAATATCCAATTCCATGCATTTACTGTGATAGATTATCTGTGTCCGAATCTTTTAAGATGCAACAACACTCACTGAACTAGTCTATGACATTAAAAAAAATCTTATTTTTGCTGTCACAAAATCTAAAGTAAACAATAACAAGTTTTTGTTTCAACTTCAGAAGCTTGTAAATAATGAATATTGTACTGTGGTAATAGGTTTTATTTATGTTTTACGTTAAGAGTTAACACAGCATGCATTTTAAACCATAAAAAATATAGATCATCGCTTGTTTTTTCTTTGTAGAAAATCTAGAAATCAGAAACTAACTGTGTTTGCTCTTTACATTTATTTATTTATTTATTGACACACCAACGACTTATTCACTAAATTATAACATTAAATTATATTCTATAACAACAGCTTTGCGGTGAATTTGTCACTTATAGGTGTGCACAGCACTTGTATGATCAATAATAAAAATTAAAATTTACATACCTATGTTTGTGAATTTTATGCGATCATACATTCAAACGAAACGCACTCTACAATAGAGTCCAGTTCTCTGGCATCCATAAAAACATTCAAGTGTTACAAGATTCCAAGAATCTTCGTCGCTTCGGCATTGTTTGTAAACACGTGCGAAGTGCCGGCTGACGTCACAGTGCGCGTGCGCATGATTATGCTCGACTGTTTTTTGTTTAGGGCCACTTTCGTATTAGCGGATCCAGCAAAGTAAATCTAATTGGCTTAAATCCGGTATGCCTTTTTTTCTGAATTTTATGACACTGTTTTTTATGTTTTCCATGGATTCAAAAAGTAAGTAAGTGCGGTCTCTGTCGGGTCATAGCGCCTTTACTTGTGACACAACGCAGAAACAACAACAACTTCTTATCTATAGTAATCCGTGTAGATACATAGATTGTTTTATTTTTGTACAATTTATGTTTAAACACCTATTCAACGGTGGTTAAGAAACTAAGGACAGCGTAAATTTTCTGAAGGATCACAGGGCCATAACTTGAAAAAAAAAACTAAAAACAGAAAAAAACCTTTTGTTTGCGTGGAACGCCTACTAAAATCATCATAGCACTAGTGCAGCTACGTGTGTTGTAGCTAATGACTTTTTTTTTTATTTTAATCACCTTCTACCGACAGTTTTACATTTGTTAATATACACATTCTTACTGAAGAGACAAGTCGTATTTTTTTTCATCTCCCGCTGATAGACCTGATGGAATCCCAACAATGGTCCTTCGAACCGGATTAGAAGATTTCACGATGGAAAACTTCGATCAGCTATTATTTTAAGGATTTCAAGAGAATTGGTGGACATAACTCGTAATTACAAGCGAAGTTGGTTGTGCGACATTCATTTTGCTGTGTCATTGCGAAGATGTGGAATTTTCCGTGGTCTGGATAATCGTAATCATCATTAGTTCCACCCAACACTCTAATATCAGGTTGTATTTAGTGGTAATTAGCTGTTAATAACCAGGTTAGTACAGAGATAAATACCTAATCGTTGTAAAACCCTATTAGTGCTTACAAATTGTTATAATTGATCAGACATTAGCGTGTTAATCTTATGATAATCACAGTTATTTGTACCTTTCAAAGAGTAGCTATAAAAAGAGCTGCATTATTATAACTTTATTAGGTAGGTAACAGTTACTGAGTCATTTATTCATGTAATCACATTAAAAGTTAGATAGGTTCATAATTGCATTGTGAATGTAATGCAGTTAGTTAGGTTTTGTACTGATTTTGTTATTGTTAAAACGTTTGATACATTATTATGAAATTATAAGAAAACAATTAACACTAAAGTTAGCAGTTAATTCGTATTTTATATGTAGGTATTTTATATGTAGGTATTTACAGGCAGGTATCGTAACAATTTTAGACGCTGTTAAATCTTTAATTGTATACATTCCAGGTTGACTGCACCAGCTTACGCAATGCCAGAGGATAAGGAGCTCGTTAGAAAAAGGGCAAGTTACAAGGGAAGGGTAACAGTATTCTTGAATTATTTGAATTCATTAAAACCTCCTATAAGTCCTTCTGAGGTTAGCGAGTTGCGATTGCGTTTGAATAGGCTTGAGTCATTGTATGGCCAATATGACGAGGTGCAACTAGCACTGGAATGTAGCACAGATAATTTTGATGGTCAAATGTTAGAACGTAGTGAGTTTGAGTCTCTTTATTATAAAACCTTATCTCAAGCTCATAAAGTGCTCGATGATTATAAGAAAAGGGATCCAACTGATAGTGAAGTAGGTTCACGTTCTAATAATCACAGCTTTGTTAAGTTACCGACTATTCAATTACCTAAATTTAGCGGTTCTTACATAAATTGGTTGGAATTTCACGATACATTTGTCAGCCTTATTCACTCATAAACGACATAAATAAATTTCATTATTTGAGGCCATCACTAGAAGGTTCAGCTGCAGTGGTGATAAACTTAATTCAGTTTTCTGCCGCTAATTATGTAGTCGCTTGGAAATTACTCTGTGACCGGTTTGATAATAAACGTCTGTTGATTCAACACCATGTTTCAGCATTATTTAATATTGAGACGATCAACAAGGAGTCGTCTGTGAATTTAAAAGCTTTAATCGATCACATTAATAAAAACTTGCGTGCCTTGGAATCCCTTGGCGAACCGGTTAATCACTGGGATACTCTACTCATTCACATTATAAGATACAAGTTGGACAATAAAACTTACCGTGAATGGGAAGAGTATAAGGGTCGACTTGACAAGGACTACGAGATTACATTTACTGTGTTCCTCACATTCATTAAGAATCGTGCTGAATTAATTGAAACATTAGAAATGTCAAGTTCAACAATTGATAAACATTCAAACACCAATAAAAATTCCAAGGTTAGGACAATGGTAATACAGGATTCTAATAACAAAATAGACAAGGATAATCAGGTGAATAATAGTTCTTCTAAACCTAAGAGTTGTGTTCAATGTAACGGTGAGCACAAATTAAGTAATTGTCCTCAATTTTTGGCGTTGAGTAATGAAGCACGGTTACAATTGCTACCGAAATATAAGATTTGTTATAATTGTTTGTCTTCAGGACATTACGCTAATAACTGTAAACAGGCAAGTTGCAAAATATGTCGGCGCAAGCACCACACTCTGGTGCATGTCGCAGATCATTCAAAGAAGTTAGACTTGGTTATCACTTCTGCTAACAATGATAATGCGACCAGTGCCCCTGCTCCGTCAACTTCCAGTGCAGGTTTGTCTCTTTCTGCAAGTGTTGAACGTGGTGACGTATTGCTAACCACGGCTTTAATTAAGGTCATAGGTAAAAAAGGTAAGGAATACGTTACTCGCGCTGTGCTTGACAGTGGCAGCACATCATGTCTCATGACTGAAAGACTGTACAAGCAACTGGGTTTAACTGCCACTACTGTGAACAACTCCATATTAGGTATTAATAATTCATCTTCATATATCAATAAAATGTGTCCCGTCTCAATAAAATCTTTAAGCGATAACTTTTCCATTAACATTAATTGCTTTGTTCTACCTTCAATTACCGATAATATTCCGAGTAGACATGTAGATTTATTAAAATTGAAAATCCCATCAAATATTTGTCTGGCTGACCCTAACTTTTACTCACCAGCCCCAATAGATATCCTGCTCGGTGCTGACATCTTTTGGGACTTACTGGGATCCCAAAGAATTAAGTTAGGGGATGGACAACCTATTCTTTGCGAAACTAGACTGGGATGGCTGGTTTCAGGCCCAACTAAAATTAGTTATGCTTCGACACCATCAAAAATGATAAAATGTAATTTTACAAAGATTGTTTCTGACGGTAATGATGAATTAGATAATAGCATAAATCATCAACTCACAAGGTTTTGGCAATTGGAAGAGGTCTGTACTACATCAGTGTATTCGCAAGAAGAAAAACTGTGCGAGGAGCACTTTATAAACAATACTACACGTTTGGAGAACGGGCAATTTTGTGTTCGAATTCCACTGAAATGTTCCCCGGATACGTTAGGTGAGTCCTTTTTAAGGGCTAAACATTGTTTTTCTTCTTTAGAGCGTAGGTTCAAAAGCCAGCCTCAACTGTCTAAGTTGTACAAAGATTTCATGGCAGAGTACGAAAGTCTAGGTCATATGTCGAAATGTAAAGATGTTGAACATTCTGCTCATTACCTCCCACATCACGGAGTTTTGCGTGACAGCAGTGTCACCACTAAATTAAGAGTGGTTTTTAATGCCAGCAGCGCCACTAGCACAGGCACTTCTTTTAATAGTATACAGATGACTGGACCTGTAGTACAGGATGATCTTCTATCAATATTAATACGTTTTAGACAACATAAATTTATTATTGCTGCCGACGTGGAGAAAATGTACCGGCAGATAGTTGTTCATCCAAATGACAGATATCTCCAACAAGTCGTCTGGCGTGATGACCCGTCAATTCAGTTGCAAACGTACCAGCTCAATACCGTAACGTACGGCACGGCCAGCGCTCCGTTCCTTGCAACGAGATGTATTAAACAGTTAGGTTCAGATTGCGTTGATAAAGGAGCTGCTGAGGTTATTCTGCGTGATTTTTACGTCGATGATTTGCTGACGGGAGGAGATGATCTCAATGAAGTAAGAGACTTGCGTCATAAAGTTACTTCTACTCTTGCTTCAGCTAGAATGAACCTAAGAAAGTGGAAGTCAAATGATATGCGTTTGGTGACTGGTTCTGACTGTCCCCAATCTTCACTTGACTTGAATATTGGCGGATCTGAGTCTACCAAAACCTTAGGTCTGGGTTGGCAATCACAATCTGATCAACTCTGTTTTCCCATTAGTCAACCAATTATTTGTAACGATACAAAACGTGACATGCTCTCGATTATATCACAAATTTTCGATCCTTTGGGGCTTTTAGCTCCATGCATTATAGTGATGAAGATGTTGCTTCAAAAACTATGGTTACACAAACTATCATGGGATGAACAGCTATCGCCGGACATTAGGAAAGTTTGGACTGAACTAGTAATGAATTTACCAAAATTAAATGAAATTTATATCCCACGTCATGTTCTAATTGATTCAATGCAACTTTTAGAGATTCACGTTTTCACTGACGCGTCTGAACGAGCATACGGAGCATGCTTATACGTTCGTAGTGTCAACAATGAAAATCAAGTGTTGGTACGTTTATTGTTAGCAAAGAGTCGTGTTGCCCCTCTGAAACCAACTACCATTCCCAGACTTGAGCTTTGCGGTGCTCTGGTCGGTGTTCGAATTTATGAAAAGGTGGTTGCATGTGTTGTGTGGTGGTGTTGTGTGTGTGGTGGTGTTTTTTTTTTTTTTTTTTTTTATTTATTTACACAATCTATTGATGAATCATTGCCGGAAGTTAAATCAAATGTCTCTTTGCATGGTAATGTCAACGAGAATGTGGCCAATGAATTTCTTAATTTTAACCGATTTTCGAGTTTTTTAAGGCTTCAGCGCACGGTAGCATACCTTTTACGTTTTATTGCTGCATGTAAAAAACGACCTGTTTGTGGTCCCTTGAGTAATGATGAACTACAAAATTCTCTATCTTTGATTATTCGAATATGTCAAATAGAATCTTTCAGTGAATACAAGTTGTTACTTCATAATAAACAATTACCAAAGAAAAGTGCTTTATTGAAATTTAACATTTTTCTAGACGACCATAAAATAATGCGTGTCAGGGGTCGTTTACAAAACTCGGATTTACCTTATGATAAAAAATGTCCAATTCTTTTACAATCTAGTCATCACTTTACAAAATTACTATTTGAGTATGAACACAAACGGTTGTTTCACGCTGGGCCCCAGTTGCTGCTAGCTTCTATACGGGATACGTACTGGCCCATACGAGGTCGTAATTTAGCCAGATTGTGCTACCGTAGGTGTGTACGTTGCTGTCGTCTTAGAGGTCAAACTGTCACACCGATCATGGGTAATTTACCACGGCAGCGACTTCTAGCTGGAGGTTTCCCTTTTGAAAGTATTGGCTTGGATTATGCAGGTCCAATACAGTCTGCTGTTCGACAGGGTCGTGGCTGCAAATTGGTTAAAGTGTGGATTGCCATTTTTGTTTGTTTTACGACAAAATCAATACACCTTGAACTAGTCGGTGATTTGACCAGCAATACTTTTATCATGGCGTTAAAGAGATTCATCTCGCGTAGGGGTAAACCGGTTAATATATTTTCCGATAATGGCACCTCGTTTGTTGGTGCATACAATGATATATCAAAATTTCTTAAAGCTAATTGCAACTCGTTATCCGAGGAGATGGCTAAAGAGGGAATTAACTTTAACTTCATCCCTGCATACTCTCCTCATTTTGCTGGCCTTGCGGAGGCTGGTGTCAAGTCAACTAAACATCATTTAGTCAGGGTGCTGGGCCTTTGTAACCTAACTTATGAGGAGCTTTATACTACGCTGGTGCAAATTGAAGCTATCTTGAACTCCAGACCACTGACTCCACTTTCATCGAACCCTGAAGACTTGGCACCATTGACACCCGGACATTTTTTAATTGGACGTCCTTTAACATCTTTGCCGACACCAAATTACCATGATCGTTCCACCAGTTCCTTATCTCGATTTCAACGCATTGAACAACTCCGACAACATTTTTGGAACCGATGGAGCAAGGAGTATATATCGGAGCTCCAACTCAGGACGAAATGGCGCACATGTAAGGGTTCTCTGAAGCTGAATTCCCTGGTACTGCTAAAGGAAGACAACATGCCGCCTCTGAAGTGGAAAATGGGTCGGATTGTCGCTACCTATCCAGGTCCGGATGGCGTGATCAGGGTTGCAGACGTCAAAACCTCCAGTGGCCTGCTCCGAAGATCTTTCAGCAAAATTTGTCCGTTGCCCACCTACCCCGAGTCTGAGCATTCCGGTTGAAAGACAGGCTTTCAACGCCCGGGGGTATGTTTGCGCGGAACGCCTACTAAAATCATCATAGCACTAGTGCAGCTACGTGTGTTGTAGCTAATGACTTTTTTTTTTATTTTAATCACCTTCTACCGACAGTTTTACATTTGTTAATATACACATTCTTACTGAAGAGACAAGTCGTATTTTTTTTCATCTCCCGCTGATAGACCTGATGGAATCCCAACACCTTTAAAGAAAAAACTTTTTACAAAAAAAAAAACAACTGACTTCCAAAAAAAGGCTACAAAGTGAAAAATTACTCTAATTTCGGAAGTCGGTGTCTTTGGATCTGTATTTTAGTTTTTTTCCACCGACTTCCAAAATTAGTCATTTTTCACTTCGTATTTTTTTTTTTTGGAAGTCGTTTTTTTTTTTTTTGTAAAAAGTCTTTATTTTTCGCTTTTTACCCGACTGCGCCAGAAGGAGGGTTATGTTTTTCAAGAGTATGTATGTATGTATAATTGTTTGGCACGCTCTGCGGCATGAACGGCTCTATGGGTTTTAGCTTGAGAGGTGTCGTTAGATTCATATTTACTGTGAGAGTGACACTGGGTATATCAAAATTAAAAAAAACAAAATGGCGGATTTTCGGCGCCAAATTTTTTCTCAAAACCTGTCGAGTGGGGTATCAAAATAAAGGGTTTTTAAAGGTGATTACAGAAATATATACAACTTATATGGTTAAAAGTAATTCAAAGTGACATATCGTAAAAAAAAAACACGTACCAAGAACTAAATCCCCTGCGAATAAAACTAAAAAAAAAAAAAAAAAAATTAAAAAACTTAAGTTAAAAAAACTGAAAAGCTAAAATCAAGCCCATTTTAAATTAAACTCACTCGTTTTTAGCTTTTCAGTTTTTTTAACTTAAGCTTTTTACCGCAATCGGGTTTTTAAATTTTTTTAATTACTTTTTTTATTAGTGGGTCAGTTTGTAATTTATCTATTAGGTTGGGGTAAAAGTCTTTTCGCATTATAGTATGTATGAACTTAAAATAAAATCTCTTTGGCTATACTATTTGTACCTGGCTGGTTTTGGTATCATTGAAAGTTTAAATATTAAAGAACATAATTCCAAATTCAAATTAGGAAAATGTGTGATTTTCATTTGTTTTTCGTACTGTCAAGATGAGTGAATGTAATGAAGAAATGCGATACATTTTAAAATTTAACAACAAAAAAGGTAAAAATGCAACGCAAGCCGCGAAAAAAATTTGCGATGTTTATGGACCCAGTGCAGTGTCTGTGAGAGTAGCACAAATTTGGTTTAAAAAGCGTTTTCAATCCGGAAATTTTGATGTCAAAGATGCACGTCGCTCTGGTCGCCCTATTACGGATAAAATGGATGCCATAATTGAAAAAGTGGAGCAAGATCGGCATATCAGTAGTTTCGACGTAGCTGAAGAACTGGGAATTGACCACAAAACAGTTTTGGCGCATTTGAATAAAACTGGGTACACCAAAAAGCTCGATATTTGGGTACCTCACGAGCTCACTGAAAGAAATCTAATGAACCGTGTACTCATTTGTGATTCTTTATTACGACGTAATGAAATCGAACCATTTTTGAAGAAGCTGATAACTGGTGATGAAAAATGGATCACGTACGACAAGAACGTGCGAAAAAGGTCATGGTCAAAGGCCGGTCAGGCTTCACAGACTGTGGCGAAACCCGGGTTAACTAATTACGTTCGGCGGCAATCGAGGATGCAAAGAAAACCGAGATATAATTTACTTATCAATTTAATTAATGTAAAATTACAATTAAATCGGTAAAATTAAGATGCGTGACAATTGATCGATATCAGAAACAAGAGTGATTCACAAATACACTAAATCAACATTCACTGCTATAGCACTGTGTTCGTTCCCGCGCCATCGGATTGCTGAGAAGGCGAATTCCACAGTACGAGCGCTGGGTGGTCTTAGTCATTGTCTTAGGAATTCAGGGTTTCGCAAGTGGCGACATAACATCTCCCTCCACAAGATCGGCAACTATTTGAAAACTCTAGTCGAAAATAGTGTCGATGGCGAAGCTGTTTCCATCTCGGTATTTCCGGCCTCCTTATCGTTGATATCGATTCCATCAGTGACTTTCTGTAATTGGTTCAATCTACGACGACGAAGTATAATGATGATAACGAGTACACATGCACCGGATAGTAGAATGTATACCGGTATAGTAGTGTGGTATATGGCTTCAGTGTTCGACGACTGTAGCGTTACAGGTTCTTGTAGAGCGATTTTAGAGTTACTTGAATGCAAACTGCTAAGGTCAATGGTATCTAGTTTTATAGTTTTCATTGGTACATTGTACGAATTTTCCTTCATAATTGGTAAGTCCATAATTTTCAATATCTTTCCCTTAGTTTGATCATGACGATTGATTGCAGTAAATGCTATAGTTCTTAGCATGCAGCCTTTAGGTATGACAGATAAGTAGCTCCCTTTCAGCATTCTATAGTTGTCTTCAGAACAGGTTAAACGAACTTTTGTAGGTTTAGGAAAGCTTATAATGAAGTGTTGGTCGTCTAGCTGCTCCATAGCTTCAGAAGACAGGATGACTGATGTAAATTGACAGGACTCAATAATTTTCTGGTGTAGTATAAGCTGCTGGAAACAGTCCGATTGTTTGCCATGGTGGTGACTTAAGTTATCCTCGCAAAGGTGACCGTGACTATACTTCGGACATTCTGTCTCCATGTACAATAGATCTTTTTCGTGAACCGCTATGAAAGGATAAGTTGGAATCAGGACCTTATTGTCATGATTAGGAGCCAGGGATAATTTATATAGGATAAAGTTAGTAGGATAAAGTATCGGAAATTTTATAACTATTACTATTTTATTCCCATTGTAATAATATCCTAGTCTAATTATATCAAAATACTCTCTGAAACTAATATCTAGAAATTGATCCTTATTATATAATATACCTAATCTATTCATCATGTCCTTAAACATAGCATAGTTCAATATAGAACTATGAATACTTCTAGCCCTAATAAATGCTAATAAATTTTGCAATTTGTCTAGTTCTTTAGACAAATTATCTATATTGTCTCCTAATATCATTAGTAACTGTACCAAATGAGCATATTCAACGGTGTCTGTTTCATGTCTAACACTGCTGGCTAAAATAGAATTGATAATTTTCTCGATTTTACTTTGGTTTTCAACTATTTTATCTGTAACGTTTGAGCTACGCGAAACCCACTGCTTACTTAAACTTATTTGGTGATTCATTTCAGCAACTAAATTATTTTCATTCTGTTTTAGGGTTGCAATGGCATTATCATATTTTAATGCATCAGTATAATCTAGATTACCTGAAATGCTCTTTATTACTGAACCAAGACCATCTATGAGACCTCTTTTAACACGCTTTACCTCAAGTGTTTCTAACTGTTCCGATATTTCTTCTAATTTAGTACCTAGATATTTAACTTGGGGTTCATAGAGAGATCGTGACACATTACTCAATTGTGGCGTAAGATTTTTCAATTGCTCATTAACCATTTCTAAACTATTACGCATATCATCAAGGTTTACAATTTGGAGAAAGGAGTGGAAATGTGAGATGATTCTTGTGGATCCCAGGTTGAAGGGCAAAATACCTGGTCCATCGTTAAGACTGTCTAGCGTTATCTCGTCCGCTCGGGCCAGGGCCAGGTTCAGGACTAGTAGTATTTTCAGTGTCATGAACATTATTTCGGCCCCTTTGCGTAATCAATGTCTGGATTCCTCGATACAGCACGACGTGTAGATTCTGGATACTCTGGAACGACTGGATAGCCGTACGGGCGGCTTTACGATTACGGAAATCTACCTTTTTACGCGAAACCGACCGCGAGTATCCTACCGACTGCGCCAATTACGTTCGGCGGCAATCGAGGATGCAAAGAAAACCGAGATATAATTTACTTATCAATTTAATTAATGTAAAATTACAATTAAATCGGTAAAATTAAGATGCGTGACAATTGATCGATATCAGAAACAAGAGTGATTCACAAATACACTAAATCAACATTCACTGCTATAGCACTGTGTTCGTTCCCGCGCCATCGGATTGCTGAGAAGGCGAATTCCACAGTACGAGCGCTGGGTGGTCTTATTTATTTATTTATTTATTATTTATCATTACATTATTATTATCATTATTATTATTTTTATCATTTTATTATTATTTATTATTTTTTAGTCATTGTCTTAGGAATTCAGGGTTTCGCAAGTGGCGACATAACAAACTCGCAACAAGGTGATGCTGTGTGTTTGGTGGGATTGGAAGGGCATTATTCATTATGAGCTGTTACCACCAGGCAGGACCATCGATTCTGAACTCTACTGCGAACAACTGATGAGATTAAAGCAAGAAATTGAGAGAAAGCGGCCGAAATTAATCAACAGAAGGGGTGTGGTATTTCATCATGATAACGCTAGACCTCACACATCTTTAGCCACTCAGCAAAAATTAAGAGAGTTTGGCTGTGAGGTGTTTATGCATCCGCTGTATAGTCCTGACCCTGCACCTTCAGATTTCCACCTGTTTCGGTCTCTTCAGAATTCTTTAGGCAGTGTCAGGTTAACATCGCGAGAGGACTGCCAAAACCACTTGTCGCGGTATTTTGATCAGAAGTCCCAAAATTTCTATAGCAATGAGATCATGTCCCTACCTAAAAGATGGCAAAAAGTTATCGAATAAAATGGTACATACATACTTTAGATAAATGTAAATAATGTATATTAAAAAATGTTTTGAATATTCTTAAAAAATGCGAAGAAACTTTTTCCCCAACCTATTATGTTACAATCACAGAACAGATTTTACAAAATATTGCTTTTCCCGATGCTGTGACGTTAATTGTTGAGGAGTTCTCCTAGTAAGAACCAGGAGAACTGGAGCTGATGGTGAAGTCATATGCATTGTGACGACCATAAACTTAGCAACCATAATAAATCGCAACCCGTGTAACTTAGACTTGAATAGTTCCGGCTATCTCTGGTCTTCATCATCAGTTCCCCTTCACAAAATGGTGCTTTCTTGATTTTCTAATGAGTTACAAAATACCCAAATCCCTATAGGTGTGCCTATAAAAATTATAGGGTATCCCATGGAAATGGAGGGTACCCCTCCATTTCCATGGGATTCCCTCATCGATTCTGACTTGGTGACAATGGGACCACCTCGAGAGCATACTCTTTCAAAGTAAAAGAATTTTGCAAATCCGTCATTATGCCCCATACCTACATAAAAAAAATATGTAAACATCCGAATTGAGAACCTTCTTCTTTGTGTAATTAATTAATAATGTATTCTTTTCACAGATTACGCGGCAATTTTTATCTGACCACTGCCGGGAAGTCTCCGTTTGGCTTAAAAGAAGCAGGACTAAGACCCTCAAAAAAGTAATTATCACGATTAGCAACAGTAACTGTTAACCTATCATTACATGCTGTGAATGATATTTATTTTGTAGTACAATTCTCATTTAGCAAGGAAAATAATAAATGATGACTTGAGTTGATACAGATAACTAATAAAATTAAATGTTAAAAATCTTTTTTTTTTTATCCCTCTGAGTGCAATCCCTCTGTTTATTCTTCTTTATCCTAAAGGACTGAGCTCTGGGTCAACATAAGTACATAATCGTCGTATAGAGGTCTCTCTTTGGTGCCTTAGGTCTTTGTAAGATCTTATAGGATTGATTGGCGGTAACCTCGTAATTGCTTCCCCACTTTGCACTTTCCCTGAAATGAGCCTATCTAGAAGAATCTAGAATCTCCATCTAGAAGTCGTTTTTACGCGCAGGGCTGGTTCTTCCATAGGCAAACAGAGTGGCAGCGCAGAGGAGGCGCCGAACTAGAGGTTGATGAGCGCCTATGTGGACAAAAATTTAAGGAAAAAATCGAAATTTTACTTTTCGTAACCTGGCCTGGCGTCCCGTTCCGGTAATTAATTCCGTTCAGTAATTGCTTGTATTTATTGGTTCGTTGTAAATACAGCAACAGCTCGTCTAGCACTGCACTATTCTGTCAGAAATGCAGTACCCACAGAATTCTAAATAATGCAGTACCAGACGATAATAGATCTGTGACCCAAAGGCGTCCTGCGAAACACGATTTCCTTTAATATTTGACCACAGAGGCGCCTTCTTCAGTCTCTGGTTTGACGCCCCTGGATCAGCGCATTATCAATCGATACAGTTTGTGAAAGAGGAGCTCGTGGCTAAGTAACAACAGCCGCACGGGTCGATCCATCCATCAGTCCGTGGATGGGTGACCACCTTTACTTACCGAGCCTCGTGCCTCGCCGAGCTCCGTGCCTCGGAAAGCACGATAAGCCGTTGGTCCCGGCTGTCATTCGTGGATCTTTGACGGTCGTTGCGGGTGGTCAGAAGCCCGAAAGTCTGACAAACAGTCTTACCAAGGGTATCGTATTGCCCAGTTAATGGGTTGTGGAGGTCAGATAGGCAGTCACTCCATGTAAAATACTAGTATTTATCTGCATCCGGTTAGACTGGAAGCCGACCCCAATATAGTTGGGAAAAGGCTAGGCAGATTGAATACAATTTGTGACAGAGGCTGGTACAGGCCGCCCATAATAGGCAATCAGGTTTACACAAGTTTACAAAAAATTCTAGCAGTTGGATTTTTTATTGGAATAGGTATGTAAATACCTAATATGTTGCTGGCATCTAAATCCATCCGAGGCCGGGTGCTATTTTCGTACTCGCTCTTGCAGCCTAATAGCTACTCTTAATATCTTTTACTATATTTTCTTTAGTAGTTGGATTTATCAGAAATATCACTTGTCTTATTTTTCAATTGTCAGCACCACAGTTTTCATAAATGCGAAGGAAAGTACGAATGTCCTATACAAAGGTATAGGACTGATGGAAGTAGATGTGTTGAAGTGTTCGATGCTGATGCCGTCATGGCCAGAAGACTTCATTCGCAACATAGCTTTAATAGCTTTTTTTTAACACCTGTAACTGTAATTATAGCCCCAATCTCCTGATAATGTGGCCCATCATCGTTCACCAACTAAGTATTATGGTCCCTATGGTGATTTGACAGTGAACTAAGTGATCCCTAAACATTATCAGCTATACAACTAGACCGACATATTTTGAAAAACTCCTTTGTTCCAAAGAAGTGCAGTTGCTCTGTAGGGCCGACCGCGAATCATTCCGGCCGTGGGTGTCCACCGCGGATGTCTTCAGGTGCACCGCTACATCCATGGACATAATGTCCTCGATTCCGCTGAGAAACTGTAAATCCGTCAATAGCCACGATTCTTGTAATGCAATTATTTTATTTATTTATTTATTTCAATCAACTTTGGATCATAGGTACGATTAAACAAAATTAAAAAAATATAAAATCAACAACTCAATTAAAATCAACAACCTTAGGCAGATTGTTGATTTTAATTGAGTTGTTGATTTTATATTTTTTTTGCGTCTTGGCAACATTTTACATGCAAATGTTTTTGGTGGGATAACATTTACTGTATGCACAGACCACAGACTACTTAAGAATTTATACGTATGACACCTCAGAAGAATAACTAAAGCATAGAAGGCGCTTTACGACATTTGAAGTGTACGCTGTCATAGACAAAAGAGTATTAGCTAGTGACGTGACTATGCATAAAATAAATATCGATATCGACTTCTTAGTTTATGGTATCGCTCCATGGCAATAAATCTAAATAGCATATTTAGATTTATTGGTGAAAACGTGAAATAAAAAACTCACTTCTGTCTGATCAACTTATTTATTTATAAACACAGGATAAATTATTAACAAATTGAAATTACTAAGAAAACGCTGAAATAATTTTAAAAGAGCGATTGGCCCCGGAACGAGTAACAAAAAATTAAAATCACTGTCCTTTAAAAATTATAGTTTTTGTTAGGAATGTCCTTACTTTTTCTACAGGAGAAGATAATTCTTTTGCGATATAATGAATTCTAATTGTTAAATATTCTTTGCTTATCAATTTAATCAAATAATTTCTATGATCATCCAATACATCATTATCGAATGAATGTTCGAGTAAATCATCAAAAATTGACGTTGGTAGCAATATTTGCGATATTTTATTTATCATTGACAAAAAATACTTGGGTTGTTCTAAAACTTTGGAACCTGCACGAATTTCGTATTCACGTAGGATTTTTTCAGCGGTTTTACAGACTTTGCAAACCCCATTGGAGGGTTTTATAAGACCACCTCTATCTTTAAGAGAAATCAAAGAAAATGATGCTTGGCTGAATTTATTTTCCAAACATTGGACACATTTTTCGCAGCTTAATTCTTTTTTTATTTTCCGCACTACAAAGCCTGCTACATAATGTACAACGTGATTTGCGTACTCCGTCCACAGACATAATATGTCTGTGTACTCCGTCAAAGTTCGTGCGCTCAAAACATTGTCGTGGTCAAATATGGCACTCGACACATCTGTAAGTTCGACAAGCCTGCTATTTCCTGTGGTCGAATTTATTATTTCTTTATATTTTTGAACGTTATAATTGAGAACTGTTACAGTTTCTAATGGTACACAATTACCGGTTGAACCATCTTTAAATTGTGCGTGCACAAGTAACCTTTTATAAGCAGCACGGAACATTCGAGCTGAAGGGTTGTTGTTGAAACCACATTTTGACCTGATAGCTCCGAAAAACAATTCTATGTGGTCCTAACTCAATTTGTAGGTACATAAATACATCATAACGCTGTTTTTAGGGGCGACATATTTATCGTATAAGGCTATTAAAGATTTCATACAAATAATAAAGCCCCGAAAGCCACTTGACCTATTTGAATTGATTACAAGAGAACCATTTAAGAATTTAAGATTTTTTATATATTCCTCAGCAGCAACAAAAAATATTTTAGTTTCATCTATATTAAATTTGGCGGTTGCCCGTTTCAATCCTTTTGCCCTCATGTTTCTGCTGTTCATAGTATCGAAAAGATTATTAAATATTCTTATAAATTGAATAGTGCCATCACAATCAGCAAACTCAGGAATTCCCAGATTTTTACAAAATTCTAGGGCATCTGCAACAGACGCACTAAGTAGTTGTGTGGCTAATCGAACCTTCATTTTTTGTTTTATGTAATTAATGTGATCTTTCCTTAATTTTGTACCTAAATGAAGTCTTTCATTATTCTGCAGGTTGTGTAAGAGTTCAATATAGTTCCAAGATATTTTTTTTTCCTTGATTATCTATCAAAACTTTCTTGTCCCCAAATGTGTTACGTATTAACTTAATATTATGGCACGGATCTGGCCACAAACAAACTTCGTTACCATTTTGAATTACAGTATAATTAAGTGTATTCATTTCGCAGCCTAAATGACTACACATGGCTTTATTAGTTGTAGCACCATCAAAAGTAAGGGAAACCACTTTAGCCCCAGTGTTTTCTATTAATGTTAGACATTGCTGTACTAATAAGGATTTCTGTTCAGCTGTGATGGAGTCTATGAGAAAATATCCTACAGGGATTTTCCACGTGTCATTTACAGCCGTTAATACGAATGTCAACGCTTCCCTTGCTAGCGGTATATCCTGTGAATCAAGATCACATCCGATGTTAACATACCCAAAATAATTTTTCCCATTCCATTCGACTAACTTACGAAGTGCCATTTCGTCGAATGACAATGCGCAATATAGAGGCTTGCCACTATTAAATTTAACTCTTTCTTTTATTGCGTCAAAAGCTTCCCCTGTGAAACCCGGGTTGCAGTTAATACACTGGTACCATTTAGAAATTGTCTTCGGATGAGGCAAAACATCTTTTAATTCATTACGCACGTAAGCATATGCGCGCGGGGATAGGTAATTTAAGGTAACTGCGAATTTTTTCAGCTCTAAGCTTTATTCACGCGTGTTGTCTCTCTGTTGCTTCGATAAATATTTTTCAATAACTGGATTGTTTTTCACACAGTCCAGTAAAAGCATATTTTCTTTTTCAATTTTGACTTTTTCTAAGAATTCTATTAATCTTAAGTTTAAATTCTTATTTTTATTTTTTAAACGTTTTGTCTTTTGTTGCAAAGAATTAATTTTTAGCAAACGTTTAGAAACTTTTTTAGTCTTTCTAGATCCTGTTCTAACTGAACTACACGATTAATCAATCGTTGCCGACTTGGTGACGTGACAGATGTTGCACTGGATACAGATACAGCTCCACTGGTAGATGCAACTCCACCAGAAAATGTAGCTCCGCTATTAACCTGAAAAAAAATTTGTTTCGTTTACCGGTGTGCTATAAATCTTTGTTCTAGTGGTGAGAGCATTCACCTCACGATTCTGAGGTTCCGGGATCGATTCCCAGTGGGGACTATTTCCCCAATTGGTTAGGACAATGCAAGCTGAATCACCTGATTATCTGAAAAGTAAGATGATTCCGTGCTTCGAAGGGCACGTTAAGCCGTCATTCTCGGGCGCTGTCACAACGGTAGTGGCCGTTACAAAAACCACGTCAGAGGCTAATCAGGCGGTTTGGAAACTCTGATATCATGGTTTGAAGAATCGTCTAGGTCCAAACAACCCACACAAGAACCACATCTGTATTCTAAATAAAATGAAAATACTAACCTCAGTGGACATAAATTCCTCCTTGCGCAGATGTAAGGAAGGCACTGCAGCTATTTTTAACCTGCGCCATTTATGACCAATGTTAATAAAGCAGTCATCGCTGAAATGCTTGGAACAAATTGGATGTTGTTTTTCCATTCCCAGTTGTTACGTGCAATAGCGTTGATCCATTTTTGCCTCATATCAACATCGGGGGGAAATCTGAAAATGACAAAAAAATCATAGCCACACATGAGTTTAAATTATTATACCATGTGCCACACGCATTTTTGGCAACTGTCATTTCATTACTCATACGTACGATTCGCTCGCAAGACCGTAGGTATTTAGGTATTTATTTCACTCATATATATTTAATCCTTCCCAAAACTACGTGTGAAGAAAAATAACGCAATAATTTAGATGACGCTAGTTCTATCGATATTGTATCGATAGTTTATTTTTGCAAGCACTATTGCAAAAATGTATATGCCGATTTAAAATTTATGATTTCCCTATAATAGAACTATTAAATTGCATAAAATATTGATTTCAAAACACGACCGTGTACACTTAGTTCAAATAATTAGAAAAAATGCCAAAATAACCTACAATGAGAATGCAAAACTGACAAAATGACCATATTTGATTACTTACCGATGGACGCTTATGATTTCTGCATCATTTTCTTTGCGGGATGAATGTGATTTACATCCCACTATAATGCAGGACATTATTTAATCTTTAAGCTTTGCGATTTACACTAAATCACTGTTAATTTTGTACAATTTTTACAAAAACACGTAAAATCAACGAAGCACTTCAACTCACATGCGCCCCTAAGCATTATACGAAAAATTGCGATGAACAAAGTCATAGACAAAAACCTGAGACGTTAAGTAGCTTTTAAACTTAGTATCATAAAGGTAGCCAAGGTATCCAAATTGACGTTTGCTTTGTGACGTTTTGCATTTTGAGCAACCTACATCTGTCTCTTTCTAATGCTGTTTTAAGTGTATAAGAAAACAGAGACAACTGTATTACTTAAATTTAGCTTCCTTCTATGCTTTAGTTATTCTTCTGAGTATGACACAGACTCACAGACTGTATGAACCGCTGCACGCTGGTGCATAATGTGATTTGAATTTGGAACTTCACAAAAAAATCCTATGAAAACATTAATCATAAAAAAAAATTGCAAAGTACAGCTCGAACAAAGAGTTCATCATAGGTTTTAGTTTGGTTTTAGTAGCCGTCGACGAACAAAATAATATAATTAAGTACAGTCCTACCAACTTATCTGTGAACTGAAAGAGGACGGCACCGTCGATGCGTCGACACAATCGAATGACATGCGTCGGCACAATCGAATGAAATTACAACATGACGGCTGTAGTTCCAATTTTCGCCATTTGACAGATAAGTTAGTAGGAGTGTACGCGAGTTACGCAAACAATATGTGCTAGCGACCGTTTTCAGGAGCCTATTATTGAATGTGCAACTCACCCCCTGCCATTTTATCCGTATATTACCTACATACGAGTATCATTGATCAGGCAGGGGACATAGTCCTCCATAGTTCTAGGTAACCAATCCACTATAGCCCATTGAGATAAGTAGGTATGTCAAAGACATTCAAAACTAACAGTAATGCTTAACACGAATCTTATTTTTTTCTTCTTTTCACAGTTTTTGCGGCAATTGTTTTACGACCACTAATCCGCAGTATCCATACGGCATGGGAGAACAAGGAATTATACTCAACTTTAACAATTCAGGACTTACCGGCTATACCGGCTTGCTAGAGCTAGAGAGAATAAGACGAGGGATAAAGAAAAAGATAGATAAAGAAAAAAAACGGGCCAAGTGCGTGTCGGAACACGCACAATGAAGGGTTCCGTAGTTGAAAAGAATGTATCCCAATAAAAAAAGTGAAAACCGACTTCAAAAACCAAAAATGAATAAAATAACTTTCTTAAAAAACATAACAGCTTCTGAAGTCATGCCAAGGTAAAGTGCATTGAAGGACTAAAGACACCGTCTTCAGAAGCTGTAAAATGTTTTAAGAAAGTTATTATATTCATTTTTGGTTTTTGAAGTTCGTTTTAACTTTTTTTAAAGTAAATTTATTTTTCCATTTTTAGTTGAATATTCAATTACTTACATTTAATAAGTAAGCCCAAGACGAACGAAAAGAATAATCATCAAAATCGGCTTAGAAATGCCGGAGATACATATATTTATGCATATAACTTTGTACAAAAGACTAATTATATGTATTATCTACTAAATCCTTCCTGAAAGCATGTAGGAATCATCAAAACTGGTTCATTAGTTTTTGAGAAAATCGCGGACCAACAAACATACATACTTACATACATACATACGGGTTGAATACAGAACCTCCTTTTTTTTGAAGTCGGTTAATGAAGTCGGTTAAAAACAAACTTATCAATGGATCTCAAAAAAAAAAAATTTATGTCATAAAACTACAAATTAACAATTTTCGGACTTTTTCCTTTACTTGTACTGGGAGACCTTGCTTCTTGCCAAATTTCATTATTCTAGGTCAATGGGAAGTACCCTATACGTTTTGATTTACTTGCGACAGTTGCGAGTATCAAAAAGTGTCGCAAAATGGCCGTATTTTTTTATTGCGTTGACTTAGAAGCTTGATTTTTCAGAACTCTAAGGGACTATAGACTTACGTATTTGATATTAATTTCAACTTGATATCTCTACGCGTCTCTGAGAAAAAGGGTCATGACAGACTGACAGATTTGATTTTTTTTTTATATGATAGAATTACAAATTAACAATTTTTGGACTTTTTACTTTATTTGTGCTGTGAAAGCTTGTTTCTTGCCAAATTTCATGATTCTAGGACAACGGGAAGTACCCTATAGGTTTTGATTTACTTGCGAGTATCAAAATATGTCGCATAAATGGCCGTATGTTTTTATTGCGTTAACTTAGAAGCTTGAGTTTTTTAGGACTCCAAGAGAACATAGACTTACGTATTGGATATTAATTTCAACTTGATACCTCCACGCGTTCCTGAGAAAAAGGGTCTTGACAGACTGACAGACAGACAGACAGACAGACAGACTAGTTAGGAATAGTTAGGAATAGTTCTTTCGGATGGTGAGAAAATTAGGGATAGGTGGAAGGACTATTTTGAAAGACTGATGAATGAGGCGAATGACTGGAGTGGTGTGCTTAAGAATAAATCAATAAATGAGGGGTTAGTGAGAATTATTAATTTTTAGCCTTGAGTGTAAACAAAAAGAGCATGAGAATATTCTGAGAGTGCATAGTGTCTGGTTTGCAATGCTTGTGGGTTTTTTTTTTTACTAAGCCTATACTATCCCACAGCTGGGCATAGGCGGATGCCTATACCCAGCTGTGGGAAAAGAGTTCCTGGACGGACTTGGAGGAGTCCAAGTCTTTCCAGCAACTCTTTTCTCGCGCCACCTCAAACCAGCCCTCACGGTACGTGTCGAGGTCGTCTCATGACTATTTATTTTATTTCTTTATTAAAAGTTTATGCAAAAGTAAAAAATATTGTACAAAGGCGGACTTAATGCCTGAAGCATTTTCTACCAGTCAACCTTAGGGTGATGCAGAGAGAAGACATGGCAGGTGCATCATAAGGGATAGATAACTCAAAAAAGAATAAATACTAATAAATAAATACATACATATAAACAGAATAAACTTTGTCAGGAGAAATAACGATAGGTAGAGGAGAAAAAGAATCCAGCAAATCAGCGCTGGGATGATTCTGCCGCCTTTATACGAATATGTTCACGTGCCTTCACTTTGAACGATAACCGACTGGTTGCCATCCTGATGTTCAGAGGGAGCGCATTCCAAAGAAATACCGCCTGGACAAACAAAGAAGAATGAACAAAACCAGAGCGGTGAGAAGGACATCGTAGAAGACGATTGTTGGTTGAACGAAGATTTCTACTATGGGCAGAGCACAAGAATTGAACATGGGAAGTCAGATAAGAAGGAGAAGTGGGCTTATTTAGTATGGAATACAACATAGACAGAACCCTCAGCTCTCTGTTATTTTAAAACTTTCTTATCAAGCATTATCCATTAGATTTCAGTTAGAATGTCCACTAAAACAAATAAAAAGATACAGTACAGTTGTACAGTTGCTTCAAGGTCTTAACTCTAACTTCCGCGACAGTTAATTTCGAAGCGATTGTATTATCAGCTCCACGATCAGTTCTAACGTAATATTAGACCGCAGCGCGCGCGCATCCTTGCACAAACGCGTGCGGACGGACGCAGAAAGTCGCGGAAAAAGTAATTTAAAAAATAACGCATGTCTACCTAACAAAAAAAATTGTGTGCCCGGCATAAAATAAAACGAAATTTATAAATAAATGTGTGTTTTGAAGTAAAGAAAATTAAAAAATGTGCAGTGCAAAGAATTTGTTGTTTTTGACGATAGTGTTTCCATTAGTATTGATAGGTTTGTATTATGGTTTGTACATTAATGTAAACTTAGGGGACTTACTTATTTTCACTAGGTATAATATTTTATGTAAACATGTTATTTAAAATAAAGTACCTGGGCTACGGAGCTCTGCTCTGATGAAAATAGAGAAAACCATTTGATTTTAGATATGAGACGTAGCTAGATCGATTTTTCGCCGCCGTAAACCTCTATATTGCAACTTTCATCGAAATCGTTAGAGCCGTTTTCGAGAACGTGATTACAAATATATTGGTATACCTATATACTGGATGACTTTTTTACCGTCTTGAAAAAAATTAGACATCATAGAGTCATTAGAGTCATTAGGTGAACGGAGTAGAAGCGCGTGGCATACCTAGTTTTTTTTTTTAATAGCTTAGTCAGAAAAAAATAACTAAGTATCAATAAATACTACAAATTCGTTGTAAACTTTCCATTTCAGAACAATAAAAACATTAATTTTGAAGAAAAATAAAAAATCCTTTAAAAATATCGAAATTCAAATCATATGCAACCTGCATTATGATTTGAATTTTGTTTTTTTTTTTTAATTTAAAAAAAAAACTAGATATGACTGGATGACTTTTTTACCGTTTTGAAAAAAATAGGCTATAATAGGTGAACGGAGTAGAAAGAAGCCTATGGCAAACGTAACCTTTTTTTTTAAAAAAAAAAAACATTAAAAAAACAAATTTATTACGATGTTTTTAAACGATTTATTATTTTTTTTCCAAATTTCTGTTTTTATTCTTCTAACTAAAATGAAAAGTTTACATCGAATTTGTAGTATTTTAGATCAATTTTCTGATTAAGCTATTAAAAAAAAAACTAGGTACGCCATAGGCTTCTACTCCATTCACCTAATATAACTACCCTATTTTTTTCAAGACAGTAAAAAAGTCATCCGGTATACATACAAATATTGCTCATTTCAATATAAGAGATAATATAAAACGAGAGCATTATACAGAGACAAGTAGAAAAAGAGTCCTTTGCCCTGCTGTGAGACATGACAGGCTTTTAATAAGAATAATTTAAAACGAGGTAGTAGTCATGTTAGTCTGTTTATGTAGGTATAAACTTTGTTAAAGCGCGTGTTTTGTTTTTCTTAAATAAAATTATATCAATTTCAGGTTTTCTAGAATCATCACAAGCGGCATTTTTACGATGCTACAACGGGTAAGTGAACTATTAAGTTTCATTTCGTGTAAACATACAGACACCTAATTAACCTCCTAACTGCAAGAGGGACCACAAAAGGTCCGATGTCAAAATCGTTCCTGTCTGTGAATCGGACCCCAGTGGTCCTATCGAATTGACGCACGTGACTAAAAGAGTGATGAATATAAATATTGATGGAGGGAGAGAAAAGCCAAAGAAAAGATGTATGGATGTGAGGAATGATATGAATGAGAAGGGAGTGAATGATAGCGTGACAGTTGACAGGGGAAAATGGAAGAAGAAAACGTGTTGCGCCGACCTCAAGTAACATGGGATAAAGCAGGAAGATGATGATGATCCAATGAAAATTTACCCTATGGTCGTAATGGAACGACACAAAGGATAATTTTGTAGAAACCTTTTAGTGCCTGCACGGTTATCACGTTACAAATTACAAGCCTGGGAACGTTATACACGGATTACAACAATAGTATTACATAATTATTATTATTATATACAGAATGACTTTTTTACCGTATATTACATGACAATCTCTCAAACAAATTTTTAGCTGCCTGGAGATACTGGACTTAAATTCCAAAATTAATACGGAAGCGACTTATATCATGTTTGCAATACTTACCTTTTTATTGTAATCTGTCTGGTTGCATTCAGTGTAATTATTTAACTAGTGGATTATAAGATAAAACTCGTGTTGACCCACCAAAAAATACCTTCGTTTGTCCTTCTTATTGCCATGTTTTGTAGGTATTTAGATTTTGAAACGAGAATAAAAACAATTGGAGGTACCTATTGACCTTAGTGTGACTCTAGACTTTGTTCTTCGTGTGGTACTTACATCATGACTAAGTATATATAGATTCTACTTAACAGAATGAAATCGATTTTCGGACGTCTTATGAGGACCAGAGCGTTTAAATAAAATACATTTATTTAAATAATTTTAACCATAAAAATCATCAATACAACCTTACAACTTTATACTGACCAGCAAATTGCAAAAAACGCAAAAAAAAATAATAATTTCGCGGGCTACCTTAGCGCACTGGGCGGGAACAAGAAAGTGACAGAGTCAATTACTTCCACATGCGAAAAAAAGAGAGCGCAACAATGCGCTGGAACCAAAATAAAAGCGCCAAATCAAATAAAAATTGTTGAAAAATAAATTAAGCTATCTATCAAAAATATTTTCAGCCAGTTTTCAATTACCTAATACGCACATTTTAAATGCAATTTTACAATTAAATTACTTAGGATATTAGAATTACAGAAAAAAAAGTAAAGGTGTTTTTGGAATTAAATTCTATCGAGGAAAGGAGACGAGGATTTCTGGGCCAGATTGTAATAAGTTGAAGTAATGGTTTAAAAAAAGGGTTGTATTTTTCTATTTCAAAATGCGAAAAATCAACCGAATTTACCATCTGGAAAATGAGAAATCCAAAAATTAAGTAGTTACGAATAAAATGGAATATCGATTAAATTATAATCCATTAACATGGAGTTCATACTATTTAGCATGGCTTAACCAGATGAATAATTCAATTATAGTTTAAAAAAATAAAATATCTTCATAATAAAGATAAATCTTAAAGTTGATTCACGTTTACTAATTGATTATTGTATATTTTTTAGTATGTGCCATGGAATAATAATATTGTTTTTGGACCATGATCTGTGCTGACATGAAATGACCCTGACAGTGACAGCTCTCGACCCTCACTCTATACTTTTTAGTGGCATCGTGGATCGTTCTATAAATTGTGCATTGTGACTAGCCGCTGTAGTTTACTTGGTCGTCGAGCTTCAAACTTCAAAAATCAGCTGTTTAAGTATAGATTGTTACGTAACCTCACTTTTACTAAATCTCTTATAACGGCTCTCAGACCGCCAAAATCCGCAAAATTTCAGTGATGGTTTGATAATATAGTAGACACCAATTCACACCAATTGACACCAATTTCATATTTTTACAACCAGGTCCAAGATTGTATGAAAGCGTATCCGTCTCCTTTAACCCAATTGCGTTTTCTTTCAGTCAGAGCTAATAAACATACATCCAAAAATTAAATCCATACGTGCTGTAATAGTATGAAGTCAGTTAAAAATAAATGGTTACGAAAAAGCCCCCAATTTAAAAAACAAATTATTTTACATATAGCATTTGGTACAATGCGTTGTACCTACTAATTATTTATTTTTATTCATCACTAATTCGGTCAGACAAGATAACAATAGTCGTCGTGGCAGGAAATCCAAACTCATGGATCAGAATTAAAGACAATAGTAACCACTACTTGTGTAATGTAAGGAGGTACAGTTACAGAATGACAATCAACTTCGAAACACTACGTTTGGTGACAAGCATGACCAATTGATTTTAAGTAAGACAATACAGTCATCCTCATAATTTATTCACCACTTCTGACAAGAATTCCCAGTAGGTACACACAGCAGCAGGTCAAGTTACCACAAACTGTAAAATTTTCTCATTCGATTTTGAACTTAACAAGCAACGTTTTAAGATTTAAAATCATTTGGAGAAATTTGACAGTTTGGTACAATAAAATAAAAACTAAGATTGAAACTATCACATGGACAAAAACGCAATACCTACGACATATTTGGCAACAGATTTTGCTGGACGTTTTTATTGGATCCAAAACTATTCCATTATATACATTTATGGCAATTATATCAAATCTGCATGCATAGAAACGACCACATGAGCAATGCAGGACGAAGTATGGGCACTCATTCCTGCATTGGTTTAATTATAAATTACATCATTCGATCTCTTATGAAATGCTAATTTCCAGACATCAACCTTGACACCCAGAGGTAATTGAATACCGAACTGTTCTGTTCTAGCTGCTATCTAAAAAACAAAACATTTCACAAATAAAAGTGAATTTACTAATTTACATTTAGGCCGTGGAGTCCGAGTGCTCATGGTTTGTTCAACGAAATCTCCAAACGGCTGGTTGACACTTCCCGTGACCCAAGGGCTGGCTTTTACCTAGGCCAGAGGCTAAGTACTGCCATACAACGTGGCAATGCCGCCAGTCTCTTGGGTACTTTACCAGTCGACGCCAAATTTTAGTTTTATAGGTTATGTTAGGATATTATATTTTTAATTTAATTATTTATATTTACACAATAATTACTACTGGTTAATGTCAGACCGCAACATTCCAGCTGGGCAAAGGCTCCCTCCCTCCAAGGCAAGGAACTTCGGTCTTGGTCATAGGCTCGCCTCCTATTACATTGGCGAAATGTGAGTGTACTGTAGGTACACCTCTGCCCAACCCTTCGGGGATTACAGGCGTGATGTTATGATAGATTAATCCAATGATATTTTTAATATAATATCATTGGATTAATCAGTATTATTAATTAAGTCATCATCGTATGCCTAACCCTTTCCCAACTATGTTGGCGTCGGCTTCCAGTCTGACTGGATGCAGCTGAATACTAGTATCACAAGCTGAATTAGTATAAAGTACAAGGAGCGACTACCTATCTGACTTCCATAACCCAGTTACTGGGTAACAGCATAACTACATGGTTGTCAGAGTTTCTGGCTTCTCACTATCCGTAACGACTGTCATAGATGAACGAATGACGAACCAAATGCTTAACGTGCTTTCCGAGGCACGAAGGGATCTCAATATGTAATGGATGGTTACCCATCCACTGGCCCGCCTGGGCAAGCGTTGTTTAACCTTGAAGATCGACCCGTGCGGCTGTTATTATTTAGCTACATGCCCCCGAGTATTAGTAGAAGCGAGTATATTTAATTAATTATTTGAGTTAAATCAAATAAACAATTAAAAATACTCGTTAAAATTATTAACCTTGGCTACTGGATGTAAAATTATACAAACAACTCCTTTTTTTTTTTTTTTTTTTGTGGATGGGAAATCATCAAATGACTTCTCCCGCTCTGGGCAGATTGGGAGGGCATGTCAGACTTTTACTGACTACCCACCCATGCTCCTTCAGCTGCCCGTGCCAGGGCCAAACAACTCCTGTGTTTCATTTCCTACTTGGTATAAACTATATAAATAATACATCATAAATTTCATGTCATTGTTTCAAAACTGATTTTTATGAAAAACCTTGTCGAAAACAATCGGTAATATTCAGCTGTTTATAGAAGATAGAGCTTCAAGGTAACTCAGCATAGAGTCGTTAGAATTTTTGACATAATTGTTGTCATTTTATCTAACTACCGTCATACACGAACTTGAATATTTAAACATATAAGAATTACAATGTCGGAAATATACACAATGGTGCCGATTCTCTTGTCACAAATGCCACTAAACTAGACTAAAAATCACTAAAATTTAGTTTATTCCTGTCAAACGACGATTTCCCATTCTGAAATTGACTAAAGTGACACAACTTAACTATATTTTAGTTTCACAGGACTAAGATTGTACGGAGTTATTAGTTTAGTGAAAATGGCAATTTTGCTATTCTGAATTTGACTGTTTTCACATGGTTTTCACCTAAAATTTTAATTGTCAAACTAAATCAGACTATGTTTAATCGCGATTAAAAAGGTGTGGAATAAAATTAGTTGATATGAACTAAAATTCACACCGAGACCTTGACTTCGGATGCAAAAACAGTAGTGTATTTTTTTCTTTTCTTTTGCATATATCTCGAAAACGGTGAGTCCTATCGCCAAAATAATGAAAATTTGGCCCCCCTTTATAGAACCCATGAACCCCTATGACTCAACATGTAGGCACCAAAAAAAAAAGTACCAAAAAAAAAGGTACCAAAAAAAAAAGGTACCAAAAAAAAGGTACCTACATTCCATATAAAACACGTTGAAGCTGCCCCCTCCCTGCGCTCCTCCCTGCGCCCCTCCAGCTCTAAAAGATATTTGACCCGGTAACGACAGCGATGTCGGTGAACAAAATATGACAAGCCTGTCACTTCATAGTGATTTCGTTAGTTCCAATTAAAGCCACCGGGTCAAATATACTACAGGCACTATACCACGCGGAGTCACGATTGTCAAACTCGATTTTAGTTGTGTCAAAATTGTTATTAAATTTAGAGGTTTTTTTGTCAGAATAGCTCTAAGATTCTCATAGCAAAAAGTAAGGAATTTTAGTGATAGTTTAGTTAGTTTAGTTCGGTGTACAACAGAATCGGCACCAATGTCAATCTGCCTAGCCTTTTCCCAACTATGTTGGGATCGGCTTGCAGTCTAACCGGATGCAGCTGAATACCAGTATTTTACATGGAGCGAATGCCTATCTGACCTCCACAACCCAGTGACTGGGTAATACGATACCCCTTGGTAAGACTGGTTGTCAGACTTTCGGGCTTCTGACGACCCGTAACGACTGTCAAAGATCCACGAAAGACAGCTGGGACCAACGGCTTAACGTGCTTATCGAGGCATGGAGGAGTCTATTAAAGATAAATGGATGATGATGGTGATGTTTCTAAATAGAGTCAAAGAACTCTATTACCATTCTTACATTCAAATGTAAGAATCCATACACTACTATTACACTTCACACACACACACACACACACACACACGCACACACACAACCCCGCACACACTTTGAAATGCTTGCTTAGATGGTTCTACTCGTAACATGTCATCCTGTTGTTTCTGATGCATGTAATCAGTGTTGCTATAAATTGTAAATCCATAATTGGCTGTAAGATTGGTTTTATCTATTTAAGTAAAATTGTTAAAGAGCTGTGGATTTTGTAATAAATAAATAAATAAAGATGGTCACCCATCCACGGACCAACCCCGGCAAGCGTAGCTTAACCTGATTGATCAACCCGTGCGGCTGTTATTACTTAGCCGCGAGCTCCTCGAGAGATACACAATACGAGTATGTATGCTATGATATAGATGTAGTTATACAAAATTTAGTAAGTAAACTCGCTACAAAATAATAGGTCCCTTTGGACAGCCCGTATCGTTTCATATGCCAAAGAGAGACAAACATAGCGGGACAAAGAGGGACACCCTCATGTCAAATCGGACTTCTTAGATTGACCAAACTTTAATGTACAATATTATTTTCTAAATCGAAATCATAAAATATCGAGTCTTTCAGTCAGTTCACATTTAGATTATCTACCTAAATTAAGTAAGTAACTAAGCGAATTTTGACCTAGATACAACTTTATAGTATTCAGGAAATATTAGGCATTCCCTAGGGCCAGCAAAAATTTAATCTAGGTAGTGAATCTAGATGAACCCAAGTCCAAACAGCGACCTCGTCAGATATCGTGTCGTCAAACGCACCGGTTAAAAGAAAGTAAGAAAGAAAATGCGTTTATTGGCATTACAGCAAAAAAAAACCGGCCAAGTGCGTGTCGGACCACGCACAATGCAGGGTTCCGCAGTTAGGTACATTGTAGTGTTCCCATGCATCGATATACGTCACTGTTAATTTTTCAACTGCAAATGTAAGTTTGTAATCACAAAAAAAAACGTTTTTATGTGATAAAACTACAAATTAACGCTTTTCGGACTTTTTCCTTTACTTGTGCTGTGAGACCTTGCTTCTTACCTTTCATGATTCTAGGTCAACGTGAAGTACAACGGGTTTTAATTTATTTGCGTGTAGGTACCAAAATACGTTGCGTTTTATTGCGTTGACTTAGAAGCTTGATTTTTTAGAGCTCCAAGTGACCGTAGATTTACGTATTTGATATTAATTTCAATTTGATACCTACACGCGTTCCTGAGAAAAAGGGTCTTGACAGTCTGACAGACAGACGGACAACGAAGTGATCCTATAAAGATTCCGTTTTTTCCTTTTGAGGTACGGAACCCTAAAAAATACCTTAAAATCATAAAAAACAGAAAACAATGCTTATAATGGAAAAAGCGCGGGAAACTTCGTACTTGACGGACGCCTTTTTTTGAGATAATTTTTATAAATTTAAAAAACCCTAAATATAAGATCAGTAGTCGTAGTTTTAGTGTTCCATTTTCTTTTACTTTTAGTTTAATTTTAGTGTAGAATATTTTCATCGGTAGTGGTAAGTGTTTTTTTAGTTATTTAAACGAATAGGTATGAAAGACCCGCCGGATCCGGGGGATTTGATTCCCCCGGCTGGCAATTTTGTTACCATCATCTCAAATGAATCGGGCATGGATACCGATGGGTCGACTTCAGCTCGTCATTTAAAACGGAGTCGTGTGCATGTGTGCAAGCACTGCAATAAGCGTCGCCGTACCCGAAAAAACCACGGTTCCGCGTCTTCGGGTTGTGGTTGCATGGCAGAACTTACTGCATCAGAACCCAACTGCCCTGAAGTAATGGCCACTAAAGAAATACCTTGTACTAGTAACAAAATGCCCGATATCCCTGCTCCATCAGTTGTTTCCACTCAGATAGGTCGGAAAACATACGACAAAACGGACAGCGCGCCTTTTGTCATTCATGTACAAAAAAATATTATTTCACCAGACGATGGATCGACACTGCACCCAATCACTTTTGGCAAGTTCCTAAAACACAATGCCTTCCAAAACATAATCAACGGGAGTGTCAAAAAAATCGGACGCAATAAAATTTCTTTATCGTTTTCGAATTTTCTGGACGCAAATTCCTTTATTACACATAATAGTCTTGAAACATATAATTACAAAGCTTTTATACCTACTTTTAATGTTACCAGAATGGGTTTAGTGCGTGGTGTTCCTGCGGAATGGTCTCCGGAGGAGGTTATTGATAACATAACAGTACCTATAGGTTGCGGGCCAATCTTAAAAGTCAGACGCCTCAATTTTAAAACCACTGTTGATGGTACAACAATTTGGAAACCATCCCAATCCATAGTTGTTACATTTGATGGGCAGGTTCTACCAAAGAGAATTTTTATGTGCTATAATGCATTACCTGTAGATTTATATATTTTCCCTACTGTACAGTGTTTTAATTGCTGTCGTTTTGGCCACACTAAAATTCAGTGTAGGTCCAAGGCTCGTTGTTATAAATGTGGCCAAGGCCACACTGGGGACAGTTGTGAAAGAGAACAAGAAAGTGCATCTTGTTGCCTTTGCTCTGGTTTTCACTATGCCACGAATAAGTCTTGCCCAGAATTTTCTAGGCAAAAATTAATTAAAACATACATGGCACAAAGTTCAGTATCTTATGCTGAAGCGGAAAAACTTTATCCACCAGTAACTAAATCATATGCTGATACACTTTTATCTTCTCCTTCCAAAAACTTTGCACATACCCCATCAATCTCTTCACCTAATAGAATGCCTGCTTCAAGTAGCTATAAAAAGACTGTCTTCCTCAAACCACGCTCCCCTCCCAAATCTGTACAAGGATATAATAAAGAGGCTCACAATGCCATTATTAAAGATTATGACATTCCCCAACCATCAAATGGTTGTGCTCTTTCTAATAATAATGAAAAAAACGACACAAATTTTTCCATAAACGATTTTCTTTCTGCATTACACAATCTTCTTTCTCAGTTCAACATTTCACCGTCCAACGTTGCCCCGCCTTTCAATGTATCTCAATCCATTCATAATGGACAACACATCCAAAATAATCCAGTGGAACTGCCGCAGTCTAGTAAACAAAAATAGTGATGTTATATATCTTTTAAACAAATATGAGCCATTTGTCTTTGCCTTTGCAGAGACTTGGCTCAAATCTAATCATATTTTTAAAATCAACGGTTATTTAACCATTAGAGAGGATAGATCTGATGGGTATGGTGGAGTAGCTATACTCATCAAGAATTCTATACCTTTTTCTATCATTACATTACCTCCTCATAGTGAGGAAATCTCAATTGTAGCTATTAAAGTGCATCACACTTGTCTTGTTTCTATTTACATTCCTCACCCTTCCTCTTCTGTCCTTCAAGAGATGAATAATCTCTTTTCTTCTCTTCCAAAGCCTTTCTTAATATTGGGGGACTTTAATTGCCATCACCAATCATGGGGTTGTTCAACTTCTAATTGTTATGGTGATGAATTACTTGATATAATAGACTTACATAACTTATGCATCTTGAACTCGGGAGCTGCCACACGTCGCTCAGATCCCACTCAGAACCAAAGTGCAATTGACCTTTCTATCTGTTCTCCAAACTTAGCCTCTTCATTAACTTGGCATACTTTAACCTCTACTTATGGCAGTGATCATTTTCCAATAGTTATTTCTTATCCTCTTTCAAAACCAAATGCACCATTAAGGAGGTCAAACTTAAAACATAAACTACCTAATAGAAATAATAATGACTGGGACAAATTTAGGAACATTGTTGACAGTAAGCTTTGTTCTTTGCCTGTTATCTCTGATGGCAATGAAAATAGTTGTGCTGAAGCTTTAGCACTTATGTTAATCGCAGCGGCAGATGAAGTTTTTCCTGAAAAAAATAACAATATTAGTACAATTCCTTCGCCTCCATGGTGGGATTCAGAGTGCACTGAATTGGTTAAAAAACGTAAAGAGGCTGAATACAATTATAACCTTGATATGTCTGATATTAATTTTGAAATCGTCACCAACTTAATTAATGAAACTTGTAAACTTTTTAAGAAGAAAAAATTTGAGTCTTGGCGTAATTTTTGCTCATCAATTTCTCCAAATACTCACCCTACCACTGTCTGGCGCAATATTCGTAGATTTAGGTCCATTTATAACAACCCTTGTCCCATCCCTGATTCTTTAGCCAGTGATTTTTTAGATAAATTAGCACCGCCATGGGTACCGGATGAGGTTATTAACCTTAGCCTGCCTCTCGTATCCAATATCCAAGATACTCATACGACACTAAATCTTCCATTCACTCTCACTGAATTAAAAGGTGTTATTCATAAAACTAAGGATTCTGCACCGGGCATTGATGGCATCCCGTATTCCTTTTTTGCTAATATAAATGATGACGTCCTCATTTATTATTTAATGCTTATTAATTCTATCATGAATTCAGGAAACATCCCTGTTGAATGGAAACGTCAAATGGTGTTGCCATTCCTTAAACCAAATAAAACCCCATCTGATGTTTCTTCATACCGTCCCATAGTCTTGTCATCAATCCTGATGAAATTAGCGGAGCACTTAGTTAAAAATCGCCTAGAATGGTATGTGGAAAGTAACAGTCTTTTGGCAGAATCACAATATGGTTTTAGAAAAGGTAAAAGTACAACTGATTGTTTAAGTATTTTAACATCGGATATTCGATTATCCTTCTCTAATAACCATTCCACCATTGCAGTTTTCCTTGATATTAATGCAGCTTATGATAATGTTGTATTATCAGTTTTACTAAATAAATTAAAAGCCTTGCAGGTTCCATTGATTTTGTCGAATTTTATTATTAATATCCTGACTGAACGCTCTGTTAACATGATAATAGGAGATCACGAGGTATCTCATCTGGTATGGAGGGGTCTGCCACAGGGTTCTGTGCTCAGTCCCCTTTTATACAATATTTACACTTTTGATCTAGACTCGTCTTTAATTACTAACCATGTTAAAGTTCTTCAATATGCCGATGACTTATTATTATATTCTTCAAGCCAATCTGTTGAACAAGCTCGCTGTGCCATCAATTCTGCTTTATCTAATTTGGAGTTATGGTTACATCTAAACGGTTTGGATTTATCCACGTCTAAAAGCGCGGCTGTTTTATTCACCCGGAAGAGAAATATTCCCTTAGTAAACCTCTTTTATAAGGATATACCTATTCCAGTTGTAGATAAATTCAGATATCTAGGTATAATACTTGATTGTAAATTAAGTAGTGTTCCTCATTGTGATTATATTGTCAACAAATGTGAAAATTACCTAAACATCCTTAGATGCCTCTCTGGTGTGTGGTGGGGTGCACATCCGTTTTCGTTGAAACTTATTTACAACGCAATTATCAGAAGCACTCTGGATTATGGATTGTTCGTTTTAGAACCTGGTAGTATCATGGCTTTTAAAAAATTGGATCGTATTCAGTCTAAAGCATTACGCATTATTTCGGGTGCCATGAAGTCTAGTCCTATTAATGCTCTCCAAGTTGAATGTGGGGAAGCTCCTTTACATCTTAGAAGACAATTCTTATCAGACAAATATTTGTTCCGGATTCTTCAGTTCTCAACTCATCCTCTCATTCCTAAACTAGACTCTTTAGTGTTGCAGATTGAATCTTCAGATTACTGGTCCCATAAACGTGCTCCTTGTTTAGTTATAAGCTATAAAAAATTCCTTTCACTTTCTTCTCCTATTCACCGTTCCAATAAACTTCCCATATTTAACTGTAGATATGAGAGTTTACAATTCAGCCCCATCATTAAATTTAACTGTGTACGTAGTAAATTAGATCCCGATTGTCCTAAAAGTTTTAACAATTTCCTTGCTGATCACTTAGAATATCACCATATATTTACGGATGCTGCCAAGCGTTCTCCGATGGGTTGTGTTGGGATAGGTACTTACCATTCTCAATACAACATCGTACAAAAAATAAAACTGCCTCCGGAGACTTCGGTTTTTACGGGGGAATGTTTCGGTATTTTAAAAGCCATCGAATATACTCGTGTTTTTAAGCTCAAAAAAACTATAATTTTTACAGATTCCCAAAGTGCTCTTCTAGCCATCAACAAATTCCCTTTCGAACACAAATCGCAGTTGCTAATCATTTATTTAATAAGAGAATTTGCGTTCAGAACCATCTCTGAAGGTAATACTTTGGAATTTGCGTGGATTCCGGCTCATGCTGGAATCCATGGCAATGAAGTGGCTAATACACTCGCCGGTGATGCGGTGCAGTGTGGGGACTTAGCTCCTTATACAAATTTCAGCACTGATCTTATGATCCTACCAAAGACTTTTCTTTGGGACATCTGGAAGGTAGCTTGGGATATCGGAAGCAAGTCAAAGGGTCGTTATTTTTCATTAATTCAACCCGATGTTCCGGAAAAACCGTGGTTTGGCAGGGCAAAGTTTGGCAAGATGGAGACCTCTGTATTAATACGGATGAGACTGGGTCATGTTTGTTCTCCAGCCCATCTTGCCAAACTTCATATCATCGACGACCCCATGTGCTTGTGTGGCACAGACGTAGGCGACCTAAACCACATTTTTTTCTCCTGTCCTTTATATGACCGTTCTTCTTTTCTTAGTAACCTCTTGTCCCTCAGTACTCCTTTTCCTACCTCAATAATTTCTTTACTTTGTACAAATAGCTTCCCTGTATATAAATGTATAGTCTCATTCATTATTTTAAATAATATTAAGTTGTAAATTTTCGTCATTGTAATTTGATCATTATCATTATTCTATCACCTTTATTATACTGATCCTATATATCCATCCTATCCTAAATCCCGTTTGGAAATCATTATAATATTTTCGTTTCCCTACCTTGACCTGTGAACTAAACGTGACATTGGCTGAATGCACAAACCGTGCGAAGCCAGAAAAAAAAAAAAAAAAAAAAATGCTTATAATGCCACAAGGGCCACGAGCGGTACCATAGACATAAGTATTAGTACATTTTGATACAAGTGGAGAATTTTTATTATTGCATTCGAGACAGAATTAACACCCGAGCCGTAGGCGAGGTTGTTTTTGAGCCGAGAACTGCAATAACAAATGTCCACGTGTATCAAACGACGTTTTTCAATACACTTTTGAAGAAATAAAATAAAATAACGAAAAGTATTTTCGTCATAAATGATTAGCAAACTATGATTTAAATTTTCTTTTTTTCCGCGCTTTGCTTTCGCCATGTTGAAGGAGAAGCAAAGGTATATAGCCAATAAACAGCCTAATATGAAAAATAGAAAATTCTAATATTTTTGAGTTTAGAAACCAAATAAATGTTAATTTGTTCATAAACGTTTTTTTATTGTAATAATCATGGTTTTTGATGATAATTTAATTATAAACATTACTTAAGTATTCAAAAATATTAACGCCGTAAAGACGCATATCTCTTTGCCGAGATTTAAAAAAAAACATTCACCTCCGAATAGAGGCATTGAATCAATTTGGACTAAGTATAGGTATAAGTTATCTGTGGCAATTTTTATTCCCGCACATATGTTGGAAAATGAAAAATCGCACACGTGTGAAATATATTGCATTGTGAACCTAATCATAGTGCGATATGAACCAGTTTTCGAGGAAGTGTATTGAAAAAAATTTTATGGGCGGTACAGTGCGCATGCGGCTTTGGTAACGACACAGATGAGTGCGATTGACTGACCTATATAAGTACTATGGACAAAACTTAAGCATGCTCACTTAAGAACACACCCCCTCATACACAAACACACCCCCACATACACATACACACGCACACATATAAATCTCGCACACACTCGTATAAATTGATCGCGTATTTTCCTTGTTTTGTTTCTTTATACATATACCTATTTGTACTCGTAAGTTTCTAATGTAAGGGAAGAGCGGAGCCTTCAACTACAGGCATATTATATGCCTAAATGGAGACTCCTCGACAGGCATTGTAAGCCAAATATGCTATATGAAATAAATTTATTATTATTATTAAGAAAATATTCCTACGAGAGCGCAGCTAGTGACAAACGAACATTGTGCGATAGAGTCGTGAGCCGTGCAATGCGATTATCGCCTTTGAGGTGATCATGCGGAACTTTGGCCCATAGTACCTACGCTTGAGGCACTTGGTTAACAATGTCGATGGCGACGGTACTGTAGTACAATTGGTTTCGTAATCCAACTTCCTAACTAATATTATTAGAAATGCGAAAATAAGTTTCTATAGTTTTTATAGCTAATCTCTGGAACTACCAGTCGGATTTGAAAAAATATTTTTGCATTCGAAAGCCCAGTTCTTAGAGAACTGGGCTTTCGCAAAAATATTTTTCAAGACTTTAGTCATATTTAACATCACGCTAGGACCTAGGACATATAGGTGCCGAGCAAAAAGAAAAAAAGTCAGAAAGAATGCTAAGCGAAACCGAAGTAATAGCGCGGGCGGGCGATGCGATGCGACGGGGTGGGTTGGGGAGCAAGAAATTTCGGACAAAGTCGCGGGCGGAAGCTAGTAATAAAAAATAACACTTAGAGTTTTAAAAAAAGAATAAGTAAAAAAAATATTGAGGTGATGATATTACTAACATTGTAGTATAGACACTTTGTGAGTCAGCCAATCGCTACTCATCTGTGTCGTTACCAAAGCCGCATGCGCACTGTACCGGTGCGTTTGTCGACACCGACACCTAACAAGGTCGTTGTTTGAACTTGGTTGTTGTTGGAACTATTTGTTTCACTATAACTAAATTAGATTTTTGCTGGCCCGAGGTAGGTAATTTAACTAATACTTCCTAAATAATAACAGCCGCACGGGTCGATCCATCAGGTTAAGCTACGCTTGCCGCGATTGTTCCGTGGATGGGTGACCATCTTTACATACCGAGACTCTTCTGTGTCTCAGAAAGCACATTAAGACATTTGGACCCAGCTGTTTTTCGTGGATCTTTGACAGTCGTTACGGGTCGTCAGAAGCCCGAAAGTCTGACAAACAGTCTTACCAAGGGGTATCGTATTACCCAGTAACTGGGTTGTGGAGGTCAGATAGGCAGTCGCTCCATATAAAATTCCGATATTCAGCTGCATCCGGTTAGACTGGACCGACCCCAACATAGTTGGGAAAAGGCTAGGCAGATTGATTGACTTTCTAAAAAATACGATATCGATGTATCGTGGTAAAATTTGCTTAGGATTTCAAATTACTTACTTACCTACATAACTTAGGTAAGTAATCCAAATGTGAACTAACTGAAATATTTATGATATTTTATGATTTCGATTAAGAAATTACTGCCCATTACTTTTTGTATAATTAGCTACAAATTATCTTACATTTGTGTACTTACCTATATTATTTACACAATTTAACATCACGCGAGGACGTAGCAAGATGTTAAATAGCCTTACTCAAGAAATGGGCTATCAAACGC
This sequence comes from Cosmia pyralina, assembly GCA_946251885.1. Lineage (NCBI taxonomy): Eukaryota > Metazoa > Arthropoda > Insecta > Lepidoptera > Noctuidae > Cosmia > Cosmia pyralina. The sequence continues at coordinate 23,955,785 of OX276346.1, forward strand.
AAAAAGAATTTTTCAAATCCGCCTGGTAGTTCCAGAGATTAGCGCGTTCAAACAAACAAACTCTTCAGGTTTATTATTACTACTAACTTCTGCCCGCGACTTCGTCCGCGTGAAATTTCTGGTTTCCCCGACCCACCCCGTCGCATCGCATCGCCTGACCGCGCTATTACTTCGTTTTCGCTTAGCGTTCTTTCCTACTTTTTTACTTTTTGCTCGGCTCCTAAAGGTCTTAGTGCGATGGCCTTCCTCAAGAACTGGGCTATCTAATAAAAAATATTTTTTCAAATCCGACCGGTGGTTCCAGAGATTAGCGCGTTCAAACAAACAAATTCTTCAGCTTTATTATTAGTAATACAGATATAGATTGTATTTGTTTAATAATTTAAATATTCAAGTTCGTATATCACGGAAGTTAGATAAAATGACAACAATTATGGCAAAAAATCTATCGACTCTATGCTGAGTGACCTTGAAGCTCTATTCTACTTTCTACCACAGTCATCATACAGTCGACCGACGAGAGCCCGTGCTGCTTACGTAGTTCGCCGAACTTCGTATGCAGCTCGGGCTTCTTCGGACGTCTGTATGATGTATAGACTGTGTTTCTACTGTAATAATTATTATAAACGCATACGTTTGTGAGGACGGATGGATGGATGTTTGTTACTCTTTCACGCAAAAACTACTCAACGGATTTTGACGAAATTTGGTAGATACATAGTTTATAATCTGGATTAACACATAGAATACTTTTTATTACGATTTTCCTACGGGTTCGAGACTTATGCGGATGAAACTGCGGGGCGCTGCTAGTCTTCTATAAACGGCTGAATAAAGTTATTGTTTTCGACAAGGTTTTTCATGAAAATCAGTTTTGAAACAATGACACGAATATAGGTGTTATTTATTTCTAGTTTATAGTACGACTGCCTCGTTGGTCTAGTGGTTACAAGCGCTACTGCTGAGCATGAGGTGCTGGGTTCTGTTCCCGGGTCGGGCAAAGTGTTATTGGGGTTTTCCATATAATATTTCTCAGTAGCAGCCTGTAGTCTGGATTAGTGCCCGGTTGACGGTTGATGGCAATAGGCTCGCCCCCTATTACATGGGCCTTAAACATAACTGGAGGAATGTGGGTGTACTACACGTCTCTGCCGAACCCTTCGGGAAATACAAGCGTGATGTTATGTTTGTATTAGGAAACAAAACAGAGGAGTTTACGTATAATTTTACATCCGGCGTGCTTTAAACTAGCTAAGGTTTATAATTTTACTAGCTGCGCCCCGCGGTGTTACCCGCGGTTTATGAAATACACTAAAACGTGTATTATTTAATCGGTGAGAAAAGTATTCACAAAAAAATTGCTCATCCCACGGGAACACTACATTTTTTCAGGATGTAAAGTAGCCTATGTGTGCTATGTGTTTATCCAGAGTGTCAGCTACTTCCACACCAAATTTCATCAAAATCGGTCGAGGCGTTTGAGTTTGAAAGAGTAACTAATATATTTGAATTTCTTGCTCATCCCACGGGAGCACTACATTTTTTCGGGATAAGAAGTAGCCTATGTGTTAATCCAGGGTATAAGCTGTCTACATACCAAATTTCATCCAAATCGATCTAGCCGTTTGGGCGTGAAGAAGTAACAAACATACACACACACACACACTCACAAACTTTCGCCTTTATAATATTAGTGTGATTAATTAAAGCAAATAATTTTTTTCTTAAATTTACTTCAAAAAAGTAAAAACCGACTTCAAAAACTTAAAACGAATAAAATAACTTTCATAAAAAACTTAACAGCTTCTGAAATCGGTGCCAAGCTAAGGTGCATTGAAGAATTGAAGACTCCGGCTTCAGAATCTAAATTAAAAAAAAATTAAAATCAAAATATTATACAAGTATTTTTGCTTTATTAATAGTAAAAAATTACTTAGATAAGACGCATTAAAGTAGGCGAGTGGGGGCTCGCTACGTCACAACTATAACAAACTACGTATACAATCTAGCAAGGAGTGACGTCATACCATATTTTAACTCAATGTATCGCCGTAATCTTTTGATTACGTAAAAAGAGAAAAAATACGTGTCCAATATTTTTTAATAACCAACATGATGGACAAAAAAGATATTCTAGTCATCATCCCTATTACAAGGAAGTCATGGAGGGAAGGAGCCATCTGCCCAGCAGTAGTAAACCAATTATTTACTATCTAAATTCGTGAAATGTTTTGTTTTATAAATAGCAGCTAGAACACAACAGTTCGGTGCTCAATCAATTATCTGGGTGTCAAGGTTGATGTCTAGACATTAGCATTTCATAAGAGATCGAGTGATGTAATTTATGTATGTAGTTAAATTATACATTTAAAACCTCCGACATAAACAAAAACATCTAAAAAGTTAAAAAAAATCTGTATTGGCCCTTTAAATTTAATATAAGTTATCATAATATAAAAAAAAAAAAAAAAAAATAAAATAAAAAAAAACTACTACTATACTACTACTACTGCTACAAAAACTACTATAAAAATACTACTAATAATAATACTACTAAATACTACTAATGTTACTGCTATAAAAATATCTGCCACGGCTTCAATGGGAGGTAGTATTGTGTACAGATTACAATAGTGAATAAATTTCGTACTCCGGGGAATAGTTAAAATCAATTTGAGAAAATAAAGTAGGTAATTTAATAAACATTTACTTTATTCTACATAACGTGGTTCACAAACTACGCGCGATGTGTCGCTTCGTCAATGAAAACAATTGCTACCTCTTTCTAACTGTTCTCTGAATGAACACTAATTACTACGGGATGGTTTCATACAAATAAATTAAATACGCACATTTTTTTGCATGAAAAAATTTATGACATAAGATCAACGACAATGACAACAACACAACACGTGTAGTCGCTTCGTTTATAAGTTTATGCCCAGGCTGTATTCATCAACAGGATAGCCCGGTTAAGCAGCGGGCAAACCTCCTAGAAAGACCTGCGAGCTGTCATTAAAAAAAAACCGGCCAAGTTCGTGTCGGACCACGCACAGTGAAGGGTTCCGTAGTTGGGATGAATTTATCCCAAGAACAAACTTAACATTGGAGTTGAAAAACATGTTCTCCCATACATCCTAACTGTAAATGTAAGTTTGTACTCACATTATTGAGAGATTTACCACGTTATTTTAAGACCACAGACTTCTTATAGGTTTTCATGTAATCTACAGGTAAAGAACTGTATTTGTATTTTTTTCAAAATGTTAGGGCCAGTACTTCGAAACTACTGGCCCTAACATTTTGAAAAAAATACAAAAACAGTTATGGGGGGAATCGTCAATTTTCGTCTATTTTCTTAAATAACATTAATAAAATTTATTTTAAAATTATAAAAAAAAAAATATTTGAGACCCTCATAGTAAGACCTTTCATTTAATATACCTATCACACGGTGTAGTTAGCAAAACTTTTTTTTTTAATTATCTTATTTGCCCCTCAAAAGTGACCTCTATATTCAAAATTCATTTATTTACTTTTCCCGTCCGTATTTGGGTCACAAAAGTTCATATGTGTACCAAATTTCAACTTAATCGGTCCATTCGATTCGGAGCAAATTGGCTGTGACAGACGGACAGACGTACAGACAGCCTAGACACACGAGTGATCCTATAAGTGTTCCGTTTTTCCTTTTGAGATACGGAACCCTAAAAGCAGAGTGGACATAAGTACTCTGTTCTGTAGGGCACATCATTTGATTGAGTTGAGAGCCGTCAATGACTATTTTGCACGAATTATCATCAGTCCCAATATTTTGTCATGCACTCACGTATAAAAACTTACGTATAAAGTTCATTGACTTTACTATTATGACATTATAATAGATAATATGACATATACATACACACAAAAACACACATGAAGTAGTGCACACTGTACGGCTATCCAACAATCAGATGTTCTATACGAAATTTTGCCGATTTCGCTGATTTGCGTGATTTTACAGACGTAATTTTACAGTTAAAATACTGTATTTCTATAAGTTTTAATGCACAACATGAAATATCATTTCAAATATATGATCTAATGAATGAGCTACTTTTTTTTATAATTTAAGGTTATTTTAAAAGATTTTTAATGCCAAATGTTTTTAATTTTTCGCAAAATTTCGTGTACGGCCTCATTTTAGAATAACGTCGAAGCAAATTGCAAATAAATTAGAAAACAGTACCTAGAAACAATGTTGGTACCTAACATTGTTTCTGTCTAACATTTTTTGTATCGGCGCTGTGGTCTAAAATTGATCAAAATCTGACCTCTCGTTTATAATAAAGCAATAATGATAAAATGTTTTGAAGCAACTTTTTAATTAATTTGTGAATGCTGCTCTAGCATTATGTATGTCAGGGTTCATTTAGCACAGAAGACTTGAAAAATGGAGCGAAATGAGTTCTTTATGTGGTCGTTTCTATGCATGCAGATTTGATATTGCATAGTAAATGTTGGTAAATGTCTACACTCATATCGTAAAGTTCTGTTTATGAATTCAAAAATAGCACCATAATGACAGACTTTATGCATGAACAACTGAAATAAAATTAAAAAGTTTGAAACTTATACATATACCTACTATAAAATAACTTTTTTTTTAGTAAAGTACACTTCAGCACCCTAATTGCGTAACACATTATCAATCGGAGTCGGTTTCATTTTGACAGTTCAACAACATTCATTGCGTTATTTACGTTGTCGAGCAGACAAATTTTTCGAACATATGAAGCAATGGATCAGCAATTTGTTTCAAAATGAAACCAACTTCGATCGATAATGTGTTACGCCTGCGGGGGCCCTGGCACGGGCAGCTGAAGGAACATGGGTGGGTTTTAGTCAGTAAAAGTCTGACACGCCCTCCCGCCTCTGCCCAGAGCGGGAGAAGTCATTTGATGATTTCCCATCCACAAAAAAAAAAAAAAAAAAAAAAAAAAGGGTGCTGATCGACCAAGGAGTTTACAATTCGATTTTTTATCATTGTATATGGGGACCGCGCTATAGGCGCATGCGCGATTGACCGATGATAGCTCCGTAACATAGTAACGTAATCCACGTCACGATAGTTCTCTTTCCCTTTTTCGTATCTCTTTATAGTCTGTGATGGTTTCGGAGCCATTATTGTGTTTGTTTACTTTTTGCTAACTTTGTTTTTTTTATTTATAAATAAGTAACTACCTATTGCATGAGTGTAGATAAAGTAGTGTATGAAACTGCACATAACTAAGTATTAAAACACTCGTGTGATACCATTAACAACCGAACCGCATCACTTGTGTTTTAATACCCCTCATTTGTAACAGTATCTTAAACTACTATTAATGGAATAGGTTTGGATCCAATAAAAACATCCAGCAAAATCAGTTGCCAAAATATGTCGAAGATATTGTTACCTACGTAACATCAATCTGCAATCTGCCTAGCCTTTTCCCAACTATGTTGAGGCGGCCTCCAGTCTAACCGGATACAGCTGAATACCAGTGTTTTACATGGAGCGACTTGCCTATATGACCTCCACAACCCAGTTAGGTACTGGGTAACACGATACCCCTTGGTAAGACTGGTTGAAGGACTTTCGGGATTCTGAGCACGAAAGATCTACGAAACGAATGACAGCCGGGACCAATGTCTTAAAACGTGCTTTCCGAGGCACGCTTCCTGATATGTATAGTAAACTCACGCAAATAAGTGATAGTCCTAATTTCGTGATAGTCCGTTTCGTTAAGTTTTAACAAAGGTTTCGATTATTAGCTATATGTTTTAAAATAGTAGTCCTAAGTAAGTTTACTATCCTAGTTACTTATTGTAAAAGAAAGACTGCTCTATTTTCCTAATTGAAATAAAAAAGAAGATTTTACTAAAGTATCGAAGTTTTATTACATATTTTGTTTTATCACGAAATTGGATGAGTTCACCCTAGGTAAAGACGGTCACCCATCGACGGAGCAACCTCAACAAGCGTAGACGAGTCCCTACGATTAATACTGTATCTATTATTTTTCATCATAGTAATATTGCCGTATTAAATATGTAAAATGTAAAGTAAATATGCCATAAGAGGAGCTCGTGGCTAAGTAATAACAGCCGCACGGGTCGATCCATCAGGTTAAGCTACGCTTGCCGGGGTTGATCAGTGGATGGGTGACCATTCTTTACATATCGAGACTCCTCCGTGCCTCGGAAAGCACGTTAAGCCGTTGGTCCCGGCTGTCATTCGTGGATCTTTGACAGTCGTTACGGGTCGTCAGAAGCCCGAAAGTCTGACAACCAGTCTTACCAAGGGGTATCGTATTACCCAGTAACTGGGTTGTGGAGGTCAGATAGGCAGTCGCTCCATGTAAAATACTGGTATTCAGCTGCATCCGGTTAGACTGGAAGCCGACCCCAACATAGTTGGGAAAAGGCTAAGCAGATGATGATGAGTAATATTGCCGTATTACGTAGGTAAGGTAAGAGCAATACAAATCCTAAAAGATTTTTTTTTCACTATCGTCAATTGTTTTAGTATTCGGCTGAAAAAGATGTAGATTTCATAATTTTTTTCAGACAATATAACATGTTATTTAACTACTTATAAACAGGTTCAAAAAACTTAAAAATTACTACAACGTCGCCTTAAGGGGTCATTGTACTCTTCATTAGAACAACTTTTCTATGGGAACAAATCTGAAATCGCGAAAAAAGAATCAGCTGTTTCCTACATTTTGACGACACTCTCGTTTTACGTGATTATTATTTCTTACATTGAATTTCAATGTCAGAGGTAAATAATGAAACCTCCAAATAATCTAGATGACGAGAATGTTTTTTTTTTCCTATATTGTTAAGGTCTAACCCAGGGCCGATGCCGATATAGGCATTCCGTGTGCAGAATCTATTAACAAAAAACTTGAGTTGATTGTCGCGTTGGTCGCAATCGCTATATTACTGAGCATGGGGTCATGAGTTCGATCTCAAGATCGCGTAAATATAAAGGCGGATGCAACGCAGATTGTAGCTGTTCTGGTCCGTATGAATAAAGTATTACAAACACGACCACAGACATTTGAAAACTGTCTGCAATGTGATCGGATCCGAGACATTGTTTTAACAAAAATGACTGCAATACAGCTTACTCGCTCTTTCTACACTGCAGGTGCAGATTGCTGACTAGTGTCTGTACTATGATCGCGTTCGGAATGGCAAAGTCGCACGAATGCGGCGACTTACCTTCCCAAAACATTACATTCTTTTGTGCCTAAACGGACCCTGGCAGTCGCCGGCCGCTACAACAGCACCGCTCGCTTCGTTCGCTCGGCTCATGCCTTGTGTGATCATAGTTCTAACCAAACCTAACCTACCTTTCAGCCTACAACCTAAGTTTAACCAACTGCGACTGGCCACACCTAGTTATAGCCGGCTACAAATAGGTGTAGCCGCACTTCGGATTTTAGCCGTAACATATTTGGTCATTCTGCGATTTAGACATTCTGAGATTTGGACATTCTGCGAATTGGACATTCTGCGAATTGGTCATTTTACGAATTGGACAGTTTGCGACCGCTGGACAATATGCCAATTGGACATTCTACGCCTAAAGGTATTATACTACTATAAAGATTACTGTATTGAAACTAGATTCGGACGAACTAATAAGTGATTCGCAACATAATGCAACACAGACTAAATGCGGCTGCACTACAAACTGCTGGCTGTGTTGCAGCTGGATTCGGTCGGACTATTACTGCTTTAAATGCAAGATAATGCAGTACAGACTAGGTGTCTGTGTTGCATCCGTCTTTGTATTTACGCCTCCAGGTCAGTATTAAGTCTTCCACTAAACTAATAATAAAGCTGAAGAGTTCGGCTTCTTAACATCACGCTAGAACCATTAGGAACCGAGCAAAAAGAAAAAAAGTCAAAAAGAACGCCAAGCGAAAACGAAGTCTAGGTAACCGCGTAACGTAGGTGACAATAAGGTGTATCGACTTTCTATAAGTAGGTAATTATAAGTAAGTATACCCAGAGTATACCTCTGCCTACCTATGGGGAAAACCGGCGTGATGTTTATTTATTTATTTATTTATATCCTCACTTACAATTATTTTTACAGGAATAACCCAATGCAATAGTGAAGCAAACTTAAAAACTTACTAAAACTTATTACATATAATGTTATCCTTGTGAATTCACTCAGTGTACACGCAAAAACGTCTATCTCCTCTGCTACAAGGTTAAGGGTGCGAAGCGCTCGTCAGGGGCGCCTCATATAACAGATTAGTGCGGCCACGAGGTAAAGCCAACAGCTGAGGTCGCCGCCGCCGTCGCCGCCACACATATCTGTCGGGCACACTCAGACACACCAACCCTAATATGTCGGCGTTATGTATCTTGCATCTAATTACTTTAAATAAATAAAAGACAAGTGCGAACTCACGCCTAACTCTCAGCTCATTGTATCCAACCATGCCTAATATAAACAAGGTTGGATACATAAGCGGGTAAAAAGGATATACTCCATAGAGCCTCAAATATAAAAATCTAACAAATTTATTTTGTATTCGCTCCACCATGAGACTATATTTAGTCTCATGTGGGGCCCAGATGACTGCGTTGCATTCTAATTGGCTTCTCACCAAAGTGTTATATAATGCGATAACCGCCGTAATATTTGTGAAACCACGAACAGTACGCATAATAATTCCCAAATTTCTGTAGGCCTTTTTACAGCACTTGACTATGTGATCACGAATCGCTAGCCCCGCGTTAAGACTAACTCCTAAGTCCATAACCTCTGTAACCCTGATCATCGGCATCCCATCAATGCTGTAATCATGCACAATAGGACTACGTGCACGCGAGAAAGTGATGGTGACACATTTTTGGGCGTTGAATTGCAGAAGGTTTTTCTTGTTCCAAGTAACTACGCTATCTATGGCCTTCTGTAAGCGTTCACAGTCTTCCTCACCCCTCACTGCCATGGATAACTTAAGGTCGTCTACAAATAATAAACAATTTGCCTCCTTAACGACTTCGGGCAAATCGTTTACCATAATTATAAATTGCAGAGGTCCGAGGTTAGTCCCTTGGCTTACCCCCGACCACGTAAAGTACGGCTCCGACTTGTGTCCCTCGTACTCTACGTATTGCTGCCTATCCCTCATGTAACTGGCAAAGAAATGAAGTAGGTGCGGAGTGAAACCAACGGCTGCTAACTTCTTGAGCAACACGTCATTATCAACCAGGTCAAATGCTTTTTTGAAATTAAAGTAAGCAGCGTCAGCTTGCCCCCCACTGTCTACAATCGGCAACACATGAGCCATGTAACTCAGTAAGTTACTAGTGGTGCTCCTCATTGGTCTAAACCCGTGCTGTGCATCTGAGAGTTGTACGTGCCACTAAAGATTAGACTTGACACACCACGTAGTTTGTCTTTCTTAGGGCTGATTGTTCAATAGTCAGAAATTTTTATCAGAGGAATAAATATGGCGGTTTCACAGTTTTTGTATAGAAAATGTGTCAAACTGTCACATTTATTCTTCAGGTAAAAGTTATCAACCTATTGAACAATCAGCCCGCAGTAGATTAAAATTATCTTATTTCGATTATTCTGATATAAAGGTCTCTTTTGCGGTATGACGTCTGAGACGGGAAGGGACCGGGCGTCATCCCGGCGGAAAGAGCGCGGGAGGCGCGGTAGGGCGCTCGTCAAGTCTCATCTTTAGTGACACGTATTATACCAATACCAAGTCAAAGTCAAATCATTTATTCAAATAGTCATATAAAAGTCACTTTTGAACGTCAAAATTTAGAAAAAATCAATTTTAAAAAATCTATTTAGCAATACTTAGTTCCTGCAAACTACTGAACACTATACGATCCACGGGATAGCTAAATATTTGTTTTATTTACTTATTTTAAAATCTAACAACAGTCATAAAAAAATTATAAGTATGTAAAAGTGTGTAAAAAAGGAGGGGAAATAATCATAGGGCAACAAAAAAATCGCCCGCTTCACTGTCGACAGGAAAAGTGCTCGTAAGGCTGGCAACGTTGCCACGTTGTATGGCAATACAAACCTCGATTTGGTTACCTAACGTTCATTGATACTGCTAGGCAGGTACTAGGTAATTAACGGCCATACCGAGGATCCGGATCGTCTAGTCGAAATCGCTGATTTCGACAGAACCGTCTATAGCATCACCTTTTTATGAAATGCGTTTGTATTTAGTTTCCGCGTTATAAATACATACATTATGTACAATAAAGAGAACTTTTATACAATGGTTCAGTTAGTAGATATAAACATCCTAAACCATGGGTTCCCAAACAGCGAGGCGCACCACAATTGAGGGGCTAGTAACTTTCGGAGTTACGGTGGGGCGCGGCGGCTCCAGAAATAAACTGTATATTTATTAAAATATTATATCTTTTTGTTGTTTGACCATGACAGGCAAGGGCGTAGTGATTTTAGAAGAAAGTTTAGGGGGGCATTACGTATGGTAAGAGGTTGGGATTGGGAACCACTGATCTAAACAAATACCTATTTTATATAGTAAGAGAGCGAGAGAGAGAGAGATATTATTAAAATTGTTTGTTTAAATATTTGTAAAAGGTAATCACAGGAAGTAACTACTGATCCGAAAAAAAAAGTGTGCGTGTGTCAGCTCCAAACACGACAGTAGTTTACTCCTGTTTTTGTGCCGTTCCGACTTTCTATTGTTGGACGAAAACAAAGGACCATAGGGGTAGGGTTTCTTCAAAGAATCAGTGCTATACAAAAAGCAACTTGATGCGGTAAAGGCGAACGTTTTGATTTACGTTGCGCAGAAAAACGTAACAACACCTTTGAGTTAACGCTTGAATTTCACTACTCATAAAATTTCCTTACCTACCCTTACTCACCTTGTATTAAACTCGATTCTTAAAGAAGTAAACTCCAAAAATTTACTACGTTATTGCGGAGTGCCGAAATAGTTCAGAAGCTAGGAGAAAAAATTCTAACAAAGTCTCTTATTTTCAGATCTCTGAACAACTACCTAGTGACACCATTGAACAAGCCGCTGGCCCTAGCCCCTTGCATCAACACAGACCTTCCTACCGTGTTTTACACCTTCGGGTTCCGAGGCAAAACTGCAGGACCAGCCACCACGGCTGTCTTGACTGCTTACTTAGCTCAGAGGAAGAGGAATGTCATACTCTTAGACTGGCAGCAGGAGGCGGATCCTGGACTGCTTGGCATATCCTTGGGATACGCGCTGTCAGCTGTACCCAACGCTAAGAAGGTAATGGTTTCTAGATAGATTTTACCTGTTTGTGGGCCGTAATTTAGTTAAGCAAATTCTCTGTAAAAACATTTGTTACATTTAAAAAGTTTTGGTAAACAAGTAGGTACGAGTACTAACATCATATGCAGGTATTATATAATCTGTACAGGGGCCGTACTGTGACGTGAAAAAGGATCACGGATCCATCATGGTTGCGTTGAGAAAAAAGGATGGTGCTATAGGTAGTATATAGCTCAGTCTCTCTCTCACACTGGAACCATGATGGATCCAGGATCTTTTTCTCGTCATAGTATGGCCCCTGTACTTTATTGTCGTTAACTGCCTATTTGCCAGTTATAATTAAGTTATTCTTAGGGCCTATATCACGATGTCTGAATAGCCACTAGGTACTTACCGAATAAATTCAAAAATAGAACAGATTTTGTATGAAATTATCTACCAAGTCAGTTAATAGGATCTTAATCTTTGGTGGTGAAACAGGCCCCTGTTCCATTTTTGAATTTATTCGTTAAGTAGCGGCTATATTCGGACATCTTGAAATAGGCCTTTATTGCAAATTCTGGGCATGAATTACGCTATCTCTTCCTCTGGATAGCAATAAACGTGCTTCCGTGTACATTTCTGAAGCGCTGTGAAAGCACTATATGGTAGATACCTACATATTTATTAATAATGTACATTCATTCACTGCAATGTGTGTGAATTTGATAATGTAGTACATAGTTATCACTTTTCTTTGTAGGACAAGTACATTATGGCAAATAATTTTAAAACTTGAATGCCTTTATATTTGCAATGACAAGTATGGCACATTTAAATGTAAAAGAGTTTCCTTTTCACTTGATTGTTGACATATTTTTTAAAGGTTCTTCAACTTACGCTTGAACAATGGAAGTCAATGGATGATGGTGACGTTGTTTGTACTTCTTGGTATTCAATACACCTTTGTTTACTTTCTTTGTATGTAAAACAAGTTGTGCAATCGCTGCAGCTAAGTACCTATGAGTATGGCTACGACTTTACAACTTTTAAATAAAATATTATTTGAAACACTAAAAAAAAACTTGAATTTCAATATGGTTATGATTTACCCAGTTGATCTACCTATTTAAATAAAAGGAGAAGTCCTGACTGACTGACTGACTGATTCAACAACACCCACCCAAACACTTGGACCTAGAACGTTGAAATTTTGCACAGAGGTTCCCTTTATAATGTAGACAAGGAATAAGGAAGGAATTCCCGATAGTATGTTCCCGTGGGATATTTTTCGTCATCCACGCAGGCGAAGCCGCGCGGGAAGTGCTAATAAATAATAAAAACTAATCTGCTAAAACTTTCATTTCATATCTGGCGAGGCGCAGTGCAGGGCATTCGTCACTGCCAAACAAATATCGACCTTGCATCAGTTCAATTAAAGTTAAAAAATAAATAAACTTCCATTCTCTAAGTCTAAGGTTATTTATTCTCAACTTTATTTTTAGGCATGCAACGTTGATAATAGTTTGACAGTGAAAAATGCTCTGCGCTGCGCTCTGCCATAATGTGCGCCGGCCCTAAAAAGGTACCAACCACAGATAAATAAGCCACATAGGTGTCATAGAGTACCCACCACATATTGTTTTAACTAATATCTGTCTCAATCTAGGTTGGCAGAGAACTGGGCCAAGCTCTGATGGACTTGACTAAAGCTGGAGTAAGGATGGAAGACACCCACCTAGTAGGCCATTCTCTGGGAGCCCACCTCTTAGGATACGCTGGCAAGAGGGCCAGGGAACGCGGCTATGTGGTGGCAAGGTGCGTATAGCAAGTTCATGATACATTATACAACGTGTCGTTTTGCATCCTCGTCAAATTTAAGGGTGTGGTATAGACCATCAAACGGAACAACTTTTTCTATGGCACCAACATCGTAATCGCTAAAAAAAAATTGCCGTCCCGTATATTTACGTCGAGTAGGTATTGAACATGTATTGAAGTTTTGTATGGGACAGTGGAAAATTTTTTCGCGATTACGATGTTGGTCCCATGAAGAAGTTGTTCGGTTTGATATCCTGTACCACACCCTGAAATTTGACGCGGATGCAAAACGACACGTTGTATATACAGGATATTTTTTTAAGTACCTAGTGCGCAAATTTTCACAGCGTGTTCTACCCATGAATATGAACAACTTTCATTATAGGAATAACACTAAAATCGCGAAAAAAAAATTAGCTGTTCAGTACATTTATATACCAAACTCGTCAAAATGTAGGGAGCAGCTGTTTTTTTTCTCGCGATTTCAGGTTTGGTCCCATACTAAAAGTTGTTCATATTCATGGGTAGAACACCTTGTGAAAATTTGCGCATTGCTTAAAAACTAATCCTGTATTGTGCTGATGTACAGACAACAGCACATTAGGTTACCTATACCAAACTGTCAAATTTCTCCAAATGATTTTAAACCTTAAAATGTTGATGGTTAAGTTCAAAATCAAATGAGAAAATTTGACAGTTTCAAACTCAAAACTCAAACTCAAAGCATTTATTTCAAATAAACCAATTACAGGCACTTTTGAATTGTCAATGGGTCAGTCAGTCAGAAAGATGAAGCAAGTTGCCCATTCCAAAGCGTAGTAGATCCCTATGGAGAAGAACGGGCAAGAAACTCCACGGACACTCTTTTAAATCATAATATTTTTACAAAATATTGGTTACATCGTTCATGTTGAAAATATACATGTGAGAACAATGTAGAAAGACGTGCACGTTAAAAAGCGTCCGTTATAAAAAGATAAAAACTAAAACAACTAAATTAAATATTAAAATTAAAAATAAGCCATGGCAGCTAAGAGACGACCAGTCCCAACTGACGGCGCCCGTTCCCGTTTGTATAGTAACTTGACCTGCTGCGGTGTGTACTTGCTTATTGCTTCTGTTCTTTATGGCTATTGCTTGATCTACGCTGTGTTGAGTGTCTTGGTGACTTTTCCCTGGCACCTCTTCTCGTAGATTAAAACAGAGCGATTTTTAAATAGCTATTATTGTTCCAACCGTGTTGCTTCAACCTAACGTAGCTGATTTCAAATGTTTCCCTTCTGTAACTAAATAGCACGATAGGAACATAACTCAAATAAAGCCAAGTACTCGTAAGTAGGTACATAGTTATATAAATACTAGCAGCGCCCCGCGGTTTCACCAATGTGTCTCGAACCTGTAGGAATATCGAGATAAAAAGTATTTTTGTGTTAATCAATCTGCCTATTATAGCCTTTTCCCAACTATGTTGGGGTCGGCTTCCAGTCTAACCGGATGCAGCTGAATACCAGTATTTTGTTAATATAGGTTATAAACTACACTTCTGGACACATCTTTTGGCCCACCTTGTATTTTCAGTTTCGTTTGGTCCTAGCTAAAATTTTATATTAGGTCGAGCAAAAAGTTTTTATGCAGTTTTGAACCTGGCACATTCACAATTTCATTCAATAGTCTTTTTTTGAATTTCGAACACAGAATTTAAAGAAACAAAAGACAATTTGGAGCCTGTTTGTTGATATCAAACAATCGAATACTAAGAAAACTTGGTTTTATTGGTTTACTTGGATTTAATTCTTAAAAAAGTGATTGATATCTTTGGTTTTGCAACAAACATTACTTATTCTTAACATTAAGGTGAGGTTCTATCAATAATCTATGGATACTTCACCTGAAGTCGCCGCCCAAGCTGTGGCACTTATTCAGGCCGGACACAGCCAAAGAAACGTGAGTGCTCAACTTAATTTAGGTCGATCTGCGGTCCGAAATGTTTATCGGAGGTACCTAGAGACTGGCGGCTTTGTTCGTCGCCAAGGAAGGCCACGATCTCGGGTCACAACTGAAAGGCAGGATCGATTCATCGTGACGACCAGCTTGAGAAATCGTCACCTTACCTCCATTGAGATACAAAACCAACTTCGCGACTTCCACGGAGTATCTGTGAGCGCTCGAACTGTTCGGAGAAGGTTAAAAGAACGCGATATGGTACCACACAAGCCAGCTAATGGCCCCAAACTAACGCGAGCCCACCGAACAGCGCGCCTTCATTTCGCACGCAGTCATTTAAATTGGACACAGCAAGATTGGAGCCGTGTACTCTTTTCTGATGAGTCTAAAATTGTGTTACATGGCAATGATGGAAGGAAGAAGGTCTACCGACGTAAGGGAGAGCGTTTCGCACAATGCTGCTTTGAAGAGAGGGTTGCTTATGGCGGTGGCTCATGGACTGTCTGGGGCGGTATATCCGCGAGCGGCAAAACTCAACTTGAGGTTGTTACAGGACCACGGCTGCCAACATTAAATGCTGAAAGGTACATTCGTGAGTGCTTAGAACCTCACGTGATACCATACGCGGACTATGTGGGCCCAAATTTCCATTTTATGCATGATAATGCAAGAGCCCATGCGGCCGGCATCGTCAGGGAATATCTTCGGGATGTGAACATCACAGTTATGGACTGGCCAGCCAGAAGCCCAGACATGAACCCCATTGAGCACATGTGGGACGAGCTAAAAAGACGTGTTAGGGCTCGTCAGCCAGTTGCCCAGACGATGCAGGAGTTGAAAACTGCCATAGAAGAGGAATGGGAGTTGATCCCTCAAAATTTCATAGAGCGGTTGATAAACTCTATGCCTAATCGTATGAGAGCTGTGGTAGATGCCCATGGAGGCAACACGCGTTATTAAATTAAACCTTTATTTGATAAAACATGTTTTTTATTCAAAAATCAATTGCCTTTAACAAGGCGCATATCCGACTTGTTAGGCGTAGCTCCATGTCGTATGGTATTCTGAATTCAAATTTAAAACAATACGATCGAAAAAGATGGTAAAATGTATCAGGTTTAAAACTGCATCAACAGTTTTTGTTCAATCTAGCAATCATATTTCGGTAGGGGCCATCGAAACCTAAACTCTAAGGTGGGCCAATAGATGTGTCCAGAAGTGTATCTGTGTGCCAAATTTCGAAGCATTCCCGTTTGAGCACCTATTTACTGAGCACCAAAGGTATTCCCATTTAGGTGCTCAAAAGGGAATAAAGTTGAATATTTTTTATTGTTCCCTTTTGAGCACCACGTTAAAATATTGATTGGTACTCAAATGGGAATACCTTTGGTGCTCAAAAAATAGGTAGGTACTCAAACGGGAATGCATCCCAATTTCATAACAAGCCGTTCAGTAGTTTTTACGTAAAAGAGTAAGAAACATCCATTTATCCATATCCATCCATCCTCACAAACTTTCGCGTCTATAATATTACTAGCTGCGCCCCGCGGTTTCACCCGCGTAGACCGGGATAAAAAGTAGCCTATGTGTTAATCCAGGGTATAAGCTATCTACATACCAAATTTCATCCAAATCGGTCCAGCTGTTTGAGCGTGAAGAAGTAACAAACATGCAAACACACACACACTTACAAACTTTCGCCTTTATAATATTAGTGTGATGCACTACTATAGATAGATTTATATACTACAATTAGTAGGTAGGTACTTAATAAGCTGTAAGACACTCTCAAAACAGATTACAAATTACAATTGATAATTTCATTCATTGACTGCGTACATCGCGCATCGTACGTATGCAATGGATGTATTGACCTCTATTATATCAATAAGGACATCGACAGAATAATAGGCAAGAGCGATTGTCCTCTATCCTCTAACACGCATAGGTACATACCTAATTAATCGTAGGTATTCTTATATCGACCTTCCACGACAATGACTGCAATTCGTATTTTTTTTCGTGTTACAAATTAGCAACTTTAAAAGCTCTTAAACATACTACGGTGACGCACTACAACAAAATAAAATCCTTTAAATTCCATCTATCGATCTATAATAAAAATCAATTGCCGTGCATTAGTTTCGCAAAAACTCGAAAATGGCTCGACCGATTTAATTTTTTTTTTCTTTGTATTGTTCTCCTCTTTACTGGGGTGGTCTAGAAAAAAGAAAATTAGGAAAAACCCAAAGGAACATGCGAAAAATCGAAATTGAAATGATAGAGTACTTTATACTATTGAAATTTTGACAGGACAACGTCTGACGGAGCAGGTTATGAGGATTGGTTTTTTATCAATTTATTAAACCTACGTTGTTATTTTTGTTTCATTTTGATATGGCTCTTATAGAAAGATTCATGTTCAAATTAGCTTTTCGCTTACAAGTTCACAAGATCAACGACTTTTGTCCGTCACCCCCATAAGGCGCGTATGCACGGGCCAGTGGCTACATTGTTTTCGTCCATCAATAGCGCTTCGACGCACATTATAAAAAAAAAGGTTAGAACCTTTTTTTTGGCAAGTTAAGAAAAAACAGCAATTAACGTTAGAAAACGGACATTGTTTATTTTAGGGTCATCCTTCTTAGGTGACATTCTTCGTTCATTGGTCAAACAAAAACAATTATATTTATAAATAAAGGCTCTTCCTTCATTAATTGGTCAAACTAAAAACCGGCCAAGTACGTGTCGGACCACGCACAATGAAGGGTTTCGTAGTTGGGATGAACTTATCTTAAGAACAAACTTAACATTGTAGTTGAAAAACATGTTCTCCCATACACTCCAACTGTAAATGTAAGTTTGTACTCACAATATTGATAGATTTACAATGTTATTTTAAGACCACAGACTTCTTACAGGTTTTCCTGTAATCTACAGGTAAAGATCTATTTTCTGTATTTTATTCAAAATTTTAGGCTCAGTAGTTTCGGAGATAAGGGGGGGAATGGTCAATTTTCGTCTAATTTCTTAAATAACTTTAAAACAATTTATTTTAAAATTATAAAAAATATATATTTGAGACCCTAATAGTAACCCCTTTTATTTGACATGCCACATGGTGTAGTAGCCGAAACTTTTTTTTTTAATTTTCTTATTTGCCCCCCAAAAGTGACCTCTATATTCAAAATTAATTTATTTACTTTACCCGTCCGTGTTTGGGTCACAGAAATTAATATGTGTACCAAATTTCAACTTAATCGGTCCATTAGATTCGGAGCAAATTGGCTGTGACAGACGGACAGACAGACAGACAGACAGACAGACAGACAGACAGACACACGAGTGATCCTATAAGGGTTCCGTTTTTTCCTTTTGAGGTACGGAACCCTAAAAAAGGGCGTTGCAAACTACTATTTCAACGTTCAACCGAAAAAGTTTTGAAAAGGGTGAGCCACAACGTCTTTCGATTGCATCCTTTCATCACAAGTTCACTTAGCCTGCAAAACACCATATGACCACCTATGCAACTCCTAGAACGCTACAATGCGGATGTACCTATATTATGTAAGTAAAGGCATTGTGAATCTGAGTACAAACATTTTCAAGAAAAATCTTTAATTCTTTAAACTCCAAGAAACTTTATACATTCCATACATCATCATTGTCATCATCATATGCCTAGCCTTTTTCCAACCATGTTGGGGTCGGCTTCCACTCCAACCGAATGCAGATGAAATACCAGTATTTTACATGGAGCGACTGCCTATCTGACCTCCATCACACAGTTACCTACTATGAGTAATACGATAATACCCCTCGGTAAGACTGGTTGTCAGACTTTCGGGCTTCTGAATACATGACATGATGATGATCCATACATGCTTCGTTATCTTTCATTTCAGAATCACCGGTCTAGATCCCGCTCGGGCTCTCTTCGACGGCGCATTTGCGTTACAAAGCGGTCTCGATCGCACATGCGCCAAGTTCGTCGACATCATACATACCGATCCTGGCGGCTATGGCTCCAACGCATCCACAGGCACGGTGGACATCTGGCCCAACTACAATGGGGGCCCCGGCACCCAGGCCGGCTGCCCCGTCGGCAAGTTTGAGCAGTTCAGCCCTGAAGGTAAGATTGGGTGCTACAATGATCTTTTGGTGCCTAAATAACATTGACAGGGGCTGGGTTGGCAATTCGGCATAAATCAGACAAGTTGTTTTAAAACACGTATTTTAAACAATGTTTAAAACACTTTAAAATAAAACAATGTTTTTTTTTAAGTGTTTAAAATCACAGTTTAAAACAAGTTTTTAAGAATGTTTTAAACATTAAGAAAAAAAAATGGTTTTAAATTAAACTTTAATAGCGAATGAATAGAAATAAATGAAAAGTTGTAAATGTTTTGGACTTGAAATAACTCGAAAAGAAATTAAAAAGGTTAGATAGTAGGTCCGACCCACAGATGGCCTATCTATATCTGTGATGCGACTTATTTATACACTTCGTCACCAGTCGAAATGTAGTAATTTCCCGCAACTATTTTGGGGATTCCCCATAGCTGAATATAGTCCGTCCTACCTATGTATATTATGTCAAACGCCGCCATTCAATCAACGGCCTGAATGATATTCAGCCATACAATCAAACGGCTAGGCAAATTACTTGGATCGATAGCGTTTATGTACTTGCCTGGCCCAGACATTTCAATTTAGTTCCATTTTCTGCCACTTAGCGCTGAAATCCACACTGTCAGTATGGCGTCGACAAGCCACAATATTTCTGGTGTTTCCCACAATTTAAATGCATTTACGCAATACCAAATCGGGGCTCCCCGACTCCGCGAGGTTTCCGGCGACTGGGACCGCAATTAACTAGGACCGCGGTCCCAATCGCCGGATCTGTATAAAATAAATAATTTTCTTCCGGCGACTGGGACCACTTATATGATAACTGAAATAAAAAAAAAATGTACAGTCAAACAAAAATTTTTTATATGTAATAATTGAAGAAAAATCCTTTTTGATTTAAAAACATCATTTATTGATATAAGAAAAACAACCACTGACTACAGTTCTGTTATTTAAAACTTTCGTAATTAAAACATACACTTAGATCGTGTTAACAACAAACAACAAAAAAAAACACAAATCGTGCATAACAATCAACAATTTTTAAATAATTAACAATCAGAAAGTAATTGTTTATTACAAAATCTAGTACCTATATAGTATAATCTACATACACTACAATAACAAAAGGGCTACCTGACCTTGAAATCGACAGGCAAAACGGACTCGAGTTAGAGAGGGATAGTATTATACAATGCTATTCCCTTTGTGTGTATTTACCTGCATGTGTAAATTATGTCAAAACGGGCTAGCTTAATCTATTACTAAGCGCATAAGATAAAATCATGTCTAGAACGAGTCAATGATATTCATATAAATAATTTATAATTTTTTTCGTTTGACTGTACTAATTTTGGCTTGAATAATAGATTTTTTTAAGTTATCTATGGGTGGTCCCAGTCGCTGGAAGAAAAATATTTATTTTTTACGGATCCGGCGACTGGGACCGCGGTCCCAGTTAATTGCGGTCCCAGTCGCCGGAAACCTCGACTCCGCGTAGTTTTTTGGCTGCTACCCCCTAGAGCAAGGGTCGGCAATAGGCGGACCGCGGTCCACATCCGGACCGCGAAGGGTCGGAACTTGGACCCCCAAATTATTGTTAAATAACTTACTAGTAAATTTAAATAATATTTTCATATAACTGCCACGTAAAATGCAATTTGATTAGTTGTTTAGCTTTAGTAGGTAGCCACATAGCTGTTGCTATGCTGCGCTGTGCTGTGTGGTGCATCAGTGCAAGTGCGTTGAGTTCAAATTAAAAAATTTCAACAAGAAAGTATTGCGAATTTTTTATGGACCTCTATACAATTTGTCAACTGTATCCGGACCCTACTTAAAATTACTTGCCAGCCCCTGCCCTAGAGTGTACATACACTCTAGGGCAGGGGTCGGCAAGCCTGCCCTAGTGTATATACACTCTAGGGCAGGGGTTGGCAAGTAATTTTAAGTAGCAGTGTTAACCGACTTCTGTTGCTGACCGTACTTGTACGTACGGGGGCTGCCCTCCCTTCGCCCCCGTCCGCTAACAAAGCATAGGTACTCGTGTAAGGCGAAGCGGCTGTGTTATATTTGTTCTCTGCTGTGTACGTACAATATTAGGAGATTTACCATGTAATTTTAAGACCATAGACTAGGTTTTTCTGTAATCTATAAGTAGGTAAGTATAGACCTATTGTCTGTATTTTTTTCAAAATTTTAGGCTCAGCAGTTTCCGGTTAATCTTAAATTTTCATCTATTTTTAACCGACTTCTAAAAAAGGAGGAGGTTCTCAATTCGGATGTTTCTATTTTTTTTTTTATGTTTGTTCGCGCATAACTCCGTCGCATGCCAACCGATTTGAAAAATTATTTTTTTGTTGGAAAGGGTATACTTCCCAAATGGTCCCATTTTTGTCAAAATCCAGTTCTGATGATGGGATCCTGGAGAAATCGAAGGAACTCTTCAAATATTATAGGCACACCTATAGTGATTTGGGTATTTTTTATAGTAGCTCGTGTATTTGCTCTCGGAAAGCACCACTTGGTGAAGTGGAACTGATGATGAAGACCACAGATGGCTACCGGAATTACTCAATGATAAATATTTCACGGGTTGCGATTCGATTACTTTAATATGGTTGCTAAGCAATTTCCGCTCGTCACACAATGCGTGTGGTGAGTGGTTGTTGAGGAGTTCTCCTGGTTCTTACCAGCAGAACTCCTCAACAATTAACGTCCCAGCATCGGGAAAAGCAATATTTTGTAACATGTGATGTGTGTGTGTGTGTGTGTGATGACATTAGACTATTGTAACTTATACAAATTACTAGCTTTTGCCCGCGGCTTCGCCCGCGTGGATGTCGGGAAATATCCCACAGGAACGTACTACCGGGAATTCCTTCCATATTCTTTGTCTACATTATAAAGGGAACCTCTGTGCAAAATTTCAGCTTTCTAGGTCCAAGGGTTAGGGCTGTGCGTTGATGAGTCAGTCAATCAGTCAGTCAGGACTTCTCTTTTTATTTATATAGATAGATAGCTCCTTCCAAAGTTCTGAAATTCCTTGCTGCTGAAATTTTATCTGTGCCCCGACCCACCCAGTCGCATCGCATTGCCTGCCCACGCTATTATTTCGTTTTTGCTTAGCGTTCTTTCAGACTTTTTTTCTTTTTGCTCGGCACCTTAGTCCTAGAGTGATGTTAAATATGCCTATAGCCTTCCTTAAGAATTGGGCTATCATTTGCAAAAATAACTATTAAAGTCCGCCTGGTAGCTCCAGAGATTAGCGCGTTCAAACAAACAAAAAAAGGGTGTGTGTCAGCTCCGAAGCAGACTGGAGTTTACTCCTGTTTTTTGTGCCGACTTTCTATTTTTCGGTCATTTCTGTCGGGCAGGGTTTCTTCAATGCATCAATGCTGTACAAAAAGCAACTTTAAGGTATAAAGGCACTCATCATCCCTCCCCGTCTCCCTCTAAGCCCCCTCTCACCCCTCCTCCTCTCCCTCTAATCCTCCTCTCACCCTCCTCTATCATCCCCCTCACCGCCCCCTCTCACCTCCTCACCCACCCCATCCCCCTCCGTCTCACCCCCTAACCGCAACCCCTTCTCGCTAACCTCCCCTCCCCCTTTTACTCCCTCTTACACCCCGTTCACCGCTTTCCCTTCCCCCTATAGCCTCGCCAAAACCTCCCCTCTCTCTCACCCTCCTTCTCCATACCCTACCCACTCACTACACCCTCCCCCCTCACTACAACCTCCTGTCCCTCACCTCCTGTCCCTCTCCACCTCGTCCCGCTCTGCAATCAATCATTCAAAAGTCTCAACTCAATCTCTCTTCAATGAATCAGTGCTATACAAAAAGCAACTTTAAGGTGTAAAGGCACTCGTCGCCCCCCCCCTCTCCCCTCTCACCCCTTTCAACCTCCTCACCGCCCCCTCTCACCCCCTCACCCTCTCGCATCCCCATTCCCCTCGCCATCGTACCCCCCTCACCACATCCCCTTCCCGCTAACATTCCCCTTCACTGGTTTCCCCTCTCCCTCAACAACTCTTCTCCCCCTCTTCCCCCTCTCCACCTCCTTCCCCCTCACACCCTCCTATCCCTCTCCTGCATGCCAAATTTCATCCCGATCGGTTTAAAATTGACAAAGCTTCATACAAACTTTCATCCCCTATTTTATCCCCTTGGGGGTAGAAATTAACAAAATCCATTCTTAGCGGATGCCTACGTCATAACATCTACCTGCATGCCAAATTTCAGCCCGATCGGTTTAAAATTGACAAAGTTTCATACAAACTGTCATCCCCTATTTTATCCCCTTGGGGGTAGAACTTATCAAAATCCTTTCTTAGCGGATGCCTACGTCATAACATCTACCTGCATGCCAAATTTCAGCCCGATCCCTCCAGTGGTTTGGGCTGTGCGTTGATAGATCACTATGTCAGTCAGTCACCTTTGAGTTTTATATATTTAGATAAACAGACCCACTAAAAAGTGAAAAATAAAAACTTTTTTACAAAAAAATACAACCGACTTCCAAAAACAACACTACAAAGTGAAAAATAACTTTAATTTCGGAAGTCGGTGGCAAAAACAAAAATACATTTAATCAGACACCGACTTCCGAAATTAAAGTTATTTTTCACTTTGTAGTGTTGTTTTTGGAAGTCGGTTGTATTTTTTTGTAAAAAAGTTTTTATCTTATGTACAAGTACGGTCAGCAACAGAAGTCAGTTAACACTGCTACTTTTTGACATCATCTAACTAAATTAACACAAAATTATTCGATAAACTGTTTTTTTTTTCGTTTCACTGTTAAGAGATAATTTTCTTAAAATTTTAAGTACCTACCTACCTACTTCTGTTCCGGTTCGAATTAAATATTTCGCTTAAGTAATAATTAAGATTAAAAAACTGCAAATGTTCATCGACTTTTGTTGCTGACTGTACAACATCCGCGTTTTGGTCACAGAAATTGATATGTGTACCAAATTTCAACTTAAGTATGTTACCTATGTAATCAGTCCATTAAATTCTGAGCAAATTGACTGTGACAGACGGACAGACCGACAGACACACGAGTGATCCTCTAAGGTTTCCGTTTTTTCATTCTGACATACGGAACCATAAAAACAAGATGGCGGCGTTAGTTCCGATTTTGACCACGCGTCATAAGAACCTTGTAGCGCTGTAGCTGACTGAATTTTTTATAGCAACAGCCAATCCAATGAAATTACATCAGATTTTTTCGTGTTTTTCAGAAACAAGATGAAGTTTCAGCTAGGTGTTATTGTACTAGTGTTTTATTCCCTTTGGTCAACTAAAATCTTTACAATGGAAATAAAAGAATATGCAATATAAAGTTGTCATCTTACCTTCAACAAACTTTACTTACTTACCTACTTACCTATCAATTATAATCTAAGTACAAAAATAGGTATTTTTGGACTAGTCCCAGTTGTATTGTGCAACTGTGCTAGTCCTACTTATAAAAAACAATAGGTACCGTATTTATTACAAGACTTACTAGCGACCCGCCCCGGCTTCGCACGGGTAGCCCAATCGCTACCAAACTTCACAGGATCACCCATTGGGTTCACCCGTTGGGCTAATCTGAAGATCGCCTTAAAATCCTGAAATTTCATCAAAATCGCTCCAGCCGTTTGGACTCCCTAAGGAACATACATACACACATCGATTTTTATATATAGATAGATTACCTACTATCTACACATTAGAATATTATTTTTTTTACTATAAATTGTATAGGAAGGACATGGGAATGACAAATAGGTATACAATGTTTTGTCTAGCTGTATCTAGGTACTTCATTCCGTTTGTAAAAACGCTGGCACATTTCTACTAAGTAACTGGCACATCACATGGACGTATTAAAATTTTATACGTCCATGTTTAGGCAATACAAAATTATTATCTACTAAACGTGGTGTTACTTATCACGGTAGCCTACTCATAAAACAATTTAGGCAATCGTTCAAGCCTTTCCGATCATGGTTAATTGAGCAAAAATATCGCCATAGATTCGACTTGATCAAACTGTTCCACGGCTGTTTTCCTGGCAGATGTAGGGCAAAGATTTTATGTCAGAAACACACCCACAGATCGCGAGTGGTTATAAATTCCGTGTTGGTAATAGGAGACGAGCCTATTGCCATTAACCGAACAAAAATCCTGACTCCAGTCTGCCACTGAGAAAAACATAAAAACACTCATCCGCTTTCTATATCTCATTGAGATATAGAAAAAAAAAATCTTGATCCCGATCCTTGTCTGTGGTTACAGCCAAGGATTGTCGGCCAACGGCAGAGTTTTCAATCTAAGTATTTGAGAGGGCGAATCAGAATCAGCCGTCAAAGACTACTTAGGTACGGATCAAGATTGAGATTGAGATACATTATAGAAATCGGCCGTTAGTCCGACCTAGGGGCCGAGGGATTGGACCCGTCTCAGCAGATAGGCTTACAGACCAAAAGACCAACGAGGCTGACTTTTGGTAAATGAAAAGTTTCTGTCGAACCGGTCATCGAGTGTATAAATAAATCTCAAGGCTGAATTTGTTACGAGGTGCGGATTTCTATCCGCTCAGGCAAACCGATCGGTTGCCCATAACAATTTTATTGTCCCTGGGGTTAAACCTTTGACCATTTCATAAAAATAGCCCTAGGACATAATATGACACGCCAAAAGTTGTCAAAAAGATAAAGATAAAAACGATTCCAGCTGGTCCCAAATTGTCGATAACACGGATTCGGTTTTCATAACATCAGCAAAATCACGACGGTTGAGGCATTGGGTGATATAGAATACCTATGGCATTCATCTTTCCATCAGTCCATCTATTATTGTGCAATGAGGCTCAAGGAAAATCCCTACTTTGAAGTAGATATTGATTTGACACTTATTAGTAAAATGGAATAAGGTTCACGCCCCTATAGCCCCAAATTGTCAACGACCTCGATCGAAATAAGTATTTGTAGTACTTACTCACTTGAGGGTCATACATATTCAATGCAATTCAGCAATCAGTGCCTAATCGAAGCACGTTAGAAAAACTGGAATTTCAATAGCTGCAGGTTATCTTCATGGGCATATTATTCAAATATCAGATTATGAATGCATTGTGCACATAGGTAGAAATTCAGATTAGACGGTTAACACGAGTCTGTTAATTGTCTATTTAAAAAAGAATGAAAAAAAAAGTACATACGGGACAATGTACCTAATTAATGCCCAGTTGGGCTCCACAATTTCGCTTATGTAAGAACTGGTAAACCCGAATTTACCTTCTTTCAACGACGGAACGTAGCCGACAACCTACCTAATAGCATATTCTTACTACGGTATAAACATCCGTTATACTTAGTTCGTGCCAAGACTTGAAATCAGTGGAGATACCTAATTATCATCATCATTCTCTTGCTCTTTTCCCAATTTATTTGGGGCCGGCGCAACATGTCTTTTTCTTCCATTCTCTATTAGTCGTCATCCCGACAGTCAACCCCTTTTTACCAATATCAACTTTCACACAGTCCATCCACCGATTCTTTGGTCTTCCCCTCCTCTTATCAGCTATTGGAGATAACTAATCTCATTTCTTAATTTTCCAGATTTATGCAGCCACGACCGCTCATGGAGATACTTTGTGGAAGCCCTCGGCTCACCGACGGCTTTCCAAGCAGTTGGTGCGTCGAACGTCAATGAATGGAGCACCCATGGTGGGGAATCCAACCAGAGCATATACTTGGGACCCCTGACTAGCACACGGTAAGATAGCTATAGCAGGACGAAGAACTTTAGAGCTATTATCAGCGCTTACCTACGCATCTATGCCGGCTGATACTGTGCACCTAACTTCAGACGTTTCAAAAGTGCCTATGAATTTGATATCCCCATATCCCGTACATAGCATTGGGAACTGCCATTGAACATTATGACTAGGAATAAATTGAAAGAGAGTCCCAAGAATAGAAATTTTGAATCAGGCGTAAAATACGTATATTTATTTGAAGGAATCTGATGACTGGGTAATTGTTAGGAATGACTTGCCGAATCTATCAAGTAAAATTAAAGTTATTGACGAAGTCGGTTAAAAAACAACAAGGTTTATACGTCTACCGCAAGCATAACAAGGGCCAGAAACACGTTATTGAGGCAAAAAGCCTACTCATTATACTTTTTGTGCTCTTGAACACTTTTTATTGCACTTGAGGTGCGCCGACTATTCATTTAATAATTTTTCCGTAAATAAAACTGACCTCAACTTATTCAGTTTGAAGTGAGCAATGGTGAATAATGATGGTCGAATTCATGATGGGTTATTTCGACTAGGTAGGTACTTAAATTACATAACTTAGTTTGATTTCCTGGTGATTAAAAAAATTGGTAAATACCACTGGTTTTACGCCCACATAATGATATATAAAAGGACGGAAATACCCCACTGCCTTATTGCTTAGGCACCTACACACTACACTTAACTACCTTTATACGATTCGAAAGCCAAAAAATAGAGTTCAAATCAAATGAAAATATTTATTTGCTAGAATACCTGTAGGTAAGGTTAATGCCAATGCACATAAGTCACGCTCAAAAGTCGCCAATGTGCGTCGATTGGCGATTTTCGAGCGTTTTAGGGTTCCGTACCTCAAAAGGAAAAAACGGAACCCTTATAGGATCACTCGTGTGTCCGTCTGTCTGTCTGTCCGTCTGTCACAGCCAATTTGCTCCGAATCTAATGGACCGATTAAGTTGAAATTTGGTACACATATGAATTTCTGTGACCCAAACACAAAAGTAAAGTAAATAAATGAATTTTGAATATGGAGGTCACTTTTGGGGGGTAAATAAGAAAATTAAAAAAAAAGTTTTGCAAACTATACCGTGTTACATATCAAATGAAAGGACTTACTATGAGGGTCTCAAATATATTTTTATTATAATTTTAAAATAAATTGTATTAAAGTTATTTGAGAAAATACACGAAAATTGTCCGAAATGGTCAATTTTCGTTTTTTTTTTTATATTTTTTTTTTAGCTTCGGAGATAAGGGGGTGGGGGGAAATCCCCCCCCCCCCCCTTATCTCCGAAGCTACTGAGCCAAAAAAAAACAGTAAATAATAATATATAATAATAAGAATATATAATAATAGTTTTTGGAAAAAATACAGTAAATAGATATTTATCTGTAAATTACAGGAAAACCTATAAGAAGTCTGTGGTCTTAAAATAACATGGTAAATCTCTCAATATTGTGAGTAAAAACTTATATTTACAGTTGGAATGTATGGAAGAACATGTTTTTCAACTACAATGTTAAGTTTGTTTTTGGAATAATTCATCCCAACTACGGAACCCTCCATTGTGCGTGGTCCGACACGCACTGGTTCTAGCATATCACCGACGCCGGTATAATATGATAACGCTCTAAGCAACTCGTAATTATCAACGGAATAAATTAAAACTAGACTAAAGGATTAGGTAGACATATATAATTGCTCGATATACAGACGCCAGCACATCAAGCTACTACAACCTGTCAAATTTCTTTAATAGATTTTCATCTTTATCACTAAAGCATTAGGTTCAAGGTTCATTGGGAAAATTTGACAGTTTCGGGTGACTTGACCTGCTGACGTTTGTACTTCAGTACCTATTTTTGACTCATTACACTACATTTCACATCCACAGAGCCAAAGGAAACTTCTATCTGCGAACAAGCCCAGCGCCACCTTTCGGAATGGGTGTGGAAGGAATGAAACCAAACGGCACTCAAGCGAGAAGGCGCAGGCGAAATCCAATACTGACGAGGATCTTGAAATACTTCTAACGTTTCTGTAACAATCTAGTTCATCCATCGTCATCAGCCTAAGGAAGCCCACTGCTGGACATAGGCCTCTCCAACTGCACGCCATTTTACTCGATCGTCAAGCTGCTACAATACGACCGATGAATAATGGCTGGTCCGAACTTTGCGCAGAAGGCTGCGCAATTTAGAAACCAAAATAATGGTGACATAAGGCGTATGAGTGAGAGGTCATGCGCGGAAGTTCGAAGAGCCTATGTTCCATGACATATAAATATATGGACCAACAAAAAAAAGGTGCTTATCTACACCCTACGACTCATTCATAATGTCTCGTAAAATGGCTGCCATAGCTAGGGTTGTGTCAATCAAAGAACATAGTTGTTACGATAACTAAAATTAAATTGCTGTTTTCTAACATTTACATGCAGTTTTAAAGGTAAACTCCTAGTATTTTTCTCGCAAATCTTAATAATACAAAAAGTATACAACCGTTTGACAGCAAAACTCGTCGCATAAGATGGCCGACATGGCACTTATCACGACAAAATGTTGCCATAATAAGCAACAACTTAAATATTGTTGTCTCTTTTATCAAATACGATTATTTTATTCGAAAGAATGAGACTAAACGATAATTCACATTCTGTATCGTATTTCACTCATATTTTTATAAGCAAATGTATGTATAGAATTTGAGACTGGCCATAATTCATCGGACGTATTGTACCAGTTATTCAGTGAAGATCGCTCCTCCCAGCCTTATGCAGTCTTCTGCCATTGTTGCGTAGCTATAGGAGATAAGACAGCCAAACATCCGTGTATCGGATGCCAGAGGTCATAGTAAATAGAGTCGAGGCTCAAAACAAAACATGCACTGTATGGAAATTATTGTGACAGTCTTGAATATTAGACAGTGAGTCAGTTATACTAGCAGTATAATAATTTGGATATCCAAAGAATAAAATCAAGAATGAGGAAGCCATATTTGTCAACATTAGTGGTTAATTATAGCAATGTGTGGGCGAAATAATTCAGGTTTTGCATAAGATATGGTACATAATGATCATAGAGATCAGTGGGAGTGGTGGTCACTTGAGAGATCTCGGAGACTTCGGTGCCATGTGTATCTTTTTGTAACACATTGTCTAGACATTGTGTATCCAAAAGTATAGATAGATAGAATACTCTTTATTAAGCACACCATAAAAGTTACAGATACTCGTATAAATGTTGAAATTTTACATAGCGCGACACAATGGGCGGTCTTATCGCTAAAAGCGATCTTTTAGACAACCTTTGGATGGATTAAGGGGAGGAGAGAATACTGTAGGTAGTCAGTGGTGTACCTACCATATACATATACAATATATACCTACATACATAACTATAAATAACAATAATAAACATGAAACAAGAGCAAGGAACTATACATGTAATGATGATGTTTGAAGAGAGAGGAAGTATTTTTAGATGTATATACATCGTTTTACATTGTAAAAGCGCGGTGCATCTTTTAGGCACACGTTTTTTATACATTTATTATGCAAAAAAATTAAAGTTATGGCCTGTTGCATTTTTTTTTTTTTTTTTTTTGTATAAATGGTCTGGGAATCGGTTCTGGCGCTGAGGGTGTTAACTGTTAAGTCATTTGTATGAGGAATAAACTTCAATTTTGTTTGTGATACTCTCCAGAAGGTTACCACAAAAAGAAGGGACTAGTATTAATAAGTTCCATTTCAACGCCCGAAATAATAGGTTGGGGAAAAAGTTTCTTCGCATTTTTTAAGAAAATTCAAAACATTTTTTAATATACATTATTTACATTTATCTAAAGTATGTAGGTACCATATTGTTCGATAACTTTTTGTCATCTTGTAGGTAGGAACATGATCCCATTGCTATAGAAATTTTGGGACTTCTGATCAAAATACCGCGACAAGTGGTTTTGGCAGTCCTCTCGTGATGTTAATCTGACACTGCCTAAAGAATTCTGAAGAGACCGAAACAGGTGGAAATCTGAAGGTGCAAGGTCAGGACTATACGGCGGATGCATTAGCACCACCCAGCCAAACTCTCTTAATTTTTGCTGAGTGGCTAAAGATGTGTGAGGTCTAGCGTTATCATGATGAAAAACCACACCCCTTCTGTTGATTAATTCCGGCCGCTTTCTCTCAACTTCTTGCTTTAATCTCATCAGTTGTTTGCAGTAGAGTTCAGAATCGATGTTCCTGCCTGGTGGTAACAGCTCATAATGAATAATGCCCTTCCAATCCCACCACACACACAGCATCACCTTGTTGCGAGTTAACCCGGGTTTCGCCACAGTCTGTGAAACCTGACCGGCCTTTGACCACGACCTGTTTCGCACGTTCTTGTCGTACGTGATCCACTTTTCATCACCAGTTATCAGCTTCTTCAAAAATGGTTCGGTTTCATTACGTCGTAATAAAGAATCACAAATGAGTACACGGTTCATTAGGTTTCTTTCAGTGAGCTCGTGAGGTACCCAAATATCGAGCTTTTTTGTGTACCCAGATTTTTTCAAATGCGTCAAAACTGTTTTGTGGTCAATTCCCAGTTCTTCAGCTACGTCGTAACTACTGATATGCCGATCTTGCTCCACTTTTTCAAAAATGGCATCCATTTTATCCGTAATAGGGCGACCAGAGCGACGTGCATCTTTGACATCAAAATTTCCGGATTGAAAACGCTTAAACCAAATTTGTGCTACTCTCACAGACACTGTACTGGGTCCATAAACATCGCAATTTTTTTTCGCGGCTTGCGTTGCATTTTTAACTTTTTTGTAGTACAATTTTAAAATGTATCGAATTTCTTCATTAGATTCACTCATCTTGACAGTACGAAAAACAAATGAAAATCACACATTTTCCTAATTTGAATTTGGAATTATGTTCTTTAAAATTCAAACTTTCAATAATACCAAAACCAGCCAGATACAAATAGTATAGCCAAAGAGATTTTATTTTAAGTTCATACATACTATAATGCGAAAAGACTTTTTCCCCAACCTAATATGTTAAGAGTATTAAATTTATGTTGTGATGTGTAATAAAACGAAGATCGTATAATAAATGGTTTAATTAAATGTATTTTACTTCAAAATACTACAGGTACCTATGTACAATATTTACAGCACCTTACTTATAAAATATGTACTAAATTTGCGCAAATTATTTTTTCTAAAAACACTCGTGGCTAAAACGCAACGATTAAAACCTAGGATAAGAAATAATGCGCATGCGCCAGTTTACAACAAGTTCTCCAGCAATATTTCCGTTATTCGGCTATACAAATATGTAATTAAGTATATATTTCATACTGAACATTAAACAAGAAACTACTGCATTATTAAGAGGGCTGTCGTATTTTGTCACCTCTCTTGCTCACAGGGGACCAAATTTTCAAGAAGTTAAATGAAAAGATGCTTTTTTGATAAATGTAATCAGTTAGCGAACTAGTAAATAATTTTAATTGAATAGGTAATTATTAAAAACACATTTTTAATGTGGCATTTATTTAACTCATCTCAAAAGATAAGTACCTAATAGAAATGTATTTTTGAAATTAGGTACCTACCTATTAAATTAATATTATTTACTAGTTCGCTAATTGATTACCTACATTTTTCACAAAAACCATATTTTTCTTTAACAATCTTAAAATTTGACCCCGTGTGAGCGAGAAAGCTGATAAAAAGCCTTTTAACATTGGTGTCATGCAGTAACGTAACGAACATACGTTGAAACAAATCCGCCTAGTTGTTGTGTTACGTTTCATTGCATATATTAGGACGACTTATTAGTGTTACATTTCACATAACGTTTCACCAATTTGTACTACGTTACTGAATGATATCAATATTAGCAATGCGGTAGTTTCTTGTTTCAATCTGCCTAGCATTTTCTCAACTATGTTGGGGTCGGCTTCCAGTCTAATCGGATGCAGCTGAATACCAGTATTTTACATGGTGCGAATGCCTATCTGACCTCCACAACCCAGTCACTGGGTAATACCATACCCCTTGGTAAGACTGGTTGTCAGACTTTCGGGCTTCTGACGACCCGTAACGACTGTCAAAGAAGATCCACGAATGACAGCCGGGACCAACGGCTTAACGTGCTTCCCGAGGCACGGAGAAGTCTTGGTATGTAAAGATGGTCACCCATCCACGGACAACCCCGTCAAGCGTAGCTTAACCTGATGGATCGACCCGTGCGGCTGTTTTTACTTAGCCACAAGCTCCTCAAGTTTCTTTCGTAGTTGCGGGTTGCCAGTTGAGGAAATTCGAAAATCAAAATTGCTCCGAATGTGCAGCGCCCAACTGTAGATATTCATCATCTGCCTAGCCTTTTTCCAACTATGTTGGGGTCGGCTTCCAGCCTAACTGTAGATATTATTACACAAAATACCTATAAGTACAGTACCTACTATGATTTTAATAGTTTTAGAAACATTTTATTAATCATTATTCAATTGTTCGTGACTTAATGCGTTCCACCATTTCTTTAAAATGAACGTGGTAATACAGCCTTGATGCTGGTCCATCATCTCATTATGATGAGCATCTTATTTTCAATCGACAAAATCTACCTTGCAAATCGATTTGCTCATTACATTGATGCAAGATATAATAATTGCAAAGTGATAAATACGTCACGGCTCTAAAACTATTAAAATAAGCGTTTATAATAATATCATATTGTAACCGTTTAATTTATTAATTGATGTACCTACTAATAAAATATTATTGAAGGTTATATTTATAAAAATAAGCTTTAAGAATTTATTTAAGAATATATTTAAGAATTCGTTTTTATGAAAACAACTAGTGTTATCTTGTAAATAAAAAAATAATACACAACACTATGTTGTTCTGTTCTGATTGATTTAACAAAATAATATCCTCTTCTTTTACTACAACGTCAATTGTTATGTACTTGTGTTTTTTTTTAACAAACTAGTACCGAAAATTTTGACTGCGTTGCTATTGGTCCACGTAATCAACATAACGTCCGTTTCACACAAACCAAAGGCTGTAGTTACATATACATTCAGTTGAGTCATCGACTACCTGCGCGTCGCACGTGTTTTAATGAGTGAACCAGACGATATTGTTTGTGCGTGAGTCAGTTGTCATGGCGGACATGTCTCCTGTACGGTACATTTTAGAAGTATTCAATATGAATGGGCCTTAACAATTTCAAAACAAAACAAAGGCGATGGCCCCACCCCGACCAATGACCCCTCTCACTCTTCGTCAATATCGGAAATGTACGAGAGACATAACTCAGTACTCGTTTGTTAAAAAAAAACCGACTATAGTATTATTTACAAATTCCTATGACTAGACCTATACGCGGTTGTTAATATACAATTTAGAGAAAATAATACGACAATAAATCAATCAATCATCTGTCTAGCTTTTTCCCAACTATGTTGGGGTCGGCTTCCAGTCTAACCGGATGCAGCTGAATACCAGTATTTTACATGGAGCGACTGCCTATCTGACCCTCACAACCCAGTGACTAGCTAGGTAAATACAAGTGTATATATTTTATTTTTGGACAATTTTTTTTTTATTCTGGATATCATCTAGGACAGAGTCCTCGTCAAGACGAATCAAACGAGCCCAAACTAGATAAGGTTGCGTCGTTTTATTACTGAGTTCCCATGGCCGCCTTCCGGCTCCATCATCAGATCAGCTCCATGTCGTAATAATATTGCATTGTCATCCGATTTACACATGCATGTTTATCTTTACTAGGTTCGGCGTCCATTATTTCCAAATCTGGCGTTTGAGTATTTTCAAAAAGTCTGCAATACCAGTTCTTTCGCAAAAGCAGTACAATGCGATTTAAATAAGAATAGGAACGTCAATGACCTCTATCTATCAAATGTTGATTGATAAGTACGGTTTGCAAAGAAAACTTATTTGCGTATCAATAACGTTTTTTTTTTTGTCTTAGTTAAATCAAAGTGAAAAAAAAAACATCAAAAAATTAGTCATAATTAGTTTTAAAAAAATTATACTACTTTCATTCATATTTTCATGGTTGGCAACAATTTACCAGAAAGTAAAGAAAATTCTTCGTTCATGATTCGTAAATAAATGTTTTTTTTTTAAATATCTCGTTTTGCTCACCCTACCCAATTTATTCGATTTGACAGCTATGACGTCACAACATGGCGCTAAGTCGATCCTATTCTTATTTGAAACGCATTATAAGTGCAGTTTTACTCAAATTCGATTTAAAAAAATCCGTAATCTGGGCAAGCTGTGGAGTCTCACCCGGAACTCGAGACACGAATGTGCGTCATGATTGCTCCGCCAAGTTATCAAATCAGAAAATGGTTTCAGCCAAAAATTTGTCGATATTTGTCAAAATCGAAAGAAACAAACCCCGTATTTGTCAAAGCAGAAATAAAGAAGTTATAAGCGTTTTAAGTTGGCCGCGCAATCCTGACGTCAAGGACTGCGCGGCCACGGAGATCTCAGCAACTACTTGGGATAGAGAAATAATTCCTTTTGTCAACTCAAGTCTGTATTTGTCAAAATTTGTCGAAAAATGAATCAAAGCTCTATATCAATATTATAATTAAATATTCGCCTTGAAAGTCATGGCCGCGCAGTCCTTGATTTGCTATTTTGTTTTTAGTATTTTTTTTATTAAAATTGAAGACTTCATATAGTATAGGAGTTAAAAGGAGAAAGGTCTTAATTTGTCGAAACTGACAAAAGCTTTAAAATACGACTAAAGTGTAATTAAACAGACGAAATCAATTTAAAACACAAAACTCGTGGCCGCGCAGTCCTGACGTTACTTTAAACCATGATATCTCAATAACTATAGTAGCTAGGATTTTGCTGTAGACGTCCATATAATCCTTATATTAACCCCATTAAAATGACATATCCTTTTACCCTCAACACTGTTTGGGACGCGAGTAATCTCAAGAATTATGTTACCCCATACAATGTTCTAGTAGAGTGACCATAATTTCAAGACCATAAGTTCAAGACAATACAGTCTAAGCGCATTTCTGTTCTGGTTTCTATTGTTAACTGATAAAAAACTTTTTTAATATTTAGATATTCTTATACATTATAAACAAAATGTACAGAATTATATTAATAGAATCTTGCAAGTTACTGCTCGTGGAAATGTTAATTATATCTAAAATAACGTTATAAATAGATATACACTATTTTAACAATTACTTACAGTAGAAGCACTAAAAAAAAATATCATTTAAGACGTGCTCAAGAATAAATGCAGCGTTACATTCACAATTATAATGATATATTTTAAAATATATCGAAGCAATTCTTATTCTTAATCTGTTTGATTCTTCACTGTTAATATAACGCTGTTATATCGTTATTTCTGTGATTATTGTCAAATAAATTGAGTATACATAAATACTCTTTATTCCCAGGGTCAGTAAAAAAAAAACACTGAATCAAATGCACGAGTAAATTTAATATTTTTTACAGATAAAACAGTAAAATTACTATTTTAACATTATTCTAAGTTGGTCTCTTCGGCCGCACTACAGGAGCATCGACGCGAGTTTGCCTATTGCGCTCTCTTTCTAATATTGCTTTTCATTCGCACAACTGCTGGTCAGCGGACCACCGCGCTCGCGTCGAATCGTCACGATACCAGTATTATATCTCAACGGACTGTTACTGCTGTACGTTGTGGATCCGACAGTGATATTCCGATAAAAAGGACATAAGTGTGTATTCAGTGAGAGACTTAGTGTATATTTAAACGTGATATAAATAATTACGTGATATTAATCAATATGGTGAGTTATTTATTTTTGAATTAAATTTGTTAACGATATTTATTTTGTGTTATCTACCACCATACCATGTTAAAACTTTTACCAGTTTTGCTGTAGTCAGTACTTTTACATAGGTACCTAGTTAAAAAGTAGATCGGAATAAAGTCCTAACAAATTAGGCCTTAATGAACAAGGATGGAATTTATTGTGTTTTATATAATTAATAATAATAAATAAAGCCTGGGTAAGGTAAACCTTTCCCAGGCTCTCTATTTAAAAACTAAATAGAGCGTTTAAGGTTTTGCCTAAACCAGACGCAACTTTTAACTCCTGGTAATCTCAAATTATTAAAAAGCAGTTATAAATAAATAGATATTTAAAAATATACTTTTTAATTTAATTTTCAGATAAAAGCGGGTCGCAAAGGAAAAGTCAATAGTGAAAAATTAAAAAAAATATTTCTTAAGTACGGAGATGTATGCAGAAATCGCAGTATTAAATATAATGATCCAGTATTTAAAACAATATCTAATGAGTTAGATAATACGATAGCTCCTTATGCAATCTACAAAGCATTGAAAAGGCACTACGACGAGTATTTTCAAAATGATGAAGATGATAACCTTTATTCACCCCGAGTTCAGAGTAGTTCATCTTCTTCACCGTCGCGTCATAGTGTGGCTTCATTATCGCTGACATATCAAGACAAGGTGAAAACATTTAGTTTTACAATGGACGAGCATGAATGGAAAAAAATTCAACCCGTGATGGTACATTATGCTAGAAGAGATATAAGGACCTCATCGACACACCAAAAATACAGGAGTCTGCCAAAGTTTAAGTGGGCGACTTTTTTGAGAGAAAAGCTCTGGGAGTTATCTAAGCTACCATGTACTTGGAACTTTAAAAATAAGAAAGTTGACGGTGAAAATAACATTTCGTTATTTGGAAAGTGCTCACAATGTCAAAGAGAAACAATAATAAAAACCGAAGCAATTTCTGAAAAAACTGTAAGATTTACATGCGATATACTTACTTGTAAGGAAGAGAATGTACCACACAATCCTAAAAAAAAATCAAAATTAACTCCATACAAAAGAGGTAAATTAGCAAAAATTCTACAGTATAAGCCTGCCGTAGTCGTACAAAAAGAACTTGCGGCCAAATTAATTAAAGACCCAAATCAAGTTTGCCCACCAGTGCTGCCAAGTTTAGCAGCTCTCCGCCAGATCAAGTATGAGAAACGACAAAGCAAGAGACTTCATGCTCACCCAATTTTAAGTATACTCATGATGACTCAAGAGGTACAGAACTTTATCCGTGAAGTGACATTGATACCGTGTTTTCATTTATATTATTGGTCTGATCAGCAAATAGAGTACTATACTAACTATTGTAATAGTTTTTCTAAAGTGACCATTACTGTAGATGCAACTGGATCTTTTTTTCAGGCTATAAAGCTTCCCGATGGAACTACACTAACAAAACGACTATTTGTATATATTGGCATGATTGCTTCGGATTCAATTAAATCTACTCCAATTTTTCAAATGGTTACCGATTCTCACAATAAAGATTCAATTGCAGCGTGGTTAAAAAAATGGTTAATTCAAGTAAGGAGCCCGCCACATGAAATTATTACCGATGACTCATCAGCATTAATTGCAGCTAATGTTTCAGCATTTACTACGTTTAGCAGTATAAAAGATTATGTTAAACGATCTGTTTTAGTCTTAAGTGGCCGCAATTATGCATTACCTGAAGTATTTATTAGGCTAGATACAAGTCATTTTATCAAAACAATTTATAATTTACGTTGCTTTGAAAATAGGGATATAAATGTTAAAATGTTATACGTTCGTTGCATTTTGTATATGAAAGAATGTGAATCGTTTCAGCAAATTAAAACTCTCATTACTGATGTTGTAAGACTATGTCTAACCGAATACGATAACCCAGAAAACCCTGTTTCTGTTTATATTCAGAAAATAAGTTGCACCTTAGGTAATACTACATATACGGAACCTAATGAAGACACCGATGAGAAGGAAAATATTCACGAAAACATAATCCTCGACGATGATGACGGTTTGCTCTCATGGTTTGATGAAATTGTTGAGAGGGAAAAAAGCCTAGATAAAACAAAAAGTTCGTCAGAATCACAAAACTCTTTCTACATGCCTCATTTAATAACAACGCTCAAACGGTTACTCCTAAAGTTACCCCTCTGGAGTAATATTATGTGCCCATTATATAAATCACAAAACAAAGTACCAACATCTTCAGCTATAGAGAGCTATTTTAAAACTATGAAAAATTTGTTATTCACAACAAGGTCGAAGAAATATAACATTGATGAATATTTAAATATGCATTATGATTATTTATTAGGTGAAATAAAAATTGCTTTAAATTGTTTAAATAATTTCGCCGACATTGTAGACAAAAAGGAGAAAAACATTAAAAGAAAACGAGGTAAGACTAGGAAGCGAAAAATGTTACCATTTGAAAACAAATGCTGCAAAAAAGAAAAACCTAGTGTAACCAAAACGTTTTTAAATGATTCGGTATTCTCAGTAATTCCTACGTATGTTGAAAACTGGAGAGGCGAAGCTGTTCCTAAAGATGATTCTGCAAATAAACCTGTAAAATATAATGTTTTTAAAAAATAGTAATTTTACTGTACAAGATATATCTGAAAAAAATATTAAATTAACAAACACTTGTGCATTTGATTCCGTATTTTTTTTATTGGCCCACGGATTTAAAGAGTATTCATGCATACGCGATTTATTTGACAATAATTGCAGAAATAGGGATATAACAGCGTTTTTACAAATCCTCTGTAACTCTGATAATAACAGTGAAGAAGCAAACAAATTAAGAATAAGAATTGCTTCGATACATTTCAAAAACAATCATTATGATTGTGAATGTAACGCTGCATTTATTTATGAGCACGTCTTAAAAGATATTATTTTTAGTGCTTCTTCTGTAAGTAACTGTTCAAATAGTGCATGCATAAATTCTACCCCATCAAGAAGAAAACATGTGTTTATACCGTTAAATTTAGATATAATTAATATTTTCACCATCAGTAACTTGGAAGATTCTATTATTATTCATGATTGGGAAAACAAGCAATGCAGAAAATGCAATGAAGTAGTTCTATTTCATTATACTCGTACCTTGTCAAAAATTGTTACATTCGATTTAAATGGCACGCAAATGGTGTTTTTACATGAGGTACCTAAAAGTATAATAATTAAACAAAACATTTATAAATTATTAGGTGCCGTAGAATATGTTCCTCCAATACTTGGAACAATAGGGCATTATAAGTGTCATATTATAAGAAATAGCGGAATGCTTTGTTACGACGATAACAAGAGTAAATTAGAAGAGAGTACAAACGATTCTGTATATATCCATTTTTTAACTTATGTTTTAGTAGAGGTGTAAGAGCCGATGAAAGACATTTAAAGTTGAAGAATAATGATTTTGTTGATTTTTGAAATCTTTATATTTGTGCAATGAATAAAAATATTCAAATATTAAACAAGTTTTTTATTTCGTCTTATTTAGTATTTTATTTAAGTTTTTGACTAACAGAACAGAATGCCCTTGAACTGTGCTGTCATAGCCAGTTTGACAAAGATTAAAAACAAATCGAAATTATGGTCACTCTACTAGAACATTGTATGGGGTAACATAATTCTTGAGATTACTCGCGTCCCAAACAGTGTTGAGGGTAAAAGGATATGTCATTTTAATGGGGTTAATATAAGGATTATATGGACGTCTACAGCAAAATCCTAGCTACTATAGTTATTGAGATATCATGGTTTAAAGTAACGTCAGGACTGCGCGGCCACGAGTTTTGTGTTTTAAATTGATTTCGTCTGTTTAATTACACTTTAGTCGTATTTTAAAGCTTTTGTCAGTTTCGACAAATTAAGACCTTTCTCCTTTTAACTCCTATACTATAATTATGAAGTCTTCAATTTTAATAAAAAAAATACTAAAAACAAAATAGCAAATCAAGGACTGCGCGGCCATGACTTTCAAGGCGAATATTTAATTATAATATTGATATAGAGCTTTGATTCATTTTTCGACAAATTTTGACAAATACAGACTTGAGTTGACAAAAGGAATTATTTCTCTATCCCAAGTAGTTGCTGAGATCTCCGTGGCCGCGCAGTCCTTGACGTCAGGATTGCGCGGCCAACTTAAAACGCTTATAACTTCTTTATTTCTGCTTTGACAAATACGGGGTTTGTTTCTTTCGATTTTGACAAATATCGACAAATTTTTGGCTGAAACCATTTTCTGACTTGATAACTTGGCGGAGCAATCATGACGCACATAGACACGAGACGTCCCGGGACCCAAACCCTAGTGAAAACCCAAGGCTATCTATCATCACTACAATTTACTTTGTTTGAAAGAAATGTTCTTCAAATTCAATGAAGTTTCACCTGCCTCGTGTCTGTCTGACTGTAATCTAATCTTGCAAGTTAAATTCGAAATTTTACATGCATATGTAAATCAGATGACAATGCAATATTATTATGACATGGAGCTGATCTGTTGATGGGAACCGGAAGGTGGGTTGCGAACTCAGTACTAAAACGACACAACCTTATCGAGTTTGGGCTCGTTTGATTCGTCTTGACAAGGAGTCTGGTCCTAGATGATGTTCAGAATAACAAAAAAATTGTCCAAAAAAAAAATATACTCTTGTATTTACCTAGTCACTGGGTTGTGGAGGTCTTTGTTACTCATCCTACCCGGGAGTTAATATGGCACATACATCGAGTTGTAGAAAGTGCCTACAGATTTATTCGATTTTGATGATAGTTATTGCCGCTCGATATGCTGTGCTTTGACGATCAATAAGATCTTGTCATCTTGTTGCATTTACTAGATTTTTATTGAGTATTGATCGAGTGTCGAAAGTCTGTAGGCACCTTAAAACTCGATGTGCTCTATATACTGGATACTGGACCTACATATTCCATTGCGTTATAACTTGTCAAGCAGAGATATGTACTTAGAAAATATAGCTTACAGCCCTGCACCCTAATTACGTAACACATTATCAATCGGAGATGGTTTCATTTTGACAGTTCAACAACATTCATTGCGTTATTTACGTTGTCGAGCAGACAAATTTTTCGAACATATGAAGCAATGGATTAGCAATTTGTTTCAAAATGAAACCAACTCCGATCGATAATGTCTTACGCAATTAGGGTGCTGGTAGGCACAGTATTTTGTGTTGTAATTAATTGTATAAATATTTAGTTTTTTTTCTTAGGGTACGTACACAAGTAAACGCACACATTATAATTATACCAATTTGCAAGCATTGTCTATCACAATTTTAGAACGATTTCATCGTCGATTTCTTATTCAAAAGTTCGGAACACCAAAGGACTACAAAATAACCCAATTCTGGAATATTTTTTCCTTATTACATTAATAGCTTCCGCCCGCGGCTTCGCCAGCGTGGTATGTCGATAAAAAGTAGCCTATGTCTTTCCCCAGGGTCCAAATTCAAAGTATCCCCATACTAATTTTCATCAAAATTGCTCCAGCCGTTTAGCCCTGAAAGTGTAACAGACAAACAAACTCACATTCGCATTTACAATATGAATAATATTAATATTATATTACTTAATACTATATAATTATAAAGGTAGGATGGCGAGTGAAGAGAAACACCAAATAAAAGTCAATATTCAAATTCACGAACTTCACCGAAGCACTCCGGCAGTTCACAGATACCTGTGCTAAGTGGGCGAGGTCGAGT
This sequence comes from Cosmia pyralina, assembly GCA_946251885.1. NCBI lineage: Eukaryota > Metazoa > Arthropoda > Insecta > Lepidoptera > Noctuidae > Cosmia > Cosmia pyralina. Next base: position 23,998,415 of record OX276346.1, read on the forward strand.
AGAATCGCTTCATCGTCGCGTCGATATCGACTATGGCGTTGCGAACGTCGTGCGTCGCGGCGCTTATCGTCTCGAATGTGTTTGCCAAACGATCTATTGCTCTCGCCTGCCGGATATGGAACAAAAGATAGCTTGGATTAGAAGTATGGAAAATTAATCATCATTTGTGAAAAATGTTGACAACAATGGTAGGTATGATAGTCAGGATATCAACAGGCTTTATTTCTGTAGATAATGTAGGACGGTGAATGTCCACTATTGGCCCTTTATTGGCACCAACTGTAATCTTACAGTATCTTTTAGTCAAAAAAACCTTTTAACAAAGCTCAGAACATGCCAAGTTTTAATTTTATTAATGTGTTTGTTCAATTTTATTTTGATCAAATGTAGAGGTAAAATAATAAGTGTAAAAAAAGGCTACAAAATAAATTATTTTTTTTTTTTGTAAAAAAAAAATGTTATCTTGAGGTTATAGAAGAATTTGTGGACGGCTTGTTTCAGAATGCCTATTTATCTTTATTTTGATATTTTCCAGCAATTTTCGAAAAGGCTGAAGGAAATTTTCAAGCCAGGCTTGTTAGGGTTACGATTTCCCGTAATAAACCCCTGACTAGTTGGCTGTCAGCAATGACGTGCTTACCTGACGTGCATGCTTGCTAAGTATGCTTTTAGTGTGACAAGGTCATCTAAGCCCAGTTTCTGAAAAATTCTTAAACGGAGTTTAAACTCTTAATAGCTATTGATTCAACAAAATGATTTATTTAAGCGAATTCCTTCCTTGCGCTCGGTTTTTGAGGTCCTCAGATAATCCCTCGATAGCAATTCTCTCGACTTTTAAACTAAATTCTTTCTTAAAGGGATTACCTTGCTCAAATCCGAAAAACACCATATGTTTAAAGAAAATTGTTGATGAACCCTTTTGTGCGTTTTCCATAAAAAAAAAAAAATATATGGTATACTTAAGGTCGTCACAAATACATTATATTGTTTAAAATTTTAATTAACTTTCCCAAATATTGGGAAAAAATCTTTGAAATTGGCAACGGCTGAATAGTTCGGCATGAATTTTGTACCAAAAAATATGTAATGACGTATTTCATAATTTGTATTATATTTTTATTCTTATTTCTTTTAATATTTTAAAATAATAAATAAAAACAAGAATCTAGACCAGTACCCCGCTGAAGCGGGGGGCAAAGGCCTGTGACACGTACTTAGAACGCGATACGTCAGTGCCGCGGCGACGCTTGAGACAGGTGCTGTACGCGCGTTATTTTTTGGAAAAAAAATAAAAAAGCGAACGTTTTGATTGATTTTTGAATGAAATCATGTTGTATATTGTACAAATATAAATATTTCGTAGAATCAGAATATAAATTAAGCTTGTAAATATGTATAAAGTAGTTTGTAATTTCATCTTGTTTATTGAACCTGTCATAGAGTAAGCCTGGCAATACGTAATATAAGAATAAAATGTGAAGCGTGGCCGAGGTCTCCAAAACTATAAGTTTCTACCTACCTGCCCTCATAGTAGATACATTATTTCTGTTGTGTTTATTTTTTTATCGTTTTTAGCCATCTTGAGAATTGCGTTTGACGGAGGATGGAGGGCTAGGTGTCTGATGATGTACTCCAAAGGTGGGTATAGGATCTCAGTGACGGCACTACGTGGCACCATCGTCTTAGGACTCGTTTGAAAAATCTTACTTACCTACTGGTATTCAAAATTTACCAAGGGCAGGTTGTGGTGCAAAATCACCAAGGATTCTGCTTTATTGCAGAAGTCTGTTACGTTTTTGTTGGTATACATTTCTTGCCTCTGAGCAAAGTCGCTCAGAGTTTATGGAGCTTCTAAGAGGCAATAAAAATAACCGATTAGCACTTACCTGGTCATCATCAGACCTTCAGAATGTATGATGTGTGTGAGCCTATGCTCTATTAGATAAATGTTGAATGCTAGGTCATCTTAACTATTTTCGTTACAGAGAACCGATAAGCATTTATCTGGTCATCATCAGACCTTCAGAATGTATCATGTAGTAGAATAAAAGCTATGTCAGCAGGCAAAGCGCATCGTTTATTTCAAAATAAATATAAACTATAATGTAGGTACTAGGTAGGTACTCGTAAAGGCGAGTCCAAATATAGCGCGGCTGTCGCGAGCGGCTTGCTGCGTTCTGTTTGGACAAGTGCCGCGCGCGACGGCGTTGCACGCGCGGCATACGCAGTCAGCATTCGTCATTGTTCATATCTGGACGTAATCTTGACATGGATAACGAACAATATTTTCGCTTAATGGGAAATCTATGGAAACTATAAAGATTTGTGGGATTCTCGTCAAAATAATAACAAAAATAACCAATGACCTCGAAACCTATTCATCTGCAGCGAGCGGTGAGACAGGGAGACGTTATCTTTCCGAAACTGTTACCGCTGCACTGTAGGGTGCCTTCAAGGTCCTGGACTGGAAAGGGCTAAGCATCAACATCAATGGCAAGTACATCACACACCTTCAGTTTACCGACGATATAGAGTCAGTACAGCTTCCGTAATGTCACCGCCACATTAACGGGATATGCCGTTGATTATCGCGATGAAGGACGTTTGCCGTAGGTGTTTGACCGAATCTTGACCGAATATAACTACCGCGATGATGGGCATTGACGTTGACGTTAGTGTGGCTGGGGCACAAGAGTGGGTCTTAAAATGGGCATGGACAAAACGAAGATCATGTCAAATGCCCATGTAACATCCATTTTCATGAAGATCGGAAAATTTACACTCGAAATTGTGGACAATTATGTTAAACTAAAACAACTGTCCAGTTAGGTTGGGCCAAGTTCGAGAAAAAGGTCAATCATCGAATCCGACTCGGCTGGGTAGCTTTCGGGTAGCTACGTAATATCTTCTCGTCTCACATACCAGTGGTATAACCTATGGCATTGAAACAAAGTCGCTCACAATAGGCCTCATTCATAATCAGCCTATAATGTTCCCAATGCTGGGACACAGGTGTCCTCTTGGTGAAAAGGAGTGGGCCGTAAACCACCACGCGGGCCCAGTGCGGGTTGGTAGATGTCATTATGTCTTCGAATTTTTGATTCTAGGACATGCCGGTTTCCTTACAGTCACGATGTTTTCCTTCACCGTTTTGAGAGCAGTGGTGATGAAATTATTTACACAAAGTAAAGCGCCTGGCTGGGTCAACTCGGAAGTCGGGGCCGTTACTATTGGGCCACCATTGTTCTCATGGGCCTCATTAAAAAGCTGAAAGTCACTTAAAGGACAATAGAGAGCTATGCTTACGAGTTGCCCTACGTGATCGAATCAGAAATGAATAGATCCGTAGGAGAACCAACGTAACCGACATAGCCCGAAGAATTGCCAAATTGAAGTGGCAGTGGGCTGCTGGGCACATTGCTCACAGAGGCCGAGGGGGCCGAAAATTTCTGGAGTGGCAAAAGCGTACCGAAAGAGCGTTAGAAGGTATCCCACATGGTGGACCGATGACCTTGTGAACGCCGCAGGAAGCCGCTGGATGCGAGAAGCACAGAACCGGTCGAAGTGACGGTGATTGGGGAACACCCATGTCCAGCAGTGGACGTTTTTCGGCTGAAACGATGATGATGATGATGAATAAAAATAAATAATATCTCTGGGACGAGATAGTCAATGCGCGGCATGTCCCGGTTTTGTCGCACAGCACTGCCGCGTGTATATTTCTCCATACGTTTAGACATAGCGCGAGGGAAATTATGTCCTGCGAATACGTGTTGCTGCCGCGCATCTTGCGCGCTCTGTTTGGACACACCTTAAGACTACAAAAACTAGAGGAACAAAATGTACGAAAAAATGAATTCTCTCAGACAGTGAATAAAATAGGCAAAAACGGTGACAACTCTGCGACACATCTGTGATCTTGCATAATCGTCAGTTCGTTTTTTTTGTAGGATCGTCATTTGTCGGTAGGCGGCGCCAAAGTAACAAACAGTAGTACAGATGTCAAATCTCCGAGGTCATCAAGCAAGGTAATACCCTTAACAAAGTGTTCACTAACACAATATCGAACCAATAATCACTATTGAATGGATGAACTCCGTTTAAAAACCTCAGGAACTGGGCACTGGTCCACAAATTTACACACTTTTGTTGAATTCATCAACATCATTAGGTTACATACAGGTTACTTACAGAAAATAAGTATGCTATTTTAAATTATATTTCACCTGTATCTGTGATGCATCTGCGAGTCTTTCCATGGCTTGTGAGTTGACATGCGACGCATGCGCCAGTTGTGTCATGGCCGCCGCTTGATCACTCATCACTTTAAACTGTAATAAGTACAAAAATATAATAAAATGTAACTGAATACTGAGGATCGTAGCAGATGGCGTTCTGTAGTTTCTGCCTACCCTGGGAAGGCGTGAGTTTATATATGTGTGGCGGCATCTACATCGCAACATACGAACAACGCATCACAATGACATGACTTCACGCAATCCTGCATCGCGCAATTAGAGTTTACCGCGCGATTAGCATATATACAACGTCCCGACATCAACCGTTGGGCAGTTGCCCACCAGACACAACACCCGTCTGGTCGGAGGAACCTCCCTTTTCTATGGAGGATGAGTGAACTTTACACCCTGTTCCTCATGCCTCTATATATGTATGTAAGTGCTTTTTTTTTGCACTGTTTTCCGTCTTACGCTTCCAGTTTGTCCCAAGCGTCTTTTTCGTCGGTTCATCTAGGGTGCTCATCATCCCACACTATCCTAATCCTAACCGCATCCTAACTAATACTATAATTAATGCGAAAGTGACTTTTTTTTGTTTGTTACTCTTTTACGCTAAAACGGCTGAATAGAATTGGATGAAATTTGACACATGGGTAGACCATGACCTGGATTAGGACATAGGATACTTTTTATCCCGGTAGAGTACGTTCCCATGGGATAGTTTCCGACATCCTCGCCAGAGAAGCCACGGGCAATTGAAACACATGAAGTTTGAGAAACCCAAACACAATACATTCATCAATGCTTATGTGGAGGAATTTTACATATAATAATACCAGCCTTTGATTGTCCCACTGCAGGGTAAAGGCCTCTTCTCATACAAAGAAGGCATGAGCATTGATCACCACGCTTGATCAAGATGGGTTGACGATTTCAGACACATCAACTATAAGTCCAGGTTTCCGCACAATATTTCTCCTTCACCAATATCAGTACGTAATGTCTCAGAGAACTCAAAAAGTCCATGTGAATGTAAAAATTCACATTACTACTTGCCTGGATTTGAACCCACAACCATGCATGAAGACCTTAACTGGGCCACTGGGCCTACACATTTTACACGACTTTTATGATTAACCTACCATTTTTTCCATGATGGCCATCTGCTTGTCTTCAACATCCACTACAGGCTCCTCGAAGACCAGCACTGGATCTGACTCCACATGGTTCTGATCAATACTGTCCTCATTGTAGAAACTCTCATCTATGAAGTTGGATTCTTGCTTGACACCGCGAGGTTCTGAAGGATGTTTAGAATAACATACATATTTTATTTTTATAACTACATGATGCCTTTGTCAATCAATCTGCCTAGCTTTTTCCCAACTATTTTGGGGTTGGCTTCCAGTCTAACATGCCTTTGTAAATTGCCAAAATAGAGGAGTTCAATAACCACTATTCCAAAACACTACTCCATCAAAGGGACCCTGATCAACTGTTGAGCGGCCAATTGGTTGAGGTCTCTCCAGTCTGGACTTGTATTTTTGTGAACATGAACATATTTCTTCACCGCAGGCACCAACTATTTGAAGTTTTTTTTGGCACTGAACTTTAGACTGGGCCCTTCCAAGAGTTTAAATGGCAAGTCACACTTCAATCAATATTAATTAAATTACTTACTTCCATTATCACCAGCTAGAAAAAGATCCCAGATCTTCTTCTCAATGTTGGAACACAAGTTGTTAGGGTCACCTCCTCCACCCTGTACTTTGGATCTCACTGTAGACTTTTTGTCAGCCCAGTACTGAAAAAATAACAAGAATATTATGTTTTATGGAACACAAAACCACTGCATGGTCATAGGAAGGTGTTTCTCAACAAGTGACAGACACAAGCAGGGATGCTGATAATTTAACACTTTGAAGGATGGCTATAGTAGTAGTAGTAGTAGTATTTCTGTTTGTCTGTATATTTGTGTGTTTGTAAATGATTAAATAAATAAACAATAAAACTTCTATTGTGTGTTGTTTACTGTCCTGCAGTGTTAAACAAGCTAGTTTACAAGTTAATCCCAAAATACATACTTGGTTCCAGTCAGGTAAGGATGTTCATCTGCCTAGCCTTTCCCCAACTATGTTGGGGTCGGCTTCCAGTTGTCCTATGCAGCTGAGTACCAGTATTTTAAATGGAGCGACTGCCTATCCTACTTCCACAACCCAGTACTGGGTAACACAATACCCCTTGGTAAGGCTGGTTGTCAGACTTTCAGGATTCTGACGACCTTAACAACTGTCAAAGATCCACAAATGACACAGCCGGACACCAACGGCTTAATGTGCTTTCCGAGGCACGGAGGGGCAAGGTATGTAAAGATGGTCACCCATCCACGGACCAACCGCGGCAAGCGTAGCTTAACCTGATTGATTACAAAAAACACCAAAACTTACTTTAATCCAAGACTTCATAGGCCTAGTAGGGCCCGTAATATTATTGACAATCCGGGTCAGTTTGAACCAGAGTTTCTTGCTCTCATCCCTGCCCTCTAGACCTCTCAACTGACCTAGTGCTAACGCTGGATGCTTCTCCATAAAGTCCACTATCGCTGTCACCTGCTCCAAGCTGGGACGGGACTGGAAAAAATTTAATTATAATTTTATAAACTGCAATAAGTACACTGCAGTTAAATTTTCCTCAAATCAGCCAAACTGCCTTTGCTTTTCACTCAATGAATACAAACAAAATATTATAGAATTGTTGTAAAGGCTTACGTTTGAAAGCCTGTAGGAATTCTGTCTGAAAATCCTGTGCTAATCAATAAACGGATTTGATTTTTCTTTGCTGCTAAGATTTAGACATTCAGAAATGCTCTGGTAAACAAGTAACTTCTGGATCCCTACTTATCACCTAGCTAGAGGTAAAAAGGAAAATAATTATTTCAGACCTTGTAGACTGGACTCAATAGATTATGGAAATGAGATAAACACAGCTATTATTTACCTCATATAACTATACATAATAATCACGTCTTGCGTTATTATATGGCTCGCTAAAGGCTCTTGTTTTATCGAACTCACACCAAAATTCGAACATCTTTCGCCTCATCATCAGCGAAGCGACAATGCAATGAGTAGAGGTAAACACGAATTGCGCCAAGATCTGTTCGAGTTACCGTGTTTAGTGAGAATCTGATGAAAATTAATGAATGGCTACGATTGTTCCACTTACCGCTATGACTCGATCAGTCATGTTTGATTATTTAATTGATTGAACCTACTGCTTGCTGGTACACATAAGCCACAAGTGAAAGTCTTAGCTTAAATCAATATTTCGATACCAAGACTTCCATTTCGAGTCCAATTCGTGCCAGAAAATGCAATATCTTCGCACAAAACTACAAAACGTCGATAACAAATATTACATGACAACCATTGGTTGGGGCGTTGATTGAAGACGAAGTGCACATGAAAACCTAATAAAACGAAACGAAGCAGTTTTTACACAAATACGAATTTTTGATTAATAAAATAATATGCATTTAAATAAACACGCATTTTATAATATCTTTAAGTGGGAACATCTCCTAATACGCATTTACCATTTAAGCAGCAAAACTGCCCATACCCAAACAAACTTAATTAGATTTTTTTTTAAACCCATAAAAAAAAAGATAAATGTCAAATAGTATGTCAAAAATTGTCAAAAAAGTGATTTTTATTTTGTGGCGGTTGTATTGTAGGACATTGTGGTCCTTGAAAATATTTTTCAGAAGTTGTAGTATGTATACAAATCAAGCAAATTACAATAGCCCCGAACCTAGACTGTAGTATTAGAGGAATATTACAACTAGGTATAAACATTCTGCTAAACAAAAGTACCTAAATACAATGTAAATTGTAAATATTGTTTAAAAGATATCAGAATAGACGAAGAAGGTAGAAAAATGGCAAATTCAGTAAACATATCTATAGAGGCACCAATAGAAAACCAAATCCAAGAGATTACTTACGATGGCCAAGAGATATATCAAGCGTAAGTATTTTTACATTCACCTGTGCTACTTTTAGTAAAACAATTTTAAATATATTTCATAACAAGTAGGTACCTAAAAAATAATCTTACGATTCCGTTTACAGGCCACTGTCAATGTCAGAGAACCTTGCCCGGCTAGCACAGAAGATTGATTTTGCTAAAACTGAAGATGAGTTCTGTAATATCAAGAAAGAAGGTGAGAATAGCTCTGACTCAAAGTCTGAGGATGAGAACAAGGAGCCAGGGTATCAGTCCAGCTTGTGGCCATGGGACTCTATTCGTAACAAACTCAAGAATGCTCTGACTGAAGTCTGTGTACTGGCTGATGTACTGAGCATTGCTAAGGAGAAGAGATACATGGTAAGGATCATGAATACACAATCATAGCATAAAGTGATAAACCTACAATGTTTCCACTGCTGGGACTCGGGCCTCGTCTCTGTAAGAGTGATTTGAATGGTTCAAGAATGTTTATAATCCATTTTTATTAAAAAAAAAAAAACATTAATGTGTTTAATAAGAATCTATTTAGATTTTCCATTAATTTATTTGTTCATGTAAGTATTTTAGTAATGTTTGTAAGACTATAATAAAAAGCTCACTTATAATTTTATTTTTTAAGGAGGCTTACAAGCCTCCTTAAAAAATAAAATATATTATATTATATGATAAGATATATTATATTATATGATGAGCTTTATTATTAGTCTGTAGACTATTAAATTTTTTACAAGTCACAGGACTAATTTAAAAAAATACTTTTACTTTACAGGTTCTAGACCCAGTCCAACCAGAGCAAGTGGAAGGCAGACCCATGGTCCAAGTTTATGGAAGGAAGAAAGCTCTTGGTGCTGCAGCAGCAGTACTCCTGGCAGGTGTAGAGCGTCTCCGAGCCAGTGAGACCATGAGAATGACTCGCAATATGCCTGACTTTCACATAGACCTGCTGAGACTGCGGCAGAACTGGCGATTGAAGAAGGTGTCCAACACTATTGTTGGGGACCTGAGTTACCGTACTGCTGGCTCCAAGTTCAGTCAGACTGGAGTGTTTGAGGTTTGCGCTGGTTTAATATGCCCGTATTTGTGCTTCCTCCCATAAATTGGAGCTGAGCTGGCTCATTTTGGAAAATAAAAAAAAATATAGGCTTAGTTTAGTCACTCAATCACAAAACCTGTGAAAAAAAACAAAATCACATCAAATGAGATTTTTTTTGAGAGCCAACAGCATTACATTACCTACAAAATTATGTATGCATCAGTAGTTTCTTAGTTCTAAATAAAACTGTATATTTATTGTTATGTTAACTGAAGATTTATAGTTACTTATTAAGTGGAGGAGTTGAACTGAGTTGTTTATTATATATCTACTTGGTCTACATGAAAGTACAGAAAAAAGCTTTTACAAAAATTATAAAAGCTTCTGCGTGTTGTAGGCAAAAAACTAATAGCAATATTTCTATCCTAGGTGACCAAAGCCCCAGAGGAGCAGATAGCTCAAGCAATGAGTGCAGCAGGACCAGTACCATCAGCATTGCGCGTCACTGTCCCACCTGAGTTGCAGGGCGTCGCATTTATATCTGTGCTGTGCCAAAAAGGTATACTTCAATGGTTCAATCATGTTACAGGGTGATTGGTTATTGGATGCATTCCTTGAAAGGGGGTAAGAGCTAAGTTGCAACAATTTTGACCCCAATAACTTGGGGTTTAACTCTAAATGACCAAAAACTGCAATTTGTGAGAAATATACTCTGCTCTGGATGTTAAAAAATTATACTTTTCAGATTGCTCATAAATTAATGACTTTCGAAATACTAAAAGTGCATTTGAAAAGTAAGCATTGTAAAGTTATGAAAATTTCTTGAGACAAAAATTGTTTATTGAGGCAATTTACTCAAAATAAAGATGTGGTACTAGAAAAACCCCTTTTCATGGAATGCACTCAATTACCAATCTCCCTCCAACCAATCCAATGCTTGGTATGATGAATCCCATGAAGATCATAATGCATTCAATATTTTCTATTGGGATACATACATACATAAACTCACGCTTTCTTCCCACGGGGGTAGTCCCAAGTAGAAACTACAGAACGCCACCTGCTACGATCCTTACATACTACTTTTGCCTCGTTTACGTCATACACGCACGCCGGTTGCAAGTACTACGCACCTGACCTTTCTAAAGAACATCACCAATAAGGTCACTGTATGTCTTCCTAGGGCGTCCCCTCCCGGCGTTATCATTCGCATCTGCTTTGTAAATACCTTTTGTTAGTCGCCTTTCATTCATCCTCTCAACATGACCAAACCATCTAAGCATAGGTACTAATTTTTGTTACTACATCTTCTTTTAAACCGCATCATTGCATTATCATCATCTATTGGGATAATAGCTGTAATATGCTACATTTATGCACTTTGTCAGAGAAAAGTTTGGACTAACCTGGCTAAAGTGAATAATTTACAAGCATGAATGAATTAACCACATTAATTCGTTCATGTTTACAAGTAACCTAAAATGCTTGCAAACTTTCTGAGTAAATGTTAAAAAAAATAGGTTTTATCTACCACATACTTATACTTACAGCATGAAACTGCTGTTTTTTGAAACACAAGTAAAGATTTTATGAAGAATGAGGAAAAAGTTATTATAATGTGTGTGTGTGTGTGTGTGTTATTTGAATGTGTATTCCAAAAGAAGATTTTTCCTCAAATCTATCATGACAGCCAATTTCATACACTAATCTGTTTCAGAACAAGAAGATGTAGTGACAGCTACCCTAAGTTCGGCAGCTATCAACTGCCCAGGGACTCTGCCAGGGGATGGAGCAGAACTGCACTGGCAGCAGAAACTTGAGGCTGCTCAGAATGTACTGTTCTGTAAGGAGTTGTTTGCGAGATTAGCTGCAGAAGCCGTGCAGCTTGATGCATCTATACCTCATATGGTTGTGGGCAATCAGATCATGGCTACTGTAAGTAGAACAGACTGATGAGGCAATGACGCATGCCTATGAAGAATAAAGTAAAAAGAAGTTTTATACAACTAGTTTATGGTTTGTGTGTGATCCAAGATAACTTGAACAAGATATTATACAGAATTTTAATACAAAACCACATAAAACTATCCAGCAACATTGAATACCTAAGATACTTTGTTTGCCAATCAATTCAGTCAATATCTCAGCACTGCAGGGCATCATATTATGTTATATTATTTAACCTTTTAAGCGCTTGGCTAAATATCAGTTGCCGTGCCCCTAGCGTGCGGCTACAAATCGATAAAATAATACCTACAATAAATAAGGATAATAGGACGAAAAATTCATGCATGTTCTCTGTCGCAGAAATACGACACGAGCGGTAGGGGCACAGAAAAATGTGTCTTATAAATGCGACACAAGCGAAAAGAAGAAAATGGTTTTAATAGTTCTTTATTTTAGGTTCTACCAGGCATTCAATTATTGATCGGACTTTGCCACAACAATGGACAAAACAATAACAACGCTAACCCAGAAGGAGTCAAGGTTTGTTACCAAAACACACTTTTGAATACAACCAAAAAGGTTGCAAATCATGCAACCTTTTTCACCATATTCTTTTTTTTTTTATTAGGCTGAAAGTGCGACAGGCAAGTCGGACCATGACCACGTTCTGGAACATTCGTTACATCAGCTACTCAGGGCTGTACATCATGCTAATACTCACCATCCCTTCCCTCACCCTGCTACTGGACCACTTGGACCTTCAAAACGACGCTGTTTGGCAGGTACAAGATAAATAGGAATGATATCTATGAACCTACAACCTTCTTGGAGTAGTTGTGATCTTTTTTTAAAGCAAAGTATATTTTATTTACACAAATCTGGCATCTGATGTAAAAAAATGGCTGTTATCAGCTCTATACTAGACCAAAAATAAAGGAGGTACAGACACAAATCATGTCTTCTTCCATACTTTTCTATTAGTCACAAAACATGCTTGTCAAATTCATTACTTACTTTTTCCTCTTACCATTCATTTATTTCAACGGTTAAATTGTAAAAGGCTTCCATTTAGTATTCTTGACTGTTTTAGGTCCCATGGCAGCTGATCGGTATGAACTGCTTGATATGAGTAAAGAACAGTCTCTGTTAGAACAAATTATTCAGCAAGCACAGCATTTCTTTATGAGGAGACGAAGCGAATACGTACTGGATACTATTGCTAAAGAGGTTTGTAATCCCAAGTAAAGAAAATTCTAGAAAATTGAATGTTTTGTACTGACAGCTAGGAAGCTGGTTTATTCACTGACAAAGACCATGTAGGATCCATAGTTCAGGTAAAAAGGAAACAACATCCATATCTTCATTTGGTTAATCATGTGGTATGGGGTCATAGCTATATAGATTAAAATTATTATGACTTGCTGGACGGACCCCATTCCCAAAATGCTGTGAAAACACAGAAATTAAAATGATTCTTATACTACTTTTAGATAACTTAATTGCAAAACACATTAAAATCATGAAAAGTGTTACAATGATCATGATCATCAAAATTGATAGGTACCTAAGTACTTAAATTAGTTTTTGAGATAAAACACATTCACTCATTGAAAACCGAATCTAAGGGGCTTATTATGGGTTACCAGTTATGTTTTAAGTATGGTTCCATCGTCGGTTAATATTAAAATGTGTTCTGTAAATGGCGATTCTAATGTATTCTATTCACACTTTTGTCCTTCTATAGGTCAAAGACCCTCTGATCGTGTCACACTGGAATGCTCTGAACAGTCCCACACAATCATGTGTGAAGATCAATATTATGGCTTATGGGTAAGAATAGACAATTTATCCTTTTCATTTTATGATCCCTTGATGTTACTGTGGGGACCAGGAAAACCTTAAAATACAAATTTGTTACTAGTAATAGTACTAGTAGTAGTAGGTAGTGTAATTTTTGTGATGAATTATTACCATCATCTGTCAGAACCTTTTCCCAGCTATGTTGTCATTTTCTGATGAATATAACCACATTTTCCTGTTTTCTCTCAGTATGGGGCCAACAACATTGATTTAGCCAGTGGAATGAGGATCATGTTATCAAATCTAACCAATCTACTTACATAAAATAGGCCAATGCCCAATTTGAGGTTAAATAAATACAAAACATGGTGCAATAGGCAATTGCAATGCTTTTTACCAACCCACTTCTTAAGCATGGTGACTAATGGATGATAGGTACCTATATTATTTAGATAAAGGCTGTCTTGCAGAAAATTGTTAGTAGATGGATGGTGCTATATTTCACCTGTCTGCCAAACATGGTGATTGTGATATTGCCCACCACATTTTCAATTGTATGTTTATCTTGAGGCACAAATTGTTTACAGGCCATTTTACTGTACCATCCTTGTATTATTTAGATAAATAACACATGATGCATTTGCAGTTACTACCAACCATATTTTATATTTCTATGCTACCAACCATGGTGATTACCGTTATTATGTTGTAGGTACATGGTATTATGTTGTTGCTTGTTCCAAGAATCTTTATTTGTAATTCTATCATACAGGTATGATGCAGTGTGCAGAACCTCCCTTGTAGTACATGTTGGAGAGAAGACTCTCAAGTGTATTTGCCGTGATGGCAAAGTGAGACATTTGTCTTATGAACTGCAGGAACTAAGGGATCTCATATACTGTCAGGTAATCTATGAATCCTATGTTGATACTACTACTAATAAAACCAGTACAACCTTCATAATAATACTTGTTTCAATTCAAAGTTAGAAAAAATGTATGCAGAGCTGTCATCCATCATTCTTATTTTAAGAATTTTGATGATAATACACAAAGAACCAGTGCCTATTCACTTTTGTTATCTTTGATTACACATAATACTTGTATGTCCATCTGTACAAACATAAGAAAATAAAGAATCAGGGCATATCATGCTGGATGATAATTATTTGTATGAGTGAAGGTTAGGTTAGGTTAGGTGTTAATTGGATAAGCAGGCATGTAACCTTTGGAAAATAGTTTTTTTTTAGGTACTTCTCATATTAGTCTTTGTGAAATTCTATTACTGATTATGATTACTCACTTCTGCAGTACCAGTAGTTAGAGTTCAGCCAAACAAATGACTGATAGATAAGAAATCGAAATAATAACACAAATTCTCCTGGCAGATATATCAGCATCAGATGACTGCGGTGCAAGCTGTAGGCCGGTGTATGGGCTGGCAGCTGCTGGCTATTAGCTCGCACCTGGGCTCTGGACCTGTTGAACCACTGGGAAATGCTTCTTCATGTCTTCTCGCGTCTCCTAATGGTAGGTTTATGATTGGAGTTGTTTTCCATGTTTTTAAGTGTTCTGTTTATTTTGAATTGTGAAGTTTTTGAACTTCTTGCATTGAAATTTTTGAGTGTTTTTATGTTGTTTTAACATTTTCTTTTTTTTAGGTGACAGAATGCTTGCAATAAGATGTGAACCATCAGTTGGTATTCAAGTTTACATAGCTCAATCTCCCAGAAAAGACTTCTTTACCAGTGAACTTGTTCAAGACAAAAAGTGGGAGCATCTCGGAGGAGCATTCAAAGAAATTAAATTAGAAAAAATGGAAGGCAAAAACTTTTTGAACAAGATGGAGCTCCTCATGGCCTGTCTTAGCAGCCCTTCATAATTATTTATGTTAAACTAGCAATAAGAATAATTTTGTGATGTCATTTTGAATTAACATAATAAAAATCAAATTGAATTATTTAGTCGTATATTTTTTTTAAAGAAACTTAGCAATTAGGGTGCTTAGGCAGAATGTTAAGTAATCACTGAAGGATTGTTCTTGCATTAACTTCTCGAAAATCATGTGCCCCGAGATCAGTATTCATCCTTGGAACTGTAACAAAAAAAACTTCGTTATGACCTTATCAACATACCAGAAGTATAGATGTTTTGATGCAAAGAGTTGAACTTACAATGACGATCAATCGATGACTTATCCGTGGAACGAGCAACAGTAACATTTTAGGTTATACACATTTTAATTTTACATCTTTTGCACACATTCATAATAAATGAATTGCAATACAATACTAATAGTAATGGATATCAGTAAGTGAACAAACAACGGGAGTTGTTTTCACATAAATTTATTGAATCAAACAGATACGAGTTACACATACATTTAAATGCTAATTCATTAGACAGAAGTATTTTTAGTTAAAAGTCACACTGAATAACACGATAGATAAAATCAAAAGCTATTACCTCTAATTCCTTGAGACATCAATGGAACACCTCCTAGTATTAATATCAAACCCCCAGTTTTTACCAGACATTGAATTTAACACTTAGAAGGCTTCAGATTACGATAACACTAACACCTAACATAAAACTAAATACTAAATTAATATCGAGACAATGGCGACCTAGATCTGAAGCTCCCGCCGCCGGAGCCGTACTCATCGCGTTGGTTGTTGCGATTGTAGGGCCTGCCGCCACCGTATGAGTTGCCGAAGGATCTGTTGCCGCCTCCGGGTGGGCCGCCGAAGCCGCGACCTCTGAAGTTGCCGCCGCCGCTGCCGCCGCGTCCTCCTCGGAAGCCGCCACCCCTGCGGGGCCCATCTCGCTTCCTAGAGATCTCTACTTTTAGGGTCGCGCCTAACATCTCGAATCCATTCATCGCGCTACACGCATCCTCAGCCTCCTGCAAGTTCTCAAATTCTATGAAGGCAAAACCCGGAGGGTTGAGGGCCACCCAAACGGAGTTTAGTTTTCCGTATTTATCGAATTCTCTTTCGAGGTCTTCCTTCTTGATGCCTTCCACTAGCCCGCCGACATACACGCGAGTACCACCAGAACTCATGATTGTGTTGAAATCTATAAATAAAGAAATTTCAATTCAATCACATGTAAATAGATCACAATCGTAAAGGAGAAGTTATTTATCATAAATGTAACTACGACGCGACCGTACTTCGCACAGAAATAAATATATAAATACAATGAAGAAAACAAAATGTCGACACTGCACAAGCATTGCCACGCCACGCCAACAATTACAATAAAACGTACATTACATGATTATTAACAAAAACTTACGTGTAACGTTGATATAAAAATGAAAAGGAATTAAAATAGTCCTAAAATTACCTAATTTATAACTTTATTCCAACTATTTTAAATATAAATTGTGAAGACTTAAAAAGAGTCGACGAAATTTATGAGTGAATGAACGATCGTTAGCGAACTGCGAAACTCAACGGAATCTAAGAATGAACTATTCCCACGGTAGCATAGTAGTCAGGGTTGCAACTTAATTATACAAACTGTATAAAATTTCTTAACGAATATTTAATAAAATTAATTGCATAAAAGTAAAGAAAATAAAGATATTTCCCTACATTTTTGTTTTCAACTATTAGCAGTGATTTATGAAAATACCGTAAATAGTTTACTTATGAGGAGGAAAGAACGAACGAATGAACTATTGGCAAACGGCGTCCCACTAGCGCACTTTTATGACGTCATTCAGGCTCATTAGGTAGCTTAGGGTAGCAGTGGTGGGGAGGAGGCTTTTGATAGAATGAGTGAAGTGAGTGAGTGAGGCTGATAGCCGAGCCCGAGGAGTGAAGGGAGGAGGAGGAAGAATCCATGGGAGGGAACAACACGAAACCGGCCAAACGACTTCGTTCAACGGTCGCGCGGTAGCGCGCATTTTTGCTTGTTTTATTTTTACCAGCCCCACCTTTGTTTCGTTATGAATTGTTTTGATTCAAATTTTCTAATTTACGTGAAGATTAATTTAAAACTTTAATGTTTATTTACGAAAATGTGTGGTGTCGTATTGTGTCGAGTTACCTGTGCGATGTTTGGATAGGTGTTGAAATAGGTTGCAGCAGGTGAGGAACGGCAGTAAAAGTGCAATGAATATTTTCGTGTTCAGTTAGTGAATAATGGAGTGCTGTAAAGATATGGGTGTGCAGAAGAGACACAGTCAGTTTAGCGACACGAAGTATAAGTGGAGGACAGTGTTAGTGTTCTTCATAACGGTGTGTTGCTTTCGTGGATGTAAAGGACAAGAGTCGCTAGGAACGGCGGACCCTTATCTTCTAAACAAGTCGTTAGGTCTGACGGAGTTGCCGGGCGGCGTACTGACCGGTGGGCGCACCGTGTGGAGGCCTGATGGTAGTCCCTACATGCTGCGCGACGACCTGCTCATCGAGAGGGATGCGGAGCTGGTGGTGGAACCAGGAGTCGAAGTGCGGTTCGCGCCGATGATTGGCATCACGGTGCGTGGGAAGCTAGTTGCTGTGGTAAGTAAAAATCGACTAACTATTGCAAATCAATCAAAAAAATAAGTTACCTTTCTTTATAGTAATGTTAAGTAGAGTTCTCCTGTTATCAGGACTTAACGGTAGCTATATTGCTTTTAAGTAACTGGTTGTATTACCTACTCGACGCCTTGCGTGCTAAGTAATATAAAGGCTTGTTAGTTTGTTGCCGTTATGCAGGTTTTCTATTATATTCTGAGCCTAGCAGTATTTTTAGATATCGGCTATTTGCTTTCTTGATGTTGGTAAATCGTAGTTCGAGTTGGATTCTGATTAGAGTAACCGGCTTATAGTCTTAATGGATAATGTTTATTACATTAGCATCTATTATTAGGATAATAGTCTCCAACATTTCCATTTATTCTTACAGTACAGGTCACCTACACTATTCGTTTTTTCATTGTTCCATTCATAAGCTTGTGGCTAAGTAATAACAGTCGTACGGATCGATCTATCAGGTTAAGCTACGCTTGCCGGCCGCTGGGGTTGGTCCGTGGATGACCATCTTTACATACCGAGACTCCTCCGTGCCTCGGAAAGCACGTTAAGTCGCTGGTCCCGGCTGTCATTCGTGGATCTTTGATAGTCGTTACGGATCGACAGAATCCCGAAAGTCTGACAACCAGTCTTAGCAAGGGGTATCGTATTACCCAGTAATTGGGTTGTGGAGGTCAGATAGACAGTCGCTCTATATAAAATACTGGTATTCGACTGCATCCGGTTAGACTGAAAGTCGACCGCAACATAGTTAGGAAAAGGGTAGGCAGATTAATTGTTCCATTCATTCATGATAATGATAATGACAGAATGAAACTGACTTTATCTAACCCAACATTGACTCACTGTAATGGGCATTCTTCAATCTGAGATATATAAAGTTTTAATCGGCCTATTATATGGTACTACTAACTCTATAATTTATTCCCCTTCCCAAAAACCCGTTTCTTGTGCTATAAGCTCAGGTCAGTCCCCAAAATGTTTGGTTTTAAATTAGTCTAACACAATTATTGATCACGCTATCCTTTGATAAACAAGCAGTTGATAAGTTTGTGATAACAGCACGTACCTGTGTGCCCTGATAAGGGCTACGTATCGAGCCCATTCAACTGATATTGATTTACTCACCTGTTTGTATGTCGAGTAAATATTTGATACATTTATATAACATTGCGAAATCATTATGCACTATCATCTAGCTCTTGAACTCAATTTTTCAGCGAATATGTAACTATTTAGTGAGTCCCGGAATTCCAAAATGATTATCAGCTCAGTCATCATATATCTTCCCTTCATCTCTTGCCCTTATCCCAATTTATTTAGGGTCGGCGCAACATGTCTTTTTCTTCCATAAATCCATACTTCTCTATTATTTGTCAACTTGGTAGTCATCCCTTTCTAGCCCTATCATCTTTCACACAGTTCATCCATCTTTTCTTTGGTTTTCTCCTACTCTTAAAGCCATCTACAGTACAACTATTTTAATGTCCCTCGGCAAACTTCGTGTTTCGTCAGTCGTCGGATTTCTATCAGTTGTTGTTTTGCACTTGGTGCAGATCGGACGCTCTCAATCGACTTGGAAACTTAAAATTGTATAGGTACGCTTTGAAGTTCATATAATTTATTTTTCAAAAACTGGAGGAAAGCTGCTAAAGCTGACGAAACACGAAGTTTGCCGAGGGACATTAAGAAAATAGTTGTACTGTACATTCATACTCAAAACCCTCCTCACGGCATTTTCCTCCTTCCTCCGCATAAGTGATGCGGACGAAAATGCCTATATCATGATAACCGATTTCTACACAACTTTGCAGTCACCAGTGCCACTTTCAAACTTCCTCTTGTGTGTATACCTACTCATTACTAATTATATCCATTTCAGCTGAGCAGCTCGTGGCTAAGTAATAACAGCCGAACGGGTCGATCCATCAGGTTAAGCTACGCTTGCCGGGGTCGGTCCGTGGATGGGTGACCATCTTTACATACCGAGACTCCTCCGTGCCTCGGAAAGCACGTTAAGCTGTTGGTCCCGGCTGTCATTCGTGGATCTTTGACAGTCGTTACGGGTCGTCAGAAGCTTGAAAGTCTGACAACCAGTCTTACCAAGGGGTATCATATTACCCAGTTAATGGGTTGTGGAGGTCAGATAGGCAGTCGCTCCATGTTAAATACTGGTATTCAGCAGAATCTGGTTAGACTGGAAGCCGACCCCAACATAGTTAGAAAAAGGCTTGGCAGATTGATTACTAAATATATCCATTTCGCGTACTTATATGCTCAAAAAGTGACCAAAATAACCATAAGTGCCCTAACTCCATTTGCCATCGTAGGACCATGCGCATTTTGTAATATAGGTAGTGAACTTTAATGACCTTCGTGGCGTTCCTGCTCTTACTCTAAAATGGTAAGTTGCCAGTAGTTTGTGCTTGGTTTTACAAGAATAAACTGGTATTCCTACCTACTATAGGTACTACTACCAATATTATGATACAGACTGGTCTAGTCCAATACCTGTTGATCATTGACTCATTACAACTGCACGCATGTTTCGAATATGAGGCAAGAAACTTCGACGAAGGCCTGCACGAGATGCACTCTGTTTTTTCTTTTACAAACTAACTTTATTCAGAATTAAACATAATGGACTCTGCACTTTTCACCATTATTAAACGCTTACGTATAACAACTACAATGGATCTAAAAGATTCAATAGTCCGCGGCATTGTCACAATTTCAAAACATCCCAATGTAACATGCCTGCTTTCTGTGTGAACTTATACGACATGCTACGACATTGAAAGCAGGAATTAATCATGCAACAAATGATGATTAGGAACACGTGTTAATAAAGGCAGCTGATGCTATAAAGACGCCGGCTGTACCTGACCCGTCTCGACCCCGGGATTGGGGCGACATCCTTTCGCTAATTCAATCAGCTTGGACAAATCACTTCTCTGACCCCTCTGCAAGTTTTACGATAGACAACTTCCTTTAGATAATCCGGGAGACGTGTTGTTCCGGAGATTTTTATGTTTGGATTTATGTGATGCTCTTTCGTGTAATTTATCGTGGCATCCATAGAATAAAATTCATTGAAAGAAAAAGAAAATAAAGTATCTGGCCAGTAACAAAAATTAAAGAAAACAGTGGAAAAACAAAGGCTCCGAAAGAAAACAATTACCTAATAAGTTCCGCTGAGCGTTTCTCAAATCAGTGGAAGGAAGGTGAAAGGATAGCACGGATACCTCAGAATACGATTGAAGATTTCGACGGAAATCTATGCATGAATTCAATAAAGACATCTCAGCAAAACAGCACTATTATGTATGAAAAGGACAGTGTGAAAAATATGAATGCAACAAAACTATGTAGTTGGGTGTAAGACATGAACATGTAATTGGCAAACTAGTGTTTTTATATTTATGGTGCATTTATGATTGCCTGCGCAATTTAGTTTTCAATTCACATTTGATTTCATACAACATTACGCCTTGCCGTACATTACGGAATGAAAGATTAAACTACGCATGTCTGATTCTCTAGAATGGAATCCGGTCTTCCACGGTAGATGCAATTTAATAGGAGAAAAGTATCCCACGATAGTTCATTGTGTTTATAAGTCAGGTAGGTATAAAATAATGTAGTAAATAATGAAATAAATGTGCATGCACAATCAGTACTTTAGATAAGGCCATCTTAACCTATTGCACTGTATTAGGATAGGAATTACACTAATTGCCTGCCAGTTGTTGATTGTTTTCAACGGTTTAAGGGCTTACGGTACATTTACTAAGCTATGGAATTTAACAAAGGTAGTTAAATTAAGGTAGTAAGTAAGTAAGTAAGTAGGTAGTAGAATTTAACAAAGTATGTATGTAGTATCTGTACTCCGTAGCCACTTAATAGTCCTTGCCCTAAATCAACTCCGTGTTTTGAATAAGAATATTCAATTGAAATTATCACATAGATTGTAACTGGCATAGATTTGTCTTATTAGCCTAATTTTCTGTTGACTTTGGCCAACCGTCTTTATTCTATCATAGTTTTAATTTTCTAATCGGATAGTAACATCTTTTTTGAAGAAATACGAAGAATTCGTTTCGGCTGTACACCACGGCTGATGACCACGAGTTTTAATAATAATGACTGTTACATGCAGTAAAATGCGATAACAACTTTCACTCCATCAGGTAATTTTGGTCTGAGTAAATTTTTTGCAATGAAACTAAAGCTTGGGGACGGGTTTTCAAAGGATGACGCTTGCTTCGTTACCAAGAACAAGTTAACGACCAACATAAAAATCTGTTGTGGTTTAGAAACACTTTTACCTTCTAAAACAGTTTCTTATCTGACCTACCAAAAACGCCATGGCGTTTAGGACTGTTCATATCAAAATTATGTCAAGATCTGTAAACAAGATAAACTAAGTATTAATGGTACTACTACGGCGTTGTTCTCTCTCTATTTCTATAACCTAGGTAAAGTTTAAAGAATAATTTTCCATCGTTATTGCTTTTTGAGCGAGCGTAAGGACAGGTGCAAGCTGCACCTTGCGTCTGCTAATGACCTCTTATCGGTCACTATAATCCATCTGTTCAGAACTACAGTTACTAGAAGACGCTCAACGGTCGCGGTTGAGTGGCTAACATAACCTATTTGTTTCAATACCGTACAGCAACCTTGAAGGTATGTAGCGGCGCCTTCTCTGAATCATAGGGAATTAGATTTGCATTTAATGACCCTTGCCTTTAGTCGTTACGTACTGGGTCCTTTGTTCTGTTCTGGCGCTAAGAGTATCATTCGGATGAAGCTGATAATATTTAGATAGTTTTTATAATGTTTCTTACACCATGAGTAGCATAGATATAAGAAAGAAGATGAGTAGTTACATGAAAGTTTGGGTGCATTTAACACCTGTTCCAGTGTATAATACACTGGAACAGGTGTTAAATGCACCCAAACTTGACTAAAACTTTGAAAAACTGACACTGGCATAGCAATTAGGAGGTTCAACAAATTAAATACATTTTTTGTCTCCTTTTGTTTGATTTCCATGTCATGTGCTTATGAGTTTTCTTATCACGTGTCCTGAGTTTAATGTGATTCATTCTCGATTGCTATGCCCTTATGATTCACTTAGGTACTGTTAAGTGGCTTTTATTTATCAAAATGACGTGTGATGGCGTGAAACCTTCCCATTAGGTAGTCGTATTGTATTGTACAAACAAAATTATCATAGAATGATTTCTCAGAATCCCTGAAACATTGTTTTTATGCTTATCTGCAATTTCCACACTGCACCGCAGAAAATCAGTTTCACTAGGTAGGTGGATACAGAACTATTTTTATCTAAAGGTGCTCCGTCACCGGTAGCGTTCGCCTGTAATGTAACAATCCACGATTCCAATGTAACGGCTAGAGCTTTGCAAGTTGACTGCGCTGTCAACTGCTAGGTAGTATAGAGAAATAATAATAAAACCAGCAGGATAGGTAAATACATATAAAAGTAAGATGGCTAGGTCGCGGGAAAAGGTTATGTTACAGGCGAACACTCGCGGTGAGGGAGTGCGTTTAGATTTTGACTGACATCATTCCCAAATTTCCACGCATAAAACTTGTGACCATCAAGAACCTAGCAGTTTTAATAGTCTGCTAGAGGTTCTGCAGTTATCCAGTATCCAGTACAGTATCACTCCTATTCGTTCAGTACTCATTTTATCTACTAGCTGAACCGTCAGACGTCGTCCTGTCCAAATTTCAAAAATCCTTTAGAAAAAGTATTTTCGGGTTTTCCCGAATTTCAACATTTTCCGGCATTTTTTTTAAATTTTTCTTTCCATAAAAACCTAATTCGGACTATTACGAACATTTTAAAACACAAATAGCCAAATTGGTCTAGCCGTTTTCAAGTGATGCGCTACCAACGAACAACATTTCATTTTTAGGGTTCCGTAGTCAACAAGGAACCCTTATAGTTTCGCTATGTCCGTCTGTCCGTCCGCAGCTTAGCTCTTAGCTTATGGATATACCTACACATACATCACGCCGACAAGGTGGTAAAATATTAGGTCTTTACCTATGAAATTGCCGTTCTGCAGTACTGGCCATTTCAAATCAAAATAATTTTTGTTTGGCTAAGAATTCTAATTTCAAATTAATTTTATTTTAAAAACATGGATTTTTTTTTCCAAAAGTAGTCATTTGTTTATTGATTAGTGTTACATTTTCATCGCATTTCAATCTTTTTCGTCATCATGGATACGTTAAAAATTCGAGTAATTATGGAATATGAGTACCGTCGTGGCACAACGCGGCACAAGCGGCACGCAACATCAACGACGTTTACGGAGCTAACACTACAAACCAATGCACCACTTGTTATTGGTTTGCTCGCTTCCGTTCTGGAAATTTCGACCTGAAAAATGAACCTCGCGGTCGTCCGAAGACTTTGGTCGACAATGACGAATTAAAGGCGATTGTGGAAGCTGATGATACACAATCTACGGCTGAATTAGCAGCAGCTTTCGACGTTAGCGTCAAAACAATATTGGTCCATTTGCGTCAAATTGGCAAGGTAAATAAGCTTGACAAATGGGTGCCCCACGAACTCAATGATCGCCAGCGCGAAGTACGCGTCGAGACGTGCCTTGCACTGCTCAACAGACACACAAATGAAGGAATTTTGAACCGCATTGTTACCTGCGATGAAAAATGGATTCTGTTTGATAACCGCAAGCGCTCAGCAAGTTGGTTGGATCCTGGTTCAGCACCTAAACAATGCCCTAAACGAAAACTTACCCCTAGAAAAGTGATGGTCACTGTTTGGTGGTCTAGCGCCGGTGTGATTCATCACAGCGTCTTACCAAACGGGGTGAGCATTACTTCAGATGTGTACTGTGAAGAACTGAACACAATGATTGAGAAGCTGGCACATCTCCAACCAGCATTGGTCAATCGCTCGTCTCCGCTGCTCCTGCACGACAACACGCGACCTCATACTGCACAGCAGACGGTCTCCAAGTTGCAAGAACTGGGGTTGGAAGCTCTCCGTCATCCGCCCTACTCACCAGACCTTGCGCCTACAGACTACTACTTTTTCCAGAATTAGGATAACTTCTTGGCGGGAAAAAAATTCAATACCCGAGAGGCAGTACAAAATGCCTTTGAAGAATTTGTTGCCTCCCGTCCAGCTGATTTCTTTAAGAAGGGCATCAATAAACTGCCACTGCGTTGGCAAAGATGCATTGCTTGCATGGGTGATTACTTCGATTAATACAAATAAAAAATGCATGAAAAAAATTCGTTTAAATTTTTTCATACAAAACGGCAATTTCATAGGTAAAGACCTATTAAAATCAAGAAAGAATTTTTTTTTTAGGGTAAGTACCTTCTGTACACGTAGTGGGATATTTTTTTTTCTCGTCTACCCCAAGGTGTGGGGTGTTGTTGGATGGGTCTTCCAAAACTATTGCGGGTTTGTGAAAACAATTTTTCGATTTAGGGATCCGTTTCTGAAATATTAAGCTTTAAAGTGCTAATTTTTGTTAGAGTCAAGTGTCCCCCCTGCCAGCTAAACGTTTAATTTTGGATGGGTGAAAAAATTCACGGTAGTAATATATATAACGAAGTCAAAAGGAAAACTATCCCATCTAAGTAGGATTTTCAAGTTTACGAGTAATTAGTCAAATATTCATGAAGCAACAAAAAGTCCTCATCTTGGTCCGCATTATTGTGCAACTACGGAACCCTATTACTGCGCGTGGCCCGACACGCACTTGGCCGCTTTTTTTTTACATAGATAGTCTCTCAAAAATTTAATAATTAATCAATACCTTATCAATTGCACAATGTACCATTACTCATTGGTCCTTGTAAACTTTGATGACCTCGAAGACTGCAGTTGTTCAAATAAATCAATACAAGACTTTACTTACCACATCGATATTTATGCTGAACAATACACTTAACTTTGCGATGAATCAGGTAAAACTCTTCCTTGACACGAATTAAAAACTTGCATGAACTGAACATGGTGCGACAAGGTCATCAATTAACGTTCAGACCTAATTTCGGTGGACAATTATGTATGCTAATATTTTCTCTGAATCTGTTCATCGATACTTTTTAATAGTTGTCGTCATCGATTACCTATGAGTCACATCCTGTTATCTTGTAGGTGGCAGTTCAAGTACCGTTAATTAGATTCGATGTGCACAGTGTGCACTGGCATATCTACCTGCTACTAGACTGCACTCGATAATTTGCATTCGAAATTGATTTTATGAATCGGGATAAGATCTCTAACGACTGATAACTATTCCTTTTCTAATTAGTTACATTCTCATCACGACGGTAGATTGCTCTTCTTTCTAAATTGGTTTCAGAATGTAAATTATTCAAATAATCCCCTCGGAGAGAATATCAGTGAAAGTTTTGTTCTACCTAAAAAAATCTAAACGAATCACGCTCTCTTTCATAATACGTATCTGCGGGTAAATGGCCTAGATGAGTCACTAAGCATGTTTGTTTACTAGACACTTCCTATCACCTCGTAAATTGAACATTAAATACTAAGTGTCACCGTACTTCCGTTATGGTATTGTTCATAACTCTTATCAGCTACCGTTCGAGTACATTGCATTCTTTGATAGTCAAGACATTTGATATTATGTCCATCCTTACCGCGAAGTGCGAACTAATGTCTCTCTTTGACTTTTTATCAGTGTGAGACAAGAGAGAATTGTCAGGATTCTATTTTGGGTTTTCCCAGAAACGAATTTTGACGAAGATGAGATCATTTTGTTTGTTGAATGATATAAAATTGATCAATGTCAACAGGATGTGCGTTACAAGAAATCTAATTTATTTGCAACAGCACCCAAATATACCGTGTCCAACAAATCACTGGGAAATAACGCAGTGAATCGAATGCGAAGAAGTCTTTTGTTTGGGGTATGGAACAATTTCTCCCAATCATCTTGTTTCGGATATTTTCGAGGTCACGTTCAGCTAACAGTACCTGAGAAGGGCATTGATTTTGCAGCTAAACTGGGTTGCGGTCCGGTCTCGGGACTGGTATGGTCTGTTACGCAATTTGAGGCAGTCTTACTTGAGTAGCCATGGCTCACCTACTCAGGCAAATAGCAAACTCATTATAAATTGTAGAGGCCAGGATGTCTAATATAGGTCAGTAAGAAACAGTTATTTGATTCTTATAAGTTTTAGAAGCAAATGAAGATTATAAAGACACGACTTATATAAACTATTAGGGTGATAAATTGCTCCTCACAAAAATATAGTGCTGAGAATATTAAAGATTGCAAAGCATCACAGAGACAGAAAGACTGAAAAGATTCCCAAAACAGTTATGAAATCGGAAGAATTTGTATGTGAACAAAGAAACAAGAAATGAATCGTGAGAAGATTAAAGACGTTTTAACGCTACAATTAAACGGTATTCTATGGAGATAAACCTTCGCTTTATGTGTAAGACCTTGTGAACCAATGAATCCTTGCAAATTCCGTTTGTAATTGCTAAGGCGTTCGCCCACTTTGGTGAGATGTCTATCAAGCGAGGCGGCTTTACTGACGTTTATTCTTCTCATCCATTTTAAACTACATGTTATTCAATTTGTTAATTTATTTGTTCAGATACGGCGCAAATCTTCTCTTATGGTTCAAAAAGCGTTTCCCACAGCAATAACAGTAGTTAGCATCTAATTCTGCTAACGTCATTGCCACATGTTTCTCAACAAGCGTTTGGATTTTGTATTTGGACCCAAAAATACAAGGAAGAAATAATTATGTTCAACATTTTCTGAACGGGTTTCTTCATAATAATACCTCCCAAGTCAAGATTTATGATAAGATTAAGAAACGTAAGATGTACTCGTACTATAATAGAGATCGCTGTTTTCGTCCGAGTTATTCAAGTTGCTCTAAATACTGCGCTGGTGTAACAAACGGCCTGGACACCTTAGCGTTGGGTGTGAGTTCAATGTCTCGCGATATCACAGCGATCTCGTTACGGGGCCTGCAGTTACGTCTCGCTTCATGCTTTGTATCTTGGTGTCTAACCGCGATTTGCTATGTGTTTAGTGACAACTTGGTCTATGATTGTACACTATGCGTGGTCTCCGTTGTTCAGTTAGTGGAGTTATGCTTTGGAACAATGAGCACTGAGGACTGCGGTGCGAACTTAAATGCTGATAAATTTTAAAATGACAAAACGGAGACCTTTGTCAGACATCAATATTTTAGTCGTGCTTGTAAGGCATAAGTAAAGAATTTAAACCTGCCTAATGCAAACTTCAAAATCAGACTTTACTATTCAGTAAATATTTTAAAACAGTGACGTTTCAACGTTTAAATTTTTCAATATACAAAAATATTCTTCATATATACAACGCTTTTAAGTCGCAGATTGCTTGCACTACACTTATATACTTGCTTGCTTGATATACTTTTCAGTCCGTTAACTACCTATATCTTTTTTCTGTGATTTATCAAGAAGTTCAACGAACAGACTGTTTGCAGTTGCAATTTCAAGTAATTTCGAAACTGACGAGCGTGTTATTGTAAAGATATTTGCTCTAATACGATTTGTTTCATTTTATGCAACGAATCAGTTTTGCACGATTTGAAAGTTTAGTCTAAAAACTCAATCAGTTATGAAATGTTTCCGTTTTCAATAGGCCTGTTGGATTCTTTTCTTTTTATAAAATTGTAAAGTAATGTTATGGGACCAAATATTATTTTAGAGAATGTCGTCAGTTTCCTTAAAATATCCTTTACCTCATTGTCCTTTTAAGTACATGGACCCACATATAGATCCAGTGAATGCAGTGCAGGCAACGTAACAGTTGCGCAAGATGCATGCATGGCGCAGAGTGGGCATTCACACGCACGCCCTGTGTATGAGGAGTACTATGTCCCTGTACTCGTATAACATTTCTGTATGACTCAAAGCAAAAGCAAATATTCTCATAGTAATGTTACAAAACAAATGAATGAAATATGTACCTACTTGAGGAGATTAACCTTTCAGCAATGCAAAATAATATTCTAATTTTTGATTTATTTATAAACTTATTGACAAGCAAAACCATAGGTTTCGCACTTTTGCATTATCCCAACCTAACAAAGTACTTTTAGAAGTAAGAAGTTGTCATTATGAGGGAAAAAAGATCTCCCATTTATTCAGTTATAAATGGGAATCACTGCCAGACATTTTTTCTTAGCCGATCCATTCATGTTTCCGTAATTTCTTAATTATGGAAATAACGAATTAATATTTATAATTTGCTACGGATTACACAATTTCCTGTATCCACCGGTATATTTTACTCGAGGTTACGTCGACGATGCTGGTCCGAGTCACTGGTTTGCGTAAATGCCTCCATTCATTCACGAACTTGGTTCATGCTGCGTTGCATTTTCCTTTGCAGAAAAAAAGTTGGCATTACCTACCTACATAAAATGCGCTTGCGCGTATCGATTGTTAACTTGACAATGATGTCAATTTGGAGCAAGCACTCTATTGTTCTGAGAGCAAACGCATATAATTCTGCAATCCGTATATTCGAAATTGAATGTCAAATGAAGATTACCTATCATCGAAATCTACGCTATCATAAAGTTATTTTGTTTAGGCTAACTATTTCAAATCTCTATGTTGCATTGATAAGTGCTCTTTGCTATCACTAATTAGATCATTTTACAATTAATTAAATATGTATGAGTCAAGACGTAAGTACCTACCTATCCTATGTGTATTCACTCTACATATAGAATCCATTCGTTTCATCCAACTATTAAAAAAGTTCGTGACCCGAATACTTAGGAACTCGAGTTCAAAGGAGAGTTATGAAATAACGCAAATGCCTTGGGATTTCCACAGCTAATGACAATTTGCATGTATAACTCTCTCCAGGGATAAACATGCTGGACAAAGCCTATTATGTAATCTCTCGTGGACACAATAAGAGCTGTCGTAGATGTTTTTAATCATATAACAGAATTGACGAGTCAAGTGGTCATAGGAATTTCTGAAACAGTAACAAACTATGACCGTCTTATTACAAAACAAGGTTCATCTTCAAACCCAGGTTTAAACCATGGACCCTTTTTTGAATTTCGAGCTTTATTCTGACACGTTAAGATGTCAGTTTTACAAAACTGACAACTTAGTACCGGACTAAGTTGTCAGTTTTGTATAAAGAACTGTATTTCTATCAAAGCTAGGTTCATATTACAAAAACTGGCTCGATGGTTTAAACCATGACGAAGAAAAACCTCGTTTTGTAATAAGACCGTGAGTGTTTATCAAAACCACACCTACCGGAACGAAAATGATTAAGTGTACGAGTAATTTATCGTCACTGTTTATTCTATTGATATGAAACTGATTAGAAAACACTATAGAAACATAAATAGCACATGGGCTAAGCAAAAACGATTGACTCCAACTACAAATAGGACCCACGGCGCCCCCCAATCGTATTTAGGATTTAGGGCTCCCAAAACTTTTGCAGAGATCATGCTAAAACAAAGCAGTGTTCCAGACCTATAAAGAAACAATCCTCCTCCTGACACAGTAGGGTAAAAAAGTCACAAGATAGTGCGTGTTTTAGTGTCGCTTAACATTTGGCACGGGAGATACCATCGTCCCGCTCTGTTTGCGATTGTGAAAAGCGTGACAAATGGACTCGCTTTACACTAATCTGTGGAAAATGCTCGTGACTGGTAAAAGCCACTGTTATGGTGACATTTCCTTTAGATTCTTATCTTTTTTCAGCAATTTCTATAGTCGGCCTACTGCCAAAGATCTTAGGAAATTAAACAACGATCTTTCTATTTGAAGTATGAATATTGGAATTGGAATCTGTTGAAATGAAATAAGGAGCACTACTTCAGAATTGAAAAGAACAGTTACTACGTAAACGATGATTTTATAAAAAAACTTCTGCCTGAGTAAATCACGTTGAAGTGCTTGTTAGGTGAACAACCTAGAAATATTTGCAGTACAGCACGATTATTACCAAGTCAGGATCGTGATGTCGTGATCCATTATACAAGAGGCTTCTATAGGTAAAGCTCACCTGAGTAGGTGTGTGTAGCTCTATTGATTGTTTTATACAGAAGTTAGTGCCTAATCAATTAGGAAATTATAATGTTTCAGCCCATTAATTGGACGGCCAAAATAAACCTAATTGAACTTTCTCACAATAAAATACTGTAAACAGCAGACAAGGTAGTAGAGACTAGAGAATCATTATGAGTCTGTAGATAGTACCTACATACTTAAAACAAAAATGGGAAGTAGTTTTGAGAGGTCTCCTACCTACCTATATGTTTGATTGTTTGCCATATATGGCGGAGGTCAATGAATGGCTTACGACGACAGCCCACCATGTCATGCTTAGATGCCTGGCTGAGTAATTAACTCATCAATCCGTTTTCCGTTTAAAGAATTCATTTTGGCAAGTACCAAAACGGATTCTTTCCTCAGCGTTACTAGCAGTAGATATAGTATCTACTAGCGACCTGCCCCGGTTTCGCACGGCCACGGGTAGCCCAATAGGTAAAAAAAAACCACAGGTTCACCAGCTGGGCTAACCTCAATTCTGAAGATTGTCTGAAAATTTAATAAAAATCGCTCCAGCCGTTTTGGAGTTCATAGGGAACATACATTCTATACACAAATCGATTTTTATATATATTATACATATAGATTAGATTCCACCCAGGCAAAAAACCAACTCAACCAACCTTACTATATGTAAGCTTGCTTCATCAATCGAACGTGTTATGTCAGTAAACTTGTCTTGGTTTTCGAGGCCAGTCGTCCAGTATTGGTCACATTCTGTTGTCTAGATTTATCTTTGCCCAATGAAGCCCGTCCTGTCCTGTCTCACAAAAATGAAAACAGGCCACGGTTTAGAATCAGCTTCCTGGAAATTGTAACACAGTTAATTGTTCCAAAGATAATGCTTACGAAATGATTCGCACAGCATTGCAGACATTGTTATTACAATTTGGCAGGTCTGCGTTTGAAGAACAATGAACTTTAAACCATATAGGTCATACTTAACTGTATTGATGAATCTATTCCAACGCTACTAATTCTTTCTACCGGCGATTTAGGATATTGTGAAGCCCTGAGTTCTAACCCGGAGGAGTCGAAACTCTGGAATTAGTTAATTTCGGCGAAATAATAAACAAAAACCCGGTAAAAGTGCTTTAATAATGGGTATTAGCACTTGTGGTCCAAAATTAACAAACAGTACTGGTGATCGGAGAACAGATAGGTACTTCCCTTTCGGGGATGATAGTCTGCCGGTTATATAGTTACTTATCGTTCTCATCTTTACATAATTATGGTTTTAAAATGACTATGATTTATCTAGTGTCGGTTCAATTCGCAACTAGAACAACAGCTCGTTCTACATTTAATTCATTGTTTTATAGTTTCCTGCAGTCGGTTTTAAAAATTATGGTCGCATGTTGATTATCATCAGCTTTTAAATTAAACAAAAGCTACCTCACCAGTACCATAGTGCACAGTATCCTTCCACACACTGCAACTGTAAAGCCTCTTTACAGTTACAATGTTGCCATCATTCAACACCTATTTATATTCTCTACCTTCCAATAATTTGCAAAACCAAACATAAAATTATGCTGCAGCCTCCGAGAAAGCAATTTACCTATGTTTGTTTTGATTAAGCACTTACCTATTTATAGTAGGTACGTAGGTGGTTTTAAACCAGCCAGCGTGACCGATCCATGGGAATCCAGACAGCCATAAATAGCAGTTGTATATATTACTTGGCGGATAACGAGCACGATCCATGGCTTGGCATGGTGCACGGAGAAATCGGCGGAAGCACGGACCGCTAGTCCAGGCACTTTGTTAGAGAATTTCTCCTTTAATCAGCGACATAGTGATCAAGCCCTTGTACTTAATTAGTGCACAAGAAGCTTTAATTAATGTTTTTAACGTTGTTGGTACAAAATTGATTAAATCGTTGAAATTTGTTTAGTAGTCTCCTTATTGCTTTCGGTGGTTTGGGGATCTTCGAAGTGAACGATTAGTTGAGTCTTGATCTTAGCTTGGCAATAGTAATAATGTAATCATCTACTCTGCTTTAAACCCTTTTGTTTTGCCATTAAAATGCAATGTTTGTGAAATACTCCCCTCCACCTGGCTCAATCATTTGTCATTCCATGCGACGACTACACAGGAAGTCGCTGCTGTAAGGCTTGGAATTCGCCTTCAACGTCCAATAGCTATGCATTGTTCGTAAAATACTGCAGTCTATCTATTATATGTGCATATCAACTCTCACAATTTCTAAATGTTTTATTAGCAGTAACTGTAGAGCTCTACATCTAAATGTTAATCAATTCTGACCTATTGGGTCGTCGGCGGTAGGTAAGTCAAATGTCAGATTATAAGCGAAGGATTATCTTATATGAATTTGGAATGCAAGACTTTAGGTATATTAGAAATGGTGTCGTCCGGATATGATTTATGTATACCTAACCTGATGATAGCGTACAAAAAAGAGGATTTCTTAAAATTTATTGTATCACATTTGATTAAAGCTTAGAGCTTACGCCGCTCATAATGTGAATACAAAAACAAATAATTTGCTTCGTATAGAACTAATAGTTAAATTATAGTAAGTAGATCTAATCATAATAGACTAGAGATCGATCAATCATTGTCTTTCAATGATACATTCTAGTCGACTCATGTTGTGTCATTATCTAATAGAAATGCTCACGTAACGTCTTCTCGCATTACTTTTTTGACTTTGACCTTCATTGGCTATTGAATTGTGAACATGAACTTGATAAAACATGTTTCTCCTTCCCTATTCATAAATCTATTTGCGTCAGTTCATTTGTTTGATTCAGACTTTGAATATTCTCCATACATCCAGTCGATGCAATAATAAATTCCACTTTAACCTTGGTAACTCGAACGGGTGTTCTCGCCTTTCAAAAGCGCAGACAAAATGGACGCGTGCACTTCCAAATTCACAACCTACCACGGCTGATATCATATTTTGTCAATGCCATAGTCTGGCGCAATATTTAAAATCAAAATACGAAAAAAATTATAGGCAAGATTTCTCATTTTGGACTTCAACTCTGGATGCCTCTGACGTTCCCGTGCTGATTGTTGTAGATATACCTGCATCAAATATCAAATTAAAAATCAAATAAGGCTATCCCAGCTGACTGTCTTTCCTGTACGTTTGTAACCTGGACAACCCCTATTGTAAGCATAACTCTTTAGTGGGTCTTGAAAATCTTGCATCCATCGGAGTTCCCAACAAAAACATGGCCGCAAATAAAAGGAACAACAAAACTGTAGTACTTACCATGCTTTATTGCTGACTCACAGTTCAAACCGGTGTCCTTGCCTCGTCCTTTAGTTTCTTTACCGGTATTTGATCTTATGTGGGGGTTTTTTATCTCTCGTAGTCAGATAGTTAGCCGGCCGTAACGTTTTAACGGACGTCTGGCGACCTG
This sequence comes from Cosmia pyralina, assembly GCA_946251885.1. Lineage (NCBI taxonomy): Eukaryota > Metazoa > Arthropoda > Insecta > Lepidoptera > Noctuidae > Cosmia > Cosmia pyralina. Next base: position 24,032,538 of record OX276346.1, read on the forward strand.
CCTTAAATTATTCCGGATGACGTGTACAGAAACATAAAAAAGCCTTTTGGGTATTGTCTATTGTGTCGGTTTGTCGTGCTCACGCGACGCAGTAGTTTAGTAAATTTCTTTCAAGTTCGGGTGAAAAAGTGGTACGCGTGCTACATACGGTAGGTACAGTCAGCAACAAAAGTCGATTAACACTTGCAGTTTTTTAATCTTAATTATTAAACGAAATATTTAATTCAAATCGGAACAGAAATACTAAAAATTTTAAGAACTCTTGACAGTAAAACGAAAAAAAAAGCAGTATAACGAATCATTTTGTGTTAATTTAGGTGATGTCAGAAAGTAGCAGTGTTAACCGACTTTTGTTGCTGACCGTACCTTCTTGTTTTTTTTAAGTTTCGTTGTCTGTGTTGGGTGCCTCGTCTGAAAAGGTTACCTACTGAAACATTTCATAGCCAAGGCACAATCTCAACTTTTATGTTTTTGATGTTGTGAAATGGATTGGATTAGCTTCAGGCAGTCTATTGCGAAACAGCTAGACAAACGCCTACGTGTTAAACTGACGACGACGTCTAGACTGTTCGCAGGTAGTTTAGCATAAATATCTACTTATACTTACATCTGACAGGAAAATATCACTCAGAAACTTTCTACTTACTACCTCATTGAACGGTAAATAAGTAGAACTCGCTGGATTTCGCGGACATGCGTTTTTGTAAACCGACATTTATGTGTCAATAATTGCCATACTATTGTCGGTCGTTCCCCTAATCGGAATTACAACATGCACATTCCTATTTAGCGACGGTTAGGTAACAGTTGGGCAGTAGATCGTGACTGTATGAATAGGGTGGTGTGAAAAGGCAGGAAGCCATAGCGATGAAGTGCAAGGGCGCATCGTGCGTGCGCGTACGACGAAAGGCGCGCGCAGAGTATGATGTCATGTGACCGTTTTGGTGTCGATGACCATTGTTCGATAGATTTATGTAAATATGTATTCGTGACTTCGTGTATAGGTACCCTAATTTATTGTTTTTCTTCCAACTGCAGGCTAGTGATAAGATTTTATCATTGCATGAAATACTTAATAAGTTAATTATTTAACCGTCAATATGCAACTGGATCATATTAGTGTCAATAAAAATTATGTCGCTGGTTGAAAACATAATTATGATTTTGTAGAAGTCTGCCATTCTTTGTGATCATGACTAATACTGACACTGAAGAATCGAGTTAACTCCATAATGTCACTGTCTACCTTGAATTTTTGCGCATAAATTATATAAAATTAGGAACACATTTACTAAAAACTATTTATCATCATCGCCCACGCTGACGCATCGCTGGCTGCCATCCGTTTGCCAGAGATAACAGACTTTTTCTCTATAGACGACATGACGATAACGCTTACACAAAATGCTTCGAAAAAAGGGTCTCAAAAATGTTGTTCTTTCAACAGTAAAGTGACGCCAGGTAAATTTACCATGGCCCTTACAAACGTTTTCGTAAAGAACAATAAATAATATTGCTAAACGCGTTTTACACATCCGCCTATTCTTCTTGGCTCACCCCTTGTGCGCTTGGCCAACTCTCTAATCGATGCCTTGTGAAATACACAACAATACAATACGATCATTACATTTGCACATATCTGCACACCTGCCTTTCGCTTGTTAAATGCCATTTCAATGACATCTTCTATCCATATTGTTATGCAGGATGCAGTCAAAGCTTTAAGTAGGTCTAGGTAGTTCTAAATTTCTACATTTAAACCTGTAATTTATATGGTGTACATCTCTAAGATGTACATAATAAAGAGTATTCTGTAGCTGTCTATCTGCATATCAAAGCAATTTTATTTTAAAGATATTCGTCGACTGATAATTCATCCCTCGCCTGAAACTCATCTTTATATTTGTTGTGTGTATTATTGTTGTATTGTGTATGTATTGTTGTATTGTATTGTAAGTGAGACTTCTACCTACTTACAATTTAATTCCTTGTACCTATGTAAAATGTTACTTCTATAAAACAATTTTCACGCTCTTTCCAATTACTAGGTGACCGTAATTCTGACTGGCGATCAGCCGCGAATAATAATATTTTTACAGTTTGTAGTGTAGCTGAACTAACCAGAATGAAATTGATTCTGGATGGTTGTGTGTAGTTTAATAACTTCATATAGCTTTCCTATTATGTGTGAGCAATTCTTCTGCTATAAAAACTATCTTTGTTGCATTAGAATAACTTTGTAGGTATACCCTGATGATATGGTTATTTAAAAACCGGCCAAGTGCGCGGCAGACTCGCGCACGAAGAGTTCCGTACCATTATCTATAAAAACAGCAAAAAAATCACGTTTGTTGTATGGGAGCCCCCTTAAATATTTGTTTTATTTTAATGTAATTATTTATTTTTAAAGTGAATATATAACTAAATATTCTGTGAATATTTCAAGCATCTACCTGTTGCCGTTATCAATATCGAGCGAAAACGAGCAAAAAAAAATCACGTTATTTGTATGGGAGCCCCCTTAAATATTCATTTTATTCTGTTTTTTAGTGTTTCTTGTTATAGCGGCCACAGAAATACATCATCTGTGAAAATTTCAACTGTCATGCTATCACGGTTCATGAGATACTGCCTGGTGACAGACGGACAGAGAAACGGACGGACAGCGGAGCAATAATAATAGGGTCCCGTTTCACCCTTTGGGTACGGAACCCTAAAAACGTTAAGACTGCACTGTTTTGATTCCGTCCCTGAATAATATTTATCACATCCATAATATCAGGATGAGTAATAGGTACTTATAGAAATTCAATGTACTTACTAACATAATTTTCTCTTCATTTCAGGGTGAACATCAAAGGGGTATAACATTCACGAGTACAGAAGAGCCTGATAGACCTTCTAAGCCTATACCAGATATCCGTTTAGTGGACGGACCATCCATCTTAGTGGGAAGAGTGCAGCTGTTACACCGAGGACAATGGAGATCAGTTTGCACGAACTCCAGAAAGTAAGTACTCTTATATAAGAGTTACATAAGAGAGTAGAGAGAGAGAAATAAATATTAACATTGTTTTCTTTACGCTTTCAGTTGGACCGTCAACGATATGGAGACGGCCTGCAGACAACTAGGTTTCTTGGGAGGATCCTTCTACAACTGGATCGATCGTCAACCCGGCAGAAGAGCAAGACTATTATTCGAAGAGCCCAAATGCAAAGGAACGGAATACGACCTATTTCAATGTGATTGGAACTCAAGAGAACTAGGCTCAGGTGTCTGCGACTACCACCCAGATCTCGCCATCCAATGCTCACCCCACCATGACGTAAATGACCTCGCAAACTCTAGAAGGCATTGGAGAGGACTACGCTTTGAAAACGCAGTCTTTGAACGAATCCTCACCGCTGCAAATACTCTATACGTTCCTACATCGATGTCCAAACTTATACACGTTACTGTAAAAAATGCTGGTCTAGGTAGAGCCAACAATGCAACAAGTGCCTTAGATGTTATAGGAGTCCCACCAGTCTTAGAAGACATAGAAATATCAAACTCTGCCTTTAACGCGATAAATGTGACGTCACCTAACGCTCCCGTAGTCATAAACAATTGCACAATACAAAACAATAGAGGATATGGTGTCTATGTGAACTCTACGTATGGCATGGCCAAGATTGAGAATTGCTTGATACACGATAATGGCGGCGACGGGGTCAAATACGTGGTGCACGAAATGAACATCGATGAAAGACTAGACAGAAGCGAAATATTTGATTTATGCACATTAGCATCCACACCTAGCCAGACATTTCCTATTCAAATGTCTATTGAACAATCAAGATACTCTAATATGGAGAGAGATTGCCATCAGAAGTTTTATACTAGACCTGACCACGTTTTAACTTTAAGTTTCATTAAACTTTTGACTAATCAAAACAATACAGGTGAATTATTCATATACGACGGATTAACGCCAGAAGACAGGCTTCTATTGGCATTCAGCATTAGAAATCACACGCGACCACAAAGTGTTACGTCAACGAGGAACCGCATGTACGTGAGATTTCGAGCCAACACCAGGACAGATATTACGGGCTTTTTAAGGTTGACATCAGGTATTAGCAAAACGTATGATTTAAATGTAACTGACACGATTATATCCGATAACAATGGCAGAGGTGTGGTAATCGAAAATTTAAGATCACAAGTTCACATTCATCGCACTTCTATATCTAATAATAATCATGTTGCTGGTCTTCAAGTCACGAGTGGAGCGGGAGATGTAAATGTAACTGAAAGTAGAATATCGTTTAATCAAGGTGACGGAATCAATATTACCGTAACTGGAGGAAATAGAAACATATCAAGAAGTATATTAAGTTCCAATCAAGGATACGGTATAGCTGTATGGATAAATAATACTCAAGAAACCGAATATATTCCAGTAAATCAAACCACTGTAGTAGAATATTCAGAAATATTCAAAAATCTGGACGTTGGAATACTACACGGAAACTTTTGTGGCGACAGCTGGGTTAATATTACTGGAAACTGGTTTAATACGAGCGCTGAAAGTACCATAGAAATATCTACTTGTTGGAGATTTAATAATCCAATCAGATTGCTCAATTTACAAGTAGGTCACAATAGATTTTACGAAAACCAAAGAGTACCTCTTAAAATCCAACCGGCCCTCAATATAAACGGAAGGATTGAATATAATTATTTTGAACACGGTAACTATGGTGCAATCGTTATAATGAATCGAATAGAAGGGAAATATCTAGAAGAATTCGAAATCTTACCAGCTCGATTCCACATACAACATAATTACTTCTTTGGGAATAGGGGTCCCTTTGTTGTAAATCTTGGATTATCTCCTTACAGCGATCTGCAGTATATTCTATTTTCTAGAAACTTTCTTAGAGACAATAAAGTAAGAGAACCATATGAACCTCTAGAAGGCATATCATCGAGGCTGACTCCAAGAAGTAGAGTCGCAGCTACGATTGTATTAGCGTCGAGTAACATCGATGTCTATAGAAACATTATAAATAATCCAGAAGCTCAATACGAAATCGGCTCACACGTCGAAGACCAAAGTAAGATATTAAACTGTACCTACAATTGGCTTGGCTTTGGAGAAGAGGAAAAGGTTTACAGCCGATTGTTCCACAGAAAAGATAGGTACAACTTGGCCAAAATACTTTACATGCCATATTTATTGCATAGCAGTAATCCCGGAGCAACACAAATTAATTATAATTCACTTTATGTGCCACAGTTTAATGTACCCGGTACCTTCGTAGTTGGTGGCGAAGTTGAAGGAATAGAAATTCTTCGGCAAGGAGAGTATGATGTTGATAAAGATATTAATATCCGTCCTGGGGGAAAATTAGTTTTACAATCGGGCGTCACGTTAAAATTTCCTCCAGCTATAGGAATAATGGTTGCCGGAAAACTAGACGCGAGAGGTAAACGACCCAATGATATTACATTTACCTTGAAAGAAGAAGTAGTTATGACTAACGAGAGTGTTTATGAAACAGATTTTGAACCTACAACACCCGGATATACTGAGCCCATTGTGCCTATAAGACTTCTAGGTGGGAGAACACAACATGAAGGTAGATTGCAAGTGAGGATCGATGACAAATGGGGTACAGTGTGTAACTACAGGTGGAACATTATCAACGCGGCGTTAGTGTGCAATCAACTTGGCCTTGCTTTGAATCCAGAGGATTGGTTCCTAGAGCCTAATGAAATACCATCTGCAGGTATGACAGAAGATATAATTTTGTCCAACGTCGAATGTTCAGAATTCGACCACGATATTACCAAATGTAAAGCAGAAACTAAAGATCACTTTGAGAATTCTTGTACGCATGAAAATGACGTTGGCATCAGATGTTACGAAACAAGTTGGGCTGGTGTCAGATTCAGCGTTATTTCTGAAAGAGCTGATTTACAATACGTCACTATAGAGAAAGCCGGTCTTTTGGATTATTCTTCAAATATTTTCAAACCAGCTCTTCAGATAGATTTTGCTCGGCATAGCTTGGAAAGTATCAAAATATCTAACAATTACCACGACGGTTTGGGAATACTATATTCAGACTTATATGGAGCTGATGCGGTTAATACTGTCCGCAATTCAGAATTCAGCAATAATAGAGGTAGCGGTATAAGTTTCAAACAACTTGGTCTAAAAGTATATGGATCCGTCATAGAAAATAACAACTTAGCTGGCATCTCACACAACCCGCACATAACTGGACCTCAGCAAAGAGAAATAGCTGGTTGGTTTAATTTAGATCCTGGATTCAACATGGACGAATCTAATTATCACCCAATCATGATTCCCGAATATGAAACGGACATAAGTTTGGTGAATGGTGAAACAAGACACATAGTTTTCACAAAGCGCAACGGAGAAAGTATATCAAAAACTTACATTATCAAATGCAATCCAGGATACGTTCTTGGGCTTCAACTTCTCAATCCTATACATAATTTTTCAACGGAAAACATTTGCATATACGACTCGCAAAATATTAACGAAGCGAGTGTTAAGTGGTGTCTCAATCGTGATCTGTCGACTTTTCCAACGACAAGTAGCAGTTTTGGCGTTGTGATAACATATGAAAGTGGAACGAATGCCTTAGGAGGAGTGGTGCTAGTCGTAAGTACGATTATAGCTCCGGTGCAAAACCTCAGAAACAGAATTGTAAGAGGGCCGGTGCCAACTCTACAAGTAGTCAATTCAAAGATAAAAGGAAACACAAAAGGAATCAAAGCTTTATACTACAATCGCTATTTGAATGAGTTAGGTGACCACTTTTTGCGGAAAGCTAACGAAAGTATTAAAATATTCAGCTGTGAAATAGCGCACAACAAAGAAGAAGCTATATACGTCAACACTCCATTCTGGGATATACACGACAGTAACATAACGGAGATAACCATAATGGTCAACAGCAGTTTGATCACAGATAATGGTAAAGGAATATTTCACTTCGCTAGAGATTTGAGAAGTTCAAACAATCTGTATCACTACATTCTTCAGGATAATACAATAGAGAGGAACAAACAAGGTGGTTTCGACGTTGGGTTACCGTACGTTTGGCAGTACAATGAAAATTTTACACATTCCGTCTATATGCACAATAACACGTGGCGTAACAATCAAAACTTCGCATTAGTCGTAGATGGCCATTTCGCCGAAGTCAACATAACAAAAAATATTTTCACTGATAACAGTTGTAAAACTGGGTTAATATCCATACAAGGCATGGAAAAGAAGATGATGATTGATGGTAACTTTATTGAAAGGAATAATGGGCAGTTTATGGTGAAATTCCATATGGACAGTCAAAGTGAAATTATGGGTTTAGTTTATGCTCTTTTCATATACAACCAAGTGAAGAACAACAGGCACATGCTATCACAAGTCAGCCGAGGTGCTTTAATCAGAAATGTTGAACCGACATACGTTATAGGTTTTAAAGGAATACAAAAAGTAAAAGTAAGTAGGAACTTGTTCGGGAACAATGTGTTGGAATATACCTTGTTAGCTGGAATTAGAACAGCAAAGATCAATAATCTGTTAGATGTTACTGAAAACTGGTGGGGAAGCTCTGTAGAAAAGGATATTCGGGACCAGATATTTGATTTTGATGATTGGAATAACCACGCTATTGCTACGTATCTGCCTTACTTGCTGGAAGACAATATAGATTCTAGTGTATCTGCTTCATTCAGCCCAGAGATTATTGTGGATACAAACGAATTAGGGGGCCGTTTATTATCAAACTTCACTATTGAATCCAGAATGGCTCCGTACATAGTGAAATCCGATATAACTGTTATGCCAGATGCTATTTTAACTATCAGTCCCGGGGTTATATTGGAATTCGCGCCCAATGTTGGCATACTCATCATGGGTAACCTGCAAGCTATAGGTCACAGTCAAGCACCTATAGTAATGCGACCTCTAATTCGAAGTAATGTAGAAATTAACAGAATAGAAAAGAGAGATGTTGGTCAATATTCGTCAACTCATCACAAGCATAGACGTCAATTAGAATCATTGACTGTACCAAACTCAATAAGACTGTGCACTGGAAGAAATTGTTCTATCACTGATAATACAGCAGAAAGAACAAATGAAGGTTTTCTCGAATATTACAATAAAACCACCCTACAATGGGTGCCCATGTGTGATAACCGTTTTACTGAAAGAAATGCTCAAGTTGTTTGCAGAGAATTGGGTTTTGATCCAATTAACGTGTTCTTTGCACATGACCGACGAGTCGAATATCATAGTAATTCTTTATCTCGGATTTGGTCGTGGCCAGAACCCTTACAATGTGTTGGAACTGAAGATCGTTACGAAGAATGCCCAATAAGACTGAACGGACAACTTTATGGTCATAGACATGAATGTAAGTGGGATTCTGATTTCGTATTCATCCATTGCGGTACAAGAAATTTGGAAGAAAATCTTGAGTATTGGGGTGGCATAAGGTTTGCTAATCCAGAATTTGAATATTCTCTATACGAGCATCGTATTCACGACCATCACACTCATGAAACAATGAAGAAATCCGAAAGTGAATTAATTCACGTGCACATAATTGGTGCTGGTATACTGCACAATGAGAAGTCTCCTGCTATACAAAGTATAACCAAGAATCCTAGAATACAAAATGTAAATATAACAAAATGCGCTCACCACGGCATTAATTTAATATCACCCACCGATTCAATAAATATGATGTTTAATTCCGTGAATGATATATTAGGGGAAGGTGTCAGTGCCATATCGTTGAATGGGGAAGGTAGAGAATCTGATGAATCCAGTTTTACACCGCTGAAGGATTTGAATCTTCCGTATCACCTGTTTTCACTTATCGACATTTGTGATAGTACCAAAATGATCACTGTTGAAGAGCGAGTGTTGCTGTACTATAAATATGACAATAATCCAGTCAACTGTGTTAAGATATTCAAGAGCATGTTTAGAGTAAAGCCATTTGGGTTTAGATTGCTTCAGTTCAATCTTTTCAACCACACTCAGAATTATGGCAAACGCGATTCTCTGGCGTTGTATGATGGCGATATTTACAATATCACGGCTCCTATGATTGGTTACTTGGAAAATGGGTCTCCTGATGAAAAGAAGCTCTTCAAGACAGAAGGTGCCAGTTTGAGTGTCTCGTTGTTCGCAAACGGAGCGTCTGCAGTTCATGGATTTATTGCTGAGATTGTTACTTTGCCGATATCAGCTATTGGTTTCAGTAAGTTCCTTCGTATATCTAACGTTTAGTCCATAATTTTTACTAAAACTAATTAATTTCTTTAATAAACTTTGCCTTTTTACAGACCGTGATGTCCAGCATAACATATCGAGTAGTGAATTCATAAAGAACAGAGATGGGGCTATTACGTATCAGTCGGTCGGTGAAGTGAATCCACTGGTAGCCATCACTAGGAATGAAATCAAAAACAATTGCCTGAAACTGTATGGAAACTTTACTTCATGTCCAGCGGCTGTGAGAGTAGATGTACAGAATACACAAACGCTGGTATTTAGAGTGAGTAATCCATACATCAAATATGCTTTTGTTTTTCTTTAAAGTACAAATCAAAAGACAAACCGTTTATGTTCAAATCGAATGATGTCAGTTTCTAATAAATTTATTTCTTCCAGAATAACTTGGTACGGAATAATGTTGGAGGATTATTAATCAGGGCTGACTCTCGAGGATCAGCTACTTCACTTCGTGGTTGGATACATAACAACCTGTTCTTTGCTAACCATGATCTTCCGTGTCTCAAAGTTGAAGGTATAAATAATATTCGTACGCACGCTGTCATTTGTTTCAAGCCTCTTTTTGTTCCTTTTATTTTGTTAACTTCGCGTTTTTGTACAAGTCTTATTTCTTCTCAGGGCGCCAATCTTCTCCATACCAAGAAGTCACAATATACCGCAATTACTTCACACGCAACCGAGTGCCTTTCAGTGACGTCATCATCTTACGCCAGGTCGTCTCCAACTTCACGTACAACTACGTTCATGATAACACCGGCTTGAGGATTCTTGAGGTTTCAGGCTTCGATAAAGTCAGACTGCCGATTTATCAGACCACTTCGCACAATGGATTTTATAAGTAAGTTCATCTGTTTCTGTTTTTGCTGCTCCTATTCTTCAATCTCCATTCATAGCTTCTTTACTTAGCTATTATGTTTTCTAGATAATTAATTTCTAAGGGCTAATTTGACCAATGTCGGATATCTTTTATTCGTGGAATAAAATTGACGAGTCAAAAATTCAAAATGTATTCGAATATTAAGACTTTTACTGGGTATAAAAGTTTGGTCGAATTCACCCTAAGGGCTGATTTTTCAATAGTCAGATAACTTTTATCTGAAGAATAAATAATTATGTCAGTTTGACATATTTTCTATACAAAAGCTGTCAAACCGCTTTATTCCATAAATAAATGTTATCTAACGATTGAAAATTTAGCCCTAAATGTGATATTTCTTACCTTCAGGAACTACGCCACCGACCGTGAAGGTCGAGCTACAGTTGTAGCAGGTACAGCAGGTCAGAATTACGTCGATAACATCTTCTTCAACCCCGACAATGATTATGAAATGATCACAGTCAATAGATCTATGTGAGTACTATCTCCAGATGCTACTATTCGGGATAAACCTGTTCCTTCTGGGTTTTGCAATTGTTATTAATGTTTCTCAAGAAAATTTCTTACATATTTGTGAATAAAATCGATTGTGAACATAATATTTCAAGTATAAATTGGGTTTATATTTGAATATTAATTTATACTTTGACGATTTTCTTATTTTTATGTCATGTCAAGGATTTTCCAAGCAGGTAAAGCTACTTTATACAATATGTTTAATATCTCCCGCACGTCAGTTAAGTATATTATAAGGAAATATATAATTATCTTGCATGTTTTTGTTGCATGGCTACCCCTGGACCATAGCTTTGTTGACTATAATCCGACTATCATGAGGTAAGTCTACGTCATCAAAATTATAATTCATCAATTACCTACCATTATTATTGACTTACTGCATGTAGATATACTTCAAACAACAGTTTTATCTCACTGTTCTAATTTAGCATAATCGCTTTTTAACATTCTCTTGCGCGCTATTTGTACTGCCTCTTAAGTACTGTTTAGTTGATAGTTCAATATACACTGATGCGTTATAATGAAAGCAAGCAAAACAGCTAAAAACGCCTGCAACCTATCACAAACATGATTTGGTTATTCACATTATCGATAACATTTTAATCTAATAATACCTAGGTACTTACACCTTTTATTTTTACTAATAGGTGGCTACTAATGGCATCGTTAAAATTTTACTAATGATGACGTGTTTTTCTAATATACATATACAACTTCACTTCATAATAACTAAGTAATTTGTTTTAGTTGTAGTGAGCACCGAGAACTCTGTTACCTGTTACCACCTATGACATATCATTCACACTTAGCATGTTGTCGCCAAAATTAAAACATTCGAATCCTACAACTTCCCTTTCAAAATTCTAGTTCCCTCGATCTCTGGCGTACTCGAATCGATGCGAAGCATAACTTCTGGAGTTACAACGAGACGTTAGCCGTGGCCGGTCGTATAAGAGACCAGAGTGATAACCCTTTGCTGCTAGAGGTAGACTACCGGCCGTTCTATATGAATAACCAGACGGTCCTCGGAGGCGGGAAGTGCCCTCCAGGATGGGATGCTGTAGCAGGGACCTGCTATATGTATGTCGGTGCACCGATGACATATGAGGAAGCGAGGCTGTTTTGTTTGGTGAGTATTTTGGTTATTTTTGTTGAACACTATCTAATCTGCCTATCCCTCCGGAGATTTACAGGTTAGTAACATCAAAGAGCTGTCAGAAACTTTTGTATTGGATTTTAAGTGAAGACTATAGTAATGCCATGTTTAGATCCCTTTCTTTAGAAGTTTTGGCTTGTGATAATTGTGACTTGTAAAACTCAATGATTCCCTAACCGACAATTAATATTTTTTATGAGAGATTCACAATGAAGAACACCTTTTCCAAACGTTTAGACATCATAAATCAAATTAACACAGGGCTTAATTTGAACAAGATTTACCTACACATCGACCTTTTTTATCATCAAAAAAATGGATCCAAAAATTCATAAAAAACTTTTTTTGTAAACCCAAGCCCATTCTTTGTTTTTTGTACCCATAACAACTTTTTTTTTCATGAAACTCCTTTCCCTTTTTCTCCCCAGTCGGACAACGCATCAATGCCATACGTAACGGGTAACTACGCGGCACTCTACGAGTTCATCAATAGACAGAACCAATGGTTCCAGTACGGGGACAGGGTGTGGGTCAACCATATCGATTATGTTACTCAGTGCACTTCGTTTGCATTCTCGAACGTCGAAGTGACTGACTGTAATCAGAAGAATGCTTTTATTTGCGAGATTGGTGAGTTCGGTTATTTTACTGTGCTTCTGGATTTGGGCATGATAGAACATGGACTTTGTATCTAAGGTTTAAATGATAGTAATACATTTCATTCCACGTTCATTTAAGTACCTTTCTCCCGCTCGTGTCAGACTTTTACTGACTAAAACCCACCCGTGTTCCTTCAGTTGCCTGTGCCAGGGCCACGGTATTTCTTTCGAACAACCCGCGGCCCTGGCAGGACGTTCACGTACCTAGTCTTTATATTTCTTTTGCCGACCATGTCCCCAAGCTTCGCTACAAAACCTCTTTTGCTTACAGATCCGAAAATTATGATCGACCCGATGTCGTGGCGTGGGGATACTCTGGCGGTGGCGTTTATCGGAGTTTTGATAGCCGCCGTATTGTTAGTTGCAGCCGCTCTTGTCTGCTGGTATTCCAAGTCTAAGCACAGGTTGGTTACCGTCATTGTAATATTTTTGCTGGTATCTAATGGGAAATCTTCCCTTGTTTCTTTAGTAGGTACTTATTACTTTTTAGGAAGAAAGCCTGTCATCGCTAAAGGTTGTGCTAAGTTTTGGAAATGCTTTATCGTGGCCCAACTAATTAGGTACCTACTTCTTTTCTCTACTGGAACACATAAAGTAATCATTGTCGTCAAGAAAGAAAGAAAAAGTACTTATTGCGACTTGCACAGGAAAAAACAATAAAATCAATCGATAAGTAATCTTTTCCTTTTTTCACAGACATGTCCAAAGACTAGAGCGGCGCAACTCGATCCGGCAGTCTTTACACTCAGTACGGTCTATCGGCAGCATCAATGGTGGCTTCCCTGATACTCCTTACAGAAGAAAAATGCCACAAATGGTAAGATGTCACAAGATTTCTAAACAAAAGTGCTAGGACCTTTTTGATGGTGATTTCATGTTATAATAATTTTTAAACTTCTTTGTCGTCTATAGAGTAGTACCCGCTCCACCGACACTTTAACGAAAGGTTCAGACTACAGAAAGATGTTGGCATCCACGACATCAATGGAATCCATGGAGAAGAGCCAGTTCAATTCCTCACTTGATGACAACCAGAGCTTTGACATTTACGAGGCTCACAACCCGAACCCAAACGTGATGCCTCTCCAGCACAGCACATTTGTAAAGAAACCCATCACTCCAGAATATTCTGTGCCACAGAACAATACAAGGCCATACAACTTAGCATTTAGAAATGAAGGTTATAGAGACAATTCTGGGACAGCCAGTGGGGCCCCATCCATAAATACGGTTGCCACTGAAGAAATACCCATATTACATCATCCGGAAGGTTTAAGATCGCCTCCAGATGAGTATACAATGTCGCCACAAAGCGATTCTCAGTATTTCACATCAGATACATTACCGTTAAGAGATAACTCTGATGATGGTGATACCATGAAGAGGCAATTGGAAAGGGCTGGGAAGATATATGGGCCGTATGGTGCTCCCGCAGGAGCTTATGGTGCACAGCCGAAATTGTCTTTCTTGATGGAGTTACGATCTAAAATGCCGGAGCAACCACAAGCTGGAGCAGTGCCTACTACGACGTTCGGCCAAAGGAACAATGTTGCAGGTAATTAAAAAGCATAAACTAGTACCTAAGCTCTAGGTTAGTCGAAGTTTGTATTTAGGAACAATTTCGCGATAATAATATAGGTATTTATTTACGTATATAATTACCTTCTGTCAACTTTGAGTGGACTATGATCCGTTTCAATTCTAAATAAAAACGTGGTAAAATATTATCTCACACTTATTAAAATAATGGCACCAAACAGCCAAAGAGTGAACTGTGAAAGTTTCACAAACAAACTTCGCGCCAGCCAGTTTGATTTTGACAGATGATAAAGACCGAACTAAAATAGTCAAATAGTGCATCCCGCAGGCTGTTCTTTTAGGGAACTGTTATAGAGTACTGTTATTTTTTTTAAAGTTCTTAAAAAAATACCTCATATTTCTATTGTTATTTTTAGATCAGCAGCAGTATTACGAAGACCACCTACCAAGTCCACCACACCCACCAGTATATTCTAGTGCATATGATACAACTGCATCAGACAACATACCCAGCTATGATTCGAGCCCGCAAAATCTTTCCAGAGAGTTCGACGACTCACCGTTACACGAACTACATCATAGATCTAAGTCGGAGGCGTTACTTGAAACTAATTTCGACTTCGAGGACTCCGAATCCAGTCCGATACCGATGTCTGAAGCAAGTCGGTCTCATAGTCAACCGTTAGAAACTGCTATGTAGTGGAAAAGCCATAAGAAACTCGAAAATGAACGAGATTTGTAAATCAAGTGTTACTTAACAATGGTCTAATGATGGCCTTTGAATGTATAAATAAATAGTTTAATAAAAAGGAGTTGATCACACTATCCTATCGTAGACGTAGAAAAGCAATGAAAAGACTGATATATGATGTCTTGATCGAGATATTTTGTTTCTTGCATTTAGTTTCATGCGTATTATCTAAACAAGTGCCTTTTAAAACTTCAGACATTCCAACTTTCTCTTATATTCTGTCCCTGTAGGTAATTTTAGTTATTATGTGTATGTATAAAGTATTTTAAGTCATAATGACTATGCAAATTACCAGAGGTGATCGATCTCATAATGAAGTAAACAAATTAAATTCTAATTCTGCGCCTTATGGATAAATGGATGCCCTAATATAAGTTTTTGTTAAGTGAAATCTATGCATGTATCACAAAAAGGAGTAAGTACCTAAAAGGCGTGTGGTGGCCCAATGGTAACGGCCGCGACTTATGAGTTGTAAGTCGTAGGTTCGAACCCCGACAGTAGCTTTACTTTGTGTAAATTATTTCATCACCACTGCTCTCAAAACGGTGAAGGAAAACATCGTGAGGAAACCGGCAAGTCCTAGAACCAAAAATTTGAAGACATGTGACATCTACCAACCCGCACTAGGCCCGCGTGGTGGATTACGGTCCGCTCCCTCTCACCGAGAGGAGGCCTGTGTCCCAGCAGTGGGAACATTATAGGCTGATTAAGCTATTATGTTACCTAAAAGGCGTATACTTTAATTGTAATTATTGATTATGATGCAATATTAGATACGTATTTTTTGCACGTCCGTCCCTAAGTGTTAAACGTCTTATGAATGTTTATTCGACAATTTTATTGATGATATGTAATATTATTGTAAATTAGTTTTAAGAGACAGTCTTTCCATATACAATAGTTATATTTTGTAATTTTTAAATCGTAATATTATTCTTGTTATGTTCAATCTTTTTTTTATAATTTTGCGGAGATTTTCTTCTCCTTATTGACACGTCTATCTGGTCTATCTATCTGCATACCTACTATAACAGCCAATATTGAGTCTTCTCAACTCTTACTCCTATTTTTTAAATATTTTCCATTCCGCTTGAGTTATCTATTATACGTGTACCTACTTATGTAAGTAACATTATTATCTTGGTCACTAACCGCAATTATTTTTATTTTATAAAGGTGGACATAGACGCGCGAAATTGTAGTAGATTAATCTTTAGCAAACATCAGTAAAAACTGTGTTAAACAGATTTGAATGAGTAATTTTCAAATCTTATTTACTTACTATCTTAATTTTTTTTTTTTTATTTAAGTTATTTACATGATTACATGTATAAAAATATAATGACCTAATGTTCATGCTTTAAATGTAAATTGTACAAGAATAATAGTAAATCATAGTTTAGAATAATAGTTTATATTGACAAATATAATTATGATTTAACTGATGAAATATTAATAAAATTTGACAAAGTATTTTCGTAGGAAAAATATTTTTTATTTAAGTAATGTTTTTCTCCCCTGTTTTAAGTAATTCATCATTCTTATGATTTATCACTGAAATCATTTTAATAACTGATGATAATAACCACTGAATGAAAAAAAAATAATAAAGAGTCGTCGATCACTGCATGGATGGTGAACGGTGTGATCTGTGGATGTGATTATGATCACCCGTCAGTGCCTAGAGTACGTTTCATCCCAGGGTTTCATCAAATAGTTCCTACATAAGTCGAATTGTTGGCTCTCCTGTTGCAGGACAACCATACGCTATCGTAACTACTAGGTTCAGTTTCCGCGTCGTTCCATATAAAACCGTTTTTTTTTACCGCCGCCTTGCCGCCTCACCACCAATGGCATGGTATATTTCGTAACTACTGGAGTACCTACTAATTTTGGGTACTAATTTATCTTGCAGGGTAGGTACTAATTTTCTATGTAGGTTTGAAGAAAGCGACAAGCTCCTCAAACATGGAATCAACATTCAAAGTTGTGGCCCTGCTGAACGAGCGCGCAAAAGTTATCATCGTTGGTTTCTCAATGTTTCAGTTCTGATAGTCCTGCTGAAGGGAGCGTGACTACCTACCGCCGGACCACCTTCAAAGTCGATTTTCTCGAAAACTAATAAAGCAAATACCAATTGAGTACTAAATACTACTAGTACTACTTAGTACTGAGTATTTGCCAAATATGGAAGCGATTGGCGTTGGTGGTCCGGCGGCGGCGGTAGTCACTTCATGAGGAAACGCATTTGATTAAAAGAGTGATGTATATAAATGTTGATGGATGGAGAGGGAGAGGAAGGCCAAGGAAAAGATGGATGGATTGTGTAAAGAATTAGAGTGCCGAATGATGTGAAAGAGAAGGGAGTGAATGACAGCGTCATGGTTGGTAGGAGAAGGGGACAATGGAAAGAGAAAATGTGTTGGCGCGACCCCAAGTAACATGGGGCAAGGGCAGGAAGATGATGATAAGGACCTTAAGATTCTTAAGTTAAAAATGACTATTAGGTGAGACCCACATCACAATAAAATTTATTTAACTTACCATCTGTTTCCCATCTCCTTTCCAAACAAACTCATGTGAAATTAGGATTACTCCTACTACCTAGTTCTGTTAGGCCTTTTCACTCACGGTGACTGTAGGAGTACCTACCCAACGCAAATGTAGTAAGATGGAAAAATTCTGCCGGTAGGTACCTACGTGTGAGAGCTTTCTCGTTCACATTGGGCGTGTGAAAGGGGCATTCCGGTGGGCCGTAAGTAAAAGTAACTTTACGCGTGTGACTTGTGTGTGAATAGATACACACGGCTATACAGGGTGGTCAAAAAGTCGTGAATCAAACGAAATAGGGAGATAAAGGAGGTAATTTCCAACAAAAAATCTTTCTACAGCATGGTCATGATTCAATTGCCTTAGAAATTAATTGCTCTTGAAATTTGGTACCCAGAGCCGCAATAGAACTTATTTAGTACTGATACATTATCTAGTAATAATACGACGCCGTTTGTTATATTGCTTTATATCACTTTTTGTTATTAGTCTAATTGCGGCTCTGGGGGGTTATTCCGATCTGTCCCCCCGGGGGGACAGATAGGAATGAATAAAGTTCGATCTGTCCCCCTGTTAGCAACAAGGGGACAGTTCGAACTTTAGTCCTTCCTATCTGTCCCCCTATTGTTGATAGGGGGACAGATGACACTTTTTATTCCTATTTGTCCCCCATAGAATTTAATATACTTATTAGTTCTTAAAAGTCATGCCACACATTATACGCAACATTACATTAAAGGACGCTGTTACAAATGGTTATTCAAATCAATATTTTTTTACACAAACGTATGTTTATTAAATAAAATGCTTTACATTCTTAAAATGTCAGTATCGTTAGCGATTAGTATTATTTGTCAGAGGAGCTCGTGGCAAAGTAATAACAGTTGCATGGGTCGATCGACCAGGTTAAGCTACGCTTGCCGGGGTTGGTCCGTGGATGGGTGACCATCTTTACATACCGAGAATCCTCTGTGCCTCGGAAAGCACGTTAAGCCGTTGGTCCCGGCTGTCATTCGTGGATCTTTGACAGTCGTTTGAAAGTCTGACAACCAGTCTTACCAAGGGGTATCGTATTACCCAGTTACTGGGTTGTGGAGGTCAGATAGGCAGTCGCTCCATGTAAAATACTGGTATTCAGCTGCATCCGGTTAGACTGGAAGCCGACCCCAACATAGTTGGGAAAAGGCTAGGCAGATGATGACATTCTTAAAATGTTTTTTGGCCAAATTGTTGATGGATGTGCATGGTACGATTCTGAACTAAAAATATAATTTTAGATAGGTACAGTTTCTCAATAAATGTACCGGAGTGAAAATTTTTACTTTGGTACATTTATTGAGAAAATGTACCTATTTAAAATTATGTTTATAGTTTAGAATCATACCATGCACATCTATCAACAATTTGGCCAAAAAACATTTTAAGAATGTAAAGCATTTTATTTAATAAACATACTTTTGTGTAAAAAAGTATTGATTTGACTACCCATTTTTTTACAGCGTCCATAAATAAAAGACTAGTGGTTTGGGTTTATAATCATCTGTTTATAAATAAATTACTTTTTGTTTTTCTATTAATCAGCCACAGTCCCATAAATCACAGCAGGTATTTTAGATACAATTAGGTACAATCAGTCTTCTGATTTGACTTAAGGCGAAAGCGCCAGGGTAGCCCGCGAAATTCAAAATTTCTTACGTTATTTGCAATTTGCAAGTCAGTATTAGGTTTTATGTTGATCAAAATTTGATTCGCCACCGTAACAAGTATGTATTTACAGAATTATAATCATTAAAGTCATCGATACAACTCTTTAAGACCAGGTAATCCTGTTGAATGACTTTTTCATGAAATCTTGACATTTGAGGATTATGCTACCTTATGGAGTAGTTTTACTGATTGTAACGATTATAATTCTGTAAGTAAATACATATTTGTTACGGTCGCGAATCATACTAAAATCAACATACAACCTAAGACTGACTTACAAATTGCAAAAAACGTAAGAAAATTTTAATTTCGCGGGCTGTCCTGGCGCATCCCCCTTAATTCAACTTAGTTACAATAACAAAAAAATAAAATTACTAACAATAAGAATATTATTTTTGTTTTTCTGTCAATCAGTCACAGTCCGAAAAATCACAGTAGGTATTGTACTTATTACAATCAGTCCGGAAATTTACTCAGTGCAAATAAACAATAGAATTCAAAACAAGCAAACAAATTTCGGTTCTCTCTTACTCACGGGGCCTTATAGGCAGCCAGAATGATGCACATTACTAAGAGAACTAGTGCAAATTTACGGGTTATTCCGATCTGTCCCTCTGCTTTGTCCCCCCGGGGGAACAGAACGGAATAACCCCTATAACTCCCTATTTCGTTTGATCCACGACTTTTTGACCAACCTGTATATCAAGTTACACGTTTCCAGTATAAGCTGGCCTCTCTTGTACGGAAATCCTATGCAATGCGAGATCAGCTTATAGTGGAAATGTATAAGATATGCCTTGTGTATAATACGCGCCACGAAAGATGAGACTTGACCGCGCCTCCCGCGTTCTTTCCGCCGCCGCCGCCCCGGTGACACCCGGTCACGTCCCGAGCTCAGACTTCATACCCCTCGTACCGAAATAGAGACCTAAAATCGTCCTTGCCCAAGTCAAACCACGTGGTGTGTCAAGTATCATCTTTCGTAGCGCGTATTGTACCTACACTAAAGTTTGGCCAGTGAGTTATGCCACAAGGAAACGGTGGCAAATTTAAAAATCTTCGGCTGGCAACATGAAAAATATAGTCTGAAATGTTATAACAAACATTCCTACTCATAACAACAAACTAATTGACATAAAAATACTAAAGTATAAAATCGATTTTTTTTCATGTTGCCAGTTGAGATTTTTTAGAGCCGTCATTTCCTTGTGCCACGGCACACCTTGCTGGAGTCGCTGCCGTCGCTGGCCAAATAATAATGTTGTGGCGTTGTCCAGACAGATTGTGATTGTGACGTCTATAGGGCGCATTGATTTAGTTTTGTTTTTATATAAATTATAGATTGATAGTGTTGGCGCTACTGCTTCCGGCGACCAAAAATAGTGCCAGTATCACCTAGTCAAGCGACGCACCGTGGGTCGAGTGCTGCCATCTACGTCAGACCGGATGTTGGAACGTTGCTGGCGGGTTACTGGCTACGGTTCGGCGGGAGAATTTTATTTAAAAACCCCGAGCTCAGGGGGCTGGCACTCTTGATTCTCTCGCGCTTCGTCGTGGAAACACCATAATTGTATCGTTCTTTATTTGTACCTAATTGGTTGTGAATTAAAAGTGATCAAAGTCTATCTATCCATTTATTTCTGCTTGAAGTAGATTTAACTTACAATAGGGTGCTTTATTCTAAATTGTGGCTCATCCCATAAAAACTTTTCTCTATATTTTGCCATTTAAAAATGAATTAAAAAATATTTTTCATAACTTGGAACACATTAATTACATTCTAATAAACAACGTGCAATTTGTAATAATTAATAATGAATCAGAGTGATATATTTTTCATTTGGATCAGTGAATAACAAAGTCGGATGCATGAGTCACAGTTCCACCAACACGTCTCGCTCTCGTTCACGACCGATTATTAGCTAGTCTGTGGTCGTACACAGTGCTTGATCGTTATGGTTCGTTCACGTTGAATTTGGCAGCATGAATAAAATTGACAGCTGTTATTCAATATTCGATCGAACATCGAACAAAATAATGTACGACCAGAATTATTATTAAAATATTATTTTTCTCATTATGCTTAAGTGGAAAGTGGCTGCAATCCCTTAATTGAAACAAATATTTATTAAATGAGAGTTTAGTGTTTAATAATCAGTCATAACATAGATCTTGGAAGAGAAACAAACTAAAATACCTGCGTGCGTATTTGACTTTTTTTGAGAAAAAATTGTTCTTGTTTTGGTAACAATGGATGCGAAAGGGTCTATCAATACTGAAGCTATAGAGAGTATTGAAAATGAGGAGGAGGTTATTGACGATTCCGAGGAAAGAGAGTTAGTGACTGATTCGTGTTCCACGAAGGTTTTGGACACAGGGGAACAGCCTCGGGATAATTACTGCATTGTTTATATACTTTTCTATCTCTTCGGAGTCACTTCCTTAGTCCCCTGGAATTTTCTGATCACCGCCAATGATGTGAGTATTATTTTTATTGCCTAACTGAACTGTGACTAATGAAATGACCTTCAGGAAATTTTTTGCTTGTTTTTGGAATTATTACCTTATTATGAATAAGTCTAGTTCTAAGTCGAACTAATGCATTTTAGACAGCATACTATATAAATTTAAATTATTATGTTTAAAAACATGCCTGTGTCAGAGGATCTTACTCATCTTTTTAATATGCAACTATTTTTTCTTAAAATTAAGTATACTTTGTTTATGATTTATTTCAACATTTACTTAGGTAAGTACCTATACTCATATTTAATCTTCTTACATTCTTAAATAAAGTATAAAGCAAGGCCTTTGTTGTTTTTAGTATTGGATGTACAAGTTCCGAGATGTCACACCTAATAATATCACGATGATGGTGCGCAAGACCCCATTCCAAGCGGAGTTCACATCATACCTCAATGTGGCCACCGCCATTCCTAACTTATTGTTCCTTATCTTGAACTCACTGTATGGACACTTGTAAGTATGCTTAGAATATTTAAATTAATTACGATGTTTTACAATAGAAATAATCAACACATGTGTATTATCAACAATGTTTTGAAAGAAATAAATTTTCTACTCAAAATATAAATATGAGTGTGTGTAAATAATTTCAGCCTTTTTATGAAAAAAAAAATATTTAGGGTAATGCCGCAAAAAATATACCTAATTAATAATAATACTTAACGCGAGCGAAGCCGCGGGCAAAAGCTAGTGTAGGTATATAATAAACATGATATTATACTTAGTTGAAGTATCACAACAGCAAAGTATAAATTATTGTTTGAGGCATATTCACATTGCCTATTGTTTCAAATGTATAATAAACTAGGTATAAAACTATGAAATTAATAGTTAGAAAAATAGTTAATTAAAGACAAAAACTACCTAGTAGAATCAGAATTTCAAAATAACCACCCATTTTTCTCATTTACAAACTACATAATTTAGTGTTACCATTTTATTATTATAATTGGATAGCCATATAAAACTTAAGGGGGATGCGCTGTGGTACCCCATGAAATTCATTTTTTTTTGGGTTTTTTGCAATTCGCAGGTCCGTGACAGGTTGTATCTTGATCAAAATATGATACGCGGGAATAAAACATCATCATCTGCTTAGCCTTTTCCCAACTATGTTGGGGTCGGCTTCCAGTCTAACCGGATACAGCTGAATACCAGTATTTTACATGGAGCGACTGCCTATCTGACCTCCACAACCCAGTTACTGGGTAATACGATACCCCTTGGTAAGACTGGTTGTCAGACTTTTGGGCTTCTGACGACCCGTAACGACTGTCAAAGATCCACGAATGACAGCCGGGACCAACGGCTTAACGTGCTTTCCGAGGCACGGAGGAGTCTCGGTATGTAAAGAATGGTCACCCATCCACTGACCAACCCCGGCAAGCGTAGCTTAACCTGATGGATCGACCCGTGCGGCTGTTATTACTTAGCCACGAGCTCCTCGAGGGAATAAAACATATGTAGTTATATAATTTTAACCATGAAAATCATCAATACATCTCTCTAAGTTAGATTTTGTGCAGATTCGTCGAACAAATTTTACTACGAATACGAATTTTACTAGTATTCAACTTTGGCTAGGGAGTTCAAACTGAACATGTGGGATGTTGGACTTATCCAAGTTATTTTGGCATACCCTAAATCAGAAAGAACTAAACACATAATTTGTGGTTTGATGCAGAAGTTTAGGCAGGGATTCCCTTTTCTATTTTCATAGTAGTGGTGGTGGGTAGTAGTAGTGTAATAAAATATAGTATTTTTGCCAGTGTATAGTGTGTGTAAATAGAGTATAAGGTACAATGGGGTTGACGTGACCGTGTGGATAAAAACCCCATATTAAAAAAGAATATAAAAAAAAAAAAAAAAACAAATATATCATATCATCATCTGCCTAGCCTTGCCCCAACTATGTTGGGGTCGGCTTCCAGCCTAACCGGATGCAGCTGATTACTACTATTTTTTACCTGGAGCGACTGCCTATCTGACCTTCACAACCCAGTTACTGGGTAATATGATACCCCTTGGTTAGACTGGTTGTCACACTTTTGGACTCCTGACTTTCGGGCTTCTGACGATCCGTAACAACTGTCAAAGATCCACAGATGACAGCCGGGACCAACGGCTTAACATACTTTCCGGGGTACAGTAATACATGTTCATTATTAATTCCAGAATACCACTGAAGGCGCGGTTGCAAGGTTCCCTGATAATAGTGACCATATGCTTTCTGGTGACAACCTCATTCGTGCAGGTGGACACTGATGAATGGCAGAACACATTCTTTATCATCACAATGGTGTCTGTCGTCATTATGACGGGTGAGTCATTTTGTTATGTATTTTCATTAAATAACTAAGACTACTTGCATTCATTTTATAATGGCAGTGATAAGCTGTAAAAGCATCACAATATAATAATAATGTTGCTGCAACAAGAACTTGCTGTGTGAGGAAAATTCAAAGATGCCTAGTGAATCATTATAAATGTATTTAAGACATGTGAATAAAGAGTAAACATCAAATGAAACAGTTCATAATGACATCATTGTCAAGCAAATACTGCAGATTTTTGCTGCGGTAGGCGTTTCACGAAAAGACGTCGCCTTCCACAGACTACAGATAGGTATAAGTAATCATAATCATAATCAATCAATCTCAATCTGCCTAGCCTTTTCCCAACTATGTTGGGGTCGGCTTCCAGTCTAACCAGATGCAGCTGATTACCAGTATTTTACATGGAGAGACTGTATATCTAATCTCCACAACCCAGTTACTAGGTAATACGATATAGGTATTGTATTACCTAGTAACTGGGTACCTTACCTAGTAGTGGGTAGTGGTAGGCCACTTGGTAAGACTGGTTGTCAAACTTTCGGGCTTCTGACGACTCCTCCGTGCCTCGGAAAGCACGTTAAGCGGTTGGTCCTGGCTGTCATTCTTGGATCTTTGACAGTTATTACGGGTCGTCAGCTTCTGACGACCAGTAACGACTGTCAAAGATCCACGTTACTTAGGCATGAGCTCCTCAGGTATAATCATAATCATAAATCTTTATTTATCTCAACATCATATTACAGGCAGTAGTTAATAAAATGCACAATTTTAAATAGGTCATAGGTAATAAGGGGTAGGTTTTTAAAGGTGGTCTGAAGTAGGAGGGAGGGTCCTGAGTTACAGATCACCCGGCCCTCTTACATATAGGACATGTTAATTTACAAAAAGGCTAGTCAAGATATTATAATCTCATCTCACTAATATTATAAAGGCGAAAGTTTGTGAGTGTGTGTGTTTGTATGTTTGTTACTTCTTCACGCTCGAACGGCAGGACCAATTTGGATGAAATTTGGTATGATAGCTTATACCCTGGATTAACACACATAGGCTACTTTTTATCCCGGTCTACGCGTGTGAAACCGCGGGGCACAGCTAGTATAATATAAGTCTGAATCATGAGAGGTGACTAAGATTCTAGGTAAATCAGATTGACCTAGAATCACGGTATCAAGAAATAATAAGACTTCTTAGGATCAAGGATGCCATATTATTTGTGGAAATCCGTCACTGCTAGCTAGGTGTGGTTCGGGCCTAGGGCCCCGACGCAGGGCTTGAAAACTACCAAGTCAGAAAGGAAATACAGTTAAAACGGAAAACAAAACTTACTTGCTTGTGTTCAAAGTCAATTTATTAAAGTAGGTACTTACTTACTTTTTGATAACGATAGTGATAATATTTTTTTAAAAACACGTGTTTCAGCCTAAAAGAAGTCAAGAAGCTTATTATGATAAAAAAATAACTTATTTATATAGAGAAAAAATCAACCATGACTTATCATCATTATGTACCTTAACTAGCTTCCAATCTTCCAAAAGACCTCCCCCTCCCCCACCCCCCGTTCCCCTGATGATGTTTTTGTTATATTTCTAATAAGTATGACTAACATGGAAAAGATACAGCCATAAATAACTAACTATAAATAGTTTTAACAAAGATTGGTCCATGGCAGCTATTGACAGAGAGAGGTGGAAGGAGTAGGGCCTTTGCTCAGCACAGGGAAAATACAGGCAAATAAAAAAAAATAGTTTCTAGTTACAAAACCTCTCCCCTAGACGCGGTTGCTTTAAGAAAGGCACACATACTAATTAAGTAATTGAGTATCGAATAATTAACAATTATTCTGCAGGAAAACCCACTCCCTCTCTCTGAAAAGAGGCCTGTGTCCCAGCTATGGGAACATTATAGGCTGAATACGCTTATGTTGCTCTAGGAAAATAAATATTTAGTAAATGCATTTCTGTTCAATAAAATTATCAAACAAATGAACCATGTGATAGGCAAAACAAATTATTTCTTATCATAAAGTACATAAATAACTCATTAAAGTTATGGAGATGTGCATTTGACCTAACTACCTCGAGTGCTGATGCATTCGATAATGTTTGTTAATATTATCTGGGTCACATTCCTTTAACTATTTTCTTTGTAACGTATAATATGTTTATAAACGCCTAAGGAATGCCTCGATAATTAATACTGATCTATGCTGTTCCAGTCTTCAACAATCTTCATTAGTTGATTCTATTTTAATTAATTCCCCTAAATAAAATGCAGTCTCTATTTAGATTTCTTGATAACAAAGCGAAACAAGAACACGAATTAAGTTTAAAAAACTGTAGGTAGGTAACCCGACAACGGAAAAACATTTTGGCGCCAAAAATGCGCCTTTTTTTGATTTTTATTCTTTAAATATATCTAGTGACACTTGCGCATTAAAGACGATTCGGTTGAGCCGTTGAGTAGTTACGAGGGGACATAGGAACGTACTATGGGTCAAAGTTCCGCATGATCACCTCAAAGGCGATAATCGCATACCACGGCTCACGACTCGATCGTACAATGTTCGTTTGACACTAGCTGCGCTCTCGCAGGAATATTTTCTTAAGTGAGCATGCTTAAGTTTTGTCCGTAGTACATACATACAGGTCAAAGCATAACCCTCCGTCGCAGTCGGGTAGTAATAATAAAATTTAATGGATAATACAATTGATAAAGATCTCGGTTTCGCTCGATTAGTGTTGTTATGAACGCGAATTCGATAAATAGAAACTCATCTATTTCCATACTTTTGTTTTCGCCATTTCAAATAAAGATTAGGTACAAAACCTAAGAGATAAGGTGTCCCCATATTTGCTACTTTTAATGTCGTCTTAACTCCGTAATGCCTAAATCACTATGTAAACTAACCCTAATTATGCTGGTAATGTTATACTTATGAGTCATTAGGATTTTCAAAGTCATTCGTAGCAATACACAGGGGAATCTAAGGTTATAGAAACTGTCGCAGCACGTTTGTTCTATGTTGAGTGACTTTGAGACTTGACCTAGCCTAAGTGTCACGGTCGGTAGATTATGAGTTATGTGGCTTTTAAAGAATATGAAAACATTAATATCATTTTACTAATTATTGTACTGCGTACATTTGGATTACAATAACTATAAAAAATATATATATATATAAAAAAATATATATAAAAAATAATAATGACTAGTTTACATAGTGCGAGCTAGCGTGCGAGTATCGGCCTAACGAGTAGGTGCAGTGCAGTAACTCGCACTGTGTGGTCGTATCATACGAGTTACTCGCACTTACGAGTTGGAAAGTAGCTCGCAGCCAATTTTTTGTTTTCACTCGCCTGAGCAGGCGCCTCGCTAGCCATGCCAGTGATGGGGGGCCATAACTTGCATCGCATGGCAGCAGCTCGAACATCATTCGCATCGTTCGCATGCTTTCGGCAGTAGCAGCTGTGTAGTCAGCAGCTCGCATTGTATAAACAGCCAAGGCAAGCCGAGCTACTAACATGCGAGTACACTGTGCGTGCAGTTGTCTGCTGCAGTGAGCAGTAGCTGACTGACTGGCTGAGCTGTAGTGCTGTGTAGTCAGCAGTTCGCACTGTGTAAGCCAGCCATAAGTCACAAGTACACAACTCGCAAGAGACTAGGCAGCTACTCTCATAATGAAAACAGCCAAGGCAAGCCGAGCTACTGACATGCGAGTACACTGTGCGTGCAGTTGTCTACTGCAGTCAGCAGTAGCTTACTGACTGGCTGAGCTGTAGTGCTGTGTAGTCAGCAGTTCGCACTGTGTAAGCCAGCCATAAGTCACAAGTACACAACTCGCAAGAGACTAGGCAGCTACTCTCATAATGAAAACAGCCAAGGCAAGCCGAGCTACTGACATGCGAGTACACTGTGCGTGCAGTTGTCTACTGCAGTCAGCAGTAGCTTACTGACTGGCTGAGCTGTAGTGCTGTGTAGTCAGCAGTTCGCACTGTGTAAGCCAGCCATAAGTCACAAGTACACAATTCGCAAGAGACTAGGCAGCTACTCTCATAATGAAAACAGCCAAGGCAAGCCGAGCTACTGACATTACGAGTACCTACACAGTGCGAGCAGCTGTCTACTGTCAGCAGCTCGCACTGTGTAAATCAGTTTAACCAACCATAAATGTAGGAGAGGCATTTTCACCTAAGTTTTACCTATGCCCCTGCTCGATTGACCCATGATGATGATGATTTTTTAAATAAAAATACCTGTGATCAACCCTTTGGGGAATACAGGTGTTATGTGTTATGTTTAATTAAAATTTCAACTTGAATAAAAATAAACTTTAATGGTGGGATAATTCTATGTTTAAAAGATATCTATTTCAATTTTCATGAATATTTAAACACTAAAATAAAAACTAAATAATATTTCTTCTTCGTTTTGAGAATATCAGTGTTCTACAATACAGTAGGACAGATTAATAATATGGTGCACAATAAATACTAGGTCACTCCATTGACATTACGACATTAAACATCATGATACTTTTTTTGCTCTATTTGAGCAGGTATTTATGCAAAAACGTATCTCCAATACCTAACTTAAATAAATGAAGCCCAAATCTGGTTATGGTAATGGCGTTATTCTGGTTTAACGACCGTCTCGTCTGACTCATGTAACACGATGTCATTTGGACTAATAGGATGTGTTTGTCCATCGACCTGATATAGCAGCTTTAGGTTTTAAAGCTTTTGTATTAAAATGCGTATTATAACGCGAAACTATTTCTAACCGTTCTCGCCACAATCCGCGCGCTTCTGGCGGAAACGCCTCTCGTATTCGCTCGGTCAATAAGGGCGAGTCGAAGCTTCTAGAACATTCTAGAAGCTTCCTTCTAGTTGACATTAGCCGTCTGACGTCCGTCATCTGGGCTCTGCACCAAAAAGGGAATCTTTGATTCAATTTCCGAAGCTTCGCCCCGAACTCTATTGTTTTAATAAAACACATTCATTACTTATATTTTTGAGAAAAAATAAATTTCGCAGGTCGGTGTCAGGTTGTATCTTGATCAAAATATGATACGCGGCAATAAAACATATGTATTTATATAATTTTAACCATGAAAATCATCAATAAGTACATCTCTCTAAGTTAGATTTCGTGCAGATTCGTCTAACGAACGAAATCGAAGATGATGTAAATAGATATGTTTTATTGTCGCGTATCATATTTTGATCAAGATACAACCTGACACGGACCTGCAAATTGCATAAAACGCAACAAACTTTGAATTCGCGGGCTACCACAGCGCATCCTCCTTAAAGTATGCATTTTAGGAGAAATTAGACTTTGTATTATAGTAATATGTAGTCTAATTTCTCTTCAACGTACACGTAACTAGTGTTGTTAGCTTTCCTTGAAAGATTAAGCATTCGTCTCTTGCAATGGAGAGCAAGCCTGTCATACCATTGGACCTAGAAGTAACGCTAGACAGCCAACCTTGATTCTTACTGCTCCAGCTGGAACTTGAACCATTGCATCTTATCAATAAAGCCTTCCTAACTTGCTGCACTAACCTGTAGAACCATTGCAATCAATCTGCCTAGCCTTTTCCCAACTATGTTGGGGTCAGCTTTCAGTCTAACCGGATGCAGCTGAATACCAGTTTTTTACATGGAGCTACTGCCTATCTGACCGCCACAACCCAGTAACTGGGTAATACGATACCTCTTGGAATAAGATGGTCACCCATCCACGGACCAACCGCGAAAAGCGTAGCTTAACCTGGTTGATCGACCCGTGCTATTGTTATTCCTTAGGCTCCTGGAGAACCTGAAGAACCATTGCATAGTCTATTTTATTTGATCATTAAAACCAAATTTTCTCTTCCAGCTGCCAGCGCAGTCTTCATCGGAGGCCTAGTAGGCATCGCAAGCAGATTCTCCAAGGAATATATGGCCGCAGTTGTAAGCGGCCAATCACTGGGCGGAATCATAGCCGCTGTGGCTCAAATAATATCACTGGCCTTCAAAATATCACCTCTCCACAGTGCTCTGATATACTTCGTGATAGCCGATTTTATGGTGATAACATCACTAATATCATATGTCTTACTATACAAGATTGACTTCTTTACATATCATATCCTGCGAGGATGCGGCGGTATTGCCGCAAACAGACATAGGGAAGTCTTTATGACCGTCATCATCAAGAAGGTCTGGGTTTACGCCTTCAGTATATTTGCTGTGTTCGGTATTAGTATGGCCGTGTACCCGGCTGTGACGGTATTGGTAGAATCGCATCCGGATACGGCGGGCACTGATTGGAATAGTGAGTATTTTTTATTAGCTTAAAAAATATGATAACACTTCCGTTAACAATGGCCTGAAATCGCCAACACGTAGTTAGCATGCTTAGTGATTAATTACAGAGCAAAAATTATTGGGAAACAACTTTTATTTTTGGTCTG
Source organism: Cosmia pyralina (assembly GCA_946251885.1). Taxonomy (NCBI): domain Eukaryota; kingdom Metazoa; phylum Arthropoda; class Insecta; order Lepidoptera; family Noctuidae; genus Cosmia; species Cosmia pyralina. The sequence goes on from OX276346.1 coordinate 24,062,950, forward strand.
AAAAATCGTCGATTATGGCAGCGCACAATGCGCACGCAAAATATTGTTCTTTTTAACCGAACGACGAGAAAAAGGAGGAGGTTCTCAAGTCGACACCTATATTTTTTTTTATGTATGACCACGCATAACTTTTTACACAGTAGTCGGATTTGAAAAAAAAAATTGTTTTATTCGATAGGGTATACCTCAAAGTTGGCCCCATATAAAATTTATTAACATTGCTTGAGGAGTTTTTGAGTTAGCTTCATTAATACTTACGTATTTCTTCCCCACTTTTTATGTGGATGATGTTCTAATTTCTTTTGCAGGTAGTGGTATAAGAATTTGTGTGGGGTAGGTACCACAACTAAAAAGTCAAAAATAAAACTTTTTTACATAAAAATACAACCAACTTCCAAAAACTACACTACTAAGTGAAAAATAACTTTAATTTCGTTAGTCGGTGGCAAAAAACGAAAATACATTTAACCAGATACCAACTTCCGAAATTAAAGTTATTTTTCACTTTGTAGTGTTGTTTTTGGAAGTCGGTTGTATTTTATTGTAATAAAGATTTTATGGGTGGATGCAATGGTGTACCGTTGTACTTCTCTTGTTTTTTTGAAAAAAAAAAGTTGTAACTTTGTCCTTCAATATCTTCGTAACCAGAAGGTTCCCAGGTCTGTTCAATCCAGTACAAAAAAAAGATCAAAATGACGGACTCTAGGCTGACTCTTGCCTTGGTTAAGCGTCTTTCTACACCCGTTACGCTCAATAAAATTCTTGTCAATAAGAAAAATAGCCTCTGCCCTGCAGTAAGATAATTACATGCATGTAATTATGCTGATATTATAATTTTAACCGTCAATATATACTAGTGTAGGTAGGTACTTATAGATAACATAATGCACGAGCCAAGAGATACCTAAATCAACACTAAGCATATTAATTATCGATAGGTAGGTCAATTTATTTATACAGATAAGATGTTATGGTTAAGTTAAATGTACTGAAACCATTTATTAATGTGTTTGTCGCATATAATTCACACCAAAAAGTTAGTTAAAGGATGGGCGATTGGAGTATGGAGTAGTTATGTTTAAACTTTTTTTACAAAAAAAAAAAAAAAACAACCGGCTTCCAAAAAAAAAACACTACAAAGTGAAAAATAACTTTAATTTTGGAAGTCGTTGGAATACAAGACCACCGCGCAAACTACAAATCCACAATTGTCGAAAATATCGATGAACATACTGACATTAAAAAAAACATATATACAGACGAACATAATTACTTCTTCTTTTTTTGAAGTCGGCTAAAAAGATTTGAAGAGGTTGATATAAAACAAAATATTTTTGCCCTAACCGCCAACCCGCCATAAGCAACTTATCTCTATATGAGAAGAGGCACTTGCCCTGAAGTGGGACAGTAAAGCTGGTAATATTATAATTATTTCCTTTATTACATTAGTAGTTATATACATAGAAATTACATTTTTAAATGTTAACATATAAAAACATTTAGAAATATAAAAAATAGTAGCCCACCGGTATCGGGAACAGGGTCCAAGCTACCGGTGGTCACATTATTTATTTATTTATTACAAAATCCACAGCTCTTTAACAATTTTACTTAAATAGATAAAACCAATCTTACAGCCAATTACGGATTTACAACTTATAGCACACTATTATAATTATTTTTAGATCAGAAATTAAACTTTACAGAGTAGTTTTCAATTTAAAGCAACTGCCATGGTTTGGGTCACAAATGTAGTGGTAATATCATAAAAAAATGATCTCCATCATTCTCACAGCTGCATTATGCAGTATTACAATTACCGGGAAAATTGCAGCCATTGTCTGGGTTTCTCCGTAAGTATAGTAAATTGTATGTTTGTGATGTGAGGCTTGCTTCTAGTTATCCATATTATTTCCAGGTTTATAGAAATGGGAAGTGGGAAGCTGAAGGCCAATTCCCACCCCTAAAAACGTTAAAATTCAAGTTGCAATCTCATGCCAGCGACAATCAAATGTCAAAAATGTAGGTAAACGCTATACAATTTTTGACATAATGAGACAGATCAGACTTCGAACGTTGTTAAAAATACGGAAATTGTCGTTTGGTTTTCGCTCTTAGCTAGATTAATTAAAAAAAAGAGTTAGTTTTTCAAAACAGTATTTTTCCCATAATTGCTAGAACTTAATAGTTTTCTTAATAAATTTAAACTAGGTACCTACTTGGATAGGGGTGGTCTCATTATTCAAAAACCGACCAGATTTATTCAATTGTTTTATTCTTGTTTTCAGACATATTCTTTGTTCCCGTTGTGAATTATTTGATCTTTAATTGCGGCGATTACGCGGGACGATTGGTAGCTGGATTCCTATTGCGAGTAAGTACCTCTTACCTACCATCATAAATTAAAATCAGCTTATATACAGGGTTAGTTTTCAATGACCAGCCAAATTTTCACAGGGTGTTCTACCCATCATTATGAACAACTTTCACTATGGGATCAACTTTGAAATCTCGAAGAAAAAAATCTGCTGTTTCATACATTTTGGTCGAGTAGGTATTGAACTTTTGTATGGAACAGCTGTTTTTTTTTCGTGATTTTAAAGTTGGTCCCATAGTAAAAGTTGTTCATATTCACGGGTAGAACGCCCTGTGAAAATTTGGCTGGTTATTACCAGCCAAAACTAACCCTGTATTATAGTACATAACCATCACCTAACATTACCATAATTCTAAAATGAAAGAAAAATTTTATTAGTACTTAATAATAGTAAAATCTCGCGGCGTTTTATTTAAATAATAATAATAATTGATTACCTACCCAAACTCATACTCAAAGCATTTATTTCAAATAAACCAATTACAGGCACTTTTGAATTGTCAATGGGTTGGTCAGTCAGAAAGATGAAGCTAGTTGCCCATTCCAAAGCGTAGTAGATCCCTATGGAGAAGAACGGGCAAGAAACTCCACGGACACTCTTTTAAATCATAATATTTTTACAAAATATTGGTTACATCGTTCATGTTGAAAATATACATGTGAGAACAATGTAGAAAGACGTGCACGTTAAAAAGCGTCCGTAATAAAAAGATAAAAACTAAAACAACTAAATTAAATATTAAAATTAAAAATAAGCCATGGCAGCTAAGAGACGACCAGTCCCAACTGACGGCGCCCGTTCACGAACATGACGCATGGATCAGCACCAATTAGCTCAACCATTTTGAAGGGAACTTAATGATCCAACACACACGCCACCGCCAGCGAGACATTTGAGTGAGCATGACATACTCTCAACCGCCAGGGCACACTCAAGTCAGAAAAACCAAATGCCTATTTAGTACTTATATGTATTGTCTGAGTCATAAAGCCTATGACATAAAGCTTAAAATTCCGTCCGAACGACGCTGGATGACTGGATCATACGGTCAACTAAAGATTAAATATTAACTTTCAATTTCCGTTTTATATTTATCAAATTTATTGTGTCCGTTGCGTATCAAGACGTAAACACGCATCCATTGTTTGTAAAAATATTTTATCACAACGCAGTATGTTGTATGAATGTAGTTTTATAGTTTATACCTATTATTTGTCGTCATTGTAGGTACCTATACATACTTTACACTTATACTTCATAGTGTAAATTACTGTAAACCATACTTTCGATTGTGGTTAAGCTAGTGTTTACCGCTGTTAAACGATGATAAGGCACTTAGTAATCTACGGATTACTGCGGCTTTACAAAGAACTATAATACTTAGAGGAATGATATACAAAAAAAATGAAAGAAAAAAATTGGTTTATTTGTCAGAAAGAATAAATGAATAATACAAGTAATAGTTAAGATATAGTCGGCAGTTGCACGTCGTGACTGTGACAAAGACAAAACACAAACAACAACGACAATATGACAGAGTGAATTATAAAAAAATAACACCATCTGCTAATCACAGCAAAATCTATTAACCAGTGTGCTCTTTCTAAAAGTCCTCATACACGAGAGCAGTGGTGGCCCAGTGGTAACGGCCTCGACTTACGAGTTGTAGGTCGTAGGTTCGAATCCCAGCAGGCGCTTTATTTTGTGTAAATAAGGCCTTTGTCCCAGCAGTGGGAACATTATAGGCTGATTATGTACGTATGTATGTACACAAGAGAACAGTGGGTTACGAAATTGTTGCCTATTTTATTTTAAATAACTAAATAAAATCCTTCTTACAGCCAAACAACCAATGGATAATTGCCGGAGCCAGCATCCTCCGTATAATCGGCGTGCCAATGCTAATGCTGTGCAACGCTCAGCCGCGCAAACATCTGCCCGTTCTGTTCGCGTATGATTGGGAGTACATCATCATCATGATAGTCTTCGCGTTCACCAACGGATATCTCACTAATATCGTGATGATCAACGCTACTAGGTAAGGTATTGCTACTTACATATCACTGTGCAACGCTCAGCCACGCAAACATCGGCCCGTTCTGTTCGCGTATGATTGGCAGTACATCATCATCATGATAGTCTTCGCGTTCACCAACGGATATCTTATAATATCGTGATGATTAATCTACTAGGTAAGATATTGCTAGTAAGATGTTTTTGTGCAAATTGTGCAACGTTCAGACGTTGTGTCTGTGCAACGTTTAGCCGTGCCAGCATGCTGCACATGTCTGTATAAATATTATATTGATAAATTCTACTGTTTTACCACATAGCAGTGATTGTTGTTTATAATTTGGCACACATAACATGGCTTAAGTCAGATGTATTATCATCGTCAAGACCGCAAAATTATCTCTGATTGCGTCATCAAAACTTTTGTATTAGCAAGTCAAAATAATCGATCACTCTAATGAACATGTGGCTGACTATCTATTATGACCACGACTTGATAGAATGTGCAGCATAGGTACTATCGGCAAAACGGACGCCGGACACCTTAAAGTTGCTTTTTGTATATGTCGCAGTAACGTGGTTGTAACCATGATATAATTATATCCCCAGGGATATAGCTATATACCGTAATATATTTATATGCAAGTGGTGCATAATTATCTTAATAGGAATATAGCTATGAAACGAATGCGATCTAGTAATATAAGTATGAGACCACTCCAACCAAATAGGTTAGGTTAGAACTGTGACCAACAACGCGCGAGGCGAGCGGTGGCGCGAGCGCTTCGCTGAAATTGGTTGCAGTAACAAAATTAGGGCACTCCGACAGTTTTCATATAACTATATTACGGTAGATATCCCTAGGGATATAACTATATCATGGTTACAACCATCTATTGAATTGTTGGTTAATCTTATGAGCGTTTTGGATGTTATGTCTGTTAGCTCGTAAGACCAATTGAATAAATAAATAAATAAATAAATAAATAAATCTTACTGCGACATATACACTGATTCACCCTTCCCGGTCCTTGGTTTGTCCTACAATTGCAGCTTGCAAGCAAAATTGTCTCGAAATTGGAAAGGTCTGGCGTTTGTCGGTAGTACATAGATCTAGAATGTACATTGGATTGCATAGTTAGTAATGAGGTTATCACAACTTTTGTATGATAAACGTGAATATTGACGAATCTGTTGGAATACCTAGTTTTGAAATCGTTAGTTAATAATTTGATATTATTGTATGTTCTCTTTATGGGAAATATGTGGAATGACATTAAAATAAAACGGTCTTTAAATAAAAATAAGTGGATTGTAAACTAACTTATTATAATATTGATCTTTAAAATGAAAAAGTTACAAAGTAATTGGCGCGCGTGTGCGGTCGCGTTTGGTCGTGAATAGTCGTAGCCCGTCCCGCGCGCCCGCGCAGCCGCCCCGAACACGGAAATTAGTGCCCGAACAAAAACCATAAATACTCGTATTATTGAATTAAAAATCCCAGAACTAACAACTGTGCACCTAGGTAATGAGTGTACATTAGATTATCACTTTAAGTATCCTCTATTCAAAATACGGAAGGAAAACCTAAAGAAAATCAGGAAGAAATAGAAGGAAATTGATGAGGAAAATTAACGTAAACTACTTAGGAGTTGTTTTGTTTACGTTAGTGACCTTTACTACTTGTACTGGGTGTAACATACATAACAATTTTCACTACTATCTTGAATATGACACATAGGTACTATGTATGCTCCACTATTCGTCTAAGGGCTGATTGTTCAATAGGTTGATAACTTTTACCTGAATAATAAATGTGACAGTTTGTCATATTTTCTATACAAAAGCTGTCAAACCGCCATATTTATTCCTCTGATAAAAAATATCTGACTATTGGTGGGGTAAAAGTAATGACATAACGTGAATCTGCCACAATTTTATCAAATCAGTATCAGTATCAGTATATATCATTTATTCTCTCTTCACAAAGCTGACTTAAAGTTAGTGTGTACAAAAAAAATGTTTCAGCTGTATTCCACCTTTGTGAGAGACTGGTGCCTGATATAGGTTTTTGGGAAAAACCTGTGTTACAGGTCACCAGGCCCCCTTACACTGCTAGAATTAGCTTTCACAGAGATACCGTGCAAGAGTCGAAGTTTAACAATATGCAAAACAATAAAAAATAAAAGCTAAACAAGAGTCAAACAGTATACTTGTTACTTTATCTGTGTTAAAGAAATAAAATAAGAAGTAAAAACAATAAAAAAACCTAATTATAATTATGCAGAAGTTATTGAGTCATGATGTCAAATGGCGTTATAATATCATTGTCATTTGACACTAGAAAATTAGTTGACAATGCAATGGAGCGATACACACCGCTCAGGCAATGACGGAGATTTTGAAACACCAATTTCCGTGCCGTGTAATCTCCCGTTCTGGCGATTCCTACTGGCCGGCCAGATTATCAGATCTGACGGCGCAAGATTTCTTTCTTCCTTTGGGACTTTTTGAAATTTCGCGTATACCAACACTAACCACAAACCTTGCAAGTCTTGAAACCTAACATTGAACAAGAAATCACCAAATTGGAGCCAGATTAATTCAAAATGCCGTAAAACGAGCATAAAATAATGTGCATCAATTCAGAAGGTGGTCATTTAAGCGATGCGATGTATTTTTTTCAATTGAATGTCATCAATTTTACGCCTTTAAATAATCTTCCCGTGAAAACAAAGCCCAATTTTTTTCATTTTCAACAAAATGACAACCAATTCACATTATGTATGACATTACTTTTGCCGCACCTTTTATTTCGACTGCGACAAACTGATAAAACATAAGTAGGTACCTATCATTAAATTGTCGATGGCTGCTTGTACAGTCAACAAAACAGATATATAGGCAGGGTAGAGTAACATATTTGTATATGAATTGCTTCGTGTTAAATTTTATATATATTACTTTGTTTTTGCAATATTCCTACATTGTAAGACACCAACACAAAATTGTATATTTTCACGAAATTGAACATGAAGCAATTCACATACAAATATGTTACTCTACCCTGCCTAGATATCTCTTGTAGACTGTACCTGCTTGTGTACGTATTATTTATTCCTTTCTATAAATACAACTCTATCTTTCCAGGGTGGTGGAGCTTCACGAACGCGAGAAAGCATCAGGTCTGATCGCTACAATGTTGAGCGTGGGTTTGGTCGCCGGTGCCGCTGTGGGCATGCTACTTGTACATCTGCTATAAATACCTGACAAACGTGGTAGGAAGGAAGGCATGTGGTCACAGGAATAATGTTTGACATTCTGTATTTGACAAGTCAGAAGTTATGGTTACAATAGGTTTATGCAACCGTTTATTTCAATAAGAAATCGTTAAAAACCAATTTTGGATTATGTAGCTAATTCAAGTTATAATTTGAATTGGACGCTACGAAGTGCCGTTATCGTAGGGATTTATGTATTATTCGAAGATTTTAAATGATTTAGTTACTTCAAGAACTAGACTGGTTGCTCCAAGTTGCGGTTATCATCGCGATTTCCGTGAGAATTTATTTGAAAGATAAGGGATTACTTTAAGAAGTATTTTAATGCAAAATAAAAATCCGCTGTTTTGTCTGTACTGTCCTAAAGGTGTCCACACACGTAACTGCAAGCATGCCAAGCCTGCATGAACAATAATTTTAGGCTACACACTGCACATGCAAGCTGGAGCAGCATCACAGTTTTTGCTCGTGCGATGGACGATGATGCGCTTGCTTTAGCTGCATTAATTGTGTGCAACTGGCGTGCGTGTGAATGCTCAAGCTTAACCTGCATACACACGTTCAATCATGCTTGCACAATGCGCAAGTGTGACTTGTTCAAGCCGCATAATGAAAATTCTATCAATCTTCATGCAGCTTGCACAAAATTGTTCATGCAGGCTTGTCAAACTTGCAGTAACGTGTGTGGCCATTTTATACAGGGCAAATGGCTCTTCTAAGTTTGTTTAAAACCTAGTAAATTGCTATTATTTTAGCGTTAATAACTAAGCTACCTACGTTCCTACAAATACTTGTAAATTATAGTTTTACTATTTCAAACTAGATAAGTACATAACATTATTCCTTGGACTACACACAAGCGTAGCATAACGACGTTTTGTCGACAGAAGAATAGACAAAATGACACTTTGTCATGCTTATACCCGTAGAATGCGTAGAAATATTTCTACAACCTGTCATTTTGTCTATTCTTCCGTCGACAAAACCCGTTTCTATGGTGGTCATCTACGCGTGCTGGCGATAGTATTACTAGGCCGCGCGGTACTTGCTTCATAAAGACATTAACTATAATAGTATGTGTAACATGAATACTCTACCAAGCGTCCTGTAGTATATGTTACGAATAAAGGAATAAATATTATCAAAGATCGACTAATCGAAACAGATTTTTAAACACTAGAATGCAAGATACGAAGTTTATTTTGTATAGTGATATTTTAATCGCCATTCCTTGTTTGGTCGACTCCATACAGAAGTATGGTTTTTGTATTTTAAAAGATATACAGGGTGTGGCGTATATATTGGTCCAACGTTAACGGGTATACACCGTATAATCAGCTATCACATACCACAATTTGAACCATTTTTTTTTCTAGGTCTCATAATACATTTTTTTTAAATTGACAACTTGCTTTAGTACATTTGCACATATGCATTTCACAGTTATGTACAAAAACCAAATTAAAAAATAATCTTATTTATAGAAAATAGGAGGAGCTCGTGGCTAAGTAATAACAGCCACACGGGTCGATCCATCAGGTTAAGCTACGCTTGCCGGGGTTGGTCAGTGGATGGGTGACCATTCTTTACATACCGAGACTCCTCCGTGCCTCGGAAAGCACGTTAAGCCGTTGGTCCCGGCCGTCATTCGTGGATCTTTGACAGTCGTTACGGGTCGTCAGAAGCCCGAAAGTCTGACAACCAGTCTTACCAAGGGGTATCGTATTACCCAGTAACTGGGTTGTGGAGGTCAGATAGGCAGTCGCTCCATGTAAAATACTGGTATTCAGCTGCATCCGGTTGGACTGGAAGCCGACCCCAACATAGCTGGGAAAAGGCTAAGCAGATGATGATGTTATTTATAGAAAATACTGCCAAAATAATAAAGCAAGGTGTCAATTTTTTAATATAAAATATTTTATTCTGAGACTGGATAAAAATGGTTCAAATTGTGGTATGTGATAGCTGAATATACGGAGTATCGCCCCCTTAACGTTAGACCACTATTTACGCAACACCCTGTATATGCTCGCTCTTATATTTTGATTTTCTATTTCTTGAAATCTCTAGCTGGTCGGTCAGTTTATTAGTTTTTTTTAAAAAAACACGGCCGTTTTGACGAACGCCTATTAATCATACAATTATTTCGTTCTTTGGAAACAACGTTTATCGTCTATTGTAGAAATTAAATAGGTACAGTACGACACAACTCAGACGTAGCAAAGATTTGAAAATTTACATTATTTCAATTTTACGAATGTATTTGGTCAAATGACTTTACAAGTTATTGCGTATGCGTAAATATAATTTTCGCCTAATTCAGTAATAAAGATTGGTGATGTTGAAGGCACACTCAGTTCGGATCGTGATCGGTTTTACGATTTTTGCCGATGCTACATCTAAGTTGTGTCGTAATGTACATAATATGCTAAAAGAACAAGAACATTCCAACTGTAATGTTACTGCCCGTATAGCTTTTATTTAAGTGATATTTATATAAATTATGATATCATTTCATCATTTGGAGTTGATGTTTCGTTGACTGTGACTTAACGCTTATATATGGATATCATCAAGATTATTAAGCGGCTAACAGCCAGTTGCCAAAACGAACTTTCTTTTAATGGAGACTTTAAATTCATGCCATCCCTTATATTATGTATCAAAAAGAAAGTGACAGCATCAATTTAAAGTCTTTATTAAGGACGCTGTTACAAATGGGTAGTCAAATCATTACTTTTTTACACAAAAGTAAGTTTATTAAATAAAATGCTTTACGTTTCTAAAAATGTTTTTTGGCCAAATTGTTAATAGATGTGCATGGTACGATTCTGAACTATAAATATAATTTTAGATAGGTACAGTTGCTCAATAAATGTACCGGAGTGAACATTTTTACTTCGGTACATTTATTGTGAAAATGTACATAATTAAAATTATATTTATACTTCAGAATCGTACCATGCACATCTATCAACAATTTGGCCAAAAAAATTTTAAGAATATAAAGCATTTTATTTAATAAACATACTTTTGTGTAAAAAAAGTAATGATTTGACTACCCATTTGTAACAGCGTCCTTAAACTGACGTTCGTTTCTGGAACTCACCGTAAGAAACCTTAAAAGGTTTATTCGTTCTTAAGCACATGTAATATGCAACTTGGGCCGATTTTTCAACAGTCAGTTATCTTTTATCTGGGGAATATGACGTTTTGACAGCTTTTGTATAGAAAATATGTCAAACTGCCATATTTATTCCTCAGATAAAAGTTATCTGACGATTGAAAAATCGGCCCTTAATATCATTTAAAAATAATAGATATATGTCTAAGGAACACTGGCCAAGTGTGTAAACATTTCTTAGCACGTGCTTTGGCTGAGTATTAGGGCGGGAATACACATATTGTAGGCGCGCGATCTGAGTGCAGTCGGGGTATGAGGAGCGGGGTGGGTGCAACTCCCCCCGCCCGTCGACACCTCGCCGCGGCCGCCTGTAGTTTAGTGCTGTGCTGACCTTGATGTCTCTCGCTCGCGCGCTTATCGATAGCGTTTTACTCAAAGGGATGGATTAATGGAAGATACCGTATACAGATTTGTCATCGAGGTCGGCGATGACAGTGATGATAGTTTACAATAATAAACTTGTTTGATTAAGATTTCCGGCTTTCCCACAGTTTTCTTAAAGTAGGGAATATATATGCATGATATTTTCTTTTTTTTTATAGCATAGCTTGTAATAAAAATATCTAGCGCAAATATAATAAATAAAATGTGTTAAAATACTAACAGATGCAAGCAGTTGTGAACGTCCACTTTTAAGGTGTCATAGAAAAATATCGAACTCCGTTCATTGTCGCTAATTAGGTCACATCACTAGCGCATTCCTCAGAACTGCACACAGATCGCGCGCCTACTGTACCTGTAGCTTATAGAAAACTATGCAAGTAGCTTGCGTGCTAATGTACCATAATAGCTTCTGATTGGTGAATGTCACAATGGCATGCAAGATACTTGCATAGTTTTGTACAAGCTACAGGCATGTGTATTCCCGCTTTCATTCCTGTCACTGTCGCAGAACTGTCAAACTTCAAGTTTTCATTTCGAGTCGATGGCAAAGGTAAAAATATTGTAAGTTATATTAGATGAGTTGGGCCCAGTGGGTGGGCACGCCTAATGCGGCATTAGTGGTGTTTTTTAGGTCCTCAGAAGTGCAGCTGTATGAGCACATTGAACATTCCAACATATGGGACATGGTGTGGTTAGCAGGAGCACCGCATTCGGACAGGATGTCGGTTCGGTCAATAAAACTTCAGTACAAGATAGAGACGGGTACTAATCCCTTAAAAATTGTGTTCAGCTATATCAATCGAAGAATTTTATTTGTGTCTTCAGTTGTTTTTTTTTTGTCATGCACACTTCTAAACTAACTCACTTTTGACATTGGCAGAATGGTCGACGTCGGCTTTGCTTGCCATTTAACAAAACACATTCTAAGAAACGTTTTATCTATCTCGGCCAGTGTATAAGGGACAAAATATGGGAAGAGTGATATTCTTAGACAAATAATTCGAATGAAAGACAGCTTGCATACTTTACTTATTATTGGAATAGACACATTTTCAAAAATAAAGGTTAACAACAATGTTTGACATTACTCATGTCCTTTTGTTATTTTAGTTTAGTGAATATGTTATAGATCTCAAATAATTAGGTTTAAATTATGTATTTTAAGTAGTTCAATTAACAGTTAAGTTTATATCGATGTATAGCAATACATACATTGCATTGTATGTATAATTATTAGAATTTGTCTTGAAATTTATGTGAATGTGTGTTTTGTGTACATGTTTATGTATTTATGCAAAACAGTACCTGATTTTAATTTTAAGGACCTTACAGGTGCTCAGTCCAAAAAGTTTTATATTCAGTTAAAAAATGCTGTATTTTTTTTACATATTTGTAATAATTTTTATACTTTGTAAATATTTTTTTTATTTATGTCTTGTGTAAAACCTTGATTTTTTGTCACTTCTTGAGGTAATAATCCTGCAAGGAATAATTGGTTACCTACATTGTAGCATCGGATTTTATATATCATATTTTTATCTCGCAAAGCGACACGCGTTATACTTGTGTTTACAATGTGTGCAGTGCATGAGCTCTCGGTACCGCCCGAGACAATAACGAAGTCAGAAGAGTGTGTGCGTTATGTGCTGACGCTACTCGTTTTCACGCTCACATTCAAAGCGTGTTTGTACATTTGGTAAACACAAGAAAAGCGCGTGACGCTTCTTGAGATAATAAAAATACTGTACAAGTTAGCCGACGTTCGCACGGACGTAAAAGTATAGCGGCGATTTTTTTTCGCGCAATGGATTTTCAACGCTTTGCTTAGCGCCGAGTTGAAAATCCAACAGTGTGTTTTTTCGACGCGCTGGAATGCACTCTGTTGTTGTTAGGTTGGATTCTCGAAGTTCGGCTCAACACCGAGTCGAAAATCCAGTGCGCGATAAAATCCCGCCGCGATATTTTTACGTCCGTGCGAACTTCGCTTACCACAAAGATTTGTTACAATGCATTTTATAATTACGTTCGTTATTTATAAGTATGTTCGTGAATAGCGAAGTGACGCTTCGATTTGTATAATATAGTAGATTTATGTGTTTAATATTGATGTGCATAATTTTATATATTGTGTATGTAGTAGCAACAAAGTGATAGTGTATATTTTATAAAATTGGTATTCTATTTTCATTGCGTTATATGACATGAAAACAGGGAATATAATAATTTGTATAGCATAATAAAAATGACGTGTAGGTATGTATATAGACAAAGAAACGGTTTTGTTGATAATTTATCAGTCAATTTTGTGAACTACATTCTAAGTATACTATAACGTACGAAAAATAATAAACAGTAGTTTTTGGGCTAATAGCTAAACATACGAACAACGGTTTTCGCAGTCGTGCCATCTGTAGAATCTGCACATAACTTCACCATTGCAGTAAAATATATCAATGCACTATAACCAGTTAAGAACTCAATTAGAAAGTTTATAAACTTGTGATAATTTGTTGACGAATGAATGAATTTAAATTTTAAAATAAATTATTTATGTGAATTCAATGCGTTTGTATTATTTCTTTTATTTCACTTTACACATATTTGTTACATTTTAAATATTAAAATAAAAAGAATATAAAACATTTAAAAATATAAAAAATAATAGCCGACCGGTATCGTGAACAGGTTTCAAGCTACCGGCGGCGGTCAGGGCTTCAGAGAATTACCTCCTAACAATGCGGGCTGTGTCCAGAAATACCGCTTTCTGAATCAAGCCCTTGATCCAGCTGCCCAACGAAAGCCTCCTTAGGTGTTAGTTGACGCTCTTGGCAATTAAGCCATTGGCTGATACGACTATCGGCACATTGACTGCCGAGTCCACATCCCACATGACGACAACCTCGCGAGCCAAGTCAAGATACTTGATTTGTTTCTTTCTCGGCTTGCACGAGGTTCCCGTCATGCGGGACTGTTATGTCAATAATCATTGCACGCCGCTCTATTCGATCCACCACCACTATATCGGGCTTATTGGCAATAATAGTCTTGTCAGGGATGATGGATCAATCCCAGTACCATGTGATATTTCCACTTTCGAGAACTGGGTCGGGCACATACCTGTAGTACGGCACTTCCGATTCCACAAGGCTGTATTTCAGAGCAAGTTGCCTCAAGATGGATAATCCTGGCTACAAGGTTCTGTCTATGCAATTACTCTTCGTTAGCTAGACGAGAACACCCGGAGATAATGTGTCGAATTGATTCAAACGTTCCGACTTTCACAATAAATCACCGGTAATTGTTCGTCATGATAACTTCGTCCATAAATGCACAGACAAAACCTTCGGTTTCCCCAAAGAGGTCACCGGAACGCAGCCAGGCTACGGACGCTAACAAATCTACATCGGGTCCATGTAGGGCCCGGAGAAATAAAAAATAAAATAAAAATGTTTATTTGCACCTTCAAAATTAAACATAAAGAAAACAGGTTTACATAAAATACGCCAAAAGGTAGTTAAAATGTTTACATGTTACGAGTTGCTACTAATACCTAAGCTAACTTAATATCTTGTGTTATAGGTATCAGCGCCCATCCTCATTTGCATTCACATAATATTAAATAATAGGTTGGGGAAAAAGTTTCTTCGCATTTTTTAAGAAAATTCAAAACATTTTTTAATATACATTATTTACATTTATCTAAAGTATGTAGGTACCATTTTGTTCGATAACTTTTTGCCATCTTGTAGGTAGGGACATGATCCCATTGCTATAGAAATTTTGGGACTTCTGATCAAAATACCGCGACTAGTGGTTTTGGCAGTGCTCTCGCGATGTTAACCTGACACTGCCTAAATAATTCTGAAGAGACCAAAACAGGTGGAAATCTGAAGGTGCAAGGTCAGGACTATACGGCGGATGCATTAACACCTCCCAGCCAAACTCTCTTAATTTTTGCTGAGTGGCTAAAGATGTGTGAGGTCTAGCGTTATCATGATGAAAAACCACACCCCTTCTGTTGATTGATTCCGGCCGCTTTCTCTCAACTTCTTGCTTTAATCTCATCAGTTGTTCACAGTAGAGTTCAGAATCGATGGTCCTGCCTGGTGGCAACAGCTCATAATGAATAATGCCCTTCCAATCCCACCACACACACAGCATCACCTTGTTGCGAGTTAACCCGGGTTTCGCCACAGTCTGTGAAGCCCGACCGGCCTTTGACCACGACCTTTTTCGCGCGTTCTTGTCGTACGTGATCCACTTTTCATCACCAGTTATCAGCATCTTCAAAAATGGTTCGGAGTCATTACGTCGTAATAAAGAATCACAAATGAGTACACGGTTAATTAGGTTTCTTTCAGTGAGCTCCTGATGTACCCAAATATCTAGCATTTTTGTGTACCCACTTTTTTTCAAATGCGCCAAAACTGTTTTGTGGTCAATTCCCAGTTTTCCAGCTACGTCGTAACTACTGATATGCCGATCTTGCTCCACTTTTTCAAAAATGCCATCCATATTATCCGTAATAGGGCGACCAGAGCGACGTGCATCTTTGACATCAAAATTTCCGGATTGAAAACGCTTAAACCAAATTTGTGCTACTCTCACAGACACTGCACTGGGTCCATAAACATCGCAAATTTTTTTCACGGCTTGCGTTGCATTTTTACCTTTTTTGTAGTAAAACTTTAAAATGTATCGAATTTCTTCATTAGATTCACTCATCTTGACAGTACGAAAAACAAATGAAAATCACACCTTTTCCTAATTTGAATTTGGAATTATGTTCTTTAAAATTTAAACTTTCAATGATACCAAAACCAGCCAGATACAAACGGTATAGCCAAAGAGATTTTATTTTAAGTTCATACATACTATAATGCGAAAAGACTTTTTCCCCAACCTAAGACATTAGAGCCATAAAGCTCAATATTACACTTGTAGTTTTATAATTTAAATTCCCATATTACAATTTGACAAGAAAAGGAGCATTCTAGGTACAAAATAAACCAGGTAAGAGAAAAGTTATTTTTTGAAAAATAATTTGAAAGCCTAAAAAAAAAAAAAATAAAAATACCATGCAAGTGAAAAAAATAAATAAAAAATAATAATAAATTGTAATTGAGGTAAATACATAACACTATTAAGGCATTATTTAAGAGCAAGAGAACAAAGTAGGTATGATTCAAACTCAAACTCAAACTCAAACTCAAAGCATTTATTTCAAATAAACCAATTACAGGCACTTTTGAATTGTCAATGGGTCGGTCAGTCAGAAAGATGAAGCTAGTTGCCCATTCCAAAGCGTAGTAGATCCCTATGGAGAAGAACGGGCAAGAAACTCCACGGACACTCTTTTAAATCATAATATTTTTACAAAATATTGGTTACATCGTTCAAGTTGAAAATATACATGTGAGAACAATGTAGAAAGACGTGCACGTTAAAAAGCGTCCGTAATAAAAAGATAATAACTAAAACAACTAAATTAAATATTAAAATTAAAAATAAGCCATGGCAGCTAAGAGACGACCAGTCCCAACTGATTGTGATTGTATGTTGCGTTTGTGTGTGAGTGAGGGTGTGTTACAGTGTGTGTGTGTGTGTGTGTGTGAGTGGAGGTGGTTGTGAGTGTGGGGGTGAGGGTAAAGATGTGTGTTTGTGTGTGAGTTTTAACTATATAAGAGATGTGTGTATGAGTGTGAGTGGAGTTAACAATACAAAATACTTGATAGCAATTTATGCAGGGACATGAAACAGTTTTTCAGTTTCGTCATAAGTAAGTGATGAAAGCCAGCTCATCACCTTCTGTTTACACTCTCTCTTTGTCATGGAGAAAATTTCTTTTTTTTTGGTAGCTATGTTATAGAGTCTTGGGCCCAGAAAGCGTCCGTGAAGCTCCTTACTCTGCCATACCTCCCTGCGATCGTTAGTGTCAAGCACTACAGGTTTGCGCCAGTTCTCTTTAGCCAAGGAGAGCGGGGTGAGGCCCGTGTCCACCGCGACCACATCTCGATGCATCCCCACATCGGCTTCTAAGAAATATTCCCTGAGACTGCATATCTCATGATTGTAGAGTCTTAGGCCTCTGCCTCGAATTTCGCGGGCTGCGGGGACGGCGGCGCGTCTCGCATTGTCCCGCCCCGCTTCCGCGCCGCTGTTTTCGAGGTCCGGTCCATTTGTTTTTATGCATAAAATCCTGCCGCTCCCGCGCCGCCGCCGCCGCCGCCCCGCTGCCCGCGAAATTCGAGGCAGATGCCTAAGCGTTTAAAAGTATTATTTCTATTATTAATAAATATTTTTCTATAATGTGAATAGACCGCTGAAGTGGAATAGTGCAACGCCATTTTGATGTCAAAATGAACGGACCAAGGGTTTTGTTAAAAAACTGCGTATACATAGAGGTACCTACTTAGTTAAAATTATTGCATAGATAGTAGATGATTAGTATTAAACTTTTATAGGTTTGATTTGATATCCAAGACTTGGTCCCTTCATCTTAAAGGCTAACGCAGATTGGGGCGGGCAGCGCCGCAGCGCATTGCAAACATCGTCATCACTTTCGTACAGAGTACTGTACGAAAGTGATGACGATGTTTGCAATGTTAGTTTGCTATTTTTGATTAACGTTGTAGTAACAACGTTAATCAAAAATACCATCGTTACCGTCGTCGTCGTTTACCTTCGGAAAAACCGAAGTATAGCGAATAAAATGTGACTATCGACCAATGGAATTTGATTAATATTCCCACCTTAATTCCGTCACTCCGTTATTGGACGAGTCACATTTAATTCAGCAAAAATTGTTTTTTTCGAAAATTAACGATGGAACCTTTGAACGTTGTCATACTAAAGGGCCACACACATTACACAGTCCGCCGGCAGGCGGTCATTCATAAAAACTGTCAAAAACAGTTCTGTAATTTTTAACCGACGAAAAAAAAGGAGGAGGTTCTCATTTACAGAGTAGTCCGATTTGAAAACGTAAAATACATTTAACCAGATGCCGACTTCCGAAATTAAAGTTATTTTTCACTTTGTAGTGTTGTTACAGGAAGTCCGTTGCATTTTTTTGTAAAAAAGTTTTCTATGAATCAATGCACACTACACTACAGGCAGCCGCATCGTACTTTTTTGTATGAAAATGCATTGCGTTACGGGTGCAATGTGCGCTTGGCTTAGCGGTCACCGATTTATGTATGTACTGACTAGAGTTTACGTAGTGACAAGTTAAATGAGAACTCGGCCATCAAGAGGTTTATGATTGGAGTTTCTTGTACATCTTGCAATCAACTTCTACCCCGACGTATTAGAGATTTAAGGCGGGTAACACACCTCCACCGAGAAACAATAGCAGCGGAACCGAATCGCGATTCGAATAGCGGAACATCATGCCAGTCATTTGAATTGAACTACTGCGGTTTCGCAGCGGAGGTGTGATAACCGCCTAAATGTTCAAAAGTAAACAACTATAGATCAGTCAGTCCGTTTAATAAATAATGTCATGTAAAAAAAAAAACAATCACAATTTTCATACATTTCTAAATGAGAATGATTGTAATTATATTATTTTTAATATATAAACTATAATTACACATCTTATACGAAGCGATTACTCATATTATGTTTTTAAGTTAAACATGTGAATAATTCCAGGCACCATTTTGATATATTATAAAACTTTATACTTTTGAGTGACTATCCAATATCTAGTTCATAAGAAAATTAAAAATAGAGGGAGCCACCATCATCTGGATCATTTCATTTATTTGTTTGTTTCAGCATTAATTTTAAGCGACTTTTTTAATTTCCCTCAGATTTACAACATAACAAACCTGGGGCTATACTATGACGTGAAAAAATATCATGGATCCATCATGGTTCCAGTGTGAGAGAGAGACGGAGCTACATACCTATAGCACCATCCTTTTTCTCAACGCAACCATGATGGATCCATGATATTTTTTCACGTCATAGTACGGCCCCTGGAGTGTTCTAAATATTATTTAGTATACTCCAGATTTAGAACCATACCTACCCACAAATAAGCGAAAATGTAATACTATGGGGTCTGTCCTCCCACACCTATTAACACTGTTATTTGAAAATATTGTAAAAGCCAAATATTTTTAAAATAGTAACCGTGTAGTTCCTTGCCGGCTCTTCCCCATAGGAAACGACCAATTGGAACCGTGCACCTAGCTTCTGACGTTCTTAGGTGCCAATGTAGGTATACAACATGTCTCGTAATTAACGCAAACCCTTATAAGGGGTCATTATACTTATCATTATGAACAACTTCTACTATGGGACCAAACCTGTAAACGCGAAAAAAAAAACCAGCTGTTTCATACACTGGTCGAGTAGGCATTGTACCTTTTGTATACAACAGCTGTTTTTTTTCGAGATTCAGGTTTAGTCCCATATTAAAAGTTGTTCATAATGATGAGTACAATGACCCCTTAAGAGGGTTGGCGTTAATTACGGGACATGTTGTTTATTAGAAATAAAATATTTTGATTTAAAAAATATAAGGCAGACGATAATCACTTACGCTAATTTTAGCTGCCTATAAAATATTATAAGAATAATATTGGGTAGTCACTCCCAACCCTTCCCTCCCCGTCATTTTATACAACAACATGAGCAACGTGAACATTTATGAGCACAATATACATAAATATATTCTGGACAACACAATTGCCGTTTAGAGTCACATACAGGGTTGTGCAAATTAACTACAGAATAGATTATAACGGGTATATTATGATCATTATTTTGTACTGGGTTACGAAGTTATTGCAGTTACAACTTTTTGACTTTTTTTTTTTAATGAAAACAAGTTTTAAATGAAACTCCCACGATCCCGGTACCGTAGCATGCATCTATAAGCACAATGTGCGTTACATTGCGCACTACCGTACTAATTCGGGGCCACACCAACGTCAAAGTCAAAGCCCATCATCGCCATAAACATCGCGGTAATTATTCCGATAACTATCGCAATAAATTGAGTGGCCACACTTGAACGCCGCCACCGAGTTATCGCCACCTCAATCGACAATGTGAATGCCGTTGTAAAATTATTGCGATAAGTTGTGGCTACACCTACGGCGATAATCAACGGCATATCCCGTTGGTGTGGCCCCGACATAACAGCGAATTTTGACACCAAAAATAAAAATCGTTACCCAGCAATTATTTTTGAACAAAGCTTCTGTGGTCACTGGTCATCCAATGATAACTCCAAGATCGTAAATGTTCAGTATGAGCATTTGAAATTTAAAAAAAATATTACATAACGGTTTGAGTCTACGGTAGACTTCTACGGAGTTATGACTAACGTACCACAGATGTTGTGAGGTTTCAACCAGAGCTGGAGATTTAAAATTAGACCAAAAACATCCTTGGGTCTGACATAGCATGCTTGCACTTGTAACAAAAATACTATAATTTTGGAGTTATCATTAGTTGATCAGTGGCCACTGATATTTAACTAGCTTGTGCCCGCGGCTTCGCCCGCGTGGAATGACTGAATAAACTGTCGGAAATTATCCCTCAGGAAAGTACTACCGGGATAAAAAGTACCCTATGTCCTTTTCCAGGTAATGGTCTACCCGTGTCCCAAATTTAATCCAAATCCGTTCAGCCGTTTCTGCGTGAAAGCGTACAAACAGACAAACTCACTTTCGCGTTTATAATATTAGGATGTATTTGCTAACATGTAATGGGTCCTACACACTAGCCGGGCATGCCAATAAGCCCGTTAGAGCCGGCAGGCTTGCCACACAAAGGGCGCATACCCGCACAACAAAAACCTGCCGGCTTAGTGAATAAAATAGTGCGTTAAAACACTGGTTATAGTATAGTTAAAATCTCGCTGCAGACTTGGTCATAAATCATAATCGGAGTAGGGATGTGCGCTAGTTGCGCGCGCTCAAGGCCATTATCGATAACAGAATCATTAAGGTTATCACGTAAACATACTGCATTCATTAAGTATGCAGGGTAACTAATGAGTACTAATGTGTTTTTACGAGACTTCCTTCTCGTAAGAACACATTAGTATCCATTAGTTAATTCTATAAACAGAAGGTATTATATATTCTATTTTTAGTTTTATAAACACGTTCTTTTGTTTATATATTTAATATGCTTTGTAGTAAATTTGGTAATAAAATAAAAAAAAATGTGTATTTATTTCTATCGCCCATTTATAAATATATAAAACTATCGATATCACTCATCGACTGCAGTAATGCACAGGACTACGTGTGGGCGTGGCCTGCCCATAAGGCCCGTGAGTGGGAAAGAGAGCGAAACACTCGAATGATTTATGACCGACTCTGCAGCGAGATTTTAACTATACTATAGTAGGTATGCATTAACTTTCACCCTGTAAGGACACTACAAATGTTTCACATCAAATTATTTTGTTATACTACAATAGTTGTTTTAATTTACGAGCGCGCGTCAATAATTAGAATTTAAACCTTAGAAGTCAAATGATGTGCGCTCGTGATTTGCATCAACTATAACACACACTGACGATTGATTGTCGTAAAAACAATTTGGTTTCTTAGTAGATAAATATTAATATCATTTTCTCTGTTGAGATTTTTTATATTGCAAATAATTTAAAACTAAATATATGTTGTACATATAAATCTTGTCACCGCGCCGGGGTGCCAGCTGTTTTAGAACATAATGGCTTGGCACGCGACGATGGGAAGATACCAGACGGAATGACTATAATAGGTAGGTAGGCCTTTGGTGTGGGATGCAACGTGTGTCGACACCTTTGCGCCATCTCATCTTCCTAGCACGGCGGGCTGTGCTGGGGCGGCTGCTGCAGGTGGGGAAAACCTCAAACGGTGCAAATACTCCAATCTTATTGGGACTTATATACGATCGAGCCGTTTAGGGTTGAAACACTAGAATCATGGGGTCCGAGTGCCCACTTAATTTTTCGAAACATCGCCATGTGGTTGGTCGACTCATCATGTGACCAGAGGCCTGGCTTATTTATTGGACAAAGAATAAATAAATATAAATATAATATAAATAAATATGTTTTGGACATATCACACAACGCCATCTAGCCCCAAGCTAAGCAACCTAATGCTTGTGTTATGGTAACGAGATGGCTGATAAACTACTTATATACATTTTTTTTTTTTTGTAAATACATACATATTATAGATAGAAAAACACCCAGACTCGGAACAAATACTTGTAGGTCGTACAAATATTTGTTCCGTGCGGGAATCGAACCCGCGACATGCTGCGCAGCAGTCAATCGCTCAACCACTGCGCCAACCGTGTCGTCTATCTAGAATCACCATTGCCATGCAACGTGGCAAAGATACTAGCATTTTGGGAACTTTTCCTGTTGACAGCGATGCGGACGAATTTTTTGATGCCCTATAATTATTTCCCCTCCTTTTTTATATAATTTACATATAATATGTAATTATTTTAAGACTTAGCATTTTTAATTATGTAAATATTATATTGGAAATTTAAATAAACTCAATATATAAATGGTTCGAACTGACTAGTAAGTTTGAAGATGAAAGAATGTGATGATTGTATTATACTTGGATTTTTAAAGTTCCTGACAATAAAAAGTAAAAAGAGGTGAAAAAAGAATTAGCGAAACTACCTTGATGTGCTTCTAGTTTTAATTGAAACACGTTATATTCGTTTATACAATAATAAAAACGAACATTATTTTGCTTCGAACTGTCAAGTTACTGAATACGATTAAAAGTCCAAGTATACATGTGTTTTTTCAACTACAGTATAAGGCAGTGTTGCTAGGGTTTTCAAAGCGTATGACAACCAGCAAAAGTTGCGTTCAGAACTCAGAACAATTTTCACAAAACCATAGAATAATAAGGCTATAGGTTAGGACCTATATATATTATCTGAGCAGTGACCTTGAATTAATTGCCGGCCGTGTTCGGTAGATACAATTCGTGTCCGTCCATGCGTAACTGCCGCGCACTCGAACTGTTGCCTGCAGGTATACAATGAGATTTCGAAGCGCGTTGTTTCGGCAATTTTCTATGAAGATAAGCTACTGTGATAAACTAAGAACATCATCACAGGAATTTAGTACCATCCCAACTAAACTCTAAAATACCTATTTATAAGTATTAATCTTTTATTTTTAAGCGACTTTCGCTTTATAACCCCATGAACACTGTCCACTCACATTAAATTTAGTATAAACCTAACCCCAAAATTCTTAAAAACGTTCCTAGATTTCAGGTTGAATTTCCGAATTAAAAAAAAATAAAATATATATTCTAATTTCCTATTTAAATGTTGACTATTACAAGACTAAGTTTGCACAACCCTGCCTACCCTCTACCGTATGTAGGCTCTATAATCATCAGGTTGTTGGCAGTCACCTATTCCGTTGCGTCACTACTTCGGCGCCTTGTCGAACAAACCGGAACATTCCATTCGATATCGCCACCACGGGCGAGAATAAACGGAGAGGGTATTCACTGAAACAGAGAAAGAAATATGGTAAGATTCAGATTTTCCTTGGTTTATGGTATGATAAGATTGGCCAACGATAAATATGGTAAGATTTTATACGGCCACTGAAAAATCATAGTCTT
The DNA here is from genome assembly GCA_946251885.1 of Cosmia pyralina. NCBI lineage: Eukaryota > Metazoa > Arthropoda > Insecta > Lepidoptera > Noctuidae > Cosmia > Cosmia pyralina. The sequence goes on from OX276346.1 coordinate 24,086,825, forward strand.
ATCTCAACTATGTTGGGGTTGGCTTCCAGTCTAACCGGATGCAGCAGAACATGGAGCGACTGCCTATCTGACATCCACAACCCAGTTAATGGGTAATTACGATACCCCTTGGTAAGACTGGTTGTCAGACTTTCGGGCTTTTAACTACCCGAACGACTGTCAAAGAGCCACGAATGACAGCCGGGACCAACGGCTTAACGTGCTTTCCGAGGCACGGCCCCTCCGTGCCTTTCGATATGTAAAGATGATCACCCATCCACGGACTAACCGCGGCAAGCACAGCGTAATCTGATCGATCGACCCGTGCGGCTGTTATTATTTAGCCAAATAAACATTACTTTCTTCCAACGAATATTTTAATATTCAAGGCAGTTTGGTATTTTTATAGTTATTCAATTCAACACTGTGGTTTATGCAAAGAACTGTCGAATTCAAAGCACAATTTCGAAAAATTACTATTTTTAGGGTTCCGTACCTCAAGAGGAAAAAACAGAACCATTAAAGGATCACTTCGTTGTCCGTCTGTGTGTCTGTCAGTCTGTCAAGACCTTTTTTCTCAGGAACGCGTGGAGGTATCAAGTTGAAATGAATATCAAATACGGATCCCTTGGAGCTCTAAAAAATCGAACTTTTAAGTTAACAATAAAAAATACGCCATTTGTAAATCAAAGGGCATTTGTAATACTCTTCTCTTCCCGTTGACCTAGAATCATGAAATTTGGCAAGAAGCAAGGACTCACAGCACAAATAAAAGAAAACGTCCGAAAATTGTTCATTTGTAGTTTTATCACAATTTTTTTTTTTTCCATTACAAACTTAAATTTTCAGTTGGAGAAATGACTGTAACGTATGTCAAACTATGGTAGAACAAGTTTCTCAACTACAATGTTAACTTTGTTTTCGGGATAAAATTCTTTTAAACTACGGAACCCTTCATTGTGCGTGGTCCGACACGCACTGCCGGTTTTGTTTAATATCAGGACAATTATTGCAACGTGTGAAACTTACCTTCCTATAACGGGTGTTGCTTCGTTACCGCTCAATATAAATACGGGGAAGAATATGGAGAAGACGCAACCACTGAAATAAAAATAAAAGCATTATATTATAAATATTATACTATTACATACATACAATACATGGGTACTATCGACAATGCGGACCCCTGTACACCTTAAAGCAGCTTTTTGTATACACTGATTCACCCTGCCCTCTATGGTCCTTTGTTTGTCCTACAATTGCAGCTTGCAAGAAACTTATTTCGGAATTGGAAAAGTGCCAGACGTTTCCAATTTCGCGTGTGCTGTTAAATTTTCTCATTCGATTTTTTAACCGTTAATGTTAAGGTTTAAAATAATTTGGAGAAATTTCACAGTTCGGTATATCCTAATGTGCTGTTGTCTGTATATACAAAAACTCTGGCTTTTTTTTCACGTTTTGTGCCCGGTTGATGGCAATAGGCCACGCCCCTATTCTTCTTCGTCGTTCCCTCAAAGCTGAGGATCGTGACCACACCTATTAATTTGGGATTTAAACATAACTGATAAAATGTCTGCCAACCCTTCGGAAAACACAAGCGTATAGTAAAGTTATGTTATGAATAAAACAGCCTATCAGTAGATAAGATAAAGAAAGAAAGAAAGAAAGAAAGAAAAATATTTTATTTGGGACACGCACAGGAAATACAGTTAAAAAAGAGCATATAAAAGTAACAAAATAAACATTAAAAAGCAAAAAAACAAAAAAAAGAAATCAGAATAAAAAAAAAAAAAAAAAAAGAGACCTGTGCGAGGCCAAAAAGGCTCCCATCTCAGCATAAAGCTGCGATATTTAAAAAATAAATACCGCAACGCTGGTATTCTGATAGGGCCTGTGTGATGCCACGGACATACCCACGGATATCAATTAAAAATAGCAAGGGGAATAAAATCAAATAAAATAAAATACAAATACTAGAATACTTGAAAAGAAAAAAACAAAAACCGTCAATAAGGTGTAAAGATCGACTCACGCTTGACGCCCGACGGTCCAACCTCACTTGTCTATGCTATAGACTATTGTCTATATTTATGACAAGCGATGAGACCATGCATAAGACGCGGGCGCAGGCGACTGGCTGTCAATGTGCATTAATGTAAAAAAAGGAAGTAAAGTCACACAAATAAACAAAGAGTGAATAATAAATACGACAAGAAAATGGTGCAAATAAATAATATAAAGTATTGTTGAGTGTATAACTGAATGTGTTGTGTTGTGTAAGTCGGAAGAAAAAAGAAAAATAATCAATCACCGAGTGAAAAAACAAAGCGTTCAAAGTTAAACATGCTGCTAGGAACACAAGACTCCGCTAAGGTCACCAATACCAACTACGTGCAGACCCAGGGTGAGTTTAGACTATCAGAGACTGGTTTCCTTTTGTATTCGTAACAAGTGTTGCTTATATTTAATACTAAAAGTACCAACTGTTTTAATAGCACGAAACGGCGGTGGCAAATCGTTCCAGCAGCGAGAGGCAGCGAATTTAAAGCTTCCACGGAAAGCAGCAGTTCTGTGCGTTGAGGCCAACAGAAGGTAAGATGATGCTCTTGTTTTAATTTTATTTATATCTCGTGACCAAGTCAATTTTTGATACAAATATTCTGGTTTTTTTGTGAGAATGGTGCCAAAGAGTAGGGTAGCCAGATGAAGCTTTCTGCGATCTGACATTCTCATCAAATTACCCTTATTTAAAAATGGTGTTATATGAGATCGGGGAGGGACATTGAAACAAAATCTTGCACAGGCATTCTGCACTCGCTGGATCAACTTTTCGGTCCTACCAAGAATGCACGCACCATACACAGTGTCAGCGTAGTTCAGCTTGGATAAAACAAGTGACTCACATAGCATGACACGCATATCCACACTTATGTACGGCCGTACACGGTACAAAAGCTTAAGACGGTAAAAGCAGTTGCGCACAGCCTCCATGATATGTGTCTCAAAATGCAGGTGCTCATCAAATACCACACCAAGATTACGGGCTTCTTGCACCCTATCAATAGAACACCCATCAACCTTCAAATCCAGACTGTATCCCAACATTTTATTTAGGAAGTCTCTTGATCCCATTACAATGTACTTGGACTTAACTGGGTTCAGAACCAAAGAGTTTCTTCTTGACCATGCTGAAATCCTATCTAAATCCTCATTCATTCTTTTTACAGCTTCAGCAGACTCCTGAGGGCGGAATGAGATATACATCTGAAGATCATCAGCATATAGGTGGAACTTGGTGTTGACCAGACAATTAATGATGTCCGCACTGTACAGAATGAAAAGAAGAGGGCCAAGGATCGATCCCTGTGGTACGCCCCGGGTCACCCGCCTTTGACTAGAGGACACAACATCTCCATCACTGTCATTTGTCACCTGGACAAACTGAGAACGGTTACTCAGGTAACTCTGAAACCATAGGACTGTTTCAGGCTGACATCCGTAGAAGGACAGCTTGGAGAGGAGAAGGGAGGTATTAATTGAGTCAAAGGCACGCGAAAAATCCAGCAGCACAAGCATGGTACCCATGCCCTTGTCCCTGGCTTCGAGGATGTTTCCAACCACGTCAAGAAGAGCTGTGGCAGTGCTGTGCCCCTTACGAAATCCTGATTGAGCCATAGGCAAAATGCCGTGCTGCTCAAGATATGTCCGAAGCTGATTAGAGACAACCTTCTCTAGAATCTTGGAGAGACAAGGCAAAAGACTAATTGGCCGAAGATCCTTCACACTGGTGGGATTAGGTACCTTGGGTATGGGCCTAACTATAGCCAGTTTCCATAAATCTGGAAAAGAGGAGGAGGTTATGGATCTATTGATGATGGCCGTAATAGCTGCAAGAGTACGAGGAAGAGTCATCAACAGCATCTCCAGGGAGATATAGTCAGATCCCTGAGCATTGGACTTAAGACCACGTAAAAGCCTCAACACCATGTCCTCCTGGACTGGCTCAAGCTGGAAATGAATATTACCAAATCTGTGGTGCTCAAAGTAACTTAAGTCAGCGGAACTGACCCTACCACTACCAGGTACGTCCAAAAAATGATCATTTATTTTCTCGGGGTTATTACAAAAATGCGGCAAACCATGCTCAGGTTTATTAGAAATAGCTATTGACGATTTAATATGGTTCCATAATGCCTTTGGATGTTTGATGTTTTTATCAATATAAGTTTTAAAATATGCACACTTCTCACTATCAAAAGCGGCCCTGACTAAGTATTTAAGCTCTTTGTAAGAGTTTATGTGATGTATAGATTTAGTAGCTTTAGACTTAACATGGTACTTGTCACGCAACTTTATCATTTCCTTGACAGTATAAGTTATCCATGGGTAAGACTTTTCCTTAATTAAAACTTTTTTTAGGGGTGCATGTAAGTCGAAAAGATTCAAAATATATTCATTAAATGTTTTTACCATAGAGTTCACATCCTCCAGACTTTCAATATACTCCCAGTCCATCTTATTTAAATCCTCATTAAAATTGTCAAGCAGTATATCTTTAACTGGCCTGTAGGTGATCCAGTGTGGGGAAGGTTTATCCAATTTAAAATTAAATTCAACAGATATAACTGCATGTTGGCCGAGCTCTGGTATGTGTGATACAGAAACCCCACACACACGGGCGTCAGTACATATCACATCAATTAGTGTTTCGCTATGATCCGTGAAATGGGTAGGCTCAGTAACAATTTGCTTTAACTTGGAACATAGTAAAAAATTGTTAAGTAATTTTGTTTTATTTTCCAGCTGGTTAAACATGTTAATGTTGAAATCACCCAGTAAGACAACCTTATCCGCGCTAGCAAAAGAGGAAAGAGAGTCGGTAATCGCATCCAGGAAGACATTCACATCAAGCCAGGGCGGCCTGTACGCAGTGCCAATGATTACTGACTGCGAGTTGATGTTAAGCCTGAGCCACATTTGCTCCACCTGCGGCGCCGCCGGGTGCGGCACGGTGCGTACGCGCACCCCGCGGCGCACGTAGAACCCCACGCCGCCCCCGCGACCGGCGCGGACCGTGTGCGGGCGCGGCATGTGCCGCAGACGGTAGCCCGGCACTGTCGGCGCGCGACCCTCCTCTCCCTGCCTGAGCCAGGTCTCATTTATCGCCATGATGTCTACCATTAGGCTATCCATGGCAACAAGGAACTCCTCATGGCGCGAACCCAGCGACCCCGCATTAAATAGTCCAACCTTGAGATTCTTTGTCTTATTCATTTATATAAATAGTGGTGTAAACAATAATACTATGGTTATTGTAAAAAGTATGCAATGTAGAGTTCTGCATAATAATGTGAGGTGGAAATAAACTAAAATTTATAATGTATGGTGTAATTAGATGTAATATAAAGTGAGTTATTGTAAATATTGCAGAGATATACATAGACAGCCAAAGTGTATGAATATAAAAAGTCCGTAAAAACAAATATAATATCATAAAAAAATATATTGAGGACGTGAAAATAGTGTGCAGAAGAGTAATATAGAGTAATAAAATAAATAAATAGTACTCATAGATAGGCATTGGACGAGCAGCTGGGCCACTAGAAAAAACGAAAATAAACTGAGATACGAGAATAGCCGGCCTCGCACAAGACAAACTTAAATACCTAAGAGAAAACAAAATAGATAAAAATAGGTAAGTTTTAAAAGTTACATATTTTGCAATAACAAAGTGTTTGCAAGAAATCATGTGATTAGATGTCCTTTGCGGTAGACACCCCGCAACAAAAAACACGCTCAAAGTCCTCCTCTGAGCGGATGCAGTGGGTAGGCTTTCCGTCACCCTGCTTAGCCAGAATGCGGCCGAACTTCGTCCACGTATACCGCCATCCGAGACGGCTGCCAGCTTCACGTACCCGGTAAAACAATTGTTTGTTGGTTTTGGTGAGTCTCTCATTCAGGAAGAAGCGACGCGGGGCCACGGGTAGACCCAGGTCCGCGGTGGTGACTCCGCGCCGCACGCGCGCACTCTGCAGCAGGTCGTCGCGCAATGCGCGCCTCGCCAGGCGCACCACGATACGGCGCCCGCGCGCAGTCGCGGCCGCTGCCCCCACTGGGCTCGCTTTGCCGACCGGATTCGCGCCGCCCCCAGAGCTCGACTGAACCTCTCGTTCAGCTCGCAGACCCACCCGTTGCGCGAACACTATGTCCCGATCGTCGAGAGTCACCCCAAGCTTTGTCGCCACCAGGCCGACGGTGTGCAATACATTCTCACCAGGAATCTCCGGGATGTTGGCGATCTCTAAGTCCGAGCCAAGTAACTCCTGCTCCCGGTCGTTGAGGTCAAGCTGCAACTGCAGCACTATCTGCTCCAGCCGGCCCACTTTGCTGTCTGGCATCGCAACACTCTGCCCATTCTCGAGAGCCTCTATCCTAGCCTCCAAACTGTCAATCCGCTCGGTACAGACTCCCATCGACGAGTGCAGGCCGGCCATCTCACGTCGAAACTCCCGCATTTCATCCCGAACCTCCCGCAGCTCGGATCGGAAAAGCCTTATTTCCTCGCACAGGGTCGGCTGTAAATCCGGCAAGGGCTCCCCATCAGTACCCTGCTTGCTCCCAACCTGAGTCGGTACACCAGCCACCGCAGCGGGGGGTATAGTCACCGCGACCGGTGACCTGATCATGCCGTCCTGGACTGGTACAACAACCGGAGCCGACGCTGCTGAAAAAGGTGCTGCCACGGTACGTGGCACTGCTGCTGGTACTACAGGGGGACCACTACCCAGATCCTTGACAGGAGTGGCGCTGTTATCTCCCTTGGGCAATCTTCTTCTGCACTCAGGGCACAGCCAATCGCTGCTTATCTGCTTCGATTCTGGCAACAGCAGGCAAGCGAGGTGATAACTATTGTGGCACGTAGAGCTGCTACACGCGGCACCCCCTTTCGCCGACAGGAACATTCCGCAAGCTGCACACTTCACCATATTAGATTCGGGAGCCGCTAGATGGCGCACAGCACTCTCAAGCTTTATTTTTGCGACGCTAGATGGCGCCCACTACGCAATAAATTATTGATTAAAATACAATCTGTGGTAATTTTGTCAACACAAATGTCAAAAATTGTAACAGTTACACTTTTTGGAGGTAGTAGTGGCACCAAAAACTAAAAAGTAACTTCAAAATAAAAAAAGTTAATAAAATTGAAATTAGTTTTATTTGCGGATTTCACTACCGAACTACAGTTTGATTGCTTTGCAAACGATCACACACTTAGGGTACACTACAGTGCTAATGCAAAACACGAAATTCACTCGAAATTTATTTGTGTTATATTTTATAACAGTACTGACACGAACAGCTGATGCGTACCGTAATACGTCCGTGACGTCACTCAGATAAGAAGTGGATAAGAGATTATATCTAGACTTTAGACTATCAAAGAAACGTACATCATATAGATGTACGTTTATAATATGGGCTCAAATGATCGCTAAACCTAAAGGTCATAGTACACATCTCCGTAATCAGCACGCTTGAATGATAAGTGTACTATCGAGAAAACTTACATCTGACCAATTTGAAAACAAAATCCCGTGCACACATGATGACCATATCTGTTAGCAAGCGCAACTATAGCGGCCGAGTGCTGCAAGCAAGAATAGTCCTTAAAGTATATACTATATACACACATAGTATAGTATATACACACATAGTATAGTATATACTTTAAGGACTATTCTTGCTTGCAGCACTCGGCCGCTATAGTTGCGCTTGCTAACAGATATGGTCATCATGTGTGCACGGGATTTTGGTTTCAAATTGGTCAGATGTAAGTTTTCTCGATAGTACACTTATCATTCAAGCGTGCTGATTACGGAGATGTGTACTATGACCTTTAGGTTTAGCGATCATTTGAGCCCATATTATTATATTAACCATTTAGTTGCTAAGGTACTTAGGTTTGAGAACTTTAGGTACTTTATATTTCTACTTACCGAGCCATAATTAGAAATAGGGCATAAATTCTATATCGAAAAGTAATTAATATTTAGATAACCCATTTGAATAGTTACTACAAAATTCCTTACACGAAAGAATAAACGTGGCATGTGCCTTACCATTGTAATCATTGTTTGATTGACACTTCTTCACATTTTTTTTTCTTATCAATACTGAGCTCCGCGTTACATCATATACAATACAGAGTGGATACGACAATACGACAATAAATTAAAATACGAGCAGAGCTAATGTATAGCAGTTTATAGGAATTATCAAATAAATCCTAACATTGAAATTAAAAAAGTGACTTTTTCTAACATTCTAAATAGCTTAAAAATGTAAACAAAATATTTATTTATTATTTATTTATGTATACTAGAACACCATTTTAAAATATTTTAACACAGCTGGCGACTGGGGCACTGACCGACCCAACACACCATTGTTTGTGACGATTTTTTGCAAGTTTGGGTTGTTATTGTTTCGGTGAAAAAGCGACGTAGAAATAAAGGAACTATCGTCTACATACGTATCTCTTTCGCACATTCAAAATTTTCGATTGACAAGAGTAAGTAGATGTAACTTCCGTATGCATTATTTTCTTATCTAATTCTGATGACACGTTTTATAGCTCTTATGCCTCTGGTATAAGGTACAACATGCATTAATTCCCATATTGAAGTAGCTGGCAACGTGTGTGAACAATATTGCTATGTCTTTAACATTTATTTTTTTAGGTGAGGCTGGTGTAATATCTGTATTATCAGACACATCATGTTGAAAATCTTGAAAATGAAAAATATTGTCCTGTGACTAAACTATTAGTTAAATTGAATTGAATTTTTGTACGCAGATTGGGTACGTGATTAGGTATACGAAGTTTAATTAATTGTTGTATTCTCGTATCCACTCTGTATATAACTATTATATAGCCTGTCATCTACACTAATTGGAAGGTTTCTACACGTGTAATTGTAGAAATGTCAAGTTCAAAATTGAAAATGTCTCCTAAAAACGTTTTCAGTTACAATAAAGGTAAGCATAATCAGCCTATAGTAGAGATGGGCCGAATGTGGTTTGAACCGAATCCGAACTTCGGCCGAACATTCGGTTAAAATGAAAAGTTCGGCCGAACTTCGGTTCAGTTTCAAGCGCTTTCTCGAGAGCGACACGTCGTGACTTGCTTACGCATTTACTTCAATATTATTGCTAGATGTACCCCGCCCCCACACCGCGCTCCTATCGCGTGGCCCGGAGCCGGCCGGTCATTAGCAAATACGTCACCGGCGTGTCGCGTGCGATTGTTTACATTGAACTAAAATAATTGTTATAAGTGGAGTAAGTTGTTGCGGTCGCAAATCATATTTTAATCAATATACAACCTGACTCTAACTTGCTAATTGCAAAAAACGCAAGAAAATTTGAATTTCGTGGGCTACCTTGGAGCATCCACCTTAATTTGATTGTTTAATTTGACCTATTTGATCCCTTTGTAATAAAAAAATATTTGATGTTAATGAATGTTTAGTTTCTGAACCAAAAACGTGATTTTTTTATTCAATTTACGAATTGTAATCCAGATGTTTGTTAGAAGAATACTAAGTTTATTTCATTTTTGTAATAGTATCTCAAATTAATTAGGCAACTAATAAGAAAAACTGTAATTTAATATAAGGTTTACATTTACAATCTTCATATCTAAAATAAATGACAATGACTGAGTAAAAGACATAATTTTATTTTATAGTAATGCTATTCTAATTCTGTTGAATTACAGTCAAAATAGTGCAAGTAGGTATTATTTTTCTTGTGCCGAATGTTCGGCATCTGAACCGAATTTCGGCCGAATGCCGAAGTTCGGTTCAAGCTGCCGAATTTCGGTTGAACCGAATGTGAACCGAATTTCGGCCCATCCCTAGCCTATAGGTAATGTTCCCACAGCTGGGACGCAAGCCTCCTCTCTTCGAGGGAGAATGGGCTATAATCTACCACGCGGTCTCAGTGCGGGTTGGTAGATGTCATATGTCTTCGAATTGAGAGCAGTGGTGATGAAATTATTTACACAAAGTAAAGCGCCTGGCTGGGTTCGAACCCGCGAACTACAACTCGTTAGTCGGGGCCGTTACAACCGGGCTAGTACTGCTCCCTAATCCCTGGTTTATTGCTCCTTCTGAACCGCCCTGTATTCTTAAATTAATTTTTTCTTATAAATAACTCACAATTCATTGGTTTTGATATTTTCGCGTTGCCGCAATCTAAATTTAAAAGACTGGTTTCACAATCTCTTGCAAGTCGCCAATAAGACGGTTGCTTATGTCATCCGCTTTCTTCGATTCGTCGGTATAATTATAGTGTTTTTTCTTATAAATATGTACTTTTTATTATTTTCTTATTTAACATGCGTTCGCTGTCATACTTCAATGTTATTTCGTGGACAATAGTGTGGGTTATACGTTTTTTTCGATTGTATAATTTAACTACTTTGTTAATGCTGTAATGTATAACTGTTTTTTGTCCCAAATAAATAAAATAAAATAAATAAATAAGGCTGCTTGATATTATTTGTGATATTTAAAAGCAGCTGTTTTATCATAGCCTTGATCGGAAACAGCTGAAACTACAATATTTCCCAATTCATTCAACAGAATTTGTACCTAGACCTAGTATAAAGTACCAATAGTAATGTTTATCGGTAAATTAAATCCGAAGTACTTTGTTTTATCTCAATGTAGTCGAAGCTAAATGTAATTAGTAGGTGCCTATATCGTAACAAATTGTTCTACTAAATCAAAACCATTGATTGCTACTTTCATAATTAAAATTTTAATAGGCTCACATAAAACATAACTGGCGAAATATTACTGTATACAATAGTGTATCAGAATGGTGTGGTCAAATTTAAGGATATCAAAGTGAACAACTTTCTCCACGGGACCAACATCGTAATCAATAAAAAATAGCGTTATTTAGCGTTAGCGGCGTTTAGATATTATGACAAAAATACTGGATGTAATTATTCAAAATAAAGTTATTTGAATTTTTGAGTAAATTATCTATCCCAGTACGATAACAATTTTGTCATTTTCATACTCTGGGAGCTATTTATTTACGCTCAAAGATGCGTTAAAATGATTGAAATATGGCAATTTCAACGCTCATAACTTCCAAACCAATTTTTTTTTAATTCTGCTTCCATACAGGGTTAGATAATGACGAGACGCATTAAAATAATTTTTAGTTCTGAACTTACACCGTCAAACAGACGAGTTATCACCAAACTACGTTTGTATGGAAGTATGAGCGACTAGCGTGCCCCTAAGCAACGTTTATATAAGTATTAGGTCTTTACCTATGAAATTGCCGTTCTGCAGTACTGGCCATTTCAAATCAAAATAATTTTTGTTTGGCTAAGAATTCTAATTTCAAATTAATTTTATTTTAAAAACATGGTTTTTTTTTCCAAAAGTAGTCATTTGTTTATTGATTAGTGTTACATTTTCATCGCATTTCAATCTTTTTCGTCATCATGGATATGTTAAAAATTCGAGTAATTATGGAATATGAGTACCGTCGTGGCAGCAACGCGGCACAAGCGGCACGCAACATCAACGACGTTTACGGAGCTAACACTACAAACCAACGCACCACTTGTTATTGGTTTGCTCGCTTCCGTTCTGGAAATTGCGACCTGAAAAATGAACCTCGCGGTCGTCCGAAGACTTTGGTCGACAATGACGAATTAAAGGCGATTGTGGAAGCTGATGATACACAATCTACGGGTGAATTAGCAGCAGCTTTCGACGTTAGCGTCAAAACAATATTGGTCCATTTGCGTCAAAATGGCAAGGTAAAAAAGCTTGACAAATGGGTGCCCCACGAACTCAATGATCGCCAGCGCGAAGTACGCGTCGAGACGTGCCTTGCACTGCTCAACAGACACACAAATGAAGGAATTTTGAACCGCATTGTTACCTGCGATGAAAAATGGATTCTGTTTGATAACCGCAAGCGCTCAGCAAGTTGGTTGGATCCTGGTTCAGCACCTAAACAATGCCCTAAACGAAAACTTACCCCTAGAAAAGTGATGGTCACTGTTTGGTGGTCTAGCGCCGGTGTGATTCATCACAGCTTCTTACCAAACGGGGTGAGCATTACTTCAGATGTGTACTGTGAAGAACTGAACACAATGATGGAGAAGCTGGCACATCTCCAACCAGCATTGGTCAATCGCTCGTCTCCGCTGCTCCTGCACGACAACGCGCGACCTCATACTGTACAGCAGACGGTCTCCAAGTTGCAAGAACTGGGGTTGGAAGCTTTCCTTCATCCGCCCTACTCACCAGACCTTGCGACTACAGACTACTACTTTTTCCAGAATTTGGATAACTTCTTGGCGGGAAAAAAATTCAATACCCGAGAGGCAGTACAAAATGCCTTTGAAGAATTTGTTGCCTCCCGTCCAGCTGATTTCTTTAAGAAGGGCATCAATAAACTGCCACTGCGTTGGCAAAGATGCATTGATTGCATGGGTGATTACTTCGATTAATACAAATAAAAAATGCATGAAAAAAATTCGTTTAAATTTTTTCATACAAAACGGCAATTTCATAGGTAAAGACCTATTATAAATCCCATTAAGTCTCACCTTATAATATAAGACTGTGGTATCTGCGTCAACACAGCTAAGGGTAGCCCAAAGCCGAGGAAGTAAGGCCAGTTGGACTCGATGAAGGTCAGCCGCTTGTGCAGCTCCCAGCCCATGTTGAACCACTTGTACTCGAACGAGTACAGCGAGTACAACAAGCACATGTGGACTAGGCAGAGTAGCTCGCCTATGTATGTTATTGGTAGCATACTTACTAACATACTCTGAAATTAAAAATTTAGGTATTATTAGGTGCATACATATAGACTTGGCTGAAGTGTTGCTATAATTTACGAATCATAATAAATAAGGCGCAGAGCCCAAATAATATTTTTTAATTAGGGTTCCGTACAAAAATGGTAAAAAGAAACCATTATGGTGCGACTCAGTCTGTCTGTCTGTCACAGCTGGATATCTCAAGAACTACTAATGCTATCAACTTGAAATTTAGAACAGTATAAGATGTCGTTTGCCCAACTATTTTGCAAATGAGAAAGAAATAAAAAAATATATGTTTTTTTTTGTAACAGGGACTGAAAGTGGGTCTTAAAAATTCGATTTCGAGCTACTAGGGCATGTGGGCATGTGTATCATATGAAAGAGCGCTGTTTGCACATTCTCCAACATTTTTTAATATTTTTTTAGGCCGTATAGTTTTCGACTTTTGATGAAAAATGTAAAAAAAAATACCGTTCCCTCCCTTATGTCTGAAGTTTGCATAGAGAAAAATCTGGAATTATTCAATGCGATAGAAGTTTCTTTACATAAGATTACAGGAAAAATAAAACGATGTCTCTATATAGCACACTTTTTCAGAAATGGAACGGAACCCTCGGTGCGCGAGTCCGACTCGCTCTTGACTGTTTTTTTTTTATCATCAGTATCATAAAGTGGACCCTTTTGAGTTAGAAAATATAAAAATGGAATGGGTCCCGCCTGCTTCCAACTTTTATTTAATTTAAAATGGGCTTGTTTTTAGCTTTTCAGTTTTTTAACGCAGTCGGGTTTTCCGTTTATTTTAATTACTTTTTTTTTTATTTCCAGCTTTTTCGTTTACAAATGTGAATTAAAGATTTCGCAGGGGATTTAGTTCTTGGTACGTGTTTTTTACGATTTGTCACTTCGACTTACTTTTAACCATATAATTTGTATATTTTTGTAATCACCTTTTAAAACCCTTTATTTTGATACCCCACTCGACAGGTTTTGAGAAAAAAAAATAAAAATTTAAGACATAATTTGGCGCCAAAAATCCGCCATTTTGTTTTTTTTTTTATTTTGATATACCCAGTATCACTCTCACAGTAAATACGAATCTAACGACACCTCTCAAGCTAAAATCCATCGGCCGCAGAGCGTGCCAAACAATTATACATACACACATACGTACTCTCGAAAAACATAACCCTCCTTCTGGCGCAGTCGGGTAAAAAAGAGTATTATATATAAAGAGGTAGATATGGCACTAGCGCGCGCAAATTGTTGCAGACAAATTCAGACAATTGTTGTAATTTGATTTAGTCGGAAACAAAGCGTGTCCGTGGCTTAGTAATAAACCTAAATAAAATACCAAGCAATCTCTTTCTGTATCATACGTTCCGTATTATCTATCACAGTCATAGTTGAAAGCTACTGTTTATGTAAGTACCTACAATTGTAATAACAACGCAACGATATCTGAATGCTGCTCAGTCTGAACGTAGCGTATCTTTCCTTTATAACATCATTGGTTTAAATACATTGCGCGAGGCAACCACTCGCGAGCCTACATCAGTTCAGTACGCGGCTCAAGCGCAGATCATAGTGCCTAAAGAGGAGGCATGTAAATTGGACACTTAAAGCAAAATACCACTTGCCACTTGGCCTCAAGTATCTAATTTGCATGCTTACTAAAAGTATTATTTCCTCTTTCAATAATTGTAAGTACCAAGATAATACAGACCTGTACTAAAAATAGCGCTTGCACCAGCAAACTGAAGAGGGAGTCAGCGATGATCTTGCTGACACTCGACATGAACTGCGGTCGGCCGCGTCTGTGGCGGTATGCGCTGTCTGCTATATCCTGGCAAAAGGTATTAATGATTAGTCTGGTTGGAAACAAATTTTGTAGGCTAGGGTGCCTGTTATGCTATGAAGCATTCATGGAGAATACTAGCTGCGCCCCGCGGTTCACCAGCGTAGACCGGGATAAAAAGTAGCCTATGTGTTAATCCAGGGTATAAGCTATCTACATACCAAATTTCATCCAAATCGGTCCGGCCGTTTGAGCGTGAAGAAGTAACAAATATACAAATACACACACACACAAACTTTCGCCTATAAAATATTAGTGTGATTAAACTTGGGAGGAAAACATTGCCTCGTTGGTCTCGTGGTCGCAAGCGCTACCGCTGAGCATGAGGTCTGGGAACCGAACCCTCCTGGGTTCGATTCCTAGGTCGGGCAATGTGTTATTGGGTTATCTATCAGGAATTTCTCAGTAAAATGTCCGGAGCCTGGATTCATGCCCGGTCGATGGCAATATGCTCGCCCACACGAGACTTAAACATAACTAGCGAAATATGGGTGTACTACAGGTACCGGCTCGAAGGACCAAAATGTAGGATTCGTGGACTGTATTATTTCTTCGGTGCTGGAGACAGTGAAGGGAGGCTCGGTGGCAGAATTTAAACTAGTTTTCTCACTTTTGTTGTCTTCAATAAACGTCTAAAAGTGAGAAAACTAGTTTAAATTCTGCCACCGAGCCTCCCTCCACTGTCTACAGCACCGAAGAAAAAACTACAGTCCAGGGTTAGGCAGAGGTGTACTAAATGTAGGCATTTAGTACACCTCTACCTAACCCTTCGAGGATTACAGGCGTGATGTTATGTTAAGTTATGAAAATATTAAAAAAAAAAGTCAGGAATTATGGTTGGACTCGAGAGGTAAGACCCTGCACGAGTTTTAATCCTAACTAATATTACAAATTAGAAAGTGAGTTTGTTTGTTACGCTTTCACGCTGAACGAAACGGCTGAACTGATTTGGATGAAATTTTACACAAGGGTAGACCATGACCTTGATTAGGACATAGGATACTTTCTATTCCGGTAGTATATTCCCGTGGGATAACTTCCGACATGCACGCGGGCGTAACCGCTGGCAAAAGCTAGTAAGCTATATTTTTTTTGATTTTGCCAGGAGCTTCGGTCAAACAAAAAGAGTGATCAGGATTTAGTTTTTTTTTTAAATATATCAAAGAAAAGCTTTCATGAAAACCAAAAATATAAAAAGTAAACACAACAAAGCGAATATTACACATTCAATAAAAACCTTGCTTTTATGTATATTAGGGTATTAATATGTATTGAGCAACAACATTACCACATATTGTACTGAAGTTAATGCCATTGGAAACAATAATATTAAAAGATCATCGATTTTTAAATAATAAAGGGAGTAAAAATTTACTTGAAAATATACAGTCTTTTTTTTATTGAGACTAGTCATCGATAGTCTCTTGAGAAACTTAGAAATCCCTTAGAAATCTCTATAAAACTATTCATAATCTATGCATAACGCAGTTTGATGATGATGTTATTCTATGGCTCAATCTGCCTAGCTTTTTCCCAACTATGTTGGGGTCAGCTTCCAGTCTAACCGGATGCAGCTGAATACCATTATTTTACATGGAGCAACTGCCTATTTGACCTCCACAACCCAGTAACTGGGTAATACGATACCCCTTGGTAAGACTGGTTGTCAGATTCGGGCTTCTGACGACCTGTAACGACTGTCAAAGATCCACGAATGACAGCCGGGACCAACGGCTTAACGTGCTTTCCGAGGCATGGAGGAGTCTCGGTATGTAAAGATGTTCACCCATCCACTGACCAACCCCGGCAAGCGTAACTTAACCTGATGGATCGACTCGTGCGGCTGTTATTACTTAGCCACAAGCTCCTCTATTCTATGGCTATGAGTTATAATAATAAAACTAGAAAAACAATCTTTTAATAAATAATTTTAATCATTACATCATATGATGTAACAGTCAAGTTGTTACAAAAAGACTTATCAGTTCCTCATGTAGTATTTCAATTTATAATATTATTATTATTATAACACAGCAACAGAAACATACATTTTCGTGCTTATAAATTGGTTTTGCAAGAGATTCTCTTCTTATTTTGTTTACCTTTTAAGCTGTTTTCCTCAATGCATTTTGATAGCTAGGCTAGCCAAAAATATAGAATTGAGATATTATTATAAGGTGTGAAGCGTTACCTACCAAAATATAGTTGCCGACAAGAATTCTGAGCACAAACTCTACTCTTAAACCTAACGAATCTTATTTCCTATCACGGCAGGTTGCCCACAGGCGGGAGCAATGACATCAATATTATTATGAGGCATATTTAGATACAGATAGAAAACAGAATACAATAGCACACTGACAAGGGCAATTAAAGTAAAGGTAGAATTTCCATTCACAACTCGTGCCGGCAATTATACCAAAGTATATCGGGATAATCTCTCTCTCTGCTCTGCAGGGTAATTGCACAACACAAATAAAGTGACAATATTGATCGCACAACGGGTTCCATTTTGACAGTTCACCCATGTTTATTGCATTATTTAAGTTGTTGAGCAGACACATTTTTCAAACCTATGAAGCAATGGTTTAGCAATATCATTCAAAACTCTTGAATTGTGATTGAAAGTGTGTTATGCAATTAGGGTGCTGGGGTGACCAACTTGATTGCTCAGTTTGACAACAATGGTCCTTTTTTTGTCAAAAAATTACTTATTGACAAATAAGTAATTTTTTTTAAATATATCAAAAATAACTTATTGACCAATAAGTAATTTTTTGACTAAAAAAGGCCATATCCAGCAAAAGGCTGTATGTTGATCGCTTTTAAACCCGGCAATACAAAATAAATACTCACTTGAAACCACAAACTGTTGACTAGTTTACTCAACAAGAACAACGGGAGCACCCATATCATCCGGAATGTCATGGACAGGAATGGCTGCATCCATGCCCACACATTATGTGCAACCCCTGGGTTGTGGCCAAACACCACTGTAACTAAGTACTTGACCGCAGGCAATAGAACATACTCGAAAATTAATATACTAAGCAAAAATATAAAGCCGTTGAGAATGCATGATTGTAACACCCTTGTAAGTACTTTTGATTCCCTGGAACAAAAGAAAAGCGAGTTAAAGGATGCCTAAAAATACCTAAGCTGACCCTCTGACTGATAAAGTGATAAGCTACATACATTTTTGAGGATAACTTTAAGGACAAGCATAACATAGAGTTTGGGCCTATTTAAATTCTGATTTTCACAGCCTTCTAATTTTCGTGAATTACTTCACAGATACATATCTATGGTAATAAGTGCAATATTTTTAATGACTAAAAAATTAGAGAACTTACTGTTTTACTTTTGGTTGTTTTTGTTTATTTTTTGTGTTTTCAAATTCCGTTAGTGGCGAGCGACTTAGGGCACGCTCATTAATCTCTTTATCTAAATATAAGAGTACAGTTACGCCTCGTAAGCTGTCTATGAAACCTTTGATAAGCGATACAGAAAAATTCTGAAACAATAAAAATTAAGAACAATGAACAATCAACAACAACGTATTAGCAAAGATTCAGTCAAATTAGTACTCACTGTAACGCTCTCCATTTTGAGTTTGAATAAATTTTTTCACAGTTTCATTATTCAATCTTTTGAATTATTTATTCACATTATTTTGTTCAATTTTGTTTGACGTAACGTAAATTTACGTAAAATAAAATGACACAATGACAAGTTGATTTGACATCAACAAATAAATAGTATGATTTTGGGTCGACGATGCGATGTTACAAAATTCTACCAAAATATAAAAATTAATCTGTCTAGCTTTTTCAAAACTATGTTGGGGTCTGCCTCCAGTGAACTCCAGTCTAACCGGATGCATGAGGCACAGACCAACACAAAGCATTTCTAGTACAAAAAAAATGCATAAGAGCAATTTATGGCATGCAACCCGATCAATCATGTCAACCAATATTTAAAAACCTTGGTTTGTAACCTCTACCCTCACTTTACATATGAAACATGTATGTTCGTATCAAACAACAAAGATTTATTTAAAACTGCGAATGATGTGTAGGTATCCAAGAAATCGTAGAGATCCATTCAGACTCGTATTATATGACATTCCTAGATCTACAAAATACACTATGAACTATATAAGCAATGTGAGTACGTATTTATAATAATATATCAAGCAATTTATCCTGTTATAAGATTGATTTGATTGATTGTTTTTTAAAGGTTAATTTATATTTAAATTGTTAATTAATTTATATTATTTATTTAATTTATATTTGCTCTTGTCACCGCCGGTGTGCCAGATGTTTTAGAACTCAATGGCTTGGCAGGCGACGATGGGAAGAGACCAGACGGAATTACCATAATGCCTTGGAAGTTGGGTAGGCCTTTGGTGTGGGATGCAACCTGTGTTGACACCCTCGCGCTATCCTATCTTCCTAGCACGGCGTGCTGTTTTGTAGCGGCTGCTGCAGGTGCAGAAAACCTCAAACGGCGCAAATATTATAACCATTGGGAGCTATATGTTTGAGCCGTTTGGGGTTGAAACACTAGGGCCTTGGGGTCCGAGTGCACGTCGAGTATTTCGGGACATCGCCAAGCGGTTGGTCGACTCCACATGGGACCACAGGGCTTATCTATTTTTAGCTCAAAGAATTAGCATTGCCATCCAACGTGGCAATGCTGCCAGCCTTTTGGGCACTTTTTCCACTGACAGCGATGTGGATGAATTTTTTGATGCCCTATGAGCTCTTCCCCTTTTTATTATTATTATATACTTGTAAATACTTTAAATAATTTAGTGTTAACCTGTATATTATAATAAAGTTCTAAGTCTTTATATAAATTACATTTAAAATTATAATATTGGTGTGCCTATACGGGGTATATGTTAGGTGCAGGACCAGTAAAACTCAATAATTTTTTACCACATGAGAGCAATATTATACATAATTTGAACATTTTAGTAGAAATATGTAAAGTAAGGCAACATTTACGTTGACTTCTCGACGTGTATTTCGACCTGCCTGCGGACTCTAAAATAAAGGTTGTTATGGCAATTGTCCAAAATATCAAAGCGCTTGAAGACGAGACAAATAAAATTCCTTTTTTGAAAGGGCTGTCTCAAGACCTCAACACTAGTATTGAATGCTTTTTGGAAAATGAAATGTTGTACTTGTACACACGGCTACACATCAAGCTATTCATTTCCAGTTTACAATGAGAGATCACATTGTAAGGAAATCCTATACAATGCAAGATCAGCTAATACTGGAAATATATAGCTTGATCTGTAGCCGTGCGTACCATATCTTTGCTCTTCCCTCCTCTATGATTTAATTTATTGTTTTAAAAACATTTTGAAAATTCAAATACCTTGATAAATAAATAGATTGACAATGTTGACGTGAAACCGAACAGTTCTCTTTCTAAATGCTTTCTAACAGCTGTCAGCTGTCAATGTCATCACTTTGTCATTTTCTATCTTTCTCTGTTTCGCTCAGAGTAAGTTTAATTCTCTATCTCGTTCAGTGTGTTTATTCTGGAGAAAGTAACGTAATTACATGTGCCTACTTGCACATAGTAGCAAGAATATTGTTTTGTTACCGTTTCGCTTTTGTTTTAGTTTTAAAACCTTTATAAAACCATTTGATTTTGTAGTATTCCGGTCAGTGGGTCGTCTTAGGGTATGTTGATAGGCCTATGAAGTGTTCAAGATGGATAACACGTATATTGTCAACAATTTGAGGTAAGTTAACTTGCGAAACAAGTGCGTTCTTATGTCGCAACTTTGTTCTCTGCAACGTATTTAAATACCTAATATGTACGTATCTGACCCCTTATGCATCGTGTTTATCGTATAATGTACCAAATGTACCATTGCCACAGCGTTCTTTATCATAGGTACTTATTTTCATATGAGGTTGATTTTATAGTGTTATGTGGGTACCAAACTTCAGGAGAAAGTTAAAAGTTTTCTTACTCCTTTCATTATGAAATGATGTAGAAAGTTGCAAACCAATAGCTATCCATCGGAAGGACAAAGCATGTAGTTATATTCTGTGTATGTCAACAGTTGAACAAATTGTAAGTACTGAAACAGGATATTAAACCAATTGACTAATTCTGATGTACTTAAGCAATACTTGAATATGAAGTAAGTAACTTAACTTTTTACAGTAAAGACCAATAACATGATTCATCTTTAATAAAATAAAAATAAAATAAAATAAAATACATTTAATTTGAGCAATCTTAACTCATATGAGAAAACAAAATGATAATACACATACCTAAAAATAAAATAAAAACAAACTAAAACACTTAATAATAACTATCCGGCCCTGCTGATGGCAACATGCCTATCAATAAATCAGTGAGTTGTCTAACAAATCTGTTTTTTGTCAAGATAAAGAAATCATAATAACAGGTTCAGGTTCAGGTTCTAAAACAAGCGTTAGAACAACTTTCCAAGATTCTTATGTCTTTATGTTTTTTGTTTTTTTGTTTTTACTTCTGCATAAACTTTGTTTTAGAAGAATTAGAAGCTACTTCTAGATTAATGACTCAACTGTCGGAAACGCAGATCTAAGCGAGACACAATGGCTTTTTAATTGTTTATGTAATTATGACATTCAACCGTTTACTCATACCTATAGATTGAAATTGAATACCTACACACATCACCATCACCAAAAGCATAGCAATCTGCTGCGGGTCATAGAACATTTTCAATTGCACGCCATATAACTCAAACTTCATCCAAATTACACTTAATATAATATCAAAAAAAAAAAAAAATACTCAGCCAAATACTCCAATGCAATATTTAGTTGCTTGCTGTCTAATTTTGTGCTGTCCCTTTCAATTTCTGGTGCATTGTTGTGTAATATTTGACTATGCAACACTTAAAAGTACTGATTCAATACAAAAAACTTTTCCTATTTAGACCAACTAAGATCGAGAAGAATTGCACCACTTGCCCCCTGAAAGATAGGTTTAAAGAACTTTATTCTCATTAAGACAATTGCGCACTTAATTTGTTCATGATTAAATCTTACTACTAGTTATAACATATCAGTGTCTTTTTTGCCGGTATATTATTCATTCTCAAAAAATATGCAAACTGTTTCATTTCATACTCTATTTAATTTAAAAGACACTTGATATTTTTTGTCTGTTATTTGCACATAAAAATTTAATACTCCACATTAAAATTTGTGTATTTATGTAATCAGTTTTAGAAACAAAAAATGTTTTATAAGTACTGTGTGAGTAGGCAGCTTACTGTAGATGAAGGAAGCCAACAAAATATCAAACTGGTCATTATTCTTTTAGATTTATTTCATTACTAGCTTTTGCCAGCGGCTGCGCCCGCGTGGATGTCGGAAAGTATCCCACGGGAAAGTACTACCGGGAATTCCTTCCTTATTCCTTGTCTACATTATAAAAGGAACCTCTGTGCAAAATTTCAGCTTTCTTGGTCCAAGGGTTTGGGCTGGGCATTGATGAGTCAGTCAGGATTTTTCTTTTTATTTATGTACTTACTGTACCTAAGTTATATGTTGTTATACTGTAAAACTATGTAAATATGTTATTTTACTGGTGGCTCAATCAAATAAAAAGAGAAGCCCTGACTGACTGAATGACTCATCAAAGTCCAGCCCAAACCCTTGGACCTAGAAAACTGAAATTTTGCTGAGAGGTTCCCTTTATAATTTAGACAGGGAATAAGGAAGGAATTCCCGGTAGTACATTCCCGTGGGATATTTCCCGACATCCACGCGGGCGAAGCCGCTGGCAAAAGCTAGTATTAAATAATATTCTTAGAGATTGTTGCTTTGCAAGGTTTTTTAAAAAATCTGTAACTTTAATAATATGATTTTTAATATCATAGGAAAAGGAAGGAAATAAATACTGGGCCAATAAATACTGATGTGCTTCCTATCCTCAACCATCTAATTATTTCAAAGAAAATCATCAAAGTGATTTTGCACCAACACCCATAATTTTGGAGTGCTAAAATCTCTTTACCCAATTTCACACTGAGTAAGCCAGTCTATTTCGACAACTATGCAGGTTTATAGACAAACAGGGATATCAATGACGACTGCACACTCTTTCTTTATAAAGGTGGGTACGCACGAACGAACAAAAACATGGTGGACACGAACATCGAACACTTTAAATGTTCAGAAGGGTCCCGAGCAAAAGAAGGTCCCGAGTTTCTTCAAATATTCCGTGATCGATGTTCGTGTTCGCCATGTTTGTTCGTTCGTGCGTACATGGCTTTACATACAAGTTAAGTTACGAACATTCGCCCTTAATTATGATGTATGGACATTACGAGCCAAAGTTCAAAACTGGTATAGGATGTAGCTAATCACTCGACGTCATGGCTGCGAGCGCCCCTGACGGCTGACTTGCGAGCGAGCCACTCAGTTGAACACTCGACAGCGAGCAGTGCGCGCGCGGTCTCAGCGCGAAACGCGCGTCTTTACAATCGCATTACACATACTTCTTTGTGACGTACGAATGAGCAACTGAGTTTCTTAGTTAAATAAAATCCATTGTGTTTTGTTCAAAATGAAAGTGGACAAAGAATCGTGCCTTCCGGGGCCAGTGGACACTAAGCCCATTATCTCCGACAGGAAAGGGAGCCTGAAGGTGACCATCACCCCGGCACAGCACAAGACCCTCACACATCTGCCGAAGAGACCGCCAGTGGACTTGGCGTTCACTGATCTCACCTACAAAGTGCAGGAGGGAAGAAAAAGTAGTAAGTACCTACACTTGCGTTATTCACGACTGTTTGAGAACACATTCAGTTCGAAACAATATCAAAGTATGATAGATTGCCGCTATTTATTCCATTTACGTTAATAAATGTCTTTAATTATTTAAATAACAAAGATAATGAGTTTATAACGATGTCTAAATCATTAATTATATCCGTGTTAATGAGACGCCATATACCTATGACCTCAATGACTATAATATTCCAAACTCCAAGATTACGTTCGATTCAATATTTGTATTTATTAACGTGAGAATTAAATCCAAATTAATCCTCTCCATAAACAATAAAAATAATTGGTAACTAAGGATACAGTTTTTGCCTAATTTTTTTCTACGTCTCTGCTCAGGTGTATTGCTCGTCAAGTTTCGAATTAAAACTCGTTATACCAAACAAAATAGTGGCAACCTTCCTCAAAAAATGATACAGAGACATTAAAATGACAAAGAACGATAATAAACTTGGCCAAGTCTGCTCATAAACAAATATCCATAGCGGAAGAGATACAATTCTTTGGACTCGAGGGAGTTAAATCAGGATAACCTATCGCGCAACCGTATCGTCCGTCACGGAAAGCAAAAACTGAAGACAGTTTTAGGAATAATCAACACAACCCTTGGAAGGAAGGGGGAAGGAATACCTAATGTAAAGATTGTTACTATCCAGGCGAAAAAAGAGTCTTTCATACAGCAAGTTACTTTTTAATGTCCCAAACACGGTTTCGGAGCCCTTCCGAATCCTCCATTTCCTCATTACGATGAGAATTAGGGTTGACCCAACGCTTATCGAGTGCTACACTTTAGTAATAACAGAATCGAAATACTGCTTAAAAATAATCATCATTGAGAGCTTTTTCTCACAACTTGATCCCATCTCAGTTTTGGGCTACCAATTTA
This sequence comes from Cosmia pyralina, assembly GCA_946251885.1. Taxonomy (NCBI): domain Eukaryota; kingdom Metazoa; phylum Arthropoda; class Insecta; order Lepidoptera; family Noctuidae; genus Cosmia; species Cosmia pyralina. Next base: position 24,111,238 of record OX276346.1, read on the forward strand.
CCCAAATCTTTTTAAAGATGTTATCGTTTCTTTGGCTGTAGATAATTATATGTAAAATACATACCTTCTATTAAGCTGTCAGTTTGTGCCCGTGTCTCCTAAGGAATAAGGAAGTTTATCTTGTCGGCGATAACCTGTCTTTCATGTTATGACTGTATCGTTCAAAAAAGTGTTTTTACCATATTCGTATTATCGTTGTTAACTTCGCTGTCGCAATTATTTGTAGATGTTGTTATTGCTTAGTAGAAGCTGAGAATAAAGTCTGAATCTAGCTTGTTTTTATATTACTCAATTAGAGACTCGTCACTTCAAGTGACATTTATAAAAATGCCAATGCTAATTACTGTTTTTATATCAACATAACAAAATATCGCCAAACCTGTACGAAAGTGCTTTTATGCCTGCCATTTTCGGGTTAATTCGTTGATCAAAATCTTTCGTTAGTCCTTTCCTCAAGAACATTGTTCTATCATTGCATATCCAGTCGTGTCTCTTTGTTTTCCTTGTTTCCTGCTATGGTTATCAAGAAACTATTTTTAGCATGGAAACGTAATCTTACGAAATACTGAACTTTATTTACTGTTATTTTATCTAAAATTTAAATTATTCTGCAAATGATTGTTAAAAAAACTGCTTGCGTATCTTGTTACCTTCTGAGGGACACTTCCACAGTTCATGCGAGATAAAATCTATTTGTTTGACTAACCTCGTACGTATTTTTAGTCAAAATTGGCATAATATGCACAGAAAACTGCAGTGCTCTGTTGTTTTGCTTTCGTTTTTGGGCCGAGAGCCAAATCCATCGTTTCCACGTCTCGCGACTCCTTATTCCAACTTTGTTACAAAACTTCAACCATAATGATTGCAATACTTCTAAGAAAATGACTTTAATTGCTATATCTACCAGCAGGTCAGGTAACTTTATCCTTGTCAGTCAAGGTTATAACGTCTCTGACTTGACTGAAGCGTTCAGATGACTTTGCCCCATCGTCGACAGTAATTATGCAAATTACTCTTTTACCACAGCCTTATCAACACATTATTAAATCTTGTTAAGGTAGTAGGTGCTACTGCTAAGTATTTCAACGTTGTTAACTGTGATATTTACGTAACATTATTTTTTCGCCTTTTCTTTTCTTCGACCTCAAATTCAAGGTTAAGATGGTCCCCATTAAAAACACGGCTGAAGTTGAAACAGAGTTGTGTCCACAAATCTAACGGTGTTTGTTCGTAACTAGGTTCAGTTGAAAAGTTATTTTTTAGTAAAGTGAAAGTACGTTTAGAGAGTTTGATGATCTCGTACATACCTTCATGATTTTTTATGAAAAAAACTCCATTGCTAATGCTTACACGCAAATGTCTTGATACCATCACGAGCTTACCATGAACGAAGTTTTACGTAGCTTCAACACCACTTCAAGTTAGCGAAAATAGTTTATTTTACTTCCTTATCCTCTTTCTTGAAGAGGAAATCCAATTTAACCAGCACCCTAATTGCGTAACACACTATCGCTTGGAATCTGTTCCATTTTGACAGTTCAACAACATTCATTGCGTTATTTACGTTGCCGAGCAGACAAATTTTTCTAACATATGAAGCAATGGATTAGCAATTTGTTTCAAAATGATTCAAACTCCTATTGATAATGTGTTATGCAATTAGGGTGCTGGTCTGTTTATTAATAGATCAAATTTTATTAAACATAGATTATATGAACTCCCAATTAGACTTTGATGTAAAAATACACCAGGCTATTCAAGACGCGTTTTCTTGTAATTCATATAGATGGTAGTCCCGGCGGGCGTCGTCAAATATTTATTTATTTATTTATTTATTTATTTATTACAAAATCCACAGCTCTTTAACAATTTTACTTAAATAGATAAAACCAATCTTACAGCCAATTATGGATTTACAATTTATAGCAACACTGATTACATGCATCAGAACAACAGGATGACATGCTACGAGTAGAACCATCTAAGCAAGCATTTCAAAGTGTGTGCGGGGATGTGTGTGTGTGTGTGTGTGTGAAGTGTTATAGTAGTGTATGGATTCTTACATTTGAATGTAAGAATGGTAATAGAGTTGACTCTATTTAGAAATATTAGTCAAATCGTCGCATACAGAAGCTACCATTAGTTTCCTGAATGTACCTTTTTTGGTGTTAAATATATCAAGATGAGAAAATTTCTTATTAAAGTTTCTTAATATCCTACTAATGATAGAATTTTGAGCGTAGTTTGTACCACTGCGCGGTACATCGAATAACTGTGTGTGCCTAGTCCGTCGAGACGGAACACTCAATCTCAGAACTAGATCACTTAAAGCGGTACTCTCAATCTCCCCACTACATATATTATAAAGAAAAAGCATGTCCAGAATCATACGTCTGTTCTCCAGTGGCAGCATACTATGAAGTTTGCATGCTTGCAGATAATCCTTGGGCTTGAAACCAGTGCGATAGTTAATATATTTAACGAATTTGGATTGTATAGATTCTATTTGCTGTACATAAATTAAGTAGTGAGGATTCCAGATGTTACTGCAGTACTCTAAGATACTGCGTATGTACGCATAATAAAGTATTTTGATACAATTTATGTCAGTGAATAACTTACACGTACGCATAATAAATCCAAGGTTTTTGTATGCCTTGCCGACGATATAGGACACATGCTCCGAAAACAGAAGTTTTGAGTCCAGGACGACACCAAGATCCCTAATAACATTACAACGCATCACATTGCCACCACTCAAATTATACGTGTAGTTAATGAAGTTTCGCTTCCTAGTAAAGGTTACAGTCTGACATTTACTTACGTTAACATTGATTCTATTCATGCTATAATAATTAGATAATCTATTTAAGTCGCTTTGTAGCCTCTCACAATCATGCTTATTTCCAATAGTCATAAAAATCTTGGTGTCATCAGCATACATCAGAAACCTAGCATCAAGAACATGTGCTCCTATATCGTATAGGTAGGCAGAGTATAACAGAGGTGCTAAAATTGAGCCCTGTGGTACCCCAGATGGTATGGTTACACAATTAGACCTTACTCCGCCCAATGTAACAATTTGTGATCGATTTCTAAGGTACGACTCAAACCATCTGAGCAAGTTGCCGCGAATTCCAAGCTCTTGCAGCTTACGCAGGAGGATGACGTGATCCACACGGTCAAAAGCTTTTTCAAAGTCCGTGTAGATCACGTCAACTTGTCCCCCACCATCCATATCACGGACAATAGTTTCGAGAAACACTGCCAAATTGGTATTAGTAGAGCGACCTCTAATAAACCCGTGTTGTTGTTGAGGAATTAATTTAGATATGGTAGGATAAATAACGTTATGGACTATTTTCTCCATTATTTACCCCAAGACATTCAAAATTGATATGGGACGATAATTTTCTATTGAATTTCTACAACCTTTTTTATGAATGGGAACAATGTGAGCAGTTTTCCAAATAGTTGGACAGTATCCCTCACGAAAACACCTGTTAAAAATATAGGTAATTGGAGAAGAGAGCGATTCAGCACATTTAACAAAGAAAAAAGGGGGTATATTGTCACTTCCTGGACCCTTTGACGTATCTAGATTCTGCAGGAGTTTTAGGACACTCGCACCATCAATGGTCAGGTTGTGTAGTGTGTCGCCGTATGATTCACAGTCAGTAGAGAAAGGAGTGTACGCTCCGAGCCTACTGCTAAAATTCCTATAGAAAAAATCATTAAATGCATTACATATTTCGGTCTCGTTATTCAATTGATTATTTTCATACGTCATGTATTTAGGATAACTATTTTTTGTCTTCTTTCTAGATTTAACGTACGCCCAAAATTGTTTCGGTGAAGTTTTTATGTTCTCTTGTGATCTATATAAATAATTTTTATGACATTTCTTTTGCAACATTTTTTGTCGATCCCTTAATAAAGCGAAAGTAGCGTAATCATGGGGATTTCCATATTTTTTCCATTGCCCGTGCACTTTAGACTTTTCCTTAATAACGTTAATTAGTGCTCGACTGTACCAGACAGGGTAGCTATAGGTACCTCCGATAGTAATCTCTGGCACATATTTATCAATAAGTGTATTAATTACTGAGTAAAACATGTCTATTATATGATCAAGCTGTATATCACTACTACAGACTTTACCCCAATCATACTCTAATAATTCGTTATTAATGGCTTCATAATTCCCTTTCCTATAAACATGTTTTTTAAAAAACCTCAATTTCAAGGGAGGAGTTAAGATATCTGTAGCGTTAATAACAATAGCAGGGTGAAACGCGTCTTCCGGTACCAATGTACAGTTCGATTTTATAACAGTGTTAGGGAAATTGGCAAAAACTAAATCCAGAGTATGACTGTGAGAATTAGTGAAAAAGTTAGATTGATTGAAACCGCAGTACAACATTGCATTAATTAAGTGAGACGCGGAGTTTTGTACCTCAACGGCGCCTTTCTTTAACACTATAGGCTGTTTACCTGTCCAGTCAATACATGGTAAGTTAAAATCGCCCGATATGAGGAAATAATCATTAGGGTTCCGATCAATTACTTCAGATAAAGCCTGTGTTAACAATTGAATACGTTCCGGTATCGCACGATCTGGCGGCAGGTAAACATTCGCGATGTGCAAATTACGCTTTATACCCAGCACTCGAGCGGGAATAGTTACCCAGATGCATTCAAGGTCAGTACGGTCCCACTCGCTGCGTACGCACGCTTGCAGACGTGAAGCACAGGCAATCATTACCCCGCCGCCTAGCGAGCCGCGATCGCGTCTAAACAAATCATAAGTATCATTACTTAGCTCAGAGTCTGAGATGCCATCATGTAGCCAGGTCTCGGTAAACATTAAGATGTCACTATTTGATAACAAAATATTCTCATAAAAAGTATTGGTTTTAGTGCGCAAACCCCGCACATTTTGATAGAAAAATTGTAAGTAATTAGTATTACGCTTCGCCATTGCTAATTTTTGTTAGCCGCAATGATTCATAAAATATTATAGTGACATCTAATTTCGAGTGACCGACACGACTGAGTACATTACGACACCTATGTATACCAATTAAACGTATGTATCCAGATGAGTATAGTGATAGTAATAAACTTTGAATGAAGGCGACGTATGCTAAGTATGTTATTATTATTGATAAAATAATTTGTAGTGTGTAAGGTTTTGTAAAGTGTTGCGTTAAGGTTAAGCCACAGAAATGAGTAATCATGAAGTAGGTGTTTGAGTATGGATGATAATAGAAATGCAAAGTGGTATTTATCTTAGTTAAAACAAAACTTGATAGAAAATTAATACAGAGTAACAAGAAAACAATGATTATTCCTAAACAACATTTTTTAGATCTGCCTCTGACAAAACAAGAATATGCTTTGAACCATCTTCCCTCCTTACATAAATTCGACAGTTTTTTGTCCATATGTATTTGTAGTTGAGTTCGTTAGCTTTGACCTTGCATTGTTTCAATAGATTTTTGTTATATTTGGTCAAGTGTTCATTGATATATATCTTAGATTTCGGGGATGTCGCTGTCTGAAAACCCAAGTCATGCAGATTGATACCTCGCAGCTTCCGTGCTGCAGCCACTATTGCGTCTTTAGTGCTGCGTTGCTTGAGTCTTGCGACAATATTCCTCGGCAGTTTAGAGTTATTATGCTGCTGTGTTTGGAAAATAGTCTAGTCGTCAGTAATTTATTAATGAAACGGCTAAGGAAACACTCATTGGTACGTATAGGTAGGCGTCCACCAAGCAATTTACCTTTTCCGTTGTAATTGGTAATGGCCGGTGCTATATGCCTTTATTATGAACAGTAGCACTTGTAACATTACGTTGTGGTTTTGAAATATTGTTCTTATTAACATTTATGGAGTTAATAACATTAGCTGCTTGTTTTGCCCATAAATATGGCATGTGTTGTTTACAATATGTGTTGATGATTGGTCTAAATAGATTTCCATTTTCAAACTGAATTATTTACTTTGATTCAAACGATTTATTGAAGGTTGCTTCCTAAAACATTACGACGGTGATTACTTCCTAGGCATGCTTATATTACTAACTACATATGCTCCATGATTAATTAGCTTAGCCCGCTTATTGGCAATCATTCCATGGACCATGACACTGATAGATAAAAAGGTTGTGGCTGTATTTTTATTTCCTTAGGCGAAAGATAGCAAGAAAGAAAATGCGTTTGTTGTATATTCCTTTCGTCTAAAAACTGAGATGATTTGACAGTTTCATCATTTTCATTGTTATTGTTATCTTAACAGTTGCTTAATTTTATGGCTGAGTTGAGTCACTTCCATATTTTGATAACAGTGGCATACATAACTAATTTACTGGCCTAACATTTTATCATAACTCCTACAGTACTGGATTTAGGTAAAGATAATATTGGATAACCAAATTTTATCGTAAACGTGTACAGTGTTTCTTTATATTCATTAGTTCTATATTTTTCCGGCGAAGAAAAGAATATAAACGATACGTTTTCTCAATAAAAATTGCCGATGAAATAGTAATAGTCCATGAGATTTTTAGGAATTGTAGAGAATTCGTAAGTTCTGTTTCACATTCAGCATGCAAGCAAGCATACAGCAATCACTGAAGTAGACGAAAAAAGTGACTTGAAGTAAGAGTATAAATCTAAAGAGGTACACAACATTTCACGTCCCGGGTCACGGAAGAACTGATGAAGCCAACGAAAAAATGCAAGTTATTTACTACTGATAGATTGTAAATTATAATTTATCAAATCAGCAAATTTTTTTCCAAATCTTTACTGATTGAGTTATCTCTTATTGTATCGTGATCGGTTATAAATCATTCTGTTGTTAATTCTGCATAGTCTGCATCAATAATTTCCAAGTAGGTGTAGTTTCTTCTTCGTACATAGTTAACACTGGTCTATCTAATTCCTTACATCTCCATCTACAAAAGGTGGTCTATCCTTATGATTTTCTTTGTTATTCTAATAATTAGACGTTGTTCAACCAAATGTTTGACTTCTCAACTATGTGTTATCATTATTATCATGTAGTTGAATGTATCGTTTAGCCATTGTTTAATCATTAGCGTTACTGATGGATTTAAAACATTAGGCATATCAATGAAGTTTATAGAAGCATTGGTTCAGACATTAAGGCACAGTGGAATGTTCACGTCGTCGTGCACCTAGCTTCTGACGTTTCCCATGTAGGTTTATGTGAAATAAAATATTTTGATTTTTTGATATTGTTCGTCGTCAATTGGTGAACTTCATCTTTCTTGAATTAAATCTTCTCTTCATTACTTTTCTTTCACGTTTAAACGAGGAATATTTTTATTTCTATATACTCTACAGCTCGACACCAATGACAACCCCATTTTTATGTCCACTCACTTTCCATTCCATGGTTGCCTGGAAGACATCGCAGAATTGTATGTTTGTAGTGTAATTTTTTTTTTCGCTATTTATTTTTTGGTGTACATTAAAATATATATAAATACAATATTCTTATAGCCTTTTTTTTTTTTGTGGATGGGATATCATCAAATGACTTCTCCCGCTCTGGGCAGAGCGGAAGGGCGTGTCAGACTTTTACCGACTAAAACCCACCCGTGTTCCTTCAGTTGCCCGTGCCAGGGCCACGGTATCTCTTTCGAACTACCCGCGACCCCGGCCGCATATTCTTGAAGCCTCGGTTGTTCCTACGTTTTTCAGAATTGTTAACTATTATATTTGGAGCAATCTCTTTGCCAATCACTGATTGTACTAAAATCTGATGTGTAACATCGAAGATAATGTAAACATAATCAGTAGCCCTATGGAATTTATCCACAAAAGTATCGCATTTTTACAGTCGTAAGTAATAGTCACAATGGACGATATAATTTACATTAATTCTTTAATCTGTTGATAAGAACAGGTAATTTTTATCGATATAGTCAAGGCACGAATATTGAGAAACGGCCAATTTTTTAATTACCATGCGTAGTTTGAAAGATAACATACTTACTAGTATTTACGATACTTCCATGCTTGCGATCAGTAATATGATTGATAGAGATTATAATTTGCTTAATAATATATTAGTACGTTTGGAATATTTCTGTTGATAGTATTTTGGCAATAGGCTCGCCCCCTATTACATGGGACTTAAAGGGATACAACGATAATATTTTTTTTAAAATCCTATATAATAATTCCTTGTTTTTTTTTTTGTATTTGACTATATTGTCTACTGTTGTACTAAAACCGAAACATGGTTACTTGCTTGACATTTTTTCGATAGAAAGAATTCCAAAGTTACACCGTCTATTTTCTGTTTTATACGTAATCAGTTCCTTATTGTGCAGTAAAATTTGCTTTAAATCGAAGGTATTTAAATATGTTAAGAACCGTAAGGGCGGGTTACTTTGACTCTAAGGCATAACTTTGGCCCAAATCGAGACAACTGTATAAACTGCCCGAAGTGTCACGACCACACAACCGAACGTCGTATGTCCTTCGGTAACTATTAGATGGTGATATAGACGCGTACATGCGGAACCTTGTGTGGATTTAATGACAGTAAACATCTGTCTCGATTTGGGCTAAAGTTATGCCCTAGCTAGAGTCAAAGTAACCCGCACTTACTGAATTTACTAAGTTAAAAATTGATTTAACTGTAGCGTGTGAGAGTCTTCTATCTCTCTCGCGTCAAACTAGACAGCCATAACGCCATTTCACTTACACACCGAGCTAAATCACGCTTCGATATATCATTTTAAACATAACTGATGAAATGTGGGTATACGATATGCTTCTCTGTCTAACGCTTCGGGGGATAGGTGCAGTTGTTTTGATGTTATGTTGGTATATTTCTATCTTTTATCTCAACATAAATTAAACAAGTAGGTACTTACGTAATTGCTGTTTGTTATTTTGTTGTCTCTTGTAATGAACTTGGTGTTGGGGTGTTATTATGTTTAACGTTATCAGTTTTGGCTAGCTAATCTTAATCAAATTACAATTAGCAGTTTTTTTACGACGTTTATCAAATATTTTGTTGCTGTTGTAATTGTGTGTTAAACAATTATTTTTAAACGGAATAATATTAAACTTTGTTCCATTTATACAGGGTGTACCAGAAAGATGTGGCCCTTAACAACTTTCTCCATGGTACCAACATCGTAATTGCGAAAAAATAATCAGCCGTCCTATACATTTGTGTCGAGTACATATTGAAGTTTTGTATGGGACAGTGTTGATAATTTTTTCGCGATTACGATTTTTGTACCACAACACCACCTTTCTGGTACACCCTGTACTTACGTCGCTGATTGCTTATAGAGCTTGTTTAAGGGGTATCCCCCGTAAATGAGCTCTATAAGCAATTAGCAACGTAAGAACATAAAATACAGGGTGTACGCTAAGGTAACCCACGAAATTAAAATTTTCTTACGTTTTTTGCAATTTGCAGATCAGAGTCAGGTTGTATGTTGATTAAAATATGATTCGCGGTCGTAACTAACATGGCTTTACAGAATTATAATCATTAGAATTAGCAATACAACTCCTTAACTTAGAATTGGCCTCAAATCTCATGGTTTCATGAAATAGTCATTCAATAGGGTAATATGAACTTAGAGAGTTGTATTGAAGATTTTTATAATTATAATTCTATAAATAAATATTTGATACGGCCGCCAATCATATTTAGATCAACATACAACTGTAAATTGCAAAAAAAAAAAACTTAAGAAATTTTGTATTTCGCGGGCTGCCCTGGCGCATGATGTGCCCCACTTTTAAGTTTGTATATGTCTTACGCTCCGGTAAACCGGTAGTCGGGCGCGTCAGGTCAGGTCAGCTTAGACGAACTCTACAAACAAATTGTGGATTCTATACACAGTACATTATGAACTGTATGCTATCATAGGGAAAACCACACCTTACATATATGGTTAAGTGGCCATGGCATTCTTGTATCTCTGCTTAAATTAAATGTAAACAGGGAAAAAATAAGCAACCACTCACTTTTGATTTTTTTATTTAGGTACACATGGCTACATATCAAGCTATACCTATATTTCCAGTATAAGCTGATCACGCATTGTATAGGATCTCCGTACAATGTGAGGTCGGCTTAGCTTGATATGTAACCGTGTGTACTTAATTTTTAAATTAACAGGCCTATTATATTTCGACCGTGATTTTTGCTTTAAATGGACAATCTGAATTACTATAGTTGCATTTATAATTTACCTACTAGCTTTTGCTCGAAGCTTCGCCCTCGTGAAGGTCGGAGATTATCTCACGGGAACGTAATATTGGGATAAAGGTATCCTATGTCCTAATCCTGGTAATGGTCTACCCATGTGCCAAATTTCATTCAACTACTTTCAGCCGTTTTAGCGTGTTACCGTAACATTACAAACAAACTCACTTTGGCACTTATAATATTTGTTAGGACTAGCTTTTGCCCGAGGGGCTCGTGGCTAAGTAATAAAAGCCGCACGGGTCGATCGATCGATAAGCTACGCTTGCCGCGGTTGGTCCATAGATGTGGTGACCATCTTTACATACCGAGACTCCTCCGTGCCTCGGAAAGCACGTTAAGCGGTTGGTCCTGGCTGTCATTCTTGGATCTTTGACAGTTATTACGGGTCGTCAGAAGCCCGAAAGGCTGACAACCAGTCTTACCAAGGGGTATCGTGTTACCCAGTAACTGGGTTGTGGAGGTCAGATAGGCAGTCGCTCCATGTAAAATACTAGTATTCAGCTGCATCCGGTTAGACTGGAAGCCGTCCCCAACATAGTTGGGAAAAGACTAGGCAGATTGATTTTGGTCTACCCATGCGCCAAATTTCATCCAAATCCGTTCAGCCGCTTTAGCGTGAAAACGTAACAAAGAAACAAACTCACTTTCGCATTTATAAAGCATCATTAACAGCATCAGCTCGTAGCATCAGTTTCCCGTTTTGCTGAAGCAATGTATCATTACAAATTCTTAGTAAGTAGTTATATACTGACAAAGGTATTAAGGTACGGTAGTCGTCATAGTTTCAGCGATAAATGAAATGCGTTTGTAGGCCAAGGCTGCAGTTTCTTGTTGCCGGTTGACATGGCCCTGTGAGGTTACCACTCTTTGTATCTTGCCTTTTGTTTTGTTAGACATAATATTTTTGTTATATGCTTACATCTTTTCGAAAGATTCAATTTTGAGTACCTAACATGACGTACCTATGCGTAACCGCGTGATGTTTCGCTGATGTTCCGCTGATCACCATGCAAGTCAGTTGAATTGAACGACTGCGATTTCGCGGTGATGTGCTAAGACCCTGAATGTGTGTAGCTATAAGAGTAGGTGTAGACCGAGGAAACGATGGATGGACTGCCTGAAAGATGATATGGCTAGATAGGGTGTGACTACTGAGATGACGCCTAATAGAGGTCATCATTCTCATCCCAAGAAAAGAAGAAGAAAAGAAAGAAGAAGAAGAAGTCACCCCAATCTATTTGGGGTCGGCGCAACATGTCCTTTTTTTCCATACTTCTCTATTATTCGTCATCTCGGTAGTCACCCCCTTTCTAGTCATGTCATCTTTCACACAATCCATCCATCGTTTCTTTGGTCTTCCCCTAATCTTATAGCTAGAAGTATAGAAGAAAAAGACAATGTTGACCCGACTCCACATAAATTAGGATAAGAGCAGGAGAATGATGATGGTGATGATGAACTTCAGGATGGGCAGGTGTTTCGAGTTTTCTGTCATCAACATTTTTTTACTGTTCGTATGTCATGATTTCAGAAACAAGGCGAGTAGTGCTGCCAATTAGCGCCATCATTGAGAAAACAAATCATAAGTCTGGAGATATGGAACATTTTGAAATTTCCTATGCTCACATTTTTAGTCAGATGAGGTACCTACTTAGATTTTTTTACATAAAAAAAAAAACAACACTAAACCGCCTAGGTTCGAAGCCTTAGCAGTTAACGGCAAAAATTGCCGTTTTTGGCGAATTCTACCTCATCTGACTAAAACAGAGAGAATTGGAAATTTCAAAATGTTCCATATCTCCTGACTTGTGATTTTTTCTCAGTGGTGGCGCTAGTTGGCAGCACTGCTCGCCTTAAGTACTTGCTGGAATAATATTTTAAATTACGGAAAAATGTTCAATGTTTTTGGAGATTGCAGAAAGGAAGGTAAACAGGTAGCGTTATAGGTAATGACTACCTATTCAGAGAAATGGATGACATTTCACTTTAATTGTTGATCTCGACCTTTGGAAGAGTCAGGAAGAGGAAAATATTAAATTAAGGAAATGGCAAATACTTTATTTTTAATTACGAAGACATTAACCAGTAGACCAATCAATAAAGAATTTAATATAATATAGTTTTTTTTAGTTCGGACAACCCCAGCACAGATAAAAAAAAATTGTTTGTGTATCGGCACAGATAATATAATACTACGGTATCGGCAAACAACTGCCCTTCTGGACCTACAGTAACTAATTGTTGATGAATCATGGCATCATAATGCGTAATTTAGTTTAATTATTTAAAACATTTTATTTTATTTATTCCTGACGATGACGCGTCACACGTGGTAGATTTTTGTGATCCAAGGATTGGTCTGCATTTTCTTCCACTCGAATTAGATTTCCATATCATTATTATGTCTATTTAAGTAAATGATTAGTTTTATTCCGTAAGTAGGTATCTATTAATAGATCAGCTGGCTTGTTGTGGCTATCTAATTGACATGTTTTTATGTGACCTCGATGGCTCTTAACGCGTAGGTCATTACTGGCTCCATCTAATTAAAGTAATTTATATTGAAGAGGTAAATGTGGCCGAGGACCATGTTTCTTCGTAGCGCTTGTTCACTCTGAAATGACACGTCCCACTCATTGATACATCATTGGCGTGACATATACAAAAAGTAGTGGGGACTACTTTTTGTATATGTCACCCACGAACTGGAAAAAAAAGAAGGACTGAGCGCCACGCATATCGAAAGTGAAGCGCAGTAAGTATGCCGGGACCATTTGTACAAACACGCCTCACGCACACATTTACATCATAGTATGCCGACCGACCGCCATTACGTGACATGACGGCGTCTTTGTCAAATCACGCTCTCATCGATCGGTACGGTGCTTCACTTTCGATACGCGTGGCGCGGAGTCCTTCTTTTTTTTCTAGTCCGTGATGCCACCGTTTAATTATGAACTTCGATAGTTTAATAATGTAACTCGTGAAATTGTAAACTGTCGATAAATTGTGACTGTGCCGTAATGCTTACAATGCAATATAACGTATTCATTTTCGATAGTTTGTAATGTATCCATGTCAAACCGTCAAATTGTGAACGTACCCTGCACTTGCCGACAGGGTACACTATCTTTTATTTTTTTGCGTGATGGTGTTGTTTATTTGTTGGTCCCAAAAAATTTGCTGTATATAGTCTTCTAACAATTTGATTACACTTTGAATTCTTTCACCTGTTCATTCCAACTTTTTTACTATTTTCATTATGCCCACTGTAATACTTTTGTAATTCTGTGGTAAATTGTTCTAGATCAACAATAATTGGCATTTCAGCATATTGTAGAAGACCATTTTCAATATCCTACATGGTAGTAAATTGGATATTTATAGCTTCACAAACAAAAAATTATTAAAACGAAAATTAGTTATTTATTATCGCTGAAACTTCACTTTTGTTTGTTTAATCGTAGTTCACTATTATATTATTATATAATAGTTTTACTTTTAGTTATTTCCAACACGAAAAATATTGAAGACCTTAAAGATTTATCTGTTTGTTTATATTCGGAGACTAACTTTCTGATGGTACTAGCACTACCTATATCCAGAAGTATCGTTTACTAGCACTTCCAGCGCGGCTTAGCCCGCGTGGATGTCGGAAAATATCCCATGGGAACGAAAATCCTTCCTTATTCCTTATCAACATTATAAAGGGAACCTACTGTGTAAAATTTCAGCTTTCTAGGTCCAATAGTTTGGGCTGGACGTTGATGTGTCAGTCTGTCAGTCAGGACTTTTCTTTTTATATTAAGAAGAATGCTTTATTTATACTTGCTAATGTCAATTGTAAACTTCAAAGACTTACGACAGAACAATAACGACGAAGAATAGAAACAATGAATGAATAAGTTATTGTCTTTGTGAGGCGAGAATCACACAGTAATTGATAGTAAAAATAGCTTGTATCACTTTACTAGGCAAAAAGTATCAAAGGCCGGCAAGTACAAAAAACCGGCCAAGTGCGTGTCGGAACACGCACGACGAAAGGTTCCGTAGTTGGGTTAAAAACAAACTTAACATTGTAGTTGAAAAACATGTTCTCCCATACATAGATATACGTTATGATCAATTTTCTAACTGCAAATTTTAATGTAAGTTTATAATCGCAAAAAAACATTTTTTATTTGATAAAACTACAAATTAACTATTTTCGGACTTTTCCTTTACTTGTGCTGTTAAAACTTGTTTCTTGCCAAATTTTATGATTCTAGGTAAACGAGAAGTACCCTATAGGTTTTGATTTAATAGGTCTTTACCTATGAAATTGCCGTTTTGTATGAAAAAATTTAAACGAATTTTTTTCATGCATTTTTTATTTGTATTAATCAAAGTAATCACCCATGCAATCAATGCATCTTTGCCAACGCAGTGGCAGTTTATTGATGCCCTTCTTAAAGAAATCAGCTGGACGGGAGGCAACAAATTCTTCAAAGGCATTTTGTACTGCCTCTCGGGTATTGAATTTTTTTCCCGCCAAGAAGTTATCCAAATTCTGGAAAACGTAGTAGTCTGTAGGCGCAAGGTCTGGTGAGTAGGGCGGATGACGGAGAGCTTCCAACCCCAGTTCTTGCAACTTGGAGACCGTCTGCTATGCAGTATGAGGTCGCGCGTTGTCGTGCAGGAGCAGCGGCGACGAGCGATTGACCAATGCTGGTTGGAGATGTGCCAGCTTCTCCATCATTGTGTTCAGTTCTTCACAGTACACATCTGAAGTAATGCTCACCCCGTTTGGTAAGAAGCTGTGATGAATCACACCGGCGCTAGACCACCAAACAGTGACCATCACTTTTGTAGGGATAAGTTTTCGTTTAGGGCATTGTTTAGGTGCTGAACCAGGATCCAACCAACTTGCTGAGCGCTTGCGGTTATCAAACAGAATCCATTTTTCATCGCAGGTAACAATGCGGTTCAAAATTCCTTCATTTGTGTGTCTGTTGAGCAGTGCAAGGCACGTCTCGACGCGTACTTCGCGCTGGCGATCATTGAGTTCGTGGGGCACCCATTTGTCAAGCTGTTTAACCTTGCCAATTTGACGCAAATGGACCAATATTGTTTTGACGCTAACGTCGAAAGCTGCTGCTAATTCAGCCGTAGATTGTGTATCATCAGCTTCCACAATCGCCTTTAATTCGTCATTGTCGACCAAAGTCTTCGGACGACCGCGAGGTTCATTTTTCAGGTCGAAATTTCCAGAAGGGAAGCGAGCAAACTAATAACAAGTGGTGCGTTGGTTTGTAGTGTTAGCTCCGTAAACGTCGTTGATGTTGCGTGCCGCTTGTGCCGCGTTGCTGCCACGACGGTACTCATATTCCATAATTACTTGAGTTTTTAACGTATCCATGATGACGAAAAAGATTGAAATGCGATGAAAATGTAACACTAATCAATAAACAAATGACTACTTTTGAAAAAAAAATCCATGTTTTTAAAATAAAATTAATTTGAAATTAGAATTCTTAGGCAAACAAAAATTATTTTGATTTGAAATGGCCAGTACTGCAGAACGGCAATTTCATAGGTAAAGACCTAATATTTGCGAGTATCAAAATATGTCGCATATATGGCCGTATTTTTTTATTGTGTTGACGTAGGTATACGCAATAAAAAAAATGCGGCCATTGCTTGCTGACAAACAGACGGACAGCGAAGTGATCCTAAAAGGGTTCCGCTTTTCCCTTTTGAGGTATGGAACCCTAAAAATGATGTCTTCAGCTATTTCTTGCAGTGTAATTAAAATTGATGGCGTTGTATGCAACTAATGATAAAGTGTAACGTGTTATAAGTGTACGTTTGACCCTTGTATTTACTGCCATGTTATTGTAGTCGGCGATTACGACACTAATCAAGATGCAAAAGTAAAACTCTTTTATAGAGGTTGCTTAGTTTACTGCAGTGTTGCCGTTAGGACCATCTAGTTTGTGTTTACATCAAAGAAAAAAGTTGCTAGTTTTGTAACTAAATTACTTTCGAAATTCCGCTAAAAGTGGCTAAAGAATTTTTGGCTTACTTTAGCCTAATAATATTGTTAATATAATTTTAATATATAGAGATGGGCATAAGTGGATTTAATAAAACAGTATTTAATAGTGTTGTTACAAAAATATTAAAAACTGGTTACAAGTTTATAGCTAAAAACATTAAAATTACTGTTTTTTAGTAAAAAATTAAAAATCAATTTGAAAGTTTACAATGTCATCTGGAAATTCTGGAATCTCTTCGTTAATGGATGGTGTTATGGATGGTATTTCAGTTGGTTTGACCGTTTTTGTGACTTTTGTTAAAACTTCAGGTGGCAAAACAGTAATAAAAGTAGGTATGTAGTAATAATCTAAAAAGTAGCCAGAAGTAGCTAGATACATTTTGGTGGCTAAAACAGATTATTTTTTTGGCTTTAACCGTCGAAAATCCGCTAGATCTAGCCACAAAGTGGCTAAAACGGCAACACTGGTTTACTGATGATAAATACTGATGGTTTACTGATATAAGTATAGCAGGTAAATATAGCAATAGTTGAGGAAGTTATAAAAATTGCAATGAAATTCTCAGTTTGCGAAAAACCTATGTGTACGTTCTTACCTATAGTTTTTGTTTATAAAGTAGTACTCGTAGAAGAAGTATACCTACAGGAAAAGTTTGCGCAAATTTTCATAGGCTGCTGTGGTCTTAAAATAACATGGTAAATCTATCAATATTGTGAGTACAAACTTACATTTACAGTTGGAATGTATGGGAGAACATGTTTTTCAACTACAATGTTAAGTTAGTTCTTAGTTTATTCATCCCAACTACGGAACCCTTCATTGTGCGTGGTCCGACACGCACTTGGCCGGTTTTTAGGGTTCCGTACCTCAAAAGGAAAAAACGGAACCCTTATAGGATCACTCGTGTGTCTGTCTGTCTGTTTTTTATTATCTGACTGACGCACTAAATAGATTTTTTTTTTATCCAGGCATCATCTCTATTAGAATAACAAGGAATGTAGCAATGCATTCGATAGTGTACAATGTAAAACCCGTATGGGAAGTGGACTTTGAAAAACATGACTAATGTTGGATGTTACAAACAAAGGACTTATCTTTCGTGGCGTATGTAAAACCGTCAATTAATATTCAAGTTACATACAAATCTGAACTTTTGAGGCGTTGAACAGAATCTAATTCAAATGAACAGTTTGTATAGCAAATAGGAAGGAGGAAGTCAAGTGTTTGCACGTGGTTATCTTATAGTAAAAGCTATAAAACTTATTTGAAAAGTCGCCCTGTCTTTTTTTATTGACTTTAATTTTGGAAGTGTGATCTCGTTGAAACTGTATCCCATTCATACAGTTTCAACGAGATCACACTTCCAAAATTAATATTAATATTTAATTACCTACCTATTATACTTTATTACAACTGGGTTCAATATACCGGTCTTTGAATATTTATTGCGTATTTTGGGTGTCGCTAGAAGCATATACTTACAACATTAGTTTTAGTATAAGCGAAATCCGAAACACGTGTCTAGTATTTTTATGTAAAGAATCTATGTACAAAATTTCAAAACTGTATCATGAAAAATCACAAACTTATAAAGCTTGTTATGTTACCTGGTTATCACCACGCGGCGCCCGCTGTGCGCCCGTGCCTAGGTAGACTTAGACCTGCCGTGAATTGTGTTCGTCGCTCGGTGTCCATATTGTAACCTTTTTTAAAGATTTTTGGGGCAAAATATAACACGGTATAAAAGTTATTGGAATCTATTCAGTTATTTATTCTGAACAAACTATATTCAGGTTTCGAATATGTACTAAAAATAATGTTGTATAGAAGAGGCATTTACAACATTTTGCTTGCATGAACATAGAAGTAAGATTCTGTACGTCCAACTCCAAATATGGGTTGAATATGTTAAACATCGTTAGGAAGTCTTAGGAAATGCATAAGTCTGTCCTTTTTCAGAAAATGTCCAATAACATAGCTACAGAGACCATATAAAAATTTTACTTAGAATAAAAATAATAAAAACATTATATCTAAGCGGATCTGAGAAGATGCAAGCTGGTAGATATTAATTTCTATACTGCGCACGCGCAAGGTGTAAGTGACACTCGAGACATCGGGCGAGGAAAACCGGTTGCTTTAATGGTATTAGTAAGCGTTTACCTAGCTACCACAGTGTTCCTTGCAGTTGCAATATTTCAAGGCAAGTACAATAGTATTCGTTAAAAACAGAGTCATAAATCCCTTTCAATTTCATTACGTCTGCTGTCATTAATCAAATGTACAAATTGTTTTGTGCTTTATGGCATCCAACAACAATGTTGCATACTAAGTAATTTGAAACGGTCTTTGAACTTAAAGAAACGTAATCAAGTGGTCATCGTACTTACTTTTATTTTCTCTTTTTAAAATCATTGACATGAGAAAGTTGCCAATTTGACAGACTTGGATCACCTTTGTTGTAAATTCTTTCGAAACCATTAACAAAATATGGTGTGATTGGTAAGCCGGCAAGAACAATTGACGGGAAATGCTATTCAAGTAATCCATTTGACTTTAAAATTAGGTTCATTGTCATGGACATGTTGTTTGTTCAGCAGGACATAGGTTTTTTAAACGATCTAGCTAGAGTTCAATATTTACGTTGCCTTACTCGCCATCATTTGCATCATCCTACTATTATTTCTAGTAAGAATCCCAATCCATGTGCCAAGCCTGGTGGTAAGAAGTAGTATTGTCGTAATTGCAACGGTCTATGATAAATATGTCGCAGCCAACTGGTTTAATTAGCCGTTTAGTTAACAGCCTAGCATTTGGAAGTAGTGCTCGCCGGTTGTTATCGCGGAATAGCTCGCTTCGCTTGCTCGACTCGCACGCGGTTGGTCACAGTTCTAATCTAACCTAACCGACTTGGTCGGAGTGCCCTGGCTTAGTTACTGCGACCAATTCGGCTCGCGTGTGGTTGGTCACAGTTCCAACCTAACCTATAATTGAATATCATTCAGGCCACTAGTTGAACGGCCGTCTTAGCTGCGACAAATCCATCTTCAACTTTGGACGGTTTGTCATAAAATCCGGAAAAACTTATCTTAACTAATAATAATTGTTTACTTGCAAAAACTCACAACTTCGGATTAAGCAACAATTGAGGAAGGCAAATCTATTTCTGAGTTCTGACATTTAAGTTAAACAAAACAAGTCAGACATCATGAATATTTTCCTATGTTACTATATGTATATTATATATACGCCATTTTTTTTTGCACTGTCGGGTCTGTGAACTGTATAAAAACACGACCTCTAACCAACAGCATATTTATTAACTGAATGCTCTGTAATTACTTGAATTTTGAAGGCTGTTGCTTAATCATTTAATTTGAAATAGCTGACGAAAATTCTCAAGAATAAAATTCAAAAATTAAAGCTAATTTATTCAAGGCTATGGATAGATCCAATCTTTCCAAAATCTTGATCCATGTTTTCGGCCGGTGTTATAAATAACAATAAGACATCAGTAATTAGTAAGGATATCCAATATCCTCTAGTTTCCTGAAAACGACGACGTTCTTAGTCATCATTAGCATAATATTGGAGATCATTGATGAAGTTAGTTCTGGAGACAGTATTCAAATGTTTATTTGCTTTCCATAATGTTGCAATGGCTTAAAGCTAAGCTAGGATAAAGTGGTTAAAACTAAGTTTAGATAGGTAGAATATTTCGATTCTTCTCCAAACTTTTTGACTAACAAACCTTTTCCTTCTCCTAGATGTGAAGACGATCCTCAAGTCGGTCTCCGGCCGACTACGGTCCGGCGAGCTGACTGCCATCATGGGACCCTCTGGCGCCGGAAAATCCACACTACTCAACATTCTCACAGGATACAAGTAAGTGAAGAATTCTATTGTAGTCCTGCCAATATTATACCAGATCTAGAGACTAAGCTGGCACGGTGCGACGCGATGGCATGTCTTCATTTTGTTTATGCTGATAACTCGTTTTGTAAGTTCCGTAGAATTGTGCATAAAGCCTCCACCTTTTACTGGTTTGAGGTGGTTTTACAAGGTGCCATATTATAATGTATATGTCGCACTAAGATGGCTGCAGCCGTGATTTAGTTATATCCGGGATATAGCTATATACCGTAATAAAGTTATATGAAAACGGTTCATAACTGTCGGAGTGCCTTAATTTTGTTACTGCGACCAATTTCGACGTAGCGCTCATCGGCCGCTGCCGCGACGTCGCTCGCTACGCTCGCTCGGCTCGCGCGTAGTTGGTCACAGTTCTAACATAACCTAAACTAACCTATTTGGTCGGAGTGCCCTAATAGTTATATTACTATTTCGTGCTCGTATCATAGTTGGTACTTGGTCGACCGAGCTCTGCTCGGGTGAAAATAGAGAAAACGAATTTTCCCAGATATGCTATAGCCAGGTATGTTAGCTAGATCCATTTTTCGCCCCCCCAGTAAACCTCTATTTTGCAACTTCGGGAACGTAATTACAAATATATAAACAAATATTGCTGATTTAATCGAATAGGATAGGATAGTAATAAGGAGTAAAAGATTGATTAAGAAAAAATGCAGAGGTCATAAGAATTTTGGACTTAACGATGTTTTCGGGCATACATGTAACAAATATGTATAGATTGGATCCGCAGGAAATACCTGATAAAGTATGTCAAGAGTAGTAAATGCAAATCGCATAAATATTGTGTCAAATTGGTAAACACAGATAGTAGATGTTTCTAATTGATTTCGATGCTCATTTTACGACGGAATCCGATTACAAAATGGTGGAATGCTCGTGAAATTAAGATTTGAATTGACAATTATGTAGAGAACAATATGCTGTTTGTTGCAAAAGTCAAGAAATAAATAGTTTTGATATTAGTTAATACCTAAGTGTTGAAAGTAAAATAATGCAAATGCAAATATTACTAAAATCAATACTAATGAACGCTGATTTTTGCCCTGTTCCTCTAGTCAAGGCTTGACCCAAGCTTTAAATGCTAAAATCTTTTCCGTATGTTTAATTTTAGGACCAAAAACATAAACTTTGTGCTTCACTTCTTGGTTTGACCCTACATGACTTGCATTTTTAGGGTTCCGTACCTCAAAAGGAAAAAAACGGAATCCTTATAGGATCACTCGTGTGTCTGCCTGTCTGTCCGTTTGTCACAGCCAATTTGCTGCTCCGAATCGAATGGATCGATTAAGTTGAAATTTGGTACACATATGAATTTTTGTGACCCAAACACGGACAGGTAAAGTAAATAAATGAATTTTGAATATGGAGGTCACTTTTGGGGGGCAAATAAGAAAATTAAAAAAAAAGTTATGCAAACTACACCATGTGGCATGTGGCTTACTATGAGGGTTTCAAATATATTTTTTTTATAATTTTAAAATAAATTGCTTTAAAGTTAAGAAACTACTGAGCCTAAAATTTTGAATAAAATACAGAAAATATATCTTTACCTGTAGATTACAGGAAAACCTATAAGAAGTCTGTGATCTTAAAATAACATGGTAAATCTATCAATATTGTGAGTACAAACTTACATTTACAGTTGGAATGTATGGGAGAACATGTTTTTCAACTACAATATTAAGTTTGTTCTTAAGATAAATTCATCCCAACTACGGAACCCTTCATTGTGCGTGGTCCTACGCGCAATTGGCCGGTTTTTTTTTCGGTTAGGATGAATGAAATTTCCGCACCACAATACTCTAGCTTTATTGGTAGTAGGCGTTTGACGCGACCTGACCAACCCACTTCAGACACCAGTTGTACTAGAAGCAATACCACAATGTTAAACTCATCATGTATGTGTTACACAACTTCCCAACTTACGTCATTTGTACTAAATAAGTTTGTACTTACTACATGAGTAAGTATTATGTACATTTGTGATCTTCTAGTGTCATCGTTTCTAGGATAGTACGAGTAAGTTGGTAACTTACGACATACGTTATGCAATTTGAACGCTGCAAACTGTGTCTTGTCATATTCATAAGATTGATACTTGAATTTATATTAATATTTATTATTAAAAAATAGGACTGCGGGGTGATTGCGTAACACACTAACAGTAGGAATGGGTTTCATTTTGACAGTTCAACAACATTCATTGCGTTATTTATTAACGTTGTTGAGAAGACAAACATTACGAACATGTGAAGCAATGGATTAGCAATATGCTTCAAAATCATTCAGATTCTGATGAGTGTGTTACGCAATTAAGGTGCTGGTTTTACCTTGACGGTCTTACCAAGGAACGTTATTTTCTGGAATGCAATGAATGGTCATAATATTTACCTTCTCTTAGACGACGTACGCACGGGCGTAAAAATATCGCGGCGGGATTTTATCGCGCACTGGATTTTCAACTCTCGTTGTTGAGCCGAGCGTTGAGAATCCAACTTAACAACAACAGAGTGCATTCTAGCGCATCGGAAAAAACACTGTTGGATTTTCAACTCCCGGAGCTAAGCAGTGCGTTGAAAATCCAGTGCGCGAAATAAAATCGCTGCGATATTTTTACGTCCGTGCGAACGTCGACTTAGTGTCTACGTGACCTAACTAGAGGATATCGTGAAATGAAATGAAATGAAATTGTTTTACTGTAAATAGGATAATCGGAATCACACATAAAAGAAAAAAACCGGCCAAGTGCGTGTCGGACCACGCACAGTGAATGGTTCCGAAGTTGAAAAGAATTTATCCCAAAAACGAACTTAACATTGTAGTTGAAAAACATTTTGTCCCATATATTGCTATACGTCACGGTCAATTCTCCAACTGCAAGTTTGTAATCCCAATAAAAATTTTCGCACTTTTTCCTTTACTGGTGCTGTGAGACCTTGCTTCTTGTCATGATTCTAGGTCTACCATATACCCTATATTAATTTCAACTTTATACTTCCACGCGTTCCTGAGAAAAAGGGTCTTGACAGAAGGACAACAAAGTGATCCTATAAGAGTTCCGTTTTTCCTTTTGAGGTACGGAACCACCACCAGTCCTCCAGTCCACCTTTCCTATCGGACTACCCCTGAGAGGAATGGCGAAACGAACTCAAGAGTGTATTTATTCATCTTTCTCAAGACTCATGTGGCTATTGGTTACCTACCTACTCGTATTATATTCAATTGTTTACTATTCACTCAATGTCTGTAAATTCGCATTTTGTGTTTTTATTGATTTGGTGTTGTCGAGGTATTAATAATCTTTTATAACAGACGTGTTCACGTTTTTCTATCCTATATTATACTTAAATCATAGACGTATAAAAAATGGCGGACAGATAAACAAAAAACAAAAAAGAACAAAAAAGTGTGTCTATCGGAGTCAGCCAGCTCGCTGCACCTACAGGCGGCACGCACACATTCACACATCAGTCAACCATTCGTAATATGGTAAGGTATATATAAACGTAAAAATACAGCATGTCTTGTGAAATGTGTGCGTGCCTGTAGGTATAGCGAGCTGGCTGACACCGATAGACACAGTTTTTTGTTAGCGAGAATCTGTCCGCCTTTTTTATACGTATGTGAAAGTTTGTGAAGATGTTTGGATGTTTGTTACTCAATCACGTTAAAACGGCTGAACGGATTTGGACGAAATTTGGCACACAGATAGTTTATAACTTGGATTAACACATAGGATACTTTTTATCCTGGTAGTAGGTTCCCGTGGGATAATTTCCGACATCCACGCGGGCGAAGCCGCGGGCAACTGCTAGTTACTAAATAAATCCATCGAAGCCTTGTTGATATCAAATAAATTTTGTAACCTACAGCGGTTAAATTATACTGGTTGACAACACACGTTTTGCTACTATCGTGTACATCAAGTAGATACGTCATTTTGTATCTGGTGACATTGCGATGTTGCTTCAATGTCACAACTAGATGGTCAAAGGGCTGATAAACAAACAGTTTTGATGCGGAAGTCAAGTTTTTTATCATTTTGGTTGGTAGAAAAGTTTTATTGTACGATATTAATGGTCACTATCACTATACAGAGTCAAATTAAATTAGTTAGTAAAACTCGGCAGAAGTGATGGGTATCGAAACCTACATAAACATGATTAAACAAAAAATAAATTAGATGAACTTGTTTTTGTGGTGTTGAAAAATCAGTTTACAAAAATATTTTTTTTCCTTCACTGGACTTTAGGACCCAAAGCAGTTATTGTTTATACAAGGTCAAATTAAATTAGCTGGTGGAACTCCGCAGACGTGATCGGTTTCGATATCTAAACACAATAAAACAAAAGAAAACCAGGTTTTCTCAACTCATACTTCAAGTAGCTAGGTAATGTAAGGTATACATCACTACAAGTGAAAAAAAAATCATCAAATAATAGGTCTTTACCTATGAAATTGCCGTTTTGTATGAAAAAATTTAAACGATTTTTTTTCATGCATTTTTTATTTGTATTAATCGAAGTAATCACCCATGCAATCAATGCATCTTTGCCAACGCAGTGACAGTTTATTGATGCCCTTCTTAAAGAAATCAGCTGGACGGGAGGCAACAAATTCTTCAAAGGCATTTTATACTGCCTCTCGGGTATTGATTTTTTTTCCCGCCAAGAAGTTATCCAAATTCTGGAAAAAGTAGTAGTATGTAGGCGTAAGGTCTGGTGAGTAGGGCGGATGACGGAGAGCTTCCAACCCCAGTTCTTGCAACTTGGAGACCGTCTGCTGTGCAGTATGAGGTCGCGCATTGTCGTGCAGGAGCAGCGGAGACGAGCGATTGACCAAGCTTTTTTACCTTGCCAATTTGACGCAAATGGACCAATATTGTTTTGACGCTAACGTCGAAAGCTGCTGCTAATTCAGCCGTAGATTGTGTATCACCAGCTTCCACAATCGCCTTTAATTCGTCATTGTCGACCAAAGTCTTCGGACGACCGCGAGGTTCATTTTTCAGGTCGAAATTTCCAGAACGGAAGCGAGCAAACCAATAACAAGTGGTGCGTTGGTTTGTAGTGTTAGCTCCGTAAACGTCGTTGATGTTGCGTGCCGCTTGTGCCGCGTTGCTGCCACGACGGTACTCATATTCCATAATTACTCGAATTTTTAACGTATTCACGATGACGAAAAAGATTGAAATGCGATGAAAATGTGACACTAATCAATAAACAAATGACTACTTTTGGAAAAAAAAAAATCCAAGTTTTTAAAATAAAATTAATTTGAAATTAGAATTCTTAGCCAAACAAAAATTATTTTGATTTGAAATGACCAGTACTGCAGAACGGCAATTTCATAGGTAAAGACCTAATATTTTTATTTTATCGTGTTTAGATAATTATCGCGTCCCACCCATCACGTGTGCGGCGTTTCGCTAGTTAATTTAATTTGACCCTGTATGTCACTAATGGTATTCAGCTGCATCCGGTAAGACTGGAAGCCGACCCTGATATAGTTGGGTAAAGGCTAGGCAGATGATGATAGCCATTGGGTTCTAAGTTCAAAGTGATGGAAACATCCGTTTCCATTGTTTCTTTGGATGGACTTAGAAAGTTTGATGTCGTCATCATTATCAGACTCTTTCTTCCTCAAATCTCCATAGATGTGTCTGGCCTCAAAATTGCCATAAATTATCATACTAGGCATGGTATGGTCATCCTGCCAGGGTCGCGGGTTGTTCGAAAAATTGAAAATAAATTACTTATCATTTTCAATTGAGGTTTTTTAACTTTAAAGTTATATTATTATTATTTTTATTAGAGATTTTTTTTACTAAAAACCATGGCCCAGTTTTAGTCAGTAAAAGTCAGACACGCCCTAGTCCCGCTCCACTATGAGCAGGAGAAGTCATTTGAAGATTTCCACCCAAAAAAAAAAAAAAGTATGGTAATGGCAGCAATCTAATTCCTATAAGTGCTTATGCATGTTAATGTAAGATTGAAATGCGTATAAACAATATTTTAATTGACATTATTAAGTAATTACTTCGAGAACCCATTTATTACGAACTGTCAGTCTTAATAATTAACCTAGAAATAATGGAGTTGTTTTCTTTCAAGAAAATCTTTAGGAATTCTATGGAGATAATTATTTTCAATATTAAGTATTTAAGCAGGTAAATTATACAAGGTTCAATCAATCAACTCAGCCTATCGCAGTCCACTGCTGGACATACGCTTCTCCCAGGCTGTGCCACAACACCCTGTCCTCCACCTTCCGCATCCAGTCTGACCCAGCCACCTTCATAAGGTCGTCTATCTATGCTACATGGTTATTTGAACTATATCATCAAGCTTTTACTACTCACTCGTTGTTTTCATTAAAATTAAAATCTTTTCTTTAACATTATGAAAACATTTTCATCTTTCTTTATACAACGTGTAACGTTAAATGCGCAAAACCTCTTAAGGGGTCAGTGTACTCAACATTATGAACAACTTTTACTGTGGGACCAAACTTGAAATCGCAAAAAAAAAATCATCTGTTCAGTATGTTTTGACGAATTATGCGAACGTACTGAACAGCTGATTTTTTTCGCGTTTTCAGGTTTGGTCCCGTAGTAAAAGTTGTTCATAAAGATGAGTACAATGACCCCTTATGAGGTTTTGCTCAAATAACGTTACACGTTGTATGTACCTACTAAATTAACAATGACTCTGCCAAGGTTGTATCAAAAGATAATTTTAAGTTACATACAAAGTCAAAGAACAAAAGTTGTTTTCATGGTTAGGTACTTATACAAAATCTTGCCAGTCCTTATTTGTCACTAACTCATTTTATAATTCCATTCGGTGCGTTATCTTATTGACTATTTCACGATGTCCGAATAGCCACTACTTACCGAATAAATTCAAAAATGGAACAGAATTTGTATGAAATTATCTGCCAAGTAAGTTAATAGGAACTTAATCGTAGGTGGTGAAACAGGTCCTAAGTCACTCAAATTAAACATAATTACTTATGTCCTTCATCATAGAACATGCTGGAGGATGAAATCAACAACCTTTACAGGGTCACTCGAGCTAAGTAATAATAGCCGCACGGGTCGATCAGGTTAAGCTACGCTTGCCGAGGTTTTTTCCGTGGATGGGTGACCATCTTTGCATACCGAGACCCGTCCGTGCCGTGCCTCGGAAAGCACGTTAAGCCGTTGGTCCCGGCTTTTAGAAGTCACGGGTGGTCAGAAGCCCGAAACTGACAACCAGTCTTACCAAGGGGTATCATCATATTACCCAGTGAAACTGGGTTGTGGAGGTCAGATAGGCAGTCGCTCCATGTTAAATACTGGTATTCAGCTACATCAGGTTAGACTGGAAGCCAACTCCAACATAGTTGGGAAAAGGCTAGGCAGATGACGGTTTATTCATCCTGAAGTGATAACACAGTATTTTCCCCTTTTTTCTCGATTTTAGGAAAATTATCAATTATAAAGGTCAGTTTTGTGTTTTAACTACTTACTAAGTTTTACTTCGTCATCGTCACACATATTAGTAATCCATGGAATAAAACAAATATTGTTTTCATCATCAAACCGGATTTGTTATCAGAGCTAGTAGTTTTAAGTGGGTCGAGCGTCCGAGCGCGGCCATTTACGCAGTTTGTGTACTATTGCAAACATTTTTATGTACTAGAAAGGGAGGTATACTACTGTCTCTGTCACTGCACTGCTTATGAAACCTTCGTCTTACTCGGAGTAGTAACAATTTTAACAGTAAAAGGAATAAACCGCAAGTTCGTTGAAGAGCGAAGAATAATTTGCTATGAAAAAAGAAAAAATACTAGGCTGTTCGCTTTTGATGAGCAGGCAGTAAAATTGTAAGAAGAAAGAGTTTTTTTACACACACAAATGACATAACATCACGCCTGTAGTCCCCGAAGGTTTAGGCAAAGGCATAGGTGCCTATATTACCTACACCCACATTTAGCGGTTTCGAGAGTTTTTTCTAACATCAAAATAACTATTATACAGTATGGAATTGGCATCTTGGCAATAATTGAAAGCTCAAGGAATATTACTCCATAGAAGTATAGAAAAATTAAATAATAAATAAAAAACCGAAAATTAAAAAAGTTAAATTTTCAAACAAAATAAATATCAAAATAAATTCACTTAAAGTAAACACTCTGTTTAGACAACGTACCTTGACCCCAGGAGCGAAGAGTGGCAACGGTGCACGCGGGCGGCATGGCGGCTTTTTTGTCGGCGCCGGCACTTTGATTCGTTTGACAATGTGCGACGAAAATAAAATCCACTAAGTTCATTTGTACCGCCACGTGTTTATTTCGCGATAACTGAACTGAACTAAATACTTCAATATTACACATTGGTTCCAAAAAGAATAAACTTAAATTTTCTCATTTTCAAAGTGTCCACCACGTTTTTGAATGCACAAGTTACATCGCCGCACAATGTTATCCCGAAGCCTGCTCAGCAAATTTCGTTCAGGATCCAGAGCCATGGTTTTTAATTTGTCAAAGGCGGCGACAATACGATTGCGCAGTTCATCTTCGGTTTCGGAGACACGCGAATAAACTTATTTTTTTATAAAGCCCCATAAAAAGAAGTCGGGTGACCGAGCTGGCCACCTGCAGGGGCCATAGCGACCAATCCATTGCTCGCCGAACATGGTGTTAAGCCGCTCTCTCGCGAGGAGTACGGAATGTGGAGGAGCTCCGTCTAACTGGAACCAAACCCGCTTGTAAGCTACCACAGACAATTCCTCTAGATAATCGGTTATTGGGCCGTTAAAAAGATCCAGAAACTTGTGCATTGAGGTTTCCGTTGATAAAAACGGGGCCGATTATTTAGTCTCCGTGAATACCTGCCCACACATTAATGGAAAAGCGGTATTGATGAGCGAGTTGCGCCGTCTCTCACGATAAGTACGTAAGTAGTTAAGGCTGAATTTTGGCCGCATTCGCCATACAATAACACCATGTCTGTATACTCTGCAGCACTGTAAAAATGCTGTTGTCTTGGCATTTTGTTAAAAAGACACACGCGAACACAAAAGTCGTGTCAATTTCACCTTAAAAAATGTATACAAAAAACTTAAAAACACAATTTACACACACACAAAGTCAAATAACTAATAAACTAATAAGTGTCCATTCCACTGATAAAAAATTAAACTAACTAAGCACTAAATTTACTGGTATTTGCTATTCACGTTTTGAAGCAATGCGCGCACACACTATCCCGGAAGATTAGCGGTGAACTGACCAAGCGGAACGCAACTTCCAAGATGGCGAAAAAATATTATAATGTAGGGCAAATGGTGCAATTATCGTAATTAACGCTTATCGATAACTTTTTACACGTAATTTTTCTACCGAAACAAGGCATTAGAATACAATTATCTTTGTGTAATTTGAATATTTATTTTTAACAATTAAAAATATTAATTGGACATTAAAAATACGATTGAACAGTTTACGAAACTACCGTTAAGTTAGTGACTTCCTGAGTAATCCTGAGTATCAATCGGGTCTGTCGATCAACCGGAAGCCGGTCGGTAACTAACTATGTAACATGCGAAAACAATTCATAAATTGTTGTTGTTTACTTTTTGCATTTTATCTCTAAATCTACTTAATAATATTTAATAAGAACACACATAAACAAAAAAGCTGTTTAGCTTTAAATACTCAGGGCATAGTGGTTTTTAGAATTATGACAATAATTCTTAAAACACCATAGCACCACCTAAGTATTTAAAGCTAAACAGCTTTTTTGATTATCTATCTTTATTCCTTTTAACAAAAGCTAATAGTCGATAACAGGTGTGCTTCCCTACGTGGCGCGAGCGCACCCCGCACCCGCGCGCCCCCCGCAATATTATTTCGCTGAATCACCTTTCAAGAAAGCCGCGTGGCTCGTGCCGCTCTGTGTAAAGAAGCCGCCAAAAGACACCGCTGCCGATGTACACCCGCAGGAAATGTTGGCGCGTCCCAGTGATGGATTATGTTTGTGTAAACAAAACAAAGGTTCGACCATGGCAGGCCAAGGAAGTTGTTCAATAGGAAATTCCAAGTACTAGTATACCGAAAAAAAAACCACATTAACATTAACTTTCATAGTCAGTTTGTACTGGTCTTGTGTCTGTGAGAGGTAGTGGGCCGTACCGTTACAGTATTAATCGAATGTGGGTGTCGTCGGGCGGCGCGGTCCGCGGCTGCGTCTCCCGTACACGCTTAGTTTTGCGCACGCACTCAAACGTTGAATTATTTTTTTTTTTTACATTAAATTCCAGCCTGTCGTGCAGGTGTACCGATTTTACATTTCGGCAAATAAGTAGAATAGGTACGTAACAGCGTCGTAATAGTTTGCACTGAGTGGCAACGTCGCATTTTAAAGGGTTCATTGAATCATTGACCTAGTGATCCAATTCTACAGAGTGTTTAAATTTGATCAAAATGAAAACTCTACTTTTTGACGTAATTACTGGACCGATTTCGTTCATTTTTTGTATATCGTCAGAAAAGGCGATACCAAGTGTGTCCTAGAAATTATTGCATATAAGCGGTCCCCATACTGTATATAGTCTATGTTCTGTATTTATTTAATCCGTATTTTGATGTATTTCGGAATCATCGAAGATACCTAATGGCAAAGCTTTAAATAGATTTAAGTACTTAATTTAATTTTTAATTCTGGCAATTTAAATTCTAGTCTTCTCTTCCGATTTTTTTATAGAATTAAAACAAGTTATTAATGAAGACGGAATATTTATCTTACGTTTGACGTCATATGGCAATGATTTGGAATGTAAGTATATTTAAAAAAAGTTCAAATGAAGGACTCGGTTAACTAGCTTTTGGACCTAGTTTGGCCACTTTTGAAAGCGAGGTTTTTATTGGATCGGTAGTTTAAAATTAAATCGTATTACGAACAGAACAGAAATTATATCCACGTATGTCGTTTCGCGCGTAAAAATAAAAAAAAAAACAGGCGTTGTCTGTCAGCGTGTCGCCTCGCTCCGCCGGCCTTCGGCCTATGCTCGGTGGGTAAGTAGGACTTCTTTCAAAAAAGTTTAATTTAACAACAAATAAATTTTTAAAATTATAAACAAGAAAAAGTCCAATACACACGATAATTCAAATTATAGGTTAATAATAATTATTATTAGCATCAGTAGAAGAAGGCAATGCCATCGTTTTAAAACGAAGTTATGCTCGAGCTGACAGATTATAGGTTAATAATAATAATAATTATTAGCATCAGTAGAAGGCAATGCCATCGTTTGAAAACGAAGTTATTCTCGAGCTGACAGTTTTTCTTTCGGGATGTTTATTAATTTATCGACTGTTTTATATTTTCACATTTCTGAAGTATCAAATTCAATATTGTTATTGTACTTATTTGCTGTCATTCGTCAACAAAATGTTCGAATGCAATGCAAGACGCAGTATGTTAATGGTCAGTCACCTTTTCAAGGAATGTATTTATAAGTGCATTATAGGACATTATAATTAAAATATACAAGGTGTAACTTAAATAACGCACAACCTCTTAAGGGGTCATTGTACTTTACGTTATGAACAACTTTAACCATTGGAAGTTAAGCAAACATAAATGTAGGGAACAGCTGATGTTTTTTCGAATAATCACTGCTATTTCCTTGACTTGTTGACCCATTTGTAATCATATATCTATGTCATCTGTCTCAAATATCGTATCTATACGCAAATAGAGATACGAAATCAACCGTCAAATTCATTATTCAAACTAGGCTGAGAATCAACACTTTTCGAACGTCTAAATTACATAAATATGAGATGGTAAATATTTAGCTGAAATCGATGTAAATTAAATAATAATTTAGTGAAAAGTAAATTTTGTCATATTACAAAATTGTTGATAATATTTTTTTATTACAATTTTACGCTGGCTGGAGTGGCTGTATGAATAGTTGGTACATGGCTTGCCTGGTTTTTAAATTTTTTGACAGCAGGGAAAATTGTTTCCCAGGGACAAAAAGTACTGTTTTCATCCCTCTGATCAGGTAATTTCAAGCGTACTTTCCAAGTATGAGAAATGAAAAATAATTTACATTACGCAATACGATACGATAGTAAAAATAGATAACATATTTATATAAATGATAATATTCATCTATTTAATATAAATAAGTGTCTCATAGTCTAGTGACTGGAGTTATAACGTTTGAAAGTTCTTAGTAAAGCCAGACAGTTGACACACATACGCAGCGCAGTGCAGCAAAGAAAGTAGCTTCCATGGTAGTAGTCTGATGGCAATCATACAAGTAGAACGGATTGTATTGCTGCAATCGCCACATACTGTGTGCTTAGGTTTGCCAACTTTTTCTTATATCAAATGTAGTATTATCGAAGCTATTGTCTATAAAAATAACGTAAAAGGCTAAAAATTAAAAAAATATATTAGGTGTCTAAGTATGTTTCAATTTATTTTTTATTTTTTTAAATACAAGTAAGTACATAGTTTTTGCTAGTGTGAAACTTTATAAACAGGCTTTTTTTAATGTCTCATAATCATAACTATGTACTATTGTATTACTCAACTCATCTAACTTATATAAATAAATTGAGGTTACAAAACACCATTTTATATCAGCTTTTATGAGATTAATACCATCATCTCGCCACTTTGTATTAAAATGAAAATAATAGTAGTTTCGTTTTTACTAAAAAAATAGTATTTAGGCCTCTAATATAGCATAATCATAATCAGCCTATAATGTTCCCACTGCTGGGACACAGGCCTCCTCTCTGTGAGAGGGAGTGGGCTGGACCTAACCCCACGCGGGCCCAGCGCGGGTTGGTAATTGTCACATGTCATTGAATTTTTGGTTCTAGGACATGCTGG
Organism: Cosmia pyralina; assembly: GCA_946251885.1. Taxonomy (NCBI): domain Eukaryota; kingdom Metazoa; phylum Arthropoda; class Insecta; order Lepidoptera; family Noctuidae; genus Cosmia; species Cosmia pyralina. Next base: position 24,144,386 of record OX276346.1, read on the forward strand.
TTTCCTCATGATGTTTTAATTCACCGTTTTGAGAGCAGTGGTGATGAAATTATTTACACAAAGTAAAGCGCCTGTTTGGGTTTGAACCCACGACCAACAACTCTGTAAGTCGGAGCTACTGGGCCACCACTGCTCTCATATAGCAGGATACTGTGTTATGTACTTAGTAGGGATGGCAACCATTATTGTGTGCTATACTCCATTTAAACAAACGTTTTTTACAGTCAGTTCAACCGATTTTGACTTCTATTCCGTAGGCGTAAGGATGACATTAAAGGCAAAAAAGTGGTTAAAATGCAAACTGTTTACTGCAGCTGCCATTTGCCATGCCACCAACGCAATAGAAGTCAAAATCGGTTGAACGGACTGTAAAAAAGGTTTGATTAAATGTCTAATCTTATTGCAAAATATATATTATGAGTATAAATGGACTGCAAGCACTATAGATTACATTATACTTACTTTGCTTCCCTGTTTTACTTAATAACATGCATAAAAGCACGTGCATGTAAGATGCCTATATTTCTAGGTCAAAGCCATTTTTAGGGTTCCGTACCTCAAAAGGAAAAAGTTCCAACTTCGTCCCAACTACGGAACCCTTCATTGTGCGTGGTTTGACTCGCACTTGGCCGTTTTTTTTTTGCTGGACTCGACGTTGAGAGAATGCGTTCTTGACTCCTGTCAGTTTCATACCAACGAATACGTAGTGTTTTGCGAATTTGATCCTTATTACTACTATAAATTATCCAACTGATAGGTGTCAGTGTCAGATTGTAGGTGTTGCATGGAATTGAGAAGGGTAATTTTTAGTTAGATTTGGTCCATAATGACTCGTTCGACATACGGCAAACGTGTCCTGCCCAGTCCCACTTAAGATAGATAGATAGATAGATAGATAAAACATTTATTTTACTACTATACTTAAGATACATCGATACATTTTGTGTTTTTAAAATTCCTATAAAACTAAATGTATTATGATTAAATTATTTGGATTTTCGATAATTATTTGTTATTTGAATGAGTCTGTTCTGTTGTCTGTCAATTTATTGTGATTTTAAAGAGACGAAGTGACCCTATTACTAAGACTCCGCTGTTCGTCCTTCTGTCTGTCCGTCTGTCACCAGGCTGTACTGTGTCTCATGAACCGTGATAGTTAGACAGATGAAATTTTCACAGATGATGTATTTCTGAGGCCGATATAACAACAAATACTAAAAAACAGAATAAAATACATATTTAAGGGGACTCCGATACAACAAACGTGATTTTCTTGCTCGTTTTTACTCGATATTGATAACGGCAACAGGTAGACGCTTGAAATATTCACAGAATATTTATTTATATAGTTGATTAGTTTTAGTTTAGTGTGTTGTTTAGTTTGTACTTTGAAAATAAATAATTAAATTAAAATAAAACAAATATTTAAGGGGGGCTCCCATACAACAAACGTGATTTTTTTGCCGTTTTTATAGATAATGGTACGGAACCCTTCGTGCGTGAGTCCGACTCGCACTTGGCCGGTTTTAACTGTTTGAGTTGGCTGTGCTTTCTGATTTTTAGGTACTAGGGGCCAAAGTTCCGCATGATCACCTCAAAGGCGATAATCGCATGCACGTCTGTTCGTTTGTCACTAGCTGCGCTCTCACAGGAATATTTTCTTAAGTGAGCATGCTTAAGTTTTGTCCATAGGACTTACGTACCGTACCACAAAAACGAGTGACAAATGTGACAATTGCTATATGTGTGCGTCACTCTGAAAGTACATAAAAAGGACATTGCTCCCTTAACTTAATGCATTTGCTTAACAAATGTCTGTTGTCTTAAGTTAATGTCTTGGTTTTTTTTTATAACTCTATCGATTTTTTTTTTGATGGCAAATAAATCCAAAAACAGTTTCTTTTCAAACAACAGCTAAAGGCCAATTCTCATACCTGCCAGCACAATCAAAATGTCAAAAATGTCGTGTGCCTACCTATCGGCTATCGACCCCTTTGTCTTTTGCTTCTTATTTTTTACGATGAGGAAAAATGTTAGAGTCATACATTTAAGTATAATTGTAATGGAGTTTTCTAATCCTAAAAAGAATATGAGAATTAGCTTATGTATTCATAGAATACATAATTAAACCAATTCGCAGTCATCGAAAGATCATTAAAGATTTTCTTGTGATGAGGAAATTTTCATTATCAAATCTCAGACTAAATAAAAAACCAAGACATAGGCGTTGCGAACAAATACAGTGAAGCATGCGCAAAACTACACCTGGCTCTGTACACACACGCTTATACGCACACATTTACACCAAGCTACAACTAAACTACACCTCACTTAGTGCATATCCGGCCTCACGTCACTGTTGACAGCTCAGCGCTATGTCATGGTTTTTTATTTGGTCTGAGTATCAAATAGCTCTAGTCTAGTACTTTCTTTATAATACCTATGTCATAGGTAAGGATAATGGCCTTTGTCTCTTTGATGCTCTGTACATAAGTCTTTATGTATAGAGCATCAAAGAGACAAAGGCCTTTGTTTCAATACACCGGACAACACATTGCTATCTTTCCGTTGTGCACCGAAAACCTGAAGATCAAGATATAATAAGAATCCATACCTACATTCTTTAAAGGCAAAAAAAAATAACATGGCAGATGGCAGGTCACTATGAAGTATCGATTAAAACTTTATCTGAAAAATATTTAGAGTACTGTAAAATTATAAAAAAAAATCAGGTTTCCACAACCTGTCAAATAAAAATTTAAAATTAACAACTGTCGTTTGATATTTACATTAACTTACTTTAATTACTGCATTCAACTACATATAATCGTGATCATACCTTATTCTATTTCTATTTACAAATAAACAGAACAGTCATACATAAAAATCCAAATTTACTGTCCGGGTATATCGATCCTAGCTGAATTAATAAGTAATTTAACATCGATTAGATAATTAATTGTATCGCATCGGTAGGTATGGACTGCAGGCTATAAGGTCACTGGATGACGATGTCAATGTCATGTGCTTGCAATCGATATAAAGGCAATGTCATTTTCAATAGTCACGAATCTGCATTAGGTATTATTTAGTGCCTACGTAGAGTTAGCAATGTTTGCATTTGACCTCTTTTAATCCTTATTTCCAGGTCACAAAGGTAAAAAGTGGTCAACCACCCGCTTTGTCGAGTGTACAAACAGCCTATGTTCCTACTGCTGAGACGCAGGCTTCCTCTCTGTGTGAGAGAGTGGCAGTGTACATAGGCCACCCGATCTATTCTCTAAAAACCAGCTAATATACAAGGAGTAATTGCAATAAGTGAAAACCTCTTAAGGGGTCATTGTACTCGTCATTATTACAACTTTTACTATGGGACAAAACCTGAAATCGGGGAAAAAATTCGGCTGTTCCACTTGTTGTTGACATTTTGAAGAGTTATGCGAACATAAATGTAGTGAACAGCTGCGTTTTTTCGTAATTGCAGGTTTGGTCAACCATAACATTGTCGAGTGTACTATTGACAAACGCCAGGCCTTTCCAGTTTTGAAACAATTTTACTTGCTACGTGTATACAGAAAGCAACTTTAAGGTGTAAAGGCGTCCGTTTTATCGATAGTACAATGCTCCTACTGCGTGGACTCACGCCTCCTCTCTGAGAGAGCCATACACCCGTAGGTGCGTGTTGGTATAAATGATTTAGATGACACATGCTGCTGTACAGATCAAATATGTTTGTTATTAGATGAGGCAGATTAAATCACAGTACCTATATTATTATCAGCTGATTCCTTTTTAACCGACTTCAAAAAGGAGGAGGTTATCAATTCGTCGGAACCTTTTTTTTTTTTTATTTTTTTTTTTATGTATGTTCCCCGATTACTCGAAGATGGCTGGACCGATTTGGATTGTTTTTGTTTTATTCGAGAGGGTATCATCACAGTTGGTCCCATATAAAATTGATTAACTTTGCTTCGGTAGTTTTTGAGTTAGCTTCAATAATACGTACTTTTTCCCCACTTTTATATGGATGATGTTCTAGTTTGTTTTGCAGATAGTGGTATTAGAATTTGTGTGGGGTAGGTACACAACTAAAAAGTGAAAAATAAAAACTTTTTTACAAAAAAAATACAACCGACTTTCAAAAACAACTACAAAGTGAAAAATAACTTTAATTTCGGAAGTCGGTGGCAAAAAACGAAAATACATTTAACTAGACACCGACTTCCAAAATTAAAGTTATTTTTCACTTTGTAGTTGTTTTTGGAAGTCGGTTGTATTTTTTTTTGTAAAAAACGTTTTTTAATATATCAGTGATTGATACTGAATTTTTTATAGTACGAGTCAACATAACAGTTAGTCATTAAATAATTATAGGAGTACTTTTTTCGTTTTCTTCATAGATATTTTATAGGGTAGAGGATAAGCAATTAAGACTTCAGACGCCCCTTTAAGGGAGAAGCATCAGGGTAGCCCGCGAAATTTAAATTTTCTTACGTTTTTTTGCAATATGCAAGTCAGTATTAGGTTGTATGTTGATTATAGTGTGATTCGAGACCGTAACCAATATATATTTACAGAATTACAATCATTAGAATCAGTAATACAACTCCCCTCAAATGTCAAGATTTCATGAAATAGTCATTCACTAGGATTACCTGGTCTTAAACAGTTGTATTGATGACTTTAATGATTATAATTCTGTAAATACATACTTTTACGACCGCGAATCATATTTTGATCAACATACAAACTAATACTTGACTTACAAATTGAAAAAAACGTAAGAAAATTTGAATTTCGCGGGCTGTCCTGGCGCTATGTTTTTTCTTTTTTTTGGATCGTAAAGGATTTAAGTATTCTTAAAGCATTCAACACTTAAAGCCTTTACGACCTAAAAAAAGCAAAAAATATTCATAAAAGGGGCATCTGATTTAGAGGCTGCAGCTTTTTGAATGATAAAGGTGACATCAAGAATCATCATTCTCTTGCCCTTAACCATTTTTTTTGGGGTCGTCTTTTGTCTTTTTCAGCCCGTTTTAGCCATATCATCTTTCACACAGTCCATCTATCGCTTCTTTGGTCTTCCCGTACTCTTAAAGCCATCGACCATTTATACTCAAAACTTTCCTCACGACATTTTCCTCATTCCTCCGCATCATATGCCCTTACCATGACAACCGATTTTCGCACAACTTTTCAGTCACCGCTGCCAATTTCAGACTTCCTCAAAATGTACTCATTTCTTATTCTATCTATTCGTGTAACACCAGACATTCCTCTTAGCGTTCTCATCTCAAAGTATTGGCGTCAAAGGTGACACCAAGAAGCAGTTCTGAATTTAGCAGATGAATTTGAACCTTTTGCTATAAGTGCTAATGCACATAACAAGGCCTTGAATGCATACTTTAGGAATTGGTTAGCAAAACACGACGAAAGGTCGTCTCGAAGTATTTCGAAGAGCCTTTTAGGCACTTGTAACCATGTAACGATTTGTAAATCTTAAACGTATTTTTACCTTCCTCAAGCTTTTGGTTTTGTTCACGTATCTTCTAATAATTATAAATAATAACTAAACTGACCCGTCAGACGTCCTGTCAAAAATATTTTTATATATATTTTTTTTTCTTTTAACCCACCCCAGTAAAGAGGAGAATAAAACAAAAAAAAAAAAAAACTGAAATCGGTCAAGCCAGTTTTGGGTTTTAGCGAGACTAGCGGACAGCAATTGATTTTTATATACAAGACAAGATACCTAAGTACAGATTTTTTTTTAAAAAAAAGAAAGTTTTTATTTATGTTTTAAACAAGATAACTTATCCAACACACGCGTCGATAAAACCTCTTTCCAATAATTTATTTTACTTTTGACATAAGCACGCATAATGAATTTCCACGAAATACACGAAAAAATGCAATACTTCATGGACGCAAAAGTAATAAATGGTTGGAATGATTATAAACCGCTAAATGCACAAACCGTGCGAAGCCAAAAAAAAAAAAAAAAGATTATAAACCATGAATATTTATTAGAAAATTATATCTATCTACTACCGTTGCTTTGCGTGCCAAAGGCAATAGCAATCACTTACTCCTTACCACTAAAACTTAGTCAAAATCGAACCTAACATAATTTTCCCTTCCTCAGAACCTCAGGATTGGAAGGCAGCGTCACAGTGAACGGAATGGAGCGCAACCTGTCGGGTTTCCGCAAGCTGTCCTGCTACATCATGCAGGACAATCAGCTGCATGGTAACTTGACGGTGGAGGAAGCTATGGCGGTGGCTACGGCCTTGAAGCTGCCCAGTGCTACCACCAGCGCTGATAAGGAAGAAGTGGTATGTAAACTGCATTTTTAAAAAGAATAATAATGCCTACATAATATAAACTTGGCGCAACTTAATATTCTTTTGTCATTTTCAATAGTATCAGTTATTCTGAAATCAACTTAATTTGCACCTACATAAAGTTGGTATTTGTTTAAATGGAAAAAACGTCGATTGGAAACAAGGATTTGAATAGACTTTAATAACAACAAAATTATAATTGATGCATGTTATTAAAAAGTGGTCTTGATCACCATACTTGGAAATTACGTTTCGGATTAAATTGTGTTATTTTTTTGTAGAAACATATACAGCACCATATTTTGAACCATAAATCTGGTGTTATTTTATCGCATACATGCCTTGATTGTTGTCGTGACAAAAAAAAGATAAAAGAAAAATATATGGTGATTTAAATATGGTGATGCAAGGAATTGGTTCAGCCATATTATATCAGTAGGCATGCAAAAATTACAAGATGATAACTAATCTACTAAACTTTAACAAACAGAACAAAAAACAACACAAAACCAAACATTTCTTATTTTAAAACATTATTAACACTAAGTGTCAATTTTTTTTTCACTCAAGAATTCTGTTATTCTGCCGCTCTCTGTTCTGTTATTCTGTTGCTTTGACTGTCAAAAAGGTTCAGAGCCTTTTTTTAAATAACGATATCGGCAATAAATTCTTTCCAACATTTAGGTATTTTATCATTATATATGACCGGAGCAATGCAGTAGACAATTTTCCCCATTAGTGATATGGGTAAATAAGATAATGACCCTTCTTTATCTTATTTACTTTTTTCAGACTGAATCATTTTATCACCAAATTGAGAACACTAATAACATCAAAAATATTCACAATAACTTATCTTCCAGATTCACGAAATCCTCGAAACACTGGGCCTATCAGAGCACCACAAGACAATGACATCGAATCTCTCTGGAGGCCAGAAGAAGCGACTCTCAATCGCCTTGGAACTGGTCAACAACCCTCCTATTATGTTCTTCGACGAGCCTACTTCTGGCCTGGACAGCTCCTCCTGCTTCCAATGTATATCGCTGCTGGCGACCTTGGCGAGGGGAGGGAGGACTATCATCTGTACTATACATCAACCTTCTGCGAGGTTGTTTGAAATGTTCGATCATTTGTATACCTTGGCTGATGGGCAGTGTGTCTACCAAGGCAGCACGGGAAGACTTGGTATGTTATATTTTACACTATGCTATGTTTAAGTTTTACCAATTTGTTATTATAACACTCAATAATGAATCATAACTCGTGTCAGTTCATTATAAAAGGTGTTTGTAGTCGAAAGTTCTTTAGGCGCGTTATGTGATTTTTGTTAGGGGGAAATCTTACGGAAATCATCCCCATAACTGCCTGTTTTTTTTAGTTTGGTCGATCATCACAATAACTGTTAGGCCTCTGCCTCGAATTTCGCGGGCAGCGGGGCGGTGGCGGCGCGTCTCGCATTGTCCCGCCCCGCTACCACGCCGCTGTTTTGGAGGTCCGGTCCATTTGTTTTTTCGCATAAAATCCTGCCGCTCCCGCTCCGCCGCCGCTGCCGCCCCGCTGCCCGCAAAATTCGAGGCAGAGGCCTTAGAGAATTTGACATCTTTTCCACCGTTCAGAGACTTAGAACGAATTCTCAGTATAGCCCAGGAGTTAGCTGGCCATTGCTCGCCTATTTCTCCGCGATTATTATCGTTCTTCTTGTTTTGTTTTAAATAGCATTATACTACTTTAATTATACATATTTGTTACAGTCGCGAATCATACTTTAATCAACATACAACCTAATACTGATTTGCAAATTGCAAAAAATGTAAGAAAATTAGAATTTCGCGGGCGACCCTGGCGTTCCCCCTTAAAAGCCTTGAGCACATACTACTTACTTTGTATTTATGTGGAAATTAGGTCAGCTTTAAACCGTCATAAATACCTATTTAACACAATTTTTTTCTCTGCTATCAGTTGAATGGCTAGGCAGCCTAAGCCTGCAGTGTCCCTCGTACCACAACCCAGCTTCGTTCATCATTGAAGTGTCGTGCGGCGAGTACGGAGACAACACTGGCAAGCTTGTGCGAGCTATTGATAACGGCAAGAATGATATCAGGTGAGATGAACAATAAATTGGTACTTCCGTACACGATGACACACAATACGCGGCAGTTGACATGAATGGAGTTTTCGACAAATAATAACAGGCGTACTGGTCGATCTTCAAGGTTAAGCAACGCTTGCCGAGGTCGGTCCGTGGATGAGTGATAATCCATAACATACCGAGCTTTGCTCATATAGCTACCGCGTATTTTCGAACTTCGGTTCATCGTTCGCGGTGAGAACCGAAGTATGCAAACACGCGGTAGCTACATGAGCGAAGCTAAACTAACTTAGCTTCGTTCCCAGTGTGGCCTCCGCTTAAGACCCGCCTAGGCGAGCCGTTGTGACGCATTTTGAAATGACATGTAGTTAAGTAAACTCAAGTTGCATGCAATTTATTTTTGCAAGACACATGCAAACTGTGTCTAAGAAATATACGTTGCGGCGCTTTACTTACATATTTAAAGTTATGTCTGGCTTAAACCTTGAAAAACGTACCGTAAGGGCGGGTTACTTTGACTCTAGGGCATAACTTTGGCCCTAATCGAGACAACTGTATAAACCTTGTGTAGATTTAATGATAGTAAACATCTGTCTCGATTTGGGCCAAAGTTATGCCCTAGAGTCAAAGTAACCCGCACTTACTGTATCAAAATCAAAATATTTTATTTCACATAAACCTACATGGAACCTACATGGGCACTTATGAAACGTCAGAAGCTAGGTGCACGGTTCCAATCGGTCGTTTCCTATGGAGAAGAGTCGGCAAGAAACTCCACGGTTACTCTTTTAAAAAAGTTACTGTTTTGTAACTTTATTCCGCGTTTAATAATAGGGAGGTAATACGCGTTTCAAGGAACACTAGGCTACACCTTAATGAATGCCTAAATAAAAGCGCGCTATTGTATTTTCAACTTTCGGTACTGAGCTGAGCGTGGAAAATCCAACAGCGTGCTTTTTTTATGAAAAAAAAAATAAGTGTCATAAATGTAATAAGATTCGACCTTTTAATAAAGTGAAAAAGTTTTATTTACATAATTTAAAATCTAACAGTCTTAAAAAAAAATGTACAAGTATAATAATCATTCTGCCTACTACTCCGAGTAAGATGAAGGTTTCATAAGCAGTGCAGTGGCAGAGAGTAGTATACCTCTCTTTCTAGTACATAAAAATGTTTGCAATAGTACACAAACTGCGTAAATGGCCGCGCTCGGACGCTCGACCCACTTAAAACTACTAGCTTTGATAACAAATCCGGTTTGATGATGAAAACAATATTTGTTTTATTCCATGGATTACTAATATGTGTGACGATGACGAAGTAAGAACTTAGTAAGTAGTTAAAACACAAAACTGACCTTTATAATTGATAATTTTCCTAAAATCGAGAAAAAAGGGGAAAATACTGTGTTATCACTTCAGGATGAATAAACCGTCATCTGCCTAGCCTTTTCCCAACTATGTTGGAGTTGGCTTCCAGTCTAACCTGATGTAGCTGAATACCAGTATTTTACATGGAGCGGCTGCCTATCTGACCTCCACAACCCAGTTTCACTGGGTAATATGATACCCCTTGGTAAGACTGGTTGTCAGACTTTCGGGCTTCAGACGACTCGTAACGACTGTCAAAGATCCACGAATGACAGCCGGGACCAACGGCTTAACGTGTTTTCCGAAGCACAGAGGAGTCTCGGTATGTAAAGATGGTCACCCATCCACGGAGCGACCTCCGCAAGCGTAGCTTAACCTGACGGATCGACCCGTGCGGCTGTTATTACTTAGCCACGAGACAAGTATAATAATACCTACAAAAAATTGTAGTAAAACAACATTGAGAGCGGGTCTTCTTGGTCTTCTTTTTTTCATTTTATATAAAAGTTTCATTATAAACCATCATGCTTATAAACTGTTCTCCTTATTCCTTCACAGAAACGGCCAGCCGTTCCCAGACAGCAAAGTCCCAGACTACAACAACAAGAAGGCTATGGAAGAATCCCTGAACAAGGAATGGAATAAGAACGACCTCGCACAAGTACAGGAGAAGTTTAGAGACGGCAACAACACTAACGGAAATGGTAACCTACAGAACGGGATTCTGCAGTATGCTGCCAGCGAAATTGCTAAAGGTAAGAAGTAAAAGTTATATCAAACTCAAACACAAAAGCAACTCATTGACATACCACACGCCCGTAGTTTTTTTTTTTCTTTTTTTAAATGGTATATATTCCGAAAGGTTCGGCAGAGGTGCACCCACATATCGTTTTAAGTCCCATGTGATGGGGGCGAGCCTATTGCCATCAACCGGGCACGAATCTAGACTGCGGGCGGCTACTGAGAAATTACAGATGGTAAATCCCAATAAAACTTTGCCCGACCTGAGAATCGAACCCAGGACCTCATGCTCAGCAGTAGTGCTTGTAACCACTAGACCAACGAGGCTGTCATTTATTTAAATTAAATCATTTACAGGCATTTTTGAATTGTCAAGGGGTTGGTCAGTGAGAATGATGAAGCTAGTTGCCCATTCCAAAGCGTACTAGGTTCCTATGAAGAAGAACGGGCAAGAAACTCCATAGACATTTTTTTATCTCACTCTTATAATAGGTCTTTACCTATGAAATTGCCGTTTTGTATGAAAAAATTTAAACGATTTTTTTTTCATGCATTTTTTATTTGTATTAATCACCCATGCAATCAATGCATCTTTGCCAACGTAGTGGCAGTTTATTGATGCCCTTCTTAAAGAAATCAGCTGGACGGGAGGCAACAAATTCTTCAAAGGCATTTTGTGCTGCCTCTCGGGTATTGAATTTTTTTTCCGCCAAGAAGTTATCCATATTCTGGAAAAAGTAGTAGTCTGTAGGCGCAAGGTCTGGTGAGTAGGGCGGATGACGGAGAGCTTCCAACCCCAGTTCTTGCAACTTGGAGACCGTCTGCTGTGCAGTATGAGGTCGCGCGTTGTCGTGCAGGAGCAGCGGAGACGAGCGATTGACCAATGCTGGTTGGAGATGTGCCAGCTTCTCCATCATTGTGTTCAGTTCTTTACAGTACACATCTGAAGTAATGCTCACCCCGTTTGGTAAGAAGCTGTGATGAATCACACCGGCGCTAGACCACCAAACAGTGACCATCACTTTTCTAGGGGTAAGTTTTCGTTTAGGGCATTGTTTAGGTGCTGAACCAGGACCCAACCAACTTGCTGAGCGCTTGCGGTTATCAAACAGAATCCATTTTTCATCGCAGGTAACAATGCGGTTCAAAATTCCTTCATTTGTGTGTCTGTTGAGCAGTGCAAGGCACGTCTCGACGCGTACTTTGCGCTGGCGATCATTGAGTTCGTGGGGCACCCATTTGTCAAGCTTTTTTACCTTGCCAATTTGACGCAAATGGACCAATATTGTTTTGACGCTAACGTCGAAAGCTGCTGCTAATTCAGCCGTAGATTGTGTATCATCAGCTTCCACAATCGCCTTTAATTCGTCATTGTCGACCAAAGTCTTCGAACGACCGCGAGGTTCATTTTTCAGGTCGAAATTTCCAGAACGGAAGCGAGCAAACCAATAACAATTGGTGCGTTGGTTTGTAGTGTTAGCTCCGTAAACGTCGTTGATGTTGCGTGCCGCTTGTGCCGCGTTGCTGCCACGACGGTACTCATATTCCATAATTACTCGAATTTTTAACGTATCCATGATGACGAAAAAGATTGAAATGCGATGAAAATGTAACACTAATCAATAAACAAATGACTACTTTTGGAAAAAAAATCCATGTTTTTAAAATAAAATTAATTTGAAATTAGAATTCTTAGCCAAACAAAAATTATTTTGATTTGAAATGGCCAGTACTGCAGAACGGCAATTTCATAGGTAAAGACCTAATATTATCTCCCTTATTCTTTGGTTAAGATCAGTTAAGATGGGGGCATCCGATACACTGGAAGCCGACTTCAACATAGTTGGGGAAAAAAGCTAGACACAATCATGCACGCTAGCTGGATGCTCGTTTTTTTTTAGATAAAAAAAAGTTTTGCGGGTGGATCGGGGAGTCACAAAAGGCAGGTGTAATAATCTTATTTAGAACCTACGCTAGGTTCTTTCTAAACAAGATTATTTGACTTTGATAGCAGACACCCCAAAAAAGTATTTGATTTTGAATTCTTGACCAATCAAAAGTTTCCACAAAAACAAAACTACAGAATGCGTTTAAACTGATATAAAAAGACATATGTGTTCTTATTTCAAATTATTGAATAGGTCTGGCCACGTCTACCTGCTGTACGCTCCGGAGTAGTTTCTTTTTATTGGATTCGAAATTAACTGGTTTAAATTGAAATTTAATTTTATTCAAAGGTTACGCCTTTACTAATTATCAGATGAAAAAGTTGATAAGCATGATAATAATAAGTGTTGCCGCGCCTAAGTTGCTACGCCAGAGAGTTATTAATTACAGTACATTTGCGAATTAAAAACATAATTTTTACTTGTTTTTTGTCTGAACAGATATATAAAGGTAGAAAACTATTTATTTAAATCAATATAACACTGTCTTTTTTACGCAAAATTAAAGCTAATTAAATTGACTATGCTCGTAATTATAGATCGAGGAGCTCGTGGCTAAGTAATAACAGCCGCATGGGTCGATCCATCAGGTTAAGCTACGCTTGCCGGGGTTGGTCCGTGGATGGCTGACCATCTTTACATACCAAGACTCCTCCGTGCCTCGGAAAGCACGTTAAGCCGTTGGTCCCGGCTGTCATTCGTGGATCTTTGACAGTCGTTACGGGTCGTCAGAAACCCGAAAGTTTGACAACTAGTCTTATCAAGAGGTATCGAGGTAGGGGTGGGGGGGGGGGGGGGGGGGGGGACGGGGGGACGACGACGACGACGTAGGGTTACCCAGTTACTGGGTTTTGGAGGTCAGATAGGCAGTCGCTCCATGTAAATTACTGGTATTCAGCTACATCCGGTTAGACTGGAAGCCGACCCCAACATAGTTGGATAAAGGCTAGGCAGATTGATTTGCTCGTAATTATATACCTGTTTTGTTTTTAGGGTTCTGTACCCAAAGGGTAAAACGGACCCTATAACTAAGACTCCGTTGTCCGTCCGTCTGTCTGTCCGTCTGTCTGTCCGTCTGTTACCAGGCTGTATCTCATGAACCGTGATAGTTAGACAGTTGAAATTTTCACAGATGATGTATTTCTGTTGCCGCTTTAACAACAAATACTAAAAATCAGAATAAAATAAATATTTAAGGGGTCTCCCATACAACACACGTGATTTCTTTTTGCTCGTTTTTGCTCGATATTGATAACGGCAACAGGTAGACGCTTGAAATGTTTACAGAATATTTAGTTAAATAATAATAATTAAATTAAAATAAAAAAAAATATTTAAGGGGGGCTCCCATACAACAAACGTGATTTTTTTGCCGTTTTTATAGATAATGGTACGGAACCCTTCGTGCGCGAGTCCGACTCGCACTTGGCCGGTTTTTTATTTCAGTTAACTTAAGTATATTTTTATATGTGCGTGTTTCTGTGTTGGATGGATGGACTGTGTGAAAAATGATATGGCTAGAAAGGCTGTGACTATAGAGAAGTATGCAAGAAAAAGACATGTTGCGCCGACCCCAAATAAATTGGGATAAGGGCAGGAAGGAGAATGATCTATCTTCTCTCTAATTAGAGGCTAAAACTTACTTGATTAAATTCTCGGGTAAACGAGTATGTTCAGTCAGTCGAAGCGTGGTTTAGCTCGTTGTGTAAGTGAATGATGTTTTCCTTCACCGTTTTGAGAGCAGTAGTGATAAAAATTATTTACACAAAGTAAAGCGCCTGTCGGGGTTCGAACCCACGACCTACAACTCGTAAGTCGAGGCCGTTACCACTGGGCCACCAATACTCTCGTCATCATAATAAATATTTAATACTTCCGGATTCGATTGATTTAGTCGTGAATTAATTTATTTCCCGCGTGTTAGGTTGCGTGCTAGTCTTACATAATAATAATTATCACTTTGCATTTAAATGTTCGTCACACGGTAGCCATTTTAAAAACTGGTTTAGTCATTTTGCTGTGGTTTATTATGAGGAAATCTCGTACTATAGTAAGTAAGCTTTACAGCTAAGATAGGGTATATATACACATCCTAGAATATTGAATGCAAATGAAAAATAAATGTTTCCTAGGGGATGAGCTGTGGTAGCCCGCAAAGTTCAATTTTTTTTGGGTTTTTGCAATTTGCAGGTCCGTGTCAGGTTGTATCTTGATCAAAATATGATACGCGGGAATAAAACATGTATTTATATGATTTTAACCGTGAAAATCATCAATACATCACTCTAAGTTAGATTACGTACAGATTCGTCGAACGAACGAATTCTAACTTATATAGATGTATGATGATTTTCATGGTTAAAATTATATAAATACATTGTTTTATTCCCGCGTATCATATATTGATCAAGATACAACTTGATACGGACTTGCAAATTGCATAAAACGCAAGAAAATTTGGATTTCGCGGGCTATCACAGCGCATCCTCCTTAACGTGTTTTTATCGGTCAATCGAAAATATTTTAAACCAGTTTTTGCACGCGGATTCGCCCGCGTGGATGTCGGAAAATATCCCACGGGAACGTACTACTGGGAATTCCTTCCTTATTCCTTGTCTACATTATAAAGGGAACCTCTGTGCAAATTTCAGCTTTCTAGGTCCAAGGGTTTGGGCTGGGCGTTGATGAGTCAGTCAATCTGTCAGTCATACAGCACTTCTGTTTTTATTTATATAATGAATAATGTCCCTATGCAAAACTTCTCTGTTCTCAATTTTTTATTGACCTTCATAGATATTTCAAATATAATCCCGCACTAATCTAGACACTATGGATTACTACTCATTATAGAAATGTTCTTATCAATGAGATAACTCGGTTTTCACGTTTTTCCTAATCGTGAAATACTCGTACCTACATCAAAGCTATTTGCAACATTCATAATCAAATGATAAAGGGGTATGCATTTGCGTCTGACTGATAACAGAGATCAGAGGTAACAATGCGTCCTGTTTGTGTCTCATTAGATTATGTTTAGAGTAATGTCTTGTCTATGATATTAAATCTATCTATACTTGTAATATAACTGAACAGTTTGTTGGTTACGCGCTAATCTCTGGAACTCATCATTCTCCTGCCCTTATCCCAATCTATTTGGGGTCGGCGCAACATGTCCTTTTTTTCCATACTTCTCTATTATTCGTCATCTCGATAGTCACCCCCTTTCTAGCTATGTCATCTTTCACAATCCATCCATCGTTTCTTTGGTCTTCCCCTACTCTTATAGCCATCGACATTCATACTCAAAACTTTCCTCACGACATTTTCCTCACTCCTCCGCATCACATGCCCATACCATGACAGCCGATTTCCGCACAACTTTTCAGTCACCGGTGCCACTTTTGTACTCATTTCTTATTCTATCCATTCGTGTAACACCACACTTCCCTCTTAGCATTCTCATATCAGCTGCATGCAACTGCTTTTCATTTATCCCTTTTGTGGCCCAACATTCTGATCCATACAAGACAGCAGGTCTAACCATTGTTTTATATGTCTTCCCCTTAAGTTTAAGGGGAATGCGGGAGTCGCAGATTGTCCCCGTGACCTGCCGCCATTTCATCCCCTAATCTCTGGAACTACAAGTCTGATTTGAAAAAATGTTTTTGCATTTGATAGCTCGATTCTTGAGGAAGGTTATGGGGTATTTAACATCACGCTAGGATATTTAGGAAGAACGCTAAGCGAAAATGAAGTAATAGAGCGGTCAGAAGCGAGTTAATAATATTATTAACTCGCTTCTGACCGCTCTATTACTTCACAAACCCATAAGATAAGTTTGCGTTTTAGTTACAAAACTTCCTCCTGTTTCCATGCCAATTTATTAGACAAAAAAGATACTGTACGATTGTCATTCATTTAATGTTTGTTTTTGTGAGAACAAGTGCGTCATGCAGAGACAATGAATGCATATAACAGAAATATAAACTGAGAGATCAATTTAACGTGATTGCTAGGATGTTCATTGTTCAAACATATCAAAAATATGATAAATAAAAACAATTCTTTTGACTCACATGTAATGGAAAACATGTTTACAACAAAATTATCACGTAAAGCAATAAATGTTCCTATCCTGTAACAAAAGGAAGTAACGTACACGGTAGTATAAAGTTTAAACTATGGGCACAATAAATATACTGACAGTAAGGAAACTGCGTACAAACGGTTGAAACGGCACACACACAGACGCGCGCACCGACGAGGCCCCAAGCGATAGTCGCGGTGCTCTCAGTATATTTACTGTAGCTTATGGGTCTCGTCTATGCGCGCGTCTGTGTGTGTGCCGTTTCGTACGTTTGTTCGTAGTTTCCCTACCATACATATTTATAGTATTGTGCTATGGGTACCCACGGCAATGGCTGGGTTACACAACCAACTTCCACGGCGCACTGATAATGGTCCATAATACATAACATGAACTTTGAAACGACGATAAACAATGCTTGTATAATGAGTTTTAAATAAATTTATGTATAGTTACATTTCCAAGCAAGTTTATAAATCGTATCTAGAAAAAAATTGTTATTTGATAGCTTGAAAAGTTTTTAAAGTAGAATAAGTATACGAATTTTCAAAGCCAGTAATGCTAGCCTAATTATATTAATTAAGTAGGTACATTCAGGAGCTCGTGGCTAAGTAATAACAGCCGCACGGGTCGATCCATCAGGTTAAGCTACGCTTGCCGGGGTTGGTCCATGGATGGGTGACCATCTTTACATACCGAGACTCCTCCGTGCCTCGGAAAGCACGTTAAGCCGTTGGTCCCGGCTGTCATTCGTGGATCTTTGACAGTCGTTATGGGTCGTCAGAATCCCGAAAGTCTGACAATCAGTCTTACCAAGGGGTATCGTGTTACCCAGTTAATGGGTTGTGGAGGTCAGATAGGCAGTCGCTCCATGTAAAATAATGGTATTCAGCTGCATCTGGTTAGACTGGAAGCCGACCCCAACATAGTTGGGAAAAGGCTAGGCAGATTGAAGTAGGTACATTCCTTCCTGCAAAAATGGCACAGGTCGCATTTATTATTGTTTTCATTTTCCATTTTTAACTGACGAAAAAAAAAGGATGTGGTTCTCAAGTCGACACGTATATTTTTTTATGCATGACCACGTATAACTTTACAGAGAAGTCTGATTTGAATTAAAATTGTTTTATTCGAGAGGGTAACCTCAAAGTTGGTCCCATATAAAATTTATTATCATTGCTTGGATAGTTTTTGAGTTAGCTTCAATAATACGTATTTTTCCCCACTTTTTATATGGATGATGTTCTAATTTATTTTGCAGGTCACTATTAGAATTTGTGTGGGGTAGAAAGTTTAACTAAAAAGTGAAAAATAAAAACTTTTTTTACAAAAAAATATAACCGACTTCCAAAAACAACACAACAAAGTGAAAAATAACTTTAATTTCGGAAGTCGGTGGCAAAAAACGAAAATACATTTGACCAGACTTCCGAAATTAAAGTTATTTTTCACTTTGTTGCGTTGTTTTTGGAAGTCGGATGTATTTTTTTGTAAAAAAGTTTTTAACATGCTTTTATTAGCTTCACTTGTAAGTTGTAATTATCTAATAAACAAAAGTACAAAAATTTTGGAAGTCGATTTTAACCTACCTACTTGTAATTGTCGTATCGAAATGAAACTTTGTATAATATAAGTTGTGTATGTAGTTCGAATGACAATACTACGTAATAATTTGGTATCTTGGAGCTAAATGGAAATTATAATTCCATTAAAAGCGTGGAGCACTTTTTTTAGATACGTGTACTTTTAATTAATTTAAACAAAGCGCTCCTCGCTTTTGGCAAAATATAAACAATAGTGCGCTTTTGAATTATTCATAAAAATAAAAAAAAATTAGTGCGTGATAAAAGCGTGTCTTTTAGTTTTTTTTAAACTGTATATTTTTTATAAAAACTATGGCGTGTTTACGTGTAAATCACGTGTTTCGAGCGAGGAAGAAACTTGCTTCAACAGAATAATTAAATTAATGACTTTCGTATAACATACAAAACCGGTATTATGTATATTATTATTATTATGTATAGTTTTGTAATAGTGTTATTATTATGCTAAAATCATAGTACATAATTATTATAAATGCGAGAGTAACTGTCTGTCTTTTTGTTACCTTTTCACGGCTAAACCACGGAACTGATCGTTATGTAAGACAGATTTAGGTCGCTTGGGACCTGGAGCCTTCTCCAGGTCGCAGGTGACCTAAATCTGTTTTTATTTACATACGCTACATTTTTTTTGCATAGGCTACTTTTCATCCTGGATATCCTATCATATATTATTATACGAGCAATATTTGAAATTACGGTCTCGAAAACAGCTCTAACGATTTCGATGAAAGTTGCAATATAGGGGGGAACATTCGTTTTCTCTATTTTCACCCGAGTAGAGCTCGGTCGGCCAGGTATTTTATATTAAAAAAAAAAATACTTAAAAAAAAAAAAAACTGACTTCTAAACCAAAAATGAATAAAATAACTTTCATAAATAACTTAACAGCTTCTGAAGTCAGTGTTTAGCTAAAGTGAAGAATTGAAGACACCGATTTCAGAAGCTGTTAAGTTATTTATGAAAGTTATTTTATTCGTTTTTGGTTTTGAAGTCGGTTTTTAATTTTTTTAAAGTAAATTTATTTTTGCATTTTTAGTTGAATATACATTTCATAAATTGGTAAGCTAAAGTCGAACGAAAAGAAGAATTATCAAACTCCGCTTAGAAATGCCGGAGATGCAGTGCATTTATGCATATAACTTTGTACATAAGAATAATTAGACAATGTATTATAGAGGTACTAAAACCTTCCTGAAAGTATGTAGATCACGTTAGTGAAACAATCCTCAAAATTGGTTCATTAGTTAAAAAGGATGGTTGATAGGTTAAAAAGGATGCAATACTGACGAAATCGCGGGAAACGGCAAGTATCTATAGTTTTGCAATTTAATGCTGTTATTAAGCTAAATTATTTATAGTGCTGTCAGGGGACAATTTACGAAAATTGTGCTTATATGCGTGACGAATTGCCGTTGTTATGTATTAGATATCTCCATGTGTATTAGTCATAGCGTGGTACGTAGGTAATTTTATTTTGCTGAAATTGTGCTGAAATAGATGTGTCATTGTTTTATGTAGTGGGCTAAAAAAACAAATCACTGTACAAGGATTTTTATTAAGGTCATCTTGTACTTGGCAGGTTATTATACTCCAATGATCTTTGGTCCTCGTTGATCTAGTGGTCGTTAGCGCTACTGTAGTGCTATTCTGTAAATATCTCACCGTGAAAACATGAGTGAAGTGATCTTAAAGTGAGCTGTCAATAGTGTCAACCCCTAGCATTAGGTGGAATGACGGCTCACTTCACGCTCACTTCACCTGAGTTATCACGGTGAGATGTTTACAGAATAGTACTACTGCTGAGCATGAGGTAGCGGGTTCGACTCCCAGGTTGCAGGCAAAGTGTTATTGGGTGTTTCCATCTGAAATTTCTCAGTAACAGCCCGGAGTCTGGATTTGTGCCCGGTTGATCAAACTCAAAGCATTTATTTCAAATAAACCAATTACAGGCACTTTTGAATTGTCAAGGGGTCGGTCAGTCAGAAAGATGAAGCTAGTCGCCCATTCCAAAGCGTAGTAGGTACCTATGGAGAAGAACGGGCAAGAAACTCCACGGACATTCTTTTAAATCAAAATGATGATGGTAATTGACTCACGGACTTACCTCATATTATATGGACTTAAACATAATTGGCGAAATGTGGGCGTACTACGAGTCCAACCCTCACCAACCCTTCCAGGAATACACGCTTGATCATAAGTTACGTTGTGATCTTTACAATATTGTAATCAAACATTTTAATAACGCTCCTTCTCTGACGCAGTCAAGTAAACATTTGTAACTCGTTTGGTTATTTTTAGGGTTCCGTACCTTAAAAGAAAAAAACGGAAACCTTATAGGATCACTCGTGTGTCTGTCTGTCTGTCCGTCTGCCACAGCGCCCACAGCCAATTTGCTCCGAATCTAATGGACCGATTAAGTTGAAATTTGGTACACATACGAGTATGAATTTCAGTGACCCAAACACGGACGGGTAAAGTAAATAAATGAATTTTGAATATGGGGCAAATAAGAACACTAAAAAAAAAGTTTTGCAAACTATGCTTTGTGACATATCAAATGAAAGGGCTTACTATGAGGGTCTCAAATAATATTTTTATTTATAATTTTAAAATATTTTTTTTTAAGTTATTTAAGAAAATATACGAATATTGACCTTTCCCCCGCGCCCCCCCTTATCTCCGAAACTGCTGAGCATAAAATTTAAAAAAAAATACAGAAAATAGATCTTTAACTGTAGATTACAGGAAAACCTATAAGAAGTCTGTGGCCTTAAAATAACATGGTAAATCTCTCAATATTGTGAGTACAAACTTACATTTACAGTTGGAATGTATGGGAGAACATGTTTTTCAACTACAATGTTAAGTTTGTTTTGGGATAGAGTCATCCCAACTACGGAACCGTTCATTGTGCGTAGTCTGACATGCCTTGGCCGGTTTTTTTTTGCTTCAACGTGTATTTTTTTTTACTCAGACTTACGGACTTTGCCCTTACTTTATTATCCTTTAGTAAATGGCTTAAACGTGTTAATACATGATTACGTCTATTTAATATTATGCTGTATCCACGCGATAGCATCATGGGTCTCGTGCCTTGACATTTCACCCTTCCGTGTTGTCTCCGTAACCGAATGAAGGTTGTTTACAATTTCCTTGTTGCATACATAAACTCACGCCTTCTTCCCTTGGAGGTAGGCAGAAACTACAGAACGCCACCTGATACGATCCTCATTTAAACCCTCGATAGTAATTCACTCGACTTTTAAGCTAAATTATTCCTTAGCGAAGTGTTCAGAAACACGATATTTATCCAATAATCACTTCCTTTTTTTATGAGACCAACATAAAGTTACCTTTCAAATAAAAAAGAACCATTGAAATCGGATCTCATAAGGCGGAGATATCCAGTACTCCTTTCTACCCCTTTTTGGAAAAAGTACCCCTCCAATCAAAAATCCCCGACGACATAAAAATTCTATTAGGTTGGGGAAAAAGTCTTTTCGCATTATAGTATGTACGAACTTATCATAAAATCTCTTCGGCTATACTATTTGTATCTGGCTGGTTTTGGTATCATTGAAAGTTTAAATTTTAAAGAACATAATTCCAAATTCAAATTAGGAAAATGTGTGACTTTCATTTATTTTTCGTACTGTCAAGATGGGTGAATCTAATGAAGAAATTTGATACATTTTAAAATTTTACTACAAAAAAAGTAAAAATGCAACGCAAGCCGCGAAAAAAAATTGCGATGTTTATGGACCCAGTGCAGTGTCTGTGAGAGTAGCACAAATTTGGTTTAAGCGTTTTCAATCCGGAAATTTTGATGTCAAAGATGCACGTCGCTCTGGTCGCCCTATTACGGATAAAATGGATGCCATTTTTGAAAAAGTGGAGCAAGATCGGTATATCAGTAGTTACGACGTAGCTGAAGAACTGGGAATTGACCACAAAACAGTTTTGGCGCATTTGAAAAAAACTGGGCACACAAAAAAGCTCGATATTTGGGTACCTCACGAGCTCACTGAAAGAAACGTAATGAACCGTGTACTCATTTGTGATTCTTTATTACGACGTAATGAAACCGAACCATTTTTGAAGAAGCTGATAACTGGTGATGAAAAGTGGACCACGTACGACAAGAACGTGCGAAAAAGGGTCGTGGTCAAAGGCCGGTCAGGCTTCACAGACTGTGGCGAAACCCGGGTTAACTCGCAATAAGGTGATGCTGTGTTTGTGGTGGGATTGGAAGGACATTATTCATTATGAGCTGTTACCACCAGGCAGGACCATCGATTTTGAACTCTACTGCGAACAACTGATGAGATTAAAGCAAGAAGTTGAGAGAAAGCGGCCGGAATTAATCACCAGAAGGGGTGTGGTTTTTCATCATGATAACGCTAGACCTCACACATCTTTAGCCACTCAGCAAAAATTAAGAGAGTTTGGCTGGGAGGTGTTAATGCATCCGCCGTATAGTCCTGACCTTGCACCTTCAGATTTCCACCTGTTTCGGTGTCTTCAGAATTCTTTAGGCAGTGTCAGGTTAACATCACGAGAGGACTGCCAAAACCACTTGTCGCGGTATTTTGATCAGAAGTCCCAAAATTTCTATAGTAATGGGATCATGTCCCTACCTACAAGATGGCAAAAAGTTATCAAACAAAATGGTACCTACATACTTTAGATAAATGTAAATATTGTATATAAAAAAATGTTTTGAATTTTCTTAAAAAATACGAAGAAACTTTTTCCCCAACCTATTATAAAGTCGTAAAACCTGTATACCAAGTTTCGTCCAGATCGGTTCTAAAATACGACTTGTAGAGGAGTCGCAACAAACTGACAGACGAAAGCAAATTTTGCCAGAGCTGAAGCAGAGTAGCTTCGCTCAGCCAGCGTAGCGACGCTGGCTGGGTCAGTAATTGTTTATTGAAATAACTTACGTGCATATATTTACAATTCAAGGCCTTAAACTAAAATTGCACCTTTTTCGACCATTAGGTCGCAAACGCTACTGCTGAGCATGAGGTCCTGGGTTCGATGCCCAGGTCGGGCAAAGAGTTATTGCGACTTTCCATTAGGTATTTTTCAGTAGCAGCCTGTAGTATGGATATGTGCCCGGTTGATGGCAATGGGCTCGCCCCCTGTTACATGGGACTTAACCATGTCGGGCGAAATGTGGGTGTACTTATAGGTACACCTCTGCCTAACTCTTAGGGGATTACAGGCGTGATGTTAAGTTATAAATGGTTTATAGATGAAGAATAACTTAATCAGACCATTATCTGCCTAGCCTTTTCCCAACTATGTTAGGGTCGGCTTCCAGTCTAACCGGATGCAGCTGAATACCTGTGTTTTAACCCTTTGACTGTAAATTATGTACTAATTTATGAACCCAAAACCCCAGGGGAGGGGGGGGGGGGGGAGGGTTAGTTGCGAATGATGATTTTATTCCATCGCATGATGTTTTTTTACGTTTTTATATATATGATATAAGCTTATATACCTATTATATAAAGGATTTTTCCTTATGTACACCCATGTGTACATTCGACGTGCAAAGGGTACTAAAATAACTTGATCAGACAAATGATGTCGAAAATTATAAAAAAAATATGTTTGTCCTTAACCGTCATGTTTTTAACCTCCAAACTCTTGTCTCCAGGTGATCCGCTGGTAGTTCAAATGGACACAGAGAAGCAAGACAATGTAGAAGTGGCCTTACTAGGAGGAGAGGCTTCCCCGAGACGGTATGCCACGTCAGAGCTCACACAGTTCTGGGTTGTACTGAAAAGGACACTGTTGTTCAGCAGAAGAGATTGGGTAAGTGTACTAAATACCCCCTAAATGCCACAGTGATGTACTAAATACCCCAGTGGTGTACTTAATGCCACAGTCATCATCATCTGCCTAGCCTTCCCACAACTGTTGGGGTCGACTTCCAGTATAACCGGATGCAGCTGAATACCAGTATTTTACATGGAGCGGCTGCCTATCTGTCCTCCACAACCTAGTTACTGGGTAATACGATACCCCTTGGTAAGGCTGGTTGTCAGACTTTCGGGCTTCTGACGACCCGTAACGACTGTCAAAGATCCACGAATGACAGCTGGGACCAAAAACTTAACGTGCTTTCCGAGGTACGGAGGGGTCTTGTTTGTATATGAAGATGGTCACCCATCCACGGACCAACCGCGGTAAGCGTAGCTTAACCTGATCGATCGACCCGAGCGGCTGTTATTACTTAGCCACAAGCCCCCACTGTGGAGTACTAAATGCCACAGTGATGTACTATATACCCCAGTGGTATACTAAATGCCAAATGCCACGGTGATCTACTAATGCCTCAGTAGTGATGTACTAAACACTCCAGTGATGTTCTAAATACCACATAAATTAACAGTAACTGGCCGTGGCTATGGCTTATCGAGTTTTTAGAAAAATGTCGGTATAATAGGGCGTCGTCAGGCAGATATTATGTGTGTGAGTTCTTTCTGAAGCTTGATGTGCCATGTTTACTTAAGGGTATTGTTCTAAGTTTGACTGGATTGTTTTCAAAACTTTGTCGAGGTGTGATTTCTACGATGATTTTATATAAAACAAGCGAATTTTCCCCTTTTGAATTTTATCTCTTAATTTTCGTATGCTGCCACTTAAGTGAGTTTAAACTGTAAATGTAAACCAGTAGAACAAGTAGAAAGTGTCACATATCTTGGAATGAAAGTCGATGAAAGTTTTTCATGGTCTTCACATATTGATTACATTTGTAGTAAGCTTAGAATATTGCTATGTAAATTCTATCATTTAAGCTTTAAAGTTCCCACCAGCACCTTAAAATGTTTATATACGAGTATGTCGTTAGTTGACTCAATACTGAGTTATTCTCTTGATTGTTATGGTTTGACTTTTAAAAGTAATATACAGAAATTAGAATCAATTCAAATTAGATTTTTAAAATTGTTAGTAAACAAGAAAACTAAAAACAGTTGTTAAGGAGACTATAGTAGGTTATTCAAAATATGTAAAATTCTACCAGTTAGCCTTAAACATAAATACCTATTATTGGTTAATAACCATGGCAGTCGGGATAGTGACTCACTAGTTTCTAACAGGTATACTACCAGGTCGATGACAGCAGGTAAATATAATGTACCTAGAGTTAGTAATTACTATGGTGATAGAACCTTAAAAAAACGCGTTCCCTATTTATTAAACACTTTGCCTGCTGACATCAGACAAGAAGATAATAAAGTAAAATTCGCACGTAAACTTAAAAAATATTTAAGAGTCTATGTAAGCGTAAATACTAAGTATACATATAGGTTATAGATTTACCTGATAGTAATGTTACTTTAATAGAGACTCAATGATCTCACAGTTAAACTGCGTAAGCAGTTTTGTGGGGCAGTGTACCTAGCATTAAGGAAAAAATGTAAATTGAATAAAATCATTCATTCATAATGATTTTTACAAAATTGGACTATACCTAGCCTATATAGTGATTCATCACGATTGCTGTGCGTACAGAACAGACCGTTGACATTTGGACAGTGTCGTCCGTCACAGATAGAAATACATGACGAACTTCAATGTCATAAATGTCGATAGCGTTTGACATCTGATTGTCATGGAAACATGAATGTTGCATGAGTAGCAATGCCGTGTCTAGGGACCTTTATATTGCATTGCAAAGTATTTTGGCAGCATAAAGATTTAAGGTAGCTCAAACGATGGGCTTTAGCTATAAACGATGATACACTAATAATAATATACTAAGTACAGACAAAATATATGACATCGTGGCCTTACTGGATAGTAAGGATTACTCAGAGAATAGTTTTCGTGCCATTTGACACAGTTTTGGGCTATGTTTTAAAATATATATATAACCAATGCAATGGCAAATTGATAATCATTCAGTTCAGATTGTACGATTGCCTTTGTGTGACATTTTTGTTGATAGTTGAGTTATGATTTATGAGTATAACACTACATATTGATTTATAACAGAGATCCATGTGACGCTTTGTGTCAAAGAGCGTTTCTGTTACAATGGTTATGATGTCAAGAATATACATTTGTCCCCTTATTAATAAAAAACTAAAAAGACCGACAAACCTATTATAGTTATATTAGAAGTGTTTTGCCTTCTTCTTTCAAATTCAAGTCATAATTCGAGAGAAATTGACAAAACACTTCTATAAATATAATAGGTTTATAGAGCCTTTAAGTTTTAGGTTTTAGTTTTTTATGAATAAGAGGGTTAAATTGTTATAGTTGTAGCAGTAGATTCGAACTGCCAAATCTGACTAATATTGCATTGCAAATAGGACCAATCCTACTTAATATTATAAATGCGAAAGTAACCGATCATCCTGAAATTTTGCATATACGTTGTCAGGTGTACAGAAATGGACATAGGGTACCTTTCGTCCCGAAAAAAAGTACTGTTCCCTAGGAAAACAACAATAACGTTGTTATGATAATAGGTGGCGCCACATGTCTTTCGAATCATGATTGAATTATATTATTACAAGCAGAGTACAACCCGAATTGATTGTCAGATTCTAAATTAACGCGAGCGAAGCCGCGGGAAAAAGCTAGAATTGTATAAATAAATTAAAATATTATTTTAGACAGTGCTAAGTGCTATATTTGCAAAGGCTAAGTATTGACGGTCGGTTTTTTTACACACCGATGTATTATTTCGTCATCCATTGTTACAACCATACCTACACAGTAAATATTTAAATATTTACTGTCAATTTACATATTAAGTCTAGAACCGTTAGTTTTTTTTTTTTGTTCAAAGCGCTTAACTTTAAAATAACATGTCAGAAATCAGAAAAAATATATTCTAGGGCCAACGACCGTGGTTTTGAGTAACGGGTTTAGTATTAATTATATTATTTTTAAACAAATTGTAAAATGTTAAAGTTGAATCAAAGATAATATGTTGCCAATGTGTTAATTGGTCAATGGCTATGTTTGACATATAAGTTGGACAGACTGTTTATCCAGGTCATGTCAAAAATAGTTGAATGCAGCTACTGTCATGTTAAACTTTTATTTATCACACTTACTCATCACGACCATTAATAGTGTTAAAAATCGTATGTAGCTGCTAAGTGTGAAAAGTACAATTATACAAATTAAGTTACCTAGCGAAACTCCGTAAAACTGATGGGTATCAATATCTAAACAAGATAAAATAAAAAAGAAATTAATTTGATGTTTTTCAGCTCAGCGCTCAGCTGTCTGTAGCGATTTATGAATGCATCGGGTCGGGTCAATCTAGATCAATTGCTAAGAACAGGGTTTGCTGAGACAGTTCTTGTTGTTTTTGTAGTCTTAACCTATTTACTTATAAGTATATAAATTATCAATTAGGTATGTTGAAACTGTTTGTACTCCCCGTCACTTGTCCCTACAGGTTCATTAGAAAACCAGCGTCAGGCAGCATCTGTCTGGCATTAATGCTGAAATGAACCTTTTTGGCGCAGCCGTGAGGCACACACTATTGTTTTAAAACATTATTTTCATTCTCCTTTGTTTTTGTGTTTCACGAAGTGTGTCCAAATAAACGTTTCTCTTTCTTTCTTTCTTTTCTTTGGGCCCATCAACCTGTCTCTTAAAATATCAGTTTAAGTTTTTTTTCGTGTAAACTTCACTGATCTGATGAGTATCGATATCTCAACACGATAAAATCTGTTTTAGGTAGTGTTGTTACTTGAAAGTAACAACACTACCAGCGGTCATTGACCCAAAAAAAAAATCATAATCTTTTTTATTTTATCGTGTTTAGACATCAATACTCGTCACGTCTGCGAAGTTTCGCTAGCTAATTTAATTTAACCCTGCATTCTCAAAACTAGGACTTGGCTAGTCATTATAAAATTATACCATCAGTTCATACCGTGGCCATGGTAAACATATTAGGCAAGTTACAAGATGGTTAAATAAGTGGTAATTGTAGGACAATGAATATAGGCACCACCGTCACTTTTCGAGGCTATTTTAATGCATTTTTGTCCTCGAAAAAGGTGAAAGTTTTCCTACAACGCTGTTATGATTAAACCTAAAACTTATTACATCGTTGACATTGATATAAGGTCTAAGATCATTTCGAATAGAATTGTATACTATTTAGGTATTTGCATCAAAAAATGGTCCATTCGTTTCTATTTTGATTCGTCACGGCTTCGCACGGGTAGCCCGAATGCTAAAAAAAAACATCACAGGATCACCCGCTGAAAATTTCATGAAAATCGCTCCAGCCGTTTTGGAGTCCATAGGGAACATTATATCACACACGCACATCGATTTTCATATATATATACATATATAGAAGATTTAATCAATCTGCCTAGCTTTTTCCCAACTTTGTTGGGGTCGGCTTCCAGTCTAACCGGATACAGCTGAATACCAGTATTTATTTTTTTATACAGAAGATTAATTCTACAATATACACCTTTCCCACAGACTCTCATGTACCTCCGACTCTTCGCGCACATCCTGGTCGGCTTCCTGATCGGTGCATTATACTACGATATCGGCAACGACGGCTCCAAAGTACTCTCCAACCTTGGCTTCCTGTTCTTCAACATGCTGTTCCTCATGTACACCTCGATGACCATCACTATTCTTAGTTGTGAGTATCAAAATCTTTAATCCCAAGGTTTTACCCGCGTAAGTCTAGAACCTGAAGGAATATCGGGATAAAAACTAGCCTATGTGTAAATCCAGGATGTTAGCTACCCATACCAAATTTTATCAAAATTGGTCCAGCTGTTTGAGCGTGAAGAAGTAACAAACATACAAACAGACACACACACTCGCAAACTATCGCCATTATAATATTAGTGTGATAGTGTGATTGAACTTTGTTTTTTGTAAGGTGTCGCAGGCAATCAAAAGTTACACCATATATCAGGTTATTGGTTTGGCCTGCAATACCTTACTAAAAGCAAAGTTCAATAGATAATAAATAATAATAATGCATGTATTTCTTTTTTCAGTTATGTGTTTTTTATAATAATAATAATAAATTTATTTTTCAGGCATAGTCCATTCCAATTAATTAAATTAAAACATTAAAATCATTTATTTTATTTATTTATTTAAATATAAATAAATTAAAATCATACAAATTAAAATTTATATAATGTTCACACATACTCAACATTCAAATCAAATTTTTGCAGTCGGGTTTTTGTTTTTTAAATAATTTGCTTTGACTACAGAGCGTGCCAAACAGACAGGCATACATACATATTACCTACATACATACATACTCTCGAAAAACATTACCCTACTTCTGGGGCAGTCGAGTAAAAAGGGCATTATCTTTCTTTCTGCAGAGGAATTCCAAAACGATCTTAACTGCAATATTTTAAAAATATCAAGAAATGTACTGTTTGAGGATAAAAGATTGTATGGCATGTAAAACTGGTTTTATTTCTTCCATCGAATTGTGAATGTTCAAGTTTCCTCATGTTCTAAATTAATGTCAAAAACCACTGAGAAGTTTGATTCAAACGTGGTCCAGATCCAGTTTTTTTTATTTAAAAAATACTTGCAAAAACGACTTTCAAAATTGTTATTTTAATCTAGCAAAACGGCATACAATTATAAACTCTACCTTTCAAGAAATAAAATTTGAAATTCCCTAAATCTTTTCCACAAAAAACGGTATATAATTTTGAACTCTTTCCTTCAAGGAATATAATTCGAATTTCCTTAAACTTGTTTCTCCAAATCGAGTTAGGTACTAGTTTTAATGATGAAAGTAATTGGTATAATTATTAATAAAATATTAATTATTTCCAGTTCCTCTTGAGATGCCTGTGCTGATAAAAGAACACTTCAATCGATGGTACTCGCTACGATCGTACTATTTGGCGATCACCGTGTCTGATATACCTTTCCAGGTAATTATGGTTAATTTTTCTAGACAAAGCATGTTGTAGCGTTATCCTTAACATTTTAAGGAATGTTGTGTTTTAACATTTTCTTTTATATATTGAATCAACATGATAATATGTTTATTTTCGTAAACGAAAACAAAGTTGACCGCCGTGAGGCTAGCAATGCAATGAGATTGCGACGGGAATGTCAAGAAACGGTATTTTAAGATTAGCAGAATACCATTTTTTGGTCTGTTCACAATGTCAAGTCACTTTGCAGCAGATGCCAGCCGATGTCTTGTTTTGCACTTTGCACGTTAATTAGTAGAATTGGACTTCTGTTCTGGTAGTTATCAATCATTGGATAAAAAAGTGTGAATAACTTACATATACAACGTGTCGTTTTGCTTCCTCGTCAAATTTAAGGATGTGGTATAGACGATCAAACCGAGCAACTTTTTCCATGGCACCAACATCGTAATCGCGTAAAAAGAATCAGCCGTCCCATATATTTGCGTCGAATAGATATTGAAGTTTCCTATGGGACAGTTGAAATTATTTTCGCGATTACTATGTTGGTGCCATGGAGAAAGTTGTTCGGTTTGATGTTCTGTATCAAACCCTGAAATTTGACGAGGATATACCGTCTCTTCATTTTGCCAATATGTATCAAAACATCAATCATCTCTGTTTCCAGGCGATATTCTGCATAATCTACGTGGTGATAGTGTACCTGCTGACGTCACAGCCGCCGGTCTGGTTCCGGTTCGCGATGTTCCTCTCATCATGTCTGCTCATCTCCTTCGTGGCACAGAGTGTTGGTCTCGTTGTTGGTGCTGCTATGAATGTTCAGGTACTACTCATTTGTAACTAGAGTAGCCATCTGTTCCGTAAGCTGCTTTACGTTAGGAAACATAAGGCAGGGGACGTTACAAACTACTTATTACAGTATTGCATGGGTATATTCTTAGCTTAAGCTTCACAGAATTTAAAAAAAAAACCGGCCAAGTGCGAGTCTGGTCTCACACACGAAGGGTCCCGTTCACCGTACAATATTTAACATAAATATATATATAAACCTGATTTGTTTTATTACCTCACATGTATTGTATCGTTACCGTGGCAAACGCACGTAGCGAACGGCATGGTGGCAGCACAGCGCGTCGAAGTACGACGCGCTGCGCTGCCACCATGCCGTTTCATTTCAACATCCATTGCTGATTTTTTTATTTTAGCTGTTTTATTGAAATAAATGGAGTGCTGCGTGCAGGGAATGTAATTTTACATTAAAATAAATAAGCAACTGGAAAAAAAAAGATAAAAAAATGAAAATTTTCCTGAGATTTTTTCGGTGGAATATGTTTCAAAATAGGGCTGAATGCACTGTGTTAGTTTGCGGAGGGCTGTCCCTACACCCTGTATTTAGACATATACTTCAGTTTTTCTATGAAGCTATCGGTATGGCAGCAGTGACCACTTACCTGCCATCAGATCAGCCTACTTGTTTAACACTAATATCATCATCATCTTCCTGCCCTTATCCCATGTTACTTAGGGTCGACGCAACACGTTTTCTTCTTCCATTCTCCCCTGTCAACCGTCATGCTATCATTCACTCCCTTCTCTTTCATATCATTCCTCACACAATCCATCCATCTTTTCTTTGGCCTAACTCTTCCCTCTCCCTCCATCAACATGTATTCATCACTCTTTTAGTCACAGGCGTTTCCTCCCTCCTCATGCACATACCAAGCCAAATGATTTCCTATCAACTTTTCTGTCACTGGCGCCACTTCCAAACTTCCTTTTTTATAATACTCATTTGTTACTTTATCCATTTTCGTCATTCCACAATCCATCTCAACATTCTGATCTCCGCTGCATGCAATGTCTTCGTCTTGTTTACCACTAATAATGTGCTAATAACTTTTTTTTCTCCCCAGAACGGCGTATTCCTGGCTCCTGTGATGTCAGTACCGTTCCTGCTGTTCAGCGGTTTCTTCGTATCATTCAACGCGATACCTGTGTACCTAAGATGGATCACATACCTGTCATACATCAGATATGGGTTCGAGGGCACCGCGCTCGCTACCTACTCCTTCGACAGGCCTAAGTTGAAGTGCCATCAGGTAAGAGGCGTTTTTATGGTTTTAATTTAATATTTAAAAATTAATTAAAACGCAAATTCGCGTTACAAGCGCAACTCCGCGTCCTAACCAAAATGATAGTTCGTGTGAAAACGCGATTGTCGCGTTCATATGCCACTAATTTGTTCGGAAAACCACGCGATCGGGTTCGTCGAATAAAATCAACGATCGCGTTGGTTAGGACGCGGCCTAGTAATGCAGTCTAATTAGCTAATGTAGTTCCTGCGTTCGATGCCCAGAGTGAAATACCATTTGAGACAGTGAGAGAGAGAGAGAGAACTCGTGAAGTTCCTGGTTCGGTGAGAAACCATTTGAGAGAGAGAGACCTAATAAAGTTCCAAGTTCGATGCCCAGAGTGAGAAACCATTTGAAAGAGAGAGAGAGACAGTAAAACTACTCTCTCTCAAGTGTTTTCGTACACCTACAAATTCTAACAAGGCTAAATACTACAATTTCTAACTCCTAATAACGGCTCAACGATGTCATCAAGTCCGTCGATTGCAAATATTCTTACTATTTCACTACAATTTCTAGGCAAACGTGAACCTTATCATCATTATCACCAAGTAGCAGACCACTGCGGCTCTCCATTTGCAATCCTCAGTCTTCCACTGACGCATTATCGGTGTACTAATACTTCTATACGTTTCTAGACTTACTGCCACTTCAAGAACCCTGAAACCACCCTAGAAGAGCTAGATATGTTGAACGCAGACTTCACCCTGGACATCGCAGCCCTATGCCTCATCTTTGTGGTCCTGCGTATATCTGCGTTCCTCTTCCTGCGTTGGAAGCTTAAAGCCACCAGATAAGCAAAAAAATCTTATGTTATCTGTAAGTAGGGTAGAAAATCAAACGACAAGCTATTTTAAGTTGGGGTTGTCACTTTGTCACGGAACACACAATTTTTTAGATGTGATGATGACTTATTATGGTGCAGGTTGAGTCTATACTGCAGTTTTAAAAGAGATACATGTTTATACTAAATCGAATTTATGCCAAAGGTCCTAAAATTCCTTTTATTTAGGAAACGGAGTAACAAAACTAATTATTTCTTTTAAAATTCGCTAATACAACTCGATCAGCTGTTTTCATAATGCTTCTAATACAATTGATATTTAAGACAAAGTTACAATCGCTGTAGGTAGTAATTTTACGCAGTTATTGTGATAAAGATATGTTATCTATACTTTAATAATTAAAACTCAAACGGGACTGCACATCGAATATGTTATGAGAAAATGGATCCTACAATTCCGTGTCAATTAAAGGTCTTGTATACAAACGTCCTATGTCATGTTTCACAAAAATAATATAATTAAAATGCATATTATAATAACAAAAAAAGTCCTTGTGTGCTCTCGAAAAGTCATTAATTCAAATAATTATTGTATTTTTATATTCATGACAATCATTTCGTAAGGATTTCGAAATCAAGAAAAGACCTAATTTTATTACAACCATTCATTCATTTAAAAGTTTTAATTTCTTTACTGATTTTCAATTATGAGCAAAAGAAAGCTACTAAATGTGATAGTTATGTGTGATATACTGAAAAATGTTCACAAAATTATAGAAATTATAGCAGTTTTATACAAATATTAAAATTAAAACTGATTAACTTTACACATGGCCTTATTTTCTTAACGCTATACATGATTTAAAAAAGCCATCCACAAAGTCGATTCTATTTATAATAGTAAGATCTGAAACCATCCGATGCAAGAACCAAATGAAATAAAATTGATGGAATTTTTTCTAATTTCTGGTTTCCCTTCAAAGCGCATAAATCTTTCACCGTGGAGGGGGAGACACTCAAATTTGTCGTATCTTATTTTTGAAATAAATCATAAATAATATCTTTATAATTAATTGATTAATTTGCTCATTAACTATTCATATATATCTTGCCTTAAGGGCTTGCCGTTAAATTTATATCAAAGATAGACGTAATTTTCGACTGTGTGGCAATGGTAATTTAGATTTGTTGCAATACGGTTGAAGACTCATGGCCAGTCCGAACTTTGCGCAGAAGGCTGTGCAATAACTGTTTTTTAGGAAGCAAATGGTGACATGAAGCGTGTGTGAGTGAAAGAACATGCGCAAAAGTTCGGAGAGCCTATGTTCAGACTAGCCATGATTTTTCTGCCGTATTGTACTTTGACTTACAATTTATGAAGACTGCTGTGTAACTCAGAAATATTTCTGACTTATTTAAATAATGTTTAACATGATTTCTTTTACTATTTCATCTACTTGTTTCACCTAAAATTTTTTTTAAATTCATTTGAGTGTGTACTTTTATGCTAGTCGACCATGTTATCTCGACAAACTATCTGCTCTTATTTGATGGATTTGAAAGGTACAATCAACAGTACACTTACCCGCCCTTACCTTATAAAAGGCGCTGTCAATGACAAATTGTTACAATGTATGCGCGGTTGACTGTGCTAAGATGAACATTCCAACGATTTTGTTACTCATATGGAAACTTCCGATATTTCTAAATTACCATTGTCGTTAGTAAATAAATAGTTATATGTTACGCATTCAGGGATCATGGTAATATTCATTGTACTTAGTGATGTAATTATTTAGATAAATATTGTGGTCCAATTATTATTGATACGGTTAGATGTACTGGTTATAGAATGTATGATGTTTTGTACTATTATATTTTTTAAATAAATGGTTTATGAAATATAAAACTTATAGCTTTTTATTTGAACATTGCTAATGATCTTAGTACCCTAGTTTTGACAACCTTGCATGATGTAAAAGATTATACCTTTTTCTGGTCCAATCCCAACTGACTGGTTTTTACCTGGCAGCCTGGTAGTAGTCACAAGAAAAAGGTAGGCAACCAAACCAATGTATGTTCTGTAAAAGACTGAAAAAAGCATAGTCATGGACGTATTTAATAGTAGACAACCCATTTGCAACAATATTTGTAAACATATTTTATTGAAGGAAGAAAATAAAATTATTTGACCCAGGTTATGGCACAGAAAAAAAAAAAAAA
The DNA here is from genome assembly GCA_946251885.1 of Cosmia pyralina. NCBI lineage: Eukaryota > Metazoa > Arthropoda > Insecta > Lepidoptera > Noctuidae > Cosmia > Cosmia pyralina. Next base: position 24,179,651 of record OX276346.1, read on the forward strand.
AATAGAAAAGACAAATAAAAAAAAATCTTCCTATAAACACATTGGTTTTGATCTTACTTCGGATCTTACACTATTAGTTTGGATTGCATGCCGACTGCCAAATTGCATCTTGGACCGATAATGATAAATTGTACATTTATTTTGTGAATTAATTCGAACTAACACAAAATTTTTTGATTGCATGAAAACTAAAAAATTGCAGCGTGGATTGCAAACTATTAAATTGCATTTCTAATTTATTGACCAACTATCAAATTATACCATTAGTACATAATTATTATCTACAGTTAAATACATTCTTGCAGTTGCCAAATGCAAAAATTCAGTTCCTTCAAAAGAACAATTTTACCCAAGGCCGAGCCATTCAACTGTGTACTAAGTAACACCTATCTATTACCGGCTAGCCTCAATCAGATGCGCCTGCGCTCGTTTCCGGGATGTTATGCTCATCGCAGTACCAAAGCACTCAGCCGAGGAAAAATTGGCACATACATTGTAACTTTGTAAGAACTGCTGCCTAACTGTGTGTGACCTGCACCCTGCAATTGCAAACTCAGAGGGAAAATGATAATCCATTGCCTTAAATGTTTGAAACATTCGTCCGCTCGACAACGTACATCAACGCAATGAATGTGGTTGAATTGTCAAAATTACCCCGCGGTTCCATCATGATCATAGTTTGCAGTTGGCTTGTAGCTAGGCTGTTCTTTCATCATTTTTGATGATATGTGTAGGAGGAAGGAGCTCGTGGCTAAGTAATAACAGCCGCACGGGTCGATCTATCAGGTTAAGCTACGCTTGTGACAACCAGTCTTACCAAAGGGTATCGTATTACCCAGGTACCGGGTTGTGGAGGTCAGATAGGCTCCATGTAAAATACTGGTATTCAGCTGCATCCGGTTAGACTGGAAGCCGACCCCAACATAGTTGGGAAAAGGCTAGGCAGATTGATTGTGTAGGAGGAAGGAAATAATTTTCGTGATCATTCATTTCATGGAGATTGGGTATTTACGTCGTGTGTTGGTCGGTATAAAACGTAGGTAAAAAAGAAATTGCGCGGTGAAATGGGGTTACTGTGATACTACGGGTTTACTTCGTAACAGCTTTCTCTTATGAAAAAATCGATAGAGTATAGAATACCTAGAGTTTTCATCAAAAGTTTTTCTTACCTTAAAAATGCCCAGTAACCGGTACACCAACAAGTGTGACACTGGCATGGCCACCATCAGGGATTTTAATGAAATAGTCGCTAATTAGTCGAAATTTGCCGCCAAATACCAGAAATTGTCGGTCACTGGTTCAAAAAATATAAGGGTTCATTGGTGGCCGATCTGGAGAGCATCTCCCCAGCTTGGCCACATTTATATCTCGAAACCTAGGCCACCTAGCAAAGACCTGTTTTCTCCCAGATTTAGTCGCTAATAATTAGTTGCAAGTTTTCGCCAAGTCACAGATTTAGTCGGGTCTTAGTTTAGAAGATATAATGAGTTCAATTTTTAAGTATAGTCCAAGAGCTAGATCGATGAGTTTACGATAAAATCTTTGATCTAGCTCTTGGACTATAGGTACTTAAAAAACTACTTGGTTAAAAATTTAACTAATATTGTATTGTCTACTTACAATTTTTCTGGCAGGTTGAAAGATGAACAATGCAAATGAGTTCAAAATCGCTCGCATGCTGCGGGCGTATGAGAGCAGTTTCTAGCTAAGTAATAACAACCGCGTGGGTCAGGTTAAAGCCACGCTTGCCGCGGTTGGTCCGTAGACGGGTGACCATCTTTACATACCAAGAGCTGAGGAGCCGTGTCTTGAAAAGCACGTTATGCTGTTGGTCCCGGCTGTCATTATTGTTACGGGACGTGGAGCCCGAAAGTCTGACAACCAGTCTTAACAAGGGGTATCGTATTACCCAGTAACTTTATTGTTGAGGTCAGATAGGCAGTCGCTCCATGTAAAATACTGGTATTCAGCTGTAGGTATCTGGTTAGACTGGAAGCCCAACATTGTTGGGAAAGACTATGCAGATGATGACTGCTGCGGGCGTATCATACGCTCAATTTCGCATCATTACGGAGTGTCTATTGGTATTTCTTTTGTCTACCTAATAAGGTAATAACCTATTTTGAAACAAGGCAAGTGTAGGTACCTACTAGGTACTAAAATAAAATAACGGTCGATTTGAAATTCATAAAAGTACATCATTCGTCATTCTTTTGTTTTATGCCCTGAATAAAGTCGATTATACCGGTATAACCTGGTCAAAAGGTCACTTTATATATAGAGTTGATAGCTTTACCTACATTAGTAGAATGTAGGTTAGGTACTTACCGTTGTTTGCATTGTAATTGTTGACTAGTTTTTTCTGATTAATTTATTGACAACGGGTTTACGCATGCCTAAGTATTTCATTTATGTTCAATGAAACGAATGATTTACAATATTAAAACGATGTTTATGTATGTTGATGTTTGTGTAGGTACCTACTTGGTGTGAACCACTTTACTATGATATACTAGGTACTATACTCAATCTTCCTAGCCTCCTTTTCCCAACTATGTTGGGGTCGGCTACCAGTCTAACCGGATGCAGCTGAATACCAGTATTTTACATGGAGCGACTGCCTATCTGACCTCCACAACCCGGTAACTGGGTAATACGATACCCCTTGGTAAGACTGGTTGTCAGACTTTCGGGCTTCTGACGACCCGTAACGACCGTCAATGATCCACGAATGACAGCGGGGACCAACGGCTTAACGTGCTTTCCGAGGCTAGGTACTACTATGGCAGGTAATTATAATAAGTTAGGTTCAAAAGTGGTTATGTCCGCGATGGTACCTACTACACCTATTATTGTGAACAAAGAAGTTACTAGAATTAAAGAAGTATAAGGAAATTGTTTCCCGTTTCCTTATAATAGCACAGTCGTTTGGTGCTCAAAAAGTGCTCTTTTCGGTTTTTCACATTACCACCTCGTATCCCTTCCCTAACGCTCGCGTCGCCTCATTGGAAAAATAGCGACCAAAAATAGTTTTTATATTGTCCAAAAACAAAAACCGCTTTTCGGCGCCATTTTACCAATATGGCGGCGCGAGCTACAAAAATACGAGGAGGCAAAGTAAAAAAATCAAAAAAGGACTCGTCGAAATAAAATCACCAATTTTCATAACGTTCCAGGTAAAACTACCAAATGACTGGACTGTAAAGGCTGACGCACAATTGGGCAGGAAAATGGGAAATCCTCCTACGGCACTTTCGCATTGCACACTGCAGGCGGGCCGCACCGGCACCGCACCTTATTGTACTGCGGCCCGATGCGACGAGCTTATAATGTAGGTAGGGTCACCTACCTTTGTTCTCGGCCTCAGGACAGGTACACAGGTACCTACACCTATGTATGTCAATCACTTTATGACCCTCATCACGTTATTTAGTGTAATCTTCGTACAGTAAAGAAATATTTATATATACTTACTAATTATTTAAAGCAACAAAGTTTTATTTCTGGGAAGTGAGTGATGGTTGTTGAATGTAGAACAACCTTGAGGTACTCGTACAAAAGTCCCGCCGTTGACAGAATGCGTTCCTGAGAGCTGTCAAAACACATATTCGTTAGTATGAACTGACAGGTGCAAGAACGCATTGTCTGTATGGCCGGACTGTAGGTAGGTACTCAACGCTCTGCAGAGCGCTGACGTTATGAGGGTGAATGAGAGACGGCTTTTCGGTTTATCTAGGACCGTAGATTCAAAAATATTTCAAAACATCTTTTTTCTAACTAGCCCATCCATCTACCCGTATATACTCTTTCATTCAAATGTTTGTCTCATACCGCGAAAGTTGCATAATGCCAAAGCACATCTGGTTAAAGTCTACGCCCCTACTGGAAAAAATAGGGTTACAGTGATGTCCAATTTTATTCATTTAAGACAAACAAAGAATAATAATAAATAAACACACCACACAACGCAAACAACATACACACACCCACCACCACCACCACCACCACCACCACCACCACCTACATAACCCTATATGAACAATTACCTAACGCCAGAAATAAAATTTACAATACCAGGTCTGAAAGACAACTCAGCATGAACGAATCGTGAAGATCTGACACTAAACTAAGTGTCAGTGAAATTAAACATTAAGTTGTGTTAATGTGCACTCGCATTTACTAGTATTGTCCTGTTTATGCCTCGTCTGCCAAAACGGCCGAAAAAGACTTGACGCTGCCACCTCGAGCAAACCTATGATGTGACAATTCACATCAGCCCAGAAGGGGTTAAATAAATTAAAACCTAAAACAACAATGGCTTGAACTTCATCCAACTTTATGAAGTCAGAGGAAGGGCAGACAGAACTGCATGATTGATTTTGATCGCTCCTAATACATGAACTCACTCCAAAGGTAAAGATGTAAAACAATCATCACATAATGTCAACATTAACCCCTAATTATTGTTACTAAGTAGTCCATAGTGACTGAACTGTGAATCCACAATCATCAGCAGAAACCAACTGTGTCAAACAAACACACTTTGTGAAGGCTATGCCCCGTTAACAAAGTTGGTCATCCTAGACTGAGTTTCGCACACCCTTCGAGAAGGATTACAGTTCTCAAAAAAAGTTACAATCCCTTACTAATATTATTTAACTTTTAATATTATTTAAATTTTACCTGGGAGCCTGTTCATACTAATAATCGCAAAAAAAAAAAAAAACTAATGATGCCTTTGCTTATTCTTATTCATTTATTTATTGTGAAACATAGGTACATTGTAAGTTCTTACTCGTACATTGAGGGCGCTATGTTTTGCCTCTAGGGCATACAAAAGTAGTGACACATGCAATATAATTATACAACATGAGAATTAATATAGACATATGCATTATAAATAAAGATTTAAATAAATTAGATCACACTGAACAATGTCAATTAGATAATTAGATAAGTGTGGTAAGAAAAATTAAAAACTGCAGTTGACACCTTTTTCTCTCTGCTCGGCTACCCGGGAGAATGGCCATTTCGGCCATTCTCCATTGTTTTGGAAAATTGCATATTAAGATTATCTTCATTATTATGATTATAAGCGATGTTATTTTTATTAGGTTCCATATCGTGATCATACTCATGAAGATAATCTTAATAATATGCAATTTTCCAAAACAAAGGAGAATGACCATTTCGGGTTTGCAAATCCTACCGGATATAGAAACCTGTGTTTGCCCTTCTTGGTCGCCTATCCTGTCCAATTGTTGGTTTAGTACCTGCAAGCCCAACAGCTGAGCTTGAGATCCTCGATTTGATTCCCAGGTCAGGCAAAGTGTAATTAAAATTTTCTACCTGATACTTACGTCATTAGAATAACGTAGGTAATAATTAATCTTATATTAACTAAGTAGAAAGTAGGTACCTAATATAAGATGGGTAAATATTGCTATGTCTCTCGGTTGAACAATTTTATTAGTTTAATAGCTGTTGCCGACTCCTCTGCGATCCAGGATGAAAGTAACGTATGTCCTTATCCAGGTCATGATCTATCTATGTGCCAAATTTCATCCAAATCCGTTTAGCCGTTTTAGCGTGAAAGCGTAACAAACAAACTCACTTTCGCATTTATAAATTAGGATTTATTGGTGAGAATGAGAATCATAATTATCATACTTCATACTATACCTACTAATATTTTATAGGCGAAAGTTTGTGTGTGTGTTTGTTACTTCTTCACGCTCAAACGGCTAGACCGATTTGGATGAAATTTGGTATGTAGATAGCTTATACCCTGGATTAATACATAGATTACTTTTTATCCCGGTCTACGCGGGTGAAACCGCGGAGCGCAGCTAGTAAATTCTAAATTAAAAAAAGACAAGATGAGAATACATAAATTAATTCTTTATTGACAAAGCACACAATGATTTCATCATACCTTGCTAATAACGAGTATAGTGAATTTTTTTTATAATATAATAAAGTGGTGTGCTTTCTGGTGAAATACCTACATTTTTATATTGTGGAGGCTACCGAGCGCGCAGTGGCGCTCTCATCGTTTGTTTGGCTATTTCTTTTATTTTGGAATGAAAATGCAGAAAACGGAAAATAGTGGCCACTAAGCTCCGTTTTAAAGATTATAATAAAACTTAACAAAGCTGCTATTTGTAATAATAATAATGTCCTATAGTCTTGTGGAGCACAACTTATCAGGCTTATTTTCTGCATTTTTATTCTAAAATAAAAGAAATAACTAAACAAACGATGAGGGCGCCACTGCACGCTCGGTAGCCTTTTAAGTTGTGCGTCCACCGGGTCGAAATCGGTCCGTCCGCACCGTACGGATTTGTTGCTTTGTATTGATTTCTATGGTACCGCGTGCACTGAATCGGCAAATTTGCGGCAGAGACCGGTATTTCTGCCGACGACGTCATCCGCAGTGAACGCGCCCAGTATTACCAGTTACACGGTTTAAGGCTCCCCGAAACGATCAATTGCAATTGTCAATGTTTACGTGAAATTGATGCAAATTGATGCGCAAATTGAATTGAATAACAAACAAAAATATTTTTAATGAAAATCACATTCAAACGAATAACTGAGGGCCGCGGTTGTTTAATCCGCAGTTAACTCAACCAATAGTTAAAAATAGTAAGTAATTGTTAAATTTGGTTCACATTTAGCCAAAATTTAACCATTATATACTATTTTTTAACTCATCATCATTCTCCTGCCCTTATCCCAATCTATTTGGGGTCGGCGCAACATGTCCTTTTTTTCCATACTTCTCTATTATTCGTCATCTCGGTAGTCACCCCCTTTCTAGCCATGTCATCTTTCACACAATCCATCCATCGTTTCTTTGGTCTTCCCCTACTCTTATAGCCATCGACATTCATACTCAAAACTTTCCTCACGACATTTCTATACTATTTTTTAACTATTGGTTGAGTATTGGTTGGTTAAGAAACCAGCCCTAATAGGTCACTTCAATTTTTTTTTATCGCTATTATTCCGCGACCTGTCGCAATGCAGACAACTATAAGTAAATATAAATCCCTGTCAAAATAAAATAAAAGAAAGAAAAATATTTTATTTGAGACTCGCACAGGACATGCAGTTAAGAACGATCATAAATAAAAGTAACAAAATAAGTAAACATAAAAAGAAATAAAAGATAAATCAAAATTAAAAGTAAAAATGACCTGTGCGAGGCCAAAAAGGCTCCTATCAAAGCTGCGATATTAAAAAATACCGCAATGCTGGTATTCTGATAGGGCCTGTGTGATGCTACGGACACATCCACGGATAACTATAAATCCCTAGGGGAATAAAATAAAATAAAATACAAATACTAGAATACCTAATAAAAGAAAAGAAAAAACAAAAACCGTAAATAAGTGCAATGATCGACTCACGCCTGACGCCCGACGCTCCATCCTCACTTGTCTATGCATAAACTATTGTCTATATATAGTCTATGACAAGCCCTAAGCCATGCATAATATTAGTAATTTTACCCTAAAAACGGGAGAAGTCCCTAATAGTGGAAACACTGGTTGCAAAATCCGAATGCAGTGGACGAACCCTATCGGCATTTTGTAAATCCGGACGCTCCATATGGTGCGTACACTCCGATTCCGACCCAATGGACGCGCAACTTTAATGTGGACATCTTTCGGCTGAAAAGACTTTGTATTGTCTTACTCTTCACTCACTTTGATATTATGTTTTATGAAAACTTATGTTTTATTTTCGTTTCAACATAACTTCAATAATAAATGTTATGACAGACATCGTACACCCAAATATATAAATTAACCATGGAACAGTCAAACATCCCACAAATTCATACTGGTGGAATCTATGCTTTATTTTTTTAAGGTAATTCATGTCACGCATCGCTTTTTCTACCAAACCGTTCTCTCTCAACTGAATGCATTTGTGACATAACTTGTCTAACAGAGGAAACCCTTTGTAAAGGTATATAGAATAAATCACCTTCGAATAAGGCTTGGGGAGTAACATAACCCGAGGATCGCCAAACTCATCAAAAAAGTCCTGTTCGTCATATTTATAGACTCCATACAAAAGAAGCGTGTATAGATTTTCAGATTTCGCCACTGTTTGGACGCTTCCCATTAGACGATGGCAGACATCAGAATCGTCAAATTCTGTACTTGATTGTACCGATTCTAAATAATATTTCCCCATTATTGAACTTAAGCACGGTTTAAGCTGAAAATTAGCTATATCTTCTTCTGTTGAAATTTGATATTCCTGTGCAGGGTGTGTGGTGAGGCTCACAAGACTGGATTGGTAGAAAGTGTTGACCAAATAAGCAAACACCACCCATAGTATGAGAACACACTTCACCGTCCACCGACTTTGGACACTGCGCCCGTGAAGAACAAGATTGTCCAATAGTATTAATACAACGTAACTTTTATCCTCCGTGCGAAGAAGAGCGATTACTAATATCGAGTAAATCACGAGAGCCAGCATCAAGAGCACCCACACAGTGAAATCGAATTCCAGATAAGTATTCTTCCAAGGAGATACATTTTTGGCTCGTTGCACCACGAATCGGATCTCATCTGTATAAACTAGGTGACCGTATACGTAAGAGAATGCCGCTGTACGAGACGGTGTCAGTAGCATACCTGATATATGCATGTCCACTTCGTTGTCTTGTATCCTTTTCAATGCTCCAGCCGCTTGCATGTCGGTTGATACCGTGGAAAATTCATCAGCGTCGCCATAATCGTTTATAATATTTATACTAAATCCTAGCATTTCCCCGATTAAACGCACTAAATATGGCTCCACTCCATTCCGAAGTGCAGGAGGTGAGGTAGAGGATTCGTTGGCAGTCAGTATTGTGTATGGGGGCCACTGGGTTATCTGTACATTAAATGTACAGTTCTGTAGTCCAGTTACAAGTTTTTCTGGGTATAGGTTAAGTGAGTGTGCTTGCGAACACTTCCCGAAGCTGATGGTGGTATCATAGCGTTTACCGCAATTGTAATTATCAAAAGGGTTGTACGTGTATAGGTGAGCGTCAGCGGTGGCGTTCACCACCAGCACATTATTCGCGTGCAGTTTGAGAAATGTGTCGAAAATGATTCTGAGGTCGTCCTCTTTTAGATCTCTGACAAGAAGTAAGAAGCGAGCCTTCGGATTCCATGTTGATTCCATGGTAAAATTAATAAACCGACTGGTGTAAAAAGTGGCATTATGTGAAGATATGAGATATGCTTGGTGTGGGATGAGTAGTTTGAATGTGGATCGTTTTGATACCAGTGACACAATTTTCGCGTTATTAATGGCTCTCAGAAGTTCTTCATCTCGAACCTTATTCCCGACATAAGTTAGTCCTTTTGCTTCTGTAAAATATTCCCCGATTATATCTATTACACATTTAATAAGTTCTTCGCTGTATGATGAGTTAGGTATTTGTATTTGTAGGCAGTTTCCACTGGATAATAGTGACACCAGCAAGCACACGGCCCGCATTTTGTGATATGGGGATAAGTAACACCCTCATGAACGTAGGAGTTGGCTTCTATTCATAAATCATGGTTTATTGGATAATGTCTGTATCTATTTCAAATATGACGGTGATTACACCCAATTAGCTGTAAGGTACTACTCGTATATTATTATGAGTGTGATATGACTGACATGTGATATCTCTATGTACAGTCAACAAAAGAGATCTAGGCAGGTCACACCAACACATTTGTATGTGAATTGCTTCATGTTCAATTTTATATATATTACTTTGTTTTTGCAACATTGTAACACACCAACACAAAATTGTATATTTTCACGAAATTGAACATGAAGCAATTCACACAGAAATATGTTCCAAAGGGGGGTTCCTTTTCTCTGAAGCTTACTGTACCTTATCTATTGCCGTGATTTGACACTTTGAAAAGTATTTGAAATGTTCATATTGTATTTTGATAATAATTGTGGCGGAAGCGTGTGGTAAGAAACTAGTAATTGCAATGAGTTCATTTATAAAGTGCGAGTCTTACGTCTTACGACGTGCGCACGACACCTGCTGCAAAGTGTGGAAGGATCATAGATATAGTTTTTTATATTTCTATGAGCAGGATACTCTTTCCCATACCTACTTACTATACACCACCAAAGGAACAACTTCCTGCAGGGTCCTCTTTCGTGGTCCACTTTGAAGTCCCTGAACCGTCTCCAGATCCAAGTGAGAAGATGTAACTCCATTCTGGTAAAGTACGGAACCGCGGCAGCGTATAGATATGGAGCTGTATCGCAAACAATGCTTCACCTCCTATCCTGCCCTCTGTGTTCCAAAACATGCAGCCAAAGTGACCTCTGCGCTGCCAACGACGGCGCTGTGGAAGTGGCGAAGTTTTGAGCCAACAAGATTTGAAATACTATCGTGCCAGTGACACACTAAGAAGAAGAATAGGTAATTGTTCCGCTAAGCGAAGTAAGTAAGTACTAGAGCTTTAAAAAGTAATTGATGACATAATAAATTTTGGCACAGAAAATTTGTAAACACAAATTCACTAATGTCCTTTAGAAAATGCAACATACATATAGCTGTTTATGAGTCTAGTTAAGAATTGTTGCCTTTGCTGCACCGTGTACTGTATTTGTTACAGGGATAAGATGGATATTAACTAAACTAATTTTAGTTGGCATTAAACAACACTTTTGGCAGAAAATACTAACGCTGCTTCACACAATGCTTCAGTAAATATTCAATCAAGAAAGTGACAATAGAAATAGCACATCCTACCACGTACACGCACCATGGGAGAGTAAAGCGAACTTCGAACTCTTTCTGAGAAAATCTTTGTTTCAGTGTTCTTAAAAAGTAGTGGTCATGCAGGCTCTTGTCTGCTAACCCATTTTCCTTCAACCGCAGTGCGTTCAATTGTAACGTTTTTGTTATCGGAAAACCTTTGTAAAAATAAAACCCGAACAAAAACTTCGTATAAGGCTTCTCAAAATAATAAATTAAAGGATTACCCCACTTGTCGTTAAAGCTTCTCTTGTTATATAAATACACATAATTTGGAATAAGTGAATATATGTCTTTAGTTTGACTAACTGTGGTGAGGGCTTGAAGCGTAGTGTTGCACCCTTCTGCCTCCTCAGTGGGCAAGTCTTTTGTATGCTCAGTCGATAGGTATTTCCGTAATGCAGGACTGAAGCAGGGTTTGTATTCATATTCCATTATGTCTTCTTCAGATGCAACTTGGTATTCCTTGCTTGGGTTAGTAGTGAGGCTGACTAGACTGGACTGGTAGAAAGTATTGATAAGGTATGCAAACCATACCCATATTATGAGGATATACTTTATAGTCATCGGGCAACGAATATCACGGCTGTGTAGCAGCAGGTTTTCTAGAAGTTCCAAGGCCACGTAGCCCTTATCCTTTGCTCGAAGGAGAAATATCATCATTGCAAAATAAACGATGAACGATAGCAGTAATAACAACCACACAGTTAAATCGAATTCTATGTACACAGTTTTCCAAATAGGAACGAATGATGCTCTCTTCACTGCAAACCGTAGCTCGTCAATGTAATCGTGATAACCGCAGAGCCAAGTTAAACCTTGAGCTCTCGTTAACACCATCATCATGCCCCCAAATATGACATCAGTTTCATTATTCCGAAGCATCAGCATAGGACCGCTCACTGTCATATTGGGAGCCACCGAAGAGTATATATCAGGGTCGTAACTGTAGTTATAAAATACGTTAAATTGTTCTTTTTCACTTAAAATTTTGAATACATATTCTTCTGAGCCTAATATAGTTTTCTTACCTTCAGCTTTTGATGGATTGATGCTAAAGGGTGGTCGATGTGCAAGAGATGCTTTGAAGGTGCAGTTTTTGAGTCCCGTGACTAGTTTGTTTGGGTACAGGTTGTCTGAAACTTGTGAGCACAACCCAAAACTGGTGATGTCGTCGTAGTACTTGCCACACGCGAACTTATCAAAAGGGTTGTAGGTGAAGAGGTTAGCGTCGCTAGTTCCGTTCACTATTACCACGTTGATGATATGCAGTCTCAGCAATTCATCGAAGATCACACGAAGCTCGTCGTTTTGCAGCGATTCGACAACAATCAAGAATCGCGCGTATGGGTTCCATGTTGGGTCCGTCATAAGATACTCGAAATATTCCATGAAAATAGTCACATTCTTCGAATTTATCAAATATCCCTGATTAGGCAAAAATGACTGATAAGTCGTATCTCTAGTAACCAGTGAAAAGTTGTTTGTTGAATGAATTGTTTCGAGAAGCTCTACATCATCAGATTCCATGTTGACGTATGTGAAATCCTTTTGTTCAGTGAAGTGTTTGTTGAGTACGCCGGTTACACATAGAATCAATTGATTGTTTTTCAGGTGGTATGATGGCAATATGATCTGGCATTGCCCCACCACGTAAAACACGAACATCAAATAAGCGACTAACATTTTCTAGCGTTAAATCGTCAGTGATTGTATAACATTTTACGCTTATTGATTACCATTTGGATAAGCATATTAATTATCTTTCCGTGCTTTCAAACTGTTTCCGTGGTCGCGTGCATCGCTGTTGTGTTTAATTTTCTATCGATGAATTATTGCAATGAGTTCACATTGTGAATAAAAAAACATTAGATTTATGGATGAAAATTAAAACTAATCATTTTTAAATTAAGACAGGATTATCAGGCTCTCTACTTCAGGTGCTGTTATACTACTATGCTGCTGCTGCTGTGCTGTTATGTATACTGATACGAATTACAGTTTTTATATACCAACTTAAACAGTAATATAACTCTCAACATAATGACTTTATTATTACCGAATAATAATAAAGTTTCTTATACCAAAGTAAGTCATTATCATACGGCTACATATATTATTTTCCTATACATCACTGTGACTTCTTACATCTGTATCATTATTTTGTATTATTATACCTAATCACATTAATTTGCTTCGAGCAAATAGCTTCATTGGGGAGAGAAATAAAAGTAGATTTTCCTTTTATAATTTTTTTTATTTAAATCGATATTTTAAAATTACATTTGTGTTAATTAGTGTATTTTCTTACTTAATATTTTTAATTACTGTTTGAACAATCATATTTAGATGAGAAAGTTGTGCACTGTATGTAATTAAGATAGTATTATTTCCAAGTCAATCGTGATTATGTTGTGCATGGAGAAAACTTTTAATTTTAACTTGACAAATAGTTTATTTTAAGTACCTAGGCGCTTTTTGGCGAAATTTACATGAAAATATAGAATAGGGATGATGCCTGGGTTACAAAAAAGAAATTCTATTTAAACCGTCAATCAGATAATAAAAAATTTAGACACACGACGTAAGTATTTTTTGCTTTATCATATTAGTAAGAAATGACAGATAAAACGCATTGAAGTTGGGGATTCTTTTGTCATGGCTTGTCTTGTCAGCAGTCATGTTATTATTCACTCTTTGTTCATCATTTCTGTTGTTTCAAATCCACAATCTATCCGTCTCTTTTTTGGTGTAGGTACCTCTTCCCGTCCATTCGTGCCATCTACTCGTACATCATCGTACAGGTCCGTACCCAGGAATTCACTTTGGGGGGCGGGTAGCCAACTTTTTTTTTTAGAAAAAATTAAGAATTTCTGATTTCAGAGAAGGTAAATAAAGAGTACCTACAGATAACATATATTTTTAAAAATAGTTTTCTAGAAGGTCTAACCTTCTAATTCAGAGTTCAAATTGATGTAGAGCTTAGTTATTATCAATTTCACTAATTTTAAAGCCCTGATTTCTCTCTTCCCGCCACATTGCAATAATGACCAAAAACAGGGCCGTCCATTTAAGGACATTTTAGGGCAATGGGGCCGCTATGGAGAATATAGGAAGCAAGAGCGAAAGCGAGCTCGAAAGTTTTTGCACCCCGCTTCGAATAATGAGTTAAGTTTTCTTTCCCCAACCATACAGAATTACAGAAATAGGAGTAACTTCATCGACTTCTGCAGAATAGTTTGAGAATGAAAATAATGTAGGATGCAAGAGCGAGCGAAGCAAGCTCGAAAATTTTAGCACCCCGCTTCGAATAAGTAAGTTAGATTTTCTTTGACTATTCATACAGAAATAGAAATAACTTTATCGACTTGTGCAGAAAAGATTGAGAATTAAGATAAAGTAGGATGATGATACGAGCGAAGCGAGCTCGAAAATTTTTGTATCCCACCTGAGATAAGTTAGACTCGGAGACTGCTGAAGCTGCAGGAAATCATTCAATTCAAAGTCAGACTCAATAAAAATAGAGTATTGCTTTAGTTGATTTTGATTATAAAATACGCCTACGAGAAATAGAGTACAATTCTCTATTAATATAGATTTTTTTCTCTATTATTTCCGATTTTTTATTTTTCTTTTATTTTTTGAAGTCGAGCTCTGGACCAGGGACAGTAAGGAACAACTTTTTTAAACTGTTTTAAAATAAGCAAATAGCAGTATTATAATAAGTAATTTTACATACATACAGACAATGAGTGGTCCAAATAGTGAACTAGTGAGTAAATAATTACAAAAACAAAAATAACCCAAAAACTGCATAAAATCGCGGCACAAATATGGAGTATTTTCGAATACCCCTGGGTATGAGGAATTCAGATTTTTCTTTTTGACGTCACTATTTGGACCACCTGTACTCATTGAATTAAAAAGCCGGTGACGTGGATGATCATCAGAAATAAAACGCGTGACAACGATCTCTGGATTGAATTTCTGGTTTCTCACATTTAAAATCAAGATCCAAGATCGCAATTATTTAAGTTTTCTTTACAATACCTATTTCATTGATTCTTCTCCTATATTTATTAAGCGTAGTACTAATTACACCCAAATGATTGTTAGTCTATGGTGCTCTACAAATATACACACTACAATTTTGGTGTCATAACAGAATCAATATGTGAAGTGGGCGTAACATCATTACTTTTGATTTATTTCTTAGTTGTTTGTATTCATGGAGTTACATTAATCATATGTTAACTATACTAAAATTATAAACAGGGTTGTTTTTATGTAGGGGGTAATCTCTGAAACTACCAGTCGGATTTCAAAAATTCTTTTTGCATTAGATAGCCCAATTCTTGAGGAAGATTATAGGCTACTTAACATCACGCTATGACCCTTAGGCCTCTGCCTGGAATTTAGCGCGGCGGCGGCGGCGGCGGCGCGTCTCGCATTGTCCCGCCCCGCTACCGCGCCGCCGCCGCTGCGGCCCCGCTGCCCGCAAAATTCGAGGCAGAGGCCTTAGAAGCCAAACAAAAAGAAAAAAAGCGGAAAAAGCAGAAGCGGAAATTTCACGCGGACGAAGACGCGGGCAGAAGCTGGTTTTGTATACTTTTATATAGCTAGCTAAGCTAATTAGCTTAGCTAAGCTATAGCTAGCTAAGCTCTTCTGCTTTTTTCGCTTCTTTTCTTTTTGTTTGGCTTCTAAGGCCTCTGCCTCGAATTTTGCGGGCAGCGGGGCCGCAGCGGCGGCGGCGCGGTAGCGGGGCGGGACAATGCGAGACGCGCCGCCGCCGCCGCCGCCGCTAGCCGCCGCTGCTAGCTAATTAGCTAGCTGTATACATTTTATGAATGATACCTATCGTTAAACTGTTTGCATAATATTAAATTTTCATGGACATGTACCTACTCGTTCTTTCACAAAAACATGTTTTCCAACTCCAATAAGATTACCCATCGATGGGACTACGCATTCCAAATCACGACTTATGTAGGATGATAACCACATTGCTGGGAAGGTGTATCTGTACCTGTACAGCATAATACGTAGGTACTTTGTTAACTGACTTCAAGAAAGGAGGTCCTGTTCTTCTGTATGTATTTTTATTATTTGATCAACTTAAATTGCTCGTGTATTCAAATCATGACTGTAATTTTTTGTTAGAACACGGCAAATTGGCTAAAGGGTCCCCGAAACGATTAATTGCAATAATTATAATTGTCACTTTTTAACCGACGAAAAAAAAAGTAGGAAGTGCTCAATTCGACACGTATGTTTTTTTCCCGTGATTGATACACATCTGTGCGCAAATTGATAGTTTACCAAATGCAATATTACTACAATAGAAATTGATGGCAATTGATCGATCCGGGGACCCCTTAGTGTGCCACCAGCCAATTTGGTTATCAATTAATTTCCCTGACTGTACATACGATTCAGCAACGCAAGTCGATTAACACTTCAGATTTTTTTACCCAACTGCGCCAGAAGGAGGGTTATGTTTTTCGAGAGTAGGTATGTATGTATGTATGTATAATTGTTTGGCACGCACTGCGGCCTGAACGGCTCGTTGGATTTTAGCTTGAGAGGTGTCGTTAGATTCGTATTTACTGTGAAAGTGACACTGGGTATATCAAAATAAAAAAAAAACAAAATGGCTGATTTTTGGCGCCAAATTATGTCTTAAATTTTTTTTTTTTCAAAACCTGTCGAGTGGGGTATCAAAGTAAAGGGTTTTAAAAGGTGATTACAAAAATATATTTAACTTATATGGTTAAAAGTAATTCGAAGTGACAAATCTTAAAAAACACGCACCAACAACTAAATCCCCTGCGAAATCTTGCGTAATCTTAATGTATTTGTGTCATGTGCATGGTCATGTGTATATAGGTTAGTATACAAACTTATTAAATAACAAAAATAAAAATTAAAAAATAAAATAAAGTAATTAAAAAAATTAAAAAACCCGACTGTGCTATAAATTTAAGCTAAAAAAACTGAAAAGCTAAAAACAAGTCCATTTTAAATTAAATAAATGCTGGAAGCAGGCGGGACCCATTTAAAAATATAATAAAAATGGTATGGGTCCTTCCTGCTTCCAACATTTATTTAATTTAAAATGGACTTGTTTTTAGCTTTTCAGTTTTTTTAACTTTAAGTTAAAAAAACTGAAAAGCTTTTTTTAACTTAAAGTTTATACCGCAGTCGGGTTTTTTAATTTTTTTAATTACTTTATTTTATTTTGTTTTAGTGTCATTCAATCGTGATTTGTAAGGACTACATTTCCTCTGCCAGGCTCGCAGGTTGTTCGAAAGAGTTACCGTGACCCTGGCACAAGCAATTAAAGGAACACAGTCAGTAAAAGTCTGACACGCCCTCCCGCTCCACCCAGAGCGGAAGAAGTCATTGATGATTTCCCATCCAAAAAAAAAAGGTCTACATTCCCTTGCCTTTCACCAACTAGTTGGGATGGCAAGCATTGTACTGTGTTGTGCTAGACGCACTCTTTTGATGCAGATTGAGTTGGTCATAAGTGTGTCCTCCTATTTATCTAGAAGATGGCGCATACCTTCAAGCTTTTTAAGGTGGATCAGTGGTGCCGGCGAAATCCAAATTTTCTTACGTTTTTTGCAATTTGTAGGTCAGTGTCAGGTTGTATCTTGATCTCTTTTGATCTGATTTGCGAATTCAGATCAAAAGAGAACAAACTTGACTCTGACCTGCAGATTGCAAAAAACACAAGAAAATTTGAATTTCGCGGGCTACCACTGCCGATCCAGCTTAAACTAAACTTGAAGCTATGCGCCTTCTTGTAGGTGGATAGGAGGACATACTTTTGACCAACTCAATCTGCATCAAAAGAGTGCGTCTAGCACAACACAATGCTTGCCGTTCCAACTAGTTGGTGAAAGGCAAGGGAATATAGTCCTTACAAATCACGATTGAATGGCACTAAAACAAACAACATAAAAAATCTGAAGTGTTAATAGACTTGCGTTGCTCATCGTATGTAGGTACAGTCAAGGAAATTAATTGATAATCAAATTGGCAGTTGGCCACTGCGTATCCACCTTAAAGATTAGCGACAGAAAAATTGAAAAACTTGAAAATTGAAATTGAATTGAAATTTTGATTGATTGAAATTGAAATTGATTAGAAAAACTAGTATAAGTGCATACTCCATTTGCATCAAAATTGTTTAGTGTATATTTAAAAATCAATATTTAGGCATATTCACTTCTATGATAAATGTCACTACAGCCAGTGAGCATCCGAAAATGTAAATTCGCCATGGAATAGCGAAACGCGTCTGAAAGTCTTTCTCGTGAAAATGATGCTTTACTTGTTTGAGGTAATTTACATCATTCATAACTTTATCTACCAAACCGAGCTCTCTCAGTCGAAGCGCTTTATGAAGTAAATAATTAATCATAGGGAATCCTTTATACAGAAAAATTGAGAATATAACCTTGGAATACGGCTTCGGTAGTGTTAAAACCCGAGATTGACCATAATTATCTAAAAAGACCTCCTTGTGGTACTGATATTGTCCATTCATAAAGATCGTGTAAAGATCTTTCGAATTGGCTACCGTAGTTACACTTTCAATCATACCGTAGCAGCCATCGATTCTCATATAGCCATCATCTGATGTTACCGATTCCAAATAATATTTCTCCATTACTGAACTAAAACAGGGTTTAAGTTTGAACTGAGTTATGTCTTCTTCCTTTGAAATTTGATATTCTTGAGCAGGGTTAGTAGTGAGACTGAAGAGACTGGACTGATAGAAAGTATTGACCAGGTACGCGAACCACAACCAACATATGAGCACACACTTCACCGGCATTCGACTTCGAATGCTGTGCCCGTGAAGTACAAGGTTGCCCAGGAGAATTAAGAAGACGTTGCTTTTGTCTTCCGTGCGAAGCAGGATTATTATTAACAGAGAGTAAAATATGAGACTCAGTACTAATAGCGTCCACACAGTCGATCCAAATTCCAGATAAATATTTTTCCATGCGGGCACGTCTGAGGCACGTTTGACCACAAACCGTATCTCGTCTGTGTAAGCCAGATGACCGTATACGTAAGAGAACGCTAGTGCACGAGACGGTGTCAATAACATTCCCCCTAGAGCAGCATCCGCTTCATTATCTTGTATCTTTTTCAAAGATCCAACTGCTTCCATGTCAGTTGATACCGTGGGGTATTCTTCAGTAGCGTTATAATCGTTTATTATGTTAATTTTAAATCCTTGCATTCTCCCAATTAATTGGAATAGGTATGGCTCTGCCCCGTAACGAAGTGGATGTGATGAGTCTGAATTGTTTGTAGATAATATTGTGTAGGGAGGCCACTGGGTTATAATCACATCAAATGTACAGTTTCGTAGTTTCGTGAACATTTTCTTCGGGTACAAGTCGTATATCCATGCTTGCGAACACTCCCCGTAGCTGATGATCTCATCATAGCGTTTACCGCAACCGTAGTTATCGAACGGATCGTAACTATACAAGTGAGCTTCTTCGGTTGCGTTCACCACCACCACGTACCTTGCGTGCAGTTTCAGAAATGTATCGAAGACGATTCTGAGGTCGGTTTTTTTTAAGTCTTTGACAATAACCAAAAATTGAGCCAGTGGATTCCACGAAGCTTCTTTAGTTACACTAGGAAAATGTTTAGCGATGTAAGATGCATTTTTACTAGATAATAGATAAACTTCGTGTTGGATAAACAATACTTTCATATTTTTTAACGAAAATAGTAATAAAGATACAGTTTTTGCACTGTTTATAGCCTTTATGAGGTTCTCATCTTCAACCTTATTGCCAAGATATGTTAAGACTTTTCTTTCGGCATAATGTTCTCTGACTATATTGGTAACACATTGTATCAGTTTCTTGTTGTTCGGTGAGTCAGGTATTGGTATTTTGAAACAGTTCCCACTGTAGTATAAAATACTGATTAGCCAGTACACGACCAACATTTTGGGATGTGCAACTGATAATTCGTATGGTTTCGCCCTTATTTAAACAAGGAAACTTTTGTTTTATCATTAATCAAAGCTTATGTGGAGTGTACTCTTTAAATCTGATGCTGATTGTATGTTTTCGGACATTATTTCTAATTAGACCTGCTTCGTCAACATTACCTGCTATGATTAGTAGTATTTAAAACAATTTACTTTTATGACAGCCTTGTGGCATTACAAAAATGGGATTTTCGCTCATTAAGAGTACCAACCCTAGCTTATGTGTCTGCCTGTTTGTTCGTAATATTTACTTGGTCGGCTGACGGCTCTACTGTCTGTCTTTATTGCTATTGACTCATTAGAAGCATCTTTCATTTGCCCGTTCGCTCATAAGAAAACGACATTTAGCTTTGTTACTTTTATTGCAGACTAGCTGCGCTCCGCGGTTTCACCCACATAAGTCTCGATTTCATGGGAATAACAGGATTAAAAGTATTATTTATCCTAACCAAGGTCATGGTCTACCCATGTGTCAAATTTCATCCAAATCGTTCAGCCGTTTTAGCATGAAAGCGTAAGAAACAAACTCACTTTCGCATTTATAATATTAGTTAGGATTTACGGGAGGAGGCCCTAGCTGCATACTTATGCTCAAAAAGTATTCATGAGTTTAGCTAAAATAGTTATTATATCGCGTAGATAGTAAATAATTCGAAAATAAAAACAATACCGGTTATAGCTTAACAATATTACCTTTTAGGATTTTTACTCAGATTTCAATCTGTGCTCATAAAATGGTCTTTGATGGACGGTTAATAGCTACTTTTGAAATACATAATATCAGAGAGAACAAAAAGTAAACAATCAACATTTTTGGACAAACATTGATTTTATGTTTTCGAAGAACGCTGGATAGCGTGTATAAGAAATGAAATGAAATGAAATTTTAATTGCAAGAATTGTAGTACATTACAGATGGTCGGGTTTTTAAAAGTTTCTAATACAATTCGCTAAAACTAGCATGCAAACTAATAAATAAATGAAGCTAATAAAAATAAAACATAAATCATAGTTATTAAATTAAGATAATAATGTCAATCATTTAACAAATTATAAAAAAAAATGAAATTAATTAATTATTAAAATATCAGTGTCACTCTTTCT
Source organism: Cosmia pyralina (assembly GCA_946251885.1). Lineage (NCBI taxonomy): Eukaryota > Metazoa > Arthropoda > Insecta > Lepidoptera > Noctuidae > Cosmia > Cosmia pyralina. The sequence continues at coordinate 24,200,579 of OX276346.1, forward strand.
AGGTACCTACTCCTTCACAGAATAGAATGATTGCTCTACAAGCCATTTGAATAACGCTGTTTTAAAGCGATTGATTGGCAGTTCCCTATACGATTTTGGTAATTTATTAAATAACCTTATAACCATGGAAAGCAACTTCTGTGATATAATTGGCTTTTCATTGGAGGAATAATTAGTCTATCAGGATATCTTGTATTAAACGAAACAGTGTCTCCAAGACGTTGAAATAGTTCGGAGTGCATTTTAACAAAACAGCATTCAAATATGTACATGCCGGGAACAGTTAATATTTTTAAATCTTTAAAAAGAGGTTTACATGATGTCAGTGGTGGCACGTCACAAAGAGCACGGATACATTGTTTTTGGGCTATAAATACCCTGTTTATAAGAACTGAATCTCCCCATAGCACAATGCCGTATCTAATGTTAGAAGCCACGTAACCATGATACGCTAAGAGGGCTGTTTTGAGGTTTTACAAATTCTCCACAATGCAAAAGCGAAACGATTAATCTTATTTGTAACCTTTACGCAGTGAGGTTTCCACGTGCAGCCACTATCCACTGTTATACCGAGAAAACGAAGAAGAGAAAAAGAAGATTAATACGTTTTTGGAACGAAGTTCTATAACGCGGTTTGCGGTAAGAGTGCACAGCACCCTAATTGCGTAACACATTATCAATCGGAGTTGGTTTCATTTTGACAGTTCAACAACATTCATTGCGCTATGTACGTTGTCGAGCAGACAAATTTTTCGAACATATGAAGCAATGGATTATCAATTTGTTTCAAAATGATTCGAATTCCGATTGATAATGTGTTACGCAATTATCACGCGCTATGCCCCCTCCATGCGACTTGCGAGAGAATGTGTGAATTTGGTCGAATAAAAATCCAAGATGGCGGCAGTGAAAGTTTTTCAAATGTTTCCGAGGATGCTAAAGTCGATAGTGAGGTCAAAATTTAAATACAAGACGACGGCTGTGGACATTTTGTTTTTGTTTTAATCTTATGTGAGAGGAAACTTCATTCCTGACGGAGTTCCCTCCGCACACGTTTTTTGATTACCATTTCATATTTTAAAGTAAAATGCCGTTAGAAATAAAGCTATTAAACAGTTAATCATAATCTGAATCTAGTACGTCATGCATTATTACTCAGATTACAATCTTTTTTCGTAAAATGGTCTTTAATGGAAGGTTAATAGTCACGTTTCGTCTTGGATAATTAATGATTTCCGAAATAATATCATTTATATTAAATGTTTTCATTTCATTGATTATACATGGGATAATGGGACAAAGTAGATTCTAACGAGGAACGCAAACCGCACCCATTATTGACACGGTGTTTGGCACATTATTATCACGAAATTAAAGGGATTTCTTGTAATAAATTGTATCTGCCGTCAAACATATTAAAAAGATAACATAATGAATTATAATAAAATAGGTACACAAATAAGTTATATTATAATACACATACATACATATTTACTATTATATTATAATTACATTATCTTAATATATAAAACAAAGTCGGGTTTGTTCGAACACTTATAACTCGAGAATGGCAGGACCGATTTACTTGGTTTTTGATTTGTTGTATTTCTCTCCGTCTCGAATAGCAGAATAACTATTAAAAACATAGGAGAATTCACAAAAAAAATATGAAGAAAATTCATTTTCTCATACATTGGACAGGGCTGTCGGGAATCTTTCATTCTATTTAGAATTCCAAATTCAAATTAATTTTATAATCAGTTGTTCATTTGTTTTCCTGCCGTTCCATTTATTCAAGTTTTGACAGGACGTCTGGCGGGTCAGCTATGTAGTATTCTAAAATACAAATCAATTGCCGAACGTATAACGCGCATCACTTCAGAACGGATGAACCCATTTGGCTAATACTTTTTTGTTGTATTTGTAATTGTCAGGACAAGGTTAGCATTAAAGAAACTTCTACGCAGTTTATTGTTTCAGAGTCAATTTACTAACACTACTTACTACATACGTGGAGATTTGATACAAGTAACAACCCACTATCCCAATTTATTTGGGGTCAGCACAACATGTCCCTTTCTTCCATACTTCTCTATTAGTCGTCATCTCGGTAGTCACTCCCTTTCTAGCCATATCGTCTTTCACACAGTCCATCCATCGTTTCTTTGGTCTTCCCCTACTCTTATAGCCATCGACATTCATACTCGAAACAATTTTTTTTTTCAAATTAATTGACTCCAATTACTCTTTTTCATATTTTTTACTTTTTTACTTTAATTTATTCCGGTATTTTACTTTTGAGCAAAAAACCGTAGTTCAATTCTTAAAATATAAATTAAGTTTTCCTACACAATTCAAAATGTTCTCAGCTTGCCTTCGGGAACTTCGCGCGTTTACATTAGAATATTTATAGCTATGCTAAGACAGGACAACGTCTGTCGGGTCAGCATTACATACTTATATGTATATTTAAATGACTAAGCTATTTATTTTGAAAATAACTCTCTCTTTCTCTGTTAAATGTCATTGTCAAATAGTATAGCGCTACCAGATTCTTTCGGCGCATGGCCAAAATCGGAACTATCGCCGCCATATTGGTTTTTCAATACATTTCATAGAACAATAGAGAATATTAGGCAAAGCTGAGACAGCAGATGGCGCCAATTTGAAACGAGGTAAACAAAGCAAACTGTCAAAGGAGCGTGGTAACTTTTTTCAGCGTTTTCAATATTATTTCAGCTTTATTTCAACCTTTATGTAATGGTGCCCTCTAGCGGGAGCATTTGTTAGAAAGGTTCCATATTACAGTAATGTTTACCAACAGCGCCTACTGTCAACGTCATTCGAGCTCCAAAAGATCTTTATAGCAGTGTATAACGTATAGACACTAATTCAAAAACAAAAACCACAATAGCTATTAATAATCCTGCTACATAAATAAACCATGGAATTACAATCCTAGATTCGAACTCTTTTTTACGAAAATGAAACTTAATCTTCCTAGCATAGTTAAAATCATTGAATTTCTTATTAACCAAACCATTTTCTCTTAAACGAAGTGCGTTTTGTCGCATTTTATCTGAAAGTGGAAACCCTTTGTAGAAAAATGTAGCAAAAATAAACTTGACGTATGGTTTGTTGAAGTAATAGATAGAGGAGCCACCAAATTCATCATAGTAGAATTTTTTGTTGAAAAAATATATCGATCGAGGTAAAAGCGTAAATAAATTTTCTGATTGAGTAACTTTCTTCAAGCTTTGCAACGGGTCTAGACAATCATGATTTATTGCAGTAGATATATTATTCGATTCAGATTGCATATATTGTAGCATTGCAGGAACAGTACAAGACTTGAGGTCATATTCAACTATCTCTGCTTCATTAGAAACTTGGTGCTCTTTTATTGGTTTCCCGATTAAACTAACTAAACTCGACTGGTAATGTGTGTTCATTAGAGACGCAAACCATATCCATATAATAAAGATGAACCTTACGTTACTGGTCATTTGATGGGGCATAGTACAGCCACTGGATATCAAACATTTTAATAAATTCAGCATTGTATTAATTTTGTCTTCTGCACGAAGGAGTATGTTCATTAATATTGAATATATTAGATAAACTAAAAATAAGAGGCACCAAACTAATGGATAGAATTCCAAATAAGCGTTTTTCCACACAGCTACAGATGACGCTTTCCTCACAAAAAAACGTAACTCATCATAATAATCCAGGTATCCATGCAAATATGTGAATGCATCTGCCCGGCTAGATACTAGCAAAGTATTACCTAATATTGCATCAGATTCATTATTTTGCAATTTTGCCATAGGTCCCATAACTTTCATATTTGGGGATATTGTTGTATATATGTCATTAGAAAAATCGAAGCTAAAATTAACTTTGAAATGTTCTTGTTCTCCTAGTACTTTAAATAAATATTGTTCAGCTCCTAATGTCATTCGGTTTTCTTCCGCAAGTTCAGGGTGTATAGAGAAAGGAGGTCGATGCGGGACGGTAGCAAGCAAGGTGCAGTTTCGTAGACCAGTCACAAATTTGTTAGGGAATAGATTACTCGTCGTATTCAAGCACAAGCCATAACTTATGACGTTGTTGTAATATTTTCCACATGCATAGTTGTCGAAGGGATTGTAAGCGAAGATGTGAGCGTCATTAGTGCCGTTTACCACCAGCACGTTGACCACATGTCGTTGCAATAGCTCGTCGAAAATCTTCTCCAGTTCGTCGTCTTCCAGCGATCTGATCACGATTATGAACCGTGTGGACGGGTTCCATGTTGGATCTTCGAGAAGATATTTAAAACATTCTGTGAATTTCGTTGCGCTCTTTGCGTTTATGAGATATCCTTGGTGTCTAAAATATGACTGTGAAGTCGTCTGTCTGAATACCATAGTTGTAACGGTTGAAAGATGAATCACTTTCAGGATCTCGTAATCATCAGAGTTCATATCAACGTATGTTAGCGTCTTTTCCTCAGAAAAGTATATTCCCACTATATCGGTTATACACACCATCAAATTTTGGTTTTGCTGTACTTCAAAAGATACGGCATTTGCACTTTTACACTGGAGATATAACAAGGAGAACAACGAGTAAACGCCCAACATTTTTGGCTGCACATTGATCTATGATTTTAGGTAACGTTTGGTAGCTTTATTAATAAAGATTAATACGTTTTTGGAATGCTATTGGAAGTAGAGCTATTAAAAAGTTTATCGTAATGGATCTATAATAATTAGGCATCATTACTCAGACTCAAATCTCTGTTTATGAAATGGTCTTTGATAGACGTTTTCGTTTTATTTTTATGTATATAAATTAATTACTGGACTGTCCATAATTATTGAAATATATAAATGCGTAGTGTTTTAGCTTTTTTTTTGTCGGAACTAACGACGCTATCTTGTTTTGTTTTTACATTTTTCGCGGCATGCGGCAGGCTGGAGTACACTACGGCCGACGACGTATCTTGGCGAGTCTCTGGATGTAGGCTCTCCGAACTTTTGCGCATGTTCTCTTACTCACACTTGTCTCATGTCACCATTAGGTTCCTAAAAAATGTTACTGCGCAGCCTTCTGCGCGAAGTTTGGACTCGTCAAGATATAATATGTCGGCGATATTGTAAACTGGTAGAAATCGTCACGTAACGAAAAAGCGTTATGCCTGAAAAAGTCGGGTTCAAGTGTCAAAAGTTTTTGTTTTTTAATACTGAGCAAAACAAAATGTCTTTTTGAGTGTCCAACCCAATGAGTAATAAGTTTAAACATTTGTGTCTTAGCAGAGTACTTACACAAACAGCATATTTTTAAATTCAATAAGGTTCTTTTTAGGTCTTTTTCTACGGAATTACAATCATGTCTTATTTTTATCCGAAATGTTGGGTGTCTTATTTTTACCCCGCCTGACCCTAATCAGTAAATACTGAACTATTTTCTGTATTTTTTTTCAAAATTTTAGGCTTGGTAGTTTCGGAGATAAGGGTAAAAAAAAGGTAAGGGTAATGGTTTTTCGACTATTTTCATAAATAACTTTAAAACTATTTATTTTAAAATGATAAAAAAATCTATTTGAGACCCTTTCACATGGTACAGTTTGCAAAACTTTTTTTAAATCTGATTTGCCTCCCAAAATTGGCTCCTATATTCAAAATTAATTGGGTGTTTGGGTCACAGAAATTCATATGTGTACCAAATTTCAACTAAATCGGTCCGATCCATTCGGAGCAAATTGGCTGTGACAGACGTACGGACAGACAAACAGACACACGAGTGATCCTATAAGGGTTCCGTTTATTCCTTTTGAGGTACGGAACCCTAAAAGCTAAGCATTGCACATGCATTAATAATTATGGGGTAACAAGCAATTGAAAACCAACTTTAAGATCCTGAACAAAAGGTTGAATTTCATGATAAGTTTAAATGGGAACAAGACAGTGCATCGAACCATTGTAGTGTAGGTATGTGATTACTAGAGATGGGCCGACTATAACTACCCGACTAGCCGACTGATGGCCGACTAGTCCGCCAAGCCGACCATTGCTTCGAGTTCGGTTCAAAACTGAAACTTTGATTATAATATAATATAAATAATAAATAACAGGATTTTATTTTCCTATTATTATAAACAAACAAAGAATTAGTCAAATAGGTGCAACCGTTCTGAACTGATGCGTGTACATTATATTCGTCAAATGATTTTTATTTATAAATAGATAGAAATATAGATGATACTTAGTTAACATTTCATTTCAATCACCCTTTTTTTAACCGACTTCAAAAAGGAGGAGGTTGTCAATTCGTCGGAACCTTTTTGTATGTTCCCCGATTACTCGAAGATGGCTGGACCGATTTGGTTTTTTTTTGTTTTATTCGAGAGGGTATACATCACAGTTGGTCCCATATAAATTTGATTAACTTTGCTTCAGTAGTTTTTGAGTTAGCTTCAATAATACGTATTTTTTCCCCACTTTTATATGGATGATGTTCTAGTTTATTTTGCAGATAGTGGTATTAGAATTTGTGTGGGGTAGGTACACAACTAAAAAGTGAAAAATAAAAACTTTTTTACAAAAAAATACAACCGACTTCCAAAAACAACACTACAAAGTGAAAAATAACTTTAATTTCGGAAGTCGGTGGCAAAAAACGAAAATACATTTAACTAGACACCGACTTCCGAAATTAAAGTTATTTTTCACTTTGTAGTTGTTTTTGGAAGTCGGTTGTATTTTTTTGTAAAAAAGTTTTTTAAGCATAGAAATACTTGTAAGTATGAATAAAGTAAAGAGCCGAATAGTCGGCGCCTTTTGCAAGTCGGTGCATCTCTAGTGATTACCGTACTTATTGCTTATAATGATACCAAAGATTTATGCCTAGGTCGTCATGTTACCTATTAACTCATTGATAGAATACCGTATTGAGTTTTTTCAATGTCAAAATTTTTTATGACATTAATTTATGTAAACATGTGCCTTGTATGAGCATAATGGTCCATGTCGGTCATTGTCGGCATTGAATGAAAAAATGCCTTGATTTACTTCTTTTGTGATATTTATTTATTATAAGGTAGCTTCATAGCTGACAGTAGGTAAGTAAACAAAATTATTATTCCAAACATTACGCCAATTACGAAGTACACAGAAATTAAAAAAAAAAACAGGCCAAGTGCGTGACGCACCACGCACAATGATGGGTTCCGTAGTTGGGATGAATTTATCTTAAGAACAAACTTAACATTTTAGTGGAAAAACATGTTCTCCCATACATTCCAACTGTAAATGTAAGTTTGTACTCACAATATTGAGAGATTTACCATATTATTTTAAGACCACATACTTCTTAAAGGTTTTCCTATAATCTACAGGTAAATATCTATTTTCTGTATTTTTTTCAAAATTTTAGGCTCAGTAGTTTCGGAGATAAGGGGGCGGAATGGTAAATTTTTGTCTATTTTCTTAAATAACTTTAAAACAATTTATTTTAAAATTATATTTTTTTTTTGAAATCCTCATAGTAAGCCCTTTCATTTGACATGTCACACGGTGTAGTTAGCAAAACTTTTTTTTTAAATTTTCTTTTTTGGCCCCCAAAAGTGACCTTCATATTCAAAATTTATTTACTTTACCCGTCCGTGTTTGGGTCACAGAACTTCATATGTGTACCAAATTTCAACTTAATCGGTCCATTAGATTCGGACCAAATTGGCTGTGGCAGACGGATAGACAGACAGACAGACGGACAGACTGACAGACACACGAGTGATCCTATAAGGGTTCCGTTTTTTCCTTTTTGAGGTACGGAACCCTAAAAAGTATAGAGAGTGACATAATTATTAATATTTATAGTGTGTAGATGCGTGTATATTTGTAATTTTTTTTCCTTACATAGTGTTCTAACTTCTAAGAGTGGAATTATAAGAGCTTTAATTAATCAGGAGTAAGATCCATTTTCCTAATTATACTCCATTTGCAATAAGATTAGACATTTAAACAAACCTTTTTTACAGTCCGTTCAACCGATTTTGACTTCTGTTCCGAAGGCTTAAGGGTGGCATTAAAGGCAAAAAAGTGGTTACAATACCAACTGTTTACTGGAGCTGTCATTTGTCATGCCACCAACCAATAGAAGTCAAAATCGGTTGAATGAACTGTAAAAAAGGGTTGTTTTAATGTCTAATCTTATTGCAAATGGAGTATAGCAATCCAAAAATGGTGGTGATGATGAATGATTCCATACTCGAGGAACTCAACATCACCAAGCGGCTATCTACAATATGCCAGGAGCGTACTCTTAGCTTTTTCAGACATATTATGCGTTTACCTATATAAGCATGTTCTGGAAAGGCTTATGTTACTGGGCCGGGTGGAAGTCTTCAATCTTAAATTATGATACCTTATAAATAAGTATATTTTTATTTTTACGGACTACCTCAGCACATCCCCCTTAAGGAGGAGGCGCTAAGGTATTCCGCGAAATTCAAATTTCTTATGTTTTTTGCAACTTGTAGGTCAGTGTCAAGTTGTATGTTGATTAAAATATGATTCGCGGCCGTAACTAATAAGTATGGCTTTACAGAATTACGAGTATAATCATTAGAAACAGCAACACAACTCCATAAGTTAGAATCGACCTCAAACCTTATGATTTCATGAAATCGCTAGATTTGAGTTGTATTGCTGATTCTAATGATTATAATTCTGTAAAGCCATATTAGCTACGGCCGCGTCTCATATTTTAATCAACATACAACCTGACACTGACCTGCAAATTGCAAAAAACGTAAGAAATTTTGAATTTCGCGGGCTACCTTAGCGCATCCCCTGTAACGTTAAAGGCAAAAACCTACACGTAGATCTCCTCCATTCCAAACTTCCCCACGGTAAAGTAGGCTTTAATTTTGACCACACCTTTCTGAATTCTGATACACCCTGTATAAGAGCTGTATTATGTTTATAAAAAGATGTATAAATACGAAAACGAAAGCCTTACTCTTCGTGACTTAGTCTTGTTTACAAAAAAAAAAACACGTACCTACATAATAGTTCATTAATAGCATTGTCTGAAACATCCAATTAACCCAGTATAGGTAGAACCACAGAATAATAAAGCTACAGTAGTTTAGCTGGGTAATGCTCTTGAATTAATTATGCCACACAAGCAAAATTAAACATTCGCAAATTGTCTTTTCTCAAAATGCCACATTAGCAAAATGCCACACTATCAAAATGCCACACTATCAAAATGTGACACTATCAAAATGCCACACTATCAAAATGCTACACTATCAAAATGACACATTCTCAAAAAGTCATTTATCAAATAATATGCGATTTATTTTAATGACAATTAAAAGATTGTGGTCACTTAGTGCCTTCTTCACTAGCCTTTTCCCAACTAGGTATGTTGGGGTCGGTTTCCAGTCTAACCGAATGCAGCTGAATACCAGTATTTGTCATGGAGTAACTGCTTATTTGACCTCCAGAACCCAGTAACCGGGTAATACGACACCCCTTGGTAAGACTGGTTGTCAGACTTCTGACGACCCGTAAATAGACCGATGCTATAAGAATAATATTAATTTAATTATTTCAGTATTTAATCACATTATTTATTCATTTTCATTTATTTTAACACAAAAAATTGACTGTGTCCGAAGTGACATTTCGAGGTTTTGACATTATGCGAAAATGGCATTTTGCGAAAAGGCATTTTGCGAAAATGGCATTTTGCTAATGTGACGTTTTGCGATGTGGCGTATTCAGAATATGACAATTTGAGAATATGACATTTTGCGAAATTCCAATATGTCATTTTGCGAATGTGGCATTGTGCGCCGAATCCATAATAGCGTGCATAACTGCCACGCGCTCGAACTGTTGCATACTGGTTTGAGACTTCGAAGCGCGACGTTTCGGCCGTTTTTTATGAAGATGTAATACTGTTTACTTTGTTATACTGCGGTAGAACTGCCAGTAGCCAGATAAGTACCTGACATAATCTCCATTATAAATACAATAGGTACACACACATTATCTTGTTTAGAAATAATATTGTGGGTCAGTGTCAAAGAACATTATAATTTCGAACGCCTGTTACACCGTGGGTTCCGTATTCTGTTAGCTAAGTTAAAAGTTGCAACATTGCGTGGAGTATCTTGTTTCATAGGCGTGTTTCTGTGTTACATGGAAGGTCATAGAAATATACATTGGTACCTGACAGTATGTTTCACCTGGGTATACTTACAGTCATTGTGTATTCTTTCTAGCGGAAGATTTTTGAGCATATCTTATTATTATGTTATTATTTTTGCATGGAGATAATTATGCGATCTGATTTTAATTAAATATAGGTACCAAGATTAAAAACTCATTATATAATAATAATAATCCCACCGCAGTATCTCTACGTTGACGTTGTGGTGGGGCTTGCGCGCTCCGAAATCTAGGTCTGTGCCTGTAGAGTTTACTTTGCCGGCACAGGTCTAGGATGAGGAGCCAGACCAAGAGAGATACAGAAACCTGCAGGGCAGCATGTGGCGAGCTGTTGGGCAGTAGCGACCCCACGCACCCTATCTCCCGGGAGAAATCTTGTTCCTCATCTCTCGCTTGCCTTTATTGGCCGGCTGGAGTGAACACTGACGAGAAACAGAGCTCCCACTTCTTTCTTGCCTGGGCTGATTTGAGTGGAGGTTCGCAAGAGCAAACGTGCTCGGAGGAAGGAAGTATTCTAGTAAGATGCTGGTAGGGATCTTGACCGTACTTCCGGGATTGTCCTGATAGCCGTGGGTTACCTCTCCACTCCTCACAAGCACCTCAGGACATGTTGCCCCCTTGCCGCTACGACACTATGTGCCAGCGACCGTTTTCGGGAGCCCATTATTGAGTGTGCAAGTCATCCCCTGCCATTTTATCTGTGTGTTGTTGCAACACATTAGTTAGGCAGGGGCCATAGTGTTTCCATATTCTAGGTAACCAGTCCACAGCCACCCAAACCCATAGCCCAATATGTTTTGTTTCCATGTTCTGCAATAGTCCTGCACCAACCGGGGGTTGTCCTTGGGTGCACTTGCATAGTGCATACAGGGATAATCGTCGTTCGGTGCCTCCTCATAACTAAAATTTGTCTAAGGAGCCTCTGCGAGTTGGCTTCGTTCCCTCGTATGCCTTCCAAAGGTCCGGGACCCTAGGGTCCCGAGATATGTCAAAAACATTTTAAAAGAATAATAATAATAACTATTTTTGTGGACTTTACCTTAAAAAGTACTAAGAAGGCTTACCTAATATAGTTTTATGGTTAATTTTGAGCTAGACAAGGTCGACGTAAAGATAATTTTGTTATACAAACTTATATGTATTTGAAAATATAATACTTGAAGCAATTGTTATCTATTTCCTATCTATCTGTCTATTCTTCTATATCTATAAAAATCGATATGTGTAACGGCTTGAGCGATTTTGATGAAATTTTCAGGCAATCTTCAGATATTAGCCTAGCTGGTGATCCTGTGAAGTTTGGTAGCGATCGCACCAACAGATTTTTTTTTGGCTTTTTTTGTAATTTTGTGTCATATTTTCTTCTGAGCAATCTACCTAAAAAAGTAAGTAACCTAACACAATGTACTAGGCTTGCATGAATACAAGATAGTATTTGAATCATCTACCACAAGTCATCTGGCTATAGATAGTGCTACTCGTGCCAAGTCGGGGCGGGTCGCTAGTCTATATACAAAATGAATCCCCCTATTTCCCTTGGTCATGCCATAACTTGAGAACGACTTTAAGTACCGATTTCATTCATCTTTTTTTTTAAGTTTTCTAATACCTACCTACTTTGCACAAGGTTCATACGGAAAGAAAAATAAAGAAAATTTAAAAATTTAAAAAACATAACTTCGCACGTTTACATTAGAATCAACAAATTAAGACGAGTAAAAAAATCATAAGTCTAGAGATATGGAACGTTTTGAAGTTTCCTATGCTCACATTTTTAATTAAAAGAGGTAGGTCAGGTGAGGTCAAAAAAATCACTAAAATCATCTGACTAAAAAAGTGAGCATAGGAAAATTAAAAATGTTCCATATCTCCAGACTTATGATTTTTTTCTCAATGGTGGCGCTAGTTGGCAGTACTACTCGCCTTGATATTAGATTATTCATAGCTAAACGATGTCCTGACAACGTCTGTCGGGTCAGCTAGTTCATTATAGTTTTAGTGAGGATAATGGTTGGGGATTCGACTAACACTATTGTTGATCGAAAGCTTGGGGCAATGGATACTGCAACAAGTAGGACGACCCTGTTGGTTTTGCTGGCACAAGACTAATAATGCTTGGTGTAGAACTTAACATGAAACCTGTTCAATCGTCAGAAGTATATACTTCAACTGAATGAGACGAAATTCAAAACTTTTATAAAACGCACACTAAGCAGGCATGTTATAAGTTGGGGGTTTACATAACTGATAAAAATGCTTGGCTCAATGCTGGTCCTGCTCCACAACCACAACTAATTAATTAACATTTGAAGATACTGTTGGAGCTGCTGAAGTTGTAAGACTGTATTTGCATTGTATAAACTCAATCTCCTTTGAATTATATAATTGCATAGCATATGTGTGAGTACTATGTACAGTCAACAAAAGAGATATCTAGGCAGGGTATACTAACATATTTGTATGTGAATTGCTTCATGTTCAATTTCGTGACAATATACAATTTTGTGTTGGTGTGTTACAATGTAGGAGTATTGCAAAAACAAAGTAATATATATAAAATTGAACATGAAGCAATTCATATACAAATATGTTAGTATACCCTGCCTAGATATCTCTTTTGTTGACTGTACCTACTCTAAAGCTACCATTTACTGGGTACGTCTTTCTTTGACTTGAATGTGCCCTGGCGGCTGAGAGTATGTCATGCTCACTCTGATGTGTCAATGATGGTGACGCGTATGTTGGATCATTTAGCTAATCCATGCGTCAGGATCATGAACGGGCGCTGTTAGTGGTGGCTGGTCATATCTTAGCTGCCACGGCTTATTTTAATTTAATTTAAATTTTGTTTTTTTTTTAAATATTTTTATCACGGACGCTTTTAACGTTCTGCATCGTTCTCACATGCATGATTTTACCATGAATGATGTAACCAATATTTTGTAACCATATTTTGATTTTAAGAGTGTCCGTGGAGTTTCTTGCCCGTTCTTCTCCATAGGTACTACTACGCTTTGGAATAGGCAACTAGCTTCATCATTCTGACTAACCGACCTCTTGACAATTCAAAACTGCATGTAATTAATTGGTTTATTTGTAATAAATGCATTGAGTTTCGAGTTTGAGTATCTATCCAAATAAGCATCACCTTGATGTAGGTATGCACCTAAGTAGTACTTACCTACCTCAACATATCAAATTAACTCAAACGTGTTGTCGGAAACTAACGGCCGGCGATATAAATCATTGTTAACTATACATACAGCACGCTCACTCTTGTGTTAATCTATAAACAAATATTATTCAAAAAGGATTTTATTTCCTTAAACATATTTATTTATGTATGACCATGAAAATACTCATTTCCTCAGAAATGTTAGTTGCCGTTCAAAAGTCTATTAATAATTATTATTATAATTTGTGTATCCAAACTATTATTATGAGGTAAAATTGTTTATTTGTTTTGTTGTGTTGTGTGTTTGTGTGTGTGGTATCTGATCCGATTCCAAAAATTCGTTCACTGAAAGAAAGTTACGCTCATAGTAGTAGTTATGTTTAATATTTAATAATTAATAATGATGTACGCACACAAATTTACTTTTTCTTTTTTTAAATGTAAAAATTCCATTTTGAGTTCTAGGACAATATATAACTGTGTTACTAGCTAGTTTTAAAATACTATAAATTGTAATCTGTGGAGAACGTAGTGGGTAGCATAATTGTTAAATGTAATATTTAAGTTATTTTGTCTATTTGTTATTGTGCTACTGTTTGTTTTCCCTAAATAAATAAATAAATAAATAAATAGATTTACTTACATCTATAGTTACGTTATTGCCGAGTATTATAGGCTAGGTTTTATGGTATAATTGACTTCTATACTCCATTTGCAATAACATTAGACGTCTGTTTACCTACTGCTGCTGCCATTTGTATGCCACCAACGCAATAGAAGTCAAAATCGGTTGAACGGACTGTAAAAAAGGTTTGTTTAAATGTCTAATCTTATTGGAAATGAAGTATAGGTGGACAGAAGTCACGGATAGAAGTTAGTTAGATACCTAATGACACTGCGCTTCGCGTTTTCACTTCGATCCTGACGATAATGCGGTTATTGGTGCTCGCTCGTCACTTGTTTTAATTTCTAAAAGGTAATCATCCCTCGGATTTGAAGACTCTCTATTCCATATTCAAATCCAATTGATGTTATTTCCACTTAAGATGCAGATATATACCAATGGCCTTGAGTGGTTAGCTTGCGTGTTGTATGCTGAGCTCGCGCAACGCGTCGTACGTACACCCAGTAATAGGACTTGCCCATCAAGGAGCGCTGTCGCATTATTAAGTTATTTTTTTATTTATCATGTGGAAAACTAACAGCTTTACATAAATACAATAAATATACTTACTGGAATAAGAAACATGAAGCCAATTATAGGTTTTTACGGCTAGCTTATTGACTTATTAAGTTATTATGCATAAAACAAAAAGTATTACTTACATTATTATGACGTATACTAAAAGATAAATAATTCAATTATTTTTAAAATGGTGAAAGTTTCATAAAAATACGCTTGATAGTTTTTGCGTTAACCTCAGTTTTCTATCCGCGTTAGACATAACTTTAGAAATTAATTACTATGTAACGTAAACATAATCTAAAATATTCACATATCAAGTTATTAAGAAAATGCTCTAATTTAACATATATTTTTTCCAGATCACTAGCACTACTCGTTCAGACGTGATCTTCAGTTTAAAATCATTAAAGTCGGTTATCGTCGCCTTAAACAAATATGTATATACCTACTTTGCTCAAGTGTGAATTAAGTTTCAGAATGACTTAGTGCTATTGAAAAAGTCATAAAATTGTTTGAAGTTTTACCGCAAACTGAACTTTATGTTAGGATGTCAGTTATTTTTCTAAAAGCAACCATAATGTTAGTTTACATGTTTGGAAACTAAATTGCGAACGTAGGATAGAAATGTATTCATTTATAGCATTACTATCAAAGACGCTGCAATATCAGATACACAAAGCTTATAAGTCCGTTCAATTTAATAACAATCTTATTCCGCAGTTCATTGGAGAGAGTGAACTGAGCAGTAAGCGACGGGTTCCTGTCTGAGACCACTTCTATTACCATTGTTACCTAAAGTGTAGCTACCACTGTGTTGACGAGACAGTAGTTTCAAAAGGAGCAGACTTTAATGTCATTTTTAGGCTTCCGTACCTGAACGGTCCAAACGGAGCCCTATTACTGTCACTCACGTGTCCGTCTGTCCGTCGTATGTCACACAGGTTTTACAGCCAAACGGTTGGAGCTACAGTCTTCAAATGTTTACAGTATAAGTATCTTATTGACCCAAAGCCATGCAACTTGTAAATAAATATTTTAAAATGTTTTAATGGGGGCTCCCAGACAGCTAAAGAGGAGCGCCAAAAAAAAAATTGACGTACCCCTTCGAGTGGAATATTGTTATTTAGAACTCGTTGAGTAGATAAACAATGTATTTTTTTGTTTTAAAAAATATTGAAAAACAAAGGAATGAGACGCCAACAAAGTCAGCTTTTTTTTTTACAAAATTTTATTCCGAAGAATTTTTTAACTTGCCATTGACCTATGAACTTGAAATAAGGTGATAATGTTTATTATTACGTATATTTTAAAAACAAATACCAATATATTGATAAATCAGATTTAGTACGGAACCTTAAATGTGCGAAGTCCGATGCGCACTTGTCCGGTTTTTTGTTACTGAGTTGCACCAGATAGCAAAGAAAGAGAGCACAAAAACTGAAATGTTTAATGTGCCTGTAACTACCTCGTCACCCATGAATAGGACAGAAATAGGGCCAGTGGTAGTTTCTCAAGTATTCCTGGGTAGGACCTTTACCTATGAAATTGCCGATTTTTGATACCGGCTAGTGTGAAGATCAAATATCTTTCATTCTATTTAGAATTCCAAATTCAAATTATTTTTTTAATGACATGACATTTTTTTTTGTTGTTGTTCATTTGTTTCCTCGCCGTTTGATTTTTCTTTGATATCGATGTTTCTGTAACCATGGAAAAATCGAAATAATGCGCTATTTTCGAATACGAGTTCCGTCGTGGCACCAACGCAGCACTGACAGCACAAGGTACCGCTAGTGAACACGGTGCGTTTTTGGTTTGATCGCTTCCGTTCTGGAAATTTTCATCTCAACAATGAGCCCCGTGGAAAAATTTCAAATTCAATGAGGCGGTGAAAAACGCATGTAAAGAATTCATCAATTCCCGTCCCCAGGATTTCTATAACAGAGGCATCAACGAACTTTCATTAAAATGGCAAAAGTGCATCGACAATGTTTCTTTTTAAAAAAAATGTTTTATTTTGTCTATGTAAAATGGCAATTACCACTTACCAAAGCCAAATTGGTTAATATCATAGATTTATGAAAGAATAATGTTATATTTCTATGGTTAATATCAATAAAACTCTCCGTATTACCACAAAACTGTGTTTATCAGTTGTTTAGGCTAAACAACTGTATAACATGACGTTTATGTATGGAGTTTGACGTAAGACTGACATAAGACACGCGTTAAACAAGTGTCTAAGTTTTTCTGGTAAGACCCTCTAAGTTACAATTGGCCTCAAATGACATAATTATTTTCATCATAATTATATAGTCATTCAATAGGATAATTTATTATTCTTTAAATACATACTTGCCTACTTGTTACAAATGACATTGCTTTGCCAATTCAAATCATGATACCTATAATAACGCAGGTGGTTTCTCTTCAGGGCCATTTTGAATTCGCGTATTCATTCAATAGCAAAAAAAAAAAATACACAATAATGACTGGCTAGTCAACGTTTGGTACGCGATTGACGACAGAATCGTTTAGTTGATATAATAATATGATTCGTGCGTCGAGTCTGAGCCGCGGATACGGAAGACGATAACGTGATAGTGGAGACTCATTGTTTGGTCATTGTTTGTATTTTTACACAAAACAGTAAGTAGCAGTTTTTGAGTATAGTGCGCGCGCAAATGCTAGTCACTGCCTGAGGTAGTTATGTGAGAGGAGAGACGGGGGAGGACGCGATCGACAAGATTGGCAGACTGAGCGGTGAGACGGGGGAGGAAGACAAACGTCAAGCTGACGTTTGTCTTCCTCCCCCGTCTCACCGCTCACATACCTCAGGCAGAGACTAGCACTTGCGCGCGCACTACATGGTCTAAGTGTAAACAGTGGTAACCTTTTAAGGGGTCATTGTACTCATAATTATGAACAACTTTTACTATGGGCCAAACCTGAAATCGCGAAAAAAAAATCAGCTGCTCCCTACATTTTGACGAGTTTTATGGTAGATGAATGTACTGAACAGCTGATTTTTTTCGCGACTTTAGGTTTGGTCCCATAGTCAAAATTTGACGCTACGGTAGAAATCCTACCTGGACATGAGTTGCCTTGCTTACCTGGAAGTCTTCAAATAAACTCCGGACTCAGGTAGGCCGAAGCAAAGGAAACCAGCACCCTAATTGCGTAACACATTATCAATCGGAGTTGGTTTCATTTTGACAGTTTAACAACATTCATTGCGTTGAAGCAATGGATTAGCAATTTGTTTCAAAATGAAACCAACTCCGATCGATAATGCATTACGCAGTTAGGGTGCCGCTCTGGTAGAGATTCACAGATGACTCCGCGCTGGAGTGTAAATGGGGTGGTGTCCCACAAACAATGGGGCACTTCATGTCATGCCCAGCGTGTCCTGCTGTCTGCACACTGCAGGAGCTGATGGACTCTTCTGAAGGTGCCAAGCTCGTAACCAAATTTTAGGCTAATTCTATACAAGGTCAAATTAAATTAGCTAGCGAAACTCCGTGACGGGACGGCAGACGTGATGGGTCATCTAAACATGATAAAACAAAACGAAATTAATTTGATGGTGTTTTTTTTGGGGTTATCAACCGCCGGTAGTGTAGTCACTTAAAATATCAGTTTAAAAATCAGTTTGTTTGTGTAAACTGCACTGACCTGATGAGTGTCGATATCTCAACACGATAAAATAGATTTTACCAACTCACACTTGCAAGTAACAACAATACCAAAGGTTATTAACCCCAAAAAATCATCAAATCTTTTTAATCTGCAGTTTCGCTAGCTAATTTAATTTGACCCTGTATAGATAGCTATCGGCAGGCTAAGAAGAGGACGTACGTACGTACCTGACCGTTATATATGGAGGCGACGGCCCCCGCCACTGCTGGTCGTATCATCACGCAGGACCAACTTGCTGGCCAAAACCCCGCTGACTCGAGCAATTCGCACCATCAATTATTTTCAGGTCTAAATTGATATAAGGTCACCCGGGGCTAAAGCAACTATGGGGCTAAAGCAACTAATTAAATTTTCTCTCAATCTAATCATTTTTGTAGATAGCTCTATCTATTGGAGTAAAGAGGAATCATAGTTTTTTCAAACAAAGTACAGATGGCATCACTAGTTCACCTACTGTAGTACTGACAGATCATTTTCTGTCAGCCGCCTTTTTGGAGCAACGTGTTGCCGCGTCGTGTTTTGTGTTTAGGTACATTCAAAATATTTCGAGTCGTTGCAAGGAGAAATAGAAGGGTATCCTAAAAACAATATAAAACGCAAGTATTTTTGGTATATTTGGTTAAACTCTAGGTGTTATAATTAACATTTTATTGATATAGTTACATTAACCCCAACTTTTCATGCACGGGGGTTATTGCAAATATTTTTGCAGTCACATTCGCCCCATGCTTTTTGTACGAAAACTGCAAATTACTAGTGACGTTCCGTGTCGATATTTCGATAAGTGAATTTCACGTATTTGCATAAATGTTTAGCTGCAATTAGTATGAAGTGTTTTAGATTTTGCGTAGTTTTAACAAAATGAAATAGATAGGTAGCTTAAATAAAAAAATGTACCAAGTTAATACAAAATCCAAATTTTGTTATCAGATGGTCCGAAACTATAAAAGAAAAAAGGCGAAGAGTTACTGCAGTGAAACACTTTTTGAAGCTGTACGATGAGTACAGCAAAAACTGTTGACGAGTTATGCTGCTGCGGAACGTTTTAATATTCCTCGGTCTACTATAATAGCCCACGTATACGGTACGCGCGGGCAAAAACAGGCAAATCCTGGACAAAATACTTACTTTGCAATAAGAAACCTATATTTAAAACCTTTCATTATTGTTAATTATCGAATGTCTTTACAAATATTTATCGATAAGTAGTAGGTACTACATCTCAACACTAGTCAGTATGGAAGACAGTCGCATTCGCCCCATAAAAAAAGTAAAGTAAATTTGCTTGAAACTGAACTCTCTCTCAGCGACTATAGATAGCTTTTACAGATAATTCTGTGTGCATCTACATGTACTCTTGACGTCAACATTTAGAAATAGAAAACAACAGAGTTATAACGAATAGTCACATTTACCCCAAAGTGGGGTGAATGTAACTATTACTGGTCTTATTCAACAATAATGCAAATTAATGTAAAACCAAAGTCTATTTGTAACTTAATTTATGTCGAAAGTGTTCATCGAAAGCTGTGCAATGAAGTACATTTATTAGAATATCCCTATTATTTAAGTAGCTCATGGTGGAGGGAAGCAAAGTTTCAAATTTTTTTTTTTTAGTTGCATTCGCCCCGGGTGACCTTATTTACATGTCACTGGGTGAATTCGCAAAAGTACCTACTATTATTTAAACACTATGTTACAAACAACGAACTCTATGGTCTTGAGATGTATTTTGTGCTTTGGGTGTGTGACTTGGTTTTCGTGATAGTTTTTACCCCGGTTAAGAGTTAAGTCTTTCGAAGAGGTAAGCCGTTTATGAGGTTACCTTTATCATGTGTAACTCCTTGAATGGGCTTGAAACACAGTAAAAGGGTTATCCCTTCAATATGGATAACCCATTGAATGGGTTCTATACTTGAACCCAATGATAGGGTTACCCCTTTTTTTTTTTTTGTTGTGGATGGGAAATCATCAAATGACTTCTCCCGCTCCGGGCAGAGCGGGAGGGTGTGTCAGACTTTTACTGACTAAAACCCACCCATGTTCCTTCAGTTGCCCGTGCCAGGGCCACGGTATCTCTTTCGAACTACCCGCGACCCCGGCGGCTTCGGCCCTATTGGACCCCGTCATTGCTGACATCTCTTTGAGGCGCGCGTGGAACACAACGCGCCGTCGACCCGGGCCTGGTCCTTACCGGACGGCGAGCTGCCCATTACTCGTCGTCCGCAAGCCCGCGCCTACGGTGGCCGGGAATCGGCGATAGATTCCCGCCGCCCTGGGCGTCTCCTGCGGCGGCTAGGGGCGCGAGGGCGCGGCTGTTGCCTCTCCCTCTCGCGTTCCGCCTCCTCCTTTGCGAGCATTACTGCTTCGCAGAAGGAGGTGACGGCCTCCCATGCACTCTCGCTCCACACCATGGCCTGGACCAAGTTTGGACGCGAGAGATCGCCGCCGCCGATCGCCTCCGTGAGAACACGGCGGTGCTCCGCCCAAGCCGGGCAGACCTCCACTGTATGCTTCCCCCTTCACCTCGTAATATTGGGTTTTGTTCGGGTTACCATATTAGGTATTTGCAAGTTGCAACGTATGCCCATCATCGAGAGATCATATTACATTGCTCCGAGACGGAATGTTACGCTGTTATCGTTTTTAAGAGAGGTGAAGTGTAAGCCGTTCAAAAGGGTTACCCACATCGTATGGGTTTCTGTTTAACTGCTTAAAAACTATCGAAAACCCTTTCAATGAATAACCAAAATGGTCCTTTAAACCATTCAAAAGGGTTACCTACATCGTATGGGTTTTTGATTAACTTCTTTGAAAAACCCTATCGAAAACCCTTTCAATGGGTAACCAAAATGGTCCCTGGTTTTAAGGTATTTAAATAAATAAATAAGGACCGTATTACTTTCAAGTGTTTCTAGAAGTAGCACTTCTGCTGTTTTGCTACCTTTTGCTTTCATTATGAATGTAAAAGTCTGTTTCTTATTACTCAATTGTGTCTCAACGAAATGATACATGGTTGTTTGCATACGGGACGCCTAGCTCATATTTATGTTGTTATGAGAAAGGAAATAAGTGTAGGTCTTCCGTTTGTCGGATGTAACACCATCACTTTCGCGTCCAATGATGACAGCATATTGACGTTGTTGACGTTGGTGTCGGGGCCACACCAACGTCAACAACGTCAATATGCTGTCATCGCCATAAACATCGCGGTAATTATACCAATAATTATCGCGATAAATTGAGTGGCCACACTTGAACGCCGCCACCGAGTTATTGCCACGTCAATCGGCAATGTGAATGCCGTTGTCAAATTATCGCGACAAGTTGTACGGCCTACCATCATCGCGATAATCAACGGAATATCCCTATGGTGTGGCCCCGAAATAAAAACTAAAAGAGGAAGTTAACACGCACAATAGTCCACGTGAAGGACTAGGTGCGGCAAATCCTCTAACATAGAACATAGAAGATGTAGATAGGTACTCGTAGCTTATACACGCTCCGCAAGTGGAACGTTAAAATCTGGCTAATTAGCCACATTTTCGTCGTCTTATCTCTTTTTCGCTCCCGATAACTTACGACATGCCGTCCTATTTACACCTGTCATTTAATAGTTCGACATTTATTTATTTATTTATCCTCCAACTGGAACGCCATACAGCAATTACACCAATGGAGCAAAAACTTACTTCATGTGCTGCTTAAGCTGCTTTCCATCCATCCTGTGCGCGGTGGACATCGAACGGGCGGCCATGGGTCACCCACGCTTACGCTGTCACGCAGCGTCTTGACACTTCTCCATAATTCCATAACACCATCCATATTGCGCACATTCATTGCGATATTATTGAGACTCAATAAATTTTTCAAATTAAATACATTTAAATTCAAAAGAAGCGAAAAATTTTGATGTGTCATCCTGCCTGACAGATGTGGAAAAAAGACAGACATTGTGCCGTTTTTGAACACCGAATGTTCGGTAGGTTACCTATCTATGTCTTTTTAGTTTTATTATCATAGTTCGCGTCAAATCGTCAAATTGATTCAATCATCATCGCCGCTGCTCTCAAAACAGTGAAGGAAAACATCGTGAGTAAACCGGCATGCCCTAGAACTAAAAATTCGAAGACATGTGACATCTACCAACCCGCACTGGACCCGCGTGGTGGATTATCTAAGACCCACTCACTCTCACAAAGAGAGGCCTGTGCCCCAGCAGCGAGAACATTAGAGGCTAGATTATGCCTGTAATCTTTCCATCCATTTTTTATTTAACTTTTGACAGCTCGAGTACTACCTAATCAATTAGTGATGTCCTAATGCGTTACCGATTCGATTTCTTCTTTATCTTTACATAGTAGGTATAAAATGAAGTCGCTTCCGCTGTCTGTTCGCTTAGATCTTTTAAACTGCTCAACGGATTTTAATGCAGTTTTAAGCAATAGATAGAGTGATTCAAGAGAAAGGTTCTTAAGAAGAGAAAAATTGGAAAAGTTGCCGGGAAAATTGGAAAATTTCGGAAAACTGAAAGTATATTTTTTATGGGAATTTTGTATGAATTATTGAAATTTAGGCAGGACGTCTGTCGGGTCAGCTAGTAATTATAATTTAGAACAATCAATTTTATTTATGAAGAAGTTTAATCGATTGGTATTTTTTCAATCAGCGTCCATGAAGTATTTCATTTTTTTCTATGATTGCCTGTCAATAAATAAAGCACTTCATAGGTGTGCTTATGTCTAAATTAAAATAGATGGTTGGAAAGAGTATAAACTGAACATCATCTCAGCCAGAAGAAGTTTACTTCTGAACAAAGGTGTCCCCAGAACCTTCCAAGGATCCTAAACTTCGGTCAGATTGACGTTGATCGTACGTAATGCATAGATAAATTGATGACCCGGATTGATGAATTTTTCATCATATTTCCTTAAAAATGTATGGTGTGGCATCCGTCTTTGACTCGTATCAAAGGTGTCATTATCTACTTAGTTGTTGGTCATTGGTACGCGTTAGTGGAACTGTGCCACCTCACCAAAGTCCGTCTTTGAAATGAGTCAGAAAAATATTGCAATCACTGTTTTTAATAAACAAATATGATTTACTAGTTGCGCCCCGCGGTTTCGCCCACGTAGACTGGGATTAAAAGTAGCCTGTGTGTTAATCCAGAGTATAAGCTACCTACATATTAAATTTCATCCAAGTTAATATAACATTACTAAAAACTTTTTTACAAAAAAATACAACCGACTTCCAAAAACAACACTACAAAGTGAAAAATAACTTTAATTTCGGAAGTCGGTGTCGGTGTTAAATGTATTTTCGTTTTTTGCCACCGACTTCCGAAATTAAAGTTATTTTTCACTTTGTAGTGTTGTTTTTGGAAGTCGGTTGTATTTTTTTGTAAAAAAGTTTTTATTTTTCACTTTTTAGTTGTGTACCTACCCCACACAAATTCTAATACCACTATCTGCAAAACAAACTAGAACATCATCCATATAAAAGTGGGGAAAAAATACGTATTATTGAAGCTAACTCAAAAACTACCCAAGCAAAGTTAATCAATTTTATATGAGACCAACTGTGATGTATACCCTTTCGAATAAAACAAAAAAAATCCAAATCGGTCCATCCATCTTCGAGTAATCGGGGAACATACATAAAAAAAAAAATAAAAAAAAAAAAGGTTCCGGCGAATTGAGAACCTCCTTCTTTTTGAAGTCGGTTAAAAATAAGTAATCAATCTGCTTAAAAAAAAACCATGTTACCTGTAACTGGAAGACTATCCGCTCGTGATACTGTTTTTTACTAGTACGAGGGGATAGGGCGAATCAGTCTAAGGACAACCAAACAGTAATACCACTTCACATTCTCCAACTGTAGATCTGCCTAAATATTGTCGTCAAAATACCTTTAAACGATATTTGTCTATCTTGTTTATTATTAAGTTGCTGTATGGTTGTCTCATTTATGCAATAAAGATAAACCGACTTCCATAAAAATACTAAAAAAGTAAAAAAAAAAAAAAGATTATTTTAATATTGTTTATTTATTTAAATCGGTCCAGCCGTTTGAGCGTGAAGAAGTAACAAACATACATACACACTTACAAACTTTCGCCTTTATAATATTAGTGTGATTTATCAAAATCAGTGAAGTAGCTTTACCACCACTTCATTTTTTTTATAATAGGGATGATGACAATTTTTTTTTGTTCGTCATGTAGATTATTAAAAAATACTGGACACGTATTTTTTCTTTTTTTACGTACTCATAAGATTACGGCGATACATTGAGGTAAAATGTGGCATGACGTCACTCCTTGCTAGATTTTATACGCGAGCCCCCACACCTCAACTTTAAAATGCGTTTTATCTAAGTAATTTTTTATTAATATGATAAAGCAAAAAATACGTATGTAATATTTTTTTATTATCTGACTGAAGCGACGGACTAAATATATTTTCTTTTTTCTTACCCAGGCATCATCCTTCTTGACGTATGCACAGAAGCCAGCACATCAAGCTACCCCAATCTGTCAAATTTTCCCAATTGAATATGAACATTTTTCCTTTGTGATAAAGTTGAAAATCTATCAAAGAAATTTGACAGATTGGGGTACATAAGTTAAATAATTAACCAATGATGTATCTACATACTTATCTATTCAGTTTTACTGAAATGAATTTTTAAATAAAAGAGAAATTGTGAATTGACATTGAGGTTTGTAATTGTAATTAGAGTGTTTCTAGAGTCATCGCCACTAAAAAAATACCAGGTTAATGTTTTTTGATAAGAAAAACAAAGTGTTCTTAATTGATTAAATTAGGTATTTTGCTATCTTGTTAACTAATTCAGTTCAGTGACATCTTTATATGATCAATAGACTCGAAGTAATATGTAAACGTAGACTTACGCGAGTCACAATGACTTTTTAATTGTTTTTGTAATTACGAAAAGTAAGTATAAAACTTATAGGTATTTAGATGTACAAATCCGATTACACCATCTGCTGTTGATAGTCTTCAAGCGCACCAGTACACACGGCTACACATCAAACTATACATTTCCAGTTTACACTGACCTCTCATTGTAAGGAAATCCTATACAATGCGAGATCCTTATACTGGAAATGTATAGCTTGATCTGTAGCCGTGCGTACTACCAGTGTTCGCCTTTCACAACGAGCTCTCGTAAAGTTCAAACTAGGAATTGTAAAATCATTTCATTCATTTGACGCAATTCTACGAATAAATTATTTTTAACATTAATAACTAATCAAATCAGTTATGATTATGATTGACAGTAACAGGCGAACCAATATTTTACTGCGTCCTTATAATAATTGGCCTATATAATGTTCCCATTGCTGGGAGCTGGGACACAGCCCTCCTCTGTGAGAGAAAGTGGGCCGTAATCCACCACGCGGGCCCAGTGCGAGTTGGTAGATGTCACAAGTCTTCGAATTTTTGGTTCTAGGACATGCTATTCTGACGTAACCAAGTTATAATTATTAATAAACAAAACAAATTCGCATTATACAGTGAAATTTCGCGTCCATCAGCGAAAGGCAGACATAAACACAGACTCCAAATACCGGCTTATATTTGTGCATCAAAACAACTTCAGGCTTTACTGTTCCGTGGCTTGCAGCTCGTTCTACAAACTTTAGTTCACAATCGTCGCTTGCGGTTACTCCACGCATGCGTGATACCGGCAAAATAAATACGCGAGTTACTGTATTAAAACTATAAATAATCAGAATTGTATTATGAACTACATAAGGCAGTGTTTTCTATAGTTTTTTTTTGTATCAAATTGTTCTGTTTTATCGGACTTAGTGTGCCCTTTGGCGTGTTCCAAATTCGCAGTTTCAATTATCGAACGATTGAAAGATTAAAGGTATGATTTTTCACTGTTTGGTTATGGTTTTGTTATAGAACTGTTTGTAATTTGAATAATGATTGGATGTTGTTGTCTCTATATCTAGTTTATTTATTTGTTTTCTTTTGGGAAAACAAACAGTAGTATACTAATCATAAACAGTGTTGTCTTAAAATTAAAACCACCATACAATGTTAGTTAGTTGAATCTTCTGTTAAAATGTTAAGAGTATCGAGTGTTTTACCATGCACTAATTAATGATTAAATGTCTTAATTCTGGTGGAACGTAAATACCAATAAGATCGATGTTTTTATTCCGGTTATGAACAGTTTGGTGAAATTGGCCCTTGGTTGTTTGTAGTAAACGGATCAGTATCATGTTTTAAATTAAAATGAGGGTATGCGAAAGCTCTTGAAAGTTGTGTGTCGATGAAAAGTAATTTATTATTCGATCAAATTGTCCTGTATATGTTTACTGTTCTGCATCATGTCATGATTCATTGTTTTTTTTTTATTTGATTAATTTTTGTTTGTTTTTTTTTAATTGTTTTCTTTTAATTGATTGATTTGTATTTGTATTTGATACAAATTCAAGTACTTATCTATATTAACAAAAAAACTTTTTTACAAAAAAATACAACCGACTTCCAAAAACAACACTACAAAGTGAAAAATAACTTTAATTTCGGAAGTCGGTGTCTAGTTAAATGTATTTTCGTTTTTTGCCACCGACTTCCGAAATTAAAGTTATTTTTCACTTTGTAGTGTTGTTTTTGGAAGTCGGTTGTATTTTTTTGTAAAAAAGTTTTTATTTTTCACTTTTTAGTTGTGTACCTACCCCACACAAATTCTAATCCCCAAAACCTACCTACCTGCAAAACAAACTAGAACATCATCCATATAAAAGTGTAGAAAAAATACGTATTATTGAAGCTAACTCAAAACTACCAAAGCAAAGTTAATCAATTTTATATGGGACCAACTGTGATGTATACCCTCTCGAATAAAACAAAAAAAAAATCAAATCGGTCCAGCCATCTTCGAGTAATCGGGGAACATACATAAAAAAAAAAATAAAAATAAAAAAAAAAATGTTCCGACGAATTGAGAACCTCCTCCTTTTTGAAGTCGGTTAAAAAGAGAAGTCCTGACTGACTGACTGACACATCAACGTTCAGCCCAAACCCTTGAACCAAAAAAAGCTGAAATTTTGCAAAGCAGGTCCCTCCTTTCTCTTTATAATGTAGACAAGGAATAAGGAAGGAATTCCCGGTAGTACGTTCCCGTGGGATATGTTACGATATCCACGCGGGCGAAGCTAGCGGGTAGTAGTACATAATAATATGGCTGACTAATTTGCCGGTATCGAAGACACTCGTCCAAAAAAATATTGCAGTAATTGACCAACTAATATTTAGAACGCCTTGAAATCAACACGCATACCTACATAAGTATAGCTGTTTACATGTTTATGACCTCCTGGTAAACAGATTTTTCGATTATAAATTAATACTAACTTACTACTTATTATTGTTTATTTTTAAAACCACATGTACAGTCAGCTAATAAATATTCTTTACAGTATCTGTTCTATAAACAGTTATTTTATTAAAATTCTGATTTTAAGACGCGGTAAGATGGAAATCTTCAAGGTTAGGTAGTAAATCGTAAATGTATATGCGGTTGATAATGACGATACGTTTGATTTCAGTTGAATCTTGTGTCCGCCATTGTGAAAGTTATTTCGCAGTTTTAATTTAATAAAAAAAAAAAATACATCAACTAGTTGGTTAAAATTCCTTTTTTATAGTTCAAAAAAAAAAATAAATAGTTGTCGCTCAAAATGTTGAGCATTTCGAGATGAATAAGTTTTTTGTCTCCTTTTTTGCGATTTTTTTTTTTCAAGATGCTGGATCGTTTCTTTGAGATATTTTTATATGCTTAAGTGTTTTTTTTTTGTACACTTCACTATACACTGATTTTTTTTGGGCTTGTAATATATATATAACAATACGGCTAACTGTGCGACGAAAAAGTGGACGTTTTACCAAAAAGTTAATCGACCTTGCTTGCTGACTGTACCTATTGTAATATTTTACATAGCACGTAAATACTCGTTCATTTAAAATACAAATGAATTGACACATTTAAAACGACTGTACTTATTTAATTCAACGTGAAAACCAATGATAATAATGTATTATGTTCTCTAATATTACGTAGGTACGGAAGCGGATATAATTGCCGGCACGAGTCGTGAGCACAAATTCCACCTTAACTATGTGTATGATTGATAATATTATTAATTACATTGCTCCCGCCCGTGTGCAACCTGCCGTGATAGGAAATAAGATTCGTTAGGTTTACGAGTAGAGTTTGTGCCCACGACTCGTGCCGGCAACTATACCTACATGGAAAATGCCCAACTACCCACCTTCACGAGATTGTATTATTATCTTGTGAAGTGAAACACGTGACCAAAATCGTTCCAAGATGTCGTACTTTTTATTTGACAGATTTTTGACAAGTAGGTCACACAAAAAATAAAGCAGTGGCAGTGACCTTGAATTAATTACCTACGGTCGGTCAGTGTGTAAATGCCGCGCGCTCGAACTGTTGTATACTGGGACTGACTGAGATTTCAAAGCGCGTCGTTTCAGTCAGAGTACGTGTACCTCGCTCCTTTATACCTGTGGTCCGTTAAATACATTTATTTTACCTTAAACGCAGCAGTATCATTGACTATCTTTCAACCAAGGTCCATCAATGGTCCTATACGAGCTATCGGGCGGGACCTCGCGTGTTAGTATTCGTTTTTCTTTGGGGAGTTACGTGTATTTAGAATCTCGTAAGTGATCTCGTTCGGAAATCAGCATATCGGATAACAGTGATAAGTGTGCACTGAGGACATAGTTTCGCAATAACAGAACTTTAGCAAAGTATTTGTAGCAAAACCCTATAGCAGCACGGGGTGGAGTTGCAATACTAGTGAATACGAGCAACTTTCCGGAGCATCCCGATCAACGGAACATCAGCGCTTCAAGCACGAAGCAAACAGCATCCGAAGTAGCAAGCAGCAAATCGGTATTTAAGACAGCAGCACTCGGTATCTACAGCAGCAGGATGACAGTGTCCAGTTATAGCAGAGCATCAGCATTCGGAGTGCGACATCAGCAAACCGGCGGCAGTCAAAAACTTGTACTGTTCAAGTATGATCTTTCCTTTTTTACTTCAAAAACTAACTAGCAGCAGAATAGACGATCTTTATTATCAACAACTTGAACTTAGCGGATAATACGGATAAATATAAAAAAGGATAGTACAAAACTCAAACTCAAACTCAAACTCAAAGCATTTATTTCAATTAAACCAATTACAGGCACTTTTGAATTGTCAAGGGGTCGGTCAGTCAAAAAAATGAAGCTAGGCGCCCATTCCAAAGCATAGTAGGTACCTATGGAGAAGAATGGGCAAGAAACTCCGATATCGACATCCGATAGGAAATCCGATGACCACTTTAAAAGAGACGATTAGATAGAGAGATTTGTTATAGAAATATTGGTCAGATTTTCAAAATAATCACTTAGCTTTAAGTGAATATGCGGTCAAAGATCATAAGTATTTCATAAACTCCGAGCATGAAACGGTTAGCAAGCACTATACAGCCGCCAAATCTCTAATCAGCGAACAACGCCTATCCAGCACGCTTTCGCCTTTGAGAACCGTTAGGAGTACTCAAGCAATACGAGAGGAGCAAAGAGAAGCCGAAGAAGAAGCAGGGCCATCGGGTTATGAGAAGGCAAGAAAAGTCAGCATTTTACGTACCATGGAGTCAAGAGGCTCGACTAGCAAATTAGAATATGACATGTTAAGTAAGCAAGCAGCGAACTTCAAAGCGTTCAAGATATCAAAGGGTTTTATCGACCTAGATTCATTGTCAGTAAAATGGGAAATGGAGGACGCATTACGAACTTTACAAGCGCGCTGGTCACAAATTGACTCTCTTCATTGGGAGATTGATAGCGAGATAGGTGGAGAGGACGATGATTACGAGGCAGTTTATACACCGCATGAGTGATTATATTTCATTTAAAGAAAATGATTAAAAAAAAGCTTTGGAGTGTATCACATAGAGAGCACTCAACACCAACAAAGGATATACCTGTATTTTCAAAAAATTATCAGCATTGGACGTCATTCAAGGATCTCTTTACTGAAGCTATTCACAGAAACCCTACCTTGTCGCAAGCGCAAAAAATGCAATTTTTGAAAGGAAAGGTCAAGGGCGACACAGAAAGACTCATTCAGCATCTTCCCATAAGTTCCAGTAACTATGATTCCTGTTGGGAAATCTTAAACCATCGATATAACAATAAAAAGCTCATCTTTTCATCAATCATAAATACTATGCTAGGTAAAATATGCTAGTAAGCAACATCAAACGGTAGGTCATATTAAAAAAAACTGCATGATGTAGCGCTAGAAAGCTAAACGGAACTTAGGGATTGATATCAGCACCTGGGATCAGCTTCTCGCGCATTTATTGTCACAGAAGATTAGAAAAATTCTAAAGAGCTACCGGTTTTACAGGATTTTTTGGACTAATTAGAAAGTAAATTTACGAGCTTGGAAACAACCAGCAGAAAGCAAGATCAACATCATCACAAATAACGATCTTCCTGAAAATCAGAAAGTAAGATGACACTACTTTGCCAGCAAAAATAAGCCGCATTCGAAAGCCTTACACGTGTCAATCAGCAAATGTCAATTTTGCGGTCAACAACATGCCATGTTCAATTGCGAAAAAATTTTGCAGTTGCCTCATGAAGCGAAATTGAAAAGAGCTACAAGATTTATAAAATCATACCAGTTCCTCAGCAGGTTCAGAATTATTTTATGATTAGCGCACTACCAGTTGCGGAGTTGTAGATATAGTTTGAAAAAATGAGCTCAAAATGGTTGAGCTAAATGGTGCTGATCCATGCGTCATGTTCGTGAACGGGCGCCGTCAGTTGGGACTGGTCGTCTCTTAGCTGCCATGGCTTATTTTTAATTTTAATATTTAATTTAGTTGTTTTAGTTATTATCTTTTTATTACGGACGCTTTTTAACGTGCACGTCTTTCTACACTGTTCTCACATGTATATTTTCAACTTGAACGATGTAACCAATATTTTGTAAAAATATTATGATTTAAAAGAGTGTCCGTGGAGTTTCTTGCCCGTTCTTCTCCATAGGGATCTACTACGCTTTGGAATGGGCAACTAGCTTCATCTTTCTGACTGACCGACCCATTGACAATTCAAAAGTGCCTGTAATTGGTTTATTTGAAATAAATGCTTTGAGTTTGAGTTTGAGTTTGAGTTTGAGGTTTCTTCACAATGTCGTATATGGAGCTCCAATCATGACTGCATAATTGAAAGCATTAAAGAAAAAATCTGCAAACCGGATAACAAATTAAAATAGTGCATTGTAATTAAATCTGCTTACCAAGACAGCTGGCTTAAGGCGAGTAGTGCTGCCCAACTAGCGCCATTGAGAAAAAAAATATGGAACATTTTGAAAGTTCCTATGCTCACATTTTTAGTCAGTTGAGGTAGGATTTAATGAGAGAAAAAAAATCACACTAAACCTCTTAGATTTAGTGTTGATTTTTTTTGATACAAAAAATTCGACCTCATCTGACTAAAAATGTGAGCATAAGAAATTTCAAAATGTTCCATATCTCCAGACTTATGATTTTTTTCTCAATGGTGGCGCTAGTTGGCAGCACTACTCGCCTTAAACTAAATGATCCGTCGAGGTATATGTATTTTTGCTGCAATACATACTCAGTGGGGATTACCTATATGTCAAGGTCAAGTTTTTAAACAGGTAACTGGAGTCGGAATTATTGACCTGGGTTCATAATGCATAATAAAAATGTTTATACTAGTGAACTATATTGCTCAGTGTCTGTTGCCTCATATTAAAATTTAGCAATCAATATTAACGGAAAAACTTATTCATTTCATTGTTTCATAGCGTGACGCCTGTAATCCTCGAAGGGATAAGCAGTCATTGTTTCGTTTTCATAAAAACGTACGAACATAGCAAGCCGTCCTAAAGCCTAATATTGATGACTTGCAGTTGGTGTTTCATAAAAGAAAAAGAGTGTTGATGGATGGAGGGGCAGAGGAAGGCCAAAGAAAAGATGGATGGATTGCGTCAGGAATGATATGAAAGAGAAGGGAGTGAATGATAGCGTGACGATTGACAGGGGAGAATTTAAGAAGAAAACGTGTTGCGCCGACCCCAAGTAACATGGGATAAGGGCAGGAAGATGAGTTAGTGCTTCATAGCACCAAGGCAATATGCAATAGTGGCGTCACAATAATGAACCCTATGCTATGTCCATACGTTTACGTTTACGTATGGGACCAAGTCTAAATATACAAGGTCAAATTAAAATAGTTAGTCAAACCCCGCAGACGTGATGGGTATCAATCAAAATCTAAACATGAAAAAATAAAATTTAATAAATTTGATGATTTTGTTTTGGGTTCATCAACTTACAATATCAGTTTACAAATCATTTTTTTGTGTAACTCTAACAGACTTGATGGGTATCTCAATACGATAAAACATATGTGTATTTTAACAGCTCACACTTCAAATAACAATACTACCAACGGTCATTGACCAAAAAAAAAAAAATCATCAAATCTTTTAAATTTTTATTTTGTCGTGTTTAAGTATCATATCTGCGGAATTTTGCTAGCTAATTTAATTTGACCCTGTATAATTATCAAATAATGCTAATTCATGTAAAAACCTACCAAACAAAATGTATGAAACAGGTGCATATTTTTAGCATTTCAGAGTTTAATCCTAGTTAAAATAATTTATGTACGATTATGCAAAATTGTTGATACTTACCTAAAATTTCATTAATCAAATTAATTAATTAAAATGAATCAATTAAAGTTAATTAAACCTTTTAATTTTTTAGACAGTGACAAACTAATGTCAGATGTTCTTTTTTGTAAGCTGACAAATAGGATGTTCGACGAACTTTGAAATGTGCAAAAAATTGTATCCATTCACTTTTTCTTTTTTGTATTTTAAAGTACTTAAATATAAAAAAATTAAGGACTTGATAAATAAACAAAATGTTAACATAGACAAGATCTTCAAAAATACACCGGTTTTAGCGCATTCTGATAATGAGAAATTATTACCGCATTTCACTTTGAAAATAATATAAGTTTGCATAAGTTATATTTATTTAGTTTATTCAGAATTAAAATAAAATATGCTTAAACAACATCTACCTGAATAATTAATAAAAATAACAACAATAATATCCTAACATTAGCAAACTAAAATAATTATGGCGTCGAAAAATTAATCCGCATCGTTATCGACTGGAATGTACCCGTATATATAACTTATAGGTAGGAAAAAATTGGATGGATAAGTTTGCATTCGGTAATATGATAAAAACTTTTTTACAAAAAAATACAACCGACTTCCAAAAACAACACTACAAAGTGAAAAATAACTTTAATTTCGGAATTCGGTGTCTGGTTAAATGTATTTTCGTTTTTTGCCACCGACTTCCGAAATTAAAGTTATTTTTCACTTTGTAGTGTTGTTTTTGGAAGTCGGTTGTATTTTTTTGTAAAAAAGTTTTTATTTTTCACATTTTAGTTGTGGTACCTACCCTACACAAATTCTAATACCACTACATGCAAAACAAACTAGAACATCATCCATATAAAAGTGGGTAAAAAATTCGTATTATTGAAGCTAACTCAAAAACTACCCAAGCAAAGTTAATTAATTTTATATGAGACTAACTTTGTTGTATACCCTCTCGAATAAAACAAAAAAAAAATTCAAAT
The DNA here is from genome assembly GCA_946251885.1 of Cosmia pyralina. NCBI lineage: Eukaryota > Metazoa > Arthropoda > Insecta > Lepidoptera > Noctuidae > Cosmia > Cosmia pyralina. The sequence continues at coordinate 24,234,641 of OX276346.1, forward strand.
CGGTCCAGCCGTCTTCGAGTAATCGGGGAAAATACATAAAAAAAAATATAAAAAAAAAGGTTCCGACGAATTGAGAACCTCCTCCTTTTGGAAGTCGGTTAAAAAACGTAAAATCACTTACTACTTCTTTCTTTTCTTGGACCTTATATACCTGCCTAAGGTATCATTTAATATGCGTTTCGATTATTTCAGCAGCTACTAACAAATTTAATTATCACCCAAAACTTTAATTTAAATTAATAATAAGTACCATTGTTCACCTTTCAAACAAAATAAATACTACTTTCCTGCTAGTGCTTAGGTAGCTTATTATATTAGTCTATTTTATTAAAAATATTTTTTTTATCTTTGAATTTTGTTAGTAGCTGCTGAAATAATCGAAACGCATATTAAATGATACCTTTAGTTAGGTATATAAGGTCGCAAGAGAAAGAAGTAGGCATACTTCTTCATCATAAATTACTTTGTATACTAAGATATAATTAAATAATCTAGAGATTGAACGATTAATGCATTTTACTGTCGTTTGTTAGGTAATTCAGTTGGTACATATCTCAGTTTAAGGCGAGTAGTGCCGCCAACTAGCGCCGCCATTGAAAAAAAAATCACAAGTCTGGTGTTATGGAACATTTAGAAATTTGCTATGCTCACATTTTTAGTCAGATGAGGTAGGTCAGGTGAGGTCAAAAATAGTTGATTTTTTTTATACAAAAAATTCTACCTCATCTGATTAAAAATGTGAGCATAAGAAATTTCAAAATGTTCCATATCTCCAGACTTATGGTTTTTTTCTCAATGGTGGCGCTAGTTGGCAGCACTACTCGCTCAGTTGTAGCCCGTGAAATTAAAATTTTCTGCAATTTGCAGGTTAGTGTCAGGTTGTATGTTGATCAAAATGATTCGCGACTATGGGCGAATTCGAACAAACTTTTATACCTAGTTTAAGTCTAATCCAGCAAATAAAGTTTTAATTTAAACAGTTTTCCCTTACAAAAACTGCCAGACGTTCATTTTATTCCACAGATAAAATATATCTGACCGGTTAAATCAGCCCTATAACGAATAATGTAGATATTTACATAATTATATTCATAAGAATTATCAATACATTGATTAAGTTTGATTTCGGAAATCATGATATTTTAGAACAAATCTAACATAGAGAGATGTATTGTTAATTCTTATAATGATTAGGTATAATTATGTAAATACATATTTGTAATCGCAAATCATATTTTGATCAAGGTACAAACTGACCCGCAAATTGCAAAAAACGCAAGACAATTTGTATTTCGCGGGCACCTTAACCTTCTACTCGTTTTGGTATTATTTTATTTTAGGTGACTTGACGGACATTTGTTAATTTTCACAAGGTTTAGCAAAAACGATGTCGGATGGCCTAGTGGTTAACGCCTATCATACGAGGTTGAGGTACAGGTTGTGGGTTCAAATCCGTGCAATACAATGGCACTTTTTCAAGTCATTTGACTTTCTGACTTTATCTTGGACATCATTGACATTAGTGAAGGAAAAACATCGTGAGGAAATCAGTATCCTAATTGCGTAACACACTATCAATAGGAATCGGTTTCATTTTGACAGTTCAACAACATTCATTGCGTTATTTACGTTGTCGAGCAGACAAATTTTTCGAACATAGAAGCAATGGATTAACAATTTGCTTCAAAATTATTCAAATTCCAATTGATAGTGTGTTACGTAATTAGGGTGCGGGACTTATCTTTACATAGTTTGGATTGAAGTCGCTTTCGCTTCGTTTAGATCTTTTAAACAACTCAACGGATTTTAATGCAGTTTTCAGCAATACGTAGAGTAATTCAAGAGGAAGGTTTATATTAATACATGGGAAGTAACGACAACCACGCGGGCGAAGCCACGGGCAACAGTTAGTAGATAATACCGGATGACTTTTTTTATCGTCTTGAAAAAATAGGGTAGGTATATTAGGTGAACGGAGTAGAAGCGTATGGCATACCTATTTTTTTTTTTTTAATAGCTTAGTCAGAAAAAAATATCTAACAGCCCGGCCACGAAATTGCGCGGCGGCGGCAGCGGCAGCGGTTTTCCTAATTCATTGCGTGTGATCCCAACTAGCCACAGTGCGTTGCACGACTCGACCGCGCAATAAACAGATAAAACGCTTGCCGCGCCGCAATTCGCGCTATGTCGTGGCCGGGCCGTAAGTATCAAGAAATACTACAAATTCGTTGTAAACTTTTCATTTTAGAACAATAAAAACATAAATTTTGAAGAAAAATAATAAATCCTTTAAAAATATCAAAATTAAAATCAAACAAAATGCAACCTGCATAATGATTTGATTTTTGATTTTTTTTTAATTAAAAAAAAAAAAAAAAAAACTAGATATGCCATAGGCTTCTACTCCGTTCACCGAATATACCCTATTTTTTTCGAGACGGTAAAAAAAGTCATCCAGTATACGTTTGAAATCGCCAACCCATGTTGAATAAGCGTGGTGATCAATGCTCGTGCCTTCTCTGTATCAGAAGCTTTGTAATGGGACAATAATAGGCTGGTATTATTATTATTAAATCTAAGTAAAAACGAAAATCGCACAAGAAAAAAAAAAAAATCAAAATCTTAATATTTTTCATAAAAATTTGATGATTAAGTCATGTTAGCATATTGCCTATTAAAACACGTAACCATTTTGTTTAACATCAGTCAGGTTTTCTTTAAATGGCTTCCAGCTGTGACCTCAGGAAGTTGCGTCCTTCTTAACTGGGTAAAATGGCGTCGATTAGGCCAAGTGTGTACACTTTGATTCTTGTTTCTAAACAACACCAATGAAACGCCAGGCCACTAAAGAGAACAGATGGGGATGAGAACAACGTTCTGTAGCTCAAAATAAAAAAAACAAGTCATTTTTTCAAACTAGAACTGAGAATCTGTATTTTTTGGAAGTCAAAATTACATAAGACAGTCCCCCAAAATGTCCACCCTTCACCACTACCTAGAGCTTTAGCTGGGAAGAAGAAGTGGCGCAACAAACTCCCCAGCAGTACAGTTGTCTGGCCTTTAAGCCTTAATTCCCTTTCGATCCGAATCGGTGGAAAGTTGAAAAGGTAGTGTCAATTATTATGCCTACTTCAAAATGCGTACCTAATGATTACTCATATGTTATCGACCTCGGAACCCAATGAATTATTTTGTTGACTTAACCTAACCTACTGCGGAGTCTACAAGTAAAATGTTTTTACTTTGCATCACTAAATAATATGCAAATTTATTATAATTATTTATGCGACTTTGAACAAATGTAAAAGTATAATGTATTTTTGGAATCTAAACGATCATTATTCATGTTTTTAACAGTAAAAGAAACACCGCTATTCATTTGTTTTGAACAGAATAATAAATATTTTGCTTTATCGGACGTCATTTGCCGGCTAGTACAGCTACTATATACTCCATCGGTTTAGGTAATTAAATAAAGGTAAACAAAAAACCACGTGTCTGGTTAACCGACTAAACGTAATATCTGTCACTTCACTTGTCATGCTACGACACAGTCTCTTCAATTTAGCAACTTTATAATTCGTCGTATAACGTTGCTAAATTGAAAAGTGACTGTGAGACTGTGTCGTAGCATTACTTAAACTGAAACTCAAAGAATTTATTTCGAGGCACTTTTGTATTGTCAAAGAGTCGGTAAGTTAGTCAGAAAGTTGAAAATAGATGATAATGACTCTGAAGTGACAGGTATTACGTTTAGTCGGTTAACCAGGCACGTGGTTTTTTTTGTTTACGTTTATTTAATTACCTAAACCGATGGAGTATAGATAGCAGTAGTTGTAAGAACGAGACAAAAGAAGTATGTAAGGATCGTAGCAGGTGGCGTTCTATAGTTTCTGCCTACCCCCATGGGAAGAAGGCGTGAGTTTATGTAATAAAACCTATACCGGATAGAAAGTGCAGTTCCTGCAAATGACGAACCAGCAGTGCTATTCTGTACCTACAAATTTCACCGTGAAAACCTAGGTGAAGTGAGTTATCATTACACCTGATGATAGGGATTGACACTATTGACAGCTTACTCCACGCTCACTTCACCTAAGTTTTCACGGTGAGATTTGTACAGAATAGCACTGCAGCAAGGTAATTGCGTAACACACTTGCAATGCCTTTCTTTGACAGATCAACAATATACAGTCATTGCGTTATCTACGTTGTCGAGCAGAATAATTTTTCAAACAAAAACTTTTTTACAAAAAAAAGAAAACAACCGTATTCCAATAAAAAAAAAAAAAAAAAACACTATAAAGTGAAAAATAACTTGAATTTCGGAAGTCTGTGTCTTTGGATATGTACTTTAATTTTGTACCACCGATTTCCGAAATTAAAATTGGTTTTTACTTTGTAGAATTATAGTGTTACTTTTTAAGTCGGTCGTTTTTTTTTTGTAAAAAAGTTTTTTATTGTTCACTTTTTATTTATGGTAGGTACCTACCCCACACTAATTCGTATAAGTACCACTATGTTAACACAGTGACAGGAAGTATTATATTACATAAAGTGGATAAAATACCTATTACCGAAGCTAACTTAAAAACCACCCCAGCAAAGTTAATAAAATTTATACGGGACCACCGCGCAAGCTTCGTCTACCAAATAAAAAAAGAATATTCAAAATCGGTTCACAATTGACGAACATATCGATGATCATACATACATACAGACGAACATAGCTTATGTAATTTCAGTAGTAATTGGAAAATATACTGTTTGATAATATAGACGATAAAATATAGACGAAAAATATACTGTTTGTCCTTTTCATTCATAAGCTTGCTTGCTTTAACTTGTTTCTCTACCTCTTTTTTTACGAGTGGCCAATTACTACTGAAGTTACCCGATAACCTCCTTCTTCTTTGAAGTTGGTTAATAAGAAGCCAGGGATGAATGTCCTTCAGATTTTGATTGAAAGTGTGTTAGATACGTAATTGGGGTGTAGTGAATTATTATGTAAGGTGCAATAGTTTGAAGGCTTTAGAGTCCAAACTATGGACTAATTTCTTAAAAAACCTTGCATATAACCTATAATATACTGGTTTTATAGTTCTAATTTTAAACAGGACGTTGTGCAACGCCTATTAGACCTAGCTACCTATTTGCCTAGTAGATAAAATATTCTTATTATGAAACGTGAAATCGAGTGTGAACTTACGTACCCCATCCTGTCGGTTACATCGCAAACTGTGCACTATACCTGATTGTAGCTGACACAAAAAAGCCGGCCAAGTGCGTGTCGAACTCGCACTTGAAGGGTTCCGTACCTACCACCGTACAATATTTAACACTATACAACGTGTCGTTTTGCATCCTTGTTAAATTTAAGGATGTGGTATAGACAATCAAACCGAACAACTTTTTCCATTGCACCAACACCGTAATCGCGAAAAAATAATTGGCCATCCCATTACATTTGCGTGGAGTAGGTAGGTACCTACTGAAGTTTCCTGTTGAAAATTTTTTCGCGATTACGATGTTGGTCCCATAGAGAAAGTTGTTCGGTTTGATGTTATGTATCACACCTGGAAATTTGACGAGGATGCAAAACGACACAAAAAATTACTTCAGTTTAAAAAAAACACGTTTCTTGCGTCTCTTTAATTTTTAACTTTATTTTATTTTATTATTTGTTTATATAGCGGCAATAGCAATACACAATCTGTGAATATTTCAACTGTCTACCTATTACGGTTCATGAGATATCTACAGCCCGCTGACAGATAGACAGACGGACGGACAGCGGAGGCTTAGTAATAGGGTTCCGTTTGGCACCGGCACCCTTCGGGTACGGAACCCTAAAAAGATTAAGCATCGCTGCCTCCATTCCTGTTGATAGTAAATACAGCTCTAGTAAGTTTCAAAATTGGAACTAACGTCGCCATCTTGTTTTATCCATACGATTTCTGCGACACTTTCACAAATGTTTACCAACAACACCCCCTGACAATGGCATTCAGGCGCCAAAAGATTCTTGTAGCACTCGGTTACATTTCTAAATCGACCTGCGTAGATATTTGATACCATTGCATCTTGTACATGAATGCATCGGGTCAATTGCTAAGAACAGGGTTTGCTGAGACTGTTCTTGTTGTTGTTGTAGTCTTAACCTATTTACTATATTTCATATACATTAAAATGCTTATATAATATATAAAACATCTAACTATCTAGATCAAGTACAAAATTATTATTTTTATTTTTTCATTTCTTTTTTTGTAATTATATATTGATTTCTAGTTTATTTATTTATAAGTATATAAATTATCAATTAGGTATGTTGAAACTTTTTGTACTCCCCGTCACTTGTCCGTAGGGACAAGTGACGGGGAGTAGTAATGAACCTGTAGAGGTTCATTAGAAAACCAGCGTCAGGCAGCATCTGTCTGGCATTAATGCTGAAATGAACGTTTTTGGCGCAGCCGTGAGGCACACACTGTTGTTTTAAAACATTATTTTATTTTTTTTTGCTTTTGTTTTTGTGTTTCACGAAGTGTGTCCAAATAAACGTTTTTCTTTCTTTCTTTCTTTACATGTTACCCAGTAAGCCAAAGCTTAGCAATAATTATCTGATGAAGCTTGAACCCTGAGGAAAGCCAGATACTTACTAAAAAAAAAACAATCACTAAACAGAGTATATAGTTAAAGTTTTTTATGGAAAATTGGGAAATCCTCGTGGACGAAGCAGCAGCGGGCATAGCGCTCGTTCATAATACCTACCTATGAACAAGTCATAAAATATTATGTTAATTTCCATTGAGATTGTTTGATTTGGCACATAAGTATTAATTACCAACAAAATAAAAATTGTTTGCAATGACATGATCGCCAAAATTATAGAAACTTTAAGTAAATAAGTTAATATACACTACGATTCTACGAAGTAACGTCCTAGTTCATGTTTGATTGACTGCAGTCTCTATTGATTATCTTATAACTAAGGAGTATAACTATTTTCTTAATGTCCTTCGGCCAACTTCGTGTTTCGACATTATGTACAGTACTTTGAATGTAGATAGGCAAACTACTATACATAAAATAGCTTGGAAATTGATAGAAATCCGACGACTGACGAAACACGAAGTTTGGCGAGGGACTTTAAGAAAATAGTTGTAAGTATTGTACAAGGCATTGCTTGTTGGTTTTGTGTTCATTGGCAATCTTTCATTGGTTCGACTCATGAATCACACTAATTCTGAAGTACCTAGGTATCGAAAAAGAATCAGCGGATTCACAATCAATAAATGTGTTTGAAACAGCTGCTTTTTTTTCTCTTTTTCATAAAAATTAAAAGTTGTTCATGAGTAGGTCTATACTGTCACCCAGTGAAAGATTACCAATGTTTTTAAAGTCAGCCTGTGTTGCTGTTAGAAGCATTCAAGTTTGGCCTTATATCTTTATCACCATCTGGCATTGACAATATTTTGTATGCGGAAAGAATAACAAATTTGTAATAAATTTCCAGTGGTCACGATGATTTAATTAAGATAATGTCAAGGAATATTATAATAATACACTTTCTCGAAAAACCTTTTTAGCCGTAGAAAACTTTATACTTTGTCCCAAGCAATACCATGACATATTCAACTGCTGTGTGATCCACATAGGCTATTATTTTACCATTGGTAAGAGAAAGATATAAAATCATTCATGTAAAGTAAGAAAATTGTTGAACCGAATATACTACCCTGCGGGATTCCGGAATTGATACAGAGAATAGTGCTTTCCACACCCATTTACCCTATTTTTCTATAACAAAATAGGATAACACGAAACACCTTATTATTCAAGCTATTTCTATTCCAAATGCCTTTAAAGCTAACAAAGCCACCGCCGCCGCCGGATATTCATGATCGTTCGCAATGATCGACAGCCGTTGCGCAAACGCATCGCTGAAGCAATGTTGTCAAACATATGCCGTTTTATATCAGAGTGATGTGAAAATTAGTACGTTGGTATAAAGAAGGCTTGTATTCAAGTATAGTTTGTTTATCTACTTAAATATTTCTGTAATAAAGAGGTAAAGTTCAATGTTTGTAAAAGGAAATCTCGATTGACATAAACCTAACATAAACATATCATATAAACCATAGTTTGTTGTATTTTTTTCCGACTTCCACGCGGATGAAGTCGCGGGCAAAAGCCAGTGGCCGATATTTCAGATACCTACTCTTATCTAAGTTATAAGTAATAACAAGTCAACCTAGAAAAAGCTTCTACATAACAATATTATCGATTTTTGTTAGTTGTGTGACATTTCAATGGCAAATGCAGGTAATATTAATTAAAAATTGTTTATATTTTCGTTTCCTCAAAAAAAAAAATAAAAACACTGACAGTTTACCTATCGTCTGCCGTCCTTATTTGGCCTTGTCCTGTCTTTTTGTTTTCAAAATACACAATAAAAATACTGAACTTGGATGTTGTTAAATTATTTGATAGATCTTTGTGTCCGAATAATTTTGGGAAGAATTCCAGCGTAGCCTTTTCCCAACTATGTTGGGGTCGGCTTCCAGTCTAACGTGATGCACCTGAATACCAGTATTTTACATGGAGCGACGGCCTATTTGACCTCCACAACCTAGTAATTTGGCAACCTTGTATAGGTCTTATAACTTAAATAACGCACAACCTCTTGGGCTCATTCAAAGTCAAAGTCAAAGATCTTTATTGTAAGACAGTGGTTACAAAGTTGTTATTGAATTATTTTGGTGTGCGTTTGCACTGCTCCACCATATTAGGCATACAATAGTTTGAAGAATTTGTTACCTAAGTTTATGTGATATATATCAATTAAAAATGGACATTTTAATTGAATTAGAGCTATATTTTGCATCAAAACATAACAACAGTTTGGCATTAACTCATCACGAATCTGTCGGACAAAAATTCATGTACCTACTGTGTATTAAGATCTATGTAGGTATTTACCGAGAAGTCATCTAATTTTTTCTTAAAAAAAATAATGTTTTCAATTTCTCTTATTTGTATAAGAAGCTTATTATAAATTCGTGTAGACATTCCGAAGAAAATTTTAGAAGGTAGGGCTGTTTTTGAGGGCCATATTTGCTATTTTGTCGGCATGTCGACGGGATGCAGAGGGTTACCAAACTTTTCCTTAATGGTTTTTACGAATGTAGCGACCTCATAGATGTATAGAGCAGGAAAGGTTAAAATCTTAAGCTCTTTAAAATATTACGACAGCTGTCTGGGGCTCTGGGGCAGGTATGCCACAAACAGCTCTAAGACATTTCTTTTGCGCCCTAAAAGCGAGTTCCCTGTCGGTAGCATTCCCCCAATAAATAAGTTCATATCTAAGCGTAGACGTTACATAGGCATGATTCAGTAAGTAAGATCATTGTACTCATCATTGCGAACAACTTTTATTACCGGAAAGTGTATACGTAAGTTTGAAGCATCTAGAGAATTACGTTATTGAATGGGCACAAGGAATTATGTCAAGAGAATTTACGTAGCATGCGTCCTCCTGTCTGTCAGTTAGGTGTACTGAATATTCGTAATTGCAGGCCTATACAAAGTGTAAATTAAATAACGCACAACCTCTTAAGGGGTCATTGTACTCGACATTATGAGCAACTTTTACTATAGGACCAAAACTGAAATTGCGAAAAACAAATCTGCTGTTCCTTACATTTTGACGAGTCACGGAAACATAAATGTATGGAACAGCAGCCTTCAATTACGAATACTCAATACACCTAACTGATAGACAGGAGGACGCAGGCTACGTAAATTCTCTTGACATAATTCCTTGTACCCATTCAATAATGTAATTCTCTAGATGCCTCAACTTACGTAGTTTACACTTTCGTCTTAACTTGACACGCTGCCAACTTATTGGGCAACAAACAAACAGACTCTAAGTAGTATTATAGTATTAGCAAGGTTTATGCAAAAGAGTTTGGCGCATGATCAGTAAAAAAATCAAATTTATAAAATAATATTTTATATTCATAACGGAAATGGCCATCTGATTGATCTGTATAGCATTGAGTTTTAATTTAGTTTACTTATTGAACTTGACAATAATTTGCTAGTGATATTCGGTAATGTAATCGGTTGATAGTTTTAGATAAAATACTATATCATACTATTCTATTCTTCCGGTAGAAAACTAGATGAAAAATATTCGGTTAGAGCAAGATCTTTTGATTCCACAAATGTAAATACGTCGTGTCGTATAATATCGTTCATCATTCTCCTGCCCTTGTCCCAATTTATTTGGGAAAACTTTTTACCATATTTCTCTATTAGGCGTCATCTCGGTAGTCACCCCCTTTCTAGCCATATCATCTTTAACACAGTCCATCCATCCATTTCTTTGGTCTTCCTTTACTTTTATATCCAAAACTTTCCTCATGACATTTTCATCATTCCTCCGCATCACATGTCATGACAACCGTTTTCATAACAAAATATGTAAATATTATATCAATAATAAAAAGAAATGAGTAGTTGTGTATTCTGAGAAAACAAAATACTTAAAATACTAGAAGAATCAAGTAATTATATCACAGATAGAATGATTTTAAAAACATGCTAGTTACTAGCAGCAACAAAATTACAATGATTACTGCAAGGAACCAAGTTATTATCATCAAATTATATGTCAGTTAAATATTATAAACTCGCATGTTACACGGAAAACTAGAGCGGAATAGTTGTCACGATGAATCAGCAAACAAAAATAATAAGTATATTCCACAATAAAACAAGCCATTTCTCACATTATCAAGTTTGACACATATTCGTATTGATAACGCCAACATTACATATGATATGTCGCAACCAGATGGATCACAACGACATGCGGAGGTCGACCACATTCCCCGTCGTATTCGATAGGTTAATACTCTTTAGAACGGAATCGTATAACTTCCAAAGTCCTAATAAGAATGAGCTAATGTAACCATTATGAATTCATGACTCTTCCACGGCATTCATCATCACATTATTATGTAGCTGAAAGACGTCCACTGTTAGATATAGGCCTACTCCAAGTATCTCCAGAAGGACCAGTCCCTTCTCGCATCTAGCAGAATTCGGCGACCGTCATCATCTTTGGTCTATCTGGGGATTATTTCATACTAATCTGGTGATAGTGCAATACAAAGCTTCAAGTTACGTAATGCCTCATTGACAGGAACTCCATAAATTCATCTCTTCGATAGAATAAGAACGGAAAATCCAGACGGAAAATTATCAATGTCATAGTTATGATTTTTCTTTATTATTTGGTAATCCAATTGTTATTGGCTATTATCAAATTGGAACAACATGAAATAATTTTTACCTGTTTTGATGTTCTTAACCTACTTTCTCACTTTATTTTAAAATTAGTGAAGGTTATATTGATATATATGAATATGATTATCAGGATAGCAGCGGTATTTAATGTTTCTTTGAAATGAGTAGGGGTCGGATCTCGAGTCATAGTAGATATTCCTCGAAGTATGTACAGACTTTACTTTCGAAAGAGCGCAAAGAATACGATGAGACAGTGTTGAGGCTTATGCTATCCAGTGGTGTGGTGGTAGCATGTAGTTCCAGCTTTTGATCGATTGTCTAATTGAAAATAAAGAAAAATGGAAAGTTTTATGAGCTTAGCTAATAATTGTCAATAATGAAATGACAATAAATAAATAGAAAGCAGTCGCACAGGAGAATTATGGTACAGGTTGTCATCTTGACTAAAAATTTTTAGGAGGCTAGATGAGAATAATATTCGTGCTCAAAAGATCACTGATGTAGTGATGTCCTTTGTCAAACTAAATATTACAAGTACATCGTAAAGTATTACAAGTACAAACGTCGAGATGCCATTAGGATTAGCAATAGTTAAAACTACGGTCGCATCAGAGAACAGTCGCTGCATTCTCCAAGTAATGGATTGCAACATGCAGCCGCTAGCATAAATACTTATTCTATTCTGTGCCGCTAGTATGCAGTTACTAAACATTGAACAAATAATCTAACCACTGAGTCGTGTCTAAATGGAGGAATAATGAACTGGCTGAATATTATGCCAAATAAATCTGCACGACTTGATATAAGTATGAAGATTGTCCTTTGGGTATACACAGATAAAGGAAAGCAACTGAATCATCGACAAATTTTAATGTTTTTTTATACTTCAACGTTATTAGGTATTATTTCACAACCTTTGATGTTTACTGCCGACCTGGTCATAAATTTGCAATAGAGTTTTCTACATCGTAGTCCCTTAAACATTTTGGGAAGGGCATATCGGAAAAATATGCGTATGACGACTCCCTTTACTACGTTCTGTTAACCAGAATGTCGTACTTTTAGCATAGCTTTATGCATGTAGGTAGGCAGTGTTAAAATGTTACACCTAACCTAACACTTTTTGGAATTTGTATGTACTTTATTTTATTTTATATATTTATTTATATATCTAATAAAATATATAAATAAATATATACAATAATAAAGTACATACAATAAATATATAAAATAAAAAGTACTTAAGAAATATCGTAAGGGAAACCAAATGATACGATTTATTTAAGTTTAAAATAAATGCTGCAGATGCTGGGCTTTTTTTTCATTTGGTTTCCCTTACAGTATGTGCTCACAATATTCATCGTCTTTTAATATCCTGAAGTTTTACATATTCTTATTTTTAGACCGCTTTGCATAATACGAGTATGCAGAGTTGAACGCGTGATTTTGCTTCATCGAAATGACACTGCACTATTTTATTTATCAAATCGAAATTGCCTATTTTATTTGTTAGGAAGTTGCAGTGTTTATTTGAGGTTCCCAGGTTTAAGCAAATTATCTAACAATGAATCATGCCCCTCCATACAAAAACGTATTTCAATTATAAAATGTACTTTGATCGCTTCACGAGGAAGGTCAAAACAAAGCTAGTTAACCTTTTGGCTTTCAGAGTAATAATGTCACTATTTAAAATGCAAACATACCTACGTTAAAGAAGTGGTTATGTCGTTGTTAGAAACTGTTATTATTTCGTAAAGTATGAAAACGTAGTAACATCTTTGTCTTTTTTACCTTCTAATTTTTTGATATCATCGTCACAGTTAGCCTGTAAACTCCAATGAATATCGTTCTTCTCAAAGACTGCTGTAATTAATCACTGCCAAATATCTAATGCCCTATCTACTCGGATTGGTCACCTTAATTCTGTAACAATAAATGGAGCATGATTGCTTAGCTTCTTGATTAATTCGCAATCTCCAAAATCAGAAACCGCAACATAAAAAACCGGCAAAGTGCGTGTCGGACCACGCACACTGAAGGGTTCCATAGTTGAAAAGAATTTATCCCAAAAACAAACTTAACATTGCAATCCCAAAAAAATTTTTTTTCATGTGATAAAATAACAAATTAACAATTGTCGGACTTTTTCATTTATTTGTGCTGTTAGAACTTGCTTCTTGCCAAATTTCATGATTCTAGGTCAACAGGAAGTACCCTTTAGGTTTTGATTTACTTGCTTGTATCAAAATATGTCCCATAAATGGCCGTATTATTATAATGCGTTGACTTAGAATCTTGATTTTTTTAGAACTTTAAGGGACCATTTGATATAAATTTAAACTTGATACCTCCACGCGTTCCTGAGAAAAAGGGTCTTGGAAGACTGACAGACAGATAGACAGATAGACGAACAACGAAGGGTTACATTTTTTCCTTTTGAGGTATTTATGGAACCCTAAAAAAGATGTTATACGTAGATTTCAATCTGTTTCATCTGGATTCCCACATGGCTCAATTTTGGGACCGTTCTTATTTATTTTATTTAATGTGAATAATTCAACGAAAATAATAGAAAACTGTTACAAGAAAACTACTTGAACGTCTGGTAAAAATTGTAGGAGTTATGAAACGTAGGCAGCAAATCTAGGTAATAACGTGATTGACACCTCATAAAGAAGTAAAATGTTGTAAAATTTTGAAGGACACAGTACAGTTACATTAAAAAAACCACATGATTTCGAACCAAATCCTATTCTCCTTGATGGGAGTTCAATTTGCAATAAGCACATGAAATTACCTATCACACTGCGAGTACGACACCATTCAATCAACTCAGCCTATCGCAGTCCACTGACTGGATATACGCCTCTCCCAGGCTGCGCCACAACACCCTGTCCTCCACCTTCCGCATCCAGCCTGTCCCAGCCACCTTATTAACGTCGTTGATCCATCTAGCTGGGGGGCGTCCCATACTACTCTTGCTGATACGCGGTCTCCACTCCAGGACTCCTCTGCTCCACCAGCCATCGGTCCTTCAACAAACATGGCCAGCCACTGCCACTTCAGCTTGCTTACTCTGCAAGCTATGTCGGTAACTCTGGTTCTTTTCTGGATGATTTCATAACGACGCCATTAGTTTAGTCTATTACAAAATATTTTTATTGATATTCCTTGAGAGCGTGACTTAATAATTACATGTTAATGGCAAACAAATGGGTGTTACTTTGTTTAATCGATGTGGATCTAAGATAAATAAAGGAAATGGATATCTAGCGATGAGTCTATAAAAAAGCGAGGATGTTTTTAATAAGCAAACAATTGGCGTGAGGATGTTATATTTTATGTTATTTTTGATTGAGAAGTCAGTCAGTCATCTTTATCTACTGAAAACCATGACCTTTCTGCATGAAATTTCTGCAGTGATGCGTCGTTAGGAAATATTATTGTAACCACATGGCGTTTGACTAATAGATTACAAATCGCAGTAGGTACTTAGGTGGTTACGAGAACTATAATTTTGAAAATAAATAAAAATCCTCGGTCATGTACAGTGGGCTGCATCAATTGGGTACCCCAATAGTATTAAAAATTTAGTACAACTGGGGTACCCAATTGATGCAGCGCACTGTATATAGGTATCCGTGGTCACGTAGTTGATAGCCTATTTCATCTAGAAAACGAAAGGCAACTATGGTAAAACCACAACTTAAAAGATACTAGGGAGTTTGTTGCGCCACTTCTTCTTCCCAGCTAAAGCACTAGGAAGTGGTGAACCAGTGTTTTGTGGGACTGTCATGTAATTTTGACGTTTAATATGTTCTGATTCTCAGCCTAAGTAGTTTTAATAAATAACTCTTGATTATAAAAAATAAATAAATAAAATAAAAACTTTTTATTTTAGACTCAACAGAATCCATAGAATGTATGAAATTAGTGTTAGTAGAAAAAAAATGATACGACAGGATCTTTTAATTTCGGGATAATACTTCTCACAAAAACTCACTTATAGCTACACATCTCATTAGATTCATGTTTTTAATATTTTCGTAGACAAAACAGTATTTTTTCCTGTTAAATTCTTGAGTTAACATTAATTTGCTTGTCTACATTTGCACATAGAAGACAATTTCCTTATGAATTTTGTCAGCTTTGACCTCGTCATACAAACTTAAGAAGAATTAATTATCATTCGTTTTCATGGCCACTGCATGCTGAAAAAGTAGTATTGATAGGGCAATAGGATTGTATTGCAAACATGCATGCAAATGTATAATACATGTATGTACAGTCAACAAAAGAGATTTCTAGGCAGGCTATACTAATATATTTGTATGTGAATTGCTTCATGTTCAATTTCGTGACAATATACAATTTTGTGTTGGTGTGTTACAATGTAGGAGTTTTGTAAAAACAAAGTAAAATATATTGAACATGAAGCAATTCACATACAAATATGTTAGTATACCCTGCCTAGATATCTCTTTTGTTGACTGTACATGCAAAGACAATTATTTATCTTAAAATGGAAAAATATTAAAATACGAACGTAATCCGAACTCGGCCGATCAAACTTAGAATATACAATGTGGAGACAATAATACGACAATAAATTAAAACACTGACGATACTAATGAATAAGATTATTGGAACAAAGTTCTTGTCGTATGAGTAAACTGGTAGAAATGGTCACGTAATGAAAAAATGTTATACTCAAAAAAGTCAGTTTCAAGTTTCAAAAACTTTTATTTTTGGAACGAAGTTCTTTAACGCGGCTTACGGTAGAAGTTGACATGTGAATAATCATCATGTAACTCTCTCTTTGAAAGAGAGAGAAAGTGTGAATTTGGTCAAAATGAAAATCCAAGATGGCGGCTGCGAAAGTTTTAAAATTTTTCATCATGGGTTTCGTTTTCGTAGTTTTCGAGGGTGCTAAAGTGGATGGTGAAGTGAATATGGCGTCTGTGATTTTGTTTTTATTTTAAACCATACGTGGGAAGGAACCTTCGTTGCAGAAGGAGTCCCCGACCACACACGTTTTTTTAAAACTATAAATCCTGACATCCAAATTAAAAAAGGGATTTTTTCAATTAACTAAATAGTAGTGATGGGCCGACTATGGGTTCTGTCTATCAGCCACTAGCTTTAGTGACAAAACTATGGACTATATTTGAATGAAGTATCGTAAGCAGACTAGGAACTTCATTAGATAATTATACACAATCAATCAATCTGCCTAGCCTTTTCCCAACTATGTTGGGGTCGGCTTCCAGTCTAGAATATATTTTACATAGAGCGACTGTCTATCTGACCTCCGCAATTCAGTAACTGGGTAATACGATACCCCTTGATACTGGTTGTCAGACATTCGGGCTTCTGAAGACCCGTAAGTAACGACTATCAAAGATCCACGAATGACAGCCGCGACCAACGGCTTAACGTGCTTTCCGAGCCACGGAGGAGTTTCGGTATGTAAAGATGATCATCCATCCACGGACCAACCGCGGCAAGCGTAGCTTAACCTGTTTGATCGACTCGTGCGGCTGTTATTTCTTAATCGCGAGCTCCTCCCTAAAGGTTACAGGTAAAAGGCTTATATAAAATGTTTTTTTTTGTTTTATTTTCATCTAAATTAACTTAAAATGTGTGATGCTGATGAGTCAAGCTTTTTTTTTGTTAAAAAAAATAGAAATTATTGTAGCCGACGAACCGATTTCCATCTGGGCCGCAACCCAATGCATTCAGCCATAAAAACATAATTGTCTTGAATAATTTTGGTTAGTTTGTGCATTGATTCGATTAGGAGCTCGTGGCTAAGTAATAACAGCCGCACGGGTCGACCCATCAGGTTAAGCTACGCTTGCTGGGGTTGGTTCATGGATGGGTGACCATCTTTACATACAGAGACTCCTCCGTGCCTCGGAAAGCACGTTAAGCCGTTGGTCCCGGCTGTCATTCGTGAATCTTTTACAGTCGTTACGGGTCATCAGAAGCCCGAAAGTCTGACAACCAGTCTTACCAAGGGGTATCGTATTACCCAGTTGTTGGGTTGTGGAGGTTAGATAGGCAGTCACTCCATGTAAAATACTGGTACTCAGCTGCATCCAGTTAGACTGGAAGCCGACCCCAACATAGTTTGGAAAAGGCTAGGCAGATTGATTATGCATTGATTCACATAATTATTGAGGCTTATTGACAGTATAAGCGAGTTTTTCTATCCACTTTTAATTAACTGTAATCATTGAAACAACAAAACCAAATGCAAAATCTAAAACCGTTAGAATGTTTGATTTCTAGTCTAACTTGAACTTTAGACTACGAACTACCTGACCTCCGCTCCGCCAACAAACAACAAAATAAAAGCGAGGATCTTTAAATCGTTTAAATCGCTTCGTTTTTATTTAAACCTAAAAAAGTGGAGGCATATAGGCATACTAGGTGTTGCCAGCGACTTCGTCTACGTACAAATATCCTATAGCTGAAAAGTAGGTTATGATGTCCTTGTCCAGGACCCTAGGGTCCTGTCTGACTCTCATAACAATCGATTAGGCGCGAAAAAGTAATAGACAGCCAGAATAATTTTCGAATAAAGAATTTTTATTTATTTATTAAAATCTCCCTTACAACTATCGTTACAGGTGTATCAACCCAATGCGACAGTGCGGTCATTTACAAATCTATACTAACTTATTTACAACTAGCTGTGCCCCACGACTTCGTTCGCGTGGAAGTCGTAAGATACACATTATACAGAAATAACATCCACCTCCTTCGTCTCCCGATTCTCGAGCCGACCCGCTGCTCTACGTTGTATCGCCCGCCCGCGCTATTACCTACTTTCTTTTCGCTTAGCGTTCTTTTAGACTTTTTTTCTTTTTGCTCGGCTCCTAAGGATCGCAGCGTGATGTTTAATAGCTATAACCATTCTCGAGAATTTGGTTATCAAATGCAAAAATATTTTTTCAAATCCGATTGGTAGTTCCAGAGATTAGCGCGTTCAACCATACAAACAAACTCTTCAGCTTTATTTATGCTTTTTTTTTAGTTCTTTTCGTATAGGTATACATTACATAGGTATTTTCGATGCTTTGTCAAGCAGTAAAAACCACATCACAATCCGTTGCGAAGTTTGAAATAAAACAATAACGCAGTAACACAGACAGACACGGTCTTTATTTTATATACCTAATACTAGCGACCCGGCCCTGCTTCGCACGGTTTTTACGACTCGACCAAAAATGAAGGTTTCTGTATTATATTATATTAATGTATTATACATATAAAGCTTCCGGAATAAATTCTCTAAATGCTAGTGAAAACTGCATCAAAATCCGTTGCGTAGTTTAGAAGAACAACGCGGTCACACAGACAGACACGAAAACCAACTTTATTTTATAATAAGTATAGATATAGATGTATAGATTACCAGTAGGTACTAGTATCTAGAATGGAAGTATGGATTAGCGTGGATTCTGTCATGTGGCCCAGACCACCAGTAACGATGAATAAATAATCGCTCGGTGGACCAGGGCAGGCAGCGCTGCTACCTAGTATAAGTTATGTAAATTGCACGGTCAGTCTATATTATTATTGTTATTTTTATTGTGTGGCGAATCTCTTCCATACTGACATTTATGACTATTATTTTGTTTAATTTTACATTATTTTATTGACATTTATTTAGTTCAATAATACAATTTTAATGGGATCTGTTTAATGACTGCACGTTTCAATTAATCTGCCTAGCCTTTTCCCAACTATATTGGGGTCGGCTTCCAGTCTAACCGGATGCAGCTGAATACCATTATTTTACATGGAGCGACTGCCTATCTGACCTCCACAACCCATTAACTGGGTAATACGATACCCCTTGGTAAGACTGATTGTCAGACTTTCGTGCTTCTGACGACCCGTAACGACTGTCAAAGATCCACGAATGACAGCCGGGACCAACAGCTTAACGTGCTTTCTGAGGCACGGAGGAATCTCGGTATGTAAAGATGATATAATGACTGCATGTTAATGATCAATAATTAATTTAAATAAAATATGAATATGCTTTTATATTATTTGCACGCCGAAATTAAAGGCAGGATAAGAGGACAATTTTATACATATTACCAACTTTCAGTACCTTATTTATGCAAATAAATGATTTTGATTTTTTTTCTTGATTTTATAGGTATACCTACATATTATATACAAACTCATAATGACACGATAATAAACATTTTTTTTTACAAAAAAAAAAGTAAAATATTTTTTTTTCCTTTTAATTTTTTTTGCTGTCGTACCCCACACAAATAGTATCCCACTCTTCGATCAATAATAGTACAGTATAGGCTGTTATTATTTAGCCACGAGCTCCTCCGGAGCCGACCCCAATATAGTTGGGAAAAGGCTAGGCAGATTGATTGACTTTGGCATTCTTAATGCAAAGGTTACCATAGCTAACATTTGGTTTAATCTGTTTTGGCATAATTTGGAATGGTATAAATTTTTAAAGCATAATATTTATTCGTCTAATACTTAATCATGAGCCATAAATATAAAAAGTCATGCACTACTATAGTTAGCTAACTGATTATCAAAACTTGTACAAATAATAATTATTGGGCACCCCGAGGTTAGGTTTGGTTAGGTTCCTTTAACGGTGCGGTGAGGTAGCCCGCGATATTCAAACTTGCGATTTTTTGTAATTTGCAGGTCAGTGTCAGGTTGTATCTCGATTAAAATATGATACGCGACGATAAACAATATGTATTTACGTAATTTTAACCAATGATGTGCTACCAACGTCATTGATTTTAACCACAAACATCATCAATACATCTTTCTAAGTTAGTTTCCCTGCGGACTCGTCTAATTTCCGAAATCAGACCAATCGGCAGGAAATCTAACATTACGTTTTATATTACTATGCTTAAAAAAGTTATGCGTAAGCTTTTATGCGTAAATAATGTTATGCGTAAATATAATTAGGATAAAAAATTGTATGCTATTATGTCTTATAATTTTATGCAAATGGATAGGGAAGCAGTTTTTAGGGTTCCGTAGCCAAATGGAGAAAAACGGAACCCTTATGGATTCGTCATGTCTGTCTGTCTGTCCGTCCGTATGTCACAGCCACTTTTTTCCGAAACTATAAGAACTATACTCTAGAAACATGGTAAGTAGATGTATTCTCTGAACCGCATTAAGATTTTCTCACAAAAATAGAAAAAATAAATAAATTTGGGGTTTCCCCATTCACTCAGAACTGAAACTCAAAAAATTTTTTTCATCAAACCCATACGTGTGGGGTATTTGTGAATAGGTATTCAAAAATGATATTGAGGTTTCTAATATCATTTTTTTCTAAGCTGAACAGTTTGCGCGAGAGACACTTCCAAAGTGGTAAAATGTGTCTTCCCCCCCCTGTAACTTCTAAAATAAGAGAATGATAAAACTAAAATATATATACCGGATGACTTTTCTTGATAAAAATAGGTGAACGGAGTAGAAGCGTATGGCATACCCAGTTTTTTTTTTTTTTTAATAGCTTAGTCAGAAAAAAATATCTAAGTATCAATGAATACTACAAATTCGTTGAAAACTTTTCATTTTAGAACAATAAAAACATAAATTTTGAAAAAAAATAATAAATCCTTTTAAAATATCGAAATTCAAATCATATGCAACCTGCATTAAGATTTTATTTAAACAAAAAAAAAAAAAAAAAACTAGATAT
Source organism: Cosmia pyralina (assembly GCA_946251885.1). Lineage (NCBI taxonomy): Eukaryota > Metazoa > Arthropoda > Insecta > Lepidoptera > Noctuidae > Cosmia > Cosmia pyralina. The sequence continues at coordinate 24,255,687 of OX276346.1, forward strand.
GCCATAGGCTTCTACTCCGTTCACCGAATATACCCTATTTTTTTCGAGACGGTAAAAAAAGTCATCCAGTATATGATGTACATTACCAAGTAAACTTCCACCGAAAATTGGTTTGAACGAGATCTAGTAAGTAGTTTTTTTTTTAATACGCTTAAATCGGTCTATTATTGAAACATCGATCAAAGTTACAATGAACTACAAGAACTTTTATTTTATGTTACTTGCCGCTACTGAACCCTTCATGGGCGAGTCCGACTTGCACTTGTCCGCTTTTTTTATTGTGCAGCGGCCGGCGAGCGCCGCTACGTCGAAAGGTCGCCAGTAGCAAAATTAGGACAGTTTTCATAGAACTATATTACGGTAGATTGCTATATATCCCTAGGGATATAACTATATGACGGCTACAACCATCTTACTGCGACATATATCTAAACAGCAGCACTTTCATTTTTATTTACTTCTAAAGTCAATGCCTGTAGAATTAGAACGATGAACTGTAAAACGTTCACGGCCGTAGTATTTTGTACAAAATATTATCTGTGCGACTTACACAGACATGAATTCGTTGCGCATTGGCGTTTTAATTAGTAGCCTAGCGTTCTCGCTTAGTGCCTGTAAACCTTTGTATGTGTGGGAAGTTATGTGTTAAATGTTTACGAGTTTCAGTGTTGTACTGCCTGCATAATATTATGTCGTGATAGCTACTATAAAGCAATTATTTTTGCATGTAATTGTGGTTTATTTGTGCGGTACGGATAAGTCGTCATGACCTATTCGTATTAACTAGATATTCGTTTTTAAGGCGCGGTATTAGCTCAATATTCACAAAAATTGGTTTCTTGGATAGTCGAGTATGACGTAACGCAATGAAACTATTCGACGCAAAAATACTTTGTATAGAAAAGGGTTTAATGAAGAATTTTAACCGAATAGAATAGTAAAAAATAGTTTGATTTTCCCAATAAACAATTTGGAAGTTGCTTCACAAAAAAAAAAAAAAAAACGAAAATCTCTGTATTTTCAGCGATAACGACATTCTTTTGTTTTTTAGAATATAATTAGAATTACCATTTTGATAATCTAAAAAAAAAAACCCGGAAAATAAATGCACATTCGCAGCTTAGTCACATCTCGGCAACACAAATATTATTTTCAATTTTCAACCTTATTTCAAGCCAGCTAATGGTGACAATAAATTACGCGGTTGTGGGTCGTTTTAAATCGTAGTCAGTCCGCGCCTTATGTTATGTGAGTTTAGGTTGTCTTTGTAACTTTTAGAACGTTTTTGTTACAGCGTTATTTTTGTTGCTGACTTTACGAGTAATGTCATTTGATGTAAATCCCGGTAGTGAGGTATTATATCTTAATTGCTTATGAAATGTTCCTTTTCAATTGTTGGAAAACGTGAACAATGTCCCTCGCGTTTTATGTATTTAAAGCGTTGTTTATTGAGTGAGTACTCTTTGGTGGTAGCATAGCTTCTTCTGGCTTCGTATCAGGGATTTATTTTCTACTACCTTTTGCTCGCGGCTTCGCCCGCGTGGATGTCGGAAGATATCCCACGGGAACGTACTACAGGGATTAAAAATACCCTATTTGTTAATCCAAGTAAAAAATGTCTTCTCGCACTGTTTATACAACGTGTCGTTTTGCATCCTCGTCAAATTTAAGGATGTGGTATAGACAATCAAACCGAACAACTTTTTACATGGCACCAACATCTTAATCGCGAAAAAATAATCAGTCGTCCCATACATTTGCGTCGAGTAGGTATTGAAGTTTTCTAAATTTTTTTCGCGATTACGATGTTGGTCCCATGGAGGAAGTTGTTCGGTTTGATGTTCTGTATCACACCCTGAAATTTGACGAGGATGCAAAATGACACGTTGTATCCGAGGATCGGCGCGCGGATTGTTATTATATTGCTGGAGGATAAAAAATCCTAAAACCTAACAATAGCAACGGAATATATGTATAACGGAACAAAAAAAATACCTACTTGCGTGCCTTGAAAGCGAAAATATAAAGCCTCTTTATTCCCTATCCCGTGGCAAAAAAAATAGTAACGTAATAATTACAGGTACGGAACTTTAGTAAAGTTATTGTTCTCTGAATTACTAAAGTGTCTTTGGCGATGGCGAAAGTCGGGCTTTACGTCGATTCTGTAAAATTCAAACAACAACTCGCATCTTACATCGCTGTTCACTCTCACTCATAAAATAGATGCTTTTTATTTGACACTGAATCGGGTTCGAGTGCGAAGTGAGCGTCGAAGTTACGGGGGAATTACCGTACTAAATGCCACTTCTTACGTCATTTCATACCTTATCTGTCAAAATCTTACGGTCAATTTAGTTCAATTCGCTGACACGCTCGCAAGGGTAGCGCTAGTGTAAATTCGAATTATCAACCGAGTTTTTAGAATGCCAATCAAGAAACTCACAGCGTATTCAGATTCGAAGTTTAGAATGAGATCTTACAGAATCACACGACTGAGCGATGATGAGTTAGTAAGGATTTTTAACTTTATGATTCGTTGTATAACGTTGCTAAATTGAAGAGTACAACTGTTTCGTAGCATGAAAACTGAAGTGACGTTTAGTCGGTTAACCCATAGATATATGAAAGATTTCTATGCGGTTAACCAGACACGTGGTTTTTTTGTTTACTTTTATTTAATTACTTAAACCGATGGGAGTATAGTTTGATGAATTACGTACCTACTGTTCATTGACTTTTGATTTGTAGTTCTAGTTCTGGCACCATAACAAACACGTTTTACCAGTAGCACAGTTGGTTCGTTTATCCACAGAATAATAAAGGTTCAGTAGTTTATCTGAGCAGTGACATTGAGTTAATTACATACGGCCGCTCGGTAGATACATTGGTCCGTGCGTAACTGCAAAACTGAGATTTCGAAGCGTGTCATTTCGGCCGTTTTCTATGAAGATAAACTACTGTAACATTACTATTCTGTGGTATAACATAACAACACGCCGCCCGGGCCAAACACGTGAATGCTGTAGTGAAACGAATCCATTCATTTGGAACCGCACGCTACTGACGATAGGCGAATAAGACTTGTTTCACAAAGTAATCACATTGCTCAGTCACATAATCAGCCTATAATGTTCCCACTGCTGGGACACAGGCCTCCTCTCTGTGAGAGGGAGTGGCCCGTAATCCACCACGCGGGCCCAGTGCGGGTTGGTAGATGTCTTCGAATGTTTTGATTCTAGGTCATGCCGGTTGCATTGCTCAGTAAATATGATTTATTTAAAAGAATAGTTTTTTGAGGATTTAGGTATTTGATACTAGACGACTTCTTTGAATTTCCCTTACAAACTTCAACTGCCGAGATCCCCATAAGGGGATTAAAAAATAAATACCTAAGTTGGTCAATGTCCTTCTTCAAAGTTCCAGCTATATAAAAAACAAATTAGATCAAAATCGGCACAGCAGTTTAGCCGTGGCTACGTAACAGACAAACAGATACAATTTCGTATGACGTATGGATGATACTTTCTATCACCAAAATGAGTTACTCGTATAATCTGGTCGAAAACGTGCGATGATATAACGAAATTAATACAGTTGAATAATAAACTTCCGTTTATTTATGCCATAATATTTCTAACAAGATCATTAAATCGAATCAATCATCTGTTTATGCTTCAATTTTTCCAATATGAGAATTTAACCCTGAGTTTAGAATGCGGATATTTTGCTGCTCATCCATTTAGGGTTGGGTCGAGTTAACCTTCGCCTTAGTACCTATATCCCCTCTTATTGGCCCTTGGAGGTCAGCTGGCATTTGTTTCTTGAATTTGGTGTGGGTGTAAAATGACCCCAATTCGCTTGGAAAAAGCGTGAGATTTGCATAAGTGAACAATTCTGTTGACTATTGTATTTTTTTCGGTAATCCATTTAGCGGAGGTCCAGATATCTATAGTCAATTAGTTCATCATCTTCACTTGTTTGCCGTTGGAGGTCATGTGGTTCTATTCATAGAACTCATAATTATTTCATCAGGTGTGGGTGACAAATGACCCCCAATATTTGTGTAACAATAGATTTACTTGGAAAAGGTTGAGATTATGTCGAGTCATCTTTGACCTTACGTGGAGTGTACCTAATGAAAAAAAAAAATATTTGTCATTAATCGATTGAGACGTCATGTTAATCTATCGTTTCTGTCTCTATTTTTTGTCAACGGAAAGTCAGTGAGGATCCAGAATACCGGTGTATGGAATTCTGAAATTTTGCCATGTCTAGCGTGGATAAAAACGTGTCCCAATAAACATACTCAACTATTTTTATAAAGGAGCTCGTGGCTAAGTGTAACAGCCGCACGGGTCGATCCATCAGGTTAAGCTATGCTTGCCGGGGTTGGTCCGCGGATGGGTAGACCATCTTTACATACCGAGAGTCCTCCATGCCTCGGGAAGCACGTTGAGCCATTGATCCCGGCTGTCATTCGTGGATCTTTGACAGTCGTTACGGGTCGTCAGAAGCCCGAAAGTCTCACAACCTGTCTTACCAAGGGGTATCGTATTACCCAGTTACTGGGTTGTGGAGGTCAGGTAGGCAGTCACTCCATTTAAAATACACCAGTATTCAGTTGCATCCGGTTAGACTGGAAGCTGACCCCAACATAGTTGGGAAAAGGCTAGGCCGATTGATTGAACTATTTTTATAAGAGGCATTTTGTTGAGTCATCTCTCACCAGCGGCGTGATTTGTATTCAATTTGATCATGTTCTTAAATCAATGTAATGCTATGCCAAACTATTCGATGAATTGCAGAAAAAATTGTTATTATATAAAATCAAACGCACAAACAGACAAACTTGACCCGTTTGTGTGTCAATGTCGCGTCTGTTGTCTACTTACGTAATAATATTTTTTACTGGCAATCTTTTTGTTGAGTTAGGTATTTTCGTTGCCGCAATAGCAATAGATAATGTCGGTCATTGGGTGACCATGAATGATTTTGTATGGTATTATTGTTCTTGCCCACTGCTGGGACACAGACCTTTTCTTTGTGAGAGGGAGTGGGCCATCCACAACTTTGGCATACTTACACCGCAAATCACTAAAAATTTGCGAATATCATTACTGTTTCAGTCAATCGTTTGAAGATGATAGAGACGGAATGATGTTTTAAACATCAATCAATCAAATCAATCAAATCACCCAAATCAAACAAATCACTCAAATCAATCAAGTCGGTTAAACAATCAAGTCAATTAAAAGTAATTTATTAGAACTAGGCCGAGAGTCAGCACTTTTCGAATGTCAAAATTACATAAGACAGTCTTACAAAACGCCCGCCCTTTACCACTTCCTAGTACTTTAGCTGGGAAGAAGAAGTGGCGCAACAAACTGTCCAGCAGCACGGCTGTCTGTTTAGTTAGAAAAACATGATTGTACACAATATTTTTTTTTTTATTTTTTCTTTATTTGCAGCAAGTTCTTGTCGTACAAATGCAGGCTTGCGAGCACCCCTACGCCGCCTTACCAATCAATACAACAAGGTTTTTGAAGACATCGACTTCTTTTCTGTCTCTGCTCAGAAATTTACAAAATAATTTTAGATTATAATAGTTAGTTTAATATTTATTAATTCTCTCTCCCTCTCTCTTTCTCTGTTGTTTGCATGCCTATCTATGTTTAAGTTCAATATACATTACTTTTCTGTTAGAACAGCTTAGATTAGCGCACTCTTAGATATAACTTTTAATATGTTGTGGAAAATGTCGTAGGTTACACATTTATGACTCTTGTTTATTTATAATTTAGTTTAAGATTTTAATGTGTAACTGTTTATTTTCCCGAATAAATAAAATAAATAAATAATAAATATATTTAGCGCTAAAGGATTTGTGCCGCAAGTGGGCCTTAATAATATTCTGAAATCGAAATCGCCAAAGGGTCAGCGAGCCAACATGGCGATCAATGATCGTTTTTCCGAAACGATTCCCCATTTACTGTAGACGGACCGTTTCAGGCTCGTTTCATTCACTAGAATATAAAGAAGCCAAACCTATATCAGACACTAGCTTTTGCCAGCGGCGTCGCCCACGTGGATGTCGGAAAATATCCCACGGGAACGTACTACCGGGAAATCCTTCCTTATTCTTTGTCTACATTATAAATGAAACCTCTGTGTAAAATTTCAGCTTTCTAGGTCCAAGGATTTGGGCTGGGCGTTGATGAGTCAGTCAGTCAGGACTTCTCTTTTTATTTATATAGATTCTGGCTGCCGCTACATTAAAGACGAATAATTCCATATTCCTTTTTATTTTCAGGTCTAATCCTTGGGATGCCAGTGTGATCAACAATGACGACCACAGTGGAGGTGAACTCGCGTGCCCTTGGGCGCGCTCACCTCTCGCATCTGCCCCAGCGGCCCCCCGTCAACCTCACCTTCCAAGACCTGAGCTACACAGTGCAGAATGGAAAGAGTAAGTGCAATATTTGTTCACCTATAAAGGCGTCTTGCAACAGCACGTCACGGCTAGGCTTCGCCAGTGGACTTAGCTTCGCTTTTTATGAAAATGTAGGCTGGATTGCGACCCACGGTCACACTTCACACGAATGCGAACTGGTAAACGAATCAACCACGCATCTAATATGGCAAACCATCCACTGCTTCGTGCACATGCTAGGAAGCAGTCGATGATCGACTTAAAACCCATATCATAAGTCTGACAACCAGTCTCGCCGAAGGGTATCGTGTTACATTACCCAGTAACTAGGTTTTGGCAGTCAGATAGACAGTCGCTCCATGTCAATAGGTACTGGTATTCAACAGCATCTAGTTAGCCTGGAAGCTGATCCCACAGAGATGGGATAAGACTAGGCAGATGATGATCAACTACTTCATGTTTCGTAACTGTAAACATCTTCATCATCTGCCTAGCCTTTTCCCAACTTTGTTTGGATCGGCTTCCAGTCTAACTGGATGCAGCTGAATACCAGTATTTTACATGGAGCGAATGCCTATCTGACCTCCATAACCCAGTTACTGGGTAATATGAAACCTATTGGTAAGACTGGTTGTCAGACTTTCGGGCTTCTGACGACCCGTAACGACTGTCAAAGATCCACGAATGACAGCTGGGACCAACGGCTTAACTTGCTTTCCGAGGCACGCAGGGGTCTCGGTATGTAAAGATGGTCACCCATCCACTGACCAACCGCGGCAAACGTAGCTTAAACTGATCGATCGACCCGAATAGCTGTTATTACTTAGCCACGAGCCCCTCGAGTTCCCCACGAGTTCCGTAACTGTAAACATCTTCATTTAAATCAGCCTTGAACGTTCCCACTGCTGGGACAGCGCTCTGTGAGAGGGTGGCCGAAGTGGGCCGTATCCACCAAGCGGGCTTAGTGTGGTTTGGTAGATATCACGTCTTCGAATGAATGAAGTGTGTTGTGTGTTGAAGTTACGGTATAAAAATGCTACGTTTTTTCTGCCTGCCTTTGTCCTAAGTTACTTTGGGTCGGTGCATTGGTTTTTAATTTTATTTCCCCCTGTCAGCCGTAAAAAATGCTTAGTAGATTACTACGTAGGTATGTCTGGCGGCAACAGACGTTGCAAGAGTGAAGAGCGAAGAGTGATGTTCTTATAAGAAAAAAAAAGTTATATTCATTCCTTTGTTTTGAATACTTGAACTTGACTTGCAGTAATTATTTTGAATTTCGAATGGCGGGTTTAATTTGCATCAAGGTAAATAATTAGTTGGCAGATAATTTCATACAAATTCTGTTCCATTTTTGAATTTACTCGGACATCGTGAAATAGGACCCATAGGTAACTGTTTTGTTTTGTTTACGGAGTACTTTATCGTGTTTCAATGTTTTTAGTAAGTAAATGAATATTTTATTCATTTTAATTTTAGAACAGGATTTTTTCCTTTTTATACCTACATACTACATTTCTTTTGTTTTAAGTGTTTAAACATCCATATCAATCACTTCTGTGAAGTTTACAAAAAAAAAAAAAACTGATTGTTAAACTGATATTTCACTGGCTACGGTCGTTAACCCTAAAAATTATCATTAAGTACATACTTAAACATTTTTTTTTGTTTTATCATTTTTAGATATCGATACCAATCACGTCTGCGGAGTTTCTCTAGCTAATTTAATTTGACCTTGTATAACAAAACCTTTAATAAATTGTAATAACCAGTCTGCTTTCTATTACAATGGGTGACCTTAAATTGGACACACAATAGACCAACGCGCCTTGCACTTGATCATAGTTCCAGACTTTTCTAATAAAGTGTATTGTAATTAACTTTGTAGGTACCTATTACAAAACTCTAGGCAAAATCAGAAACTAATTTCATTTAAATAATTACATGAATACAGGGTGTTTATAACAACCTACTTCCAAAAAAAAAAAATACTACAGAGTGAAAAATTACTTTAATTTCAGAAACTGGTCTTTGGTTTTTTATTTTATTTTTTATTCAATTGTTAATTGTTACTTTCTTAACGATGTTTCCCTGAAGTGAAAAAATAATGTACCTACAGACTGTATTACAATTAGAACTTTCTTTTTTTGCCACCGACTTCCGAAATTAAAGTCATTTTTCACTTTGTATGATATCTCGAAGAATGCCAGGATGCGACGTTTTTTATCGACACAGCAACTGGGTCGGGTTCAGTGTCCGCAAGTGTACCGGTTAACAATACAAGATATTCGGATTATTTAAGCTGGCCCCAAGTGTAATCAACATTTGAATTTGACTTTGAAATCATCATCTCAGCTCATTCGAAAAAGATAGAAAGAAAATGCATTTATTTGCAATAAACGTGACGCTTAATTAAAGAAAATACTAGCCAAGTGCATGTCAGACCACGCACAATGAAGGGTTCCATAGTTGGGATGAATTTATCCCAAGAATAAACTTAACATTGTAGTTGAAAAACATGTTCTCCCATAGGTACATTCCAACTGTAAATGTAAGTTTGTACTCACAATATTGTGAGATTTACCATGTTATTTTAAGACCTTAGACTTCTTATAGATATTCCTGTAATCTACTGGTAAAGATCTATTTTCTGTATTTTTTTCAAAATTTTAGGCTCAGTAGTTTCGGAGATAATGGGGGGCAATGGTAAATTTTCGTTTATTTTCTTAAATAACTTTTAAAAAATATATATTTGAGACACTCATCAGACTCATCACCCTTTCATTTGATATGTCACACGGTATATTTTGCAAAACTTTTTTTTTTAAATTTTCTTAAATGCCCCCAAAAGTGACCCCCATATTCAAATTTCATTTATTTACTTAACTCGTCCGTGTTTGGGTCACAGAAATTCATAAGTGTACCAAATTTCAACTAAATCGGTCCATTAGATTCGGAGCAAATTGGCTGTGACAGACAGACAGACAGACACACGAGTGATCGTATAAGAGTTATTTTTTTCCTTTTGAGTTACGGAACCCTAAAAATAAAGCACACAAACAGAAACAAATTAGTTGGGGTCATCCAGGCAAAACGGCCATCGCTCAGCATAATGGCATGCTATCTCTCTTTTAGATGTTGATCTATTTAGAACCAGCCCTAGCACATTAAGACGAACTATAAATAAAGAATATTTTGATAAAGACCGCAATGAGTAGCATTACTACTAGTACTAATAAAGATTTTTTTAATGTTTTATTTAAAAGAAGAATATGTTTGGTTTTGTTTAGAAAAATTTGTTTAGTTATATTTAAGGAGACTTTAATTTTAATTTTTGTGTGTTCAATTTCTTTTATTTTATTTTAGGTACATAGTTTTTAATCTGTGGAAGCTTATAAATGGCAATTTTAAGCGATATTGTACATAATTTACCTCTAAAGATATTAGACTGTAAGCTTTCCGAAAAAAAAAAAAAAATATAAAATAAAAAACTATCTCATCAGGAAAAAGGTGGCATCGCTTTTGGGGAGGATTCGAGGGAGTAGCAATAGCATCCTGAAAGTCGTGGCAGAGGACCCGAGAGCTCCTGTACTGAGGCATCTCATGTGGAAGCACTGTCCGCATGAAGTGCCTCGTAGGTACATGACTCACTAACTTGTTTGCTATTCTTATATTTGTTACAAATCCTAGTGTATAAGTTGTAGTATCTAAAAAGTGTGTACTAACAAAAATGGTTTCTATGTTGTCCCAAATAAAAGAATTTGAATTCGATAATGCTGTAGCACTATGCGAGACACAGCCACAACCCTGGTTTTTAAAGACGGCCAGCGTTGACGTGATGAAATGCCTGCTGGTCCATTGACCTTCCCCAAGTCATCGCCACAAGGATCAGTCTTGCGCCGTCACCCAGTGCATTGCTCTTGTACCAGGTCACACAGGTCACAGGTCTGTACAGGTCAGGTCAGGTCAGGTCAGGCTTTTCGGTTGTTACTCAAAATTTTTTCGGCCCCTTCGGCCATTAGTTCTGGAAAAATACTGGGTTCAAAAAACCTGTCCTTATTGAAATGCAAAGTTATTTTTGGGATGTGCGTCAAAAGGCCGACGCACCTAATCTTTAAAAAGGTCTGTATTTTATAACCATTGAATTTAATTTTCTGTGGTGGGTTTAAAATATATTACTAACTGGTTGGGTTGTACGCACGGCTACAGATCAAGCTATATGGTTCCAGCATAAGCTGATTTCGCATTGTATAGGATTTCCTTATAATGAGAGGTCAGTGTAAACTGGAAAATATAGCTTCATGTGTGTGTGTATGTGTGTGTGTGTGTGTGTGTGTACACTGATGATCAGAGAAAACTTGTTTGTAAATTTTTTACTTTAGTTGAAAAGATGATAAATTAATGGGTATGTTGTTTTTTTTATAAATAACTAGCTGTTACCCGTGACTTCGTCTGCGATCCAGGATACAAAGTACCAAGCCTATGTCCTTCTCCAGGTCCCAGGTTACCTATCTGTCAAATTTAATCCAAATCCGTTCAGCCGTTTTAGCGTGATGGCGTAACAAACAAACAAGCAAACTCAGTTTCGCATTTATATTATTAGTATGGCTTAATGTTATTTCCCGGTACACGTTACCTACCTGTGATTTATTATCCAATAAAATGTAGATATTTTGTTTTTTATTTGCAAGTTTAATTCGGGAAGTGGTTTTTAACACCTAATCAATTTGATACATTTTTTGCTTGTTATTAATATTTGTTTTTATTGCGTTAACAAGTTTAAGAACTTCTACGATATTCTTTACTCCAAAATAATATGCAAAAGAAGGGAAAAGAAAAAGAAATGGAAGACCTTCTTGTTAAATGATAAATGATTTCATTTCTGTAAGTAGATTTGTACAAACACTTTTACACGTCAATCATAATCTATTTAAATACAAACTTTTTTACAAAAAAATACAACCGACTTCCAAAAACTATAAAGTGAACACTATAAAGACACACTATAAAGTGAAAAATAACTTTAATTTCGGAAGTCGGTGTCTAGTTAAATGTATTTTCGTTTTTTGCCACCGACTTCCGAAATTAAAGTTATTTTTCACTTTGTAGTGTTGTTTTTGGAAGTCGGTTGTATTTTTTTGTAAAAAAGTTTTTTATAGTTCACTGGTTGTATTCAGCTCCTTAATAGTCACAATTTTGCAATTAGCACAAATGATTGAACAAACGAACGTTTCGTGCATAACTTGATCACATCAAAAGATTGTTATATGCAGTACCTATTATGTAGTTTATTATGACATCCGGGGGCGTTGCATCTTGTGGTTATATCAATGATACCGCGGTTACGGGGCGATAAACTCAGGCACTTAGAGTTACATGTGCATTCACAAAGTTGCCAAAATAGTCTCCAATGAATAAGAAGTCGGAGAAAATTACTATTTCGAATATTGTCTACCAACTTAAATTGCCCCGCAGGCTGCACTTATTAGCCGGGGTCGCGGGTTGTTTGAAAGAGATACCGTGGCCCTGGCACGGGAAACTGAAGGAACACGGGTGGGTTTTAGTCAGTAAAAGTCTGACACGCCCGCTCCGCCCAGAGCGGGAGAAGTCATTTGATGAATTCCCATCCACAAAAAAAGAAAGCCCGCACTTATTATCAGAACTGTCATTCTTTGTCAGCTATATGAAATGGCTATAACACGCCAAATTGGCGTAGTGTGTTAATTTACAAAGAAGTATTAAGATGGCAAAACGTAAACCGCGTTATAGACACTAAGTTAGCAAAAAATCGACAATAGTCATAAATATGACAAATTAAACTCTTGATAATTTGATATCAATAGGCTATAAGTTTATCATTGCAATTTGTTGCTAAGTTGTTAAAATTTTCCTTTCAAAGCAAGTTTTTTGTGTGATCTTCGCATAAAAATGCATAATTAACGTTTGATAAGCTGATAAATTAAAACCATCCATTGTTTAACTGACGTTATAAAATGAGGTAACTATTTTGATTTTTTTGGCAATTTGGCAAGTATTGTCTACAAATGTATTTTTCATGTCAAAATATTGAATTACCTATAATAAAATACCAAATAACTCCTCCGTGCCTCGGAAAGCACGTTAAGGCGTTGGTCCCGGCTGTCATTCCTGGATCTTTAACAGTCCTTACGGGTCGTCAGAAGCCCGAAAGTCTGACAACCAGTCTTACCAAGGGGTATCGTATTATCCAGTTACTGGGTTGTGGAGGTCAGATAGACAGTCGCTCCATGTAAAATACTGGTATTCAGCTGCATCCGGTTAAACTGGAAGCCGACCCCAACATAGTTGCCAAAAGGCTAGGCAGATTGATTGAAATATAAGTTTAAAAATCTGTTTTTTTTTTTTTTGTGTAAACTTCACAGACGTAATGGAAATCAATATCTAAACATATAAGAAAACAGCTTATCTCAACTCTTACTTCAAGTAACCACTAACAGCGGTCGCTGACCTCTCAAAAATAATAACAAATCTTTTATTTTTTTATTTTATCGTGTTTTGATATCGACTCCCATCGCGTTTGCGAGGTTTAGCTAGCCAATTTAAAATAACCCTGCATTAACAATGAGTAGTCCGCAGCTCTGTGGCGGCGTATTGTGAAGGTGTTTGTGGGTCTAGTCTATAAAGAGATACGATACGCAAGCGTGGTGCACCGTGCAGCTGCACCGGCGTACATAATTACTGTTGCCCAGAGAACATTGGTCAATCTTTAGAAAGCTGCACGTGACCGACCAATAGTGAAGCGCCGGGGAAATTCGCACTATCGATAAAGGAGAATATAGATTGGATTTGTTAGATTAATTTTTGAAGAAATTGGCTTTTTGGTTACACGATAAAAGCTTTCTGATTCCTTATAGTATAATATAACTAGTCTATTATTGTACAACTGCCTTATTAGAAGGCTATAAAAGTCACCCAAACGACAATGGAGAGGGCTATGTTTGGAGTTTCCCTACGTGGTCGAATCAGAAATGAAAAGATACGCAGGAGAACCAAGGTAACCGACATAGCCCGAAAAATTGCTAGACTTAAGCGGCAGTGGGTGGGGCACACTACTCGCACAACAGATGGGTCGAAAGGTTCTGGAGTGGCGACCGCGTAACGGAAGTGTCGGAAGGCCTCCAACAAGGGGAACCGATGACCTTGTGAAGGCCGCGGGAATCAACTGGATGGGAAAAGCACGGAACCAGTCAAAGTGGTAGTGCTTGGTCCTGGGAGCCTATGTCCAGCAGTGGACGTCTTTCGGCTGAAATGATGATGATGATTGTCCAACTGCAGGGCAAATGCGTTTTCTTATATAGAAAAGGCATGAGCATTAATCATCATGCTTGCTCAAGACGAGTGTGCGATTTCAGACTTATAATAAACTACCTGCGCCCCGCGGTTTGCCCCGCGTAGGCTGGGATAAAAAGTAGCCTATGTGTTAATCCAGGGTATAAGCTATCTACATACCGAGTTTCATCCAAATCGGTCCAGCCGTTTGAACGTGAAGAAGAAATAAACATACAAACACACCATCACACACACTCAAACTTTCGCCTTTATAATATTAGTGTGATAGCTGATAACTAAAAGTACAGGTTTCCTCACGTTGTTTTCCTTCACCGATGTCAGTGAATTCCAAGATAAACAAGGTTCTTACAGTATACATGATATTATTATGAAACTGCAAACTGCAACTGCATGTAGTACTGCTTTAGGCAAAAGATAAAGATGCAAAAGAGACAAGAGCTAGTGGCGCTACTATAGTCCGACCGCCGTGCTGTAAGCGCGACATTCTTGTGTGTGAACCACAATTACTTCTGCAGCAGGGTCGCGCTTACGGCGCGGTCGGACTGTACGCGGCACACTCTGGGCAAATGTCGATGGCTTGAGATGATAGGGTTGATGACTTAAAATTTTTTCATGAAGATTAAAAAAAATGTTGGACTCCGTACGTTTTACGTACCTAATCAAAAGATTACGGCGATACATTGTCACGCTTTGCTAGATTTTATACGTAGTGACGTAGCGAGCCCCCACTCCCTAACTTTAAAGCGTTTATCAAAGTAATTTTTATTAATACGATAAAGCAAAAAATACGTGTCTAATATTTTTTTTATTTTCTGTCTGACGGACTAAATAGAATTTCTTTTTTTATCCAGACATCATCCCTATTAACTCTTGTCGATACAAGAGAACACGAATAAGAGAAAACCAATCCTAGAAGGTAATAATAGGTACATAATGGTGAATAATTATGTGGTACTGATATTATATTCAATTGCCGACAAAGTATTCAGCGGGACAGCTACTTTCTGGAGTTTTTATTTGGCTGTCTTCACTACACCCACCACTACGCCAATCAAGTTTATTCGTTATCTAACCGACTAAACTCGTTTATCGACATTTTCGCTTCACTAAACCTTTACACGTGACTGTCCTGTAACCTAAATGAGAGTAGATGGTATGCGTCGGCGCACGTGTTTGCTGGTGAGAAAATCCGATAGAATTCCCTTATGTCTTCACGCCCGTTTTCCATAACGAGGTTAGTAGCACTGACGGTTTGTTGCAATACGAGTATATTGGTAAATATTATAGTGAGTATTGAGATAGGTCCGTTGGGCGGATAACCATTCTTTGCCTAACCTTAATAATATCGAATCGCTGCCAAAATAGTTTCACTTTATTAAATAAATACTGTTGAGCGGTAATCTGCGAGTGGTTACTACAGAAGTTCGTTCCTTCAGCCTGCTTCATCCTACAAAGGAGAAATACTCAATACTCAATATATTTATTGCTACCACATGTGAATTTTGATGGTAGGTTTTACAAAAAATATGATCATTGTGGGGTCCACAATGTCGGGCACAGCAAAAAGTTGTAGAGAGGAAGAGGGTTTATTCTACTTTGTAGATAATAACTGATATAATACATATAATGATTGATAATAATAATTAATGATTATATTTAATATAAATATTTTATAAAAACATGCCTACCTAATTTAAAATGTATCATTTAAATATTCAGTGACACTATAATAGCATTTAGATATTAGAAATTGTTTTAATTGATTTATGAAAACATAAATATTTTGTTGTTCTTTAAGTAAATGATGGATGGACTGTGTGAAAGATGATATGGCTAGAAATAGCGTGAATACTGAGATGACTGTGATTGCTAAGGAGCAGTGGTGGCCCAGTGGTAAAGGTCTCGACTTACGAGTTGTAGCCAGACAGGTACTTCACTTTGTGTAATTTATTTCATCACCGCTGCTCTCAAAACGGTGTAGGAAAACATCGTGAAGAAACCGGCATGTCCTAGAGCTAAAAAATCGAAGACATGCGACATCCACCAACCCGCAATGGGCCCGCGTCGTGGATTACGGCACAGGCCCATTTCCTCTCACAGGCAACAAATTAAGGCTGATTATGCTACTGAGCTGATGGCTGATAGAGATATTTGGAAGAAGAAAACAAGCCAAATAAGTTGGGACAAGGTCAGGTTGGGATGCTCATGATAAGTCTTCTTGATCAGTTGTTAGGACTGTCTATCGTTTATATTTTTTTATTTTTTACCATTTGCTAATGTTATCCAGTACTCTCTTGCAGATTATAAAGTTCGAAATTGCATGAACTCTCACTGTGTGTACTGCGACTGTCAGCATCTGCGGAGTCAAATACAATGGCGTCTAGTTATTGTAGTAGCGGGTACTGGTTTAAAGGTTATGTACCTATTGGATTATAACGAAGTAGAAGTTGTTCGTGTTAATTAACTATTGAACCTTAGAAGCCTTTAACTTATCTTATAGCAGACGTCTTTTATTAACACTGTAGTTTGTTTTTGTCGCTATATTTAGAAGCACGTCATTGTAGGTGTTAATGTCGGATTGAAGGAAAACAAGTTGCCTATAACCCTGGTAATTGAAGGCCTATCATATTTTGACCGTGATTTTTGTGTTAAATGGAAAACTTTGACGTTCTTATTCTGAGAAACTGTGAAAGACTTCGACAACTTTGACTTATTGAGTGGTGGAGAATTGTTATTAGTAGTTTATAACGGCCTCGTATTACGCAGTTATTTCTTATCGTATAAAGCCAAAATTCCGAAGCAAGTTTTTCATAAAATGCGCGACTGCATTTTTAAGAGCTCGTGGATTGAATACTGTACGTACCATAAGCAAATGAAATATAAATATACAATAACATTTCTTAAATAGTGGTTTAGTTCATAGCGACCTCACAATTTAGAAATACGTATGGAATCTATCACTACACAGTATAAAACAAAGTCGCTTCCCGCTGTCAGTCTGTCCCTATGTACGCTTAAATCTTTAAAACTACGCAACGGATTTTGATGCAGTTTTTTTTAATAGATAGAGTGATTCAAGAGGAAGGTCTATATGCATAATAAACGTGGGCGAAGCCGCGGGCAAAAGCTATACTATATAAAACAAAGTCGAGTTTTTTTTCTGCTTTTTTTTTAGTTCCGGAGATTACCCGTTACATACATTTTCTCTTCATAATATTAGAATATATATATCGTCCATATAAATCTTTGAACCACCGTCTCATTATTCACCCATGTTCTAGCCATACCTATCTTTCACACAGTCCATCCATCATTTCTTTGGTGTTCCTATAATCTTATAGCAATCCACTTATCCACATTCACACTCAAACCTTTTTTACGATACTATTTATTTCAAAACAATTTGATAGCGAAGCACCTTTATCCAGTGAATGAGAACAAAGCACTATGAGATGGCGACATACATTTTGAAAGGCATCATTATTTCGAAGTATATGGACGTAAGGAAACCTATGGAAACTGGAAGCTATAACTGTGTTACTGCATTTTGATTGCGAAAGCTATACCGTTGCAACAGATGCTATTTGGATGCAATTGTGTGTTTTCTCACATATGCAACGACTTGCCTATGATAGGGTGGGTTGCACCTAGGGCTAGGCTATAGTTTCCGTTAAAGTTAAAATGACCATAGAGGAACTAGGTGCTCTTGCAACGTCATCTCAAACGTAAGAGATAAAGTTCGGAGCAGGGACATGACATTCGACGCGTCTGACAGAAGTGACAGATATTTAACAACAACTTTAACCAGCAAAGCGTGGGCGGTTAAGGTTACAGTTAAAGTTATGACGTCAGCTAACAAATTGTCAAATGGAACAAACCATTTTTTGTCTAACAGGAACTTTAACAAGGGTGGGTTGCTCCATCTTACTTTAACTATAACAAACATCGAACTGAAGGTGCGATGTTGATGATGAGGTTGATGTACCTCATATACGGCTTACCCCTAAGCCGTTTATGAGGTTACCTTTATCATTTGTAACTCCTTGAATGGGTTTTAGCCTTGAAACCCAGTAAAAGCGTTATCTCTTCAATATGGATAACCCATTGAATGGGTTCTATACTTGAAAACCAGTGAAAGGGTTACCCCTTCATTAAGATAACCTATATAATATAAGAGTTTTGTACGGGTAACCATAATAACAATTTGCAACGTAAGCCCATCATCGAGAGATCATACTACATTGCTCCGAGTCGGAATGTTACGCTGTTATCGTTTTAAAGAGAATTGAAGCTGAACCCTTTTGAACGGCTTAAACTAAGCCGTTCAAAAGAGTTACCCACATCGTATGGGCTTTTGTTTAACTGCTTAGAAAAAACCTATCGAAATACCTTTCAATGGATAACCAAAATAGTCCTTTAAAGCTATTCAAAAGGGTTACCTACATCCCCTACGTTACCTACACTAAAACCCTATCGAAAACCCTTTCAACCAAACTGGTCCTGATATAAACTCACGCCTACATCCCATATACAACAGAACGCCACCTTCTACGATCCTTACATACTTCTCTCTTTTTGATTTGTTTGTTTCGTTGTCATACACGATGGTGGTGAAGCTAATATTTTTTTTTGTGTTTATACCTTAATCCTTTTAAGGAATGGATGCCAACTTATACGACTTCCATAGTTAAGCATTTGGGTGGTCTGTATGTAGATGACTAGAATATATTTTTATACTTATAGTTATTTTTCCTCAAAACCATATCATGGCGCTACCTACAGCTATTGTGGTGGTGTCTACTTCCATACGGGTGTGGAAATGCGAGATGCTCATAGAATTTATTAGCTGTTTAAGTGTTTAAGATTCTATGCACGTTTTCAAGGGTTTTTGGTGAAAGTTACTGGTTAAGGGCTTGTATGTGACTTGGGTTAGTAACTGTAACTTATCTTTATGTAGCTTCATCTACGGCTTTGTCTGCAAGAAATGCTTCGTGTTAAGTTTTATTTAATAGTAATAATATTCCTTAATGTACAGACAGCGAAATTAATTATTTCACAAATTGACTACCAACTTAAATTATTCGTATATTTAAATCACAGCTGTCAATGTTTAATATGTGGTTGTATGAAACTGCTTTAATTCAACAAATTGACGGAGTGTGGCAATTAGTTTAACAATTAATTTCCCTGATTGTACACTAAGGGTCAACACACGGTACAAAGAGAGGTCTTATTGCTTTTAGTTTCAAGAATAGCATCCTAATTGCGGAACACACTATCAATCGAAATCTGAATCATTTTGAAGCAAATTGCTAATCCATTGCTTCTTATGCTCGAAAAATTTTTCTGCTCGACAACGTAAATAACGCAATGAATGTTGTTGCACACTACACACTCTGTTTTTCAATTTTGACAGTTTGTTAAAATGAAACCGATTCCGATTGTTAATCCGTGTGTTATACAATTAGGGTTAACCATTCACTTGAGTGAAAGATGCTGAATGAAAGACAAAAGTGAACATTTGAATTAGGATTGCATGACAAATTTTCATTTGTAATTTTCAATTTATAAAGACAACTACGAAGCATGTTTCTTAAATATACCTACCCGGAAGAACTCAATAAAAACTATATGACAAGTCCATAAATGGCCGGTTATGTTTTGACAATAGCCAGTTAAGTGACATTGCTATTGCTAGTAATAATTATTAGATCCTATTCGAAGTTAAACTATAGGTAATGCAAAAAAATAACACAGTAAATGGCAAAGTTAAGTAATAAATTGTAGGTATATGCAGATATTAACATCTAATGAGTGGTTTCAAAGAATTTACCATCTACAATTGTCGACTGCTGACCTTACGAGACCCCGCAAAGACTATTGTTTTAATGCAAGCGTCACCGAGT
Organism: Cosmia pyralina; assembly: GCA_946251885.1. Lineage (NCBI taxonomy): Eukaryota > Metazoa > Arthropoda > Insecta > Lepidoptera > Noctuidae > Cosmia > Cosmia pyralina. Next base: position 24,275,349 of record OX276346.1, read on the forward strand.
ATGTATTATAATCACAATGACAAACGTACGTACTTGATAGTTCAAATATATTGGAAATAAGCACACAGGTTTGAATTTTTTTGTTATTAGGTGTTTGCGTGGCTAACCAGATTTTTTTGCGGGCCAAAATAACTTCTAATTATAATAAATACGCATAGGGTAGATAAAAACATGATTGGTTGACAACTAGATGGAATTTGACTAGACGTCGCCATTATTGAATACATTGCCAATATAAAAACAAATACTTAGACACAATTAATAAATGCCAAATAAAAAATAATAAGGAATAAAACAATAATAAAAGAATCGCTTTACAATAAATATCGTGTCGAGATCCAAGAATCAACAGTTATTTTTTAAGAAAACTTGTCTATCTATATAATTATATTCTTTTTCTGATATAAAAATCAATTTATATCAGAAAGTTAGTCCCGCAAAAATTCGAAAATCGTTCGACCGATATTTTTGTTTTGTTTGCCTCTATACTGGAACGGTTACAAATCGCTTCAATTTCACTTGGTGGACGATTAATTTGCGCTTCAATGAGCATCTATCATGTAAAAATTGACAATTACAATTGATCATTTCGGGGACCCTTTAGCGTTAAAAATTAGATTGCTAACTAAGACTCGATAACTTAAGTGTAGGTACCTCACTATGACATAAAGCCAACTAACACGATAGTCAATGGCGGTTCTCGTATCCTTGGGCGCCATTTTGTCGTAGATACCGACAATCTCTCTAGTCAAGCCTTGAATTTTGAGATTTTGTAATCTTGTTTCAACGGATGTGATTTGCTAGATACGGTATTAGTCTGAATATTAAAACCTCCCAAACGCAACATATTCACGGTTCAAAAACGTAGCCAGAAAAAATAATTAATGACAAAAAAGCGACATATAGGTAGGTACCTGCTAGCTTTACATTACATTATCAATCAAGGTAAAATAGATCTTATCACATCTTACTCTGTCACATTATACATTAATACGACATGTAAATCCTGTAACTGTTAATTTTAGTTTTTTATAGGTAGGTAGGTACTCAAAATTATTTTAGTCTGAATATTAAAACCTCCCAAACGCAACATATTCACGGTTCAAAAAAGTAGCCAAAAAAAATAATTAATGACAAAACATATAGGTAGGTACCTGCTGGCTTTACATTACATTATCAATCAAGGTATATATCTTAAACGAGATAATGAATTAATTATTATAGGACCTTTGGTATAACCCTAGGTCCTAGATGTGGTACACAAAAGACAACCTAGACTTCTAGGATAGAATAGTAATTTATTTTGCAAATAAGGGTAATGCAAATAATAGGTGTTACGAATGAAGTGCGATCGATGAACGGATGCGCGGCCGCAGAGCGGGTGTAGCGCTGCAGTCGCGCGTTGTTTATTTGTATGGATTTGGCTGTAGCCGCGTTGCCTTCGCGCTTAAGCACAGCCATATTTCACTATTCGGCATGCAAACATTTATAATAACAATATTAATTGATTAACAAAATTATTGACAAGATTGATTATTAACAATTTTAATTAACATTAACAATATTCAGGATGAGGAGCTCGTGGCTAAGTTATAACAGCCGCACGGGTCGATCCATCAGGTTAAGCTACGCTTGCCGGGGTTGGTCCGTGGATGGGTGACCATCTTTACATACCGAGACTCCTCCGTGCCTCGGAAAGCACGTTAAGCCGTTGGTCCCGGCTGTCATTCGTGGATCTTTGACAGTCGTTACGGGTCGTCAGAAGCCCGAAAGTCTGACAATCAGTCTTACCAAGGGGTATCGTATTACCCAGTTACTGGGTTGTGGTGGTGAGATAGGCAGTCGCTCCATGTAAAATAATGGTATTCAGCTGCATCCGGTTAGACTGGAAGCCGACCCCAACATAGTTGGGAAAAGGCTAGGCAGATTGATTAACAATATTCAAGATGATCCAAAAGCCAGTGCAATTCAGCAAATAAAAACTCAGTCACACTATAGTATGTTTTATCCATTAAAAATCTCGAGTCTATGGTGTATCTCTACATGCAATCTCTGCTTCTTACGACACCAGTTTTTTTTAATAAGCAACTTCAACATTGCAAAGGATAAATAACATCTATGTTCTAGATCTCAATGTTACTAAAATTATGACGTCGACAGTCAACCTGTTGCGCAGGCGCAGGTTGCAAAATACATGGTTGTACCTCGTCTTATCTGTAAGAGCAGAAATAATCATAATTAATCATCTTTATGGTTGTACTGTGTTTTCGCCATTGAAAACATTATTTTTAGTGTTCCGTATGGAATTTATTAAACCGATATCTTAAGGCCATCCAAGCGTGGTTTAGCTCGGTGTGTTAGTTAAATGGCGTTATGGCTGTCTAGTTTGATGCGCGAGATAGAAGACTCTCACGCGCACCGGAATTAGGTCGTAAAAGTTGCAAATAAAATCGTAGAAAATTAAAAATTAACTATTTAATAAGAAATAATCTATCACTGGATGCAGTTTTGCATTTGAAATTTTATGATATATTTTTAATTATAATTATAATTGTTAATGAAGGGATAAACTGCTTTTATAGATTATTAAGAGGTATATTTGAAGATTTTTTTGATGCATTAAAGTATGTTTAATTATGTTTTGAATTCCATCACTGTATGCGAAAAGGACTTGAAAATATCATTTATTTTTTATTTGTCAAAATTATTTACGGTTTATGAGATACACTGCTTTGAAAAACAACTTTTTTGACCGTTTTCAAGAAATCTCCGCCTTAAGTGTGAACCATGACACATAACAGCACATCTATTCTCCCCGAAGGTTTAGCCAGGGGTGTATCTATAATACAAACTCATTTCACCCTTTATGTTTACGCCCCATGTAGGTAATAGGGGGCGAGTCGATTGCCATCAACCGGGACAAATCCAGACTCAAATTGAATTGAATTAGATTTATTTCTGTCTTATTTAAATACTAGCTCTATCTGCGGGACTACATTTATTCCAATACAAACATTTGATAATCCACATCTCACTCATTTTTGGGTTGTTAAAAATATGTATGTATGTCCTTCTTATGGGTTTCAATGCAGTCATATCTCTGTAGCTTTCATCAAAATCAAAATATTTTATTTAACATAATACCTACATGGGCACTTATGAAACGTCAGAAGCTAGGTGCACGGTTCCAAATTGGTCGTTTCCTATGGGGAAGAGTCGGCAAGAAACTCCATGGTTACTCTTTTAAAAATAATTGGCTTGTACAATATTTTCAAATAACAGTGTTAATATGTATGGGAGGACAATGTAGGCCTTTCAACAACTACAAAATAGACAAATCTGCCTAGCCTTTTCCCAACTATGTTGGGGTCGGCTTCCAGTCTAACTGGATGCAGCTGAATACCAGTATTTTACATGGAGCGACTGTCTATCTGACTTCCACAACCCAGTAACTGGGTAATACGATACCCCTTGGTAAGACTGGTTGTCAGACTTTCGGGCTTCTGACGACCCGTAACGACTGTCAAAGATCTACGAATGACAGCCGGGACCAATGGCTTAACGTGCTTTCCGAGGCACAGAGGAATCTCAGAATGTAAAGATGCTCATCTATCCACTGACCAACCCCGGCAAGCGTAGCTTAACCTGATGGATCGACCCGTGCGGCTGTTATTACTTAGCACGAGCTCCTAAACTACAAAATAGGTACATTAGTCATCAAAATCGGTTTAGCCTTTTAATCGTAAAATACGTTTTTACGATTAATAGGCTGAACTGACAGACATAATACACTTTCTAAAATAAGTTTGGAATTGATCTAAATCTAGGTATTACTTAGGTTCTGAGCTATGATTACCTTTCTCACTTAACCTAACTGGCCTTTGAGCTTTGGTACGAATGAAGGCGGTTCTGTTTTATAAATTATACCTTATATGCTGTCAATCATGGTCACTGGGATCATGACAATTATAATTGATTGAGTAGCCTAGCACCTAACAATTTCTTGTACGTGGTTTTCTTGGAATTAAAAAAGCATTGAATTAGAAATCTGTAAGATTCATAACAACGTTTTTCTGATAAAAACCTCCTTTATTTACAGATAAGAACAAAACTAAAAGTCAATTGGCATTTCTGACGAGGGCCTTTTTAAGGAGGATGCGCTAAGGTAGCCCACGAAATTAAAATTTTCTTACGTTTTTTGCAATTTGCAGGTCAGTGTCAGGTTGTATGTTGATTAAAATATGATTCGCGGCCGTAACTAATATGGCTTTACAGAATTATAATCATTAGAATCAGCAATACAACTCCATAAGTTACAATTGACCTCAAATCTAGCGATTTCATGAAATCATGAAAATCTTCTGAAAAATTACAATTTCATACATTTCGAATCGTAAGGAAAGTTAATCAATAATATAATTATAAATTTAACTATAACATCTAGATCGAATTTAAAATTATGAACTACAAAACTACTACTACTTTCTAAAAAAAATTAACTGTCCTATACATTTTGACGAAAAATTTCAACGCAGGGGTCCAGAATCATGAACTAAGCATGTACTGAATACGTGGTTTCCATTAATGTGATAACCTAATCGCCACTTTGTACCTAATAAAACAGGTTCCACCTAGCCATTTATTAAATCTTCGTGCTCCTGTAAGCCGACGTCCGCACGGACGTAAACATATCGCGGCAGGATTTTATCGCGCACTGGATTTTCAACTCTCGGTGTTGAGCCGAGCTTCAAGAATCCAACCCAACAAAAACAGAGTGCATCCCAGCGCGTCGAAAAAACACACTGTTGGATTTTTTAACTCTCGGTGCTAAGCAGAGCGTTGAAAATCCAGTGCGCAAAAAAAATCGCCGCGATATTATTACGTCCGTGCTAACGTCGGCTTAGTCCTACGATGTAAATATTGAGCATATTTTATGTGTTACTTTGTTTTTTTTTCTAAATTTATATTACTTATTAATATCTACATAAATAAAAAGCGAAGTCCTGACTGACTGACTGACTCGTCAACGCCCAGCCCAAACCCTTGAACCTAGAAAGCTGAAATTTTGCACAGAGGTTCCCTTTATTTATTTATTTATTTTAAATAGAACGGCCGAAACCAATTACACTATTTAAATATAATTACTTACACTAAATAATATATAATTTATTTAACACAGTCATGCATTCTTCTCACAAAAATTCAAGCACTCTGACAGAATCATCTTCCATTCAGTCACAAACACATCAAGATCTGTGTTTGAGTTCAGGAGAGCGTTAACAGCGGCTAATGTCCGAGGAATAGGTGACTTGGAGCGTGCAACAGTACGACAAATTGGAACAGCCAGTAATGAAGATAAGAACAAGGAAGGATTTCCTGGTAGTACGTTCCCGTGGGATATTTTCCAACATCCATGCGGGCGAAGCTGCGGGCAAAAGCTAGTCTAAAATTACTTACGCGACAAAACCCCGCAGCACTTCATTCCAAAAAAAAAATTCCGCTTTGCAAATAACCACTAGAATGAGCGTTAACTGTCGGTTACTTATATAAAAAGTTTTTTATTACGCACATTTTGACCAGTTTTTTAACATGCGTGTTCTTCTATTTCCTTGATAGAGCTTAAATAATTACTAAGTGGAATTGGCAGTATGATTTTTATCTTGTTTTGCGAACAAGAAAACCGGTAAAAAAAATACACGAGTGTCATGTCCATTTGTCATGGTATGGTCGTATGACCATTTTTTTTCTGCTTTTTTACTTTTTATTGTTAACTAGCTTTTGCCCGCAGCTTCGCCCGCGTAGATGTCGGGAAATATTTCATGGTAACGTTCATGTAAAAAACATATACCGACCGATATAACTGTGCAAACTCTAATCACTACTATATATCGTTGTCGTGTATGGTGGGCTTAAAGCTCCCAGTCAGCGTATTTTTTTCCGACATCTTCAACAATCATTGTGATATTTCAGCCAATTTAAGGCCAATTTACTCAAAACCTTAATGAACCACTTCGTTCATTGATGAAAACCGCAAGAAAATCCGTTCGGTACTTTTTGACTTTATCGGATTCAAACAGACAGACAGACATACGCGGCGAGGGGCTAAATTTATTATGCCAGTCACGCTCTAATAACAAATAACTCTTGACCGAGTGTCCACTCGTTCAAAGGTTAATTGTTGTAATAATTTCGTCGTAAAAGCGTCGAATGAAATAAAGACTAAATGTTACCTCAAGATACGAACTATGAGTACATTTCCAATCCCTTAAATCTTTTAAAAATGTTTGTGTACCTACCTCTTGGTGAATTTTAAAATCAACCCCTATTGAACCCCCTAGTGGATGATTTTTCAAAAATCCTGTACCACATATTTCAGTATTACCAAAAGCATAAATTTAAATTTTCATATCCCTGACTTAAGAAATGCTGGGTTTCCCATACAAACTTTCATATCACCCCCTGTAGGATTATTTTTGAGAAAAAAAGTAGCCTATGTTCTTCCCCAGGATGCCATCTAAAGCTTTGTCAAATTTTATCGAAATCCGTTCAGTGGTTTAGGCGTGGAAAAACAGACAGACAGACAGACAGAGTTTCTTTCAAATTTATAATATTAATATGGATGGGGAGCGCTAAGGTAGCCCGCAAAATTCAAATGGGGAAGGTCGGGCAAAGCTAATTGTAGATGGCGTGATCGGTTCTCTATTGTGTCTCCTAACTTTTTTTATCACATAATCTAAAGTGCCATAACTTATTTGTCCTAATCATCATTTGTCCGAATGATAACTTGCCCGAACTTAATGTCACATAATATCACATGCCATAAAATTGAAATCCCTAAATACAATATGCCCTAAATGTGTTTGTCATAAATATAACAATCAATAATAGACAAAAGACAGAAAATCGTTTTCAATAAATCAAAAGTCCTAAATTCGGGTTACTCCGGTTTCATCGAAAAGTAATTGACAAATTATTACTTCCCAAACAATTTTTCGCATAATTTCATTTGCCAAATTATTTCTTAGCAAAAAATCTCTTCACAAATAATTGTAAGTAACGCAAACCTAATGTTTAGCAAGTGAACGTTTAAACAAAAACTTGTTTACCAACTAGTACTTTACCAATTTTTATGTAGTCAAATATTTCACGCAAAATAAAATAAGCTAAATATTTAGTATCGTCAGTTTTCAATTTACCATTTCTATTTAGTCAATTGCTTAGTCAATGACAAAAAATTTGGTTTTTTTTTAAGGTTTTTTTCCCATATTTTTTGTATATAATCTAGTCGTTTCTGCCACTCGCCGGCCGCTGCCACGGCACCGCTCGCTTCGCACGCTCGGCTCGTGCGTAGGAGGTCACAGTTTTAATCTGACCTAACCACTTCATTTTAAATAATTAACCTCGTCTATAGTTAGACGAGGTTAATTATTTAAAATGAAGTGAAGTGAAGTGAAGTGAAGTGTGTGTGAAGTGGTTAGGTTAGATTAAAATATGGAAATAAAGAGATTATTTTTAGCAGGTTATCAAGAACCGAACTAGTGTTCGGTTCTTGATAACCTGCTAAAAATAATCTCTTTATTTCCATATTTTTTTTTTTCTATATAATCTAGTCGTTTCTGGCACTCGCCGGCCACTACCACGGCACTGCTCGCTTCGCACGCTCGGCTCGTGCGTAGGAGGTCACAGTTTTAACCTAACCTAACCTATATATTTTCTGTCTTAACAAATCATTTGATCAAAATTTTACTGTATAAAGATTGTTTGTTGTAATAAATCATTTGATTAAGGACCAAATGGCTTAATGACATTATCCTTGGTAATATTCTGCCAAGTAAAAAATTTACCAAATGAAAATGTGCGTACTAAAATCATTCCAAATATTGCATTGGTATAAAAACAGGTTGCTAAAATTTGTTTGGGTAGTGAAATTTTGTCAAAATCTTTTCGGCAAAACGGCAGGATACCCCTAAATTCAAATTAATTCATGTTTATTTATCCTAATTGTATTACACTTGTTTATTATTTTTTCAAATCTATGTGATACAATACATAAATAGTAAAGATGCAAAAGCAATCTAGCTTTTGTCACGGCTCCGGCAGCAAGCAAGCAGCATGCAAGCAAGCATGCAAGCAAACATGCAGCAGGCAATCAAGCAAGCATGCAGCATGCAAGCAAGCATGCAACATGCAGCATACAAGCGAGCATGCAACATGCAGCATACAAGCGAGCATGCAACATGCAGCAGGCACTGTTTCTGTTACGGCTCCGGCGCTGCGGGTCTCCGGCGGTCGAACGCGCCTACGCGATTTTAAATTACACTCCAGGGTAGGGCTTAGGATATATGACTTTATTTCATGCAAAATTAGGAGATTGAATTATTATAGTACTCGATATTATGACAGAATAGTATTAGAAGTTGAGACAATTAATGTAAAACAAAATTTCGAATTTTTGAACATTATGGTTACTGATGTTATTATAACAGAGTTATAATCAGAAGAATCATTGTAGAGGACGTAGCTACGTGAAGGGTACGGAAAGTCACATCTTATCGGATGTTTCGTTCAGCAAACAGCGGGGCAATTCCTGTATTTTTAACGGACTTCAAAAAGGAGGTTCTGTATTCGACCTGTATGTATGTATTTATGTTTGTTTGTCCGCGATTTTCTCAAAAACTAATGAACCAGTTTTGATGATTCTTTCACTAACGTGAAGGTTTCACTTTCAGGAAGGTTTTAATATATAATACATTATGTAATTGTTCTATGTCCGTCCGTGTTAGTGTATGTTATGTGTGGTATCTCCGGCATTTCTAAGTCAATTTTGATGATTCTTCTTTTCGTTCGTCTTGCAATTGTAAACTAAATTTACTTTAAAACAAGTAAAAACCGACTTCAAAACCAAAAACGAATAAAATAACTTTCATAAAAAGACTTAACAGCTTCTGAAGTCGGTGTCTTCAATTCTTCAATGCACTTTAGCTTGACACCGACTTCAGAAGCTGTTAAGTGTTTTTATGAAAGTTATTTTATTCGTTTTTGGTTTTGAAGTCGGTTTTTACTTTTTTTAAAGTAAATCTTTAACAACAACGTTCGCAATCTCATCTCAGTCTCAATCTGTCAAAAATTGTACAGCGTTTACCTACATTTTTGACATTTGATTGTCGCTGGCATATTATGAGATTGCGACTAGAATTTAAACGTTTTTAGGTACGAGATTTGGCCTTCAGATAGTTATCGTAGGTAGAAATGATTTTTATTTCTGTAAGCAAGCTTATACAAACACATGCTAATAATATTTAAAAAAAAAACTAGACGAGGTCGGTGTTTTTAATCCGACTACTCTGAGAATAAACACTAGCGGTGTTATTACAAAACGAGGTTTTTCTTCGTCATGGTTTAAACCATCGAGCCAGTTTTTGTAATATGAACCTAGCTTTGATAGAAATACAGTTCTTTATACAAAACTGACAACTTAGTCCGGTACCAAGTTGTCAGTTTTGTAAAACTGACATCTTAACGTGTCAGAATAAAGCTCAAAATTCAAAAAAGGGTCCATGGTTTAAGCCTGGGTTTGAAGATGAACCTTGTTTTGTAATAAGACGGCAAGGATCCAATTCAGAGGTCACAGTCTCTCAAGTCTAGACAAAATCTTGCTCAGATCATGTGTGAGAAAACAGTGGTGGGTAACCTCCCCGAATTACGAATTGTAGGTCGTGAGTTTGAACCCAGGCAAGCGCTTAACTTTGTGTAAATATTTTCATCACCACTGCTCTCAAAACGGTGAAGAAAAACATCGTGAGCAAACCGGCATGTCCGGCATGTGCAAAAGTGTGAAGATATGTGACCTCTACCAACCCTCACTGGGCTCGTGTGGTAGATTACAGCCTACTCCCTCTCGAAGAGAGGAGGCCTGTGTCCCAGTGGGAACATTATAGGCTGATTATGCATGTGTGGATGATGTAGATTAGTTTCTGAAATGGTCTTTTATTTTTAACCGACTTCAAAAAGGAGGAGGTTCTCAATTCGTCGGAACCTTTTCTTTTTTTTTTTTATTTTTTTTTTATGTATGTTCCCCGATTACTCGAAGATGGCTGGACCGATTTGGATTTTTTTTTGTTTTTATTCGAGAGGGTATACATCACAATTGGTCCCATATAAAATTGATTAACTTTGCTTTGGTAGTTTTTGAGTTAGCTTCAATAAGACGTATTTTTTCCCCACTTTTATATGGATGATGTTCTAGTTTGTTTTGCAGATAGTGGTATTAGAATTTGTGTGGGGTAGGTACACAACTAAAAAGTGAAAAATAAAAACTTTTTTATAAAAAAATACAACCGACTTCCAAAAACAACACTACAAAGTGAAAAATAACTTTAATTTCGGAAGTCGGTGGCAAAAAACGAAAATACATTTAACTAGACACCGACTTCCGAAATTAAAGTTATTTTTCACTTTGTAGTGTTGTTTTTGGAAGTCGGTTGTATTTTTTTGTAAAAAAGTTTTTTATTTATTATATTTTATTTTATTTATTTGGCTCACCAACAATTGAATACACCTTGTCTTTTGAGGAAAGAACTACACAGATTTGAGTGTACCGTCCAGTCATTGCACGCATTTGTCGGTAATCATTTAGCTCATCTCAGAACTTAAAAGGGGCTCAACAGTAGCTCAGTATACTATACCTTAGATTGTGAAGTAACCTCTGCGCTGCCATCTACGACGTCGTGGAAGTGGTGAAGTTTTGAGCTAACAAGATCTGAACAGTCGTTACAGCGAAGAAAAAGGTGAAGAAGAATTGTGATTATGTACCTTGTGCTCAAAACTTTAAAACTGTGAAGCCAGATATTATAAGGTTTAATAAGAAACCAGCCAAGTGCGTGTTGGACTACGCACAATGAAGGGTTCCGTAGTTGGGATGAATTTATCCCAAGAACAAACTTAACATTGTAGTTGAAAAACATGTTCTCCCATACATTCCAAGTTTCCAATTGCAAATGTAAGTTGTACGTGCAAAATTGAGAAATTTACCTTGTTATTTTAAGACCACAGACTTCTTATCAATTTTCCTGTAATCTGTAAATATAGAACTATTTTCTGTATTTTTTTCAAAATTTTAGGTTCAGTAGTTTCGGAGATAAGGGATAATTTTCGTCTTTTTTCTTAAGTAACTATAAAACTATTTGTTTTAAAATTATAAAAATATCTATTTGAAATCCTCACAGTAAGTCCTTTCACTTGATACGAGTATATCACACGGTACAGTTTGCAAAACATTTTTAAAAAAATTTCTGATTTGCTTCTTAAAAGTGAACCCTATTTATTCTAAATTCCTTTATTTACGTTACACGTCCGTGTTTGGGTCACAGAAATATTATGCGTGTACCAAATTTCAACTAACACGGTCCCTTAGATTCGGAGCAAATTGGCTGTGACAGACGGATGGACAAACAGACAAACAGTCACACGAGTGATCCTTTATGGGATTCTTTTTTTCCTTTTGAGGTATGGAACCCTAAAAACAATTAAATAAAATACTTACATACATAACAACACAGATAATTAAATACAGTGAGTTCACTGTTTCATAAGTAGGTAATCTAAGTTGCCCGATCCTTGATCTTGTAGCACTGTCAGTACCTTAGTACTGACAGTTGATATTAAGTTAATTAACAGAACAATAAGGAAAATGGTTTTGTATTTCTGTTAATAATGATGTTTGTTATTATGTGTTGCCGTGTGCCAAGTGTAATTGTCCGGAAGTAAATTAACTAATAGTTAGGTAATAGGTACACAGTAAATCAGATTTTTTATATGCCATGAACGTAATTTTTCATAAGATAATACGTAGAAAAAAAAACTAAGCTTAACACGTTTGACACGAAAAAATCATTTTATGAAAGGACATAAGTTGTTTCAAAATATATTATGATTTCAGGTGTCACAGTAGAATCATCTCTATACCCGTATTTTTAAGTTTTTTTTTATTATTGACAGGCTTGCGTCGCGTTTAACCACTGTCTCACCTGTTGGCAATATTGCTTTGCCAGCCCTAGTCACAGCTGGCATAAAAATGATGACAGCGGCAAAGATTTAAATCGTTAGATTCGCCCTTCTTCTTCGCTTCGCTCTTGACAGAGCGGTCGTGGTCACGATGAACTGTGTCCAATCGCAGATGTAGCGGTTGCCCGTTTCACGATCTCTCTCCATCTGGTTCTGTTAGAAGTCAGTCTGGCGCATTCATTAACAGGGCCTCCAACTGCGGATTTTATTTGATCGGTCCACCTCATCGGTGACCGTCCGCGTGGCCTATTACCTTCCACTCAGATTCGCCCTACCGCGTCCAAAGATAGTCGCATTTCCGTTTCGATTTGACACATCTGATACGCAATGACGCAGTGACTTCACTGGATTACCATGGAAACGCTATTTGTGTTTTGTGTGTGAGCTCACTCTTCTCAGTTTGGATAATTTTGCTTGATTTAAATCTTTGTGGGGTGGGGTTTGACTTAATGTCAAATACTGGTGAAAATTATCGATTTTCATGACGCGGTGTTACGGCCGCTTTCATATGAAACCACAGCTTAAGAGATGATGTGGTCGAAGATGGAGCAAGTTTGCCTAGAAGTTACCTATTCTCTCTCGATTTAAAGACCCCCAGGTTATAGCTATCATGAAACGTAGCATGACACACACACGCGCATGCTGGCAGGAAATTCTATTCCTCAGCTTTATGCACAGTGAAATTTGTTATTCATAATTTTGGAACTTATTTTAATTTTATTTTCAGGTTCAAAGATAATCTTGCGCAGCATCACTGGTGACTTTCGGTCGGGTCAACTGACAGCCATCTTGGGTCCCTCTGGAGCCGGCAAGAGTACCCTTCTGAACATACTAGCTGGATACAGGTATTGTACAAATGTTTTATGTCATCCTTCTCCTGCTCTTACTTACTTCTCTATTAGTCGTCATCTCGGTAGTCACTACCTTTCTAGCCATATCATCTTTCACACAGTCCATCCATCATTTCTTTGGTCTACCCCTACTCGTATAGCCATCCACATACATACTCAAAACTTTCCTGACGACATTTCCCTCATTCCTCCGCATCACATGCCCATACCATGACAACCGATTTCCACACACCTTGTCAGTCACCGGTGTCACTTTCAGTCTTCCTCTTATATAATCATTTCTTATTCTATCCGTTCGCGTACAAATGCTTTTTAATTCAATAAAAAGAAAGATTTTTGAGTTTGTGTGTTTGTTATTCAATCACGCAAATATGGCTGAACGGATTTAGATGAAATTTGCACACATATAATTTATTAGTACGTTCCCATGGGATAATTTCCTACCTTCATGCGGGCGAAACTGTGGCAAAGGCTAGTGTGGAATAATTTGCAAAGATGTTTGTATGTTTCGAGTAGCAAACATCACGCATAAACGGCTGAAGGATTTTGATTGAATTTTGCCAACAGATGGATCAATGTCCTGCATTAATTTATGGTTTACTTTTACATGAGTATGAGAAGTATTTTCCCTTGTACCATAATAATTGAAGTGCTTTGTAAATATACTTTGTTTAATGAAGAGGGTAATGGGTGTTAAAGGTATAAAAATAACTATATACTAGACATCTTATCATGAGTTATAACTTTTTAACAATAATGTAATAAAAACATTACATTTACTTATCATTATAAATCAATTTAACTACATTAAAAAGTTAATCAATGTCACTTTGCTTTCCGTAAACAATATGAAATAATACTTTAGTGTACACATAATGATAATCTGTAATTACATCTAAGTACTTGTAAAATAAAAATAGCCAATACCACACCAATGAGGGTTTTCTGAAATGACGTTCACTAGGTGGCAGCACTGTGACGTCAGGCCCGGGCACCTGTCAAAAGTGTTAAAGCGCCTATATTTTCTTTAGTCGCGACTGAATGAAATGAATGATGAACGTCACCATATATTTTATGTTCATTGTCGGAATGGACTTGTCAAAGTGACGGCAACATGGTGGCGTGAATTTTCATGTTTCTGCTGATTTGAGTCGACGGAATAAGCGAAAGGAATTTCAGTTTTACTCGGAACAAACCATTTTTCCGTCTGATTTCTTCGATTTTGATCAAGCCCATTCAAAGCTCTCCTCTTAACGCCTCTTAACGTACCAGTTTGTGAACGTTAACTCAAGATAGGACGATGCATTTCTGCTGTTCCCTTAAGAGAATACCAAAGTACTGTAAGAGCTCGACTGTGAGGACAGTGGGAGATTAACTATATTAAACAATGAAACGAGAGCATCAGCCCCAGGTGAACACACTCCTTAACTAAAAGGTTAAAAGGAGCCCTAGCTACGATCTATCTGTAATCCTGCAAAGAAAAACGAGGTTAGTTTTTCTTTCTAGAATACATTCAATATTTGAATATTTGAATGTCAGCCAGTATAACATTGTCGAGGTTCGACTAAAGCATCAAACCTCTACAGTACCTACCTACCACTATTCTCACAGGGTCCATTCTGAACCCTACCCATATACATTAGAACGACCAGCACTAATCAACAGAAAAATGATAAAAGTACCACGTACTGAAGCTATATATGATAGTGTCTCTCGTTTCGATATTCATCATCTGTTAACACAGAACGTCACATCAACCGCTCTAAGTAAAAGCCGCAATGTATTACGAATATAGACATTTTATATTTTTAACTGACGTACGACTAGCGTGGCGGACTGGCGCAGAGTGAGACTGTGAGACAACTTAAGCATGTTATGCTTAATAAATAAATAAACAAACCATTTATTTCAAGCGACACTGGCCTATATATAAATACCTTAACCTAAACATAGATATTTGAATATAAAACTTTTGTTAATAAATAAGGCTTAAGACTATGTTAGTAGCACTTCACTTTGCACTAGTTTGACTTTGTACTGTCCTGTGGTACTTGTCCGCGGAAGCGACGGAACACCACGTCCTGCGGCCAAAAGTCTTCTTCCATGACGAGGGGCAGGTAACAGTTCGGTACGGAAGTTGACGTTGCAGCGCGACTCCAGTAACAGCACCCTTGGCGTGTACCTCGTTTTCTGGTGCACGTACTCCACGATGTCCACCGCCTTAGTGGTATAGTGCGGGTGGGAGATGTACACCGGTGTGTTCGGCTTTGCGGCACGCAGGCTCACATCAGGCTCCGTCGGAGCTTTGCCACAGCGGGGCGCTTCCTCCTGTACACCGTCACGAAACCCTCGTCACTATCAGCCTTGTTCGGCGCCTTTTCTGGCATAGGCTTCATCCCTGGAGCGCCAGGGGCACTCGTGGTGACGCTAGCGAAATCCTTTTGTAGGGGTTACGCTAGGGCTGCAGACACTGGCAGCGGGCTTAAGTTGGGCATGCGAGGTAGGTGTCTCCCTAAATCTGTGCCAAAACACTACACTTAATCTTCCACCTCTAAGTCTTCATTCAGTATTTCGGTATCTGAAGGTTTTTAATGCGTTTTTCCAGCACCATTTTTCCTCGTGTCATCAGGTAGGTAAGTATTATGTAAAAACGACATAATGACTAAACGTTAACGTCATAGAGCACTAATAGTAAGTCTAGTGCCCATGTATTCGAGGCCTGGGTTAATTGCTAGCATATTTGTTTAGCCTAGTTGAGTTGCGTGACTGGAGATAAATGTTGCTGCGTTGAGTTTAGGTATCTTTTGTAAGGGCTGAATGTTAGTGATTACTGACGCTTGTAGATGAGAGGAATCCATTAAATCCTTAAAGTATTGCCTAAGCTTTCGTTGAAACCGCATGATGTTCCGCTACTCGAATCGTCAGTTGAATTGAACACTGCAGTTTCGCTGCTATGGTTTTGTGGCGGAGGTGTGACACCCGCCTAAGTTTTGCTAAAACCCTGATCGACAAAAACTATTTATTCTAATTCAAGTAATTTTATTTTTTGTCTTCTGAAAAACTGGGTGAAGTCTGTACCTACCTGATTCATGTTGTAAAAATTAGTAAAACGTGTTCAGATATAATTAATTCCATTCAATTGAAAAAAAGTTTAATATAGCTATTAAAAAACGTTACATGTACGGTCAGCAACAGAAGTCGGTTAACACTGTTACTTTTTGACATCACCTAAATTAACACAAAATGATTAGATGAACTGCTTTTATTTGTTTAACTGTTAAAATTTTAAGTACTTCTGTTCTGATTTGAATTAAATATTTCGCTTAATAATTAAGATTAAAAAACTGCAAGTGTTAATCGACTTTTGTTGCTGACTGTACATACAATTTTAGTTTGATTGGCGTGATTAAGCAAAGACCTTAGACAGGCCAGTTTATATTTTTTCCAATGAAAAAGTTTAAATAAAAAAAAAGATTGATTTGAGATTGTACACGGCATTAATCTTAAGCAAGGAAACTGGTTATTTGTAGCAAAAAATACCTTATTAGACCGACAGAATTCAGGTATTGATGCCGATCGTATGTATCGTGTACAGACACCAGCACATCAAGCTACCACAAGCTGTCAAATATCTTTGATAAATTTTCAACTTTACTGCAAGGGATAAGGTTCATATTCAATTGGGAAAATTTGACAGATTTGGGTAGCTTGATGTGCTGGCCTCTGTACATGAGAGTTTACACAAAAAATAAAACCGGCCAAGTGCGTGTCGGCCCACGCACAATGAAGAATTCCTTAGTTGGGATGAATTTATCCCAAAAACAAACTTGACGTTGTAGTTGTAAAAAGTGTTACATACATAAAACTACAAATTAACGATTTTCGGACTTTTTCCTTTACTTGTGCCGTGAGACCTTGCTTCTTGCCAAATTTCATGATTCTAGATCAGCGGGAAGTACCCTATAGGTTTTTATTTGCGAGTATCAAAATATGTCACATAAATGGCCGTACATTTTTATTGCGTTGACTTGGAAGCTTGATTTTTTAGAACTCCGATGGACAGTAGATCCCCATAGATAGGGGATATTTGATATTAATTTCAACTTGATACATCCACTGACAGACAGACAGACCGGACAACGAAGTGATCCTATAAGGGTTCCGTTTTTCCTTTTGTGGTACGGAACCCTAAAACATAGCGATAAAGTTGATTGATTATTCATAGCAGCCTATCATTGTCTCACTGCAGGGCAGAAGCCTCTTCTCACACAGAGAAGGCACGAGCATTGATCACCACGATTGCTCAAGACGGGTTGGCGATTTCAGATATGAGAATTCCTGACTGACTGACTGATTGACTGACTAATTAACACCCAGTCCAAACCCTTGGACCTAGAAAGCTGAAATTTTGCACAGAGGTTTCCTTTATAATGTAGACAAGGGATAAGGAAGGAATTCTCGGTAGTACATTCCCGTAGGATATTTTCCGACACCCACGCGGGCGGAGCCGCTGCCAAAAGCTAGTTGACTATAAGTCCACAGGTTTCCTTCACCGACATTATAGAATGGAAATGGTTCATTGTCCAGGTAATACAGTAAGCAGGTTCACAGGTTAACACCAAGTTGAGACTACTTGAGTAGTTTAAAATATTACCTACAGTTAGGTCACAAAGTAGGTATTATTTACCAGTGAGCCCCAAATTAGACAATGTCTGTATCTTGGGGCTCAGGGTACGGATTGCAGAGTGGAGACTAGAGAGGTGATTTCCTGGTGTTGTATGGTGTGTCTGGTATGTTTGTGTATGTGTTATGGACCAGGTGATTAATGCGAGCATTATTAATAATGTACGAGCATTATGAATAATGTCTAGCTCTATCGGGCTAAATGATTAATTACTATCTTAACTTCATTATTTATCACATTGCACGGTCATTATTAAATTGCTACATGACAATTGGGCAATTTGATAATAAAGCTAAATTTGACGCGGTGCGAGGGCGGGGAGGGAAGCACGCATGGCGTAACACGCTTTGACCAATCAGAGACCGCCATTTCTATAAAACAAAGATATGTTGTGAAATTTTTGTTTTCAATTTAATATGTTTTATGTTATATTGTTAATATGACTTTCCTTAAGTTTAAAATGCAAAAACTAGTGGATTCTTAATATAGAAGTCCTTGATAATTAATCCAAATAATGAGTCTGATCATTTAAATGGTTTAATATTTAGTTTATTTTAAGCTAAATGACAATAACAATAAAAAAAAGTAATTACCTATGTTTGTATTAATATGCCCAAAAGGTGATGGACAATATGTATAATGCCCAGTCAATTTGATTATTTGAATAATTATTATCAAATTGCACTCTCATATTGGGCATTTTCATAATGACCGGACATTATGCATAATGCCCAATTTATCACTTGATCCATAACATATGTGTGATGTGTGTGTCTATGTCGTTCTCAGAAAATATAGATTTTTTTTTTTTTTTTTAGATTTTTTTTTTTTTTTCTAAACGCTGCAAAATCTGTACACAAAAGATTAAACTCTGTCTCTTAAACTAGGGTAACCTGTATCTTAAGAGAAATATATTTATGATTTAAAAAGTTAATCAACTATGTGGTCTTCTGTAGTTGTATATTGGTAGACAAGAATGTAATATTCGATCATTAGAACTATCACCGTACGGCCCGCTGACAAAACTATCGGAAGTAGACAAAACAAATACATCAGGTGTTTCGGAACTTTTAACTGTAAATCCATCGGGTAACGTTTAATTGATACCTACTTAAAAACTTATTGATCTTCTAATGATGATCGCCATTTTTTGATCCTCTAGTTTTTTATTTCCTGGCTTTTCTTCAAGGTTGGTCGCAGACAGAAGACAGGTCGCAAATAACCGCGACCAAATGGGTTAGGTTAGATTATAGAACTGTGACCACCCACTACATCTAAATTGGGCGTAGTTGTAGTACATCACAAAAAGCATCTAGGATATTAGCATAACGATTTGGTATTATAGGAAATCA
Organism: Cosmia pyralina; assembly: GCA_946251885.1. Taxonomy (NCBI): domain Eukaryota; kingdom Metazoa; phylum Arthropoda; class Insecta; order Lepidoptera; family Noctuidae; genus Cosmia; species Cosmia pyralina. The sequence goes on from OX276346.1 coordinate 24,294,299, forward strand.
AAATGGGAATTATTTGGGGATAACAAAAAGATGCTCAATTATTATATTAGCGTATCGATATATATTTTTAGGAAATTAAAATGGGAATTATTTGGGGACCATTTAAATACATACCCAATCCATCTATTAAGCTCCATTTACACGGGGCAAATTTCTGGAACGTTCAAGAGCAATAATTGCATGCCATAAAGCATGTTCAATTTTATTGCCATTCAAGAATTGCATGCAAGTGTTTACATGCGTGTAATTTCCATAAAATGGCATAGAATAGAATGCAGTTTTGCCATTCAATAAAATCGCATGCGTCTTACACCAAGGCAATAAAATTGCCAGGCGATTATTGCATGCAAATTTTGCTTCGTCTAAACACAAAGTTGAACGTCTTTGTACAATTTGATTCAAAGTATTAATATTACCCGTAATTGCGCTGCCAAATATTTCATTTAATGTTATTGAACGTCTTGTTTCGTTCGCTCATCTTTGAATTATACAAAATTTGTATGCCCGCATTGAATGCGGTTTTATTGTATATGTGATTTTATTGTACGTGTAATTTTATTATACCAATTTTAAACGGCAACTAACTTGCCCATATCGTGCACATTGTATGTGTTGTTTAGACGGTGCCAGTTAATTGTTCTTCAGTTTTATGGTATACTACAGGCAATACACTTACACCGTGTAAATGGAGCTTTACTTAGATCTTTCTTGCATTCAGTGATGCAACTACCAACCCGACCCAAAACCCAACAATTTGATAAGCCAAACACCTTTTCTTCCAGGGTAACAGGCGCCTCAGGAGTCATCTCCACCAATGGCGAGCAGCGAGACCTCCACCAGTTCAGGAAGCTGTCCCGGTACATCATGCAGGAGGATCTGTTGCAGCCCTACTTAACGGTGGAGGAAGCAATGTTGATAGCTGCTGACCTGAAGCTAGGCACTGACATGTCTAAGGAGAAGAAGGGAGTTATTGTATGTATAATTTGTATAATCTACCTATACGTATTATAAATTAATGTCGCTTTTCGTATCTGTATTTGTGACCGCGGTGTTGTTAAAAACTTCTCAACGGATTTTAATGCGGTTTTCACCATAATTTAGAGAATTTTTTGTTGAAGATTTATGCATAATATATTGTGCATATAAATATTAATATCAAGTCATAAAAACCGTTTATAAAATGAAATAAGTGGATTTTGGCAATATGAATGATAAGTTTAAATGATATTTGGATCGAAGGGTAGAGGAAAACCAAAGAAAAGATGGATGGATTGTGTGAGGAATGACATGAAAGAATAAGGAGTGTATGATAGAGTGGCAGCTGACAGGGTAGAATGGAAGAACAAAAGACGTGTTGTCCCAAACCTAACAAATATGGGCCAAGAGCAGGAAGATAAGGTGAAGCGGATTCTGCTAATTTATTATCTATGCTAATAGCTATGTTAGGTACTGCGAAAACCTCGAGGAGCTCGTGGCTAAGTAATAACAGCCGCACGGGTCGATCCGTCACGTTAAGCTACGCTTGCCGGGGTTGGTCCGTGGATGGGTGACCATCTTTACATACCGAAACTCCTCCGTGCCTCGGGAAGCACGTTAAGCCGTTGGTCCCGGCTGTCATTCGTGGATCTTTGACAGTCGTTACGGGTCGTCAGAAACCCGAAAGTCTGACAACCCAGTCTTATCAAGAGTTATCGTATTACACAATTACTGGGTTGTGGAGGTCAGATAGGCAGTCGCTCCATGTAAAATACTGGTATTCAGCTGTATCCGGTTAGACTAGAAGCCGACCCCAACACAATTGGGAAAAGGCTAGGCAGATTGAGTTAGGTACTGCGAAATCCTGATAAAACTATTTATATATCTTGCATAAGGCCCTTTGTACACAAGTAAACACACGTTTTTCTTGCCGTGAAAAACTACGGTTTATTTGCCGTGTGTAGGGACGTGTTGTATGGATCACTTTGGAAGCTTGTTGAAAGACACGATTTTTCTACGGCGCGGTTTGTACACCGTACCGTAAAGAAACCGTGCTGTGTACAAATGGCCTAATACTTATCCTAACTAATATTTTAAATGCGAAAGTGAGTTTGTTTGTTACGCTTTCACGCTAAAATGGCTAGACGGATTTGGATGAAATTTGGCACAAGGGTAGACCATGACCTGGATTAGAACATAGGATACTTTTTATGCACACAAACCGCGAAGCCGCTGGCGAAAGCTGGTAAGAAAATAAAGATCTTAGTGGTTCATACAGCTCCTATCGATCCAAATACACTTCTGGACACATCTTTTGGCCCACCTTGTATTTTCAGTTTCGTTTGGTCCTAGCTAAAATTTTATATTAGGTCGAGCAAAAAGTTTTTATGCAGTTTTGAACCTGGCACATTCACAATTTCATTCAATAGTCTTTTTTTGAATTTCGAACACAGAATTTAAAGAAACAAAAGACAATTTGGAGCCTGTTTGTTGATATCAAACAATCGAATACTAAGAAAACTTGGTTTTATTGGTTTACTTGGATTAAATTCTAGAAAAAGTGATTGATACCTTTGGTTTTGCAACAAACATTACTTATTCTTAACATTAAGGTGAGGTTCTATCAATAATCTATGAATACTTCACCTGAAGTCGCCGCCCAAGCTGTGGCACTTATTCAGGCCGGACACAGCCAAAGAAACGTGAGTGCTCAACTTAATTTAAGTCGATCTGCGGTCCGAAATGTTTATCGGAGGTACCTAGAGACTGGCGGCTTTGTTCGTCGCCAAGGAAGGCCACGATCTCGGGTCACAACTGAAAGGCAGGATCGATTCATCGTGACGACCAGCTTGAGAAATCGTCACCTTACCTCCATTGAGATACAAAACCAACTTCGCGACTTCCACGGAGTATCTGTGAGCGCTCGAACTGTTCGGAGAAGGTTAAAAGAACACGATATGGTACCACACAAGCCAGCTAATGGCCCCAAACTAACGCGAGCCCACCGAACAGCACGCCTTCATTTCGCACGCAGTCATTTAAATTGGACACAGCAAGATTGGAGCCGTGTACTCTTTTCTGATGAGTCTAAAATTGTGTTACATGGCAATGATGGAAGGAAGAAGGTCTACCGACGTAAGGGAGAGCGTTTCGCACGATGCTGCTTTAAAGAGAGGGTTGCTTATGGCGGTGGCTCATGGACTGTCTGGGGCGGTATATCCGCGAGCGGCAAAACTCAACTTGAGGTTGTTACAGGACCACGGCTGCCAACATTAAATGCTGAAAGGTACATTCGTGAGTGCTTAGAACCTCACGTGATACCATACGCGGACTATGTGGGCCCAAATTTCCTTTTTATGCATGATAATGCAAGAGCCCATGCGGCCGGCATCGTCAGGGAATATCTTCGGGATGTGAACATCACAGTTATGGACTGGCCAGCCAGAAGCCCAGACATGAACCCCATTGAGCACATGTGGGACGAGCTAAAAAGACGTGTTAGGGCTCGTCAGCCAGTTGCCCAGACGATGCAGGAGTTGAAAACTGCCATAGAAGAGGAATGGGAGATGATCCCTCAAAATTTCATAAAGCGGTTGATAAACTCTATGCCTAATCGTATGAGAGCTGTGGTAGATGCCCATGGAGGCAACACGCGTTATTAAATTAAACCTTTATTTGATAAAACATGTTTTTTATTCAAAAATCAATTGCCTTTAACAAGGCGCATATCCGACTTGTTAGGCGTAGCTCCATGTCGTATGGTATTCTGAATTCAAATTTAAAACAATACGATCGAAAAAGATGGTAAAATGTATCAGGTTTAAAACTGCATCAACAGTTTTTGTTCAATCTAGCAATCATATTTCGGTAGGGGCCATCGAAACCTAAACTCTAAGGTGGGCCAATAGATGTGTCCAGAAGTGTATTATTCAAAAGACTTTCCATAACAATTTTTTTGTGTTTACTTTATGAAACTACCCACAAAGTTGTGCTTTGGATGATGATGATGAACGAACTACAGTTTCGGATAAAAAAATCAGTTTGGTTATATGTATTTTGTTGTCATTTACAGGTAGAAGAAATCATTCAACTGCTAAGGCTACAGAAAGCTAGAAACACTGCAACAGAACGGCTATCAGGCGGCGAAAGAAAACGAATATCAATCGCTTTGGAGCTGCTCAACAATCCACCAGTTATATTCTTGGATGAACCTACCACGTAAGTTACTTAGCATCACGTCAGTATTCCTCAAAACCCTAGGCCGAGGAGCATTGTGCAGCCTTCCGCCAGATGTGTTGTAGTGGTTAAGTCTCATGAAATGGGGAGCAATCTTATTGCCACCAATCAATCTGCCTAGCCTTTTCCCTACTATGTTGGGGTCGGCTTCAAGTCTAACCGGATGCAACTGAATACCAGTATTTTACATGGAGCGACTGCTTATATGAATTCCACAACACAGTTACTGTTAACACAGTTACTGGGTGGGTAATACGATACACCTTGGTAAGACTGGTTGTCAGACTTTCGGGCTTCGGACTAGCCCGTAACGATTGTCAATATTCCAGGAATGACAGCCGGGACCAACGGTTTAACATCGAAAACGAGGCACGAAAAAAAAGCGCCAAAAATTATCCCATACCTTTGCGTCGAGTAGGTATTGAAGTTTTCTATGAGACAGTTGATATCTTTTTCGCGATGACAATGTTGGTCCCATGGAGAAAGTTGTTCAGTTTGGTGGTCTATACCACACCCTTAAATTTGACTACACCTTTCTGATAAAGAGCTGATATCGAATATCCTCTTTCTTTAAGAGTATATTGTCCTTTGCCTCACCCGGAAATAGAACGTAGGCTCAGGGGTCATGCTTGCGACCACTAGACCGGCATGGTAGGCAGTGGTTTACGTAAAACTAAAACACGTAACATCCTAGGCACGAAGCGACGTGGTTGAGTTACTTGGCCGACTAGGAATATTAGTTACATCGGTAAAGATTTCTATTTCATTCAACCTGATGCCGTAGACGAGTGCTGGTCAAAGGTAAGGGAGATATTACACTATAGTATATCTAGGATCAATGATCTATGAGTCATAATTTATAATATATGATAATCTTAATATACATAATTCTTCGGTACGTGTGTTTGTCACCTAACTCCTCCTAAACGGCTGGACCTATTTGGATGAAATTTGACGTGTAATGGGTTCCTGGATGGTTTGAAAATACAATTGGACCCGATAGGTGGCGCTGCTGTCGGTATGTCACCAAATTTGATTGGCAACATTAATAATTTTGACCGGTACTTTTTATTGCCTGGCTAGAAAGAATAGAAAATTATAAGTTACCCGTATTTTTTTTATTTGCCTAAAAGACTCCATTTTCCGTGCGATAAAAAATGTAAATGTTATATTATTGTTATTGTTGTTGTTATATTATGTTATATTGGTCAGTGGGTCGTCTGAGGAAATTTATATTTAATGTGGCGCTGCATTTCCGGGCAGAACGACATCAGCCGGGTCCGTTAGTACCGGACATATGACATAATTTATAAACATATGACTCATTTTCGTTTTTGATGAAACGTTTTTGACATTAATTGTTAGATAGGATCCTAGAAACGACTTGCCATATTGAATATTATTATTAAATTTTAACATTCATTTTCATAATTTCCTATTACAAAATCCGTCCACAGTTTTGCTACTGCCATATTCTAAATTGTAAGGCAATTAATTATTGTGACGGTTTGTAACGGCAAAACTCCAAAAATCGGTAATTTGTAGTTTTATCAAATAAAAAATATTTTTTTGCAATTACAAACTTACATTTGCAGTTGGAGAATAAATTGACAGTGACGTATATCGATGTATGGGAGAAAAACTACAAAATTAAGTTTGTTTTCGGGATAAATTCATCCCAACTACGGAACCCTTCATTGTATTTGGTCCGACACACACTTGGCTGGTTTTTTTTTAATAATAACATAATACACACTGCCGAAGCAATTGTAGTACACACAACTGTCTCGTCCTCAATTGCAACTACATATGACAAAAATAGAATCAAAGAACTATGATAATGTACCTATAATACACAGTTAAGATTCTAGAGGTCATGTATTTCGGATAAGATATAGGATCCTATATAAGATCCAAGATATTTTACAGTGTAATACCCTCCCTAAGAAAGAAAAGCGGATAATTCTAGTACCTAATTACCATGTGAAATTACAAATTAGTTTGAGTCTAGAAACATTTCTCTCATGCTTTGTGGGTTGTCATTCTTACGTATCTGATGTGGTTCATCATGATAAGGGTCCCCGAAACCATCAATTGCAATTATTAATTTTTACGTGATTGATACACATTGATGCGCAAATTGGTCTTCTACAAAATTTGAAGCGATTATCAATATTGATAAATTGCTTTGATTGAATTGATTGTTTCGGGGATCCCATTTTTGACTATGCTGACGATATTTGGATTTTAAAATGTGAGGTTCTAACTAAATTCATAAAAAAATCGAAGTGGAGTCTACAAGGGCATGTGGGGTATCATATGAAAGAGCGCTGTTTGCACATTCTCAATTTTTTTTTTACTTTTTTTAGGCCGCTTAGTTTTCGACTTTTGATGAAAAATGTAAAAAAAAAACCGTCCCCCCTTATCTCCGAAGTTTGCATAGAGAAAAATCTGAAATTATTCTATGTGATAAAGTTTATGTAAATCTTACAGGAAAAATAAAACAATGTTTCTAAATAGCACACTTTTTCAGAAATCGGAACGGAACCTTTGGTGCGCGAGTCCGACTCGCTATTGACCGGTTTTTTTTTAAATAATAAATTCTGTGAATGAGTGCTACTGTTATTAACGTGGTTCTATTTTAATTTGTGTTATTTCCTTAAGACTTCGAAACGTTAATTAAAAGTGTTCAAGGGCTATTTTTTTATTTGGTTTAAATTAATTGGTAGATACAACACTAACTAGTTAATAATTGATAAAAAAGATAATTTGTAAGCTTTTAAACATAATTAAATACAAAGTTTCCGGGTTCTCGATCAATTAGGTGATAATCGAACACGGTAAACAACATATTTACATTTAAAATAAATAATAAACGAAAAATAAATTAACTTGTTTCTTTCATGTTTGAATGAATGATCAATTTTATTGAACAAAATCCTGGGAAAAAAAATCAAAACAATTATTTTATTAACTGCTGAAAATCTAAACTATTGAAATTATACATTATTTAAGTGTACACAGTGCCTATTCAAACTCTCAAGTAGGAATAATAATAAGCTAGTAGACACTTCACAATCCCATTGAATGTTACATACAGCGGTCCTAACGACGTAACCTCCTCCACACGCGTTTCTCTTCCCAAGCGCGTGGCTCGTGGTGGTCGCACCATCATCTGCTCCCTCCAAGCACCCTTCACTATCACTTCACTTCACCATCATTTTCAGCCGTACATAAGGTGATTCATAATTACAATAAAGGTCTTTAAACCATGTCCTACCTTAATAGGTGTGCAAATATCTATTAAAATTAAAATAAACACATACATAAACTTACGCCTTCCTCCCACGAGGTTAGGCAGAGAACTATAGAACCAACTAACCATTCTTCACCATTATTTACTAACCTTACTATCATTTCCAGCGGTCTCGACGACGTAGCCTCCTCAACATGCGTCTCCCTTCTCAAGCGGGTGGCTCGTGGTGGTCGCACCGTCATCTGCTCCCTGCACACGCCATCAGCCCGGTTGTTCGCTGAGTTTGACCATGTGTATGTGGTAGCCGGTGGTCGCTGCGCCTACCAGGGAACGTCGTCTGGTGTCGTGCCCTTCCTTAATGAGCTGCAGCTGCCCTGTCCTAAGACTTACAACCCGGCTGATTTTAGTGAGTATACCTGACTTTACATTATCATATCAGACGTCTACTGGGCCTAGCCCTAGCATCGCTACAACGACTATGTCTGATGTGTCAGATTCTAAAAACTTTGGTACTCGGCTGATTACGTGACTGGCTTGATTAATTAGTAAACATAGGATATGAATAAATATTAAAACGATATCCTGTGAGCAAGAAAGAGCACGTTCTAATTAAAAAAATAATATTCATGGTGGACATAGTTTTAGTTGAAAATCAATATTAACATTTTCGGATGCTGCCAGTGCCCAGTGATAATATTTTGATGATTCCAAAGTGAAAAATGCAGGTATTGTAATGCAACAACAACAACAAACAACAAAACAACACAACATGCTATAACATAAACATAATGATGAAAGAAATAACAAACAAGAACAGTATCTAAGCAAGTATTAAAGTTTAGTTACACTATAATAAGAGTGTTGTCATAATGATCATATGATGAGAATAGAAAAAAATTGGTCAATTATACAAACATTATATTATTATTATGTCACAATGGTTAAGGTCGTGATTATGAAGCTTCAGATGTACAGGGTGTCAGAAGCGTGTAAGGGTGTGGTATATACCATCAAACTGAACAATTTTCTCCATGGGACCAACATTGAAATAGAAAAAAAAATCAGCTGTCCCGTACAAAACTTCAACACCTACTCGACCCAAATGTATGGGACAGCTGATAATTTTTCTCGATTACGATGTTGGTACCACGGAGAAAGTTGTTCAGCTAGGTCTATACCACACCCTTAAGTTTGACCATACCTTTCTGATAAACCTTGTATAGTATACTTACTCGCCTTCTTATACATATAGGTAGGGATCGTTTAATATAAAACTGCACAACCCTCCAGTAAAATTTGTAAGTATACAAAGTTAAAAAAATTAAAATGTGTACCTATGCAACAAGCAGTCGAGGGCCGCGTGCAATTTAAAATTAGACGAAGTCTACGCAATATGATAAGTAGATAATTCTATGTCCAAAATTTGCTTTTGTAAGATTTGCTACGAAATATGATACGCATGATATTTACGCGTGTATTCGCAGTAAAGAAGATCAGATCAATATCAAACATACCTACTTTCACTTTTGAGAACCAGTTTTGATCCACTTACAAGTAAGCCCCGCATAACGGATATAATGGCTTAAGTACTCGTAGATACATGGACTAAGAATAAAAAATACTTAAAGAAAATTATTTTCCTTCCAGTAATCGAAGTTTCTAGTGGCGAATATGGATCTCATGTGGAAAGAATGGTATCAGCAGTAGAAAATGGCAAGAACCAACGATGGAGAAACTACGCCAACGAAGAGATCCAAGCAGGAGAGCAGTTCGAAGAGATGGAGATAGAACAACTAAACGCCGGTGGAGTTGAGAAACATAACTATAAGCATGGATGTACCGCTTGCCAACAGTTTACAGTGCTTCTCAAGAGGATGCTGTTGCAGACTGTTAGAAATAAGGTAATCATTTTCTTACATATTATTTTTACACTTTGATTTTAATTTTATATATTATTTGATGGTCAAGTTCAGAATGTAAAAGGTCGGAGTATTTATGAAGAAGACAAAAATATGTTCGGACTAGACAAAAAATGACATAGCTTTAAAATATGGAAATTAAATCTGGTTTTGGTTCATCAGAATTGTAATGACTTACATTACAATTCTGATGAACCAAACCAAGATTGGGATTGGGAGGGGAGATAACTAAATATTGCACAATTGTTTTTCAAATTCCAACAATTTTCACTAGGTTTATTTACGTAGTAAATTAGCTGATAAGATGATATGCTAATAGACCAAGTGCCATTTGTGTTATGTTGAGAATACCAAATATGAATGTACCTATTTCTCAATAGCAGTCAGATCATTCACCTACAAGCCTTTTAAGGTAGAATAGTTAAGAACAAGAATAAAAAGAATGAGAATAATTTATTGTTACCAATTATTCTTTTTTCCAGAGTTATCTCTGGCTGCGGGTCGGCTTGCACTTGTTCATTGGGTTCATAATTGCCCTTTTGTTTAACAAGATGGGCTACGACGCATCCAAGACCATATTCAACTTCGGTTTCTGCTACGCCTGTATCATTGCCATGCTTTACATTCCCATGATGCCTGTGTTACTGGCCTGTAAGTATCGTTTGTATGCTATTCGACTTAAGTTCTAATATTTGGAGTTTGATTTAGTTTAGAATGTTTTCTCCAATGTTCGGCATTAACTTACTTATCGACCGTATCTGTAAAATTATTTAAAATAAAAACAAAAGTCATATTGGTTTTGTATTCAGTGGTAGCTATAAAAATGCAGATTAACAACTTGAATACTTGAAAAACAATTGGCATTCAGTCTGTTGATTATCACCAAACTTGCAACGGAAGCATTTAGTAAAATACTAAATGATACTAAAAAATCTTGACCTTTTTATGTAAAAAATAAAATAAAACTGCCTTCACAGATGACAACACAATGTATTAGATGCATCGTCAACCTCTTTTTTATGTTAAGTATGAGGATACACGAGTGAAACTACTGCTTGCTAGAAACGCACTGACGTTTATTCTGTACTCTCGGTGCGTTGGCACACGCACACATATCCAAAATTTTATAATAATAATTTCTTGAATAATGTAGCTCCTATAATTCTCGTTCTTATTTCAGTTCCAACAGAAGTGCAACTCGTCAAGAGAGAGTACTTCAACCGCTGGTACGGTTTAAAGCCCTACTACGCGGCACTGGTCATCTCGCGGACCCCCGCCACTATCTTCTTCAGTCTTATCTACCTGGTCATCACTTATCCTATCACCTCGCAGCCCATGGAGCTAGATAGAATAGTCATGTTCAGTTCTACGTGTATTCTAATAGCTCTCATATCGGAATCTATGGGAACTGTAATTTCGTCTATGTTAAGTGTTGTTGTAAGTAATTTTTATATTCTGTCTACCTTAGATATTCTCGTCATCTGGCTAGCCTTTTCTCAACTATTTTGAGGTCTGCTTCTGGATGCAACTGAAAACCAGTATTCAGCTCGCTTGCTCGTTTTAATTTCTAATGCTTTTCTACGACAAGCTAAAACATATTATTGATCTTTTATGTATTAGTTTTGATTGATTTTTGCTCTCTATCGTTTCTATTTTTTTCATGTTTTTGCCACTAAAATGTCTCTTTTATGTGCGTTTTGTGATGACCAACTTCGATTTATATTATTATTTATTATTGTCACATAAATAAGCAATAAGACTGAGTTTCTGTATTGTATTCAAACTGTTACTTTATTATTTCCTAAAGACTAAGCAATTCTATCTTTTTTTTAGAATTCAGTCTTCATGGGCCCAGCAATGAGTGTTCCACTAATGCTTCTCGCGGTTTACGGCATTGGCAGTGGCGACGACCCTCTTCCCATCGTATGGAGACTTGCAAGGGCTTGCTCTTTCCTCCGTTATGGGATCGAAGGTCTGGTTGCCGCGATATATGGCCCTCCCAGAGATGATCTCATATGTCCTGACCATGTCGACTACTGTGAATATAAAAACGTTTCGTAAGTTTTAGGAACTTGATTATTTTATGCTTTAAAGAATATGGTTCTACTAGCTCTTACATTTAATAAAGAGATCAAGGTACAAGTGTACCTCTGCCAGACAAGGCTCGAGCATAGTTTTTTACGTATACTGATAATAAATATTATTATTATTTTCAGCTACTTCGTGAAACTGATGGGCATGTCTGGTGTATCCTTCTGGGTTGACTTCAGCGCGCTAGTCTTCATACTTCTGGCTATGAACCTCACCGGCTACTACCTTCTGCGACAGCGTCTCTCTCCAAACTACGCGTTTAGAGCTATCAAGGTTATAGGCAACTTTATTAAAACTAAGATGAGTTCTTACTCATAGTGCTGGAACATCGTAAAATTTCGCTGTTTCTTCGTACAATTTGGGCCCTATTCCAAAAACTATTGTGTAAATATGATACTTCTACTGGGTATAGAATACATTATAATTTTATATTATTTTTTACGTCTTGTATGAACATTGTTTTACCATAGCAATCAGTTTTGTCAGGTAAACGTGTTGTTAATGTTTTCAAGAGCGTGATGCTCATTACATTCAAAGAATGTGAATATTAAACCACTGTGATAGCATGATATAGGTTTGAAGTGGTTCCTATTTACCCGACTACGGCGAAGCCAAAAGGAGGGAAATTCTTCTTGTGCATTTCTAAAAATATATTGGTTAAGGTGTAAAACTTTATTGATGTATTTATAAAGATATCAATGGTTATGAGATGAGAAACTTAAAAATCAGTTACTAGGTACCATTTAAAATGTGTAATTTGAACCAAAGGAAGTAAAGGAATTCCCAGTGTGATAGATCTTTTGTAGGTGTTTACTGTATGTTAACATAAAATTGATAGTTTTTAGAAGTACAATAATAAGTAAAATTACTGATGATAATGAAGTGATTGTTTAGGTTTAAGTTTTCAAGGATGAGGATATTTTTAAGACTGATTGTACACCGTCTTCTTCACTTAAAATAATTATAAAATAACGCATAGAGCATGTGCTTGTTAGTTTTTTTGTCTCTCAAATCAATTTAAAAGTATATTTATCTAAGTTATTCTTCTAACATTAAAAACAACACATTTACTAATGAAGTGTCGTGAACAACCTTGAAACAGGAACTTAGAAGTTCATATAATATACAAGGATTTTTCATTGAGATAGACCCAAGTACCAATAACCTTATTATTGATTTTGAAAATTCCTTGTAAGGAGTTCCTGTTATGGAACGATCACCAATCATGGCATCTAGCTTTTAATTTTATTTGTTAGATTATTTTTTTCTTTAAGTTTCGTTCCCATTTGTGATTTGTTTGCGAACAAAACTTTCCAACATGTAAAAACAAAACAAGTAGCAAAATGTGATGACACAGCTATTCATTCCAAAATGTCATATAAAATCACGTTTTCTGAACATACCCACCTAGTTACGACGTTGACGCCATACCTACATTTTGCGACTTTGGACATCGACCGTTTTGGTACAAACGTAAAAGTGGCAAAGAAAAATATATTCGGTTTAAACTTATTTATACTGGACGACTTTTTTACCGTCTTGAAAAAAATAGGCGAATGGAGAAGAAGTAATTTTTTTTATAAGCTTAGGGAGAAATTGATCTAAGTATCAATAAATACTACAAATTCGATGTAAACTTTTCATACTTAGAACAATAAATACAGAAATTTTGAAAAAAAAAACTAATAAATAGTTAAAATATATCGAAATTCAAATCATATGCACCCTGCATATTATTTGAATTTCGATTTTTTTTTTTATGAAAAAAAAAACTAGTTATGCCATAAGCTTTTACTCCATTCATCTATTATAACCTATTATTTTCAAGACGGTAAAAAAAGTCATCCAGTATATATTCTATAATGACACCAAAGCTGGGGGCCATTGTGCCCTTGGTTTTATTTGACTTTAAAAAATGGATCTCTTCATACATTTCAATTTAATGAATTAAGAAATTAAATATCCTGACATGGCATAATATTTTGAAAATCAGACTGATGTTCTCAACACACGGTCTGACGCGATATACCGTAGTTAACCGAAATTCTTTGATGAAAACGATGAAAATTTGCAACAAAGTTGCAAAGTATAGACGTAAATAGCGTCGTAAATGTAGGTATTTTCAGCAAAACGTTGTGATTTTCAATGAGAAATTGGAATGAACAGCTGTGTGACCTCAGGTTTTGGTACTCGTATTTCACAGATTTTAGGAAATACTGTTGGTGTGTTTGTTCCAAATGGGGAAGCAGCTTAATAAAATGTCCGTAAAATCTAATTTGTCTCTAATATGTAATGTGATCAAGGCGTTTCATCTGAAGGTGGTGTCACAGATGATTTTAAACCAAATACTTACAAAAAAGTAGGTTTCTAATTTATATTTTGAAAATTATCTGTTCAAAATTTTCTTAAATCTGTAAGCATTTTAATTAAGTATACAAATACTCTGTTGGTGTAATTTATTTTCTTATAATTAAGTGTGGGTTTGGTATGAGCCATCAAATGTAAAAATAAAACGATTTTAGTTCTTCAAACGTATTTTTATTTACCAAATGGATTTCTCACTAAAATAAAATCACACATTTGTTTATTAGTGAACAAAAAATCGTCTCAACAAAATCTGACTAGGGCAGTCAATTTGCCACTTAACAAAAATAATAATTTCAATAAAGTTTAGAACTTCTGTATTACTTCCTACTTATTGTGCTCTAGGTGCTATCGTGCACTTTATGTAGTATATAAATCGAATATTTTTGATTCTATAATCATATGTCATATTTTTGTCATAAGTACAAAGTATGCTATATCAATATTTACTTATTTACATAAATCGTGTTTGAACTATGTTAGTATTACTTAGGAATGTTCGTATAAATTGTAATAGATGCGATTTCTAAACGTGCAATTTTTTCCCTATATGTCTACATTGAATATAGCTAGTGAAAGCTGCCCATATTTCTAAAAAATACTTCTATAATGTTGCCATGAACAATTTATTCTTTAGCTAGACGATTCAAAATCCCGTACAACAGTCATAGATACAAAGTAAGGTTATTATCAAGGTAGCATAACAAAGATTATTTGAAGAAAAGAGATATTCTTAACTGGTAGAGATTCCAATTATTGATCAAAATTAATGTTTTGATCTAAAGAAGCCATTTACATTAATCAAGTTGTGTTAACATTGTCCATTAAAATGTTTTATCTCCCCTATGTTGTTTATGTAGACGATGTTATAGTTCATTCATAATAATAGGTCATTTATTTTTATAGTAACTATAATATTGTCTTTCTCTACAAAATTCGTTTACGTTTTCAGTTTCAGATGAATATTGAGCGCACATTATATAATATAATTATAATATTATCATTATAATTGGAATATTTTTCGTGGAAGTTATCCAATACATGGTAAAATCATGGCAGTTTATATTGATCTATTGATGATGAATTGTTATATACAATTAGTAACCATTCGATAAAACATTCACTCATCCCTGACACTTTGGTTGGTCATACACCGATATTGTTTTACAATAATTTTATAAAAGAACAGATAGAAAAATACAAAAGTACCCAAGTATTTACAATAAATTAATACTTCTTCGAGAAATTAAAGTAACAAATGTAAATAAAAATATCTAACTTAACATAACGAGTATTAAACAATTAACTTACTTTACAGATACGAGATTGAAAAAATTTTTATTAGGCCTTGATTTGTCATAAAAATAAAATGTATTTGATGAAAATGGAGATTTTGGATCTGTGCAAGACGTCGTTTATGATTGTCTTTATACAAATATTTGAGCATTATAATGAAACTATTACATCAAACTTACAATAAAAACTTAAATTAACAACTGTGATCATAGCTTGTACTGTAAGGCGAGAACTTTATGTTCATATTAAATAATAATTGTGATGTGATGTTCAAAATGAAATGATGACAAAATTATTTTTAAATGAAACACCTGAACATTTGAGATTGAAGATAGACCATAAAAATAATAAAAATTACTAACGATTGCGAAAGTTAACAATCAATAATTTGTCAGTTGACAATTCGGGTAATAATTTGACAGAAGTGTTTTCGATACAAATCCCCCGTTTCTAGCGCCTAATGTTTTATTGAGCACTGAAGTTTGTTTTTGCTAAATCAAAAGAATCTAAAATAAACGAAGATGCATTTCGAACATTTCTTGATAACTACTTAAAATAATTATAATAAACGGTGCAAGTTCCAACACCAATCAATTTCGATCTGTAATAAATTCCTAAATGTTATTCTTTACAAATATTATCCACATTCCACATTCCCGGCACTTATAGTGAATTAACTATAGTAATGGTAACTAGTTTATACTAAGGTTTTAGTTACTGAATATAATATTAATGAATATACACGATAAACTTAAATAAATATGTAATTTACAGATACTAATTCATTAAATTGCGACATTATCTAAACAGTAGTTAAAAACAAAAATAATATTACATTAAAATTTAAAGAGTCTTTAAAAGATACAAGAAAATGGAATGTTAAAATTGTGAGCCTTAAAATAATATTTACAAATGGTAAATTAATTTGGCACCTTCTACGTGTGAAAGGAAGATTACGGTGCCTTATTACTAAAGGTACTGACATTATAAGTACCGAAGCTAATACGTGATGTAAAGCGAAGTGTTATAAGTCTTATTTGTGACTATATCCCTGATAATGTTTAGATCACTATCGTAACTCCATAAGAGGACCTTTCCTTCTACTTATTCTGCTTGTATCTCTTTAGATGTTATTCATGTTCGTTCTTATTTTGCTAATTTATTCCCAGTTACAACTTTTTCTGTATTTGTTACGTCAGTAAGTATAATTTTAAACTGAAAATAATATCGTTATAAATTATATCAATTATATCAATTATATCAATTATATGTATAATATCGGAATGTTTTACTTTAAAACCGGGAATAAATTATTGTTATTCTAATATCCCATTGTAATATCAAGTGCCAGACATTTCAATGCAGAAGAAACATATAATTTCTTCCATTTCGTTTACTTGTCTTATCTGAAAGCATCACTCTTCCTGACGGAGAAGTTCATATGCTGGTTTATATTTCTCAAGCTTTTTCTGGCACCTTAGAAAGTGAATTGTTGGCTAGCTTTCTCTTCATCACACTGTTCCATGTAGAGGGCTGGTCGTTCTGTATCGAGGCATGCGCCAAGCTTGACATGTCTGATCAAGGGTCCTTGACGTCTCCAGAGCTGGGCCTCGTCTGCGGGGTCGCAGGCAGCGAGCACAGCGGTCACTCGGTCTTCTGATGAGAGGGAGAGGCAGAGACGGTGGTGACGGATGAGACCGTTGTCAAAGCGCCACTCTTGGTTGCCGCCTGTGTAATGGCAGGGATACATACCTGGAAAATAATGAGTTTGTTTTTAATTCTTGGATTTTCTTGTGGTTACAATAATCATGATCTAGGTAACGACTACTTAAACGATAAGAATAGTTGGTCACTGTGATTAACTCAAGACAATGTTTAAGTTCTTTCTCCAGAATTAATTTACATATGAGTTCTTAAAATTGTTTATTTTATTTGACAAATAATTTAATTTAATGTTTTGTGTTGCGTAAATTATTTTGCATAATATTGTATAGAATCAAGGTCTTCTAACTGAACAGACAGCTGTGCTGCTGGAGAGTTTGTTGCGCCATTTCTTCTTCCCAGCTAAAGCACTAGGAAGTGGTGAAGGGCGGGCGTTTTGTGAGACTGTCTTATGTAATTTTGACGAAAGAAAAATGCTGATTATTGCTTAATTTGAATACATGACTTTTGATTTTGTTCTAGCTTGTACCAAACTACTTGGATTAAATGGCTTTGGGTAAAGCTTTCGCAAAAAAAGTGGAGTTTGCACTTAATACATTTTGCGTACATTCTGAGCTCAATATAAAGAAAGGGTCTTATACCTAATGTGCCATCAACTAGGTGTCCCATGGTATCTAGACACCTGACTCCTTGCTTGATGACGTGTGACACATCAGTCATCGCTGGTACTTGCAACTCAGGGTACACGTGCTCCAGGTACCAGTGGAATGGCTTGCAGTGCAGCTTCTGACGGAGATTCACACGTTCTGATATGCTG
Source organism: Cosmia pyralina (assembly GCA_946251885.1). Classification (NCBI taxonomy): domain Eukaryota; kingdom Metazoa; phylum Arthropoda; class Insecta; order Lepidoptera; family Noctuidae; genus Cosmia; species Cosmia pyralina. The sequence goes on from OX276346.1 coordinate 24,311,916, forward strand.
AGGAAGAATAAAGAATAATTGGTTTAATATCTAGTGACTACAAGTAAAAGCAATTTAATCAATCGAATTGTAACGGCATTTTAAATTATCAATTAAGTTGGATGGATTCAAACCATCGCTGGTCAACTATTATGACGACATAATATTTGTTTGGGATTTCATGGAGGGTGACCAGCAGTAGGCGTCTTTCGGCTTATTTAAATGATGAAAAAAAAAAGCTCCAAATCCAAAATCAAAATTAGCAATCAGTAAAGTGCAAGAACATTAAGACGAATTAATTAGAAAGATTTAGGTAAACTTACTCTCCAAAGTCAACTTGCTTAGCCAACGGCTGGGACCGATAGTACAGTTCCTTGTAATCATCCATCCATACTTCAGCAGCTCTCCTTGTGTTTCTCGCGAACACTGCACCGGATCCACCAGGGAAGGTGTAGGGGTGACGCTTCCTGAAGACGTGGCCAACTCGCGAGCAGGGTACTATTTCTAAGGAACCACCGCATTGCCATACTCTGGAATTTTAGAATTTTCGTGTTGTTATGTGCGTTGAGTTGAGTTTTATACTATTAAATCGAGAAGTTGGGATATCAACACACTACGCAAAGATATGTTTCCAAATGTTGTTCTTTTGATTCTTGATTGTAAGGCTTGGTTATTCAAAGCTTCTAGTCTTTACATTGATGTAATTTTTTAATTAATAAATCGTATTTGTAAGGCGCCCTCGATATTAAGAAATAATAATTATGTACAGTGTGTAGTGTTATGTGTGTGTATTATGTGTAGTTATGTACAGTCAATCTTAATTACTTACAAAGCGAAATATTTAATTCAAATCGGAACAGAAGTACTTGAAATTTTAAGAACATTAACTCTTAACAGTTAAACGAAAAAAAAGCAGTTTATTTTATGTTAATTTACATGATGTCAAAAAGTAGCAGTGTTAACCGACTTCTGTTGCTGACCGTATCTTGCGATTTACCGAAGCACATTGTGTATTTTGTTTCGTCTATGCATGCTATGCTTGAGCATTAATATACTAAGCAGCCTTACAATTACGATTCTTATTGTTTCTGTGTCGATTCGACTCAAATGTACGACTAAAATATAGTCATAATTAGTTATAGTCATAATTGTTAGTTTCAAGTCACTCCTTACCTGAACGAGATCTCTAGATTCTCTCCTCCCCAGACGTCCATCCTCATGTCGTACTTCCCGAGCTTGGTGAAGTACTTGCGGTCCATGCTGAACAGTCCACCCGCAATCATGGGAGTCCGGATGACCTGGGTCGGGTCGCTGAGGCGGGCGCTACGCTCGGCGTGAGCTAGGTATTCCCACTGAAATGACGGAGAGGATTGGATTTAATAATAATACTAGCTGCGCCCCGCGGTGTTACTCGCGGTTTATGAGAGGCTCATCCGACGGAAAAACTACATTTATCGGGATATAAAGTAGCCTATGTGTTAATCCAGGGTGTCAGCTACTTCCACACCATATTTCATCAAAATCGGTTGAGCCGTTTGAGTTTGAAAGAAGTAACAAATATATTTGAATTCCTTGCTCATCCCACGGGAACACTACACTTTTTCCGCATAAAAAGTAGCCTATGTGTTAATACGAGTCCAGGCTATCTACATACCAAATTTCATCCAAATCGCTCTAGCCGTTTGAGCGTGAAGAAGTAACAAACATACACACACACACTCACAAACTTTCGCCTTTATAATATTATATTAGTGTGATATTATATTATTATATATATAGTGTGAAGTGTGATTAGTGTGATAGTGTGATCGTCTCTTGTGAAGACTGAGAAACAGGTATGGTATGAAGAGATATTTGGCCCTAATTGTTACTGTTTTGTTCTTGTGTGTGAGTAAATCCTTCTACACGGCTACAAAGGCTGTCAAGATTTTGCCTGCATGAAGACAGTAACAGATGCGTCACAGTGTCACATCTGTCTAATGATAGGCGCTTTGTTCATTTCAGGAGAAAAACTAAATATGTGTATTCTGAAGACTTTAATATTCTAAAGCGTATTTTGGGTATAAATTACCTCACACCTAAAACATTAACCGCATCCTCAAACACAATTAGAAATTATACCTAAAAACGAATCTGTCCACATATCCGGCACTTCACCTTCTAAAGTCAACTAGTTAGCAACAGTAAAACAACAACAACAACAACAACAACAACAACAACAGACAGCAACAGTTGGTCAGTGAGCGGTTACCTTGAACACCAGGTTCCAATCGAAGCCGCCACGCAAGTCCGCCGACGCACCGATGTACTGGAATGTGTCCATGCTGATCACATCTATGACTGGACACACCACGCGCGTTGGGTCCTGTGGATAAAAGAAAATTTTGAGTTATTTTTATGGAAAATATTTAATTGCTGCATCCTGCAAATGATAGGAATGAAAGGCAACATAATCTATGTAATCAAAATGAAATGCTGTACGCATAACTTGAGAACGGCTGGACCGATTTGGCAAATTTTTGTTTTAATTGTTCGTAATAGTCCGAATCAGGTTTTTACGAAAATAAAAAATTAAGTTCCTCTGAAAATCTTTAAATTCGGGAATATCTGAACGTCTTTTTTTGTATGAATTATTGAAATTTGGCCAGCACAGCGCCTGCCGGGGTCACCTAGATAAACATTATAAATGAATTCACTTTCCGTTTTTTTTATGAATGGCAAGTTGGAGATATTGTCGGCTCCTTAACCAGGCTGTCCTGTCGATGCCTTATAAATAAGGCCTCCAGCCAGGGCATCACACTTATAAACTGAGCGACTACACACTAAGGGCGACTACCCCTATGGGGTACGGACTTCAGCTTAGGGCATCGCTGGTGTAGGGCAGCAAGGAACAGCACCCTAATTGGGTAACACACTATTGATCGGAATTTGAATCATTTTGAAACAAATTGCTAATCCATTGCTTCATACGTTCGAAAAATTTGTCTGCTCGACAACGTAAATAACGCAATGAATGTTGTTGAACTTTCAAAATGAAACCAACTCCGATTGATAATGTGTTACGCAATTAGGGTGCTGGCTGATCAATTTTCGTGCGCGTACTCCGGAATTAAATACTCCGGGTTTGTCCTTAAATCATGGTATTGCTACTAATGTTCAAATCATCGTATGCATCGTAGTGCATGGATGCACTATACGATGGTTTTTTTTTTCTAAGTAGGTAATGATCATGTCATGGCTGATTTCATAATATTGTTTCTTTAGGCCAAAGGTATTTAGGGACTGGGCATTTAACGTCAAAATGATTCTACTATTATTATCATCAAATAGAATCCCATCTATCCATCCTCATGTAATAAGTAGTAATTTATTACAATTTAGTTAAGGCCCACGACCACATTCGTCGACATTTCGACTATGATTTTTGCGTTAAATAGCCAACTTTGGCGTTCTTATTCCGAGAAACTGAAATACTTCGACAATTTTGACTTATTGAGTGATGGAAAATATAGCGCCCTCGCTTTTCGCAATTTTTTCTTAAATAAAGCCAAAATTCCGAAGCAAGTTTTTCATAAAATGCACGATAGCATTTTTTTGAGCTCGTGGATTGAACTATTTCCATAAGAAAATGAAATGAAAAATATGTAATAATATCTCTTAGATAATGGTTTAGTCTACAGGCGGCCTAAGAATTTTAAATTATGTATGGAATATCTATAAAAAATCCCATTTAAAACCATAAAACTACTAAAAACGCTTGGAATTAACTGTAAATTTCTCCTTACTATATTAATGCGTAAAAGATAAACGAATAAATGTTAGTACAGTGGGCTGCATCAATTGGGTACCTACCCCAGTTGTATCAAAATTTTAATACAACTGGGGTACCCAATTGATGCAGCCCACACATAAGAAATTAGGTACAATTTCATAATTAAAACAAAAAAAAGTACAAGACTCAAAATAAGCGTAACTACAACTGACAATTGCTACACAGTGCAATGCGTCGTCGCCATGCTTCAATTGCCTATCTTTCAAAACGCAATTTTGTGATAGGACTCTTAATAAATTCTCCTGCTATTTTAGCAAAGCTCTATTGACGCAATTGCCAATAACTGTGTTGCCAGGAAATCGTAAATTATAGCTAAAATATTGTAATGGTCAATTTAACTTCGGCGTTGTCGTATTAATTTCGTAAGCGCAAAACATACAAATTTATCTTAAATGTTTCAAAATATGTACTTAATGCTAAATGATATATCGGTAAGTGCTTTAATATGAATACTGTTGCCATTTATTCTTATCACAGAAACTGTGCCGCACTGAAATGCGACAAACTGTGTGCGGCATTAATGATGTTACGAAAATATGGTTACTATCATATTTTTCGAGGCGGAAGAAACGACCGTAAACCAATGTATGTTACTGACCTTGTAAACATATATGAGTACAGTTGTGGCTTTACCTATGTCCAAAGGTGAACACTTTCAAAAGGCAAGCCAGTTCGAATTTTTTTGTTACCTAAAGATTCAGAGCTATAAGTTTTTAGCAATTTGAAACCGTAAAGGTTATGACTAAACCATTAGAGGGCACTTCAATTTCAGAGTAATAAATTCCATTATGACTACATGCAAGTTCTAACCACAAATCGAAATTGTTTACTGAAAGTGTGGTCATACTGAGTACTTGTGTGGTTTTATGAAGTAACACTCCGTCTATAATACAAACATTTTATTACCTGAGTATAAAGAATATGACTAAGTACCTACTACATACAAATAGGGATCTTTACATTAATTTCACTAACACTAGGCGACACCTGAATGAATGAAGCACGCTGTTGGATTTCCAACTTTCGGCGCTAAATCGAGGGTTATAAATCCAACAACAGTCAGGGAACAGTCTTATAGCCTTATTGTTACGCATAACATACAATCACAATCCCTTTCTCAATCCTAATCCCAAAAGATCCTCGACTAGTTAATTGACAGACTGACGGAAAAATCACAGTTTTAACTGAAGGAAGAATCACAAGATTCCCTCCTCCACTACCCAACTCCTCTCCACATTTATTATGTCCACAACCAAAGCCAGCGTCTGAGTTTCGTCTGCCTTCAAAGCAAGAGTGTACAGGTATCTTCTGGGCACGCTCGTTCCTTCATAGACCTCATCCATAGCTCTCTATCAGGCGTGATCGAGGTCCCAGTCAATAATAAAAAAAAACCCTTAGAGGAGGGATGAACGAAGAAGTGATAGTGTGAAACTTCGTCTAAAGTCTGTACGGTCTGTTTCAAAAATATCTGATGAAAATGTAAACAAACCTAATCCAGGTTAAATTCTTTCGTAATCAGTCATTAAAGGAAATTAGGAATACATTCATCTGTAACATCAGAAGAAGGTTCAGAGGTGTCAGAAGGTATCTCACTACTTTTTCCAACAATAATAATTATTAATTGAATAACATTATTAAATTGTGAGGGGCTTGTGGCGAAGTAATAACAGCCGCACGGATCGATCGATCAGGTTAAGCTACGCTTGTCGCGGTTGTTCCGAGAATGTGTGACCATCTTTACATACCAAAACCCCTCCGTGCTTCGGAAAGCACGGTTCCGGCTGTTATTCGTGGATCTTTGACAGTCGTTACGGGTCGTCAGAAGCCCGAAAGCCTGACAACTAGTCTTACCAAGGGGTATCGTATTACCCAGTTACTGGGTTGTGGAGGTCAGATAGGCAGTCGCTCTATGTAAAATACTGGTATTCAGCAGCATCCGGTTAGACCACCGTCCCATACCCCCGACCGACCCCAACATAGTTGGAAAAAGGCTACGCAGATGAAGTGAACATTATTAAATTGTAATTGAAGAATCATCGATGAATATGGAGGTTATGAAACAATTCAACTTCAATTGTCAATTTTATATAAAATTACTTTAAATTGATTTAAAACTAAAATTTCGGTTTGTATTCAAATAATCAAATCAAACCACTCAATTTGTAAATGTCACTACAAATTGACACCCACTAGTATTTTAGTATATTTTCTGATCATTTTCATCAATATTTCTGGAACAAGGTATGTAGGTATAGGCGACCAGTCACCGACAAAAGCTAGCTGTTACAGACATGATGTAACCCACGAATATTCTAAATCATTATATCACCCTGACCAATATACGTGCGGTTGTACACTTTCAGGCCGTTCATTGATTATAGTTTAAGGCCGAGTTGTAACATTCACTTTTAACTGAAGATGATTCTAATAGTTGGATGTGTAGCTATATAGGTTAGCCAATGTACGAGAAGGTTTTTTTTTTGCAATAAGTATCGTAACATGACACCACATTATACCTTTTTTCCTTGAAGGGTAAGGGCAGAGGTGTATAACAGACCAAGAAAGGAGAGAAGAGGGGAGAGAGAGAGAGAGAGGAGGAGAGAGGAGGAGAGAGGTGTATCAGGTTATACCAAACTGTCTTTCTCCAAATGATTTTAAACCTTAAAATGTTTTAGGTTAAGTTCAACATCGAATGAGAAAATTTGACAGTTTATAGTAACTTGACCTGCTGCTGTATCTACCTACCTATATAGTACAACCACATTTCATCAGTTATGTAAGTCCCATGAAATAGGGGGCGAGCCTATTGCCATCAACCGGGCACAAATCCAGACTCCCGCCGGGGTCGCGGGTTGTTCGAAAGAGATACCGTGGCCCTGGCAAAGGCAACTGAAGGAACACGGGTGGGCTTTAGTCAGTAAAAGTCTGACACACCCTCCCGCTCCGCCCAGAGCGGGAGAAGTGATACGATGATTTCCCATCCACAAAAAAAAAATAGACCAACGAAGGAGTTGATTTTAGAAAGTCACTAGGTACTTACTACGAATTTATACAATTAAAAAAAAACAGATGACGAGTCTAAGTCGTACAAACAATACATAAAAGAAACAACAAACTGAAGCCTTAAAACTTACAGAAAGTCTAGTTTAGAGAAAGAAGCCTTCAACCCTTCTGAAACTAAGGTAAGTAAAATCAACCTCGTAAATGCTTTATCACTTTTGACAACAATCCCCAGTTAATTGAAACTTCATTAAGGTTGAAACTATCTAACTGTCACATAGACAAATTAATTGACCTTGTCGTTTTATGGCGTACAGATAACAGCACATCAGGTTATACTAAACTGTCAAATTTCTCCAAATGAGTTTAAACCTTAAAATGTTAACGGTTAAGTTCAAAATCGAATGAGAAAATTTGACAGTTTGTAGTAAATTGAATTGCTGCTGTGTGTACTATTGTACACACAGCAGCAATTCAATTTAATCTCTCTCCAAGCTCTCCAAGTGACATTCAACCTCAAACTTTTATAGAAACAGGAAAGTGTGCCTGAACTCCTACAAATGATAAAGCCTCCTTCTTACCATTCCCCAAACTGCGTATATACTCGTACATTGAAATCAACTCTCATTAATTTCATCTACAGAAAGTTTGTTGTGACATAACTTTTGACGTCGCGCGTCGCTGCCGGCGTCGGCACGGTAACACGGCTAAGGGCCGTGCCTTAACTGGCAAAGTCTTTTATTCTTTTATTTCAATGCCAAGTGTACTGCCAAGGTTCCGTAGTACACTTGAAGTTATTATGTAAAGTAACCTGACGAATGTCTGGTATGAATTGTGTACCTACAGATGTACAGTCAACTAAAGATCAAAAAGCAGAACAAAAGAAGGAAGGGTATACTAACATATTTGTATGTGAATTGCTTCACGTTAAATTTTGTTACAATATACAATTTTGTGTTGAAGTGTTACAATGTAGGAGTATTGCAAAAACAAAGTAATATATGTGTACTAGCTGCGCCCCGCGGTTTCACCCGCGTAGACCGGGATAAAAAGTAGCGGTATGAAAAATAGATGTTAGCCGATTCTCAGACCTACTCAATATGCTCACAAAATTTCATGAGAATCGGTCAAGCCGTTTCGGAGGAGTACGGGAACGAACATTGTGACACGAGAATTTTATATATAAGACTAGCTGCGCCCCGCGGTTTCACCCGCGTAGACCGGGATAAAAAATAGATGTTAGCTGATTCTCAGACCTACAATATGCTCACAAAATTTCATGAGAATCGGTCAAGCCGTTTTGGAGGAGTACCGGAACGAACATTGTGACACGAGAATTTTATATATCAGATATATAATTGAACATGAAGCAATTCACATACAAATATGTTAGTATACCCTGTCTCGATATCTCTTTTGTTGATTGTACCTACATGGGAAGCATTATAAAATGTTGGTTGGTAGAATTATGCCCTATTTCACGATGTCCGAATAGCCACTACTTACCCAATAAATTCAAAATCAATCTGCCTAGCCTTTTCCCAACTATGTTGGGGTCAGCTTCCAGTCTAACCGGATGCAGCTGAATACCAGTATTTTACATGGAGCGACTGCCTATCTGACCTCCACACCCCAGTAACTGGGTAATACGATAACCCTTGGTAAGACTGGTTGTCAGACTTTCGGGCTTCTGACGACCCGTAACGACTGTTAAAGATCCACGAATGTCAGCCGGGACCAACGGCTTAACGTGCTTTTCGACGCACGGAGGAGTCTCGGTATGTAAAGATCCACAAGACCCATCCACCGAATAAATTCAAAAATGGAACAGAATTTGTATGAAATTATCTGCCAAGTAAGTTAATAGGAACATAATGGTAGGTGGTGAAACAGGCCCTTATAGCCGGGTACAGATTGGTGAAACGTAACTTGAAATGTAACACATGTTGAAACAAATTCGCCTAGATGTTGTGTTACATTTCATGTTGCATTACACAAATTAGGACGGCTAATTTGTGTTACATTTCATGTTACATTACACAAATAAGGAAGTAAAATTATTATACAATGACAGTAGTCTAATTATGACATCTAATTACAATAACAATAGACTTAATTTTGCCGGTTTAACTATGTGTATCGCAGCTATGTTGTAAATACTTCGCATAACACGCATAACATTTCCACATCAAAGGAGTATGGAGAATACAATGAATGTTTTGGTAAACCAGGGTACTTGCAGCGCAATTGTGATTTAAAAATTGTGACGCAAATATGATGCTGGTTTACCTGCAATGGACAATAACAACAACTAGCTGCGCCTTGCGGTTTCACCCGCGTAGATTGGGATAAAAAGTAGCCTATGTTAATCCAGGGTATAAGCTATCTACATACCGAATTTCATCCAAATCGGTCCAGCCGTTTGAGCGTGAAGAAGTAACAAACATACAAACACAAACACACACACACACATACTCACAAACTTTCGCCTTTATAATATTAGTGTGAAGTGTGATGTGATAATCTCTTTCAAAATATTGACATCTTCGCTTTTCTAACTAGTAAAAGAGACCTTGTTCGCGGAACTAGACTGTAACTATCTTGATAATTTCTTGTTTTTATTTTTATTTGTATGCCTGTTTGAGGTGTATCCACTGGTCCGCGCAACGCACGCACGGCACGCAACGTATTTCGGTTTGCTTTGTATGAATTCATATAACCCGCGTATTCGCGCGTATTGCGTAGCGTACTGCGTCCACTACCGATACCGTCCGCATTTTCAATTCTTCATACAAACAAACCAAAATCCGTTGCGTGTCGTGCGTGCGTTGCAGCCGGCGGCGGCGGCGGCGCGGACCAATGGACGTCAGCTTTATTGTACCTATCATATTGTAAACCTCTTTATCTGTTCTGTGTTGTAAGCGCACTTTGCATTAGTTTATAACTTGTCTTTATAATGTGGAAAATGTCGTGGGTTATTATGGTATTTATATATGGTCATTTAACCGACTTTCGCTCGGACGTAAAAATATCGTGGCGGGATTTTATCAATTTGCATAGCCTTTTCGCAACTATGTTGGAGTCGGCTTCCAGTCTAATCGAATACAGCTGAATACCAGTATTTTACATGGAGCGACTGCCTATCCTGACCTAAGACTGATTGTCAGACTTACGGACTTCTGACGACCCGTAACGACTGTGAAAGATCCACGAATGACAGCCGGGACCAACGGCGTAATGTGCTTTCCGAGGCACGGAGAGGGTCTCGGTATGTAAAGATGGCCATCCACGTACCAACCACGGCAAGCGTAGCTTAACCTAATTGATCGACCCGTGCGGCTGTTACTAGATAATTAGCCACGAGCCCGTAATTTCAGTATTTCCTTCTTTTCTAGCCATATCGTCTTTCAAACAATCCATCAATCTTTTCTTTCAATGCCTAAATGTGTTCACGTATGATATAAGCAACCCATAGATAAAAGAAAGATTTTTTTTTTATATTTCTATGATATAACCTAAAGCTGCCTAGGTTACAAAGCACAGCTATGTTAAAAGAAATACTCAAGTAATGACAATACAATGCACTAATTGCTAAACTCCTGCAAATTCCACAGCAATCTTCTCAGTAATTTCACAAGATGTTACATGAAAATTAATCACAAAGAGGAAAGTTATTACAATATATTAACGAGTAGGCCGTAAAAGATGGCGTAAGGTTTCATTCCAGACAGTATCCATTTATGAAGTAGTTGTCTAAAGTGAAGGTACGTTGCTAATCCGTGCGATGTGCTAAGTATGGCGATTGGCGACTGAATATTAGCGTTGTGTCAGTGGTCCGTATTGAAATGTCTGTTTGTAATGTCAAAATAACAGCTTGTTACTAAATGCAAATGAAAATATATACGGTACTCATAATAAAATAACAGTTTTTAATTTTTTTGTCTGTCTGTCTATTTGTTACGGCTAATCTCCGAAACAGCTGAACCGCTATTGACGAGATTTTCACTGGCAGGTAGCTGATATTATAAGGAGTAACTTAGGCTTTTATTTTAGAAAAATAATAAGGGTTCCGCGTAAAACAAATAAAACCCACGATATTGTGAACAAAAAGTCTAATTTGAAAAATTATTTTGCATGTGGTAGCCCAACTCTCGAGGATGGTTATAGGTTATTTAACAGCACGCTAGGACCATTAGGAGCTGAGTAAAAAAAGTTTGAAAGAACGCTAAGCGAAAACGAAGTAATAGCGCGGGCAACGATGCAACGCGGCGGCGGCGGGTCGGGGGACGAGGGAGTTTTATTAAAATATGACGACTTCGAACGAACGAAGTCGCGGGGCACAGCTAATCGAATATAAAATTTACATACAACTTCTGCTCCGTTTAAAAAAAAACTGGTAGATATAGGAGAAAAGTTCTTAGATAAGGGAGAGGAAGGCGTTTGTCCTGCAGTGGGTAGGACAGGCTGGATAAATAGATGGTGCTGATACTGACGCTGCTGTAGCGAACACTTTTGGTTACTTTTGCATTAAAACTTAATTGTTTAATCTAAAATTATCTAGGTCAATATCAAAGTGGAGCAAAACCACATTCATTACTTTTAGGACTGAATAAACTAAACTTTTGTTGAGAGTTTTTAAACTCCCAGATTAAAAGTAAAGTGTGTCTCAATAATATAGTGAACTATTTAAATTTTGTGTAATTTTATAAAAAATTAAAAAAAAAAAAATCTCTAAAATTAAAAAAATTAAGAGTTGCCACTTGCACGAATAATCGTGCAAGTGGCAACTCTAAAATTTTACAGCCTATTTATTTTATTTTACCTATGATTGTTTCGATTATTAAAAATAGAGCGTTATCATTGTGAAAACCCATTTCAAATATGAGGACCTGAGACCGCTCGCATTCGTTACAGGAACATGACAACGGAGTGGCTTCAACTGGACGGCATGGATTTGGACGATATGTGGTTTCAGCAGGACGGCACCACCCTGCCACATCATGCGTGAAACAATCGATTTATTGCAGCAACGATTTCCAGACCAAATCATCTCACGAAAATCTGATGTCAACTGACCACAAAGATCACGATTTAACGCCGTGCGATTTATTTCTTTGGGGTTTTGTAAAATATCGGGTTTGTGCGAATAAACCAGAAACAATTCCAGAGCTCAGGACCGAGATCCAACGCGTCATCGGTGAGATACAGCAACACATTTTAAAAAAAGTCATCGAAAACGGGGCCATTTGCTTAAAATAGAATTTATTATTTTGTTTTTTATATTTATTTTCTCAGGTTGATAGAACCTGGTATTTTTAAAATCTCACGGGTGTTAACCAAGGTGAGATTTTAAGTTTGAGTAGATGGATTAGGTACTTTATACTGCATTGAAATTATTGTCTAAATCTAACTGTAGAAATTTCCGGACTATACGACATGTGTTTAATATAGCTGCTTTCTGAAGTGTGAGGTAAGTATATTTGGAAAGGTTTATTGCATTTAAGCTGTTAAATAACTGTTTTGGGATAATAATTATGTTTTTATTATTGTTTTGATAATTAGAATTATTCAATAATGTGTGATATTTGTTTGATAATTTATTATATAATCAGCAAGTTTGTATCAAGATAATATTTGTTCGCCGATGAAGACTAAACACAGCGTTATTTAATAATTACCACATCTGTACCTACCTATGTTCAACAAATAAAAAATATTTGTATTTTGAACCTCATACAATTTATAAGCAAATAATTAAACATAGACACTGGCCGTAAAATTATTTCTCTAACTCATTGCGATGGAAGTCAAAATAAATCACTCAACTAAATCAAAATGGCGGTGCGTTACTAATACGACTAGTTGCGTAGGCGCAGGCATGCAAGCACAGAGTAGCCTACTGAGCCGGGAGCGACCGAGGGTGAAGGGATCCCGATGATCTGTTGCACAACATGGTATACTATCTTCCGTTCACCACGCTTGAGCAATTGGGGCGACACAAGATGAAAGAGGTAGCGGATTGAAACAAGCTTTGATAAAAAAAAAAATACAAAAAAACAAAAATACTTCCAAACAATAACACTACAAATTGAAAAATAACTTTTATTTCGGAAGTCGACGTCTTCGGTTTTGTATTTTCGTTTTTTGCCACCGACTTTCGAAATTAAAGTTAAGTATTTTTCACTTCGTAGTGTTTTTTTTTTTTTTGTTAAAAGTTTTTATTTTTCACTTTTTAGTTGTGGTAATACATCATGGTGGTGTAGTAACACCACACAAATTTGAATACCGCTACCAGCAAAATAAACGAGAACATCATCGACATAAAAAGTAGGAAAAAATACGTATTATTGAAGCTAACTCAAAAACCACCCAAGCAAAGTTACTAGTAGGATTTAGCCGACCTCGGACGCTATTATTAAGTACCTCGACAGTTTCTTGTTTAATAATTACCTTGGAAGTTTACTAATTTGTGTTTGCTAAACTGCTTTGAACTCTTTAAATTTTTGAGCATTGAATTCTACATTATGATTATGACGTTTCTAATTTTGGAGCGTCATTCTAATGATCTGTTAGGGTTTCCTTTATACTCTTTTTTTCTCTATACAGGGTGATCAAATAACCTTCACGAAGCTGTCATCTACGCAATCTGTTCATCTAACTAAGTAACTTTGTGCAAAAATAATTGCTGGGAACCGACTTTTACCTTTTCGTATAAAAATTCGCTTATGGGTAAAAACAGTGTACAGGGATCGTGGGAGTACTTAAATTACCTATAACATTTAAATCTTATTTCCGTAAAGAACGTCAAAAAGTTCAATACCTCAGTAACCAGACTAGGTTCCCAGGTATGATCCAGTACAAAAAATTGATCACAAATGACAGTAAGAACAAGTGACTCTCGGCTTCATTAAGAGTATTTTTACATCCGTTATTGTTCTCGAGAGCCACCCACTAATTAGCTAAAAAGTTCCTGTTCTTGAATCGGCAATCGAAACTGAACTCCAACCCATGACTTGGACCACACAACCACTGCATCGGTATCTGTAACATTACGTGAAGCAACTTACTTTCCAACGTTACACATTTTGCAACGGCCGCCATGTTTGTTTTATCTTATTACCGACACTTCTCGATAGAATTGTGTGATTAATGATTCCAGTAGCCATTTGTTTTAAAAAGCCATGACAAATGATGGCGTGTAGGCACACGCCATCATTTGTCATGGCTTTAGAGAGCATATAGGGATATGGTCTCGTTTTGGGGAAAGTAAAGTGATTGTTATTATTTTGTCTATGACAGAAAGTGTTGTTGTAGAGAAAAAAGTTAATGTTTGTTGGTGCTGTCTCAAATTGAAATAAACTTTTTGTTTTTTTTTTTTACATGTTAATATTGTTTCCTTTTGAGATACCTATGTACTCAGATTATAGAAGAAAGGCAGATAGACCGCGCGGAACACTGAAAGTGAAGCCAAAAAAGCAAATACAAATTCAAAAACGAATTTAATCTCGAGTCAGTGTAACTGTTCTGAGACAATTTTTTTTTTTTTTTCTGAGACAATAAATGATTTATTGTCTCAGAAAAATGCAGAGAACAGTTATACATATGTACATTTGACTCGAGATTGAATTCGTTTTTGAATTTGTATTTGCTTTTTTGGCGTCACTCTCAGTGTTCCGCACGGTCTATCTGCCTTTCTTCTATAATCTGAGCCTATGTATGTATCTTTTCCGTCAATGGGCCTCTGAGAGCAGTCAGCTGTGGTGGCCCAGTGATACCGATCGCGACTTATGAACCCTGACAGATGCTTTACTTCATATGAATTACTACATCACCAATGCTCTCAAAACAGTGAAGGAAAACATTGTGAAGAAACCAGCATGTCCTAGAACCCAAAAAAATCGAAAACATCATGTGCCATTTACCAACCCGCACTGGGTCCGCGTGGTGGATTACAGCCCGCTCCCTCTCACACAGAGGAGGGCTGAGTCCCAGCAGTAGGAACATTATAGACTGATTATGGGCCTCTTAAACTAAGAACCTATCTATTCTTTCTTAAAGCCACCGTCGAGTCGTGACGTACGACACATCAATCAAACGACCAAGCTCAGGTTACGTCAAATCACAACGAGTTTAGATTGGCTAGCATTGCGTCAGAAGACGTCACGATTGAAGTCACGACACGACACAACACAGTAATGTGAATCCGTCTTTAGTCTTTTAATTGTCCTAAGTATTTGTCATTCGACGTTCGGTGATCTAATAATCTGTTCCTTCAAACCAAAAAATCATCGAATCATTATCGGAATAAAAAAGCGAAATTCATTTGATTGCAAGATGCCACAAAAACTTGATTATTAAGACAACGAACAAGATTGCAAACGATTCATAGTCTTACATTTGTAATACTTAACGCTTTGAGGGACTCTATACGGCTATATCAAAATATCAATCTGCCTAGCCTTTTCCCAACTATGTTGGGGTCGGCTTCCAGTCTAACCGGATGCAGCTGAATACCATTATTTTACATGGAGCGACTGCCTATCTGACCTCCACAACCCATTAACTGGGTAATACGATACCCCTTGGTAAGACTGATTGTCAGACTTTCGGGCTTCTGACGACCCGTAACGACTGTCAAAGATCCACGAATGACAGCCGGGACCAACGGCTTAACGTGCTTTCCGAGGCACGGAGGAGTCTCGGTATGTAAAGATGGTCACCCATCCACGGACCAACCCCGGCAAGCGTAGCTTAACCTGATGGATCGACCCATGCGGCTGTTATTACTTAGCCACGAGCTCCTCTATATATATATATATATACGGCTATATCAGTAATAACAATAAAACTTTATTGTGTCTCGTTCACTGTCTTGCAACGTGTTGACTATCACGATCATTGCTTTATGTTCAAATCTTAGGCGAGGACGCTGGCACCCTAAACACAAGTTAAATTTTACTTTGGGTGCCAGAGTTAACACTCTTTTCCATTGTTGAAACGTTGCATAGTTTTAAGATAAGTGTTAGTGTACAACTGAAGTTAATAAAATTATTATTATTATTATTATTTTTTTTAATGACGATCATTTTAGAAATGCATTCTACAACGTTCTAACTTGTAACCGATTCCATAGTCCTGCACCTACATAATTTTATAACAGTATATATCAGATACTGGTTCTCGTGGTTCTCGTGGTGGTGGTTCTCGTGGCTAAGTAATAACAGCCACGCTACGCTACCCTTGCAGCTACGCTTGCCGGGGTTGGTCAGTGTATGGGTGACCATCTTTACATACCGAGACTCCTCCATACTTCGGAAAGCACGATAAGCCGCCGGCTGTCATTCGTGGATCTTTGACAGTCGTTACGGGTCGTCAGAAGCCCGAAAGTCTGACCAAGTCTTACCAAGGGGTATTGTATTACCCAGTAACTGGGTTGTGGAGGTCAGATAGGCTGTCGCTCCATGTAAAATAGTGGTATTCAGCTGCATCCGGTTAGACTGGAAGCCGACCCCAACATAGTTGGGAACAGGCTAGGCAGATTGATATATCAGATTCTGTTATTCTCGTTGGTCTAGTGGTCGCAAGCGCTACTGCTGAGCATGAAGTCCTGGATTCGATTCCCAGGTCGGGCAAAGTGTTATTGGTTTTATCCATCTGGACTTTCTCAGTAGCAGCCCGGAGCCTGGAGCCCGGTTGATGGCAATAGGCTCGCCCCCTATTACATGGGATTGTTACTAACAAAATGTGGGTGTATAGGTGCATAACTAATCAATCTGCCTAACCTTTTCCCAACTATGTTGGGGTTGGCTTCCAGTCTAACCGGATGCAGCTGAATGTATACCAGTACTTTACATGGAGCGACTGCCTATCTGACCTCCAAAACCCAGTAACTGGATAATACGATACCCGTTGGTAAGACTGGTTGTCTGATGACCCGTAACGACTGTCAAAGATCCACGAATGACAGCCGGGACCAACGGCTTAACGTGCTTTCCGAGGCACGGAGGAGTCTCGGTATGTAAAGATGGTCACCCATCCACTGACTAACCCCAGCAAGCGTAGTTCTCTGCATAACCCTTCGGGGAAATAAGACATGTTATTATGTTATCCATCAATACATAAGTAATAGCTAACCTAACCATCGCGATCATTGATGACCATTTTAGAACAGTATTAGCATCGTTTTAGCAAAACCGCTATCATGTTACGACATGCCTGTAATTCACATTCACTTGAGATGTCCAATAGCCCCCCAATAAGCTATACGATATAGCCTCATTACTCTCTAATAGCTCCGTTATAGCCTTATAGCCTAGTCTTGCTCGGTTTAGTGTTACCTGATAGACGTGATATGCAGTATTCTATACGTTCAATTCAATTACTAACGTTACAGTTGTACGATAACCGCAGCTGTTATTGGTAATAAGTTGTAACCGCATAAATGTTATTAATTTGATTAAAATAAATGCAAAATAATAATTATTCAATTTATACATATTATAAATTGAAGTAGCTTTTCGTGTCTGTCTGAGTGACCGCGTTGTCCAGAAGAACAACAAAACAACACAACATCAAAATCAAAATCAAAACAAAAGAACATCAAAATCTTGTGCTCAGTTTAGTAAAACTGCGCAACGGATTTTGATATTAGAGAATTTATTCTAGAAGGGATGTGTGATTGTGATATGTGCAGATTTTGATTGAACAACCACACCTGTGTTATTAAGAAGGTTCAGGCAGAGCTGTATATAGTAGGCACACCCGCATTTCGCTACTATACCTACGAGCCTAAATTGCCATTAGGTAATTAATTCATTGTTTTAATTGGCATAGCAAGACGAGATCTCTGGTGGGTGCTGCTTAAACCCCCTGAAAGTTTTTT
Organism: Cosmia pyralina; assembly: GCA_946251885.1. NCBI lineage: Eukaryota > Metazoa > Arthropoda > Insecta > Lepidoptera > Noctuidae > Cosmia > Cosmia pyralina. Next base: position 24,329,609 of record OX276346.1, read on the forward strand.
CGAGCCATCTGAGAGCCTTCCCCCTAGGCACGCATTACCGTGGCTGACTTGGAAATCCCTAAATAGACTACGAATCCAAATCGGCCGTAGCAAAGAGAATCTGCACCGATGGGTGTTTATGAACGACTCGGACCTCAAGTGTATATTATGCGGCGTCTCTCCGTAGACAATGGCCCACCTTCCATCTTGCGCCCTATCTGTCACCTGTGCACTCGAGGATCTTATGACTGCGTTATTTGAATTTTCACAGCCTTATTTGTCATTGATACGCTAAGAAGATGATTGAGGACCTCGTGGCTAAGTAATAACAGCCGTACGGGTCGATCCAGTTAAGCTACGCTTGCCGGGGTCGGTCCGTGGATGGGTGACCATCTTTACATACCGAGACTCCTCCGTGCCTCGGAAAGCACGTTAAGCCGTTGGTCCCAGCTGTAATTCGTGGATCTTTGACAGTCGTTACGGGTCGTCAGAAGCCCGAAAGTCTGACAACCAGTCTTACCAAGGGGTATCGTATTACCCAGTCACTGGGTTGTGGAGATCAGATAGCAGCCGCTCCATGTAAAATACTGGTATTCAGTTGCATCCGGTTAGACTGAAAGCCGACCCCAACATAGTTGGGAAAAGGCTACGCAGATTGATTGACGCTAAGAAGATGATTGGCATTATTCGATATCCAGGAATCGAAGTATACCTATTGTTACTGATAGAATTCTGAAGATTTTTACAATAAGATAATAATGGTTAGGAAAATACGAGATTATCTCTTGCTGATAAAGACAGTCTTATGCAAAGGACGTACGATATCTTTTCCTGTGTTGTTGCAAGAGGAAACAGAATCTTTTTGTGCAATGATATCTTCTGTAGAAAAAATCATTAGGCCATGATACTTCTAAAGAGATTAGTTAATAGTTAAATATATTATAATGATCCTATGAATGTAATAATAATAGAATATAACGTTTGTATATAAATATTTAATAATATAATAAAATTCTAGACTTAATGGTTAAATTTTACATTGTTGATAATGTTACAGACACAATATTCTAGTTTTAAGTTATCTTGCCGCGCCCCAACGGGGTCATGTACTTATATTAGTTGTAAGCAAAGCCTGTAACTGTGTACATTGTGTAGTAAATAAATAAAAATGAAGGCTGTAGGGATAATAAAACAATAAAATAAATGAATTAAAATATTAAATAGTATCAATCACTTTTGAATGAAACTGTAAACAACAATAGCTCAAGGTGAAGAGGGCTTTTGAGTCTGAAGTCGTAAGTTCAATCTCCCACTCGTTTGAGTGGAACCGCTATTAACTTTAACCCAATCTTAATTTAATAGGTAGGCTTGTGCATACCTTATAAATTAATTTGCAAGAGCTACTTAGTACAGCTTCATAAATAAGCATAAAAACAGTCCGTTCTCTAAGAGGTCACTTCCACGACAGCGCAATCTCCTCGGAATAACTTCCGGCTAATTAAAAAGGTCAGATATCTCAAGGTCATTATTTTTACCCAGACGTGGCAGCAGACAGCGTCAATGGAAATATTGAACCAACACTTGATTGACGAACACTTGATGTATGAGCCGTTATTTTATTTTAACCTTCGTTGTGAACCTAGCTAGTTGGTAAATTGTTTAATCGGCCCAGAGTTTCATTGAAAGTTTATATAAAAATACTAAGGCCTGCTTGCAACTCTAATTCAATGTGCCTAGCCTTTCCTCAACTATGTTTTGGTCAGCTTCCAGTCTAACCGGATGTAGCTGAATACCAGGATTTTACATGGAGCTGACCTCCGCAACCCAGTTACTAGGTAATACGATACACCTTGGTAAGACTTTCGGGCTTCTGACGACCCGTAACGACTGTCAAAGAGCATGAATGACAGCCGGGACCAACGGTTTAATATGCTTTCGGAGGCATGGAGGAGTCTCGTTATGTAAAGATGGTCACCCATCCATGGACCAACCCTGGCAAGCGTAGCTTGACCTGATGGATTGACCCGTGCGGCTGTAATCACTTAGTCACGAGCACCTGCTTGTTGTCTGTCTGCTTGCAACTACAAATCACTAAATACGATTAGCGTTAAATTAATAAATTCAAGTTTTGTTAAAACATAACCTAAAAATAACAAAAAAACTAAAACTATTCACAAACTAAAACAAGGCATCGAAAAATTCAACCGCATCGCTGTCGACTGGTAAAGTATCCAAGAGACTGGCGGCATTGCCACGTTGTATGGCAATATAAAATGTTATATTATATATCCTATACCTCTGGCCAAGGTAAAAGCCAGCCCTTGGGTCAAAAATAATAGAGTTAAATCATTTAAAACATCGTTCTGTTTCTGACTAATTTGAAGATAATAGAGACAGATTGATGTTTTTAAATATATGTTGAGCGTAAAAGTTTGAAGGCTCCTACACACAGGCGCGACACGCGACGCGACACACAGGCACTGCGTGTTGCGCGACGAGCGATGCCTTTGTGTCGCACGCGATTCGCGTTGCAAATCGCGCCTGTTTTAGGAGCCTTTAAGTGATTTGTAGTGCAAGTTAGTACGAATTCGTAGCTACCTAGACATAAAATTGGAATCGTTTTTGGCCACTCACCTGTCCCGCCCCCGGCGCAAGCCCGGGTGAAATGTCCCGGAACATTTTTTTTGGCGGCGGGCGGCGATTGGATTTGTACATTTTCGAGTTTTTGCATCCCGCCTTATTAATGGATTGGTCAAATACGAGTGGTTAAGATTATAAATTGTACAAAATAATTCATTAAAAGTTGATTAGTATTGCAAAAGTTTACTATACAATTAAGAAACTTTCTGGAAATTATCTTTTATTGTAATTTTATAGTTCTCCAGTAAAACTTAGAAACTTTTAGAAACTGTTTTATGAGAAGAATAATAGGATAATCTTCATGAAACAGTTTCTAACTCAGTTATAATAACTGAGTTAGAAACTGCTTTATGAGAAGATTATCGTAATATTACGTATAACAATAGTAGATATAGTTAATAAATAATAGACCAATAAATATATCGTTCTGTACAGAGAAAACCAATACAATATTATTTTCTGCTGTATAACTAACACACCCTTGTTGCAACTGCTGACCTGGTAGATGCGTAACCATAAAATAAAAGTAAAAACCGACTTCAAAAACCAAAAACGAATAAAATAACTTTCATAAAAAAACTTAACAGCTTCTGAAGTCGGTAGCTACAATTCTTCAATGCACCTTAGCTTGGCACCGACTTCAGAAGATGTTAAGTTTTTTTATTCGTTTTTGAAGTCGGTTTTTACTTTTTTTTAAATTTTCTATTTTTAGTTGATTACATAAGTAAGCCCAAGACGAACGAAAAGAAAAATTATCAAAATCAGGTTTAGAAATGCCGGAGATACAGTACATTTATACATATAACTTCGTACGTAAGAATAATTACATAATGTATTATATACTAAAACCTTCCTGAAAGTATGTAGATCGCGTTAGTGAAAGAATCATCAAAATTGGTTTATTAGTTTTTGAGAAAATCGAGGACAAACAAACATACATACATACGGGTCGAATACAGAACCTGCTTTTTTGAAGTCAGTTAAAAAATAATATTTAACGAATCTCATTTTTCGTAATTTGACGTTATCATACCAAAACATTTTATGAATAATAAATTATTCAATTTTATGACCAACTTTCAGTTTTCTCTTCATAATGAACCAATTTATTGTTTTACGGTAAATGCCAGATTTTTCGGTTTCTTAATTAATACTAGGATGTTGAAAAATTAAAAGCTGCTAAAAGTATTATATTAATCGATCTGCCTAGCCTTTTCTCAGCTATGTTGGGGTCGGCTTCCAGTCTAACCGGATGCAGCTGAATACCAGTATTTTACACAACCCAGTAACTGCTTAATACGATACCCCTTCGTAATACTGGTTGTAAGACTTTCGGCCTTCTGACGACCCGTAACGACTGTCAAAGATCCACGAATGACAGCTAATACCAACGGCTTAATGTGCTTTCCGAAGCAAGGAGAAGTCTTGGTAAGTAAAGATGGTCTCTCATCCACGGAGCAACCTCAGCAAGCGTAGCTTAACCTGGTCGATCTACCTATGCGGCTGTTATTACTTAGCCACTGGCTCCTGTTAAAAAATATATCAGTAGGTATATTAACATCTCAATATATAAAAAGAAAAGTCCTGACTGACTCATCAACGCCCAGTCCAAACCCTTGGACCTATAAAGCTGAAATTTTGCACAGAGGTTCCCTTTATAATGTAGACAAGGAATAAGGAAGCACTTCTGTTCCCGTGGGATATTTTTCGAAATCCACGCGGCCGAAGCCGCGGAAAAAAGCTAGTAGGTACATAATATGTAGCCTTATTCCTTATTTTTTTCTCGATACTTAGCTGACTATTGCTGAAACAATGTCGACTTTCACGCCAAGTATATTATGTATGTATATGAGAAGAAATAAATGCGACCAAGTGCGAGCTGGACTCACACACGAATATTACCGTACATTACTTAACATTGTCCAAGGGGATGGCGAAGTAGACCGAGACATAACGCACCGGATTAACTCAGGATGGATGAAATGGCGACAGGTTACAGGAACAACTTGCGACCCACGGATGCCCCTCAAGTTGAAGGGGAAAATTTACAAGTCCGTGATAAGGCCTGTCGTACTTTATGGATCGAAATGCTGGACAGTGAAGAAGACGGATGAAAAAAAATTGCATACAGCGGAGATGAGAATGTTGAGATGAATGTGTGGAGTGACGAGAATGGATAAAGTGAGAAATGAGTATATAAGAGGAAGTTTGAAAGTGGCGCCAGTGACAGAAAAGTTGAAAGGAAATCGTTTGTCTTGGTATGGGCATGTAATGAGGAGAGACGAAACGCATGTGACTAAAAGAGTGATGAATATACATGTTGATGGATGGAGAGGCAGAGGAAGGCTAAAGAAAAGATGGATGGATTGTGTGAGAAATGATATGAAAGAGAAGGGAGTGAATGATAGCGTGACGGTTGACAGAGAAGAATGGAAGAAGAAAACGTGTTGCGCCGACCCCAAGTAATATGGGATAAGGGCAGGAAGATGATGATTACTTAACACTTTTAACCCCTTTAATTTTTAATTTAATTTTATTTGTATTATTTGTTGTCATTAGCAGCCTATTTAATACACACTGTGAAAATTTCAAGTGTCTTCCTATTAAGGTTCAAAAGCCCTGTGATAGCTCAGTCTATGCATCATACAGTCATCCGACGAGAGCCTGAGCTGCTTACGTAGTTCGCCGAACTTCGTATGCAGCTCGGGCTTCTTCGGACGACTGTATGATGTAGACTGTGGTAATAGGGTGACTCCCAAAAAACTATACTTACATAATCTTATCACCAACAATTCACTAAAGTAAGCTACTGGAAAGGTTACCAGATATCACTTCACAGTGAAATTTTCGCAATAAAATGCCAAACTCATTGCAACTTTTAGGTGCAATAATAATAACTCAGCTACCAGTCATTATTAATTTACTTTTACGCTTTAAAATTAAACTAGTTTTAACGTATTTTACACTTTACGGTCCCGGGAATTTCCAAGCTTTTAATGAAATCCTAGAAATGGGTCAGGAGCTATGAATTTTTTTTATTAAGTATTTCGAAAGTTACTAAAGCCTATACAAAAGAAGATGGTAAGGACATGAATAACAGTCTATTATTATCCCACAGCAGGGCAAACGCCTCTTCTCATTCAGAGAAGGCACGAGCATTGATCACCACGCTTGCTCAGGACGGGTTGGAAATTTCAGATTTATATTAACTACTAGCTGCGCCCCGCGGTTTCACCCGCGTAGACCGGGATAAAAAGTAGCCGATGTGTTAATCCAGGATATAAGCTATCTACATACTAAATTTTATTAAAATTGGTCAAGCCGTTTGCGCGTGAAGAAGTAATAAACATACAAACACACACACACACCCATAAACTTTCGCCTTTATAAGTGATAAGTCCAGTTTTCCTTCACCGATGTCAGGTAATGTTCAAGATAAACTCAGAAAATATTAAAAAAGTCACATTGGTACTTGCCTGGATTTGATCCCACATCCTCGTGCATGAGAGGTGAGGCCTAATTGTACTGGTCCGTTACGACAGTACGAGAATTAATATTACTGAGGCCTTAGTGCGAGTTTTTATACTTACTCGATCACGTTAAAGTGAACGTCAATTTATACTGAAATTGAACAAGCGCCGTCTGGTGACTACAATGGGAATCTCAATTATTCCATACAAATTGACGTAAGGCAACGTTAACGTAAACGCGATCGAGTAAGTATAAAAACTCGCACTAAGACCGCAGGTATCAAATTATTATTATTTGTCATTATTATTAAGATAGAAGATAAAAGCATATTGTCAAGAATACTTCAAAATTAGCCGTAACAGTGCCGAAGATGACTTTCAAATAATACTTTTACAAGCAATCATGTTACAATTTTGACAGTCATTTTATGAAGACCACTCAACAATTTAGATATGACTTAAAAGTTCAGATGTTACGAACTCCTAACATATCTATTCAGTGGAATAATAATATATTTCCACGCCTTCATTCCAATAATATTCAAGTTACAGATAAGTTACTCAATCAGTATTTTTGTTAAATGACTTTCTTATTGCCTGAATATGTGTATGATGTTGCAATGGCTAATAACAAGTCTCGTTTCTATATTATTTAAATATAATTAAATATATTTTATATACCTAATGTATAATGTATAACGTAACTAGTCGTTTTAATATACCAATAATAATTGCATACTATCGATAAAGTATACTACAATCGGTATGCTACTTACGAAATACGTGCGCTATAATGCATGCAATTTATCTACCCACAACTTTTCTCAAACTCAATTATAAATTTCATCTTCCGCAGTAGCTTTACCATCATATAATTTCGAAGCTACGCTCGCTCCAATTTTGAGCACGTTCTTGCATTAAATCTAGTTAAAGTTAAAAGCGTCATATTTTTCTCGGTGGCTGCAACATCCACGAAACACCGTCACGTCCTCGCTGAGCCTTGACATTACATTACCAGTCAAATGCCGTTTGGAACAGGCACATATTTTATTAAGTATCTGTGGTGAATATAGAAATAAGAGTATTATTAATACCATGCGGACGAATTTTATTTATGTAATGTAGCATTTATCTATGGTCCAAAAACCCAATAACCGAAATATTTCTTTAACTTTAATTTTTTATTGAAAATTGAGGCAGAATAATTAAAGACTATAAGGCCGCTTGTACACGCTAAGAAAATTCACCATATCTGCAGCAGACAGGACCAATTCATCGTGTACACGACAAGAACTCTTAATATTTTCTCACTCCTTAATATTTTTTGTCAAAGTCTCACTGAATAGCAGTATGTGAAAAAGTGTAACTATTATAAAAAATATGAAATGTACAAAGAAAAAGGGGGCTACGTCTGCCAACAAACTGCTTTGCAGTTTGGCAGAAGTAATATGTATTTGAAAAAAAATATTTCTGTGAATAAACACTTTTTCATTTTCATTTTCAATTTTGTCGGACCTAGGCACAAAAACTTGTCGTGTCAAAAGTTATGTTTACGTTTAAGTTATGTTGTGTTATGTTATGTTAGTTATGTTTTCATGCTAAAACAGCTAAACAGATTTGGATGAAATTTGGCACATGGGTAAACCATGACCTGGATTAGGACATATTTTTTTATCCTGGTCATACGTTTCCGTGGGATAGTTTCCGACCTCCAAGCGGGAGAAGCCGCGGGCAAAAGGTAGTATTAAAGTAAAAACAAACCTAATAATTTATTACATACGCAACTAAAAAAAAGTTTACTGACCTACTCTTCTTTTCCTTTCGAGTCAAGTATACACACACTCACTTCACTTAAAGCGTAAAATATTGTATCTTTTAGAATGTGTTTACCTACTTACATTTAAGTGAGTATCTCGGCAAAGAGTTCTAAATGCATTAATTGAGTAGGGTAATGGATTTAGTTTTGCTTTTTATGAATTCATGTAAAGATAATAGGGATGATGCCTGGGAAAAAAATAAATTATTATTTAATCCGTCAGTAAAATAATAAAAAAAATTTAGACACGTATTTTTTGCTTTATCATATTAATAAAAAAATGACTTATATAAACCGCATTCAAGTTGGGGAGTGGGGGCTCGCTACGTCATAACTTTAACAAACTACGTATAAAATCTAGCAAGGAGTGACGTCATGCCACTTTTTAACTCAATGTATCGCCGTTATCTTTTGATTACGTAAATAAATAAAAAATACGTGTCCAGTATTTTTTTAATAATTTATAAGACGAACAAAAAAATTTTTTTTTTGTCATCATGACTATTCACACGAGGAGGATTATCATTAGTTTTGTAAGAGTTAAAAGATGTAACTAGTCTTTTGTTTTATAAATTGGCAACTCTATACAGAAGTGTCATGGCGTCCGTACTTGCCCTGTGTAACCTGTGTGTTACAGAATAATTTCTCAAGAAATATACTGTTGTGTCTAAATCGCTAGCTTTTTCATTAAAATATCCATTAATCAGAATACTCTAAAAGTTACAACTAAAGGCTTTTGATGCGACGCGACTCCGGTAGAATTTAAATGAATTTTTCATACAAATTGTTCCACCAGAGACGCGTCGCTCCGTCGCGTCGCGCTTGTCTGCTCCAGCCTTAAAACGCACTAAGCCTGCATAAAGCATTCTATTACTTGTTGTTTGTGAAGAAATTAGGTCACATGTTGAAAAGCATCTTGTAAATAGGACCTAAGTCATATCAAAATGTCGATAGGCACGCATTTTCATGCAAAACATGCATGCGTGACAAAGTGTATTATTATTGCACAAGTGTGTTATTTGTTGCTTATCTGTTTGCATACAGCATCTGTCACTGTGCAAAGTGCAGTGACGAATAACTCGACTATCTCTATTTACATCGGCTCTTTTCCTTTCCCCCACTTTTACGACGTACACAATACCTATCTTGTTAATGTATTATCTATGCTTATTACAAAATAAAGTCGCTTTTCGAGTCTGTTTGTGTGGCCGCGTTCTTCTTCTAAACTGCGCAACGGATTTTGATGCGGTTTTCACTATCATTTAGAGAATTTATTCCGGAAGGTTTATATGTATAATACATTAATATTTAACTTATGTTTAATATAGAAACCTTCATGTTTTGTCAACTCAAGATTTCCCCTACTAAAAAATCGCTCAACGCGCCTAAAGAAGTTTTCACTTCTAAAATACCCAAATTGGTTCAGCCGTTCTGAAATGATGCGCATATCAACGAACAGCATTACATTTTTATTTATACATATAGATAGTAGAAGAAGATAAGGTAGAACATTAAATGTTGCAACAATGTATTAAATAAAGATTGCAATTCAGACAATTACAATATCGTTTGGATGCGCATTGCATAAAGTGGATTACGGCATTTCAACACAGCTTGACATTTTGCTCCGTTTCGAGTTCGATCCGGCACGAACTTAATGGAGAAGCAATCGGCAATTTGCGAGCTCGGATTGGCTATAGAGTTTACTAGAATGTAAATGTGACATTTGAATTATTGGATCTGTTTGTCATCCCACGTAAGAATTTATAATTATGTCACGAGGCTAAATGTATGGTATTTGTGAAACTGTGGTTATTAGTAGAAGGAATCGTAGCGAACGTTCTAGAATGGACTTTATGTGTGCTATTGTTAGATATATTTTGAATAAAAAAATAAAAAAAACTAGTTCTGTTAGCACAGATTTGATTTGATCTGCCTATCAAGAGAGTTAATTCGTTTTAAGGCTAGGTTGTTCGGGCCTGTAGGCCTTTGAAACGCTACCTCCACCTCCACCAAATGTAGCGCGACGTGTTTATTTACGACGCGCTGCCGACGATTTCGCGGAAAATCTATGCTACAGTGTAAAATATTTGCAGTTGATCAACTTAATTAGTTTTTCTTAGGTCGATTTTTTTTCCTTAGATTTACATTTTATGGTGTCTGCGGTGGAGTGAACTAAGATTATTACATAAAATGTCGTTTTGTTTTCACATTATCAGATAACTATACCAACACGATTCGATAACAATAGGTACAATTATTATCAGCCCCATGATATTGCTGAATATCGATGACCATCGCGACACGACAAACAACCACACTACTAATTCGGCGGCAGTTTGAAAAAGTTTGCGCAATTGAAAGAATGCCCGCTACTCTCACCCCGCACTGTCTTCGCCGGTAGATATCGTGCCGATATCGGTATCGGTGTGAGTGGAAATCGGTTATCATGGTATGGGCATGTGATGCGGAGAAATGCAGAAAATGTCGTCTGGAATGTTTTGATTATGAATCTGGATGACTATACGAGTAAGAGAATACCAAAGAAACGATGGATGATCTGTGTGAAAGATGATGTGGCTAGAAAGGTAATGACTATCGAGATGACGACTAATTGAGAAGTATGGAAGATAAAACAAGTTGCATCGACCCCAAAAAAAAATTGGGATAAGGGCAGGAGAATGCTGATAATCGGTATCGGTCGTTGTCTACGACGATATAAGTGACATTAAAACACAATGTAAAAGCGAATTATTCCATTACTTCATTGGGCTGAGTAGGAAACGAATATAGCAGATAGTTACAGATTGAACCTTTAAACGGCTATTTTAGTAAACTTTCATCAAACCAAATAGCTTAATGGTTCGACGACTGCTTTGCAAACCCGTGGTTAAAAAAGTTTAATTCTCAACTGTTATATTTTTTTCGATTCTTTTTTTTATATTTTGTTATATACCTACTGCTATTTGATAGTTCACATAACGTACACAGAAAACATGAAGTTTAGGCCTCTTATACCATCTATATTTATAATGAAAATAAATATTAATGGTTAGCTGACAGTTAATGAGAAATCCCGTGTGTACAATCTACTGTTATATTTTTTAGCGATAGCCGGGTTCGTCAGAAATAATCTGTAAGAATCACTCAGTGTATTCGTGTTATGCCATTAGGTATTACTTTTTGTTTTTTGTTGTTTGTTTATTTATCCACTAAAAACGAAAATCTTCGCAAGCAGTGGGAAATTGCTATTGAAGGCTGCGCGTTTCGACCTCAGGACAGGCTGCTTCGTCGTCGGTTGCTTGCTCCCGCGTCACCAGTCCTAACTCTCTGTGTATTTTGGCTTCTGAGAGAGACCACAAGTACAAACGTACTGTAAAGGAAAGTTTTATAAAATGTGGCTGTTGTTTTAGTATATTGTGTGTCTAACTTGCATCCCCTATAACCCCTTTAGTGACTGAATAAAAATTTTTTTTTAGAATGGGCTAAAAATGGTCGTACTGTTTTGCTTATGCTGCAAACATATTCTTTTGTTTTTAATGTTGACCACTGCTCATGAAGATCAGTAATTATTGACAACTACATATGAAGGAACAATTGCCGTACTTTATTATCAAGGGATGTACCTACTGCTACAGCTATAATTTATCGAATCTACGATTCTAAGACATCAAAATTAATTTAGTGTATTTTTTAACCGGCCCCGCTCATGTCGTATTGCCATCCCTTAGAACTATTAGCCTAAGCAAAAGTGCAAGTATCAATAAAACACAAACACAAAATTTTCACATCCGCCATCTTGAATTTTATTTTGACTTCACTACCGGCTTTGGCTCCCTCGAAAACCATAAAAACGACACCCCATGATCAGTTTTGAGTACAAAAAGTCACAGTATACGATAAAATATCGTGTTCTATACATTCGAAAAATAGCGCTTTGTGAACGTAGCCATGGTTAGGCGGTAACCGTATCACTCAATGCCCATGTTCTAAAGCAAGTTCGTCGATGACGTATCCAATTGTTGGTTTGTAACTTTTAACACTTGTAACTTTTTTTTTTTGTAATGTTAAAAGTTACAAACCAACAATTGGATACGTCATCGACGAACTTGCTTTAGAACATGGGCATTGAGTGATACGGTTACCGCCTAACCATGGCTACGTTCACAAAGCGCTATTTTTCGAATGTATAGAACACGATATTTTATCGTATACTGTGACTTTTTGTACTCAAAACTGATCATGGGGTGTCGTTTTTATGGTTTTCGAGGGAGCCAAAGCCGGTAGTGAAGTCAAAATAAAATTCAAGATGGCGGATGTGAAAATTTTGTGTTTGTGTTTTAAATCATACGTTATAAGGAACTTCATTCCTGACGGTGGTCCCCGACCGCACATTTTTATTTTTTTCTAATTTTCACTGTTGTTGCCAGAGTGAAAGTTGATTATTATTAGTATCCAACCGACAACCGGACACATTGTATTTATATTATGTGTAATTTATGTAGGATATGGTAGTAGACTAGTAGTGAAGACAGTTCGATGGAGAGTGAAAATATTAATGTGGATGAATCTGATGAAAAATCTTAGAAAAATGTGTTTTAAAACTTCTTCATAAAGGACCACGATAAAAAATTATAAACTACTCGCGCTTGACTATAATTTTATCGATAATAATTTGCAATGTGTCTTAACACTATCGTAAGATGACAATTAAACGTCATCATACCACATATAAATAATCACATTTTCGAAAACGATATTATGAATTAAAACTATAATATAATTACGAGATATTTTTTCTGAGCTATCGCAATTTCATATCTAATGTGTTCGTCTTTTGTTTGAATTTTTTTGAACAACAGCAGGGAGAGCGAATTTTTAAAAATTTTGACACAGGTCCAACCTCCATGACGTCCCGCAGGACTGACCGCGAGCGGATTTAGCCAAATTTACTAATTTTGAGTTTATTTAAAAAAAATCTATTAAACTCAAAAATCCAACCGTTAAATTCCCTCTGAAATACGATTACCTCATGGTACATGCAATTTTCATATAATTTTATGCTGTAATTACGAAATGAAACGGAAAATGGTTTTGAAATCGACTATGTTTCGGATTTTTTTTTCATCGAGGAAATTACAACTTATCGTGTTTTGAACCGTTAATTTCCCTAAAGCAAGGATGTATCTATGGCATATATTTTTTTCAGGACCTTAATACAATAATTTGACCATTTAAAATTGATTTTAAAACAGGTAAAATTCGGATAACCCCCCGTTAAGGGGAATCCGCTGTGGTAGCCCGCGAAATTCAAGTTTTTTGCAATTTGCAGGTCAGTGTACTGTTGTATCTTAATCAAAATATGATTGGTGACAATAAAAACTATGTATTTACTTACATAATTTTAACCATAATACATAATTTTAACCATAAAATCCTTAATACATCTTTCTAAGTTAGATTTCCTCCGGATTCGTCTGAATTCCGAAATCAGACCAATCCGCAGGAAATCTAACTTAGAGATAGCTATTGATGTTTATATGGTTAAAATTATGTAAAAACATAGTTCTTACCGTCGCAAATCTAATTTTGATTACGATACAACCTTAGACTGACCTGCAAATTCCAAAAAAACGCAAGAAAATTGTAATTTCGCGGTCTACCACAGCGCAATCACCTTAAGCGTTTTATTTTTATTAGATTCTATATTTTGGTTCTAGGTTACGTTTGGTACTTAAGTTGATGCTCAAGGCCTTATGCAATTGGCATATAATTTGGCAATACCAAGATGAGTATACAGAAGAGTGAGTGAGTGAAGTGTGTGGATGATGGAGTTTCCCCTAATTAATGTTAGGGCGTGAATACACATGCACAGGCATGTGTCAAGCTACAGAGCTTGTACAAAACTATGCAGGTAGCTGGCATGCCATTGTGACATTCACCAATCAGAACTTGTAATGGCACACGGCATGCAAGCTACTTGTATACTTTTGTGCAAGTTACAGACATGTGTATTCTCGCCCTAAAGAATTTTTATACAATTAAAAAGAAACCGATAAATAGATTATCCACATAAAACAAAACATAAAAAAAATTCCTTCAAATAAAACATATGACATTTACCAAAGATCTGCAATATGCCAGACGCATTGGCAATTAATTTGCAAGTCAAATAATATTCACCTACATAATTATATTGATATTTAATTTGCTACTAATTCTTTTTAGATTGCAGAAGATTTTTATTTTTCAAGTTCATCAGGATTTAGATTAGCACTGAAGCCAAAATTAAATTAAGAAAGAGGAATGTTCTAGTTACAATTACATAATTGTAAAGTATATTTCAAAAACTTAAATATTCCCATATCTTTTTTTTCCCTATTTGACATAGGTAGATATCGAATTCCTGCAGTAATAACTTATAAGTCTGTACCTGTGCAGGCGCGACGCGACTATGGTGGAACAATTTCTATGAAAACGTTTTCTTCTGGAGTCGCGTCCCTGTCTGTGGAAGTCTTTATAGCTCTATATTTTTTATAAGACCTTTGCTGTCCCTCTGCTTGACAAAGGTCTCCTCCACAGCTTTCTATTGCAACGTCTTAGATGCGTTTACGGGAGATTTGCGTTGGTCGGAAAAGGTAATAGCATCAGCGGAAAAATTACTAATATAACAAAAAATAATATAAGAATAATAATTGATGACAAAAGCAAATGATAATCACGCAATTTATAGGTACCTATATTTAAAATATATTAATGATATGGTAATTATTAATAAATAATATAACAATAAAAATAATATTAATATTACTATTTTTTATATTTTTAAATGTTTTTTTTTTATTTTATGTTTTTATAAAAATATTTAAAAATGTAAATAATATGTTTGTAAATGAAATAAAGGAAAAACTAATACTTATAACAAAAATAATAATAAAATAAAATAGCAATAATAATAAATTAATTAATATAGCTATAATAATTTTTCATGATCTCCTAAAACAGGGCTTCCTCTCTCCTACCCTTTTGCTGTGCGCTACAGGGTTCATAATTATCTCAATTATATAGTTACCACCTAAGTACACATTATGATAAAGCAATAAAGATATTGAGTATTGAGTAAAAGCAACATACCTCTTTAACCCTCTGTAACAAAGGTTCCAGCCAGTGAGCGTTGCACTCCACATGGGAATCCAGAAAGGTGAGTACCGGTGCCACTGCAGCATCAGCACCCCTCACTCTAGACCTCATCAGACCCTCGCGTCTGGTGTTGCGGATCACCTTCACCTTCCGAATGGCGCGGAGGGCGGCTCCGTCATCGGCTGTGGGAGATAAATAGTTTAATCAAGATCTACATCTCATCGTCGCCATCACCACAATCATTTTCAAGAAAATTCTCGAACTTTTTAAAGAATGAAAGAAAAACGTTTATTTGGACACAGTTCGTGAAACACAAAAAACAAAAGAAAAAAAAAAGTGAAAATAATGTTTCAACAACAAATAGTGTGTGTCTCACGGCTGCGCCAAAAAGGTTCATTTCAGCATTAATGCCAGACAGATGCTGCCTGACGCTGGTTTTCTAATGAACCTGTAGGGACAAGTGACGGGGAGTAGAAAATTAAATTCCTTAGCACTAGATGTTTTTAAATGTTTTGCAACAAAGACGAGGAATCAAGGACGCCAAAAGATAGGCATGGGCCTATCTTCCACGTGTACGGAAGTACACGTGGAAGGGCCTATATTTTGGATGGATAGGCACAATATCTACCAGAAAATTTCTAAAATGTATCGGAAATGTTAATTCTAAGTAACTCAGTTCTGGATTGACACAAGGTTGCCACCACTCTGGCTGAATAGGCACTATATCTACTAGAAAATTTCTAAAATGTATCGGAAATGTTAATTCTAAGTAACTCAGTTCTGGATTGACACAAGGTTGCCACCACTCTGGCTGAATAGGCACTATATCTACTAGAAAATTTCTAAAATGTATCGGAAATGTTAATTCTAAGTAACTCAGTTCTGGATTGACACAAGGTTGCCACCACTCTGGCTGAATAGGCACTATATCTACTAGAAAATTTCTAAAATGTATCGGAAATGTTAATTCTAAGTAACTCAGTTCTGGATTGACACAAGGTTGCCACCACTCTGGCTGAATAGGCACTATATCCACTAGAAAATTTCTGAAATGTATCGGAAATGTTAATTCTAAGTAAATCAGTTCTGGATTGACACAAGGTTGCCACCACTCTGGCTGAATAGGCACTATATCTACTAGAAAATTTCTAAAATGTATCGGAAATGTTAATTCTAAGTAACTCAGTTCTGGATTGACACAAGGTTGCCACCACTCTGGCTGAATAGGCACTATATCTACTAGAAAATTTCTAAAATGTATCGGAAATGTTAATTCTAAGTAACTCAGTTCTGGATTGACACAAGGTTGCCACCACTCTGGCTGAATAGGCACTATATCTACTAGAAAATTTCTAAAATGTATCGGAAATGTTAATTCTAAGTAACTCAGTTCTGGATTGACACAAGGTTGCCACCACTCTGGCTGAATAGGCACTATATCTACTAGAAAATTTCTAAAATGTATCGGAAATGTTAATTCTAAGTAACTCAGTTCTGGATTGACACAAGGTTGCCACCACTCTGGCTAAATAGGCACTATATCTACTAGAAAATTTCTGAAATGTATCGGAAATGTTAATTCTAGGTAAATTGTAACTTAGTTCTGGATTGACACAATATTGCCATCCACTCTATGAGTTGAAAGATGTACAAACACTGTGCCTGTAAATTGTTACATAATTTTAATTGAGTGATTATAAAATGGTTACAATAAAATGCTTCAGCAATTATTATATTATATTTGATTGATTAATCTAATGCTTGATTGATTGATTGAACAAGTCAGTAAAAGGTTTAATGAATATGCTGGGATAGATGAAAGTTAAAAAGATGCACAATAAGTGTGTCGTTAAAATTGTTACATAATTTTAATTCAGTGTGTTAATAAAACATTTCAAACAAATTGTTTGACTGTTTGACCTGACCGTATTCTTTTTGCGAATACACCAATCTTTGAAAAAGTCAGTACTTACATTATGTAATCTTCGCAATTTATTATATATACACTTACGTTTAAAGTAGCAATACAGTACGCGACCTCGCCAGCGTAAAATAAGACGGTAAATCTACATGATATGTCCCTTAGGAGCTGTCTACTGAGGGAAAAAACACTATGCTTCCGATTCGCTTGAGCTCCTTGGCCCAAATATTTTTTTCATGTACATTTTATTGATTGCTTCTACTGGATAAGTGCCAGTATTTATAATTTATTCTTCGAGTATTACACAGCTGACAGACGGTAAAGGAAAATAATTTTGGAAACAAAAAATCACTAAGTCTAGCCTATTCCCAACATGTTGGGGTCAGCTTCCAGTCTAACCGGATGCAGCTGAATACCAGTATTTTACATGGAGCGACTGCCTGTCTGACCTTCACAACCGTGGTAAAACTGGTTGTCAGGCTTTTGGGCTTCTAACTTCCCGTAACGACTATCAAAGATCTACGAATGACAGCCGGGAGCATCAGCTAAACAATGTTTTCCGAGGCACGAAGGGGTCTCGGATATGTAATTGATGGTCACCCATCCACGAACTGACCGCGGCAAGCATACCTTCGATCGACTCGTGCGGCTGTTATCATTTAGCCACGAGATCATTTATTTTGGAAACCAAAACTTAAAATATTCTGAAATCGACAATACACAGAGAAATGACATATTGTGATCGTCATTGTTCGTTCATTCTGTGAAGGACCAAAAGCTTTTGTATTGCAATGGAACCATTTTAGGCTGATGTTATAATTATTATGAAAGTGAAAACACCAACAGTGCTAAATTCTGCTGGTCTTATGAAAGGAAATTTTGGATTTTCTTTAAGCACTAAACTAAGCATAAAAAGGTCGTATGCGATGAGGATACGATGTTTTGTATCATTTACCCAAAAACGTGCTTATGGTGGGTTCTGTGCCAACAAAGATGTCTCCGCTAAACTTTTTTGTTAATATTTGTTGACATTCATTTTGTGTTTTACTTTGCCGTTAAAGTCTTGAGATTGCACAATTTGTAAATACATTTTAATTTGATACTTTAAAAAAAATGTTATCTATCTTATATTATGTTTTATTAACTAGTACTTTTTTTGTACTAATATGACTAAATCTCCAATTCTTCAGTCATTGAGATTATATTATAATAAAAACCGGCCAAGTGCGTGTCGGGACACGCGCACTAATAGGGTTCCGTAGTGCACGTCGCCGTCCGTCGTTATTCGAGCGTAAATATTATTAATTTAGAAATCTTTATTAATAAGAATGTTATGATTTTATTTTTGTATATTTTTACATGGTTCATAAACTTATATTTACTACCTGTTTTACACAACTAACAACGTTGTATAAGTATTTTTTAATGGAATTTGTACGAAATTTTTACTGTTCCAAGTACATTTTACAAGTTGATTGACTCGTTAACTTGAAAAGCCTACTTAGCTGTGATAGTTTTCAATTTAATTTCGTTATATATACTACTACAGTAATTTTTTTCACCCATCCAAAACTAACCGATTAGCTGGCAGTGGGGATGGACACTTGACTCTAACAAAAATTAGCACTTTAAACTTAATATTTCAGAAACGGATCCCTAAATCGAAAAATTGGTTTCACAAACCCGCAATATTTTTGCTGAAAGACCTCTTCCATCCCAACTTTACGTGTACAGAAGGTACCCTAAAAACATTTTTTTTTCATGATTTTATTTTACCACTTTGTCGGCGTGATGAATATGTATATCCATGCCAAATTATAGCTTTCTAGTAAGTACTAAGAGTCTCTGAGCTAAGCTGCGGACGGACGGACAGACAGACGGACGGACATAGCGGAGCTATAAAGGTTCCTAGTTGACTACGGAACCGTAAAAACCACAGCTAAAACCTTGTTTGTATTAAAACATAGCTCCACTCACACAGTTAAATTAATAGTCATATCCAGCTAATTAATTACCTTGCTACCGCTAACACAAGAGCTTTTAGTCCAATTATATTGCTCGAATTTCACAATTTATTATGTGAAATGAAAATGAATAGCCAACGAAACTATTGTTCCAGATAATTACGAGAATCAAGTGTTTTGTTCAATTAAATACACACAGTGTACAATTCACAAAACTGTGGTCATGATTTACCATTGTCTCTATTAACTCTATGATTTTGTGGGAGCGGCATTTTAGCACAGAATAGTTTCTACAGAAGGTCGACTCCATAGCAAAATAGACGCGTACGTAAAGAGATCTCTAATTAACTCAAACGAATGCCAGTTGCGATTGCTCTTATTAATACTATACAAGTAATGTTCACATTTGTATGCAACGACTACTTTATTTAGCAAAGTAAAGTTAAAATTGCCTTCTGCGAATCTTGCCCATACACTCGCTGTCCGTTAGGCACCGCCGCCGCTCCACAGCGGCCAATGGCTAAGCTACGAACGTGTAGGTACCTACTTAGCTTCATTTTGTAGTCTGGTTTGTACGAAACTGTAAATGGGTTCGTCCACTACGATCCACTGCCACGAATGCGTGACTGACAAACAATTTGCAGCTAATTTGGTAAACCTCTCCGTGTAGAACTGTAGACGCTACGTAGCAGTAGGCGGTCGACTGTAAGCATGTCTATGTGTGCGTGAGTTTTCTCTCGTTGAATCGAGCTAACCTTCTGTACACATACTATTCTGTGACACTGTCATGATATACCATTGTTTCTATGAATTCTTTGATATTGTGGGAGCGGCATTTTAGTTTCGTTTCATTTTTAGGCTTGGCAGTGCGCCAGCCAAGTTGGCACATTTATTAGTGCTTGCATGTTTGTATGACAATATTCTTGGCCCATTTCTCTGTCAGTAAGTTCTTTGATATAAATATGCAGAGTCGTGTTTTATTTCGGGTAGGTTAGCTTGACATTTTCTTGTTCTATTGTTGGGAATGTTTTAGCCGCGTTTTCACTACTTTGCCGAGCGAGCATTTTGTTCAGAGCAAATGTTTGCTGTTCGGCCGATGTTCGCTCAAAATAAAAAGCATCTGTTTTCGCTACACGAGAAAACGAATGGTAACTCGTCGTGAACTCGTGACGTCATTTTCACTGAAAGAATAAGCGAGCGAGTATTCGTTCACCGACCGACCATCACTGAACAAACGTCTTCGTTCGCTCAAGATGTACCTATTTTCATTTACCGCGCGAACAAATACTTGCTCGCTCAGAAATGATCAGTACGCTAAGTGAAAACGCAGCTTTGGAAAACGTCAGTTTGTGTGTGTGTGTTAATGTTTTAGTTCTACGAACATTTTCATACTGCGAAACCTAGCTTGACTATTATAAAATGAGTATTCAAATATGAAATGTAAAGCTTATAATTATCTTTCAGCCGTTTATTCCTAAGCGTTGCATTTGCTTCTAAGTTTTTTAGCCATACTTAATATACACACATCAAAAGTGTCTAGGGATCAACATATATTTTTGCAATAACTTTTCTCCTGATTGATATTAATTAAAATTTTCTTTAAGGATTCATCAAATAAAGTGTTTTCGTTTGTCACAGTAACGATAAACCAAGTCACCTTTGCATTAATAAAGAAATTTGCCATTTTCCTAATAAAGGGATTTTTGACATTTGAACCACTAACATTAAAGTTCGAAAAAAAGACTGAAATAACAGTTTTCTTTAAAATTTTATTGGGTAACTTAAACAATTAATAATCCGTGTTTCTACCGCGAACACTAACAACACAAGAACATCGGTTTGGCATACTCAAAATGAGTTCATCCAAATCACGCTGTGGAATGGCCGCCCATGTTCGTTGCAACAACAAAAAAAGGTCTTCTTGCGACTGGATACCCTCCATATTCGGCAGAGCTCTTCTCTGTAGCATATCCCATGCATGCTCAATCGGGTTCAAGTCTGGCGACTGAGCAGGCCAGGGCAGGACATTGATGTTAGCTGCGGCGAGAGTCTGTCTTACAACTCTTGCGGTG
This sequence comes from Cosmia pyralina, assembly GCA_946251885.1. Lineage (NCBI taxonomy): Eukaryota > Metazoa > Arthropoda > Insecta > Lepidoptera > Noctuidae > Cosmia > Cosmia pyralina. The sequence continues at coordinate 24,350,611 of OX276346.1, forward strand.
TGCGGTCGTGCATTATCATGCATTAACTGAAATAAGGGACCGATTTGCACTTGTAGAGGAACGATGACGTCTGATACAATCGTCTCAGCATAAATTTGAGCGTTGAGGTTGCCTCTGATCCAAATCAACTCAGTTCTTCCGCCGATCCAAATACCCGCCCATACCATGATGGTTCCACCACTATAAGGATGGACTTCCTGGCAGGATTTTAATCGCTGTTGGCGTCCAGGGGTTCTCCAGTGTCGTATACGTCTTGTATCCGGTCTCATACCAAAACGAGACTCATCAGAAAAGCACACGAAACGCCATTGTTCTTCTGCCCAATTTCTGTGTTCAAGAGCCCATTGATATCGAATCCTACGATTGTGCATTGCTATAGGTGGTACCCGTAGCGGTCTTCGGGAATGAAGGTTCACTTCATGCAAGCGGTTTCTGACTGTTTGGTCGCTAATTAAGTTCCCTGAAGAGTGATGAAGCCTCACGGCTAACATCATGGCGGTTATAGTTGGAGCTCTTCGAGTTAAGATTTGAATGTATCGGTCTTGTCTCCGTGTGGTGCAGCGATACCGTCCTCCATGGCGCTCAGCCACGGTACCAGTGCTTCGGTAACGTGTCCAAAGTCGACTGATAACACTCTGACTTGTATTCAGAGCTAAAGCCACAGTACGTTGCCGGGAACCAGCTTCTATCATTCCCACGGCTCTGAGCATTTCTTCCCTGCTTAAATGACGTCGCCGCTCCATAATAACGTTGGTTTTAATCAGTAGTAGGGAAACAGTAGCACTAATAATGTCTTCAATGCGTTGTATGTTTTTATAGGGAAAATATTGACAGCTGATTTTCATCTTTTACTCGAATTTGATTCACAGTTCCTGATTCAAATTATGAAATGCACCAAAAAGGATCCATATAAATTTATAAAATCATAAATTTATTACAAAGCCACATCTCAATCTCAAGAAATCCGCATAAAAATGCTTGATCCCTAGACACTTTTGATGTGTGTATTTTTATAGTACCTATATATTTAATTTTTAACCTGAACAGCTAAGTTTGTAGTCATACATCTTTCTAGATGTTCCGCTACTCGAGTAGCGGCACATCATGCAGTTTTGCGGCGGAGATGTGCTGAAGTCCTACATAATTTTAACTAGAAGTAACACATAATGGCTAGCTTTCGTGTTAACCGGATTTTAACTTCTCAATCTGCCTAGCCTTTTCCTAACCATGTTGGGGTCGGCTTCCAGTCTAACCGGATGCAGCTGACTACCAGTAATTTATATGGAGCGGCTGCTTATCTGACCTCCACAACCCAGTGACTGGGTAATACGATACTCCTTGGTAAGACTGGTTGTCAGACTTTCGGGCTTCTGACGACCCGTAACGACTGTCAAAGATCCACGAATGACAGCCGGGACCAACGGCTTAACGTCCTTTCCGAGGCACGGAGAAGTCTCGTATGTAAAGATGGTCACCCATCCACGGACCAACCCCGGCAAGCGTAGCTTAACTTGATGGATCGACCCGTAGGTACGGCTGTTATTACTTAGCCACGAGCTCCCGGATTTTAACTTCTTTTAATTTAAATATCATGTTATTATAATTTAACAATTTCAACGCTAAGAACTTGGCTCTAATAATCCATGTTCATATTTTAGCTACGTTGCCTTTCACTTAAACCATTTTTTTGTTTATTCTCAAGTTAGTACAGTCTTGTGTAATAATTATTATAAAAATGTAATTCCCACCTACTTTTATCTACTGCAATAAGAGCTTAGTCAGATGACGGCGCAGTTTCAAGTCAAGTAATTACCTAGATTACATTACTTACATAATAATTTACATCCACCTTATGACCCCCACGGGATTATGCGGAATATATTCAGTACTGGTGGAATTCACGTATAAACTTGGTAGGTTAAAAGTTAATGAAGCAACTAACTATTGTAGTGTGCAGTTCGCCTAACCCCATATAACTGTAACTTTGGCATTATTACATCGATTGTAGAAAGAAACAGTGATAACTCAGGTGAAGTGAGCGTGAAGTGAGCCGTCAGTCCACATAATGCTAGGGGTTGACACTATTGACAGCTCACTTTAAGATCACTTCACTTATGTTTTCAAGGTGAGCTATTTACAGAATAGCACTACTGTAGTGCTATTCTGTAAATAAGTTCTCTTTATTTAATACCCCCATGACCCTTGGCCAGTTCTTTAAAACCATAGAATGACAAAAATAGGAGGAGGAGGAGCTCGTGGCTAAGTAAAAACAGCCGCATGGGTCGATCCATCAGGTTAAGCTACGCTTGCCGGGGTTGGTCAGTGGATGGGTGACCATCTTTACATACCGAGACTCCTCCGTGCCTCGGAAAGCACGTTAAGCCGTTGGTCCCGGCTGTCATTCGTGGATCTTTGACAGTCGTTACGGGTCGTCAGAAGCCCGAAAGTCTGACAACCAGTCTTACCAAGGGGTATCGTATTACCCAGTTACTGGGTTGTGGAGGTCAGATAAGCAGTCGCTCCATATAAGTTACTGGTAGTCAGCAGCATCCGGTTAGACTGGAAGCCGACCCCAACATGGTTGGGAAAAGGCTAGGCGGATTTGTTAGAATGATAAAAATAATTATCATGAAGAGCAAAGTAAATAGAAGCTGCAATATTGAAGACAAATAGTTAGAACAAAGAAGAAAGTTAAAGAAGCAAGAAGGCAAACTTTTAGAGAATTTTCATGAAACAAAAATACAAGAAGACACATAGGTCTTACACAGAATAATGAGAAGAACGAAACGCTGCTGAAGTATAGAAAAAGAAAGAAAAGCAGTGATGGTGCCGGGTGCCGGGAGAATGCTCAAGCCTGCGAGGATATGCAGGGTGCTAGTAGATATGTGTGGGTCTGATGAGGAGCAGCAGGAAGTCAGTTCTGTAGTGCTATTCTGTAAATACATCACCGTGAAAACATAAGTGAAGTGATCTTAAAGTGAGCTGTCAATAGTGTCAACCCCTAGCATTATGTGGAATGACGGCTCACTTCACGCTCACTTCACCCGAGTTATCACGGTGAGATGTTTACAGAATAGCACTACTGTTCAGTTCAATGACAAGAATTCAGCAGACACATCATCACGCCACCTTGGACGTCAACTCCGACCTACATAACCAACCAACCAAATATAATCATAATATTAAGAGAAATATTTAATATACCCTCTTTTTGACTTTTTAGTGAATGACACTTCTTCTTCCGTATGCGAAGGGTCCACACGGAGCCCTATTGCTGTCACTCACGTGGCCGTCTCGTCGTCTGTCACACAGGTTTGACAGCCAAACGGTTGGTGCTATAAGTCTTTAAATTTTCACAGTATAAGCATCTTGTTGACCCAAAGTCATACAAATTGTTAAAAAATATTTTTAAATGTTTTTTAAGGGGGGCGCCGATATAGCTAAAGGCAGACGCGATAAAAATCGCAATATATAGTTGTTACAGTTGTAAATACTGTTTTTTTTGTAAAACAAAGGAATGAGAAGCCAACTTGAAAGGCGATAATGTTTATTAATATGTATATTTCAAATACTCTAAATGTGCGAAGTCCGACACGCACTTGACCGGTTTTTATCTTAATGAACCTCTAAAATCTTTTTGCGCTTCCAATGATGCACACTTTTTAAAAATAATTGATCTTCTTTTTAAATTTCAGGTATTTTTGGTTGCATTTGCTAAGCTAGGGTACCTCGACCAAGTGGGTTAGGTTAGTTATGACCAGCAGCGCACAAGCCGAGCGAGCGCTAGTGTTAGTTGGTCGCAGCTATTTGTCTATTTAGTATTTTTAGGTTTTTAAAATAAGAATTATTTGAGGTTCACAAAAAGAGGCGCAATCATTATAGTAGGGTGTTCTATAATATTTTTAGGAGCACAAAATGGAAACTTGTATTGGTTCAATTGCATGTTAATATTAAGTCAATTTCGTCCATAATGCAACCGAATGGTGAATTTTTATCTTTTGTTTATGCTCCATTAGTCGATTTTTTTTTAATGGTTTTTGTGAAAAATGATTTGTGGTTAGGAAACGGATGAATATGACAGTTGATGAGATGTATCAAGGAAGAAAACTTACCTCATACAAATTGGGATACGTGCAGGAGAATGATGACGACAATGACCAGAGGTTTAGTCCTACAATACGAAAAATATAAGTAGTCTAGTTTAGATTAACTGCAGAATAAATCGTAACATTTCTTGAAAGAAAAATCATTCTCAAAAAGTAGGATCACAATGTTAAGTTGGAATATTGTCGGACACTTAAAATAAAAATTAACCTTAACTTTCTTAACCTTAACAACTCTTTAAAGTTTTACTACCAACAGCCGAGGAACTACTTAATTATAGCTAAAATGTTATTAGCAAACAAAGTTGCAAGCGCATTAACATAACTTGATGAGGTCTGGCAACATTGTTGGTTCTATGTTAACAATTAAAGTTAGCTCACTTTCGATACGCTTGTGTTAATAAAAGCTTAATTATTTTAAATGTATTTTTGTTTTTTTGGTTGCAAAATTAACGGAGATCAATACAATAGTCAAGGAAATTCATTGTAAAGTAAATTGGTTCCCTCCGGCGTTTTGCCATTTCATACGACTGTCAAAGAATGTCAGTTGCATTTGAAAATACGAACAATTTTAGTTGGTTGGCAACTTGCTTAAAATTAATTCCCTGAATTTACATAACGTGTTATGTATGATATTCAATTCAGATGCTTCGTACAATAATATGACCCCGATTAAATTGCACTACACTTTACTAGATTTAGTTTTGACTAAACTAGACACTGAAGTAACCTCTGACATAGGTAATTCACCAGCTGTCAAAAGACAATGGGCAAAAATGGTTCAAGCCACCACTAACGAGACTTATACCGACCGTCTCACCGCTCATATACCTTAGGCGGTGACTAGCACTGCGCGCGCACTGTAGTAAAAGTATCTTGTTAGCAAAGTTATGAGTACTTACGGTTATCACTGTAGTCATCGACTAGAATAATTTCTTTGATGAGGTGCTCCGGACTTCTATTAAGGACACTGCAACAAAAATATTTTTATGAAGCATTTGTAAATGTCAAGAAAGATGAGTGAATTTTTTTAATGCTTCGCTTGCGTGTCTCGACTACTGTAGTAGCCTCGCTGAATTTATAAAAACAAAGTTATAAAAAAAATATTACCTATTATGAATAATTATGTATGATTGATTAATAAATTAAAATTTAACATTATTAATAAAAAATTACTCAGATAAACCGCATTAAATTTGGGTAGTGGGGGCTCGCTACGTCATAGCTATAACAAACTACATATAAAATCTATCAAGAGATGACGTCATGCCACATTTTAACTCAATGTATCGCCGTAATCTTTTGATAACGTAAAAAAAGAAAAAAATACGTGTCCAATATTTTTAATAACCTACATAACGGACAAAAAAAAATTTATCACTATCATCATGACAAGTCCAGCCGCCAACAAACAATGCTAGGGTACAATGATGTTTTGGTGCTCTAATGACGTTAATAGGGGGCGTTTTTGGTAAACATTTGTGCATTTGTTTTGTGAACTATATTGAAAAACCACATGGCAGCGCTAGTTCTGATTTTGGCCACGGGTCACAAGATCCTTTTACCTACAGTTGTAATCAATTTATTTTTGCTTAGAGTTCCAAAGGTTCCAAGAGAGCCCGAGGAAAATGACGAGCACCCGAAGAATTCCGAAGAAAGCCGATAGATGAATAAGGACAATGGTCGGAATCTATATATTTACCTGACGATAGTCCGCAGTAGTGTGGACCTGGCTTCGTTGTGGAATGTGATGATGATGCTGGTCTGTGGCAAGTCATCGTCGTATTTCTTAAGTCGACACCTGGAAGAAAATTAAATTGAATGAATTTCTGCTCTACAATACTCTATTTTTATGAATTATTTATCAGGAAGTCACTGAAAATGTAATTTATATCCGTTTTAATAAGACAGAGCCTTCTAAAAATTAGGTATGTTAGAGCTATTATGAAAATACAATTTTTCATAAGCCTGTGCAAAGCCTTAAGCTTTAAATATACAAATTGCGGTATATCATCGTGATCTTTTACTACGTGAGAAATCCATAATAAAATCGATCTAAAATCTTATACTCTGCAGTAAATTATGGGCTGTATACAGAACGATTCCTATTGAGTTCGCACTCATTATCTCGGGTCATCTGAAGAGCTCTTATACTATATAAATATAACAGATAAAACACATCATTTTCCAATCTGCCTAATCACGAACATTCCATTTTCAAAAAACCATTAGCCCAAAAACTGTCATCCACATATTTAACCGAGTAATTATCATTAACAACATTACAGAATCTCCAGTACGTCTCAGGAGACATTGACCCCAAGAGGCTGCGAGGTCGCCCAGGTCCCAGGGAGGTCACATACACCTCGTATTACGTATGTGTGAGGTTGCGTCAAATTGAGGCCGTTGGTTGACACTGCACTTCTTTTACGTAAGCTTATAAAGAATTTGGGTTAAGAACAGCTAATATTATTTGAAGCTGTTAGCTTTGTAGATTATGTGACGTGGGTAATAGTGAGTCAGGAGGTCATGCTTCGTAGTATTTCCAGCTTACTTTTATCCCTTTTCTGGAGGCTTGCACGTATGTGATTTATCATAGGTGTTTTATTTTGCCTATTTGGACACTGCTTCTCAGTAGGTGTTTGGGAAAAATTAAACGCCCAATGTGTCAATTACACCGAATAATGATATTCAGAACGAATCTGCATGAACTTTATTGTAGAGCCCATAATACTTCCTATGTTCATTTGTTTTCATTTGTACTGTGATGGTTGAAACGGTAGAATTGGCTGAAATAGAATGTCTTATTTTTTTGCATAAGATATGGTACATATTATAAGGTCTTGAAAAATAAATTATTCGACATATTATTTGCTTCCATAGGTCAGCATGCAAAAATATCTTAAAATTAAATTATATAAATTTACTTTAAAAAAAGTAAAAACCGACTTCAATCACTAAAAACGAATAAAATAGCTTTCGTATAAAACTTAACAGCTTCTGAAGTCGGTGCCAAGCAGGTGCATTGAAGAATTCAAGACACCGACTTCAGAAGCTGTAAAGTATTTTTATGAAAGTTATTTTATTAGTTTTTGGTTTTTGAAGTCGGTTTTTACTTTTATTAAAGTAAATTTATTTACAATTACATAATAAAAAAATACAACCGAATTGAGAACCTCCTTCTTTTTTTGAAGTCGGTTAATGAAGTCAGTTAAAAAAACGTTTACTACTAGTGAAATTATTTTGTGATATCACTGTCATCGTAACATAACATCAAAGCATATGCATTTCAAAGCCGTTCCTCTAACAAAGGCTTCATATTAATAGAGTCTTTTCCAGCAAGCAATACTATCATCTTACAGCCCAGGATATTACTCGATCTGTTTACCAGAGAATTTATTAGGTCAATATCTCGGGCCTGACCCCTTTGCCTCGGAGAACACGTTAAGCTGGGAACCTCCGATCGCATGCAAATATCTATGGCTGTCATTAAGGGTCATCGGAAGCCTGAAAAATGTCTGATAACTGGTTTAACTTGGTTGGTTACCGGATCCTTAGGTGCCTACTCTGTTGTTGTGATCAGATTGATCTACATACTATTCGGCTTTTTTCTATGCAAAATCTTATGTTCAGCTGCATTTGGTTAGACTAGAAGCTGAAGGTTAATTCAAGTCTACGTTTTACGAGTAGGGAGGCTCATCGATAAGTACAAGTTGCTTATTTAGCTATAATAGGTAGTCACGACTCAAAAAAGCGACTTTTTATTTTTATCCCATTTCAAAAAATGTTCGTCTGTATGTTTTTTTTATTTTTTCTTAAATTATTATTTATGTTCATTGATATTTTCGCCCATGGTGGACCGATTTAGAAAATTCTTTTTTCATTTGGTAAAAGAAGCTTGCGCGGTGGTCTCATGTAGTTTAATGTTATTTTTGCTTAGGTAGTTTTTGTCTTCGTTTGTTTTTTTTTTTTTTTTTTTAATATTTTTATTTAATCCACTTTGTGTATCTTGATGATGTTGTAATATATTACTTCCTGTCACGGTTGTTTACATAGCAAGTAGGAGTATACGAATTGGTATAGGGTAGGTAAGTACCATAAGTAAAAAGTGAAAAATAAAAAAATAAAAATTACAAAAAAAAAAAAAACACCGACTTCCAAAAACAACAATACGAAGTGAAAAATAACTTTAATTTCGGAAATCGATAGCTAAAACTAAAATACAGATCCAAAGACTTCCGAAATTAAAGTTATTTTTCACTTTGTGGTGTTTTTTTTGGAAGTCGGTAGTTTTGTTTTCCTTTTTAGTCAATTAATCAGTCAACTGCTGAACGTAGGACGTCTCCTGAATGGCGCACATACCTATCATAATCTGGTTCGCCACCTCCCAACATCCAGTCAGATCTTACACGATCGTCGATCCATATATTGTAGCACCACCAAATAATTTTATCATAAGTAAACTGTCAAACTCACATAGCATTCCTCGTATCAGGCACCGGCCTATTACTAGGCAGGTTATCAGACGCAGCCTGGTTGAACCTGTTCCTCACGTAAGGGTCTGAGTCCTTGGAACCTCCAGCCACATAACCGGCCTCGTCGAAGTACGCCCGGCCTGTGGTTCCGGTGTTAGCAGTATTGAAGATTTCTTCCGGTGATGCTGGACTGCTTTCTGGCTCTTCGACGTCTGAATGCTGCTTTATCAGACGAAGAGCTATGTTTTCTTCCTGTAACAAAAAAGAAGGTTAACAAAAAAGGAAGGTTTTAAGTTAAGTGGGTAAAAGAATTGTCGTGTTGTGGTAATAAACTATATTTTCATCAGTGTGTATACGCTCAACAAGATTAATGCTATTGTCATAAAAAATATCGTAAGTATTTTGTGTTTTATCGTTCATAATCAGCCTATATTGTTCCCACAGCTGGCACATAGGCCTCCTCTCTTTAAGAGGGGTCCTGTAATCTATCACGCGGGCCCAGTGCGGGTTGGTAGGTGTCACAATCATGTCTCTGCAATCATGTCGTAACTGCACGATGTTTTCATTTTCTCTGTTTTGAGAGCAATAGTGATGAAATTATGTACATAAAGTAAAACGCCTGCCTGGGTTCGAATCCACGACCTACAACTCGTACGTTGGGATTGTTACCACTGAGCCACCACTTAAACCGTTTTATAGTTAGCCGACGTTCGGATGAACGTAAAAATAACGCGGCGGGATTTTATTGCGCACTGGATTTTCAACTCTCGATGTTGAGCCGAGCGTTGAAACTCCAACTTAACAATAACAGAATGCATTCTAGCGCGTCAATAAACACACTGTTGGATTTTCAACTCTCGACGCTAAGCAGAGCGTTCCGAAAGGCAGAGTCCAAATGATTATTTCTTACGGAGAAAACTTTACTCAGACCGAAAATAGACTTAGAAGGACCTACTTTGTCAACACTAAAAAAAAACAGTATATATAAATTAAGAACCATAAAGATAATATTGATTGTCAACGTAGTTTTATGTGACTCAAGTTCATTAAAATATTGTACACTTGACAATACCAATGTGCTTTGAACTCAGCCTCTATAGAAAACACGCACGTCCTCATAAAGCTACAGTCATACAGTACAGTTCAGTGTCTGAGCTTACTAATTACAATAATAGCCTCACATTATTCTTCAACATGAACAAAATAAACACTTACATAATTAGTGTGTACGTGCCAACGATATTTTTGAGCGAAGTAAGTATACTAGATGCGCCGCTCTGTAATAATTAATGTGCTACTACTTAGTTTAGGTACTCTCTATAAGCTCTTTTGTACCTACTTAGTTTGATGCTGGACACGGTTTGTCGTACAAAGAGTTTTCTATACAATTTATGTTGCCTATGTTTTGAGTTTAAACATGATTGCGATTTAATTTATTAATTTATTTTACGATTTGATTTTATGAACTACTGTTCAATTTAGTTATAAATGTTAGTTGCGGTATGTAGAGGAGCTTGTGGCTCTATCAGGGGGTGGGGATGAGTGACATCTTTACATACCGAGACTCCTGCGTGCCTCAGAAATCACGTTAAGCCGTTGGTCTCGGCTGTCATTCGTGGATCTTTGACAATCGTTATGGGTCGTCAGAAGCCCGAAAGTCTGACAACCAGTCTTACCAAGAGGTATCGTATTACCCAGTAACTGAGTTGTGGAGGTCAGATAAGCAGTCGCTCCATTTAAAATACTGGTATTCAGCTGCATCCGGTTAGACTGGAAGCCGACTCCAACTAGGCAGATGATGATGATGTATATACTCGTAGTAATAAAAATATGGATCACTGTATCTGATTGAAATAAATAAAAGTACTTAATAAAATTTAAATTCTCATCGGGTTGGACCATGTTGTGTTGTGTACCTTTTAGTCTGTGCTAAATAAATGTATTACTTAACTTTTTTCTGTCTATCTCATACTCAGTTACAAAACACAGCTTTTGCGTGATCACAATTCAGTAGGAGCACTACAAGATTCCACAAAGCAAACAGTTTGTTTTAGGCATAAGTAGAACGACAACGACGCTAGCCATCTTTTTTTTTACTTGACACACACAGACATTTGAAACCAAATTCCTACACGCTGACACATACTTACTTTTGCATAAGCTTGTATCGATTCCGAATAGCTCATCTAGTTTGTAACACTTATACGTCGTTGTTAGCCAACCTAATATTTAATTCATAGCGCCCGTCTCGCTTTACGTGTTCTTAACTAAAAGATCTTATAAAAGCTTCGTTTAGTAGTTAGCGTCTTAAGCATTGATAAGGAATGACTTAAAACTTACCTAAGTATATGGTTGAATAGTTATGAAGAGTTTTATGAAGCAGATTACGGACTGATTTTAAATACTGCCTCCAGGAGTGATGATGCTTAAATGAATAGGACATATCTTGGGCAATCAACTTTTTATATAACCTTGCTGAATGGCCAACATTTTTACTACGGCTTTTTTTTGCATATGTGGTATTCTATTTCTATCATAGTTCGTGCCGGTGCAAATAGAAGACGAATGATAACTTAGTGTATCTATTTAATAGATATGTAAATGTAAGATGGTTGTAGCCGTGACATAGTTTTAACCCTAGGGATATAACTAACAGACAGACTAACTATCTTAACAGACAGTCGCTTCATGTAAAATATTGGTATTCAGCTACATCCGGTTAGACTGGAAGCTGACCCCAATATAGTTGGGAAAAGGCTAGGTAGATGATGAGTTAGTGAATATAACTATGATACGAGCACGATCTAGTAATATAACTATTAGGGCGCTCCGGCAAAATAGTTTAGGTTAGATTCTTGACCAACAACGCGCGAGCGGTGCCGCGGCAGTAGCGAGTGCTAGTCGAAATTGGTCGCAGTAACAAAATTAGGGCACTCAATGAACAGATTTCATATAACTATATTACGATATATGCTATATCCCTATGGATATAATCATAGAAATATAATATCTATGGATATAACTATATCACGGCTACAGCCATCTTACTGCGACATAGAAACACTATCTCATGAACATCAGCAGTAATGTCACTAATGTCAACTGTCAGTTCACCACAATGGCGGGAAACAGTTAAAAAGTGAAGGAATGGAGTGTTGATGAGCCAGTGTAGTGATAAAATCAGATTAAATACGGGATAAAAAGGATTCTACAATTACCTATAAAAATAAGTACCTACCTATTGTGCAAGGTCTTAAATATTATTAACTTTTTAATTCTATGTGCATTTTGTGAAGCAAAACCACACCACCCCACACACACCACACCACACACAACACCACACCACACCACCACCCACCACACCACACCACCACACCCCACATTCAATATAACCCACACCACACCACACCACACCACCACATTCACACCACACACCACACACACACCACACCCACACCACACCCACACCACACCACACCACATTCGATATAACGTAATATAAGTACTTCAGTAGTTATAAAATCGATATATTGCGTAAAAACGGATTCCAGTTTGACATTGAGAGCCACTGCCCATCCGTTTCTCTCGACCTTGACATATCGTCTTTCTAGCACGCTTTATTATAGCCTATGTATGATAATTAGATAACTGGTTTAAGGTATAATTTCATCATAATGTTTTATAACTGAACCATTAAGTTCTTGTTTTCAACATATAAAAACTTATTTACAAAAAAATACAACCGACTTCCAAAAACAACACTACAAAGTGAAAAATAACTTTAATTTCGGAAGTCGGTGTCTGGTTAAATGTATTTTCGTTTTTTGCCACCGACTTCCGAAATTAAAGTTATTTTTCACTTTGTAGTGTTGTTTTTGGAAGTCGGTTGTATTTTTTTGTAAAAAAGTTTTTATTTTTCAGGTTTTAGTTGTGGTACCTACCCCATACAATTGCTAATACACATCAAATAAAAGAACATCATCAATATAAAAGTGAGGAAAAATACGTATTATTGAAACTAACTCAAAAACTACCTAAGCAAAGTTAATCAATTTTATATGGGACCAACTTTGATGTATACCCTCTCGAATAAAACAAAAAAATTTTCAAATCGGACGACTCTGTAAAAAGTTATGGGTGGTCATACATAAAACAAATAAAAAAAAAACATACGTGTCGAATTGAGAACCTCCTCCTTTTTTTTTCGTCGGATAAAAAGACAAACAAGCAACCTAATGATTTTTTGCACAAGTCCTACTAAGAATAAAATACTTATAAATTATATTATTTCTATTTGCATCCCCACGTATCAATCTTTAGACAAAATTACTTTTTTACAGAAGTCTTGCCCTTGGTCCCGGCTGTCATTCGTAGATTTTTTTTTTCTTTGACAGTCGTTACGGGTTGTCAAAAGCCCGAAATTTTGTCAACCAGTCTTACCAATAGGTATTGTGTTACCGTTATCCAGTAATTGGGTTGTGGAGGTCAGATAGGCAGTCGCTCCATGTAAAATACTGGTATTCAGCTACATCCGGTTTTGCTAGCCACATCAGAGCTCACCGGAATAAAGACCCAGATTAAAAAACATATAGGAGTCGCCATCGCCGGATACGGTGTGGACGACATGATGATGATGATGATGACATCCGGTTAGACTGGAAGTCGACCCCAACATAGGGAAAAAGGCTAGGCAGATTGATTGATTTATTGTAATAGATTCTCCAACCCAATCCCTTGTTTCCCCCTTCTGGGAAACAAGGTGTGATGTTATGTTTGTAAAGGTTCTCACCGTTATTACCTAACACTGTAATTCGACGTATTCCATGCAGGACTACTGCAAGACTGCAGGAAATACTGGATTTCGGTAGAACATTTGGTAGCTTAATTTGTTGCATTTTAACCCTAATAAGGCGTCCTGCAAGGAATACGTCGAATTACAAGTAACCCTGTATATGGGTTTTAATGCACTTAAATTTGTACCATTTTCGATCTTGATTAAAAATATTAATAGACTCAAGCTGATTTATGAAGCTGATTTAGTTTGATTTTGCAACTAATGTTCATTATTATTGGTTGCCTTAGGAATTAAGTAGCTCTATTAATTAATGCTTCTACAGAAGGTCATAACCGTTACGATCACTTCTGAATCTTCTAAACATTCCTGACAACTTTTACGTAAGGATCGTAGCAGGTGGCATTCTGTAGTTTCTACCTACCCCCATGGGAACACGGCATGGGTTTATTAAAAAAAAAAAATATATAAAACAATTTTTCATAAAACTTGACATCGACATTATCATAACAATAGCGCTCAATCTTAGATAAAAATAAGATTTTAGAATAGAATAGAATAGAATACTATTTATTTTCTCTCTCTCTCTTTATTTTATTTAGATTTTGTGCACTATTAACTTAGTTTAGAGTTTGCTCACTTAAAGTTAAAGGCTAAAAACCTACACGCAGAGCTCCACCATTCCAAACTTCCCCACGGTATAGTAGGCTTTTAAGATATTTTTAATTTGTTGATTTATGTGTGTGTGTTTTACAAAAGTATATGTAAACTATTGGCAACAGTTACCATTAGGTACGAGTATTTAGTAGATATTTCTAAGACACGCGGCAATTATGTTTATGCAGAGTTCATCTCTAATCGTTCTTTAACAAGCTTGTCTGTATAATTATGATAGTTAGTAGAAAATGGTAGATGTCGTTAGGTTTTTAAATTTATATCAATGTCGAAAGCTATGCTTATAACTCCATCAGTTTAGCTATTTAAACAAAGATAAACAAAAAAACCACGTGTCTGGTTAACCGACTAAACATAATTCCTGTCACTTCACTTGTCATGCTACGACATAGTTGTACTCTTCAATTTAGCAACTTTATAATTGTATAACGTTGCTAAATTGAAGAGTACAACTGTGTCATAGCATGACGTCTGAAGTGACAGGTATTACGTTTAGTATTATATGTATAATTACCTAAACGAGCCGAAACTATGAGCCGAGGCTCATTCTGTTGTCGAAACAACAGACATTAAGTCTGTGCGAATTATGCTAAAGAATTGTAAGCCTCTAAGAATAGGTAAATCATGAAATTATATTTAGACTCGAAAGTCTGATACTAAAACCACAACCCATACAGGTCATGTTAATTCAAAACCCCTCTCATGATAGGTCATGAGAGGCCCAATAACTGAGTTGTGGAGGTCAGATAGGCGGTCGCTCCATGTAAAATCCATGTAAATACATAATATAGCTGCACTGCATCCAGTAATACTGGAAGCCAACCACAACATAGTTCGGAGAAGGCTAGTCAGATCAGATGGTGATGACTAGATTTTTGAGGCCTTTTGAGGACCTACTGAAACGACATTGTTTTCCTTGACGTTAGGTAAATATTATTTAACCTTTTGCCAGCGGCTTCTCCCGCGTGGATGTCGGAACTTATCCCTCAAGAACCGTACATTTTTCCGGGATAAAAAGTAGCCTGTGTGCTATTCAAGACTTAAATCTATCTCTGTGCCAAATTTAATCTAGATCCGTTGAGCCGTTCTGGCGTGATTGAGTAACAAACATTTCGCATTTATAATAGTAGTAAGATTATAAAATAAATAAAATAGCATTAAACAAACTTATCAAACAGTAGAAATATTTTTTAACGTAAATGACTAACTAATTAACTATACAAATAAATACAAAACAAAAGGACACTTAGGCGTCGAAGTACTCGTCGCATTAAACTAGTTTTTGCTCGCGGCTTCATCCGCGTGGACGTACTACCGGGATTCAAAGTGCTCTATGTGTTAATCCAGGTTATAAACTATCTGTGTCCCAAATTTTATCCAAATTTATTCAGCCGTTTTTGCGCCGAGCCGGAGCATACTTCCAGACAAACGGACAAAAATATAACTATAAAAATATAACTATATTTTAGGCATCAGACTTGTTCCCCACACATCGTTTTTTTGCATTTAGTCATTTCCTCGCTGAGGTGGGACGAAAAGATACGTGTTGCACTCGAGTGCAAAGGTAGCAATTACTTTTTTTTTTAATGTTAAATGTACAGTTACTTTTTGACTTCGTTACTTTTTATTATACAGGGTGTATCAGAAAGGTGTGGCAAAAATTAAGGGTACACACCATCAAACTGAACAACTTTCTTTATGGGACCAACATTGTAACCGAGAAAAAATAATCAGTCGTCCCATACATTTGGGTCGAGTAAGCGAAGTTTTGTATTGGACGACTGATTATTTTTTTTGCGATTACGATGTTGGTTTCAAGGAGAAAGTTGTTCACACCACACCATTAATTTTGACCACACCTTCCTAATACACCTTGTATGTATAGATAATAGTCTTAAAAATAGAAAAGTGGCCATAAATTAAAATGTAAATAATTTACAAACTAAAATAGTTAAATTACAAAAGAAAAGTTTAAGCGGCATCATCATTAAGCGATGTGAAATATCGTTCTTCACTTGTCAATTGATTTACTCCAATTCAATTCTGAATTTATTTGATTTATAGCCTTGGGCCTAATTCATCTGTCAGAACCGTAATATTAGTGATTAATTGATTTGTTAATATTTGTGTTGAACACGCAAGATTATAATGTGATTAACAATATTTATTTACTGTCAAAATTATTAAGTACTAAGCACTGCTGAAAAAACCAACCTTTAATTATTTCACTGCTTGACGAAGGTGATTAAAAAAAAAAGTAAGCACCACGTAGGCACTACAATGTAAAATCAATTTATTTTCAGAAGTAGGGATGATGCTTGGAAAAAAAAATCTATTTAGTCCGTCAGTTAGACAATAAAAAAAATATTAGACACGTATAAAAATTAATAAAAAAATATCATCAAAAAATATCATGCTTTATCATACTAAAAAAAAAAATATAGTTGGATAAAACGCATTAAACTTGGGAGTGGGGTCTCGCTACGTCACAATTCAGCATAAAATCTAGCAAGGTCATGCCGCAATTTAACTCAATGTATCGCCGTAATCTTTTGATTATACGTAAGATAGGAAAAAATACGTGTCTAATATTTTTTAATAATATATCTAACGGACAAAAAATGTAGTCTTTATCCCTATTATCGCATGAAAAAATCGACTAAAACCAATTTATTCACTGTGTTTATCGTCAAGTATGTCATGTGCATCACTATTTTGTAAAAAAAAGAAAACACACGGTCTCGTGTTTGTCACGGTCTCTTTACTAGAACTAACAACTACTTATGTACCTAGCTACTTACTATTTAAAGAGCAAGAGAGCCTTTGACTTAATAGGTAGGTAGGTACTAAAAATGTAGGGTATAAACAAAACGTAAATAAGTTATTGAACATCTCAATTCTTTAACAGCTAATTAAAGCAAAGGCAATATTTGGTACTATATACCGAGGTAAACTACTAACAAGGAGATTATAGTATGAAATAGCTTCTGCCCGCGACTTTGTCAGCGTGCCATTTTTTGTTTTAAGACCAACTAGCCAGACCATTGCGAAAAAAATATGAGTCTGGAGATATAGAACATTTAAAAACTACGAACCTAGGTGGTTTAGTGTTGATTATTTTGACCTCACCTGACCTACCTCATCTGACTAAAAATGTGTGCATAGGAAATTTCAAAATATTCTATATCTCCAGACTTATGATTTTTTTCTCAATGGTGGCGCTAGTTGGCATTTTGAAGGTTGTGGTTTCAAATCCGGGCAAATACCAATGTGACTTTTTCAATTCATAAGTACTTTCTGCAATACGTTTATCTTGAACATTACTGTTATCGGTGAAAGAAAAACATCGTGAGGAAACCTGGACTTATTAATAAATATAAGTTTTAAATTTCCAACCCGTCTTGAGCAAGCGTGGTGATCAATGCTCGTGCCTTCTCTGAATGAGAAGAGGCCTTTGCCCAGCAGTGGGACAGTTATTATTATGACACTCAACAATACTGTAGCTTACCATCAATGAAAAATCAATAAAATTTTCGGAATCGGATTAGTTCCCAAGATTACCTCCTACATACAAACATACTTTTACCTTTAAACAACATATACCTTATCAAACATACCATTTAACAACCATTACCATTTTAACAACACATACCTTTATAACATACTTTTACTCTGTAAAAGAATTTCTGTCCGACAAATCTTTACTAAAATATAGTCCCACCCAGTCGTGATGTGTTCAATGACCATAGTGTATTATGCACTATAATCTATTTTTATTTTATATTATGATTTTGTAATTTAATTTGGTTTGTTGTGATTAATTTTATTTTTTTTTTGAATTTTATGTGTATCATTTGACATCCTACCTATTTTAATTTGTTATCCTTTTTATTTTGAACCTTATATATGTAATTAATTTTATTTTCTATATAGTAATTTGAATTTGACATCTCCATTAATGTGTTCCCTTTTGGTTTTTTTTTTTTAATTTTTGCAATTATTGTGCTAAATTAGAAAAAAATATATATATAATTTGTAACAATGTTAATATAGTAGCTTGTTTAAATGTAATTATTATTATTGTATGCCCTACGGGCGGGACATAGCTGATCAAAGTTTTCAAATATTTAAGAACTGTACTATACATACCTATGATCCACAATAAACTTTTGATTGATTACTTTTACCTTTTTATAATATTAGTATAGATGCATATTATTACAAAGAAGATGCATTATAAATTAAAAGCTAAGAAAATTAGCTATTTAAGTTCTGCACTTAATTAGGTACTAACACAACGGTTTGCTTATAGTGTCTGTTTGCACTTACTCCTCAAATTGGCAAACTATTCAAGAATTTTGTTCCGGCCTAGCCGTTCTTGAAATACGATATACAGTTACGTGACTATGACACGCACTTGACCAGTTTTTATAAATTACTTCGACTTTTCTCTCTCTCTACATTATGACATTGACAGACACACTAGAAAGCAATTATTATTAAACGGTGAGTATGACCACTAATGTATATCTACCTATAGCTATGAATTATCTAATTTATCGCAAGAGTTGCGACCAATGAGTTTACTTTTGACAGCACTTTGACATTGACGCTCCAGTAATGAAATTTATGTCACTCTGAATCGCGAATGTGACAGCTCACGTCTTTTGTTTTTTGTATGACGGTTGGCTTATTTTGTGGATTGCAGACATCCTCATTTTCTTTGTCAGTAAGTTTCATAAGCCTCTGTTTGAGCGTATTCTGTTTTAATGCAAATTGTATGTTTCAAAGCAAAGATGGATTGTAAAATATTTCACACAAATTTAAACCTATAGAATTACTACTCTAAGTTTAAACCTATTTTGATAACTATTCCAGTTATTACGCTCATGACTAAGTAATAACAGCCACACGGGTCGATCCATCAAGTTAAGCTATGCTTGCCGGAGTTGGTACGTGTTGGGTGACCATCTTTACATACCGAGACTCCTCCGTGTCTCGGAAAGCACGATACGAGGTTGGTTCCAGTCATTCGTGGCTCTTTGACAGTCATTACAGGTCGTCAAAAGCCTGAAAGTCTGACAACCAGTCTTACCAAGGGGTATCGTATTATCCAGTAACTGGGTTGCGGAGCTCAGATAGGCGGTCGCTCCATGTAAAACACTGGTATTTAGCTACATCCGGTTCGACTGGAAGCCGACCCCAACATAGTTGGGAAAAGGAGCAGATTGATCGACGTGTGATTCCATAGCACTATAATTTAGTGTATGTTTTTTAAATTACTAGCGACCCGGCCCTGCTTCGCACGGTTTTTACGACTTGACAAAACATAAAGGTTTTATATATTATATAGGGTCACTGGTAATTAGTGACCGATACCTAAACACATGATTGTGCTCATGATAACAAACAAATTTTACTACGGGACCAACCCAAAATCGCAAAAAAAAAAATCAGCTCCTCCCTACATTTTGACAAGTTATGCGAACATGAATGTATGGGGCCACTGATTTATTTTTCGCGATTTCAGGTTTGGTCCCATAGTAAAAGTTGTTTGTTATCATGAGTATAACCATGTGTATCCATGTGTCGGCCATTAATTACCAGTCACCCCATATATATGTTAAATAATAACGTATTCTACATACCTTTAAACCTTCCGAAATAAATTCTATAAATGATAGTGAAAACCGCATCAAAATCCGTTACGAGTTTAGAAGAACAACGCGGCCACACATACAGACACGAAATGCGACTTTATTTTATAACAAGCATAGACAAGTTACGATCGACTACAGCAATGAACTTTATACCTTAGAACTACATGGTTATGAAATATCCATAACGAAAGTCTATTCAAATAATTTAAACTTAGTCTAAGTCAGCAACGTGCGTCATCTCATACGAAAGCGTATAACTAATGACACGCTTCCCCAGGATGTCCAAGAGTTATAGACAGATTGCTACCGAGGTATGTTATCTAGCAATGATTGGTTGTTTGTGAGAGGATGTCGTTAAAAAGGCACCTTATTACCTATTTAGCTCTATGATTGGTAAGTTAGATGTTGGTACTCATACTCTTGGGTATTTTTTAAGATGTCATGCTCGCAAACGAGCATGCAGGCAACTGTCATTGCTGCCGATAAACATCCGCTATACTAGGTTCATTGCTAATAAGTATTTATAAGTATTCTTTTTATGCAACTTAGGGCAGCCCGCGAAATTTAAATTTTCTTATGTTTTGCAATCATCAACACAACTCTTTAAGTTCATATTTACCTACGCTATTGAATGGCTATTTCATGAATTCATGACATTTGAGGTCAATTCTAACATATGGAGTTGTATTACTGATTTAATTTATTAAAAGCAACCTGAAAAGTATGACATTAATATTGCTGAATAATTATATTAAATTTATTAATATTGACATTTAATTTTGACATAACTATAATTTCTTAATGTAATTGTAGATAATATATAAAAAAAAAGTTTAATGCATGCTAATTTAGGATGATAAGGGAAGACGAATGATAATTTCAATGCTTATAAAAGGCTGCTAAGTCATAAGTACTAACATAACATAACACTAATATTTACACTAAGCCGATGTACGCACGGACGTAAAAATATCGCGGCGATTTTTTTTCGCGCACTGGATTTTCAACGCTCTGCTTAGCGCCGAGAGTTGAAAATCCAACAGTGTGTTTTTACGACGCGCTGGGATGCACTCTGTCTTTGTTAGGTTAGATTCTCGACGCTCGGCTCAACACCGAGAGTTGAAAATCCAGTGTGCGATAAAATCCCGCCGCGATATTTTTACGTCCGTGCGAACATCGACTTAGTTCGCAATAAACGTTTTGACTTTGAAAGTTTATGCACAAGTAAAAAAATACCGTACAAAGGCGGACTAAATTTTAATGATTTATAATTCTGTAAATACAATATTTTGTTACGGTCGTGACTCATAGCAAGTAACGTAAGAAAATAATTTCGCAGGCTATCTTAGCGCATTCCCAAACAGTAATAACGTGTCTATATAACATCGCTGTCTGCTGATAAGTTCTTAAGAAAATATACACATTGGTTAAGATTCTAGTCCAACTTATCTTTAAATACATCTGCTACTCTAATATCCTGTCCATGAAAGGTATCACGCGATCAAATAAACATGCCTAAGTAATATTCCCCAGCGATTAAACTTTTACACTTCCGGCCAATTAAAAGGGGAATGCATTATAGATTTTGCACACTTTTCCACGAATCCTGTTTTCTATACTAGTTAGAGATAAGACGAGCTGGTTTATTATGCCGAGCTTTCTACCTGTTCGGTGGATTAGCAAGCAAATCGTGTAACTATTATAGTGAAAGTGCTTTGGTGGTGTTAATATTAGCTTGGATTCTGGTACGTAAAACTGTGTTTTACCTGAGTAATTTTATTGGTAGGGTTTTAGAGGTCAGCCTATCGACCAGAAAAATATGTAATAGTTACACGAGGAGCTCGTCGCTAAGTAATAACAGCCGCACGGGTCGATCCATCACGTTAAGCTACACTTGTCGGGGTTGGTCAGTGGATGGGTGACCATCTTTACATACCGAGACCTCTCCGTGCCTCGGAAAGCACGTTAAGCCGTTGGTTCCGGCTGTCATCCGTGGATCTTTGACAGTCGTTACGGGTCGTCAGAAGCCCGAAATTCTGACAACCAGTCTTACCAAGGGGTATCGTATTACCCAGTTGCTGGGTTGTGGAGGTCAGATAGGCAGTCGCTCCATGTAAAATACTGGTATTCAGCTGTATCCGGTTAGACTGGAAGCCGACCCCAAGATAGTAGGGAAAAGGCTAAGCAGATTGAGTTACATGATCATCATCGTGCAATTAATTTAAGATGAGTCTAGTTTGCCTCGGTTATGATATGGTTTGGAGGTGCGTCCTGCATGCCCCTCTCGTCAACTTTTTAGTATAATAGCTCGCGACAATACGAGGACCCATTTTCAATGTCTCTGCTACAATGTAGTTCATGATTATTTTTAGTTTGATAGCAGATCTTTACAATGTGTAACTGTGTAGGGCCTACACAATTACACATACTCGTAATCAGCACACTCACACACGCACAATCACATACACAGCCTACGCTGTAGGCTATCTTTTATAGCATCTTACCAATTCCCATGATTCCTGTTATAATTATCAATTTTTATTAAGATCTAATCAGTTTTAAGTCCTTATAAACTTTTTCAATTCCTTTAAAAAATCCTATAAATTTCTTTTTTTTTCTTTTATTTTAACTTTTTCCATTTCGTTTATGATAATATTTGTATTATTATAAAATGATTGAACGTGAAATAAACAGTATTTATTTATTCATATAACAGTAGAGTCCAGTGTCTAAAATGCATTTATTATTTAGAGCAGCTAGCTTCTATATTTTCATTTTAGAAGACTCTTGGACGAAGCATGAATATAGAAAATATTTACAAGTTACCCGGGTGCTTCGCCCGTGTAACAAGTTGGTTCGTGAAACTATAATGTATGCCTCTCCAGGGTGCATTACTTATACGAAACGGACAGGTTTTTCTGTACTTTTAGAAAGAATTATTTTTATACTGGGACTTCTGTTCTCACCCACATTTTATGAATTCGTTGAGCATGAAAGCTGTTTTTAATTATCTGAGTAGTTTCTTCTGAATTAATTTTTATTCACACTTTGTTTGTTATGTTATATATTAGTTGTAACTTATAATTGAAGAGGAAAAAATATATATCCTAATAAAAAATTTAAAACACTATACTCAAATCAAAGTTATCTACGGGCATACCTCCTCGTTTGTAAACTATTTTGACCTCACTTTGTTTTTAATACTGTCATGTTTTACGTAGGCTAGACATCGTAAATACACCTATGTAGATCGATAATCTCATGCAAGGGTAGAGCTATCTGAATTTACAATGTATTAAGAATAACGTTGACATGAAGTTACGTACGCTACAGCCAGTCGTAGTACCTACAATAATGCAAACACTGCCGTGCAATTTAAATACAATTACGTATCAAGAAGGTGGGACGCTCTCACAGAAAACCCCGTATTTTCCAACAATAAGCGGTAGTTAGGAAGCGGTACACTGCAGTGCATTGAAAGTACAAGTGTAGCGCTGGAGTGTAATGCGTGTGTTATGTCGTGCACCGCAGGGCGTGACGGACGCGGTTTGAATTTGACAGGCTTGGCGTTAAGTTAGGGCTACTGTTATGTTACTATCACCAGAGAATTGTGGTCGTGCAAAATAAATGCATCAAATACTGTCACCGGAGAATTAATGTAGTCGTGCTAAAAAAATGCATCAAATATGAAAAGGTCGTGAGAAAAGTATTGAGCGTGAATGTCAATGGCTATAATAGTAGGGGAAGACCAAAGAAACGATGGATGGACTGTGTGGCTAGAAAGAGGTGATTATAGATGACGACTAATAGATTGGGGTAAGGGCAAGAGAATTAAAGGTACCGGCTCTTGTTTAGGTAATTTTAATTGCATCACGCACGTTTTCTTAGTTATAAAGACCTACACATAATGTTTGAATGTTAATTAAGTACGTTTCTAAGTGGCCTTGCCTCACATGGCTCTATATCGCACTTCACTGGCCTTTTGACCTACCTTAGTAAACAACTATTTAATAATATTAGCCAATACTAAAACGTTATAAGGAAACATGCCATATTATTTTATCTTCATCTAACTTTTATTACGTTGACCGAGATTACCAACCGTTTACAAATTAGTAGTATATACAATCATCTAACACTTTTAAGATAGAAATTTTTGTAATGGCCCGATTAAATTATACAAATTTGGTCTGGCCGGTTGTTAAAAACATATTTTAATGTTACCAAACATACCATAATTACGACATCTTCAACAGCCCTATAGAACAACATACGAACTGTTGGATAAACTGTGAAATGTTTACCATTTTAATGTGGCCTCAAGTGTACAGAACGCGTGATTATATTTCTATAATTGTGGGGCAATTATTTTGTCCGCAAGTATTCCGGTTTCTCGTGGTCATAATTATGATGTTTGTGTTTTGAAAACGTTTTGTTAATTAAATGTTTTTCTTCTAGATTTATGTCTAGATTTACTTTGATAATACTAGGATGTATGGAGTATAAAGTAAGGAAAGGAAATGTCGTTTTCTTTTGTATACAGTTTAGTTCAAGCAACCAGTGTTATTGTGTGAAGTAAATTATAGTTCCTTGTACATAAATAATGCGTAGATTATACTGCAATGCTACTGAATTATAGATAAACACATACTAGAGGTCGATGACCAACATTCAACGCTATATAGTGAGTGATATCAATTTCATCCTTATTGTTATATTTATTTTTAATTTAGGTCCGGAAGCAGATTATTTATAAACTTTTAAAGTAATTTTGTCTGTTGCCAATGTAACATATTTGTCAAAAAATGCCAAAATTGACACTTTCTCAACACAAGTGCTGTTTAATAATAACTTATAATATTGTCGAATTTTAGAATTGTTGCGTGTCACCTGTCGCCTGTAGGTTTTATTGAATAGGACCCTGGTTTTCTACATAATGCAATATATCATAGCATTGTTAGGCGCCTGGACAACATTTAAGATAATATTTAGTAAACAAAGTGCCGCTACAATGGCGACATTAATTTTACACACGGTTAGGGCTAGTAGCCAGTAATGATTAAAATTATAATAAGATAAAAGCTTTCTCTTTCCTTAAATTCGTCTAATCTTTGCACGTTATTTGTTTTAATTTCATTGGTGCGATTTTATGATCCGTGATCCCGGCAAATGATATCTGGGCTACAGTTCTTTAGATGCTACTTTAGAAAATTGTAAATAAATCAATAAATAATAACATCTAATGAAATTAAAATAACTTCATAAAACGAAAACGTGAAACCGTAGGTATACGTGTGTTAAATAAATTGATTATCACCATTAAATCGGCACGCTGTATGTATAGATAGATAACATACTCGTACGTAGTTTAAGCTTCTTCAATAAACAAATTAAAATAATACTGCCTGTAGAAGTTTACGACGAGTCATAAAATGTATAACTAATAAATAGCCATAATAATAGAACTACAATGAAAACGAAAGCTTTCGGTAGAAAAAAGCCACAGCCTGCCAATAAACTTTAAAGTTCATTGGCAACACTAACGGCCCAACCCAAAAGCCTATTTTCAGTACGAGTAAAAGCACAGAATACATAATTAGTACAAGTACAGAAAATTCACTCCGCAAAATCATTTAAATAAATAGCGACTCTTGCTACAACACAATAAAGTGCAATTCAGGTCGCAAAGCGTTAATTACCTACAGTTATATTCACCTAGAAGTTCACTTTCTTTGTACCTATCGCGTAAAAAACAAAAAAAAAAAAACAACTTTATTGACCACACCGACCTCATCTAATTTAAAAACATATTTTTGATGTGTAAAAGTGTTTTTTAAACCAATTTGTACAAAAATAAATAAGTATAATTTATCATTTAATCCTACATCTATCATTAAACCCTTAAAATACTCCAATTTCTAATCCTACTGTAACCTATTCTATTTATAACAGAAATAATACGCAAAACCATTCCAACGTCTTCCTCTACTAAAGTGTGTTATAAAGTTATAATCTAAATCATGCATGGAATATAAAACAAGTTATTTAAGTACAATTTTATTGATTTTATAAACACATTACGACAAATGGATGACTCATTATGATTACGTGTTATGGTTGTAATAATAATATTTTATTTTATTACAATGGATTGATAAGCTAACGCGCGATTGTACTTTAATTGTTAATTGCATTTTAAAGCTTCATGAACGTAACCGAAGCAAAATGAGTACCTATGTAAGGAACGTAGCAGGTGGCGTTCTATAGTTTCTGCCTACTCCCATGGGAAGAAGGCGTGAGTTTCGGTATGCGTGTAACGTTTGCTGATTTTAATGGCCGTAAGTGTTTCTGTTGTTGATTTTGTTCTCGATTGATGCAAAATGTTATTTTCATTAGAAGACCAGCACACACTCTATCATTCTGCCTAGCCTTTTCCCAACTATGTTGGGGTCGGCTTCCAGTCTAACCGGATGCAGCTGAATACCATTATTTTACATGGAGCGACTGCCTATCTGACCTCCACAACCTATTAACTGGGTAATACGATACCCTTTGGTAAGACTGATTGTCAGACTTTCGGGCTTCTGACGACCCGTAACGACTGTCAAAGATCCACGAATGACAGCCGGGACCAACGGCTTAACATGCTTTCCGAGGCACGGAGGAGTCTCGTTAAGTAAATATGGTCACCCATCCACGAACCAACCCCGGCAAGCGTAGCATAACCTGATGGATCGACCCGTGCGACTGTTATTACTTAGCCACGAGCTCCTCAGTTTCTTATAATATTATTAACTTCAGAATCAGAATCAGAATTCTTTATTTGTAAACATAGGTAAAATTACAATAGTGTGCGAGATGTTATAGGCAGGTAGATCCTCTATGTTTTGCCCAGAGGCGTACAAATACATTTAAATAACATTATAAATTGTCGAATTTTTACTTTTAACACTTCACATTAGTATTTATTGGTACATTAACAAAATACAATAAACGTGCAATATCAATACAAATAGAAAATAGAATCAAATTCAGTAAAAATGTCAAATAGATTACGAGTATGTTACATGTCATAGTAATACCAATGTCAAATAAAATTCTAAGTCGTCAGAATGTATAATTTTCTTAGGTAGTAATTATAGAATTATCGTCCAAATATTCCTGAAGTGAGTAATAGCATTTATTTATCAATATTTTTAATAGTTCCGTTTTGAAATTGTCTAGATTTAACGTTTTAATTTTTTCAGGTAGTTTGTTAAATATTTTTTTGGCCATACAGAAGGTACTTTTATTCATTAGTGCAGTTTTGCCATAAGTCACTTCGAGTTCTGACTTATTTTTATCGCGTAATTTTCTGTAGTAACTTTTAGTAGCTATTTTGTATAATGAAATGTTAGATTTGACGAACATATTTGTTTCGTATATGTACAACGATGGTAAGGTAAGAATTTTTAGACGTACAAAGAACGGTTGACAACTGTCTGTGCTTTTAAGGCCACACATAGCTCTGACACATCTTTTTTGGGCTCTAAATACGAGTTCTCTATCAACTGAATTGCCCCAGTACATAACGCCATATCTGAGTGTTGATGCAACATAGCCGTGATAGGCTGTTAGTACGGATTCTATGCTTACTATTTTTGATAGTTTATAGAGAGCGTAGGTAAATTTATTAAGTTTCTTACATATTTCGTCTGTCTGGGGTCTCCAAGACAAATTGTTGTCTATATTAACACCAAGAAATTTAGTAGCAGTAGTTGATTCTATTTTTGTCCCTAAATAGCTAATGTCAAGGATTGGATTTGGAATTCTTTGATAAAAATGCATAATTTTAGTCTTTTCTAAGTTTATAATTAGATTATTGTTGTCAAACCATGTTATAATTCTATTTAATGTCATATTTATTTCATTTTCATAAGTATTGGGATCATCACACTTAATAATTACGGTGCTATCATCGGCGAATAGTACCATGGGGTGCTTTATTTGCCTCGGAAGGTCATTTATGTAGAGCAAAAAGAGGGGGGGTCCTAGCACGCTACCCTGAGGAATGCCGTATTTTATTAGCTCGCTTTCGGAACGATATTTTTTCTCGTAACCAGTATTTGAGGATATATGTGTGATTTCTACAAATTGCTTTCTGTCCGTTAAGTAAGATTGAATGAGGTCAAGTATATTTCCCCTGATACCATATTTTTCAAGTTTATGTATTAGTATAGGATAATCCACATAATCAAAAGCTTTAGTTAGATCCATATAGATAGCACATACAGGATTTCTGTTATCCATATATGACAAAATAGGTAAAAGCAGGTCATGTATAGCCATATTGATTGTCTTCTGCTTACGAAATCCCTTTTGTTCATTTACTAATGTGTTTGATTTCTCAAGGTAGCTGTACAAGGACTTATAAATGACTTTCTCAAATATTTTTGAAAAGACTGGTATCAACGCAATAGGCCTATAATTTGACATATTAATTATGTGACTGAGATGTGGAGCTATGTAATGAGACACTTCCTTGATAATTTTAGTGCATACTCCGTCATAACCAACACTATTTGTATTTCGAAGTGAGGTAATATGATTATTTATGTCTTGAGGTATGGTCGGCTCCATAAACAAAGAGTTTGAAGTATTTAAGCGTACCTTAATTTCTGGTATAGTTTTATTTTTTGATTCGGTAACTTGATTAATATAAAACTTGTTAAAAGCCTGAGCTATATTTAATGGGTTCGTGATTTTCTGTGTCTGTGTTTGAATTTGTGTTATTGGTTCTTTAGGGAAGCAGGTCTTACGATCGTTAATTATGGTCCATGCCGCTTTAGATTTATTTTTGGACGTCTTAATGAAGTAGTTATTTCGTGATGCTTGTGTTAACGTTATAACTCTTTTGAACCTTGCAGAATATGTCTTAAACGATTGTTTATTCTTTGGGGAAGGATTTTTTCTATATTGCCAAAGCAAGTTCCGTTTCTTTTTACTACATTTCCTTATCCCGTTCGTGATCCATTTTGTTTTCTTAGTAATTGATTTTGTTATTATTTTGTAGGGAAAGCAAAGATCATAAAAACATCTGAACAGGTACAAATACAGGCACTTAAATCTCTTAAGAAGCAATGTAATCTTCTGCGAAACAAATGTTATGTCTTTTATATCCTTCAACGCTAACTTACTCAACGTTTTATTGAATCCTTAATGGTTTATTAATGTTGTAATATCCTGTGGTTCTCGTCGTTTAATCTCATTTTTTTTCTTCGAATTTTAATAAAACCCAAAGTGTGTCACGTCATTTTTCGATGAGATCGGCACATGCTCTGCTATGTCCTGTAGAGTGGTGTACGCACGAGCGAACAAAACATGGTGAACACGACCATCGAACACGGATCATCTGAAGAAACTAAGGACCCTGTTGACCATTTAAAGTTTTCGATGTTCGTGTTCACCATGTTTGTACCCTTGGTTATTTTGGTTGTCCCAGTTCGTTGCTGATTCAACGAACTGGGACAACCAAAATAACCAAGGGTACAAACCGAATTGTCTCAGTATTTTTGGATAAAATAAAGCTTTGTTCAACAATTTCCCTATTGTTTAATAAATGTCAAGTGTTGACATAGTTGTGAGTCCTCGGAGACTTAATTAAGGAACAGGAGGCATAATATTTCATCTCACTCCCTGAGGGAATCGTCTTATAATTAGACAAGAAAATAACTATTATTTACAAGAATAGCAGAACAAGATTGAATATTAAGCAAAGAAGTGTTTGTTTTAGAAGAAAAGACGGCAAGAAAATACTGAAAGCTCTCTGTGATTAATAAAACATGTAAATATTTTATAGGCCTCATAAACTAATATAACTGAAATAAAAATCAATTACCCTATGCTTATTTCCCCTCCTTTTTTATATACTTGTAAGTACATATTATTTAAGACTGTTAGATTTTAAATTATGTGAATAAAATAAAAGAAGTATAAAAGATTGCCGAATGTATTTAAGCGCATCACTTCAGAACGGTTGCGCCTATTTGGCTAATTCTTTTTTTGTTGTGTTTGATAGTGTCAGGACAAGGTTTGTATGATAGATTTATTTTGGAAAAGTCGGATATTTGGATGGTATTTTTTTATGACAGCACACAGCCTAAACCACTGGAGATAGAGACATGAAATTCACCCGGGCGACGCTGGACCCGAACGGCTAGTTTATTTATTTGTTTATATAAATAATTTTATTTGTGTTCTGTCATTCTGGTTCAATTGTGACATTTTTTTACAAACAACAGACAAGATTAAATTAGATTTCAAAAAATGTAAATCAAAAGCAATTAAGTAATTTAATTACACTGTGAGCGTAATCAGATTTCACTTTCATTGGCCATTCAAATGAGCGATCATGAATAAACAAAATGGAGTCCTCAACTCATACCATCCCACCTTTAATTCCCTTTTACAGAAAACCCAATTTCACACAACGACAAATCGCGTCCCAAATCACCTTCACCTACCACACTAAAGGGGGATCCAGACTGTCGTCGATCGACGTCCATCGATGACATCGACCGTTCAGGCGCATCCAGTGTGCGTGCTTGGCAGCCGTTCGATAGACGTTGGCTGTTTGCATTTGACGTGGACTGTTTTTAGTCGTCGTAAATCTACGATGACTAAAAACAGTCCACGTCGAATGTCCTATGGTGTGGAATTCATTAGTACCTAATGATCGTTAGTTCATTCGTTGGCTCTTCATATTGAATCCATAGGTACTGCACGCCTTAACGGAGATAAGATAATTTTTATCCTGGTAGTACTTTCCCGTAAAATATTTACGGACCTTTACGCGGACGAAGCCGCGAGCAAAATCCAGTATTGAATACGATTTGAGGCGGTCATTATCTACTCCAAACCCGACGCCGTCGATCGACTGCAGTCTGGCTATACCCTAAAAGGCATAGTCAATACAATAATTGTACTGCCCACTAACGTCGTCTGTACACGGCTTTATGGCTCGGAATAACCGGATCTCAGTAATACGGTGTCGCAACAACGCGTTCAAGGACGCGCACTGACCGCCGCGGTCGGCGAGCGCTTTCACTATCAGCGGCACACGCACCTAGTAATTGGATTAAGTATTATTGACTAAGACCGTGGCACGCACGAAGATGGACTGGTATTCAAATTATAGGTTAATTACAGAATAATTGATGGGCCAGGAGTTTATCTAACATGGGTGATTAGTTTTGGAGGTCTTTAGGTATAAAAATGTGTGTGAAGAAATAATTAGGTAATTTTTTGTCGAGTTACAAGGTTATGAAGATGCGATTTCTATGATGAGTTGTAATTCGTTTTACTTTATAACAAAATCAAACTTATAGTATCCAAGTAATGATGTACCAACATTGTAATGGAAATGCAACACAATTCTGACATTTCATAAGTGCCCAAGAAATTTTACCTGTATACCTAACAGAAAACTTTTTAAGCAATGCGCAAATTTTCACAGGGTGTTCTACCCACGAATATTAACAACTTTCACGATGGGACTAACTCTGAAATCACGAAAAAAAAATCTGCTGTTTCATACAAAAGTTCAATACCTACTCGACCAAAATGTATGAAACATCTAATTATTTTTTTTTGTGATTTCACACAGCATCTAAACTCCAAACATCCAAACATACAAACTTTCACATTTATTTATCTGATCCGATATTTAGCTGATCAGCCAGAAGTTGTCCTGTCGAAATTTCAATTTATAATTTTTTCTTTTAAACCACCGAGAAGAAAACAAAAAAAAATCTAATAGGTCAAGCTGTTCTCAAGTTATGGTGTGACCAAGGGAAATATTATAGGGATTTTTTTTTTATATATTAAGTATATGTATAGATAAATAAGGTGTTTAAAAATTTACTCTGAAAACTATAAGGAGTACTTTAGACCATCGAACTGAATAACTTTTACTATGGGACCAACTTTGAAATCGCGAAAAAAAATCTGCTGTTCCCTACATTTTGACGAGTTATGCGAACATGTAGGGAACAGCAACAAAAGTAGCAAACCATTAATTTAAATTAGACCATGTTTTTGAAATTATTGTTTAGTGTATAAAGAAAAAACTACAATGTTTTTTTTAAACCTCGAAACGCTAACAACACAAGTTTATGTCTACTAACGTTATGCAGTTTATGGGCTATAAAAAGCGGGTCTTCTATCTCTGTCGTAAACATGACCTTAAAGGTCAAACTTAAGGCTTTTACACTTTTAGTTTAGTGGTGACAGATAATGGTGCCGATTCTCTTGTGAACGCACTAAACTAAAATTAGAGAATCGCTATCTTTTACTAACAGGCAGCGCGAGAAAAGGACGGCTACAGCTATGAACTAAGTTAGAGATGTCAAACTAGTTCACGCCTTGCGCTTCACCGTGTTTTTAGTCGACATGTTTTTACGTGTCGTCTAAATGTCTATGGAAAAATTAGTTCTTACTAATTTGACAGCTCTAATTTACTTCCGTCCCTTTCTTGTCATAATAGAGAAAAAGTTAGCAATAGCCTAAATTAAGTTTAGTTTGTGCACAACAGAATCGGCACCATTGTGTCACTACATCACTCCCCTCTAAGCGAAGCGTACGTTGTGTTTTACCGCGCGGCCCGGAACGAGTGACGTATCTGTCGCGCGGTGCGCTAGGGGTCGATGTTTGTGGCTCGGCGTTCGTTGTACACACTGTTTATTGGCACTTTACACCTGACATAAGGGTAACCCGGAAGTCCATACATAATCAGTACAATCATTTTCAATTACTTACTAATTTGCCTTGCTCCCGACATCGAATAGCTGTTGAAAGTATGGCGGTTGTCTATTTGATTTAAACTGACAAAATTTCGGGTTTTGAATTTGTGAACAGCCTTTACAGAAAACCTTTTTGATAATATTGATGAATATTTTGATGAATCCTAACTAATACTGTTGTAAGTGAGTTTGTTTGTTACGCTTTCACGCTAAAACTGCTGCACTAATTTGGATAATATTTGGCACATGGGTGGACCATGACCTGGAGAAGGACATAGGCTACTTTTCATCCTGGATTGCAGACAAAGTCGCAGGCTAGCTATTTTCGATTCGGCACGGAAGCGTATTGAACGGTTGGTATCTGTTTAGTCCTATAGAATAAACATATTATGCTCTCTCTCTCTTTCTTTTTTTTTGTTTTTTTGCTTTTTAATGTTTATTTTGTTACTTTTATATGCTCTTTTTTTTAACTGTATTTCCTGTGCGTGTCCCAAATAAAATATTTTTCTTTCTTTCTTTCTTTCTTTCTCTCGGTAGAGCGATGATACATCGTTAATCACACGGAATAGATTTATCTATTCCGTGGTTAATCATGCCAGGTCATAAATCATTATGTTTATGAGTTTGAATGTCACTTTTTTTCCTTCCACAGTGTTTTACTCTATGTCTACGTTTAGTTTAAGCAAAAGAAAGTTAATACATGTTTTTTAACTTGATTTTGTTCAATGTCCAGGCAACAGCACATCAGGTTCTACCAAACTGTCAAATTTCTCCAAATGATTTTAAACCTTAAAATGTTGACGGTTAAGTTCAAAATCGGATGAGGAAATTTGACAGTTTGTAGTAACTTGACCTGCTGTCTGTGTGTACATATTTTGTACCAGACACATCGAACCACGACGAAACACTTTGTTTTTTTTTTTAAATTAATTTATTTTTGTTGTTTCATTCATTCACGTATCAATCAGACCAGACAGACAGAGTATTATTTGTTTTTTTTACATCAATGAAAATAGTGAAATACTTAGTGAATAGTGAAATCACACACAGTGATTACTAGCATAGACATCGTCATTTACTCTATCTTTAAAATACACATAACTTTGTACATTGTGTTTTGGTTCAGGATAATTATATGAATTGTGCCCACGTTTGTTAATAAAAATAATATTAATTTATTATTATTTATTATATTTAAATATTAATTTAATACTTTCCACCTTCTAGTTAGCACAAGTACAAAAACTTTTAGTACATTCGCCCAGTGCGTGTTATATAGGTACAGTCAACAAAAGAGATATCTAGGCAGGGTATACTAACATATTTGTATGTGAATTGCTTCATGTTCAATTTCGTGACAATATACAATTTTGTGTTGGTGTGTTACTGCAAAAACAAAGTAATATACATAAAATTGAACATGAAGCAATGCACATACAAATATGTTAGTATACCCTGCCTAGATATCTCTTTTGATGACTGTACCTACATTTATTTAGAAGATTGTATTCTGTCAGAAGGATAGACGTTCGCTTTCACTACCGCGCGTCCAAACTATACGTAATTGAATTTTTATGGTCTAACAGGCTTTGTACTTACTTTTTTAGTACACCTACTCGCCGACGTCATATCTCTAATGGCGTTACCATTTGAATGTAAGGGAAACAGCAATAAATACTGTATTAGTTTCAATATTAATGGTGGAGTTACGAAATCGTAGTTTGGTGTTTGTTGCGACTAGCATAGCATAAGCATCAAGATGGGTAATATTCAGCTGAATATATGGACTGCATCACCACATTGTCCGACGAAGCCCGATGAATATATGGACTGCATCGTCCGACGAAGCCCGAACTGCTCACGTAGTTCGGCGGACTACGTCAGCAGTTCAGGCTTCGTCGGACGGCTGTATTGTATACAGACTGTGGAATTACTATGCAGTCGTTTATGAGGTACTCCTAGTTTTCTTAATGACTATAGAGATATATGAGAATAGATACAAAAACTTCAATAATGTATAATAACCTTATCGGTAATTATATTTTCGAGCCGTTTGGGGTTGAAACCCTTGGGCCGTGGGGTCCGAGTGCTCATAGTTTGTTCAACGAAATCTCCAAACGGCTGGTTGACACTTCCCGTGACCCAAGGGCTGGCTTTTACCTTGGCCAGCGGCTTAGCATTGCCATACAACGTGGCAATGCCGCCAGTTTCTTGGGTACTTTACCAGTCGACAGCGATGCGGAGGAGTTTTTCGACGCCATATTTTAGTTTTTTAATAGTTTTAGCTATGTTAGTATATAATTTTGTTATTTTTAGGTTATGTTTACAGTCTAATAAAATTTACAGTTGATGGCATCCTACATAGAAATACAAAACTTCAAATAATGTCGAAAATTGTGATTTTTGCAGTATCGTTTGCAATCCGTTTGCTTCCCAGCGAAGAAGTTGGCCATCGTTTTCCTATTCATGCCTATCATTTTCATATCAGCTACAAAACGTTGCCTGAACTGAACAAGTGCCTCCTAATGACTGCAATGAACAGTCAAAGGGGGAATCACAACGCTTGACATTCAGATTGGTGATCGCAATTTGTTCATTTCAGCAGACAGGGGGACATCTGCCCATCCTCTTGACGTAATTCCTTAGTGTTCTTACACACGAGTGACACGCGTCAACAGCAGAGGCAACTTTGTATCTGATATCAATTTCAACTCGATACCTCTACGAGTTCCTGAGAAAAAGGGTTCCGTTTTTTTCCTATTGAGGTACGGAACCCTAAAAAAAACGCCAAGTGCGAGTCAGACTCGCGCACAAAGGATTCCGTACCATTATCTATAAAACGGAAAAAAAATGTTTTTTTTTTGCCGTTTTTAAATATTTATTTTATTCTGTTTTTTAGTACCTATTTCTTATTATAGGCGGCAACATTTATTTATTTATTTATCAAGAACAATTTATATTGTGTGTGATATATTACATACTTCATTAACATAATTTAATATTAATATAAATTCTAAAAGTGAACATGCAGCAATAATAAAAAATACATTAAAAAAAAAAAACAACATAATTATTAAAAACAATAATAATAGATTTTTTTTTTTAAATAGAAAATTAAATCATATTAAATTACAGTTCTTCTATTGAGTATAAGTTCTTATCCAACAGAAATGCTTTGAGCTTAGCATTAAAAGAGCTAGTATATAACAAAATTTTCAAATCTGCTGGCAGTCTATTAAATATTTGTACAGCTTGGTATTGAGGGCTATGCTTGACAATGTTGAAATTAGGTTTAATTTTATTATTGAAATCTTTTCTACGAGTTTTTTCCCTGGCTATTCTTTCTTCCCCAGATTCGTATTCATGGACATATTTTTTAAAATTAACTAACAACACAAGTATGTATAAGCTGGGCAATGTTAGTATATTTAGACGCTGAAAATGAGATCGACAGCTTTCTCTTTGCGTGATTCTGACAATTGTACGTATTGCTCTTTTTTGGAGAATGAAGCCTCGCTGAGAATTATATCCGTAGCTTTTCCCCCAGAACTGTATACTGTATCGAAGTCTGGATTCGACTAGAGCATAATAAACCATCTTTAACTGACCCGTATTTATTTCGTCTCTCAATGTCCTCAACGCATAACACGCAGATGATATAGTGGAGTCTATGTGTGCTAGTTCTTTTTTCCAGTTGAGGAATTCATCCAAATGTATACCAAGAAATTTGACGTCTCTCACTAACTCTATCTTTTCATTGTTAAGGGTTATATCCATATTATCTTTATTACCTGCAGTAGTTCGAAACAACATGATGTTCGTTTTCTTAATATTTATTATTAATCTATTTGTATTGAACCAAAACTGAAATGCTGACAACGTAGTATTCACCTTGTCTGTCAGGTCACTAATACTTTTCGCCGCTACTACAGCGTTTAGAAATACATCATCTGTGAAAATTTCAACTGTCTAACTATCACGGTTCCGAGATACAGCCTGGTGACAGACGGACGGACAGCGGAGTCTTAGTAATATGGTCCCGTTTTACCCTTTGGGTATGGATCCCTAAAAAAAGGAAAAGAAAGGAATTGAAATTTTGAAAGGACAACGTCTGGCGGCTCAGCTAGTAGAAAAATATTCGACTGTGGGAATTAAAGAAGTTCCAAGGAAATCATTATGTGAATTTATTACTTTAAAGTTTACACCTGGAAAGTATTGCTAGATATCCGGTATAATAAAATTGTAAAGTAATCAGGAGTTATGCTAATTATTTCCTTCATTTATTACCTTTTTTCTTTGACTACACCAGTACCAGGACTTCCGGTAGATGTTAATTTGTTATTAATTGTGGTTATTTTCTCTATTTTATGGAGGTATGTTTTTGGCTGTTATACTGGCATCGTGGTAAGTTAAGATAAGAGGAGCTCGTGGCTAAATAATAACAGACGCACGGGTCGATTCATCAGGTTAAGCTACGCTTGCCGGGGTTGGTCAGTGGATGGGTAACCATCTTTACATACTGAGACTCCTCCGTGCCTCGGAAACCACGTTAAGCTGTTGGTCCCGGCTGTTGTTCGTGGATCTTTGACAGTCGTTACGAAAGTCCGAAAGTCTGTATCGTATTACCCAGATACTGGGTTATGTAGGTCAGATAGGCAGTCGCTCCTTGTAAAATACTGGTATTCAGCTGCATCCGGTTAGACTGGAAGTCGACCCCAACATAGTTTGGAAAAGGCTAGGCAGATTGAATGGCATTGTGATAAGTGATGTTCCAATATAAGGTTAGTTTTTTTGTGCCTTAATCACATTGTTCATTGTTAAGGACGCCCTAGAAGGGCATACAGTGTGGCTATAAGGTTATCACACCAGCCAGCGTTGAAATATTTTGCAAGATATTAAAAAAAAATGTTGATGTTCTATACATTTTGACCGCGTAGGTTGCACTTTTGTTGGAAACAGCAGTTTTTTTTTTGAATCGACGAAAAATTTCAACGCTGTGAATACGTGGTTTCAATTAATGATAACCTAATCACTCTGTATATCGATGTTTTTCAGAATGGTCAGGTGCATAGTACTCGCAACCGGCGTGCGTGTATTTATTTATTTATTTATTTATTTATTCAATTGGTCTTACGAGCTAACAGACATAACATCCAAAACGCTCATAAGATTAACCAACAATTCAATTGTGGCTACATACACTTGTCTCCTTATACAATAAATTTACTTAAAATAGCAATAATGCCCATGTCTATAAATAATAA
Organism: Cosmia pyralina; assembly: GCA_946251885.1. Lineage (NCBI taxonomy): Eukaryota > Metazoa > Arthropoda > Insecta > Lepidoptera > Noctuidae > Cosmia > Cosmia pyralina. The sequence continues at coordinate 24,388,359 of OX276346.1, forward strand.
TAAAAATTAGATTACAACGAAGAATTAATATAGCAGCAGAATATAATGACAGTTTAGTGTCAATTAATAGTGATTATAATATGTCATTTAAAATAATACGAAATTTATTATACAAATGTCCTAATCCATCGGCAAATAAGTCAATAATAATGTATGACCAAATGTATGAAAGTAAACGAGGCAAAAGGTATGTAAGGATCGTATCAGGTGGCGTTCTGTAGTTTCTGCTTACCCCCATGGGAAGAAGGCGTAAGTTATGTGTGTATGAAATTAAGGAAAAGTCCTTGCAAGTCCGTGTCACAGCGATCGTCAAAAACGCGTTGAAGTCCTCTAGCTGTGTTTCGGCACTGCCAAAGCCTTAAGATTTAAGATTTAATACTGAAATTATTTATCTTTTATTATTTCGTGGTCCACGACTCGGGTGTTAGATAATTTAACTCAATTACTTGCTCGTAAGGTCTTGAACCTCACGAGCCCCAGTCATGCTTAACCACTCAATCAATACCAAAAGAAACCAACAAAATAAACTATATTTAATAGTAAAGAATAACCATCACGCGAACCATTCTAGTTTTAGAGGTTAGCTAGTACCGATCAATCATGAAACGATTAACATGCAAATAATTTTTAATAGTCTTCACTTTCTAAATTATAGTAGATAAAGTGCTCGTGACTGTGAACTTAAAGTTAAGACGGTTCTCAAAACATTGCGAATAATTAAGTAGGTATTAAAAAAAAATAAAATTCACCTGCAAAAACAAACGTTTTTGTCTAAATTATTGAGCAGTGGTGACCCAGTGGTAACGGCCACGACTTACGAGTTGTAGGTCGTAGGTTCGAATCCTGACTTTACTTTGTGTAAATTGTTTCATCGCCACTGCTCTCAAAACGGTGAAGGAAAACCATCGTGAGTATAGAGGAATCAGGCATGCACCTAGAACCAAAAATTCGAAGACATATGACATCGTTCGAATCAAACTCGGAAGTTAGCTGCGAGTGCAGACTGCAGGTACAGTCAAGTCGACAACAATTTTGGCTCCATTTATTTAAACTCGATTAAGTATTTTTTCATTTAAGAATTAAGTTTTTGCTAAGATTTGAATCGTACTTTAACTGCACTCGCAGCTAACTTCCGAGCCGCCATTAAGTTTGAATCAAATTATATCAAATTATTGAGATAAGTGCAAGTGCAAAGTATTGTGGTTCTTGCTCGTCTTGATGCGGAAAGACCTACGCGGTGCACGGTGCTATCATAATATCATATTTGTTGTATTCGAGAGGGACGTCACATGGGATAAGGGCAGGAAGATAATGATATCGACCGGCATGTCCTAGAACCAAAAATTCGAAGACATGTGACACCTACCAACCCGCACAGGGCCCGCGTGGTGGATTACAGTGTGCCAGCAGTGGGAACATTATAGTCTGATTATGATGATATCGACCAGCTACAAACACAAATTATAACATTTCAAAAACTTCATTGTTCTATGAATAAACTTTTCTAATAAATAACATTTCGAAAACCCCAATTAAAAGCTAACATAGTTTGGCTCAACGACATCACAGTTGTAAAGGAAGGTCAGGGCCTCACAAAACACTTAAACAACGTAAAAGAAACATGAAAACCCTTACATTGTCGTCAACCATTTTAAATTAGAGTAAAAATAACAAACAGTTGGAATAAAGTACTTATTTTTTTAGTATTTTTGGACCATTTTACTTTATGCCAGGGAAAGAGTTTCGTGTTGTTCACAGCAATTTAAAAGTAACTCCTACTGCCTCTGAGTATTACAATAAATCATTTTTAACCGACTTCAAAAAGGAGGAGGTTATCAATTCGTCGGAACCTTTTTTTTTTTTTTTTATTTTTTTTTTTTATGTATGTTCCCCAATTACTTGAAGATGGCTGGACCGATTTGGATTGTTTTTGTTTTATTCGAGAGGGTCATCACAGTTGGTCCCATATAAAATTGATTAACTTTGCTTTGGTAGTTTTTGAGTTAGCTCCAATAATACGTATTTTTTCCTCACATTTATATGGATGATGTTCTAGTTTGTTTTGCAGGTAGTGGTATTAGAATTTGTGTGGGGTAGGTACCACAACTAAAAAGTGAAAAATAAAAACTTTTTTACAAAAAAATACAACCGACTTTAAAAACAACACTACAAAGTGAAAAATAACTTTAATTTCGGAAGTCGGTGGCAAAAAACGAAAATACATCTAACTAGACACCGACTTCCGAAATTAAAGTTATTTTTCACTTTGTAGTGTTGTTTTTGGAAGTCGGTTGTATTTTTTTGTAAAAAAGTTTTTTTACGTAATCAAAATATTACGGCGATACGTTGAGTTAAAATGTGGCATGACGTCACTCCTTGCTAGATTTTTTACGTAGTTTGTTAGAGTTGTGACGTAGCGAGCCCCCACTCCTCAACTTCAATGCGTTTTATATAAGTATTTTTTTATTAATATGATAAAGCAAAAAATACGTGTGTAATATTTTTTTATTATCTGACTGACGGGCTAAATAGAATTTTTTTTTTTTTTTTTACCCAGGCATCATCCATAATGAAAACGGATCTGTCTACTATGAACTATCTGCTCTTGACAATTATTTGATCAGTACCTACTGTAATATCCATATGTGTGCCATGTACTTATTCATATTGTTGTTATAGCTTCATTGTGCAAAAGTTTACAAGAAATCATTATCTTAGAAACCAACATCTAATAAAAGATCCCACTAAATCAACATGTCGCAAAACACAGTAAATCTTCACCAGAATAAATAAATTAACGTAATCAGTTCATGATCCAAGATTTCTACACAATCTGTGGTCGTTAGCGCGCAGTAATTTGCCGCCCAGTCCACGCAGACCGATCGTTGCGTCACCGCAGCGTAGTCCACATCAATCAAGTTACGTAATACTTCCTGAGATGCGCTAGACTAACGTATGATGCAATTTATATACAGACTTTTTTTTGGAAATAGTCGTGTGGTGTGAACTATGACGTCATCGAATTAGTTTGATGTTGGAGGTTTTTGTGTTCCAATATAGTTACATCAATTTTCGCTTCTACGCTCATTATACAGGGTGAAATTAAATTCATAGGCATCCTCCTAACGGGTCATTGCACTCATCATATGAACAACTTTTACTAGGTACGAGATCAAACCTGAAATTGCGAAAAATAAATCAGCTGTACCCTACATTTATGTTCGTATAACTCTTCAAAATATTGGGTACAGCTAATTTTTTTTTCGCGATTTCAGGTTTGGTCCCATAGTAGAAGTTTTTCATAATGATGTGTACAATGACCCATGTACAATTAAGAGGATGCAAATGAAATAAATTTCGCCGTGCAAGTGTGGGTTTAGTGAAGTCATTGATGGCTACAGTAACTAAATGACGTACCTATGTGCTTTAATGTTTTTATTTTTTTTTCCTTTCTTTACCTTGCATTCCATAATTCTTATTGTATTAAATAATTCTTTAAATTGTATTTAATCATTCTTGGCATTACATTTAATTACCTTTGACGTTATATTTAATAATTCTTAACATAATATTTTAATTATCCTTGACATTGTATTTGATAGTACCTAATTAACGTTTTCCTTAACCTTAACATTGTATAGTTTAAGCATCTAATTTTGGTATAATAATATTTTTTTAATACATTTCATTTAAATTCAGTGAAATATTTGTACGCTGGAAACAGCACAATATTATGGACGTCATATTTTGTGTAACACCTTTACAACAATATTCTAAAAAATAAATAAATAATTATTATTATTCGATTTTAAATCTTTAGCAGATTTTTAGTGCGGATATTGACTATTGAGGTCCATTCTTCCAGCGAAGAATCTGCCTGTCGAAATTATTTACGCATTATTCAACTAGTGACCTGGCCCTGTTACACACGGTTTTTACGACTTGAGAAAACTTGAAGGTTTCTATATTATACATAAGTTAAATATTAATGTATTATACATATAAACCTTCCGGAATAAATTGTCTAAATGATAGTGAAAACCGCATCAAAATCCATTGCGTAGCAACACGGCCACACAGACAGACACGAAAGGCGACTTTATTTTGTAATAAGTATAGATAGATAGATATGCCTTGTGTGGTTGCGTTCGAGCCTTTTCAAAGAAATTGTTTGAAAATGGAAAATATTTTTTTTAAATCTGATTTCAAAAATACACAACTGAAAAAGTTTTTCCATTATAAATTCTAATATTCATAAACTAATCCAAATAAAGCATTATATCAAACCATTCAAAACTTGAACCACTTAAACTTATTCAATAGCAATTAAAACCCATTGTGGTGTGAATAATTAATTATAGTCGACGCCCGCGGCCCGCGATTGTGAACCACTGACATAAATAGCTCTGACATGTCAGAAGTCAAATGCAGTGACCTTGGAATGGCGTGCGACGGTTATAAAATATGAATGTTTATGGTCCCGCTTGACGCTTTAATATGTTAAATGGATAATTGAATGAGGATTTATAACCTGATTCAGAGGTTACACGGAAAGGGATGCGTTGGTATTGGAAGATGGAGTACCTAGGTACTGGTATACATAAATAAATACTAATGAATGCCCCACAAAAAGCTGAATCTTTTTAGTCAAAAGTTGTTAAGTTTGACACCGTTCCTCATCTGAATTCTTCGAGATTTAAGTCACATCTTTGGAAAATGTTTGGTTTGTGTTTTAAGATGATATTTGGTTGTCAAATTACAGCATATTTATCACGAATCTGTGATATACCTACATAAAATCTAGAATCAAGAACTCTCAGTCTTCTGCATTCTTAGATTTTACATAGGAAGAACAGATAATAATGACAATTTAATAGTGACCATGCTAATAGTGTTGTCGCATGCGCATCACATTATACAGGTACTTCTTTGTTCTTCTTCTTGGTGCCTTCCTTTCTGTATAGATACGTCATAAATATTTTTTTCATCAAACTGCTATAGCATTTTTAAAGTATACCAATGTGGATTAATTAAAAAAATGTCGATAAAATAATTAAAAAATATTTCATTAATTAATCCCAAACGTGTCAATTTCACACTCTTCGCATTCACTTTACATATTTCGTGGTTCCTCCAAAGTCTTCGTTCAATTATGGCGGCGAAGCATAAAATTGTACAAAAAGTTGTTCAACACACGTATACAGGTAATTTAAAACTCGTTTACCAAGCTAATATGTTTGTCGACTAACATTTTCATGTGAGAGGATGTTGTGAATTTGTAAAGTGCACGGAACGGTATGTCATGGAGTAAGTAGAAATGGAGCAATAAGTTACGATGCTAATGTTTACCGTAGTTTCCGGCAAAGATAGGTGGCCTCTCCACTTTAGTCTACCTAAACGGTCAGTCTACCAGCTTGCCTAAAAATTAAGATTAAAGATTAACTTTAAGATTTTAATTTAATGGAGGAAGTTATAAAAATATATCTATTTTATTCGCGAAATGGATTGGCTAAGCTTTTATCTATAGTAGAATGTTTTCCAGTCTGATAGTATAAAACATAATAGTGAAAATACCTGTTTTTCAAGAGAAGTGATGCCAGGATAAAGGATAATATACTCATTTTGACATTACAAATTAAAGAAGTTATAGGAAGTCCTTTGATTGTTACCCCTTGTGTGTCATAAAACAAAACGCTCGAAGTCAACAGAAGGCCAATTCTCGTACCTAAAAACATTCAAATTCAAGTAGCAATCTCATGCCAGTGACAATCAAATGTCAAAAATGTAGGTACGCTATACAATTTTTGACAGATTGAGACTGAGATGAGATAGCAAACGTTGTTAAGAATACGAGAATTGCCCCCCAGATATCGTGTTGCAAGTGCAAATACACGTAAAATACCATCGTACAATGGCGACCGTGTGCTGACAGTAGTTGCGAACTTATGAGATACGGTTGACATTTCGAGCGTTTTCTAAGTGAACCTATGCGCATGACAGAGTCATTTGTTTTCAGCTTTGTTTGCTGACAATGACAGTCAGAAACTGCCGCGGTACTCTTACGATGTCTACACGATTTAATGAGACATAGGTACGTTTGGAAAAATAAAAAGGTATTGACACTCCATTTATTGTACATCTTGCTTGTGGCTTACAGCAATCTTATAATATGGAAAGATGTGACGTGTGAATATTTTTCGGATACCATTAATTAGCGATTTTATGTCACGAACGGCTGAATATAAAACAGGAGTTAAAAAAGGTACTGATACTGATTATAAAATTCGGAGCAGCACCAATGAATAACGTTTCCTTTAATCAGGAGTGAAGACAGGTTTTCATTTAGCTTAAGTGCCTTTTATAAGGTAAGGTCGTGCAAGGTAAGTAGAGGTCCAATCTAGATAGGACACGTTTTTTAAAAGATGCCATTTCATCTCTTCTCTCTTGTGCCGTTACTGGGCCAGAAATATACATAGTTCTTTTGCTTAAATTCATATTCCAGGTTTTGCTAATTAATTTTTTTCATTCATTTAAAATTAGTCCTATATTTCAAGTAAGGCTTTGTTTTTTATATCAGAACGTGACAACTAAACGTTATTGCATTTTCATATAGGACTCCAACCTACGTCAGCAATTGTAAATCATCGTGGTATTTATTGATATCCACTTAAAGGTTAATTTGACACCCACTACATACCACAAACCAAAGGTCAATGCTATATTCGAGATGAAACTTCAACCGTCGTAGGCGAAGTCGCAAGGGACGCCTAGTTTAAAAGATCTATGACGTGATGCCCAGGGATGGGCAAAATCTGATTTTATTGAATGAAAAATCAAGAACTTTTTAAGTTAAGTTAGTTACTCCGAAGTTGTTAAATGTTTTTATTCAAGACACGTTTTAGCATTTAAATTGGCAAATAGTCGATTAACATTGCATTTATATAATTATGAACCATGGTAAGTTACGGCGATTCTGTTCATATTTTTTCTAAAAGAAAACGTGTTTTTTTGTGTTAGACTGTTGGTCATTTTCATTTATAAAATAAATAAAATAAAAAGCATAATCTTTAATTAAGACTTAATAACGAATAATTTATTAATTTATGTACCTATTTATAATTGATTTTAATAAGGATTTAATTGATCATATCCACGGTGTTTTTATACACAAAATCATTTGATTTAGTTAAATCAAATGAGATTTATATGAACCAACCCTAGTATCGCGTAACTCAGATACGCGACACGGCTTCACTCCCTGCATCCCCAAGAGATGTGACCGCTTCTATTTATAGCAAGCCCCATCAGCATGTATTTTTAGCTGGACATCAAGTACAAGGTTGTTTTCGCCATATTTTTGGCCTGACAGGCTAATTTGGGGATATTTGAGAAGGATGGGTGTAACTATCACTTTCCTTCCTGCCTCGGAAAGCAAGTCAAACCGTTGGTCCCAACTGTGTATTGTTTTGATGTAATTTGGCATCATGTTTTATATGGGTGTATTTCTAAAATAAAAACTTTTTTACAAAAAATACAACCGACTTCCAAAAACAACTACAAAGTGAAAAATAACTTTAATTTCGGAAGTCGGTGTCTAGTTAAATGTATTTTCGTTTTTTGCCACCGACTTCCGAAATTAAAGTTATTTTTCACTTTGTAGTTGTTTTTGGAAGTCGGTTGTATTTTTTTGTAAAAAAGTTTTTATTTTTCACTTTTTAGTTGTGGAACCTACCCCACACAAATTCTAATACCAACCTGCAAAACAAACTATACCCTAAGTCATCAATTCAGATAATTTATGTAAACAAAGGTGATAACAGATCAAAAAAATATCGTCATAATGGTAATTCACATAAAATGGCGGAAAACAAGGCTATATTGGCTTTTATGTACTTATTTTAGAAATAATAATTAAACAATTATCATACCGTGTTAATTTTTATAAGTTTTCGGTTTTAAACAAAGTTATTAAAAAAAGAAAATTTTGTGGTATAAAAAATATTATGATACTGGTAACACTACAGGAGTTCCCAACATTCTCAAATTTCATTTGACATAATTTGCAAACTCGCGTCTTTTCAATACGTTCGTGTTCTTTTCTCCGATCATATTATTCGCTGCGTGTTTGTTAATTGTGCTTTGTTATCATCGTGTTAAGTGTTTCATTTTGTTGTTAGTTGTTATATTTCCTTGTTTTTGTATTTCCTTGTTTTTGATAAATTGTTTTGCAGCACTGTCCTGTCATTTTGACAGTGACATTTCTTTGTTTACTAAAATTATCTGAATTGATGACTTAGGGTTTAGAACATCATCCATATAAAAGTGGGGAAAAAATACGTATTATTGAAGCTAACTCAAAAACTACCAAAGCAAAGTTAATCAATTTTATATGGGACCAACTGTGATGACCCTCTCGAATAAAACAAAAACAATCCAAATCGGTCCAGCCATCTTCAAGTAATCGGGGAACATACATAAAAAAAAAAAAATAAAAAAAAAAAAAAAGGTTCCGACGAATTGATAACCTCCTCCTTTTTGAAGTCGGTAAAAATGATTTATTGTAATACTCAGAGGCAGTAGGAGTTACTTTTAAATTGCTGTGAACAACACGAAACTCTTTCCCTGGCATAAAGTAAAATAGTCCAAAAATACTAACAAAATAAGTACTTTATTCCAACTGTTTGTTATTTTTACTCTAATTTAAAATGGTTCACGGCAATGTAAGGGTTTTCATGTTTCTTTTACGTTGTTTAAGCGCTTTGTGAAGCCCTGACCTTCCTTTACAACTGCGATGTCGTTGAGCCAAACTATGTTAGCTTTTAATTGGGGTTTTCGAAATGTTATTTATTAGAAAAGTTTATTCATAGAACAATGAAGTTTTTGAAATGTTATAATTTGTGTTTGTAGCTGGTCGATATCATCATAATCAGCCTATAATGTTCCCACTGCTGGCACACTGTAATCCACCACGCGGGCCCGGTGCGGGTTGATAGGTGTCACATGTCTTCGAATTTTTGGTTCTAGGACATGCCGGTCGATATCATTATCTTCCTGCCCTTATCCCATGTGACGTGGGGGTGGCGCACCACGTTTTCTTCTTCCATTCTCCCCTGTCAACCGTCACGCTATCATTCACTCCCTTCTTTTTCATATCATTCTTTTACAATCCATAATTCACATGCCGGTTGATATGAATGTTCTTTATTAAGTATCCTTGGCGATATGTACTTACCTATATTTTTGTTATTTGGTAAATTCGCTTCTAATCACTAATTAAACTGATGGTAAGCAATGTTGCAATTGATGATCAATAAGCCCACTTGCCTAGAATTATCTTATTTACTCGAGACTATAGCTGTTTGATTTATGGATTCCAGTAGTAAGTTCCACTCCTTAGCTGAACGAAATGGTATTTATATGTTTAGTAATTAAATCCAATATAATAATAGAATGATAGGCTGAGGAATGATGTGATAAGGCAACGGTGTGGTTTAAAAGAAGATCTAGTGACGAAAATTGAAATGAGTATGCTTAGATGGTTTGGTCATATTGAGAGGATGAATGAAAGGCGATTAACAAAAGGTTTTATAAGGCAGATGTGAGTGGAAACGCCGGGAGGGGGCGCCGTAGGAAGACATAAATAGTGACCTTATTGGTGATGTTCTTCAGAAAAAACATGTACGTAGTACTCGCAATCGGTGTGCGTATATTAACCTGTATGAACATAAGCGAGGCAAAAGGAGTATGTAAGGATCGTAGCAGGTGGCGTTCTGTAGTTTCTGCCTACCCCCGTGGGAAGAGAGGACATCCTCTCGTCCGATTTTCGGTCACGGCGGCTAATCTCAACGGATTAGCCAAACTTCGGGCTGCTACTAAGGAATTTCTAATGGAAAAACCCAATAATACTTTGCCCGCCTGGGAATCGAACCCACCACGGGCAGCAGTCACGCACTTAAAAGCATAATATTGCATATTTTTAAGCAAAGTGGTAGTACATAAGGTACACTATGTCAATATATTTATAATTATATATTTCCTACTTATATGCTTCCCGTGAGCATGAGGGTCTCAGGGGACGGCTAATGGATTGTAACAAAGTGGTTTGGGTATTCGCATTTACCTGGCTAGCAATATCATTAGGTATCCCTTATAGCGTTGCCATTTCAAAGCAATTTTGACATTATAATTTACGCTGATATCCAAAATAGGTTATTCTATTTTTTTTAGGTATGATTTACGCTTGCAACATTAATATAAAGAGTAATTTGGCAACAAAAGTATTTTGCGAATGGTTTTGTATGAATAACATTTTTATGATCGCGAGCGAATCAATTTGATACAGTAGAGGTACATTATCGTTTAAAAACTGCTCTTTATTATGTGGTGTTACTATTGATGATGGTTGATGGAAATAGGCTCGCCCCCTATTACTTTACATTTTAACGGCCGCTTTTGCCTTTAACTGCTAAGGATTCGAACTAGGAAGTCTAGTTTTGATTTTTTTGATACAAAAAATTATACCTCATCTGACTAAAAAAGTGAGATTAGGAAATTTCAAAGTGTTCCATATCTCCAGTCTTATGATCTTTTTCTCAATTGTGGCGCTAGTTGGCGGCACAACTCGCTTTAATCTTAAATTACTTTTTAGGTTCTACTGTGTGCCTGGTTTCTTACTTTCTAATACAGTTTCAGTTTTATAACAAAAAAGGAACTGTTAATCGCAGTTGGCAACAATTAGCATAATTATATCTAGTTAAGGACGCTGTTACAAATGAGTAGTCAAATCAATACTTTTTTACACAAAAGTATGTTTATTAAATAAAATGCTTTGCATTCTTAAAATGTTTTTTGGCCAAATTGTTGATAGATGTGCATGGTACGATTCTGAACTAAAAATATAATTTTAAATAGGTAAATTTTCTCAATAAATGTACTGAGTAAAAATTTTCACTCCGATACATTTATTGAGAAACTGTATTTATCTAAAATTATATTTATAGTTCAGAATCGTGCACATCTATCAACAATTTGGCCAAAAAACATTTTAAGAATGTAAAGCATTTCATTTAATAAACATACTTTTGTGTAAAAGTAATGATTTGACTACCCATTTGTAAAAGCGTCCTTAAAGCGATATTTAAGTTTGTTTTTTCGCAATTTTTTATTGAAATAAGAACATTTCAGTGAAAACATAACACTTCTTTTTTAGGCAGTCGTGTAAAAAGCTTAATACCGTGACTTACGAGTGTGTACCAAATGGGGTACCTACCTATCAAACCAATAATTCATTTGTACTTATATGTTTTTATTACAGTGCTCGTGTCTCGTTAAACTGGAAACCAATCCCAACATTCTTGGGAAAAATATATGGCAAAGAGCGACTGGTCTGCTATTCACAAGGCCACATATGGCACGGTTTCTATTTCCTACCGGTAAGTGGCTGTCGGTGTGCGGCATTAGACATCTCATCTCGAAGACTTGGCAAGTAGCGGAAGAGTGATTTTTAATTAACTTTTGCGCATGGGCAACTGGATAGATTCTGAACTTTATTCGTTTGTCGCACTGAAAATATGGGTAGGTACAAGTACGCGCAAAATCTTAGGAGCTCTCGGAAGTTGCACGCGAGTGACCTAAAAGTATATTAATATCTAATTATGTATTTTTGCGATGAGCAATGAGTGGAAGTCGTGGCTAAGTAATAACAGCCGCACGGGTCGATCCATCAGGATAAGCTACACTTGCCGGGGTTGGTCAGTGGATGGGTGACCATCTTTACTTAACGAGACTCCTCCGTGCCTCGGAAAGCACGTTAAGCCGTTGGTCCCAGCTGTCATTCGTGGATCTTTCACAGTCGTTACGAGTCGTTCTGACGGCTCGTAACGACTGTCAGCCCGAAAGTCTGACAACCAGTCTTACCAAGAGGTATCGTATTACCCAGTCACTGGGTTGTGGAGGTCAGATAAGCAGTCGCTCCATGTAAAATACTGGTATTCAGCTGCATCCGGTGAGACTGGAAGCCGACCCCAACATAGCTGGGAAAAGGCTAGGCAGATTGATTGATTGATTTTTGTGATGAGCAAATCAGTGCCGTAGGTGCCTGCATATAGGTAATTAGGTACCCACTATAAATAATGTTTCACATCTTACAATAATGATTGTGCACTCGACTGTACTAAGCGCGGTTTCGACCACGGGCCTACTATACTAGAAAGTTTTGCGAGTACTGTACCTAAATTATACTGGTATGGACCATACTGAGGTAGTTTCTATATTTAATGTCAATGCAACTTAGATAAGTACTAAAATCAAGATGGGGCAACATACAAAATTGTTTTTAGGGTTCCGTAACAAAACGGTTGAAGATTTATGATTAGGTTTGGGTTACTTGTGATTACTAATAATAAAACAATGGAGTGAAAAATAGTTACGACTGTAATACGTGGCAAAAGGGCAGAGAGAACATTTTATACACACGTCATTTTGACATTGACATAACACTTACAGAATGTTGCCAATAAAGACAATGTTGCATTCATTACTTAACAATGGTAAAAAGGAACCCTTATGGTGCGACTCAGTCTGTTTGTCTGTCAGTCCGTCTATTACAGCTGGATATTTCAAGAACTACTAATGCTTAAACTTGTGGAACAGTTTTAGAGGACTTTTGCCCAAATATGAGAGCGCTGTTTGCACATTTTTTAACATTTTTTTTTCTTCATAGAAGCCGCATAGTTTTCGACTTTTGATGAAAAATGTAAAAAAAAATTACTGTGTTTTTTTCTGTATGCAAACTTTGGAAATAAGGGGAGGGGGCCCTTATCTCCGAAGTTTGCATAGAGAAAAATCTGAAATTATTCTATGTGGTAGAAGTTTATGTAAAGATTACAGGAAAAATAAAACGATGTCTCTAAATAGCACACTATTTCAGAAATCAGAACGGAACCCTCGGTGTGCGAGTCTGTAAGTTTAACAATATCAATCTGCCTAGCTTTTCCCAAAGCTATGCTGGGGTTAGCCCCATAGGTTTATATGGCCTTCTAAATGGAAAAAGCTAGGCCTTCGCCCTGTAAGGCCCAGAAGATTCTGATATTTTTATCACCCAACTATCTTTAACTTAGTATTCAGCACAAGTCTTCATCATAAACTCACGAAGCTCACAACATTGTCATTCAACTCCATTTATGCGCCAGCGCATATTATAGGATATTTTCACGTCGATATCTATTTCCTTGTAAGCTGCCGGTTTCTTTAGAAATGGTTCGGATTTACTAAACGTGTTTGGAAAGTGACTTGTTCAACCGTGCTAGTCACGATCCAGCTTCGGCGAGCTGGGATAGGGGTGGCAAGTTCAATAAAAGGTAAGGTATCAGCTAATTAGATAAGATTATGATGACATTTGGTGAACGAAAACATCGTGCGGAAACCTGCACTTATAATATACTAGCTGGTGCCCCCGACTTCCTCTGTGATCCAGAATGAAAGGTAGCCTGTGTCCTTCTCCAAGTCACGGTCTACCCGTATGCCAAATTTCATCCAAATCCGTTCAGCTGTTTTAGCGTGAAAGCATAACAAACAAACAAAGAAACTCACTTTTGCATTTATAACATTAGTTAGGATAGGATAGCCGGAAATCGCCAATCGTTCTTTGCTCATGCCTTCTCTGCTGTTGAAAAGCCTTTGGTTTAGGTTGCAGTGGGAACATTAGAGGCTGGAAAAGATTAATATAATTCAATCATGGTTCGAAAGACACGTGGCGTCATCTATTGTCGTTAGGAAGTTATTGTTTTTTTTTCCTCGGGAACAGCAGTGCTATTCTGTACAAATCTCACCGTGAAAACTTGGGTGAAGTGAGCGTGGAGTGAGCTATAATATGGTGTCAATCCCTAGGATCAGGCAGAATGACAACTCACTTCACCTAGGTTTTCACGGTGAGATTTGTACAGAATAACATTGCTGTACTTTTTTTCGGAATGAAAGGTACCCTAAGTTCGTTTCTGTACACCTGGCAATCTGTTCAGTGGTTTAGGCGTGAAAAGGTATTAAACAAACTTACTTTCGCATTTATAATATTAGTTAGCATGTCCTAGAACCAAAAATTCGAAGACATGTGACATCTACCAACCCGCACTGGGCGCGTGTGGTAGATCACAGCCCTCTCGAAGAGAGGAGGCCTATGTCCCAGCAGTGGAAACATTATCTGCTGATTATGCTAATATCTTTAAGCTCGGCTCACTTACTTGTCAACATTAACACAGAAAATAAGCCCTACATGAGCTGATTTTAACCAGGACGCTGACATTTAAGATCCAATTGGCGTGGTACTGCTATTTTTGTTAAAATGAAAGTAAATAAAACTCTGTAAATTTTAACAAAAATGTATACGACGACAACCCTACATTGCACGCAATTTACTGCAACACAAATTAAACTTTATTGCTCAATCAATTAAGATCACAATGGCACAGCTATAAACAATGATTTATTAGTATAGATTTGTCTGGTGCATTGTCCTTATATGCAAATGGGTACGTTTTTGATTGGGGTTTTTTCTAGTTGTAAATAGTGGGCGGTTTACCAACGAGAATTTGATGTATTAAAGTGTTGTACAATAAATCTTTCTCTATTTGATTGATCATAAACTATCATTTTTGATAATCGTAAATTATTTTTTAAATACATCCGTTTTCTGGGTTCCGTACCTCAAAAGGAAAAAAATAAACCCTCATAGGATCACTTCGTTGTCCGTCTGTCTGTCACTCTGTCAAAACACACTGTAACAAGTTGAAATTAATATCAAATACGTGTTCTATGGTCCCTTGGAGCTTTAAAAAAATCAACTTCTAAGTCACCGCAGTAAAAAAATACGGCTATCTACACAAAATATTTTGATACTCGCAAGTAAATCAAAACTTATAGGGTACCTACTTACCGTTGACTTAGAATCATGAAAGGCAAGAAGCAAGGTCTCACAGCACAAGTAAAATAAAAAGTCCGAAAATAGCTAATTTGTAATTTTATCACATAAAAAATTTTTTTTGGGATTACTAACTTAAATTTGCAGTTGGAGAATTGACCGTGGCGTATATCAATGTATGGGAGAACATGTTTATCAACTACAATGTTGTTTGTTTTTGGGATAAATTCTTTTCAATTACCAACGGGACCCTTCATTGTGCGTGGTCCGACACGCACTTGGCCAGATTTTTTAGCACATCCTGCTCAGAAATCTAAATAATAAGGCCTGCCTTGCGTGCCATATTATTTAGATTTCTGTGACATCCTGCGTTGATGTTTTGCATTTATTTTTCCCATGGCATAAATGACATTCGTGTTGATACGAGATTTATTTATGTACCTTCACAAGAGAAGAAGAAGAAAGAAAGTAATTTTATTCGACCCAGATTAAGGCTACAATAACACAAGAACATGTAATAACCAGGTACGTAAGCTGGACATGGGCCTCTCAAATCGCTCAGCTATTATCATCCAGCTGTTTACTCGTTTAAAACCTCTTTGATTTAAGATATTATACAGGGCGTCCCTCGGATATGCCACATGGAGGGACAGTATCTTGAATATTGTAGATGGAACATTTTACTGAAAGAAGACATTATTTGAGTTTAAAAAACAATTTAAACTGCATTCATAGATATTTAATTAATTACATGGTTGAACCGGAAATCGAACCCGTTACATGAGAAAAATAATCATCCTGTAGCTTTATCATACCAATCGAAAGGCTTCATCATAAGGATTATTTTTTGCTAAATAACATAGTGTCACAAATAAAAGAAAGACCATGAATTTTAACATTTGATGTGAAATTTTGTTCAGAAAAATGAAAGCTGACATTGCCGTAAGGACATACAACTGACATTATCATAAGTACCTATTACTAATAAATGTACCCACTTGAGAAGTACTTTCCCTATTATAATTAAGTGCATGATAAAATGATAAAGAGATACGTAATTAGTAGGTTCCTGGTTGTGTGCAACAAATCGAGCCGTATCCTGAGCCGAAAGACGCGTTTCATTTTTCTGAACAAAATTTCACACCAAAATTCATGGTCTTCCTTTTATTTGTGACACTATGTTATTTAGCAAAAAATAATCCTTATGATGAAGCCTTTCGATTGGTATGATAAAGCTACAGGATGATTATTTTTCTCATGTAACGGGTTCGATTTCCGGTTCAACCATGTAATTAATTAAATATCTATGAATGCAGTTTAAATTGTTTTTTAAACTCAAATAATTTCAGGGTGTGATACAGAACAACAAACCGAACAACTTTCTCCATGGGACCAACATCGTAATCGCGAAAAAATAATCAGCCATCCCTTAGATTTGTGTCGAGTAGGTATTGAAGTTTTCTATGGTACAGTTGAAAATTTTTTCGCGATTACGATGTTGGTCCCATGGAGAAAGTTGTTCGGTTTGATATTCTGTATCACACCCTGAAGTTTGACGAGGATGCAAAACGACACGTTGTATACAGAGTTTCATGTCATTAGCATCATTACGATTTTAGTAATTAATCAGTAAACATCATCATGTGTCAGTCATCCGCGGCCCATCCCTAGGCTCAATACTTTTCAGCCCCCCGGTACCATACGGTGAAGCAACAATAAAAGTTACACCGTCTTAACTGAGTTCAGACGAAGCAAGTCATTTTTTGCTTCAATTTTATTGTATGCACAGGCAAGAAGAATAACAGCCGGGAGCAACGCTTATCGTGCTTTCCGGGGCACGGAGGGGTCTCGATATGTAATGGACCCATCCACGAACCGACCGCGGCAAGCTTAGCTTACCTTAAATTCGATCGATCCGTACGGCTGTTATTATTTAGCTACGAGCCCCTCTTATGCCCGGTTTCTGAAGAATTTTGTAAACGGAATTTAAACTTTGAATAGCTATTGATTCAACAAAATTATCTGTTTAAACGAATTCCTTCCTTAAGCTCAATTTTTGAGGTCCTCAGATAAATCATCGTAGTAATTCACTCGAGTTTATGCTAAGTTCTTCTTTAACCAAGTGTTCAGAAACACGATGTCGAACCAATAATCACTATCGAATGGATAAACTCCATTTATAAACCTCAGAAACTAGGCTAGACAGACAAGAAACGTGCATCGGTAAATGGGGATTAAATTATAGCCAATTTATTGAATTGATATAGCTGCTTAAGAGAAGTCCAAAAGAGAAAATGAAAGACTCGCGGAGCTCTATCGTCTTGAGCTGTATTCAGGCTCTATCATAAACGATAAATACATTATATTATAGGCTCTTACGTAATCTGAAAGTAAGATAATAATTTTCTTGCATATAATTGCTGTACTTTTTTTGCAAACACTTTAAAGATTAACATGTCCAAGCAAAAAGCTTGTATATCTAATGGACATGTAAAAAAAAACTTACACCTCACTTGGACATTAGAAAAAAAAAGAATAGCTAATTGCACTCGCTCTTTTACTTTTTTATGTAAACTATACGTCACATTAACTTTCATCTCGCCCATTTTAATTGTATAAACGGAATTATTGCGCGTGAAAAGTATATTATAATCTTTACTTATTATAAAAAATAAAGTCGCTTTTCATGTCTGTTTGTGTGGCCGCGTTATTCTTCCAAACTACGCAACGTATTTTGATGCGGTTTTCACTATCATTAAGAGAGTTTATTTCGGAAGGTATAAATGTATAATACATTAATATTTAACTTATACATAACTAGCTGCGCCCCGCGGTTACAGCCGCGTAGATCGGGATTAAAAGTAGCATATGTGTTAATCCAGGTTATAAGCTATATACATACCAAATTTCATTCAAATCAGTTCAGTCGTTTGAGGGTGAAGAAGTAACAAACACACTCACAAACTTTCGCCTTTATAATATTAGTGTGATATATAAACCTTTATGTTTTGTCTAGTCGTAAATACCGTGCGAAGCAGGGTCGGCTCGCTAGTATAATTTTATAGTAGAAATAATAGTAGTAATTGTATTTATGTAACAAGCGCTAGTTTAGAAGTAAATACGTAACATAACGAACGACCGCGACGGTTAAGATACGGCGCACGATCATAAATTGCGGCGACTTTTTGACCAATTATTTTTCCTTAATTCAAAAACAAACTATTGTAATTAATTTAATTGATTAGAGTTCCTGAACGTTAGTAGGTTATTAGATTAGTTTGTGGAAAAATGCATTATTTTATCGACGTTGATTTTGTGTTGTTTGAGTTGAATTTTGCTTCGCCTTATTCTGACCTATTTTAGTCTTGTTTTATCGAAACAGGAATGATTTATTAAGGTAAGTACGTATAATCTAATTTTAATACGTAGGTACGTATAAAATTTTCATTTAATCTAAATAAAATTTCCAAAAAAAGAAGGCTTATATTTTGTTGGCACGTTCAATAACTTGTGCTCTATCGGCTGTTGCATTTTATTGATTTTTGCACGTTTTAAATAATTCAATATTTTTGATTACAATATTTTATTCTTCAAAGTTACTTAATTTTATTTGATTATATGATTTTGTTCTATTCTAAAAATCTGTATCTCAATAAAAAGGTAAATAAGCGAGCTGCAACCTCAAATCCCACGACGCTTGTTCAACCCATATCATCGAAAAAGAAGTTACAGCGTGTACCCTTGACAGTACCTAATCAACGGTACGCTGTCTGCCCGCGCGCTGAGCGCTACATGCCGCTGTCCCGTTCGACTTCATAGGGAATTTTTATTTTTACTAAGTCACGAAAATATGAAAATTTAAAAAAAATACCGCCAGCAAAATAATTTGTTCACACAAAAAATATTTACTAAACTGTGTAGTTTAGTAAATATTTTTTGTGACACAGCCGAAAAAGTAATCGCACATAAAATCTCAAGCGTGTGCGGTATCTAAGCACAAAAAGTAAAAGCTCAGTGGACTGGTATCTGTACGCCGTGGGACCGGTACTGATTGCTATCTAGTTTGCTACGGATACCGACTAGAGATCATCTCTTGCGCACGCAGATTTTACTGAGGCACATTTTCGAATAGATTTCAAAGCTCGATCGCAAGCTGGTTTATCTTGATATTTAAGAACTTGAAGATTTTTAAATTCAGTGAGAGATTTTTATTGATTCGTCGTGGTTAAAATAAATATCAGTTGCCAAGGTTGGGGTAGTGTGACCAACGGCCCAAGGTGTCCTGCGGGCCTAGACAAAGTAACATTCGATTAGAGATCGACGCTAGTATGAAAAGCCAAAAATGTAAGGATTGACATAAGCTACGAGTACCGAAATGTCACATGATCATAGGTCAACAAATTGACAGAAAGTTTGTAGGTTTGGATGTTTCTTAATCAATCACGCAAACACGGCTGACCGGATTTGGATGAAATTTGGCACACAGATAGTTTATAACCTGGATTAACACATAGGATACTTTTTATCCCGTTAGTAGGTTCCCATGAGATAAATTCCAACATCCACGCGGGCGAAGCCGCGGGCGAAAGCTAGTGTTTAATAAAACAGAAAATGTATGAAAGAAACTTGTAAGATCCGCATATATTTTTTTTGGATTGTCGGATTGTCGCCTGTCGGTTTTATTAAATAGGGCCCTGGATATACTTACTTACATAGATAACTAGGTATAGCTATCACCGCTCGTTGAGAGTTAGTCATGGAGCCAAAGTATATGCTTTGGTAGCCGATGGATCGAGGAACAGAGAAACCATAGGTGCTATCCCAACTAGCAAAAACGTCGTATAATTCCAGTCTTATATGACTTCATGTTATAAAACGGTTATATATCGGTATTTAGTTAACTATTACGTTAAATAGACGTTCATCTTACGATGTTTCAGTCACCTGACTTTAATGTCTTATTATAAAGTTGAGTAAACGTTTTCAGGACTAACTTATACGACGTCGTATAATGGAAGCAGTGTATATGTTCAGTAAACGTTTTCAGGACTAACTTATACGACGTCGTACAATGGTGTCAGTGCATATGTTGAGTAAACGTTTTCAAGACTAACTTATACGACGTCATATAATGGTGTCAGCCGTTTAACTTTTATATAACTAAAACAGCGCTTAAAAGTTTGTGCAGGACCTTTATATATTACAAAACTGTTTTAGTCATATGGAAGACTAATTAAGACTTGTAAGAGACTAAAATGTTGAATTTCAACGGTAGTACATAACTTTAAGTAGACTTTTAAATCATCTATAGGTCAAACCCACACTTTAATTAAACCATTTCTATTTTATTTTGTCATTCAAAAGTGATTCAATTAAAAAGTAAGTAATGATGAGAGAAATCTAAAGTCAGCTGAAAATGGCCGGGGCGTCATGGTCTCAAGGAAAAGTATATGCGACCTTTTTGTTATATTAGTGTATTATAGAGGTCGCCATATAACTTAGACAAGATGGTTGGAGCTTTATTATAAAAACATATCTTGAATAATTAACTAAAACCCTTGAATTACAAAGAAATAGAGGAGGGCATTAAAAACTTGACAACAACACATATATACATTGTCATAAAACTAAAGTTCCCTGAAGAAATACCTATCACAATTAGTATTATATCACACTAACTTAAATAATGTAGATACAATATAGATATTTTGAAATCATGGAAATTAACTTCATTTACTTTTTCTCTTATTCTTTCATACACGCACAATATTAAACACGCGAATCAAAACGGTTGTCGTTGGTTCGTATTGTTTGACACCGTACAACGTCATTACAACTGCAATGTGACATACGCGATCACATAAGGGTCTCATCACAACAAGTATTGGACCAAAAAGTCGGTCTTTGTACTTTTATTTAACTTTTATGTAACGTTCAACGGTCATTGGCTGACTTCTATATACCTACTAAACGATATTAATGTCGTATAATTTGGGCCCTTTTCGCGTTTTTTAGACGTTTATATGTACGTTTTTGCGACCAATCTTAAAAACGTAAATGAAAATGTAAAACGTTATCTTGACTATTATAAAACGTTAATTTGTTAGTTGGATAGATCGATCTCAATTTGGCGAGAGCTAAATGTTAGAGAAGGGGTCAAAATTAGAAAAGGTTTTGTTGCCGTAAACAATACGCCAAGTTAATTGTTATAAACGTTCGAACAATTATCGAAGGTATTTCTGCCTAGCCTAAAGAGGGATGAAGTTAGAGTTCTTTGATAGAGCCACAGACGGCAGATTTGTTTAGAAACTACACTAAACGGACGTTAGCACGGACGTAAAAATATCGTAGCGGGGTTTTATCGGGCACTGGATTATCAACTCTCGGTGTTGAGCCGAGCGTTGAGAATACAACTTAACACTAACAGAGTTCATTCTAGCGCGTCGAAAAAACACACTGTTGAATTTCCACTCTCGGCGCTAAGCAGAACGTTGAAAATCTAGTGCGCGAAAAAAAATCGCTGCGATATTTTTACGTCCGTGCGAACGTCGACTTATTGTCTAAAACAGATCCCGATAAATGTAACCTCAGAATGACTAACAGATCTCGCTTACGAGCCACGTTTCAACATTCAAGAGAGACAAAGTCGTAATTAGGTTTTTCTATTGGAAAAATCTTGGCTTTTGCCCAGAATTGGAATTAGGAATTGTGCCCGATAAAAGGATCGTACTCTAATACATTGGAAGGCCGTGAACTAGTCAGTGGAAACTAAATAATGCCCTGATTATATAAGTAGGTATAGATAGAGCCTTAGAATCAAATTGGTACTAGATTGTGAATTGGGTATTTTTATTTTGTTGTTTTCATTTGACTGGGTTTGATTATAGTTGTCGCGTTTTAGCATGGCAATAGCGGTCATTGCACTTTCTCTAATATCTCTGCGTAGGAACCCAAACAATAAACTATGTAAGGTTTTTCGTTCTTGAAACATGTTAAAGATCACGATAGATGGACGTTTACGAACTTTATTTCAGTGTTTGAAATAAAAAATCCTAGAAAACGTAGGTGGGTCAATGACCGCTATTGACAAGCTTAAACGTGACAACTATAACATTAACTTATGACGGTCGTAGATTTATGAGCATATTCTAGAACAATAAAACTTCCTGTATGAATCTCACAGATTTCATAATAATCTCTTCTGAAAACCGCGAATCTTCGCGTGGAAAATGGTTGGCGAAAATGACAAGTTTCTTTTGCAGAATAAGTACTTTTATTTTTAAATAATTGGACGTAAAACTTTATTACCATAGAAAAGAATAGAATAGGTCTTTATTTGCTTCGAATGTTGGTATTTGTATGTTACATAAACGATATTAAACTATTTTTTAACAAAATATTTGGTATACAAAGTGTAAAAAAACATAACAGATGATAATAGAGGCAGTAGTATTAGTTCTTGAAATAAATGATGTAAGAACCTATAGTAGGTATGTTAATAACCAACATTTTTGGAAGGGCCTGCGTCCTACTTTAAGGGGGACCCGCAGTAGTAACCACGAAATTCAAATTTTCTTACGTTTTTTTGTAATTTGCAGGTCAGCATCAGGTTGTATGTTGATTAAAATATTATACGCGGCTATAACAAATATTTATTTACATAATTATAACGATAAGAATCCTCGATACATCTCTCTAAGTTAGCTTTGTTCTCTTTAGGTTTAATTTCGGAAATCATGAAATTTTGGAACAAATCTTATGCGGAGAGATTTTATGGTTAAAATTATGTAAATTCATATTTTTTATAGTTGCGCATCATATTTTTATCAACATATAACTTGATACTGATAAGCAAATTGCAAAAAAACACGGAAGAAAATTTGAATTACGCGGACTACTACTGCGCAGTCATTTTAAACAATGATTATAAGCTGTAGGACTTACCTAAGAAG
This sequence comes from Cosmia pyralina, assembly GCA_946251885.1. Lineage (NCBI taxonomy): Eukaryota > Metazoa > Arthropoda > Insecta > Lepidoptera > Noctuidae > Cosmia > Cosmia pyralina. The sequence goes on from OX276346.1 coordinate 24,411,225, forward strand.
AAATTACGTAGTACCTTAGCTAAGGACCTATTTTCACGAAATTGAGAAATATCAACAACTAGCTGCAGCCCGCGGTGTTACCCGCGGTTTTTGAGACACTAAAACGTGTATTATTTAATCGGTGAGAGAAATATTCACATTTTTAGAGGCAAAAAATTGCTCATCCCACGGAAACACTACATTTTTTCGGGATATAAAGAGGTCTATATGTTAATCCAGGGTGTTAGCTACTTCCACACCAAATTTCATCAAAATCGGCCGAGCCGTTTGAGTTTGAAAGCGGAGCAAATATATATATGAATTCCTTGCTCATTCCACGGGAACACTACAATTTTTCCGCATAAAAGTAACCTATGTGTTAATTCAGGGTATAAGCTATCTACATACTAAATTTCATTCAAATCTGTCCAGCCGTTTGAGCGTGAAAAAGTAACAAACATACAAACAACGCATACATTAAACGCATTTTTCTTTCTTTCTTTCTTTTCTTTCTTTCAAACACACAGACACATACTCACAAACTTTCGCCTTTATAATATTAGTACGAGTATGATGCTAAGAGCAGAGTTTCTCCGCCCGCTCGAATCGCACGTAGGTACCTACAGAACCGTTACAGATTAAAATCTTCTAGCACCAGGTAAATGCCAAGGACCTAGAATTAATATTTAGTAGACGCTAGTCGAAGCTCGTGGTAGAATACCAATACTGAAGATTATAATCTAGAATCTTATGTTGCGTAATTTCGTGAAAGGTTTAAATCTAGTTAGTACGAGTACAATTAAATTTGCTGTTTCGAATAAACCTTTTAAAGGGACCAACGACCATATAGGGATTTACAGGACCTCAATCTGCCTAGCTTTTTCCCAACTATGTTAGAGTCGGCTTCCAGTCTAACCGGATGCAGCTGAATACCAGTATTTTACATGGAGCGACTGCCTATCTGACCTCCACAACCCAGTAACTGGGTAATACGATACCCCTTTGGTAAGACTGGTTGTCAGACTTTCGGGCTTCTGACGACCCGTAACGACTGTCAAAGATCCACGAATGACAGGCGGGACCAACGGCTTAACGTGCTTTCCGAGGTACGGAGGAGTCTCGGTATGTAAAGATGGTCACCCATCCACTGAACAACCGCGATGGATCCACCCGTGCAGCTGTTATTACTTAGCCACGAGCTCCTCAGTATCGATACCTAGAAACACGACAAAATAAAAAAGACTAGAGGTTTTTTTTTAGGGTCAATGACCTCTTGTAGTGTGAGTTGATAAAATCTGTTTTACCGTGTTTAGATATACATACCTTCTCATCACGTCTGCAGAGTTTCGCTAGCTAATTTAATTTGACCCTGTTTAAGCATTTTAAAGTTAGATTTGATTCCACATTGATATCTATTGTTGGTTGATGATTTAATTTCTCCCTATAGTACATACTTTTCTCAAAACACAATAAATACAGTAGGTAGTCAAACCTTAATTCAATATCAATAAACATTCCAATGGAGTATTTACATTCATTCATGGCCTGCGTATATAATTTACATGAATTTACTAATAGTCTGGGACGACACTTCGCATAGTACGGCCGACTCATTGATTGTGTACAACTAAACAATACAAATATTGTTTATTCCCATTGTGATCACACGGTAATGATGCATTTCTTATCCGTCGCAGTGGTAGAATAGTTTGTAAACAAGGAAATACTCGTAGTACAAAAAGGTATGAGGAAATTGTTTATTTAGGGCTGATTGTTCAATAGGTTGATAACTTTTACCTGAAGAATAAATGTGACAGTTTGATATATTTTCCATACAAAAGCTGTCAAACCGCCATATTTATTCCTCTGATAAAAATTATCTGACTATTGAACAATCAGCCCTAAATGTATTAAAGGAAAATTATTAACAAATTAACATTTATTTCTGTTCTGAACTCAAAAATATTTTAACAGATTTAAAATAATAATATGTACATGGAAAGGATCATAGGGCATCAAAAAATTCGCCCGCATCGCTGTCAACAGGAAAAGTGCCCAAAAGGCTGGCAGCATTGCCACGTTGTATGGCAATGCTGATTCTTTGGCCAAAAAATAGGCCAGCCCTCTGATCACGAGAAGAGTCGACCAACCGTTTAGCGATGTCTTAAAAAACCAATTGTGCAATCGGACCCCATGGCCTTAGTGTTTCAACCCCAAACGGCTCGAAAATATAACTCCCAAAAATATTTGAAAACATTTTCGCCGTTTGAGGTTTTCCGCAACTGCAGCAGCTGCACCAGCACAGCCCACTGTGCTAGGGAAGGTGGGATGGCGCAAGAGTACTGACACATGTTGCATCCCATACCAAAAGGCAAGTTAAATATTTTTTTAGGCAGACAATAAAATCATATTTTATGTTGTAATCTGAAATGGTATGAGGTGCTTACTGTGTTTTAAATATATTAACGCAAGTTCGTATTGCGTTATTTTTATCGTTAGTTACAAAAACAATATCGTTTTAAATGCGTTTAATTACCTGCCTTTTACAATCACATTCAAGTAGGCTTTCAATACAAATTAATCTAGCACCAGCTATCTAAATTGCCTCTTCTTACATCATCTGGGAACATTAAAGCTCAAAATTGTTCACTATCTACAATCCCTAATAGTGATAAATGTTTCACAGGTATAGTATCGAAATCTCATTCTTTCATGCCCCCATTTTCTCGATACTAAAATACCTTCACAACTAAAACCACACGTCAAATCACACAAGATCAGGCAGACAGGCATCGAATCTAGATATAATGGGGTCAGCCGTTCAGCATTACCACAGAATATGTAGATACAGAAGATCACCTCTTTAAAACGTGCAAATAGGCATACACACAGACATGTATGTAAGGCCATCACAAACAAATGCCGGTCGTGAGTGCGCTTGTATTCGCTGTAAGTGGAGCGTGTATAATGTGTATAAGTTCTATAGATTTATAGGGACCTGCCCTTCTGTACGTATCTATTCTATGGCATTACCGCAACGTTTGTCAAACTCGCGTGTGGCTGCACCAGTCAAACGCAGTCAGATGGTTTTCACCGCAGATATAACGTCGAAATTGACTGTATCGATTAGTGGCATTGTGCTATCAAATGTGGGACTGTTTTTGTAGGAGAGTGTAGGAGTGTTTGCATATTAATATGATTCATTTTGTGAGCATTTGCTATAAAGTTTATTGGGGTAATTACGATAATGGGGTAATTCCGATTGATGATGCTTTCTACCAAACACAGCGGCATTTTATAAAGCGACAGCGAAAGTCGGCGGCCGATACTACACGTAAAATGCCGCTATGTTTATCGGAACTACCCCATTATCGTTATTACCCCAATAAACCTATAAGATTTGCACATATTTACGATTTGCTTTGTGCAAAATAATCATCAACGAACATTGTTGTCAAGTTGCCAAGATACTGGTACAGGAGAGTTAAGATTGCAAGCAAAGAAAGGGCTATATCTAACAGTAATCGAAGTCAGGCTATGCATGATTATGATGATAGCTCCGAGATTAGTACTATTGTAACTTACTAGGCTGCCTCAATTTATGTACACATTATTTCAGATGTTTTTTTTTTGTTTTTGACTAAATTGATACGTTAATGTGATAAATTAAGTGGAATTATAAAAGATAGTCACCCAGTCATTTGGCAGAAGGAGCTCGTGGTTAAGTAATAACAGCCGCATAGTCGATCCATCAGGTTAAGCTACGCTTGCCGGGGTTGGTTCGTGGATGGGTGACTATGTTTACATACCGAGACTCCTCCGTGCCTCGGAAAGCACGTTAAGACGTTGGTCCCGGCTTTCATTCGTGGATCTTTGACAGTCGTCGTAACCCGTAGTCGTCGACCGGTTGTCAGACTTTCGAGCTTCTGACGACCTACGGGTCGTCAGAAGCTCGAAAGTCTGACAACCGGTCTTACGAAGGGGTATCGTATTACCCAGTTACCGGGTTGTGGAGGTCAGATAGGCAGTCGCTCCATGTAAAATACTGGTATTTAGCTGCATCCAGTTAGACTGAAAGCCGACCCCAACATAGTTGGGAAAAGGCTAGGCAGTTGAGTCACGCAATCATTTGGCAGTCATATCTGTTTTAGGGTCTATTGAAAAAAATCGAATATAATCGAATTTTATTGATATACAAAGAACATATTTTGGCAGTTAGTACCAATTATCGTAAATTTATCTGTTTCATAACACTCCAAACATGTTTAGGGGGCATGGTACATGTTCATTCAACTACGAACCACATTCCTACAATGAGAGAGCAAATCCAAATAACAGGTGCCAGTGAAAGTGATTGATGACAGAAAGCCAATTACATCGAGCTCGATCCGTTTAATGACAGCTGCTATATAAATGTACGCTCGAACTTATTCAAGCTCCGTATATTGAATGAAATGTCTCTATGATTGGTACACAATGGAGTGGATCGTCGGATTTATTTTATAGTCTTTGTCATTCTACAATGACAAAGACTATAAAATAAATCCGACGTGCACACTACTCTAGAATCTACATTCTAGAGTAGTGTGCACTTGGAACATCTTATACTCGTTTGTTATTGCTGTTAGCTTTATTGTATGGCTGGCATATATCGCAGTCTGCTTGATATTAAATTTATTCAACTTTTTCAATATGCATAGCAACATTATCGTAAGCTAAAACAGTTCGTTCAGATGCATTGACAAAATCTAACTGATAATTTATGATAGACTAGCTTTTCGACCGCGTGGATGTCGGAAAATATCCCACAGGAACATACTACCTGTAAATCCGTATTCCTTGTCTACATTATAAAAGGAACCTCTGTGCAAAATTTCAGCTTTCTAGGTCCAAGGGTTTGCGCTGGGCGTTGATGAGTCAGTCAGTCAGTCAGGACTTCTCTTTTTATTTATAGATATATAATATATTATTTTTTTTATATTATACACCTGAATAGCGCTAACATCATTTTTTACAATACTCAAGAGTGAGAGTGTTGAGAGAGATACATCTTCTTAGAGTAGAAAAGATTTGGTATCGTCTTTCAATTTTCGCTGTAACATTCTACGCAGTTATGACCAAAGAGATAATTATTCTACTGATCCGATGACGCAGATTGGAGCTGTGCAATGGCAAACAGTAGGCATTTACGGTTAGTTTACCTGTATCTCAATTACTCGATGATGTAAGACGAATTAGTGTGGAAGAGCTACCGTTGTGTCAATGAAGGTGAAATCATTAACAGAGGTTTAAGTTATTCTTAAGGTAGGAAGGGAAAGTTGATTTTATCTTTCGAAACGGGGATTACAGACGTAAATGTCCAAATAATTCGAAAAAGACATTATAAAGACCGCTGGCTTAGAAACTCCATAGTATGGGTGCCTGAAGAAGGGCACTATGACCAGCAGTGGGCGTCTTTCGGCAAAAAATGATGAAGATGGGCACGCCTCTGAAAACGGTCCAGAAAGAGCTGGTGAGATAAGCCGCACGCGGAATGAGGAGCTGGTTTGAGGTGGCATTGAGCAGGAAAAGAGAGGTGCTTCGAAAAACTTAGTGGAGGAACTTTGCCTAGCCGTGGGACAGTAGGTATAAGCTAGTTTTTGTTTATTGCATTCTTACAGTGATGCTGGGGCTAGAGAAACAAATATATACTACCTACCTATTACTGCACCACTGCAAGGCAAAGGCCTCCTCTCGTACAAAGAAGGCATGAGCGTTGATCACCACGCTTGCTCAACATGGGTTGGCGATTTCAAACTTATATTAACTACTAGCTGCGCTCCGCGGTTTCACCCGCGTAGACCGGGATAAAAAGTAACATGTGTTAATCCAAGGTATAAGCTATCTACATACCAAAATTCATCCAAATCGGTCCAGCCGTTTGAGAGTGAAGAAGTAACAAACATACAAACACACACACACACACACACACTCACAAACTTTCGCCTATATAATATTAGTGTGATAAATGTGACAAGTCCAGGTTTCCAAGATAATCATATATATATGAATTGAAAAAGTCACATTGGTACTTGGCCGGATTTAAAACTCACAACCACGTGCATGAGAGACGAGGCCTTAACCACTGGGCCATCACGAGAGGTAGACAGACAGACGAGAAGAACAAAAGGAACAAGAATTATAGAAAGCTTATTTCAAGTCAGCAAACACAATGTACGATCTATTAGTCCAAAAATACCATCCATGTAAAAAGCACATCGGAATTGGCTAACGTACAATCAATTTGAAAGCGCTTTTCGGGATCACATTCGGCGAAAATCGAATGAGCCACATTTTGGTGAGAATCGAATTTGCCATAACGTTTACCTCGGCGTATTTACAGCGAGTCCGACGTCTAGACGACTTACCTTTGTAGCCGGCAATATTCGATTTATCCGAGTTATCGGATCGACATCGGAATCGAGAGCTGCAGGTCGTGAATTTAATATCACTCCCGCATTTTGGATCAAATTCGTTGCTTAAAGTGTTAAAAAACGTAGCTCGACTGATATTTTGTGCATTTCGTTGTGGCGTGTTCTGCTTTGGCATTAGATTTATTTATTAATATTTCTCAGCTATTTATCTTAATTTCACGTCAATTTGATAATTTGGTGTGCGTCATAATCGTATAACCCAAAGATGGTAAAGCAAGATTGCAAGAAAGCAGCATCTAATCGCAAATTCAGTTTCTGCATTTAGAAATCAGGACCACAAATTGCTCACAAATTAATTATACATTCCACATTTTAATCCTCTTACTTTACACCCATATATTTTTCAAGTCCGACATCAGGCTGGCAGCAACAGATAAGCCTTGGGGACTAGTGATGTGAATCACGATACACTTGAGATAGTGATGTGGCGAAATGTTGCATTGTCTGCACAACAATGAGATTGTGACACACGGCGCCGCTCCAAAATGAACCTAATACCGTATCTTAGACTTTCGATATTGCAATACTTAATTAGAGGTGTGATGTAGATTGCTTGAGAATTAAGACTGTATAGTGTATATTCAGCCATATGGAGCCGTTTAGACCATTGTGCTGTCTGCTATATGAAGTATGGTTGGATTATGTTCTTCTATTGTTTTGGTAAGTCGCAGTTGGTTTCTAGACCTTGCTTTTCCAAAACGGGTAGTTGAATTCTGCCTAAGTTGGCAAAACTATTCGCTGGCACCTGCTCTGTTCTGTAATGCGATTTCTTGTTATGGACTGACGAAGGGCATAAACTGTCATAGTATGTGAATGTTGAATTCTTGCTTTCAATAAACTTGACCGTCTATAACTATTTTTTTTCAGAAATAAAAACTTTTTCTTTCAATAGGCTTGCCAAATTGATTTTATCACGATTGTTTTTTTACCCAACTATAGCAAAGCCAAAGGAGGGTTATAATTTTAATGTTTAGTTCTAATACAATACAAACAAACTGTCATTCTTAGTTCAAATATTCATACTTTCTTTTGTTTCTAGCTCAATAAAACCTCCTCAACCAAAGCCTTATTTATCTACTTACTGCTAATCAAGTTATGCATGAGCATTACTGATAAGTAGAGCATCAGACAAGATCGTATGCATCGAGGTTCACTGGTGTAGCCTTGATCTATTCAGAGTAGGCGTTGTGCGCAAGAGATCGTGGAGATGCACATTACGAGTATGTACGTGAATAAGTAATTATTTGCCCATGTCAGACCGTATTTGAATAATTCCTGGTAGCAAGTTTCATTTGTTTTTGATCCAAAAAATGTTCAGTATATATCTACCAATATTTTGTAGATATACATATAATCACGTTTAAGTTATAAGGATGTTTAGTAGAGATAGATAATATCGAGTAGGTGTCCCCTATAACCGTCATTTCGAAATCGGATCGCAATAATTTAGTTTAATTGCTATAATCAACACTATGTGATATATCTACCGTTGAAAATGGCGATTTCATGTTGATTCTCGATTTTTAACCGACTTCAAAAAGGAGGAGGTTCTCAATATGTATGTTCCCCGATTACTCGAAGATGGCTAAACCGATTTGGATTTTTTTGTTTTATTCGAGAGGGTATACATCACAGTTGGTCCCATATAAAATTGATTAACTTTGCTTCGGTAGTTTTTGAGTTAGCTTCAATAATACGTATTTTTTCCCTACTTTTATATGGATGATGTTTTGGTTTGTTTTGCAGATAGTGGTATTAGAAGTTGTGTGGGGTAGGTACACAACTAAAAAGTGAAAAATAAAAACTTTTTTACAAAAAAATACAACCGACTTCCAAAAACAACACTACAAAGTGAAAAATAACTTTAATTTCGGAAGTCGGTGGCAAAAAACGAAAATTTATTTAACCAGACACCGACTTCCGAAATTAAAGTTATTTTTCATACAGACATTTCATATAGACATAGATCGTACTATGACATTGTTTAAGGATGATATTAAAAACACTTTGAAGGATTGGCGAGATGAGATGGAGGGTAGCATACTCAGTTATCACGAAAGTGTTAAAAACAGTTTGGCCAATATGAAACAGGAGCTGGGCTCTGTTTGCGCTGCCCAAGCTGAACTCAAAAAAGATGTGAAGGAAATTAACGATGATATGTCTAGTCTCAAAAATTCGCTCCAGTTCCACACAAGCGAACAGATTGACCTCAAAAAGAGAGTTGAAGACATTGCACGTCTGCAGGCTGAACAGTCTGCTACTTCCACAACCTATTTGGAAGCCAAAATTGAAGCGCTTGAACAGCAAGCTAGGCAATGCAACCTGGAAATCTGCAACGTACCAGACAAGCGTGGTGAAAACCTTTTGCAGATTTTGGGGGCGATTGGAGATGCCATTGGCTTTCCCCTACCTCAAAAGGACATTATAGCCGTCCACAGAGTACCACACGCCCACCAACATACAAACAGGCCAAAGAATATAATTGTAAAATTCTCCACGCGCATATTGCGCGATAATGTTCATAGCGCATTCCGACAGGCTAAGTCACTGAAAACGGATCAAATAGGTATGATTGGGTCTTCGACAAACATTTATATTAACGAACATTTAACTTTAAAAAATAAGATATTATTTCGTAAGTGTAAGGAAGCGGCAAAATTTCACGAGTTTAATTACGTCTGGATTAAAAATTGTACTATTCTTGTCCGTAAGAAAGACGGCGAAGCTGCTTTTGCCATTAGATCAGAATCAGATATCGCTAAAATCAAGAGTTATGGTAAAAGTGATGGTAATATTGTTGTTAATGAGACCAATATTCAGTGATCGTTGCACTTGTTTTTGTTCACTTGATAATTGTAATCACTACTGGAGTTTGTTTACTGTCCTTAATCTGCTGTTTAAATTATTATCTGTATTGTGCACTTTTTATTGTGATCGTAAATTGTTTGCCGTTTTTTACCTTATTATAATTTATATATCAACTCTAATCTCATACCTAATAAATTCAACCTATTTGTATAAAACATTCAATATTATGCGTACTATTACTAATAAGTTTGGTGCTGAAGTTTTTGTAAAGTGTTGTGATCTATACAGCCTCCTGTTTCAATCAGTTTCATTTCCCATTACGTTAATTTCTGTCATTTTGTACATAGGAACTTATACATACTTGCTGCTTGGGCACGCTCTTATCGTTAAAACGTATTTATATTTTAACATTAACAATGTCAAATAAAAATATCACCATTTATTATCAAAATTGCAGGGGTATTCGCACAAAGTTACACCAGTTACTCACTAATATTATTATGAATACATACGATATCATTATCTTAACTGAAACCTGGCTAACACCTGAAATTTATGACAGTGAGTTCATAGACCAGCGTTATAGTGTATACCGATGTGATCGTGATCGCACTGCTACTAATAAACAAGACGGTGGAGGTGTACTGATTGCAGTTTTACGTACTTTAATACCTTCTGAATTAGGTCTCTCATTAACACAGTATAGTGATCTCTCACATATGCACATTGAACACATTATGGTTGAGTTGCCTAGCACTGTCAACAATAAAAGACACATTGTTAGTGCTGCCTACATACCACCTAAGACTTCTGCTTTAGTGTATGATAAGCACTTTGAATTGCTACAAGAAGTGTTAGGCCATCCTAGTGTTGATAATTTCTTTGTTTTAGGAGACTATAATCTCCCTGAGGCTAATTGGCTAGTATCCTCTACAACGGACATCTCGAACATTGCTACATCACATTATTCTGGAGGACCCTCAGCCTGCGCAAATTTGAATATATTAATTTCAGTACTGGGTGCTTCTCAATTTAACAAGATTGTAAATATCAATGGTAAAATTCTTGACCTAGTCATTTCCAATAACCTCTGTGATGTTTGTCATGTCTCAACTGCATTACTTCCGGTTGACACTTACCATCCTGTCCTGACGTGTGAGACCAGTCTAAACGTCAAAATCACCCCCATGACTAAAACTCCTCTTCACAAATATTCGTTTCATAAGGCTAACTTTGACAATATTAATCGTAACATACAGCAACTGAACTGGTCTGAACTGTTATGCCCCATGAAATCAGAAGAGGCTCTGGCTAGTTTCTACACTGAGATAGATAATATTATTAAACAAGACACTCCTCTGGCCCGCCTTAGATCAACTAGCTATCCCATATGGTTCTCTCGTACTCTCGTAAATATTTCTAAAAAGAAACAGAAGGCATGGATTAAGTGGAAGAAATACAATAACATTTCTGACTATGAATCATTTTCGAACTATAGAAAACAGTTTAAGGATACATGTCTTGGGTGTTTCAGTTCGTACATCAGTTCTGTAGAGGATAATCTAAGTAAAAACATAAAACACTTCTGGACCTATGTTTCTAATCGAAAAGATAAACCTGGAATCCCATCTAAGCTTCAATACAAAAATGCTGAAACAACTGATCCAGGCATTGTATGTAATATGTTTTCCGACTTTTTTTACTCGGTATATGAACCGCCATCTTCTTCGTTGCCACAATGGAGGCCTCCGCAGGACAACAACGCACTACACGATGTCTCTATTTGCGATCTTTATTTTAGTGAAGAGAACATATTGAAGGAGCTTAAGTCCCTGGATCCTGCTAAAGGCCCTGGACCTGACGGACTTTCACCTTATTTCCTTAGGAACACTGCGACTTCCATCTGCAAGCCTCTATTTATTATTTATAATAAATGTATATCCGAGGGAGTTGTACCTAAACTGTGGAAGCATGCGTATGTTGTGCCCGTTCACAAATCTGGTTCCAGACGTAGCGTAGAACACTATCGTCCCATTTCCATCCTGTCTGCCTTGTCGAAACTCTTTGAAAGGTTAGTCCATAATGAAATTTATCCTGCACTCCACAACATCATAATTCAACAACAACACGGTTTCGTAAAACGGCGGTCGACAAATACTAATTTACTATTATTTTCTAGTTTTTTGTTTGATTGTGTTGATTACCGTGTACAAGTGGATGCAGTGTATACGGACTTTTGTAAGGCTTTCGATAAGGTAGACCATGAAATACTACTTAATAAAATAGCGTTCAACGGAATCCGTGGTAATCTTCTGAGATGGTTTACTTCTTATATAACCAATCGCAGTCAGAGGGTTGTAATCAATGGTCACCAATCTAACATCGCACAAGTAACCTCTGGTGTGCCTCAAGGCTCTATACTTGGTCCTCTTTTGTTTATTTTATATATAAATGACATCAGCCAATGCTTTCGCAATACCAAGTTTCTACTATATGCCGACGACCTCAAGGTATATAGAGCCATACGACAAACAAATGATTGCCTTCTGCTGCAGCAAGATTTGGACCGACTATCCTGTTATTGCCAGAAAAATAAGTTGCAACTAAGCTTACCTAAATGTAACTTCTTAAGCTTTACAAAAAAGAAGACTAAAATAAACTATACATACATGTTGTGCAATGCCCCTCTACTGAAAGTGGACTTTATTCGTGATCTCGGTGTTATCATTGATTCTAAGCTTTGTTTGGATCTACATATAGGAAAGATTGTTAATAAAGCGTATCAACTATACGGATTTGTATTACGATCAATAGTTGATTTTAAAAAGCCTTCTTCCTATATTTACTTGTATAAGTCTCTAGTACGCTCTCAATTAGAGTATGCCGTGTCCGTCTGGAGTCCATATTACAAAAAGTACGTTGAAATGATTGAGCGTGTTCAGTACAAATTCCTGCGTACCATGCATTATAGATGCTATGGATATTATTTGTCTTATAAAGATTTACTTGCAAAGTATAAGCTCGCAACACTTGAAAATAGACGTAAGTATTTAGAAGCCATGAATTTATATAATATTGTTAAAAATAAATTTGACTGCATTGAACTGTCCAACATGTTGTGTTATGCGGTTCCTAGGACAGTCCATAAGCGAAAGGTGCGCGCTGGCAGATTATTTTCAGTGGGCACTTGCAAGTCCAACTCTGGTTTGCGTTCGCCTGTTCGCAGAATGGTCGATTCCTATAATAGGACTTTTGAACATATAGACATTTTTGCATGTCCTCCCTATAAGTTCAAAAGCCTTATACTCAAGGAGCTTTCTTGAATTGTTATTTTATAATTTTTTTTTTTTTCGTGCCATTTTTTGAGTGTCATTACATGATTGTTACACACCCATTACACACACATAAACACACCCCCACACACACTACACATGTACACTTTATTATTATTATTTTAAACACAATACGCAATGTACTTTAGGAAAAAAAAAAAAAAAAAAAAAAAAAACTTATTTGTAACCCTAGCGATTATTCTCATTGTTTGTATCCTGTAGTTAATCTGTGAACAGCGTTGTGGGCTGCAATATTGTCTATATGTTTTGTGTATTTCTTTTTATATGTTATATATTGTAGCTGTTAGTTGTTCCTTTTTAAATAAAATAAAATAAAATTTTCACTTTGTAGTTTTGTTTTTGAAAGTCGGTTGTATTTTTTTGTAAAAAAGTTTTTATTATGACAATACCTACGTAGTAGGTAATATTGGCGTTGGTAGGACCATGTATGAACGTAGACGAAGGAAATGTAAGGACTGTAGCAAGTGGCGTTTTTAGGGTTCCGTACCCGGAGGGTGCCAAACCGAACCCTATTAGTTAGCCTCCGCTGTCCGTCCGTCTGTCTGTCAGTGGGCTGCATTATCATAAAAACCGTAATAGGTTGAAAGTTGAGATTTTCACAGATTGTGTACCTATTTCTATTGTATTGCCGCTATAACAACATAATAAAATAAATAAGAAACGCGTTTTTTTTACGGTGATACGGAACCCTTTGTCCGACTCGCACTTGGCCAGTTTTTTTAGTATCTGCCTTTCGCCATGGGAAAAATGCATTTTATTGAGTCTCTTAGATAAGCCATATTGGTATTAACTGCAATTTTCATGCGTGTAATGTAGCTGTTTGTAACAGTAAAGTTGCTTACTTTACGAGACAATCTATAATTTGTATGCAGTAGAGTAACTCGCCTCGTCGATCGCCAACCATTGCTACATGATTACTCTAAGCTATGCATCATTGCCCGTTGGCATTCAAAAACACGAAATCTTTTATGTAAGTCGACGTTCACACGGTCGTAAAAATATCGCGGCGATTTTATTTCTCGCACTGCATTTTCAACGCTCTGCTGAGCGCCGAGAGTTGAATATCCAACATTTTGTTTTTGTGACGCGCAAGAATGCACTCTGTTGTTGTTAAGTTGGATTCTCAACGCTCGGCTCAACAACGAGAGTTGAAAATCCAGTGCGCAATATTTTTACGTCCGTGCGAACATCGGCTAATGCAGAAATTCCCTGTTATATAAACTTTAGTATATTGCGTGGTAAGTTAAAATAAAGGTTAAACCATTTCATTTTAAAACTAGTTTTATAAACTGTCTCGTTAAAGAGGATCGTTAGGTTGAAAATACAGAAAAGAAAATTATTAATATTTTTTGTCTCGTCAAAGAAAATCGTTAGGTAAATGTTGAAAAGAATACAATTGTTTTTTTTTTTGTTTTGTAGGAAGGATAGCTAATGATTATGCGGCAACCTAGATAATATTATTTTCAAGCATCCAGTTTAGGAAATGGTTAATTATCACGACATCTTTAATCTCAGTGAGAAGATAGATCCTGTTCATAACTTCCGCGCCGAATCGAACATGAAGGCTCAGACACGATTCTGGTAGAAAAATTTCCATGAAGTTTTCATAGAAATTGTTCTACTAGTGTCGGGTCGCGCTATCGTGTCGCGCCTGTCTGCGGGAGCCTCATTCAAAGTTATCGAAGCAGTTCTCTAAACGCTGTACACAAAATTAAATCCGATACCCGAAAATATAGAAGATCAATATTTTTCCAACAGCTATGCAAATCAGGTACGTAACTGAAAATGTATCACTTTCGACTCGCGAACCTGTCGAATGGTTGCTTGATTATATTTCAGAAAAACAAATAGTTGAAAAAAAAATTGCTTACCTACAAAGATAATTTAGATTTATAGATATTTTTTATCAAACTAGATTAAATCATAAACGTAAGCACTATAACACATTACATATACTTACATTGCAATCTGTTTTATCTAACGATCTCATCTCGTTTTTGATATCACTATGTCTAGTTTTTGTATCAAACCAGCAACAAGCGTTCTCTACTAGATAAATTCAAATTTTATTACCGGGTCATTTAAAGTTCAATATTGCATGATAATAACTTGATTGACGTGTTTAAGAGCAGCACTTCACTTAGAGTAATTACATCAAAGTTGCGTAATGGCGTTTTTTTAATGATTAATTTGTGTGTGTATCTTGAAATTGTATTCACAATGTTTGGACTTAGAAATTCCATGTTCATTTCCGGTAGTAATAAAAAGGCTACTAATTAATTAGATACAGTATACTAATAACTTACTAACCCAAAGTGAATCTTCGCTCCCTGCCTTTAAGAGGATATATCGAAACGTGGTTTAGCTCGGTGTGTAAGGAAATGGCGTTATGGCTGGTCTAGTTTGATGCGCGATATAGAAGGCTCTCACATGCACCGGAACAAAACGCGCTTCATTTAAATGTAGATTTATGACAAAGTGCTATATGTAAATCAATTTTTAGCTTAGTAAGTACTTAACATATTTAAATACCTTAAATTTAAAGCAAATTTGACTGCACAATAAGGAACTGTTTACGTATAATAATCGTATAAAACAGAAAATAGATGGCGCTACTTTGAAATTTTTTCTGTCGAAAAAATTTCATGTACGTAATCATGTTTCGGTTTTAGTATAGCAGTAGACAATACAAGTCAAATAAGACATATAGAAAATCCAAATGATTTTTAACCATAATATGCATTTGGATTTAAAGATTTATCGATCTGCAGTTATATCCCCTTAAAAAAAAAACAGTTTTCAAGTTTTTTTTTGCAATAAACTGCTCTTTTAAAAACAAATTATTTTAGAGAACGGACTTGCATCATGCAGTATTGCATTTATGATACGTCGTTAGTGATGTTACTACATAATATGACCTTCTTCTGCGTTATCTTACATTTTGTCTTGATCTTTTTGCTTCACCAGTAAACTTTATGGATCTTGTAATCTTACCTAAATATTATATACATAAACTCACGACTTCTCCCCATGAGGGTAGGCAGAAACTACAGAACGCCACTTGTCACGATCCTTACATACTCATACTCCTTTTACTTCGTTTAAGTTCATACATCTGGGGGTCTACTCCCTAAGCACGAAGCTCGTAGTTTTGGCATTCGTTACGTGCGTTTCCTACTCCGTATCAACTACGGATGGATAAGGAGCTCGTGGCTAAGTAAAAACAGCCGCACGGGTCGATCCATCAGGTTAAGCTACGCTTGCCGGGGTTGGTCAGTGGATGGCTGACCATCTTTACAACCGAGACTCCTCCGTGCCTCGGAAAGCACGTTAAGCCGTTGGTTCCGGCTGTCATTCGTGGATCTTTGACAGTCGTTACGGGTCGTCAGCAGCCCGAAAGTCTGACAACCAGTCTTACCAAGGGGTATCGTATTACCCAGTTACTGGGTTGTGGAGGTCAGATAGGCAGTCGCTCCATGTAAAATAATGGTATTCAGCTGCATCCGGTTCGACTGGAAGCCGACCCCAACATGGTTGGGAAAACGCTAGGCAGATTGATCAACTACGGATGGATGATTGGTTCGGGGCCCGAATGAAGTATGAATGACAATACGATTTGACAGTTGTCCCTACTCCCGATGTGTTTTTGCCCGTCCGAAAAATTTTACTTTTACACTTGTTTTGATGGATCGTTATGTCAGACGGACGGACGGACGGACGGATTTAGGGAGTAGACCACCTGGTCCTAAACGCACGCCAGTTGCAAGTACTACGCACCTGACCTTTTTAAAGAACATCACTAATAAGAAGTAATCTGCGTAGAAAAAGTTACCTATGTTTTGTGGACGGCAGAAACCACCGGGCATACGGCTTAAGAATGTTTAGATATATTTATTATATCTACGAGTATTAATTATCTGCCTTTCATGAAGACTCTATCCCTAGCTTTTAATAGGGCAAGTTTTGTTTTAGTTTAAATCAAAGTTTCCAAAGACTTGGTTATTTAGATTGATAGACAAAAACCGGCCAAGTGCGTGTCGGACCACGCACAATGAATGGGGTGAATTTATCCCAAGAACAAATTTAACATTGTAGTTGAAAAACATGTTCTCCCATACATTCCAACTGTAAATGTAAGTTTGTACTCACAACATTGAGAGATTTACCATGGTATTTAAGACCACAGACTTCTTATAGGTTTTCCTGTAATCTATACAGGTAAAGATCTATTTTCTGTATTTTTTTCAAAATTTTAGGCTCAGTAGTTTCGGAGATAAGGGGGGTAACGGTAAATTTTCGACTATTTTCTTAAATAACGTTAAAACAATTAATTTTAAAATTATAAAAAATATATACACATATTTGAGACCACCCACATATAAGCCCTTTCTTTTGATTGTAACACGGTATAGTGCGCAAAACTTTTTTAAAATTTTCTTATTTGCCCTTCAAAAGTGACCCCCATATTCAAAATTAATTTATCATCATAATTACTATACCCTATGTATCAAAATTACTTTGCCCGTCCGTATTTGGGTCACAGAAATTCATATGTGTACCAAATTTCAACTTAATCGGTTCATTAGATTCGGAGCAAATTGGCTGTGACAGACGGACAGACAAACAGACACACGATAAGGGTTCCGTTTTTATCTTTTGAGGTACGGAACCCTAAAAAATATAAAAGGGGTTAAGTTAGACAAAGGTTCGCTAAAATTGACCTCCTGGTTGCTGAGAGTGCCGTATCGAATGTAAAACCTCGTCTGGTTTTGATCTTCGAAAGACTATGTTAATGATTATCTAAGAAAGTATAGTTAACATCTATTACAATCCAGTCTGTTACAGTTAACCAACAACTTCTTAAGGGGTTATTTTCACGATTTCAGGTTTGGTCCCATAGTAAAAGTTGTTCATAATGATGAGTACAATGACTCTTTAAGGCCTCTGCCTCGAATTTCGCGGGCAGCGGGGCGGCGGCGGCGGCGGCGCGTCTCGCATTGTCCCGCCCCGCTTCCGCGCCGCTGTTTTCGAGGTCCAGTCCATTTGTTTTTATGCATAAAATCCTGCCGCTCTCGCGCCGCCGCCGTTGCCGCCCCGCTGCCCGCGAAATTCGAGGCAGAGGCCTAAGAGGTTGCTGGTGTTTTACCAATAACCCTGTAGATAGATCACCACTTTCAAACAGCTAAGAAAAACCTCGGGGAAACCCATTTACTTATTAATAGTAGACATGACGCGATGTTTGTCCTTGACAAAAGGCATCATTGCTGTGTGTATGCGCCGACATGCTCTTACGTCGATCTTGACATGCCTCCGTACGAGTGACGTAATGTTTTGTTATTCTTAATTGACATAATATCAACAAATCGGACTGTTTTCTTTATTGTTGCAGTAAGACTGGGGCTGCCCCTTTTCTAGTGAAAATTAATGAGCATTTATCATCATGTTTGTTTACTGTGTTTTTATTTTTTTTAGATTTAAGTTTTAAGAACAAAGTTCTTTAAAAACGCGGCTTGCAGTAAAAGTTGACTGCGAAGGGCGCTTTCAATTTAGACGTTTCGTGTCGGACCGTTGCGGTGCCGAAGCGGTGCGTTAGTCGTATTGCGCACGGACGCTCGTTTGTTTTCATACACGTGGAGTTTGCGACGCTGCCGTCTGGTTGTCGAGCGTTCGCGATATCGACGCCATACTGTTGCCGCACCGCCCGCTTTGTATGAAAACAAACGACCGCCCGTTTACAATACGACAGACGCACCGCTTCGGCACCGCAGCGGTTCGACTCGAAACGTCTAAATTGAAAGCGCCCTAAATTGGAAGCGCCCGAAAAAGCGGAAAGTCAGTTTCAGGGTCTCAAGTTTCAAGTTTCTAAAAACTTATACTAGATTAGTTTTTTCCCGCGGCTTCGCTCGCGTTAATTTAGAATTTAACAATCAATTTGCTTTGTACTCTCTAAGTTATTATCATAAGAACGTTATTGTTATTTTCCTCGGGAACAGTACCCTATGACCGTGTATGCTTGACAACGTATATGCAAAATGTTTGGATGATCGGTTCAGTGGTTTATGCGTGAAAAGGTAACAAACAAACTTATTTTCGAATTTATAATATTAGTTAGGATTAGGATGATAAAACATGTTCTCCCATACATTGACGTAAAGGTCAATTCTCCAACTGCAAATGTAAGTTTGTAATTGCAAAAAAAAAAGTGATAAAACTACAAATTACTATGAGATCTTGCTTCTTGCCAAATTTACAGGAACAACTACAGGAAGTACCCTATAGGTTTGATTTATTAGCAAGTATCAAAATATGTCGCATATTGGCCGTTGACATAGAAGCTTGATTTTTATAGAGCTTCAAGGGACCGTAAACTTATGAATTTGATATTAATTTCAACTGAATACCTCCACGCTATCCTGAGAAAAAGGGTCTTGAAAGACTGACAGACTGAAAGACGAACAACGAAGTGACGCTATAAAGTATAAGGGTTTTGTTTATCCTTTTGAGGTACAGAACCCTAAAAAGAAAATACCCCTAATGCGATACAAATGAGAGAGACCTTTGAACTATTTGGGGAGCACTCCTAATGAATGAAGTAGCGACGCGATCTAGTTGGGCTGCTCCTAATTAGGTTTGTTGATCTCTGAAGCCGACTAACAGAACGTACCTACTTCGCAAATTCGGTTTTTCAAGGAAAACAAAAAAGGAACAACTGAATATCTGCATAGAATGAAATTAACAATGTTTATTCCGATTTGCGGGGCTTGTTTTGAACTTATAAGAACGTCTAAGTTGAAGACGTTTTGATTATCATCATATTAAATGGGACCAACATGGTAATCGCGAAAAAATTATCAGCCGTCCCATTTTGCGAGTTTTCTATGGGACAGTTGTTAATTTTTTCGCAATTAAATATTGGTTCCATGGAAAATCTTGTTTAGTTTATTGGTCTGTATACACGGTTACACATCAAGATATACCTACTTTTCCAGTTTACACTGACCTCTCATTGTAAGGAAATCCTATACAATGCGAGATTAGCTTATATTGGTAATGTATAGCTTGATCTGTAGCCGTGCGTACCACACCCTTAAATTTGACCACACCTTCTGGTACACCCTGTATACTTGTACATATGTTATTTTAAGACTGTTAGCTTGTAAATCATGTAAATATTATCCTAACTGATAATTATAAATGCGAAAGTAAGTTTGTTTGTTTGTTACCTTTTCACGCCTAAACCACTGAACCGATCATCATGAAATTTTCCATATACGTAGTCAGGTGTACAGAAACGTACATAGGGTACCTTTTATCCCGAAAAAAGTCCTACTGTTCCCGAGGAAAACAACAATAATGCTCTTATGATAATAGATGACGCCACGTGTCTTTCGAATCATGATTGAATTATAATATTACAAGCAGAGTACAACCCGAAATTGATTGTCAAATTCTAAATCAACGCGAGCGAAGTCGCGGGCAAAAGCTAGTCTATAATAAATAAAAAACAAATCTATCAGGTCGCTGGTATTGTATAAGTAATACAAATAAAATAATTATAAACTCTTAAATAAAAATAAGACCACAGAAACGATATCTACAATCTACATCCGTTGTTTCAATCTTGTTTCTGTCTAATTTATTATTCGCGGTTTAAATTAGCTCATAGCGGTTACATAACGCTAAACGCCGGCCATTTTAGCACATCAGTTTAAGTCTCGATAAAAGTTAACTGCTATAGATTTACTAGATGTGGCACGCTGTTTATGTAAGAGTAAATCACGATAGTCAATCTGCCTAGCCTTATCCAACTATGTTGGGGTCGGATTCCAGTCTAACCGGCCAGTGGCGGATTTGCAGTCTTGGCCGCCCTAGGCCCCAGGCCATGTCGTAAGTACCAGCGGCCCATTTCTCAGCACATACCATATAAACTACATAATGTATTTAATATAGTGCCAACTATTATCGAAATCGATTCGATTTGCGATTTAAGGTTTGGTCCCATAGTAAAAGTTGTTCATAATTATGAGTACAGTGACCCCTTAAGAGGATATTGGTCAATAACCAGTCATCATCTGCCTAGCCTTTTCCCAACTATATTGGGGTCGGCTTCCAGTCTAACCGGATGCAGCTAAATACCAGTATTTTACATGGAGCGACTGCCTATCTGACCTCCACAACCCAGTAACTGGGTAATACGATACCCCTTGGTAAGACTGGTTTGTCAGACTTTCGGGCTTCTGACGACCCGTAACGACTGTCAAAGATCCACGAATGACAGCCGGGACCAACGGCTTAACGTGCTTTCCGAGGCACGGAGGAGTCTCGGTATGTAAAGATGGTCACCCATCCACGGACCAACCCCGGCAAGCGTAGCTTAACCTGGTCGATCGACCCATGCGGCTGTTATTACTTAGCCACGAGCTCCTCTTGGTCAATAACCAGTAACACTGTATAATTAGATGTACGAAAGTCATTTGGAAAGATTATTGTTATACGATGCGGTGCAGTGCGACCCGCCATAATGTGCGTGAGCCTTTAGAATATTTAGGTACTTTCAGTTATTTCTTGTTATCATCAGTGAATTTTTTGTCAGATTGGCCGCCCCTAATATCTGGCTGCCCTAGGCCCGGGCCTACTGGGCCTTAGGGCAAATCCGCCACTGGATGCAACTGAATACCAGTATTTTACATGGAGCTACTGCTTATCTGACCTCCACAACCCAGTTACTGGGTAACACGAAACCCCTTGGTAAGACTAGTTACGTCTATTACGTCACAACTGTCATTGTGGCACAGTGTTTATGTAATCACGGTAGTAATAATCGTTATTGTAAAGTAAAAAATACAGATGATGGTGTAAAACGATTAATAGTTCTGTTATTGATGTATTTATGTGCCGGACGTTTTAATGGATTTATAATTTCATAATTATGTATTTTTTATTACAGAACAAGTTGCATTTTACGTCTTTATAACTACATGCATCAAAGGAGTTATTACTAGGACTCATTAAAAAAAATGTAAGCTAGATTTGTTGTTGTTGGTTGCGACATGCCATTTCATGTTTTATGAAATTCCTTGCATACAAAGAAACAATGGCTTAGCGTCACCGCGAACGTAAATCAGGGTTTTTTAAAATGACGTTCACTAGGTGGCAGCACTGAGACGTCAGGTCCAGGCAACTGTTAGTCGTGATTTAATTATGAATGAAACGTATGATGAACGTCATCATTATATTTTAAATTCTTTTTCGAAATGGAAGACCTCTTGGCAAAGTGGCGCCAACCGGGGTGGCGTAAATTTTCATTAAAACTCGCATCTAGATTGTAGCTTTATTTTCTTTCTGTGTAAAATTAGGCCACAATTGCACTGCAAAAGGTAAACCGCAATTTTTTTACCGCAATGCGCATAGGCATTAGGCAGGTATACCTCCACGTTACTTCATAGTCGGCATAATTTACACGCTAGCAAAAGAATTCCCTTTGAATCGTGTCACTGGGGAGACTGGGGAGAGAGGGCTCGATTGTAGATTACATCCAACATGACAAGTGGCGCTTTCCTTTCCAAAAAGGTTTTCCATTATTCTCCTGATTCATACCTGTAACAAAAGAAGGTTTAGTCAATAAAATGTTTGATAAAAGTAACAATTAAAGTCTTGCGAATGTATTTTTGTTATGGATTTGTTGAGATATTGTATGGATTATCTTTGTTGAGTATTTTGTCTCGAGAACAGATTCAGGTAGTCAATACAGACCAACGAAATAAGAAAGATGATACTTATAGACCTACAATTTTTTTTGGGAAGATAAAGTAAGGGAATTACTGTAGAGGGCCATTTCTTTACGAAATTATCATTCTCATCCCAGCCTTTTGCCTACTTATGGGGTGGGCTTCCTTTTTAATCGGATGTAGCTGAATGGATATTTACATGGAGCGACTGCCTATCAGATCTCCATAGCCCAGTTACTGGGTAACACTTGGCAAGACTGGTTGTCAGATTTTCGAGCTTCTTCTCTATCTCTACCTTTAATATAAATATAAATTATTTTTTTTTATTAAACCATGCGTATACAAAAATAGTATGAACTCTGGTATCCAAAAAAAGATTTAACTTGTGTTAAGGATACCAGCATTCTCACATAAATGAAATTTACATTGGTTGCAACAGACGACGATGTCAAGAGTGGCGCAGTATACAGGAGAGGAAGCCTTTTGAAGAATGTGTGTAAGTGTAGTGTTAGTCACACTAATATTTTAAAGAAGAAAGTTTGTAAGTATGTGTGTATGTGTGTTTATGTGTGTATATGTGTTAATATCATACATATAATAAAATCGTAGCAAAGTCAAAACTGTATACAGAATATTTTTGAAAAAAGTCATTGCTTCGAAGTGTGGGATCGAGTCTGCTGCCAAAAATATAGGGAGTTTTTAGAATTTTTGTCCGTTTGTCTGTCTGCCTGGATGTATATTCCGGATTGGCGCAAAAACGGCTGAACGGAATTGGATGAAATTTGACACACAGGTAGATTATAAATAACCTATTAACACATAGGGTACTTTTAATCCCGGTAGTACGTTCTCGTGGGATATCTTCCGATATCCACGCGGACGACTTAATATTATTGTTAGCTGACCCCGACCCCAACACAGGACACTTTATAAGGTAAAATAAAAAGTAAAATCAATAAGAAATAAATTAGCACTGCTTTTGCAACAACGAATGACGGAAATGGGTGAAAAATCGGAATTTGGTTTTTTTTGTCACATCAAATACAAAAAAAAAAACAAATAAATAGAAAAAATTAAACAAGTTGTTCAACAAATGATAGAATTCTCTGACTCTGCGCTAGCAATAACTGCGTTGCCAAAAGACACGAATTTGAATAGTCTTAGCGAATTTGTTGTTGTGTGGGATGATGTTTTCTAAAATATCCTTATATGTAGTACCATCTAACACAACTCACTTTACTTGCTATGTTTAAAGTATAAAATTAGAAAATATTAGCTCTAGTTTAGCACTGGCTCTACATGTTGGTCCCAACTTTGGCCCCAACGCCATTTATGCGCCGATGACGTACTTAAGTGTGAAAATTGCATTTAACCCGACGTCATGTCGGGGCCTGAGCCTGACCAACGGGATATACCGTTGATTATCGCGATGATGGACGTAGGCCGTAGGTGTAGCCACAACTTATCGCGATAATTTTACAATGGCATTCACATTGCCGTTTGACGTGGCGGCTTTCAAGTGTGGCCACTCAACTTATTGCGTTAGTTATCGTAATAATTAGCGCGATGCTTAAGGCGATGATGGGCATTGACGTTGACGTTGTTGTGGCCCCGACATTAGTCAATGCTATTTTCTCGATCGACATGTTGCACGAGTGGCGGTGGGACCAACGTGCCAGCGTAGCCAGCGGCGTGGGTGTGTACAGTCAACAAAAGAGATATCTAGGCAGGGTATACTATCATATTTGTATGTGAATTGCTTCATGTTCAATTTTATAATTGCTTTATTTTTGCAATACTCCCACATTGTAAGTGTAACACACCAACACAAAATTGTTTATTGTCACGAAATTGAACATGAAGCAATTCACATACAAATATGTTAGTATACCCTGCCTAGATCTCTTTTGTTGACTGTACCTAAGTAGTAGAAGAAAACATCGTCTTATTCGTCCCGATTGGTAACCGATCATAATCACTCTCACTAAATTATTATTAAGATAAAATCTCTGTAAAAAATCTGGTCAATTAAAAAGTAGGTACCGACTTACATCCAGTTTCTAATGGCTCTTGAAACTAATTAAGTTAAATTATAATTACCACGCCTTATGCTAATCTTGTTACATAATTTTAAATATATTACATAATAACCACTTCCAGTCTCTTTAAGCCTGTAACGATAGTTCAACCAGAATAAAGGCACCGCCACACAGGCGCGACGTGGCTTCGCGACGGATTTGCGATATTTATCGCTGCACTTTTGACTTGACTATAAACACAATGGCGCTGTGACTTACTATTTATTGGGATGCCGGACTCACACTGAGATGAATCCAGTGTGGGACTCGGGACGTGTCATACAACGTTTATGAAGATTAGTCCAATAACTTTACGTAAAAGTTCACTTTTGAACTTTGTCATATAAACTTGTTAGTTGTCAACTATGATTTTCACCAGTTTTGATGCTTTATTTTTATAATGACAAGGTTCCACGTACGGTTAACACTTTCATTGACCGACTCCTTCAAACGCACCTTCCCACGTGCCGATAGGGATCGCCTAAGTCTGTCTGAAAGTTGCATGCTTTGCGTGCAAAGTGCTAAGTGACATTAAATATTACTAATGGCTGTGCCTTATTCCTGTCACAGACGCCCAACTGTCAAACTATGAGTGCGAGATGCAGCTATAGCGATCTCTGCTCTGTCACCGACGCTATTGCGACCATGCCGTGGACGTAGCGATGTTTTGGGACAACTAAGCCATCGACACGACGAACAAGAAGTGCAAGATAGAGACGAGAACATGTCTAAGTTAAAGCACGAGCTAAGTTACGTTTAAGGCTCCCGCAGACAGGCGCGACGCGACAAGTAGACATGGAAATAGTTTTTATCAGAATCGCGTCGCACCGTCTCATCGTGCCTCTCTCAATCTACCTAGCCTTTTCCCAACTATGTTGGGGTCGGCTTCCAGTCTAACCAGATACAGCTGAGAACCAGTATTTTATATGGAGTGACTGCCTATCTGACCTCCACAACCCAATTACTGGGTAATACGATACCCCTTGGAAAGGCTGGTTGTGAGACTTTCGGGCTTGTGACGACCCGTAACGAATGTCAAAAATCCACTAATGACAGCTGGAACCAACGGCTTAACGTGCTTTCCGAGGCACGGAGGACCTCAGTAAGTAAAGATGGTTATCCGTCCACGGACCAACCCACGGCAAGCGTAGCTTAACGTGATGGATTGACCTGGATTGATTGTTATTACTTAGCCACGAGCTCCTCGCGCTTCTCTGCGGGAGTGTTTACAGATCTCGGCATCAGAGTCGCATCGCGAATCCGCGACAAGACGATTCCGAAATCAGTACCTAGGTTAAATCAGAATGTCTCGCTTCTCCGGAACTTGGATTAGATAATGTAAATGAATAATTACACGGTTTTCTCGAGCACGAATTAATTCAGGCTTAAGCAACTCAATTGAGTTGATTGAGTTGACTCGATTGGATTGGATGAATTAATTTGTTTTGCCGAAAGCGGTGTTAATGGTCTGGTTTTTCTTTCTGATTTCTTTCGTGTTTAATTGTTTAATTTCACTCTTTTGAAGTCTTCTGCATGACCTTTGCGAAGTGCAATGAGTTAAGATATGTTACGTTCATAGTAACCGACGTTTAAAATCTGGTCGTGACAACTGACTACACAGCGTTTATTTTGACGCGGGGATTATAAAGACAAAACGTCCCAATTAGGACGTTTTCAAGTCCTTACGAAGTCACGACACGTGCGCTACAAACATATCTGCCTCTTTTTAGGTTTCTTTACTCGAAGGGTCCAAACGGAACCCTAATTTCTGTCACTTACGCCCGTCTGTCCGTCGTCTGTCACACAGGTTTTACAGCCAAACGGTTGGAGCTATAGACTTCAAATTTTCACAGTATAGTATTTTATTGACCCAAAGCCATACAAATTGTCAAAAAATATTTTTAAATGTTTGTAAGTTTTTTTTCTTTTTTTTCCTATAGAGCAAAAGGGGGCACGAAAAAAAAAATTGATTACTCCATCAAATGGGGTATCGTTGTTTAGAGCTCGTTGAGTAGATAAATATTTTGTTTTTTGTTTTAAAAAGTATAAGATTACAAAGGGGTGATAGCACCAAAGTCAGCTTTTTTTTACAAAATTTTGTTGCGTAGAATTTTTTAACTTCCTATTGACCTATAAATAAAAAAAAAATAAATAAAAACTTTATTGTTTGTTTCTATGAACTTTTGGTGATAATGTTTATTATTACTTATATTTTACTAACAAATACCAATATATTGATAAATCGGCACCCTAATTTCGTAATACACTATAGATCAGAATCTGAATCATTTTGAAACAAATTGCTAATCCATTGCTTCATATGTTCGAAAAATTTGTCTACTCGACAACGCAAATAACGCAATGAATGTTGTTGAACTGTCAAAATGAAACCAACTCCGATTGATAGTGTGTTACGCAATTAGGGTGCTGGTTTGGTACGGAACCCTAAATGTGCGAATTCCGACACTCACTTAGCCGGTATTTTTAGATTATAATATCATTATCGTAAATGATGTTGTTTCCAAAAGCTCGTTTATAAATACATCTTTATAGGACAAGATGGACCCATATCCGAAAAAATATTACCTACTAACCTTCAAAATATCCTACTCAATAAATGAATGAGTAATAAAATTCATATGTCAATGTCATGCATACCTGTTATTCGCATGGTTACTGAAATGCCAATTTTAGATGTTATTAATTAATTTAAATTGTAAATGACTGTGCTGTTGGTGTGCTTATCATAAATTAATTAATTAAGAGGGATTAAGATGATTCGCACCTATTCTATTTTCTAATAACCATTCCATAGAAAAATAACCTAAAAATAGAAATGCACAGTTACACGCCGATCAATCAGAGATCAAGTGAATCTAAACAAACCATACGGAATCCCAACTCACGCGCATCCAATTACCGATGCGATGCGCAAGCACGTAGGTGTAGGTCAGTAATTTAAAAACGTAGGTACAGTCGTATACACGATAAGTAACAGTTTAACTTTGGAATTGCCTTTATTTAGCAGCAGTAAGGCCAGTGGTAGCCCAGTGGTAACGGCCTCGACTTAGGTGTCGTATGTCGTGAGTTCGAACCCAGCCAGGCACTTTACTTTTGAAATTAATTTCATTGTCACTGCTCTCAAAACTTTGAAGACAAACAACGTGCAGAAACAGGCATGTCCTAGAACAAAAAATTCGAAGACTGTGAGATCCGCCAACCCTCACAGGGGCCGCGTGGTGGATTATGGCCCATTCTTTCTCACAGACAGGAGAAAACGTTGAGGCTTTGTCGGTGCCGATTTTGTTTTGGAGATTTTACACTTCTTTTATTACTTATTTACGCCCAAAGTTGCGTTAAAATTAGCGAGAAAAACGAATCTTTGTTGGCTCATAAGGTTTTAATGGCTTTTTATTTTACTATTCTGTTTCCGTATAGACAAAATTAATAGTGAGAAAAAACGACATCATATTTAACTTTGGATGCACAATGTCAAACAGTGGAGTAATACCCCCCTGAAATTAGTATGGGAAAAATGTCGTAAAGTTCAACCTTAAGGGCAGGTTCAGTTACTACTACATGCGGTTGACCGTATTTCTATGACATGCCACTTTTACTTGTTACATCATCAACAGATTCATTAGACACTCTCATTGTCTTTGGTTAGTTTTATTGTTCTTTGTTTTGTTCATCCATTCATGTTTGACATAGATTTTATATCAATTTGTGAGTGGGTTATGTAAAATTAGATGAGCGGTAAAAATAGAGTGAAAGGTTTTGGTTGTGTTTGGTAATCATGTTAGCTAAGTAGGTACTTTTTTGATATTTTTTTCTATAAAGTGATATTAAATCAACTTTATTATACTGTAGTTGATATCATAACACCACGCCTGTAATCCCCGAAGGGTTAGGCACCCACCTATCCACCACCTACACCACCACCACCACCCATCACCTATAGTACACCCACATTTTGCCAGTTATGTTTAAATCCCAGGAGGAGGAGCTCGTGACTCAATAATAACAGCTGCATGAGTCGATCCATCAGGCTTGCCGGGTTGTCCGTGGATGAGTGACCATCCTTACATACCGAGCACGTTAATTTGTTGGTCCCGGCTGTCATTCGTGGATCTTTGACAGTCGTTACGGGTCGTCAGAAGCCCGAAAGTCTAACAACTAGTCTTACCAAGGTGGTATTACCCAGTAACTGGGTTGTGGAGGTCAGATAGGTAGTCGATCCATGTCAAATACTGGTATTCAGCTGCATCCGGTTAGACAGGAAACCGACCCCAACATAGTTAGGAAAAGGCTAGGCAGATGATTGATGTTTAAGTCCCATGTAATAGGGGGCGAGCCTATTGCAGGACTGGGCAGATTTTCAGACTTCGGGCTGCTAATGACAAATCCTTGATAACTGAAAACCTAATGACACTTTGCCCGACCCGGGAATCGAACCCTGGACCTCATGCTCAGCAGTAGCGCTTGCGACCACTAGACTAATGAGGGCTTTGGTTCTTTGTAGCTCTCATAGTATAGCTACTTCTATTTCTACTCTATGAATAATAAACATTATTTCTTTCTATACCAAGTGACATTTTCTTTCCCTCGCCATGCTACAGTGTTAAAGTGCCTTTCACGAGGAGTTCCTTTCGTCGTAATGTTGGCACCATTGCTTTTCAATGAAGGAATGGTGCCAATATTACGGCGAAGAGAACTCTTACATGAAACGCACGCACTATTCAAGGATCTTTTGGTTCCTGAATTACAAACTTCTTGGTAAACATTTGTGAAACGGTCACTGTCACTGTGTACTGACAAAACAAGATGACAATATCAGCTCTGATTTTGACCACGCGCCAAATAACCTTGTAGCGTTTCTACACGTGCTGAAATAATATTGCCATGTCATGTCCTTATTAGCAAGTACACGCTAAAGTGAAATTCCTTTTTGCTTTCAGAAAGTTCAGTGAAACAACATTTCAGTCCGATGTTATCAGTATTCAAGAGGGGCTCGTGGCGAAATAATAACAGCCGGACGGGTCTATCGAAGGTTAAACTATGCTTGCCGCGGTTGGTTCATGGATGGATCCATTACATAATCGAGACCCCTCCGTGCCTCGGAAAGCACGCTAAGTCGTTGGTCCCGGTTGTCATTCGTAGATCTTTGAATGTCGTTACGGGTATTCAGAAGCCCGAAAGTCTGACAATCAGTCTTACCAAGGGGTATCGTATTACCCAGTTACTGGGTTGAGGAGGTCATTTTGGTATGTAAAATACTGGTCAATCAATCAATCAACTCAGCCAATCGCAGTCCACTGCTGGACATAGGCCTCTCCAAGGTTGCGCCACAACACCCTGTCCTCCGCCTTCCGCGTCCAGTCTGTCCCAGCTACTTTCTTCAGGTCGTCGGTCCATCTAGCCGGGGGGCGTCCCACACTACGCTTACCGATACGCAGTAAAAAAAAATACTGGTATTCAGCTGCATCCAAAACAGTTAGGAAAAAGCTAGGCATATGATGTTCCTACACGTGATAAAGTAATGTAATTAATATCATATTCTAATAGTTCTTAATATCATGTCCTTATTAGCAAGTACGCGCTAAATTGAAATTCTTTTTTTGTTTTCAGAAAGTTTAGTGAATTTCAGTTAGGTACGATGTTAATAGTATTCAAAAAGACTCTGCAATCAATCCTGAAGAATAGTTATTCAAATTCTGTTAGACAGCAGATTAATTGAGCCGGATAACGGTGGAATGTGAAAGAAATCTCGAGAAAAAGTAGTGAGCAATTACTATGAAAGTTCGATATCACGTGCGATCATTTTAGTTCATCGAAAATTGTTTTGCTTGCGTAAAATTGAACCACGTATGTCTAAAAACATGAATGAAAACCAACCGCGGCAAGCGTAGCTTAACCTGATCGATCGACCCATGCGGCTGTTATTACTTAGCCACAAGCCTCTCTATTTTCGTACTAACATTATAATAATAATACTATGATGTCATTAATATCCTACTTTGCGATAATATATAGACTGCACCTCTATAACAACTGCTTTCTGTAGCATTACTTCCAATGATTGATCACAAGCGCAGTGTGTGAGCAAGAATGATGTATGTCATGAAATCTTAACTCGACAGCGGATAGAGACGATTATTGTCCAATGTGGCGCATCCTTGGTTTGAATAGAAGAGTTATTTTAGCTCACACAAAGCTACTGTGGTTCAGTTATTAATCTAAATGTTAATAATTATTTTCATTTCCTGTAATAGCTGTGATTGTGATCAGTGAGTCAATTTTGTTGTAGATAATTGATTTTTTTTTGAAATTGTAAGTATTTAATTCAGACCAAGCACACAGTAATTGATACAAAGTCCATATTATATTAGTAGGTAGATACTTATAGCTATGTTAGTAATTATTATTTTGAACATGCATGAGCGACCAATGCCTCAAAATTTGGCTGTCCACTCTGTCCGACACCACGCTCAGAAGCGTGTTGGTGTTAACCCTTTACGGAGGCCGTTCGTAATATGTTCTGTTCTGGACTTTTGCCTGTTTATGACTTTGACAGTAATTGTACAGACAACAGCACATCGGGATATATCAAGCTGTCAAAATTCTCCAAATGATTTTAAACCTTAAAACCTTGTTGGTTAAGTTCAAAGTCGAATGAAAAAATTTGTCAGTTTTAGTAACATGACCTGCTGCTGTGCTTACTTACCTAAGCTAATTTCACAATTAATCGTCAACATTTTGATAACTTTGCTAAGTGTTTTTTTACCTGATAATGTTTCTTTTTAATTGGTTTGTTGGTTTGTTGTCACTGGTCAATAGGTTGTTGGGAAGTAATGATATGAATTTGTGTTGAAAGTACCAATATTGTAATTATAAACGTTTTATTCTATTTTTTGTCTTTCGTTTGAAGATTAAACGAAGAAAATTCTGCAATGTTATAATATCCGACTGAGACTCAAAATATTTTTTTTATTTTATTTCGTCACTAACAAGTAACAACCAACAATGTACTACTCAACGCAAACAATAACGGAAATTATATCATTTAATTTGAAACTTCCCACGGCCACTTTCGTGAGCGCAATAAAAAAAGAAAACAACATTACGTCCGCTTTAATTCCCTTATTAAATATAATAATTGTCTGCCAAATGTCAAATAGACAAGACTTATCATGATCGCTCCATCTAATCACATAATAGTAACTACAGTAGGTCGGCTCCTTACACCGAGCGAAAATGCACACACACATAGACACGCTTCATCTTTAACAGTATTTTGACGTTTTAATAGTATTTTGACATTTGAATTGTAGTTTGACATTTTGATCTTATTTTGACTATTATGCTTTTATTAATTATATTTTGACCGAATTGATATTAATCGCATTGAATTAATAATATTTATCTGATAGTTGTAATATTTGTAATTAATGTTCCTAATTTATTCTTGCATCGTATTTATTCATTTAAATTTTGCACGTCAAATCCTCGGCAGAATGTATGGCTCAAATAAATAATTTGATTTGATTTTCATGTAGGTACAGCGAATGAAAGTGCACTCACGGCTGGCATGTTGTTTGTGATAGTTTGAGATTTCAATACGTACGCGTCCACAGAGTATTAAGTGGGTAAAAATTATTGCTGGGAAACGACTTTTATTTATGGTGTTTAAAATCTGTTACAACAGCGCGCAAAACAGTGCTTATGGGTACATGCAACAGGAGTTGTGGGGGTATTTAAAGTTAAATTATAACATTTAAAACTTGTTTTCGTGAAAAAAGGTAAAAAAAAGTTGAAGCTATGACCTTCAATATCGTCGTAACCAGAAGGGTCCCAGGTATGCTCCAGTAATAAAAATTACGGAGAGTACAAGTGACTACCGGCAACGTTAAGCTTCTTTCTATACCCGGGGAAGCTGATCTTAGCACTATTACTAACTTACCTAATTTAAGAAAACAAACATTTTATAAGCCTAGGTTAATATAAGAATAGTCACATCGACACATTAATTACGTAAGCAACACACAATCAATCACAATCTGAATTATTTTGAAGCATATTGCTAATCCTTTGATTCATATGCTCGAAAAATTTGTCTGCTCATCAACATAAATAACACAATGAACGTTATTGAACTGTCAATATGAAACCAATTCCTACTGTAAGTGTGTTACGAAATTGCCCCGCTGGTTATGTGTGATGTGCATGCACCGGGTTTTTATTTGTTGACCTTCTGTCGGTACTATACTGTGGTCTAATGTCTATTTGTATCACGCAACGCATGCATTTAGCGTAAATGTTGTAATACTTCTTCGTCGTCAGAAAGTGCTCCTAATGTCCTTGCTTTCTCCGTTTAGAGCCCGTTGGAGTTCGCTTTCTTTGGTGTACTGAAAAGTGACATTTTGTTTTTAGCCAAACGGTGTTTGTTTATGTCATTGACATTAACATTTTTTTAGGCTGTTACGGACGAATGGTGAAACTGAAATTTTAGAATGGTGTCAATGTCTTACTATACGAGTATGACACTGTATTTGTCACTGGGTTTGCCCCCTATTCTGTTGACTGTGACATATTTTTTTACTGATTGTACTTACAAGTAACCGGCTGTTCGCAATTTTAACAGTTTTTAGCCTTAACCATGATACCTACTTAATTATTAACTTTGTCGATCAATGCTAACTTGATTATTAAACTTGTTTCACAGTTTTAAGTATGAAATTAAACAAGATGTAGGGATTGGTTCAAGTCTGTGCTGGCTAATAGCCTTCTTAGAGGTCATTTCAAAATAACTTTAAAGGCTCCTACAATTAGGTGCGATACGCGAACCGAATCGCACGCGAATCAAAGGCACCACGTGCCGCACGACGAGCGAGCGGTGCTTTTGTGTGTCGTGCGTTTGTAGAGCCTTTTTAAATGATAGGTTTTCAGTGTAAAAAAAAATAAAAAGAAAAAAAAAAGGATGATGGAGGCCCGAGTGACAAATAAACAAATTTTTATTTCATACTAGCTGACCCGCCAGACATTGTCCTGTCAAAATTTAAATTTCTTTTCTTCCTATTTTTTTTTCTTTTAAATACCCCAGTAAAGAGGAGAATAAAACAAAAAACAAAATTCAAATCGGCCCAGCCGTTCTCGAGTTTTAGCGAGACAACGAACAGCAATTGATTTTTATATAATATATACGAGTATAGATAAGCATGTCGATGTTGATTGAAGTAACCAGTAAGTTCATATTACCTTATTGAATGACTATTTCATGAAATCATGATATTTGAGGCTAATTCTAACTTAAGGCGAAAGCGCCAGTGTAGCCCGCGAAATTCAAATTTTCTTAAGTTTTTTTTTGTAAATCAGTATTAGGTTGTTGATCAAAATATGATTAGCGACCGTAACAAGTATGTCTTTACAGAATTATAATCATTAAAGTCATCAATACAACTCTTTAAGACCAGGTAATCCTGTTGAATGACTATTTCATGAAATCGTGACATTTGAGGATTGTACTAACTTAAGGAGTTGTGTTACTGCTTCTAGTGATTAAAATTCTGTAAGTAAATATTTGTTACGGTCGCGAATCATACTTTAAACCTAATCTACTGTCTTGAAAATTTAAAAAAAACGTAAGAAATTTTGAATTTCGCGGGCTACCCTGGCGCTTCCCTCCTAAGTCGTTGTAATACAGATTCCAATGATTATAATTATGTAAGTAAATACGTATTTACAGATTATTATAATCATCAGAATCAGTAATATCATCTGCCTAGCCTTTTCCCAACTATGTTGGGGTCGGCTTCCAGTCTAACCGGATGCAGCTGAATACCAGTGTTTTACATAGAGCGACTGCCTATATGACCTCCACAACCCAGTTACTGGGTAATACGATAACCTTTAAAAGTTGTTCATAATGATGAGTACAATGACCCCTTACAAGGTTGTGTGTTAATTCCGAGACTTATTGTTTAAAGAAGGTGAAGACTTAGCAAGGATTTTTGGAAATTCATCCCTTAAAAGGTTTACATTTAATAGAGGATGAAAGTTTGTATACATTTTTGCCGAAGGGAAATCCCATCGGGCACACAGCTTGTTATATAAATAAATAAATTAAACTCTACCGAACCCTAAATAAGGTTTACAATAACATATCCGAGTAGCGCCCCCACTGACCTACTGGCGATGTCGTGGCTCAGCAACACCAAATTACATGAATATTTTACTCAGTTCGCTCTGTACCCCCACACGTCCACGTGTATGGATTTACTTACTTATTAATGTATACATAAGTATATATTATAATTTAGCCTCGTCCAAAGAGATTAGTATTTTACACTTGTCGTACCACATATAATGTCGCCTCCATGCATAGTGCAAACTATCGAGTTTAACCTCCTTTAATTTTTTTAGGTCAGATGCCTTATATTCTCGCTGTCAGTTTGCCGTCAATACTTCATTCACATTTTAGTGCTCCGCCATTTTGCACGAATAAAATTTTATATTAGATTGTTATAAAAGATTAATTTTATATCATGCCGAAAAGGCGTTCGAATAGTGAGTAGTCCGTGGAGTTTCTTGCCCGTTCTTCTCCATAGGGATCTACTACGCTTTGGAATGGGCAACTAGCTTCATCTTTCTGACTGACCGACCCATTGACAATTCAAAAGTGCCTGTAATTGGTTTATTTGAAATAAATGCTTTGAGTTTGAGTTTTGAGTTTGAATATAGAAAAACAAAAAAAGAACTTCACTTACAGGTAAGTTCGTTTAATCATTATTATATTCAAAAGTCCTCACTCGTGGTCTTTCAGCGAGCAACACAGTATCCCAGGAGTTAAACTCACTGATCGCGGAACTCGATGTTGATTTCCAAAATTCAAATTGCTGATGTAGGTCACCCAGCTGTCAAGCTTAAATGGAACTGGGTTGACGACATGTTTCGAATGCCGGAGACGATATGGGCTAAAATAACCATTAGTGGGAACAGCAGCAAATGGCAACACGGCCGGCCCAGGAGGAAATAAAAATGAAATAAAAAAAAAATCTTTATTTCAAAAAGAGTCAGCTTTATTACAGACATGACATCAATAATTTAAATATATAAAATTCAACGTCCTGCCTGACTGATATATCAACGCACAGCCGAAACCGCTGAATCTAGAGACTTTAAATTTTGCACATAGATACCTTTTACAGTGTAGGCATCCACTAAGGAATAATTTTTGTTCCCGTGGGATATTTTCCGACATCCACGAGGGCGAAGCCGCTGGCAAAAGCTAGTTTTGAATATACAGAAGTCTTAAACATAGGTCCCCTAGCTCCGAAACTAGATTCTGTGACTTGGGAGTCAGTGTTCCTCCATTAAAAAGTCATTATGTATGTCGTTGGTTATTAAAAATGTAGCGACAAAGAATAACAACAGGCACAGTTTTTGAATAGAATTACAAAAAAAAAAAAAAATACAATCATGAAAATAGCGGGACGAACTCGACTCTTTTCATAAAGATTGGCCGCATAAAGCAGTAGTTAAAGATAATGGAATGTAGAAGGGAGGCTTTTGCCCTGCAGTGGGATACAAACGGCTGATAATATTAATAAGTATGTATACTCCAAAAGCAACGTATTGTACAAATGGATTTGTAGTTAGCTCTCTGGTTACTAATCTAATTCGTCGACTGTACTTACATTATGTATTTACCGACTTAATGCAAACAAGTACAGTCGAAGAATTAGATTAGTAACCGGACAGCTAACTACAAATCCTTTTGCACAATGCGTAAATAATAGATTTTGTCGACGCATCGCACAGTGATAAGGGTCGCCGAAACGATCAATTGCAATTGTCAATTTTTACGTGATTGATACAGATTGACACAAATTGATCGTCTACCAAATGCAATTGAAGCGATTGACAATATTACTACAATAAAAAAATGTTAATTTCGTAACTGGACACTAACTCTTTGACAAACCCTTTTTACATGTTTGACTCTATTAATCTTGGATCTTGTACTCAGAAACCGTAATTATTATGTTTGCTCATTATAGAAAACCAAGACTCAAGAAGTAGCAGTGGGCTGGCCATTTTTGTCGAAGAACCGATTGCTAGTGGAGCAGACTGGAGACCGCATATCGGCAAGTATAGTGTGGGACGCCCTCAGCTAGATGGACCGACGACGTTAAAAAGGTGGCTGGGACGACTGGATGCGGAAGGCGGAGAACAAGGTACTGTGGCTTGGGAGAGGGCTATATGCAGCAGTGGCTGCGATTGGCAGAGTTGATTGATTGACTAATTGAATTGTGTTCACGTTGTCAATTTCATGTTTCACGTTCGCTGTTGTGATTTGTTTTCTAAACAACCAGTCGTATACCTAAGTTGACACGTGATTTGACTATAAATCATATTGAATACGAGTAGACTTTCAGTAATTAAGTGATTAGATATTGTCTACGAACTTTATAAAAAAGTGTGAAAAACATTTTTGTGTCTCATTATTTGGTTACTACAAAGCTTATATTTCCTCTATACCTATAAGGTTTTTACTACCTACCCTTTTTTAACTCGTGCATGGAATAACCCATATTTTTTTACAAAACGATTTAATAATTAAACACGAAAGCCAGTACTCACCTACTGACAGTTCCTATATTATTATCGATACTACACCAACTCGATTCACTTCACTAAACCTTAGCTAGTTTAGTAAATTAGTAACCGATACACGCACGTTGCCGTTACAACGTAAACGTATATAATCAATGATTCAAAAATAGAACTCATTCACTCATGTTTCATACTGGCCTGTTTCAGCGTTTATCGTTCTTTTAATAAGTAAGCAGTTTTGAACGTGGAACATTCGTGTAGTTAAGTGATTGGGTACTTACGGGAATGTTTCCGGAATTATTGGGGTTTCCGAAGCTGTACGAATTGTTAGTTCGATTCGGAAATTAATCTGATTCAGAATCGAATGGAGTTGACGTTAAGATTTGGTAACAGTTTGGTAGCATTCGTCCAATCTTTGACAGTTGTTACCGCTAGTCAGAAGCCGAGACTGGTTGTCGCACTGGTTGTTAGAGTTTCTGGCAACCAGTGTTACCTAGGGGTATATCATCTAACCCAGTCATTCGATAGTGGAGGCTGACCTCCACTACCGAATTACTGAGTTAAACTGCCTATCTGAATAGGCAGTCGGTCCTTGTAAAATACTGGTATTCAGCTTGTCCCAGAATAGTTGGGAAAAGGCTAGGCAGATGCCTCATGAGCCATGAGTTCCTGACTCATGTCATGAGTCATTACAATAATTTATGTTTTTGGAAATATTGTATATTTTAGTCCCATCAAAAGTGATTTCATTTACTTAGGTCATTAACTTCACCTCTTGTCGCGTGGTTCCGTCGAATAATAATTCCCCACGAATTTGGGTCAAAAAGTAACGGGAAACGGAATAATTATGCAAATAGCGTTTTCTTTTCTGTTTTCTGAAAATAAATATTTTTCTTAATTGTTGTTGGACTAATATCAAGGACCCTGCAATTATTTTTTGGGGCTACTGAGTGAAGAAGTGCTTGCTGAAAGGGTACTATAAGGGTATTTGATTATTGCGCAGACTGATACACTACATTAACTTGCCGTGTAAAGGTGGATCTCACAGGCTTCTATATAGGCCGGCTGCTGTGTGGATCCACCTTTATAATAATTTCATTTGACTGACAAAGAATGACAGTTTTAGTTATAAAATTAAATAAAGAAAAAAGGTGCAACAATCAAGTTCACTGACTGTACCTGCATTCTTCCTATTAAAATAAACTTTTATTTTATATAATAGGTACACATAAGTACATACATACATAAACTTGCACCTTCTTCTTTTTAATTAATACTTTAATAATTATTTAACGTTATTTTTGTATATTAAAATGGAAATATTAATTAAAATGATAATCGTAAGGCCTTCTAGAGGTCTGACAGTGACAAATGTATGAGTTCAACTCAGCTTAGGCTTAACGAAGGTTGTGTTATGGGCGTTAATTCGTTTTGCCTTGTTACCTTTGTGCTAAAAATAAAATAATAACAAGGATTTTTCACATATCATCTTCCTGCCCTTATCCCATATTACTTGGGGTCGGCGCAACACGTTTTCTTCTTCCATTCTCCCCTGTCAACCGTCACGCTATCATTCACTCCCTTCTCTTTCATATCATTCCTCACACAATCCATCCATCTTTTCTTTGGCCTTCCTCTGGCTCTCCATCCATCAACATGTATATTCATCACTCTTTTAGTCACATGCGTTTCGTCTCTCCTCATTACATGCCCATACCAAGACAAACGATTTCCTTTCAACTTTTCTGTCACTGGCGCCACTTTCAAACTTCCTCTTATATACACATTTCTCACTTTATCCATTCTCGTCACTCCACACATTCATCTCAACATTCTCTTCTCCGCTGCATGCAATTTTTTGATTTTTCACATAAAATACCTTATATTACCTACCACGACTTGGCAAAACAATAAATTATATTTCTAAGAGAAATCTGTTTGTAATAAAAACTGTAGGTATATTATGTGCAATACTGAACGTGACACTAGCTTGTAACTGCATTCAATAGATCTATTCAGAAATACAAAATCAATCTGCCTAGGCTTTTCCCAACCATGTTGGGGTGGGCAGCCAGTCTAACCAGATGCAGTTGAATACCAGTATTTTACATGGAGCGACTGCCTATCTGACCTCTACAACTCAGTAACGATAATACGATACCCCTTGGTAAGACTGGTTGTTAGACTTTCGGGCTTCTGACGACCCGTAACGACTATCAAAGATCCACGAATGACAGCTGGGACCAACGGCTTAACGTGCTTTGCTAGGCAGGAGGAGTCTCGTTATGTAAAGATGGCCACTCATCCACGGACCAACCCCGGCAAGCGTAGCTTAACCTGATATTAGTTAGCCACGAGCTCACTCCATTCAGAAATACTAGATAGTAAAATAAAAGATTCCTACGAACTGAGCACCTTCTCTTTTTCTTGAAGTCGGTTAAAAAGTGACTTAGATTTATAGGACATTACCATTTCTTTCTGAAATATTTCAGAAATTGAACTGCTAAAGAAACAGCAGAGGATTCTTGCGGTCCGTGCCGAACATTCCCATGGATCATTCCATACATTCGATTGGACAGGCGACGACAGGCCACCACAGACCGACTGTTCCCACGGCCTGTCGGCCTGGCCTGGCGCGCTTTGGCCTGTGAGAAAGCGGGCCGTGGGACCGCGGCATTATAAGTATTCCATCCCCAAAAACAAAACTTTTGTTGAAAACCCTACCTCAGTCTGAAATAACGCTAACCCTATTCACACAATCACTAATGAACACTCGCCTGAATAGTTCCAGTCCGAAATTTTGAATTCAGGGTACCCCAAAACAAAGTTTGAAACACCTTTGTGTTGGTTTCCATTTATCCACTCATTGGTGCTGACATAGGCACCCGTCTTCTTTAAACTTGTCATGGTTTGAAATCCAATCTCCATACATACATAAACTCACGGAAAGAGGCTTTCCATGGCTAGGCAGAAACTATAGAACGCCACCTGCACCTGCGTTCATACATCTAGTCACACACGCACGTCCCAGTTGCGAGTATTACCTACGCACCAGACCTTTCTGAAAAACATCACCAAAAAACCTATCTAATGATTTAGATAAGTAGATATGGTCTCCGGGCTATCGTTCGTTAAAGGACCTACAATTATTTGGGCTTTCATTTTTGTGAATGGAGTACAAGGGTCGCTAGGACAGGAGGCCCAATGAGTTTTATCGAAGATTCCAGAGCCTTATTTCTTTATCCAAGAAAAACATGCCGTTTTACTCGAGAGAAGTTCGAGTCCCTTCGCTTTTATAATACCTATGGGTTTTACATGAATTTTTATTATTTATTTATTTAACATGTGGAAAACCAACAGCTTAACTTATAAACTAGGCTATCAGCACCCTACGGGTCCAGTATAATAACGGGTTCAGGATGCTGATGGGGCTGCCCCCTTTCTGCAGTGCATCTGGTATGTTTGCACAAGCACGTGTCGATGGCTTCCACGCCATCGTCAGACAGAAATCTGCCTCTTTGCTCTGCAGAGTGCGGGACAGCTCCAACTCCATCCTGAAGACCATAGCGGGGAGGTACGATTCTCCTTTGTTAGGTGATGTTGTTCGAAGATGCATTTCGAATAGCACCCTTGTCGCTAAATAGATTATAAGTTTACTAACATAGGTATAAGTTATCTTTTTGTTTATTTTTGCTTACTAACCCATATATGGATGATGCTTATCCGAAATAAAGATTATTTTATTTTTTTATTTTATTTATAAACAATAAATATACTGAAATGAAGCCAATTACAGGTTTTCACGGCTAGCTACACAGTAATTATAATAAGAGATCTTACACACGACAGTCATCAAGAAAAGATGAGCACCAATCGTCAAATCGGCACCGCCAAACATAAGGAACAGATTACAAAAAAATTAAATAAAATAAGAAACAGAACTATTATTAACACTAAGAATTAATTTTGAAAAATTCCAGGGTCAGCCTATTGCGTACGCTTGAGCATTTGGTTGAAAACAAGTCAAAAGAGAACTGAGGGGCAATTCCCGTATTTTTATAACAACGTTCGCAATCTCATCTCAGTCTCAATCTGTCAAAATTGTATAGAGTTTGCCTACATTTTTGACATTTGATTGTCGCTGGCTGACATTGCGACTTGGAATTTGAACGTTTTTAATTACGAGAATTGGCCCTCTGCTTGCATATGTCATTAAAGTCAATATTTATTTAATTATTATTACATATCTCCTTTAATTCAGTTTATGTACTTTGAACGTACGCAGTTTGGGCCGACAGGTATGCGTACGGTCAAAGTACATACTAACACTACTCTATCCCATACATTTTGCTGATCAGAAAAAAGTAAGGTCTAGCGGCTCTGGAATCTTGGACTATAAGCATAAGCACAATCAGCCTATAATGTTCCCACTGCTGGGACATTTCAGACCCACGGTACCCCTGGCCATACCCCCGGTGGTACCGTGGGTTTTTAAAAGTTAAACGGTACCATCGACTACTAGTGTTGTGATGCAACAGCCATGGCTGATAAAACACGGTGTTAACAGTAAATAGGCAATTACTATAATATGTTTATTATTCTAAAATAACTAAAAAGACATTTTGTATAACAAATCATAGCTTTTTTGAAGCTTTTCACTAAACCAACATGTCACACACTACAAAAAAAATGTATAGGTACTACGTAATTAACGCAATTTCTCTAGTCCGTAGCCTACAGATATGACTTTATGTACAATTTGGAGCTGTATGCTCATTATGTAATCATCGTTGACGATTTGATCTTTGCGTCTTTTTTTTGGAATCATCTCCAAAGTGTGAACTTGCTCTAGTACGTGAAGCAATCGCATCAACGTAACCGTGTTTTTATTAATCAGTTTGTTTATTTTTGAGTGGAAGGCTTCTAAAATGTTTGTTGTTC
The DNA here is from genome assembly GCA_946251885.1 of Cosmia pyralina. Lineage (NCBI taxonomy): Eukaryota > Metazoa > Arthropoda > Insecta > Lepidoptera > Noctuidae > Cosmia > Cosmia pyralina. The sequence continues at coordinate 24,453,197 of OX276346.1, forward strand.
GGTGGCGTTCACCAAACACACTAATTATTTTCGGACTATGGACCTTGAACCAAAACGATTCAAGATATTTTATAAATGCTTCTGGTATGTTATCGGCTTCAGCTTTTATGTAGTCCATACCCTGTTGAATATTGTCTTCAGGAAGAAGCGGCAAGGCACTTGCCAATGCAACGATTCTACGCCCAGATTTCGTTTTTGTGCATCGTAACGACTTGCCTTTCTTCCAAATGTTGCGAGTCCAATGATAATAGCACCCTCGTAATGTAATATCTGGACATACATTCAAAATTGCATTCATCGCACCTTTTTCGTAGTCAGTGTGAACTTTATGTGGACTCCACTCTGGAAGTTGCGATTTTATCATATTGAACAAAATCGTATAACTTTTTTCAGTTCGATCCGACATTAGTGCGAAGATTAAGGGTCTTAATTTAATTGTTTCCACACCACTCCCTATGTCACCGTGAATGTTATATAATTGTGCAAAGGGTTTTGGGCAACAGTAAAAAGTACCATCAAAAAAGTATTCTTTTATATTCGGAATTATTAATCGAGACTCCTTTGAGCAAAAAGCAATGATCCGGGTTTGTTTGTTTCCTTCCTCGCAATAATAATCGGCTAAAATTAAATTATGATATTTAATGGGCACTTCAATTTCTTTCACATTCCGAAATACAGTTTTGGAAACTTGTGCTGACTTGTTTCGCGCATCTTGAAGGAAGTGCTTTACGCTTTCATATCGAGGATATTCCCCATTCACAAAATTCAGTCCAGAATTTTTAAATTCTTTCTTTTTCTCGTCGTATAGTTGTTCGATGGGTTTATCCGAATTAAGCACTCCTTCACGCAGCTTTATCTTTTCTTTTAATATTTCATTACTCAATCCATTTATCTCACAACTATGATCTTTGCTTTTGATAAATATGCAATCCTAAAATGAAACATAGACGTAAGTTACTTAGTACGAAACTCTGAAAACTGGAATAATTATTAAAAAATACATTACAGCATTACCTTTGAAATTTTGACAGTACCACAACATTTACTTTTATTGTATGTAGAACACCGCCATAATGTTGACCCATCTGTGTAAGTCTTGTGTCGATGGTAACGGTAATTACCCCGAAGAAGGGCGGTTCCGCCATTTATTTTAATGTAATCTATTTCCATTGACTTTTCTTTATCTTCCTCTTCCATGGTATTTTCTCACAAGTACAGAAAGAACTCGCAAAATATTAATATTACAATTCCCTTGTTTTTTTAGACATTTGAAAGAAGAAAAATAAGAACACACTTTCAAAAACCCAAGAGGTTGTAAACAGAAGAGGTTTTACTATTTAAACGCAAAACAGGTTTTACCAACTATTTAATAGCAAATATAGGTACTTACTTGCATTCATTATTGGAATATGCATTTTCTATTATTTACCTAATTAACTAGTTATCATGCGAGAGATATATAGGTCAACACATCACTAGGGTCACATACTTGATGGTACCGTTTAACTTTTAAAAACCCACGGTACCACCGGGGGTATGGCCAGGGGTACCGTGGGTCTGAAATGTGCTGGGACACAGGCCTCCTCTTTGTGAGAGGGAGTGGGCCATGATCCACCACACGGGCTTAGCGGATGTCACATGTCTTCGAATTTTTGATTCTAGGATATGCCGGTTTCCTCATGATGTTTTCATTCTCCGTTTTGAGAGCAGTTCCTTCACCGACTGATGGAAAAGATTAGTACAATGCGTGCCACGAAAGATGAGACTTGACAAGCGCAGTATTGCGCCTCCCGCGTTCTTTTCACCGCCCCGATGACGCGCGGTCCCGTCTCGTCTCATACCTCATATACCGCTAGAGACATATAAATCAGAATAATCAGAATCAGATAATTATGATCTACTGCGCAAGTAAAACTACCTGATGTGTCAAGTATCATCTTTCGTGGCACGCATTGTATGTAAAGTAAACAAGTGTAAGTATGTACTTACATCTTTTAAATCCAGAATATTACCCCCAATGTCATGTATTGCTTAGCGTTTAAAACTGATCAACAAGTCGTTCGGAAACTTGATCAAAAACCAGTTCTTCTAGATTCTAGCAAGTTTAATACGGCTATTAGAGTTTCTAGTTTTACTAGCTAGGGTAGGCTTGGCCTCAGACACATGAAATCTACTAACGATTTTAAATTAGCTGTGTCTCGCTCCTTCTTTGTTGTTTATTTACCGATTACTACAGTTAACTGCGTGAGCTTCCCAACATTAATCTATGTTTTTAACCAACTTCAAAGAAGGAGGTTCTGTATTCGACCCGTATGTATGTATGTTTGTATGTCCGCGATTTTCTCAAAAACTCATAAACCAATTTTGATGATTCTTTCACTAATGTGATCTACATACTGTCAAGAAGGTTTTAGTATGTAACACATTAGGTAATCATTCTTGTATAAAAAGTTATATGCATAAATGTACTGTCTCCGGCTTTTCTAAGCGAATTTTTGTTTATTCTTCTTTTCGTTCGTCTTGGAATTTTAGCAAAAAATGGAAAAATAAAATTACTTTTAAAAAAGTAACCGACTTCAAAAACCTAAAACGAATAAAATAAATTTCTTAATTAAAAAACATAACAGCTTCTGAAGTAGGTGTCTTCAATTCTTCAATGCACTTTAGCTTGTCACCGACTTCAGAAGCTGTTAAGTTTTTTTAATTAAGAAAGTTATTTTATTCGTTTTAGGTTTTTGAAGTCAGTTATTACTTTTTTAAAAGTATTTTTATTTTAAAACTCTTGTTTTTATAAGCCTCTTCATTACAAGGTCGGCCATTTTTATTCATCGTAGTTTGATTTACCCTGTTGCAGTAATTATGACGTTCTACCACAATAGGTATCTTATTGACAATCAAAATAAGCACTTTCATACACAGAAAGTCGCAACTTCGACGCTTCGACTACTACTACTGTCGCTACTTCGGCGCCGTCATCTGTGTTCCCGTTGACGTCCCGTTCCCGGTGCGGTAGACAAACAGTCTCAGACTACAGTCCGACCGAGAATGCGTTCTTGATACCTGTCAGTTTCTTATTAACAATTATTTGTGCTTTGCGAGTTTGATCCTTGCTACCACTAAAAATTGTCCAACTGACAGGGCTCAGGGACGCATTCTCTTGACGGCCCGACTGTAGCTAATACGAAGTATCTGACAGACAGTGACAAGTAGGATCACTAATATTAATTATAAGTCAATGTGGTCGGCTTCCAGTCTAACCGGATGCAGCTAAATACCAGTATTTTACATGGAGCGACTGCCTATCTGACCTCCACAACTCAGTAATTGGGTAATATGATACCACTGCATACTGCATACTGCTGTATGTTTCCTGTGCGTGTCCCAAATAAAATATTTTTCTTTCTTTCTTTCTTTCTTTCTTTCACTTGGTAAGACTGGTTGTCAGACTTTCGGACTTCTGACGACCCGTAATGACTGTCAAAGATCCACGAATGACAGCCGGGACCAACGGTTTAACGTGTTTTTCCGAGGCACGGAGGAGTCTCGGTATGTAAAGATGGTCACCCATCCACGGACCAACCGCGACAAGAGTAGCTTACCTGATGAATCGACCCGTGCGGCTATTATTACTTTGCCACGAGCTCGTAAACGAATATGTAAAAGGGCACGATAGAATACAATTTTTACCGAAACCTCAATTTCTTCATCTACAAGTCCTTCCTTTCCTTTTTTTTTTTCTTTGCTATTTTGTTTTGTTATTTTATATACGTACATCTGTGCGCTCTAATTATCAATCTTAGTGTTAGACATTGTTTCTCAGTAAGTGAATTATGTATGCAATTCTTATGAGAAATAAAGTTGTTCTTAAACCTTACAAGTACCAATTGATTAAAATTATAAAAAAAAAATATATATTTGAGACCCACATAGTAAGTCCTTTCATTTGATATATTACACGGTATAGTTCGCAAAACTTTATTTTTTATTTTCTTATTTGCCTCCAAAAAGCGACCCCAATATTCAAAATTCATTTATTTACTTTACCCGTCCGTGTTTGGGTCACAGAAGTTCATATGTGTACCAAATTAACAGCAATTCGGAGCAAATTGGCTGTGATAGACGGACAGACAGACAGACAGACACACTATAATGATCCTATAAGGGTTCCGTTTTTTCCATTTGAGGTACGGAACCCTAAAAAAGTCAGAATCACGCAAAAACTATCAAGCGTATTTTTATGAAACCTTCATCATTTTAAAGATAATTTAATTATTTAGCTTATAATATACGTGTTATAAATTATATGTATAATAAATTAATAATGCGTCTAATTTAGGACAGCACTTCCTGATGGGCGAGTCCTGTTATTGGGTGGGCGTACAACGCATTGCGTGAGCACAGCACAGAACACGCAAGTTAAGCCACCCCAACCACTCAATGCCGTTGGCATATCTAGCGTATCTCCTCTTAATGAACAAAAACAGTCCTACATAGAATTGCGCACAGCTTTATATAAATAATTCGGTGAAACGGACCTTTTTTGTTTGAACTTAATATTTTGAGAGGGCTTAGTACCTACCTACGCTTGAGCGGAGTTTCGGAGGCTTGGAGTGTAGAGTTACACTTGTCTCTAACTGGGTTAACAATTATGAGTGACATATAGCTTTTGCTCGCGGTTTCATCCGGGTGGAGGTTGGAAATTATCCCACGGGAACGTACTACTGGCGTAAAGAGTATCCTATGACCTATAACCTAAGCCACTGCCTACCTGTGTGCCAAATTTCATCGAAATCTGTTCAGCCATTAAAGCGCGAAAAGGTTACAGACAAACAGATTTACTTTCGCATATTATCAACTAAGTATGCTTTTGCCCGCGGTTTCGCCCACGTGTATGTCGGAAAATATTAGGTTATGGTCTACCCAGGTGCCAAATTTAATCCAAATCTATTTAGGCGTTTTAGCGTGAAAGCGTAAAAAACACACAAACAAACTCACTTTCGCATTTATAGTTTACTAGCTGCGCCCCACGGTTTTACCCGCGTAGACCGGGATAAAAAGTAGCCTATGTGTTAATCCAGGGTGTCAGCTACCTCCACACCAAATTTTATCAAAATTAATCCAGCCGTTTGAGCGTGAAGTAGTAACAAACATACAAACACACACAAATTTTCGCCTTTATAATATTAGCGTGATTTAGTTTATTACGCATCCATTACTCATGAAGTTCATTATAACGAAACAAGGTGATGTTCTTATAATATTCAATTTGCGTACTAGTGTTATTTTTATAGGTTATAAAACCGTGTAATTTCAGCATGCATAGTTACGTTGAGGTAGGTATGCATCTATACAAGTAAAATTACATTTTATAGCTATTTAACTTAATGAAAACAATGAATTTTTATTGCGCACCATTTTAATATTGATACATAATTTAACTCACGCCTTCTTCCCATGGGGATAGGCAGAAACTACTGAACTATACTCTTTAGCTTCGTTTACGTTCATACATCTGGTCATACACGCACGCCGCCGTATCTTTTTAATAAGCATAGAGCATGTAATGTTCCCACTGCTGAGACAGCATACACAACGCAACACACGCTTCCTCTCTTTTGAATGTTCATCATAAAATACTATTTTATGGAGAAAAAAAACCAAAAATAAACTTTTCTTCGAATAATAATAAACTAAGTTTAACATTACCTCCTTGCATTATTAATTTACTATCTGCACCCTGCGGTGTTACCCGCAGTTTATGAGCTATACTAAAACGTGTGTTATTTAATTGGCCCCCATCATCATCCCACGGGAACACTAAATTTTTTCAGGCTATAAAGTAGCCTAGGTGTTAAACCAGGGTGTCAGCTACTTCCACACCAAATTTCATCAAAATCGGTCGAGCTGTTTGAGTTTGAAATAGTAGCAAATATATTTGAATTCACACTACATTTTTTCCGCTATAAAATTAGCCTATGTGTTAATCCAGGGTATAGCTATCTACATACCAAATTTCATCCAAATCTGTCCAGCCGTTTGAGCGTGAAGAAGTAACAAACATACAAACACACACACACACTCACAAACTTTCCCCTTTATAGTAGGTATTAGTGTGATTACTGATTACATACAAACAATTATTTTTAAGTGATGTTTCTTTAAAAGCTCAAAACATTATTTATAAAATTTCACGGTTATTATTTAATCAAAAGGAAAGCCAACTATGTTTATCCAATATAATATGATTGTTAAATTAATATTATATTTATATTATTAACTTAACATTTTGTAACATTTTTATGAATTTGTAATTAGTGACATAAAGTCGAGTTAAGAATGATTGTAATAAAAAACAAACGGTATAGTTATTTAATGTTCGCACTAATCGATCAAAATGTTAAACAAGTTTATTTTTTAATAATATTTTTACTAAAATAAATGAGAGATTTTACGACGAAACTTAACTAAACATATCAGTATTATGTAGGAAGAGAAACTTAATTGTTATCGATAGTTATTTACTTGGAACAGTTTTAATATTATTTCATGATTAATTGATGTTCGGCAATTTTGTTAAGATTGAATTGTTTTAATTGTTCGAAATTCGTTATAAAAAACGAAATTTTGTTAGGCTATTACGTATTTACCTACATTGAAAACCACAGTTACGTTCAAAATGGTAACATTATTTTTAATAACAATACTTTTAATAAATAAAAACAATAATGAATACTTTTACTTTTTGTTCTTGATAAGAGGTTACTTAGTTAGTTAATAACAATTATTTCAAACGTTTTCTAATCGATTTTTTTTATGTAAACCTATTATCAACTTTTACATGTTTTACATAATGTAACTTATTATAATTTAGTGTGTATTTTTGACGGTAGAGTAATAAAATAACAAAAGAATTATCTATATAAATAAAAAGAGAAGTTCTGACTGACTGACTGACTGACTGACTGACTGACTCATCAACGTCCAGCCCAAACCCTTGGACCTAGAAAGCTGAAATTTTGCACAGAGGTTTCCTTTATAATGTAGAGAAGGAATTTTCATTAGTACGTTCCCGTGGGATATTTTCTGAGATCCACGCGGGCGAAGCCGCTGGCAAAAGCTTGTTCATGATATACCCAATATTTTATCTGAATTAAAATTAAATGTAAATATATTATAACGACTTACCTAATTAATTAATTAACTATATTCATGTAAGTTCTTATCATTTAATTGTGCTTTTGTGTAACGTGCTATTTCTTTTGTGTGCACTAAATAAATGATTATTATCAAAGTCCCAGATGTAACCTGACACTACAAAGAAGAACTGAAATGTTTTCCACACGTAAACAAGAAAATTTTCAATCAATCTGCCTAGCCTTTTCCCAACTATGTTGGGGTCGGCTTCCAGTCTAACCGGATGCAGCCGAGTACCAGTATTTTACATGGAGCGACTGCCTATCTGACCACCACAACCCAGTAACTACCCCAGTAATACGATACCCCTTGGTAAGACTGGTTGTCAGACTTCCAGGCTTCTGACGACCCGTAACGACTGTCAAAGATCCACGAATGACAGCTGGGACCAACGGCTTTACGTGCTTTCCGAGGTACGGAGGAGACTCGGTATGTAAAGATGGTCACCCATCCACGGACCAACCCCGGCAAGCGTAGCTTAACCTGACGGATCGATCCTTGCGGCTGTTGTTACTTAGTCACGAGCTCTTCCAAACAAGAAAATTTTCAAAAGACATTTTTTCTATTCGTCCACAATAATCCTTAAGTTTACCCTAAAGTTGTTACAGAACTGTTTAACCATATTTTTATTATCCCGAATTCTCGGTAACGCTGTTATTTTGCTTACTCTGTTAGGTTATGTAAATAACAGTTTCCAGAATATCAATTTAACTTGAAATATTCTGGGAGAGTTTTAGTGGAAAATATTTGATTCCCGAGACTGTTGAACGTGACTTTCTGTGAGTTTTGTAAGAAGGTAAGTTTACTATATGAAGTAAAGCTAATATTGACTTATTTAGGAATCTTCTTGGCTGGATACATTAAGCATTATTAGAACCAGTCAAATGTAGATTTTCATAAAGGGATTACGCTTGAATTTATACAAAAACTCAAACTCAAACTCAAAGCATTTATTTCAAATAAACCAATGACTGGCACTTTTGAATTGTCAATGGGTCGGTCAGTCAGAAAGATGAAGCTAGTTGCATAAATCATGAAACAGCAGTCATGATCATGTAAAAAACCGGCAAAGTGCGTGTCAGACTACGCACAATGAAGGGTTCCGTAGTTGAAAATAATTTATCCCACAAACAAACTTAACATTGTAGTTGAAAAACATGTTCTCCCACAAATTGCTATACCTACGTCACGATCTATTCTCCAAATACAAATTTAAGTTTATAATAAAAAAAAAATCCGTGATAAAATTACAAATTAACGATTTTCGGACTTTTTCCTTTACTTGTGCTCTAAGACTTTGCTTGTTGCCTTTCATGATTCTAGATCAACGGGAAGTACCCTACAGGTTTTGATTTACTTGCGAGTATTAAAATATGTCGCATAAATGGCCGTATTTCTTTAATGTGTTGACTTGAGAAGCTTGATTTTTTAGAGCTCCAAGGGACTATAATAGATCAACTTATTTGATATTAATTCCAGCTTGATACCTCTCCACGCGTTCCTGAGAAAAAGTGTCTTGACAGAACTGACAGACAGACAGACTATAAGGGTTCCGTTTTTCCTTTTGAGGTACGGAATCCTAAAAATCAACATAACATCACGCCTGTAGTCCTCGAAGGATTAGGCAGAGGTGTACCTATGATACACCCCCATTTCACAGTTATGTTTAAAACCATGTAATAGGGGGCAAGCCTATTCTGTAGATACCTATACAAACGTCAATATGGATACTACCCCTTTCTATATCCTTCTTTGTTCGTGTCAGGAATGGTGGGTTTACACACTCAAATTTAGGCGGGAATCCACACATATAATTAATTATTATTTAATATTAGTAGATAAGATAGATAGTCCCGTTCTACGAGAGTCAATCAATTTTTATGTTCCTGACCAGTATATGCGTGGCGTTGTAAGACGACAACATAGACTCCTCTGCTACCCGCCTACATGGCGTGCTCCCCGAACCAACAACACTCCCACTGCTAGAGCAATTAAGTTTATAAATGACTTACTAAAATATATTCCCGAGGCAGATTTATTTTTTGACTCTCAATGGACAATCGCTAAACATGTGTATATTTATTTAAATATGAAGAAATAATTGTTTAGTTTCTAAGTTCATGTATAAGGTTGTTTTTTAACCGACTTCAAAAAGGAGGAGGTTATCAATTCGTCGGAACTTTTTTTTTTTTTTATGTATGTTCCCCGGTTACTCGAAGATGGCTGGACCGATTTGGATTTTTTTTGTTTTGTTCGAGGGTGTATACATCACAGTTGGTCCCATATAAAATTGATTAACTTTGCTTGGGTAGTTTTTGAGTTAGCTTCAATAATACGTATTTTTTCCCCACTTTTATATGGATGATGTTCTAGTTTGTTTTGCAGATAGTGGTATTAGAATTTGTGTGGGGTAGGTACACAACTAAAAAGTGAAAAATAAAAACTTTTTTACAAAAAAATACAACCGACTTCCAAAACCAACACTACAAAGTGAAAAATAACTTTAATTTCGGAAGTCGGTGGCAAAAACGAAAATAAATTTAATCAGACACCGACTTCCGAAATTAAAGTTATTTTTCACTTTGTAGTGTTGGTTTTGGAAGTCGGTTGTATTTTTTTGTAAAAAAGTTTTTTGTTTACAATTTTTTATGTTACTCCGTTGTTAATTATTTAGTCGAAGAAGTTTTAATTAAAATGTTTAATCTAATTTTGTAGAATTAGTATAGATATAAGCGATTTGGTGTAAACTGTTAATCTTATATTTCATGAATAAATGAATATGAATATTACCGTCAACGAGGCACAAATCCAGACTCCGGACTGCTGCTGAGAAATTCCAGATGGAAAAACCCAATAACACTTTGCCCGACGCGGGAATCGAATCCAGGACCTCATGCTCAGCTGTAGCGCTTGCGACCACTAGACCACCGAGGCAGTCACGGACAATGACATCCAAAATGCCGGGACCAATGCCTTTCAAAGGAATTTTGCAGCTTCATCACGTTTAAGCCCGTTGTACACAGCAAGTTTTCTTTACTGCGTTAACCGTGCCGTAGAAAAATCGTGTGAGCTTGTATGTGTCTGCCAACAAGCTTCCATAGTGATCCATACAATGACCGTCGCGCGTCGTACCTACACACAACGAATGAACCGTAGTTTTTCACGGCAAGAAAAACGAGTGTACAACAGGCTTTACGCTGGGTAATGGTAAACAAGTTGACAAAATCTCCTAAACCAACCAAGTGCGTGACGCACCACGCACAATAAAGGGTTCCGTAGTTGAAAATAATGTATAAACATCCCAAAAATAAACTTAACAATGTAGTTGAAAAAATGTTCTCCCATACATTAATATCCTATCTAACGGTCAATGCTCCAACTGCAAAAATTTGGTAATCCCAAAAAAAAGGACAAACAGACGGACAACGAAGTGATCCTATAAGGGTTCTCTTTTTGCTTATTGAGGTACGGAACCCTAAAAATAACTAATTAGTTACTATGCGGAATGCCACAGCGTAAAATTTACCTTTTCAGAACTGACAATAGGTCTTCTTCTTCGCTTATTACAGATTCCATATTTATCACGTTTTCGTGAAAGATTTTTGGCGCAGTGTTACGTCACAAAATGGAATTGCTTTTACCGTTACCTAGGGAAAGAAAGAGTTACTTGTTGGCAAAGATATAATACTAACTAGACACAAATTAATCTGCCTAGCCTTTCCCCAACTATGTTGGGGTCAGCTTCCAGTCTAACTGGATGTAGCAGTATTTTACATGGAGCGACTGCCTATCTGACCTCTACAACCCATTTACTGGGTAATACGATACCCATTGGTAAGACTGATTGTCAGACTTTCGGGCTTCTGACGACCCGTCAAAGATCCACGAATGACAGCCGGGACCAACGGTTTAACGTGCTTTCCGAGGCACGGAGGAGTCTCGTATGTAAAGATGGTCACCCATTCACTGACCTACCCCGGCAAGCGTAGCTTAACTTGATGAATCGACCCGTGCGGCTGTTATTACTTAACCACGAGCTCCTCGAGACACAATAACATTATTGTCTTCAGTTTCAAAAAGAAGAAAAATAGAAGCTAAATAAGTGTGTGGGAATAGAGCACCTTCAAATTCACATTAATCTTTCAACACCATTCAATTGTGAAACAGAAAACTTAGTAAAAGTGTACAATCAAGAAAATTTATCAAGATCAGCGAACGGTCTCTCTAACTCAATGTCACAGACTAAAAACATGAGTGCACCAGTACTAGGGTATATCGCAACGGAACAATAGAGTTATTTAATGTTTTTGTTGACGTTGCATTGGCCCCTTTCCCACGACTTTGCGACATTTTCACCAATTAGCCAGCAACACGCGTTTAGTGCTGCATTGCGTTTTAATTGAATGCGTCAAAAAAGTTGATGGTGACAATGTTGCCATAATGTGTTGCTACAGTGAGATTACTAGCTGATCAAGCTAATTAGATGACTGTAAGTAAATGACGTCATCTGCAAATGTTTCGGATACAAACTTGGTAGAGATCGTCTAATTTAAAATTGCAAGCTCTTCGACTGCACATTTCTAATGTTTGTATTGGCATTTTGATGGAGGGGCGTGCAATTTAAACATTCGTCTTATTTAAAACTAGCTTTTGCCTGCGGTTTCGCCCGTGTTGATGTCGGAAGATATCCCACGGGAACGTACTACCGGGTGTGTTAATCCGGGTAAAAATAAAAATAAACTAGAAACTATACTTATAAAACTATCTATGTGCAAAATTTTATCCAAATCTATTCAGCCGTTTTTGCGCAAATGTAGAACACACATCCAAACAAACAGACAAACATTCTAAAAACTATATTTTTGTTATCAGACTCGTTCCCACACCTCGTAATGTTACTTTTTATTCAATGTACAGTTTTACTATTTTATTTTAGGTACAGATTATACGCTCCTCCACCTAAATTTGCCTCTATGGTGGTACGAGTATATTATTCTCAGTGTTGTCTGAATTGGTTAATTTCACGAGTTTGATATTGCTTTAGAATGGACAAAAGATGTTTTCGTCGTAAATACTAAAACTTGAGGGTCTTACCACAAAAACTTAGACACTTGTTCAACGCGTGTCTAAAGTCGGTCTTACGTCAAACTCCATACATAATGTCATGTCAAATAGTTGTTTACTCTAAACAACTGATAAACACAGTTTTATGTTAATGCGTTGAGTGTTTAGTTGTTTACTTCTAATTTTATTCCTTAGGCATTGCTATACTTTAATACAAGATAGTTACCTAATTACTTTATCTAGGTAGGTACTGATATTTTCATTCTGTGGTACGGTGATCCTGTAGCACACACAGTAGAGAAAATCGTGCTTTAGGGAACTCTTCAAGCGGATAAATCTGTACACAGTCATGTCAAAGTGAATACTTTATTGGAATTACATTCGTTGCTCGTTCCTGTTTGCACTAACTATGAATTCAGTTCTAATGTTATATAATGCTTTAGACTTGCACTTATTTACCTATTATGATGACATGGTAGAAATGTGTGTCAACGACTTTATTAAGTATATTCAGCATTTTGATACTATGAGTAAGTCACTATTACAAAATTTAAATATTGGAATAATTTTTGAAAATTCTGACTATTTCCCGTTAGCGTTTCCTGATTGTTACTAGAATATAATTAGGACTTCGGTAACAAACAAAATATGACACAACACTTAATTATATAATTATAAGGAGAATCCGGAATTTACGAGGATAAACAAAAACAAAACACAAACGTTTGAAATAAAGAAATAAATTGAACACAAGGTTGTCAGTTTCGGTCAAAAAAGTAAATTTTAGCGTGACGGGTTTTGACAAATATTATGTTTACGTTGAAAAATAAAACACGTTGTATCAGTTCCAAGTAAAATTGTTTTTGTGTTGGAAAAATAATGTTCTTGTGTTTTTCGGAACGTCTGTTTTCCTTTTGTGATATTATGGGGTTTTGTATCTCTATTTATCCATCTGTCTATCCATTCGTCTATTTGTCAACGTCTATCATCTCGTTAACTTTGCAAAGCTACAGATAAAGATATAAAAAATTTAAGAATAGCCTGAATGTAATAATTTTTTTGTGTTCAACTTAGGAAAATCTTAAACCCTTGACCAATCCATCTCAAACTATTCAAACATTCACCAGTTTCTTTACTTACACGAATAATCTTCCGGTATTTTCAGTATTCTTACATCCACCAGTATTAGAAATGTTACCGTACCTGAAACAAATAAAATAAAGGTAAATACACTTCTGGACACATCTTTTGGCCCACCTTGTATTTTCAGTTTCGTTTGGTCCTAGCTAAAATTTTATATTAGGTCGAGCAAAAAGTTTTTATGCAGTTTTGAACCTGGCACATTCACAATTTCATTCAATAGTCTTTTTTTGAATTTCGAACACAGAATTTAAAGAAACAAAAGACAATTTGGAGCCTGTTTGTTGATATCAAACAATCGAATACTAAGAAAACTTGGTTTTATTGGTTTACTTGGATTTAATTCTTGAAAAAGTGATTGATATCTTTGGTTTTGCAACAAACATTACTTATTCTTAACATTAAGGTGAGGTTCTATCAATAATCTATGGATACTTCACCTGAAGTCGCCGCCCAAGCTGTGGCACTTATTCAGGCCGGACACAGCAAAAGAAACGTGAGTGCTCAACTTAATTTAAGTCGATCTGCGGTCCGAAATGTTTATCGGAGGTACCTAGAGACTGGCGGCTTTGTTCGTCGCCAAGGAAGGCCACGATCTCGGGTCACAACTGAAAGGCAGGATCGATTCATCGTGACGACCAGCTTGAGAAATCGTCACCTTACCTCCATTGAGATACAAAACCAACTTCGCGACTTCCACGGAGTATCTGTGAGCGCTCGAACTGTTCGGAGAAGGTTAAAAGAACGCGATATGGTACCACACAAGCCAGCTAATGGCCCCAAACTAACGCGAGCCCACCGAACAGCGCGCCTTCATTTCGCACGCAGTCATTTAAATTGGACACATCAAGATTGGAGCCGTGTACTCTTTTCTGATGAGTCTAAAATTGTGTTACATGGCAATGATGGAAGGAAGAAGGTCTACCGACGTAAGGGAGAGCGTTTCGCACAATGCTGCTTTGAAGAGAGGGTTGCTTATGGCGGTGGCTCATGGACTGTCTGGGGCGGTATATCCGCGAGCGGCAAAACTCACCTTGAGGTTGTTACAGGACCACGGCTGCCAACATTAAATGCTGAAAGGTACATTCGTGAGTGCTTAGAACCTCACGTGATACCATACGCGGACTATGTGGGCCCAAATTTCCTTTTTATGCATGATAATGCAAGAGCCCATGCGGCCGGCATCGTCAGGGAATATCTTCGGGATGTGAACATCACAGTTATGGACTGGCCAGCCAGAAGCCCAGACATGAACCCCATTGAGCACATGTGGGACGAGCTAAAAAGACGTGTTAGGGCTCGTCAGCCAGTTGCCCAGACGATGCAGGAGTTGAAAACTGCCATAGAAGAGGAATGGGAGATGATGCCTCAAAATTTCATAGAGCGGTTGATAAACTCTATGCCTAATCGTATGAGAGCTGTGGTAGATGCCCATGGAGGCAACACGCGTTATTAAATTAAACCTTTATTTGATAAAACATGTTTTTTATTCAAAAATCAATTGCCTTTAACAAGGCGCATATCCGACTTGTTAGGCGTAGCTCCATGTCGTATGGTATTCTGAATTCAAATTTAAAACAATACGATCGAAAAAGATGGTAAAATGTATCAGGTTTAAAACTGCATCAACAGTTTTTGTTCAATCTAGCAATCATATTTCGGTAGGGGCCATCGAAACCTAAACTCTAAGGTGGGCCAATAGATGTGTCCAGAAGTGTATATAACATTATTAAAAAAATTGCAAAACACAGATATATCCTACAAAAGACAATTTTAGTTAACATGAAAGACACAATTTCAAAACGCAGAATGCAATAGATTGCAACATTACTTTGGCAAAAACAGTTGGTATTACCTGAATTAAATGAGCGTGAAATGCATATTATTCGTATAGTAATGTTAACAAGAGAAGTGGTTTGCATAACATTTGCAAATACAGGTTTGCAGCATTTACAGTTGACAATTTCAAATTGTGTAGAAGGTAAAGCAGATGATGCTATTTTTAACCGACTTCTAAAAAAGGAGGAGGTTCTCAATTCGGATGTTTCTATTTTTTTTTTTTTATGTTTGTTCGCGCATAACTCCGTCGCTTGCCAACCAATTTGAAAAAATATTTTTTTGTTGGAAAGGGTATACTTCCCAAATGGTCCCATTTTTGTCAAAATCCAGTTCTGATGATGGGATCCTGGAGAAATCGAAGGAACTCTTCAAATATTATAGGCACACCTATAGCGATTTGGGTATTTTTTATAGTAGCTCGTGCATTTGCTCTCGGAAAGCACCACATGGTGAATTGGAACTGATGATGAAGACCACAGATGGCTACCAGAACTACTCAATGATAAATATTTCACGGGTTGCGATTCAATTACTTTAATATGGTTGCTAAGCAATTTCCGCTCGTCACACAATGCGTGTGATGAGTGGTTGTTGAGGAGTTCTCCTGGTTCTTACCAGCAGAACTCCTCAACAATTAACGTCCCAGCATCGGGAAAAGCAATATTTTGTAACATGTGATGAGCAATTGACATTACTTATACAAATTATAAACAGACCCACTAAAAAGTGAAAAATAAAAACTTTTTTACAAAAAAATACAACCGACTTCCAAAAACAACACTACAAAGTGAAAAATAACTTTAATTTCGGAAGTCGGTGGCAAAAACGAAAATACATTTAATCAGACACCGACTTCCCAAATTAAAGTTATTTTTCACTTTGTAGTGTTGTTTTTGGAAGTCGGTTGTATTTTGTTGTGGGTATTTCTAAGCGCTTATAATTTTAATGGATACGGAATATTTAAATAAATATTGAACGCAATAACTAATATTTTAGTTTAAAATGAAGAAGTTGCTAATAATAACATGTGATCGCTAGCAGATCCATGTCAGAATAAGATTGGTTGACAAATTTCTTTCATAAGCAACTGTAAGAGCTATATTGCGGTCATTTAAATTAGCAACACCAAAAATAGCAATTGATAATGAAATCATTGTAGACATTGAAAGTAACACATTAATTGAAAAAGAAACAAAGTTTGTTGGTATTTCGCATACTATAAAAGATCGTGAAGATCCACGCTTACTAATAGAAGACACTAAATGAAATGTTACGTGATAAAATCTAACTGCTTTTTTTGGTACAACACGAACTAAATCTGTATTACAACACACTATTATGTAAAATAACGAATGCATTTGTAAAATTAATGCAATATATTTAATTAAACTGTTGCACATTTTATTGACGCTATTGCTGGAATCGAAAGTAAATTAGCTTTGTATTCAGAAATAAACAACGTCAGGTAATCTCTTATATCGTGCCAATTAAGAGATTATATTATATTTTAGAGGGGTTATAGATTCTCTTTCTTTACATTATAGGTGGATACCATACCGTATCTAGCTATGGTTGACGTTTCTGAGAATATACCTAGATCATAATTATTATAGTCGTACTGCCTAGTTTAGAATAACCATTCTTATAGAATGTTCTAGTAAATTTTTATTTCAATTTCCTATATCGTACTGCTCTGGTCAGAGTCTTCCCATTGTAGACTTCAACACTTCTCTGTGTTTTTTTTAATTGTTTTTTCTGATCGTCATCATCATCATCATTTCAAGCACCGCCACTTCGACCAGATCTGTGCTTTCCGCATCCAGCGGATTCCTACGTTCTTCATCATGTCTTGGGTCCACCTTGTGGGAGGCCTTCCAAAGCTACGGCTTCCATAAGCGATCGCCACTCCAGAACTTTTCGACCCCATCGGTCACTTAAATTTGGCAATTTTTCGAGCTATTGTCAGTTACCTTGGTTCTTCTGCGGATCTCTTCATTCCTTTTGCCCTTTAGGTGACTTTTAAGCTTCTAATAAGGCTCAATGTAAGCAACCACTTTTCTGATCAATCTCCTATATTTTTTTGGGATGGCCATGTGCCTATATGTGACAAATTTCTTGCATTGTTAGTACCTACGTTAAAAAAAGTCCAAAAAAATTTTGCTTCAAAACTTCTAAGTATTTACATTCCACATTATGCAAACCATCTGATGTCCAATCTTTCGCCTACAAACGCATTTCTAACCCATTTCCGTATTACGACTGACACAGAACATGTCCATATTTTGTTTACCTTTCATTTCCTTCACGAGGAAAAACATTATATTCTAAGGAATAAAAATGACAAAAAAATATTTCTTAGACTAAAATATGTATTGAAAGATACTCCCATGTAATCTCTAATGGCATATTAGCAGAGGACAAAGGGACGAGTATTTTAAGAGCGAATATCCTGATACAACTGAATTAATCATGTTCGTGTAGATAACCTCTGTCAAAGGGCATAAACATTGTATAATGATGTATGCTCTAATTAAATTACTTTATCTTGGGTGTTGATTAGTTTGCACGATACAAAATCTACAATTTACAATAAATTTTAACACTAGTTGCTTCTATCTTCCGAGTCTTTTCCCAACTATGTTGGGGTCGGCTTCCAGTCTAACCGGATGCAGCTGAATACCAGTATTTTACATGAAGCGACTGCTTATCTGACCTCCACAACCCAGTTACTGGGTAATACGATACCCCTTGGTAAGACTGGTTGTCAGATTTTCGGGCTTCTGACTACCCGTAACGATTGTTAAACATCTACAAATGGACAGCCGGGACCAACGGCTTTACGTGCTTTCGGCACGGAAGAGTCTCTCGATAAGTTATGGATGGTTACCCATCTACGAACCGACCGCTGCAAGCGTAGCTTAACCTTGGATCGACTTGTGCGGCTGTTATTATTTAACCACGAGCTCCTCCTTTAAGTTGGTTATCTACATTAATTTTATCTTATCTTATAATAGGTAGGTTTATTTTTGTTGAGGCAGTAAGTTTAGTCATTATTTTTTTGTTGAAAGTATCGTCAGATCTATCGAGTAAGTACTATTGGATTTGAAAATATGCCTAATTGAAACATATGAATTAACTTAGTTAGACTCAACTAGAACAATGATACTCATATCATACAAGAGTATATAATTCTATGTTCAATGTTAAGGATTTGGTTTCCGCACTTATTCCTTCATGTGGACCATTGTGCGTGACTGTGTATATAATTACCTAAGAATATATCAACAGCAGTAGGTTGTCGGTATTACAAATATTAGTCCCGATGCTTATAGGTCCCCAACTAGACCGTTAGTTCATAACTATGCATGTGACTGGTGTGCCAATTTCAATCCCGAGCAAGTATTACAGTCAATTGATCGAAATATGTTCGCGCGATGCTTCCTTTGAGCATTCGTTGCCAGTGCACCGTGTTATATGTAGATTTAGATCTACTTTATTAGGAACCTCTGTTAGAATTTAATATCTAACTTTAATAAGCTCGTTGTGGTCTCTATCTACTTCAATATTAGTAAATATTATATCTTGAATAATATTTTCCTCATATTAATCAACAAAGAAGCTATAACAGTCTGAGCCCGAACTCTTCAATCCTTAGGGAAAAGTAAACATATATAAAATATAAATGATTTTATATGTCATACTATCTACTTAACTCCTAAATAAGCTAAACTCAGGTTTTTAATTTGCTAGACCAAATTGACAGTAGCTTTGATCGACCTTTTTTTTGTATTTTTGACATTTTAGTTATGTTCTGTTATTATATCATTTTAGTCTATCAAATTAAAAATCAGAGTATAACTCAATAGGCCTTGAACTTAAACCAAATGAACCCAAACCCAAAAACATTAACTCAATCACTTTTCTTTCGATCAATACTCAAACGAAGGCCAATGATGCGTATACAGCCCAGTATTCATCGCTTTAAACTAATTACGGTGATAATAAAGAGATTAATGGCTGTGAAACTATCGTTCACGATGGGGGGTGGAGCTGATTCCACGGTGACAATGACTATTCACCACACTTTCCCCATGGATCGCTTTCGACTGAGGTGAAAATGGAAGGTCGAGGTTTGGAACGAAAGTGGTTTTCTATGATTTACTTGTTTATGAATCGGATTCTTCTAAAACTATTGCGTTAATAACTGTTTAATTGCACGAATTGAGGATGAAAATAAGAATAATTACTTTGAAGGCTATTATAACGTTTTTACTTATGTACCTAATCTTACTTTATGCATCGCGGAAGAAAGTATATAGGATGACTGGTAATTAGTGACCGATACTTAAAAACACATGATTGTAATAATGATAACAAACAACTTTTACTATGGGACCAAACCTGAAATCACGAAAAAAAATCAGCTCTTCCCTACATTTTGACGAGCTATGCGAACATAAATGTAGGTAAGAGCTGTTTTTTTTTTGCGATTTCAGGTTTGGTCCCATACTAAAAGTTATTTGTATTATTTTATCATGAGTACAGTCGTGTTTAAAAATCGGTCACTAATTACCAGTCACCCTATATAGTTGGTCAAATTAGTCTTCTTTAGTCAAAATTTGTTTCTATGAAATAATCCTCATTAAAAAAGCAAAATTAAATTATCATCAAAAGGTTGAATATTTCACTATTGAAATTACTGGCATTGCTACTGTGGTTCTTTTAGCCAGGGATCTCAGATCCTAATGTAGTCCTTACATCTTTATGAAATAAGTCATGGTCAGTATGACTCCAAGTCTATTTCAAGTTTTTGTCCTGAAGGCAGTGCAGTAATGTGCACAAAAACCACATCAGGCATCATTAAGAATTCGCCTCAACTCGTTTAATTCTGAAGTCGTTGCAGCTGCCTGTTTATAGTTTTGTACATAAAAGAAACATGACGACGCTTTTATTTACTCCGAAGACAGGTAGACAAGACTATTTTTACCATTCAGTCTTAACCCATTTTGTATTTTCCACATCCCTTAAACCGGATTTACATTACAAATACAAAAATGTTTATGTAGTTGATAACATTTTATTAGTTAATGGCGCCTCCTTTTAAGCAGAAAATGCCTGTGTTAGAAGACGCTGCTCTTTCATAGATAGGATAAAAGGTGATAAAAACTACTTATTTATATTAAAATTTTAGAAAAGTTATAGTATGTGTGTTCGCTTGTGAAGTAGGAGGGGTGTGGGGGTGAAAGTGTGAGAGTGGTGTGATGTGATCTGATGTGATGTGATGTGAGTGAAGTGGTGTGATGTGATGTGAAAGTGACTGACATTCGTCAGTGGTGTGGCTATATGTGGTGTGGGGATGTGTGTGTGTATGTTAGTTCATGCGTTGTAGGAGTGACTCAGTATACGTGTATGTAATTACACATACATTGATATTGTGTACATTACGAAATTAGTGACATAAAATTATTTTCTCGGCATTAATTTCATGTAAACTTCTAATTGAAGATGCATGCATTAATTTCATGTAATCTAAATACTTTCGTGGCAAGCGCGATTTTTGATAATAATGTCGCGCAACTAATTTCACTATCAAATGCGACGTGAAACGAGTGTCGCGTAAGCACATTTGTACGATAATATTGTGCACTAGCTTTTGCCAGCGGCTTCACCCGCGTGGGTGTCGGAAAATATCCCACGGGAACGTACTACCGGGAATTCCTTCCTTATTCCTTGTCTACATTACAAAGGGAACCTATGTGCAAAAACTCAGCTTTCTAGGTCCAAGAGTTTGGGCTGGGCGTTGATGAGTCAGTCAGTCATAAAGACGAAAGTAAGTTTGTTTGTTTGTTACCTTTTCACGCCTAAACCACTGAACCGATAATTCTGAAATTTTGCATATAGGTACGTTATCAGAGGGCCAATTCTCGTAATTAAAAACGTTAAAATTCAAGTCGCAATGTCAGCCAGCGACAATCAAATGTCAAAAATGTAGGCAAACTCTATACAATTTTGACAGATTGAGACTGAGATGAGATTGCGAACGTTGTTATAAAAATACGGGAATTGCCCCTCTGGTGTACAGAAATGGACAAAAAAAAACTCATTTAAACAACAAAGAACTCAAAACATTTCGAAAAAAAGTACTGTTCCCGAGGAAAACAACAATAACGTTCTTATGATAATATATGGCGCCACGTGTCTTTCGAATCATTATTGAATTATATTATTACAAGCAGAGTGCAACCCGAATTGACTGTTAAATTGTCACTGTGACGGGGCCATGATTTCGGTGATACTGTTGACCACGAGTTACTAATTATTAAAAAAAAAAAAAAAAAAAAATTGATTCATAAACATGTTACAATAAATTGGTATACGAAACAAGTTATGCTGTATTGAAACTAGTTTTGTGAAATTAATTTTACCATGCATGCAATTAATGTTGTTAGTTTAAATCCCGCTTTACTGTTGAGAAAAACCTATCGCGAACCACCAAGCTAATTTTCAAACTTCAAGATGCTTGAGAATGTTCTATTTAAAAAGCACTATGCGCCTTGAAAACAGGAACCCCGAGGTTCGCCTTGCCCTAAACCACATATTGAGACGAATACAATTTACATGTATTTAAATTTTCACTCTAACCCACATACATAACATATATGGAGCAGAGCTAACCCAATTTCGACGTACAGATATCACACTGCGGTTATTTGAACCGAAGTGCAAAAATTTATCCAGTGAATTTGAAGTGAATTTCAAACAGATTTTTGTCACCAGCCTGTACGTATATATTAGTTTTGGAAGTGTCAGCTGGTAATGTTTATTGATGGAGGGTAGCTGACAAGTTTATTGTTAAGCTGAGCTTTATTATTATATTATTGAGCTAACACATGAGTGGCTAAGTAATAACAACCGCACGGGTCGATCCGTCAGGTTAAGCTGCGCTTGCCGGGGTTAGTCCGTGGATGGGTGACCATCTTTACATACCGAGACTCCTCCGTGCCTCGGAAAGCACGTTAAGCCGTTGGTCCCAGCTGTCATTCGTGGATCTTTGACATTCGTTACGAGTCGTCAGAAGCCCGAAAGTCTGACAACCAGTCTTACCAAGGGGTATCGTATTACCCAGTTACTGGGTTGTGGAGGTCAGATAGGCAGTCGCTCCATGTAAAATAATGGTATTCAGCTGCATCCGGTTAGACTGGAAGCCGACCCCAACATAGTTGGGAAAAGGCTAGGCAGATTGACATGAGTGCATAAATATGTCACACGGTGCGCCTTTCCTCCAAAAGGCTAGGTAGGGATAGAAGGGGCAAGGCTAAGAGCCTATAAAAATTTCTTGAAAACTAATACCTTCTTAAAATATGGCATGACACGCCTAGCTAGATTTTATACGAAGTGTAGAAATGATGTAGCGAGCTCCCACTCCCTAACTTTAATGCGTGTTATCCAAGTTATTTGTTACAAATAAGCAAAAAATACGTGTCTGATATATTTTTAATATCTGACTGACGGACTAAAAAAATTTATTTTTTTTACCCCAGGCATCATCCATAATACACCCGTAATAAACTGACTACGCTCACTGCCTACCTACTAACTAAGCTGGGAACATTTCTACTAATCCCTGGTAGATAAAGTTGATGAAAACTCAGTTTTAATTAAAGCTGCACATGAAGCGAATTGTTGAACAGTGTTATTTCAGACAAAATAGTGCTGATACAACTCTGCGTTCGAACCGTTTTTGTCCCAAATTCCGATACTGGCTGCATTTTTTCCCGGAACCTAACGAGTTCGAATTTTAAAATCGATACTGCTTGGAACGGTTTTTCTAGTGTAAACTTCGATCAATAATTTATTGATCGAAGAGTGTAAATGAATGAATGAATGAATGTTAATTGAGTTTTTTTATCAGTTTTTCTCATTTACTTTTTTATTGTTAGTTTCCTAACGTAAAATTAATTTTCGGATTGAGTTCTTTAGTTTGAATCTAATGGATGCTTGCAAAGCAACTCTAGATACTCTCTCTTTAAAAATTTGCTCTCTTATTTATACCTAAATAAGTTATGATAAGCGTCTGCTTAACCATACATTTTCTGACGTTTAAACGTCTCACAACTTTACGTACCTAACGTTTACTAATAAGGGAGTAAATATAATACTTTAGATGAAAACACGTACACGTACTATCTGCATAATAATATGAATGAAAACGTGTATCATCATTGCCACATAAGTAATTAAGTATAAACAAATCTAAAACTCGTTGTAACAAATCCTACCTATTTCCACTCGCTTAGAAAGGAAAGACCGCACTAAAACTTCCGATCAATCAAGCATGTCATTATGGACTGACAAACCGATTTAACTGGTTCAAACCCGTTTGATTGGTTCAAGCGGTTGCATCTCATTGGATCGTGTCGGATTTATTGATTATTCTAAGTGATGTTGTATAACATTTTATCTTTTACTTTTTATTTGATACGCTCTGTTTGCTTTGGTAAACTTCCTAGTTTAACGGAGTTTAAAGAAGACGAAAGGTTAAGTTTACTTATAATTTGAAAGTGGCAGTAGTTGGAAGGATTGCTTGATTGACTTACTTTAATCTAAGCGATAGAAATTCTACTAAGAGTTAATTTGACCAAAGTCGGATATCTTATATACGTGGAATAAATTTTATGACTAACAGTTTTTGTATGGCGAAGCTGTCAACAATTCAAAATTTATTCGAAGTTTAAGGACACTACGTATAAAAGTTTGATTGAATTCATCCTTAGTTGGAAGAGTTTCTAGGATCATGAAACTCATATTAAGGTAGTGTTTGATGTTCCAATAAGATGCTTGCATCATCTAAAATATACGTGCACTTTATTTATCAGAATATAGATATAATTATCCTTATCTAATTAAAAAACTAAGTATGGCGTCGAAAAATTCCTCCGCATCGCTGTCGACCGGTAATGTACCCAATAGACTGGCGGCATTGCCACGTTGTATGGCAATTTGTATTTTGTATTTTATTTATGTGCTCTTGAGAACAAATGAAATAAAAGAGACATTACCAGTAAACAGAAAAAAAATAAACTAAGAATAATTAAAGCAGATCCTGCAAGGCAATAAATAGAACAGTTACAGCATCCACTAAAGGACAAATTAAATTTAAAAACAGATAGAAATTAACCAAGTCAGTAGATACCTATTTGCTGACCAAATGATTTTAGGAAAAAAATAGGCCATCCCGCTTCTGCTGGGCACGTAAAAGGCAACCAAAAATCATGTCAAGAGGATATCCAGAAAAATTATAAAAGGTCGAAATAATTAGGGTCAAGTTCTTCTTTCTAATTATTAATTAAATTGGAAATAGATTTCGAGAGGGGTCCTTTTAAACGCCCTTCGATTAAAGCTGGACTCTTCGCACGGTTTTTATGACCATGAAGATTTTTTATTGTATGTTAGTTTAATTTTAATGTATATTATAAATTTATAATACACAGAACCTTCCAGAATAAATTCTCTAAATGATGGTAAAAACGGCATCAAAATCCGTTTTGTAGTTTATAAATACTACGTGGTCACACGGTCACACATGAAAAGTAAAAAAATAAATAAAATAGTTTATTAATAAAACAAATTTAGGTATAAACAACATTTTTGATTTGATCCTCCTTTTAGGCAGATACTGCCTGTATTAGGAGAGTCCGCTCTTCCATAACAAGACGTGTTTATACAGAAACCAAAACGTATAATTTTATGCTAAAATTACATAAATTAACATTAACTTAAAATAAATCAAATGTGTGTAAGGGTGGGAGTATATGTGAGTGAAAGTGTAGCCTGTACGTAGTGATTTTAATTTATATGTATTGATGTAGAATTGGCGAGTATTTACGTCATTTTAAGATACACTGCGACGAAACGATATTACAAAATCTAGGTTATTTCCTAAAATCTTCGAACCAGACAAGTAGGTATCCATCGTGCAACTGTCACTGATTCCAAATTATTTTGCTTGGAGACATTTTTTTTTTTTTTGCATTGGAAATCATCAAATGACTTCTCCCGCTCTGGGCGGAGCGGCAGTGTTCAAGACAAATCTAGCTCGCTTGTATTGTGTCACTTTGGCATTCGCAAGAAGATTGTATACAAGCAAACAAAATATGGCTCTATGATTTTCATATAATAAATAAATGGAATATAGAGTTACAAAGATATTACTTCGGAGTTCCGATAACATTTCTTGTTTTTTTTTTTGCTCCTTGTAATTTTTGGCAGAGTAGTGTTGTTTCTCAGCAAAGACAGTCCGCGTTTTCCCACACTCTAGAAACCTTAAAAGCTGACGTCGAAATTAAGTCAAGGAGACACGCAGACTTTTCCTGATTGCTAATGAATACTTAGTAATAAAATGTAATTGCTGGTTACATAATTCTTGCAGATAATTAATACCTTCTTCTTGGCGTGTCGATGGCAAAAAACCTAACACAAAATATTTACTTATTTTTATTTGTTTCGATATTTTTTTTTACACGTTTGGAACTAAAAGTATCCATACAGATACTCAGACTAAATAAAAAAACCAAGACCTAGCGCTGTCAACAGTGACGTGCGGCCGGTTTCGTAAACATGTGTGCACTTAGTAAGGTGTATTTTAGTTGGATAGACGTATAAAAAAAGGCGGACAGATTCTCGCTAACAAAAAACTGTGTCTATCAGAGTCAGCCAGCTCGCTGTTCGCTACAGCTACGCACACTTTCACACATCAGTCAACCATTCGTAATATGGTAACGTATTCATATATGATAAGATATATAATATAAGATAAAAATACAGCATGTCTTGTGAAATGTGTGTGTAGGCCTTTAGTCCTGTAGGTACAGCGAGCTGGCTGACTCCGATAGACACAGTTTTTTGTTAGCGAGAATCTGTCCGCCTTTTTTTATAAGTCTACGTTTAGTTGTAGTTTCGTGTAAATGTGTGCGTGTATTCACAGAGCGAGGTGTGGCATGCTTCACTGTATTGTTCGCAGCGCTATGTCTTGGTTTTTTATTTATTCTGAGTACAGATATAACAAAATAACTTAATCTTTCCCCAGTTCATAGCAATTGCAGAACGTGAAACGTGAGTAAAATTATTTCTGTATAAAGCAACTAGTTAGTTACTAGGGTTCTTGATGAGATGAAAGCAGACGTTGCCAACAGTTTGAAGGAGTTCATAACCAACAACTCCACCGCTAACAAAACTATGAAAACTTCAACACTAGCATAACGAGAACACGTCTCTTTCAAACTACATACCTAAGTCCTTTTAAAGTCCCGTTACTTTAAAACTAATAAAGTTGTACCTATGTGCTCTTCAAAGAACTGCAACTAGCAAGAAAAGTTTCTCCTGTGGAGAAATTCTATTCTGCCTAAGTACTCGTATAATATTATTATGATTTCAATAGAATTTATATTATGACTGCCTCATTGGTCTGGTGTTCGCAAGCGCTACTGCTGAGCATGGGCATGGCTTCAATACGTTATTTTACTCTGTATGAGAAAAAATCTACAAATATATTATTTAGATAGCTTAAGCAAAAAGCAATCGGAAAATGTTTATTTTAGTTCATAAAATAACAATGTAAATTTTAAAATTCAATTCAAAGTTTTCAGTTTTTTTAATCTGTTTTCTAACACCATGAAAGTAGCCGCCATTTTATTACGTCATACGGCTATGTAAATTAGAAAGTGTCAATGTCAACTGTCAACTGATTGGCGTATATAAAAGTGTTTGTTTACACGGCCAACTGACAGCAATATGGCGTCCACTGCGTCCAGCGTTTTCGTCAAATTACGCGCGAAATTTGAAAATGTAAAATTTAAATGCATTTTTATGGCACTTATCGATTGAATAAAAATTTTGTGTTTTTTTTAGTGGCTTATAAAAACACTATAGAATCTAATTGAGATACTTTTCGAAAATGGGTGTAATATCCTATTCCCAGATCAGGCAAAGTGCTATTGAATTTTTCAATCGGGAATTTCTGAGTAGCCGCCCAGAGTCTGGGGTTTGTGGCCGGTTGATGGCAATAGACTCGCCCCCTATTACATGGGACTTATACATAACTGGTGAAATGTGGGTGTCTACTATGCGTATACCTCTGCCTAACTCTTTGGAGAGTACAGGCGTGATGTTATATTATATTGCCATCTATTATGATGGCAATAGAATTTATATCTCGTTGTAGGTCAGACTTCCTTGAGCCGTCCATTGATTGAGTGCTAAATTAATGATGTAACATCTAATGAGGGCGCGACCACATTAATCTTTCCTTGCTTAGTCATCCAGTGGCAAAGGAACATAATAATTAGTGTCATACCTACTTACTTCATGGACGTAGGTCGTGGGTTCGAACCCAGGCAGGCGTTTTACTTTGTGTAAATAAATTCATCACCACTGCTCTCAAAATGGTGAAGAAAAACATCGTGAGGAAACTGGCATGTCTCAGAACCAAAAATTCTAAAGCATGGAGACATCTGCCAACCCGCACTGGGCCCGCGTGGTGGATTATATCTAACTCCCTCTTGAAAAAAGGAGGCCTGTGTCCCAGCTGTGGGAATATTATAGGCTGATTATGCTACTTACTTCATGGGGAAACTGTGACTTCAAGAGACACCTATACTCCATTTACAATAAGATTAGACGTTTAAACAAACGTTTTTTACAGTCCGTTCAACCGATTTTGACTTCTATTCCGTAGGCGTAAGGATGACATTAAAGGCAAAAAAGTGGTTACAATACCAACTGTTTACTGCAGCTGTCATTTGTCATGACACCAACGCAATAGAAGTCAAAATCGGTTGAATGGACTGTAAAAAAGGTTTGATTAAATGTCTAATCTTATTGCAAATGACGTGTTGCTGGGCAGTTTTTTTGCGCCATTTCTTCCTAGCTCAAGCACTAGGGTAAACTCTCGGCGTTTTGAGGGCATTCTTTTTGTATTCAATTCAAAAAGTGCTAATTGTTAGGCTAAAAAAATATGATTTTTAATTTGAATTGTCCATTGAGAAATTAAGAAACATGTCTGTTTGTTATAGACGATTAATTACTTATACTTTCATTTTAAGGTGTTTTTTCATGCTAAAAAAGTAAGTAAATTATGTGGAACTATTTATGTTTAAGACCTTTTATGTACTTACCTTAGTTAATACAAAATTAGCTTTTGCCCGCAGTTTCGCCCGCGTGGATGTCGAAAAATATCCTACCGGAACGTACTAGGTACCGGGATTAAAAGTACTCGTATCTACCCGAATTATGACTACAGTGACTACATTTCCAATCCCTTATATTTCTTAAATAGAGGTACTTACACTAAAATTTTAGTATTTTTTGTGAATTTTAAAATCAACCCCTATTTTACCCCGTTAGGAGATGATTTTTCAAAAACGGTTACCCACATAATTCTTTTCCTAGCAAAAACATAATTTTGAATTTACATTTCCCTAACTTAAGAAATGCTGCGGTTTTCGATACAAACTTTCATCCCCTATATCACCCCTTGTGGGATTATTTTTGAGACAAAAAATTGCCTTAGATCTTCTCCAGGATACCATCTGTTGCCTTGCCAAATTTTATTGAAATCCGTTCAGTGGTTTAGCCGTGAAGAGGTATCAGACAGACAGACAGAGTTACTTTCGAATTTTTAATATTAGTATGGATAAAGATATTCTTAGTATTCTATTCTATAGCCGTATATTCCGAGTATTTAAGTAATTCAAATCAAATTAACAGAAACTAGGTTAGCGTACTCGGTGACATACATATTTTATGTCGTATGATGATTGAGAGCTATAACAGATACGGTACGGTGTTAAAATAGACGCGCTTTGACACATACAAGTCTTTGTAGTTAAATTGAGGGATACTGTTGAGCAGTTTATGGAGGCCTGATTGTGTTAATATAATCTTTATTACCCGGATTATAGACATACATAAATCTGCTTTTATGTACAGTAAGCTTCAGAGAAAAGGAACCCCTCTAAGGAACATAATATATTTCTGTGTGAATTGCTTCATGTTCAATTTCGTGAAAATATACAATTTTGTGCTGGTGTGTTACAATGTAATAATAAATATATATAAAATTGAACATGAAGCAATTCACATACAAATGTGTTGGTGTGCCCTGCCTAGATATCTCTTTTGTTGACTGTACATTTGACTAGGTAGGTAATAATATAGTGGCAAAGAAAAAGTATGTAAGTGTAAAGTTTATTGGGGTAATTACAATAGTGGGGTAATTCCGATTGATGATCACTTCTACCAAACGCAGCGGCATTTTTATGTAGCGATAGCAAAAGATGGCGGCCGATAAAATGACGTCTAATTATTATGTTGCCAATATAATTATGTAAAATGCCGCTACGTTTGGAAGAAATTATCATCAATCGGAGTTACCCCATTGTCGTAATTACCCCATTAAACTCTATTCTAATTTCTAAGTATTCTATCAAGGAGCAGACGTATTTATAATGCAATTTTCATACTTTCTTTCCCACATGGCGTGTTACCTTTTCGAACTATCATTTTCATTCAAATTGTTAACATTGACGCAGTCGGAAAAATAACAAGGAGCAAGTAAAAATTAAACTTAAGGTGCTTAACATGTTCTATTCTTTGTTTGTAGTTGGTACCTAGTCTTCACCAGTAAGTTCTCTTTAGCAAGGAAAACTCATGTAGGTAATTTTCTAAGGCAAAACTACACACATCAACACGGTCTAGGGATATTTTTAAAAAAGCGAATTACTATCAATGTGTTAATTATTTATATGACATGTATATATTTAAAATATACGTTATTTAATATTCTACCATTTTTTAATAATGATTAAGGTACTTAGATTAAAATTTCAGGATTTTATGGAAAAAAATGAAGCATAGACGGAAACCGTAAGTATATGAATTAACTTTTAATTTGTGAGTAAAAACTGAAAAAAATAGAAAAATCATTTAATTTGTGTTTATAAACTTGAAGTTAGTAGTCTGAGAAAGCGCCCATGATGTTCATAGCATATCGGCAACGATTCGGCATGCTCAGAACAAGGTTGTCAATGTCTTGCTGCGGAATATTGTCCCATGTCCTTCTGAGGTGCGCAAAAAGTTGATCTTCTGTAGCCAGATTTTCAGGAACTTCCTTCAGAGCTCTTCTTTGCAGCATATCCCACGCATGCTCAATGGGATTTAGATCTGGCGATCGAGCAGGCCAGTCCAAGGCCCTAACATGAATGAATGAATTTACTCAGTTCATGAAAACATGAATTTACTCTACTTGGCCTATCTATAGATACAAACATTAATTGGAAGTCACACATCAAAAAGATAAAATCAAAACTATCAAAATTTGCATACGCCCTTCGTGAAGTCAAAAAAACCACTAACCTAAAAACAGCACTTGTCACCTATTATGCCTACGCATACGCGTGGCTCAGTTACGGCGTGATATTATGGGGAAACAGTACACATGCACCTACACTTTTCACACTACAAAAACGACTGATCAGAATCCTGGTTAACATAGAAGACACAGACAGCTGCAAACCACATTTCCAAGAACATAAACTTTTAACACTTCCCTGTATATATATATTAGAAATATGTAAATTTGTTAGAAACAATCAACAATTATTCACTACACGAGAAAACATACAAGCAAATTATACACTACGACACAAAAATAGACTAAACCTACCTGGCGGCTCTAAGCTGAAAATGCACTCAACAAGCACTTTAGTAATGGCAGTTAAAATATATAATAAATTACCCGAAGCAATCAAAGATGAACAAAAATTGAATCTATTTATAAATAAATTAAAACAATACTTAATCCATAAATGCTACTATAATGTTAATGAATATTTTAATGATAAATTAAATTAATACTTAATTAAAAATGAATAAGTACCAAAACTAATAATAAATAAAAGTGGAAGAGAGTACTTATTAGAATTTTTTTTTTTTTTTTTTTATATTTTACTTTTTCAAATAATAATGTAATAATAGCCCTCTTCCTACAGCCTATTTTGCTGTGCCCGACAGGGTCCACAATGATCTATGTAAACTGATGTATATTTTATAATGTACCTACCACCTATGCTAACATTGTGGAATGCAAATAAATATATTGAGTATTGAGTATTGAGTATAACATTGTGTGTATGTAACCAAGCTGCTACCGTTCTCGCCGTGTGTGCCCGGGCATTGTCGTGCATGAGCAGGAAATCTTGCCCCATTTGTGTTCTGTGGGGCAAGATTACGGGCCCCAGCATCTGTTGAACGTATCGTTCTGCAGTCATATTGCCCCGCACCCAAACGAGATACGTCCGTCCTCCAAGACGAATTCCTGCCCAAACCATAATTGTTCCTCTTTGGTATAGGTGAACTTCCTGAGGGTTCTGGAGACGGCTCCATCGTCCAGGAACTCGCCAAACACGCGTCCTTCGTGAATCTAGATGAAAGCCGAACCTGGATTCATCCGTGAACAGCACATTGGACCATTGCTCACGGCCCCAGTCCACGTGGTTCCGAACCCATTCTAATCGTCGTCCACGATTGCCTCTCCGTAAAGGTGGGACCCGGAGTGGTCTACGAGAGCGTACATTGCTTTCATGCAGTCGCCTTCTTACAGTTTAGTCACTCACAAGCACTTGGTGTTCCACTCGCAGCTTTTGGACCAATTGAGTCGCCGTTGCATTTGGTTGAGCTCGCGCAGTAATTTGCAAAAATCGGTCTTGTCTGGGGGTAGTGATGCGACTTGGCCCCCGGTGCCTCTCCGCTACTTCACCTGTGGCACGATAGCGTATCCACAATCTTGAAATTACATTTTGGTGGGTCCCTATGGCCTCAGCAACATTACGCTGAACAGACCCAGCTTCCAGCATTCCCACAGCTCGTAACATCTCCGCCTTCGTCAAATTTCGGTGTTGCATGGCTACAATACCTCAATTTTAACTTTATCTTTCGTTTAAAAATGAAAAAAAACTGTAACTAAACGTAATTCGTATTGTTTTCTAAATTTCGCACAAATGAAAATTCCCTCTCCTACACATCAAGACATTTTTATGCCACCGAAACAAAAGAATTTTCAAAAATTTGAATTTGGAATTAGTCTGAGATAAATTACAAACAAAACGGTGTATAAAATCCAATCGGTGATTCCAATGCGGCCAGTACTTTTCGAGTTATTTAATTGAGTATGAAATATACCTAGACCGTGTTGATGTGTGTAGATTACCAAAATGAAACAATATTTGATGATGTCACTATGCATCTTAGTGATCTCATAGTACGTATTTTAAAAGCTACTTTGGTAAACATTGGCTGGCACAAATTATAATACGAAAATGACAATAGAATATATTATGGAAGAAACAACAAAAGAGCCTTGACTCACAAATTGAAGCAGCCATACAAATTAGAAAATTATTCTAACTATATCGAAAAGAGAAACAAAAAAAAAAAAATTGAAAAGTTTTGTGTTGTTTCAAAATGTTACAAATACAAAGTCTATTACAAATTGGTGCTGTTCCACAAATAATGGGACACCTTAACATCGTGTACTCTGAGTGCCCTGATGCCTGCACGTTACAGGAATTCATGGACGCTTCTGATGGCGCCAAACTCGCAGCTAAGTTCTGGGCACCGACACAATATACATATATTGTCATCGACATGTCAAAGGCCACCGGGCCCTAATTCTGAATGATTCCCCGCAAATATCTTACCACGTGCAAAGCACGTCATTATCGTGTCTTGTAGAAACCCCTTTTTATCTAAAGGCGGTTTCGTTCACTGTGTCATAGAGAATACATTATTAGCAGGTGTCTTGATTAGCTCAAGGAATTGACGAAGTAAGGAGTGAAAACAGGTGCTACGGTGGTAGCGCGGCAAGGCATGGCAATAGATTTTCGTAAGCGGAAATGATATTGAATCTTGTTTTCACTACGCATAGCACTCAAATTTCTTTGACATTGTCACAAGGGGACTTGAGGGTACCATTGGATGTTGCGGTCTACCGTTGGAGGCTTCCGATTGGTGGCTCATTCAAATGTTCATGCTTTGCCATGCCATGCTGCGTCGGTTAAGTGAACGCCTCCTTAAGAAAGTCGTGATGTGTAGCATGCATTTTATGATCGTGTGCGATCATAATTACACACATCAAAAGTGTCTAGGGATCAACATATATTTTTGCAATAACTTTTCTCCTGATTGATATTAATTAAAATTTTCTTTAAGGATTCATCAAATAAAGTGTTTTCGTTTGTCACAGTAGCGATAAACCAAGTCACCTTTGCATTAATAAAGAAATTTGCCATTTTCCTAATAAAGGGATTTTTGACATTTGAACCACTAACATTAAAGTTCGAAAAAAAGACTGAAATAACAGTTTTCTTTAAAATTTTATTGGGTAACTTAAACAATTAATAATCCGTGTTTCTACCGCAAACACTAACAACACAAGAACATCGGTTTGGCATACTCAAAATGAGTTCATCCAAATCACGCTGTGGAATGGCCGCCCATGTTCGTTGCAACAACAAAAAAAGGTCTTCTTGCGACTGGATACCCTCCATATTCGGCAGAGCTCTTCTCTGTAGCATATCCCATGCATGCTCAATCGGGTTCAAGTCTGGCGACTGAGCAGGCCAGGGCAGGACATTGATGTTAGCTGCGGCGAGAGTCTGTCTTACAACTCTTGCGGTGTGCGGTCGTGCATTATCATGCATTAACTGAAATAAGGGACCGATTTGCACTTGTAGAGGAACGATGACGTCTGATACAATCGTCTCAGCATAAATTTGAGCGTTGAGGTTGCCTCTGATCCAAATCAACTCAGTTCTTCCGCCGATCCAAATACCCGCCCATACCATGATGGTTCCACCACTATAAGGATGGACTTCCTGGCAGGATTTTAATCGCTGTTGGCGTCCAGGGGTTCTCCA
The DNA here is from genome assembly GCA_946251885.1 of Cosmia pyralina. Classification (NCBI taxonomy): domain Eukaryota; kingdom Metazoa; phylum Arthropoda; class Insecta; order Lepidoptera; family Noctuidae; genus Cosmia; species Cosmia pyralina. The sequence continues at coordinate 24,487,405 of OX276346.1, forward strand.
GTGTCGTATACGTCTTGTATCCGGTCTCATACCAAAACGAGACTCATCAGAAAAGCACACGAAACGCCATTGTTCTTCTGCCCAATTTCTGTGTTCAAGAGCCCATTGATATCGAATCCTACGATTGTGCATTGCTATAGGTGGTACCCGTAGCGGTCTTCGGGAATGAAGGTTCACTTCATGCAAGCGGTTTCTGACTGTTTGGTCGCTAATTAAGTTCCCTGAAGAGTGATGAAGCCTCACGGCTAACATCATGGCGGTTATAGTTGGAGCTCTTCGAGTTAAGATTTGAATGTATCGGTCTTGTCTCCGTGTGGTGCAGCGATACCGTCCTCCATGGCGCTCAGCCACGGTACCAGTGCTTCGGTAACGTGTCCAAAGTCGACTGATAACACTCTGACTTGTATTCAGAGCTAAAGCCACAGTACGTTGCCGGGAACCAGCTTCTATCATTCCCACGGCTCTGAGCATTTCTTCCCTGCTTAAATGACGTCGCCGCTCCATAATAACGTTGGTTTTAATCAGTAGTAGGGAAACAGTAGCACTAATAATGTCTTCAATGCGTTGTATGTTTTTATAGGGAAAATATTGACAGCTGATTTTCATCTTTTACTCGAATTTGATTCACAGTTCCTGATTCAAATTATGAAATGCACCAAAAAGGATCCATATAAATTTATAAAATCATAAATTTATTACAAAGCCACATCTCAATCTCAAGAAATCCGCATAAAAATGCTTGATCCCTAGACACTTTTGATGTGTGTATATAGATAATTTTTGTTAAAAATTCTTCTTTCTAGCAGGACAAGAAGCTTTGTCTATCGCTTAATAAACAGTGATAGTCAACAACGTAAACCGTCTGTACAGTCTACGAGCGTAAGTGTGTTCATATTATAATGAATTCCCCGCGCGTAAGTACTCGCAATAAGATATAGCAGCGGGGTCTTAGTATCCTAAATACGAATGTCGTAATTACGCTTAAAATGCTCATAAAGTAGCGACTGTAACTCTATGGACTTGATTTATATGGTGATACTAATTTATGTAATGAGTAAATTGGGATTTTGTGATTTATTAAAACACTGCGCTGAATCCCTGATGAGTTGGATACAACAACAAGGAAAACAAGTACCCAACACTACGTCCTAACCGAACGCAAACGTTGTGCGAATAAACGATTACGTGATTACCTGGAAAATTATGTACGTAATGCGACTTGATAATATTAATGGCAATTGTAATCGGGAAAAGCAAATTCCTGATGACGATTTTATAAAAAAAAAAATACGTCAGTTTACGTACTAACCTATCTAGAGACAACAAAAAATTAATATGCAATATTTTATACATATCTCAACTTTTCATTTCTGAAACATCTGTCTTTTTCTTATCCCCTTTGCCGGTTGCCCCATAGTTGCCCTTAAAAAGCAAGAAAAACAATAATGACAATCCGATGACGTGACCGCGCACGACATTTTCTCACGACGTTTTCCTAGAACGGGCACAGATTAAAAACAATAGATTAGGTTAGTAGGTACGTCGCGGTCCACTGTGTAGTAAGTCCAGTCCACGTGCGATGGTTTATAATGGCTACCCAATTTTGGAAGCACGATCGGTTATTGTTTTTAGAGTTCCGTTCGTTTAGATTGTGGAGTACTTTTTGATATAGTGGACGGTGGTAGAACAGTTGCATTGTTGAGTTTTGGATTTTGAAAGGTGCTTGTCAATGGTCTACAATTTTTTTTTTAATTTTGTTTTGGTAATTGTTGGCTTTATCATAATTTATCAGATAAATTATACCCAATATTTTATTCACGGTACTTTTTTAACTAATCTCCTCAACCTTTCAATATTTTTAGATATTTTTTATTATTTTTATACAGTACTAGCTGCGCCCCGAGGTTACACCCGCGTAGACCAGGATAAAAAGTAGCCGTATGTGTTAATCCAGGGTGTATGCTATCTATATATCAAATTTCATCCTAATCGGTCGGACCGTTTGAGCGTGAAGAAGTAACAAACATACAAACACACACACACATACACATACCTTAACTCACAAAATTTTGGCTTTATAATATTAGTGTGATTTCGTTTCGAAGGAACCTTAAACACCGTAGTTGTCCAAAACTTAAACGAACAAAATTTAAATTTAACGTTGTTTTTCATGTTATCTGGCGTGGAAAGTGCGTGTTACGTGACTAGTAACGAAATTGGAACAGCATTGCGTCTCACATAAGATATTTGGTGACCACACTTTGATAGAAAGGAATGTATGTGTGTGTGTGTGTGTGTATGAGTGAGGAAGGATGCCTGGTAGAAAATGCCTATGGCATTAAGTCCGTCTGTACATCTGTGCTTCAAGTATTAAATAAATAAATGTGACGCCTGTAAAGTGAAGGTTTACCTTTCTGGTTCATCCTTTTGTTTTAAGTAATCTTTGTTCTACATTAACCTCGTTTGTACCCACATGGTGATCTTTTTATGGAGTTACAAAATAGAGCGTCCTGTTCGGTTTGCTAACTGTATTATTTTTGTTGATGTGACAATGTTAAGTTTGTAGGAGATGGGTACAAGGAAATTAAATTATAGTGTTAAAATTTAAAATTAATATAATATTTTTCGTCTATTCTACTTGACAGAGATTGATATATGTCAAATTTATACTTTTTGCACTAAAAAAATGTATAAAGGTGGACTTAATACCTTTGGCATTCTCTACCAGTCAAACAAGGGTGGTGAAGAGATTGATGGCAGGTTTACAGTTTGAGAGGAATAGTTATAAAAAGAACACTAAAAATATATCTTAATTAATTATAAATAGACTATGTATACAAGTACATAAATAGGTTATAAACTAAATAATACACATACACTTTCTATAAAATATACCTATACTATATATACGCGCATTCACTGTCAAACCAAAATTTTCAGTAAAAAAAAAAAATATTTTCCCATTGTTGAACTTATCGTACAAACGCATCATGATTTGAATCATAACCGTCAGTTACACATTTTGCATTCTATTTTTATTATCATACCGCTATTCATTTGTTAGATATACCACGGTTACTGCACTTTTTGTAGAATGACATAAGCGGTCATTGGCCCCATTATGAGGCAACTTTATTGACAGTTTGGGGTAAAAATTAAGTTCCGAGTAAGATTGTTCCACTATACATTAATATTTAAATTATACATTTCACACGCATGCACATTTAATTTGTTCGATTATAACTTCGCTACTCGAAAGATGGTGATTAGATTTTAGCAAGTACCCTATGAGCCCTGTATCCAAAATCAAAAAAATGAAGATGGCAAAGTGGCTATTTTGTTTGACAGTTCAATACTATCCGCATTGCTCCATATGTTTTGAAAACCGTCTCCTCGACATTAGATCAACGCAATGTATATGTATATTTTACATGGAGAGCCTGCCTATCGGACCTCCACAACTCAGTTACTGGGTAACACGATACCCGACTACCTGTAATGACTTTCCAAGATCGACAAATGACAGCCGGGACCAACAGCTAAATTATTAAAAAAAATATATATTAGCAAATGTGGTGAATTGGACCAAATCCGCTAAATGTTGATTGTTATTGCGAACTATAGCGACCGATATTGTCGTCTTAAAAATAGAGGCAGGTCTTATGCTTAGGCGATTCTACATAAAAGAAAAGAAAACTACAAATTCACCAACAGCAAAATGAAACCTATTTCATTCAAAACTTTTCCACCATCAACCAATGAATCTTGTTTCACGATTGACACATTAACTACTGCTTGGCAATGTCACGCAACGATTACCAATCGATATTCATGTTTTTACCGCAAACATTAAGGCGTAGAAGATAGACGAATTTAAAGAAGCGATACTTTACTCCAAACGCATTTTAAGGCGCGGTATTAGCTCAATATTCACAAAAATTGGTTTCTTGGATTGTCGAGTATGACTTAAAGCAATGAAACAATCCGACGCAAAAAATACATTGGACAGAGAAAAAAAATTATAATCGAATAGAATAGTAAAAAATAGTTTGATATTCCCAATAAAAATTTTGGAAGTTGCTCCACAAAAATAAACTTTGGTGTCGAACATCTCTGTATTTTCAGCGATAACGACATTCTTTTTTTAAAGAATTTAATAGAATTAGCATTTTTTTAAACTTTAACCGGACAATTATTTAATTTATTGTGTATATTCTGAATAATCCAAAGAAACCCCGGAAAATAAATGCACATTCGCAGCTTAGTCACATCTCGGCAACACAAATATTATTTTCAATTGTCAACCTTATTTCAAGCCAGCTAATGGTGACAATACGCGGTTGCGTGCCGTTTAAAATCATAGTCAGTCCGTGCCTTAAATGCCTGCAGTGTCAGACCAGACCCCTGCTGGACATAGGCCTCTTCCAGGCCTATAAGGCATCGCATCTATAAGGTTTTCATATTCTATGGCCGTCCCCACTTAATATCGAGTGTCACTCCACGGATCGGTTCGGTTACGGCCGCTTAAGCAGCCGTTTGAGCGATAATGGCCGTTGTCAGATCCGGTCAAATACGGGTTCGTCATATTTGCATGTAAAGTGGTTTTCTTTTTTTAGGGTTCCGTACCTCAAAAGGAAAAAACGGAACCCTTATAGGATCACTCGTGTGTCTGTTTGTCGTCCGTCTGTCACAGCCAATTTGCTCCGAATCTAATGGACCGATTAAGTTGAAATTTGGTACACATATTTGGTACGCGAAGGTCCTCGACCTTCAGATCCATGACTTGCAGTTTGGCTTCAGACCCAACCTGTCAACGGAAATGGCGATTATGTGTCTGAAACAAACTGTAAGGTATTATACTGACAGGAATACACCAATATATGCGTGTTTTCTTGATCTGTCGAGGGCGTTCGACCTGGTTAATTATGATATTCTGTGGCATAAACTACTTGAGGAAACCACTGTGCCGAGGGAGACGGTATCCCTCCTCAAGTACTGGTACAGTAATCAAAAAAATGCGGTCAAATGGGTCAGCTCGCTTAGTCAGGAATATCCTCTGAAATGCGGTGTCAGGCAAGGTGGTTTGACTTCTCCGAGTTTGTTTAACCTATTTGTTGATCAGCTGATTGGCAGGCTCAGCAGAGCTATGGTCGGGTGTTCGATAGACGGAACCATGATAAATAATATTAGTTATGCGGACGACATGGTTCTGCTGAGCCCGTCAGTGAGTGCTCTTAGAAGACTTCTGGGCATTTGTGAAGTGTATGCCACGTCGCATGGACTCAAGTATAATGCGAGTAAGAGTGTCCTCATGGTATTTAAGGCGGGGAACAAAGCACCATCAAATGTGCCACCAATTAGGATCGGGGGGCAGTCACTAGTAAGGGTGACGGAAGCAAAATACTTGGGTCACATGCTATCGGATCGCCTACAGGATGATGCAGACTTAGAGAGGGAAAGGAAGGCGTTGGCAGTCCGCTGCAACATGTTGGCCCGCAGATTCGCACGATGTAGGTACTACAGATGTAAAACTGTTACTTTTCAGAGCCTTCTGTCAGTCATTCTACACGTGCAGTCTGTGGATCAACTATACGCGGCGGGCTTTCAATGCCCTGCGTGTTCAGTACAATGACGCTCTGAGGGCAGTGTTGAGGAAACCCAGGTACTGCAGTGCCTCAGAAATGTTTGCGGCAGCTTCCGTCGATGATTTCTTCTCCATTATTAGGAAGAGAACCGCATCGATGATGAGCAGGGTCCGTGGTAGCACCAACACTGTCCTCAGAACGTTAGCGTGCAAAATAAATGGTCCGTTTACTGTTTACTGGGCGAGTGTTCACTTGCTCAGAAATAGGAAATAGATTATAGTAAAATACTCGTTCTACCTACTGATTTTGATTCTGTACTAACAAATTACTAACACCTTGTTATTTGTATTTTTATGTGTTCTACTAACAACCTTACTAACGTTTCATTTGTTAAAAATGTATGGATGTATGTCTGAAATAAAGATATATTATTATTATTATTATATGAATTTCTGTGACCCAAACACGGACGGGTAAAGTAAATAAATGAATTTTGAATATAGAGGTCACTTTTGGGGGGCAAATAAGAAAATTAAAAAATAAAAGTTTTGCAAACTACACCATGTGGCATGTCAAATGAAAGGGCTTACTAGGAGAGTCTCAAAAATATTTTTTTTATCATTTTAAAACAAATTGTTTTAAAGTTATTTAAGAAAATAGACGAAAATTAACCATTCCCCCCCCTCATCTCCGAAGCTACTGAGCCTAAAATTTTGAAAAGAATACAGAAAATAGATCTTTACCTGTAGATTACAGGAAAACCTATAAGAAGTCTGTGGTCTTAAAATAGCATGGTAAATCTATCAATATTGTGAGTCAAACTTACATTTACAGTTGGAATGTATGGGAGAACATGTTTTTCAACTATAATGTTAAGTTTGTTCTTAACACAAATTCATCCCAACTACGGAACCCTTGATTGTGCGTGGTCCGACACGCACTTGGCCGGTTTTCTTCTTTTTAAGGGTCGCAATGGCTACCTGTGAGATGTGATAATGTTGCTTAAAATTTTAGCACTTGGTTGAAGTTAAATTCATTTTGTTTTGGTATATTTGATTTAGGTAATTTAGGGCCTTATAACACCTCCGACGCGGAATCATAGCAGTGAAACCGCAAAAAAATTTAACTGACTCGCATTAGCGGAACATAATACGGTTTTGCGGTTTCGCGGCGGAGATGTTCTAAGGCCCTCAGGATGGAATTGAAAACTTTACCCACGATGCATAGGATTTCTCAAAAATAAATAATTTACTATTACGAGAAAACAAAGATTACTTGCAATAGGCAATAGCTTTTTTACCGCAGAAAGCTTTCAATCATCAGCACTACAGCAATAAATCAAGAATCTCCTAAATTAACAAAGGATATGTTACCATAATTTTTCACCTTCAAGCGGAACTCTACTTCCTCCATTTAATTTGCGGTATATGCCCCTTATGTACACCCCACACAATTGTACATTTTTCATTCATAACTGAAGGAAATCTCATTAAAATGGCCTCATACTTTAAACGCGACGACGTCTACGTTCACGGTCTGACGGATTCAGCACTTTTTCATAATTTCAGACGACATTTTTAAAGTTTGCAGTGACAATGTTGTTATGTGTACTCGTAACTGCAAATAACATGAGCTAACTGTATAATTAAATTATACAGTTGCTTTTCATCTTGAATACTTATTTATTTTAGGATTGGTTATTAGATAAATCGGTTAGGTTCTTACGGCTACAGATCAAGCTATAGCTTGATCTGTAGCCGTAAGAACCTAACCGACTACAATGCGAGATCAGCTTATACTGGAAAAGTATACTTTTCCAGTATAAGCTGATCTCGCATTGTATATATAGCCTTACAATGAGAGGTCAGTGTAAATTGGAAATGTGTAGTCGTGTGTACGAGGATAAAAAGGGTGATTAGTGATTAACATATTTTTTTTTTTTTTTTTTTTAATTAATGAAATGACATGAATAACTTTTTGCTATGACATGGTTTTTCAATGGATTTTTATGTATTATGATTATGATTTAAATTCTTGACATTGAATATTTTTTTCTGTTGATATGACATGTTTATATAATATTTTAATTAGTTTCTAGGTAAGTAAATAATTTGAATTTATGACAACAAATGAATTGAAATTATAGTCTTTATGATTTTCTTTTTCAAATTAATTATCATTGAACATTGTTTTTGTGTTACATAATTAGTTAACATTAGTAATAGTTTAGCATTATATTCGTTACTTCATAGTTTTATTTCTTATTATATTGACATGTTATTATTATTGTGATTTTTATTATTTTTATTTGAGATGGTAATGGTATTTGTTTTTTTTTTTTTTTTACTTATTTTGTTTATTTAACTATATTATTTATTTTTTGTAACACATTCAGACACAATGTAACATTGTTATTGAATAAACGAAACGAAACAAAATTAGATAACACTGGATTGGATTCGGTATTATCATTAAATATACTTTACATAGGTGTGTGCAAAAAATGTGGCTAATTATAAAATATTTATCATAATCTTTTTAGTCAAAAAATGTGAGCACGGTAAAACTCAGTTAAAATTATCCAGTAAAGTTCAAAAGACTATTCACTTATTGCATGATTCGTAATTTCGGGCAAAAGCACTCTGAATCACTAGCAGAATGATACCTTTGCCCAGACGTTGACGTCAGGTCTTTGATGTGCAGTTAGTACTATAACTAACTGCACATCAAAGACCTGACGTCACGCAAAATCCTGCATCGCGCTATCAGAGTTCACCGCATGACCTCAACGTCAGCTGCAGCAAAAAAATCAGCTGTTGCATACATTTTACGCACGCAAAATTCGTCAAAATGTAGGAAACAGGTGATTTTTTTTCGCGATTTCAGGTTTGTTCCCATAGTAAAAGTTGTTCATAATGATGAGTACAATGACCCCTTAAAATGTTGCCCATGAATTCAATTTCACCCTGTTGTACGATAGGAAATTGGGTCAATTGGCCTATTTATTCGCAGATGAGACACCCTATAATGACATTAATTAACAACACAGCAGCTGTGACAACATCTGACAAGACATTGCGGATAATATCAACATAACAAAATGTTAATAACAATTAACCAAGTTACTGGTTCATCTTTGTTTTAGATGATGTTAAGAGGGCTGTTGCGTTTTGTCACCTCTCTCGCTCACACGAAACAAATTTTTAAGAATGTTAAATAGAAAGTAAGGAAGGACATGTTGCGCCGACCCCAAATACACACATCAAAAGTGTCTAGGGATCAACATATATTTTTGCAATAACTTTTCTCCTGATTGATATTAATTAAAATTTTCTTTAAGGATTCATCAAATAAAGTGTTTTCGTTTGTCACAGTAACGATAAACCAAGTCACCTTTGCATTAATAAAGAAATTTGCCATTTTCCTAATAAAGGGATTTTTGACATTTGAACCACTAACATTAAAGTTCGAAAAAAAGACTGAAATAACAGTTTTCTTTAAAATTTTATTGGGTAACTTAAACAATTAATAATCCGTGTTTCTACCGCGAACACTAACAACACAAGAACATCGGTTTGGCATACTCAAAATGAGTTCATCCAAATCACGCTGTGGAATGGCCGCCCATGTTCGTTGCAACAACAAAAAAAGGTCTTCTTGCGACTGGATACCCTCCATATTCGGCAGAGCTCTTCTCTGTAGCATATCCCATGCATGCTCAATCGGGTTCAAGTCTGGCGACTGAGCAGGCCAGGGCAGGACATTGATGTTAGCTGCGGCGAGAGTCTGTCTTACAACTCTTGCGGTGTGCGGTCGTGCATTATCATGCATTAACTGAAATAAGGGACCGATTTGCACTTGTAGAGGAACGATGACGTCTGATACAATCGTCTCAGCATAAATTTGAGCGTTGAGGTTGCCTCTGATCCAAATCAACTCAGTTCTTCCGCCGATCCAAATACCCGCCCATACCATGATGGTTCCACCACTATAAGGATGGACTTCCTGGCAGGATTTTAATCGCTGTTGGCGTCCAGGGGTTCTCCAGTGTCGTATACGTCTTGTATCCGGTCTCATACCAAAACGAGACTCATCAGAAAAGCACACGAAACGCCATTGTTCTTCTGCCCAATTTCTGTGTTCAAGAGCCCATTGATATCGAATCCTACGATTGTGCATTGCTATAGGTGGTACCCGTAGCGGTCTTCGGGAATGAAGGTTCACTTCATGCAAGCGGTTTCTGACTGTTTGGTCGCTAATTAAGTTCCCTGAAGAGTGATGAAGCCTCACGGCTAACATCATGGCGGTTATAGTTGGAGCTCTTCGAGTTAAGATTTGAATGTATCGGTCTTGTCTCCGTGTGGTGCAGCGATACCGTCCTCCATGGCGCTCAGCCACGGTACCAGTGCTTCGGTAACGTGTCCAAAGTCGACTGATAACACTCTGACTTGTATTCAGAGCTAAAGCCACAGTACGTTGCCGGGAACCAGCTTCTATCATTCCCACGGCTCTGAGCATTTCTTCCCTGCTTAAATGACGTCGCCGCTCCATAATAACGTTGGTTTTAATCAGTAGTAGGGAAACAGTAGCACTAATAATGTCTTCAATGCGTTGTATGTTTTTATAGGGAAAATATTGACAGCTGATTTTCATCTTTTACTCGAATTTGATTCACAGTTCCTGATTCAAATTATGAAATGCACCAAAAAGGATCCATATAAATTTATAAAATCATAAATTTATTACAAAGCCACATCTCAATCTCAAGAAATCCGCATAAAAATGCTTGATCCCTAGACACTTTTGATGTGTGTAGATTGGGATAAGGGCAGGAGAATGATGATGAAATAGAAAGTAAAGATTTTTTTTTTAATGTAATCAATTAGCGGGCTGGTACTTAAATAATATTAATTTGGTCCGAGTGCCCACTTAGTTTTTCAAGACATCGTTAAACGGTTGGTCGACTCCTCACGTAACCAGAGGGCTGGCCTATTTTTTGGCCAAAGAATCAGCATTGCCATACAACGTGGCAATGCTGCCAGCCTTTTGGGCACTTTTCCTGTTTACAGCGATGCGGACAAATTTTTTGATGCCCTATGATCCTTTCCCCTCCTTTTTTATATACCATGTACATATTATTATTTAAATCTATTAGTTTATTTAATATGTATGTACATACAAATAAATAAAAAAATTATAGGTAATTTAAGTTGGGTACTTAACCAGTCGACAGCGATGCGGATGAATTTTTCGACGCCTTGTTTTGGTTTGTGAATAGTTTTAGTTTTACGAGTATGTTAGGATATATTTTTGTTATTTTACTAAGTTGGAATAAAAATCATAGGTAATTATTAATATATTATTGCTTGGTAATTGTGATAATTTATGTCAATGTAATGATTTTATTTATATTAGAATTTAAATTAATCTAGTTTTAAGGATATATTTGTAATTATCTATCTGTTCGACACAATTATGTTGTTATGAATAAAGATGCTACTACTACTACTACTACTACTACTACACATTTCTATTCATTACATTTTTCAAAAAAGCATCTTTTCATTTAACAATCTTAAAAATTTGTTTCCGTATGAGCGAGAGGGGTGATAAAATGGGACAGTCCTCTTAAGTGTGGAAACTTATTTATTTTACTGAATGGCACAGCAAAAAGGAGGTTTACGATTTTAGCAGGCTAGAACATAGAATAACATAGAATAACATTTATTTGCATAAAAACATGGTATATAAGATGGTACAGGAATTACATACAGAGCATACATGTTTTTGCTTAACATTATAAGCGTGCAAATTTTTCGTGCATACAGTCACTTCATTTACATTTTTTTTTTGTCAATAAATTCTTAACACTATAAAAACTATTAGTGGACAGCCAATCATGCAATTTACGTTTAAACATTCTGGTATTTAGGATTTTTAGGTCGCTCGTTATCTTATTAAATATTTCTACACACATATACAAACAGCTATTTTTATATTTGGTTAGTCTTGGAATTACATCCAGCACGAGCTTATGAGGGTCGCGCCGGTTTCGAGGACGTACATCGTCTGCTTTTGTAAATAACTCCTTATGTTTCCACACAAACATACATATCTCATATATATAAAGAGACGGTAGCGGTAACAAACCAAGTTTTTGAAATACCGGCCGGCAAGAATCATCGGCTATGTTCACTTGTTTGCTCAGATCTCATAAACTACTCGTAGTAATTTGGCTCATAGTAAATTGAGGTATCTTTGTTACTTCTAGTTCTGTTAGCCGACGTTCGCACGGACGTAAAAAATCGCGGCGATTTTTTTTAGCGCACTGGATTTTCAACGCTCTGCTTAGCGCTGAGCGTTGGAAATCCAACAGTATGTTTTTTCGACGCGCTGGGATGCACTCTGTTGTTGTTAGATTGGATTCTCAATGCTCGGCTCAACACAAATCCAGTGCGCGATAAAATCCGCTTAAAGGTGCCATAGTTGCCTCTTTTTAATTGTGTCATAGAGCTCATCCATCGCTTTCCTTCAGGCGTGATTGAGGTCAAGAGCTGGCCTAGTCAACAATTTAAAAAAACCTATAACAGTATTTTTTAGATTAAATACCGAAATAAACTGGCTTAAATCCCAACATTATGCAAAAAAAAGAAGGAGCACAGCGGCCATTCAGTGAGCCACAAAAGCTTATAATCGACCAGACCAAAAATCTATTACACTCTCAATGCCTTAAAAGTCAACTAAAGCACCAAACGCTTTAAAATAAAGCCACGTGTATACTAAAGCTGACATAACACTCTACACAACAACTCCACAAAATATAAAAGCTCGTAAAAGGAGAATTTTATATAAAACCAATGTTACACAATAATTTACGAGATTGGCTTCCAAGACAGGATATTCCCAAAAGAGGATAAAACAAAAATGACGTTTTTATTAATGGCTATATACGACAAAACAGTCGTGACTCGGATTAAAACGTTCGCTTTCTTATTCGTGTTCGGAATATTGAGATTTGGAGATCCGGATTGGCTGTGTTTTGTAGATAACTGTTAGGTACTTGTTTTTGTGTAAGTAGTTATTGAGGGTAAAGAATTTAAATAACTTCGCAATGTAAAGTTTCTTTTGTTTTTACTGAAGACTCATGTAATGGGAACAACATTGTCTTTTGCTGTCATAAAAATCAAAATGCCATATTATTATTTTTAGGTCTTCAGCACTGCAGCATTTCAATGGTAGTCAGTACACGATGCAACCAACCACACTCTAGTTAGTAACGCGTTGCCTTGATCACAAGTACCGAGTAGATGGGCGAGACAACAAAATTATACTAGGCCAAGAGAGTGACCGATTCAGTCAGTCATTTCACAAAAATCGCGGAAAATGGACTAGTGCCTGCGAGCGACGTGAGTGGCGAGTTCACACCGAGTAGAGTGCTTGTTTATACCTGCTGACGCCGAGTGGGCAAACGAGTCAGCGCGGGTGGGCACTCGGTCTAGTAAATAGCACAAGTGCCTTGATCACACGTACCGAGTAGATGGGAGAGACCAGTGCTCTTGGCCGAGTACTCGGTACGGTACCGAGTACTCGGCCGAGAGCACTGTCTCGCCGCATCTACCACACGTACCGAGTAGATAGGCGAGACAATGCTCTCGGCCGAGTATTCGGTTCGGTATCAAGTACTCGGCCGAGAGCACTGTCTCGCCACATATATAGTAAGCCATGCCGTGCGGATCACAATTAAAATATTAGTGCTGACACATTCTGGCTACTCATTGGTGATTTGAGTTTGTAACACACAACACTTTTGAATCGCGTCGTGGACCTATCGTCCTTACTGATTAAGAAAAGATATAGTATTGAAATCTAATGATATTTATAACTATACAACAGAGCTATTTCTTTGTTTTACCAAATCTATTTAAACGCAACTCTCGGAAATCATTATCCCATTATTTTTCTCTTGAAAAGGTTGGCCTTTCAGGAAAATATAAACGGAAAATCAGAGATTCGGTTGGTTTGATTTTATCTGTTAGGAAAAGAACGCTTTGTGACTTTCAGCCAATAATTATATTATATTTATTTACTTTTGTTATGATCGGTAACATAATTATTATTTTTATGATCGCAGCGGTATTGTCAGTATTAAGTTTTAGATGGGTTCAAAAAGAAACCAAACCTTTGAAGAAAATGTTACTTTTGGAGACCACTTTCTGTTTTATTAATAGTATAGTAGTAGAAGTAGTTTAGTATTTAGTAGAATTCAAAAATAATAAAAAAAATAATAATAATTAAATTAATTTTTAATAATCGAATCCGGGCTCTGGGATTGTTCTGAGAGCCGTGGAATACATCTCCACTCCTCAAGCACCTCAAGACATGTTGCCCCTTGTCGCTACGTCACTATGTGCTAGCGACCGTTTCCGGGGGCCCATTATTGAGTGTGCAAGTCACCCCCTGCCAATTTATCTGTGTATATTATATAACATTGGTCAGGCAGGGGACATAGTTCTTCCATAGTTCAAGGTAATCCATGTAGCCACCCAAACCCATAGGCCCAATGTGTTTTGTTTCCATATTCTGCAATAGTCCTGCACCAACCGGGGGTTGTCCTTAGGTGCACTTGCATAGTGCATACAGGGATTATCGTCGGCTGGTGCCTCCTCGTCATTTAAAATTGTCTAAGGGGCCTCTGCGAGTTGGCTTTGGCCCCTCGAACGCCTTCCAAAGGTCCGGGACCCCAGGGTCCCGAGATAAGCCAAAGACAAATTAAATTATTTTTTAATCAATCTCAATCAATTTAATCAAATCTATAAATTAAAAACAGTCAATAATCTAATAGTAATTGAAATAGTAGTCAATAATTTGTGAATATTTAAAACAATAAGCAATCATTTAATAACGATTATGAAATTAATTCAATAAATTAAAATTCGTTATCTATATAGGGTGACTGGTAATTAGTGACCGATACTTAAACACATGATTGTACTCATGATAACAAACAACTTTTACTATGGGAATTACCCGGAAATCGCGCGAAAAAAAAGTCAGCTGTTCCCTACATTTTGACGAGTTAAGCGAACATAGATGTAGGGAAATGCTGAGTTTTTTTCGCGATTTCAGGTTCGGTCCCATAGTAAAAATTATTTGTTATCATAATTACAATCATGTGTTTAAGTATCAGTCACTAATTACCAGGCACCCTTCTTCTTATATTATATAATTTACTTATGCTTGCTACCTACGCCATTTCCTTCCAAAGAAACATTTTAAACATATTGTATAACAAAAAAGTTCTCTAAACGTGACGCGTGATATTGTAGAATAGCACTTATTTTAATAGCCTTTTTATTTCAATGCGTCGAATAATAAATCTAAATGGCCGGTATTAAAATATTATAGCCACGATTCATTCCACCAGATACATTGTGTACGATCCACCGTGGTATCTCATCATCTCACCGTCATTGGATCGATCCATCAAGTTAAGCTACGCTTGCCGGGGTTGGTCCGTGAATAGAAAAGTGAAAGATGGTCATCTTTACATACCGAGACTCCTCCAAGCCTGGGAAAGCACGGTCATTCATGGATCTTTAAGTCGTTACGGATCGTCAGAAGCCCGATAGTCCAACAACCATTCTTACCAAAGGGTATCGTAGTATTACCCAGTTACTGGGTTGTGGAGGCCATGTAAAATATTCAGATGCATCCGGTTAGACTGGAAACCGACCCCAACATATTAGAGAACAGGCTAGGCAGATATGAATCAAATTATATTCTAATCTGAGTTCATTTAACAGATTACTCTTGAAACAGTAGGTAAAGCAAAGAGAAGATAAGAAAAAAATGTGCTAGTTTACATTAACTACTGAATAATGTGAATCAGCGTTATCAGTGAACACTACGCACACTGATAACAGGTGTTTGACCTCGTTGTATGTAAATAGACCCAGATTAGCAAATGTACAAACTTAACATGATGTAAGATGGTAATTTTGGTTAACGAGATCATTTTGCGATCTCAATTTGTTCTAGATTTCCAGTACGACCACGACGCGAGCTGATTTGATTTCTGTGTGTAAAAAGAATTGGTATTTTGTAGAGCAGCTAATAATCATAACTAATATTACAAATACGTAAGTGAGTTTGTTTGTTACGCTTTAACGCTAAAACGGCTGAACGGATTTAGATGATATTTGGCATACAGATAGACCATGGCCTGGGTAAGGACATAGGCTTCTTTTTTAGGAACCGTAGATGAAGTCGCGGACAACATCTAGTAATTTTAACATAGTATAAAATGAAGTCGCTTCCGCTGTCTGTTCGCTTAGATCTTTTAAACTTCTCAACGGATTTTAATGCAGTTTTCAGCAATAGATAGAGTGATTTAAGAGGAAGGTTCTCAAGAAGAGAAAAGTTGGAAAAGTTGCCGGGAAAATAGGAAAATTCCGGAAAACTGAAAGTACATTTTCTATGGGAATTTTGGATGAATTATTGAAATTTGGACAGGACAAAGTCTGTCGGGTCAGCTATAGTATAATATAAAGAAAGACTGTTCGATTATATCGCACATTTATTTAGTGCGCTAGCCATACGCTTATTTACCTTATGTAAATTCATGTGTTACTTATATTATTGAGTACACTTTTGACCGTTCTGTTGGTAAACACATTGTTACAATTATTAAGGCTCCCGCAGACAATCACGACGCGACAGCGCGACGTGACTCTAGTAGAAAAAAATCTGTGAAAACTTCATCGAAATTGTTCTACTAGAGTCGCGTCGCGCTGTCGCGTAGCGGAGCCTTAAGGTGGATGGGCAAAGTTAGCCCCCGAAATTCAAATATTCTTGCGTTTTTTTGCAATTTATACCTTAACTTAAATAAATAATTTATCGAAATGTCAGCAAGATTAGTTTTCTTCCATCTCAACTAACTGAACAGACAGCTGTGCTGCTGGACAGTTTGTTGCTCCACTTCTTCTTCCCAGCTAAAGCATTAGGACGTGGTGAAATGCAGGTAATTTGGGGTACTGTCTTATGTAATTTTGACGTCCAAAAAGTGCTGATTATCAGCCAAGTTACAATAAATGACTTGATTATGATTTAGAATGTAACCGTTATAAGAACGAATACCACGTGCGTTAGTATTGTTGATAATTTTTTACGATTCCATTGTGTGTGACTTTGTGAGAGCTCGTGTAGACTGAAAGGCGATCCAGGTAAACAGTTTTAATATGTGCGTACGAGACACCTATCTCTTCCATTTACTACTACAGAACTTGGGTGTTATAGTCAGTTTTATGGTGCTAAAGAAATTGAGGCACAGATCATATAATTTGATAATATTAATATTTCCAATTATTTACTTAAAGGAAGAAAGTTGACCGATGACCTGATGAAGGTTGCAGTACTGAATGTGAGCAACGACAGACCGGTCTTTGTGTCAATCCTAGAAGGAGGTTAAGAGCAACAGTGCACGTATTTTGGCTGAAATGATACTATAAAAGAGGGAGCTGTCAATAGTATTTGCTGCAAATCATACTGTTACGTAACTTTTCACACAAATCAATTAATTTATTATAAATCATTACTGTATAGAGGTGTTTAAGGAAAACGACTAACAATACGTATCTATGTTTTATTATGACAGGCACATGCGCCGTTAGTACATAAAGATATTAGAATACGTCGGTAATAATTAATTCTAAGTGTCCACGTGGATGCCACTGCTCTCAAAAATGGTGAAGGAAAACATCGTGAGGAAACCGGCATGTCCTAGAACAAAAAATTCGAAGACATGTGACATCTACCAACCAGCCAGTGATACCCGCCTACTCCCTCTCACAGAGAGGAGGCCTGAGACCCAGCAGTGGGAACATTATAGGCTGATTATGCCCACGTGGATACGAGGAAAACGTGAACAAAAGAAAGACTTGTCTTGAAAAGTGTAGGCTAAAGACTAGTTACACGATCTAGTTTACTGTTTAGTGCCTGTTGCATATCATACAATTGAAGCTAAATAGCATGTATCGTCTCACGGCTGTTTAGATTCAGACGATGTTTAGATATAGCTTAAAATATAAACCTAACTGTGATTTTAAGGCGTTTCT
This sequence comes from Cosmia pyralina, assembly GCA_946251885.1. NCBI lineage: Eukaryota > Metazoa > Arthropoda > Insecta > Lepidoptera > Noctuidae > Cosmia > Cosmia pyralina. The sequence continues at coordinate 24,505,103 of OX276346.1, forward strand.
TGTTGTTTAACTTAAAATGTGGCTGGACTTAGTGATGGCAGATGTAGCAGAGACCTAACGGAATGGTTGCTGAGAAACGGTAGAAGGAGCGTTGGTAGACCAAAAGCCAGGTGGGTAGACGATCTATAGAAGATCGCGGGGAAGACCTGGATGAGACTCGCATTGACCAGGAAAGCATGGTACAAGTGGCCTATACTCAACAGTGGGTGGAACAAGCCTGCAAATGATGACGGTGATGATGTGACTAAGATAAATGGCCACGTATGTAAAGTTGGAACACATATTTTGCACTTTGTCATTCTTTCAGATTCATAATCTAAGGCGAAAACGTTTTTTGCAATTTGCAGGTCAGTATCAGGTTGTATGTTGATCTGAATATGATTCGTGACCGTAAAAAATATATATTTATAATCATTAACATTACATATTACATGTTTGTTACGGTCGCGAATCATACTTTAACCAACATACACGCAGACAAACAAATCGTAAGAAAATTTGAATTTCGCGGGCTACCTTAGCTCCCCCCTTATACAAATATTCAACTGTTTGTCGTTATTTCTGTCACTGGATTATGTAATAACAATTCAAACATTTACATTAATTCAGTGACGGCCTTGTCAGTACTCATAACTCTGGTCAAGGTGTCGGAGATTTAGTTTAAAAAAAATCAAGGTATTAAAATTTAAAAAAACTTGTTTTCATCCTCTGAGTCTACTACTCGTCTGGGAATTTCGGATTGACATATTATACTAACCTAGTTTCGGTATGTTACAGAGCAGAATAAATTACTAAAGTAAAGACTTTCGTACATAAATTTGTCAATGTTAAAATAAATTTATTGTAGCCTATAAAAGAAAAGCCTTTTTATTTTTCACAGGCATTACATACATTTGCGATGGTTGATGCTTGAAAGGAGAAAAGCCGTTTTCTGGAAAAATTGCTTAGAATATTTAGGATATTGCACTTAGATTAATTTTAAGTTTACGACAGATAAGCCCTAACAACCCGAATTGACTTTCAGATGAACACCCGGATAGTTAGAGCCATTTTGGAATCCCCTTTGATAATCTTAAATATTAATAATATCTCATATAAACACTGGTCGAAATTGATCACATAAATCATGTAATTCGCCATTTGTATACAGGATATAGATTTTAACCCTGACACGCTTAAACTAGGTGTTTATACAATTCTGATCTTGGTATTTAATAGCTCCTTTGACGAGCCTTTAAAGTCGTCTAGAGTTATTTGTAATAGCCTTGGTGTCTTCACAAAAGTCTACTGCAGCATTTTCTTTTTCATCCAATATGTTTTCTGGCTTAGCTTTTAAAATACTATATGTCCTCTCGCAAAATATTCTCATTATCAAGCTTGATAATGTTTCCCTTTTGGGTTCAATATCCAAAGGGTGCCACCCTTTTACTGGATACAATGACTAAGCTTATGCATCGTTTGTCTGGAACAGGGCATCTTTTACTTTTGAAATACGTGTTAATGTGGCTTCATAAAAGAAACCTTGTAAATGATAAATTTTGAACTTAATCGGATTATTACCGGATATTATATTCATCAACATAAGGTTTTAACATCGTAAATCAAAATATTGATAAGTTACTCTACTGAACCCAGCTGCATGAAACGATCCCATAACCAGACACAATCCTTTAATCTACCAGAATGGCACCCATGGGAAATTATTATTGATTGGTAGCCACGCCATCATTGCACAGGACGATAATAATATCGATCACGCAAAATTAATTATTCACACATTGGACATGGACATACCAGTAATCCTTCTCTTTAGTCAAGGTAGATGCATCTATAAATAATTTATGAATGTCACTTGTTTTGGTATAGTATCTACTTGTATGCTTTTATTTTAAGTAATCTTCTTGTTTTCGTGTTTTTGTGTGTGTTCGTGTTTGTGTTTCGTCTTTTCGTGTTTTGTGTGTGTTCTTCTTCATTCGATGTTTTTATATTAATTGAGCCCAATAGGTGGCCACATTGATGAGGAGCTCGTGGCTAAGTAATAACAGCCGCACGGGTCGATCCATCAGGTTAAGCTACACTTGCCGGGGTTGGTCCGTGGATGGGTGACCATCTTTACATACCGAGACTCCTCCGTGCCTCGGAAAGCACGTTAAGCCGTTGGTCCCGGCTGTCATTCGTGGATCTTTGACAGTCGTTACGGGTCGTCGGAAGCCCGAAAGTCTGACAATCAGTCTTAGCAAGGGGTATCGTATTACCCAGTTAATGGGTTGTGGAGGTCAGATAGGCAGTCGCTCCATGTAAAATAATGGTATTCAGCTGCACCCGGTTAGACTGGAAGCCGACCCCAACATAGTTGGGAAAAGGCTAGGCAGATTGATTGAGGTGGCCACATTGATCGCGGCATCAGTGGCATTCTTTACGTCATCCGAAGTGCAGGTGAACGGGCAGTTAGGCTATTCTACTTCACTCCAGCAAGGGGCTTGGTCTGATCAGATTTTAAGTTCTAATGCCTGCTTTATAAAGTTCCAATTTAATCGTGGTCTCAAGTAGTACGTGGAAATCCCATAGTCTTGAAAGGTGAATGTCAAGATCCTTCTATGTTATCTACTCTTACTTGAACTATATACATGTACGTAAGTATGTAAGTATATTCTCATAGTATTTGTTTTATTTAAATACAGGGTGGCAGGGACATCGACGCACAGCCTGTTACCATGGATTCAGTACATCATTCTGGACCGCCTGCGTTGAAATTTTTCGTCGGATATTAAAAAAATCGGCTGTTTCTTACAAAAAGGCAATAACTACGCGGTCAGAATGTATGGAACAGCAATTTTTTTTTAATAACCGACAAAAATGTCTGTCAGGTCTGTCACCAGACTGTATTTCATAAACCGTGATAGTTAGACAGTTGAAATTTTCACAGATGATGTATTTCTGTTGCCGCTATAACAACAAATACTAAAAAACAGAATAAAATAAATATTTAAGGGGCTCCCATACAACAAACGTGTTTTTTTTTTGCGTTTTTATAGATAATGGTACGGAACCCATCGTGCGCGAGTCCAACTCGCACTTGGCCGGTTTTTTCTCTACTTTCCTGTCGCAAGTATGATAAAAGAGATTTTTTGGAAATAAGTATCAAATTTGTAAGTATTTTTCTGTTCCTTTTTTCTTATATATTTATGTATGCGTATACATAAATGGTTTAATAAACAAATACACTATCTGTAACTAATGTATCTATGGAAATAAGTCCTATCCCACCAAGTGAATGAACTGCAATCTTTCCTGCTATAGCTTATACAAATACACCCCTAGCGAGCCATATTGATCCGATCGCCCTACGGTTCCTTTAACTTAGGGTAGTCAGCAAGTACACTCGTCTCTCTCTGTACGATTATGCCGTCTCTTTTGCACCCTGCGCTTTTAGTTTGTAATGTTTAAAGAACAAAGTACTAACTAAGTTAGTTCTGGTAGGTAACTTTGTTAATCGATTTAAGAAGCAAAATTAAATCAACTTAAGTTACAATACATGCAAAAAAATATATTTTACATATATTCGTGGATCTTTGACAGTCGTTACGGGTCGTCAGAAGCCCGAAGGTCTGACAACCAGTCTTACCAAAGGTAATCGTATTACCCAGTTACTGGGTTGTGGAGGTCAGATAGGCAGTCGCTCCATGTAAAATACTGGTATTCAGTTGCATCCAGTTAGACTGGATGTCGACCCCAACATCGTTGGGAAAGGCTAGGCAGATTGAACTGTCAGTCAAACGCTCTGGTTAAATTAACCTTGTTCGTCTTTTAGAGCAATTAAGACAAGCCAAGTGGTATCAAAACGGATGGATCACCTTTCAGATGTACAAACATAAGATTCCTTTTAGGACCAATAAAGGAAATGAGTCTATCAGCTCTAGGCAATAAAACGATTTAGGATGTCGAATCACGAAGGAAGATCGAGTTTATATACTGATTATATTACTCATAGTACCTAACTGTATTATAAAGTAATATTTTACCGATAGTATTCTGTTTTTATCCAAGGCTATTTTAAAAAGAATTTCGAACTATATTACTTTAAATACTTACGCAGTCTTCTGCCTAGCCATTTCTTAACTATGTCGGGGTGGCCTTCCAGTCTAACCGGATACAGCAGAATACCAGTATTTTACAAGGAGCGACTGCCTATCTGACCTCCACAATCCGTAACTGGGTACGATACGATGCCCTTTGGTAAGACTGGTTGTCAGACTTTCGGGCTTCTGACGACCCGTAACGACTATCAAAGATCTACGAATACGAATGACAGCCGCTTGAGATGAGGTAAGACGCAAATCTTCAAAGTTAGTAAGTAAATCGTAAAGGTATACAAATACGGTTGAAAATGGCGATGCGTTTGATTTTTAGTTGAATTTCCTGTCCGCGAATGTGAGAGTTAATTTCGCAGTTTTAATTTAATTTAAAAAAAATAAACCAATAAGTTAAAACTTTTTGCATGCTTGTCTAGTTGATTCAAATTCGTTTTTTATAGTCTACAAAAAAAATCATAGTTTTTTTCATTTTTTTTTTTTCAAGATTCTAGATCGTTTCTATAAGATACCTTACGCTGTATTTTTTTTGAACTTGTAATATATAGCAATACGGCTAACTGTGCGACGAAAAAGTGGACTTTGACGGAGCACTTTGACGTGCCTTCCAAGGCACGGGGGCCACGAACCGGCCGCGGCAAATGAACGATCGACCACTGCGGCTGTTATTACTTAGTCACGAGCCCCATTGTAAAATAGGGCAGACCGGGTATGGTTGTCTGACGGGTTGGTTTTCACAACGATCATAACAGGAAACTTAACTAACGAATACGAACATTGATCGGCGTCGAAGAATCGCGAAGGCAACACCTGGGGAGGGAGGTGTTGCCTGGTGACAATCGAACCTCTGCGCGAACGCCCTCAGGATGCCGCTGGAGCTAGCACGAACCCTACGCACCAGGGATCATTTTCGCATAGTAGAATAAACAGTTTACTTGCGACTCGCTGAACATCCCTGATGCACTGCAGAATCGGGGCAGACCCATCAGCACCCTGAATGCATTATTATATTGCACGCGCAAGGCATTATACTGTATCCACGCGTGTATGAGACTCACAGGCTACTCGTGTAGAAAGAATTCTAGAATTGAAGATTACGAATACTCGTAGATACTAGACCATATGTAAATGATTACAAATTCCTTTCAATTTACGAGTACAATGAAAATCACAAAATAATTTCACTTAAATTCACTTTCCTGCGCGCTCTACCATCTTTCTAACCATTTATTTTACTGTAGCGTTCATGAAGTATTGTATTTTTTCGTCTATGGTTGCCTGTCAATAAGTAAGGAACTAAATAAAGAATTTCATAGCGTCCACGAAGTATTGCATTTTCTCGTCTATGTTTGTCTGTCAATAAATAAGGAAATTCATAGGCGTGCTTATGTCAAAAGTAAAACAAATGGTTGAAAAGAGATTATAAAGATGATATAACATATTCAAAACAAAATACTAATAAACACAATATAGAACTGAACAATACAGTAGAATATTTAAACCCATATCTACCTAAACAAAAGTTACCAGACGATTCCAGACAACCTTTTCGGTACCAAACTTCATAAGTAAACTAGGTACGATGCGACAGGATTATATGCTCAGTAACATTTGTTGACTGCCAACCAAAGGTCGAGGGTCGAAAGGATCCCATCGAACTCTTGAAATGGTTAGAACCATTCCTAACACAAATATTGACACATTCGTAGCTGGGTTTAAAAGTACACTTTACTTTGGAGGAGACCTTTAAACAGATAAGTTGAGTAAGTAGGTGAGTAAACGAAATTATAAAACAATAATAATAATCATAAATCCCTGCAGCCCTAACCACCGGTAGCTTGTTCCCCGACACCGGCAAACCACAATTTTTTTATATTTTAAATTTTTTAAATATATTTTTTAAGAAATATTTAAAAGTGTATTTTGTAAGGAGAAAAGATTAATAAACGAAATCATAAGTAATAAAATAAATCAATTATTATTTTTTTTATTACAATTGTGTTGACCTTTGACTAAGGCAGTCCACAGTACATATTAAATTTTAAATGTGTCTAATTCAGGTATCCATTAAATTAGAAGGCAAGTTTGGGCATCCATTAAATTGGATTCATTAAAGGGAAATTATTAATCGCACACCTGAAAAATATTCTTACAGCAAATTCTTTAAATCGAATAAACTACATGTACACCAAATCAATGATTGCACTACTAATTAAATATCAAAACTTGTTTAAATAATAATCATTATTTAAACATCAATTTTTGGCCAAAGTCACAACAAAAATATTAATTAAATACTAACAGTTCATCAAAAATAACAAATGTTCATCGAATAAACTCATTATTGCACTACTAGTTAACTAATTGAAGATCTAAACTTGTTCATTATAAATTGGGCACCCCGAGGTTTCGATTTGGTTAGGTTTCTTTAAACCCTGCGGACAGAAATAAGAGCCCCGCTGCGCGCGGCTCCGTCGACCTAACGTTAAGTTTAATTTTAGTTAGTTAGTTTAGTTTAGTTTAACATGCAAATTTTGATGTGCAAACAGTATTTTTGATGTACGTATTCTGTTGGGAAAAATTGGTAATTTTTGATATGCGTTAAAATACTACCCTTCATTAAATTGGACCGCATCTCTGGGCATCCATTATATTGAACGCAAAGAAAGGATAAACAAGAAACGGAAGGAAATATTTACAGTAGGTGCATACCCAATACTACTCTGAAACCGAAACAATTGATGAAACCGAAACAATTAAAAATTGTTTAGAAAACAGCTTGGAAATGTGACCATCCATACCAAAATTGGAGCGATAATCAATGCTATCAAGTCAACACAATTCAACTCTATTGAAAGAAGTCAAAGGTATTTACTGATTTGTTTAGCACATCAGTAAAAATGGTTTAAACTTATTGATTTAATTGATGTTTAAGTTCCAAAATATAAAAATCTTCATTCGAAAATATGGCCTTTACTTTGGGTCCAAGGATAGTTCCTTGTGGCGCGCCAAACCTGGTTGTATTAATAATACATTGTTGTTGGTTATTTTTAGACTTATAATGTAATATAATGTAGGTTTGGGGAATTAATTACTACTGTAAAATCTAAATAAAACTTCAGTAATTTTATACTTATGTTAACAAGAAGATACAACAAGATCCGCTGTTATGGTTGTAGTTGTCTTTTGTTTTGTTTTGTACCAAATTAATATGTACAGTATTTATTCATTACAGTTTTGTTCCAAACTGATAATAAACATAAGTTTAAGTACATTAATTAGCACCGCGTAATAATGATCTAAGAAATAATTTAATTCTAGAAATTAAACTAGTATTACAACCAGTAGTGAATGTAGTAGCACAGGTAGTAGTATCTCATACCTGTGAATGCGATGCGATGGAAGAGGGAAAAAATGTGGTTTAGGAAGTAACACATAGGTACATCTATTTACGATTATGTACGAGTATTCTCGGCTTCCGCGTGATCATAAATGGCTTGTATATGATTGGTTTTCAGGTTTATAGCCAGTTGAGGATGATAGGAATAGTGGAGCATTGTCAATTCGTATGCTAGGTAGGTACTTAAAGTGAAATGATTTTCTTACATGTTTGAAAATAATAATCTTTTTTTCATGAACTAAAACTGGCCTAATTAATTCCAAAGATCATAAAGGTTGTGTTTACTATTTAGAAAAAGGTCATGGTCATACAAGCAATTAAGAATCTGAACAGAACAAAAAAAAAAAGAATGAAGAACTTCCTGTTAATCAATGTTTTGAAAATTGTAGAGAAATGATTAAAACAAAGCTACATAGAGAAAATAGCAAGTCGAACAAGTTTTTGGAGTTACATAATCACCTAATTCCAACAAGCATTTGTAATTGCCACGAAATGCTAGATCACAGTAAAATAAAATATATATGAACCAGTTACCTACATCTTCAACTTAATTGTTGTTATTTATATAAACGAACGTTAGTTACCACATCGCGGTCACTGAATCGTTACTTTCATTTTATACAGATATAAATCATAACAAAAGTAAATAGTACCTAGTTCTTTTCTAGTGAAATATATAGTAATATCTTGTGCTAATCTTGATAATTATGATTACAGAAGAGGTAAAGCTCTTATTGTACTTAACAAATAGAATAGAAATACGAGGGGATGCCCTAGGAAGACGTATAGTGCCTTATTGGTGACGTTCTTCAGAAAAGTCAGGTGCGTAGTAGTCGCAACCGGCGTGGGTATATGACCAGATGTATGAACGTAAACGAAGCAAAAGGAGTATGTGAAGATCGTAGCAGGTGGTGTTCTGTAGTTTCTGCCTACCACTATGGGAAGAAGGCGTGAGTTTCTGTATGTTTAAGTAAATAGAATAGCAATCGATACTATAAGTTCTTTTATCTCTAAGCACCCCTCTACTTACCTGTAAAAGGTGGCTGAATTTTCTATTTATGTCCGGTTTGATCTAAAAACTAACACTAGTCATTCAAACATTACCAATTAACGTAATTGGATTAAAGACTTAACATAACGAGATTACGTCACGTTTTATATGACGTAACAAACGGGTTCATAGACTAATGTTTCATAGACTAGATTTTAAATTCGACATTCGGATTTCATTATTACTCGTCACGCTAAATACGAGTATGAGACATGATACAGCTGTTAATGAAAATTAGTCAACATTAGAATTTTAATTTTTTTATATTATAAACAAATCTTAATTAAAATACTGTGCATTTTCTTTGAATGAATTTGATTCGAACTCTTTCAGATAAAAGGGTTATTTTGGTACAATAGACAAATAAAATTATTACTACTAATTAGAGTTAAGCCGTAATTATCTAATAAGATGAAATTGAAAGTATAATAATACCAGCAAAAGACTCAGATGCACCTGCTAACTTTCTGTTCGAATAAACAGGTTTTAAGAAACAAGAAGAATAAACTACGTAAGTACAAGTTGTATTATCAAATCGAACAACCTATAATTTTAGACCAATCAACGCGTAGACATCACAACGTAAGCTGACGATGTTTTCACCTTTATACCGTATCATTAGATTATGTCAGTTGAGGTCGGAGCAGGAAACAATTTATGCGCCAAAGTCCATTGCTATATTGTAACTATTAGCCATGATATTAGAAATAGGAATTTATGAAAGTTGACCATGCAACATGCAAATTACAATGAAATTATGTTAAACTAAAAAGTGTTAGACTATCAGGTTTTTTTTAAGTTTTTGGCAATATTATAAATATTGGTTCGTTTGGTAATAATAATGTGAAAATTTACTGGTAAAAGAACGGCTGGTTGCAGAGGAGAAAATAGTTGTATTTGTCAGCCTAAAGTAAGATTTAACTGATAACTATCCAACGATATACCGGATGGATTTTTGAGACAGAACAGTAACGTTCTTATGAGACTTTTTTTTATCTTTTTGAGTTATTGCCAGTAGCAATTACTCAAAAAGATAAAAAAGTCTTGTCATTCACAGATTTTGGAAAAATAGTACGGTCAAATAGAAAAATTGTAACTAGCTGATTGGAAGGGCTTATGAAGAGGATAAGATCTTTTATTTAAATAACAGTTTCGGTGATGTAATTAATCATGTCAAAAATGATACCATTGACACTAAAGTGCTTTTGTGTTCCGATACAATTTTTCAGGAAATAAGGAATAGCATTATTGTCGGTATTGAATCCAGTTTTTTGAATGGCTTTGTAGCCCGGCTAGCCTTCGAGATTATTTTAATCGAAACGAGAATCGTGACCTTTAGTTTCGTTGAATTTAATTTTTAACATAAAAATTTTCGAATTCACAATAATGTTTTTGTTTTCGGTTGACATTGACTTTTGAATGAATCAGTTAAGTAACGTAATTACCAACTGTCGGAAACCCTGGGATGGAAGATTTCAGTTTCCTACTATGTTAGAGAAAGTCTGCAGGTATGAGTTTAAATCTCTCATCCCAGGGTTTCCGACAGTCGGTAATTACGTTACTTAACTGATTACCTTCCCATTGACAGTGACTGATGCTTTGCATATTATTTATTTTTACGAGGATTTTGAGATAAAAATCCATTCTGACAGAAGAGGTGAAGGTAACATTTGTTGTTATCTAGCAGCTTCTGTACACCATATGACCGGGTTTTCAAGACCAAATTTGGTTCTGGTAGTCATCAGAGAACTCACGAAAGAAAGGAAAAGTAGTCAGGGTCACTGTGGCCGGATACGGTAAAGTAGACTATTTATATATACGTATATACACTTCTGGACACATCTTTTGGCCCACCTTGTATTTTCAGTTTCGTTTGGTCCTAGCTAAAATTTTATATTAGGTCGAGCAAAAAGTTTTTATGCAGTTTTGAACCTGGCACATTCACAATTTCATTCAATAGTCTTTTTTTGAATTTCGAACACAGAATTTAAAGAAAAATAAGACAATTTGGAGCCTGTTTGTTGATATCAAACAATCGAATACTAAGAAAACTTGGTTTTATTGGTTTACTTGGATTTAATTCTTGAAAAAGTGATTGATATCTTTGGTTTTGCAACAAACATTACTTATTCTTAACATTAAGGTGAGGTTCTATCAATAATCTATGGATACTTCACCTGAAGTCGCCGCCCAAGCTGTGGCACTTATTCAGGCCGGACACAGCCAAAGAAACGTGAGTGCTCAACTTAATTTAAGTCGATCTGCGGTCCGAAATGTTTATCGGAGGTACCTAGAGACTGGCGGCTTTGTTCGTCGCCAAGGAAGGCCACGATCTCGGGTCACAACTGAAAGGCAGGATCGATTCATCGTGACGACCAGCTTGAGAAATCGTCACCTTACCTCCATTGAGATACAAAACCAACTTCGCGACTTCCACGGAGTATCTGTGAGCGCTCGAACTGTTCGGAGAAGGTTAAAAGAACGCGATATGGTACCACACAAGCCAGCTAATGGCCCCAAACTAACGCGAGCCCACCGAACAGCGCGCCTTCATTTCGCACGCAGTCATTTAAATTGGACACAGCAAGATTGGAGCCGTGTACTCTTTTCTGATGAGTCTAAAATTGTGTTACATGGCAATGATGGAAGGAAGAAGGTCTACCGACGTAAGGGAGAGCGTTTCGCACAATGCTGCTTTGAAGAGAGGGTTGCTTATGGCGGTGGCTCATGGACTGTCTGGGGCGGTATATCCGCGAGCGGCAAAACTCAACTTGAGGTTGTTACAGGACCACGGCTGCCAACATTAAATGCTGAAAGGTACATTCGTGAGTGCTTAGAACCTCACGTGATACCATACGCGGACTATGTGGGCCCAAATTTCCTTTTTATGCATGATAATGCAAGAGCCCATGCGGCCGGCATCGTCAGGGAATATCTTCGGGATGTGAACATCACAGTTATGGACTGGCCAGCCAGAAGCCCAGACATGAACCCCATTGAGCACATGTGGGACGAGCTAAAAAGACGTGTTAGGGCTCGTCAGCCAGTTGCCCAGACGATGCAGGAGTTGAAAACTGCCATAGAAGAGGAATGGGAGATGATCCCTCAAAATTTCATAGAGCGGTTGATAAACTCTATGCCTAATCGTATGAGAGCTGTGGTAGATGCCCATGGAGGCAACACGCGTTATTAAATTAAACCTTTATTTGATAAAACATGTTTTTTATTCAAAAATCAATTGCCTTTAACAAGGCGCATATCCGACTTGTTAGGCGTAGCTCCATGTCGTATGGTATTCTGAATTCAAATTTAAAACAATACGATCGAAAAAGATGGTAAAATGTATCAGGTTTAAAACTGCATCAACAGTTTTTGTTCAATCTAGCAATCATATTTCGGTAGGGGCCATCGAAACCTAAACTCTAAGGTGGGCCAATAGATGTGTCCAGAAGTGTATATATAAATCAACACCATAAGCCATACTTCCACATACATTATGTATATATTTTATCTAACGGGACAGTATTGTAAGTTATCCAGTCTAGAAAAACAATGGATGGGATGAATGAAAATCAGCAGATGGATTAATCCTGGAAGACGCATTGTGGCAGGAAAATGAAGAAAATTGTAGTCGTGTAAATTAGAGCATAATTTTCAAAATGAAAGATGCTTTTTGAAATTATGAGAGATTATAATCTAAGTCAGTAGGATAATATAGAGTATTTGGACATAAAAACTTATATTTTGAATATATTCTTGCTAACCGTTATAAGTGGTCAAGTAAATGTGTTTATTTCCACTGAAGGTTAACCAGTTCGTGATATTATCGCTATAAATATATTGGTCGCGTTTTTATAGTGTGTAATGTTTTGTGGAAAAGTGAAAATAGTTTCGGAATTAGACCTACACAGACCTATAAAGAAGCTTTTTGCATGTACGTAAGTAGGTTATTAGTAATTATGTACCGTTTACAAGTTTTACATTATTCATGGGTATAGTGTTACTGTTTATAAAATACATAAAATATTGCATAAGTTCGACAAACAAGACGGTAAAATTCGAATGTTCCATTTAAATTCAAGTGCAGTTTATAATGTCACGAACGAGAAAAAAAAAACTAATTTCAAAACTAAACCGAATTTTGAACGCAAATTTTTTCACAAATGAGTTTGGCAAGTTAAAAAAATATGGCAAACCTCTATATAAGAAAATATATTACTCAATGTTAGTATTTCAAAGAATAATAAAGCTATTAATAAACACATTTATCACACACGATTAGCACTGAACAACGATTTGTTGTCTTTTACAGTAACGTGCGGAAACTAGCAAATTACACGCATTGTTCTTTTTGGAAACTTTTATAGCACCGATCAGATTTGATTGATTGCATTTTTTTTTTGATTACATTGCGTTGGAACCTGCAATTAACTGCGTCTTAGTAATTGATAGTTTGATAATACAGAATCCGCTTGTACTTAACAGTTAATTAGAATCTACGTTGTCATTTATCTTAGCTGCAACTAGTTAAATATCTTCGAGTTTATGACTTGCAGCGCCTATATAATGTATGGCTTTATGCTCTTGTCAAGTAGAAGTCTTATTTCCTGTGTAATTTTCGCAGATTGTTTTTCTAGCGTAGATATGTTCTAAACTGGGTTAGTATTAATTAGCTTGTGTTTTATTTTGCAACTGGCTTTAAGCCGCAATTGTCTCACGCAATTTTACTCAAACTTTTTTTACTTTGTTGATTTGGGTTAAAATAAATTCACTATGCTATAATTTGAATCTCAAATAATGATATTATTATATTCATAGAACAGTGTCAAGTTAAATGATGATAGTGTTTTAGTCCTGTAGGCTGCAGTTAAATTATTACGCCGCGTAGGCGGCTCGGTCATGCGCAGAGCAACCCCACCGGAGGTTGCAGCGATCCTTAACCTAACTAACAGCTGATCATTGATAAACAATGCTGCCAGCAATTTGGCGAAATTCCAAATTCAGACAAAAGAAATGACAATCAACAAACATACCTTAGATTGTGCTGAATCTGGCTGCATGTAGTAAAATAGGAAAAACATCCACACAGCTCCGATTAGGAACAGGATTTTGACGTTTCGTCGCATTTTGTATTTTTTTTAAACAATTCAAAAAAGAAACGTATCACTGGTTGGATCACACTCGATTTTTAAACGGGCACGTTCGTTTGACGCGTCGCGATCGCGTTTGTTATTATTTGTGTTGTCGTTACGCGGCGCGCGCGGCCGCGCTTGGTGGTGCGGCGTGCGGACTGAACCCAGTTCACTTCACAGAATAATACAGATAGCTGCCGGTCATGCGCGTATCGGTCCTCGACACCGCGTACCAAAATAGAACTTGCACGGTTTGGCCGGCATCGACTTACTGTGCAGCGCGTACGGCGGACCTCTCACTGCATTGTTCTCCTTGGTCAGTGTCTAGACGTATGCCGTGGTAACTGCCTGGCAACACGTTAGGCCCTGTACGCCTAGGAACCGGTCCACATGCGTGTGCAATCGGATTTTATTATGAAAGTATGCAAGGATTAGTATACCGGTCATGCAGATTCTTTCGAGAAATCTCGTGATTTGAAATGCTCGTTGAACCATGTGTTGGTTCATATAGCATCTTTTAGTTCTTATTACAGAGCCTTTTCATTGACATCTTGCTAAACTTTACAGTCTACACCTATTCTAGCACTCCAGAAAAAATATATGACTGTTTCAAAATTTGTACCAGTTATTGGCTCCCTATCCATATCTGCCATTATAAGATTTTGTCGTTTTATCGATTGCTGTACTTCGGGTTGGTTTAATAATATGGGCATGTAATTTATTAAATTGTCGTTTACCTCGTTAACCACATGACCGTGAAATTAATATTTGTTTAATAAAACAATTACGTTTTGTTTACTGACTATTTTATGTTTATTTTTATTGCTTGTACAAAGAGTTGGCAGATTTTCATTCTATCTGCGATTTTGCAAAGTGAAAACTTTTGGCACACGTCCACATTTATGTACGGAAAGTAAAATTATTTGTAATCGCACTGTTTATATTAATGTCGTAATTTCTCAATCCGCCAATGTCACATAGGTAAGTATGCTTTGTCCGTAAATAGTGAAATGTATATACATATACAGTCTTGCTCTAATTACGCCTTCTTTTAAAAAAAATCCTTACCATTAGCAGCAGGGACTGTCCCAAATTGCACCACTATCTAGGTACTTGACTATTTTCCTTATCCGTTCTTCTCAAGCTACATTTTTTAACTCACCTTCCCAGCATCTCTTTTCGGTCATCATCCTCATTTGTCCTTTCCCAAATGCCTATACCACGACCCAGTTTTTCGTCCCTCAACAGTTCCAACTTTACTGAAGCTGAAAGATCAATAAAGTTCAGATAATTCCGCATCTGCATCAGAACTTTGCTATTTAGACGCTGCGATGTCACAGTATTAACTAGGCCAGCTGCTCCGAACATAACACATGCTGTAAATAGTGTCGTAGCTATTAAGATTACTTATGTCTTTAGGACTATTCCTGTCACTTTATTTTGAACTAGCTTACAGCCCACAATTATCCCACGGGAATGTAATGGGTGATTCATTTGGAGTTACTTTTTCCAAAACTAAAAAAAATACGAATACAACAAATTTATCAGGTAATCTTTATTATAATACAAAAGAACCATTCCTTACATTTACTTTTTAAGGATTATTTCTTTCAAATGTTGTCCGTAACTGCGATTAAGGTGGTCCATTCTGGAGTTCCAGTTTTCGATGACCCGACCGAGCATTTCCAGTGGTATTTGGCAAATAACGCGAGTAATGTTGGCTTCCAGTTGATCAATCGTACGCGGCTTATCCATATAAACTTTGGACTTTACATAACCCCACAGAAAAAAGTCTAAGGGTGTGATATCACAGGATCTAGGCGGCCAACTGACTGGTCCGAAACACGAAATGAACTGTTCACCAAATTTTTCTCGCAACAAAGCCATGGTTTCACGTGCTGTGTGGCGCCGTCTTGTTGGTACCAAAAGTTCTGAAGATCACGGGCTTCAATTTCAGGAAACAAATAGTCCGTTATCATGGTACGATAACGGTCACCATTGACAGTCTGTCAATGGTGACCGATAATTACGGACAACATTTGAAAGAAATAATCCTTAAAAAGTAAATGTAAGGAATGGTTCTTTTGTATTATAATAAAGATTACCTGATAAATTTGTTGTATTCGTATTTTTTTTAGTTTTGGAAAAAGTAACTCCAAATGAATCACCCATTACAACCGGGATAAAAAGTATCCTATGTCCTTAACCAGGTCATGATCTACCCATGTGCTAAATCACATTTCACATCGCACTATTGTGTGTGTGTGTTTGTATGTTTGTTACTTCTTCACGCTCAAACGGCTGGACCGATTTAGATGAAATTTAGTATATAGATAACTTATACCTTGGATTAACACATCGACTTCTTTTTATTCTGGTCTAAACCGCGGGGCGCAGCTAGTTTCATCAAAATCCGTTCAGCCGTTTAATGAACCAAGGATGAACCATGAATGGATTATCTTTACTTATTATTTGGAAGAAGAACCCTTTTTTTCTTAACAGTTCCATTTCTTCTATTCAAATTTATTCCTTGGACATATCCATAGAAATCACGCAAGAATTAACGCAGATAAAAAGATTTTGATTGATTACTCTTATCTCTCGTTAGTAGATTTCTACTTGCTTCAAAATCCTCCTGTGATCGAAGTCGCTCATCTAAAACCAGTAGATACATAGATAAATTTCCAAATGGCTACTGCCACATCAAGTATGCCATATAATTATGCACTTTGTACATATTAAGAACATATTTATATCAATGGCTATAGAGAATTTCCCGTCAATTAATAAAGTGTGCAAGTCACCCCCTGCCAATTTATCTGTGTATATTATATAACATTGGTCAGGCAGGGGACATAGTTCTTCCATAGATCAAGGTACCCAATCCACTATAGCTACCCAAACCCATAGGCCCAATGTGTTTTGTTTCCATGTTCTGCAATAGTCCCGCACTAACCGGGGGTTGTCATTGGGTGCACTTGCACAGTGCATACAGGGATAATCGTCGGCTGGTGCCTCCTCGTCATTTAAAATTGTCTAAGGGGCCTCTGCGAGTTGGCTTCGGCCCCTCGTACGCCTTCCAAAGGTCCGGGACCCCAGGGTCCCGAGATAAGCCAAAAATAATAATAATAATAATATTCTTTATTGTTCTCTCATAATCACAAACACAGTACAATTAGCGTATCCCTGTACCATAAGCCGAAGTTATGGCTCGAGTGACTATTACACAAGAGTTTAAGAGGGCCATGCCCTCTAAACCACAGCTTTAAACGTGGGTGACCCACTATCAAGCTGACAGATTTATATTTATAATAATGCTCACTTGACAATGACATGTGACATCATGTTAAAATGACAGGGCGAGAAATTACTGGGCCGGATACATGCTTCCGATTTTATAGATTTGTAGATGGAAGGTAGCTAGTCTTAAGAGAGAAGGCAGATTTAAGATGGATGGATTTTGTGAAGGGTGAACAAGCAAGAGGACAAGAGGATAATCATTGAAGTATCGCCAGAAAGATATAAGAGAATAATACTGACTGTAAATTATTTGGAATATTAACAGAAGAAAGGCTGTGATAGCCTAATCTCAAGATAAAGAGGCGGTCCTGATCTCTGCGATCTATCTTGCAGTCCGATCCGATACACGTCCCAAAATTTTGAAAATATTTAATTTTGTGTTGACAAAATTAAATATTTTCAAAACTTTGGGACGTGTATCGGACCAAGCCATCGGTCAAGAAAATCTAATGCAAGGCGGGCCTATTGCAGCTTTATGTTTTATGTATTAGTGCTTTTATAGATTAATATAAAATTTTAGAGACAGCGATAAAATCACATCACAATAAAAGTAGACCAACCGACATTGACTATAAAATGTTCAATCAGTTATTACGATACTTGAATATCTCTTTGATGACTGTGACATTGATTTTATGATTATGCATCTTACTCAACTGGCTTTAATAAAGATATAAAAACCCTTTCGTAATTTAGGACTCGCATGACAATAATGAGAAACATGAGAAACAAAATACCAAAATATTGTTGGTCTTAAACTCCTCATCAATAGACAACTTTATCATAGCACTTTAGAAATAATACTGCAAAAAGGAAGGAAATAAAAAGTATGTAATGCACAATAGGTAAATAACGCAGCAATTTTCTCACAGCGCCATCTAGTGGTAAAGTTAGCTAACAAAACGTCACACAACTTAGCTGTAGCTACATCCAAGTTCCGTGCGCACTTCACAGATGACATTGTCATATATTTCAGGGTTAAGTTTAAGTACTTAGTTTGTATTCTTTTTAAAAATGTAAACAATATATTTCAAATTTTTTTGTGACTTGCGCACATTTTTTATCTACATATATTATATTAATAAAAATAAAATGCTGTTCGTTGGTAAGCGCATCAGTTGAGAACGGCTGAAACGATTTGGCACTTTCTTATTTTGAAATGTTTGTAAGTTTGTAATAGTCTGAATAAGGTTTTTAGTGAACGAAAAATTGGAAAAGATGCCAAGAAATTTGGAAATTCGGGAAAAACTAAATTATTTTTAGAACCATTTTTGTATGAATTATTGAAATTTTTATTTATTATGGGTTAATGGCGAAAAACAGCTATCCTGCGATACCTGAAAAATTCACTGGTTACTTTTATTGGAGTCAAAATGAGAGATAGATTTTGATACCTATTTCAATCAACAACTGTTCAAAAAACCAACATCTAGACATAGAAAATGGCAATATTCGTAGGCTGTTACAGTGACACAACAGTCCAGTGACAACAACTTTTTAATCTCTATAAAATGGCATCGCTATCGAAATTTAAAAAAAGGAAAAGCAAAGTTAGGCATCATTCCTACACTTTTTCCCGCTTTTCCCCGTTCGAGCGTTCCTGTCCTGTTATCCCGCCACCGGCAGAGTTCATGCGGTGTCCGACGGGAGCGCGCGTCCCCTCGCCTCGTGATCGATTGGCGCGTAACGAACTTTCATCGATGTTTGAACTTTTTGAATATTTCTAATTTGTTCGATTGACTCTGTTTTGAATATTGTTTTGTTTTGTTTATGTGAGTGATGTTTTGTGCTCTTTATTACTGGTGGGACGAAAACTTTTAGGTAAGTGTTTATTATAAAACACTATTTTATTATGAGGATAGGTTTTCAAAAGCAATCTTTAGCTCGCTTTTTAACTATTTTAAGTATTTTCAATGCAAGCAGCAAATACCAACCCTAATGACATTCTTATCGAGGAAATTCCATTATTATCAGTTCAATTATTTCTAACCTTGAAAAGAGGAGAGACTTTATGTAACTCAATACAAAACAAACGACTGTCAGAGAATACAAAGATGACTTTCATAATGATGACACGAATGCAACAATGTTACAAAATGAAGATAAAATGTCATCCGACCTACTGTGAAAGAATTTAAACCATACAAGTACAACCGTAAAATTTAACGAATATTATCAACTTCATTATGATAAGTTACTTATTTACGGCAATAAGCTGGGAGTCTTTTAATTACTTAATCATCCCTGAAGGTAAAAAGTTAATGAATCCTTCGAACCGCTCTCATTAACATATATTAAAATCTTGTCAATTGTCGATTTCCGAACGCGATTTACGATGCAAATTATGACAATTTCGTAAAAGAGGCAGATATCTTGATCAGCAAGGTATTTTTACCTGGTTTAACAATTTTTACTGAATTTTATCGGACAATATGCTTGGATTATGTTGATAACTTAGTCTTATTACCTGGCGGATCATTTGAGGATTGCTGTTAGTCCTCAAATGACCCGCCAAGCGAGCAAGCATTAATAACTCCTTTTTTTAATTTTCTAACAAATTTTTAATCTTTTTACACCTTCTAACTCATGTCAAAATATGACGTATCAAACCGTATTAATTTCTATAATAAAAAAGAACTAAATTTAAGTACTCAATGCTTCAAAAAGTATTAAATCCAGTTGGTTGTTTGTGTCCTCTCATTTAAAATACAACAGATTATGCCTATAACTCAAAAGTTATACTTATTGATGGAGTTAATATACTTTAATCTGTTACTCTTCATTTCATACCAATTCTGTTGCATTTTTTATACATTATAGTTAGTGCCTATTCCGGACCGTATGATACAGGACCATTATTTTGAAACAAAATACGAACTCCTATAAAATTATTTAAGTATTTCTTTGAAGAAGTTTATTTGGGTATAATAGCAGTTTCAAGAATCAAAGATTCTTAAAATATTCTTATTTTATTAAGACAACAAATAACTACTTTTATCGGTTTTAAATAATAATAAACACTATAAAAATGCCAATACTATAAATCCACAAGGTCAGCTGTTTCGCTAATATCATGGCGGGTTGGCAATCCCGGCTCCCCCATGTTAGTCTGAAGTTCACCCTCACCGAGTGCAATATAAACAATATTAGCGTCCTATGTTAATATATTGAGTATTGACATTTTGGCAATAGAATAATCATTTATTAGAAAAATAGAAATCGATACTTTAATTTACAAAATCGTGAGCAATTTCAAAGCTTTCCTTTGGCATCACCGAAACCACATTAATAAAGAAGAAGAAGAAGATAATCATCGATTAACATAACTTTCTTTAACTTTTTCCCATTATTACAATACGAGTACTTAGCAATAAAATATTAATTTATAATGTTTTTTTAATAACATTAATGCTAATTTTTCAATTGTCAAGCCTATAGAACCATAACATTGATTTACAAAATATGCCTAAGTAAGTATGCACAATATTTTCAGATTTTACTCAATTAAAAAAACAGTTCAAAATAATTTTTTCCTCATAATGTTGAGTTTCTTCAATATCTTCATCGTTCATTCACAAGGTCAGCTGTTTTGCTAATACCATAGCGGGAATAGAAGACCCCTTCTCCCCCAAGCTATCTTCATATACACCCTAGCTGAGAGCAACATAAACAACATTAGTGGTCCATGTTAGCAGTTATTATTCGCAGTAGCTTTTCTGGATAAGTCATGGATGAAGATTATATTTTGTTGAACTTGAATTTGAAAACTTAACAATGGTTGTTTGGGACTGTGAGATTCTCTTTAGTTTATCATCTACGTTTTTTTTAATTGCCTAAACGGCCTGCTCTTCACCCTGATCTCACCTAATGGAAAGTGATGGGTGAGGTCTACGATAGAACGAGCGTGCCCAGAATATGCCTTTTTTACTAATGTTTTTAAGGCTGCTGGTTTGTAGGGGGTAGGGAACACAGACGCGGGCAGAGAGTACCATACTTTGGCCGTGTGGATATCAAATAACGTATTCCTGTGCTCTTTTTACTTTATATCTCTGTCAGTGTCTGTATTGCCAAATTTAGACATAAATTTTCTTTTCAACTTTATTAGATAGCCACAAGCACATACCTTCTGATGGTAACTCATCTCATTTGGCGGTCACCGCTCTGCAATACCAGGGGCTTCGCAGGTGTTTACCCCATCCCAGATGGTAATTACACCAGCATCCAAATCGAAATGAACGTAACGTAATAAGTTCACAAGTTAAGTTCGTTATACGTATATAGCGGTATTGCTTCAACGGTGTTCCTTCAAAAAATTGTCTGCTATTATACAATGTTTCTCCCATTTCAAAAAATCCTTTTTCAAAGTTATGCCTACCTATTCAACAGTAGGTATCTTCACAAGATTTTCAGCTTTCAAGCGCATCATCTCCCCCACGATTGTGGTCGTCAGATGCGCCCTCGCGGAGCGTAATATAAACAGCTTAGTACGAGCGTAAAAATATCGAAACTAATTTTATTTACCTATACCATTAAAGGCGGGGTTCCTGGTGAAAGGATTCTGGCTGTTTTTCGGTCAAATATTCATCAGTCAAACGATCATGCTGGCAGACATTCTCTAGTCAATAGTTTTTCAACCAACAGTTAATCGGCCAAAAGATAATTTGGCTAAATGTTCTACGAACAAGTAATCTTCAGGCAATTGTGACGCACTCACTTTTACAGCATGTGTCAGAAAGGTGTGGTCAAAATTAAGAGTGTGGTACAGAGTCTGTACCACACTCAAGTATGACTTGATCTGTAACAGACCATCAGACTGAACAACGTTCTCCATGGAACCAACATCGTAATCGCAAAAAAATTATCAGTCGTCCCATACATTTGGGTCGTGATTACGATTTTGGTCCCATGGAGAAAGTTGTCCAATTTGATAGTCATTTAGCTCGTTGCTAAGTAGTAACAGTCGCACGGGTCGATCCATCAGGTTAAGTTACACTTGCCGGAGTTGGTCCGTGGATGGGTGACTATCTTTACATACCGAGACTCCTCCGTGCCTCGGAAAGCACGTTAAGCCGTTGGTCCCGGCTGTCATTCGTGGATCTTTGACAGTCGTTACGGGTCGTCAGAAGCACGAAAGTCTGACAATCAGTCTTACCAAGGGGTATCGTATTAGCCAGTTAATGGGTTGTGGAGGTCAGATAGGCAGTCGCTCCATGTAAAATAATGGTATTCAGCTGCATCCGGTTAGACTGGAAGCCGACCCCAACATAGTTGGGAAAAGGCTAGGCGGATTGATTTTGAGTCTGTACCACACCCTTATTTTGACCACACCTTTCTGATATATGCAGTATAGGCTCGCATTTGACCACTCTCTTAAAGCGAGTAGTGCTGCCAACTTGCGCCACCATGGAGAAAAAAAAAACCGGCCAAGTGCGTGTCGGACCACGCACAATGAAGGGTTCCGTAGTTGGGATGAATTTATCTTAAGAACAAACTTAACATTGTAGTTGATAAACATGTTCTCCCATACATTCCAACTGTAAATGTAAGTTTGTACTCATAATATTGATAGATTTACCATGTTACTTTAAGACCACAGACTTCTTGTAGGTTTTTCCTGTAATCTACAGGTAAAGATCTATTTTCTGTAATTTATTCAAAATTTTGGGCACAGTAGTTTCGGAGATAAGGGCGGGGGGAATGTTCAATTTTCGTCTATTTTCTTAAATAACTTAAAAACGATTTATTTTAAAATTATGAAAAAAATATATTTGAGACCCTCATAGTAAGCCATTTCATTTGATATGCCACATGGTGTAGTTTGCAAAAATTTTTTTTTAATTTTCGTATTTGCCCCCCAAAAGTGACCTCTATATTCAAATTTAATTTATTTACTTTACCCGTCCGTGTTTGGGTCACATAAATTCATATGTGTACCAAATTTCAACTTAATCGGTCCATTAGATTCGGAGCAAACTGGCTGTGACAGACGGACAGACAGACATACAGACAGACAGACGGACAGACAGACACACGAGTGATCCTATAAGGGTTCCGTTTTTTCCTTTTGAGGTACGGAACCCTAAAAATAATAAGTCTGGAGATAAGGAAAATTTTGAAATTTCCTATGCTCACATTTTTAGTCAGATGAGGTAGAATTTTTGTATCAAAAAAATTGCCTAAAAATTATAAGCCGTTCCATAAATTTGGGTCGAGTAGGTATTGAAGTTTTGTACGGTACTGCTGATAATTTTTTCTCGACTACGATGTTGGTCCCATGGAGAAAGTTGTTCAGTTTGATGGTCTGTTCCACACCCTTAAATTTGAACACACATTTGTGATACATCCTGTATGCTTACGTCTGTACAGGTTGCTTGGTCCGGTAATAATCCGGCGGTATTGAAGTGCATCTCCCCTCGTCTTTGTGGTCGCCACGTGCCCTCGCTACATATAAACATTTTAGGATTCAGAGCTTCATTAATTATTGATTCCATGTTTTACGGTGGGCTATGAAAAGTGTATTAAAATGTATATTTTATCATGTTATTTTTAGTGAAAACTTTTTTACAAAATAAAAACAACCGACTTAAAAAAAAAAAACCGACCAAGCGCGTGTCGGACCACGCGCAATGAAGGTTCCCGTAGTTGGGATGAATCTATCCCAAGAACAACCTTAACATTGTAGTTGAAAAACATGTTCTCCCATACATTCCAACCGTAAATGTAAGTTTGTACTCACAATATTGAGAGATTTACCATGTTATTTTACGACCACTGACTTATTTCAGGTTTTCCTGTAATCTACAGGTAAAGATATTTTGTTTTTTAATTTTAGGCTCAGTACATCAAATTGACTAACAGTAATTCTTTGACAGTCGTATAGTGTCAATAAAAAAAATCTCTTACTGTACCTTTGTTTTTTCTTTTTCGTCTGGAAATCCCTATGGATACCCTCCATCTGGGAAGAACGAAGGGTTATGTCGGAGTCCTACTGACTAAAACCCCACAGTTCCTTCTGTAACCATATGTTGGGGACCCGGGAGATACTTACACATTCACCGCACCCCCGACTGCATATCTTAGAGTTTCTAGAAAGTCGTCTGATCTTTGCGATTCTAATTGACGAGATTTCGGTAAAATCATAAATTTCAGGATGCTGATGGATAAATTATGGGAATCAACAATTTAATTACTATTCATTTCGTCTTCTTTCAGCCTGTCCACTTCAATAATGAAAACATAAGACCACTTAGGTACTAAAACTGAATTATCTGTCCTAATACAAATTACTTAGTGTCCAAATTAACACACGGCTACACCTCATTCACTCTCTTCATTCAAAACAACATCACAACAAATAAAGCTTAAACACAGACGCGGAACACACTACACAAAATGTACAGATTAACGTCAGTATAGATGTGCTAAGTCGAACCAGTCGATCGGTGTAATAATAGCGCGTTGCACCCCATCCCTGCGATCCTCGTCGGCCGTCATGTGCACTCGCCCTTACTTAATCTAAAACAATTTAGAGCTGGGTATTAAATGGAATTCTATACTATAATTTGCTTTGAGGATTTATGCTGACTGTTTTGAATGCGGAATTGAAAGTGGACACTGTGGATAGAGTTTTTTCGTCTGATTAAACCAACCAGCTCCTTATAGCAACGCCATAATTGCGTAACACACTATCGATTTGAATCAGTTTCATTTTGACAGTTCATCAACATTCATTGCCTTACGTTGTTGAGCAGACTAATTTTTCGAACATAATATGAAGCAATGGATTAGCAATTTGTTTCGTGAATGTGACGCATGTTTTCCCCAAAACTTGCTTTTTACATTGTTTATTTTATTTTGTTGTCCTTTGCGTCATGTTTACCGCAAATAAACGTATTTTCTTTCTTTCTTTCTTTTCTTTCTTTCAAAATTATTCAAATTTCGATTGGTAGTGCGTTACGCAATTAGGGTGCTGGTTGGTGTTTTTGGTGTGAGTAGGTACATTGTAATAGGTACACATAAATACCGAAACTTAGCATAATGATAAAACTTCTATAATATAGACAAACAACATTTTTGTTTTGTCCTTCATGTAGTTTATTAAAAAATATTGGATACGTATTTTTTAATTTTTTACGTAATCAAAAGATTAAGGTGATACATTGAGTTAAAATTTGACATGACGTCACTCCTTGCTAGATTTTATACGTATGTAGTTTTTATAGTTGTAGCGAGCCCCGCACTCCAACTTTAATGCGTTTTTATCAACGAAGTCATTTTTCTATGATAAAGCAAAAATTAAGTGTGTAATATTATAATATGCACACAACGCAAACATAACACAAGATTCCCAGTCACGCATTCAGAATCATCCACACAGTCATTTTACTTTTTAATTTTTAATTTTAATCTTAATTTAACTTTTTAATTTAATTTATTACTTTTGTTTGTTTCCAAATTGTCTTTTTCTTAAAATCACTACATAGTAATATATTATTTTTTATAGCATCAGTTTACTAGCTCTTAATTTTCTAAAGGGTTTAGTGTCCAAGTGCAGTAGAACACTGACTCCTAAGTCACAGGTATTCCTAGTTTAGGAGTCAGGGTTTCAACTTTTGTGTGCCTTTAATTATTGTAATCTTTAGCTAGATATAATGCTTATGGTAAAGATTTGTATCAATAAACATATTATTATTATTATTATTATTATTATTTTTTTTATTATCTGATTATATAGAATTCCCTTTTTTTTACCCAGGTATCATCTCTATTGGCGAAATGTGGGTGTACTATAGATACACCTCTGCCCAACCCTTCGGGAAAGAAGGCGTTATTGTATGTGTTCTTTATTAAATTAAAGGATATTCACTAACAAAAACAAAAAAAAAATGTATTGCAAAGTACAAAAAATTTATAAGCATTGAAAAATACAAAATCGTAATATTTCATCTCCAAAAATATGAAAGCCATTTTCTCAAGAGAGTTTCCAATTCTACAAAATATTGAAGCAAGTGCATGAAACTGTTTCAAATGTTCTAAATAACATTGTGTACATACATTTATAAAGTTGCCCACGACGCCGCGCCGTAGTAACCGATATGCTACAGTAGATTTATGACTTCCGCAGAAAGGAGAACTGAGTATTCTTTGATTTTCATTCATTTCCGAAATACTCATAACTGTATGTTGCTCCTTTAAAATGTTACACTTTTAGGAACATTCCAAGAAATTCGTGAAAAGAATATTTTATTCGTGAAGAAAATAATCAACATTCCTGGCTAAAGATGAAATGATTAAATCCCTTAAGTAAGTTAAATAGGTTATGTTTGTTATGATATTTATTACAGACATATAAACTGAAATACATAAAGATTCACCAGTAAAGCAAAAAAAAAACATATAAAATGGCATAGGGATTTATCCTGGGTAAAAAAAAAGAAATTTTATTTAGTCCGTCAGTCAAATAATAAAAAAATAAAACACATATTTTTAGCTTTATGATATTAATAAAAAATTACTTTAGATAAAACACATTAAAGTTGGGGAGTGGGGGATCGTTACGTCACAACTATATCAAACTACGTATAAAATCTAACAAGAAGTGACGTCATGCTACATTTTAACTCAATGTATCGCCGTAATCTTTGAAAAAAGACGTGTCCAATATTTTTTAAATAACTAACCTATATTACGGTAAAAAAAATGTAAGTCAACATCTCTATTACCCTGCTGATGTCTCCTGCGACCATATTTTTTAGAAATTGGCCCTAAAAATGTTTCATAATGGGGCGTGTTGTAACCAATGTTGTAACTGTTTGACCTATCATAAATGTTATCTGCTTGGATTGCTAACATGTGTTTTAAGTTTATCCCACCCTGTTTGATTTTGGCGCTGGAAACCTGCACCCTAATTGCGTAACATACTCTGAATCATTTTGAAACAAATTGCTAATCCCTTGCTTTAAATTTGAAAAATGTGTCTGCTCGACAACGTAATTAGCGCAATGAATGTTGTTGAACTGTCAAAACGAAACCAACTCCGATTGATAGTGTTTTACGCAATTAGGGTGCCGGTTTAATGGAAACCCATAGTAGTTGCCTTCATTAACACATTACCGATCTATGTATACTAGATGACGCATAATTTTCGCAGCCTGTACATGATGTCAGTCGAGAGGGTGGCGACTGCATCTAACTGCCGCTTCTAGTATTGCGACCAGTCGACCTTGATGAGATAATAATTATAGCTGACTATGCGCCACGGAATAGAAAATTCAGAAGAGTAAGTGTCGGAAAGGCAGATATGGACGAGACATATGATAGAACAGATAACACGGTTTAGGTCTATGACTGAACTTATTTATTTGGCAAACATATATGACGTACGGACATGTTTTGCATACCTGAAAATAACTAACTCTGCTTTGTTTTAAATAGGAGAAGGAAGGAGATTGAGGTCACATAGTCGTGTTTTACAGTAATATTAGTTCCGATTGAAAAATATAATAATATAATATATAATATGAATGAATCTTACTTAACCTCTAACTACTGAGGTGGATTTAATTTCACGTAAACACTGACGTGAGGCCTCAGAGTCCCGTATATATTGGATGACTTTTTTACCGTCCTGAAAAAAATAGGCTATAATAGGTGAACGGAGTAGAAGCCTATGGCATTTCTATTTTTTTTTTTTTCATAAAATAAAAAAAAAATTCGATATCAAATCATATGCAGGCTGCATATGATTTGAATTTTGATATTACTAAGCGATTTTTTTTTTTCTAAAATTCTGTTTCTATTGTTCTAAAATGAAAAGTTTACATCGAATTTGTAGTATTTATTGATGCTTAGATATTTTTTTCTGACTAAGCTATTAAAAAAAAAACTAGATATGCCATAGGCTTTATACTCCGTTCACCTAATATACCCTTTTTTTTTTCAAGACGGTAAAAAAGTCATCCGGTTTATGTGCTTTATTTAAAAATCTTTAGGTTTTTTTAGGGTTTCATGTTTAATAATTATCTTTAGTGGATATATTTAAATAAAATAAATAAAATAATTTAGTAAAATTTATTTATAAATATGTTCTTATTCTTATAGATTATTCTTATTCTTGAATCTTGAACTGTTTGGAATCCGTTAACTGCTGCAGCGATTTTGACCTTTATTCTTCGGAAGCTTCTTAGCTTCTTATCTTGGTTGTGGATATTCTGTTGGTCTGTTATTAGTAGGTACCTATCTACAATCTATCTGTGTCGATGCTACTTTCTATTAATTAAGAGCACTGGGTTTAAATCATAATGTGATTCTCGAAGTCAATGCAATAATTTCTGCGGATTGCTATACGCATGACAAAGGTATCAAGGTTTCATTTGATGTTGTGTACTTGAACCTTGTTAAAAATCATGATGCTACTAGTCACGCCAATATTATAAAGGCGAAAGTTTTTGTGTGTTTGTATGTTTGTTACTTCTTCACGTTCAACCGGCTGGACCGATTTGGATGAAATTTGGTATGTAGATAGCTTATATCCTGGATTAACACATAGACTATTTTTTATCCCGGTCTATGCGGGTGAAACTGCGTGGCGCAGCTAGTAAACAGTAAGTTTAGTCTGAATCTACTATGTGTATTTTTAGGTTCATGGTTGTCAGTAATGTAACAAAGTTATTTTCAACCGTCGTTCTATTAGCATCACCTTTATCATGCCCTTCATTTACCCTATTAATATATGCTGCTTCTTTATTTGGACAGAAAAAGAGAAAATCATTTGTTTTACTCACTCAATCTAAACCTGCATCACTTATTCCGAATAAAGACGAATCATCTCAAGTTAATTGTTCACAGCTGACTCAACTCAAACTAAAGTTAGCATCGTTAGGAAACAGCAAAAAATATTTGGCGCCTATATCCAATTAAAATCCACAAAACTTGCTGCGGCAGATTGAATATGTCACGCGAGCAGTAATTAAACAATTAGTAACGTCTGGATGCTCAATTTGTGAAATTTACGCATTTCTTTTTTCATGTTTACTTTGATATTATGATAGTTTTAGGTTGATGTCACTAGATGGCGTTACTCACTTTTGAGATTGTTTTATATAATGAGTTTTTTTTTTCAACTTAACGTAAATACCACCACACAATGCCTCCTAAAGAATCATCTGCTTCTTGACGTTTCGATGACAAATTATTTGTTTGGTAAAGTGATGTTTAGGCTTCGTCAGTGATGTGATCGAAAGTGATTTTTAGGTTTAGTCATCATCATCATCTACCTAACTTTTTTCCAACTATTTTGGGGTCGGCTTCCAATCAAACCGGATGATGCTGAATACCAGTATTTTACATGGAGCGACTGCCTATCTGACCTCCACAACCCAGTCACTGGATAATACGATACCCCTTGATAAGACTGCCTGACAGACTTTCGGGCGACCCGTAACGACTGCCAAAGATCCACGAATGGCAGCCGGGACCAACGGCTTAGCGTGCTTTCCGAGGCATGGAGGGGTCTTGGTATGTAAAGGTGGTCTCCCATCCAGTTTAGGCTCATCAGTATAACCCAATTCTAGTGCATTTCATACTTACCGGTCCTACGACAAAACTGTTTATTAGATAGTTGTTTAGATCAAACAACTGTTTTTGTGTATGGTGTTTGACGTGAGACACGCGTTGAATATGTATTTTATTTTTTTGTAATAAGACAGTTAGTGTTTATTTTAGACCAAGGGTAGACCAATTATGCATGCTTGGCATCAAGCTAATAGACCGAGTTCCAAACGTCGAGATCCGAAGACGTACGAAGGTCTTCGATATCGGAAAGCGTATTATGGAACTCAAATGGAGTTAGGCAGGACACCTGGCAAGGCGCAGTGATGACAGGTGGAGTAAGCCTGTGACAGACTGGCGTCCGAGGACTGGAAGACGAAGTTTCGGTCATCCGGCGCGGCGGCGAGATGGGCGGGCGACGTTTTTGCCATCGTGGGCAAAACCTGGATGAAGCTGGCATAGAAGCGTGGGGATTGGCACAAGAAAAGAGAAGCCTATGACCAGAAGGGGGTGAAGTCTGGCTGTGGATGATGATGATCATAGTTAAAAGATTAGACATCAAGCACCACTTAACTACATCTTAACCGATTTAAACTAAGTTTCCCAAAGGAATAGTAGTAAAGAATCAAAAAATTTGACACTATTTTCAAAGAATTCGAACGTATAATTCTACGTTTAGTACGTGACTTCAAGCAACGCTATACCGTTGCTCGTGCTAATAACATTTTGAATTCTATAGATCTGCTGAGTCTAACAACAGAGACTGTTTTTTAGGATTCCGTAGTCAATAAAGAACCCTTATAGTTTCGCTATGTCCGTCTGTCCGTCCGCACCTTAGCTCAGAGACTCTTA
The DNA here is from genome assembly GCA_946251885.1 of Cosmia pyralina. Taxonomy (NCBI): domain Eukaryota; kingdom Metazoa; phylum Arthropoda; class Insecta; order Lepidoptera; family Noctuidae; genus Cosmia; species Cosmia pyralina. Next base: position 24,535,478 of record OX276346.1, read on the forward strand.
GTACTAGAAAGCTATAATTTGGCATGGATATAAATATTCATAACGCCGACAAAGTGGTAAAATAAAATAATGAAAAAAAAATATTTAATAACGCTTCTGTACACGTAAAGTGGGGATGTTTTTTTTTCCTCGTCTACCCCATGGTGTGGGTTGTTGTTGGTGGGGGTTTTCAAAAATATTGCGGATTTGTGAAAGCAAGTTTTCGATTTAGGGGCCCGTTTCTGAAATATTAAGCTTTAAAGTGCAAATTTTTGTTAGAGTCAAGTGTCCCCCTTTTTTAGGGTTCCGTACCTCAAAAGGAAAAAACGGAACCCTTATAGGATCACTCGTGTGTCTGTCTGTCTGTCTGTCCGTCTGTCACAGCCAGTTTGCTCCGAATCTAATGGACCGATTAAGTTGAAATTTAGTACACATATGAATTTCTGTGACCCAAACATGGACGGGTAAAGTAAATAAATTAAAATTGAATATAGAGGTCACTTTTGGGGGGCAAATAAGAAAATTAAAAAAAAAAAAGTTTTGCAAACTACACCACGTGGCATATCAAATGAAAGGGCTTACTATGAGGGTCTCAAATATATATTTTTTTATACTTTTTAAATATATTGTTTTAAAGTTATTTAAGAAAATAGACGAAAATTGACCATTCCCCCCCCCCCCCTTATCTCTGAAACTACTGAGCCTAAAATTTTGAAAAAAATACAGAAAGTAGTTCATTACCTGAAGATTACAGGAAAACCTATAAGAAGTCTGTGGTCTTAAAATAACATGGTAAATCTATCAATATTGTGAGTACAAACTTACATTTACAGTTGGAATGTATGGGAGAACATGTTTTTCAACTACAATGTTAAGTTTGTTCTTAAGATAACTACGGAACCCTTCATTGTGCGTGGTCCGAAACGCATTTGGCCGGTTTTTTTTTTTGTGGATGGGAAATCATCAAATGACTTCTCCCGCTCTGGGCAGAGCGGGAGGGCGTGTCAGACTTTTACTGACTAAAACCCACCCGTGTTACTTCAGTTGCCCGTGCCAGGGTTACGGTATCTCTTTCGAACTACCCGCGACCCCGACGGTATCGGCCCTATTGGACCCCGTCACTGCTGACATCTCTTTGAGGCGCGCGTGGAACACAACGCGCCGTCGACCCGGGCCTGGTCCTTACCGGATGGCGAGCTGCCCATTACTCGTCGTCCGCAAGCCCGCGCCTACGGTGGCCGGGAATCGGCGAGCGATTCCCGCCGCCCAGAGCGTCTCCTGCGGCGGCTAGGGGCGCAAGGGCGCGGCTGTTGCCTCTCCCTCACGCGTTCTGCCTCCTCCTTCGCGAGCATTACTGCTTCGCAGAAGGAGGTGACGGCCTCCCATGCACGCTCGCTCCGCACCATGGCCTGGACCAGGTTTGGACGCGAGAGATCGCCGCCGCCGATCGCCTCCGTGAGAACACGGCGGTGCTGCGCCCGAGCCGGGCAGACCTCCACTGTATGCTCCACCGTGTCCTCCGGGCGATCCACACAACGGTGACACCCGGGCGTTTCCTCCCGCCTTATCCGAAACAGGAACCTCCCGAAACAACCGTGTCCAGTGAGGACCTACGTCAGGCAGAAGGTGAGGACGCCGTGGCGCCTCTCCAACCACTCCTCAAAGAGGGGACTTATCGCCGCAATTGTGGCGTGCCTAGCACTGGGTTGCGACAATCGCACTCTCCATGTCGCCATGAGATCTCGCCGGAGCTCTGTCCGCTGTACCGTGATTTATCGCGGCAGCGGAGTTACGCCCCGGCGTTTCGCCTCCTCGCGCCACTCCCACACGTGCGCGAGGACTTTTGCCTCCAGATCCCGTGGCGAAGTGTCCCCCTCCCTGCCAGCTAAACGGTTAGTTTTGGATACGTGAAAAATTCACGGTAGTGGTATAGTTAAAAGGAAAATATCACAGCTAAGTAGGCTTTTCAAGTTTACGAGTAATAGTCAAATATTCATGAAACAACAAAAAGCCCTCTTCTTAGTCCGCATTATTGTGCAACTACAACAACGACACGCACTTGGCCGCTTTTTTGTTGACCTTTTTGTCGTAGCTGGGTTTTAGCTTTTAGCTTTCTTTTTTTGCTAGATAAGTACTAGTTCTAAGACTAGGTAAGTTAGTACCGTAGGTACGGTAGCTTAAAGAATAGGCCTTTATAAATTCTTCAGTAGCTTTTACATCCTCATTTTCACAAAAAAAACTTAGTACTCGGACGTTTTAGGTTCATTTCTCTTTTTGTGCCAGTTGGCTAATGCCCACAGCACTGAGAGCTTTAGGGTTCCGTACCAAAATAAAAACGAAAACAATTCTGAGCGGGGGAAATGCTTTTTCGGGCTCCAGAAACAATAATTTGGAAAACGATCCTTTATTAAACAGGGAGTCCAGGATAGTCTGTAGTCATGGTCTTTTTAAGTGAGATTTTTGCTTCGAATACCACTCTGCAAACTGTTACATATCCGTATTTTGTTGTATTTGCAGTTGTAGGTACTTATGTAGGTATCGTTGTACGAGAAGATGCTGTTGTTCATCCTTGACCCATTTTTTTACACCACGCTGGTTACGCCATAACATAACGTGGAATAGAGATCCACTTTCAAGTCTGAAAGAAAAAAGCATTAATTTTCACCTCAAAATTTTATTGTATTCTACTACAAAATACACAAACAATACAAACTATTTCAAACAACAGCTACAAATCTGCCGTCCGAATATAGGACCAGCCTATTACCAGCACTAACTAACCCTAGGTGTGGCGAATCCCCACAAGTTGGAACGAATCATTTTTACAACCTCCCGGCGACAGGAACATACAGGATGTTTCTTGGAGGATAATAAAATTTCATTTCACGCTGCCCAGTAAATTCTGCTTTACGTGGTTTTAGGATGCTAGAACCTGGCGCTGTATGACGGTTTTAGTACCTAGATATATCTTTTGTACCTAAAAGTTTTTGAAAACTTTGTATGTAAATTGTGGGTTAGGAAATTTTGGATGCACGGAGTGGAGGAATGTGTTATTAGGAGTTAATTGCTTTGAGGAATAGATAAAAGGAATCTTTGTATGAAAATAGCAGTTTTTAGGGTTTCGTACCTCAAAAGGATAAAACGGAACCCTTATAGGATCACTCGTGTGTCTGTCTGTCTGTCTGTCCGTCTGTCACAGCCAATTTGCTCCGAAACTAATGGACCGATTAAGTTGAAATTTGGTACACATATGAATTTCTGTGACCCAAACACGGACAGGTAAAGTAAATAAATGAATTTTGAATATGGGGGTCACTTTTGGGGGGCAAATAAGAAAATTAAAAAAAAATTGCAAACTATACCGTGTTACATATCAAATGAAAGGACACTATGAGGGTCTCAAATATAAAATAAAAAAAATAAAAAAAATAATAAAAAATGTGTGATGTCACACCCTATAGTACTCGTATTTGTAAATTAATGTCCTCTCGCCCTGTATTGATTAGAATTATCATCGACAATCATCTGCCTATCCTTTTCCCGAGTATGTTGGGGTCGGCTTCCAGTCTAACCAGATGCAGCTGAATACCAGTATATTACATGTACAACCCAGTTACTGCGTAATACGATACCCCTCGGTAAGACTGGCTGTCAGACTTTGGGCTTCTGACGACCCGTAACGACTATCAAAGATCCACGAATGACAGCTGGGACCAACGGCTTAACGTGCTTTCCGAGGCACGGAGGGGCCTTGGTATGTAAAGATGGTCACTCATCCACGGACCAACCGCGGCAAGCGTAGCTTAACCTGATAGATCGACCCGGGCGGCTGTTATTACTTAGCCACAAGCCCGTCAATTATCATCGACAATATCAAAGCAAAGACTTTATGGCTATGTATAGGAATGAGTCTCTCCAATTAAGACGTAATAAGGACCAGTTTGACAATAATTATAACATGCTATCGGCAAGTAAACCGATCCCTATTTTAATGCAGACATTGAACTGCAGACAGAAGAGCACTTTTTAATGTTTTCCTTTCAAACTTACAAAGCGTGTAATTTATAAATTATTCGTTCCTACAAATTGGGAAGAGTTAGCTGGAAAGCAAGATCTGGCAATCAGCCAGGATACCACATGAAAGAGTAACTTGATTATCAAAATTATTCAGAGACTTCACGTTATCAAATGGTTGTTTTCTCTCGGGAAAACATTTCAATGTCAGCCTCGTATGCTTCAGGTAACACTTTTGATCAAAACTTCCAGAAAATTGAAACTTCAATAAGGTTGAAACTAGGGATGCCAATTCCGATACCAATAAACTTATAAAAATATCGGGGATACCGATACCGATGGCATACGCTTAATGAATTTAAATGAAGGTAAAATAAATAAAACACAATTTGGGTTATTTTTTCATAATTAATATTAAAATAATTACAGACTTAGAATGAGATTATTATTAATTCAAAAGAATTAAATTACATTAATAAGATTTTAAAACATTTTTAATAACAATTTTTTTTAGGAGCTCGTGGCTAAGTAATAAAAGCCACACGGGTCGATTCATCAGGTTAAGCTACGCTTGCCGGGGTTGGTCACTGGATGGGTGACCATCTTTACAAATTGAGACTCCTCCTTGCCTTGGAAAGTACGTGAAGCCGTTGGTCCCGGCGGCTGTCATTTGTGGATTTTTGACAGTCGTTACGGGTCGTCAGAAGCCCGAAAGTCTGACAACCAGTCTTACCAATACAATACGTAGGTACACATTACGCAGTAAATGAGTTGTGGAGGTCAGTTATGCAGTTGCTCCTAAAAAAATACTGGTATTCAGCTACTGGAAGCCGACCCTAACATAGCTTGAAAAAGGTTAGAGGCAGATTGATTAATTAATAAGATTTTTGTATATATTAAAAAACAAATAAGTATTCTCAAGTTTTGCGGAAATATGCGATTCCTGTCTGTTTTCTGAAGATCTGCGGTAGTTCTGTCTCTCAGATGCGACAGATTTCATTTGGAAAATAAAGCATTACTGTGGCACTTTTTTCAAGTTTGGGTATGACTTCATTGTTCGTGCCTCGTTTGCAACGAAATAGACGTATGCACGCACGTTTACATAACTATTTTGAAGCGCAAACTTTTAAAATTATCCTTGTACCGGCAATAAAAATATCACACATATTTCGCCGATATATCGGCATCGGTATCGGTATCGGATGCACCCATAGTTGAAAATTTCTAACTATCACATAGGTCTTGAAATTAAGAATTTACCTAAGATAGTAAAACAATTACGAGGTGGACCAAATGCTTCGACAAAATAAAAAACGTGTGCGGTCGGGGGACGCCCATCAGGAACTCAAACTCAAACTCAAAGCATTTATTTCAAATAAACCAATTACAGGCACTTTTGAATTGTCAATGGGTCGGTCAGTCAGAAAGATGAAGCTAGTTGCCCATTTCAAAGCGTAGTAGATCCCTATGGAGAAGAACGGGCAAGAAACTCCACGGACACTCTTTTAAATCATAATATTTTTACAAAATATTGGTTACATCGTTCAAGTTGAAAATATACATGTGAGAACAATGTAGAAAGACGTGCACGTTAAAAAGCGTCCGTAATAAAAAGATAATAACTAAAACAACTAAATTAAATATTAAAATTAAAAATAAGCCATGGCAGCTAAGAGACGACCAGTCCCAACTGACGGCGCCCGTTCACGAACATGACGCATGGATCAGCACCATTTAGCTCAACCATTTTGAAGGGAACTTAATGATCCAACACACACGCCACCATCAGCGAGACATTTGAGTGAGCATGACATACTCTCAACCGCCAGGGCACACTCAAGTCAGTGAAAGACGTACCCAGTAAAAGGTAGCTTAATAGTAGGTACATAGTGCTCACACGTGCTATGCAATTATATAATACTAAGAGATTGAATCTAAACAATGCAAAGAAAGTTTTCTCTCATCTTAATCTTCAGCAGGTCCAACAATATATCCGAATGCTAATCAATTAATTAATGCGTCCTTGTGGAGCAGGACAAGCATTCAGCCAAGCATTTTTGTCAGCGATGTAATCCCCCAACTTATAATATGCCTGGCTGCATAGTGTGCGTTTTATACAAGATTTAAATTTCCTTTCATTCAGCTGGAGTATGTGGGGAGGTATTTTATTATAACATTTTAAACAGTATCCCATGAAGGATGAGTCTACTTTAGCCAGTCTGAAACCTGGTTGAACTAATTGGTCCCTATTTCTAGTCCTATAATTGTGTCCTTCACCTCTTTTACCGAAAAGATTTAGATTTTTCCTTACTTACATGATGTTTTCGTAGATATATTGACAAGGTACCGTCATGATGTTAATATCTTTAAACAGTTCCCTTAGAGAATCGCGCCTGCGGAGGCCATATATTGCTCTGATGGCTCTTTTCTGCAGAATAAAAATAGACTCTATGTCTGAACGAAATTCCTTCTCACGTATGATTTAAAACAAATCGCAGCCGCTGTCTTGGATTTAAATTTTGACCTCAGTCGGCTTTAGCACCCTGGGAAACCATGAAAACATCACTCATGATAAAAAAATTAAAATTTGCATTTGGATTTTCATTTGGACCATACTCAGTCTCTCTCTCTGTCTCTTTCTTTTTTTGTCTCTTTTTTCTTACAATCTGTCACTATGTATTAGGACATTAAGAAATTTTTATGACCTGTTAGGTGTCTTGTTTGGTATGCGTCTATGATACATCCTATTACTTTTAAAGCATAAAGCTAAGTTTGTTCGATGAGATCTTGTGGATTTTTTGTTTTAGCCTTCCTAGCGGGTTCCTTTTTATCCATGAGCTGAATTGAGGTGGTTTGCCAAGATGTTTGGGTGGCGAGTAATTCTTTATTTAAATGGCTTGATATAACTTTTTATTTCTTCCTTGACTGTCAGTATTTTCAAATCATGGTGTAATGCTTCATTTGGTACAAACCATGGGGCGTTTGTGATTGTTCTTAGAAGCTTGTTCTGAAATCGCTGCTTGATCTCTATGCTAGAGTGTGATGCTGGTCCCCATAGCTGAATGCCATATAGGCTTAAATTATAGCCTTTATATGAGAGGATTTTATTTTCCAGGTGTTATTGTGACTTTCGATCAATTATCCAGTAGAACTCTCGTAGTGTTAGTCCAAGTTGCTTCCATTTCGTAAAAATGTGTTTTGTCCAAGTAAGACGTCTGTCGAGGACCAAGAACTAAGATATTTGACATATTCAGCTTGAGGTACTTGTATTCCATTTAACTTTACTGGTGGGCAGGTATCCTTTCTCTTAGTGAATGTGACATTTACCAACTTGGTCTTGTTGGCTTTTATCCTCCACTTTTTGAGCCAGAGGGCTATGTCGTCCAAACAGGTCTGAGGTCTATTATTATATTATCATTGATTGATTCATTATATTATTATTATTATTGAGGTCTATTGTTCTATTATTATTTTTATTTTTTACATTACAAAAAAGTAAAAACCGACTTCAAAACGAAAAACTAATAAAATAACTTTCTTAAATAACTTAACAGCTTCTGAAGTCGGTGTCAAGCTAAGTGCATTGAAGAATTGAAGACACCGACTTCAGAAGCTGTTAAGTTAGTTATGAAAGTTATTTTATTCGTTTTTGGTTTTGAAGTCGGTTTTTATTTTTTTTTAAAGTTAACTTATTTTCCATTTTTTTGTTAAATATACAATTACATAAGTTGGTAAGCCAAAGTCGAACGAAAAGAAGAATTATCAAAATCCGCTTAGAAATACAGTGCATTTATGCATATAACTTTGTACATAAGTATAATTGCATAATTTATTATATACTAAACCCTTCCTGAAAGTATGTAGATCACGTTAGTGAAATAATCATCAAAATTAGTTAGTTTTTGAGAAAATCGCGGACAAACAAACATACATACATACATACGGGTCGAATACAGGAGCTTCTTTTTTGAAGTCGGTTAATAATAAATAAAATCAGAAAAAAAAAAACATTAAGGTATACCTACAATAGAAAGAGACAGGGAGAGAAAGAAAGTCGCATAACGCGTTTTCGTTACCTACGTGATGATTTCAACTAGTTTACTCCTACCGCAAGCCCAAAAACTTTCATATACCGCCGATTAATAGTCGCCCATTAAGTAGCAAAGACGAAAGGAAACTTTGCGACATTTCCCCCTCAAACATAGTGGTAGGAACAAATTGCCAGCGCACAATAGTTTCGACCAGCACGCACCATTACTGCCTACCCCACAATGCTGTGTCGGCGTCACAATGGAACTATTGAAAAGTCAGAACAATAGTTAGGCAGTGTTTACATTCGGATTTTTCGACAGCGACAGCTTGCGATCGAGGAACCAGAATCAGTGTGTACCCGGACTAGTTTTGTGTCGCAGCTTTATTTGCAAAATTTTTTTTTTGCATAATTTGTTTAGTTAAGTACGTACACTAATCATTTAAAAAATAGAAGAGTACAAAGGGTATTTTCTTTTGAAAAATAATTTTTATTTATTTTTACGTAAAATATTATAAAAGTATAGTTTTAAAAGCGATTTAAATTTGTAAGTATACTTAATTTTACTTCTCTAATATTTTTATTAACCGACTTCAAAAAGGAGGAGGTACTCAATTCGTCGGAACCTTTTTTTTTTTTATTTTTTTTTTATGTATGTTCCCCGATTACTCGAAGATGGCTGGACCGATTTAGATTGTTTTTATTTTATTCGAGAGGGTATACATCACAGTTGGTCCCATATAAAATTGATTAACTTTGCTTCGGTAGTTTTTGAGTTAGCTTCAATAATACGTATTTTTTCCTCACTTTTATATGGATGATGTTCTAGTTTGTTTTGCAGGTAGTGGTATTACAATTTGTGTGGGGTAGGTACACAACTAAACAGTGAAAAATAAGAACTTTTTTACAAAAAATACAACCGACTTCCAAAAACAACACTACAAAGTGAAAAATAACTTTAATTTCGGAAGTCGGTGGCAAAAAACGAAAATACATTTAACTAGACACCGACTTCTGAAATTAAAGTTATTTTTCACTTTGTAGTGTTGTTTTTGGAAGTCGGTTGTATTTTTTTGTAAAAAAGTTTTTATTTTTTTAACAAACAGTAAATAACATAATTAACATAATTTAAAAGCTCAGTCTTAAAATAAGCACAGTTGATGAATTTATTGCGATGTTTTCTATTTTTCTTTTCTAAAATAAAGAAAGGATATACTCGTAAAGTGCGTTTTTTAATGTCGGAGACTAAATTGACAAGGTATGCAAATGTCAAACTGGCTTACATTACATTATCATAAAGGTTATATTAACATTTTCCCTGGTCAATTTAGTCTCCGAAATTAAAAAAAACAGACCATAATGTAGACAGAAAAAAAAATGCGCTACTTAAAACTTTTACAAGAATAACAATATCGGAAAACCGTTCGGAAGGCAAATATCTGAATAATAAAAGTGGCACGGAAGCTTTCCTTGGAATAAGTAAAAGGTGCAATTTTATCATTGGCATTTTTTACTATCACAAAATGAAACCTGCTTTGTAAAAAGACAAGTAAATACTTACACTCCTACCAACTTATCTGTGAAATGGCGAAAATTGGAACTACGGCCGTCATGTTATTTTAATATTTTTATAGGTATAGGTATCATTGTTTTTAATTTGTAAAAACTGTATTTCTTATTAAACGATTATGTCTAATGTGAAATTTCCTTCTTGAAAACTTACTCAATTTTGGGCACCTTAAATTAATTAGCAACACTGAATCGACGGTGCCGTCCTCTTTCAGTTCACAGATAAGTTGGTAGGACTGTACAGCAAAGTTATTTTATACGTACCTACTTTGTAAAGAATTTATGAACATAATAATTTATTTTCTAGTAAGATAATATTTCTTATAAACAGGGTCAAACTTAATTAGCTAGTGGAACTCCGCAGACGTGATGGATATCTATAGGGATGATGATAGGGGTGATGGGTATGGGTCGTGGTGGGTCAGTCTTAAAACAATAATAGTTGATTTTAGGATGTAGTGTAAAATTCACCTATACTACAAAGCGTTCATAGTTTCAAGGAACACCCCTTAAGAATGACATTGTACAGTACCTAAAACTACTGCAGTTGCAGCAGCTACTCGACAGCCCCACACAACACCTCACGAGTTTGAGTTCAAATATAGACATTTTACAATGCCCTAAAAGCTTGCGCGTCTCAAAAAAGATTTGGGCGTTTGGCAGGTGTTGAGAGGACGGTGTTGAGTGTACTCCATCGGATGCCCTCTTACCGACTGGCTCCGATAACTAGGCACTTTTCGTGTAGGTACTAAGTACCTACTAGCGAATTATTATTTTTTTTTCTATAGGATTGTGGATTTTTAGTTTCGTGTTTTCGGGGTAGAAATTATTAAAAAAAAAACTTGTTATCAAAAAAAAAAAAAAACAACCGGTTTGTAAACAACAGTGATAGCATGTTTTATAACATCATCAACGTACACAAAGTGGATTAAATATGTTGAAGCTAACTCAAAAACTACTGAACCAAACTTAATAAAATTCATATGCGAGCTTTATCTACCAAATAAAAAATGAATTTTCAAAATCGGTCCATAATTTGATAAAAATATCGATGAACTTTCAGAATGAAATTAGAATCTCCTCCTCTTTCGAAATTGGTTAAAAAGAGATGATGTATTAAAAGAATTTGAATTGAATTTTTAGTAAAATGATTATTAAGTTTCAACAAAATCCCCTCCATATCTTTGCTCTCTGCTTTTAGTACCTATCTAAAACAATACTAAGTGCAAAAATTATCTCCAACATTTTTAGAAGAACAACATAAATATTCTAAATTTCTCACCAATGTATTCACGACTCGATTTTTTCCAACATGTAAGCCAAAACTAATTTACGCACGCGACCGAGTTAACACGTCAATCATCAAGTGGGGTGCGTAGTACCCGCCCGGTGCTTTTGGTAATAAAAACTCTTCCTACCCTCACGGCAAACAAAGAAACTTAAATTGGATCCCACTTATTGTTGTACAAATCGAACTTTGAATTTTTTATTAGTTCTACTCTACTAACTGTGAAGGGCTCAAGAGACTTACTGAATATTAGTTCTTTTATTACAACGAAATTTGACTCGTGTTTGTGTTATTCACAAAGGGTTTAATTGAATTGAATTAGAATTTATATTGGATTTTGTATCAGTAGGACTTCGACACATGAGTTTATATTAAAAGAATGTTAAAATGGTTCATCTTATCAAAAAAATATTCGCTTACACAGTCCTACAAGTTTGCCACCGGAATTTTAAACATGGAAAAAACTTTTTGTTTTTATTATCCCTAAATTGAAACAGAGTATGGTGCCTTAGTATTAACATTCGGCTCCCCGAGGCCCTAGTTAACGAGTCGCACTACCACGCTCCACAACACTTGCCAAAAAGCAGACGAGTGACAAAGACAGCACGATATTTCCTTACATAAATAAATATTGCCATCTCACTTACACAGTGGGACAGGAATTAAGGTAACAGCTACATTCGCTCGTTAGGCCACATTTGCTCCAAGAGCCGTATTTTATGTTTTTCCTCTCGTACTGAATTTCAGAACATACATATTTAAATGCTTCGTGATTCTCGTACGGAGTACATTTTTATTTGGACTAGAGGAATGTTCATTAGTAACCTGAGCGTGGTTTTGTTTCTCTATAACAGTTATTTGTGGGTTTTAATCTTCAAAGTGCCTTATCTTACATGTGGGAGATTTGTGAATAATAAAAACCCAATGGAAACCATTCATATTGTCCCTATTGTTCTTTCATCTACTGGTGTAATACCAAAATCTCTCACTCAAAGCCTTAACACCCTACAGATGCCTACTCACACACTTTACATGCTCCAAAAAGCCACCATCATTAACACATGTCGCATCACCCGAAAGTTCCTGACTTCTTCATCACTGTCATCCATCTTTTCTATCTAAATTTCACGTTGCATACTTGGTCCCGACTCGTGTGTAAGGTTTCTTAAATGAGAAAAAACTAAAGAACCGAAAATAATAATATTAATAATAAAGGTTTATTCACAAGAAAAAAATACAGAAACACAATAACATTACACTTCAATGAATGGGGTGTGCAGAATGATTTGGTGCAAACTAAAAGTATTTAAAAACTATAAAGTTTTGAAGGGTTAACTCACTCATTGTGTGTCGTTTTGTGTGTCCAAGCCACTTCATTTTATCCATTCCGTTAATTAATAATACTCGTACTAGAGGAAATTCAAAAAAATATTTTCACTGAAAGACTACAAATTATCCCCTAAATTCCTTGCCTACTTAATAATATAATCAAATACAGACATGAAGTTTTAAGCCACACAATATTGCAATGTTACTATAATATGGTTCCCTATTTTGGAAATCATTATTTGAAACGGAATATTATAGTATGATGGAGGCAATACCATTTATTTGAATTCAATACAGTTTACATCCACAATTATTTGCCCTCGATAAATTAAACCAAATAACAATAAAAGTAAACCAGATATTATACAGGGTGTAAGTGTAAACAGTGGCAATATTTTAAGGGGTCATTGTACTCATCATTATGAACAACTTTTACTATGGGACCAAACCTAAAATCGCGAATAAAATCAGCTGTTCAGTACATTTATGTTCGCATAATTCGTCAAAATGTAGGGAACAGCTGATTTTTTTTCGCGATTTCAGGTTTGGTCCCGTATATACTAGTTGTTCATAATGATTAGTACAATGACCCCTTAAAAATTGCCACTGTTTACACTTACATCCTGTATAGGGTCAAATTACATTAGCTAGCGAAACTCCGCAGACGTGATATGTACTGAAATCTCAATCTGCCTAGCCTTTTCCCAACTATGTTGGGGTCGGCTTCCAGTCTAACCGGATGCAGCTGAATACCAGTATTTTACATGGAGCGACTACCTATCTGACCTCCACAACCCAGTAATTGGGTAATACGATACCCCTTGGTAAGACTGGTTGTCAGACTTTCGGGCTTCTGACGACCCGTAACGACTGTCAAAGATCCACGAATGACAGCCGGGACCAATGGCTTAACGTGCTTTCACGGACCAACCCGTGCAAGCGTAGCTTAACCTGATGGATCGACCCGTGCGGCTGTTATTACTTAGCCACAAGCTCCTCATGTGTATATCTAAACATGATAAAACAAAAAAGAAACTAATGATGATGTTTTTTTTTGGGGTCTTTAACCAATCATGTAGAGTCTACTGATTGGTTTTTTATGTAAACTTCACATACGTGATGATAGGTCTGGCAAAAAAACTCATCAAATCTTTTTTATTTTGTCGTGTTTAGATACCTATAGATACGGAGTTTGCCGTTTGCAGTTTCACGTATGCGGAGTTTCGCTTGCTAATTTAATTCGACCCTGTATTTTCCGAAGTCCCGCAAATCGCAACATAATGTTGAACATGAGATTTTTACCTCTTTGTATTTTCCTACACGCTGGAGCTAAATTCAAAAATTTGCCGACCTCTGCATACCATCTGTCGCATGTATGCAATTTTAAATAGCCATTGTGTGAACTATGTTTTATCGAGTTATATTTGATAGAGAATTTTATTTTCAGCTCTGCCGGCGGAAAAAATGTTTTATTATTCCTGAAAATTTTTGCAATGTAATATTAAAATTTATGTTAACAGCTTTTACGGATACGAAAGTGTCGGGAAATTTTCATTAAATATATGAACGTAGATCTAGAAATAAAAATAGTTGTGTTTAAAAAATAAATATAATATCAACAGAATCGTGGCTACTGAAACCCTAAACAAACTATTCTTTACCTCCATTTTGCACCTTGAGAAGACGTAATAAAGCTCACATTTACTTAAATGAATAGTCACGTATTTCCACGCTAGCAGACTACGTTTTTGCTCGTCGACTGTCATGTTGTTTTCAAAATAATTCACGCAGAAAATTCCTAAAAAGACATCTCTGGAGAAATACGCGCTACGTTTCTAGAAGTTACATAGATACTTACATAGTAAGAAATGGGGATCCTCATTTTTTCAAGTTTCCTGGTAAAGGTTTTTCTGTATGCCAGCGTTCACTTACTAAGATTGAGTTCAGGACTCGTCATAACGCTCTTAAGGTATTAGTTTCTTCAAGCAAAAGCACTGACGTAATAAAATTGCTAGTAATGGTGCCTTAGATCTTGTTTTAGCTTTAAAATGATTTTAATGTTATTACAGACGATTTAAATTAGTTTCTAAATGGATTTTAAATTAGTTTTCATAATGGGACTTGCAGTATGAAGTTATGCTTCCCGTAAAAGATTTAAAGGGACGTAAAGATCGAATAAAGGATCTGTTCACGCGATTTAAAACTTATGCATCCATCAATTTGATATTCGTACAGGGAAGAACATAATTTGTTATTGTTGTCTTTTTATCTTAAGTTTGTCCTGTTCAACGACCATGGGTGGGCTATATGGTCGTTGGTCCTGTTAGTGGCTGTTTGTATAAGCGTCGCAGCCAACTAGCTTTTAGCCGTTTAGTTAACAGTCTAGCCCTTTCAAGTGCAGTTTTATACTAATTTATAAACTCAAAACCCCCAGGGGGAGGGGGGAGGGGGGTTCGTTGCGAACCCCATAGGTTCACAACTACGTAGGATGATTTTTTTCCATCGGATGATGTTTATTTACGTTTATATATATAATATATAAGCTTATATACCTATTATGTAAAGGGGTTTTTCCTTATGCACACATGGGGTGCAGTAAGCCTTTGAGGAGCTAAACTAAACGGCGCCGTCCAACTAGCGGCTTGAATGATATTCAGGTAAGGTGGGTACTGTGACCAACCATGCGCGAGCTGAGCGGTGCCACGGCAGCGGCCAGCGAGTACTACTTCCAATGGCTAGGCTGTTAACGAAACGGCTATTTTTATTATGCTAGTTGGCTGCGAGTCTGCGACATACTTATGCATGACGATTCATCATTTAGATAAGCAATACCTACTATATAAGTTTTTGGTAAAATTCTAACTTATATTATAAATGCGTCCTAACTAATATTACGAGTATATATGTGAAAGTGAGTTGGCTTGTTGGTTTGTTACGCTTTCACGCTAAAACGGCCGAAAGTATTGGGATAGGGACACAGGTAGATCATGACCTGGAATAGAACATAGGATACTTTTTACCCGACTGTGGCGAAGCCCAAAAGGAGGGTTATGTGTTTGACTTGTATTGATGTAAGTATGTATGTGTGTCCGTTTCTTTGTTCCCTCGTAACTCCTAAACGAATGAACGGATTTGGATAAATTAAACGTCTTTAGATTTTTCTTGGTAGCGCGAGTGTCACTGGCTACATTAAAATAAAAAACGAAGTAAAATGGTGGATTCGGGATGCCATATTGTGGAGTTAGAATTTTTTTTTCTTCTAATACCATCGAGTGGGATATCAAAATGAAGGGTTTCAAAAGGTGATTACAAAAATATATGCAACTTACATGGTTAAAAGTAATTCAAAGTGACAAATCGTAAAAAAAAACACAATTTCTCTCACGACTAAAACTCCTTGCAAGAACTAAATCATCTACGAAATCTTTCACATTTGTAAACAAAAAAGCTGGAAATAAAAAAAAGTAATTAAAAAAACTAAAAAACCCGACCGCGGTAAAAAACTGAAAAGTTAAAAACTAGCCCATTTTAAATTAAATAAAGGTTGGAAGCAGGCGGGACCCATTCCATTTTTATATTTTCTAACTCAAATGGGTTCCGGCCTGCTTCCAACTTTATTTTTTTTTTAACTTTTCAGTTTTTTACCGCAGGTTTTTTAGTTTTTTTAATTACTTTTTTTATTATCCCGGTAGTTCGTTCCCGTAGGATAATTTCCGATATGCACGCGGGCGAAGACGCTGGCGAAAGCTAATAATAAAATAAACGCATAATTTTCTGAATCAACACACAATTTTGATACTTACACCTTGATTCTCTTCCTCATTGGTAACATCTAAAGATTGTAACCATTCAGTCATTCGTTCAGTGAAAGGTAAAGTTTTCATTACGAACATCTAACGTCAGTCAATTCCATTTCAACTGTGGATCAATCGGCGCAAGACCTTGCGTCGGCGCATCTTGTAAACAAACGGATCGCCCCCTGTGTTTATATAGTCTACTCTATCAAGGTGTAAGCATAACATTTGAGTCAATGAACCACAGGTTACTTTGTAAATGCCGCTTTGTGTAAACAAATGTAAAAACAGTCGTTGTTTATTATTATATTTAGACATTTTAAAACTTATTTTTCTTGTAACCCTTTGAAAGGTATATTGCTTTTCTTGCTACGTTGTTTTGTTTTTGTTTTGGGACGTGATAACGTAAAAGCTGGAAATTAGAGGTACCTAATGGAACTGGAATTTTCTGTAGGACAAAATTATATTATTTTATGGGTGCTAATTAATGCTGCTTCTTTAAAATGTCATTCTCGTCTTCAAATAGTAATTTAGTTGTCTAATGAATTAATAGGTCAGTGACGAACTTTTAGCGTCTCTTAAATGCATTTCAAGCGACCGTATATTTTAAAACAAGCTACTTGATATGACGCAGCATGGTGATAATTCTTAAGCAACTAAATTTGTGATATGTCTACGCATTGCCAGTTTCTAATAAGTGTATCAACTGCATCTATAAAATAATTTCAACGTACCTACTCTAATTTCATATAGAGTGACCTATATGTTTAAACGTTAGCATAAGTAAGTTGGTAATTTGGTAGTTGGTAATTATTTTATTTACTCCACATACAACAACAAGAAACTGTGTTATTTATTGTTAGTAATTAATTTAATTTATCAATTTAAGCACAAAACACCAAACACGTCTTCACGTCTTAATTTGTAATATGCTAATTGTGCCATTAAACAATTTAAATTTGAATTTGAATTGATGAGTGAATCTACTATAATTGAACATAAAATTACCTTATTATTGTCATAAAATACTGGTAAATGAAAGCTCAGAAAGAAAATCTATTTATAATGTTACCATAAGTAATTGATGACTCTTGACTATTATACCTACCCAATTGAACATAAAAAAAGTATTGTCATCAAACACAAACATCTGCAACTCTGCGTTTGTTTATATTTGGACATGTCACAGGTTTACGACAAAATCAGGTTTTTGATCAAAAACCTAGGCTTTTGATCAAGTACCGGTCGACGGAGTCCCGTGCGGGGCTCCTATTTCTGTCTGCTGAGTTTAAAGGAACCTAACCTAACCAAACCTCGGGATGCCCCTGACGTAGACCGTCTTCTTCCAGTTTTTAGCGGTAGCGAGCGGGCCCGCTCTTAATTTTGTTCTTTACTTTGGCATTAGGAGCTCGTGGCTAAGTAATAACAGCCGTACGGGTCGATCCATCAGGTTAAGCTGCGCTTGCCGGGGTTGTCCGTGGATGGGTGACCATCTTTACATACCAAGACTCCTCCATGCCTCGGAAAGCACGTTGAGCCGTTGGTCACGGCTGTCATTCGTGGATCTTTGATAGTCGTTACGGGTCGTCAGAAGCCCGAAATTCTGACAACTAGTCTTACCAAGGGGTATCGTATTACCCAATTACTGGGTTGTGGAGGTCAGATAGGCAGTCGCTCCATGTAAAATACTGGTATTCAGCTGCATCCGGTTAGACTAAAAGCCGACCCCAATATAGTTGGGAAAAGGCTAGGCAGATTGATTGACATTGGCATTAGAAGGGTTAAATATTATGTATAAGTACACTTACGAGGCAATGACTGAACTCATAACTGATAAACAAGCATGTCATGTGCGTCTACATAATTAATTCTTTCTGTTTATGGTTAAGTCTAGATAAAACGAAAACTGTCTTAGATCAATCTGCCCAGCCTTTTCACAACTATGTTGGGGTCGGCTTCCAGTCTAACCGGATCCAGCTGAATACGAGTATTTTATATGGGGCAACTACCTCTCACCTCCACAACCCAGTTACTCGTAATTCCATACCGCTTGGTAAGGCTGGTTGTCAGACTTTCGGGCTTCTGCGACGACCCGTAACGACTGTCAAAGATCCACGAATGACAGCCGGGACCAATGGCTTGACGTAACTTCCGAGGCACGGAGGAGTCTCGGTATGTAAAGATGTTCACCCATCCATGGACCAACCCTGGCAAGCGTAGCTTAACCTGATGGATCGACCAATGCGGCTGATATTACTTAGCCACGAGTCAATAAAACTGTCTTATGTATGTCATAATCACATATATATCACTTTTACCTATTTATTAATTATTACTTCCCTACCAAGTTGCGCCACCCAGTTCTCTGCCTTCCACATCCAGTTAAGGAGGATGCGCTAAGGTAGCCCGCGAAATTCAAATTTTCTTACGTTTTTTGCAATTTGCAGGTCAGTGTCAGGTTGTATGTTGATTAAAATATGATTCGCGGCCGCAACTAACAATGGCTTTACAGAATTATAATCATTAGAATCAGCAATACAACTCCATAAGTTAGGATTGACCTCAAACCTCATGATTTCATGAAATCGCTAGATTTGAGGTCAATTCTAACTTATGGACTTGTATTGCTGATTCTAATGATTATAATACTGTAAAGCCATATTAGTTACGGCTGCGAATCATATTACAGTCGTCAACATACAAGCTGACACTGACCTGCAAATTGCAAAAAACGTAAGAAAAATTGAATTTCGCGAGCTACCTTAGCGCATTCCCATGAAACGCCAATATCGGGCACAGAATATATCGTCACCTCCACGGCAAACGAACGAAACTGCAGTTTTTGTAAATTTGACATTTCTATAAAAAACTACACCTTATGTTGTACTACATAAGGTGTAAAATTTTCAAATTTCTGTCTCTAACGGTTATAGAAATCCAATAGTACGAATCTCCATTTTTTTGTTGATACGCCAAAATGAAACTTACGAAATTGATATCAGTTGTTTTGGCGTAGTCGAATATATGAAGTCCAAGAAAAATGCACCACAGTCAACCTACGTATCTGCCATATTCGTGAATTTACATCGTAGCACACTTTAGTAAATCGATTTAGCAACTCACAGCAAACATACGAATATGAAAGATTCGTAAGTTCACATTGGTAGAATATATTCTTTCTAAAGAAGGAGTTCTTTTAGCTGATAGAAGAGGCAAAAAACCTCCATCTAATAAACTTTCTATTGAGAGACTTGATCGAATTAAAAAAACATATTTTTTCGTTTCCTACAATGGAGTCGGCATTATTGCAGAAAGAATTCCGAGTTCAGCTATCTAGATTCTGGACTGAATGTGACCATAATGTATTCATTATACAAGAAAAAATGTGAAGACGAAGGTGCAATCCCAGCAGGAATAGAGACTTACCGGAAAGTCTTCAGGTCCTATAAATTAAGATTTCATGTGCCGAAAAAGGATCGCTGCAAAAAGTGCGTCGCTTACAAGGAATTAAAAACACATGACCCGAGCAGCCCTGAAGAGGAAAATCATTCAAACCATCTTAAGCGACGCGACGATGCTTACCTGCGTCGAGGCGCTGACAAAGCAGCAGCAAAGACTGTTCCGAAGACTTTGCAATTTAATTTTGACCTAGAAGCCGTCCTCCAAACTCCTAAAGCTGCATCTGGACCATTATTTTACGTTCGAAAATTAGCTGTATACAATTTGACCTTTTATAAATTTGGCGATCAAGACGTAGACTGTTTTACATGGGACGAAACGGAAGGTAAACGGGGAAGTGCTGAAATTGCAACCTGTGTTTACAAATATATTTGTAGTCACAAACAAGGCATAACACATGTGAGAATGATGTCAGACAATTGTGGCGGCCAGCAAAAAAATTATAGTTTTTGCTGCATGTTGCTGCACTTGGTGACAAATCATTCCACAGTAAACATAATTGATCATGTTTTCTATGAGTCTGGACATAGTCACATGGAATGTGATTCTATTCACTCCAAAATAGAACAGAAATGTAAAAATATAGCAATTTACACTCCGGACGGGTGGATTCAAGTGATGAGAATAGCCAGAACAAATCCCCGTCCATTTAATGTGAAAGTCTTAGTTCATGACGATTTTTTGGATTTCAATCCCAATCATTGTCAGTTTGCGGAAGAAATTTCGAAAAAACAAAGTTCGAAAAAAAAAAGAACAAGAAGACAATGGAGAACTAGACGAGACAAGACCAAAAGTGAAGATAAATTTCCAAGATGCTGTGTGGATTCAATACCGTAAAGACAACCCGAAATCAATCTTTATTAAAACTGACTACCTACAATGACGAGACCTTTAAAGAATTTAAAATAAAATCAAAAAGAGGAAAGATAATATTTATGCTGAAAGAATACCGATTTCCAAAGCAAAAAACAGAGATTTATTAAAACCAAACCAGATACCAAAATATTACCATTCTTTTTATGAAAACCTACCCGATTCGGAAGCAATTCAAGATCGCTTGCCTGAACCAGATGCTGAAGACGAAGAGGAACTATAGGTTACAATTACAATTTTCAAGTACTTCCATTTCCTCTTTTCTGCTTTTTTTCTTAAATAAATACATTTATTTGAATACGTATTTTATTATTTTATTTTGTGTTCCTACTCCAAACATAATTTTGTGATTTCACTTGAATTATTTGTAAAACATTTTTATTTAGGAACTTATTTTCCTTTAAAAGACTTGATAATATCTCTTAGTAAAGTAACGAAAGTGCCATTTTCGTTAGTTTACCAAAGTATATATTTGATACTTTTCTTATGTAACTTACGAAATTGCCACTTCCGTAAGTTTGCTACAGTGTAATATAATACCTATGAACTCTCATGTATGAAGGTGAAAAGTAACGAATGTGCATTTATTTGTTATTTTTGTTATATAAAAATAATACATTCATGGTATATAAAAGCAGAGGAATTTTGAAAATCAAATGTATCGCAGAGTTTCTTACATCTGTCTCTTGAAAAAAGTTATTGTCAATTTAATGTTTCAAAACGTTCCCCTGTAAAATGTGTTTTTTTCAGTTTCGTAAGTTTACCATAAAGGTGACGATATATGAAACGTATTGAGCCACCAAAACAAACAAACAATTGAACAACCCAAAAGATTTTTCTACGCAAATATTGTTCTTAAAACAAAATAAAAGTAAACAAACATCGTTTTTGCGAACACACATAGAAATTCCTCTTTACGCTGATTTTTAAACAAACACTGAACAAAATGGCCGGCTTATTGACGTGCCTAAGCAAATAGAGGGGGATTTATTTGCTAGCAATAATATGAATATTATTATGTACTAACTGCTTCATGTTACAAATAGGGTGTATTATTAGGACCTGCTTTGTCGATTGATTGCGTACGTCCAGAATTGTTAGTACCTACTCACCAACTTTATACATAGTTGATTCTAAGGTATTTGGTGTACTAGCGACCCGGCCCGGCTTCGCACGATTTTTACGACTTGACAATACATAAAGGTTTCTATATCTTCTATCTATCTATATAAATAAAAAACTTTTTTACAAAAAAATACAACCGACTTCCAAAAACAACACTACAAAGTGAAAAATAACTTTAATTTCGGAAGTCGGTGTCTAGTTGTATTTTCGTTTTTGCCACCGACTTCCGAAATTAAAGTTATTTTTCACTTTGTAGTGTTGTTTTTGGAAGTCGGTTGTATTTTTTTGTAAAAAAGTTTTTATTTCTCGCTTTTTAGTGGGTCTGTTTATAATTTGTATAAGTTACAATAGTCTAATGTCAATTGCTCATCACATGTTACAAAATATTGCTTTTCCCGATGCTGGGACGTTAATTGTTGAGGAGTTCTGCTGGTAAGAACCAGGAGAACTCCTCAACAACTACCCACCACACGCATTGTGTGACGAGCGGAAATTGCTTAGCAACCATATTAAAGTAATCGAATCGCAACCCGTGAAATATTTATCATTGAGTAGTTCCCGTAGCCATCTGTGGTCTTCATCATCAGTTCCACTTCACCAAGTGGTGCTTTCCGAGAGCAAATGCACGAGCTACTATAAAAAATACCCAAATCGCTATAGGTGTGCCTATAATATTTGAAGAGTTCCTTCGATTTCTCCAGGATCCCATCATCAGAACTGGATTTTGACAAAAATGGGACCATTTGGAAAGTATACCCTTTCCAACAAAAAAATATTTTTTTAAATCGGTAGGCAAGCGACGGAGTTATGTGCGAACAAACATAAAAAAAAAATACAAACATCCGAATTGAGAACCTCCTACTTTTTTAGAAGTCGGTTAAAAAGAGAAGTCCTGTCTGACTGTCAGACTCATCAACGGCCAGCCCTTGGACCTAGAAAGCTGAAATTTTGCATAGAGGTTCCCTTTATAATGTAAATAAGGAATAAGGAAGGAATTCCCGGTAGTACGTTCCCGTGGGATATTTTTCAACATCCACGCGGGCGAAGCCGCATGGGAAATGCTAGTTATGTATGTATTATACATGTAACAATGTTCTTTATAATGTATTATACATAAAAACCTTCCGATATAAATTCTCGGAATGATAGTGAACACCGCATGCGGCCACATAGACAGACACGAAAAGCGACTTTATTTTATAATAAGCCAATCTGCCTAGCCTTTTCCCAACTATGTTGAGTTCGGCTTCCAGTCTAACCGGATGCAGCTGAATACCAGTATTTTACATGGAGCGACTGCCTATCTGACCTCCACAACCCAGTAACTGGGTAATACGATACCCCTTGGTAAGACTGGTTGTCAGACTTCCGGGCTTCTGACAACCCGTAACGACTGTCAAAGATCCACGAATGACAGCCGGGACCAACGGCTTAACGTGCTTTCCGAGGCACGGACGAGTCATGGTATGTAAAGATGGTCACCCATCCACGGACAACCCCGGCAAGTGTAGCTTAACCTGATGTATCGACCCGTGCGGCTGTTATTACTTAGCCACAAGCTCTTTTATAATAAGTATAGGTAGGTAATGTTTGTACAAATTCTGGTAAATTATTTATGAAAATATTTTTTTTAATTTTGTGATTACCGTAGATGGAACTTACCCTAAACTTTGGTTTGGTTTGGGATGGTTATTACGTAAATCGGTTTCATGGGCAGTGAAAATTAAAATTCTCAGTTACTTTGTTATAGGTAGGTACCGAGAGTGTCTTTACTCCCCACCGAGAGTGTCTTTACTCCCCACCGAGAGTGTCTTTACGTTGTCGTCGTGGTGGGGCTTGCGTGTCTCAATGATCTTGAAGCTTTGCCGGTAGAGTCACTCATGCCGGAAAGGTCCAAGTGAGAGACCAGACTAAGAGAGACACGTGGCAGGGTCCATAACATCGGACGTCTGCGAGGGGCGCACCGTTTAGGGATTTGAACAGTGTTCGTGTTGCTGGACGATGCGCAATTCATTCTCCGAGTTTTTGGAGACTGAATAGGGAGTTTGCATCGCACATCGTCCGATAATTTACGGAGCGGATCTATCGGACGGTGTGTGATGTGCGGCTCACTCGTCGAATTCTTCGCGGAGTGGGTCTTGGGTTGAGGTTTTTTGTCATGTGCCGTGCAATGACCCACGGAGCAGGTCATTGGACGTTACGCGATTTGTAATTCGTTCCTCGATATCCTCGAGGAGCAAATTCGGGATGGGGTTCTTCGTCGTGTGCCGTGCGATGGCTCACGGAGCGCGCTTATCGGACGGTACGTGATTTGTGATTCGTTCCTTGAAATCCTCGAGGAGCGAATTTGGGATGGGGTTATTTGTCAACTGCTGAGGATCAGGGCCCAATCATATAGCCTTGGGAAGAGAGGTTCACTTCTAGTACGCGTCTGCTCATCAAACATAACTGAGAAAGTGTACCAGTAGCTTTGGGGACAGGACAGGAGTCCTGAAAGTTGAGTGGTCGCCCGTGGCGACAGTGAAGCGGCGAGTTTGCTAGCCAGGTATGGCTGGCAGATTGTGGGGAGATTGGGGAGATAACCCCTTTAAAAATCGTCTACTTGGGGACCCCACCCCATAAAAAAGGCAAAGCTGAGTTCAGCAACAATTATGAAAGCGCATCAAACAAAACAATTACCCCAGGAGGGTACCTGTTGCTCCGCAGCAGGAGAATCCCTCACCGAGTAGAGCTCGGTCAGTCCCAATTCGTATTCTGGGGGGGACACTGATCGCTTAAAATTCCCATCGAATTTTTATCCGTCGTTTAAGGGCGCATTGAGCCAGTGTAGCTCACTTACCGGTGATGAGGAAGCGCTGGGTTCTATTCCTAGCAGATCCGCGGCCCCGGAAATTAAAGAGCAGGCTACCGCCGACCTGCCCTCTGGTAATCGGAAAGAGTATGGCTCACAAGATTTGTCCAACACAGAGGCGTACTTCTGCAAAGAAGGCACAAAAAGTGCCAAAGAGGACTTTAACACATGCACAATTTGTGCGCCCGCCTACCCCGGTTTCCCTCGAGGTGGTGAGCGACTCCTGCGAGTCTTCTTGCTCGCAAATGTCATACGCCTCTGAAACGTCGACGAGATCATCTCGGTACCGCACGCGTAAACGTACGCAGACTTCAGGAAGCTACGAGCCGATCACGACCAGGGAAAACCCTGCTAAGCCGCTAAGCCTTAGCAAGCCACTAACTGACAGAGACGAGGATGGCGGGGACACCGAGCTTGCGAGTCCACCAATTAAGCAAGCGAAGACTCGTGCAACAGCAAAACAGAACCTGCCAAAACCAGAGATGTTAGCCAAGACGATGCAGGCCCAACCAACGGTGGAACTTAACACCTGCATCACAGACAGTCTTAGGACAATAGAGGAGGTTGCAAACGAATCACGCAACCTCAAAGGGAGCTTTGTTCACAGCCTTAAGTTGGCGGCAGTTACAGTGACACTAATGTCTCGCTGATGGTGGCGCGTGTTGGATCATTTAGCCAATCCATGCGTCAGGTTCGTGAATAAGCGCTGTCAGTGAAGGCTGGGCATACCTTAGCGGTCAGGGTTTATTTTAATTTAATTTAAATATTTGAATTGTTTTTTTTTAAGGACGCTTTTAACGTTCTGCATCGTTCTCACATATGAAATTTCAACATGAATGATGTAACCATTATTTTGTAACCATATCTTGATTTAAAAGAGTGTCCGTGGAGTTTCTTGCCCGTTCTTCTCCATAGGTACCTACTATGCTTTGGAATGGGCGCCTAGCTTCATCTTTCTGACTGACCGACCCCTTGACAATTCAAAAGTGCCTGTAATTGGTTTAATTGAAATAAATGCTTTGAGTTTGAGTTTGAGTTTGAGTGCAGGCTGCGGTGGCTGAGTTAGCCACGCGATCGGCCGTTGAGGTTAATGTTGAGAGGCTGGAGAATGAAAACGCTGTCTTGAAGGCTCGGCTTATCGATCTCTCAGCACAGGTCGAGAAGCTGACAGCGCAGGTCACCCTGCTTAATCGCCAGAGCGAACTTATTTCGAGCCCCATAGTGGCAGCCTCTTCGATGGAACCTAGTCAGGTCGCTGCAGTGGTCAGACCTTTTCAATCTGACGAGGCGGAGGCCATGCTTCGGCGTTCTATAGCCTTAGAAATTGGAGGCATGGTAGACGCCAAACTGGCTGCTATAGAGAGGAGGTTGCCCCCAGAGAAGCCCTTGCGTCCGCCACTCGCCGCTGACACGCGGAGCACTTCACCAACGGTTGCTCGGGCGCAACCGTTTGACGAGGCGCGCTTGGAACCAGCAGTGCTATTCTGTACAAATGTCACCGTGAAAACTTAGGTGAAGTGAGCGTGGAGTGAGCTGTCAATAGTGTCAATCCAATCTAGCGTTGTAGAATGACAATTCACTTCACCTAAGTTTTCACGGTGAGATTTGTACAGAATAGCACTGCTGATCCAGCAAAGAAAATGGGGAGAGGAAAGGGTAAAAGAAAAGGCAAAGGAAAAGTTGTCGCTCCGGTGGTGGAGTTGCCCTCTGTGTCTGCGGCGTCCACGGAAGCTTCGCAGACTCTGCGGGATGCAACAATGACTGAGACGGAGGCCTGGTCTACTGTGGTGGGAAGGAAGGCTAAGAAAGCAAAGCCCGCCAAGTTGGCGATGCACACTTCTGTAAAGGGGAAAAAACAGCCAGTGAAACTGCCTAGGGTTCCCGCCACGGCAGCTATTGCAGTCTCGGTAAGAGAGGGATAATCTGCCAAAATCGGTGAGATTATGTTCGCCGCAAGGCAGCGAATTCGGTTAGCCGATGTTGGCATTGACACTGTCGACCAGAAAAGGGCTGTTGATGGTGGTGTGGTGATTACCGTCGGTGGCGCCGATTCATCTACCAAGGCGGATAGTCTCGCCAACCGAATGCGAGAGGTCCTCGCCGACTTCAACATAAAGATTTCACGCCCAACCAAAAGAGCTGAGGCGAGGATCATGGATCTCGATGATGCTGTCACACCTGAGGAAGTGGCAGCTGCTATTGCCAAAGCGGGTGGCTGTTCCCCCGAAGATGTAAAAGTGGGTGAAATCCGTCGTCCGCCCGCTTCTTTGGGACACGTATGGGTCCGTGGCCCCCTGGTGGCGATAAGGAGGCTGGCTTCCGACAAGCGTATGAGCTTAGGTTGGGCTGGAGTAAGGGTTCAGATTTTGGAGGCGCGTCGTATGATGTGCTTTCGCTGTCTCGAGCCCGGGCACGTTCGCAGTCATTGCACTAGTGCAGTTGACCGGAGTTCTCGGTGCTATGCTTGTGGGGGAGATCACAAAGCGAGAGAGTGCAAGTCGCTGACCATGCGGTGTCCGCTATGTGCAGATCATGGTCTTCCAGCTGATCATAGGCTGGGGGGTAAGAAATGCGCTCCGCGCAAGAAACAGGCCTCGCTTGCCCCCGCCACAATGCAAAGGTCGGCACAGGCACCACTGGGTACGGGCCCTGCGGAGGAAATGGACACTTTGCCTTCCCAGCCTTAAAAGTACTCCAGTGCAATCTGAACCACTGCCGCAACGCGCAGAACCTTTTTCTGCAGACTATTGCGGAGTGGTCGGTTGCCTTGGCGGTAGTAGCGGAGCCCTACAGCCTTCGAGATCATCCTCGTTGGTTCCAGGACACCGCGAACTCTGTCGCTATTTATTGGGCTGGTGGAAGCGGTGGGCCACACTGCTCCCTACTAGATAGGGGGCAAGGATTTGTTGCAGTGGAATGGGGACCTCTGGCCGTAGTAGGCTGCTACGTGTCTCCCAATATTTCTCTCACCGAATTTGAGAGATATCTGGACGGGGTTGCGAACTGCATTCGATACAAATGCTCACCCCGCCCGGTGCTCGTCTTGGGTGATTTCAATGCTCACTCCAGAGCTTGGGGGAGCGCCCAGGACAGACCAAGGGGACACGCAGTACAAGACTGGGCGGTGACGCTTGACCTCCGACTTCTGAATCAGGGGTCCGTTTCCACATGCGTTCGGTGGCAGGGGGAATCAATTGTGGATCTCACATGGGCCACTCCTGCGGTTGCCCGCATGGTGTCGGAGTGGAGAGTAGCGGAGGAGATAGTTACACTTTCGGACCATCGCCACATTGTTTTTAAGGTTACACTCCGGCCTTCAGATGGCCTGACCTGTCCAAATTCTAGCCCACCAGCGCGGCGTTGGGCCCTCAAGCGGCTCAATCGAGACATGCTTGTCGCAGCTGCGAACGTTGCCGCATGGCCGGAAGATAGTGGTTCCCAGGGTAACTCGCACGATCCGGAAGAAGAGGCGGTCTGGTTCCGGGATAGGATGACGTTGATTTGCGATGCTTCCATGCCCCGGGTCAGATGCGCTCAGCGTCCTGGTGCGGTTTTCTGGTGGTCGGAAGATATCGCGCAGTTGCGTGTTGTCTGTCTGAGATCTCGACGCCAGTATCAGCGTACCAGACGTAGACGACAGCCGAGAGCTACAGAAGTGGAAATAGCCAGAGAATATAGAGTGTACCGGGAGGCGACAATGGATCTCCAACACGCTATCGCGGACGCCAGGTTAAGATCCTGGCGAGAGCTTCTCGAGGGACTAGACAGGGATCCATGGGGAAGACCTTATAAGTTGGTCATGGCAAAATTACGTCCATGGGTCCCCCCTATTACAGAAACTATGGACCCAGGTCTACTGGAGAGAGTCATAAACACGCTCTTTCCAGTAGTTAGAGACAGTCCTTCGCCTCTCTTGTCTTCTTCAGACTGGTCTGATGAGTTGGGTGTTACAGAAAGCGAGCTAGACCGAGCCGTGAGACGTTTAGCGGCTCGTAATACCGCGCCGGGCCCAGATGGTATCCCTGGTCGGGCTTGGATTTTGGCTTTGGCTGCTCTGGGGGACCGCCTAAGACGGCTGTTCAACAGCTGCCTCCGTGCGGGCGTGTTCCCCTCCGGCTGGAAGGAAGCCGGATTGGTCTTGTTGAGGAAGAAAGGCCGGGACTCAGAGTCTCCCTCTGCATACCGTCCCATTTGCCTGCTCGACGAGGTTTCCAAACTATTTGAAAGAATAGTTGCCGAAAGGCTCGTCGGGCATCTATCACGTGTTGGTCCCGATCTCGCCGATTGCCAGTATGGCTTCCGACAGCAGCGTTCTACTGTGGATGCGATCCTACGCGTCCGCTCGTTGTCGGAACAGGTGGTATCCCAGGGTGGGGTGGTGCTGGCGGTAAGTTTGGATATCGTCAACGCCTTCAACTCTCTGCCTTGGGATGCGATTAGGGCGGCACTTGTACATCACAGAGTGCCTCCTTACCTACAGTGCATCATCGGGGCCTACCTTCGCGACCGGCACATTCGCTATGTGGGTCGGGATGGTAGCGTTCATCGCAGGGAGATTACGTGTGGGGTTCCGCAGGGGTCAGTTTTAGGTCCTTTCCTGTGGAATCTCGCTTACGATGTGGTCCTGCGTGTCGACCTCCCCGTTGGTGTTAATGTAGTTTGTTACGCAGATGACACCCTAGTGTTGGCCGGCGGGAACACCTTCGAAGAGACCATCCAGCTTGCCGAGCTTGGAGTGGCAAAAGTCGTGGCGTCGATCCGCGGGCTTGGCTTAGAGATAGCGCCTCATAAAACTGAGGCGCTTTGGTTCCACAAACTACCGAGAAGCAGAGAGCCACCCAGCTCGTTGGTCAGAGTTGGAAATGCGCAAGTCCAGGTGGGTCGATACATCAAGTATCTCGGACTAATCTTGGATGGTCGGTGGGGCTTTGAAGAGCACTTTGAGCGTCTGGTTCCCCGCATTGGGAAAGCTGTGGGTGCTTTGCACAGACTATTGCCCAATCTCGGGGGACCTCGAGAAGAAGTTCGCCGCTTCTACACGGGTGTCGTGCGATCGATGGTCCTATATGGGGCACCTGTTTGGTCTAATAGGCTATCAGGCGTCCGACGCTGCAGGACTAAAATAAATAGCCTGCAGCGGAAAATGGCTATTCGCATCGCACGAGGATACAGAACTGTATCCTTTGAGGCAGCAACTCTCCTGGCACGCTTCCCACCGCTGGACATCTTGGCGGATATGGACGCAAGGGTCTATAACCGAATCCGTGTCATCCGCCAAAGCGGCAATGACGTGCCAGGAATCGCTGTTGTACGGCTGAGGCGGCAGGAACGGCGACACGCGCTCGAGCGGTGGCGCGAGCGACTGCAACAGCCGCAATATTCGCGTAAGCGCGTTGTCGAAGCCATCCTGCCGCACTTCGAAGCCTGGCTAAAAAGAGGAGAACGCATTTCCTATAGGCTCACTCAGGTGCT
Source organism: Cosmia pyralina (assembly GCA_946251885.1). NCBI lineage: Eukaryota > Metazoa > Arthropoda > Insecta > Lepidoptera > Noctuidae > Cosmia > Cosmia pyralina. The sequence continues at coordinate 24,565,261 of OX276346.1, forward strand.
CACCGGGCACGGTTGCTTCGGTGAGTATCTGAACAAGATTGGGCGAGAGGCCACTGCAAATTGCCACCATTGCGGAGGTGGCTTGGATTCCGCACAGCACACGCTCGAGGAATGCCCTGCGTGGGCTTCTGAAAGACGAGTCCTAGTCAGCAGGATCGGGCGAGATTTATCTCTGCCAGCAGTAGTTGGGGCAATGCTGGCGGAGTCGCCGAACTGGAGGGAAATGGCCTCTTTCTGTGAGACCGTGATGGTTCAGAAGGAGGTTGCCGAGCGGGATCGTGAGAGGGCTGATCCCGCTCGAAGGAGAAGGCGTCGGGGAGGCAACCGCCTCGACGCCTAACACGCCGAAACCCCACCTGCATCCTTTAAGGCAGGCGGGAATTTGGGGTCACGGGCGCTCAGAGTGGGGACTCTGTCCGTCCACTGAGTGACCTCAGGGAAGACGGCGCACAGTGGTCACGTGCTGCCTTGCTCATTTGCATAGTCAGGTTTCGGGGAGATCCCTTTACAGTCTCCCCAGAGATGTGCCCTAACAGGCGTTGCACAGAGGGGGTTCCGGATTGGTCTTTTGAGAGGTAACGGTGCCCCTTCCATGTGCAGATGATGACCACCGGGGTGGTTTTAGTGAGGTAAAAATCCCACACTCCCCGGTCTTTTCCCCAAAGCCCGGGCGCCTTTTGAAGGTTTCCCCCCGAAAACAAAAAAAAAAAAAAAAAAAAAAAGGTACCTACTTTATTACTGTAGGGACTATATTGCATGCTCTTTAAAAGGGAGATGCAAAATATTTGTATGAGTAATTTCACTCATTATGGCAAGCCTACCTTTGTAACAACACATAGTACTAGAAAAAATATTAATTACTCAACAAAAATATTAATTCTTTCATAATATTTATTACGAAAGACACAAACAGCGAAAGGCTGACCTACTCGCGAACTGTTACCTGTTATACCTATACAGGGTTAGTTCTCAATGACCAGCCAAATTTTCAACCCATGATTATGAACAACTTTCACTATGGGACCAACTTTGAAATCATGAAAAAAAAATCAGCTGTTTCATACATTTTGGTCGAGTAGGTATTGAACTTTTGTATGAAACAGCTGTTTTTTTTTTTCGTGATTTTAAAGTTGGTCCCATAGTAAAAGTTGTTCATATTCACGAGTAAAACGCCCTGTGAAAATTTGGCTGGTCATTGAAAACTAACCCTGTATACATCATACATAAACTCACGCCTTCCTTCCACAAGCAGACATAAGCAGAAACTGCAGAACGCCTTCCATACTTCTTTTGCTTCATTTACATTCATACATCTTTTCTGAAGAACATCACCTGTAAGGTCACTAAATGCCCTTCTAGAGCCTAGAGCGTCCTCCGGCGTTTCCACTCATGTCTGCCCCGTCGCCTTTCATTCATCCTCTCAACATGACCAAATCATCTAAGCAAACCACCTGACGCCTTTTAATACCTACTTAATTGCAAGAACCAAATTGCATTTTAGTACTTGGCAATAAACAGACAAATGTCACGATGGGACACATTGTACTGTCGTGATCTTTGACCCAATAGTAATAAACGTTAACTCTCTAACCGTTAACGCAATAATAATTAGTCAGGTTTACTGCTTCGTGTTTTGCTTACCCTGTTGTTAATACTTACGATTGGTTATGTGTAGATTGGCATTTTTCTTTCAAACCATTTTTCCATGATAAACAAGGAGGAGATGACAAAACGACAGTAAATCAAACTGCGATATCTAATGCCGATCCCAGTCTGCATACGAAAATTCAATACTAGCTTTAAAACTAAACGGCACCATTCAACTAGCGGCTTGAATGAATTCTTATAGGTTAGGTTGCAACTGTGACCAACCTCCACCAGCGCTAGCTGAATTGGTGGCAGTAACTAAGGTGGGGCACCTCGACCAAATGGGTTAGGTTAGTTTAGAACAGTTACCAACCACGCGCCAGCCGAGCGAGCGAAGCGAACGGTGCCGCGGCAGTGACCGACGAGCGCTACATCCAAAGGCTAATTAAGCGAGTTGGCTGCGACATAACCAACATTTTAGTCACTATAGTTATACAAAGATTGGTCAGTGTTTTCATTTATTGTGGCACTGTTGTCTCCACATTGTATAAATATGCTAGTTGCTTCGGAGGTAGAGTGCTTCATTGTTCAAGGTGTTGCAAGGGTGACTTCTGAAGGGTCCTGTGTCGGGATCCCTGCAACGGACAAAGTGTTCTTAGGTTTTTCCATTGAAATAATCTCAATGGCAGCTCGGAGTCTGTTCTTGTACCCAGGTGCTGGTGATAAGCTTGCCACCTGCAATTCATAGCACTTCTAACATGGGTAGCTGAAGCAAAAAAACGTTCGACATTTTTTTAACACAAAATTCGTGGATTCTTTCTGTACAGCAAAGTTTACAGGGAATGCGCTTTGCAGTCCCCAGAAACGATAAAACTGACACCCGCTGGGAAGGAAGTTCCCTTAAGCTGTGTATTATGCATTAATACAGAGCCTTGTTTCAAGTTTCAAGTGTTACAAGTTTTTGTTTTTTAATACAGTCATCTACACTTCTGGACACATCTATTGGCCCACCTTAGAGTTTAGGTTTCGATGGCCCCTAACGAAATATGATTGCTAGATTGAACAAAAACTGTTGATGCAGTTTTAAACCTGATACATTTTACCATCTTTTTCGATCGTATTGTTTTAAATTTGAATTCAGAATACCATACGACATGGAGCTACGCCTAACAAGTCGGATATGCGCCTTGTTAAAGGCAATTGATTTTTGAATAAAAAACGTGTTTTATCAAATAAAGGTTTAATTTAATAAAGCGTGTTGCCTCCATGGGCATCTACCACAGCTCTCATACGATTAGGCATAGAGTTTATCAACCGCTCTATGAAATTTTGAGGGATCATCTCCCATTCCTCTTCTATGGCAGTTTTCAACTCCTGCATCGTCTGGGCAACTGGCTGACGAGCCCTAACACGTCTTTTTAACTCGTCCCACATGTGCTCAATGGGGTTCATGTCTGGGCTTCTGGCTGGCCAGTCCATAACTGTGATGTTCACATCCCGAAGATATTCCCTGACGATGCCGGCCGCATGGGCTCTTGCATTATCATGCATAAAAAGGAAATTTGGGCCCACATAGTCCGCGTATGGTATCACGTGAGGTTCTAAGCACTCACGAATGTACCTTTCAGCATTTAATGTTGGCAGCCGTGGTCCTGTAACAACCTCAAGTTGAGTTTTGCCGCTCGCGGATATACCGCCCCAGACAGTCCATGAGCCACCGCCATAAGCAACCCTCTCTTCAAAGCAGCATTGTGCGAAACGCTCTCCCTTACGTCGGTAGACCTTCTTCCTTCCATCATTGCCATGTAACACAATTTTAGACTCATCAGAAAAGAGTACACGGCTCCAGTCTTGCTGTGTCCAATTTAAATGACTGCGTGCGAAATGAAGGCGCGCTGTTCGGTGGGCTCGCGTTAGTTTGGGGCCATTAGCTGGCTTGTGTGGTACCATATCGCGTTCTTTTAACCTTCTCCGAACAGTTCGAGCGCTCACAGATACTCCGTGGAAGTCGCGAAGTTGGTTTTGTATCTCAATGGAGGTAAGGTGACAATTTCTCAAGCTGGTCGTCACGATGAATCGATCCTGCCTTTCAGTTGTGACCCGAGATCGTGGCCTTCCTTGGCGACGAACAAAGCCGCCAGTCTCTAGGTACCTCCGATAAACATTTCGGACCGCAGATCGACTTAAATTAAGTTGAGCACTCACGTTTCTTTGGCTGTGTCCGGCCTGAATAAGTGCCACAGCTTGGGCGGCGACTTCAGGTGAAGTATCCATAGATTATTGATAGAACCTCACCTTAATGTTAAGAATAAGTAATGTTTGTTGCAAAACCAAAGATATCAATCACTTTTTCAAGAATTAAATCCAAGTAAACCAATAAAACCAAGTTTTCTTAGTATTCGATTGTTTGATATTAACAAACAGGCTCCAAATTGTCTTTTGTTTCTTTAAATTCTGTGTTCGAAATTCAAAAAAAGACTATTGAATGAAATTGTGAATGTGCCAGGTTTAAAACTGCATAAAAACTTTTTGCTCGACCTAATATAAAATTTTAGCTAGGACCAAACGAAACTGAAAATACAAGGTGGGCCAAAAGATGTGTCCAGAAGTGTAGTATAGTTTATAGCAAACTAAAAACTTATACTAGATGGCTCTGTAAGTCTGTATTAAAAAACAAAATCAATTGAAACTTGAAACTGAGTTTTTCGGGCATAACGCTTTTTCATTACGTGACGATTTCTGCAAGTTTCGGTACTCCTACCGCAAGCCGCGTTAAAGAACTTCGTTCCAAAAACTCGATCGCTTCAGATATTTAAGTACGAGGTTTCAAAAAAATAAAGCAAAAACCACAGAGCGAAAACCTATGGAAGCCTAGTGCCATGTAATATGTATTTAGAACCTAGCCTGTGGTAGAAAGCCTCACCCACTGTTCACCATGAATTACCAGCGACACAGATTCTTCGAATACCAACAATTCCGTCAATCAATGAATGACATTTAATTTAAGTGTTTTTATTTACTTTGTAGGGACATTCTTTGACGCATTTCTTGGCCTGGTGCCAGTTTCAACTTACTGGTTAAATCATGAGGAGGAGCAAGGAGTGGCCTCGAAGTTCTGTGCTGATGTGAGTTGGAACTACTTGAACTTGGGGTAAAATCTATATAATCTTCAGTTTAAGCTATATGGGTCAGTAAAAATTACTCCATAATAATTATGGCGCAATTATTGATCGTCTACTGAAATTCGGATACATCAATCAGCCAATAATGTTTCCGATTTCGAGTAAATTCATTTGTTGGATATCCGAATTATCCCGAATGCGTGTTAGCGACCAAGGTATACAGGGTGTAAGTGTAAATAGTGGCAATATTTTAAGGGGTTATTGTACTCATCATTATGAACAACTTTTACTATGGGACCAAACCTGAAATCGCGAAAAAAATATCAGCCGTTCCCTACATTTTGACGAATTATGCGAACATAAAATGTACTGAACAGCTGATTTTTTTTCGCGATTTCAGGTTTGGTCCCATACTAAAAGTTGTTCATATTGATGAGTACAACGACCCCTTAAAAGATTGCCACTGTTTATACTTACACCTTGTATAAAGGTTGTAGATTTCTGTAGTACGGATAAGGACTAACAGATTATGATGTTTTATGATAAGAGCACCCTTTATCGTAACATAATATACCACCACGCCTGTTGTCCCCGAAGAGTGCAGCAGAAGTGTACCTAATATATTGTACACTCACATTTCGCCAGTTATGTTTCAAGTCCCATGTAATAGGAAGCGATTTTCGAATTATTACTATCGAGCTATGCTTCATTAGTCTCTACCGGTTCTGAAAATGATAAATGGGTCTAAATTTTCCGAGCACTATCGGTACGAGGGATTTTATACCCTACACTGTAAATTGAATGATTGGCTGAGTTTTTAATTGATTGATCGATAACAGGGGCGCTCAGCATTCTACCGCAGTAATACATGATTCGAACAAGAGGTGTGACTATTTTTGGCGGTTATTGCTAAAAATACTGATCGGACCTGGCTATTTAAGAGTTTCTTAATTAGACTTGTCTTTCAAATTCTTAAGGCAGAATAACAGTCACAGAGACTACAACAACAACAACAACAGTAACAATAACGGTCTCAATCAACCAGCCCCCGAATTGCGTAACACACAGTAGCAATGGGTTTAATTTTGACAGTTGAACAACATTCATTGCGTTACGTTGTTGAGCAGACAAATTTTTCGAACATAATATGAAGCAATGGATTAGCAATAAGTTTCAAAATGATTCAGATTCTGATAGATAGTGTGTTACTAGTGTGCAATTAGGGTGCAGGACTTTGTTTCGCCCTCTTCAAAACCACGACATGATACAATAAAAAACTTTAAAAGGAAATTAGTGGCCTTCCTAATAGAAAAATGTTATTATTCGATTAACGATTTTTTAATGGACAAAACTTTTTAATCAGCAATGTGATAATAAATTTAATTAATATTAGTTTGAACATATGTAACTAATATACATTTATTTTTAATTTTATTCTAAGGTAACATTTTAATTTGACATTGTAATATTAATTAATGTACTTATGTTATTATGTCATTGTAATAATTCTAATTGTGACATTTTAATTTGTAAATTTTATTTTTGGATAGCTTAAAAACAACTTTTATAAATTTTGCGTGCCTATTTCCAGGCTGAATGTACATGGCTCACTCCTACCGACTCCACCTATATTTTAATGTAACCTACATTCGTTATTCGTTGCAAATAAATGATTTGATTTGATTTGACGACATTTTCGTAATCTCAACGTAGTCGTCGTTATTGACTCGCGGATGTTTATTTACTTACAACACGCGCATACGCAGCGTTCTATGAAACGCAACTTTGTTCAGTTTCCTGTGGTTTAGGTGCACTAATTATTTTAGTGTAGCACACATCATACAAGCAACGCCTTGTTCATACGGAAGTTAGAATGCTAAGTAAAACTTAGAATTACTAAGTTGTTTCGGAGTTTTCCTAGAATTTGTGCGTGACTTCTGGTTGTTAAGGGGGGCAGGGGGATGACCACGGGATTTTAGAGTGCGATTTTATGTTTGATAGTAGGTACATGCGTGAAAGTCCAAACGATAGCCCATTTGAATACTGAATAACTGAAAAATTCATATTTGAAATAAACTTTTCATAGGTCTAAATGAGAGATAAAGTTTTAATAAACTTCTTTTTTAACCGACGAAAAAAAAGGAGGAGGTTCTCAATTCGACACGTGTTTTTTTTTATTATTATTTTTTATGTAAGTATGACCACGCATAACTTTTTACAGAGTCGTCCGATTTGAATTTTTTTTGTTTTATTCGAGATGGTATACATAAAAGTTGGTCCCATATAAAATTGATTACCTTTGCTTCGGTAGTTTTTCAATTAGCTTCAATAATACGTAGTTTTTCCCCACTTTTATATGGATGATGTTCTAGTTTGTTTTGCAGGTAGTGGTATTAGAATTTGTGTGGGGTAGGTACCACAACTAAAAAGTGAAAAATAAAAACTTTTTTACAAAAAAATACAACTGACTTCCAAAAACAACACTACAAAGTGAAAAATAACTTTAATTTCGGAAGTCGGTGGCAAAAAACGAAAATACATTTAACCAGACACCGATTTCCGAAATTAAAGTTATTTTTCACTTTGTAGTGTTGTTTTTGGAAGTCGGTTGTATTTTTTTGTAAAAAAGTTTTTATACTCTATCAATAGAATACCAATGGGGAGACTTCAAGAGCAGAAAAGAGTTAATAATATAAAAATACAAAAGACTCGCGATGACAAGACGACGGCATCATTAAATGTTACGCGGTTGAAATGTGTAAACGGAAAACTTTAAACATTCGAAGGTATAAAAGCGGTTTCTAGTTATATTAAGCAAAAGAAAGAAAATGATGAAAAGCAAGTATGAATATCTGTGATGCATCTAGTATTGTAGTTATCCATACACAACGGTTATCACTAATCACCAGGTATACTGACTGTTGCCAATTAATCACACAAAAAAGCCTACCCGTTGCACACCAATTAGCAGATACAATAGATTTTTTTTTGTTATCTGCACACCTGGTTTGCAATGGCCGCTTAAAGAGAAAAAAAAGGAAACATTTAGCGTAATTTATGAGAAATTCTATCACAATTCACTTAGACTTTCAAACGAATGCATTCACGTTGTAATAGAATACATAAATACAGTCCAAGTGCACATAGTCTCGCACGATTAATGTTCTATTAGATCAATTATTCATATCTAAGTCTTATACATCCTAATTACGTAACACACTATCAATTGGAATCGGTTTCATTTTTAACCGACTTCTAAAAAGGAGGTTTCTCAATTCGACCGTATTTTTTTTTTATGTGTGTTCGCGGATAACTTCGTCGTTTATGAACCGATTTTGATGATTTTTTTTTGGTTGGAAAGGAGTATCCCAAGGGTAGTACCATGATAAGGAGACCAGGATCTGATGATGGCATCCCAGAGAAATCGAGGGAAACCTTCATTTTTTATAAGCACACCTATAGCGATTTGGGTATTTTTTATAGTACCTTATGCATTTGCTCCCGGAAAGCACCATTTAGTGAAGTGGAACTGACGAGCAAGACCACAGATGGCCATCGGAACTACTGAATAATACTCGTACGTATTTCACGGGTTGCGATTCGATAATTGCTAAGCAATTTATGCTCATACAATACATATATTGAAGTGGAGCTGATGGTGATTTCACCATCAGTTCCAGATCTCCTGGTTCCTTACTGGGAGAACTCCTCAACAATTAACGTCCTTGTATCGGGAAAAGCAATATTTTGTAAAAGGTGATGAGCAGTTGACATTAGGCTATTGTAACTTAGATAAATTACAGACTGTTCCACAAAAAATTGAAAAATAAAAAACTTTTTTACAAAAAAAAAAAAAAACCGACTTCAAAAAAATACTACAAAGTGAAAAATAACTTAATTTCGGAAGTGGGTGGCAAAAAGCTAAAATATAGATCCAAAGACACCGACTTCCGAAATTAAAGTTATTTTTCACTTTGTAGTATTTTTTTGGAAGTCGGTTGTTTTTTTTTTGTAATAAAGTTTTTTTTACAATTCAACAGAATGTTCAACTGTTGTTGCTGAGCAGACATGAAGCAATGATTAGCAATTTGCTTTAAAATAATTCAGATTCCAATTGACATTGTATTACGCAATTAGGGAGGAGGTATTTGTATGCAAACTCAACTCAAACTCAAAGCATTTATTTAAAATAAACCAATTACAAGCATTTTTGAATTGTCAATGGGCAACTCGCTTCATCTTTCTGACTGACCGACCAGTCAGTCAGAAAGATGAAGCTAGTTGCCCATTCCAAAGCGTAGTAGGTCTCTATGGAGAAGAACGGGCAAGAAACTCCACGGGCACTCTTTTAAATCAAAATATTTTTATTAAATATTGGTTACATTGTTCATGTTGAAAATATACATGTGAGAACAATGTAGAAAGATGTGCACGTAAAATGATAATTAATAGAATTTAGCATAAGGACTTTATGTTCCAGATTCTTATATCAATCTGCCTAGCCTTTTCCCAACTATGTTGGGGTCGGCTTCCAGTCTAACTGGATGCAGCTGAATACCATTATTTTACATAGAGCGACTGCCTATCTGACCTCCACAACCCATTAACTGGGTAATACGATACCCCTTGGTAAGACTGATTGTCAGACTTTCGGGCTTCTGACGACCCGTAACGACTGTCAAAGATCCACGAATGACAACCGGGACCAACGGCTTAACGTGCTTTCCGAGGCACGGAGGAATCTCGGTATGTAAAGATGGTCACCCATCCACGGACCAACCCCGGCAAGCGTAGTTTAACCTGATGGATCGACCCGTGCGGCTGTTATTACTTAGCCACGAGCTCCTCTCAGATTCTTATAATTAATATTAATTCTTTGAAAAAAAGCTATTGGGTAATTAGTGTTCATGTTTACTGATCTAATTGCTTTCAGTTACTTAACTTTCTTTTTGTTTACACGCATTTTGTATTTTATTTCTTTTAGGTAGGTCCTACTAACAAAACCACTAATTATATTTTTTTTTTCGTAAATTTTGAAGTACAAAAAATTTAAAATAAATGATTTAACTTTGACTTTACGGGTTTTTCATAACAATTTAATTAAAATGTCAAGGTTTCTGCTTTTTACCAAAAAATATCTCAGGAAACGTTGTTGACAAGCAGTCACTAGCGATATCGTTTGCGTAACATTTTATCAATTCCAGAACGGAAAATTGGAAAATATCTCAAATACCTCATACCTCGCAGACACTTTTCAATATAGCCACTTAAAAAGCAATTCCCCAAGCATTAAATCAGAGTATAAAATACAGAGACAAAAGCTCTAATATGAGAAAAAGACCTAATCAATCCCGGGGATAAAGCTCTTTATCTATAAAATTTCAATATCCCCAGTTTAACGGACTAGACGTGGAACGAGGTATTCTCATTTCTAGTCAATGAAATTGCATATAATTCCCTCGCAATCGACCCTCTCTTTTGTGTTGGGAATGAGGAAAGAGGAGAGGTAATGAGCTCGATATTCAAAGGTAATGATGGCGCGTAGATGAATAGTACCTACCAATAATATGAAACAGATGAGACGTACGAGTATGTATGTTTGTGTTAGATCGCCTAACTGTAGATAAATCGATTTCGTTGTTTTATTGATTTTGAAATGCGAACGCGAATTGCTTACAGTAAATGGATTGTGGATCAAGACTGCTTCCGTCTGTTTTAACCTCAAAAACTTTATGATGGAAGTTAGTACGGTTTTGAAAGAAAAGAAAGAAAGAAAAATATTTTATTTGGGAAAGCACAGGAAATACAGTTAAAAAGGAGCATATAAAAGTAACAAATTAAGCATTAAAAAACAAAAAAAAACAATATTTTTTTTTTTTTTTTTGTTTGAATGCGCTAATGACTGGAACTACAAGTCGGATTTGAAGAATTATTTTTGCATTTGATAGCCCAATTTTTGAGGAAGGCTATAAGCTACTTAACATCACGCTCACCTTAGGAGCCAGTCAAAAAGAAATAAAGTAAACAAAGTAAGTAGAACATGCGGATGAAGTCGTGGGCCGAAGCCAGTTTTAAATAAAGTAGGCGCTCATCATACCTGTGTAGAAGAAGCAAGAGCCAGACTGCACTTTCAAAAGTTTCGCCGCCGGTTCCTTCTGAATTCGTAACATCGTTTTAGACAAATGATAGTTTAGTCAGTTACACTGTCCGGAGCTCTCCATAAGTTTCACCACCACTTCCTCTTCCTACATTATGGTACACTGTTCCAATAGAATTTCACTCGTTAAAAAAGCATTTAGAATTAAAAATGTCGACAGTTTGCGAAGCCGTTTTATACACAAAACCCATAGAAATGGTGATTTTATTAGTCATAACTTTGTCTTTATCCCTTTATTAGTGATTTCACTTGTTCTGGCTTGACAATCAGAGACAAGAATCATAACATTGGTTTATTATCATTAACAAGAAATTGTTTATTAAACTGACGTAGATTCTAAGGTTTTTTTTAATTGAATAGAACAGTGTGTGCCAGCTATATAAAGCGGTATATCATAAGATGGGATACATAACTTCGCTAGATATAGCAGCACCAACAGTACCATAATCAGTACATTAATCATCCGATCACGAAGACCATCAACAAAACATTTAATTAAAACAATTAATTTTCACAATAATATACATGTTCCAGAATTACATGCACAACCGCTTAAGAGGTCACCGTACTCATCAGTAAAACAACTTTTACTGTAGGACCAAACCAAAAATCGTGAAAAAAAAATCAGCTGCTCCAGACATTTTGACGAGTTATGAAGCTAGTTTTTTTTCGCGATTTCAGGTTTGGTCCCATAGTAAAAGTTGTTTATAATAATGAGTTATAAATTCTGAGAGATTTTGTATATTATTGTGAAAATTAATTGTTTTAAATTAATTTTTAGACCAATTTATTCATCAAATCCAAAAATGGTTCGTGCACTAATTATCATATCTATCTTCATCATTGGGGTCACTGTTGTAATGACTACGACGCTTAACGAACAGGTAAGAAGAAGAGGAAGACGTACCTACTCAGAGGTAGGTCAAGGTTGTTTTTTTACTTTAAGAGCGTTTGATCGCGCGCGAACTGGCAACGTCTCATTTCTAGAAGTTTTTCGAGATTATTTCATTAAATTTAAATCAAAGGACAAGTTCCTCTGACAAATGCTTAGATCGTTTGTATTTATAAGTACGTATGCTATTTTTTGACAGTAATTTTGAAATTTACTCTTAAAAAATTACATATTATCAATTATTTTCCATTTTCTAAGAATAATGACCAAAATAACTGTCAAAAATAGCTTACATACTTATAAATACCGACGATCTATGAATTTGTCAGAGGAAATTGTCCTTTGATTTAAATTTAATAAAATAATCACGAAAAACCTCTAGAAATGCGACGTTGCCAGCCCACGTGCGATCAACGCTCTTAAGTTGTTTGTTTTATAACAAAGTCAATATTTTAAAAAAGTATACTGCCCAGTTGGTCTAATGGTCGCAAGCGCTACTGGTGAGTATGAGGTCCTGAGTTCGATTCCTAGGTCGGATTTTTCCATCAGGAACTTCTCAGTAGCAGCCCGGATTCTCTCGAGATCTGGATTTGTGAGTTTTAAATGACAATAGGCTCGTCTCCTATTAGCCGACGTTCGCACGGACGTAAAAATATCGCGGCGATTTTTTTTCGCGCACTGGATTTTCAACGCTCTGTTTAACGCCGAGAGTTAAAAATCAAACAGCTTGTTTTTTCGACGCGCTGGGATGCACTCTGTTGTTGTTAGGTTGGATTCTCGAAGCTCGGCTCAACACCGAGAGTTGAGAATCCAATGAGCGATAAAATCCCGCTGCGATATTTTTTTTTTTTGCGAACGACGGCTTACATGGCTTCAACATAACTTGCTAACCTACCCTCTGCTTGCCCCTTCGGGGATTACAGCCGTGATGTTATTATGTAAAAAAAAAAACTTTTTTTTAGGAAGGAGACGGAAATTGCGTGCAATTTGGAGGAATAATACAAGTGGTCACAGTTTCAGATAACTGCACAGTTTACAAATGTATTTTGGAAGATGGTAGCGAATTTAATACATCAGATTGTGAACCTACAGATAAACGTTTTCATGCATTAAATTAATTAACTAATTAAATTCTTTTGTTACGATTTTTTTTACAACGAAGAATTCACCGGTATTTCAGATTACTCAAACTTTGCGGTGTTAAACGAGTTCCTTCCCCGCGTCCTAACCTAACCAAAAGCGATCATCGCGTGAGTACGCGACCGACGCGATCGTTTGTATGAATTTTGACATACACACGCGACTTGATTGCTCGCGCGAACTATGTCATCCCAACTAATCACACTAATATTATAAAAGCGAAAGTATGTGTGTGTGTGTGTTTGTATGTTTGTTACTTCTTCACGCTCAAACGGCTGGACCGATTTGGATGAAATTTGGTATGTACATAGCTTGATTAACACATAGGTTACTTTTTATTCCGGTCTACGCGGGTGAAACCTCGGGGCGTAATAGTAGTAGTTAGTATTATAAATGCGAAAGTGAGTTAGTTTGTTTGTTACGCTTTCACGTTAAAACGGCTGAACGGATTTCGATGAAATTTGACAGATAGGTAGCCTGGAACCTGGAAAAGGATATAGGCTAATTTTCATGCTGGATCGGAGACGAAGTCGCGGGCAACAGCTATTAATTTTACTACTATTATAATAATATATGCGAATGTTTGGATGGATGGATGTTTGTTGCAATTCGCGCCAGAACGGCTGAAAGGATCTGAACGAAATTTGGCACAGAGATAGATTATAGTGTGGAATACATAGGCTACTTTTTATTCCGAAAAGGTATCCTATGGCCGTTTCTGTACACCTGAAAACGTATATGCAAAATTTCAGGATGATCGGTTCATTGGTTTAGGCTTGAAAAGGTAACAAACAAAACAAACTTACTTTCGCATTTATAATATTAGTTAGAATTAAGATGTACAATGTAATAAGGTTGATTTTGGGTTGCTGCCATTGACAAGTCTGTCATAATCACATGGATCTGTATTTCCTTTGCAATAAAGTTGCTATTAGGTTGTTGCTGTCAGAGCTGTCAGCGAACGGTCTGTACATAACGCCACTATATTCTTTCTTTCTTATCATAATACATACTTCTTTGTTTTTCCTACCAGCCTGTACGACGTAAGGTCTTCTTTTGCATGAAACTTTTACAGTATATACCCACCACAGTATCTACCCACGCTTTGTCATTTATGTGCTGTGCACCACGCATAAGTTAAATCATAGATTGAAAAATCTATATAGAAGCGGCACTTCTGTGAAACCTTTATGAATACTGATGCAGCCCAAATCTCCTATACCCTCACGACTCACGCTCACCCAAGCTGGCAAGATGGCAGGGTTGGCTTTGTCAATAATCAATAGCTTTATTGCGAGTTTTTATACTTATCCTAGATCGTGGTAACGTTCACTGACGTCAATTTGTGATGAGAGCAGTCATGATGGCCCAGTGGTAACGGCCGCGACTTACGAGTTGTAGGTCGTACCTACCCACGCTTCGTCATTTATTATGTGCTGTGCACCACGCATGAGTTCAATCATAGATTAAGAAATATGTATAGAAGCGGCACTTCTGTGAAACCTTTATGAATACTGATGCAGCCCAAATCGAAGTAGGTTCGAACCCAGATAGGCGTTTTCATCATCATTTCAGCCAAAAGACGTCCACTGCGGGACATAGGCCTCCCTCAAGCACCGTCACTTCGACCGGTTCTGTGGTTCCCGCATCCAGCGGATTCCTGCGGCCTTTACAAGATCATCGGTCCACTTTGTGGTATCGGCGCTTTACTTTGCACAAATTATTTCTACACCACTGCTCTCAAAATGGTGAAGGAAAACATAGTAAGGAAACCGGCATGTCTTAGAAAAACAAATGAAGACTACACGTCTATACATTGTCACATCCACCAACCCGCACTGGGACTGCGTGGTGGATTACGGCCCTCTCACAGTTAGGAGGTCTGTATCTCAGCAGTGGGGAAGTGGTGGGTTACGTGGGTTACGTGGTGGATTACGGCCCTCTCATAGTTAGGAGGTCTGTATCTCAACAGTGGGGAAATGGTGGGTTACGTGGGTTACGTGGTGGATTACGGCCCTCTCATAGTTAGGAGGTCTGTATCTCAGCAGTGGGGAAGTGGTGGGTTACGTGGGTTACGTGGTGGATTACGGCCCTCTCATAGTTAGGAGGTCTGTATCTCAGCAGTGGGGAAATGGTGGGTTACGTGGGTTACGTGGTGGATTACGGCCCTCTCATAGTTAGGAGGTCTGTATCTCAGCAGTGGGGAAGTGGTGGGTTACGTGGGTTACGTGGTGGATTACGGCCCTCTCATAGTTAGGAGGTCTGTATCTCAGCAGTGGGGAAATGGTGGGTTACGTGGGTTACGTGGTGGATTACGGCCCTCTCATAGTTAGGAGGTCTGTATCTCAGCAGTGGGGAAGTGGTGGGTTACGTGGTGGATTACGGCCCTCTCATAGTTAGGAGGTCTGTATCTCAGCAGTGGGGAAGTGGTGGGTTACGTGGGTTACGTGGTGGATTACGGCCCTCTCATAGTTAGGAGGTCTGTATCTCAGCAGTGGGGAAATGGTGGGTTACGTGGGTTACGTGGTGGATTACGGCCCTCTCATAGTTAGGAGGTCTGTATCTCAGCAGTGGGGAAGTGGTGGGTTACGTGGGTTACGTGGTGGATTACGACCCTCTCACATTTAGGAGGTCTGTATCTCAGCAGTGGGGAAGTGGTGGGAATTTGTATGGAATGATTGTGTTTCCCATTGTAGTCACCAGACGGCGCTTATTCAGTTTAAATACAAATTGAAGTCCTACCTATAGAAAAGCGTGCTATCAACATCACTTACTAGGCCCTCAGAACAACGTAGAACACGTATCGGGTACCTAAGCTATGACACAATTCAGACTGTGTGGTAGGTTTTCTACATCCCGTAACTGCAGGTATTTTTCCCATGTCGCCAACTCACCATGAGTTGACTGTAATTACAATACAAATAGGTCAAGCAGTGGTGAAGAGATTAGCCAATACACGAAACTAAGTTTTTCAAAGCCATATATATATATATAAAAATTTATTAATGTATGTATATGTTGTATATGTATATGGTACACCACGGACTACCTACAGAATTGTCTCTCCTTGTCCCCATACTCCATCCAAAGGTTGTCTGTAAAAGATCGCTTTTAGCGATAAGACCGCCCATTGTGTCACTCGTATGTAAAATTTCAACATTGTAAAATTGTAACCAGTAATTTAAATGGTGTGCATAATAAAGAGTATTCTATTCTATTCTATTCTATTCTAAAAGTACGCAGCGGGCTCGACTTGTCAACGCTAATTCAGTTTGGGCTGCCGCGCACTGCTGCTGCTCGCACGTTAGTTCGATAGTGGCTCACCCACCGCGTCGCATCGTGAAAGAAGATCCAACCCTAACGAGTCAGAAGATAAGAGCTACGTGATAGAAAGAGAGGCAACTTCTAGGAGAATATAACTGTAGGTAATTAACGCTGTGTGACCTGAATTGCACTTTATTGTTTCGTAGCAAGAGTCGCTATTTATTTAAATGATTTTGCGGAGAGAATCTTCTGTATTTGTACTATTATGTATTCTGTGGCTAGGACAGCAAGTTATATTCTATCCTGTCTTGCTGTCCTGGCTTAGCACAAGCTAGTGCTGTTTACTCGATGCTAGTACATTTTCAGCTAATAGTATTGCGGTGACTTATTAATCCGTAGAGTAGAATGATCCGTGGCTACTATCTTCGCCGGCCACACGAGGGTAGTACACAATCCAGAATAGTAAAATCGGTGGTGGGGGGCGCTACTAGCTCAAGAAAAAGAAACCCATCCTATTAAACTTTCCTGACTTGAGATGCTAGCTTTCTCACTAGCTTACTAGCCTATTAATGAAGCTAGTTCTGTGTACACGAAGCTAGAGTGACTAGTTTGCTAGCTTAGTAACACTAGCTTACTATTCTGGCATCAAAAACTAGCTCTTGAATCCCGGGCATGATGGTAGCGACTTCTCAGGGTGCCGCAGACTTAAGCCCGGGTGACACGAGGCTAGTATTTTGAAGCTAGGATAGTAAGCTAGTAAGGGGTCACTAGCTTGGTTTCTAGCTTACCTACTAGCCTGGATTGTAACCAAGCTAGTGCTGTCTACACGAAGCTAGGAAATTTCAAGCTAGTCAAGTCAGTAGTGAGTTGTGCTTAACCTGATAACACGTATACGTAAAAATGAACAGTGTGCGTAAGAGAAAAGCAATTCTACTAAGAAAGTTAATTCGGAAGTTGTGTCAACATGCGCTAGATGAAATATTAGCTCTGCTAGAAGAAAAGCGTACTTGGACAAGACCCTGGATCTTAAGAAGACATAGTCATGGAGCATCTGCATTACTTTTAAAAGAACTGCGATCTGAGGATTCCTACGAATTCAAGAGTATTTTGCGAATGACACCTAATATTTTTGACAATTTACTGAATCTAGTGGGACCACAAATACAAAAATTAAATACTAATATGAGAGAAGCCATACCGGCTAAAATAAAATTGGAAATAACTCTAGATTTTCTATCATCTGGTGTCAATTACAGGAAGTTAAGTCACATGTATCGTGTTTCAAGATCTACTATATCTAGATTTATACCAGAAGTTTGCAGTGAAATTTATAAGGCATTAAAGAAAGATATACAGGTATGTAGAATTTTATTTATTTCAAATTAAAGTAGGTACTTTTACGCTTACATAAATGGCGAGATTAAATTCTAAATTACAAAATGAGAAATCATAAATGACGACAAAATGTACGTTTACGCTACATAAATGGCGAGAAATGTATCAAGCATTTTGAAATGCTTGATAGATGGGATCTTCATCTTGCTCCAACTCTTGCTGTGGTGGCGGATGGATGATGGGTTCATCACGTTGCTCAGTCTGTTGTAGTTGTGATGGTAGATTAGTGTAGAGTGGACTTGCTGCAGAACTATTGTAAGAAAATGTGGTTGACATATTGGAGTCTGAAGAATTGATAGGTGACTGGTACGAAAATGTAGTATTTCCGAAGTTTAAATCATACATCCGACAGCGGGATAGTGTTGCGTTGATCTGATCCCTAGCTAAAATGGCCTGTCCGGGTGAAAGCTTTTTCAACTGACTTGCTACATATTTTGCAAATATCTCATGTTCATCCAGCTCTGGTTCCTGAAATTCTCGTGAACTGTTTAAATCCTCCTTAATCACCTTAATTTCATTTATCAATGAACTCACTTGCGAAACCTTCCGTTTCTTAAATTGCGGAATGTTACTTCCGGGGGAAATAAATTTAGAAGTTTTATCTTGAATAGACGACATTTCGCTTGCAGGTTGAGACATTTCAACTGTCTTTTCTGACAGATTTTCTGCTACGGGTGGTTCTAATGACTGACTGTTGCTTGCACTGTTGTCATCTTTATTATTGTTTGGAGAATCTTGATTGTTCTGAAAATAAGAAATTTGTTAAAAATATTGTTACAGATTCCAACTACAACTGAAGAATGGGCAGCTATAGAAAATGGTTTCAGAGTGAAATGGAACTTTCCAGCGTGTTATGGCGCCGTCGACGGGAAGCATGTTCAAATCATAGCTCCTGGCAACAGTGGAAGTTTGTTTTTTAATTACAAAAAAACATTCAGTATTGTTCTTATGGCTATTGTTGATTACGATTATAATTTCATTTATATTGACGTCGGCGCCTGTGGAATGGCATCTGATGGAAGTGTTTTTAGGAATTGCTCCATATATAATCAACTAGAAAATAACCTTATACCACAAGGCGGAGTAATTTTGGCGGATGCTGCATTCCCATTAAAATCGTATATTATGAAACCGTACCCAGGTGACAATTTAACACATGAAGAAAAAGTATACAACTACCGGCTAAGTAGAGCCAGAAGAACTGTAGAAAATGCCTTTGGCATATTGGCAAGCCGATTTCGTGTTTATCAAAGACCAATCGCAGTTGACGTAAAAACAGTAGACAAAATTGTACTAGCATCATGTGCTCTGCATAATTGGTTACGAAAAGAGCAAAAAAGCACTTATTGCATTAGTAGTGATGTCGACCAAGAAGACATTGAAGCGGGAAACATTATTCCCGGTTCATGGAGAATGGAAAATTTATGTTTACCCAGTATCAGTCGACAGGGAAGTAACCACTCTTCTCTGTCAGCTATCGAAAAAAGGGAGAAATTTAAGAGATATTTCAACAATGATGGAGCAGTACCATGGCAAGCAAGAATGATTCGTTAATTCAGACAAAACTACAAGAAAAATTAAAAATGCCGACGATTATTAATATTTCAATAAGTACTTTTAAGGTAAATAATTGTAAAGAGTAAATAATATTAAAATAACTTACCGAAGTTTTTCTCTTCATTGGCACCTTTTTTATGAAATTATGCATTTCCTCAAACCAAATAATTTTTGGCTTATAGACTTCTGCAGTTCCTGCTCCAGACCTCTCAGAGTTTTCTATCTTTGTTAATTCTTGACAATATGTAGCTCTTAGATTTTTAATTTTATTTTTAATCTCTTTTATCGACATTTCTATTCCATCTTTATTTAGTATGTCGCGTATTTTTTCTAGTGACGAGTCTCGCATTTGCTTGTCCTTGTAAGATGGAATACTTGCATTCCACAAACATTCCTCTTCTCTGTACAATTGAACGAATTTTAAATTAATTTTGTCCGCTAATTTCGGCATTTTAACAAATTGCACGCACTCTCACCACGCTCTCCGACTGCACACTAGCTTAGGTTCGCTAGCTTCGCGGTTGACACGAAGCTAGTAACGAAGCCAGGATAGTAAAACGGGTGGTGGGGGGCGCCTACTAGCTTGAAAAATAGAACCCCAAGCTATTAAAACTATCCTGGCTTGAGGCACTAGCTTGCTAGCTTCCACACTAGCTTACTAGCTTGTAAACGAAGCTAGTTCCGTCTACACGAAGCTAGTGTCACTAGCTTACTAGCTTGGCAGCACTAGCTTGGCTCACTAGCTTGATTTACTAGCCTCGTGTCACCCGGGCTTTACTGTTTTACTACCGTCGTCTCAGGCACTGTGTGTCATAGATTCATGGTGTATCTGTCCGTGTGTTGTGTGGCATTCGTAATGCATTCAGATCTACGAGGTAATTGCAGGCATTCAAGCAGGTATTATTTATAACTTACTAAGAAATAAAGCCTAAACATTATTAATAAACTACTTAAATAAATTAAACATTAAAAGAAACAGTAGTATTTAATGAAATAAAAATACAATTACTGGAATAAATAATAATAAACACAAAAGAAGCGCTCTTCCTCCTCTCTCCTACTACGCTGTGCCCGACAGGGCATAATTACTTCTGCCAACTGTTTTACATTATGGAATGCAATAAAGAATTGAGAATTGCATAACACATATAAAATAGCAAAAGATGGCAATATTTTTAATTTTGACAGTTCACCCATGTTCATTGCGTTATTTACGTTGCTGAGCAGACGAATTTTTCAAACCTAAGAAGCAATACTCCTTTAAAGCTATATGCTGACTCCTGAGTCACAGGATCACCTATCTTAGGAATCCGTTTGACCTTTGTTAACCAAGTTATGTATCCTAGTCTTAAGTAATGTCAAAGGTTTTTGTATCATTAAAGTTTTTTTTTTTAAATACATGTCAAAATAAAGGCATTGCGATCGATTGCCGTTTTATGTGTGTAACGCAATTACTTCGCTGGAGCTTCACTCTTTACATTCTTATTCTATGGTTCGGTTCATCATTAACGCAACTTGACACGTCGCTCACGACATATCGACGTGGATACGTTGTATTTCAATATCCATTCGTTTTACGAGTGACGTAAATAGACATCTTGTACTGCGGGTCTGTTGTTCATAAGAAACTGAGGAATTGTAAAGGAAGGACTGTCTATGTTGTAAGTGGGTGTAAGGAATTGGCTCAGAATGATGAACTTTTGAATAGGTTGGGTAGATTATGTACCTTATTAAGTCATTACAATAGGTACTGTTCACAAAATAATGTTAGTTTACGACCTCTGACGTGTCGACTGCACCCCATGTGTGCATAAGGAAAAATCCTTTATACAATAGGTATGTAAGCTTATATAATATACCGGATGACTTTTTTTACCGTCTTGAAAAAAATAGGGTATATTAGGTGAACGGAGTAGAAGCGTATGGCATACCTAGTTTTTTTTTTTTTAATAGCTTAGTCAGAAAAAAATATCTAAGTATCAATAAATACTACAAATTCGTTGTAAACTTTTCATTTTAGAACAATAAAAACAAATTTTGAAGAAAAATAATAAATCCTTTAAAAATATCGAAATTCAAATCATATGCAACCTGCATTACGATTTGAATTTTGATTTTTTTTAACTAAAAAAAAAACTCGATATGACATAGGCTTCTACTCCGTTCACCGAATATACCCTATTTTTTTCGAGACGGTAAAAAAAGTCATCCAGTATATAGGGTGACTGGTAATTAGTGACCGATATTTAAACACATGATTGTGCTCATGATAACAAACAACTTTTACTATGGGACCAACCTAAAATCGCGAAAAAAAAATCAGTTGCCCCATACATTCATTTCGCATAACTCGGCAAAATGGGGAGCGGCTGGTTTTTTTTTGCGATTTCAGGTTTGGTCCCATAGTAAAAGTTGTTTGTTATCATGAGCACAATCATGTGTTTAGGTATCTGTCACTAATTACCAGTCACCCTATACACCACTAATTTTTAATTAGTACAAATACTTAAAGGGCTTATTAGAGAAAGTCTTATTATTATATATAATAAAGTCGCAATAAATAATATTCATAAACAGCAAAGTTATTAGCGTTTGTTTATGTCCCAAAATGTCACTCAGTCTATGGAAATATTGTACAGGCTACATAGTAATATTCATTAAACATGGAAAAGCACTGCGCGTAGTATTTTCTAGTAGCAACTGTTATGAATGATTGATTTAATTATGAATTTACCAATTATGACAAATTTTCGTGGACAATTTTGGGATTTCATTTTTTCTACTATTGACTACACAAATATGATCAGTAACTGGTACGTATAGAGCCCCATTTTTTTTTTTGTACTAATTAAAAAATAGTAGTGTATATAAACGTAAAAAACATCATCCCCAAGGGGTTTTGGGTTTATAAATTAGTATATGATATCGGCTAAAGGGTTAATTGTTGCAAAAAAGTTTGTGCTCGCGAGGTCTACTCTTCGCAGAACTACACTAGTGTAGATATACTCGTAGATAGTTAAAACACTGTGTAATAACCTTGAGACACTGAAGGTTAACACAGTTATCTATCTAAACTACATTCCTTGATAAGAACATAATAATTAAATTCCGCTCGTGTCCCATCTCTATTACGAATTCACCGAGCGACCCTATTAATTATTATTTAAATGATAATATCTAATTAAGTCTGAACTGTGAAATAGGCACAGCTATGCAAAGTCACGTTTACCTCAGCGTAATTTTAACAGTGACTAAAATAATTGTTAAAAGCTACAGTGTTATAATTAAGAGGTAACAGCTAACAGCTCTTTAGTTTTAATTAACACTATGGGGAATTTTAATATTATGCTGCTGTAATCTTAGAGTTTGTTTTGTAATTTTTCTTCCCCTGTTAACCAGACAAACGATAGATGTATAGTATGAAAGATGACGATTAGAAAGGGACAGCTGATAAAGGTTTAGGTAGATAAAGAAGAAATAGACTTACTGAGTGTGCTGAACGCTAACTCCAAATAAATTGAAACCAAATAATATTTCCAGAACCACAGTCTTATTGTTATAAAGTGGTCGCAAGCGCAACTCCTGCGCTTGCTACAACTTCAAACCAGCAAGCTCGTGAAAAAGCACCTACAATGTTTTTTTTTAAATTAACACTAAAATATCTCAGTTATTATTAACAACAACATATTTTTTTTTTAATGTTTATACAAAAGAATACAGGATTAAATTATATAGCAACCAAAAACCACTAAGGAATCAGAATATATCAGAATTCAACGATTTTACTATCCTTGAAAACATTACGAATGACATTTTTCACAAAAAACAATCCAGCATTTCTTGTTACTTTTTCTATGTTTAAACTCTCGTTAAGAAGTCGGTCAGTCAGCCAGAGCGATGTCGTTTAGACGGCAGTGATAACATCTGCTGCGGTTTCAGCTTTTCATACTGGCTGAATGAGCACTGAATCAAGACTCTCTTGTCTTGATGTACCGTGGTTTATAGGTAGAAAGATCTTGAGGGTTTTTCGTCTGTAATGTTTTATATCAAAGACGTCTGCGTGTATTTTGTATTTCATAATTTTTTATGACGAGTCAAATTTTTTCGACGTGTTCACGGCTTTTAAGTACTACATAAAGCTTCGAGGCGCGAGGCCCCTCGGACCGCAAGGCCATAGGCGGTGGCCCACGTCGCCCACGCGTTACGCCGCCTCTGTGTAAAGATTGACATAATTTATCAAGCTTTAAACATTCATCTTCCTTTAACGTTACTTTCAATATTTCTAACTCTTTCAAGCTTTTATTGAAACTACTCATTAAATTATCGGCTTCTTTTAATTTCTTCAATACAACTTCACCTTTACGTCTACTTGGTGGCCCTACTTTTACAAAATATTTTCTTATCTTGTTAAGCTCTCTATTCCAATAATTGTTCATACATTTCATACATTACCGTCCAGTATTACGTAGTACGTAATATTTGCACGCACTCACGAATACACATTCACTCACTTTTGAATAGCCCTACGTCATCGTTGATATGGCTGTAGTTACTAATCGAAATAATACACTTCACTTGTTTGTGTTTGGTTGAATCACTAGCTCGACAGTTGCAGTCTCCACATGCAGGCTCGCGATAATTTTTGGCGCGATAAGGAACGCCTTTGAACATGCCTCGTTAGCTGCTTTCTCATCCAAGTTTGATGACACCTTATGTACACCCGTTACAAAGTATAAATGGTCCCAAGAAACAATATCGCGCATTATGATCATTATCACAATGCTTATTGCAGATAAATGAAATTTCAATTCCTTCACAGTCACAGTGGCTGATTTGTGACCTCTACCGGCTCTATTCTGATTAACAAAGACTTCTTCGTTCTGTATCTTTGCAAATAGTGAGCAAATTGATGTGTTACGCATAGCACAGATAAAACTAAACGAGAACATGATATGATTCCCCGCTCGAATGGCAGGGTCGCAATACATGGACGGGATTTAACACAATAAAACATCTCGAAAGCTGGTTAGACACTGCCTTTAGTTGATCCTTTCAGTGACAATATGTGTGACACACGTACATACTCTTACTAATTTACTTACACAATACACTACAGTGCAGCGCAGACGCCATGTTCGCCGCGGGGCGCGCGCGCCCTGCTTGCAGGAGCTGCTGGGGAGTCGGTTGGCCGCTGCACGCACCGCTATACATCGATCGGCCAATTCATTGGTGGCCGTGGTATGAGAATGGAACCACAGCCCCCTACATATGTATGAAAGTTGGCAGTCCTACCACACGCCGATTACGTAATTCTCCGATTACCTGAGGTATACACACAGCTACACATCAAGCTATACATTTACAGTTTACACTGACCTCTCACTATAAGGAAATCCTATACAATGCGAGATCAGCTTATACTGGAAATCTATAGCTTGATCTGAAGCCGTGCGTACATGTCATGTACATGTGCGTATAGCTGGCCGACTCTGAGTGACACAGTTTTTTGTTAGCGATAATCTGGCTGACTTTTTTTGTTCGTCCAAATAATATATGCCATCTGCCTGGCATTTTCCTAATTATATTTCTGGTGCATATCAGCTGAAAATCGTATTTTACATGGAGTGACTGCCTAACTGACCTCCGAAACTTAGTTACTGGATAACAGGATACCTCTTGGTTGTCCTTTCGGGCTTCTGACTACCCGTAATTACGTTCAAAGATCTCCAGCCGGGGCTTAACGTGCTTTCCGGGGCACGGACGGGTCTCAGCAAGCGTTGCTTAACCTTGAAGATCGACTCGTGCAGCTGTTCTAAAAACTGTTGAAGGTATAGAGGCATGAGGAACAAAGTGGATAGTGTGTGTTTTTGTGTCCTTTGGGTGTTGTACTGTTGTGTATGGGGGGCTACTGCCCGAAGGCGCGACTAGCATAATTTTATACAACATCCCAACATCAGGTCGGGATTTTGTATATAACGTGGTGCTACAATGGCAACATTAATCTAATACACGGGGGGCTAGTGGCCAATAATCACACAAATTATAATACGATATTAATTCGTAAATATTAAGATAATAAATAAAATTGGGATCACTCTGTGCAAAAAATTCATTGACGAAGCTACATAGCAGTAAAATACAAAACTTAGGTTCAACCAAAAATACCCAGATTGTCATCTGCCTGGTCTTTTCCCAACTATGTTGGGGTCGGCTTCCAGTCTAACTGGATGCAGATAAATACTAGCATTTTTTATAGAGCGACTGCCCGTCTTGCCTCCACAACCCAGTTACTGGGTACGATAGGTACCCCTTGGTAAGACTGGTTATCAGACTTTCGGGATTCTGACGACCAGTAACAACTGCCAAAGATCCACAAATGACAGGCGGGACCAACAGCTTAATGTTATTTCCGAGGCACGGAGGGGTCTTGGTATGGAGGTGTAAGATGGTAAGATGGTCACCCAACCACGTACCAACCGCGGTTAATAATAATAATACTTTATTTTCAGACCATGGTGTCCATTTTGTTAGTAACAATATTCTTAAAGACTAGTGTTAGTAACATTTAAAACTACCCACAACAAAACATATAAAAATAAAGTATACAACAAACACTACTGCGCCATTCCATGAGAAATGGCGCAGCATTGATTGATGTAGGTACAATTAAGCCGACTAGCGATCATGCTAAGGATGCTGTTGGCGCTGCCACGTACTCTACGCACCAGGGATGCGCATCTTTTACGCATCGTAGCGTAAAAGCAGTCTACACGACTTTCAGCAAACATCCCTGATGCACTACAGAATAGCCGCAGCCCCATCAGCACCCTGAACGCATTATTAAATTGGACTCGGAGGGCACTGTAAGACTTTTGAGTATAGTCAGCCCACAGGCTGCACGTGTAGAATGATGTACAATAAGATCTAAAAAGTGTAATTTTGACTTCTGTCGAACAACGTGCAAACCTGCGAGCTATCATGTCCGCCCGCACTGCCAGCGCCCTCCGTTCCCTCTGGATGTCATCATTGTCCTTGAGGTCAGAGGTCAGCATATGTCCTAAGTACTTAAATTTAGACACCCTACCCAAAGCTGTACCAGTAACTCTTAAAATGTCGATTGCACACCATGTGTACAGATAACAATAGAATTTCAATTGTGTCTGCTAATTAGCGCGCGACGGGTTAAGCGTAATGTTGGGAAACACGTCACCTGTACTGTTTCCTCTGGCCTCAAAGACCATGACTTCACTTTTGAACGGATTATATTTTAATCCGTGTTGCTCGGCATATGTTTCACAGATGGTAAGGAGCTTTTTAATACCACATACCGAAGCACTCAGTAGAGCCATGTCATCAGCATAGCTTATGTTGTTCACATTAATACCGTCTATGTGACAACCTACCCTGGTGCTACTGAGTGCTACAATCAGATCGTTCATATACAGGTTGAATAGGGTTGGCGAGGACAATCCTCCCTGCCTCACCCCGCACTCCAACCTGTACGATTGCGACATAGTTCCCGACCATCGCACGCCATTGACCTGATGTCCATAGCAGTACTTGCAGATGTTAATGAGTTCTATTGGTAGATTAGTGTTTTTTAACTTTTTCCACAGGATATCATAGGAAACCAGGTCAAAGGCTTTCGAAATATCAAGAAAGCATGCGTGAACTGCGGTTTGGCGTCGTGTGTAGTATTTGACAGCATGCTTAACACACAAAACTGCACTTTCAGTGGATAGTCCGGCCCGAAAGCCGAACTGATTGTCATGAAGTTCAATGTGTTTGGTCAGCTGTGAGTTCAGCATGCTGTCAAACACCTTCGATACCACTGTAGCAAGAGAGATAGGTCTGTAGTTATTCCTATCAGATAGATCAGCTGTCTTATTTTTAACGACAGGTATTACAATGGTTCTAATCATCTGTTCAGGCAGATATGAGTGGCTTAAACAAAGGTTAAACAGCAGAGCCAACAATCTCGGTAAGTGGGGTCCAGCATGCTGCAGATGTTCAATGCTCAACCCGTCATGGCCGGGAGATTTACCTCTAGTCATTGATTTGATAATCAACTTGACTTCTCTAGTTGTACATCTAAAGCCTATCTTTTTACCGTTCTTAACATTGATCACCGACTGCGAGGACCCCAACGGCGATTTGACAGTAAAATGTTGTCGAAACAGATCCGCTATATCACCGGCATCGCTAACGCCGTCAATACACACGGGAGTAACCGGTTTGTTATTTATTTTATTTGTAGCTTTCCAAAAAGATCGAAAGTCGTTTTTTGAGTGATGAGAGGCCAAAATATCCATTTTTACCTGTTCTTCATGGTTCTGACACCATCTCAGTTGATTTTTAAAAAATTTCCTGGCCTCACACATCTCGTTATAAATTGCACCTGAATTTGGTTTGCCATACCAACACCACAAATAAAATTTCTGCTTAGCTTCCCTGTGTGCCTCACTAACATAATAAGTTCCACCCTGTAACAGGTTTCTTTTTCTTACGTATAATATGTTTACTATGTTTGCTACACAATGCTGCCTCTCTTAATATTTTTACAATATTGTTATACAAACTCTCGATGACTTGCCTATGCTGTAAAATATTACAAGTGTAATCTACACATTTTGTAAACTCTTCTGGAAAGTCAAGAAGTTTTAAGAGTCTATGACATTCAGTCATGTATTGATTAACTTGATCTACACTTCTTTCCCCCCATATAACATCATTTACAATTGGTATAGATTCTAGTATCTTAGGTGAGACTATGCCCAGATTACACTCCATTATTAACGGAAAGTGGTCCGACCACAGTACGTCATACTTGACAAACACTCTGCGCACTAACGGCACAGCTGCCTTAGAGACTATACAGTGATCGAGCCATCTTCGCGATTCGTGAACCTCGCTCACAAAAGTGAAACAATCGAACGAATTAGAAACGCCCTTCAACATTTCTACATCAATGTAAGTCCACTCCTGGTCCTCACAAAGCATAAAAAACCTAGATAAGCATAAAATTAATATAGAGGTTATAATTAATATAGAGGTTAAGCATAAAAAACCTAGATATCCAATAATATTACAATTTGCAATTATTTATATATTCTGACATTGTATTAAACTTTACCTATTGAACTTTGACATCAATTAATTAATTTATTCCTAATAATACTAATGAATGAGCTCTTATTTAGCTGTCTTTTATTTAATTTTTTAATTTAATTAATATAATACGTTGTAGGTAATAATTCATATATTATTATAGTACAGGACAAAAAAATGTGCACACCATAATTTAATGGTAGAATATAGATCTACATACATTGTAAACTTACATTCTAGGCAAATAAGTGAATTTGAATATCTGTGGCTAAAACTTCCATCGACAAAAACACAAAACCAGGCTCGTGCTATAGAAATATCTACTAAACCAAGGAAAAAAAAAAACGTTGCCTATCAGCGTAGAATCTAGGTTCCGTACTTGTTATACCGGGAACAAACCTGACGACTCCAATGGAAGGCTTTGAGAGCCGTCACAATGCCGGTAACGTTCCAACCAGGCTTTGACTGATGCATCCTAGGACATTGCAAAAATACACCCAAATATGCCAAGGGAATTTCTACCTTGTGCCTACGAATTAAGGTTCTGTGAAACAGTCCTTTTCAGTATTCATCTCGCGCTGAACAATTAGACGGGCGATAGTGGAAGATATGAAAATAGGTGTTATTGTACTATTAGGATTGATGTGGCTGCGTATACTTATTTTGGTACGTGAGTGAAATTTGAGACTCTATCAATATAGATTAAGGTACAATGGGTTATTATTAATGGGTGATTTATTTGTTTATTATTACAATAGATACTTGGTATTGAAATAGATCTAAAATAGATGTTGCGTAGAAAATTGATTATTGTTCTCTTTAGTTATCAGTAGTGCTATCCTGTAAACATCTCACCGTGAAATCTTGGGGGAAGTGAGCTTAAAGTGAGCTGTTACTCCACCTGTTGTGCTATTCTGTAAAAATCTCACCGTGAATACATAGGTGAAGTGAGCTGTCACTGCCCTAGCTTCAGTATCGTCCTGATGGGGTGACAGTTCACTTCAAGCTCACTTCACCTAGGATTTCAATGTGAGATTTCTACAGAATAGCACTCCTGATGCTAGGGATTGACACTATTGACAGTTCTTTAAAGCTCACTTTGCTTAAGTTTTCACTGAGATTGTTATGAGTATTTTGAAAAAGCACTACAGCAGTGCTATTCTGAAACCATCTCACCGTGAAAACTTACAAGTTGGTGAAGTGTGCTTGAAGTGAGCTGTCAATAGTGTCAATCCCAAGCATCAGGTGGACACACCTCACTTCACCTAAGTTTTCTCCGTGAGATTTTTACAGAATTTCCCTACTGATGTCCTAGGGGTTGACACTATTGACAGCTCATTTTAAGATCACTTCACTTATGTTTTCACGGTGACATCTTTACAGGTCTGCTGATCACTTTACGCATTGTATGCGTTGTTTTTGTTTTGTTGTTGTTTATATTGTTTTTGATAAACTAACTTGACTTTTTATCATATTAATAGGTATTAAGTATCAAGAATAAAGCAGAACATGAACTTGTTTAGCGCCTAAAAATACTACAGTCAGTAGCACACTAGGAAATTTTATTCTTGCCCTTGCATGAAGACCGCCTTTGTTACATACGGCTACACATCAAGCTATACATTTCCAGTTTACACTGACCTCTCATTGTAAGGAAATCCTATACAATGCGAGATCAGTTTATACTGGAAATGATACCGTACCTTATTTGTCTGCGAGAAGTTTAAATAAATAAATAATTCCTAAATTAATAAACAGCACAATTTCATCTTAAAATCTTGGACCATCTGATAAATAATAATATCAACAACAATCGAGTCACCAGTTAGGAAAAATCCTAACAAAGCCTATCTCAACTCCGTTTCCTCCGTCCCTTATTACAGCATATTTAATTGACAAAATAAAAACCCTGAAACACAAAGGAAGCCCTGAGAATAAAGAATACAGAAATAGAACGCGTTTCGCGACAGGATTTAAATACGACCGACCCCTTGTCTCATTCGTTAGAGTGTCCTAAAGAATTATGTTTTTATTTTGCAGTTCCGCCTAAGGACAATCGGAGCTTCGAGGCTTCGAGGCCAAGATGAGTGGCAGCGGGATGAGGGGCGGCCGCAGGATCCCCACTCCCATGCCGCCACCCAAGGAAACTATACATCAGCCCAGGTAAAGTGTTGATCGTAAATTCTGGGAGGGTGTGAAAACGAAACCTATACAATAGTGTTACTTATGTGATTTGCGAAATAATTATATGTGGAAAAGGAGTTTTCTTGTAAGCGCTTTCGGCGATGGTTTCATATTCTTAGGCACCATTTAAAAGGAAGACAGCATAATTGATTGATTGATTTGAATAACTTTTACTATGGGACCAAACTTGAAATCGCAAATAAAAAATCAGCTGTTCCCTACATTAAGACGAGTTATGCGAACATGAAAGTAGGGAATAGCAGATTTTTTTTTGCGATTTCAGGTTTGCTCCCGTAGTAAAAGTTGTTTGTTATCATGAGTACAATCATGTGTTTAAGTCAAAAATCAATCAGCCTAGCCTTTTCCCAACTATGTTGGGGTCGGCTTCCAGTCTAACCGGATGCAGCTGAATACCAGTATTTTACATGGAGCGACTGCCTATCTAACCTCCACAACCCATTAACTGGGTAATACGATACCTCTTGGTAAGACTGGTTGTCAGACTTTCGGGCTTCTGATGACCCGTAACGACTGTCAAAGATCCACGAATGACAGCCGGGACCAACGGCTTAACGTGCTTTCCGAGGCACGGAGGAGTCTCGATATGTAAAGATGGTCACCCATCCACGGACAACCCCGGCAAGCGTAGCTTAACCTGATGGATCGACCCGTGCGGCTGTTATTACTTAGCCACGAGCTCCTCATGTGTTTAAGTATCGGTCACTAATTACCAGTCACCCTATATTACTACAATTCCAATTTTAACTCTATATTAGTGTCTTTTGTGAACATGATATTTATTCAGATTTGTTACTGTAGGTAATTGTAATGGCAATCATGTCATTTGTGATATTGTCATAGATTTTTATTTATTCTTTTATTAATCTTCTAAATAGATTATTTTCTATTTTATGAACGTGAAAACGTTGCAGGCCTAGTAGACTATACATCTGTTGACTATTTTCTATTTTGTTCAGTACCTGGTAGTTGTTGAAAGATTGTCCTCCCATACCTATTAACACTTTTGTTTGAAAATATTATAAAAGGCAATTATTTTAAAAAGAGTAACCATGGAGTTTCTTGCCGGCTCTTCTCCATAGGAAACGACCAATTTGGAACCGCGCACCTAGCTTCTGACGTTTCATAAGTGCCCATGTAGGTTTATGTGAAATAAAATATTTTGATTTTGATTTTGAAGTACATGCCAAAGTTAAGTACTAGCAGTCTATATAATAATAGCTGGGCCCAAAGCGTTTTTGGGACATTTGACACAAAAAGCTTATGGGATCCTGAAAACTATGTATTTGCTAGAAATGTTCTTTACACGTTTAAAACAACGAGGTGTAAAGATTATTAATAAAAACCTGCCAAGTGCGTGTCCCACCACGCATAATGAAGGGTTTCGTAGTTGGGATTAATTAATCCCTAGAACAAATTTAACATTGTATGTGAAAAACATGTTCTCCCTTACATTCCAAGTGTAAATGTAAGTTTGTACTCACAATACTGAGAGATTTACCATGTTATTTTAAGACTTCTTATATTTTTTCCTGTAATCTGCAGATAAAGAACTATTTTCAGAATTTTTTCAAAATTTTAGACTCAGAAGTTTCAGAGATAATGGAGTGGAATTGGAAAATGGTCAATTTTCATATATTTTCATAAATAAATATAAAACAATTGATTATAAATTATAAAAAAAAATTGAGACCCTTATAGATAACCCTTTTATTTGATATATCACACGGTACCTATAGCTTACAAAACTTTTCTTTTTAATTTTCTTATTTGCCCCCGAAAAGTGACCCCTATATTCAAAATTCATTTATTCCGTCCGTGTTTGGGTCACAGAAGTTCATATGTGTACCAAATTTCAACTTAATCGGTCCTTAGATTCGGAGCAAATTGGCTATGACAGACGGACAAGCAGACAAACATACGAGTGATCCTTTATAGGTTCCGTTTTTTCATTTTGAGGTACGGAACCCTAAAAATATTAAAAGAAAGAAAGAAAAAGTATTTATTGTGACTCGCACAGGAAGATCACCAACTAAACTAAAAACAAAATAATAAAAGTTTGAAAAAAACAATTATAAAAAAAAAAACAGAAAGTCTTGTATGAGGCCAAAAGGCCCCATCTCAGCATAATCAGTGCAACAGCACTTATCAGACTCATAATTATGCAATGATAACCACGAACGTTAATGTTTATGACCATTGCTATTAACGGTCAAGTGGATGTTTATTTATTTATATTTACTACATCCTCACTTTATGTCAGCAGACCGTTACATAAAGGTAATATTTACTACTTTGCTTACCCCGCAATGTGGGTTCATAAAGTTACCACATCAGCAAAAACATTGGTTTTACATGGTTATGTTCGTTTACAAGACGCGACGCATAATAAAATGAAATCGGATGCTCAAAGAAATTATTTATTAAAATAATTGTACATTGGCACCGGTTCTCGGAAATTGCCGTTCATGAATTGTTAAGAGTTAAATTGGTTTTCTGAATTGTAACTTTGGATTTGGTTTGAATAATAAAGTTTTTGTAATAAAATAATATCCTATGAGAGACGCGGCAAAGAAAACGGATTAGAAAAGCTTAGACTAGAAGGATGAGATGATAAAGGTAAACGCACACTTGTACGCGCCGAACGAAATGAAGTTCTTAGTAATTCTTCCGGCGATTCGTCCGATTCAGTGCGAGATTTCATAGGATTTCATACAAGTAATTCTAAAATTTAATTCTTTCGGCTACTTCGCTTCCTTCGGCTCTGATAAGTGTGCGTTTACCTTAAGACGGTAAGGCCGGCTGAAACTGCATTTGCACGACATGATGTCGTGCAAGTGTGCAAGTACAGTTTGGGTTGGCCTTATTGTAAATTAGAAAAACTGAATTGATAGTACGTTACGATGGTGGTTCAGACTTTCTGTGGAAATCGCATGGTACGGCTTCTTAGAGGTTTTATTACTACCTGTTATGTTTTCATGAAATATGAAATAGGAATATTTTGGTAGAAATACACTTCTGGACACATCTATTGGCCCACCTTAGAGTTTAGGTTTCGATGGCCCCTACCGAAATATGATTGCTAGATTGAACAAAAACTGTTGATGCAGTTTTAAACCTGATACATTTTACCATCTTTTTCGATCGTATTGTTTTAAATTTGAATTCAGAATACCATACGACATGGAGCTACGCCTAACAAGTCGAATATGCGCCTTGTTAAAGGCAATTGATTTTTGAATAAAAAACATGTTTTATCAAATAAAGGTTTAATTTAATAACGCGTGTTGCCTCCATGGGCATCTACCACAGCTCTCATACGATTAGGCATAGAGTTTATCAACCGCTCTATGAAATTTTGAGGGATCATCTCCCATTCCTCTTCTATGGCAGTTTTCAACTCCTGCATCGTCTGGGCAACTGGCTGACGAGCCCTAACACGTCTTTTTAGCTCGTCCCACATGTGCTCAATGGGGTTCATGTCTGGGCTTCTGGCTGGCCAGTCCATAACTGTGATGTTCACATCCCGAAGATATTCCCTGACGATGCCGGCCGCATGGGCTCTTGCATTATCATGCATAAAAAGGAAATTTGGGCCCACATAGTCCGCGTATGGTATCACGTGAGGTTCTAAGCACTCACGAATGTACCTTTCAGCATTGAATGTTGGCAGCCGTGGTCCTGTAACAACCTCAAGTTGAGTTTTGCCGCTCGCGGATATACCGCCCCCAGACAATCCATGAGCCACCGCCATAAGCAACCCTCTCTTCAAAGCAGCATTGTGCAAAACGCTCTCCCTTACGTCGGTAGACCTTCTTCCTTCCATCATTGCCATGTAACACAATTTTAGACTCATCAGAAAAGAGTACACGGCTCCAATCTTGCTGTGTCCAATTTAAATGACTGCGTGCGAAATGAAGGCGCGCTGTTCGGTGGGCTCGCGTTAGTTTGGGGCCATTAGCTGGCTTGTGTGGTACCATATCGCGTTCTTTTAACCTTCTCCGAACAGTTCGAGCGCTCACAGATACTCCGTGGAAGTCGCGAAGTTGGTTTTGTATCTCAATGGAGGTAAGGTGACGATTTCTCAAGCTGGTCGTCACGATGAATCGATCCTGCCTTTCAGTTGTGACCCGAGATCGTGGCCTTCCTTGGCGACGAACAAAGCCGCCAGTCTCTAGGTACCTCCGATAAACATTTCGGACCGCAGATCGACTTAAATTAAGTTGAGCACTCACGTTTCTTTGGCTGTGTCCGGCCTGAATAAGTGCCACAGCTTGGGCGGCGACTTCAGGTGAAGTATCCATAGATTATTGATAGAACCTCACCTTAATGTTAAGAATAAGTAATGTTTGTTGCAAAACCAA
The DNA here is from genome assembly GCA_946251885.1 of Cosmia pyralina. Classification (NCBI taxonomy): domain Eukaryota; kingdom Metazoa; phylum Arthropoda; class Insecta; order Lepidoptera; family Noctuidae; genus Cosmia; species Cosmia pyralina. The sequence continues at coordinate 24,600,049 of OX276346.1, forward strand.
AGATATCAATCACTTTTTCAAGAATTAAATCCAAGTAAACCAATAAAACCAAGTTTTCTTAGTATTCGATTGTTTGATATCAACAAACAGGCTCCAAATTGTCTTTTGTTTCTTTAAATTCTGTGTTCGAAATTAAAAAAAAGACTATTGAATGAAATTGTGAATGTGCCAGGTTCAAAACTGCATAAAAACTTTTTGCTCGACCTAATATAAAATTTTAGCTAGGACCAAACGAAACTGAAAATACAAGGTGGGCCAAAAGATGTGTCCAGAAGTGTAATAAGTGACAGCCGCTGATCCTCGCATTTTTGACAGTCGTTCGTTACTGGAGAAGCTCAAAGTCTGATAATTACCAAGGGTATCATGTTACCCAGTAACTGGGTTGTGGATGTCAGATATGCAGCCGTTCTATGTGAAATACTGGTATTTAGCTGCATCCGGTTAGACTGGAAGCCGACCCCAACATAGTTAGGAAGAGGCTGCGCAGATGGATTTATGTGGCAGAAATAATTAAAGAATGACCCATCAGCCATACGTTTGTTTAGCTCATCATCATCATCATCGGCCAAAAGCAGTCCACTGCTGGACATAGGCCTCTTCTATTTCACGCTATTCAACTCTATTTCCGGCAAATCTCATCTAGCTGCCACCAGCCATCCTGCGAAGATCGTCGTTCCACCTAGCCTGAGGGCGTCCTACCTTAGGCCTCATTTACGGAGACGCGGGGCGTCGCGCGTTGCGATGGGCGGCGCGGCCCGCACTGTATTCAAACATATGGCGTTGTATGAGTGCGTTTACGGAGAACACCTGTGCGCCACACACGACGCACGACGCCCCGCGTCTCCGTAAATAAGGTCTTACGTTTGCCGATTCCCGGTCTCCACTCAAGAACTCTACCCCACCCAACGGTCATCGGGATATGTTTAGGTAGGACTTCGATTTTCCATTTTCTATTGCCGAATTATGTCGCTCTAAAAATGCCCACACCATTTTATAATACAAATTGAAAACAACAGTTTATAACAAAGGAACCTTTTGAAAGGACTCCTTCAACCATCTTTTCTCGTTCAAATACCTACAGTAATGACACTTAGCAAGGACCGGCCGGAGATTGGGAGCGACCTTATAAGCTGAACTTTGGCCCTTGTTCCATGTAAATTGAGACCTTATTACAATTCGCGCATTTTGAGGATCTAATCTACATTAATATAATGAAAAGGAAGTTCGTTTGTCTGATTTTGTTTGTTGGTAATTGCGTTTGTTATTGAATTTGATTTGTTGTTTATGTAGGTGCCTTTTATTGAGGTTTATTAGTCTTTAAATGTTGGGAAAGAAAATATGTCATCTTTATAAATTCCATAGACAAAATACTATTCCATCATCGATATTGAGTTCATAAGTCTTAATGAAATAAAATTTTATTACAAAAAATACAACCGACTTCCATAAACAACACTACAAAGTGAAAAATAACTAATTTAGGAAGTCGGTGTCTGGTTAAATGTTGTTTTTTGCCACCGACTTCCGAAATTAGTTATTTTTCACTTTGCAGTGTTATTTTTGGAAGTCGGTTGTATTTTTTTGGAAAAAAGTTTTTATTTTTCACTTTTTAGTTGTGGTAGGTACCTGCAAAAGAACATCATCCACATAGAAAGTGGGGACAAAATACGTATTATTGAAGCTCAAAACTAAAAAACTACTCAATCAATGTTATTAGATTTTATATAGGACCAAGTTAGAAGTACCCTCTCGAATAAGAACAAAAAGTTTCAAATCGGACTATCTGTAAAAAGTTATGCGTGGTCAACATAAAAAAAGAAAAAAATATATACGTGTCGACTTGAGAACCTCCTTTTTTCTTTTAATAACATATTAAGCAACCGAGACTCTAGGATACCCACTATTCCAGGAAAAAGAAACCACGATCTTACACACCCAACACAACGATGGAATTATAGAAAAATTAGAATTTTAATCAATGATAAGAGGATGGAATACAGAAGATAAACTTGAAATACAGAACAATCTGGAAGCCTCAGCTGTTATTCAAATGTGGAACTGACACAAACAGACATACAGCTGTTAACAGCACTGCAACTTAATCACTGGAATCTGCATAACCGCACAGACAGTCCCTGCCACAAAATCATAGCACTTACTACCACAGAGGGGAGGTCTTGAGAACCATTTGTAATAGTTAGGATGACAACACGATGACGTACTGTAACGGTAACCGATACGCTTGTGTCGCTTCAAGACAACAGTATCATGTGACTGTGAACTCACTTATTACGTAGCGCGTAGGTTGAATAGACATACAGTGTCACATCTGCGTGACATTTTTTATTTGATCTATGAACTGTCTAGTGTCTTCTTTACTGTGACATTCACGTCAACGAAAATGCTGTGTGATGGATTATTATCTGGTTCTTCGCTTCTTCAATGGGATACTAGCTTTTCTCCGCGACTTCGCCCGCGTGGATGTCGGAAAATATCCCACGGGAACGTACTACCGAGAAATCCTTCCTTATTCCTTGTCTCTTGTGTGTTAAATTTCAGCTTTTTAGGTTCAAGGGTTTAGGCTGGGCGTTGATGAGTCTGTCAGTCAGTCAGTCTTGACTTTAGTAGAAAAGTGTTTATATCTTTCATGGAACTGTGCTTGTGCTGATTTAATAAAATGAGGTATCTAATTTTATATGAGTAGTCATTAGCCACTGCATCAGACAAAAGGTGGCTGGGACAGACTGGATGCGGAAGGTGGAGGATGAATGTTGTGGCGCAACCTTGGAGAGGCCTATGTCCAGCGATAGGCTGAGTTTGATGATCTGTCTACATTTAACCAAACTGGATAGGTTACAAAACATTTGTCTGCGGTTAATAGGCGGTTTTATTAAAAGCACTCCGATTCACGTGATGGAATCCGAATTGATGTTGCCTCCTCTTTTTATTCGCCGCCGATATTTAGCTGGTAAATTTTACTTAAAAACAAAGTGTTACGATTTTCCTTTAATGGGCATATTGGATAAACTCCATGGTATATGTGGTAATAGTCCTTATTGGAGAAATAAGAAAAAACCACTGTTAGTTATGTCTCACGATGTCCTAAAGCAAGAACATATGTACTGCAGTAGTAAAATTGGCATGTTCTCCTTGGATACTTGGGTCAGCAATATCGACTTATCACGTTTTGTAAAGCCTAGTTTAGATTCTGTTGATAAACCTAAGCATTGTTATTTTAAAGATAATTTAAGATCAATATGTTGTAAGTCTCTAAATGCACAATATTCTGGCTTTTACTGTGTGTATACGGACGGTTCTAAACATGAGAACTACTGTGGCGCAGCCTTTTTTGATTCACAAGTTGGTACATTTTTCAAATTCCGTATTTCATCAAAAGCTTCAATAATGCATTTGGAGTTAATCGCTATCGCTGAAGCTTTGGCTTATATCAAATCTTTGGACGGTGATCGGTTTGTTATTTTCACTGACTCGAAAAGTGCTCTTCTTCATCTAATGAGATGTACGAGTACTTCACCTTTCAGGGGGCTTCCACTGGCGTATAGTATCGTAAGAACCATCACTGAATTTGCTGTCAATCACAAAACAGTTGTATTGCAATGGATTCCTTCTCATGTTGGACTGGATGGTAATGAGATGGTGGATCGTTTGGCAAATGAAGCCGCGTCTGATGGGGAATTTTATGCTTGTCCTCCATGGCATACTGAGCTTTTACCCCTAGTTAGAGACAGATGTTTTCAATCTTGGTCAGAATATTTTGATAAAAGGTCTTTAACGAAGGGCATTTGGTACAGGACGATTCAACCATCTCTTCCACGTATGCTTTGGTTCAGCGAAGGCAGGATGAACAGGCAAGAAGTTGTGATGGCTTTGAGACTTCGATCCGGCCACGTTCCACTCAATAGTTTTGGTTATATGATGCGCAAAGTTGATTCACCCAATTGTACTGTCTGTGGAGTCATAGAAGATGTGCATCACATTTTGACGGAATGTGATCGTATTGGAGTCCGAAGACGTCAAGCTTTTGACAGTAGTTTTAATGTAGGCTTCTATAATAGCGTACTGGCCTCACCGTTGTCAGAGGAGGCCAGAACACTTTATCATATTATTATTACGGGTACAAGGTTGCGGGTAGACTAGTTTATTATATTTATACCTACTGTAAATTTATAATAAGTATTGTATTCAATAATCGGGGTGACATATTCTTTATAGAAAAAACCCCGTAAATAAATAAAGATTTAAAAAAAAAAAAATGATCAGTTTTAAATCTATAATACTAACACGATAAAGCTCTTCCATGGTTTATCATTATGGTTTTTTTAGTTATAATTTAGCGTTCTGCATTCAAAAGGAATACTTAATACGTACAGTCAGCAAGAAAAGTCTATACACTTGCAGTTTTTTTAATCTTAATTATTAAGCGAAATATTTAATTCAAATCGGAATTATTACTTAAAATTTTAAGAAAATTAACTCATAACAGTTAAACGAAAAAAAGCAGTTTATCGAAGTTTGTGTTAATTTAGATGATGTCAAAAAGTAGCAGTGTTAACCGACTTCTGTTGCCCATACCTATGTGCAACTTTATCAGTAGGTACCTATGGTGATACCGTATTTCCTCCTTGTAAAAAGGTCTGCATTGCAATAGACTGCGTAGATTTAAAGCCATTTAAAACATCAATACCAATACTTCGTAATATTTTGATAAGTTGTCAGAAAGCTTTGAAGCTGACCTTTTCATAACCTTTATTATTTGCACGCGATGATTTTCGATCGAATAGCATGGAAGGGAATCAATGTTCCTGTAAAATACACAGGTTTGAATGGGCTTATTCATAATTTTGCAGAAATACCAAAGAAAATTTAAAGGATACAGAAAGTCATCATCTGCCTAGCCTTTTCCCAACTATGTTGGGGTCGGCTTCCAGTCTAACCGGATGCAGCTGAATACCAGTATTTTACATGGAGCGACTGCCTATCTGACCTCCACAACCCAGTAACTGGGTAATACGATACCCCTTGGTAAGACTGGTTGTCAGACTTTCGGGTTTCTGACGACCCGTAACGACTGTCAAAGATCCACGAATGACAGCCGGGACCAACGCCTTAACGTGCTTTCCGAGGCACGGAGGAGTCTCGGTATGTAAAGATGGTCACCCATCCACGAACCAACCCCAGCAAGCGTAGCTTAACCTTGTCGATCGACCCATGCGGCTGTTATTACTTAGCCACGAGCTCCTCCTATTAAAGGATACAGAAAGTACGGTATGTTAATGTTTCTGCTTGTAGATCAGACCTTGCCGGAGTTGATAGAGAAAAGGGAAAAAATACAACCTTTTTATATCCCTATAACCAACACTCGGGTTATCTGAATATGAATAGATCGTTCCTTGTAACGTTTGTTGGCATCTATTACCATAGTATCTAGTTCCTGTAAGATTCGTATAGAACTTTACCTATCATACGATACTTAGGACTAAGTTTAACTCATTGAGTTATAATGTACTACGGTATAACTAAAGCTTTTTCTTGAAACCTTTATTATTTCAAAACATTGCCACTTCTGCGGCGTTGTCAGTCAGTGACAAAGCAGAGGTCGCATAGATGGCAGGTGTTGTAAAAATAAATTATTAGCAAGGAGGCAAGTTTATTGAATTATCTGCAGTTGTATTACCATTTGCAGACTGCACAGGTCCACGAAAATCTGTTGGTTCTTTCCTCAAAAGACCATTTCAGACACTGGTCTATATGGTCCTTACACATGATCTGATCAAGACCCCTGAGTTTGTTTCGCCATTTCTTCTCAGGGGTAGTCAGATAGGAAATTTCGTCTCTAACTAGGGTTACCATTTAGAAATTTGAAAAGTCCTGACAAAAAGCCTGACATTTCACTAAAAGTCGAGACATTTTAGTCGAACACAATTTTCCCGGGATAAATATTAGCCTATGTGCTATTCCAGACTATAATATATCTCTGTACCAAATGTCATCCATATCCGTTCAGCCGTTCTGGCGTGATTGAGTAACAAACATCCATCCATCCATCCAAACTTTCGCATTTATAATAGTAGTAAGATTACATATACATGTTTTATTATTCGTATTCCATATAAATAAAAAAATACGGACAAATTAAAGAGCCGGACAAAGTCCGGATAAATTAAAGACCCGGACAAAGCCCGGACAAAAGTCTAGCAGTCCGAACATATCCGGACAAATGCGGACGGATGGTAACCCTAAATCAAACTAGCTTTTTTAATATTTTCAGTTTCATTTAATTTTCAATTTTAATTTTAATTTTCAAGAGTGATCTAAGACTCATATTGATTCCATTCATAGAATGACGTTGTATGTATGTATGTACGGTATATTTACCCCTCAGACACAAATTACGGAACAGACAAGTAACGTGTAACAATATCCTACAAAGTTATTAACTGTACTCTTATAAGTGCTTACCTACTTAGTTTGGATTTCAAAGAATTCGGTGAAGCAGACGATACGTTTCTTGTAGACCTAAGCCGACGCGACGTTCAAATTCAAATTCAAATTGTTTATTGGCACAATTAGCATATTATAAACTAAGACGTGTTTGGAGCCTCCCTTTAAGCAAAAAATGCCTGTACGAGTATTAGGAGACTCCGCTCTTCCATAACATTGCAGTATTATACATTATACTGTGAGCTAGTAATAAAATAATTGGTGAAAAATATTAAAAATTAAATTAAATTAATTACTAACAATAAAGAACACAATTTCTTGTTGTTGTATGTGGAGTAATGTGTGGTGTGGTGTAGTGTAGTGTGTTGTGTGTGGTGTAACGTAGTGTGGTGTGTATGGGGTAGTGTAGTGTGGTCTGTGTGGGGTAGTGTAGTGTGGTGTAGTGTAGTGTGGTGTAGTGTAGTGTGGTGTAGTGTGACGTAGTGTAGTGTGGTGTAGTGTAGTGTGGTGTGTGTGGTGTAGTGTAGTGTAGTGTAGTGTGGTGTGGTGTGGTGTGGTGTGCGTGTGTGGTGTATTAGATTATGGTATATATGTGATGAGTTTCGGTTACTAAACATGTTCCAGCAGTGCCTCGGTTTCCTCGTAGGTAAGTGGTTTTATCCAGTATATTATACTTTTTTTACAGTCTCGGTAATTTTTATTATATACATACACATGTTTATTAATTCTGTTGTACAGTTGTGCCGAACGTTTGTTAAATTGCCTGCTTGCAAATCTAGTTTTAGTTTGTGGAATTTGGGAAACTAAATCTTTTCTCCTTTTTGATTTTTGGCTAATATTATATGGTAAAGCTTTATGTTTTTTAAGAGCGGTTTGGGTTATATACAGTTTTCTAACAGAGAGTAAATCACATATTTGGTATAAGCTTTCAGTGGAGAATCTTTTATTTTTAAAATACATAATTTTTATTAATGTACGTTGTGCTCGTTCTACATCTATAAATTTAGTTTTAGCAGCACCACCCCAAATTGGGATGCAATACAGTAGCAAAGACTGGGCCAGTGCTACATATAATTCATTGAGGAGATTTCTGAGACGGTTCTTACTGCTTACTACTTTACATGGGACAATAAATGCCTGAAGGTTTTAAAGATCCAATTGAGTTTCCCCATTCTCCCACAAGTTTGCTCAATATGGGGATACCAGGACAGTGCTTGGTCTACCACAACTCCCAGATATTTAGTCTTAGTGACCTTCTCAGTAAATGGGCAGTTACAAATTGTAGTAGTCAAGTCTCCACAGGTTTGTACCTTTAAACGTAAGTCATCAATAGGCTGTGTTCTGTTAGTGATACTGAAGCATATGTAGTTAGTTTTATTAGTGTTTAGTGAAAGTAAGTTACTTTTTAGCCATTCAGCTACCCGAGCCATCCCTGCCTCTGCACTCAGATTAACCTCTTTCCAGGAAGAACCCGTGAATACAATAGATGTACTCGTATCATCAGCGTACGAAAATACTTTTGCATTTTTTATTTCCATATTGCAGAGATCATTAATATAAATAAGAAAGATGGGTAGTCCCTAAGACACTACCCTGTGGGACGCCGTATAACACATCCTCATCGTCACTGGTATACTGTCCTATTTTTACTCTTTGCTTCCTATTGGTAAGATAGTCTTTGAGTAAACTGAGCGCAGTCTCTCTTACTCCGGCTTTTTCCAGCTTATTCACAAGGATTGGGACAGAGACGGTATCAAATGCTTTTTTGAGGTCTAAAAATACAGACAGACATTTCTTTCCTTTGTCAAGGTGCTCGGTTACAAAAGAGCTTAACGCACTTACTGTATCCTCAGTACATACACCTTGTCTAAAGCCAAACTGTGAATTAGATATAATATTACACTTCTGGACACATCTATTGGCCCACCTTAGAGTTTAGGTTTCGATGGCCCCTACCGAAATATGATTGCTAGATTGAACAAAAACTGTTGATGCAGTTTTAAACCTGATACATTTTACCATCTTTTTCGATCGTATTGTTTTAAATTTGAATTCAGAATACCATACGACATGGAGCTACGCCTAACAAGTCGGATATGCGCCTTGTTAAAGGCAATTGATTTTTGAATAAAAAACATGTTTTATCAAATAAAGGTTTAATTTAATAACGCGTGTGCCTCCATGGGCATCCACCACAGCTCTCATACGATTAGGCATAGAGTTTATCAACCGCTCTATGAAATTTTGAGGGATCATCTCCCATTTCTCTTCTATGGCAGTTTTCAACTCCTGCATCGTCTGGGCAACCGGCTGACGAGCCCTAACACATCTTTTTAGCTCGTCCCACATGTGCTCAATGGGGTTCATGTCTGGGCTTCTGGCTGGCCAGTCCATAACTGTGATGTTCACATTCCGAAGATATTCCCTGACGATGCCGGCCGCATGAGCTCTTGCATTATCATGCATAAAAAGGAAATTTGGGCCCACATAGTCCGCGTATGGTATCACGTGAGGTTCTAAGCACTCACGAATGTACCTTTCAGCATTTAATGTTGGCAGCCGTGGTCCAGTAACAACCTCAAGTTGAGTTGTGCCGCTCGCGGATATACCGCCCCAGACAGTCCATGAGCCACCGCCATAAGCAACCCTCTCTTCAAAGCAGCATTGTGCGAAACGCTCTCCCTTACGTCGGTAGACCTTCTTCCTTCCATCATTGCCATGTAACACAATTTTAGACTCATCAGAAAAGAGTACACGGCTCCAATCTTGCTGTGTCCAATTTAAATGACTGCGTGCGAAATGAAGGCGCGCTGTTCGGTGGGCTCGCGTTAGTTTGGGGCCATTAGCTGGCTTGTGTGGTACCATATCGCGTTCTTTTAACCTTCTCCAAACAGTTCGAGCGCTCACAGATACTCCGTGGAAGTCGCGAAGTTGGTTTTGTATCTCAATGCAGGTAAGGTGACGATTTCTCAAGCTGGTCGTCACGATGAATCGATCCTGCCTTTCAGTTGTGACCCGAGATCGTGGCCTTCCTTGGCGACGAACAAAGCCGCCAGTCTCTAGGTACCTCCGATAAACATTTCGGACCGCAGATCGACTTAAATTAAGTTGAGCACTCACGTTTCTTTGGCTGTGTCCGGCCTGAATAAGTGCCACAGCTTGGGCGGCGACTTCAGGTGAAGTATCCATAGATTATTGATAAAACCTCACCTTAATGTTAAGAATAAGTAATGTTTGTTGCAAAACCAAAGATATCAATCACTTTTTCAAGAATTAAATCCAAGTAAACCAATAAAACCAAGTTTTCTTAGTATTCGATTGTTTGATATCAACAAACAGGCTCCAAATTGTCTTTTGTTTCTTTAAATTCTGTGTTCGAAATTCAAAAAAAGACTATTGAATGAAATTGTGAATGTGCCAGGTTCAAAACTGCATAAAAACTTTTTGCTCGACCTAATATAAAATTTTAGCTAGGACCAAACGAAACTGAAAATACAAGGTGGGCCAAAAGATGTGTCCAGAAGTGTATATTTTTTGAGATAAAGGGTTAGTCTGATATTTATAATATTTTCAAGCACTTTTCGTTCGACGTTCGCAGGGACGTAAAAATATCGCGGCGTTTTTTTTCGCGCACTGGATTTTAAACGCTCTGCTTAGCGGCGAGAGTTGAAAATCCAACAGTGTGTTGTTTCGACGCGCTGGGGTGCACTCTACTATTGTTAGGTTGGATTCTCGAAGCTCGGCTCAACACCGAAAGTTGAAAATCCAGTGCCCGATAAAATCCCTCCGCGATATTTTTACGTCCGTGCGAACGTCGGCTATGTGAAATAAAGGATACTTGGATTAGGGTGAATGGAAGACGTAATCGTAACTGTTTCATTTAAGCAGATCTACGACTAAATTGGCTTTAATTAAAAAAAGTAATTTTTAAAGTTTCACTTCAAAACTTTTGACTCTTTTGACTACAAATCGAGTGTCATAATTTCTAGAAAACTATTAGTCAATTTTATTAAGTATAGAGTGCTAAGCATGGCAGGAATTTGGTGTAATAATAGTATGCACCAGGCAGTTCTCAAAAAAAAATCGATGATCTAGTATGGGGCGAGTATAATTTTTTTACTGAAACTCTCCATAGACTTAAAAAAAAAACACTATTCTAATGATGACGTTCAATTCAGAATAAGAATAAGAATAATTTATTTGCAGAAAATACAGGTTTTATCAGATGTAAAAATTGGTGGTGTAAGCACAGTCCATATTTTGCCTGTTTAGGGCATGCAAATTAGTTAGTAAAATAGGTACCTACGTAGGTATTTGATACGCATTTAACCAACTCTATAACAACATAAACTGTTCCAATAACACCTAAAATATACCAAACTGTATAACTAATTCAAAACTAACTAAGCCGCTCTTCAGGTTGGTACGAAATAGTCTTATGAATACGTCCACCAATACTGCTGAGCGTGCCCGCCTGCTGGCTATAGGTGAGTGGGAGTCGGGCCTCTGGCTTCAGGCACTACCGTCACCCAACATAGGAACTATGCTGGGTGACACCACCTTCCGGCTCGCTATCTGTCTACGTCTGGGCGCTCCTTGCGTGGCTCCGCATCGCTGCCGATGCGGCGTAGATGTCGACTACCTCGGACATCATGGCCTATCCTGCAGTAAGAGCGCAGGCCGGATAGCACGGCACGCCAGCATTAATGACATCATCCGTCGTGCTCTTGTCACCGCCGGGGTGCCAGCTGTTTTAGAACCCATTGGCTTGGCACGCGACGATGGGAAGAGACCAGACGGAATGACCATAATGCCTTGGAAGGTAGGTAGGCCTTTGGTGTGGGATACAACGTGTATTGACACCCTTGCGCCATCCCATCTTCCTAGCACGGTGGGCTGTGCTGGGGCGGCTGCTGCGGGTGCGGAAAACCTCAAACGGCGCAAATACTCTAATCTTATTGGGACTTATATGTTTGAGCCGTTTGGGGTTGAAACACTAGGGCCATGGGGTCCGAGTGCCCTTTTAGTTTTTCGGGACATCGCCAAGCGGTTGGTCGACTCTACGCGTGACCAAAGGGCTGGCCTATTTTTTGGCCAAAGAATTAGCATTGCCATACAACGTAGCAATGCTGCCAGTCTTTTGGGCACTTTTCATGTCGACAGCCATGCGGATGAATTTTTTGATGCCCTATGATTATTTCCCCTCCTTTTTTATATACTTGTACATATTTTTTGTTTTTATGATTGTTAGATTTTAAATTATGTAAATATTCATGGATAATAAAACTATTCGAAACCCGACCTTAATTAAAGGAAAACAATCCAATATCCAAAACAAAAGCTCCACAGATGCCATTTAATTAAATCTATAGAAAAAAAAAACAAATCTATTAAAATAGTTAAAAACTGTCGATTCACACCCTCATCATTAGGGACAGAGTGTCCAATTTAACTTGATATACGGCGAAATAGGGAAGTTAAATGACTGTAGTTTATTTTCGCATTCCCTTTACAACAGCGCCCTCTATAAAAGTCCATAATATACTGGACACTCTGTATACCAGATGTGCATAGCACAACCCTTTTAGGTGGCTCTTTAAAAATAAATATTTTAACTCTGACCGCGGTAATGTATGTAAAAAATGAATGGCCACGTGAGTCGGTATATGGTCTGTGCATTTTCGATGACAGCTACACACAAACAAATGCACGTGTTGGAAGCTTGTTTTGGTGCAAGGGAAGAGGGAAAAACGAGAATTTAATGTTGAAGTAGGTATTTTCTGAAAGAATTTGGTGCAAAAATAAGCACGAACAGTTCCTAAAATGCCTGCTAATTGCCAAAGTATTTATGTATGTTCTTACAAAAACTTGTTCTTAGGGTTCCGTACTGCAAAAGGAAAAAACGGATCCCTTATAGTATCACTTCGTTGTCCGTCTGTCTGTCTGTCAGCCTGTCAAGACCCTTTTTCTAAGGAACGCGTGGAGGTATCAAGTTGAAATGAATATCAACTATGTAGGTTTATGGTCCATTGGAGATCTAAAAATATTAAGCTTCTAAATCAACGCAGTAAAATAATACGGCTAAGTATTTATGGGACATATTTTGATACTCGCAAGTAAATCAAAACCTACAGGCTAGTTACCGATGACCTAGAATCATGATATTTGGCATGAAGCAAGATCTCACAGCACAAGTATAGGAAAAAGTCTGAAAATAGTTAATTAGATAAAAAAAAACTGTAATTACAAACTTTGCAGTTGAAAAATTGACCGTGACGTATATCAATGTATGGCAGAACATGTTTTTCAACTACAATGTTAAGTTTGTTTTTGGGATAAATTAATTTCAACTACCGAACCCTTCATCGTGCGTGGTCCGACATGCAATTTTTTTTAATGTAGGTAGGTATGTACTTAAATCCTTTAAACTACTTAATCCTCTTTTACAACTCTAGACACAATAATTGCAGTAAACCAAAAGACTAAATAGGTACGCTACTCTTTGAAAGACATCGCTATTGCTGCACCGGTGGACAACATTACGTCAACGCCGGCTGTCGCTGAAAACCAGCTGGGGCTCTGCCTCGCATAGGATCGCAGCATTATGCTGAGCGATAACCGTTTTATATGGATGTGACGCATATTTTCCTTCAATTTGTTCTTTTTAGAGTTCCGTACCCCAAAAGGAAGAAACGGAACCCATATAGGATAATTTTGTTGTCCGTCTGTCAGTCTGTCAAGACCCTTTTTCTCAGGAACACGTGGAGTTATCAAATCCACGTGAAAGTTACTATCACACGTGACAATTAATATCAAATACGCAAGTATATGGTCTCTTAGACCTCTAAATCAAGCTTTAGAAGCTCAACGCAACGCAGTAAAAAAATACAGCCTTTTATACGACATAATTTTTGATACTCTCAAGTCAATCAAAATCTATACAATCATGAAATTTGGCAAGAAGCAAGGTCTCACAGCACAAGTAAAGGAAAAAGTCCGAAAATTGTTAAAATTTGTAATTTTACCACATATTTTTTTTTTTTTTTGTAATTACAATGATGTTTGTTTTTGGGGTAAATTATTTTCAACTACGGAACCCTTCATTGTGCGTGGTTCGATACGCAATTGGCCGGTTTTTTGTGTCTGAGTATTTCTTTGTGTCACGTACCGCTAATAAAAGTTTTTTTTTTTCGCTAACGAGAAGTACTTACCCTGAATGTTCTAGATATCCTGTGATATCCACTATTTACATACACGAAAGTGATGCACTACTAAGAACCCTTTAAGCCAGTAACACGTTCAATATTCAAAAGCGTATAACACAATTACTCATTTTACGCGTACCTACTCTTGTAACTTGCGCCAACGCATAATTGCTACCAGTCAGTCTATTAACGTTTACTGTCCCACGTAAAGCGTAAATAAACCTCATAAACAAGGTATTCATATTTCGACGCGTGAAATAGGCGCACTTTTTCAACTCTAGCGCAGTTTTTGCCTTTAGAAAATGAAATGCGCGTTTGAAAATACTGAAATGCCGGCAGATATCAATGATGAGTGCTCCAGTTGGTTTGATGCTAAATTAGTATGGTTTTAATTAAAAAGCTAAGTTAGCAAAAGGGTAAAAGATACAAACCTATGAAAAGTAGCAGCCAAAGCAATATTGCCAGCACAGCAACAGTGTTCTTACTGGAAAATCGCTTATATTATTTTAACGTGTAATATAATGATTGTGCCTCTTTTTGTGAACATCAAATAATTCCTATTTTGGGAACCGAAGAAAATAGCGAAAAAGAAATGTTAAAAAGAGTTTCAATAATATAAAAAATCATCATCTAGTCCAAATAGTTTTTATTTTAGAGGTTCATTCATTTAAAAAGCTTACATCATTAGAAGGTCAATAAGTTCTTAGAAGATCAGTTTGATTTTTGCTACAAAAAAATTATCACATCCAACACAATCAATTAAACAAGTGACTGAGTGTCATTATTATTATTTTTTTTATTGAAGCTTCTATAGTCTGGAATATCATCTAGGACCAGATTCATTGTCAAGACCCAAACATTGCCCAAACTCGATAGGGCTGCGTCGTTTTATTACTGAGTTCTTTCCGGCTCCATCATCAGATCAGCTCGATGGTACCAAAATATTGCATAGTCACCGATTTTATATACGTATGCCAAATTTCGGCTCAATCTAATACCGGGAAGTGGGTCAAATTTAACTTGCACAATTCCAGGATATACATAAAAGTAAAAGTTATCAAAAAACCAAACCAACTAACTCTTGGTCCAGTCACCAATACCGTCATTAACTTTCCCTCCTCAAATTCCCAATGCCTGCGCAAAGATCCAAACTCTTCAGGCATAGCACAAGAGGCTACAGATGCTCAAGTAGCCATACCGTGGCATTGTTAGTTGGTTTCTTGTAAAAAATGCACGCCCGCTCCAGGCCACAATTCAAGTGCCATCATCAGACTCACGCGGTCTCGTGCCGGGGACTGAGATGTATTGTTGGTTGGATGTGACAGTTTCGTGGGTGAATCTGGAAGAAATACGTACCTATAATTTTGTAAGCATTTATGTAATGTAGGTAAGGTACCAACAAGCTTATAATAGGTAATGTAATCTGCCTGAATTAAAGAGTAACAAAGAGAGAGAGAATAGAATTAGCAGAGGATTAATAAGATCATGGGAATGAGGATTTTCTGAAATGAAGTTCACTAGATGGCAACACTGAGACGTCAGGTCCACGCAAATGTCAAAAGTATCACAGCGCCTTTTTTTTAGTCGTGACTGAATGATGAACGAATGAATGAAAGGAATGATGAACGTCATCATTATATTTTTATTCATTGTAGAAATGGAATACCTGTTGTAACTGGTGGCGTGAATTTTCATGAAAACCCTCAATAACGCTCTTTTACATGTAGCACATAACATCACGCCTGTATTCCGCAAAGGCTTGGGCAGAGCTGTACCTTCTTTTTTGGATGGGATACCATCAAATGACTTCTCCCGCTCTGGGCGGAGCGGGAGGGCGTATCAGGTTTTACTGACTAAAACCCACCCATGTTCCTTCAGTTGCCTGTTCCAGGGCCACGGTATCTCTTTCGAACAACCCGCGACCCTGGTGGCCCTATCGGACCCCATCACTGCTGACATCTCTTTGAGGCGCGCGAGGAACTCAACGCGCCGTCGACCTGGGCCTGGTCCTTACCGGACGGCGAGCAAACCATTGCTCGCCGTCCGCAAGCCCGCGCCTACGGGGTAACTGAATTAATGCACATTATGAAGTAAGTAGTCTGTTCAGAATCGTTTACTGAATCGATTTAAGTCACTTTTAATATTGGTAAATTTGTATCCCAATAATAATTAAAACTACATAACTACGCAAATTATAGTCTCACTTCCACTTTACAGACAAAATGAATCAAAATGGACGAAGTACCTACTACGCTAGACCCTGGTTACTGGTTGCTGACCAATATCCTCTTAAGGGATCACTGTAATCATCATTATGAACAACTTTTACTATGGGACCAAACCTGAAATCGCAAAAAAAAAAATCTGCTGCTTCCTACATATTGACTCGTCAAAACACGTCAAAATGTAGGAAGCAGCAGATTTTTTTTTTCGCGAACCGAACCAGCCATGACCGATACCATGACAATAATTCGTCTCCTACCGCTCACTTTTCTACTGAAGGTGTTTTATCCAAAAAGAAGAGAGCAATTTCTCCATGATTATAATAATAGAGACAGCCACATCCAGTACAGCCACATCCAGTAACCTCTCTGCGTCCCACTTCACCTTGCATTAACCATTGAAGCGGTCATTACACGACATTCTTTGGACAATGCGGCCTATTTATGTCTCGACCGTTCTGAATCTGTTCAATATTGAATATCTTATACCTAGTCTGTTATTTAGATCACTTGGAATTTAATACAGCTCTTCACATAATATTTTCACATATCGACGCGAGAAAGCAATCTTGTAGTGTCTCGAAAAGTTGAATTTTACACCAGAGCCAAAAAACTGTTCAAAAATTCATAACTCGTAAACAGCTGAATCAGAAAGATCATTTTTGGAACACGTATCTATCATAATGAAATTTATTATATGCTGTTAATTATGGCATTCTAAAGTTAGTCTACTATGCGTTTTATAGTAGTTACAGCAATTGGTATTTCAATTTCAAGCAGCAATATTGCTGTATCTTGTAGTTGTAACATAAGGCACAAAGAAACTCATTAAAATTTAAAGTTACAACAAAATCGTTATTATCTTTATCTCTCACCAAAATCGTTATAATGATTTTGATGTACTCGTATCTATATAAAATTTAAAATAGTTGATTTTATGGTAGGTACTAACAGCATTTTGAAGTGGATACCTATGCTTGTTAAAAAAGTTTAGAAAAATTCAACCTCGTATCGTAGTATCGTATAATTCAACCTCGTATAAAAAAAAAAAACATCGTAGGAAAATGATGCTCGGAGCTCCGACGTAGAATCTTTTTCTGATTTCTCTATGACAAAATCGCATTCCACTGTCAATATTTTAATTCCAAATTTTTATTATTATTAATATTTGGGAATGAGTTCTCTAATTAAATAAATCATTCATTATTTACCATTTCTTTTGTTTTTTTTTTACTAGTGAATATAATAGTCATTTAGTAGGCTCTCTTCTTACTGTTTTGAATACAGGGATATAAAAAGAGTAACATACGGTAAGTCAAAAAAAAAAAAACACTTCAATTCATGTATTTTGTAAGAATTTCTTAAAAACTAACACTGAAAACAAATGTCAAAATGTTAACAAACCTGGAAAATTGTTTAATACATTCAACCTAACATTAATATGCAAACCGTACTTATTTTAATTACAATATTCACATTACTACTGTTACAGACATGAAAACAATGGACACTTTTTATGCTTTATAAATAAGTAGGTTTTGTTCAACAATTTGTAAGTAAGAATACTAACTTATAAAAAGTTTTTTACCTAGGTACGTAGAAACATATCTGATCTCCAACTAGCTTCTGCCCGCGACTTCGTTCGCGTGAAATTTCTTGTTCGCCCGAGATGTAGGTATTACTTGGTTTTTGTTAGCGTTCTTTCCGACTTTCTTCTTTTTTTCCCGGCTCCCAAGGGTTGTAGCGCCATGATAAATAGCCTATAGCAATCCTCAAGAATTAGGCTAACAAAGTGCAAAAATATTTTTTCAAATCCGACTAGTAAGACTAAGTAGTTCCAGAGGTTAGCGCGTTCAAACAAAAAAAAAAAAAAAAACAAACTATAGCTTATTAAAGTATAGATTAATTAATAATTAAAATACTTATAAATAACTCATAAATTAACTGCTCTATATTCGTAATATCATGAGATAAACTTTGAGTATTGAGACTGCACCATTGCACCATCGAAACACGAATAAAAAGAAACCTGTTCCCGATAGATAACGAAATACAAAGAACAAACTGCTTTTTATCGATAACTTATGTCAGAATAATGCACTATTTTGTTTGAAAGCACTTCAATAACTTACAAAATGATAATGGGAACAACGTATCGAGATAAAAAATTACAAAAAGTATTTTGTCAGAAGTGGGATTCGAACCCACGCCCACAGAAGTGGACTGCGACCTGAACGCAGCGCCTTAGACCGCTCGGCCATCCTGACGATGTCATAGAAGCTGAAATAGCCGTATTATTTCCACTAGTACTTTATAAGTTTAGGTATCTTTTTTTTTACATTTTACAACACTGTAAAGTTTTTTGTGTATTGATAAGTATCATTTTACCAACAACATAGTGCGACATTGTGCTTCTATTTACCTCAAAAGCGTGCTTAGTGAATTTGATCGTATATACCTACGTTTTAGCATTTTTGTAGCATAATAAAGCGTCATTATTATAAGTCATAATTTGTCTTATTATAGGGATCTCCAATAAGTAATAAGACAAAATTATTAACTCTCTCTTTCCCCTATGAACCTGAAAAGTGAAAATGTTTTAACTCGAACTACATGGGATGTACCTACCTACACACCGCTAAATAAATCAAGCTATACATTTCCAGTATAACCTGCTGCCGCATTGTATAGGATTTCCGTACAATGAGAGGTCAGCGTATACTGGAAACTTACGGCATGATATGTAGCCGTGTGCACCTAGCAACTTCGCCAACAGATACCTCAGCTTTAAGTTGATAAGTTTATTTACAGTAAAAAATAAAATAAATACTTAACTAATACTTACTTAAAGTAAAAAAACTTTTTTACAACAAAATACAACCGACTTCCAAAAGCAACACTACAAAATGAAAAATAACCTTAATTTCGGAAGTAAAAAATAAAAAAATTAAATTCGGTGATTCGGTGGTGGGATTTCGGTTTAAGCCGGTGTCTGTTAAATGTATTTTCAGTTTTTGCCACCGACTTCCGAAATTATGGTTATTTTTCACTTTGCAATGTTGTTTTTTTGTAACAAAGTTTTTATTTTTCACTTTTTAGTTGTGTTACCTATCCCACACAAGTTATAAAACCACTACCTGCAAAAGAAATCAGAACATCATCCATATAAAAGTGGGGAAAAAATACGTATTATTGAAGCTAACTCAAAGACTACCCAAGCAATGTTAATAAATTTTATAAGGGACCAACTTTGACCCTCTCAAATGAAACACAAATTTTTCAAATCGGTCGACTCTGTAAAAAGTTATGCCTGGTCATAAATAAAAAAAAAATAAAAAAAATGTACCTTATAATATACGTTTCGACTTGAGAATCTCCCCCTTTTTTTTGCGTCGGTTATTAAAAATAAAATAGCCTTTTATTTTTGAATTACTTACAAGAAATTATATAACCACCTACAGCGTGCAAAATACGTAGATATAACATTACAAATTCATAATTATTATAACATTTTAATTTAGTAGCAGTCTTATTTTTTTCAATCAATAAAATATTTACAGTATACCATCCAACGTAAAGACAGGGCCAAATTAAATTAGCTAGCGAAACTCCGCAGAAGTGATGGGTATAAGTAACAACACTACCAGCGGTCATTGACCCCAAAAAATCATCGAATCTATTCTATTTTTATTTTGTCCTTTATACTTTGAGTCACGTTGCCTGAACAAGCCACGAGACTTGCAGAAACCCTAAACATACAAAACAATAAGAAAATGTTGTTTAATATTTGTTAAAAGATGCAGGAAAACTCTGAGTAAACACGTCTTACATAATAATTATTTACATAGACGAGTAGGTAGGTATGTTACCTATCAAGAATTTATGATTTTCAGTACCTACTTAGTAATCTTGATAATATTTGCTGGTATTTTATAGTTATACAAGCTAAGTATGTACCTATCTTTCTTCTGCTGTTAGTACATACTTATTCCTTTCTTGTATTTTTATACCAAAATATGTAAAAAATATCAGCCCTTCCCGGGCAGATTTTTTTTTCGCGATTTCAGGTTTGCTCCCATAGTAAAAGTTGTTCATAATAATGAGTACAATGACTTCTTAAAATGATGCACATGAATTCAATTTCATCCTTTAAACATATTTGTAGGGTTCCGTACCTCAACGGAACCCTTATGGAATCACTTCGTTTTCCGTCTGTCTGTTTGTCAACAACCTTTTTCTCGAACGCGTGAAGGTATCAAGTTGAAATTCATATCAAATACGTAAGTCTATGGTCTCTTGGAGTCATAAAAAACTCAAGCTTCTAAGTCAACGCAATAAAAAAATACGGCCCTTTTGCGAGAAATTTTGATAGTCGCAACTGTCGCAAGTAAATCAAAACCTATAGGGTACTTCCCGTTGTCCTACAATAATGAAATTTGGCAAGAAGCAAGGTCTCTTAGCACAAATAAAGTAAAAAGTCCGAAAATTATTAATTTGTAGTTTTATGGCAAAAAAAAAATTTTTTTTGGGATTCATTAATTTTCTCCTGTTAAGTTTCTTTTTGGGATAAATTCTTTTCAACTACGGAACCCTTCATTGTGTGGCCGACCGGTTTTATAAATATCATCCCAGTCTATTTAGCAGATAAGTATTGTCATATGTAAGCTGGTACCTAAGTAAGTTGTCAGATGTTGACAAGGTGTGTTATATGAAACGTTTAATTTATCTATCTATTTATTATAATTATTTATTTAACCATTTATGTACACACAAATAAACAGACAAACAGAAAGGAACAGAAAAATATGTACAAAGGTGGTGCTTATTTCAAAAGAAATCACTTTCAGCATACCTGCGCTAAGACAGAGGATAAAAAGAGATGTAGACAACGTGTTTAAGAGTAGAAGAGAAAATCAAATAGGTACATAAAATCCAAAAAAACAATTAAATCATTAAATAAAACATATAAAATGTATACAAGGTCCCATTAAATTTGATGATGTTCGGTGGTAAGCACATCACCTGAGAACGGCTGGACGGATTTGCCTTTTTTTTTTGTTTTTATTGTTCGTAACAGTCCAAATCTGGGTTCTAACGAAAAAAACAAATAAGAAAGTTGCTGGGACAATTGGAAAATTCGGGAAAACTGAACGTCCTTTTTTATGAATTATTGGGCAGGAAAACGTCGGTCGTGTCAGCTAGTTAGGTACTTATAAAGTTACCCTAAACTTCCAGAGCCTTGATCGGTACTAAGTCCCTAAATCATCCACGCAATTGACTCTGCACCCTAATTACGTAACACATTGGAATTGGAATCGAAAACGTTTGGAAGCAAGTTGTTGCTTTACATGTTCGAAAAAATTTGTCTGCTCGACAACGTAAATGACTGTTGTTGAACTGTCAAAATGAAACCGATTCCGATTGATAGTGTGTTACACAATTAGGGTGCTGATTCAAGATAGACTAAAACCCCGAAGACACAACTAGATTGCCAGATTTGCCGTAGGTATTCGTACTTGTAAATCCCCATATGCTAGTGCAAAATAACGACACTGGTGAATGTGAACTACCGATGCACATTACGAGGACAATATGGCGTCGCGTCCGGTGTTCTGTTTGATCTCGCCATGTGGTTCCGGTAACGGCGCAAATCGGCGCGTGCGCAGGACACGTGCGATTGTGCTCTTGTTATAATAAAATTATTCTGCGTCGGGTCTGCATATCTTTGTCATCTGTTTTTGCGATTGTCGTGGCTTGGTTTGCATTTATTTTTCTTGCGGGGTTTAAATTAGGTTCAAAAAATGTATTTAGCTACATGCTAATGATCCATTTTATGTGACATTTATTCAGAGAGGTAAAGCCCACCAGTCATTAACAATCATGCTAATAAAATTTCACTTTTTCGGTGACGCAGGATTTGGACGTAACTACATAAAAATTAAATGTTCTGCTTCCGTCAAGAGTATCGTCTTGTTTTTGGATTTTGAACTATTTGTGCACATTTTGAAAACACAAGAAGGCAGGAGACACTGTTGCTGCTTATTTTGACGATTACGGTAATTTTACTTAACGTATAATGTGCTACACAAATGCCAGTTCGATTGTGACTAAGGTCAATTGGGTCCGTGAGCACAATTTATGCGGTTCACGTCGAGGAGCGCGAACCATATCTTCCTAATTAAAACATCAATGATTCGTCAACATTCATTGCGTTATAAACGTTGTCGAGCAGATGAGTTTTTCAAACTTAGGAAGCAATGAATAAGAGATTTCCTTCAAAATCCTTCAGATAGTGAAAGTGTGTTACGCAATTGGGGTGTGGGTTCCCTTTGCTATAAATAACCTATTGAGTGGTTATAAGGAACTTTGAACAAATAGCTTTATTTAAATCTATGATTTCATTCCTCTTAATGGCCATTGTAATTTCGTAATACCTAAACTGCTGCCCATAAATAAGTACACATTCTTGTAAAAGCGGAACTCAAACAAACCCGAAAAGATAACATGGCCTCAGTAAATACAACTTAACGACTAAATCATTAACCACTTAAACAAAGATAAGATAAAATTAGATTGCTTGCTTAATCTAGTTTCACTGCGAGAGATGCCACACGGGCCACACGCTACATCCACAAAACGCCGCCACATGTAGCTGGAAGCGGCTAAAAGTTAGGCAGCGGAAGTGCGCGACAGACACTTGTGATCGGTGGTGAACACAAGTGCTCGGTAGAGCTGCCACGGGTTATTTTAATTTAGCTGTTTTTAGTTTTTATCTTTTTATTACGGACGATTTTAACGTGCATGAATGATGTAACCAATATTTTGTAAAAACATTTTGATTTAAAAGAGTGTCCGTGGTGTTTCTTGCCCGTTCTTCTTCATAGGAACCTACTACGCTTTGGAATGGGCAACTAGCTTAATTTTTCGGACTAACCAACCCCTTGACAATTCAAAAGTGAGTGTACTTAATTGATTTCTTTTTTTTGTTTTGTTTTAGTGTTTAGTGGTCGGTGGCAGGTACACAAAGCGAGAAGCGGCCTATCGAGGCGTGTAGCGACCACCGGCGTTATCCATGTGCGGCGAGTTCAAAATGTATCTACGGAAACTGTAGTCCGCAGCTCGGTGGCGGCGTTTCGTGGCTGTAGCGTGTGGCCGCGCAAAGCTAAAGCATCTTGCGATTCGAGAGAACTTCAACTAAGCTACTGACTCAGTTTCCTTATTTAAAAGGCTGCAATGGATGCTTCGCATCGTTTACATTTAACCTAATTAAAGCAAAAAGCACTAATTAAAGCAATTCCAGTGACGTTTGCAGCTTAACGTTTAAAGAAAGACGTTTTATTTTTCCGTCTTCCATTTTGTATTCATTCAGACTTCGAATGCTATTTAAAGTTCTGTTTGAGACTCATTTAGGATTTTATGATGATTTAAAGCTATTAATGTTTCATCAGTCCGTTATCTTGAGGTTATTTTTATCTTTTGTAAGCTGTGTTGAAGATGATGTAGAGGTGTTTGCTGAAGATATTTCTGAATATTATTTAGTGATGAGTACCTAACTGCTTTATTGAACTTCTGTTTCAGGTGTAAACTTCGCATGGTATTCTTTGTATCTGATGTATTCAAACCAATTGACTATACATAAGTTATCCATACGGGCAGATTGGTGAACTTTACGTGGAAGATCTCTTAGATGCTCTTTAGCAAAATATTTCGGCCACAAATGGCAAACATAAGGAATGTTTGCCATTTGTGGCCGAAATATTCCCGTCAATCATAATTTGCCTAGCCTTTTCCCAACTATGTTAGGGTTGGCTTCCAGTCTAACCGGATGCAGCTGAATACCAGTATTCAGTATCCTACCGGCTGCGCCATGTATTGTTGTGTATTTTTTTTAAATAAAACTATTAATATTTATTACTTTGTGGTATTTAATTATATTAGCAAAATCAAGTCTACAAAGCTTATGTCCTGACATCACAGTGAAAGCTCGCCAGACGTTTGACAATGACAGCTTATCAAACGTCTGATAACGTTCCTTTACTACAGCAACTGCCTATTTCTGACCTTCACAACCCAGTAACTGGGTAATACTGGTTGTCAGACTTTCGGGCTTCTGACGACCCGTAACGACTGCCAAAGATCCAAGAATGACAGCCGGGACCAACGGCTTAACATGCTTTCCGAGGCACGGAGGAGTCTCGATATGTAAAGATGGTCACCCATCCACGGACCAACCCCGGCAAGCGCAGCTTAACCTGACGGATCGACCCGTGGGGCTGTTATTACTTAGCCGCGAGCTCTTCCTTTCCCGTCTATCATAAAAATACAAAATTAAGCATCAGTTCCCAAAAGTACCTCAAACTGTACTCTTTTTATTACAATCGCTGAATCCTGCTAAAATCAAAGCAGATCTAATAAAAGCGATCATAACTTTCGGCACCTGTTTCCTCTCGATATCGTGCAGGATTCGAGTGAGAGAGATCAAAGTGTATGCCGGACGCAAACTGCGAACAATTGTTACTGTGAATCATGGTTCATTGATTCAATCGATGTATGTTTGTTCCTTTTTGTGGATGGAGTAGAGTGGGTTTATGATGTTGTGGTGCGAATAATATGGGATAGTTGAAGTTTGTTTGTAATGATTTAGTTGAAAAAGAGAACTTGTAGCTGGGATTGCTGACTAATGCGATTCAGAGTGATAAACTTTAGTTTTAAGTAGAGAGCGAAAATTAACTCAATTCTGCAACTCTAAGCAGGGACCATTTGGGTTAGCCATTGAAAAGGGTTTTTCGATAGAGTTTTTCTAAGCAGCTAATCAAAAACCCATACGATGTAGGTAACCCTACTGAATGGCTATAAAGGACCATTTTTTTTATCCATTGAAAGGTTTTTAGTTAGGGTTTTTCTGAGCAGTTAAAAAAGAACCCATATGATGTGGGTAACTTCTCGAACTGGTTGTGGTAAAACTTCAACTCTTTTAAAAACGATAACAGCGTCACATTCCGACTCGGAGCAATGTAATATGATCTCTCGATGATGGGCATACGTTGCAAATAGCTAATATGGTAACCCGAACAAATGCTTATATTAAATAGGCTATTTTAATGAAAGGGCAACCCTTTCACTGGGTTTCAAGTATAGAACCCATTCAATGGGTTATCCATATTGGAGGGATAACCCTTTTACTGGGTTTCAAGCGTAAAACCCAATATGATAAAGATAACTTCATAAACGGCTTACCCCTTCGAAAGACTTAACTCTTAACCGGGGTTGTGCGGTCCCTGACTCTAAGATCTGTCGAAAAAGTATCCACAGGATCTTGTGATTAAAAAATACGAAAATTCGTTTATAAATCCACACAAAACATTCGTAGAACTAATTAACATAGAAGTATTTCAAAGGATCGTAGTTAGTCGGTACAATGTTGATACACGAAAAGATATTATTACACAAGTCAGAAAAACAAAAAATACATTTGCAACACTAGAACACCACAACAAAGGCTACAAAACAATGGGAACGAAAACACTCTTGAATCTAGAGCAAGCCCAACATCACAGAAAAAGTAAAAAAGTATTTAGTAACACTGCACCGCGGTCACAGCGATCATTGAGTACAATGAGACGCAAATAGAGAATGGGAGGCGACACCGAGGGTGCGAATGTATTCCTAATTGCCTGCGGACGTGTCTCAACTCGGTTTTACGTACAAGTGCATCTACATAGGGTTGTGGCGAAGAGATGTTATTTGAGAACGAGGATTTTAGTCCCACTGACTGTGATAGAAAAATACAAGGATATGTTAAACGAGGCACATACGTTAACAGAGTGTAGTACTCATGAAAATTAATAACTTTTACCATGGAAATATCCGTAAATTCCGTGTGTGTGTATGTTTGTTACCCCACACGATGTTTTCCTTCAACGTTTTTGAGAGCAGTGGTGATGAAATCATATATACAAAGTAAAGCGCTTGCCGGGGCTCAAAACCACGACCTACATCTAGTAAGTTGGGGGGGGGGGGGGGCGTTACCACTAGGCCACAATTGCATCACACTAATATCACAGTCTATACATCATACAGTCGTCCGACGAAGCCCGAGCTGCATACGAAGTTCAGCGAACTACGTAAGTGGCTCGGGCTCTCGTCGGACGACTGTATGAAGTATTTTTTTTTTTTGCAATAGGCATCTCGTAGTGTGACCATGAGAGGTCTCGACTACTTAACCGGACTTTCCTGTGTGTGCCTTTAAGCGAGCTCAAAAGCCTCCAGCCAGGCAATGTATGATGTATAGACTGTGCTAATATTTTTTAGGCGAAATTTTGTGAGTTTGATACTTCTTTACGCTCAAACGGCTGAACCAATTTTGATAATATCCCGGTCTACGCGGGTGAAACTGCGGGGCGCAACTAGTAATATATAAATGTGACGATATAAAAATCACTTTCTCTTTTCCACCAACCCTACCTACCTGTGGCGTCATAAAGGCTACTATGCAACGCATCGTGGGGTGCAAGCTCAAACACACACTCAAACATCTCTTATATCGCGTGCGTGCACATAGTAAACCGAGCCGATTACTGTGGCTATAAAAACCTAAAGATAAGTACTCACTGACTCGTTGGGGTGAAGATATAAGACAACGTATAAATTGCAGCGTTTATGTATTTGAAGTCAGGATGCAGGATTTGAACTTTGCGACTGGAATCGCATTTTTCTGTCAACTAAAATGGTCACTAGAATCGTTTTAACATAGTTAATCATCATATCCATCATACATCAAAAGCATTCAAAGCCTTTGAAGACTAAAATTTCTTTGGCAAAACACTAGCTTATTCAGCCGATTATAGGCCGACGCATGCTAAAATTTTCAACTGTCCCATAGAAAACTTCAATACCTACTCGACGCAAATGTGTGGGACGGCTGATAATTTTTCGCGATTACGATGTTGGTGCCATAGAAAAAGTTGTTCGGTTTGTTACTTTTTGTTGGGGAGTTGAAATAACGTAGGTCCTTTTTGATGATGCTTGGATGCATCCAAGTTTAATGAATTGCATATAAAATGAATAAAAATAGCGAAAAAAATGACAAGGTAACGGGTGTCGTATAATTTTTGCGGAAGCGAACGAGAAAAAGGCCGGCTTCTTGCCGGCTTCGCGGTTCCTTTTCCATGACAGATGACAATGACATTGACAGCTTCAAATTGGCGAGCAGTGGCGCCAACACTTTTGGAAATAGACATTTTATGATTTTTTTTAAATATTTTGGGTAGATATTATAGGTAGGTACCCACTAAGATGTTTACTTACTTTAGATAGGTAGTTACTCAGTTCGTAAGTTACTTATTTAGTTTTTTCCGTATTTCTGCAAGATAAATTACCTACTGCTCAAACAAAATTCATAGTTTAATTACAGAGAGTTCCATGCTAACTCATCATTTGCCTAGCCTTTTCCCAGCTATGTTGGGGTGGGCTTCAAGTCTATTCGGTTGCGGCTGAATACCAGTATTTTACATGGAGCGACTGCCTATCTGACCTCCACAACCCAGTTACTGGATAATACGATACCCGTTGGTAAGTCTGGTTATCAGACTTTCGGGATTCTGACGACCCGTAACGACTGTTAAAGATCCACGAATAACAGCTGGGACCAACGGCTTAACGTGCTTTCTGAGGCAACGAGGGGTCTTAGTATGTAAAGATGGTCACCCATCCACGGACCAACCGCGGTAAGCATAGATTAACCTGATCGATCAACCCGTGCGGCTGTTATTACTTAGCCACAAGCTCCATTTTAACTGTTTACGATAATTATTATTATCCCATGTTGTGAATATTTGGTAGGCTGTAACGCCATCTACCGAATAAAGCCGTAACAATAAACAGGCAAAAGTACAGATAAGCTCTAATAGATGGCGCTTTAATAAAGCTGGTTTCCTCTAGTTGGTCCCGTCACCTAGCGGCGAATTTAGAAACTTCGTTTCCAAGCTTTAGGTAGATGGTCCAAGTATTGCTCGGTAGATAGCAGCACTTCAGGGATGTAAAATAATTTAACACAGGTCATTACAGTCCGGGATTTTGATTCCAAAATAACTAAGTTTGGCGAGCGTTTATTTTGGCAAAATAGTAAAAGTACCTAATTTATGAATCTTATTCTATACAGGTACGTAAACAGAATCGCTATTAAAAAGAGAACTTAAAATTACCTACCCTATTGTAAATTTGAAACTGCTGATGTAGACCATAATTATTATTTAATTTACGAAGCTAAGCCAATATTATTTGTACGGTAACAACAGTCAGCACTCTAGTTTTTCAAATTAAATGGAATAATCATAAAAAAAACTGTACTTAACTACTGATTTAATTTTTTTATTTTTATTAATTAATTAAATAATGAAAAAAAAATATATAGTACTTACTTATAATGAAAAAGGAAAATAAGTGAATTATGTAAAAGAAAAGAGTGTCCATTTGACTTTTGTTCCTTGTACACTACCTAATTATATTCTGCTTGCGTTGCAAAGGTAGCTAAGGTACTGTAGTGCTATTCTGTAAAAATCTCACCGTGATAACTTAGGTGAAGTGAGCGTGAAGTGAGCCGTGATTCCATTTGATGCTAGGGGTTGACACTATTGACAGTTCACTTTAAGATCACTTCACCTAAGTTTTCACGGTGATATATTTACAGAATAGACCGGCTGTTAGCCAGCAGTCAAATTTTCATTTCTACACGATCATGGTTGTCATTATTGATTTTTTGTTGATTTTAAAACATCATTGTGAACAACTGCTGGTCGATTCTGTAAAAATCTCACCGTGAAAACTTAGGTGAAGTGAGTTTGTTTTTGCTAGGAATTGACACTATTGACAGCTCACTCCACGCTCACTTCACCTAAGTATTCACGGTGAGATGGTTATACAGAATCGCACTGCTGTACTCTTTCCAACCATTCATTTTACTTTTGACATAAGCACAGCTATGCAGTTCCTTATTTATTGACAGGCAAACATAGACGAAAAAATGCAATACTTTCAACTTGAGCGCTATAGTAAACTCTACGGTGGAAAAGTTTAGAATATTAAAAGCCTTGCACAGCTCGCACCATTTTACACCTACTACAAGATAGGTGACATTGCATTGCACAATGTGAAATACTAATCACTAAGTAATCACAGAATAAAAAACATATTTTATATTCTCTAACCTTAGTTTAAACCATGATTATAAACTAGCTGCCAAGTACAGTTACAAACTCATCCGTTACGGGATGCTTAGGTACCTGCAGTGAATAATGCACTTTAAATGGTGCAAAATATATTGACTAAGGGCCTGTTTCACCACCTACGATTAAGTTACTAGTAGGTAACTTACTTGGCAGATAATTTCATACAAATTCTGTTCCATTTTTGAATTTATTCGGTAAGTAATGGCTATTCGGACATTTTGAAATGGGCCCTTACAGTTTAAGGTAACTTGTATTTATTTACTGCAAATCAAATGCTTATGGAAACTATTTCTCTGGCTTACAAGTTTTATTTTATATTAGCATAATCAGCCTATAGTGTTCCCACTGCTGGGACACAGGCAGGCCTCCTCTCGACGAGAGGGAGCGGGCCGTAATCCACCTCGCGGGCCCAGTGCGGGTTGGTAGATGTCGCATGTCTTTGTAGTTTTGATTCTAGGACATGCCGGTTTCCTTACGATGTTTTCCTTCAGTGTTTTGAGAGCAGTAGTTGTGAAATAATTTACATAAAGTAAAGCGCCTGTGTGTCTCTAAGCTAATAAATTGTTATAAAGTGTAGAGTTTAACCAACCAAACCAACTCAATCGAAAACAATAAATAGCGTGGTTCGAAAACAATATTGCGTTCAAAACTTAGTGGTATACTCGTACTTAATTACCTTTCTTTCTAAGGTTCCGTACCAAAATAGTAAAAAGGTATGGTGCGACTCAGTCTGTCTCAAGAACTAGTAAAGTTATCAACTTGAAAGGAACAGTTTTAGATGACGTTCGCTCAACTACACTTCTGGACACATCTTTTGGCCCACCTTGTATTTTCAGTTTCGTTTGGTCCTAGCTAAAATTTTATATTAGGTCGAGCAAAAAGTTTTTATGCAGTTTTGAACCTGGCACATTCACAATTTCATTCAATAGTCTTTTTTTGAATTTCGAACACAGAATTTAAAGATACAAAAGACAATTTGGAGCCTGTTTGTTGATATCAAACAATCGAATACTAAGAAAACTTGGTTTTATTGGTTTACTTGGATTTAATTCTTGAAAAAGTGATTGATATCTTTGGTTTTGCAACAAACATTACTTATTCTTAACATTAAGGTGAGGTTCTATCAATAATCTATGGATACTTCACCTGAAGTCGCCGCCCAAGCTGTGGCACTTATTCAGGCCGGACACAGCCAAAGAAACGTGAGTGCTCAACTTAATTTAAGTCGATCTGCGGTCCGAAATGTTTATCGGAGGTACCTAGAGACTGGCGGCTTTGTTCGTCGCCAAGGAAGGCCACGATCTCGGGTCACAACTGAAAGGCAGGATCGATTCATCGTGACGACCAGCTTGAGAAATCGTCACCTTACCTCCATTGAGATACAAAACCAACTTCGCGACTTCCACGGAGTATCTGTGAGCGCTCGAACTGTTCGGAGAAGGTTAAAAGAACGCGATATGGTACCACACAAGCCAGCTAATGGCCCCAAACTAACGCGAGCCCACCGAACAGCGCGCCTGCATTTCGCACGCAGTCATTTAAATTGGACACAGCAAGATTGGAGCCGTGTACTCTTTTCTGATGATTCTAAAATTGTGTTACATGGCAATGATGGAAGGAAGAAGGTCTACCGACGTAAGGGAGAGCGTTTCGCACAATGCTGCTTTGAAGAGAGGGTTGCTTATGGCGGTGGCTCATGGACTGTCTGGGGCGGTATATCCGCGAGCGGCAAAACTCAACTTGAGGTTGTTACAGGACCACGGCTGCCAACATTAAATGCTGAAAGGTACATTCGTGAGTGCTTAGAACCTCACGTGAGACCATACGCGGACTATGTGGGCCCAAATTTCCTTTTTATGCATGATAATGCAAGAGCCCATGCGGCCGGCATCGTCAGGGAATATCTTCGGGATGTGAACATTACAGTTATGGACTGGCTAGCCAGAAGCCCAGACATGAACCCTATTGAGCATATGTGGGACGAGCTAAAAAGACGTGTTAGGGCTCGTCAGCCAGTTGCCCAGACGATGCAGGAGTTGAAAACTGCCATAGAAGAGGAATGGGAGATGATCCCTCAAAATTTCATAGAGCGGTTGATAAACTCTATGCCTAATCGTATGAGAGCTGTGGTAGATGCCCATGGAGGCAACACGCGTTATTAAATTAAACCTTTATTTGATAAAACATGTTTTTTATTCAAAAATCAATTGCCTTTAACAAGGCGCATATCCGACTTGTTAGGCGTAGCTCCATGTCGTATGGTATTCTGAATTCAAATTTAAAACAATACGATCGAAAAAGATGGTAAAATGTATCAGGTTTAAAACTGCATCAACAGTTTTTGTTCAATCTAGCAATCATATTTCGGTAGGGGCCATCGAAACCTAAACTCTAAGGTGGGCCAATAGATGTGTCCAGAAGTGTATTTTGCAAATAAGAAAGATATAAAATTTTTTTTTTGCAACAGGGACTGAAAGGGGTTCTTAATAATTCAAAGTGGGGCTTAGTAGCCCCCACATATACCACACCCACCCACATGCCCTAGTGGGCATGTGGGATATCATTATGAAAGAGCGATGTTTGCATATTCTCAAACATTTTTTTTTTCTTTTTTTTTGGCCGAATAGTTTTCGACTTTTGATGAAAAATGTAAAAAAAAATACCGTTCCCCCCCTTATCTCCGAAGTTTACATAGGGAAAAATCTGAAATTATTCAATGTTTATGTAAAAATTACAGGACAAATAAAACGATGACTCTAAATTGCACACTTTTTCAGAAATCGGAACAAAACCCTCGGTGCACTAGTCGACTCGCTCTTGACCGGTTATATTCTTTGTCAAATCCTTTGCTGGACAAAGAACAGGCGTCCTTGATAGGTATCTACAGCTAAAGCCTATTTAATTGATTTACATTCATTGATTTCGTTATGTACTCATAACTAAATCAATGACTACCTATAGATGTAGGTAGGAATTACTATGAAAAAACCAGCCAAGTGCGTGTCGGACCACGCACAATGAAGGATTCCGTAGTATAAAAAAGAATTTATCGCCAAAACAAACTTAACATCCTAATAATCCCAAAAAAACTATTTTTAATGTGATAATATTATAAATTAAAAATTTTCGAACTTTTTCCTTTATTTGTGCCGTGAAACCTTACTTCTTGCCAAATTTCATGATTCTAGGACAACGGGAAGTACCCCATAGGTTTTGATTTACTTGCGAGTATCAAAACATTTCGCATAAAATGGACGTATTTTTTATTGCGTTGAATAAGCTTGATTTTTTTAGAACTCAACTTGATACTCAGTTGAACTTTAATGTCAACTTGATACCTCCACGTGTTCCTGAGAACAAGGGTCTTGACAGACTGACAGACAGACAGACAACGAAGTGATCCTATAAGGATTCCGTTTCTTCCTTTTGAGGTACGGAACTGTAGACGGTTTGGTGCTTTGGTCAAACCTCGACAATATTATACTGGCCGACATTCAATTATAGGTACTGATTCTTTTAATATAGCGGGCGTCAGCCCCATTCCACTAGACTATCTCGTTTCATTATTTATCATATTAAATCTCCCACTTCGGTTCGGGCTCATGTAGAGGTTTGATGTTTTGATCAAGCCTCGACAATGTTATACTGGCTGACATTCAATTATTCAAATATTGAATTTATTCTAGAAATAAAAACGAATCTCGTTTTTCTTTGTAGCATGACAGTTACTCGTAGATTCTGGTAGGGCTTCGCCAATTACTTTAATCTTGCAACAGAAGTTTTATTATAATAAATAATACTTATACGGCATAAGCCTTTCGTCTCCCGGCCTTGCTCTATCATTTTCTGTAGCTAGCCACCCCCTACCCCTAAAAATAGGCCTTAGCTGTAGATACCTATCAAGGACGTCTGTTCTTTGTCCAGGAAAGGATTCGACAAACAACATAATAGTAATGTATCATTACTTGTGTTCCTACCTCCGATGAATGTAGGAGTCCCCAAAACCATCAATAATTTCTATTGTAGTAAACATTGTCAATCGCTTCAATTGCACTAAGACTAGACGATCGATTTGCGCATCAATGTGTATCGATCACGTACGAGTATAAATTGAAAATTGCAATTTGATCGTTTCGGGGACCCTTTAGAGTTGAAACTACTTTTGTGAACGTACCTACTAAAATTCAAGGTGCCCGCCTAGACTTTCTCCATCCTACCTAGCACTTATATGTAACTACCCTCCATTAGCCAATCGCGATTACAGCTCATTGTGAGCGGCGCATGCAGCGATGACGTCCTCCATCATACGCGCTCTATCTGCTGATCGGGGATAGCATCGGAACAGTCTAGGTTTACATTGTCTCAAGGTTCAATTAAGAGAGACTGAAAATATGTACAGTTTTTATCCAGGTACAGGCAATGTATATACATTATTGGGTATAGGTAGATTATTGATGTTAATGGAAAAAAGCTCGCACCCAACACGTCCCTCCCTACCCCACCCCCCTCCCCCCGCCCTATTTGAGACGATTTATAGAAATTCAAAGCATTTTATAGAAATTTCGTGAAATTCGGATTCAATCAAAAATAATCACCGGGCTAGGAACGCACACATTTGAGAGCAGTGGTGGCCCAGTGGTAACGGTCGCGACTTACGAGGTCGTAGGTTTGAGCCCAGAAAACATCGTGAGGAAACCGGCATGTCCCAGAACTAAAAATTCGAAGACATATTGTGACATCTACCAACCCGCACTCGGCCCACGTGGTGGATTACAACCCACTCACTCTCACCGACGAGAGGAGGCCTGTGTCCCAGCAGAGGGAACTGGCTGATTATGCTACGATCGCACTAGGTGCAACATAGATTGTTCGTTACAGATTGCCATTATTTTACTTTATAATTAATTACTTCTTGTCTCTGGTTAACAGCCAATGATGTCTTGCATTCCAATAGTGAATTGAAATTGTGAAATAAAGTTGAGAATTCCATTTTAACCAACGAAGCTAATACCGATATCAATTCAATAATTGAAACATCACAGAATTTGGTAGAATGTATAATTGATCAAGTTCAAACAAAGCACTGAACGGAACAGTACTCTAAAATGTTGGTCTAGACGAAGTCACAATTCATACAAGGTACTACCCATTAAAATCGCCAATAACCATTAAGTCAATGGAAACACGCCAAGTACTACCGAATGCAATACAATAGCCAGTATTAAATCTAACCAATAAATTATTCAAAGGCGTTTCAACCACAGAACTGCTGGAGTGATCCCAAATTATAACTACACCAGCTTTAAATGCACTTAAACCTTCACACCTATCAACAAAGTTCGAAATTGTGGTGCATTCAGTTTAGTGATGGCACGGATACGTTGGTATTTTGTAGTGTAAAGGAGTACCTATAATTCAACGCCCAACGGTGACCGAGTATACGTCAAGATGTGTGAATGTCTATATTAGATGCTACGAGTATTTTATGGCCGCGTATGTGGAGAATGGATTATTAATCATACTGTGAAGAGACTTGGCGCTATGGTAGAATATTCTGTGTTGAACTTTGAGCAGTCCCATTAATAAGTATCTCAGTTCAAAATTCAATATCTAACTTTGTTCAATTCAGTGTAACCTGATTAATGAATTTAATTTTACCATTATTTTCTCAATAGATAATTATTTGTGATTTATTGTTATCTCTTTCTTTTAATGATTCATATTATTGGAAGAAGCAAACATAAATATTAAAGATAAAAGAACGTAAGCAGCTAGAACTGCAAAATAAGGAAATTCAACCAAATAATCCAGAAATAAAGAAAAACCACCAACAGACTACTAATAGAATTCAACACTTTCCTTGAACAATAACTTGGGAATAAGCGACGACAATTTGTAATAAAACCGTATATCATAATAAAAATAAAATAAGAATACACACTTCCGCGGAAAAAAACGATTACTTTAGCCACGATAACGGAGTATATTAAGACGATAAACCCGTCTGTGTAAGACGTCGAGGGACATAATATATGTAATAACATATAAAATATATCTGGGAAACGGTCTCGGGCCGTATTGCTTGGGTCATGGGTTCGCCATATTCTTGCAAAGAAACTGTTGCGAGAAATCACTTTCTCTACCATTTTTTCTGCTGATTTAGTCTTGTTATGTATGGGGGTCTTGAACTTAAAGGGTAAAACCTTCATAACAGTTTTTTATAAGAATTCGTGGCATCTGGAGTTCCATTAGGTAGGATTGATGGTAGTATTAAACTTAAAGATGGTAGAATGATCACGAAATATTAAGATACAACCGAAATCTCATAATACCAAAAGTAAAAGCCTAAAAAGGTAAAAAATGTTGACTCAATGTAGACAAAAATACTTACGAAACAACAATTCATAGGAAAACAGAATGACGAAAAAGGAGGTATTCATTATTTTTAATAGCGCGATAACCTAGTTTTATACAGAAACGACCCAAATCTTCGATGATAACAGGGATTGAGTCACAAATGACCCACTAAACATTTACCATAAGACATGAAGACTTCTTCCATCCATCCGAACCCATCAAAACGATTTGTTAACGCATCTAAAACGTATTTAACTCTCAAAACTGTCATGGAACGGTTTGAGGGGCTAAAGGACCTTTGGAAACTGATCCATGCCACAATGGGGTTGCTATAAAAATAAACTGGAACCCTTACAAGGTCGATGCTAATGTGAAACCGATACATTTATGATGTTTTCCGGCTATAGATACTGTTAATATTTGTTAATGTAAGACTTCTGTGGACATACGAAATTGGAGAGGTCAGGCATAATGGCTGTTTATATTTTTTGGGTACCCGTGATCGTGCTATTGGCTGGCTGGTTACTCGACATTGAAATTAACATTCCTTAAGTCTACAGATGTTCCATTTTAATACTGACTATTTAGATCATTATCGTAATGATGCAATCATTTGTCACGTCATCATCATCATCCACAGCCCGACTTCACCCACTGCTAATGGCATATGCGTCTCTTTTCTAGTGCCAATCCCCACGCTCCTGTGCCAGTCTCTTCCAGGTTTTGCCCGTGATGGCAACAATGTCGTCTGCCCATCTCGCCACCGGATGACGGACATCTCGTCTTCCAGTCCTTGGACGCCACTCTGTCACAGCCTTACTCCACCTGCCATCACTGCGCCTTGCCAGGTGTCCTGCCCAACTCCGTTTGAGTTCCATAATACGCTTTCCGATATCGAAGACCTTCGTACGTCTTCGGATCTCTACGTTTGGAACTCGGTCTGCTAGCCTGATGCCGAGCATGGAACGCTCCATGGCCTGGCATGGCCATGGCATGTCCACGTCTCAGCACGGTAAGTCATGGTGGGCAGGACACACTGGCTGTTGAAGCGGGACTTGTGGAATTTTAGCTGACGTTCATCTCATGAATAACTATCGTTCGTTATTCGTTTATCTCATGTTTATTGTTTATGACTGTAATTTGGAAATATTGTAACAGGCAATTATTTTTAAAAGAGTGACCGTGGAGTTTCTTGCCGATTATTCGCCAAAGGAAACAACGAATTTAAACCGTACACCTACGAGTAGTTCTTGATGTTTTGCCCCTGCAGGCTTTTGTGTTTTTTTTTATAATCTATTAAAACTGGTGAATCTAATCTTTTTCGTTTGTCCCTGCAATTTGGACACCATGGCATGTCTTTTAGTGAAAGTCTCCGAACAAACATTACCTCTTATCATCATCTACCTAGCCTTTTCCCGATTATGTTGGGATCAGCTTCCAGTCTAACCGGATGCAGCTGAATACCAGAATTTTACATGGAGCGACTGGAACAAACAATGCCTCTATTTTTTCATATTTTTTATGAAACAATAATGTGTACAATTTATTTGTCATCTCTCATCTGTACCCTTTTTGTCTTGTTTTTTATGATTTTTAATTTGACGCGTTGTTGGTCAAACAATGTAAGTATTTTTGGGTCCACAATAGGATGTTGGCCGGAAGATTTTATGAAGGCTGTTCCTGGCTTGATAAGAGTAAATGATGAACTACTGCAGGCTTTTTCTTAAGTACCAAGCAGTAATTGCTTTTGCTTTTTTTTTGCTTGAGGCTTCTAAACATAATAGTTGACGGAATCACGGGGTTTATGTTAATTATTTTCAAATGGGGGCAAGGTAAAAGCTGTGACACTTTTCTATTATAATTCAATTTGTTATTTTAGTATATTAATGACCAGGTAACATTAACGGCCTGTTTCACCACCTACGATTAAGTTCCTATGAACTTACTTGGCAGATAATTTAATATAAATTCTGTTCTATTTTTGAATTTATTCGGTGAGCCACTACTCACCGAATAAATTTAAAAAATGGAACAGAATTTGTATGAAATTATCTGCAATTCAGACATCGTGAAATAGGCCCAATACTTTACTTGTCTATTGAACATTATTTAGGGTACGCACGGCTACAGCAGTGCTATTCTGTACAAATCTCACCGTGAAAACTTACGTGAAGTGAGCGTGGAGTGCACTGTCAATAGTGTTCATCCCTAGCATCAAGCAGAATGACAGCTCACTTCACCTAGGTTTTCACGGTGAGATTTGTACAGAATAGCACTGCAAATCAAGCTATATTCTTCCAGTATAAGCTGATCTCGCATTGTACCTATAGGATTTCCTTACAATGAGAGGTCAGTGTAAACTGGAAATGTATAGCTTGATGTGTAGCCGTGTGTATATAAAAAGGCATATCAAATAAGGGTGTATGAAGGCGAACTCGGTGAACGACTAAAAGTTGGTGTAAGCTAGTTTTTATTCAACCAATGACCTCACACTTCTTCTCATGTGCTCCATCCAAAATCCTGTATTTTTAGTTCTTTAAGTTTTCTATGCAAAAGACGAGACTCCTAAAGGCGCCCATAGACAGGCGCGACGCGACTGTGGTGAAACAATTTCAACGAAAATTTCATTGGCTATTGTTCTACTTCTACATGTCTGTGGGAGCCTTTATTCCAGTTACTTTCAAAAGAAACTGTTTGTCTGAGAATACAGTCCGCAAAAAACGCCACAGCTGCTCCATCCACATTTGCTTCAATATTCTGCAGTAATTCATTACAGCCGACTTTAGCTACAAACAGGGCCACTGTTTTGACAGATGTTCATCTGAAATTGTTATTTTTGTCGCTGGGGCTGTTAATTTGCGTCGCTTGTTTAAACGCGAGACCGCGCGTCAATTAAGGGATTACTAAACGTAATTTGCATGTAATAACTTGAAAGGTGACGTGGGTTGAGGTGGAGTTTGTCATCTGGTTTTTAGGTAAGTGGTGTGAGTTTTTGGTGACATTGATGGCCCGTATTTCATATTTTGCCACATAATTTGATGTTAGAATGGTAAATAAAAAGGTTTTTTTTTAACCACAACGGGTAAACTGTTGGTCTGATGGTAAATGATGATCAGGCCGAAGGTGGAAGCGAGCTTCACCTGGAATCCTCAATCACAGGGAACTGGCTATCTTACCTCTAACTGCCGAAACACAAGAGTGCTGTTAACATTGTTGCCATGGCGACAGACTAAGAAAAGATGGTAGCTAGCCAGGCGGACAGAACAAGCCCTACCACCAACCAAACTGAGAAGAAAATTTTGCCCCCGCTGGGAATCGAACCCGGGACCTCTGGGTCTGAGACAGGTGGTCTTACCACTAGACCACAGAGGCGGTTAGTTTCGATAAACACAAGAGAATTTCAATGAGATTTACACCTACATCTCTCAGTCTTTAAATACTGACACAATGAGTGCCGCTTATGGTTTAAAAACTGGGAATAGTATTTATTCCAATATCAGGCACGAGAAGTATCGACGTAGATAAATCATAATGATCAGAAATTAAAATTGTTCATTGTTATCGTAATTTATTCATTGGGCTATTAACTTTGGTTTATCATAACCCTCAGTCTTCTGCTGATTATACCTACATGAGCCCGATTAGCTAGTTTTTTTTTTTACTTGCGAGTAGTTGCGAGTCTTTGATTAAAAGACATTTTGATATCTCTTCCCAACCAACTTACAATTAGAAATCTTGTAGGATCTACCGCGTAGTTTCCATCGTTCATCTCGCTGTGTGTCTCAGCAAGACATAAACAAATAGGTACTAGCGAGCAATACACGCGAGGGTGTCGCAAGCGATTATTAGTCGGATGTTAGTCGTGACGGTTCGGCGAGACAGAACAAATACTGCGATTGTTATTGCGACTATGTCGTGCTTAGTTGCTGAGACTTTCTTGAAATTACGTTTAATTTTATACTAGGTACATTGTTGTCCGGTAATTTTCTGTGAATCAGGAGAGATGATGAAATTTTAATATTTTTGCCAGAACTTCTTAAGAATCCAAGTTTTACCACATTTTAAACAGGGTTATTTGGTAATAATGTCGGCAATCCATTATGGGGATGTAGGAGAGGTCATTTGCAACCGAATGACCCTTTATGACTCCTATGCATTGTCATTTTTTATTATATGCTTGCTAACACTTCAATACTACCAACCATAAAATGACAACGATATTTAATCGTTTTTAAATCAGAGCTATAAATTGTTAGAATATTTTTTTTTATAATTTTGAGCAGGTTTTTTTTTTGAATAAAAAGGTCGATTTCTGCAAAAAAATGGTTGATATTTGCATAGGAGTCATAAAGTGTAATATGGTTGCAAATGACCTGTCCTACACCCTCTATAATGGATTGCCGACATATTGACCAATAAGCCTAGTTTAAGAGTTTTACAGGATAATTATTCAACTTTGATTACTGCTACAACTCCTGGTCGATGAATCCTTGAAAATTCAAAAGTAAATGTTAGCAAGTAGTTTAATTAAATTCAATAATTTATCTTCGAGTTTCACTCAATATTTCTATCAGTTTTCGATTTGATAGAATTAGAATAATCGATATCTCTGTGGAAAAAAAATCTGTGTTTGTCTGTTTTACGGCTTTGCGTCTTGATGGAAGATGTGCTTACACTATTGACTAAGTTGTACGTTCAAACATGATACATCATTCCAAGTATGCTTAAAACAAAGTGATGTACACTTCTGGACACATCTTTTGGCCCACCTTGTATTTTCAGTTTCGTTTGGTCCTAGCTAAAATTTTATATTAGGTCGAGCAAAAAGTTTTTATGCAGTTTTGAACCTGGCACATTCAAAATTTCATTCAATAGTCTTTTTTTGAATTTCGAACACAGAATTTAAAGAAACAAAAGACAATTTGGAGCCTGTTTGTTGATATCAAACAATCGAATACTAAGAAAACTTGGTTTTATTGGTTTACTTGGATTTAATTCTTGAAAAAGTGATTGATATCTTTGGTTTTGCAACAAACATTACTTATTCTTAACATTAAGGTGAGGTTCTATCAATAATCTATGGATACTTCACCTGAAGTCGCCGCCCAAGCTGTGGCACTTATTCAGGTCGGACACAGCCAAAGAAACGTGAGTGCTCAACTTAATTTAAGTCGATCTGCGGTCCGAAATGTTTATCGGAGGTACCTGGAGACTGGCGGCTTTGTTCATCGCCAAGGAAGGCCACGATCTCGGGTCACAACTGAAAGGCAGGATCGCTTCATCGTGACGACCAGCTTGAGAAATCGTCACCTTACCTCCATTGAGATACAAAACCAACTTTGCAACTTCCACGGAGTATCTGTGAGCGCTCGAACTGTTCGGATAAGGTTAAAAGAACGCGATATGGTACCACACAAGCCAGCTAATGGCCTCAAACTAACGCGAGCCCACCGAACAGCGCGCCTTCATTTCGCACGCAGTCATTTAAATTGGACACAGCAAGATTGGAGCCGTGTACTCTTTTCTGATGAGTCTAAAATTGTGTTACATGGCAATGATGGAAGGAAGAAGGTCTACCGACGTAAGGGAGAGCGTTTCGCACAATGCTGCTTTGAAGAGAGGGTTGCTTATGGCGGTGGCTCATGGACTGTCTGGGGCGGTATATCCGCGAGCGGCAAAACTCAACTTGAGGTTGTTACAGGACCACGGCTGCCAACATTAAATGCTGAAAGGTACATTCGTGAGTGCTTAGAACCTCACGTGATACCATACGCGGACTATGTGGGCCCAAATTTCCTTTTTATGCATGATAATGCAAGAGCCCATGCGGCCGGCATCGTCAGGGAATATCTTCGGGATGTGAACATCACAGTTATGGACTGGCCAGCCAGAAGCCCAGACATGAACCCCATTGAGCACATGTGGGACGAGCTAAAAAGACGTGTTAGGGCTCGTCAGCCAGTTGCCCAGACGATGCAGGAGTTGAAAACTGCCATAGAAGAGGAATGGGAGATGATCCCTCAAAATTTCATAGAGCGGTTGATAAACTCTATGCCTAATCGTATGAGAGCTGTGGTAGATGCCCATGGAGGCAACACGCGTTATTAAATTAAACCTTTATTTGATAAAACATGTTTTTTATTCAAAAATCAATTGCCTTTAACAAGGCGCATATCCGACTTGTTAGGCGTAGCTCCATGTCGTATAGTATTCTGAATTCAAATTTAAAACAATACGATCGAAAAAGATGGTAAAATGTATCAGGTTTAAAACTGCATCAACAGTTTTTGTTCAATCTAGCAATCATATTTCGGTAGGGGCCATCGAAACCTAAACTCTAAGGTGGGCCAATAGATGTGTCCAGAAGTGTATTACGTTTTTATTTTTCTCTACCAAAAAAGGGATATATCTACCTATTATGTAACCTACCAAAAATATGAATAAACATCTTACAATAACAACATGGTCACACTACACAACACGTGTGCTCATTTACTTTAGAAAATATTTTGCTGCACTAATTTTACGTGTCTTCCAAACATTTGCCACTATACTTTCAACCTTACCTTTCCAAACATAGTGTTCATTTTCACCATCTTCTGTCGTCACATTGGGTTATGGGTCAGTGTTGTAACCGCGATCACGGTTTGCCTGTTCATTGTTTTCGTTGACGACAGCGCGTTGTGTTGCAATGTTCAAATGTCGAACGATGAATACAGTTTGACCCTAGTACCTCAAAGGTCATTGTTTACGGAGGTAAAAGTACAATAGTAAGAAAGGGCCCGTAATGTTTACAACGTTAGAAATAGTTTGAAATTATAATATGGGTTTATATGGCTGTTTTGTAGAAACCGGGTGACTCATAGTCAAAATTACTGCTTTTTGGAATAAAAGGCATTATTGGTAATATTCGTCAATCTAGTTTTTAAAATATATCAGCTCCAACAATATTTTCACTGGTCACAAAGAAAACAAATGGTCTTCTTTTCATACGACGTTCATCGATCTTTTCTTAGAGGCTGCAATTCGTCGAACTCTTATCAAATTGTGTGTTTCAGCACTTATAGCTATAGCTGCTTATATCGGCTGTGCTCGTAAATCCTTTCGAATTTGGGTAACAAAATGATTACACGATAATTTTCCATCAAACTCCCGTAAGCATGAGTGGCTAACTGGTGAAGATTATTTAATCTCGGGTACAACGTCAGAATGTTAATACGTGTAGACAGCCCGCGGGCCAGTAGACATCTTCAATGTTATGCTACCCTGGTACTCGTACCTACTATTTGTTCACTCGCTTTAGGTTGATGGAATTTGTAGAAGAGTATAATAAAAAAAAGTGTTTTTGGAACCTCTTCTTTATTGTGGACGCCAGGTACTTTATAATTACAATTTACATGTTAAAATTTACAAATAACACGCACTTGTAAGTTTTTTCCGTTACAATTGTTTGCCTTAGACTCTAAGTCAATCAATTGTAACGGAAAAACCTTACAAATATGTACCAAATTTGTAGTGACAAGTCTACAATATTGTAAATCTTACATTATTTGTAATGTCCGTGTTACACCTTTTGTTCTAAAAAATGTTTTAGTAATTGTTGATTTGTAGCGTTTTGTGGAATAGAGCCTTTGCCCAGATCCAGATAAGATTAGTAGGCGTCAGTTTGTCAGAATTGTATTCAATGCACAGAGTACTTATCCTCAATGGTCTCGATACAGTTATTTTGTTAAGAGCTTGTAATACCTCAGCTCTAATTCATATTTTGCCCCCACTTCCCCGCGCTGGGTTTCACTCTATCTCACTCGCACCGTCAAATTGTTTCAGTTAGGGTGAACTACGCAATTCATGGACTAGGCTTGGTAATAATTGATTTAACCTATAATATGTATTACTTTACAAAATATTGCAAATCGATTTCAACGTACTATTAGAATCAACGTCTTCTGGAAAAGTAAATGAAAATATTTTGAAAGTTTAGTTAATTAATTTATAATTTAACACACAACACAACATCACGCCTTCCCCGAAGGGAATTTATAATTTAGCTTATTTACCAAGGTTGGTATCGTACGTACAGACGTCCAACCAAAACTATGCGCTTCGGCAATCATTGTCTATCTTCGCAAATATAAACGCGCGATGATGAATGGTTATAAAGCTTGATTTTTCTAATATCATCTTTTTACAGTAAATAAAACGGTTAAAAAATAAAAACGAACCTATGGTACCTGCATTATGCATAGTTCTATTATCCTGCAAAGTTTCATGACCTAATTTGAAAATTTTCATTGATTATTCTCCATTTATTGTACGGTTTAGAGGTAACTTTGAGATTTCTTTGTATCGAGACCGTACTGTATATTAATTACAAAGTGAATAATGCAGAACTGATGAAACTACAGCCATTCATTCTAAGACAATTTTCGCAATCTGAGGTAATGCAGGCCCCTACAGAAACTTATTTTAACGGCATGCCAAAAACTTTAAGTGATCCATTGGCAGAACAATCTGTTATGTTGTTATCTAGAAACAACACGTCTAAGTTCATGGGGACTGTGACTGCTTCAATGGCTTGAACATACGTACTGTCACAGCCGTTATCTGCTCGTAACCACGCTGCTTCGTAAAAGTCTTAGTACCTACCTACGGCTATCAGATATACTACAAACGGGAAGAAGTCGTAAAGTGACTCTAGAGAAGTAATAGGAATCAGACCATTGCTTAAATTATGGTTTAGTTTCTACAATTTGTATTAACTGTAGGTCACTGTGGTCCAAATTGTCAACAGATCCAGCTCCAGATGGAACTGTGGCAGTTTGATCAGAAATTGCTGTGAGTCAAACTTCGCCTGATTTTGAAATCAAAAC
Source organism: Cosmia pyralina (assembly GCA_946251885.1). Lineage (NCBI taxonomy): Eukaryota > Metazoa > Arthropoda > Insecta > Lepidoptera > Noctuidae > Cosmia > Cosmia pyralina. The sequence continues at coordinate 24,644,391 of OX276346.1, forward strand.
CATTTGCAACTAGCTTCTGTTAACGTAAACAAAATAAAGATACATAATGATGTAAATTTTTAAATGAATTAAAAACATTCATGAATTTTTAAATTTTCTGTAATTAACCAATATTCTTTCTTAAGTCGACTCTCTGTTGCTCAAAATATTGAAATAACTTAGTTTTAGGGTTCCGTAACTTAAAAGGAAAAAACGGAACCCTTATAGGATCGTGTGTTTGTCTGTCTGTCTGTTCGTCTGTCACAGCCAATTTGTTTCGAATCTAATGGACCGATTAAGTTGAAATTTGGTACACCTAAGAACTTCTGTGGCCTAAACATGGACGGGTAAAGTAAATAAATGAATTTTGAATGTGGGGGTCACTTTTGGGGGGCAAATTAGAAAATTAAAAAAAAACCTTTTGCAAAATATACCGTGTGACATATCAAATGAAAGGGCTTCTATGAGGGTCTTAAATATATTTTTTTTTTATAATTTTAAAATAAATTGTTTTAAAGTTATATAAGAAAATAGACGAACCATTCGCCCCTCTTATCTCCGAAACTACTGAGCCTAAAATTTTGAAAAAAAATACAGAAAATAGTTCTTTACCTGTAGATTACACGAAAACCTATAAGAAGTCTGTGGTCTTAAAATAACATGGTAAATCTCTCAATATTGTGAGTACAAACTTACATTTACAGTTGGAATGTATGGGAGAACATGTTTTTCAACTACAATATTAAGTTTGTTTTTGGGATAAAGTCATCCCAACTACGGAACCCTTCACTGGGCATGGTCTGACACGCACTTGGCCGGTTTTTTTCACAAAATTTACGTGAGTTTCCAACCCGGAGTAGCGCATGAGAAACTATCAGAATTCAACTAGCGACTCTTTCGTCGCGCCTAATTCAGTTAGTCGCCTACCTGCAGGCACTTTTCACTTTTGACTAGATCTAGACACAGGTGACACGTTAGACAGAATATATATTTAAAGTATTGACAATAATTGTGTTGTAGACGAACTACTATACAAAAATCCGGCCAAGTGCGTGTCAGACGCACACAGTGAAGGGTTCCGTAGTTGAACATAATTTAAACAAAAAAAAAAAAATAGAAATCCCAAAAAAAAAAAAATATATGCGATAAATTTACAAATTAACGATTTTCGGACTTTTTCCTTTACTCATGAGGTGAAACTTCATGCCAAATTTCATGATTCTGATTCTAAGTCAACGGGAAGTATACCCCTAGAGGTTTTGATTTACTTGCGAGTATCAAAATATGTCGCATAGAAGCTTGATTTTTTTAGAACTTCAAGGGACCATAGACTTACTTACGTATTTGATATTAATTTCAACTTGATACCTCAACGCGTCCTGAGAGACAGACAGATGGACAAACGAAGTGATCCTATAAGGGTTCTGTTTTTTCCTTTTGAGGTATGGAAACCTAAGAATTTATTCATAATCATAATCATAATCATTTTTTATTTGTGTAACATAGGTAGTGAATACAGTTCTTAAATTAAAGTTCATGGCTCGCTATGTTATGCCAAGAGGCGTACAAATATGGTTGCATGCTAAACAAAAACAATATGGAATAATTTCTACAGTCAATGCATAAATAAATAATCATAAATTACAATTAGTCACAATATTCAATTAAAATTGAAACTAGGTATTTACTTTGTTTTGTTTTGAGGACTGGTTTTGTCTACATTGGTGTAGCTTTTCCGATTATATAAAATATATTTTTCCGCCATATAAATAATCTTAGTAAACTTTTTGTTTGTAAAATATGTAGGTAGGTACTTACGAGTACTATGAGCAAAATTTTTACTATGACCATTATTTTCAAGTTATAACCCGAAGTTAATTATTGAACCTTTTTTAATTTGTGCAGATTTTCAAATCTTGGTCTATTAAACGAAGGTCATCATCATCTGCCTAGCATTTTCCCAACTATGTTGGGGTAGGCTTCCAGTCTAACTGGATGCAGCTGAATAACATGGAACGACTGCCTATCCGACTTCCACAACCCAGTTTACTGGGTAACACGGTACCCATTGGTAAGACTGATGGTTGTCAAATGTTCGGGCTTCTGACTACCCGTAACGAGTGTCAAAGATCTATGAATGACAGCCGGGACCACAGCTTAACGTGCTGTCGATTAAAAGAAGGTATGAAGATCAATTTGATACACAAAAAAAAAAAAATTGGAAGTTGCCCCACAAAAAAATTTGTGGAGCAACTTCCAAACATTTACATTTTTTCTAACCCTTCTCTGTCCACAGTATTTTTTGCATCGGATAAAGTCATTGCGTTACGTCATACTCGACAATCCAAGAAACCAATTTTTGTGAATATTGAGCTAATACCGCGGCTTAAATCTTTTTTGTTCATATTATATGCAATCGTATAAGTAGTGAAGTGTTTATAGAACTTCTTTGTAAAAACATTTTTCTACAAAATCGAGATCAAGGTGAAATCATTTTGCTACTGGTGTTTACTTAGACAGCTAAAGAAACGTTAAAAAAAATCCCAAGGTGCTAATTGAATCTAAAAAAGCTTAAACGACCATAAAAATTGCTACCAAGATACCTTCAAAAAGTTACAAAGGTTGCCACTGTTAAAATTAATTTACGCACCAAAAATATGCGCGCCAATAACTCACATCGGCAATCTTCGGCAATTTCCGACAAACCCCTTCGACATAAAAGCAAATCGCTTGGCGATCTGTCAGCGAGGTAGAACGGCAAAAAAGTTGAATTTCTTACGGCATAAGCGTCATAAATAAAAGGAGGCGGCAAACTTTCTGCCGTTACCGGTGTGAGGTTGCTGTGGACGTATTCTGGAACTCGACAGTGTTGCATATTTCAAGTTCTCTTCTAATATTCATAATGTAATTGGTTTGAATCTGTAATTTGACTACCCAAGCTTCATAATTTTGGGTCTGCTATTTAAAAAAATCTAAGTCCAATCAATCTGCCCAGCCTTTTCCCAACTATGTTGGGGTCGGCTTCCAGTCTAACCGGATGCATCTGAATACCATTATTTTACATGGAGCGACTGCCTATCTGACCTCCACAACCCATTAACTGGGTCATACGATACCCCTTGGTAAGACTGATTGTCAGACTTTCGGGCTTCTGACGACCCGTAACGACTGTCAAAGATCCACGAATGACAGCCGGGACCAACGGCTTAACGTGCTTTCCGAGACACGGAGGAGTCTCGGTATGTAAAGATGTTCACCCATTCACGGACTAACCCCGGCAAGCGTAGCTTAACTTGATGGATCGCCCCGTGCGGCTGTTATTACTTAGCCACGAGCTCCTCGTCTAAAAAAATCTAAGTATTCAATTTAATTCTGTTACCAATAGGGATGATGAATTGATGAATGAGTAATAAAAAATCTATTTAGTCCATCAGTTAGTTAAAAAAAATATTAGACACGTATTTTTTACTTTAAGTATCATATTAATAAAAAAAAAAAACGGTCAAGAGCGAGTCGGACTCGCGCACCAAGGGTTCCGTTCCGATTTCTGAAAAAAATGTGCTATTTAGAGACATCGTTTTATTTTTCATGTAATCTTTACTTCTATCACATATAATAATTTCAGATTTTTTTCTATGCAAACATCGGAGTTACGGGGGAGAACGGTATGTTTTTTTACATTATTCATCAAAAGTCGTGGCCTAAAAAAGAAAGAAATGTGTGAGATTGTGCAAACAGCGTTCTTTCATATTATGATACCTCACATGCCTTGGGTAACCCTATTTCGAATTTTTAAGACCGCCTTTAAGTCCTTGTTGCAAAAAAAAACAAAATATATTTTTATTTCTTTCTTATTTGCAAAATAGTTGGGCAAACGTCATCTAAAACTGTTCCAAATTTCAAGTTGATATCAGTAGTAGTTCTTGAGATATCCAGCTGTGACAGACAGATAGACAGACTCAGTCGCACCATAAGGGTTCCTTTTTACCATTTTGTTACGGAACCCTAAAAATGACTTAGATAAAACGCGAGTGGGGGCTCGCTGCATCACAACTATAACAAACTACGTATAAAATCTAGCAAGGAGTACGCCATGCCACATTTTAACTCAATGTTCACCGTTTTGATTACGTGAGAAAAGAAAAAATACGTGTCCAATATTTTTTATTCTTCTACATCTATGTCATCTTCATCTACATGAAGGATAAAAAATCAATCATCTATTTCATCTTCATCTACATGAAGGATAAAAAATCAATCATCTATGTCATCTTCATCTACATGAAGGATAAAAAATCAATCATCTATTTCATCTTCATCTACATGAAGGATAAAAAAGCAATCATCTATGTCATCTTCATCTACATGAAGGATAAAAAATCAATCATCTATTTCATCTTCATCTACATGAAGAATAAAAAATCAATCATCTATTTCATCTTCATCTACATGAAGGATAAAAATCAATCATCTATTTCATCTTCATCTACATGAAGGATAAAAAAAATTGTCATCATTCCTATATTCCCACGCCTGCAGTTGTCATTGGATGACCAATTAATGTCAAGCTATGTTCTATGTAGGCACCTAAGTTGACGTTGATATCACAGATTATTTGAAGAATTGACAGGGTTAAATTGCGGCTTTTATTCAGACGTCTTTTACAAACCAGTCCTGAAAACAATTTCTTTTTTTCCCAACCAAGAATCGGAGCGGTTAAAGTTGACTACAAACAAATAGAAAACATTCAGAATAAGGTTATGTGGGCACAATTTGTCGGCGCGAACGTTCGGGCGCGCTCTCCGCAGGAAATGAGCGTATTTGTCTTACCTGAGCCAGGTATGGGGTCTTTTGTGGCGATAAGCGGGAAACGTGTACGATAAGATACTGTTGATGTTGTACCTACCTCGTTGATTGATAGGTCAATCAACTCAGCATATTGCATTCCACTGCTGGGCATAGGCCTCTCCCAAGCTGCGCCACAACACCCTGTCCACCGCCTTCCGCATCCAGTCTGTCCCAGCTACTTTCGTCGGTCCATCTAGCTGGGGCCGTCCCACCTACGCTTACGGATTCGCGGTCTCCACTCCACAACTCGTCTGCACCACCGGCCATCGGTGCTTCGACAAACAGGCCAGCTCACTGCCACTTCAGTTTGCTTACTCTGCAAGCTATGTAGGTTACTCCGGTTCTTTTCTCTGGATAACTTAATTTCAGATTTTATCCTTCAAAGAAACTCCGAGCATAGTGCGGTGAGCGACCCTGAATTTGTGGACCAGCCCGACTGTCAGTGTCCACGTCCACGTGAGAGGAATTATTATGAATGAATTCTGCTCAAACCTGAGCAAGATTTGAGCAGAATTCATTCATAATAATTAGCAGCAAAATATCCAAAGTCTCAAGTTACTTTGAATTACATTGATTATAATATTGATTTTTTTATGATTTTGCGTTTACTAAGACTACCATCATCAGCAATAGGCTCGTCCCGGCTAGGACTTAAACATAACAGGCTAAATGTGGGTGTACCACAGAAATCTAAATAATAAGGCACCGTCGGGAATTACAAGCGTGATGTTATATGTTATCATCATCAGTCAGTAGCAGTCTGCCATAGTAAGGTGACTGATGACCTTCGATCACCCATTCATTACTAGCCGATGAGCTGACCCTTGTCCCATCTAATCTGAGGGCTTCGTACATTACGTTTTCCAATTCGCGGTTTCAACTCCGAACACGTCTATAGTTAAACTACTCGTACTTCACGAAGGCGGGTTAGATAATGCAATTTTAACCTTATGATAACCGACTTAAAGGCTTCAGGACACGACTTCAAGAGATAGATTCACTATTATTTCCCAATAACCATCACCTCGACCTTGATGCGATAGCCGATCCATTGTCATTTTGATGTCAATTTTCGTTCTCTCACTTCATTTGATCGCCTGGAACATAGCCTTTTCTATAGGCTGCTGAGTATGCAAGAGCTGCTGCGCTGGTGCTGCTGCTGTGGCTGCTGCTGAGTTTTGAAAAACCGCCCAACCAACACGCACAATGAAGGATTCCGTAGTTGGGATGAATTTATCCCAAAAAAACTGTAGTTGAAAAACATGTTCTCCCATAAATTGATTTATGTCACGGTCGATTCTCCAACTGTAAGTTTGTAATTAGCAACATTTTTTTTTATGTGATAAACTGATAAAACTACAAATTAACAATTTTCGGACTTTTTTCTTTACTTGTGCTATGAAAATTTGCTTCTTGCCAAATTTCATGATTCTAGGTCAACGGGAAGTACCCTAAAGGTTGTGATTTATTTGCAAGTATCAAAATATTATTATATCTCATACATGGCCGTATTTTTGAGTTAACTGAGAAGCTTGATTATTTTAGGGCTCCCAGGGGCCGTAGACATAGACGTATTTCATATCAATTTTAACTTGATAGCTCCACGCGTTTTTGAGAAAGAGGGTCTTGACAGGCTGATAGACAGACAGACGGACAACGAAGTGATCCTGTGAGGGTGCCGTTTTTCCTTTTGAGACACGGAATCCTAAAAACGAGAAAGGCTCAATATGGTTTTTAAACATTATTATTATTTTTACTCCCGCTAACACTAGAACCAAACTGACTCCAAAGCTAGAGTTACACATTCATAAATTCACTTACCAACATTTATGAATGTTAATAATTAAAGCCACTATAGCTCCGTGCGATTTATTTGGTGCTCCAACTGTTTATGCACCGTTTGCCACCGAATCTTGAAGTCAGGGAGCTGACGTCATATTGTGGTGAGCGGAAGCAGTTCATGCAGTGAAAATGTATTATTTTCTTAGGTTTGTAAATTTCTTATCTTACTTTTAAGGAGAGATGCTAGAAGGTGGAGTCGAGTTTGGATTTCATACTTAGTGTTTTATGTTTATGATAATAACTTTTTTACAAATAAATACACCGACTTCCAAAAACAACACTGTAAAGTGAAAAATAACTTTAATTTCGGAAGTCGGTGTCTGGTTAAATGTATTTTCGTTTTTTGGCACCGACTTCCGAAATTAAAGTTATTTTTCACTTTATAGTGTTGTATTTGGAAGTCGTATGTTTTTGTAAAAAAGTTTTTATTTTTCCCTTTTTAGTTGTGGTACCTACCCCACAATTCAAATACCACTACCTGCAAAAGAAACTAGCAAATCATCCATAAAAAAGTGGGGAAAAAGAACGTATTATTGAAGCTAACTCAATAACTACCCAAGCAAAGTTAATCAATTTTATATGGGACCAACATTGAGCTATAGCCTCTCGAATGAAATTAAAAAAAAAAACCTAATCGGATGACTCTGTAAAAAGGTATACATAAAAAAAATACGTGTCGAATTGAGAACCTCCTCCTTTTTTTACGTCGGTTAAAAATGAAACTTACATGACATGATTAACATCATGTTAAGAGGATGGAAAGCAAATTTCAATACTTCTCTATAGGTACTATTAAAAGTTATTTTAATAAGCTAAGCAATATTATTGTGCCCTGAATACATACATAAACTCACGCCTTCTTCCCATGGGGGTAGGCAGAAACTACAGAACGCCACCTGCTACGATCCTTACATACTCCTTTTGCCTCGTCTACGTTCTTACATCGGTCATACACGCACGCTGGTTGAATTGTGAATTGAATTGTGCCCTCAATGATTTTTTATTTTTTTAATTTTTTTATATGAGTACGACTACCGCGGACTTGGTGGTCCGCGCCTTTTTTTATTGTTGTATTTTATTTGTTTTTTTTTTAAATCTAAGGTACAATCATAAACTCCTCTCTCGGACACTTACTCTAATCTTAAAATCTACGTGAATCCATCCATTTTTTTTATATATATTTTTTTTCCATATACACATGCTCATGATGAATATATATATTTTCCATGCAATTTTTTTTTTTTTTTTTTTCACAGGCATTACAATTTATTACTATCATAATATGTTATCTTATTACTACGTTATTATTTTACACAATTATTTAGGACTTATTTCTGTTACTTTACAATTATTTACGACTTATTTACATTACTTTGATTTTACACAATACACAATAAGGGAAGAACTCCATGGCAGTGCGAGCTGACCAGCCCCGGCCGACGGCTTCCGTTCACGAAAATGACGTACACGTCCGCGCCGTTCAGCTCAACCATTTTGTAGGGAACTCAACGACCGGACGCGCAGCGTCACCATCGGCGGGACATTTACGTGAGTATGACAACTCGCACTGCCATGAAGTTTCACATGACATAACTACAGTTAAGGGTTGGGATTGTTAATATTGGTTTAGGAGTGTGGTAGTGTGGGTTTGGTCTGGTTTTTGTGGGTGGTGGGGTTAGATGAGGTGGGGTCTGCTGACCAGGGACTTCGCTATGATTTAGGTATATTAGGTAATTATATATATTTAGGTAATTATAATATTATGAGTACAAATATATTATTGCGTAAGCGAGGGAGATAGTGATGCAGCAACCATTTCAATAAATCAGTTTCGCTTCTCCCGAATTAGGTGTAGATAATATTCTAATGAAAGCCCCAACATCGTACATATTATATTAACTTTTAACTTCCGCAACACTATTTCCCTCTCTCGAAATAAAATTATAGTGAGGCTTAAACTGTTACTAGCTTGAGTGTCGGCAAACCAGACACGTCAAGTAGAACTTAAATCGCCGTGAATCATAAATTATGATTCATCAGGTAGTTGTTACTTCATGATTAAGGAATACGACAAAACGAAAATTACTATGTAAAACGATTTTAATCTATATAAATAATAAAAAGAAATCCTGGCTGACTGACTCATCAACGCCCAGCTCAAACCCTTGAGCTGAAATTTTGCACAGAGGTTCCCTTTATAAAGTAGACAAGGAATAAGGAAGGATTTTCGTTCCCGTGGGATATGTTCCGACATCCACGCGGGTGAAGCCGTGGGCAAAAGCTAGTATAAAAATAAAGAAAATAAAACACTCCTGTTTGAGAAATATCAGGAAGTGGATAGGAATCGCCAGGGCAGAATAATTGTTTCGCATGGCGAGAGATATAAGTAGGTTCGTGGAGATGACGACCAATCTCGTTTAAACAGATGCTGAGGTACAGATGTAGATAATGTTTGACCTGGTTTAAAAGCTATGGGGGACATTTTTTATGAGAATATTTTTTTGGAGGAAATTATAATGATAATTGGTAGAAATTAATGGCTGTACTCAATGATATTATATGTAGAAAGAGGTAGATAGGTTACACACGCACCGCAAGTGGCACGTCAAAATCCGGCTAATTAGCCACATTTTCGTCGTCTTGTCTCTTTTCCGCTCCCGATAATTAAGACATGCCGTCCTACTTCCACATGTCATCTAATCGTTCGAAATTGTGCCGTTTTTGAACACCGAATGTTGGGTCGGTAACCTATCTACGTCTTTTTACATATAATATCATTGGCTGTACTATAATTACTTTTTATTTTATTATCTGGGTATTGTAATTTTAACTTTTCAATTAATTGTGTGCAGTAAGTACATTGTTCTGTCCTCTTCAAGTTTTGTAATAAGGTAAAATGTGCGCATGATGAATGTGTTCATATCTTCAGTCCATTACATGCGTACTCTGGGTTTTCCCGCCTTAGTGGTCGCAGACTGAGTAGCTGACGCCGCCTGCGAAACATCCTCGGCAGATGTAACTGCTCTAATATCATCACTACTGTCTAGTCTGTCTGTCGGTTCGGCTTTAGTATTTTTGTCGGGGAGAACCCACCTGCTTAGTCCCCCACCGCCGATGGGTCGCATGCTTGGACACCCAGCATCGGCCCCGGGTGCGCCCCGACGATTGCCCTCGGGTAGCTGTGCTATACGTATTTTCTTAGATCTAGTCTCCATGTTAAATGGGTTTCCAGAGCCACATTAGCCACGCCAGTATTTTCTTATTCGTGTGTCCGCCCCCCACGTGGTTTGATGGTCAATCAGGACGTGTGGTTGTTTTGGGGTTTTTTTTATTAGTTTTATTATGGAGATGTTGATGATGTAAAAAGATGTATTGACAAAAATTTTAAAGAGTACGCTTAGATGGTTTGGTCATGCTAACAGGATGAATGACAGGCGACTAAAAAAAGGGAGAGAGGGAGAGAGAGGATGCCCTAAGAAGACATGTTATTGGTTTCTTCTTTGTTGTTGTTTTTTCGTTAGAAAGGTCAGGTGCGTAGTACTCGCAACCGGCGAGCGTGTATGACCAGATGTATGAAAGTAAACGAGGCAAATGGAGTATGTAAGGATCGTAGCAGGTGGCGTTCTGTAGTTTCTGCCTACCCCCGTGGGATGAAGGAGTGAGTTTATAATTATATGTATTTAACTTCTGATAAAACTTTGACTATAGCAAATCAATCATTTTACTAAGATTTGTTGACTGCCATCGAGCCTCCATTGCCGCATTCCTTTCATTTATTTTTCATGTGTCGTAAAGTATTGTAATTCTAAACTTTTCTATTTCGTTTTTTCAGATCAACGCCGCGATTGGTTGGCTCAGACGCTTCATACAAACTGAGCCCGTATGAAATGGAAGCCCTGAATGTGGTAAGTTTTAGAATTCTATTATTTTTACATAATGTATCGCAAACGAGGTGTGATAGATAGGCATGTCGCAGCCAACTGGTTTAATTAGCCGTTTGGTGAATTGGCTGAATGATATCCAGCCGATACGTGTAATACAACATTCAATGAAATGGCTGACTTATGCTTAGGCTATTTATACAATAGCGCCATCTGCTTCTGCAACGTCCCCGGCGCTGCGGAAAGTGCAACCCCTTTGCCCTGACGTAACAAAGGATAGGCACCCATGCTCACCTCCGCAGCTTCGGCTTGCGACCCCAGCTTCAGCCACTACGGGTCACGTGTGTTCCTATGCTTTGTCACAGCGGGCGAGGGCTGACCTCTTTTCGTGCCTCCGGATTTTCATATACATTCTAGAGGTATCAGCTAAAATAGTACGTGGAGTCAGGATGCTCCGATTTTGTGTAAACGCGTTTAAACTGAGAAAGACCAGAAATATTGTGAGGAGCTCGTGGCTAAGTAATAACAGTCGCACGGGTCGATCCATCAGGTTAAGCTACGCTTGCCGGGGTTGGTCAGTGGATGGGTGACCATCTTTACATATCGAGACTTGGTCCCGGCTGTCATTCGTGGATCTTTGACATTCGTTACGGGTCGTCAGAAGCCCGATAGTCTGACAACCAGTCTTACTAAGGGGTATCGTATTACCCAGTAACTGGATTGTGGAGGTCAGATAGGTAGTCGCTGCATGTAAAACACTAGTATTCAGCTGCATCTGGTTAGACTGGAAGCCGACTCCAACATAGTTGGAAAAAGGCTAGGCAGATTGAGATTATAGTTTTTTTTTTGTATCCATATCTATCATGTTTGTAATTGTTTACAAAACCAGGCTTTCTCTCAAAACCGCTCTCGCTCATGCCTCAGACCTCGATTCCATGCGTTTATAGAATTTATTGACCAATTACGTAAACTATTTACAGCAACCGAATGGCTATATGTCTATTGCATATTGCAGATAACATCAGCATAATGTTAGAAACTAACTGACTTGTTGCAAATAACTTCTCGATGTATAGTGGTCAGTGAATTTATTGATTTTCTTATCCAGATTGCAAAACTAGTTTTTCTCAATTAAATAATTTCTCTTTAACGAGAATAGCTATTTCAATTTTCTATCTTGTCAGCTAGACTTTATTGATTTCATTTGCTATAATAGATTTTGTGCAATTATTATTAGTTTTGTATGCTTATAAGATTAAAGTGTAATTATGGCCACACTATTGAATTAGGAAAATCCTGTAATGATAGTGATGATGAGTTAATAAATAAATAAATAATAATAATAAATTAATAACGCTTTAACAAAAAAACCTTTATATTAAAAAGGATACATGGGTCAAGTACTTTGTCATTCGTGTCTGCTAAATGATGATTTAGAAAGGAAACGTCAAAAGTTAGCCTGAAAATTATTTCAATTCAAAATAATTATTTTTCTTGCTCGTCAAATTTCAGGGTGTGATACAGAACATCAAACCGAACAACTTTCTGCATTTGTTCTTTCTTTCTTGCTGATGATATTTAAAGCAGGGAAGAAGTGTTATAATTATCCTACTACGCTAACACTAGGCGGTATACCACTGAGGCTTGTTCAGCAGTTTAAATACTTGGGTCACTGGGTCACAGACAACTTGTATGATGACCTTGATATTGAGAGGGAGCGGAGGGCTTTGTGTGTGCGTTGCAACATGTTGGCCCGTAGATTTACACGTTGTAGTAAGCAAGTTAAACTGACGCTTTTTAAAGCGTATTGTCAGTCCTTCTACACGTGTGGTCTATGGGTCAACTACACGCAGCGAGTGTACGGGACTCTGCGTGTACAATATAACAACGCGTTTAGGGTGTTGTTTGGGCTGCCTCGTTTTTGCAGCGCATCGACTATGTTTGCTGAGGCGCACACTGATTGCTTTTATGCAATCATCCATAAGCGAAGCGCTTCGATACTCAGACGCGTACGTGGCACTGCGAACGGCATCCTGAACGCGTTGGCAAACCGGTGGGATTCTCCGCTGTTGAAGCAGTGGATGAGTTTACATGTGACGGGCGCCCAGCCCGGCGCATGCTTAAATTAAATTTGTATAATAAACCTACGAATTAACTGTACTAACATTAGGATAAGTTTATTGTTACTAACACCTATGGATATAACATAATCTGAAATAAATATATTTGATTTGATTTGATAGGACCAACATCGTATTCACGAAAAAATTTTCAATTGTCCCATAGAAAACTTCAATACCTACTCGCGATTACGATGTTGGTGCCATGGAAAAAGTTGTTCGGTTTGATGGTCTATTACCCTTTTAAATTTGACGAGGATGCAAAACGACACGTTGTATACATACATACTCTCACGCCGTCTTCCCATGGGGGTAAGCAGAAATTACGAAAGCACCTGCTACGATCTTAACATACTTCTTTTGCCTTGTTTACTATCATACTATGCACCTGAACTTTTTTTTTTCCGTAGGCAAATCCTCATGGATACCGGCCGTCTGGGAAAAATGGAGGTTTATGTCGGTCTCCTACCACCTAAAACCCCACTATTCCTTCTAGTACCTCGAGCCGGAGGCCCGGGAGATACTTGTACACTCGCCGCACCCCCGGACTGGTATCAGCCCGCCATGCCTAGTGAGCCCCATCCCCAAATTGCGGCCGATCCCACGACCGCACGTCCTCATGCGTGCCATTCCTTGGAGCCTGACTGCTCGAGCGACGACACCACCCCAATTTCGCTACTGATGAAAAGGACATACAATGACCTTTTTGGTGGTGTTCTTCAGAAAACATCACCAATAATGTCAATATTATTTCCTTTTATACAGCCTTTTTTCCCGGCGTTTCCTGTCACATCTGCCTTGTTAGTCGCCTTTCATTGATCCTCCCAACATGACCAAATCCAAACAAGCATACTCTTTTCTTGTTTTATTTGGTGCTAGCTTTTGCCCGCGGCTTTTCTCGCGTTAATTTAGAATTTGACGATCAATTCATAAATCAATCATGATTCGAAAGACACGTGGCGCCATCTATTATCATTAGGAAGTTATTTTTGTTTTTCTCGGGAACAATACTTTTTTTCAGGATGTAATGCCGGGCACAGATTGGTGAAACGTACCTAACATGAAATGTAACACAAATTAGCCGTCCTAATTTGTGTAATGCAACATGAAATGTAACACAACATCTAGGCGAATTTGTTTCAACATGTGTTACAATTCAAGTTACGTTTCACCAATCTGTACCCGGCATAAGGTACCTTATGTCCGTTGCAGTACACCTGACATCGTATATGCGAAATTTCAGGATGATCGGTTCAGAGATTTATTAAGCGCGAAAAGGTAACAAACAAACTTCCTGTCACATTTATATTATTAGTTAAGATTATTTAAATTTCCATTCCCATTAATAGCTACTAATTTCTATAACGACACGCAATACGAGTATAACAGTAGTTCAGTTCAGTAAGTATTCCGCAGCGTCCCATATGTTAAACAGGCGAATTTGTTTTATGGTATTAGTTTATTAGTTATAGGTACCTACTTATATGTATGGAGGTTTAACTACCAATAAATGAGAATGAAGTGGTATTGCGGCCACTGCGTTCGTAATACATTCCCATTATTGCTCATACTGTAGAGTTCATTATGAGTTTCATAATTCTATACTGTTGGTGAATTAAAATAGTCTTCCCAAGTACCTTGATAACCAAAACTTTGCATTTGTATTACTGCCATAATCACTATTCTTGGCACTATCATCCATCACTATGAGGGATTAGCAGTAGAGAGGAAGACTTCCTGTGTTCCGGACAGGTACGTGTGGCGACGACGTCGACGACAGCCACGGCTGCTGGCGGAGCCGCGCGCTCGGACCTATGTATTAAGGCGAGTAGTGCTGCCAACTAGCGCCACCACTGGAAAAAAATCAAGTCTGGAGGAGATACGGAACATTTTGAAATTTCCTATGCTCACATTTTAGTCAGATGAAGAAGAATTTTTTGTATCATAAAATCAACACTAAACCACAGAATACATATTATTACAAGTAGGTACCTACAGAAGATTTACTCCGCAAAAACATTTTAAATAAAAAGCGACTACGACACATCATAACACAATACAACGACACAACACAATAAAGTGCAATTCAGGTGGCACGGCGTGATTTATGGAGCAGGTGGGTTACTCCTGTCGTTAGGAACTGGGGCAGCGACCCTGACTGAAAGACTGACTGGAACTGGGATGCCAAGCGGGCGTGTGACCTTTGGAACCACTTTATCCAAAAGTTGTGCAGCCCGTCCGGTCCTGGAGATTTCCAGTTAGGTAACGGACGGACTGCATAAGCTACATCTTGGAGGCTGATGGCAAATGCCCCCATTTGTGGTATTTGATCGCACGTTCGCTCGATCTTCCTAGTACAATCACCTTCGGTGTGACTGACAGGCACCGATCAAATACTGCGCCATAACAAGCACATAGCATCATCATCCGGCAGGGGCGTGTCAGCCACACCTTGGTCCGGTCGCTCCCAAGACCTATAGACCCACCTTTCATCGCTCTGAAAGGCGCGATTCTGAGTGTATCAGTCTACTCGCCGCTTATACACCTATGGATACCTGACACGCCCTCCCGCTCCACCCAGAGCGGGAGAAGTCATTTGATGATTTCCCATCCACAAAAAAAAACAAAGGTGGCACAGAGTTAATTCCCTACAGTTACGTTCACCTAGAAGTGGCCTCTCTATCGCGTAACTCTTATATCTTCTGATTCGTTAAGGTTGTCTTCTTTTACGACGCGGCGCGTGAGTAAGTATCGAACTAACGTGCGAGCCAGCCGGCACGCGGCAGCCCACACTGAATTAGCCCGACAAGTCGAGCCCGCCGCGACGAATTCACAAAGAATGAATTGTTTGTATTAAGTTACAAATTATAATTATTATAATAATAAGTTAGGATAACAGTTTGGATAAGTATACACTATCGCAATAGGTTATCCCGTATTGATAGATGTAAGTTGAAAAAAAAAACCAATAACTAAAAAAAAAACTTTGCAGTTCTTAGCACAATTTTAAATCATATTTGGGTGCATAATGACGTAGTATTGTGCTGACTGTTAAATATTAATAAAGTTGAAATTTTTCTGTCAATGATATTTATAGTTCCAAACTCCGCTAAATATGTTTACCTGCTTAAATTAAAGCTAACTTAAACGACTATAATCCCGCTGTTACAAATAGGAATCTCTTTTGTTACCTAGTCCTTTAACAAAAATACTACCAAGTTGGTAGTTGACCTGCTGTAAGGGTCGATTAACACGGATAAGGTGGTCGGCGGTCGGCGCCAACTATACTTGTAGGGCTGTGAAAAATTCAAGAACTATTTTAATACTAGACTTTTATTGTAGTTGTAGGTGTTTTAATTAGTAATACTAAGGGCTGATTTTTCAATAGTCAGACATCTTTAATATGAAGAATAAATAATTATGACAGTTTGACATATCTTCTATACAAAAGCTGTCAAATCGCCATATTTATTCAATGAATAAAAGTTATTTGACGGTTGAAAAATTTGCCTTAAAGTACCACATCCACCACCACATACACACCAAGTAGTAGCAACACATCAAGCAATACATTTTTAGTACTCGTATAATAAGCTGACCTCTCTGCCTAGCTTTTTTCCAACTATATTGGGGTCGGCTTCCACTCAAACCGGATGCAGCTGAATACCAGTATTTTACATGGAGCGACTACCTATCTGACCTCCACAACCCAGTAACTGGGTAATACGATACCCCTTGGTGAGACTGGTTATCAGACTTTCGAGCTTCTGACGACCCGTAACGACTGTCAAAGATTCACGAATGACAGCCGGGACCAACGGCTTAACGTGCTTTCGGAGTCACGGAGGAATCTCGGTATGAAAAGATGGTCACCCATCCACGGACCAACCGCGGTAAGCTGACCTCTCATTGTACGGAAATCCTATATAATGCGAGATCAGCTTATATTGACAAAGTATAACTTGATAATGTGACTTGTGTGTGTGTACCTACAACTTACATTATTCATATTATAGGGCAACTACAACTGATGGATTGGTGAATGGTATAGTTGGAACATTGATCGCAAGCATTTACCTACAGAAAAAAGGATGCTGATAACTTTTTGGGGGTTCGTGGCTGAGGGCCCCAATCCCGCAGGTGCAAGACCCGGAGGGCCACGATTTCTGGGCTAAGCCCTTTAGGTGCCTTTTACAATACCCTCTACATGCACAATAATAATGTACTTATATTGATTCATTCTTTGTCGGAAATCACGCAATATGCTGGCAGAGACATCAATGCGCAAACTGTAACCATAAATTCAGCACATGATTCAATCTGCCTAGCCTTTTCCCAGCTATGTTGGGGTCGGCTTCCAGTCTAACCGGATGCAGCTGAATACCAGTATTTTACATGGAGCGACTGCCTAACTGACCTCCTCAACCCAGTAACTGGGTAATACGATACACCTTGGTAAGACTGGTTATCAGACTTTCGGGGACTTTTGACGACCCGTAACGATTGTCAACCATCCACGAATGACAGTTAGGACCAACGGCTTAACGTGCTTTCCGAGGCACGGAGGAATCTCGGTATGTAAAGATGGTCACCCATCCACGGACCAACCCTGGCATGTATAGCTTAACCTAATGGATCGACCCGTGCGGCTTTTATTACTAGCCACGAGCTCCTCGCATTAGCACATGATTCTAGCGTAGAAATTTCTGGTCAGTTATCAAAAAAATCAGCCGTTTCATAGAAACGTGCTATACGCGGTTAAAATGTTTGGAATAGCTATATTTTTTTTTATAGCCGACGAAAAATTTCTACGTCTCCAAAATCATGTACTCAGTATTCAGTGTGCACATCGATTTCCCCGCCACCCTGTATTTATAAATGTGTAGCCTAGCTTAATCGCAAATAATTTTATCTGAATGGGTTCCACTAGGACCAAAACGTGACTATTTTGATATTCTTATCTACAACTAGCACTTCCAGCGCGTCTACGCCCGCTTGGATGTCTAAAAATATCCCACGGGAACAAAAATCGTTCCTTATTCCTTGTTTATATTATAAAGGGAACCTCTGTGCAAAATTTCAGCTTTCTAGGTCCAAGTGTTTGGGCTGGGCGTTGATGAGTCAGTCAAGATCTAATATTTTATTTCACTTCATGCCAACCCTAGCTCCTAACTAGTTAGTATTTGTAAACACTTTTTCACGCCATTCTAGTGCATAAAATTAGTTTCACACAAACCTGAACCGCTCAAGACCTTACCGATTAGGGCTGGCTATTGTTACATTGTTGCAATTAAGGTCTATTGCCCACAGTGGTACCAATTCAGTGAGGCGCCAATCCTTACTGGAATCGTCTTTTGTATTTTGCAACTGCAGAGGATATTCAGAAGTCCCAGTTTCAGAAACAAAAATATTATTTGTATTTGAGTAGAATAATATTTTTGTTCTAATAACAGCCGCTCGGGTCGATTGATCCCGTTAAGCTACGCTTGCCGCAGTTGTCCGTGGATGGGTGACCATCTTCAAATAGCAAGACCCCGCCGTGTCTTGTAAATCACGTTAAGTCGTTGGTTCCGGCTGTTATTCTGCGAATCTGGGACAGTCGTTCCGGGTTGTCAGAAACCTAAAAGTCTGACAACCAGTCTTACTAAGGGGTATCGTAGTACCCAGTTACTGGTTACTGTTACAGGGTTGTGGAGGTCAGATAGGCAGTCGCTCCATGTAAAATACTGGTATTCAGCTGCATCCGGTTAGACTGGAAGCCGACCCCAACATAGTTGGGAAAAGGCTAGGCAGATGATGATGATGTAGAATAATATTTATGCTCAGCTTCTGAGGGTCTACACAAGAGCTCTTTAGCTTAAGAAATCAACGAACTGATACTGCCTCTATTTAAATACTAGCCTTTGCCCGCGGCTTCGCCCACGTGGATGTCGGAAATTATTCCACGGGAACCTGCTACCGGGATAAAAGGTACCCTATCTGTTAATCCAGGTTATAAACTATCTGTGTGCCAAATTTCATCCAAATCCTTGAGACGTTTTTGCGTGATTGAGTAATTAAACATCCAAACATCTTCACAAACTTTCACATTTATAATATTAGTAGGATTTAATGAAGATATAATAATATTATAACTAATTATTAATTAATTATACTTAGTATCTCTCCCGAATATGTTTTGTTGTTTATATGCCGCAGACGATAAGTACCCACAATTACCCATTTTCAGGTTTTCAGTTGTTTCAATCAAACCTGGTAAGTTTACTGGCAAACACCAATACTCACCATTTATCGCTACGCATCATGGGTAATTAAATTGCAATAACTACAGGGTTGTCAATTTTGAGGACAGAATTATACAGTTTAGGCCATAACAGTACGAAAATTAAGTAAAATTATTAAACAATTAAGCATCTAATCATAAGACTAGTCCTCCACCATATCTCAATATTGTATTGTTAGTATAACCATAAAATTAAAAAAAATGCTAAATAAACATATTAAAAGGGGGTTCCCCTTTTAATACATTTGTGCATTAATATTGATTATGTTGATATGCATTAAGTGAAAAACACCAAAATATTCAGCTTTACCAGGCTGGTTCAATATCCAAGAGCAAGAATAATAATAATGTATGGGTATTGCATTAATTAGACAATCTATCTACCTATATAAATAAAAACAGAAGTCCTGACTGACTGACAGACTGATTGACTGACTCATCAACGCCCAGCCCAAACCCTTGGACCTAGAAAGCTGAAATTTTGCACAGAGGTTCCCTTTATAATGAAGACAAGGAATAAGGAAGGAATTCCCGGTAGTACGTTTCCGTGGGATATTTTCCGACATAAACGCGGGCGTTTATTATTTACTATCTTTTGCCAGCGCAAAAGATAGTAAATAATAAACCAGTGCTCATACTTTTAGCACTGCTAAAAAGATAAATATTGCAAATGTATTTACAACACGATATGGTGTTGTAAATACATTTGCAATATATGTATATCTTTACTTACAAAAAAAAAAAAAATAAAATAAAAAAAAGGTGACTGGTAATTAGTGACCGATACTTAAACACAACATGATTGTGCTCATGATAACAAACAACTTTTACTATGGACCAAACCTGAAATCGCGAAAAAAAATCAGCAGCTCCCTCCATTTTGACGAGTTATGCGAACATAGATGTATGGGACAGCTGATTTTCTTTTCGCGATTTCAGGTTTGGTCCCATAGTAAAAGTTGTTTGTTATCATGAATATAATCATATATTTAAGTATCGGTCACTAATTACCAGTCACCCTATATATAAATACATTTTTTTTTTTTTTTTTTGTAAGTACTACGTTTGTGTTTTGAAAATTTTTGCAGTTAGTAACTTTCTTGTTTGGATTTACAAAATTAAAGGTCATCTTGTATTATAACATTCATTGAACGTTCGTGGAACGTTTTTAATATAACTGAGAACTGCGGTATCTCATTACGCGCAAACGAAACAGCATGACATTTTAGTGTGTTTGGCACTCAAAAAGTGAAAATTGAAAATTTTGTAGTTAGCACAATAAATTGTGAACTAAGGCATCGATATTTTCTATGACTACTTCTATTTTATGATGACTATGTATATTTTACGGTAAGTACCAAAAGATTAATAATTTCTTGCGAGTCCTAGATTTTCAATCGGCGACTATTTCAGAAGTGCCTAGTTTCGTTGATTGTTCGGAGTGAACTTACTGTTATACTCTCTCAATGTTATTGCCTTCGTAATTACAATTTATTTTAAGTAACAAAGGATTCAGTTACAGTTGTCTTTGTACTGTTTCTGACCATTTGGGAATGAAAAGGGTATCTGCTCTTATTTTACGGATGTTTATAAAGGTAAAAGGTAAGGTTAGGATTTCTAATTACATTGTGGTTTCGATTCGATGTTCTGAGAACCTTCTTCTATATTACTAAGGCAATGCTTTACTATTAAGCCTGATATACAAGGTAAAATTAAAATGGTTGTTTTCTTCTTAAAGGGTCATTGTACTCATTCATCATTATGAAGAACTTTTACTATGGGACCAGCTGAAAATCGGCTGTTCCCTACACTTTGACGAGTTAGATGTAGATAAATGTGCTGAACAGCTGATTTTTTTTTACGATTTCAGGATTGGTCCCATACTAAAAGTTGTTCATAATGATGAGTACAATGACCCTTCAAGAGGAAAACAACCATTCATTCTGTATACACGATGCGATTCAACCCGTCAAGCGATCGCCTACTATAATCTTTCCAATAATTTATTTTAGTTTAGAGTCCATGAAGTATTGCAATTTTTCGTCTATGGTTGCCTCGTGGCTAAATAATAACAGCCGCACGGGTCGATCCATCAGGTTAAGCTGCGCTTGCCGGGGTTAGTTCGTGGATGGGTGACTATCTTTACATACCGAGACTCCTCCTTGCCTCGGAAAGCACCGCCAAGCGTTGTCCCGGCTGTCATTCGTGGATCTTTGACAGGCGTTACGGGTCGTCAGAACAACTAGTCTTACCAAGAGGTATCGTATTACCCAGTAATTGGCTTGTGGAGGTCAGATAGGCAGTCGCTCCATATAAAATACTGGTATTCAGCTGCATCTGGTTAGACTGGAAGCCGACCCCAACTTAATTGGGAAAAGGCTAGGCAGATTGATTGATTGGTTGCCTGTCAATAAATAAGAACTTCATAGCGTCCATGAAGCATTGCATTTTTTTTGTCTAGGAACCTGACCTCTATAACCCAGTTACTAGGTAATACGATACCCCTAGGTAGGACTAGATTGTCAGACTTTCTGGCTTCTGACGATACGTAAAGATCAACCATCTGACCGCCAAAATCCACAAATGACCGCCGGGATCAACGACTTAAGTGGTTTCCGAGGCATGGAGGGGTCTTGGTATTTAAAAAGATGGTCACCCATCGACGGACCAACCGCGCCAAGTGTAGCTTAACCTAATCGAGCGACACGTGCGGCTGTTATTACTTAGTCCTTGTATTCTATTACTGGTTGTATTATTAAATAATTACATATTATTTATTTTATTGTATGCCACAGGCAAAAAACTTCAATTGTGTAAATAGGGGTTTGTCGAAAAGAATTTCTAATATTTTTTTTAAATGCCAGTTTGTGGTAGAAATCGGTCAAAGGAATACTTAATTAAGTCTATACCTGTTATGTATCCGTTAGTAGCAAAATGCTCTGTTGCTCTGTCCTTTTAAAAGACTAACAAAAGTTTTGTATTTACCTACCCACATACACTGCTTCAAACAAAGGAAAACGCACGGACACCGTTTGAAATATTTACCCACAACTGTAATAGTACATTTTGATACAAGTGGAGAATTTTTGTTATTGCATTCGAGGCGGAATTAATACCCGAGCCGTAGGCGAGGTTGTTTTTGATCCGAGAACTGCAATAACAAATGTCCACGTGTATCAAACGACGTTTTTCAATACACTTTTGAAGAAATAAAATAAAATAACGAAACATATTTTTGTCATGAATTATTATGAAACTATAATTTAATTTTTTTTTCCGCGCTTTGCTTTCGCCAGGTTGAAGGAGAAGCAAAGGTATAAAGCCGATAAACAGCCTAATATGAAAAATTTAAAATTCAAATATTTTTGAGTTTAGAACACAAATAAATGTTAATTTGTTCATAAACGTTTTTTTAATTGTAATAATCATGGTTTTTGATGACATTCTATTTATAAACATTATTTAAATATTCAAAAAATATTAACGCCGTAAAGACGCTTAGATTAAAAAAAAAACATTCACCTCCGAATAGAGACGGTGTGAATAGAGGCATTGAACCAATTTGGACTAAGTATAGGTACAAGTTATCTGTGGCAATTTTTATTCCCGCACACGTGTTGGAAAATGAAAAATCGCACGTGAGTGAAATGTATTGCATTGTGAACCTAATCGTAGTGCGATATGAACCAGTTTTCGAGGAAGTGTATTGAAAAACGTATTTCGTAATTTCATTAAAATCACAGCCACGCAACATTCCTGCAAATTACGCTTTCATATCAATGATCAACACTTTGTAATGAATCTGTTACTTATAGTATCTCGCTAATAAATTGCTATCAACGAAATACTCGTATAATCCAAGTAATAGATAAACTACTTATGTAGTAAATACGGTAAACTCTAATATCTTACATCCTAACCAATGTTAGGTACATGCGAAAGATAGGTTAGTTTCTTTATA
Organism: Cosmia pyralina; assembly: GCA_946251885.1. Lineage (NCBI taxonomy): Eukaryota > Metazoa > Arthropoda > Insecta > Lepidoptera > Noctuidae > Cosmia > Cosmia pyralina. The sequence continues at coordinate 24,667,305 of OX276346.1, forward strand.
GCGCTTTCACGCTAAAATGGGTGAACGGTTTTTGAATGAAATTTGACACACGGGTAGACCATGACCTGGAAAATAACATAGGCTACTTTTTATCGACATATCACGCAGGCGAAGCTGCGGGCGGAAGCTAGTACATACATAAACTCACGCCTCCATTCCAAGGGGGAAGGCAGAAACAACAGAAAGCCACGATCCTTACATACTGCTTTTGCTTCATTTACGTTCATACATCTGGACGCACACCGGCGCCCGACGGCCGGTTGCGAGTAGTACGCACCTGACCTTTCTGAAGTACATCACTAATTAGGTTACTATAATTATGTTCTTAAAAAACGTTCCCTCCCGGCAATATCTTACAAGTTATATTCAACCTTTTCAAAACAAAACTATATATAAATTTATCACACAGAATATACATGATGTTTAGGCATAAAAGTCAGCCGACAATTTCTGCGGTCGCGAGGTTCCATTAGCTCATCAAGACGCTTTTGTACGCAGACGTGGCGGAAACAGAATGGATTTGATGTATAATCTGTGAGGACGCCCTATGATTACCTACCACTGGAAGTCGAGGGAAAGACGAAGACCAATATTATTATTTTATTAAGATGGCTGGTAGGTTACGTGAGTTCCATTTCGAAGAATTAAATTGCTCGGTAAGATTCCGGATTGTAGTTGCCAACCAAGCCCAATCTTACACAGTTGGTCTTCACAAGAATCGAACACGCCTTCTTTAGCCTTTAAACCTAAGTATTCTTCAACAATAGAGGCTTCGAAAACGTCACAAGTATTTCGAGTCTAATAGCAATACGGCCTTTTGAATCTAAAATTAAATGGCATGTACAGTCTGGCAAAAAAGTCTAGAATCGGAACTATTTTCAATCTTTGTCAGTGTTGTCTCAATCCTTGTTTTATCAGGCAACAAGTTTGCATGACAACGATTAGATTGATTTAAAATTAACAATAATACCAAATTAAAGTTCTGTCAGAAAAATGTTTTTTAAAGTTTAAATTTTTTATAAAGTATGGTTGGCGCCCCCATTTTTTCTACTCTTTTTTGCCAGTCTCCTCTAATAATTTCCATTTTGCGCTCATAACACACTGCTTTTTTATTAGCTAGGGAGCTGCCACGATAGTGTTGTACTCATCATTATGAACAACTTTTACAATAGGACCAAACCAGAAATCATAAAAAAAAATCAGCTGGTCCCTTTATTTATGTTGGCATAACTCGTCAAAATGTACGATATTTTTTTTCACGATTTCTGCTTTGGTCCTATAGTAAAAGTTGTTCATAATGATGAGTACAACACTGTCGTGGCAAAAAAACAGCGTGTATATTAAACACGGTTTCAGACTGGCTAAAGTAGACTCATCCTTCATGGGGTACTGTTTAAAATGTTATAATAAAATACCTCCCCACATACTCCAGCTGAATGAAACGAAATTTAAATCTTGTATAAAACGCACACTATGCAGCCAGGCATATTATAAGTTGGGGGATTACATCGCTGACAAAAATGCTTGGCTGAATGCTTGTCCTGCTCCACAAGGACGCATTAACTAATTGATTAGCATTCGGATATATTGTTGGAGCTGCTGAAGATTAAGATGAGAGAAAACTTTCTTTGCATTGTTTAGATTCAATCTCTTAGTATTATATAATTGCATAGCACATGTGTGAGCACTATGTAGCTACTATTAAGCTACCTTTTACTGGGTACGTCTTTCACTGACTTGAGTGTGCCCTGGCGGTTGAGAGTATGTCATGCTCACTCAAATGTCTCGCTGGTGGTGGCGTGTGTGTTGGATCATTAAGTTCCCTTCAAAATGGTCGAGCTAATTGGTGCTGATCCATGCGTCATGTTCGTGAACGGGCGCCGTCAGTTGGGACTGGTCGTCTCTTAGCTGCCATGGCTTATTTTTTAATTTTAATATTTAATTTAGTTGTTTTAGTTTTTATCTTTTTATTACGGACGCTTTTTAACGTGCACGTCTTTCTACATTGTTCTCACATATATATTTTCAACATGAACGATGTAACCAATATTTTGTAAAAATTTTATGATTTAAAAGAGTGTCCGTGGAGTTTCTTGCCCGTTCTTCTCCATAGATCTACTACGCTTTGGAATGGGCAACTAGCTTCATCTTTCTGACTGACCGACCCATTGACAATTCAAAAGTGCCTGTAATTGGTTTATTTGAAATAAATGCTTTGAGTTTGAGTTTGAGTTTGACTATAATAAAACGATTGCCCTTTTTTTGGTAAACCTCAAATAACTCGTATTTTGGGGTCCTAAAAATACTAAGCCAAGTAACTTCGACCAACTTGGATGTAGCGCTCGCCGGCCGCTGCCACAGTCACAGTTCTAACTCTAACCTAACCTAACCCATTTGGTTGGGGTGCCCTACCTTAGTTACTATGACCAATTCTGCTCGCGCGTGGTTCGTCACAGTTCCAACCTAGCGTTCCGGGGTGCCCTAGCGTAGGTACTGCGACCATCTGTGAAAAAATGTCAAAAGTTAAAAAGAGGCTCAATAATTTAAAAAAGTGTGCATCATAAAAAGCGTTAGAAATTTTTAGAGACTCCTTAATTTTAGAAAGTATCCATCATAAGAAGTTCAACAAAGAGAATCAGTTAAATAAAACTATTTAAATAAAACACCTTAGTTACCCTATTTGTAAAAAAAAGGCCAAAAGTTAAAAAGAAGTTCAATAAAGCAGATCAATCAATAATAAAAATTAAATATTTTCCATATTAAATCCAGCTGATATAAACAACCCGTTCCTTAGTAAGGGCAACACCGTCAAAAGATACGTTTGAATAACTTGCAGCAATAATCGTTGATTGTGTCGTAACCAAGTTCACTGGTACATCACAACGACTCTTTTGTGGTTTAATTGTACGTAGTTCTGTTGTTTATGCTTGGCGTTGAACGGAAATATTCAGATCTGGAGCGAGGGAGGAGGAAGAAAATAATGATTTTTATTACATTTTATATTGAGAATGTTTTAAATAATGAAAGTTCGTTTTTGCCAAACTGCATAGCTACGAATCACTTTAGCCAGTTACAGCATATATGTTTTGGAGTGCCTCAAGGCATGGAGGCCAACAAGAATCAACAACAAAAAATTACCTATATCAATCACGAACATTACGAAGTCAGAGGTGTATCTTAGTACACCTACATTTTGCCAATTATGTTTAAGTCCCTTGTGATAGGTGGCGAGCCTATTGCCGGGCACAAATCCAGAGTCCGAGATGAAACTGTAATTAATTGGTTATCTAATGAAAACACAAGCCTAGAAGCGACTCATGAAAGCATATCAAACAGACACATACTTATACTGAAACCAAATACCACCCCACAACGATACATTTCACTCAAATCAAATCATTGTTATTCCAACAACCGCGAAACGATAATGGCGATTAGTATAATGAAATGAAAACATTAGAGCCAAATAAAGACAGTCACGGGGTAGGCAGATAAATAAATTTACACTCTATTAAGCCGCAGTGATTCAGCTAGTAGGGACAGAGGGAAGGAGGGTCGTGGCGCCGTAGTTTGCACACATTATGAGGAAGGAATAGGGAATATAATAATCTTAGGAGATGATCTTTCATATAGAGATTGAGATAAAGGTTTAGCAACGTTTGTAGAAATAGCTTATGATGAGGAAAATCTAGTGGAAGTAGAATGAATGGAGTCGCTCAAAATAACGTGTCGTTCCTTTCGTGGTGAATCGCACCCTAATTGCTCTATCAGTCGGAATCGGTTTCATTTTGAAAGTTCAATACTATTCATTGCGTTATTTACTTTGTTGTGACGACAAATTTTTCGAACATATGAAGCAATATATTATAGCAATCAGCTGCAAAATAATTCAGATTCCAATCGATTGTGTGTAACGCAGTTAGGGTGTAGATGGAACAATGGCTCCGATAGATACATACATATTAATACAATATCCGTACATTTTATCAAATGTATCCAATAAAGGTGCTCAGATCAACTCAGCCTATCTCAGTCCACTGCTGGACATAGGCATCTCCAAGGTTGCGCCACAACACCCTGTCCTCCGCCTTTCACATCCAGTCTGTTTCAGCCAACTTTCTTTAGGTCGTCGGTCTATCTAGCTGGGGGGGTGTCCCACACTACGCTTACCGATACGCGGTCTCCACTCCAGGACTTGTCTGCTCCAACGGCCATCGGTCCTTCGACAAACATGGCCAGCCCACTGCCACTTCAGTTGCTTACTTTGCAATCTATGTCGATTACTGCGGTTCTTTTCTCTGGTTATCTTGATTTCTGACTTTATCCTTCAAAGAAACTCTAAGCAAAGCGCGCTCCATAGCGCGCTGAGTGACCCCAAATTTGTGGACCAGCCCGACTATCAGTGTCCACGTCCACGTGAGAGGTGCTCAGATTAGAGCAGAATTCAATAATAATTAGCAGCAAAATATCCAGTCTCAAGTTACTTAGAATTACATTGATTATAAAATTAGAATTCCTATTATGAACAATGATGAACAAAAAAATTGACCGTCATGGATACTGCTGACAGCAGTGAAAACTTAAGGCTACGCCAACTAACGCCACCATTGAGGAAAAAATCATAAGTCTGGAGATATGGAACATTTTTAAATTTTATATGCTCATATTTTTAGTCAGATGAGGTAGGTGAGGTCAACAAATTCTACCTCATCTGAATTAAAATTTCAAAATGTTCCATATCTCCAGACTTATGATTTTTTTCTCAATGGTGGCGCTAGTTGGCGGCACTGCTCGCCTTAAACGTAAAACTATGCACAGCATGTCGCGGTGTCGAAGTGTCGCGGTGACATGAACCCGTAAGATTTCCCCCTACCAAAAATCGCCCAATGCGCCTAAAGAAGTTTTTACTTCAAAAGCATTAAAATGCAACATTGGCACTTATTCAATTTATGTCAACATTAATTTATGCTGTATTGATGATTTCTTCATAAAACTCGGTCACACACTCACAGCTGACAACGCAATGCAGACTTAACAATAATTACTCAATGCCTTTGCTTTATTTCTTTTTTATGCCAATCGTAAAGAGACGATAAGATCTACATTATGTCATCGGTTTATGTCTCATTCTGAGTCTTAAATATTTATACACTTTAATTTCTGGTTGGAACGACAGGTATTAAGTTTAATGTCAGTCGTTACTGTAGGAGCTCGTGGCTAACTAATAACAGCTGCACTGGTCGATTTATCAGGTTAAACTACACTTGCCGGGGTTGGTCCATGGATAGGTGACCATCTTTACGTACCGAGACTCCTCCGTGCCTAGAAAGCACGTCAAGTCGTTGGTCCTGGTTGTCTTTTGTGGATCTTTGACAGTCGTTACGGGTCGTCAGAAGCCCGGAAGTCTGACAACCAGTCCAAGGGATACGGTATTAGCCAGTCACCGGGTTGTGAAGGTCAGTTATGTAGTCGCTCCATGTAAAATACAGGTATTCAGCTGCATCCGGCTAGGCTGGAAGCCGACTCATATATACTTGGTAAAAGGCTAGGCAGATTGATTGAGTGTCAGTCGTTTCTTTTATGGAGACTGGTTAATAGTAGCCTGCACGCGAGTGGTAATAATTTGACCTGTGTTGAAATGAACGCAGTATTAGACAAATAAACGGAAAGCAACAAATATAGTTCCGGCTATGTCCGCGTCTCACCATGTGGCGCTGTAACCTTAATTAGAAAAATATCTGTCACGGCTACTTTTGCTTCCCTAATAAAATCACGCCGTACATCTTTGTTTAATTTCTCAAGACCAGATATTGGTTGACGACACGGTTGGCGCAGTGGTTGAGCGATTGACTGCTGCGCAGCATGTCGCGGGTTCGATTCCCGCACGGGACAAATATTTGTACGACCTACAAGTATTTGTTCCGAGTCTGGGTGTTTTTCTATCTATAATATGTATGTATTTACAAAAAAAAAAATGTATATAAGTAGTTTATCAGCCATCTCGTTACCATAACACAAGCATTAGGTTGCTTAGCTTGGGGCTAGATGGCGTTGTGTGATATGTCCAAACATATTTATTTATTTATTATTATTAAGAGCACAGGTATTAAACTCTCAACAACCAGCACAGCAGCAGCGTAACACATTATCAATCGGAATTTGAATCAATTTGAAACAAATTGCTAACCCATTGGTAGGAATGATAGCAAATTGATTGATGATTGATAGCAAACAAATTTTTCGAACATATGTAGATATGTTCGAAAAATTTGTGTGCTCGACAACGTAAATAACGCAATGAATGTTGTTGAACTGTCAAAATGAAAGTCATTGCTACTATACGTATGTTACAATTACCCCGCTGATATAATGAACGTAAATGTAGCAAAGGAGTATGTAGGGATCGTGGCGTTCTGTAGTTTCTGCCTACTGCCTAGTTTCTAGTTTCTGCTGGGAAGAAGGCGTGAGTTTATGTATGTATGTATACTGGATGACTTTTTTACCGTCTTGAAAATAAAAGGCTATAATAGGTGAACGGAGCAGAAGCCTATGGCATACCTAACTTGTTTTTTTATTTAAAAGATCTAAATTCAAATCATATATACAGGGTGTCCCGTAAATAAAGGATAACCTTTTAAGGGGTTGTTGTACTCATCATTATAAACAACTTTTACTTTAGGACAAACCTGAAATCGCGAAAAAAAAATCTGCTGTTCCCTACATTTAGACGAGTTACGCGAACATAAATGTAGGGAACAACTGATTTTTTTTTCGTGATTTCAGGTTTGGTCCCATAGTAAAAGTTGTTCATAATGATGAGTACAATGACCCCTTAAGAGGTTATCCATTATTTACGGGACACCCTGTATATTGGATATGATTTGAATTTCGATATTTTTAAACGGTTTTTTTTTTCATATCTGTTTTTATTGTTCTAAAATGAAAAGTTTACATCGAATTGGTAGTATTTATTTATACCTACTTTTTACTGACTAAGCTATTAAAAATAAAACTAGGTATGCCATAGGCTTCTACTCCGTTCACCTATTAATACCCTATTTTTTTCAAGACGGTAAAAAAATTCATCCGGTAGGTATAATCATATCTTCTTCAGGCAGCTGTAGGTAGGTTAGTCTCGATCCGAAAATCAGTTTGTTAATTCTTAAGTTCAAATGCTGGAAAATCGCACTAATGCGTTATCACTAAGCTGATGTAGATAGGTAATAATCTTTTGATGACATATGAATATTCTGCCATCCAACGGCTAGCCCTGCTTGCAAGCGTGTTTAACATTTATGGAAGTCGTGTTTGAAGTTCAATGAAACTGAATGCTGTGCTGTTTACATTGGACCTAAACATCGCATATTCACAATATTTTAGCCTATTAATCAAGTGATTAAATACAAGTGTAATACAAGTGTATTAAATGTTTGTATGCCTAATAAGTATAACGTAGAATGTATATGTAATGAATATAGAATGTAATGTATAGTAGAATGTAATGTATATAATTTTGTCATAATTACCTAACACATTTTATAATAATACTCTCATTTAATAATAATGTTTGCGTGCCTAATTTAAGGTAGATTGTACAAGGATCACCCATTTTGCTGTTACATCTTATTTTATGTACCAAAAAAAATACCACCACCACCACCACCATACCATCTTATTTTTGTATGTGTGTTATGTGTCTTGTGTGAAGTTGTGTGGTATCTGTGCAAATAAATTTTTACTTTACTTTACTATCGTCATTTGTCAAGACGATGTACCTATACAGAAAATAAGTTTTTGTAAAAAAAAAAACTCAAGGAAGATATTCTGTCAAGTATTACGACCAGGTCTATTAAGCCGTAATAGTCATTTGACTCACATTTACCTTGACGTAAAAAATATATATGAAACGGGTAACGTTAATGCATCGCGCTGGCAATCTCAAAATCGAGGGGTGCATAATTTATCATACAGAGCCACTACCTTATATGTGAAGCTATTTTGGGGTTGCACAGCTGGAAAAATGTCAGGTGGGAACGCTTGAAAAGGACCTTTTGGCAATGTTAATATTGTGTGATACTTTAGACAGAGAAAAGAGCTCGTGGCAAGTTATAACAGCCGCACGGGTCGATCCATCAGGTTAAGCTACGCTTGCCAGTGTTGGTCAGTCAGTGGGTCATCTTTACATACCGAGACTTCTCCGTGCCTTGGAAAGCACGTTAAGCCGTTGGTCCCGGCTGTCATTTGTGGATCTTTGACAGTCGTTACGGATCGTCAGAAGCCCGAAGGTCTGACAACCAGTCTTACCAAGGAGTATCGTATTACGCAGTCACTGGGTTGTCGAGGTCAGATAGGCAGTCGCTCCATGTAAAATACTGGTATTCAGCAGCATCCGGTTAGACTGGAAGCCGACCCTAACATAGTTGGGAAAAGCCTAGGCAGATTGATTTAGACAGAGTGATATAACTAGTGGTATTATAAAATGGATAAGCTTCCGAGACCAGTCTCCATTTGTATGTTTATTTAAAAATAACAACAATAATAATGCTGGAAACAAAATAAAATATGTAGTGGTCATTTATATCATCGATACAAAATTCTGTTATTATGTAAGTATATGATAATTATTATTGTTTAATAAAATTTCACTTCTTTTATCTACCACAACTTTCCCCGTAGGTACCTCAAAAAAAATTTGAATTGATTAAAATTAACAATGTATATACGGAATGACGTATTTTATTCGGTTCGCGCTTGGCGCAGTTTTTATTACATCACACGTCTCTGTGAAGAATGAATTTCAAATGGTGTCGGAAGTTTGTGTTGGGGGAATAAATCCTAGCCCCGTACCATGAGAAACAATTAGATGATGTCTGCACGAGAAATTGTGTGTAGGCGAGTTAGGTGTGAGGAGTTTAAGATAGGAGAGAGTTGAGGTCGGTATGTTTGGGTGACCACGAATTAAAAAAAAAAACTTAATGTTCCTCTTTTTTTTTTTTTCTTTTTTTTTTTTTAACTTAATTTTTTTCTTTTTTTTTCTTAATTTTCTTTTTTTTTTTTTTTAATTTTTTTTTTTTTTTTTTTTTTTTTTTGTCTTATAATTGCTGGGATAGTGCATTTTATTAACTAAGTAGATACTATTTTGCCAAAAGAGATCATACCGCTTAATTTTTTTTGGTCCTTTGAGTCGCATTTATGAAAGGCCTCCTAATAGGTAGGTCTATTAACACTGTTATTTGAAACTACTGTAAAAGACACTTTTTATAGGAGTCACCTTGGAGTTTCTCCATAGGAAATGACCAATTAGAACCTTGCATCTAGTTTCTGACATTTCATAAGTACCCATGTAGATTTATGTGAACTAAAATATTCTGATTTGCGACGCGATTCTGGTAGAACAATTTTCCATGAAGTTTTCATAGAAATTGTTCTACTAAAGATGCGCTGACGCATGTCAAAATTGTTCTGTAAAATTATGAAGTAGTAAAAGATAACATACATAATTAGATGCATCTCAATTTAATCCTTCAGCAAGCCAAGACTGGGAGTGAAAGGAACTCGATGCAAACTCGTATGAACGATATCTTTTCGACTTTCAACAAGCAACAAGTACGGTTTCAAGGTGTTTTAGGGTGTTAGAAACTTGAAAGAAATATAAGCCTTGAATCGGCCTGTAGTGTGATGTATGATGTACCATTATGATATCAAAGACGACTCTTATATTGAATTATACTATTGAATAGGATGGTTGTATTCTGCTTTGATAGCAAAACTTATGGTTAAATATTGTACACAAACAGTAAAGAGCGTTTCACGTAAGTGTTCGCTTCGCCGTAATGTTGGCACCATTGCTATTCATTGACGAAATGGTCTTTGCAAACAATTCTTCAATAAAAAGTAATGGTACCAACATTACGGCGAAGGGAACTCTTACTTAAAACGCACATACTTACAGTCTGATTTTTAATTCGACGGAATTCTGACAGCTGTAATTTTTTGACACTTCAGATATCATAAACCTTTTCTGTCTTGTCCTTTTTGTAAGTTATTTATATGACTAGATTTTTTTGGATATTTAATAACACATTGAATGAGATCAAGTAAACTATATGACAGCGTAAATATTGTTTGTTCTGTGAATTCAATGTACACTAACTAAAATATTAATTTTATATGACTAAGTGGAAAAAAAGAGTAAAAGAACATATTTTTTAAATGTAAATATTTATTTAGGTATCATTGTCACTAATATCATCATCGTTGTCTGGCTGTAGTTACAAGAAGCGAAGATATTACAAACAAAAATGTATTCCTAAACAAGTGGACAGGGATTCCTGTGAAAGAAAAATAAACCTTACTAATTATTGTAACTTTAATAATTTGATAATAAAAAATCTGATTACCATTTTAAAATTATCAGTAAATTTTTAAGTTTTAGTTTTTATAATTGAAACCTTAAATTCAAGAAAGATTTTTTTTAAATTTCGCTTGAATGCGTTCTGTTTTTAGTAGGACCGTTTTATTATTGGCAACACATCTGTAATTCCAGAATTCCGTCGAATTAAAAATCAGACAATTCAGAACGAAAACGCCGCCATTTTAAAATATTAAAATCTTCAAACATTTGACAGTTCGATATTTGAATGTTGATGAGGTGGTTAGAACATGATTGTCTTTTGTTCTTTGTGGTTTGGTCTTCCTGTTTTCATGGATATTGTTTTGTTTTTCGTTAAAATTACTTTAATCTTCTGCTTTTTACGTGTCGAGATCAAGAAAATATGCAGCTATTGACACTAAAGCTGTTATCGCTTGCAACTATAATATATATATAATCATACAGTACATCAAATCTAATTTGAACCTTGCTACTCTTAAAACATCGTCGCGATTTCGCTGACTGACATCCTGCCAACAAAACGACAACCGGCGACATTTTTTTATCAATCCCCACCGCGGTAGGAACATCTATCAATATCGTAAATTTGACTATAACAACGTATTTCTGGTTTGCCGGTGGCGTATGTCTGTGCGTGCCAAAGTACTAGGGGAGCAGAAATTAATAAGAGGAAACGCGATTTTAACGACTTCCAGACAAATTGATGCGGAACGATCATTTGTTATGTTCGAAGTTTGGGGCCGTATTCTGGTAGATTCGATGGAACTCAAAGGTGTATGGTGTGATAATGACGTTCATTAATGTGAAGTTTTTTACTCATATTTATCCATTCTGTGTTTTAAAAATTTGCGATTTATCTTACTTCGAGCTCGAAGCAAGATCGACCGACCAGCGACCAGCTGACGATAAATACCAAAAAGCTTCTTGACCTAAAAAATCTTGAGGTACCCTAGCATTTCATAAGGTATTTGAAATTGCTAGGACATGCACTACTAATAAGAATTAAACATTAATAAATTGTGCAAGCGGCTACTAGGTGCCTACATATTACTAAAATAAAAACTTAGTTATGTCAATCAAACTCCATCTTTAATTTCTGTTAACACCTAATTTCTACCGTAACAGAATACGTACACATTTTGTCAGCTGGCCCTCCCCAACTATTGTAAACTTGATTTGACGTCCAAAACAATATGGCTTCCATCTGGCAGCTGACAAGAAAACAATTTAGCCGCTAACTATTAGCTACTCCCCAAGGAATAGTAAGTTATACCTCTCATAGAAACAAAAATAGATTTTACTTACAATATATTTACACGATAATTTGAGAATTTAGAAAAAAAAAAACAGAGTACAATTATCAGCTGTTTGGCAACGAGTAAGTTGAGCATAAGGGGTTGACTTTGTCAAAGAAATCTTTTCTTACAGCCAACTTTTGCGCGGCAAAAGAATCTATGATTATTGGATCCTTGTGGAGACAATTTAAAGCTGTCGATGTGTTAAGTTGATCCATTGCTGATCCTCTTTGGATCAGTGCATAGATTTGAGATACAGTCGTGTAACAATAGGGAATATGTTCTTTACAAGTAAAATACATGCTGTGGAAATGCGTTCTTTGCGAAGCGTGTGTGGTGTGACTATGAATGATAGGCTGAGGATCACCTGAGGGATAATGTGATAAGGCAACGGTGCGGTTTAAAAGAAGATATAGTGACAAAAATTTAAGAGAGTAGGTATGCTTACATGGTTTTGGTCATGTTGAGAGGATGAATGAAAGGTGACTAACAAAAGGTTTACAAGGCAGATGTGAGTAGAAAGGCCGGGAGGGGACACCGTAGGAAGACATATACCTTATTGGTGGTATTCTTCAGAAAGGTCAGGTGCGTAATACTCGCAACCGGCGCGTGTGTAGACGTAAACGAGGCAAAAGGAGTATGTAAGGATCGTAGCAGGTGGCGTTCTGTATTGTCATTACAAAAAAAAATTCTATGTAACAAAATTCTAAACCTACATTACTTTAATTGTATAACCTGCGCAAACAAGTACTAGATTTAAAGCTCAAAAAAGTCTGCAAAGCGCGAAACAAAAAAAAATAGTAAATAAACAGATGCAAGTTATTTACATACAGCGGAATCTCATCGACGATGCGGGCAGCCTCGTAACACGAGGCAGATACTATAGGTTTACGAATGAAATAGTAGAGGAGAGAAAAACTATCTTATGGAATATCCATTGAAAACTTTAGACATCGAAAAAAAAAAGATGCTCTCAAAGCCGATGAGAGCTTTTAGAATAAGTAGTACTTTTAGAATATAGTTTACTTTTATTATAATATGTCGCAGGTTTATGACAAAATCAGTTTTTTGATTAAACAACCAAGGCTTTTGATCAAGAACCGGAAGAAGATGAAATTTTATATAAGTTTCTAAATAGTATGAGTTTGTTGCATCATTGAATAATAGATCAGATCACTTCAATTTTATTAGGTAAATGTTGTTATAGATGACTCCGGATCTTCTCACGATAATTTGCGTCGCACAACTCACAAAGAACCCTACCCACCAACCCGCACTGTGTGGTGGCTTACAACCCAGCAGTGGGAACATTATTTACAGGCTGATTATGCTAACTTACAAAGAAGATAACACTGGTGGCAAATCCTAAATGCTTGAAATCTGAACCCCGGGTGATAGAAAAAGAGATCCGTGGATAAGACTTCGACTTCAATCTTCGATTTCAGTTTAATAATAATAGAAAAAGTTTACACAGTTCTAAACAACTTGAAAGCAACTCACCCAGTTCTCACCACCACTAATAGTACCTCTCCACTCAGTCCTGTCATAAATGATACAGACTCAACTCAGAATTTGCATGCGGACGAGACATGTTTGCAAATCATATGTTGCGATTTACCAAGACTAGGTACATATGTACTTAGTACGTTTGCTTTCCCCCGAACTGCTCGGCTATTCATGCTTAATATCGGGAATCTACACCTTGTTTGGTTATTGTGTTTGGGCGATGCGTATTTGGGAGTTTTCAGTAGCTTTGAAGGTGGAAATAGTTTATTTGGTGGGGTGGTTAACAGATTAATAAAATAAATATTGGAAGAAGAAAAAATTTTAATATAATTAAAATACAATTACCTGCATACAGAAATAATTATGTTGATTTTAGAAGAAGAGCGCTTACTTTTGTGTATATTAATTATCACACTAATCACATCACACTAATCACACTAATATTATAAAGGCGAAAGTTTGTGAGGGTGTGTGTGTGTGTGCATGTGTGTTACTTCTTCACGCTCAAACGGCTGGATCGATTTGGATTAAATTTGGTAAGTAGGCAGCTTATACCATGGATTAACACATAGGCTACTTTTTATCCCGGTAAACGCGGGTGAAACCGCGGAGCGCAGCTAGTAATAATTAATATAAACACAAAAAAGCGCTCTTCCTGCTCTCTCCTACTATGCTGTGCCCGAAAGGGTCCATAATTGCTTCATTAATTTTATGCCTAGCAACTGGTTTTACCAACATTATGTCATGTAATAAAAAATTGAGATTATCCTCCCCGCAGATTTTGTTTAAATCATATCAACTAATGGTCCATTGATTGATATGTTTGATTAAATGATGAGTAAGTGGCAGCGTGTTACTCAGTAACTGACTGCATCATCCTTCACAAAATATTGAGTGGAACGATCGATTGTAGTGAACTTTTGAGTTCATTAATATTTTAACTTTGTTAGCTTAGTTGTTATCATTTTTGTGCATGCTGTGGTCTCCTATAAGTGAAGGAGTACACCTACTTAATACCTGATGTTCCCTTTATTTATGTTTCATGTATTGTGTACATCTTTTGTTGGAGATCCTAAATAAATAAATAAATAAATAAACTGGGTTGTGGAGGACAGATAGGCAATCGCCCCATGTACTACTGGTATTCAGCTGCATCCGATTAGACTGGAAGCCGACCCCAACATAGCTAAGGCAAGGCTAGGCAGATTGATTGGTGATTTAATGTAAAGTATTAGCAGTGGCATCCAACTAAGTGAAATCATTCACGTCAAATTAAATAAAAAAAATAAATTAGTACAAAAACAATTACAACACACACAACAACATAATAAAACACACAACACACACACTTACACACCCCCACGTGTGTGTGTACATACGTACACAAGTATATATATTGCAATTATCGTATTACAATTACAGAAATAATTGAGCATTTTTCAATTGCGCACATTCTTATTCCAAATCCCACTGAACTTTTCATTTCTTATAATAGAAATAAAGTTAATGAGGACCTAAAATATATGTAGGTACATAAGTGTAAGAGAAAATGGACTTTGGTGCTTGGCCCTTTTTCGTCTGTGAGTAAACTTGTGCCTAGCCAGTAAGTAGGTCTAGACAAATGGCATTCGCTTCTGAGCGATTCTATTTCTACGATCTCTATCGACGCATCTTTATGAAAGTTATCGTTGGCGTTGACTTATGATCACGTGACATTTCGATAGCTTATGTCAACCTCATACATTTTTTGGGGTTTTCTACTAGCGCCATTGCTAATCGAATGTTACTTTGTCTAGGCCCGCAAGAATCTTTAGCGTGTCGAAAATGTAGTAACAGCAGAAACAGAATTTTGAACAAAGTCCAAGTGTAATTTAATTAAATTGTATCCGAGTGTTAAAATTGTAATTAGGACTCATGTGAACTCCACATCTGTTGAGAAACCTGAAATTAGTGACTAAAATTTTGGGGACCAGATATAATGGAAAATTAAAGTTTTCGCCACATCAATTCTTGCTGTTAAGGGTCGTAGGTTGTTTTGATACGCAGTGTTCCCATTCTATACACACACCGTAGTATGCAATGATAAAATGATTTTATTTATATAAGTAAGTTTATACAAACACTTTTGCACGTCAATCTTATTTTAAAAAGTAGATGAGGTCGCCGTTTCCTATCCGACTACTCTAAGAGTGGGTTGCACCAAAGGCTAGGTTATACATAGTTTCCGTCAATGTTAAAATGACCATAGAATGACTGCCTGCTGTTGCACCGTCATGTGAAATGTTAAAGGATAATGTTAGGAGCAGGGACATGACATTCGACGTGTCTGACAGAAGTTATTGTTAAATATCTATTATTGTTAACAATAATTTTAACCAGCGAAGCGTACGCGGTTAAGGTTACAGTTAAAGTCATGACGTCAGCTATCAAATTGTCTAATGGAACAACCCATTTTTTGTCTAACAGGACCATCTTCCTTTAACAATAACAAAGATCGAACTGAAGGTGCGATGTTTGTTAAAGATAAAGTAAGATGGTGCAACCCACCCTAAGAAGAAACACCGAAACAAATTCAGAAGCCACAGTGTCTTAAAAAGTCGAGACATAATCTTGGTCAGATTATGTGAGGACTATGTCGATAAAAAGTCGAGACATAATCTTGGTCAGATTATGTGAGGACTATGTAGATAAAAAGTCGAGACATAATCTTGGTCAGATTATGTGAGGACTATGTCGATAAAAAGTCGAGACATAATCTTGGTCAGATTATGTGAGGACTATGTCGATAAAAAGTCGAGATATAATCTTGGTCAGATTATGTGAGGACTATGTCGATAAAAAGTCGAGACATAATCTTGGTCAGATTATGTAAGGACTATGTAGATAAAAAGTCGAGACATAATTTTGGTCAGATTATGTGGGGACTATGTAGATAAAAAGTCGAGGCATAATCTCGGTCAGATTATGTGAGGACTATGTAGATAAAAAGTCGAGACATAAGCTTGGTCAGATTATGTGGGGACTATGTAGATAAAAATTCGAGACATAATCTTGGTCAGATTATGTGAGGACTATGTAGATAACATTAGTGTCTGAAATGGTATTTTAATGAAAGAACCACACAGGTTTGAATGGACCAGTCAGCTGTTAAAATATCGCAAAGAGAAATTGTTTGGTTTTACTTGATATTTCTTAGAAACCTATCAACCTTGTCAACGACGATTAACATAAACTGTATTAAATCATAGCAAGCGTTACCCGGAACACTCGAACGGACAGACGTATAAACATTATCCGTCGGTATATATACAAACGGACGGTAGCTGATGCTACCAGCGGTTGTGACTAATGAAGTGTTTGTTATCATGCACTCCCACTGTATAATGCAAAGGTGGCTCCTGTGAAATGTTACGTAAGAGCTGTTGGGTGATATACTATAGATATTTACACTTGTGATCGTAACCTAATTTACTTGTCCTAAGACTTGTGAAATACGAGTCTGAAACCCTCCAAACTATAGAGTTTGTTTGACCACTGAACAGTAAGCAACAAAAGTCGATTAATACTTTCAGTTCCTTAATCTTAATTATTAAGCGAAATATTTAATTCAAATCGTAACAGAAGTACTTAAAATTTAAAGAATATTAACTCGTAACACTAAAACGAAAAAAAAAGCACTTTATCGAATAATTTTTGATAATTTAGATGATTTCAAAAAGTAGCAGTGTTAACCGACTTCTGTTGCTGACCGTACGAATGACCACAACGATGAAATTAGGAAAAGGACCAGTAATGGTTTTCTTGATTATTTTAAGTGTCAGAACGAAAACGATTAGAGAGAACTAACTAGGACAACAGATCACATGACACAGATCAAATTTAAAAGTTATACGAAACTGTTTAGTTTAACTCTATATTTGATTTGTTGTCCTAGTTAGTTCTCTCTAATCGTTTTCGTTCTGACACTTAAAATAATCAAGAAAACCATTATTGGTCCTATTCCTAATTTCATTGTTGTGGTCATTCGTACAAAATGGCCAACTTACCTCTACTAGCATAGTGCCTTTGTGTACCGACTGGAATGTCACATCGTTCATAGACTTCTACTGTAGGTACACTACCTAATCCCTAAAAAGTTTAATCTGCACCAAATTAATCCGTCTGGATCAAAGGATCAAATAATGCAACCAAAATTCCGGTGTCAAATAATTTGGATATAGGTACAGTTGTGTGTTCAGCAAGTTGCAGAGGGCTCTTTGTGCAGTAATGATGACGTGGTGTCGCCCACCACACTTATTAGTATAGATATAACAGAGATGGCAAGTTCCTGGATGTGGCTGCAGGGAATTGATTATGTACCTATATACGATGTTTCAAAATTAACTTTACAAACTTTAAGAGATGCTTTAGGCCATCTAATTGAATAACTTTTACTATGGGACCAACTTTGAAATCTTGAAAAAAAAACAGCTGTCCTATACAGTTTAAAACGGTAATCAATCTGCCTAGCCTTTTCCCAACTATGTTGGGGTCGGCTTCCAGTCTAACCGAATGCAGCTGAAGACCAGTATTTTACATGGAGCGACTGCCTATCTGACCTCCACAACCGAGTAACTGGGTAATACGATACCCCTTGGCGAGACTGGTTGTAAGACTTTCGGGCTTCTGACGACCCGTAACGACTGTCAAAGATCCACGAATGACAGCCAGGACCAACGGCTTAACGTGCTTTCCGAGACACGGAGGAGACTCGGTATGTAAAGATGGTCACCTATCCACGAACCAACCCCGGCAAGCGTAGCTTAACCTGATGGATCGACCCGTGCGGCTGTTATCACTTAGCCACGAGCTCCTCACAGTTTAAGTTCTTAAGTTATGTTGTGTTTTGTTGTAATTATTTTATTTTAATATAATATGTTTACTACTTATTCTTTTTATAATAATTACGTAAAAGAGTGTACACCTTTAGGGTAGATTTTTTGAGGAACGAATTATTTATTATTAAGATCTCATGTAAAATGTACCAAAAATCACACTAATAAATGAATTTGAATTTAAAACGGTACCTAGGTATTAAACTTTAGTATGGAACAGCTGATTTTTTTTCGCGATTTCAAAGTTCGTCCCATAGTAAAAGTTTTCAATTCAATGGTTTATAGCACTTCTTAAAGTTTGTAAAGTGAATTTTGAAACACCTTATAATATACAGAACACCGTGATAGGTCGAAGTCAGAATAGATGTAGGTACCTACGAAATACAAAATCTATGAAATAGTAACAAAAGAATTGAGAAAATCTTGTAGTAATTTGTAAGTGGTAAGTTAAGTTCTAACAAAGGAGAAAAATGTCATACACAATTTGATTTCGATGAATTTTCCCAAGACTTAGTTTTTTGGATTAAGGTTTGCATACTTCATTTCCTGGCTAAAATTACAGTCCATTTTACGGATTCGAATTGTACTATTCCAACAAAGCAGCTGATAGCTTTGTTTTAAAAAGGCATATCCAGTCACATCAGGATCTCGTACAGAATCACCTAGACAAATTCACCCTCCGACATTGTCGCTTTGATCTGGTACTGATGTTTTGGTTTCCACTCAGCACCCATGCATCGAGGGGACACGCTACCTAGCTATCGATGTCGCCTACAATTTGAGACCTCCTCGTCGGTGATTAATTCCTGGTGCCTTTGTTTAGGTGTCAAAAGAATTTGTTGGTTTTTTTTTGTCATAAGTTAGACCTATGTTTTATTTCAAATTTTTGTACTGACTACAGCGATGCGGACGAATTTTTTGATATCCTATGATTATTTCCCCTCCTTTTTTATGTATTTGTACATATTTTTTTTTTTAAGATTGTTAGATTTTAAATTATGTAAATATTCATGGATAATAAAAGTACAATGTACTGTTGTTCATTTAGAAACTACTCAGAATTATAGATTAATTTGCCCTGAATTCTAATAATTTATCTAATACTTTCCGAAATGGTTGTAAGTAATATTCTTTCTGTTCAGATTCATACAACCATCTTAAAAGTTGAGTTCTTACACTGAACAGTGTAGGTACCATGCGGGTCACACATTTATTACGACCCAGGTCGTGTTGAAAGCTTCTTAAAGACGTTAACGACTGATATTCACTCAGTGTTCCGCACTACACACAGTTTCTGTAACGTTAAGTCTTAATAAACTGTAATAGAAAACTGGACGATACTTATAAAGATTGTTTTAAAATATAAGTAGGTGTTATATGATTTGACAGAATAATACTGTTTTTTGAAAGATTAATAAACAGAGCACTGTGGCAAGATTGTGAGGGGGGCAATACAGACAAAACTGGGCAGTATTTTATTTACGTATGACATTATGTACTTATTTAATAAACACTAGTCCCCATATTAATAAAAATCTAAAACGGTCTAAACCTATTTTATTTAAAGAAATGTTATTTTATTTTATTTGATAGGAATAACAAACAGCAGTATATTACACAGTAGGCATATGGGTGGGTTATGTCTTCTTCTTTCAAACTCAAACCATATTTCGAATGAAATTGACAAAACTACTTCACTACTAATAGGGGGTTAGTCTTAAACATTAGGTATCCGAAAAAGCTTTTATCTAAAATCCCTACAAAGTACACTTCATTCTTAGAAATAAAATCCAGACAAACAGTTTAGAACTATAAAAGCTTAGATTCCACAAAGCTAACGACACATTACCAGCAGATGCTACCAAAAATACCGTATCTGCTTCTATCCAAGTGTTTATAATATTATGAAGTCAGATAAAAATAATAATATCACTATCTATACGATATCTATAAGGGGATAGAAGCCCACAAAAACTACGTAGAGAGCGCTTGTCAAGTGAGGCGTAGCAGTCAGCTGAGCGCGAAGCCAACGCGAGGAAATGATCATGAGGGGTTTGATGGTACCAGGGCCGTATAGATGACGTGGATAATGTTTTGGATTATGAGCGATGCAGCGTGATTTGTCGTATACACATCATTTATCGGAAAGTTACGAAGTCAACTTTGCAGTTATGTAGGTACCTACCAACTTTGAAAGAGAAGCTGTTTGATAATGATTTTTTGACAGAACCTACATGAACCTACATTCATCTAATTTCGTATTCCAAAATAATCACACAATGTGTGTGTGTGTGTGTTTTAATGATCACGTTTATTGATTCCATTGACGACTCTTTAGCTGAGCGCAAAGCCACGAAGAAATGATCATGAGGAGCTTGGAGACCAGGGTTGCATAGTTGTTGTCGATATTATTTTATGAGTGATTAAGCGTGATTGGTCGTGTACACTGCTTTTATTTAATGCGCTAATGCTGAATCTTAAAATGCAGTGATCGTGTGCTAGACTCTGTTGAATCACAGGTACCTAGTGGAAAAAAATGGCAATTTGACTTTTCGGGGTTTAATTTTTCCTCGAAAAATTAAACCTCGAAACCCCCTCCCCCCCCCCCCCGAACCTCGTTTTTTTTAATTTATTTTTTTTATTATTTTTTGTTTTTTTATTTTTTTATTAGCCTACAATGTGTCCCACTGCTGGGCAAACGCCTCCCCTTTTCCTTCCAAATCACCCTATCTTGTGCGATCTCTGGCCATGTTGGCCCTGCGAACCTTATCTGATCGTCACACCACCTTCACCGTGGTCTGCCTCGACGGCGATGTCCTCCCTCAGGCGTCCAGTGAGTGACGATCTTTGCCCATCTCTCCGGGTGCATTCGTGCGATGGATGCCCACTCGTGGGAGTGTTCAGCCTGACTGTTTTTTCTCCAACATCTCCTAAATCGTAAAAATCTAAAATGAGAAAAATCTTATGTTGACTCAAGTTGATATTGGTACACACGGCTACACATCTAGCTATACATTTCCAGTTTACACTGACCTCTCATTGTAAGGAAATCCGATACAATGCGAGATCAGCTTATACTGGACATGTGTAGCTTGATCTGTAGCCGTGCGTACCGAGCGATGTATAAAACCAAACTATACAGCGTGAAATTGAATACATGGACAATATTTTAAGAGGTCATTGTACTCATCATTATGAACCACTTTTACTATAGGACCAAATTTCAAATCGAGAAAAAAAAATATGCTGTTCCCTATACATTTTTACGAGTTATGCGATGTATGAAACCGCTGATTTTTTGTCGCGATTTCAGGTTTGGTCTCATAGTAAAAGTTGTTCAGAATGGTGAGTACAATGACCCCTTCAAATATTTTTCATGAATTCAATTTCACTCTGTATTATTAAGTAGTTCATCGAGTTTTGCATTCACAAACGATTTTAGATTTTCATTAGGATATATTTTTATTATTTTCTTAAGCCAGAATACGGTACCTACGTCATATTATTATTCAGAATAGTATTTTCTCATGCCCATTGGGGACAAATCAACAAGATCAATCAATATCGACAAGGTTTAAAAATAAGCTAGAAGACGGACAAAACAGCGATCAAAACACCAACAGACAATAACCCTCAGAAAAAATACCTTGACATTTAAAAGCCCAACAGAACCAAAACACTCACAAAAATTCCTTATCACTTTCAGTAACTTTCCATTTCCTATTATCACTACCCAATCCGCCCACATAATGAATAAGGAAACATCCAAACATCCAGAAACATCCACTAGTCGCTGTTACCATGGAAATATATCATAACATCCACATTACTCCCTTCGAGGGTAGATCGGCGAATGTTTTTTATTTGATTTCGCATCCAATTTGCTCTCTCAAGCGCCAGAAGCGGTCTGGCCACGCGATTTGATAGGAATTACTATACTGTAGCTATGTGCGGTGAAACTGTTTTTCATGGTGTTTGTAACCATTATAGGCTGTTTTAATGTGTATGCCTAAAGTATTTTTTTTTTAATTAGGATATTTTGTAAGACTGACAACTAGAAACTACGTAATGAGCATTCTCGGTGGAAGATTTTGCCAGCAGGATTATCAATTTTCATTTTGCTTATTCTGTGTCCAATAAGGATTCGTGCATTTGTAAGCAATTAATGGTACAAACAACAAATCAGGTTATACCAAACTGTCAAATTTCTCCAAATGATTTTAAACCTTAAAATGTTGTTGGTTAAGTTCAAAATCGAATAAGAAAATTTGACAATTTGTAGTAACTTGACCTGCTGCTGTGTGTACATACATCTTTAACTTTAACGGGCTTACAACTAAGTAATAATAGCCGCTCGGGTCAATCGATCAGGTTAAGCTACGCTGGTCGCGGTAGCTCCGTGAATGAGTGACCATCTTTACATACCAAGATCCCTGCGTGCCTTGAAAAACATGTTAAGCCGTTGGTCCTGGCTGTCATTCGTGGATTTGACTTTGACAGTCGTTACGGGTCGTCAGAAGCCCGAAGGTCTGATATCCAGTCTTACCCAGTAACTGGGTTGTGGAAGTCAGATAGGCCGTCAATCTATGTAAAATACTGGTTTTCGGCTGCATTCAGTTAGACTGGAAGCCGGCCCCAACATAATTGGGAAAAGGCTAGGCAGATGATACTGATAATCTTTATCTTTAGAAATGATTGTAGACTCGTAGATAACGAGTGCAACTCACTATAAATAAAGAAGAAAGAAAGAAAGAAAATACGTTAATAGGACAGCGGAATAAGGACCAGACTGGATTAATGAGCTCGTTGACCTTTGAGAAAAACTTACATTAAGAAATTCACTAGTGAAACTCATAGGATCAGAAAAGATACCGTCCGATTTACTGTTAGGAACCCCAAACTTTATCCATGATACAATTTTCGGAAGTGTTTCATAGGAAATCGGATAAAAAAATAATCTCGGAAAGCCATCGTTAGGCCCAAGGGGCCACCCACGGGCCACGGCTTAGCCGTAGTAATTTTGATGTCCATCAAAATATTAATAATGTTACCAAGAGACCTGATTTTTCGATGGCCAGATAACTTTTATCTGAAGAGTTAATAATTACGACAGTTTGACATATTTTCCATACAAAAGCTGTCAAACTACAATAGGTATTTATTCCTCAGATAAAAGTTTGAATAATCTATATAAATAAAAACCGGCCAAGTGCGTGTCGGACCACGCACAATGAAGGGATCCGTAGTTGAAAAGAATTTATCCCAAAAACAAACTACATGATCTGTATTCACAAAAAAAATTTTTTTACGTGATAAAACTACAAATTAACAATTTTCGGACTTGTTCCTTTACTTGTGCTGTAAGTAGGTCAACGGGAAGTACCCTATAGGTTTTGATTTACTTGTGAGTATCAAAATATGTCGCATAAATGGCCGTATTTTTTTTATTGTGATGCTGATGACTTAGAAGCTTGATATTTTTAGAACTCAATGGGACCATACCTATAAATCTACGTATTTGAAATTAATTTCATATTTATACCTCCACGCGTTCCTGAGAAAAAGGGTCTTGACAGACTGACAGACAGAAAGACAACGAAGTGGTGCTTTGGGTTTCGTTTTTTCCTTTTGAGGTACGGAACCCTAAAAATGAATAGCTAAATGTGCTCGGCGCAAAAGTCGAGAACAGCGCGACCAGTGCGGAATTTCTTTTTTTTTTTTTCAATATTCGTTGAAGTCTGAGGAAGCTTTTTATGAAGAGAAAAATTGGAAATATTGCAGGGAAAAACGTAAAATTCACATTTTGAGGGTTCCGTACCTCAAAAGAAAAAAACGGAACCCTTATAGGATCACTCGTGTGTCTGTCTGTCTGTCTGTCCGTCTGTCACAGCCAATTTGCTCCGAATCTAATAGACCGATTAAGTTGAAATTTGGTACACATATGAATTTCTGTGACCCAAACACGGACGGGTAAAGTAAATAAATTAAATTTGAATATAGAGGTCACTTTTGGAGGGCAAATAAGAAAATTAAAAAAAAAAGTTTTGCAAACTACACTATGTGGCATTTCAAATAAAAGGGTTTACCATGAGGATCTCAAATATATTTTTTTTATAATTTTAAAATAAATTGTTTTAAAGTTATTTAAGAAAATAGACGAAACTTGACCATTCCCCCCCTTATCTTCGAAACTAATGAGCCTAAAATTTAACAAAAAATATAGAAAATAGATCTTTACTTGTCGATTACAGGAAAACCTATAAGAAGTATGTGGTCTTAAAATAACATGGTAAATCTATCAATATTGTGAGTACAAAATTACATTTACAGTTGGAATGTATGGGAGAACATGTTTTTCAACTACAATGATAAGTTGGTTCTTAAGATAAAGTCATCTCAACAACGGAACCCTTCATTGTGTGTGGTCCGACACGCACTTGACCGGTTTTTTATTTTTACCATTCAAACTGTTCCTAGTTGTCAATTCTAGGGATGGCGACGATCTGATGAAGTGATCGACGAAAATCGACTTTCGCTAAATTTACATGTTTTATTTTATCAATCTTTAAACTAATAATAAATTTTAAAGCTGAAGTTTGTTTTATTTTTTTGTTTGGTTGCATGTTTGAACGCGCTAATCTCTGGAACTGCCAGTCGGATTTGAAAAACTATTTTATTTTATTTTTATTTTATTTAGAAAGGAACTCCAACAAAGGATACACATTACATGCATTATTATACAAAGTACTTTGAAGATTTGTGCTCCTTCAGTTATAGGAGAACACATCATGCATACATCATCATTTTAAACATAGTTTAGAATTGTATGAGTTTAAGTAGTTAAACACAATAAAATTTAAATCAAAGAAAAATTAAACAATATTAAATTAAACAACACATGAACATAAAATTAAATTAACCATTTGAAGTTAAAACACGGGTTAAATAGTAAACAATTGAAGAGTAAAATTAAAAAAAAAAAAATAGTAATTAAAACATTAAGATATTCTAAAACACAAATAATACAATGAAAGAGGCAACAATGAATAGGAACTATAAAGAGCAATTATTAACAATAGATATAATATGATAAATGTTTGTAACGAAAATCGTGCCCGAATTTGTGCGTTTGATAGCCCAAATCATGAGGAAGGCTATACACATATACTAACATCACGCTAGAACCCTTAGGAGCCGAGCAAAAAGAAAAAAGTCAGAAAGAATGCACGTTCAGGTGATGCGATGCAACGGGTTGGGTTGGGGGAACAAGAAATTTCACGCGGCCGAAGTCGCGGGCAAAAGCTAGTTGGTAATAAATCCTTCAGTACTCTCTCATTTGAGTCCATTTTTGGTCACCAAAAAATTTGATCTCAAAAAAATAACATAATCAGGTACAGAGTAAATATGATCTGGGTTAATATAAACATATTCTATTCTGATTACCACAATTTAACAATTCCTCAACAGCTCAATAAAGGAGCCATTGAAACCCAAACACAAAACAGTAGAACATTTCCACAAAGAGATCTAGAATGACGCCCATTCAATATGCGTCTCAGACGGGACAAATCCTCAAAGAATGCGCTACATATGCAGCGATACTTAATTGGGTCTCAGGTGCGTTCGCGGAAGCAATAACTGGCGCGAATTACATACCCGCTACATTTATACGCACGCGTGCAGACGCCCTTAGTTATGGAGCGGGGCATTCGTTATGCGACTAGTCGAGATTATAGAAATGGGGTAGTTTTTCTTTTCTGTATTGGGAATGAAGAATGTAGATAGGAATTAAATAATTAAATCGATATTAAGACTCCGTTCTGGGCACTATCCATCGGCAAAGTTTGCATTTCTTATGAAAAAGGCTGATTCTCCTAATTGCACAGTTTGCAATCAAATCGAGGACGTGCAACATTTGCTGATGGAGTGTGCTCGAAACGGAGTAGAACGCGAGTTGTTCGTGAAGGATTTTAAAATAAATAAATTAGACGTAGGCATAATCCAATCCATCTTATCTGTACCATCTTCAGAGATTATTAAAAAGTTGTGCCATTTAATTACGGTTCTCCACGAATAACTCTAATTCATTAGCGATTAATAATATTATAAACGAATACTGTTTTGTAAGCCAAATAATATAAAAGGGTACGATGGGGCTGACATATCTTTGATAAAAGCCCCTAAACAAAATTAGATATAAAAAAAAAAATAGGAATTGCATGTTTAGTGTCGTTTTTATTGTGGGATGTAAACAGTGCGCTAAGATGCGATCGGTATTTAGGTACCTACTAGGCAAAGTTATGGTGAGCATAAGACAAATTAAAGTCATTTTACTAAAAAAATATAAAGGCAATCAATCACAGTACGAGTATAGGTTCTTTAGTATAAAGTAGCAAAATCATTAAGCAAAGTTAAGCGGAGCTTCTATGGGCAACTTTAAATGCATGCATACGTTACCCACGTAGTCGCGTAGCCCGGGATTAAAAAATATTACGATTCAACACAGGATAATTATTAAGGGGATTGTAATATTTGTAAAATATTTTTTTTTTACTCTTAGACTCCTTGTTCCCTATTTTTTATTTTATTCAAAAACTAGCTGTGTGTAAACAAAGTACTTACGAGGATGAAATTCCAAACCCGAAAATCTTTTTTTTTATAACTTGAGAAAAACCTAAAAAGTTTTTACTTTCAGTGTTTAAAATAAAAATTATTTTTTTATAAATTAAATTAAATTTTTTAATGTCCAGATTAAAAGAGGAGCTCGTGGCTAAGTAATAACCGCCGCACGGGTCGATCCATTTGCCGGGGTTGGTCAGTGGATGAGTGACCATCTTTACATACCGAGACTCCTCCGTGCCTCGGAAAGCACATTAAGCCGTTGGTCCCGGCTGTCATTCGTGGATCATTGACAGTCGTTACGGGTCATGAGAAGCCCGAAAGTCTGACAACCAGTCTTACCAAGAAGGGGTATCGTATTACCCAGTTACTGGGCTGTGGAGGTCAGATAGGCAGTCGCTCCATGTATTCAGCTGCATCCGGTGAGACTGGAAGCCGACCCCAACATAGTTGGGAAAAGGCTAGGCAG
Organism: Cosmia pyralina; assembly: GCA_946251885.1. NCBI lineage: Eukaryota > Metazoa > Arthropoda > Insecta > Lepidoptera > Noctuidae > Cosmia > Cosmia pyralina. The sequence goes on from OX276346.1 coordinate 24,694,461, forward strand.
ATTGATATATTGTCCAGATAAAAATCCACATTCCTAGATAAGGTGGAATTTCAATGGGTCGTTAATATAAACTGCAATGCTAAAAAAAACACGAATTAATTCATCAAACTGTTATCAATTCAAGAGATATCTTTACCGCAAGGGGACCTCATTACGCAAAATAAAGTTGATTCATTGATAATATTGGTCAAAATTATAATTTGAGTGAAAGCGCGCAATGGGCTTGTAATAACTTGATTGATTGGGAATGATAACGCCGCGCTGCCGGTTAGGGTTGGCGGCCATCTTGGAAAAAGTTTTAGTAATCTGTAGATTAAAAAATAATTTATAATATTTGGTATTGTATTAATTTTGAAATCGTTGTTAATAAAACAGATGGTATTTAAATATAAGACTGAGTGACACAGATAAAAATCATGTTGATTTTTATAATTACTTAATTTTTGCGTTATTCATAACGTAAAAATTAAGTCGGTTATGACCGACTGTCACCACATAACCATTACTTATGAGGTTGAATATTTAATTCCTTGGTGAGGTTGTAGTATTACACTAGAGAACAAAGTCATTTGGTTTTCTTCAAGCCGGTGGTAAAGGTTAATTATTCATTATTCAATTCGGAAAATTTTTTTCACTAGCAGCCCGGAGTCAGGATATCTGCCCGGTTGATGACAATAGGCGCGCCCCCTATTACATGGACCTAAACATAACTGGCGAAATGTGGGTGTACTATAGGTGCACCTCTGCCTACCCCTTTGGTGATTACAAGCGTGATGTTATGTTATAGTTAGATTTTACTTAACAATCCTAATACATTATTTGAATTAGCTTTAGGTGCTGTGCTTATTTGCTTATCAATTACTTAGAACACCAACACCTGCTCAAACACAAATTACTCGTAAATAGGAAAAACGAGAACAAGATTTTCATATTTTTTTAAAACTGATTTTAAAACTCGGCAGCCCTATAATCGAACTCCGTCCAATAAATTACATCGATAATATCGCGAGATAAAAAATAAAACATTATAAAAAAAAATATTCGAGAACGTGATAATTGGCTTCGAAACATAATTACAGTAGCGGGAATTATTGCCAACCACCACGTGTGGACATACTCCTCCCAACGGCCTCATTTGGATGTATTTCATCATTAAAATCCTTTAATATTTCGTTAATTTTCGAGGAGCTCGTGGCAAAGTAATAACAGCCGCACGGGTCGATCCATCAGGTTAAGCTACGCTTGCCGGGGTTGGTCAGTGGATGGGTGACCATTCTTTACATACCGAGACTCCTCCGTGCCTCGGAAAGCACGTTAAGCCGTTGGTCCCGGCTGTCATTCGTGGATCTTTGACAGTCGTTACGGGTCGTCAGAAGCCCGAAAGTCTGACGACCAGTCTTACCAAGGGGTATCGTATTACCCAGTAACTGGGTTGTGGAGGTCAGATAGGCAGTCGCTCCCTGTAAAATACTGGTATTCAGCTGCATCCGGTTAGACTGGAAGCCGACCCCAACATAGTTGGGAAAAGGCTAGGCAGATGATTTCGTTAATTTTCATTATAGCACTGTTAATGATTTTTTTTATGTCTCATTGTTTCCAAAGGCAAATACAGAAACTTGCTAGGAACATTGTTGCAGCCGTCTGTTTGTCTGTCACGGACGTTTTTACCTATAATCGAAAATGGTGTTCTGTAGGAACCAAACTTCAAAAAGTTTGGTTGACATTATTCTTTCAAACACTTTCGGTAAAATAACTGTAAAAGAACAGCGGCCTTAGTGCGACTTTTTATACTTACTCGATCGCGTTTGCGTTATCGTTCGCTTACGTCAGTTTGTATGGAATAATTGTGTTTCCCATTATAGTCACCAGAGGGCGCTTATTCAGTTTCAGTACAATTGAAGTTTACGATAACGTGATCGAGTAAGTATAAAAAGTCGCACTAAGGCCTGTGTTGTCGAACGTTGAATCCCCGAATCCTGAAATGACATTACTTTGTTCTTTGAACTCTTCCTCTCGCTTTGCATCAGAGCGGTGTCAAACAATTTAGATCATGCTATTAAGAATTCGACTACAAGAATTTTTAATAATATAAAATTAATAGAAACTAAATGTTGCAAAGTTATTTTGTAAACCACACATGACTTGTAGCCGTTGAAGAATATTGGTGAAGTTACTGCACTTCGTCTAGAATTAGATCCTAAACTCGTCGCCGTCGTCCTTACGATAGTCTTGGGAACAGACGTTCGTGGTATAAAATAAATGTAACTCCCACGTGGCAAATAAGTGTATCTATATGTTATTGGGTAGTTCATGTGATCCCTAAAGAGTAAACGAATTATATAAGGCATTCCTTGTGCTGTTAGAAAACTACATACATACCTAGTTATCCAGGTCTTACCTGTAGGAATCTCTCTCTCTCTCTCTCTGTCTTACTATTAAGCCCACATGGTAGTAGGGCCAGTCTTCCAGATTCAGTTTCATCATCATCATTATATCAATCTTAAGAAGTCGTCTGCGTCTCTCTTCAACCCGTATCGGCACAATGCTTAGTCCCCTCCATTAATCATCATCTGCCTAGCCTTTTCCCAACTATGTTGGGGTCGGCTTCCAGTCTAACCGGATGCAGCTGAATACCAGTATTTTACATGGAGCGACTGCCTATCTGACCTCCACAACCCAGTTACTGGGTAATACGATACCCCTTGGTAAGACTGGTTGTCAGACTTACGGGCTTCTGACGACCCGTAACGACTGTCAAAGATCCACGAATGACAGCCGGGACCAACGGCTTAACGTGCTTTCCGAGGCACGGAGGAGTCTCGGTATGTAAAGAATGGTCACCCATCCACTGACCAACCCCGGCAAGCGTAGCTTAACCTGATGGATCGACCCGTGCGGCTGTTATTACTTAGCCACGAGCTCCTCCTCCTACTAGTCCCCTCCATTAATATAATATAATAAATAATATAATACATTTATTTCAGTAAAAACACATTTACGGTTCACAAAAACAATTTTTCAAGTAAAAATAGAATATTCCAGAAAGAAGTGTAACGTTGGTGTACGTACTAATGAAAAAAATCATTGTATCACAAACACCAGCGCCTTCCAAACTAATTAAAAACAAAAAACTGTCAAACGTGCTACATGGTGAACTTGTTAAAAAAATATATTAAAAAAAAGAAGTAATACATGCCACTTTTGCAGATCTTGCGCCACCCGCATGAAAATTTTGCTGCTACTTTAACCAGGTCGTCGGTCTTCCTGGTTCGTGGCCTGCCTACGCTCTTATGACCACTTCCAGTATCATTATTAAATGTTTCTATATTATTCTCGAGTTTTATTCTTCAGCATTCGTAAACCTACCATTAAGTTGATACTTACATATCAAGCATTTCCAGTATAAGCTGATCTTGCATTGTGTAGGATTTACGTACAATGAGAGGTCAGCTTATACTGGAAATTTATAGCTTGATATGTAGCCGTATGTACTACGGGTATAGCTCTTCATATTTTTAGGGTTCCGTACCAAAACGGTAAAAAGGAAGCCTTATGGTGCGACTCAGTCTGTCCGTCTGTCACAGCTGGATATCTCAAGAAATACTAATGCTAACAACTTGAAATTTATAACAATTTTAGATGACGTTTGCCCAACTATTTTGCAAATAAGAAAGAAATATATATTTTTTTTTGCAACAGGGACTGAAATTCTTAAAAATTCTGGGGCTACTAGAGCATGTGGGTATCATATGAAAGCGAGCTGTTTGCACATTCTCAAAAAAAAATTGTCTTTTTTTAGGCCGCACAGTTTTCGACTTTTTATGAAAAATGTAAAAAAAATACCATTTCCCCATCTTATCTCCGAAGTTTGCATAGAGAAAAATCTGAAATTATTCTATGCGATAGCAATGTACGAGTATGTAAAGATTAAGTACAGGAAAAATAAAATGATGTCGTTTTTCAGAAATCGAAACGAAACACTCAGTGCGAGAGTCCGACTCGCTCTTGACCGGTTTTTTTTTCTTTTCTCATGGTTCGTCGATTTCATACAGCTTTATTTAAGTTCTCTCATGTTCATGGTGAATAAACACCCTACATAATGCTCTATTACTCTATTTACATAATCAAGGGTTGTAAGTGATACGTGTACTTTGTAAGATGCTTCTTAGGGGATGTCTACCTCTAATGTTTTAAGCCTGAAGCATTTTTATCTTTTAATAGCTCTTCAATGAAATAAGTTTCTATTTGGTTTTAACTAAGAGAGTGCTTATGTCAATGATAATTCGTGGATCCGTAACTAACTGGGGTCAATATGGAATTTGAAATAAAGTCTTTGGGCTCTTATATATTATTATGTACGATGATATTATGGCGTTTCTCAATGTATTTAACGTACATAAATAATAATAAAAAAAACATAAATAAATGATATCTTCAATTATTTTACAATTAATTGAATTTTATGAGTCTGTTGTTCGTGGCCATCTAAATATATAATTGCAGTTTTAAATCTACTTCATAGTAAGTATTTTTAAAAGCCGCTAAAGTACTTACTATGAAATGACTATACTGGATAACTTTTTTTACAGTCTCGAAAAAAATAGGGTATATTCGGTGAACGGAGTAGAAGCCTATGGCATATCTAGTTTTTTTTTTTTTTTTTTTAATTAAAAAAAATCAAAATTCAAATCATAATGCAGGTTGCATATGATTTGAATTTAGATATTTTTAAAGGATTTATTATTTTTCTTAAAAATTTGTTTTTTTTTTGTTCTATAATGAAAAGTTTACAACGAATTTGTAGTATTTATTGATACTTAGATATTTTTTTCTGACTAAGCTATTAAAAAAAAAAAACTAGGTATGCCATACGCTTCCACTCCGTTCACCTAATATACCCTATTTTTTTCGAGACGGTAGAAAAAGTCATCCGGTATATATATATGATTTAAGACTGTGCAACAATATAAGTACCAATATATATATTTAAATGGCCACCATTTAAGTATATAAATTGGTAATTATATTGTTGCACAGTCTTAAATCTACTTCATAGTAAGTACTTTTAAAAGCCGCTAAAGTTTTCCGGGATCTTAAAACACTTCTTTTTTCCAGTCTTCAAGACTAAAGTAAATACTTGGGTCTGCTCTACGCAAATGTGCTTCTTCTGGTATCATGTTCCCGTTTACCATCAGGCTAGACTGTTGTCTAGGTTATCCTTGAATATATAAAATTCTAATGACCCTATGGGATTCAAGTTTTCTAGATCAATTATGATCTGGTATACTTTTTGTTAATATTTTAAACTAGCTCTTTCCCGCGGCTTCGCCCGCGTAGATGTCGGAAAATATCCCACGGGAACAAAAATCCGTCCTTATTCCTTGTCTACATTATAAAGGGAACCTCTGTGCAAAATTTCAAACTCAAACTCAAAGCATTTATTTCAAATAAACCAATTACAGGCACTTTTGAATTGTCAATTCAATCAGCTTTATAGGTCTAAGGGTTTGGCCTGGGCGTTGATGCGTCAGTCAGTCAGGACTTTTCTTTTTATGTATTGAGATAGCTTCTGGACGCTACTTCGTCCGCGTAAAATTTCTTGTTCCCCCGACCCACCCGTCGCATCGCATTGCCTGCCCGCGCTACTACGTTTTCGTTTAGCGTTCTTTTTGACTTTTTTTCTCGGCACCTAAGAGTTCTAGAGTGATGTTAAATATGCTTATAGCCTTCCTTGAGAATTGGACTATCAAGTGAAAAAATAATTATTAATTCCGACTGGTAGTTCCCGAGATTAGCGCGTTCAAACAAATAAAAAAAAGTGTGTGGCAGTTCCGACGCATGACTGGAGTTTACTCCTGTTTTTTGTGCCACGTAGGTTACGTGCCAAATTTGGGATCTCTAGACCCAGCGGTTTGGGCTGTGCGTTGATATGTCAGTCTGTCAGTTTCTTCTTTTATATATTTAGATTACACAGTTCAGACGTTAACGGAATGACAACCACGACGGAACGGACGAACGGACGGGTGACGGAAGTCAAACAACTAGTCTTACCAAGGGATATCGTATTATCCAGTGACGGAGTTGTGGAGGTCAGATAGGCAGTCGCTCCATGTAAAATACTCAGCTGCATCCGGTTAGACTAGAAGACGACCCCAACATAGTTGGGAAAAAGCTAAGCAGATGAAGATTCTGTTCAGACGTTTATTATATTTTAAGCTACTTTTGTCTTTGGGCCTAGCAGGCTGGGAGTACACGTAAAGTAATGAACAATTTGAAATTGAAAATAATCGTTTTGCACAAAATATTTACATAGTTTTAAGAGTTTATTCATAATCTAAGTGTATAATAATTGCGGCTGTCGCAAAATGTTTAACAAAATGCTAAAGATATGTAGCTTTAGCACAAAGGTAGAATGTTAATTTATTTATTTAATGTTAAGTTAATGTTAAGGTGGACACGGTGGAGTATACAGTGGAGGTCTGCCCGGCTTGGGCGGAGCACCACCGTGTTCTCACGGAGGCGATCGGCGGCGGCGATCTCTCGCGTCCAAACATGGTCCAGGCCATGGTGCGGAGCGAGAGTGCATGGGAGGCCGTCACCTCCTTCTGCGAAGTAGTAATGCAGAGGCACTAGCCGCGCCCTCGCGCCCCTAGCCGCCGCAGGAGACGCCCTGGGCGGAGGGAATCTATCGCCGATTCCCGGCCACCGTAGGCGCGGGCTTGCGGACGACGAGTAATGGGCAGCTCGCCGTCCGGTAAGGACCAGGTCCGGGTCGACGTCGCGTTGTGTTCCACGCGCGCCTCAAAGAAATGTCAGCAGTGACGGGGTCCAATAGGGCCGATGCCGCCGGGGTCGCGGGTAGTTCGAAAGAGATACCGTGGCCCTGGCACGGGCAACTGAAGGAACACGGGTGGGTTTTAGTCAGTAAAAGTCTGACACGCCCTTCCGCTCTGCCCAGAGCGGGAGAAGTCATTTGATGATTTCCCATCCACAAAAAAAAAAGGACATCTTCAAATCAAAATCATCCCGCGTTCGTGCTAGGGCTTCTGGTTTATGTACGAGTAGTTTTTATTTGCTATGGAGGTACTAGTCCCACTAAGTTCAACTGACGATTGAATCTCATCAACATAACTACACAAAAAATCGAGTTAATCGACGATTTTTCTGTGTCGCAGCGCGACAGGTCGCTTCTGTGTCGATTCCATAGAAATTGTTCAACAGATATAATATCGTAGAATCGCGTCGCGCAACCAGTCGCGCCAGTCTGCAAGAGCCTTTAAACAAAAAATCGACTTGCCGATACAAGCATCAATAAAGGTAGACAGGTAAACTCAAATCATGCTCTCAAAAGCCTCAAAGGCAGCAGCTTACCGATGGTTATATAATACGTCAGTCCTGAAGGGTGCAAGAGGGGGATTATGACCAAATTGAATACGTGTCTCAAACGGTATTTTGGAAACGCCAATTAATGCGAAAAGAGTGTTTGACAGGTGTACACACTGGTTGGGATGCATTTTTAATCGCTATTTGGTTGGTTTTTATTTTTTGGTTTTTTTTTTCAAGCACTTGCCTGCCGTGAAATGACAGTATGTTGTACCTATCTACTATGAGAATTCTGTTTTATTTTTTTTTGCATTTTTCTGTTGGTTTTGTTTTAATGGAATGCCTTAGGAATGTGTTACTTAAAATCTTGCATTATACGAATAAGTCATAGGTGAACAAGCTGAGATAATTCAATCGTCGCCTACTTATGATTATTTTCTTCCATGATAATAAGTTACATCGATAAGTAATAACTTCCGACTCCTTGCCAATTCAAATGTTATGTTAATGGTTTAATTGAAATAAAACTTTGACTTCAAATTTTTTTTTTTTTTTTTTTACAAATATTATGCTACCTATTTTATTTGATTATATTTCACGCATAATAAACAAGTAGAGTTAAGTAACAAATTCACTTTACATACAACCAGGGGATTCAATAAAAACCGACCAAGTACGTGTTGGACCACGTACTGGGAATGGTTCCATCATTGGGATGAATATTTACGCATGCACAGTATTGATTTTACTATATTATTTAGTATTATTATTTTATTCAGCTGCATCCGGTTAGATTGGAAGCCGATCCCAACATAGTTGTGAAAAGGCTAAACAAAAATTGCAAAAATAAGTTTGTATTTAATATTTCTCGAAAACTATGAAAAACAAAGTTATTTCTGCGGTTGTCACGAAAACGATTGACTTAAATAGCATATATCACATGGAAACATAACCTTTTTGGGGTTCCGTATCAAAGTGGTAAAAAGGAACCCTTATGGTGCTACTCAGTCTGTCTGTCTGTCTGTCTGTCACAGCTGGATATCTCAAGAACTGCTAATGCTATCAACTTGAAATTTGGAACCGTTTTAGATGACGTTTGCCCAACTATTTTGCAAATAAGAAAGAAAAAAAAAAGTATATTTTTTTTTGTAACAGAGACTGAAGGGGCTCTTAAAAATTCGAAGTCGAGTTCCTAGGCACGTGGGGTAACATATGAAAAAGCGCTGTTTACATATTCTCAAACATTTTTTTATTTTTTTTTAGGCCGTATATAGTTTTCAACTTTTGATGAAAAATGTAAAAAAGACAAAGTTATAAGGGTTCCGTTTTGTCTTTGGGCTACGGTACCCTAAAAATGCACCATATTAATTATTATATCCACACGTCATGCAGCACAGCTGGACAGTGATGTAACGAGTGGAACTGGCTCCGTGACAGGTGTAAGCGATTATGCCAGCTATGCTAGGGGAAAAATATGCCCGGTAAATATAGTTTTATGTAAGTAATGATCGGTCAGGGAGTTTATAGTATTATATGAATATTGTGTCAACTGAAGTTGGCAGTAAAAATGGGCTGTATTTGGTAACGTTGTGTAAAAGATTAGATAAGGTTTTGTTTGTGTTACAATCCCCTTATTCATAAAATGTTAAAACGTTCTACAAACCTATTTTTAACCGACTTCAAAAAGGAGGAGGTTCTCAATTCGTCGGAACCTTTTTTTTTTTTATTTATGTATGTTCCCCGATTACTCGAAGATGTCTGAACCGATTTGGATTTCTTTTGTTTTATTCGAGAGGGTATACATCACAGTTGGTCCCATATAAAATTGATTAACTTTGCTTGGGTAGTTTTTGAGTTAGCTTCAATAATACGTATTTTTTCCCCACTTTTATATGGATGATGTTCTAGTTTGTTTTGCAGATAGTGGTATTAGAATTTGTGTGGGTAGGTACACAACTAAAAAGTGAAAAATAAAAACTTTTTTACAAAAAAATACAACCGACTTCCAAAAACAACACTACAAAGTGAAAAATAACTTTAATTTCGGAAGTCGGTGGCAAAAAACGAAAATACATTTAACTAGACACCGACACCGACTTCCGATATTAAAGTTATTTTTCACTTTGTAGTGTTGTTTTTGGAAGTCGGTTGTATTTTTAACCGACTTCAAAAAGGAGGAGGTTATCAATTCGTCGGAACCTTTTTTTTTTTTTTTTTTTTTTTTATTTTTTTTTTTTTATGTATGTTCCCCGATTACTCGAAGATGGCTGGACCGATTTGGATTATTTTTTTTTTGTTTGAAAGGGTATACTTCCCAGGTGGTCCCATGATCATCAAGTCAGGATCTGATGATGGGATCCTGGAGAAATAGAGAGAACTCTTCCAATTTTATAGGCACACTTGAAGCGATTTGGATAGTTTTTGGAAGAGTACTTTCTTGGGGTGGTCCCATTTCAATTTGGTGAAGATCTGATGAAGAACTTCTGAGATAGGCAACGGAACTCCTCAATAAATGATAGCAAATGGACTGGGATTGCTGAAATCTCATGTCTGTTTGTTGTTCACACCAGTTCATAACATAACATCACGCCAGTACGCTGTGAAGGGGTAAGCACATGTACCACTAAAAAGTGAAAAATAAAAACTTTTTTACAAAAAAATACAACCGACTTCCAAAAACATCACTACAAAGTGAAAAATAACTTTAATTTCGGAAGTCGGTGTCTTTAGATTTGTATTTTCGTTTTTTGTCACCGACTTCCGAAATTAAAGTTATTTTTCACTTTGTAGTGATGTTTTTGGAAGTCGGTTGTATTTTTTTGTAAAAAAGTTTTTTTGTGTAAAAAAGTTTTTAGTTAAAATAGTGTTTTGTCTTCTTCATTCAAACTCAAATTATAATTCGAAAGAAATTGACAAAACACTATTTTAAATACTTTTGTAGAGCGATTTAGTTTTTTATGAATAAGCGTGTACTTTTAAGAGCTATAGTCTCTTTCTCTTATATCTTTCTCTCTCTTTGAGGAGCTCGTGGCTAAATAATAACAGCCGTACGGGTCGATCCATCACGTTAAGCTACGCTTGTCGGGGTTGTTTCGTGAATGGGTGACCATCTTTACACACCGAGACTCCTCCGTGCCTCGGCAAGCACGTTAAGCCGTTGGTCCCGGCTTTCACTTTTGACAGTAGTTACGGGTCGTCAGAAGCCCGAAAGTCTAACAACTAGTCTTACCAAGGAGTATTACCCAGTAATTGGGTTGTGGAGGTCAGATAGGCAGTCGCTCCATGTATTCAGCTGCATCCGGTGAGACTGGAAGCCGACTCCAACATAGTTGGGAAAAGGCTAGGCAGATTAAGTCTCTTTCTAAGCAGTATTTTCTAGTTTTAAACACATAAACATAAAAACACTCACGCCTTCCAATGAGGGTAGGTAGAAACTACAGAACACCACTTGAATAAAATGAAAAAAACTAAATTAATTTTATTTAATTTTTTCTAGTTTAAAATCGTTCGAATTTACGTTGCGTTTACACCGCGTACGTTCCAGTTAGGCCTACAGGGAGTTTACAATGATGTGTGAATATTATGTCAACTGAGGTTGTTATTGATAACGTTTTGTAAAAAAATAGATAAGTTAACATAAACGTGCCCGCCCACCTGCACGCTGTTGGCTTCGGTTCGTGAATGTTTTTTGTTTGGAAATAATGATAATACAATTTTTGATACGAGCCATTATTTCTATATTGATATTGATATCAAAATATGTAATATAATTTTTATATTGTTCATTAATAACTTATTTTAAATTATTAAAAGGTGTTTTATTACTTCATAGGAGAATAATATGAATTTTGAAAGACATCATAATTGCTAGAACTTACATCTTTTGGGCTAGATGGGCAATAGAAAAACCGGCCAAGTGCGTGTCGGGTCACGCGCAGCAATAGGGTTCCGTAGTGCACGCCGCCGCCCGTCGTTATTTGAGCGTAAATATTATTAATTTAGAAATCATTATTAATAATGATTTTATTTTTGTATGTTTTTTTATGGTTCATAAACTTATATTTACTACCTGTTTTACTCAACTAACAACGTTATTATAAGACGGGAGGGGAGGACACTTGACTCCACAGAAAAGATAAAGAGTCTGTTCTGTGCTGGACTCTTAACAAAAATTAGCACTTTAAAGCATAATATTTCAGAAACGGATCCCTATATCGTAAAATTGTTTTCACAAACCCGCAATATTTTTGAAAGACCTATCCAACAACACCCCACACCATGGGGGAGACGAGAAAACAAAAAACATCCCCACTACGTGTACAGAAGGTACCCTAAAAAAAATTTTTTTTCATGATTTTATTTTACCATTGTCGGCGTGATTAATATGTATATCCATGCCAAGTTATAGCTTTCTAGTACTAAGAGTCTCTGAGAAAAAGTTGCGGACGGACAGACGGACGGACATAGCGAAACTATAAGGGTTCCTTGTTGACCACGGAACCCTGAAAACTAACATGCAACAATGTGTGTTAGATTGTACCATCCACTATAATACTTGTATACAAGGTGTAACTTATGTAAATAACGCACAACCTCTTAAGGGGTCATTGTACTCATTATTATGAACAACTTCGTTCCCTTATCTCGTCAAAATGTAGGGAACAGCTGTTTCTTTTTCGCGATTTCGGATTTCGTCCCATAGTAAAAGTTATTCATAATAATGAGTATTGTACCAATAATTTTGAATGTACCAAAAACGACGTTACCAAAGCAAAAAACAATAATATACAATAAAACAGGAAATTAATGTATTTCTTGATTTTTTCTAATTATTGTTTTTTTATTATTATTTCTTATTTTCATAAAAGCTGATGTGTTGAATCAGCTTTTCACATCAATGGCGGCGTGAACGCGTGACGTCATTCAGGTGCGACACGCCGCGTCACGTCGACACGGTCAATTACGAATGATATGAAATTATTTTCGTCTGCTCATAGTGTGAACTCTGATTTTAATGTATGAAAAATGTTTTTCTCGTAAAAAATCCTTTGCATTGAATTGAATTTAATACAATGTAAAACTAAAATGGAAAATTTGGTTTGCTTTTAATGATATGGTAGGAGAAAATATTAAATTGCATATAAAAATTACAAACGTTTTAAGCAATGTTGATGAACACGAGAATGAAAAAAATAATTAAGTATATAAATTGTGAACTGCCCTGACATCAAACAATGGACAACATTGTTATACTTTGAATTTCTATTTGTTGAATACGAGTCTTGGAAACTTTGTATTAGTTAGGTATTTTATGTTTTTTTTTTTAAAGTGTGTCGTATTTGTGCACAGTAAAAAAATGTTTCTATTTTTAACCAACTTTAAAATAGGAGGTTCTGTATTCGACCCGTATGTAGGTATGTATATCCGCAATTTTCTCAAAAACATATGAACCAATTATGATGATTTTTTCACTAACGTGATCTACATAATTTAAGGTTTTACATTACATACATACATTAGATAATTATTCTTTTGTACGAAGTTGTATGCATAAATTAACTGTATCTCACATAAATTGGTATTTCTAAGCGGATTTTGATGATTCTTCTTTTCGTTCGTATTGGGCATATGTAATTGTATATTCAATTAAAAATGTAAAAATAAATTTACTTTTATAATAGTAAAAACTGAAATTAAAAACTAAAATGAAAAAAATTACTTTCATAAAAAAACTTAGCAGCTTCTTCAGAAGCTGCTAAGTTTTTTGTTTTTTTTTTTTTTTGTTTTTTTTGTTTGGTGTTTTTTTACCGACTTCAGTCGGTGCCTTATAATCTTCAATGCACCTCAGCTTGGCACCGACTTCAGAAGCTGTTAAGTTTTTTATGAAAGTTATTTTATTCGTTTTAGGTTTTGAAGACATTTTTTTCTTTATTACCTACATAAATCCAAAATTTCAGTTGGTGCTATTTTGAAATAAACATAATAATAATGCTCTCATTGCTGCCAGCACTCACTGAGCAAAAACGTAAGTACATTTCATGATATTTTTACTTGTAACCGGTACAATCGAATCCGTACACAAATAAATAACAAGAGTACACAATAAACAAACAATTCCACTACACTTGAAAAGCAGTATGACGCACTGTTGACCTTTCATTACCTCGCCAGTAAAAATATTATGACAGTTTTTTTTTTTTCACGAAACCGAAGCATGACGTGACGTGTCGTCGACACGGTCAATTTAATTGATAAATTAATTGAAACCCAACGTCATTTGCGGAACCCTATATTCTCTGTTTGGGGTGATTTTTTGTCTACTTACGCCAAATCACCGAACATTTATTTATGTCCGACGAAATTTTTGGGAATTTGTCACAGTATTTTTATGCGTGTTTTTATGTCACGCTACATTAGCCGAGGGAATTGGTTTAATAGATACCATTTTTTAGAGGATTCCATGCTGGGCAAATAAAGTAATGCTCGGTGTTTTTTTACACATACGTTCAATTATTTGATTTGTTAAGTGGAACAATCAATCTGCCTAGCCTTTTCCCAACCATGTTGGGGTCGGCTTCCAGTCTAACCGGATGCGTCTGAATACCAGTATTTTACATGGAGCTACTGCCTATCTCACCTCCACAACCCAGTAGGTAACTGGGTAATACAACCCCTTGGTAAGACTGGTTGTGAGACTTTCGGGCTTCTGACGACCCGTAACGACTGTCAAAGATCCACGAATGACAGCTGGGACCAATGGCTTAACGTGCTTTCCGAGGCACGGAGGAGTCTCGGTATATAAAGATCGTCACCCATCCACGGACCAACCCCGGCAAGCGTAGCTTAACCTGATGGATCGACCCGTGCGGCTGTTATTACATAGCCACGAGCTCCTCACTCCTTGATTTGTTAAGTGTAGTGGGTATCTAAGTCCCAAAATGGGTATTGGACAAGTTAAATGTCATTATTTTACTAGAATTTGTTAAAACTGGCAGAATCAAGAACAGTTTTAGCAGCTATGTTAAAAATAAAATAAAAAACCGGTCAAGAGCGAGTCGTACTTGCGCACCGAGGGTTCCGTTCCGATTTCTGAACAAGGGTGCTATTTAGAGACAACGTTTTATTTTTCCTGTAATATTTATGTACAGTGCTGCATCAATTGGGTACTCCAGTTGTATTTAAATTTTAATACAAACGGGCGTACCCAATTGATACAGCCTACTGTACATAAACTTCTATCACATAAAATAATTTCAGATTTTTCTCTGTGCAAACTTCGGAGATAAGGGGGAGGGGAACGGTATTTTTTTACATTTTTCATCAAAAGTCAAAAAACATGCGGCCTAAAAAAAAAGAAAAAAATATTTGAGAATGTGCAAACAGCGCTCTTTCATGTGATACCCCACATGTTCTACGAGTAGTTTAGCCCCACTTCGAATTTTTAAGACTAGAAAAAAAAAAATATTTATTTCTTATTTGCAAAATAGTTGGGCAAACGTCATCTAAAACTGTTCCAAATTTCAAGTTAATGGCATTAGTAGTTCTTGAGATATCCAGCTGTGACAGACGGACAGACAGACAGACTGAGTAGCACCATAAGGGTTCCTTTTTACAATTTTGGTACGGAACCCTAACAAAATAAGCACTGTGAAATCTTGGTAAGCAATATTATTTACAAGCTTTTACCCGCGGCTTCACCCGCGTGCGTGTCGTAAATTATCCCACGGAAACGTCCTATCGGGATAAAAAGTATCTCATGTCCTAATCCAGGTCATGGTCTACCCCTGTGCCCGAGTTTTAACAAACAAACAAACTCAATTTTTCGCATTTATAATATAAGTTAGGATTAGGATTGATAGTTTCTAGCAAAAAACTTTTTTACAAAAAAATACAACCGACTTCCAAAAACAACACTACAAAGTGAAAAATAACTTTAATTTCGGAAGTCGGTGTCGGTGATTTTCGTTTTTTGCCACCGACTTCCGAAATTAAAGTTATTTTTCACTTTGTAGTGTTGTTTTTGGAAGTCGGTTGTATTTTTTTGTAAAAAAGTTTTTATTTTTCACTTTTTAGTTGTGTACCTACCCCACACAAATTCTAATACCACAATCTGCAAAACAAACTAGAACATCATCCATATAAAAGTGGGGAAAAAATACGTATTATTGAAGCTAACGCAAAAACTACCGAAGCAAAGTTAATCAATTTTATATGGGACCAACTGTGATGTATATATACCCTCTCGAATAAAACAAAAAAAAACAAATCGGTCC
This sequence comes from Cosmia pyralina, assembly GCA_946251885.1. NCBI lineage: Eukaryota > Metazoa > Arthropoda > Insecta > Lepidoptera > Noctuidae > Cosmia > Cosmia pyralina. The sequence goes on from OX276346.1 coordinate 24,710,057, forward strand.
AGCCATATTCGAGTAATCGGGGAACAAACATAAAAAAAAAAAAAAAAAAAAAGGTTCCGACGAATTGAGAACCTCCTCCATTTTGAAGTCGGTTAAAAATATCGACATCGCCAAACAACAAATAATTCTAGGAACGAGTACCTACAATTCCTTTAAATCTCATTCACCACAGACCATGGTACCACCTAAACTCGTAATAGAATAACCGAAATACACATTTGCAGTTCAATTACATAATGTTATTGCGCTAAAAGCAATGAATAAACGATCACGCGCGGCCGTCACCGGCTCCAATTATTCGCATAATCCTGGCCCTCTTTAAAAGCAATTAATATTCCATTGATCCACCAGGGGATGGTCATCCGGGGTAATCTCCCCTGCCTGGTGATGATCGACACCTCAGGTGTTTCTCCAAACGTAGGTTTTAAAATTATCTTTTTGTATTACATAACAGCAGGTACCTGGTTGACCGAGCTCTGCTCGGGTGAAAATACAGAAAAATAATTTTCCCAGATATGAGACCTAGCTAGATCGATTTACGCCCCCGTAAACTCCTATTGCAACTCGTGGAGGAGAAGAGCTCGTGGCTAAGAAATAACAGCCGCACGGGTCGAACCATCAGGTTAAGCTACGCTTTCCGGGGTTGGTCCGTGGATGGGTGACCGTCTTTACATACCGAGACTCCTTTGTGCCTCGGAAAGCACGCTAAGCCGGTGGTCTTGGCTGTCATTCGTGGATCTTTGACAGTCGTTACGGGTTGTCAGAAGCCCGAAATTCTGAAAAGCAGTCATACCAGGGGTATCGTATTACCCAGTTACTGGGTTGTGGTCGCTCCATGTAAAATATTGGTATTCAGCTGCATCCGGTTAGACTGGAAGCCAATCCCAACATAGTTGGGAAAAGGCTAGGCAGGTTGAAACCCATTGCAACTTTCATCGAAATCGTTAAAGCCGTTTTTGAGAACGTGATTACAATTAATATACAATTATTGCTCATTTAATAGTATAGGATTAATTTTCTACAGCGTTCTTTTGGTGAAATTTCACTTTAGTATTTGTCAATTAATAGAGATAATAAAAGGTGAGTTTGATTCAATTGTTTTGTTCTCAAGTCGCATCTTGAAGATAGTTGTGATAACAAGGGCAACACAGAGGTTTGGCTACACCTCGATTTGTCTTGAAATTGTAACTGTTTCCCAAGCAGTTTTATTTATTTGAAACTATTCAAAACATCCTCAACTTCCTTTGGGTGTCTTTACCAAATGCATGTGTTCTGTATTCTCTGTTGGCACATGCATCGGTGCATAACAAACACAACATAATCCAGCCTTATCCGTTATAAATAAAGAATACATCGGCACAACAGAAGTAAACAAACATTTAATTTCCACCACATATTGTGACGATCATAAAACCGTAAACCAAACAAAAATCGTAATAATCTTAACGACCATCTGTGTCCATTGTTATCTGCTATCGATATGATGGAACAAATGTCCGGAGTCCGATATTGTCCGGGGGGCGTCCGGCACAAGTGCAGTGTCCACAAGCATACTTGCACCTAAATCTACACCGAGCGAGCTGTCCCCTGCCCGTTTGTCCACTGGCTCCTACTAAGTTTTTGTGTAAATTCGACCCAGGTGGCGGTGTTGAATGAAAATATAGAAGTGGGGGGTTCATGTTACGTATTGTCAAATAGTTGTTCAGATCTGTCGATAAAAAGTTGTTATTGCGTGAAGTGGTTATGGGATTATGATGTTGATTGTGTTGTTTTTACGGTTGAGTAAATATTTTATTATGTTAAGGATATAAAGGTTAAGGGTGGGTTGCACCAAAGACTGGGTTATAGTTTCCGTCAAAGCCAAAATGCCCATAGAATGACTACCTGCTGTTGCACCGCCATGTCAAATGTAAAAGATAAAGTTCGGAGCAGGGACATGACATTCGACGCGTCTGACTTCTGTCAGACATCAGATATGTAACAATAACATTAACCAGCGAAGCGTGGGCGGTTAAGGTTACAGTTAAAGTTATGACGTCAGCTAACAAATTGTCAAATGGAATAAACCATTTTTTGTCTAACAGGAACTTTAACAAGGGTGGGTTGCTCCATCTTACTTTAACTATAACAAACATCGAACTGAAGCTGCGATGTTTGTTATAGTTAAAGTAAGATGGTGCTACCTACCCTTAAAGTGATGAAACTATTGAACCAAGAGTCAAAATGTTCATGTAAATGTTCATAAATAGATAAGTAGCCATTTAGAACAGCTTTCTAATTATTTTTTCATTCAATATGAATAGGAGCTCGTGGCTAAGTAATAATAGCTGCACGGGTCGATCCATCAGATTAAGCTACGCTTGCCGCGGTTGGTCCGAGGATGGGTGACCATCTTTACATAACGAGACTCCTCCGTGCCTCGGAAAGCACGTTAGATAGATAGATTTATTTATTTCTGAGTATATGGTACATTAAGATCTAAGCCGCCCCCGCCGCTGTAGGTTAAGCCGTTGGTCTCGGCTGTCATTCGTGGATCTTTGACAATCGTTACGAGGCCTTAGATGCCCGAAAGTCTGATAACTAGTCTAACTATGGAGGTCAGATAGGCAGTCGCTCCATGTAAAATACTGGTATTCAGCTGCATCCGGTTAGACAGGAAGCCGACCCCAACATAGCTGGGAAAAACTTTTTACAAAAAAAAAAAAAACAACCGACTCCCAAAAAAATCAGTACAAAGCGAAAAATAACTTTAATTTCGAAAGTCGGTGTCTTTGGTTTTTTAGTTTCGTTTTTTGCCACCGACTTCCGAAATTAACGTTATTTTTCGCTCTGTAGCGTATTTTTTGGGAGTCGGTTATTTATTTATTTTTTTGTAAAACGTTTTTATTTTTCACTTTTTACTGGTGCCTAACCCACACAAATTTGAATACCACTCTGCAAAATAAATAAGAGCATCATTCACATAGACTATGTGGGAAAAATACGTATTAAATTATTGAAGCTAACTCAAAAGCCACTCATCAGAACTTGAAGATATTTATATGCGACCATCTCAGGAGTATACCATAGCAAAATAATTTTAAAAATTTTGTAAAAAGGCAAATATATGTCGCGCTAAGCCGTGTGTGAAGTTTGAAAGGCGTATTTTTATGTTGACGGAGATAACGAGACCACGAAATCTGACTTCTGACAATCAAAGCCACACATAACATACAACTCAAGTAGCGCATTTTGAAGCGGCATATAATTACCATTAAAATAATTTATAGCCAGAGTGCACCTCATGACAATTCCAATAAGCTCAAACACGGCTAGAATACATTGTTTTATTACTGAGTTCCGGTACCTACCTTCCGGATACTTCATCAGATCGATTCGATGGTACCATTTTCATCAGAACCATTTATTTAAAGCTTCGTCATAGTCGCTTAACTATCTAAATCGAGATAGGTATCTCATCGCCACCCGTGAAATACTTATTATCGTTGAGCAGTTCCCGTGGCCATCTGTGGTCTTCTTCATCAGTTCCACTTCCCCACATGATACTTTCTGAATGCAAATGCTTGATTTGTTGATGAAAATACCAAAATCGCTATATGTATGCCTATAATTTTTGAGGAGTTCCCTCAATTCCTCATGGATCCCATTATCAGAACTGGATTTTGATAAAATTGGGACCAATCTGGAAGATTCCTTTCAAATAAAAAAAGAATTTTCCAAATCGGTTTATATGTGACGGAGTTCTGAGGTAACAAACATACAAAAAAAAAAACAATACCGAATTGAGAACTTCCTCCTTTTTTTGAAGCCGGTTAAAAAGGCTAGGCAGATTGATTCGATATGAATAGGGTAGTTTCTGAAAAATAAGGTCCCTTGCTCCACGGGTGAGCTGAAAAGTTGAGAAAGGGTAATCGTAAGGGGGCGGACCGCAAATGTATCGTTTGCACCAGACGTTAAACAAGTTTTTGGGATCAACATTTTTTTATGTCATGTTTCGATTCCAGTAGGTATGCTCAATTTTTGTTATATTATGCTCCCTACTGTAACTTTCATTTTCTCCATCAGTAAGTACCTACTTTGTTTTACTCGTTGTTTGCATTCCGGACTCGCTTCCCAAAAAAAATATACAACCTTATTTATTTTCTTTTCATGCAAATAAATCCCCCAAAACACTAAGTGCAAGCCATCGTAGTTCCGTGGTAGGGTGTTCAAAGAGCCGGAATTTATTTGGCACGTAACGAGTCGGTAACGTAATTCGAGACCCCGACGTTTCGCGTCGTTTGTTGTCATTAGTACATGTTCGACTATTGATATTGTGCTGTTAATTATCTGGTTTTAATGGGTGCTTGCTAGTAGCTACCTAAAATGAGAATCTGGTCTATTTGATAAAGAAGAAGTAGGAATTATTAAATCTTGGATATGAAATGAAATTAACAACCAATGGTAGAATATACCAACCAACCACCAACAACCACTATGGAACCACCACCACCGTGGACCACGGTCGAAGCAATTGTTGAATTTCGGTAGAACATTTGGTGGCCTAATATGTTGCACTTCAACGCTACTATGGCGTCTTGCAACAAATACGTCGCGTTACCGGTGACTCTGTATATATTTATATACAACGTGTCGTTTTGCATCCTCGTCAAATTTCAGGGTGTGATACAGAACATCAAACCGGACAACTTTCTCCATAGGACCAACATCGTTATCGCGAAAAAAAATTCAACTGTTTCATAGAAAACTTCAATACCTACCGACGCAAATGTATGGGACGGCTGTTTATTTTTTCGCGATTACGATGTTGGTGCCATGGAAAAAGTTGTTCGGTTTGTTGGTCTATACCACATCCTTAAATTTGACGAGGATGCAAAACGACACGTTGTATAAATTCACTTTAATCAACGACGATACTTATAGGGAGATGATTATGATGAAGAAGATTATGAATATCTTGTATTATGAATATGTTGTGCTTACATTCACATTCACACTCTCGCATGCCTGCGTATTTTTTTTTTGTATTTTAGTTTTTTATTTATTTTAGATCTAATTTTAATTTTCTTTATATTATTGTAGAAAACATGTAAATTAAACTAATTGATTTGGAAGAGCGGCTTATTTGCTTAAAAGGAGGCTCCAATCACTAGTTGTTAAGATATTACTACTAAAAATAATAAACCATTTTTAATTTTCCATTTCATTTGTAGGCTGACGTCTTATTCTCTTGAAAATATCTACTACCTACCTACACCAGTTCAAGGTCGAAGTGGTATCAACGACGTGCGGTCGACTGTACTTCCCGGACCACCAAAACTTTTATCGTCTTCAGTTATTAATACAACTTTTTCTATATCCCATTTTTATATCTTTCAGAAATAAAGAACCATTGTCAATAACATACCTGATTGAGTCTCTCAGTACGTACCAAATTTGAGACCGGTTCTTGGCGTTTGTTTTTTAACCAACTTCAATAAGGAGGAGGTTCTCAATTCGTCGGAACCTTTCCCCGATTACTCGAAGATGGCTAGACCGATTTGATTTTTTTTTTTTGTTTTATTCAAGAGGGTATACAATCATCACAGTTGGTCCCATATAAAATTGATTAACTTTGCTTCGGTAGTTTTTGAGTTAGCTTCAATAATACGTATTTTTTCCGCACTTTTTTAAAGATGATGTTCTAGTTTGTTTTGCAGGTAGTGGTATTAGAATTTGTGTCGGGTAGGTACCACAACTAAAAAGTGAAAAATAAAAACTTTTTTACAAAAAAATACAACCGACTTCCAAAAACAACACTACAAAGTGAAAAATAACTTTAATTTTGGAAGTCGGTGGCAAAAAACGAAAATACATTTAACTAGACACCGACTTCCGAAATTAAAGTTATTTTTCACTTTGTAGTGTTGTTTTTGGAAGTCGGTTGTATTTTTTTGTATTAGTGCATGTACAGGTATTAATACCTATTGCGCTGCTATCTATCAAATTTAATCGTCTCTGTGTAGCTCAATGGATGTTTGTAGGTACTACTTGCTGGCTTTGAATAAAATGACATACTGTCTTTGAATTGTCATTGCCATAATAATTAACTGGAGATATAAATAGATCAAGGCAATACGGCTGACGGTGGCGTTCAACATTGTTCTACAATCTCTTCACCTATCTATAAGCTAACTTTCATAATTTCTTCATCGTTTCTACTAAAAGACCTTCTCCAAATCCCACAAATATTATATCAATATTATTATTGTAAATCTCACTTAATATAGTACATTACAGTATATTCGTAGGTAGATGATTTAGCCCATTCTTCTTTAGTTTTCTCGCATCATATGACACCAACCAAAATTAACGCTAATCACTATTATTGTCACCATAAGCATAATTACCTACTCCATAGCAGTTGTACAACAGTCCAAATCTTGTCAAATAAAAACTAGCAATTCACAAACACCCCGCGGTGTCCCTAATTTGTCTCGTCAGCTTAGCATTTATCACTATATACATATAAACACGATAAACATCTGAGATCATGCACATTTTCTCGGAAGGGGCAGAGGCTGAGGGTGCGTAGCTCTCTAACTCGATAATCCACCCCCAACGCGGGGAGATTTATTAATCAATCTCCAAAACGTTTTAACTGGGCAAATTGAAAAATTATGTGTCGACGTGTTTGCGACCCCTGCTCCTATAGTATGGGAATGTTAGTTTAGTTTGTGAAGAGATTTTTGAAATATGTGATGCTTTTTATCTTTGGGTTGTGGCTTCTGTTGAAATGTGGCAGGGGATTGTTAAATGATTTAGGTGGGTACTTTTTGCTCTGAGTTATTGAACTACGTCATTGACTGTGTAAAACTCAAAGTCTGTTACCGCCAGTTCCAAACTAACAAAAATTTGGTGTAATAGAAATACCTCTGGTTGTGGAGGTCAGATAAGGCAGTTGCTCCATTTAAAATACTGGTATTCAGCTGCATCCGGTTAGACTGGAAGCCAACCCCAACATAGTTGGGGAAAGGCTAGGCAGATGATGAAGATGAAATAGAATGCTGGGTAATTGCTGCTAGCAGCAACCCACGACCTGAGAAGTGATATGGTGTTTTTCCGTCAGGCATTTTTCAGTAGGAGCTTGAAGTCTGGATTTGTGCTCGGTTGATGGCAATAGGCTCGCCCCCTGTTGCATGGAACTTGAACATAACCGGCGAAATGCGATTGTCCTATGCATAAATCTCTGCTTAGCGCTTTTCGTGAAATAAAAAAACTTTTTTACAAAAAAATACAACCGACTTCCAAAAACAACACAACAAAGTGAAAAATAACTTTAATTTCGGAAGTCGGTGTCTAGTTAAATGTATTTTCGTTTTTTGCCACCGACTTCCGAAATTAAAGTTATTTTACACTTTGTAGTGTTGTTTTTGGAAGTCGGTTGTATTTTTTTGTAAAAAAGTTTTTATTTTTCACTTTTTAGTTGTGTACCTACCCCACACAAATTCTAATGCCACTATCTGCAAAACAAACTAGAACATCATCCATATAAAAGTGGGGAAAAAAAACTTTTTTACAAAAAAATACAACCGACTTCCAAAAACAACACTACAAAGTGAAAAATAACTTTAATTTCAGAAGTCGGTGTCGGTGTTAAATGTATTTTCGTTTTTTGCCACCGACTTCCGAAATTAAAGTTATTTTTCACTTTGTAGTGTTGTTTTTGGAAGTCCGTTGTATTTTTTTGTAAAAAAGTTTTTATTTTTCACTTTTTAGTTGTGTACCTACCCCACACAAATACTAATGCCACTAACTGCAAAACAAACTAGAACATCATCCATATAAAAGTGGGGAAAAAATACGTATTATTGAAGCTAACTCAAAAACTACCGAAGCAAAGTTAATCAATTTTATATGGAATCAACTGTGATGTATACCCTCTCGAATAAAACAAAAAAAATCCAAATCGGTCCAGCCATCTTCGAGTAATCGGTGAACATACAAAAAAAAAAATAAAAAAAGGTTCCAACGAATTGAGAACCTCCTCCTTTTTGAAGTAGGTTAAAAAGACCACAAACTTGCAAACTGCTCTGGCCACCTACTATGTCTATGCTCATGCATGGCTTAGCTACGGTGCGGCGTAGTAATGTGGGGAAACAGCACAGACGCACCGGCGCTGTTCACAAGTCAAAAAAAGTTACTTCGGATTTTAGTTAATTTAAAACAAACTGATAGCTGCAAACCCCATTTCAAAAAACTTTACATTGTAACTCTTCCTTCTATACTGGAAATCTGTAAATTCGCACACACACACCAAGACTTTTACACTAAACGAGAAGACATACAAACTAGATACACACTACGACACAAAACACGATTAAACCTACTGAAATCCCGTCTAAAAATCCACTCAACTAGTCCACTGGTTACGTCGATAAAAATGTACAACAAACTACCCGAGGTACTCAGAAATGAGAAAAAAATTGCAATTTTTACAAATAAATTTAAAAAAATATTACTAAATAAATGTTATTATAGTATAAATGAATATTTAATTGACAAATCCATAGAACTGACATAATATTAAAATGAATAATTTATTTTTTTAGATTAAATTAATAATTAATAAAATGTAACCATAGCTTTTACTTAGAATAAGTTGGTTTTGCATGTATAATAAGTCCTCTTCCTTCGAACTTTTCTTTTGCTGTGCCCGACAGGGTCCACGATTGTTACAACAAATGTCTACTTACCACCTAAGAATAAACCAATATACATTGTGGAATGCAATAAATGATTGAGTATTGAGTAACCCTTTGCGGATTACAGGCATGATGTTATGTCACTTACAAATAATCGCATCCACTAAGCCTTTCACCTTCTTAATTATCATCTTACACTCCACGCCGTTTTAGGTATCTGGCATTAAGATACGTTTAGGTACTGTAAAGGTTTTATACGATGGCCAACCTGTAATGCTGGCTGCAGCCAGTATAAGATTGCCTGTCGTATGAATTATTTTCAACATTCGATTTTTCAAGCAAGTGTGTGTATGCCTTGAGGCTGTTTTCCACCAGAGATGTAAAATGCTACGTTGTTATGGATGCGTTTGATATCCACCAATCAAATTCATTGGTCCACATAGCATACCACTGTTGGAAACGGTTTCAACTAAGCTATGTTTCTTATAAAGAAGGATACGTCCTATGGATGCGTGCTATGAATGCGCGAGTGGTATAGCTGCCACTCCCCGTGCCTTCCCTACTGTCGATGCATCGCATAACTCGAGCTGCGCATCTTCCTCGCACAGCTACCTCGCGCCGGCGCATCTTCATAGCACATCTTACTCGCTCCGCTACACGGCTTAGCATTAGTGGAAACCACACACCACAGATTTAGAGTAGGCTAGACACCGCATGTTCATTAGATAGTATGAAAACCGATAGCGTCATCTTTTTTATACCTACGATAACTTCACCCCAGCCATCTAATGATGTGCTCAACGTAAACAGAATCGTTTCAATCGCTAAGCGTCAGTGAGCTAACAGACTTTTTTTATATCCTCGACGACACAACTCGTCACTGGCGCGATCGAACACATTGAAACTAAAATACTAGCGCATCAAGTTTGTGCACAGCACAAACATGCCGGGCACGCTTGGTCGGATGGCTTGTGGTATCTAGCCTACTCTAAATCTGTGGTGGAAACGGTCACATAGTTTCGTAGCTTAGCTTTCACATCCTCGCAGCATAGCTGCATAGCACATCTCTGGTGGAAAAATAGGCCGCTGGTGTCGCGGGTTGTTCAAAAGAGATACCGTGGCACTGGTACAGGCATCTGAAGAAACACGGGTGGGTTTTAGCCAGTAAAAGTCTAACACTCCCTCCTGCTCTGCCCAGAGCGGGAGAAGTCGTTTGATGATTTCTCATCCACAAAAAAAAAAAATGGTGGAAAAGCAGCCTAAAGGTTTAGCGTTTTGTTCAGAATAAAATTCTTATAACAGTTATATGTGAAGACATGTAATTGGCTGCCATTCACATACATTTTTAATCTCTTAGTCTGTTTTTTAGCTGTAACTCTTCCAAGGGAAATAAATAAATAAAAAAAAGTCATTCGGGATACGATAGGGGTAGGCAGTGCGCGTTTACTTTAAGATAAAGCTGATAATCGAAAAATATTATTATTATTATTATTTATTTATTTTATAAATTACAAGTTCCTTAACTAGGTGTAATAGCAAAGCACACAATTAGACCTCTGGGGTCTGTCCTAGCGTGCCATGGCCTGAGATGGATGGGATGGAGATGGGCGGAACGCGTGAGGGAGAGGCAACAGCCGCGCCCTCGCGCCTCTAGCCGCCGTAGGAGACGCCCTGGGCGGCGGGAATCGATTGCCGATTCCCGGCCACCGTAGGCGCGGGCTTGCGGACGACGAGTAATGGGCAGCTCGCCGTTCGGTAAGGACCAGGCCCGGGTCGACGGCGCGTTGTGTTCCACGCGCGCCTCAAAGAGATGTCAGCAGTGACGGGGTCAATTGGGCCTATGCCGCCGGGGTCGCGGGTAGTTCGAAAGAGATACCGTGGCCCTGGCACGGGCAACTGAAGGAACATGGGTGGGTTTTAGTCAGTAAAAGTCTGACACGCCCTCCCGCTCTGCCCAGAGCGGGAGAAGTCATTTGATGATTTCCCATCCACAAAAAAAAAAAAAAAAAAAAAATGGGGTCTGTCCTAGCGTGCCATGGCCTGAGATCTGAGATTGATCAACGCGCTATTAACAGCTGTTTAACAGCACTACATCAACTCGACTACAACTCAACTAGTTAAGTTATAATCGAGTCGATGCAATGATATGCGCGTGAATAACTCCAATATCTTTCATTTGCAGCTCGTTAATATTGCTATGTCCCTGTAGACCTAAGTATTCCAACAATCTATTAAGTCATCTTATTATAATGGGATTTACTTAGAAAACATTTCTGATCTAGTAATCCACATTTCTACCTCGAAAATTATATTAACCACTACCAAAATCCACATTGCTGCACACAGTCTTCCTATATACCCTTATCACTACAAAAGCACATGCCGTCAAAAAACCTTGCCTATCCGTTGCACGGCTAATTACCCCCGGCGTATTATCAGTGACCCTACGAAGTAACTTTGACAAAGCGTTTCAGTCATACCGTCATATGCCAGCACAGTTGTGCTATCTACCCGAGTACCCGCATCGGGTAGGGTGGGTACCCCAGTTTATTCTTCGTCGGATGTTTAATCTGCGACAATGTTTAATTAATCAACGTTTGTCTTGTTGATTGCCTTCCCAATTATAAGTTCCGCCGTGTGTGTATGACGTTGATTTGTGATGATGTCCTGGAATTTTTGGATTTTCTTATTGTTTTTAAGGGTTGGCTAATTATAAGCTGATAAAACAGGTTGTTTCAGACTGAAATAAAACATAAAAATGCTGTTTTGGTACTAAATATCTTTTTGAAAATTTGGGCTTAAAGATTAGGGCTCATGTCAACTAGAGAATTGAAGAAGATTTGGGTTCATCTCTGGTCAGAACGTCTAGTTGTGTTGATAAATTTTATGTCAAAAAACATACAGCAGCTAACCTCAAGTAAATTTTCAAAATAACTTTCACCATTAATACAAAGGGTGGGTTCACACATGCACACAAACTTATTTCTGTAGTCTAAGCGGAGTTACACAATAATATTTTTCCTATACCCGAAGAAATTAGGCAGAGCAAATATGAGGGGTGCGCGAAGAAACTCCGAGAACTTGTTAATAACTTAGAATAAACAATAATAGCTGCAGACGGGACGGGTCTTATTATTGTACCTACCCGACGCAAATAATAATATATCCATATATCCTTGCGCTGTTTTCTTTGATATTCAAGCCGAATGTCTTTTTAAGTACTATGGGCCAAAGTTCCGCAAGATCACCTCAAAGGCGATAATCGCATGAACGACTCACGACTCGATCGCACAATGTTCGTTTGTCACTAGCTGCGCTCTCACAGGAATATTTTCTTAAGTGAGCATGCTTAAGTTTTGTTCATAGTACCTACGTATAGTGGCATCAATTTTAACCATGTGATTTTGGCCAAGTCATCAGTCTGACTCAATCTCCCTAACCTTTTCCCAACTATATTGGGGTCGACTTCCAGTCTAAACGGATGCAGCTGAATACCAATATTTTACGTGGAGCGACTGCCTATATATCTGACCTCCACAACCCAATTACTGGGTAATACGGTACCCTTTGGTAAGAGTGGTTGTCAGACTTTTGGGCATCTGACTACCGACTACCGACGGCAGAGGTCTCGATATGTACCGGATGGTTACCCATCCACGAACCGTACGCGGCAAGCGTAGCTTGACCTTCAATCGACACGTGCGGTCATCTTTCTTAGTAATGTAAATTATTACTGAATCACGATGAATGATAAAAAAGTTAGGAAATGTTCTTACTCGCCAACCTCAGGTGGGATACTGGGAGCACAAATTTTGAGTTCAATCGACAAGTAAAGAAGAAAAAGACTCACCAAACACCCTTCATTTACAACTTGTACTATATGATAACTTGCTGTTAAAAGCAACATTAATTCAAACTAACAACTTCCCAAATTAAAATTATTATTGGGGAAACTCCACCAACATGGAGACGGTATTCAGAGCGCAAAAAAGGTGTGTTAGAGCGATGTGTGGTATTCAAAGCACGGAAAGCTGCAAACCGTTCTTTATGAATTTCCGTATTTTAACAGTACCCTGCCTATACATATGTGAGGTGGCAGTATTTGTCAAAACAAACTTCCACCTATTTGAAAAACTACACAGTTCGCGACATAGAAATAAAATAAGCGGTAGGTAACACAAAAAAGCAAAAAAAAAAAAAAAAAAAAAATCGTAAAAAATTCCTGGGAATGGCACCACATATTTATAATAAATTACCTAATACTTTGTTAAATATAAAAGATATCAATTTAATTAAGAAGTAACTAACTAATCTACACAATAAGTAAGACATACTACACAATTAATGAATATCTGTCCGATAAAAATTTGTGTGTGTAATAATAATACAGAAAATTATGGTGAATACTTGATTGAGTGCGATTTTTATTAAAATTATTTTGTTTGTATTGTTAATTAAGTGTTGACTGTATTAGACATTACTTATTTATAATGACATTTTTATACTCTTACATTACGTACTTATTAATTGGAATATAAGACATTGCATAACTTATTGATTTGAATTTATGACATTATAGAGAGAGAGTATTATTGATGATTTTTATGAATTTTTGGTATTAATTGGAATTTAGGACAATGTTTAATGATAATTTTGCATGCCTGTATTGGTGCAACACAGTGGACTGCGCATTCACTTGACATCTAGAAATGTATGATTATGTAATGTGTTGAGCAATAAAAATTTTAATTTGAATTTAAAGTTATTTTTCACTTTGCAGTTTTTTTTTAAGTTTTTATTTTTAAGTTTTTAGTTGTGGTAGCTAACCCACTTAAATTCGAATGTTACCACCTGCAAAATAAATTAGAACATCAGCCACATGACTAAGTAGAAAAAAATAGGTATTATTGAAGCTAACTCAAAAACTACTCAAGCAAAGTTAAACCAAAAACATCGAGGTATACCCTCCCGAATTAAACAATTAGCGGCCAAGTACGAGTCGGACTCGCCCATGAAGGGTTCCGTAGCAGCAAGTCATATAATATAAAAGTTCTTGTAGTTCGTTGTAACTTTGATCGATGTTTTAATAATAGACCGATTTATGACGTATTAAAAAAAAACTACTGACTAGATCTCGTTTAAACCAATTTTCGGTGGAAGTTTACATGGTAATGTACATCATATATTTTTTTTAGTTTTATCATTCTCTTACTTTAGAAGTTACAGGGGGGGGGGGGACACATTTTACCACTTTGGAAGTGTCTCTCGCGCAAACTATTCAGTTTAGAAAAAAATGATAGAAACCTCAATATCATTTTTGAAGACCTATCCATAGATACCCCGTATGTATGGGTTTGAAGAAAAAAAATTTTTGAGTTTCAGTTCTAAGTATGGGAAACCCCCAAAATTTATTGTTTTTTTTATTTTTGTGTGAAAATCTTAAAATCTTAATGCGGTTCACAGAATACATGTACTTACCAAGTTTCAACAGTATAGTTCTTATAGTTTCGGAAAAGAGTGGCTGACATATACGGGACGGACAGACAGACATGACGAATACATAAGGCTTCCTTTTTTTGTCATTTGGCTACGGAACCCTAAAAATCGTTCAAATCGGACTACTCTGTAAAAATTTATGCGTGTTTATAAATAAAGAAAAAAATATTATATATACGAGTATATGCCTCGACTTGAGAACTATGTCAGATGATAACTTTGTCACATCTGCAATATTTACTTTACTCCCTGCCTCCCAACACCTTGTAAAGAACAAAAACTATTCCCTAATTGATTGACGAGCTTGGAATTAGTTGGCGTTACTACAGATGCAGGAGTGCGGGAGGTTTACAAATAGACGTATAAGTTTGTATGCCTGCTGATATTGATATAGTTACTGATGTTTGGGAGACAGGGGACGGCAGAAAACTGACGTAGAAAAATTCTTTACTAGCTTTTGTCCGCGGCTTCGCCTGCGTGGATGTTGGGAATTATCCCACGAAAGTACCACCGGGATAAAAAGTATCCTATGTCCTAATCCATGGTCTACCTATGTTCTAGTTTTAGCGTGAAAGTGTAACAAACAAACAAACTCACTTTCACATTTATAATATTAAGTTAAGAGCACGTCTTTCCTACCATTATCGCACCCTCCGGTTTACACCTTGATATTCAATGGTCTTTGTTGCACCATGTAACATGAGGCAGCAGGGGCTAGTGTGAATCTTTAGGTTCATTCGAGTAATCGAGTCTGGTGGTCGATGCATTTCATTGATTCATTAGTTACGATGGATTGAATCATCATTTGATTCAAAGAATAGATAAGATAAACAGATAAGTAATTTTCTTGGTCTTAAAAAGTTGCATGGTTGTCTTTTCATAGTCAAAACAGACGAAAAGCTCATCAATGTAGTCTGTGCAAGGTCTTGAAATTAAACTATGAATACTTTATAATAATCATATTGCATACAAAGAAACAACACGTTACGCACCCGAATATTTGTGACCTCTGTAGATCACTCCAGTTGATCGCTAGTGTTGCCCACCCTGATACGCATAGTGTTGGGACAACCATTGGCAATCCAATGGTTGTCCCAACACTCAGAGAGAAAAACTCGAGACTCGAGTCAGAAAGGCTGAACTGGTAACGACAATTCGTTACCAGTTCAGCCTTTCTGACTCTCCTCGTAGGAGTATTCAAGTGAAGTCCTATCTGATAACGATAATCCAATGGTTGTCCCAACTCTATGCGTAACAGAGAGGGCAGCACTAGCGATTGGCACGGAGTAATCGACAGTGATCACAAATATTCGGGAGTGTGCGGGAGTGTCATGTGTTCCTTCTTTGCATACAACATAATTATTATAAAGTATTCATAGTTTAATTTCAAGACCTAACAGAATTCACGTTTTAATTAGAAGTTTCATTGGATTAGACACCCACAGAAAAATACTCAAATGCATGATATTCTTTTCTTTGTTAGGCCTTTCGCGCACTGCCGTGCGTTTTTTTCGCAACATGATCTGTGAAGTATGGAATGTCATAGAAGTGCGTGCCATGCGATGAAAAAAAAACGCATGCAGTTTATTCATAGTGGGTCTCTTGATGCAAATTCGCGGTGCGTCACCGCACGTATTTTTGTATCGCATAGAGATATATGAAGCGCACACTGCATTGAAAACAACGCACTGGGACACCGAACAAGCAGTTTATCCAAATTTGTTTTTTAAACGGGCAGAACCTTTTGGGGACTCTTGTTTATGCAATGCAATATTTTTTTTATATGCAGATAGTCATCTTGCATTTTTTTACGGGATTAAATATAATGACTACCAAAAAAAGTTCAATGCTCACCAAATCTGCGTCGACCTGCTGACGAAAACCCTAACCCTAGACGGTCGACGTCAGGGGCACCCCGAGGTTTGGTTGGTTAGGTTCCTTTAAACCCTGCAGACAGAAATAGGAGCCCCACGAAGCGGGGCTCCGTCGACCTGCTGTCAGGTTTCTAAAGTTAGAATTTCACAATAAAATGGTTTTAATTTTGGTGAGCATTTATCCATTTTGGTGAGCATTTATCCATTCTGGCATACTTGCCACACTACCAAAAAATTCGAAATACTTTTCTAATTTTTTGGTAGTAAAATAGGTACTTTTCTGGTAGGCGTTTAAACACAAGCCTTTTTTTACCACCAGTGCATGAACCCGTGACTGCGTTTATTACGGCAGAAGTAACGCACCGCATTCCACCGCACCGCAATACATGCTAGCCTTTATTCTTGTTACCCCGATATGACCTAGTATTACAGAATTACTGCCGACATAGATAGCAAAACTGCTAATTAATTTTGAATACATGCCATTATAAAATAACAAGCTTTGTTCAAACATACAAGTACCAGCTTTATGAGCTTTCAAATCTCAGTCACAGAATTGTTTGTTGCAAGTAAATTTAATTAATTACACGAGATTTCTGGAACAATAGGATATAATGCGGCTGTAACACTCCCTCTAATATTTCATTATCTATCTACCACCTCTTTCTAACCTTGTATGAGGAAATGAGACGATGATATGTCGGAAGATGATAGCGCAGTTTTTGCTGTCGTAAATCAAATGATGTGAAAATGTTTGTCGGGTGATTATCCGGAACAACACTAGGTAGGTTTGGCATGATTTGGAAAAATAAAGCACTCGTTATTTGATTGATCTCATGGAACACTTACCCCAACACTACCAAAAGACATGACGTTTCGGAATACGACGTCGCAGGGTTAAATGCAATAGGTACATAATTACACTCGAATTTTACCAGTTATGTTATAAGTAAATTCCAAGTGATTAGTGATGAGCTTATTGCCATTTATCGAGTACAAATCCATACTCCGAAATGCATAAACAATTCTAATGGAAATATCCTATCATGACCATAAATACAAAAAAAAAAAAAACATAAACACCACACATCATTATCCGTTTAAAATTTCCCATCATCCTATCTCTCTTTGAAAAGCCTAATGACCTAGCGTAAGCCTTTCTCAAGGTTACGCTATACCATTATGAAAGCCGCGAGGCATCAGGCCATGGTTCCGTATAAAAAAGCTGTTAAGTAAATACGAGGATTGAGCGGAGCCGGGTTCGGTCGTAAAAGTACTCGAAGCAAGTTCACCGAGAATTGAGGCAAAGAATAGAAAAATATTTGATATTTTTCGTGTGGGAAGTTGCCTGGAGAAAAACAGTGTTTGGGTTTTATTAAGGTGAGATATTGTGTGATATATGTAGCAGAAAAAAATGTTTGGGTATCTTATGAGTTGAGGAAATTAAAAAAGCCAAAAAGTTGCGTAGAAGGAAGTACAGACGATGGTAGAAAGCGATGGTGGTAAAAACTGTAAGCAAACGAACGATACGTTGGTTAAAGTTTGGCCCGGTTCACACTAGTTCGGACCGACAGTTTTACCGGAACGACAAAATTATCGGATGCATATTGGCATACGTCCTATTTCAATAGCGCTGTTCACATATCGTTGGTCCAGATAAACAGGGTATTATTAACTCAAAAAAGCCGGAGAGAGATAAGTTTTCAAATCAATATAATATTTCCTTTTCTCAAATTATATTAGCCATTTATTGGCAGCGTTTTTGCTGTCGTATCGTCATTTCATTAGAAAGATTGCATGTTTTTTAGTAAGACTGTTTTTTTAATTTGAGATAATTACCGTTCATCCAATTGAACTATATGGCTGACCCGATAAAACTGTCGGTGACGACCATGTGTGAACAGCACTATTGGAATACATTATGCCAATATGCATCCGACACTTTTGTCGTTCCGGTAAAACTGTCGGTTCGACCTAATGTGAACCGGGCCGAAGAGTATTCAATAGAAAGCTTAGAAGTCATAATATACAGAAAAATACATCTAACTGAATATAATATCTAACTGAATTACAAAGGCATTATGCATCATTTGCATTTTACACTAACGAAAGTACTTATGGAGTTGGTTTTCAAGAACGTTATTTCTTTGAAAAATCTTTGTAATTTTTCATGTCACATCTAGGTAATAATCTTAGCCCTGACCATGAGACGCATTAATCTAATAATCCCCTTTCCATGACGTCATAAACTTGGCTCGTAAAGCACCACTTTTCAGTCGATATAGATTTTTCTATCGTTTTTTGTCCGTGCTTAGTAATAAAAGGAATCGCTTATAAAATGCACTTTGGAGGGACAACGGAGGGCTGATTCCTTACATTGTTGTGATACACTGTTCATAAGGTTGTAAAACATGGTCTTTTTAACCGACTTCATAAAGGAGGAGGTTATCAATTCGTCGAACCTCTTCTTTTTATTTTTTTTTTTTTATTTTTTTTTTATGTATGTTCCCCGATTACTCGAAGATGGCTGAACCGATTTGGATTATTTTTTTTTTGTTTGAAAGGGTATACTTCCCAGGTGGGCCCATGATCATCAAGTCAGGATCTGATGATGGGATCCTGGAGAAATAGAGAAAACTCTTCCAATTTTATAGGCACACTTGAAGCGATTTGGATAGTTTTTGGAAGAGTACTTTCTTGGAGTGGTCCCATTTCAATTTGGTGAAGACCTGATGAAGAACTTCTGAGATAGGCAACGGAACTCCTCAATAAATGATAGCAAATGGACTGGGATTGCTGAAATCTCATGTCTGTTTGTTGTTCACACCAGTTCATGACATAACATCACGCCAGTACGCTGTGAAGGGGTAAGCACATGTGAACCACTAAAAAGTGAAAAATAAAAACTTTTTTACAAAAAAATACAACCGACTTCCAAAAACAACACTACAAAGTGAAAAATAACTTTAATTTCGGAAGTCGGTGGCAAAAACGAAAATACATATAATCAGACACCGACTTCCGAAATTAAAGTTATTTTTCACTTTGTAGTGTTGTTTTTGGAAGTCGGTTGTATTTTTTTGTAAAAAAGTTTTTTTACCCGACTGTTTAATTTTTTCTTGTTCTGTTTTTTTTTTCATCATGTTTAGTCGTTTGTAACTGAATAAGAAAGTGACGCAATATTTTTGATGGTAAATGTTCTGGAAATCGGATTAATGGTTAGTATATTTAGTAACAAATTCTCAGACAATTTTTCAAGGCTTCAGATTTACGCACTGGAACGTGCGTTGTTCCATTTTTATAAAAAAATAAAAACATATTTTTTAATCCTCATTAGATAATGTTCGTCAGTCTGATCGCTAAGACAAAGTAAGCATTTTCAACAAACAAAAATGTAAAAGCAAATTAGTAAGAACTAGCTTTTCCCCGCGGCTTCGCCCGCATTAAGGTTGGAAATTATCCCAGGGGAATGTACTACCAGGAATAAAAAGTATCCTATTTGCTAATCCAGGTCATGGTCTACCCATGTGCCAAATTTCTTTCAAATCCGTTCAGCCGCTTAGCTTCAAAGCGCAACAAACTAACTCACTCGCATATTTATATTATAAGTTAGGATATTAGTTAGGATTAGTTAGGATATAAATATATTAGGATATTATGGCGAAAGTTTGTGAGTGTATGTGTGTGTTTGTATGTTTGTTACTTCTTCACGATCAAACGGCTGGAACGATTTGGATGAAATTTGGTATGTAGATAGCTTATACCCCGGATTAACCCAGGCCACTTTTTATCCCGGTCTACTCGGGTGAAACAGCGGGACGCAGCTAGATAATTTAATCCTCATTAGACAATGTCATCAGTCTCATCGCTAAGATAAAGCATTTATAACAAACAAAATGTAAAACAAAATTAGTAAGAATTATCCTTTTTCCATTATATCTAACAAAATCTACGAATTACCAATCCAGCTGGTCTGTAAACCACACCAAGGGAAACAATCGTACAAAGATCAGGGGGCTAGTAAGGAAATCTGGATGCAAACTCTATGGGGCGTCGTCGTAGGGCCCAATCCGCAGGTTGTCTCAATAGAAGATTAATACTGCCCCGCCTTTGTGAGGGCACGGTAATAAACAGGCAGGGAATGACGTTGATGCATTGATCTTGAAGATTTTACCAAGTATTTTTGATGAAAGTGCGGCGGCGGTTGCTATTTTTTAACCGACTTCAAAAAGGAGGAGGTTCTCAATTCGTCGGAAACTTTTTATTTTTTTTTTATTTTTTTTTTATGTTCCCCGAAAACTCGAAGATGGCTCGACCGATTTGGATTTTTTTTGTTTTATTCGAGAGGGTATACATCACAGTTGGTCCCATATAAAATTGATTAACTGTGCTTCGGTAGTTTTTGAGTTAGCTTCAATAATAGATACGTATTATTTCCTCACTTTTATATGGATGATGTTCTAGTTTGTTTTTCAGGTAGTGGTATTAGAATTTGTGTGGGGTAGGTACACAATTAAAAAGTGAAAAATAAAAACTTTTTTACAAAAAAATACAACCGACTTCCAAAAACAACACTACAAAGTGAAAAATAACTTTAATTTCGGAAGTCGGTGGCAAAAAACGAAAATACATTTAACTAGACACCGACTTTCGAAATTAAAGTTATTTTTCACTTTGTAGTGTTGTTTTTGGAAGTCGGTTGTATTTTTTTGTAAAAAAGTCTTAGATTTACATGCATTATAGTAGCTGTAGAGAGATGGATCAATCGATCACGTTAAGCTACGCTTGCCACGGTTGGTCTATGGATGGGTAACCATTTTTACATAACAAGACCCCTCCGTGCCTCGGCAAACATGTTAAGCCGTTTGTCCCGGCTGTCATTCGTGGGTCTTTGACGGTCGTTACGGATCGTCAAAAGCCCGAAAATCTGACAACCAGTCTTACCATGGGGTATCGTACTACCCAGTTACTGGGTTGTGGAGGTCAGATAGGCAGTCGGTCCATGTAAAATACTGGTATTCAGCTGCATCCGATTAGACTGGAAGCCGACCCCAACATAGTTGGGAAAAGGCCTAGCACATTGATTGATTGGTTGAATCAGTTTTAAAATAATTGGTCAAACTAACCAACTGTACTCTGTGTATGTATGTCTGCGTCAATAAACTAAGTTGACGATGATTTTTATTTTATAGAAGTGAAATATTACGAGTTTATTCCACGCATTTATTTACACTTTACTGTCTCGTTGGTCTAGCGTTCGCAAGCGCTACTGCTGAGCATGCGGTCCTGGGTTCGATTCCCGGGTCGGGCAAAGTGTTGATTGATGGTTTTATCCATCTGGTTTCAGCCCGTAGTCTGGATTTTTGCCCGGTTGATGGCAATAGGCTCGCCCCCTACATGGGACTAACACATAACCATTAGAATGTGGGTGCACCTCTGCCCAACCCTTCGAGCAATACAGGCGTAAAGTTATGTTATTTTAAACAGCTGTAGTATAAACTGTGTTCATTTTCCTTAATAATTGTAGTCTTCCAAGCACGCCATAGCCATGCCTTCAATTAGTGTAGTGCTGACGCATGCAGTATTGAACCGAGCCTGCCCAAGTGTTGCCACACGAGGACACTGGTCCAGACTTGATTACTCCTCCCATTGTCTTCGCCCTTGCGTTTTAAGCATAACGTCAGCTAAAATTGTGGTATACATAGTTAAATGAATATCACGGTTGGAGAAACTGCAGACAGTCCGGAAATTTTCATAAATAAAAGTGTAATCTGTAAGAGCCAGGAAGAACAATCAATCTGCCAAGCCTTTTCCCAACTTTGTTGGGGTCGGCTTCCAGTCTAACCGGACGCAGCTGAATACCAGTATTTTACACGGAGCGACTGCCTATCTGACCTCCACAACCCAGTGACTGGGTAATACGATACCCCTTGGTAAGACTGGTTGTCAGAATTTCGGGCTTCTGACGACCCGTAACGACTGTCAAAGATCCACAAATGACAGCCGGGACTAACGGCTTAACGTGCTTTCCGAGACATGGAGTCTCGGTATGTAAAGATGGTCACCCATCCACGGACCAACCCCGGCAAGCGTAGCTTAACCTGATCGATCGACCCGTGCGGCTGTCATTACTTAGCCACGAGCCAGGAAGAACATCAGAGAGGAATTAAAAAGATTTTGATTGCCTTAACATGTGTTAGATCACTGACAAATAATTTTCCCACCTTTTTATGAACGTGCGTGTTAGATTTGATATAATATATAATTATAAGCGTATATATAGCTACTACGCTAATAGCAAGCCTTAAATGTCAGAATGGTTATTGGTTATTTATTGTGTATAAAAGTATTATGAACATGGTGTGTAAGGGAAGGATTTCATAAAGAAAAGCACAGAAAGACAAGACTAGATATTTATTATTTCAATTAGGCTTGTCAATAATTATTCATCTTTAATGAGAAAGCTATTGTCCGTTCGCAAAACTAGGTCTTCATGGAGAAGAAGGACAAGAAACTCCATGGAAACAGTATTATAGTATTCTATCAACACATTTCTTATATTTCCATAAATTATAGTTATCTCAAACAGTTAATTCTATCACTCAGAATAATAGCAACATAATAACAATATTTAAGGTATAATATCAAAATATGTAACTTACATGACAACTGGTAGATATATTTCACATCACAACGGCACTAGCACTAGCCACTTGAACATCCACTGAGCAACTGCCTCGAGAATGTCATTACAATCCTTTTTATATCCTACCACCCCTTCCATTTATCCCTTCCCATCAAACATCAACCGACAGTATTGTATCAATCGTTTCAAACAACCTGTTATGTTAAAGTAGCAATATAAATTCTAAGATATACTACGGTTACTATCAAATATTATTTAATTATTTATAGTAATAACATCTGTACGATTTTGACAAGTTAAGAGTGGTATATTTTGTAAACACAATAACTAATCAAATTAGATACTTCTATATTGGTCTCAAGCTTCGTAAATGTGACAGATGTCAATATCCAACAAACAGTTATTCTAATAATCTAAAGGTTGTTTTACAATGATTCGATGATCTTAATCACAACCGAACTAACTTCCGGAATCAAGGTAATCTCAAGTATTTATTTTTAAATATTAGACACAAATAATAATCATATTTATCTAACACGGCCATACTGACAAGTACTTCGCTCTCGAAGTACATTAGATACCGTTTTTGTACAATTGTAATTTACTTTGGTTTTGTCATTGTCATCGTCATTTTTGTTTTGTTTTGCCAATTGCCTAGACGTGTCAAGTCCCCTCCACCCGCTGCTAGTGGGATAGACTTGCACCAAGCAAATGACCGACTAGCGGAAACAGTCATAGTCATAGTCACAGTCAGCTAATTATAATTATCTAATACGTCCAAACTGACAAGTACTTCGCACATGAAGTACATTAATGACCATCTTTCTACAATTGTAATTTACTCTTTTGCCAATTGCCTAGACGTGTCAAGTCCCCTCCACCCGCTGCTAGTGGGATAGACTTGCACCAAGCAAATGACCGACCAGCGGAAACAAAGTTTTATCGGTTACCTCGTCATGCTGGTCCCATTCACCCGCTGCTGGTGAGATAGACAAGCACCAAGTAAACGATCGCCCAGCGGTCAATAAACATAAGTCAACTACATAGACATGTTAGACATATTCATCCGCTGTCTGAGAGACGACTCGACACCAATTAGGAGGCTACCAGCGGCATAGTCATAGTCAACTAATTGTAATTATCTAATACGGCCATAGTGTGAAACTTAATCACATCTTACTGTATGTGGCGAAACACCCGCCGTCGGTGAAGCTCAATCACCCGCAGTCAGTGAATGCCAGACAACAGTCAAGACAAGCTCTTTTTGTATTAATTAAATAAGTAATCAAAACAATATACCGCTCGGTCAACCTGACAATATTATTGCAAATTGTATTGATCATCCTTATTACATTTTCTATTAAATAATTGCAAATATTTAATATGGTCACTCTGTTGGTACCTTACTTTTTAGTAAAAGGTTATAATAATAAGCCAAATCAAAATTATCAAGAAACTCAGATCAGTTCCGACAAAACTATAACAATACTAGCATTTTGAAAGTGAAAAATGTCATATTTGTTCAGCAAGTTATGTGATATTCGCTATTTCTTTCATAATATAAAAATTTACCAACTTCAATTTTATAAAGTTTTCTCCAAAGCCATTTTTTAAAATCTTAAATTAACTTTCCGTGAAAACTTGCATTTTTTTTTCGACCATACAATTCTCAGCACGTTTTCATCGTTATGACGAGGGTTGAGTCAACGACCCGCCGTTACCAATGGTTTCCAGCAGAACACGATTGCTCCAACGTTGATCATGAAAATAGCAAAATAAAATTCATTAGAAATATGTTATGTGAGACTGAGCACTATCCCACTTCTGATGTTAGATTTGATATAATATATAATTATAAGCGTATATATAGCTACTACGCTAATAGCAAGCCTTAAATGTCAGAATGGTTATTGGTTATTTATTGTGTATAAAAGTATTATGAACATGGTGTGTAAGGGAAGGATTTCATAAAGAAAAGCACAGAAAGACAAGACTAGATATTTATTATTTCAATTAGGCTTGTCAATAATTATTCATCTTTAATGAGAAAGCTATTGTCCGTTCGCAAAACTAGGTCTTCATGGAGAAGAAGGACAAGAAACTCCATGGAAACAGTATTATAGTATTCTATCAACACATTTCTTATATTTCCATAAATTATAGTTATCTCAAACAGTTAATTCTATCACTCAGAATAATAGCAACATAATAACAATATTTAAGGTATAATATCAAAATATGTAACTTACATGACAACTGGTAGATATATTTCACATCACAACGGCACTAGCACTAGCCACTTGAACATCCACTGAGCAACTGCCTCGAGAATGTCATTACAATCCTTTTTATATCCTACCACCCCTTCCATTTATCCCTTCCCATCAAACATCAACCGACAGTATTGTATCAATCGTTTCAAACAACCTGTTATGTTAAAGTAGCAATATAAATTCTAAGATATACTACGGTTACTATCAAATATTATTTAATTATTTATAGTAATAACATCTGTACGATTTTGACAAGTTAAGAGTGGTATATTTTGTAAACACAATAACTAATCAAATTAGATACTTCTATATTGGTCTCAAGCTTCGTAAATGTGACAGATGTCAATATCCAACAAACAGTTATTCTAATAATCTAAAGGTTGTTTTACAATGATTCGATGATCTTAATCACAACCGAACTAACTTCCGGAATCAAGGTAATCTCAAGTATTTATTTTTAAATATTAGACACAAATAATAATCATATTTATCTAACATGCGCATTCTAATCTCAGTCTAATTCTGTCAAAAAACTCTTTTACCTACATTTTTGACATTGCTGCATTTGCATTCGCCGAAATGAGAATGGCCCTCCATTTTCTTGGAATCAATCGATTTTTCTATAGCGACCATTTTTATTTTTCCATTTACTAAGAGTCTTGTCCAGTTTCTTGAATACTTTTGTGAGTGCTTTTCCTGAATTTCGTATACGTCGCAATCTTTACTTTCATTTTGCTCAGCCTCACAACCCGTTAAACGACAGTTATATGCATAAAATATAGCATAGGTCATGTCAGTTCGTGGCTAAGTAATAACAGCCGCACGGAACGATCCATCAGGTTAAGCTACGCTTGCCGGTGTTGGTCCGTGGATGGGAGACCATCTTTACATAATGACTCCTCCGTGCCTCGGAAAGCACGTTAAACTGTTGGTCCCGGCTGTCATTCGTGGATCTTTGACAGTCGTTACGGGTCGTCAGAAGCCCGAAAGTCTGACAACAAGTCTTACCAAGGGATATCGTGTTACCCAATTACTGGGATGTGGAGGTCAGATAGGCAATCGCTCCATGTTAAATACTGGTATTCAGCTGCATCCGGTTAGACTGGAAGCCGACCCCTACATAGTTGGGAAAAGGCTAGACAGATTGATAGCATAGGTCATGTCAATGTGTGCTTCAATGTCAACCGAACCACATAAGTTCATATCTACTGTGAGCCCGCGGTCGCGGTATTTTACGTTTATACAACGTGTCGTTTTGCATCCTCGTCAAATTTCAAGGTATGGTACAGAACATCGAACCGAATAACTTTCTCCATGGGACCAAAATCGTATACGCGAAAAAAATTTCAAAGGTGCCATAAAAAACTTCAATACCTACTCGAAGCAAATATAGGGGACGGCAGATTATTTTTTCGCGATTACGATGTTGGTGCCATGGAGAAAGTTGTTCGGTCTGATGATCTTTAATACACCCTTCAATTTGACGAGGATGCGAAACGACACGTTGTATACTATGATATTTTTTACTTACGTTTATATAAATTTTAAAAGAAGTTTTTTCTTACGCACACTTGGTGTGCGTTCGCCGTTTGAGAAGTTGACCCCTTTTTATTATAATATTCCCTCCTTCATGGACACAAACTAATAAATGAAGCCTTCTACCATAACTGCAGCCATTCAACTACGTTCTAATAGTCCAGAAGCCTTCTACCAATAGTAGAGCCTTAATTCTACTGCATCCTAATACTATTTTACCATCTAATACTCAAGAACACGTCTACCGAAATGAGCGTAAATTGAAAATGAACGCAAACCGCCTCAGTTAATAAGTCACTCAGCACATTAGAGGCACTTTGCCGTAATTTTCCGTGTCTTAAGTGACTTGAGTTACTTTCAGCGAATTGAATAAGCCGCATACATTATATGGTATACGTACTTTGGGTAACTTTGAGTTTTTTGGATTGTTTCATTTGTGATGTACCACGAAATTGAATTTTTTGACAGTTTCATAAGTAAAGTGCGGATTGATAGATGTCATATTATGTCTTCAAATTTTTGGTTCTAGGTCATGCTGGTTTCCTCATGATGTTTTCCATCACTGTTTTGAGAGCAATGGTGCTGAAATAATCTACACAAAGTAAAGCGCCTGTCTAGATTCGAACCTACGACCTACAACTCGTAAGTCGCGGCCGTTACCACTGGGACACCACGCACGAACTTTCAGTCTTTTAGTACGTAGTAATTAAGTATATGAATTTAATTTGATGAAATCACAAATCTTCGTATAAATAAGTATATGCAGGGATAGCAATAACTATTGGGATTCATAATGTCCTGTTGATCGTGTTCAACTTACTGAAACAGTAGCGTGCCAAGAAGTAATCTAAGAGATAGTGAGTTCGATCCCACCTGTTGAAATGGACAACTCAATTTCCGTACCCTCGTAGTATAAGTTGGAAAGAATTTATTGGGTATATTGTTCGGGTGTTAAAGCATTTCATTATTATAGACATCACAATATAGTCATATACGTACATTATAGCATTATTGTAGTCTTTCAAGTATATTCAACAACAATATAACGCAAACTTTTTAGAGAATGTTGTTATTAAAACAATGTCATTAAAAAAAGTTTCTTATTCCTAAGCCTGTTTACAAAGCCTCTCTTTTCCCTATCTAGATAATATTGCATTGTAAGAAAACAAACTTCCCAACATTTCTGCCGTTTTTTCCTAATAAGTGTACATCAAAGGCCGTAGAATTTAACGAGAGTAAGCCGTTGATAATCCGGGACGGGCCGTTTCAAAGCCCACGATAAATAGAGACTTCTGTAATTGGACATGTTAGGATTTTTGTGTTGTAAATCGACGAAAAAGAGCTATTTTGTAGACATACGTGCATAACCTCACGCCTTCATCCCATGGGTGTAGGCAGAAACTACAGAACTCAGCCTGCTACGATCCTTACATACTGCTTTTTCTTCGTTTACGTCCATAAAAAAATATCTGGTCATACACGTTGTGAGTACTACGCACCTGACCTTTCTGAAGAACACTACCGATAAGGTCGCTAAGTCTAAGTACGAGTATGTCCTTCTAGGGCGTGCCCTGTTTGTAGACAATTTCTCCAAAAAGGGAAATAACTTTTTCGTATTTTGAACCGACGAAAAAAAGGAGGATTAACTTTGCTTACGTAGATTTTCTTTTTTTGTTAGAAAGGAGATATCCCAAGAGTGGTATCATGACAAGGAAACCAGGATCTGATGATGGCATCCCAGAGAAATCGAGGGGAACCTTCAAATTTTATAGGCACACCTATAGCGATTTGGGTATTTTTTATAGTAACTCGTAGATTTGCTCCCGGAAAGCACCATATGGTGAAGTAGAACTGATGAGGAAGACCACAGATGGCCATCGGAACTACTCAATAATACGTATTTCACGGGTTGCGATTCGATTATTGCTAAGCAATTTATGCTTTTCACAATACATATGTCGAAGTGGAGCTGATGGACACTTCACCATCAGTTCCAGTTCTCCTGGTTCCTTACTGGGAGAACTCCTCAACAATTAACGTCCTTGTATCGGGAAAAGCAATATTTTGTAAAAGGTGTGATGAGCAGTTGACATTAGGCTATTGTAACTTAGATAATGAATTACAGACTGACCCACTAAAATGAAAAAAATAAAAACTTTTTTACAAAAAAAAAAAAAACAACCGGCTTCCAAAAAAATAATTTACAATGTGAAAAATAATGTTAATTTTGGAAGTCGGTGGAAAAAAACTAAAATTCAGATCCAAAGACACTGACTCTGAAATTAAAATTATTTTTAACTTTGTAGTATTTTTTTGGAAGTCGGTTGTTTTCTTTTGGAAATAAGTTTTTTATTGTCATGAATGATTCACTTGCCGGGGTTGGTCAGTGGATAGGTGACCATCTTTACATACCGAGACTCCTCCGTGCCTTGGAAAGCACGTTAAGCCGTTGGTCCCGGATGTCATTCGTGGATCTTTGATAGTCGTTACGGGTCGTCAGAAGCCCGCAAGTCTGACAACCAGTCATACCAGGGGGTATCGTATTACTCAGTTACTGGGTTGTGGAGGTCAGGTAGGCAGTTGCTCCATGTAAAATACTGGTATTCAGCTGGTTAGACTGGATGCCGACCCCAACATAGTTGGAAAAAGGCTAGGCAGATTGATTTTGATTGTCATGAATGATTCAAAACCTAAACATAGCCATACCCTACCTACAGAGTTATAAAATGTACTTATGAAAACTATCCGTCTGAAGAAGGTGGTGGGGCTTGTTGAACTCCGACCGACTAAAACCGCACGGAGTCCGTCTCGACCACGTAACAAGGGGGACCTAGATCGGTGTCACGTCTATCAAGTTTAGATCCTGTTTGACTCCCAAAATTCTAATTCTATTCTCTAAGCCTTAACATTAGCTAGACAGTTTTCGAAGAGACGACTCGCAATGTTTAATGTAAAAATGTTTAAAGAGAATACTTAGTACAACTTGCATGATGTAAGTACTGTATATTATCTAACATCTGTGGGAGATCCTATCAATCTGCCTAGCCTTTTCCCAACTATGTTGGGGTCAGCTTCCAGTCTAACCGGATGCAGCTGAATACCAGTATTTTACATGGAGCAACTGCCTATCTGACCAACACAACCCAGTAACTGGGTAATACGATACCCCTTGGTAAGACTGGTTGTCAGACTTTCGGGCTTCTGACGACTCGTAACGACTGTCAAAGATCCACGAATGACAGCCAGGACCAACGGCTTAACGTGCTTTTCGAGGCACGGAGGAGTCTCGTTAAGTAAAGATGGTCACATATCCACTGACCAACCCCAGCAAGCGTAGCTTCACCTGATGGATCGACCCGTGCGGCTGTTATTACTTAGCAAGGAGCTCCTGTAGGAGATCCTAAATCAATAAGAAAAATAAACATCTATTAATTTGAAACTCGAAAAAATTCCTTCAAAGAAAACTTACTCTAAAAAAGATGGCGTGATTTCTAAAGGAAACCTCTCAATATTATGATAACGTGATCTACATAATATGAAGGTAGATCCTGTTATGTTGCTTTCTGTATAAAGATGTTATTTCTGTGACACGGAAGTTCTAATTAAGCTGTCCTAATTAATTTGTTACGTGTAATATTTTCTTCTGTGTTGTTACCTTATATTCCTTGTGTAGCTATATTTTCAAAATAACTATCGCAGAAACGACTGCAATTATTAATCTAATTGATTATCTAAAAAAATAAAAAATAAATTATGGAGAAATAAATATTCATAGATAACTAGTAGGCTATTACAAAACAATACATCATGGGACCATCTGCAGCCGAACTAGGTGTAAACATGTATCTCGGCATACAGCAGCGCCAATCTTCTTAGATATTTACAACAATAAAAAAAACTTTTTTACAAAAAAATACAACCGACTTCCAAAAACAACACTACAAAGTGAAAAATAACTTTAATTTTGGAAGTCGGTGTCTAGTTAAATGTATTTTCGTTTTTTGCCACCGACTTCCGAAATTAAAGTTATTTTTCACTTTGTAGTGTTGTTTTTGGAAGTCGCTTGTATTTTTTTGTAAAAAAGTTTTTATTTTTCACTTTTTACTTATGTAACTACCCCACACAAATTCTAATACCACTACCTGCAAAACAAACTAGAACATCATCCATATAAAAGTGTGGAAAAAATACGTATTATTGAAGCAAAATCAATCAATTTTATATGGGACCAACTGTGATGTATACCCTCTCGAATGAAACAAAAAAAATTCAAATCGGTCCAGCCATCTTCGAGTAATCGGGGAACATACATAATTAAAAAAAAAAAAATAAAAAAAAAAAAAAAAAAGGTTCCGACGAATTGAGAACCTCCTCCTTTTTGAAGTCGGTTAAAAAATAAGCCAACAAGTACAATTTTGTTTCAAACCTTGTTGTGTTTGTCTTAGGGACTAATTTAATACAATAAAAACAAAACTAACAAGGAAGAAAAACAATGTGTTGGAGAGTGTAGGCGTGTGAGTAAAGTTTTTGTAAGTGTAGGTGTGTGGATGTGTGGGTGCTTAGATGTGTGAGTGGATGTATGGGAGTTTGGAAGTGTAAGAGTGACTTAGATATATCAAAGTAAGTGGCGATAGTATGTATGCGTATGGTTTAGGTTACCCTAGTTATTTGGATACAGTTATAATACAGGGTGTTTGGTGCATCGTTTGCCAAATTGAATTGGCCGAAAGAAGAGGTCATTTGCTATCGCTTCAGGCTCAAGTACTCATTTTTGGCCACACCGGTTTTTTTATTACAACTTTCTAATTTTTATTTTGAAAAAATCCAAAACTCAGCATTAAAGCTTAAATTAAAAAAAAGTTTTAAGTGTAGTCGTCAAATTTCATTTTTATTTACATATGTACTGTTGTATGGCTCTATCAAATTTAAAATTACTTGCCAGTTACATCTAGTTTTTTTTTAATAAATCACAAAGTTTTTGGAAAAATAAAAAATGAACTTAAAACTCAACTTTAAATAGCTATAAAAAAAAAACTAAAAGCGATCGGGATCTTCGAATTATTTTAAAAAGTTCTCTAGTCTATCCCCTTTCCAACGGTATGCAATGTGTTAAAAAACTCTTTTAATATCTTTAATAATTAGCTAAATGTGTAGTCGAGACACATCAGGCTGATATTGGATATTACGTTTAAAACACTAGTTTTCGCATAAATTACATGCTATTAGTAGATAGATACTGTTATCTCACGTCTTACGTAGTCTCTTATCTCGTTCTTACATAGGGAACTTTCCTCGAAATTGAAAAAAAAATACATTATTACAAAAATAATCATTTATTAATAAGTAATTTAATTACATACTAATCTTACAAGTCTTGTTCAAACTGTCTACCACTATTGCGTATGCACGCGCGACATCTTCGTCTTATCTCAACTGTAGTGGTGCGTAAACGCATTTCTGCTTTGATCGTCATGAAAGCCGCCTCAATGCGTTGGACTAAATCATCTCTTGTCTCAACTTCCGTGGCGTAGACGAGTTCTTTGGCCCGTCCCCAGACGTAAAAATCCAACGGAGTTAAGTCTGGAGAACGTGGAGGCCAAGGAATAGGGCCATCCCTCCCAATCCATGAGTCCGGGAATGCATCATTCAAGTACTCCCTGACGGTTATTCTCCAATGAGCGGGACAACCGTCATGTTGGAAAACAAAAGACCTGTCTTCACTGAAAATTGGCAAATCAGCTAATAATAAGGGCAACTCTGTTTGCAGAAATTCTAATTCTTGTAAGATTAGTATGTAATTAAATTACTTATTAATAAATGATTATTTTTGTAATAATGTATTTTTTTTTCAATTTCGAGGAAAGTTCCCTATGTAAGAACGAGATAAGAGACTACGTAAGACGTGAGATAACAGTATCTATCTACTAATAGCATGTAATTTATGCGAAAACTAGTGTTTTAAACGTAATATCCAATATCAGCCTGATGTGTCTCGACTACACATTTAGCTAATTATTAAAGATATTAAAAGAGTTTTTTAACACATTACATACCGTTGGAAAGGGGATAGACTAGAGAACTTTTTAAAATAATTCAAAGATCCCGATCGCTTTTAGTTTTTTTTTTATAGCTATTTAAAGTTGAGTTTTAAGTTCATTTTTTATTTTTCCAAAAACTTTGTGATTTATTAAAAAAAAACTAGATGTAACTGGCAAGTAATTTTAAATTTGATAGAGCCATACAACAGTACATATGTAAATAAAAATGAAATTTGACGACTACACTTAAAACTTTTTTTTAATTTAAGCTTTAATGCTGAGTTTTGGATTTTTTCAAAATAAAAATTAGAAAGTTGTAATAAAAAAACCGGTGTGGCCAAAAATGAGTACTTGAGCCTGAAGCGATAGCAAATGACCTCTTCTTTCGGCCAATTCAATTTGGCAAACGATGCACCAAACACCCTGTATATTATAAGCTTTTCTGTGTCTACATAAGTTAAAGTTAAAAGGTACTATTTTACCTCATTTTTTTTTTTAGTTGGTCTTATTTAGGGGATATTAAGTTTAAAGTTTATTTCATTATGAACAAAAGGACCCAAGAATACAAAAAATCTTTTGATGAATGATGTGTGTGGTTGGTGATCCTAAAAAAAAAAAGCGCAAAAGCGGTGTATTAGGGGTATGTTTAATATCAACCAGAATGATAGCTGCAGACCATATTTTATCAAATATAATATATTAACATTGCCGTGTGTCTACATTTATGAGATTGCTTGCTTCGCAAGAACTAACAAACATCTTTTTGATAAGTACAGAAGTAAGCGGCATAGTGATAAGATTTGTTGTAGGTCTAACAAGACGGCCTTATATGCCAGAAGCATTTTCGGTATGGCGCCGCGTATATACAATCACTTACCAAAGTCTATACTAGAAACTCTATCCATCGATGAATTTAAAAAGAGATTAAAAAGATTCTTGCTATTTAAATGTTATTACAGTATTCATGATTATTTAACAGAGGATGTAAGGACATATTGTTCTCAGAAATATTATTGTTGATGTGACATGTGATTAATCCACTAATTAGTTATCATTATTATTACTTTAACATTTATTTACAAATATATCTTGATATTTTCATTTAATACATGACATTTTGATCTTTAAATTATTCTAGTGACATTAAAATTTGCTAATGTTTAATTATTATTTGCCATATTGCCTATTTATAAATTATTATTGCAAGTAATTGTAAGTATAACAATGTGATACCTACAGTTTAAACCTTGACATTTGCATGCCTCAAGGCGTAATATGGTTGAACTAAGCTCTATTTTTAACAACTTTATGTAATTACCCATATTAGCAAATAAATGAATTTGAATTTGAATTTGAATTTGATCACGAGTACACACTAGACTATTCTTACGTCTAAGTGTTAGTTTGGGGTCGTATATTCAATTTTTATGTTGTCTTAAGATGATAGTAAGTAAGAAAAGCTGTCGAACACTAAGAACTTCACAGTATTGGTATAACAAAGTTGTTGAGAAAAACCGGGGCTTAAATACAGATCTTTAGGATTGCACGTTGCGCAATCTCAACAGGTAATAACAGTTTTAGGAGCACCTCCCCAGAATGAGATACAATAAGTTATTATCGACTGGCATAAGGCGAAGTATATTTGCTTTAGTAACAAGGGATCAACTACATGTCTCAGCTTTTTGAACACATATATGAGCTTTCTGACACGTTTTCTATCTCTGTTTTGGGTCCTAGTTGTAATATTATTTGGAAACCATATTTTGTATAGCTTCTTGGTAGGCAGTCTTGGTTCTTGCGCATGTAGGGTTCTGGACCAGATAATCCACGACAAAATCATAATGTAGGAAAACGTTTTCTGATGCCAAACATTAAAAATTATCTCGTCTATAAAGGTCCATTATTCTTTACATTAAAAATAAATTACACTCTTTATCATCAAACAAGCAATCTTATCAGTGCAATAATTAACAAGGCCTTAAAAACCTGTAGTGAAGCAGTAGGTAATGTAGGTATACTACTTGCAAATCACTCTCGCAACGCATTAGAGCCGTCGCTCCTCGCTCAGAAACGCACGCAAGAAATGCATTAACATACACCTGACATAGAGTAGTGATGCGACAGAGTGTTCATAAGCATGGTGCTACATTATATGCATTATTAGAATGAACAGTAAGAATTTGCATGAACGTAATAAGTATAAAATAGAATTATTAATTTGCGTAGTACTCACTTCTCACAGGGCGGAATATGAGGTATTGTGACTCAACATGGGAGAGACTTTCATCCAGCAGTGGACTGTGTAATAGGTTGGGTTGTTTGACAATTGAATAATTCGTTTTGATGCTTATCTAAAACACGAAGTAAACTTAATAAGTCAACTGTTAAAAATAAATGTTGATGTGGGTTGCCTTTAGTGGTACCTTTAAACGGTACAGCAGCATTTCAGGTCTCGCTACTTTAAAAATGCATGTAATTTAGCCATACTTCAATTTTCACTCAGTCAAAGCCTTTTGAAGACAACATTTCAGAAAATCTACTGCTTGGCGTTTTTCCCTGCAGCACAAAACACCAAGTTAATGAAATCTTACGGCATCAACGTTCGCCTTCCACTCACTACTTACTCCATGTCACCACACAGTGTACACAGGAAGTGCATTCACTTGTCACTAATTAATGGATCACGAACACTTGAATGCGATTATTGTGGACGGAGGCTTTTGTTCTCAATCGTTTTTCTCCCTTATGAGGTTAAGTGATGGAGGGCTTATGAGCTAATGAGTTACTGACTCGATAACGAGTGATACGGTATCAGATTTGCGTAAGTAGATTTTTATGTAACTTGTGCAGTAGATGAGCGATGCAAAAGGAGTATGTAAGCGTCATAGCAGGTGACGTTCTGTAGTTTCTCCCCGTTGCCAACAAAAGGGCCTTTCAGACATGGCCCTGCATTGTTGGACTCACATAAAATTCTAATAATGTTTGGACTTTCATGATCTCTGAGATTGTTCCGGCATTTCTTCTTAAAGTTCAGTCAGCTAGAAAAGGCCGGCGCCATCTAGTTTTAAAATGTTGACTAAAAATATTGACGTGTAAAAGTGTCATAAAGATCTACTTACAGAAATAAACATTTCATTTAATTTGACACTCATGGGAAGGAGTGGGTTTATTTATGTTTGTATAGTAGATACTACTATAGTAATACTGAATTACTGATATAACGACTTACCAGATTTGGTCCGTTCTTCCTCCAGATTCAGTTCTCTATGATTTTTTATATATTTTTGTAGGAGTTTAGGTATACCTATGGATGCTTGTAGAAGTTAATATTAGGTCTTTACCTATGAAATTGCCGTTCTGCAGTACTGGCCATTTCAAATCAAAATAATTTTTGTTTGGCTAAGAATTCTAATTTCAAATTAATTTTATTATAAAAACATGGATTTTTTTTTCCAAAAGTAGTCATTTGTTTATTGGTTAGTGTTACATTTTCATCCCATTTCAATCTTTTTCGTCATCATGGATACGTTAAAAATTCGAGTAATTATGGAATATGAGTACCGTCGTGGCAGCAACGCGGCACAAGCGGCACGCAACATCAACGACGTTTACGGAGCTAACACTACAAACCAACGCACCACTTGTTATTGGTTTGCTCGCTTCCGTTCTGGAAATTTCGACCTGAAAAATGAACCTCGCGGTCGTCCGAAGACTTTGGTCGACAATGACGAATTAAAGGCGATTGTGGAAGCTGATGATACACAATCTACGGCTGAATTAGCAGCAGCTTTCGACGTTAGCGTCAAAACAATATTGGTCCATTTGCGTCAAATTGGGCAAGGTAAAAAAGCTTGACAAATGGGTGCCCCACGAACTCAATGATCGCCAGCGCGAAGTACGCGTCGAGACGTGCCTTGCACTGCTCAACAGACACACAAATGAAGGAATTTTGAACCGCATTGTTACCTGCGATGAAAAATGGATTCTGTTTGATAACCGCAAGCGCTCAGCAAGTTGGTTGGATCCTGGTTCAGCACCTAAACAATGCCCTAAACGAAAACTTACTCCTAGAAAAGTGATGGTCACTGTTTGGTGGTCTAGCGCCGGTGTGATTCATCACAGCTTCTTACCAAACGGGGTATCATTACTTCAGATGTGTACTGTGAAGAACTGAACACAATGATGGAGAAGCTGGCACATCGCCAACCAGCATTGGTCAATCGCTCGTCTCCGCTGCTCCTGCACGACAACGCGCGACCTCATACTGCACAGCAGACGGTCTCCAAGTTGCAAGAACTGGGGTTGGAAGCTCTCCGTCATCCGCCCTACTCACCAGACCTTGCACCTACAGACTACTACTTTTTGCAGAATTTGGATAACTTCTTGGCGGGAAAAACATTAAATACCCGAGAGGCAGTACAAAATGCCTTTGAAGAATTTGTTGCCTCCCGTCCAGCTGATTTCTTTAAGAAGGGCATCAATAAACTGCCACTGCGTTGGCAAAGATGCATTGATTGCATGGGTGATTACTTCAATTAATACAAATAAAAAATGCATGAAAAAAATTCGTTTAAATTTTTTCATACAAAACGGCAATTTCATAGGTAAAGACCTATTATTTTTCGAGAAGTGTGATCATAAAAACCTGGAGACATAAGATGCAAAAACAAAACTTCTAACGTCGGCTCAATACCATGGTTGTTCAATCAATCTGCCTAGCCTTTTCACAACTATGTTGGGGTCGGCTTCCAGTCTAACCGGATGCAGTTGAATACTATTATTTTACATGGAGCAACTACCTATCTGACCTCCACAACCCATTTACTGGGTAATAATACGATACCCCTTGGTAAGACTGGTTGTCAGACTTTCGGTCTTCTGACGACCCGTAACGACAGTCAAATAGAATAGAATAGAATAGCATTTATTTGCAAATATGGGTAATACATAAGTAGATAGTAATAGGTATAAATCATAGTTTTGCCATATTTCACCATTCGGCATGCAAACATTTTCAGCATACAAAATTTGTTAAAATTTAAATTTTCCTTAAAAACATTAAATTAAATAAAATTATTAAAATTCAAATGGTCATTAAAACATTAACTTAATTATAACAATATACCTACATTAAATATGATGGTTAAAAATTTAAATTGTCATTAACAGTATAATTATATAAGAATAAAAATCGTGGTCGAAACATAAATAAACAAACATACATTAAAATTCCAGGTCACAAATAATGTGTAACATTCCAGTAAACTAATAATTAATTAATTAAAAATTACAGTTATTCAGAAACAGTTTTGTCCGTTAAAAACTCAGTTACCTATTAATATTTATAATGTATCTATTAATCATTTATCTATTAATCTTTATCTATTAATAATTTTCGAAGTCTACTTTTGATTTGCACCGTTTTCAAATCTTTCCAAGCACGTGGCAATTTATTATAAACAATTGGGGCCATGTAATAAATACTTTTGCGCATCATAGTTGTTTGACACGATACCTGATTTAATTTTGTATTGTCTCGCCTATTTCTTGGAAATACATCGGCCAAGCGTTCAAAACGATTTAGATTGTTCTTTACAAACACAGCTACTTCGAGAATATAAATACAGGGAAGTGTCAAAATGTTGTATTGCTTAAAATATGGCTTGCAACTGTCGATCGTTTTTAGTTTAATTAAACATTGACCGGAGACATCTTTTTTGAGCCTTAAATGCTGTCTCTTTATCGGTGGAGTTTGCCCAGAAAATGACACACAAAGATCCACGAATGACAGCCGAGACCGACGGCTTAACGTGCTTTCCGAGGCACGGAGGAGTCTCGGTATGTAAAGATAGTGTCCCATCCATGGACCAATCGCGGCAAGCGTAGCTTAACCTGATGGATCGACCCGTGTGGCTGTTATTAGTTAGCACGAGGTTGTTATGAAGTTAAATTTTTATAAGATGATATTCCGAGATGCATTATTGTCGAATTGAAATACACACCAAACATAATCACCTTAGGCTTTTCCATCCCATTTATCATTATTTATCACCCAAACCAAATTCAGCGTTGCATTAATTTCTCGTATTATTTGCACCTCTTCAGAGGGATAAAGTTGTTAAACCCACAGCATTTGTATCAAAGGCGGTGCATGCCAATTACGAACCGAAGCTTCTTTGTCTTATGTCTTCGAAATGTTTGTGCAGTGTTGCTACAGGCAAATATTGACACGTTTCCTACGAATGAAGGATTGCTTCGGTGTCTGTCGAAATTATTTGGGATTTCATTGGAATATGGAAGATTTTGGCGTTGATAGATGTTGCTCTGTACTTGCTTTTGTTTTTGGTCGATTGTGTTTTGTTTTTTAGGGTTCCGTACCTCAATCGAAAAAACGGAACCCTTATAGGAATAAGGGTTCCGTTTTTTCGATTCGATAGACAGACGGTCAACGAAGTGACACTATAAGGATATAGTGTCACTTCCTTGACCGTCTGTCTATCTGTCTGTCAGTCTTTCAAGACCCTTTTTCTCAGGAACGCGTGAAGGTATCAAGTTGAAATTAATATGAAATACGTAGGTCTATGATACCTTGAATTTCTAAAAAAATCAAGCTTCTAACTCAACGCAATAAAAAAATAGCAAGAAAATCAAAACATATGGGTACTTTCCATTGTCCTAAAATCATGAAATTTGGCAAGAAGCAAGGTCTCACAGCACAACAAGTAAAGGAAAAAAAAATTGTTAGGAATTACAATCTCAAGCCGTGTACGTAGGAACGAACAAAAACATGGTGAACACGAACATCGAACACTTTAAATGTTCAAAAAGGTCCTGAGTTTCTTCAAATATTCCGTGATCGATGTTCGTGTTCACCATGTTTTGTTCGTTCGTGCGTACACGGCTTTAGGTTTCTTTTCGGGATAAAGTCTTTTCAATTACGGAACCCTTCATTATGCGTGGTCCGACACGCACATGGTCAGTTGTTTTTTCTATTAAAATTTTTCTTGATTCAAACCATTTTGACTGATACGCTTTGTAACATTAATTACCTACTAGCTGTTTCCCGCGACTTCGTCTGCGACCCAGGATGAAAATTAGTATAAGTCCTTCTCCAGGTGACATTCTACCCATCATGTACATCTGTTCAGCAGTTTTAGCGTGAAACCGTAACAAACTAACTCACTTTCACATTTTGTAATAATTTATTTTTCTTTATTGTTGCAATTATATTGATAAATAAATTCCTCATAAATATTACTTGCTTTATATACAAATACTATCTTCAGATGCTCCGTCCTTCACAAGTCATTGTCGTCTCCTGTGGGATTCTCAGAGCTCCTGTAAATACACTTTTGTGCTCAGATTGCAATGTGTTTGCTGCCCCCAAGCACTGTTGTTTAAATTAAACTCAATTTGTGGTCGAGTAGATATTTGTTGTGTGACCTCAATGTTTTGGTGTTTATGTGATAGGTTTCATATTGTGTGCTTGGATTTATCCATATCGCGTCTACGATGTCGATGACAAAGTACTGTAGATTACATCTTGGTTACGTCAACTGCAATGGTAAAAGTTAGGTCCTGTTACTGTTGTTAGTAGTGAATCTACAGTAAAACTAAACGCACATTAAAAATTACCAATTTTTCCCAACAGAATACGTACGG
The DNA here is from genome assembly GCA_946251885.1 of Cosmia pyralina. Lineage (NCBI taxonomy): Eukaryota > Metazoa > Arthropoda > Insecta > Lepidoptera > Noctuidae > Cosmia > Cosmia pyralina. Next base: position 24,750,266 of record OX276346.1, read on the forward strand.
TCAGCAACAGAAGTCAGTTAACACTGCTACTTTTTGACATCATCTAAATTAACACAAAATGATTCGATAAACTGCTTTTTTTCGTTAAACTGTTAAAGAGTTGTTCTTAAAATTTAAAGTACTTCTGTTCCGATTTGAATTAAATATTTTGCTTAATAATTAAGATTAAAAAACTGCAAGTGTTAATCGATTTGTGTTGCTGACTGTACAATAAAAATACTGTTTGCAAATCAAAATTTTGCATTTCTAAACTAAACTTAACGTCAGGTCGACGGAGCCCCGCTGCGGGTCTCCTATTTCTAGCTGCAGGGTTTAAAGGAACCTAACCAAACTGAACCTCGGGGTGCTCAATAATTTTAATATTTTGATATTGAATTAGTTAACTAGTAGTGCAAAAATAAGATTATTATATGCGAATTTGTTATTTTTGATGAACAGTTAGTATTTTTGATATAAAATTAATATTTTTATAGTGACTTTGCACAAAATTTTATGTATAAATAATAATTATTACTTGTACAAGTTTTGATATTCAATTAGTTAATTAGTAGTGCAATCATTGATTTGGTGTGCATGTAGTTTATTATATTTTTCTAGTGTGCGATTAATAATTTCCCAAACTAAACGGAACGTTCAATTTCATTCTGATGTGGATGATCGCGATGAGTAGAAAAAAAATTTAGTTTTATTAATAGGTAAGTAATTAAAGTTTTCGCAAAAGTTTTTACCAAGAGCTAATAATAGATCAAAACATTAAACAACAAACTCGATCAGATAAAAAAGTTATTCAAAAACAGAACATAAAAAACAAAACACTAACAAATTATCAAAACTCAACTGGCCCCTCAATCCTAATTAAAACAACGCCAAGCTTTGTTAAACACTAAATACAGACAGACGGCAATCTAAATCGTAGAGAAAAATACCTGCAGGCCAGCAGGGCGGTATCAAAGTGGGGATCCGTTGTGCATAGGGCACAGATGTCGTAGATAGTGCTCTGCGAGTATTCAGGGTCCAGTTAGCATTCAGAAAGATGCCGCGGGCGGAGGCGCGATAACATCTCTGCAGTGAGCTGTGACAGATGGAGACGTATGGATGTGAGGAGTGGCGAGCGGTTTGCTTGGAAAGGATTCTGTGTCCTAGTTTTTTTCTTTTATTTTTTTATTTTTATTTTTTTTGTTTTTTTATTTGAGGTTAGGTTATGAGAACAGTGCTGTTATTGGTCGGTTTAGTGACTAAACCGCCGAAAAATTCGCCGAAGTAAACTTCAAATTGTTTAAACTTTAGTCAATTTGAAGTTTACTTCGGCGAATTTTTGTAATGCTCAAATTCATAAAGACTATAGATTTTTTTTTTTACAAAGTCACAAGTTTTAAATTGAAAGTATTTAAGTAATAATAACTATCTTAAGGAAAATTTTCTTTAGATCTGTTTATAAACCAAAACAGTTGCTAAAATGCTCGAGAGACATTCATGTAGATACTAACGGTTTTATTACAATAGATTTAAACACATTTTCAATGCATGTATAAGGTTTTTATGTATGGAGTTTGACGTAAGACACGCGTTGATTTTGTATTAAAGCCGTAAGAAACTTACTTAACGATGTCTCTTTTAGAAACAAACGTAATATTATGTTTCTTACTTATATCTTCAATTCTGTTAAATATTTTATAGTAAACGCTTGGCTTGGCTTGTAACCATATTCATAGAAAGCCTCTCGCTTGCTATCCTTGTCAGCCGTATGTCCACCTGCTATCGCTATTCAGCCAACATCCTACAAAGGTGAATTGGCGGCAAAAGCGTGTCAGATTCATTGCACTCCTACCAACAGCGATGTAAAGATCGCAGTGATACGAGCCGGCAATGTACAGGGTGCAAATGTTACCAAGGAATTTATCCACTACGCGTTCCTTTGTAAGTATGTTAGGTATATGTATCAGGTATTGTTGGCGAGGCTTCAATTCTTATCTTGAGATTGGCAGCCACTATCACGTAATGCACTTTATAAGATCCTTCATTGTATTATAGTCTTTTGTTATTTTTTTATGCGGGTTGATTGACTAAATTATCGTTGCCGGTGCCTGCAGTTTAATGCAGGTTTGTTGTTAATTAAAGGTATAAGGAAAATAATTCCTAGCCTTTTTTTATTTCAATTTAGTCAGTTCTACCTAGGTCATTCGCATTCTTTACTTTGCCTATTTAATAATTCTTAATTAGTGTCCTATTGTTTTTATTTGTATAGTTAGCTAATTAGTCATTTACTGCAAAATTTAATATTGTTATCATAATACAAGCCACACTCTAAGAAATTAAGTCAATGTTATTATACCCAAACTGTTCGTACGCTTAACGCCTTCGATCAATGATCGAAGCTTAACGCCAATGTTATGAAGATACAAGAGGCCTATTTTAGTATTATTTCGCCGAAAATCACTGAGTTATTATCAAATAAAGGTCAAGTTGCGATATCATGTGTATTTCGCTAAAAGTTTGTAGTGTGGGCTCAGTGGGCACATAAAGATCAAGCATAATATATATAATAAAAGACTGTCTAGCCGAACTTGCGTGGAAAAATTGTTCATTCATTGTATTTGATTACGTAGCAAGTATGTCTGTGAATCACAAGTTCCTCAATTCTGCCCCATGTCGAACAATCATGGGTACAGCAGGCCGCACGGCAGTGATTACAAAACCAGTATAAGTGGGCCTCTTATTCTGTTGAAACTCCGTACCACGCTAAGCCAGCTCATGTTCAAAGTGTTACCACTGGCATGCGGACTACTCTATACAGGATTTTTTTTTACAAAAAATACAACTGACTTTAAAAAAAAAAAAAAAGTGAAAAACAACTTTAATTTCGGAAATCGGTGTCTTTGGTTTTGCATTTTCGTTTTTTGCCACCGACTTCCGGAATTATAGTTATTTTTCACTTTGTAGTATTTTTGAAGTCGATTATAAAAAAAAATTAACCAACTTCAAAAAAGGAGGTTCTGTATTCGACCCGCACGTATGTATGTATGTCTGTGTTCGTATGTCCGCGATTTTCTCAAAAACTTATGAACCAATTTTGATGATTCGTTCTCTACCGTAATCTAAATACTTTCAGGAAGGTTGTAGTATATAATACATTATGTAATTATTCTTATTTACGAAGTTATATGCCTAAATGTACTATATCTCCGGCATTTCTAAGCCGATTTTTTGATGATTCTTCTTTTCGTTCGTCTTGGGCTTACATATACATATGTAATTGTATATTCAACTAAAAATGGAAAAATAAATTTACTTTAAAAAAAGTAAAAAAAAAAAAAAAAAAAAAAAAAAAAAAAAAAAAAGTAATAAAGAGTATTCTATTCTATTCTAAAAACCGACTTCAAAACCAAAAATGAATAAAATAACTTTCATGAAACACTTAACCGCTTCTGCAGTCGGTGTCTTAATTCTTCAATGCACTTTAGCTTGACACCGACTTCAGAAGCTGTTAAGTGTTTTATGAGAAATATTTTTTTCATTTTTGTTTTGAAGTGGGTTTTTACTTTTTTAAAGTAAATTTATTCACTTTTTAGTTGTGGTACTACCTCACACAAATTCGAATACCACTACCTGCAAAAGAAATCGGAACATCATCCTCATAAAAAGTGGGGAACAAATACGTATTATTGAAGCTAACTCAAAAACCACCCAAGCAAAGTTAATCAATTTTACATGTGACTAATTTAGAGGTATACCATCCCGAATAAAACAAGAATTTTTCAAATCGGACTACTTTGTAAAAAATTATGCGTGGTCAAACATAAAAAAAAAAAATATTATATATGTGTTGACTTGAGAACCTCCTTCTTTTTTTTCGTCAGTTAAAAACTCAATAACACTTTGGCCGACCTGGGAATTGTACCCAGGACCCCAGGCTCAGCAGTCACGCTTGCGACCACGAGACCAACTGGGAGATTATTGGGTTTTTCCATCAGGAATTTGTTAGTAACAGCCCGAGTTTGGAAGTTGGCGGTGTGATACCCTCGTGCCTCGTAAAGCACGTTCAGCCGTTGGTCCTGCTCCTGATCTCTCTCCGGTCATGTCGGATTGCCGTCCCAACGGTCTATGAGAGTGAGGGAAGAGAGAGTGCACCTGTGTCTGCGCACACACCTAAGCACTACAACATCTCCTTCGCCGATGGCTGGTCTCCGCTAAGATTGGTCGCCATGGCCGAAATTTGGTCCGGAGGACTATTATACAGGGTGTTAGGTAAAACGAGGGACATACTTTAACAGAGTGTTAGTACTCACGAAAATGAACAACTTTTACCATGGAACTAACCCTGAAATATAATAAAAAATATCAGCTATCTCGTACATTTTGATCGCGTAGATTTTGCACTTTGTAGAGAACAGCTGATTTTCTTTTTCATATTTCTGGATTAGTTCCATGGTAAAAGTTGTTCATTTTCATGAGTACTACACTCCGTTAAAGTATGTCCCTCGTTTAACCTAACACCCTGTATATAGAAAAACTCCTACGTACCTAGTTGCAAAAATTGAGTAGTGCTAATGCTAACCAAATAGTTGTTTAACATTATCTGGCTGAATCAGGGCAGACTGTTAGCTCCTCCCACGGACTAGTTAAAAAAGAAGGACTCCGCGCCATGCGTATCGAAAGTGAAGCACCGTACCGATCTATGTGTGCGTGATTTGTCAAAGACGTGAGGCGTGTTTGTACAAACGGGCCCGGTATACTTACTGTGCTTCACTTTCGATACGCGTGACGTGGAGTCCTTCCTTTTTTTCTAGTCCGTGGCTCCTCCACCTAATACTGTGACAACGACAACATTGATAAACTTCATTCAGCTTAGATGATAGATTTCCATACAAAACACTTTTCATTCACGCCACGATTATTGAAACAAAAAAAAAACGCAACGCAAACTTTACATACATTATCCCCCTGTCAATCGAATCGATCGAAACGATACGAACGATTGCAAAAAGCGAATTTGTTTTACACCTTCCAACCGTCCGATAATAGCCTTATTGTTTTGACGGCTACCGGAACCGGAAACAGAGATATGCAAACGAAACTATCGACTCGTGATGAATTTCGCTGAAAAAATATTTACAAACGATTTAGACTGACTGAAATAGCAGTTTTCTGGTGAAAAGCGTAGTACTGGACTTTTATTAAATGTTTCGGAGTTTGGTATTGTGTTTTGTTTTGTTTTTGTTTGAAGCCGGGTCTCCTGCGCGAGTCTTTTCAAAACTTTACACAAAAAACCTTACACATATTCATTTGTTTTCTTAGACAAGCTGTCTTCTGCGTATTCAAATGTATGTAAGCCACGCCTCTTTGTTTTGATGTTTTTGTGTAAAGTTTTGAAAAGACACTCGCAGGAGATATTCTCTGTTATTATAGTTATTTATGGTCTATCTATTAATATTATTATAGTAATCGTATTTTACTATGGCGACGGGCTGCAGACATAGAGTCTATTTTTGTTCTGCAGAAAAGAGCCATCAGAGCAATATATGGGCTACGCAGGCGCGATTCTCTAAGGGAACTGTTTTAAGATATTAACATCATGACGGTACCTTGTCAATATATCTACGAAAACATCATGTACGTAACCCAGACACAATTATAGGACTAGAAATAGGGACCAATTAGTTCAACCAGGTTTCACACTGGCTAAAGTAGACTCATCCTTCATGGGGTACTGTTTAAAATGTTATAATAAAATACCTTCCCACATACTCCAGCTGAATGAAACGAAATTTAAATCTTGTATAAAACGCACACTATGCAGCCAGGCATATTATAAGTTGGGAGATTACATCGCTGACAAAAATGCTTGGCTAAATGCTGGTCCTGCTCCACAAGGACGCATAAACTAATTGATTAGCCACGGACTACAAAAAAAAAGAAGGTCTCCGCGCCACGCGTATCGAAAGTGAAGCACCTTACCGATCTGTGTGTGCGTGATTTGACAAAGAAGCTGTCATGTCACGTCATGGCGGCCGCCTGGCCGGTCGGCATACTATGATGTAAATGTATGCGTGAGGCGCATGTTTGTACAAACGGTCCCGGCATACTTACTGTGCTTCACTTTTGATATGCGTGGCGTGGAGTCCTTCTTTTTGTTCTAGTCCGTGTGATTAGCATTCGAAAATATTGTTGGAGCTGCTGAAGATTAGGAAGAGAGAAAACTTTCTTTGCATTGTTTAAATTCAATCTCTTAGTACCTATTGTATAATTACATACTACATGTGTGAGCACTATGTATCTACTGGGTACGTCTTTCACTGACTTGAATGTGCCCTGGCGGTTGAGAGTATGTCATGCTCACTCAAATGTCTCGCTGATGGTGGCGTGTGTGTTACTCGTAGATCATTAAGTTCCCTTCAAAATGCTTGAGCTAATTGGTGTTGATCCATGCGTCATGTTCGAGAACGAGAGCCGTCAGTTGGGACTGGTCGTCTCTTAGCTGCCACGGCTTATTTTTAATTTAGTTGTTTTTAATTTTTATCTTTTTATTACGAACGCTTTTTAACGTGCACGTCTTTCTACATTGTTCTCACATGTACGAGTATATTTTCAACATGAACGACGTAACCAATATTTTGTAAAAATATTTTGATTTAAAAGAGTGTCCGTGGAGCTTCTTGCCCGTTTTTCTACATGGGTACCTATTACGCTTTGGAATGAGAAACTAGTTTCATCTTTCTGACTGACCGACCCATTGACAATTCAAAAGTGTCTGTAATTGGTTTATTTGAAATAAATGCTTTGAGTTTGAGTTGAGTTTATTTTTTTAAAAATCAGCTGTTTCCTACATTTTTTTTTGGAATGGGAAGAGTTGATTTTTAGTGGCGATTTCAGGTTTGATCCCATTGTAAAAGTTGTTCCTAATCATGAGTATAATGACCCCTTAAGAGATTTTGTGTATGAATATATTGCTATTGGAGACGAGTGCCACGAAGTCAGAACTACGGCCATGCTTGGAAATAAGGTAGTTTTTCAAAATGTCGGGGTCATAAAAGCTGATTATGTTAATAATTAAAAAACTCTGACTACACAATTATGTGCCTCTAGTCAAAATTTCATAAACATGGAGAAAATAAAATGTTACAACACTTTTTTTGTCAGTTTTGATAATTACCCCAAAACCACAAGGTTTTTACTGACAAAACTGCATTACCCAAATAGCATAAAGCAAAGCAATCACAACTCATACTAATGTCAAACAAAACTCCACAGGTAAAAGCAACAGCTCCCAAAATGGACCGCAACGGGTACTTTTTCTACGTGACATCCACTGCAAAGAAAAAGAAAATCAACTTGATGCAACCGAAGCCGCCTCGAGTGGCATTTGTTGAGGAAAAGCGTCGGCCAGGGATGGCCGAGAGAATATACACGAGCAGTGTGGCACCGTCTGCCACTGAGAACGGACGTAGGGACCCCATAATGCAGCGAGGCCCGTCGCCCGCGCCACGCGCGCGTTTGTATACGCAACTCGAGAGTTATCAGCCGAGGTACCACACGATTCGTGATAACAGTGATAAGAGAGTGGAGAGTGAGTGTAGGAGGAGGAAGGAGAAGAGGATTGTTGGATACCCGCAGCCGCAGCCCGTTATCAGGTGAGTTTTGGTTTTTATATAAGTTTTCAAAATATTACAGGGAATCCTGAATATTTTATTCATAATTTCATAACTACAGTAAATTGAATTATCAAAATGTATATTTTAAATATGAGCTTTTATACTTAGGTGGGAAAATTAGAACAAAACTTCTCGAAAATCCTGTTTTTCTTAAGGCGAGTGGTAGTGCCAATTATCGCCACCATTGAGAAAAAAATTATAAGTCTGGAGATATAGAACATTTTGAAATTTCCTAATTATATTCACATTTTTAGTCAGACGAGGAGACGATTTTTTGTATCAAAAAAATCAACACTAAACCTCCTAGGCTGATTTTTGATGTTGATTTTTGACATCACCTGAATAAAAATGTGAACTTATGGGAAATTTCTAAATGTTCCTTATCTCCAGACATGATTTTTTTCTCAATGGTGGCGCTAGTTGGCAGCACTACTCGCCTTAATTCCGCGAGCGGCTGCTTTTGTTTGTACACAATTTGTAGTCAATATTTTTATGTTTCATTCGGTGAAAACATAGTCAGCTTTACAAATAAGTTGGAATTTATCCGAAAATTATACTCAATATTCAATATTTTATTGCAATCCATAATGTGTACATTATAATAGTTGGTATCTGTGATGTTAAAACATTGAATCAATTATGGACCCTGTCGGGCACAGCAAAGTTAATTTTTAATGGAAGAGAGGATGAAGGCACTTTTTGAAAAAAAAAAAAATTAAAATAGTATCATTTAATTTTGCTTTTATGGTATTTATATTTTATATAAATATTCATACAAGGTTGATATGAGCGAGAGGCATTAAATTAAACCACATATACTTTGTATAATTTTCAGCCTCTACATTAAAAATCAGATAAATAGAAGCAATAGTTTAGTCACAGGATTAATTTTAGTTTTTCTTTGTTGAAACATAATGTATCTGCCCTAACAGCTGACTAAGTACCTACGCATAGTTATCTAAAGTCATACACCTTAAAACGACAGAATTTTTGACGCGACGTTGCCGTTTTGTTACACAGGTCAGTGGAAATCTCTACAAAGGATGTTTACATTTTAATTCGATTACTAAACTATTTTATTTGTTCGAAATAAGTTTTTTTAATAATTTTCTCCTAAACTTTTTTTTAATAGTTCCGAGTTAACACTATGCACCTATAGTATATGTGGTTTAATTTAATGCCTCTCGCTCATATCAACCTTGTATATTTGGTTTTAAGTTATATTTAGATATTTTACTATTAAAATGAAAGAATACATATTTCATCATCATCATCGTCCACAGCCTGACTTCACCCACTGCTGGGCTTAGGCCACTCTTTTCTTGTGCCAATCCCCACGCTACTCTACCAGCCTCATCCAGGTTTTGCCCGCGATGGCAACAATATCAATAAAGCTTTTTTACCAAAGCCAAAATATTACCATGATTATTATTTATCGATAGTTTGCTACAGGTAGTGAATATTTAACTAAGACTTCAAAACATTTCCTGGAAATAAATAACGAATATCCAAAAAACCGGCCAAGTGCGTGTCGGACTTCGAATATTTAGGGTTCCGTACTAAATCTGATTTATCAATATATTAGTATTTGTTAGTAAAATATACGTAATGATAACATAGATACAATGGGAAGTTAAAACATTCTTCGAAACAAAATTTTGTAAAAGAAACTGACTGATGGCTTCTCATTCCTTTGTTTTTAAATTTTTTTAAAAACAAAAATACAGTATTTTATCTACTTAACAAGTTCTAAACAACGACATCCCAATCGATAGGGTAGGTGTTGTTTACCTACTTATTTTTTTTAATTTTTTTTTTTCCTTAGTTGAAATAAAAAATTGACAATTTGTATGGCTTTGGGTCAACAAGATACATATTACACTGTGAAAATTTGAAGACTGTAGCTCCAACCGTTTGGCTGTAAAACCTGTGACAGTCGACGGACAGACGGACACGTGAGTGACAGCAAAAGGGCTCCATTTGGACACTGCTGATACGGAACCCTAAAAAGTATGAAAACCAATTCCACAAAAATTGGGATAAACTTTAATCGGAACCTGTGCTGCTTAGGTAGCTGATAATCTTCCCTTCAAGTGGTTTTAATCAACGTATGGCGGCATGAAATATTGATAAGATTTGAAATAGGTAGTCTAAGCCGACGTTTGCACGGACATAAAAATATCGCGACGGGATTTTATCGCGCACTGGATTTTTAACTCTCGGTGTTGAACCGTGCTTCGAGAATCCAACCTAACAACAATAGAGTGCATTCCAGCGCATCGAAAAAACACTGTTGGATTTTTAACTCTCGGCGCTTTGCAGAGTGTTGAAAATCCAGTGCGCGAAAAAATATCGCCGCGATATTTTTACGTCCGTGCGTACGTCGGGTAACTCACAGATGAACCCTCGTTGTTACTGATGACTAAATGACCAAGATTTGACAGGTTATGCTATTATTCTTGTGTTCTTTTGCAGGAAGTCCTACGACCCAATTGGCTAGGACTTAGTGGTGGAGCAAAATGTTGATGATTTGGCTTGGGATAAGATTTATTTTCTTTTCTAAAGCAAATTCTTGGTGACTAAATAAGTTAGTTATGGCCATTGATATAAAAACTACGCAGTAATTATATAAGACAATGGGTATGGCAGGTTATCCTATCATTACTGTACTGAGCGTTGTTTTGTAGATCAAAAAAAAAAAGTAGGACCTAGTGATGAGTAAAGTGCATTTAATTTGACGTGGGGTGGTGGGGTGGGGTATTGAGGGTAGCAAATACATTATTTCTTACTGATTAGAAGACTTTTTTTTGATATACAAATGTTACTTTAACTATTTGATACTTAACTGTATTTTTTTTCTCTGCAGTTATTCTGAAACCCACAGGATAGAGCTCTCCTGGAAGCTTTATAATCATTACTTGTTAAATACCTACAATTTTATTAAGTCAGGTAACGTTTGTATAATATATTGTTAAACTCATGCTGTCGATCGACCTCCTAGGGGCCGGGAATAATAGAAGTTTAATTGTGTCTCAAACATAACTGTTGAAGGTATAACTAATTCAAACAACCCAATCAAACTTCAATGTGAAATGATGCGCAAAACCCATTTAAAAATAATATTTTAAAAGAAAATATTGAAAACCTTTTCAACTCTTCTTTCTCTCTTTTTCCCCTTTTCAACACTAACTTTCGTAGCTGGAAATATTTTGCGAATTACATACAGATCGCCGACTTATAAGGTTGTAAGCAAAACAGTTTACACGAAAGTTCTGAAACTTTCACAAAAGATTTTTATCGACCCTCCTTTGTTAAACTTGGTTAAAGTTACAAAAGTTTTTAATGTTTTTACAAGTTTTCCAACTCTTTTTCTTATTGCTTAATATTCTTTTGTTTTCCGACTTTTATATTGTAGTGGTGAAAAATAGTAAAGCTTCTATTAGTGGTGGGGCCGTTGACCTACCTATATTAAAATGATGACAAAAATAAAAGAATGACATATACCTATATTTTTTTTGAATAACCTTTAAAATCAAACATTCATAAACCTTTTCACCATGTACATATTATTATATTAAACATGTTAGTTTATTTAATATGTACATACAAATAAATTTTTGCTGTTATTCGTGGATCTTTGACAGTCGTTACGGGTCGTCAGAAGCCCGAAAGTCTAACAACCAGTCTTACCAAGGGGTACCGTATTACCCAGTTACTGGGTTGTGGAGGTCAGATAGGCAGTCGCTCCATGTAAAATACTGGTATTCAGCTGCATCCGGTTAGACTGGAAGCCGACCCCAGCATAGTTGGGAGAAGGCTAGGCAGATTGATACAAATAAATGTTTACATGCAAAATCAACAATAGGCACTAATATTTCTTATGTTATCTTACACCAATCAGTGTTTTTTCATGAAACTAAAAATATGGTATTGAAGAATTTGTAACAGGTTCGTTTGTTGTTTGTTTTTTGTATTGTCTGTAAGGTCGGACAATAGTTCATATCTGTAGAAATGTGTCAATACTGCGTGCGAATATACAGGGTTAGTTTTGAATGACCAGCCAAATTTTCACAGGGCGTTCTACCCGTGAATATGAACAATTTTTGCTATGGGACCAAGTTTAAAATCACGAAAAAAAAAACAGCTGTTTCATACAAAAGTTCAATGGTACCTATTCGACCACAATGTATGAAACAGCTGATTTTTTTTCGTGATTTCAAAGTTGGTCCCATAGTGAAAGTTGTTCATAATCATGGGTAGAACACCCTGAGAAAATTTGGCTGCTCATTGAAAACTAACCCTGTATACGAGTCTCTCCATGTAGTGGAAGAAATCATGGGATTTTAGTCAGTAGGATTACGAAAAAACCCTCCGATCACCCCAGATAGACCCTCCGTCTGGGGTGATGGGAGAGTTATGAGGTTTTTTATATCCATGAGGATTTCTAGAAGAAATAAAAATGTGTGGGATGGTACTCTTGCCTTTAATAAACACCAAAGATAAATACATCATTATTATTATTAAGTACATCAAGTATCACTGTAACATAAGCAGGTAAACCTGTGAGGTTGTCGCATCAAAATTTATTATTATAATATTTCACAAAGACATTATTCAAGCAGGTGGTCATTGTCCTCTATCATATTGAATGTTTTACATTATACAACATGTATTAGAAAGTTGTGGTCTAACTTTACGGATCCCCATACATTTGGGTCGAGTAGATGTTTTGTATGGAACAGTTGATATTTTTCTGCGATTTCGATGTTGGTCCCATGGAGAAAGTTGTTTAGTTTGATGGTCTGTATCACACCCTTCAATTTGACTACATCTTTCTGACACAAGTTGTATAATATTATTTCACCTTCGACAACGACTTCGGTCCTTGTAGCTTGTGTGCGGGGTTTGTGGCTCAGTAATAACGGCCGCATGGGTCGATCGATCAGATTCAGCTACGCTTGCCGCGGTTGGTCCGTGGATGGGTGACCATCTTTACATACCCTCCGTGCCTCGGAAAGCACTAAGCCGTGAGTCCCGGCTGTCATTTGTTGATCTTTGACAATTGTTACGTGTCGTCAGAAGCCCGAAAGTGTTACCAAGGGGTATCGTGTTACCTAGTAACTGGGATGTGTAGGTCAGATAGGCAGTCGCTACATGTAAAATACTGGCATTCAGCTGTATCCGGATAAACTAGCCGACTCCAACATTGTTGGGAAAAGGCTAGGCAGATGATGACAACCATTTAGGTACACAACATATCATAATCTGCCTAGCATTTTCCCAACTATGTTGGGGTCGGCTTTCAGTCTAACCGGTTGCAGCTCAATACCTGTATTTTACATGGAGCGACGGCCTATCTAACCTCCACAACCCAGTTACTAGGAAATACGATACCCCTAGTAAGACTGGTTGGCAGACTTTCGGGCTTCTGACGACCCGTAACAACTGTCAAAGATCCACGAATGACTTCAATAGGTAGGTATATATCTTAGGTAGGTCTTATCTGCTTAGGTCAACAAACATTTACGACCAAATCTTCATGTTCGGAGCCATCGTTAAAAATGCATTTGTAAATAGGGCAGTCTGAATCAGGGTTCAACTTTGCTACTGAACCATCCCAGCCAAAACATTCTTCTTTAAGCTCCTAAAAAATACTAACTTTTAAAATCAAGTTGTTTATTATTAGGACGCCATGCCATGGCGGAGCAGGCCGCGTCCTAACCAATACCGATCGTCGCGCTCTTATTTATGAATACGACATACTCGCGCGAGAAGTCAAGTCGCGTTTGTATGTCAAAATTCATACAAACTCGTTCGACGATCGCTTTTCGTTAGGGTGCGGGAACAAGAGTTCGATTAGTTGTGCGAACAAGTCACTGAGAAACTAAATTGATTGTAAAAATAATAAAATGGTATCGTAAGGAGCCAAACAGAGGAAGAATTTAAAAATTTATCTTTTTAAATTTCTGCATGCTGTTACATTAAAATAAACCCATAATCCCATTATGTTTTTAATAGTGAATGTGTAGACAAAATTTGATTGAAATTGCTTTATTTAGTTTTTTCGATTTATAATCGAGTAAAGCAGTTTTTTCTCGTAAAAAATTGCAAATTTAAAAAAAAAAAAAGACATTGCGATTTTATTTTTGTATAGAGCCAAATTTTGTCAAACGTATTTTGAGCCTCATAATTTACTAAAAAATGTCTTAGTTTTTAGGACAAAAGTTGATTTTGCGTGCAGCTGAAATGCGTCAAAATCTATCTTCTTTAGGAACTATCTACTATAATAATGATAACATGATCCTTTCCCCTCCTTTTTTATATACCACGTACATAATATTATTTTTAATCTGTTAATTTATATGTGAAAATCGAATCTAAAAAAAAACTATAATAAACTATAGTTTGATTTTATATTAAATTTAATTTTTGTAAAATTTTGTGTTCTTGATCTCCGTCCTACCTCAACGGTTAGCGCCTGAGCCATTAAAACAATAGCTCCGATGATGAAGAGGGCCACAATCACTCTAGCGCACCCCATTTTCAAGTTTTGATAGTCTGAAAATCATAATAAATAATAAAATATTTTGTATTCTCGATCAGATGATTAATAAAACTTTCGTAATAACATATGCGGCTAAGATCTAAAATGTTCCGATTCTCTTCCAGAATGACAAATGACAAGTTTGATAATAAATGGCGATTTAAATATGCAAAACCTGAGCTAATATAAATTATTGTTCAATAACCCACTGTTGGCCATAGACTGTTGGTCTCATAGAACACATGAACAAAGTGTTTATATTATTATATCAGACTAAGAAAGTAGAACGGACTTGTGTAAAGTACAATCAGCACTATTCTAAATTTTAAAATAATTATCACGTAAAAAATTAGGTTAGATTAAAATTGGTTAGACTAATAAGTCTTGTAGGCTAGATTGTAATTAATTATTAAGAACCTGGTTCTTTTTAATAAAGGATAAAAAAAAACACAGTTGGCCATATAGGCCCAGCTTTCTGCTAACTAAGTGGTTCACAGAAGTAAAACCAAGGGCTAATTTCACCAATGAAACTGAACGCGATTGGCATACCTACACTCCTACCAACTTATCTGTGAAATGGCGAAAATTGTAACTACGGCCGTTATGTTAAAATGTCTTCGATTGTGCCGACGCATCGACGGTGGCGTCCTCTTTCAGTTCACAGATAAGTTGGTAGGACTGTAAGCCGTGTTCAAGACCAGTCAATGTCATCATTGCCGTTGTGATGAACACGAACACAAATTATTTGAAAGTAAATGTTCTATCTGAGTATGTCAGATAGTTTTACTATGATAGATTTATCGTGGATTACCACCAGCGACACTGCTACCGCCACTGTCTCTGCCTGAACAACGCATTAACTTCAGTATTCCAAAGATTAATTATAGGATAGGAGAAAATTTTCCAGAAACCCATTTAAAAATATCAAAAGGTGCTAATAATTCTAAATAACAACCTGGTCTTTCCAACTCAATTGCTACAAATAATATTTTTAGGGTTCCGTACGTCCGAATGTAAAAACAGAACCCTTATAGGATCACTCGTATGTGTGTCTGTCTGTCTTTCCGTCTGTCATAGCCAATTTGCTCCGAATCTAATGAACCAATTAAGTTGAAAATTATGAATTTCTGTGATCCAAACACGGACGTCTAACGTCGTGTAATAAATGAATTTTGAATAAGGGGGTCACTTTTGGGGGACAAGTTAAAAATTTAAAAAAAAAGTCTCACAAACAGTACGTTGAACGAAAGGACTTACTGTGAGCCTCGTAAATAAATTTAGGCTCTGTAGTTTCGGAGATAAGTGGGAGGGCCCTTATCTCCGAAACTAGAGCCTAAATTTTTGAAAAAAGTAAATAAAATAGTCATATGCTCATAGTTTACAGAAAAAAATATAAGAAATCTATAGTCTTAAAATAACATGATAAAACACACAATATTGTGCGTACAAACTTTTGTAGTTGGAACATATGGGAAAACATGTTTTTCAACTAAAATGTTAGGATAAATTCATCACAACTATGAAACCCTTCATTGTTCGTGGTCCGACTCGCACTTTGCCAGTTTTTATAGCATTTAAACAAAACAAAAAAATATATATATATTGACAAATAGACTTACCTGCGAGTAGTACCTACTTAAATCGTGGTTGCTACTACTGAAGCTAGTGTAGGTATGTGTGTGCCTTCCAATGTCACACTGCTTATATACCAGACCTGGGGCCGTATTATGAACAATTAATGCCATCATTTTTCCAGTGCTAGAGAGAGACGGAGCTATACATGACCAATATCACCATCCCTTTTTCGCAACGGAATCATGATGGCGTTAATACTTCATAATAAAGCCCTTTACCAAATTGACTTAGTACCGGTCGTTGTTTATTCCAAGGCTACCTATTATTATTTAAATCATCATCAATATCTTGCCCTTAATCTAATTATTCATATATTCATACAATATTATAATTATAATCAACAAGCTGCGCCCGCGGTTTCACCCGCGTAGATCGAGATAAAAAGTAGCCTATGTGTTAATCCAGGCTGTCAGCTACCTCCATAACAAATTTTATTAAAATTGGTCCAGCCGTTTGAGCGTGAAGAAGCAACAAACATACAAACACACACACACACACACACACTCAAGAACATTCGCCTATATAATATTAGTGTGATTAACCAGCCATTATCCACAACACACAGCTCATTGCGGGTTGGCAGATATTATATTTATGTTTTCCAAGTTTTGGTTCTGTTGGTTTTCTATAGTGATTGCCTTTGTGATCTACAACGGCACATGCAAACTACGCATCAAGAGAAATCATCAAATGACTTCTCCCGCTCTGGGCGGAGCGGGAGGGCGTGTCAGACTTTTACTGACTAAAACCCACCCATGTTCCTTCAATTGCCCGTGCCAGGGCCACGGTATCTCTTTCGACCTACCCGCGACCCCGGCGGCATATTTGTATGCCTAACGGCAAAACATAGAGAACCTATATGTAAAATTTTATATGTTAAATTGGGCCGATGCCGCCGGGGTCGCGGGTAGTTCGAAAGAGATACCGTGGCCCTGGCACGGGCAGCTGAAGGAACATGGGTGGGTTTTAGTCAGTAAAAGTCTGACACGCCCTCCCGCCTCTGCCCAGAGCGGGAGAAGTCATTTGATGATTTCCCATCCACAAAAAAAAAAAAAAAAAAAAAAAAGGGCCACGGTATCTCTTTCGATCTACCCGCGACCCCGACGGCATCGGCTCTATTGGACCCCGTCACGGCTGACATCTCTTTGAGGCGCGCGTGGAATACAACGCGCCGTCGACCCGGGCCTGGTCCTTACCGGATGGCGAGCTGCCCATTACTCGTCGTCCGCAAGCCCGCGCCTACGGTGGCCGGGAATCGGCGATAGATTCCCGCCGCCCAGGGCGTCTCCTGCGGCGGCTAGGGGCGCGAGGGCGCGGCTGTTGCCTCTCCCTCACGCGTTCCGCCTCCTCCTTCGCGAGCATTACTGCTTCGCAGAAGGAGGTGACGGCCTCCCATGCATTTTCGCTCCGCACCATGGCCTGGACCAGGTTTGGACGCGAGAGATCGCCGCCGCCGATCGCCTCCGTGAGAACACAGCGGTGCTCCGCCCAAACCGGGCAGACTTCCACTGTATACTCCACCGTGTCCTCCGGGCGATCCACACAATGGTGACACCCGGGCGTTTCCTCCCGCCTTATCCGAAACAGGAACCTCACGTAACAACCGTGTCCGGTGAGGACCTGCGTCAGGCGGAAGGTGAGGACGCCGTGGCGCCTCTCCAACCACTCCTCAAAGAGGGGACTTATCGCCGCAATTGTGGCGTGCCCAGCGCTGGGTTGCGACAATCGCACTCTCCACGTCGCCATGAGATCCCGCCGGAGCTCTGTCCGCTGTACCGTGATTTCTCGCGGCGGCGGAGTTACGCCCCGGCGCGGCGTTTCGCCTCCTCGCGCCAATCCCAAACGTGCGCGAGGCGAATCAAGAACCTGACGTCAAACAAATCCTGCATCACACAAGCAAAAGACATCGGCGCGACCCGCTCGCCTAGTATATACCTACATACAAGTTGTAATTTAAATAACACACAACGTCTTATGGGGTCATTGTACTCATTGTTATGAACAACTTTTCCTATGGAACCAAACCTGAAATAGCGAAAAAAAAATCAGCTGATCCCTACATTTATATTAGCATAACTAATCAAAATGTAGGGAACATGTGATTTTTTTTCGCGATTTCAGGTTTTGTCCCATAGTGAAAGTTGTTCATAATGATGAATACAAGACCCCTTAAGAGGTTGTGCGTTATTTAAGTTACACCTTGTATACAACGTTCTGACCTCAACCGTCGGTCGGACAGTACCTAACACCCAAGGTATACAAAAGGGAGGCTGAAAAACATTCCACATTGTTCCTCATGCCTCTACCTTCAAACGTTTTTAGAGCAGCCGCACTAGCCGATCTTCAACGTCACGCAACGCTTGCTGAGATCTGTCCGTAGATGGGTGACCATCCATTACAAATCGAGATCCCTCCGACCCTCGGAAAGCATGTTAACCCGTTGGTCCCGGCTGTAATTTGGAGATCTTTGAAAGTCACTCCGTGTAAAATACTAATATTGAACTTATATTTACCAGCAATATAATTACTTTAGATGACATAGACGAACAAAAAAAAGTCGCACAGATTCTCGCTAACAAAAAACTGTGTCACTCAGAGTCGGCCAGCTCGCTGTACGTACAGGCCCGGCACGCACACATTCACATATTAGTCGGCCATTATGCGCGCAAACGTCAACGCTCACACCTATATATTTACACATAAACGGGACTCGGTTTTGTCTTAGGGTTAGTTCAAATAGAACGGGAAAATTCTCGCGCCACGCCGCGCAGGCTTGAGCCTTGTCTGGCCGCAATTGAGAAAAAGAGAGAGCGATCGAGTCGCGAGCATGGGCGAGCCGACTGTGTCTTTTATACTTTAGGCTATGGAAATACGGTGCAGTACATAAATTGTTCGGACACTTTTCCGTTCTGTCTGTACTGATCCTTAGCGGGAGTTCCATCAAATCAGTCCGACTTTTATTGTTCGTCCATGGCAGATGATGATAAATGTAATAAATAAAAACGAATAAAATGACATTCATAAAAAAACTTAACAGCTTCTGAAGTCGGTGCCAAGCTAAGTTGCATTGAAGAATGGAAGACACCGACTTCAGAAGCTAATTTTATTCGTTTTAGGTTTTAAAGTCGGTTTTTACTTTTTTAAAAGTAAATTTATTTTTCTATTTTTAGTTGAATATACAATCACATGAGCCCAAGACGAACGAAAAGAAGAATCATCACAAAATCCGCTTAGAAATACCGGTGATACAGTACATTTATGCATATAACTTCGGACATAAGAATAATTACTTAGTGTATTATATTCTAAAACCTTCCTGAAAGTATGTAGATCATGAAAGTGAAAGAATCATCACAATTGGTTCATACGTCTTTGAGAAAATCGCGGACATACAAACATACATACATAAATACATACGGGTCGAATACAGTACCTCCTTATTTGAAGTCTGTTAAAAATGGAGTTTGATCCCACGACCTCCAACTGGAAACTCTTGATCGTTGCCATTGGACCACCGCTGCTCCCACTGCACAACACATGAGCACTCATTATTAATTAGTAGGTATTATTTTTATCATGTTGCCACACTGGAAATATCTACTGTACCTTGGCCTCGTTCACATACACAAACAGCCAGACCAGGAACTACCTGGCCTAATATAAATTAAAATATCTATGTTGGTAGTTAATAAATAAAATAAAAATATAAAACGTTAATGTCCCATTTCAATCCTACTATAAATGTAAAAGTTTGTATGTTTGGATGTTTGTTACTCAATCACGCAAAAATGGCTGAACGGATTTGGATGAAATTTGGCACATAGATAGTTTACAACCTGGATTAACACATAGAATACTTTTTATCCTGGTAGTACGTTCCCTTGCGATAATTCCCGACATCCACGCGGGCGAAGCCGCGTGTAAAAGCTACTCATTTATAAATATTATCATCATCATCTTCATCTACTCAGTATTAATAATATTGAATTTAAATGAATATATCAATAAAATTTAAATAATAATTAACAGGTAAGTACCTACCAACTTACCTATTATTTATTTTAAAACTCGTTACAAAATAGTTCTTTGATGTGCGAGGCGTCTCCGGCAAGATTTGAAGATCGATCAGGGCAATACCTATAAACTGATTGGTCAAAAATGACAAATAGTTGTCACGTTTTCACTTCAAATGCTGTCTATAGCCGCATTTACACATTCACGCGAGAGACGAGGCGAGTGGCGAGTCGAGGCACGAGCACAAATATATAAACAGTGGTTCGTGAACGTGTAAACGGTCACTCGTATAGCCTAAAGTCACACGAATATATATCGCCAAACAGTTCGTCGAATGGCGAAGCAAATCACGAGCACGAATGTGTAAATGCGGTACATTATAGCAGCAAACTTGAAAATATGTCAAATTGTCAGATTGTCCCTGTCCCCGCCGACTGTTGGCTGTTTTTTAAATTTCTATGATAGGCTCTAATTCGGAGCCCCCGTGATAGTATGTATACCTAACGTCAAATAAATTTTAAATAAAAGGTCATTGCACACATTTATTCAAATACGTAATTCCGAAAACAGAAATAATGACATAAACTTATCCCGAAACAACCTTTATCGTGATCCTTGACTTTTTTTCTTGTAATAAAATACGATACATAATGTATTGTCGGGGTACCTACGCCAGAGAAATTAAGGAAAGAGCAATGAACTTTATTTCAGATTTAAGTGGCGGCCACCATAGTTAGTTTGGGAACACACTCTGATGTTAATGTATTCGCATTTTATAAGTACCTAAAGTAAAAATAAGAAACAAACATAATTTTAAAACTCGTTCCGCCCACGTTGACATATATTACTAACTCATTATTATTAGTCAATTAGTTTTAAAATCGGAATAAAATATTATTATGTACATTTTCTTATTCCACCCTAATTTATTCAAAGGTAAGTTTCAAACTTAGTTTTTGATTAAACTTAGCTAATTTTATTATTGTTGCGTCTAAATAGTGACAGCCCAGTTATACTAGAACCTT
Source organism: Cosmia pyralina (assembly GCA_946251885.1). NCBI lineage: Eukaryota > Metazoa > Arthropoda > Insecta > Lepidoptera > Noctuidae > Cosmia > Cosmia pyralina. The sequence continues at coordinate 24,771,133 of OX276346.1, forward strand.
CTAAACATACAGTAACGACCCCTTGTCAAAATTGAACCTAAACTGTCATTACATTTTGTAAGCAGTAGCTAAATACTCGTATCTACCCAACCTATTCAAAAGTTCATCATTCTGAACCAATTCCTTACACCCACCTACCTATCCTACCTCAATTCTATTCTATTCTACCTGTAGCAACATGGACAGTCCTTCCTTTAGAATTCCTCAGTTCCTAATGAACAAGAGACCCGCAGTACAAGATGTCTATTTAGGTACGTCACTCGTAAAACGAATGGATATTGAAATACAACGTATCCACGTCGATATGTCGTGAGCGACGTGTCAAGTTGCGTTAATGATGAACCGAACCATAGAATAAGAATATAAAGAAGTGAACCTCCGGCGGGGTAATTACCTAAATACTCCTTCAAACATCCGCGACACGCGACGCGAATAGCGCGCGATACAAAGGCACCACTCGTCGCGCGACACGCGGTGCCTTTGAGTCGCGTAAAATGGAATACTACTGAACACACATAAAATGGTCTAGTTGTCAGACTTTCGGGCTTCTGACAACCCGTAACGACTGTCAAAGATCCACGAATGACAGCCGGGAGCAACGGCTTAACGTGCTTTACGAGGCACAGAGGAGTCTCGGCATGTAAAGATGACCATGCACCCATCCACTGACCGACTACCACAAACAACGGGGCACTTGAAAGGGGTATCGCATTTCTCACCTCTCTCGCTCACACAGTACAAAATTTTAAAGAATGTTAGATAAGTAACATAATAGAAATGTGTTTTTAAAATTAGGTAAATTAAGATTATTGACTAGTTCGCTAATTGATTACATTTTTCAAAAAAGCATATTTTCATTTAACAATCTTAAAAATTTGAGCGACAGAGATGACAAAATGCGACAGCCTTCTAAATATCGTGATGTCCAGCGTGTGCTGCTGTTTGTTGTTTCTTTTTTTTTTTACTTGATTACTTTCCCACACAAGACAGTTAGGTACGTACCTTCTGTCATTGAAAGTTTTAATGATTTCATAATTACTTTTAGATCTAAGAGAATGACATCGTAAATTATTATCAACAAGAGAAATTCTATAATGTGGGAACTGCATGGAAAAAAACGTGGAATCTATTAGCATCGTGTCTTCCCGCGCGAGTTCATAACGACATAGCCGATGGGACGGCAATCCGACACGACCGGAGAGAGATCAGGCGCAGGTCTAACGGCTTAACGTGCTTTCCAAGGCACTGGGGTATCACACGGCCAACTTCTAAAATCCGGGCTATTACGAGTACTAAGAAATTCCTTAAAAAACCCAATAACACTTTGCCCGACCCGGGAATCGAACCTAGGACCCTACGCTCAGCAGTCGCGCTTACGACCACGAGACCAAATGGGGCACTGACAATTACACACAGTCCAAATCCACCTCCATTCAATTCACACAAATTAATTTCCTTTCCATTTACAGGCATCTTTTGATCAACCGTTACTGATGCGTCGATCTACTAATAACTGATCGATAGTCATTGCAACCGGTACAGTAACGCTGGTCATGGGATTGTCGCCATAGAAAGCAAGCTCTGTTGTAATCCTCTTTACCATATGGGTGATGGCTTGGTATTTGTACCATATGGAGTGTTTGGTATTCGTGTGAAGACTTAATGAGTGATGAAATATATGCAGATTATAATTTCGATAAAGTATTTATATATTTGTATGCACGGACTTGTTTGAAATTTTAGAGTTCCGTACCTCAAAAGGAAAAAACGGAACCCTTAAAGAATCACTTCGTTGTCCGTCTGTCTGTCTGTCAGTCTGTCAAGACCCTTTTTCTCAGGAACCCGTGGAGGTATCTAATTGAAATTACTATCAAATACATCAAATACGTAAGTCTCTTGGAGTCCTAAAAAACTCAAGCTTCTAAGTCAACGCAATAAAAACATACGGCCATTTATGCGACATATTTTGATACCTACTCACAATTAAATCAAAACCTATAGGGTACTTCCCGTTGTCCTAGAATCATGAAATTTGGCAAGAAGCAAGGTCTTACAGCACAAGTAAAGGAAAAAGTCGGTAAATTTTTAGTTTGTAATTTTATCACATAAAAGTTTTTTTTTTTTGGTAATTACAATGTTATGTTTGTTTTTGGGATAAATTCTTTTCAACTACGGAACTCTTTATTGAGCGTGAAAAACCCGCCAAGTGCGTGTCGGAGACGCACTTGGCCGGTTTTTTTGTGTATGTATATACCGCCACTAACTACCTACAGTATTGTCTCTCCTTCTCCCCTTAATCCATCCAAAGGTTGTCTGTAAAAGATCGCTTTTAGCGATAAGACCCATTGTGTCACCCTATGTAAAATTTCAACATTTATATCTGTAACTTTTATGGTCTGCATAATAAAGAGTATTATATCTATCTATCTATTTAGCGATAGAATTTGTAGATTGCCTCTATGGTCTAGTGGTTGCAAGCTTGATTACTTAGTGTTGTGGCCGGGGTTTGGTCCCGGGTCGAGCGAAATGATTTTGCTCCGGTTAAGGGCAATGGTGTTGCCGTTATAGGAACATGGGTCATTAACCTTTCGTATGCCCTAATTACAGAAACAATTAAAAAATCATTGTGTCTCGCGTGCATCTACGTCCATACGAAGGGCATACGCCACAATGTTCGTACAGTCCGTATACAAGTTGTATCTCAAATAACACACAACCTCATAAGAGGTCATTGTACTCATCATTATGAACAACTTTTATTGAGGCACCAAACCTGAAATCGCCAAAAAGAACAGCTGTTCCCTACATTTTAACGAGTTTTAATAACATTAGGGAACAGCTGATTTTTTTTCGCGATTTTTGGTCCCACAGTAAAAGATTTTTATAATGATAAGTACAATGACCCCTTAAGAGGTTGTGCGTTATTTAAGTTACACCTTATATATTATTATCTATTGTTCACATTTCTATCTCCTACATGTTATTTTATGCAGGACTTACAAGGACTCTTCATAAATCGTATTAAGACTACTGTCTTGTAATTCAGTTCATAGAGTTTATATGTTCATAACATGTTAGTCAAGCTTACTGTGAAAACTTTTTATAAGTTTAGGTGAAGTACATAATGTCAATTCATTTATGACAATGTTATAGAAGATTGGTGTCAATTATAGGGTTATTTTTACGATGTCAACAACGTGGGTAGTTGGATATTCATTTTCCTATATAATTGTTGTCAGGCTTTGTTAAACATAGAAATAGATTATTCGAGGGCCTGATGTGATAAACTAGTTTTTGCCAGCGGCTTCGCCCGCGTTTATGTCAGAAAATATCCCACAGGGACGTACTACCGGGAATTCCTTCCTTATTCCTTGTCTACATTATATAGGGAACATCTATGCAATATTTCAGCTTTCTAGGTTCAATGGTTTGGGCTGGGCGTTGATGAGTCAGTCAATCAGACAGTCAGGACTTCTCTTTTTATTTATATAGATGGCTAGATTTTTGTATTCGTATACAAACACACACATGAAAATGAGAGTTTTTGAACAGACACACATTTATACGACCTTACAACTGTTTTTAAAGTACCTAGGTACCTATTTCAAAATACTGGATTTTACATTAATTTGTGACAACATCAATCATCATTCAAACTGTCACATTATATTATCATTGAGATTGTATCTTTATTACAGCTCCCGCATTAGATCATAATTTTCCACTACTCTTGACCCGTTTTGTGGCTGCAGCCGCTTCAGCCGCTTCAGCGCTGAATGTAACAAATGAGTCCTTAAAGCGCTTTCATAAGTTTACAAAGGGATATCGTTTGTTTGTGACGTAAACGCTAGTACAAGAGTTAAAACAGTCACTTGAACTGATGAACGGAACCATTCTGTTACCGAACTTGTAGAGAACAGGGAAACGAAGTTATTGTTACACGAAAGGACTATAAGTTTAAGGGAATAAGGTTGTAATTTGTATGGACTAAGCAGACTGTTAGAAAAATTGAATGAAAATATTGGGAGTGATTGACGAAATGCTAGAGACGAATGTTTTGATTGATGTTTGTTTTTTCGGGTTACGCCGCCGCCGCCGCCTCGCAAATTGAATGTCGTTTTGTTTTTTTTTTGGCAATTGGTGGGACGATTCGCCTCTTTGGGATGACGTTTAGCAGATTTATGAATGAATTAGCGCTGGAGGTATTTAAATATATAAATGGTAATTTGGCGTGGTTGCGGTTTCGATTTTGTAATCTGTACTTTTTATTGCCAAAAAATAGATATAAGGGTAGCTCAGAAGGTTAAAATCAGTAGTGTAGGTAGTAAAAATGTTTAATGTCCTTAACTGTTTAAGATCGCACATTGCAGTAGATTTCCAGGCAAAAGGTACCTACGATGTCAGATAAAATAATAAATCAAAATAACTAGGCAGACCGAGAAAAGAGTATTAATTAGATACCCATCATCCATGAATATTATACCCATACCCATCATTAATTAATTTATATTTTCTTTTTACTTTATTAAAATGGAACTAACTAAGGTCAACGTTCTTCATGATGATTAAATTTCTATGCATAACAATAACTATAGAAATAGGTAGAGATAAACCATTCTAAAAATGAACGCCCCTCCACAGCGGTCACGCTCACATGCAAAGAAGTGATAGACGCAATACACATAATTTGTCTTTGTCATTGGTTGCTCAATCACCGGCGAGTACGGTCAACAACTAAACTAAAAAAATACCTTACAGACTAACATACATAAAAATATACTGAATAACACAGATTTTTTTTATGCAATCAGTATCAGTAAGTACGTTCACACGAACGTAAAAATATCACGGCGGAATTTTATCGCGCACTGGATTTTCAACTCTTGTTGTTAAACCGAGCATTGAAAATCGTACTTAACAACAACAGAGTGCATTCTAGCGCGTCGAAAAAACACTGTTGGATTTTTAACTCTCGGTGTTAAGCAGAGCGTTGAAAATTCAGTGTGCGAAACAAAATCGCCGCGATATTTTTACGTCCGTGCGAACGTCGACTAACTACCCGACTTGCCCAAACGTTAAACAGCCGGATTTGTCGGCCAACTAGTGTTTAAATGCCACGAAAGCGCGACAGAACGAGTGTTTCGTTCTATACAAAGCGCATGCTCCCCGCCGTACAATGTTGTTACTCGCACGATTAGTTGACCTCTAAGTGCAGCGACGAGTCCATGTTGACAGTCCTAAAATCGCCGCACGCACGCAAGTAGTGTTGCAATAAGTATTTCCTCTCACACATTGAAATAATCACGTTCTGTGGAGGGGCGTTCACTTTTAGAATGGTTCATCTCTATCTATTTATTTATTCACCGATCAATCTCATAACCAAAGGACCAATAACCTCTAACTCACATTCAAACTTATAGATAAGCTATAAAACCTCTTTACCATAGTTTATAGCTTTTGTTTTCACATAAAATGCATTCATTTTACGACCACTACCACCCGTTCGTGACCACAAACCTCGGGTGTATAGAGATGTCAAGTTTTTGTACCTTTCATGCTAATTAACAACGATATTTAACACCAAGACTCAGGCGAAACTAAGGTGCTTAATACGAGTGTTTTATGCACTTAAAATTCGTGTCTGAAGATTGTAAATGTAGTAGAAAATAACGAAGTTTTTGTAATTGGTTTAATCCTAATTGCACGCGACGGTTTGATGGTATTTTTTTTAAATTGACTTTACTTAGTAGGTAATTAAGCTATTATAGAAATACGGTTTTTAAATTGGATACGTATGTCCAAGTTGTTTGACAGAATTGAACAGACTACAGACGTTTCAATTTCACACTCAATTTGCGTATCGGAAAATTGGGAATCTGTACATCAATGTGTTTGTTCTGAAATTTAAAATGTATTTTTATTTTCGTCACTGCTTCTTTCAATAATTTATTTTTGGTGGAGGCTTTTTTGCACTTCCTGGTCCATTTTATCTTTAAAACGCAACGCCTCTCAGTCTATAAGTACGTCCGACTGAGTGCTTCCAGAGGGCCTAGAATTAATTGTGAATGTGAGTACCATGCAGGCTAGATTGAATACATAACTTTACGAGTATAATGCCCGTTTTCACCAACCTTAAGTGACACTTAAATGAATCGCTAAATAAAAGTTGACTGTTGGATTTTCAACGCTAGGCTTAACAGCACCGAGAGTTGAAAACCCAACAGGGCAATAATATTTAGGGATTCATTGAAGTGTCACTTAGGATTGGTGAAAACAGGCATTACTGTCTCGCGGTTTTGAGTATATACGCAAATGTCGGTAGCGTCGTGTGACTGGTCGTTGAGCTCCCTAAAATGGGGTTGAACTACACGATGACTGATACATGCATGCCGACTATTGGGACAGGTCAACTCAAAGCTGCAAAAGCTCTTTCTTCAAAAAGCCCTTCCAGACATGGCCCTGCATTGTTAGACTCACATAAAATCCTAATAATATAATGTTTGGACTATAAAAGAGACCATGACCTCTGGGTTTATTTCGACATTTCTTCTCAGAGACCAGTCAGCTAGAAAATGCCGGCGCCATCTAATTTTAAAATATTGACATCAGAAATTAAAACTTTATTCATTATATTTCTAGATAAAGTAACATTTTAACTGCAATAACCATGCAAAAATAGTTAAAAAATTATGGAACTGGCAAGCATAATTAAGTTATCGAAAAGCTTTTGTCAATCCTGTTGAAAGCGTTGTAGAAATATACTAAACGCTTTGAAAGCGATTACCACTGGTCTAGGCTCTCAGAACTATTTACCTTTATTTTATTTTATTTATTTTTTCTAAAGTTTTTACTAAGAGTTTTACTTGGATAATTGCTTTAAATGTTTAAGTTGACTTTGAATGATATTATTTTTGATGTGAGTTGTATTGTTAATTTTTAAATTGTAATTGTATGTGTATTTGTGTTTTTATTATTTTATTTTTATTATGTAGAATTATTTCAAACACAATGTAAATTGTTATTGAATAAATTGAATTGAATTGAACTACTCCTATGGTTGAAGTAATTTCTGGAAGTCATAATTGCTTTGTTAAAACAAACTATGTTTTGTGATTTTCAACATTTCGAAATTATATAATTGAAACATATCATTTGGAACAGACGTTTTATTCTCAATACTAAAATTTGAGCCAAATTGAACAGTGTAGACGAAAAACTGACTACAATTCGGTCCCTTTATGTGCTAATAACCATTGATAACTGTGCCAATTGGCACATAACGCATCTTAAAGGTACCAATTGGCATCACAGTCGTGGGAAATATGAACTGCTATACAGTTTTTGAATGTCAATTTAAAGGATTGATCCTTTTTAAGGTGATAGCTAAAAAGTGAACTGGGCCAGAATAAGAAAGGGAAAGAGTCAAATACTTCCACATGCGAAAAAAGAGAGCGCAAAAATAAAAGCGCCAAATCAAATAAAAATTGTTTTTAAAATAAATTAAGTTATCTATCAAAAATATTTTCTGCCATAGTTTTCAATTGTCTAATACGCATATTTGGAATATAATTTTGCAATGAAATTACATAGGATTTTAGAATTACAGAAAAAAACATAAAAAAGAATAGAAAAAATAAAAAAAACATAGAACTGAATTCTATCGAGGAAATTTAACCCAATTGTGTTTTCCTTCAATCAGAACATTAATCAAATATTCAATTAACATTATATCCAAATTATATCCAAAAATTAAATCCATACATGCTGCAAAATAGTGAAATAAATCTTACGAAAAATCCCCCAATTTATTTTGGTATCGCCTTAAGAGATTTTATGGGGATGTATGAAGGTAAATGAAGCAAAACGAGTATGTAAGGATCGAATAAGGTGGCGCTCTATAGGTTCTGCCTACCCATGTAGGAACAAGGCGAGTGAGTTCATGTATACAGGTTGTATCAGAAAGGTGTGGTCAAACTTAAGGGTGTGGTACAGACCATCAAACTGAACAACTTTCTCCATGGGACTAACATCGTAATCGAGAAAAAAATATCAGAGCTGTCCCTTACAAAACTTCAATTTCTACTCGACCCAAATGTAAGGGACATTTGGGTCGAGTAGAAATTGGCTGTGACAGATGGACAGACAGACGTCTGTCCATCTGTCACAGCCAATTTGCTCCGAATCTAATGGACCTATTAAGTTGAAATTTGGTACACATATGAATTTCTGTGATCCAAACACAGACGGGTAAAGTAAATAAATGAATTTTGAATATAGAGGTCACTTTTGGGGGGCAAATAAGAAAATTTATAAAAAAAAGTTTTGCAAACTACACCATGTGGCATGTCAAATGAAAGGGTGAGTGCTATGAGGGTCTCAAATATACTTTTTTATAATTTTAAAATAGATTGTTTTAAAGTTATTTAAGAAAATAGACGAAAATTGACCATTCTTCCCTTATCTCCGAAACTACTGAGCCTAACATTTTGAAAAAAATGCAGAAAATAGATCTTTACCTATAGATTACAGGAAAACCTATAAGAAGTTTGTGGTCTTAAAATAACATGGTTGTGAGTACAAACTTACATCTATAGTTGGAATGTATGGGAGAACATGTTTTTCAACTACAATGTTAAGTTTTCATCCCAACTACGGAACCCTTCATTGTGCGTGGTCCGACATGCACTTGGCTGGTTTTTTTTTTTCCCACTAATTAGAGAAACTTGGTCAATTCTAAAAAGAAACTCAACTTCATAGAAATAGTAGTCTTAAAGAAGCCAAATCAATTAAGTAATTGCCATTTGTTGAGAAAACCAGGGAAAAATAAAGACATTAAGCCTTTTCTGTGTAAATTCTGATTCCACAAATTAATTAAGTACTAGTTAGCACACAAATGATTGGATTAAAATCTAAGCCAATTAGTTATTCCTACCTGTTTGTTCAAAACACAATTTTAGTATAGGGATGATGCCTGGGTAAAAAAAAAGATTTTTTTTTTAGTCTGTCGGTCAGATGATAAAAAATATTAGACACGTATTTTTTGCTTTATCAATTTTATCCAGGTAGTAAAAAAATACTTAGATAACATGCATTAAAGATGGGGAGTGGGGGCTTGATACGTCACTTCTACGTATAAAATCTAGCTAGGTGTGACGTCATGCCATATTTTAACTCAATGTTTTGCCGTACTCTTTAGATTACGTAAAAAAAATAAAAATACGTGTTCAATATTATTTAATAATCTTTATAACGGAGAATTTTTTTTTTTTGTCATAATCCCTATTATGACTTTGATTCGACGAAAAGCACAAGCCTTGTTTCTGAGGCCGCTAGCTAGTAAACTATCAATAGCTATTGCTTCGAGAAAGTTAAAATACTATTTACATAAACTAGCCACCTGCCCTTGCTTCGCACAGTTTTTCTCTCTCATTTTAATCGCGTACATCATTACTGAAGGTCGAGTCCCTGAAAGGATACACATGGTCCTGTATTAAAACGGGGCACCGAGCTTTTTATACACACAAACACGTTTTTATAAGCGTTGTTTGAATTAGTAAACAATTAAATTAAAATCTAGGGAAATATATTAGTATTATTGGGGATATATACTAGACAGTATACACGATGGAAACACGATTTAATAAAGTTGACTCTATAGAATAAATTGACAAAGTTACCTCTTGTCGAGTAATTTTTTCCTCTATTTCTCTACTTTTTTATATAAATAAGTAATTTTTTATTATGATTCATTTACTAAAATAAAGTTCGTAGATGACTGGAGCGCGAAAAAGTGAAAAAGTGTGGTTATTTTCTTTACTCTTTACACTTAAAGAAAAAGACAGAGACAAAGGAAAAAGCTCTGTGCAGTAGTTATTAATTAAGTTATTAAGTAGTTATTCCGGAATACTCCAAATGATGATGAAAACCGCATCAAAATCCATTGCGTACTTCAAAAGAACATTGCGGTCACACAGACGGACACAAAAGGCGACTTTGTTTTAACTATTAATCAATTTGCAAAAGAGAACCTACATCATCATCATTTGCCTAGACTTTTTCCTAACTATATTATGTTGGTGTCAGCTTCCAGTTTCATCGGATGCAGCTGAATACCGTTATTTTGATATGGAGCGACTGCCTATCTGACCTCCACAACTCAGTTACTGAGTAATACGATACCCCTTGGTAAGAATAACTGTCAGACTTTCAGGCTTCTGATGACCTTGCATTGCAAAAGAGTACATGTATTTAGAAAGTCAATAATATGTCAAGATCAACATAAGAAACACAGAAACTATCACGTAGATAAACTCCGATTAAAAAATAAATATTTATTCCTTAATTTTCCGTAATTTCACCTACCACTGTTAGTCTCTGCATCACCCAAAGGTAGACTAGTAGAAAATGCCTGTGGCATTAAGTCCGCCTCTGTACATCTGTGCTTGAAATATTAAATATATACCGCATGTCGAATGAGTCATGGGCTAAATCTACCACAATGTGGGTTCCAGAAAACGTATGGTAACATCGTGGCAGACCCAGGAGAAATTGGCGGGACGAGCTTGGTGCCTACAGACACGATCGATCCACACTAACCCAAGATAGGGAAGACTGGAAAAAAGAAAGGGAGGTCTATAACCTACAGTGGGCCAACAATAGGCTAAAAATAATAACCATATAGCTACTTCAAAAACCAATCATTAATTCTACAACAAACCCTGATCTCACCATAACAACAGAAGACATAAACATACTTCACAAACTATTCCTCAACTCGCTCGAACATGAAACATTACCCATTAAATTTCTAGCTGTAATACTCTTCACAAAGACGCGGAACCAACTCTTATAATATAATATTCCATTATTCTAAAGATGTTTTACTAAACAATAACCGTTGGAAAATTATCTGTAAGGAGTTCCTTAAATGAGGCTAGGTGGGTGTGAGGTGGGACCTCAGGTCTTCGATAAAATGGGTAGTAGTCTTTGTGAATTATTATGTACTTAGTGTGTACTAGGCTAGGTTCCGTAATGGAATGGTTTAATATATTTATGGTCAAACTTCAGAATCAGGTAGTTGGAAACCATTGGAATGGTTTTGTAATAAATGTGCTTGCTTATTTATGCTTGATTATAAACAGACTTAGATGGAAGGAAAACCTGGTTGTGAATGAATGAACGAATATTTTTTATGAAGTAATATAACGACATACACGAAGCGTTACGCAGAGGTGAAGTGTCACAGAAATAACATACAGTAAACAAATTTGGTGATCAATGCTCATTTTTTCTCTTGTGGGAAAGCCTTTACCCAATACTGGAATATTACAATGACTATATTGTAGCTGCTTTCAAAGCTTACTGTCAGTCCTTCTACACGTGCACCATGTGGGTCAGCTTCACTCAGCGGGCATACAGCGACCTACGCGTACAATATAATAATGCACTGAGGGTACTGCTGCAACTGCCATGGCGTTGTGCACTACAAAGCCATGGCAGCCGCAGCAGTACCTAAATTTAGCGATTTCATGAAATCATGAGGTTTGAGGTCAATTCTAACTTATGGAGTTGTATTGCTGATTCTAATGATTATAATTCTGTAAAGCCATATTAGCTACGGCCGCGTATCATATTTTTATCAACATACAATCTGTTACTGACCTGCAAATTGCAAAAAACAAGAAAATTTGAATTTCGCGGGCTGCCTTAGCGCATCCTCCTTAAGTAAAATTGTTATTGCTATGGACTCTGAAATAAAAGTATTGTATTGTATTATTGTAACTAACATGTTGTAAGTATTTAATAGTTCTAAATAAAATGTAAATCTAGATAGAATCAAACTGGTTTTCTAATTTAATGTATAATTTACTAGCAATTCCCGCGCGGCTTCATTCGCGTGGATGTCGGAAAATATCCCACGGAAACAAAAATCCTTCCTTATTCCCTGTCTACATTATAAAGGGAACCTCTGTGCAAAATTGCAGCTTTCTACGTCCAATGGTTTGGGCTGGGCGTTGATGAGTCAGTCAGTCAGTCAGGACTTTTCTTTTTAACCGACTTCAAAAACGAGGAGGTTCTCAATTCGTCGGAACCTTTTTTTTTTTTTTTTTTATGTATGTTCCCCGATTACTCGAAGATGGCTGGACCGATTTGGATTTTTTTTGTTTTATTCGAGAGGGTACATCACAGGTGGTCCCATATAAAACTGATTAACTTTGCTTCTGTAGTTTTTGAGTTAGCTTCAATAATACGTATTTTTTCCCCACTTTTATATGGATGATGTTCTAGTTTGTTTTGGCAGGTAGTGGTATTAGAATTTGTGTTTGGGGTAGGTACTCAACTAAAAAGTGAAAAATAAAAACTTTTTTACAAAAAAATACAACCGACTTCCAAAAACAACACTACAAAGTGAAAAATAACTTTAATTTCGGAAGTCGGTGGCAAAAAACGAAAATACATTTAACTAGACACCGACTTCCGAAATTAAAGTTATTTTTCACTTTGTAGTGTTGTTTTTGGAAGTCGGTTGTATTTTTTTGTAAAAAAGTTTTTTATATATTAAAGAAGATTATTTTTATGACATTGGTTTTACATTCTGTGATTACTATAACTTTACTTGTTAAAAATTTTAGGAAAATCGTCAATTTTTACAATGTTTGTATTATGTGAGCACCATGTTTATCACCTAAACTTGTCATTGCTTTATTTGTACTTTTTTTTACATATTGTGGTATCTATACAGGGTGTAAGTGTAAACAGTGACAACCTTTTAAGGGGTCATTGTACTCATCATTTTGAACAACTTTTACTATGGGAACAAACCTGAAATCGCGAAAAAAAAATCAGCTGTTCAGTATCATCATTCTCCTGCCCTTGTCCCAATCTATTTGGGGTCGGCGCAACATGTCCTTTTTTTCCATACTTCTCTATTATTCGTCATCTCGGTAGTCACCCCCTTTCTAGCCATGTCATCTTTCACACAATCCATCCATCGTTTCTTTGGTCTTCCCCTGCTCTTATAGCCATCGACATTCATACTTAAAACTTTCCTCACGACATTTTCCTCACTCCTCCGCATCACATGCCCATACCATGACAGCCGATTTCCGCACAACTTTTCAGTCACCGGTGCCACTTTTAGACTTCCTCTTATGTACTCATTTCTTATTCTATCCATTCGTGTAACACCACACATCCCTCTTAGCATTCTCATCTCAGCTGCTTGCAACTGCTTTTCATTCATCCCTTTTGTGGCCCAACATTCTGATCCATACAAGACAGCAGGTCTAACCATTGTTTTATATATCTTCCCCTGTACGAGCAAACCCGTACATGTCAATAGTATTACTTTTATGCTGACATCGACGCGCAGCGAATGAATAAAATGCATGTATTGGAGTAAGCAATCAGTAGTTGCATAGCATCGTTCGGGCTATCATCAAAAGGACTCATTCGCTGCGGGTCGATCAGTAAGTTAAGTTTAAGGGGAATGCGGGAGTCGCAGATTGTCCCCGTGACCTGCCGCCATTTCAACCATCCAGTGTTAATCCTATGCTTAACCGTCCGATCTACTTCGCCATCGCTTTGCACGAGTGAACCGAGATACCGAAAGTCGGAGCAGACTGGGAGGAGCGCGCCATCAAGCGCTATGCCTCCAGAACTGGAGATACCGCCGAAATCGCAGAACATATATTCAGTTTTGGTTCTGCTGATTTTCAAGCCAACATTCTCCAGTTTCTGTTGCCATTTCTCCAATCTGCTCCGAATCTCAGGTAAATCTTCACCAACAAGAACAATGTCATCGGCAAACAGCATGCACCAGGGTGCCTCTTCCTGTAGATTCGACGTCAGAGCATCCATAATCAACAGGAAGAGGTAAGGACTTAAAGCCGACCCTTGGTGCAAGCCAACAGGCACATTGAACTCGTTGGTATTCCCAGCAGCCGACCGGACGTAGTTACGAGATTGACTGTACATAGCACGAATTGACTCTACATACTTCCCGGGCAAACCTTTCTTTTTCAAGGCCTACCACAACACATCCCGAGGTACCCTATCATACACTTTCTCCAGATCAATAAATATAAATATAAATAAATAAATATAAATATGTTTGGACATATCACACAACGCCATCTAGCCCCAAGCTAAGCAACCTAATGCTTGTGTTATGGTAACGAGATGGCTGATAAACTACTTATATACATTTTTTTTTTTTTTTGTAAATACATACATATTATAGATAGAAAAACACCCAGACTCGGAACAAATACTTGTAGGTCGTACAAATATTTGTTCCGTGCGGGAATCGAACCCGCGACATGCTGCGCAGCAGTCAATCGCTCAACCACTGCGCCAACCGTGTCGTCAATGAACACCATCTGCAAGTTCTTGTGTGCACGTCTGTACTTCTTGCACAATTAGCGGAGTGCAAAAGTGGTGTCCATTGTTCCTGGACCTGGCATAAACCCAAACTGGTTCGGGGTAATTTCACTCTCCTCTCGCAGTCTTTTCTCTATTACTTTCTCTCATACCTTCATACTATGTGACATGAGCTTTATTCGTCAATAGTTGTTGCAGTCCTGTACATCACCTTTATTCTTGAAGATGGGCACTAGCGAATTATTGCACCATTCTTGTGGGATCCCTCCTTCATGCAACAACTTATTAAAGAATAAAGTCAGCCACATACATCCATCTTCTTTTAAGCACTTCCATACTTCTACTGGTATATCATCTGGGCCCAAGGCCTTTCCATTTTTCATACTTTGAACTGCCTTTCTGACTTCATCCATGCTAATTTCCCTCACCAAACCCATATTTACTTGTACCTCTTTAAGCACACCATTCCATTCATTCTCTTCGTTCATTAGCTTTTCAAAATAAATCTTCCATCGTTCTTTTATTTCGTCATCTTTGGACAGAACCTTACCGGCGTCGTCTTTCATACATTTAATGTGAATAATATCTCTCGTTCTCCTTTCTCTTGCTTTTGTAATCCGGTAGAGTTCTTTCTGGCCTCTAGGGCTGTCCAGTGAGTCATACAACTTCTCCTGCGCCTTAGCCCTCGAAACTGCTACCGCTTTTTTTGCCTTTCTCTTGCACTCTATATAAGTGTTCTTCTTATGATCTTTCAAACTATCATTCCCATTTTCTACACCCTGCCATTCTTTAAACGCAATTTTCTTTTCTTTGAGCATCTTTTGCACGTCTTCATTCCACCACCATGTATCCTTTTTTATCATACCTTTCCCATTCGATTCTCCAAACACATCTTTTGCTACTCTCCTCATGCAATCCGCCATCTCTTTCCAACATTCATTCACAGTTTTTCCTTCCATATCCTTCATTTCTATCATTTTATCTACCACTTGACTCTTAAACATACTTGCAAATTCCTCTTTTTCTTTAATCAGCTGTTCAGTATATTTTGACGAATTATGCGAACATAAATGTACTGAACAGCTGATTATTTTTTCGCAATTTCAGGTTTGGTCCCATAGTAAAAGTTGTTCATAATGATGAGTACAATGTCCCCTTAAAAGGTTGCCACTGTTTACACTTACAGCCTGTATATAGGTAGTAATTTCATTCTAGGTGCGTCGTCGTCACAAAATATTGTAAAACATTTTAAAAGAGTAATGTTGGAGTTTCTTGCCCATTCTTCTCCGTATGAAACTATCTTTTGGAAGGGGCAACTAGAATCAATTCTATTTTTTTGTAAATTTTGACGTTCAAAAGTGCCTTTTATGTGCCTATTTGAAATAAATGATTTGACTTTGACTTTGTCATAATAAAATTGAGTGTAAATATTTATATTCTGGTTCTTTACAGTACCTACTTTACTACTAGTCTGCCACTGGTTTACCGCGCTCTGAAGCACTCTAAATATTTGGTCATATTAAAAATCTTTTAATTTTGCATAAAACTTTGTTACTTTACATCCAAGAATTAATTTCTTTCCCGATTAAAAAAGGTCGGCTCAGAAGTTTAATCTTTTAGCCACATAATATTTCTCTCAGAGTCTCGTCACTTACCCCGACACCCCACCATGTTTACCGACAAAGAAGATTTTCAAACTCCATTGTGCCCCCACCCTTACGTACCTATATCATAATGGTCTACATTCCTGCCTCCTTTCAAAGGTTTTCCATCGAAATTAAGAAAGTTTAATGAATTGTGTCGTCAATTTCCTTCGGCTTTTTAAAGATTTCCTGTGTGTATTAGAATATTTGATGAAAGGTAGTCGCCTAGTGGTTGGCAGACGTGGGAGGTTCGTTGTATCGCTTTGATTTTTGTCCTTAGGGATGAAAAAGGAGGAATCGTAAGCTTTTAGGTGGAATTGAGTGGGTAGATAGGAAACCCTATGAGTGCATACCTTAATAAAATTAATTTTGACTTTAATGCCATTCAAAGTTTTTTCGAGATTTCATTATGCTTTAGTAAAACATTATGTCAACGTCAAGTCAGTCAAATCATTTATTTTAATTAGGCATAAACATAAAAGGCACTTTTGAATGTCAAAATTCAACCTCACGGTAATTGACAACAATATACTACACATAACCACCTTTCCAAAGAACCTACAACGCAAGGGGTAGGTCCGCACACAAAATTACAAAAAATAAAAAGTAAGAGTCGGAACGCACGCGCTGTCATCGTTCGTTCAGGCTCACTTTCGTGCACTCGGACAATCCTGGGTTTTCGTTCGGACACACTTTCAAGCAATTGTCGCGTGAGTGGATAAAAAGAAATAGAATTGATACTAGTCGCCCCTTCTAAAAGGTACTCGTAGTTTAGTATGGAGATGAATCGGAAACTCCACCGTTACTCTTTCAAATGTTTTACAATATTTTTAAAACATTAATTTATTATGTACGGTACCATGTTCTAGGTAGCTTCCTACATGAATTTAAAATGATTATTTTGGAAATTTATTAATCTCCAATTATATTTACGTGTCTGAACGCCAACATCAGTTCTATCCGTGATGCAACATACAAAGCTTGGAATATTCAATACGATAGAAGAAGTAATATATCAATATATATTAGAAAGCACGGACAATGCACCATAGGAATATCAAAACAGATTAAAAGCCAATAGATAACCTCCCAGTGAAATCGCCGCTAATATATTAGATTTATACGTATTTATTGGACATAAACTGCAATTTATAACACATAAAGAGTGGCTCACTTATAATATCGTAAATCGTTCATAATCACGCCACGAGTGTCGATTTATGAAGTCGACCGCAGAGATCGCTTTACATAATTCTTGTTTTTGAAAACATACGGGAGGATGCTGTTGGGACGGCACCGACCAATGCCTTAGAAATCTGGTTTTTGTGAAAGCAAAAGGAAACCTTTATTTGCATTCCATAATAGTTAATAAGTGTTTCAATAGCATAATTACGGGCCCTATAGGGCACAGCAAAAAACAAAAAAATAAAATTAAAAATTCTTAATTTTATTTTTAATTATTAACAAATTAGTCCGATATTGTATTACGAGTATTGTGTTGAAGCTAAACGGAGAGATGTCAAAACAATGCAAGCCTTTTTTTGTGGATGGGAAGTCATCTAATTTTAATGACTTCTGCTGCTCTTGGCAGAAGTCATTAAAATTTTTACTGACTAAAACCCACCCTTGTTCCTTCAGTTGCCTGTGACAGGGCCACGGTATCTCTTTCGAACAACCCGCGACCCCGACGGTAAACAATGCAAGCCTGTATTGGTTGTTCGACATATTTCCTCTTCTCTCTGCTTTGGTAGAAGCCGAGCCTAATGTTTTTTACAGCTGTGAATATATTATAAAATACCTGGTACTAAGCAGATGTCTATTAAACATCATGCAATAAATACCACACATTACATAACATTATATACGTATTCTAATGAATTATTGATAACATTATAGCCATGTTCATTCATAATGCACTGCGCCATCCAATCAATGATTGACATGACATTTACTGCGAAAATTAACGTCCGTCCCGTCTGCTTTGATGCGGAACAAAATGCTTGTATTAATCACGTGGTCTGAATAGCTTTGATATTTCGAACCATCAGTTGTATATTAATTATTAGAATACCATACATCTATTTTTTGAATAACGTCGTGTTGATAGGTGCCTCTATGGAATTGATCACAGTCAAAATCACCGGTCCTTAGGCACATGTCCCACCGCTAACGAGGCGAGGAAGCAGCTATCAATCGTCTATTTTCCCGCTCAAAATACGTAGGTACAATAGATTAGATCTCATGTCAGTAAATAAGGTACATACAGAATGTCCCGTAAATAATGGATCAAACCTAACCGGTACGTAGCTCACCTAATTTCCAAAAACTAATAAGAATAAGAATAATTTATTATTTATGAAATTACATTCGATGTGTTGTTTCCTGGAACTCACACTAGGATTCCCTGTGTCGTGAGATCCAGGCTCCTTCGTTCCGTTAACATTTGTAGCTATACATGAAATAGGTTTAAGTACGTTACAATAAATTTCTTAATTTCAAATAATTTACTCGTAATTACTATGAAAGGAAAAAACAATAAAAACTAGTTTACAAAAGTAAACTAATGATAATACACAAAGAAAAACAGTAGAATTCCAAATATGTATGTATTATGTGTGTGTTGTGTGAGGGGGTGTGTTGGTGTAATTTGAATAGTTTTTAAATTTTGGTCTTTTCATCGTAAAAAAAAACTTTTCAATTCATTATAAGTACTTTTTTTTCTAAGGCTTATAAAATGTTTAGTGAGCTATTCAGAACTGTTTAGCAAAAATCTTACCTAAAAATGTTATCGGAGGTTGAAAATATAGAAAAGTTCAAAAAAAAAATCTATACCGTAGCGGTTTCTTTATAATTATTCAAAGTGGTTGTTGGAAATCCGGTGAGCTAACCGTTACGTTTGACCCATTATTTACGAGATCCTATCAAATAGTTCATCGCTGACTGTTTACACTGCTGTCAAAGAAAACAGTCAGTCAGCGACGCTCGCTTGGCGGGCAGAACACTCGCTGAGAGACTCGCTTGGTACATACGTATACGGCCTCTGCCTCGAATTTTGCGGGCAGCGGGGCGGCAGCGGCGACGGCGCGGGAGCGGCCGGATTTTATGCGTAAAAACAAATGGAGCGGACCTCAAAAACAGCGGCGCGGAAGCGGGACGAGACAATGCGAGACGCGCCGCCGCCGCTGCCGCCTCGCTGCCCGCAAAATTCGAGGCAGAGGCCTACCAGCGAATGACTGGGCAGTCATTCTCTCGTCGTACTCGCTCATAGCCCAGCGACAAAACTATCCGAACTACACACTCGCTGCTCGGTTCTCACCAAGAACAACTTTTAGTTGCTAGCTCGACTCGCTTGCTGCTAATGGTCGGCGGTGGGACAGGTGTCTCGGTTTGGAATGCGAGTTTAATTTTATTTACTTGCAGCATGTAAACCACTTGAAACAATCGTAATGATATAATAATAATAGGTTAAGTTAGGTTAGGTTATTTAGACATTTAAAATTGTCTAAGGAGCCTCTGCGAGTTGGCTTCGGCCCCTCGTACGCCTTCCAAAGGACCGGAACCCCGGGGTCCCGAGATATGTCAGACATTTTAAAATAATAATAATAAAATTTATTCAAAGGAGGAGCTCGTGGCTAAGTAATAACAGCCGCACGGGTCGATCCATCAGGTTAAGCTACGCTTGCCGGGGTTGGTCCGTGGATGTGTGACCATCTTTACATACCGAGACTCCTCCGTGCCTCGGAAAGCACGTTAAGCCGTTGGTCCCGGCTGTCATTCGTGGATCTTTGACAGTCGTTACGGGTCGTCAGAAGCTCGAAAGTCTGACAACCAGTCTTACCAAGGGGTATCGTATTACCCAGTTACTGGGTTGTGGAGGTCAGATAGGCAGTCGCTCCATGTAAAATAATGGTATTCAGCTGCATCCGGTTAGACTGGAAGCCGACCCCAACATAGTTGTGAAAAGGCTAGGCAGATTGATTGAATAAAATTTATTCAAAAACAAAAATTGATAAAATACATTATAAATCTTAGAAATAATGTAGGTATTACAATACAAAGTATGATGCCTGTACTAGGATAAACCTGTATCACAGGCAACATGAGTTCTTAAAATTATTGTTTGGACTACTAATTTCTTAACAATATTTAACATTTGTTTTGAGAATAGTGACATAGTTATCTATTTAAGTATGCTAAAACTTACTTATGCACTAATAATTAAGGTCTTAAGCATGTCAATAATTTGTATATTATTTACAGAAAATAGTTCTTATCACTTAGACTATTATGATTGCGTCTGCAGTAACTTATTATTAATTAGGTTGAAACAAATATTGCTGTAAGCCTACATTAGATTTTTGAAGCGATCGGCTAATTGTGCTTAGACAGCACCAAATCGATGGTAAGTAGGACAGCGCAGTGGTCAGGTATATTGTTGAGTCAGTACCAAGCGACACGGAAGTCTGGCCTTGAGTATGACGTACTAGGTGCCCTCATAATCGATGGAGTTAATGAATCTGTATTCTGCTATTTTCCTAGCAGGGCATTCAGCGTCTCCCGTTTTGTGATCACTGGGCTTTTTAAAGCGTGAGCAAGTTGCACATTTCGGAATGTCGGCTTTCTTCGCGCATTCTGACACCGAATGGCCTGCGTCACCACAGTGACCACACGTAGAAATGATCTCTCGGCAAGTTTTTGCTGCATGCCCATATTGTTGGCATTTATAACACCTTGTTACCAATGTAAAATCTATGACGGGACAAGACGTCCAATTTGTAAAAAGCCTTGATTGAGGGATTAGGGTTTACGAATATCGGCTGAAACTTCAACAACGTAGTTGCAGGTCGTAGTATCTCTCTTCCCCGATTTGTGGCTTAATTTTATCAAGGTCAAGAAGGTTATATGATAGTAATGATTAATTCATAAGCTATAAAATTTGGTTATTCCACTAATCCCCATTACAACCTCTATGAGATGTCAATGGGCATTTGTGGTCAAAAAGTTGAGAAATCCCCATCAGTAAAAAAATAAAATAAATAACAACAATAATACTAACTTAAGAATCACAGCAGTCTATTTTTAGGGTTCCGTACCTCAAAAGGAAAAAAACGGAACCCTTGTAGGATCACTTTGTTGTCTGTCTGTCTGTCAGTCTGTCAAGACCCTTTATCTCAGGAACGCGTGGAGGTATCAAGTTGAAATGAATACCAAATACGTAAGTCTATGGTCTCTTGGAGTCCTAAAAAACTCAAGCTTCCAAGCTTCTCTTCTTAAAAAAAGTAAAAACCGACTTCAAAAACCAAAAATAAATAAAATTACTTTCTTAAATAACTTAACAGCTTCTGAAGTCGGTGGCTTCAGTTCTTCAATACACCTTAGCTTGGCACCGACTTCAGAAGCTGTTAAGTTTTTTAAGAAAGTTATTTTATTCATTTTTGGTTTTTGAAGTCGGTTTTTACTTTTTTTACTGGGATAAATTCTTTTCAACTACCGTAAGGGCGGGTTACTTTGACTCTAGGGCATAACTTTGGCCCAAATCGAGACAACTGTATAAACTGCCCGAAGTGTCACGACCACACAACCGAACGTCGTATGTCCTTCGGTAACTATTAGATGGTGATATAGACGCGTACTTGCGGAACCTTGTGTGGATTTAATGACAGTAAACATCTGTCTCGATTTGGGCCAAAGTTATGCCCTAAAGTCAAAGTAACCCGCACTTACTGTACGGAACCCTTCATTGTGCGTGTTCCGACACGCACTTGGCCTGTTTTTTTATACCTACGTAGGTCAATCAACTCAGCCTATCGCAGTCCACTGCTGGACATAGGCCTCTCCCAGGCTGCGCCACAACACCCTGTCCTCCGCCTTCCGCATCCAGCCTGTCCCAGCCACCTTATTAACGTCGTTGGTCCATCTAGCTGGAGGGCGTCCCACACTACGTTTGCTGATACGTGGTCTCCTACGTAGGTAATCAATAGCAATTACTATTGCGCTTGCGACTTATTGATTACTAGCTGCGCCCCGCGGTTTCACCCGCGTAGACCGGGATAAAAAGTAGCCTATGTATCCAGGGTATAAGCTATCTACATACAAAATTTCATCCAAATCGGACCAGCCGTTAGAGCGTGAAGAACACACACAAACTTTCGCCTTTACAATATTAATGTGATTATTTTTATAATATGGGTACATACCTCATGAAATCTTATGCATATAATTTTTAGACCCTACCTCTAAGTTTCAATTAAAATTAAAATAAATTGACTATATTCAATTGTACCTGACTATGTAACTTTCAAAATATAAAATTGTAGAAACTCGATTTTTCGCTAGCAGAGCAGTAAAAGGAATCCTTCGCCGCGCCCGTTCCAAAACCTCGCGCCCCCTATGAAAGGTTTCGTGAGAAGACAATTTCGCCGTCGAGTCCCCGTTGTAAATTTCCTGTAATAATATGTCTAAGTGACGTTTGGCTACCTTTCCCGAAGTTTCGTCGTGATTTCTTTGTAAAACCTTTCAAAATTTATTAAAGCGACTGTCAAATTATACTCTTCCGAAGGTTAATAAAGTATGAAGGGGCTTATGGTAAATGGTAATGTGTCATTTTTAAAAATTGTTTCGCAAGGCTGTTTTATTATGACAGCTTCCTTTGGTAATGGTTTGGACATCAATAATGGTGTTTGGAGACCCGTTTTGTATTGACTGCGGATAATTTATGGGCTTTTAGATTTCTTTGTGTGTAAATTTATAGGCATTTCATACAATTTTGTATCGAATAGGTATTTGTAATATATTATGTCGTTATAATCATTATGTTTTATGTATTTTTTTCTTTGAGGTGATGTTTTTGTAGTAGGAAATACTTATATAAATAAACTGTGATTTGATTTAGTTAGTGCGTGTGTTAGTGTTAGTGTGTTTAGTTTGGTCGAATCTACGCAACTACATTTTAACCATCTCAATCAATCAATTTGCCTAACCTTTTCCCAACTATGTTGGGGTCGGCTTCCAGTCTAACCGGATGCAGCTGAATACCAGTATTTTACATGGAGCGACTGCCTATCTGACCCCCACAACCCATTAACTGGGTAATACGATACCCCTTGCTTGACAGACTTTCGGGCTTCTGACGACCCGTAACGACTGTCAAAGATCCACGAATGACAGCCGGGACCAATGGCTTAACGTGCTATCCGAGGCACGGAGGAGTCTCGGTATGTAAAGATGGTCACCCATCCACGGACCGACCCCGGCAAGCGTAGCTTAACCTAATGGATCGACCCGTGCGGCTGTTATCTCTTAGCCACGAGCTCTTCGTGTTTTTTTAACCATCACCTAAGCATCATTTTTTAACCACATTTTAACTATCTATCAAAGCCAACTTCAAGTATCAAAAGAATAACTTTTTGTTGTTTTGTGTAAAATCAAAATAAATATTTCATCTGTTAAAACATTACTATCCAAATAAACTACCAACCAACCATAAAATTAGCCTAAGCGCCACCAAAACTCTCAAATCTCAACACTGAGCTCAGAGAAAATTACCAATATTTAGCCTAAGGGCTAATCAGCGGCGCAAATTCGTTAGCCGTAATAAAACAGATAATCCGCATAAGGTTCGTAAAGTAATTAAAAACTTTAATTGCATGTTCTAAGACGGGCTCGTTCAGTCAATTTCGTTTAACTAAAACGCTGTATCATTGAAGCTTATTCGACAAGATTCTGTTGAATGTATCGGTGGTATTTTGTTTTTTTTTTTTGAGTGAGATTTAAAAGATTGTCCGTTGAGTTTCTTGCCCGTTCCTCTCCATAGGAACCGAATACGGTCTGCAATAGAAAACTAGCTTCATCTTTCTGACTGACCGACTCCTGTGACAATTTAAAAGTGTCTGTAAATGCTTTAATTGATTTTTTTTTTATGTGAGTTTGATTTTTTGTAGGTTTATATTAAACCCAATAAAGAACTTATGCCATCTAGTCGTGCCAAACCATCTTCATCATCATCATTGGCAGCCTTGTTCCACCCACTGCTGAGTATAAGTAGGCCTAGGCTTCCTCCCTTTCGTGCCACGCTTCCCTGATCTGTGCGAGTCTCGTCCAGGTTTTCCCTGCGATCTTCTACAGGTCGTCCACCCAAACCAAACTTACTATAAATTCATAAATAATAAAAAATAAAAATATTTATTTGATACTAAGAAATACATGTTACAAGCCAATTACCATAAAATAGCACACGAATTTAATGCCACAAATCTAATCCTAACCCCCAAACTAGGCCTAGACTTGTATTTTGGGGGTCAGCGTTCCATTCAATGGTTCTATTGGCCTTTGCTAAATACCATATTCCTCCTTTACAAGTGCTACTTCTCAAGGACTCTTAGGCCCTTTTCACACCTCCACCGCCAAACCATAGCAGCGAAACCGCAGTAGTTTATTTCAACTGACTCGCATGATGTTCCGCTACTCGAGTAGCGGAACATCATGGGGTTCGCTGTTTCGTGGTTTCGCGGCGAGATGTGCTAAGCCCCTTAAGGTCAAAAAGCTACTATGAATTTTTCAGTTGATATTTCCCCAATAGGCACGTTCCATCAGAATACATTGCAAACGTGTTTATTATGTAAACTTATTGTAGTACATTGGTGAGTACGTGTAAATACCTTGCATCCCACTTGACTCTAACGAGCTAAGCAGAGTGACAATTAGTGGCGAAGTACTTGAAACTATATCACCTAAGTATAGGTATCTAAAATAATAGACAGAGACTCACGTTTTACCGTCATCTCACTTAAGGCCGCGTGTCCACCGCACATCACCGCCGCGCCCCCTTCGGTTCGAACAATCTCGTTTCTCGTTGACATGACGTCCCGTTGACGGTGGCGGTGGACAAATGTCATGATTTCATGAAAAAGTAATTCAATAAATCAATTTGATCTTCGAGAGATGTATTAATGATTCTAATGGTTATTATTCTGCAAATACTTAATTGTTATGGTCGCGAATCATATTTTAATCAGGATAAAACCTGACACTAACCTGCAAATTGCAAAAATATAAGAAAATTTGTATTTCGCATCCACCTTAATTATGTAAATTAATTAATCGTCATAACATTTCCACACCATGTCACTTCAAACAGCCATTCAGCCACGTACATATAATGCCTAATAGAATCACTAATTTAAATACTATTGAATGAAGCATCAATTAATTAGGACGTCCATTCACGCTCTCTGATTGACGTGACAATGTCCGAGAGAGACACCTGATCGGAATCGATATGCCGGTAGTAATCGATTCCGATCGACGGACATAGACGCTTCCTGCGATTCCTCAAAGGATTGGGATGTCTGTGATGGGGTATAACGATTATTGCTAGCTCGGAAACTGATTTATTGTTTGAAATGTTTGGTGGCCTGGTGGATTATTGTTTTTAATGTGTTGAATCGAATGCGTTATGGCATTCTTCTACGTTTGTGTACTGACTTTTTACGAGTTCGATTTTTGAAGACTTCATAACAAAGCTCAGATTTATGGCTTTCATGCCATCATGAGAAAGAAAGCGGCCTCCATATCGCACCGTATCCGAGCTAGCTCCAAGAGCATTTTGAAAGCAATAGCGGACCGGTTAGACGTTCCTTTTCATAGGCACTGGATCGCACTCCATGTGTCTATTTCATTTTAATTTGTTTTTGTGATATAATACTAGTTACATAATGAGTACTTAAGATCTATATGTGATCTTAAGTACCTACCTACTCACTAACAGAAATATGGATGTTTTGTCCGAAACAAAGTTATTATTATTTACTTTATTTCATTAATATATACATCTAAATTATATTTTTAAATATTAGAATATAAAAATATAAAAACATTTAAAAATATAAAACATAGTAGCCCACCGGTATCGGGAACAGGGTCCAAGCTACCGGCGGTCAGGGCTCCAGAGAGAGGAACCTCCTAACAATGCGCGCCGTGTCCAGAAGTACCGCTCTCTGAATCAGGCCCTTAATCCAGCTGTCCAACGAGAGCCTCCTTAGATGTTGGTCGAGGCTCTTGGCGATTAAGCCATTGGCTAATACGACTATGGGCACAATGATCGCTGAGTCCACATCCCACATGTCGACAACCTCGCGAGCCAAGTCAAGATACTTGATTTGTTTATCTTTCTCGGCTTTCACGAGGTTCCCGTCATGCGGGACCGTTATGTCTTTGACATATCTCGGGACCCTGGGGTCCCGGACCTTTGGAAGGCGTACGAGGAGCCGAAGCCAACTCGCAGAGGCCTCTTAGACAAATTTAAATGAAAAGAAGGCACCAGCCGACGATTATCCCTGTATTATTATCCGTTATGTCTTATTATTATAACGTGCCTTGGCTTTCTTAGCCATGGCACACCTTGGTACTTAGTAACCGAAACTGAAACACATGATTGTACTCATGATAACAAACAACTTTTACTATGGGGTTAAGCCTGACATCGCGAAAAAAAATCAACTGTTCCCTACATTTAGGTACCTATGTTCACATAACTTGTCAAAATGTTTAAGGTTTGGTCCCATAGTAAAAGTTGTTTGTTTTCATGAGTACAATCATGTGTTTAGTATCGGTCACTAATCAGTCACCCTATAGGTATATTATTAGTCCACCCTCGGAACCATTGACACTTTCATCAACCCGTTACAAATAAAACTATCAATCCGCCTAGCCCTTTCCCAACTATGTTGGGGTCGGCTTCCAGTCTAACCTAATGCAGCTGAATCACAGTATTTTACGTAGAGCTACCTGTCTATGTCACCTCCACAACCCAGTTACTGGATAACACGCTCACCTTAGTAAGACTGGTAGTCAGACTTTTTGGGCTACTGAGTACAACGACTGTCAAAGATCTACGAATTACAAATAAAACAACATTCTGAAAAAGCCACGAACAAAACGTGTGAATATCCTAATCTAATTACACTGCCTATACGATTTACATAACCAACAACAACTGACATCAAAAGCCCAGACACATTTATAACTAAACCAGACAAAATATCCCTCCATAAAAATATATTCTCCACATTACTCAAAAACAACGCTATTGAAAAAACCAACGACAATTCTCCATTCTTCCTTCCCACTAAAACAAATACGCTTGTGTTTATTCACCCGGAGCCTTAGATTACGCGAACAGCCAACTTTTATTGGAACCTACAAGTTGAACTTGCTTATACTTCAACCTACTTTGGGACCCAACCGTACCCCATGACATACAAACGAAAAGCCATACATTTTTAATGGAATAGGCGTAACACGTTTTATGGAAAATTTCTACAAACGGAATGGATGAGTGGGATTATGGTCGGGATGTTTTTTTTTTTTGCTAGATTTTTCTTTTAATTTCGTAGTGAAAGATATAAATTATGCTAATTGAAGAACGATACCTAGCCTTTTCCCAACCACATTGGGGTCGGCTTCCAGTCTAACGGGATGCAGCTGAAAACCAGTATTTTAAAAGGAGCGACTGCCTAACTGACCACCACAACCCAGTTACTGGGTAATATGGTAAGGCTGGTTGTCAGACTTTCGGGCTTCTGACGACCCGCAACGACTGTCAACAACGAAGATCCACGAATGACAGCCGGGACCAAAGGCTTAACGTGCTTTCCGAGGCACGAAGGGGTTTTGGTATATAAAGAAGGTCACCCATTCACTGATCAACCGCGGCAAGCGTAGCTTAGCCTGATCGATTGAACCGAGCGGCTGTTATTGTTTAGCCACGAGCCCCTTTAAGTAAAAATTATGATTAAGAAAGATTATTATTAAGTACAAAAAATACAGTGTTAAAATGTTTAAACGAAAACTTTATCAGTTATTTAAGATTATTTACCACATTATAATAATATTATAAACTAAACTCTTAAAACAAAAAACTCTTAAAACTCTTTCCTTCGCATTTAACTAGATACCAACTTCCGAAATTAAAGTTATTTTTCACTTTGTAGTGTTGTTTTTGGAAGTCGGTTGTATTTTTTTGTAAAAAAGTTTTTATTATCAGTTATCATTTTTTTTTGAGCAATAGATAGCAAGCAGCTAGATTTGAAAACCGTTTAGATTCACAAAACTAAAAATACTATAAAGTACGTAATTTTACAGCCTACACAATTTCAAACTCAAAAGCAATTAGTGAGCCAAACCTGTGAGAGATTTCTAAAAGAAACATTTCATCGCAAAGTTTCAGTGACAAGTAGAACCTAGCGATAAATCAACTGAACAAAGTCGGGACAAGAAAAAGCTAACTAATGGCTTCCTTCTGATTGAGGTTAAGGCTATTTTTAATTTAAGACAAATTAGAAGTGTGACTTTTTTACCTTCGGAGATTAGCGATCCGTGTTCTTTAATTTACTTGGTCACAACGTGGTAGGTAAAATGGGTGTAGCGCTGTATTTTTCCAGAAAAAAATACTTAGGGACGATTTTATTATCGTCAGATAACTTTTATTAGATCAATAAAAATATCGATTTGACGGTTTTTGTATACAAAATTTAATATTACTTAACCTTAATATTTATTCTTCAAATAAAAGTTATCTGACCATTGAAAAACCAGCCTTTAGACATTTTAATGTTGGAAAGATTTTGTAAGACGTCTTTGACAAGGATCTTGGTACGGTTTTTGTATACAAAATTTAATATTACTTAACCTTAATATTTATTCTTCAAATAAAAGTTATCTGACCATTGAAAAACCAGCCTTTAGACATTTTAATGATGGAAAGATTTTGTAAGACGCCTTTGACAAGGATCTTGGTACTTATAATAACTATGACATAAAAAAAAGAAAAAAAAAATATTATATTTTTTTTTATTTTTTTTTTATTTATGGATTTTATGAAATAAATAAAATGACATTCCTGTTTTACCACCTACTATTAAGTTCCTATTAACTTACTTGACAGATAATTTCATACAAATTCTGCTCCATTTTTGAATTTATTCGGTTAGTTGTGCCTACTCAGACATCGTAAAAGAGACCCTTAGTGGCTTGGTTACACGTATGTACGAGTATAAGATGAAATAGCTGAGGTTTTGTACCTAGAAAATGTATTGAAGTGATTATAATTGATCCTGTGTTGGTGATGAAATTGTTCCCTGTATACGTCGATTCCCGTTACGTCGACTTTCGAGATTTCCTGGTTTGATTACTTCAACATCTACTAACATTATTAGTAAATAATTTTCGTTTGAGAGGTTATAGGACTTTTTATGTCAAATAACCGGCAGCCAAACTCTCCCTAGAATAAAAAAGCCATGTGGGGTACAGCCATGTACTATCTAACACCGCAATACCGATACCAATCTACGCATACCACAGACATGAAACGCAACACAATCATCGACGCGGGGGGCTAAAGTATATCAAAGTACATATATAATGCTGCCATCAGACTTCAAAGGTTCTGCACTCGGTTGTAATGAGAGCACTCCGTGGCATGACGGTAAATTAAAAATATTTTCAAATTGCAACCCAGTGTTGTGCGATTGTGGTACCGAAAGTTTTAAATGTCAACTTAGAATTGTCTTTGCAGGTTTTTTTTTCTAAGACCGTGCCTGTTTTTTTTGTGTCTATTAAAAGGAGTTGATCGAGCTTCGCTTGAAAGATAATTACTTTCAACGTGGCATTTCTTGCTCATAATAGTTATATGGTTTCACGCTTTTAAGGGGAGTAGTGCCGCCAACTAGCCGCCACCATTGAGAAAAAAAAAACCATAAATCTGGAAAATGAAATGAAAATGAAAAATGTTTTATTTGTTATACAAGTAAATTTAACAACTAGTGATTGGAGTCTCATTTTAAGCAAAAAAGCCTGTGTTAGGAGACTCCGCTCTTCCAAAACTGAAAATATTAGGTTGGGGAAAAAGTCTTTTCGCATTATAGTATGTATGAACTTAAAATAAAATCTCTTTGGATATATACTATTCGTATCTGGCTGGTTTTGGTATCATTGAAAGTTTAAATTTTAAAGAACAGAATTCCAAATTCAAATTATGAAAATGTGTGATTTTCATTTGTTTTTCGTACTGTCAAGATGAGTGAATCTAATGAAGAAATTCGATACATTTTAAAATTTTACTACAAAAAAGGTAAAAATGCAACGCAAGCCGCCAAAAAAATTTGCGATGTTTATGGACCCAGTGCAGTGTCTGTGAGAGTAGCACAAATTTGGTTTAAGCGTTTTCAATCCGGAAATTTTGATGTCAAAGATGCACGTCGCACGGGTCGCCCTATTACGGATATAATGGATGCCATTTTTGAAAAAGTGGAGCAAGATCGGCATATCAGTAGTTACGACGTAGCTGAAAGACTGGGAATTGACCACAAAACAGTTTTGGCGCATTTGAAAAAAACTGGGTACACAAAAAAGCTCGATATTTGGGTACCTCACGAGTTCACTGAAAGAATCCTAATGAACCGTGTACTCATTTGTGATTCTTTATTACGACGAAATGAAACCGAACCATTTTTGAAGAAGCTGATAACTGGTGATGAAAAGTGGATCACGTAAGACAAGAACGTGTGAAAAGGGTCGTAGTCAAAGGCCGGTCAGGCTTCACAGACTGTGGCGAAACCCGGGTTAACTCGCAACAAGGTGATGCTGTGTGTGTGGTGGGATTGGAAGGGCATTATTTATTATGAGCTGTTACCACCAGGCAGGACCATCGATTCTGAACTCTACTGCGAACAACTGATGAGATTAAAGCAAGAAGTTGAGAGAAAGCGGCCGGAATTAATCAACAGAAGGGGTGTGGTTTTTCATCATGATGACGCTAGACCTCACACATTTTTAGCCACTCATCAAAAATTAAGAGAGTTTGGCTGGGAGGTGTTAATGCATCCGCCGTATAGTCCTGACCTTGCACCTTCAGATTTCCACCTGTTTCGGTCTCTTCAGAATTCTTTAGGCAGTGTCAGGTTAACACCACGAGAGGACTACCAAAACCACTTGTCGCGGTATTTTGATCAGAAGTCCCAAAATTTCTATAGCAATGGGATCGTGTCCCTACCTACAAGATGGCAAAAAGTTATCGAACAAAATGGTACCTACATACTTTAGATAAATGTAAATAATGTATATTAAAAAATGTTTTGAATTTTCTTAAAAAATGCGAAGAAACTTTTTCCCCAACCTATTATTAACATCTTGTTTCAAGTGTTATAAAAACAGGCGATTTAAAATAAAAAGAGAAAATTAGAACTAGACAAGAAGCATGCAAATGTGTGAGTGAGAGTAGGGGTGTGTGAATGTGAGTATGAGGGTGTGTGAATGTGACTATGACTAAGATATGGAATATTTTGAAATTTCCTATGCTCACATTTTTAGTCAGATGAGTTTCAAAAAAATCAACACTAAACCTCCTGTTCTTCGGACCTAGGAGGTTTAGTGTTGATTTTTTTTTCTCATTAAATTCTACCTCATCTGACTGAAAACGTGAGCATAGGAAATTTCAATACGTTCCATATCTCCGGATTTATAATTTTTTTCTCAATGGTGGCGCTAGTTGGCGGCACTACTCGCCTTAACCCCACATTTTGTTTAGTTAAAATGGTTTGTTACATTAGGTTAGAAATCGAAACAGATTATTTTGTAGCCAGGTACCTACTACGGAGAAATTGGATGTCGTATATATGAGCAAAACTAATAAGACCAATTAGAATCTTCATATCAATGAGAAAGTGTTTTTTTCTTTATAATTCTTAACATACAGACCAGCATTTTGGTCTTAATTTGACCACTGGTAAATTACTAATTAATTCAGGTATTCTGGTATATAAAGTACCGTATCGCGACATCCCTACACCACCGGCTAACATTGTTTTTGGCTCTTTGGGCACACGACCATTTTTATAAACGCTCGACCACGCATTACGAGTATTTTTGTCGTGTTACGAGTATTTTTCTCGTAAGTACTCATACCGTAACACGAGTATGTTTGTCGTAACGGTTTGTAGGGATTTTACTCGATTTTTATTTTACCAAAGGCGGTATGTAAGCTGCTTTTAATTGCGAAAGATTATTTTTTATTTCAACACAGGATTTTTCGGCGGAAAATGTATTAACGTTTGTGGTTCTAATGACTCGGTTATGTTTTGCGTAATATGACAATGTTTTTTGAAAAAAGATTGCAAGTGTTCAGGTAGACCAGCCGACATATATAATACTTGGATTCCTACTGTCAGTAAAAGACAGATCGTTACTGACGGTAGACAATATAATTCTATCTGTCCTTACGTTCCTTTCGTCATTCGTGTTCTTTTGTTTTATCTATCTTAGATTATTGGGACGTTAAAAACCATAGATAGATATATAGGTTTTCTATCTCCAGTATGCCAAACCTGGTGACAGATAGGTTACTGGGTTCGTCCGTTAATCGTATTCAGTAATTTGACAGTTGGATGGATCAAGGAAATGAGGTGAAAAAACGAATCAGCGAAACTACCTTGATGTGCTTACATTTTTAATTAAAACACGTTATATTATTCGTTTATACTATAATATTAAACGATAAGTAATGACGGTGATAAAGTATGGTTGGTAACATTAATTTGCTTCGAACTGTCAAGTTACTGAATACGATTAATGATCCAAGTATAGCATGGGGAGGCAACCTGTTTACACCATACTGGCATGCTCAGCAAGTGAGTTCTGATAAGAGATAAAAATAATCATTTTAAATTGGTGGTATAATTGGCTATTGTCTTAATATTTCAATTAGGGAATCGAGAATTTAATCGCCAAAGTTTCCACATAAAATAAGTTTATTAAGTCGCTTTCCGAATAAGATTAACTCAAATTTCAATACAAAGCCAAACCTCAGTACTCAAACATAGCAACGCACTCTCAATCCTCAACACTCTTTCTTGCAAGCTCTTCTACTAGTTACTCCTATAAGCTATAAGCTCTTAAAATCGACCCAAACTTTCTTTTATCTTAAGTAAAAACGGGCATAATTATAGAAGTTTTTCTTTGAAAACCAAATACTTCGTTATAGTAACTCGAAAATACGAGTAACAAAACGTTGGGTTAAATCCTTCGCACGTGCCGTCGTCGTGGGAGTTAATTCCATTGGTTTTCCCAATAAAACTTGGGTAATACTGTTTTGTTGCAGCGGAGGTTTGTGTCGTAGTACACGAACTGTTTGTTGTGTTTGTCGACTGCGTTATTGCATGTGTTATTGGGTTATTTCATGAGGCTGAGACTTAGAAACAATAACAAAATTTGCCTATTTCGGTTTAGCTGGCTAGGATAACTAATGCAACCAGCTAAGCCGGAATAGGATTATTTTCACAGAGACGCATCGACAGGATGAAGCAAGACAATCACACTTACTTTTCTAATCGGTAATAGGTATAAAACTATAAAGTACTTACCTATACCGTAAGGGCGGGGTTTGACTCTAGGGCATAACTTTGGCCCATTTCGAGACAGACGTTTTGTGTCAAATCCACACGAAGTTCCTCAAGTACGCGTCTATATTGCCATCTATTAGTTACCTACCAAAGGACATACGATGTTCAGTTATGTGATTGCGACACTTCGGGCAGTTTATACAGTTGTCTCGATTTGGGCCAAAGTTATGCCCAAGAGAAAATGAGAATGAGAGAATGTTTAATAATAATATTTAACGTAATGTTTAATAATTAATAATAATGTACGCGCACAAATTTACTTTTTCTTTTTTTTTTCTTTTTTTAAATGTAAAAATCCTTTTTGAGTTCTAGGACAATATATAACTGTGTTACTAGTTAGTTTTAAAACCTACTAAAATTGTAATCTGTGGAGAACGTAGTGGGTAGCTTTTTTTAAATGTAATATTTAAGTTATTTTGTCTATTTGTTATTGTGCTACTGTTTGTTTTCCCTAAATAAATAAATAAATAAGAGTCAAAATAACTCGCCCTTATGGTATCTGACTGCAAGTCACACAGTCTAATCACTGTATGAAATACTAACACTAGCTTCCCGCGACTTCGTCCATGTGAACTTGTTCCCCCGACCGACCCCGTCGTATCGCATCGGCTGTATGTGCTAATACTTTGTTTACCGTTTTTTTTTTAATTTTTGCTCGGCTCCTAAGGGTCAAGAGTTGGGCTATCAATTACAAATAGAATTTTTCAAATCCGACTTGTAGTTCCAGACCCCCTCTAAACAAACTTTTTATAATATTAAAACTTACAAATTTTACCTTTTTAAAATATTAGTACAGATGAAAATTAGTATAGATAAAAATAAAAATAGAATAAAAAAAAATAAAACAAAATTTTTAGATAAAAAAAAAATGTACAATTTAAAAAGAATTTAAAAAAAAAATTGAAAAAAAAAATTAGTATAGATGAAGATTCAGGGAGCGAGGGTGCACAACTCTTAGTCCTTTCTTTTTTCAAAGAAAATATTTTTGAAGCTGGTTGGTTGATTGAAAGCAAGCAAAGTCGTGGGCTGCAATAAGTCTGCAAATATAACTCCGGTACCTAAGTAATAAGACACGTAGTACCTACTAATAATCTTGTCAATCAGAGAATTAATCCAATTAGCTAATTAAAACCGTGTTGGTAAGGGTGGATAATAATTAACTCGTCGCGCGCTAATTAGCAGACACAATAGAAATTCTATTGTTATCTGTACACATGGTGTGCAATCGACATTTTAGGAGTTAATAGGTTGTTACAAGTTAGTAATCTAGGACATAACTTATGCAATACCTTACGTAAATAACTCCTTTGTAGACTTTAAGGTATATAAGTATTTCTCATCATCTTAGATTAGATGCCATAGACGTATAAAAAAAGGCGGACAGATTCTCGCTAACAAAAAACTGTGTCTATCGGAGTCAGCCAGCTCGCTGTACCTACAGTCGCTGTACTACCATTCGTAATATGTTACGTAACGTAACGTTACGAATGGTTGACTGATGTAGTAAGTATCACGTAATGAACACATGTTTACGAAACTCGAAACGTTCGGCCTCACGTCACTGTTGACAGTGCTATGTCTTGATTTTTTATTTAGTCTGAGCAATGTATCTAGAGAGGTATGAGGAACAGGGTGTAAAGTTCACTCATCCTCCATACAAAAGGGAGGATCCTGAGATCCTGAGACCAGATGGGTGTTGTGTCTGTTGGGCAACTGTCCGACGATTGATGTCGGGACTTTGTATATATGCTAGTTGCGCGGTACACTCTGATTGCGCGATGCAGGATTTTGCGTGACGGCATGTCATTGTGATACGTGAAAAAAATGAAAATGAAAAAATGTTTATTAGTTTTAACAAGTTTTCTTGCATTACTAGGTAGTGATTGGAGCCTCCTTTTAAGCTAATAAAGCCTGTATTAGAAGACTCCGCTCTTCCATACATTGTTGGTATTAACTATAAGCTTGTTTATTTAAAACAATAATAAAAAAATATATAATAAAGGAATCTAATCTACGAAAACTATGGATAATTTATAAGTTAGGCTAATAAGTGCTTTCAGAATTCAAATTGTTAGTAATAGTGTAGTTGTGTGTGATAGTGTGTAATTGTGATTGGGTTGTTGTAATCAGTGTTGTGTTTGAATGTGTGGTATGTGTGTGTTATGTCATTATGTGTGTGGGTGGGAGTACCTATATCATGAGCGAATGAGATTGAGCCTTAGGATACTGTTAGCATATTATATTTATAACAATAATGCCTCTGTTTCCTCATAATTAAGCGGTTTTATCCATTGAGCTAAATTTTTTTTACATTAATTTAGTTTTTTATTGTATACGTAAGTTTCCCTATTACATTTGTTATAAAGCTGAGCAGACCGTTTTTTAAATTGGATGCTAGCAAATTTAGTTTTGGTTTGGGGAGCATCTGCTACTAAGTCTTTTCTTCTTTTTAAATTTAAGTTGGGGTCATAAGTAAGTAACGCTTTTCAAGGCTTATTGCCAAAGTCTGTACACGGGCAGTCTATGGGTCAATTGCACTAAGAGATCGCTGGATGTCCTGCGCGTCCAATATAATAATGCTTTCAGGATGTTGTTGGGGCTGCCTCGTTACTGTAGTGCGTCGGCCATGTTTGCGCAAGCCCGTACCGACGGCTTCCATGCACTTATACGCAAGAAAACAGCGTCGCTACTGAGGACAGTGAGGGGCAGTCGGAACAGCATCCTGAAAACTGTAGCCGAGAGCCTCGGCTCTCCGATTGTGCAGCAGTTTGTGAGGAGGCTGATTTTTACTAACACTGGGCAATAAGTTATTTTTGTATGTTACTAACACTATATGGATATTGTGTGTCCGAAATAAAAAGATTCTATTCTATTATATTCTATAAGGAAGGGATTTGTGTTTTTTAATTATAGTTCTAATAATGTATAGCTTTCTCAGCGATAATAAGTTGCTAATTTGGTAGAGGTGCTGGGTAGAAAATCTCATGTTTTTAAAATACATCATCTTAATTAGAGCACGTTTACCCCGCTCAAGATCAATGAATTTAGTTTTTGCTGCACTACCCCAAATGGGGATGCAGTAGGTACGTCAAAACAGATTGCACCAAAGCTATGTAGATTTCATTAAGGTACATTTTTCCTTAGGATTTGTAGTTCGTATGTGGCGAAGTAGATGCCGCGACATATCAATCAATTCTGCCCACCTTAACATTCGTAGGCAACTGCTAGAAATCTATCCACACCTATACGTGATATACCTATTGTACTCCAAGAAAATTGTTATACACACATAAACTCATGCCTTCTACCATGGGGTTAGGCAGAAACTTCAGAACGCCAACAACTACGAGTACGTTCCATACATAATTTACTCCTAGTGGTTCGTTCCGTTCTTGCAATTGTTATTTTAAAGTACCTAACAATATTAAAAATACGTTCCTACAGCATAAACAATTTTGTTTTTAGAAAATGACAAAGAAAATACTTCACTATTCCCAGTAACAATGTAGTTAGCGCTAGAATTTGAGCAACGTTGATGAATTTCGTAATAAATGTTGAATACCCTGGGAGCCGGGAATTGTTTAGATTTTACTTTTCTGTTTGTTTAGGTGAAAGGCTTTCATAATTGACGTCCTAAACAAAATATTTTTAATAAAAGATTGTGTTTAATTTTCTTCGATATATTGGCGGTATACACAAGTGACATCACTACTGTATCTTTCAATAACACGTTCTGTTTCGATAACTAACTTGCTGTTTTTATTTTCATTTTTAGGGTTCCGTACTCAAAAGGTGCCAAACGGAACCCTATTACTAAGCCTCCGCTGTCCGTCTATCTGTCAGCTGTATCTCGGGAACCGTAATAGGTAGACAGTTGAAATTTTCACAGATTGCGTATTGTTACTGCCGATATCAACAAATAACAAAATGGTAAAAAATGGTGATGGTGGTTAAATGGTGTGCATAATAAAGAGTATTCTATTCTATTCTATTTTATTCTATTCTATTCTAATAACAAAAAATAAAATAAAGTTAAAAGTTAAAGGGGTCCCCGTAGGTATGTGAAAAGTGTTTATTTACTAACTAGCTTTTGCCGGCGGCTTCACACGCGTGGATGTCGAAAAATATCCCACGGGAACATGCAACCGGGAAATCCTTCCTTATTCCTTGTCTACATTATAAAGGGAACCTCTGTGCAAAATTTCAGTTTTCCATGTTCAAGGGTTTGGGCTGGGGGTTGATGAGTCAGTCAGTCAGGACTTCTCTTTTTATTTTTATAGAAGTAGAAAAAACGTAGTGTTACCTGAATGTTGTTCGGTGGTACGGAAGCCTTCGTGTGCAAGTCCGACTCGTACTTGGCCATTTTTTTATTTTTATATACTCCTGTTTTTATGTTCCTAAGGATATGTTTAGCTTTCATTCGGTAATAGTTATGTTATTATAAATTTATAATACTTCATTCAGAACTTAGCATAGCATAATCAGCCTATAATATTTCCACTGCCGGGACACAGGTCTCCTCTCGTGGAGAAGGGGGCTGTAATCCACGCTGGCCCAGTGCGGGTTGGTAGATGTCACATATCTTCGAATTTTAGTTCTAGGACATGCTGGTTTCCTCACGATGTGTTCCTACACCGTTTTGAGAGCAGTGGTGATGAAATTATTTAATCGAACGTAAAGCGCCTGTCTGGGTTTGAACCCACGACCTAGAACTCGTAAGTCGGCGCCGTTACCACTGGGCCACCACTGCTCTTCTTCAGGACTTATCCCGTAAGTATTCCCAGAAGAACCGGTTCTGGTAGAGATGAGTCCTATGTGATTGCAGCGCCGGGTAAAATACAAACTCGGGGCAACTATTGAAATAATCCTCATGGAACTATATAACTTAATAAATATTTTGCCCGATCTGAACATCTAACCCAGGACCTTACGACCATTACGCATTAACAACCACAAGAACAATGTCAAAGTAGTCAAAATTATATTCTTTCCTACCGTTTACTTTATAGGTTAGGTAATACGGGCTGGTATCCGCAACTCCACGTCAATGCGCGTATTTTGCGTATGGGTGGGAAAATCGATTATTCGATCCACCCCAGCTCCTCAAAGAAAGCCAGCAGCGCCTTGATATTACTGACAACCTCCCGGAGGGTACCTGGATTACCGAAGTACTTTGCCCTGTATGCGGCGACCACGGGACAGTTTAGAAGCACATGAGCTGCTGTCTCGTCGTCCTCCATGCAGGCCCTGCACAGCGGGCTGTCTGTGATTCCTATGACAAAGAGGTGTTTATTAAATGACCCATGGCCAGTTATAGCAGCTGTAACTGTACGCAGCTGTTGTTTAGTTACTCGGAGAACCTGTTTCCTGAGGCGGCCATCAATAGTAGGGAGTGCTTCCTTAGCCTGCCTACACTCACCTTGGTCCGACCATAGCTTGTGATGCTGGACCCTGGTACGCCTCCTTACCAGAGTGCGCAAGTACCTGAAGGGGAGCGGCACTATGGGTTCTGGTCCCACTGGTGCCATGCTCGACCCCCTTCTGGCAAGTTCGTCGGCTGCGTCGTTGTTTAGCGAACCGCTGTGTCCCTTGATCCATTGAATGATTATATTATTGGGTCTACCCACCTGGTTGAGACGCTGGTGGCACTCGTATAGCCTAGAGTCCACTGTGTGACTGCTTAGCGCTTGCAGAACAGCCATGCTGTCTGAGAGTATGCGGATCGAGTGGTCTTTAACTTCCCTGGCCATACGGTTTACTTTACTTTTGACATAAACATGCCAATAAAGTACCATAATTATTGACAGTTAACCATAGATGAAAAAATTTAAAACTTCATGAACGCTAAAGTAAAATAAATTGTTCAAAGATAAACAAGAGGAGAGAGGTTAAATTTTTCTATTCCACATAGTTTTATCCGCCTGCAGTACATTCTGTAGCCATTATTAATAATGAACCAATAAGCAATGTGTTGACCTGTTTGATATAGTGCCTGAGCGAGTTCCTCTGCTCTATGGGAATAGAATAGAATAGAATACTCTTTATTATGCACACCATTTAAATTACTGTTACAATTTTACAATGGGTTACGGTTTTATCAACACAGGATTATAAAAAATAAAGGTTTAGTAAAATTGCCTACAGGCGAAAAACAATTGAAAGACAATACAAAAAAAAACAACCATAATTTTGTTCCTACATAATTTTACATAATTTCTAATAACATTATTCCTACTCAAAGTTTAATATTCACATACGCACGTACTTTACAAAACTCGCACACTCGCTCATACATAGGTAGGTACATTACGTACAAACTCCATCGTACTTAGAAACGACTTAACCTTAACTTTTGTATTATACAAGTATTAAGAACAAAAGCTTTTGAATTCGCATACTTTTTCAATTATTTTACTTTGTAACAGATCGGGCTTTCTTTGTACAGTCGAGTACATTATGTTCCTTTAGTAGAAAAAGTGCGATAGGTAATCTACCAACTTGGAAATGAATGGCTACAGGATAAGTCCTTCTGAGGTAGTA
Organism: Cosmia pyralina; assembly: GCA_946251885.1. Taxonomy (NCBI): domain Eukaryota; kingdom Metazoa; phylum Arthropoda; class Insecta; order Lepidoptera; family Noctuidae; genus Cosmia; species Cosmia pyralina. The sequence continues at coordinate 24,811,151 of OX276346.1, forward strand.
TGTGACTAAGGACGTTACTCCACTGCCACATCAACGGGACGTTAACGAGGACGATACGACGAAGTAGCGATACATGTTATACAAGGTTGATATGAGCGAGAGGCATTAAATTAAACCACATATTCTTTGTATCATTTTCAGTCTCTTTACTAAAAATCAGATAAATACACACATCAAAAGTGTCTAGGGATCAAGCATTTTTATGCGGATTTCTTGAGATTGAGATGTGGCTTTGTAATAAATTTATGATTTTATAAATTTATATGGATCCTTTTTGGTGCATTTCATAATTTGAATCAGGAACTGTGAATAAAATTCGAGTAAAAGATGAAAATCAGCTGTCAATATTTTCCCTATAAAAACATACAACGCATTGAAGACATTATTAGTGCTACTGTTTCCCTACTACTGATTAAAACCAACGTTATTATGGAGCGGCGACGTCATTTAAGCAGGGAAGAAATGCTCAGAGCCGTGGGAATGATAGAAGCTGGTTCCCGGCAACGTACTGTGGCTTTAGCTCTGAATACAAGTCAGAGTGTTATCAGTCGACTTTGGACACGTTACCGAAGCACTGGTACCGTGGCTGAGCGCCATGGAGGACGGTATCGCTGCACCACACGGAGACAAGACCGATACATTCAAATCTTAACTCGAAGAGCTCCAACTATAACCGCCATGATGTTAGCCGTGAGGCTTCATCACTCTTCAGGGAACTTAATTAGCGACCAAACAGTCAGAAACCGCTTGCATGAAGTGAACCTTCATTCCCGAAGACCGCTACGGGTACCACCTATAGCAATGCACAATCGTAGGATTCGATATCAATGGGCTCTTGAACACAGAAATTGGGCAGAAGAACAATTGCGTTTCGTGTGCTTTTCTGATGAGTCTCGTTTTGGTATGAGACCGGATACAAGACGTATACGACACTGGAGAACCCCTGGACGCCAACAGCGATTAAAATCCTGCCAGGAAGTCCATCCTTATAGTGGTGGAACCATCATGGTATGAGCGGGTATTTGGATCGGCGGAAGAACTGAGTTGATTTGGATCAGAGGCAACCTCAACGCTCAAATTTATGCTGAGACGATTGTATCAGACGTCATCGTTCCTCTACAAGTGCAAATCGGTCCCTTATTTCAGTTAATGCATGATAATGCACGACCGCACACCGCAAGAGTTGTAAGACAGACTCTCGCCGCAGCTAACATCAATGTCCTGCCCTGGCCTGCTCAGTCGCCAGACTTGAACCCGATTGAGCATGCATGGGATATGCTACAGAGAAGAGCTCTGCCGAATATGGAGGGTATCCAGTCGCAAGAAGACCTTTTTTTGTTGTTGCAACGAACATGGGCGGCCATTCCACAGCGTGATTTGGATGAACTCATTTTGAGTATGCCAAACCGATGTTCTTGTGTTGTTAGTGTTCGCGGTAGAAACACGGATTATTAATTGTTTAAGTTACCCAATAAAATTTTAAAGAAAACTGTTATTTCAGTCTTTTTTTCGAACTTTAATGTTAGTGGTTCAAATGTCAAAAATCCCTTTATTAGGAAAATGGCAAATTTCTTTATTAATGCAAAGGTGACTTGGTTTATCGTTACTGTGACAAACGAAAACACTTTATTTGATGAATCCTTAAAGAAAATTTTAATTAATATCAATCAGGAGAAAAGTTATTGCAAAAATATATGTTGATCCCTAGACACTTTTGATGTGTGTAGAAGCAATAGTTTGGTCACAGGATTATTTTTTAGTTTTTTCTTTGTTGAAACACGATGTATCTGCCCTAACAGCTGACTAGGTAAGATGTACACTTACTATGCGTAGGTACCTTTGCATAGTATCTAGGGTCATACACCTTAAAACGACAGAATTTTTGACGCGACGTTGCCGTTTTGTTACGCACGTCAGTGGAAATGTCTACAAAGGATGTTTACATTATAACTAGATCATTAAGCTATTTTATTTGTTCGAAAAAAGTTTTTTCTTATTTTTCTTCTAAACTTTTTTTTAATAGTTCCGAGTTAACACTATGCATCTATAGTATATGTGGTTTAATTTAATGCCTCTCGCTCATATCAACCTTGTATAATGTTAGCTGGTTTTGTTTCCGCACTTAGTCCTTCAAGTGGACTATTGTGCGTGGGCCATGGCGGCCGTCGATGGTTATTCCAATCAGCCCACCTCCATCCAGGAGTTGCTCAGATCTTCTGGCCTGTTCAAAACATCTGTGAAAGATCTGGGTGCCCCGAAGGTTTTGGCTCTAATCTGGGCGATACATACATTTACTGTGGCCGCGTGTCTACCGCACACCACCACCGGGATGTCACGTTCGGTCCGAATAATCTCGTTGTCCGTAGACAAACAGTGTGAGAGTTTATGACAAGGCAAGGGGATGTTTAGTAATAAATAGATGCTCTAGCTTAATCTGATCTAAGCCTCTAGTTCAATCTCAAAACTCAACCTCTGTTAATGATGTGTGTGCCAAACCTGATGGTTATTTATCATATATACATACATACACTAAGAAAACTAACTGAGGAGCTCGTGGCTAAGTAATAACAGCTATACGGGTTGATCTATCAGGTTAAGCTACGCTTACCGGGGTTGGTTCGTGGATGGGTGACTATCTATATATATACTGAGACTCGTCCGTGCCTCGGAAAGCACGTTAAGCCGTTAGTCCCAGCTGTCATTCACAGATCTTTGACAGTCGTTAAGGGTCGTCAGAAGCCCGGAAGTCTGACAACCAGTCTTACCAAGGGGTATCGTATTACCCAGTCACTGGGTTGTGGAATTAAGATAGGCAGTCGCTCCATGTAAAATACTGGTATTCAGCTGCATCCGGTTAGACTGGAAGCTGGCCCCATTATAGTTGGGGAAAGGCTATAGGCAGATTGATTTGATATACATAAACTACCATCACTTCTTCCCACGGGGGTAAGCAGAAACTACAGAACGCCACCTGCTACGATCCTTACATACTTCTTTTACCTCGTTTACGTTCATACTAGTATTATCTGATCATACACGCACGCCGGTTGCGAGTACTACTCACCTGATGGTTATAATTGGTTATAATAACGAAGTAAAAATTTTTATAACTATCATCCGAACTTGGAAATCTAACATTTCACAATGAAATTCTAAATTGAATTTAAAAAGAAAAATATATTTCGCCATTTAAAACCCATTAAACAATATTTAAGGGCATTATCACATCTCCGCTGCAAAACCGCAAAACCGCATGATTTTTCGCTGATGTTTCTCTACTCGAGTAGCGGAACATCATGCGAGTCAGTTAAATTGAACCAGGTACTGCGGTACCAGGTACTGCTATAGTTTTACAGCGGAGGAGTGCTAAGGCACTAAACCACCAGATAGCTTCTAGTTCAAATTCAAGTCTAGATTTTGCTAAGACTAAATCTAAGATAAGACAAGATAAAGGTTTATTTCTCACCACAATATAAATCTGCATTTTCGAAATATGATCAAGAACACTAATATTTTTTTTAATTATACTGTGGGAGACTGGTGCCCAAGCTAGGCGTAAGGCCTGTATTTCAGGACACCAGGTCTCCACCCCTTCGGAGGACTTTTAAATAGAATTATGCACTCGTACACAAATGCTGCAAGTTACGAGTATAAAACCAGAAAAAACATTATACTAATGATTATTTGTTATTCTATGGTTAGTAAGGGTGTGTGTGTATGTGTATGTCTGTGTGTGTGATGTGTGTGTGGTGTTGTGAGCGTACATAGGGAAATGTGATAGAAAAAGTGAGGGGCTGAATTCACAGAAAGGTGATATATTAGGTTGGGGAAAAAAGTCTTTTCGCATTATAGTATGTATGAACTTAAAAGAAAATCTCTTTGGCTATACTATTTGTATCTGGCTGGTTTTGGTATCATTGAAAGTTAAAATTTTAAAGAACATCATTCCAAATTCAAATTAGGAAAATGTGTGATTTTCATTTGTTTTTCGTACTGTCAAGATGAGTAAAACTTTAAAATGTATCGAATTTCTTCATTAGGAATCTAACGAAGAAATTCGATACATTTTAAAATTTTACTACAAAAAAGGTAAAAATGCAACGCAAGCCGGGAAAAAAAATTGCGATGTTTATGGACCCAGTGCAGTGTCTGTGAGAGTAGCACAAATTTGGTATGCGTTTTCAATCCGGAAATTTTGATGTCAAAGATGCACGTCGCTCTGGTCGCCCTATTACGGCTAAAATGGATGCCATTTTTGAAAAAGTGGAGCAAGATCGGCATATCAGTAGTTACGACGTAGCTGAAGAACTGGGAATCGACCACAAAACAGTTTTGGCGCATTTGAAAAAAACTGGGTACACAAAAAAGCTCGATATTTGGGTACCTCACGAGCTCACTGAAAGAAACCTAATGAACCGTATACTCATTTGTGATTCTTTATTACGAAGTAATGAATCCGAACCATTTTTGAAGAAGCTGATAACTGGTGATGAAAAGTGGATCACGTACGACAAAAACGTGCGAAAAAGGGCGTGGTCAAAGACCGGGTTAACTCGCAACAAGGTGATGCTGTGTGTGTGGTGGGATTGGAAGGGCATTATTCATTATGAGCTGTTACCACCAGGCAGGACCATCGATTCTGAACTCTACTGCGAACAACTGATGAGATTAAAGCAAGAAGTTGAGAGGAAGCGGCCGGAATTAATCAACAGAAGGGGTGTGGTTTTTCATCATGATAACGTTGACCTCACACATCTTTAGCCACTCAGCAAAAATTAAGAGAGTTTGGCTGGGAGGTGTTAATGCATCCGCCGTGTAGTCCTGACCTTGCGCCTTCAGATTTCCACCTGTTTCGGTCTCTTCAGAGTTCTTTAGGCAGTGTCAGGTTAACATCACGAGAGGACTGCCAAAACCACCTGTCGCGGTATTTTGATCAGAAGTCCCAAAATTTCTATAGCAATGGGATCATGTCCCTACCTACAAGATGGCAAAAAGTTATCGAACAAAATGGTACCTACATACTTTAGATAAATGTAAATAATGTATATTAAAAAATGTTTTGAATTTTCTTAAAAAATGCGAAGAAACTTTTTCCCCAACCTATTATATAAATATACATGTATAGGAATTATATTATTTATTTATTTATTTATTTATTGACACACCAACGACTTATTCACTAAATCATTACATTAAATATATTCTATATCAACAGCTTTGCGGTGAATTTGTCACTTATAGGTGTGCACAGCACTTGTATGGTCATTAATAAAAATTAAAATGGAAATAACAAAATTAAAATTAAAAATTTACAAAGCTTAAAAATAACAAATAAATTATGACATCATTAAAAAAAAATTAAATTAAATTGTACAATATTAAATAAATTGGATGGAGTCACACAAATACACAAATAACATTTTGTAAAAGAAATAAACAAACAGATCGATCAAGAACTGAGAACGTATCGTCTGAATTCATTCAGACTGTTCGAAAATATGTCCAAGTTGTTAGTACGCGTGCTCAGCTTATTGTAGCTAGACAAAAACCGGTATAAAGGAGCTGAACGACCAAGATTAGTTCTATTTTTTGGCATTTGAAATGTTTCTGTTTTAAAATTGGATCTGTATGAGGTACGGCGGGACACATTTAGACCGATCTCCGACACCAACTCCGGAACATTCGCCAAATTGTGGAGGGTCTTATAGAGGAAAATTAAGTCTGAGCAACTTCTTCGTTGCTCCAAGGACCTCATCCTGAAATGACAGAGCCTTTGAGGATAATCCGCTTCGCGAACACATGTCAGTGATCTGTAGCGGAGGTATCTCGTAAACTTTTATATTATATTATTTTTCTGTTTTATCTATTTGAATAACATTTACTTTGTTGACTGTACTCGGCTGTTCTGACCTACTCAACGCTCTCGAAGAGTTAAGAGCTATCGATAAACTTTGCAGACTATTATTAAGACTTTATTACCTTACTCCTGCGCTTTGGGATTTATTGCTTCTATAAAGGTGCCTTGCCTTTTATTCATCAAAAGTGAACAGATTTCTACTTTACACTTACGTTCTCTTCAATCAATAGAAAAGTACACTAACATTTTATTTACATAAATATAAGCTAACAGAATTTAAATAATTAGGTATAACATGTATAGTATAGAAAAAGATCGAAAAGAATCATCGCTGTCAACAGAAAAAGTGCCCAAAAGGCTGGCAGCATTGCCACAAATCTGCCTAGCCTTTTCCAAACTATGTTGGGGTCGGCTTCCAGTCTAACTGGATGCAGCTGAATACTAGTATTTTACATGGAGCGACTGCCTATCTGAACTCCACAACCCAGTTACTGGGTAATAAGATACCCCTTGGTAAGACTGGTTGTCAGACTTTCGGGCTTCTGACGACCCGTAACGACTGTCGAAGATCCACGAATGACAGCCGGGATCAACAGCTTAACGTGCTTTTCAAGGCACGGAGGTGTCTCGGTATGTAAAGATGGTCACCCATCCACTGACCAACCCCGGCAAGCGTAGCTTAACCTGATGGATCGATCCTTGCCGCTGTTATTATTTAGCCACGAGCTCGTCTTTGGCCAAAAAAGAGCCGACCAACCGTAGTTTTATAGAATCTTGTGAAAAAGTGCTTTGTCCTTTTAAAATAACAGGCACATAAGATTTTATAAACTAACCCCCTTATTCATAAAAAATTAAAACGCTTAAACTTATTTTAGTTAAAATAGTGTTTTGTCTTCTTCTTTCAAACTTAAATCAAAATTCGAAAGAAATTGACAAAACATTTGTCTAAGATGAGCCGATGACCTTGTGAAGGCCGCTGGATGCAAGAAGCACAGAACCGGTCGGTGTGGCGATGCTTGGGGGAGGCCTATGTCCAGCAGTGGACATCTTTCGGGTGAAATGATCATGAAGGAGAGCCAGAGACCGCCAATCATCTTGGTATCACAAGTGCCCATAGGTGACTCTTGATGGCAGTCGGCCGTCGCATCGGCTTGAAAACACGGTTACAGTACCTACAACAGGACTCAGAAGATCCATCGTTTATTTATATTTCTTCGGAAAAACCGAAATGTACCGAATGAAATGTGACTCGAAGAACTCACCAATAGACATTGACGCTCTAATTTTGTCTCTCCCTTATTCGCCTGTTACATAGAATTCGGCAAAGTTCGGTTTTTACGAAGATAAACGATGGAACCTCTGAGTATTGTCGTACTGTACATCATAATTCATGGTCAATATTCGGGTTTCCTTGAGCAACAGTTCCAGTTTGATCTTAGAAATCTTTTCTTCAAACTACATTACACACAATGTTATGTTAGCTGCAGGATCCACTTTACATCAGAGAGACCGACGCCGTTGGCTTAAAAAAATACGATTACATTTCGGTGTCCAGATCTCTGCAAGTGACTGTTGCAGTTCGATCTCAGGAATCCCTTTGGGAAACTTCATTGTAATGTATGCAGATAATACATTTACCTACCTGAATAATCCTTCATTGATCTCTGGGGACTACACGGTTTAATTAGCTTAATTGATCAGATAATAACGCTTGCTGCTAAACTGCGCCTAAATCTATTGATCAGTGTAGTATTAATCATAAGTCCGATTAATACTACACTGATCAATAGATTTAGGCGCAGTGCATAAAAGATGAAGCTTGGTTGGCAGCATTACCTCATGGATGAGACACAGTTTTGTTATTTTCGTCCAAGTTTTAGTGTCTAAACACACTATGCCGAAGGTACGCGATCGAAGTTCGGCATGATTACGCCTGCAATGCGATTTGAATTACTGACGACACATTATGCCGAAATTACGTTGCGTTGCGTACAGCCGAACTTCGGTCGGGAGTAAGTTCAGCGGCAATTCGGCGGCAACCATAGATATAAGAAAGAAGGAGATATGCCCAATAGTTTAAAATGTATCGGAAGACTGTGTCTCCACTTTGTCCCTACCACTGGCCAACTACTACACATGCAGTTCAGTAAAAGCAATACATGCGCAGTCGCGCACACACCCGCATTTCAAAAATCGGAACGTACTACACAATCAATTATAAACCTTATCTCGTCAAATACAGCGTGTATTTACCATGCACTGTACAGCTTACTCACACAAAAACATCGGTCCCTTTGAATGTACTGTGGCTAAAGACATTTATTTTACATACACGCTAGTGATTGACTAAATTGTAAAAGTATCGATTCTTATATTTATTGTTGTAAGTACTAAAATTATTTTATTGTCCTGAAAATAAAATAAATAAAAAACGACATGTCTAGAAAATATTATAATAAAAAAAATATAGCTAAAATAAAAAATCAATAAGTAAATAAAAAAATTCGTATTGATATTATTAATAGCACGAGGATAAGGCATAATATACACCCATAATTCAAACCCAAAAATACACCGATTATTAAACTTAAATTTAATAACGATCACAGTCGAAAGCGCACTAGTTCGCGAAGACGGCCATTTGACTATGAATGGTTCATACTGATCTCGTCGCGCGGACACAGACACGCCTTGCCACCTCTCCTGTTTTTTATATTTCTATGGCGGCAACGTATTTTGTAGAGCACACATTATACGCGACCGAAGTTCGGTTCGATAGCGGTTGTATTTGTCCTTTTCTAAAGCCTCTGCAATTGCTATTACTGTAAAATAGTAAATTTTTCGGGTTTCGCACCTCTAAAGTAGTAACGGAACCCTAAACAGGATCACTTTGTTTTTCGTCTGTCTGTCCGGCGGCTGTTTAGATAACACGACACGACGCCACGACAGCGCTCGAGACACTGAATACACACAAAGTTGCTCAACTGAATTTCTGCCGCGTAAGTTCGGCACTTATGGTGTGTCATATCAGCCGAATACGTCGGAACGTTAACTCAGCCGCGGAACTTCGGTCGCGTACCTTCAGCATAGTGTGTTTACTTAGAAGGATATATGTCTGCTTGTTTATTATGTTATTTATGTTGTTTACTCGTCTTGCTTCAATAAATCTGCTTTAGGCTCTTTGAGTGACCAACAGTTGCAGCGACACCAGCGCATCTGAATTGGAAGTCGTATAATAGTTATTCGGTTTTGAACAATTTCTTAGCCATATTCAGATTCCCAAATGGAGAAAATTGCGATTCTAGAAATCTTAGATTCTAGGAATTTGACATAATTTTCTGATTTCGAATGTAAACCCAATTAATACTCCCAAAACTTTCAACAAAACGACCAAATTACAACTGATCGCAGACATATTAATCAAAGGAGCGTCATAAACGAAATATGCGTCATGAAATATCGTTGGACGAACAAAAAACCAATGGAGCAGCGGCCAATTTGTTGATTTATTGTCGTTAAAACTCGAAAACATCTGTCGTCAGAAAAAGTTGCGTTACTGCCTGTTAATTGTACCGTACTCGGCTGTGGTTAAGTTTCGATCGAAGGGTTTACTTGGTATTTTATGTGTGGTTATGTTTTTCTTCGTTGTGGGTGAGAGAGTATTCCTGCAGTATATGTTTTGGTGTTGGTGGATAATGTGCAATATAGTACAAGTTTTCTCGAGAAATTTATTTCGCTAGTTGTTTCACATAGTAATTAATGCGCTCAGCTTCTCATATCGATCATGGCAAGGACCATGTTCAATAATTAAAACCCAATTTCAACCCGTGACGATCATTGTTTCTGGTCCAGAGATGTAGTCATCTCCATGTACAGTCAACAATAGAAATATCTAGGCAGGGTATACTAATACATTATATTTGTATGTGAATTGCTTCATGTTCAATTTCGTGACAATATACAATACAAATATTTTAGTATATCCTGCCTAGATATCTCTTTTGTTGTCTGTACCTATCCATTAGCATAGAATCTAAAGTAAGTACTATTGCATTTAGTACAGAATAATCCTAAAATTTCTCGGGTGCGCGGCACGCCAAAGACACTGTCATTCGATGAAGAAGTCGACCAAAACCATGAAAAGACTGACACAAACAAATGAAATCCGCAATTCCAAAAACATTTCAAATCACAGCCTTGGCAAAATGCAAAACAATAATACGAGTAGTCGTGTAACTCACAATGCTAAGATTTTACGCTCAATAAAGCAAGTCAAAAATTCAGTACTTCCAGGCGAGCCGCATAATATAAAGTTGCGGAACAGGAAAACTTGACAATAAATCAGGAAAAGGTCGAATATGGCCCCACTTGGGGATCGGTGAAATGTTATTTTTTTCTGATTTTCATAGAAAAATGGTAATTTGGGAGTTCCTTACGGCTGTGTGATGAACTGAGGGGCAATTCCCGTATTTTTATAACAACGTTCGCAATCTCATCTCAGTCTCAATCTGTCAAAATTGTATAGAGTTTGCCTACATTTTTGACATTTTGATTGTCGCTGGCTGACATTGTGACTTGAATTTGAACGTTTTTAATTACGAGAATTGGCCCTCTGATGACTGATGAGTGACAGTGTTTTATTTTACAAGTTTTATTGAGATTTCTTTTAAACCCTTACAGATAAATGATCCCCAGATTCTTTTTAGGGTTCCTACCTCAAAAGCCAAAAATAAAACGCTTATAGGATCACTTCGTTGTCCGTCTGTCTGTCTGTCAAGGCCCTTTTTCTCAGGAACGCGTGGAGGTATCAAATTGAAACTAATATCAAATATGTAGGTATAGACCTACGTCCCTTATAGTTCTAAAAAATCAAGCTTCTAAGCCAACGCAAATAACAAATACGGTGATTTATGCGACACATTTTGTTACTCGCAAGTTTTAGTAAAGTTGTAAATATTTTTTTAGTATGAGCACATTTTAAATAAACTAACAGATTTAAAATAATAATAGTTATGTACAGTCAACAAAAGAGATATCTAGACAGGGTAGAGTAACATATTTGTATGTGAATTGCTTCATGTTCAATTTTATATGTATTACTTTGTTTTTGCAATACTCCTCATTGTAACACACCAACACAAAATTTTATACTGTCACGAAATTGAACACGAAGCAAGTATACCCTGCCTAGATATCTCTTTTGTTGACTGTACATGGTATAAAAAAGGAGGGGAAAGGATCATAGGGCATCAAAAAATTCGTCCGCATCGCTGTCAACAGGAAAAGTGCCCAAAAGGCTGGCAGCATTGCCACGTTGTATGGCAATGCTGATTCTTTGGCCAAAAAATAGGCCAGCCCGGTCACGTGAGGAGTCGACCAACCGTTTAGCGATGTCTTAAAAAACCAATTGTGCACTCGGACCCCATGGCCCTAGTGTTTCAACCCTAAACAGCTCGAAAATATAACTTCCAAAAATATTTGAACATTTTCGCTGTTTTTGGTTTTCCGCTCCTGCAGCTGCCGCACCAGCACAGCCCACTGTGCTGCTGTGCTGTGTGCTGCTGTGTGTGTGTGTGCAAGTAAATCAATACTTATAGATAGGGTACTTCCCGTTGTCCTAGAATCATGAAATTTGGCAAGAAGCAAGCTCTCACAGTACAAATAAAGAAAAAAGTCCGAAAATTGTTAATTTGTAATTTTATTACATAAAAAATAAAATTGGGATTACAATGCTAAGTTTGTTTTAGGGATAAATTCTTTTCAACTACGGAATCCTTCATTGTGCGTGGTCCGACACGCACTTGGCCGGTTTATTTTTTTTTTTAGTAAAATACTTTTCGTTTTTAGCTTTTCTTTCATTGTTAATATTTTCTTTCGTATCATTCAGATACGTTCATGTCCGTTTTTAGTTTGTCCTTCAGCTTAAAATACTTTTAAGAACAACTATAATTCTATCAAGTTCCTCGAACATGATTCTTGTGTTTGCATTGTCATTGCATCGTCTCTGAAAGGAATTATGTAATATATGGAATTTTCTTGTCTCGTGGCTAAGTGATTAAGCTTAAGGTTAAGCTACGCCTGCTGGGGTTGGTCAGTGGATGGGTGACCATCTTTACAAACCGAGTCTCCTCCGTGCCTCGAAAAGCACGTTAAGCCGTTGGTCTCGGCTGTCATTCGTGGATCTTCGACAGTCGTTACGGGTCGTCAGAAGTCCGAAAATCTGACAACCAGTCCTACCAAGGTGTATCGTATTACCCAGTTACTGGGTTGTGGAGGTCAGACCGGCAGTCGCTCCATTTAAAATACTGCTATTCACTTGCATCGGGTTAGACTGGAAGCCGACCCCAACATAGTTGGGAAAAGGCTAGGCACATTGATGGAATTTTCTTGTCGGCACAGGAAAACTAGGTAAATACTAATACTACCAGTTTATAGTATTTTTGCACGCATCCGCACTTTTACGAGTAAATTCATAGTTGCGTTTCTTTTTTCTTGTAGAATAACCTAGAATTTATTCACTTCAATTTGCCTCCAAAAATACGGTGCCTAAGTCGAACATGATTGCTTTTAAATCCAATCCTATTTGATAACTTGGCCTAAAAGATATTTTCCCTAGACGCTTCTAGAGAGTCCAATCAAAAACCATAGGATCCATGCAAGGACTTCATTCGATTTTCGTGACGTAACGAGTGATAGTTTTAACCAATAACGGTTGGTAAGACATAGGTATCAGGCATTTGTCATACCGCGTACAGGTGGTCTGTGGGTGGGTCATACGAGACAGAATTTATAGCTCCTACTTTCGATACGACATTGTTTGAAGAGAGGTGATATTCGCAGCTGGTGTTACAGATGATGTATCTACTTCAATTATCTTTACTGTTAGTAAAGGGTCTGGTTCAGTCTCGTCATCCAAGTCTGAATATTGGCAATCGTGTTTTAGAGTTCCGTAGTCAACAAGGAACCAGTTCGCTAAGTCCGTCCTTTCGCGTCGTTTTTTTAGGGTAAAGTACGTAAAGTGTGGGGTTTTGTTGCATGGGTCTTTTAAAAATATTGCGGGTTTGTCAAAACAATTTTTCGATTTAGGGATCTGTTTCTGAAATATTAAGCTTTAAAGTGATAGTTTTTGCTAGAATCAAGCCAGCTAAACGGTTAGTTTTGGATAGGTGAAAAAATTTACGGTAGTAGTATATACGAGTATAACGAAGTTAAAAGAAAAACTATCACAGCTAAGTAGGCTTTTCAAGTTTACAAGTAATAGTCAAATATTCATGAAACAACTGAAAGCCCTCTTCTTTGTCCGCATTATTGTGCAACTACGGAACCCTATTACTGCGCGTGGCCCGACACACACTTGGCCGTTTTTTTTATTATATACGTATCACACTATAAAGGCGAAAATTTGTGAGTGTGTGTCTCTCTGTGTGTTTGTATATTTGTTACTTCTTCACGCTCAAACGGCTAGTCCAATTTTGATAAAATTTGGTACGGACGTAGCTGACACCCTGGATTAACACATTTTTTACTTTTTATTCCATTCTACGCGGGTAAAACCGCGGGGCGCAGTTAGAAAAGAAAGAAGAAAGAAAATACGTTTATTTGCGGTAAACATGACGCAAAGGACAACAAAAAAAAAATAAACAAAGTAAATAGCAAGTTTTGGGGAAAATATGCGTCACATCTACGCAAAACGGCTACCGCTCAGCATAATGCCGCGACCCCATGCGAAACGGAGCCCCAGCGCTGGTTTTCAGCGATAGCCGGCGTTGACGCGATGACGTCGACCGGTGCAGCATGTGATAAATAATATGCAAGTTATTAATATTAATAGTTAGTATGAAAATAAAAGGCTTTTTCCTTTGAGGCAATTGTTGTTGATATACAACTTACACTTACAACACAACAGCCTATGTTCACACTATGTTCCCACTTCTCATAGCTGGAACTAAGATTTCCTCTCAGTGAGAGGCTGTCGGAGTAGGGAGTAGGCACAACGATAGACAGGTACCGATTTTTGAATTCGACTGCCTCTACTCTCAGAAGTAACTTATTTTTTTAAGTTACTGGAGGGTTGTCAGAGAGGCAATCTAAATAACGTGAAAAACAAAAAAAAAAAACCGGCTAAGGGCGTGTCGGACCACACACAAAGAAGAGTTCCGTAGTTAAAAAAAAATATTCCAAAAACAAACTTAACATTGTAGTTGAAAACCATGTTCTCCCATACAATGATATACAATCTGCCTAGCTTTTTCCCAACTATTTTGGTGTCAGCTTCCAGTCTAAGCAGATGTAACCAACCACAACACCAACACCAGATGTGACCAATAACATGGAGCGACTGTTTATCTGACCTCCACAACCCACTAACTGGGTAATACGATACCCCTTGGGAAGACTCGTTGTCAGACTCGGGCTTCTGACGACCCGTAACGACTAACAAAGATCTACGAATGACAGCCGGGACCAACGGCTTAACGTGCTTACCGAGTCTCGGTATTAAAACATGGTCACCCATCCATGGACCAACCCCGAAAAGCGTAGCTTCACCTGATGGATCGACCCGTGCGGCTGTTATTACTTAGACACGAGCTCCTCATCCATACATTGATATACGTCACGGTCAATTCTCCAACTGCAAATTTAAGTTTGTAATCCCAAAAAAAAATTGTTTTATGTGACATTAACAACTTTCGAACTTTTTCCTTTACTTGTGCTGTGAGAGCTTGCTTCTTGCCTAATTTTATGATTCAAGGTCAACGGGAAGTAGGTACCCTATACGTTAAATTTACTTGCGAGTATCAAAATATGTAGCATAAATGGCCGTATTTTTTTATTGCATTGGCTTAGAAGCTTGATTTTTTTTGTGCTTCATGGGACCGTGGACCTACGAATTTTGATAATAATTTCAACTTGATACCTCCTCGCCTCCCTGAGAAAAAGGGTCTTGACTGACAGTAAGACGGACAACGAAGTGATTTTATAAGGGTTCCATTTTTCCTTTTGAGTTACGGAACCCTAAAAATGTCATAGTTTTTTGCGATAGGTATAGATACCTACTTATATTGTTTCAACAACAACAACTATTTTTCCAAGCTATCATTTTAGCACCAGCAAAAAGTGCCTCAGTAGCTATTATTCACTTTGAAGTATTTACTTTAATAAGTCTACATTAAAAGTATCAGGTCAAGCCATTTATATCGTGAGACATTATCGTGAGATCATTAATTAGAACAATTTTAAATCAATTTGCCTGAGCTTTATAAATAAATACTTTGGATTGAATGTTCATGTCCCAGTTGAATGCGTTTTAATCAAAATACTTTAAATTTTAATTAAATAACTAAAGTGACCTGGTTTGGGCCGTAATTAGTGAGTGATTATTAAGAGGGCTGTCGCATTTTGTCGCCTCTCGATCACACGGGATCAAATTTTTAAAATTGTTATATGAAAAGATGTTTTTTGAAAAATGTAATCAATTAACGAACTAGTAAATATTTTTTTTTTTATTTCCAAGGTAACTTTTAACTATTCAAATCAGTACTGTAAAATATAACAGTCTTAAAAAAAAAATATGTACAATTATATAAAAAAAGGAGAGGAAATAATCATAGGGCATCAAAAAATTCGTCCGCAACGCTGTCGACAGGAAAAGTGCCCAAAAGGCTGGCAGCATTGCCATGTTGTATGGCAATGCTAATTCTTTGGTCAAAAAATAGGCCAGCCCTTTGGTCACGTGTAGAGTCGACCAACCGCTTGGTGTTGTCCCAAAAAACTAAAAGGGCACTCGGACCCCATGACCCTAGCGTTAAATTAAATAATATTCATTTAATAGGTAATTATTACACACACACACATTACAAACACACATACACACACACACACACACACACACACACACATAACACATTATTACACATTTTTATTGTGGGTCCTGAGTTCGATTCCCGGGTCGGGCAAAGTGTTATTGGGTTTTTATTTGTTTGTTTTACGCCCCTATTTCATAGGACTTAATAATAACTGGTGAAATGTGAATATACTATTAGGTGCACCTCTGCCTGACCCATCGGTCAGTACAGGCGTGATAGTATGTTGTAATGTTATTATAAAAAATAACGATTATCGGAATTATGTTTGACATATTTATATTCGACTTTATTTTCACCGTAATAAACTCTCACATTCATTGTGAATACCTCTCAAATTAATATTCCCAATCCCGGATCAAAGTTCACACAGCTAGCCTGAGTAAATACCATCCCAAACGTTATATAAAACGGAGAATATAAAGCCAATTAAATATTTATTTATCTAGAACGTTTATACCTTCGGGGCGTAATGAATAAAAGGTAATATTTTATTCATCGGAACACAGGTCAAGTTCGGAGCGCGTTCAGTTCAGACGATGCAATATTTCAGACGGGACGTCCCGTATATATTATTCTATGAGAGTAATTTGTCTGAGAACAATGAAAGATTTTTCGCTTGGAGCCAAGGGCAATGTCGGTAAATAGTTGTAAGTCGCATAGACTTTACTGGTGTTTGGTGCAAATTGTAAAATATTAAAATACTTTGATAAATAATAGTGGTACTCTTCCTTCCACGTCATTTATTCTATAAAACATTGCATTTTTTTTTTTTCAAAATGCAGGGATTAATAAAAATATTTTTTTTTCCAATTATTGTCCTGCAACACTGGAGCATTTTCATTATTTTTGGTTGTAAGAAGTTTAAAGAAAATCTTTGTAAAATGTCGTCATACTGCCTTGCTTTTCACTGAATAACTTTCATCATCATCATTTCAGCCCCGAAAGACGTCCACTGCTGGACATAGGCCTCCCTCAAGCACCGCCACTTCAACCGGTTCTGTGCTTCCCGCATCCAGCAGATTCCTGCAGCCTTTACAAGGTCATCGGTCCATCTTGTGGAAGGCTTTCCAATGTTCCGTCTTCCAGTACGCGGTCGCCGCTCCAGAACCTTTCGGCTGCATCATAAATCTGTTCTCCGAGCAATGTGTCCAGCCCACTGCCATTTAAGTTTGGTAATTCTGGCAATAAGTTTAAAAACATCAAATTCCTTTTTTATTATTAAATCTTTATAAACTTTTGCTAGTCACGGGGTTGTAGGTGACTATTTTGACAGAAGTAAAGAACACACACAAAAGTACAATCGTATTACCCGCTTCGCTTTCCGCTCCCCTTCTCGCTCCCCTCATCACTTACCCCACGCCACTAGTGAAGAGCTTACACGGTCAGGCCTAGATAGCATCGAGGTATCGCTCCTAATCGTCCATTGTGAGTGGATAACGATCGCTCCTCCCGACGCCAGCCTGGGCCACGTAGCTGGGCCATAATGGACCATGCCTTTCCCACGTCGAGTCCCATCACTCATGTGTGCTTTCTAATGATTGTCGGATTGAAATCGCTTTGTCTCGCTTGTTGAAATTTTATAGTAATCGCTGTAAGTATGGTCGTCACGCATATGAATTTTGATAGGTTTTCTATTGTTGGTGATGTTGGTTTGATCTGGGTTTACATGACATAACATAATATCATGTCTTGTTGATTTTTCTTTATCCCCAAAGGGTTACGCAGAACCACATTTCGTCAGTTATGTTTAAGTAAGTCCCACGAAATAGGGGGCGAGCCTATTGCCATCAACCGGGCACAAATCCAGACTCCGGGCTGCTACTGAGAAGTTCCAGATGGAAAATCCAATAACACTTTGCCCAACCCGGGTATCTAACCCAGGAACTCATGGACGAATGGATGAAGGGATTGATGAATTGAGTCTAATCAGATATAATTCGAACTTTAGCGTTTCCTTTAAGATGGGAAAGTGAGTCTTTAAAGTGATTGAGCAGACTATAACATAATATACCGCATGAGGTAATTGTATTCGCACCTTGATGCTGACAGTGTTTTTGTTTTTAACCGACTTCAAAAAGGAGGAGGTTCTCAATTCGGCGGAACCTTTTTTTTTTATTTTTTTTTTTATGTATGTTCCCCGATTACTCGAAGATGGCTGGACCGATTTGGATTTTTTTTGTTTTATTCGAGAGGGTATGCATCACAGTTGGTCCCTCATTTTTATTATAGTTGTTGTTTCATTTTAACTATGATTATAAGTTGGTTTTAGTTATCTAAATTGTATGGTCGATGATTTTGGTGCACGGTAAAACACTAATGAGTTTATGTTTGCGCCAACATAAAGATGTATAAGATGTAAGTGTACTACTGAATAAATAAATTAATAAATAATAAATAATAATAATAATAATATAAAATTGATTAACTTTGCTTTGGTAGTTTTTGAGTTAGCTTCAATAATACCTACGTATTTTTTCCCCAGTCGGTGGCAAAAAACGAAAATGCATTTAACACCGACACCGACTTCCGAAATTAAAGTTATTTTTCACTTTGTAGTGTTGTTTTTGGAAGTCGGTTGTATTTTTTTGTAAAAAAGTTTTTATCAAGAAGCTTCAACTATCCAATAAAGCTAACATTTTCTTTATATTGCTGACGGGCCTGCTCTTAACCTCGATCACGCCTGATGAAAAACAATGGAGGAGGTCTATGAAGGAACGAGCGTACCCAGAAAATGCACTCTTGCTTTGAAGGGGGAACACAGACGCATCTATTACTGACCGACAGAAAAATTAAGAGGATTTAATTAATTTTGAGAAATACTGACAGGACAGGAGGAGCTCGTGGCTAAGTAGAACGGGTAGATATATCAGGTTAAGCTACGCTTACCGGCGTCGGTCCATGGATAGGTGACCATCTTTACATACCAAAACTCTTCTGTGCCTCGGAAAGCACGTTAAGCCGCTGCCGTTGGTCCCGGCTGTCATTCGTGAATCTTTGACAGTTATTACGGGTTGTCAGAAGCCCAAAAGTCTGACAACCAGTCTTGCCAAGGGGTATTGTTTTACCCAGTTAATGGGTTATGGAGGTCAGATAGGCAGTCGCTCCATGTTAAATACTGGTATTCAGCTGCATCCAGTTAGACTGGAAGCCGACCCCAACGTAGTTGAGAAAAGGCTAGGCAGATTGAAATACTGACAAGACAGTCATCTCTTATCACATTGTAGGTATTAAATGTATGGTACTGCTTCCGCACTTACAACACATTAGATATAAGAAGTTTAGTGTCCCAGTTAGGATCCTCAAGACATACGATACCCTAGAGTGCACCAGCACCCAGATAAGTAAAACAGTAAAAATGTGAAGAAAACCCAGTGTCGTGAAGAAGCTCGCGTTTTACTCATAAATTTGAAACGTGTGCTAGTGTCCGGTGAAAGGCATTTGTCATGAACGCAGTGTACTGCTGCAGATACATGTGCCAAACATTTCGTGCACGAGAATAGAAAATTCTACCACATATATTTTACTTGTCCCTGTTATGGCTGCAACTTTTTGGATCAAATCAGCTTCTTCTGGTTCAAAGACCGAACAAGCATAGATGACTACGTTTAAAACTGGAAATATTTAAGTGTCTAAAAAAATTATTGACCTTTTCTTCTTTGGCTTCGCTTTTTTTCCGTTACGCGGGGTCGGCTTTCCCGGTCATGCGACGCCATTTATTTAGGTCTTGTGCGTCATTTTCCATACGTCCCATCTCCCTTATGTCCTTTTGGACTTTCGTCAACCATGTGGTTTGAGGTCTACCTCTTCCCCTCTTCTTTGTAGCCATGGAAAGGCACTTTTTCACGATATGGTTATCTGTTCGAAGAAGTACATGACTGACTAATGATAAACGCTTTTTTAAATTAATGAACTTCTAAAAACTTTTTGGCCTTTTAATGTTGCACATTTTTTAAACAAAATTAGCCTCTTTTTAACTTTTTGACCTTTTTTCACAGTTGCTTGCAGTCACTAAACTAGGGTACCACTGCCAAATTGGTTAGGTATGGTTAGAACTGTGACCAAACGCGTGCGAGCCGAGCGAAGCGAGTGGTGCCACGATGCATCCAAGTTGGTCGCAGTTACAAGACTGTTTAGTATTTTTAGAACCCCATAGCACTCGTAGGTATTGTTTGAGGTTCAAATACATACATGCTGTTTGAACCTTGCGTACTTAATGGCGAAGCAGTGGTGAGAGAGCAGTGGTCGCCCAGCGGTAACGGCCCCGACTAATATGAGATGTAGGCCATGAGTTCGAATCTAGGCAGGCAGTTTGCTTTGTGTATTTAATTTCATCACAATTGTTCTCAAAACGGTGAAGGAAAACATCGTGAGGAAACCATCATGTCCTAGAACCAAAAATTCGAAGACATGTGACATCCACCAACACGTACTGGGCCGTGTGGTGGATTACGCTCACAAAAATTTCAACGCAACGGTTCAGAATCATGTACTAAATCCACGGTTGCGCATCGATGTCCCTGCAGCCCTTTACAGTGATGAAACTGCCACAAGAGCAAATACACACACTTACCAGTAAATAGCTATACGGTTTTAAGGATAAATAAAAATAAACTCTCTCAAGCTGAGGGCAGACCACTGAGACTAAGTAAATATTCGGTAATTACAGATTAACCCAAATAAACCTTGGACCTTCCCTAGACCACTGGGATTAAGATATTGGAGAGTTCTGTATTGTCTTGATTCATTAGTGTAGGTACTTGGTGTTTATTTATTTTATTGTTTACTAGCTTTTGCCCGCGGCTTCACTCGCGTTAATTTAGAATTTGACAATCAATTCGGGTTGTACTCTGACACAACACGATATCTAAAATTAAAAATTAAAAAATACCAATATCAATAACAATATCAATATCTAGTGAAATACTGTCCCAAATTGTGCTACAACCCTTGATTTATCACCTGTTTTTGAACTCATTTAAGGCGCTTCCCCGACCAAACAACCTTGAGCATTCGGTCCTTCTCTATCCCACCGCTCAGTCTCGCTTTGATATAGAATTCATAAAAGTTTTGGAATTATTTTAATAAAAAAAGAATAGTGATCTCTAGAAATAAAATAAAATATGAATTATTTAGATTTGTAAATTATCAATCCATTAGTGTAATCCACAAATGATTAGAATGTCAAATTTAGCAAAAGATGCATGCAATCAATAATTTTAGTCACTTTTTTACAAGGAGATTTTAAATGTATTTAAAACACATAGAAACAGATAAGGACATGCAATGTGGTAATAAGATAACTATCGCACATTAATAACGTTCTTTTAGATGTAGTTTATCACTCATTTCTGAATAACGCACTAACCCAAGGTTTTGCTCGGAGTAGCGCCTTAAGTTATAACATTTTTCCTTCATTTGAAATGTTTATTTTTCTTAAAATGATAAAAAAAAAATTTACTCACAACAAAAACTAATCAGCAGTTAATGCTATTTTTTTTTTAATAACAAATTACCCAAACTCATAAGAATTAAATTATGTGAAAACTTTCAAGTGAAAAATAAAAGATGGCGAAAAGTGATAAAACAGCCCATTGTGTCACGCATGCATCTTACACTCCCACAAACAAAGAAAAAAAAAAACAAAACACAATCACCTAGCAACAACCAGCTACATTATTACATCGACCAACACAATAGCGAGATTGAAACTGAAATTAAATTACTATATAAATTATTGAGCGCTTCAAATAAGGCTTGTTTCAGCGTTTGAATTATGTAGTGGTTTGCCTCACATAAGCTTTTACGCTGCAGTGACGCGAACCAGAATATTGCACCTGTTACACCAAGAGTATATTTTTATCGGTATTACAACTCCTCAAGGCTTTCGTGGCCTGATTACCTTTAGGCTGTGTTGTTGAATGTAGACAAAAAATTTTCTGGAAGATATTTTATTAAGAGCATAGAGGGAGGAACAAACGTTCTATGGGAACAGGTTGTTATGTGGAAAGAATATTTTTTCTATCTATATGAGGTTGCATATTCCGCATCAGCCGCACGGGTCGATCGGTCTATAGGTTAAGCTACGGTTGCCGGGGTTGGTCCGTGGATGGGTGACCATCTTTACATACCGAGACTCCTCCGTGCCTCGGAAAGCACGTTAAGCCGTTGGTCCCGGCTGTCATTCGTGGATCTTTGACAGTCGTTACGGGTCATCAGAAGCCAGAAAATCTGACAATCAGTCTTACCAAGGGGTATCGTATTACCCAGTTAATGGGTTGTGGAGGTCAGATAGGCAGTCGCTCCATGTAAAATACTGGTATTCAGCTGCATCCGGTTAGACTGGAAGCCGACCCCAACATACTTGGGAAAATACTAGGCAGGCAGATGAGATTGCATATTATAATATTTATAAGGAGTCATCATCATCTGCCTAGCCTTTTCCCAATTATGTTGGGGTCGGCTTCCAGTCTAACCTGATGCAGCTAAATACCAGACTAAATACCAGACCCCCTTGGTAAGACTGGTTGTAAGACTTTCGGGCTTCTGACGACCCGTAACGACTGTCAAAGGTACACGAATGACAGCCGGGACCAACGGCTCAAGGCGAGTATAGTCGTTGAAGTCCTGAGCCCCGTCGCCCGCGCACGGACCCGCTAGCGAATATTTCTATGTCATGTAATAAAAGTTAAATAATTATTAATTTAAAATAAAAAATGCACAGTTTTAAGATAAGTGATTTACCAACGTTATCGTCGCCAAGCCGTGAAAATATTACTTGTAGTTTTTCTAGCTGTGAAAATATTACTAGCAGTAGAGAATTTAAAGTTGAGGACAACCTCGTTCACGCTCCCCCCCTTTATGTCAGGCCTATGTCCAGCAGTGACGTTTAGTAGACTGATGATGAAGATGAGGCTAGCCATCTACATGGGGCATTTACACGTTACGTTACGTTACAAAATGTGGCTGTACCATTAAACCATAAAACTTGCCTACCCACGGAACACAGTCGTGATGACTCTGTTCAATTTACCTACTAATGAATGGCAACGTATTATTACTTCTAATTTATCTTTCTCTTGAAAACACAACGCAGCGATTCTTCCAAGTTTTCTAGAAAATTTCAAAAGCCAGGTAAATTATGACACCTGTGGGGTACCTAACTTAGAAATATAGAACAGCTTTTATGCTAGTGCAATTTTAAAAGTTCTCATACATAATTCACTGTATTTCATGCTAGACTCAAATATACTACTACTATTATAACTGGCGATGTTCAAACAACAGATAATATTTAAATTCACGATGCACCATTTCGCGATATTCTTTTTGTACGTGAAAATGGACATGGACAACATTAAATTGTATGAAGAATCGCTGATACCGTATAAACAGCGTCCAATATGAACAGTGGAGGCGCTAAAAGAAATTCAAGTCTTGTAAACATTTTTATCAACCAATTTATAAATGCATTTCAAAATAGTATCAAAATCAAAAATCTTATCAGAGCAAAACAACAAAACATTCCATAACAAACATCACACATCTAAAAGCCACTTGAGTCCAATTCATTTTCCCGCTAATTTACTCCAGCAGTGCATTCCAATTACAAGGCGAGTCCTCGTTTGTGAGGCCTCCCGAGGTTGAGGCCTTAGTCCTCGCAGAGCTAATCTCAGTATCACCGCGGGGCACGCTGCAGTCTATTTAGGTATTAATACTGCTTCTGAAAGGAACACTTGAATTTTCCGAGGACTTGGATTAAAATGGCCTAGAATTTTTCTGGAGTTTCTGGCTTTTCCATTTGTACTGCAGCGCTGGTTGCTTGAATTTTACATGATAGTGTTGATTTTGTAGCTATTGTAAATGGAATTGTTTATTAGGTTTGTCTGGAATCTAGATGGAAGAATTTTATACAGCACACATGTGGTTTTTGAAGTGGTAGACAGAATGGGTTGTCCTAAAATTACAATTTAACTTTTTAATGAAGGTAACAGGACTCGTAATTTGAGTTCTAAACACAATCAAGCAGTTGGCTTGAAATTGCGTTTCATTAGGACTTATTATCAAACGCGCGCCTTCAGATTTGTCAATCTAATTCAATTCCTAAGACGTCCCAAACGATTTATTAAAATGAATGTTCTCATCCTCAATCTAGTTACTCCAAATAGTTCAGAGACTCATCAACGAAATTATTCCACACTCAAGCCTCCTCATTCGTCCTCAATCAAATCAGCATCCTCCCTTTGCTCATTACTCCAACATCAGAACGCGGATCCAACTTACACGCCTCAGTTTTACTGAGCGCCAGTAATTGTGTGAGTATACTCAACTGAGTATATTTGAGTATTTGACTAAATTGCGAGCTTTGCCATCTCGAAGGCTAACTGGGACTAAAGATCTGTAGCGCTCCGCTATTTATGAGATGCCTCCTAGATAGTTTATCCTCGCACTACGTAAACACACCAGCTTAATGCGGAATACGGTTTTCTGGAAAATTCTCGGGGGTGGCGGATTTTCATTTTGTATGGTTCTGTGGTTGCATGTGTAATCAAGTGAGATGGAAATAAATAGTATGCTACATGTTGAGTTTATTGCTTTGTGGAAGTTTCAACTTATTTTCTTTTTGTTTTAGGTAAGCGAGTGTGAAGTAATACGGGAGTAGATCTGGATGTAAATAATCCACCTAGGAAAACTGTGAAAGTAGAAATTCCATAATCAGCACTGAATGAAACAGTGTCGTCAATGATAACGATGGTAAGGTAAGTGACACACAATCAACAGAATTGATTCCTGTGAAGTGGTTAAAACAAATATTTCAATCGTCTGGTAGACTAGAAAAGCATATTATGCATACGGAAAAGCATAACAGGGATGATGCCTGGATAAAAAAAAAAGAAATTTTATTTAGTCCGTCAGTCAGTAAAAAAATATTCGACACGTATTTTTTGCTTTATCATATTAATAAAAAAATAATTAGATAAATCGTATTAAAGTTGGGGAGTGCGGGCTCGCTACGTCACAACTACCTATAACAAACTACGTATAAAATCTAGCAAGGAATGACGTCATGCCACGTTTTAACTCAATGTATCGCCGTAATCTTTTGATTACGTAAAAAAAGAAACAATACGTGTCCAATATTTTTTTGATAATCTACATGACGGATATAATCTACATGACGGATATAATCTACATGACGGATATAATCTACATGACGGATATAAAACAAACTTTGTCATATTCCTATTATGCTGAAGTTATGTTTATTATT
Source organism: Cosmia pyralina (assembly GCA_946251885.1). Lineage (NCBI taxonomy): Eukaryota > Metazoa > Arthropoda > Insecta > Lepidoptera > Noctuidae > Cosmia > Cosmia pyralina. Next base: position 24,836,142 of record OX276346.1, read on the forward strand.
CCAATTTTTAACCGACTTCAAAAAGGAGGAGGTTCTCAATTCGTCGGAACCTTTTTTTTTCTTTTTTTTTTATGTATGTTCCCCGATTACTCGAAGATGGCTGGACCGATTTGGATTTTTTTTGTTGTGTTCGAGAGTGTATACATCACAGTTGGTTCCATATAAAATTGATTAACTTTGCTTCGGTAGTTTTTGAGTTAGCTTCAATAATACGTATTTTTTCCCCACTTTATATGGATGATGTTCTAGTTTGTTTTGCAGGTAGTGGTATTTGAATTTGTGTGAGGTAGGTACACAACTAAAAAGTGAAAAATAAAATCTTTTTTACAAAAAAGTACAACCGACTTCCAAAAACAACACTACAAAGTGAAAAATAACTTTAATTTCGGAAGTCGGTGGCAAAAAACGAAAATACATTTAACCAGACACCGACTTCCGAAATTAAAGTTATTTCTTACTTTGTAGTGTTGTTTTTGGAAGTCGGTTGTTTTTTTTTGTAAAAAAGTTTTTTGAAAATTTTTTTTGTGTATCTGTGGTTCCATCTTTTATACACTAAGTAAAGTTTACGTACATAGACGGTTCATATTACTTACCTTTATAGAATGAGTTCATTCACAACAATGACTGGTACAGGACAAAGAGATTAGATTTTGGTTTTTTCGAAATGGAACCTTTTTGTTCTCAGAAAACAAGGAAATACAAACAGAAAGTCCTTTCTTTTTATTCCTTAAATATTTAATGGCCTGAGAATGGCAACGAAGTAATTTATAAAATGAATACTTTCTTTCTTTTCTTAACAAAAATACATAATGCAAGGAACTGTTACCGCTTAAAGTCAATGTCGTAAGAAAATATCAAACATAATTTCATGTCGAAAACTTTGTGTTTATCAATAACATGGTAATTCTGAATATTTCCTAGAATTTTAATATTTCAAGCTTTCTATAGTCTTAAGTTTACTTATGTTAGGTTTAGATATTTGTTTCAATAAAAATATATTCGTCATATCATATTGTTTATTAAGCTTTATAAATATCTATATAATTAATTTACAATTATTTAAATTATTACCAAAACTTTTTAGATGAAAAACACGACTGACTCGTCAGGCCTGACAAGCAAGCTTTTTGCGAACTGCAATTATTTTCTCTTAAAAGTATATAAGATATTTTCTTTATCTAAAGCCCTTGTAACATACTGAACCCAGGACTACGAAGTAAAGCTATCCACTATCGTTGTTTCTACTGCATTTCTTACAAATGCTGCTTAATTTACGAAATATCTAGTGTGAATTTTCCGATTCTATGAACCTACTAGCGTAGAGAATTCTGTTGTAATTTGCACGGAAAAATTCTAGTTTAGTTGTTCTGTAATGTTCAACTAGGGGTGTAACACTGCAATGCTCGTATCATTAAATAAATTAAATTGGGATTCTTTTGTTTTTTTTAATCAAGCAGAGTATATTGCAGTCTTTGTGATTGTCTTACAAATAATACTGCAAGTAAAGGGAATGTTTCACCACCTAAGATTATGTTCCTATTAACTTAGTTGGCAGGTAATTTCATACAAATTCTGTTCCATTTTTGAATGGTTTCAGTAAGTAGTAGCTATTCCGCCATAGTGAAATAGGCCCTCAGTTAACCAGAGTTTGTCAAAACAAACTCTGGTTGCTTGTGTACTTTTGTTATATTATCACGCTTTAACGGCTGAACAGATTTAGATGAAATTTGACAAACAGGTTGACTATGCATAATCACTTAATCAGCCTATAATTTTCCCACTACTGGGACACAGGCCTCCTCTCGGTGAGAGGGGATGGGCCGCAATCCACTATACACGAGTCCAGTGTAGGTTGGTATCTACCAACCTGCACTAGACTCTGACTGATGAAATAATTTACGCAAAACAAAGCACCTGTCAGGGTTCGTACCTACGACCTACAACTCGTAAGTCGCGGCCTAAGGCCTGCATTTAAATATAGGGTAACTTTTATCCCAGTGCATGTCAAAATTCCCTAGAATGCGAATGAAACCACGTGCAATACCTAGTCTTTAAATAATTTAAATCGTATTCTTTTGTTTGTTTTTTTAATCAAACGGAGTTTTGTAGTGTCTGTGACTGTCTTACAAATAATCCAGCTTGTAACGTGGGTTGTATGAGAGAATAATTGGCCCTGCATATTGGACAGTGTGTTTTCGCACTAATTAGTTTGTCAACCTCGCTGTCTGTGTACCCTCTGGTTTTGTTGTCACTACTTTTGTGAATAATGGTGACTGATATTTTTTTCTGCATGGATAGAACGTTAGTAAACACAGTTGATTGATGTGTCGTTCTTGAGAGCTCGTGGCTAACTACTAACAGCAGCACGGGTCGATCCATCAGGTTAAGCTACGCTTGCCGGGGTTGGTCCGTGGATGGGTGACCATCTTTACATACCGAGACACCTCCGTGAAAGCACGTTAAGTTGTTGATCCGGCAGTCATTCGTAAATCTGTGGGACAGTCGTTACGGGTCGTCAGAAGCCCGAAAGTCTGACAACCAGTCTTACCAAGGGTATCGTATTACTCACTAACTGGGTTGTGGAGGTCAGATAGGCAGTCGCTCCATGTAAAATACTGGTATTCAACTGCATCCAGTTAGACTGAAAGTCGACCCCAACATAGTTGGAAAAAAGCTAGGCAGATTGATATTGATGTGTCGTTCTTATTCATAACTTAATAGAGAAAAATATTGAAATTATCAGGGTTATTGTTTTAAAATACGGGTTTCGTCATTGTCAATTTATCGGGAAAAATATTCCGAAATTCTGGTTTCTAATATTATGGCTTTGCCGGTACATCTAGAACTGATCGAAGTGGCGGGCGGTGCTTGGGGGAGGCCTATGTCCAGAAGTGAACGTTTTTTGGTTGAACTGATGTTGATGATGTGATGATGACACTGACTTTAAAAACTTAGCCTAGGTCGTCCCAAAATCCTCATTGCCTACCGACTTTGAAAAATTGGTGTCACACAGTTGAATTCAACGAAGCGGTACTTTCAATAGGTACATAATATTAGTATTATTACCAAGAAATCCTTTTCACCCAAATCTTAGGAACGTGACTGTAAAGATTAACAAAATGTCTTTTTCAACCGTTGGTTGAAGTTCTTCAAGCTATAGACCAAGTTTCAACTTTTATTACTAAAAAGTTATCTGGAATGGCCGACCCCATTTTGATTTTCGCATAAACGATCAGTTTAAAGGCTTCCGCAGATAGGCGCGGTGGTACGACGTGATTCTGGCAAAATAATTTCTAAAAAAATCTATTACATTCGTATCGCGCCTGTCTGAGATAGCCTTTACTCAAGTTAAATTGCCGGATAGCTACTACAGTTTTGGGTGGGAACTCTTATACGAGAAGGTGAAGCCATTTTATTCTAAGTTTAAGATTTGATTGTATCTTTCTTGGCAATAATAATTTAAGTAATTTTTGAACCAGATGATGTCCGCTGTTAAGTAGGTAACCTACTAAATTTGTGCTTTTTCATTGAATATTGTAATTGTGTTGCATTGGTAAACGAACTGATGATTAAGAGTAAATTAGCAACAGCGGATTACTGCAAACGGAACCAAGGGATAAGTAGTAGGGGGAGGAGCGTAGTAGGGGTAATCCTGGCTTACCTGTAGGTAGGTACTTACATTTGATTCTTTATTATTTCCTTTTTTCATTTATTCCAACTTAATGTTAACTTAATATTATAAATACGAAAGTGAGTTTTTTTGTTACTTACGGTTTCACGCTAAAACGGCTGAACTGATTTAGATGAACTTTGGCATATGGGCAGACCATGAACGACGATAGATACAACGTTGACACTGACAGCTTCGACATTGACAACTCTGACTCGAACTATTGACTCAATGACAGCTGTTATCGATTTGATTAATCGACTAACGTATCTCAAACGCTAATAGATGGCACTACTAGTACGTAAACAAGCTTTTTTTACTTCACTTCTCCGACATATATTACAACCATAAAATTTTTGAATATTTTTATGAAAACATTTAAAAAATATAATAATTGATTGATTCTTCCATTTGACAGAATGCTACGCAATTGATTGTCTTAACCGTTATACGAGTAACCGTTTTATTCAGTCAGTTTGTGAAACCAACCGGGGTCCATCCGATATTTCACTTTCACTTCTAGATTAACATAAAATCAATCAATCTGCCTAGCCTTTTCCTAACTATGTTGGGGTCGGCTTCCAGTCTAACCGGATGCAGCTGAATACCAGTATTTTACATGAAGCGACTGCCTATCTGACCTCCACAACCCAGTTACTGGGTAATACGATACCCCTTGGTAAGACTAGCTGTCAGAATTTCGGGCTTCTGACGACCCGTAACGACTTTCAAAGATCCACGAATGACAGCCGGGACCTTAACGTGCTTTCCGAGGCACGGAGAGGTTTTGGTATGTAAAGATGGTCACCCATCTACAGACCAACCGTGGCAAGCGTAGCTTAACCTGATTGATCGACCCGTGCGGCTGTTATAACTTAGCCATGAACTCCTTTCAACATTAAAACATCAACATAAAATATAACAACGATTACACTACAAACTTCCACCTGTACCATATAATCACTAATATTATATGAACCGCAATATCTTCAGCACCAAATAGCGATAAAGCACAAACGGAACGTCATAGTTATCCGTAATCATGGAGTTTGTTACAGTCGTTTTGTTAGTCGTTTTACTACTCAAACGCGGGACGTTAACTGTGTACGTAAAACGGAATGAATCGACGGTTAATACTGTTTAGTGTTGGCGACTAAGTAATAAATCGTGAGGTTTGGTTCACGATTGGGCGCGATTGGAGTGTCGTTAGTAAATTGTAGTTTTGATCTCCTTCAAATATTCTTAAAGGAAGGTCGAGATTCTTCTTTAGGAAGATCTTAAAGACCTTCCTTACTCCATTTACAATAAGATTAGACATTTAAATAAACCTTTTTTACTTAACTTATAATTAACTTAATAACCTTTACATAACGAGATTCCTCCGTGACTCCGAAAGCACGTTAAGCCGTTGGTCCCGGCTGTCATTCGTGGATCTTTGACAGCCGTCTGACAACCAGTCTTACCAAGGGGTATCGTATTACCCAGTTTAATGGGTTGTGGAGGTCAGATAGGCAGTCACTCCATGTAAAATACTGGTATTCAGCTGCATCCTGTTAGACTGGAACCTGACCCCAACATAGTTGGGAAAAAGCTAGGCAGACTGATTGATTGTTGGAGATCCTAATTATATAAATAAAATACACAAAACTTTTAAATCGGAAAATCCACAATCAACAATTTCATAATTTTCATAGATACGATTTATACCAATAAAAAAAGTCGTGATCGTATCGTCAGCTACAAAAACTCAAAATACGCCTTCCGGCAATCAAGTAACGTTACGACTGCGTAATAACTGTATAAAATACGCTTACGTTATCGCTAAAAGACTAATTACATTCTTGACTATATTAACGATAGTTAAATTTTATTGTCTATACATCATCTGACGCGATGCTTAATCTCAGATTAAGTTAGTCAGAGTAACGGTGAATTCAGGAATGAATGAGTCGTGTAAAGTTTTTGTATGAATTGTATATTGGCTTCTACTTCAGTATTGTTGTCAGATGTCACAAACAATCATTTAGCATTGTAATATCAGATGGTTTGTTGCACATTTAGCGATTTGCGTAAATGGATTGTTTAAAAAATACTGTAACTTGCTTTTAGGCTCAGTAGTTTCGGAGCTAAGGAATGGTCAATTTTCGTCTAGGATTTTCTTAAATAACTTTAAAACAATTTATTTTAAAATTATAAAAAAAAAATCTATTTGAGACTCTCACAGTTTCACTTCCACCCCTTTTATTTGATGTCACACGCTACAGTTTGCAAAACTTAAAAAAAAAATTGTTCCCCAAAAGTGAATTTTGAATATGGGGGATATTCAAAATTCATTTATTTACGTTACGCGTCCGTGTTCGGGTCACATAAATTCATATGTGTACCAAATTTCAACTAAATCGGTCTATTAGATTCGGAGCAAATTGGCTGTGACAGACGGACAGACAGACAGACACACGAGTGGTCCTATAAGGGTTCCGTTTTTCCTTTTGAGGTACGGAACCCTAAAAGAGGTAAAAGGTTCTCTGGAACTACTGAACTGATTCCAAAAATTCTTTCACTAATGTGATGATTATGATTAAAATTGCAGAGTGTCAAATGAGAGGTTACATGATTGTCATAGGATATATCCTATGTAAAACACAAAATTTCACGCGGAGGAAGTAGCGGGCAGAAGCTATATTTCTTGAAGGGAACATGAATGAATGCCTTTTTTTTTTTTTGTAGGGGAAATCATCAAATGACTTCTCCCGCTCCGGGCAGAGCGGGAGGGCGTGTCAGACTTTTACTGACTAAAACCCACCCGTGTTCCTTCAGTTGCCCGTGCCAGGGCCACGGTATCTCTTTCGAACTACCCGCGACCCCGGCGGCACATGAATGAATGCCTCGTTGCTCTAGTGGACGCAAGCGCTGCTGCTGAGCATGAGATCCTGGGTTCGATTCCCGGGTCTGGAATTTCTCAGTAGCAGCCCGGAGTCAGGATATCTGCCCAGTTGATGACAATAGGCGCGCCCCCTATTACATGGGCCTTAAACATAACTGGCGAAATGTGGGTGTACTATAGGTGCACCTCTGCCTAACTCTTTAAGGAATACAGGCGTAGTGTTATATTAAAAATCATCCAAATGCATCAAAAAACGTCTATTTATAAACCAAACGCATATAAACAAAAATATGACGCGAAACTAAAACTCCGGATCAAACGATTATGTAAATGTAAGGAAGTTGCTCTCACAACCGTAAAGTCTTTTGCATGTACCTGGGACCGTATGTGCGATGGTACAATCAAGGGCAGAAATATGTATACCTTTTGCAAAATTATTCAAACAAGAGTTGTAACAAACCTGCCTGGGTAACAAAAAAAGAAAATTTATTTAGTCCGTCAGTCAGTTATTAAAAAAATATTAGACACGTATTTTTTGCTTTATTATATCAATAAAAAATTACTCAGATACTCGTAAAGCCGATTAAAGTTGGAGAGTGGGGGCTCGCTACGCCACATCTATAACAAACTACGTATAAAATCTAGCAAGGAGTGACGTCATGCTACATTTTAACTCAATGTATCGCCGTAATCGTTTGATTACGTAAAAAATAAAAAATACGTGTCCAGTATTTTTTAATAATCTACATGACGAACAAAAATTAAAATTTGTAGTCATCATCCCTATTGTTGGAATGCGATACAATTCGCAAAAGTGTACATAAATGTGTGTGCAAAGATGCTATAGGTACCTATGCACAATACATGACATGTCATCACAATTTCAAGTGGCTAAGTATCAGCTGCAGGGGTTGATCAATCAAAGTTAAGCTATGTTTGCCGCGGTTATTGCGTAGATGGGTAATCTATTCCCGTCACGCCTATCAAAACCTGTTAAACTGCCGTCGTCGTCGAAATCTGACAATCAGTCTTGCCAAGGGGTATCATGTTACCCAGTAACTGAGCGTCAGATAGGCTGGCTCCACGTAATATTCTGGTATTAACTGCATCCAGTTAGACTGGAAGCCGACCTCAATATACAGTTGGAAAAAGAAGATGTTGATTGGATGAGAATTTGATGAAACGTCTTAGGCAAAGGAACATATTTTTGCTCTTGACTGTACCTCGGACCGTATGAAGAACGGCACCAGTTAAAATATTACAGTTACCTGAATACGGGTAGTCGGACTCATTCAGAGTTGGAGAATTAGTCAAATAGAACGGATGAACTTTGGCTGTGTGGGGTCCGTACTAATGGACAAATGTGTCCGTTATTTATAATGTGTGACATTTGCTTGAGGAAAGAAGATTGAATGTTATGTAGGTAGGTAATTAAGATATTATATATCAAACAAACGAATAATAAAGGCTGTCATTATGCAAAACATAAAAATATTCGTAAATATTCGTATGTTTCGAGTTATTAAGTCAAAAACAGAGGCAACATTCGTTCTACATCTGGTTATAAAAATTAAGTTGTTCAAGTTTTTCGTTTACAATAGTAGGTACAATCATTTCCCGCCATTAGCAATTTAATGGCGGAAAATTCTACCTCAAAGAAATATTAATTACTTACCTGTACGATAAAGTACTTGCCCACTGTAGAACCTCAAGTATGTCTGATGCATTTCAAAGCCGTAATCAAATGAAGAATTTATAGTAAGATAAAAAAAATCGGACAGGTGCGTGTCAAACCACGCACAATGAAGGGTTCCGTAGTTAAAATGAATTTATACCAAAACAAACTTAAAATTGTAGGTGACAAAAATGTTCTCCCATACATCGATAGGTATGTGTCACTGTCAATTTCTCCAACTATAAATACATATAAGTTTCCAATTGCAAAAAAATATTTCTTAATGAGATAAAACAACAAACTAACGATTTTCGAACTTTTTCCTTTACTTGTGCTGTGAGACTTTGCTTCTTTCATGATTCTAGGTCAACAGGAGGTCCCTATAGGTTTTGATTTATTTGCGAGTATCAAAATATGTCGCATAAATATCCGTATTGTTTATTGCGTTGACTTGATGAGCTTGATTTTCTACCTCCTCGTATTTCATATTTAATATTAATTTCAACTTGATACCTCCACACGCTTCTGAGAAAAAGCGTCTTGATAGACTGACAGACAGACAGGCAGACAGGCAGACAGGAGGACAACGAAGTGATCCTTTAAGAGTTCCGTTTTTTTCTTTTGACGTACGGGTACGGGACCCTAAAAAATCTGCGATGGTAAAAATCCATACTTTATCTATACTAATATTGTAAATGCGAAAGTAACTCTTGTCTGTCTGTTACCTTTTCACGCATAAATGGCTGAACGAATTTTTTTTTAAGCCTTGTGGGATAATTGCAACACCCACGCGGGCGAAGTCTCGCGCACAAGCTTGGTTATGAAAGCTATCGAGAAGCACTCGTTTTCCGAACTCGATCGAGTGAACAAACATTGTATTCGTTGGTTCATGGTACGAAGCTCATTCGTATCAGTCAAACATTGTCCGCCAGTTTGTCACGGAGTTAGTAGTTTCATACCGAGGTGAGTCGAGTGAATTAATCTTAGTTTAGGAATCCAACTTGCCGGTTCGTTTATTAAACTGTTTTTATGACTCTAGGAACTGTTAGGACGCAAATTGGTCCCTAGCAGTCTCGAAGTGACAAAAATATTTGTTTGACCGACTAATTGTTTTGAGTAAAGTTTTATTGTTTTGGGTTCATTTGGTATTAGAAATTTTAGACAAACTGGAAATTGTCTTCCTATTTACCCGACTGACCCAGAAGGAGGGTAATGATTTTCTTTACAAAGTACTCGTAGGTCCAGCGTCCAACTCTCGCTACATATTGAAATCACTACAGCAATTTTTAAACTTAAATATACGCAAAATACGCGCATTGACCTGGAGTTGAAAAGGCATATTTTCCGACAAAAACATAGTTAAAAAAAAACCGGTCAAGTGCGTGTTGGACCACGCAAAATGAAGGGTTCCGTAGTTGGAAATAATTTATCCCAAAAACAAAGTGTGTAATCCCAAAATAATATTTTTTATGTGATAAAATTACAAATTTACAATTTTCTGAATTTTTTCCTTTACTTGTGCTGTGAGGTCTCACAAGCAAGGTCTTGCTTCATGCCAAATTTCATGATTCTAGTACTTCAACGGGAAATACCCTATAGATTATGATTTATTTGTGAGTATCAAAATATATGTCGCATAAGTGGCCGTATTTTTTTATTGCGATGAGTTAGAAGCTTGTTTTTTTTTAGGGATTCAAGGGATCATAGACTTATGTATTTGATATTAATTTCAGCTTGATATGTCCATGCGTTCCTGAGAAAAAGGGTTTTGACACAGACAGACAGACGGACAACGAAGTGATCCCATAGGGGTTGGGTTTTTTTCCTTTTGAAGTAAGGAACTCTAAAAATAAAACTACACGTAGATATTAACTATTCAAATTTTCCTACGTTATTCTCCATGAAAAGTATTCAGGACGCAAGTTACACTTGAGTGAAGTGTCCACTACGAACACAGAGTACTTTTATGTAACTCCTGCGAATGGCGTACTCTTTCTATTATTTTATAATTAAATAAACTTCAAGGAGTCGTCTTATTAACATTCAAAAGACATCCTTCATGTATTTTCTTTTTCATTTATTTTATTTAAAAATGTATAGTGTTAAAAAGTTGGACGTGAAGGATGACAGAGTACATGAATAAGCTTTTGATTTTAGTAGTGGTGCAGTCTGACAAACTTCTATATTTGTTTGCTTGTTAGACTGTGGCTGCTCCCTTCCTACTGTGTTTTAGTATTCGTTTCTGTGACACACTGTGATACTCAATACTCAATTTTTTTTTTTTGCTTTCTTAATATATATTCTTAGGTGGTATGTAGACATTTGTTGTAATAATCGTGAACCCTGTCGTGAACCTGAACCCTGTTGTAATAATCGTGAACCCTACAGTTCTGGAGGCATAGCGCTTGATGGCGCGCTTCTCCCAGTCTGCTCCGACTTTCGGTATCTCGGTTCACTCGTGCAAAGCGATGGCGAAGTAGATCGGACGGTTAAGCATAGGATTAACACTGGATGGATGAAATGGCGGCAGGTCACGGGGACAATCTGCGACTCCCGCATTCCCCTTAAACTTAAGGGGAAGATATATAAAACAATGGGTTAGACCTGCTGTCTTGTATGGATCAGAATGTTGGGCCACAAAAGGGATGAATGAAAAGCAGTTGCATGTGTTAGATTAGATATAATATATAATTATAAGCATATATATAGCTACTACGCAAATAGCTAACCTTAAATGTCAGAATGGTTATTGGTTATTCATTGTGTATAAAAGTATTATGAATATGGTGTGTAAGGGAAGGATTTCATAAAGAAAAGCACAGAAAGACAAGACTAGATATTTATTATTTCAATTAGTCTTGTCAATAATTATTCATCTTTAATGAGAAAGCTATTGCCCGTTCGCAAAACTAGGTCTTCATGGAGAAGAAGGACAAGAAACTCCATGGAAACAGTATTATAGTATTCTATCAACATATTTATTATATTTCCATAAATTATAGTTATCTCAAATAGTTAATTCTATCACTCAGAATAATAGCAACATAATAACAATATTTCAGGTATAATATCAAATTATGTAACTTACATGACACCTGGTAGATATATTTCACATCACAACGGCACTAGCACTAGGCACTTGAACATCCACTGAGCAACTGCCTCGAGAATGTCATTACAACCCTTTTTATATCCTACCACCCCTTCCATTTATCCCTTCCCATCAAACATCAACTGACAGTTTGTATCAATCGTTTCAAACAACCAGTTATATTAAAATAGCAATATTAATTCTAAGATATACTACAGTTACTATCAAATATTATTTAATTATTTATAGTAATAACATCTGTACGATTTTGACAAGTTAAGAGTGGTATATTTCGTAAACACAATAACTAATCAAATTAGATACTTCTAAATTGGTCTCAAGCTTCGTAATTATAATCTAAAGGTTGTTTTACAATGATTCGATGATTTCAATCACAACCGAACTAACTTCCGGAATCAAGGTAATCTCAAGTATTTATTTTTAAATATTAGACACATAATAATTACATTTATCTAACACGGCCATACTGACAAGTACTTCGCTCTCGAAGTACATTAGATACCGTTTTTCTACAATTGTAATTTACTTTTCTTTTGTCATTGTCATTTGTTTTGTTTTGCCAATTGCCTAGACGTGTCAAGTCCCATCCACCCGCTGCCAGTGGGATAGACTTGCACCAAGCAAATGACCGACTAGCGGAAACAGTCATAGTCACAGTCAGCTAATTATAATTATCTAATACGTCCAAACTGACAAGTACTTCGCACACGAAGTACATTAGTTACCATCTTTCTACAATTCATCTTTCTACAATTGTAATTTACTCTTTTGCCAATTGCCTAGACGTGTCAAGTCCCCTCCACCCGCTGCTAGTGGGATAGACTTGCACCAAGCAAATGACCGACCAGCGGAAACAAAGTTTTATCGGTTACCTCGTCATGCTGGTCCCATTCACCCGCTGCTGGTGAGATAGACAAGCACCAAGTAAACGATCGCCCAGCGGTCAATAAACATAAGTCAACTACATAGACATGTTAGACATATTCATCCGCTGTCTGAGAGAGTACGACTCGACACCAATTAGGAGGCTACCAGCGGCATAGTCATAGTCAACTAATTGTAATTATCTAATACGGCCATAGTGTGAAACTTAATCACATCTTACTGTATGTGGCGAAACACCCGCCGTCGGTGAAGCTCAATCACCCGCAGTCAGTGAATGCCAGACAACAGTCAAGACAAGCTCTTTTTGTATTAATTAAATAAGTAATCAAAACAATATACCGCTCGGTCAACCTGACAATATCATTGCAAATTGTATTGATCACCCTTATTACATTTTCTATTAAATAATTGCAAATATTTAACATGGTCACTCTGTTGGTACCTTACTTTTTAGTAAAAGGTTATTAAAGTTTATTTTAACAATACTATTAGTAAGCATTTTGGAAGTGAAAAATAATAAAATAAAGCTAATTATTAATAACCTTTAACTTTGTCGTATTTGTTTATCAGCAAGTTATGTGATATTCGCTATTTCTTTCATAATATAAAAATACAATTATGCTTCATTTAGTTTGACATTACTAACTTCAATTTCGTAAAGTTTCCTCTAAAGCCATTTTTTAAATTAATTTGTGATCAACAGAGTAATAATATTAACAATTTTAAATTAACTATCCGTGAACAATTGCATTTTTTTTTTTCAACCATACAATTCTCAGCACGTTTTCATCGTTATGATGAGGGTTGAGTCAACGACCCGCCGTTACCAATGGTTTCCAGCAGAACACGATTGCTCCAACGTTGATCATGAAAATAGCAAAATAAAATTCATTAGAAATATGTTGTGTGAGACTGAGCACTATCCCACTTCTGATGTTAGATTAGATATAATATATAATTATAAGCATATATATAGCTACTACGCAAATAGCTAACCTTAAATGTCAGAATGGTTATTGGTTATTCATTGTGTATAAAAGTATTATGAATATGGTGTGTAAGGGAAAGATTTCATAAAGAAAAGCACAGAAAGACAAGACTAGATATTTATTATTTCAATTAGTCTTGTCAATAATTATTCATCTTTAATGAGAAAGCTATTGCCCGTTCGCAAAACTAGGTCTTCATGGAGAAGAAGGACAAGAAACTCCATGGAAACAGTATTATAGTATTCTATCAACATATTTATTATATTTCCATAAATTATAGCTATCACAAATAGTTAATTCTATCACTCAGAATAATAGCAACATAATAACAATATTTCAGGTATAATATCAAATTATGTAACTTACATGACACCTGGTAGATATATTTCACATCACAACGGCACTAGCACTAGGCACTTGAACATCCACTGAGCAACTGCCTCGAGAATGTCATTACAACCCTTTTTATATCCTACCACCCCTTCCATTTATCCCTTCCCATCAAACATCAACTGACAGTTTGTATCAATCGTTTCAAACAACCAGTTATATTAAAATAGCAATATTAATTCTAAGATATACTACAGTTACTATCAAATATTATTTAATTATTTATAGTAATAACATCTGTACGATTTTGACAAGTTAAGAGTGGTATATTTCGTAAACACAATAACTAATCAAATTAGATACTTCTAAATTGGTCTCAAGCTTCGTAATTATAATCTAAAGGTTGTTTTACAATGATTCGATGATTTCAATCACAACCGAACTAACTTCCGGAATCAAGGTAATCTCAAGTATTTATTTTTAAATATTAGACACATAATAATTACATTTATCTAACACATGCAGCTGAGATGAGAATGCTAAGAGGGATGTGTGGTGTTACACGAATGGATAGAATAAGAAATGAGTACATAAGAGGAAGTCTAAAAGTGGCACCGGTGACTGAAAAGTTGTGCGGAAATCGGCTGTCATGGTATGGGCATGTGATGCGGAGGAGTGAGGAAAATGTCATGAGGAAAGTTTTGAGTATGAATGTCGATGGCTATAAGAGTAGGGGAAGACCAAAGAAACGATGGATGGATTGTGTGAAAGATGACATGGCTAGAAAGGGGGTGACTACCGAGATGACGAATAATAGAGAAGTATGGAAAAAAAGGACATGTTGCGCCGACCCCAAATAGATTGGGATAAGGGCAGGAGAATGATGAATCGTGAACCCTGTCGGGCACAGAAAATAAAAGTTTGAAGGAACCCTAATTCGTTAATTGGTCGAAATTAGGGAGGAGAAAGCCAATTTCTATTTACTGTCTGGGTTCGAACCTATGACCTACAACTTGGTAAGTCACAACCGTGACCACTGGGCCACTGCTGTTCTTTCCGTGTTTCTCATAATCGATCGATTGCACCATTTTATTGTCAAGAGTGCACCTGCCACTTGCAGGCGGAACGACAATCGTTTGTTCTGAGGTCTGACTGGTCTGAGACTGAGAAAATGAGATCGATTAATCAAACATTGTAGATTGCTTGTTGTATAAACGAACAATAAAATTTACTTTCATTATTAACGACAATGTATCAAAGTTGTAGTTTTTTTCTCAGCCAGAAAAGTTAGTATGTACTTTTTTTTCCTTGTTCTTTTTTTGAGTTGAGCTGAGTTGAGACGATAGAAAAGACTGGCATTTCTCTTTTGACACCATAATTTACGTCCCAAGTAGCAGGAACTCGAACAATTCCAGTTAAAAGGATTAGTGGCACATCAGTTTGTTAAAATCAAGGTGCTCAGTTCAGCTTACCCAAGTTCCACGTACCTGGCTGGTAACTAACAACGGGGCTTTGAAACTCATTGGGTAAATTAATTAGATAACACTACTTAGCTTTAAGAGATTTTGGATACATATAAGGTGCTATAAAAATATCTGCCACGGCTGCAATGGGAGATATAGATTACAATAGTGAAGATAAATTATTGATCTTATGTCTTAAACTTTTTCATACAAAAAATGTGCGTATAAATTTGAATAGATTTATTTGTATGAAACCGTCCCCTAGTAATTAGTATTCATTCATAGAACAGTTAGAAAGAGGTAGCAATTGTTTTCATTGACGAAGCGACACATCGCGCGTAGTTTGTGAAGAATGAATAAAGTAAATGTTTATTTTAATTTATTTATTTTCTCAATTCCAGGGTACGAAATTCCTTCACTATTGTAATCTTTATACGTAATACTATCTCCCATTGAAGCCGTGGCAGATATTTTTAAAGCACCTTATTTTTTTTTTAAACAGCACAAAGTTTAAAAAGTTAGAAATGGTCTTGATCATTTGCATAACGGAAAGCTTTGCGCAAAAAAATAATCCGGAAAGATACTAAAAACAAGAGAAAAATGAAACTGATAAATTATCAAAATCAATTAGCCGTTCCTCTCACATACTTTATAATTTTCCATTTAATCCTATTCGAAGGATTATTGTATTTTCAATGGGGATCGGAAGGAACAATTATCTAACTAGTGTTCCTTTGAGTGTGTTAAATAAATAATGGAGGCGCCTGGGGCACGGTTCGGGACTTTATTACTATTTGTATATTACCACTGTTCATGTTCTGATCGAGATACAAATAATTGGTATATTATTATTAGGGAAAAAGTTTACTGATCCTCTTAAAACGGTATACCGCCGTTTACCCGAATTTTATTTACCCTAATATCATTTGCCATAATAGTCAACAGCCATAATATCATACGACATAATACTCATTTGCCCTACTCTCATTTGCCATATTAGCCACGTGCCAGAATCATTGTTTCCCATAAAGTCACTTACCATTACATCATTTGTCATAATCATTGTAAGCCCTAATTATCACATGCCCTAATTATCACATGCCATAATTATGATATGCCATACATTAATTTGCCATCGACATCGGGTGTGTAACGGTTGTTTATATCAAGAGAAATTGGATGCAATTGGGACTTTAGGGCACCCCGACTCGGACAGGTTAGGTTAGAAGGGGATGGCGGGGTCGTGTGAGCGAGCGAAGCGAGCGAATAGACCCCGCCATCCCCTTCGTGGTTATTTTTTTATAAACCACACTCCGCGCCCCGCGCTCCGTCGACCTAGCCCACCATCAACCATGCACAGAAAAAAAAACCATGCACAGAATAAATAAGTTTATTCTTATTATACCAAACATTGCGCACCCATCGACATCGACAGCCAGAAAGCTAATAAGTAGGTAAGTATTAGAATTAAAAACAAGTTTAATAATCAAACTATAAACTATACTTGTTATGCCATTTAAATATTATGTCTAATAATTATTATGGCACATAAAAATAAGGCAAACCATACTTATGGCATTCGTATCTTATGGTATCTAAAATTCGGGCAATTAAAAGTATGTCATATGTCTTTTAGGGCAAATGAAACATTCTGACAAATGAAATTCGGGTAAATGTAATTCGGGAAAATGATGATTATAGCATATAATCTTCGGGCAAACAATAGACAACCTCTTAAAACTCATAGACCTTCTAATGATGTAGGTACGCTTTTTTTACATTAATGAACTTCTAAAAACTATTTGGGCTTCTAAAGAAATCATTACTTTCTTTAAATGAGCCTCTTTTAACCTTTTTCGGCCATGTTTCACAGTTGGTTGCAGTAACTAGGTAATAGGTAATACGGGCTGGTATCCGCAACTCCATATCAATGCGCGTATTTTGCGTATGGGTGGGACAATCGATTATTCGATCCACCCCAGCTCCTCAAAGAAGGCCAGCAGCGCCTTGATATTACTGACAACCTCACGGAGGGTACCTGGGTTACCGAAGTACTTTGCCCTGTATGCGGCGACCACTGGACAGTTTAGAAGCACATGAGCTGCTGTCTCGTCGTCCTCCATGCAGGCCCTGCACAGCGGGCTGTCTGTGATTCCTATGACAAAGAGGTGTTTATTAAATGACCCATGGCCAGTTATAGCAGCTGTAACTGTACGCAGCTGTTGTTTAGTTACTCGGAGAACCTGTTTCCTGAGGCGGCCATCAATTGTAGGGAGTTCTTCCTTAGCCTGCCTACACTCACCTTGGTCCGACCATAGTTTGTGATGCTGGTCCCGGGTACGTTTCCTTACCATACCATTACATTTTTCACAGTTGGTCGCAGTAACTACCCCGACCAAGTGAGTTAGGTTAGGTTGGAACCGTGACCAATCACACGCTAGCCGAGCGAGCGAAGCGAGTGGTGCCGCAGCAGCGGCTGGCGACATAGTTGGTCGCAGTTAATTGGCTATTTATTATTTTTAGGAATTATTTTAAGAGTAAAATAATATTTTTGATAAAGAAAAATGGGAATTATTATTTTGTGGATCGATTAAAGAGAGACAGGATTCTTGGAGAGGCCTATGTCCAGCAGTGGACTGCGATTGGCTGAGTTGATTGATTGATTGAGGATTCAAGACCTGGTCAGTAAATCTGCTGTCAAACTCATAACAGAGGAATGTAAATATATATAGGTCAAAGTTACTGGTATTATAGTAATCCACTATTCATGAAAGTGTCCCAATTTTTCAGTCGTCCTAAATTCAAGCTTACCATGGCGTATGATTCGTACTAAGTAATCTTCATAATAATGTAATCAAAAATCAAAATATTTTATTTCACATAAACCTACATGGGCACTTATGAAACGTCAGAAGCTAGGTGCACGGTTCCAAATTGGTCGTTTCCTATGGAGAAGAGCCGGCAAGAAGCTCCATGGTTACTCTTTTAAAAATAATTGGCTTTTACAATAATTTCAAATAACAGTGCAGACAGGTATGGGTGGACAATGTAGGCCTTTCAACAACTACCAGTGTACCTACTTAACAAAATAGAAAATAGTCAACAAATGTACAGTCTACTGGGCCTGCAACGTCCTCTCATTCACAAAATAGAAAATAATCTATTTAGAAGATTAATAAAAGAATAAAAATAAAAATCGATGACATGACACAAAAGACATGATTGCCATTACAACTACAGTAACAAATCTGAATAAATATCATGTTCACAAATGTAAATCTGAATAAGCTGAATCAACTAAGAAATATATTTAAGAAATAACATGATTTGCGTTATATTATTTACACCTAGGTACTGTGAGGTCTCGAACCTCACAGTACCTAGGTATTTTACTGAACTGCTAAATAGTACGAGAGGGACTCTATTTAAATGGGGTTGAAGCCCTCTGTATTTAGAGCTCAGATTAAATATATAAAAAGACACTCCTACTAAATTAGTTCTATGCGTATCCCTGACCAGATTCTATATGTCATCTTATCAAGAAAACGGGGATCGTTTTCTTGACAGAAGAATTCCATATTTGAATGATTGAATGTCCGCCGGTATTATATTAACGAGGCTTGATCAAAACATCAATGCTTTACAGTACCTACTGTTCTATACAGGGTGTAACGGAAAGGGTATATATTATACATACCAAAGGCACGGCTTCTTTGGATGGTATGAAACAATATTGGAAGGGATTTTTAATCCTATCTCTACACGTTCGGAAGTTATGAGAATTTTTAATACAATGATAACAGAAACCGAACTTTTCAAATTGAAATAATAAATACATCACTAGCACTAAATCAGCTGATCGGTGTCAGCGAACTATTTGAAAGTAAAAATAAACCTCTTACTCGTGGTATTTCTGAACTTATTGCTTGACGAGTATTGAACACCAGCTATATCGCGGGTTTCTTTTTTCACCACGGTATTGATATGCGCTAGTTCGACTAATTTCACTTTATAAAACATCGTATTCCTCACTTAACCATTTAATAAAGTTGTGTAACCAAGTGACCTTCATAAGTACGGAATGTCAACTATCCGACAACCGATGGTACCTGCCAGTTTATTTAGCCAGCTATCTAACGCGCATTTCTTTGTCAGCCTCTTTACCTCACTGAATAAAATATTCGGGATATCTCCACTTCCGAACACCCTTGCTATATTAAAGGGCCTTTGGTGGCAAGTTATTGATAAAGCGAACGTAAAAGGGTACGTTATCGGCTATCGATTCAGTTATTAATGTAAAGATGTTGGAGTTTTTATTATTAATGTTTTTTTCCGAAGGTGTTCTTTATGGCTTTCCGTAATACGCTGCCTTAACGGAGTTAATACTGGATGTGGAGAGCTTAAAACATTACCCTCCTTCTGGGTCAGTCGGTCAACATCCAGTTCCTTACTTGACCTATGTCAGTTGGCATAGCACGAACGCGCGGAGTCAACGTTACGTAAATACGAACGATTTCAATATTTAAAACTTTTTGCAAAAAAGACTACAAAGTGAAAATAACTTTAATTTCGGATGTCGGTGCTTCCGAAATTAAAGTTACTTTTCACTTTGTAGTGCTTTTTTTTTTGTAAAATGTTTTTATTTTTCACTTTTTATTTGTGGTAGGTACCTACCCCACACAAATTCGAATACCACTACCTGCAAAATAAATTAGAACATCATCCACATAGACTATAAGCGGGAAAAATACTTATTATTGCAGCTAACTCAAAAACTACTCAAGCAAAGTTAAAAAAAAAAATTACATACTCGTAGGACCAAATTCGATGTTTTTCCCAAATAAAACAAGAATCGTTCAAATACATACATAAAAAAATACATACAGGGTGTCCCGTAAATAATGGATCAAACGTAACGGGTAGGTAGCTTACCTAATTTCCAACAACTAATTTGAATATTAAAAAAAAAACCGTTACAGTAACCAGGATATTAATTTTTTTTCGAATTTTACGATTTTGTCTTCCAGAATTAAGCTTTTTTAATGCTGTCGCTGCAAATGATGACATTTTTAGGTATGATTTTTATTTAACATTTCTGAATAGCTTACTAATGTTATAAGATACCATTTTTTTGAATACCGTTTTATTTGCCTTAGAAAAAAAATCTTGAGTTGAAAAGTTTTTTCTTTACGATGTTAGGACCAAAATTGAAAAAATTCTCCTGTAAAAAAAATGTATGACACCGAAAACCACCATTATTTTAAAAACTTGTACATTTAATAAGGTTTGCAAATTGGTGTAAAACTTACGTCTAGTCTTTATCGTTACAAAGATATTGCTATGAATGTGATGAAGACAGAAAATAAATTAAATTGGTACTATTCCATTTTTTCATTTTCGTAATGGCTTATGCTTGAATGCTTGTAATCGAAGCAGTTAGTTAAGCGGCTAGCATATTCCGACCCGATGACGTCATCTGTCCGGAATTTGGGACCGCTACCTGTGGCGGAGTTGCACCTCAGTCAGCGTGAAGGGGATAGATAGCGCCGCTTTTGTATTTTTGGTAAATTGGTATGAAGTTGTACATTCTAGTCCTTGTCGTTACAAAGATAATTGCTATGAATCTGAGAGGTGCTCCAAATCAACGTTAATAAAAAAAATAAAAAAGTGTGTACATTTAAACTTTTTCTTTAAAATGTGTAACTGTAGTATTTCAGAGGCAAAGTTCATTGAATTATTGAGGCGTATGAAAAGAATTAGGAGGCCGTACTAAAAAAAACAGTTAGTTCAAATAAATCGTTTTATTTGGTTTTTACAATAAATGTTCGAATTGCCTTCCCTCTACAAGAATGCAAAGTCTGCATCTCCTAACAAAGGAAGCTCTTATCCGACGGACAAAACGGCTTTGGTTTATTTCTGATACAGCAGATTGGATACGCTGTCGTAATTCTTCTTCCGACGTTATTGGATTCTTGTAGACCCTGTCTTTTAAACATCCCCAGTAAAAAAAATCTAGGGGATTTAAATCCGGAGATCGCGGAGGCCACAAAATTGGTCCTAATCGGCCGATCCATCTGTCCGGATAACTTTCATCAAGGTGCGCCCTTACTGCCGTCGCATAGTGAGCGGGGCACCCATCATTTTGCAACCACATTGCTTGCCGTACGTCTTCTGGAACGTTTTCTAATAACCTTGGCAACTCATTCCTTAAAAAATGGAGATAATATTCGGCGTTTAGAGTAGCTGGTAGTTCAAAGGGCCCTATTATTTGCCCATTGATTATTCCCGCCCATAAATTTATTTTAAATTGATGTTGGCTCCTGTCCTCTCGCATCAAATATGGGTTTATCAGCTGCCAACTGTGCAAATTATGCAAATTTAAATATCCATCTCGGCGGCATGAAGACTCGTCACTCCATAAAATCTTGTTAAAAAACTGCGGGTCCGCCCGAATCATTCTAAGCATCCTTTGGCAAAATTCTATTCTTGGCTGGTAATCACGCGACGTCAGCGTTTGAACACGTTGCACGTGATATGGGTGCAATCGGCACCGTTGTAGCACTCGATGCACCGTCGATCTAGAAATTCCTACGCGTCGCGCTATGACGCGAACGGAGACTGACGGATCTTCCTCGATTTCTCGAAGAATGACTTCGTCATTAACTTGTCGCGGTCGTCCTTCACGGGTACCACCAACTCCGGTGCCAAGAATTCTTCCCTCAAGAAGCGCGTTATGCACTCTAATAAAGACGCGATAATCGGGATAACGAACCAGGTTCGGGTATCTTTCACGGTACAATCTTGCAGCCGCCCTGGCATTACCTCTTGCTTCTCCGTAGATAAAATGCATTTCGGCGTACTGCCGTGGCGTGTACTCATAACGAGGCATTGGGCTGAATAAGGTTTCAGCGCTACTGCACACACGTACAAGCACACACAAACGAATGTTTTCGGAGTCCGTAGGATCGCCAAGTCGTTTGTCCAATACGCAAAGAGTTCCAAATCGATAGGCAAAGCAAAGTCCAAAAACACAGCACAAGTCAAATTTTACAGAAGAAAACACCGAGCCACTGACCGGGAGCGAAAGTTGTCTGACGTAGCAACTCGAAGAGAGACTAGTTACAACTAAACTAATAAAATCAAGCAACAATGAAGCCTGTACGAGTGAAGGGCGCAGGAAAGAACAAAAGAACCTGCGCAACTTCATACCGATTTAACCGATTTACCAAAAAGCGGCGCTATCTATCCCTTTCACACTGACTGAGGTGCAACTCCGCCACAGGTAGCGGTCCCAAATTCCGGACAGATGACGTCATCGGGTCGGAATTATGCTATCCGCTTAACTACCTGCTTCGATTACAAGCATTCAAGCATAAGCCATTACGAAAATGAAAAAATGGAATAGTACCAATTTAATTTATTTTCTGTCTTCATCACATTCATAGCAATATCTTTGTAACGATAAAGACTAGACGTAAGTTTTACACCAATTTGCAAACCTTATTAAATGTACAAGTTTTTAAAATAATGGTGGTCTTCGGTGTCATACATTTTTTTTACAGGAGAATTTTTTCAATTTTGGTCCTAACATCGTAAAGAAAAAACTTTTCAACTCAAGATTTTTTTTCTAAGGCAAATAAAACGGTATTCAAAAAAAATGGTATCTTATAACATTAGTAAGCTATTCAGAAATGTTAAATAAAAATCATACCTAAAAATGTCATCATTTGCAGCGACAGCATTAAAAAAGCTTAATTCTGGAAGACAAAATCGTAAAATTCGAAAAAAAATTAATATCCTGGTTACTGTAACGGTTTTTTTTTTAATATTCAAATTAGTTGTTGGAAATTAGGTAAGCTACCTACCCGTTACGTTTGATCCATTATTTACGGGACACCCTGTATATACCCCTCGACTAGAGAACCTCCTCCTTTTTTTTTCATCGGTTAAAATACTCGTTTCACGCGTAAAATTTGCTTAGTTTTAAGACCTTATTCATATGTATGGGTGATACTTAGTTTATTGTGTTTGTCACAAAAAATTAAACCAAAATAGTACTAAGTAATAGTAGATAATACTCGTAGTTGAATTTTCGATTCAAAAATCCTTCGAATTTACGTCGCGCGTTTTTGCTAGGAGCTCTGTCAAGGTTCTCACAAAAGACAAATGGTTTCATCCAGCTAACTTGCTGACACTTTAATACTTACTAGTGACGGATGTGCACTTCCGCAGTCTTAATTCACACAAAAAGCGCAGAATGGTAGAGCAGTCTTCAGTAACACTTTTTCTGTTGGTGCAAAAGAAGAGTTTAAAATAACAAACTTTGAAAAAAGTACAGCGAAAAACTTTGTGATTTCTTAGATGGTTGGAAAATGGCGTCTGTGAGAACCCCTTTCATTTCTTTTTTATCATCCATTAGCAATTGACAAGACAAGACTAGTAATTACTAAGAATGAGATTCTTATTCCACGTCACCATTTTTAGGGTTCCGTAGCCAAATGGCAAAAAACGGAACCCTTATGGATTCGTCATATCTGTCTGTCTGTCCGTCCGTATGTCACAGCCACTTTTTTCCGTCCGAAACTATAAGAACTATACTGTTGAAACTTGGTAAGTAGATGTATTATGTGAACCGCATTAAGATTTTCACACAAAAATAGAAAAAAAAAAAAACAATAAATTTTGGTGGTTCCCCATACTTAGAACTGAAACTCAGAATTTTTTTTTCATCAAACCCATACGTGTGGGGCATGTGTGGGGTATCTATGGATAGGTCTTCAAAAATGATATTTAGGTTTCTAATATTATTTTTTTCTAAACTGAATAGTTTGCGCGAGAGACACTTCCAAAGTGGTAAAATGTGTGTGTGTCCCCTGTAACTTCTAAAATAAGAGAATGATAAAACTAAATAAAATATATGATGTAAATTACTATGTAAACTTTCACCGAAAATTGGTTTGAACGAGATCTAGTAAGTAGTTTTTTTTTTAATACGTCATAAATCGTCAACCGCAATTTACCTTTCATTCAATCAACTCAAGAACTTTTATATTATGTTACTTGCTGCTAAGGAACCCTTCATGGACGAGTCCGACTCACACTTGGCCGCTTTTTCTTGACCTCAGCCGATCGCTTTCAGATCCTTACCTTCCAAAATATCGATGTCGCTTACCTTTTTCTAGAGCAAACATTTTATCATCCTATTTTATGGCCTTCAAGTGTTTGCCCTTTATCAAGGCCTTGTAGCAGTAATGGCTTAGTGGCCTTGTGGATATCTTTTTGAATCATTTTTGCAGTCCAACCGCTTGGAAAGTAATAAACCTAATGACGTAGAAAGAAAAATTGCTTGTACAATCATGTACATGAGCAATATTGCCACAAATCAAGGTCAGCGCTGTTATTTTGATTACAGTATGGATGAAAATGAAACGAATGATGAATGAAAAAAAAATATCTATTTAGTCCGTCAGTCAGATAATAAAAAAATATTTGACAAGTATTTTTTGCTATATAATATTAATAAAAAATGACTTAGATAAAACGTATTAAAATTGAGAAGTCGGGGATCGCTACGTCACAACTATAACAAACTACGTATAAAATCTAGCAAGGAGTGACGTCATGTCACATTTTAACTCAACGTATCGCCGTAATCTTTTGATAACGTAAAAAAAGAAAAAATACGTGTCCAATATTTTTTAATAAACTGCATGACGGATAAACAAAAAAATTTAGTCATCATCCCTATTCCCATATTTTAAAACACTGGAAGGAAAGAAAGAAAAAATAATGATTCTGCATTTGAAGAATTTCCTTGTCCCTGTAAATCAAATATATTATTTTGGTTTTGCAAGGAAATAGGAAACTAACCTATACCTACATTATTTTTCCTCTCAAATACTCAGCTAGAGATAAAAAATAAAATATTTACCCTGAGCATCTACGGAGTAAATCAGGAGGGAATTCCTATCAATGTCTTTTGATCAGGATTCCGTTTCGTCATGTAAAAAAGAATATAATATTCATTGTTAAGATTACGTATTCATGTTACATATATAACACGTGTCTTGCTAGAGGCTAATGCTTTTGAGGTAAGCGACAGCAAGGCTTTCATTTGGAAAAGGTCTGTAAGTATCCAAGCCCAAAAATTATGCGATAGCTTGTTTTCTCAATCATTCGACCTTCGTGGATTTTGCCTGTCTACAGCAGGGAACGTACAAACCCCGGTTAAGAGTTAAGTCTTTCGAAGGGGTAAGCCGTTTATGAGGTTACATTTATCATGTGTAACTCCTTGAATGGATAAGCCTGAAACCTAGTAAATGGGTTATCCCTTCAATATGGATAACCCATTGAATGGGTTCTGTACTTGAAACCCAATGAAAGGGTTACCCCTTGATTAAGGTAACCTATATAGTATATTATAAGGGTTTTCTTCGGGTTACCATAATATTAGCTATTTGCAACGTATGCCCATCATCGAGAGATTATAATTATTACATTGCTCCGAGTCGGAATGTTACGCTGTTATCGTTTTTAAGAGAGTTAAAGTGAAACCCTTTTGAACGGCTTAATTTAAGCCGTTCAAAAGGGTTACTCACATCGTGTGGGTTTTTGTTGAACTGCTTAGAAAAACCCTATTTAAAAACCCTTTCAATGGATAGCCAAAATGGTCCAATAAAGCTATTCAAAAGGGTTATCTACATCGTATGGGTTCTTGATAAACTGCTTAGAAAAACTCTATCGAAAACCTTTTCAATGGGTAACCAAAATGGTCCCTAGTCTAGTCTATTAAAATCATGTAAAATACTGGTATTCATCTGCATTCGGTAAGACTGGAAGCCGACCATAACATAGTTGGGAAAACGTTATGTAGATGAGATGATGAGTATTAAAATCTTTTAAGAAAGCGGATTTAAGTTTTGACTAAATCGTAGCAAATGGAATTGCTTATTTTGTTACTAGGAACTCTTTAAAATATAAATATTTTAGAGTGACAACTACCTACTAGTCATTTTGGCCGATTCCTATTTCTGCTTAGGTACAGACAACAGCACATCAGGTTAACTGTCTTTCTCCAAATGATTTTAAACCTTAAAATGTTAATTGTTAAGTTCAAAATCGAATAAGAAAATTTGACAGTTTGTAGTAACTTCACCTGCAGCTGCTGTGTACGCACGGCTACAGATAAAGCTATAAGTTTCCAATATAAGCTGATCTTGCATTGTATAGGATTTCCTTACAATGAGAGGTCAGTTTAAACTGGAAATGTATAGCTTGATGTGTAGCCGTGTGTACAATAACATTTGATAAAAAAAAAATTCAATGGAGCCTGAGAAAGAAAACATAAACTTTGATGTTTACCTTTAGGTATTTCTATTTACGAAGCGAAGTTATGTTTTCATTTTCAAGCAAAAAAAAAAAAAAAAACACTTCAATTTGTTTTTGCATGAAAATGAACACATAACTTAGATTACATTTTGGAATACACCGCACTTTATCCTTCGTTAACTATTCATTAGGAACAGTTATTCCACTAAAGGTAACCAAGATTTATGTCCCAAAAACCTTTTGTGGCTTTAAAGGGTGAATAACAATGAAGGCAACTAACGAATAGGTACAATTCATCCTACAATGTGTCTTTTAATTCATTTTCTTTCGTTCGCGTGTTTTTCTGTTATCAGAATATCTGAAGTGTTGGCGTTTTGATAAACAATGTTATTAATTGCTTCGAGTAATTCTAGGTCGGATTAGTGCGTGATACTGTGAAAGTATGTGGCAGTGTTTTGTTTTTATTATAAAATTAGCTTTTGCCCGCGGCTTTGCTCGCGTGGATATCGGAAAATATCCCACGGGAACGTACTACTTTATTCCTTGTCTACATTACAAAGGGAACCTCTGTGCAAAGTTTCAGCTTTCTAGGTCCAAGGGTTTGGGCTGGGCGTTGATGAGTCAGTCAGGACTTCTCTTTTTATTATAGAAAGATTATTGTTTTTGTGATTTATTAAGATTAGCGAATGAGCCCTTCGTGACTAAAAAATAACAGCCGCATAGGTCGATCGTAGGTGAAGCTACACTTGCCGCGGTCGGTTCGTGGATAGGTGACCATCCATTACATATTGAGACCCCTCCGTGCCTCGGAAAGTAAGGTCCCGGCTGTCATTCGTAGGTTTTTGACAGTCGTTACGGGTCAAACCCAAAAGTCTGACAACCCAGCTTACCAAGGGGTATCGTATTACCCAGTACCTGGGTTGTAGAGGTCAGATAGGCAGTCGCTATTCACCTGCATCCGGTTTGGCTGGAAGCCGACCACAACATAGTTGGAATAAGGCTAAGCAGATTGATTGATAAAGATAAGCGAAAGATTACTTTCAAAGCAGCTGATTTCAGACAACCGTTTATCGCTTTTGTTAAAACAACGGATATTTTTTTTTTTACATAAGTCCGATCTGACGGTCCCTAATCCCTATAGGCGGACCCACCGCACACTCAAGTCTTATGAAAAAGTCGCCCTATAATTTGATGTCACTAATTTCGTAATGTAATTTTGGCTCCTCACCAAGGAAATAAATCTAAAGTAGGTACGAGTATTCCAATAATAAAAGAAATTATCACACTGATATTATAAAGGCGAAAGTTTGTGAGTGTGTGTATTTGTATGTTTGTAACTTCTTCACACTCAAACGGCTGGACCCATTTGGATGAAATTTGGTATGTAAATAGCTTACACCCTGGATTAATACATAGGCTATTTTTTATCCCGGTTTACGCGGATGAAACGGCGGGGCGCAACTAGTATATAAAACAAAAGTTTATGGCATAATATCGCGTCATTCATTTCCTTATAACAGGTAATTCTAAACTCAAAGCATCTGCAAGGCAAAGGTGCACGTCAATAAATACATTGACGGTCGAAATTCCCAGTAATTTAATTTCTATTTCCACCTGACACTTCCAAGTCTCGACAAAAGGTCAGTCAATTTCAAATAAAGAAAAAAAAAAAAGAAGAAAATTCCCGTTGAAAAATTTAAGTCCAAATTAAATTACCGAGAACTCTAATCAGGCCAGAATTAAATATTAAAACCTACACAGCAGTCGCATGTCCCATAAATCCACACAGAGACTTATCTGGATGAACAAGCCATTGTGGGCCATAAAAACACCATAACTGTGACGTCATAAAGCATGGGGACTGTTACGTCATAACGGGCCTCATTAACAATAATCCTTATCGCTTCATACAAGTTTAAATGATACTTTAAAAGGGGCTTGGTATCGGTTCTAACTGAAAACGAAATAGCTTCATGGTAAAAATAAGATTAAGTCGTGTAAAGTTATGTCATAGGTGTTTAAAAATTTAACAACCTTGAAAAAAAGTACAGGTAATTAAATTGCCTGAATTATGTGAATAAGAAAAAAATATAGTTATTTAAACCTACTGTATGTACGTACCTTAACACGAAGCTTTTGCAGGTACATCTAAATAATAACTACTACCTGCATGTTAATTTAATGCAGTCATAGGTCGTTAGTGAGCGGTCCGATGGAGGGTAAGCCTGGTGATCTGTAATACAGGTTTTACCTACAACAGAGACCAGTCTCTATTAAGTGTTACCTTGATTTTGTACAGTGTTTGTGATTATGAGAGAACAATAAAGAATATTATTATTACTATTTATTATTACTGTAAAACTTTTTAAACTTTCGCTGAGCTGTCATCAGTTCTCCCGTGACCACGATCGCTGCAATGCGGTCGAATGTAGGGAAATAAGTAGGTAGGTACCTGTTTACCTCGAAAAAAGGAATATCGCGAGAAGACCCGTTCTCAATGTTGTTTTATAATAACTGCTGTTTCGTTCTTGTACTTAAAATTAAGGGATTTACTAAGAAACGTTGCTTAAAATTAACAATTAATGATTTAACGTCTGCCTAATAAAAATCACAAAAATTGGCGTTTGAACATCTCTTAACTTTAAGCAACTTTATTAATAAACTCTTAGATGATCCCCTTACTAAATACTCGAAAGCTTTAATATAATTAATTTGGGCCTTATCATAATACCATTTAACTCATGCCTTATAAATAATGTCCCACAAATCACTTGGTCTGCTTTGCACTATACATAGGTATCAATTTACATATTACCTTAATCACTAAAATACAGAAAAAATAACTAAAAAAATTGAGACCCCCATAAAAGTTCATCAAACTACCATTGGAGTTATTTCAGTGGCGTCCATATATCAAAAGGTGAGAGTTAATGAAGGTGGACACGCGAAACGTGGTGATTAAAATTAATAAAATTAGTTAGTGGCAGCAGGTGAGCCAAACCACAGTGCATTAATAAACGGTAGAACATCTACGAACAATTATCCGGAACGACGGACTCGCGCCGCCACAGGATCTGTAACAGTTAGTTGGTGGTTATCCAATCGAAACTTTTTGTGTAGAGCATCGCAGTCCACGATATTTATAAACTATAGTAATTGGCAACCCTAGAGCTGCCTAATATATTGCTTGAAAAATACATCTGCTGATCTATTCTGAAAATATCTCGCCGTAAAAACATAGGTGAAATGAGGTGTCAATATTGTCAATCCCTAGTATTAGTTGGAATGAAAGCTCAGTTCAAGCTCACTCCACCTAATAAGTTTTCAAGGTGTTAGCCCTGCTCCGTTCAAACTCACTTTTAGGCACACGTAATACTTGAATTATTTCACTTGCTTGCAGCACAGCTAGTAACAGACTGACCCATGAGTTAACGCGCTACGCCGGCAACCATCAAGAGTGGGGAACGGATGTAGCGCGCAACCTCGTTTGGTAAAACAGTATCATTAAAACAATTCTAAAATTATTTTAAATATTCGATTTAACGTTATATAAAATACAGGAATTAATTAATGCATAACTTTAACTGTAAAATCAATGTTTAATAAAATAAATGGATCGTAGCCATACCAAAAGTAACGCCATCTAGCGGTATAAGATGACAATCATTTCCATTGTAGATATTACCATATTATTGTATCATACCCGCACAACAATAGCTAACAGATTAGTACACTTTCAAAAATCAGTAGCCTATCTTATTTTAACTAAATTCTAACAAAGGTGAGATTTTTACGAAATAGACCGGTGCTCTATGTTTGGAAAATTCGTTTGCTCGATAACATAAATAACGCAATGAATATTGTTCAATTGTAAAACGCCAATGCAATTCTTATTGGCATAGCAAGTATTACGCAACTACCCCGCTGGGTATTCACTTGGCCTCGGCAGTCTTCAGGTAAAATCAAGCTGCTCGAGTACGAGCGCAAGGCAGAGACTGAAGCACTCTGCGGCTCAAAGATAACGGGGTCCTCCTTTTGCCTTGTCAAAATAACCTCGTTGTGATACTGTTTTATACTTTATACTGTGGCCAAACATTAGTCTGTAAGTAGGACGGGTTTATGTACTGTTTAAAGAGTGACGGCGGTGGACACCTGAAATGCCGGTGGTGAGGGAATGGAATTTATTGTACGGGTAGTTTTTGTAGTAAGGAGACTTTTGAATTTGAAGTATTTTACGAAGAGTAGAGGTGATGATGCCTGGGTAAAAAAAATAAATTCTCTTTAGTCCATCAGTCGATAATTAAAAAAAATGTTTTTGCCTAATAAAAAAATACCTGGAAAAACGCATTAAAGTTGGGGAGTGGGGGCTTACTACGTCACAACTATGTATAAAATCTACAAAGGCGTGACGTCATGTCACATTTTAACTTAATGTATAGCCGTAATCTTTTGATTATGTAAAACAATAAAACATGAAGGACAAAAAAAAATTGTCATCATCCCTATTAATGATCGCGAACAGTTTGCGTAATGATGAAGTAACTTAAGTAGCTTTGTACAGTCAGCGTCAAAATTATCGGGACGAACAACTGTTCAAAATGCTCTCAACAACTAATAAAATTAAACTTTATCTCAATTCAGTAAGGTTCTTGTCAAAATGTCAGTTGTCGTATACTGTCTTCATTCTGAAACATTCCTTGTGTCATTGAGTTACTATTTCATTTTCATAGTTTTTTAGATCATTTTGAACAGTCTGCTCGTCCCTATATTGTTGACGCTGACTGTACTGCTTGCATAATTTATTGTTTTCGTGATTAATCTTATAACATTCGGGTAACATTATAACATTCGGTATAACATAGTGCATCTACATCTTCTTTATTATCCTTTCTATAATTAATAATAATCTAAAATTAAAATAACATATAGGCAAAAGCAATAAGCATTAAGCTCGCATGAGACTTAAACTATCTCGCAAAATCCTCTGCCTAACCATTTGGAAATTACAGGCCTGATGTTAAATAAAAAACTAAAAACGCTTTCCTGAAAAAAGTAACGACACTGTTATGGTTTCACATAATTAATTTTTGAAACACGCGCGGTTTCTGTTCAAGATTAGCAAAGCATATTAATTAAAACACCAGTACCTATTTACAATACGCTTGCCGGGGTTGGTCCGTGGATGGGTGACCATCTTTACATACCGAGACTCCTCCGTGCCTCGGAAAGCACGTTAAGCCGTTGGTTCCAGCTGTCATTCGTGGATCTTTGACAGTCATTACGGGTCGTCAGAAGCCCGAAAGTCTGACAACCCATCTTACTAAGGGGTATCATATTACACAGTTACTGGGTTGTGGAGGTCAGATAGGCAGTCGCTCCATGTAAAATATTATTATTCAGCTGCATCCGTTTAGACTGGAAGCTGACCCTAACATAGTTGGGAAAAGGCGGGCAGATTGATTACCTATATTTACAATATACTTTTCATAATTCAACATTTAATCCTAACAAAATCCATTACTTCTAGATGACCAGCTATACAATTTTTGGACTATGTGTACTGAAATTTATGTAGATTATATTGTACGTTTCATTTCAATTATATTTTCATACACGACAATAGGGAGGGAGGGCCGCATTGTCACGGTGAAAGCCCAGAATTCTCCGGTATCAAACTAATAATTATTTCTATTGTCTTATTTGGCCTGGCCTCCCCTCGGGACAATTAAGGTTGAGGCGTCAGCATTGCCGGCGTCGCGTGGAATGTTGGCGCTGACCGGAGCTAACCATTCTTAGTTCTAGTTGTATGGTTTAGTTTCTGGGGAATACCTACGGATAAAGATAACAGTGAATTTCATAAACTTTCAACTTTAATACTGTTTTAGAATAACTTAGAAACTCGTTCCTCGTTCGTTCTTTATGTTTATGTTCTTTCTGTATGTTCGTTCTTTATTATGAGACAAAAAAAAAAGAAGGAAAAGGAATGAGAAAAAATTATCAGCCGTCCCATACATTAAATTTGGGTCGAATGGGTATTGAAGTTTGGTAAGTTTAGCTGATCATTTTTTTTCGATTACGATGTTGGTCCCATGGAGAAAGTTGTTCAGTTTGATGGTCTGTACCACACCCTTAAATTTGACTACCCTGTATAAAGAAGACCCAGGCTGACAATAATTAATAGTATAATCTAGAAATAATCAACCTATAATCTTCCCACTGCTGGGACACAGGTCTCCTCTCTGTGAGTGGGCCGTAATCCACCACGCGGGGCCAGTGCTGGTTGGTAGATGTCACATGTCTTCCAATTTTTGGTTCTTGGACATGCCGGTTTCCTCACGATGTTTTCCATCACCATTTTTGAGAGCAATGATGATGAAATAATTTACACAAAGTAAAGCACCTGCCTGGGTTCGAACCGACGACCTATAACTCATAAGTCGGGGCCATTACGACTGGGCCACGACTATGTTCTCAATAAATAATTAATACCTGAAATTAATTATGAATACTTTAGATACCCTAGACTAAATTGTTTCCAGCGTTAAGTCTGATGAAAATCTTCGCTTTGGGGCGACAAAAGAAATTATTTTAATATAAACAACAACGCAGCCCTTGAATAAGAGTTATTTCAATATTTTCATCAACTTTGACGAAGCAAAGGGAATTCCTAAATGCAGCGAAATAATTAGTTGTGAAGCTTGCACGTAGTTCAGCGACATTCGGGCTGAAAGCGTGGGCAACAATATTTTAGTAGTCCAGATATTCAGCAGATAGTCTGCAAAATGTGGAAAAAGCACGGTGCTGTTAGATAGAGTGTTCTTTCCATTGGTTTTCGTGACGTCACACTGTCATACTTACGCGACTTACGAGTTGTAGGTAGTAGGTTCGAACCCCGACAGGCGCTTTACTTTGTGTAAATTATTTCATCACCACTGCTCTCAAAAAAGGTAAAGGAAACATCGTAAGGAAACCAGCATGTCCTAGAACTAAAAATTCGAAGACATGTGACATCTACCAACCCGCACTGGGCCCGCGTGGTGGATTACAGCCCATTCCCTCTCAAGTCACGGAGAGGAGGCTTGTCTCAGCAGTGGGTCATATTAATATACTTAAAAAAAATAAGAAAGAAAAGAAGAAAAGAAAAAGAAAAAAGGTTATTTAGGCCAAAAAGTAGGAGTGACTGCAACTGTGCACTGAACCCATACTGATGAAACACGTGACCACAGAACAGATAAAAGAATTAAAAAACTGTTATCTTGGCATGACGGTAATGAACACTTTCCCTTTTGACAGAAAACTTAAGCCGGCAATGGCTATGATGACATATCCTTAGAATTATAAAATTTGGAATTCCAAAAAAAAACATCCGAGGACAAAATACCTACAAATGTGAACCAACCTGGTGAAAACATCAGAGGGGCAATTCCCGTATTTTTAACAACGTTCTCATTTCAGTCTCAATCTGTCAAAAATTGTATAGCGTTTACCTACATTTTTGACATTTGATTGTCTCTGACATGAGATTGCGACTTGAATTTGATCGTTTTTTTGACCTTCAGAACTTTAACCAATAATTAATTTAAAATAATATTTTATATTAATGCTAATCATATTTTAAAACCGTGTGTCTCGTGTAAGGGATGCATTAATAATGCAGTGACGCGACGCGAGACGGGGGACGGTAGCCGTGGTGGATGGATGGTAGGATGGTAGCTTGGTAGGATGGTGGCCGCGCCAATCACATTAAAATAACCCCACTACGGCTTATCTGGCACCTCATTGTTGCTGACTATAGCTTTCTTTATATTTTCGTGTAGTCTGGATGGTTTTATGATGAAGTGGATTGTAACCAACATAGACAAGATTTTGAAATATGAAACGCTCGCTTAAATTATTTTACCCAGGCACTGGTATTTGGATAAATGTCACTAACTATTTCTGGAACAATCGTAGTAACTTTGTAACCGCACCAAAATGCTATCATTTCTTAAATAGCAGACCCTTCAAACAAACCATGGAACGTGGATCGTTTCAAGTCCATAATGAATAAAGCCATTACACGTGGAAGAACAACAAAGGCGCCGCCACAGAAATACCATTGAACAATAAAATTACCCATAAGGATTAACAATGAAAATCATGACAAATAATCCCGAAATTCTCAGAATAGGAAACAGGACAAGGAAACTAACGAAATCACGGAGCAATGGCCACACGCAGGCTACCATTGGTATTCGTCTCGTGATCTCGTCTCGTGTCTCGTGAGTCGCACTACGAGTGCACGAGGCATCCAAAGTCTTTGACATCGCCGTAACTGTCACGATGGATGATGACGTGAATTTTAAACAGATACCCGTGGTAGGCCGTCATGATAATCAGCTGTGCATTATAGATAAGCCGTGCTTTAAAGCTGCTTCATGGGTTGGCCCAATTTTGGTGACTGAAAGATTAGGCAGGTAGGAGTATGTGTATGCGCGTTGATTAATATTAATCGAGTAGGTAAAAGGCATGTTTTAAACTTTCGAGCTATGATTTATGTACAGACAACAAAAGATATATCTAGGCAGGGTATACTACTACTAGATAGGGTATGTGTATTGCTTCATGTTCAATTTCTTGACATTATATAATTTTGTGTTAATGTGTTACAATGTAGGAGTATTGCAAAAACAAAGTAATATATAAGAAATTGAACATGAAGCATACACACACTAATTTGTTAGTGTCTCCTGCCTAGATATCTCTTTTGTTGTCTGTTCATATGTAGGTACTAGGGAAACCCAAGGGAATATTTCAGTAAGAAGAATTTAAATCGTTCTATACAACAAAATGTGAAAATCAGCGTAGGAAAAAAAATGAGACGGTAAAACCATGTTTTGTGAAACATCTTGGAAGAGATGGTGGATAAAATAAAATACTAGACAGCCAAGCAAAACAGAGCTTTATAACCAGTCAAAAAATGCTCGGAAATATCAGAGAGCAGACTTAATGATCAATCAATCTGCCTAGCCTTTTCCCAACTATGTTGGGGTCGGCTTCCAGTCTAACCAGATGCAGCTGCATACCAGTATTTTAAATGGAGCGACTGCCTATCTTTCCTCCACAACCCAGTGACTGGGTAATACGATACCCCTTGGTAAGACTGGTTGTCAGACTTTCGGGCTTCTAACGACCCGTAACAACTGTCAAAGATCCACGAATGACAGCCGGGACCAACGGCTTAACGTGCTTTCCGAGCACGGAAGAATCTCGGTATGTAAAGATGGTCACCCATCCACGGACCGACCCCGGCAAGCGTAGCTTAACCTGATGGATCGACCCGTGCGGCTGTTATTACTTAGCCACGAGATCCTCCTACTTACTCCCTGAGCAGACCTAATTATCATACTCATTAAATTACGAATCATCTTCACACTCATGACGAAGTCACAGGATATTACGTATTCTTTTATCGTTCACTCCCGATTTGAAAAGTTGATTAGCCCTGATAAATTCGACAAAGGGAATTACCAGATCAAAGGAGAGTAATCCTAATTCTGATGACGGTCTTCTCGTTTGACTGAGGCTCGTTTTGTCACTGAATTTGTAAGTTTGTGTCTGATTGTAATATTTGAAATTGTCACAGATATTTCTGATAGATAATTGTCATTTCTGCAATTGAAAAATGAGACAAGAAGAATTTTTAGAAGAGTTCCGTTTCATACTCATGATAACAAAGTGCCATTAATTTATTCGTTTGCCAAGACTAGTGTTTGACTGTTAAGAGTTTTCTCTTATTTATATTTGAGTGTTTTTATTTCTGTAAGTAAGTTTGTAGAGACACTTTTACATGTCAATCATATTTTTGAAAACTAGACGAGGTCGGGTTGCCTATCTGACTAATCTGAGAAGAAAGGCCGAAACCAAATCAGAGATCACAATCTCTTTTAAAGTCCAGACGAGGAGCTCGTGGCTAACAGCCGCACGGCTCGATCCATCACGTTAAGCTACGCTTGCCGGGGTTGGTACATGTATGGGTGACCATCTTTACATACTGAGACTCCTCCGTGCCTCGGAAAGCACGTTAAGCCGTTGGTCCCGGCTGTCATTCGTGGATCTTTGAGAGTCGTTGCCGGTCGTCATAAGGCCGAAATCCTGACAACCAGTCTTACTAAGGGGTACCGTATTACCCAGTTACTGGGTTATGGAGGTCAGATAAGAAGTCGGTCCATGTAAAATACTCGTATACAGCTGCATCCGGTTAAATTGGAAACCGACCCCAGCATAGTTGGGAAAAGTCTAGGCAGGCATATATAATCTTGGTCAGATCATGTAGATATAAAGGTTCTTAGTAACTGAGGATTAAAACTTGCCACCACAGGATCCAGTTAGAAAGATTCATCATTTCTTCCTTATTATAATATCTTCGTCCAGGTTCAACCAAATCCTACGGAAACTGGAATGCGAAAAATAAGGTGTTTTTTTTTTGTTCACTGTAATCATTAATTCGCGCAGCCATTACGTCCTTACGACAGGCGTAAAAATAAGTTCCGTATTAACAAAACATAAAAAAATAATCCATTTTTGTGAAATGTGGGTCAGATGTTGTGAAGAAACAAGGAAGGTAGGATCACGAGACGACAAATTAATCCATGGGATTTGCTGAGTTTTAGAGACGTCGAGAGTCTTCCGAGAAAAATGTGGACATTAAAAAGTGCTGTTCAGGATATGAGTTTGGTACCTACAATGAAATTTTGAGTGTTTTTCAAATTTTAAATGTCGAGTCTTCACGTGACCAGAGGGCTGGCTCGTTCTTTGGCCAAAGAATTAGCATTGCCATTCAACGTGGCAATGCTGCCAGTCTTCTGGGCACGTTTCCGGTTGACATCGATGCGGACGAGTACTTCGACGCCTAAGTGTCCTTTTGTTTTGTATTTATTTGTATAGTTAGTTAGTTAGTCATTTACAATAACAATGAAATTAAGGTTGAAAATATTACTTAGTACACACAATTACATCTACAATTACGACTTTAATTTGTAAATAATTAGGCAAAGCTACTTATTTATTTGCGCGATTTATATTTTGCACAAATATTATTAAAAATTAAAAAAAAATATTAATTTTAAAATAAAAATCGCGCAAATAACATAGTGAGCTAAGTTAAGAAGTAAGTAGCTTTGGGTATCTAATAATTTGATATATTTTAGTAACAAAGTTTAGATCTACTACGATTGCCTCATTGGTGTAGTGGTAGCAAGCGCTACTGCTGAGCATGAGGTCATGGTTCTGTTATTAGGTTCTTTTTTCAAGAATTTCTCAGTAGCCGCCCAGAGTCTGGAATTGTGCCCGATTGATGGCGATTGGCTCGGATTTACATGGGAATTACACATCCTTTTTCCACATCTGTCAGGCAGGATGACACGTCAAAATTTTTCGTTTCTTTTGAATTTAAATGTATTTAATTTGAAAAATTGATTGAGACTCAATAATATCGTAATGAATGTGCGCAATACGGATGGTGTTATGGAATTATGGAGAAGTGTCTTGACGCTACGTGACAGCGTAAGCGTGGGTGACCCATGGCCGGTTCGATGTCCACCGCGCACAGGATGGATGGAAAGCAGCACATGAAGTAATTTTTTGCTCCGTTGGTGTAATTGCTGTATGGCGTTCCAGTTGGAGGATAAATAAATAAATAAATATCTGGCGAAATGTAGGTTTACTATAAGTACACCTCTGTCTAACCCTTCGGGATTACAGGCATGATGTTATGTTTGTTTGAATGAATTAATGAATGATATTTATTTGCAAGAATATGGGTGCGTACATAAGTAGATCTACCTTATACTCTTTCTGAAAATGTATCTTCAAAACAATCCTAGTGCTAAGTAGAAAGTAAATCTGAGTTTATCTCGTTTCTCTCATAATAAAACAGAAAAGTTTCCTTTCAGACGGTCATACAATCCACAGTTATAATCTCTTTATTATTCCCATTACGTTTAAGCTAATAAGTTTGCCTAAAAGTTAGTCGTCATTTTAATAGATAAGCACTAGAGTTAGCTCTTCATAACACCTACGAGTTTCATAATGAGTTTCATAATTAGATTGAAAGTAACTTTGAAAATGGTTTTACGCACAACTTTGGAAGCTTCGAAATACAGTGTACGTGGCGCTCTCTCGCGGAAAGATTAGAAAGTAGAGAGTTCCCTTGGGAACAAGGGAGCGAGGGAGGATAGGAGGGTTTTAGTTCCGGTGATTGAACATAGATGGCGTTAAGATAAATAACTGTGTTGTATATTAATGTAAAAAAATGTTCATTATTTTTAAAACCTGCTGTAAATAAAAATACATAGTAAGTAGTCAAGTACTTATCGGCATGAGTATCTACTAGTAACTGACATTACCTGCACCTTCGTTTTCTTATGTTGAAGTTTAAACGTCAACAAAATGTATGTTTAAGCACTCGCTAATCATTACTTAACTTAAGTAATGTTTATAAATAATTAAGTATATTTTTTATTCTGTTTCTGAAGGGCTATTTTTGCAATTGCCACAATTTACCACCAGAAGCAAGAGCTACGCGTCTATGCAGGAAAAATGTATAAAGCAAGACCTAGAACAGTCACAATTTTTCTTATGAAACCAAACTTCTTTGTCATTTTGAAATAAAGGTACCAGCAGCTCGACCTTTGATTATTAAAGATCGACTAAATCTGCTGGTAGGTACATATATTAATTTAAAAATTATTTAATTACAAACAGGATATTGTTACTTGTAGGACAGCCGTTTCTCTTATTATATTTTCCATTAAGTTAAGGTATCACAGATGATAACTTGACACCCAAAGGGTGAATCAGAGTGCAATCTCGTCATCTCGTGCGACAGACAGGCTGACTTGTTTATTAAATGTGTGCACGATATTCATGACATCGCTATTCGCGCTTTTATTAACCCGCCATTTTGATTGACTGTTGCAATTAACCTACGTATTTGTATTGTATTTTGTCTATATTTTAGAATGTTTCGTATAGTTTGTGGCGATTTAGAAAAGAAGAAAGCAGGTTGCATTATTACTGCATTATTTGGTATTATTATAAATACCAAAACAACCGTAAAAAAAATACCACGTAGGTACTATAAATACCAGCGATGAAGCTAGTGCATAGTCGAACAAAAAAAATAGAAATTTAAATTAAATTCGAAAAACTTGTAGAAATGCGACGTTGCCAGCCCACGTGTGATAAACGTTCTTAAATCCGAAATCTCCTCATGATCAAATCGTATATCAATATAACTCATCTCTAAAAAATGCTGCTGAATATTTTGCTCCGTCAATCTAGAGTGGATACCATCTTAGCGCTAATCTTGACATTGAGTAGCTCAACAAATTAAGATTAGTGACAGTGTGATCACTAATCCACTTTGTCATTCTCTGGCTGGTTGGTATTCTCCATAACCGTATGCTCTAACGTTCTTGTCGTGACGAATAAAATTATACCTACTTCTTGAAATAAATAATAATAACAGTTATATAAGATACAAAGCTCTAAACAGAAACAAACATTGCTCCGTATTTTAAGGGCGTGTTAATTTTATCTCCTAACCCAACCTGTGTAAAAAAATGCAATAAAAAGTTCACACACGTGCCGAACCCACGTTGTTCCCTTGTTAAACGCATTCGAGAGTTGTCGGGAATTGTCGGATTCCACATGGCGCGGGCGTTCGCTTTATTTTGTATTCTGTTATTATGCGGTTACACAAAGCAAAAAACTGTTTGAAAAAAGTTGAGAGTATGTTGAAAGGTTGAATGAGCTTCAGCTTTGACACAGTTTAAAAAAATATGTCAACAACCCCGTTTTTTGGGTCTTGTTATATTTTTATCTATGGGGTGTAATGAGGATCCCCAAGTATATTTTAAGTCTTCCAAGGATGATAGTGTTGCTACCAGAAGAAGTTAATTCTCGCTAGCTTCATTAAAACATTAAGCCCATCACAAAAAAAAAATCTGTTTCATGACTCT
Source organism: Cosmia pyralina (assembly GCA_946251885.1). NCBI lineage: Eukaryota > Metazoa > Arthropoda > Insecta > Lepidoptera > Noctuidae > Cosmia > Cosmia pyralina. The sequence goes on from OX276346.1 coordinate 24,876,481, forward strand.
ATCTAAAATATTATATTCGACCAACTTCACTTGAATATTCTTCCCTATACCTACAATACCTAAATTAACTGAATAGGTTTTCTTGCTTATGCTAAAATTCGTCATTAGACATCTTGAACGAATGCGAAAAGGGATATTCTACATAATAAATTGGACTTGAAAAAGCGTATCCAAACAAAACACGATAATTTCTCAAAGAAAATGACCATAGTTCACGATCTCTTGATTTAACCCCCGTACGCACGGGCGTAATATAATCGCGGCGGGATTTTATAGCACACTGGATTTTCAATTCTCGTTGTTGAGCCGAGCGTTGAGAATCCAACTTAACAAAAACAGAGTACATTTTAGCGCGTCGAAAAAACACACTGTTGGATTTTGACTCTCGGCGCTAAGCAGAGTGTTGAAAATCCAGTGCGTTATAAAATCCCGCCGCGATTTTATTACGCCCGTGCGAACGGGGGTTGTGACACGTTTTCTGAAAAATAAGATAACATGCAGTTATTCCCTTTTGTAAAGACACTTCTCAATTTTCGAGACGTCCTACAATAACTAACACGTATCGTCCATTGGGATTGGGACCGAGTCTCTTACACTGGTGTTTGATATTTAGTATAGCGTTTAACCTGCGATATTCTCGAGGGGAGACGTGCAAGGTTAAATGCTATGAGTAACAGCTATGTTTCGTATCGTTGAATATCAAGTAAATGCGTATCACGATGTTTTGTTTAAAATATGTCAAAGAGAAGATGGCGAGATGGTTTTTATTCGAAGTTAGTTGAGCTTATGTACAGTCAGCAACAAAAGTCGATTAACAGTTGAGTTTTCTAAATCATATAATTACCTATTGAGAAAAATACTTCATTAAAATCGGAGAAGAGAAGCTCGTGGCTAAGTAATAACAGCCGCACGGGTCGATCCATCAGGTTAAGCTACGCTTGCCGGGGTTGGTCAGTGGATGGGTGACCATCTTTACATATCGAGACTCCTCCGTGCCTCGGAAAGCACGTTAAGCCGTTGGTCCCTGCTGTCATTCGTGGATCTTTGACAGTCGTTACGGGTCGTCAGAAGCCCGAAAGTCTGACAACTAGTCCTACCAAGAATAAGAAGAAGAATAATTTATTTGCAGAAAATACAGGTTTTACCAGATGTAAAAATTGGTGGTGTAGGTAAGCACAGTCCATATTTTGCCTGTTTAGGGCATGCAAATTATTTAATAAAATAGGTAGGTACCTACGTAGGTACTTATTTATTTTAGTAGGACACACTACAAGACTATAAAATATACCTAATCTATATAAATTACAAGATAACCTAACAACCTTAATATAATCTAATAAAAACCTTAATATCTAATACACACAACCTTAATATTATGATCTATTAGAAAATTACAAAACTACAAAACAACCTTATCTTAAAAAAAAAATATTTACATATATTTAGGTATCTTAAAATAATGCTTTTTCTCTATGCTGCAGAAATTCTTGCAGTGTATAAAAACAATTTTCGACTAACCATCTGCGCAATTTTATTCTAAAATATTTAAATGGGAGTTCTCTTATATACTTTGGTAATTTGTTGAAAATGGTAATGCACATATGATAAACATTCTTTTTAGTTAGTGTTGTATTACAAAATGGAATTAAAATTTTTGTTGCATCCTTCGGTCTCTGTTTGGTATAATTGTCACCTTTGAATCTAAAGAATTCTCTATGCTTCCTTACAAAAACTGATACCTCAAACAAATACATGCCCGTCAAAGTCAATAATTTCAGCCTTTTGAATAACGGTCTACAAGATTCAAGTGGACCGACACCGCATATAGCTCTTACACATTTCTTTTGTACAATAAATGTTTTATCATTATCGTCGTCGTCGTATTCGTCGTTTGTCGTCATGTTTTTAAGAGGATACAGAAAGAACTAGACATAATAGACCTAAACAAATACAATGTCAAATCAAAAACTTCTGACTGGCTCAAACAGCAGGACTACATTAAAACAGAGTCTATACTGCTATCATACGTCGCTTGACATAATTAACCACTTCAAAAACACCCACAAGATCTCATACTCACACACATATACAGACACATACACACCCTCACACATACACACACATACACCTCAACACTCACACATACTTGAATAACACTAACACTAATATTAATATTAATATGCATTAGTAATGGTAATCGACACACTTTCATTCACTCTTGTAAGTTTTTAGTTTTTATTCAATTTAAATTTTGGCCGATCACTGTCTCTTAAGATACAGGTTTCTTCCTAGTTTAAGAGAAAGGGTTCACTATTTTTTGTATGCATAGACCTTTTTTGCAAACCTGCTTATTCTATTGTATTGATTTGTTTTTGAACTGTGTCTGTGTGTATTTTATTTTGGATAAATAAACAATTTATTTATTTTATTTTTTTATGTGCCGAATTTCCCCATATTATAAGTCCGTATCTTAATATTGATTCAACGTATCCACTATACGTTATGCGGGCTGTTTTTTCATCCGACACAATACGAAGTTTCCTTAATGCGTACACAAATCTATTTAGTTTGTTGCATACGTTGTTAATGTGTTGTTTCCAATTACAAAATGTGTCTAAAGTTATATCTAAGAATGTAATATTTTCTGTTTCTTCTATGTTTTTATCTTTTATTTCAATGTTAATACTATCGGGGAGTTTGCTTTTGTATGTACGAAATTTCATAAGTTTTGTTTTGGATATATTTACACATAGGTTATTTGATTCAAGCCATTTGATTACAGACTCTACGGCATCGTGTATTTTAGTTTCAGGAATTGAACTTTTTGTATTATTAGGTACTATAACAGAGATTTCGTCAGCGAATAGGACACTATCATACTTAATTGATTGAGGGTATCGTATTACTCAGTAACTGGGTCGTGGAGGTCAGATAGGCAGTCGCTCCATGTAAAATACTGGTATTCAGCTGCATCCGGTTAGACTGGAAGCCGACCCCAACATAGTGGGGAAAAGGCTAGGCAGATTGATTGACTTCATTAAAATCGGAATAGATGTAAATTTTAAAGAAAATGAACTCTTATCTAATAAATTAAATACTAAAAAGCAGGTTATCATATCATTTTATGTTAATTTAGATGATGTCAAAAAGTAGCAGTGTTAACCGACTTCTGTTGCTGACCGTACCTATGTCTGATATTATATTTATTGATCCCAGATATCCCCAACTAATATTATAAATGCGAAAGTGAGTATGTTTGTTTGTTACGCTTTCACGCTAAACCGGCTGAACGGATTTGAATGAAATTTGGCACACGGGTGGACCATGACCTAGATTAGGACATAGGATAGGTACTGTTTATCCCGGTTCACGTAAGCGAAGCCATAGGTAAAAGCTAGTATTCGTATATATGGCCATAACATCGGACACAGTAATTAGGGTTCGTAACTACTAGCTATAAATGACAAAATCTGAAATGTTCTCAGACTTCAAATTGATAATATTTTGCAAGCAACTGAATCAGTAAGTAGACCTCGCAACAGAGGAATTAATAGGAAAATAACAAGGTTTAACTAAATACACACATAAAAAAACCGGCCAAGTGCGAGTCGGACTCGCGCACGAAGGGTTCCGTACCCTTCGTGCATCTAGGTATCTATAAAAACGGCCAAAAAATCACGTTTGTTGTATGTGAGCCCCCTTAAATATTCATTTTATTTTAATTTAATATAACTAAATATTCTGTGAATATTGCAAGCGTCTACCTGATGCCGTTATCAATATCGAGCAAAAACGAGCAAAAAAATCACGTTTGTTGTTTAATAATGTTGCCCTTAAATATTTATTTTATTCTGTTTTTTTTTGTATTTGTTGGTAGAGCGGCAACAGAAATACATCATCTGTGCAAACTGTCTAACTATCACGGTTCATGAGATACAGCCTGGTGACAGACGGACAGGCAGACGGACGGACAGCGGAGTCTTAGTAATAGGGTCCCGTTTTACGCTTTGGGTACGGGACCCTAAAAAGGAAAAAAAAGGCGTAGGTTTCCACGCCTTTTTCCCATGGGGGTAGGTAGAAACTGCAGAACGTCATCTGCTTTGATCCAAGTTTTAGCTAGTTAAAAGTCGAAACCAAACCGGAGTGTATATTAATTTGAAAGGACTATTATTATACACGTATGAATACATTTTCTCAGCAACGGCAAACCACACACGGTGTTCAATAGTTACTTAATACTTATCCGAAGTCCACCATAAGTGGGTAGCTTAACTTGTTAATTAAGTGTGGCACAAAGGAGAGTTAAGTGTTCGTTGCTAACCGCGCGCCACTTGAAAATTTACCATAGCAACTTGTGTTGGGCCAGTGGTTGAGTATAGTGCAACTTGCAAGGACATTGTTATTGGGAAATTGGGACATTTCTGATGGAATATTGGGACATTTTAGAGACATATTGGGATATAACTGTCATGATTTCCAAATAATAATAAGTTTTGTTGATGTAAAATAGCAATTGTCTGTTTTTCCTGTCGTCTGATTTGCTACCATGTCCATATAAGTACTCGTATATCTATAAACCAATACCACGATGCTTTGTGCTAAAGGAAACTAAGTCTTAGCAAGTGATTTATTTAAAACTTCGAAAGCTCGTTTGTACATTAAAATAAATAATGAGCGAACCCTAAAATAAATTATAAAAATCCGGTACGAACACCAAAACACAAATCTGGTCCGACATGGGGGTAATTTGTAAATTATTTCTGGCGTACGCTACGCCTATTAGGACATCTTGATAGCTGTCTGTCGACTTCTTTCAACGTCTATTTAAAAGCTACTGTTATACAAATAATATAAAAAAATATATCGAAAACACATTCGAAATTAAACCTTAATTCGAACACATAGGTAGTGTTCGAAATTTATTGAACGGTAGACTTAAATTTGTGGAAGCCTCAACGAGTATTTATGGCACCGAAGCACCTTTTTACGTTGACCTCCCCAGCCCCCTTCATTGCTCAAAAACTGATGGTCTGTAACGGTTTGTCCTAAAGTTACACGGGTCATTTTACACTGGTGTCTGGTCCGTTCGAAACCATTTTGTTATGATGGCGGCATCAAAAGCGCAGGATAAACGCTAACTTATTTTTAAGTGGTAGATATGCAAGTTATTTATGGTGGATCGGAAGCAAAATGCCATGTTCAATCCATAAGTTGAGTTATTGGAGAGAAATTATCGTTTTGGATAAGGAATATTATTTCTGTTATAGAAGCTGTTATTTTTGGTCGTGTGTTGGCGTTTGGGCTCTTTGGTAGATACTCAATATTTATATCACTATTCCTGGAGTAAGCCCATCGACTTTCACCAACTTCGTCATCATCATAATAAGGCTATAATGTTCCCACAGCTGGGACGCCAGCCTCATCTCTTCGTGAGGGAGTGGGCTGTAATCCACCACGCAGGCCCAGTGCGGGTTGGTAGATATCACATGTCTTCGAATTTTTGGTTCTAGGATGTGCCGGTTTCCTCACGATGTTTTCCTTCACCGTTTTGAGAGCAGTGGTGATGAAATAATTTACACAAAGTAAAGCGCACGCTTGGGCTCGAACTCACGACCTACAGCTCGTAAGTCGGGGCCATAACCACTGAGCCACAACTGCTCTTACCAACTTGCGAAAACAAAAATGTACCTACTAAATAATATAGAGTAAATTTGAATAAACAAATATTAACGTCTGTCATTTCTCTTCAATAAAAGTAAAAACATCTTCAATCTCTTTGATTTTTATTACCTTTTAAATATCCTAAGTGATTCAGAGCTAGTTCCTAAAAATAATATTATATCAGTGAGAAATCATAACATACAACAATTAACACACAATATCTTAAGGGGTCATTGTATTCGTCATTATGAACAACTTTTACTATAGGACCAAACCTGAAATCGTAAAAAAAATCTGCTGTTCAATACATTTATGATCGCATACTCACTTAACTATTAACATTTCTCAATTTTCTTAGTTTCTCCTAGCCAGCACCCTAATTACGTAAAACACTTTCAATCAAAATCTGAGAGTTTAGAAGGATATTGCTAATCATAGATTGAAAAAATTAATTCTTCTGCTCAACAACGTAAACAATGCAAAGAACGTTGGTGAACTGTCAAAATGAAACCCATTGCGATTAACTGTCATTTTATGTGTGTTACGCATTACTCCGCTGATCTCTTACATAACCAACACATTGTCAGACCGATACATCAATACTAAGAGCAAAATCGATAGGTTGGGTCTGTCTTTGTGTGGTTGACAGTGCAATTATCATCCTTTGATATATTAACATGGCTCCCAGATAATATCTAATGGTTAATTCTCTATTAACAATACCATTTGTTTATGCGTCAACGTGTTGAAACTTAATTGCTTATTGATGTTTTCGCGTTGATTCATTAATTACTGGGTATGTAATGTAATTTTGTGGTTTAGCATAGCTTTAAGAGCGTTGGCTCTGTACGGCATTTCATACAAACTTTCAAGTCCTTTTTTATCGAAATGAATGAACCGATTTTAATGAAACTACATACCCATAAACAAGATACATAGGTCTAAAAAGTTACTCATGAACATTTTCGAAATGTTTTATTTAAAAAAAGACACTTGCAAATCTCTGTTTCTATGGAATATTTAAAATCGGTCGAATTTAGCTGCAACTGCAACAATTTTTCATAAATGTTCTTAACTAACTTTTTAGACCTATGTATCTTGCTTATGCGTATGAAGTTTCATTAAAATCGATTCATTCAATTCCATAAAAAAAGGACTTGAAAGTTTGTATGGAATGCCGTACGGAACCAACGCTCTTAAAGGCGAATTTCAACTTTTAACAATGAAACAGAACGCGCTCAGCGCATCTCAACCGCATTCAATATTCACAATAATGATGACACTGACAGCTTTTGATGTGCTTATCGCGTGTAGTATACTAGGCTAGTAGAGCTGCCAACTAGCGCTACCATTGAGGAAAAATTGTAAGTCTGGAGTATGGAACATTTTGTTTCCTATGTTCACATTTTTAGTAGATGAGGTAGAATTTTTTGACCTCACCTGACCTAACTACCTCATCTGACTAAAAATGTAACCATAGGAAATTTCAAAATGTTCCATATCTCCAGACTTGCCTATGGTTTTTTTTTTCTCAATGTTGGCGCCACTACTACTACTACCATAATAGGTGAAATTCGGCCTATAACATCAATCCCCAATGCTAGATCCACATTTAGTCCAAATTATTTCTCATACTCGTAATGGTATCTTCTGCTTTAGGTACAAGATAAAATTGGAAGGTCAAACGCAAAAGCACAAATCACTGCCATTATTATATTATCCCAATAATCCTTTTATTTGCTTCCTATTTAGCTTTAAGCTGGTTAGCAATACACTTTTACGAGCTGATACTTATTATAATGCCTTTCATGCGCAATTGCGATTGCCCTGCAGCAGTGAATTCCTTGCGAATTGACATGATGGTCCAAATAAACGAACATAAGTTTTCCTAGGAAACATTACGATAAAACGTTTAAATATTTAATTATTTAACACCTACTTGGAGGTAATAAAGTCTAATTCTATTGAAAATGAAGTTTATTTCCAGAATATTAAACAAAACAAATAAAACATGCAATACGCAGTACTAACTGCGTTTATTATTTTTTCGCTCCCAGCTGAGCCTAAAAAAGCAAAACATACGCACATAAATTATCACGTATTGTAACGAAGTTCAAAGAGGTAATAGCAAACAAATGCGAGCCAAAAACAATAAATCAAAATGGCTGAATAACGAGAGACGGACGGTGGCGAACGAAACTTTCATTTCGTTCGTTCATGAGCGCACTTTACTTGAAACATTTCGAATTACTAACTGTTCTCGTTCATTTGTTTTAGTCGTTAATTTTTTCTCTATCAAAGTTGCTTGTATATTTACTTTTCGTTGATTTAGTGATGTCAATAAGACTAAGTAATAAGCTTAGTTATCGGGTAGCGACTGCACAAAATCATAGACATTACACACAAAGTATATCATAGATGTATGTCTGTCAATTTGAGTTAAACATGCATTGGTTACAGCAGTCTCGAATTAGCATAGAACTTACTCCTTATTGTAACTTTTAGGGCGAATTTCACCAATGAAACGGAACGTGATTAGCACATCTACACTCCTACCAACTTATCTGTGAAATGGCGAAAATTGGAACTACGGCCGTCATGTTGAAATGTCATTCGATTATGCCGACGCATGTCATTCGATTGTGTCGACGCATCGACGGTGCCGTCCTCTTTCAGTTCACAGATAAGTTGGTAGGTCTGTAAACGCTTTCAAAAGCTGTCAGTGTCAATATTCCTTAGCAATTATGACACTGACAGCTCTTGTGCGTGCTTAATATTTTATGGTGCCGATGAAACGATTCACCAACTCGTTTCTATATTTGGTACCTAGCAAATCTGTGGAAAAAAAAGAACTCATTGAATTTATCGGAACCGATAGTAGGTACTACCGCTTGCAGTCCGGTGCAAACACTTCCCGGTAATTTAGGACACGCGGCACACAGCATTAACCCGGGGACACTGCGTCATAGATTGTTTTTAACACCCCTAAATGGTGTACAACAAACTCCATCCCTTCGGCGACAATAGAACGCTTTCCAAAGACACCCCCAACTTTTCTTTCGCGAACTTTCCTTTGACACTCTTGAAGTTTGATGTTCGAAAAAGTTTTGCTAATTTTATTTTTCGGTTTGCGACTGTGGAACGTTGCTTTTAAAAAGTTTTAATGGAACATCCAAATGTGTCTTGAAGGTTTTTTTTAGCCTAGGGCAGAATGTCTAATTCTGGAGGCAAGAACGTACCTAGACGTTTTCGTCTCAGATACGAATAATCTCTTGGGTTTTTCATTTATCGGGATTAGATAAAATTCTGATTTGAATTAAAGATTACAAATGACATTTGGGTCGGTTTATTTATCTTGAAACACAAATTAATCTGCTTTCATGTAGTTTCTGCTTCGACAGCTGAAAATACCATTCCTAGCCTATTAGAAATCGGTAATGGCCATTAATTATAATACAAAACAATTAAAAATGTTTCAGACAAAGTCGTGCTCAAACCAATATGACAATTTGACGCGGAGTTATGATAGAGCCAGTGATCAAATATTCAATTCAGTTCCGGATTCGTATTGCGATGCAAATTACTCTCCGTCGATGTGAATTGATAATTGAGAGTTGAGACTAAATAAATATTACATCAAAGTCTGTTACACAATAGTGACACACGGACGGGTAATTCATCAAACCTACATAATCTCGGTATAATAAAAATGAAATGCTTTTCATTCGTAAGCGCATCACTTCAGAACGGTTGAACCGATTTGGGTAATTTTTATTTTAAAATGTTCGTAATAGTCCGAATCAGGTTTTATGGAAAGAAAAATTTGAAAAGGTGCCGGAAAATTTGGAACATTCGAGAAAAAAATAAAATTATTTATTTCTACATATACAGATTAAAATGACAAGACAACGTCTGTCGAGCCAGTAATAAATAAATGCTATTTTAGTTTCTAAGCAGCATCTGTCCAATGTCTTTTTTCTTCAAATTTTATGTACATCAAGCTATACATTTGCATTATAAGCTGATCTCGCATTGTATAGGATTTCCTTACAATGAGAGGTCAGTGTAAACTGGAAATGTATAGCTTGATCTGTAGCCGTGTACTGTACCTATAATTTTTGTATAAATTAGTAGTAATACCTTTCCTAGATATTCTTGTGAGCGAATGTTAAATGTATAGTATACTAGCAGCGCCCCGCGGTTTCATCCGTGTAGACCGGGACAAAAAGTAACCTATGTGTTAATCCAGGGTGTAAGCTATCTATATACCAAATTTCATCCAAATCGGTCTAGACGTTTGAGCGTGAAGAAGTAACAAACACACAAACTCTCGCCATTATAATATTAGTGTGATGCTGTTGGTGTTCTTTAATATTAAATAAATTAACGAATTAGACGCATGGCTAGTTAATTATTGGGAGAATGCACATTATGCATTTTCCCAATAATTATTGATAGGCACTTATAATATAATAAAAAAAAATATAAACAATAAAAATAGTATATTTCACACCAGCATAACAACAAGGATATTACAGCATATTTATTAAGCACTTATCTGTATTAACACAAATTAGTGAGACTGCTTTGTAGATTATTAATTACTACTGGCTGGCTAGTTTCACTTAGAACGACCTTCATTTGCATACATACCTACAGAAGCTCACGCTTTTTCCCAATGGGGGGTAGGCAGAAAGTACAGAACGCACCCTGCTATGATCCGTTTACCTCGACTTTTCTCGAGTTTTCCGAAAGATCTTTAAGACTAGCATTGTCAAATGCAGCTCGTGCTTTTTTGGATAAACATGAGGAAATTCACTTGTTCACACCAAAAAATTAATTATATATTTTTACTAAAAATCTTTAAAGCTAAAATTAAATGCTCTCTAAACCAATCTCCCAGTACACCATGGGCATTCGTCCCGATTCACGCCACATTTGCATGTGAAAGCCATAACTTTGTGACACGGAAAATTTAATCTTTTTGGTAATCAAATGAAGACCCACAGCTGACCTAATTAAATGAGACCGTAACCATTTTAATTGTGTTTTTTTTTTTTATTTGCAGGTACCTGGCTTTTATGGGAGTTTGTGAGTAGGTAATATAAGTCTGTTATGGAAAAGTATTCAACTAAATATACCATGTGCAGAGATCTCCCCATGAAAAAGGAAGCAAAAGAAATATTATGTAGGTAAGGAACGTAGCAGGTGACGGTCTGTAGTTTCTGCCTACCCCCACAACAAGGATCCTACTAATATAATAAACGTCAAAGTTTGTTGGATGGAAGTTGGATGTTTGTTACTCTTTTACGCAAAAACTACTGTACAGATTTTGATGAAATTAGGCACACAGATAGTTTATAACCTGGATTATCACATAGAATACTTTTTATACCGCTATTCTTACGGGTTCGAGCCTTACGAGGGTGAAAATGCGGAGTGCTGCTAGTCTTCTCCTATAGACAAACATTTGACATGATCTTCTTTTAGATTATAAACCACCGAATTACCATTATCGCTGCATCAAAGTGTAGCATTAACCTATAAGCATGATTAGGTATGTAACTAATGAAATCGTGACCACATTATTAGTGACATTTATATTATTCTAGCATATTCTTTTAGCTTCCGCCCGCGGTTTCGCTCGCATTGTATGGCGATAAAAAGTAGCCTATGTCCTTTTCCAGGTCATGGTCTACCCGTGTGCCAAATTTCATCGAATTCCGTTTAGCGGTATGAGCGTGAAGAAGTTATAAACATTAACACACACAAATTTCGTCCTTTATAATATCAGTGTGAAATTCAGAACAGCACCGAGTGAATCAGAACACGAACTACGAATACATTTCCTTCTTGTTATAATTTCACTGAACTATATCAGTTCGCGTCCTGTCACTTTTTCTATCAACGGCCACATTTAAAACAAACATCAAAGCCCACATTGTAAAGCTATGCGAGTTCAGAAAACTATAAGGGAATGTACTAGGAAAGCATTTTACCGAGAAGCGCTAAGAAGCTTCCCACCATCTTTGCAGAGACATAAAGCTTGCTGCAAGGACAGCTATGCACTCAGGACTTGTCTCCTCGTACCAGGATAACATAAACAACTAGGAAACCAGCAAACAAATTGACAGCGACCTTATTACTTCGTGGGAAAGTATGACTTTTCATTGACACACTTTTTCGCAGTAGTAAAATTTTCACTGTCGTATTGTCACCCGTACCGATTTGAGTTTGCGGGTTCTAAATACGATTTTCACCTTTATTTACTTCAACATAAAGTTCAAGACATATGCTTGGGTCACCTAATGTTATAGGTCGTTATAGTTTATGGCATATTAAAATCCTAGTACTACTTATTTGTTTTATCTTGAGATCTGATGGTCGGAAAAATTGCGCCGTCAACGTTTTGATGGGCGATTAAATTCTTTATTTTTTACTGTAATTAAACACGCTGTTCTCAAGACTCTTCAGTACTGCTCGTAAAAGTCCGCTGCAAACATGGTCTTTCAGCAGTCCTCTTTACAACCACAAGGAGGATGGATTAAATGGCTTTATTACTTTGTATATTCTCACAACAATGTCTGGAGAAAATGCTCGTACAGATACAGAGAATCAAATCACACTTCGATCTCAACAAAGCAAAGACTGTAAAGAACGCATTTAAAAATAGAACCGTTAAACACTAACGTATCAAAAACGACGAAAATAAAAACAAATGAAAGACGGCTGCCTGCATTAATAAATTGTGTCCTCGTTCAGATGTTCCTAATCGTGGCCTTATATTTTACAGAGAGGCTGGGCTTTGTCCTGTTGCTGTTATCGGATTTCTTCTATTTTTCCATTGGCTGAAGAGCAGTGGGCTAGAAACAATGGCAATGAACATATTAGTAAGGGGATCGCGCCGTCTCGAGAAGCTCTCGACCATCGACTTCTTCGATAAGGCAGTGCGGTTTCTGATGTGGTGTAAATTGTAAACGGTGGCGGTAGCGTTTTGCGATTTCATCGAGACAGTTTGAAGAGCAGTTATCAATCGGCTGCAGTTTATTTACGGTGACGCTTTCTTCACTGACCAATTATAGTAAGCCTTTACCTAGATACCTAATAATCTTTATTGATATAATTAAAGCACTTTTATAAAAGGGTGGATGCTATTTTACGACTTACTTTTCTCTTTCAAACTTAAGTCAGAGCATGCCCGATCTCTGAAAAGTTTAAACTCTTACCATCTTATTCATAAAAAACTAAAACGTTCTTTAAACCTATTATAATAATAGAAGTGTTTTGTCTTCTTCTTTCAAACTCAAATCATAATTCGAAGAAGTTGACAAAACACTTCCATAACTAAAATAGGTATGGGGTGGACTATCCGTGTGGATAAAAACCCCTTAATAAAAAAGAATAATAATAAAAAAAAACTAAAATAGGTTTATAAATACTCAGATTTAGTGTTTTAGTTTTTTCATGAATAAGGCGGTTAATAGCTATTGACTCTACAAAACATATGCTCAGTTTTTGAGGTCCTCAGATAAACACTCGATAGTAATTCACTCGGCTTTTAAGAGTGTTCAGCAACACGATACGAACCAATAATCACTATCGAATGGATAAACTCCGTTTACCTGAGAAACCGGGCATTTGTCGGCCATACACTTGTAGCATTTATAAAACAAGTAATCGGACTAGGAAATAAAACAAAGTTCAATCATTATTAAAACTGCATTTCAACAAAAGATATCATACGAGTACAAAAATACCGCTAGCTTTAAACAAATAAATTTTCCAGTAAATCAGTTAAGCCTAAAAAACCTTCCTTATACCACAGAACAGCTTGACACTCATATATCATTGTTTGGTAGATTTTCACAATAACAATTAAAACACCACCGGCAAGAAGACTCAATATTGGACTCTTTCAATTCTTTAGATTGTATTGGCAATGCTCCTAGCATTGCATTGTTAAGGAGAGGTCTTCACAAGTGCAATATTATTAAAATAAAAGTTTCTGGCGGCTTCATTTTTAAATAGATAATTAGGTATTTATGAAACTTGTTTTGTGTAGTACCTAGGTACCTTTAACTATACTATATTTTAAATTAGGGTCGCTTTTCGTGTGTGTCTGTGTGACCGCGTTATTCTTTTACACTACGCAACGGATTTTGATGAGGTTTCCACGATTATTTAAAGAATTTGCTCCGAAAGGTTTAATTAATATTAAACATACATAATTATTACAAAACAAACAAAATTTGATGTTTTTTCTAGTCGAAAAAACCGTGCAAAGTTAAAAATAATAAAAGACATAAGAGTCTAATTAACCTCGGGCTTGTAATTTTTACTAATAATATAGCTGAAGAGTTTGTTTTTTCCTTTGTTTGAACGCGCTGATCTCTGGAACTACCAATCGGATTTGAAAAATTATTTTTGACTGGCATTTGATAGCCCAATTGAGGAGCTCGTGGCTAAGTAGTAACAGCCGTACGGGTCGATCCATCAGGTTAAGCTACGCTTGTTGGGGTTGGTCCGTGGATGGGTGACCATCTTTACATACCGAGACTCCTCCGTGCCTCGGAAAGCACGTTAAGCCGTTGGTCCCGGCTGTCATTCGTGGATCTTTGACAGTCGTTACGGGTCGTCAGAAGCCCGAAAGTCTGACAACCAGTCTTACGAAGGGGTATCGTATTACCCAGTCACTGGGTTGTGGAGGTCAGGTAGGCAGTCGCTCCACATAAAATACTGGTATTCAGCTGCATCCGGTTAGACTGGAAGCCGACCCCAACATGGTTGGGAAAAGGCTAGGCAGATTGATTTGATAGCCCAATTATCGGGGGAGACTATAATCTATCTAACATTAAGCTATGACCTTTTAGAGCCGGGCAAAAAGAAAAAATAAGGAGAAAGAACGCTGAGCGAAAACGAAGCAATAACGTGGGCAGGCGATGCGACGCGACGGGGTGGGTCGGGGGAATAAGAAATTTCACGCGGATGAAGTCGCGCGCAGAACCTAGTTTCAAACGCTAAAAATCTTAGATTTTTGAATTCGTGAGTGATTCTATCGACTTCATTACCTTCCTAATTATTTTCATATACCTACACACTTACACAGGTCATTAAATTTGGCGGCTCCAAATGTCCCAAAAATATTTAATTGTGTTTAATGGCGATTTAAGGACAAACTTTAAGTGTATCTTTTTTACAATACTCTTCATTATAATAAAGTTTATCATTAAACTCAACTCAACTCAACTCAACTCAAAGCATTTATTTCAAATAAACCAATTACAGGCACTTTTGAATTGTCAATGGGTCGGTCAGTCAGAAAGATGAAGCTAGTTGCCCATTCCAAAGCGTAGTAGATCCCTATGGAGAAGAACGGGCAAGAAACTCCACGGACACTCTTTTAAATCATAATATTTTTACAAAATATTGGTTACATCGTTCAAGTTGAAAATATACATGTGAGAACAATGTAGAAAGACGTGCACGTTAAAAAGCGTCCGTAATAAAAAGAAAACAACTAAATTAAATATTAAAATTAAAAATAAGCCATGGCAGCTAAGAGACGACCAGTCCCAACTGACGGCGCCCGTTCACGAACATGACGCATGGATCAGCACCAATTATAATAAAACCGCAGTTTCAAAAATAACATGCCCATAATATAATTTCTAAGAAAAATCACTTGTCCCTTAGAAAGTTCCAATTTTCCTGTTTACAAACAAAATTACAAGCCGCGAAAATAAAAACAATTTTCGCGAGCTTGCCCTTAACTTATCGTTTATACTTAAGAGATCTCCGGGGAGTGTCCGTGCCAATGATTAAACTTCCTTCCCATTTAACTTAATGTCCTGCTTCAAATAACTTTATTGAATGTTTCAAATTCAATCATGCGTTTATTGTGGCACTTTTATTTTTGTTTATGTATTATTTTTCAATGGGTATACTTTTTAATTCAGGAACCACGCCGGCTGCCAACGTCGAATTTCTACAGGTTTTTCGTGATTATTTTCAGGAATTTAAATTAAATTACAATTTTTTTTCGCCATGCACTAGATTGTTGGTATAATTATAAGTATGTAAGTATGCTATTTTTTTACAGTTATTTTGGTATTTAGGTACTCATAAAAATTGAGATTAGGTATAGACAATAATGTCAAGTTTTATGAGTAAATACCAAAATCCTACTTATAAATACCAACGATACAGTGCATGGCTGAAAAAAAAAAATAATTCATTAAAATAATCACGAAAAACCTGTAGAAATGCGACGTTGCCAACCCGCGTGGGATATTTAGATTTTTTTAAAGCTTTAATACCGATTAGTAAAATATTGTTTTTACCCCTCAACTTTATTATCAAACCCAATTATGTACCTTTTATCAAAGTGCATGTGCAATTATACATTTATTGAAAGACAACTTTTAGGTCCACAAATATATTATTATTATTATTTAAATATAATTATTATTTAAAATATATTCTATTAAATCAAGTACCTAGCTAAAATACATAAAATAGAAAATTATATGAGTACAGTTCAATAATAATATCTTACCTTATTGCCCTTATTACGATGACACCCATAGACAAGACTAGCTATAATATTATGCCTTATAAAATACATCATACTTTACTCGTCTAAATGTGCAATAACATTAAAATATAACATCCCTAATAATTGTTACATCTTGTCTAGATCGTTAGGCCAATTTTGAATGAAATGTTACGATAATGTATGTACCCGAGCTGGAACGATTACTGTTACTGCTGATCCCATTGTTGTATTATTGTTATTATGGACATAACCTGCAGTTGTGATGCGAGATGTTTGAGATAAACGGATGCTGCAGGAATTATGGTGGAATTAGGTGATGGGCTGTAATTAGAACAGAGGAGGAAAAGTATACAGGGTTACTGGTAACTCGACGTATTCCTTGCAGGACGTCATAGTAGGGTTAAAATGCAGCAAATTAGGCCACCAAATGTTCTACCGAAATTCAGTAGTTTTTGAGTTAATTCGATTTTTAGCTTTTCTATGAAAAATCCCAGATTAAATCATTTGGAGCCAATTTAAAAATGATTTACGGCGCGACTGTACTGAAATTTAAGTTAACATCATAGCTGACGCCGTAGCAGATCCTTGTTAATAATTCAAAGTTCAAAAATGCCAAAAACTTTGGCAAATATCACTAAAGAAACATTTAGTTTTTTTGTGAATTTTGCTATTACTTCATACAAAATGTTGTCTAGTGAAAAAAAAAATTACTACGTCTGATGTACAAATTACTAGGAAAATATTCTTGTCTTATCAGCTATTCAGAAAGGTATGAAAGTTAATACAAAGTTAAGGACTACATTATGTGCGTCTCACAAAAAGGTGATTATTCGGAAAATCAATAAAACTATTTCGTGAATATTAGCATTATTTTTAATAATAAAATATCAGTTTAAAAACTTTTACTACACTTTCACACGTCTTGTTCGATGTGCTGCCCTCGGTTTCTAATACACGTTCTTATTCGCTTCCTCACTTCAGTTTTTGTGATTCTTGATGTGATTGTTGCCCTCATCTGGTCCGCTGCATCTCTTATTCTCTCCCTTAGTTCTTCAATTGAATTTACTGGGGTCACATAAACTAGGTCTTTCATATGACCCCAGACGTAAAAGTCTAGTGGCGTAAGATCAGGGCTACGTGCAGGCCACGGAATTGGCCCACCGCGCCCTATCCATCGGTTTGGGTAGGTTTCATCCAGCAATTGTCGAATTGTGATTCGGAAGTGGGCTGGACATCCGTCATGTTGATACATCATGTTTGCTCTTCTGTCTTCCGGTACATCCGTGAGCAGTGGTGTTAAATGATTTCTTAGGAAATCTTCATAAAGTTCCCCATTTAATGTTTGGGGTAAAAAATGTGGGCCAATTAATTTGTCGTCGATAATACCCATCCAAACATTAAGCGAGAATCTACGCTGGGATGCGGTTGGTTTCAGTTTCTTAGGATTTGCTTCTGCCTTCGGTGCCCAGTAATGTAAGTTGTGGTAATTTGTGATACCATCACGGTCAAAACATGACTCATCGGTCCACAGAATGTTTTTTAAAAAGTTTTCGCTTTCGGCGTCGGCATTTAGCATAAAACGACAAAATTCAAGCCGTCTTGGCGGATCTCCCTCTTCTAATGACTGCACAGGTTGATAGTGGTATGGATGTCGGCCTGATAAGTGAACTACAGACCAGACTTTCCACTGTGACATAGCAAGCTCACGCGCTACGATGTTTGTCGATATGTTGGGGTCGTCAATAAAACGTTGAAGAATCAGCTCTTCGTCCTCAGCCGTGTATCTCCGAGAACGACCAGTGTCAATTTGCCTGCTTCTTTGGACGCTGCCAGTTTCAGATAATCGCCGATAAGTCGATCCAAAAACACTAACGTGTGGGAGTCGGCGGTTGGGAAAACGAAGTTGATATTCTCTCCGCGCCTGAGCAGCGTTACCGTCACTAAGTCCGTAACAGTACATTATGTCAGCGTATTCAAGGTTAGAATATGCAGCCATAGTCAGCACTTATGAAGGCACAGCACAGCACAAGAGCAAGATACGCAGTATCAGTTAAGGAAATAGCCAGATAACAAAACACGAGCTTGCGCGACGTAGAGTTGAAACTAACTGACTCTGACGACCAGATTTTGTAAAGTCGCACCCCGTGTCATGCCGGGAGAACAATAGTGACCAATCACAAAGCTTGCCGAGTGTTTGGGGTTCAAGCGCAGGTAAAAACTACGAATAATACGAATATGAAACAATAGGAATAGGTTGACCGTCTCGCAATTTTACCTGCTCCTCATAAAACTCATTCTTTCCCTGCCACACATGCAAAAGTATTGACAATCATACCTTTCTGAATAGCTGATAAGACAAGGATATTTTCCTAGTAATTTGTACATCAGGCGTAGTAATTTTTATTTTCACTAGACAACATTTTGTATGAAGTAATAGCAAAATTCACAAAAAACTAAATGTTTCTTTAGTGATATTTGCCAAAGTTTTTGGCATTTTTGAACTTTGAATTATTAACAAGGATCTGCTACGGCGTCAGCTATGATGTTAACTTAAATTTCAGTACAGTCGCGCCGTAAATCATTTTTAAATTGGCTCCAAATGATTTAATCTGGGATTTTTCATAAAAAAGCTAAAAATCGAATTAACTCAAAAACTACTGAATTTCGGTAGAACATTTGGTGGCCTAATTTGCTGCATTTTAACCCTACTATGACGTCCTGCAAGGAATACGTCGAGTTACCAGTAACCCTGTATTTATTTTGGTAGTGCAGTCAGCGTCAATAATATCGGGACGAACAGACTGTTCGAAATTATCTCAACATGTAAGAAAACCTTAACCATTTTATAGATAATTTAATTATTTATCTCTTAGTATACGTTTTTTTAAATAATACCTTTTGGTTTTTTTTTTTTCTTGGTACAGTAATAATTTATTTTTTCACTATTTACACTAGGTGCTAAAATTACTAACTATTGGTTTATGTATAATAAAACTAATAATGTGACTAATTTGGTACAGCGCTCCTAGATGGGCGAGTCCTTTTTTTTTGTGGATGGGAAATCATCAAATGACTTCTCCCGCTCTGGGCAGAGCGGGAGGGCGTGTCAGACTTTTACTGACTAAAACCCACCCATGTTCCTTCAGTTGCCCGTGCCAGGGCCACGGTATCTCTTTCGAACTACCCGCGACCCCGGCGGCATCGGCCTAATTGACCCCGTCACTGCTGACATCTCTTTGAGGCGCGCGTGGAACACAACGCGCCGTCGACCCGGGCCTGGTCCTTACCGAACGGCGAGCTGAGATGGGTGAGTCCTATTACTTTATTTTGCGAGCTCAGCGCAGAACACGCAAGCTAACCACTCAAGGCCATTGGCATATAATCTGCGTCCTACGAAAGGTGCTGGAAAATTTACATTACGTATTTTAATGATCAAGGTACTAGGATAGTCAAATAACGAATGATTTCCACTAATGCCCAATTTGTTCAGTTTTTTTGGTAAATGCGTTTACATTGTCAAAAGCAAAAAAACGTTATTTCATACCCTTTTGGGTACATTAACGATCCACCATTCTCTAATAAAGTAATTCATACTTTTTACAATCGTTTGGGATGGCAACAGTACTGCTGAACAATAAAACCTCCTACATTTAATTGCTACAAAAAACCACGTGTCAATATAGCAACGGTCACCGACAACCCTCGACGATGTGACACAGAATAAGTTAATAAAATACAGAAGGCTCAATATTTTCACACAGTAGGAAAGCCATTCTTTCCATTACGTACTGAGACCCCTACGGCCTTGGAAAGCACGCAGCCGTTGGTCCTAGCTTGTCATTCGTAGAACGTTGACAGTCGTTATGGATAGTCACAAGCCTGAAAGTCTGACAACCAGAGTCTTGCCAAGGGGTACCGTATTACCCAATTACTGGGTTGTGGAGGTCAGATAGGCACTTGCTCTATGTAAAATACTGATATTCAGCTGCGTTCGGTTATACTGGAAGCCAACCCCAACACAGTTGGGAGAAGACACCGAAACAAAACCACGTTTAAGATTATATAAGCCATAATCGTAAAGTTAGAAATGTCAGCCGAAAATGACAACCTTTTTTTTAATTTTTAGGGTTCCGTAGTGAACAAGGTACCTTTATAGTTTCACCATAATTATCCGTCTGTCTATCTGTCTGTCTGGCTCAGAGACTCTTAGTACTAGAAACCTGATATTTGGCATGGGAATTAATCACGCCGACAAAGTGGTAAAAAAGTAGGTATTGAAAAAAAAAATTGTTAGACCTACATTCGTTCGCCATCATGCGTAAGCTTGTTATCGCTTACAGTTTTAAACTGAATCTTCTGTCACTATCTACCCCGTGTTCGGACAGTATCAACAGCTAAATTAATTAAACGGGCACGTGCGTGTTGCTACCGAACACGTGTCGTGTCCGTCGCGGGCATGTGCTATAAATCAATCAAGTGGACCACCGCTTCATTTGTAGGGTTATACTGCGGTATTTTAATAATGTTGCAGTGAAGTGCAGTTACGATCGATTTTTGTATTTTGTTTTAACACTTAGCCTTAATTGAAGAGTTTTGTGCATTCACGCAGGCGGATGAGATGAGGTTAATTTATATTTTTAGATTAATTTGCACAATCTCGACGTATTTACGTGTTTTAACATAAAGTGAACGGAATTAGCCATGAAAATCTTAATTGATTCAAACTGTTGATGCAAATATTGGAGAGACTTTCTATTTGTATTTTGATCCTTCTGAGGCTCATTGCAGATGATCAACTCAACAAAGCATGCGGTCATGTGTCTACCAAAGTGCTAGACAATAGTTTTAGGGTTCCGTACCAAAACAGTAAAAAAGAACCCATAAGGTGCGACTCAGTCTGTCTCTCTGTCCGTCTGTCACAGCTGGATATCTCAAGAACTACTAATGCTATCAACTTGCGTTTTCCCAAATATTTAGCAAATATGAAAGATTTTTTTTTTTTTGCAACAGAGGCTGAAAGGTCTTAAAAATTCTGAGGCCAGGGGCATGTGAGGAATCAAATTTAAGAACGCTGTTTGCACATTCTCAAACATTTTTCTTTTGAGACCGCAGACTTTTGATGAAAAATGTAAAAAAAAAATACCGTCCCCCCCCCCCCCCTTATCTCCGAAGTTTGCATAGAAAAAAATCCGAAATTATTCTATGTGATAGAAGTTTATGTAAAGATTACAGGAAACATAAAACGATGTCTCTAACTAGCACACTTTAGAAATCATCAACAAAACCGGCCAAGTGCGTGTCGGACCACGCACAATGAAGGGTTCCGTAGTTGGGATGAATTATTCCAAGAACAAACTTAACATTGTAGTTGAAAAACATGTTCTTCCGTACATTCCAACTGTAAATGCAAGTTTGTACTCACAATATTGAGAGATTTACCATGTTATTTTAAGACCACAGACTTCTTATAGGTTTTCCTGTAATCTGCAATGTAATCGGAGATGGAGGGGGGGGGGGGGGGGGGGGGGGTATGGGAATGGTCAAAATTCGTCTATTTTCTTAAATAACTCTAAAACAATTTATTTTAAAATAAATATATTTTATTTGAGACCCTCATAGTAAGTTCTTTCATTTGATATGTAACACGGTATAGTTTGCAACACTTTTTTTTTAAATTTTTTATTTGCCCCCCAAAAGTGACCCCCATATTCAAAATTCATTTATTTACTTTACCTGTCCGTGTTTGGGTCATAGAAATTCATATGTGTACAAAATTTCAACTTAATCGGTCCATCAAATTCGGAGCAAATTGGCTGTGACAGACGGACAGACAGACAGACAGACAGACACACGAGTGATCCTTGGGTTCCGTTTTATCCTTTTGAGGTACGGAACCCTAAAAGTTAGATAATATGATGTTACGGAGCCCTCGGTGCGCGAGCCCGATGCGCTCTTGACCGGGTTTTTTTTTATACTAAAGAGTACCTATTCGAGCTAAACATAGTAGAAAAAGAAAACAAAGGTGCACCAACAGCAAACAAACTGCAACAATCTCTATCAACCATCCTAAAATAACCGTATTATCAAACATTAATCTTCAAAAATGCTCTGGACACAGAGCTCAGACAATATAACTACGTAGCTACGGAACGTCCAATTTTATGGCTTATTTCGTAAAAATGTACGATAGATCATTGCCCCTACCATAAGTTCTCGATTGTCGAGTCGAAGTCACGCGATGTCGAGACGTGTCGTCGAGACTGCAAAAAAGTGACATTTGGTGACAGCTACAGTTTGTTTCGGAATGGAACTCGAATGCCGAAACGCTATGGTATGCTTTTTTGTTCATTTTGGGTGTTACTGAAGGAGTTTTTAATGTGGTTGCTGCTTGTTGTTATTTAGTTGATTTTTATTTGTCTGAAGATTGGATAGATTACTTTAGAATAATGCTGTAGCAAAACAAAACTTTGAATCATAAAAACATGACATTTAAAAGCCCTTTGTAAATCGAACCTTTTTAGTTTTATGTCATTTTCATGTCCATAAAATGAGGGAAAAATGGACATCACGTACCATTTTATCCAAAATAATATTTGACTAGCTTTTGTGCGCGGCTTCGGCCGCGTGGGTGTCGGAAGATATCTCACGCGAATGTACTACCTACTGGAATTAAAAGTACTCTATGTGTTAATCCAGGTAAACATTGTATTAATTCCGTAATACATTGTTTTCATATAACTATTGGTCTACGCGGCGCCGGCGCACGCCTGTAAGGCCTCTGCCTCGAATTTCGCGGGCAGCGGGGCGGCGGCGGCGGCGGCGCGTCTCGCATTGTCCCGCCCCGCTTCCGCGCCGCTGTTTTCGAGGTCCGGTCCATTTGTTTTTATGCATAAAATCCTGCCGCTCCCGCGCCGTCGCCGCTGCCGCCCCGCTGCCCGCGAAATTCGAGGCAGAGGCCTAAAGCTCCCAGTCGGAATGATTTTTTTCGACATCTTCTTCAATTATCGTCATATTTCAGCCAATTTACACAAAACCTTAATGAATTTTACACCAAAACCTTCCTCATGAGTTATTCCGTCCATTGGTGAAAATCCATTGAGGAGTTTTTGAGTTTATCGCGTTCAGACAGACAGACAGACGTGGCGGCGAAGGTCTTAAGAAGGTTAGCATCATTGTCTTGAAGTTACCAAAAAGACTATCCTAGTAGTCAGAGTTTCACTAAACCTGCAACCTAAATGCGTAACACACTTTCAATCACAATACAAAAGATTTTGAACAAAATTGCTAATTTATTGCTTCATATGTTTGAATAAATTAGTCCGCTCAACAACGTAAAAAACGCAATGAATGTTGTTGAACTGTCAAAATGAATGGTATTGCCATTGTAAGTGGGTAACACAATTAAGGCTCCTACAAACAGGTGCGACACGCGATATACTCGCGAGCTACACAAAGGCACCGCGTGTCGCGCTACGAGAAAAAATGTCAGAGCATTTTTTTTTCCTATAATTAATTCATTAATCAATCATAATATTTTTTTCTAACTTTTTTTTTAAACAACGAGGCTGCTGTCGCCCGGACATTCAAAGGGATAACAATAATTCCATCAGACAGTAGCCCACACCTGTACGTGAGATAATAATCACGTTAGTAGGGGTCATCGCAAGTTTTTTTAACTGGACCTTTATTTATGCACCATTTCCGCAGAGGGGACTTTGACAAATGCCTGCAATTTTTGCTTCCGCTAGTTTTGTACCTTTACTTGCCGGCAGGCAGACGTAAACTACATGTAATTGCTTATTTATTAGGTTTATTTTGTTTGATATATTATGGTGTAAACTCATACTTTTACAAAAACACCACAGATCTTGCGTATTACACGACCTTCTTCAAGTGCATTGAAAATGAACTCGGTTATAGCATTAGAAATAGAAATACATAAGTACTAGATTCTTTTTATTTTCCAAAAATACAAGAAATGTGAAATTTATAATTTTAAATTAACTTTAATCATATAATACAAAAAAGAACCTTAAGCTAAAGAAAACAAAAAATACTTAAACAAATATAATTACAAAAAATTAACATTCGCAATGTTAGACTGTAACGATAAGTATGATTATTAATGATTGGTTGATTTTGAGTTTATTATATATGTAAGGATCGTAGCAAGTGGCGTTCTGTAATTTCTGCCGACCCCAATGGGAAGAAGGCGTGAGTTTGTGTATGTACTAAATAAACCCGTAAAACATAAAACACATCTATTTAAAACAATGTTTTTATTACTTCTTCCAAAAGATATAAAAATAAATTACATTATACATTAACATTAATACTTTTAGTCTTTATAAACTGCTATTATTTTGTATACCTACACGAGTAATTCACATTTTACAGCAGGAGCAAAAGCGTGAGTAGGCGATTACAAAAAAAAATATTTAAAAAATTTTAACTTTTTTAAATAAATGAGAAAACTAACTCCAGATATTGAATGAATCTTCAATACAATATGTATTTCGAAATATGTTTGAAAGTGTCCTTTTAAACCCCATTTTTTGGGCCATTTTTATCGGTTTTTTGCGATTTTCTCAAACAATATTAAAAAAAAAAAAAAAAAACCGCCTTGTAGCCCTTGTCTTTTTATAACATCCCAATAATTCACGTAGCTCTTTAACTCACGACACCAGAGGGGCAATTCCAGTATTTTTAACAACGTTCGCAATCTCATCTCAGTCTCATTCTGTCATAAATTGGATAACGTTTACCTACATTTTTGACATT
Source organism: Cosmia pyralina (assembly GCA_946251885.1). Classification (NCBI taxonomy): domain Eukaryota; kingdom Metazoa; phylum Arthropoda; class Insecta; order Lepidoptera; family Noctuidae; genus Cosmia; species Cosmia pyralina. The sequence goes on from OX276346.1 coordinate 24,901,478, forward strand.
TGATTGTCGCTGGCATGAGATTGCGACTTGAATTTTGGCCTTCAGGGCGAATTCGCACTTTCCCTGGAAATACTGAAGCGATCGAAAAGACATTTTCAATGACAAAATATATGTAAGTAATGCTAATTAGGCTAGCGAAAATTATTTGCAAGAATATTTACTCTATTACGAGGGAAATTATTTTATTTTGTCCAACAAGATACGGAGAATAGCTGGCACGATTACAAAGAGGGTTTATTTTTAAAAAGTGACAATGGCAGCTGTAAATAAATTGCATAATCTCAAATTAATTTATTAATATCGATAGAAACGCTTTGTTGAATAAAATTTGCCTTGGGCTTAAAATATAATTAAGCAGGTAATCATTAAATAAATAAATAATTGGTTCATTAACTAACAAATCCATTAATTATTTACATAACGCATCTCCAACAATAAGTCTTTATCTCCGATTGTTATTAATTATAAAGTTTACGGAGTAAGGGCGGGGGTACACCGACGCGACGCGTCATCTGCGCGAAGTCTGCGCGCAATGAAATTAAAGCTGGCACAATGAATCCTCAAGTTTTAATTAAAGCGTGAAAAGTGTCGCCGGCGACTGCCGCCACCTCGCGACCATCAGATGAGCTCGTATTGTTTGACCACTTTATTGCATCAAGGAGATTTTTTATTGTTATAATGTAAATATTATTTGTAAAGGGTTCTTTTGCTACGAGGCTTTATCTTTAAAGGTTTGTATGAAGGTGATTTTAGAGAATCGCTGTTAAGAGCCCATACTACTTCAGCTTTTTATCTCGCTCGCACGATACTGCTCGCGGACTGAGTGCGGTGCTGGGCGCCGATAGTTTAGGTAATTGCTTTTTACGGTGAAAATAATGGTAATTTGAAAAAAAGAAAACATAACACCTGCTTTGTTAGTTCAGGTAGTATGCAAACTTTCATGATCTAATTTGAAGTATTTTTTTAATACAGCGGTTTATTTTTCAGTTTGTATGTAAGTTTGGAATTTTCTTCTATCGAGAATTTTTTTTTGAATCGTGTTTTCGTCAAATATAGTATTTAATCCTCCACTTTACCATATTATGTATTTATTTCAAAATTAATGCTGCAGTATTTTCGACATAACGGAGAACCATGCTAAGCCATTTGAGGTAGTATAGGCTCTTAGCCGACTTTCGCACGGACGTAAAAATATCGCGGCGGGATTTTATCTCGCACTGGATTTTCAACTCTCGGTGTTGAGCCGAGCATTGAGAATCCAACCTAACAACAACAGAGTGCATTCTAGCGCGTTGAAAAAACACACTGTTGGAATTTCAAGTATCGGCGCTAAGCACAGCGTTGAAAATCCAGTGCGCGAAAATAAATCGCCGCGATATTTTCACGTCCGTGTGAACGTCGGCTATGAGCCTATATTACCTCAAATGGCTTAGCATGATTCTCCGTTATGTCGAAAATACTGCCGCATTAATTTTGAAATAAATACATACATGGTAAAGTGGAGGATTAAGTACTATATTTGACGAAAACACGATTCAATAAAATTTTCTAGATAGAAGAAAATTCCAAACTTGCATACAAACCGAAAAATAAACTGCTGTTATTAAAAAAAAATACTTCAAATTAGATCATGAAACTGCATACTAACTGAACTAACTATAAAGCAGGTCTTATATTTTTTGTCAGATTACCATTATTTGTCGACTTAACCCGTCGCGCGCTAATTAGCAGACACAATTGAAATTCTATTGTTATCTGTACACATGGTGTGCAATCGACATTTTAAGAGTTAAAGTAACAATCACGGTCGCACCACTCGCACACATAAATACAAAGTTCTGTCCGCTAGCACAGAATACATAACAGTACAAGTCGCTAGGTACTTTGTTGTGTGCCACCGCCTAATGGGATGTAAAAAAAAACAGTGGGGATCTTCTAGCCATAACTCTAACCTTACAAAAAATTAACTAATCAAACAATGCATCATTTTACCTACAAATAACAAGAGATTACTTTGTAACACAACCAAAAAACTGACGATCAAATAAATCATGCCAGTCAGGACCACTCCAGTAGAATTATTGCTTTTTAATTTGAAACAGACGGAAAAAGTGAATAAAATGCGGCTAAAAATGTCCCCTTATTCAATTAGCTTCGATCACCGATGTTATTTTGAGTTTTACGACTGTCCTTACTTTTGTAATCGTAAAAATGGATATTTTATGACTTGAGACGTATCACTTAGTGCACGTACGAGTTCTTTTAAAATTCTGTTTTTATGTATTAACATTTCAGTATTAACACACTCCATATTTTTTATCTGTCATGATAATCACAATTTATAATCGTTTTACTTTGGAAAATTACTCTGCTCATTATTTTATTATGATTTAATTAAAGAGTATATAAGCAGTGTATTTCACAAAACATTGACTGCAGTTCCTGATGAAAATCTATTTTCTGACTGTACAGTGCACAGACGCCAGCAGCTACCCGAAACTGTCAAATTTTCCCAATCAACCTTGAACCTAATACTATATAGCGATAAAGATGAAAATCTATTAAAGAAATTTGACAGATTGTAGTAGCTTGATGTGCTGGCGTCTGTACAATAGTGAACTAACTATCCCCATAATTCACATCTCGAGTGCATTTTAATTACATCACATTCTTACGATTCTATAAAAGTCGTTTCTAATGTGCAATTAATGTCTACTTACAAATTTTAAGGTTCACTGGAACGATTTCATGCAACTTTATTTGTTGTTCATTTCGTGCTACATTCACATTCTTATACAACGTTAACTGCCCAACTAGAAGTGAACCAACATAAAAAAGTAAAAATGCAAACATAAAAAAACACAAGCACATACTATGCAACGAAAGTCACATCGTAAAAACAAAACATAATCGCAAGTAAAAAGTCTGTAAAAACAAAACATAATAGCAAATAAAAAGTCTGTAAAAACAAGTGAAATAAACAGCTTGTAATGAAGGCAAAGTTGAGGTTATAAGCTGTTACAAGCCCATGGTTTAAGACGGAAGCTAGTAACAAAGTATGTTATAATGATGCGGTCTGTTTTTGTACTCGCGCGTTTACCTTTTCACAATGGAGGTTTGACATGGGACCCAGTTTAACGTTTTTTGTCGTAGTTTCGTGTGCCCTTTGAGCTTACAAACTTGTTACATGTAAAAAATATGTATTTCAACTTAATTGGGCGACATGCTGTGTTTGTTTTGTTAATTTTTTACGCTTGAGAGGCTTAAAATGTAGCAATCGAGATCGGAGATTAGACGAAAACTAGTTTTCTTTTATAAGAAAATTTGAGCTAGTAATTGGATACATAAATATGATTAGATTTTTCTAAAACGTTAATGATTTTTGTGTCAGATTAAAATGTTTTATTACAATAGCAAAAATTCTACCAATATTTTTGTTTGAGTGAGTCAAGCAATTATTTAAAAATACAACGCTCTCAAAATCGGACTTACAAACAGAAATAAATTAATATTCTATTCAGCTACAGGCTCATAACTTCCATCACCATACCATTTTTACTCGAAAATCGGAAAACAATAAAGCGATCCGGCAATATTAATGAAGTTGCCGAAATTCGTACGTTTTCGGCTGCAGATTTCGGACGAATGGCTGCGGGCGTAAAGGCCTGAGCACTTTAAAATTTATCGAGTTTTCATGTTTCGCGACGCCACCGTCGCACCGGCCCCTCGTTGTGACACTGTCATACAAAGTTCAACGAATGTGCACAAAAATGTTTTTGTAAATGTAATTTTGAATGTGGAATTCGGTATCATTTGTTTTTTTGGAACGGGCTAAAGCGAAGGTAATGAGGCGTGTTCCAAGTTTCACAGGTGCTCCATTTGAATGTGTACGGCAATTAAAAAACAAAAACAAGCTTTCAATCTTTGAAATTGGAACGGTGGTGTTAACGTAAATTCTAATTTTTGAAGCAGATTTAAAAAAAAAGTATGGAGGAATTTGAAAACCCTGGTTGGATCGAAAAATATACAGAATATAAATTATAAATAAATATATACGACATATTTAAAACAAAAGGTACCTACATACCTACGCATAAAAGAAACCACATTAGAATGAGGGATCCTTACTTAGTAGTCTGTGTCGCTCGCATTTGCACGGTCGGCAGTTTGCCGCCGCACCGCCCGCGCCCCCGGCTATTTCAGAACCACTGTTCTAAATTCAAACTTTTATATTTTATACTTTTTCTGTAAAATGTGGTTTTAGTCGTTTTAGACATGCATCCTTGGGTACATGCTGGGTTTTAAATAGAATTAAGTTACCTATGTTCTATTTTAAGCACATGTTGCTTTTATGTGAAGAATAAAACACAGACTTTATTCAATTTTTGTACGAATTTCAGAATTTTATTTTACACGTTCAAAACAATTGCCAAAATTAAGCTGACACATCAGCATTTTCCAACAAATTCAGACTCAACAAAAACTGGAAAAATTCCAACTCACATACACAAACACACACAGGGTCCCATACAGTTAATGAGTGCTGAGTTGCCAGTGTTGGTAAAAAGCCGGGGTTGCCAGACAAATAAAGATTTATACAGGACAATGTCTCTTAATTGCGCTGTGTCAGGTGGCCCGAATCATACCGATTGTGAAGTTTTGGAAGTTCAATGTCGGGACTTGTATAACCGGAGGTTGAGTTTGGATAATGGTTATAAGGCATTTGAAAACTAAGTTCTAACATCTTCTTTCAGCAAATGAAACAAAATCCTTTTAAGGAAATTGAAACAGGTTTACATTTTCTAAAAAGAAACCATTTTGAATGCACAGATTGCTGTGTATTCAATCCTATAACATTATCATCATGTAGCTGTTACATCATTTTCTAGAAACACATCTATCAAAACTTGTACCATCATCGTTTCCAAAGTACCAAACTTCGACAATATCTCATTCATCATTAGCGTCACCAACAACCAAATCTACACCTTATTCTTCGTCAATAAGATTCAAATCTATTCAGAATTCAGTCCAGTCTTTGTACAAATGTTAGGACACGTCTAACTCCCTCTCGTTAGGTAATCAAATTTGTTTGCAATGTGCTAACGAGGCTGCAACGGTCAGGACTACAGTCGCCGGTCTGCAGCGTGATTTGCTTGTTAATGTAGTGGTACCTGAAGCAATCGATATTGTTTAATAGCTTAGTCACTGTTCTTGATATGTCGTCTCGTTTTGGTTGGAAAAGAATAGTTTGTAGCCAACATTTTTTTTTTTTACATGACAGATTTTGTGTGAATACAAAATGTGTCATGTTACATCCTAAGACTTAGTAAACTAACAGTGGACACAAGGGGTGAAAAATAATTGTCTATCATACCAAAATTAAATCCTGTATCTATATCCTGACTTTGATTCTGAGATGTGTCATATAATTTTTACGTTCAATATGTTGAATATGAAAGCTTAAATTATGAGAAGTGCAATCAGATTAGTTGTGATTGACCTTTAACCTTTTAAAATAAGTTGATTGCATTTAGACTGCATTCATCTATGTTATAATTGTTCGTAGTTCACGATTTGATGTGTAATTTCATCACGGCCAATTTTGAGTAGGATCTGCAAATCGTGATTAGTTATGATACTGTATATTATTTCTATTGTCTTTGTCAAATTAACTGCCAAAGCAAAGAACCCTGCGTCGTCCTATTGTTCAATTAGGTCCCCCTATAAGAATTCATTCTTTTTAAAGCAATTGTTCACGAAATTAAAATCACAGCAGAAAAAATACCGTTCATTTTCACCAACACATCCATATGCAACGCCAATTGTATTCTTTGAACGCATCCGCTCCACACACGGAAATTAATAAAGAGACAAATTAACGGGAAAACAAAAAATAGTGTTCCAAAGTCAATGACACAATGACAGCCATTGTCGACCACTTGTGCCTCATTAGGAAGAAAAAAAAAACAATTAAGCTGCCTTCACCTGGACAATTTCATCATGCTGTGCATCAAAACAAAAGTAGTCTTTATTACAATCAATTAGAGGTAGTATTTCTTTGATAATCTCTTCATCATCTGCAGATTTGTGTAGTTCCCCTTCATCGTCATACATACGTCAGTCGCAAAGTACTGGGGCCATTCCTTTATGAGCATTGTGAACTTTAATCCGGTCGTGAATGGCATTGTTTTAAATCACCTACGGCCAAAAGGATCGTGAGTTCTCATTGTGCTGTCGAGTATTGTGCGATGGGTACTTTGATATGGGCGTTTAGGGACCCAACGTTACGTATGGTGTTGGATAATGGATATGTCATTTCTCTGCCAAATATTAGATGGGCCATTTAAACCCTGAGGTCGAAGATCCTTGTGCAACCATTACAATATTGGGTATCATCATCATAAGTGGATTCAAATTAACCATATAATTAATTATAATAGTGAATATTACAACCTCAAATAGACATGATGAAACTTTCCAAATCTCTTTCACGTAATCTCAAACAGATTAAAACCATAATTTACTGATAACTCATGTAAAGGGAAACGCCTATTCTTGGCCATGTTTTGCCCATCAATGTGACAAATACAAAAAAAATACCCATTTAGTAACTAAAATATTGCTAGTACTTATTTGTATTGAAACCTCCGGAATTATAAGCCGATTTAATCAAGAAACTCAATCGTATTTACACTTCCGGTCGTTGGTCAAACCTGTCAAAGTAGGGATGCCAACATTTACTGAAAAAACGATACACTAAAACCGGTTACCAAAAATACGTATTTAGGAAAATCTATTTTTGACATTATATAGTTGTTTCGCTTTTATTTTCTTTAGAGACAAAAAAAATGTTTGCTTATTTTCGGGCTTCTAAATACGATCCATTTAACCGATTCCGTGTTTCAAGTTTTACAAAACTATAGATTTTTCGATAAATCGATTTCTTAAAGACATCCCTACGTCAATAATAATCGTAATTGACAACTGATTGACATTGACATTTCACATTTTGTTTGGTGCTGTTTTCTTGCGACTCGTGATTTTTTTCTCTTTAATATTCCGACGACTTTGATTACGATTATGGACCCTGTAACCACTTCCGATGACGACCTTGGCTTTATATTGGATTCTGTACCCGCCTCTCTCGACGACACCGGCTTGCCAATGGATACCGTACCTGTTTCTCACGAAGGACCTGACGCGAATATGGAACCTGGGTTCTTGGGCTGGGCAAGGTTTCAATCAAATATAAATCCCCCAGCCCAATTTCTAGATGAAGTGCTCGTCATATATTTAAATGAGAACGAATAAAAAATCGGAAATCTTTAAGTATGTCTTTTATTAACCTTGAATTTTTATACTTTGATTTTTAAAAGTCCAACCGAGTTCTATGTAAAAAATAGTGTTTGTATCTTTATCTATGATGTCAACCGTAATGCCTCTAATTTGTTTCTTTCGTGGGCGTCACTTGGCCAAAACCTCTTTATCAAATGGGCATTTCCCTTTCTTTACTTAATTACGCCAGCATTTTCATATAAACATCGATTTCATTTATCTTGGTTCTCCATCGAAGTGGCTCTCACAACTCGAAAGTAACATGTTAATTTACCGGGATCCAGTGATTTGTTAATCTCACAATCGATTTGATCGCTCGGCTCGCAATTAATTCGGTCTGGTTAGCATCGATTTGCGATAAACCTGGGGCAGATTGTGTTGATGATTAAATGTTGGTTTTCTTATTTTTTTTTTGCAATAATAAATGACAATTTTAGACTTATTCACTGAGAAAAAAGAAAAATTAGTTTTTCGAACAGGTTTGAAAAAAGGAAATACATACATACAAGGATAATAATATGGATATGCTTACATACATATAATTTGCATCTTATTTAAATCTGACCAAAAAAAACAGAATAACTGATTACAATTACAAAGTATGAATTTATGAAACATACAACACGTAATGTTTAAAGCCGTAATGCACTTCCCAAAGATCAAACACTTACAAAATGAGCCGGTAATAAGAAAGGGCGACCAAAAATCCATCGTCGTAAATTACCTCGGTACATTTTTCAACGAGAATAGTTTAAGAAATCACACTTAACTTGGTTATATGCTCCTTAGAAACGCTCATAAATACAGGGGCGCCCTGAAAAAGGTTTTTTTCCTTGAATTTAAAGGATCGCTGTGTACTCGTCGTAAATTTTAGTAATAGTCACTTGTAGTTTTGGAGTGAATTCAAAAGTGAATGCTGCGTTAGTGAGTACGGATGCGGAGTTTGAAATACGAGTTGTAGCCTGTCTATGGACTGGATACGATATTTATAGACATTTGGTGCGACTTCATCATTATTTCTATTAATATTAATCGGAAATTCCGCGATAAATCAAAAGCTTTTAAAAGCGTTAGAGAAGAAAATTGATGATCTAACTAATATCTGAATGAGACTTTATGTGAAGAGTATGACGAAAGGGAAGAAACGAGAATACCGTTCAAACAATCTCGAAAGTATCAAACATCAACTGCCGACCGTTCAGCCAAATAATCAATTTGACATTCACCACTTTGGAGCCTAATCACGTGAAATGGAATTATTTATGCTTTACTGGATCTACTTGATCTGTTCTCTTTGGCCTGTCCGAAGATGTAATATCATTCTTATTAATTCAGCAGTACCATTTTTTAAAGTACATTTACACTAGCACCTCCTTCCTTATCTTCTAATTTTCGCGACCCTCGACCTGTCTATAACTGTCACAAATCATTAGCCAAATGTCAGTAGAACTCCAGCGAGCAGTATAAAATTCATGCTAATTGCGAGGAGGGGGCATTGACGGTGTCACTCGGTAATGGCTTTTAAGAAATGTAATAAATTATTCTACGCGCCGCCGCCGCCGCCGCCAGGTGACGCGCGCCGATGTGTTGGTATGGAACAAGTTACAGGGGATGATAAAATCGCTGGTTGTTGTCTTAAATCATATGTTTTTTTGTCTAAGTGATGTTGTTTCCGAAAGGAATAGGAGAGCAATAATCGAGGCTATTTACATAGACCCGTCGAACTTTAACCCAAAATAGTATTTGCTAGAGACTCGGATGCTACATAAATTTTTCGCAGTAGTAAACAAAGATCAAAAATTTTTATATCGTGTTCAAAATTAATGCTATTGATTTTATCGGTCCCCAAGAATTTTGCAGCATGATACATCATTTTTGTGTCAGTGCCGCGTGTTTTAGAATAATATCAACTTACTATAACATCACACATAGGTGCTTCAACCACCAGCTTCCAGGTCACATTAGTACCGGACCAAAGATCGTCCCTTGCGCCACACTATGTTTTCAGACGTACGACGTGCTCTTATCGTTCCCGGAATTCGTCTTTTACTAAGTAATTTAAAAAGAAAGATATGTCTTTTAGGGGGCTACATTGTTTGCTTTAATCATTGTGAGCGATTTACTGTGTATGTTCAGATAAACGTTACGCTACTTAGTAGTGATGTGCTTCGATAGCTTTTAATTGAGAGATACTCCTGTTGGTTTCCGTTTTAGAAGTTTATTTGTGGGTTCATTGTATCGCGTCTATCATGTTGTGTCGCATCCATGTTATAAAATAATGAAGTACTATTTTACAGTCTTTGAAATAAAACTTAACTTCTCATTAAAATTATAAAATCAAAATTAGGGATGCAGACAATTTTTTTTACAAAATCGTATTTTTTTAGATTTGAGGTTAGCTTTATTCCAATTTGTTTCTTTCCTCTAGAATATCTACGGCCTGGAATATATGGAATTAGTCGTGAACTATGAGGATACAACCTTTCCCATCGGAGACCAGAAGCGCATGTTCCCACTCAATTACCAACATTCTATCAAACTCCCTCACGATCACCTCCCATATAAATGTTTTCCAGTAAAATAAAGACCTCCTCACATGCGTACCTGTGGGACGCATCAATTCTATTTAATAATTAAGGCTGTCAAGCTGCGTGTGTCTCAACGAAGGAAGAGATCCGTTGGCTTAGACCTTTGTCACAGTGTTAATTACCTGAAACTTCGAGATGGATTAATTTTATATGACTTTCGTGCTAGTTGTTTATTGGTTGTTACTTGTTGGGAATTCTTCATTGCTGATTCGATTGCTTATTTTTGTATTTACAAATTAGGAAGGTTATCAACGTTACAAACATTTACCAAATTTAACAAAGTAATATTAATTTCTGAATGAAACACTCAATTAACTTCTGCGAATATGGAATCAATATTAATTTGTGTACAACAATAACCCTGATTACCCCAATATTAAAAGCAAAACAACGCTAGAAGTTTACAATAAACCGCCTAAAAAATCCTTTGAAACATTTAAAAAAAGATTGCGCAAAATCGTCCCACGTCTCCCCTGGTTCCATTTGACCAAGCATTGAGTTCCACGGTGGTAAATCATCACCCTTCTGCTTACCTCCATTTGCGAAATAGCCGTCCGCCTATTAAATGTCGATTTATCACGTAAAGACCAGTCCCTTCTGTACCCTGGCACCCTGCCTCCCCCCTGTCTTGAAGGGAAACAGTTGATATTTGAAGGAGCCTTTTAGGGTTGAATTTCTTTCGTAACTTTCTTTGAATTTAAATGTATTGAGTTTTGAAATACTTTTTTCGGTCCTTTTTTTTGAAGCGAATGTGAATGACGTGGATGAAAAATTACGTTAAGTACTTCTCTTTACATGGTAAATCTATAGCTGCTATAATGAACACAATAATGTTGCACTGCTCTTTCTATTGTTTGTTATCGTGAAATCTCTATCATTAATGAATAATACGCCTACCTACGTTACCTTCATTTCGAAAATCATTCAAAGCACTGATATTTTACGTGCTATGTCCCTCATTAAATACGAATGTTTCGATTGTTCCATGTATCAAACTCGTCATTAAACATAATCCTACCTCCATAAAAACTAAAACAACAAACCGTCCAATCCACCCATCCCGATGAAGGAAGTACAGATTTCCATACATGATTCATTTCGGCTGCGCACTGCTCAGTTGAAAACTGGCATGCAACGTCACAACGTCACATGGCACACAGGCCTGTGACGTGTCAGGAAGTGGCACGCAGGAAGTCAGGGAAACATTCAGTGCTGGGGTATAGTGCAAGAAAGAAGAAAATGGCGGGGAAATAATATTTCCCGCCATTTTACACGACAAGACTTAAGTTTTAATAAACTAAAATATGGCGTCGAAAAATTCCTCCGCATCGCTGTCGACTGGTAAAGTACCCAAGAGACTGGCGGCATTGCCACGTTGTATGGCAATGCTAAGCCGCTGGCCAAGGTAATTTTTAATTGAACCTATCCACCAATCATAGTCGATTTGGAACATCACATTCCGTCGTAAAAGCTTTTTTCATATGCGAGTGTTTAGTTGCCATAAAAATAAAACTCAAAGCATATAATTCAATTAAATCAATTACAGACACTTTTGAATTGTCAAGGAATCGGCCAGTCAGAAATATGAAGCTAGTTAGTTGCCCGTTCCAAAGAGTAGTAGGTGTACACATCTACCGGTGTACTTAATTTTAGCCCAGTAGATGTGCGTTGGTTCGGGATTGTCTGCCAGCTTACGATTGCGAACTATCCTATGATCACTGATCAGTCTAATTTGATACGTTATTTCAATTGTGAATTGTGTTTTTTTTTTTTGTAATTGGTTTTCAATCTGACAGTCTCTTCTGCAAGTTAAGAATCACTCGGGCTTAGCGGGCTTGGTCAGTTTTTTAGGGTTCCGTACCTCAAAAGGGAAAAACGGAACCCTTATAAGATCACTTCGTTGTCCGCCTATCTGTCTGTCAGTCTGTCATGACCCGTTTTCTCAGAAACGTGTGGAGGTATCAAGTTGAAATTAATATTAAATACGTTGATATATCGCGGTATAAAAACCAGATGAACGTATCTACAAAAAAATCAAAAAAAGTTTTTTTTCATAAAACGGTTCACAATATAGTCCTTTATGAATTGCCAAAACGACGTAACGGTAAAGTTAAAATTTATCAAATTCCAAAAAAACTAAATAGCTTAAGAATAATTTTCAATGGAACCAGAAAAACGTATTATGAATACCGTTGAAATAGTTCTAATTATCTTCATACCTCTTTAGAGCTATAGGAACGTATTTCTAAAAACAATATCTTTATTCTAAGAATATAGTTTGTTTGGCAATATTATACAAACCATAAGAACGTAAAAGCTTATACGTTGTTTTGGTCGTTACAAAATTTTGTTTTGATGCTTAGTTTAAAGAGCCAGTGTAACGTTTGTGTATTTACGTTTTATTGGCACAAATATTTTTCTTAGATAAATACTACAAGAAAATGGCCAAAACGATGTATTACGATTTACGTTTTTGTGGCAGTACTATTTTGTTTGATTAGTATTATAGTCCATTGACAAAATATTAGGTTGGGGAAAAAGTCTTTTCGCATTATAGTATGTATGAACTTAAAATAAAATCTCTTTGGCTACACTATTTGTATCTGGCTGGTTTTGGTATCATTGAAAGTTTAAATTTTAAAGAATATAATTCCAAATTCAAATTAGGAAAATGTGTGATTTTCATTTGTTTTTCGTACTGTCAAGATGAGTGAATCTAATGAAGAAATTCGATACATTTTAAAATTTTACTACAAAAAAGGTAAAAATGCAACGCAAACCGCGAAAAAAATTTGCGATGTTTATGGACCCAGTGCAGTGTCTGTAAGAGTAGAACAAATTTGGTTTAAGCGTTTTCAATCCCGAAATTTTGATGTCAAAGATGCACGTGGCTCTGATCGCCCTATTACGAATAAAATGGATGCCATTTTTGGAAAAGTGGAGCAAGATCGGTATATCAGTAGTTACGACGTAGCTGAAGAACTGGGAATTGACCACAAAACAGTTTTGGCGCATTTGAAAAAAACTGGGTACACAAAAAAGCTCGATATTTGGGTACCTCACGAGCTCACTGAAAGAAACCTAATAAACCGTATACTCATTTGTGATTCTTTATTACGACGTAATGAAACCGAACCATTTCTGAAGAAGCTGATAACTGGTGATGAAAAGTGGATCACGTACGACAAAAACATGCGAAAAAAATCGTGGTCAAAGGCCGGTCAGGCTTCACAGACTGTGGCGAAACCCGGGTTAACTCGCAACAAGGTGATGCTGTGTGTGTGGTGGGATTGGAAGGGCATTATTCATTATGAGCTGTTACCACCAGGCAGGACCATCGATTCTGAACTCTACTGCGAACAACTGATGAGATTAAAGCAAGAAGTTGAGAGAAAGCGGCCGGAATTAATCAATAGAAGGGGTGTGGTTTTTCATCATGATAATGCTAGACCTCACACATCTTTAGCCACTCAGCAAAAATTAAGAGAGTTTGGCTGGGAGGTGTTAATGCATCCGCCGTATAGTCCTGACCTTGCACCTTCAGATTTCCACCTGTTTCGGTCTCTTCAGAATTCTTTAGGCAGTGTCAGGTTAACATCACGAGAGGACTGCCAAAACCACTTGTCGCGGTATTTTGATCAGAAGTCCCAAAATTTCTATAGCAATGGGATCATGTCCCTACCTGCAAGATGGCAAAAAGTTATCGAACAAAATGGTACCTACATACTTTAGATAAATGTAAATAATGTATATTAAAAAATGTTTTGAATTTTCTTAATAAATGCGAAGAAACTTTTTCCCCAACCTATTATAAACTTACGTTAGTTTGGCACCTAAAAGTTGATGTAAGGTCTCAACGAGTTGAAACACGCAGTGCGGGGAGCCCCCTGATTTGAAGTTAGGAGAATACTTTTTTTTGCTTTTACTTCGTAATAGTGATTTTAAGTGACAATAATACAGTGATTCAATAAAATGAAGAAAAACAATAGAAATTGGAAGATTTTGGAATCGTTGAAACGAAGAGAACCATCTCAGGTTCACGACGAATTCCATCAGATTTTTGAACAGGTGAGTTATCTTTAATACCTATGTTTTATTCTTGACTGTTATTAATTTGCATTAAACGTGCTGTTCAGGGTTCGATTCCCAGGTAAGGTTAAGTGTAACAGAATTTGAGCTCGGATAATACTAATAGTAATAATAATATTGTATTATTTGTATTATAAAATGAGTGTAATTTACGATTAAAATTTACTAATGTTATAAAACCAAACCCTTTTTACTCATTAGGGTCAATATTAAGTACCTGTACCTACAGCAATGATATTATTTACTTTACAGTTAAATAAATTTTGTTTTGTTTTGTCTCAGGATCCAACTCACTCAATCGAGACCATCTGCAATGCTGCCGTTGAAGAAATCAACAATTGCTTAAGCCCTTGTCCTCAACCATCCTTTAGTAAATTAACGACAACTTTAGAAAATGAATCTCTCTCTATTTTTGGTGAACCTGGACCGTCACCCACAAAATTATTGACATTGGAAAATGTGTCACTTATTGATTTAAATGAGGATTTGTATTTATCACATTCGAGCAATGATGGCGAGCCCGCACCAGATGAATGTATCTTATCATCAAGTGATTTTTCAATTTCGGAAACAAGAAATAATGTTCAAATAAATGATGTTATGACCGAAAACATTCCTCATTCTAGTAATACTCTTGATACAAACATAGAAACTAATACTACCGATATTGCTGGGATTGAGTCTGTCATACCTGGTCTTCAAAATCGGAAACGCAAGCGCAGAGGTCAAGCGGAGCCCAAAGAATGGAAGAAGAATTTGAGAAAAAACAGAAGACAAAAAGGTGAACCTTACCTCTCCAGTAAAGGTGTTTTAAAACCAGGAAAATTATTGGGTGAATCGAAGTGTATGGGGATGTGTCGAGAAAAATGTACGACCAGATTTAGTGAAGAAGAGCGGCTGGAAATCTTTTCATCTTTTTGGAACATTGATGATATAAATCAGAAAAGGCAATATATTGTAGGCTTAGTAAATCGAGTACCTACACAAACAAAACGAACTGCTAACTTAGACAGTAAAAGGAAAATGACAAACAAATATTTTCTAAAAAAAAGTGGAGCCACAGAAAAGGAAAAGGTATGTCAAAAATTCTTTTTAGCAACATTAAGTGTCTCAGAAACATTTGTGAGGTTTTGTTTCAAAAAACTGACTGAAACTAATGTTGTTGACGCTGATAAACGGGGCAAACACGTGCCTCATAATAAAAAGTCTGAAGATACCAGGCAGTTTATACGAGATCATATTAAATCATTTCCCCGAATGCCAGCACACTATTCCCGAAAAGATACAAAAAAAGAGTTCTTAGACCAAGATCTGAATGTAGTCAAGATGTACGAGCTTTATAGAAGTAAATGTTGTGAAGAGCAAAGAGAACCTGTTGACATAGCTTATTACCGTATGGTTTTTAATAAAGAATTTAATATTGGTTTCTATAGACAACGGAAAGATTTGTGTGACAAATGTTTTACTTTCCAACATTTGAGCGCAGAAGAAAAAGAGAAGCAGAAAGAAGAGTACGAAAAACATTTAAAAAGAAAAGTTACTGCACGACGACATCGTGATGAAGCGAAAATGTCAGCACAATCTGGTGATATACATTTCGTTGAATATGACTTGGAAGCCATTTGTAATTGCCCTTCGTCATCATCTAAGCTAATTTATTATAAACGGCGAATTGCAATTTACAACTTTACCATGCTGGATTTTGAGACGGAAAAGCGTAACGTTTTCTGTTATTGCTGGCACGAAGGTATTGGAAAAAAAGGGGCTGTTGAAATCGGGTCATGTTTGTTGAAATATCTGAAAACCAAAGCTGATGGTAAACCAATTACATTTATGTCAGATACTTGTGCGAGCCAATGTCGTAATGTATATATATCAGCTCTACTACTGTACTGCATTGAAACTTTCAATATACCAGAAATTAACCAAAAGTATTTTGAACCTGGGCATAGTCAAATGGAAGCAGATAACATCCACGCAACTATTGAACTGGCTAAGAAGAATATACCTTTATTTCATCCATCTGGATTCTATACAATTATAAGAAAAGCTTCCCGAAAAAATCCATATGACGTCCATGAAATGGGAACAGAAGACTTCGTAGATATTAAATACCTAAAGACTATATTAGTTAAGAATGCTAAGGTGGACTGTGATGGCAATGCTGTCAACTGGCTAAAAATAAGATGGCTGCAGTATCGTAAAGAAGACAATAAACATATTTATTTTAAATATGATCTGGAGGATGATGATTTTAAAAGGATTAAGATTATCAGAAGAGGCAAACGAATACCTGTGGAACAAATTGTGTTGAAAAATGCATATGACAAACCCTTACCCATTTCTAGTGAAAAGTATGATGATTTACAAGACTTATGCAGACAAGGCATCATTCCAACGCCATATCATGATTTTTATAAAGGGTTTTCAGTTGGAACTCCAACAACAGATGACGAAGATAATTAATATTTTTCTAAACGCTGATATGCTGATTACAGGTTTTATTATTTAAATTGTACTATTTCAGAAGTAAATAAAGATTATTGATTTAAACTATACTATTTTATTACTCATTTTATCACTACATAGACATAATAAAACTTAAATTCACAAATGACGTATTTAAGTTTGATAACAACATAGTTTGAAAATAATTAAGGGCCACACTAACGTATGTCAACCGAATTTAAAAAAAATATATATTGCGTCTATGTAAGCATATATAAATAAATAATTTCTAATTTTTTCAAAGCTCTAAGAGTGTGGCAATACATAGAAAAAATAAAAAAATTCCATACTAGTATTTTATCTGTATTAAAAAACTGGTAAAGTTTAAAGAGCCGAATTTTCACAGTATCTTTGCTTTCCTGTAAAATTGAGAAAATGTAGATACGTTCATCTGACTCTTACACCGCGATATGGTCCCTTGGAGCTCTAATAAATCAAGCTTACAAGTCAACGCAATAAGAAAATACGGCCATTAATGCGACATGTTTTGATACTCGCAAGTAAATCAAAACCTATAGAGATACATACTTCCCGTTGACCTAGAAATTTGGCAAGAAGCAAGGTCTAACAGCACAAGTAAAAAGTCCGAAAATCTTTGATTTGTAGTTTTATCACATAAAAAAATAGTTTTTTTGAGATTACAAACTTAAATTTTTCGATAAAGGTATATCAATGTATGGGAGAACATGTTTTTTACAACTGCAATGTTAAGTTTGTTTTTGGGATAAATTCTTTTCAACTACGGGACCCTCCATTGTGCGTGGTCCGACACACACTTGGCCGATTTTTCTCATCACTGTCTCCTACTAACAAACTACCAATCGCCATCCTCTCATACCTCACAAACAAAAAAGCAGAAGTATTAAGTTCGCCGCCATTTTGAGATTACCAGCGGACTGTGTGCGGTGCGACTTAATTTATTGCCCTCCAAAGTGTTTGAATTGTTAATGCTACGTTCTACTTACTATGTCGGAAGTGCACCTTTACTGTATTTATTTTTATTTACTCAACGATTGTTCCGTCTTGCAATGATTTAGATGTAGGATATCGTTTTTTATCGTTAGCTTATGGATTGTCATTAAGGAAGTGTTGTTATTGATGAATGAGCTCTCTTCGACTATAGTAAGTGTTATTTTATATTGTATTGTGTTATATATTAGTATATTGAGAAATTTCTCGATGGCATGTGAAGCCAAGTCAGAGGCCCATGGGCGGTATAAAATCTCTGACACCAGGTTAGTCACTAGCCACACGGAATAAGTAGAAATATGTGTTATTCTGGCGTTGTTATTTAGATCTGCTTCGTTTTAATTGTCTAGTATAACCTAGTCAGTAGTACGGATTACTTCTTATATTGGAAAATTTGAAATTTCTGAGCCATTATCAACTAAGCCTATGGTTGTCTACGACTGTTGATTATCAGGTTGTTCCAACACAGTTCATGCTTCTCTATCTTTTTTTTTTTAATTTATTTAAAATGTGCAGAAAAACACAAAATTGTTGATTACCTTATAACTAACTTGTACAAATGTTTAGCCTTATCGGACACTGGAAAAGCAATGATGGTATTAATTATGAATGGTAGAACGTTTCTTTTTATTAATGACTTTTTCTTTTTTTTTGAAGCCAATTATTTTACTTTGCATGTTACCATATTTATATGTCTTAAGACAAAACATAGCATACTATTTTATATGTAAGACCTATTGTATATTTACCTACCTATGTTTCACAAATAAAGTTTATGATTATGATTATTTAAAAAGCCAATATCATACCTTTTATATCGTCCGAAAACATTAATTCTAGTAATTTCATTCCGGACACACTCCATCAGAATATGAAAGACATCATCAACCACTCCACAGTCATCAAAATTTGGAGACAAAGCATTCCTCATGTAATAAAACTTATTTAATGGATCAAAGTCTTAAAGCAAAAGGTTGGTAATTATGTTTTTATTTTTATCAATCCTATGCTTTATTACAAAAGTCAATGACACATTATTTAATGTGGGTTTAAAGCATTCAACTTTACACTAATAACATTATTCAAATCCTTCATTAACAATTCCGTAGGTAGATCAAACTAATGTTAAATCAGAAGCACTTTCGTATGTTACTGTCATGGCTCAATTTGCGAACTTATCTACATTAAGTTTGTCTGAATCATTAAAAATTTATCGAGTTTGTACCTTTGTTTAAACTTTACAAACACGATATGAATATTCATCAGTCCCAAATATTTCTTTGACTCCAAACTTAAGGGTTTTGTTGTCAACTGTCAAATTTGAGTCAAAACTAACACGACTATGATCAAAGTATGATGGAGCCAGAACTGTGTTTTTAATTTCGTAATGGTCTCCCTTGGGATTGCCTTCAGAATACAATAGTGACGCACTAGGGACGCCGCGGGGTTGCTCTTCTCTTGTTATTTTATTATTCGCTTTTTTAATGCCAATGGTAAACAGATTATATGGGTAATATGGCAATAATACATTACAGTAGTTAAGTATACTGCGAATCAGTTTAAAAGTGTAAAGGGTGGCGAATAAGCTTAGAATTGTATTCAATGCCATTTTTAAATTAGGCTGTTTAGATTATTTTGTCATTTCTTATTTTAAATTAACTTATTTTAACAATTACCGGGTTAAAGTTATGTGAAAAAATAAAGAAAACAAAAATAGGCTTATTTCCTAACTAATACATATTATACACTAGCTTCCGCCCGCGGCTTCGCCCCCGTGGTATGTCGATAAAACGTAGCCTATGTCCTTTTCCAGTTCATGGCCTACCCGTGTGCCATTAAAAAAAATCCGTTCTATCATTTCAGCGTGAAAGCGTTACTAACAAACTCACATTCGCAACTGTAATATTGGTTAGGATGCTAAAGTAAGTTAGTTCGTTTGTTACGCTATCACGCTAAAACGGCTCAACGGATTTGGATGAAATTTGGCAAATAGGTAGACCATAACCTGGAGAAGGACATAGGCTACTTTTCATCCTGGATAACAGACGAAGTAGCGGGCAACAGCTAGTTTGAAATAAAGTTGCGTGTTCAAGGTCTAAGTTCCAGATTCCAGGTTTAATCTATTGGCCAAACCTTGTTATGATACTTACTTAATGCTGTGTTATGTAGCGTTTGATTCATAGCCTTCACGATTGGAAGAAAGCCAATGTTTACAATAAAATAAGCCTCAGATTGTTTCTTACTTACCTAACAATTACATCTGTAAAGGCGGTATATCTGTAACCGCGTGTCGCGCGACGAGCGGTGCCTTTGTGTCGCGCGCGATTATATTGCGAGTCGCGCATGTTTTTAGGATCCTCAACTCTCACGTATCGTGTGTATTACCTTGTTGTTTTATTCCCAAAAGATCAAGAAAGTATCCAACCAAATACATAAACAAAACTGCACGGACAGGCATTCATTAATTTAATTTTATATATAGATCAATTTGAGTGAAGTAGAGTCGTGGGTCGCCCGGGGGACTTCAATAAAAAACCACTTTATTCCTGCTCTTTTTATGTAAAAGGTATTTCATTATACTGATAATTTCCCTTAAGTAAGATTATGCTTACTTATGTAGATAGGGACAGGAAAATCAGTAAATGAAATCCAAAAATGTAGAGGTATCGGTAAATCAAAATCTACTTGATATTATTATTATATTATTATATTTATTTATTCTTCAACAAATTTACATTTGTGTCGAACAGTTTTAACATACCTACACGAATTACACGAAGTGATATTAACAATAAATGTAACACTAAAATTAAACAATTATCACAAAGCCAGGAAAAAGCAAAACATACAAACACTACATTCCACATTGGTCACAACATTATTATTCTTAATATATTATTAATTATAATAATTCAACATATCAATTCAAAATCAATTCAATAAAAATAAAAAAAATAAAAAAGATATAAGTATGTCAATAAAATTAATTAAGATGTAAGTCACGTTTATCTTTGAGAAACTCTTCAATGCTGTAATAACATTTCGTCAATAACAATGACTTTAATTTTCTCTTGAATTCATTTAAATTCATACAGTTTTTCAATTGTACAGGCAATTTATTGTACATATTTACTGATTGCACTCTTGAGGCATGTTTAACGACATTAAGCTTAGGCTGTATGAAATTAGGTAGATCCATTCTTCGCGTTTTTATTCTAATCTGTCTCTGTTCTTCTGTCTCAAACTTATGGATATTTTTAATAAAGTTACTGAGGCATGGTACTGTAAGAATGTGCAGTTTCTTAAAATGATCTCTACAAGACTCCGTTTGTTTAATGCGAAGCATAGTTCTCAAGGCTCTTTTCTGCATAACGAAAGCAGCATTAATATTGTATTGGTAGCTGTTGCCCCAGAACTTTATGCTATATCTAAGTCTAGACTCTATGAGTGCAAAATACACCATTCTGAGGTGAGCAATGGTTAATTCATCTCTAAGACTCCTGAGAGCATAGCAAGCACTACTCATAGTGTTGGTAACCACTTCCAATTCCTTCTTCCAATTTAAAAGTGCATCTATTTGTACCCCCAAAAATTTTACATTGTCTACAATATCCACTTTATTCCCTAATAAATGTACTTTGACAGTATCGTTGTTCTTCACTGTCGATTTAAATAATAAACATTGCGTCTTTTTAAGATTTAGTTTCAAATCATTCATAGTGAACCATTTCTCAAGAGCAGATAGGATAAAATTAATCTTCTTTTCTAAATTTTCTATATTGTCGCTAGCTATAATAGCACTTGTATCATCGGCAAAAACTACAAGATTAGTATCATCTGAAATACTTTTCATGTAAGCTATCAGATCATTTATAAATATTATAAAGAAGACTGGGCCTAGAACTGATCCTTGTGGTACGCCTTTATTTATTATTACTATGTCTGATTTGTGTAGTTTTTCATGCCCATCTTCTTGAACTGTAATTTCCACCTACTGCGTTCTATTATGTAAATAGGATCTAAATAAATTAAACACATTTCCCCTAATGCCATAGAAATATAACTTATGCAAAAGAATACTATGTTCCACTGTATCGAACGCAGAACTTAGGTCGAGGAAAAGTCCTGCTACTTTTAGTTTAGCATTCAACTTACCTACTACATCATCAATCAACATGTCAATAGCATCTATTGTTCCTACATTATTTTGATAACCAAATTGTTGGTCGGTTATAATTTTGTGTTTATTCAAATGACAAACCAGCCTCACCTTCATAATTTTTTCAAATATTTTAGAACATACCGGCAACAAAGAAATAGGCCTATAATTAGCTGGATCTGTTTTAGAACCCTTCTTATGTATTGGTAGTACTTTAGCTAATTTGAATTGCTCAGGAAAAACACCTTTATTTACATATTCATTTATTGAATCGGCCAAAGGACCAGCCAATACATCAATGTTTTCTTTTATGATAGTCACAGGAATTTCATCATGGCCAAAAGACCTTTTACTTTCCATATTCTTAACTATTTTGAAAACTTCGATAGGTGTAACAGGTTCAAAAACCATATCCTCCTCTACACATATCCCATGATTTTGTAGATACTCTTTTGCTGTATTAACGTCGCTCATGACAAAATTCGAATTATTACAGAACTTTTTCAATAGAATATTAGCAACTTCTGAGGGATTATGAACTATTTTATTATTATCCATAAGTATCAAATTGTCATTTACATATTTTTTAGGATTCCTCTTACTATTTATAATTTTCCAAATAACTTTACCAGAATCCTGAGCTAGATTTATTTCCGTTCTTACTACTAGCCGTTTCGCATGTCGTACTACTTTCCTATATAGCCTAAAATAATTACTACGATATTTAACTATTGAATCGTCACAATTATCTTTGTCAACAAAATTTAGAAACCGTTTCATTTTACTAGCGACTCTTATTCCCGTAGTTAACCATTTAGATTTGTTGCTGTTTTTTATATTTATTTTTATTTTCTTTTTATTAAATGTGTTAGAATGTAGTTCACTGAGTTTGCCAATAAATGTACTTGCGCACCAGTTTTCTTGTGACAGCTTTTGCCTAAAACAAGACTTGTTCCCTTCATTATATAATCTTCTTTCAATGTGTATACAACTTACGTACATAACAATCAAATCAATATTTGCTCTGACAATTGCAAAATGCAAAAATATTATATGTTAGTAATATACATATTACGGATAATCACTGTGAAGTAGCCTAATATGCTAATCATCATACGTTCACTGTGAAAACGTTGTGTATTGTTTGCATGTGTAACATTTCCAATCAATCTTTTAGTCTAGCTCATATACAACGTGCCGCTGCAATGACGACATTAATTTGCGTATACGGTTCCACGTTTTCGTTTTGTAAATATATTTTAATGTCATTAAACGTTATTATTTTTTGATTTATTTACAATTTTCTAAAATAGCATCTTGGAGCAACCAGCTCAGACATGAAATTAAAACGAACGAAAAAAAGGCCAAGCAACACGATTTTTTTTCTGGGGGTTTTGCAAAAATTCAATCATGAAGCTACTTACAGCTGGATCAGAACAATAGACAAACGATGAACAGAAAAAAGGCGTCAGTCAACGGCCTTTTAACAGCTGGCATACTTAACATTTTCACAGGGTGTTCCATCCATGAATATGGACAACTTTCACTATGAGACCAACACCGAAATCAAAAAAAAAAAAAACTGCTGTTTCATACAAACGCTCAATATCTACTCGACCAAAATGTATGAAACAGCTGTTCTTTTTCGTGACTTGAGAGTTGGTCCCATAGTGAAAGTTGTTCCTAATCATTTGCGCACTACTTAAAAACTTTTCCTTTATTTACTGAGTGTCACTCGCAAATCCGTATGTCCAGTAATAAGTTCGCTATTAGCTTTAGCAAGTCGGTCTCATCACTAAAACAATATTTATTTTGTTAACGTAGAAAATTGACTTACTTGTAATTCGTTGTATCAGGAAGCCATTTTGGTCACCCCTAATTATTATCTATAGGCTTCAGTAACGAGAATGTGTGATACATACGGATGAAACGATCCGTCAGCAAAACTGCTTGTCAATATAAAAAAACTTTTTTACAAAAAAATACAACCGACTTCCAAAAATAACCTACAAAGTGAAAAATGACTTTAATTTTGGAAGCCGGTGTCTGGTTAAATTTATTTTCGTTTTTTGCCACCGACTTCCGAAATTAAAGTTATTTTTCACTTTGTAGTGTTGTTTTTGGAAGTCGGTTGTATTTTTTTGTAAAAAAGTTTTTATTTTTCACTTTTTAGTTGTGGTACCTACCCCACACAAATTCTTATACCACTACCTGCAAACCAAACAAGAACATCATCCATATAAAAGTGGGGAAAAAATATGTATTATTGAAGCTAACTCAAAAACTACCCAAGCAAAGTTAATCAATTTTATATGTGACCAACTTTGATGTATAACCTTTCGAATAAAATAATAAATTTGTAAATCGGACGACTCTGTAAAAAGTTATGCGTGGACATACATAAAAAAAAAAAACGCACGTGTCGAATTGAGAATCTCCTCCTTTTTTTCGTCGGTTAAAAAACTGGAGAAGGATGAAAGATAGATGATCTAGAATCTAAATATGACAATGACATTTCAATAGTGAACAACGATATTTATAAGATAGGAAGACAAAACGAAAGTAATAATAACTGTTTTAAAGATATAAAACATAGAGAACGTTTAGCAAATGACGATAAAACTTATTTAAAGTGCATGCAGAACTTGATCAAACGTTTTAAGAACGATGGACACTTCAAGTCTTTGACATAGGTTTAAGCAAGATGTATCGTCTCTTAGGACTTCTTTGCAAACCTAACCTTTCCTCTCCAATATCTATAACAACAAATCAGGTGAACAGCCCAACAATCGTCCGACCCTTATGTCCCACGACGAAAGGTAATTGGGCCATCGAAAATTGATCGCGTTCGCATCGAGATGCGGGCATTCAGCTGCCTGTTGATATCACGGGACATTACTCTTTATTAACTTGTCGCTTTTTCTCGCCGTTGACAAATACGAGCCGTTTGATGTGATTATTGATTTATTTATACGGATTCGTCAAAAGAGCAATGTGTGTTATTTTGTTGCTTATATTGTTAAGGAATGAGTCATGTAGATGAAAAACAGCTTCGGTTAATAATAAACCCAAACATATTTCGATTGTGTTTATTAACTGAGCGATAAAACCTACTTAAAATGAACAATAAGGAAAATGACAAACACCTATTTCAAAAATGCAATTGACAAAGAACTAGGTCGTTTGCTGCTCAACCCCCTAGGGACACACCGTGATAAACGTCCTTATGCAAATGAAGTCATTAAATAAAGCATCGAATGACCCCTAATGTTTTACTTTAAAAAAACGTAAACAACTTGAATTGGGTGTTTTATAATCACGCTATATTACAATTAACGTTGTTCACGGCAATACTGAATTAATACGGGAAGTGGGAGCCCCCCACTGTTAGTATTAGGGATATAGCCAACGATTGTGGGACTTTTGTGATTATTACAGCCTTATCTAAAATTGACGATTAAACTCCGGTACGGCCGATTGTTGGGACATTTACCCCGTTAGTGAGATGTAAGATTGTGGATTAATACAGTTATTTAGATAGTAAGTTTTTTTTTTTAAATCTTTATTGGTTCTTTAATTAGGAATATGTATTAAAATTAATAAATATTATACCTACATGCAATGTCTGTGAATAATGTATTGTTTAATAGGTACTTTATTGATTGGCTAAGATTAATCAAAACCTCGTTTTTATTAGCCTAAATTAATGCCAGCCTGGTTGATAATACACAGGCCAACAAAAAAAAAAAAAATGTTTGTAAAAACTTTTTTTTAAATAATTTATTTACCTAAGTCTTTTGCATTTTTGTGTGCTGTATGCATATTCAATATCAGTTTTTTTTTATCACCCGCAATTTTCTTAGTAGAATTATGTCCAGAAACATTAATTATGCTGCAAAAATAACAATCATTTAATGATTTTTTTTGCTCTCTCCATACCATGTGTACTGCAAATTTAAAAGCTTTCTTCTCTTTCGTGTACCATTTTCTGAGATCCTCGACATAAATATAACGTAGGTACTTTGTGAGGAACCCAACATTTGTTTTGATTACCGATTTCTACACCAAAATAATGCAAAGTATACTTTTTTTACACAGTCAGTAATGTATTTTTGATGTTTTTAAGGTTCCGTATCAAAAAGGAAAAACGGAACCCTTATAGGATCACTTCGTTGTCCGTCTGTCTGTCTGCCCGTCTGTTAGTCCATCAAGACTCTTTTTCTCAAGAACGCGTGGAGGTATCAAGTTGATTTTAATATCAAATACGTAGGTTTATAGTCCCTTGGAGTACTAATAAAATTAAGCTTCCAAATCTACGACCATTTATGCGACACATTTTGATCCTCGCAAGTAAATCAAGACCTATAGGGTACTTCCCGTTGTCCTAGAATCATGAAATTTGGCAAGAAGCAAGGTTTCACAGCACAAATAAAGGAAAATGTCCGAAAATTCTTAATTTGTAATTTTATCACATAAAAAAAAATGTTTTGGGCTCACACTGTTGTTTGTTTTTGGGATAATTTGTTTTCAACTACGCATAGTTTATTATGCGTGGTTCGACATCCACTTGGCCGGTTTTTAATCACAAAGTTACCATATTACCACATATATAGCAAAAAGCGTTAGGAGAATTTAAACAACCACTTATTATATTATTTATTTATTTTATAAATTACAAGTTCCCTAAATAGGTAACAAAGCACACAATGAGACCTCTGGCGTCTGTCTTAGCATGCCATGGCCTGAGATTGATCAACGCGCTATTAACAGCTGTTTAACAGCACTACATCAACTCGATCACAACTCAACTAGAGGTTAGGCACTGCAATGTGAAATGTGAGAAATTGCTAGGTGATACGACTTTTTTGTTATTGTTTCGGAAACAGCATACCAAATTACTCTGAAATTAGCTTAAGTTATTGAAAAAGTTTTTTCATCGTTGGCCTGTGAATCTTTATCCTTAATCATAGTGCAATGGTTCCCAATAACCCCATTTTTAATCTGTTGGAATGTCAAATGACGGCCACCAAAGCTCTTCCTTCTCTGGTTATCTGTGTCTAGTCTTTGATAACATAACATATCACCACGCCTGTAATCCTTGAAGGGTTAAGCAGAGGTGTACGTAAAGTACACTCACATTTTCAAGTGGCTTGTGGCTAAGTAATACCAGCCGCACGGGTCGATGGACCAGGTTAAGTTACGATCCAACCAAGACCCTCCATGCCTCGGAAAGCACGTTAAACCGTTGGTCCCGGCTGTCGTTTGTCGATGTAGTTACGGGTCGTCAAAAGCCAGAAAGTCTGATAGCCAGTCTTACCAAGGATATCGTATTACCCAGTAACAGGGTTGTGGAGGGTTAGATAGGCAGTCGCTCCATCCCCCCCGGAGGGTTCCCGCATTGTCGAGGCGGGGGGGCTCAGTAGCCGTGGCTTGGTCACCCACGGTGAAGCGAAGAGGAACCCGAGGCGGGGGCCGCTCGTCAGGGCTTTTGCCGATAAGCCGACGACGTAGCGGCCAGCGGGTAGGTTGCGGTGGCCGTATGGGCGACACCGCAACTGAGGCGGGCCGCGGTGTCTTATGGGAGGTATCGCGGCTGAGGATTGGAGGCCGCGGCGGAAGAGGAGTGCCGGTATTGCGGTGCGCCGCTCTCTCTACCTTCCGCGGCCTTGACGGGGCTGCCACCGTTTGATGGCGGACGCGGTGGGGCCGCAGGGGAAGAGGAGTGTCGGTATGACGTCGGCCGCTCTCCCTATCCTCTGCGGCCGAAATGGCGGCGGAGCGCGCGCGGGAGGACGACCCTCACGCGGCGCCGCTCCGAAGGCGGAGGAGGGGTCGGAGAAGACGTCAGTTTGATAGTCATCTCCGACTCCTCCCAGGTGGAGGCCAGCAGGCAACGGGTGTGGGGGGCATCCTTGCCTGTATTGCACAGGCCCCCCACCAGTGTCGGACGGGAATGGCCAGGTGTTCCCGGTCATTCCCGTAACCCCCCAGCCTGGGGGGCATGCGGGGCCCGCCATTCAGGCGGGCATGCGCCGGGAGGGTTGTGGAAGTAAAGGCTGAGCCGATTTCCCATGGCCCTCCCATCACGGCGATGTGGGAACACTGCTGAGTTTTAGTGGGTATACTGTCATTCCGACAGGAGTCCCACATACCCCGTCTCGTCCCCCACGAGCGGGGATGCATAAAGCATTTCTCAGCGTCAAAAAAAAAAAAAAAAAGGCAGTCGCTCCATGTAAAATACTAGTATTCAGCTGCATCTGGTAAGACCTCACAAAAGCCAACCACAAAATAATTGGAAAAAGGCTAGGCAGATGTTGATTAGGTTTCATGTAACAGAGGGTGAACCTATTGCCAACAACCGAGCACAAATCCAGACTCCGGGCTGCTATTGAGAAGTTCCGGATGGAAACCCCAATAACAAAGGTCATAATGATAGTCTAATTAAATTGTAAAGCTTATCACTAATTTCAATACACTCGCCCAACCTTACGCTAACGACCCATCCCTCGTATATCACTCATACATAACGTAAAATAGCTTTTAAGTTTTATTACGACGATGATAACACCACATAATGACTGTTTTATTAATCATAAATTTTACACCTTTACGACTTAATGTTTGGACGTCGCCACTGTAAATATTTTCCGTGACTATCAACGAATTTATGAACATTAAAAATATTTCTTCGACAATCAACGAGATAATGTTTGGGTAAGAAGTTAGCTTTTATGAGGCGATAAAGATCGTTGAAGAAATGAGAGCCCCCGATGTTTTAATATCTGTTAATAATTTGGTCATACATTGTAAATTATAGGCACGAACGATCAATTCAAAGATCTCATCGTTTATCTTCGGAGAAACCGGAATATAGCGAATAAAATGTAATTATCGACCAATAGAATAATTCCGTCACTCCCTTATTGGACCAGACCAGTCACATTTAATTCGGCAAAGTTCGGTTTTTCCGAAAATAAACGATGAAACTTTTGAACATTGTCGTACTGTAGTACCTACCTTATTATTATTGTGATCTTTCTGAATTATTGCAATGCAGAAAACGACAACTGACATTCTATTTTACTTGAATAATAAACCACGTAGAGAAAACTTCAAAGTTCTACCATGTGAGAACAAAGTTACCTACTTGCATTATTCACCAAAGTAAGAAATCGTTTTGCTAGAATGACTCACACCGTTGCATTGTTTGGAGTCGGATCTCTTCGGCATTCTTCGCCAGACTGGTCTGTACTGGATCGTCGAAACATATATGTATGCTGCCTTCAGGTCAATTCAAAGAACAAAAACAATAAAAAAATATAAAATTCATCATTGGTGCCGATTCTGTTGTACACCGAACTAAACTAACTAAACTATCACTAAAATTCCTTACTTTTTGCTATGAGAATCTTAGAGCTATTCTGCAAAAAAAAACCTCTAAATTTAATAACAATTTTGACACAACTAAAATCGAGTTTGACAATCGTGACTCCGCGTGGTATAGTGCCTGTAGTATATTTGACCCGGTGGCTTTAATTGGAACTAACGAAATCACTATGAAGTGACAGGCTTGTCATATTTTGTTCACCGACATCGCTGTCGTTACCGGGTCAAATATCTTTTAGAGCTGGAGGGGCGCAGGGAGGGGGCAGCTTCAACGTGATTTATATGGAATGTAGGTACCTTTTTTTTTTGGTACCTACATGTTGAATCATAGGGGTTTATGGATTTTATAAAGGGGGGCCAAATTTTCATTATTTTGGCGATAGGACTCACCGTTTTCGAGATATATGCAAAAGAAAAGAAAAAAATACACTACTGTTTTTGCATCCGAAGTCAAGGTCTCGGTGTGAATTTTAGTTCATGTCAACTAATTTTATTCCACACCTTTTTAATCGCGATTAAACATAGTCTGATTTAGTTTGACAATTCAAATTTTAGGTGAAAACAGTCAAATTCAGAATAGCAAAATTGCCATTTTCACTAAACTAATAACTCCGTACAATCTTAGTCCTGTCAAACTAAAATATAGTTAAGTTGTGTCACTTTAGCCAATTTCAGAATGGGAAATCGTCGTTTGACAGGAATAAACTAAATTTTAGTGATTTTTAGTCTAGTTTAGAGGCATTTGTGACAAGAGAATCGGCACCATTGCCTAGCCTTTTCCCAACTATGTAGGGATCGGTTTCCAGTCTTAGCAAATGCAGCTGAATAACAGTATTTTACATGGAGTTATCTGACCCCTATAACCCAGTTACTGGGTAATAAGATAGGTACCCCTTGGTAAGACTGGTTGTCAGACTTTCGGGCTTCTGACGACCAGAAACGACTGTCAAAGATCCAAGAATGACAGCCGGGACCATGGGCCACGGAACCAGCGGGGTAGACACGGGGGGATCTTGGTATATAAAGATGGTCACCCATCCATGGACCGACCGCGGCAAGCATAGCTTAATCCCTGATCGATCAACCCTTACCGCTGTTATTATTTAGCCCCGAGCTCCTCATATCCTGCTCCTATGATAATGCAGATTATACTATTGATCGATCGAACCCTACGGCTCTTATAACTTAGTCACGAGGCCTTCAATAAAAAAAAATATGCAAGTATTTAAAAATACATCTAAAACTGTGACCCAAATATTTATAAAAGAAAAGAGAGCAACACCAGGCTATTGCCATAAATGTGGCTTTAGAAAGCATCCCATTGTATTGCAACGTTAGGCAATTTTAGATAAAAAAAAAGCATACACTTTAACATATCCTAAGTAAAAGTTTTTCTCCAAGTTTAACAACTTATTTCAATCAATCTGCCTTGCCTTTTCCCAACTGCTTCCAGTCTAACTGGATGCAGCTGAATACCAGTATTTTATATGGAGCTACTGCCTATCTGACCTCCACAACCCAGTAACTGGGTAATACGATACCCCTTGGTAAGCCTGGTAGTCAGAGTTTCGGGCTTCTGACGAGCCGTAACAACTGTCAAAGATCCACGGATGACAGCCGGGACCAACGGCTTAGCGTGCTTTCCGAGGCACGGAGGAGTCTTGGTATGTAAAGATGGTCACCCATCCACGGATCAACCCCGGCAAGCGTAGCTTAACCTGACGGATCGACCCGTGCGGCTGTTATTACTTAGCCACGAGCTCCTCAAGAGAGTTTAACAACTTATTTGTGCTACTAAAAGCCACGTGCCATATTGAAGCTATAAATACTCGGCCGTCAAACTAGAATTTAATATTTAATTCGATGTAGGAGTAACGAAACGTCATAACGTTGACTTCGCGTCACGTTCGTCGTGAAGCCGAGATGAATAATAAATTAGATCTATAATGGATGCGAATTACTTTATTACCCGACTACGGCGAAGCAAAAAGGAGGGTTTTTTTTTTTTTTTTTTGTGGATGGGAAATCATCAAATGACTTCTCCCGCTCTGGGCAGAGCGGGAGGGCGTGTCAGACTTTTACTGACTAAAACCCACCCATGTTCCTTCAGCTGCCCGTGCCAGGGCCACGGTATCTCTTTCGAACTACCCGCGACCCCGGCGGCATCGGCCCAATTGACCCCGTCACTGCTGACATCTCTTTGAGGCGCGCGTGGAACACAACGCGCCGTCGACCCGGGCCTGGTCCTTACCGGACGGCGAGCTGAAAAAAAAGGAGGGTTATGATTTTGACCGGTATGTATGTATGTATGTTTATCTGTTCCCTCATAACTTCTACACTGCTTATCATAACTTGACAAATGAGGTATCGTTGGAAGCGTCTTGATTGTCCGCTAGTTATAAGCTATGTGACGTCACATTGAATTGAATATGGCGCCTCTAGAGGGCAGAAAGTCATGAACTAAAAAATATTTTTTTTTTAATGATGTCGTGTTGGGTATCAAATGAAAGGGCCTAATTAGCACATTTCAAAAATATATATATTGTCAGCTATTGCTCGCGGCTTTGCTTGCATGCACCAGATAATTGGGAATAATTTCTAAAATCACAGATGTGAGCTAAACATATTTTCTCTCCAAACCTACCCAAAATACATGTATAATACCTAATTAATCTTCTTTAAATTTTAAATTGTCTCTTAGTTTAAAAACTTAAACCCGACTACTGAAAAATCACGCTCTAAAAGTATGAAACAAGAAAATATTCTCATCTGAAATTAGAAAAAGGCAGACAAATTAAAAATCCGGAGTCACACGTCATGTTAGTGCATAAATCGAACAGATTACGTGTGCCTCCGGATTTTTAATTTGTCTGCCTTTTTCTAATTTACATAAAAAAAGTATTAAAAAGTATTAAAAAAAACGGTCAAGAGCGAGTCGGACTAGCGCACCGAGGGTTCCGTTCCAGCATATATGTAATTTTTGATGATGATTTTTGAAAAAGTGTGCTATTTAGAGACATTGATTTACTTTTCCTGTAATCTTTACATAAAATTCTATCACTTGTAATAATTTCAGACTTTTCTCTATGCAAACTTCGGAGATAAGGGGGAACGGTATTTTCTTTACATTTTTCATCAAAAGTCGAAAACTATGCGGCCTAAGAAAAAGAAAAAAAAATGTTTGAGAATATGCAAACATCGCTCTTTCATATGATACCTTACATGCCCTAGTAGCCCCACTTTGAATTTTTAAGAACCCCTTTCAGACCCTGTTGCAAAAAAATACATAAATATTTTAATTTTATTCTTATTTGCAAAATAGTTGGGAAAACGTCATATAAATCTGTTCCAAATTTCAAGTTAATAGCATTAGTAGTTCTTGAGATATCCAGCTGTGACAGGCGGACAGACAGACTCACTGAGTTGCACCAAAAGGGTTCCTTTTTAAACCATTTTGGTACGGAACCCTAAAAACAACCTGTTAGGTATTGTCCCACTTGGTCACTGCAGGGTAAAGGAGCTTTTTCCTTCACTCTCTGAAATAATTCTCTTTAATCTGTGGAAACTTTTAAATTACAATTTTAAGTGATATTGTACATAACTTACCTTTATAGATACTGTAAGCTTTCCGAAGAATACATAAAAATAAATAAATATTGTTTGATTCTCAAGATTGAAGATATTCTCGGCTATTTCATTAAACGCAAAGTTTTTCTGCACGAGAATTACTTAGAACCTGCATAGTACCGCGTAGGTATATTACCAAACATAACATACACAATGATAAATTGTTAAGGCAACGATAACCGACTTTTAATGATTTTAAACTGAAGATCACGTGTAAACGAGTAGTGCTAATGATTTTAAAAAAATATATGTTAAATTAAAGCATTTTCATAATAACTTAATACTTATGTAAATATTTTACACTATGTTTTTATTACATAGTGTAATTAATTTGTAAAGTTATGTCTAACGCGGTTAAAAAACTGAGAACTATCAAGTGTATTCTTATAAAATCTTCACCATTTTAAAGACAATTATTATTTACATATCTTTTTTTAGTATGCAAGTTTGAATATAAAACCTTTTGTTTTAAGTGTTTATTAATAATGTGGCTAATTTGCGACAGCACTCGTTGATGGGCGAGTCTTAGTACTGGGTGGACGTACGACGCTTTGTGTGAGCTCATGCTCACACGCAAGCTAACCATTGGCACATGTCTGCGTCTTAAGAATGGCCTCTATAACAATAATGAAGTTATTACCTACCATTTATACAATTTGGTGATATCATGATATCAAAAAAATAAAAGATCAGTAGCACAAACTACCACCAAGTAGGTAGGTAGGTAAGTACCCTAAGAAGCTCGGCTTCTCGAAGCACCATAAAGATATTTCCCAATGCACATCGCGTGATCTTGTTACCTTCAAAGCAGCCAGCTAACAGCTTTCATCTCTCAAAGGCACCTTCTATGACAGTCTAAACAAACACACTACGTTTCCTTTTTTATATAAACAAAGATATAAATGGATGTGTGTCAGTGCGTTTGTGAAGGGAAGAAAGAGAGATAATGAGTGTGAATTAATTTCTAATCTTTTTCAAATTCCTTGGTTTCAATTGTGTATAATCATCGTAAGATTGTGCTAGTTTATTTATAATGTATCGGTATTATTTCCGTTAGATTATAAACTACCGAAAATTAGTGAACTGGGTGACGGTTAGGTTAGAACTGACACCACACGCGCCCGAGACGAGTGAGCGAAGCGGGCGCGGGCGGTTTCCAAGTTGCTCGCAGCTAGGTAGGCTATTTACAACTAGCGCAAGGTGCGTTACTTTGCAAGCAACTTTGGTACCAGTTCACAAATTGTAAATGGTTTGTTGCAGTTAACAATTTTTTGGAAGTTTATAATCTAACGGAAATAATACCGACAGATTATAAACTAACAAAGTTCATAATTATACAGTGACAAATACGGGATGAAATTTCAAACATGTGCCAAACTGAAATGGGAGATTGTACACATCATTATGAACAACTTTTACTATGGGACCAAACCTGAAATCGCGAAAAAAAAATCAGCTGTTCAGTACATTGACGGGTTTGATGTAGATAAATGTACTGAACAGCTGATTTTTTTTTTGCATTTTCTGGTTTGGTCCCATAGTAAAAGTTGTTCATAATGATGAGCATAATCTCCCATTTCGATTTGGTACATGTTTTAAATTTCATCCCGTGTAAGAGCAATGGAGAAAGATTGCCAATCCTTCCATCAAGTATTTTAATTACAGCATAGATGGAAGAATTGGCAATCTAGTGTACAGACAACAGCACATCAGGTTATATCAAACTGTCAAATTTCTCTAAATGATTTCAAACTTTATAATGATGATGGTTAGATTCAAAATCGAATGAGCAAAATTTGACAGTTTGTAGAAACTTGGCCTACTGCCGTGTGCCTTGTCACATCAGTTGAAGATGCTTCTTCTTCTTTACGTAGCGATTTAACTCAAAAGTTATTATTAAGACAAACGATTAAGATTTCTTGAACTCAACATTTATTATACTTCTTCTATATTGGAAAAAAAATATCAAGTCAAAAACAAGAGCTGTCACACACAATAAAAAGAATAATACCACAGACTAAAATAACACTGCCAGTGTGCATGAACAGCCGAACCTATAAACTTACTTTTATCCAACAATTAAGTATGTTGCCTAAATATCTAAACGGTCTAATGCTGAAGGAGAGTTTCTCAAACGGACTTTTTTATCCAGAAAATCACCAGTTTTACTGTCTTAGTTAGCCATATTTTCTATCCGTAAGTATAGAAAATAAACACGACTCAAAAAAACATAAACGCAACAGAGAAAAAGCTTTGCCAAAGTGCCAATCCTATTGCTGAATAATTGAATGACGTCAGCGGGTGGTACACTCGACTAGTTTTTTAAGCGGGCGTACCTGCCCGTGTGAGCGGATATCTTATGTGTTGTGACTTTGGACGAATAACACTGATCTCGTGGCTCCCATACAAATTACAAACGTGCGCGTTCATATTACATGGAGACATTAGTCACCCTTGTAAATACATAAGAAACCCATCTCCCATGAACTCTAATGTCGATATAATTGTGAGTACCTAAGTATAGTACATTCGTGCAGTAAAGTTCAAGTAAAGTAGCGCCGAGGGGCGTCGACGCGTCGCGTGGAACGGTCTCGGATCAGCGCGCCGAAAAATGACGCGTTCCGCTCTCAGCTGGGTTCGAAAGTTCGTTTTCTTGAAATGTTTCTTGAAGTTCAAGATATTCAAACACATACCTACTCATTTTGCTGTTATTGGCCTAGTTATTAATTAACCTAGACAAGCTTAGACAAGTGGTAATCGCTTGCAAAGCAGTTCGTATTACTACAACGACTTTTAACAGGATTGACATAAGTTTATCGATAGTTTATGTCAATCCAATGCATTTTTGACGTTTCCATCATACACTGGTCATCAAAAAAATCGACCCACCCACTTTTTGTTTAATATTTATCGATTGTTTCACAGATAAGCTGTTTCACACGTTTGTTTTTTATTTTGAGGGTCGGATATGATGTTTGACATCTTGTTTGTCGTAAATCTTATTGCACTTGAAGGTACTTAACAATTTTTTATACAGAAATACTGTCGAGTGCTGATTTGGTGGTTTTACGTCGAAACAAATTCGAACCGTTCTTTCAGTCCGAAACAGACTTTTGTAGGGATTTCTTGTTAATAACGTTAAGTTTATTTACCGAGGCTGTAGATTTGATTACTTTACTTAAAAATAATGGACACTACTGAGGCTGAGGCGGCCCAAGTGGTGGCTTTGCTCCAACAAGGCTTAAGTCAACGTGTCGTGGCCAGGAGGTTACAACTGAGCCGTTCTGCAGTGCGGCGAGTTTACCAAAGGTTCCTGGAAACTGGCCAGTATCGAAGAAGATCTGGATCTGGAAGGCATAGGGTGACATCTCAAAGGGATGATCGCTTTATAGTGGTATCAGCTCTACGAAATCGACATCAGTCGGGTGTTGATCTCCAGCGACGCTTACGTGAAGTTCGGGGTGTGGCTATAAGTGATAGTACTGTAAGAAGAAGACTTCGTGAGCAAAATTTAAGACCACACAAGCCTGCAACAGGACCACAATTGACCACAGCTCATCAACAAGCCAGACTTCAATTTGCCCGTAATCACATCAACTGGACTATAGGTCAATGGGAGTCAGTTCTTTTTAGTGATGAGAGTCGAATGACTTTATACGGTTCTGATGGACGCCGTAATGTGATGCGAAGGCCAGGTGAACGTTATACTCAATGTTGCATAAGAGAAACTGTCAGTTATGGTGGGGGCTCTGTAATGTTTTGGGCTGGGATATCTTTGACTGGACGCACGGAGCTGGTTTTCATACGAAGAGGTGCTTTAACTGCCGCACGCTACATCACAGAGATTTTAGAAGACCATGTGGTGCCATATGCCGGCTATATTGGTGAGAACTTTGAATTAATGCATGATAATGCACGACCACACGTAGCGCACATCACCACCGATTACCTTGAAGAGGTCGGCATTCGGGTTATGTCCTGGCCAGCAAGAAGCCCCGATCTTAACCCGATAGAGCATATGTGGGACACCCTAAAACAAAAGGTTAGAGCCCGTAATCCAGCCCCGACAACATTAGGAGACCTGGAAACCGCCATTACGGAAGAATGGGCCCGAATCCCTCAAGAGACTATCAAAATCTTGATAAGGTCGTTAAAACGGCGAATGCAGGCCGTCATTCGAGCAAGAGGAGGGAATACGCAATATTAATTTGAAACAATTGTGTACATAACACTTATGACAAAAAAACTACAGCGTTTTTAAAATTAATCAAAAAATGGTGTAAAATTAAGGATTTTGATTTTTAAATCAAAATTCTTTAAAAAAAAAACATTTTGAAGTTTAAATTGTGATTAAATTGGTGTAAATAAACAAGTTAAATAAAACATTTCAGTACTAGAACATTTTGTTTGGTTTTGCCTAAGAAAAACGTGATGTGCGGTAAAAACGCAGGTGGGTCGATTTTTTTGATGACCAGTGAACAGTAGAACTCGCATGCACAAAACAATTTTAGCAACAATTAATATATTATACTTACCACTAAAGTTATTTAAAACGGGATATTTACCATGTTTTTTTTTTTCATCAGATCTTCACCAAATTTTTATGAGACCAACTTAAAGTTACCACCTTTCAAATAAAAAAAGAACTATCGAAATCGGATCTCATTAGGCGGTGATAAACAGTAGTCACAGTACTTTCTGCCCCTTTTGGTGGAAGTACCCCTCCAATCAAAAACACTGCCGACATTTTTTTTTTTTTAAAAGTCGTAAAACCTTTTTATCTAATTTCATCCAGATCGGTTGAGGAGTAATCGTAGCAATAAACTGACAAACGAAAGCAAATTTTGCCAGACTTGTAGCAGAAACGCTTTGCTCGCTCGGTCAAATATAATGTCACTTTATCTAGGCCCTCTCTCTGGTCACGTGTGGTGTATACTATGCAGTCTGTTCGTAACCCTTCACACGGCTAGCCTTTTTTGCCCAAAAGCGATGTTTTTTTTTAAATGCGGGCTTAGTCGGTCGTTATACTTAATTTTCATTTATTAGTAACCCATCACACCATTCTCAAGAACTGCTACTCCTGTCAGTCAGAATCAACAGTGACAACCTACCAGAAAAGCGTCGAGACAATGAAGCTTCAACTACCTTTTAAATTTACCATAAACTACTGAATCCACACCTTATAAAAACAAAAGAGCCCAGCGATGCTGAAGTGATAGTGGCGTTGTTGCACTGACCTTAAAGGTCACATACACATCAAGTCAATATTATTAACCGTATATCCCCTTGACTTAAATTAAAAGCATGCTACGACTCAGTGGAGCTTCCGTCCACATTAAATGAACTCATTAAGTTGTTTAATCAGTTGTAAAGAGTTTATTATTTTAATGCTGGGACATCCGGTTCTGTGTGGATGCGCTTTATTATAATATGTCTATTGTAATTATAGTGTGTCACTCCTTGCTTGTTTTAGGAAGGATATTTTAATGACTTTAACTTATGGATAGAATCTTGTAGGTAGCTATTTAATTAAAAAAAAAAAAAATAGTATAATCTGCATTATCATAGGAGCAGGATAGGACGAGCTCGGGGCTAAGTAATAACAGCCGCACGGGTCGATCCATCAGGTTAAGCTACGCTTGTTGGAAGGGCTGGTCCGTGGATGGGTGACTATTTTTACATACCGAGACTCCTCCGTGCCTTGGAAAGCACGTCAGGCCGTTGATCGTGGATCTTTGACAGTCGTTACGGGTCGTCAGAAGCCCGAAGATCTGACAACCAGTCTTACCAAGGGGTATCTTATTACCCAGTTACTGGTTTATGGAGGTCAGATAGGCAGTCGCTCCATATAAAATACTGGTATTCAGCTTCATCAACATAGTTGGGAAAAGGCTAGGCAGATTGATTGAATCAGCATTATCATTGAAACAGGGTTTAAACAAATTATTGCGGAAGATTATAAAAAAATAATTTCTTTTACAGACATGATGACAACGAGAGAAACGTCATTCAATATTAGCTAAGGGCGCTAGTGTGAATTACCCTTTGGACGGAATGGATCCCAAAACATTCAAAATTCAAAAGCAATCTCGCAAGAAAAAACTCGCAACAATGTGAACTTTATATGAGATCTTTATCATTTCCTTTTTAGTCCCGGCAAGACAAATAAATATCATAAAACCATTAAAAACAGAATACAATTTAAATGCAAAATTCGAAACAAGTGAACGTTCTAAAATTTCATACGAACAGAATGGAACAGCTAATTTCAAATTGTTTGAAAATCGTAAAATCGGGCGCTTGCCATTTTATAGACAAAAGAAAGCACTAAAATGCGAATTTAACGTTCGCAACACACATCTAATTTAGATAAAGAGTTTGAGATAAACGGTACAAATCACTGTACACAAAAACTACTTTGCATAGGTCTTTTCAGATGCAAATAGCTGTATTAAATTTGCAATTTAGACCCCGACAACGCACTGGATTGTGGTCCAAGGTGCAAGAGTTGTCGAAAATTAGGCTAAATTACTCTTGAGGATTTCAGGTCTGTTTATCAAAAACCAGTCTGCCACAAATAAAAAGTAAGTGTTTGTTTTGAAAAAACAAATCCGTCATTATAATGACACCATAACACATGAAATCTTTTCTCGCTCAGTATTTTCTTATGTATTTTCCTGTTACTTGTTATGCTTAACGTGTGACATAAAAACTTGTAATAATTATTATTAAAATCTTGTAAGCACAATATAATATAAAATGCAATAAAGAATTGAATTGAATTGTCATCATTATGATTAATTTTATCATCCACTCCACCATCTTAAGAAAATCAGTAAAAATCTCGCAGCAAAACACACCTCTCTATCTACCAAGAATTTAAGTTAATAAAGAATTCTCGTTAATCTTCTCTGACTTACACCAGTACATCTGCTGGCAACGCGTCGAGCCGCTAGTACCTTCAGACAATGAAGACATCCCATTGTGATGCTATACGTTTTATGCCTCCCTGGTACTCGTTGACAGGACTGACCGTAAAATTGATCGTGCTTTATCATGGCTCCGTGTTGATTTCTAGACGGAATGGTCTTTAAAACATTTGAGTGGGTCCCAGGCATTGATTGAGCTGGAAGAAACCTGCTTATATTTTGCTGTGGTGCTTTATGTGTCATGCCTCTGTAGTACACGCTGACCTTTGCAGTAAGTACTCCATGTGAGTTTCTTTACAGACATGTGTTTAAAAGCTTGGATTGTTTGGTTGAGGTTAAATGTGATATAAATGTAAATTGGCAGCATGTGGAGACAAAACGTTGTATCTATCTAAACCAATTCTTTAGTCGTTTCTTACACTAGCCTTTTCTGACGTCATCTACTAGAAATTATTGCCTTTCTTAGACAAAACTTAGTCACACCCAAAAACTTTAGAGATCACCTAAATTATATTCCCCTTACATGGTGGAAGTGGAAAACATTTAACAACAAAAATTCTCTCTTCTTCCAAAAGCTCACATTACAGAAGAAAAATAGCAATCCAGTTAGGCATCGGAAATGGAGGAGAAATGTCACCATAAGGATAATCTAAGTAAGATAATTTCCACTCAAGTGGTTCGATGTCTTCGGCCGGAGGTCAGTGAGTAACGCCACGGGGTGCGCAAAC
This sequence comes from Cosmia pyralina, assembly GCA_946251885.1. NCBI lineage: Eukaryota > Metazoa > Arthropoda > Insecta > Lepidoptera > Noctuidae > Cosmia > Cosmia pyralina. Next base: position 24,941,799 of record OX276346.1, read on the forward strand.
TGATGGGGACTTAGCAGGAATCTCTTAATTTATAGCCTCGTTGAGATTTGTGGGACAAATTAGGGGTTGAAGCGGGGAGTTAAGTAACACTATCAATATCGTGTTCTTTGACCTTGACGTACTTGAAAGCTAGAAGGATTTTCTTTGAAGTTTTCGGGATTTTATGGAGTATTTAGATGTTTCTAAATTAGGAGGACTCTAGAATCACAACCTATTGCTGTGCACCGTTAGAAAAAGCCTATCCTGCGCGTCTTCTAGTCAGAATGGTCCTCCGCTTTCAGCAACGAGTCTACCCTTGTTGCTTTAAAAGTTTTATTATTCTAACTAAGGCTTTTGTAATGGTGTCCTAATGCTACCTTTGTCGAATTGTGTCAAAAGAATGACTCAACGCGGCGACGGCTCAATTTGACTACCTAATCTGCCCTTCTTTTCCAAAATTTGAATTTATTGTTCCTGGATCATCATCAAAATCTTTTAAGTTACGTTTCAGTAACTTATTCCATATTGAATGAATGAATGATATGCTGGTGCAGTCAAGACAAATCTTGATGGGATTGGTACCCCATCGAGGTTTGACTTGACTCGATTACTCGAATGGACCCAAAGATTCACACTAGCCCCTGTAGCCTCATGCTATAGAGACATTAGCATATCAAGGAGTAGACCAACCGAAGACGTGCCCTTAGGATATGGAAGAAAAATTAGAGCTGTACCGGATATACATCCTAAAGTAGGCAATGGAATTGTGGAGAGACGGATGACATTTATTTCTATGGATGGGCTTCAACATTCTTGTTTCTCTCCGACTACGTCACTCCCAATTTTCTTTTCACTTGCGCCGTAATACGCTGTTATCTACAGACTCATAGTGGGTGAAATAATCTGATTTGTCCATTTGCCGGTCGCGGGATCGTAACAAACGGTCCTATGTTCGATTAACACGATTGCTTTTTGTACTTATTGCGTTTATACTGATTTAATTGACGGTAAATTTATAATCTTTGGATTTAGGAGCTCTTAGATTTTGTGTCTTTGTTATTCTTCGCAGTTTTTGTTCGCGCAAAAGATGTTAAGGTGCTCGTAAATAAGAGTAAGGATTAAGTTATTTGTCTTAGAGGGGACAATTTTTCTCTTTAGCTTTAATATTTTCAGACGCAGTATTCTCTAATAGAGAAAACTAGCAAAAAATTGCACAGCCAGTTTGCATTATGCTAAGATAGAGTGTTTTTGACCTCGCATGGGTCTTTTCTGGTGATCTCGATTATTTCGTTAATTTTTAATGTTATATTTTTTATTGTTTTTATTTCCTGTGCGTGTCCCAAATAAAATATTTTTCTTTCTTTTTATATCATTAATCAGCCTTTAATGTTCCCACTGCTGGGACACAGGCCTCCTTTCGGTGAGAGAGAGTGGGCTGTAATCAAACACACAGGCCCAGTGCGGATTGGTAGATGTCGCATGTGTTCGAATTTTTGGTTCTAGGATTTTCACGATGTTTTTTTTTTATATAAGTACTTACTTATTATATAATAGAAAAAGAAAATCTAACCTTACAAAATCGTATAAAAGAAAAGATCCATTGTTATTAATAATACAACAGCCTCATTTCAAAAAACATTGAATCATACTTTTTCAGAGAGCTCTTTTTACGCGCCTCTGAGAGCACCCTACAAAAACATTACAAAGATACTTTGACATCTAATTCCTTTGTCTTGTCCTTCAGCATAATAAGGCAGGAGCACACTATACGACTATAAATCCATAGCACGTTATCACGACATCCCCCTGTGTGTCGCAAATCCGGCAGCATTTGTAACCGACCCGCGGATTATCGGTTCGCCCCGGGCAAAAACAAGAACCCGGACGAAGCACCCGTGGACATAAATTCGCGACAATGATTCATGATCGCCGCGTTCGAAAGTTTTTGCACGAGCGATTAATCGCAGCGACTTTTAGGGAAATCGCTGCAGCGCTTAATGTGGGTGCGTATTATTTTAATGACAGCGCTCCGAGCATAAAAGGTGTTTGGAGATAAAAACCGTTTACTGATTTACCGGTTTATCTTTTTAACTTGCAGTAGGTATTATGTTCTTTCATAACAAAATATCGGGCTTCTATTTTGGGGGAGGAGATCGTTGTTTTAATCTTTTGCGAAATTAATAAAAGATATGGAAAGGGCTCTTACAGATCACCAGTTAAACAACTTATCTTGCCCATATGTTCCCAGATAAGAAATAAATCGCCATGACTGTATAGAAAGTGCAAAAGCCGCACAATGCTGCAGCTTGCATTGGTATACTTCCTTATAAAATGGCTGCCAGAGGCTATTTGTTAATTAATATTGCAGTCGTAGCCGTGCCTCGTGACCGCAGTACTAGGTACGCGTGAAAAAACCTGTAAACAGAAAGTGAAAAAAAACGTGTTTTTATAAGGAAATAGTGCATAAAAGGAGAAGGTTTGCATCCGGTATTATTGTTTGGTTTTAATTAGAACTGAGACGTGTCTTGAAAGTACCATTGAATTATTAATTAAGGCGCTATGACCCGACAGAGACCGCGCTTACTAGTTTTCTGACGTTTCAAAAGTGCCCATGTAGGATTATGTGAAATAAAATATCTTGATTTTGATTTTGAATCCATGGGAAACATAAAAAACAGTGTTATAAAGTTCTGAAAAAGCATATATTTTATTTAAGGATCTGAAGTTAATAACACGATTAGATTTACTTTGCTGGATAGAAATAAAAACTTTTTTACAAAAAAATACAACCGACTTCCAAAAACAACACTACAAAGTCAACAATTTCTTTAATTTCGGAAGTCGGTGTCTGGTATTTTCGTTTTTTGCCACCGACTTCCGAAATTAAAGTTATTTTTGACTTTGTAGTGTTGTTTTTGGAAGTAGGTTGTATTTTTTTTGTAAAAAAGTTTTTATTTTTCACTTTTTAGTTGTGGTACCTACCCCACACAAATTCTAATATCACTACCTGTAAAACAAACTAGAACATCATCCATATAAAAGTGGGTGAAAAATACGTATTATTGAAGCTTACTCAGAAACTACCCAAGCAAAGTTAATCAATTTTTTAAGGGACCAACTTTGATGTATACGCTCTCGAATAAAATAAAAAATTTTCAAATCGGACGACGCTGTAAAAAGTTATGTGTGGTGATACATAAATCCTTTTTTTTTCGTCGGTTAAAAAATCCCAAAGTTACCCCCTTTCGTAATGTTTAATCAATCTCATAGCTACAAAACAGATTTTTTATATAAATGAGAAGGTCGTAAGATTATTTAGTACAATTCGCTGAGTTTGTCGTGATAAAATGATTAAAATAATTACTACGAGTATGTTTAGATACGTACCAAATGCGCGAGACAACCACTCGCGAGCCTACTTCAGTTAATAGGGCCATTTTCATTTACATTTTAAACTCTAGGCAGTCAACCTACCATCTTACCGACTGTCCAATACCTACACATCAGCATGAACTATTTTTATGTACTTAACAACCAGACAGCTCATGCTGACATTAGAAGAAGAACTTTAATTCATAGCTAACTGAATTGTTACTTAACAGAGTTCTTCAAATGTTCAGTATTTCATTGCCCACACTAAAATTAATGTCACCACTGACTGAGCAACTTCATTTAGCCGACTGATCAAACCAGTAAACCGACATCAATCTCCCCGCTCTATCATAAAAAAGGTTATAAAAATAAGGCACGCTACACGCTTCGACACTTGTTTATGTCATTCTTGCATTCGTACTCGCGACCGCACTCGCAGACTCGAGCCCATCCATTTGCGGCGACAGATCAATCACGACTCAACATCAAGCTGGGAATAATGATCCTTTCAACACTTCATGTACACTGAGACACATATTTCCAACCTTGGGACTTGAGCTATAAGGTTGGAATTTGATTGTAGTGTTTGAAAGCAAAGTAAAGAGGCAATGTGCGTTGTTCCTTTGAGCTATTTAAGCTCGCGCTAAATGATCGACGCGTCATGTTTCTCTTGGACTGAGAGAAAATATACAAGTCTAAATAAGATCTGTCGTTAGTGAATAATGGGGGAAATATGTCTGTTGTATTCCTTATGGGTCGTTTACATTTTGGTGAGAGCTTTGTATCTACATAGGTATCTATAAAATGTTTGGCATCTTTGGAGGAAAGGTACTTTTATAATATTTCAATACACGCAATCAATACAATCACGTTCGAGCCGTTTGGGGTTGAAACACTAGGGCCATGGGGTCCGAGTGCCCTCTTAGTTTTTCGGGACATCGCCAAGCGGTTGGTCGACTCTACACGTGACCAAAGGGCTGGCCTATTTTGTGGTCAAAGAATTAGCATTGCCATACAACGTGGCAATGCTGCCAGCCTTTTCGGCACTTTTCCTGTCGACAACGATGCGAACGAATTTTTTGATGCCGCATGATTATTTTCCTCCATTTTTATATACTTACACTATCACATAGAGAACTTTATGATTCTCAAAAACACCTTCCTAAATAATATTAGTGTAGGTACTGTTAGATTAAATTCTTTTCTAGTGTGAATCTTTGGGTTCATACGAGTAATAGAGTCTGGTCAATCCACGCTGGAGTCGGTGCATTTCATTCATTCATTCATACTTTTAGTTTAGATTCTTTTAGAGTTTATTTTCAATACGTGTTTTGAATGATTTCAGAACTGAAATAAATTTAAGAAAAATATATTTAAGGTGCGAGAAAGTTTATCTACGATTCAAGCCCGCTTTGTGAAGAATTCTTAAATGGAGTTTATACTCCTGAAAGCTATTGATTCGACAAAATTACTTATTTAAGCAAATTCCTTCCTTATGCTCGGTTTTTGAGGTGCTCAGATAAACCCTCGATAGTAATTTACTCGGCTTTTAAGCTAAATTCTTCCTTAACGAATTGTTCAGAAACAAGATATTGAACCAATAATCACTATCGAATAGATAAACTCCGTTTAAAAACTCAGAAACCGGACACTAATACCTAACGTACGTCATCATCGTCCATCTAGGGTTCCTTGTATTATAAGTACCTAGTATTCTTAACTGTCATATCTTTTTTAAGTAATAAGCATCAGGACATTAGTTTATCTGTGACAAAGCTCATTTATAAGACAGAGGATTTGGTTTGGTGGTTGGAATTGGTTCGAATCCAGAGAGGCGCTTTACTTTGTGTATATTATTTCATCACCACTGCTCTCAAAACGGTGAAGGAAAATATCTTGACGAAACTGGCATGTCCTAGAACCTAAAATTTGAAGACTACATCTACCAATCCGCACTGAGCCCGCGTGGTAGATTAGGCCCACTCCCTCTCACAGAGAGGAGGCCTGTGTCCCAGCAGCGGGAACATTAAAGGCTGTTAATTATGAATCTATCCAGCATATTGTCAATTTGGCCTTTTATAAAGCAGTAGGTAATTAAGAAACCTAAGATCATCAGCAGACGTCAACAACATTTCGCAAAGTTTACGACTCCTCAGAAACAGACTAAACTGATCCGAATTGAACTTTTTCCTTCAAAATATCAACTTTAAAAAAAATAACCCTTCCTCGCGCCTGGCGGTCGTATTTATCCAGCAGTTTGCATAGCATTTATCCGCGCATGGCTGAATAGTCGCCCGAGGCGCCTCAATAAGGCACGCACGCGCCTCGGCCGGCTTTTGTCCTCGCCTCAAGTGCAAATAGCCTGGCGTTCTAATTTCAAAATGCCCGCCCTTGAATAGAGTGAGCTTATTTCAGTTGAGATTGTATTTTTTTTTTAATCTGACATTTTTTGATGTGATGTCTGGTATCGATAAAATTCGCGGTTTTATCTTTAGGCTGAGTGCAAACCGAGACAAAACTGTCTGTGTTTTAAATAATGTCTAGTCCCAATACTGATATCAGATCAAATACCTAGGTACGTTTAAAAAATATCATGATGTAAATTAACTAATTAATAACAACGTGTACACAGGGTATAAAATAATGTTATCACGAAAACCGTTACATGCCCCATTTATTTTTAATTTACTTTAGTCAATCAAAACCTTGAACATTCCGCTTATAATTATTAATCAAACAGGTGATGTTCCAAAGGGAACATTATAATATCGGTATGTTAAATAATTACCTACGTTTCGAATAAATATTAAAACAAACGCCAATCATTAAGAATTAATCAGGGTCCACAAAGGCAGTTGAGTGTTTGATAATTTTGAAAGTGTTTTCATTAATTTCATAATATTATTCCATTTTTAATAAAACAAGAAGAACGGAATCCTATTCCTCTTGTAGCCTAAGAAAAGGTATTCTAAATCTAAAGTGCCCTCTTTACACATAATCCCAAATCTAAAAATAAGTGTTTTTAGTACTTATCTCACCTGATGATTACTTTGTTATTTTTAGTTTTTAATGTGCGTTTTATTTGTGCAAAATAAACGATTTTTCTTTCTTTTCTTTTTTTTTTTCTTTCAGTTGTAGAAAACAAATATAGAATAAGAATAGAATACTCTTTATTATGCACACCATTCAAATGACAGATATCAATGGCTAACTAACTATCTTAGTTATGGCCGATCCCTAGTAGTGCTACCAATCAGCGCCACCGTTGAGGAAAAAATCATAAGTCTGGAGATATCGAACATTTTGAAATTTCCTATGCTCACATTTTTAGTCGGATGAAGTAGGTCAGGTTAGGTCAAAAAAATCAACACAAACCTTCTAGGTTCGAAGCCTTAGCAGTTAACGCCAAAAATGGCCGTTTTAGGCCTTAAGTGCTGAGGCTTCGAACTTCAAAATGTTCCATATCTCCAGACTTATGATTTTTTTCTCAATGGTGGCGCTCACTGCTCGCCTTAAGACTCTTGTATCTTTACCAATAATGAAGCGAAGACCTCATAGCTTTGCTTAGTAGACACTCCTTTATGGAAGTAGCTATCACAGGTTAAATTCGCTTACGAATATATTTATATGCCCAGTTTGGCAATAAAAAATGCTACCATTGCCATTGGTAATCAAAACGATTCGTTTTTGTTTATTAGGAACCAAGCATCCAAACGTTTCGAACGGCACCATTTTTGCATCAACCCTAAAATGCCTATGAAGCCATTTGTGGCATTTTCTGATAAAACTACAAAACCACGGGAAGTATTCTCTCTTTTACGCTACATTATATTATAAACGTAAAAGCTTCAGTTTTATTAGCTCCTATAAAACGCAAAACCGCAAAATGTCCTATCCTGAATCAAACGTGGTGCAAAAATCTCAAACATTTGACGTTACCTACATGAGAGAGAGGTAATTTTCTCATTATATCCACATCGGTTGTTTAAACCCTCTGTCGCTATGAGAATAGTGACACAAGGTATTTTTCGTCTGCCGCAATGAAGGGTTAGTAGTCGCCAGAGTAGCTCACGAAATTCAAATTTTCATACGTTTTTTGCTATTTGCAGGTTATATGTTGATCTGAATATTATTCGCGACCGTAACTAAATCTTTATTTATCTACATTTAAAAATAAAAAAAGAAGTCCTGACTGACTGACTCATCAACGTCCAGCCCTTGGACCTAGAAAGCTGAAATTTTGCACAGAGGTTCCCTTTATAATATAGACAAGGAATAAGAAAGGAATTCCCGATAGTACGTTCCCGTGGGATATTTTTCGACATTCACGCGGGCGAAGCCGCTGGCAAAAACTAATAGAATTATAATCATTAAAATTATCAATTCGGTCGCGAATCATACTTTAATCAACATACACCCAGACACTAAGTTGCGAATTGTAAAAATCGTAAGAAAATTTGAATTTTATTATAATTACAACAATTTCAAACAAATCGGTTACGATCTGAACTAAGATTACGCAATAAAAAGTATTTTATTTCTCTTTCTAAAAAAATTGAGAAGCTTATTTTGTGACCTGAGTGGTTTGCCAGATACCAAAGACTATCAATATTTTCTAATAATGCATTTTCTTAATTGTTTCAGGTACGAACGAGTAGTTCTCCACTGTGATAAGTTAGCAAAATGGTGAGATCGTTAAACTACGCTACAAACTAACTGACAGTAAACTTGGAAAACCATTGAGCAGACTGATAAGTGAGACTACCAGGTTCATGTTTGTGAACTGAAGACATGGATGAAATATATGAAATTGGAGGTATTTACAAAGTAATAACAGCCGCACGGGTCGATCCATCAGGTTAAGCTACTCTTGCCGGGGTTGTCCATGGATGGGTGACCATCTTTACATACCGAGACTCCTCCGTGCCTCGGAAAGCACGTTAAGCCGTTGGTCCCGGCTGTCATTCGTGGATCTTTGACAGTCGTTACGGGTCCTCAGAAGCCCGAAAGTCTGACAACTAGTCTTACTAAGGGGTATCGTATTACCCAGTTACTGTCGCTCCACATAAAATACTGGTATTCAGCTGCATCCGGTTAGACTGGAAGCCGACCCCAACATAGTTGGGAAAAGGCTAGGCAGATTGATTGGAGGTATTTACAAAGTGTTGACTATCTTTTTACTTATTTGTGTAATTTTTTGTTGGTAATTCCAATAGATGCAAGTAAAAAAGTAGGTACTCACTAGCTTTTGCCCGCGGCTTCGCCCGCGTGGTGGAAAATATCCCACAAGAATGTATAACCGGGAAATCCTTATTTATTTATTTTATTTATTTATTTTATTTATTTATTTAACCATTTATGTACACACAAATAAACAGACAAACAGAAAGGAACAGAAAAATACGTACAATACGTACGGATCCTTCCGTAATCCTTGTCTAAATTATAAAGGGGACCTCAGTGTTAAACAGCTTTCTAGGTTCAAGGGTTTGGGCTGGGTATTGATGAGTCAGTCAGTCAGACAGTCAGTCAGGACTTCTCTTTTTATTATTTCTACTCGCTGTTGAAAAGTATTACTTCGGTCTTAAACCATGGCCCGACTTTTCATTATAGCGACCCGCCTCGCCCCTTCCTCGCAAGGTTTTTACGACTTAACAAAACATCTAAATATATATGAACCGAGATATAAATGAATGTAGTATACACATAAACCTTCTTAAATAAATTCTCTATATGATGGTGACAAAAATTGATGTTCAAAATCCGTTTCGCAGTTTAGAAGAACAGCGCGGTCACATGAAAGCGACTTTATAGAAGAGTGTCCATGGAGTTTCATGACCGTTTTACTCCATAAGAACCTTCTACGCTTTGGAATAGGCTTCATCTTTCTGACTGACCGACTTCTTGACTCTTCAAAAGTGCCTGTAAATAGTTTAATTAAAAAAAACGCTATGAATTTGAGTATGTAAATATTTAGAGTGACAGAACAGGACATGACTTACTTCGACAAAGAAATCAATTTTTAGACGGACACGGCTGAAGAACGAGATAAGATCAAGAAGGCTGGTAGCGAGATTTACAAGAAACCTGAAACGGACAGTAGCGAGACCTCATACGAAGACTATGTAACAGCACAGCATAGCAGTGACATAAAAAATACAACCGACTTCCAAAACAACACTACAAAGTGATAAATAACTTTAATTTCGGAAGTCGGTCTCTAGTTAAATGTATTTTCGTTTTTTGCCACCGACTTCCGAAATTAAAGTTATTTTTCACTTTGTAGTGTTGTTTTTTGGAAGTCGGTTGTATTTTTTTGTAAAAAAGTTTTTATTTTTCACTTTTTAGTTGTGTACCTACCCCACACAAATTCTAATACCACTACCTGCAAAACAAACTAGAACATCGTCCATATAAAAGTGGGGAAAAAATACGTATTATTGAAGCTAACTCAAAAACTACCGAAACAAAGTTAATCAATTTTATATGGGACCAACTGTGATGTATACCCTCTCGAATAAAACAAAAAAAATCCAAATCGGTCCAGCCATCTTCGAGTAATCGGAGAAACCTCCTCCTTTTTGAAGTTGGTTAAAAAGAGACGAGAATACAGTTTAACCCCGCCAAAAGGTTCACCGGTGAAGCTAGACTTGATAGAACCTGGCAGCGACGTCGTTAAAAGAGCCCATCCATATAATACACCCGTCTCTCCACAATTTAATTGCTTACTATAAGGTGCATAATCGGCAGGCTCTATGTATAATCCTTATCTATATCCTAAGAGCAGGTCTTCCCCACCATGCCGCCGGGGTCGCGGGTAGTTCGAAAGAGATACCGTGGCCCTGGCACGGGCAACTGAAGGATCATGGGTGGGTTTTAGGCAGTAAAAGTCTGACACGCCCTCCCGCTCTGCCCAGAGCGGGAGAAGCCATTTGATGATTTCCCATCCACAAAAAAAAAAAAAAAAAAGTCTTCCCCACCATTATCGCACCCCCGGTCTACTCCTCGCTAAGCTATGGTCTCTGTTGCACCATGTAACATGAGGCAACACGGGCTAGTGTGGATCTTTGGGTTCATTCGAGTAATCGAGTCTGGTCAAACCACGCTGGTCGGTGCATATCATTCATTCATTCGCATAAAATTACATAAAATCTTATCTGAAATCTAGTCAGAAATTCGCTGCAACTGAACATTGTCGTGATTACAAGATAATTTATTTATGAAAAAATAACTTTTGACATGAAACTTGTACGATTAAAACCTCCTGTCACCTATAAAGCGTTCAACTTTAATCTATTCGTCTTTATTCATTACATAAACCGTACATAAATCTTGCATTCCCACGAGTTAAACTGTATCAAATTACTGGGGAAGGGAGCATCCTAGTCAAAGTATGTTCACCCCTCATATTAAATACCACGCTTTCTCTGCAGCTCATACTGCAAACATCAATCCAATTTGAACCTTATGATGTAGGTGTACGGTTTTTGGGGTCTTTCAGGGTTGGTAAACATAATTTGGTAGTTATAAAAATCAGTTTCAAGAGTGTTTGGAATGACGTGCTGTTGCATTGCGGGGGAGGTCACGTTTCGCCCCCGAGGGTCAGAATTAAACGGGTCAGTGGACAGGTAAATATAATGGAGTAAACAAATTCAACTCGCTTTGATGCACCATTGATATTTATATTATTTTTAGGGGAAGTTTAGAAGGGGATTTAAACATTTTATTTGATTTGGGGCGATTGACAATAATAATTTTATGTGTGGGTAATTTCTGTTTTAATTTTGTGTGTTTCAAGTGTGAATAATGCAATTTCACACATATAAACATACATAAACTCACGCCTTCTTCCCATGGGGGTAGGCAGAAACTACAAAACACCACGTGCTACGATCCTCACATACTCCTTTTGCCTCGTTTACGTTCATACATCTGATCACACACGCACGCCGGTTGCGAGTACTACGCACCTGACCTTTCTGAAGAACATCACCAATAAGGTCAATAAATGTCTTCCTAGGCAACCCCTCCGGCGTTTCCACTCACACCTGCCTATAAATACCTTTTGTTAGTCGCCTTCATTCATCCTCTCAACATGACCAAACCATCGAATCATACTCTTTCCAATTTTTGTCACTACATCTTCTTTACACATTTACAGATTTGCCTTCATAATGCAGTTTTTATCTCAGTGAATGGATGAAACCATACAAACTTAGACTCATATTATGTATTTTATTTTATTTAAAAAGGAACAACTAACAGCTACAATATAAAACATATAAAAAGAAATACACAAAACATATAGACAATATTGCAGCCCACAACGCTGTTCACAGATTAACTACAGGATACAAACAATGAGAATAATCGAATAATGTAATGACAAGTTACTTAAATTCTGTATATATATTCCTACTAGCTGCGCCCCGCGGCTTCACCCGCGTAGACCGGGATAAAAAGTAGCCTATATGTTAATTCAGGGTATAAACTGTGTACTTACCAAATTTCATTCAAATCGGTTCAGCCGTTTGAGCGTGAAGAAGTAACAAACATACAAACACACACACACACTCACAAACTTTCGCCTCAGTTTATTAATACCTAGAATAATACAGTTCAAAGAGATATCAGTGATGATATTAGTTCAGATTCCTCGAATACTGCTGCAACGTGACGTATTGAAGACCCACACATATTCTCGGTAACGTAGTAACAAGTCGATAGCTCGGCTACGTACTGCAATATCCGACTACAAACTGAACTGGTTTACTACAAAGCAGATTTCCATTTATTAATTCAACACTTCCTACAGCTCAAATAAGAGCTAGAGTAAGTAGGTATACGTATAACTTAGTCACTTTGTAGTAAAACTGAAAATCATTCTAAAAGAGTTTACATAAAATTCAACCAGAGATTGTAGTTTGAAATCGAGTGTTGACACTGTTAACACACTTTATCCTTTTTGGTCTGACAGTTTGGTCTATTGTTCAATATTAATTTTAATGGGCCAAACAATCGACTAAAACAAATGACAGTCACACAATAAAATTGTTGGTCCTTATGTCCACGCGGGACCATATTAGGACCAAATCTTCGTTTCACATCACTATTTGACCACAAAAGACCGCAATAACGTCACATTTAACAAAAACACTTTGTACTGCATTTCACTGGTTATTGTTAAAGCCAATTAGGCTGGCGATACACGGACCAGCAGCTTTGTGACGTCAGTTACCTGCCAACTTCTCGGGGCACAAATGGAATACTAATATAAAGTTTGTTGTTCACTATCGTCAAATTAGTTTGGTTTGTCGAATGCTGATACTATAATGGTTATATGTTTGGTGTTTTCGCATCTATTGTGTACTTCTCAAGGAACCAATACCTAGGTAGTAATGATTATGCGATTTCAACTGAACAGTAACCAACAACATCAATTTTGTGACCACAATGTGATCTGAACCAAAGGAGGAGCTCGTGGCTAAGTAATAACAGCCGCACAGGTCGATCGATCAGGTTAAGCTACGCTTGCCGGGGTTGTTCCGCGGATGGGTGACCATCTTTACATACCGAGACTCAATACTTAATACTCAATACCTTTATTTGCATTCCACAATGTGTATTTAGGTGGTAACTTAACATTATTTGCTAACATTGTGGACCCTGTCGGGCACAGCAACATAGTAGGAGAGAGGAATACCTACTTTTTATATAAGTAAGTAGTGTAAGTAGTGCGTGTAGTAGTAGTGTTTTTGTATAGAAAGAAAGAAAGAAAGAAAAATCGTTTATTTTGCACAAATAAAACGCACATTAGAAACTAAAAAATAACAAAATACACACATTATGCAAAGTAAGCAAAAGCCTCGTATCCAAGTTGTCTTCGATCTCAGACCAAAGACAACAATTCAAAACAGTAATTCTACAATACTACGTAGACTATGAACTCTATATTGCCTCTGGTCTGTGTTGTGACACTAGGAAATGTATAAGTATACTCCTCCGTGCCTCGGAAAGCACGTTAAGCTGTTGGTCCCGGCTGTCATTCGTAGATCTTTGACAGTCGCTACGGGTTGTCAGAAGCCCGAAAATCTGACAATCAGACTTACCAAGGGGTATCGTATTACCCAGTAATTGGGTTGTGGAGGTCAGATAGGCAGTCGCTCCATATAAAATACTGGTATTCAGCTGCATCCGGTTAGACTGGAAGCCGACCCCAACATAGTTGGGCAAAGGCTAGGCAGATTAAATATGATCTAAACCAATGGGTATAACGTCAATTGTTTTAAAGTCATCAATTTATATTATTGATGATTTTCTACAAACATTAAAATTACCCAATTATTCTTACCTCTTCTAACACACCCTCAAAGATAAACTCCCCAATATTTTTGTTGAACACCCAGAAGCGTTGAAACATTAGAAATTCAAATCAATATTAAACCCTATTCAATTAACTTAAGGCACATCTAAAGAACGTTTTTACATAGAAAAGGAGTATAAAGGATTGCAAATGAGGCTCTTCCCCCAAAGGCCTCTTTAATTATAAGGGAGATTGTTTGTCCGAATTCCAAGGGCTACCTCCGTGCTCTAATTACTCGGCAAAATCTCCGTTTAAACTGTGCAATTAGACTTTTTTCTCGAGACTATTACAGTGAGTTGTTGAAGCCCTGATTTCGGGTTTTAGATTTCCTTCTGCTCGTCCTTACGTTGGATTTATATTGTTTGGATGTCTTAGGATATTGCGAATTGCTTTCTTTTTGTGAAATATTTCTGGTACTAATGGTATTTTACTCTATTTAGCCGTCTAAGCTAGCATGGTATGAAAAGCAGAATAATAGGCTGATATTATTATTATTACGCTACGACAGTTATAGTACTTAAAAATACAAGGGGGCTTATTAATACTTCACGTTATTATCAAGAATCAGTTTCTTTAATTATCTGCAAATAATGTTGTGTAATTTTTTAGTACTTGGATTTATGTATCGACGGCAGGAAAGTACCCACAAAGAGGCAACTGCACTTTTTACGAAATTCACCTTTTTACATAACATAGGGTATTATTTTCTGTTTTTTTTTTTTAATTTTTAATATGTCACGTATACTAAGACAACTACACCTATTTTTCACAAAGTGACGAAGTAGGCACGGACATTTGATATACCGTTAGTCGGACAATGTTGTAAACAGTTTTCTTGTCGGTGTTTTAAACTTGCGTTGTTTAGTGTAACAACAATATTGTCACGTCTGCGTTACAAATAATAGTTAAATAATTAAAATTATTGCATACCTTTAAACACAACACCACACATACACCACCTTACCTTTTTTTGCAATCAACAATGTAAAATACAAAAGAATAGTAATAACTGTATTAATATTTAAAATTAAATAAGCTTAAGCAATTAGGAAGTCGACGAAGTAACGTATTTTGAAAAAAAAAGCGGCCAAGTGCGAGTCTGACTCGCCCATGAAGGGTTCCGTAGCAGCAAGTAACATAATATAAAAGTTCTTGTAGTTCGTTGTATCTTTGATCGATGTTTTAATAATCGAGTTGATTGAATGAAAGGTAAATTGCGGTTTACGATTTATGACGTATTAAAAAAAACTACTTACTAGATCTCGTTCAAACCAATTTTCGGTGGAAGTTTTTTTAGTTTTATCATTCTCTTATTTTAGAAGTTACAGGGGGGGACGGGGGGGGGAACACAGACACATTTTACCACTGGGAGTGTCTCTCGCACAAACTATTCAGTTTAGAAAAAAATGATATTAGAAACCTCAATATCATTTTTGAAGACCTATCCATAAATACCCCACAAGTATAGGTTTGATGAAAAAAAAAATTGAGTTTCAGTTCTAAGTATGGGGGAACCCCCAAAATTAACTGTTATTTTTTTCTATATTTAGCCGTTTAAATTTTTGTGCCGTCTTTATCCTACACAGAAATAATTCTATAAAATTAATTATTTTCTTTGCTGCTACACACTTCCTTGCGGTGTTTCATAAAGAAATTTGATTTTAACATTCCGGTTCCAAGGACCAGAAAGGTCGAAATGTTTTCTAGGTCTCACAATTAAGGCTTTATTATAAAATATAAAGGATCTGCTTACCTATGTGAACGTCCGTAAAATTTCGTTTAAGATAAAATAATTTGGGAGGAACTCGTGGCTAAGTAATAACAGCCGCACGGGTCGATCTATCAAGTTAAGTTACGCTTACCGGGGTCGGTCCGTGGATGGGTGACCATCTTTATAAACCGAGACTCCTCCGTGCCTCGGAAAGCACGTTAATCCGTTGGTCCCAGCTGTCATTCGTGGATCTTTCACAGTCGTTACGGGTCGTCAGAAGCCCGAAAGTCTGACAACCAGTCTTACCAAGGGGTATCGTATTACCCAGTTAATGGGTTGTGGAGGTCAGATAGGCAGTCGCTCAATGTAAAATACTGGTATTGAGCTGCATCCGGTTAGACTGGAAGCCGACCCCAACATAGTTGGAAAAAGGCTAGGCAGATTGATTCATAAAATACCTAATTTGGGACTGATTTAGATTTATACACTTTTCAAATCTGTATTTTAGGTTAGCAAGTTTACCGACTAGACATTGATCAGACGGCCTGAACTGGCAGCCATCGCGAAACCGTTTCGTATTTCTACAATAACTTTCAACATGATTGACATATTAAGCTTTTTGGTAGCGTATGTCAGTCCTATACCTGCATTCTTGACTTTCTCATATTTTTGTTATCGCTGGTATATCATTTCGTCTAGGCTCTCAGGAGCGAGTCGGACTCGCACACCGAGGGTTCCGCTTCGATTTCTGAAAAAGTGTGCTATAGACATCGTTTTATTTTTCCTATAATCTTTAAACAAACTTCTATCGTATAGAATTATTTCAGATTTTTCTATATGCAAACTTCGAAGATAAGGGGGGAATGGTATTTTTTTTTACATTTTTCATCAAAAGTCGAAAACCATGCGGTATAAAAAAAAATGTTTGAGCATGTGCAAACAGCGCTCTTTCATTATGATACCCCCATGCCCTCATGCCCCACTTTGAATTTTTAACATCGTTTCAGTTCATGTTGCAAAAAAACAAAAATACATTTCTTTCTTATTTGCAAAATAGTTGGGCAAACGTAATCTAAAACTGTTCCAAAGTTCAAGTTGATAGCATTGTATTGTTCTTGACTTATCCAGCTGTGACAGACGGATAGACAGACTGAGTCGCACCATAAGGGTTCCTTTTTTACCATTTTGGTATGGAACCCCAGAAAGGACTTTGGCCTCAGGACCTTGATTTCACTAATTTACAATCGTTTCAGGTGTCTCTCAGGTGATAATTTTATATGACAAATCTGTGTGGCAAAAAACAATTTATTTTAACATATTAATTATCCATGAATATTTACAAAATTTAAAATCTAACAATCTTAAAAACAAAAAATATGTACAAGTAAATAAAAAAGGAGGGGAAACGATGGCATTGAACATATAAAACACTTAAACTTACCTAAAAAACATAAAAATAAACTATATACACGCACTCGCACAAAAACTAAATAAACTAAAAATACTATTTTTACTAATAACAAAATGTCACTTATGAAACTGTCCACAAACTGTCATTTTGTTGACGACTGCGGCGCAGTCGCGTTCGGGGCCCGGGGCGCCGCGCAAGCAGGGCGCAGCCTTCGCAACCGTTGCCTTGGATTGTAGTTGAAAAAATTGAAATCCCAAAAAAATTTTTTTTGAAGCGATAAATTTACCAATTAACACTTTTCGGACTTTTTCCTATACTTGTACTGTGAGACCTTGCTTCTTGCCAAATTTCATGATTCTAGGTCAACGGGAAGTATGGGTTTGATTAGGGTTTGGGTTTGGTAGTATGGGTTTTGATTTATTTGCGAGTATCAAAATATGTCGCATAAATGGCCGTTTTATTTATTATTTTTATTTATTCGCATCTCATATTATTTGAATAAAATTAAATAATCTTGAAAATGACATCTCATTTTTTAACATTCAAAATGGCAAAATGTGTGTGTGGGCCTAGATATTGGCTCGTTGCTTAGATTTGCGGCGGTAATACTAGTTAATCATGACATCATAAGCTGCTTTTATAGCCACAATATAATTCACTAAAAAGAATAAAGCACTATTATTTACATGACAGGACACTTAACAATCTGAACAAAATCAAAAGTTGTTTCGAGTTTCTCTGCTCCATTTCTCTTCTATACAACAAAAATATATTCATAGTGTCTGTATCCCAAAAAATTCTTCCTAAGCCTACGAAGTTTTAAGTATCTCACAATAAAACTACAACTTTTTTTTCTAACTAAATATTCAATACAAAAGAAACGTCAACTGATTTTGTAAGTTGGGCAATTTCTAAGTCCTCGAGGACAAATGCTGAGCAAATGTGGAGCACTTAGGAAACTTTGATTTTAGTACCAAGAAAAACATTCCAACTTGAACGTATTGGACGTCCGGAAACAAGGTCCCCGTGATAAAAGTTTCAGAATTGGCTGAGATAGTTCCTTATAAATAAGTGCTGGATAAATAAGTAATCGGTGTGGGAACTGTACTATAATATTGACAGTATATTGGGCTCAGAAGTTGCTATTTCCGTATTGGTTATAAGTTTTTTGATTGAGAGGTCGATGTCGATCTTATTACCAGACTACGGCAAAGCCAAAAGGAAGGGTTAAGATTTTAGCAGTCTATGTATGCATGTAAGTATGTATTTACGTGTGTTCCACCGTAGAGCCTAAATTACTGAACCGATTTTAATGAATGAGGTATCAATAGATTCGTTATAATAGTCCGGGTGACATAGGTTAAAATTCTCTTAAATTGAATATGGTGGACTTTACACGTAAATTTCTGAACACGAAAAAAATTAAATTGAGATAATAATGACATGTTTGGTGTCAAAAGAAAGGTCTTGACGAGCACATTACAATATGTATGTCATATTGTTTAAGTAAATAAGTATGTTTAAATTGTTAAAAATAAGTGAAAGTGGAGGTAAATAATATTAAGAATTAAAACAATAATTAGGTAGGTACGTAAATAACAACCTAAATACCTAATCTATGTATATAAATAAAAAGAGAAGTCCTGACTGACTGACTCATCAACGCCCAGCCCAAAACATTGGACCTAGAATGCTGACATTTTGCACAGAGGTTCCCTTTATAATGTAGACAAGGAATAAGGTAGGATTTTTGTTCCCGTGGGATATTTTCCGCCATCCACGCGGGCAAAGCCGTGCGGGAAGTGCTAGTTATTTAATAAAAATAACATAATTAAACTTTAACTATTTATGGACAAACTAAATTATGCCAGAGACTGGCGGCATTGCCACGTTGTATGGCAATGCTTAGCCTCTTGCCAAGGTAAAAGCCAGCCCTTGGGTCACGGGAAGTGTCAACCAGCCGCTTCGAGATTTCCTTAAAGAGACCATGACCATTATTAAGAAAGTACCTTTATGTTTCCAGGCAGGAAATTGACTCAGGGCAATTTGACAATGAAATCAATCACCATTTACAAAAGCAATTGTTGTAATCAAAACCATAACAATACGTTTCCATAAAGTTTATGTAATTATCTGTAGCACTACTACAGTTAATTCTATGAAATATCATGCATACAGGTAAAAAACAAAGTTATTAATTGCTAAAATGACTGAAACATCCCATAAAAATCTTTCATTGTTTTGAAATTACTTTCAAAAACCTATTTTACCGGAAAAACGGGTTTTTCGACGAAAATCGCCCGCGTGGTACTAGGCGGTCATCGTAGCCAGGAGGTATCGTAGCGAGATGCAGTAGATAATACGGTATGAAACTGAACTTCAGTAGCGCGTCGACCGCCGACGGTGACGCACGTCCTGCGTTGCGTTCGAACCGCTGTTGTCGTGTTTATTTCGTGTGTTGTGTAGTGTCAGGGATTATTTTTTTAATGATAGTGAGTTTTTAAATGTTTTCTGAAAGGTTTGTAAATGATTCATGATTTATAAAAAATAATTACTTAGATGTCACAAAAAAAAAAAACAAACACATGAAAAAAACATTGTAATTTTATATACGTACTCAAATATTCACCTAAAGTATTTAAACGTAGATACTGAAGTTAAAATTAGACTACACTTCTCATTTTTTCCTTGAGGGGTGAGCAGATTGATCAGTATCGATACTAGGAACTCAAACCCACATGTAGCAGTCGCATTTCCAGAATCATAGGTTGGTGGTCAATTCATCCTACACTCAGTTCCATTCCAGCTCCATTCTCGAAACATCGCATTCCAATACGATTTATATGATTTATGTACATAGTAGTTACATATACTTACAATCTATCAAGTGAATGGTCGCGTTGATCCTTTTGAGTGCACTTTATCTAAGAGCGTGTGAATCGAGCCTAATTGTCCTTATACTATGACAAGTTACTAGGCTCTCATAAAACTTATGAAATGTATGACTGTATAGCTCTTGGGAACATATTAATAAGATGCATTAATGAATATTGTAAGTGAGATTTATGCCGATGACTTCCTGACTTGGGAAACGGCTGGTTTCTGTATTGAACAGGTCTATGAATCAAAACTAATGGTCTTCATAATCTATGCAATAAATCCTGCTGTATTTGATATATTGTGTAGTAGCGTAAGGTCAATGTCTGCCTGTTTCAGGCCTTTGAAAGAGCATTCAAATAAAATTAGTTACCAATTCAGTTTACTATGGGAAATATCTTTCCTGATAAGTAGGTTTTGGTTACATAGTGGTTTCCACGTGGTATAATCTATTTATTATATTTTATTTATTTTGCAAGTTTTTTTTTTATATGTTCATCGATTTTTTTTTTTTTTTAGTAAATAAATATAAACGGGTCTTTTTCTAGTGCCAAGACAATAAATTACTAGGTTGACAGAAATACTAGCAACTGCATTCACATTATTCGTAAGGCCATTCCTTGCGGCTGGCTATTTATGAGCAAAAGAGTGATGATAATTTAATGTTCTTTTCCTGATGACAGTATCACCGACATTTATGGGTAGTGATGGGGTAATTCCTTTGAACTTGTAATTAATAATTATGTGTACTAAGGAGGTAATAAATAAGATGTAGTAAAACCTATCATATTTGTATTATATTTTAAGAAGCCTTTGAAGAATCATCTATTTATATTTATATTGAAATAAATTATCCTCCAAATCCTAAATTAGGCCAAACGAAGCTCAACATACCTTTTAGCTTTTAATCAAACTAAAACTCTTTTCAACACTAAATAAAACAAACATGTAAAACGGAACGCGGATCAATCATTCGAATGAATTCCCTCATAACGTTTAAACGTTGCGTTCCGTTTTACGCAGAGTAATTCCTTATTTTTATTTGAAGGGAACAATTATTGTAAGTGCTAGTTGTAGGAAACTGTTGAGTCTATAAAAACGAGTATAATGTTGAATGAAATACGGTATGGGGGTTCTTTTTGTTAGTACAACATATGGGATGGATGCTTCTTGAATCACTTACAGTTATGTGCGAAAAGTCTTGGGTTTTCCATTTTTTCCGATACGTTTTTTTGTTTCTGAAAAACAAAACTAGTTTTTCTGTCACTAATTTAGGGGTAAATTGATAAAAAGTCTAAATACCCTACCAGCATTATATATCTATGAAACTAATGTATTTGTAAAAACACACATCTCGCAATACAAATTAGCTTACAAAAATTACTATAGAAAATTACGCGACAAAAATAAACTAGAGCTCGAAATATCACATGGTAGAACAGCCTTAATGAACAAAAGTACTTTTTGTATGGCCTCAAAAATATACAACAAGCTGCCTGAGACACTAAAATCACAAAATCTGGACAAATTCAAAAAAGTATTAGTAAAAATTTTAATCAATAAATGTAACTACTCGTTAAAGGACTACTTGGATGACAATCCTGTAATTCCTCCTTCAGATTACCTGTTTTGATATTTTAAGTTTTCCTAATTCACATAATTATATGGTTTTGCTGTTGACATACTGGAAATATTTAATTTATTTAGACTTTGACATCACTGTCTTTATTTAAAATTATGATAAAATTTTATTAATTGGATTGGAAATTCATATTACTAATGATATTTGTACGCCTTTTTTTTTTGTGGATGGGAAATCATCAAATGACTTCTCCCGCTGCGGGCAGAGCGGGAGGGCGTGTCAGACTTTTACTGACTAAAACCCACCCGTGTTCCTTCAGTTGCCCGTGCCAGGGCCACGGTATCTCTTTCGACCTACCCGCGACCCCGGCGGCATATTTGTATGCCTAACGGCAAAACATAGAGAACCTATATGTAAAATTTATAGCATCTCGCACACTGTGTAACCTACTATCTTTAAAAAAAAAAACCAGTTAGCACTTTCATTTATTACAGTGAAAAGGAACGTTTAGGTAGTAAATTTATGATTTTGTAATAAGAGCTCTTTCCAATTGATTTGTACAATGTTATGACCGCCTAGTACAGGCTACCAAATTTTCTTTCAACAATCTCCATTTTCCGAGATATTTTGTCGATTATAAAATTAATTTTTAATCCCGAAGGATTTTCACATTTCACTTCATCATCTGCCTAGCCTTTTCCCATCTATGTTGGGGTCGGCTTCCAGTCTAATTGGACACAGCTGAAAACAAATATTTTACATGGAGCGACTGCCTTTTTTTTTTTTTTTTGACGCTGAGAAATGCTTTATGCATCCCCCTCGTGGGGGACGAGACGGGGTATGTGGGACTCCTGTCGGAATGACAGTATACCCACTAAAACTCAGCAGTGTTCCCACATCGCCGTGGTGGGAGGGCCATGGGAAACCGGCTCAGCCTTTACGTCCACAACCCTCCCGGCGCATGCCCGCCTAGCTGGCGGGCCCCGCATGCCCCCCCGGATGGGAGGCTACGGGAATGACCGGGAACACCTGGCCATTCCCGTCCGACACTGGTGGGGGCCTGTGCAATACAGGCAAGGATGCCCCCACACCCGTTGCCTGCTGGCCCCCACCTGGGAGGAGTCGTCTGCTTCGACCCCTCCTCCGCCTTCGGAGCGGCGCCGCGTGAGGGTCGTCCTCCCGCGCGCGCTCCGCCGCCATTTCGGCCGCAGAGGATAGGGAGAGCGGCCGACGTCATACCGACACTCCTCTTCCCCTGCGGCCCCACCGCGTCCGCCATCAAACGGTGGCGGCCCCGTCAAGGCCGCGGAAGGTAGGGAGAGCGGCGCACCGCAATACCGGCACTCCTCTCCCGCCGCGGCCTCCAATCCTCAGCCGCGATGCCTCCCATAAGACACCGCGGCCCGCCTCAGTTGCGGTGTCGCCCATACGGCCACCGCAACCTACCCGCTGGCCGCTACGTCGTCGGCTTATCGGCAAAAGCCCTGACGAGCGGCCCCCGCTCAGGTTCCTCTTCGCTTCACCGTGGGTGACCAAGCCACGGCTACTGAGCCCCCCCGCCTCGACAATGCGGGAACCCTTCGGGGGGGGGGATGGAGCGACTGCCTATCTGAACTCCACAACCCAGTTACTGGGTAATACGATACGTTGATAAAACTGGTTGTCAGACTTTCAGGCTTCTGACAATCCGTAACGACTGTAACGGCAGCCGGGATCAACGGCTTAACGTGCTTTCCGAGGCACGACCACCCATCCACGGACCAACCGTGGCAAGCGTAGCTTAACCTGATCGATCGAACCGTGTGGCTGTTATTACTTAGCCACAAGCCCTTCTGTCCCTTTCACTTATGTTTTCTTAATAACGAACGAACGTAAATTTCTAACTTATCATAACATCACGGCTGTATTTTCAGAAAGGTTAGGTAGAGCACCTCTACCTAACCTTTCTGAAAATACAGCCGTGTACAGTTTGGGCTGGGTGTTGATGAGTCAATCAGTCAGTCAGTCAGGACTTCTTTTTTTATTTATATAGAGTTCTGATCACCTGAGTAAAAATTTATATATGTCGGAACGTCAGGATTTACTCAGTTAGATTTAGACAGACATGTGGGCAGAAGATGGGTTTCGTGCAATGAAAACACACTGGGTGCGATACACGGTGTTTAAAATCACAATCTAACACAATCACTAAGCACAACGAATCGAATACTAGTTCTGTGGCTTAGTAACCCCGATGTTGCTCCGATGCGATCCGACACTAGACTGTTCTTCTCGCCATCAGGTTAAAACATAACGACTCTGTAGAAGCGCGCTGTAGGCGTGGGCACCTCACGTAATGTCGCCAGTGGCGCGCTTGCGATTCGTTACGCGTCCGTACTATTGACCGGATCCGACATATAAATATAACTGAACCCATCACATAATGAGAAGTTTACAAAAAAAAAAACAGATTTTTCAAGTGACCATAATAACTACCATTGATGACTACGAGTAAATAGATTTATTAGGGTATATTATAAACATTTATAGTCGCTACTATACCGTAAACATTGTAACATTTCCCTGGACTCTTTAAACCCAATCACGCACGAATATAAGTCACGAATTCATTAAAATCCGCCTTATCTTTTTGCTTACAAAACAAAAAGAGATTTCAATACAATTTCACGCTTTGGATACCATTAGTATACCATTACAATTTTATTTTTTCACACTCCCAACAACCGTTCGGTACAACTGGCCATATTTCACTATGAGCTAATAAAAAAAGTAATTTCATGAAGGCATTAAAACGGTTTATAGTTCCAGATATTAGGGCTTACACGCGAACATACGTATGTAGATATACTAATGTTGTCTAGATAGGAATGTAGTGAATGATATATTATGCTGAACCAAACCTGTTGTTAAGGATAGTACTTAATGCAGATTTAAAAGATAAATTTTTTTGCACTTGTTAAAAAGTTCCGGAATTTCGTTCCGGTTGTAATGAGGGTAGTTTTTTATCCGCGGAGCCGCGAAAACTGGGTCTTGAATAAATTATTTTTTCATATAATAAAAAAGAAAATTTAAATGTACAGTCACATACAAACGTCTAATGAAGACAGCATTTTTAAGAGCCACTTAAAAAAAAAACAATTACCGATAAAATAAATTTAAAGGAATACGTTCATCAACTTAGCATTAGTGCTACTTTTTATTGCATTTCCAATAAAACAAACGGACGTAAAGCCGTCTTTTTTACGCGTTCTCCATCATGATTTATTCGAACCAACAAAAACGACGTACCAATACATTCTAGTACGTTTTACGGCATAATTTGAAACAAAGAGAACATCTGAACTGATTAATTAATGTAGCAACTGGTTTACTATGTAAATACTGATCGTAAACCACCCAGTGTGCATTAGGAGCTGAAGGTCGTGACATACTACGGGTTAGTTCGGTGAACTGTACCGAATTCTGTGTCCAACAAAATTGATCAACAAAAACTGGGTTGGTAAGGTTCTTTTTAATTTTTGCTACGTTAATTTTGATTTTGGCTACGTTATGGTGAAATCTTTTATTTTAATTAATAATAGGAAATCGTTTCAAAACAAGCCAATATAAAAAAATAATTCAAATTAAGCCTTTTTTTTTGTCAATCTGTAAGGACAACAAAAACGCTACTCAAAACGCCCACACTTTAATTAAACTGAAGTTTCCACAACCAGAAACGCCAATCACCAAAACATACAAACATTCACGCGAACATCGGTACAGTGAGTAACAAAAGTAATAAACGCGATCGTCCGACAACATACGCTAATGAAATTTATAATCCATAAAAGCGGGGCGGTTGTTTTATAAAGTGTAATAATCATAAAGCCACGTCTCTATCGCACGGGCTTATTTAATAACTTGCTTTTGCCCGTGGCTTCGGCCGCGTGGAGTTTGAAAAATATCCCATGGGAACTTACTACCGAGATAAAAAGTATCCTATGCCCTAACCAAGTCATGGTGCACCAGTGTGCTGAATTTTATCAAAATCTATTCAGCCATTAAGGCATGAAAAGGTAACAGACAGACAGACCGACAAACAGAGAGTTACTTTCGCATTAATTATAATATTAGTACGGATGTGAACGACTGTACCTACTAAGCTTCGTGCCCTTCGGTGAGTTCCGAATCGTATGATGCGTGCTGCGTTGTTTTTGGGTTCGGCATACGTAAATATTGGATCGGCTATTTTTGGGTTTTATTGTAGAGGATTATAGTTTAATGTTTATACTGACGCATGTTTGTTGCATATACATAGGGATGTAACAAATATAGTAGGT
This sequence comes from Cosmia pyralina, assembly GCA_946251885.1. NCBI lineage: Eukaryota > Metazoa > Arthropoda > Insecta > Lepidoptera > Noctuidae > Cosmia > Cosmia pyralina. The sequence goes on from OX276346.1 coordinate 24,967,413, forward strand.
ACACGCAGAAGTGCTTATTGATATAAGCGACGGTACTCATATTCCATAATTACTCGAATTTTTAACGTATCCATGATGACGAAAAAGATTGAAATGCGATGAAAATGTAACACTAATCAATAAACAAATGACTACTTTTGGAAAAAAAATCCATGTTTTTAAAATAAAATTAATTTGAAATTAGAATTCTTAGACAAACAAAAATTAATTAAATAATTATTTAATTAATTAATTATTTATTTAATTTAATAATTATTATTAATTAATTATTTTGATTTGAAATGGCCAGTACTGCAGAACGGCAATTTCACAGGTAAAGACCTAATATGTAGTGACTGGATGTAAAATTTAATGATTTTCAACGTATTGAATCTCATGGGTATCTAAACAAGTCTTTAAAGCTGGAGAATTAGAGTCGAGTGTAATTTTAATCAACGTAATCTAAGGAACCTTAAGGAGTCATTGTACTCATCATTATGAACAACTTTTAGAATGGGACCAAACCTGAAACCTCGAAAAAAAAAGCAGCTGTTCCCTACATATTGACGAGTTATGCGAACATAAATGTATGGAACAGCAGATTTTTTTTTTCGCGATTTAAGGTTTGGTCCCATACTAAAAGTTGTTCATAATTATGAGTCGGTAACAATGACCCCTTAAGTAAATAACGTTGATTAAAATTGTACACTTACCTATTACGTAAGTGACACAAATCATTCGATAATCACTCTGCATGATACTAAAAACTTTCTGAACTAAACACGAGGAAATTCCGTAGTTGCACTTCTTTCTACCACGACCATTTTCGTAAATTGAGCAAAAGATCGGGAGACCATAGTTTCAGGAGCCATTATCGTTCATAACGTATACCTAGGTACTGGAGGAAGGCACTAAACAATATCCGACGATATTACACGGAGTATTAACACAGTGCTTACTTCTCTCCCTGAGGCACTGCTAAACTAAGTTAACGGAAGATATTACTAACGCTTGAAACTGTATGCAGCCTCTAAGTTACTACAATACTCTGCCGAAACTAGAATCGAATAACTTTATGAAAAGATCGTTTCGTCAAATATTTAGGATAGTGAAAACTATAAGTAATTTAAAAACCCTAAAAAAAAAAACAATCCACAAAAAAGCACTCTCCCAGAAAGAAACATGTGTAAGTCATATTTTACTATTTTTATGTCTTACATTAACAGCTGCAATAAATTCTTTAATTATTTAGGTATTTTTTAGTAAATGACAACATACTTAGTGTACGTTGAAAGTATCTGTAAAATATAAGTTTTTAAACTGTCATGGTCACTAACATACACAAAAAAACAAAACATTAACTGTAAAATCTTCTCAAGATACTACTTACTTTAATTTGTCTACTTTCTTAATAATAGGGATATTTATTTTTTTTTGTCCGTCCGTCATGTAGATCAAAGTATGTACCTACTAAAAAAATATTGGACACGTATTTTTTTCTTTTTTTACGAAATCAATTCATAACGGCTATTCATTGCTAGATTTTATACGTAGTTTGTTGTAATTGTGACGTAGCAAGCCCCCACTTCCGAACTTTTTTTATTAATATATTAAGGTTTCAGAAGCAAAATGTAATAAAAAAAAACAAACTATCATAGACAATTCAAATATTTTAATAAAAAAAAAGAAAAGTACCCTACTAAACTGATTTACTTGCACTTAAAACAATTAATTACAAAAAAATAAGACACCAATCACACAATAACAAAAATAGCATTAAGTACTTACAGAGCTTAGTTACACCCTTACCAACTTAAATCAAATTAACGAACGCTAACAAATCACGTCGACAACTACCGCACACTAGGAAGGCCAGCGAGAAAATGACCGATACAACCGCGCTCGCTGCCTTTTATAGACAACATTTTATTATAGAAACCTATTCCCTAAATATATATTATAGCAAAAAATACGTTTCTAACATTTTTTTACTATCTGACTGACGGACTAATTAGATTTTTTTTACCCAGACATCATCCATAATCTATCACATTCACATCAATTACTGTAAATTGGCTGAACTAAATTACTAATAATATTTTCTTGTCAAGCAACACTAATTAATTCAACGTCGTAAATTATTATATTTAAGGTAAGATTGATAACTGAAGCGCGTCTCACACCTACACATACTAGATTTTAATTACGTTAAAACTCTCCGCCATCACCACACCAACCATAGTAGCAATATAAAAAAACAGGAGAAGTGGCAAGGGGGCGTGTCGGAGTCCGCGCGACATGATCACACTACTCATGTCACAGGCAAATGGCCGTTTCTGCGAACTAGTGCGCTTTAGACCGATATCGTGACAACATTTAAGATAGCCGTGTTGTTCAGTGGTTTCCTGTAAAAACCGAAGCCAAACCAAAAACTTTATAAATCATGGAATCACTTATCAATTATCATATACACTTCTGGACACATCTATTGGCCCACCTTAGAGTTTAGGTTTCGATGGCCCCTACCGAAATATGATTGCTAGATTGAACAAAAACTGTTGATGCAGTTTTAAACCTGATACATTTTACCATCTTTTTCGATCGTATTGTTTTAAATTTGAATTCAGAATACCATACGACATGGAGCTACGCCTAACAAGTCGGATATGCGCCTTGTTAAAGGCAATTGATTTTTTAATAAAAAACATGTTTTATCAAATAAAAGTTTAATTTAATAACGCGTGTTGCCTCCATGGGCATCTACCACAGCTCTTATACGATTAGGCATAGAGTTTATCAACCGCTCTATGAAATTTTGAGGGATCATCTCCCATTCCTCTTCTATGGCAGTTTTCAACTCCTGCATCGTCTGGGCAACTGGCTGACGAGCCCTAACACGTCTTTTTAGCTCGTCCCACATGTGCTCAATGGGGTTCATGTCTGGGCTTCTGGCTGGCCAGTCAATAACTGTGATGTTCACATCCCGAAGATATTCCCTGACGATGCCGGCCGCATGGGCTCTTGCATTATCATGCATAAAAAGGAAATTTGGGCCCACATAGTCCGCGTATGGTATCACGTGAGGTTCTAAGCACTCACGAATGTACCTTTCAGCATTTAATGTTGGCAGCCGTGGTCCTGTAACAACCTCAAGTTGAGTTTTGCCGCTCGCGGATATACCGCCCCAGACAGTCCATGAGCCACCGCCATAAGCAACCCTCTCTTCAAAGCAGCATTGTGCGAAACGCTCTCCCTTACGTCGGTAGACCTTCTTCCTTCCATCATTGCCATGTAACACAATTTTAGACTCATCAGAAAAGAGTACACGGCTCCAATCTTGCTGTGTCCAATTTAAATGACTGCGTGCGAAATGAAGGCGCGCTGTTCGATGGGCTCGCGTTAGTTTGGGGCCATTAGCTGGCTTGTGTGGTACATATCGCGTTCTTTTAACCTTCTCCGAACAGTTCGAGCGCTCACAGATACTCCGTGGAAGTCGCGAAGTTGGTTTTGTATCTCAATGGAGGTAAGGTGACGATTTCTCAAGCTGGTCGTCACGATGAATCGATCCTGCCTTTCAGTTGTGACCCGAGATCGTGGCCTTCCTTGGCGACGAACAAAGCCGCCAGTCTCTAGGTACCTCCGATAAACATTTCGGACCGCAGATCGACTTAAATTAAGTTGAGCACTCACGTTTCTTTGGCTGTGTCCGGCCTGAATAAGTGCCACAGCTTGGGCGGCGACTTCAGGTGAAGTATCCATAGATTATTGATAGAACCTCACCTTAATGTTAAGAATAAGTAATGTTTGTTGCGAAATCAAAGATACCAATCACTTTTTCAAGAATTAAATCCAAGTAAACCAATAAAACCAAGTTTTCTTAGTATTCGATTGTTTGATATCAACAAACAGGCTCCAAATTGTCTTTTGTTTCTTTAAATTCTGTGTTCGAAATTCAAAAAAAGACTATTGAATGAAATTGTGAATGTGCCACGTTCAAAACTGCATAAAAACTTTTTGCTCGACCTAATATAAAATTTTAGCTAGGACCAAACGAAACTGAAAATACAAGGTGGGCCAAAAGATGTGTCCAGAAGTGTATAAGTAAAAGTATTTTACTTTGGTATTCTTTTACCTAAGACACCAAACGCACTTAATATCGATTCTACATAAACTTTCAGAGAAAAAAAAATCTAAAACCAACCAACTGCTACCAACTTCACCAAAACTAAACAAGACGCGTGATAAGTAAATCCAAATCCACCTCCAGATCCCACTGAAAATTTGATAGGACCGGCTTTAATTCATAAATTAATTAAAGTTTCCCCGGCTTCCGAAGACAGAGTTGGCTGTCATTGCGAATGATAAGCAGGCTTCATTAGGATTCACGGGGCAACCCGGGCATGGGCCAAGTGACCCGGGCTAACGAGTCGGTCACTACAGATTTGTCTCCTTAATACCCGGCCCGGTATTTGCGTGTTTGTTTTGTTTTTGGCAGTGTGAAGTTTGTGTTAAGTGTGAAATGCTGGGTGTATTGACACGATAGCTTACTAATTGTTTACTCTTTAAGAATCGATTTTCATACAAGGACCCCGGTATGGAAATTTTATGAGGAGTGAAATTTATATAAGCGTTAACTCAAAAGCGTTAAATTGTAGGCTGACTGGCGTTTTTTTCTATTTATGTATTACTAACATAGCTTTAAGTCATTTTGATGTACTACTAACACTCTATGGACCAAAAGTCTGAAATAAATGTTTTGAATTTGAATTTGAATTTGTTACGTTTTTTTGCGCAACGTACCTTGTGCACCTTTCACTTTGAAATCATGTATGTTTATACTTGTTTTATTTATTTTCGGCCAGTCTTCATTGTAGCGGTAAATCTATTCATTATATTCAAAGACAAGGAGGATATAATGTACCTACATGTACTTAAGGAATAACTCCCGTCGTGCGTCGGAGATCACACTTTGATTGCTATTTGTTTTATTTTTTTTCAATTCTGCTGACAGTATTTTCAAATTATCAAAATTCACGCTAGAAATTTTATTGGAATTGTATAATTTTTTTTAATAACATGAACCCATCCTAGGTAAACTTTAATGTAAAACCATACTTGCCTTCAACACACTTCACCTAACGTTCTTTTCAATATAGCATAAACGCAAACCGCTTCTCCTAATAATTTTTCGTCACAAAACGAAATCCCCTCACAATTTCCCGGCGCTTATATCTCAAAGGAGTTTTTAATTCATTCAGTATTGCAAGACATACTTTAATTATTACGTCGGGCTACAGAGTGACGCTCGACAATAAAAGCATAAAGCGAAGCGAGGCTATAAATTTTTAACGTCTTCACGAAACAACGTTCATTTAGTCTCTTTGAGACTGTGTTAACAGTTGCCGGCAAAGTGGGAATTGTGCATTGTCTATCAAAAATCTTGTTGAAGTTTTTCAAAATGTTCCGTAAACTTTGAAGTTGATGAAATTGAGGATACCTAACATCAACAGAAGCTTGTGTAGATGAGCAAGAAACAGTACACCATAATCGTACTATCACACTCTCACACTAATATTTAAGAGGCGCAAGTTTGTGAGTGTTTGTGTATGTTTGTTACTTCTTCACGCTCAAATGGCTGGACCGATTTGGATGAAATTTGGTGTGTAGATAGCTTATACCCTGTATTAACACATAAGCTACTATTTATCCTGGTCTAAGCGAGTGAAACCGCGGGGTGCAGCTAGTTTATTAAATAAAGGAGAAAAATTACGAGAAATTAGGTGCTTCCTAATTTACTTATTAAACCAGCTTATTCATTTCTTATCAACCTTTTTGGAGCTTATTACAACAGTTTACTAGCGATGCGCCCCGGCTTTGCACGGGTGCAATATATATGACCCACCCTTCACGTATACACAAACTCTATAATTCGCTCTCTCTCTTTAACAACCTTTTTGGAATTTAATTTAAAAAATTAGACAAAGAAAAACTACTTTTACTAATTTCTATATTTCAATACCGCCTAATTACACATTATTCAAAACGAATCTTCTCGTAAACGTAACAAATGACTTAATTTCAATGTAGACGTCGCTGTTACTTCTATAACAACCAAGTTAATCACAGCAAAACGTAAACCTTTAAAGTATTTACTGTTCCCGAAGTAAATCGCGAATAAAATCTTCGAATTTCATTGCTCAATCCGAAGTCTCTATTCGCCATAACTTGTCAAATAAATTCGCAGTCAATAGCTTGCTTTAACGACTTCCAATGTTAACGTTTTATCGCCCGTCAAATTGTTGGTAGCTAACTTCAGGGTGTGGGCCCGTCTTTATTAATAATATTCATTTTATGACTTAATATGGAGTTTAATTGTAATGGAATATTAATGTCATAAAATTTTGGGTAGGTATGGAGTCGTAAATTGTATGGCTTCGATATAATTTGCTTTTTGATATGGTTTTTTAGGGTTCCATACCTCAGAAAGACAAAACGGAATCCTTATACGATCACTCATGTGTCTATCAGTCTGCCACAGCCAATTTGCTCCAAATCTAACGGACTGATTTAGTTGAAATTTGCTACATATATGAATTTCTGTGACTCAAACACGGACGTGTACTTAACGTAAATAAATGAATTTTGAATATGGAGGTCATTTTTGGGGGCAAATAACAGATTAATAAAAAAAAAAAAATTTGCAAACTGTACGTGTGAAATATTGTGCATACAAACTTACATTTGCAGTTAGAATGTATGGGAGAACATGTTTTTCAGCTACACTGTTAAGTTTGTTCTCTGGGGATAAATACATCCCAACTTCGGAACCCTTCATTGTGCGTACTCCGACACGTACTTGGCCGGTTTTTGGTTCTAAGGGCGTGTTTCACCACCTACAATTAAGTTCTTATTAACTTACTTGACAGATAATTTCTTAAAAAATCTGTTCCATTTTTTAATAATTCAGTAAGGTGATGGCTACTCGCACATCGTGAAATAGGCCCATAGTCTTGATTATAAGCGTTGGGTTTCTTTTAAATGCAGCTACTGATATTATTATTCCCACGTCTGTTATTTCCAAGGTATTAAAAAGTCTTCCGAACATCATATTACATAACGTCACGTCAGTAATCCCCGAATATTTTAATGCCCAAGTAATAGGGGGCAAGCCTATTTGTCATCAACCGGACACAAACTCAAACTCTGTTACTGAGAAATTTCAGATGGAAAAACCTAATAATATTTTGCTTGACCCGGGAATCGAACCCAGGACCTCATGTTCAGAAGTAGCGCTTGTGACCACTAGACCAACGAGGCTGCAAACGTCAATGAGCTTAATTATTCCAGCTTTTCTAGAGTTTCAGTGGAAGTTATCAATGTAAGTCATTGTAAAGTTTCCTAGAACATGCTAAGCGCCATTGGGTTGTTAGTAACTAGTTAGAAAATGGCTTTCAGGAGCCTCAGTGAGTAGTTAAACTTGTTAGATAATAACTTGTACGAGTCAGGGACTTGCCAAGTGGCTGGGCTGTTTCAATTTAAAAGATGTTTATTAATATCAACTAGATTGTTCTTGTAGTTGAACTTCTTTTGATTGTTTCGAAGAATTTATCACACTTAGGTACGGCCCGTTTCACCACCTACGATTAAGTTCCTATTAACTTACTTGGCAGATAATTTCATACAAATTCTGTTCCATATTTGAATTTATTCGGTAAGTAGTAGCTATTCGGACAACGTGAATCCTACGATTAAGTTCAAAGTAAAAAGGAATCCTTAGAGGATCACTTCATGGTCCGTTTGCCTGTCTGTCAGTAAAGACCCTTTTTCTCAAGAACGCGTGGAGTTATCAAGTTGAAATTAATATGAAATACGTAGATCTATAGTCACTTAGAGTTCTAAAAAAATGAAGCTTCTAAGTCAACGCAATAAAAAAATACGGCCATTTATGCGACATATTTTGATACTCGCAAGTAAATCAAAACCTATAGGGTACTTACTGTTGACCTAGAATCATGAAATTTAGCAAGAAGCAAGGTCTCAGAGCACAAGTAAAGGAAAAAGTCCGAAAATTGTTAGTTTGTAATTTTATCACATAAAAAATATTTTTGTGTGGGAGAACATATGTTTTTCAACTACAATGTTAAGTTTGTTTTTGGGATAAATTCTTTTCAACTACGGAACCCTTCCTTGTGCGTGGTCCGACACGCATTTGGGCAGTTTTTTTTTTCAATATTCAATGTGCCTAGTATCGACGCTAGGTTTTCTGCTCACCCTAAAACATAAGATCATGATGCTAACACACACTTATCTTCCACAGATGTTCCTAATAACTATTCCTAAAGTGTCAGTGCAGTAACTGTGACAATTTGTTCCTTAAATAATTTTGTTATAATGAGTGCTGAAACTGTAAAGTGAAAAGATGGCGTCGTATAATCACCAGGAGACTCAGTCCAGTCCTGCTAAGGAAGTTCCACGGTAAGAGAATCAATAGTATTTTTATCAGAATGACATCAAATAACTGTTATTGTCGTCGAGGAGCGGTCTACCATTTTGATTTAACATCGCACCGGCAGAAGATTGACATGTTCGAAGCATCTGAAACCCTGCGTTATATCCCTAATGTTACTACTATATTATATTGTTTAGACTAATTTTAATTTGATTTAGGGCGGATTTATCCGAATGAATAATTTTGAATTTTATTCCACGGATAAAAGACGTCTGACGTTGGTGAAATCAGCACTTAATGAAAATAATCACAATTGTTTATAAACCTACTTTAGAGGCATGAGGAACAGGGCGAAGTTCACTCATCCTCCATAGAAAAGGGAGGATCCTCCGACCAGACGGGTGTTGTGTCTGGTGGCAACTGCCCGACGATTGATGTCGCGCGGTAAACATCTGCATGCGCGATGCAGGATTTTGCGTGACGTCAGTGTGATGCGTAGTTCGCATGTGGCGATGTAGATGCCGCCACACTACTTTTCTTAAGCTTTACTTTGACTGAAAGATCGTTAATACTGCTACCTAATTTTAATTGTGACTTAAAAGAATTCTAAGTACTTACCTACCTACTTTTAGTTTCGATGTAGAGATTCAGAGTCAAACTACAACATGTACTTTGCTATACTTATGTAAATGTATACAACGTGTCGCTTTGCATCCTCGTCAAATTTAAGGATGTGGTATAGACAATCAAACTTGACAACTTTTCCATGGCATCAACATCGTAATCGCGAAAAAATTATCAGCCGTCCCATACATTTGCGTCGAGTAGGTATTGAAGTTTTTTATGGGACAGTTGAAATTTTTTTCGTGATTACGATGTTGATCCCATGGAGAAAGTTGTTCGGTTTGATGTTCTGTATCACACCCTGAAATTTGACGAGGATGCAAAACGATACAAAAACGTGTTAAAAAAATAACTCTAAAAACTTTAAGGAGTGCCTTAGACCATCGAACTGAATAACTTTTACTATGGGAATAACATTGAAATCGCGAATAAAAATCAGCGTTTGCCTACATTTATGTTCGCATAACTCGTTAAAATGTACGGAACAGCAGATTTTTTTTTCACGAATTCAATGTTGTTCCCATAGTAAAAGTTATTCAGTTCGATGTTCTAAAACACTCCTTAAAGTTTTTAGAATTAGTTTTTTAACACCTTAGAGATAATGTTTAAAATATAATATACTAGAATACTCTTTATTTTGTACACCATGTGAATACTAAAAGCGTTACCGACCCGTTTACTAGAAATATTTAATGTTCAGGCAGTTGGCTAACTCTGTAGTGTAGTTTAAATAAGGTACAATATTTATAGCCTCCGTTCCACTTGGAGGTTCCACCGAGGACAATCGATTAGTGCTAAATATATCTCAACTAGGGATGCATCGATAAGCCTTTTTGCCGATACGATACCGATACCGATGCCGATACTCTTGTTGAATTTAAACGAAGGTAAAATAAATAAAACACAAGTTGGGTTATTTTGTTTAATTAATATAAAAAATTACAGACTTAGAATGAGAGAATGTTAGTAATATTATTTTTTTTGTTAAAACTAATTATGCGATTTCGCAAGTCTGTTTGAATGAGACCTGCGGTGGAAACTAGTCTCTCAGATGCGACAGACCTCATTTGTAAACTAAAGCATTTCTGCGGCAAGCGCGATTAAATTACTTTATTGAAGCGCAAAATAAATCGTCGATGCCGATGTATCGGCAAACCCGAAACATCGCCGATATATCGGCATCGGTATCGGTATCGGATGCATCCCTAATCTCAACCCTCTTTCCCTTCAAAACGTATTCCTCATTTCGGAAGATCGTAACTCGTTATACATCGAGTCTTTTGTGATTAAGCTTTAGTAATTATGAGTCATCATCATCTGCTTAGCCTTTTCCCAACTATGTTGGAGACGGCTTCCAGTCTAACCGGATGCAGCTGAATACCAGTATTTTACATGGAGCGACTGCCTATCTGACCTCCACAACCCAGTTACTGGGTAATACGATACCCCTTGGTAAGACTGGTTGTCAGACTTTCGGGCTTCTGAAAGCTTAATCGTGTAATAAATGTGTAGCAAGTGGTGTTGGACCTGAAATGGGGTTATTGTACTCATCATTGTGAACAATTTTACTATAATATGTTCGCAAAACTCAAAAAACAGTAATATAGGGAATAGCAGATTTTTTTTCGCGATATTAGAATTGGTGCCGTAGTAATAATGTTCAAAAAGATGAGTACCTACCTACAGTAACCGCTTTTCAGTTCCAACACCATTTTATTCACACCTTGAAGACAGATGCCAGTTTTACATGGTGTTGTGGGTGTCCATAATCGGTGGTAATAATCATAGGTCAGATAGGCAGTAGCTCTATATTATAAGGCGCTATATAAATATCTGCCACGGCTTCAATGGGCGATAAGTTTGTGTAAATAGATTACAATAGTGAGGAAATTTCGAACCAAGGAATAGTTAAATCAATTTGAGAAAATAAAGTAATTAATTAAACATTTACTTTGTTCTGCATAACGTGGTTCATAAACTACGCGCAATGTGTCGCTTGGTCAATGAAAACAATTGCTAACTCTTTCTAACTGTTCTGTGAATGAACACTAATTAATATGAGACGGTTTCATACAAATAAATCAATTCAATTGCACATTTTTTTGTATGAAAAAATTTATGACATAAGATCAATAATATATCTTCACTATTGTAATCTATATACTCAATATGACAATATTGCAGCCGTGGTAGATATTTTTATAGCACTTTATACAAAATACTGGTATTCAGCTGCATCCCGTTGGACTGGAAACCAACCCTAACATAGTTGAAAAGGCTCGGCAGATGATGATGAGGAAGAATCTGTGTTAATGCAGAATCCAAAAGTCAAGATCCACTATTATTATTGTTTAATTTTATAACGCTGTAAATCCACAAATCATCCCAAAAATACAATGTAAACACAAATATTTATCGCGTATTGACAAATGACAGAAACATTAACTGCGTTTAAATATCAATAGCCCTGGGACAATCGTATCAAATGACTTTATCGCATTGTGGGGCTGCAATGGCAGTCGTGCACTCGTATCTCTATTACACTGATAAATCCGTTCAACTATCTCCGGTTACCAACAGTTTGACACATGATTGAATATTGTAATTGGTTATCGGTGTTTTTTTGTTAAATTAAACATATTATTGTTTTAAAATGTTTCAATATGAAATTGTAAGGAATTAGATCCGGGTTTGTGATTGAATAATATAATGAGTTTGAAAGTAATATCACATGGTTTATTATACCTGAGTAGATCATGAAATTATTGCGCATTTGAAGGTTCTTCTGGGATCTAGAAATATCGTGCTGTGGGTGCTTTAAAATGATGCTTTGCAGAATCTGATATGTTCGTAACAGCTAAAGCATATTACGGCATTTCGGAGTTTTCGACAGACAAAATGTAATGACTGTTTTTGACCTTAGTTGGTACTCATTGACGTATGTTATTAAGTTTAAGTTCTATTTAACATTGCACGTGACATTGTTGTATTATTTAATATTTTTTTAAAGTTTATTTGAATATTGATGTAGTAAACTTATTTTCTAAATTTTTCTTTTTGACATTTATATTTTCTTATTTTATATTATAGAGAAATTCAATTAATACTACATGCGTACGATTAATGTAATTATGTTATCTATTTTAGTATCAATAACATCCGTGAATATTTGTACGCCTTCTGGTATAACATAGCGCTCTTGTAATTTCTTATAACAACTATTTATTATCTTATGACTTATGACTAACGCAAAAAGGGGCATTATGATGCATTAGGCCAGAAACCCAGAGTACGGTGTTCTTATAAGCATCAACAACTTCACACTTCTTTGAAGCCAACAACTACAACAGATAACCCATCAAAAAGCCACTACACACATACTAAAATTCACGGTGTTTATCCATGAATACGGCACACCCATTCCGCGCCACTTCTTTCGACGAAAACCGCAGTAAAATCGTCGGAGTCTGACAAAACAAAACGCACGTTTGCTGTCGGTGTAAATGTAGCAATTCGTCGCTACCTGCACACGACTACCGGACATTGAATGTTTGGTCAATTTGATGGCACTACTATTGAAATTTTATGGTAAAGTTGGGTTTTTTACAAAGGAGGGATCATGGCGTAAGGCCTCGGACGATTGCTAGGTCCAGATAGATAACGAGTTTAGGTACTTGTTGCAATACAGAAGAAGAAACTCAACACATAAAGTACCTGGGCGACCGAGCTCTGCTCGGGTGATAATAATAGGTTGGGGAAAAAGTTTCTTCGCATTTTTTAAGAAAATTCAAAACATTTTTTAATATACATTATTTACATTTATCTAAAGTATGTAGGTACCATTTTGTTCGATAACTTTTTGCCATCTTGTAGGTAGGGACATGATCCCATTGCCATAGAAATTTTGGGACTTCTGATCAAAATACCGCGACAAGTGGTTTTGGCAGTCCTCTCGTAATGTTAACCTGACACTGCCTAAAGAATTCTGAAGAGACCGAAACAGGTGGAAATCTGAAGGTGCAAGGTCAGGACTATACGGCGGATGCATTAACACCTCCCAGCCAAACTCTCTTAATTTTTGCTGAGTGGCTAAAGATGTGTGAGGTCTAGCGTTATCATGATGAAAAACCACACCCCTTCTGTTGATTAATTCCGGCCGCTTTCTCTCAACTTCTTGCTTTAATCTCATCAGTTGTTCGCAGTAGAGTTCAGAATCGATGGTCCTGCCTGGTGGTAACAGCTCATAATGAATAATGCCCTTCTAATCCCACCACACACACAGCATCACCTTGTTGCGAGTTAACCCGGGTTTCGCCACATTCTGTGAAGCCTGACCGGCCATTGACCACGACTATTTTCGCACGTTCTTGTCGTACGTGATCTACTTTTTATCACCATTTATCAGCTTCTTCAAAAATGGTTCCGTTTCATTACGTAGTAATAAAGAATCACAAATGAGTACACGGTTCATTAGGTTTCTTTCAGTGAGCTCGTGAGGTACCCAAATATCGAGCTTTTTTGTGTACCCAGTTTTTTTCAAATGCGCCAAAACTGTTTTGTGGTCAATTGCCAGTTCTTCAGCTACGTCGTAACTACTGATATGCCGATCTTGCTCCACTTTTTCAAAAATGGCATCCATTTAATCCGTAATAGGGCGACCAGAGCGACGTGCATCTTTGACATCAAAATTTCCGGATTGAAAACGCTTAAACCAAATGTGTGCTACTCTCACAGACACTGCACTGGGTCCATAAACATCGCAATTTTTTTTCGCGGCTTGCGTTGCATTTTTACCTATTTTGTAGTAAAATTTTAAAATGTATCGAATTTCTTCATTAGATTCACTCATCTTGACACTACGAAAAACAAATGAAAATCACACATTTTCCTAATTTGAATTTGGAATTATGTTCTTTAAAATTTAAACTTTCAATGATACCAAAACCAGCCAGATACAAATAGTATAGCCAAAGATATTTTATTTTAAGTTCATACATACTATAATGCGAAAAGACTTTTTCCCCAACCTAATAGAAAAAAAATATTTTCACAGAAATGTGACCTAGCTAGCTTAATTGAAGTGCCAGCTACAACATCATTTTTAATGGTATCCATTCAAATATGTATTTTTTTTTTATTTGGAATTAAATGTCAAATTTTGGGTAAATATCGAAAAACTCTTAAAATTCAAATATCTCGAAAACTATTGAATTTCGGCCATACATATGGGGGGTTCAATTTGTGGCATTTTGGCCCCCTTATCAGCCTCTGTCGGATATACGTCGAATTACCAGTAACCCTGTATATACAAATATTGCTCATCTAATAGTATAGAATATTTTTCATCTATCCCACTTTCCACGGTCCTAATCCTTTGATCCTGAAAAGTTTGTTTCGTATCATAATATTTTGCATAATCATTGTCAACTCCACAGCAACTTCCAATTTTTCTAAACAGTGCTACTTTTGGCTTTCTAGCTAGGCTGAATTTACCAAAAGTGGTCCTTGGGCACAACTTACAGTGTATCGGGCATAATAATTTTAAACACATAATCAATGATCAGCTCGGGATTAAAAAAAAAAACTAAAAACTACTTAGGTACTTTAGGTTACATACATTTGAGTCAATGTTGATATATTAATTCAATCGGCATGCGAGTCATCATCGCAAACGCATCGAGTTACAAAAGTGAGGGCCGCCCATTTTAGTTCGGAGCCGGATGTAAAATCGATACAATGAGCACACAGAAAGATCGCAGACATTTGGTGTTCGGAACCGTTGAAAAATCGTTTATTGTTCTAACGTTGCGTTCACACTGACGTTTGCTTTTCACTACTCATTATTTATTTGGTCTGTATGCCTTTGTGTGCTCTCGAAAGATACCTATGTGTTTTCATTACAACTTTATTGAAGGCAATATTTTTGGGCTGGATGTAATATTAAAAACAAACAAGCAAGCCAGATTTTAAAATTATTCTGACCTGCAAAAAGGCTCGTTTAGGTCATTTAAATACAACCCTGCCATTCTAATGTCAGTCATTTAAGATATTAATTTATAGTTAAAATAAAAAAAATCAAAGACATACGATTAGAAGAAATACGAATAATAAAAACTCACGCCTTCTTCTCATGGGGGCAGGCAGAAACTACAGAACGCCACCCATACCACCAATATTCGTCCATCAATGAAAAGTTGCAACATCCAACGTCCAAAAAATAAAGTCCATTGCTTCATATTATAAGCAACGTACCCATCATAACTGATAATAATAAAGCTATCTACGATAATGCGGCTCACAAGCATATTACGAACATAATATTATATTTACTATGCCAGTCAGACAAAATGGTACTTACATGAAAATGATGAAATTCCTCGCATTATGAAATGCTTCATTACAGTTGGCGTAATACGGTAGACCCTATTTAAATAGTTTTTGTGTACATTATGGTATCCATTTATCAAAATGTTGTAACTGCTGTAATGTTTGAATAATAGCGGTAGTCATTTAGATCTATACTATAATGTACACCACAAAAATACATAACAAAAAAGACATAATTAAACGCTACAAAATATACAATGGGTGGCCTTATCGCTTTCTGCGATCTCTTCCAAAATTTTTTGAACAAGTTGTTCTGAAACATCAGAACCCTATGAGCAGTCTATTTTATGAAGACTTATTATTAATCTCAAAGTCCATTTTTGGCCGTGCTTCCAGTCTTACCAGATGGGAGGAACATCTTTACATGACGCTTTAGAAAACTTTCATAGCAGAGAAATTCGACATTGCATGCACGAACCTTATATTACAAAGACCTGATAATACGCATCGTTTTCCTTATCACATAAAATACACACTTTCCACAGAGAGTTCGACGTATTCTAAAAAGAAAATCTAAACAATGAAGAAAATATTCGTTCAAAGTTCCTTTAGGCATCCGCAGGGAGAGAGCCGCATAATACGTTTTGTTGTGCGATGTCGACGCGGTCCCAAGGCGATGTCGTTCCGTCGTCGTCTTGCCTTTAAACTCACATTAACTGTATGTAGAATGGTGCTTTTAAATTCATCAATATAAGACTAGTAACTAACGGTATTAAAGTCTTATAATAAACAAGACTCTCAAAGGAAAGTCTTTGTTATTTCCAAATTTATAACTTGAGAAAACGGGAGATGGAAGGAAACTAGTTAAAGAGTGAAAAATGATAAATTAATGTTAAAAGAAAATAGCAAAACTGAACTCAGTAATGATATCACTTGTGATGTAATAATCATCATTTCAACCAAAAGCCGTCCACTGCTGGACATAGACCTCCCCCAAGCACCACCACTTCGACCGGTTCTGTACCCGGTTATGGTGTTCTGTTCGGTTCACTCACAAAGGTTGACTAGTTCATCACAGATAACATTTTATAGGATGAGTAAAGCATTGTTAATATTACGGAGATTGACCATAACAATGACATTAGTCAGTGATGTAACTGACGAAACAAGAGATTACTCACAATCCACAGATTATGCAAAACAAAAAAACCTAGCTCATATAAACATGAACTCCAAGTTCATAAATCGCATTTTTCCTTTCTATTTCCCCAAGGAACAAGCCATTAACTCCAAATTGCCGCAGAACATCTCAATTACCATAAAAACTTTGGAAAACTAAAAATCCGCGAACAAAGGGTGGTTTTAAATCAAACACAATAAAGTTTCCCGACTAACTACCGTGGCCATAACTCATTCACGTCGATAATCACACCATAACTTATAGAACGCCCCCTGTAGCCGCCCGCTAATATTAAAGTGGTGTAATGTCCCCGTGATCAGTTTTAAAATGTAAATTTATTGCACGATGAGACGTGTTACCAGGATTTATGTGCTCTTCAATATCGTTGAGGTTTTATGCTGGGATTTTATTACTTGTATGTACTATTTTTGGGAGAGTGGCTTCGTTATGATACATAATCGGGTTACCACGGTGATTGGAATGAAATTGGTGCTTAAATTTTGACAAGAATTTAGAGCTCATGAATAATCCCAAGCTGTCGTAAAAGCAACCTGAATTATTGATTCTGTTACTGAACAAGGAATGTGTTACAGAGAACCCAGAAAAAAACCTTAACACTGTAGATAAAAATGACGATAACAATTTAAACCATACGAATAAGTTAGAAATCAGAAATAGCATATTCGAATATAACATATGCTACTAAAATATACATGTAGTTACTCCGAATAAAACTTACGACAATTTGTATCAGATCTATTTTAAACTACAGAAGTAAACCACGCATTTGAATATTCCACGTAATATACGTCTTCAAAATAATATCTCGAATCGGGTTAAGTTTAAAATTGAACTACCGAATCGTTTCCGAGCATCGATAGATTTTGGTCACGCAAAATGTAAATTTTGGAAAAGCGAATCGGATACGAACTGAAATGTAGCAAACGATAAAATATTTCACAAAACAGATTGACTTATAAATCTCGTGCTTTGCTGTTCTGTGTAATAAATGGTGCCAAAGTTGGCAATTTTAAATGTATACTATTTTCCTAGTTTTTACATCTATTATATGCTGTTTTTTCTTTCGCTGTTTGTTGTATTATTGGTATGAAATATTATTACTACTGCCAGTTCATAATATTTTTCATGTGACACCATCTGCCTATCCTTTTCTCAACTATGTTGGGGTCGGCTTCCAGTCTAACCGGATGCAGCTGAATACCAGTATTTTACATGGAGTGACTGCCTATCTGACCTCCACAACCCAGTAACTGGGTAATTCGATACCCCTTGGTAAGACTAGTTGTCAGACTTTCGGGCTTCTGACGACCCGTAACGGCTGTCAAAGATCCACGAATGACAGCCGGCACCAACGGCTTAACGGGTTTCCGAGGCACGGAGGAGTCTCAGTATGTAAAGATAGTCACCCATCCACGGATCAGCTTCAGCAAGCGTAGCTTAACCTGATGGATAGACCCATGCGGCTGTTATTACTTAGCCACGAGCTGTATTTCATGTGTATCCAATATTTTTTGTACTTTATTAGTTTGACTTTTGACCCTGTTCATGTTCATTTCCTTTGAAAGCTGTGTTATATAACACTACGCCTTGTTTCCTCGAAGTGTTCGGCAGAGGTGTTCCTACTCATAAGTCGCGGCCATTACCACTGGGCCACCACTGCTCTACGACTTGTAGGTCGTCGGTTCGAATCCCGGCTGGCGCTTTACTTTGTGTAAATTATTTCCAAAAATTCAAAACACATGTGCCACATCTACCAACCCGCTCTGGGCTCGCGTGGTGGATTACGGCCCACTCCCTTTCACCGAGAGGAGCCCTGTGTCCCAGCAGTGGGAACATTATAGGCTGATTATGCGGTACCTACTCATAGTATGCTACTGAGAAATTCCAGATGGAACAGCCCAATAACACTTTGCCCCACCCGGGAATCGAACCCAGGACCTCATGCTCAGCAGTAGCGCTTGGAACCATTAGACCAACGAGGCAGTCTGACTGAATGAAAGCTGTATTACTTTTGGTTAATTAACTGTCATTAGTGAATTCAATTTCTTTCGATTAATTGTACCTACCTGTATAGTTTTAAAGTGGAATAACTGCCTCTTTTACATCACACTAATAATATAAAGGCGAAAGTTTGTGAATGTGTGTGTTTATATGTTTTTTATTTCTTCACACTCAAGCGGCTGGACCGATTTGGATGAAATTTGGTATGTAGATAGCTTATACCCTGGATCAACACGTAAGCTACTTTTTTATCCCAGTTTACGTGGGTGATACCGTGGGGCGCAGCTAGTATTTCATAACAAGGATCTAAAGTCATGATTACAATTAGTAAAAAAATATACACCGTGTAATATTGTAGAAGCTAACAGTTATTACTTGGTCGCACGAACTTTAGATATTTTTAACTAAATTGTTTGTCCATGTAGTACTGTTTAAGGCTATAATTAACCTTATAATATATTATATTACAATCATTATGGTCTTGTAAGTTCCATGAATGTTCTAGAAACATGCCAAGTCTGCTATTATTGGGCTGATTAACAGTGTTTTTAACCTTGGCTAATTAATTATTTTGGCTATTTGGACTTCTAACTTGGCAATAATAGCGGCTCTCTATAATTACGGTTCCAAATGGGGTTATTTTCCCTTTTCAGATATTTTTACTGTAACAAATCACCTTACATCAATAATTAACGTCGTAGCAGATTTGCCTCTTGATTTCTTCGACCTAAACTTTTACCTACTCATGTTTGTCATTTTACGCATTGCATGTGAATTGTAGCTTTGATTTGTTCTAGCTTTAGTGGTTATTATCCTTGGCCAAGAGATTTTATATGTATTTCATTCTCAAGTCTACTAAAAGTTTCTTCGTCTATCTTAGTAACAACTTACTGATTAAGCATTGTATATTCAACATCCCGTTCATCGTCATGATCCATATAACTCCCAACTTATCATAAGTAATATTCTCAGTTCAGCTTCATCCAAATCCTCGGTGTCAAACATACATAAGTCTTCACTGCATAAATCTTGACTCTTCAGAAACTTTAGCTCATTCCGATTCAGACCACGGTGTGTCTTCAGACGTGTCAAATATGGCGACAATTTTGGTTATTTTTAAGGAAAATCTTGACGTTATGATTGGCATCACACATTTCTTTTGTGTGATAAAATTTTTGGTAACAAATGTCGGGTAATTTGACTGAAGATATGGGTTTATAAATTTTTCTTGATTTCGGAGTTTGGATTTAAGAGTACCATTTTTTATTGCTGATAAAATATTTAGTATTCCAACGTAATTTTGCGTATTCGTCTTTATATTCACTGAATCTCCATTAATTTAATGGAATTGCTTTTGCAATATTCCTTTGCACGAAATATTTGGTTTCTTCCTCATTCACAAAGGATGTCCTACCAAGAAATAGTAATGAACTAAACGGCTGTTCCAGCAAAAGCATTTATTGGAAAGTTGTACTATAGAGTGAGCACACATTGATAATTAGAACTTGTTGCAGTCACAGTGTGTAAAAGCTGATTTTGGTTGTGTGGTTTGCTAAATCATAAAATTTCTAAAAAAATTTATAAATAATATTTTTTTTTCTTTTTTTTTTAACTAAGCAAAATTTTCACAGGGTGTTCTACCCATGAATATAAACAACTTTCACTATAACTGAACCGACTCTGAAATCACGAAAAAAATCTGCTGTTTCATACAAAAGTTCAATACCGATCAAAATGTATGAAACAGCTGATTTTTTTTTCGTGATTTCAATGTTGGTCCCATAGTGAAAGTTGTTCATATTAATGGATACAACACCCTGTGAAAATTAGGAAATAATTTAAAAACAGCATATGAGAATGAAGTAATCACTAATAAACTAGTTTATGATATTTTAGTCAGTTACTTTGTTATCATCAACGTCTATTCACATACTACTGGGCCTTGGTCACCTGCAGAACTGCAAAGATAGACATTAGTCAAGGTTACTATGAACATAAACCTTACATTTAAGAATGTTCTGGCTGAGGAGTAAGTACGTACTCAAAAACTTTATGTGTAATCATAAAAAAGTTTTAAGATAATTCCCAGGCAAGGTAAGATCTTCATCTCTAGCATAAGCATAAAATATTTTAGCACATATTTAACTTGAGTGTGACAGTTAAAGTAATTTGACTATAAACCAGTGAAGAGGAGCAGAGTACAAATTTGTAACTATATGTGCAATTTTATGTCAACTTCACTGACTCTAATCGTCATTCTTATGGCTCACCAAGTATATTTCATCAGCTTCTGAATTATTTTCTGGCTACCAGGCTCAATATCATTATTTTTCCAAGTACTAGCTTTACTGTTCTCAGCAAAATTATATTCTTTAATTTCGTGACAATTTGTAACATATGCATCTATTAAAGCTATATGATGATCTTTATGAATGTTAAGTGAACCACGTGTGTGTTCATTAATATCTATTTTGACATCAAGATTTTATTTAACCTTACAAATTACATAATATTAATTATTACTCACATCTGTGTTATTCACCCTTGAGTTTTCGGTCACTATTGAATGAAAATAACTAATTGGTAACATGTCACACTGTTTAATGACATGGGGAGATATTTTCGGGTCCATAAAAATAGTGAACCCTTTCAGAGTAATTATGATAAACCGTATTGGTTTAATAATTGGTCCATGAATGCGATTGGTTGCAGTGTGAGTGTTAATTTAATTACGGTTGACTGACATATTATATTATAATTTAATGTATTATCGTATTTTTTTTGCCTTATTGGTTTATTTAGTCATGCGAGGGGTGTAAGTTAAAAATAGATAATTATTTTGATTATTCATGTTTACCATTTCTTTGACTAGCTATCATTCGTTCATCTCCCTCACTGAGTGATCTCTCGAAAAGCAATAAACAAAATCAGAGTCCAAAACGTCCGCACATCGGATAAACGGCTGAAATTACCGAATCACCGTACGTATCTAATAGCCGTGGGTCCAAATAAGAAGGTACACGCTTCGCTGGTCGTCCCCCGCAATATCCGCATTTCGTATTCGTGTTCCGAAACCTTCCCGCTTTTCC
The DNA here is from genome assembly GCA_946251885.1 of Cosmia pyralina. Taxonomy (NCBI): domain Eukaryota; kingdom Metazoa; phylum Arthropoda; class Insecta; order Lepidoptera; family Noctuidae; genus Cosmia; species Cosmia pyralina. The sequence goes on from OX276346.1 coordinate 24,989,083, forward strand.
GGATCTTTGCGAAATTGCCGCGGATATTCGGATACTAACGTCCAACACCGTTCGGGACTATTGTTGTTGAATGTGTTGTCATATGTCACGGTGTAATGATGATCGTTTGTGGGTGCTACTTGTGTGAGTGTATTTTGTGATCTGCTGACTTTTTCGGTAAGAATTTAAAAACACGGAGCTCTAGTTTTAAATATGTGGTCAGATACACATAAGAAACTCGAAAATCAAAGCCAAGCTATAATATAAATAGAAGGCACCTACCTACCCCATACTATAATATCTTTAGAGGCCACCGAAGCATGTGTTAGATTTGATATAATATATAATTATAAGCGTATATATAGCTACTACGTAAATAGCAAACCTTAAATATCAGGATGGTTATTTATTGTTCATTGTGTATGAAAGTATTATGAATATAGTGTGTAATAGAAGGATTTCATAAAGAAAAGCACAGAAAGACAAGACTAGATATTTATTATTTCAATTAGACTTGTCAATAATTATTCATCTTTAATGAGAAAGCTATTGTCCGTTCGCAAAACTAGGTCTTCATGGAGAAGAAGGACAAGAAACTCCATGGAAACAGTATTATAGTGTTCTATCAACACATTTCTTATATTTCCACAAATTACAGTTATCTCAAATAGTTAATTCTATCACTCAGAATAATAGCAACATAATAACAATATTTAAGGTATAATATGAAATTACGTGACTTACATGACACCTGGTAGATATATTTCACATCACAACGGCACTAGCACTAGCCACTTGAACATCCACTGAGCAACTGCCTTGAGAATGTCATTACAATCCTTTTTATATTCTTCCACCCCTTCCATTTATCCCTTCCCATCAAACATCAACTGACAGTATTGTGTCAATCGTTTCAAACAACCTGTTATATTAAAATAGCAATATAAATTCTAAGATATACTACAGTTACTATCAAATATTATTTAATTATTTATAGTAACAACATCTGTACGATTTTGACAAGTTAAGAGTGGTATATTTTGTAAACACAATAACTAATCAAATTAGATACTTCTACATTGGTCTCAAGCTTCGTAAATGTGACAGATGACAATATCCAACAAACAGTTATTCTAATAATCTAAAGGTTGTTTTACAATGATTCGATGATCTTAATCACAACCGAACCAATTTCCGGAATCAAGGTAATCTCAAGTATTATTTTTAAATATTAGACACAATAATTACATTTATCTAACACGGCCATACTGACAAGTACTTCGCTCTCGAAGTACATTAGATACCGTTTTTCTACAATTGTAATTTACTTTGGTTTTGTCATTGTCATTGTCATTTTTGTTTTGTATTGCCAATTGCCTAGACGTGTCAAGTCCCATCCACCCGCTGCCAGTGGGATAGACTTGCACCAAGCAAATGACCGACCAGCGGAAACAAATATTATCGGTTACCTCGTCATGCAGGTCCCATTCACCCGCTGCTGGTGAGATAGACAAGCACCAAGTAAACGATCGCCCAGCGGTCAATAAACATAAGCCAACTACATAGACATGTTATTCATCTGCTGTCTGTGAGACGACTCGACACCAAATAGGAGGCTACCAGCGGCATAGTCATAGTCAACTAATTGTAATTATCTAATACGGCCATAGTGTGAAACTAAATCACATCTTACTGTATGCGGCCAAACACCCGCCGTCGGTGAAGCTCAATCACCCGCAGTCAGTGAATGCCAGACAACAGTCAAGACAAGCTCTTTTTGTATTAATTAAATAAGTAATCAAAACAATATACCGCTCGGTCAACCTGACAATATCATTGCAAATTGTATTGATCATCCTTATTACATTTTCTATTAAATAATTGCAAATATTTAATATGGTCACTCTGTTGGTACCTTATTTTTTAGTAAAAGGTTATAATAATAAGCCAAATCAAAATTATCAAGAAACACGGATCAGTTCCGACAAAACTATAAGTTTATTTTAACAATACTATTAGTAAGCATTTTGAAAGTGAAAAATAATAAAATAAAGCTAATTACTAATAACCTTCAACCTTGTCATATTTGTCTATCAGCAAGTTATGTGATATTCGCTATTTCTTTCATATTATAAAAATACAATTATGTTTCATTTACTTTATGACATGACCAACTTCAATTTTGTAAAGTTTCCTCCAAAACCATTTTTTAAATTAATTTGTGATCAACAGAGCAATAATATTAACAATTTTAAATTAACTTTCCGTGAACACTTGCATTTTTTTTTTCGACCATACAATTCTCAGCACGTTTTCATCGTTATGATGAGGGTTGAGTCAACGACCCGCCGTTGCCAATAGTTTCCAGCAGAACACGATTGCTCCAACGTTGATCATGAAAATAGCAAAATAAAATTCATTAGAAATATGTCATGTGAGACTGAGCACTATCCCACTTCTGATGTTAGATTTGATATAATATATAATTATAAGCGTATATATAGCTACTACGTAAATAGCAAACCTTAAATATCAGGATGGTTATTTATTGTTCATTGTGTATGAAAGTATTATGAATATAGTGTGTAATAGAAGGATTTCATAAAGAAAAGCACAGAAAGACAAGACTAGATATTTATTATTTCAATTAGACTTGTCAATAATTATTCATCTTTAATGAGAAAGCTATTGTCCGTTCGCAAAACTAGGTCTTCATGGAGAAGAAGGACAAGAAACTCCATGGAAACAGTATTATAGTATTCTATCAACACATTTCTTATATTTCCACAAATTACAGTTATCTCAAATAGTTAATTCTATCACTCAGAATAATAGCAACATAATAACAATATTTAAGGTATAATATGAAATTACGTGACTTACATGACACCTGGTAGATATATTTCACATCACAACGGCACTAGCACTAGCCACTTGAACATCCACTGAGCAACTGCCTTGAGAATGTCATTACAATCCTTTTTATATTCTTCCACCCCTTCCATTTATCCCTTCCCATCAAACATCAACTGACAGTATTGTGTCAATCGTTTCAAACAACCTGTTATATTAAAATAGCAATATAAATTCTAAGATATACTACAGTTACTATCAAATATTATTTAATTATTTATAGTAACAACATCTGTACGATTTTGACAAGTTAAGAGTGGTATATTTTGTAAACACAATAACTAATCAAATTAGATACTTCTACATTGGTCTCAAGCTTCGTAAATGTGACAGATGACAATATCCAACAAACAGTTATTCTAATAATCTAAAGGTTGTTTTACAATGATTCGATGATCTTAATCACAACCGAACCAATTTCCGGAATCAAGGTAATCTCAAGTATTATTTTTAAATATTAGACACAATAATTACATTTATCTAACACATGCGTAGTTCATACAAACGAAATACAAAAGTAATTTGTAAATCAAACATACGGTACGTCTCTTACACACACAGATCATAATACATATCTTAAGATACAATACCTTAAAATATGTATCTCACACACGATCAAGAAGGAAGGAATTCCCGGTAGTATGTTCCCGTGAGATATTTTCTGACATCCACGCGGGCGAAGCCGCTGGCAAAACCTAGTATTAAATAAGAACACTGATCTAAACATGACATTTTTTATAGGAAATTTCTCATGTCTCGTCTTTTAAATCAGTGTCCTTTCAAAATATACATAATATTCATTGGAAATCTAGATATTCTGTAATCCAGTCGGAATAAATACACACTGAGATTATGTTTGATTTACAAATTCTTTTGGTATTTCGTTTAAGAACTACGCATGCCCCGGGGGCCTTTTAACCTGTCGTTAAAACTGATGATATGAACGCATTTCCTAGAGATTACCCAAAACAAGTAATGAATTGAAAAAGAAAATAAATTGATTAGCTACCTTTCAAGACAAACGTTTTAAGTGAAAGTAAGGGACGGTTCCTAGTTCCTAGTCAAACAGCCATAAACTTGCCCCATGGCATTGTTTACTCGTAAAATAAAACATTCGGTTCATCTCATTGCACGTATTTAGGTCAGCTCGAGAATTCGCCTCACGTTCGTCCATTTGTTCCGATGTATTGCCCGGTTGATGCGCGAAACACCTGGCCAGTTTGGACAGCGCCATTAGATCGCCCATTTTATGGGATTTGTTTTTATATTGAATTTGAACGGTAATTTCGACGTGTTCGGAAAATATTTCGTAGTTTTGACAGTTTTATTAGTTTTTATAACTTACTGTGAGGTAGATAAATTATTACTTTGTTCTCTAAAGCGATTAAAGGTTTTGTTTTATAATTTTATTGGCAGTGGGGTTTTACCCATAGCATATCATAATCAGCATTTTAATGTTCCCACTGCTGTAATCAACCACGCGGGTCCAGTGTGGGTACCTAATTAATATAAAAACAGATTTACCCGATTTGTATGAAATACAGAATAGGGATGATGCCTGGGTAAAAAAAAGAAATTCTATTTAGTCCGTCAGACAGTTATGCAGGTATTAAAAAAATATAGACACGTATTTTTTGATTTAACATATTAATAAAAAAATACTTAGCTATACGAGGAACGCATTAAGGTTGGGGAGAGTTAAACTACGTATAAAATCTAGCAAGGAGTGACGTCATGCCACATTTCAACTCAATGTATCGTAGTAATCTTGTTACTATGTAAAAAAATAAAAATCATTACACTCCTTTGGGCAGTCGTGTAAAAATACATGTTCAATATTTTTTGGTAATCTACTTGACGGACAAAAAAAAATATCATCATTATCCCTATTGTTTTTATTGCGCTCACATTTTAAAAATTCGTTTTAAATGTTATCAGTATTCACGTAAAAATTGTTTTATTATTTAGTTTTTTCGACACTGATACATTAATTTAATTCAATTATTATTGTAAATGACTAACTAACTAACTATACAAATAAATACAAAACAAAAGGACACTTAGGCGTCGAAGTACTCGTCCGCATCGATGTCATCCGGAAATGTGCCCAAAAGACTGGCAGCATTGCCACGTTGAATGGCAATGCTAATTCTTTGGCCAAAGAACGAGCCAGCCCTCTGGTCACGTGAAGACTCGACCAGTCGGCGAGGAATTTCCGTAAAAATTAGTTTTAGAATAGAATAGAATTTAATTCAAAAATAAAAATTGGTAAAGATTGTGCTGATATACCTTAAAACTAAGCTAGCCCAAATAGATAAACATTGATAGTAACACACCGAAACCAGAACTTATCAAGCACAAATCAGAATTAATTGACTTAGCATATACGCAACACTTCACCAACATCCAATCCTTCAAACTATCTGAGATGGCACAATCTTTTCACGCGTATATTCACGAACCAATTTCCATACGAGGATTGAACCCCTGGTAGGGGGCAGACGTGATCCAATCTCGGGAGATGATTGATATGTCGGGAGCCGTCGGACATTCTGCAGATACTATTTTTTATCTCGAGTTTTTGACAGTCCAACTGTATTCTGTGCGAAATAATTTATGAGTATTTCAGGCATCGCTGCTATTTTGTTTTTATTTGGCTTCTCTTGGAAGTGGTGGTAGATTGTTTTTGGTAATTGGTAAAGTGCATTTAGAACATGGACTATTTCATAAAAAAGCGAAAGAGAAGATTCTTGGAGATTCTTTATGCTAGCAACATTTTAATTATTTCCATCTTTGGCTAACTAGCCTCATCGTCATTAGGCAGGTACTATTTAGCTTTGCGTATCTAATAATGTTTTAAAAAAATAATGAACATTACACAATGTAACAGGTGCCTACCTACCTACTTGGTCTAAATCAAAATAGTTTCGTAGAAAAAAAAAAGTACTTTCTCTTTCAAATCCCTAAAAAATTCCAAGTCGAAGACGTAAATTGAGACACCAAATCCTCCGACAAAAAGCACCATTTCCATCACTATCTTGATCGCTTAACGACAAACCCTACATCGTCTGGGATTAAGTCGCGTTGCGTGGCTCCGGAGGAATTAACATTCATGAGTGGCAACCAATCCGCGCTGCTGCCAGACGTGGTGGGGTTTCTAGGACATCTAGATACAGTTCGAGTTACTTTCGGAAGTAGATGAAAGGAGTTTCTCTTGATTTTGTACGTGATTTTAATGGAATAGCTGTTCCGGGTGCTTTATAAAGATTTGTTAACCACTTTACCTTGCGTTGGATGTTGATCAAGGCTTTTGTTACCTGACTACTTATACCTAATCTCTGTCGATTTTGACTTTGCATGTGAAATTGCTTAACCACTAACGCGCCCGGCTTCTCCGCGTGACGTCATTAGGATTGTCCTTGAGAAAAATTAGAATTTTTGTCAGCGCGCGTCGGGGCGCCTAGCCACTTATACACGGCTTGTACACAAAAAAATTGTATCAACGGACATTCAACGAATGACTGTTTCCTAAAGTGGATAAACTAGGCTAGATTACGAAAATGGTTACTACTAAAACCAGTCATTTACTAGCTAAGTAGTATGTGTATTTTATTCCTGCAAATATGCACGAGGTACTCCAGAAAGCTGAAACAACACACCACTTATCTTCCACCAGATATAAAGTCATATCGATTCCGGACATTTCCAGCCGCTCCAGCATTCTGGTAACCCTACCTCATCTCGTACACGGGTTCGTTAATATGCGCCGCGGGCAAGCCGCCTCGACTTATTCGCCTGTTCCCGGCACTTTTTTAACAAATTTCTCCAACTTCAGATGGAAAATGAATGTTGATTTCTTGAGACTTTTGGATTAGAATTTCGGGTTATGAGAATGGTTATATCTATACTTTTGTTAAACGAGTATATTTTCAGGAACGAATGTTTAAATTAAAATCAGGACAAGCGTGGATGGAAAAGAGTAGGAAGTATTATTTTAAAACTTTCTTCGCTTTCCGTTTTTGCCCCTACTATAGAAACTAGGGTTGTATCTACCACAAAAATTTGGACAATCTTGTAGTAATGGATAAACTACTATGCTTAAGCTTATTAATTCAAATTCAAATTTATTTATTTGTGATACATAGGTAAAAGTAAGTAAGTAGTTCTGAGAACAAGGTAATGTGACCCAAATTGGGAGAAGTCTATCTTCAGCTGTGAACCGTTTTTGGCTAAAATATTTTGGAGCAAACAATTTTCCGAACAACGGTAAAAACAAAAGAAAAAATAAAAGCACAATCCTCGCAATATTGCTTACTATTAATATCAAATTTTAAATCCAAAGCACATCTTTCTTTCTAATAACGGTCCAAGTGTGTGGACTTTGTAATAGTACGTTTAAAACTTCCATTTGGAAGCCTCCTTGAAGTCGCTGGCGTTGCGCCAACTTTTACAACTTACACCCGCTTATTGTATACCATGTGTATTGCGGAAAATTAAATTAAACAACTGTATAAATTAATAAAGTTTATTTATACAGAATGTGGTTAGATAACCCCCTATTTTAATGTCTTACCTTACCTACAATATCTCTAATAACTTATGAGTGACATCAATGTATACAGTAGTAAATACGCCTTACGACAGTCTCCATTGTTTCCTATTCCTTAGTTTAATTCCGCAACTTTATGAATGTACTAAAATAATCTTAGAATCTTCTACTCAATCTGCCTAGCCTTTTCCCAACTATGCTGGGGTTGGCTTCTAGCCTAACCGGATGCAGCTGAATACCAGTATCTTAAATGGAGCGACTGCCTATCTGACCTCCACAACCCAGTAATTGGGTAATACGATATCCCTTGCTAAGACTGGTTGTCAGACTGGTTGGTTGGGGTTGTTGTTGTACTTTCTGAGGCACAGAGGAGTCTCAGTACGTAAAGATGGTCACTCATCCACTGACCAACCCCGCCAAGCGTAGCTTAACCTGATGGGTTGACCCGTGCGGCTGTTATTACTTAGCCACGAGCTCCACGAGATTCTTAGAATCTTCAACTAAAAAAAGAAAATGAGAAGAATCTTTAACTAAAATAATGGTACATACCTAACATATTCTTAGTTCTACAGGATGAAATTGAAATCATGGGCATACTTTTAAGGGTTCATTGAGGGTCATCATTATGAACAACTTTTACTAAAGGGCCAACCAGTAATCGCAAAAAAAAACAGCTGTTTCCAACATTTATATTCGCATAACTCGTCAAAATGTAGGGAGCAGCTGATTTTTTTTCGCGATTTTCGGTTTCGTTCCTTAGTAAAAGTTGTTCATAATGATGAGTACAATGATCTCTTAGAAGGGTGCCCATGAATTCAATTTAGTCCTGTATTTTCTAAACACGTATCATACTATTTTATTTTAGGACGTCCCAACTGACTCACCAAATAACTCATCGTGAAAATCTGAAACTCTCCCATTCTTTCCCTCCATAAAATTATATTGCATGAAACGGTATATCATGACCAGACAGAGAGACAGATATAAAACAAAATCGATCCGTACGTTAAGCGTACGCGAAGGTTATCGGCTGTCAACCTCAGCTGAGTAGGAATGCATTTTAAAAGTAGGAATTTAAATAGAAACATACTTCTTTACGGTAATCTTGCTATGTCCCCGATACAAGGGCGTCGAAATGTCTTTACACAGATATCTGTTGGAGGAAACATTGTTGGTGATGTAATAGGAATGGAAGTGCCGAAAATAAATGTGGACAAAGACAATTTGAAACATTTTTGGCTTATAAACTTATAATATTGTAATATATGTCGTGGATTCTGAAAGGAACGTCAAGTTGTACTGACTTGGGTGTGTTCGGATATGGGGTTGGCATCACTGTGCGAGCTGTCAATGTCATTTTGAGTTTGCGGGGGAAAATAATAACAGTGACAGATGACGGCTGTCATTCAAGGTTCCTGGTACCTGACGAGGACTTCGTGATTAGACACTGAACTGAACGGACGTGCGCTACCAACCTCGCCCCGACCTCGCCGCGTTCCGATACGAATCCAGTTTCATCCGATTCGTGTGTGCTACTTTCTAACCGATTGTTTTTTTATCGATCTAATTAAAACAGTAGAGTGCATATTGAGTCTTATTTCGGCCACAACAATGGACGACGACTAGTTCGGCAACGAACGCTGACATTCTATATATAATAGATAAATCTATAATAAATATTCATATATAATTTCTATTATGTACGCAATTTTTAAGGACTTTAGCACACTTCTGCCGCGAAAGCGCGAAACCGCATGATATTCCGCTACTGCAAGTCAGTTGAATTTAACTACTGCGGTTTCGTGGTTTCACGGCAGAGGTGTGTAAGGCCCATAAAGACAAGGTTTTTCTTCTTCTTATATCACTCATAATTATATCAATAAGTTTAGCTCTTGACTGCTTTCTACTACAAGCTGATAAGAATAAGAATAATTTATTTGCAGAATATACAGGTTTTACCAGATGTAAAAATTGGTGGTATAAGCACATTCCATATTTTACCTGTTTAGGGCATGCAGATTAGTTATTAATACCTACTTATTTAGGTACTTATTTATTTTTAGTAGGATTTACAACTATGTAGGTACCTACTAATATAAATTACAAGACAACCTTAAACATAACAATTTTTATTTTCATATAATATAATATTTACCTTAAAATAATGTTTATTCTCTATGTTGCAGAAATTCTTGAAGTGTATAAAAACAATTTTCTATTAACCTTCTGCGCAGTTTTACTCTAAAATATTTAAATGAGAGTTTTCTTTGATGATAATGAAGTTATGAATATGACTAATCATAGCTTTGCCACGCCAAGAGAACATGAGTTACCGAAATGACGTAGAAATAATTATTATCAGCCATGAATTATCGTAATAAACATGCACAGTCAGTCACTGGATACCATTTGTTTGACAGGTACTGCAGTTAACCCTACCATCTCTAAATCACCACATGGCCCACAATATAAATTCTGTGGCCAAAATCTAAACCACATCCATTCTCCTAACATCTGGGTAGTATAAATGACAAGGAAGCGAGGGTAGGCAGCAATTTACATAATGTAATCAGCCAACAGCGGATTCGATGACTCGAAGCTCGAACGCGAATCGCGAAATTTTTAATTTATTTAAGTCCAACATCTTCGGGGACCTACCGATCTGTCCTTTGAGGCTGTTGATTGATGCCAAATGCTTATTATTGGAAAATGGACGGAAAAAATCGCTCTACTTAGATAAATGGGAATTTGGAAATGAGTCGCAAAATCGGCCGGGATTGGAGATCAATTTTGTTAGGTATATTGGTAAATGGTGTCGCTTTGATGCCCAAATGGTATTAGATTGGTGAATTAAATCCTATTTACGTGTATACGCGCTATGCGTAGCTGAGTAGGTACTACCATTTATTAGATGGATAGATAGATAAAACATTTATTTGGCGCACACAAAAGTACAATTAAATGCATATAAAAACAAGGTGCCAATAACAAAAAAAAAGAAGAAAATCATACATACCTATAAATAAAAGTGACACTAAGTATGACTAGCTTAAAATCAAATTAATAACGAATATACACAGTGCGGTGTGAGGCTCAAGGTTGCACCAAATGGGAGTCCAGCTCAGCATGTGTCAGGCATATTATTCTAATAGTCTATCAAAATGGTAAAGAAATAATGCCTTCCCCGATTAATTGTTTTCTTCATCTACATTCGGTACTAGCATAACTGTCGTTACCCCTACATTTTCTCCTAAAAAGTAAAACATAAGCTAGCTTCAACAAAACACGCTTTGAACGGAACGTAACCAGAGAATACGTTAGCGACATCCGTATTCCGTATACCAATCGCGATAAGACATTGCATAAACTTAAAGATCTTTAACCAGATCCTCTTTGTATTCATGGGATGAAGAAAACTTTCCCAGGTGCGTTGTCTCCTCCCCCTCCGCCGTAAAGAGGGGGGAGCCCACTTCTTCCACTCTTTTTGAAAAATTTCGAGCATTTTTAAATTACTGCCCGCCTTTAGTATGCGGCCACGAAGTTCGGTGAAGTGGCGTTTGTTTTTCCTGATTCAGGCGTTCGTTAGCTTATTTTGAATGTTTTTTTTTTAAATTTTATTTAACAATTTTATCACGTGTGAACTTAGTGGTAAAGCAAGTAATTTTATTTTAGCATAAAACTAGACCGAAGAAATATTGAGTTTTTGAGCTGACGTCATCATCTATGACGTCACCTCAAAAACAGCAACAGCAACAGCAACATTGTAATACTGACATATTAACCACTATTGACAAGAATATATTCCTTCAAACATACGAATAAAGTACTCATGATAAAGTCGACATTTTTCCCACGAAGGTAGTCAGACAGAAACTATCAAATTATTGTCATGTTTTGCCATGATATGTCATGGAGAGCAGTGGTAGCCCAGTGGTAACGGCCGCGACTTACGAGTTGTAGGTCGTAGGTTCGAACCCAGACAGGCGCATTACTTTGTGTATTTCATCACCACTGCTCTCAATACAAGTACAATGACGTATACAACGTGTCGTTTTGCATCCTCGTCAAATTTAAGGATGTAGTATAGACAATCAAACCGAACAACTTTTTCCATGGCACCAACATCGTAATCGCGAAAAAATAATCAGCCGTCCCATACATTTGCGTCGAATAGGTACCTATTGAAGTTTTGTATGGGACAGTTGAAAATTTTTTCGTGATTACGATGTTGGTCCCATGGAGAAAGTTGTTCGGTTTGATGTTCTGTATCACACCCTGAAATTTGACGAGGATGCAAAACGACACGTCGTATCTAACAAAATACCGTATGTAACAAAATGTCGTTTAAATAAAACCTAGATGTGTGAAAGTTAAGCATGATAAAAATTGAAAATATTTAAAAATTACCTCACACGCAATTCTCCTAGCCCACAATTCTGTTCATTTTATCTTCGGTTGTACTTTTGTTACTGAAAGGTTTTAACGTCTCCATCTTTGTGTCCCTCATTATTAATCTCCGAAAGAGTGCCACAATAAGAGGACCGTCGCATTTGAACGTTACGCCTCTGCGGTTGATGGGAATTTTAATTAAATTTTTTTAACGCACCATTGCAACTCAGAATAATGTTGTCTGTTTGGATTCTTTATTGATAATTTGTAATTAAGTAATGGATTTTATTGTCTTTGATTTTGTGTGTTGTGCTATTTATTTTATGTGTAGGTAATTAATAAATGGGTTTATCTATCTTCATCATTTGCCTAGCCTTTTCCCAACTATGTTGAGGTCGGCTTCCAGTCTAACCGGATGCAGCTGAACACCAGTATTTTACATGGAGCGACTGCCTATCTGACCTCCACAACCCAGTTACTAGGTAACACGATACCCCTTGGTAAAACTGGTTGTCAGACTTTCGGGCTTCTGACGACCCGTAACAACTGTCAAAGTTCCACGAATGACAGCCGGGACTAACCGAGGCACGGAAGGGGTCTTGGTATGTAAAGACGGTCATCCATCCACAGACCAACTGCAGCAAGCGTAGCTTAACCTAATCGATCGACCTGTGCGGGGCTGTTATTACGCCACAAACCCCTACCTATGGTTTATCTATCTTATCCTTCTAAAATTACATACCTAGACACTCATAGTTATTAATTGAAGGCTAAAAACAGTCTTCCTACAGTTTTGTACCTCTTAATAATTTCTTCATGCCCGGTTCTAGGGATGGCCTGATCAAGTCCGAAGTTAATGTCAAAAGTTCGATTAGTTCCTTAACTTTTTCAGTTTGTATTTCCAGGGACGTTTACTTCTAAGACTGACGAAAATGTTTGTAAGATCAAGTCTTTGCTTCCATTTTGATTTTATTTTATTCCTCATTTGCTAACAGCATCAACTGCAACAAAGAGAAAATAGATACACTTCTAATCACTCAATATTAGCTTGTAAGCCGATGTCCGCACGGACGTAAAAATATCGGGCACTGCATTTTCAGAGCCGAGCTTTGAGAATCCAACCTAACAACAACAGAGTGCATCCCAGCGCGTCGAAAAACACACTGTTAGATTTTCAACTCTCGGCGCTAAGCAGTGTTGAAAATCCAGTGTGCGAAAAAAAAATCGCCGTGATATTTTTACGGCCGTACGAACGTCGGCTTACTCTGTAATTCCAATATTAATTTACTAATTAAGTAATCATGTCATGTGTTGCCATGCCATGTCGTGGAGAGCAGTGGTGACCCAGTGGTAACGGCTGCGACTTACGAGCTTATAGTTCGTAGGTTCGAAGCCAGACAGGCGCTTTAGATTGTGTTAATCATTTCATCATCATTGCTCTCAAAACGGTGAAGGAAAAAATCGTGAGGAAACCGGCATATCCTAGAATCAAAAATTCAAAGACATGTGACATCTACCAACCCGCACTGGGCCCGCATAGTGGATTACGGCCCACTCCCTCTCACCGAGAGGAGGCCCGTGTCCCAGCAGTGGGAACGTTATAGGCTGATTATGTAATTAAGTAATCAGTAGTATTACTGACAACACTAAACATTACACAAACCGCACAGAAAATATTAATTACAATAATAACATGAAACTATATCCGATCGAAACTACCGTTGGGCATACTGTAGCTGTCGTGGATCCGATACTAATAAACTAACTAACAGACATAAGTCACCAATTCCCGCGATTTATGACGCCTTTTATTGTAGGTACCTTCATTTTGGTATTTGCATGAAGTAATGTCGAGGTCAAAAGTTGTACGAGTAAGCAAGAAGGATTATTTAATTGATAATTCTCCTCTCTGTTCCTTCTGCACATGGTTGAAACTTTGTTATATTAAATCATTTTTGTTTCTTTTCGTTAACCAGGATTGATGGCATAACCGCTTAAGGGGTCATTGTACTCATCACTATGAACAACTTTTACTATGGGACCATACCTGAAATCACGGAAGAAAAAATCTGCTGCTCCCTAGTTTTTGACGAGTTTGATGTAGATAATTAATGTACTGAACAGCTGATTTTTATTTCGCGATTTGTGGTTTGGTCCCATAGTAAAAGTTGTTCATAATTAAGACCCCTCCGTGCCTCGGAAAGCACGTTAAGCCGTTGGTCCCGGCTATCATTCGTGGATCTTTGACAGTCGTTACGGGTCGTCAGAAGCCTGGAAGTCTGACAACCAGTCTTACCAAGGTGTATCGTATTACCCAGTTACTGGGCTGTGGAGGTCAGATAGGCAGTCACTCCATGTAAAACTGGTATTCAGTTGCATCCGGATAGACTGGAAGCCGACCCCAACATAGTTGGGAAAAGGCTAGGCAGATTGATTGATTGTGATATCGATATCCATCGCGTCTGCGGAGTTTACCTACTCAATTTAAAATGACCTTGTATGTACCCACTATTAGATTTGCCACAAAACAAAGATACTTTAACAAAACACGCCAACATCAACGCCAAAAAAACTTTTCCGTCAGCCTGATTGAGTAATGGACAATCATAATGGCTTTCATATTGTCAATTCAACAGCATCAATGGCACTGTTGTATGGGAATTCCTTTTTCCCGAATATTTTTACGTTGCCGAAATAAAAACTATTGTCATTGCCTGTACAGTACCGACACAATAATGATGTAGATTAAAGAATAGAAAACTGCAACTGACAAATTATACCTAAGATGTATATGTGTGTATGTAGATATAAAACACAACCTGCTAAATCCCATAAAGATGAAACGAAGATTTAAAGATTACAAATGCAGATTGTTACCCCATCGCATAGGCGAAAAACTTATGTGGCTCGTTTGACAAAATGGGTGAGACAAGGGTCGGAGACTTCCTAATAATTGTGTTATTTCTTTAAGTACTATCTTTTATATTAGTACTGGCTTTTACCTGCGACTTCGCTCGCGTTAATTTTGAATTTGACAGTCAATTCGGATTGTACTCTACTTGTAATAATATATTTCAATCGTGATTCGAAAGACACGTGGCGCCATCTATTATCATAAAAACCGTTATTGTTGTTTTCCTCGGGAACAGTACTTTTTTTCAGAATTAAAGGTACCCTATGTCCGTTTCTGTATACCTGACAACGTGTATGCAAATTTTCAGGATGATCGGTTCAGTGGTTTACTCGTGAAAAGGTAACAAACAAACTCACTTTCGCATTTATAATATTAGTTAGGATTTTCTGCTAAAATTTTTGATACTTGCTTGAGATTAAAATGATTGTATTGAACCTTTACATAATAATGAATTCACTGCATAACTATAATAATATAATAAAGCTGAAGAATTTGTTTGTTTTTTTGAACGCGCTGGCGCTCTGGAAGTACCCGTTGGATTTGAAAAAAAATCTTCTTGCATTTGATAACCCAATTCTTGAGGAAGCTTATAGGATATTTAACATCACGCTACAACCCTTAGGAGCCGAGTAAAAAGAAAAAAAAATAGAAAAAACACTAAGCGAACACGAAATTATAGCGCGGGCGCCGGGCGATGCGTATGCGATGTGGAGTGTCGTGGACTGAAATGTCACGTAGACGAAATTAGAAGATAGTTCTAAATACCCAGCTTTGCTCCTAACAACCTAGTATGTGGTTTATATGTAAGACCAAAAACAAAACTAAATCCTTCCTCACAAATTAGCTTACCACTTTTCCAACCAACTGTACCACGAACTTCGTTAAACTTGTAATTCAAAGAAAATATACGACTTGTAACTGTCGCATGTGTAATGATATAAAATAGTGTCTCCATGATATTAATTACAGCATAACACGACATTAATGTCAGGGAGCCCTCTCTTGAGGGGGATTAGGGAGCAAGCAGACAAGAAACAGTAATACAAGTTTGAAAGTAATGTGACACGTATTATTTTGAGTTAAAAGTTTTGTGACATTAAATTAGGTGGAGATTTAGGGGAGAATTCTTAGATAGAGCTTTACATAGCTACTGTGCTTATTGAAAACTTCAGATCAGGTAGAAGTAATAAAGAGGTAGCAAAGTACATTTGTGGAGTACTGAAGCGACACTTTTTTTTTACTATATGGTAAGTATTGACAACGCATCATATAATTGGATATTTAAAGTAAATAACTGCAAGTTATTTGGGAGGAGCTCGTGGCTAAGTAATAACTACGTTAAGCTACGCTTGCCGGGGTTGGTCCGTGGATGGATGACCATCTTTACATACTGAGACTCCTCCGTGCCTCGGAATGCACGTTAAGCCGTTGGTCCCGGCTGTCATTCGTGGATCTGTGACAGTCGTTCCGGGTCGTCAAAAGCCCGAAAGTCTTGATAACCAGTCTTACCAAGGGGTACCGTATTACCCAGTAACTGGGTTGTGGAGGTCAGATAGGCAGTCGCTCCATGTAAAATACTGGTATTCAGCTGCATCCGGTTAGACTGGAAGCCGACCCCAACATAGTTGGGAAAAGGCTAGGCAGATGATGAACTGCAAGTTATTCGGGAATTCAACCGGAATTCGAGATTTGATATTTTGGTTAAAGTGGCTACGCTTTGCATAGTTCCGTACCAAAAAGGTGCCCCTTTCAATAGTACACAATAAAGACTCCCGCAGACAGATGCGATACGACGGTGCGAAGCGATTCTAGTAGATCAATTTCCATGAAGTTTAAGAAATAAAAAAAAGGCAGTCATAAGGACTGCCGATAGAATTGAAAACTTAAACGTAAAACTATGCATATCATGTCACGGTGTCGAGGTGTCGCGGTGACGCGGTGACGCAAACCCGTAAGATATCCCCCTAGTAAAAATCGCTCAACGCGTCTAAAGAAGTTTTTACTTCAAAAATAAAAAAATTACCTACCGTCTTATATCTTTGCGATGATGTAAACAAAACTAGGTCGACAAGTTGCCGGTAATAGGATGAAGAGATTAACTTTGTTTGCCGAAATGTATGGGCCTGAATTAGCAAAATGAGCGCTGGTAACTGGATATAATCGTCACTTTATCTTGACTACGCTCAAATGATGGAGATTTTCTCTTAAATTTTGTTGGGACAGGCGGAAATTTTATGGACTTTTGGAGATTAAAGTTTTTTTTTTGTTTGCTTATTTTTATTATATTAAGGCGTCATAAGGCATTAATTAACACTTCTATCATATTCGTGCTCTCGATTGCCAGTAAGTCCCTCTTCAGGCGGGAACCGCAGGGTTGCAAAACAAGATTTATAAGTGGATATAACTCATAAAAGAAGCTTTGAAACTTTGAAACATTCAAATAAAGAACTCATGTAAAACATCAGAAAAACAAAAGCATTCCTAAATAGACATTCTTAATTTAAACATTCTCTTGTTGACAAAGACTAAGCACCCTTACTAGAAGCGACATGTCATACCCATTCCATCAAATCTGTCAGTTTGTTAACCACAGAGGTAATGTAGCAAAGAAGACGAATTTAATGTATCTTAGCGAGACAGCTACGGCGATGCGACATCTTGCTAATGTTGCGTGCATGTATCACGGATGTAGAAAGATGGATTCGGCTGGATGAGAAGGGAAGTTCAAGTTGACTGTTGAAAGATGAAAACAGATATGATTAAAATAGCACCAACTTTTTTGGCTTTCGTTGAATGTGCGTTGAATTCAAGGATGTGAGGATAGAAACCAAATAGAAAAAAAGAGAAGTTCGTTGAAATAGTTTTTTACAGATTCTTAAAGTCATGAGTTTACAAGTTAAGATGCATTGTCCCAAAATTGGGCCCAGTGACAAAACAATAGTCTTTGATCTTCCCAATCAATTGGTTCAATCGCTCTTAGGTTTTATTAACTTGACGGTTAATTATAGTGAGCCCAATTTTTGCCTCCTTTCGCCATAATGTATAATAGTATCATGCCACATTTTGCCTCAGTCTTTGTCCTCAACATAGACGTAGCGCATAACGCTCTAATGACTGCATAGTACAAGAAAGAAGGTTTTAATGCACGTCTTCCTCCCTCAGACAAGTGTCTCTTCTGCTTCGACGGACATTGCCACAGACGGGAGAATTACTCTTTTTATTTTTATTTTATTAATACTGACCAGTGTGAAGAGATATGGCGGAGACACATATATCTTGCAGAGAAGAGAAAAATCCTTTTTATAACCAATTTAAAATGGTCTCTCTTGAACAGGTAAAGATTTGACAATCTGGGGTATATTTAATTGGTCGTTTCGCAAGGTTTCATGGTTAAAAAGTCTATATTTTTCATTCAGGTTGTATCAAGGTGCACCATTCATGTGTTTTCATTAGGCATTTCATAAGACTAAGTTACCTGTTTTCTAAACGGTTATTGCTGTAGTCTTTGAATAGTTGTTGTTTGTTATTGTGATATGTGAAGACATAGCACGTTCTTCGAATATAATTATTAAAAAAATAAGTAGGTTTTATAATCACTTTTCACCCCTGGATGTCGTGAAAAGATGCTACTTTAGAATTAGATATTAATTCAGCTAATTTCGATTTTTTATCGGCTGATTTTTGACGCTTTATTAGAAAAGTAGCTTTTGCCTGCGGCTTCCTCCGCATGGTGGTCGGAAATTTTTCGTTCCCACGGGAACGTTCTACCGGGATAAAAATTATTCTATGTCCTAATCCAGGTCATGGTCTACCCATGTGCCAAATTTCATCCAAATCCGTTCAGCTGTTTTAGCGTGAAAGCGTAACAAACAAACAAAAATAATCTCACTTTCGCATTTATGGTATTAGTTAGGAAATTAGGATGTTCAAGCACAAGACATATAGAACAATAAAGGTACAGTCAACAAAAAAGATATCTAAGCAGGGTATACTAACATATTGGTACGTGAATTGCTTCATGTTCAATTTCGTGACAATATACAATTTTGTGTTGGTGTGTTACAATGTATTGCAAAAAAAAAGTAATATATATGTCGGAGGAAGTAAACGGAGAGTTGATTGCTGGTCGCATACGAATAGATAAGATTGATTGCTAATTAAATGATTCATTGTTAATTAAAAATAACTTGTAAAGTCTTAATTTTATTTGATTTATTGCATTTTAATGTTGTGTAAAATCTAACAAACTTATTAAAAGTCACTGAATTGAATAACGTCCAATCAGAGCAGAGGATAGACCTAGAGTGGGGTCGAGGCGCCATCTTGCCGTTCGCCGGGTGGAGCATTCATTCTTGTAATGGTGGTTGATCGAGGTGGATCACAAGTGGTGAAGTTAGATCGGTGCCGCGAACCTGCTGCTCCTTTATAGTTAAAATTACCTAGTGATTTAAATAGTAGAGCCACAATAAAATCGTGTGTGTGTGTGTGTGTGTGTGTGTGTGAGTAAATAGTGTTTTGTGCTCGCATATCCCAATGACGCCCACTAGACCCGACGTGAATTCTAAAAACGATGTCGAGGAGGATGGTGTTTCTCCGACATATATAAAATTAAACATGAAGAAATCCACATACAAATGTGTTAGTATACCCTACCTAGTTATCTCTTTTGTTGATGTACATAATGTTATGTAAAGTATTAACAAAATCTATATAACTATTTCCCACCCTTCGACACACAAACATTACAATAATCCTTTTCTAAAAACAGAACTAAAACAGTTGAAACAGACATTTCGTATCCTCTCCATCTCGATCATTAAACGTGTGTAATGAAACACCCTGTACACGCCCCGAGCGTTGTACGTAATGCCGGGAGGCGGCCGCTTCGGATAATAACCGGGTAATGTATGATATATTATTATGGCTTAATTATCTGAGTACAGGATGTAATTTAGTGTGATCTAGCTGATATTTTCGTAGGATTGTTTTTAACTCAACAGTAAAATGTACATTTAAGTAAATTTTTGTTTTAAAGTAGATTATATATTTTTTTTAGCTAGTCTCTTCTTGGTCGCGAACTTCATTACTGAAAGTCGTGTCCCTGAAAGGTCTTCGTGCTTTCCACGATGTTCTTCCACTTCATTCGGTTCTCGGCTTAAATCTATCCCATCAAAAACGTAAATGTGAAATGAGAGCCAAGTTCAATATTAAGAACTAGCTTTTGTCAGCGGCTTGCAGCGGCGGAACGTACTGCCGGAAATTCCTTCCTTATTCCTTGTCTACATTATAAAGGGAACCTCTGTGCAACATTTCAGTTTTCTAGGTCCAATGGTTTGGGCTGGGCGTTGATGAGTCAATCAATCATTCAGTCAGTCAGGACTTCTCTTTCTACCCGGCTGCGGCGAAGCCCAAAAGGAGGGTTATGTGTTTGATCTGTATGTATGTATGTATGTATATATATGTATGTATGTGTGTATGTCCGCTTCTTTGTTCCCTCGTAACTCCTAAACGAATGAACGGATTTGGATAAATTAAACGTCTTTAGATTTGTCTTGGTAGCGCGAGTGTCACTGGCTATATTAAAATAGCAAAAAAAAGTTAAATGGCGGATTTGGGGTGCCATATTGTGGAGTTTGAAATTTTTTTTTCTTCTAATACCATCGAGTGGGATATCAAAATTAAGGGTTTCAAAGGTGATTACAAAAAAATGTGTATATACTACTTACATGATTAAAAGTAATTCAAAGTGACAAATCGTAAAAAACATTATTTCTCTCACGACTAAAACTCCTTGCAAGAACTAAATCGTCTGCGAAATCTTTCACATTTGTAAAATAAAAAGCTGAAAATAAAATAAAGTAATTAAAAAAACTAAAAAACCCGACTGCGGTATAAAACTGAAAAGTTAAAAACAAGCCCATTTTAAATTACCTATATAAAAGTTGGAAGCAGGCGGGACCCATTCCATTTTTATATTTTCTAACTCAAATAGGTCAGTGACCGATACTTGAACACATGATTGTGCTCATAATAATAAACAATTACTATGGGACCAAACCTGAAATCGCGAAAAAAAAATCAGCTGCTCCCTACATTTTGACGAGTCTTGCGAACATGAATGTATGGGACAGCAGCTTTTTTTTTCGCGATTTCAGGTTTGGTCCCATAGTAAAAGTTGTTTGTTATCATTAATATAATCATATGTTTAAGTATCGGTCACTAATTACCAATCACCCTATAAGATATGCGTCGTTATCGACTTCGCCGACAACGACGATTATATTTGTCTAATCAACGTATCTTCGTTAAGTCATACGCAAGTTTGTTTCCTTGAACAAATACGCGTAAGAAGTAGACTATCCACGAGATATGTTACCAAATGATTCTCGATTACTTTGCTCACGATCTCTCGGACAGTGCCTCAGTGCTCCAATCCCTACAGAAAAAATACCTCGATAATACTTTACCTCGAGATTAATACTAGAATGTCACGATGCACTCGAACGAGTAGCGGTAACTAACCGCAACACAGTGACACTGCAATGGATAAAAGGACATAGCGGATCACTTGGTAACGACGCAGCGGACGAACTTGCTAGGAGAGCATCCAGCACGTCTGTTTGTGGAGCTGAGCCAATCGTACCCATTCCCTTCAACCAGTTACGCAGGTGGCTACAGGAGTTCACCCATACACAAGCGGAGAGTTGGTGGTCCTCGACATCAGGTTGCAGGCAGTCCAGGAAGGCCATCCCGTCCCTGGATGGTACGCTTACCAGGCGATTATTTCGTCTGGACAGGAACGGGCTGCGCCTGGTGACGGGGACCATCACAGGACACTGCTCATTAAACAAACACTTCCACACAATAGGAATAACGGACAGTCCTCTGTGCAGGGCCTGCATGGAGGCTGAGGAAACCGTTGCGCATGTGCTTTTTGAATGCACAGGCCTCACCCAGATAAGAACAGAAACTCTCGGAATATCCCGATCTTTCACAGATGTTCTTAACAAACCCGGAGATTTGATTAACTTCTGGAGGGAGGTACCCACCTCCCTCCAGAAGTTAATCAAATCTCCGGGTTGGAATAAACCCCCGACGGCCACCATGGCCCACGCACAATGGCCCACATGAAGGACTAAGTGCGGAAACCAAATCCTTAACATAGAACTTTGGTCACGATGTAAGTCGGAAATCAGATAACCTTGACTAGTTGGTGGTGATGGGCAAGATAGATGGGAAAAGACCTCACGGCTAGTCACCTAACCGCTGGTCAGACCAAGTAACCCTTTCTTTTTGTGGATGGGAAATCATCAAATGACTTCTCCCGCTCTGGGTGGAGCGGGAGGGCGTGTCAGACTTTTACTAACTAAAAGCCATCCGTGTTCCTTAAGTTGCCTGTGCCAGCGCCACGGTATCTCTTTCGTACAACCCGCGACCCCGGCAAGAGACCAAGTAACCCTGGACTCTTTATATTTTCAGCTCATAAACCACTGAAAAAAAGCCAGTGCGATAATCATCGATTACTTTGGTGATCGCCAATTTCCATAATTATAGTCATCCAACCTTGTGTTGGCATTAAGAGGGCTGTCTCGTTCTGTCACCTCTCTCGCTCACACGGGACCAAATTTTTAAGAATGTTAAATGAAAAGATGCTTTTTTGAAAAATGTAATCAATTAAAGGACTATTAAATAATGTTAATTTAATAGGTAACTATTAAAAATACATTTTTATTGTAGCATTTATTTAACTCATCTCAAAAACAGATAATACTTTTTAGGGTTCCGTACCCAAAGGGTAAAACGGGACCCTATTACTAAGACTCCGCTGTCCGTCCGTCTGTATGTCCGTCTGTCACAAGGCCGTATCTCATGAACCGTGATAGTCAGACAGTTGAAATTTTCACAGATGATATATTTCTGTTGCCGCTATAACAACAAATACTAAAAAACAGAATAAAATAAATATTTAAGGGGCCTCCCATACAACAGACATGATTTTTTTGCCGTTTTTATAGATAATGGTACGGAACCCTTCGTGCGCGAGTCCGACTCGCACTTGGCCGGTTTTGAAATGAGTTTATTAGATAACAATATAAAAATGTGTTTTAATAATTAGGTACCTATTAAATTATTATTATTTACCAGTCCTTTAATTGATTACATTTTTCAAAAAAGCATCTTTTCATTTAACATTCTTAAAAATTTGGTTCCGTGTGAGCGAGAGAGGTGACAAAACGCGCCAGCCCTCTGAACGACAGCTACGAAGAGTTAACCTACTTGTTCTGATTATGAAACCATCACATTTATAAATATTTCGAAAAATCAAAAATCTAGATCTATATAAATAAGTGCACTTTCTCGCAGACATTTTCAAATATGAATAAGAACAGCTTTTGAGAACTAAAGGCTCAGACGCACTAGACGTTTAATAAGGCATTTGCAATAGCAGTCAACGTTTCGAGCCGATTGGAGACAAATTAAAGTCTTCTTACAAGATGCTGTGTGGTACCATGGCCTGG
The DNA here is from genome assembly GCA_946251885.1 of Cosmia pyralina. NCBI lineage: Eukaryota > Metazoa > Arthropoda > Insecta > Lepidoptera > Noctuidae > Cosmia > Cosmia pyralina. The sequence continues at coordinate 25,012,346 of OX276346.1, forward strand.
ACCAGGTTTGGACGCGAGAGATCGCCGCCGCCGATCGCCTCCGTGAGAACACGGCGGTGCTCCGCCCAAGCCGGGCAGACCTCCACTGTATGCTCCACCGTGTCCTCCAGGTGATCCACACAATGGTGACACCCGGGCGTTTCCTCCCGCCTTATCCGAAACAGGAACCTCCCGAAACAACCGTGTCCGGTGAGGACCTGCGTCAGGCGGAAGGTGAGGACGCCGTGGCGCCTCTCCAACCACTCCTCAAAGAGGGGACTTATCGCCGCAATTGTGGCGTGCCCAGAGCTGGGTTGCGACAATCGCACTCTCCATGTCGCCATGAGATCCCGCCGGAGCTCTGTCCGCTGTACCGTGATTTCTCGCGGCAGCGGAGTTACGCCCCGGCGTTTGGCCTCCTCGCGCCACTCCCACACGTGCGCGAGGACTTTTGCCTCCAGATCCCATGGCGGTAATCCGGCAAGGAGGCATGCCGCCTCACAGGAGACCGTGCGGTATCCCCGGACTAGCCGGATGGCCATGACCCTCTGGGACGCGTTCAACCGGCGGGCTGGTCGCAGCCTCAGGGAACGCGCCCACACCGGTGCCCCGTAAAGGGCCATGGACCGCACGACCCCCGCGTAAAGCCTCCGGCAGGAGGCGTTTGGACCCCCCAGATTGGGCAGGAGCCGCTTCAAGGCAGCCCCGGCCCGCTCCAGTCTGGGAGCCAAACGTCGGAAGTGCTCCACGAAGTTCCACCGGCTGTCGAGGACGAGTCCCAGGTACTTCATCGTCGACTCGACCCCGATGTGAACCCCTCCTACCGTTAATTGGGAACCCGACGGTGGCGCGTTCCGAGGACCATGAAAACACATGACTTCGGACTTGTGCAGGGCCACCTCGAGTCCCAACTGCCGGATCCTCTCTACGATTGTCGCAACCCCGCGTGTCGCTAGTTCGGCCGCCGCCTGGTGCGACCTCCCTTGCGCCAGGACCAGCGTGTCGTCAGCGTAGCATACAACGCTGACGCCGCTAGGGAGGTCGGCGCGCAGCACCCAGTCGTACCCGATGTCCCACAGATGTGGCCCCAGGACAGATCCCTGTGGGACACCGCACGACATCTCTCGCCGGTTCCACTCTCCCTGATGACCGGGGTAGATGACGGTCCTGTCCGTCAAATAGGCCTCGACCACTCGACGGAGGTAGGTTGGCACCCGGTGATACTGGAGTGCCTCCCTGATGCAACTCCAGGGCAGGGTATTGAAGGCATTGGCGATGTCTAGAGACACCGCCAAGACGACCCCACCCCGGGCCACAGCATCCCCCGTCGTGAGGGCTTGCACGCGCATGATGGCGTCCACCGTAGAGCGCCCCCTGCGGAAACCAAACTGGCTCTCCGCCAAATCCGGCCCCTCCTGCACCAGCCACCCAACGAGGCGGTCTGCAATGACTCTTTCAAAGAGCTTGCCCACCTCGTCGAGCAGCACGATGGGCCGGTAAGCGGACGGAGAGTCCGCAGGGCGCCCCGGCTTCTTAATGAGGACCAGTTTCCCTGTCTTCCAACGAAGTGGGAACTGGCCCCTCTCCAAGCATGCGCTTAGGAGCCCCCCTAGTCGAGGCCCGAGAGCCCCAAAGGCCAGAACCCAGGCTCTTCCTGGCAAGCCGTCGGGTCCTGGGGCGGTATTTTTGGCACTCAGCCTACGTACCGCCGCTCTCAGCTCTACCTCGGTCACTTCCGGAGCATCGTCGTCGTCGTCGGTGATGTGGTCCGCATCGGGCACCGCAGGAGGCGGAGCCATGGGCGGGGGAGTATGTTCCCCTCGCGAAGGGAACAGAGCGCTCACCACGTCCTCCACGAGCTGCGGCCGGAGACTCTGCGTCAGCGGGGGAGCCCATGGGTGGAGTTTATCCCGCACCATTTTGTAGGGGCGTCCCCACGGATCTCTGTTCAGAGTCCCCAGCGAGTCCTCGCGAGCCAGGCCTCTGGCCCGCGAGATCTCCGCTCGGAGGGCAGTCTTCGCCGCTCTGTACCCCTCATACAGCTCCGCCTGAATGGCTTCCGTATCCGGAGGGCGGATACGGAGCCTGCGGTGCCTGGTGTACCGGTGCCGCGCAACAACGCATGCCTCGCGCAGAGCCGTCAGCTCCGGCGACCACCAGTACACCTGGCGCCAGGCGCGTCCGGGCTGGACCCGGGGCATTGCCACGTCACATATTTCGGACATGGCCTCCCGGAACCACTCCGTCTCGTCATTGACGTCAGCAGGCTCCTATTTTCCTTTACCGCTCAAACGCAAGTTCGATTAATATTTTCTTTCTTCGAATTTTTGGGTTCAATTGCAACTGTCAATTTTTAGTTGATTGATACACATTGATGAACAATTGAAGCGATTGACAATATTAATACAATAGTAATTTATGGCAATTGTCGTCGTTTCGGAGACTCCTTAATAAGAAAATATTAATTGAATTTGTGCAACAGTAATTAGTCAGTAGTTAAAGTAAAAATTTACCCCTTTTTACTCACTCTCGCTCGCGATCTCTCTCCTCTCAAACCACAGGCCAAAACGTAACAAGGCACGAGAGAAATGAGCTTCAAGGCACCGAGACTGTCTCATAATACTTGTGTTTACAGCAAGGATTTTAATATGAACATCGCGACTTGAGCACTTACGACTTACTGTGCTGTGAGGCTGTGAACGTTACTGTTTCGACACGCGGTTCAAACGAGATGTTGTAGTTTGAGCGATGTTCTTTTATTGTTCTGGTTATTGTTTTTGTAAGAATGCAGTTATTTTAGGGTTCCGTACGTCCGTATGAAAAAACGGAACCCATAAAGGATCAATCGTGTGTCTGTCAGTCCGCCTGTCACAGCCGATTTGCTCCGAATCTACTTTACCGATTAAGTTAAAATCTGATACACATACGAGTACCAATTTCTGTGAATCAAACACGAACATAAAACGTAAAAAAAATGATTTTAAATATGGGTTTCACTTTTGGGGGAAAACTTAGAAAATAAAAAATTTAAAGTTTTGCAATTTGTACCGTGTGACATAACAAATGAAGGCTTGTTATGAGGATTTCAAATATATATTTTTATAATGTATATTTATACAAAAAATAGTTTTAAAGTTATTAAAGAAAATTGATGAAAATTGATGCCAGCGATGATGTGCTGGATTAATTTTCTCCTCTACTGATCCTTATTTTCTCCTGACAAAGTATTCTGTTTATATGTACTTATGTAAGTATATAGTAACTATGTACTTATTCTTGTATTTTATAGTTATTTTCGTGTTATCTATCTCTTATGTTGCACCTGCCATGTTTTCTCTCTGCATCTCCCTAAGGTTGACTGATATAAAAATGCCTCAGGTAATAAGTCCGCCTTTGTACGGTATTTTATTTCCTTATGCCTTCCTAGCCTTTTCCCAACTATAAAGTTGGGGTCGGCTTCCAGTCTAACCGGATGCAGCTGAATACCATTATTTTACATGGAGCGACTGCCTATCTGACCTCCACAACCCAGTAACTAGGTAATACGATACCCCTTGGTATGACTGGTTGTCAGACTTTCGGGCTTCTGACGACCCGTAACGACTGTCAAAGATCCACGAACGACAGCCGGGACCAACGGCAACGTGCTTTCTGAGGCACGGAGGAGTCTCGGTATGTAAAGATGGTCACCCATCCACTGACCAACCCCGGCAAGTGTAGCTTAACCTGATGCATCGACCCGTGCGGCTGTTATTACTTAGCCACGAGCTCCTCTATTTTATTTCCATATGCATATAGTTTTAATAAATAAATAAACAAAAATTGATCATTCCCCCCTCCCCCTTATCTCCAAAACTGCTGAGCCTAAAATTAAACACTTGGCCGGTTTTTTTGGGGTAAAGTAGGATTATTAGCAATAGGGTTGTTTACATGAGACTTAGAACTTAAATATTGAAACGTGAGTACATCTGCCTCCTCATGTGACGTTATTGTAGTAGGATTTTTTTAAGTTGGCATAGCAAAGTCCGCTACGGTCGCCGTAAATCGCTTTGAAAGTGCTACGCGTGCTACGTGCTACGTTAAATATTGTCGTGATTGCATGCTTTTTTTGCAGTTTGGAAAAGAACACGTTGAATTTCTGATCATCTATGAGTGTGTGCACAATCATGTTCCTGTTACCTTCAACTGTAAATCAAGTGTTCGAACTCTCTTGAAAATTGCACCAACAATTTATTATCCACCCATCCTTATACTTATTTGCTATCTAGCAACAGTTTTTTTTTTTACAAAAGCGTCCATCCTACTCGGCTCCTGCCGACGTAGTGAGCTGAAGCCAATATTTTAAGCAACAACAATACCTGTCAAGCGCACGCACAACTCAATTATGTTCGATCTACCGTCACTAATGCCAATGAAAAAATTGTACTACCCGCTTTAAAACGTGGAATTCGGCAGTGTTTTGTTTTTTTTGTTGATTTATTTTTGTATGTGTATTATTGGAGTTGTGTATGGCAGACTTTGGCTACCCTTGGGGGATGACAGGCATGCTTAACAAAGAGACGTGATTTAAATGTTTATAGGGATGTTGATAAGTAAACCATAATTAATTCAATAAAATCAATGTTTATAGTACAGTACGATAACTTTCAAAGGTTACACGTCGTTTGTTTTCGGAAAAACCGAACTTTGCCGAATTAAATGTGATTGGTCCATTAGTGACGGAATTAGTGCGTCAATCTATAATAATTTAGGCGGGAATATTTGATCAATTTCTATTGGTCGATAGTCACATTTCATTCGCTATATTTCGGTTTCTCCGAAGATAAAGAATGGAACCTTTGAACGTTACATATGTATTTATATTTTCTTAATACTTCAATAGCGTATGTTTGTAAGTAAAAATAACTTAGGACTAATTCTAAGCATAGACGTATAAAAAAAAGCGGATAGATTCTCGCTAGTAAAAAACTGTGCCTATCAGAGTCAGCCAGCTCGCTACAGGCACGCACACATTTCACAAGACATGCTCTATTTTTACCTTATATTATATACCTTACCATATTACGAATACGTTACCATAATATTACGAATGGTTGACTGATGTGTGAATGTGTAGGTACAGCAAGCTGGCTGACTCCGATAGACACAGTTTTTTGTTAGCGAGAATTTGTCTGCCTTTTTTTATACTTCTATGATTCTAAATGTATCTGATGAAAATATAAATATATTAGAAAATATTATTTTTATGAAAATAGAAAATTTTTTTTTTTTTCATTTGACAATGGAAGATAATGTTAACATCACAATCTGTCGTCGATGATTTTTACAGTTAAAATTTAAAGGGGATCCCCTGTGGTAGCCCACGAAATTAAAATTTTCTTGCGTTTTTTGCAGTTTGCAGGTCAGTGTCAGGTTGTACCTTAATCAAAATATGATTCGCGACAATAAATACTATGCATTTATATAATTTTAATCATAAAAATCATCAATACTTCTTTCTAAGTTAGATTTTCTCCGGATTCGTCCGAATTCCGAAATCAGACCAACCCGCAGGAAATCTAACTTAGAGATAGTTATTGATATAATAGGTCTTTACCTATGAAATTGCCGTTTTGTATGAAAAAATTTAAACGAATTTTTTTCATGCATTTTTTATTTGTAATAATCGAAGTAATCACCCATGCAATCAATGCATCTTTGCCAACGCAGTGGCAGTTTATTGATGCCCTTCTTAAAGAAATCAGCTGGACGGGAGGCAACAAATTCTTCAAAGGCATTTTGTACTGCCTCTCGGGTATTGAATTTTTTTCCCGCCAAGAAGTTATCCAAATTCTGGAAAAAGTAGTAGTCTGTAGGCGCAAGGTCTGGTGAGTAGGGCGGATGACGGAGAGCTTCCAACCCCAATTCTTGCAACTTGGAGACCGTCTGCTGTGCAGTATGAGGTCGCGCGTTGTCGTGCAGGAGCAGCGGAGACGAGCGATTGACCAATGCTGGTTGGAGATGTGCCAGCTTCTCCATCATTGTGTTCAGTTCTTCACAGCACACATCTGAAGTAATGCTCACCCCGTTTGGTAAGAAGCTGTGATGAATCACACCGGCGCTAGACCACCAAACAGTGACCATCACTTTTCTAGGGGTAAGTTTTCGTTTAGGGCATTGTTTAGGTGCTGAACCAGGATCCAACCAACTTGCTGAGCGCTTGCGGTTATCAAACAGAATCCATTTTTCATCGCAGGTAACAATGTGGTTCAAAATTCCTTCATTTGTGTGTCTGTTGAGCAGTGCAAGGCACGTCTCGACGCGTACTTCGCGCTGGCGATCATTGAATTCGTGGGGCACCCATTTGTCAAGCTTTTTTACCTTGCCAATTTGACGCAAATGGACCAATATTGTTTTGACGCTAACGTCGAAAGCGGCTGCTAATTCAGCCACAGATTGTGTATCATCAGCTTCCACAATCGCCTTTAATTCGTCATTGTCGACCAAAGTCTTCGGACGACCGCGAGTTCATTTTTCAGGTCGAAATTTCCAGAACGGAAGCGAGCAAACCAATAACAAGTGGTGCGTTGGTTTGTAGTGTTAGCTCCGTAAACGTCGTTAATGTTGCGTGCCGCTTGTGCCGCGTTGCTGCCACGACGGTACTCATATTCCATAATTACTCGAATTTTTAACGTATCCATGATGACGAAAAAGATTGAAATGCGATGTAAATGTAACACTAATCAATAAACAAATGACTACTTTTGGAAAAAAAAATCCATGTTTTTAAAATAAAATTAATTTGAAATTAGAATTCTTAGCCAAACAAAAATTATTTTGATTTGAAATGGCCAGTACTATAGAACGGCAATTTCATAGGTAAAGACCTAAATATGATTTTTATGATTAAAATTATGGAAAAAAATAAATTTTAGTATCGCAAATCATATGTTGATAAAGATACAACCTTACACTGACCTGCAAATTGCAAAAAAATGCAAGAAAATTTGAATTTCGTGGGCTACTACAGGGGATCCCCTTTAAATTTTAATTGTAAAAATCATCGACGACAGATTGTGATGATAACATTAACCTCCATTGTCAAATGACAAACAATTTGTAATTGGCACCACCAATTGGCAACCACAGATAAGTTTGTGGTTATTCAGACAATAATTATTGGTAAAAGCGGTAAGATGGAAAGTTGATACCTTCTAAATACGGATGAATGTGTTACTAACCCTTTAGTGAGCGATTGCGAAGGAATTTAACTGGAACAGGGTTTGTATACACTTTCATCTGATAATATTGGAACAGAATTTGTTATGTGTTTTAATCTCTTAACTTCGACCTGGACTTCTCTAGATAACAAGATACACATGGAATAAAGAATAGGATCCGAGAAACTTTACACAAATATCGGTATTACGTTTCTATGTACAGTCAACAAAAGAGATATCTAGGCAGGGTATACCAACATATTTGTATGTGAATTGCTTCATGTTCAATTTCGTGACAATATACAATTTTGTGTTGGTGTGTTACAATGAACATGAAGCAATTCACATACAAATATGTTAGTATACCCTGCGTAGATATCTCTATATCACGCAAATTTCACTTTGCCTGTGTGCATTTTCTATTCGATGTCAGTTTGCTATCGATTACCTCTGTGGACTTGTCTATGCAACTAATACCTGAAGTAAATTTATAAATTATTCTGAACACTGCTCGATATTCTATTTATTTAAACAAGCTGTTTTGACCCATTTACCGACCGATCTGTTTACACTATATACCGACTTTGTAGACTGTCAATTTGTTTACTTAGTTTAGTAAACTACAAGCTTCGAGAGCCTAGATGTTAAATTCGTACTTACTGAGCTTGGATCTATGGCTGTATTCTTACTCAAAGCATTTTTGTTTCGCCTTTCATTTACCAAAACGAACATAAAACAACAACTCAATCTGCCTAGCCTTTTCCCAACTATGTTGGAGTCGGCTTCCAGTCTAACCAGATGCAGCTGAATACCAGTATTTTACATGGAGCGACTGCCTATCTGACGTCCACAACCCAGTAACTAGGTAATACGATACCCCTTGGTAAGACTGGTTGTCAGACTTTCGGGCTTCTGACGACCACGTCAAAGATCCACGAATGACAGCCGGGACCTACGGCTTATCGTACTTTACGAGGCACGTAGGAGTCTCGGTATGTAAAGATGGTCACCCATCTACGGACCAACCCCAGCAAGCGTAGCTTAACCTGTTGGATTTACCCGTGCGGCTGTTATTACTTAGCCACGAGCTCCACATAAAACAACAGCTAACCACCACCTAATCCATTTTTACGTACCGTTATCTGCGTAATAGATAACCGTGAACAACAGACCTAAAGCCGGTGGCATACTATCGGCTGTTCGCAAACAACAGTGCGCAATAAACGTAGCATTTGCATTTCCCATTACGGCTGCAATGTTTGCGTACTGGCCTATGAGAGCTGGTATTTGCGGAGCTCCCGATAACAGATTATGTATGGGTGTGCTAAAATCACTTTTTATTGTAGCTTGTGGTATGCAATGTGGTTTAGTGTGTGGTCGGATTAGTTTTAATTAAGCTGATGCCCCACATCAGCTTATATTTGGAGTGGTGATGCAACAAGAGTGTGGTTTGGTGGATGTTCTTGCTTATTCATATGTGTTTTTGCAGTTTTTTCATCTGTTCGTCTTATAAGTTTCGTCACTGGCACTTTGGAATGTTATAAGTGTTAGATATTTTGTCTTCTTGTTTGTGTATTTCGGTAGACAACAATCTTCTTGGCTGCAGGAGTGAAGAATGAGCTCTTAAACAATTGAGCATCTCAATGCCATAGCAACAACCTTTTTTGGGTTCTGTACCTCAAAAAGAAAAACCGGTACCCTTATAAGATCACTCGTGTGTTTGTCTGTCTACCTATCTGTCCGTCCGTCCGTCTATCACAGCCAATTTGCTCCGAATCTAACGGGCCGATTTAATTGTTTGGTACACATATGAATTTCTATGACCCATACACGGACGTGTAACGTAAATAAATGAATTTTGTATACCTATGGGGGTCACTTTTGGGGGCAATTAAGAAAATTAAAAAATAAAGTTTTGCAAAGTGTGCCGTGTGACATATCAAATTAAAGGGCTTACTGTGAGGGTTTCAAATAGATTTTTTCATAATTTTAAAATAAATAGTATTATAGTTATTTATACTGAAATTCCCCCCTTAGGCCCAAACTACGGAGCCTATAGATTGAAAAAAAAAAAATAATAATAAATAACCCCACCGCCGTATCTCTACGTTGACGTCGTGGTGGGGCTTGCGCGCTCCGAACTCTGGGTCTGTGCCGGTGGAGTTTACTTTGCCGAAACAGGTCTAGGGTGAGGAGCCAGACCAAGAGAGATACGTGAACCCGCAGGGCAGCATGTGGCGAGCTGTTGGGCAGTAGCGACCCCACGGACCCTATTTCCTGGGAGAAGTCTTGTTCTTCACCTCTGGCTTGCCTTTATTGGCCGGCTGGAGTGAACACTGACGGGAACAGAGCTCTCACCTCATTCTTGCCTTTATTGGCCGGCTTGAGTGGAGATTCGCAAGAGCAAACGTGCTCGCAGGAAGGAAGTATTCTAGTAAGTGCTTGTAGGGATCTTGACCATCTTGCGGGCTCTGGGATTGTTCTGAGAGCCGTGGAATACCTCTCCACTCCTCAAGCACCTCAGGACATGTTGCCCCTTGTCGCTACGTCACTATGTGCTAGCGACCGTTTCCGGGGCCCCATTATTGAGTGTGCAAGTCACCCCCTGCCAATTTATCTGTGTATATTAAATAACATTGGTCAGGCAGGGCACATAGTTCTTCCATAGTTCAAGGTACCCAATCCATGTAGCCACCCAAACGCATAGGCCCAATGTGTTTTGTTTCCATGTTCTGCAATAGTCCTCCACCAACCGGGGGTTGTCCTTGGGTGCACTTGCATAGTGCATACAGGGATAATCGTCGGCTGGTGCCTCCTCGTCATTTAAAATTGTCTAAGAGGCCTCTGCGAGTTGGTTTCGGCCCCTCGTACGCCTTCCAAAGGTCCGGGACCCCAGGGTCCCGAGATAAGCCAAAGACAAATAAAATAATAATAAATAATGTTTATTTCCAGTAAAATGAACAAGGTTACAAGTACAACACATTAGTATTATGATACAACTTAAAGTGCATTCAGTATTATCTCCTGGCACCCAAACTAGGTTTATAGCCTGTGACTTGGGCACCAGTGATTCCATGAGGGTAGATGGATGATCAAAAAGTTTCAATAAAACTGTTTGCACCAGTGACATGATTAACATAACAATATAATCATTATTTATGTGTATATAAAGAAGAAAAAGCAAAAATTATTAATAATAATTAATAACTGTTTGTAAGTGTTTGAGTGACAGTGGATTGGTCGTGGTAGGTGTAGTAGGTATGTTGTGTATGTGTAAGTAATGTGAAGGTGCGGTTTGTGTATGGTGTGAATGTGTCCTGGTAGGTGTAGCGGTGTAGTAGTGGTGGATGTGTTAGTAAGTGTGAAAGTGGGGGGGAGTGTACTAGTGTTTGTGTGTGAAAATACTTGAATAAGAGATCTGTCTTAAGCATGTGGGGAGAGAAGTTTTTCGGTCTCGTCATATGATTTCTCAATTAGCCATTCTTTAACTGTGCTTTTGCATTGGTAATGATTTAAACTGTGGATATGGAGAAATACAAATACAGAAATACTTAGTTAATTTTTTTTATATTAGGTGCAAGAAAATTGGAAGTCTGTGGTCTTAAAATAACATGGTAAATCTCTCAATATTGTGAGTCGTACAAACTTACATTATTTGTAGTTGGAATGTATATGGGGGAACTAGTTTTTCAACTACAATGTTAAATTTATTCTTGGGATAAATTCATCTCAACTACGGAACCCTTCATTGTTCGTAGTCCGACACACACTTGGCCGGTTTTTTTTTTTGTTTTCGGGGGAAACCAAAAGCCCGGGCTTTGGGGAAAAGACCGGGGAGTGTGGGATTTTTACCTCACTAAAACCACCCCGGTGATCACCATCTGCACATGGAAGGGGGCACCGTTACCTCTCAAAAGACCGATCCAAAACCCCCTCTGTGCAACTAATGTTAGGGCACATCTCTGGGGAGAGAGTAAAGGGGTCTCCCCGAAACCTAACCGAGCAAATGTGCAAGGCAGCACGTGACCACTGTGTGCCGTCTTCCCTGAGGTCACTCAGTGGACGGACAGATTCACCATTCTGAGCGCCCGTGACCACAAATTTCCGCCTGCCTTAAAGGATGCAGGCGGGGTTTTAGCGTGTTAAGGCGTCGAAGCGGTTGCCTCCCCGAGACGCCTTCTTCTCTGAGCGGAATTAGCTCCATAGGAACAACCTAACATAATCGACTCAGTGCGCCTAGCACGAACGCGCGTAGTGAACGTAACGTAAATTTGAAAGATTTGAAAATTGAAAATACCCGTTTCACACATAATATTTATTTGGTTTTTAAATTTTATTCATATCTTTGGGTGATCTATGGGTGAAGGCCACTTGGTGGCCCAGTGGTAATCAGGCACTTTACTTTGTGTAAACAATTTAATCACCACTGCTCTCAAAATTGTGAAGGAAAACATCGTGAGAAAACCTATCCTAGAACCAATAATTCAAAAATATGTAATATCTATACCAACCCGCACACACATCCCAGCAGTGCGAACAAGTACGGCGGAGTGCGGCTGATTATGCTATCGATTCAAATATCGTTCAAATGTACGTTAAGTTTACGACGCTCGTTCGTGGCAGACCGTCGGATTCTAAAATGTCGGACGCATGTGAATACATGTACATACAACTTACATAAATAAGTTTTCTCTTCAAATTACTACACATAGTTCTCTTGACACAATGATCTGCAAAGAAGAAGTTTACGTGCTTTGACCACGCTTTTCGCCCTTCTCAACTCTCCCACTCCTCCTTCTTATCTTGTGGCTCACTTCCAATATCTATGTTCTTCACACGCAAGGAATCTGCGTTCTTCTAACAATCTTCTCCTACTCTGTCCTTCTCATACTTCTGACTTTGTTCATTCTTCCTTTCATATTCAGTCCATTCTTCTTTGGAATGCGCTTCCTCTTGATATCAGGACCGCCACCAGTCGGTATGCATTTAAGCGGAAATTACAGAGTTATTTCAACACCTCTCTCTCTTGAATTTGTATATAATATGTATTGTAATATATATATGTATGATTAGTATGTAATTAAATTACTTATTAATAAATGATTATTTTTGTAATAATGTATTTTTTTTTCAATTTCGAGGAAAGTTCCCTATGTAAGAACGAGATAAGAGACTACGTAAGACGTGAGATAACAGTATCTATCTACTAATAGCATGTAATTTATGCGAAAACTAGTGTTTTAAACGTAATATCCAATATCAGCCTGATGTGTCTCGACTACACATTTAGCTAATTATTAAAGATATTAAAAGAGTTTTTTAACACATTGCATACCGTTGGAAAGGGGATAGACTAGAGAACTTTTTAAAATAATTCGAAGATCCCGATCGCTTTTAGTTTTTTTTTTATAGCTATTTAAAGTTGAGTTTTAAGTTCATTTTTTATTTTTCCAAAAACTTTGTGATTTATTAAAAAAAAACTAGATGTAACTGGCAAGTAATTTTAAATTTGATAAAGCCATACAACAGTACATATGTAAATAAAAATGAAATTTGACGACTACACTTAAAACTTTTTTTTAATTTAAGCTTTAATGCTGAGTTTTGGATTTTTTCAAAATAAAAATTAGAAAGTTGTAATAAAAAAACCGGTGTGGCCAAAAATGAGTACTTGAGCCTGAAGCGATAGCAAATGACCTCTTCTTTCGGCCAATTCAATTTGGCAAACGATGCACCAAACACCCTGTATTTTTAGTGTTCTTTATATAAGTATTCCTCTCATACTGAGCACCTGCCATCTAATCTCTTCACCACCCTTGGTTGACTGGTAGAGAATGCCTAAGGCATTAAGTCCGCCTTTGTACGTTTTATGTGCGAAAAGGTTAAATAAATAAATACATCTGCTACACCGATAAAGCATACCTTAACCAGCACAAAACTCATGACCTAAGGAAGTCTCACACATTGTGATGTGTGAGACTTCCTTAGGTCATGAGTTTAGCCGATGGAGTGCATGTATTCAAAAGCGAGTGTCGCAGGGTCGCACGCACGACAAAGAGACAACGCATTTGCATTCCCATTAGTGCTCCGATGTCGCCCGCAGCACGCGACAATGTTGACAAATGCGGGGCGACACTCGATGCATCGGATTACCTACGAACTACGAAATATTTGATGGTTTGAAGTTGTTCGATGCTTAGGACGTGTGACGATCGTACGAAGTTTCAAATCAAACTCAAACTCAAACTCAAAGCATTTATTTCAAATAAACCAATTACAGGCACTTTTGAATTGTCAATGGGTCGGTCAGTCAGAAAGATGAAGCTAGTTGCCCATTCCAAAGCGTAGTAGATCCCTATGGAGAAGAACGGACAAGAAACTCCACGGACACTCTTTTAAATCATAATATTTTTACAAAATATTGGTTACATCGTTCAAGTTGAAAATATACATGTGAGAACAATGTAGAAAGACGTGCACGTTAAAAAGCGTCCGTAATAAAAAGATAATAACTAAAACAACTAAATTAAATATTAAAATTAAAAATAAGCCATGGCAGCTAAGAGACGACCAGTCCCAACTGACGGCGCCCGTTCACGAATCTATCACAAACTATAGATCATGGTTGAAATTTGTTTTCCACAGAATGTAGGTATTAAAATATACACTAGCACTTCCCGCGTGACTTCGCCCACGTGGATATCGGAAAATATCCCACGGGAACGAAAAGCCGTCCTTATTCCTTGTTATAAAGTATATATTGTATTATAAAGGAAACCTGTGTGCGAAGTTTCAGCTTTCTAGGTCCAATGGTTTGGGCTGAGCGTTGATGAGTCAGTCCGTCAGTCATGATATTACTAGCTGCGCCTCGCAGTTTCACCCGCGTAGACTACAGGGTGTCAGCTACATCCATACCAAATTTTATCAAAATTGGTCTAGCCTTTTAAGCGTGAAGAAGTAAAAAACATACGAACACACAAACTTTCGCCTTCATAATATTGGTGTGATAAGATAAACAATTAGCGCTGTCAATTGCCATTTAAAAGCTTCAGCAAATTAAATAAGAAATATAGCGTAGTTTCATCCAAAAATGTCACGATTTCTATTCTAGGTATCTATTATTGTAATAATAAAATTTGTGCAATATTGATCACAAAACCAGGTATTATATTCGTATTTTTCACGAGACTAGGAAAGGCATCCAAATAAAAACAAATTTGCCTGCAAATTCTAGGCAATACGAGAAAAACATCGACAGTTTTACACTTTAAAGTTACCCAGAAAGCCTGTATTAAAGATGCAGCATGCACTTTGCATCAGTGTCGGCTCTTCCTAAACATCGTTTCCATGCACTCCATTAGAGCTTAAGAAAGTTAAATTACATTGCAAGCGGAAAAGTCGTAAAATAACGCACAGTAAAATGTGGACGTTTGTCAAAAAGTTGTCATTTATCTCGAATGTTTGTAGCATGTATGGACCGTACTGATGAAAGCTTCATACGGAGAAATAAAGAGATCTCATTACACTTGAGGCCCAAAATATGTAGGTACATGTCTTTTTGGGACTTGTTTTTTATCGTTTTCCACTTTTAAACCCGCATCGGTGTTGTTGGAAGCTGTGTACTGCAGTTGTTTATTGGAAACAATTAGTGCACTGCGGCCCGTGCTACCGGGGACGTTTCCCGAATTCCGTGGTTAAAATAAGTAAAAGTATGCCAAAGTATAAAAAAAAATAAGAGTCGAAAGTTTAAAACTTTAAACAAGAATGGCTTCAGTTTTACAACTTTCCTCCAAACCAAAAAAAATATTTACCTACTTCACAAACCAGCTGAAAAGCCCTACAAAAACAAAAAAATAAACTAACAAATAGAGACAATTCCAGGAATAAACAAACCGTACAACAATTCCAGGCCCGATTTGTTGCGATTATCTAGCTAGTTTATCAAGATTAACGCGGCCTACGCTCACAACTGACGTTCAAATAAATTAATATCATTACGCAACGAATGAACCACTTTAGGCGGCCAATTTTGCTTTGAAAACCCCTAAATTTGACATGCAATCCTTAAAATCTACCTGATTGATGTCAAAGTATCACATTGTTTAGCTCTATTCGTAGAAACGTCAAACAAAATGCATGTGTAGCTTTCTGAAATAACTAATTAATAAACGCTACTGCTGAGCATGTGCTCCGGGTTTGATTCCCGGGTCAGGCAAAGTGTTATTGAGTTTTTCCATCAGAAATTTCTTATTAGCAGCCCGGAGTCTGGCTTTGTGCCTGGTTGATGGCAATAGGCCCGTGGAACATTGAACTTGAACATAACTAGCAAAATGTGGATGTTACTATCTCCTAGTTGTTGTTGTTAGTCTCTGTCTAACCTTTCGGAGATAACAGGCATGATGTTGTTTTTTAAAAAAGAACAAGTTCAATAAAATCATTTTTTTTTTCTTTTTTTTTCAATTTCATTTTTTGTGTTTTTTCGATTCCAAAATTCCAATAGAAAAGCAAATAAACAATATTCTGTTTATTAATTATGTTTATTCAGCAATTCAGAAAGCAACAACATCATTATCAAAATGTTTACGTACTGCGCTAGTAATATTGTCCGGACGTGTATTTATCGCGTCATTGCACCATTCCCTTCCTTTTTAATCACTGCAGCGTAAAAAAACAGTTTTCACAGTTGGTTTCAGCGATATTGCTGTATGTAGTCTGTGACATACGCATCTGTTGATAGTAAATGTATCCGGATAGTAAATATTTTACTCTGTGATTTAAGAATGATATTTATTTTCAGTGAGAATTTTATGAATATGCGAATATGCATGAAGTAATATTTTTATTTTTTTAAAGTGATTTTTTTATCTGGATTCATTGAAAGTCGCAAGTTGT
This sequence comes from Cosmia pyralina, assembly GCA_946251885.1. Lineage (NCBI taxonomy): Eukaryota > Metazoa > Arthropoda > Insecta > Lepidoptera > Noctuidae > Cosmia > Cosmia pyralina. Next base: position 25,028,416 of record OX276346.1, read on the forward strand.
TTACCTTCCTAAAATAATTGGTTTCGAAAGAATTTATTTCTCTTGCAATATTTAACTCAACTACAGTCTGATTTTTAATTCGACGGAATTCTGACAGCTGTAATTTTTTGACACTTCAGATATCAAAAACCTTTTCTGTCTTGTACTTTTCATAGGATAATTACAAAGCTAGAATTTTTTGGATATAAAATAACAACAATATGAAAGAGAATGAGAAATCTAGTAAACTATATATCAATTTAAAAAGTGTTTGTTCAACTAAAATATTAATTTTATACGGTTAAATGGGAAAAAAAGAGTAAAAGAACATATTTTTTAATTTTAATATTTATTTAGGTATCATTATCACTAATATCATGATCGTTGTCTGTCTGTTATTACAAGAAGCGATGATTTTATTAACAAAAATGTAATACTAAAAAAGGTTTGTTACCTATGGATTACTGCACAGGGCTTCCTGTGAAAGAAAAATAATTACCTTACAATTAAACAATTTAAACTTTCGCGATTTGCACACATTATAAACAAAACTGAGAACGGGTCTTCTCGCGATATTCTTTTTACGAGGTAAACAGGTACCTACTTGTTTCCCGACGTTTCTACCGCCTTGCAGCGATCGTGGTCACGAGTGGTCGGGTGGACAGGGGGATCGCTCGACGTCAAAATCCAATACCTACAATGTAAATCGGCTTACATATCACAATCACCAAAACAATTCTAATTATGAGCCTCGCTAAACCAAACAAAACTCTATTATTTCAATAAAACATGGTGACTTTATGTCGATAGTTCAATATTAACTCTCGCCATGAATTATGCAACTCATTAAACGAGTTATTAATACTGTGCGAAATTGCGCAGCGGCCGGCGAAATGTTTTGGCAGTAATGAAATAATATTTTTGATGCCCAAATTGCTTATTATAGTCTACCAAATGCGTGGAATCCGCGCGTCGGAATACCGAATGGTCGAGCAATTTGATATTGACTTTTGTCGGAATTTTATTATATTTTGAAAGATGTTTCCACTTATTTAAATTGGTTATTCAGTGGCATTTACTCATTTGTAGTTTTTTTTTCAAAAGTCATCATTATCTGCCTAGCCTTTACCCAACGATGTTAGGGTCGGCTTCTAGTCTAACCGGATGCAGCTGAATACCAGTATTTTACATAGAGCGACTGCCTACTTGACCTCCACAACCCAGTAACTGGGTAATGCGATACCCCTTGGTAAGACTGGTAGTCAGACTTTTGGGCTTCTGACGACCCGTACCGACTGTCAGACTGACTTAACGTTAACCTTGTCGATCTACCCGTACGGCTGTCATTACTTAGCCACAAACCCCTCAGTTTTATTCAAAAGTGACAACCAAAGGTCACTTTTGAAACGTCTTATGTTTCAAAAAGATATATTTGGTGCTGTAAAACTATTGGATCCTCATTCTACTTCGCTTTTTATACCGTTACAATGTTCCTGTTCCGATATCTCGAAACTGCTCAAACCGAAATACTTTCCCTTTCCTAAAATAAATGTGCAGATACTGCAAATAATATAACAGCGTACAAAGAAAACTACAAAAGCACCACAAGCAATTTCCACCACCTTAGGGTTGCAACAGATGTGATTTATACCCCATACTTCTTCAATACACCATTCGCAGTCGGCGCGTTTTCTCGCAACCGCCCCGCGAGACCTGACGCGATAAATCTCAGCCGCGGAGTTGCGCGACAAAAATATCATTATGTAAATTTCAATAGAAATAACAATGCGTGTGCGTTGCATCGTATGCGGTTACGCGCGCGTTTTATCTGCGTCGTTGGGCAGGGCTGTCAAAAATGTTTTGGTGAATTTTCGCAGTCTGTTTCGATCGTGCAACGTAAACTATCTGAGATTTCAACAAGATGGGACCATTTATTTTAATTTCCAAGATAAAACATATCTACATAATGTAAAAGCTAACAGTCTTAAAATATTAAAAACATATGTACAAGTATAGATTATATAAAAAAACCGGCCAAGAGCGCGTCGGACTTCGCACATTTAGGGTTCCGTACCAAATCTGATTTATCAATATATTCGTATTTGTAGTAAAATATACCTAATAATAAACATTATCAACAAATTTCAAGTTCATTGGCCAATGGGAAGATAAAAATTATTCTGAACAAAATTTTGTAAAAAAGCTGACTTTGGTGGCTTCTTATTCCTTTGTTTTCCAATATTTAAAAAAAAAAACATTATTTATGTACTTAACGAGCTCTAAACAACGATACCCCACTCGATCGGGTAGGTAATTTTTTTTCGCGCCCCCCTTTTGCTATAAAGGATTAAAAACATCTAAAAATATTTTTTTGAAAATTATGGCTTTGAATCAACAAGATGCTTAGACTGTAAAAATTGAAGACAGTAGCTCCAACCGTTTGGCTGTAAAACCTGTGTGACAGACAACGGACAGACAGTCAGACGGACACGTGAGTGATAGCAATAGGGCACCGTTTGGACCCTTCGGGTACGAAACCCTAAAAAAAGGGAGGGGAAATAATCATAGGGCATCAAAAAATTCATCCGCATCGCTGTCAACAGGAAAAGTGTCCAAAAGCGAGGGGAAAGATCATAGGTATATTTCTATTGGAAAGATTCATAAGGCTTAATAAGATCATTATCAACTCTAAGATTTGTATTTTTTCAAATAAATCTTAGGTACTTTCAGATTTTCAATTTATCACCTCCATTTTTTGACCACATAATGCATTAAATTCTCAACGTAACAAAAATTAAATCCCATAGCAAACACCGCACCGCAGCATAATCCTTTTGAAAATCAACGAATCTAGACAATACAAGCTTAGTAAACAACACAGAATTAAATGCACTCTCCGTCCAACCAGCCGAAACTCCAACATCTTCAATCCTTTGTCCCAACTTGCTAGATATGACAGACAGACAGACTACGAACACGTAATAAGCTCAAATGCTATTGTTTAAATCGTGGTTACCACACAACGTTGTAGAGAAACGTCCCGATTATGTATCACAATGGAAATCGTGTTGCTATTGTTTATGCTTGCTTGAGGTTTGTAGGGCGTGTCGTAGCGTGAACTTTGTAAGGGATTGTTATACGTCTTGTTAATGTAGAAATATAGTTTTGACTGACATACATTTATTAAAGTGTTTTGGAACACTGTCACTAAAGACTTCTTCAAACAGGTGCGACACGCGACTCGAATCGCACGCGACATAGGCACCGCGTGTCGCATGAGGAGCGGTGCCTTCGTGTCGCGTTTGTAGGAGCCTAAACTCTATAATACAGCAGTGGTGGCCCAGTGTTAACGGCCGCGACTTATGAGTTGTAGGTCGTAGGTTGGAACCGTAAATGATTTCATCAACACTGCTCTCAAAACGGTGAAGGAAAACATCGCGAGGAAACCGGCATGTCCTAGAGTTAAAAATTCGAAGACATGTGACATAATATCTACCAACCCGCACTGGGCCCGTGTGGTGGATTTCGGCCCACTCCCTCTCACCGAGAGGAGGCCTGTGTCCCAGCAGTGGGAACATTATAGGCTGATTATGCATAAGCACTAACTTTCAGTCTCTACTATTTTGTGTATTTGTCTGAGTCGCTGCTATTGTTTGTCATTTAGCTTATTCACGGCCTAAACCTTGTACAATATTCCCAATACTTATTCAAAATGTCTTACTGTGAGAAGTTTACTCTAAAGACTGTATATTTGTAGTGTTTAAACATACATCACAGATCTTCCCATGAAAACTAATGAAAATTCCAAAATCTAATATTCCAAACATATTTTATTTAATTATTATAACTTTATCCACAAGTAACAAATACTGTCAAAGGCGGACTTAATGCCTGAGGCATTTTTAGCGTGATGCAAAGACAAACATACGGGATAAATAGATATAAACAAAATATATGAAAACATACATATAAACAAAGTACACATACCCGAATCAAGACTACAAAGCCACATAAAGCCTTATAGCAATATTTCAAAAAACTGCGAAAATCAACCAAAACTATTTCGCACATCTGTTTCGTGTTCCCTTCCTTCCAAGCGACACGTAGTAACACTGAGCAGAGTAGCGACCGCTCCAGTTAATCCTGGTGCAGTCGACGCCACAATCTGACAGGCGGCCACACCACCACAGTCACTGCCTACACCGCTTAGCATCTTGGGGTTGAGGCGTATAGGTAGGTACGAAGAATTATGTTCGTTTTGTGTAGATTAAATTGTTGGACGTTATAGGGTAGTGTTTACGAAATAGAATTTGGGTGAGGTTTTTGCTAAAATAAAATTATCTTTTCTGCAAATGACTTCAGACTGAAGAAAATTTCTACAGTAAAGAAAAGTTTTATAGAAAAATGGAGTTCATACATTGATTAATAGATGTTAATACAGGTCATTGTCAACAATCTGTTTATTGATATTAAAGTCAAATTGAAACTTCCATGTTTAAAACATGAAACTAGTTTTTTTTTTTTTTTAACCTATGTTGTCTCACTGCTGGGCAAAGGTCTTCACCATATTTTTTCCATTTTTTTTTTATGCTGTGCCTTCTCCTTCCAATCGGTTAGGATTAACGAGTCCAAATCATCACGCCAGCGTTTTTAGGCCTTTTTTTTTGTGGTTGGGAAATCATCAAATGACTTCTCCCGCTCTGGGCGGAGCGGGAAAGCGTGTCAGACTTATGCTGACTAAAACCCACCCGTATTCCTTCAGTTGCCTGTGCCAGGGCCCGGTATCTCTTTCGAATAACCCGCGACCGCGGCGGCATCGGCCCTATCGGACCCCACTACTGCTGGGGTTTTTTAGGCCTGCCTCGGTGACGACGCCCGTCTTCAGACTCCCACTGTGTGACGATCCTGGCCTATCTGTCTGGATGCATCCTGTGACCCGCCCAATCCCATTTCAGCTTCGCAGACTTATCAACAATCATCAGCGATACCTGTCTTAGAGCGTATTATGGTGAGTTAAATTTTTAAGATGCTACGACTTCTGAGCTTCGGTCAAAAACCAAATCTAAGCGCCATAGGTTCGGATATACAGGATACACATGTCGACGAGCTTACGCTTTAGTGAGATAGGAAGGTCGCCTTTTATTAAATAGCACCTTCATTCAAATGACGGGTAACGAAAAATAAAACTATTGTAGATATCATGTTAGAGTAAGATAGCAAAATGTCGCAAATTTGAAAAAGGAAGGCATCCAAGAAAACGTATATAAATACGATATTGTTAAGAGAGCATTACTCTCGTATACCTTACAGAATAAAAGCTGTTTAAAATGTAAGACTTGCTGTATATTTGGCACTAGATGTATGCAAGTTGAGCCGATAAATATTCACGGGCCACATAACACGTTTCTCTTGAAGAATATTTAGTGACATGAAAATGTGCAGTCAATATTGGTCTCTATTTTCGCATTGTTAGATAATATTTTGTATTTGGGTGTGGTAAATGGAATGAGGTTTTAGTTTTTAGTAGAAAATACTTAAGACTAGGTCATAGGCTCGCCCCATACAATTTAAGGTACCTAGCAGGTAGGTACTAACATAAGCTAACCACATAACACGTGTCTCTTGATGAATATTTAGTGACATGTTTTCATGTCATTATTGATTGTTTTTGTTGTCATGTGTGCAGTCAATATTGGTCTCTATTTTTGCATTATTAGGTATTGTATTTAGGTGTGATAGGGCATAAATGGAATGAGGTTTTAGTATTTAGTAGAAAGTACTTATGACATGTCTAGGTCATAAGCTTGCCCCATACAATTTACGAGTAATTGGTAAAATGTTGGAACATCTCTGGCAACCCTTTCGCGGAACCCTTTCCCTTTGGCGTGATGTTGAGTTACTTGAAACTGTGGTACAAGGTAAACTACTTTCTGTTTAGGAACTATGAAAGCTTAAATCAAGAAATATATTAGAGGAACCACCAGATATTAACGCAAAAAATAACACTTGTTTAAAAAAAAAAATGCAATGTGAAAAAGTTCCTATATCAACACACAATGTAAAACCAAGTAAACTTCAACACCACACCGGCGACACACACAATACTTTGCACTATATGACATACCGTCATTACATAATTCAATACTCGATGTTCATTACTCTGCGTAACACTGGCTGCAACATGTACGCCAACCCTACCGCCGCGAATTGGGGTTTCAACTGGAATATGGTATTTCTCATTTTCGCACACTGCCGGAATTCCTCTTGTATATTTATTTTTATTCGTATTTGTATTCGTTTCCTGTAACGCAGTATATTTTTCGCGACGTTTCTATTCGCCGTATCCGTCAGGGGGTTGCGTTCATTTTGTATGTGACGCAACGCGTTCTGACTTTAAAATATCATATTTTTTTGGGTTTGTTTGTTTTAATTGAGGTTTATAGATAATTGTTGCTGCTTGTTAAAAGGCTTTGTTTTGAACAGGTAAAGCTTTTCGAGCTTTTGGTGATTAAAGTGTTGTTTTTTATACAGATAAGCGTTATAGGTGTGATTGATTTGACAATAATCGATTGATAGGCTGAGGAATTATGTGGTAAGGTAAAGTTGCGGTTTAAAACTCAAACTCAAAACATTTATTTCAAATATACCAATTGCATGCCTTTTGAATTGTCAAGGGGTCGGTCAGTCAGAAAGATGAAGCTAGACGCTCATTCCAAAACGTAGTAGGTACAAGAAAAAGATGTAGCGACAAAATTGAAAAGAGTATGCTTAGATGGTTTGGTCATGTTGAGAGGATTAAAGAAACGCCACTAACGAAAGTGCAAGGCAGATGTGAGTGAAAAGACTGGGAGGGGACGCCCTAGAAGGACTTAAAGTGATCTTATTGGGGATATTCTTCAGATTGGTCAGGTGAGTAGTAGTAGTACTCGCAACTAGTGTGTGTGTGTGATCAGATGTATGAACGTAAACGAAGCAAAAGGAGTATGTAAGGATCATAGCAGATGTGCGTTCTGTAGTTTCTACCCCCTGGGAAGAGGCCGTGAGTTATGCAGATATGATTCGAATATAGAACTTTATTATATAATAGGTACTTATAAATAATTTTACTACCTCTCACTTTACAAAACACCCGCGGATTTAATAAAAAAAAAAAACGTAAATCTCACATGCACTTAAAATTCGCATACGTTAACACTTCTATAAACAGCTTCCATATAAATCAAGTTTTATTTAATATAAAACACCGATATATTATATTTATAAAAAGCATGTGTAAATCACACGCACGTGTCGACTACTAAATCTGTCGTGAGTAAAAAAGGCGCGCGGGAGCTGCGACTTGCCATAAACCATGAGGAAACTCCACTTTATGGTGGCATAAGGCCAAAGGGGGCAACGTTTCTGTACGCATTTTATAAACGTCAAAGGTAAAGAGGAAATGTTGCCACCATCAGTGGAAGGGTTAACGAATTTAGTTGAGGTCTTTACTTGGACCGCTTCAGTAATTCTCCAAATAAAACTGCAAGATACAAAATAAAAACTAGGTAGATGAATTAAAAATAATGACCGAGAGCACCAGCACTAAAGGGAATTTCTTCTCTAAATGGCCTGAACAAACAAAAGTAAAGAAAACGAGCCAACTAACGGCCATTTCTCTCTATTTCCCAAACAAACACAGAAATTATACCACAATATTATCCTTATTATTAAGCTCCACATCCCTTCTTACTAATACAGACGATAAGTTTCTCGAGCATGCAAGCCATTAAGCCTAAGTGAACAAATCACCAATGAAAAGCACTTTTGTCTTATCCAGTATGTAACATAAAAATCGCGGACCCCTTGCCCAAACTTTTCCATCAGCCAGACAATACAAACATCATACGTAGACGTGTTTAGGGCGAGTCTTCTCGACCGTAAATAGTGCGTAAGTTATAGGCTTACTGCTAAGCACAAATATCGTAACAATGATATGACGCTTAAAATAATTTTATTTTACACGCTGGTTTCTTGCTAAAGAATAGTTTCTAAATCAATCAAGCGTTACTCCTCTACACAAAGATTCCGGTTGCGTATTAAGTAAAACCGTGAAAACCATGTCAAAAGGTTTTTGTTAATCGAAAAATATTATGTTTTAGTTTTTTTGCTTCTTTAATAAAAACTTTGTACGAGACATACTAAAAGCACTTTCCAACATTTGAATGTATTAAAAAAAGAACAAAATACTCATAAACTTTTCTAAAATATCAACAAAACCCTTCAACTTAAACCAAGCCCGGAAAGTTGGAAAAAAGGTCCGATTCGTCGTACAAAAGGAGCATCTACCGCACGCAACAATGCTGTGATCTCTCTAATGAAGAGTTTTGTACACAAAGGGACGGCCCAACTCTTTTATTAATACCTCATGTTATGAGCCAGCAGTTTGCCTTATGTGGATGATCATTATATCTGGTGGATAAGGTATATTGTTGTGGTACCTTTCTTGTTGGTTTCCTCTAAGAATAGAACGCTATTGCTAAAGATTGCATGTCTTTTGGAAGGACTACTAGCGGTAAATCTAGTGATCCTAAATAAATTGGACCTGTGGGCCTAGACAACAGTAACTGGCAATCGCTTTCAAAGCGTTTGTATTTCTACAAAGACTTTCAACAGGTTTGACATAAGATATTTGGTAGCTCATGTCAGCCCCATACTTTTTGACGTTATCGCTGTTTGAAAGTCGCTTTGTCCACGCACAGTAGTGACACCAAAATGAACGTCTAAATATTATCGCATTGTTGGATTTTCAACGCCAGTGCTACTGAGCCTAGCGTTGTAAATCCAATAGTGCACTTTTATTTAGACAGTTATTTAGGTGTCACTTAGTGTTGGTGAAAATGGGCATAAGTACGGAAATCAAACCGTCTAAATAGAAGTCGCTTGTCTAGACCATCTTGGCCTCTATTAAACAAAAGTTCACATGCGCGAACAACAACAACAATAACAACAACTCTTTAATATTTTCTAACAAAACAGCACTACTCATTCTTCTCAAAGCAAACTTTACTCTGGTTTAGTTGGTTCTTTGCCTAATTTACATGTCCATTGTCCATGCCTGGTCATCTCCAGTACCTAGCTTCTTTTTTTTAGTTTATTTATCTTTCGAACCTCTACTCAAAACCAGGATAAACATACATTCCTTTGACGTACATACATATGTTCACAGCATTACAGGCGTCGTCGTTTGCAATTTTTCACATAAAATATTCACACAACGGATGTTGCGTGAGTGAATGCATCAGGGTTCCGCTGTGTATGCCCGAGCTCTATAGTTCACGCACATTGTTTTAAGGGGTAAGTAGGACTGCAGCCGATAGGGTTATAAAAGCTACTTGATATATAGAACAAAGTAGTATTACGGTTACAACCGTGATCTTTGAGAGCTTATGTATTTGCATTATATGCTTATTTCATTCAATCATGATGATATAATGTCCCAATATAATAGTAGTATTAATCATGCAATCATGATAAATACTAAGCATCTTGGACAAAATAATACAAATAATATATACAACATTCCGAAAAACAGAAGTAAATCATATCTAAACCAACAAGCAAAGTTGGTTGACTACAAATCTTAGACAAGGCTTGACTTCTCAATATCGAAGGAACCAAAGATGATATTCCACGACACAGCCAAAGGTATTGTAAGCACAGCTTCAGTGCAGCTAAGGGTAAAATCAACCGCATCCCTCCCGTCATACTCAGTTAAAAAGCGCGCTTAAACGCTATTTGATAGTTCTAAAGGCCTTCCTTTATATTTATTGCCATCATTTTACCAAACAATACTGGCTTCGCAAACTTAATTCTACAATTTACCAATTCAAAATTCACTTTAACACAACTCAATAGAGCTCATAATTGGATGGGTTTCGGCAGGAGGAAAGCTAAAAACTTTTTTCATGTTTGGCTGGTTGCCACTGGTTGCCACTGGTTGGCTAGCTAAAAAATCGCCAACAAATAAAAGGTGTAAGAGTTGAAATGTTTTGAATTCGGTTAGTTCTAGCGTGAAGTTATGGACAGAATGTTGATGAGAACTGCAAATATTTTAACTATATGAAATAAAACATATATATACTTAATATGTTATGACATAATATATGACATGTTATCTAAGGAGATAAAAGTTGACATGACCTAAAAACTAGTCGGTGTATTACGTGAAATAATAAAACTAGGTACATAATAACCGATGAAAACTGTTTAATGAATGAAAATGATCAAAAATTTTAGAACAGAAAAAAATGCATTTAACAAAAAACCAGAACTTTGCGAAATTGTGAATAAAGAAATTCATTGTATACCACTAGACGCAAGACCTGTTGGTTTTTAAGCGAACTCTTTTATATAGCATAGCATTTTTTACATTAATAAAATGTTTATTTTATTCCAAGTGCACTTTAGCTTAACGTTTTCCAACACCTTTAATTTTGTTTTTATCGTCGCCGCGTCGTTACCTTTACTAATGTTTTTTTTTCAATACTTACCATTGTTGCTTATTTTTTGTCTTAATTGCTATTAAAAAAAACTAGCTTGTACTCGTACAAGCTACGACCAATATATAGTAGTACTTATCAATGTTTCGTGCAGCATACCTCTATCTACCTCGTGATACAGATATACAGTTTGGAAATTTTACTATAATTTTGTGCGCAGTGCTGAATGACGTGCAAGCTCAGTTAGAATCAGATCCATCAAAACTGTAACTAAACCAATAATGGATGTTTCATTGTGGCTAGTAGCTAAACATTTTATGACTAGAAAGTCACGACACAATGGCTCTTTATGAAGCACTCAGATACTTACGTTATATTTAAACGTCGTGGCGAGTGTAAGATATGATGCTTTTGCACCTTAGCACTTGGAAAAATAATGAGTACCATAAGCTAGGACTTATGGTTCATATACCTCAGTGCCCGAGGCATAAAATGTTTCATATTTTATACTCCTTTCATATTTATATTGGGTTTACTTTATGTTGCTAGGGCCATATAAGGATAGGAAGCGCTATTGTTGACCCGAAACCACCCATCACTCTAATTTTAACTTATCCGAAACATAATCTTATCTCTTCTAAAATATACTGCCCTTACACGGAATATATGACCCGGGGACGACACGGGGCAGGCAACCCCATACAATACTCCGCAAGACCGATTCAAATCACGAACGTAAACAAAACCGTTTTTACCGCCATTCAACGGCGGTTATGACGTAATCAATTAAAAAGGTAACAATGCTGAATGTTTTACGAGTATTAATTGCGAGTGATTTCGAATGACCTGATCACGCAATCCGTGTTCACTATACTGTTGACTTGGAGGTGAAAAAGTGCGTTTTCTACGCATAACTATATGCCAGTTTTGCCGTAACAGCGTAATTAAGTCTCGGTATGGAGAATTTTATGGCTGATTGCGATAGTAGTGTGGTTAGGCTGTTTCGCATTAGGGATGAAAATTGCGATGGTAATTAAGATGAGGGCCACACCCGTGAGCTATGTATGTATAGTGATGATGATGTAACTGGTATGTACATAAATAAACAAGTAAAAGTACGTGTGATTAAGTTGAAAGGAGTTGACATCACAAAGCATCAACGATACAATGTGATAGCTCTACACAACAATGTTTTTTTTCAAATTTTCCTCACAAATACGACTACAACGCTATCAATTCTTCAATCCAAATAGTATGGAAACAGTTTCGACAAACACGAACATAAAATACAAAATAAAATTCCAACAACAACAATAGAAAATTGAAAAGAATCAAGAAAATGTTTTCATAAAATTCGGTAGGAAAATAATAAAGCGACATGACAGGCTAAGTCTAAACCCATAGGCTTATTCATGCTCCGAAGGGCATTCTATCAAATGTCAAGCGGCGACCTTTTTGGAATTGTTTCCACCGTGGCCATCGTCCCGTGAAATCAACGGTATCTTTACAATATAAAAACATCCTTTGCAATAGCAAGATCTGTCTCCGAAGTATCGTATTTGGTAGACTTTGTTTCGAAGTGAACATCGGACTTTATAGTATTGGAGTGGACGTCCGGAAATGTAGTATGAGATGGCATGACGTTTTGAAGGTCTTTATAGTATTCAGACTTGCGTTTAGGTTCACAAGATACTGAAATAGCGTTTAGAGATTTATTGTATCTGACGATCTCTGTACTGCTACCTTTCAGCTTACATTTTACAAATTTGATTTAACCTCTATGTGATTTCTCTGCGTTCTTGATACTGGCCTATAATATTTTCAATATAATTTCAGAAAGCATCCCAGAAATACTGGAGATTGTGTCATAAAATTAAACTTTATTTGTTTTGTTAGATCCAATGAAAGTCTCAATTTTTCGAGAGAGGTCAATAACCATTATGTTGTATCCAAGTATCAATTAGAATAAGTTCTGTCCCTCTTTTCAGTGGGTTCTCTTGGATAACGGAAATCGTTTGGAAAACTTGGCGAGTTTGACGATCATTTCGTGAAATAGACACGTAACAGACCGCGCCTGAAGGTTTCCGTGAAAATGGCTCAAGCTTCCCATTGAAATCCTCTCGAATTTTAACAAAACCTTCAAATTTTCGAGGATCCAATTATATAGACTTACGAAATTATTAACATTATTTGAAAGTAGATTGTCTTGTTTATCAACTAAAGGTAGTAAGGTTTAATAATTGCATTAACTTTTATTTACCTTTGTTTATTTCTACCTTGAAATAGACGAACACCACAGAAATGTTCAAACATCAGTCTAAAAGTATACCTACACGTCATCAATCAATCAATTTATCTGACACGCTCTTTCAATCCCAAGCAACAAAACAACGAATATAGGATTCATATACACCCAATATATCCCAGTGGAAAACAAACATGAAATTATACTCAAAGTTGAAATATAAAGCTAGCAATAATACTGAGTTGGTATTCATTTGAAGTCGGTAAAGTCTTGTTTGTCTACTTATTCATATTTTTATCGTTAGAAGAACTAGTCACTAAGTGAGAAGAGTATGCAGATAGTAAATAATTAATTAATTGACGACGTGTACACGTAGTCAACAAAGCTTATTTCACCCCTAGAGAAACAGTGAACCATCAATCTACCAATTTACTTGACGTGCACTCTATCGAGCCTAAGTACTAGGTGGCCATAAGTCCGCAGGAGGCAAACGCAAGAGTTATCTAAACAATCCGGCAGAAGAATGTTAATAGTTGGGAACAATAAAGTATTGGCCGTCACGCGACCGCATCACGCTAGGGAGAAGTATGCGGGGTGTGTGTACAGTACTACAGTTTTTCTGGAAGCCTGGTATTAGCATGATTGGACTGAATGCATTGGTTTTGTGTGTTTTCAACTTTCCGGGAAAACAAGTGTGGTTTTTACTTCATGTTAATGAAAAATAGTAAATACTGTTTATATATTGAAGACACAGAATTGTTTTCTTATGATATTCGCGAAATAGAATAGTTTCTGGTATAAATAATTTCACGAGCAAGAACACGCGACCTACATATTTAATCACCCATATTGAGGAAAATATATTAATTTTTCCAATACCTAAACATAGAGAATTTTCAATTTTAAGCCTCTGTGTGTGGGTGTTACGCCGATGGCATTAAAATAAAATACGAGCGGTGTCGTCCGTCGACACGTAAGCGCCATCCATCACCAGCCCGTGTGCAACCCCCTTTACAGGCCTGTGTAGACGTGCGTCAAAAGTCAAGGAATTTGAGCTGCGTTTTTTTTTTTAAATTAGGCTAACATCGATCAAAAAATGACACCGAATGCCGTTCTAAAAAAGTTGAATATCGAATATCGTAATGGAATATTTTTGAATTTTTAAAAGCAACCACTGCAGTAGGTGTTTATTTTCATTTGTTTGTTTACAAAGTATTTGTGTAATCTAGGTAAAAAGAGTTTTTATCACAATCAAAGATAAGATGAGAAAAATAACTCTCGCAAGTCTTCGTCAAACTGTTGTAACCTTCACGTTTGTGTGTGTACCTTCACGTTTTTCTACATCACAGCTAAAGCAATCTTATTTTTCATTACTTACTTTACAGTCACAAACACCCGACTCTTCTCGGGACTTTTTCTATTTGTCTATCTTCAAATATTCACAAAGTCGTCTGTCTGCCCGCTGCTATGCATCACAGTCGCTCCGCATCGCACCATTGACGGCAAAGCGAATTTTTGAAAAATGTAAAAAGGTCACTCCGGTCGTCACGTACAGAGCATTTATTACGACTTCGACTTCCTTCAGAAGGGCTTTAACACAGAACGGACGTAATAAATGGTTTTTGCTTATTTTTCAATTATTCGATCGGAATGTATGAAATATGATCGGAGGTACGATCTGCGAACCGGAAGGTGGCTCTTTCAACATTAATTTTTCTGTCGGAAATGGTACCGGAAGTGAATATGATTGAATAATATACTGCAATGTTGTTTTTTTATTGGGATACTTTTGTAGGTATAGATTTTTGGCAAGTCTGGAATACTTATCATATTTTGCCCAATCTAGCTGATAGCAGCTAAATGAGAGTTGCCGAGAATCGAGTTGAATGGCATGCAATTGGAGAGGCTTATATGCAGCAGTGTACTGTTGTAAGCTGATGATGATGATCAAAACCAAGAATCCATCCCTTTTATCAGATCAACCACGATCATGACGGGGTAACCAGTATGAGGCATGAACAGGGTGTAAAGTTCACTCATCCTCCATTGAAAAGGGAGGATCTTCCGACCAGACGGTTGTTGTGTCTGGTGGGCTACTGCCCGACGATCGATGTCGGGACGTTCTATATATGCTAGTCGCCCGGTAAACTCTAATTGCGTGATGCAGGATTTTGCGTGACGTCAGTGTGATGCGTAGTTCGCATGTGGCGATCTAGATGCTGCGACAGTCCTAATATAGACAACTCTCATAAGACATCAAATCATGTATTTTTACCAAAACCCGATCAATAGCAATTATTTCTTTGTCACCAGGACATCAACAACAAAATGCAGTGGAGGCTCACCACACCGGGAGAGGCGGCGACGCGACGAGGACTCGACGAGCCTGCAAGGGTTCAGCGCGGCCTTGCACCGGGCACCACCTCCGCCGCCGCCCGCACTGTTGCGGAGACTAGGGGTCAAGGAACCTACGGGTGTTGGGAAGGTAAGTGATACTTTAAAAATGAAGAATTATGGAGTGTCTCTGCTGCGGGGCCGGGTCCCAAAAATAAGACTATTGCATCAATCTGCCTAGCCTTTTCCCAACTATGTTGGGGTTAGCTTCCAGTGTAACTGGATGCGGCTGAATACCAGTTTTTTACATGGAGTGACTGCCTATCTGACTTCCATAACCCAGTTTCTGTAACTGGGTAATACGATACCCCTTGGTAAGACTGGTTGTCAGACTTTCGGCCTTCTGACGACCCGTAATGACTATCAAAGATCCATGAATGACAGCCGGGACCAACGGCTTCACTTGCTTTCTGAGGCACGGAGTAGTCTCGGTATGTAAAGATGGTCACCCATCCACTGACCAACTCTGGCAAGCGTAGCGTAACCTGATGGATCGACCCATGCGGCTGTTATTACCTAGCCACAAGCTCCTCCGAATATCGGTGGAAATAAAAAACAAATGCTACCAGGGTTGTTGCAGAAGATCTTGTTAGAACTCAGAAAGCTTGCTAACAGCTACAAACAAAGCGCACCACGGTACTGTAGTACTATTCTGTAAACATCTCACCGTGATAACTCAGGTGAAGTGAGCGTGAAGTGAGCCGTCATCCCACCTGATGCTAGGGGTTGACACTATTGACAGCTCATTTTAAGATCACTTCACTCATATTTTCACGGTGAGATATTTACAGAATAGCACTACTGACACATACAGACACAGAGTCAAAGCTTAGCTTAAAAATACGAAACTGGTCGCAATAGATTAGATTTTGTAGTTGAATGAAGCAGCACCGGCGACCAAATCAGCTGCCGGTGCGCAGCAGAGGCACTCCTGAAGAAGAATTATAATCTTCTTTCCTCATATTGTCACGGACTAGAATAAAGCTCATCATGACGATGATGCGGTCAAAATGTTAGTCAGTCAGCGAGCAGGAGTGTTTACACAAGATGTGCCGAATGATTTCTTTAGTATTACCTCTCATGGAAGTTATTTCTAGAGTATACCAAATTACATATTCAGCGTTTTAGACTAAAGTGCATTATTTATCAAACATTGCTAAATTAAAGATATAAATAATAGCTATGACTGAGCAACATTACGAAAGCCGACCCCGAAAACCGAAACCGTTTGACCGACTAAATCTTGCGTTATACTATACTAAACAGCCATCAATCAATTTAAAACTCTTCTCAGATCATAAATTACAGCCTCAGAACACTTTAAACTATTAAAAAAAAACCGGCCAAGTACGTGTTGGACCACGCACAAGGAAGGTTCCGTAGTTGGGATGAATTTATCTTAAGAACAAACTTAACATTGTACTTGAAAAACATGTTCTCCCATACATTCCAACTGTAAATGTAAGTTTGTACTCACAATATTGATAGATTTACCATGTTATTTTAAGACTTCTTATAGGTTTTCCTGTAATCTACAGGTAAAGATCTATTTTCTGTATTTTCTTTTTTTAATTCTAGACTCAGTAGTTTCGGAGATAAGGGATGGTAAATTTTCGTCTATTTTCATAAATAACTTTAAAACAATTTATTTTAAAATTATAAAAAAAAATATATTTGAGACCCTCATAGACCCTTTCATTTTGACATGTCAAACGGTGTAAAGGTTTGCAAACCTTTTTTTTTTAATTTTCTTATTTGCCCCCCAAAAGTGACCCCATATTCAAAATTCATATATTTACTTTACCCGTCCGTGTTTGGGTCACAGAAATTCATATGTGTACTAAATTTCAACTTAATCGGTCCATTAGATTCGGAACAAATTGGCTGTGACAGACGGACAGACAGACAGACAGACACACGAGTGATCCTATAAGGGTTCCGTTTTTTCCTATTGAGGTACGGAACCCTAAAAACGAGCATCAGCCGCTAAACTTAACAGCAACTCATCAACCAGCCACTTAATACAAATTCGCGATAAAGAAACGGAACGGTACTCTTAGTCACGGCGCCATGATTTAAGAGGGGTTCAAGGAACACTCTAATTGGTTGTACCTAATGAGACAGCTGATGATCTCGCTAATGAGTCGCTTAACGATGCCGCGGCTAAGGAATATCGCTTTGTTCAGATCAAGGAGCATAAAGTGTAGTTGTGTGCGGAAGATTTATGTCTTAAAGGAGTATAAAGGAGAGATGCGGATAAAGGAACGTATGTGTTCCAGGACACGACTGAATGGCATTGGAGCGGATTTCCAGTTTAACTGAAACTTAAGCTTGTTAGGTGCACAGGTTTTAGTAAGTGAAGATTTTATTTTATTTACTGTGAGCTTTTAGGCTCCAATAAGCTATTGCATATTAAGAGCTTTTATATTCTATTCCCTTATCTCCTTCGATGTTTCCTGCCTCCTTGAGAGTTTTAATAATAAATAATAATTATATTCTTTATTCTTCGGACAACAAAGATCCAACGTGTTAGTAAACAATATTATAACTTATTACTAGTGTTAGTAGTTAAAATACAATAGAAAAAATAAAACTAAACAAAACAGAATAAATAGCGTTGTGAAAAGGACATCCCCAATTAAATGCTTAGTGATTGTCCTTCTCACAAAACTTATAATAATTGGAGAGTCGATACTCTCCGCCACAGTTTTAAGAATGCTGTTGCCACTCGCCCGCAACCTTGCCAACAGCGACGCGGTTTTCTTGCGAATGACGGCGTGGAAGCCGTCAGTTCGGTTTTGCACAAACATGGTAGAAGCGCTGCACCATCTGTTTTAGTGCATCCATATTAATGTATGTTTTGTTATTTTGACACATAATTTCTCACAAATATAATAGTCAAAATCAAAGATAATCATTTGTTTCGATTAGGCACATAAACTGGACTTTTAATTGTATACAAGAAAATAGAATAGATTCTAGTTGCCCCTTCCAAAAGGTAGTAAGTATCGTATCAATTGGGTATAAAAAGGCACTTTTTAATGTCAACATTTACAAGAAAATAGAATTGATTCCAGATCTTCCAGAAGATAGTTCTAGTTTCGTATGGAGAAGAATGGGCAAGAAACTCCACAGTTACTGTTTTAAAATGTGTTATATAACTTGGTATACCTACCTACATTAATAGGCATGATAATAATTTTTTTTTTGTTCGTCTTGTTTGGTATTAAAAAAATATTGGACACGTATTTTTTCTTTTTTACGTAATCAAAAGATACGGCGTTATTTTGAGTTAAAATATGGCATGACGTCACACCTAGCTAGATTTTTTAAGCCCCCACTCCCCAACAATAATGCGTTATCTAAGTCATTTTTTATTAATATGACAAAGCAAAAAACACGTGTTTATTTTTTTTTTTTCACCCAGGCATCATCTTTATACTCTAGCAAAGATACTTTTTATATATCCAAAATCGTACGCTAAACATCCTTTTACACAAAATCAGAACAAGGCAAGCCGTATTGCCGAGTCTCCGATAAAAGAGGTCGTTACCCAAGCCCTTAGGAGATAACGTGAAACTCGATTTATGTCACATTAATGCGTGTCTTATACAGCCTATATACAGCCTTCGTATCAGAACTGGGAATTAACCTTTACAAAGCCCGTAACGGTCTTTACGACCGGGTGCTAAATGTACATAAAATGCTTAGTACGTCTGACGCGTTCATTAGTTTGAAATAGTGTCTTAACTATCGTGGTGCTAAAACTATTTTTTTAGCTCTTTTCTTGAAAGAAATATCCTGCTTATACGGTGGACAAAAACATGTTTGTTGTAAAATGTTTTTACATAGATAGTGATTTCGAAGGCCATATAAAGACCGCAGCAATACGCTGGATGCGGGAAGCATAAAACCGGTCGATGTGGCGGAGCTTTGGGGAGGCCTATGTCCAGCAGTGGACGTCTTTCGGCTGAAATCATGATGATGAGGTAGTGGTTTAACATTTTCAATTCAATAAGGTAATGTCAAGTCATGCCCGTATGTAATATCTCAAGGAAATATTAGTCAATTCATGATTCGAATAGACTTAAACAAAAATGAACCACACAAAAAAAATGAACATCACATTATCCTAAAAATGTTTTTCGACCAATAGATATTCCGTACGCATTATAGTCATAAACTAAGTCAACAACGTTCCGATTTCCAATCACTTCCAATAAACACCAATTACAACGCTTTAACAAAATACTAGATACACAACGCTTGTTCATCTCTAATTTAGTTAACCGTTCAATGCTCTGGCTGGGTCTAAAAGACCAATGGTCGATTGGAACGTGAAACGTGCTCGACGGACAGACCGCTAATGTCGTAAGACAGCGGCTAACGAGGCGCACTACGGGAATCGCTCCTGGAATCCCAGGCGTATTCCAGACTACACGTAGGAGCCTACGAACTTTGAGGCGTAGGTATTCCAGAGTATACGAGGGATCATCTGTCTGAGGAACTTTGAATGTTGCATGCGAGTTCGTATCAAAGTCTGTATTTCAATTGCTGTTTATGGGACTCCGTTATGAAGATTGATTTTGTGATATAGGACTTGGTGTTGCTTCTCGAATATGTTTTGTTTACAGCCCTAAAATAAGTGTATAAAGAATTCAAGCCTGGTGATGATCTTTTAATGACATTGAAAATACACAAGGAATTAACAACCAAAAAAAACGTACTTGCCCTTTACACAAAGGACATTTTTGTCTGATTGGTAAAATTTACACAACGAGTTTAGTCAATCCTGCCACAAACATACCTTTTTACAACAAAAATATTGATTCCTTAGCTTTTTTGACAACCATTTAAAGACACCATGTTTTGTGTAACGTTTTACCCCATGTTACAACTAGTCCAGTCCACGTCCACATGGCTTATATTGCCAAGTAGTGGCAATTCTTTCACGCCTGCGGCGAGCAGCAATTTTTTTTTCTTTATATTTATTTATTTATATTTATATTTATATATACTTTATTGTACACCACAAAAATACATAACAAAAAAAAAGACACAAACTACAAAATATACAATGGGCGGCCTTATCGCTTTCTGCAATCTCTTCCAGGCAACCATAGAATGGACAGTGATTTGCCTGGATATGAAATGGGGCTGTCTTTGGTGCAAATAAGTGCCTACTTACAATATTATACTAAAATAGATACATACATAACCTAAATAATAGATACATAAATACACACGTACTAAATATAAGCAACGAAAACAAATGAAGACTAAAGATATTTACAGTTACGTGAACACGATCACAACGACAAATAATGTTCCTTTACGAGCCTTTTAAACATAGGTTATTTCGTTAATCTGGACAGATTATGTCACCCTAATCGTTACATATCGACTGTAAATACTAAACACAATCTGACATTACCTCTACGATTAATGCCAATGTTTACGAGCCTGTCCAACATTGCCTGGACGCTATTTACATACCACGTCACGTCTTTCCGGCTCGTTCTGGACACACTCCATGATGATAGGATATACCTACTCTTCAATTAAGTTGCATTCTATACAATTCCAAAATAAGAACACTTTCTTTTGGGTAAAGTATTACCCTATCTTGCAAGTAATCCAGTCTACGTCCACACCGCTAATACTGCCAAGTAGTGGCAATTCTTTCACGCCTACGAGGGCGCGGCGTGCAGCGTCGTGCAGTTTATTCAGTTATTTACACCCGCCGCCAATTACCGCGGCGACGGCAGGGTTTTAATGTGATAAGTTAAGCACTAACAAGATGCAGGTGTAAGGATATCGCGTCAAAGGATTAATGGCGAAGAAATAAGTGTTAAAATAATTGAATCTTAAATGTTAGTACGAGAACTTAAGACAAAATTAATGAAAAGGAATATATTTTATAATTGGCAGTGGTGTTGGTTTATTAGTTCTTGGTTTTTAATAGAATACTTGTACTATTTCATTTCAATTGCAACCTCTTGTTCATAGTACCTACAGTCGGCCACAAAGAGTACCTATATACCTACTTCGACAGTAATTATTTTACTGTCTAAAATCTTTCTTCAGTGTGTAGCCACAAAACTTATCACGAAATGGGTACTTTATTATAGCTACACATTGATACAGTATTATGGAACACAAATTGTAGACAATCAAATGAATTTTTGTCTATAAATACGTACCTTGTACTTGTTATTGAAACAGATTCTTTAATAAGCACTAAAATAGCCTCAAAGCCCGTACTGTAATCATTCAAAGCGCTATTCTTAACTCAAATAAGTTCGTAATACCCAGTAACATTTTCATTCCATTGTTCCGCTAACGCGCTTAAGGCGAGCAGTGCCAACTAGCGCCACCATTGAGAAAAAAATCATAAGTCTGGAGATATGGAACATTTAGAAATTTCCTAAATTCACATTTTTAGTCAGATGCTGTAGGTCAGGTGAAGTCAAAAAATTCTACCTCATCTGATTAAAAATGTGAGCATAGGAAATTTCAAACTATTCAATGTCTCCAGACTTATGATTTTTTTCTCAATGGTGGCGCTAGTTGGCAGCACTACTCGCTTTAAGATGCCAATGCACATCTTAAAACTTGGCACAATGTAGCAATACAAAGCAGAAACAATACAATACTATTTATAGCTAAATAATGTAACTACATTCCAAAATCTAAAATAACAATACAGCGAGCTGAAATCGGTGCATAAATTAGCAAATAACTAACATTTGTGTTAAATATAATTAAGCTTTACTATCCAAATTAATGCACACAAACGGTGTAGTTGTTATTAGTACTGAACATAAACATTTAAATACCGGTCGTAATAACCGTTTCATTTAATGCACAATGAACTATAAATAGTCTGATATTTTTATAGGTAACTTATACTAAAACAAGTTTGTTTTTGTTATCCGGTAAACCCGGAAGAACGGACTTATCCCTTTTATAATTAAAAGATTGATCGTTATGGAAACATTTTTGTCTGGTGTTAATCATAAAATATTTCAGTTATTATTTAAGATATATTGTTAATTAAATGATTGATTGATGTTTTATTAATGCTCAGAGTTGATTGTGGATTTCATATCCGTTTTCATTTTTAGTTCGGCAAAAATGAAATGATTTTTAATATTTAATGTCATGTCATTCAAATTAAATCAAAATATTTTATTTCACAAAACCTTTACGTAAGCACCATGGATATTTCTTTTACAGAAAATTGGATTTTAGAATATTTCCAAACCAAATTACAGTGTTAATAGGTAGGTATTTTATTTTATTTAATAAAATAAATAAATCAATGAAAGAAACAGCAAACAGTTACAGTATAAGAACTTACAAATAATTTAACAAACAATATTAGTAATAATATAACCCACAACGCTTCCACAGATAGACATAAAAGTTTAAGGCGAGTAGTGCCGCCAACTAGCGCCACCATTGAGAAAAAATTCATAAGTCTGGAGATATGGAATATTTTGAACCTAGGAGGTTGTGTTGATTTTTTGACCTCACCTGACCTACCTCATCTGACTACAATGTGAGCATAGGAAATTTCAAAATGTTCCATACTCCAGAGTTTTTTTCTCTATGGCGGCGCTAGTTGGCCGCAGTACTTGCCTTAAACAAAATATCACTAGAGTAGCAGTACTGTATGTGCAGTAATTAATGTATAATGAGCATTAACAAAATTAAAATCTAAAAAAAGTTTACATAATATAAATTATGATCTTAGTATGTTTGATGATTTTCAGAAAGGGTAACACATGGATTTTATTTAAGGCGAGTAGTGCCGCTTTCCTTGTAATAAATATAAAAAAACGTACACGGATATGAACTCTTGGCTTCCAAACTAAGTAGGACTTGTATTATGGAAGTCAAGGCGCTCTCTCATTCTATATTTAACTAATATGTGACAATAATAGCATCATTTTATACATAGCCATAATGCTTGCAATGAACGACTAGTGATGTAACATTGAACTATAGCTACGAAATCGGAGGCTTTCAAACTAATACTTTATTCATATGACTACGCAAGTACGTGACAGTATGTATGTATGTACGTAGAATACGGTTAGAATAAGCGCCATATCAAACGGATAGCTGTACATGAAAATGCAAGCATTATAGAAGCGATTTCAAAGAGAAAACCAGACGAAAAATTGTGACGAATAGGTAGTTACTTGAAAAGAGCGTGTTGGACACGCGCTTTTGGTTCCGTAGTTAACAAAATGCAATACCTATTAATTGAGGTCTGAACTCCTAAATGATTGACAATTCGGGAGCTGACAACAAGAGATCGTTGACTTGAGAACCGACTTGACTGGGTTGGAATTATTTTCGTCGAAAGTAAGTTCAAGTTTTAACAAACATTACAAAAAAATTAAGGCCATGCTTATACGGACTCGCAAACATCCTGCCGGTCATAGTGAAACAATAAAAGCGCCTTTTTTCCATTCCACTAGGAACTTCTAAAATTGTACGTACAAAGGTACCTACTTTTCCCCGAATTGTACGTACGACATAAAAAACAGTTCGTGTTGGTAGAAGTCGAGTGAAATTTGCAATTCAAGGAGCTACGTAAGCTGGATGGAGTGGAATGTGGAGGGGGGGCGGAGGGGGGGGGGCGTACAAAAAGTGTCCTCGTCGCATCGCACGGGTTAGGTGCCTAGTGACAGAATTAAAAAATTGTGTAGAAGAGAAACTCTTGTACCTACTTTGTGCGTACGTGTGCCGAAATACTGACCTGCCGCTATTCATAATCCTGCTAAAACAAGGCGAGAGAGCCTGCAAACTGTAAGTAACAAAAACCGGCCAAGTGCGAGTCGGACTCGCGCACGAAGTTCCGTACCATTATCTATAAAAACGGCAAAAAAATCACGTTTGTTATATGGGAGCCCCCTTAAATATTTATTTCATTCTGTTTTTTATTATTTTTTGTTATAGCGGCAACAGAAATACATCATCTGTGAAAATTTAAAGTGTCATGCTATCATGGTTCATGAGACAGACGGACGGACAGTGGAGTCTTAGTAATAGGGTCCCGTTTTACTCTTGGGTACGGAACCCTAAAAAAGGTCATGGTCGAGCGTGAAATGCGTAGGTCTGTAGACTACACAACCCTGACTGTCCTGAACATTTCTTTTACCCTACAAAGCATTTAAATGGAATGTGTTGAGAGCAAGAATGTCGCTTCTATTAATTCTTATTCTGTGCCTACGCGATAAGACGCGCCAATTTTGACATTTAGTGAGGCGGGTAACGCCATTGTTTTTGTAAGGGGGGCGGAAAAGGCTTTTTTAGTTTCGTGTCTATTTTTATTTGGTAGAGTAAGTTTCACTTTTTCCTGTAAACGGTGAAAATTGGCCTTGTTTTCTAGAGGTCGGTGTTCTCTTTCCTTCTTAACTTACTGGATTTTCCAAATGGATTGCGTATTGGCACAAAAATGTCTACTATCAATACTAGGTTCAAATTTTTTTTTATTTAACATCTTGTTTGCCATGTGTGTATACTCATGTTTTGGACAAATAAGTAATCTTTATCTCTTTATCTTCATATTTTTATAATTTTATATTAAAACTGTACCTACATCTTTAACTGTCGAAATGTGGGTGTACTGTACACGTTGTACGCACAACTTCTTAAGAGGCCATTGTACAGACGCCAGCACATCAAGCTACTACAATCTGTCAATTTTTTTTTTAATAGATTTTCATCTTTATCATATAATGAAGGAAACATATAATGTAGGAAACAGCTGTTTTTTTTTCGCATTTTCAAGCTTGGTCCCATAGTAAAAGTTGTTCATAATGATAAGTACAATGACCCCTTAAGAGGTTATTCATTATTTAAGTTAGGTACACCTTGTATAGTTACACCTCTTCTGTGTTATGTTCTTTATCTTATCTTTATTATTTTGGCAAGGAGCTAATTTGGCTATCCCTCCTCTAGGCCTCTTGATCAAAACAATACCAATCGTGTTATTTAAACACGATAAAGACGTGAAAACAAAACCTTTTAACTATTGCATTAGATAATTTCAAACAAAAACAAAATTTTCACAACAAAATCTACCTCAATCCATCAATTTTTATTAAACTTTCCAAACTAGGTTACCGTTCATAAAGCAAGCAATAGACAAGGGAAACAAACGTGTCTGTATTTCCGGCATCATGTGTCAAAACAATCTTGCGCATTACTGGCCAGTAATAATATTGCTTGGCCCCTGGGACCTGGGCGGCCGGTGGAGTACAAAGGTAGCGAGCTACTGGATGAGCTATTGTTGGAAATAACATTGTCATAATGAAAGCGTCTCTGTGAAGGGATTTGGGCAAATTTAAGATTAAAGGTTTGATTGTTTGCTTTTTAGATATTATCTAAGATGGAAAATCAAATAAACAACTCTATTTATACAAAAAAAAAAACCTAACGCTTTAGCATAGTAAAGCGTTTGATTTTTCATCGTCATGCAAAATTTCTACATTTTATATCTGTAATTCGCATAATAAAGTGTAGATAGAAATCTATCAAGCAGAGGTGGACGAGGCATCTCAGGGGACCTATTGCATGAGATGATCGCGCATTTTTGTAATATTACGCTTAGTGAGTTGAAACTAGACAAACTCATGTTAATTCTTACATACTTTTGCCTGACACATAAAATACCTACTTTTTTTTTTGTGGAAGGGAAATCATCAAATGACTTCTCCCACTCTGGGCGGAGCTAGTACGTGTCAGACATTTACTGACTAAAACCCACCCGTGTTCCTTCAGTTGCCTGTACCAGGGCCACGGTATCTCTTTCGAACAACCCACGACCCCAGCGACATAAAATACCCACTTCACATCGTTTTGGAGCCATATCTAGTTCATAACAGTTTCATTGTACAATACCTTTCCCCCACTACTTGTCCGTCTGTCAATTTGCTCGACCAATGAGATCGGCGGCCGTTGCCCGCGGGATTAAACTCCTTATTGATTATTGGACCCTTTTTTATACGTATCCACTCAAGTTATGGAAGATAAGGATGTTTGATAGCACGATAAGTTAAGGTTTGAAGCACGATTTTCAGATAGCCTTAAAGAGAAGCTTCAGTTATTTTGCATTATTTTGTCTTTACCTCTCTGTCTGTGTATCATCAATGTTTACTTATTTAAAATTCAAATACTCTTTGTAGTCTTACTGCAACAATAGTCATGTTAGACAATGGAACAGTACATAGCAGACCTTCAGAAATGAGGTGGAAAAAATATAATCGAATTGGAGCAATAAACTAAAAAATTCTCTTAAGAAACCTGTAAGTCGAAGTTCGTACGGACGTAAAAATATCGCGGCGATTTTTTATCGCGCATTTGATTTTCAACGCTCTGCTTAACGCCGAGAGTTTAAAATCCAACAGTGTGTTTTTTCGACGCTCTGGGATGCACTCTGTTGTTGTTAGGTTGGATTCTCAATGTTCGGCTCAACAACGAGAGTTGAAAATCCAATGCGCGATAAAATCACGCCGCGATATTTTGATATTTTTATGTCCGTGCGAATGCGAACGTCGCTTTATAGTATTTTTACCTCACACTCGACACGCGCTTTACTTGCGTTTACCAAGTAATGTTTATTGAAGAAAGCCAAAGTAGGTACTAACTAAAACAATGTTATATTTATAACTAGGTGGCTATGCTATGCACAATACATTGAAACCCTGATCTCCAAACTAGGGGTATCCCTGTATCTTAGAGATCAGTGTCTCTCCGCAGCAAAGTTATAAGCCAATATTTGTAACTCATTGGTATAAAGCATTTCTTTAAATACTTGAATGAAGAGAAAAATAGAAAAAAAAACACACTATAAACACACAGTGAATATGTGAGTGTAGACGAGTAGAGTCAGCACATAATACACACATGCACACACACACAAACTCTTCCGACTTCGCCATTGTCTCGGACGGTACCGAGAGCTCCACATTCACAGCGTGTTTGTACACTTGGTAAGCACAAGTAAAGCGCGCGCCGCCTCGTGATATCAAAATACTGTATGCCGTTTCTTGTTAACTTATCATGATCTACGACAACCATCTATCTCTACAAGGTTTATACTAACACGCCGGTTTTACAGTCACGCCGTTGACAGAATGCGTTGCTGACACCTATCAGTTGGACAATTTCTAGTAGTAATAAGGATCAAATTCGCAAAACACATATTCGTTAGTGTAAAACGACAGGTATCAAGAACGCATTGTCTCAACCATAGATATATGAAAGAAGTTTTTTATATTTCTATGGTCTCAACAGTCGGACTGAAACACATTTCTCTAATGACACAAAAATCGCTACCTCTTATCGCTCCGCTCACACTTTGCACCACATATTGTCTCGTCCCTCAAACTATAGCTGATTTATACAACGAAGGGTCCACATTATTGGTACGTACTACAGACCCAGTTCCTTTGATGTGACCGTGATGAGACCCAAACATATCAATTCGGGATTTGTTGGTACCAAAAACGGGATTTGAAATGAAAATGTAGGACAAATAGTTTTGTGGGTTCAAACGTGATTACCTGGGGTTTGTATTTGTATTTGAAATGGTTTAAAGTTTGTAGCGATATTAGATTTCGGATTTGTATTGTGTGGTATTCATTTGTTTTCTAATACTTTCATGGACCTTCCTATTTTTGAAATATTTGAATTTACCAAAAAATAATGTCTATTATTTTAAGATAAATTCAAAAATAGGAACAGAATAATTATGTCTGTATTTATCTGCCAGATAAGTTAGACGGAGCTTATCCAGAGGTTCAAGAAACAGACCATTACGTTTTAAATGTACAGAGTTGGTGATGTTTCTGCACTTTCTGCTTTAACATTTTTTAACAAAGTTGAAAGCTTTTACACGTCTCGTTAAAAGAGTTTTCTCGCAACTAGAGTTTTGAGTTTATTCTGTAAGTAAGTCAAAGAAGTTATCCAAGAAAATGGAAATAAAAGAATAATGAGAAGGAAAAGCTGAATATAACTGTTTTTGTTGCAAATTAATTGGTCTGTGGTTCATTTATTTTTTGAATACAGGGGAATGTTAAAGTCGAAGTTAAAGTTTTTATTTGTTAAAAATACGTGTAAAAATGGGTGAGTAAATAAGATAGGTAGAGAGATCTCTTGGTTTTACCGTTAACGGTTTAAATATCAATTAAATATATAAAATTACAATTATGTAACAATTCCAAGAAAATAATCTATTTAAAGATTAATAAAAGAATAAAAATAAAAATCGATGACATGACACAAAAGACATGATTGCCATTACAACTACAGTAACAAATCTGAATAAATGTCATGTTCACAAATATAAATCTGAATGTAGTTATACAATGGCAAATAATAAGATGATTAATAATAATATATATGTCAAGGAAGAATGTAAAAAATAATATAAACAAACAAGCATCGTGATTTGGGAGCAGTTAATAGACACTTTAGTACATAATTATGCCGTTAATGAGGTACCCAACAGGGAAGCCACATGTGCAGAAGGAATTATTGCCAAACTTTCTTGTGTTCAACTTAGTCTTATGCTATAAGGTCTATTTTGCATAACTACGATAACATCGTGTCCTCCTACTAATCATTATGCCAGTTATACTCCTCATAACAACCCTCGCTTCACCACACTAACATTTTGAATGGGTTCAATAAAATCTCATACATTTTTATACATACATACATATAAGAGCAATAAAAACAATATGGGTTGCGTCTCTTCTATTATAAGGGAAGATATTTGGCTGTCCTATTGTTCGGATGAAAATTCCGTTTTGGACCCAAAAGGGATTGTGATGAACTAAATGCAAGGGAATTTTCATATATTTCACACTTAAAGAGAAGATAACTTTTGTTTAATTTGTTGTGTATTTTGAGTCTTATTGGGTTTTCCATGGAATTTCTCAGTAACAGCCCGGTGTCTGGATTTGTGCCCAGTTGATGGCAATAGGCTCGTCCCTATTACATTCGAACGCGCGCGGGCTGGCAACGTCGCATTTTTACAGGTTTTTCGTGATTATTTCAGACAATTTAATCTGACAAATTCTTAGATCGTGAGTCAATCGTGAGTATTTATAAGTATATGCTATTCTTTGACAGTTATTTTGGAATTTACTTTTAAAAAATTACATACTTATTGTCAATTATTTTCTATTTTTTGTATATGCTTTCGCTATCAAACAAACAGTTCAGTAATCGAAATTATTACGATAGTGAAAAACATAATAATCCTTTTTTGATGATATTTTAGTCAAACACGACACGTTTATACACCTTGACAGCTTTCGCCCCTTGTTTTAAACTAAGCTAAAGCAGAATAAATTAGAAAATGTAATGATTACAATGAAGTATTTTTAAAATGCAAATAGACTAGTTGATAATCGGAATCAGCACTGTGAACATACAAAACCATCATCTGCCTAGCCATTTCCCAACTATGTTGGGGTCGGCTTCCAGTCTAACCAGATGCAGCTGAATACCAGTATTTTACATGGAGCGACTGCCTATCTGACCTCCACAATCCAGGTACTGGGTAATACGACACCCCTTGGTAAGATGGTTGTCAGACCTCCAGGCTTCCGACGACCTGTAACGACTGTCAAAGATCCACGAATGACAGCCGGGGCCAACGGCCTACCGTGCTTTCCAAAGCACGGAGAGGTCTTGGTATGTATAGATGTATGTGAGCATACAAAATAGAACTACCAATTCCCAAAAAAAGTCATCAGCATATAAAACAGCATGAAGTATAACAGAAAACGATCTGCAATTAGCAGACTTTATAACTGACTATTCTACAACTTTCCACAAGTACAAAGCATTTGTAATCTGGTTAAAACTCGAAACGCGAGAGCTTAGGTAAGCCACGTATTTATCGAATTAGTGAGGATTACGTGCCGAATGTTCGGACGGGGCCGTCAATCATGGCGGCCGTTCGAGATAGCTATCTCTATTGTTTTGAATACGGAAGCCGTGATTCAAGCGTGTCTGATATTCATTTAATTTGATATGATATGTGTGCAATGTTAGTTGGGAGTGAATTTAGAGGGAATAGTTTTTGTATGAAGGTATAATGTATTAAAGGCACAAACTAAATTGTCTGTCAGTGATACCTTATACAATGCGGAGACAACAATACGTCAGTAAAATAATGGATACACTGGTAATAGCATATTATTGAATAATGTATACTAAGAATGAATAGAGGAGCTCGTGGCTAAGTAATAACAGTCGCACGGGTCGATCCATCAGGTTAAGCTACGCTTGCCGGGCTTGGTCCGTGGATGGGTGACCATCTTTACATACCGAGACTCCTCCGTCCCTCGGAAAGCACGTTAAGCCGTTGGTCCCGGCTGTTTTTCGTGGATCTTTGACAGTCGTTACGGGTCGTCAGAAGACCGAAAGTCTGACAATCAGTCTTACCAAGGGGTATCGTATTACCCAGTTAATGGGTTGTGGAGGTCAGATAGGCAGTCGCTCCATGTAAAATAATGGTATTCAGCTGCATCCGGTTAGACTGGAAGCCGACCCCAACATAGTTGGGAAAAGGCTCGGCAGATTGATTGAAGAATGAATACACTGTCATAATACTTCTTTGGAACTTATCAAATAAATCCTAAGTGATTGATAATTGCAATTGATCAATTGCTATCAATTTCTGTTGTAGTAATATTGTCAAACACTTCAATTGCATTTGATAAACGATCAATTTGCGCATCAATGTGTATCAATCATGTAAAAATTGATAATTGCAATTGATCGTTTCGTATCTTCACATCTAAATTAAGAAAGTGTTTTTTTTTTTAAACAAACTTAATAGCAGTGATGGGTCAACTAGGGATTAAGTCAATCTTTGACCAGCTATTAACCCGTCGCGCGCCAATTAGCAGACACAATTGAAATTCTATTGTTATCTGTACACATGGTGTACAATCGACATTTTAAGAGTTAAGTGAGTAAATTATTGAATAAGTTTTAAAAAACTTTAAAACTGTCCTCAAAATTTACAATTATGTAGTCATCGCATCGCATCGCATCGTTTATAGAAATTATAGAATTGAAAGAATAATAAATAACATTTGAAAAGTTTGATTCAGTTATTTATTTGAACTATTTTCAAAATCACTACCAATAAATGCAACTCTTTAGTCAACACAAACGGAACAAATTCATTACCAATTTCACAAGTAGCGTGCACAGTGACAAAACCTCCCCCGTATGTTTTCATCACACACGAACCGAGTTAACTAACTTGCATTTTTATCCAATTACCCACGCCTTTGTGAGGCTGTGTTCTGGCAAAATAAACTGCTATATAATAATTAGAGGAACGAGTATAATTTCATAAGCGTACTCCCGTTTGCCACTGTTGATAATACCTATTAACAAAGTAAAACACTTGTTTTAATCAGGGACCATTTTGGTTACCCATTGTTTTTTCATTTCATTTGGTTTTCGACAGGGTTTTGCTAAGCAGTTAATCAAATACCCATACGATGTAGGTAAGCCTTTCAAAAGGGTTAAGCTTCAACTCTCTTTAAATCGATAACAGCGTAACATTCCCACTCCGAGCAATGTAATATGATCTCTCGATGATGGGCATACGTTGCAAATTGCTAATATGGTTACCCGTACAAAACCCTAATATTATATAGGTTATATTAAAGAAGGGGTAACTCTTTCACTGGGATTCTAGTATAGAACCCATTCAATGAGTTATCCATATTGAAGGGATAACCCTTTTACTGGGTATCAAGGCTAAAACCCATTCAAGGAGTTACACATGATAAAGGTAACCTCATGAACGGCTTACCCCTTCGAAAGACTTAACTCTTAACCGGGGTTGTACGGTCCCTGGTTTTAATCTTCCTAGTTTGCTTGAAGTAGGTAAAGAAGACTGTTTAAAATTTGCTTGAATGGTGCGGGTGGTAAACAGTTCATTGAGTTTTAATCCTAAGTAATATTATAAATGCGAAAGTAAGTTTGTCTGTTACCTTTTCACGCCTAAACCACTGAACCGATCATCTTCAGAAACGGACTTTGGGTATCTTTCATCCCGAAAAAAAGTACTGTTCACGAGGAAAACAACAATAACATTCTTATGATAAAAGATGGCGCCACGTGTCTTTCGAATCATGATTGAATTATATTATTACAAGCAGTACAACCCGAAAAGATTGTCAAATTCTAAATTAACGCGAGCCAAAAGCTAGTTATGTATACTTGTGTTGGTTCCTTATGTTTGGTTGTAAACAGAGATAATGAAATTATGGACGACTCCGATATTATATTCATCCAATTATGATCTAACTTAACATCACACCTGCCACCCTAATTGCGTAACGCACTATCAATCGAAATCTGAATCATTTTGAAGCAAATTGCTAATCGATTGCTTCTTATGTTCGAAATGTTTGTCTGCTCAACAACGTAAAAGACGCATTCAATGTTATTGAACTATCAAAATTAAACCGATACCGATCGGTAGTGTGTTACGCAATTAGGGTGCTAACTTACCTACTTTTAGCACACTCATATTTTGACAGTTATGTTTAAGGCCATGTAATAGGGGGCGAGCCTGTTGCCATCAACCGGACACAAATCCAGATTCCGGGCTGCTACTGAGAAATTCCAGATGAAACTTTGCCCGACCTGGGAATCGAACCCTCATACTCAGCAGTAGCGCTTGCGACCACTAGACCAACCATGCAGTCTATAATGATCTAAGTTCATAGAAAAGTCTTAGGCCGAGAACTATAAACGTTACATAGCACTTACGATAGTTTGGCTAAACGTTATTCCTGTCACAGTCGCACAACTGTCGAAATACAAGTACAAGATAGAGACGGGAACAACATGTCTAAGACTTTGTTCACCGCACCGGAAACTGGATGTCAACGAGAAACAAGATTATTCGGCCATAGTAAATGTACTGTGCTACATCGGCGCCGTCATCTGTTTTCTCGTTGACGTCCCGTTTTCGGTGCTGTGGACAAAATGCACGCGCTAAGTGACGTTTATAGATCTCGCTGAGGTGGGGGCCTCTCAGGCTTTGCGAAAGTAAAATTGTTGAATTATCCCTTGATCACATACGATCAATCGATCGATCGATCAATTGATCGAATGATCGATTATGATCTCATGTGATTTTTGTCAAAAAATGCTAAGTGTTTTCTAAACTTTGAAATAATGTTAATTAGAAACAAATAAATTATACTAAATTATTTTAGTTAATTTAAATATATCCACTAAAGCTAATTATTAAATATTAAACCCTAAAAAACCTAAAGATTTTTAAATAAAGCACATAAACCGGATGACTTTTTTACTGTCTTGAAAAAATAGGGTATATTAGGTGAACGGAGTAGAAGCCTATGGCATATCTAGTTTTTTTTTTAATAGCTTAGTCAGAAAAAATTATCTAAATATCAATAAATACTACAAATTCGATGTAAACTTTTCATTTTAGAACAATAAAAACAGAAATTTGGAAAAAAAAAATAAATCGTTTAAAAATATCAAAATTAAAATCATATGCAGCCTGCATATGATTTGAATTTAGTTTTTTCTTTTTAATTTTATGAAAAAAAAATAGTTAGGTATGCCATAGGCTTCTACTCCGTTCACCTATTATATCTTTTTCAAGACGGTAAAAACGTCATTCAATATTTACGGGACTCTGAGGCCACTGCCTCGAATTTCGCGGGCAGCGGGGCGGCAGCGGCGGCGGCGCGGGAGCGGCAGGATTTTTTGCGTAAAAACAAATGGACCGGACCTCGAAAACAGCGGCGCGGAAGCGGGGTGGGTGGGACAATGC
The DNA here is from genome assembly GCA_946251885.1 of Cosmia pyralina. Lineage (NCBI taxonomy): Eukaryota > Metazoa > Arthropoda > Insecta > Lepidoptera > Noctuidae > Cosmia > Cosmia pyralina. The sequence goes on from OX276346.1 coordinate 25,062,386, forward strand.
GAGACGCGCCGCCGCCGCCGCCGCCCCGCTGCCCGCGAAATTCGAGGCAGAGGCCTTAGGCCCCACGTCAGTGTTTACGTGAAATTAAATCCACCTCAGCAGCTAAAGGTTCACATCAGGTTCAGGTTTAAAGGTAATCACTCAACTTTTGCAAACGAAGACAATCACACAATTTGGTCACAAATACCGAAGCATGTTTTACGCAACCTACTACATAATATGTAGTTTAACACAAAGGATAGCATATTTATCTTTCATTTTTTCAAACAAAGATTAGTCTATTCTCGTAGACCACACAACACACAATTTCAGCACCAAAATAACACTCAACTTCATCATACAACATATAAAACTGCTAATAGACTCTATTCCGGGCAGAGAGCGTTTTTATCAAATTATCCTGTAGCTTGGCGGCTCGCCAACTGTGTGCGTACTATCGGCAGTGTTAAATACACGTTGCTCGTTTTATGTGAATATTAACGTTATAAATAATACGTTTCTATTATGTTGTTCTGGGTAGAATAGAGGCGTATTGTTCTGGCTGGTTTATGGGTTGTTTTTTGAAATAGGTAGGTACTGATTGTGTGCTGTTTAAAGACGGGCATAACGCGACTCTGTTGGAACAATTTCTGTGAAAACTTCATTAAAAATTAGTTCTACCGGAATTGCGTTGTGCCGTCACGTCGCGAATTCGCAAGTATCTGCGGGAGCCTTACACTGAAAAAGAATAATTTCTTACTACACCACATTAAAATGATTTCTATTTTTTAACTAGGCTTAAGACTTTTGGCCGAAATGTGTCTTATTTCGACGTTTCCGAGGACGGTTACTCGACTCCGCGTGCAGCGAACCACGACGCTGACAACACTACGTGTATAGTTTTAGTTATATAGTATTACATGTATTAGTTTATAATTGTTGTTTATATTATTTTGTGTTTTTTTTCTTTGGGCTTTCAGATGCCTGATAATAAAATGATTGATTCATTTATTGACTTACTGACTTTATACAGTAAGGAGAAATATTTGTAAAACATTAAAAGACAAAACAGTAACGTTTAATGATTGAGCATACTATTTACTGAAAAGAAAGCAAAACCTTCATTACTGTAAAATAAGTAAATTTCAATGGTTTGAACGATATCTCTGAATGAATAAAACAGTTAAACAAACTGATCATGATTCCCCAAAGTAAATTATGATGGTGTTTAAAACGTTAAAGTTTATGACGGTAACATTTTTCCTCAAGCTTTAACTGTTTCCGGATCAGTAAAAAATACTGTTTTGAAAGTTATCGTTGGGCTCATATACTCGTAGAACTGTTTAAAGCAGTTCAGATCAATGTTTTTTTCATTTTTATCTGCTTATTTCTTTCAGTGTAACTTTAAATGTTATTGATAATATAGTAAGCTTTCTATAGCTAAACTTAAAGAACAAAGATTCTTAATGATGGTGCCTGATAAAAAGATAAAATTAAATAGGGTCTGCATGGAGTCGCATTGTCATAGGAAACTCGGTTGCCATCCTATCACAGTTATAACGGTTACCGGTGTGCCGTAACTTACATCAAGATATAGTCCACAGGTATCTCTAGTTTTTTAATCGACTTCTAAAAAAGGAGGAGGTTCTCAATTCGGATGTTTGTATTTTTTTTTTTTATGTTTGTTCGCGCATAACTCCGTCGCTTGCCTACCGATTTGAAAAATTATTTTTTTGTTGGAAAGGGTATACTTTCCGAATGGTCCCATTTTTGTCAAAATCTAGTTCTGATGATGGGATCCTGGAGAAATCGAAGGAACTCTTCAAATATTATAGGCACACCTATAGCGATTTGGGTATTTTTTATAGTAGCTCGTGCATTTGCTCTCGGAAAGCACCACTTGGTGAAGTGGAACTAACGATGAAGACCACAGATGGCTACCGGAACTACACAATGATAAATATTTCACGGGTTGCGATTCGATTACTTTAATATGGTTGCTAATCAATTTCCGCTCGTCACACAATGCGTGTGATGAGTGGTTGTTGAGGAGTTCTCCTGGTTCTTACCAGCAGAACTCCTCAACAATTAACTTCCCAGCATCGGGAAAAGCAATATTTTGTAACATGTGATGAGCAATTGACATTAGATTATTGTAACTTATACAAATTATAAACAGACCCACTAAAAAGCGAGAAATAAAAACTTTTTAACAAAAAAAAAAACCGACTTCCAAAAATCACTACAAAGTGAAAAATAACTTTAATTTCGGAAGTCGGTGGCAAAAAACGAAAATACATTTAACCAGACACCGACTTCCGAAATTAAAGTTATTTTTCACTTTGTAGTGATTTTTGGAAGTCGGTTGTATTTTTTTGTAAAAAGTTTTTATAAAAGGTTAATAAAGTGACATCTAAGGGTGGGCTGCACCAAGGGCTATGTTTAGTTTCCGTCAAAGTTAATTTTAACACTAACGTTAAGAATTACCATATAATCTAACTACCTGCTGTTGCATCGTCATGTCAAACGTAAAATTTAAAGTTCAGAGCAGGGACATGATATTCGACGTGTCTGACAGAAGTGACAGATATTTAATTATAACTTTAACCGGGGAAGCGTGGGCGGTTAAGGTTACAGTTAAAGTTATTAATTCAGCTAACAAACTGTCAAATGGGACAACCCATTTTTTTTCTAACAGTTACTTAACAAGGGTGGGTTGCACCATCTTACTTTAACTATAACAAATATCGCACCTTCATTGCATAACTAGACTAGTAAATAATATTAATTTAATAGGTAACTATTAAAAACACATTTCTATTGTGGCATTTATTTAACTCATCTCAATAACAGGCAAACAGCCACAGCCTGCCATCTAATCTCTTCACCACCCTTGGGTTGACTGGTGGAGAATGCCTAAGGCATTAAGTCCGCCTTTGTACGTTTTATGTGCGAAAAGGTTAAATAAACAAATAAATAACAGATAATACTTTTTGAATTTAGTTTATTAGATAACACAATAGAAATGTATTTTAATAATTAGGTACCTATTAAATTAACAATATTTACTAGTCCTTTAATTGATAATTTTTTTCAAAAAACGCATCTTTTCATTTAACAATCTTAAAAAGTGTGAGCGAGAAAGATGACAAAATGCAACCCTTTTAACAAAATCACTAACAAAAACATAACAACAAAGCTTCTAACTCGCGTAAAGCACAACATAATCAAAGTTTCAACGCGATCATTATTTAGTTAGCGACGGTGCAGTCCGGCTCAACTAATGTACGCCATTACACCACTCGTGTGTACCGCTTGAACTGCATGTAAATGTTAGGTCGTAGTGTGAGATGAGCGAGGAATGAGCGAAGTAGACTGAACGGATAGTTAGCTAATCGTGCTACAAGTTTTTTGATTCTGTTATTATTTTGGCATTGGACGTTGTGGTGCCTTTTTAATATTCTGCCTTTTCGTTATTAACAACGTAATCAAATCGTTTATTTCAAATTGGCAAATAAAAAGCACTTTTGAACGTCAAAAATTAAGGCGAGTATGCTAACTAGCGTCAGCCGGGACCAACGGCTTAACGTGCTTTCCGAGGCATGGAGGATTCTTGGTATGTGATGGTCACCCATGCACGGACCAACCCCGGCAAGCGTAGCTTAACCTGATGGATCGACCCGTACGGCTGTTATTACTTAGCCACGAGCTCCTCTTTTTTAATAATTACCTATTAAATTAATATTATTTGTTAGTTCGCCAATTGATTACATTTTTCAAAAAAGCATCGTTGCATTCTTAAAAATTTGGTCCCTTGTGAGCGAGAGAGGTGCCCTCTTAAAATCATAATAAAAAAAATCACTAACGATAGTGACGTACAAAACTTGTCCAGGAACTATTGTTTGTCACATGTGTCATAGTATTTTTTTTGCTTTACAAAGCTAATCTAGAACTACCTCGCTCACGGTACTACCGAGCCCACAAACAACCGTAGTCCCGCGACCCCGCCCGGGGTTGTTTGTCACTCGTATTTCAACATCGTTGTTTTACGTCTGCGCCCGTTTTGTTACGCTTTTTAACCTTCGATATTGTTCTATGTTAAACTTTTGTTACTGCTAGCTGTCTACGAGCTAAGATTTATGTGGACTGCACCTAAATTTTTCGTGTTTAAAGCTGTACAAGGTTTGTCTTTGGCGAAGTAATGCTCGTTTTTTAATGGGGCTATTGTACTTTGTCGCGGCAGTTTAAGGGTGTCTGTTACTAAGCATTTTGTCAGTGTTTTCTTTTATGTCAACTTCTGAAAAGAGAGACAGGACGTCTAGTTTACACAAAAAAAAAAAAAAAAACTGATATTTTAAGTGACTGCACTACACTATTGGCGGTTCATGAGCCCAAAAAAAAACATCATCAAATGAATTTATTTTTTGTTTTATCAATCTTAGATATCGATACCTATCACGTTTGCGAAGTTTCGCTAGCTAATTTAATTTTATGATTTGGTTCTGTAGATGTGGATGGATGGAGAGGGAGAGAAAGGTCAAAATGAATGGATTGTGTGAGGAATGATATGAAAGAAAAGGCAGTGAATGATAGCGAGACGGTTGACAGAGGAGAATGGGAGAAGAAAACGTGGTGCGCCATCCCCACGTAACATGGGATAAGGGCAGGAAGATGATGATAAGTAAATCAGGATAATTTATAGTGTATCAAATTGACTACCAACTTAAATCCTACTAATATTATAAATGTGAAAGTTTTTGAAGATGTTTGGATTTTTGTTACTCAATCACACAAAAACCGCTGAACGGATTTGGATGAAATTTGGCACACAGATAGTTTATAACCTGGATTAACACATAGGATACTTTTTATCCCGGTAGTAAGTTCCCGTGGGATAATTTCCAACATCCACCCGGGCGAAGCCGCGGACAACGGCTAGTTAACCATAATATATTAAAATTATGTCACAACTGTCATTCTTTGAAAGTTGAATAAAGCCAGTATTAGAAAGATGTGGTCTTTAAGGTTGCGGTACAGACCATCAAACTGAACAACTTTCTTCACGGGACCAATATCGTAATAGAGAAAAAATTATCAGCCGTCCCATACATATGGGTCGAGTAGGTATTGAAGCTTTGTATGGGGCAGTTGATATTTTTTTCTCGATTACGATGTTAGTCCCATGGAGAAAGCTGTTCAGTTTGATAGTTTGTACCACACCCTTAAATTTAAACGGATCTTTCTGATACACCCTGTATAATAGCTATAACACGGCCAATTGACGTTGTGTGCCAATTTGATAAACAGTAAATTTCCCTGACCGTAATTTATTCGCAAACTATTTTTCCGAATATGTTTGCCTCATTATCAAAACTTTCCATACCACACCGGTCCACCAATTCATATGAGAAGCATGTACACACAGCAGCAGGTCAAGTTACTACAAACTGTCAAATTTTCTCATTCGATTTTGAACTTAACTAGCAACATTTTAAGGTTTAAAATCATTTGGAGAAATTTGACAGTTTGGTATAACTTGATGTGTTGTTGTCTGTACATCGAACAGTTCACTGTGTTCAGTATCAAGAATACATTTAACATTAATGAACACATACTCTGCGGTTAGGGTTGACACGCCATTTATCAGCACCAAGCTGTTATTTAGTCGGAAATTTTGTTGGAGTAAAGCGTACCTATACATAAAAGCAACTTTGTTCACAAATAGGGTTGATGACTAAAATTTTTTTTTGTCTGACGTCAGTTATTGAAAAATATTGGACACGTATTTTTTGTTTTTTAACCGACTTCAAAAAGGAGGAGGTTCTCAATTCGTCGGAACCTTTTTTTTTTTTTTTTTGTTTTATTCGAGAGGGTATACATCACAGTTGGTCCCATATAAAATTGATTAACTTTGCTATGGTAGTTTTTGAGTTAGCTTCAATAATACGTATTTTTTCCCCAATTTTATATGGATGATGTTCTAGTGTGTTTTGCAGGTAGTGGTATTACTCGTAGAATTTGTGTGGGGTGGGTACCACAACTAAAAAGTGAAAAATAAAAACTTTTTTACAAAAAAATACAACCGAATTCCAAAAACAACACTACAAAGTGAAAAATAACTATAATTTCGGAAGTCGGTGGAAAAAAACCAAAATACATTTAACTAGACACCGACTTCCGAAATTAAAGTTATTTTTCACTTTGTAATGTTGTTTTTGGAAGTCGGTTGTATTTTTTTTGTAAAAAAGTTTTGTTCGTAATCAAAAGATTACGGCGACATTGAGTTAAAATGTGGCATGACGTCACTCCTTTCTAGATTTTATACGTAAACTACGTATAAAATCTAGTTATGGTGTAGCGAGCTCGGAACTCCTCAACTTTAATGCGTTTTATATAACAAAACATATGTGTCTAATATTTTTTTAATATCTGATTGAGAGACTAAATAGTAAAATAAAAATAAATTTTACCCACGCACCAGCCATTATTAGCGATATTATTATTATTATATTAATCAGATTCGATGTTCAAATGTTTAGACATTTTTCAGGAAAGATTTAGCTCGTCGTCTTTCTGCTAGTATCATCTTGGCACTTGGAAGAGAGAAACAAATCCCTTTCATTTTCAACACTTAGACCACACATCTTATATGATAGGTTTATTTACATGAAACAGAAAAGAAAACTGGAATTATTCAGACATCTTTTATTTATATAACCGCTCACACGGTTTCGGTGTGAATCGGGTTCATTAACAGCATCATTTTTAAAAGCCGTCGTCGTACGAATCATCATCTGCCTAGCCTTTTCCCAACTATGTTGGAGTCGGCTTCCAGTCTAACCGGATGCAGCTGAATACCATTATTTTACATGGAGCGACTAGGCAGTCGCTAGTCAGATAGGCATCTGACTTCCAAAACCCAGTTACTAGGTATGCAATACCCCTTGGTAAGACTGGTTATCAGACTGTCGGGCTTCTGACGACCCGGACCGTAACGTCATCGTCAGTCAAAGATCCAAGAATACAGAGAACCAATTACACAATAATAAAACCGCACAGTATTAATACAAGTGCAGAATTAAAACAAACTCCATTCAAGAAATAACCAACCCTACAGTAATGTGAATATTTGTACATTTCGTGTAAAACACAAAATGTGGAATTAATTACGCGGAGCTTACCTGCGGCGCTGCACGGCAGCTGCGCAACGCAGCGCAGCACAACTAAACGTCAAATGACGTCATCGTTCTAATGCGTAATTACTGTTTTGTACACCTAATTAACGGTGAATGTACATTTACGTTCGGCGTTTGTTTTGTGGGAGTTGTGAATGAAAGGAATTGAGAATTGATGGAGGGTTATTAGATGAATGCAGTTTTGGTTAGTGTTTGTATAAACCTACTGCTGAAATAAGTACTGAATATTAGTCGCTATTCCCATTGAAGATGACGATTCATTTGGATCTACTGGGTGAAATTGAATTCATGAGCAATATTTTAAGGGGTCATTGTACTCATCATTATGAACAACTTTTACTATGGGAGCAAACCTGAAATCACGAAAAAAAATCAGCTGCTGCATACATTATGCTCGCATAACTCGTCAAATTGTAGGGAACAGTGATTTTTTTTTCGCGATTGCAGGTTTGTTCCCATATTAAAAGTTGTTCATAATGATGAGTACAATGACCCCTTTAAATATTGCCCATGAATACGATTTTACCCTGTATATCTTGCTCACAGTTTATGCTATTAACATTTTTAGAAAAATCACTGCTATTACTTGCAAAAATCCTCGGACGAGTCATTAAATCGTCTCTGCCAGGAATTTTTTGCTTATAAAGGCAGAGATTTTGTTAAACGTACCTTTTAGTATTAATAATCTTAAGACTTCCACAGACAGGTGCGGCGCGACGGTGCGATGCGATCCCGGTAGAACTATTTCCAAGTTTTCATAGAAATTATTCTACTAGAGTCGCGTCGCACCTGTCTGCGAGAGCCTTTACATAAAGACATTACCTAGTCTCGAAGTACTAATTTAGGCTCATTCTAGAGCTTAGATCTTCTAAAAAGACAATCACCTAAATACCCACTTCACTTAACAAAAGAGACATTTCAACAAAATTAGCTCAAAGGGAGATTACTTCATAACATAAGCTAGATATACGTCCTAACTACTCCGCTGACATAATGGAAGCGCCTAATGTGCTCCTGAGACGCATTTAACTTAATGATATCGTCTACTTTAATAATATCCTAGCTTTAGTGCCGTTTTACGAAAATTAGCGGATGTACTTTATGAAAGATATGATTAGTACTGTCTGAGATAAGATTTTGAGAGTATAAAACTTTAAAGTCTTCAAGTTTTTATAGTTAAAACTTACATTACACCTTTTTTTTTGTGGATGGGAAATCATCAAATGACTTCTCCCGCTCCGGGCAGAGCGGGAGGGCGTGTCAGACTTTTACTGACTAAAACCCACCCGTGTTCCTTCAGTTGCCCGTGCCAGGGCCGCGGTATCTCTTTCGAACTACCCGCGACCCCGGCGGCTTCGGCCCTATTGGACCCCGTCACTGCTGACATCTCTTTGAGGCGCGCGTGGAACACAACGCGCCGTCGACCCGGGCCTGGTCCTTACCGGACGGCGAGCTGCCCATTACTCGTCGTCCGCAAGCCCGCGCCTACGGTGGCCGGGAATCGGCGATAGATTCCCGCCGCCCAGGGCGTGAGGGCGCGGCTGTTGCCTCTCCCTCACGCGTTCCGCCTCCTCCTTTGCGAGCATTACTGCTTCGCAGAAGAAGGTGACGGCCTCCCATGCTTACATTACAGCTGAATTTTTAAAACATCCTATCTCAAAGTTACTCGTAAATATCCGAAACATTACCTTAACAGTTTTTTTTGGCAGCGGCCAAACTGGACTTAACTTTTATAGAAACCCTAGTTACCCTGAATAAATCAATGACAATATTACTACTAACATAGTTTTAAGCTATATTATTATGTATTAACACGTTTTGTTTTATACTTTATATTTATGTTAGTTTGTAAGGTCTATGAAAATAAATGCTTTTTTTTAAAGCAATTTTTTAAATAATACTATTTTATAGTTCTAAGCCACTTTAGCTATTCAAACACATATTCCAATATCTTTGTTTCCATATCCTGCAACAGTCCTACATCAACCGGGGGTTGTCCTTGAGTGCACTTGCATAGTGCGTACAGGGATAATAACGTCGGTTGGTGCCTCATTTCAAGCGTCTAAAGTTCCTCTGCGAGTTGGTTTCGACCCCTCGTACGCCTTCCAAAGGGACCCGAGGATCATGAGATATTCACGGATGAGTGCTAACGCGTGCCCGTGTTCCCGCCGTAAGTGGCAGAGGAGAACACCGTGGAGTTTTAGTGGGTTAGAGTCGCACATAACTGCACTATGTCTCCGTCGTAGTGCAGTATGCATGATCATTTCTTCACGATAAAAAAAAAGGATAGTCAATAACATTATAGTAATAATAATAAACAGCCTATATTGTCCAACTGCAGGGCAAAGGCTCCCTTTCTTTTTCCACTCAATTCGATCCTGAGCCAATATGAATCCATCCTAAACTCCTAAGTAATTAATATATTAGTGATGATGGTGGGGTAAAAAAACAGTATTCTATTTACGAGTAGTCTGTCGTCAGTCAGATAATAATAAATATTAGACACGTATTTTTTGCTTTATAATATTAATAAAAAAAGTTAAGTAGTGGGGGGTCCGTTTCGTCACAACTATAACAAATGATGTATAAAATCAAGCAAGAACTGACGTCATGCTACATTTAAACTCAATGTATAGCCGTAATCTTTTGATTACGTAAAAAAAGAAAAAATACGTGTCCAATATTTTTTAGTAATCTACATGACGGGCACAAAATTTTTTAATCATCATCTCTATTATGTAAGAAATTATAATTGCAAGAAACAATAAATCAAATCAAATCAAATCAAATATATTTATTTCGGATTCTGTTATATCCATAGGTGTTAGTAACAATAAACTTATCCTAATGTTAGTACAGTTAATTCCTAGGTTTATTATAAAAATTTAATTTAATTTAAGCATGCGCCGGGCTGGGCGCCCGTCACATGTACACTCATCCACTGCTTCAACAGCGGAGAATCCCACCGGTTTGCCAACGCGTTCAGGATGCCGTTCGCAGTGCCACGTACGCGTCTGAGTATCGAAGCGCTTCGCTTACGGATGATTGCATAAAAGCAATCAGTGTGCGCCTCGGCAAACATAGTCGATGCGCTGCAAAAACGAGGCAGCCCAAACAACACCCTAAACGCGTTGTTATATTGAACACGCAAAGTCCCGTACACTCGCTGCGTGTAGTTGACCCATAGACCACACGTGTAAAATGACTGACAATACGCTTTAAAAAGCGTCAGTTTAACTTGTTTACTACAACGTGTAAATCTACGGGCCAACATGTTGCAACGCACACACAAAGCCCTCCGCTCCCTCTCAATATCAAGGTCATCATCCAAGTTGTCTATGACCCAGTGACCCAAGTATTTAAACTGCTGAACAAGTCTCAGTGGTATACCGCCTAGTGTTAGCGTAGTAGAATAATTATAACACTTCTTCCCTGCTTTAAATATCATCAGCTCGCTCTTGGATGCATTGTACTTGAGTCCATGGTCAACAGCATACAGCTCACATATTTTTAATAGCCTTCTCAGTGCCCCAATCGATGGGCTCAGCAGCACCATATCGTCAGCATAACTTATGTTGTTTACACAAACACCGTCCACGTGACAACCGATATTAGTACTGCTGAGCTCACCGATCAGCCGGTTCATGTACAAGCTGAAGAGCCTGGGGGAGCTCAAGCCCCCCTGCCTCACCCCGCACTCCAACCTGTACATGTCCGACTGTGCCCCTCCCCACTTCACACTGTTCTTTTGGTTGCCGTACCAATACTCAAAAACTGATGTGATCTCAGGAGGCAAGTCCGTTTCAGTATTCAACTTTTGCCACAGAAAATCATAAGATACGAGATCAAATGCCTTTGATAGATCCAAGAAACAGGCGTAGACTGGTGTTCTCCTCGCTGTGTAGTACTGGACAGTCTGCTTGAGGCACAGAATTGCAGATTCAGTTGACAATCCCGGCCTGAAACCAAACTGAGCATCATGCAAATTCATATGCCTACTCAAATGTTGATCTAGCAGCCCGTCCAGCACCTTAGCTACAATAGTGGCCAGTGATATAGGCCTATAATTGGATATATCAGAGGCATCGCCAGTTTTATTTTTGATTATTGGCACAACAACCGTATACATCAGTTCATCCGGTAAATACGAATGACTTACACAAATGTTAAATAACATGGCAAGAACCCTAGGCAAGTGTATTCCCGCATATTTCAGATGTTCGATGCTCAGACTGTCGTGTCCAGGAGACTTTCCCCTCGACATTCTTTTAATCAAAGACGTAACTTCCTTAGTGGAAAATCGAATTTTAACGTCCCGGCGAAACTCCCTGGCACCGAACAACTGTGACATCTGTGTGAGTGGGGATTGTACCCTAAAATGGCGCTGAAAAGCATTAGCAATGTGTACGGGCTCATGCGCATCCCCCACACTAACAGGGAGACTCGGTTTAGGATTCAGCTTATTCGTGTTTTTCCAAAATTTGCTAAAGTCCTTTTCGGCGTGATTTTTTGCAATTATATCCATTTTTATTTGTGCTTCATTATCCTGGCAATATTTTAATTTCGCCTTAAAGTTTTTTCGCGATTCGCACATTTTACTATACAAATACCCTGATTTCGGTTTTCTATAAAGTACCCATTGCTGAAACCAGAAGCGAGCCTCCCTATGAGCGACACTAACATATTTATTCCAACCCGTCACATATTTACATTTTTTATTACGAACCTTTTCGCTATAACTGTTTACCGCAGCGTCTGTCAGTATGGATGTAATTTGTCTATATAAACCATCTATTACTAGCTTATGCCTATTATTACCACAATGCTTATCAGCACACTCACGAAAATCTTCTGGAAAATCTACGAGTCGCAATTTAGAATTACAAAAACTGTGATATTGGTCTATTTGTGCGCTAAAAATGAATCCAAAAATTATATAAGAACGCTTCGACTTTTGATAAATAAATTTCTTAATTTGCGGCCTCCTTACGAGTATATCGTGCAATCAGTGTGTATGATGCTCCGTTAACCTACTCACACAGTCCATTAGCCACTTAAAACAATCAAATATGGACGTGGTATACTATAGCTCTGCTTGTGAGATGCTTACGAGCAATCATCGCTTGACAGCGCTTTGAAGTGGCTGACCTGCATCAGTCATAAGTATTTGGAGCAATTCCCTTAGACAACGTGTAGGGAACATAGGGATACATTCCTTACATGTTTGATCTGCTGATTTGATCAAAAGGCATATAGTATTGAGTTTAGTGGATCGCATCTGTCGCAATGCTTGCAGATTCTTGAGTAACCATGGGAGTTGCATCCAAATAAATAGTCTTAAGAATTGTCAAAAACAGAAGGAATTTTAGAAATCCATAGGTTGGCTATGTAAATAAACATTCAGTTTATTTTGGTTCGGCAGTAATAATCCCCGACCAAAACAAACTTTGCAAAATGTTATAGAGTTTATTGGGGTAATTACGATAATGGGGTAATTCCGATAGATGATAATTTTTACATATATTGGTAACATAATGATTAGACTACATTTTATCGGCCGCCGACTTTTGCTGTCGCTATAAAAAAAATGCCACTGCGTTTAGTAGAAATTATCATCAATCGAATTACCCCATTATCGTTAGTGCAATTTTAGAGACAGCAGTCAATTTCATTCATAAAATTGATACATAAATCAACAGTGACAAACAACGACACAAAGGAACCCCAAAACCAATGATTTGATTCAAAAGAGGCGATTGTGTGACAATTAATAAAAGCAAGCAAGGTCGCGGCGCGGGCGACTGTGACCGTCTCGTTAATCAATTTGCCGCTTGTTTCCACTCAAATTAACGCTCTCCTTCCTCATCTAAAGAGGCCTGGCAAATAGCGATCTATTATTTGTTGATTTACATTATTGAATAGATATTGTTTCAGTAGAAAATCACAATTTTCCTGCCCTTGTTTCAAAATAAAATGTTCAATAAAAGTGATTTTTTCAATAGTGTATTTTTGGTCAATTTCAACAAAAGATTATGTGGACTAGTATCCCGACTACACTAAGCGCGAGTGGTACATATACTCCATCATAAAGAGAGGAGGCATGAGTCCCAGGAAAGAGTGATAGCTTTATGTCAATTTATGTTTTCTGAAAGTATGACTACAGACTAAATTATACAGGGTCAAATTGAATTCATGGGCATCCTTATTGTACTGACGATTATTTCGCGATTATGCGCAAAAAAGTGGCATCAGTGATACGTAGATTGAGGGGAAGCAGCAATAGCATTCTGAAGGTGTTTGCAGAAAGGCTAGAAGGGCCTACAATGGATAGATTTATCAAACTGCATGTCAGACATGGGACTTGATGAATCTTCCTCCTCTTATCTTGGCTGTATTTTTAGTGTGTATTTGTGTTTTTATTGTGTATTTGTGTTTTTATTGTTGTACTCATGTGTGTTTAAGTGTTACTACTAACATAGTTTTTTTAAGTTTGTACTGATTACTAACACGCTATGGGCCGTCGACGCCTGAAAATAAACGATTTTTATTTTATTTTATTGTTGGAAGTCATTGTACTCAACATTATGAACAACTTTTACTATAGGACCACACCTGAAATCGCGTAAAAAAAATCAGTTGTTCCCTAAATTTTGACGAGTTATATGCAAACATAAATAAATGTAGGGAACAACTGATTTTTTTCGCATTTTCAGGTTTGGTCTGTTAGCGTGCATTGACTTCCTGCTAACATAACGTTTTGAATATTATCTGTAATAAGTACTGAACTGCTGACTTCCGGTTGTCAGAACGACAACTTCGTCAGAAATTGCCGCAGGAGCAAACGATATCGCCTGCACTGATTTTTGGGATTGATGATTAGGTACTGTTATGTACCTACGTGTACAAGTGTAATATATTAACTGAAGTTGATTAAAAAATTCAGCATTAGCAAAATAATTACCGTTTTTTAATTGTAATCTGCAAGTATATTTATTACACCCGGAGGAAACGAGAACGCATACGTTCCTATAGGTCCCATAGTAAAAGTTGTTCATAGTGATGAGTACAATAACCCCTTAATTATGTACTAATTTATGAACCCAAAACCCCAGGGGAGGGGGGGGGGGGGTTAGTTGCGAACCCCATAGGTTCACAACTACTGATGATGATTTTATTCCATCGCATGATGTTTTTTTACGTTTATATATATATGATATAAGCTTATATACCTATTATATAAAGGATTTTTCCTTATGTACACCCATGTGTACAGTCGACGTGCAAAGAGTAAGAGGATGCCCATGAATTCAATGTTACCCTGTATTTAATAACGCTTTATGGAAGTGTTCACTACACTATCATTCTGAATAATACTGAAGCAGATCTCTCTGAAATATAATGACCTAACTCGGTCTTTAAATAAAAATCAGTGGACTAGACTGTAAACTAACTAAATATTGATCTTTATAATGAAAAAAGTTACAAGTAGGTAATATAATAGGCGCGCGTGTGTCGTCGGTCGCGTTTGGTCGTGAATAATCGTAGCGCAACCCACGCGCCCGACGCCTGACACGGAGATAACCGACGGCGCCCGAACAGAAATTACTCTTGCAATTTAATCAAAAAATATAACAGCGGAATTCCCGCTATTTTCATTGCCCAACATGCACCAATGTTCCGCATTATGTAACCCTTCGACTGGTCAACCCTTCCTCTTTCGTTTATCTTTTATTTTAATCAACTGTTGATTGATTCGCCCTTTGAATTCTTAATTCTGTTTCATAATTAATCAATCACTTTGTAAATTATTGGCTAACTTTTGAAGTTTGATTTACCTGGAATATTACAAGGCAAGGTGTAATTGAGTTATTTGTTCTTCTTTATTTAAACGTCTTTATAAGGTAAAAACTAATTAAGTATGAACCGATTTCCAACTTTTGCTTCCGGTCAGTAAGTAGATACTATCAAGATTTTGTGTATTCAATTGTTGTGATTCTACCACAATATTGAACTTAAGCTCATATTATTCTAACACATCATCTGCCTGGCCTTTTCCCAACTATATTGGGGTTGGCTTCCAGTCTAACTGTATGCAGGTGAATACCAGTATGAAGCGACTGCCTATCTGACCTCCATAACCAAGTTACTGGGTAATACACTTCTCCTTAAATTGGTAAGACTGGTTGTCAGACTTTCAGGCTTTTGACGACCTTAACGATTATAAAAGATCCACGAATGACAGTTGGGACCTACAGCTTAACGTGCTTTTCGAGGCACGGAGGAGTCTTGATATGTTAAGATGGTCACCCATCCACGGACCAACCGCGGCAAGACTAGTTTAACCTGAATGATCGACCCGTGCGGTTGTTATTACTTAGCCACAAGCCCCTCGCTTAGCCAGAAGCCTAACACAATATTATCCCAACACAATGATCACCAATTTCGCACAATATTCTATTAACTTAACAACAAATTAGATAAACACAAACAAAGCACAGTTTAGTTAACAAAACTCCAATCAATTGCCCAATCAAAATAGTCCTCAACTTTCAATAAAGCATTTAGTCCACAAAAGACTCTAAAAGCCGACGTCTACAAACCATTACGTACAAATTAAAGGACTTATTCATTCGAAAATTGCTTTCATACTTGCGCACATTAAATCGAACGGAGTCCATTGTCCGAATCAACGTTTGATAAGCTTATTACCACCGCAAATGTCGACGAAATTAATTAGTCTCGGGTCACGGCGACCCGCAGTGGCCCATTGACGGTTAATGTCGCGGAACAAGTCGGGAGCGGCCGCGATTTATCACGTGGCGACGATGATGGGTTGTGGCGCTTGTCATGTGTCGGGTTTGATTTTGGATCGGTGTTGTTTGATTTCGGGAGCACTAATATTTATAAATAAAAGCTATTTTGAAGTGGAAATAATTTGGGATACAATATTTTTCATTCACTTTTTATGTAATTATTTTTTAAAGAACACATGAAAGGTTGACTTCCTATAACACTTAAAAGGAAAAACATTGACATGTGCATCCTGCCCGTTCTAGCCTATGGTGCACAAAGTTGGTCACTTACTGAACAACAAAAGTCCAAACTCAAGATTTGTCAACGGGCAATGGAGCGCAGCATAATAGGCGTCAACCGTACAGACCGAGTTAGAAACATCACCCTGCGCTCCATAACTCAAGTAGCAGATGTTGGTGTAGGCAGGCCACGGCGAAGGTGGTGTGAAGATCTGATAAAGTTTGCAGGGCCAACATGGCCAGAGATCGCACAAGACAGGGAGGATTGGAAGGATAATGGGGAGGCCTTTGCCCAGCAGTGGGACACAATTTAGGCTAATAAAACTGTTTTTTTTTTAATTAGAACTATGAAACGGTACCTACTATACAGGAGGCCTTCTTCACACACCACCATGTCACACATGACACACAAAATGCGATTTTTATCGTAAACGACACACTTAGGTTTAAATATCAATATCGCATTTTCGTAAACATGTCGCTTACGATAAATCGGCGGCCTGGGCGTGGAATAACCAATCTCGCTGCGTCCTGTACCACTTGCCATGCACCGATCAGATACAAGCCCACAATAACTACCGGTACGTGAAATTTGTGCGGCGCAGTTATTTAGCTTTTAAATCAATGTGTGGTTGATAAAAATCCGGTAGGTCCTCGCTAACGACCCATCGACACGACAACACAGTGGGGGTTGGTTATAAAGGGAAGCCCACTAACTATTACCAAAGAAATATTCACTTAATGTTAGAGTTTTTTCTCGTGGTTATGTATACGGTAACTGGAAAAGTGGCGTTTTTTTATTAATTATTTACGTGCAGGTTTGTGTCGAAGGAAACTATTAGCTGATTTTGTAATGTTTTGTGTAAGTACGTTGGAGTTAAGTGCTATGAATTATTTTTATGAGCTCGTTAGTTAGTTGAAAACTACTGGTGGTTTTACTAAAAATCGTTTTTAAAAATTATTAAATATGCATTTTATGGTTACCTCGAAGCCAATTAAAACACCTTCGTTGAATAGGCTTTTATTTAATTTAATATTACCTATAGTAACAGCTGGGCTCGATAACGCTTTTTCTCATATAATTAATTACACACATACATTGTGTGTTAGGTTAAAGCTCCATTTACACGGTGCAAGTTTATTGTTTGTAGCATACCATAAAATTCAAGGGCAATTAACTGGCACCGTCTAAACAACACGTACAATATTGTTGCATGATACGGGCAAGTTAGTTGCCGTTCAAAACTGGTATAGGCGTAAACATCACGTACAATAAAATTGCGCGTACGAATACAATAAAATCGCACGTACAACAAAATGGCATTCAATTCTGGCATGAGAATTTTCTATCATTCAAGTAAGTTTAATATAAAAGTGATAAACACATAAACCTTCCGGAATAAACTCTCTATATGATGTTGAAAACCGCATCAAAATCAGTCGCGCAGTTTAGAAGAACATCGCAGTCACACATACAGACACGAAAAGTGACTTTAATTTATAATATGTACAGATATAGAAGTGTAATGAATATTAACTAAAGAATATAATACGCTCTATATTTCCTTTTATTCATAATCAGCTTATAACGTTCCCACTGCTGAGACACAGGCCTCCTCTCGGAGAGAGGAAGTGGACCGTAATCCACCACGCGGGCCCAGTGCGGGTTGATAGATGTCACATGTCTTCGAAGTTTTGGTTCTAGGACATGCCGTATATTATCTAAAGCGCCTGCCGGGGTTCGAACCCACGACCTACAACTCGTAAGTCGGGGCCGTTACCACTAGGCCACCACTGCTCTCCTTACAATCAAGCTGATCTAATCTGAAGATCTAATCTGAATCTGAGGGGCAATTCCCGTGTTTTTAACAACGTTCGCATTCTCATCTCAGTCTCAATCTGTCAAAAATTGTATAGCGCTTGCCTACATTTTTGACATTTGATTGTCGCTGGCAGAGAGATTGCGACTTGAATTTGAACGTTTTAAAATACGAGAATTGACCTTCTGATCTGAATTATTTCTTCTTATAATCAAGCTTATATGCAACCCTTACACCTGCGAGACTCGATAAAACCTTAGCTCATCTACTATCCCATTTTAGCCACAGTACTTAACCAGTCACCAGCCACATTGTATAGCCCACTTTACATCCAGTATTAACCCTGCAATAATTTGGCTTGCCAACAATAATTGCGTGCGCAACACTTTATTATTCAACACTTTTTCATTAGCCCCTGTTTGCGACGCGGCCACTGTATTTATTATTACGCATAATCTCGATGTATTTCGTTTTAATAAAAATGTTGGAAAGAATTACTGTCGGAATTATTTTGGTGAGATTTTATTTTGCCTCACTTGAGATAAGTAGATAATGAGAGGGAGAGGATTAAATGTACGGGATATCGATAGAATCTTTACATCATCCCGAGTGACACTAGCAATAATTAATTTTGAAAAAAATCAATATGGTGGCAGTATGACTACATTTTCAAATGTGAAAAAAATCTTCAATTAAGACAATATGAGTATCAAATGGAAGGCCTTGATGAGCACATCCCAAAAAAAGCTATATAATTTAAAGGCATACATTTTACATAATTAGAACTTACATGGAAAACATATTTCTTATGTATAAAATAAAAATAAATAATTAAAAAAAATAAAAACACGACTCCCATGCCAAAAATCGAACTAAAAAGAAAAAAAAACAAGTTGTATTCTCTGACTATACTGATAAATAAAATTGTTATTGCAGTGTTCCACAAAACAGACCGTTTTGTGGAACAGAGCAATGACTATATTATTTATCTATTTAGTCAGGGAGTACAACTGGTTTTTACTTTTTAGTTCATTTTTTGGCATGGCAGTCGTGTTTTTTATTTTTTTTTTAATTATTTATTTTTTAACAACTGTAAACGTACCTAATTTCTTCATTTATTAACGGACAAGATTTGGAGCAACATTCTTTTGAGCAACACGCCGCCATCATTGTTGACGTTTCAATCAACTCAACCAATCGCAGTCCATCTAGCTGGACCGACGACCTGAAGAAAGTGGCTGGGACAGACTGGATGCGAAAGAGTGAGGACTGGATGTTGTGGCGCAACCTTGGAGAGGCCTATGTCCAGCATTGTTGACGTTTACTTGCCTGTAAATATAAAGGTGGTGCAAATGGTGTCGCATGCATTTGTTGCTGCCAGCATCATCACACATTTTGTGCAACGAAATAAAATGAAACTGTTTATTCTCTAAAAAGAACATTAGAATCATTTTTAAACGGCTTATTTGAAAAAAAAAAAAAAAATAAGCTTATTGGAGTCGACACATCCTGTCTGACTACCCCAACCTTATTCATATCCTCGCTCTAGCTCTCTCTTCTTCAACTTGTGTCCACTAAAAACTAACTTCAGTATTTACCTTCTCCAGAGAGCCTAGACAAATGGTATTCGCTTCGGAGTAATTCTATTTATACAACCGCAACAGCTTCAAAGTAACATTGACATGATCAAGTGACATTTCGATAGCTTATGTCAAACCCATACATTTTTTGGCTTTTTTGCTTTTAATTATTTAATTGAATATTACTTTGCCTAGGCCCTCTGATCTTTTCTATTGCACGTCATTATTTTCCGAGGCCTTTCCTATCTAATTCATTCTAGCCCATAGTAAACCCTCTCCCCCCTTTTCGTTTCCAGCCCGCTGTCAACATAGCGTATCCTAAAGGGCATGGTTCCGTGACTCCCTACTATTAATTCAATTAGTATAATAAATAGTTTGAAGTCACCCACTCCGTAAGAAGCATTATAATAATCGTATATTATGTGATATACAATATTTTTAAACGCGAAAGAGTCGTAGCTCAGCGCAGCATAGCGCAGCTAAAGTGTGGGACGACACGCTTCTGAAATGTTTATAGTGTTTATGTACAACGGGGCGAGCTTGATAAAATATGGTTTTATTGATAAAATCTATCGTAGTATAAAAGTTGGTTATGATCGTAATTTCCTATAATTTTTCGAATAATGCACTAATAATATAGCACATGAATTTTTTTTTTAAGTTTTGTATTAACATACTTGATGGTGCTTCATATAAAACAGTCCGCGGCTATCCCAGACAATAGTAAATTCAAGAAAATATTGAAAAGTAAACACTGACACTACACTGAGAAACTATCAACATTGGAACAAATATAAGAACTCTGAGAGGTTTGTAAAGACACAACACAAATAATAAACCACACCCACTTCATTTTTCTATCAAACAAAACTCCCATCGTAATTCCAAGAAATCGTCAAGAAACGATATATAAAATATAACTAGCATGATAAAAAAACGTTCTAGCGGTATTCTCATTACTTACATAGCGTTATTCGCCTCGATGTCGCTACGCGGCTACGAGACTACGAGGCTACGAAGCTACGACGGCTACGAAGCTACGAAGCTACTCCGGCTGACCTGCTTTTGTAAAAAACTAAATAAAAAGTCTGTGGACTGTGGACGTACAATGGAAGTTAAACCGTTTAAGTTTTGAATGAGCTGTTGTTTTCTGGTTTTTGTTTAAGTAGGTTTTTTGTTTGTTGATAAGAATACTGAAAAGGACTACACTTTTTTCGTAGCTTCGTTTTACTGAATCAAATAATAATTGCAAATCAATAAGGTTGATTTGCCGACAGTTTTGAAATAGTGCATATTTCATATAAAGCAGCATTTTACGAAGGCTCATGTATGAGTCAGCCAACAATCTTAGTAAAAAACATTGAAATTCATAAGTTTTCCAAAACCGAACATTTAAGACTTTCTCTGAATCACAGATCCCTGACTCAAGCTCATAAGGAAACTGTAAACTAAAACCATCAGAACAAAACTTGAGTTCAAATAAGGCGTTTACAGGAATTTTCAATGATATGCGCATTATATTCTGAACATAATATTCAGCGTAAAACTGCGCTTACCCAGCCCTCGTGTGGTGGTTTGGGGGCTTTAGAACAGCGGTGTTTGTTTAGTTGGATTTGGTTTCACATTCGTGGCACACTCCGTGGTACATAATTCGTAGAACTTCATTTCATAATGCTACTAGAAAAAACCGGCCAAGTGCGTGTCGGACCACGCACAATGAAGGGTTCCGTAGTTGAAAAAAAATTATTCCAAAATTAAACTTAACATTGTTGTTGAAAAACATGTTCTCCAATATATTGATATTCGTCACGGTGCAATTCTCCAGAATTGAAGTTTGTAACCACAAAAAGAGTTTGGAAATCTGGCTAAAAAAAGAACTAGTTTTTTATTCAATTTTAACCAAACGTTTTTCTAAATCATTGTCCAAGATTTTACCAGTTTAATTAAATTCTTGAAATCAAAACATGTTTATATAGTATAAAATGAAGTCGCTTCCGCTGTCTGTTCGCTTAGATCATTTAAATTACTCAACCGATTTTAATGCGATTTTCAGCAATAGATAGAGTGATTCCTTTTTATTAGTGTCAAACCAAATGGTTATTTAAAGAGTTTTAATTATTATAATTTGTGTAATATGTTTCTGCTTTATGCTCACAACATAAATTCTAATAGAAGGCTAAACGCGAAGACTTGTAATCGGCTTTCTGTTTACTATTGTTTCCGTTTTTGTTGTTAAGTTTTTTTTAGCTGTAAGTCTTCCATGCTGAAATAAATAAAATAAATAAATAAATACATTCAAGAGGAAGGTTTACGTGCATAATATAGTACATAAGCGAAAGTGAATTTGTTTCACGCTAAAACGGCTGAACGGAATTTAGATGAAATTTGACCATGACCTAGAATACTTTTATCCCGGTAGTATGTTCCCGTGGGATAATTTCCAAAATGCACGCGGGCGAAGCCGCTGGCAAAAGCTAGTAATTTTTAAGTAGCCATCCCAAACTACACAAAAGTTCCACCACAGAGTCCGAGCCGACAAGTGTAAGCCCGGTCCGCGGTTTTCGTGGCCCCACCCGCTCGACGACACAGACGTAGCTCGGAGGCTGCTATCGATTGCCCAGACCCCACGTAATTGCCTGCCCTTTCTTCTTATTGACAGCCAGCCTCCCAGAATCATCCAGTGCACCCGTTTTAAAATGAACGAGCTTTTTTGTCTGTAGGGGTTTTAAGTAGGCTGGGGAAAGACCGCTTAGTTTTGTTTAATTGTGTTTGTTTAGAAAAGTTTTTAAGGTTAATACCTATTCATAACATTTGATAGTTGTGATTGACTTGTCTGTGGTGATAAAGTAGTTTTTTAGCAACGCGGCACTTTGCTTCGCTTACTGTGTTAAGGTGCGATATTAGCTCAATATTCACAAAAATTTGTTGCTTGGATTGTCGAGTATGACGTAATGCAATGATACTATCCGACGCAAAAAAATATAATGGAATAGTAAAAAATAGTTTTATATTTCCAATAAAAAGTATGGAAGTTGCTCCACAAAAATAAACTTTGGCGTCGAACATCTCTGTATTTTCAGCGATAACGACATTATTTTTTGTAAAGAATTTAATAGAATTAGCATTTTTTTTTTAAACTTTAAACGGACAAATATTTAATTTATTGGGTATATTCTCAATAATCTAAAGAAAACCCGGAAATTAAATGCACATTCGCAGCTTAGTCACATCTCGGCAACACAAATATTATTTTCAATTTTCAACCTTATTTCAAGTCAGCTAATGGTGACAATAGATTAGGCGGTTGTGTGCCGTTTAAAATCGTTGTCAGTCCGCACCTTAAACAACTACTTCTCCGATGATCATTGTTGTTCTAATCTACAGTGGCGATTAGGTTATCAAATTCATTGAAACCACGTATTCAGTACATGACTCTGAACACTACGCTTAAATTTTTCGTCGATTATTAAAAAAAAACCCACGCACCGAGGGTTCCGTACCTATGTAATTTTTGTTGATGATTTCTGAAAAAGCGTGCTATTTAGAGACATCATTTTATTTTTGCGGTAATCTTTACATAAACTTCTATCACATAGAATAATTTTAGATTTTTCTATATGCAAACTTCGGAGATGAGGGGGGTGAAAGGTATTTTTTTGTAGATAAGATCAGATAAGTCTTTATTTGATATTCTTAAGTCCATATTTTTAGCTATACAGGATATGTTTCAATTGCATTTACATTTTTCATCAAAAGTCGGAAAACTATGCGGTCTAAAAATAAAAGAAAAAAATGTTTGAGAATGTCCAAACAGCGCTCTCTCATCACATAGTAGTAGCCCCACTAGTAGTATAGTAGTAGCCCCACTTCAAATAATAGGTTGGGGAAAAAGTTTCTTCGCATTTTTTAAGAAAATTCAAAACATTTTTTAATATACATTATTTACATTTATCTAAATTATGTAGGTACCATTTTGTTCGATAACTTTTTGCCATCTTGTAGA
This sequence comes from Cosmia pyralina, assembly GCA_946251885.1. NCBI lineage: Eukaryota > Metazoa > Arthropoda > Insecta > Lepidoptera > Noctuidae > Cosmia > Cosmia pyralina. The sequence continues at coordinate 25,085,996 of OX276346.1, forward strand.
TAGGGACATGATCCCGTTGCTATAGAAATTTTGGGACTTCTGATCAAAATACCGCGACAAGTGGTTTTGGCAGTCCTCTCATGATGTTAACCTGACAATGCCTAAAGAAATCTGAAGAGACCAAAACAGGTGGAAATCTGAAGGTGCAAGGTCAGGAATATACGGCGGATGAATTAACACCTCCCAGCCAAACTCTCTTAATTTTTGCTGAGTGGCTAAAGATGTGCGAGGTCTAGCGTTATCATGATGAAAAACCACACCCCTTCTGTTGATTAATTCCGGCCGCTTTCTCTCAACTTCTTGCTTTAATCTCATAAGTTGTTCGCAGTAAAGTTCAGAATCGATGGTCCTGCCTGGTGGTAACAGCTCATAATGAATAATGCCCTTCCAATCCCACCACACACACAGCATCACCTTGTTGCAAGTTAACCCGGGTTTTGCCACAGTCTGTGAAGCCTGACTGGCCTTTGACCACGACCTTTTTCGCACGTTCTTGTCGTACGTGATCCACTTTTCATCACCAGTTATCAATTTCTTCTAAAATGGTTTGGTTTCATTACGTCGTAATAAAGAATCACAAGTGAGTACACGGTACATTAGGTTTCTTTCAGTGAGCTCGTGAGGTACCCAAATAGCGAGCTTTTTTGAGTACCCAGTTTTTTTCAAACGCGCCAAAACTGTTTTGTGGTCAATTCCCAGTTCTTCAGCTACGTCGTAACTACTGATATGCCGATCTTGCTCCACTTTTTCAAAAATGGCATTCATTTTATCCGTAATAGGGTGACCAGAGCGACGTGCATCTTTGACATCAAAATTTCCGGATTGAAAACGCTTAAACCAAATTTGTGCTACTCTCACAGATACTGCACTGGGTCCATAAACAGCGCAAATTTTTTTCGCGGCTTGCGTTGCATTTTTACCTTTTTTGTAGTAAAATTTTAAAATGTATCGAATTTCTTCATTAGATTCACTCATCTTGACGAAAAACAAATGAAAATCACACATTTTCCTAATTTGAATTTGGAATTATGTTCTTTAAAATTTAAACTTTCAATGATACTAAAACCAGCCAGATACAAATAGTATAGCCAAAGAGATTTTATTTTAAGTTCATACATACTATAATGCGAAAAGACTTTTTCCCTAACCTAATATTTAAAACATCCTTTCTGTCCATATTGCAAAAAAATAAAAGTTCTTTCTTATTAGCAAAATTGTTGGGCAAACGTCATCTAAAACTGTTCCAAATTTCAGTTGCTAGCGTTAGTAGTTCTTGAAATATCCAGCTGTGACAGACGGGCAAACAGACAGACCGAGTTCCTTTTTCCCATTTTTGTGTGTAACCCTAAAAATCAGCTGTTCCATACATTTGACCGCGTAGGTATTGCAGTTTTTTAGGAAACAGCTGACTTTTTAACACGCTCTTATTAGCTTCACCTGTTTTTTTTTAATTTTTAGTTCAATTTAATAATCATAATCATAAATCTTCATTTATCTCAACATCAGTATTACAGGCACTATAGATAGTATAAATGCACAATATTAAATAGAGAAAGGTGTCTTTTAGATAGGACATGTTAATTTACAAAATGGTTAGCCAAGTAACATAAGTCAGAAAACGCAATTAGGTAAAATAAGAACCTACAAAATTAAAAGAAAAATTAACAAATTTACATATTAAGTATTGTGTTTGTAAAGAAAGTATGGAATTGGAGAAAATTACAAATTATATTGCCTGGTACATAGATTGTCTGATACATAAATATCAGTTTGAAAACTGTATTTACAGTTAAAAAAATTCAGAACATAAAAATATAAAACTCAGAGAATAGCAAATCCAACATAAAATTCAAATAAATCTACAAATTGGTAGGTATTAGGTACTTATTGTAGGTACCTATTATTATCACTGTATATATATTCAGTGATACGTTCTTAGTTATCTACAATACAAAAATAATAGTATTGAAGGCTGTTTTTTAGTTTTTTAAACTATAATTTTTAATAAAAATAAATAAATTTCATTTAATTCGGACAACAGTGATCCATATTGTGTTAGTATTACAAAGGCTTATATTCTAGTGTTAGTACCACAGATATAAAATATCATCATTCTCCTGCCCTTATCCCAATCTATTTGGGGTCGGCGCAACATGTCCTTTTTTTCCATACTTCTCTATTATTCGTCATCTCGGTAGTCACCCCCTTTCTAGCCATGTCATCTTTCACACAATCCATCCATCGTTTCTTTGGTCTTCCCCTACTTTTATAGCCATCGACATTCATACTCAAAACTTTCCTCACGACATTTTCTCACCACAGATATAAAATAGGTAATTAAAAATAATGATAATAAAATAAAATAAAAATAATGCACACTCAATGCAGAGGATGACCAGACAAGAAAACATGTTTCCTACCTGATCAACCTCCGCATAAAATGCCTAATATTAGGAGTATAACTCACCGCCGCAGCTCTCAGGATATAATTGCGACTCCCCCGCACTCTGCTCAGCAGTGACGCGGTTTTTTTGCGAATTATGGCTTGAAAGCCATCGGTGTGGGTCTCAGCAAACATTTCCGAGGCGCTGCAGAAACGAGGCAGTCGCAACAACATCCTGAAAGCATTATTATACTGTACGCGCAGGGCATCCAGCGATCTCTTAGTGTAGCTGACCCATAGATTGCTCGTGTAAAAGCTCTGACAGTAGGCCTTGAAAAGAGTAATTTTCACCTGGTCAGAGCACCGAGCAAATCTACGGGCCAACATGTTACCTCTGACCGCTAGCCGACGCTAGTTAATAACCGACGAAAAATTTCAACGCCCGTGGTTTCAATTTATTATTGTAATACCTAATCGCCACTCTGTAGGTACCTATGGTATTCTCGCACCTACATGGATTCATGAAACACATTCTCAACTGCAAAAAAAACAAGTACAGGTACGTGCATATACGTCATTCTACATGCCGAACTAACATCCATTAGCAAACGCCGTAGCAACAAAAAAAAAACCTAGAAACACATTTCAAAAACGAAAAAAGCCACACGAAAACAAACGAATAGTTGCGCAAAATTCCAATATTTCGCCACCCTATCATAAATAAACGGGGAACAATGACAGTCCGAGAAAACAACAACAAAACCGTTTACACCACGTGCCACGAAAAGTGCACACAAAAGAAAACAAAATCACCCGTACGAGTTGCGAGTTGCACATTATTAGTTTCGCAGAAGTGTGAACTTCGACCGCACGCCAGTACACTCCAGGGAGCGGAATAACCGGGGTTTATTAAAGTGTGGAACAATAAATTTAAATAAAGGATAGTTATGCGGTTCCCGTGTCCGCTGCTGTAATGTAACTAATAGCCTTGTGACATCGTCCGTAATGCCATTTTAAAGTTGGCTAGCCAAGTTTTTAAGAAGATTAAAAAGTCTCCGTAAATAAATTTCGCATTTATGAGGGAAATTACTTTAACGTCGCCTTTCACTTTACCGTGATTATTCATTAGAGTCACTACAACATTTGCTCAGAATATAGGTATTTACAATAAGGTGGTTACAATAATATAAAGGAATCCTTCTACATTCTACCATTTTGGCATGCAAATATTTTTATTTATTTATTTGTATAAAACATGGTACTCGTATACAAAGGTGTTACATGATTTAAGGATGAGGTCTAAATCATGCAAAATGATTAACACAACTTATTGTCAAGGTATCCCATAATTCTATAAACATTATCATCATTTAGCCATTTAAAAAAGTGTTAAACAGTTGTGCTATTTAGTAATTTAAGTTTAGATGGTAATTTGTTATAAATACGAACAGCCATAGCTAAACAGCTTTTACTATATTTTGTTAATCAAGGGATTGCATCTAAAACAAGTCTAAATTTGTCGCGCCGATTCCTAGAGCATTGATGTAGTTTATCATCAAATATAGGTACAAACATTGATACAAAACTAAAATGTATCACCCAGAATATCCGATTCGGAGTAGTAACATTTATTAATTTTGTCTTTATCATAATATGATTTGTGTAATTTTGTTCCAAATTCCCAATGTACCTACACGTAGTGATTTTGTGAATTTGCTCATTCGACACAAGTCAGTGAAATACCTCCTCATATTCTGACAGCGGTTGATACATTTTCAGCCAAGCCCCTTGGATATGTGTAATTTTCTTAACACTGTCATTAGATAATCCCTTCACTCCCAAGAATTTTCTCAAATAAATTACCCTAAATGAAGGTCCACTGATGAACATAGTTTAGACATTGTAAAAACTTATCACGTTAGTAAGAAGTTGTGCAGTATCTTGTGCCATAGCTCGTGGTGGGCAGCGCCGGTTGGTCAAGCCATCGTTAATATCATGAACAACGCTGGTAAACGGCCGTCCCTTCGCATAAACTACTGCGCTACTGTAATTTCATGGGTAGGTACAGTTGATGGCAACAATGTTGTAGATCTGGTTGCTTTCGAAACTTATATAAACATGTTTCTGTTAGACGGGTTAAGTTATTTAATTGCGTATGAGTGTATCGTACTGCCATTTTTGTCTTTTTTATGACTTTACTAGCTTCTTCTCCCGACCTACCCCGTAGCATCGCATCGCCTGTCTGCTCTATTATTTCGTTTTTACTTAACGTCTTTTCTGACTTTTTTCTTTTTCTCGCCTCCTAAGCGCCCTAGCGTGATGTTTAATAGTCTATAAACTTCCTCAAAAATTAGGCTATCAAATGCATTAAGGTTTTTGCAAATCCGACAGGTAGTGCAGAGATTAGCGCGTTCAAACAAACAAACAAACTCTTCTGCTTTTTTATTAGTCTAGATTTTGTGAATAGATCTATGTAAGATAGTATTATTAAAATGCAGCGTTTAGCGTCCCACTGTAGACGCTTCCCGCCCCACTTCCCACTTTCTACTTATATCTTGTCTTCTCTCTGCTGACTGTGGCCTTTACTTTAGATATGGTTCCAGTTCATTCCCCCATCAGAGCGATGTGACCCGTTGCGTGGTGGTTCTTATCCATAACTCATCCGGCATACATAAGGTTTATCTATTCATACACAAAATTTCTTAAGGGGTCATTGTACTTACAACAACTTTACAACAACAACAACAACAACTAACAAAAACAACAACAACAACACCACAACAACAACAACAACAACAACTAACAACAACAACTTAACAACTAACAACAACAACAACAACGTTAACAACTTTTACTATGGGACCAAACCTGAAATCGCGAAAAAAAAATCAGCTGTTCAGAACATAAATTATATATGTATATCAAACTCGTCAAAATGTAGGGAGCAGTTGATTATTTTTTCGTGGTTTCAGGTTTGGCCCCATAGTAAAAGTTGTTCATAATGATGAGTACAATGACCCCTTAAGAGATTTTGTGTATGAATAGATACACTTTATATAACCCCTTCAGCTGAGGCCATGGCATGAAGAGATAGATGTAGGGAAGATAGGCTTCAAGCAAAAAAAACACCATTAGCATTTTAAACTGACGATTATGCGGCAGTATAGACAGAAAATGACAAAAAAAAAAACAGAAATAAAATTTTCATGTCTCCGTCTGCTCTATACAGAGTTCGTAACACCTCTGTGCCTGCCAGTCCTCATGTGCCATCACAAGTTACGCGTCACATTATGGCGTCAATGCAGAATAGTTGTGGCGACATATTGTCGAACTCAACTACTTTTTACTGACGCTGTAAATCTAGTACAAGTGTCGAGTTTGGGACCACAAACTCGACACTTGTACGACTTGTTGGTCGTATGTGGCTGTTTTGTTTGTTAACATAGCTTTATTTGAGGTATGCTGTATGGAACAGGTGAAAATTACAGAATATTTTTCTGAGAACAAAGCTTAAATTCACACTAATATTGTAAAGGCGAAAGTTTGTGAGTGTGTTTGTATGTTTGTTACTTCTTCACGCTGAAACGGCTGGACCAATTTGGATGAAATTTGGCATGTAGATAGCGGGTACCTTGGATTAGCACATAGGCTACTTATTATCCCGGTCCACGCGGGTGAAACCGCGGGGCGCAGTAAATAATAAATATAAAGTTCGTCACAGACGTCACGGTAGCAATCATGATACGCCCATCCAATGCGTTCACTTTTAGGAAGGGTGTCATTTGTAAATAAATATTTAGCTAATTGAATTTTGTATGAATTTAATGAGTGTATTTTTTTTTAATTTTATTATTTGATTTAATTTTTTAATTTTAGTTTTTACACGTTCTACTTTTTTTTTAATTTTAGGTACATAGTGGAAGCTTTTAAATGGCAATTGTAAGCGACATTGTACATAACTTACCTTTATGTAAGTACTGTAAAGTAGTAGACTGTAAGCTGTCCGAAGAATAAATAATTAAATAAATTACCTTCAAAAGTTAACATTTTTTGCCAAACTTGGGCCTCATTTTCGGTAAAATATGAAAACTAGCTCGGTGACTGCCACTGGGTTAATTGTTTTACTTTATACTCCATTTAGACTAAGATTAGACATTTAAACAAACCTTTTTTACAGTCCGTTCAACTGATTTTGATTTCTATTGCGTTGGTGGCATGACAAATGGCAGCTGCAGTGAAAGTTTATAATGTAACCACTTTTTTGCCTGTAGTGCCATCCTTAAGCATACGGAATAGAAGTCAAAATCGGTTGAATGGACTGTAAAAAAGGATTGTTTAAATGTCTAATATTATTTTAAATGGATTATACTAAACGATAAATTAGTTTGTACACTTTTGTTGAGTGCCTTACGAATGAAAATACGTTTACCTTATACAAATATGTAACTGTCTAATGTTCATTATTTTGATTTCTTCATAAATTTATCAGAAATTCTTCAGAAATCTAGCGATTTCATGACATCATGAGGTTTGAGGTCAATTCTAACTTATGAAGTTGTATTGCCGATTCTAATGATTATAATTCTGTAAAGCCATATTAACTACGGCCGCGTCTTATATTTTAATTAACATACAACCTGACACTGACCTGCAAATTGCAAAAAACGTAAGAGCATTTTAATTTCGCGGGCTATATTAGCGCATCCTCCTTAATTCTTAATTTAAATCAGTTGGCTGCAAAAGATACACATTGATGCGTAGATTGGTCGTCTACCAAATGCAATTGAAGCGGTTGACAATATTACTACAATAGAAATTGATGGCGATTGATCAATAGTAATTCATCGTTTCGGGAACCCCATAGAGTAGGAATAAAGTTATGTAAGCTAATATCTGTACCTACCCGGTCTATTAGGTTGGGGAAAAAGTCTTTTCGCATTATAGTATGTATGAACTTAAAATAAAATCTCTTTGGCTATACTATTTGTATCTGGCTGGTTTTGGTATCATTGAAAGTTTATATTTTAAAGAACATAATTCCAAATTCAAATTAGGAAAATGTGTAATTTTTATTTGTTTTTCGTACTGTCAAGATGAGTGAATCTAATGTAGAAATTCGATACATTTTAAAATTTTACTACAAAAAAGGTAACAATGCAACGCAAGCCGCGAAAAAAAAATTGCGATGTTTATGGACCCAGTGCAGTGTCTGTGAGAGTAGCACAAATTTGGTTTAAGCGTTTTCAATCCGAAAATTTTGATGTCAAAGATGCTCGTCGCTCTGGTCGCCCTATTACGGATAAAATGGATGCCATTTTTGAAAAAGTGGAGCAAGATCGGCATATCAGTAGTTACGACGTAGCTGAAGAACTGGGAATTGACCACAAAACAGTTTTGGCGCATTTGAAAAAAACTGGGTACACAAAAAAGCTCGATATTTGGGTACCTCACGAGCTCACTGAAAGAAACCTAATGAACCGTGTACTCATTTGTGATTTTTTATTACGACGTAATGAAACCGAACCATTTTTGAAGAAGCTGATAACCGGTGATGAAAAGTGGATCACGTACGACAAGAACGTGTGAAAAAGGTCGTGGTCAAAGGCCGGTCAGGCTTCACAGACTGTGGCGAAACCCGGGTTAACTCGCAACAAGGTGATGCTGTGTGTGTGGTGGGATTGGAAGGGCATTATTCATTATGAGCTGTTACCACCAGGCAGGACCATCGATTCTGAACTCTACTGCGAACAACTGATGAGATTAAAGTAAGAAGTTGAGAGAAAGCGGCCGGAATTAATCAACAGAAGGGGTGTGGTTTTTCATCATGATAACGCTAGACTTCACACATCTTTAGGCACTCAGCAAAAATTAAGAGAGTTTGGCTGGCAGGTGTTAACGCATCCGCCGTATAGTCCTGACCTTGCACCTTCAGATTTCCACCTGTTTCGGTCTTTTCAGAATTCTTTAGGCAGTGTCAGGTTAACATCACGAGAGGACTGCCAAAACCACTTGTCGCGGTATTTTGATCAGAAATCCCAAAATTTCTATGGCAATGGGATCATGTCCCTACCTACAAGATGACAAAAAGTTATCGAACAAAATGGTACCTACATACTTTAGATAAATGTAAATAATGTATATTAAAAAATGTTTTGAATTTTCTTAAAAAATGCGAAGAAACTTTTTCCCCAACCTATTACATTAAATGTACTGTGGTCATACGCACGTTGCTCAAAAATTCGTTTAAAATAATTTGTAATAAAAAACAGTTTTCTAATCTCTACAACCTCAAAAACTACCAGCAAAAATAAGCCGAATGCAGTTTTACAAATCACACTAATATTATGTAGGCGAATGTTTGTGAGTGTCTGTGTTTGTATGTTTGTTACTTTTTCACGCTAAAACTATTGAACGGATTTGAATTAAATTTTGCACACAGATATTTTATAACTTGGATTAACACATAGGGTACTTTTTATACCGATGTTCTTACGGGTTCGATGCTAACGCGGGGGAAACCACGGGGCGCTGCTACTAAGGACTATGAGGCGCATCTCTTCCGAGCTACCACAAGTAAATGCATTTTCATTACCACAACCACACTACCCTACTCTCTGCCCAGCCTTTTCACAACTGTGTTGAGGTCAACTGCTAATCTAACCTAACGTAGCTGAATACCAGTATTCTTACCACTCTGCCCTACTCTCGCATCACCACAACAATGACCTCTCCAGAAACACGAGAAAACAAAACACAATCACTTGACAAATCAAGCTCCGAGCACTCGACTCCACTAGAACAAACAGTCAACTAATAATTAACTTTGAACCGTGAGTTCAAATTGTGAACTTGTTTAATTTGTGGCGCTGAAGAAGTGTCCCCCTCTATCGCTTAGTCACGTAATCGCTCTCCGAACTCAGTTGGAGGGGAACTGTATGAGAATTCTTTAGTTACCTTTCGGTTTGTATTTATGTGTTTTAGCGTGATTTGCAAGATAAGTAAATAGTAATCGAACAGTAAGGGAAATTAATTGTTAATCGAATTGAAACAGTAAGCTAATTTTCCGAGTTAAACCCATTACATACAACTGTAAACAAAAAATGACAGTTGAAATTTAAATTTACAGACAATATTGCCGTCATTGCATGACGCTGGCAGAATGGTCAATATCGGCTGTTGCCAAAAAAAAAAAAGTTGGTAGTCAATTTGCTAAACAATTAATTTCCCCGGGTGCACATGAACGTCTTGAAATGATATAGGTATACGCATATTGATCTCTCGCTTCATTGGTACAAGGAGAGATAGTAATTTTTGTGATTAGGTACGTAGCAATACTTTTTCTGTCAATATAATTCAAGCAATATTGAAGAAGAGATCGAGAAGGTTGAGCAGAAGATTCTTTTCAAGACGATATTCACTAGCTTTTTAATTGGGCAGTGTTAGCAATTAACCTACTTCACCTGCCAAACTATTTGCTAAGCGATAATGGTAATACCATAGGCAATCGTCACCGTTTCGTTTTGGTTTGTCGGTCTCAAAGAATGAAAAAAACCGGTCAAGAGCGAGTCGGACTAGCGCACCGAGGGTTCCGTTCCGATTTCTGAAAAACGGTGCTATTTAGAGACATCGTTTTATTTTACCTTTAATATTTACATAAACTTCTATCACATCCACATGCGTATGGATGTGATAGAAGTTCTTAAGGTTCTGTCCTCATTCATTAATTAAAAATAAACGGTCTTACTAGAAAAGATTAATACTAATTAAACACATGTTCAACGCGTGTCTTACATTTTTTATGTATGGAGTTTGACGTAAGACACGCGTTGAACATGTGTTTGAATCTTTTGTATTAAGACCGTTTATCTATGAAGACATGAGAATTCTACAAACCTTTCATTACAAAACCCCTAGACGTTAAAAACACGGGCGAATCTGTAAAAAAGTAGCGACGTACACGCAACACAAGTCCCAGGTGGGTGTAACGTTCTGTTAAGTACGAACATTTCTTTAACGAGGCGTCGTCCGTCGACAGCTACGTGCATCGATTGTCTACCCACCTGTTCGTGATTCTCAAACTTTTACCGAACGCTTCTCAAGCACTTTTGACGCGTAATGAGCACTTTACGCCCCTTCGACTTCAAAAATGTTTGCACTTTTCCAAATTTTTAATTCCGTTTTGAATGCGTTCAGCTGGTTTTTAAGGTTCCGTAACTCAAAAGGAAAAACAGAACCCTTATAGGATTAGGTACTTCATTGTCTGTCTGTCTGTCAGTCAGTCAAGACCCTTTTTTCTCAGGACGCGTAGAGGTATCAAGTTGAAATTAATATGAAATACGTAAGTCTACGGTCCCTTAGAGCTCTTAAAAAAATCAAGATTCTAAGTCAATGCAATAAAAAAATACGGTCATTTATGTGACATTGTTTGATACTCGCAAGTAAATAAAAACCTATAAAGTACTTCCCGTAGACCTACACACACACAAATAAAGGAAACAGTCTTAAAATCATTAAATTGTAATATTATCTCTTAAAAAAAATTTTTTTTGGGATTTCTAGTTTTATTTTATTTTATTTATTTGGCTCACAAAGATATGAGATACATCCAATATACTTATAGACACTAGTCTATAAGCAATAGACTAGTGTCTTTAAGTATATTGGATGTACACTAGTACCAATTGCTTACAGGTAAGCACAACATTCAACTACGGAACCCTTCATTGTGCGTAGTCCGAAATGCACTTGACCGGTTTTTTGCTTGTTGTGCAAGTCTGCGCCTGCTGAGTATTTGTTTTGACTGGTTCCAATGTTACAAACATTTTATTTGAGCCTTGCATTTCTTGGGTCTATATTCAAAAACTTGGCAGCTCTGGACAGAGAGAGGTGGAAAGAGAGTAACGAGGCCTTTGCCCAGCAGTGAGACATTAATGGCTAGAAAAAAAAAATATTCAAATCGCTTCATGAGGTTTCCAATAAGTAAATTTCTTGTGAAAATAGGGATGTGCTAAATTATGTTAACAAATAAAAGTGTTAAGAATAAACCAATAAAACCTGTCTCTTAACTTTCAGCTTCAAAAATGCTGATGATGATGAAAATGAGCAATATCAGCCTAGCCTTTTCCCAACTATGTTGGGTCGACTTCCAGCCTAACCAGATGCAGCTGAATACCAGTATTTTACATGAGAGTGACTCCACAACCCAGTTACTAGGTAACACGATAACCTGATACGATGGTCTGACATTTTGGGCTTCTGACGACCCGTAACGACTGTCAAAGATCTACAAATAACAGCCAGGACCAGCGGCTTAACGTGCTTTCCGAGCCAAGGAGGAGTCTCGATATGTAATGGATGGTCACCCATCCACAAACCGACCGCGGAAAGCGTAACTTAACCTGATCCATTGACTTGTGCAGCGGGTATTCATGAAAATGAGCAACCTTTCGAATTCTACATAATTTACTTACTACAATAATTATTTCTAGTCTGCATCAATAAATACCATTTATCTTTAACTATTCTAACATTAAAAACACGCAGCTGAACTTTAAAAACTCTATTTCGCAACTTAAAACGAGTTTTCCTCCATATCAACAGACGACGTGTGAAAACATTTTCATAAATCTCCTTATATTTACACAGAAGCAAATTCTCACAAACTTGAGTTTTGAAAGTTTTCCAGTTTGATAAACTGGATGCGAAGGGTGCATCTCGCTTGCCAAGTCATAACTTTATCCCTACCGAATGACCTAGATAAAGTAGAATATTAAGTAAACTAAAATAAGTTTTTTTTAATAAAATTAAGACTCTTAACTACGTCTCAACTACATGCTATGCAATTACTCCGTTCACCCAGTGCAACAATTTGCCTAAGTTACAGTGCAGCAAATTCAGTGCGTCAAACTAGCCAATACGGCCACAGTGTACAACGCTGCAGTAATCCAATTTGCAGTAAGCTTCAGTAAAGTTGGCCCAACTTGGTAGACTTAGTGATTTAAATTTACAACTTTGTCCATCCTAGCACACTTGCAATTTTAACGATCAGCCGACTAAGTTTAAATCAGATTTTGCTTTTAAGATGTAGGTAATAGTGTGTAGTTTGCCTTAGTGACGTCTTTGAAAGTGGAAGTCTAGAATAGCGTTGACTTTTAATGTTATAGAGTTGGTCGGGTTGGAACTGCTACAGTAATGTTAGCTAATCTTGCTTGTAGTCTTATTCGTGAAGTTTTGGGATGATTATTGTACCTACTTACCAAATATTGTGCTGTTATGGCTATAGAGAAAAGGATTTGCTATGTGAAGTGGCCTGAAAATGCTTGGATACTTAGGCCGTTTGGCAAGAAACTAGTACATACGGCATACGGCTGCTTGCTGCGTATTGTGCGATGAAGTGCACTGATTAATAAATTAAAAGACATTTGTTGGCACGTGGAAGTCCATTGTTTAAACAGGTTTTAGTTTTGACTCGTTTTGAAGGATTTCGAAGGTCTATTATGGGTCCGTCTCATTTATTTATCAGTATTTTTTGTTTGTTTGTCTGTTGTGCAATTTTACTCTAAATCACGCTACTTATGTACAGTCAACAAAAGACATATCTAGGCAGGGTATATTTGTATGTGTATTGCTTCATGTTCAATTTTGTGACAATATACAATTTTGTGTTGGTGTGTTACAATGTAGGAGTATTGCAAAAACAAAGAAATATATATAAAATTGAGCATGAAGCAATTCACTCACAAATATGTTAGTACCTATATCCTGCCTAGATATCTCTTTTGTTGACTGTACATACTCGATATTATTTTTATCTGACACAAACTTATTTTTGTTAAAGTACGTATGCATACACACGTTACAATATAAAACTGTAACGTGATTTACATCCGTCACCTCACACTTCGGTCCAGCTGAAAACCAGCATCAGGCACTAGCTGTCTGGTATTTTTGCTGAAAAAGGCCCAGCTTCTAGGCGCAGCCGTGAGGCACACTTTCCTGCATCGCACTTTACACTTTTAATTGGATTTTTATTATAATTTTAATCTGCTGTGTATTATTTCGTGTGCCTTTTAGTCCGTGCTAAATAAATGTATTTTTTTTTTCTTTTTTCTTTACATTCATTATTTGCTGCAAAGTTCAAATATACCATTTTCTAGTAAACAAAGTTAAAACCATTCAATTTTTGACAGAGAGCCTCCAGTCCAAAATTAAACTTTTCAAAATGGCTTCCACTTAGCAGTCTTAAAAATAAAAAGCTTCTTCGTAGTACTGTTAAAAATGCTCACACTTAAACCATAAAACACGCTATTACATCAGAAACTCCAAGTAAAAATTACAAGTTTATTGGCCGTAAAAACTGTGGGAATTAACGAACGGCGAAAGGCCGTCTTTAAAAGAACATCTCCATGTTCAAGTGTCCCCATATAATTTAGCGAACCGACGCTTTTTATTTGAACTCAGTTTATGAGGCCGTTTGCGGCCAAAACTCCCTTTAAATTTAGTAGCCGGGTGCAGCTCACCCGACATTCGACGACGTATATCACTTTGATTCACAACAATTACTTTTAAGTCTATTCAAAGTTAGCATTCTTGGGAAAATGTTAATTAAGTTCGCGAGTTCAATGGGAAAATCCGAGGAATATTTTTTGGTTTTCTATTTTATTGTAGCGGAAAGGAGGGTCCTATCCTTCCGCAATTCCGATTCCGGAATTAACATGCCATTCCAATAAAAATATTTTTGGTTTAAATGACCTGTTTACTTCGGAAATTGTCTTGAAATTCTCTAATAGGGATGATACCTGAGTAAAAAAAAAGAAATTCAATTTAGTCCGTTTAATTCTATTTATCATATTAGTAAAAATTGTACTTAGATAAAAACGTATTCAAGGGGAGTGGGGGCTCGTACGTCACAACTACAACAAACTACGTATAAATCTAGCAAGGAGTAACGTCATGCCACATTTCAACTCAATGTATCGAAGTAATCTTTTTACTACGTAAAAAAAGAAAAATACGTGTTCAATATTTTTTAACAGACTGCATGAGGGCCAAAAAAAAAATGTTTTGTCACTATCCCTATTGTTTTTGTTGCGCTCAGATTTAGACATTCGTTTTAAATGCTATCAGTATTTTATTCAAAATAGCAGTAACCATCAGCTTGTGTCCACGAAACAATGTGTTTTGTGTTGATATAGCCTAAAACTAAGCTAACCCAAATAGATAAACGTTGATAATAACACACTGAAACCAGAACTAGCAAGGAGTAACGTCATGCCACATTTTAACTCAATGTATTGCCTTAATCTTTTGATTACGTAAAAAAGAAAAATAAATGTTCAATATTTTTTTAAATGTAAATGACGGATAAAAAAAATATTTTGAATCATCCTCCTTATTCAAACACGGGTTATGACGGAACATGTACCTACCTTGTCTACTGAAACCTACATAGAAATCCAAAGATACATACAAGTTTATAGTATACCTCACATACATAAGTCCCCACTTATCTCCAAAAAAGGCAAAACAGAATACAAATTCAAGCCGCCACACGAAAACGTGGAACATTTCTCTCCCAAAAATATTACCATCGAGTGTAATAAGAAAACACCAAATCCGCATGTACAATCGCGAACATAAAACCATTGTGAATATTGTGCTTAGAACATTGTGCAGATGGGGTAGCCGATGTTTGGTTTAAATCTGGGCCCCTCTTCTGATAATTTTCACCTGCAGCCGAACAGCGGGCGTCCTGGGGCGTCGCGGCGCCCTTTGCCAATTTATGTGCGAGATATCATCCCTGTAAGTACGGCGAACTGTTTAAAGTAAGGAGCTAAGTTTAATGGAAGGTGCTATGTTTGCTTTTTTTTGTCCGGTAAGTTAGTTAGCATTTTAACTACTATTAAGAAGAAATACCTATTTACATTATTTAAACGTTGTCTTATCATAGTGTTGAATAAAAAAGATTTTGTTGTATTTTCATAGAAGTTGTATAATCATCCTTTACTTTAGTTGAGGCACTACCGTTGGTATGCCGTCTCATCGCAGCAAAGCACAAGATCAAATCTTAGCAGATTTATTAAACTATCATAAATTATAACCGCTTTTCATATGTTTTTGAAAGTATTATTAGGTGGGGGAAAAAGTTCCTTCGTATTTTATGCTCGAAATTCAAGCCATTTTTTTCATAATTTATTTACATTTGATTCTAATAAATACATAATTATGTGTCTTTTGCCAAATGGGTCAAAACTGTTTTGTGGACCCTTAACTCTTCAGCTATGTCGTAACTACTAATATATATATCTCTTGCTCCACTTTTTCAAAAATGGCATCAACTTTATACGTAACAGGGCGACCAGAGGCGGCCAGAGTGAGCTGCATCTTTGACATCAAAATTCACGGACTGAAAAAGCTTGAACCAACTTTGTGTTACCCTCTGCGTTAAGTCCATAAACGTCACAATTTTGGTTCGTGGCTTGTGTTGCATAAAATGTATCGAATTTCTTCGTTAGATTCACTTATTTTGGCGGACAGAAAAACAGTTGAAAAATAGCGGGGAATCGTTTTTACTTTTTTTTTTATGTCATCTATTTAATGGTGTTAAAACCAGTCAGATACAGACAGTACAGCCAAAGAAATTTTACTACAACTTTGTACTACATACTCATACCATATCCAGGTACCTACAACGTCCCCACAAGAGGGTGAAGAGTGTCGCTTACAATATTACGATGTTAACCACAGCGGGCGATTTACATAATTCATTCAGCCGTGATCCGCGACCTCGAAGACGCCATCCATAGGTAGGTAAGGAAAGATGGAAGGATGATAATTGCCCTTGTAAGATAAGGGTGTTATGAATATGGATAGGTGTACTGCATTTATTGAACAGACCGAAATTTTTGAGTAATGGCCGTTGTGTGAAGAAGACACTAAACACAGTCGCCGATGATGGTCACACTTTGCAGTGTATGGATGATTGATAAGTGATAACTTACAAAGAATGACAAAGATGCTTTTGCAGTGAATGGACTCTAACGTACTTACTTACCTATATCTTGATTCACGAGAATTAACATCACATCAATTTTATTAGCTACTCATGTGACTTTTTCACTTTTTTTTTTAAACAGCATAATATTTACTATATACGCTTACAGACTTAAAATAATAATGTATACATATACAAAAATTCGTTCGCATCACTGTCAAACAGAAGTGCCCAAAATGCTGTCAGCCACGTTGTATGGCGATGCTGATTCTTTAGCAAAAAATAGGCCAGTCCTCTGGTCACTTGAAGAGTCGACCAACCGTTTGGCAATGTCTTGAAAAACCAAGTGGGCACTCGGACGGTATGGCCCTAGTGTTTCATTTATATAAAGGCTTACCAACTTAATTTGTCTTAGGTAGATCTCGTATGTATCTATTAATTTAAATGAGAGGAAAGCACGGCATTAATTTGCGTACTTGTACATTATACAAGAGAAAATATGTCCACTTAGAATGGAAATGAAAACATGCAATAAGCAGCTATGACTTACTCAAACAACTTACGTAGACAGAACGTAACTTAATTTTCCTAAAAACTCATATCGAACTTACCTCTCAAAACACACTTCCCATATCTTCTTATACACCTTAACACTTCGCAAACAAGCCTAACTATCTTCACTCAAAACTCACTTAGAGACTGCTTGACACATACGAGCATACATTATTCATGCTTCGCGCAGGTCTTAATCTTCAGCGCCTTCCCATGGTGCTGTCATACGGCACATAAAAATGGAACGAAGTATAATAAGCTTGTGTATACCGGTGGGAATGTAGGTACCTCAGTATGGGGTTTTATGTGGAATGATTTGTCTGTTTTGATTATGGAAGAGACAGTGATTAATTAGGTTATATTTGTTTGAGTGTGTGACAGGGTAAAAATCTTGTTATTAAAAAAAAAAATTTAAGGTAGGAGAGTTTTGTTTCCAGATTTTGTTAAAAACTTTACATGCAGTATCATTGTCGAAACAGAAAAGGTTTACACTAAGTTACAGCAACCGTTCTGTTATTTCGACATAATAAATGAGTTTGTTTTAGTGCCTTTGACATCGCTAACTTCAAAGAAACAAAAACACATCTATATAAAACAAAATAATCTCGAAACAAAACATCGTAATACATAATTTACGGCGGTACACAATAATATTTGCGCAGGTGACACCGCTGATATTTTTCAAAAACATAAAACGGTTTTATGTTAGTCTGGGGATATTTCATCGCGGATTTACGAGGTAGCATCGGTGCAAGCTGTCGATCGCTGCGTTGTGTCGATAAAGTGTCATTTTGGCGACAAATTCCTCAGTGTTGTGCTGACGAGTCCCGTGTTTTCCGGGATGTTTCCATGTTGTGTTGATGTTGGGAGTTCGTTAAATTAAAGCGTGTGTTTGCGCAGTAAAGTGATAGCTCGTGATTTTTCGGTTTAGGAGTTTCTAAACTGAAACAAACCAGTGTTGTTGAATAATTTTATCGATAAATGATGTATCAAAAACGTAACATAATTATCTTTTAAATTAGCAATAAACGTGTTATTAAAATAAATAAAGTTGAAAATAAAGTCATGAGCTTTAAATTATTTCATCAAATGTAACAAAGTAAGTAAACATTCTAACTATCCAATATTGACAGTTTCTAGTAGACTTCCGCATTTTCTATAACCACGTGAAATAGCTAACCACTATAGATACGATATTCTCGTACCGTGTGAAACCACTACGGCAATTATTGGATTTTAAACTCAATAATTGCACCGCACTAGTGCGTAACTCGTAAGTAATGACAGTTTGCATTCATTTCCGCGTTCATCACGGATTTAACTAACAAGATGCGAATCGCTGACGCGCTTGTATGAGAAATTATGAAGGAGGTATAAACACGGTGCAGTTTCTATAGCCTATTTGGGTACATAATTCTTTACGATGTCTATCTAATTAGGGCAAAGACTTGAAGCTTTATTTTTATATTAATCAGGATTAAGTATTTTCAGGTTTCGATTTTGATTTCTAATGACCGCAACACACATTTCTAAACAAAGACAGGCTTGATTGTTATTAAATATCATAAGTTCTTCCACTCCTTTAATATAGGATCTATTCAAAGAGCCAGAGATATTTCAGTACATCTACGACATTGTAGGGCAAAAAAAAAAAACAAGCTTTTATTAATCTGAATATTATCTAGGACAGAGTCCTTATAAAGATAAATCAAACAAGCCGAAACTCGATAGGGTTGCGTCGTTTTCTGATCTTATGATGGGAACTCAGTAAGAGTTCCCATCATCAGATCAGCTCTCTGTCATAATAATATTGCATTGTCATTCGATTTACATATGCATGTAAAATTTCAGCTCAATCGGAAACCGGGAAGTGGGTCAAATTTAACTTGCAAGATTTGATTACAGACAGACACTGGGACAGGGGAAACTAAATAAAAGCTTGTAATAATGAGAAAGAAGAAGACAGAAACAACACTTGAGTTCAGCTACCATCCTTGCTGAGAAGCCAAACTATTCACCACGACGTGAACTGTCACCATATAACTCGCGCCATAAAACAAAAGAACAATAATCCAATCATTTTATATTTCCGGGATCACGTGCCAATTTAGTCGTAGGCACATCACTAGTGATATTTGCGGCATATTTTACGGCGGTGTCGCGACGAGCTGATTGATTGGACGCCTCGTAAACGTGCCTGTCCGTGATTTATCTGTGGCTGCCCACGACCTCGTTACACGTTATGATTTGGCAAAAAAATTCATTTGATGGAATCGTGTCAGAGTATCTTCGTGATGATGTTGTTGCACGCGTTTGCTGCGACGTAGTAATAGTGCTACACACACTAAATACACACTTATACATAGTACACTTTAAATTGATTGACATGACATGCCGTAAGATAAAATGCTTGGTTCTCAGTAGTTGGCAATAGACTCGCCCCCTATTGCATGGTATTTAAACATAACTGACGAAGGTTAGTTGTACTATAGGTACACCTCTGCCTACCTTCGGGGATTACAGGCATGATGTTCAGTTCTCAGGGAATCCCCACAAGTGACCTGACGATTCTCACTGTTACCTTGTACTAAGACCAACACTGAATTACACCTGAAGATCACGCTAAAACTCTAAGGACCTGTTTTACCACCTACGATTAAGTTTCTATTAACTTACTTGGCGATTATTTTCATACAAATTCTGTTCCATTTTTGAATTTATTCGGTGACTAGTGGCTATTTGGGCATCGTGATATAGGCCCTACTACTTACTTTGTTAAAAATGGAACAGAATTTGTGTGAAATTATCTGCCCAGTATAATAGAAACTTAGTCCTAGGTGGTGAACGTGAAACGGGCCTTTTTTTATTTTTTATTCTCCCGCTCTGGGCGGAGTGGGAGGGCGGTCAGACTTTTACTGACTAAAACCCACCCGTGTTCCTTCAGTTGCCTGTGCCAGGGCCGCGGTATCTCTTTCGAACAACCCGCGATTCCGGCGGCGTGAAACAGGCCCTGAAACTTAGATTTGCCGTTCTTGACACTCTACGGCAAGACCAAACCTCACTTCCAAAATTATAATATTTTAACCTCCCCAGTATATATATTAGAGACCTGCAAAAACATCAAGAATTTTATACAATACGCGAAGATAAACAGTCACGGTACAAAAATCAACATAAATCAAGATTAAACATCCCAACTTCTCGGCTAAAAATACATTCTACAAGTCACTATGTAATGTTTATAAAGATATGCAACAAAACTACCTGAATTAGTAAAAAAGGAAGAAAAAATGAATATATTCTAATTAATATATCCTGTTGTTTCTGATGCATGTAATAAGTGTTGTTATAAATCCGTAATTGGCTGTAAGATTGGTTTTTATCTATTTAAGTAAAATTGTTAAAGAGCTGTGGATTTTGCAATAAGAATATGAAAAGAATAAGAATAATATTTATTACACACACAAGATTCATGATAGGTACACAAGAGCAGATGTACAGGACAACAAAACACGGATATCTACATAAATCTACACAGATCATGTAACCCTGTCTCCTAAACTAGGTAGTCCTGTATTTTAGGAGACAGTGTAAAGTGACAGTGTAACAGTGTGTAGTGTAGTGTAGTGTAATAAATAAATATTTATAGAAAAACTAAAACCATTTTAAGAAGAAATTGCTATTACAGTTTAAACGAATATTTTAACGACAAAAGTATCTATTTAAAACTGCTAATACATCTAACAAGTATTAGTAGAATAAACTGTAAATGTAGTATAAAAAAAAGATTGTAATATTACATTTTAATACAGGAGACTAATTAAGAATTTAAACAAATACAATATCTTTATCAATAAATTGAAGCTTTGTAAGCAAATGCTACTATAGTCTAAGCGAATACTTAAATGATAAATTATAAGTAATTTCATGATTATCTATTATTTATTTTTCTATTTTCTTTTTTTTTTTTACAAATAATCACTAACAAAGATAAGCCTACCTAGTCATAATACGAAAAATATACATTTTTTTTTAAATAAATGGAGCGTCCAATAAATAAATGACCTTAGGGATAATAATAAATATTAATTACGAAAAAAATAATAATAAGTAAATAGTAAAATAACAATATAAAAATAAAAAATATAAAAAATCAATTTTACAACTTTTACAATGTTTATTATTTAATAAATCAATAAATGTATCTATTTTTTTTTTTAATCGTAATTAAATTCAATTCTGAAATAATAAAACAGTATTTCTAACGATAACTACATAACTAATAATTCAATTTATCACATTAAGCACCCAGTTTTCTTCCTCCTCTCTCCTACATTGATCTATGCTGTGCCCGACAGGGTCCATAATTGTTACTAATAAATAATTTCCCTACCAACTTCATACATTATGGTACGCAAAGAATTGAGAATTAATTATACTAAATTCTTTAGAGCTTCCTCTCTCCTACTATTTTACTGTGCCCAGCTGGGTCCACAATGATCACATATAATTTTAAATAATCACCTAAGTACATATTGTGGAATGTAAATAAATTATTAAGTATTGAAGATCTTCAGGAAATGCTAACACTCACTTAGTTTGAGATTTAGTCTTCCGGATTCTTCGACGTAGGCGACTTGTAAGACTAACATCCCAATTTTTAAAAAGTCATCCCCGAAAGCGAAAGTTATGGCGCAAATTTCTCAGCTTAACACATCGGAGGCGCGGAAATGCTCAACGCCTCATTATCCAAGTTTAATTTTATGCATGGACGCTCGCGCATCGTTACGATCGACGCGCCCGCCTCCGCGCCCATTCGAAATTTAAATTCTCCACGAATATTGCCGAAAATATACGACCGGTGTTGCTAGATCCGCGGTGTCTAAGATTTACGCAGTCAAAATGTAATTTGAACTTTTTTTTTATTTTTATTATTTACTGAAACTACATCTTAAGCTTAAACGTAAATAAATACGGTATGCAGCCTTTATGGAAATATTCTAGGAAGTGCTCATCCTTCACTCTTCACATAGTTCGTGTCCTCTGAGAGAAATATTTTCTATAGTGTTTGTAAACAGCAATTGTCAAGTTGCAAGCTCATTTGCAACTTAACACTATTAGGTAGGTAAGCCTGCCATAAACACTGCAATGTTGCAAAACTTGAACAAGAGCCACAGAGGAAAAAGAACAGTCACACTGAATAACTTATCTTTATAGTCAGACTAGCTGCGCCCCGCGGTTTCACCCGCCTAGACCGGGATAAAAAGTAGCCTATGTTTTAGTCCAGGGTATAAGGTATTTACATACCAAATTTCATCCAAATCTGTCCTGCCGTTTAAGCGTGAACAAGTAACAAACACACACACTCACAAAATTTCGCCTTTATAATATTAGTATGATAAAAGAACAAAGGCACTTTAAATCCACAGAACTGGTAACAAAAATCTTTTGTTAGGTACCTATACGTATATGTTATATTTCTCCAAACACTACGTACCAGTAAAAAAAGGCAGCATCATAACAACTTTCGATCGTATTATTTATAATAGTAAATTTTAATAAGAATTAAACAACCAAAAACGATACAACTTAAAACTAAACTATTTCAACTACCAGCCTACCAATTTGCGGTAGCAATTTCTAACGATATACTGGCAACACCACATAGGGCGAACCAAAGTCACATCGCTTGAGGCCAAACCGCAAATATATGGAACAAGGGAAAACTTTATATTCCCTATCTCAGGGTATCTTGGGACGCAATATTGTGGAAGATATGAAGTTATATTGTCAAGTAGCATATATTATCTAAGTTTTACATAAATTACCTGAAATAGTCGTAGGTAGGTGGTACTTGGAACTTTTGGGGCCGTTTAGATACGGTGCGACTGTTATTGCTTATACATAGTAATAATTAGATATACCTACCTATCTGCGTATAGAAAAACTGGCCAAGTGGGTGTCGGACCACGCACAATGAAGGGTTCCGTAGTTGGTGTGAATTTATCCAAAGAACAAACTTAACATTGTAGTTGAAAAACAGGTTCTCCCATAAATCCAACTGTAAATGTAAATTTGTACTCACAATATTGAGAGATTTACCATGTTATTTTAAGACCAGACTTCTTACAAGTTTTCCTGTAATCTACAGGTAAAAAAATAAACAGCAAAGATCTATTTGCTGTTTATTTTTTTTTCAAAATTTTAGGCTCAGTACTTTCGGAGATAGGGGGGAATGTTCGATTTTCGTCTATTTTCTTAAATAACTTTAAAACAATTTATTTTAAAATTATAAAAGAAATATATTTAAGACCCTCATAGTAAGCCCTTTTATTTGATATATCACGCGGTATAGTTTGCAAAACTTTTTTTTTTCAATTTCTTATTTGCCCCCCAAAAGTGACCCCATATTCAAAATTAATTTATTTACTTTACCCGTCCTGTTTGGGTCACAGAAATTCATATGTGTATAAAATTTCAACTTAATCGGTCCATTAGATTCGAAGCAAATTTGCTGTGACAGACGGACAGACAGACACACGAGTGATCCTCTAAGGGTTCCGTTTTTTCCATTTGAGGTACGGAGCCCTAACAATTAATAAGCTCGTAAGCCTTAGTACAATAACTGGCGCTTAGAGTAACAATATTACAAAACTAGAACGAGATACATTGCGTTGTCAAATGCGCAATAATTATTCCTTTTTTCGCACCAACAGCATCAAAAAGAAAAAAAAAGAAGAATCCTAATTACAAACGTATACAAACAAAGAATTTGCATAAATTATCCCGACGTAATTGCAATCCTTATCATAAGCAAATGAGTTTCCCGTTTACACCGGGTGTAAGACAAAATAAGCGGACAAGTGCGAGTCGGTCTCGTATACAAAGGGTTCCGTACCAAAAAATGCCGAAAAAAACACGTTTCTTGTATTACATTTTATTTTTATTATTTAATGTTATAGCGGTCATAGTAGTACACACACTCTGCGAAAATTTAAATGACCGTATTAGTGTAATGCGGGATGCACAGAACCGGTCGACGTGGCGGTCCTTGGGGGAGGCCTATGTCCAGCAGTGGACGTCTTTCGGCTGACATGATGATGATGATGACTATTACTGTTCAAAAGATACAGTCTTGTGACAGACAGACGGACGGAAAGACAGCGGG
Organism: Cosmia pyralina; assembly: GCA_946251885.1. Classification (NCBI taxonomy): domain Eukaryota; kingdom Metazoa; phylum Arthropoda; class Insecta; order Lepidoptera; family Noctuidae; genus Cosmia; species Cosmia pyralina. Next base: position 25,110,092 of record OX276346.1, read on the forward strand.
GCCTTAGTAAAAGGATCCCGTTGGCACCCTTTGGGTACAGAACCCTAAAAAAACAAATGACATCTCGTCCTGCCAACGCCTATTTGCTGACAAGATTTGTTTTTGTCCCAGTCTGTGGCAGTTTGTCATTTCGTCTTGTTGAATAATATCACATCTACATATTATTATTGTGAGGGATTTGGTCTGCTTTGTATGAAATCATGAATATCTTTTTAGTTTTCCTTATGCATGATTTGAGATTGTTGTTTTCATAGGAAAGTACGTTTTAGATTAAGTCAAAAGGGTTAGACCGTTAGAGCATTATTATAATGATTGAATAATGTTTGAGCTCTTATGAAAGAGCAAAATGGCGTTGGCCAGACAAAATATTGACTCCAGTGGTACTTCTTAGATTTTATTAAACAGAATGTTGTGAACTGCTACTGATGGCGACATCTCGGGGCAAGACAGTATAGATCAAAATCTACGTCATAGTATCTCTCGACTGTGATTGGTTTTAATTTTAAATATTGTTCCCACTCCCTTCTCCTTGAATCATGTAAGATGGAGATTACACACATATTTTGCTCGTCAACTAACGCATCGTATTTTATTTAAAATCCACTACACGACCTATAATACACCGAAGTTTTCACCAAACCTCACCGCTGCTGCTACATTTGGTCCTTCGAGCCAAACAAGTACAAGATCGCCGAGCGACCTTTGGATGGGGAACCCTTGCACGTGGCGGATTGAGAAGAAAACGCAATCGGTGGGGCCAATCCTTACTCCTTTCCATCATCTCCTGAGTTCTATTTGGTGCTACATTGTGTCTGTGCTCTTATTTCAGTGAAATTGCCGCATTGTATTCTCGGAATATCGGAATTCCAGTCAATTACTAGCCTGGTGACGTTGCTAGCATCAGTGCCGCGTGTGATTGAGCTGACGATTATAAACCGTGAGTACTCTTTTCACTGACCACCAAAATGCCTATCGACTCTGCTAAACCCCGTGACAAATCTCCTAATTTTCTAAGTGTAGAAAGTAGTGAGTTAGTTCGCGATTTAGTTAGGAAGCGTGGTATAATTAAAGGCAGGCTTACCAAATTTAATAATTATTTAGACTCTTTAAAAGATTGTGATCTTGACTTTTCTAATCAAAAACGCATTGATTTAAAGTTAAGGATTCAAGGATGTACTACTTTATTTTCTGAATTTAACGACATTCAAACTAAAATAGAAGAAAAAGTTTCTGATAGTGAATTAGGCGAACAATTAAATCAAAGAGAACAATTTGAAGATAGTTACTACAATTTAATATCACTTGCTGAATTTATGCTGAACACTGATGAAGTTGCTGACTGCTCCAGGACATGCCATAGTCATAATAACAATCAAATACATTCCGTGAAATTACCCACTATCTCCATGCCTACATTTGACGGTTCCTATGAGCACTGGTTGGAATTCAGAGACACATTTACCTCACTTGTTCATAATTCTAAAGATATTTCCAATATACAAAAGTTTCACTATCTCAAATCGTCTCTAAAAGACAGGGCAGAACTAGTTATACATTCCATAGAATTTTCTTCTGATAATTATCAGGTTGCATGGGACTTGTTGCTCAACCGATATAATAATTGCGGACTTTTAATTGATCACCATATCAAAGCTTTGTTAAATATGTCTGCGTTAACTAAAGAGTCGCCTTCTTCGATTAGAACATTAATAGACACTATTTTAAAAAATTTACGCGCACTTGCAGTTCTAGGTGAGCCTACAAACTACTGGGATAGCTTAATTATTAATATCATGGTGTCAAAGTTAGATAAAATTACTGAAAGAGAATGGGGGTCTCATAAATGCACATTGTTCCCGAACCCAAACGAAAACAATTCTAAACGTTTATCGGTGGATGTTTTGATTAACTTTTTGCGCAACAAAGCCGACATGCTGGAGGCATTGCAGCGTTCACATAGTAAAGAAGCTCAAAGCACTGACAGCAAAAAACAACACTCAAAACGTTCTAATATTTCACACTGCAATGTTTCCAGCGGGCCGAGTAAATCAAATAAACAACGCGGTAAGTTGACATGCGCGAAATGTAACGCGAATCATCCACTGTATACTTGTAAAGAGTTTATCGATTGCGACTTAGACACAAAGCTTAAACTTGTACGCGAGCACAACTTATGTGAGAATTGTTTACATTCGAGACACTCAATAAATGATTGTAGGTTTGGGCCTTGTAGACATTGCAATCAAAAACATAACTCATTATTGCACAATGTTAACGCTAATAGTTCTGTTGCTTTGCATTCCACAACGAACACTGAGGTGGCGCATGCTAATACGAGGGACGCGTCTGCGCACCTCCCCGCTGCCGCACCAGCCACCTCGGACTCCGCAGTCCCTATTCAAGTAAACAAGGCACACATGCAAACGCAATCGATTAAGTCTATAGGTGTGCAATCCGTGTTATTGTCAACAGCTATCGTTGAAATAGCAGATGTACACGGTAGGTATCATAAAGCGCGGGCGCTCCTTGATAATGGAAGCCAGCGCTGTTTCGTTTCTAAATCACTGTGTCAACTCTTAAACGTACCATTAATACAGTCCACAAACGAAGTTCGAGGCGTGGGTGATTCGGTAGTACATTGTTCGCAAACTTGTAACATCGTTATCAAATCCTGCGTCGATAATTCATTTACTACGCGCATTAATTGTTATGTGCTGTCTAGGATTACGGCGTCAATGCCTGCCGTATGTAAATTAAGCGCGCAAGTCTGTATTCCAGACAACATACGGTTGGCTGATCCGCATTTTCTAGATTACAAAAATATTGACATTTTGATTGGCGCAGATAGGTTTTGGGATCTGTTAGAAGACGGTAAGATTCGTTTGTCTAGTGGTCCGTTTCTACAGAACACCAAACTAGGCTGGATTATTTCCGGACCAATAGTTAATTATACGCGCAAAAATGCGCCAATTCATTGCAATATTACTCGTATTAATTCTTTAGATACGCAACTACGATTGTTCTGGGAGATTGAGGAACCGTCTAAGGTCAGAGACGCACACACTGAGGAAGAACATGCATGCGAAGATCACTTTGTTCGCACTACTACTCGCAATAGCGAGGGGAGATTCTGCGTGCACATCCATCCATCAGTCACCTGATACCTTGGGCGATTCTTATACACAAGCGGAACGTCGGTTTCTTGCATTAGAAAAACGTCTGCAGCGTTCGCCTGAATATAAAATTCTTTATTCCAACTTTTTGCAGGAGTATGTTAGTTTAGGCCATATGACACAGGTAGATTCCTATGAATCCCCGTGTTATTTCATGCCGCATCATGGCGTGTTCCGCGAGCTCAGCACCACCACCAAGTTGCGCGTGGTGTTTGACGCAAGCGCACCATCCAGCTCTGGTAAGTCACTGAATGATTTGCAACTAGTTGGCCCTCCTATACAGGGTGATCTTATTGCCATTCTTCTCCGCTTTCGCCAGCACAAGTACGTCGTGTGCGCCGATGTGGAGAAGATGTACCGGCAGTGCCTGGTAGATGAGGGTCAGCGCAGCTTGCAAATGATTCTGTGGCGTGACCATCCCTCAAAGCCGTTACGTATATTTAAATTAAACACCGTGACGTACGGAACCGCCTCCGCGCCTTTTCTAAGTGTTAGGTTCCTGAAACAATTAGCCTCTGAATCTCCTGATCCTGATGTCGCACGAGCCATAAAAGAGGATTTTTATGTTGACGATTATATTACGGGCTTAGATGATAAAATAAAATTATTAGATCTATGCGACAAAACTCAGAAGACGCTGCAGTCGGGCTGTTTTCCACTTAGGAAGTGGATATTTAATTTTAAACACGATGATGACCGTCATTCGTCTAGTCAGTTTAAACCTTTAAGTTTAGATGAAAATATTAGTTCTAAAACCTTAGGAATAGGCTGGCATAACGCAAACGATAACTTTTATTTTAATTCTCAAGTTAATATTGAAAATACCAAGCCTATTACAAAGAGGTCTATTTTATCAAACGTTTCGCAAATTTTTGACCCTCTCGGCTTGTTAAGTCCTGTCATAATCGTTGTCAAAGTTCTTTTACAACAATTATGGCTATTAAAAATAGGTTGGGATGATAACGTTCCTGACGAGACGGCGCGCGTGTGGAACCGATTTGTTATTTCATTGCAAGCGCTAAACACTGTACGTATACCTCGCCACGCTATAGGTACACAGCCTATGTATATTGAGTTACACATTTTTAGCGACGCATCTCAGACGGCGTACGGCGCGTGTATTTATGTTCGCACAGTTAACAATGTTTTAACAGTATCGGTTAGATTATTGTTTTCAAAAACAAAGGTGGCGCCTTTAAAACCTATTAGTGTCCCACGTCTCGAACTTTGTGGGGCTTTATTAGGTGCTCGTCTGTATGACAAGGTACGCAACTCATTACGTTGTAAATTTAATAGCATAGTATTTTGGACAGATTCTACTATTGTCTTAGGCTGGCTACACATGAAGCCTAACCAGCTTAAGACATTCGTTCAAAATAGGATCGCGGAAATTCATGACCTTACACTAGACGTCCAGTGGCGTCACGTAAGCAGTGGAGATAATCCCGCCGATCTAGCGTCACGCGGTGCTCGATTGGAAGAACTTTCTTTGTCTACCTTGTGGTGGGAGGGTCCTGAATTTCTTCGTGACCCTACTTTTTCAATAGACGACCACAAAGGTTCAGACTCGTTCAAATATCGCGAGTTACCTGAGGTCAAGTCATGCGTCACTGCCGTTGTAGCTCAGGATTGTTGTGAATTATCTTTGTTTCTCTTCCATCGGTTTTCTCAATTTAAACGCATGAGGCGTGCGGCTGCCTTTATGTTACGTTTTATTAATAACAGCCGATGCAAAAACAATAAGCGTACAGGCGGCCTTAGTGTAGACGAGTTAGACCATGCAGATAAAACGTTAGCTCGGTTTTGTCAAATGGAATCTTTTCCAGTTGAATATAAGGCATTATCTAATAATGAGATTATTAAAAATAAAGGTTGTTTGTCTAAATTAAATTTGTTTTTAGATGATCATAAAATAATGCGCGTAGGTGGTCGCTTAGTTAATTCTAATGAATTCATTTACGGTAAAAAACATCCAATTTTAGTTCATAGTAAACATTATTTTACCACTTTATTATTTCGTCATGAGCACATTCAGCTTCTCCACGCTGCTCCGCAGGCATTACTTTTTAATTTACGTGAATCATGGTGGCCGGTCGGAGGTAGGAGTTTAGCTCGTCAGGTAGTGCATAGTTGTGTTACCTGTACTCGCATTAGAGGAATTGTTTGTTTCGTGACACGTGCTATGCACCTGGAGTTAGTCAGTGACCTCTCTAGTGAAGCGTATTTATGTACTTTAAAAAGATTTATTTCACGCCGTGGTAAGCCTGCAGATATCTACTCTGATAATGGTCGTAATTTTGTAGGTGTAATGAACGATTTTTCAAAATTTCTAAGTAATTGTAGTAATGATATTTTAGAATTCGCATCTAGTCAAAATATCAAATTCCATTTTATTCCCCCTTACTCCCCGCATTTTGGTGGTCTGTGGGAGGCAGGAGTAAAGTCGAGTAAATGCCATCTTCGTCGTGTGATAGGCAACGCGCACCTCACGTTCGAAGAGTACAGCACAGTATTAGCTCAAATAGAAGCCGTACTAAATTCCCGGCCTCTGTCTCCTCTTTCCCCTGATCCTCATGACTTTTCCCCGCTCACTCCCGGTCACTTCCTTATTGGCCGACCACTGACTGCGCCAGCCGGCGATGACCTACGCGATGTTCCTGCTAGTCGTCTCCAGCGATACCAGAGTGTAGAACAACTTCGCCAACACTTCTGGAACCGATGGGCGAAGGAATACATCTCCGAGCTGCAGGTGCGGACAAAATGGACGGCGAATAAGGACGAGCTCAAACCAAACTCCTTAGTTGTCATTAAGGACAATAACCTTCCACCGTTGAAGTGGCATATGGGACGTGTCCTTTGCACTATCCCAGGAAAGGATGGTATATCCCGGGTGGCTGATATACAGACGTCATCGGGTGTGGTGAGGCGCGCACTTACCAAGATTTGTCCTCTACTACAGGATGTGATCGACACTGATGCAGTGACTGAAGACCATTGAAAGCCACTGCTTCCAAGGCCGGGGGCATGTTGTGAACTGCTACTGATGGCGACATCTCGGGGCAAGACAGTATAGATCAAAATCTACGTCATAGTATCTCTCGACTGTGATTGGTTTTAATTTTAAATATTGTTCCCACTCCCTTCTCCTTGAATCATGTAAGATGGAGATTACACACATATTTTGCTCGTCAACTAACGCATCGTATTTTATTTAAAATCCACTACACGACCTATAATACACCGAAGTTTTCACCAAACCTCACCGCTGCTGCTACACAGAATATTAACGCTTTGCAGGACACAAACGAGACACAATAGAAGTTTTATTGTTATAGCTGCTATAGCCGTAATAATGTTCCTCACAAAGTGTTAACTAGTTACACAAATAACTTCTTCACTCTGTCTTTTAAAAATAATTTTCAAGAATGAGGATGGTGACCAAATTTTTCTATCTGTCGTGTTAGATTATTAAAAAATATTGGACACATATTTTTTCTTTTTTTACGTAATCAAAAGATTAAGGCGAGACATTGAGTTAAAATGTGGCATGACGTCACTCCTTGCTAGATTATAGACGTAGTTTGTTAAAGTTGTGACGTAGCGAGTCCTCAACTTTAATGCGTTTTATCTAAGTAATGCTTTATTGATATGTTATAGCGAAAACTATGTGTCTAGATATTTTCATTATCTGACTGACAGACTAAATAGATTTTTTTTTTTTACCCAGGCATTGATGATAATATTATGTTCAAGAATTTTCGATTCGATTGAGCACTCAACTGCAAACATTTTCAATTCTTCTCCTTAAATTGTGTGAACAAAATCTTAAAAAGTCATCAAGCCATCACACACAACACAATAATATCATAAAGCTAAGTGCAGACGCAGCGACGCGCGACGTGCACTCGCGCGATATCTCCCGCACAGGGACGCGCGTCACTCAGGATTTTGGGATTTACCCGTCAGCGATGCCACCCGCCCGATCTGATGCGATTAGCTCGATCAAATGCTGCTCGTCTAAATATACAAGTGTAAACAATATTCCTTTGCTTTAAAGCGAGTAGTGCCGCTAGCCACCGCGACCATTGAGAAAAAAATCATAAGTCTGGAGATATGGAACATTTTGAAATTTCCTATGCTCACATTTTTAGTCAGATAAGGTAGAATTTTTTGTATCAAAAAAATCAACACAAAATTGTACAACATCTGACTAAAAATGTGAGCATAGAAAATTTCAAGATGTTCCATAACTCCAGACTTATTATGATTTTTTCTCAATGGTGGCGCTAGTTGGCGGCACTACTCGCCTTACGTATCTTGAGAATCCTACTTTATCACACTTCACACTAATATTGTAGAGGCGAAAGTTTGTGAGTGTGTGTGTGTTTGTTACTTCTTCACGCTCAAACGGCTGGACCGATTTGGATGAAATTTGGTATGTAGAAGCTTATATCCTTTTAGAGGCATGAGGAACGGGGTGTAAAGTTTACTCATCTTCCATAAAAAAGGGAGGATCCTCCGACCAGACGGGTGTTGTGTCTGGTGGGCAACTGCCCGACGATTGATGTCGGGACCTTGTAGATATGTTAGTCGCGCGGTAAACTCTGATTGCGCGATGCAAGATTTTGCGCGACGTTAGTTCGCATGTGGCGATGTAGATGCCGCCACACCCTGGATTAACACACGCTACTTTTTATCCCGGTCTACGCGGATGAAACCGCGGGGCATAGCTAGTAATATTATAAATGCCAACGTTTGGATGGATGGATGTTTGTTACTCAATCACACCAGAACGGCAGAACGGATCTGGATGAAATTTGGCACAGAGATAGATTATAGTCTGGAATAGGAATAAGCTATTTTTTTTTATCCCGGTAATACTTTCCCGTGGGATAATTTCCGACATTCACGCGGGCGAAGCCGCTGGCAAGTGTTAATTAAGCATGGAATTTGCCACGTTACCTTTTTAATTGTTTTGTTATAGGCTGACTTTTTTTCTTTTTACTCAGCTCCTACGGGTCCTAGCGTGATGTTAAATAGTCTATAGCCTTCCTCAAAAATTGCGCTACTAAGTGCTAAAAGAATTTTTGAAATCCAACTGGCAGTTCCAGATATTAGCGCGTTCAAACAAACAAATAAACTCTTCAGCTTTATTGTTAGTATAGATTTAAATATAATACTTATGTATTAACCTAACCTGCTCTATTTCGCCAATCGGTAGTGAAGTTACCTACAGCATGACTTGCAATAACCAAGCACTAATCTAAAATTAATAATGAATCACATCTAATTTAAATCTAAGACGAATTGGCGAAACAGTCACAAATAACAATTAATATTTAATAACGACAATTTGCATAACAGTCCGTTGAACATCAATATTAATTTGTATCAGTGTGTAAGGGTGGGCGCACACTCGCGACAACGCGGTGTCGCACGCGCGGTCCGTCAGCCAGCCAGCTTAGAGGGATTTAGCCGGTCTGCTGCAGGCTCGATTCAAACGCTCCATTGACTCCAAATCCTTACTCTAATTGAAATTTAAAAGCGTTTTTGACAGTTCTCTGAGTCGCCATTTGCAAATAATAAAGGGGATGTAGCGATTACGTGTGTGGATTTAGAAGCGCGAACTTTTAAATAAGGAATATCGCATTTTTAATTTTGTTTGATTTTCTTATGCTACGGCAGATTTATTTAGTGGTCTGGCAATATTTGGAAAGAAAATGTCTACCAATGATTTTATTTTAATTTTTTAGAAGTATATTCAAAGTTTGAAAAAGAGGAGCTCGTGACTAAGTAATAGCAGCCGCACGGGTCGATCCAACAAGTTAGCTACGCTTGTCGAGGTTGGTCCGTAGATGGGTGAGCATTTTTACGTACTGAGACTCCTCCGTGCGGCACGGAGGAGTCACGGACCGTGCCTCGGAAAGCACGTTAAGCCGTTGGTCCCGGCTGTCATTCGTGGATCTTTGACAGTCGTTACGGGTCGTCAGAAGCCCGAAAGTCTGACAACCAGTCTTACCAAGGGGTATCGTAATACCCAGTTACTGGATTGTGGAGGTCAGATAGGCAGTCGATCCATGTAAAATACTGGTATTCAGCTGCATCCGGCTAGACTGGAATCCGACCCCAACATAGTTGGGAAAAGGTTAGGCAGATTGATATTCAAAGTTCACAATATCTAAAAAAGTCTTCCTTGAATCTTAATCAAATCTTGAAAAATTGCTTTTAGCTAAGGCCATTGAACTGTTCAATATAAATCTGATACATTTGATCTTTGGTGTAAGCCAAACGTGAAAAGTTCTGAGTACAAGTAATAATAATACTCAGTAAAAAGTTTTCTTTTATATTAAACCTCAAAGGTTTCTTTGGGTACTTGTCCTTTGTAACTAAAACCATATTAAAAGAACATTGTTCTCTAGCTTACCGTCCTCGTCCTTAACAAACAGAATATCAAATCTTACAATAGTCACGCAATCTGTTCATTGTGGTATTAATAATCTTGGTTGAGAGGGTTAGGTATCTACCTGTATCTATTTCAAATCAAATTTTCGACTATAAACCAGTGTATTTGATATGTGTAGTTTATCCTTTATGCCAAAAGTTTTCTAAAGGTATCAGTAAAATTCAAGGACTAGAAAAAAATTAAGGACTCCGCGCCACGCGTATCGAAAGTGAAGCACCGTACCGATCTATGTGTGCGTGATTTGACAAAGACACCGTGGTGTCACGTAATGGCGACCGGTCGGCATACTATGATGTAAATGTGTACGTGAGGCGTGTTTGTACAAACGGTCCCGGCATACTTACTGTGCTTCACTTTTGATATGCGTTGCACGTAGTCCTTCTTTTTTTTTTTAGTCCGTGGTAAAATTATACATAATGGTTTTGTTTTTTTTTGGGATGCAACATTAGCGATTATGGCGCCACTATTTTTCTTCTCTTTTTTTGTCAAACTGAAAATACATAAATAATACAGATAGATTACTAACTAATTACGCAAATTCTTAATTTAATCTTACTAATGAGCTATTGAAGCCACCGCGCTGTAAACTACAATCAGAGAGCTAATTCAGAGCAAGTTGCCGTTAATAATTTAGGCAATGGACCAGGCCGCGAATTAGTGGGACATTTCACAAGAATTAGTGGCCAGGGCTGCGTAATAAGGGATTAGTTTATCAAAGAGTAGAGATGGACAATCTTTGGTAGTCTGAAAATATTCAAGTTATGAAAAAAACTAACATTTCAGAAAAATAATATTTACCATTACTACCATTCCATACCACCAACCATTCCACCATCCATTACCATTCTTTTTCTAAAATATTTGTTAGTATTATTGTTTAACAAACATTTAATTCTAATTATTAATAAAAAAAAAAACCATATTGATAACATTAATATATTAAATTAAAATAATACTAAAAATCTCATAAAATCTCATCATCTAATAATTCTATTTACATTGAATCTTATTATTATAAAATTAACATTCACTAGCGAGATCATTGGTTGTGAGTATAGTAGGTACTCAATAATTCTACGCTTGCCACGGTTGGTCCGTGGATGGGAAACCATCTTTTCCTACGGAGACCCTTCCGTACCTCGTAAAGCGCGCTAAGCCGTTGGTCCCGGCTGTCATTCGTGGATCTTAGACAGTCGTTACGGGTCGTCAGAAGCCTGAACGTCTGACAACCAGTCTTACCAAGGGGTATCGTATAACCCAGTAAATGGGTTGTGGAGGTCAGATAGGCAGTCGCTCCATGTAAAATATTGATATTCAGCTGCATCCGGTTAGACTGGAAGCGGACCCCAACATTTGAGAAAGGCTAGGCAGGTGATGATGAGCTATGTACTCTCTATGGCTTATGCCAACACCATAAAATAATAATCTCAATCTATGCATCTTAAAACATCAAAATCAATATTTCAAAGAGGCAAAACTATTAATATTCCATATCTACCTGTAGTCTGTATCAAGCAACCCTGTCACATACTCTCTCTCTCTCTCTCTCTCTCTCTCAACTAATTACGTAATGGAATCCCTGGCTCGTTAATTAAGGACACCTCGCACGTATCCGTTGTAACAATGAGTTGCGTAGTGTTAACTGTAAGCGATCGACTTATGGGCTGTTCATATAAGTTTTTGGTGGTTTGGGAATGTGGGAGCTGGTTGATGGTGTTCGAGGAAAAATTAGTAGCCATACCCTATCGGACAACACGTTAAAAGAACGATGGTAATAACATATCAAAACTTACGTAACTTGTCTGTTATTCTAGGTATTCTAGAATAATTATAGTTAAAAAATGTTATTACTAAATAAAGTAATGTATTTTACCTAAATCAATAAATCAATCAACTCAGCCAATCGCAGTCCACTGCTGAACATAGGCCTCTCCAAGGCTGCGCCACAAACCCTGTCCTCCGCCATCCGCATCCAGTCTGTCCCAGTCACTTTCTTCAGGTCGTCGGTCCATCTAGCTGGGGGGCGTCCCACACTACGCTTACCGATACGCGGTCTCCACTCTAGGACTCGTATGCTCCACCGGCCATCGGTCCTTCGACAAACATGGCCAGCCCACTGCCACTTCAGTTTGCTTACTTTGAAAGCTATGTCGGTTACTCCGGTTCTTTTCCGGATAACTTTATTCCTGATTTTATCCTTCAAAGAAACTCCGAGGATTTTACCTAAATACCGTAATGTATTTTGACTAATGCTGTTACTTCTGACATACTGTTATACCCAGCGCATAAAAGACTTTAAAAAATATTTTAACTAGGATACTTTGTAAAGTAGTACAATATAAGATACCTGAAACACTTCACATCCTCCCACAACTTCACCTGAAAATATATCACCGAAATTACCCTAAAAGTTAAAATAAACAGGAAACAAGGATCGTTTACGCCATCCCCCAAATCAGCGAATCAGTGATGTTATACAACGCAGGTGTAATTAATTCCTAACTAATTACATCTCATGATACGCGAGACGAACTCCGAGTTACATAACTAATCGTAACTATCCGTAACTAGTTTGCGTAGTAAACCAAGGAGGATGAAGAAATGGAATTACCACTAATGAACGTGTCTCCAAAATTGAATCAGAAATGTTGTTGTGTATTTAATTTATAGTAACTACTAATACAATACGTAAAATATAAATTGTTATGTTATCTGTGGCAACACGCCCCTTCCAACTGTGACACTGGTCCAATACAGACATGAAAATACTTGTCCGCTGTTTTTATTATTCTTCCTGGGGTCCAACGCTACCAGCACCTATCACCCCACCTACACCCTACACACCGCTGCACAAATTTATATAAAAAGAGTTATGTCTTTCTGTTAGTAACTGATTCAGCTAACAGTTCATGAACATTTTAAACTGGAGTTCTAATTCCGGGTGAAAATTAATGAAAAACAAAAAACAAAAAACTGTGATAAACCAGCGACACGTACGTAGCTGATGGCGCACAAACATTAATTTCAACGATAACAATTTAAAATTAAGACTGACGTCATACCAGTGAGCGCGATGCTGGCTGCACATAAGCACTCCATTTCTTCCTACTCCAAGTCTTTAAAACACACACTATAAAACGCAAGCGGTGTTCTTCAAGTCGGGATTAGTTAAAGTTTCATATTGTCATTAAAATGGAGTTTGCTTATTGAATTAACTATGTCAGAAGATTTTACAAGCGCTGTACTTATGGGGACTGTTGGCTGCACATGAAATGAAAGTTGCAAATACCGTTGGCGTCCGCAACTGTGGGCACAGTTTAATTTTAGCATTTTTGTAAATAAAAAAGTGTGTTTTAAAAGTGTGCCTTTTGGATTAATATATCTGAAATAAATATATTTTATTTATCTATAACGGTTTGATATGAAATGAAAAAAATAACAGAAATAACTAGTGTAGGGCAAAGTTGTATTTTTGACATTATTTCAGGTATACCACCTCTTCAAACTCTATAAAATTTATATACCACACTTATGTGTGGTATATAAATTTTATAGAGTTTACGGTTACGGTTATCCGTAACCAAAAAATAACATTTATATAGCCACCATAGTCTACAACACATTCTACACTACCATTTAATGTAGACGACTATCCCACGTTGCTCGTCATCCATTGCTCATTCACTCAGCTTTGACTCAAATCCGTTGTCTGGCCACGGTTCGTTAGGCCGAGATTTACTGGATGCTCACGGCCATACGACTCGCGGTTTGTTTGTGAAAAGTTTACATCTAACAGAATGTACTTTTGATGGAATATTCGGGTGTTCAAATAAAAAAGGCTAGACAAACGGTATCAGATTTGGTTGAAATCCAATGTTTTCGTTAGTTGTTTCGTTTTTATTATTTTTTACTACAGGGCCTTATTCGTAAGAGGAATCAAATGCTGTTTCCTTGATTAAAGATATTGATGTCATTTATTCGCTGGTTGATTGACGTTTGATAATCTCATTGAATATTTCCAGTCCGTATCAGATCGATACGAACTGGAAATATTAGGACAGGAAATATTAGGAGTTAACATTAGGAGAGGAAATATTAGGGGAGGTAACCTAGTCAGAATTATTGTAACTAGGTTACCTCCGAAGTAGCTCACTTGAAATCTCTCGCTCTTCCTACCTGAATTTTCCACTTGTCACTAGAATCTGGAAAATAGCAGTTTCGAACTACCAATTTGCTGACTGGTTTATGTTTTTACCATATTGTGCAGATTCGATACAAGACCACCAAAAATTCGCATATTTTTTACTTACCATAATCTAACTATATTCTTATTTCCAGGTGAAAGTGATGCTCCGAGTGGGTGCATCAGGCGAGGGTCCCTTCACCAGCGGTACCCAGACCTTCTCGATGGACAAGCGCAAGAAGCAGGTTAGCTTGTGCGAGACGGCGCCGGCAGCCATTGCGCCTGAAGATCGGAAGGTTGGAGTCGCCGCGCCGAAGATGTTCGCCTTCGATGCTATCTTCTCACAGGATGATGCACAGGTTAGTGAAGATGAAGCTGTTGTGCTGTGTGACTGACACTGGCATGGCCACCATCACGGATTTTTATTTTGATAACACAAACAATGTGTCGCTAAATAGTTGGTCACTGGTTCAAAAGTTATAAGGATTTATAGGTGGCCGATCTGGGGAGCATCTCCCCCAGCTTGGCCCAATTTGAACCTCAAAAACTAGAGCATCTAGCGAAGATATGTTTTCTCCCAAATTTAGTCCCTAATTAGTCATATTTTTTCGCTAAGTTACAGATTTAGTCTGTTTTTAGTTTAGGAGATATAATGAGTTAAATTTTTGAGGTATAGTCCAAGAGCTAGATCGAAGATTTGACGTTACTCTTCGATCTAGCTCTTTTTTTGTTTTAACTCGCATTATATCTTCTTAACTATAACCCGACTAAATCTGTAACTTGGCGAAAAATTGCGACTAATTAGCGACTAAATTTGGGAGAAAACAGATCTTCGTTAGGTGCCCTAGCTTTTGAGATGCAAATTGGGCAAAACTGAGGAGATGCTCTCCAAATCCAAATAAACCAGTGACCGACTAATTTTGATATTTGGCGACCAATTTCGACTACTTAGCGACAAATTTTTAGTGTTATCAAAATAAAAATCCATTATGGTGGCCTACTATTGGTGCCACACCGCGAAGCACTAAAGTTAACTGATAAGGCAGTCCCATGTTAACAATCGGAATAACGCAATAAGTGCATTGTAAAATAAAAGCAACGGTAGATATGAGCATAGGTACAACTGCACCAAGAAAATAATTAACAACAATGACTTAAATTGGCTAATTTACAACTCGAACTTTTATAGTCTTATCTTAACTTTGTATCCAAATACATATTAAACGCCAAAATCTCCAAAGAATACCAAAAGATCCTTAAAACAAGTCTTAAAAAATAAAATCGCGTGTAGATGCCAGGATAATTGCTAAGAACGGCTGATAGCGTCCCACTGAACAAAATGATCGCCGTCGTTAGAAAGGCACTAACACAGCCATCACAGGAAAGACCTTTGAGATTATCAGACAAAAGAGGTGATTACAGTAATTAGCTGGCCCAAATTACTGGAACAAAGGAAGGAACGAGTCGAGAGGAAAGTCGAAGAATATCTGTATTTTTGGAAGGATGCTTGAATATGTTATACTTATTACTAACTGATCAGTCTTCAATACATCAGTGTCACATAAAGTCAGTCTTCAGTGTTACATAAAACACTCAGAGTTGTGACAAAAAACAATAGATTTGTTTGCTCAAACATGTATTATAGGTACTTATATAGGGTATGTTCAAGAAACATGCATGATTACAGAAAAGATACAGAATCTGTTTGCCACATACCATGAGTCCATGGCGTGCTGTTCATTATTTTTAACGAGGTTCTCATTTATATTAGTAAATAAAGTTGATTCCAAATCAACCAACACCTTACTGCGAATAATTCCTTCGTTCATTAAAGTACGTAAAAACAATAAGGCTTATAGATTACTAGCTTCCGCCCGTGGCTTCGCCTGTGTAGTGTATCAATACTAAGCCTATGTCCTTTTCCAGGTCATGATCTATCCGTGTGCCAAATTTCATCCAAATCTGTTTAGCAGTTTTAGCGTGAAAGCGTTACAAACAAACCAACACACTCACTTTCGCATTTATAATATTAGCTAGGATTAAATTCTAAAACAATTCAAAATCCAAGCGAAAATGTTAAACCTGCAGTCAAAATTTCCATCGTCGAATTTCCTCTGAAATATTTAAAGGTATTATGCAATATATTAACATTATAAGGCAGCATATTCTTAGTACTAACGTCGCATGTCGCATACTGCCGTCCCGAGGCGGTCCCGAGGTAAAAATAAGAGAACGCTTACCTACTACTACGTAAAACTTTCCTCACGAAAGGGTTGAGTTGTAAGCGATAAGCGAGAGTTTGGATGTCAGTTGTTTTTAGAATCTTTTAATCTAATAGAGCCTAAAGCCGCCAGACCTTACTCATTTTCTGATTAACAAAATGTCCCACACATTTTGTAGAGATAGAGTCAAGTTATTATGTACGTTGTATACCTGCTAGCTTGGGCCGACGGCCAATTTTTAGATATCAGGTACTAAAGGTACGCGAAAACTAGGTACTAGGGTGTGCCGTATAACATAACATAATATGATAAATCTCTCAATATTGTGAGTACACTTACATTTACAGTTGGAATCTATGGGAGAACATATTTTTTAACTACAATGTTAAGTTTGTTCTTCGGAAAATTCATCCCAACTACGGAACCCTTCATTGTGCGTGGTCCGACAACGCACTTGGCCGGCTTTTAAAAAAATAAATAAACTTCATAAAACAAAAGAAACTTTCCCTAACATATTTTCTTAAAAGATTTTCTTCAAAGAAAGCATTTTCCCTCTACAAACTTTCTACAGCCAAGACAGCGAAAGAATGCATCGCTTTACAAAACGCAGCGTCATCCCACCCGCTTGCTCCCTACCCTTGAACAGAATGCCCACACGGCGTTCTTGCCTAGTTCTACACCCATTGAATTTCATGCACCAAAAATGTCGCCGTCGGAGCGAGCCGCGACTTCTCCTGTTTAAATTGTTAAACGGCGTGCACTGCACGACTAACGCTAACTTTCGCGTTCCCCTTTACCGAAAATTTTCACATTTTTAGTGTTGAGCAGGATAGAAAATTGTTAGCGGTTTTAACGAGATTTTAGAGCTTATGAGAAGTCTCTTTAGTGTTGTGTGGCCCTGAAATTCTGTAAGAGGGTTAGTCAGTGGAGTTATTTTCTCCCGAGAGTTTCTCGTTCACCTTGTACCTACCTAGTTATCCGCGATCTAATCTGATGTTAGCAAAACGTGTGCATAAGAATAGGTTAGGTAGGTGGCAATATGCAAATTGCCACATTTAGTTACTCGTGGCTAAGTAATAAAAGCCACACGGGTCAATCGATCAGGTTAAGCTACGCTTGCCACGGTCGGTCCGTGGATGGGTGATCATCTTTACATACCGAGACCCCTCCATGCCTCGGAAAGCACGTTAAGCCATTAGTCCCGGCTGTCATTCTTGGATTTTTGACAGTCGTTACGGGTCGTCAGAAGCCCGAAAGTCTTACCAAGGGGTACCTTGTTACCCAGTAACTGGGTTGTGGAGGTCAGATAGGCAGTCGCTCCATGTAAAATACTGGTATTCAGCTGCATGTGGTTAGACTGGAAGCCGACCCCGACATACTCAATACAAAAAATACAAAAAAGTGTTATTGTCAAAAGAAAAGGTGATGACAGTCTTACATAATAACAAAAACTTTGTACATCACAACAATGCACGGTTTGACCATTGACCCACAAACTAAGCAGGGCTTGTATCTTGTGGGTCGGAGTGCGATTGAGCACAGAGAAATATGAAATATGTCGGTTTACAAGTCTAAGGCTTAGTAAGGCGTGTATTGTGTTGTGTGTGTGTGGGTGGGTGTGTGAGTGTGTTTGTGTGAAAGTTGGAAATAGGCTAGGCGGATTGAGTTACATTAAGGAACAGCCAATTTGCTGCTGGAGAAGATGTTATCAATTCCCAAGTCACGTTTTTATAAGGTAATATTTTTATCGAAGGTTTGAAAGTTTTCGATTGAAGATAAAGTTGCAAAATTACTACGCTGGAATATGTTGGAACATCGCAGGAACTTACAGAATGTCGAATTTGAAAGAACGGTTAGACTGGAAGCCGACCCCAAATTGCTAATCATCAGGCATTCTGGCAAATTCCAAACTGATCCATAGAAGTTTCCAATGATGTCACACTCCTGTAGCGTAAACCCTAAAACTCACTAACCCGGGAGAAAAATTACCAAACGTGAACAATTCACACAACAAATTCACCGGTGCATACGAATCCCATTAGCATGGTGTAAACGCCATGTCCACGGATGCACTGCTTAAATTGTAGGAACACATCACACTATCACACTAATATTATAAAGACGAAAGTTTGTGTGTGTGTGTGTGTGTGTTTGTATTTTATTTTATTAATTTTAAGAAAAGTTACAGCTAATACAATACTTTATAATTCGTTGCATAAAATTGCTAAATTGAACAGTACAACTGTGTCGTAGCATGACGACTAACGTTTAGTCGGTTAACCAGACACGTGTTTTTTTGTTATTTACCTTTAATTAATTACCTAAGCCGATGGAGTATAGAATTTTTTCTTAGATTTCGTAATCTAAGAAAAAATTCTATACTCCATCGGCTACAAAAACAAACAAACAAAAACATAAACAAACAAACAAAAACATAAACATAAAATTAGCACTCTTTTTTAAACCCAACCTAAAACTTAACCGTATCTTCATTAACCGACTTCAAAAAGGAGGAGGTTATCAATTCGTCGGAACTTTTTTTTTTTTTTTTTTTTTTTTATGTATGTTCCCCGATTACTCGAAGATGGCTGGACCGATTTGGATTGTTTTTGTTTTATTCGAGAGGGCATACATCACAGTTGGTCCCATATAAAATTGATTAACTTTGCTTCGGTAGTTTTTGAGTTAGCTTCAATAATACGTATTTTTTCCCCACTTTTATATGGATGATGTTCTAGTTTGTTTTGCAGGTAGTGGTATTAGAATTTGTGTGGGGTAGGTTCCACAACTAAAAAGTGAAAAATAAAAACTTTTTTACAAAAAAAAATACAACCGACTTCCAAAAACAAATACAAAGTGAAAAATAACTTTAATTTCGGAAGTCGGTGGCAAAAAACGAAAATACATTTAACTAGACACCGACCTCCAAAATTAAAGTTATTTTTCACTTTGTAGTTGTTTTTGGAAGTCGGTTGTATTTTTTTCCACAACAATACCATGCATACCACACCCTAATACCCCACACATCATGCCACTTAAGACCAGAAATCCCGATCAAGACTCACAGCTCCATAAACGTGGTAATAAATCACTTAACCGCGTAATGCGCGTTCAGATGTAATTACTGAACGCACAAGTAAGCCTACTGCAGTATCTAATGCACTAACTGTATACAAGAGATTACGAGACGAGGAACTGGGCTCTAGATGTTGTGTGAGCTGTAAATAGGAGTGAATCAAATCAAATTAGCTAGGGAAACTCCGCAGACGTGATAATTTATTTTTTATTTTTATTCTATCGTGTTTAGATATCGACACACATCACGTCTGCAGAGTTCTGCTAGCTAATTTAATATGACCCTGTATAGAAAGCACTAAAAGATGTTTATCTTGCGTGAATGAAAAACCAGCCAAAGGTATCAGGTAAGGTATAAGGTATAGGAGATTACGAGACGAGGAACTGGGCTCTTGATGTTGTATGAGCTGTAAATACTCTGAACAGTGTTTCAATCAGTTTCAATGCAATGATTCTAGAAATCTCTTTTTGAAAAATTTTTTTTTGAGAAAAAAGGAGACGTCGTGGCCGCTTTTGGTAGAAACGAGGAAGGCAAGCACCAATTTATTATATTACACTTCCATTTGTCCTTTTCATTTCATCTTTGTTCTTGAATTCCAATAATTTAAACAAATCAGCCACTTTCCACTTTATTTGTTTAAAAATTTGACAGTCCATTAGGCCCCAAAACAAAATCATTTAGCGATCTACTGAAACAGTATTTTTATGAGGTTAGAACTTGTTTATAAAACGTATAATTTTTGTAAAACCAACATTTTCAGAAATAACTTAGGATACGTATATTATACAGAGGAGCTCGTGGCTAAGTAATAACAGCCGCACGGGTCGATCCATCAGGTTAAGCTACGCTTGCCGGGGTTGGTCAGTGGATGGGTGACCATCTTTACATATCGAGACTTCTCCGTACCTCGGAAAGCACGTTAAGTCGTTGGTCCCGGCCGTCATTCGTGGATCTTTGACAGTCGTTACGGGTCATCAGAAGCCCGAAAGTCTGACAACCAGTCTTACCAAGGGGTATCATATTACCCAGTTACTGGGTTGTGGAGTTATGATAGGCAGTCGCTCCATGTAAAATAATAATATTCAGCTGCATCCGGTTAGACTGGAAGCCGACCCCAACATAGTTGGGAAAAGGCTAGGCGGATTGATTGACGTATATTATACAAAAACTGAATGGTGCAGGTCAGATAGGCAGTCGTTTCATGTAAGTATAATGGGGTAACTGCTTTAATAACTGGCCACTCATAAAAAAAGAGGTAGAAACAAGGTGATGCAAGCAAGATCACGAATGAAAAGGACAAAAAATATATCTTTTGTCGTTTTCATTCAAGAGCTTGCTTCTTCTCCTTGTTTCTATCTCTTATTTATGATTGGCCAGTTACTATAGCGTGGCCAATTACTATAGCAGTTACCCTACTGTTATTCAGCTGCATCTGGTTAGACTGGAAGCCGACCCCAACATAGTTGGTAAAAGGCTAGGCAGATGATGAACGGCGATCTCTCCAAATGTAAGCATGATTGCTAATGATCGCTAAAAAAATATCAGTTTAAAGAAAACTCAAAAGTCAATAAACAATACGATCTAAATAATTAAGAGAGCTATTACAGCGATAAGGCCGCCCATTGTATATTTTGTAGTTTGTGTCTTTTTTTTGTTATGTATTTTTGTGGTGTACAATAAAGTATATATAAATAAATAAATAATTACAATTCAATATGGGCCTTACACGAATGTAGTTATACAAGCGTTGATGTAACTTATCCGTGCAATAACTCACCGGACGGCGTCGGACAGCGGCCGGACGGCGGCTTACGCAGGCTTAGTGTCCGATGCCGGGACCCACCGGGATCCACCGTAATTATGTTAGTAATCTACCTTTATGACTTGTTTACATTACTATCAAAACAGATATTAATAAACTGCACTTTTAAAACAACTGAAGTTATATATTGGAACGAAGTTCCTTATCGCGCGTTGTGAAAGGGGGCTAGACGGAAAAAATTCTCACGAAAAGTTGTAACGACACGTTTTTGTAAGCTATTGTAAGCTGTGCGACGTGCGCATGTTTCTCTGTCTGTCTCTCTCTCTCTCTCTTATAGAAAGATTAAGTTTATATTACATTATATTTGTTAATAATAATAAAAAAATATTATTATTATAACTTAAAAAAAAAATATTACAATTCCTTCACTAATTAATCGAAAGGAACTTCGTTCCATCCGCGTGTCCCTTGACACCTCTCAACTTTTTTTTTTTTTAAATTTTATTTGGGCTGAAGCAAAAGTAGCCAACAAAACAACAACAACTAACAACAAACAACAACAACAATAAACAAACAACAAACAATCTAAAAAATCTTGTTGAGTCTTGGTTACTTGAATAAAGAAAATTCTATTCTATTCTATTCAAAAGTAGCCTTTCAGTGTTTTGGTAAAAATAGCGTTCGGTTTCAGCGCTGGGACAGAAGTAATGTCGCGTTATTCACAAGTTCACGCTCGTGTCCTTTGTTAATTTCCTACACACATTTTATTTATTTATTAGGCTCTTCAACAATGAGTACACACGGCTACACATCAAGCTATACCTTTCCAGTTTACACTGACCTCTCATTGTAAAGAAATCCTATGCAATGCGAGATCAGCTTATACTGGAAATGTATAGCTTGATCTGTAGCCGTGCGTACACTATTATTTTACAATTTGTTCATTGCAAACTTAAGTTTAAGCACCTCATCACTTGAAAAAAAGCACAGCATGCACTACATTACAATCTGCATAGCCTTTTCCCAACTATGCTGTGGTCGGCTTCCAGTCTAACCAGATGGAGCTGAATACCAGTATTTTACATGGAGCGACTGCCGTCTGACCTCCACAACCCAATAACTGGGTAATACGATACCCCTTGGTAAGACTGGTTGTCAGACTTTCAGGCTTCTGACGACCCGTAACGACTGTCAAAGATGCATGAATGACAGCCGGGACCAATGGCGGCTCGGAGGAGTCTCGGTATGTAATGATGGTCTATTCACGATCAACCCTGGCAAGCGTAGCTTGACCTGATGGATCGACCCGTGAGGCTGTTATTAACCATGAGCTCCTCAGAGCAGCAATTAATTAATTAAAAGAAGTAATATATATTATTAGTTTAGACAAAAAATAAATTATTAAAAGCTAAATTGATTACAGTAAATTAAATTAAATAAGATTAGATTTTATTTGTGATATTTTTTATATAACAATGAGCCTTTGTGCCTGTAACTGATTAATTCAAAATAATAAATTATGTGTAATAAGAATTGGCAAGAGAGAGATATCCGGCAAAAACGAGACGCAAAACCATCTCAGTTTAGAATACATCAGCATCAGAATTGTACAATCAAGCGTGTTTTGTTTGTTTTTAGGGTTCCGCACCTTAAAAGGAAAAAAAAAACAGAAAAACTATAATGTACAGTCAACAAAAGAGATATTTAGGCAGGGTATACTAACATATTTGTATGTGAATTGCTTCATGTTCAATTTTATATTAGGTCTTTACCTATGAAATTGCCGTTCTGCAGTACTGGCCATTTTAAATCAAAATAATTTTTGTTTGGCTAAGAATTCTAATTTCAAATTAATTTTATTTTAAAAACATGGATTTTTTTTTCCAAAAGTAGTCATTTGTTTATTGATTAGTGTTACATTTTCATCGCATTTCAATCTTTTTCGTCATCATGGATACGTTAAAAATTCGAGTAATTATGGAATATGAGTACCGTCGTGGTAGCAACGCGGCACAAGCGGCACGCAACATCAACGACGTTTACGGAGCTAACACTACAAACCAACGCACCACTTGTTATTGGTTTGCTCGCTTCCGTTCTGGAAATTTCGACCTGAAAAATGAACCTCGCGGTCGTCCGAAGACTTTGGTCGACAATGACGAATTAAAGGCGATTGTGGAAGCTACAAATACACAATCTACGGCTGAATTAGCAGCAGCTTTCGACGTTAGCGTCAAAACAATATTGGTCCATTTGCGTCAAATTGGCAAGGTAAAAAAGCTTGACAAATGGGTGCCCCACGAACTCAATGATCGCCAGCGCGAAGTACGCGTCGAGACGTGCCTTGCACTGCTCAACAGACACACAAATGAAGGAATTTTGAACCGCATTGTTACCTGCGATGAAAAATTGATTCTGTTTGATAACCGCAAGCGCTCAGCAAGTTGGTTGGATCCTGGTTCAGCACCTAAGCAATGCCCTAAACGAAAACTTACCCCTAGAAAAGTTATGGTCACTGTTTGGTGTTTGGTGGTCTAGCGCCGGTGTGATTCATCACAGCTTCTTACCAAACGGGGTGAGCATTACTTCAGATGTGTACTGTGAAGAACTGAACACAATGATGGAGTAGCTGGCACATCTCCAACCAGCATTGGTCAATCGCTCGTCTCCGCTGCTCCTGCACGACAACGCGCGACCTCATACTGCACAGCAGACGGTCTCCAAGTTGCAAGAACTGGGGTTGGAAGCTCTCCGTCATCCGCCCTACTCACCAGACCTTGCGCCTACAGACTACTACTTTTTCCAGAATTTGGATAACTTCTTGGCGGGAAAAAAATTCAATACCCGAGAGGCAGTACAAAATGCCTTTGAAGAATTTGTTGCCTCCCGTCCAGCTGATTTCTTTCAGAAGGGCCTCAATAAACTGCCACTGCGTTGGCAAAGATGCATTGATTGCATGGGTGATTACTTCGATTAATACAAATAAAAAATGCATGAAAAAAATTCGTTTAAATTTTTTCATACAAAACGGCAATTTCATAGGTAAAGACCTATTATATTACTTTGTTTTTGCAATACTCCTACATTGTAATACACCAACACAAAATTGTATATTGTCACGAAATTGAACATGAAGCAATTCATATACAAATATGTTAGTATACCCTGCCTAGATATCTCTTTTGTCGACTGTACATTGTAGTTGAAAAACATGTTCTCCCGACATGTTTATCAACTACAATGTTATGCTTGTTTTTGGGATAAATTATTTTCAACTATCATTCCAACTACCACTGTGCGTGGTCCGACACACATTTGGCCGGTTTTTTTTTTATGTCAGCATAAAATTCAAAATCATCATTATCTGCCTAGCTTAATCCCAATGTTGGGGTCGTCATAAAATTCAAAATAAAAGATTTATGCACAGTACATTGATTACAATCTCGTGCTGTAGTAAATCAGTGGAAGCCGATGGACGGTAGTTCAATATGTCGGCTTCGGTTAACATGCATCATCCAACGTCACTGGACTGGCCAAAATCTAGTGTAATTATGAAATATAATCTGCCTGTTATTATCTGTGGATGCTTTATGGTTATTATTTTCAAACATAAAATACTAATTTCTATCGTACCTATATCACACCAAATTATAAAGGCGAAAGCTTGTGAATGTGTGTATGTGTTTGTATGTTTGTTACTTCTTCACGCTCAAACGGCTGAACCGATTTGTATGAAATTTGGTATGTAGATAGCTTATACCCTGGATTAAATTATAAGTTACTTTTTAACCTGGTTTACGCGGGTGAAACTGTGGAATGCCACTAGTTTTTTTTATAACAATTGGTTTAGGAATCCGCTGGATGTTGGAAGCACAGAACCGGTTGAAGTGGCGGTGCTTGGAGGAGGCATGTGTCCAGCAGTGGACGGCTTTCGGCTAAAATGATGTTGATGATGATTGGTTCAGGGTTTAGCCATTGTCAGGTGGTAAGGTACTATACCTTACAAGGTATATCATATCTCTATCTTATGAATAGATTTTATTGTGCTAATTATGAAGGGTTGTAAGTAAGGGCTTAGTAACAAATTCAAAACTACTTTCATCAAAATTAATTTAAAACTTACGAGACTGGATCAAACTGTAACTATTCGATATTAATATCCCACAAAAGTTTTAAACCTCAATCAATCGGACTAGGTATGGAAAACATCAGTGAGTTTTAATTTAATTAATGTAGAATTTGTGAGATTTTAAACAATATTTTCATCAGTGGCTCTTTCCAAAACTCCATATCCATCCGATTTAGAAATTGTTTTCTCGATAAGAATCAAAGCGAAATAAATATCAGAGTATAGCAATGATTTAGTAGTTAATCTTAATAGAAAACGGCCGAAAAGATGCACTTCGAAATTTCAATCAGTCTTAGTTACGCAACAGTTCGAGCGCGCTGCAATTACGCACGGACAGACACGTATTTACCAACCGAGCGGTCGTAGGTAATTAATTCAAGGTCACTGCCCAGATAAACCACTGCACCTTTATTACTAATATCTTATCTGTGCATCACACTGGCGCTCAGCTGTGTGTGACCCATATACAATATTATTTTTAGTCTATGCGAAACCTGAATATAGTTTGTTCAGAATAAATAGTCATTAGTCATTAGTCATTTATTCTTAACAAAATACATTTGTGTCGAATACAGAGTAGCACAATAATAATAATCAATAAAAGTTCTAATCAATAATATGTATAGATAAAATGTCTAAAATAAAATAAATCTCAACAACATAATTAGAATTAAAAACAAAAACACAATTAGCCTAGTCAGAAAATAAAACAAACATTCAAATCAAACAATAACATGTCAAGAATTAGACTTAAACTTAAACAAATAAACAAGTTACACTGTGGCTTTATTTTTGTCACTAAAAAACTCTTCTATACTATAGTAGCACTTCGTTAATAGGAATGAGTTTAATTTGAATTTAAATATTCTTGGACTATTAATCATTTTTAGTTCTAATGGCAATTTGTTAAAAAGTTTTACAGACTGTACTTTAGAGCTATGTTTGACAACATTTAATTTTGGCTGCAAATAATTAGGTAGATCTTTCCTGCGCGTTTCCACCCTAGTTTCCCTTTCTTCCTATAATAACTGAATCGATTCCAATAATTTTTATACCGTGATATATTTTGCCCCGAAAATCTTAAAAAAAGATTACAATATGGACACCGCGCGACGAACACAAGTCACTGCAGGTCATAGCGGCACTAGGCACGGGCGCACAGCGGGCGCCGCGTGGTGATCATATTTTTGTACGGACAACCAGGTAACATAACAAGCTTATAATTTTGTGATTTTTCATGATACAGTTTTGAAATTTTGTACATAGATTCTTTACATAAAAATACTAGACACGTGTTTCGGGTTACGCATATACTAAAACTGATGTTGTATGTATCTAACCTCGGACGTGTAACTAAACCGCTACGTTATAGAGTATTTAAGAATTATTTACTTCGTTGCTATTGGTGGATTATAATTCAATGGCGTTGCAGGACCTGCTCACCACTTCAACCCATCTAATTTTGTACATAGGTAGGCTTTGTGTTTAAGAAATAATTATTATTACATCTCCATCCAGTGTTTCATTCCTCTACTGCCTAAACGCCAAACATTGCTACTTATAATATTTCTATACCAGTTTTATTGCTTAATTTTTCCTACCGGAAAACGCGATCAATGTCGCAACTTAATTTATTGAAGTGAATTTAAAATTAATAACAAAAATTGATTAACTGGCGTCCCTCCATTGCAAACTAAGCGCTCTCAATTAGTGAACGGAGTCCTGGTCATTAAAATTTTCATTCAAAACAATTTCAGTATTTCCGTGTTAAGTGTATATCCCCTGCAATGGAGACACCATGAGTTAAGATGGTGGGCGGGAAAGTCTCGAATAAGTTACGTAAATTTTGTTTTACTAGATCCTCGTGTCAGTTTGAATTGTACAACGCCGTGTGGATAAGTAAATTTTTATACAGAGGATTCTTATGCCTAAGTTTGTTTTGTTGTTTGTTTGTAAGTATGCTTGAACGCGATAATTCTAGAACTACCATTTGGATTGGAAAAAATATTTTTGCATTTGATAGCCCAATTCTTGAAGAAGGCTACTTATTTAACATCACGCTAGGACCCTTTAGAAAATAAAGATCACTGTCATTTTGACAGTGCTGCAAGATCACAAAAAAAAATTGTGAAAGGACTGTAGCAGTGTACTGTGTACAAGAAAATAATTGTCTTTAATATCACATGAAAAGCAATCTCCAGTACTTTTTGAAACGAGGATCTCTATAAAACATAAAACTAGGCCGCCCCAAAGCCCTGTAATCTCAGTGCTCCACCTTAAGTCCTTTTAATTATCTGTGGAGCGGCCGAGAACAGAAACACAGGGCAAAGAGAGCACTGAATTATATTTCATACAAAAGATAATGCTAATATAGTAAGTGTTGTTTCTTCATATAAAGTGCAGATGTTTGCTTATTTTGTTGTCGATGTTTGTTTGTTGCGTTGATTGCAAAGGGGGATTGGGGAGGGAGGGGGGTGGGGGGGAGGGGAGATTAAGAAGGGAAGGTAGAGGCTGGCAGAAAAAATATTCTGGTTGCATTCGGTCACTCAAGTGAATTTAGAATCAGTTTCAAAATTGTAAAATAATAGTTTGTTTTATATAGTAAGACAATTGTTTTAGTCGCGTTAAAGAGAACACATCTTCTAATAATAATACCGGTCAAGTGCGTGTCGGACCACGCACAATGTAGGGTTCCGTAGATAGGAGAATTTATCCCAAGACCAAACTTAACATTGTAGTTGAAAAACGTGTTCTCCCATACATTCCAACTGTAAATGTAAGTTTGTACTCACAATATTGAGAGATTTACCATGTTATTTTAAGACCACAGATTTCTTATAGGTTTTTTACTTAATCGGTCCATTAGATTGGGAGCAAATTGGCTGTGTCAGACGGACAGACACACGAGTGATCCTATAAGGGTTCCGTTTTTTTTTCTTTTGAGGTACGGAATCCTAAAAATCGATAAAATTCAGCATAGCATTAGCGGCATTATCACATCCAAAATCCCTACAGTACTGTATGAAGTAGCTTTAAAGATGATGTACTTAATTTATTAGAATAGACTGTCAGAAAATCTATTTTTCGAAACGAAAAGTCACTTTGAGTGTGCTGTAAACAACCAAGTAAACATTTACGATTTATTTGATTAGATTCTTAGATTTCAATCATCTTAGACTGCTAAAAGCCACAAATACAACTAGCCACATTATTATAACCCCCATATTCTCTAAGCCTCGTCTCAGCCCCCTAATCTGCGTGCTACCTTAAGTCCGCGTAATTACCTGAGATCCGGGGCGAAAGAAAACACCCTGGTTCGAACGTTGGGAGGTGCACGAACACCCTAAGTGCCAGATTTTAGTAAATTATTCACGGCATTATGGACACTTTTGTTTGTAGTTAGGGGTGAAGTGATAATGAATAGAGATTTAATCGTGTTTAATGAGAGGGATGTCAAATGTGTGTCTTGATTTTTAGGAGTTGGGACAGGGAAGGCAAAATGTATTTATAATTTTATTAGGTTTACATTGGTACCCATACCAAACATCTATATAAAGTAAAAGAGAAGTCCTGACTGACTGACTGACTCATCAACGCCCAGCCCAAACCCTTGGACCTAGAAAGCTGAAATTTTGCATAGAGATTCCCTTTATAATGTAGACAAGGAATAAGTTCCCGTGGGATATTTTCCGACATCCACACGGGCGAAACCGCTGGCAAAAGCTAGTTAGTAAATAATTAGAAGACAAATATACAGAAAAAAAACATAATTTATGTACAAGCCAGAATAACTTCGTGGGACATTTATTCACGTGAATAATATTTAAAGGAAGTTAACTGGCGCAACTGTGGGTTTCACCCATTGAGTTATAATGTACTACGTAGTACATTATGTAAGCCTAATTAGTATAATGTACGTGGAATTATTATACCTCTAACGGACGTTGTATTGACTTTTATTAAGTAGCAACAGATGGGCGGATGTTAAAGTTTAAACATTTTTGATTTATGGTGAAATATATTACATTGTGAACCTAAATGATAATAATTAAATGAACTGTTAATTATCAACTAATTGTAGATGAGTAATCGTTTGTTAATAACCATTATATTAATTTAAGATAGTGTATCGATAATCGAAGTGGGTGTCATGGCCGACAGTCGATGCGATCGGCAGATATTGCGCAACGATTTTAAAAAAGGGTGAATTTTGTAATTAAAGTACTTACAAGTAAATAGTAGTGTGATATTACTGGATTTTATTTCTACAACACTTCTGAGGCTATCCCGATAATTATAACTCAATGGTTTCACTCCATGAATACCTACTGTGCTTCCGTTTGAGTCGAAAACTTTTAGTCAGACCGTGTGTAAATGCATAAATAATACCTAACACACATTACCTTAATAGGATTCATAGATTCCATATGTATACATACAAGAAAAAAAACGCTTCATTATTTTATATTTATATAAAAAAACGTCTGATTTTCAAAGGGAACGATGGTTAGGTAATGTTTCTTACTGTTTCTTCTATAATATCAACGTATCGTTTTGCATCCTCGTCAAATTTCAGGGCACACCCTGAAATTACAATACAGAACATCAAACCGAACAAATTTCTCCATGAGACCAACATCGTAATCGCGAAAAAATTTTCAACTGTCCCATAGAAAACTTCAATAACTACTCGACGCAAATGTATGGGACGGCTGATTATTTTACGATGTTGGTGCCATGGAAAAAGTTATTTGGTTTGATTGTCTATACTACTCGTACATCCTTAAATTTGACGAGGATGCAAAACGACACGTTGTATAAGCTGTGATACTTATGTGTGTAAACATTTATCATACATGTAATAACGATGTTGAAGACGTGTAGATATTGTTAACTATTTTGTTCACGTTTTGACATTTTTGACTAGTTTCCTACAAAATTTGTGTAAAAATTGTCTTTACAACTTGTTTTAGGAGTAAACGATAAAAGTACACACAACTCATAGAATATTTACATGTTTTCTCAATCAATCAACTCAGACTATCGCAGTCCACTGCTGGACATACGCCTCTCCCAGGCTGCGCCACAACACCCTGTCCTCCGCCTTCCGCATCCAGTCTGTTGACATGTTTTATACTCGTATCATGGTGAAAACGCAGGGTTAAATTTCTCTTACCTTCCTTTTGCATCCTTTCTATAAAATATCTGTATTGAAGCATGTAGCCTACATTGTTATTCGTTTCTTTGTCACAGACGGAGATATGTTCGAGTGCGCTGACTGACGTCATCCACGCCGTCATCAACGGTACTGACGGCTGCCTCTTCTGCTTCGGACACGCAGGACTTGGTAAGATATAATAGGTCTTTACCTATGAAATTGCCGATTTTTGATACCGGCTAGTGTGAAGATCATTTTTTGGCTAAGATTTACAATATAACACAATGTAATCTAATTAAATAAATATCAATTTTTTTTAAGCCAGTCATTACAGGTCGTCAGTAGCTTATAAGTCTGACAACCAGTCTTACCAAGGGGTATCGTATTGCCCAGTAACTGGTTTGTGGAGGTCAGATAGGCAGTCGATTAATGTAAAATACTGGTATTCAGCTGCATCCTGGTTACACTGGAAGCCGATCCCAACATAGTTGGGAAAAGGCTAGGCAGATGATAAGGATAACTAAGCAACTTGTTTAACTTACTTAGTCTACGGATAATAGCAAATTTTCTGTTTGATAGTGGACAGTCATGTTTATCGGCCTCTTATAAACACTTCAAAACTCCTATAAGTATGCGTCAGGTTCGTAAACGGGCGCTGTTAGTGAAAGCTGGTCATATTTAAGCTGTCACAGTTTATTTGAATTTATTTAATTTAAATTTTGAATTGTATTTTTATATTTTTATTATGGACGCTTTTAACGTTCTGCATCGTTCTCACGTGTATAATTTCAACATGTATGATGTAACCAAATTTTGTAACCATATTTTGATTTAAAAGAGTTTCCGTGGAGATTCCTGCCCGTTCTTCTCAATAGGTACCTACGACGCTTTGGAATGGGCGTCTAGGTTCATCTTTCTGACTGACCGACCCCTTGACAATTCAAAAGTGCCTGTAATTGGTTTAGAAATAAATGCTTTGAGTTTGAGTTATAAACAGCCAATTATCTCACTCTATAAGCATATAAGTCTAGGATAAGTTACATGTTTATCGTGCAGTTGAGATAATAATCAAGTTCTCACGTTGAATCCAGAAGCGTTGATTAAAAAGTGCGAAACTCTACCTACCGGATAGGGTTGGCACGCTTCCTTATTAAAATATGGTTATATTAGAGCAAACTGTTGACAAATACATTTAGGTTAAAAACATGTTTTTTTGAAGAATTGTTTAGTACCGTCTGGCAACCAGTCGTGCCAAAGGGTATAGTTGTACCCAGTAATTGGGTTGTTGAGGTCAAATAGGCAGTCGCTCCACGTACAATACTGTGGTATTCAGCAGTACCAGGTTGGACTGGAAGATGACCCTAACATAATTTGAAAAAACTAAGCATATTGAAGTTACAAAAATCAAATCTTGAAATTCCTGAGAAAACAAAGTTTTACAAAAAGTTCATGGACGGAAACTTCAACTGTAGCACTTTCACGCTACGTTAGCGATGCGGAACCACAACTCATTCTAAAGGTGGGTAGCCCTAATTATGCACTATAAAGTATGAAACTTCTCACTCGGCTCGGGCGGTGGGATTTGCATCTAAATGGCAAAGAGTCGGGAGAGCTCTTAATTGAAAGTTTGATAAATACGACCTATCTCCGTCTCGCTCGCGCACCTGTGATGGCAAAAGTTTGATATTAAAACTGGGATTTCAAATTAACACTATGAATGTTAGGTTGAAGGTAGTTTGAAGTCCGGTTTAAATAATTTATGGTAGCATCCATCTTTGTTCGTCGAGGAAATCGTTTTTCTTATCATTTCCCGGGTCTTTGGATCTTTGGAAGCGTCAATGTTCCAAAGAATTTTTCTTTTTCTAGTTCTAGTTTACGCTTTTTCAGTAATCTTGGTTTTAATTATGTGATTCACATACAATACCTAATAATTATTTATGTTTATGAAGAAGAAGGTCCTAATGAAGAAGGTAAACAATAGCAGAGAATGAAAACCTACCCAAATAAAACGTAATCACTCAATTTCAAATAATCTTCTCAAACAATAGAACACGACATTATAACTTGAAAACAAGACAAAAGCTAATAACGCTCACAGTATTACCAACCTATTAATAAGTTCCGAGACACGAAATCAATTTAGCAAGTTGCGCGGGATTATCCGAACGATACGATCAAGATAATACCACAAACAAACAATTGCGAAATGGGCTTATACTTTCATTAACACAAAACAACCAACGACTAAAAAGGAAAGAGGTAATTTACTCCAACCTCCCCTCATAGATTAAGGTTTCAGATGCAAATTGAATGCCTCGCGAGATGAAAGTTTTGGGGAAACGCGGCGATGTTGGCACTAAACCCGAGCTTACTCCCACATCCCGGTTATTCGGGATCGTAGATCCAACTGAGTGAATAATTTGAACCTCGTTTTAATTATTGAAGGATTTTGGAAGCCACGTGGAGCTAAGTGAACTTACCTGGCATTAAAAGTGATTTCTTGTGTTCATTATACTGGTGTCATGAATTTATTCCGTGGTTTTCGGTGTTTGAGTTGAGCTGCTCGTATCAACTTTTTATTATGTGATTTTATTCAAACGTAACTTTTTGCAGGGAGTTTGAATGAGTTTAACTTATCATGGATAGGATTTTGGCGCTCTTTACATTTTTTCTCGCAACAAGATACCAGAGTTTGGGTAGATAAAAGGCACTTTGAGTGTTTTAAATCAACAATCATTCATGAACCAACTTTACCTGAAAAGATTTCTGGATAGGTTTTAAAATAACCTACTGATATTTTTTAACTCCTAACCATTAGTCAAACATAGGTATGTCAAAATCAGTAATTTTCAAAGATCCTCTATCAATATTTTATGTGTTAACGAGCTGTATCTCAAGTCTTCATTTCTTCGTTCAGGTAAATCCTACACAATGTTGGGGCGGCCGGACTCTCCAGCAGCACTGGGCGCGATTCCCTGCGCCATCACCTGGCTGTTCCGAGGTATAGCAGAGCAGAGGCACAAGTGTGGCACACGGTTCTCTGTGAGGGTATCAGCAGTAGAACTGTGCACGAACACCAACCAGATCCGAGACTTGTTGGCGCCTTATCAAAATGGTGAGATATTTATTGAGTTACAAGCATGTTAAGAAAACTATTCTTATTTTTTAGTGCCTATATAATTATCTACTTAACCCGTCGCGCGCCAATTAGCAGACACAATTGAAATTCTATTGTTATCTGTACACATGGTGTACAATCGACATTTTAAGAGTTAATAAGAATCTTATTCATTCATTCACTGACAGACAACACACAACCTGAACTGCTGTGTCTAGAAGCATGAAATTTTGTACAAAAGTTCCTTGTGTATCGAAGGCGAACAACACTATCATATAATTTTCTCTCCATGCAGACACGGAGCAATCTCCAGGCGTTTACCTCCGAGACGACCCTCTCTTCGGAACCCACCTGCAGAACCAATCAGAACTCAGAGTGCACAGCGCTGAGAAGGCAGCCTTCTACCTGGATGCTGCACTGGCTACCAGAGGGGCCAGGGAAGAGGGAAAAGACAGCCATCTTTTGTATACGCTACATGTCTATCAGTACAGTGTTGGAGGGAAAGGGGCAGGTAAGAAAAAAATTGCCTCTATTTTAAACTCAAGAATCAATATTCTAAGTACATGCCAACCAAACCGTATCTTAGCTATGTGGGTGTGGTTGCTGTATTATCCTTACATCCTATAAAAATCAATTTGCCTAGCCTTTTCCCAACTATGTTGGGGTCGGCTTCCAGTCTAACCGGATGCAGCTGAATACCATTATTTTACATGGAGCGACCCATTAACTGGGTAATACGATACCCCTTGGTAAGACTGATTGTCAGACTTTCGGGCTTCTGAGGACCCGTAACGACTGTCAAAGATCCACGAATGACAGCCGGGACCAACGGCTTAACGTGCTTTCCGAGGCACGGAGGAGTCTCGGTATGTAAAGATGGTCACCCATCCACGGACCAACCCCGGCAAGCGTAGCTTACATCCTATAAATAGATACTAATAATAGTATTTTCAGTATAACATTCAAAACAAAGGAGCCTTTTATAATAATTAGCACTTCTAAGATACAGTCAAGGATTTAGTAAAAGAAAATTAATTACAACGAATTTATACACAAAGCACAGTAATTTCAGGAATGTTCATTGAGGATTGTCTTATATTAAACAGAAGCTTTAAATAAAAGTTTCACTATCCGCCTTCATACTAAACGGGTCACAAAACAACAAAGTTCCTGAATTAAAAACATTTCTCTCTTTGTTCACAGTTGCCGGAGGACGCAGCCGCCTGCATTTAATCGACCTAGGAAACTCAGAGAGAGGGAAAACAAATGGCGGGATACCACTATCTGGTTTAGGAAATATATTACTTGCAATATTCAATGGACAAAGGCATCTACCGTATAGAGACCATAATCTAACACATGTTTTAAAGGAGTGTCTTGGATCTCTAACATGTCACACAGCTATGATTGTTCATGTTTCGCCAAATGCCCAAAATTATTCAGATACATTAACGACATTACAGTTAGCCTCTCGAATACATAGGCTTCGAAGAAGGAAGGTCAAATATTCGTCAAATAATAATGCAGGGTCAGGTGGGAGCTCTGGTGAGGATGCTTCAAAACCAAGTAGTAGTGAGCCGGACCCATCAAGCAGCGATCTCTCA
The DNA here is from genome assembly GCA_946251885.1 of Cosmia pyralina. NCBI lineage: Eukaryota > Metazoa > Arthropoda > Insecta > Lepidoptera > Noctuidae > Cosmia > Cosmia pyralina. Next base: position 25,144,980 of record OX276346.1, read on the forward strand.
GCTGACACGGTCATATACGTGGGTCCTATGGATGACGCAACTGACGGGGAGCATCCACCAGTTTACATACCCCATATAAACTCGGGTGACAACCGATGTGTGCTTAGTAAGGCGTTACGAGGTTCAGCGGCAGAACAAAAACATAAGTCATCGCTATCCAGAGTGGTTGAAGAAAAAAGTCCAGTGCATAGATTACATGGGTCACCCAAAGCATCACCATTAAAAACTTTACAGCCTAGTCATACCCCAAAAGCGTCTCCAGTGCATTCAGTAACATCCAAATCAACACCGCTTAAAAAAGCAGGTCCAAAACATCCAGAAGAAGGAAAAAGCACCAGTGACGAACAGTGGATCGATGGACCTAGAATATCTAAGTCAAAATTAGTTGAAGCAAGGCATATTATCAAGGAAACGCAAGGCAAGAAACGCGAAACTTGGATCGACGGTCCAATGCAAGAACCAAAAGTACCAATACAATTTGAATCTGTGCCAATGCCACCTACTAATAATGCTTTACCACTCCAACTCGGTATTCTTGGTGCCCTCGGTAGTGAGAACCTGGGATACGGATATATGGACAACCACAAGAAAAATATGATAAGAAAATGGGTTGAAAATCAAACGTCACAAATTCATAAATCCAGACATAGCTCACCAAGTCACAAAGCGCAGGTTCCACACAAAGAACCTGGAGTAAAGATTCCTGACGAACCTGAAAATGCTCACAAAATGGAACCAATGACCAAGGACTCCGTTAGGCGAATACATGTGGAAGAATCAGTAATTAGGACCGGATTAAAAGCTGGTTCCAAGGGAATGGCAATAGAAGAAGAAAATGTTGGACCTGGTGATCAGAATTCAATGGGTAAAAAGTGTTCTAAGCCAAGCAAACACGATATAGATGACGATGATGATAGCGAAGAGTTAGCTGAGATACCGCCCGCATTACCTATCATGCAACCTAGCAGTCTTAGTAGTAGAGAAGTTTCAATGGAAAGTTTAGATAGTAAATATAAAGAAAGGTTGAGAATGGAAGATGAGTTAGCTTCAAATCATAGTAGGGATATTGATCCTCATGGCATGAGTAGAGGACTTAATGACGATGAAGATGAAATATTAGAAATAATTGAAGTAGAAGAGCCCCTAGAACCTGTTCCAATGATGGACTCTTGTCTTCAAGTAACCGAAGAGGATATTGCATTCTGTATGGGTTACTCTGAAAATCCTCTACCAGAAGTAGATCAAGAAGATTTAGATGATCATCCACTTAGAATTCTTAGTCAGGAAAATTTAACAGTGGCATCGACTTTTACAGACACTCTTTCATTGTATAGTGAAGTCGAACGCCAAATTAGAAATGAAGCCTATCTTAGACAAACAATAGGATTTTATGCAGATAAATATAGTGGTGATCGTGGACTGGGCTTAAATCCGCATGAAAGCTTGCCATCATCACGGTCAAGAATCGATGACATCATGAGTCTAACTGAATTGTACGGCTCACGACGTAATATGTTAGATAATATTGATGATTATAACAATATGTCGATAACAAGGATAGCTCCACAATTTCAGTCCCTGTCTCTGTCGAATGTTCGTGATACAGAAGAATTTGGAGGCGACGGTTCTGTTTACAGTGAACCAGCTTACAGGCCAAGTGACAAAATATGTAACAGTTGCAAGCGAACTATGTCTAGGCCAGGAAGTGCAGTAGGAGAGTGTGATGCATATCAAGATTTAGAAGCACATAACAATTGCTACGGCCCTTTCGAAAGATACCGAGGAAATGATATTACAGACGCACGTATAGCATCCCTAAGGCATCCAGATGGGGCATCAGATCCTAATCTAAGAGAAGAAAGACGAATACCAGGTAGCGGAGCTCCTTCATTTAAAGAACTAAAGTCAAACTTACACTTGGAAGTTACGCCTCCGGTAGTTACAACTGAACCGCGAACGGAAAAAAGTGACAAAGGTATAGCGAGGGTAGTTGCTAGTTCTAAACCTGACGGTTATGACAGCGGTCATGAATCTACCCCGCGGACAGGTAAACACAGTCCCGCGACAACTTCAAGACGAGCTGAATCAGGATACGATTCAGTTCCGAGAGATTCAGATGCATCGTCACTAGATTCGTACCCAACGCGGCGCGCAGCTGTCGCTCGAGCGCATGCAAAAAAGCACACTACAGCGAAATACAAACAGCATAGCGACCGTTCTTTCTGTTCATGGCTACGAAACCCCTTCACTTGCAAGTACGCCGATACAGATCCAGAAATCAGTGATTTTTAGAGCAACAAAAAAATGTTTTTAATTGTAAAATTCTAAATAGATATCGTTAAGCTACGTTACCGAATTTAATCTGGAGACTGCTTTTGTACTCTAGTACTCGTATTTATAAAATAAATGCTTCGACACTGTCAGGTTACCACTGTATTTTTCTAGACTTACGAAAGCTTCTAGCTCTGCGCTCTAAATATGATAATTTAGATACTATTATAACACTATTGTAAATACAGATGTTATGCGAGGATTGCTATGACTTGTTAGCGTTTATCTTCTGCTCATTTTTGTACTTTTATACTGTCATCATGAGAAAACTTCTATTCCCAATGTATTGTGAAATAATTTTCAAAGGTTGGAGTAGCTTTTGTACTGAATCCACTTGTAAATTGTTCAAAGCAAGATGTCTTCCTCTGTCTTCCCCTGTCTGTGACAATTTCATATCGAGGAAATTATTTTCTATATCTGCACTGGCACTGACCTCATTGTCGTAATGTTATCTCTCGCATTTATTCCAATCACTTCTGTGGAAAACCAATTTCCTATTTCTCCATTTTGTATTTCAAATCCAAAGAAAGTTTATTAGGCTGTTATAACTTTTATAAAACTAGCTAAGTATGTTTAATAAATATAGTATGAATTATTTTGTACGAATAAACTAAACCAGAGTGATTGGAATAGACTGCGTATAATTTATATCAATGTAACTAAAAATCTCGTTTCTAGGATTTAAGACTGTTGTCATTTCATTGGCCATGTTTTATATAGCTTTAACATTTTGATATATTGTAATAATGTAACGAGAGGTTGACGGATCCGTGTGTAAGAGATGAGACTCATCGCACTCGTCGGCTTTATCGAATGTTGGTGAACTAAGTTAACGCTTTATGTCAATGTTTTGTTATTGTACTATTAATATTACAAATATTATATATCCTAAATTCTACTATGCGTTCGTATTAGTTTACAATAAATTGTTCGATTTCGATTAATATTGGTTTTATTTTACTGAAACTATCCAGATACTTTTTTTTACTACTCAATCACTTATTTCTGATATTGCTGACTAATATGCAGATGCTAAGTGGTCAGACTCAACTAAAAATTGCTATCAGGGATCAACACTGCCGTTTTAATCAAAATAAGTACACCCAATTTGAAGATTATTCGCTTCCTTAATCGCTTATGCTGTAGTAAAGAGATCATCCAAATAGAAGCCACTATGCCCGAGCACTTAAAACAAAAAAACCATGAATAAATAATGTGATACCGAGTACTCCCGCGCCCTAGGGATGAGAATTTCAAAATCTTTTGGGGATATAAACTTTTTTCCCTCCTCAAAAGTGGAGCAACTTTCCCCTGTTAAGATGCAGCCCTATTATCTTTCATTTCTCCAGTAATTTAACATTCTCGGTGCGCCCCGCGAAAATCAAGCTATCAAATAAGACGTCGCCTACCCTTCGTGGGGTGACAACTTTTTTCATGGAAATCTCCCAATAATTTGTTAAAGTGGCAGCTGGTTAGCCCATAACGCTTATCGGGTTCTAAAAAGATTTTAGCGTTTTTACATTGGATGGGGAAAGTTATATTTTCATCGGTAAAGGCAATAAATTCTACTTTTTTATCGTAGATTTTGTGAATTCATTCGAAATTGCCAGGAGTGGAAGCCATACTTTTTAACACCAGGAAGTGTGATCGACTGAAATTGGGGAAGATGAAACTATTGAGTTGGAAGCGAACAAAGAGGGTGACAACCACTCTAAAGTAAATTGCATTTTGTTCACAATGTAATCTCGGAAAATCCAAGCTATTGGCATAGTATAATTTCAGCAGGATATAATACTATGCCTCATTCTTGCGCAATAACTGCTTTAATCCTAACGAAGTAGTTTCATATGATTGAAGGTACCTACAAGAATCCCATATTCAATTCTAATGACGAAGCTATACCTACGTGGACATGACTAATGCCAGCTAACAAAATAGTTACTGATATTTAAAAGTCTTTAGGATAATCAAAAGCCCTGTGTCAATATGGTTTTTCTTAATATTTAATTGGTCGACACATATTAGTATGTGTACCTACACGTACCTACGTAAAGCTCAATTACACGGTACAAGTTGGTATACCATAAAATTGAAGGGCAATTAACTGGCACCGTCTAAACAACACGTACAATTAAGTCGCATACAATTTATTTTATTAAATGGCAAAATTTGCGTGCAATTCTTGAATGGCAATAAAATTGAAAGTGCTTTGTGGCATGTGATTATTGCTCTTGAAAGTTCGAAAAACTTGCACCGTATAAGCGGAGCTTTAGGCACAGACGTTTATTGACAGCTCTAGAGCTGAACTCACCGGCAGATGTAATGTTATACCCTCGATCTGATTCAGGCTTTTACTGCTCCTTTATTCTAGGGCTCTTAACCAAAGAACCTGCTACTTTCTGGCGCTTGTCTTGATAATCAGCAAATTTTGCCCTTCGCCAATGCTGCAGGAAATCTTTCCTAATGTTGATACAGTATTAGCTACATAAAGCGATAGTTATGGACCTCCCTCTTTTGCCGCCAACATCCTTAACTAAACGAACAGCCGATTATTTAATAACGCGCACGCTGTCACATAATACGGCACCAATAAGTACAAAATGCGGATAAAAATAATAGCTCCGACCGAAGAAGGCACACGCGTCGACCGGCGAGTCGAATCGCACGTGACAAGAACACGAATCGCGTAAACATAGCCACGTTATTCCACACAATAATACACACTACACAACAAGAAATAGAGCCTATTATTCTGTGAAGATATTTCGTATATGGGCTCTGAAACATTGGAATGTAATACATACTGAAATAATAACAAAACGGATAGGTATCAGGGGTAGGTATAATGGTGTATCAATCCTGGTTCACAGGAGGAAACACCGAAGGTATCACATTTGTCATGGAACGTCTGTTGTGTACAGACTTGTGTCCAGCATACAAATTAGATAAGAGTCGTAACTACTCAAAACAAGATAGAGAAAAGCAGGAAAACGTGCTTAAATAAAAATGGAGGGGAGCCTATATTCTAAAATAATGAGAAAAACCTTGAAATTGAAAATATCTAACGGTGTCCACGGACCTGCACCCTAATTGCGTAACACACTAATATCAATCGGAATCTGAATCAAGAAATCAAATTCAATAATTGAAGCAAACTGCTAATCCATTGCGATTATGTTAGAAATATGTGTCTGCTCAACAACGTAACGCAATGAACGTTGTTGAACTGTCAGAATGAAACCGATTCCGATCGTTAGTGTGTTATGCAATTAGGGTGTTGATCCTTAACCATCGATCGACCCGTGCGGCTGTCATTACTTAGTCACAAGCCTTTAATTAATACAAAGTAAATTGAATTCTAAACAGAAACGACTTTCGACTTTTCCATTGGTTACGAACAAATAAACCCAACGAAAAAATAAATCGAATATCTGAAAAAATACGAAACGTGTTTAAAAACTTTCCGAAGAAAAACCAAAAGTTGTATGTTAAAGTATTCTCACTCTCATAGACTTTATTCAGAGTCAGAACTTTATTTGATATGATGTTGGTACTGGTACAAGATGTTGTACATAAATTAAAGAGATCGGCTACAATCTACCTTACGGCGTGCAAATGATTACTTACTTATTTAAAAATATTCATATTATTGGCAATTTGTTAAAACAGAAATTATAGTGAAGTCAATTAATAATATTATAGTCAACGGTCAAATTTCATGGTCAAATTTTCAATTAATTATAACAATCATAATCCAGATAAATTCATATCATTTAGAAAGTCTTTCACTGAGTAACATTTGCCTAAAAGTAGTGCAGTTACCTGAGATTTAAAGTTACTCAAGTTAGGTATAGTGGGTTGCATCAATTGGGTACCCCAGTTGTATTAAAATTTTAATACAACTGAGGTACCCAATTGATGGAGCCCACTGCACATACAAGATCGTGCTATTAGGGGCACAGCCAGTTTATATGTATTCGAATTTCTAGTTTTATTTAAAGCAATTGCCGTCTAAGCTCTGGAACACTCCAGGAATATCAGATTTTTCCCGTATTTTACCGCTAGCTACAATCCCGTACAAGTTGCCTCTGGTTAAATCCATTCTTAGTTCAAAAGCAAATGGGAAAAGCCAGCTTGCCATACGGATTAAACAATCCTACATAGAATACAAAAATAAATTGAATTCTAAACAGAATTTCGACTTTTCCGTTGGTGACGAACAAAAAAACCCAACTTCTGTCGATTGCAAATGGGGGTTTTTGACCAGCTGTGTTGGAATAGCATTGCTCTGGGTACAATGTGGGACAAGTTGTATTGTATTGTACTGTATTGTGAGTTTTGTTTCTTCAAAAAGCCCATCCGGGGAACATTTCGGCGACGGCTACGTGTCCGGAATGTAAAGCTCCCGTTTACTGAACGACACACAATGTACGCCTTTCGCGAGGCTAGTATAAATTCTGCGCGACCCATTGAATAGATATTCTTTGTTTATCTACCATAATTTAGAGCTTAGGTCTTGAAGGAATTATGGTAGGGACTGTTTTTGGGACTAGAGTCTGTAAAGAACGACGGTACGTGGATAGCTTCGCAAGTTTTTCGCAGCACTGCCAAAAGGTTTTATTAATAAATATAAAGTAATTCCTGGAGCTGAATACTAATTTCGGTTCGGTTTAAAGAAATTTTATTCCCAATAAAGACATATGTCACTTACTTGAGAAGAATATTAAAACATACATTTAGAGATTACAAGAAGCTCGTCATCAGTCAAATTATCGTTTTTATTTCAGTAATGTACAGACGCCAGCACATCAAGCTATTACAATCTGTAATTTTTTTTAAATAGAATATCATCTTTATCGCTAAAGCATGAAATTTGACAGTTTCGGGTGGCTTGACCTGCTGGCGTCTGTACAAGTTTTCTATAATCACGTCTACTTAATAATTATCTGATGAATTGAAAGTTGTTACAATTTGTTTTCAAAGTCGAGGACGAAAATTAAATCGGGCAAGCACGATGAAAAATCACGTAAGTAAAACTATGACTAGACATTCAACTATTATTTAGATTAGATAATGAGGATTCTAAAGAGGAGCTCGTGGGGTTGGTCCGTGAATGGGTAACCATCTTTACATATCGAGACTCCTCCGTGCCTCGGAAAGCACGCTAAGCCGTTAGTACCGGCTGTCTTTCGTGGATCTATGACAGTCGTTACGGGTCGTCAAAAGCCCAAAAGTCTGATAACCAGTTTACCAAGGGGAATCGTATTACCCAGTTACTGGATTGCGGGGTTCAGATGTAAAATACTGATATTCGCTGCATCTGGTTAGACTGGAAGCCGACCCCAACATAGTTGGGAAAAGGCTAGACAGATTGTAGATAAAGAAGATACATACCAATCTAAGTCCACTATGAGTAAAACCGCAAGCACAGATACACAACTAAAACAAAACATTCCTTGACATGAATGGACCAACAAATTCTTCTAGAGTGCAAAGGTTCGAACAATCTGAACGAAGCTGCCAATAAGAGTTCAACAGAGTAGAAAAATAGCAGCGATCCAGGCAGCTGCAATCTCTACGTGAATCTGGTATATTTTTCAAGGCGTCAAATCTGTGCGTTACACCGCACTGTCGCAAATCGAATTTGTCTCCTCCGAGTTGAGCCGAATCAATCTGCATTATCCCTCTGACATTCCGCTGCAAGGGATGAGAATACGCGAAGATGAACGATTTAAGGTACCCGTTTATTAACAGATATATCATTCATCGTTTATCACAGTAATTAGCTTGTTAATGGATTACCCCACTAGGTAGAGTTTAAAACTTTTTCAAAAAGAACATTCCATGGCCACATCATAGGTTCAAATCCGGTTAAATTATCTGGCAGATTATTACAAACACAATCACTTTTCTTTTTAGGGTTCTCTTTCCGAAAAGTATCAAACGGAACCCTATTACTAAGCGACTGCTGTCCGTCCGTCTGTCCATCCGTCTATCTGTCACAGGGCTGCATCTCATGAACCGTAATAGGAAGACAGTTGAATTTTTCACAGATTGTATATCCGCTTGCCCAATCGCTTGGCGCCAAAAACCACCCGTCAGGCCGGTGAGTAACGCGCCGGTTACGTCATCCGAGCGCGCACCAGATAAACAAACACAAACAAACAAAGTGATTTACGACTTTAGTTTCTTTTATTTTTTTTTATCTTCAAAAATTTAGAAATAGGGGGCCGTAACAGTTGTCAATTTTAGACCATTTTTGTACGAGCACTATCGTAACAATTATCTAAACAAGTTAGGAATTTGAAACTTCTGTATATTATGTACCATATTTTATACTGTATTTAATTAACAAATACTAAAAACGCCGATTCATGAATCGCCCATATTTTAACAAAATACCTCATGAGGTATTTTGTTAAAATATGGGCGATTTTCTGCAACTGCAAAAAATAACCTTGTAATTCACAGTATGTGGTATCATTATGAAAGACAAAGTTACCTTTGCGATTGTTAAACATATATGGAACCCATCGTGTGCGAGTCTGACTCGCACTTGGCCGATTTTTCTACTTATAGATAGTGCCTATCCGTAAACTGTGAAACTTAGTAAGTCTTTGAATTATGAAGGACGTAATGCCAAAAAAAACTCGTTACCCCAGCTGAGGGCAAACAGCGAATACTCATACAACCTCAATAAATCACTAGTGCGGTTTCCGAGGTTTTCAAATGGAGTTTATCCATTCTGTAGTGATTATTGGTTCGATATCGTTTTTCTGAACACTTCACTAAGGAAGAATTTAGCATTTAGAATTTTTAATTTTATTAAAATTTTTTTTTTTTTTTAAAGTCGAGTGAATTAATATAGAGGGTTTATCTGAGGACCTTAAAAAACCGAGCTTAAGGAAGGAATTCGCTTAAATAGATATTTTTTTCGAATCAATAGCTAATGAGAGTTTAGACTCCGTTTAAGAATTCTTCAGAAACCGGGCATAGGTAAGTCAGGATTATGATTTCAAAAACAGAAGGTGACATACAAAAACAGAAGGTGACATACAAAAACAGAAGGTGACATACAAAAACAGAAGGTGACATACAAAAACAGAAGGTGACATACAAAAACAGAAGGTGACATAAAAAAAAAATTAAAAAAAATATTTATTGTCACATACAAAAACAGAAGGTGACATACAAAAATAACTTCAAGTTAGCAATAGGTCAATGCTAAATGAAGTCTCTGCTAACGTCCCAAAAACTAAAATCCAACATTCACACCCGCCATTTCTTGCACATTGTACCATCTTCCAAGACGTGTCGAGAGACGGCCGAAGCCGCAGCGATTTCTCAGGATTTGAGAGCGCACTCCAACTTAAAGCGCACGCACTTTAACCATGTTTACACTTCGCTCGCAGCCATCGGGGCAGAGAAGAAGATGGGAAATAAGTACAGCATAAGTATAGCAGAAGTACAGCGTACTCTTTGCTGACGATGTGTACTTGTTATATCTTATAATACACGCGAATGCATATAAAATAATAGTGATGACCACGCTGTCCCTTACACGTGGAACCATCTTTGCTATGTCAGCGTTTTCGCCAATTTGCTACTTTTCTAGAGCCTTACGGCAGTGTGGATTTGAACGTCGCGGATACATAATTTTATTGTATTTTCTCAAAATCAATTAAAGTTCTATTACAGTGTCTAATTAATTGTTTTTTTTTTTAAACCGATTTAAGCACCACCCCGTAACAGTACCTCAAAATAAAATTGACAATCACGAAGAAGCAGTGCGCACTACACTAAGTAATATATTGAATTGGCTTTCACATAATAATCTAAAGGTAAACATAGCTAAAACCAAATACATACATTTCACTAATTATAAACAAATTCCAACAAATATTAACATCGCACTAGAAGGAGAAAAAATAAACAGAGTTGATATTATAAAATTCTTAGGGCTCACTTTGGATGAACATTGCAATTGAAAATTACATGTGGACGTAGTATTATATGCAAAAAAAATAGCAGAATTACTTACGCCATAAGAGAATTAAGGAGAACAGCCAATGAAACAGCAACTCTTACAGCATATCATGGTTATGTAGGATCCGTCCTAAAATACGGACTACTGTTATGGGGCAACTCGACTCGTGTTAATAGAGCCTTGCAGAAAAGGTGCATCAGAGCGATATGTGGGGCCGGCCCTTTTGAAACATGTCGACCCCTTTTCAAAAAACTAGGTGTTTTGACTCTGGTGTCTATGTACATATTAGAGATAGGAATGTTTGTGAGGACCCAAAAGCACTTGTTTGCTAAAGTCAGAGAGAACTGCAAGTATAAATCAAGGGATCCCACCAAGCTGAATGTTGTACCATGTAGAACCACTTTTCATAAAAAGAATAGCCAAATGATGTGCATAAAAGTGTACAATCACATCTCACGTGTTTTAGAACTACCTATGAATAAATTCAAAAACAAATTAAAACAATAGTTGATTGAAAATTGCTTTTACACAGTTACTGAATTTTTCAATCACAAGCAAAATGGATCTATGTTCAGAATTGATAATTGATTATAAAACCATTGTAATGTACACACATCAACACGGTCTAGGGATATTTCATACTCAATTAAATAACTCGAAAAGTACTGGCCGCATTGGAATCTTTTATACACCGATTTGTTTGTAATTTAACTCAGACTAATCCCAAATTAAAATTTTTGAAAATTCTTTTGTTTCGGTGGCATAAAAATGTCTTGATGTGTAGGAGAGGGAATTTTCATTTGTGCGAAATTTAGAAAACAATACGAATTACGTTTAGTTACAGTTTTTTTTTCATTTTTAAACGAAAGATAAAGTTAAAATTGAGGTATTGTAGCCATGCAACGCCGACATTTGACGAGAGCGGAGATGTTACGAGCTGTGGGAATGCTGGAAGCTGGGTCTGTTCAGCGTAATGTTGCTGAGGCCATAGGGACCCACCAAATTGTAATTTCAAGATTGTGGACACGCTATCGTGCCACAGGTGAAGTAGCGGAGAGGCACCGGGGGCCAAGTCGCATCACTACCCCCAGACAATACCGATTTTTGCAAATTACTGCGCGAGCTCAACCAAATGCAACGGCGACTCAATTGGTCCAAAGGCTGCGAGTGGAACACCAAGTGCTTGTGAGTGACCAAACTGTAAGAAGGCGACTGCATGAAAGCAATATACGCTCTCGTAGACCACTCCGGGTCCCATCTTTACGGAGAGGCAATCGTGGACGACGATTAGAATGGGTTCGGAACCACGTGGACTGGGGCCGTGAGCAATGGTCCAATGTGCTGTTCACGGATGAATCCAGGTTTGGCTTCCATCCAGATTCACAAAGGACGCGTGTTTGGTGAGTTCCTGGACGATGGAGCCGTCTCCAGAACCCTCAGGAAGTTCACCCATACCAAGGAGGAACAATTATGGTTTGGGCAGAAATTCGTCTTGGAGGACGGACGGATCTCGTTTGGGTGCGGGGCAATATGACGGCAGAACGATACGTCCAACAGGTGCTGGGGCCCGTAATCTTGCCCTACAGAACACAAATGGGGCAAGATTTCCTGCTCATGCACGACAATGCCCGGGCACACACGGCGAGAACGGTAGCAGCTTGGTTACATACACACAATGTTAGGGCCTAGACTGGCCTGCTCAATCGCCAGATCTAAATCCCATTGAGCATGCGTGGGATATGCTGCAAAGAAGAGCTCTGAAGGAAGTTCCTGAAAATCTGGCTACAGAAGATCAACTTTTTGCGCACCTCAGAAGGACATGGGACAATATTCCGCAGCAAGACATTGACAACCTTGTTCTGAGCATGCCGAATCGTTGCCGATATGTTATGAACATCATGGGCGCTTTCTCAGACTACTAACTTCAAGTTTATAAACACAAATTAAATGATTTTTCTATTTTTTTTCAGTTTTTACTCACAAATTAAAAGTTAATTCATATACGGTTTCCGTCTATGCTTCATTTTTTTTCCATAAAATCCTGAAATTTTAATCTAAGTACCTTAACCATTATTAAAAAATGGTAGAATATTAAATAACTTATCTTTTAAATATATACATGTCATATAAATAATTAACACATTGATAGTAATTCGCTTTTTTAAAAATATCCCTAGACCGTGTTGATGTGTGTAGTATCTCTGAATAAAATAACTAATTTGACAATCCATATCTTGACATTTCAGTTTGACATCATTTAATTTTGTAATTTTTGTTATAAATCACGTTATTTAATTAGGTAGCATTGTAATGATTGCAAATTAAATTCAATTTATTTCAATAAAACTCTAATGTATTGCTATTTATAAGCCTGTAACTTTCGCATGCCTACTGCAGGTGAGATGTCTGACCCATAAATTATAACAGCTTTGTAAAACCACATCTTTAGCGAATAAATGATTCTATTCTATTCTATTCTATTCACATATGCTGTACTTATTTCCCATCTTCTACTCCATAGAGTCGGCAGAAATGCTACAAAAAATGAGTAAGTATCGACAAAATGTTGCACGAATCGAAAGTATAGAAAGGTTTCGAATAGTTTTGGTCAAGGTTTAAGAGGGCTGTCGCTTTTTCTATACGCGACCAAATTTTTAAGAATGTTAAATGAAAAGATGCTTTTTTGAAAAATGTAATCAATTAGCGAATTCTTTTAGATCGATTTTTCGCCCCCGTAAACCCCTATAATGCTACTTTCATCGAAATCGTTAGAGCCGTTTTCGAGAACGTAATTACAAGTTTTTGCTCATTTAATATTATAGGATATACACCACTAATTTTTAATTAGTACAAATACTTAAAGGGGTTATTATACAAGGTCTTGTTAGTAAATATGTAAAGTCTCAAAATTATATTCATAAACAGCAAAGTTATTAGCGTTTGTTTATATCCCAAAATGTCACTATGGAAATATTGTACAGGCTACATAGTAGTATTCATTAATCATGGAAAAACACTGCGCGTAGTATTTTCTAGTAGCAATTGTTATGAATGACTGATTCAATTATGAATTTACCAATTATGACAAATTTTCGTGCACAATTTTGGGATTAAATTTTTATGACTTTTGACTACACAAATATGATCAGTAACGGGTACGGATAGAGCCCCATTTCATTTTTGTACTAATTAAAAAATAGTAGTGTATATTATAGATAAACACCGTTCCCGCCAGGACCCAGGTCTTTCTTTATCAACAGAGCCAAACACAGTCAGCATTTAGGATGTAGGTAAGTAACTTATCTACCACTATTTTCATATAATGTGAATAAATTTTACAGAAATATTCAATACTTCTCTAATGACAGTAAATAATGCCATCGACGTATAATATTGTCAGCTTACATACTCGTACATTCTACCATTCTACTGTTCATCCTTGAAATAACGCGTGTCTACATTACGTTCAAGTAATGTGATTATTTCAATAAAATATTCATAATCCTAATAAAGTAGAGATTGTAATAAAAAGCAGAAATTTGAAAGAAGTGTTTTGCGTTAGTCCTACTTGTGAAATTCACTTTATTTTCACTTTGTCTGTAATAAATGAAGTCAAAGACAAATAAAAGAGGAATAATGTAGATAAAAGATATCACCGCCGGTGACTACAGTTTTCTTTATTTATTTATTTATGTATTAGGCTCTTCAGCAGTGAGTACACTATTACTTTTAAATTTGTACATAGCAAACTTAAGTCTAGGCGCCTCATTACTTGTAGAAATGTACAGCATGTATGTACTACATTATGCGCAGATAATAACACAATATTAATTAAATTACTTGAAACAAATAATACATAGTTCAGACAAAAAATAAATTATGAAGTTTATAACAATAGATTACATAAATTAAATTCATTATGATTACATTTCATATTTTGATAATTATTGTATAAGATTAGATTAATATTTCATTTTAGACTAGAGACATACATTAAATGGCAAGCGCGGCTTTTTTTAGAGCAGGTACTGATGAGTGAAAGATGTCAATCTCCACTTCGTGCTTTGTATGCAGCATACATTCTAGATAGTGGACAGTATTGCCTTAAGTTGGTATAATAATAATAATAATCTTTATTTTATCAAAAAAAAAAAAATCGTCCATCTCAATCAAAACATAAAAATAAAAAGAACAAAAAAATAACAAACGCCATCATATAATTATTTGAGACAGAGTGAACGACGGTATGACACCTTGGCATGCAGAAAAGCCTCCCTTTAGAACTTCTTGGCTGATTACGTGGCACATGGAATTTTCGGTAAGTACCTATATCATTTCAATTACCTACGTAAGTATTTCAGGTGTTACGATGAATAAGTATAAACGGCTAACCTTAAAAATCTAATGTGTAATGCCCGGGTTCTGTTCTTAAACGGAGTTTAAACTCTCAATATCTATTGATTCGATAAAATTATTATTTAAGCGAATTCCTTTGTTATGCTCGGTTTTTTGAGGTCCTCAGATAAACCCTCATTAGTAATGCAATCGACTTTTAAGCCACATTCTTTCGCTACCGAATGGATAAACTTCGTTTAAAACCTCAGAAACAGGGCATTATATCTGCCTACATTTGTGATAACCCAGTGAGAATCAGTACCTACTGACAGTTTCTTCAATGGTAAATTCTAAATGAAGAAACATGACGCAGAATCTCAGGTAATTCTTATCGATGAGCACACGTTCTCGACTAATTTACCACAAGACTCTTGATCCGAACAAATTGGCTCCTGAGCGCAAACTCCTACTGTGACGCGATCATGCGACTTTGCTATAATTATTTACGTAGGCTTTTCAATTTTTCACGCATGACGCTTGTGATTGTGGTCGCTTTTATACATGTTTGACATAAGTATTATAAGTAATAATCTTTCTGAAGTATTTTATAAAGAAAACCAATATTTAAGGAACTTGATTGATGTTTGAATGGGCTTACTTAAGTCGCAAACAAGATTTTTTGCCTTTTTGAGTTATAATAATATCCTACTCTAATAAATTAACATTCCGCATACTTAATCTTCTTAATATAATTTTTTGAGAAACGATTATCATAATCCTTCGTATACATTTTGCATCCAAATATTACCAAGTAAGCTAAAATCGCTTCAGGTAATTATAAAATCTCACGTAAATCTACAAACAGTATCTGAGAACGTCAAAGCTCGATACCATAGCCTTTGAGCTAGGATTCAACCGAGGGACGTAGCACAGGAACATTTCGGGCCATTAACCGTGTCTGAACCGGGACATATCGATTGGCGGCGCATAAAATATGTCCCGGCGACCACGTAAATAAGCCGATGCAGGCTGCGATATAAAGTACTGTTCTGTTAGAGAATGCATTGCTAGGTTATATAAGCGTTTGAGTTTATGTATTGTTTAATAAGGCATGTGTAGATTAGATTCAAACGATAGGTACTGTACGAGCCACACTTTTAGCATCAAACAGTGTACCTATTGAGAGCTATATTTAGTAAACTGAGGAAAAACATCACAACGTTATGTCAGCCACATTTTGTTCAGGGCATAGGAGGCTTTTTCCAGCAAAGGATTTGCACTTCCATGCAATGGCTTTTGCAGAAGTCCATATTTTTAACCGACGAAAAAAAAGGAGAAAGTTCTGATTTCGACATGTATGTTTTTTTTTTTTTTTTTTTTTATGTTTGACCACGCATAACTTTTTACAGAGCCATTCGATTTGAAATTTTTTTGTGTTATTCGAGAGGGTTACATCAAAGTTGGTCCCATATAAAATTGATTAACTTTGCTGGGTAGTTTTTGAGTTAGCTTCAATAATACGTGATGTTGTTGATGTTCTAGATTGTTTTGCAGTGGTATTTGAATTTGTGTGAGGTAGGTACCACAACTAAAAAGTGAAAAAATAAAAACTTTTTTACAAAAAAATACAACCGACTTCCAAAAAGAACACTACAACGTGAAAAATAACTTTAATTTCGGAAGTCGGTGGCAAAACACGAAAATACATTTAACCAGACATCGACTTCCGAAATTAAAGTTATTTTTCACTTTGTAGTGTTGTTTTTGGAAGTCGGTTGTATTTTTTTGTAAAAAAGTTTTTTTGAAGTGAAAACTTCTTTAGGCGCGTTGAGCGAGTTTGTAGGGGGAAATCATGCGGGTTTGCGTCACAGCGTCAAGTCACCGCGACACCTCGACACCGCGACATGCTATGTATAGTTTTATGTTTAAGTTTTCCCCATGACTGCCTATTTTTTATTTTCTATAAACTCGCCGAGTAATATGATCTTGGAAAATTTCAGTCCGAATCTTTCATTTTCCCAAATGATGGGGAGGCTCATATTCAGAAGACATTTACGAGCTAATATAACTGCATTATAAAATAGTAAAGAAGCTCTTATTACACAGATGCTACCCTCACCATTCTCATTTTATTAAGCCCTTATTGTCTCCAATAAAAAATCTAGAAGATATCCTATAAAATGAGGTATAAGTCAGCGAAAAAATGATAAAGTCAGTAAATCAGGAGGCTGCAGGGTTGGAGGAAGTGTTTATAAGAATTTATGCGTATTTAAACGACTCCTTTCATCGTCTGCTTGTATTAAGTACCCCATTATGCGTTGTATTTTACGTAAAAGACGTGATGTTAGGTGATGCGTCTTTTTTTAGCAGAGCAAAAGGCAAGGCTTCTCTGAACGAAAATGTGGAAACGCATTTATAAATCTCTCCAATGCAATCTTCAAAATAAACCATCGATGAGAGTTAAAAGTAGAACGGTAGGTCTACCCAGTTTAAGGGTAGATATGGAAGGAAGTAGCACTAGCACGTGACTGCAGCAAGGAGTTGCTTCGAAACATGCTTATTTGTTAAATTGAAAACATGGTAATAATTATTATGTAGAATCACAGAATAATAAAGTTACAGTAGTACGTCTTCATAGAAAACGGCCGAAACTACGCGCATCGAAATCTCAGTGTATACCAGTATCTAAGCAACAGTTCTAGTGTGCGGCAGTTACGCATGGACAAACGCGGAAATATCTACCAAGCGACCGTAGGTAATTAATTCCACGCAGGAAACGCCTTGGGCGGCGCGGCGGGAATCCGTAGCCGATTCCCGGCCACCGTAGGCGCGGGCTTGCGGACGGCGAGCAATGGGTAGCTCGCCGTCCGGTAAGGACCAGGCCCGGGTCGACGGTGTGTTGTGTTCCACGCGTGCCTCAAAGAGATGTCAGCAGTGATGGGGTTCGATAGGGCCGATGCCGCCGGGGTTGCGGGTTGTTCGAAAGAGATATCGTGGCCCTGGCATAGGCAACTGATGGAACACGGGTAGGTTTTAGTCAGTAAAAGTCTGACACGCCCTCCCGCTCCACTCAGAGCGGGAGAAGTCATTTGATGATTCCCATCCACAAAAAAAGAAAAGAAAAGTTAATTAATTCCAGACGCACTACTATTAGTATTCTTCTGTGGTACAATCATAGGAAACGTATTTTAGGTAGATATCTCCATAAATTTGTAAACAAAATAAGTTATACAAAATCCTATTTTGATGCAAATAAAAACCGCAGGTGTATCATCGCTCCATCGTGCATACAACATAAACTATACGATACTTTCGTTCTTACGATGCGTGTGTCTCTATAAAAAGTGACAGTTGGCAATTTAAATAATATATACCGTTCCGTTTATGTTTCAAATCCGAGCTTACGGTTTTGTAGTGCTGAGAATACGCACAGAGCGGCGATAAAATTTATTGTCACCCGTACGACATCTGGTGCCTTCCCCCTGATTGTGGCGCAAGACGAAAAGGACAAGCGTTTCGATAGAATTTCTTCTTCTCGTCTAGTATCGGCAAGAACGATTTATGTAAAACCCAACAATTTGGGGAAAAGCCATGATGTTATATGTTATGCCATGACCTGGTAAAAATAATAAGTAGGCATTCAGTAAAGCGTTAGCGGGGCTGACCGTTCAAGTTGATACACAGTCGAGGGGCTTGTATAAGTACTTAATAACAGCCGTACGGGTCGATCGATCAGGTTAAGATGCCGCGGTTAGTCCGTGGATGGGTGACCATCTTTACATACCAAGATCCCTTCGTGCCTCGGAAAGCACGTTAAGCCGTTGGTCCCGGCTGTCAGTCGTGGATCTTTGACAGTTGTTACGGGTCGTCAGAAAGAAAGTCTGAGTGGGTGTCGTGTTACCCAGTAACTGGGTTGTGGAGATCAGATAGCAGTCGCTTTATGTAAAATACTGGTATTCAGTTGCATCTGGTTAGACTGGAAGCCGACCCCAACATAGTTGGGAAAAAGCTAGGCAGATGATGAGTTGATAACCAGTTTTTTTATTATGTTACTATTTCAGGCCTTGATTGGACTTGAGTGATGTACATTCTTGAAGCAGACGACAAACTGTAAATCTGGCCAATTTGGACTAGACTATCTTACATGCAACAGTGGGCTATGAACAATACAAACTCGCTACCGCTTATGCCTTGGCGTATGAGGGGAAGACGAACGCAAACTGTTTCCTGAACGTACTCAACATTCAGAAGAATAAAACCGTCACAATCTCGGCGTGTACACGTAAATTCAGTTAAAAAGTTACCCTCACCGATACATTGAAGTAGGCTCCTTGTTGAGGTTCTAAGTAGGCTTTTTAGCAGAACTTCGTAAGCTAAAAGGTGTTACAGTCCGCGAGGTCTGAGCTGAGCTTTGCATTTGTGTGAGTGCACATAGATAGTGTAGATGTGACGTCTGGCCTAGAGCGCGACGTGTCCTTTGAACCGTTATACTGCTTTTTGGCAATCGGCTTTTGGTATTTTAGTACGAGAGGCCATGACCAAAACCATGTTACATCGTTTTACGGCCAAAACTGTATAAAATCGTTAGTTTAGATAATTCTGAACCCGACTCAGTGGGCAGCACTGGTCAGAAACGTCACAGATTTATGGGAGTCCATTTCTGCTATGTAAAAAAAAATAGGCAGATGCGTTTTATCACAATATGTCTGATATTAAAAATGTACTGTACAGGTTTCGTAATTTTATAACGAAAAAGTTTGTTTTAAGACATTTTACGCGTCACATGTGATTTTATACGGTTTTGGTCGTAGACAAAAATTTGGTCATGGGCTCTCGTACCATTTTGGTGATCACTCACACAAATGCAAAGCTCAGTTTAGGCTTCGCGGACTGTATCATGTTGAAAGCAGTTAGTTGGTCTTAAAATTGTAGGAATCAGTATTTTTTTTGTATCCACTGCTAGAACACAGGCCGCCTCTCGGTGAGAGAGAGTGGGCCGTAATCCACCTCGCGGGTCCAGTGCGGGTTGGTAGATGTCACATTCCTTCGAATTTTTGGGACATGCCGGTTTCCTCACGATGTTTTCCTTCACTGTTTTGAGAGCAGAGGGCCTACACAAATGGCTTTCGCTTCGGAGCAACTCTATTGCTACAATCGCTATCGACGCATTTCTATGGAAATTACCGTTGAATCCTGTCAAAACCCTCCTTCCTTTCCTTTCCTTTCCTTCTTCTCCGCTTCCTTCCTTCTTTCCTTCTTTTTCTTTCCTTTTTTTTGAGTCCTGTCTGTGTGTGTGTGTTGAATCTTTGACTTATAATCAGTGACATTTCGATAGCTTATGTCAACCCCATACATTTTTGGCTTTTTACCAGCGTCATAGCTAATCGAATTTTACTTTGCCCTCAGTGGTGATGAAATTATTTACGCAAAGTAAAGCGCCTACCTGGGTTCGAACTCACGACCTACAACTCGTAAGACGGAACCGTTACCACTGGGCCACCACTGCTCTATATGTTAAGGAAATTATTAGTATCGCTAAATCCTTGTATAAAATTATATACATTTTCATTTCTACTATTCTACTCCTGTGCTATGTAAGTATGAACTCCGCGGTATCAATCGACCCCACATTGCAGGTTTTCCAAGTGTGGTTACTCCATGATTATCTCTATAAAATAATTTGCATGCTATTGTATTAAGGTGGAATGTGTCTTGCACTAAAAATATACGTAACATCCTTTAAATTTACCGCATTTTATGCAAATAAAGATCCTTACTTTAGATTTTGTTTCAATGTCCCTCCCCGATCTCATATAACACCATTTTTAAATAAGGGTAATTTGATGAGAATGTCAGATCGCAGAAAGCTTCATCTGGCTACCCTACTCTTTGGCACCATTCTCACAAAAAAACCAGAATATTTGTATCAAAAATTGACTTGGTCACGAGATATAAATAAAATTAAAACAAGAGCATCATCTTACCTTCTGTTGGCCTCAACGCACAGAACTGCTGCTGTCCGTGGAAGCTTTAAATTCGCTGCCTCTCGCTGCTGGAACGATTTGCCACCGCCGTTTCGTGCTATAAAAACAGTTGGTACTTTTAGTATTAAATATAAGCAACACTTGTTACGAATACAAAAGGAAACCAGTCTCTGATAGTCTAAACTCACCCTGGGTCTGCACGTAGTTGGTATTGGTGACCTTAGCGGAGTCTTGTGTTCCTAGCAGCATGTTTAACTTTGAACGCTTTGTTTTTTCACTCGGTGATTGATTATTTTTTTTTTTTCTTCCGACTTACACAACACAACACATTCAGTTATACACTCAACAATACTTTATATTATTTATTTGCACCATTTTCTTGTCGTATTTATTATTCAGTCTTTGTTTTATTTGTGTGACTTTACTTCCTTTTTTACATTAATGCACATTGACAGCCAGTCGCCTGCGCCCGCGTCTCATGCATGGTCTCATCGCTTGTCATAAATATAGACAATAGTCTATAGCATAGACAAGTGAGGTTGGACCGTCGGGCGTCAAGCGTGAGTCGATCTTTACACCTTATTGACGGTTTTTGTTTTTTTCTTTTCAAGTATTCTAGTATTTGTATTTTATTTTATTTTATTTGATTTTATTCCCCTTGCTATTTTTAATTGATATCCGTGGGTATGTCCGTGGCATCACACAGGCCCTATCAGAATACCAGCGTTGCGGTATTTATTTTTTAAATATCGCAGCTTTATGCTGAGATGGGAGCCTTTTTGGCCTCGCACAGGTCTCTTTTTTTTTATTCTGATTTCTTTTTTTTTGTTTTTTTGCTTTTTAATGTTTATTTTGTTACTTTTATATGCTCTTTTTTAACTGTATTTCCTGTGCGTGTCCCAAATAAAATATTTTTCTTTCTTTCTTTCTTTTCTTTCTTTTTACTTAATAACTATTATGAAAATGAAATGCAGTGCATAAGAGTTTCATCTGTTGCTTTTATAGCAAAAGAAGTAGAGTAGGTATTCCAAAACAGCAGGTTAGCTCGTTAAATATTGTAAATATATACATACATACATAAACCCACGCCTTCTTCCCATGGGGGTAGGCACAAACTACAGAACGCCACCTGCTACGATCCTTACATACTCCTTTTGCCTCGTTTACGTTCATACATGTGGTCATAGTGCTAGTACTACACACCTGACCTTTCTGAAGAACATCACCAATAAGGTCACTATTTATGACTTCTTAGGGTGTCCCCTCCCGGCGTTTCCACTTTTCATCCTCTCAACATGACCAAACCATCTATGCATACAATTATCAATTTTTGTCACTATATCTTCCTTTAAACCGCACCGTTGCCTTATCACATCATTCCTCAGCCTATCATTCATAGTCACACCACACATGCTTCACAAGGAACGTTTTTCCACAGTATTTATTTTAATTTGATGCTTCTTTTGCCACACCCAACATAATAATGTAAATTTAGCCAAAAAACTTTGTACCAAAATAAATCTCACCAAAAATTCAATATCATTCCCAGATAACTTATCAAATGGTCACATCAAATAAGCCTGAAAGACGTTTACGTCTGTGCGTCTTATAAAGTTAAGAAAACAAAGCTTCCTTTCAAGATGGTGGAATTTAAATTTTTATGTTTGAATACCGTAAGCCCTGTTGTAAGGAGATAAGGAAAAATATAATTTATTTCAATACGCTTTGCATATTAATTGAATTTCTTTTTTAGTGACGTAAAAAGGGGCAAATATTCAAACATTGAAATGGAAAATGTGGATTAATAAATGTTGAATAATTAACGAAAATGTTTTTAATGACAGTCAGTTTTGCTGACGTTAGCTAAATGTTATTATTTTAATTAAATTATAAGAAACCAGAACGAATTGGGACAAGAAAACGAGCAGCGTATCATTATAGCTCTTTATTCTACACGAAACCGACTTTAAAAATGCACTGCCATGTGCTTATAAAACTTTCTACATCTAAAAACTGCAAATAGGTGGCGTGCCAAGCAACTTACGGAAATAAAAGATTAAATATTATTTTAATCAGTTTGCAATCGATTTCCGTTCTCTAACCGGAAACAGTATTTACAGCACCGGAAGTCGGTTGCAGAAAGTCTCAAATAATAATTATTATTTTATTATTATTTTATTTTATTATTCTTAGGAAGGCTTACAGGCTAATTACAAATAATAGTTTACCACAACATGTTATCAAGTTGCTAATAACAAGCCTCCACAGATATATAACACGAAACAAAACACAAATTAAACTATTAAATAAAACTTTAACAAATCGATCTGCACCCAATCAACAAGATTAAGTTACATTACAACAAAAAGCTATATAAAAAGCTAACAAAATGATGGGGACAGTAATAATACATCGGTAAGTAAATATTATTTTGTCGTGACTGTAAGTTGGTATTTAGGGATAAATCATGATCTATTAGTAAAAGATTTGTATCGACAAGAATAACTAATTGTTTCTGAAAAAAAAAGATGCCTATGTCTTGCGAATTATGTACAAAAACAAGATCCACTTTCATTAATTAAAGCATGTAGGTATAAATACAGTAGAATCATTTCATACACTTCGACCAAACAACAATTAAACCAAATTGTCACAACGAATTGAACCTCACTACTCCCCTGCATTCATCTCGCACTCAAAATTCATTTGCCCCAAAAATGCAACTGTGGCCCCCGCAGTTAAAATTAAAGCTAATTAACTTTTTAACTCTGCCCACCCCGCGGCCGCTGGCGTATAATTAAAACGAAACAAAAGTCAACTTTATACCACCCTAAGGAGTTGCCTACTGCCTACTATGGAAGTACGTACCTACCTACGAACGTACTCCGCTTTTTTACGCCTGAAACTTTACGAGGACTGAGCCGCGTAATTAATTAGAGAAATTAACGTTTAGGTCATTTTATAATGGAAGAAACAATGGTAGGGAATGTTTGAATGACCCTGGTAATCATACATAACGCATACATAACATCACGCCTTGTTTCCTCGAAGGGTTGGGCAGTGCCTATAGTACACCCACTTTCCGCCAGGACGTACCTATTACATAACTGGCGAAATGTTGCCATCAACCGGGCACAAATCCAGACTCCGGGCTGGTACTGAGAATTTCCAGATAGAAAAACCCAATAACACCAATAACCCGACCCGGGTATCGAACTCAGGATCTCATGCTCAGCAGTAGCGCTTGCGACCACTAGACCAACGAGACAGTCCTGGAAATCGTAAAAAAATTATGCTTAAAAAATAATAATAATGATGAATGATGATGTTGATCATGGAAATTGTGATTTATTGTATACTCCATCTTCTCTTTATAAGCTAGCCTTTTCACAGCTATGTTAGTGACGTCATAGAGATCAGCGAGATAATTGTGTCACACCAACAATAAATTGCAATGCTTTTCTTTTTAGCCGACTTCAAAAAGGAGGAGGTTCTCAATTCGTCGGAACCTTTTTTTTTTTATTTTTTTTATGAATGTTCCCCGATTACTCGAAGATGGCTAGACCGATTTTGATTTTTTTTTGTTTTATTCGGGAGGGTATCATCACAGTTGGTCCCTTAAAAAATTGATTAATTTTGCTTTGGTAGTTTTTGAGTTAGCTTCAATAATACGTATTTTTTCCCACTTTTTTATGGATGATGTTCTAGTTTGTTTTGCAGGTAGTGGTATTGGAATTTGTGTGGGGTAGGTACACTACTAAAAAGTGAAAAATAAAAACTTTTTTACAAAAAAATACAACCGACTTCCAAAAACAACACTACAAAGTAAAAAATAACTTTAATTTCGGAAGTCGGTGGCAAAAAACGAAAATACATTTAACTAGACACCGACTTCCGAAATTAAAGTTATTTTTTACTTTGTAGTGTTGTTTTTGGAAGTCGGTTGTATTTTTTTGTAAAAAAGTTTTTTTCATTGCAATGTTTTTTCAGTACAATTGTGAAACTAGTGCAAAGTGAAGTGCTACTAACATAGTCTTAAGCCTTATTTATTAACACAAGTTTTGTTTTTACCGAGTCGCATGATTTTTTTTTTTGTTTTTTTTTATTATTGGCAAAAAAAAACAAAAACGCCAGCAACATTCATTGCGGTATTTAGATACGTTGTCAAAACAACGATTTTTTTTTTCAAACGATGCAATAGATTAGAAATTTTCTCCAAATGCAACTTTGGGTACCGTTCAGTATTTTACAAGAAATTAATAGTAACTAACATGTAACTACACTCGGCGTCACAAAAATCGCACCTCTCCGAAAATAAGTTTCAAGCATGTCCCGCCATTTAAGAATACATTAAACCCAATTAATATTGGTATCAATTGAAAGTATGTTTAACGACCTTTAAATTAACAACAGTTAGAATTCCTAAACACAACAGATCTCATTAGCACGTAACGTTAAAAAAAATGTCAAAATACGCATTACAACCACCTCCCTACAAGGCCACTAATTGCACCTCCCTACAAGGGTATAAAACGGACGACCCGGGTTAAATGTGAGTCATTTGCTATTCAACCTTTGAAGTGAACACACGTGAACAGCTCCAACAAGAAAAATACCCCAGAAGATGGATACCACTGCAGATGAAGCCGCTCAAGTCATTGCACTACTGCAATCAGGGATGCGGCAATGTGATGTTGCTCGGCAACTGAACTTGAGTCGTTTTTCCGTTCGACGAGTGTTCCAACGCTTCCAAGAGACTGGTGGCTATATCCGAAGACGTGGATCTGGAAGACAACGGTGCACATCCGAAAGAGACGATCGCTTCATTGTTTCGACGTCTTTACGTAATCGGTTCTCCAATGCTGTTGAGCTGCAACAACAACTGCGATCAGCTCGCAGAATTTCTGTAAGCATCTCCACGATTAGAAGAAGAATGCGGGAGAAGAAAATTGCAGCTCACAGGGCTGCTACAGGGCCAAAATTGACTGCACAGCATAGGAGAGACCGGTTGCAATTTGCCCGTGACCATGTGGATTGGACAATAGAGCAATGGAGGGCTGTGCTCTTCTCGGATGAGACGAGGGTGTGTCTTTTCTGCAACGACAGGCGTAGAAGAGTGTACAGGAGGCAAGGGGAACGATTCGCACAAGCCTGTATTCAAGAGACAGTGGAATACGGGGGTGGCTCGTGCATGTTCTGGGGCGGCATGTCAATCGACGGCAAAACGAACCTTGTGTGTGTTTCTCGGACTGGAAGTGCTCGTGGGCAAGGGTCGCTGACTGCTGCTCGGTACATAACAGAGATCTTAGCGGAGCAGGTTGTCCCTTATGCGGGTTTTGTTGGCAGTGGGTTCACGTTAATGCACGATAACGCCCGTCACACCGCATTAATTGTGAGAGACTACCTGCAAGAAGTTGGGATCCCTGTTATGCACTGGCCGGCGCGAAGTCCAGACCTGAACCCTATTGAGCACCTTTGGGATGAACTGAAACGGCGAGTACGGGCACGTGATCCTGCCCCTACCACTCTCCAAGACCTCCAAGGTGCCGTCGTTGCAGAATGGGACAACATTCCTCAAGAGACTGTTGTTACATTAATTAGGTCCATGAGAGAACGCATGGAAGCGGTCATCAGGGCTAGGGGGGGTAACACTAGGTTTTAAGTTGTTTTTAAGGACTTTATTGTAACTTTTGCTGATAAAATAAAATTTAACTTTTTAATCATTTGCATTAGCTTGCTTTTTTATTCCCCGGTAAACAAAAAATCAAATCTATTGATTTATTCTGAAATTTAAATAAATTGCCTTTCCAATGATACCTTATAGTCATATGTCTACCATTGATTAATAGCGTTAAAATGACTTTGAAGAGAATTCTTAAATAAGTGCGATTTTTGTGACGCCGAGTGTATTTATTTATGTAGGTAGGTACCGGCTGCTGTCATAAGATGTATAAGACCCTTGGCAAACTCAAACTCTTGCAAAGCCTATCAATGGTTCCTAATTGTATAGAATTCGGGCCGATCGTAGTCTCCGAGTCAAAGACCACTATGCACTTTTAATAATCACCAATTGACCACAAATTCAAGGGCAGATATGAGCTTCAACGAAATCCAATTAATCTGCTCAATAGCAAATTTGCCACGAGCCCCTCTGCATACATTATTTTAAACCCTACGGACACATGATCGTGGGCCATAAAAATTAAAACTCATTCACCGAAGCGTTATTTTCGAACCAATAGAGATAGAGTGGATCCTGTCACTACATAATACTATTTTATTATGCACAACAATTTTATTATTTTAGCTCTAACCGGATTGGATTAGAGTGGGTTTTTTTTAATAGTCTCGATTGTAAATATGTAAAAATAATATGAATTCCATTAATAGTTTAATAGTCTAAACATGTCAAATATATGTACCAGAGCGCATCCTGAATTTCAAAAATAAGGCAAAATCGTGTCTCTCTTCTTTTGAAAATTCTGTCTACAACTCAGTAAATAGAATTTTAGAAATTAGGCAAAGTCACCAAAAAGCTTTTCTGCACTAAATTTCGAGAAGTAATCAAACTTCGGGAAACAAGTAGGTACCTGTTTACCTCGTAAAAAGGAATATCGCGAGAAGACCCGTTCTCAGTTTTGTTTATAATGTAATCAAACTATGTTCTAACAAAACATTTTACTATCTCTTATTTCTCCTAACGACTTTAAAACAAAACAAAATCAGAACAGGAAAACAAAAACAAAACGCACTATAATCCTTAAATAAAGTGGAGTAGCATCTGCTACCGAACTGAAATCCATAACAACGCTTATATCCAAGGGCCACCTTCAGATTCCCTTTAAAATTGGCCTCGGCACGTGACGGGAAAGCGAATCCCTGTGTCCATTATTTTAATAGTTTCCCTTGCTTTTGTCTTACCCTCGCCATAAAATTAAGGAGCGGAAAAGTTAAGAAGTATCGGGTATGGTCGTAATTCTTGATTCGATTTACGTGGCTGTAAGAATCTTCTGCCGTAAGCCCAAACAGAACAGTCTGTGGTTTTCCGTGCGTGGCGTAATGGGCTATTCTGTGGTGGAAGCAGGGTGCATTCTAAACACTGCTTTAGTAATGTTGTCATTGGTGCCGATTCTGTTGTGCACAAACTAAACTTAATTTAGGCTATTGCTAACTTTTTCTCTCTATTATGACACGAAAGGGACAAAAGTAAATTAGAGCTGTCAAATTAGTTAGAACTAATTTTTCCATAGATATTTAGACGACACGTAAAAACATGTCGACTAAAAAACACGGTGAAGCGCAAGGCGTGAACTAGTTTGACATCTCCGACTTAGTTCATAGCTATAGCCGTCCTTTTCTCGCGCTGCCTGTTAGTAAAAGATAGCGATTCTCTAATTTTAGTTTAGTGTGTTCACAAGAGAATCGGCACCACAACCTAATACAGTACTACTGATAAGCCTCTTTGTGTTCGGTCCCAGATACGTATTTGCTGAGTCATTTTTTTTTTAAGATTATGGCAATACCTACCTATACCTTATTAACTGTGACATTTGAAAGAGCCTAAGGGCCTATTTCACGATGTCCGAATAGCCGCTATTTATACGCACTGAATAAATTCAAAAATGGAACAGAATTTGTATGAAATTATCTGCCAAGTAAGTTAATACGAACTTAATCGTACGTGGTGAAACAGGCCCTAAGTTTACATACATAATGATGCCGATTCTCTTGTGAACGTACTAAACTAAAATTAGAGAATCGCTATCTTTTACTAACAGGCAGCGCGAGAAAAGGACGGCTATAGCTATGAACTAAGTTGGAGATGTCAAACTAGTTCACGCCTTGCGCTTCACCGTGTTTTTTAGTCGACATGTTTTTATGTGTCGTCTAAATGTCTATGGAAAAATTAGTTCTAACTAATTTGACAGCTCTAATTTACTTCCGTCCCTTTCTTGTCATAATAGAGAGAAAAAGTTAGCAATAGCCTAAATTAAGTTTAGTTTGTGCACAACAGAATCGGCACCATTATCTCTTTATCTGTTCTGTACCTATAGCTAATAGATGTTAAAAAAAAAAATCTTTTCGGAGGTATAGTGGGTTGCATCAATTGGGTACCCCAGTTGTATTAAAATTGTAATACAACTGGGGTACCCAATTGATGCAACCCACTGTACCTAGTAAAAAGTTGAATCAGATTTTGTATGAAAAAATGTCTGCATAAAAATTCGGTCGTGAAAAATATACGTGAACGTTGTATTTATGTAAATACAACACACGGTTTTATATTAACATAACATTTGCCGGGACTTTTAGGTATATCCTGGCTTAAAAATAACATTTATTTATTCAAATATTAATTTGAAACTACACCAAACTTACTACAAATATTTTTCAAAGTCTTTATTGTTTGTGATTAGTAAACAATAAAAGCGATCAACAATATTCTTCTCGAAAAACCATGTTTATAACTGCCTTGCATATACACAGCTAAATATTTTAGCAGCCGTTACCTCAAACACACAGCACATAACTTCAGAAACCAAAATGGCCGCCATCGTTCCACCACAAACGTCACATTCACATGTCCAATATTTACACGAACCAGTACGTCTACGGCAATGCCTGGTACACTCGCTACCAGCAATAATCGAACGCGCGCAGTTTAGATAAGAGCGCGACTGAAGCACTTGAGCACTTCATTGTACATACTGCATTAGCTCTGAGTGTATTAGCATACAAGATAAGCTCTCCTAGATTGTACTTATGGGTTGTAGACTATATTGGCCTTGGGTGTGTACGTTTTGTCAGTGGTGTTGTTACTGCGTGGTAAATCTATAACGAAATGGTTGATTTTATTTGATTGCCAACAGATTACAGGCTTTTTACAGCAGCTATAGGACTCGTGAGAAGAATTAACTTTCATGTAAGGTCTTACACATTGATTTTTGATTAGCAATTCAGGCACATCTATTGCCAAAAGTAGGTATATCTTCTGTTATTGTGAAGTAAATAAATTGAACCCTTCATTATAACATTTCACGGACGAGGTAAATTATCCCGAAAAACATTTATTTTCCTTATTACGAAAACCAATTTATCAGCGCATTACCGTTTCAAATGACTCGTTTAATATTTTTCTCCAAATAATCCTTTCAGCTTCGGGGAGAAAAAAAAAAGATAAATCCACGTCGCAGGGAAACGGGGCAAAATCGATATACGCAAATCAGTGATAACAGGGCCCTCTAAACTTTTACCGTTTATTTCCCGAGCCCGGTCTCCCCCAGCGTCTTATCGCCTCCGATCTACAAATCCAATTTCCTAAAATAGGGATCGATCCGACAAATCATCTGGCCAACTCTATTATCCCCTATTCAGGAGGATATCGCGATGACTTGCTTAGTCGATACCGTTAGTGGACACTAACGCGGAAAAAATATCGAGTTACAATCCGATTTGCTAACGGAATGTAATCTAAGTGACCGTTTCTTGCAAACTTTTCACATAATTGGTTTATATAATAAACAGGGTACATATTTTTTATTCGCTTTACTTATTTATGATACCTGAGCAAGCGATCTTTTGTTTTACGGTTACAAAACATGTGTTGAAAACATACTTCACAAGTTCACAATTTCGTAAATAGGAATATTGAAAATCAAAATCAAAAGTACACAAAAAACAAAGTACAAAAAAGTCAAAAAAAAAAAGTCAAAGTACGCTAAGAATCAGCACTTTTTGATCGTCAAAATTACATAAGACAATCCCACAAAACGCCCGCCCTTCACCGCTTCCTAGTGCTTTAGCTGGGAAGAAGAAGTAGCGCAACAAACTCTCGAGCAGCACAGCTGTCTGTTCAGTTAGAAGAACTTGACATAGAACATCATTTAGTCAGGCATTCCCATTTAATGTTGTAAAAGTCTGAGTAAGCTACCAAACAACCGCATATCTTATTAATTTTTATTAATACTATCTCGTATACGCGCCATCAGCCTACATGGTGCTAACCATTTATATTCATAAGAGTGCCCCTGCAATTCTTGGTAATTATAAACATTATTATTACAGTTAGAACATCGAGTGACGAGTGGAAGCGGCGGAGCTCATAAAGTGCCTCGGAGAGCGTCCCACCGCTGGGAATCTACGGGGATGGACCAAGGCGTGAGGGAGCAGCGGGAAATCAAACTGATCACGGTAGCATTTCCAGCAACCCGCACTGGGCTCTCGTGGTGGATTACGGTCCAGTCTCTCTCACAGAAAGAGGAGGCCTGTGTCCCAGCAGTAGAAACATGGCATGGCAGACACATCGTTATGGTAGCATCAGTTAGCATTAGCATGCAGCTTGCTTATGCTTGAAGTTCTTTGGAGAGATCCGGAATAAAGAAATATCCCAGATTGTGGTAGACCATACCTATACCACAGTATGGAGGCAAAGATTATGATATTCAAAGTTTTTGAGACAGGCAACCTCTCTTGAAGACTCATAGTTTGTACTTACGACCGATTGTTAGAAAGAAAGTAAAGAAAATAAGTAACAAATACTTTCTTTTAAACGCAAAGACCATTGGCGAACTACAACTAACAGCTATGGCGAAAATACGAGTATTACACACAGCAAAACAATTGACTATCGCCCATTTAACAATTTAAAGAATTCAAGGACGCTGTTACAAATGGGTAGTCAAATCTATCAACAATTCGGCCAAAAAAACATTTTAAGAATGCCAAACATTTTATTTTAAAAATATACTTTTGTGTAAAAAGTAATGATTGCACTACCCACTGTAACAGCGTCCTTAAATCGCCTCTGCATCCCACTCGTACCACACAACAATATTTGCATGTCGTCCCTACAATACTACCCAACCCTTCTGAACCGGTTGAACCTTAGCCAAATGGCACCGTACCTGGATTTAGTACACAACCAGTTTCCCTAGACCCCTACCCGTACTCCCCTTCAAACTAATACATAAGAAACTAGTGAAGTTGTGTGTGTAGTGACGGGTCAAGTAAGGTTGGTTAGTGAAACGTAAATCATAATCTCAGGATTCGGGGTCGAAATGCTGATGTTGGGGTCGTATAAGAAAGTGTAAGCGATTTTTGGTGTCGTTTAGTTACAGTTTTAATGGTGTAGTGTCCTGTTGGGATGTGGAGAGTATTTATCTACACGAGGAGACCGTTTGGGCTTGGTTTTGAAAGTTTTGTTGACAGATAGATTGACTCACACAAAAGAGCTGACAACATTTGTCAACGTCCGTTTTATTAACCCGACGAGGCTGAAAATCTGTATTTTACACGGAGCTACGTAACACCGGTCAAATCTGCCTAGCCTTTTCCCAATTATGTTGGGGTCGGGTAATACAACACAAGGGGTTGTATTACCCCACGAATGACAGCCGGGACCAACGGCTTAACGTGCTTTCCGATGCACGGAGGAGTCTCGGTATCCACTGACCAACCCCGCAAGCGTGGCTTAACCTGATGGCTGTAACCACGTAACGCCCATCTGTTCCAATATTACGCGGGATTTTAGACTCGTATCTCTACGTTTACTTACTGCAATTAGGTTTAAATAAATAAAAAAATAAAAAAGCGCAACATACTCAAACGAATTGTAAAGAATGGAAGAACCCATCCGAGGACTAACTACAGAATTGCAGACCAATCAATCCACCCGGTAGTTGCCAAATAAAAACTCCAGTGCAAATGGAAAATACCAGTCATAGCTCAACAAATAAAACACCAAACGCAACATAAAATAAACTAATAGTAACGTACTACACGTACACAGAAAATCTCATCTCAAACTGAATGAAAAATGTTACAATTCTTGTGTATAAAACTAAAAATAACGGAACATATCGCTTCTATTTGTTACTGCTGAAGCAAATGATAAATATAGAGCAGGAGCATCACTATTGATCCAGAGGATTCCCGGAGTAATAATAGAGAACATCACGACCCATCCTTATTCTGTACCGATGGACCACAAATAGAATTTTATCGCGTTTGAATGAATAAAAGTTTAGTCGATGGAAGAAGTGTTACGTATGTAAACCTTACGTTTGAAAGTTAGATCGGACTACCGGCCAGAGGGTTATGTCTCCTAATTTACAAACGTTGCAATCGTGTTGCAATGGTCTCTCCGTTGTGAGATTTGCCATTTAAAAGCTGTCAAAAACTCACAATGGCGAGACCAAACAAGAAAAAACAAACAAAAACAAAACAACAAACAAAAAAAATAAAAAGATAAACAATTTTTATTTCTTTCTTTTCTTTTTTACCATTTTAATGTTTGTAAATGCTAAGTCTACATTTAAATATATTTCCTACGACTAAACTATTGCCCCTGTATTAATACATGCTTCTCCGGTGCCATAACAGAACAAATCGTGAATAAATAGCATCCACGCTAATCGACCCTGTCAGTCAAAATAGAGGAGTTTAAAAGCTTTAAATTTTTGTTGGTGGTGGTGTCTAATTGGTTGTTGTGTGAATCTCCGAGTGTGGAAATTGTGACTACATTGTTGTATTGGGTTCCCATCTGTTTAAAGTAAATTCAATTTAATTCAATTATTTATTTGTCAGATAACAAGATCGGGAAAGCGGCGTTGGTATTCTCGCCGAGCCGCAGCCGCATTTCCATCGGCAAAACCATAAGAAAACATTATGTCTGCGTATTCGTTATTAGAATACGAAGCCATGTTATCCGAAATAATAATGATAACAAAAATAATAACAAGAGAAACAAGAATTAACAATAATGATCGATAACAAATTAACGCGATGAGAGATTGGTATATATTGGAATAGCAAGATAACACACGTGCTTGTATGGACGCATACCAAAATCAATCACAAAACTTTTAATTCCTCATTGACACTACCGCCACCGTCACCAGAATACGCCTCCACTGAACGCCGCGACAGTTATCCGAATGTCAATTAACAACACTTAGCGCAGCCTTGGTGTTAATGCACCTTTATATAGGTAACTCGGATTTTGTGTTATCCATACATACAAATAAATAAAATTGAAGTGTAGTTTTGTAATGTCAAAATAATAGCTTTTTACTAAATGCATATGAAAGTATATACACTTCTGGACACATCTATTGGCCCACCTTAGAGTTTAGGTTTCGATGGCCCCTACCGAAATATGATTGCTAGATTGAACAAAAACTGTTGATGCAGTTTTAAACCTGATACATTTTACCATATTTTTCGATCGTATAGTTTTAAATTTGAATTCAGAATACCATACGACATGGAGCTACGCCTAACAAGTCGGATATGCGCCTTGTTAAAGGCAATTGATTTTTGAATAAAAAACATGTTTTATCAAATAAAGGTTTAATTTAATAACGCGTGTTGCCTCCATGGGCATCTACCACAGCTCTCATACGATTAGGCATAGAGTTTATCAACCGCTCTATGAAATTTTGAGGGATCATCTCCCATTCCTCTTCTATGGCTGTTTTCAACTCCTGCATCGTCTGGGCAACTGGCTGACGAGCCCTAACACGTCTTTTTAGCTCGTCCCACATGTGCTCAATGGGGTTCATGTCTGGGCTTCTGGCTGGCCAGTCCATAACTGTGATGTTCACATCCCGAAGATATTCCCTGACGATGCCGGCCGCATGGGCTCTTGCATTATCATGCATAAAAAGGAAATTTTGGCCCACATAGTCCGCGTATGGTATCACGTGAGGTTCTAAGCACTCACGAATGTACCTTTCAGCATTTAATGTTGGCAGCCGTGGTCCTGTAACAACCTCAAGTTGAGTTTTGCCGCTCGCGGATATACCGCCCCAGATAGTCCATGAGCCACCGCCATAAGCAACCCTCTCTTCAAAGCAGCATTGTGCGAAACGCTCTCCCTTACGTCGGTAGACCTTCTTCCTTCCATCATTGCCATGTAACACAATTTTAGACTCCTCAGAAAAGAGTACACGGCTCCAATCTTGCTGTGTCCAATTTAAATGACTGCGTGCGAAATGAAGGCGCGCTGTTCGGTGGGCTCGCGTTAGTTTGGGGCCATTAGCTGGCTTGTGTGGTACCATATCGCGTTCTTTTAACCTTCTCCAAACAGTTCGAGCGCTCACAGATACTCCGTGGAAGTCGCGAAGTTGGTTTTGTATCTCAATGGAGGTAAGGTGACGATTTCTCAAGCTGGTCGTCACGATGAATCGATCCTGCCTTTCAGTTGTGACCCGAGATCGTGGCCTTCCTTGGCGACGAACAAAGCCGCCAGTCTCCAGGTACCTCCGATAAACATTTCGGACCGCAGATCGACTTAAATTAAGTTGAGCACTCACGTTTCTTTGGCTGTGTCCGGCCTGAATAAGTGCCACAGCTTGGGCGGCGACTTCAGGTGAAGTATCCATAGATTATTGATAGAACCTCACCTTAATGTTAAGAATAAGTAATGTTTGTTGCAAAACCAAAGATATCAATCACTTTTTCAAGAATTAAATCCAAGTAAACCAATAAAACCAAGTTTTCTTAGTATTCGATTGTTTGATATCAACAAACAGGCTCCAAATTTTCTTTTGTTTCTTTAAATTCTGTGTTCGAAACTCAAAAAAAGACTATTGAATGAAATTGTAAATGTGCCAGGTTCAAAACTGCATAAAAACTTTTTGCTCGACCTAATATAAAATTTTAGCTAGGACCAAACGAAACTGAAAATACAAGGTGGGCCAAAAGATGTGTCCAGAAGTGTACTTTCATATGCATTTAGTAGTATGTGTTTGGTATGCGTCCATACAAGCATGTGTGTTATCTTGCTATCAACCAATCTCTCATCGCATTAATTTGTTATCGATCATTATTGTTAATTCTTGTTTCTCTTGTTATTCTTTTTGTTATCATTGTTATTTCGGATAACATGGCTTCGTATTCTAATCACGAATACAGCCCTACCCTGAATACCCTATATAGGGTAACTGCTGTAGTAATTGGCCACGCTTTAGTAACTCATAAAGAAGAGGTAGAAACAAGGAGAAGAAGCAAGCTCATGAATGAAAAGGACGAAAAATATTGTTTTGGTCCTTTTCTTCATGAGCTTGCTTGCATTAGGTTTTTTCTACCTCTTTTTTAATGACTGCCCAATTACTAAATCGTGGCCAATTACTACAGCAGTTACCTTATACGATACATAAAACATAAAAAAAACTACTTTTAAAATTATTGTCTGTTTGTCAGACTTGTTGTTCAGTTTCTTACAATAATACAAAAAAATATAATTTGTTGTTTTGTGAAAAAGTTGAAAAAGAAGAAGAAGAAAAGAAGAGAAGAAAGAAAGAAGAAGAGAGAAGATTGTTGTTGTGAGAGAACTCAGTGTGTTATTGTTGTGAAATTATATGTCATTTTATTTCATTACATGGCTGTAAAGGAAACATTTGGTTACATTTTCTTCATAAGTATACCCGTGCAAACTCGGGGCGGGCAATTAATTTATAATAAATTCGCGGAGGTTACATGCAAATAATATGTCAAGTTAAAATCTTTCCAGTATATATATATGTATCTATAATGATTTATTCTTCAGCTTCGCAAGATTTCAGAAAGGTTAATCAAGTCTCCGAACAATGAATATCATAATGCTTGCCATGTTATCTGTTAGATTAGTTCAGTACTAATAATAATAAGCCCTTTTGCGTTGTGGCATTTTCGTCATCATCTTCCTGCCCTTATCCCATATTACTTGGGGTCGGCGCAATACGTTTTCTTCTTCCATTCTCCCCTGTCAACCATCACGCTATGATTCACTCCCTTCTCTTTATATCGTTTCTCACACAATCCATCCATCTTTTCTTTGGCCTTCCTCTGCCTCTCCATCCATCAACATGTATATTCATCACTCTTTTAGTCACATGCGTTTCTTCCTTCCTCATCACATGCCCATACCAAGCCAAACGATTTCCTTTCAACTTTTCTGTCACTGGCGCCACTTTCAAACTTCCTCTTATATACTCATTTCTTACTTTATCCATTCTCGTCACTCCACACATTCATCTCAACACTCATCTCCGCTGCAAGCAATCGTTTTTCATCCGTCTTCTTTACTGCCCAGCATTCCGATCCATAAAGTACGAGAGGCCTTATCACGGACTTATAAATGGCATTTTCAGTAGTTTACAAAGTGTCTCTTAGTTCAATGTGCCTTTTGGCAAAGGTCTCCTCTAACAACTTCCACTGAGTCCTGTCTCTCGCAACTCTGCTCCAATTTCTCTTCCCATCTTTTATTTTTTCTTCCCCTGTTCCTTTTGCCATCTCTGGGGTACGATTCTGTCACAACTGTACTCCA
Organism: Cosmia pyralina; assembly: GCA_946251885.1. Lineage (NCBI taxonomy): Eukaryota > Metazoa > Arthropoda > Insecta > Lepidoptera > Noctuidae > Cosmia > Cosmia pyralina. The sequence continues at coordinate 25,181,926 of OX276346.1, forward strand.
CTTGTCTTGACAACATGAACGATGTAACCAAAATTTTGTAAAAATATTTTGATTTAAAAGAGTGTCCGTGGATTTTCTTGCCCGTTCTTCTCCATATGGACCTACTACGATTTGGAATGGGCAAGTAGTTTCATCTTTCTGACTGACCGACCCATTGACAATTGAAAAGTGCCTCTAATTGGTTTATTTGAAATAAATGCTTTAAGTTTGAATTTTGAGTTTGAGTTTGACAAGTGGCCTGTTAAGTTCAGTACTAGATAGCAACGCTAACAAGTTCACAAAAGATTTGACAACTGATCAGCATCACTGGCTATCAAAACACGCGAGTTATTTATTTTGACAAAATATAAAAACAGCCTACAACTACTCCACTAAAAACACTAGTCCATTCACTCCCAACATGAAAAAGCACGCAACTTGTGACATCCAACCCTTTGTCCGCCGCGGGCTGTACGAATAGTGCGAGTATCGATTGAGTGCGGGTGAATAATGCACGCGCCGTACGTCGCCGTCTGCCGCCGTCCGCCGCCGTCCTACGTCCGTCCGCCGGTCAATTAGTCGCTTCGCACTGCACTCACTGTTGATGTATTGTTTTTGATGCAAGCTTTATCTGGCGGAGAAGTGGGTTGTTAACTGGGTTGCTTTTTTGTGTTATTTGTGTGGTATAAATAATTATTAGTTTTGCAGTGAGACTGATAGATTGGGATAGGATTGAATGGCAAAGCGATAGACTGAACCGAGTTAAAATACTATCAGAATACTAACGCCAATCAATCTGCCTAGCCTTTTCCTAACTATGCTGGGGTCAGCTTCCAGTCTAACGGGATGCAGCTGAATACCAGTATTTTACATGGAGCGACTGGTAAGACTCATGGTAAGACTGGTTGTCAGTGGGCACGCCACAATTGCGGCGATAAGTCCCCTCTTTGAGGAGTGGTTGGAGAGGCGCCACGGCGTCCTCACCTTCCGCCTGACGCAGGTCCTCACCGGACACGGTTGTTTCGGGAGGTTCCTGTTTCGGATAAGGCGGGAGGAAACGCCCGGGTGTCACCATTGTGTAGATCGCCCGGAGGACACGGTGGAGCATACAGTGGAGGTCTGCCCGGCTTGGGCGGAGCACCGCCGTGTTCTCACGGAGGCGATCGGCGGCGGCGATCTCTCGCGTCCAAACCTGGTCCAGGCCATGGTGCGGAGCGAGAGTGCATGGGAGGCCGTCACCTCCTTCTGCGAAGCAGTAATGCTCGCAAAGGAGGAGGCGGGACGCGAGAGGGAGAGGCAACAGCCGCGCCCTCGCGCCCCTAGCCGCCGCAGGAGACGCCCTGGGCGGCGGGAATCTATCGCCGATTCCCGGCCACCGTAGGCGCGGGCTTGCGGACGACGAGTAATGGGCAGCTCGCCGTCCGGTAAGGACCAGGCCCGGGTCGACGGCGCGTTGTGTTCCACGCGCGCCTCAAAGAGATGTCAGCAGTGACGGGGTCCAATAAATAGGGCCGAAGCCGCCGGGGTCGCGGGTAGTTCGAAAGAGATACCGTGGCCCTGGCACGGGCAACTGAAGGAACACGGGTGGGTTTTAGTCAGTAAAAGTCTGTCACACCCTCCCGCTCTGCCCGGAGCGGGAGAAGTCATTTGATGATTTCCCATCCACAAAAAAAAAAAAAAAAAGACTGGTTGTCAGACTTTCGGGCTTCTGACAACCCGTAACGACTGTCAAAGATCCACGAATGACACCCGGGACCAACGAGACACGGAGGAGTCTCAGTATATGAAGATACCCATCCACGGACTAACCCCGGCAAACGTAGCTTAACCTGATGAATCGACCCGTGCGGCTGTTATTACCTAACCACAATAGCCAACGTATGGTTGTTTAAGAACTCGCTTCGCTTGTTTGCACTTGGTGGCAGATTCAATAACTTTGCATCGATGTAGATAGTTTGTGTAGTTTGAGAAACTATTAAATTGAACCAACAGGTTAGAGCTTCACATATTTCATACGACGCCGCCCGTCACCGTGTCAAGTGCATTGATTGCTGCAGGACAACAGTAATCGCAACGTGAGATACACGCCTGCCATTGAATGTTAGACAACGCAATATGACAATAAATTAACGTACCAATATTCGCTGCATGCTAGCATTTTCGATTTTTCTCATACTATACATAAAATATGCTTACTACTTGTGCCTGCGGCTTCGCCCGCGTGCAGGTCGGAAATTATCCCACGGGAACGTACTACTGGAATAAAAAGTACCCTATGTCCTAACCCAGGTCATAGTCTACCCATGTATCAAATTTTATTCAAATCTGTTTCGCCGTTTCAGCGTGAAAGTGTTACAAACAAACAAACTCACATTCGCATTTATATTAGTTAGGATTCACTTCCTTCGGGGATTACAGGCGCTTCAGGGATGTTATATTATTATAAATGCAAAAGTTACTCTGTATGTCGGTCTGTCTGTCTGGTCCCTTTTCACAATATCGGCTTAACGGATTTCGATGAAATTTGGCTCAAATAGACCATGGCCTGGGTTAGGAAATTGGATACTTTTTATCCTGGTGGTAGAGTAGGATAATATTCAACTTACTCGCGGGCGAAGCCGCTGGGAAAAGCTAGTAAGTACATAATATTATTATATAGGAACTAGTAGAAGCAGTACCCTTCCGACAAACCATGATGTCACAAAAAACATAAGTACATTAATTGGCAGAAGCAGCTGAACCAAATGTCTAATATTAGAACTTTTAATAAGATTATGAACTTTGTAGTTCATCATGGTTCAGTAAGTCTCACAAAAGTTCCACTCAACCACGCAACTACAGGGTGCTCTCGCATTGCGTCGCACACGTCATTGAGCACGACGTGACGTCATTGCACACTACGTGTCGCGTGCATTGAATGCGAGCAGGCAGCGTGACACGATATTAAGGGGGATGCGCTGAGGTAGCCCGCGAAATTCAAATTTTCTTGCGATTTTTGCAATTTTCAGGTCAGGTTGTATGTTGATTAAAATATGATTCGCGATCTTAATTACTATGGCTTTACAGAATTATAATCATTAGAACCAGCAATACATCTCCATAAGATAAAATTGGCCTCAAATCTCATGATTTCAAGAAATAGTCATTCAATAGGGTAATATGAACTTAGAGAGTTGTATTGACGATGTTTATGATTATAATTCTATAAATAAATATTTGATACGGCCGCGAATTATATTTAGGTCAACATAAGTACAACCTAATACAGCCTTGCCAATTGCAAAAAACGTAAGAAATTTAATTTAGCGGGCTACAATGACGCTTTCACCTTAACGTGAAGTCACAATACGGTATTTTACTCTATATGAGAAAAAATCCAAAAAAGATATTATTTAGATAGCTTAGGCAAAAAGCAGTCGGAAAATGTTAGTTTTAGTTCTTAAAATAGCAATATAAATTTTAAAATTCAATTCAAAGTTTTCAGTTTTTTAATCTGTTTTCTAACACTATGAAAGTAGCCGCCATGATATTACGTCATACGGATGTGTAAATTAAAAAGTGTCAATGTCAACTGCGAACTGAGGGCCAATTCTCGTAATTAAAAACGTTCAAATTCCAAGTCGCAATGTCAGCCAGCGACAATCAAATGTCAAAAATGTAGGCAAACTCTATACAATTTTGACAGATTGAGACTGAGATGAGATTGCGAACGTTGTTATAAAAATACGGGAATTGCCCCTCTGATCAGCGTGAAAAGCGTTTATTTGCACAGCCAACTAACGTCATAACGACAGAGCAACATGGCGTCCACCGCGTCCAGCGTTTTCGCGCGAAATTTGAAAATGTAAAATTTAAATGCATTTTTATGGCGCTTATCGATTGAGTAAAAATTTTTTGTTTTATTTAGTGGCTTATTAGCACTATAGAATCTAATTGAGACACTTTTCAAAAATGTGTGTAATACCCTATTCAACGCCATTCTGATTTGACTTTTGTTAGTCGTAAAGGTTCGGGTTTCTAGAAGAGCGGGGCCGCCACATGACTGCCGTAGTGACAGCTGTCATGAAAATGATAGGACCGGGGTTTGACTTTATCGTGTCAAAAAACGCTTGAAGGAAAGGAAAACACACTAACTTACTTTCATAAATAAAGTTTTAGTGACGTCATTCGACGGTAAATTGCGGACGCTATGTGGCGGCCACCGCAGTCTTAGGAAACTCTAGTCGTAGTGATATGACGTAAGGCTGACAATGACATGACAACAATTCAGGAGGGTGCAGTTACTGGAGTCGCGCCGCAACATCAACTACGAGGCGTTCGTGGTGCGTGTACCGAAATGTTATCTGCCCCTCGTCATGGAAGAAGACCGCAGGATGTGGTATTTCGTCGCTTCCGCGGAGAAGTACTACAGGACAGCACAAATTCAAGTGCACAGTGAAGTGCTACTAAAAGTCTTAAGCCTTATTTATTAACACAAGTTTTGTTTATATTCAAATATACGTTTGGGTTAAGGTCCGTACGTTTAGGTTAAGAGTAAGGGGTTTAGGGGTTTAGGGATCTGTGGGCCTGTGTCGCCTGAAATAAATGGTTTATTTATTTATTTTATTTTATTTGTCAATGATGAGCACAAGATTACAGCAGATGAGCCGATGAGCCTTTCCTTAGAGAAATCCACCGTTAAAAAGAAACATCACACAACAATCCATTTTTGGTCAGAATCTAGTTCATAAGTATGAAACATTTTTTTTGTATAAGAGTACTTCTATAGGATTGAGTTTGCAAAATATTTTCCGCGTCTGTTTATCTTTCTACTTTACGTTTGTCAATTAAAATTGTAAGTACACGAGTAGGTACCAAAAAAAAAAAATTCAAAATTTACCTATATCTGTAATTTTTATGGTGTGCATGATAAAGGTATTCTATCTATCTACCAAAAACATAAGTAGGTAGGTACAGTACGACACAACTGAGATGTAGCATCGGCAAAATTCGTAAAACCGATCACCATTCAAACTGAGTGCGCCTTCAACATCGCCAATCTTTATTACTGCTTTAGGCGAAAATGATATTTACACAAACGCAATAATTTGTACAGTCATTTAACCAAATACATTCGTAAAGAACATCGGCCAAATTTCTATTGAAGCTGGACCTGAGTTTTATTTTCAGTGTACAGAAACGAATTATAGTGAGATTTGTTTTTTTTTTTATGTAGTAAACACCATCCCGTTCTAAAATAATTTCTAAATAGCCAAGATATTTTAATAATGTAAAAAATACTTTTGAGGTTAGAATAAATAAATAAGTCAATTTAATACTAGGCAGACGACACACGGTTTTTATCCGACAGCGGCGAAGCTAAGCGGTAGTTATCAGTCCGTAAAACAATGCCAAGGTCAAACAACAGAAGGAAATCCAAAACAGTACAGTACGTATCACAATATTCACACTAACAACAACAACAATACGAAATTGCGAATGATCCCCGGGTGATTGATTGACAGTGTCAATCAATGGCGCGCGTCGATGACATATTATGACTTTCCGTTTTACGCAATTGAACAAAATGCTGATACTTACTATGAACCTACATAATTATTTTTATGACAAGAATCCAAATACATAATAAAAACATCACTAGTTGATTTGATACAAAAGTATATAGAAGTAAATTACATATAATAACTATTCAGAAAAACGTGAATAATTATATATTACAATCTTTGATTACTAAATAATTTCTTAAGCAAAATGAATCGTCAATAGGTGCGTTCTGAACATATTATTCCAAAAAATTTCCGAATTATGCTATTAACAAAAAAATGTGTACCTATATCTTTTTTTTCTGGCCACTTAAATATCTATTTCTTATGTTTTTTAAAACCTTAAAAAATAATGGATTCATATCTGTACACCACCGCCTCGTCGTCAGGTACGATTTGGCCGTCCTTCTTTAAATGAATGAATGCAAATTTTCTTTATGCTACATCTAAGTTGTGTCGTAATATACTGCTATCACTAATGCTTATGCCTATTTTCTAAGCGTGATGATGACTTCTCAACCTATAGGTACTTGATAATAAACCCATATAAATGTTGTTGTTGTTTTGTTTTATTTGTGTCAAGACTTTACTTCCTTTTTTACATTAATGCACATTGACAGCCAGTCGCCTGCGCCCGCGTCTCATGCATGGTCTCATCGCTTGTCATCTCAGCTTGTCATAAATATAGACAATAGTCTATAGCATAGACTAGTGAGGTTGGACCGTCGGGCGTCAAGCGTGAGTCGAACTTTACACCTTATTGACGGTTTTTGTTTTTTTTCTTTTCAAGTATTCTAGTATTTGTATTTTATTTTATTTGATTTTATTCCCCTTGCTATTTTTAATTGATATCCGTGGGTATGTCCGTGGCATCACACAGGCCCTATCAGAATACCAGCGTTGCGGTATTTATTTTTTAAATATCGCAGCTTTATGCTGAGATGGGAGCCTTTTTGGCCTCGCACAGGTCTCTTTTTTTTTTTAGTCTGATTTCTTTTTTTTTTTGTTTTTTTGTTTTTTAATGTTTATTTTGTTACTTTTATATGCTCTTTTTTAACTGTATTTCCTGTGCGTGTCCCAAATAAAATATTTTTCTTTCTTTCTTATATACAGCAGAGGACCTCAGGTGGATATGAATATTTCAACCACCATCACCAATTTATGTCAACCCACCTCTAATAATGATATCACTGTTCAACCGAAACTCGAATATCTGCTTGTGAATTTATTAACAGGTTACAACGTTATACAGGAATATTGAATAAACAAGCCTTCCTCGAAAGCCGAGGCCGGATTGATAAGGCAAAGTAATTAATTTTTCATCTCGGCGTGTGGTATTGTCCCTAAGCCGCTATTTAGTAATTCTGTGTGTACAAATTTGTGCGTGGCAGTTGAAGGGCTGACGAAACTCGGGCGGACCGTCTGAACCGTCTCGCGTCAATAATAAATGTTTGGGAAACTCATGTTTAGAAGTTTTTGTTTTATGGCGGGTCTCACATAATATGAGAGCATGAGAGCAGTGGTAGCCCAGTGGTAACGGCCCCGACTTACGAGTTGTAAGTCGTGGGTTCGAACCCAGACAGGCGCTTTTTTTTTTTGTTTATTTTATTTCAGATCAAATTACAAGATCCATTGTTAGTAACGGTCTTAACCTAATGTTAGTAAAAACCACACTATGTACAAAATTGACACGACTGACACCTACGTGTGCAGCCGTATCCAGTGAGCCAGCATGGGGCTGTCACAACACACACACAACACAAAACATCAGGATGCTGTGGGAGCTAGCACGTATTCCACGAGAATACTCATAGAAGTGCACCGTTTTCATATAATGACATGAAAACCATTAACCCTGGCCTCGGTGGAAAGCGTGGTAGACCCAATAGCATACTGAATACATTGTTATACTGGACACGCAGGGCGTTGTATGCCCTCAGCGTATACCTGAACCACAGACTGAACGTGTAAAAAGACTGGCAGTATGCTCTGAAAAGGGTTATTTTGGCCTGCGTCGTACAACGTGCAAATCTGGGGATCAGCATATTACCTCGCACAGTCATATTGCTTTACTTTGTGTAAATAATTTCATCACCACTGCTCTCAAAACGGTGAAGGAAAACATCGTGAGGAAACCGGCATGTCCTAGAACCAAAAATTCGAAAACATGGCATCTACCAACCCGCACTGAGCCCGCGTGGTTGATTACGGCCCACTTCCACTCGAAGAGAGGAGGCCTGTTTCCCAGCAGTGGGAACTCACATAATAGGCTCATACATAAGATTATGGGTTGAGAAACGTAACATGAGATGTAACATACGTTGAACCGAAAATGCCGTCCAAATGCGATCGTATTTATAGGTATATCGTCCGTGAAACTCATGTTGCATTGTATATACAATAATAATAATAATAACCCCACCGCCGTATCTCTACGTTGACGTCGTGGTGGGGCTTGCGCGCTCCGAACTCTGGGTCTGTGCCGGTGGAGTTTACTTTGCCGAAACAGGTCTAGGGTGAGGAGCCAGACCAAGAGAGATACGTGAACCCGCAGGGCAGCATGTGGCGAGCTGTTGGGCAGTAGCGACCCCACGGACCCTATTTCCCGGGAGAAGTCTTGTTCTTCACCTCTGGCTTGCCTTTATTGGCCGGCTGGAGTGAACAATGACGGGAACAGAGCTCCCACCTCATTCTTGCCTTTATTGGCCGGCTTGAGTGGAGATTCGCAAGAGCAAACGTGCTCGGAGGAAGGAAGTATTCCAGTAAGTGCTTGTAGGGATCTTGACCATCTTCCGGGCTCTGGGATTGTTCTGAGAGCCGTGGAATACCTCTCCACTCCTCAAGCTCCTCAGGACATGTTGCCCCTTGTCGCTACGTCACTATGTGCTAGCGACCGTTTCCGGGGGCCCATTATTGAGTGTGCAAGTCACCCCCTGCCAATTTATCTGTGTATATTATATAACATTGGTCAGGCAGGGGACATAGTTCTTCCATAGTTCAAGGTACCCAATCCATGTAGCCACCCAAACCCATAGGCCCAATGTGTTTTGTTTCCATGTTCTGCAATAGTCCTGCACCAACCGGGGGTTGTCCTTGGGTGCACTTGCATAGTGCATACAGGGATAATCGTCGGCTGGTGCCTCCTCGTCATTTAAAATTGTCTAAGGGGCGTCTGCGAGTTGGCTTCGGCCCCTCGTACGCCTTCCAAAGGTCCGGGACCCCAGGGTCCCGAGATAAGCCAAAGACAAAAAATAATAATAATAATAAAAATCTTTATTTATCCAAAAACATACAGAGTTCGACGTACTGGTTGACATTTGGTTTTTAAAATATATTTAACGTTTGTGTTACAAATCTGTACAAAAAAAACTAATACTCTACCTCTTAAGCTAGGTTATACCTGTATTTTAAGAGGTAGTTTGTGGTCTAGGTTACAGTGTTTAACAAAAACTTATCTTAAGTGAACTGTGTCATTCTACTGTATGGTATAAAAATTAGAAAGAATAAAATAAAATTGTATGTAGGAGTGTGTTTGCGTGTGTGAGTGGTGTGTGTGTAGGGGTGTGTGGGTGGGTGTATTACACAAGATAGGAAAGTAAAGCCTCCGTGTAAGAGTAGTCCTTCAGGAGCAGCCACTCTGTTAATTTAGATTTAAGTGCATGTGAGTTTAAATTTATAATGTTGAGGTGTTTGTTAATGTTTTTATAAATATGAGTACTTAGAATATAAAATTGATGTTTCGCGAAGGAAGTCTTGTGTTGGATACTTGGTGGAAGGTACGTGCGTTTATTTGTAATAGGAGCTGGAAAGCCTACGTGCTTTCTAAGGGTGGATTGAAGTACATAAAGCTGACGAACCGTAAGTACTTTACAGTCAGAGAACAGTTTAGTTGTTGCATACCTATAGGGCTTTTTCGTCATGACTTTAAGTATAGCTCTCTGTGCTCTCTCCACCCTCAGAAAGCTAGTTTTTATGGCACCGCCCCACGCAACTATGCAATAACCAATCACTGATTGGCATAGTGCGTGGTACACCATCTTAAGAATTTTTAGTTTGGCGGATACTCTGAGAGACTTAAATATATGAATGAGACGCAAAGTTCTGGTGGTGACGGCGTCAATTTGTTGGTCCTATCTCAGTCCGTCATCTATCTGTACTCCGAGGTATTTAACACACTCGGATCTTGCAAGCGGAAGACAAGTGCAGTGCATGGGCAGGTTTGTGCAGGAATGAGCAGTTATACTAAAGGAAGGTGGTGGCTTTGTGTTACGTCGTATAGCAAAAGGAATATAAGTCGGTTTTTGTAGGTTTAATGTAAGAAGGTTTGAGTTTAACCACATCGTAACCTTAGCCATGGCCGTCTCCGCGTTTGTTTTTACAATGTCCCAAGTGATTCCATCTACAAGAATTGCGGTGTCGTCAGCGTAAGCATAAATCCTACCATTTGGGAGATTCAGTCTGCAGAGGTCATTTACGTAGATCTGAAATAGTGTCGGGGAAAGGATTCCTCCCTGCAGAACACCATAGGACACGAGAAACTCATCACTTAAGTGACTATCAATTTTAATACATTGCCTACGATTTTTTAGGTAATCCTTAAAAATTTCTAGAGGCATTCCACGCACACCAATATTCTCCAGCTTCTTGATGAGTTTAGGAACAGAGACCGTGTCAAAAGCCTTCGAAAGGTCCAGAAATATACCAAGGCATTTCGATTTATTATCTAGGATACAACATGAATTTAACATAGCATATAATGCAACCCACCATTGAAATGTGCACACACGGCGATGAATAGGTACTTACTTTAAAGATCATTATGCAGTTAGATTTTTTGAAATTTTATTTATAACTAGCTGACCCGACGGACGTTATCCTGATTCCTGACCAACAAAAATCCCATAGAAAAAAGGAAGTTCAGCTTTTCCCGAACTTGAAAACTTTCCTAGAAACTTTTCCGATTTTTCTTACCTTAAAAATCTAATCCGGATTATTACGAACATTTTAAAATAAAATTTTGCCAAATTTGTCCAGCCATTCTCAAGTGATACACAACGAACAGCATTTCATATTTATTTTACATATAATATAGATTTCACTCAATACTCAATAATTTATTTACATTCCACAATGTATAGGTACTTAGATGTGGATTGTGTGTGTGTGTGATGTGGTGTGTGTGTGTGTGTGTGTGTGTGTGTGTGTGTGTGTGTGTGTGTGTGTGTGTGTGTGTGTGTGTGTGTGTGTGTGTGTGTGATGTGAAGTTCAAAGATTCCATCGTTTATCTTTGGAAAAACCGAAATATAGCGAATAAAATGTGACTATCGACCAATACAAATTGATTTATATCCCACCTAAATGATTATAGACTGAAACTTGAATTTCGTCACTCCCTTCCAGTCACATTTTTAAATGTATAATGCCTAATTAGGGCCTATTTCACGATGTCTGAATAGCCACTAATCACCGAATAAATTCAAAAGTAGAACAGAATTTGTATGAAATTATCTGCCAAGTAAGTTAATAGGAAATTATTCGTAGCTGCTGTTAGGCCCTTAAACTTACAAATAGTAAAGATATTTCGGTGTATGGTCAAATCGTAAAAACCGTGCGAAGCAGGGGCGGGTCTCTAGTTAAAAATAATTGATAAACGCTTCGAAATTCGAACTACACGTTCAAAATAAAATCACTTTTGCAAAAGAATTCGTAGAATCCTGGCTGCGCGGTAATCAAGCAAGTGTACATGAAAACGCGAAGTGTATCGGCGGCGGACGGAAGGTTTGACTGTGGGGAGGTGCTCCAAAAATCCTCTATCAAAAAGTTGGACGTGTCAATGGACGTGTAAATTAGATTTGTTAGTGGACGCTCCAACTGTTACGTGTCACGTCACCGACGAAAAATCGAGAGGGTTAGCTAAACGTGGTTTAAGCATTCACAGGTATGGACGCGCATGTGGAGGGTTGAAACTTACGTAGACTGTAGAGTACCTTGGTATACAACGTAAAATTTGAGGACTGTCTATTGCAAACCTTCCAGTAAGTTGGGTTCATGTTAAATGAGGACGGGTCTAAGAGCAGACTCATAGCCAGGAAAATTAATGGTTTTTCAAACGCCAATGTGCTGTGTAACAGCCATTTCACACAACTGTCAAAGAATGAAAGTTGCGATTTGAATATACGGAAAATTTATGTAATCAATTTACTAAACAACTAGCTGCGCCCCGCGGTTTCACCCGCGTAGATCGAGATAAAAGTAGCCTATGTGTAAATCCAGGGTGTCAGCTACGTCCATATAAAATTTTATCAAAATTGGTCCAGCCAAGAAGTAACAAACAAACATACACACACACAAACTTTCGCCTTTATAATATTAATGTGATTAAATTCCCTGATTTTACTATGAACACTATTATGTACCATGAATACTGTAACTTGAATGTTTGCATATTTTTTTCAGATAGGTCTTTTTATTTTTTTGAGGGGTTTGTGGGTAGGTAAATAATAACAGCCGCACGGGTCGATCGATCAGGTTAAGCTACGCTTGCCGCGGTTGATCCGTGGATGGGTGACCATCTTTACATACCAAGACCGTGCCTCCGAAAGCACGTTAAGCCATTCGTCCCGGCTGTCATTCCTGGCTCTTGACAGTCGTTATGGGTCGTCAGAAGACCGGAAAAAAAGTCTGACAGCCAAGGGGTAACCAAGGGGTATAGTATTACCCAGTAACTGGGTTGTGAAGGTCAGATAGGTAGTCGCTCCATGTAAAATAATGGTATTGGGCTGCATCCGGTTAGACTGGAAGCCGACCCCAACATAGTTGGGAAAGGCTAGGCAGATGATGATCGTTTATTTAGAACACAAATTACGCATACATTGCAGTACAGACTCATTGATTCAATAGTGAAAAAGTCGTCGTTTGGCTCCTCGCCTAATTGCCAGGCTTATCGCTAATTACCTCGCACCCGTCCACTCAATGCAATACCATAGAGTAATAAAGCTACAGTAGTTTATCTGGGCAGTGACCTTGAATTAATTACCTACGGCCGCTCCATAGATAAATACGTGTCCGTCCGGGCGTAACTGCCGCGCGCTCGAACTGAGACTGACTGAGTGGAGCGCGTCGTTTCGCCCAAAGTCTATGAAGATAAACTACTGTATCATTATTATACTGTAGCAATACACAGCATACTTAACCCCTCGCAAAAGATGGATTTTTTTTAGGGGGGAGGGGGGTTAGTTGCGGACCCCATAGGTTTACAACTACTTAGGATGATTTTTTTCCATCGGATGATGTTTTTTTACGTTTATATATATACCCCGTACCCCGTAGGCCTTAGGCCTTTGAGGGGTTAAACCCCTCAAAGGCCAACTGCACCCCGTGTGTGCATAAGAAAAAACCCTTTACATAATAGGTATATAACCTTAAATATTATATACAGTATGGAATTGTCATCTTGGCAATAATTGAAAGCTCAATGAATATTACTCCATAGAAGTATAGAAAAATTAAATAATAAATAAAAAACCGAAAATTAAAAAAGTTAAATTTTCAAACAAAATAAATAACAAAATAAATTCACTTAAAGTAAATACTCTGTTTAGACAACGTACCTTGACCCCAGGAGCGAAGAGTGGCAACGGTGCACGCGGGCGGCATGGCGGCTTTTTTGTCGGCGCCGGCACTTTGATTCGTTTGACAAAGTGCGACGAAAATAAAATCCACTAAGTTCATTTGTACCGCCACGTGTTTATTTCGCGATAACTGAACTGAACTAAATACTTCAATATTACACATTAGTTCCAAAAAGAATAAACTTAAATTTTCTCATTTTCAAAGTGTCCACCACGTTTCTGAATGCACAAGTTACATCGCCGCACAATGTTATCCCGAAGCCTGCTCAGCAAATTTCGTTCAGGATCCAGAGCCATGGTTTTTAATTTGTCAAAGGCGGCGACAATACGATTGCGCAGTTCATCTTCGGTTTCGGAGACACGCGAATAAACTTCATTTTTAATAAAGCCCCATAAAAAGAAGTCGAGAGGCGTAAGGTCGGGTGACCGAGCTGGCCACCTGCGGGGGCCATAGCGACCAATCCATTGCTCGCCGAACATGGTGTTAAGCCGCTCTCTCGCGAGGAGTACGGAATGTGGAGGAGCTCCGTCTAACTGGAACCAAACCCGCTTGTAAGCTACCACAGACAATTCCTCTAGATAATCGGTTATTGGGCCGTTAAGAAGATCCAGAAACTTCTGTGCATTGAGGTTTCCGTTGATAAAAACGGGGCCGATTATTTGGTCTCCGTGAATACCTGCCCACACATTAATGGAAAAGCGGTATTGATGAGCTGATTCTCTAAATAAATGGGGATTGGTACGGCTCCAGTGACGCATGGTTTGTCGGTTCCACATACCGTTTCGAGTAAACGTGCTTTCATCTGTCCAAAACACATCAGATAAAAAACGTTGGTCTTGAATGTTTTTTTCCAGTACCCAGTGGCAGTAAAACTCTCTAATCGGCTTATCACGGGGCAGCAGCGCCTGCACCTTTGCAAATTTGTAAGGTCGTAGTTTATTCCTTTTCAGCACTCGATGTATTGTTTTATGGGTCACTCTAAACGCACGCCCAGCTTGTCTAAGGCTGCAGGTTGGGTTCTGCTCGAAATGTTCTAAGACTCGGTGTTCAAAAGAGGAGGGAACGTGACGCGGAGCAACTCCTTCATGAGTGTTGGGCACTATGTGCTGATTTTCTCTGATCCTTTGGACAGCTCCCAGGATTGTCCGGACACTAGTAGGGCAGACGCGAGTTGCGCCGAATCTCTCACGATACGTACGTAGAGTTAAGGCTGAATTTTGGCCGCATTCGCCATACAATAACACCATGTCTGTATACTCTGCAGCACTGTAAAAATGCTGTTGTCTTGGCATTTTGTTAAAAAGACACACGCGAACACAAAAGTCAAGTGTCAATTTCACCTTAAAAAATGTATACAAAAAACTTAAAAACACAATTTACACACACACAAAGTCAAATAACTAATAAACTAATAAGTGTCCATTCCACTGATAAAAAATTAAACTAACTAAGCACTAAATTTACCTACTGGTATTTGCTAATCACGTTTTGAAGCAATGCGCGCAAGTAGACAAAATCTCTGCGTAAGGCACACACACTATCCCGAAAGACTGGCGGTGAACTGACAAAGCGGAACGCAACTTCCAAAATGGCGAAAAAATATTATAATGTAGGGCACATGGTGCAATTATCGTAATTAACGCTTATCGATAACTTTTTACACATAATTACTTTCTACCGAAACAAGGCATTAGAATACAAGTATCTTTGTGTAATTTGAATATTTATTTTTAACAATTAAAAATATTAATTGGACATTAAAAATACGATTGAACAGTTTACGAAACTACCGTTAAGTTAGTGACTTCCTGAGTATCAATCGGGTCTGTCGATCGGCCGGGAGCCGGTAGGTAACTAACTATGTATCATGCGAAAACAATTCATAAATTGTTGTTGTTTACTTTATGCATTTTATCTCTAAATCTACTTAATAATATTTAATAAGAACACACATAAACAAAAAAGCTGTTTAGCTTTAATTATGGCATAGTGGTTTTTTGAATTATGATAATAATTCTTAAAACACCATAGCACCACCTTAGTATTTAAAGCTAAACAGCTTTTTTGATTATCTATCTTTATTCCTTTTACCAGAAGCTAATAGTCGATAACAGGTGTGCTTCCCTACGTGGCGCGAGCGCACCCCGCACCCGCGCGCCCCCCGCAATATTATTTCGCTGAATCGCCTTTGAAGTAAGCCGCGTGGCTCGTGCCGCTCTGTGTAAAGAAGCCGCCAAAAGACACCGCTGCCGATGTACACCCGCAGGAAATGTTGGCGCGTCCCAGTGATGGATTATGTTTGTGTAAACAAAACAAAGTTTCGACCATGGCAGGCCAAGGAAGTTGTTCAATAGGAAATTCCAAGTACTAGTATACCGAAAAAAAACCACATTAACATTAAATTTCATAGTCAGTCTGTACTGGTCTTGTGTCTGTGAAAGGTAGTGGGCCGTACCGTCACAGTAATAATCGAATGTGGGTGTCGTCGGGCGGCGCGGTTCGCGGCTGCATCTCCCGTACACGCTTAGTTTTGCGCACGCACTCAAACGTTGAATTATTTTTTTTTTTACATTAAATTCCAGCCTGTCGTACAGGTGTACCGATTTTACATTTCGGCAAATAAGTAGAATAGGTACGTAACAGCGTCGTGATAGTTTGCACTGAGTGGCAACGTCACATTTTAAAGGGTTCATTGAATCATTGACCTAGTGATCCAATTCTACAGAGTGTTTAAATTTGTTCAAAATGAAAACTCTACTTTTTGACGTAATTACTGGACCGATTTCGTTCATTTTTTGTATATCGTCAGAAAAGGCGATACCAAGCGTGTCCTAGAAATTATTGCATATAAGCGGTCCCCATACTGTATATATAAACGTAAAAAAACATCATCGATGGAAAAAAAATCATCCTAAGTAGTTGTAAACCTATGGGGTTCGCAACTAACCCCCCTCCCCCCTCCCCCTGGGGGTTTAGGGTTTAAAAATTAGTAAATAATTTGCGTTTGAGAGGTACTAGTTACTATGCGCTTTTGTTTAGCATAGCATGTCTCAACATTTTTTTTTTTTTACTAGCCTTCGCTGTCTCTCTCCTGGGTCTTTACCTCCAACCATATTTTGCGAGCCCACGAACTAACTATCCAACTATCTATTGGCTACATAATGTTGGTACAGTCAGCAACAAAAGTCGATTAACACATGTGTTTTCTAAAACTTAATTATTGAGAAAAATACTTCACTAAAATCGGAACAGGTGTAAATAAAGAAAATTAACTCTTATCTATTAAATCAATTGCTAAAAAGCAGGTTATCGTATCATTTTTGTTCGCACTGCCACGCGGTCGCACCAAGCTAATGGCCAAGGCCCCGCTTTCGCGGACATTGCGCACACTGAACCTGGTTGCTCATAAAATAGATGTACTCTCTTGTTCACTGAGCGAGTTCGCAAAAGTTACATTACACGTTTTATGTTATGGTAATGAGTTGAATGTATAAAATTGATAAATGTATTGTATTGTTTTGTTTCTTTATTGACGTTAATTTGAATTGAATTTATTGTATAATTTTTGAATTGAAATGTATTTGTCGTTATTATTTTTTTCCTACACTATCGCATTGGGTTACTGTAATGATAGCTGTATGTATGTCTGTAATTTATAAATAAATAAATAAAAAAAAATGTGTTAATTTAGATGATGTCAAAAATTAGCAGTGTTAACAGACTTCCTTAAGGAGGATGCGCTGTGGTAGCCCGCGAAATTCAAATTTTCTTGCGTTTTATGCAATTTGCAAGTCCGTGTCAGGTTGTATCTTGATCACCTCGGAGGTGGACCGCAGCAGTCATTGCTTCCGTTGTGGTCAGCCCGGTCACAAGGCCGGCTCGTGCAATGCCACGCCGCACTGCTATTTATGAGCGGCAGCTGGCAAGCCGGCCGATCACCGGGCTGGTAGCAAGGGCTGTGGTCCATCCACTAAAGCCCGGAGCAGGGGTAAGGCCTCTGCCACCGCCGTCACTGCCGCTGCCGTCGCCACTGCCGTCGCCGTTGCCGCCTCCACTGCCATCGTCGCAGTACCCACTGTGGCAGGGCCCATACAGGGGGCTCAGGGAGGGGGTGAAATGGAATGTCAGTAATGGCTCCATTACGCTTCCTTTACAAGGACGCATTAATTAATTGATTAGCATTCGGATATATTGTTGGACCTGCTGAAGATTAAGATGAGAGAAAACTTTCTTTGCATTGTTTAGATTCAATCTCTTAGTATTATATAATTGCATAGCACGTGTGAGCACTATGTAGCTACTATTAAGCTACCTTTTACAGGGTACGTCTTTCACTGACTTGAGTGTGCCCTGGCGGTTGAGAGTATGTCATGCTCACTCAAATGTCTCGCTGATGGTGGCGTGTGTGTTGGATCATTAAGTTCCCTTCAAAATGGTTGAGCTAAATGGTGCTGATCCATGCGTCATGTTCGTGAACGGGCGCCGTCAGTTGGGACTGGTCGTCTCTTAGCTGCCATGGCTTATTTTTAATTTTAATATTTAATTTAGTTGTTTTAGTTATTATCTTTTTATTACGGACGCTTTTTAACGTGCACGTCTTTCTACATTGTTCTCACATGTATATTTTCAACTTGAACGATGTAACCAATATTTTGTAAAAATATTATGATTTAAAAGAGTGTCCGTGGAGTTTCTTGCCCGTTCTTCTCCATAGGGATCTACTACGCTTTGGAATGGGCAACTAGCTTCATCTTTCTGACTGACCGACCCATTGACAATTCAAAAGTGCCTGTAATTGGTTTATTTGAAATAAATGCTTTGAGTTTGAGTTTGAGTTCCTCCAGGCGAACATCAACCACTGCGCCCCAGCTCAGGATCTGTTGCTCCAGAGCATGGTGCAGTGGTCGATTAACATCGCCGTGGTCGCTGAGCCGTACTTTGTCCCACCCAGTGATTGGAGTGGTGGAGGACCTGAGCGGCACAGTGACCCTCATTTCGTCGGCCGCCGCCGGTACCCTGTCCCTCGAAGCTGTGAAGAGAGGACAGGGTTACGTTGCAGCACGGTTTGGGGAGATTGTCGTGGTAGGGGTATACTTCTCCCCGAACCGAACTCTCGCCGAGTTCCACAATTCCCTTGCGGAGTTGAAAACTGTCGTCGTCGGGTTCCATTCCCTTCCCGTGCTCGTCCTCGGGGACTTCAACGTCAAGAATGTGGCTTGGGGTTCCCGGTATATGGACACACGGCGCAGGATGGTGGAGGACTGGGCTCTAGAGACAGGCCTGGTCGTCCTAAACCGGGGTTCTGTCCCCACGTGTGTGCGGATACGGGGCGAATCAGTGGTGGACATTTCGTTCGCCAGCCCCGCTCTGTTGCCGCATGTTGTTGGCTGGCGCGTCATGGAGGGGGTGGAGACCTATTCCGACCACCGGTACATCCGGTTTGATATCTCCGCCCAGACCTCGAGCGCGCCGGTCCGACAGTCCCCGAGTGGTCCGCGGTGGGCGCTGAAGCAGCTGGACCGGGAGCTCCTCCTGGAAGCCTCGATCGTGCAGGCCTGGGTGTCACCACCGGACAGGCCTGCTGACGTCAACGACGAGACGGAGTGGTTCCGGGAGGCCATGTCCGAAATATGTGACGTGGCAATGCCCCGGGTCCAGCCCGGACGCGCCTGGCGCCAGGTGTACTGGTGGTCGCCGGAGCTGACGGCTCTGCGTGAGGCATGCGTTGCTACGCGGCACCGGTACACCAGGCACTGCAGGCTCCGTATCCACCCTCCGGATACGGAAGCCATTCAGGCGGAGCTGTACGAGGGTTACAGAGCGGCGAAGACCGCCCTCCGAGCGGAGATCTCGCGGGCCAGGGGCCTGGCTCGCGAGGAGTCGCTGGGGACTCTGAACAGAGATCCGTGGGGACGCCCCTACAAAATGGTGCGGGATAAACTCCGCCCATGGGCTCCCCCGCTGACGCAGAGTCTCCGGCCGCAGCTCGTGGAGGACGTGGTGAGCGCTCTGTTCCCTTCGCGAGGGGAACATACTCCCCCGCCCATGGCTCCGCCTCCTGCGGTGCCCGATTCGGACCACATCACCGACGACGACGGCGATGCTCCGGAAGTGACCGAGGTAGAGCTGAGAGCGGCGGTACGTAGGCTGAGTGCCAAAAATACCGCCCTAGGACCCGACGGCTTGCCAGGAAGCGCCTGGGTTCTGGCCTTTGGCGCTCTCGGGCCTCGACTAGGGGGTCTCCTAAGCGCATGCTTGGAGAGGGGCCAGTTACCACTTCGTTGGAAGACAGGGAAACTGGTCCTCATTAAGAAGCCGGGGCGCCCTGCGGACTCTCCGTCCGCTTACCGGCCCATCGTGCTGCTCGACGAGGTAGGCAAGCTCTTTGAAAGAGTCATTGCAGACCGCCTCGTCAGGTGGCTGGTGCAGGAGGGGCCGGATTTGGCAGAGAGCCAGTTTGGTTTCCGCAGGGGGCGCTCTATGGTGGACGCCATCATGCGCGTGCGAGCCGTCACGACGGGGGATGCTGTGGCCCGGGGTGGGGTCGTCTTGGCGGTGTCTCTAGACATCGCCAACGCCTTCAATACCCTGCCCTGGAGTTGCATCAGGGAGGCACTCCGGTATCACCGGGTGCCAACCTACCTCCGTCGACTGGTCGAGGCCTATTTGACGGACAAGCCGTCATCTACCCCGGTCATCTAGGAGAGTGGAACCGGCGAGAGATGTCGTGCAGTGTCCCACAGGGATCTGTCCTGGGGCCACATCTGTGGGACATCGGGTACGACTGGGTGCTGCGCGCCGACCTCCCTAGCGGCGTCAGCGTTGTATGTTACGCCGACGACACGCTGGTCCTGGCGCAAGGGAGGTCGCACCAGGCGGCGGCCGAACTAGCGACACGCGGGGTTGCGACAATCGTAGAGAGGATCCGGCAGTTGGGACTCGAGGTGGCCCTGCACAAGTCCAAGTTCATGTGTTTTCATGGTCCTCGGAACGCGCCACCGTCGGGTTCCTAAATAACGGTAGGAGGGGTTCACATCGGAGTCGAATCGACGATGAAGTACCTGGGACTCGTCCTCGACAGCCGGTGGTACTTCGTGGAGCACTTCCGACGTTTGGCTCCCAGACTGGAGCGGGCCGGGGCTGCCTTGTAGTGGCTCCTGCCCAATCTGGGGGGTCCAAATGCCTGCCGGAGGCTTTACGCGGGGGTCGTGCGGTCCATGGCCCTTTACGGGGCACCGGTGTGGGCGCGTTCCCTGAGGCTGCGACCGGCCCGCCGGTTGAACGCGTCCCAGAGGGTCATGGCCATCCGGCTAGTCCGGGGATACCGCACGGTCTCCTGTGAGGCGGCGAGCCTCCTTGCCGGATTACCGCCATGGGATCTGGAGGCAAAAGTCCTCGCGCACGTGTGGGAGTGGCGCGAGGAGGCGAAACGCCGGGGCGTAACTCCGCTGCCGCGAGAAATCACGGTACAGCGGACAGAGCTTCGGCGGGATCTCATGGCGACATGGAGAGTGCGATTGTCGCAACCCAGCGCTGGGCACGCCACAATTGCGGCGATAAGTCCCCTCTTTGAGGAGTGATTGGAGAGGCGCCACGGCGTCCTCACCTTCCGCCTGACGCAGGTCCTCACCGGTCATGGTTGTTTTGGGCGGTTCCTGTTTCGGATAAGGCGGGAGGAAACGCCCGGGTGTCACCATTGTGTGGATCACCCGGAGGACACGGTGGAGCATACAGTGGAGGTCTGCCCGGCTTTGGCGGAGCACCGCCGTGTTCTCACGGAGGCGATCGGCGGCGGCGATCTCTCGCGTCCAAACCTGGTCCAGGCCATGGTGCGGAGCGAGAGTGAATGGGAGGCCGTCACCTGCGAAGCAGTAATGCTCGCGAAGGAGGAAGCGGAACGCGTGAGGGACAGGCAACAGCCGCGCCCTCGTGCCCCTAGCCGCCGTAGGAGACGCCCTGGGCGGCGGGAATCGATCGCCGATTCCCGACCACCGTAGGCGCGGGCTTGCGGACGAGTAATGGGCAGCTCGCCGTCCGGTAAGGACCAGGCCCGGGTCGACGGCGCGTTGTGTTCCACGCGCGCCTCAAAGAGGGGTCAGCAGTGACGGGGTCAATTGGACCGATGCCGCCGGGGTCGCGGGTGGTTCCAAAGAGATACCGTGGCCCTGGCACGGGCAACTGAAGGAACACGGGTGGGTTTTAGTCAGCAAAAGTCTGACACGCCCTCCCGCTCTGCCTAGAGCGGGAGAAGTAATTTGATGATTTCCCATCCACAAAAAAAAAAGGTTGTATCTTGATCAAAATATGATACGCGGTAATAAAACATATGTATTTATATATTTTAACCATGAAAATCATTAATTCGTGCTGATTCGTCGAACGAACGAAATCAAACGACTCTGCGAATTGCAAAAAACCCAAAAAAAAATTGAATTTCGCGGGCTACCACAGCGCATCCTCCTTAAACCTTAAAATTTGATAATATAAAGATTTGAATTTGAATTGTTTTATGTAGTAAGTTAATGAATTCTCAAATCAGAAATTTTAAAATAAATTAATTCTTGCATTTTAATGCATTAAGTAAATTGCTCTAAACGAAAAGAAAAGAGAATAGAAAATAATTTCACTAATAAAAGGTAAACTTTGAATAAATTATAATAGTACAAAATAATTAAATTACACAAATAGGTACAAAACGAAAACGTTGAAATCATTTGCTTTTAACGCGCAATGGCTAATGAATATACAAGAGGTACCTACCTAAGTATATTCAGTAGACATTGCGAATTTAAAACAAACGATTTCAACGTTTAAAAAAAAAGCAGAGGACAAAGTTATTTATAAAACGAAACGAATCAGCACCCTAATTGCGTAACACACTTTCAATCAAAACTGCTATTCCATTGCTTCATATGTTCGAAAATTTGACATCTTAACAACACAATGAATGTTGTTGAACTGTCAAAATGGAAGCCATTACTACTGTAACTTGTGTGTTACGCAATTACCCCGCTGGGTGCTTTGCAAGAGAATAATTTTATATTTAATCAACTTTTCCCGTAATCAAATATGCTTTTTAATCTTAACATGGCTGGCTGAATGTGTGTACACATGTCTTTTGATCTCGTTTGATTAAGCAGCTCAAGCAACGTCCTCTGACGTTTTCATCAACAAAACTTTACATTTAAAAAAAGTTTTAAATCAACCTGAACGGAGCTAGTCTATATAACTTAGCATGATTAAATCTAGTCCTTCCGTAGTTCCGTAGCCTGCATCGTAAAAATTGTAATAAGTTTTTAATAAATAATATTAAAGCAAGCAACGTCAGAATTTTTAATAAGATTTTCAGTCAAAGTTTGTCTTTAGCTTGACGGCAGGAGAAAAACTTGTAAAAGGTTCCGGTTTCCTATATACTTTATGTATAACACAGGATCTCCCAGTACCGTGTAATATTGAAATAATATTGCTAACTTTAAAATAATAAATATGTTCTTCATGGTAGACTTTTTAAGGCCTACATGACTTTGACATGTCTCTTCAACGGTGCCAGATCGGCTATCGGTATATCGAGGTACTGAAGTACCTGTACTAAAACGCCACTATGTCAGCCCAACTCCAGGACCAGACCTCAAAACATATCCTTTTGCAGCGAGGTGTGAGACAGGGAGACGTTATCTCTCCGAAACTGTTCACCAATGCACTGGAGAATGTCTTCAAGGTTCTGGACTGGAAAGGGCGAGCCATCAACATCGATGGCGAGTACGTCACTCACCTTCGGTTTGCCGACGATATAGTAGTCATACCTGAGACTATAGAGGACCTCAGTACAATGCTTGATGATCTCAGTAGAGCTTCCAAAAGAGTGAGTCTTAAAATTAACATGGACAAGGCAAAGGTCATGTCAAATGCCAATGTAACACCCACTCTCATGAAAATCGGAGACGCTACACTCGAAGTTATGGACGAGTATGTTTACCTAGAACAAACTGTCCAGTTAGGTAGGTCCAACTTCGAGAAAGAGGTCAATCGTCGAATCCGAGAAGGCTAAAATTCACCCAAAGGGCAATGGACAGGGCTATTCTTGGAGTTTCCCTACGTGATCGAATCAGAAATTAAGAGATCTGCTGGAGAACCAAGGTAACCGACATAACCCGAAGAATTTCCAAATTTAATTGTATGCCTATAATTTTTGAGGAGTTCTCTCAATTCCTTATGGATCCCATCATCAGAACTGGATTTTGATAAAAATGGGACCAATCTACCTTTCAAATAAAAAAAGAATTTTCCAAATCGGTGTATAAATGACGGAGTTCTGAGATAACAAACATTAAAAAAAAACATACAACCGAATTGAGAACCTTCTCCTTTTTTTGAAGTCGGTTAAAAAGAAACATTATTGGTGCAATTTTGCCATTTTAATAAAAGTTCGTTGATGCCACTGCAATAGAAATCCTCAGGACAGGATCGATGAATTCTTTAAAGGCGTTTTTCACCTTCTCGTTGGATTTGAATTTTTTTCCCGGGGCTCATTGTTGAGATCAAAATTTCCAGATTAGAAGCGATCAATCCAAAAACGCACCGTGCGTTCACTTGCAGTACCTTGTCCATACACGTCGTTAAATATTGCGTGCTGTCTATGCTGCGTTGGTGCCACGACGGAACTCGTATTCGAAAATAGCGCACTATTTCCATTTTACTATGGTTACAGAAACTTCGATATCAAAGAAAAATCGAACGGCGGGAAAACAAATGAACATTGATTTTTGAACATCATGCTATATTATAAAATGAATTTGAATTTGGAATTCTAAACAGTATGAAAGATATTGATCTTCACACTAGCCAGTATCAGAAATCGGCTATTTCATAGGTATACCTATTATATTCCTAGTGTATAGCAACGTATAAAGACGGTTATCATATGACTAGAGTCATGAGATAGGGAGGAATGAGGGACATGTTGTAAAAAAAGTTTTGAGTGCGCAGGACTGCAGGTGTAAAATAATAAGATTCGAGAAAGACCAAAATCATGGATTGACTGAAATATGAAGAAACTTTAATAATAAAGTGACACATGAATACCTCCATTATTTTTATTTCCCCATGAGATCAATGCGTGCATTTTTGATTTGTACATCATAGTTTTTGTTTTAAGTACAATTCTTGAAATCTTCTTTCTGAAAATCTATCTACAACTCCTTTAAAAAAATAGAATCTCAAGAAAACACCTCCATGTGTGTACTTCAATATGGTGGGTCCACAAGAGAGCCACTCAGTCTGACTGACGTTTTAATGGAGCCCCATGTATTTATTCAGAGCCCCGTCGCTTCGGACCGTGGCAGACGAATGACATTACGCAGACCACTGTATCTAATACAGAGTGACGTTATTCTTCGACCTTTTTTACCCGACTGCGGGACAATAAAGACAGGGTTATGGCTGGGGGTTTTCACGTATTATTTTTTAATGTTTTAAGGAAAATGAAAGAGGAGCTCAGTGTCAGTATTGTTTTTTGATAGGGCAGTTACGTATTATTCAAAATAGAAAAAAAAAACCGGCTAAAAGCATGTCGGACCACGCACAATGATGGATTCCGTAGTTGGGGTGAATTTATCCCAAAAACAAACTTAACATTGTAGTTGAAAAACATGTCCTCCCATACATTCCAACTGTAAATGTAATTTTGTATGCACAATATTGAGAGATTTACCATGTTATTTTAATTTAAGACAACAGACTTCATATAGGTTCTCCTATAATCTATAGATATAGAATATGTTCTGTATTTTTTTTTTAAATTTTAGGCTCAGTAGTTTCGAAGGGAAATTGCCGAAAGTCTGACAACCAGTCTTACCAAGTGGTATCGGATTACCCAGTTACTGGGTTGTGGAGGTCAGATAGGCAGTCGCTCCCTGTAAAATACTGGTATTCAGCTGCATCCGGTTAGACTGGAAGCCGACACCAACATAGTTGGGAAAAGGCTAGGCAGATTGATTGAGTTTCGAAAGGGAATGGTCAATTTTCATCAATTTTCTTAAATAACTTTAAAACAATTTATTTTAAAATTAAAAAAAAAAATATATATATATATTTTTTTTTTAATTTTATTATTTATATATATATATATATATATATATATATATATATATATATATATATATATATATATATATATATATATATATATATATATATATATTTTTTTTTTTTAATTTTAAAATAAATTGTTTTAAAGTTATTTAAGAAAATTGATGAAAATTGACCATTCCCTTTCGAAACTCAATCAATCTGCCTAGCCTTTTCCCAACTATGTTGGTGTCGGCTTCCAGTCTAACCGGATGCAGCTGAATACCAGTATTTTACAGGGAGCGACTTTGAGACCCTCACAACAAGTAAGGCCTTTCATTTGATATGTCATACGGTTCAGTACATCAACAAAATAAATTGCCATCTAAGAAGCAACATACTTTTGGAAGGAAAAAATTTTGAGTTTCAACTTCTCACATGGGCACAATTTTTTTAATCTTTTCCCTCGGTACCGTTATCAATAAATATCATAAATATATCTGAAATTGGCAAATAAAAACTTCACTAATCCCATAGTCTCCATGGTTTCCTTAACCTTGTTAGATTAAGGAAACTATGGAGACGCTTACTGATAGAAGAAAAGATAGTTACTGATTCATATAACATAAACTGTTCGGAGTAGGGTCCAGACCTTTATCAGATATCTGTAAAGCCTTGTTAGGCTGCCTGCTACCATTTGCTCAAGTAGAGAAAAGAATTACTAATTATACCAATACAAAGCTGATATCAGACGCTTCACTCAAGTGACTGGGTCACGAGTGAATGGTCTTTTTTAGGGTTCCTTAGTCAACAAGAAACCCTAAAAATCAATTTACCATTAGTTAAAAATTTGTGTCCAAAAATGAACCCATTTTTGACCTGTGTACTCATGAGTGTTTTTTTTTTCTTGACATGTTTCCAATAACCCTGTATACCGAACTTAATAGTCGACCAATTTGTAGTTGGAATTTATGAGAAAACACGTGTTTCAACTACAATGTTAAATTTGTTCTTAGGATAAATCACCCCGACTATGGAACCCTTCATTGAGCGTGGACCGACACGCACTTGGCAGGTTTTTATATAATTCCACGTTCACACGACACCCACAAAATTACATAGAATGAACGTTCATCTACTCCTGTTTTTAGGGTTCCGTACCCAAAGGGACCCGGGAACGGGACCCTATAACTAAGACTCCGCTGTCACCAGGCTATATCTCATGAACCGTGATAGACAGTTGAAATTTTCACAGATGATATATTTCTGTTGCCGCTATAACACCAAATACTAAAAAACTGTTTTGCAAAAAAATACAACCGACTTCCAAAAACAACACTACAAAGTAAAAAATAACTTTAATTTCGGAAGTCGGTGTCTAGTTAAATGTATTTTCGTTTTTTGCCACCGACTTCCGAAATTAAAGTTATTTTTCACTTTGTAGTGTTGTTTTTGGAAGTCGGTTGTATTTTTTTGTAAAAAAGTTTTTTTCACTTTTTAGTTGTGATACCTACCCCACACAAATTCTAATACCA
Organism: Cosmia pyralina; assembly: GCA_946251885.1. Lineage (NCBI taxonomy): Eukaryota > Metazoa > Arthropoda > Insecta > Lepidoptera > Noctuidae > Cosmia > Cosmia pyralina. The sequence continues at coordinate 25,208,681 of OX276346.1, forward strand.
CTAACTGCAAAACAAACTAGAACATCATCCATATAAAAGTGGGGAAAAAATACGTATTATTGAAGCTAACTCAAAAATTACCCAAGCAAAGTTAATCAATTTTATATGGGACAAACTTTGATGTATACCCTATCGAATTAAATAGAAAAAATCTAAATCGGTCCAGCCATCTTTGAGTAATCGGGGAACATACATAAAAAAAAAAAAAAAGGTTCCGACGAATTGAGAACCTCCTCCTTTTTGAAGTCGGTTAAAAACAGAATAAAATAAATATTTAAGGGGGCTCCCATACAACAAACGTGATTTTTTTGCCGTTTTTATAGATGGTACGGAACCCTTCGTGCGCGAGTCCAACTTGCACTTGGCCGGTTTTTTATGTTTCTATGATCTGCTCCTTTCATTTCTCGATATTTTTAAAGATGCCGAGAACATCGTTATATCGGTTCACTAACAAATTAATTTTCCACTTTTGATTAATTTTGTGTTCAGACGTTTCGGGTGAAATATGAAGAATGAAAGACAATAAAAAACATCGTAAAGCGATCGTTATCGAGACTTTCAGGCCTGCAGCCCCTGAAAGCGATATTATGAACTTCTTAATTTTGCTTGTTGCCTAATCCAAGACGTTCAAAAAATCTTATGTTTACAAACCAAACATTTCAGTTTTCATTTCAAACAAGAATCGCAAACCACCACATCGTTATTGTATAATCAAAGGTTAAAGATTTGATCTACACATTGGCCGCATTCAAATGAAACTCTTTTAAAACATTTCAATTCCATACAGTAGTGTGCAGTCTGCAAGTTTTCCCTCGGAGGGTTCGATCTTACTATGAGAGGGCCTTAGAGGGCCCGTTATCTAAATCAAATGGCCTCTCTGGCACGACACAGCTTGTTCGAGAGAGATTTTTAAAAGGATTTGTGTTAAATGGGTAAAAAAGGGTGGACCCATAGCTGCAGACATAGAGAAACTTCTATTCTGACTGTATATAGACGATTCCTGTTTCCTTATTATGTTTTTGTAAAGTTATTAGACTAAGAATAAGAATAAATTTATTTCGCTAAGTTACATATATATGAAGTGGATTGAATTCTTAAATGATAAATGATTTATTTCTGTAATAGTAGTTTTGTACAAAAACTTTACACGTCAATCATAATTTTAAAAGCAAGATGAGGTCGGCGTTTCATGCAGCTGAGATGAGAATGCTAAGAGGGATGTGTGGTGTTACACGAATGGATAGAATGAGAAATGAGTACATAAGAGGAAGTCTAAAAGTGGCACCGGTGACTGAAAAGTTGTGCGGAAATCGGCTGTCATGGTATGGGCATGTGATACGGAGGAGTGGAGGAAAATGTCGTGAGGAAAGTTTTGAGTATGAATGTCGATGGCTATAAGAGTAGGGGAAGACCAAAGAAACGATGGATGGATTGTGTGAAAGATGACATGGCTAGAAAGGGGGTGACTACCGAGATGACGAATAATAGAGAAGTATGGAAAAAAAGGACATGTTGCGCCGACCCCAAATAGATTGGGATAAGGGCAGCAGAATGATGATGATGAGGTCGGCGTTTCCTATCTGACTACTCTAAAAAGAAAGGCCGAAACAAACTCAGAGGTCACAGTCTCTTTTAAAGTCCAGACATAATCTTGGTCAGATCATGTAGTACAGTCAGCAACAAAAGTCGATTAACACTTGCAGTTTTTTAATCTTAATTATTAAGCGAAATATTTAATTCAAATCGGAACAGAAGTACTTAAAATTTTATGAACATTAACTCTTAACAGTTAAACGAAAAAAAAAGCTGTTTATCGAATCATTTTGTGTTAATTTAGATGATATCAAAAAGTAGCAGTGTTAACCGACTTCTGTTGCTGACCGTACCATACCATACCATGTGTTTATAATGAGGAAAGAACCACACAGATTGAGTGGACCTGTCCAGTCAGTGCACGCATTTGTCAGTAATCGTGCAGCTCAACTCAAAACCTCCTCTTAAAACCTTTTTTTTTTTTTTTTTTGTGGATGGGAAATCATCAAATGACTTCTCCCGCTCCGGGCAGAGCGGGAGGGCGTCTCAGGCTTTTACTGACTAAAACCCACCCCCCTCCCCTCACACTAAAAACCTCACACTACCCTCACCCCCCCCCCTCCCCCTCCCCCTCCCCATCCCCTCCTCTCTCTCCCCTACCTAAACCCCCACACTACCCCCCCTCTCCTCAACCCCCCTCCCCCTCTCTTCCTCTTAAAACCTCACACTAGGATTACCTGTGTATAACCCGGCTTCTTCGTTCCATTAATAGTTTTTTAGAAAAAGGTAGGTACATTTTTAAAATTTGAAGTAGGTATAATAGAAATGTTTGCATGGTGCTGTGATTTGTGTCAGTTGTGTTGGTGTTGTACAAGTGTTGTAAGAGAGTGTCTGTCTGTATGTTATACGTATGTTAGTGAGTGCACGTGTATTTGTGAATTGTCAATGTGTGTATTGTGAGTTTAAACTTTCTGTCATGTCCGTAGTCCAGTGTAAGAAGCTAATTTGTCCGTCTGCATTTTAATTAGGGTTCCGTACAAAATGGTAAAAAATATAGTTTAAAAAACTAAACACACGCTTTGATACCAATAAACTGAACTAAAAAGTAAAAAATATTTTTTTCAATAATGTCGTACCAAGCACCCCACGCTTTTTTTTTACAATGACATTAATTTTCTCGTTAATCACTTTATTCTTATATTGAAAATTTTATTTTTTACTTTTTAGTTCAGTTTAATGGTATTAAAGCGTGTTTTTTAGTTTTTTAAACTTAAATTTATTTTTCAATTTTTTAGAGATAAATCGTTAATCCTGATGATCCAGATCAGGATAATGGGACAAAATTTTTAAATTATTGTATTGTCATCGGGCCCTGTTATGTGTGCAAAATTTCGAATTAATCTGACCATTTAAAGTGGGTAAAAAGCGAGTTCAAAGATTCCGTTACATACAAACATACATACCAGGTGAAGCTAATAAAAGCGTGTTAATAAAAAGGAACTCTTATGGTGCGACTCGGTCTGTCCGTCTGTCACAACTGGATACTCAAGAGCTACTAATGCTATCAACTTGAAATTGGAACAGTTTTAGATGACGTTTGCCCAACTATTTTGCAAATAAGAAAGAAACAAAAATATATTTTTTTCCGCAACAGGGACTCTTAAAAATTCGAAAGGGGGTCTTAAAAATTCGAAGTGGGGCTATAAGGCCATGTGGGGTAACATATGAAAGAGCGCTGTTTGCACATTCTCAAACATTCCTTTCTTTTTTTTAGGCCGCATAGATTTCGACTTTTGATGAAAAATGTAAAAAAAAATAAAGTTAATATCCGAAGTTTACATAAAAAAATTCTGAATTCTACATAGAATTCAGAATTTTTTTTTTTTTTTATTTGAATAAATTTCTATCACATGATAGAAATTTATTTATTTATTAAGTACACCAACAGCAGTACATACAGATAAAATAATACAAAGCAACAATATAATAAAATTACTGGTATGTATGCCTATTACAGGTATCAGCATTCACAACAAAACAACAACGAAATTAACATAAATAAAAAACTTATGAACACATAAAATATAATACAATTCAAAATAGTAGTTCAAACTAGTATTTACATTTTTTAAAAAGAAAAATATAAAATGTTGCCACGAAAGGTGAAAAGGTAGGGTAAGGAAAGGGAGTGTGGATAAGAAAAAACTAAGATTTAATATCAACATGAATTACAAAAAATAATAATAATTTATTGGTTAGTTTATGCGCTCCCGTACCTCAGAGACTGATCTTCTAAATGTATTGAGTGTTACACCGTGTAAGTCGGAAAATTTATGTAAATGATGATTACAGGAAAAATAAAACGATGTCTCTAAATAGCCCACTTTTTCAGAAATCAGATCAGAATCCTCGATGCACGAGTCCGTCTCGCTCTAGACCGGGTTTTTTGTGTTAGTTTTAGTATTTTTTAAAGACCATTGAGTTTCGCGTATGTGCGGTCCCATAAAACCGTAAGTCCTTCTGCCGATTGTTTTACGGCATTTTGTTGTTTAAAAAGTCTATTAGAATGATTTGGAGAAAATTTTTTTTTCAAGTGATGGAAGCTCACCCAGTATTTCTTCTCAGAGCAGCATTTCTTCAGTTATAAGACTTATAAGGTAAGTATACTCATAGACACAAAACGCAATCTTATCAAAACCCAATAGACACAATAGTGTCTAAAGAAAACAACAAAAAACTTCAAGTTACTTCCAGGTACTTAGAATAAAAGGATTCCAGAGGCTCTAAAGCGGAACTTTTAAAGGCTTTGCCCAAATCTCTTATTGAATTGTCAGGATCTTAAGTAGCATTCAGTAGTTGCACCTAAGTTTCTGTTGGCTGGAGTTTTTCTATCCCCTTCCCTACTTGTTTTTATTATGTAAATAGAACCGCATGGAGTGTGTGGTGCGATTCAATCTTGAGAACCTATTACGGAGCCTATCAATGGACGTTTTACGTTTAGTTTGAAATGAATGCAACTACAGTTGAAATTATATCTTGAGAAAAATATTTACATTATATTTTGATACTATGTTTTTTTTCTAATCTAGTGACAGTTCTAATAATCGTAACACGTGTCTGTCTACCAACTTCACTTCGTAAAACATTATCATCAGTTTAAAAATGTCCACATCAAACTGATCCCTTTAGTTTGCTCACATAATCAAACATTTACTTATGTCATAAAACGCTATCAAATTCTATTCGTCCAAAAACAAAAACCAATTGTCAACGGAAGACGTTCAAACAAATCTACCAATACAATCGCAGTAGAATCGACATTTAGAATCCGAATATGTCCGCCGGCTCCATAGACAAGTGCTTCGCAGGAGATTTACTCAACCACATAATGCACTTAGGTCAGGATAAACGTGGTAATGTGAACGGAGCTGCGAGGATCGCTCGTATCTCGCGAGTGTCGCCGGAACACTAACAAATACGACTAAATGTGGAATGGAGAATAGTATTGGGGTTTGTCTGCGAGTGGGGAATAACTAGGTATTTGTTGAATATTCTTGCGTCGGGTTTGAGCTTGGTAATGAAGTGATTCCTGCATTATCTCCGTATTATATTTGAGAAATATACCGGTAAACTTTACTAGATAAAAGATAAGATAGGTAGGTAGCTATGTAATAATTAGAGCTTTCTTAATAAATACATTTTCTTTCTTTCGTTTTCTTTTATTTTGTTATGTCTCAGCAGCATTTAACAATGACAAAACTTACGAACCATTTTAACAATCAAATGTTGCTGAAGAAATGTACACGACAAATATTTTCTCATTTCACCAAAAGAAAAATCTAAATACAACCTACTAACTTAGAACAGTAAATCGATCGGAAACAAAGACCTTTATCGCCTCCAATAACGGCTGGAAACATTTTAGCGATAACTCCGTTCCGGAATATTTTATTCAAGAACAGAAACAAGAATAGAACGCGTTTTTAGGATTTCACTCGTCTCCTCCCAAATAGGGAACAGTGAAACAAGCTCTAAATCTTGAGCGCGTGCGCTCAACCGAGTTAGGTCGTTTACGTAATAAATGGATTTCTATAAATGACGGCGACATGCTGTAGGGTTGTCGTTTTATCTGAGGTATCGGGATGTGTCGTTTGTGAGTGTCGCAGGTTGTGACTACTGTCTGCGTTTGAATATGTGTGTGTAATCGATACGGATGCAGTTAATGTATTTTAAGTTGTGATCCAAAGTTTCGTCCAAAAGTCCAAAAAGAGGAGAAAGACTCATAGGCATCAAAAAATTGGTCCACGTCGCTATCAACAGGAAAAGTGCCCAAAAGACTGGGCAACACTGCCACATTGTACGGCAATGCTTACTGTACGTTATGCATGTTTTAAACTAATTTTTTTTTTCATGTAAATCTTATTAGTTTTGTTTGTAACATTGTATGAAAGCGTTTGTGTAAAAAATTTGTATGGGTCCACTACAGTCACTATTGGCTCAATTTCAAAGGGTCTATGGTATGTATTTGTATTTCTGATCAGAAAAGGAAAGGAGACATGTATAATTCAATACAATTCTCAATCCTCTTACATACAATATAATTATCTAAGCTATGAAACCTCAGTCCATTAATCACTCGCACCTAATAACTTCACACAACGACATCAATTACTACCGACCTACCCGACCAGCGTGAGCGTCACATACTTTGAAAGTTCTGATATTAGAATATAGTCCATACGTTACGTAGGGAGCAGTGGCGGCTCAGACTTTATCACGAGTGATCGAGATCATGGGCGCCCCAGCAGGCACAGTGAAGCAGCTGAACCTGTAGTTTTAAACCCCCCCCCCCCCCCCCCCCGTTATGATCCAGCCTGCCCCGTCTGGCTGTTCTCCCCCTAGCGACGCACAGTCGCCTAAATCTTAGTTTGGACGCCCTGGCCGGAGGCTTTACGTTCGCTTAAAGCACCCGCAGGAAAAGTTCGGTTAACTCCTAAAATGTCGATTGCACACCATGTGTACAGATAACAATAGAATTTCTATTGTGTCTACTAATTAGCGCGCGACGAGTTAAGCAGTCTTGACCTCCAATGGTCAACTGCGAGATGTCACTCACAAAAACTAAAACTAACGTGGGTTCAAACTTAGACATGCACTTATTTCATCTAGGGACCGTACAACCCCGGTTAAGAGTTAAGTCTTTCGAAGGGGTAAGCCGTTTATGAGGTTACCTTTTTCATATGTAACTTGGAACGGGTTGGGGCTTGAAACCCAGTGAAAGGGTTATCCCTTCAATATGGATAACCCATTCAATGGGTTACCCCTTCATTAAGATAACCTATTTAATACAAGGGTTCCATTCGGGTTACCATATTAGTAATTTGCAACGTATGCCCATCATCGAGAGATCATATTACATTGCTCCGAGTCAGAATGTTATGCTGTTATTGTTTTTAAGAGAGTTGAAGCTTAACTCTTTTGAAAGGCTTACCCATATCGTATGAGTTTTTGTTTAACTGCTTAGAAAAACCCTATCGAAATACATTTCAATGTATAACCAAAATGGTCCCTTAAAGCCATTCAAAAGGGTTACCCACATAGTATGGGTTCTTGATTAACTGCTTAGAAAAACCCTATCGAAAACCCTTTCAATGGGTAACCAAAATGGTCCCTGGTTTCATCACCACTGCTGCGTTGAAGAAACCGGCATGTCCTAGAACCAAAAATTCGTTAGATCAAAAACAAAATATTTTATTCCACATACTTACACCTCTACATGGGAACTTATGAAACGTCAGAAGCTAGGTGCACGGTTCCAATTGGTCGTTTCCTATGGAGAAGAGCTGCGTAGACATGTGACCTCTACGCGCTGGGCTCGCGTTGTATATCAGGTCCCATTAAAATAGATGGACAAATTTTAACACAGCGTTCAGTACGTCTAACCAAAGATATCCAAGCAAAAAAAACACTGATTAAAGTGATTTTATTTTAACCTAAAATATTAACAAATACGCGGCGGACGTGGACGGTGACGTGGTCTCGTGCGCCTGCACATTTGTAGTATTAGAATTATGAGATAACAAAGACATGGATGTGTTTATGCATTGGGTAACCAACATTTTTAGTGTACTTTCGTTAGCTGATTTTTTTTCTTTTTAGTATTTTTTTTTTTACCATTGTCCTTATTTTGGTGATTTCAATGATTTATAAAAACCTTATACCCCACCACCACCACACCCACCGCCCACTCCCACTCCCCCCCCCCCCCTCCATCCACAGAGAGACCTGTCCATTATTGGTCAATTATGCTATGCTTATTATTTATGTAATACAGTGAAGCCAGTTTGGGAGAGGAGCTCGTGGCTAAGTAATAACAGCCGCACGAGTCGATCTATCAGGTTAAGCTACGCTTGCCGGGGTCGGTCCGTGGATGGGTGACCATCTTTACATACCGAGACTCCTCCGTGCCTCGGAAAGCACGTTAAGCCGTTGGTCCCGGCTGTCATTCGTGGATCTTTGACAGTCGTTACGGGTCGTCAGAAGCCCGAAATTCTGACCATCAGTCTTACCAAGGGGTATCGTATTACCCAGTTAATGGGTTGTGGAGGTCAGATAGGCAGTCGCTCCATGTAAAATAATGGTATTCAGCTGTATCCGGTTAGACGGGAAGCCGACCCCAACATAGTTGGGAAAAGGCTAGGCAGATTGAGTGAAGCCAGTCTGGCTGCTGTAGGTACTACAGCTTAGTTCGACGGGTGTACTCCGATGAGCCAAAGTGTGACTGTGAAGTGGAGGCACATCATAATGTCCGCCTCCTGTCCCGCTTGTTGTACAATTTCCATCTGTACTTTGAGAGACATATGTCCAAAACCACTGTTCATGCTGCCGAATTTTGACAGAAGCTTAATTTACTTAAAATTTTGGAATCATCGAGACGACGAAGGAGTGCCACACTTTCCTCAAAGTTCGGCAACCCTAGCATGTATCGTATCTTGGTGGTAGTTCGCGCCAATGTCACGTGTGTTACAATCGCCCCCCCGACGGGATCGGATTTCAGCAGCCATTACGTGCCCAAAGTAGCTATACGCGAGATAGTTGAAATCGTTTAGGTTTTATACATGTCTGCTTAAGTTAAACCGTCATATGATGCCTTTTGAGGAACGTGACGTGGTTGGCAAATTGTATTGTTTTTATTTTTGTAATATAAATGCATAAGTTGCAGCTGTTTGTGGGGTAGGGGTACGCTTATTGGATTGTTATTCCTTGAAATATGCTACAGTAAGTAACCTATGTATTTTATTTATATTTCTCAATAAGCACGGCTTAGGTAGTTTTACGTAACCAACGACATTTTCCTTACTACATACTTACATGATTTCAAAAAGAGAATACTATCTAAAAACTGTAAAGCTACGCCTAGGTACAGTATGACAGGACTCGGAGAACTCGACTCGTTACTCTCGACTCGACTCGTTTATCTTCGGAAAAACCGAAATATAGCGAATGAAATGTGACTCCACCAGTAGAAATTGATTTGTAATGCGACCTAAATTATAGATTGACGCACTAATTCCGTCACTCCCTTATTGGACCAGTCATATTTAATTCGGCAAAGTTCGGTTTTTCCGAAGATAAACGATGTAACCTCTAAGTTCGTTCGTTCTCTAAGTTAAGGATGAAAATATTAGAAAACAAAACTACATTGTTTAAAATTACTGAAATCTAATGTAGTAATTCTGAAAAAAATCCATCCGGTTTCTCACAAAGTTATTTAAAGTAGATAACTACAACAACAATAGTCAGTCAGACAAAAGTCAGTTGTTGTAGTCAGCAACAAAAGTCGATTAACACTTGCAGTTTTTTAATCTTAATTATTAAGCGAAATTTTTAATTGAAATCGGAACAGATATACTTAAAAAGGTTATCGAATCATTTTATGTTAATTTAGATGATGTCAATACAAATAGGTCTACATGAATGGTTCCTGTAGCTCTATATTTCCGTTAGTTTGTTCTATGAGATTCGCCAGCTGCGAGCCCTCAAGCTCTGTCTCGTTTGATACCCCCTGCCTTTACTGTTAGGCATCGCTTTATTTTTAGGCCTGCCGGCTAAAATAGCCCCCCCCCCCAACTCGGTTTACGGTTCAAGGAGCAGTAGGATTTATAAAGGATTTCTATTGACAACTAGTGTTTCTTTTGTTTTTATTAGTCTTATTCTAGGAGTCGTGGAGGTTCGTGGTGTGAAATGATGATGATGATCATTCTAGGAGCGCAGATTTAAATGAAGTAGTGTAATAATATGTCTCTGAAAATCATAGAGACACTTCTGAAAACTTCAAACCAACTTCTGAAATTGAATACTATACTAGGTGTGGATCGCGTAAGCATTAAGTTAAGCCGTGTCTCCTGCGTGCCTTTTTGCGGAACATTACAAAAAAAACCTAGCACATAAATATTTGTTTTCATACACAAGCTGTCTCCTGCGTATTCAAATATTTTTAAGACGTGTCTCCTGCACGCCTTTTTGCGAAATATCACACAATAAACCTTACACATAAGCATTTATTTTCATACACAAGCTGTCTCCTGCGTATTCAAATATTTTTAGTTACACATTTTGTGTAGATGTCGTAATGAGTTCCGACAAGGAAGACGTGCTGACAGACAATAGATGTGCGCGGTGCGCGCGGCAGTTGAAAATTAAACAAAACCTTCCCCTCTTTCCCCGCGTGGGGAATGATTTCCATGCAACTCGGAAAACAAAAACATCGTGTTTGCATACACAAATGTGTATGGCTAGGCCTTTTTGGTTCGATGTTTTTGAGTAATGTTTCGAAAAAACACGCGCAGGAGACGGCTCTTACACATGTAAAAACAGCTTTCTTTCACCAAGCTTCCATTGCCTTGCTGATTCTATGCGCAAAAATCAACATAAAACAACCACAAACCAAGTAAATTAAACTCTTAACAATAAGCATAAATACTCAAAGAATACATAAAGAAAAGTCGGCTTATTATTTCTGCGCATTAGGAGCGAAGAATATTGCCTCGGGCAATTTACGAGCGACATTCCGGGGCGCCTTATCTCCGATATTAAAGATTTCATTAAATCATGGCAGGCAATAAAACAGTTTGATACCGCATTCATGCGGCCGCCGCTTCGGGTGACCAACTTAATGACGTGTACGGTTTGACCCTTAGCGAGTGGGATAAAGGAGGAGATGATGGCAAGTTTGTGTGCCTCTAAAAGCGTTTGGCGTAATCGAGGTTCCAAAAAGTGCGGAGTTCAATATCGCTGCCATGTTTGAGAAAGTAGACTGTAGCTTTTCAGCAAAGACAACAGCAACAGATTCCATCATTTGCTATCGTAAAAGTTGAATAAAGTATGCGCTGATAATGGACTGCCTGCCATTTGGGACCAGCAGGGCTATTCTGTACAAATCTCACCGTGAAAACCTAGGTGAAGTGAGTTGTCATTCTACCTGATGCTAGGGATTGACACTATTGACAGCTCACTCCACGCTCACTTCACCTAAGTTTTCACAGTGAGATTTATACAGAATAGCACTGCTGTGGAGACCCACATGAATCAGGGAATACATAACATGGTCGTTCTGAGTGAACCTGATTGGTGTTCTCTGAGTGGTGCTCGACACCACAAGTGTCGTATAGGTTCCACCCATCTTTTTACGCAGTTTTCGCTTTACGAGTAAGTCGACGTTCGCACGAACGTAAACATATCGCGGCGATTTTTTTTCGCGCACTGGATTTTCAACGCTTTGCTTAGCGCTGAGAGTTCAAAATCCAACAGTGTGTTTTTTCGACGCACTTGCTAGAATGTACTCTCTTATTGTTAAGTTGAATTCTCAACGCTCGGCTCAACAACGAGAGTTGAAAATCCAGTGCGCGATAAAATCCCGCCGCGATATTTTTACTTCCGTGCAAAATTCGCTGAACGCTTGTAACATGAACCCGCCAATAAAATAGTTACAACTTGAGATATTCAAGTAGGATTTGCGATTTGTGCGTGACCCCCTACGACCTTGAACATAAGGCTCAAAATACATTATAATTTAGTTTTCGGAGGATCATATTTAATTTATTGCAGAAATAGTTGGCTAGTACTAAAATCATGATCACATTTCAAGTGGCTGTTACTTAGATGGGTACATAGATACGTAGTTTTGGTTTGACTATAAATTCTAGAACCTCTGTGCTGGAAGAAGGGATGCTTTAGGATTTCTATAATTATGATTTGATTTCTATAACTGTTACAAACTAGGAGAGCCTATGATCAGTTGTACATCATGCTTAAAATATGTCGTGGGATAACAGATGCTCCTGATCTCCATAATGAGCTGATTCACCTTTACGTTCCAAGCAGCTATCTCCGTGGTAGAAAACACCGTCTACTAGCCGTGCCCACAACTCGAACAGTGGCCCGCGCCTCATCCCCTGTTCCTCGCGCCCTGACTGCGCTTAATAACTTCATGGAAGCCAACCTGAACTGTGACCTATTTGCAGATGATCTCAAAACTGTTTTGTGCGCTTGTCTTCACTTTTGTGAGAGCACATAAATTTAAAACTTGTGTTTTGTTTATAATATCTTTGTTCAATTTTTTTTTTTTGTTGTCTTTTTTATGGTTATGTTATATTTACTGTATGTATTAATGTAATTGGTCCACAAACCGTATTAACATAAATAAATAAATAAATAAATAAATGATGTGTAACTTCTAGTGAGTGTAGATCTTCAGCCAGTAGGTAAGTGTTTACAGGTATCTGCCGTTCCTTGTATACATCGTTACGATATGTAAGAAGGCCTACAGAAACCTAGGTTTCGTATTGAGGCAGTCACGTTCGTATTGACGCACTAGTTAGAAGCCACCTTGAACATAGTGCGGTTATTTGGGCACCACATAGCACCTTCGATCAATAATAGCACTAGATACAGGATCAGGAACAAAAATAAGTCGCTGTAGTGGCCACGTTTACACACACATAAACATTTACATTTGTTACTACGAAATATAGAAAAAAGTTTTATAATATTTACAACTTCAATTCATTATAAACCTTAACAATCAAACATAAAGTTTAATTACGATTGCAAAATATTTATATTTAAGTCCTTCTATCATCGGAGAAAGGTAAAAGCAATAAATTAAAAATGTCGCTTGAAAATAAAAGGTCATTTTTATAATAAGTACAAAAATATTTATTCTAAAGTGAAACTTAAAACTTAAGCAATAAGGTTAAAAACATTTTGTTGAAAATTTTGTGCTTACTCTATTTTGGAACTAGACATAGTTCTTGGTATTTACATTTCAATGCTCAGAACACAGTAAGTATTGAAAGATGTAGAGTAGCAGAATAATAATATATTTTTTAGGCCAAGGTTCGTTTTATATGGTAGCAAATATTTTTGACCGATTTTTAAAAGTAGAAGGAGTAAATTAGTACAATAGTTATTTTAATTTTGATTATTAATTTGATAGTTAATTATTTTAATAAAAATATTAAAACAAATTGTTGAATTTTTACAAGGTTTATATATTTCTTCTCCTCTTTCTTTCGCGACAATAGATACCCATTCTGCATTGCGAAATGGGTCACTAGGAAGTCTACAAACAAAAACAACATATAAAGTAACAATACTACTCCATGCATTTCCCTGTTCCCGAACAGTCGATGTTTGAAATAAGACCACAAAAGTATTTGTGTTTTTATTTTTCGGGCCGTTTTTGAAGCGCTTATCGGGAATCTAGTACTATTATTGATCGAAGCATAGCACTGTATTAAACTGTGCACTGCGTTTTCTGTATTAGTTAATTAGAGAGTGATTAGAAAAATGCAATGAAATAATAAAAACTTTTTTACAAAAAAATACAACCGACTTCCAAAAACAACACTACAAAGTGAAAAATAACTTTAATTTCGGAAGTCGGTGTCTAGTTAAATGTATTTTCGTTTTTTGCCACCGAATTCCGAATTAAAGTTATTTTTCACTTTGTAGTGTTGTTTTTGGAAGTCGGTTGTATTTTTTTTGTAAAAAGTTTTTATTTTTCACTTTTTAGTTGTGTACCTACCCCACACAAATTCAAATACCACTACCTGCAAAACAAACTAGAACATCATCCATATAAAAGTGGGGAAAAAATACGTATTATTGAAGCTAACTCAAAAACTACCGAAGCAAAGTTAATCAATTTTATATGGGACCAACTGTGATGTATACACTCTCGAACAAAACAAAAAAAAATCCAAATCGGTCCAGCCACCTTCGAGTAAGCGGGGAACATACAAAAAAAAATTTTTAAAAAAATTTTAAAAAAAGGTTCCGACGAATTGAGAACCTCCTCCTTTTTGAAGGCGGTTAAAAATGGAAAACTTGCAATAATAACCATGTTTCGTAGACGGATTAATGATCAGTGTGTTACAGCCGTTGATAATTAGCTGAAAGGTAAACGCTGTTACCCATACGCATTTCATTATAGTCACAAAAACCTACCATACCTACCTATTTACCTCACTCACTCACTCACTCATGTCGTCCACACCGTATCCGGCGATGGCGACTCCTATATGTTTAATCTGGGTCTTTATTCCGGTGAGCTCTGATGTGGCTAGCAAAACCGAACTTCGTCTTAAAGACTCGGTTGCAAGAAGCACAGTACTGTGCTATTTACCTACCGTAGGTACTATAAAATGTCAGACTGAAAATATCAAACTAATATTATGATGGCGAAAGTTTGTGAGTGTGTGTGTTTGTATGTTTGTTACTTCTTCACGCTCAAACGGCTAGACCGATTTAAATGAAATTTGGTATGTAACAAATACAAGTATTGTTTACACATACATGCATGCATACATACACACATGTATTGTTACATACATATATTGTTTTATTTATTTGTGTTTGTTGGTTTAGTTTGTGTGTTTTGTATGTTTGGTATGTGTGTAGTTTGGTTGTGTGTGTGTTTGGTGTGTTTGTTTGGTTTGGTACCTTAGATTAATACATAGGCTACTTTTTATCCTGGTCTACGCGGGTGAAACCGCGGGGTGCAGCTAGTAATTTATAAATATATAAATGCGGTGAAGATGTCGACTGCCTCGAACACCATGGCCTATCCTGCAGTAAGAGCGCATGCCGGATAGCATGGCACGCCAGCATCAATGACATCATCCGTCGTGCTCTTGTCACCGGGATGCCAGCTGTTGTACAACCCAATGGCTTGGCACGCGACGATGGGAAGAGTCCAGATGGTATAACCATATGCCTTGCGAAATAGGTAGGCCTTTGGTGTGGGATGCAACGTTGCGCCATCCCGTCTTCCTAGCAAGGCGGACTGTGCTGGGGCGTACACACAGATTAGATTAGAGAAGGCTAATTAATGATACGAATACTGAAAACTAACCAACAAATAGTTTCAGAGGTTGGGTAAGAAAAGTTTTAAGTAAGAAGTGGTTTTGTAAATAAAACACACATGATAATGTGAAAAAAGTAATTTATTTTTAACATTTACAAAAGGTTTTAATAAAATAACCGTAGGACCGAGAAAATGGGCAAAAAAATTGTATTAATCAGATGGCTAATTTTAAGAATTTTTTTCACCTCGCTGAAGACAGCGAGGTGTTTACTTTGGCTAAAATTGGCCTTCAAAGATGAAGGCCGATTTTAGCCAAAGTAAATAAAAAAATAAATAAATAAAAATAAATAACCCCAAAATAAGTAGCCCCATTACGTCCTACTTTTTTTCAATGAATATGAAAACTGAGATTTTGGAGCAGTGTTGAGGCCTACTTAGGAACCATGACCGTTTAGATTTTTTATTTAAAGTTGAAAATTTAAGTCCTAATTTACCGAACGTATTTTTTTTACTTTAAACCAATATTTTCATAACTTTCATCAAGTTACGAAGCTGATTATTTTATGCGTAAAAGTACTACTAATAAAGATTCCGTTGTAATAAAAAAATCCCGACTAAGTCTTCTACTTTATTTTTTTTAGATTTTTCTTTAAATTGGTCAGTTCGAAAATTCTCAAAAAATCAAAAAAAAAATCATAACTCGAAAACTATGAAAAGTCGCGGAACATACATGGGGGGGTTTCGGATACCCTACGATACGAGGGACCTAAATTATATTTTTGGACGTCAATGTTCCGGCCACCCTGTATGTACTGTCACGCACTTGCCCAGTTTTTTATATACTTGTACAAATTATTATTATTTTAAGACTGTTACTTTTTAAATTATGTTAATATTATCTTATAACTAGTTTAATGAAATATAAAAATTTATAAAAATACTTGAATCAATTTTTCAATCGTCAGATAAGTTCTATCCGAAGAATAAATACGGCGGATTGACATATCAAAAGATGTCAAACAGCTATTTTTGTTCCTGAGATGAAAGTCAGGTATCTGAAAATTCTTATTAGTTTATTTATTCACAGAACCTTTTAATAGACTTCGGAGAAAATTAAGGAAATTCTTGCAATCCAAAAGTGGCGGCAATGTAATTATATGACGAGGGAAGACATGTTTATTTTGGAAAGATAAAATTTGGGTCACCGTGCTTACCCTCTCTTAAAACGGATAAGTAATGAAATTTCACCTCGGCACGGGGTGGCCGCTAAATTGTTATTTATTTACTTCCCATTAAATATTATGATGTCGCGGAAAATTGTTATTACTTATGTGTTATTTTTAAGATGTTATGATGATTTAATTTCTAAAAGTAAATATTTACAACTTACCCACTTACAGTGAATATATTTCAGCAACGAATAGACTACGCCTCTTTCATTTCTTTATTTTATAGCAACGAATAGATTACCTACGCCTCCTTTATTTTTTTATTTTATAGCTGTGTAGTGTATGCGCGGCCGCATTGGCCGTGGCAGTCGCTTACCGGCCGTAGGCGAGTCTGCACGTGTTATGGTTTTCGCATATCGTATATCCCTGAGTGTCTGAAAGTGTGTGTTTTATTGCCGCAAGAGACTACAATAGCAATGAATAGATTACCTACGCCTCCTTTATTTCTTTATTTTATAGCAACGAATAAAAAAAAAAATATATATTTATTTCGTAACCATAATAAATAAAAAACACAATTAGTGATTGGAGCCTCCTTGTAAGCAAACAATGCCTGTATTAGGAGACTCCGCTCTTTCACAGCAAGGTAATCATACAAAATAAAATAAAAGACTAACTGTTTAAATGTGTGTGAAATAAAATAAAAAACAAAAAAAAAAAAATACCTACGCCTCCTTTATTTTGGATAGTCTCTTTTTCTCGTGAATTATGAGTTTACCTACCAAAATATTGCGATCGCCAGCGCTTTTGCCATGTATTATATTATGAAAAGTATTTATAAATCTTTCGGTATGAAACTAATATTTAAGATTACTGAAACTGGCCAAGTGCGTGTCGAACCACGTACTTACAATGAAGGCTCCCGTAGTTGAAAAGAATTTAGCACAAAAACAAACTTAACATTAGTTTAAAAACATGTTCTCCCATACATTGGTGTAAGTCACGGTCAATTCTCCAATCGTAAAAAGGACGCTGTTACAAATCGGTAGTCAAATCATTACTTTTTTACACAAAAGTATGTTTATTAAATAAAATGCTTTGCATTCTTAAAATGATTTTTGGCCAAATTGTTGATAGATGTGCATGGTACGATTTTGAACTTTAAATATAAATTTAAATAGGTACATTTTCTCAATAAATGTACCGAAGTAAAAATTTTCATTTCGGTACATTTATTGAGAAACTGTGCTTAACTAAAATTATATGTATAGCTCAGAATCATACATTGCACTTCTAACAACAATTCGCCCAAAAAACATTTTAAGAATGCAAAGCATTTTATTTAATAAACATACTTTTGTGTAAAAAAGTAATGATTTGACTACCCATTTGTAACAGCGTCCTTAAGTATTCCAAAAAAAATTTTTTAAGTGTTAAAATTACAAATAAACGATTTTCGGACTTTTTCCTTTACTTGTACTGTGAGACCTTGCTTCTTGCCTTTATGATTCTAGGTCAACGATAAGTACCCTAATAGGTTTTGATTTACTTGCGAGTATCAAAATATGTTGCATAAATGGCCGTATTTTTTTACTGCGTTGACTTAGAAGCTTGATTTTTTCAGAGCTCCACGGGACTATAGATCTACGTATTTGATAACAATTTCAACTTGATATCTTCACGCGTTCCTGAGAAAAAGGGTCTTGACAGACTAACAGACAGACAGACGGACAACGAAGTTATCCTTTATGGGTTACGTTTTTTTCTTTTTGTGGTACGTATTAGAATTATACACTCGAGCACTTGTAAGAATCGCTTTATTGATACTTAACACCTTAAATTGTAACCTGAGACCACTTTCGTCGTTTTTTAACCGAGGATCGAATTTATTTCTTCTCGCGCCTTTTTCTACTTTTTCTAAAGTCATCAATGGGTTGCCACAACAAAGAGAATAAAATATTTAAAAATAACAATGTTGCAACCCACAAATAATATTAGTTTTATATAATCGATTATTGTGTATACGGAACCCTAAAAATATGACAAAAGTCAAAAATGTCCATTTTTCATCACAATAACCAGTAAAAGGACGAAAAAGCATTACTGTACGTACAGTATACAATACTAATTGCAGTTACAATAAGAGTGCCCACAAACACGTGATAATGTGCAGAATACCCGGGTAATGTGCAAAATGCCCGATATAATGACCCACCTTTATTCTCACGAAATTAAATCGCAAACTCTATGGAGTCCGGCTAAGTTGTAAAATGCAAATAGAATACCTTTTTAGTAGGTACACGTGCAGGGAAGGGTTACCCTTGTGGACTACGTAGGGGGGAGTGCTAAGGGCTTTAGCACACCTCCGCCGCAAAACCATAGCAGCGAAACCGCAGTAGGTCAATTCAACTGACTCGCATGATGATCCGCTACTCGTCTAGCGAAACATCAGCGGAACATCATGCGGTTTCACGGCGGAGATGTGCTAAGGCCCGTGTGTGTGTGTTTGTATGTCTGTTACCTCTTCACGCTCAAACGGCTAGACCGATTTGGATGAAATTTGGTATGTAGATATCTTACACCCTGGATTAACACATAGGCTACTTTTTATCTCGGTCTACGCGGGTGGAACCGTGGGGTGCAACTAGTTTTTTTTATAAAAGACAAAAAATATAACTTTTCGGACGGCTTTGCACTCGGAAATAGTTCTGAGTTTTCAACATACAAACCTTTTCAGCTACATTAGGAATTATACTGTCTACCTACTCTGAAGTTTTCACACTGAACCAGACACAGAAATATTGTTATGACGTCTATAGCCGTTTAGTGTCCTTGAAAGCTGTGAGTGTTCCCGCAGACAGGCGCGACTCGAAACAATTTCTATGAAAACTTCATGGAAATTGTTCTGCCAGAATCGCATCGCACCGTCGCATCGCACCTGTCTGTGGCAGCCTCTATTGTTGATAGAGATACTGAGCGAAGGGATGTGTGTCAAACATGGAACTAATGATTACATTTATATAATAGGAATTCCATGGAAAACGCACTTCGATAACTGATACTTTTGTCAACCATAACCTAACATTGCAGGCTCATCTCAATATCAATCTACCTAGCCTTTTCCCAACTATGTTGGGGTCAGCTTCCAGTCTAACCGGATGCAGCTGAACACCAGTATTTTACATGGAGCGACTGCCTATCCGACCTCCACAACCCAGTTACTGGGTAATACGATACCCCTTTGGTAAGAAGGGTTGTCAGACTTTCGGGCTTCTGACGACCAGTAACGACTGTCAAAGATCCACGAATGACAGTTGGGACCAACGGCTTAACGTACTTTCCGAGGCACGGAGGAGTCTAGGTATGTAAAGATGGTCACCCATCCACGGACCAACCACGGCAAGCGTAGCTTAACGTGCTACGCTTAACTTGGTTGATCAACCCGTGCGGCTGTTATTACTTAGCCACAAGCTCCTCATCTCAATATAAACACAGAAAACAACTTTTCCATATCGGCATTGACAGTTTTCTAACTCCCAAAATGGACACAACATTCATGCCTACCCAACCCTACGAAGGGTAGGCAGCAAGGGCAGTACCCCGAGGGTACATTGATAATTATTACACGGTAGCTGTTCAGCCTCCTTCGTCTAACGGTCCCGCGGGGAGGCGGGGATTATGACCGTATTAATTAACGCACAAGGTGCTGGTCGTGACTCTCTTACTTATTTCTTTTGATGTTCACGACATATGGTAGAAGAAATATTGAGTTTGGTAAAGTTTTTATTAGGTCAAAATCTAAAAACATTATTTTACTAAAAGGTAACATAACTAAAACTATTAAAAAACTAAAATATGGCGTGGAAAAATTCCTCCGCATCGCTGTCGATTGGTAAAGTACCCAAGAGACTGGCGGCATTGCCACGTTGTATGGCAATGCTAAGCCGCTGGCCAAGGTAAAAGCCAGCCCTTGGGTCACGGCAAGGGTCAACCAGCCGTTTGGAGATTTCGTTGAACAAACTATGTGCACTCGGACCCCACGGCCCAAGGGTTTCAACCCCAAACGGCTCAAAAATATAATTACCGTTTGGTAAAGTATTTTATTTCTTACTAGCTTCTGCCCGCGTGAAATTTTTTGCTTCCCCTCCCACCCCGTCGCATCGCATCGCATCGCGCTCCCGCGCTATTACCACAGTAAATACAACGTGTCATTTTGCATCCTCGTCAAATTTAAGGGTGTGGTATTTACCATCAAACCGAACAACTTTTTCCATGGCATCAACATCGTAACCACAAAAAAATAATCAGCCGTCCCATACATTTGCGTTGAGTAGGTATTGAAGTTTTCTATGAGACAGTTGAAAAGTTTTTCGGGATTACGATGTTGGTCCCATAGAGAAAGTTGCTCGGTTTGATGTTCTGTATCACAACCTGAAATTTGACGAGGATGCAAAACGACACGATGTATAAGGACAGTAAGGACAAACTACGTACAAACATTCTACACGTCACACTCACACAGACGCGCGCACCGACGACGCCCCAAGTGATAGTCGCGATGGCGATGCTCGCAGTATTGTGGCTTAGGGGTCTCGTCGATGCGCGCGTCTGTGTGTGTGCCGTTTCGTACGTTTGTTCGTAGTTTCCCTACTGTCCATATTTATATTGTGCTATTTCGTCGTTTTCACTTAGCGTTTTTCTGACTTTTTTTCTTTTTGCTAGGCACATAAGTATAGTC
Source organism: Cosmia pyralina (assembly GCA_946251885.1). NCBI lineage: Eukaryota > Metazoa > Arthropoda > Insecta > Lepidoptera > Noctuidae > Cosmia > Cosmia pyralina. The sequence continues at coordinate 25,229,490 of OX276346.1, forward strand.
AAGAATTGGGCTATCAAATGCAAAAAAAAAATTACAAATCCGACTGCTACAGTTCCAGAGATCCCCTACATACAAACTTATCTCTTTATAATCACACTATCAGACTAATATTATAAAGGCGAAAGTCTGTGAGTGTGTGTCTGTGTTTGTTACTTCTTCACGCTCAAACGGCGGGACCGATTTGGATGAAATTTGGTACGTGGTGCCAAACGAGCACACGCGAGTACATTTTGAACATAAATATAGGAAAGAACGGATTTTTTTTTCGTGATTTCTGATTTGGTCCAATAGTAAAAGTTGTTCATAATGATGAATAAGTACAATGACCCCTTAAGAAGTTGTGCGTTATTTAATGTACAACTTGTATAGTTACCAATCAATGAGTTTATACGACATGTGCATCCTGCCCGTTCTAACATATGTGTGCACAAAGTTGGTCACTTACTGAACAACGAAAGTCCAAACTAGGCGAAGGTGGTGTGACGATCTGATAAGGTTTGCAGGGACAATATGGCCAGAGATCGCACAAGACAGGGAGGTGTGGAAGGGAAAAGGTGAGGCCTTTGCCCACCAGTGGGACACAATAAAAAATATATATTAATACTAATCAACACAACTTTTCGATTTATTACAAGCCTACCTAGTCTACCACTTAAAAAAACCAAAATGTTCGCCTAACACTCTAAGGAAAGAATCGGTGAATAATAAATAATGTAAAGTAAAACTAACTTACTTAGGTATACATTATACATACGTAGCTACAATATACTTGTTCAAGTCACCACAATCTTCCTGAGCCTCTTCGCTTTCCCTTACGTTTTTACGAAGTAAATATTTCAGGAGGCAAGATTTCTTTTTCGTTGCGAAACTGTATTTCAAACTTGTATTGTACAGGGTGTAGGTACATTTGACCCTTGTTTCGCTGTCTATACCAAAAACAATGGAAAAGGGTACCCGATCCTTGACGGAAAACATATTTTAGTATGTTTTAGTGTGAGCGTCGAAAAACAAAAGGTAAAGAAATGATAAAAACCTAAAATAAATAAATGAATAACTAGAAATAAAGAAAAATAATTTTATTTGTCACATAAACACGTGCGCGTACTAAACCATAGATGTATAAAAAAGGCGGACAGATTCTCGCTAACAAAAAACTGTGTCTATCGGAGTCAGCCAGCTCGCTACCTCTCTCGCTCGTACCTACAGGCCCGGCACGCACACATTTCACAAGGCATGCTGTATTTTTTTACCTTATATTATATACCTTATCATATTACAAATACGTTACCATATTACGAATGGTTGACATCAATACAAGTGAATGTGTGCGTGCCTGTAGGTACAGCGAGCTGGCTGACTCCGATAGACTCAGTTTTTTGTTAGCGAGAATCTGTCCGCCTTTTTTTATACGTCTATGTACTCAGCTATCAGTTACTCGAATCATCATCATCATCTGCCTAGCCTTATTGGGTTAACACCACGTCCCCTCAAGGGCATTGACCTTCTGCGAAAATCCACGATGCTCATAAGGAGTAGTAAAGTGGTGGAACACCACGTCCCCTCAAGGGCACTGACCTTGACCTCAAGGACAATTACACTGGTCAAGTTCAATAACCTTAGGAGCATCGTGGATTGCCCTGGATGGATGCCCTGAGGTCAAGGTGCCTTGAGGGGATGTGGTATTCCTCCACCCTACTACTCCCACATCCCACCGGGTCCAAGCCTAGTTTCCATACTGTCCATATTTACGTACACTGTGGATTTTTGTTAGGTAATTATAAATCGTGTAGAGGAGGAGCTCGTGGCTAAAGTAATAACAGCTGCACGGGTCGTTCCATCAGGTTACGCTACGCTTGCCGGGGTTGGTCTGTAGATGGGTGGCCTTCTTTACATACCGAGGCTCCTCCGTGCCTCGGAAAGCACGTTAAGCCCTTGGTCCCGGCTGTCATTCGTAGATCTTTGACAGTCGTTACGGGTCGTCTGAAGCCCGAAAGTCTGAAAACCAGTCTTACCAAGGGGTATCGTATTACCCAGTCACTGGGTTGTGGAGGTTATATAGGCAACCGCTCCATGTAAAATACTATGGTATTCAGCTGCATCCGGTTAGACTGGAAGCCGACCCCAACATAGTTGATAGATTGATTATAAATCGTGTAGAGACGGGATCGGTGACAGTTGGAACGAAGCCGACACAAATAATACTTACAGATTTTGCGTACGTTTACTAAACTACTGCATAAACGGATCCAGTACAATAATGGTTTAGGATGCTGTTGGGGTTGCCTCGCTTTTGCAGTGCATCAGGTATGTTTGCTAAGGTCAGCACGAACTGCTTTAGGGCAATAGTACGAAAAAGAGCGGCCTCCCTGAAGCGCCCCGCATGAGGCAGCACCAACAGCCTTCTGAACACCATATTGGGAAGGGTTGATTGCCCGGTTGTGAGATACTGGAATACCGTCCACGGTTCTGGAGCTATTTGATATTGTAAATAAAATCAATAAAATTGTAAATAATAATAATGAATAAATCACACTAATATTATACTCGTAAAGGCGAATGTTTGTGAGTGTGTGCGCGTGTGCGTGTTTGTATGTTTGTTACTTCTTCACGCTCTAACGGCTCGATTGATTCGGATGAAATTTGGTATATAGATAACTTATATCCTGGATTAACACATAGGCTTTTTATCTATGCGCGGGGCGCAATTTTACTAACATAGGTAAGCTAAGTATTATTAACTAACATTGTATGGATGTAAATTAATGCCGCAATTAAATAATTAATAATATCAAATAAAACTATTTTGATACCTAATTAGTTTGACAGTTTTGTAATGAAGAGAGTCCTGAAAAGTATTTGAAACAAACAAACGCACATCCTGTAGTATCCTGTGTCGTGGTATCGCTGAGGCTTACCGGGTTAGTGGTCCCAAAGGTGTAGACAATATATAGGTTAGTACGGATTGTGCCACTCACATAGATACCAGCGTTAAAAAGACCTTGTAAGAATATTTTAACTTTTTCCCTTTTATCCTGACTTACGAAAGTAACAACCATTTTCTATGAAAAATACAAAAACAGAAGTATTCGATTTTTCCTATTAATAATAAATTGCCGCCGGTATGCCTTCTTTGGCGTATACATTTAGAATTCAATGCGAACCAACTTCGACCCTCCAACTTCCCAAGAATATTTAACTTATGAATTGCGATCACATTGTTAAAACTCAATAATTTTGTACCTATTATAACAAAACTTGAAATTTTTACAATACAAATTCCAATTAAACGTACAAGAGATGAGGGAATCTGATTAAATTCATACAAAAGGCAAGTTAAATACACACAACGATCTGTATCGTGAAACCTCGGGCGCGCCACTCAATACGAAGGTATTTCCAATTACTCTCGAATCCTTCCATTTTCCAGTCGCAAGGAATTTTATTAACGCTGTCCCTTTCTATTTTCCCTTTTATAATGAGGTGGGAGAGGGATGGGAGAGTGAGGATTTGAACCATCTCATGAGGCTGTGTTAATTTCCATTCGCCCGGAGCGACGTCTCGCGTTCACCTTTCATACGTAAATTGAAAAGATAAGCTCAACTATTTGTTTACTATTTGACTGGAGTTGACTATACAGTACGCGTAATTGTAGTTTTCAGTTGCGAGCTGTGGCTCCAGCAGCTGCTCCTTAAATAAATATCTTGGCAAATTGCTGAGGAATACCTACTGCTGCAATAACTACGTTTGGCAGGCGTAGTAGTAGAATCATTAGTATGTGTTAGACCTATAACGCACAAAGGAAACAATGAAACGGACACTGGTCAATGCGTGATGTCAAAAATTATGGAAAAAATGGCCATCTTTGACTAGCTGTATCTTCGCAACAGACAGACCTGGAGTGCTTGGGTTGGGCTCACATTGTAGCTTGTTTTACAAAAATATGGGAAATTATCAACCGCACATCAGAAAAAAAATATTACATCAAATACTTTACGTCTAAAAATCTACATGTACACCAAATCAATGATTACACTACTAATTAACTAAGTGAATATCAAAACTTGTACAAATAATAATCATTATTTATACATACATTTTTGTCCAAAGTCACAACAAAAATGTTAATTTTTGATGTGCGTTTAAATACTACTCCAAAAATATAAAACAAAGATAGATAAAAACGTGTACTGGGTATAGACTACTACCTAATAAATAACATATAAAAAAATCGTAGTTACATGCGTGTTTGCGATGTTTGATGTTGTTATTGACTGGGCTACTACACTGGTGACGATTGAGTACCCTGCCCACTTCCTAACCATGATTTCAGTTACATCCTCCGAAGTAGGTAGATAGGCAGACTGGAAAAAGGTCTGCGTTTGAAAAACCTGCAGTTTTTGCTAGCAAACACCTATATAAAATAAAACGTAACATTACGCTTTGTTTCCCCGAAGGGTTGGGCAGAGGTGTGCTTATAGTACACCAACATTTCGCCAGTAATGTTTAAGTCCCATGTAACAGGGGGCGAGCTTATTGCTGCTAACGAGATACTCCAGAAAGAAAAACCCAATAACACGACCGACCTGGGAATGGAATCCAAGACCTCATGCTAGACCAGCGAGGCAGTCATATATAATACATCATTCTCCTGCCCTTATCCCAATCTATTTGGGGTCGGCGCAACATATCCTTTTTTTCCATACTTCTCTATTATTCGTCATCTCGGTAGTCACCCCCTTTCTAGCCATGTCATCTTTCACACAATCCATCCATCGTTTCTTCGGTCTTCCCCTACTCTTATAGCCATCGACATTCATACTCAAAACTTTCCTCACGACATTTTCCTCACTCCTCCGCATCACATTCCCATACCACGACAGCCGATTTCCGCACAACTTTTCAGTCACCGGTGCCACTTTTAGACTTCCTCTTATGTACTCATTTCTTATTCTATCCATTCGTGTAACACCACACATCCCTCTTAGCAGTTATATACATTCCTACTTATTACATGCTTTTAGAAGTCTTATTGGTCATTCAATCGATCATCCGTTCTCGAAAAGTACACACCAACTATACGAATTAGTCTACCTATACTGGATGACTTTTTTACCGTCTTGAAAAAAATAGGGTATATTAGGTGAACGGAGTAGAAGCCTATGGCATACCTAGTTTTGTTTTTTTTTTTAATAGCTTAGAAAAAGTTATCTAAGTTTCAATAAATACTACAAATTCGATGTCAACTTTACGAACAATAAAAACAAAAATTTAAAAAAAAAATCGTTTAAAAATATCCAAATTCAAATCATATGCAATCTGCATATACTACATATATCCTACACACACATCATACACATCATCATAATATACTATATATATCTGCATATATGCTGATTTTTTTAAAGAAAAAATATATGTAGTTAGGTATGCCATAGGCTTCTCCATTCACCTATTACAGCCTATTTTTTTCAAGACGGTAAAAAAGTCATTCAGTATAATAGACTCATATTCATTGGTCGATAGATCTCGTATGCGGGGTGCGGCATGCATGCGGGTCCTATGGCAGTCACAGAGATCTGTGACTGCCATAGGACCCGCATGCAGAGAGCCGTTTTAATTGTCGTGTAGGGTGGTGGAGATTTCTGCAAAGCATGCCAGAAGGCCCATATTCGGAGAACCATTTTCATTAGACGATACAGAACGATTGCGGTATACGGAGAACCTGCGCACACCACGTTTGGCAGTTGCTTTTATGCATGATTCATTTTTATTGGGTGTGAGTCTCCACACGCTTTTTACCGACCGATGAATTTCATTGGTCGCTATGCCCACTACGGGGATTCCCCACAAACGGTGTAACGACCGCGTTATCGACTTAAATGACTTTTATTAGTCATTACCCCGCCTGCGGGAAGTCCCCGCATGCTGTATATCGACCGAGTTATTGACTAATGAAAATGAGCATATAACTATCGATCCAATTTCTACATACATCGTACCTACATAAAATATCTTTACGTAAACACACATTTTCAATTAACACACCCTGATCCCGAAATAATCTCCCAGAGCTAGCTGTAAATTAGTGACGCGCAAATTCCCGAAAATGTAAAATAAGGCTAGCTAATAAGAGGACAGCACTAATGCCGACCCACGTCAAGCCTTCGTCAGATGCTCGGTAACGCTGGCACATGGTCGTGGTAAGATCAGCTGTTAATTACCTCTAGGGAGGTTGATTAGGCTGTTAGGCATTAGGTTGTATGAGAAAGTTCGGAAACATGGGCAAAATATTGTATCAAATCGGGTAGTTTTTATTGACCAGCAATAAAGTAGTACCCACTACGAGTAGTACCCAAGTAGTGGGTACTACTTTGGGTTGGTATAATGTATGTGTGGTTATATTCATATATAACCACACATACTCGTACATTGTACCAACCAAACGATAAATGAGCTTACAGTTAATGGTCTACTATTTACCCGACTGACCCAGAAGGAGGGTAATGTTTTTCGCGCGTATGTATGTTTATATCAAAAAAAAAATATTGATTTATTGATTGTATGTTTATATGTCCGTTCCATTGTGAATTTGTGACCTCCTGTAGAGGCTAAATGGATTGACCGATTTTCAAGAGTGATAATAATATGTCGTTAGATTCGTCTTTCGCTGATGTAAGAAAACAGTACTTACCTATGAAGGTATTAAGTATTTTCTAAATCATCACATTGAAAACTTATCGATGTAATCGTAATAAAGGTAGAAAAGAACAGAATATGAACATGGGGAATGGATAGATAATTATGAACATAGAAGAACCGAGTAAAGAGAAGATATTATCGAGACCAACAACTGTAATTACGGCAGTTAATTACTTTAAAAGAGTTATTAATTAATTAGGACCTGCGCAAATATTGTACCGGTCGCCATATTCTCATTAGGAATATTTATGAAAAGATCAAAGAGAAAATTCTGGCATCGTGTATGTAGGTAGTTACTCTGACAGGGTAATTTATATTCGTTATCCTTTCGATGATATTTTGTAGGTAAATTCCACAAGAAATTACTTACCTACCGAACAATGTGATGTGTGTGTGTACACACTTACATTACTACTTCCTTTAATAAATTCCTTTACTCCTAGTTTAATCTTTTTAAATAATTTCATTGCCATAGGAACTGAATATAACAGTTTTTTTGTAAAAAAAACCGCATCACAGCTTAATGAGAAATGGGGAAACGCATATTCTCAAATAGTGTATTGGCTGATAGTGAAAATACAAATCTCAGTTATAAGAACAGTTTCAATGAGAATAGGCCTTTCAATGTGCAGATGGAGCAGGAATACTTTAGTGACAGCCTGATCTAGTGAAACAGAAATATCTACATGTGATTTTTATATTTTTTTTTATATTTTTATTTAAATGTGTGCAATGTACGTAACTTTGTTTTGTCTCTAATATAAGATGTGATTTAAACGCCTGCAAAATTTCATTGCACTAAAAACCTGTTTTTGCCATGTTTTTGAATCACATTATTATCATCACACTAATATTATAAAGCCGAAAGTTTGTGAGTGTGTGTGTACGTGTGTGTGTATGTTTGCTACTTCTTCACGCTCAAACGGCTGGACGGATTTGGATGAAATTTGGTATGTAAATAGCTTATACCTTGGATTAACACATAGGCTACTTTTTATCCCGGTCTACGCGGGTGAAACCGCAGGGCGCAGCTAGTACGATATAACACACTTTTTTTACTAAAGGTTTTTGGTATCATAGTGACTGCAGAACACCGACTTCTAAGTCACAGGAACTCCTAGTTTGGGAGTCAGGGTTTACTGACCTTTATTCACTGAAATTCATGCGATCTAGTTTTTAAGCATTGTTGAAGGTTTTTGTATAAAATAAAGTTTTTTAAGACAAGTGTTCATAACTATGTATATGTACATTGCCTACTATTAACCTACATGAAACTGAATAGCTTACTAATTAAAACATCATCTGATCTATTCTCCTTTCATATACATTCGTTTCATCATAAAAATAAGTATCAGCCTCCTGAAATAAGATAACCAAGAAGTTAAGATGTTTCTAGCTGGTTATGTGTAACATAAGACTTACTGAAGAGTCCTCCCCAAGAACCTCTCGACGTCGCACGCACTTCACAGTATGTCTTCACGTTAATAAGGACCCCTAGTTTGACAGGAGTCATGTTATGGCTACTTGCTACTAAGATGGTGTTAACTTTTTGACGTGATAGAAGCACTATTCCGGCTTCGAATAATCTTATAGTAATTAATAATCTTAAGTTCATAGAAAAGTTTTCACTCAAGTATGCAGTAAAGGTTTCTGAAAACGAGTGATTGATTATAGGATTACTCTTAGACCCTACTCCTACTTTCTCTCCAACTCGTTTTCATGTATTTAAACCGGATGACTTTTTTTACCGTCTTGAAAAAAATAGGGTACACAGAGAACAACAACAACAACAACAACAACAAAGAACAGAACAGAACAAACACAAACAGAACAGAACAGATCAGAAACAACACAACAGAACAGAAGAAGAACAGAGAAACAACAAGAACAGAACAGAACAGAGTAGAAGTCTATGGCATACCGAGTTTTTTTTATAGCTTAGACAGAAAAAAATATCTAGGTATCAATAAATACTCCAAATTCGACGTAAACTTTTCGTATTAGAACAATAAAAACAGAAATTTTGAAAAAAAATAATAAATCGTTTAAAAATATCAAAATTCAAATCATATGAAACTTGCATATGATTTGGATTTTTTGATGATTTTTTTAAATAAAATTTAAAAAAAAACAATAGTTAAGCCATAGGCTTCTACTCCGTTCACCTATTATAGCCTTTTTTTTCAAAACGGTAAAAAAAGTCATCCAGTATATTTCGAACTCCAAAGTATATTAGGTAGGTACTTATAACGGTCTAATTACTAAGCCGCAGCCAAACGAGAAAAAAATTCAAAAACCGAACAGAGAACCATTTAAAACAAAACAAACCGTTCAGCAGTCAGTAGCAGAGGTCATCGACATTATCATTACGCTGAAGGCGTACAGTCCCTCGGCAGATGTAAAGACTGACCGCCAATAAAACTTAATGTTACTGCAACAGACGAACCTTTTCAATTAAAGCGTCTTAGGATTTTAATCCGCGCCTGAATTGGACGTCTTCGGGAAGGAAATGAGGGTCTTAAGTATACTTTAAGACCTGGTACTCATTAGTGCTTCTTCTCCTGGTAATCCCGGTTTAAAGCAGGGTCCACATGCGCACTTACTTAGCCTGAACAGTGCTGGCGATTGCATTTTATTAGGTACCTTTAATGTCACTTACATTACAAACAAAGATATGTTTATGAAGGCTTTAAAACGAGATATTTGATACCTTAGAAATCGTAGCTTTTGCTCATATGCATTTTGATATTAAAGCCCGTTTAGTTCCATTATATAGCCGACTTATGAGACTAACTTCTTCGAAGTATATGGTTTATAGGTAGGTACATAGCCCTAACTATGATAATAACTGGCTGACACGACAAAGTTGTCCTGTCCAAATTTCATGTACGCACGGCTACAGGTCAAGCTATACATTTCCAGTATAAGCTGATCTCACATTGTATAGGATTTCCTTACAATAAGAGATCAGTGTACACTGGAAATGTATAGCTTGATGTGTAGCCGTGTGTACCTACTTATGATATCATAATTTTTTTTTTCGTTAATTTTTCCGATGTTCGGGGCGGTGAGTCCCGCAAAGCCGTTCTTGAGGTATAAAAATGGTGTAACTAATCCGACTTATGCTCGGTTCCTAAGGTTTTTAAACGGAGTTTATTCATTCGATAGTGATTATTAGTTCGCTACCGTGTTTCTAAACACTTTGTAATGGAAGTCGAGTGAATTACTAACGAGGTTTTATCTGAGGACATCAAAAACCGAGCATAAGCAAGGAATTCGCTTAAATAAATAATTTTGTCGAATCAATAACTGTTTAAGAATTCCTCAGAAACCGGGCATTCATTTTATAAATATAGATAGCTATAAAAAAAACAACTCCTGTCCTATTTTGTTTTAGTTGATCATAACACAGGAACTACTAATCTCTTACTCCGTGAGAAGTGAACCAGCTGACACTATTAAATATGTACACGACAACCCCCATTCTAAGATGAGCGCACGTTGTCAATTTAATTCACGACCACTTGGTTCACTATATTATATTGGGTTCGCAATATTTACCCGGGAAACGCCCATCGTCCTGATGAACTTTAGTCCTAAACAAATATAAACAAAAACCTGCCAAGTGTCGGCAACGTAGAAAGCTGGGTTCCGTTTATATTATGTACTGGTAGAATTCTACAAGAATTCGTGTCAATCAATCTGCCTAGCCTTTTCCGAACCACGTTGGGGTCGGTGTATTTTACATGGAGCGACTGCCTATCTGACCTCCACAACCCAATTAACTAGGTAATACGATACCCCTTGGTAAGACTGGTTGTCAGACTTTCGGGCTTCTGACGACCCGTAACGACTGTCAAAGATCCACGAATGACAGCCGGGACCAACGGCTTAACGTGCTTTCCGAGGCACGGAGGAGTCTCGCTATGTAAAGATGGTCACCCATCCACGGACCAACCCTGGCAAGCGTTGCTTAACCTGATGGATCGACCCGTGCGGCTGTTATTACTTAGCCACGAGCTCCTCCTCTATAAGAATTCATATAAAACTTAATATTACATTGCAATTTTAGGAAAATCATGAAACAACGTCATTATTGGAATTCTAGGAATGCACAATTACTGACAATCAGACAAAACATTACAAGACACCACTTACTTATTTAGGGTGATTTTTGTTTTGTAATCATAGGTACGGAATATAGACACTGACAGCTCTTGAACAGGGTTTAGATTTACTGATCGAGTTCGGTTTCATTGATGAAATTCGCCCTGAACAGCTGGGCTGACGAGTTTATCATCACCTAATGTGTGCATTGCATGTGAGGACTAGATTATTTTTTTATTTAATTAGAAAGTTTTATCAAGGAATAATAAAACTGCTGTAGGTACTTTACCTACTTGCTGGCGGAAATCAGAGAAGCCAATCTAATCACAGAAATATTTTTCTTTTCTGAAACCGGTGTGGTAAGGTTCCCTTTTTCACGATTACGTAACCCTAAAAAAACTCCCCGTGATTCGAAGCTGAGAACAAGTTTACCTGACCCAGTATTAAGCCTTCGTACATGTATTTGCCAACATAAAGTATTTCCCGACTGTTTCATTTCATTTCAAACATGGGCTAAATCAAATTCTTCGTTTGTACACCATTCGACGTAATTAACATTCGGAATCATGAAACGATTTTAATTATTGGCATAATTGAAATTTCGCTGCGAGCGAATTGCGTACGTAAATTAAAATACTGACCGAAATAATTTTAAATAGGCGACATCTGTTTACGTATAGCATGTTTTAATTCTGGGATTTAATGACAGATGGAGCTACGTTATATAATCCCAAAAATAAATGTGAATTTAAATAGTATGGTTTTCTGGAAGATCTTTCATGTTTTCTTCGATCTTTCTGTGCACGAGAAGACAATCAATTACCTGTGGTAATATCTTTTCTACTAAAAATATCAAGGTTGAACGCAAATAATATATCCGTATTTTTTTACTTCCTCATGTATTTTTCAATCATATTTCTGAAACTTTCCCTAAAGGACATCACTAGCCCGAGGTAGGTATTAAGATATTCCAAGAAAGTAATCATAGACTTCAAAGTTTTCTTTATAAACTGCAAAGAGCTTTTTATTTATTTTTTCTTTCTCAAAAGAGATTTTTTCTTTTATTTATTTTAAGCTTCAGTTTTGATTTACTTTTTAACAAGTAGGTACTAACCTACCACAAAGAAATTATTCTATGAAAATTTCGTTTATTACCCGTGGTCCCTGCTGTAGTCCATGGAAGGGACCACGGGGAATTTTTATGCCCGTTATGGTCCCTCCGAAAAATATAATGCTGCCGAATTAAAATGGTAGTCTCGAAAATATGATTCCAGACAATAACAAATTTTATATTTTCGATTTGAGATATGAAATCAAACCAAACTACGGCAAATCTAACTTAGAGAGGTGTATTGATGATTTTTATGGTTATAAATAGGTAAATACATATTTCTTACTGTCGCGAATTATACCAACTATGTTAGTAGCACTTGACATTGCAATAGCTTGTCATTGCTGTGTACCTAGTACCCATGTATTTTCTACAGTAGGTAAATTATGCTGAACAAGCAAATAACACGCAGTATCTCAAACTAAATCTCATCATCTCACTAACCCTCTAGAAACCAACCATAAGATTTCATTGTGCCAAAAATCTCGTCCGACATACCGTGCCGTGCCGTATCCGTACTGTCGCACCGGAGAGGCGACTATAAACCGTTTTACGAGCCCGTAGGCACGCCGACACTGCACAGATTACGGGGCCCATCAAACGTCCCCCTAAATTATTATCTCAACACATTTTCGACCACATTCACTAAGTTTATGTGTGATTTAAGGAACTATTCTGTGATGTTGTTGCTGTAAATCTGTTAGGGCAGTGTTTTAGTGTGTTCATCATCATAATATGCTATGTTATTGATAAGAATCGTGATTAACTTCTCTCAAGATTGACCTCTCTCCATGTTGAGACGCTGTAACTGTCAAACTTACTTTGTGTTGTGGTGGATGTGGAGAATGTATGTGCTCCCTCAATTAAGTTAAGCTAATGAAGTTCCCGAGCCCTTACCTAGCTCTATAATATCTTGTAATGTTTTATGATATAGTGGGTGGACAATTTATTTAGGTCCGTAAATAAGTTGTCCTCCCATGTTCAAAATCCACAAAATTGACAGTCATTTGGAAAGCGACTTACTGTTAATAAAGCAAGTGCTCTTTGATCTTATACTTATGTCGCAGGTAGAATCCGCTGTTTTAAAAGACCGCTAGTTGTTAACCGACTTTATGTATGTATATATTTATGTATGCATGTTTGTTTGTCCGCGATTTCATCAAAAACTAATGAACCAATTTTGACGATTCTTTCACAAACGTGATCTACATACTTTCAGGAAGGTTTTAGTATATAATATATTATGTAATTATTTTACAAAACAGCTCCGTTATGTAAAACAACCGAACGACGTTTAGGTACCGGTATTACATAATTACTGAACTAACACGCAAGATTGCAACTTTTTGCGTTTATCAATGCAGCGAGTCAACGATTAGCAATGTAAAACAGCGTGAAATGAAACGTCAAATTGTAGATTTTAGTTCGAAATTTTGACGCTCGTGGCTCTCTAGGTGTCATGACAACAATTATAATGGCGTCCGAAATAGAAATAAATAAAACGAAAATTACCCTAACTCGAGTAAAAACAGTGATTGGACCATTTTCAGAGTTTTATGAAAGTCAGTCATAAAAGTAGGTACTAAATAGCCAAGTCACTGCAACCAACTTCGAAGTAGCGCTCGCCGGCCGCTACCGCGGAACCGCTTGCTGCACTCGCTCGGCTCGCGCGTGGTTAGTCGAAGGTCTAACCTAACCTAAACCAATTGGTCAGGGTGCCCTAGCTTAGTTATTGCGACCGATTCGGTATTAGAAGCCACACCAAATGCTTATTGTGACTGCAGATAAGCCAGTCTGCAATAATTATATACGATAGCGTGGCAGTCTTTTAAATGATAAATGTATGTATACATTTATCAAAAAAAAAAAAACAAAGAAAACAAACTTTTGTACAAACCTACCTACAGTTATTTCTGTAAGTAGGTTCGCATTGTCATCCGATTTACACATGCATGCAAAATTTCAGCTCAATCGGTAAACGGGAAGTGGATCAAATTTTACTTGCAAGACTACATTACAGACAAACATCGGGACAGGTGAAACTAAATAAAAGCTTGTAAAAACTAGATCAGACGGCGTTTCCTATCTGACTACTCTGAGAAGAAAAACATTATTGTAAAACGTAGCGCAATGACAATCCAGCTGAACGACGTTCAACTGTTTTACATAACGGCGCTGTTATATAAAACAATTAGCGGTTTTGTAAAACAGCGGATTCTACAATCCACCCGCGACATTACCACAATTACCACAAGTTTCTAAACATAACGTCAGATGTCTTCCAAATCCTTTTAGGTTAGGTTTAAAGATATTTATTCTCAAAAAAGACACAGGTCATATATATGAGAACAATGCTTAAAATAAAAAATAATTATAAAGTTCGTCACAGATGTCACGGTAACATTATGATACACCCATCCAATGTATTCAGCATTTAGAAAGGGTGTTGTTTGTGATTTTTCCAGTTTTTATAGCTAAATTCACAAATCAGGAACATGACATACTCCACAAACTTCATACATTTGACAAGATAATGTACCAAGTTCCCGCTATCACAAGTAACTCTGACCCTGTATATTATTGTAATGGTATCGCCACAATTTCGCGGGTTCGACACCCGACCTTACCCTTATCGGCGATCTGTTCGCTCTTGAACCCAAATAGTAGATATTTTTCGTTCAATTGGATTGGGAAGAAACGTTTCACTTTCCGAAGCTAATCGTACTAATATAGATGGTCGTACAGAGAAAATTTCTGCTTATTTGGTTTTAACGTGCGTACAGGGTGGGTGGGTCAGACGGTCAATAAGCCCTTTAAGATGTTTTAGCAAAGACAGGTAAGTAACTAAAGAAGAATCGATAAAGAAATGATTGCAATGTCTATTTTAACCACATTATAGTGCCCTCGTCTATTTGCTGCATATCAGCAGTCGAAAGATGAAATAACGAGACTACAAAAGATAGGGTAACTGCAATAGTAATTGGGCACGCTTTAGTAACGGGCCACTCATAAAAAGAGGTAGAAACAAGGAGAAGAAGCAAGCTCATGAATGAAAAGGACAAAAAATATTGTTTTGGTCCTTTTCATTCATGAGCTTGCTTGCATCACCTTGTTTCTACTTCTTTTTTAATGAGTGGCCAATTACTAAAGCGTGCCCAATTACTATATCAGTTACCCTACGCGTTTCCATAATCAACTGCAACTAATTTATCCACATTGTGTAGCTAAGTAGATAACTACCTTGCACATTTAGAACGAATTCATAGACTTTTTGGATTCGCAGACTTTATTTAAATATTTAAAAGAAAACAATAGTTTATATCACTAAATTAAAATGTTTTATATGTTGACTTAAATTCCTAGCATGCTTTGTAGTATTCATGTATCAAAATAGATACGAAGCAAGTAGTTTTAACGAACTGAATAAGTGTGTGTAACGTAGGACTTAAAGGTACTTTAGCTTAAATTTTATTTAAGTATAACATTTTGTCATTAAATCTACATTTTAAACAAAGTGCGTTTAATTACCGTGCACGTGAGAGTCTTCTACCTCGCGCGTCAAACTAGACAGTCATTTCACTTACATATCGAGATAAACCACGCTTCGATGTATCCTCTTAATTGGTAACGCCAGATGTGGTTAAAGATTTATTAGCATTGAGTGAAAATCAACCATCACCAAAAAGACCTACCACTGTAAATATAAAAACACAAACTCAAATGAGTATTCCTGATGACAAAAAGTACTTAAAACATTTATCTTTTAATAGGAACGAGCACAGGAACGTAAAAATGTCATAGTGGCGAGATTGTTCCAAATTTTTCAGAGCTAGCTTTGTATACAGAGGCTGGGCGTTGTGGAATAATGACGAATAAAATAAATGCATGATTTTAATCTCCACCGCTGGCACACTGTCGTAAACTGTTTACGAGCGACCACTTAGGCACAGGCCTAAGAGATAGGAAGAAGCGGAAAGCCGTGTCCTAACCGAAAGCGATCGTCGCGCGAGTACGCCATCAATCAAGTCACGTATGATTTACACACGACTACTCGGCTACATATTGTTACGTAGACGTTAACGACATCTGCTATCGAGTAGTAGAACTACACGATACGTCTTTTCGTGACAGATTTTTCTAGAAAATTCTAAACCCTTCCTGAATTTTCTAGATGGTTTAGTGTTGTTTTGAAGCATTCTAGATAATTCCCGTAAGTACTGGAATGTTCTCGAATTATGTCCTCAAACTTTCTAGAGCTTACACTCGTCATATAAGTAGAGGGTTTCCAGCGGTGTATGGCAGTTCAGCTAGGAATGCGAAACAGTGAACAACAGTGAACTAACAGTGAGCTACAAGTGATTCTGCTTAGGTAAAGTTTCTGATTACTGTATTTGTGATTATTTAAATACGAGTATAGTGTTTTTGGTGTAAATTAGTATACTTAAATTTATTTATCCCGAATCCCAGCTCGTAACAATATCAAGCTACACCTACATTCCCGGTATAAGCTGATCTCGCATTGTATAACGCATTGCATTGTATTGATTTAATTTCCGTACAATGAGAGGTTAGCTTATACTGGAAAATATTGCTTGATAATGTAGCCGTGTGTTTCTACGTCATTATCCAGGTAAACGATCGCGTAATCGCGTATTCGCACGATTAGCAGGGGAAGAGAAAAAGCTAAAACGGAAAGTAACTACTTGATGCTGAAGGACTTCTCAAAATCGTAAGTTTCCAGAATTATTAATAAAATAGCAACCAAAAGCTATCAGAAACCCTTCTGTAATCATTGTACGCTCCATTATCAATTCATTTTCGATTCAATCAATCAGTCAATCAACTCAGCCAATCGCAGTCCACTGCTGAACATAGGCCTCTCCAAGGTTGCGCCACAACTTCCTGTCCTCCGACTTCCGCATCCAGTCTGCCCCAGCCACTCCATCTAGCTAGGGGTCGTCCCACACTACGCTTACCGATACGTGGTCTCCACTCTAGGACTCGTCTGCTCCACCAACCATCGGTCCTTCAACAAACATGGCCAGCCCACTGCCATTTTCGATTACTTACCACAAAAATGCAAATTGCAGAATGATTGGGCCTTTGAATTGGAAGCCTCGCAACGAGCCAGAGAGACAGAGAGCGAGAGTCTAAAGATACGTTTTCTATGCAAGTAGAATGACGCCTTGCGACTACCAAGACGGACAAAAAGATTCCATACCGAATTTAGTGCCGTTATCTCGCTATTCTCTTGTCCCTCATCCTCCACACCGCGCACCGCAACAACGCTCGCGTCAAACGGCCTGCCTCGTCCAACCCTTTGCTAATGCGATTCCTGTTTTATGACTTACGTAACGCGTCGAGCTCGTCGCTCAATGTGGCCCGTTGATTAGAGCATCTTGTGAAACTGGCACAAAAGTTCACTATTCCAAGCATTTTCATGTCACTTGTATATTTAGGTATGTTTTGTTCGCCCCAAATTAGCTAGGATTTAGTAAGACGAAGAGCAAAGGCGCAGTTCAAAGAGTATAGTAATTATACAGGGGTAAGTGTTAAACAGTGGCAATACTTTAAGGGGTCGTTGTACTCATCAATATGAACTCAACATAACATCACTCCTACCCCGAAGGGTATTTATAATTTAGCTTATTTACCAAGGCTGGTATCGTACGTACAGACGTCCAACCAAAAGTACGCGCTTCGGCAATCATCGTCTATGTTCGAAAATATGGACGCGCGATGATGAGAACTATTATAGAGCTGTTGCAACCACGGAAATATTGCCTATTTTGTATTACCATGGTTAGAAAATTAAGGACGAACACCTCTACGCCCTTCTAAATAATTACATACCCATTTCACTGCTTAGCCACATAGGGCATATGGCATAGGGTGAATGGTAATTAGTGTCCAATACATAAACCCAGTTCATGATTGTACTCATGATAACAATCAACTTTTATTAAGGGACCAAACCTGAAATCGCGAAAAAAAAACAGCTGTTCAGTACATTTATGTTAGCAATTAGCAAGTTAGACTTAATTCGTTAAAATGTAGGGAACAGCAGATTTTTTTTCGCGATTCTTCGGGTGTGGGCTGTAATACACCACGCGGGCCCAGTGCGGATTGGTAGATGTCACATTACGTCTTCGAATTTTGGTTCTAGGACATGACGGTTTCCTCACGATGTTTTCCGACGTTTTTTGAGTTTTGTAGACTATGATAAATATGACATTGACCTCGCCGTACCTCGGAAAGCACGTTAAGCTGTTGGTCCCGGCTGTCATTCGTGGATATTTGACAGTCGTCATGGGTCGTCAGAAACCCGAAAGTCTGACAACCAGTCTTACCAAGGGGAATCGTATTTCCCAGTGACTGGATTGTGGAGGTCAGATAGGCAGTCGCTTCATGTAAAATATTAGTATTCAGCTGCATCCGGTTAGACTGGAAGCCGACCTCAACGTAGTTGGGAAAAGGCTTGGCAGATGATGATAATTAGTCTATGATAAATGTCCGCGGTATTGTCCTTTTGTAGGTCCTTAAGTTTTGTGAAAAACCTTCCAGAATTTGCGACGCTCTCACCTCACAAAGGCCCACATACTATGACCTTTATCTTCTTCCAGTGCAGACATCAGTCTTTTTACGTTACCCGGAAACAGGTGATGTAGTTAGCGTTTGATGGATAGTTGATATAAGTACTGATGATGTTGAATCCATTTCGGGTATGTGGTGGGTGTTGCTTTGCTAACTGGGGACCATAATAACCAAAGTAAAATCCATTCACGTATCAACATATCTACTGAGAAACTGACCCTGCACCCTAATTGCGTAACACATTATCAATCGGAGTTGGTTTCATTTTGACAGTTCAACAACATTCATTGGGTATTTACGTTGTCGAGCAGACAAATTTTTCGAAGATAATGAAGCAATGAATTAGCAATTTGTTTCAAAATGAAACCAACTCCGATCGAACTGGAAACAACAAAGTCTTAGTGTAGTCTTTTCCCATCTATGTTGGGGTCGGCACTCGACTTCCAGTCTAACCGGATGCAGCTGAATATCAGTATTTTACATGGAGCGACTGCCTATCTAACCTCCACAACCCAGTTATGGGTAATACGTGATACGCCTTGGTAAGGCTGATTGTCAAAGTTTCGAACTTCTGACGACCCGTAACGACTTCAAAGATCCACGAAGAACAGCCGGGACCAACGGCTTTACGTGCTTTCCGAGGCACGGAGGATCTTGGTATGTAAAGTAAAGATGGTCACCCATCGACGGACCAACCGCAGCAAGCGTAGGTTAACCTGATCGATCAACCCGTGTCGCTGTTTTTTACTTAGCCAAAGCCCCTCACTGACTGGTATTTGATAACATCACGCAACAAAACTCGTCATGAAGAGACAGACAGACAGAACTGTCATTTGTTTGCATCTTCGTGCCGTCATTCACATAACAACAGCATTTCTGAGAAAATTGCAAAACGTGTTTCGAGTTGTTTGATGACAGAATGATCCGTTCTTGGATCGATGAGCACTTTAATTAAAATATCCGAAGAATTAAGAGGCCGTATACGAAATTTTTCCGATTTCGCTGATTTGCGTGATTTTACAGACGTAATTTTATAGTCAAAATATGTAAGTACTGTATTTCTATAAGTTTAATGTACAACATAAAAGATCATTTCAATTATGATACACATTCATAATAATACATCATAAATGAAATGATCTTTCATGTTATGCATTCAAACTTATAGAAATACTGTATTACACGTAAATCAGCGAAATCGGCAAAATTTCGTGTACGGCCTTTATAGAAAATTTAACTGGAATATTCAATCAATCAATCATTTATTTTGTAAAACAAAAGCGTAACATAAGCGTTTAATTAGCAAGTCGGAATCGTCATACCTCAGTTTGTCAGTAGTAAACTCAGTGATGGAGTAGTACATCTATCTAAAAGTAATTTAATCTAAGACCTCTTGAAGGATCCCCGACACTCTTTATTTCGAATAGCTGCTGGTATACTGTTATATACATATTTTTGGGGCCATACCTAACACACTTTTGCCTAAAAATGCGATTTTATGAGAGGTAACATGAATGGTATTCTGATAACGGCGAGAGCGTAGTTTTTCAAATAAATGCAGGTTACAGCGAACAAACACTCCCATTTCATATATGTACATAGACGGTAGAGTGAGCAAACTAAGTTCCTTAAACAATGGTTTACAACTATCAATCGGTTGTAATTTGGTAAATGATCGCAAGCATTTCTTCTGAGCTTTAAAAGGAATGTTTTCCGTGCTTAAGTTCTATTAAACCAATACCTACTAGAGCACCTACAAAGTATGTTCATGTGGGTTGGCATTGGTATCTAATACAGGATGGAGATAACGCTTATTATTGCCTAATACTTCATTATTATTATTCATCAAAAGCTTATTCATAACTTTTTTCATTGGAATGCATCGCTTGAAATCGTTTTTCAAACGTATGTAGCACGAATGGGAAGAGGCTTGTAACTAAGCAGTAATAGTCACACAGGTCGATCGATCAGGTTAAGCTACGCTTGCCGCGGTTGGTCCGTGGATGGATGACCTTTTTTACATACCAAGACCCCTCCGTGCCTCAGTAATAAGCACGTTAAGCCGTTGGTCCCGGCTGTCACACGTGGATCTTTGACAGTCGTTACGGGTCATCAGAAGCCCGAAAGTCTGACAACCAGTCTTACCAAGGGGTATATGTGTACGTATATCCAATAACTGGGTTGTGGAGGTCAGATAGGCAGTTGCTCCATGTGAAGGAGGAAAGCAACTTACAGACGGCTGAGCACTGTCATTAACGAGCCCAAAATATTAAACCAAAGAAATAGCTCATCATGGCCAAAACAGTAGGTTAGCAACTTCAAAACTGACACATATATACATACATCCATATAAATGAAGGCGCGACTCCTACCTACTTGCATACATAAATATTAACAAGTACATAATGTAAAACCACCGGACATTTAATGACCGCATGCCAAAAACTGGGAATTCATTTGTGATATCAACGAATGTGGTTTATTTTTTATTTTATTCATCCTTTGTTTGAAAAATATGCTCATCGTTATCATGCTTGTGTTCCTTTACTGAAAAGGATTTATCTGCATGGTGAAACTGGATAAAAAATGCAACCCATATGGCCATGAACCCAGTCATATCGTATTGCCACACACACATCATACAGTCGTCCGACGAAAGCCCGAACTGCTTACGTAGTTCGCCGAACTACACAAGCAGTTCGGGTTTCGTCGGACGGCTGTATGATTTAGACTGTGGTAATACCCAGTAACTGGGTTGTGGATAGGCTCCATGTGAAATACTGTATATTCAGTTGCATCTTGTTAGACTGGAATGAAGAAGCCGACCCCAACATAGTTGAGAAAAGGCTAAGGGTAATGACGGCCATGATACCCCAGATTAATGGCGAAAGTTGAATGCTATATCCTCTAACTTCTCAAACGTCGGACGTACACCAAGTGTACGTAAGAAGAAAACTTTATACAATATAAATACGTATAACTACACTATGAATAAAGCTGAAGAGTTTGTTTGTTTGAACGCGCTAATCTCTAGAACTACCAGTCGGATTTGAATAATTCTTTTTGTATTTGATAGCCCAATTCTTGATGAAGGCTATAGGCTATTTAACATTACGCTACGACCCTTAGGAGCCGAGCAAAAAGAAAAGAAGTCAGAAAGATCGCTAATCGAAAACGAACTACTTATTGCGGACGAACGAACTATTGGGCGGGCAATGCGATGCGACACGGTGGGTATGGGGCCGATATTTCACGCGGACGAAGTCGCGAGCAGAAGCTAGTCTTATCTATAATATAAACGTAAAATACTATCATCCGATGGCGACTGCGGGCTTACTGATAGTTGTGAACCTATGGGGTTCGGCTGACATTCGAGCACACATTGATATGACCCTATGGGGTTCATAAGTATATAAACAGGCCTCTGACGGGCAAACTAAACCTCTTTACATATTTCAATCAGCATCTCAGAAAACTTTGAAAAGTCCGAAGTATATTTCAGGACATTCTCATACCCTGAAAAAGCTCGTAGACGTACGACTAACTCGCAATCTGCTCAGCGCACTATATCTTGAAGAACAACGTTATGTTCGTATTTCGGTAAAGCAGCGACATACGTACCTACATGTGCACTACGTAATAATTTACCGGTAACGCAGGGCTGTCCCGAGAGTTTATATTAATTAAGTGACGCCGAGACGCGGTCACGTGCGGCACAAAGTAGATTATTTGCGGACACCCCTGGAACTCTTCATTATCGTCGACTTTTCCTTATTGTTTCATACATTTTGAGAGAATAAGGAATGTACGAGCATGGCCTGCTTATTATAAGGTCATAAGCAGGCCATGCTCGTACTTTCCTTGCAGGGGGGATGGTCACCAATTCACGACCACTGTCAGAGGTGCATCATTGAGCAATAGGTATATCAATAGCCAATATTATATTTCTTGGTGTTTACCTACAATTAAAAAGCTGACGAATGATCCTGATTATAATATAATCCTATTCCCATTATGTTCCGGTTCGGTTATGTTCACGAAGAAACTAATAGCTAATGAAACTATTTTTTTTTAAGTTAGCATTGATCTATTTTACTTGGATTTAATTTTTAAATGTTTTTCTATTCTTAATTTTTGTGATTTGACATTGAATAATATTGTCTTCGATGTGAGTTATATGGTTAATTTTTAAATTGTAATTGTACGTAGGAGCTCGTGGCTAAGTAATAACAGCCGCACGGGTCGATCCATCAGGTTTAGCTACGCTTGCAAGGGTTGGTCCGTGGATGGGTGATCATCTTTACATACCGAGACTTCTCCGTGCCTCGGAAAGCACATTAAGCCCCAACGGCTGACATTCGTGGATCTTTGACAGTCGTTACGGGTCGTCAGAAGCCTGAAAGTCTGACAACCAGTCTTACCAAGGGGTATCGTATTACCCAGTAATTGGGTTGTGGAGTTCAGATAGGCAGTCGCTCCATTTAAAATACTGGTATTCAGTTGCATCCGGTTAGACTAGAAGCCGACCCCAACACAATTGGGAAAAGGCTAGGCAGATTGATTTTGTACATATATTTGTGAGTGTTTTTTTTAATTATGTTCAATTATTTCAAACACAATGTAAATTGTTAATGAATAAATTGAATTGAATGATATTTTTGCAAAGTTCTTCACAACTGAAAGTGACCCACCTCATTAGTAGTCCTCTCTCTAAACGTAAAGCCAACTTCAGACCTACTAAAACCCACATGGTCAACCCTTTGAAACACTATACATAGTTGCTCGTTTCTCGTACTGTGGCAGCCCTGTCCTAGGCATTCGGTCACTCACGGCTATTTATTACTCAGTCTGCATTTCCCAGCGTCTAGACTTTCTTAAAATGTTACCGCCGACACTTGCAATTTAAACACATCAAGGAGGCAAAACAAAAAATATGGCACTGTTAAATGGATAGTCGGAAAGCCGATGACAAGACCGCTTCAACTAAAATAATACAGATTTTTGTAAATCGTCTCAAAAAATCAACAGAAAAACCACCAAAATAATCTTAAATATTTTCCACCAAACATACAGAAAGAAAATTGCTATTAAAGAACAAAAAGGCAACAGCAACTTCATCATTTTCTTATAGACACTATAAATAAGGGTGCGACCACAAAGGTGGGTAGCACAAAGCGTATCGTTAGCAATACCACGTCCACGGCTACGGGACGGAAACGGCCCGGAAGCGGGAAATCATTCGCCGACCGGATCCGCCGAGACGCCGAGCCGAAACTACCCGCAACCCTCCACCATTCAATTAATCTCGACAAAAAGCGATAAATAAATTTTCGAGCGGTCTTTGTTTTTAAGAAAAATGCAGTCTTTGAGAATTGAGATAATTTTCGGGAGGCGCCCCAAGCGTTTGAGTCATTACCTTTAGTCTGAGGAAAATGATAGGAATATACTTTGAAGATAATAAATAGTGGTTCTAAGGACCGGCGTCGCATTTTAAATAACAAACGAAAGTGTTCAAACTTTGGAAGGAAATTAAAGAGCAGTGTGGGAGGTTTTTTTTATTTCCCTCCATGACAAAGTTTAACGCGTATCTATTCTTGCATTTTGTCAGACCTTTCAATACCAAAACCGCTCCTAGGTGAACGTTATCACTGAAATTCTTTTCAGGTTAGGTTTATATTATTACTAGCAGCGCCCCGCGGTTTCACACGCGTAAGTCTCGAACCCGTAAGAATATCGGGATGAAAAGTATCTTATGTGTTAATCCAGGTTAGAAACTATATGTGTGCCAAATTTCATCAAAATCTGTTGAGTAGTTTTTGCGTGAAAGAGTAACAAACATTCATTCATCCTCACAAACTTTCGCGTTTATAATATTAGTAGGATATGTGTGGAATTTTATGCATTTTGTACAGACGCCAGCACATCAAGCTACTACAATCTGACAAATTTCTTTAATAGATTTTCATCTTTATCGCTAATGCATTAGGTTCAAGGTTGATTGGGAAAATTTGACAGATTCGGGATTCGCTTGACCTGCTTGCGTCTGTACTTAGCGATAGCATTTTATTCTCTTCGTCTTCCTATATCTTCATTCTTTATTATGAGATAGACAAGTAAATACAGTCAGCTATACTAAAAAAAAAAACTTTAATTTGACCAGTCCACACTATTTATATACTCCGTGGTCCAGACATAGCCGGTACAGTGCAAAGCTATAAACACGCTGATGTGTCTTCTGGATGCGGTATAAAGGGTCTTCCTAGTGCAGGGCTCTGCCCATCGTCCGGCGGTGTCCGGAGTAGTTTGTGCGCTCGAGCTCCCTTCAGATTTAGATCTCGTCCGGCCGGACGCTGAGCCGAGTCACGGCAGCATTAATTTCTTCGCAAACACCACTACTACTTATATTTTTCACTCCGGCGTTCTAATAAGGAAATAGAATAATGCAAGTTGCAACGTGTCGTTTTGCATCCTCGTCAAATTTAACTATGTGGTACAATCAAACCGAACAACTTTTTCCATGGCACCAACATCGTAATCGCGAAAAAATTATCAGCCCTCCCATACATTTGTGTCGAAAAGGTATTGAAGTTTTCTATGGGACAGTTGAAAATTTTTTCGCGATTATGATGTTGGTCACATGGAGAAAATTGTGGTTTGATGTTCTGTATTACACCCTGAAATTTAACGAGGATGCAAAACGACACTGGGGTGGTTTAGGAAAAAAGAAAATTAAGAAAAACGAAAATTAAGAAAAAAAATCGGAATTGAAATTTTGACAGTACAACGAATGACGGGTCAGCTATAGTCATTGATCAAGTTCAATATAATAATAATAATATGTGTAGGTATATTATATAATATTGGTCAGGCAGGGGACATAGTTCTTCCATAGTTCAAGGTACCCAATCCACTATAGCCATCCAAACCCATAGCCCACTACTTTTTGTTTCCATGTTCTGCAATAGTCCTACACCAACCGGGGATTGTCCTTGGGTGCACTTGCATAGTGCATAATCGTCGGTTGGTGCCCTCATAATCTAAAAATGTCTAGTGTGAGTTAGCTTTGGCCCCTCGAACGCCTTCCAAAGGTCTGGGACCCCAGGGTCCCGAGATATGTCAAAGACAATATTTATATCCGTAACCAAAAAAAATATAATTTAATACAAGTGGATTACTTACTTACTAAAACTATCATTAAAAAAATAATATAAAATAATAAAGATAATATGTACACTTTTCCATATAAGTTATGGCCCCTTTTCGGGTACACGCTTCCTCCAATTTTCTCCAGCTTGGCTTTGACCATCCAGTCTTTGCCTATGCTTTTTAGGGTTGTGTCTGTCTGTCTGTCCGTCTGTCACAGCCAATTTGCTCCGAATCTAATGGACCGATTAAGTTGAACTTTGGTACACATATGAACTTCTGTGGCCCAAACATGGACAGGTAAAATAAATACATGAATTTTGATTATGGGGGTCACTTATGGGGGACCAATAAGAAAATTTAAAGAAACACTTTTGCAAATTATGTCGTGTGAAATATCAAATGAAAGGGCTTACTATGTGAGGGTCTCAAATATATTTTTTTTTATAATTTTAAAATAAACTGTTTTAAAGTTATTTAAGAAAATTTACCATTCCCCCCTTATCTCCGAAACTACAGAGCCTAAAATTTTGACCTGTAGATTACAGGAAAACCTATTAGAAGTCTGTGGTCTTAAAATAACATGGTAAATCTCTCAATATTGTGAGTACAAACTTACATTTTCAGTTTTGTATGAACAACAACATTGTTGTTATTGGGAGAACATGTTTTTCAACTGCAATGTTAAGTTTGTTCTTGGGATAAATTCATCCCAACTACGGAACCCTTCAATGTGCGTGATCCGACACGCACTTGGCCGATTCTTTTGATTTCATCCACCCAGATAACTCAACAACCTTACTGAAGTTACAAAATTGAAGCAATGCTGAGAAAGTGTTCATTTTCCTGAAACTTGAACCACCTAAGTAGGTACACATAGTAGTGGTTCCCGGTTCGGAAGTGAACATTTTTCATCATTTACTCAGCAATAAGCGGTTCAGTTTTTACCTCGTCTGCCGCGAACGAACAATATATTTCTGTTAATAGTTTATTACACTCGACTTAGTGCCACGTAATAGTTTTTAGATGAAATTAAACTTTGTGATGGTCTATTATCAACGTGATTTTCATTTAGCTTTCTGAAAATGATGCTGTTTTCAGTCTACTTAGCACCAAACGTTCTACCTTGATGGTTGCATTTTTAGCGTAATACCCTTTGATTTTGTGATGATAGTGTCGCGCTGCAAAAGAACTAAAACAAACAGGCCAACTTTGTTAAGCTGGTGTGCGTGACAGCTGACGACTTACACTGACGCCAGTCATTGTATTTGCATTTTGCTTTTAAAGTGTGCGTGCAAATTGCGGCGAACAGTTAGACGCTATTTTTTTCGACGAGTTTACAGTTTCGACTGTCAATCTAGACATTTTTTATATCTTTGGTAACATAATCGGCGCTACGAGAAGTTACCATTGTTTAGCCCTCTGCATATATGATGATTTTCCAAAACAACGTCACTTGCATTTATTTTGCTCTCTTTTTAACCGAGTTCGAAAAAAGGAGGAGGAGGAGGAGGAATTCGAAACGTATGGTTTGTTGTTATTTATTTACTGCATGATAGCTGCCAGTATACATGTAATTTTCTTTAAAAAGCAAGACCATCATTAACGAATTTATCGCTTAACACCCAGCTCATACGTCTATAGGCACATCCGAATGTCCTAACACCCATGATAGATCATCTGAAAGTTCCCTGCACTTAACAAAACGAAAATAACTCTCTAAATGCAATCTCAAAATAATACGACACGAATGTTATTTACGACAATCTTACACATCGGGCGAGAAAAAATAACAACACACGACATCGCCCCGTCATACATTGTGCATTCAATTGGCCGCAAAGTACGTAAAGTCTTTCTATCATTTAGCAAGGAACTTAATTATAACCCAGTTTATCTGAGCATCAGAGGCAACTTGCCAGGAGTTTCGTGCATTCTGCTGCGGGGTCGGCGACCTGGGAATTGTGAATTAAATTCTCGCCAGATATTTTGGTTTGCGAATTATCTAAAGTTGGGTCAATGCTCACATATAATAGCGAGTACTGTACGCTTTGTGTGTGCTAAGTGAGTTTGTGATTCAATAGGACCGACTTACTGTAATAGATCTTTTACTTATTGCTATTGCGATGGTATGATTGGGTTGTTGTTAGTAGCTAACCTAGCTGAGAAAATTGACACACCAGAGTTTGATTTCTGATCCAGACAATAAAATTAAATTAGTAGGTACTAACCTTTCCTGCTTTACCTGGGGACCCAGTTATCTACTGAAACTGGGACTGACCCAGTTCAACGAAAAACAACTCTACTAAGAATTATTAACACATTCATAAGATGATCGCGGTTGAAATTGGGTGTTGGAAGTTTGGAACATGTGTAAAGAAAAACGAAATCATGTCACCTCAAATACATTGAATTGCACTATTAATAGTTTCCTTTTTTACAATGTTTTGGTCGTTGACAAATAACAATCACCATGCCAAGACTGATGAAAAAAGATTGCATGCAGCAGACTTGAGAATGTTGAGATGGATGTGTGGAGTGACGAAAATGGATAAAGTAAGAAATTAGTAAGGGGAAGTTTGAAAGTGGCGCCAGTGACAGAAAAGTTGAAAGGAAATCGTTTGGCGTGGTATGGACATGGGATGAGGAGGGAGGAAACGCAGTGACTAAAAGAGTGATGAATATAAATGTTGATGGATGGAAAGGCCAAAGAAAAGATGGATGGATTGTGTGAGGAATGATATGAAAGAGAAGGGAGTGAATGATAGCGTGACGGTTGACAGGGGAGAATGGAAGAGGAAAACGTGTTGCGTCGACCTCAAGTAACATGGGATAAGGGCAGGAATATGATGATGATGTGTGTTTTGCCAATAGTGATGAAAAATGCAATGTCGAGTGCTGGTCAGCACATACCTAGTACCTACCATTTTTATTTGTGGATGGATGCTACGAGATTTTTCTTTGACATGACTCGAGCATATATCTCAAAACACAACAAAATCTAGCTTCACTATAGAGCTGACGCTGTAGTGCTGTTCTGACAGCTCTGAATACACCATCAGCGCCAATGCGTAACATGCCAATGTTGACTGCACTCTTCAAACCTCTACCTAAACTAGCCATTAGCTCTTTGGCGGCATAAATAGCTCCTATGGTGGGTGGAGATTAGTGGGGATAATGATACTCCCCAAACGACCTTTTTCATGAC
The DNA here is from genome assembly GCA_946251885.1 of Cosmia pyralina. NCBI lineage: Eukaryota > Metazoa > Arthropoda > Insecta > Lepidoptera > Noctuidae > Cosmia > Cosmia pyralina. The sequence continues at coordinate 25,258,352 of OX276346.1, forward strand.
AAGCTGTACCTACCTACAACTAGAGTTCTCTTAAACATATTGTTTTGTCATGCAAATAAACACGATTTCGATGAAACACATTGTGATCCCCAAAATTCATACACATTGCCTAACCGTATCTTCCCGTTCCTCTAATGAATTCTCAAAACATCGTTAGTTAATATTAGCAGCACCTAAATGAATGAAGTACGTAGTAATCGCATGGTTTACGAGATAATGCTCATTAATGGGGACAAACAAACAAACGTTTCTAACTTTGTGGAAGATAACGACATGCCCGACGCTGTATGCCTATTTAATGAATGCCTAATTCATTGGGCATTTGTTGTTGTTTTGGAATTTATTGTGGTATTCAGTTAAGAAACAGAAATAGCTTTCTTGAGGACTTCGTAGAAGAGTATTAACGATAGTGAATGGACTGCAGATACTACATGGTAAAATACCGTTGCCATTGCGGACGATTCTCTGCCGCATGGTTGCCGTAGCACTTCCCATTCAAAGGATGCCATAAAGAAGACTATGGGATTATTTTAGAAAGCTGAGGACATAATTAACAGCAATAATATCACCACGCCGAGTCCCAATTCAATTTTCCCAAAAAATTAGGCAAATCCAAGAAACCTTCACAAATCAGTAAAATTAACAAAAGGGGTAAATGGCAGAAACAAGCGCATCTGCACCAATTATCTTCAGCAATTAACGAAAATATTCTCATCGACCCAAAAATCCATAGAGCGCCAGATCCCTGCACCTTACGAAACAAAGCTTAGGTTTATTTCCGTATAGTCTTATTATATGCGACAAAATGTGTGTCCCATTAACGGGGCATTCCAGCGATTCCAGTGTTGTGTGAAGCGTAGAGAGATGTGGACGTGCGCGGGAGTCCTCACGCTTGTAGCGTGCGCGTGCGCAATAACGCGCGACCAGTTCTACCCGCACGGGCTGGGGTACGACCAGACCCTACCCCGCGGGAGCGAAGTACCCTCCCCTGAAATATCGCTGAAAGTACCCATCAAGTTCTACGGGGAGTCTTACGATACCATTTTCGTGAGTAGTTTCATGATCTATCTTTTGGCGTAGCGTGGTTCACTGATTGTCCAGATGTCTCTATAAGCTTTGTTTTTACGACGCTGATGTTAAAGTTCTGTGTTTTAGTAAAATTATAGTTTGGACAAGTGTGGCGTTTATTTTAATTTTTTCGTTATGATTCGCGACATTTATGCGAACGTATCTTGTCGGTTCAGACAATAACTGTGAAGAGAATTTGTCTTATATCTTCTCTATTACGTATTTCTTCACTTTGCATGCGTTCCCGACCTAATTCCATATAACTAGGGAACGGTTGACTAGTTTCTCCATTCATTAAAAGGGATTATCTACTCGTACCTATGGCTTCTTTCCGCTTCGTCTACTGCTCGACTGCTCGTAACAAATAGTGTCAGCGTCTTTTGAAGGAAAGAACTTAGCTCCCTCACAAATAAATATGACTACTTATCATAAAGCATTTTACTACAGCATTAATATGTATTAGTTTATTATTATTATTTTAAGATAATTTTGTGTATTTTATCTATGGGCTTAGTTGCCTGATAATAAAATATTTCTTAGTAAAAGTCTGTATATTTTGTGCCCGTAAGTTGTAGAACTTAAAAATGTCAGGCAAAATAGGTGTGTTCTAAACATCATCCTCTGCCAAATATCTTGGGTAGGCGTATTAGGTAAGTAATAATTTGATGTGGCCAGTACCAGCAACTTTTGAGTGTGCAGCGGGCCCTTGTAAACTCGAATAGTATCAAAAATACTCTAAATTCAAAACATGCAAGAATATGAAGATTCATATCATACTGTTAGCTATCCCCCGTCTTGTCTGGGTCCTAATTACAAGTTGTAGTCAATTGGCATAGCTCACGCGATGTTAATGGACTTATGCGATGCTACTTGCAACTCTAATCTTGTAAAGGACGAATGCGTTAAAGTTTTTGATGGACGTATGATGCAACGGGTGATACCTAAAGATAAATTAGAATAGTGACTTGGGTTGGGTGGGAAAGAGATATATTTTGTATTTTTTTGTTTTTTATTAAGTAACGGTCGCTCGGATAAGGATAATCATTGGCAATTAATGTAGGTACCTACCTAGTTGATCAGATGTGTAAAAATACGTTAACACGTCAAAAAAACATTATATTTTAAACTCGATAAGGTCGGGTGTCGGGAAGCTGGACCTAAACCAACCTAGAGGCGACGTTGTTAAAAAATGCCCACCCATAGATAAATATCACCCATCTCTCCACAATTCCATTGCCTACTCTAGGATACCCGGTACGGATGGAAATCCTTCCATATCCTAAGGGCACGTCTTCCCTACCATTATCGCGCCGCCCTTCTCTTTGACCTACTCCTTGTTATGCAATGGCCTCTGTAGCCCCATGAAACATGAAGCTCCAGGGGCTAGTGTGAATCTTTGGGTTCATTCGATTAATCGAGTCTGGTCAAACCACGCTGGGATCGGTGCATTTCATTCATTCATAAAACTAGATGAGGTCAGTGTTTCCTATCCGACTACCCTGAGAAGAAACATGGAAACAAGCAACGTAGGTACTTATTCCTGCTGATGGAACAATAGTTCTGACAGTCTCTTTCTACCTTGGCCCATCACTTGTGATGATACATCCAACTACGTTACTCTGTTGAAAAATAGGTACGTAAATAAATCTATAAGATGTAAATAAATCTTCATATTTTATAGAGGTTTTCAGAAAATTGGTTAATAGTTTCTATATGTGCAGGTCTATAACATTTTTTTTTTATATTCCTTAATTATTTATTAGATGTCATGATGGCCCAGTAGTTAAGGCCTGCATGAGGTTGTTGTTTCAAATCCAGGCAAGCACCTACCAGTGTGACTTTTTCAATTCATACGTACTTTCTGAGTTTATCTTAGGCATTACTGACATCGGTGAATGAAAGCATCGTGAGGAAACCTGGACTTATAGTAAAATAAGTTCGAAATCGCCAACCCGTCTTCAGCAAGTGTGGTGATCAATGCTCGTGCCTTCTCTGTATGAGAAGAGGCCTTTGCCCTGCAGTGGGACAGTAGAAGGCTGGTGCTTTTACATTATAAATAATAAATAAAATTTTTATTTCAGTTAACTTTACAAACTTCTACAATATATAATCTTGCATAGTCTCCTTTTAAGTATTATAAGTCCCTGTACTAGGAGAACCCGCTCTTCTAAAACTAGAAACAATAATAATGTAGGAGTGTACATACAAAAGAAATTTAACTTAAATCTAGGAGGGTATGTGTGTGTGGGTGTGTGTGTGTGGGGGGGGGTGTGTGAGTGTGTAAGGGTTATATATTACTAATTATTTAATGCCTAACTCACAGTGATCTTCATCTCAAATATTACAATAGATACGAACATCATTAATGATAGTTGCCGGTAGTACGTACGGTATTACATTATCTGTGCCGGTAGGTACTGATACCGGTACTAGAAGCACCAAAACTTCAAACTAAGTAATTCGAAGTGGCACAACGACCTCAAGCAATGAAACCTATAACAATGACAATGACTGCCTATAAAGTAATATTGAGTCACAATTACATTTATTGTACTTACGTATTGAATTAATAGCAACAGTTCAAAATGTCACATTTGATTATGCACATATTTGATTTTATTTGTGTAATTTAGTGCGGGTTACTGAAAATGGACGAGAAATTCTGAATGAATCAAATATCTAAGTTGAATGTGCCGTCCCTACAACCGCGCCGGCGCCGGTACGAGAAAACTACATACTTAGTTGCCACTTGCCAGGATCTGAATTCTGACTACAGTTCTCTTCGAAAGGGCTTTTGTATCTATTTACAGTCCTCTAATAGATTTTTTTCTAGAGAGGGCTTATTATGGCTATGTAAAACAGCCGCACGGGTCGATCAATCGAAGCTGAGATTGGCGCAGTTGGTCCCTGGATGGGTGACCATCTTTACATACAACAAGATCCCTCCGTGAGTGCCTCGGAAAGCACGTTACGCCGTTGGTCCCGGCTGTCATTCGTGAATCTTTGTCAGTCGTTACGGGTCGTCAGAAGTCCGAAAGTCTGGCAAGCAGACTTACCAAGGGGTATCGTATTACCCAGAAACTGGGTTTTAGAGGTCATGTAGGCAGTCACTCCATGTAAAATACTGATATCCAGCTGCATCCGGTAAAACTGGATGTCGACCCCAACGTAGTTGGGAAAAGGCAGATTTAATAGATTTTTCTACAATATTTTCTACAACTCATGCTTCTGCCTGCAACAAAACGCTTGGGAGCTGAGAGCGATATCAACTACTTTTCTGGTAGACATCGAAAGGTCAGCCTTTCATTCACAGTCTTACTGCCAAAATAAAATTGCAATAAAAATTCAGCAAGATATGGTCATTCGATAGTGAATTGCGTTTGCGCATTTGTGCATCAGCGAGGGACGAGTCGAGCGGACGGAAGCGCCCGTGGGCGGGAATCGATAGCGACACGGTCACTGAACGCAGCTTTTATTTTTTTTAAATCCCTGAACCCATATCTAATCTGTGGCGAGAAACTTTGAAAACAGCTTCAGGAGTCTTGATTATTCGGGTAACTTAGTTTTTCGATAATAGCACAGAAATTAATTTTAAATTCTCCCTTTATCATATAACTACCGACTCGCTCCTGCTTCGCGCGGTTTTTAAGATCTTTAATATTAATGCACATAAACCTTCCCGAATAGGTACCCCTCCGTGAGTGATTTTATCGCGCGGGAAAATATCACGGCGGGATTTTATCGCGCACTGGATTTTCAACTCTCGTTATTGAGCCGAGCGTTGAGAATCCAACTTAACAATAACAGAGTGCATTCTAGCGCGTCGAAAAAACACTGTTGGATTTTTAACTCTCGGCGCTAAGCAGAGCGATGAAAATCCAGTGCGCGAAAAAAAATAACCGCGATATCTTTACGTCCGTGCGAACGTCGACTTAATGATGTTGAAAACCGAATCAAAATCCGTTGTAGTTTCCGTTGAAGACGAACGTGGTCACACACACAGACACGAAAGCGACTTATATAATTTATTTTTCAATACACTTCCTCGAAAACTGGTTCATATCGCACTACGATTAGGTTCACAATGAAATATATTTCAAACGCTTGCGATTTTTCATTTTTCTAGACGTGTGCGGGAATAAAAATTGCCACAGATAACTTATACCTATACTTAGTCCAAATTGGTTCAATGCCTCTATTCACACCGTCTCTATTCGGAGGTGAATGTTTTTTTTTAATCTCGGCAAAGAGGTATGCGTCTTTACGGCGTTAGTATTTTTTGAATATTTAAATAATGTTTATAAATAGAATATCATCAAAAACCATGATTATTACAATAAACGTTTATGAACAAATTAACATTTATTTGTGTTCCAAACTCAAAAATATTTGAATTTTCTATTTTTCATATTAGGCTGTTTATCGCGGGCTTTATACCTTTGCTTCTCCTTCAACCTGGCGAAAGCAAAGCGCGGAAAAAAATGGAAATTTAAATAATAGTTTCCTAATAATTCATGACAAAAATATTTTTCGTTATTTTATTTCTTCAAAAGTGTATTGAAAAACGTCGTTAGATAAACGTGGACATTTGTTATTGCAGTTCTCGGCTCAAAAACAACCTCGCCTACGGCTCGGGTGTTAATTCCGCCTCGAATGCAATAACAAACATTCTCCACTAGTATCAAAATGTACTATTATAATAGGTACTATGTATAGATTAATAATGACTTTATTAGGTCCTGCAACCACTTTTCCACGCCTCCCGTACATTCTACCTGTGAATCATAATTGAATTACAATATGCTCGCCTTTATCACTATTGTTTAATTTTATTCAGAACTTAAGCAGATACTAATTACTAAAAAATATTATAAAATTAAATTAAGCTTACTTACTTGTCATTTCGTTAGAATTTTAAGAATCAACACTTTATCGTAGCGAGTTGCAAGAGTCGAGACCTTTTCGTAGAATTTACCTAAATATGTACGTGATACCATATTATCACCCACCGGGTCACAGCCGTGTTTATATTATATGCCTAATCGTATTAGATAAACGTCAACTATGTATAACAATGATGAAAAGATGTACAGTTACAGAAAAATGTCGTATTATAAAAGAGTTCACCAACGTAACCTTTCTATTCGCAGGTAAATAACTATGGAGTGCTGACCTTCAGATCAGACATCCCATCGTTCCTGAACATTGAGTTTCCGCTGCCGTACCCGTCGATCGCGGCATTCTACACGAACATCGACACGACAAACGCGGGCGCAGTCTACTTCAGGGAGACCAACGAACCACACGTTCTCTCCAAAGCAGAAGAAAGCGTGCAGAACAACTTCCGCGACTACTACGAATTCAAACCGACCAGCGTGTTCATCGCCACGTGGGAAGACGTCACTTACACATCTAACGGACGACCAGACGAGCGAAGGAACCGTTTCCAAACAGCCATTATCAACAATGGCACGGAAAGTTTTGTCGAGTTCCTGTACCCCGAGAGAGATATCCAGTGGGTCCAGAAAGACACGCAAGTATTGAGTTTGCCTGACGCAAAGGCTCAAGCTGGCTTTGTGTCCGAAGATGGACGCGTTTATACCCTCCGCGGATCCGGTAGCCATCAGATCAGGAATATCGTTTCGTACGTGCTAATTTATCTAAAAATAAATATTATTGCTCTAAAATAATATTTGGCTAACTGATGTTTGTATTTAATTCCAGATGGTCAAATGTACACGAGCCTGGACGGTATGTTTTCCGCATCGGAGATGTACCCCTTGAAAGTAACGTTGTTGTCCCCGACGAGTACAACCAAAATGAAGTGCAAAACGAGGAAGAGTCCAAAACATGCACACAGAGTGGACCCAGCGTGTGCCACATACAAGCGAGGTGCGTCGACTACCAAGCTGGAATTTGCTGTCAGTGTAATGAAGGCTTCTACGGAAATGGGAAATCGTGTATCAAAGATGATGTTCCACTTCGAGTTCACGGTAAAATAAACGGTGTTATAAACAACGTCAATCTGAATGATGTAGATATACAGTCTTATGTGGTGGTAGCTGACGGCCGCGCATACACAGCGCTGTCCCTCGTGCCGAGCGGGATCGGAAGCAGTTTGCAGTTACTACATGTGCTGGGGGGTGTCGTCGGTTGGATCTTTGCCAAACCATCAGGATCCGCCAAAAACGGTTACCAACTCACAAGCTCTTTGTTTAACCACACCGCAGATATATGGTTCCCAGCTACTGGTGATAGAGTTACAGTCAATCAAGAATATCTCGGGCATGATGTTTTTGACCAAATCACTTTAGAGACAGACGTCAGGGGTTCGTTGCCAGTAATACTTGCCGGAACAAAACTAGAGATTAGTGACTATGATGAACAATACTCCCTCGTAGAACCAGGCCTCATTCGCTCCGAATCTACCAGAACCTTCACAAACAAGATAACAGGTGAGAAATACGAGCAACGTGTTTCACAAACCTTCTCATTCAACTCTTGTCGTTTCGCTCCTCCGTCAGTCGAAGATAACACGCCATCAACATTGAAAATAAATAAAAATTATTTAGGATATGAAGTTAGGGAAAACATAGTAAGATATGGAATGAGCAACAAGATATTCCCCCTGGGTGAAGAGGATCCTTGTATTATAGGGCGTAATTCTTGCGGCCCTCACAGCTCTTGTGTCGTTCAAGGAAGTTCCTTTGCTTGTGTCTGTGCAACTGGTTTCACAGATACTTACCAAGACAATGCTCTCGCCTGTGTGGATATAGACGAGTGTGCATCAGGAACACATAACTGTGATAGCAACGCGGACTGTAACAACCATGACGGTGGCTTCCAATGTCGGTGTCGTCAAGGATTTATCGGAAATGGCATAAATTGCAAACCTCTCTCTACTTGCCGAGACAAAAAATGTGACGTCAATGCTCGATGTATAGATAACCCCGATGGAGAGGCCATTTGCGCATGCAATGCTGGGTACAATGGAGACGGACAGTACTGTTTCCCGAATTACGAGACAGCATGTGTTAGCTGCTCGCCGTATGCTGCTTGTGCTTTCACTGGCAATAGTTACGAATGTATATGCAATGCAGGTTACGCCGGTGACGGACGTTATTGCATCGAAAACGTTCGTAGGGATGGAACAACACGTGCATCACAAACTGTTGAAGTTGAAAGTAATGAGGCTGAATACAACGAGACTTTCGTCTTACCTAACTGCGATTCACACAGCTGCTCATGCCCGCCAGGATACTCTGACTACAGGGATTTATCCAACAACCAGCTGTGTCGTCTCGGATACGATGCTGCACCATCTGCACCATCAGAGAACAACTACCAGCAACCTACCGATTCTTACTATCAGCCGCCTACGGAGCCATATTATCAAACGGCTACTGAACCTCGCTATCCAACGTCAACAGAGGCAGCGTATCAGCCTCCTACAGATTCTGGCGATAGCTCTCCAAGCCCTTGGGACCCTAGCTACCAAAGACCGTCAGAAGGTGACTACAAACCACCAACCGAAAATAGTTACGCACCACCTTCAGAAAACAGCTACCCAGATCCTTCGGAGAACAAATACCCGCCGTCTACAGATACCAGTCATTACCAACTACCGGACCACAACTATCAACAAACTTTAGACAATAACTACCCTTCACCTACACCGAATCAATATCAACCTCCAACGTACAGTTTTACAGCGCCTTCACAAAATAACAATCAACAACCTACAGAAAACAATTACGACTCGTCTCCTCAAACCAATTACCAGCAGTCGCCAGATCCTCACTACCAGCAACCCAATTACCCACCAACGGACCAGGACAACAGCGACCCACTAAGTAAGATGACTTAATATTTATCTCTGCAACATACCCATCCTCAAATAAACTTCGTTAATTGAAATAACACGAATTATTATTGTTTTTTCAGTTAAATGTGAGGAAGACGCTGACTGTCCGCCGAACGCAGTCTGCTCCTACTTATCCGCCGACGCTTCTGGCGATTGGGAAGGAAAGCACTGCGTGTGCCCAGAAGGCTACGAAGGCGATGCGTTCGAATGCATCGAGAAAACCGGACCTAACTGCGCGTGCGGTCCTAACGCACACTGCATCAACACCCGCACAGACGAATTCATATGCGTGTGTAGCCTCGGATATCACGGCGATGGCTACTCCTGCCGACCAAACTTCAGTTGCAAGAACAACTCTGACTGTGAATACAATGCCGAATGTCGCCCAGACGCAAAGAGCAACGAGTTCATCTGCCAGTGCGTCAAAGGATACATCAAAGATCAGAACGACGCATGCATCCCTGACGCACAACTCTGTAACGGAGCCTGGTGTGCTGAACACTCCTCCTGTCTCTATGACCCCGATATAAATCTGAACTATTGTCACTGTGACGACGGATACAGTGGCGATGCTATTTCGCAGTGTGTGCCCGAGGGACGCACGTGTGACGTTGCCAACGACTGCAACGACAATGCGGTGTGCACGCCTGTCGACAATACGTATCAGTGCGTCTGTAGAGATGGATACAATGGTGACGGGTACAGTTGCATCCCTGAAGAAACGTGCAGGAACGTGCCCAACATGTGCGACTTGCATGCGTCTTGCTTGAAGAGGTACGATGTGTACATCTGCGAGTGTAATGCAGGCTACAACGGAAACGGAAGCCACTGTAACTTGAATCCCAGAAAGGCTGGAAACTTCTTGGTTGCGAGTGACGGCGCCTCCGTGTACAGAGTACCTTTCCAAGTCACACCGAGAGATTTCGCGACGCCGTTAAACAGCGGAATATCTCAGATCGCAGTTGGAGTCGACGTCGACTGCGAAGTAGGCAGGATATATTGGGGCGACGTTGTTAGTTACGCCATCAGAACTGCTGCGTATGACGGTAGCGACCCCGGCCTGTTCTTATCAGAAGGTGAGTTATGGATTGATATCGGAGATTAACTGAGACTTACTATGTTATACTTTCCAGTAGAATTCACAGCCAATTGACTTACAAAATTAAGATATAAATTCAATGTTATTTTACTCATTTCAGGCGTCAAGTCACCCGAAGGCATAGCAGTGGACTGGTCATCCAGAAACATATTCTGGACTGACTCTAGGAAATTGACTATTGAAGTGGCAAACTTGGACACGAAAGCGCGGAAAGTACTGTTCGCAGTAGACAGGATATCCAACCCCAGGGGCATCGCCGTACATCCGCGAAGAGGGTAAATATAAAGAAAAATCCACTTTCACACTAATGTTATAAAGGCGAAAGTTTATGAGTTTGTATGTTTGTTACTTCTTCACGCTTTTGAGCGTTTGAGCCATTTGCGGCTGGACCAATTTGGATGAAATTTGGTATGTAGATAGCTTATACCCTGGACTAACATGAACGATGTAACCAATATTTTGTAAAATATTATGATTTAAAACAGTGTCCGTGGAGTTTCTTGCCCGTTCTTCTCCATAGGGATCTACTACGCTTTGGAATGGGCAACTAGCTTCATCTTTCTGACTGACCGACCCATTGACAATTCAAAACTGCCTGTAATTGGTTTATTTGTAATAAATGCTTTGAGTTTGAGTTTGAGTAACACATAGGCTACTTTTTATCCCGGTTTACGCGGGTGAAACTGCGGGGCGCAGCTAGTAAACTATTAACCGGCTTTTATATTGGTCATAGAATCTTTTACCTTTGTAAAGTCACACAACAAAATCTTGCTTTTCGAGGAGCAATCCAAATTTATAAAATAAGAATTTAACTTTAGTATTTACAAGCTAACATCTAATTCACAGAAAAATCTTCTGGTCTGACTGGAAACGGACAAATCCAAAAATTGAATGGGCGAGCATGGACGGGTCTCAACGAGGTATCTTCCTGGACAACACTGACGTGGTTCTACCCAACTCTTTGGCCATCGACTGGGAGCGAGACCGCCTGTGCTACGCCGACGCTGGCCTGGCCAGCATCAAGTGCGTCACCATAGAAACCCAAGAGAAGGAAACCATTGCCACCAACTGTTCGTATCCATTCGGGCTTGCGATCCACGGCAATAAATTCTACTGGACCGACTGGAAAACGTAAGTGAAGACTCCTAAATGATTAAAAATTACATTGCATTGCATTTAACTCTGCAGCTCGATATACTTATAGTAAACAGAACATGACGCCATTATGTCATAAAATGATGCTTTAGATCGAATCCAATTTTTAACAGACTTCAAAAAAGGAGGTTCTGTATTCGACCCGTATGTATGTATGTGCCTATGTAAGTATGTATGTATGTATGTTTGTTTGTCCGCGATTGTCTCAAAAACTAATGAACCAATTTTGATGATTCTTTCACTAACGTAATCTACATACTTTCAGGAAGGTTTTAGTATATACTACATTATGTAATTATTCTTATGTATATGCATAGATGTGCTGTATCTCCGGCATTTCTAAGCCGATTTTTGATGATTCTCCTTTTCGTTCGTCTTGGGCTTACTTATGTAATTGTATATTCAACTAAAAATGGAAAAATAAATTTACTTTAAAAAAAGTAAAAACCGACTTCAAAAACCAAAAACGTATAAAATAACTTTCATAAAAAAACTTAACAGCTTCTGAAGTCGGTGTCTTCAAATCTTTAATGCACCTTAGCTTGGCACCGACTTCAGAAGCCGTTAAGTTTTTTTATTAAAGTTATTTTAATCATTTTTGGTTTTTGAAGTCAGTTTTTACTTTTTTTAAGTAAATTAATTTTGGTGACTGAATTCTGGTGGAAAAGGAATCGTCGATACGATGAAGAGGAAGATTGTTTTGGTGGCAATCATTCCATCATCTGTTTCTGCTATATCCACTCACATTCCCACATTCTCAATAACATTAACTTTCAGATTAAAAATCGAGTCTATCGACGTGGAAACGCAAGTCCGTGGCCAGGTCCCGATCGCTACAGCATCTAGAAGATTGTATGGAGTCGCAGTAGCCCCGGACACATGTCCACAAGCACAAAACGTGTGTTCGTACAGGAACGGAGGCTGCGGCCCCGACCAGCTGTGTTTGCCCGACGGCAACAATGGCAGAACGTGCGCAGACGCAGACCGGACTCTTAGCAGGCGCTAAGGCGAAAGCGCCAGGATAGCCCGCGAATTTTTTTTTTTCAATTTTTAGATCAGTGTCAGATTTTATGTTGATCAAAATATGATTCATGACCGTAACAAAAATTGATTTATGATATTTATGACACGAGAGTAGTATAGATGATTCTGATGATAAGAATTCTGTAAACACATTTGTGACGGTCGGTTTGTCGTATCAACCTGGCCCTGCTAGTATCAAAAAACGTAAGAAACTTAATTAAAATTTCGCGGGCCTACCTTAGCGTGTTGACCCTTAATGACGTCACTTAGGTTAGCGACATCAAACGACGTGCAACTTCGAACGAAAGACTTATGCTTGTGGCCCTACTCGTCTCTGCAGCTTCGTTCAAACGAACTATCCATAAATATTGCACCATGTGCACTAAACTTTAATTCAGAATCATAGATAATTACCAAGTTTTGAAATCACAAACTCAATGTCATACAAGACAAAGTGCAAATTCCATTGCACTTAGGTAGGTCTACTACTACTTGGTCACCCAAAAAAAAAAAAAAGGTACCTAGGCACAAAGATAGTTGAGTTAGTGGATAATTATGTCGCCAACTAGTTCAGTTATACTAGCCTTTTAACTAAACGGCGCCGTCCTACTAACGGCCGGAATGATATTCAATAAAGGTTAGTTTGGAACTGAGACCAACCACGCGCGAGCCGAGTTGGTCGCAGTAACTAAAAAGAAAAAAATAATAACGTTTATTTGGACATAGTTCGTGAAACACAAAATGCAAACCAGCCAACATCCTGCCAACTAACTAAACCAGGGCACCCAGACCAAATGTGACAGGTTATGTTAGAACTGTGACCAACCGCGTGCCAGCCGAGCGAACGAAGCGAGCGGTGCCACGGTAGCGGCCGACGCGCACTACTTCCAAAGGCTAGGCTGTAACTAAAAGCTAGTTGGCTGCGACAGATATATAAGATTCTGAATTAAAGTTTATTTTTCAAAGCGTTTGTGTGAAACAGCGCGTCTAGATATTAATGTCGTTGAGTTAGGTTTAAAAAGGTTTTGAATGTGGCCGAAATAAAGGTTTGAAGGAATTTAGCCATCTCTTACGGAGTTGGACTATGGCCTGAGTTTGTGCAATATTTTGTTTTAAAATATTATTTACAGAACATCTTAGACTACAGAAAAAGGATAGTGGGCCGATCAATTTATGAATTACGAAAAATTATTGCATTTTATCAGCCAGCCTTTCAAAACCTATTTCACTACGAAATTATGAAACACGAAATACTATTTTTAATCTTAGTCGAACACAACTTTATCGTATTATTACAAAGCGTGTCAAAGAAATTGATAAACCATGTTTGATAATTTCGAAGTAAACTGTTTATCTATAGGCACTAGTTTAATGTTACAAAGTATACTAACCACTTCTAACCAGATTGTGTAACCGCTAAACATACCTCCCGCCTAATTTTAATCAGGACTAATTAATAAATAACTAGTTAGTCTATTATATAGTATTTTGTAAATTTTTCCGTTTATTTCCATGCCGTAGTCCCTGAGGAATTTTTGTGCCCGTGGTCCCCCCAAGAAATACAATGCTGCCGAATTAAAATGGTAGTCTCGAAAATATGATTCGAGACAGTAAAAAATATGTAGATTTGCCGTCGTCTGGTCTGATTTCCGAAATAAGACCAAACCACGGCAAATCTAACTTGGAGATCAACGCCACGTTGATGATTTTTATTGTTATAATTATATAAATACATAATTGTTATTGTCGCGAGTCATACTTTCGTTACTACCATTTTGATTCGGCAACATTATTGTACCTATTATTCTCGGAGGGACCACGGACACAAAAATTCCCCGTGGTCACTTCCAGGGACTACGGGTAATAAACGGATTTTTCTGCTTGAAATTTTGCAACTCAAGTACATACCTACTATTTTTATCACAGATTTAAATAACAAATACTTATAGAAAATAATTTGTACCCAAAGATGTTATGATGTCCCTGCTATAACCAAAATATTAGAATAAAATAATAAATACTCTTAATAAGATCTTTAATGTACTTCAATCAATGTAATTTATTAATGCCAAATCAATAAAGTTATTTATTTATACAAATATTTTTGACTGGTTTATTCCCACGATATTAGCATAACATAATATTAAAAATAATTATTGGAATCTAAAATCATTCATAAGAGAGAATAATAGTTATATAAAATATACTCACTAAAAAGTTAACCTATAATTTATCTTAGAAAATATAATTATCCTTTGATTTTCATGGCTAGTTATAGTTTTGTGTTTAACGGAAGTATAACTAAGGCATTGAATGAAATTCAGATAAAAAATCTTCTTCAACTGAATTTCAAAGCAATTGCGCAATCCAATAAGCATAATACCTAAGCAAGTTTATACTGTCTGTTGTCATCTACAAGTCCCTATCGTTAATAGATACATCATTAGTTTTTACAAATACCTATTTGTGACTATCACTAACATTTGAAAAACCTATTTAAGGCGAAATGGGTCCCAAAGAATATCTTCTTTGACGCATTTCAACTGCACGCAAAAATCAATTTTTGTCTTCAAAAATTACAAATTTTCCTTATTCTTTTTCAAGATTATAATTATTTTGAAGATTTTCTTTAGTAAATTATGAGGGCCAAAATACAATTGCCACAATTTGTCATGATACAAAAAAAAAATTGCTGTTTCCTCAAAATTAGCGTTATTTATAAGAAAACATTGTTTTATTCTATTGTGATTAAAGCAATTTCAATAAAATTTCATCCACACAATCGCCATTAAATACATAAGGGAATTATGGGTTAATTTAATGTAACAGAGCATATAAAAAAAAACTATATGCTCCGTTTGGCTATACCAATGCTTCAAACCCCGTTACGATACCATTTCGCCTTAAAGAGACTTTTTGGTAAGAATAACACACAAGACATTAAAGCCAACTGTCGATAATAAAAACACACTAAAGCTAGGGTTTTCTAAGACTGCGGTGGCCGCCACATAGCGTCCGCTATTTACCCTCGAATGACGTCACAGAAACGTTATTCATGAAAGTAAGTTGGTGTCTTTTCCTAGATAGCGTTTTTTGACATCGTAAAGTCAAACTCCGGTGCCATCATTTTTATGACGGCCGTTATGTGGCTGCAACCGCTGTTCTACGGAATCGTAGTTTTAGTATACACAATCATAACTAAACATGAAAATCATGAAAAAGCTACAAGATTACTACCCCCACAGCTCCTCAGTGCGACCGAACTTAAACACTAGCGAGCTAGCGAAGATGAATGCGTTCTGCATGAACAGGCTCACTCCGGGCCAAGAAGACTTGGTTGCGCCTGCAATGAAAAATAAATACTCTAATTTAAAAAATAATTTAAAATGTTTATTGTTCAAAAATTGCACCAAACAGGGTCAAATTAAATTAACTAGCACTCCGCAGACGCGATGGGTATCGAATAGTTAACTAAACTTGTCAAAACAAAAAAAAAATAATTTAATGTTTTTAGGGTTCCGTACCTCAAAAGGAAAAAACGGAACTCTTATAAGATCACTCGTGTGTCTGTCTGTCTGTCTGTCCGTCTGTCACAGCCCATTTGCTCCGAATCTAATGGACCGATTAAGTTGAAATTTGGTACACATATGAATTTCTGTGACCCAAACACGGACGGGTAAAGTAAATAAATGAATTTTGAATATAGAGGTCACTTTTGGGGGCCAAATAAGAAAATTAAAAAAAAAAGTTTTGCAAACTACCTACACCGTGGCATGTCAAATGAAAGGGCTTACTATGAGGGTCTCAAACATATTTTTTTTTTTGTATAATTTTAAAATATTTTTTTTTAAGTTATTTAAGAAAATAGACGAAAATTGACCATTCCCCCCCCCCCCTTTATCTCCGAAACTACCGAGCCAAAAATTTTGAAAAAAATACAGAAAATAGATCTTTACCTGTAGATTACACGAAAACCTATAAGAAGTCTGTGGTCTTAAAATAACATGATAAATCTATCAATATTGTGAGTACAAACTACCATTTACAGTTGGAATGTATGGGAGAACATGTTTTTCAACTACAATGTTAAGTTTGTTCTTAAGATAAATTCATCCCAACTACGGAACCCTTCATTGTGCGTGGTCCGACACGCACTTGGCCGATTTTTTTTTGGGGTTTACCGCCGGTAGTGTAGTCACTTAAAATATCAATTTAAAAATCAGTTTTTTTTGTGCAAACTTCACAGACATGATGGTATCGATATCTCAACACGATTAAACAGATTTTATCAACTCACGCTTCAAGTAACTACAATACCAGCGGCCATTGACCCCAAAATTAAAATCTAATCATATTTATTTTGTCGTCTTTAGACGTCGCCGTCGATAGACATCACGTCTGCAGAGTTTCGCTAGCTAATTTAATTTAACCCTTTATACATACACCTTAATACACCGGTCCTCACACTAGGATTGTTTCGTGTGAGTACCACGATCTTCCATAACAGTATTTATGCAAAACAATTATCTCCTTGTAACAGTTATCCCCTTTTCCTTACAAGTTTAAAGTTTTATTTGATTATAAATCAGTTAACGCTTTCAATGACACTGAACAAGACACAATAGAAGTTTTATTGTTATGACGGCTATGGCCGTTTAGTGTCCCTTCAAAGCATTAAAGAACAAAGGTTTTTAGAACAATTCATGATTTTTTTAAATTAATTTTTATTGTTCATTTTGGTCATTAAAATCATATATGGCGAACAATTTACTAGATGACTTATAGCAGATTAATGTTTTAAGGTCAATATTTAAATGTTAAAAAGTTTCATATGAATGTAAAGTTGCAGTTGCAAGTCCATGCAAACCCATAGCATTTTATTATGTTTTTGTTGTTGGTGTTCCAATAAACAAATTAATAAATAAATAAAGTTATGAGCTTCTCCAGATTCACAGATAAAGTAGTTTTTATAGGCTTTATAATATACATACCAGCGTTAACATAGTTGGCAAAGAGGATCCAGCAGGCTGCAATGAGTGAAGCGAACCCAACAACAAATCCTAGGAAGAGCCAGAGACGGGCACCGCGGGGTCCCATGCAACCTCCTGTGTAAGTCTCACCTCGCACCTGCAATTGAAAAAAAAAAACTTTACAATGTACTATGGGCCAAAGTTCCGCATGATCACCTCAAAGGCGATAATCGCATGCACGGCTCACGACTCGATCGTACAATGTTCGTTTGTCACTAGCTTCGCTCTCACAGGAATATTTTCTAAAGTGCTCATGCTTAAGTTTTGTCCATAGTACGTAACGTGTTGAGATTTTTAATGAAAATTGTCTAGCAGTGATTGAAGCAAGATGGAAGAAAAAATATTGGAATTTATTTTCAATGAAATTAATCAAAAAAATCAAAATATTTTATTTCACATAAACCTACATTGGCACTTATATTAAACATCAGAAGCTAGGTGCACATTTCCATTTGGTTATTTCCTATGGAGAATAAACTCCACAGTTACTTGTTTAATAATAATTGGCTTTTACAATATTTATAAATTACAGTTACAATAGATATGGGAGGACAGTGGCGGCGAGTCAACAAGTAGGTACCAGATACTTGACCAAATAGAAAACGGTCCACCTATCAGATCATCGTTAGTCTACAAGGCCTTGTACAACATATCAGATTACATTCAAACTAATCTTACAAATCCAGCTAATTATAATATTCATATTTGTTCTTCGTTTTCACTCTGATAACAGTTACTTTTGTTTGATGTCAAACAATATAATATAATTATATAATTACAAAATACCTAGAACTGATATTATCAGTTCTACATATTTTGTACTTATATGTAAATACAAAATTCTCATCCATGTCATGGGGATTGGAATCTTGAGACTACCTACCAAAATCATATTTTGGTTATCATTAAAATAATATCTTGGTTGTTTACAGTCTTTGTTGCAGTACATTTAATTTTGACCAACATAAAAACATTTTAAAAATGTAAAACAAAGCAAAAGCTGACAAACAGTTATCTGTGTATAAAATGTCACTGACCTGTGCGTTTGACACGGAGTTGACCATGATGAGGGACAGAGTGGCCATCACGCCGCAGACATGGGAGGCGTTGGGCAGATTCCCAGGGTAAACCGACGCCGCGTCGATTATGAACCACCATCCTGTGAAGAACTGATGGAAAAAATTATGATAATTAGCAAAATGGCTTACATACTTGTTTAATAGATTAAATTACAATTACTCCGCCCATAAGGCGACGCGGTGCTCGCGCTCTGACCAAATACAGAGTTGAATTTTGAAGTGAATCAAAAATAAACAAGAATACTTTCATCGTGATGTCGAACATTATTACGGTATGTTTCGACAACTTCAATTTCACAATAGGTACATAATTTGAAATCTAAGAATTGAGAAATTACATGATAATAACCTAATACAGCCTTAAACAGCAATTTAGGGATTTCTTTATTAGGATAAGATTAGTACTCCAACATGTAACGAATAGAAATACTGCATGATTCATCAAATAGGTACAAACCAAAAGTCCTGATGATATAGATGCTAGAATGTTGCGCTTCTCTCCACTTTCGAACCACACACAACTGGGCATAGTCATATTCTCGAAACAACTCATGTTTGAAATTGATTTGAACAAGAATTAACGACGAATATTGTAAATTTTTACAATGAAAAACAAATCTTTGAGATGGTAAATAAAAAGTGACAGTCCAAAATTATCGCCCCCCGTGTGACGTTTAGTTAGTTGCGTTCCATTTCTTGTGCAATTACAATTTTGGGCGTAGATTGATTTCAAATTATTATGACTAAAGTTGGGGTGGGCAAAGTTACATGCTCTGTGGGTGGGCAGAGCAATCACACAAAACCACTCACAAAACACAAGTATATTATTTTACGTACTGGGCAAGACCTCAACCTCTGACCTCTGAGGGCCAATTCTCGTAATTAAAAACGTTCAAATTCCAAGTCGCAATGTCAGCCAGCGACAATCAAATGTCAAAAATGTAGGCAAACTCTATACAATTTTGACAGATTGAGACTGAGATGAGATTGCGAACGTTGTTATAAAAATACGGGAATTGCCCCTCTGGTATTTCCCAGTTGTCACTGTTATGGCGACTACTCGCACGTTTACAGCAACCGTTCCCAGGGGGGCAATCCTGCGTGTGAATTACTTTGTATGGGATGACCCAATTGGCGCAGAAGAAGAATGAAGTTTTTGAATAGTAGAATTCAACTAGGTAGGTACCTACAATAGCAAACCAGCGTCTGTTATTTTTAGGGCTCCGTAGTCAACAAGGAACCCTTTATAGTTTCGCTATGTCCGTCCGTCTGTCCGTCCGCACCTTAACTACGAGACTCTTAGTACTAGAAAGCTATAATTTGGCATGGATATACTATTCATCACGACGGCAGTGGTAAAATAAAATCATGAAAAAAAAATTATTAGGGTACCTTCTGTACCTAACGTAAAGTGGTGGTGTTTTTTTTTCTCGCCTACCCCATTGTGTGGGGTGTTGTTGACTGGGTCTTTCAAATATATTGCGGGTTTATCGAAACAATTTTTCGATTTAGGGATCCGTTTCTGAAATATAAATATATATATATGTATATATACAGAGTGGATACGACAATACGACAATAAATTAAAATACGAGCAGAACTAATGTATAGCAGTTTATAGGAATTATCAAATAAATCCTAACATTGAAATTAAAAAAGTGACTTTTTCTAACAAACTAAATAGCTTAAAAATGTAAACAAAATAGAACACCATTTTTAAATATTTTAACACAGCTGGCGACTGGGGCACTGACCGACCCAACACACCATTGTTTGTGACGATTTTTTGCAAGTTTGGGTTGTTATTGTTTCGGCGAGAAAGCGACGTAGAAATAAAGGAACTATCGTCTACATACGTACCTATCTCTTTCGCACATTCAAAATTTTCGATTGACAAGAGTGAGTAGGTAGATGTAACTTCCGTATGCATTATTTTCTTATCTAATTCTGATGACATACTTTATGGCTCTTATGCCTCTGGTATAAGGTACAACATGCATTAATTCCCTTAATGAAGTAGCTGGCAACATGTGTGTGAAGAATATTGCAATGTCTTTAACCTTTATTTTTTTAGGCGAGGCTGGTCTAATATCTGTATTATCAGATACATCATGTTGAAAATCTTGGAAATGAAAAATATTGTCCTGTGACTAAACTATTAGTTAAATTGAATTGAATTTTTGTACGCAGATTGGATACGTGATTAGGTATACGAAGTTTAATTAATTGTTATATTGTCGTATCCACTCTGTATAATATTTTGCCTTTAAGTGCTAATTTTTGTTAGGGTCAAGTATACCCCCCCCCCCCCCCCTGCCAGATAAACCGTTAGTTTTGGATGGGTGAAAAAATTCACGGATTACCGTGACTATTAAGTCTAAATAACGAATTTTATTTAAAAGGAAAACTATCACAGCTAAGTAGGCTTTTCAAGTTTACGAGTCAAAAGAGAGAGAGTTTAATAGTCAAATATTCATGAAACAAAAAAAGCCCTCTTCTTAGTCCGCATTAACCCCCGTACGCACGGGCGTAATAAAATCGTGGCGGGATTTTATAGCGCACTGGATTTTCAACGTTCTGCTTAGCGCCGCCGAGAGTGCAAAATCCAACAGTGTGTTTTTTCGACGCGCTAGAATGTACTCTGTTATTGATAAGTTGGATTCTCAACGCTCGGCTCAACAACGAGAGTTGAAAATCCAATGCGCTACAAAATCCTGCCGCGATTTTATTACGCCCGTGCGAACGGGGGTTTATTGTGCAACTACGGAACTCTATTCCTGCGCGTGGCCCGACACGCACTTTTTTTAACATTAATACGGTGAGTTTAGTCTGCTTCTCCTTTCTGCAAACAGTAGTGCTATTCTGTAAATATCTCACCGTGAAAACATGAGTGAAGTGATCTTAAAGTGAGCTGTCAATAGTGTCAACCCCTAGCGTCAGGTGAAATGACGGCTCACTTCACGCTCACTTCACCTGAGTTATCACGGTGAGATGTTTACAGAATAGCACTACTGAGGCGGCCTGCGGCTGACATGGTCATGGAATAGTCAAACCACACCTACCTACATACGATCTCTTTCTGAACGACGCATTGTAGGTATTATCGCTTCAAAACAAAAGAAGGTTTATAGGTTTTGCAATTTGTGATCATGTAATACTTAGATTAAATTAACGTTCGAAACATACGATAAATTAGGCAATTGATGCAACTGTTACAATTATTGATAAGCCCACTCGCTATATATAATACAAAGACGCCTTTTATAATAAACATTATTATTTTTTAAATTATTTAGTTCAGTAAGAGTGAAAAATGTTGCTGAAAGGAATATTATGTTTGTGCATTCAAGTTGTGCTTTATAAGGTAAGATTAGGTACTTTTTTACTTTACTACATTTTGTGAGATTAAGTACGCACAGCTGCAGATCAAGCTATATACATTTCCAGTATAAGCTGATCTCTCATTGTGTAGGATTTCCTCACAATGAGAGGTCAGTGTATACTGAAAATGTATAGCTTGATGTGTAGCTTAGAATACAGTCACGAGCATAAATAGGTACCTTCGATTACACAAAATTCAAAGGTGTTTTTTGTTTTCGTGAAATAACGATTGCAACTTAGAGAAATTTCATAATGTATACGAGTAAGTAGGTACCTAGTAGGTACGTAGGTACCTATGTTTTCGAAAATACTATGTTTGTAACACCATACAAATCCTAATAATACTTTCGCAGAAAATCCCTTTTATATTTTACTTACCTATGTACGTAAATGTAAGGTGGGCGAGAATACACATACCCGTAACTTGCACAAAAGTATGCAAGTAGCTTGCTTGCCGTGTGCCATAACAAGTTCTGATTGGTAAAAGTCACAATGGCATGCTAGCCACTTGCATAGTATTGTACAGACAACAGCACATCAGGTTATACCAAACCATCAAATTTCTCCAAATGATTTTAAACCTTAAAATGTAGACTGCTATGTAAAATCGTTTCGGTATATTGTCCGTCGCGGTCAGCGTTCAGCGGTCTGTAGCGATTTATGCATCGGGCCGGGTCAATCTAGATCAATTGCTAAGAATAGGGTTTGCTGAGACAGTTCTTGTTGTTTTTGTAGTCTTAACCTATTTACTATATTTCATATACATTAAAAAGCTCACACAAACAACAAAAAAAATCTAAAACTTCTATATCAATTTTCTGAGCTCTAGCATCAACTTTTACCCCCCATAATATTAGGTCTTTACCTATGAAATTGCCGTACTGCAGTACTGGCCATTTCAAATCAAAATAATTTTTGTTTGGCTAAGAATTCTAATTTCAAATTAATTTTATTTTAAAAACATGGATTTTTTTTTTCCAACAGTAGTCATTTGTTTATTGATTAGTGTTACATTTTCATCGCATTTCAATCTTTTTCGTCATCATGGATACGTTAAAAATTCGAGTAATTATGGAATATGAGTACCGTCGTGGCAGCAACGCGGCACAAGCGGCACGCAACATCAACGACGTTTACGGAGCTAACACTACAAACCAACGCACCACTTGTTATTGGTTTGCTCGCTTCCGTTCTGGAAATTTCGACCTGAAAAATGAACCTTGCGGTCGTCCGAAGACTTTGGTCGACAATGACGAATTAAAGGCGATTGTGGAAGCTGATGATGCACAATCTACGGCTGAATTAGCAGCAGCTTTCGACGTTAGCGTCAAAACAATATTGGTCCATTTGCGTCAAATTGGCAAGGTAAAAAAGCTTGACAAATGGGTGCCCCACGAACTCAATGATCGCCAGCGCGAAGTATGCGTCGAGACGTGCCTTGCACTGCTCAACAGACACACAAATGAAGGAATTTTGAACCGCATTGTTACCTGCGATGAAAAATGGATTCTGTTTGATAACCGCAAGCGCTCAGCAAGTTGGTTGGATCCTGGTTCAGCACCTAAACAATGCCCTAAACGAAAACTTACCCCTAGAAAAGTGACGGTCACTGTTTGGTGGTCTAGCGCCGGTGTGATTCATCACAGCTTCTTACCAAACGGGGTGAGCATTATTTCAGATGTGTACTGTGAAGAACTGAACACAATGATGGAGAAGCTGGCACATCTCCAACCAGCATTGGTCAATCGCTCGTCTCCGCTGCTCCTGCATGACAACGCGCGACCTCATACTGCACAGCAGACGGTCTCCAAGTTGCAAGAACTGGGGTTGGAAGCTCTCCGTCATCCGCCCTACTCACCAGACCTTGCGCCTACAGACTACTACTTTTTCCAGAATTTGGATAACTTCTTGGCGAGAAAAAAATTCAATACCCGAGAGGCACAGTACAAAATGCCTTTGAAGAATTTGTTGCCTCCCGTCCAGCTGATTTCTTTAAGAAGGGCATCAATAAACTGCCACTGCGTTGGCAAAGATGCATTGATTGCATGGGTGATTACTTCGATTAATACAAATAAATAATGCATGAAAAAAATTCGTTTAAATTTTTTCATACAAAACGGCAATTTCATAGGTAAAGACCTATTATTATTTTCACTTTTTTTTTCTTTTGTTTTTTTTTTGTGTTTCACGACCTGTGTCCAAATAAACGTTTTTCTTTTTTTCTTTCTAAGTTCAAAATCGAATGAGAAAATTTGACAGTTTTTAGTAACTTGACCTGCTGCTATGTGTACAGTAGGCGCGCGATCTGAGTGCAGTCGGGGTATGAGGAGCGGGGCGGGTGCAACTCCCCCCGCCCGTCGACACCTCGCCGCGGCCGCTTGTAGTTTACTGCTGTGCTGACCTTGATGTCTCTCGCTCGCGCGCTTATCGATAGCGTTTTACTCAAATGGAAGATACCGTAGACCGATTTGTCATTGAGGTCGGTGATGACAGTGATGATAGTTTACAATGGTGCCGATTCTGTTGTACACCGAACTAAACTAACTAAACTATCACTAAAATTCCTTACTTTTTGCTATGAGAATCTTAGAGCTATTCTGCAAAAAAAAAACCTCTAAATTTAATAACAATTTTGACGCAACTAAAATCGAGTTTGACAATCGTGACTCCGCGTGGTATAGTGCCTGTAGTATATTTGACCCGGTAGCTTTAATTGGAACTAACGAAATCACTATGAAGTGACAGGCTTGTCATATAATATTTTGTTCACCGACATCGCTGTCGTTACCGGGTCAAATATCTTTTAAAGCTGGAGGTGCGCAGGGAGGGGGCAGCTTCAACGTGTTTTATATGGATTGTAGGTACCTTTTTTTTTTGGTACCTTTTTTTTTGGTACCTACATGTTGAGTCATAGGAGTTTATGGGTTTTATAAAGGGGGGCCAAATTTTCATTATTTTAGCGATAGGACTCACCGTTTTCGAGATATATGCAAAAGAAATGAAAAAAAATACACTACTGTTTTTGCATCCGAAGTCAAGGTCTCGGTGTGAATTTTAGTTCATGTCAACTAATTTTATTCCACACCTTTTTAATCACGATTAAACATAGTCTGATTTAGTTTGACAATTAAAATTTTAGGTGAAAACAGTCATATTCAGAATAGCAAAATTGCCATTTTCACTAAACTAATAACTCCGTACAATCTTAGTCCTGTCAAACTAAAATATAGTTAAGTTGTGTCACTTTAGTCAATTTCAGAATGGGAAATCGTCGTTTGACAGGAATAAACTAAATTTTAGTGATTTTTAGTCTAGTTTAGAGGCATTTGTGAAGAGAATCGGCACCAATAATAAACTTGTTTGATTAAGATTTCCGACTTTCCCACAGTTTTCTTAAAGTAGGGAATATATGCATGATATTTTCTTTTTTTTTTAATATCTAGTGCAAATATAATAAATAAAATGTGTTAAAATACTAACAGATACAAGCAGTTTGAACGTCCACTTTTAAGGTGTCAAAGAAAAATATCGAACTCCGTTCATTGTCGCTAATTAGGTCACATCACTAGCGCATTCCTCAGAACTGCACTCAGATCGCGCGCCTACTATACAAGCTACAGGCATGTGTACTCTTGCCATTATGCTCGTGACTATACTATTTCATGTTGTACCTAATGGTTCCAATTTCTGTTTCCAGTCGGTCCTCACTCAATGTATCCCACTATATCCTCGGGAGCCATTGTGTCTTGCCAACTCACCATTCTGCGATGATTACAATCTATCTGGTGTTGCCGCAATGACACCGTTTTACGGCCGTGTCATCGGAGGAAATATAATAGTAGATACTTCAGCCCCTCACGCATACATCGGACCGGCTGGGGTGACGATATACTCTGACAATCTGATCATTGAGGGTGCTGTTCTAGTGTCAGGCAACCTACCCTTCGTTGGAACTGTTGGTTTGGAAGGCGTTGTCCCCGCTGCCGGTAACAGTGCAGTGTCTTATGGATGCAGTACCGATCAAATCGGTATTTTAGATATTCTGCAGGGTCCTGTTACTGGAGTTCTGTTACCGGCCGGTAGTATAGGTACACCAGGATGCACTGGATACAATACAATAGGTCTTAGAATTTAAGTTATTTATGTAATAGTTGTAAATATATACGATTTTTTAATGATTTTAGGGTTCCGTACGTCCGAATGAAAAAACGAAATCCTTATAGGATCACTTGTCTTGTCTGTCTGTCCGTCTGTTACAGCCTACTTGCTTCGAATCTACTGGACCGATTATACGTTGAAATTTGGTACACATCTGAATTTCTGTGACCCAAACACAAACATGGTAACGTAAATAAATGAATTTTGAATATGGGGTTCACATTTGGGGAAAAATAAAAATAAAGTTTTGTAAACAGTACCGCGTGACTTTAGGTATCAAATGAAAGGGCTTGTTATGAGGATTTCAAATATATTTTTTTTATAATTTTAAAATAAATAGTTTTAAAGTTATTAATGAAAATTGACGATTCCCCTTATCTCCGAAACTGCCGAGTCTAAAATTTTTAAATAAAATACAGAGAATAGTTCTATACCTACTTGTAGATTACAGAAAAATCTATGAGAAGTCTATGGTTTACAATAACATGGTAAATCATTCAATATTGTGCGTACAAACTTATATTTGCAATTGGAATGTGTGAACATGATGTGCAACTAGGTACTACTTAAGTTCAGTTTGTTCTTGCGATAAATTCATCCCTATTACGGAACCCTTCATTGTGCATTCAAAAACCGGCCAAGTACGTCTTGGACTACGATCCAACACGCACTTGCCCGGTTTTGTCATTTTGTTTGTAATTTCCATTGCGAGTCCTAAATACTTAAGTACCTATACATTTTCTTTTATTTCTTTGTTTTCTTTAAAATAAAAGGTAAATGGGTTACCTACTGTTGTTTTATTTTAACAAGTAAAAACTTGACGCCTGGACCTGCCATTTCCCGAAGGGCCTACCCCCCTGAGGTGCGAACTATAATGAGTACTTACAGTCTTCGCCACGCAAGTTTGCAAGAAAGTGGGTATGCGCAGTACGGTATCCTGTTGCGTGATTGGTCGTTCCTGACGCGACCCAGACCAATCACGGAACCTAGGATTCCGTACTGCACATCCCAACTTTTTTAACTGACGAAAAAAAAGGAGGAGGTTCTCAAGTCGATACGTATATTTGTTTTTGATGTCCGATTTGAACAATTTTTATTTTATTCGAGACGGTATACCTCAAATTTGGTCCCATATAATAGTTATTTATGATGATACTAGTGCAGTAAGTTGGTTTTTACAAACGAGTACACGAATGTACCTAAGCTCGAGACGAAGTCGAGGGCTTACCATAGTCACGAGTTTGTAAATACCAATTTCCGGACGTGTGTCATAAAGTTTTCAACACATTTGCGAGAAAACAGTACAATATGTAATGAAAATGAAACAAACTTTTTCATTTGACTATTGTTCATAGCAAATACGGAATTTATTGACCACATTGAGGACGGCTTATACTTCACACGTAAATCAATCAGCCTAGCCTTTTCCCAACTATGTTGGGGTCGGCTTCCAATCTAACCGGATGCAGCTGAATACCAGTATTTTACTTTTGACTGGGTAATACGATACCCCTTGGTAAGACTGCTTGTCAGACTTTCGGGCTTCTGACGACCCGTAACGACTGTCAAAGATCCACGAATGACAGCCGGGACCAACGACTTAACGTGCTTTCTGAGGCACGGAGGAGTCTCGGTATGTAAAGATGGTCACCCATCCATGGACCAACCCCGGCAAGCGTAGCTTAACCTGATAGATCGACCCGTGCAGCTGTTATTACTTAGCCACGAGCTCCTCACTACTTATACTTCACACGTAATTCATTGAAATAAGCCATCACAACATTTTCAGAGAATGATTGAGTATTTCTTCGAGTCTTCCATGCTATAAAATTATTGATAGCGCTCTCGCGATTTTGGCGGCAAAACACCATTTTCTGCAATTTGCGCCTCATTCAGAATATCAGGTGGAGTAGATTCCATATTAATATCAGATGTCTGGCTTGAACACGTAGGTATTATTATTTTGTTTTTGTATATCAGTCGGAAAGTCGCAAAATCTTTGACGTTTCTAATATGACAATGGCGCCACGTGCGCGTGGTGAAAATTAGGACTACAAATTTCGTCTCATTCACCCTTTAGTATTAAAGTGAGACAAACGTATTGAGCAAAAGCGCTTCTAAGGAGGTACGTTCAGTCAGCTTATTTATTCTCGTAATGTGAAACTCCTTGGTGGAATCCTTTTAAGTATTGTTTTCTGGAAATTAAAAAAAAACCGTAAAGAACACGCACGGCGCTTACAACGGAGTACCTATGCGGTAAAATTATACTTGGGTGAGAGTATCTACCTATTTTACCGCACGTTCCGTCGTATGGTGCGTAATTTTTAACTTTCGAACAATGTATACAAGCAAATCTTTGCTTAAAAGGTGCCTCTAAACCTTATCATGTAATTTACTTATTGTTAACGTTGATCCATCACTATTAAGTACTAATATCGAATTCTATGCATTTAATTTGATGCGTTATCTATTTTCGAACGATTTAAGATACGTCAACACTGACTGAGACTCGTCTGACATTAAAAAAAAAATTTTTCACTGAAAAGTCATCGTTCGGTCGGTTGAGTGTGAGTGTTTTTTTGCGGCGTTCCCGCTCGCGTGAGCGGATAAGTTGATGAAATAAACATTTTTTTTTTTTTGTACAGGCTTCGTAAATGCCTTTTTTGAGCAAATGTGTTGAAAAATGTATTATTTATTTTCATAAATATTTAAGTATTTTTGTAATCACGCAATTGTTCTTTTATGTAGGTAGGTACCTACCTTAACTCCGAGAAAAGATCACCTAGCCACATAAATTAAAAAAAGAGACTTTTGGATACATTTTGAGTATTTATTACAAAAAAGACTGTAAAGTTACAATAATACTTTACTTAATTATAAGTAATCATAAATTGACGTAATTAGCACATCCGCGTACAAAACATTACGAGATGTGTTACAATATAAAACCTACGTGTAAATGAATCGATCACAGTGATTTCTTATGATAGAGATAAGCCACATTTCACTACACGATTTCATGATGGCAATGTGGTCACAAATGTTGGCCACATGTGTGTAAGTTATAGATAGTCAAATGGTGAAAAATTTTGGGCAATATGTTAACCGAGCATCATCTTCTATACCAGGTGTATTGGCATGAGACACCGACTAATACATTAATGGAGTGTTAGGATAGAATGCGATGTAATGTTTTTATTACAAAAAAAAAAACTATGAACTTGTGAAATAAACGTATTGGCACTCCATTTATTATCTTGGTATTCTGTGTGAGTGATGAGTGTTGCCAATCTTTATCGTGTAGTGAAAATGGTTACACGTCGATACGTGACCAGCGCTATTATTATGACGTGTACTGATAGTGTTGCGACATAATGGCATCACAGTTGCTTATAATCTCATCGGTAGCAGTAGCCTTCGTTCTGGTAACACCACTCCGGCTCTATGGACTCGGCTTGAGTACCCATACGGACCAAACGCTCCCTGTGGGAAAATAAATCGAATTAAAACTGATGTACGTAGAACTTGTGAAGTAGTGGGTCTTTAGAACTGGGGGCTTTTTGTTTTTCTCAATCACGCATTACATACCGCTGCTGTGCCGTGTCAGTTTATTTGGGATTTCAACCTATGGGTATGGGTGGAAATCCCAAGTAAACTGAGACGGATTACTGTCTCAGCTACTTCTCAGTTAGAACAAAAGCCCCCATTTAGATAGATCGACTACTTCAAAAAGTCGCGGTGGAGACAGACTGCAAGTTGGTAAAGGCCATGGCTCCATACGTTGCAGCGTCTGTGGCGCTGGCAATATTGGCCATTGGGACTAACGTTGGGAACAACATTGGGACCAACGTTCGGATCAATGAGGCCGATGCGTGTATGGTACTGACCTGATGTGCAGCATCCTGTGCTCGGCGTCTAACCACGGCGTGTCGGGCTCGGCCCACAGGCGCTCGGCCAGCGCGGCGGCGCGCGGCCACAGCCTGTTGTCC
Source organism: Cosmia pyralina (assembly GCA_946251885.1). Classification (NCBI taxonomy): domain Eukaryota; kingdom Metazoa; phylum Arthropoda; class Insecta; order Lepidoptera; family Noctuidae; genus Cosmia; species Cosmia pyralina. The sequence goes on from OX276346.1 coordinate 25,288,198, forward strand.
AGTGTGGACGAGTCAGATTGCTCCGACCATAGAGCTGCTTCACCTCCTGCACACGTACAAAACAAAGTAGATTATTCATCAAGGGGTTAAAGCAGTGTCTTATGTCAAGGGCGCTATATTGAATCGTAGCGATGAAGTTCAGAGTTAACTCCTGAGCGAAGCGAGCGAATTATGACTAGAATCCTGAGTGCAAACAGGATTTCAAGCTCGCCCAAGACGAAGACACCTTTATACCTGAGGAGAATGCTATACTTTTCATAGCGAGGTAAAAAGCAATTCGATGTTCGTTTTTTTTTTTAGTTTACATACGAATTTAAGTTGAGATTCCAACCTCAAATCACATTATTGGCCAGCAGGTTATAATGAAATTCAGTACAATATTATTTATTGCCCGGCCAGAGCCCAGAGGTAGGTACCTATTATGGGGGTATGACCGACTTTAGGTTAGGTATGCATAACATACTTAACTCGTCGCGCGCTAATTAGCAGACACAATAGAAATTCTATTGTTATCTGTACACATGGTGTGCAATCGACATTTTAGGAGTTAATGACATTACCAAGCAGCTGGTGTGAAAAACAAATAATAATTATTAACACAATAACTGTACTGACTATGAATTTTAAAGAAAACACAGTACAGAGCTGTTCCTAGGCCAGTACCTATGTGTCGCGAGCACGCCTAAACATTCACTGTCGCTCCATGGTCCGTATCGGTACACCATACTCCTAGACTCCGCACAACGCTAAACAAAGGCGCTTGTGTCTTATTTTAAGTGCATAGGTATGTACCTACTCAAGACGCACGCACCCCCGCACCCTTACACACTCACACACACCGCCACACACACACCCACACACACATACCCTCCTAGATTTAAGTTAAATTTCTTTTGTATGTACACTCCTACATTATTATTTTTTCTAGTTTTAGAAGAGCGGGGTCTCCTAGTACAGGTATTTATAATACCTAAAAGGAGACCTCTATGCAAGATTATATGTTGTAGAAGTTTGTACCTAAAGTTAACTGAAATAATTTTTTTTTTTTTTTTTCAAGCAACACTCTTGTGACGACATGACCGTCTCATTACAAAACGAGTTTTAACTTTGGTACAAGCTTATACATTTGCCGGCACGAGTCGTGAGCACAAATTCCACCGTAACTTTAACTGCCCTCGTCAGCGTGCTCTTGTATTCTATTTTCCATCTGTATCTATATATGCTTGATAATATATTGATTTTAAAATCAAAATCAAAATATTTTATTTCACATAAACCTACATGGGCACTTGTTATGTTGTGTGTGTCTTGATGTGTGCGGGACGCAGCAGGAACTTTCAATGAAATATTTTATTGACAACGTGACTCGAATATTTAATACTACTGAAGTACATCAAAATTATTATATATAAAAAACGTATAAGAACGACGCTTAAAACACGCAGCCGTCCAGAGGCTCTCCAGTGAAAAAGTGAGGTGGGCGGAAGCGGATGCAGCAGACGACATATTCATTCGCACGTCGATGATGTGGAGCGCGCGAGATTTGATGTATGGAGCCTTGCTGCCCGTCACGCTGCACAGATGGCGTCAGCAGTAGCTTCTTAACATGCCGGCCGCCTTGGAAGAACCATTCCAACACGAAGAAGTCGATTATTGTGAATATTTGTGTGACTCGTCCCAGTTTCCATTTGAAGGGCGGAAGTCTTTCCTCTTTAATCAGAACGAGGCTGTCTTGAGCGATGTCTTCACTGTCGACCTTCCATTTTGTACGTTGCTGGAGTTCAGATACGTACTCCTTGGACCAGCGTTGCCAGAAGTGTTGCCTCAGCAGCTCCACTCGATCGTAGCGGCCAAGTCGTGTAGGCGTGTTGGTCGTCAGGTCTTCGCAGGCAGGCGCAGTCAGCGGTCGGCCGATCAGGAAGTGAGCTGGAGTCAGAGGGAGATAATCGGTCGGGTCGGAGGAGAGAGGGGACAAAGGACGGGAGTTAAGGACAGATTCAATTTGTGTTAGCACAGTTTCAAATTCCTCGCGTGTCAGCCGCGCGTCACCCAGTACACGCCGCAGGTGGTACTTGCAGGACTTGACTCCTGCCTCCCACAACCCGCCAAAATGAGGACTATATGGAGGTATGAACGTAAGACGAATTTGATTTTGACTAACGAAATCAGAGATATCATTCGAATTTTCAAAAATGACTGCTAATTCTTTTTCAGCGCCTACAAAATTCTTTCCGTTGTCTGAAAAGATTTGATAAGGCTTACCGCGACGAGATATAAAGCGTTTCAAGGCTAAGATATAATCTTGTGTGGATAAACTACCAACTAACTCTAAATGTATGGCTCGAGTGGTAAAACAAATGAACAAACAAATATATGCTTTTATTAGCCTGGCACCTCTGCCTTTGCGGTCCAATATGAGCAATGGCCCTGCGTAGTCGACGCCACATTGCATGAAAGGAAAGTTTGGCTCTAATCTTTCGGATGGTAAATTACCCATAATCGGGGTCAATGTCCTACCTTTCATGCGTGTACATGTAACGCAGTTATGTACTACCTGCCTAGCTAAATTTCGAGCTCCCAGTACCCACCAGCGCTCACGCATGGAATATACCAGAAGCTGAGGGCCCGCGTGAAGTAATCTGTTATGTTCATATTCACACAACAACCTGGTAAAACGATGTTTACCACTTAACAATATCGGGTGTTTCTTATCATAACTAAAGTCAACCGCGTTGTTTAACCTACCACCTACACGAATAATATTTAATTTATCTAAAAATACATTTAAACCCGCTATTTTATTAAATAATTTGTTTTTATATTTTAACGGTATATTATTTTTAAGATTGTAGTATTCATCATTAAACGACTGTTGTTGAACTAACTGAGTCAAAACAGTAAGTGACTGCTGCAATTCATTTACTGATAACGAACCAGTTGTGCGACGCCGACCGTTATCGTCATCGGGAGTGTGCGCACGCACATTATCTATAAATCGCAACATATATGCACAAGCCCGTTGTAAACGAATAAACGATGAGAAACGGTCAATGTCGATCACCTGAATGGACTGATTACAACTTAAATTTACTGTTTGTGACTTAATTTCCGGTAATTCGGTAGGTATCAATTCTTCATTATTATTTGATAAAATAAATGTGCTAGGTTCACGTAGGAATGTTGGACCGGTCCACCATATGTGATTATTACTATATTTTAACGACTCTAAGCTAGCTCCCCTTGTTATGAGGTCAGCAGGGTTCTCGGTACCCTTAACATGCCGCCAAATGATATCGTCGGTAAGCTCGTTAATTTGTACTACACGATTTTGTACAAAAGTTTTGAGTGAGTGCGGAGACATACGTAGCCATCCTTGAACTATGGTTGAATCTGTCCAAAAATAAACCTTATCGAAAGTTAAACGTAGGGAACTTTTAATTTTATTATATAACTTTGCACCTACTAGTGCGCCGCATAATTCGAGCCTAGGTATGCTTACGGTTTTTATTGGTGCTAATTTGCTTTTTGCACATAATAAATGCACAGATATAGGTATAGAATGCTCACAGTTATCATAACAAGATCTGATATACGCGCATGCACCGTACGCATGTTGAGATGCGTCTGTAAATATGTGTAGTTCTTTATATCGCGAATCTGTTGTTGTTATATAGCGAGGTATTTTAATATTACGTAAATATTGCAGACTAGAAACGAAATTATGCCACGTATTTGCAATTTTAACGGGAACTTCTTCATCCCAATCTAGTTTTTGAAGCCATAAGTTTTGTAACAACGACTTTGCTGTGATAACTGCGGGGGCTAGTAGACCTAAGGGATCATACACCTGTGAAATGATTGATAGCATTACACGTTTAGTAACTATTGAATCACTTTGAGTGAATTCAGTAGTAAAATGCAATTCATCATTTTCTGTGGACCAGCCCAATCCTAGTGTTTTAGATAAATGATTGTTACCTATATTTAGATCTTTAGTACTGTCAGGACAGACTTTGTGACTAAATGTCCATTTATGTAACGGAAAGCAACCCTTACGCAACACTGCAGCCGTTTTATTACATAAATCTACTAGTGAGTCAAGGTCATCATGACCAGTGATCAAATCATCGACGTAGAAATCATCATAGATTGTTCTAGCGACTAAATCATTATCGCATTCCTGTGCTAATTGTTGTAAACAACGCATGCTAAGAAAAGGCGCTGATGCAGTGCCATAAGTTACAGTTAACAAAGTATATAATTTTAACGGTAAATCAGGATTTTCTCTCCATAAAATTAACTGTAAGTTATGCTGATCTGAATCAATTAAAATCTGTCTGTACATTTTTTCAACGTCAGCACAAGCAACGTATTTGTACTGCCTAAACCTTAGTAAAATTGAAAAAATGTCATTTTGTAATGGCGGACCTATGTATTGAATGTCATTTAAAGATTTATTAGTCGACGTTTTCGAACTCGCGTCAAACACAACGCGTAATTTGGTCGTGAGACTATGTTCACGATAAACACCGTGATGCGGTAAAATGTAATGTGGTTTATTTAATATATCGTTGTCATTGGACACCGGGGACATGTGACCAAGTGCCTCATATTCTCGCATAAACTCACAATATAATAGTTTATATTGAGGTGAACGATTTAATTTTCTTTCAAGAGACAAAAAACGATTCTTTGCCGTGGTGTACGAGTCACCTAACGTATCGACCGATTCCTTCAAAGGAATGCGCACCGTGAACCTACCGTGTGTATCACGCTGTGTGGTCTCTGTAAACAATGTTTCACAATAACGATCATCTTTTGATAACGCAAAAGGTAAATCGATTAGTTCTTCTAATTCCCAAAACTTACGTAATTGAGAGTCAATATGAACAAGATTACATTGTACTCGATCTATTGCAAAAGAATGTTTACTACGAATAGGGCCAGAAATGATCCACCCTATTTTCGAGTCATGTAACGTAGGACCCGAAGCAAGCTTTATTTTCTTATTATTTAATAAGTCCCAAAATATATCCGCGCCTAGAAGTATATCTATATCAGACGGGACACTAAACGTGGGATCTGCGAGCGACATAATGTTTAGGTATACGTATGCACTCGCAACTAACGTTCAACGAAGGTAACTTTGATGTTATTCGAGGTAAAACTAAGCATTGGATTTCTGTAGTGAAATCACCAACTTTAGATTTTATATTTACTTTACAGGTGTGAGAACTTTTAGAAACGCTTTGTCCTACACCCGAGATGTGAACAGTGGACTGTATAATCGGCAACTTTAAACGATTGCATAACGATTCTGTAATAAAACAATTCTGACTACCATTGTCAAGAAGAGCCTTTACTGTGTGATATTGGCCGATAGCATCAGGAACATCGATAAGAGCCGTCGATAACAATACCGGTTGTACCGCGGCTCTGCACGTCAGTACATTACGTTCCGAATGAGCCTGCGCATCAGCTGTTGACGTAGGGGGCGAACTTAACGTGGACGCGCTTATCCCATGTAGTAACGTATTATGTTTCCCTTGACACAATTTGCAAGGGCCATACGAACAGTCTTTTAACGAATGACTGGAACGAATACAATTTTGACATACTTTTTTATTGTCAACAATTGTAAACCTATCTTGCACCGACATGTTAAGAAATTTTGCACACGAATACAGATGATGATTATTACCGCATAATTCGCAAACGTGCTTCTGTTTATTGTTATCCGTGTTTTGTTTACCTTTGGCGACGTAAGAATGCGACTGATGAGGTTGATTCGATGGCTTATCTTTTTTATGAGAACTTTTTGATTCGACACTATTCTTCTTAAAGTGAACCATTGCTAGCATATCTGCACGGTTTCTCAAAAAATCGATTAAATGATGCAGTTTTATTTTATCACCATTTAATTGAGACACTAGTGAACCCGTATGCGTTTCCCACTCGCGTTCGGTGGCTGGGTCTAGTTTTTCTACAACTAAATAAATGATAACGGTGTCCCAATTATCAGATGGTTCGTCTAAAGATTTTAGTGCACGTAAATTTCGTAAAGTCGAATCAATAAGTTTTCTAATCTGTTCACTCGATTCATTTTGAAGCGGCTTGAATTTAAACAACGATTTCATATGGTTTTGCACCAATAAACGATTGTTATGGAACCTGTTTTCTAATAAATTCCACGCGTGAACGTAGTTTGCACTTGTAAACTCTAATGCACTGATAACTTGCGAAGCAGAACCGGTAAGTGATGATTTAAGATAGTGGAATTTTTGTATGCTATCTAAATCTTTACGATTATGAATCATGGTAATATACGAGTTTCGATACTCAAGCCATTGATCGAATGAACCGTCAAAAGCAGGTAATTTAATATCTGGTAATTTTATTGACAAATGATTTGAATTACAGCTACCTACATTTTTAGTTTGATTATCGTTATCGCTTAATAAACACTTCGCGGCAGCCATAAGATGAAAATATTGTTCTTCAAACGTTTCTCGATAATCTATCTGTTGTAAATCTAATTGCTCAATTTCATCTTGTACTAAATTAAATTGTATAAACATATCTGAAATTGCCTGTATTCGTAACTCCAGTTCCTTACGTGTAGCAAAATCTAAGGAATCTACCTTTTCTAATTTAATAAGAAACTTCTCGAAAAGAGTTAGCCTGCCCTTTAGCGTGCTTCGGTTTCTTTTTAATTGCCCGAGCCTTTTCGATTTAACGGGATCCTGACTAACATCCTCGAATGTTTCGTCGTCACTCATTTTGGCGATTGAGAAAGGCAAAAGTACTTACAGCAGGCACAGCACGTGTCCACGGCGACGCACAGCAAGGCAACTGGATAACGCACAACTGTAACACGAGATAGTCCACTTATTAACACTAATTGCTGGAAAAAGGAGAGGATGGGACGGGTTTCGATACCGTGACTCGCAACCTTTCCCACGATGCACGATGTTCTTCTTATTTCAATGTGACAATGTGACGCCAAGATGGATGCGTCCCGCGTGATTCTAAGTTCGGCTCGGGAGGACCAAATGTTATGTTGTGTGTGTCTTGATGTGTGCGGGACGCAGCAGGAACTTTCAATGAAATATTTTATTGACAACGTGACTCGAATATTTAATACTACTGAAGTACATCAAAATTATTATATATAAAAAACGTATAAGAACGACGCTTAAAACACGCAGCCGTCCAGAGGCTCTCCAGTGAAAAAGTGAGGTGGGCGGAAGCGGATGCAGCAGACGACATATTCATTCGCACGTCGATGATGTGGAGCGCGCGAGATTTGATGTATGGAGCCTTGCTGCCCGTCACGCTGCACAGATGGCGTCAGCAGTAGCTTCTTAACAGCACTTATGAAACGTCAGAAGCTAGGTGCACGGTTCCAAATTGGTCGTTTCCTATGGAGAAGAGCCGGCAAGAAACTCCATGGTTACTCTTTTAAAAATAATGGGCTTTTACAATATTTTCAAATAACAGTGTTAATAGCTATGGGAGGACAATGTAGGCCCTGCAACAACTGCCAGGTACCTACTAAATAAAATAAAAAATAGTCAACAAATGTACAGTCAGTCAGTACAGGCCTGCAACGTTCTCACATTGATAAAATAGAAAATAATCTATTTAGATGATTAATAAAGGAATAAAAATAAAAATCTATGACATGACACAAATGAGATGATTGCCATTACAACTACAGTAACAAATCTGAATAAATGTCATGTTCACAAACATAATAAATCTGAATAAAATCATGTTAAAATTAGAATTGTATTTATATAATTTCAAATAATGAGATGATTAATAATAATCTATTATGTCAAGGAAGAATGTAAGAAATAATATAAAAACTAAGCATCGTAATTTGGGAGCAGTTAAATACATAAGTACAATGATATTATACACTTCTGGACACATCTTTTGGCCCACCTTGTATTTTCAGTTTCGTTTGGTCCTAGCTAAAATTTTATATTAGGTCGAGCAAAAAGTTTTTATGCAGTTTTGAACCTGGCACATTCACAATTTCATTCAATAGTCTTTTTTTGAATTTCGAACACAGAATTTAAAGAAACAAAAGACAATTTGGAGCCTGTTTGTTGATATCAAACAATCGAATACTAAGAAAACTTGGTTTTATTGGTTTACTTGGATTTAATTCTTGAAAAAGTGATTGATATCTTTGGTTTTGCAACAAACATTACTTATTCTTAACATTAAGGTGAGGTTCTATCAATAATCTATGGATACTTCACCTGAAGTCGCCGCCCAAGCTGTGGCACTTATTCAGGCCGGACACAGCCAAAGAAACGTGAGTGCTCAACTTAATTTAAGTCGATCTGCGGTCCGAAATGTTTATCGGAGGTACCTAGAGACTGGCGGCTTTGTTCGTCGCCAAGGAAGGCCACGATCTCGGGTCACAACTGAAAGGCAGGATCGATTCATCGTGACGACCAGCTTGAGAAATCGTCACCTTACCTCCATTGAGATACAAAACCAACTTCGCGACTTCCACGGAGTATCTGTGAGCGCTCGAACTGTTCGGAGAAGGTTAAAAGAACGCGATATGGTACCACACAAGCCAGCTAATGGCCCCAAACTAACGCGAGCCCACCGAACAGCGCGCCTTCATTTCGCACGCAGTCATTTAAATTGGACACAGCAAGATTGGAGCCGTGTACTCTTTTCTGATGAGTCTAAAATTGTGTTACATGGCAATGATGGAAGGAAGAAGGTCTACCGACGTAAGGGAGAGCGTTTCGCACAATGCTGCTTTGAAGAGAGGGTTGCTTATGGCGGTGGCTCATGGACTGTCTAGGGCGGTATATCCGCGAGCGGCAAAACTCAACTTGAGGTTGTTACAGGACCACGGCTGCCAACATTAAATGCTGAAAGGTACATTTGTGAGTGTTTAGAACCTCACGTGATACCATACGCGGACTATGTGGGCCCAAATTTCCTTTTTATGCATGATAATGCAAGAGCCCATGCGGCCGGCATCGTCAGGGAATATCTTCGGGATGTGAACATCACAGTTATGGACTGGCCAGCCAGAAGCCCAGACATGAACCCCATTGAGCACATGTGGGACGAGCTAAAAAGACGTGTTAGGGCTCGTCAGCCAGTTGCCCAGACGATGCAGGAGTTGAAAACTGCCATAGAAGAGGAATGGGAGATGATCCCTCAAAATTTCATAGAGCGGTTGATAAACTCTATGCCTAATCGTATGAGAGCTGTGGTAGATGCCCATGGAGGCAACACGCGTTATTAAATTAAACCTTTATTTGATAAAACATGTTTTTTATTCAAAAATCAATTGCCTTTAACAAGGCGCATATCCGACTTGTTAGGCGTAGCTCCATGTCGTATGGTATTCTGAATTCAAATTTAAAACAATACGATCGAAAAGGATGGTAAAATGTATCAGGTTTAAAACTGCATCAACAGTTTTTGTTCAATCTAGCAATCATATTTCGGTAGGTGCCATCGAAACCTAAACTCTAAGGTGGGCCAATAGATGTGTCCAGAAGTGTATGTAAAAAGACGTAGATAGGTTACCGACCCAACATTCGGTGTTCAAAAACGGCACAGTTTCGTACGATTAGATGACATGTGGAAAGTAGGACGGCATGTCTTAATTATCGAGAACGGAAAAGAGACAAGACGACGAAAATATGGCTAATTAGCCAGATTTTGACGTGCCACTTGCGGAGCGTGTGTAACCTATCTACCTCTTTCTACATATAATATCATTGCATAAGTACATAATTATGCCGTTAATGAGGTACCTACCAAGGAAGCCACATGTGCAGAAGGAATTACTGCCAAACTTTCTTGTGTTCAACGTAGTCTTTCTTAGTTAGTTGGTCTACGTAGTCTTTAATCTTATAATAGGGCTTTTTTGATGAGGACATGTTTAATGTGGGTCGATGGTGATGTAATCGTCCATCACTAAGTTCTGTAACCGACTTTGGCAACTTGTCATAAAAGCGGATACTGTTTATATAAAATGACTTGTTTGTTTTAGTTAATCTAAAGAGCATCACGATTTCATGTTTACTACGTGTATTTATGTTATGAAAATCGCTAACATATAAAATGCTTTCTGAGGTGTAAAGAGAAGGCAGAGTTAGTATATTAATCTCTTTGAATTTGTCAATAAGGGACTCACGAGAACCCATTTTGTAGATAGCGCGGATTGCCCTCTTTTGTAAAATGAAAATTGAAGCTACGTCAGCTGCCGATCCCCACAGCAGAACGCCATAAGACATAATACTGTGGAAATAAGCAAAGTATACTAACGTAGCTGTGGCTACATCAGTCAACTGCCTTATTTTTCTAACTGCATATGCAGCTGAACTTAATCTACCTCAAAGAGCTCTAATGTGGGCACCCCATTGCAATTTCGAATCTAAAGTAATTCCTAAAAATACAGTTTCCGTAATAGCATCTAGTTTCTTGCCATCAAGTTTTAAATTTAGATCTACTTGGGGTACATTTGGTAATGAGAACTTAAGACATATAATTTTGTTCGCATTAAGTAAAAGATTATTAGCTGCGAACCATTTTGAAAGAACAGCTAGACTATCGTTGACATGTAAGACATCCGTATCTTTTCTATCTACTTTAAAAATAAGAGAAGTATCATCAGCGAATAGAATTATTTCCGATAAGTTAGCCATCATGTAAGGAAGGTCATAAAAAAAAAAAAAAAAAAAAAGAAATAGGAAAGGGCCAAGAATCGAACCTTGAGGCACACCCATCTTAACTAGAGACCCCGAGTACGTCGCCCCATTAACGTTTACTTTTTGCTGCCTGTTTGATACATAGGAAAGAACAAGATCAGCAGCTCGTCCACGAATACAGATAAGTGTATTGTGGTCGACACAGTCAAACGCTTTTGAGAGGTCACAGAAAAGAAATGTCATTGCTCCCGCCCGTGTGCGACCTGACGTGATAGGAAATAAGATTCGTTAGCTTTAAGAGTAGAGTTTGTGCTCACGACTCGTGCCGGCAACTAGGTATGGGTACCTTTCAGTCAGTTTTTGTATTTCGGACCTTATTCCGAGTGAGATAAATTTCTTAAAACAAAATTGACTCTGGTTTTAAATCAGTTTTTGTATTTTGTACTATAACATTGTCGGAATGAAGTTGAAAATTCAAAAAATACGTGCCGAGTAAAGTTTATAGATCCGGCCGGCTCGGCTTCAGCTCGCGAACGAAGCACTAGCTAGAAAATAAAATGTAAAGAGCTATCCACACTTACCTAAGATCAAGTGTTTATGTTCCTTGGCGATGGCTTCCGGGCTGTTGTTGTACACTTTCTGCCAGCCGATGTATGGGGAACACCAGTTGTTACCTGTACATTAGAGGTTTGTTTAACACGCAGATAAGTGCCAACGACCATGAGTTAAGTTATTATGAAAATGCTTTATTTTAAAACAGGTACTTATACAGGGTTAGTTTTCAATGACCAGCCAAATTTTCTCAGGGTGTTCTACCCATGACTATGAACAACTTTCACTATGGGACCAACTTTGAAATCAAGAAAAAAAATCAGCTGTTTCATACATTTTGGTTGAGTAGGTATTGAACTTTTGTATGAAACAGCTGTTTTTTATTTCGTGATTTTAAAGTTGGTCCCATAGTAAAAGTTGTTCATATTCACGGGTAGAACGCCCTGTGAAAATTTGGCTGGTCATTGAAAACTAACCCTGTATGTTTTCCATATTATTAGCACTAGGTACTCGTTTAGACGTGATCTTTAGTTTAAAATCATTAAAAGTCGCATATCGTCACCTTAAAATGCGTTCACGATTTGGGGCTAATTTGACCAAAGTCGGATATTTTTTATCTGTGGAATAAAATGACGACTGACAGTTTTTATATGTAGAAACTGTCAAAAATTCAAAATTTATTCGAAGAGGACTTGTACTGGGTATAAAAGTTTGGTCGAATTCACCCTTAGTTTCCAATTTGCTAGAATTTGATAGCTGCGCCACAGTGTTTTACTTTTGCAGCTATCTTCGTGTAAGTGTGCTAATTTCGTTTGTAAGTTAAGTAAGTAAGTCCCTAAAATTGTTCCTAATAAACTTTATTTTTATTTTTGGAGTTTTTTTTTTTAAATATAAGGCCCGCGGTAAGGAAATTTTATGAGGGGTGAAATACAAGCGTTAACTCAAAAGCGTTGCTACGTTTTTCTGCGCGACGTAAAACAAAACAAACGCCTTTCACCTTAAAGCTGCTTTTTGTATAGAACAGATTCATTGAAGAAATCCTCCTTTGAGAAAAAGAAAGGTCCTTTGTTTTCATCCAACAGTAGAAAGTCGGAACGGCACAAAAAACAGGAGTAAACTCCCGTCGTGCGTCGGAACCGACACACATACACTTTTTAGGGTTCCGTACCCAAAGGGTAAAACGAGACCCTATTACTAAGACTCCGCTGTCCGTCCGTCTGTCTGTCCGTCTGCAACCAGGCTGTATCTCAAGAACCGAGATAGCTAGACAGTTGAAATTTTCACAGATGATGTATTTCTGTTGCCGCTATAACAACAAATACTAAAAAATAGAATAAAATAAATATTTAAGGGGGCTCCGATACAACAAACGTGATTTTTTTGCTCGTTTTTGCTCGATATTGATAACGGCAACATGTAGACGCTTGAAATATTCACAGAATATTTAATTATATAGGGTGGCTGGTAATTCGTGACCGATACTTAAACACAAGATTGTACTCATGATAATAAACAACTTTTACTATGGGAACAACCCGGAAATTGCGAAAAAAAAGTTTGCTGTTCCCTACATTTTGACGAGTTATACGAACATAAATGTAGGGAAATGCTGACTCACCCTATCTATTCACTTTAAAAATAAATAATTAAATTAAAATAAAACAAATATTTAAGGGGGGCTCCCCTAGAACAAACGTGTTTTTTTGCCGTTTTTATAGACAATAGTACGGAACCCTTCATGCGCGAGTCCTACTCGCACTTGGCCGGTTTTTTTGTTATTTTTATTATTATAATTCTTGTGGTAATATATTTTTTTTTATCGTCTACACATGGTCTACACATAAAGTTTACTTTCCGTTACACCTTCAATATTTTTATACATTACAACCTAGGCTACTAGTCTTTCTGAAAAAATCAACTTACTTGATATTGACATAAAGTTGATATTTGTTTGAGTGGAGATAACATCAATTGGATTCGAGAATTAGTAACACTTACCTTCGCCGACCCAGGCTCCGAACCCGCAGTCGAAGTATAGCGCGTCGTAGTTGGACATGATCAGCCGGTAGCCCTTCTCTAGGAGACCCTTGACCTGAGGACTGGTGCCGGTCGTCCATACCTGAGGCATAAGTAAAGAGGTGTTGAAAATTCATACTTCCACAATAACATTATAAACTACCTGTTGCCCGCGGCTCCTCCCGCGTGGATGTCAACACTTCCCTATTTGAATCTGATTTTGTTCACAATTTCATGAGTTTTAATTTTTATGCTCGGAACCCTAATTCTTTTTCTAAGATAAAAGTATTCTAAGTTTCTCCCTATATAACATCAGCTATCTGCCAGTAAAAGTCCCGTCAAAGTCGGTCCAGCCGTCTCGGAGATTAGCCGGAACAAACAGACAGGCAGACAAAAATTTCAAAAATTGTTTTTGTGTTATAGGTAAGTACCTAAGTATGATTCGCGACCGTAACAGATACTTATGAATTTACAGAATTATAGTCATTAGAATACAGCAACTCTCTAAGTTAGTATAATCCTCAAATGTCAAGATTTCATGAAATAGTCATTCAATAGCATTACCTTTATCGATGACTTTAATTATTATAATTCTGTAAATACATGCTTGCTACGGTCGCGAATCATATTTTGATTAACATACCTACAAATACAACTTACTGACTTTGCAAATTGCAAAAAATGTAACACTTTCGCTTTAAAGAATTATTATTTTTGGCAAATGCCATTTCACAAACACAAGGACATCGAATAGACAATGATATCGAATCTATGACATCTATCTTTTGGGATAGATTGCAATTCATAAATGGAGCCGTCTTCTTCTATGACGAGAAGGCTACTTATACAAAGATATCAGGGACTCCCTGATAATAAATTATCTTGGCAAAACGGTCACGGTGTGTCTAAAAGTGCAAGAATTTTGAACAAACCTGGATAATGTAGTCGTCCTTGTCCAGGAAGTCCTCGACGTGTGAGAAGTCTGTTAAGGTACTGGTCCATAGAATCAGAGGCAGTTTCTTTCCAAAGGCCTGCAAAAAAAAACTACAAGTAAATAGGTGTGTAAAATGGAATTGGGCTGGACACATCTGCCGCATGTTAGACGATCAATGGGCCAATACGACCCAATGGGTCCCACTTAATGGCAAGTGACAATGCGGCAGGCAGGCAGGATGAGCTGGACTCCTTCAACAAGAACTGGTCCTTAGCACCTATAAACAGAGAGAAGTGGAAAGAGAGTAGGAGGCCTTTCGCTAGCTAATGTAATTTGACCCTGTATAATATAGTCTGTGGTCTCAAATAGAGCTTTATTATTATTATTTACCTATAATGAAAACTGTCAAGTAGGTACCTTATAAGCCCTATCCTGTGCTTTCATCTGGAAGTAGTTCCAGAGCTTCAAGAAGCTGGCCTGGTCCAGGTTCCACCTGTTCTGGATCATGAACTGCTGGATCTCCGTCGAGGAGTTCCAGCACCTCTCGCTGACCTCATCACCGCCCATGTGGAACATGTCTGGGTTGAACACGTCTAGAAACACAATACAAAGCAATTAAAGAAAGCTAAAAAAAAACGAAAATAAAATCAATCAATCAATCGTGAAATTTTTCATTCAATGACAGACAACGCACAGCCTAAACCGCCCGGAATTCTTTCCGTAATGAAGGTGAGCACTAAGGGAGTATTTTCTAAAATTCATCCCCTAAAGGGGTTAAATAAGAGATGAAAGTTTCTATCAAAGTTCGTCATTTTTGCCGATAGAAAAACCCATTAGGCACATGTGCTTGTATGGAGAGAAAATTAGTAGATTTGATGAAACGAGATCATATACAGGGTGCATCAGAAACGTGTGGACAAATTTAAGGGTGTGGTACAGCCCAACAAACCGAACCACTTTCTCCATGGGACCAACATCATCGAGAAAAAAAATATCAGCAGTCCCCTACAAAACTTCAATACCCACTTGACCCAAATGTATGGGACGGCTGGTTATTTTTTCTCGATAATGATGTTGGTCCCATGGAGTTTGATGTTCTGTAACACACCCTTTTTGACCACATGTTTCTGATACACAAAAGTGCAATATTACAAAATGTAGGGAACAGCTGAAATGTATGGAGGTACTGAATTCGTGGTAACAGCTTGTACGTCGATGTCCATTAAACCCTGTACAGTATTTTTATCTCACGAAGCGACACGCGCTTTACTTGTGTTTACCAAGTGTACAAACACGCTGTGAATAAAGCGTAGGAGCTCTCGGTACCATCCGAGACAATGGCGAAGTCGGAAAAGTGTTGGGGTGTGTGTGTGTGCGACAACACGAGTAGCGTCAGTACATAACACACAGTTATGTGCTGACGCTGCTCGTATTCACGCACACATTCACAGCGTGTTAGTGAGATAAAAATACTACATAAACAATATGTCCGGGTTTGTAGTAATAAAACTTAAAGGTGAAAAAATTATCAGTCATCCCATAGAAAACTTCAATAATTTTGTATGGGACGACTGATTTTTTTTTTACGATTACGATGTTGGTCCCCGGGAGAAAGATGTTCATTTCTGCTGGTCCGTACCACACCCGGATTTTTTTTTAACATTTTTTTTTTTAATTATAGTATTTTATTACTACAAACCCGGATATATTTATAAGAAAAAGTAAAGCAAGAGCTTACCAGCCATATCCCTGTAGATGTCCTCCAGATAGTCGTACAGCTCCTCCCGGGTCGGGTTCAGTTGTCCACAAGGAGGCTCCACACAGTACGACGCCCACGGTTCAGCCTGGTTAACAATATTACCAACTTTAAAGATTAGTAGGCCTAAGTTCTGGAATCCTCCTGAGTGAAGAGGAGATAAGATGTCTCGAACAACACTAGAAATAAAAGGCTTAAGCGAACAACAAAGGCTTGTGTTATTTAAAAGCCTATCTTAGCCTAAACGCAACACAATAACCTGGTAAGGGACATAATAGGTCTATGAAATTGCCGTTTTGTATGAAAAAATTTAAACGAATTTTTTTCATGCATTTTTTATTTGTATTAATCGAAGTAATCACCCATGCAATCAATGCATCTTTGCCAACGCAGTGGCAGTTTATTGATGCCCTTCTTAAAGAAATCAGCTGGACGGGAGGCAACAAATTCTTCAAAGGCATTTTGTACTGCCTCTCGGGTATTGAATTTTTTTCCCGCCAAGAAGTTATCCAAATTCTGGAAAAAGTAGTAGTCTGTAGGTGCAAGGTCTGGTGAGTAGGGCGGATGACGGAGAGCTTCCAACCCCAGTTCTTGCAACTTGGAAACCGTCTGCTGTGCAGTATGAGGTCGCGCGTTGTCGTGCAGGAGCAGCGGAGACGAGCGATTGACCAATGCTGGTTGGAGATGTGCCAGCTTCTCCATAATTGTGTTCAGTTCTTCACAGTACACATCTGAAGTAATGCTCACCCCGTTTGGTAAGAAGCTGTGATGAATCACACCGGCGCTAGACCACCAAACAGTGACCATCACTTTTCTAGGGGTCTGTTTTCGTTTAGGGCATTGTTTAGGTGCTGAACCAGGATCCAACCAACTTGCTGAGCGCTTGCGGTTATCAAACAGAATCCATTTTTCATCGCAGGTAACAATGCGGTTCAAAATTCCTTCATTTGTGTGTCTGTTGAGCAGTGCAAGGCACGTCTCGACGCGTACTTCGCGCTGGCGATCATTGAGTTCGTGGGGCACCCATTTGTCAAGCTTTTTTACCTTGCCAATTTGACGCAAATGGACCAATATTGTTTTGACGCTAACGTCGAAAGCTGCTGCTAATTCAGCCGTAGATTGTGTATCATCAGCTTCCACAATCGCCTTTAATTCGTCATTGTCGACCAAAGTCTTCGGACGACCGCGAGGTTCATTTTTCAGGTCGAAATTTCCAGAACGGAAGCGAGCAAACCAATAACAAGTGGTGCGCTGGTTTGTAGTGTTAGCTCCGTAAACGTCGTTGATGTTGCGTGCCGCTGGTGCCGCGTTGCTGCCACGACGGTACTCATATTCCATAATTACTCGAATTTTTAACGTATCCATGATGACGAAAAAGATTGAGATGCGATGAAAATGTAACACTAATGAATAAACAAATTACTACTTTTGGAAAAAAAATCCATGTTTTTAAAATAAAATTAATTTGAAATTAGAATTCTTAGCCAAACAAAAATGATTTTGATTTGAAATGACCAGTACTGCAGAACGGCAATTTCATAGGTAAAGACCTAATATTTAGAGTATCCGGAGTCTCCTAACACAGGCATTGTTTGCTTAAAAGGAGGCTCCAAACACTAAACACTGTTTAATAAATCGAAGCATAAATAAACTTTTTTTTTATTATTTTTAAGCGACTTCAAAAAAGAGGAGGTTCTCAATTCGTCGGAACCTTTTTTTATTTTTTTTTTATGTATGTTCCCCGATTACTCGAAGATGGCTAGACCGATTTGGATTTTTTTTGTTTTATTCGAGAGGATATACATCAAAGTTGGTCCCATATAAAATTGATTAACTTTGCTTCGGTAGTTTTTGAGTTAGCTTCAATAAGTATTTTTTCCCCACTTTTATATGGATTTTGTTTTACTTTGTATTGCAGGTAGTGGTATTAGAATTTGTGTGGGGTAGGTACCACAACTAAAAAGTGAAAAATAAAAACTTTTTTACAAAAAAATACAACCGACTTCCAAAAACAACACTACGAAGTGAAAAATAACTTTATTTTCGGAAGTCGGTGGCAAAAAACGAAAATACATTTAACCAGACACCGACTTCCGAAATTAAAGTTATTTTTCACTTTGAAGTGCTGTTTTTGGAAGTCAGTTGTATTTTTTTGTAAAAAAGTTTTTATATTATTTAATGAATTAGCTGACAAATTTCAGAGACAATGGATGCTTATCGATATCTAAACACAATAAAACAAAAAATAAACAGTTAATCTGCCTAGCCATTTTCCATCTATGTTGGAGTCGGCTTCCATCTAACCGAATAGGTACCAGTATTTTAGATGGAGCGATTGCCTAACGGACCTCCACAACCCAGTAACTGGGTAATACGATACCCCTTGGTAAGACAGACTTTTGGGCTTCTGACGACCCATTCACGAATTGCAGCCGGGACGAACGGCTTAAGGTGCTTTCCGAGGCACGGAGCCTCGGTATGTAAAGATGGTCACCCATCCACGGACCAATCCTGGCAAGCGTAGCTTTTATAACCTGATGGATCGACCCACGCGGTGTTCTAACTTGGCCACGAGCTCCTCAAAAACAAAAATCATTTTTCTTAATTCATACTTCGAGCACCAGCTGATTACGGGATTAACGGTTAGGGGTAGTTTTTTATTTTATTGTGTTTAGATATTGATACCAATCGTGTATCCATAGACACGATTGACGATTGACGAAAAAAAAAAACAACCAATACAGGGTTGTATTGTATCCATAGTATCGCGATGAGACCCTGTATTGGTTGTTTTTTTTTCAGCGAGACCTCTCTTTTCCCCTCCTTGGCTGAATGAGGTCCGTCTAGGAATGATGCTACCATTTAAGAGATTCAGTCGCGACATTAATCAATCTCGTGACCATAGTTACAATCAAAATCAAAAGTCATTTATTCAACTAGGCTGGGAATCAGAACTTTTCGAACGTCAAAATTACATAAGACAGTCCAACGGCACGCCCGCCCAACACCACTTCCTAGTGCTTTAGCTGAGAAGAAGAAATGGCGCAACAAACTGTCCAGCAGCACAGCTGTCTTTTTAGAAAAACTTGATTCTATACACTAGTATGCACAATAATACATTACGCAACACAAAACATTAAATTAAATTATTTGCCATATATTATGTCAGCTAGCACACGCCAATAGGTTTTTTTTTAACCTATCCTGTCCCACTGCTGGGCAAATCTCCCCCGTACTTTTCCATTCATCTTTATTTGCTGCCTTTTCCAGCCAATAAGTGTAGAATGAGTCTAGGTCGACGCGCCAGCGTTTCTTAGGCCTGCCTTGGTGACGACGACGCCCGTCTTCAGGCACCCACTGCTTGACGACCCTGGCCCATCTGTCCTGATGCATCCTGTAGGTGACAGTAGGTGTGATCCACCCAGTCCCATTTCAGCCTCTTGGTCTAATCGCCAACATCGCCAATGCCTGTCTTCGAGCGTATTGTTGTGTTGCGAATTCTAACCGTTACTTTAATTTCCAAATAATAGGTACGAGTATACCGAATAGGTATAGCTACCAAAAAAACATCGAAAACGAATACTAATACTAAATACTCAAGCAGAAATAAAAAAATAAAAACGTAAACATAATTTTCCTAATTAAAAGCCAGCTACTAGGACCATCGAAGTAAAATAAATAACCAGTTAATTATTGTCATTTGGTTGCAAATGACCTCTCCTACATCCCCATAATGAATTGCCGACATAATATACTACCAATAACCCTTTATGTGCGAATTTTTTAGATTTCACGATCGCTTGGGAACTGCGCTTACATTAGCAAAAATTGCAAAAGTTTATGTTGTACAAACATATATGTACAAACGTTTATGTTTGGAACACTTAGGTAAGTAATAAACAAGCTGTCTTATTACATCGTCGTATCTATCTTGAACTCGTCATAAAGATTGAGATCACGAAGTCGCAGATAGCAGTAATTCACATACTAAAAACAAGTCACATAAGTAACTCGTTTGGGTAGGAACAACGGCACATTTATTACTGTTCTTTGGATGAGGATTTGTTATTTAAAACAGGTCTATTAAGAATTTTAAAATTGCAAATAAGGTCAACCAAACCAAACCAAACATTCATTAAACCTCGACATCAGATCTCTTTGATGTAATAACACTTTTTTTTTCACTTAATTCCATCATCATTCTACCATTTCTACCAGACAACCTTTGGGTAGGCATCTTTGGCATCTCTCACGGGTCTGCTTTGAGAGAAGGTTGGGAAACGCTATAACCATTCGATGACTACCTATGTTTACACACACACTATAAAACTGATTTACTACCGCAAGACGTCCTCATAACACAGGTCCAGTGGAAAACCAGCGTCAGGCACTGCTTGTGCTGAATTGGGCTTATTTAGGGCTGCTGTGAGGCACACAATACTGTTAACCCTAGATATAGATATTATCTACAACGTGTCGTTTTGTGTCCTCGTCAAATTTAAGGGTGTGGTATAGACCATTAAACCGAACAACTTTTTCCATGGCACCAACATCGTAATCGCGAAAAACTAATCAGCCTAATACATTTGCGTCGAGTAGGTATTGAAGTTTTCTACGAAATAGGAAAATTTTGTCACGAATACGATGTTTGTCCCATGGAGAAAGTTATTCGGTTTGATGTTCTGTATCACATCCTGAAATTTGACGAGGATGCAAAACGACACGTTGTATATCTGTGGTTCTTCTTTCTTTCTTTACCTTGAAGCAGACGGTGAGGTCAGAGTCCTGCCAGCCCTCGCCCACATGCGCCGGCGCGTCAAACTCCGGCAGCACGCGCACGCCGCGCACGTGCCCGTAGTCCACCACCTCCTGCACTGCTTGTTTCGAATACACCTGCGAATCATCAGCCGATGGTTGCCTTTACTTAATAACAGATTATACTGGATGTATCCGACACGAAGGACCGAATCTTTAGACCTATCCGAATCGAAGGACCAAATTTTGATGTCGAGGTATTAGCAACTAGGACCGCTCTTATGGTCCATTTGACTGGTAAAACAGAAAAATATTGCTGATCCTTTGCTCTGGTTCTATAGACCAGTCAAGTAAACGGATAACACTGATCAAAGTCACATTAATATTAAGGCTCTAGACGTTAATCTTCTTTACTGGCTTGCGAATACGAAAATTACCTCTTGCTAAAAAAAAATATTTTTGTAAGTAAATAGACATGAAACATGAGATTTGTTACCTTAGCGGGAGAGTAGGCACCGATCTTGGACAGCTGAGGTCTCCTGCTGACCTCGAAGGGGAAACTCTGACTGTCAGTGATGTGCCAATGGAAGGTATTCAACTTTACGGCCGCCATCGCATCTGGTAAGAATGATGATATTTTTATTATCCATGCAGTTGTCATGAATTCTTGAATATAAAAGGGTCACAAGAAAAGCCTTTTAGCCTTGAGACCCTTTTAATGTTTTTGAATAATAAAGTCAACAAGGGTTATTATTCTGCGATCTCATCTTTTAGGATTATTAGGTACAAGTCATGTAGGTACCGCATTTGAATCTTATCTTACGACTCTGTGTGCCCGAGATTTATCCATTTTGTATCACGTAGGTATTTAATGTAACAATTTGCATAATCGTGAGGATATGCCATAGGTAGGTTAGGTTAAACTTGCTTAAGGTGATTGCGCTGTGGTAGCCCGCGAAATCCAAATTTTCTTGCGTTGTTTGCAATTTGCAGGTCAATGTAAAGTTGTGTCTTGATCAAAATATGATTGGCGACAATAAAAAATATACCTATATTTACATAATTTTAACCATAAAAATCATCATACATCTTTCTAAGTTAGATTTCCTCGGGATTGGTCTGATTTCGAAAATTAACTGAGCAATGTGGTGGCCCAGTGGTAACGGTCCCGACTTACGAGTTGTTTATTAAAATTATTTCATCACCACTGCTCTCAAAACTGTGAAGGAATACATCGTGAGGAAACCGGCATGTCCTAGAACCAAATATTCGAAGACATGTGACATCCACCAACCTGCACTGGGCCCGCGCGGTAGATTACAGCGCACTCCCCATCTCGAAGAAAGGAGGCCTGTATCCCAGCAGTGGGAACGTTATAGGCTGATTATGCTATTCTGCTCATCACGCCGAAGATCCTCATGAAATCTTCACCAAATTTTTATGAGACCAACTTAAACGACTTAGTTAGCGAAACTCCGTGATGGGCGCCGTTAAAACACGATAAAACAAAAACGACTGATTTTCTCAACTCATAGTTAATGTAACTAGATTCCCAGCGGTCGTTGAGTTTCACTAGCTAATTTAATTTGACCTAAACATACCTACTTATTAGTATTTTCGTTGCGACCACCGTGTGTCAGTGTTTTGATACAGGAAAGTGGTCTGTATTTATATTTACCGATGGTAGCCTTGATGGAGTCAATGCTGTAGAAGTTCCGCGCCGTGTCAAGGAGGATGCCTCGGTACGGGTAGACGGGCTTGTCGCTGATGTTAACATCACGCACGATCTGTAAGGAAAAAATACTTTTAAATAGTTTCGGAGAATTCTGTGTGGTACAAGTACAGTTAGATTTCATGAATAAATATAAAGAGTCTACAGTTTCATAATTATACCGGATGACATTTTTGTCAGTCTTGAAAAAAATAGTGTGTACTCGTATACGTGAAAGGAGTAGAAGCCTAGTTACCTAGTTTTTTTATTTTTTTTTATTTTAAAGCTTAGACAGAAATTGATATATCAATAAATACCTACGAGTCCTACAAATTCGAAGTAAACTTTTGATACTAGAACAATAAAAACAGATTTTTGAAAAAAAATTATAAATCGTTAAAAATATCGAAATTCAAATCATATGCACCCTGCGTGTGCATTGAATTTCGACTTTTTAAAATTTTTATTTTGAAAAAAAAAACTAGGTATGCCACAGGCTTCCACTACGTTCACCTACGTTCGCCTATTTTTTTCAAGACGGTAAAAATGTCATCCAGTATAATTATCACTATTAAATTGTGTATACCGGACCATTGTGCCCGATATAGCCTGAAATAACCAAGGAGAACAATTTAGAAAGTACATAAGTAGGTAGGTACCATTTGCTTTCAACTTCGTAAATGTAGCTCCAAATCATAGAGAAAAATATATTACCTACTTAGGTAAAATGACAATAGGTGTAATTTGTCCAGTAATTTACATAGTTCCCGACGTTCGCACGGACGTAAAAATATCGCGGCGGGATTTTATCGTGCACTGAATTTTCAACTCTCGTTGTTGAGCCGAGCATTGAGAGTCAAACTTAACAACAACAGAGTGCATTCTAGCGCGTCGAAAAAACATACTTTTGGATTTTCAACTCTTAGCGTTAAGCAGAGCGTTGAAAATCTAGTGCGCGAAATAAAATCGCCACGATATTTTTACGTCCGACTAAATCATTCGCGATAAGTAAAACACTATTATTATCACATGATTACCTGAGTGTAAGTATTTTACATAATTTATAAACTGCTCATAGAGTGTAAGTATTTTACATCAATTATGTAGGTACATTTACATATGCGTGACGATGTTAATTGCTTTGTCCAGTTCATTTTCAAACCATTGCCACAGAGTATAAAGCTACAGTAGTTTATCTGGGCAGTGACCTTGAATTAATTACCTACACAGCCGCTCGATAAATAAATACGTGACCGTCCGTGCGTACTCGTACCTCTGCCGCATGCTCAAACTGTTCCTAAGTCGACGTTCGCGCGGACGTAAAAATGTCGTGGCGATTTTGTTTGGCGCACTAGATTTTCAACGTTCTGCTTAGGGCCGAGAGTTAAAAATCCAACAGTGTGTTTTTTCGACGCGCTAGAATGCACTCTGTTGTTGTTAAGGTGATATGATATGAACCTTATTAGGTTTATGAAATAGGGATTCAACATTTTGGTGTATGTTTTTTGACTATATGATCTAGTATCCTAGAAAAGGAATACATGATACAAAGAAATTTTCTCGATACAAAAATAATGCAAAGTTCTATCTACTTTTTTGTTTTTTTGAGTACCAAAGCGTAACGCTTATGAGTTATTCAGTGGACTTTACTTTAAAACGTAGAGAGTAGTCGTATCAAGGTTTAAGAAAAACAGTTTTAGTAATAATCCTTTTTATTTAAAAAATACGGCAATTCGATTTGGCACATACGTTGTTTTATTCCGAGCGCACATACATTATCGCCATCCCTTCTTTTGCCTAACAAAAGTAATGTCATCACATCGTTGGATTCTCATTGCTCGGCTCAACAACGAGAGTTGAAAATCCAGTGCGCGATAAAATCCCGCCGCGATATTTTTAAAGATAAACTACTGTAACATTATTATACTTTGCCATTGGAACGATCGAAAGTGCGATACGATTATATATACGTATGTAATTGATTCTTCGAGTGCCTAACTTTCACCGACGACTGAACGAACATAACATCACGCCTATAATCCTCGAAGGGTTAGGCACCTAAGTCTAGGTACTTATTTGTTTTTTTACCGACGAAAAAAAAAAAAGGAGGAGGTTCTCAATTCGACACGTATGTATTTTTTTTTATGTATGACCACACATAACTTTTTACACAGTCGTCCCATTTAAAAAAAAAAATGTTTTATTCGATTGGGTATACATCAAAATTGGTCCCATATAAAAATGAATAACTTTACTTGGGTAGTTTTTGAGTTAGCTTCAATAATACGTATTTTTTCCCCACTTTTATATGGATGATGTTCTAGTTTGTTTCGCAGGTAGTGGTATTAGAATTTGTGTGGGGTAGTACCACAACTAAAAAGTGAAAAATAAAAGTTTTTTTCCAAAAAAATACAACCGACTTCCAAAACCTACACTACAAAGTAAAAAATAACTTTAATTTCGGAAGCCGGTGGCAAAAAACGAAAATACATTTAACCAGACACCGACTTCCGAAATTAAAGTTATTTTTTACTTTGTAGTGTAGGTTTTGGAAGTCGGTTGTATTTTTTTTGTAAAAAAGTTTTTTTATAAGTATTTTTATGGTAGACACCTAAGTATAGTACACCCACATTTTGTCAGATATGTTCTAAGTCCCATGAATTGGGGGCGAGCCTATTGCCATGAACCGGGCACAAATCCAAACTCCACGAGCTGCACCCTAATTGCGTACGAGTAACACACTATCAAACGGAATCTGAATCATTTTGAAGTAAATTGCTAATCCATTATGTTCGAAAAAAAATTCTGCTCGACACCGTACAAAGCAATGAATGTTGTTGATTGATAGGGTGCTACGCAATTGCTCCGCTGCTCTTGATTTCAATATAATCAGCGTTCAGTTGACGACCTAAATACTTATGTACTTAGCGTGGTAGGGCTTCTGCATCCTCAGAGTGGATTACTGCATCATAACAATTAATGCGTATTTACAAAGCCATGTAAATTTAATAGGTAACTACTTGAGTAAGTCTTTTTTATGTGAGCTGTTCTGATTGGCTGGTAAAATCATGAACCATCAACCACAGAATTAATTAACCGGCGGTAATTAAGTTCGGATTCATTAGTAGGTACTTCATCTACATCACAAATTAAATTCCAAGTCTAAAAACGTCGGTCAATCGTTTTACGTATTTATTCATCATTCTCCTGCCCTTATCCTAATCTATTTGGGGTCGGCGCAACATGTCTTTTTCTTCCATACTTCTCTATTAGTCATCATCTCGTTAGTCACTCCCTTTCTAGCCATGTCATCTTTCACACAGTCCATCTATCGTTTCTTTGGTCTGCCCCTACTCGTATAGCCATCCACATTCATACTCAAAACTTTCCTGACGACATTTTCCTCATTGCTCCGCATCACGTTGCCCATACCATGACAACCGATTTCCATACAACTTTTCAGTCACCGGTGTCACTTTCAGACTTACTCTTATGTACAAAATGGTTGAGCTGGATGATGGTAATCCATGCTTCATGTTCGTGAAGGGGCGCAGAGTGAAACCACTCGTTCCACTTCAGAGTGGAACGAGTGTATGGGATGAAAACGAATAATGCCATCGTATTTGTAAATGCCTTCAAAACTTATGCTAATGAATTTCTTTCTATCTCTCGTATTTCATGAGTCAATTGAGAAAATGTGAAATTTTACTATGAAAATGACTGTATCGAGCTCTCTGCCGCCTGAGTCCGGCCTCGTTTCAAGTCGTGGGCTTTAATAACTATTACGCATAGCAAAAGGTACACTTACTGCTAAGACACATGGTGCGCCAAACGTGCACCTTCCGACATATAGGGTAATGTATTTTTTTACTGAATCGAGCTCTCTGGCTCCTGAATGTGATCCTATTTCAAGTTGTGGTCTTTACTAGCATAATACACTTAACAAGAGTGCTAAGACACATGGTGCGCCAATCGTGCACCTTCTGACATCTAGGATGATGTATGGGACAGGTTGGACAGGCATTTCCGAGAGAAAAAGTCTAATTATGAAAAACAAATTTAAATGCCTTCAAAACTTGTACTGACAAATTTCTTTCTTTGAGAAAATGTGAAATTTACTATGAAAATGAGTGAATCCAACTTTCTGCAGGATTTTGTAATATTATCTTGATTTAAAAGTATTCTTGGAGATTCTTGCCTGTTCTTCTCCATAGAGATCTACGTTTTGGAACTGGGCAACTAGCTTCAACTTTCTGACTAACTGACCGACTCTTCGACAATTTAAAAGTGCCTGTACCTAATTGGTTTAATTGAAATAAATGCTTTGAGTTTGAGTTTGATTCTATCCATTCGCGTAACACCACACGCACTTCCCTCTTAGCATTCTCATCTCAGCTGCATGTAATTGCCTTTCATTTATTCCTTTTTTGGCCCATACAAGCCAGCAGGTCTAACCACTATTTTATAAATAGGATTTACATGTATCCATCCATAATTCAAATCGATTTGTAATCACATAACTTTATGTGAAAATAAAAACACCATCAAACTCTAAATCTTAAACGAATCAGTGTGACTGACCTGGGGAAGCCATTAAATATATAAAAGCATATTATACATTATTGCCTTGATTCTTGATCCTGAATTGTTTATGCTAATGTGCAGAAGTGACAACTAACATTGAGTCGGTCTGAACCGGTTGTTTATATATAAACACGTTCGCCAGTTGTTGCCTGCTGATGCCCTTAGGAGGCGAAGGGACATGTATACCTATACGGGGAAGGTAGGTATATGTAAGTAATTCCCAGGACAGGTCGATAAACTTTTCGAATACCTGTTGGTCTTGTTTTATAGTTTTTTTTTCAGTTAGGTATTTATCACTACCAGAGGGTCTCGTGGCTAAGTAATAACAGCCGCACGGGTCGATCCATCAGGTTAAGCTACGCTTGCCGGGGTTGTTCCGTGGATGGGAGCCATCTTTACATACCGAGACTCCTCCGTGCCTCGGAAAGCACGTTAAGCCGTTGATCCCGGCTGTCATTCGTCGATCTTTGACAGTCGTTACGGGTCGTCAGAAGCCCGAAAGTCTGACAATCAGTCTTAACAAGGGGTATCGTATTACCCAGTTAATGGGTTGTGGAGGTCAGATAGGCAGTCGCTTCATGTAAAATAATGGTATTCAGCTGCATCCGGTTAGACTGGAAGCCGACTCCAACATAGTTGGGAAAAGGTTAGGCAGATTGACTTATCACTACCAATAACGTTGTTATAACTTATATCTATCTTAGTATCTTATGAACAAAAGAAAATCATGACCTAGTCAATGACCTGGCTATGAAAATGCCTGAGGGTTTGTAATGGGGAATACGAGTAAGTTAAGATGAAAACGCCACGGTAGCCCTCGAAATTCAAATCTTAGGTTTTTTTTGCAATTTGCATGTCAGTATTAGTTTGTATATTGATCAAAATATGATTAGCGACCGTAACAAGTATGTATTTACAGAATTATATTCATTAAAGTCATCAACACAACTCTTTAAGACGTAATCCTATTGAATGAATAGGTATTTCAACACATTATAAACAAAACTAAGAACGGGTCTTCTCGCGATATTCCTTTTTACGAGATAAACAGGTACCTACTTGTTTCGTCGTTTCGTCGTCGGTTCTTAGTTTTGTTTATAATGGTGCCGATTCTCTTGTCACAAATGCCACTAAACTAGACTAAAAATCACTAAAATTTCGTTTATTCCTGTCAAACGACGATTTCCCATTCTGAAATTGACTAAAGTGACACAACTTAACTATATTTTAGTTTGACAGGACTAAGATTGTACGGAGTTATTAGTTTAGTGAAAATGGCAATTTTGCTATTCTGAATTTGACTGTTTTCACATAGTTTTCACCTAAAATTTTAATTGTCAAACTAAATCAGACTATGTTTAATCGCGATTAAAAAGGTGTGGAATAAAATTAGTTGATATGAACTAAAATTCACACCGAGACCTTGACTTCGGATGCAAAAACAGTAGTGTATTTTTTTTCTTTTCTTTTGCATATATCTCGAAAACGGTGAGTCCTATCGCAAAAATAATGAAAATTTGGCCCCCCTTTATAAAACTCATGAACCCCTATGACTCAACATGTAGGCACCAAAAAAAAAGTACCAAAAAAATAAGTACCAAAAAAAAAGGTACCAAAAAAAGGTATCAAAAAAAAGGTACCTACATTCCATATAAAACAAGTTGAAGCTGCCCCCTCCCTGCGCCCCTCCAGCTCTAAAAGATATTTGACCCGGTAACGAAAGCGATGTCGGTGAACAAAATATGACAAGCCTGTCACTTCATAGTGATTTCGTTAGTTCCAATTAAAGCCACCGGGTCAAATATACTACAGGCACTATACCACGCGGAGTCACGATTGTCAAACTCGATTTTAGTTGTGTCAAAATTGTTATTAAATTTAGAGGTTTTTTTTTTGTCAGAATAGCTCTAAGATTCTCATAGCAAAAAGTAAGGAATTTTAGTGATAGTTTAGTTAGTTTAGTTCGGTGTACAACAGAATCGGCACCAATGTGTGCAAATCGCGAAAGTTTAAAAAGTGTATTAGGTATTTCAATCTTGACATTAATTGATTATTATACTAACAGAGGGCCAATTCTCGTAATTAAAAACGTTCAAATTCAAGTCGCAATGTCAGCCAGCGACAATCAAATGTCAAAAATGTAGGCAAACTCTATACAATTTTGACAGATTGAGACTGAGATGAGATTGCGAACGTTGTTATAAAAATACGGGAATTGCCCCTCAGGAGTTGGTCTCGTCCCGATCAACATACAACATAATAGAATACTGACTTGCAAATTGCAAAACACGTAAGAAAGTTTCGCGGAAGAACCTATAAATTACCCACTTATATATTATAACATCATGGCTATTTCCCCCAAGGGTAAAATTAGTACCTACACTCACATTTCGCTAGTTTTAAGTCCCAGGAGACAATCCTATTGCCATCAATAACAAACCATTAATATTATCATCATAATTTTCCTTGTTCAGATACAATATCAAAACACAAAAAAGTGCTAATAACCTACTACAATAGAAAACAAATTATCTCCACTGTCATCCGTGTCGTGTCGCACATTATTGTAAAAACAACATGTTCGCTCGTTCAAGTTGGCAGCGCTAGCGAGGTAAATTATACAGGGTTATTTTAAATTGTCTAGCTAAACTCCGCCTACGCGATGGGTACCGATAACATCTAAACACGATCAAATAAAAAATACAAAGATTTGAGGTTTATTTTTGGGAGTTCAACGACCGCCGCTGTTAGTGTTGTTACTTAAAGTCAATCAATCAATCTGCCTAGCCTTTTCCCAACTATGCTGGGGTCGGCTTCCAGTCTAACCGGATGCAGCTGAATACCATTATTTTACATGGAGCGACTGCCTATCTGACCTCCACAACCCATTAACTGGGTAATACGATACCCCTTGGTAAGACTGATTGTCAGACTTTCGGGCTTCTGACGACCCGTAACGACTGTCAAAGATCCACGAATGACAGCCGGGACCAACGGCTTAACGTGCTTTCCGAGGCACGGAGGAGTCTCGGCATGTAAAGAAGGTGTATGTAAAGTGAAGTATGAGTTGAGAAAAACTGTTTTCTTATTTTTTATCATGTTTAGATATCGATACATATCACGTCTGTGAAGTTTACACAAAAAAACACCAGATTTTTAAACTGATAATTCAAGTGACTACAATAACTGCGGTCGATGTCCCCACAAAAAAATAATCAAATTAATTAATCTTTTGTTTTTATCTTGTCCCATCACGTCTGCGGAGTTTAGCTAGCCAATTTAAAATAACCCTGTATATGATTAAGCAACGCCCGCGCCGCGCTGCTGTTTTCATTCGGATCTTCTTTATGTGCTTGATGAAGTACGCATCAATACTGTTATACTTCCTCGTTACGAGACAACAATAGCATGCATTGAATATAAAGTTACAACACTTGAATATTTTTTTTTATGTACTGTCAATAAAAGAGATATCTAGGCAGGGTATACTAACATATTTGTATATGAATCGCTTCATGTTCAATTTTATATAGGGTGACTGGTAATTAGTGACCGATACCTAAACACATGCTTGTGCACACCATAACAAACAACTTTTACAATGGGACCAAACCTGAAATCTCGAAAAGAAAAAGCAGCTGCTCCCTACATTTTGGCGAGTTATGCGAACATGAATTTATGGGGCAGCTGTTTTTTTTTTCGCGATTTCAGGTTTGGTCCCATAGTAAAACGTTGTTTGTCATTATGAGTATAATCATGTGTTTAAGTATCGGTCACTAATTACCAGTCACCCTATATATTAGGTTGGGGAAAAAGTCTTTTCGCATTTCAAATCAGGAAAATGTGTGATTTTCATTTGTTTTTCATACTGTCAAGCTGAGTGAATCTAATGAAGAAATTCGATAAATTTTAAAATTTTACTACAAAAAAAGTAAAAATGCAACGCAAGCCGCGAAAAAAAAATTGCGATGTTTATGGACCCAGTGCAGTGTCTGTGAGAGTAGCACAAATTTGGTTTAAGCGTTTTCAATCCGGAAATTTTGATGTCAAAGATGCACGGCGCTCTGGTCGCCCTATTACGGATAAAATGGATGCCATTTTTGAAAAACTGGAGCAAGATCGGCATATCAGTAATTACGACGTAGCTGAAGAACTGGGAATTGACCACAAAACAGTTTTGGCGCATTTGAAAAAACCTGGGTAAACAAAAAAGCTCGATATTTGGGTACCTCACGAGCTCACTGAAAGAAACCTAATGAACCGTGTACTCATTTGTGATTCTTTATTACGACGTAATGAAACCGAACCATTTTTGAAGAAGCTGATAACTGGTGATAAAAAGTGGATCACGTACGACAAGAACGTGCGAAATAAGTCGTGGTCAAAGGCCGGTCAGGCTTCACAGACTGTAGCGAAACCCGGCTTAACTCGCAACAAGGTGATGCTGTTTGTGTGGTGGGATTGAAAGGGCATTATTCATTATGAGCTGTTACCACCAGGCAGGACCATCGATTCTGAACTCTACTGTGAACAACTGATGAGATTAAAGCAAGAAGTTGAGAGAAAGCTGCCGGAAATAATCAACAGAAGGGGTGTGGTTTTTCATCATGATAAGGCTAGACCTCACACATCTTTAGCCACTCAGAAAAAATTAAGAGAGTTTGGCTGGGAGGTGTTAATGCATCCGCCGTATAGTCTTGATCTTGCACCTTCAGATTTCCACCTGTTTCGGTCTCTTCAGAATTCTTTAGGAAGTGTCAGGTTAACATCACGAGAGGACTGCCAAAACCACTTGTCGATGTACGAGTATTTTGATCAGAAGTCCCAAAATTTCTATAGCAATGGGATCATGTCCTACAAGATGGAAAAAGTTATCGAACAAAATGGTACCTACATAATTTAGATAAATTTAAATAATGTATGTTAAAAAATGTTTTGAATTTTCTTAAAAAATGCGAAGAAACTTTTTCCCCAACCTATTATATTACTTTGTTTTTGCAGTACTCCTACATTGTAACACACCAACACAAAATTTTACATTTTCACGAAATTGAACATGAAGCAATTCACATACAAATAGTAGTATACCCTGCCTAGATATCTCTTTTGTTGACTGTACATACAAACGCCAGCACATCAAGCTACTACAATCTTTCACTTTAATAGATTTTCATCTTTATCGCTGAAGCATTAGATTCAAGGTTAATTGGGAAAATTTTACAGTTTCGGGTGGCTTGATGTGCTGGCGTCTGTCCTACTTATTACTAATAAATCACGGCAAAAACTTAAGGGGAAGATATAATAAAACAATAGTTAGACCTGCTATCTTGCATCGATCAGAATGTTGGGCCACAAAAGGAATAAATGAAAGGCAATTGCATGCAGCTGAGATGACAGTGCTAGGAGGGATGTGTGATGTACTGGTGCTACGCGAATAAATACAATAAGTAATGAGTATAAGACGAAGTTTGAAAGTGACACCGGTGACTGAAAAGTGGTGTGGAAATCGGTTGTCATGATATAGGCAACGTGGTGCGGAGCAATGAGGAAAATTTGTGACGTGTGGTGAATGAAAATTGATAATGTTGTTGATTCTCTTCTCAGTCTTACCAGCATATGGTTCCTGATGTCGTCATACACGATGAGTTGGGAGAGCGTCTCGAGACCGTGTCTCAAACCGAAGAAGGAGCCAGCTGTGACAGTGGCGTTGATTCTGTCGCTCGAAGCTGCCTGCACGCGGAGCGTGTAGCTCTCGTCCATCTCCAGCGAAAATTCTGCAAAATGTTTATTATGTTATTCCATAGTACGAAATATTGCAATTAGTAGGATTGTTACTCAATCAATCCCATCACATGGGTGTTAAAATTGTCTCGGGCCTACAAATAGTACCTACTCAATTATATAAAACATAATTTAGTTGCGTTGTCTTTGATTGTAATTATTAGGTATTCCATGTCATAGATAAATGTTTTTTTTCTTCTTGTCTGTGGTTTCAACCGAGTTGTCTATGTGCTCCTGTATTTTTTTTTATTAGGTATTAAAAATGAGTAAATAAGTATTAAAGAATGTTTTCATATGGCGGCTGGAGCCGCAGACCTGCTTGCACTTTTGGTTAAAAAAAACTTATAAATAAGCTTTGTCTGTCTTTATTATAGTCGTAAAACCGGATCAAAACCATTGAGATACTATGTATGTGCAGACGACAGCGCATCAAGCTACTACAACCTGTCCGATTTCTTTAGTAGATTTCATCTTTATCGTTAAAGCATTAGGTTCAAAGTTGATTGGAAAAATTTGACAGTTTGGTGGCTTGACCTGCTGGCGTGTGTAAGTACATCTAAATGATCAGAACTAATAAAGTTTTATGTTAAAATAAATAAATCATGACATATTTAAATAATGGTTTTGAAACAGGAAAAAAAACGGTCAAGTGCGAGTCGGACTCGCGCACGATGGGTTCCGTACCATTATCTATAAAAAATGGAAAAAAAATCACGTTTGTTGTATGGGAGCCCCCCTTAAATATTTGTTTTATTTTAATTTAATTATTTATTTTTAAAGTGAATATATAACTAAATATTCTGTGAATATTTCAAGCGTCTACCTGTTGACGTTATCAATATCGAGCAAAAACGAGCAAAAAAATCACGTTTGTTGTATGGGAGCCACCCTTAAATATTTGTTTTATTTTAATTTAATTATTTATTTTTAAAGTGAATATAATAACTAAATATTCTGTGAATATTTCAAGCGTCTACCTGTTGACGTTATCAATATCGAGCAAAAACGAGCAAAAAAATCACGTTTGTTGTATGGGAGCCCCCTTAAATATTTATTTTATTCTGTTTTTTAGTATTTGTTATTATAGCGGCAACAGAAATACATCATCTGTGAAAATTTTAACTGTCTAACTATCACGGTTCATGACATACAGCCTGGTGACAGACGGACAGACGGACGGACAGCGGAGTCTTAGTAATAGGATCCCGTTATGCCTTTTGGGTACGGAACCCTAATTAACAATTTTCAACTAGCATACACAAAACTTCATAAGCTTAAATAACTATGTAGGTATAAGTAGATGCATTATTTCGGCACAATAATCCATCCATCAATGTGTCAGATTCGATCTCCTAACAGTCAATGTGTTACCGCTGTGCATTGTCTTGTTACCAATTGTCATGCTAATCACAACCCCACACTTGTTTTTTTCTCGAAACTGTTGTCATACACCATCAGTCGCAATACCGGTTTTGGCTAATAACTACGAGCACATAAACATTATGTCACCTTCAAGGATATTGACCTCTGCTGTATGACCGGTTCCTACTACAGCAACTACTACTGTGCCATTATAAATATATTAGGTCTTTACCTATGAAATTGCCGTTCTGCAGTACTGGCCATTTCAAATCAAAATAATTTTTGTTTGGCTAAGAATTCTAATTTCAAATTAATTTTATTTTATAAACATGGATTTTTTTTTTTCAAAAGTAGTCATTTGTTTATTGATTAGTGTTACATTTTCATCGCATTTCAATCTTTTTCGTCATCATGGATACGTTAAAAATTCGAGTAATTATGGAATATGAGTACCGTCGTGGCAGCAACGCGGCACAAGCGGCACGCAACATCAACGACGTTTACGGAGCTAACACTACAAACCAACGCACCACTTGTTATTGGTTTGCTCGCTTCCGTTCTGGAAATTTCGACCTGAAAAATGAACCTCGCGGTCGTCCGAAGACTGGTCGACAATGACGAATTAAAGGCGATTGTGGAAGCTGATGATACACAATCTACGGCTGAATTAGCAGCAGCTTTCGACGTTAGCGTCAAAACAATATTGGTCCATTTGCGTCAAATTGGCAAGGTAAAAAAGCTTGACAAATGGGTGCCCCACGAACTCAATGATCGCCAGCGCGAAGTACGCGTCGAGACGTGCCTTGCACTGCTCAACATACACACAAATGAAGGAATTTTGAACCGCATTGTTACCTGCGATGAAAAATGGATTCTGTTTGATAACCGCAAGCGCTCAGCAAGTTGGTTGGATCCTGGTTCAGCACCTAAACAATGCCCTAAACGAAAACTTACCCCTAGAAAAGTGATGGTCACTGTTTGGTGGTCTAGCGCCGGTGTGATTCATCACAGCTTCTTACCAAACGGGGTGAGCATTACTTCAGATGTGTACTGTGAAGAACTGAACACAATGATGGAGAAGCTGGCACATCTCCAACCAGCATTGGTCAATCGCTCGTCTCCGCTGCTCCTGCACGACAACGCGCGACCTCATACTGCACAGCAGACGGTCTCCAAGTTGCAAGAACTGGGGTTGGAAGCTCTCCGTCATCCGCCCTACTCACCAGACCTTGCGCCTACAGACTACTACTTTTTCCAGAATTTGGATAACTTCTTGGCGGGAAAAAAATTCAATACCCGAGAGGCAGTACAAAATGCCTTTGAAGAATTTGTTGCCTCCCGTCCAGCTGATTTCTTTAAGAAGGGCATCAATAAACTGCCACTGCGTTGGCAAAGATGCATTGATTGCATGGGTGATTACTTCGATTAATACAAATAAAAAATGCATGAAAAAAATTCGTTTAAATTTTTTCATACAAAACGGCAATTTCATAGGTAGACCTATTACCTTGGTACGCACGGCTACCAAGCTATAATTTCCAGTATAAGCTGATCTCGCATTGTATGGGATTTCCTTACAATGAGAGGTCAGTGTAAACTGGAAATATATAGCAAGTCATTTATGTTCCTTTAGGGTGATATGTAAAAAGCAAAGGGCGGGAATAAGAAAGTGACAAGAGTCAATTACTTCCACGTGTGAAAAAAAAAGAGCGCGACAATGCGCTAGAACCAAAATAATAGCGCCAAATCAAATTAAAATTGTTTAAAAATAAATTAAGCTATCTATCAAAAATATTTTCAGCCAGAGTTTCCAATTACCTACGCACATTTTGAATGCAATTTTGCAATGAAATTACTTAGGATTTTAGAATTACAGAAAAAAAACATAAAAAAACTTTTTTACAAAAAAATACAACCGACTTCCAAAAACAACACTACAAAGTGAAAAATAACTTTAATTTCGGAAGTCGGTGTCTAGATAGATGTATTTTCGTTTTTGCCACCGACTTCCGAAATTAAAGTTATTTTTCACTTTGTAGTGTTGTTTTTGGAAGTCGGTTGTATTTTTTTGCAAAAAATTTTTATTTCTCGCTTTTTAGGGGTCTGTTTATAATTTGTATAAGTTACAATAGTCTAATGTCAATTGCTCATCACTTGTTACAAAATATTGCTTTTCCCGATGCTGGGTCGTTAACTGTTGAGGAGTTCTGCTGGTAAGAACCAGGAGAACTCCTCAACAACCACTCACCACACGCATTGTGTGACGAGCGGAAATTGCTTAGCAACCATATTAAAGTAATCGAATCGCAACCCGTGAAATATTTATCATTGAGTAGTTCCGGTAGCCATCTGTGGTCTTCATCATCAGTTCCACTACACCAAGTGGTGCTTTCCGAGAGCAAATGCACGAGCTACTATAAAAAATATCCAAATCACTATAGGTGTGCCTATAATATTTAAAGAGTTCCTTCGATTTCTCCAGGATCCCATCATCAGAACTGGATTTTGACAAAAATGGGACCATTTGGGAAGTATACCCTTTCCAACAAAAAAATTTTTTTTAAATCGGTGGGCAAGCGACGGAGTTATGCGCGAACAAACATAAAAAAAAAA
Source organism: Cosmia pyralina (assembly GCA_946251885.1). Lineage (NCBI taxonomy): Eukaryota > Metazoa > Arthropoda > Insecta > Lepidoptera > Noctuidae > Cosmia > Cosmia pyralina. The sequence continues at coordinate 25,324,965 of OX276346.1, forward strand.
AAAAAAAATACAAACTTCCGAATTGAGAACCTCCTCCTTTTTTAGAAGTCGGTTAAAAAGTAGAGGTCTTTTCGGAATTAAATTCGATCGAGGAAAAATCCAATTGTGTTTTCCTTCAATCAGAGTAATAATCAAAAACAAAAATTAAATCCTTAAGCCGTGTACGCACGAACGAACAAAACATGGTGAACACGAACATCGATCACGGAATATTTGAAGAAACCCTTTTGAACATTAAGTGTTTGATGTTCGTGTTCACCATGTTTTTGGTCGTTCGTGCGTACACAGCTATACATGCAGCAATAATGAATTAAATGGGTTTCGAAAAATCTCCCAATTTATTTTTTGGTATCGCCTTAATGAAGTTTGCGTGGAACGAGTATGGTATTGAGTACACATATACCAACATGCATACATTGTCAATACTCAATACCATTTAGATTAAAAATTGAATTACCTACGTACTTGATAGTCGAGAAGAAAGTGATGTATCTAGGTAATTTAAAAACTTACTTTTAAAAACTCAATCTATCGACGCAAGATTCTAATATCAGCAACGAATCGTTAATAATATCTACCACCTGATTTGAGAACGCCCGGTTCGTTTGAAAAGATTTTGAAGGGAATTAGTAAAGGCATTAGTAGCAAGGACACGACACCAGTTCCGGTATGCATACCAACACTGGCATACGAGTATGTCCAAGATTATACAAAGAAGATATTTACTTCAGAATAATGGATTTAAAACTACTTATTTGTTGCCCGGCTTCGTCTGCGTGTATTTCGTTTTTCACTATTTTGTAATATAAATATCAAAGACTAGCTTTTGCCAGCGGCTTCGCCAGCGTGGATGTCGGAAAACATTCCACGGGATTGTACTACCGGGAATTCCTTCCGTACTCCTTGTCTAAATTATAAAGGGAACCTCTGTGCAAAATTTCAGCTTTCTATGTCCAAGGGTTTGGGCTGGGCGTTGATGAGTCAGTCAGTCAGGACTTCGCTTTTTATTTATACGAGTATATATGAAAACTAGCCTTTGTCCTTCTCCAGGTTCCAAGCTAGATGCCTGTCTGTCAAATTTCATAACGAACGGTTCAATTGTTTAGGCTTCAAAATATAACAGACAGACAGAGTTGTTTTCGCATTTTTATTAAGTAATAGTATATATCAAAACTTAATTGCTGTTTGCGTGTACAGGATCAACTAAATCGTTGTGTGACAAATTAAACGTTGCGTAAAGTCGCTCGCGAGGCGCGGTTTCCTTTGGAAAGTCAACAAAACTTGGAACGAGTTTGTCTGACGAGAAGGTTGCTAACTTACTAAGAATAAACCGAAACATTTTAACTTGTTTTCTAAAATAAACATTCAATGGTCTTACCATGGATTTATCTATACAGGGTGTGGCGTAAATAGTGGTCCAACGTCAAGGGGTCGATACGCCGTATATTCAGCTATCACATATCACAATTTGAACCAATTGTTTTCCTAGGTCTCAGAATACAATTTTTTTTTTTAAATTGACAACTTGCTTTATAGTAATTATTTTTACATTTGCATATGATAGCACATGCATTTCACAGTTATAAACAAAAAGCAAAATTAAAAAATAATGTCATTTATAGAAAATACAGCCAAATTAGTAAAGCAAGGCAATTAGTAAATAATAATATAAAATATTTTATTCTGAGAATGGAGAAACTCAAACTCAAACTCAAAGCATTTATTTCAATTAAACCAATTACAGGCACTTTTGAATTGTCAAGGGGTCGGTCAGTCAAAAAGATGAAACTAGGCGCCCATTCCAAAGCATAGTAGGTACCTATGGAGAAGAACGGGCAAGAAACTCCACGGACACTCTTTTAAATCAAGATATGGTTACAAAATAATGGTTACATCATTCATGTTGAAATTTTACATGTGAAAATGAATATACGGTGTATCGACCCCTTCACGTTGGACCACTATTTACGCAACACCCTGTATGTCGCAGTAAGATGGATGCAGCCGTAATATAGTTATATCCCTAGGGATATATATAGCTATACCTATGTACCGTAATAATATATTATAGTTATATGAAAGCGGTTCATAACTGTCGGGGCGCCCTAATTTTGTCTCTGCAACCAATTTCGACGTACGCTCGCCGGCCGCGGCCGCGTACCGCTTGCTTCACTTGCTCGGCTTGGGCGTAGTTGGTCACAGTTCTAACCTCCTATTTGGACGGACTGCGCTAATAGTTATATTACTAGATCGTGCCCGTATCTTAATTATATTCCTAGTAAGATAGTCATGAAATGAACCGCTTTCATATAACTATATTACGGTCGGTATATAGCTATTTCCCTGGGGATTTATCTATATCACGGCTTTACATACTATGGACAAAACTTAAGCATGCCCACTTAAGAAAATATTCCTGTGAGAGCGCAGCTAGTGATAAACGAACATTGTGCGATCGAGTCGTGAGCCGTGCTATGCGATTATCGCCTTTGAGGTGATCATGCGGAACTTTGGCCCATAGTACATACCTATTTTAAATAGTCGCTTTTCGTGTCTGTCTGTGTGACCGCGTTGATCTTCTAAACTACACAACGGACTTTGATGCTGTTTTCACTAACATTACAGATAATAAAGAAATCTCGATGTTTTGAAACCGGGCGAAGTAGGAACGGATCGCTAGTTTATAATAAATTTTTTGAAGTTTAATAATAATTATATTTTTTATATTTAAATGTTTTTTTTTTTATTTTATTTTTTATAAAAATATTTTAAAATGTAAATTCTATGTATGTAATTGAAATAAAGGAAATTATAAACAACTAAACTTCAGTTTCAGACTTGACGAGGGTGGGTATATTGTTATTTGCCGTTTGATACTAAGCACCATTTCTTACAAACTAGTAACGGAACTTGTGGGTTTTAAAGATAAGTACTATGGGCCAAAGTTCCGCATGATCACCTCAAAGGCGATAATCGCATAGCACGGCTCACGTCTCGATCGCACAATGTTCGTTTGTCACTAGCTGCGCTCGCACAGGAATATTTTCCTTAAGTGAGCATGCTTAAGTTTTGTCCATAGTACCTAATGGATATTATAGAAATATCTGTGGAAGGTAAATTAACACAGTCATTAAGTTTAAAAGGAAGTTAGGAAGCTTACCTTTGACATCAGGGTTCTGATTGACAAGTTGTATCAACACCGCCTTTCCAGCTGACTTGGGCGAAACGCCATGTGGTATCGCCATTGACACCATTTTCTTGAATCTCTGTAGACAATAATATTACTATTATAGTTTAAGCTTTTCATACACCTCGGGACCAGGGTGCTGGATGTTTGGGCATACGAGGGGCCGAAGCCTACTCGCAGAGGCCCGTTAGGTCGGTTTTTGTACTAACGCCAATAAACGCATTTTTTTAACCGACTTCAAAAAAGAGGAGGTTCTCAATTCGTCGGAACCTTTTTTTTTTTTATGTATGTTCCCCGATTACTCGAAGATGGCTGGACCGATTTGGATTTTTTTTTGTTTTATTCGAGAGGGTATACATCACAGTTGGTCCCATATAAAATTGATTAACTTTGCTTCGGTAGTTTTTGAGTTAGCTTCAATAATACGTATTTTTTCCCCACTTTTATATGGATGATGTTCTAGTTTGTTTTGCAGGTAGTGGTATTAGAATTTTTGTGGGGTAGGTACACAACTAAAAAGTGAAAAATAAAAACTTTTTTACAAAAAAATACAACCGACTTCCAAAAACAACTACAAAGTGAAAAATAACTTTAATTTCGGAAGTCGGTGGCAAAAAACGAAAATACATTTAACTAGACACCGACTTCCGAAATTAAAGTTATTTTTCACTTTGTAGTTGTTTTTGGAAGTCGGTTGTATTTTTTTTCTTTGTATCCTCAGGCAGTCTGCAACGCAAACCCTTTTGGTTGATACCACCTCATTTATAACTTCTAGCATTCCTAATAATATAGCCGAGAGGGCGGATGTTGCTATCGATTTGTCGCTTGTCCTTTCCGCAATCGACTAGGTACCTACTAAATCCAGTACGTACGCTGTCCACATAATCAATTATATTAATACATTATGTTTGCAAAGTGATCATTATTATTTTGTAAAACTTCAATGCAAGTCTTATGTTATGCTTATGATCCAAATCAATAAAATTTTGGTATTTATTAAGAATAGCTCAATAATACTACATTGTTTCGTATGTTTGCGAGAAAAAAGTGTTAGCTCGAAAAATGAAATTTTACAGGAAGTGATATATACAGGGTGTCCAGTAAATAGCACGACATACTGCAGGAGGTGATAGCTTGGGTCAATACCTATCAAAACAACACAATATATGTTCAGCAAAATCTTATGGCTTTTTTTTCACCACTGTAGGTTAAAGTTATGCGAAAAGAAAATCGTCATGTGAAAATTTAAACAAAAAATACTATTTCTTGAAAACATTCTTGTTTTTGATAGAAAAAAGACTTATCAATGAGTAAAGTAACTATTCACGAATAATTTGATGTAAAAAAAATAATAGAAAAGGAATGTTTCATTACGAGATGCTTAAACATCTGTTTCAAGGTAGAGATTTTTCGATATTTCGGAAAATTTTGTAAAACTGTAAATCCGTAAGATTTTGCTGAACATATATTGTGTTGTTTCGGTAGGTATTGACCCAAGCTATCACCCCCTGCAGTATGTCGTGCTATTTACTGGACACCCTGTATATATGTATACCTAAGTATGAAAACTTTAAAAAAAAATACGACAAGTAAATTAATGTGTTGATAAACTTTTAAAAAATACACAAAAAACATTCTGTAATCGAATATTTAATTGTAGAATACTGGGTTTACTCTATTGTATGACCCTTATTTGTTGAAGGTTTTTGTATAAAATAAAGTTTTTTTTTTATAATAATAATAAAAATCACCTTTTCCGAAATGTTACGTTTTTTTCGCAAAGAGGCGGTTTTATCTGTATACCCAGGTATTTTCATATCTATGTAACTCAGACACATGAGTGGTTATTAAATTCATATTTCTATTATGAATTCGATAAAATTGTCTTTGTGTTTTTTATTGCCTGATCTACAACTGCAGTAACGATAGCCAACAACAAAGCTTTCTTCTACAATAATGCTATATTTTTTCCTGTCACACTTTGTATAGGGTTAATGGTAAAATAGCAACAACCTAATAAGGGGTCTTATGAACAACTTTTACTATGGGACCAAACCTGAAATCGCAAAAAACTCGTCAAAATGTAGAGAGCAGCTGATTTTTTTTTGTGATTTCAGGTTTGGTCCCATAGTAAAAGTTGTTCATAATGACCCCTTAAGAGGTTGTTGTTGTTTTACCAATAACCCTGTACAATTTCGACTCGGATTCCCAGGCGTAACACATTATAAATTATTTTACATTCGTAACTCAAAAACCAACGTCGGTCATTACGCCGCTGCTTTGGGAAGACTTTTTAGGCAATGTAACATAATTACTAGCTAAAACTACGAATTATGACATCTGCAAGTCTATCTCTAAATATAAGAAAATAATGTTTATTTAGCTTTTTCCAAATTTTAGTTAATATTTTTTTTTTTTTTTTTGTTATCTTTATTGTACACGCTGCGCTGTGGTCTTCTATAAGTGAAGGAGTCCATCCTTTATTTATACGTCATGTATTGTGTACAATATAAACTGTACTTACATCTTTTGTTGGAGAACCTAAATTAATAAATAAATAATTACCAAATGAAGTAGGACTTACTTCTCCAGCATCCTTCATAAGATCAGAAGCCCTTCCTTCTTGCGCCAGCTTCACTTCGATGTTGTTAATGTTGATCTTCGACAAGAAGTTGCCGAGGTCTGTCTTGCCAGTTGGTTTCGGCCACAGTAAACCTGCAGGAAAAAACTGGCATTATAAAATGCACGCTCTTGAATCAGTTGGAGCAAAAGTTGTCAATTTCCAACGCAAACTTTCAAACCAGTTCTTATTTGCTTCAACATATTGGCGAAACGACACCCGTGGAGTTATTGATATTATCCATATTAAAGAGAACCTGATCAATTTTATTATCATCGGTAACTAACTTAAAGCGATAATGGGAAGGTCCAAAATTATATTAAGATGACCCGAAAAACATCTCTAATTGGCATTAGGATCCAAAACGCGAGACATCGCCTTAAAGTATGCATGCTTAACTAGTGTGTTTATTGTTCCGTTTTTTACATTTGCATAATCAGAAAATTCCAAATTCTGGTTTCAAGAGGTCAAGAACCACTGATATTTGAGACTATCACGAACCAAGTTTAGAATTCGCCAAATCTTCCAATTTTTAAATTGCACTGACATCAGTCGATTTAAATGTTTTAGCATTGAATTTAAGGATTTTGAGTGCAACAATGCATTTATTTCCAGTACTATCAACTGTAATTATTATAACAAATACATTAGCTGCTTATCTGCCACCACAATCAAATGGGGGAAGCGGGTCATCATGGCGTCTACGATAGGCTATCGTTTGTTGCAATTTTGCCTAGGTCCAGTAGTTTCGCCTGCATATGTAACTAATCAGTGCAGTACCTTCCGTATTTTACATGTTCTAGTCGTTTGCTATCTAGAAAGCGTAAACTTTTATCGTAGCTAAATGATCATTGACGTCGACACACTATGGATACACTTCAGTGCATCTATTTGCATCTATTGGTCGGAATTGGAATTTTTAATATAGACAATGATTGATAGAGGCAGACAACGAGCCTGGTGATGAGACATGGAGGAATGAAGAATATGTCGCGAGGAAGGATTTAAGTTTGAATGTTGATGCCTTGGAATAGGAGAATACTTGGATTGTGTAATGAAATGGCTAGAAAGGGGGTGACTACTGGGATGACGAAGAGAAAAATGGAATATGAAGATATGCTGTGCCGACCCTAAATAAATTGGGATGAGAGCAGGATGGTGATGGAGAATGATGAAACCGAGCCTGGTGATAGACCTGGTAATAACTTTAAAAAGACATCAAAATAGTGAGAAAGTACTTGATGAAGTTGATACAGAATAGCTAGATACCGCTATAATTAGTGTGCGCAAACGCATTCAAACAACTTCGTTTATAGTTTCTAATTTAATAGCCGTGTAAATGATTGCAACCTATGTAAACTATCACTCACACTTTCAAGTTAGTATTTTTTTTGAAAATCATTCTTACTGCTACGACAGTGTCAAACTGAAGTTGAAAAAAAAAGTAAAATCGACTTCAAAACCAAAAACGAATAAAATAACTTTCATAAAACACTTAACAACTTCTGAAGTCGGTGTCTTCAATTCTTCAATGCACTTTTGCTTGACACCGACATCAGAAGCTGTTAAGTGTTTTATGGAAGTAATTTTATTCGTTTTTGGTTTTGAAGTCGGTAAATTATTTTTTTCCATTTTCAGTTGAATATACAATTACATAAATAAACCCGAGACGAACGAAAAGAAGAATCATCAAAATCGGCTTAGAAATGCCGGAGATACAGTAGGTACATTTATGCATATAACTTCGTACATAAGAACATTTACGTAGTGAAAAACTATGTAGATCACGATACTAAAAGAATCATCAAAATTGGTTCTTAGTTTTTGAGAAAATCGCGGACAAACAAACATACATACATACATACATACATACATTACATACATACATACGGGTCGAATACAGAACCTCCTTTTTTGAAGTCGGTTAAAAAGACTGTAGATTATGTTTCACCGAATGCATCTCTTACCTCCTTCCTAAGTTCCTAACATCATTATTCATCTCAGTCCGTTACTCAAATAGAATTTCTCTACTCTTTTACATTTCCTTGATCGATTATACCTACTCCGCTTGATAAGCGAATCGATAAATGATTGCAGTCATAGAGTCTACTCGATGAGGGAAATCACCTTACGTTACAGCCTAAAAGTATCTAGTACCTACCTACTTCTATTCAGTCTCAAAGTCAAAGTCAAAGTCAAAGATTTATTAGTGTGTTTTTTGGTGATACATTAGGTCTTATACTTAGGTTATGGTGACTCAAAAAACTACCCATTAGGGCATACACTATTTATCAATATAAGAATTTAAAATCAATATTACATGCAAACAAATTGACAAACATTTCAATATTTAAAATACTTAATTACTTATAATAAATTTTTATAATAAACATTTAGAATACAATAAATTATTATAATAAATATTCAAAATACAATATTTTTTTTTGAATTTTTAAGCTTAAAATACATAATTAAATTATCATTTAATTTAATACATTTTGTCAAGAAGGAATTCGTCAATGGTATAGTAGCATTTTTCAATTAAAAAATTATTTAGTCTCCTCTCTCGAGTTGTTTTTTTTTTTCTACTAAGTATCTTAGTCTTTGTTTACCCCAAATGTCTGTAGATAAGTTTCATGGTTCAATCTGATATAGCTCTCTCCTGTTCCGCGCCATGTCCTGGTGTTTTCACTACTACCCGCCCGATAATTATACTTTTTCCTGTGACTATGGGCCCAACCACGAAATCACAAGACAATATGATTATTGTCTTGTGATTTCGTGGTTGGGCCCATACATTCTGCTTCATACATTTTTTCGATTTATGTGAACACAAATGTGCAGCAGTGGCAGTGGAGCAGCTGATTTTCGTTTATATCTTACGTAAGTATTCAAAAAACTAAAGTTATCGTGACATAAGCTCAACCAACCAACCAACCAGCCAGCGGGGCGCGCCCCTCTTGGCACCTTGTAGCCTTATACTAACAGGTAAGGGGTAGGTAGGTAGGTGCCGCCGGGGTCGCCGGTAGTTCGAAAGAGATACCGTGGCCCTGGCACGGGCAACTGAAGGAACACGGGTGGGTTTTAGCCAGTAAAAGTCTGACACACCCTCCCGCTCCGCCCAGAGCGGGAGTAGTCATTTGGTGATTTCCCATCCACAAAAGAAAAGAAAAAAAAAAGGGGGCAGGTTGGTACGGTCAGCAACAAAAGTCGGTTAACACTGCTACATTTTGACATCATCTAAATTAATACAAAATGTTTTGATGAACTGCTTTTTTTTCATTTAACTGACAAGAGTTAACGTTCTTAAAATGTTAAGTACTTCTGTTCTGATCTGAATTAAATATTTCGCTTAATAATTAAGATTATAAAACTGCAAGTGTTGATCGACTTTTGTTGCTGACTGTACCTAGTCATTTTGGTTGTCAAAAAACTACTGGTCTAGTGTAAAGACCAGGGTATGACGCAGTACTAAAAGGAGAGAGCTACCTCAAACTGCCTAGCCTATTCTCAATTGCGTTGGGGTCGGCTTCCAGTCTATCCGGATGCAGCTGAATACCAGTATTTTACATAGAGCGACTGCCTATCTGACCTCCACAACAAAGTAACTGGGTAATACTATACTCCTTGGTAGGACTGGCTGTCAGACTTTCGGGCTTCTGACGACCCGTAACGACTGCCAAAGATCCACGAATGACAGCCGGGACCAACGGCTTAACGCGCTTTCCGAGGCACTGAAGAGGCTCTCTTAACCTGATGGATCGACCCGTGCGGCTGTTATTACTTAGCCACGAGCTCCTATATCAGATTAGAGTGCTCCTATTCTAGAGGAGAAAGCTACCTGTATCAGCCTAACCATGAATCTTATCTGCAGATCATAATTAGGTAGATACAGCAACTTGTTTACTTGGCCCCATACCGTGACAATGCTACATTGACCCACGTTACACGGAGGTGACGCATACCCTGACATTTACAAAAACCTGTTCCCATTTTGTCGCGACTCGAATACCTATATCTTAATATTAGTTGCGTGTTGGAGAATCGATTAGCTTTGCGACCATATCGTTTGCGAACAATAAAGTAGGTAGTGTTGAACTCAGCCAGAATATTAGTCTAGGAAATATTGTTCCTAAGATAATTAAGTATAATAAGTACACATAACATCACGCCTCTATTCACCGAAGGCTTAGGCAGCAATGTACCTACATACTGTACCGTACCTACATTTCGTTAGTAATGTTTAAAATAATAAGAATAACACGGGTCGATCCATCAGGTTAAGCTACGCTTGCCGGTGTTGGTCCGTGGAAGGGTGACCATCTTTACATACCGAGACTCCTCCGTGCCTCAGAAAGCACGTTAACCCGTTGGTCCCGGCTGTCATTAGTGGATCTTTGACAGTCGTTACGGGTCGTCAGAAGCCCGAAAGTCTGACAATCAGTTTTACCAAGCGGTATCGTATTACCCAGTTAATGGGTTGTGGAAGTCGGATAGGTAGTCGCTCCATGTAAAATAATGGTATTCAGCTGCATCCGGTTAGACTGGAAGCTGATTCCAACATAGTTGGGAAAAGGCTAGGCAGATTGATTTGCAGAAAATACAGGTTTTATCAGATGTAAAAATTGGTGGTGTAATCACAGTCCATTTTTGCCTGTTTAGGGCATGCAAATTAGTTACTAAAATAGGTACCTACGTAGGTACTATTTATTTTAGTAGGATTAATAATACTAATTTTAGTAGGTATAACATGTACCTACTAATAAAAATTAAAGTACACACACTACAAAACCATAAAATATATCTAATCTTTATAAATTACAAGGTAACCTAACAACCTTAATATAATCTAATAAAAACCTTAATATCTATTACACACAGCCTTAATATTATGATCTAATATAAAATTATAAAACTACAAAACAAACTTAAGTTAAAAAAAAAATATTTACATAATATTTATCTTAAAATAATGTTTTTATATCTCTATGCTGCAGAAATTCATGCAGTGTATAAAAACAATTTTCAACTAGTCCAATGTAGGTAATAGGGGGGCAAGCCAATTGCCATCAACCTGACACAGATCCAGGCAAAGAAAAATAGGATAGAACAGCAAGAGTTACGCCTTCCACCATTATATATTTGAAAAAAAAAATCGGAGTTACCTACGTCATCGACACTGATTAGGTATTATCTTTTGGATTTTATGATCATAACAAACTGTTGTACTGTTTTCATTGTATCCAAAACTAAGACAAATTTCAGATAAGATTACCAGATACTTAAGGCGACGTTAAGAGACTTTTAATGATTTTAAACTAAAGATCACGTTTAAACGAGTAGTGCTAATGGTTTGGAAAAAATATATGTTAAATTAGAGCATTTTCTTAATAACTTAATATGTTTAAATTTTAGAATATGTTTATATTAACATAGTGTACCTAATTAATTTGTAAAGTTATGTCTAACACGAATAAAAAACTGTGAATCACGCAAAAACTTTAAAGCATATTTTTATGAAACCTTCACCATTTTGAAGATAATCTATTGTATCTTTACATAGTATAAAATGAAGTCGCTTCCGCTGTCTGTTCGCTTAGATCTTTTAAACTGCTCAACGGATTTTAATAAAGTTTTCAGCAATAGATGAGTGTTCAAGAGGAAGGTTCTTTTACAAGAGAAAAATTGGAAAAGTTGCCGGGAAAATTGGAAAATTTGAAATTTTCTTCTTTGGAATTTTGTATGAATTATTGAAATTTGAACAGGACAACATCTGTCGGGTCAGCTACTTCTAATATAATACTTTTTGTTTTATGTGTAATTAATAAATTAATAATGCGTCAAATTTGGGACAGCGCCCCTTGATGGGCTAATCCTATTACTGGGTGGATGTACGACACTTTGCGGAGCTCAGCACAGAACTCGCAAGCTAACCACTCAAGGCCGCTGGCACTTATCTGCGTCTTAAGTAGATTAGGTACTGAGACCAATCTAGTTCAGGTTTGTTCAGGCAAATGAATCACTTCTAACAATTTCACATCAGGAATAACTAACATTCTTTACTTTTTTTATTTTTTTATTCTGCCTAATAGGTAGGTACTACTAGTAGACAACCAACATCATAGAATGCAAACACATGCCATAAAAACCGACACTTCAGTGTTGTCGAGAATGTGCACTATCGGAATTTGCAGCGATAGGAACAAACACTGAACACAAGCGGGAAAATACGAAGAATATCAAACAATCGAATGTTGTTTCGCTAGATCTATGAAAAAAATATTGTGGAGAAAACTTCACACAAAAAACTTTTATACTCTTAAAATGCCGTATCTTGGTATGTCTCCTAATTTCTGTTCTGATAAAAACAAAACTACGTAATATGTACTTTTGAAGGACGGACGTGGTAAACATAGACGTAGACAATACCTAGCTAGGTATCCTAATACCTATGAAGCTAGAACATATTTACCTAATTTAGTACTTAGACTTTTTTCAATGAAAAAAAGTAATCATCATCTGCTTAGCCTTTTCCCAACTATGTTGGGGTCGGCTTCCAGTCTAACCGGATGCAGCTGAATACCAGTATTTTACATGGAGCGACTGCCTATCTGACCTCCACAACCCAGTTACTGGGTAATACGATACCCCTTGGTAAGACTGGTTGTCAGACTTTCGGGCTTCTGACGACCCGTAACGACTGTCAAAGATCCACGAATGACAGCCGGGACCAACGGCTTAACGTGCTTTCCGAGGCACGGAGGAGTCTCGGTATGTAAAGAATGGTCACCCATCCACTGACCAACCCCGGCAAGCGTAGCTTAACCTGATGGATCGACCGTGCGGCTGTTATTACTTAGCCACGAGCTCCTCCTCAATGAAAAAAAGTAATAGTAAACAAAAATTAAACCGACTTCAAAAAGAAATAAACTCAAAATTATGAAATAACTTTAATTTCGGAAGTCGGTGTCTTGGGATCTTTTTTTTTAGTTTTTTGCCAGTAATAGATATTTCATAATTTTGAGTTCATTTGTTTTTGAAGTCGGTTTATTTTTTTTTTTTTAAGTAAAAACTGGAATATTTGTTGCACTAGAATTTGACCAAGGTTTTGAGAAGTTTTCCCTTTGACACCACACCCGTAGCTCGTATCAATAAGCCAAGCCGTCACACTTACACGTATTAGTCCATATCTTGAAAACTACTAAACCGATTTTGATGAAACTTGCACTGTTCCCTAACTTGAAGTAAATGTAAAGCCAATAAAAAAATGGTCGCAATCCAATTAATAGTTTCGGAGAAATGCGTGGACTAACATAATACATACATACCTATCATACATACATACAAACATACCTAGATATATATATACACCTATAACATTTTGAATTTTTGTTTGGAAGCTCCAATAGATTAAGATATATTACAGTTCCAATAATATTACATAGATTTCGAATTGATAACCTCCTTTTTTTGAAGTCGGCTAAAAATGAAAGCCACCTACGCCACAGAATAAGTACCTACGCTGAGTTTTGAGATAACAATTAAGACAAGTCAAGGGTGACATGATTTCGATTGCCGATTCCCGGCCACCGTAGGCGCGGGCTTGCGGACGACGAGTAATGGGCAGCTCGCCGTCCGGTAAGGACCAGGCCCGGGTCGACGGCGCGTTGTGTTCCACGCGCGCCTCAAAGAGATGTCAGCAGTGACGGGGTCCAATAGGGCCGAAGCCGCCGGGGTCGCGGGTAGTTCGAACGAGATACCGTGGCCCTGGCACGGGCAACTGAAGGAACACGGGTGGGTTTTAGTCAGTAAAAGTCTGACACGCCCTCCCGCTCTGCCCGGAGCGGGAGAAGTCATTTGATGATTTCCCATCCACAAAAAAAAAAAAAAAAAAAAAAGGGTGACATGATTTTCTCGGAAGTCGGAAGATAAAAGAGGAAGAAGGGATCTATCTATCTTCTAGAAGACTCACCATACTCAGTGCAGAACATCTTGCAGGCCTCCAAACTGAGAACAGGGTCCTTATTCTGAGGGTCGTTGCGGGTTTTCACGCATTTTCTTTCTTCGCAAGACCACCTCCATGGCGACGCTTCTTCAGCAGTTGCGCTAAAATAAAGATTTCGTTATGAGATAAGATAGACTTAGAAGATTTATCCAGAAAAAATTACTTTAAAAAAAAGTGAAAACCGACTTCAAAAACCTAAAACAAATAAAATAAATTTCATAAAAAGTTTACATCTTCTGAAGTCGGTGCCAAGCTAAGGTATATTGAAGAATTGAAGACACCGACTTCAGAAGCTGATAAGTTTTTTATGAAAGTTATTTTATTCATTTCAGGTTTTTGAAGTCGGTATTATTTGTCGTATTATTTGGTCGGTACTTTTTGTTTAAAGTAAATTTATTTTTCCATTTTTAGTTGAATTACATAAGCCCAAGACGAAAAGAAGAATCATCAAAATCCGGTTAGAAATGCCGGAGATACATACATTTATGCATATAACTTCATACATAAGACTAATGAATGACCTAATGTATTATATACTAAAACCTTCTTGAAAGTATGTAGATTACGTTACTGAAAGAATCATCAAAATTGGTTCATTAGTTTTTGAGAAAATCGCGGACATACAAACGTACATACATACCAAACATACATACATACGGGTCGAATACAGAACCTTCTTTTTTGAAGTCGGTTAAAAAGAGTGAGTTTTAACATTGGTCTGTAACTAGACAAGCCTGTTCTTCGATGCCAATAATAATTAAGTACGAGATAATTATCTTCGAATAAGTATCTGGACAACCTAGACGTGCATCGGTGCATCACGTGCAATACGTGTGTTTTAATCATCATCATCTGCCTAGCTTTTTCCCAACTGGTCGGCTTCCAGTCTAACCGGATGCAGCTGAACACCAGTATTTTACATGGAGCGACTGCCTATCTGACCTCCACAACCCAGTTAGGTACTGGGTAACGCGATAGTGCGATACCCCTTGGTAAGACTGATTGTCAGACTTTCGGGCTTCTGACGACCCGTGACGACTGTCAACGTTCCACGAATGGCAGCCGGGACCAACGGCGAGGCACGGGGGGTCTCAGTATGTAAAGTTGGGTCACCCATCCATGGACCGACCGCGGCAAGCGCAGCGACCCGTGCGGTTGTTATAAGTTAGCCACGAGTCCCTCAGCCCGTTTTAATCGTATGTTGCGAATCTTTATTTGCCTAGAAGTAAATAACAGTTTTAAAAATAACTCTGTAAATAAAAAAGTCGAAAAATATTTATGTTAACTCGATACAATGCGAATTTACTAGTTATTTGCAATGTCTGTTTCCCGTTCATCTATTTTAACATGACAGATGTTCTTAAACGTTAATTAAAGACAACACCTGCTTTACGTAAATACTGAATGATTAACAAATGCCGCTATCGACGAATCGATTAAAAAAAACTCAAAACTCAAAGCATTTATTTCAATTAAACCAATTACAGGCACTTTTGAATTGTCAAGGGGTCGGTCAGTCAGAAAGATGAAGCTTTTGAAGATTAAAGACAATTACCCATTTGCGTTCAATTACGATCTAAATGGTAACGCTAGAGTAATTTTTTTATTACTTAGCCTACTTAAAACAAGTACAACTGGCTGCTAACCGTCAGCGCCATCATTGAAAAACCGGCCAAGTGCGTGTCAAAACACGCACAATGAAGGGTTCCGTAGTTGAGATGAATTATTCCAAGAACAAACTTAACATTGTAGTTAAAAAACATGTTCTTCCGTACATGCCAACTGTAAATGTAAGTTTGTACTCACGATATTGAGAGATTTACCATGTTATTTTAAGACCACAGACTTCTTATAGGTGTTCCTGTAATCTACAGATAAAGATCTATTTTCTGTATTTTTTTCAAAGTTTTAGGCTCAGTAGTTTCGGAGATAAGGGGGGGGGGGGGAATGGTCAATTTTCGTCTATTTTTTTAAATAACTTTAAAACAATTTATTTTTAAATGATAAAAAAAATATATTTGAGACCCTCATACTAAGTTCTTTCATTTGATATGTAACACGGTATAGATTGCAAAACTTTTTTTTTAAATTTTCTTATTTGCCCCCCAAAAGTGACCCCCATATTCAAAATTCATTTATTTACTTTATCTGTCCGTGTTTATGTCACAGAAATTCATATGTGTACCAAATTTCAACTTAATCGGTCCAAGGGGTTAGCAAATTGGCTGTGACAGACGGACATACAGACAGACAGACAGACAGCCAGCTAGACAGACAGACAGACACACGAGTGATCCTATAAGGGTTCCGTTTTATCCTTTTGAGGTACGGAACCCTAAAAATTAATAAGTCAGGAAATATGGAACATTTTGAAATGACATATGCTCACATTTTCAGTCAGATGAGGTAGAATTGTTTATATCAAAAAAATCAACACTAAACCTCCTAGGTTCGAAGTGATAAAAAACAAAACTAAAAAAAAATATATAAAATAAATAAAAATGTAATTATAAATTTCAAAATGTTCCATATCTCCAGACTTATTAATTTTTCAATGGTAGCGCTGCCGATTAGCAGCTATCCTCGCCTTAACAATCTGCCTTCAATAAATCCTCCCACAAGAGTGACATTGAAATTGCTGATGGGCACATTACAGTATCTAATGATTGAATAAGTTGTGAGTGTAGGATGGATCATTTTAAACAGACTTGTATGGAGTAGGCCGCTGCTGTCCCATCACCATCCTAAGTGCCATAAATAATCCCGAACAGCTCAGGATATCCCGGGAATTTTTAACTGTTTGGGGCCCGACCCGACAGCGGAAGTGATAGAATACTTTCAAAACCGTAGTGCCATATTCTGTAAACTTCATTTCGAACGAACCGAGTGAATAAAGCCCGCTTGCACGACTAATTACTAAATACTTTTAGCGCTAAACGTATTTAGTTTTAACTTAAACATATTTAAAATATCCTTCCATGTATGGCCTTTTTTTCTTTTTTTTTTTGTGGATGGGAAATCATCAAATGACTTCTCCCGCTCTGGGCAGAGCGGGAGGGCGTGTCAGACTTTTACTGACTAAAACCCACCCATGCCCCTTCAGTTGCCCGTGCCAGGGCCACGGTATCTCTTTCGAACCACCCGCGACCCCGGCGGCATCGGCCCAATTGACTCCGTCACTGCTGACATCTCTTTGAGGCGCGCGTGGAACACAACGCGCCGTCGACCCGGGCCTGGTCCTTACCGGACGGCGAGCTGCCCATTACTCGTCGTCCGCAAGCCCGCGCCTACGGTGGCCGGGAATCGGCAATCGATTCCCGCCGCCCAGGGCGTCTCCTACGGCAGCTAGGGGCGCGAGGGCGCGGCTGTTGCCTCTCCCTCACGCGTTCCGCTTCCTCCTTCGCGAGCATTACTGCTTCGCAGAAGGAGGTGACGGCTTCCCATGCACTCTCGCTCCGCGCCATGGCCTGGACCAGGTTTAGACGCGAGAGATCGCCGCCGCCGATCGCCTCCGTGAGAACACGGCGGTGCTCCGCCCAAGCCGGGCAGACCTCCACTGTATGCTCCACCGTGTCCCGTGATCCACACAATGGTGACACCCGGGCGTTTCCTCCCGCCTTATCCGAAACAGGAACCTCCCGAAACAACCGTGTCCGGTGAGGACCTGCGTCAGGCGGAAGGTGAGGACGCCGTGGCGCCTCTCCAACCACTCCTCAAAGAGGGGACTTATCGCCGCAATTGTGGCGTGCCCAGCGCTGGGTTGCGACAATCGCACTCTCCATGTCGCCATGAGATCCCACCGGAGCTCTGTCCGCTGTACCGTGATTTCTCGCGGCAGCGGAGTTACGCCCCAGCGTTTCGCCTCCTCGCGCCACTCTCACACGTACGCGAGGACTTTTGCCTCCAGACCCCATGGCGGTAATCCGGCAAGGAGGCACGCCGCCTCACAGGAGACCGTGCGGTATCCCCGGACTAGCCGGATGGCCATGACCCTCTGTTCCATGTATGGCCTAAGGCAAGTGTCGGCCTATTTGAAAACTAACTCACTTCACTTCATGCGGTCTTACGACAACACCACAATATCGTTCGATTATCGAAGCTAAGTTAAGAGAATAATACCTACTGGGTGAAGTTTAATTTGGTGACTGCCTTAAACCATGGGAGTCGAATTTTAGAGCAACAATTTCCCCATCCAGAATTCATTTCAACTTTTGTACGGATGTTCAAAGAATGACACTATCGACCGTTGATGTACTAAAAGTTGTTAAAGCTAGGAGGCCATCTGTGACTGTGACGCCACGCCCTCGGTGCCGGCGGCGCCGAGGAACTCATCATGGTGCACCAAAAATACTAAGAGTTTCACCGTGGATAATTATTTAAAAGGTCTTATCCTCAAAAATTGTAACAACAATTAAGTGTAACGAAACTAAAAATAGAGTTCGAGAGGCTGAAATTGAGCCTGAATTTCTTAATAGTTGCGAAAATACTCGTTTAACAATTATAGTGTTTTCACACTTTCAAACTGGATTTTGTTGTGAATAGCTAGGTGATAAAATCTATCGCGTGATGGAGGTCGAAATTAAATAGTGTCGAAAGTAGACTACATCCTACATCTGTGTTACCTAAACGTTGTCGAAAAAATAATAAAAAAAACGGAAAGCTGAATGTAATTGTAGGCGAAGTATCGATAAGTACAAACTGTGCGTATGTCGTAGTGTACGAAAGAGTATAGTATAGTCATTGTTAGGTACAGTCAACGTAAGAGATATCTAGGCAGGGTCAATCAATCTGCCTAGCCTTTTCCCAACTATGTTGGGGTCGGCTTCCAGTCTAACCGGATGCAGCTGAATACCATTATTTTACATGGAGCGACTGTCTAGGCAGGGTATACTAACATATTTGTTTGTGAATTGCTTCATGTTCAATTTCGTGACAATATTCAATTTTGTGTTGGTGTGTTACAATGTAGGAGAGTATTGCAAAAACAAAGTAATATATATATATATATATAAAATTTAACATGAAGCAATTCACATATTTACAAATATGTTAGTATACCCTTTTTTTTTTTGGGTGGGTTTTAGTCAGTAAAAGTCTGACACGCCCTCCCGCTCTGCCCAGAACGGGAGAAGTCATTTGATGATTTCCCATTTTTTTGTGGATGGGAAATCATCAAATGACTTCTCCCGCTCTGGGCAGAGCGGGAGGGCGTGTCAGACTTTTACTGACTAAAACCCACCCATGATCCTTCAGTTGCCCGTGCCAGGGCCACGGTATCTCTTTCGAACTACCCGCGACCCCGGCGCGGCGGCATGTTAGTATACCCTGCCTAGATATCTCTTTTGTTGACTGTACCTAACAATGACTAATTCTCTTTGGTACCTACCTATAGGTTAACAAACGTTACTTGCTTCGAATCTACTTCACTTAGGTACCTAAAATAATACCAGGAAATTAAAATATTCGGTTAATTAAAATCAAAATATTCAAAAATCAAATTGGTAAAATGAGATGAGTGAGATAAATCTTAGAAATTCATAATGTACCTAGGTATGTTTGTACTACTAGGATAAACCTGTATCACAGGCGGCATTATTATTAGGTTATGTAACTGATTTCTTAACAATATCTATATAAATAAAAAGAGAAGTCCTGACTGACTGACTGACTGACTCACCAACCTAGAAAGCTGAAATTTTGCACAGAGGTTCCTTTTATAATATAGCCAAGGACAAAGGAAGGAATTCCCGGTAGTACGTTCCCGTGGGATATTTTCCGACATCCACGCGGGAAAGCCACTGGCAAAATCTAGTAACTTTTAAGAATAGTGACATAGGTAGGTACTTAATTAGTAAATTTATAATGTTATAATTTACTGAAACAGTAATCATCAACGTCTTTAAACATGTAAATAGATAATTTCTATAATAATTACGAAAAATGGTAGAGTAGAATAAATGCTGTGGAAATGCGTTCCTTGCGAAGCGTGTGTGGTGTGACTATGAATGATAGGCTGAGGATCACCTGAGGGATAATGTGATAAGGCAACGGTGCGGTTTAAAAGTACATGTAGTGACACAAATTGAAAAGAGAGTGCTTAAATGGTTTACTCATGTTGAGAGGATGAATGACAGGCGACTAACAAAAGGTATTTACGCGAGTGGAAACTCCGGGAGGGGATGCCCTAGGAAGAATCCGGAAGGGAAAATATCTGGAGGCGCGAAGGGAGGGCAGCCCCCGCCCGCCGTAACAAATCATAAGCCCCCGTACGAGATGTAGCGGCTGAGGCTGGCTGCGGAAGTGAGCATGGGTGCCTATCCTTTGTTACGTAAAGGCGAAGGGGGAGTTTCACTAGCTAATTTAATTTGACTTTGTAGTGTAGATGAACATCACCTCACTTAAGATAAAATCTATATACAAGGTTGATATGAGCGAGAGGCATTAAATTAACCCACTTAAACTTTGTATCATTTTCAGCCTCTTTACTAAAAATCAGATAAATAGAAGCAATAGTTTAGTCACAGGATTATTTTTTAGTTTTTTTTTTGTTGAAACACGACGTATCTGCCCTAACAGCTGACTAAGTATGTTGTTGAAAATTCTGTCGTTTAAAGGTGTATGACCCTAGATAACTATGCGTAGGTAGTTATCTAGGGTCATTTTTGACGCGACGTTGTCGTTTTGTTACGCTCGTCAGTGGAAATGTCTACAAAGGATGTTTACATTATAATTAGATCATTAAGCTATTTTATTTATTCGAAAAAAGTTTTTTCTTATTTTTCTTCTGAACTTTTTTTTAATAGTTCCCAAGTTAACACTATGCATCTATAGTATATGTGGTTTAATTTAATGCCTCTCGCTCATATCAACCTTGTATATCTATGTACTCCTTTAGATTTTTTTTAACAATAAAACTTACCATATTATTGATAATAGCGCTACGTAAATAGTGCATAAGCAATATCTTTGAAGCCACATCTTAATCTGAAAAGAAGAAAAAATATATTAGCAAGGACAGTCTATCTCCCTACACTGTTATCTTACAACAATTCGTAATGTAATAACCCCCCTTTGGCAATGCCGTGGTCGGGTAAAAATAATGGATTTGCCGATTGGGTCTTCTTGGGGGCCAATCACAGAAATAAGGGCCAATTATAGTGTGCGTTACAACAGTCGCAGTACTCAACGTGCTAATTTAAAAGGATATATTGAAGCGCGCGTTATCGTTGTATCAATTTTTAGCTTAGTAAGTTCTTATTATATTTAAATACCTTTGATTTAAAGCAAATTTTACTGCACGGTTTTAGTACAACAGTAGACAATATAGTCAAATAACACATATTATTGGAAAATCCAAATGATTTAACGATACATTTGGTTTTATAGGAATTTTACAATCACAAAATTATCGTTGTATCCCCTTACTGATCCTCATTTTGGACCGGGGCAAGCACCACAGTCAAAGTTTTATTTGAATTTAAGAAAATCATTGAACTTGCCTTGAACTTGCTTACACATGTCTCAATTAATGACATGCCGGCTCCAGCCGACCGAAAAGAATGACTATTTCCTATGCTGATAAGATTAATAGAAAATTCCTATTAACGACATAAATTGCTTGCAAACAGTCACACCTAAGTAGGCACAGTAATCAATTAACGATCCTTAATTAATTAAGCTATATTTAAATTGTCTGCTTAGGAATGATTGAGCGATCTGATCAGGAAGGTGATGGAAGACTCTTTATAACGTAAGAATAATAATATGAAATCCTATCCTTCCTAATCGTATCCTAATAATCATAACCTATTCCTATCCTTCCAAATGTCCAACATATCAAAATAGTCTAAGCAACATGTACGGTTTTGAACTTTTGAACGATTCTTACTATTTTTAACCGACACGAGTATATATATATTTTTTTTAAGTATGACCACGCATAACTTTTTACAGAGTCGTCCGATTTGAAAAATTTTTGTTTTATTCGAGAGGGTATACATCAAAGTTGGTCCTACATAAAATTGATTAACTTTGCTTGGGTAGTTTTTGAGTTAGCTTCAATATACGTATTTTTTCCACACTTTTATATGGATGATGTTCTAGTTTGTTTTGCAGGTAGTGGTATTAAAATTTGTGTGGGGTAGGTACCACAACTAAAAAGTGAAAAATAAAAGCTTTTTTATAAAAAAATACAACCGACTTCCAAGAACAACACTACAAAGTGAAAAATAACTTTAATTTCGGAAGTCGGTGGCAAAAAACGAAAATACATTTAACCAGACACTGACTTCCGAAATTATGCTATTATGCCCTAATTTTTGAGCTGTAAAACATAACATATGTTCTTTCGTTCGGGAGATATGACTGAGCAGCTGGGGTGGCGTCACTGCAGCTACTCATGTTTAGAACTTGAAATAAGTCGTAGAGTGTTTTGATCAGAGATTTGAAAATTTTGCTGCCAATGGCAGCTATTATGCTTTAATTTTCTGACTTTAGTCCAAAACTCTAACCTCACTGGTTTGCCTGTTCTGAATGAGGAAGCTGGGGTGGCGTCACTCCAGCTAACACTCACTAAATGACTCATATTGACGAAGTTTTTGCGGCAGCTAAATTAAGACTGGGTACTTTGATTGCAGCTATTATGCTTTAAATGCTATGCTCGGAGTTTCTTTGAAGGATAAAATCAGGAATGAAGTTATCCGGAAAAGAACCGGAGTAACTGACATAGCTTTCAAAGTAAGCAAACTGAAGTGGCAGTGGGCTGGCCATGTTTGTCGAAGGACCGATGGCCGGTGGAGCAGACGAGTCCTAGAGTGGAGACCGCGTATCGGTAAGCGTAGTGTGGGACGCCCCCCAGCTAGATGGACCGATGACCTGAAGAAAGTGGCTGGGGCAGACTGGATGCGGAAGGCGGAGGACAGGGTGTTGTGGCACAACCTTGGAGTGGCCTATGTCCAGCAGTGGACTGCGATTGGCTGAGTTGATTGATTGATTGATGCTTTAAATATTGGCATAGGTAGAATTATTCTATCACCTATGAGGAAGCTGGAGTTATGCACATGAGATTTCTCTTTTGGTATGTACCTAAGTTTAATATTAATGTATTACTTACACCTACACTTAGACATTCCGGAATAAATTCTCTACCTACATCATCTTCCTGCCCTTATCCCATATTACTTGGGGTCGGCGCAACACGTTTTCTTCTTCCATTCTCCCCTGTCAACCGTCACGCTATCATTCACTCCCTTCTCTTTCATATCATTCCTCACACAATCCATCCATCTTTTCTTTGGCCTTCCTCTGCCTCTCCATCCATCAACATGTATATTCATCACTCTTTTAGTCACATGCGTTTCGTCTCTCCTCATTACATGCCCATACCAAGACAAACGATTTCCTTTCAACTTTTCTGTCACTGGCGCCACCTTCAAACTTCCTCTTATTACCTACTCATTTCGCACTTTATCCATTCTCGTCACTCCACACATCCATCTCAACATTCTCATCTCCGCTGCATGCAATTTTTTTTCATCCGTCTTCTTCACTGCCCAGCATTCCGATCCATAAAGTACGACAGGCCTTATCACGGACTTGTAAATTTTCCCCTTCAGCTTGAGGGGCATCCGTGGGTCACAAGTTGTTCCTGTAACCTGTCGCCATTTCATCCATCCTGAGTTGATCCGGTGCGTTATGTCTCGGTCTACTTCGCCATCCCCTTGGCCAAGTGACCCGAGGTACCGAAAGTCGGAGCAGATCGGTAAAGGCGTTCTGGCAAGAGATATGGGCACAGGACCGGAGAGACCGCCAAAATCACAAAACAAATACTCTGTTTTGGTCCGACTTACTCTCAGGCCAACGGTCTCCAGTCTTTTCCACCACACCTCCAATCTGCTCTGGACCTCTAAGCCACTCTCGGCAACCAGCACAATGTCATCGGCGAATAGCATACACCAAGGAGCCTCTTTCTGGATATCCCAAGAAAGAGCATCCATTATCAGCACAAAGAGGTAAGGGCTGAGTGCAGACCCCTGGTGCAAGCCGACAGCCACATCGAAGCTGTCAGTAGTGCCCACTGTAGACCGGACTTGGGTACTGCATCGACTGTACATCGCGCGAATCAACTGCACATACTTCCCTGGTACACATTTTTCCTTAAGTGCCCACCACAAAACTTCACGAGGCACTCGGTCGTATGCCTTTTCGAGGTCAACAAATACCATGTGCAAGTTTTTATGCGCTAGGAAAGTTTCATGAACAATTTGATACTTACTTAATGTTATTCAACTTTTTAAACTTTCGCGATTTGCACACATTATAAACAAAACCAAAAACGTCTGCGTTTTTGGTTTTGTTTATAATGTTATTCAATCAATATTTTTAGGAAAAGTGGAGAGATACATATAAAGTTGAAACCTTCTAAATGCAGACAAAGTTTGTTGCTTACCTACAACTGTAAGAATTTTTATTAACCTGTACCCTAATTGCGTAACACCTATAGATCGAAATTTGAATCATTTTGAAATAAATTTCTAATCCATTTGCTTCATATGTTCGAAAATTTGTCTGCTCGACAACGTAAATTTATTTATTTATTTACACACATAAACAAGTTATAATAACATAAGAAATAGCCGTGGGCCCCAAACTAGGCACAGCCCAAAAAAAAATGCAATTAATGTTGTTGAACTGTCAAAATGAAACCAACTCCGATTGATAATATGTCACGCAATTAGGGTGCCAGACAGGGTTTTTGTTGACACTTTCATCACATACTTTTAGAACAGTCTTTAAACAAGCCTTGTTCTTACAAATCCTGAATAGACAGTAGGTAGGTACTAAATAAGAAGTATGACCTTATGTTCTCGTGAGCAAAAGTAAAAGTAACAGGAATCTAGGGCAACTAATACTTTGGTATGAAGTCGCAAAAAATTGACAGCACAAAAATAAATTCCACGGTACAGATATGACAGGCGCTCTACGAAATTATGTACCAACCAGCTTCAATTAAATGGATATTATTCAGTTAAGACTAATTAGAGCATTCGTAACAAAGTTTTTTATTTGCCAGCGTTTAGGTATGACGATCGATGGAGTGACTATAAACGTGCAATATTTATTGGTTAGTATTTAAACGCATATCAAATATTACAGATTTTTCCCAGCAGGATACGTACATCAAAAATACTGTTTACACATCAAAATTTGCATGTCTAAATAAATTAAACGTAACGTCAGGTCGACGGTCTATTTCTGTCCGCAGGGTTTAAAGGAACCTAGCCAAACCGAACCTCAGGGTGCCAAATGATTATAATTTGTACAAGTTTTGATATTAATTAGTTAACTAGTAGTGCAATAATAAGTTTATTAGATGCGCATTTATTATTTTTGATGAACAGTTAGTATTTATTAAATATAATAAATATTTTTGTTGTAGCTTTGGACAAAAATTGATGTTTATATAAATAATGATTATTATTTGTACAAATTTTGTTATTAAATAAGTTAATTAGTAGTGCAATCATTGATTTGGTGTATCACAGTAGATTATTAGAAATAAAGTATTTGATGTAAGAATATTTTTCTGGTGTGCGATTAATAATTTCCCCATTTATTTTATTTTTTTGTTAACCCACACTGTTCCACTGCTGAGCAACATTTTTACGAAAGAAAAAAAACTTACTTACTTAGAGATTTTTACACAGAGTTAGGTCTACCAGTAAGTAGGTACAGTCAGCAATAAAACTCGATTAACACTTGCAGTTTTTTAATCTTAAATTATTAAGCGAAATATTTAATTAAAATCGGAACTGTATTATTTAACATTTTAAGAACATTAACCAGTTAAACGAAAAAAAAGCAGTTTATCGTATCATTTTGTCTTAATTTAGAGATGTCAAAAAGTTGCAGTGTTAACTGACTTCTGTTACTGACCGTACCTATGCCTTGTATCCACGATTTTTGTATCATTAAAGTAGAGGAAAATCGGGGAAATATCATATAATATGCATCACAACACAAGCCATGTACCTACCGACCATGTTTATGATAGAGTGTATTAGAGTATAATATGTTTATGATAGAGTATAATGATAGAAGTGAAAAAATAAATTAATATTCCCCGTAGAAATCGAATCTACGCACGACCCACAAAAGCGCTACTGCGCCAACAGAGCTAATCAATCTAATTTTACCCAACCGCGTCAGTAGGAAGGTTATGTTTTTTTTATGAGGATATATTGAAGCGTGGTTTAGCTCGGTGTGTGGTGTGGTAAGTGCAATGGCGTTATTGCTGCCTACTTTGACGTGAGAGAGATAGAAGACTCTGACTCGCAACCGAACTAAACGCACTTCGTGTAAATGTAGATTTATGACAAAATGCTATAATTTCCTAAATCAATTTTTAGGTTAGCACGGAGGCGATCGGCGGCGGCGATCTCTCGCGTCCAAACCTGGTCCAGGCCATGGTGCGGAGCGAGAGTGCATGGGAAGCCGTCGCCTCCTTCTGCGAAGCAGTAATGCTCGCGAAGGAGGAAGCGGAACGCGTGAGGGAGAGGCAACAGCCGCGCCCTCGCGCCCCTAGCCGCCGTAGGAGACGCCCTGGGCGGCGGGAATCGATCGATTGGTTTTTTTTGATTGATTTATTTATTTTTTTTAATTATATACCTTCGATTTAAAGCAAATTTTACTGCACAATAAGGAACTGTTTACGTATAATCGTATAAAACAGAAAATAGACGGTGCTACTTTGGAATTTTTATCTATCGAAATAATTTGAAGTCGGTACTTAATCATGTTTTGGTTTTAGTACAACAGTAGACAAAATAGTCAAATAACACATGCAAAATCCTAATGATTTATCTAACCATATAGGTACATATACATAATTGGTTTTATAGGAATTTTAAAAACACAAAATTGTCGTTGTATCCCCTTAACTTGAAACCCGACAAGCTGTTTAAAAAAACCAACATAAAAACAATGTTTTCCTCATATCTAAATCATTGAATTAATATCATTAAATCAGGATTTATTGCCAAAAATGTCATTTTGACATTAAAACCTAAAGTAATTAATTAATTTGAACCCTACCGAAAATGAAAGAAGCTAAACAAAATCTTTCTCGTAAAATTTTAGAATGAGGGGATTAAAGTGTTGAATTTATCAACTTAATTTTAATTAAAAGCACTTGGGTAGTAAGTATGTACCTAACCGAAAAGTTGTTGCCAATTTTTTTTATAACAAAAGTTCGTAAACGCAAAGAAAGCATCGAATACGCACCTTTAAAGCGACTACGTCCACACTACTCCGCGATGGCTGGGACAGTGGCCAGTGGCAAACAGTGGCATAATTATGTTGGCGAACACACGATTTCCCGCCCATGCAAAGCGTGCGTTGAAACTTGTTTAATTTTATCGCAACGCCTTGCAGCCTTTGGGTTATTCCTGAGATTATTCTGTGTACGTAACCGTTTGGACAATTTATTGATTTTTTAAAATTTTATTTGCATATTTAATAGTGCTGTATGTAGATAAAGATGCGGGAAGCACAGAACCGGTCGAAGTGGCAGTGCTTGGGGGAGGCCTAGTCCAGCAGTGGACGTCTATCGGCTGAAATGATCACAGAGCATTAACTTTGAAATGATGATGATGACTGAAAACGATGACTGGTGATGAAAAACTATACTTTCGTCTATGACGTCATCAATGCATAGAAAATCTTTCTTTTATTGATATCCAATGTCAAGAATTGCTACCATCATGGAATCAGTAAGTTAATCTAGCAAGTATTAAAGTACCTATGCTGTGTAGTAGCTATGTACCTAACTCAGGCCATACAATTATGATACTCAGGCGGCAACATCTTGTAGTCAGTAATAATTATTATTATATTCATGGTCTAGAATAATTATTATTCTAAAACCGTGTACACACGAACGAACAAAACATGGTGAACACGAACATCGATCACGGAACATTGAAGAAACTCGGGACCCTTTTAAACATTTAAAGTGTTCGATTTGTTCGTGTTCACCATGTTTTTGTTCGTTCGTGCGTACACGGCTTTAGAGTTTCGCTAAATGTTACAAACAATGATTGAACGTTTTGAGAAATGAGAGATATACCTCTACAAGTCCATGTGCCAAAAAGCTTTGATTCCGTACAATAAAAATATCAATTTGACAACTGATGTTATGTCAAATCAGTGTCAAATGAGTTGACATTGACAATTAACAATACATTGTTGGTGCTTGATTGAATCGAAGTATCGAAGCAAAAGTGAAAAGAGAAACTTTATTATTACTAAGTAAAACATGAATACTTGAGGCACTTACGTTTTAAATTATATTAAAAAGCTGCTGCAGGAATAATGGATCCCGCTCTACTCCGGGAGCGTGAAGCGTTTAAGAAAAAGGCACTTGCTACGCCGAGGTACGTTACATGCTTGTGGTGGACACCGTTAGCTCGCGGGCACTGTTCGCTTCGCGTCGCGCCGTCACGACTGGCGCGTACTTTCTCTCGCTCACACACGCTGGCATCAACAATCCGAATTATCAATTTAAGATCATGATAGCTTTAGAAAAACTATTGGGAATGATTGCTAAGTTTTTATTTGACCTTACACTCTATTGAGCCAGTATGTCACGTACGTATAAACATAAATGCAGTTTCAATGTTATTGTTGTTTTTCCTTGTCTGCTAACTATGTTACCCAACTCTGTTAGTCATTGTAATAAATCACTACCTACCTATTATTTTTCAGTATCGAAAAGAAAAAGAGAGATGACTCTCAATTCAAAGATGACAGCAAGAAGAAATCGAAATCATCAAGCTCGGTCAGCTCTGGACCGAAGCTTGATGCTAACAAGTGAGTTACTACTTTTTATTAAGTACTTACATAAACACTGAAAAAAATTGAAACAGCTACACCTCAGGGCCATTGAAATAGAATGCTTTAATTGGTATCCCCAACTTAAGTCATAAGAAATAATTCAAGTATGATATTTCTAGCTACAAAACAATGTCTGGGAGCTCATCATATCGGTTTGGTGTGCTCGCTCGCATTGTCAGACACATGAGAGCACGCCATCAAGAAGGAGATGACCATCCGTTGACTCTTGACGAAGTCCTGGACGAAACTAACCAGTTGGATGTTGGAAATAAAGTCAAACAGGTTGGAGGTTCTTTATAAAGGCAAACTTATTTTTATCTAGTAATGATGGCTTCAAATTAAGGCGCCTGTGGCTAAGTATTACAGCTGCATGGGTTGATTGATATATGCTATGCTTGCCGGGGTTAGTCTGTGGAAGGGTGACTAAATTTACATACCAAGACACCTCTGTACCTCAGAAAGCATGTTAAGCCATTGGTCCTGGCTGTCATTCCTGGATCATTGACAGTTGTTACAGGTCATCAGGAGCCCGATAGTCTGACAACCAGTCTTATCAAGGGGTATCTTATTACCCAGTAACTGGGTTGTAGAGGTCAGGTAGACAGTTACTCCATGTAATATACTGGTATTCAGCTGCATCTGGTTAGACTGGAAGCCAACCCTCACATAGTTGGGAAAAGGCTAGGCAGATGATGATGACTTAAATTAAAGAGAACAGTATTTTTCTATATAGGTAGATCTATAAAGAAACAGAAATAAACAAAATTAGTAAATGGTAATGCGGGCTGGTGTCCACAACACCATGACTTGATATCAAAGCATGTATTTTGTGTATGAATTAATATAATAATACTTAATAATACTTAACATTATTTTTTTCAGTGGTTACAAACAGAAGCGCTTCAAAACAATCCTAAAATAGAGTGCACTCCAGATGGAAAATACATTTTTAAGCCTGTGTATAAAATTAAAGATAAGAAGTCTTTACTAAGGTAAATTATTGCATTAATATTTAGTCACTAATGTTTTTCACATTATACAGGCTGGCAGGGACATAATAGTCGCCTAACCTGTTACCATGGACTCGCTCAGTTCATGATTCTGGAGTAATCTGGACCTCTGCATGCTGAAATCTTTATTGGTTATTAAAAAAAAAAAATATGTTCCATACATTTTCACTGAGTACCTAGTTATTGCACTTTTGTAGGAAACGGCTGTTTTTTTTTAATAACCAACAAAAATTTCAGCGCAGTTGGGTCCAGAATCATGTACCTACTGAATCCATGGTAACAGGTTGTGCGTCGATGTCCCTGCCACTCTGTCTATGGTAAGTTTTTTAAACAATCACTGGGCCATTTTTAACCATTAGTCCGTGTCCTAACCAAAAGCGATCATCGCATAGATATAAGAAATAAGGAGATATGCCCAGTAGTTTAGCAATAGATACGCAGTCACGCACACACCCGCATTTCAAAAATCGGAACATACTACACAATGAAATATAAACCTTATCTCATCAAATTCAGCGTGTATTTTCCATGCACCGTACAGCTTACTCATACAAAAACATTGGTCCCTTTGAATGTACTGTGGCAAAAGAAATTTATTTTACATATACGCTAGTGATTGACTAAATCGTAAAGTTATTGATTCTTCTATTTATTATTGTACTAAAATTTTTTTGTTGTCCTAAAAATAAGTCTAGAAAATATTATAATGAAAATATTTAGCTAAAATAAAATCAATAAGTAAATCAAAAAATTAAAACAAAAAAAAACGGTTATGTTGGTTTAGGCTATCATATCGTATTGCTAATAATTATATCGTATGATTCGAGGATAAGGCATAATATACGATCATTCAAACCCAAAAAAACACCGATTATTAACCTGAAATTTAATAAACTTACTTAACGAACGACGTTGGTTACGCATATCTCTACTATGCTGTAAGATAGTCAAAATAAGTAAAAACATTATTTCACATCGATCTTCCAACCGGGTCAAAACGATTGACAAATTGAAGAACAAACTACAAAAGCAATATTATATTCATTCTCCAATCGACATTTCTGCCGATAGGATACGCTAGTGGATCTGCACAAGCGCACCACTAGCTCGTCGCAAGACGCAGCGGCCGTACTACGCGACCATCCGCATAAATAAAGTATCGTTTTGTGATTATTACATTGCTTGCCCGGTCACTTAGCGACGTAACCACCACTAACTAACTACCACTTAAGTAGTGGTTAAGGGGAAATGTATTTATTTCATAAATAGTACAGTCGCTGTGTTATTTGAAAACAAAAATAACGTAGTAAAAGCAAGAAACATTTTACAATTTGTTGTTCTTCATGATTTTAAAGGTAAATATAGCAAAATACTTGTACTTGCATATGGAAAGTGATTCCATAATTTCTATAGTTTCTCTTTTGGCTTCGGTTTTTACAAGAAACCACTGAACTACACGGCATTCTTATAATTTGTCACGATCACAGTCGAAAGCGCACTAGTTCGCGGAGACGGCCATTTGACTATGAATGGTTAATACTGATCTCGTCGCGCGGACACAGACACGCCCCCTTGCCACTTCTCCTGTTTTTTATATTTCTATGGATCAGCCTTCACACAGAGTGTGGCGTAAATAGTGGTCCAATGTTAAGGCCTTGATACACTGTATATTCAGCACACAAATCACATACCACAATTTGAATCATTTTTTTTCATAGGTCTCAATACATTTTTTTTTTACAACTCGCTTTAGTACATTTTTTTACATTTGCAAGTGATAGCACATGCATTTCGCAGTTACAAACAAAAACAAAACTACAAAATAATGTCATTTATAAAAAATACAGCCAAATTAGTAAAGCAAGGTGTAAATTTTTCAAATAATAATATAAAAATATTTTATTCCGAGACTGGAAAAAAAACGTTCAAATTGTGGTGTGATAGCTGAATATACGTTGTATCGACTGCTTTTCGTTAAACCACTATTATTTTACGCCACAATCTCACTTTTTGTTTGGTGAATGGTGACGGTCGCTTTTGGTTAGGATGTGGGGTTAGAGATCGAAATAATATCGTCTTTCTAGAGTTTACAATGCTCTCATTAGTAGATAGTGATGCCTGTTAAAAAATAATCCTGTATTTTTTTAATAAGCGTGTAGTCAACTATAGACGTATTAATAATAATAATATAACTTTCTCCTTCCAGATTACTAAAACAACAAGATCTCAAAGGTCTTGGAGGCGTATTGTTGGAAGATGTGCAAGAGTCACTGCCTCATTGTGAGAGGGCACTGAAAAGTTTAGCTCAAGAAATTCTGTATATAAATCGCTCTACTGATAAGAAGAAAATATTGTTTTATAATGACAAAACTGCGACACTAGATGTAAGTTGAATATTCAAAGAGAAGCTTATTTGTACTCATTGAACTAAAAAAGGAGGTCTTATCTAGGAACCACCCTATAAACATTGTTTCCCAAGTTAAGTACAAAAACAACAAAAAAACACAAAACATCAAAACCCGTCACTTGTTGAAGTGAATAGTGGTAGTTGTCAATTATTGAAAGCGGATAATTATTCCTCGATTTACCCTACTTTAAGTAACAAGCCCTAAGAGTTTATAGTAACAATCTGCACTAATTCTAAAGTAGTCTAGGGTTAGACTCCTCCCAACGTAAAAATTACTTGCGTATGCTCATGCACTTTTTAAATTTCACTAATTGTGTAAATGTATTATTGGTGCCGATTCTGTTGTAACTAAACTATCACAAAAATTTCTTACTTTTTGCTATAAGAATCTTAGAGCTATTCTGCAAAAAAAACCTCTAAATTTAATAACAATTTTGACACAACTAAAATCGAGTTTGACAATCGTGACTTCGCGTGGTATATTGCCTGCAGCATATTTGACCCGGTGGCTTTAATTGGAACTAACGAAATCACTATGAAGTGACAGGCTTGTCATATTTTGTTGACCGACATCGCTGTCGTTACCGGGTCAAATATCTTTTAGAGCTGGAGGGGCGCAGGGAGGGGGCAGCTTCAACGTGTTTTATATGGAATGGTACCTTTTTTTCGGTACCTTTTTTTTTGGTATTTTTTTTTTGGTACCTACATGTTGAGTCATAGGGGTTTATGGGTTTTGTAAAGGGGGGCCAAATTTTCATTATTTTTGCGATAGGACACCGTTTTCGAGATATATGCAAACGAAAAGAAAAAAATACACTACTGTTTTTGCATCCGAAGTCAAGGTCTCGGTGTGAATTTTAGTTCATGTCAACTAATTTTATTCCACACCTTTTTAATCGCGATTAAACATAGTCTGATTTAGTTTGACAATTAAAATTGTAGGTGAAAACAGTCATTCAGAATAGCAAGCCATTTTCACTAAACTAATAACTCCGTACAATCTTAGTCCTGTCAAACTAAAATATAGTTAAGTTGTGTCACTTTAGTCAATTTCAGAATGGGAAATCGTCGTTTGACAGGAATAAACTAAATTTTATTGATTTTTAGTTTAGTTTAGGCATTTGTGACAAGAGAATCGGCACCAATGGTGACTTTAAGTGTAATATTCGACGCAGACATCAAGCGTGATGTCTGCATTGAATTTTATACTTAACTTAAAGTCGATCATCATCATTCTCCTGTCCTTATCCCAATCTATTTGTGGTCGGCGCAACATGTCCTTTTTTTCCATACTTCTCTATTATTCGTCATCTCGGTAGTCACCCCCTTTCTAGCCATGTCATCTTTCACACAATCCATCCATCGTTTCTTTGGTCTTCCCCTACTCTTATAGCCATCGACATTCATACTCAAAACTTTCCTCACGACATTTTCCTCACTCCTCCGCATCACATGCCCATACCATGACAGCCGATTTCCGCACAACTTTTCAGTCACCGGTGCCACTTTTAGACTTCCTCTTATGTACTCATTTCTTATTCTATCCATTCGTGTAACACCACACATCCCTCTTAGCATTCTCATCTCAGCTGCATGCAACTGCTTTTCATTCATCCCTTTTGTGGCCCAACATTCTGATCCATACAAGACAGCCGGTCTAACCATTGTTTTATATACAGTATGGAATTGGCATCTTGGCAATAATTGAAAGCTCAAGGAATATTACTCCATAGAAGTATAGAAAAATTAAATAATAAATAAAAAACCGAAAATTAAAAAAGTTAAATTTTCAAACAAAATAAATATCAAAATAAATTCACTTAAAGTAAACACTCTGTTTAGACAACGTACCTTGACCCCAGGAGCGAAGAGTGGCAACGGTGCACGCGGGCGGCATGGCGGCTTTTTTGTCGGCGCCGGCACTTTGATTCGTTTGACAATGTGCGACGAAAATAAAATCCACTAAGTTCATTTGTACCGCCACGTGTTTATTTCGCGATAATTGAACTGAACTAAATACTTCAATATTACACATTAGTTCCAAAAAGAATAAACTTAAATTTTCTCATTTTCAAAGTGTCCACCACGTTTTTGAATGCACAAGTTACATCGCCGCACAATGTTATCCCGAAGCCTGCTCAGCAAATTTCGTTCAGGATCCAGAGTGGTTTTTAATTTGTCAAAGGGTTCTGCTCGAAATGTTCTAAGACTCGGTGTTCAAAAGAAGATGGAACGTGACGCGGAGCAACTCCTTCATGAGTGTTGGGCACTATCGGCTGATTTTCTCTGATCCTTTGGACAGCTCCCAGGATTGTCCGGACACTAGTAGGGCAGACGCGAGTTGCGCCGTATCTCTCATGATAAGTACGTAGAGTTAAGGCTGAATTTTGGCCGCATTCGCCATACAATAACACCATGTCTGTATACGCTGCAGCACTGTAAAAATGCTGTTGTCTTGGCATTTTGTTAAAAAGACACACGCGAACACAAAAGTCAAGTGGCAATTTCACCTTAAAAAATGTATACAAAAAACTTAAAAACACAATTTACACAC
Organism: Cosmia pyralina; assembly: GCA_946251885.1. Classification (NCBI taxonomy): domain Eukaryota; kingdom Metazoa; phylum Arthropoda; class Insecta; order Lepidoptera; family Noctuidae; genus Cosmia; species Cosmia pyralina. Next base: position 25,359,640 of record OX276346.1, read on the forward strand.
ACACAAAGTCAAATAACTAATAAACTAATAAGTGTCCATTCCACTGATAAAAAATTAAACTAACTAAGCACTAAATTTACTGGTATTTGCTAATCACGTTTTAAAGCAATGCGCGCAAGTAGACGAAATCTCTGCGCACACACACACTATCCCGGAACACTAGCGGTGAACTGACAAAGCGGAACGCAACTTCCAAGATGGCGAAAAAATATTATAATGTAGGGCACATGGTGCAATTATCGTAATTAACGCTTATCGATAACTTTTTACACATAAATACTTTCTACCGAAACAAGGCATTAGAATACAAGTATCTTTGTGTAATTTGAATATTTATTTTTAACAATTAAAAATATTAATTGGACATTAAAAATACGATTGAACAGTTTACGAAACTACCGTTAAGTTAGTGACTTCCTGAGTAATCCTGAGTATCAATCGAGTCTGTCGATCCACCGGGAGCCGATCGGTAACTAACTATGTAACATGCGAAAACAATTCATAAATTGTTGTTGTTTACTTTATGCATTTTATCTCTAAATCTACTTAATAATATTTAATAAGAACACACATAAACAAAAAAGCTGTTTAGCTTTAAATACTCAGGGCATAGTGGTTTTTAGAATTATGACAATAATTCTTAAAGCACCATAGCACCACCTAAGTATTTAAAGCTAAACAGCTTTTTTGATTATCGATCTTTATTCCTTTTAACAGAAGCTAATAGTCGATAACAGGTGTGCTTCCCTACGTGGCGCGAGCGCACCCCGCACCCGCGCGCCCCCCGCAATATTATTTCGCTGAATCGCCTTTGAAGAAAGCCGCGTGGCTCGTGCCGCTCTGTGTAAAGAAGCCGCCAAAACACACCGCTGCCGATGTACACCCGCAAGAAATGTTGGCGCGTCCCAGTGATGGATTATGTTTGTGTAAACAAAACAAAGTTTCGACCATGGCAGGCCAAGGAAGTTGTGCAATAGGAAATTCCAAGTACTAGTATACCGAAAAAAAAAACCACATTAACATTAAATTTCATAGTCAGTCTGTACTGGTCTTGTGTCTGTGAGAGGTAGTGGGCCGTACCGTCACAGTATTAATCGAATGTGGGTGTCGCCGGGCGGCGCGGTCCGCGGCTGCGTCTCCCGTACACGCTTAGTTTTGCGCACGCACTCAAATGTTGAATTATTTTTTTTTACATTAAATTCCAGCCTGTCGTGCAGGTGTACCGATTTTACATTTCGGCAAATAAGTAGAATAGGTACGTAACAGCGTCGTGATAGTTTGCACTGAGTGGCAACGTCGCATTTTAAAGGGTTCATTGAATCATTGACCTAGTGATCCAATTCTACAGAGTGTTTAAATTTGTTCAAAATGAAAACTCTACTTTTTGACGTAATTACTGGACCGATTTCGTTCATTTTTTGTATATCGTCAGAAAAGGCGATACCAAGTGTGTCCTAGAAATTATTGCATATAAGCGGTCCCCATACTGTATCTTCCCCTTAAGTTTAAGGGGAATGCGGGAGTCGCAGATTGTCCCCGTGACCTGCCGCCATTTCATCCATCCAGTGTTAATCCTATGCTTAACCGTCCGATCTACTTCGCCATCGCTTTGCACGAGTGAACCGAGATACCGAAAGTCGGAGCAGACTGGGAGAAGCGCGCCATCAAGCGCTATGCCTCCAGAACTGGAGATACCGCCGAAATCGCAGAACATATATTCAGTTTTGGTTCTGCTGATTTTCAAGCCAACATTCTCCAGTTTCTGTTGCCATTTCTCCAATATGCTCCGAATCTCAAGTAAATCTTCACCGACAAGAACAATGTCATCGGCAAACAGCATGCACCAGGGTGCCTCTTCCTGTAGATTCGACGTCAGAGCATCCATAATCAACAGGAAGAGGTAAGGACTTAAAGCCGACCCTTGGTGCAAGCCAACAGGCACATTGAACTCGTTGGTATTCCCAGCAGCCGACCCGACGTAGGTACGAGATTGACTGTACATAGCACGAATTAACTCTACATACTTCCCGGGCAAACCTTTCTCTTTCAAGGCCCACCACAACACATCCCGAGGTACCCTATCATACGCTTTCTCCAGATCAATGAACACCATGTGCAAGTTCTTGTGTACACGTCTGTACTTCTCGCACAATTGGCGGAGTGCAAAAGTGGCGTCCGTTGTTCCTCGACCTGGCATAAACCCAAACTGGTTCGGGGTAATTTCACTCTCCTCTCGCAGTCTTTTCTCTATTACTTTCTCCCATAGCTTCATACTATGTGACATGAGCTTTATTCCTCGATAGTTGTTGCAGTCCTGTACATCACCTTTATTCTTGAAGATGGGCACTATCGAACTATTGCACCATTCTTGTGGGATCCCTCCTTCATGCAACAACTTATTAAAGAATAAAGTCAGCCACATACATCCATCTTCTTTTAAGCACTTCCATACTTCTACTGGTATATCATCTGGGCCCTTAAAGTCAATATTGATACAGTTACTCATTCAGTGAAATTTAAAAAGTGCTCGAGCATCCGCGAGGATTTTTCCACTTTGGTGGAGGCTGACCCTTGAGGCCTCTGCCTCGAATTTCGCGGGCAGCGGGGCGGCGGCGGCGGCGGCGCGTCTCGCATTGTCTCGCGCCGCTGTTTTCGAGGTCCGGTCCATTTGTTTTTATGCATAAAATCCTGCCGCTCCCGCGCCGCCGCCGCTGCCGCCCCGCTGCCCGCGAAATTCGAGGCAGAGGCCTGAAACCCTGCAGCCTATAGATTGGTCAATCTGAGAAGTCTGATTTGAAATCAGGGTGTCACGCTATGTTTGTCTCTCTTTGGCATATGAAACAATATGGACTGTCAAAAGTGACGTATTATTTTGTCGCGAATATAATTGCGTAACACACAATTGCAATGCCTTTCGTTTTGACAAATCAGCAATATTCATCGCGTCACTTACGTTGTCAGTAGGCGATTTTTTAAACATTGAAGTAATGAATAAAGGAATTTCTTTCAAAATCTGAAATATTGTTATTGAAAGTGCGTTACGCAATTAGGCGGCTGCTCTAAAGAGGTGACTAATCATGCTATGCTTTTTGTCTTCAGGTTGATGAAGAATTCGTAAAATTATGGCGCGCAACTGCAGTCGATGCAATGGATGACGCGAAAATTGAAGAATATTTAGAGAAACAAGGCATCAAATCAATGCAAGACCACGGCCAACGAAAACCGGTCGTGCCAAAACGAAAGAAAACGGCTCAAAAAAGAAGGCAGTTCAAGAAACCAAGGGACAACGAACATTTGGCTGATGTGCTTGAAACTTACGAAGACAATACTTTGACGCAAAAAGGCGTTTCTATCAAATAAAAGTTCAAAAATAGCTTCTTTTTTTTCATTATAATATTTTCTAGAAAAATACAAACACTAGTAATCGCCTTATTATATCTAATAAGGCGATTACTAGTGTTTGTATTTTTTCTATCGCTTTATCTATATTCTCAAACCTTTTATTGCATTTTAGACTTTCGTTTTAAGTATAAATCTAAGTACCTACTTACCTATATAAATATCTGGATGTCATCGGCAAAGCGAAGGTGTGAGATGTACTCGCCGTTCACGTTGATACCCTGTCCAGTCCAGTCCAGCGTCTTGAAGACGTCCTCCAACGCATTGGTGAACAGTTTCAGGGATATCACATACCCCTGTCTCACCCCTCTGAGCAGTTGGATTGGGCTGGTTTTCTGATCTTGGATCTGGACAGTCATCGTGGCAGCTTCATACAGACGCCTCAACCTTCGATGTAGCGCCAGTCAATTCGACATCGTTGCAGAGAGGCCAGAACTGCCCATATTTTGATGGAGTCGAAGGCTTTCTCGTAGTCCATAAATGCCATACACAGCGGCTGGTTGTACTTCTCGGTTTTCTATACAATTTGCCGAACAGTATGGATGTGGTCTACGGTACTGAAGCCTTTTCGAAAACCGGCTTGTTCTGGTGGCTGGAACTCGTCAAGTCTCCTGGCGAGACGGTTCGTGACGACCCGTGAGAACAGCTTGTAGATGTGGCTCGGAAGTGAGATGGGTCTATAGTTTTTCAGCAAGGTTTTGTCACCTTTTTTGAAGAACTTAACTACCGCACCTCTGCTCCACGCCTCGGGCGTTGTACCCTCTTGGATGACGGAGATGAAGAGAAAAGAAACAGCGTCAGCGTCAGGTTGTACATCTTATGTTGTCATCTGACAATATGCTGAGCTGAGGACCTTTTGACATTATAATCTTTGTTTTATGTTTTTATAATTTTTAGGCGTATTTATTTTTTGCTGTAATGCCAATTAAACGCATTTTTCTTTCTTTCTTTCTTTACCCGTGTCGACACACTATTAATTTCTACAACGCTACTAGGGAGTTCCTTGTAGACCAGGATACCGACAACGTCTTGGGAGAGCTGATCACCTTCGCGGAAGTAGAATAGGTGGCCTGACTCCAGGGTTATCGTGCCCTCCCCCTGTCTTCGGTCTTCAGATAACCAGTATATGCCAGTTAATGCGACCTAACTACCTCAAGTTCGGCAAGGTGATGGTCCAGTGTCCAGCCTCATCGAACGTCCATTATACGTAGCCAGATGTAGTCGTCGTTGGTGGCCTGCCGTAACCCGATTCTTTGCACTCCCCGTCCTGCCGTTACCGTGATCGCTACCTTGACCAGGAATAGAGATACCACTGGGAACTGGGTGCCGTTGTTTTGGCACTGGGAGCTGGGCATGCGGGTTGGTGACCGTAGAGCCAATCCTTTCGCAACGATGACGCTGCTGCCCGACATCGCTCTGTAGAATTTAGGTTGGCTTGTTGGATGGATATACCGCCATTGGTCGGTCGCCAGCGCCTCGTCCGTCAGTGGCAGGGTGTACCGCGCGCAGGTGAGGTTGACATTTGCGGAGTTCGGTTGTTGTGTGCTCCCCCTTACACCCCAAAGAGAGAAACGTATACCTAAGGTAGGTATTAATAAATGTATAAACATATAAAACTAAAATCTGATCACATAAATTTTTAGCTTTATTTTGATATTTAATAATTACTGGATACGCCACCTAGTGCCTATTATACAATGTATTATTATACATAAACCTTCCGGAAGAAATCAGTATATCGAGTTTTAGTTTATGTCTTGGTTTGGCTTTGAAACTCGCCCAAATTTAGTTGGAATTTATGTTGGTATGTACTATTTTAAATTACACATGCAAACTCGTAATAAAACGATATATCTCGAGAATTAGTTTTAAGTAGGGCTGTGTCGATCAATCATTTGTTGTAACCCGGGTCAATCGCGACCCATTGGCAAGGTGATCGAATCAAAATGATTCGATCGTTTCGATCACTCGATCACTTTGATACTTCTATCACGGATCGTGGTTCAGTCGTGTGATTGACTGGTTTCTTGAGTAAATTTCGTGTGGAAATGTGTATAACAATATCTAATCTACCTTAGTAACCTACTTCCTTTAGCATTAGAAAAATAACGGCAGTTATTGTGTTTTATGTTACGATGGTAGGTATAATATATAATTATAATAGAGAAATCCCTACCTACCTACCAGACAATAAGCATTATGAATGTTGCGAGTTGTGACTAAGTGTAATTACTCTCAGAAATATTTAAAAAACATACAAAAACAACAATTACCATTAATAAACTAAACATTCCACACCAAACACCGAAAACTAAACAGATCACGCACAGGTCGCGAGTCGTAGGTCACGGTGCAACTGATTTGTTATTGTTAATGTCAATCAATCTTTCGATCGATCACTCGCGACCCAAACAAACAGGTTTGTACTGGTGTAGCGCGCACGAAGGAAACTCGACTCGTGAAAGTGAGCGACATATAAATCGGAATGCGATAAAAAGAGACAAACATACTTGTGTCGATTCAATTCGTAAAGTACGGCGCTGTTGTATTGTGAGTATAGTATAGAGTATCGCGAGTCAGCGTCCTCCGTGAGCGGGTTATATGATCGAATGTTTTTGAGATTCGTGAGTCGATCACTTGCGAGTGGGTTGTGATCGAATCAAAGTGATTCGATCAATCGTGTTCGACACAGGCCTAGTTTTAAGATTGTCGATTACAAACTCAGTATGATAAATCGATTTGTCTCGAGAATCGGTTTTTAAAGCAACCGATTTTATTTCACATCACTACATACACAAAGTATTTATTTTGAGATTGAGAAAAAGGCGGGAAAACGTGATAGGTTAAGGCGCGCTTTTTTGATTTCAAAATATTTTATTTGTAATTATTTATTAATAGTTAGTGTTAAGTGTTCGTTTTTAATTAGAATGGTTAAGAAGAGAAAAAGGAAGGAGGGGGAACCGCCTCCGGATCCCCAGCAGGTAGTAGCCACCGATTCTGACTCAGCGGAATCGGCGGTAACTTGCTTATCTTACAAGGAATCTATTGCTGACAAGGACCCGAAGGACAAATATAAAATTTTTAATGTAAAGGGATACACTCGCTACTACCCAGAAGATACTAGTCAAAAAGAGTTGGTTGTATTCTTGAACCACCTGGAAGAAAATAAACCATTTAGCGATAGAGATCGTATGGCTTTATCTAAAGGAATACGTGAGCATGGAGTCTCAGGTGTCATGCATTTGCGCTCCATCAATAAATACAAAGTCGGCATCACATTTGATTTGCCGAATAATGCAAATATGTTTATAAAAAATAAAAAATTATTGGAACAGTTAACATTAAGAGCATCCATCCCTGCCGCAGACACAGAGGTAACTGGGGTACTCACTTCAGTCCCTGTCGACATGGGCAATAAGGAAATTTTTTCATTGATTGGTAGCTCGAAAAATGTAATACAGGTCAGGCGCTTCATGCGCAGGGTAAAGGGTTTTGGCGGCGTTGAATTTATTCCAACGCAGGCAGTTGCTGTTACCTTCGCTTCCACCATTCTTCCTCCTTATGTTTATCTAGACTCATGGCGTCACGAGGTAAGCAAATATGTCCCACCAGTAAAGCAATGTTTAAAGTGCCTTCGGTATGGACATATTGCCAAATTTTGTCGCAATAGTGAGGTTTGTTCAATTTGTACATTAAATCATAGTTTTAAGAATTGTCTAGTCAACCCAAAAGATGCTAAGTGTGTAAATTGCAAGGGCGATCACATAGCTATCTCCTCATCTTGTCCTATAAAAAAACAAAAAATTGAAGAAAATAAAATAAAGTCAAAAAGTGCCACATACTCTGATCTTTTTAATATTAATACTTTTCCAGCTTTAACAGCAAAAAATGTAGATGTACAAATTAATAACTTAATGAAATCCGATAAATTTATAAATATATTAGTAGAGACAATAACCAAAATAGTTAGTAATAAAGATGTCCCTATAAACACATCATCAATTAAAGAGGTTTTAAAAAAAACTTTAAGTAATAAAATTCCTTCACCTCCATAATGGGTATATCAAATTTAAACATAATGCAATGGAATGCACAAAGTCTTAATAGCAACAAACATTTATTTACCAATTTCCTCTACACACACAATATTCACATTGCAATAATTAGTGAAACATGGTTTAAATCGTATCAAAATTTTAAAATAAAAAATTACAATATTGAAAGGAATGATTGTGGTAACAAACACAACGGAGTTGCCCTAATAATTCATAAAAGTATTATTTATAATAAAATTAACACTTATTACGACAATTCTTTACAAAATATTTGTGTAAAAATCACAGTTAATAATAAGGAGATGAGTATAGTCAGTTTCTATAGTCCCTTAAATTCTAATCCAGCTTTCAGTAAGGATAAATTTGATTCATTGGTGAAGTCTATTCCTGGTCCTTTTATATTTGCTGGGGACTTTAATGCTCATCACACATCTTGGGGTTGTGGTTCTGACTCTCCACGTGGTCGAAATGTCTTAGAAGTCATTGACGAAAATAATTTAATTTTGCTTAATAATGGTCAGGCAACAACTGTTGGCTCTCTAACATGGCGTCCTAATGCACTGGATTTGTCTTTGGTTTCTTCATCATTGGCACTTAATTGTGAATGGCAAGTACATGATAGTCCTCTTGGTAGTAGTTATCACATCCCTGTAATTATAAAAGTAGTGATTAGTAATAGTCAAAATAATGATTCCTGTGGAGATTGTTCAAGTACTGAACATTTGCCGACCTATCCAAATTACAAAATGGTAGATTGGCAAATGTATAGTAATAATGTGGATGAATTATTACTTGATTTCAAAACAGTTAATGTATGTCCTCTCGATTCATATCATCATTTTTGTACAATTTTACATACAGCTGCTGCTAATTCCATTCCAAATTGTAAGGTCCATAAAAATACCAGCAATCACTCATGTCCTACAAAAAGGATTAGTAGAACTGCCCTTCCTTGGTGGAATCAAAAGTGTACAGAGGCCGTGTCAAATTTCAAAACGGCTTACATAAATTTTAAAAATAATCCATCAGAAGAAACTTATATTCAATTTAAAAGACTACGAGCACTTAAAAAATTAATTATAAAAACAGAACGTCAAAAAAGTTGGATGTCTCTATGCGAAACTTTCAACAGATGCACGCCAATATCTATCATATGGAAATTCATGCGCAAATATAACAAAACATATAATTTTAACAATCATGAAAATGACACATGGATTTTTGATTTTTTGAAGAAATACACTCCAGATTTCGTGTCACATACCCCAAGTTCTTCGTTTGATGACAGTACTAACTCCAGTCATAGTTTTTTACTTAATCCTTTTACAATCAGTGAATTAATATCTGCCATCTCCTCCCGAAGAGACACTACTTATGGTCTTGATGGAATGCCATACATATTATTTAAGAAACTTAGCACTTCTGGTGTAAAAATATTCTTAGAAGTCCTGAATATTTTATGGGAACATAATATTATACCTCAAGAGTGGAAAGTGGATTGTCTTGTACCAATTTTAAAACCAGAAAAACCCAAATTATGTCCCGATTCTTACCGCCCCATAGCACTTACTTCTTGTGTTGGTAAATTATTTGAGCAACTGTTGAAGCAGCGGTTAGAGTTTTATGTTGAAAAAAATCATATTCTACCTTCTAATCAATTTGGTTTTCGTAGAAATCGGTCTGCTAGGGAAAGTGTCTGTCAATTGCAGCTGGATATACATAACTCTTTAGTGGCCAATAATAATTTGGTTGGAGTATTCTTCGATGTGGCTGGGGCTTTTAATAGTGTAAATATAGACATTTTATGCCATGAACTACAAATAGGGATTCCTGGAAAAATTATAATATGGATCAAAAATTTTCTGAGCAACAGAAAAGTATTTGTTAAATTTAATAGACATCTTTATGGTCCTAGACTTGCTTCGAAGGGAGTTTGTCAAGGAGGTATACTATCTCCTTTATTATTTATATTGTATATATGTAGATTAAATTTAATTTTAGGGTCTCAAGTTAAAAATTTACAATTTGCAGATAATTTAGTTGTTTATGCTTCTGGAACCAATTTATCACAGGTTGTTCATATAGTCAATGATGCCTTGTCAAATCTGTGTAAATATTTCTCTTACCTTGATCTCAATGTCAATCCGTCAAAGTCCAAAGTGGTTGTGTTTGGTAAACAGTGTCATAATATGCCTCCCGTACAATATAACAATTGTGCATTGCCCAATTCACATGAAGTCAAATTTTTAGGGGTCCTTTTTTCATATAATTTAACCTGGAATAATTATACCAAACATATAATTAATAAAGCAAATAAAGGTTTTAATATATTGAAATCATTATCTGGTACATACTGGGGTGCAGACCCAAAAAGTTTGCTATTGTTGTACAAATCTTTAGTTCGTAGTCACTTTGAATATGGTTTTTACTGTTTTGCTGTAGATACCAAAATTGTATATAGTTTAGATGTCCTGCAAAATAAATGCTTGCGTGTTATCACTGGGGCATTCAGAAGTACTCCTATAAATGCAATGCAGATTGAATGTAATGTTCCACCATTAAGAATCCGATTTGATTATTTAAAAGAAAGATTTATACTAAAACTTTTTAGTGTAACTAATAATAGTCTCTTGGACAATTTGTTGCATCCCAATTCTAGATTAGGTGTAAAGCCATTTTATATGTTACAGGATATTCATAGTTTCATAAATTTCATTAAAAATATAAACATTTATCAATCATCTTGTATTCTGCCTTGTTATCAAGGAGCTTATAATGCAAAATTTCCAGACATAAATATAATTATGAAAAATAAAAAGGACCTGTCCTCAATAGAGGAAGTTAATGCAATGAAAAAAAAAAATGAAAATGAAAAATGGTTTATTATTTTTACAAGTAATATCTTAACAACTAGTGATTGGAGCCTCCTTTTAAGCAAATAAGCCTGTATTAGGAGACTCCGCTCTTCCAAATCAATTAGTTTAATTTACTTGTTTTCCATTGTAATATAAAGAATACAATGCAATGCAATGCAATGCAATGTTATCAGAGTGGTCAGATCATAAATTTGTGTATAGTGATGGTTCCAAAAATGATAGTGCAGTGTCTTTTGCTATTTTTGAGCCAACCTCAAATATAGGTCTTGGTCGAAAAATTGATAAAAATGCCAGTATTTTTACAGCTGAAGCTGTTGCTATTTTGAGTGCTTTGAAACATATAAAAAATTGCAATTCAGGTCATAGCAAGTGGGTTGTAGTAAGTGACAGCATGAGTGTTCTGAAAAATCTAGCGAATAATAAATTACATGCTAACACTAACTACTTAATCTATCTAATAAAAGAACTATGGATCGAACTGTCTCAATTCAATATTGAAGTTAGTTTTGTTTGGGTGCCTTCACACATTGGCGTTGCAGGAAATGAAAAGGCTGATTATCTGGCCAAAAAGATTGTTGATCTAGGTGAACTAATTCCAAATGCTGATGCTGATATGAATGTTTCCATACCGCATACAGACGCTGTTAGTCTTTTAAGACAGCGTATGTGTCAATCGTGGGGGAGACATTCATACCAGTCCACACAGATTGAAAATAAAGGCACTTGGTATGCATCTCTAGATAAACAAATAAACTCCACACCTTGGTTTTGCAGAAATAGCAGTTTTATAAATAGAAAGTTTTATTCATTTATTTGTCGTATGCGTTTTGGTCACTGTCGTTTAAATTATCATCTTCATCGTCTTAAAATGGTTAACTCTCCATATTGTGAGTATTGTCAATCACAAAAAGTTCAATCTTTGCATCACATCTTCTTTGAGTGTTCGTCTTTCAACATTCAGCGCCTTGTGTTGTCTGATGAGCTTCTAAAAATTTATAAAAAACCTGATAGGGTCCCGCAATGCATTCAGGAGCTACTTATGAATGCCTCAACTTATATATATTTGTACAAATTTTTAACAGAGACTGTAAATGATATTTAGGTTACATTTCGTGTTTTTTAATGTATATTAATTGTATAATACATTTAATTTAAATTTAACCTTTATTAAAATTGTTGTTCATAGTATTTTGTAGGTTATGTTTTTGAGGAGATTTTAGTTTCAATTTGACATTTAGGTTAGGATGTATTTTATGTTCAAGTCGTTTGACTTGACATAGAAATCTAAAATGACGTTTAGTTACATTGGATTTGACAAAAATGGATATGACGAATTTTTCATGGACTTACTATAAACAGATTATGAAAACTAAATAAATAAATATGAAAAATACGAAAGACATTATTGTTAAAACTTATCACGAAAGAAAATACTTGGACGTAAGACTAGGCAATATGGTCGAAAGACTATAGCCTTCCCTTCGGGGTAAATTAAAAAAAAAAAAAAAAAAAAAAAAAAAGTATTTATTTTGACATTTGTTAAAAAAAAAAAAAATATTTTGACATTTGCGTTGATAGAAGCTTTCCCCGCTTGGATTTGTTAATTCTTTATTTTTCTTATAGTTAACGAAATAATATATTATGTAATGATAAACATACAGAAATCAAAATAAAATATGGCGAAAACTGAAGTAAATGAACAGTTATCACTATCGTGGGACGCTCATCAGAAGAGCATTTGTAATGGATTGAGCCAACTGCAGCAGGTGAGCACCTTTGGTTGATTTTTCATATAATAAAAATTAAAAAACCTAACTAACTAATTTAATAAGATGTCTGCACCTACAAATTCAAAAAACCAAATTAAAACAGAGCGAATGCGTACAAAATAAGCATCAATTAGCTTTGCTTTGGGAAGCTTTTCAAAGCAAAACATAAAATCCACTCTACACTTACGGTTTATGACATTTATTTCTCAAAAAGAATACAATTCACTTAATATGAGAAATACAAGGTAATCTTAAAACTAAATATAAGAATTACTTATGAAGAAGCTAGGTACTCGTAAATAAATAAGTTAGTTGGTAGACACTACTTTTGCAGTGTTGTGGGTAATAGGAAAAAGTGAGTGTACTGCTACATATAGATTCTTGAAGGCAATATAGTAAATAATGACAATTGATATAGATGTAAATTAAATTGGTGTGGTGGGTTATATTTAAAACCTAGAAAAATCTTTTAAGAAGTGGTGCTATAAGGTTTTTATATATAAAGTAAAGGACTGTATCTCTTTAATGTCATTAGGTAATTTATTATACAGCTCTGCTCCTTCGTATAGTATATTTTTTCTTCCGTAATTAGTTTGTGGTAGTCTTAAGCAAATGTCGTTTTTTCGTCTAGTACTATGTTTTTGTGTTGGCCCTTTTATTGTAAATGTTAGAGTGTATATTTTTATTTAATAGCTTATGTACTAATATGCATATATTATATTTATATATCTGTGATAGTGTCATCAATTTAGTTTCTTTATAATTTTTTTCTGTCGGAGTTAGGTGGTGGTAATGGAATAAGAATTTATTATTTTGTTTTGACATGTTTCGATTTGCTTTATATGAGTTTTAGCTGCAGTACCCCACACCTCTATTAGGTATTCTAGGTGAGGTTTTACCACAGAGTTGTAATCAACTGGGTACCCCAGTTGTATTAAAATTTTAATACAACTGGGGTACCCAATTGATGCAGCCCACTGTGCCTAACAGATGTCGGCAAACAGCGGACAATCCCTCGAAGCGCGCCCATGACAGAAGATAGTCTAGATCTTAGTTTATCTAGATGTGTCTGCCACGTCAGATGTTTATCTAGATGGAGACCAAGATACTTCTCTGAAGAAACTTGGGTTATAGGTTCATCATTTATGTATAGATTTGAGTTGTTTGCGACGTTTTTGGTCCTAGCAGTAAAAATAATATAGTTTGTTTTAGAGGTATTAAAAGTAAGCAAATTGTCTTGGAACCATCTAGAGAGAGTGTTTAAATCTTTTTTTTTTTTTTTTTTTATTTATTTAAAGGGCTTTGTCGCATAGCGACCACATCGCCCAGTGCAGCAAAACACAAAATTATTTATTAAAATCTACCTTATAACTAACTTATACAATTGTTTAGCCTTATCGGACACTGGAAAAGCAAGGATGGTATTACAAAAGCCAATATCATATCTTTTACAATGTCCGAAAACATTAATTCTAATATTTTCATTCCGGACACACTCCATCAAAATATGAAAGACATCATCAACCACTCCACAGTCATCACAATTTGGAGACAGAGCCTTCCTCATTAAGTAATAAAACTTATTTGATGGAATATGTCCGGAACGGAGTCTTAAGGCTGTCTAAATCTTGTTGTGCTTGTTTGATGACTTCTTCGATATTGTTTCCAAATAAAAACAGGCTTGTGTCAGCAGCATAAAGTATTATACTTAATTATTTAGTACTTAATAAATACCTACCAAGCAAAGATAACATTGGTTTACCTGCATTTTGGTCCGAGGATCATCTTAGCTGAATCAAATTAATTATAATCTGTGATGTAACTTAGGTAATTATATTTCAGCGTGGAGAGTTTGTTGACATGACTTTGGCTGCAGACGGACACCATGTCAAAGTGCATCAGATGGTCCTGTCTCTCGTTAGCCCGTACATCAAGGACCTGCTATCAACAGCACAGTGTCCACATCCAATAATATTTCTCAATGTAAGTAGCAATAATTTTATTGTGATATCAAAAGATTGTTCTGCTTAGATAATGATGACAGATATCTGACAGATGTTTCACCAGTAAATGCTGCCTGCTATAAAAGTGGACACATGCTATTTATCACTTTGCGGGATAGTAAATGATACACAATAGAAGTTTTATTGTTATTACTGCTACAGCCGTATAGCAACCTCAGTGTTAAAGTTTAATAGAATATTTCAGAACATTTCCTACACTACACTAAGTGCTATTTTGGAGTACATATACACAGGGGAAGTTCAAGTGCCTAAACACCGGCTGCCTGACCTGATAACTGCTGGAAAAGCACTGCATATCAGAGGACTTAGAGAAATGGTAAGCTATTAAATAAGATATTTTGTACCTTTTCAAGTAAAACTTCAAAATTATTCCTAACTACAAGCAATGTGAAAGGCACTATTTATTGTGAATAGAGAATACAATCTTGAGTCGAGATTGTCAGTCTCTGCTTAGTCTCTTGAGATTGACCATTCGAGATCTAGCCGGCGAGAACTCGATTTCGAGATTTTCGAGATCGAGATTTCACCAAATTTTTGGGATAATTATATTTTTAAATAAAAAATTCTTAAACTTATTAAAATGAAAACTACACCTAGGTAATCATGGTATATTTTGTAAATTAAAAAACTAATTTTGAACCTCGAAACAAAAAAAAAAAACAATGTTTATTCTGCACTATGCATACTTAACGCAACAAACCACGCACATTATAACTCTCTATTAACTATTATATTGCAAAAGGTTTCTCAAGAAGCAAAGTGTGCTAAGTCGCTCAAGCTCAGTCACGAAATCTCGTTCTAGACCTCGACAGTTCTCTATTGTTATATCTTCTCTCGAAAGTTCAAAGACTCATATTGGTCGAGATCTCGAAAGAGATTTCAAGAACGAGGTTTACTTCCCACAAGATTGAATCTCGAAAAAAGGCTTATCGCTTGGATGTCGCGAAATCGAGATTGCATTCCCTGACTGAATGTTTTGCTTGAAACCGAAACTCACCTGTTCACTTTAATTAATACTATTCTATAAGTATATAAGTACCCGTTTTACCACGTTTGTTCTCCTTTCAAGGATAATAAACAAACTGCAGATTCTGATCCAACTACAGAAGCCAATCCTAGTCCACCAAGAGTAAAAAGTATTTCTGAAAGGCTAAGAGCTCTCAAGGAAAAGAAGATAGCTGCACAACCCAAAGAAGAGAAAAAAACAACACAAGTGCAACCTATGTGCAAGTATGAGCAAATTGTTTGTTTTTACCTGAGATGATTTATTTTCCTGAAATAATTTGCAGAAGAAACACTGTGAGACCTTAGACTAAATATCAAACCAAGACAGCGCTGCAGCAAAACCACCTCGATCTGTGCATACAAGCTCACACGCACACATTTACAACCAAACAACAGCTAAACTACACCTCACAAAACCGGCCTCACGTCACAGTTGATAGCGCTCTGTGTTGGGTTTTTATTTAGTCCGAGTGTGAGACCGTAAAAATGACAGTGTCGTCAAGGAAACGTATTCTTTCAAACTTCCTAGCGTGTTGATGGCAAAAATAATTCATAAAATATTCGAAATCGTGTTTTTGAAGTCAAAACTTCTTTATGCGCGTTGAGCGATTTTAAGTCAAATCTTTTTAAAACAATTTTTGGTACGGGGAAATCTTACGGATTGGCGTCACCACGATACCATAGGTTTAAAAATTGTAAATGCATCTTTGCCGAATGTTCAAAATTAAGTCATATTACTTACATACAACTCATGAACGTTGTTATTATTTTACATGTCAAAAACAATAAAGGCATTATGGTCGTGCGTTTTTGTGTAGCTGTAGAAAAATAGACAGACGATGAAACAAAAAAAAAAACTGTTGGTCAACGGCCTTTTACCCAGTTTTTTTTCTTTTTTTTTTTACAAACTATGAAATTTTACTTATTCATATTATAATTAAATTAAAAAAAAAAACTAACACAGTTCTTCAAAAGTTGTAAGTTTTCACTTCTGTCGGAAGTCCCCATGGCTGCCAATTTTTTAAATTTCTTTGGCCCAAAATTCAGCAAAGCTAACACGTTTGCTGACGCAGCCACGATTCGTGGGCACGTGACAGGGCATGTGGCTCAAGGCGCAAACTGACACATTCAAATAAAATTCGAAAGAATATATCTCTTTGATGGAAGACCAAAGAAACGATGGGTGGACTATGTAATAATGATATCTCCTTGACTACGCTGTCATTTTGGGCCTCACAATTTTTTTCTGCATGTTCTATCTGGGAAATCATACATATACGCTTGTTACCATCATACTATTGCCAAACTATGTAGGACTACAGTATACTGTATAGGACAAACGCCTGTAAAGCGAGCACAGAGGGCCTGCGCTTAGACAAATGGCATTCGCTACGGAACGATTCTATTTTTATAATCGCTACAGCTTCCAAAGTGACATTGACATGATCACGTGACATTTCGATAGCTTATGTCAACCCCTTAAATTTTTTGGCTTTTCTACTAGCGTCATAGCTAATCGAATGTTACTTTGTCTAGGCCCCCTGATCTTTGATCGTTAAAACTTGTTTCGATTAAAATCGAATGATGAATAGATGAAATCCCGCTTCCATACTTTTGTATTTAAGGGTTTAAATGGGAAAAAACGTACTTCAGGTAAATGCATCCGAGAATATCCACGCACTGGTTATTATAACATAGACATACTTACCGCATTTTATCGAGGGTTGGAAGCCTTGTCGACGGCTATAACTTGTCAACAGCTTATCGAGTCAATAAAAAGTAACACCAGATTTCAAAAAAACATTTTTGCTCTTCATTATTTCTACTTCACTATATTTTTTTTATTTATTAATAAAATTAATAATCTTATCCTGGTTATTTCTCACTGATCCTTTTTAGTCATTACTTATTATTTTCGTTTGTTGTTCACAAATTAAATTGTCTAGTGAAACTTCACAGCTTTGGTCTGTATAATAATATTATCTAGCCTACATAGAATAGAATACATGACTTGATAACTGTCTGGTAGTTTATTTGGATTTTTTATGTGGCTTACACAAATGTTCTGCACATCTAGTAGCGTGTGTGACGGGTCGTTGAGCTCCCTAACCTAGGGTTTGAGCTGCACGATGACTGATGCATGCATGCCGTCTGTCTGGACTGATCAACTCAAAGCTGCAATGGCTCTTTCTTCTAAAGGCCCTTCCAGACATGATCCTGCATTGTTAGAATCACATAAAAATCTTAATAATGATGGCTAGGAAATGCCTGTGCCATCTAGTTTTAAATAAAATATTGACGAGAAAGTTGACGTGTAAAAAGGAGTTTCGAGTAATGCTTTCCATCAAGCAATAATAGCCGGCAAAGATCTTGAAAGAAAAAATGGCGCAGATGGCGCCGGCTGCGCTGTTTCCCCCCCATCCCCCCTCTGCGCATAGTCAAGTTATTTGCCGGCTACCGTACCATGTCGGAGCCACTAGGAGCCCAAGACCCCAAGTTGCGTTCTAATCCGTTTCGGAAAATATGGTTTTACATAGTCCATTTTATATTTCGAATCCCCAAAAAATCGTGTTTTAAAGTTAAACTAAACTGCTGTATTTGCTGCTTTTATTGCATTGTTTAAGGATGCATGATATAAAGGGGCTTTTATTATTATTTTGTATTTCACTACAATCTCCCAAATATAGTAAACTAGCTGCGCCTCGCAGTTTCACCCGCGCAGGCCGGGATAAAAAGTAGCCTGTGTTAATTCAGGGTATAAGCTATCTACATACCAAATTTCATCCAAATTGGTCCAGCCGTTTGAGCGTGAAGAAGTAATAAACATACAGACACACACACTCACAAACTTTCGCCTTTATAATATTAGTGTGATTAATTACCATTTTATTATTATTTAGTAAACTCTAAGAACAGATATAGTTATCAAAGCAAGTTCCGAGTTACAATCCCTCGATTAAAATTTGGTATGATATTTTTTTATCGACTCGACAAGTTTATCGATCCAAGACAATTGCTAGCAAGTCGCAAAACTGATTTGTTTGGATTGGTTTCGTATAAAAAAAAAACAAAACGCCTTGTGATCTTGTCCCTGCCCTTATCCCAATTAATTTGGAGTCGGCGCAACATGTCCCTGTTTCCATACTTCTCTATTAGTCGTCATCTCGGTAGTCACCCCCTTTCTAGCCATGTCATCTTTCACACAGTCCATCATCGTTTTCCCCTACTCTTATAGTCATCGACATCCATACCTACTCAAAACTTACCTCACAACATTTTCCTCATTCCTCCGCATCACTGGCTCATACTATGACAACCGACTTCCGCACAACATTTCAACCACCCGGTGCCACTTTTAAAAACTCATTTATCCATTCGTGAACCACACATCCCTCTTAGCATTCTCATCTCAGCTGCATGCAATTGCCTTTCATTCATCCTTTATGATAACTTTCTATTCTACAGAATATATGTTGATGAAACGGACGAATATTCAGCCATGGACATACAAGATTCAATCATAGACATACAAGATTCACCCACAGATATACAAGATTCAACCATAGATATACAACATGAACCCACTGCAGTTGGCGAAACTACGCTGGACACCACTGGAACACTCAAGAACTCGAATAACGGACTTGGAAATTCTGTTATAAGCCCGACTTCTGATGATACAAGGAAAACCTTATGTGAGTATAGCACTACATGTAGGTTCTGTAGTGCTATTCTGTAAATATCTCACCGTGAAAACATGAGTGAAGTGATCTTAAAGTGAGCTGTCAATACTGTCAACCCCTAGCATCAGGTGGAATGACGGCTCACTTCACGCTCACTTCACCTGAGTTATCACGGTGAGATGTTTACAGAATAGCACTACAGTAGCGTGCGTGATGCCTACACAACGGCTTGTTAAAACTTTCGCTCATAAAGTGCTAATTCTCAGCCTAGTTAAAATAAATGACTTTAGATTTTTTTTAATTCAAAATATTTATTGATATTCGAGTCAGTTTTTGTGTAGTGTTAAATGTACGGTGGTAGTACGGAACTACGGTACGGTAGACTTGCGAAAAAATAGTCTTGAAAGAAACAAACCGTTTTGACAGTCAAAATTAAATTGCATTATAATTACGTTAATATTAGTATTTCGCTGTAATATTCATATTTTGAAGAAAATAGAGCAACTTACTAATCGGTTTTCAAAAACTGTCATCTAGCTTGAATAAATGAACTCGCCCTGGGAATTTGAAATTATAAGTACCAAGAGGCAGATAGGTTATACGCGCTCCGCAAGTGGCAAGTCTTAATCACACTAATATTATAAAGGCGAAAGTTTGTGAGTACACACTCACAAACTTTCGCATAACACACATAACATAAACATACATACATACACACTGTGTGTATGTTTATAACTAGCAGGGAGCACTATATTTTTTCGGGATAAAAAGTAGTTTATGTGTTAATCAAGGGTATAAGCTGTGTTCATACAGAATTTCATCCAAGTCGGTCCAGCCGTTTGAGCGTGAAGAAGTAACAAACATACACACACACGTGTGTGTGTATGTTTGTTACTTCTTTTTGATTTTGATGATATTTGTCGTGGAAGTAGCAGAAACCCTGTATACAAATAGCACACATAGGCTACTTTACATCCTGAAAAAATGTAGTGTTCACGTGGGATGAGCAATTTTTTTGTGAATAATTTTCTCACCGATTAAATAATACACGTTTTAGTGAACCAACGTCACACGTCAACGTCGTCGTTTTACGTCATAAACCGCGGGTAACACCGCGGGGCGCAACTAGTAATTTCTAAGTGGCAAGTTAAAACTGGGCTAGGTAGGACACGGCACAACGTGTCGCGCCGGAGTCAACGGATGCAACATATACTTGTCTCTTTTTCGCTTCCGATAATTACGACATGCTCCTACTTCCACGTGTCATCATGAGAATCCGTTCTACGTCCACTTGTCATCTATCGTGTGCGTTAGTGTGCCGTTTTTGAAGATCGAACGTTGGTTAGGTAGCTACCCTGTTTAAGTACCTATTTTTACTTCTCATTAGCATTTATGAATAAACTAGCTTCTGCCCGCGTCTTCGTCCGCATCGCATCGCCTGCCCGCGCTATTACGTCGTTTGAGGCTTAGCGTCCTTCCTGAATTTTTTCTTTTTGTTTGGTTCCTAAGGCGTGATGTTAAAATAGCCTAGGTTTAGCCTTTCTCAAGAATTGGGTTACCAAATACAAACAAGCAAAAAAGAAAATTTCAGATTTATTTAATAATAAAGCTGAAATTTGGTTTTTTGCTTGTTTACTATACTAATGTATAGTTAGAGTTGATTACTCTTTTTTATAATTTTAATAAAATGGGTTCCTTACAAACATGAGTCCTTCTTTGAGCGTGGAGTATTTCTTAGCGGCAAACAAGTGTAATTATTTCGCTTTTGTCCAAGACAAGTGATGTGCTTATTCACTCTAACCAATGTTATTGTATGGTTATTGTCCAGTGTATGAGCAAGACAGTTTTATTTCATTGTTGTGTTCTTCACAAATTGTGAAGTGGGACGTTGGTACTATTTTAGGTAAGTGTTTTTTTTATGTTTATACTATACAGAGTGGTGCGCAATCTGATCCTTCAGCATTATTCTGATCCTTCCTGTGTTGAAAATTTTCGTAGGTTTTAAAAAAAAAAATGCTATTCCATATACCTACATTTTGACGGCGTAGGTATATTGCACTTTTCTATGAATTAACAGACTTTTTTTTTTTTATAACTCACGAAAGATTTCTACGCTAGGGGGTCTAGAATCATGTGCTGAATTCATGGTTACAGTTTGCGTAACCCTGTATACAATGTGTAACTGAATTAATGCACATTATGAAAGAAGTTTGTTCAGAATCGTTTTCTGAATCGATTTGTTGTTTCTAATATAGGTGATTTTTATCCCAATAATAATTAAAACTACGTAAATTACAGTCACACGTCGGCTGTTCAATCAAAACAAACCAAAATGGATGAAGTACCAACTACGCTAGACTCTTATACGTGTGCGACAGCGTGCGTGCGTAGATTTGTAATGTGACCACAATTTTATCCCACTAGCAGTATAAATAATTTAATAAATAAACAATGTTTTATACCTAATAGTAAATAATCAATGCATGTATTATGATTATTTATATTTAATTAAAACGGTACAACATCAATTACAATGAAAAAAATTAAATGAAGATAAAAATTAATGAATGATTGAAATTAACTCCTAAAATGTCGATTGTACACCATGTGTACAGATAACAATAGAATTTCTATTGTGTCTGCTAATTAGCGCGCGACGAGTTAAATGAAATGTTTATTTCTGTAAGTAGATATTTTAAGACACTTTTACACGTTAATATGTTGGGTCAATATTTTAAAACTAGATGGCGCCGGCAATTCCTAGCTGACTGATCCCTGAGCAGAAATGCCGAAACAAACTCAGAGGTCATGGTCTCTTTTAAAGTCCAAACATTATATTATTAGGATTTTATGTGAGTCTTAACAATGCAGGGCCATGTCTGGAAGGGCCTTTTGAAGAAAGAGCTGTTGGAACTTTGAGTTGACCTGTCCCAACAGACGGCATGCATGCATCAGTCATCATGTAGCTCAACCCTATTTTAGAGCTCAACGGCCCGTCACACGACGAATAAAAGTAAATAAAATAATTTGAGAATATAGATACTAAAATATAAAATTGACAAGCTTTGTGTTTTAAATTTTCATAATTCAAAAGAAATTGATCAATATTTTCATATATTTTCGTAATATTTATTTCAAACTCAGAGCCCTCCAAAGTCAGCGTAGTAAGGGAAAAAGTACTAAAATGACAACGCATTTTTTTACGTCGATTATTATAACATAAGTAATATTCTAATTGGGTGTTTGGTGATGTGCGTTAATTCCGTGGCATGTTGTATAATCAATATACGGGTTAATAAGAAATACAATAAATTATTATAGCTTACTAGCTTATTAAATCAGTCATAAATTTTTGCCAGCTCTGCTTTAAGATGGACTCATAATGAGGCTAATCGTGCGCGCGCGCCGAACGATACAAAACTGTTTTGTAGCGATTTGCCTCAGTGTGTTTGAAGATTTAAACATGAGATATTGAAACATATATTGTAGTGGGTATTAGGGTCAATTCACACTGAGAATTGACGCGGCGCGACACGACCCTGCGCGCTTTTTAAGGTCGCGATAAAATGAGATGCGCAACACGGCGCGTCTCAGCATACTTATAAAATAAATTATACTAAATAAGTTCGATATTGTGTCGTTATCTTAAAAAGTGCACGCAGCGTCACGTTGTGTCACGTCTCGGTATGTACTGACCCTTAGCGTCGTCGGTCGTGAAAAGAGGTTGTATCTGCCACGCACAATGGTCCACATGAAGGACTAAGTGCGGAAACCATACCCGCTAACATAGACATAGAGGTCGTGTCTGTATATTAAAAAAAAAATATTTTATTGTTACAGTGAATTCAAAAGTACAGTACACAGTATCCAACCAAGGAGGTCTACAGACAATCTTCAACAGATATATGTACCAGCTGAGATATATCAGTAAAAATCGTAAAAGATCCTGGCGTTGCATTGAATATAATAAAACCCGATGTTCGGCGACTATTTTTACGAATTCCAACGATGAAGTTACCGAGCAGTGAGTTTATTTTTTCTCTAAAACATTAGCTAGAACAGTATTTCAGTAAATATACTATGTGCGAAACACACACAAACACATACATACACATACAAACACAAATAGACATACATGCCAGAGTCGTGGGTGTACGTAGATTTACCTGCATACAGCGTTAAGTATATTTTTAGGAGTTTTTAAGTATTATCCGTGAATCACACTTACCAACCATCATCTGCCTAGCCTTTTCCCAACTATGTTGGGGTAGGCTTCCAGTCTAACCGGATGCAGCTGAATACCAGTATTTGTGAATCACACTTACCATCAAGTGAAAAACGAACGCGAGTTATTATTATTTGTCTCGCTTTTGACCACTATCTTTAGGACGCTGTTACAAATGGGTAGTCAAATCAATACTTTTTAAGACAATAGTATGTTTATTAAATAAAATGCTTTACATTCTTAAAATGTTTTTTGGCCAAACTGTTGATAGATAAATATGCATGGTACGATTCTGAACTATAAATATAATTTTAAATAGGTACATTTTCTCAATAAATGTACCGAAGTAAAAATCTTCACTCCGGTACATTTATTGAGAAACTGTACCTATCGAAAATTATATTTATAGTTCAGAATCATACCATGCACATCTATCAACAGTTTGGCCTAAAAACATTTTAAGAATGTAAAGCATTTTATTTAATAAACATACTATTGTCTTAAAAAGTATTGATTTGACTACCCATTTCTAACAGAGCCCTTAACACTCGGCAGGTTATTCCTTTTTTCCACCCTAAGACAGCCGACTTTTGGCCTTTTTTTTTTGGGCTTTTGGCTTTTTTTTTTGGTCGAGTAGCTCTTTATAATAGTTATCAGTACCACTATAAGCCAACATAATTATGTGAATCAAACAACTTATTGGCAAGGAAGTTTAATTTGATTTAAATGCAATACATGATATGATTTTTGTTTAAGTTTGTGGTTATTAAAAAATAATTAATAGTTTATTAAAGTGTATGAGTATATTGAATTGTTGAAGATGACTGTACTTGGGGTAAAAAGTCGAAAGAACAATCAAAAGTGAATTCCGACTATCCACCTCATCTGGGGTGGATAGATGAACACTCGTTTCCGAGTATCTACCCTAGGGTGGCTGTTTTAGGGTGAACAAACGGAATAAGCCATCTCGGCGATATTTATTACATTCCATCGACTCGAAAAGAAGCGACATTTAAAGAGATTTGCTGCTTTTGGGTACTTTTTGCTGCTTTACCTATGAAATTGCCGTTTTGTATGAAAAAATATAAACGAATTTTTTTCATGCATTTTTGATTTGTATTAATCGAAGTAATCACCCATGCAATCAATGCATCTTTGCCAACGCAGTGGCAGGTTATTGATGCCCTTCTTAAAGAAATCAGCTGGACGGGAGGCAACAAATTCTTCAAAGGCATTTTGTACTGCCTCTCGGGTATTGAATTTTTTTCCCGCCAAGAAGTTATCCAAATTCTGGAAAAAGTAGTAGTCTGTAGGCGCAAGGTCTGGTGAGTAGGGCGGATGAAGGAGAGCTTCCAACCCCAGTTCTTGCAACTTGGAGACCGTCTGCTGTGCAGTATGAGGTCGCGCGTTGTCGTGCAGGAGCAGCGGAGACGAGCGATTGACCAATGCTGGTTGGAGATGTGCCAGCTTCTCCATCATTGTGTTCAGTTCTTCACAGTACACATCTGAAGTAATGCTCACCCCGTTTGGTAAGAAGCTGTGATGAATCACACCGGCGCTAGACCACCAAACAGTGACCATCACTTTTCTAGGGGTAAGTTTTCGTTTAGGGCATTGTTTAGGTGCTGAACCAGGATCCAACCAACTTGCTGAGCGCTTGCGGTTATCAAACAGAATCTATTTTTCATCGCAGGTAACAATGCGGTTCAAAATTCCTTCATTTGTGTGTCTGTTGAGCAGTGCAAGGCACGTCTCGACGCGTACTTCGCGCTGGCGATCAATGAGTTCGTGGGGCACCCATTTGTCAAGCTTTTTTACCTTGCCAATTTGACGCAAATGGACCAATATTGTTTTGACGCTAACGTCGAAAGCTGCTGCTAATTCAGCCGTAGATTGTGTATCATCAGCTTCCACAATCGCCTTTAATTCGTCATTGTCGACCAAAGTCTTCGGACGACCGCGAGGTTCATTTTTCAGGTCGAAATTTCCAGAACGGAAGCGAGCAAACCAATAACAAGTGGTGCGTTGGTTTGTAGTGTTAGCTCCGTAAACGTCATTGATGTTGCGTGCCGCTTGTGCCGCGTTGCTGCCACGACGGTACTCATATTCCATAATTACTCGAATTTTTAACGTACCCATGATGACGAAAAAGATTGAAATGCGATGAAAATGTAACACTAATCAATAAACAAATGACTACTTTTGGAAAAAAAAATCCATGTTTTTAAAATAAAATTAATTTGAAATTAGAATTCTTAGCCAAACAAAAATTATTTTGATTTGAAATGGCCAGTACTGCAGAACGGCAATTTCATAGGTAAAGACCTAATACTACCCCTTTACCTTGACCATTTGTGTACCTATGTCTTGATTTCTGTCTGAAACATTTTCTTGTTTTGTACTTTTTAGATCACTTTTATTTTTCCGTAGTCGGGTTACAGTTTTTAAACTTATTTTTTTATTTGAAAGTGGCATTATAACCAAAAATTTTAAATTGTATCTATAAATCTCAAATCATACAAATCTTTACACGCATAGACTGAACAAAAGAAAAACTCCTTCCAGACCTAACTATAAATTTAAAATTATATCAATATATCCAATTTTTTACACGTTTAGATTGTACAAGAGAAAAAGTCTTTCCTAGCAAGAACAACCGACCAGAACCGACCGACCACTATTTTTACTTTCAAAGAATGAAACCAAAACGAACGAATCCAAGACTACCAAAACGACTTTTTGAGACAGAACTCGAATAAGGAAATTATGTAGCCGCTGTAATTTAGTGCACACTGTGCACTGTACACTGAAATATCTTAACACAATAAATATTATGTATCTATATACTTAAGGATGCTGTTACAAATGGGTAGTCAAATCATTACTTTTTACACAAAAGTTTATTAAATAAAATGTTTTGCATTCTTAAAATGTTTTTTTGGCCGAATTGTTGATAGATGTGCATGTTACGATTCTGAACTATAAATATAATTTTAGATAGGTACAGTTTCTCAATAAATCTACCGAACTGAAAATTTTCAAACAACAATTCGGGCAAAAAACATTTTAAGAATGCAAATCATTTTATTTAATAAACATACTTTTGTGTAAAAAAAGTAATGATTTGACTACCCATTTGTAACAGCATCCTTAAACCATTACATTCATTTTGTAAATTTAATCATGTGACAGTGAAAAAGAGGATGACATGACTATGTAAAAAGAAATAAATGTAAGTCGAAGCAAAGAGGCCACATAAATGTATAGTAATTCAGAAAAATTACTTCACAGCACAATGCCATCTATACCTATCTAACTTTTTGTTTAAAAGCCGAGTTTAAGTGCCCCGAAACCCCGCTGCGTGGCGAAAACAATGTTCCAGGACGAATCACCGAGGCTTGCGCGGGGGGCGGGACGTGTGAGGTGTGAGTGGTTAATAGCGACAGAAAAATGTTTACACTGCGGTTCAGTAAAATAATATAATTAGCTCTTCGAGAGGGAATGGGCTGTAATCTACCACGAGGGCCCAGTGCGGGGATCTATGGGTGAATAGCGGTTAGCTCCTATTTCATTAACATACTGAACACCAAGATTCAAAAAATGATATCACAGAGTGCAGTACCATCTAGGGACTAATAGAGGAAGGTTACTCTGGTCACTGCACCAAAATGTATATTAATACAGCGCCATCTATTGGCTAATAGCAAGTAAACAGGAAATTAAATTCCAATAGCAGTGAATAATGCCTTGAACGAAACCATAGCGCGATTTATTTCGACGGCAACACCATTTAACGAGCTTCGAAGAAATCCAAAATATAGATATTTCGTTGCATCTACTTGTTTTTCTTCTTTAGAGTGGCATCATAAGTCGTTAATATTTATTAAGATTTAATTAACTGTGTTGGTATCATTTAAAACCTGCTTTTTATTGTATAATATATATTAATTTGTACAGCCGCAGCGTACGTAACGCAGTCTCAATTTTGCTTGTTTTTAACAATTTAAATATATTTATTTACTTAAACAATATCACATATAAACATATTTGTAACTAGCTTCTGCCCGCGACTTCGTACGCGAATCCTGTTGCTTAAGCAAAATAACATTTAAAAAATTTCTTTATAAACTATATTTGGGGTTTTTCCTTCAGGAGCTAATAAAGACCGGAAGCGTTGCTGACCCTTGAAAAAGCAACATAAAGTTGGCCATGAAAAAAACAGCCTGTTGTCAGGTCAACGCCAGCGGCTTTAAGCGTCTGCACGACACCCAGTGAGAATTGTAGCAACAATTATATAATATTACGTTGTAAAGCGTTGACAATAAGACGGGTTCCGTTGCACAGTTTTGGCGGAGTTAAATTTATTTATATTTAATTTATTTATTTAATTTTTTTATTTCTTTTTCTCTCACTTTCTAACTGATTATGAATATTTTCTTGTGTGCGTGTTCGGGACAATGTATGATAATTTCGATCAGCAGTTAGTCGCGCATCACGTTCATCACTCGTTTCAAAAAGACCTGTTAGTAGATGCGCGAATACGCTGAGAACTCACTCTGTATCGGTAAACGTTTCCGACTCGTATTTGTAATGTGCTCGACAAGACCTTTCTTTTAATACCAAACATATCATGATTAACTCAATTTAATTTTTTTCGAGGTCAGAAATTTACGTGAAAAGTCCACCATATTAAATTTAGGGAGAATTTATATAGCCTATGTCACCCGGACCATTATTACGAATCTACTGATACCTCATTCATCAAAATTGGTTCAGTAATTTAGGCGCTACGGTGGAACACACGTAAATACATACTTATATACATACATACTTACATACATAGACTGCTAAAATCATAACCCTTCCTTTTGGCTTAGCTGTAGTCGGGTAAAAACTAGATGAGGTCGGCGTTTCCTATCTGACTACTCTGAGAAGAAGGGCCGAAACAAACTCAGAGGTCACAGTCTCTTTTAAAGTCCAGACATAATCTTGGTCAGCTCATGTGAAGACCATGTAGATTGGTGTCTGAAATGGTATTTTGAGGAATGAACCACAAGATTGAGTGGTCCTGTCCAGTCAGTGCACGCATTTGTCAGGTATCGTGCAGCTCAACTCAGAACTTAAAGAGCTCAACGTTTCGACGAACAATACCAAAGGACATTTGGGTAGGCCGCATAAATTACTCAAACTGCCAGACCATAATTAAAACTAATTAAACTAAATTTGTTTCAGAACATGCAGGCACAATCATCCATTCCACGATAAGAACATCCTAAAGAAATTACGTATCGGCATATACTCGAAATTTCAAGAAGCATCAATCAAATCCGATACATTTAAAAAAATTATCGAATCAAAAAAATTAAAGCAATAAATTAATTAATTAGCAATAAACATTGTTGTTTTAATTAATATTCAGCTATGCTTGAAACCTCATCACGTCCTGACTTCTTCGTGGGGAAATGTTACCTACTCAAGCATTAATGTTTATTTCAATAACTTACAGTAGTTACATTAATAATTTTAGGAATGACCCTTTAAGCAAAATAAATGCTTGTGCTAGGACATTCCGCCCTTCAACTACAGTACAGTGTCGTATACAAGTTATTGAATTATGATAAAGAATAAAAAATAAGTAGACAAATCCTCCATTTTAAAGGAGGAGTCTAAATTAAACAAAAAGGAAAACAAATGAAAATTGGGTAATTTAATAGCGCGCGCATAGTGATAGTGCGTATGTTAGTGCGCGTGTATGCATGAGTGTGTGTGAGTGTGCATATGTGTCTTTGGTGTGAGTAAGAGGCTATGAAGTAAGTACTTTAAAGCCACACATCATTCAAGTTGGTCACAGCTACTCGGAAATTTAGGATTTTTAGGACACCAAAATTAGAATTATTTGTGGTTCTCAAAAAGAGATTCATAATATTCATTAATTTGTTAGTAATTATTCAGTAATATTTTTAGGAAAGTAAATTGGGAATTATTTGTGGTAGTCAAAAAGAGATTCATAATATTCATTCATTTGTTAGTAATTATTCAGTAATATTTTTAGGAAAGCAAATTTGGAATTATTTGTGGTTCTCAAAAAGAGATTCATAATATTCATTAATTTGTTAGTAAGTATTCAGTAATATTTTTAGGAAAGTAAATTGGGAATCATTTGTGGTTCTCAAAAAGAGATTCATAATATTCATTAATTTGTTAGTAAGTATTAAGTAATATTTTTAGGAAAGCAAATTGGGAATTATATGGGGCTCGATTAAATACATGGCCTTTTTGATATATCGTTTCAGAATTAAAACTGAATTAAAGAGCGTTCATCCCGCGCGAGCTGGCAACGTCGCATTTCTAGAGGTGTTTCGTGATTATTTTATTAAATTTAAATCAAAGTACAATTTTTTTCGGCCATGCACTAGATCTTTGTATATTTTATAATAATTTTTAACATGTACTCTATAGTAAATAAAAATATTTAATCGTATGTACTACAAATAGAATTTAATTGACAGTATATCAATTTATATGAGTAAATACCAAAAGTTATTTTGGTATTTATTATTTAATAACAGTCAAAAAATAGCATTGTATACTTATAAAAAAATAGTATTGTGATTTAAATTTATTAAAATAATCACGTAAAACCTCTAGAAATGCGACTTTTTCAGCCCGCGCGGGATGAACGCTCTTAATTCGATTATTTCCGATGGCCACCACTGGGCGCCAGCAAAACAACTTTTAAACATTATTCTCGTTGTCCACCACTGGGGGACAGACCTAACCTCAAAACACTTGAAAATTGCTTCTGCATCGTCTCCGGGCGCTGCGGGAAGTGCAGCCCCTTCGCCCTTACATAACATAGGATAGGCACCCATGTTCACCTCCGCAGTTTCGGCTTGCTGGTCGCCTCTTGCGACCAGCCTCAGCTGCTACGGCTCGCACGGGTGCCTATGCTTAGTTACAGCAGGCGGGGGTTGCTCTCCCTCCGCGCCTCCGGTTTTTATATACACTCTAGCCAAAAGACTACGTAAAGTCGGGGTGCCCCGATTGGGTTTTGGAACCGATCGACCTATTTTAACCATGAAGTGGTGGACAGCGGGAATTATTTTTAACCGACTTCAAAAAGGAGGAGGTTCTCAATTCGTCGGAACCTTTTTTTTTATTTTTTTTTTTATGTATGTTCCCCGATTACTCGAAGATGGCTGGACCGATTTGGATTTTTTTTTGTTTTATTCGAGAGGGTATACATCACAGTTGGTCCCATATAAAATTGATTAACTTTGCTTCGGTACCTAGTTTTTGAGTTAGCTTCAATAATACGTATTTTTTCCACACTTTTATATGGATGATGTTCTAGTTTGTTTTGCAGGTAAGTGGTATTAGAATTTGTGTGGGGTAGGTACACAACTAAAAAGTGAAAAATAAAAACGTTTTTTACAAAAAAATACAACCGACTTCCAAAAACAACACTACAAAGTGAAAAATAACTTTAATTTCGGAAGTCGGTGGCAAAAAACGAAAATACATTTAACTAGACACCGACTTCCGAAATTAAAGTTATTTTTCACTTTGTAGTGTTGTTTTTGGAAGTCGGTTGTATTTTTTTGTAAAAAAGTTTTTATTAAAAGTTGTTTCGCTGTCCCCCAGTGGTGGCAAACAAGTGGTGGACATCGGCAATATACCGCTCCAATGAATCGGTGACGCTGAATTGCGTCGTAAGTTTTTCACTTCTATTGTTTGGTTATAAGCACACCGTTTGTATCTTTTTGACAAAAAGCATTTCTTTAAACGATTTACAATAAAGAGTATTGTTATCTATCTTTGTAAGTTGATCTTTACCAAGGGTAATGCAAACGCAACGTTGCATTAAGAGCGAGTATACCCGATACATCGTCACCTAGCGTAACGTCAGTTTCATTCTCTGTTCAGAAAGAGCGCAACATGTGCCTAAAGAAATTTTAACTTTAAAAACCATTCTATTTTTACTTTTAGTCTATCTGAGGACATTATTTTATTGTTATAGTGAGTCAGAAGTTGCAGTACACGATGTCGAACCAGGGAGGTCTGCAAGTAATCCATAACAGATTCATATACCACCTGAGATATTTTGGTAAAAAGAATCGTAAAAGACTCTGGCGCTGTGTCGACTACTCGAGTAACCTGAAGTGTCCTGCCAACATTTGTACAAACGAAAACAACCAAGTTACAGAAAGGTGAGATGTTCTATTTTTACGTAACATACATAGCTCAGACCTATGGTACAGTAATCGCCACGCAAGATGTCAAAAATATGAGGATACGCGGTAGTCGATTTATCGGCGCGAGGGGAGTATCCTTTTGCGTGATTGGTCGCGTATCTGCGTACACTTATCCCCTCTATGCCGAAAATTTGATAGCTACTCCAAGAACTTATCTATAAAAATAAGGTTAACAATTAAAAAAAAAAACAACTACGACGAAAACGCCAACATCGACGAAGAAACACCGATATATATATTTTTTTATCGTGATGTTTGATAACAATATTAAAATAATATTAGGGAGGAAACGCATGACTAAAAGAGTGATGAATATAAATGTTGATGGATGGAGAGGCAGAGGAAGGCCAAAGAAAAGATGGATGGATTGCGTCAGGAACGATATGAAAAAGAAGGGAGTGAATGATAGCGTGACGGTTGACAGGGGAGAAAGGAAAGAGAAAACGTGTTGCGCCGACTCCAAGTAATATGGGACAAGGGCATGAAGATGATGATTTCGTATAACCGAACTTTGGTTTTGTCGTAATTGGGTAAAAATAGATGGGCTCGTTTTATTGTCATGCGTATTTTGTCACTCACGGGGATTACCCCCACATAGATTCTTTATTGTTTCCCAATATTGAAATACCTAACATTAAAGCAAACTACGTCACGAATGCGGACCAATACCGCTTGCTTGCGATTTTCTACTCATTAACCCGTAAGATGCCGCAATGTATTAATTTATGAACCCCATAGATTCATGTCAATATGTACCCGCAGTAGTTACACACTTTATAGGTTCACAACTACTGTAAGCCCGCGGTCGCCATTAGATGATGATATTTTACGTTTATATATATAGGTATATATGATATACGCTTATATACCTATTATATAAAGGATTTTTATTGATTTTTCCTTACGCACACATAAATGGGTTGCATTCGACATTTAACGTTTTTCCTTACGCACACATGGGTTGCGTTCGACATTTAACGTTTTTCCTTACGTACACATGGGTTGCGTTCGACATTTAACGTTTTTCCTTACGCACACATGGGTTGCGTTCGACATTTAACGTTTTTCCTTACGCACACATGGGTTGCGTTCGACATTTAACGTTTTTCCTTACGTACACATGGGTTGCGTTCGACATTTAACGTTTTTCCTTACGCACACATGGGTTGCGTTCGACATTTAACGTTTTTCCTTACGTACACATGGGTTGCGTTCGACATTTAACGTTTTTCCTTACGCACACATGGGTTGCGTTCGACATTTAACGTTTTTCCTTACGCACACATGGGTTGCGTTCGACATTTAACGTTTTTCCTTACGCACACATGGGTTGCGCTCGACATTTAACGTTTTTCCTTACGCACACATGAGTTGCGTTCGACATTTAACGTTTTTCCTTACGCACACATGGGTTGCGTTCGACATTTAACGTTTTTCCTTACGCACACATGGGTTGCGTTCGACATTTAACGTTTTTCCTTACGCACACATGAGGTGCGTTCGACATATAACATTTTTTTGTGTTTCAGATCATTCACACATAATCACGGATTCCACGACGAAAAAATCGTTAAAAAAGTTCAACATGGCAGGATTTACTCAATATTCCAAGAAGCTGAAATTAAAGCTGACGGGAAAAAGAAAGAACGGCGCGTACCGTGTTCTGCGACTGCGCAGTCTGGAGATGAAACATAATATAAACATAGGTGTTAAAAGTTAAAGTCGCTTTTCGTGTCTGTATGTGTGACCGCGTTTAGACTATTGAAAAATCAGCCCTTAGAAGTTCTTCTAAGGGCTGATTTTTGTGATTTATAATTCAGATAACTTTTATCTGAATAATAAATATGACAGTTTATAAAACAACATCGAGAACGAGTCTTATCGCGATATTCTTATTCTTATTTTGACATTTTTTTATTTCTTGAGCTGTCATCAGTCCTCCCGTGACCACGATCGCTGCAAGGCGGTCGAAACGTCGGGAAACAAGTAGGACCTGTTTACCTCGAAAAAAGGAATATCGCGTTAGGAGCCGTTCTCGATGTTGTTTTATAATGTGTACAAATCGCGAAAGTTTAAAAAGTTTAATATTACAGTTTGATATATTTTCTATACAAAACCTGTCAAATTGAAATATTTATTCTACAGATAGGAGGACTATTGAAAAGTTAGCCGTAAACTGTGTATTATTGTGTAGTTTTTTTTTGTTTCGGATTTCAGTATCATTCGGAGAATTTATTTCGCAAGGTTTATGTGTATATTACATTATTAAACTTACATATAAAAAAGAAATCTCGATGTTTTGTCAAGTCGCAAAAACCGTGCGACGCAAGGGCGGGTCGCTAGTAATAAATAATTATGTCAAAAACTTGTTATATTGCTATTATGCTATACATTAAACCTCATCAAGCGTGCCTATCAAATGTTAATATTATGATAATTATTTAATTAAAACACGAAAGTTATAAAAATCAATACCTGCATTTTCAATTCCATTGTCAAATATTATAGGTATATTATTATTTAAGATTCCTATTGAGCTAGGTACAATACGCGCCACGGAAGGTTAGACTTGACCGCGCCTCGCACGCTCTTTCCGCCCCGCCCCAGTGACGCGCCCAGTCCATTCCCACGCTCAGACCTCATACCAAGTCAAACCACGTGGTGTGTCAAGTCTCATCTTTCGTGGCGCGTATTGTATAATTAATGATTAAACGAACTTAGCTGTAAGTGAAGTTCTATCATAATTATATGATAGCCTCCTCCGAAGAGATTAGTATTTTACACTTGTAGTACCACATATAATGTCGCCTCCTGCATGCACTACCCAAGTAGCAAACAAATGTCCTAAAAAAGTATTGTAGATATCTTGAAGGCAAGTAGATGAATTCCGGCTGTTGTCTTGGTTAAAACCAATATGTCCCTCAAGATATCTCCTAGATACACCCCAAGGGTCAGTTAAGTAAAAGTGGGCACAGTATTTAACAACAAGTTAAGAAAGAGTTAATACTAATGTTTAGATAAACTTTAACCCTATTTAAGAATGTCGTTTTGCAGAACTACACTGATTTCAAAATATCTTGTAGGTTGACTTCAGATCAAGAAATAGACTTAAAGATATCTGCAATACTTAAAACTATCAACATTGAATTGCAGATATTCGATCTTATCTTAGTGAAGTACAATTAAAAACTTATTTTGCTTTAAAGTGCTTTAAGTAACTTTATTTTATAAAATATGGTGAACTTTTAAATTATTACAAAAACTGTTTTAAGATTTATGAAAATGGCGATTATACAACAAATTTTTATGTCTAGAAAAGGCTTTCATATGTCGTTGAATGCATTGGAAATTTAAAACGCATGATTATTTCTCGTGTAAAATCTGCAGATAGTGCTATAAAACACACGGGCTTTTAAAATACTAGAAAACAAACAATAAAATTTGGTATAATAATATTGCAAATGAAAAATTTTGTGTCATATAGTGCATAGTACTACATTTTCTCTAAATGTGCAAGTTATTAATGTAGTTAGAATTACTATAACATAAATATAAGTTCAATCTACTCTAGTTTTTGATGAAGTGTCATCGGAAAATGTATTATTATTTTTTCACTTAAAAAGTGCAAAATGGCGTAAAATCTTATTTTTCCTAAGGAAGTAAGATTTTAGACAATACTGATTTTCTAAGGCTAGTTCAGATAAAGTAAAGACAAGTTACATTTCAAGTAGTGCTAGTTAAGAGATTTTATACTTAACCTACACTAAAAACCGTATTAGTGAAGTACTATTTATTTTTTTTGGTATTAAGTGTTTCTATAGTTTGATTTAGTTAAGACCAGATTAAGTCTTAATATTTTCTTAACTTGTCATTTCATCATCAAATATTTTTTTTCTTTGTGAGTCTAAAAAGATACTTCAATTATTCAATTGAGATTTAAGTGAGCTTTCAAATAATCTGAGTATAGTAAAAAAATATTTTTAGTTTTAACTGTAGGCATACTTACTTAATACAAACTAGTTTTGAGAATACTTAACCTGGTTTTTGGTATTCCCATCATGCTTAAGTAGCGGTAGTTTAAAACGATTTAGTATTAAAGAAAGAAAATACTTAACAAAATCCTTTATGATTTAGTAAAATCCAACTTTAGATAAAGTACAGATATGTAAGGTTTAATCACTATTCTTGTTTGCTACTTGGGTACTTATAGTTTAACCTCCTTTAAATTTTTTAGGTCAGATGCGTTATATTCTCGCTGTCAGTTTGCCGTCAATACTTCATTATGTTCAGAGCTGTAACGACACTTAATAGGGCCTTAATTTTAGTCTCCCGTCGCACGCGCCGGTGATACGTCTTGTTCTGTTGTGAGTGTCCGGGAAGTCATTGCGACAAACAATGGCTTCAACGGTTGTAAAGTGTTCGAATTGTAACGTCGTAATTAACGAGGTGCTTTCATTTATTTGTAATAAAATACAAATAATGAACGAGCAAAGTATAGCAAGTATCTGTGCGAGTGCATTTTCGGAAGGAGATATTTTAGAGGCTAAGAATTTGCTGTTTGAATCGGTATCAACTGCAAAGCGCAAGAAGATAAGAAGAAGGAAGGGAAAGACACTGCGAAATATTGACGATATTGTCTGGATACTGAAGAACTTGGATCCCGAGGAGATTCCAATTTTCGTTGCGAGAGATTTGCACAAACTACCTCCGGTATTATTTGACCATGTAGACGTGACCAGACTTTTGAAAGATATATTAAAGATGCAAAGTGATATAGATCGCATTGGTAATGAGTATGCAACGGTGAATCAGATGAAGGAGTTAACTGCTGAGGTGGAATCACTTAAAAAGGCGTCACTTGTCAACAACTTCACTCGGAATGTTAATGTCAAAAGGGGCGCCTGCTTGTTACCTAGCTTTGAGCATGATAGTGGGCCAATGGGTTTTTCTCCGATTTGTAATGGTAACGAAACAATAAAGCGACTATCTTCCGAGTCATCATCTTTGGAAAAGCAACCATTAGTTTTTTCTAATGAGGGTAGTGTCATAAAAAAGGCGCGTAATTCTGCGTCGTCACCGCGGAGAAGTGAGAAGGCGAGTACATCACGGGTAGTGGTGAGTCATGAGCGTGCAGCTACACCGGTCGCGGCCGTCGATGTGCTACACACAGTCCGGTCGGATGATCAACCGAAAAATAAAAGCTTTGCGGACGTTGTTCAGAGCGGAGAAACTAAAACTCAAGAGCCGACTGAAGAATGGAAGCTTGTTCAGAGGAAGCCGCTGAGAAATCGTTTTTGGGGTAAAACGGGAACAGCTATTGTGAATGCCAATACTAATTTTAGAGCAGCTGACATTAAGATTCCAATTTATATTTACCGCGTGTCAATGGAAGCGTCAGTGTGTGACATCAAAGCATAATATATAAACAACAAGACTAACCTAGACGTGCATGTAGAAAAAAATTAACATGTAAACAGCTAAGGAGTACAATGCATACATTGTTTTCGTTCCTAGATCGAAAATGGGAATATTTTTAAATAATGATTTTTGGCCTGATGGGGTATGTTATCGCCGTTTCGTTGATTTTAATCGCAACACGGCGCAGCGTATAGTGTTGCCCAAATGCAAGAACAAGACGAGACTTAGCCAGTCTTGGTCTTGGTCTTGCGCCAATACACCTGGTCTTGGTCTTGGTCTTGCGCTCCCAGTCTTGGTCTTGGTCTTGGTCTTGCAGCAAGAGTCTTGCAAGTCTTGCAATTACCTATTAGTCTATTACTATTTATTAAAGTTTACTTTAAATCTTAGAAAAACGTATTAGAATTGGAACATTGTGAGCTTGAATTAACATAGCCATAGTAAAGATCAAGCAGATTAATAAATAACTGAAGATTTGATAAGAAATTCGAAAGAATTTTTTTACACGTTTCAAGTATATTTAAAAGTGGCTACAATATTTATTAAACGGGTGATATTTGAACACTTTTTTGCTATTTTTTCTTGTAAAAACTTAAGAAATATAATGACTAAATGTACAATAATAGTACCTAAGTAATTAGTTTAAAACCATATAAGTAATCAATATTATAATATATACTTACTAGAATGAATTAATATGACATCTACTACCTATCCTTACCATTTTATCCTAATCATAATACTACTTGCGTGATCAGTATAATGTATTCATTTTCATTCTAAGCACTCTGAAACTTATTTATTCTTTAAAACACCTGTAGGTACTCTACTAGGAAATTATTTTGCATGAGTATACCTACGCCCTATGGCGGCAATCAAATAGTGTCAAATGTTATGATTTCGGCGTGGCGGCAACGATTGTTTTAGATTTCAAAAGAAGCCGCCGGCGCGTGTATCATAACCATGTACTTCCGAAAAGCGGCAAATTTCTTTGAGAAGTAAGTACAAAACCTTTGATGCCGCATTATCAAAGTGCCGATGGTTAAAACATAACTATGCATGCACTCAGTTTGATTTTAATAGATATTTTTTTATTCGCTATGTTTATGGTATTAGTCGTAATGCGCATAGGTCCAGTTTTTCATATTCTTTGATACAGTTTTTTGCGTCTCATAGAATTCCTAAGCGTACCTACCTATACACCGAACTGTTACACCCAACTACTCAGTGAAATAGCGCTAAGTCCTAGCTGCAAGACGCAAGAGTCTTGCAGGCTATGTCTTGTTCTTGCTCAAGTCTTGCACGGTCAGTCTTGGTCTTGGTCTTGCTAAAAATACGCGGTCTTGTTCTTGGTCTTGGTCTTGCAAAAACGCAAGAACAAGACCAAGACTGCAAGACCAAGACTGAATTTGGGCAACACTAGCAGCGTACCTATCGGGAGTTGGCTGCTATGTGATTTACTACTAACGAGTGTTGAGAATAGTATGTCAAAACTTGTGAGTTTCAACTGTAAGAGTGTCACTCGTTCGGTTGATTGTGTAAGGAATTTATGTCAATCGGCTGACATTGTTGCGCTTCAGGAGACGTGGCTTCTTCCACATGATTTATCGTTCCTGGGTACCATCGATGACGCGTTCTCCTACACCGGTAATTCTGCCGTGGATACGTCTGCCGGGATTGTTAGAGGTAGACCATATGGTGGGGTGCAGTGGCGGCTGCACCTGCAGTGCGCTCGTGCGCCGCACTACCATTCTCACGGAATAGA
The DNA here is from genome assembly GCA_946251885.1 of Cosmia pyralina. NCBI lineage: Eukaryota > Metazoa > Arthropoda > Insecta > Lepidoptera > Noctuidae > Cosmia > Cosmia pyralina. Next base: position 25,398,111 of record OX276346.1, read on the forward strand.
AAAATTTTCTATTCCGTGACCATTCAACCAATACCATACTACCTATAAATAAAATAAAAACTTTCAAAATAATGACCTGATACCTATAACATCCATACTAATTCTACCCTACACAGAAATTACACTGATTACATGGTTTTGTTATTCGAGTTAAACAAAATCAAGCTGACCTGTTTTGATTTCTACTGCAAAATAATTAGATCTTATTTTTGCTTGAACAAAAACGGCACCGTGCGCTCGCTAAAGCGCACGCAGCGAGCTCTAACAACTTGTATGAAAGACGATGGAAATCGCCGGGCGCGTGAGACGGAAGGTGCTTAGTACAAAATGTATGCCATTTTTAAGATAGATACGTGCGCCGCACGCACCCGGAAATTGCCGAAAGCATACGAAAGACTTTCGGGCTCGGGGGCGCGCGGGTGGCGCGGGTCGCATGCAATATGCATGACCCGAGACCTTGACCCACGCAGTACGCACTTGTTATTGTTACTTTTCGCGCGCGCGGTTATTGTTTACCTTCGTAATTACTAATCTAAGGAAATAGTGACGATTTTGTGAGTAAAAATGAGTGTAAAATACAATATCGACTACATTAAAAGCAACAGGACTTATCAAAATAAACTGGACATTAAATCAGCTGAACCGCCCCGACCTTTTCTCAATTTAAAACAGGAATGTAAAACCAAAAATAAATCGTTCACGAGAACTTTCAAAAGTGAAATGTATGCTAAAAAAATAGTTATGTGGATGTGAGCGACTAAATGGTTTTTTTCAAAAAAGGAACGCAGAATCGATTTACTAACTTTCTCCACAGCAGAGCCACCCCACTGGGGTGGCTCTGCTGTGGAGAAAGTTAGTTTTTCCGTTGGTATCGATTATAGTGTGTAAGAGTGTGCGACTCGCTGCGATTAAGATAGTGATTAACGACAGGTCAATTCTAGTTATAAAAGTGTATATGCCAACTGATTCATTTGAGAATTTTTCGAATTAAATGCTATAACCGAGAGTAGTGATGTGGAAACTGTATTTATTCTTGGGGACTTCAACGCGCACCCACGTGAGCAGTTTTCTTGTGAACTTAACTTTCTGTGCAGATCAGTAGTGCTATTCTGTAAACATCTCACCGTGATAACTCAGGTGAAATGAGCGTGAAGTGAGCCGTCAGTCCACCTGATGCTAGGGGTTGACACTATTGACAGCTCACTTTAAGATCACTTCACTCATGTTTTCACGGTGAGATATTGACAGAATAGCACTACAGATGTGTTCGTGCGTAGACATGGAACTTTTACCTCCCGACGCGTATACGTTTATTAGTGATGCACACGGGTGTCGCCGCTGGCTCGATCACTGCGTGGTGACAGGTTCAGCGAGACGCTCCATAGTTAATGTGTCTATTCTGTATGACATCTATTGGTCTGATCACTTTCCCTTACTGGTAGAATGTAATATAAACGTAATTTTGTCTAAAACTAAGATCACCCTCGTCGTTTAATAAAATAAGTTGGGGCACTAGAAATAATAAACAAATTGAAATGTACCTTAATTATTGTAACTCAAAGTTAAAACTATTAGATTTTCCATCAGAGTTTACACAGTGTGCCAATAGAATGTGTGATAACGAGGCCCACAAGTTGGTAATTAGTGAGTTGTATAAAATAATTGTAAATGTTTTGACTGAGGCAGCAGAGTGCAGCTGTAATAAACGTGTACCGAACCGTAGAAAACATAAACATGTACCAGGTTGGAGCAGGTTTGTCGGTAATGCACATAGGAGGGCTCGACTTTGTTTTCAAACCTGGGTGCTTCATGGTAAACCTAGCACTGGACCTGTGTTCAATGACATGCGTGAAACTAGGAAAATATTTAAATCAAAATTAAGATATTGTCAAAATAATGAAGACCAGATCAAAATGAATAATATAGCTGAGCATCATGCAAAAAAGAACTTTAGTGATTTCTGGAAAAATACAAAAAACTTGAACTCGGTGTCGAGCCTCCCTGTGAGTATCGGTGTGCACATGAGCCCAGGGAAATTGCCTGTGCCTTCCGGCGACATTTTAAGGTTGAATCACCGCTCGGGCCGACGTCGCGGGTGCTTGCTGCTGGGGGTAGCCCTGGGGACGTTGCCGTTAGATTCTCTGCCAAGTATGTGGCTGCTGTTATTAAGAAGATGGTCCGAGGTAAGTCCCCGGGACACGATGGGCTCAGCATCGAGCATCTGAGGTACGCTGGTGTACATCTGCCAAGAGTTCTCGCGTTATTTTTCAACTTGTGTGTGTCATAGTTACTTGCCTGATGACTTAATGTACACCGTAATTGTTCCTATTGTTAAGAATAAAACTGGTGATTCTGCTGATATTTCTAATTATAGACCCATCTCATTAGCAACAGTCATAAGTAAGGTGCTGGACAGTTTGCTTGATCAACAGTTGGGAGGGCACCTAAATCTTAATGACACTCAATTTGGCTTTAGGCCCGGCTTGTCGACTGAGAGTGCTATCCTCTGTCTTAAGCAAACTGTTCAGTACTATACTGCCAGGAATACACCTGTGTACGCATGCTTTTTAGACCTGTCAAAGGCTTTTGATATGGTGTGCTACGATAAGCTATGGCATAAATTGCGATGCGAGACGAAATTATCACATGATATTACGAGTATATCGCTGTTTGACTATTGGTACAGTCATCAGCAGAACAGTGTCAGATGGGCAGGGTCGCATTCGGATGTATACAGGTTGGAGTGCGGCGTGAGGCAGGGGGGTTAACCTCACCGCGTCTCTTCAGCCTGTATATGAACCAGTTGATTGCGGAGCTCAGCAGCACTAAAGTCGGTTGTTCTATTGATGGGGTTTGTGTAAACAACATCAGTTATGCGGATGACATGGTGCTGTTGAGCCCATCGCTCTCTGCACTACGTAAGCTGTTGAGTATTTGTTAAACTTATGCGGGGGCCCATGGGCTCAGATATAATCCAAGCAAGAGTGAATACATGATCTTTAAAGCGGGTGCTAAAAGTTACTCAACGGAGCCTCCTATCACTCTTTGCGGATCACTTTTGAACAGGGTAAATCAGTTCAAATATCTGGGTCACTGGGTCTCCGAGGATTTGTCTGACAATGCGGACATTGAGAGGGAGCGTAGGGCATTGTCTGTCCGGTGCAACATGTTGGCTCGCAGGTTTGCGCGTTGTTCTTCGCAGGTGAAGGTAACCCTGTTTAAGGCATACTGCCAGACCTTTTACACGTGTAGCCTGTGGACCAACTTCACTCAGCGGGCGTACAACGCTCTACGTGTCCAGTACAACAACGCGTTTAGGATTCTGTTGGGGCGGCCACGGTTTTGTAGCGCGTCAGCGATGTTCGCTGAGGCTAGGACCGATGATTTCCACGGTATTATTAGAAAAAGAAGTGCGTCGCTTCTGCGCCGTAACCGTGGCGGCTCGAACGGGCTCCTCAGTGTGTTGTGCGAGCGGTGGGACTCGCCTTTTTTGCGGAGGTGGCTGCAGCTGCATGCCAGCGCCTGCGATTATTATAATAGGTTGGGGAAAAAGTTTCTTCGCATTTTTTAAGAAAATTCAAAACATTTTTTAATATACATTATTTACATTTATCTAAAGTATGTAGGTACCATTTTGTTCGATAACTTTTTGCCATCTTGTAGGTAGGGACATGACCCCATTGCTATAGAAAGGGAAATGCCCATTTGATAAAGAGGTTTTGGCCAAGTGACGCCCACGAAAGAAACAAATTAGAGGCATTAGGGTTGACATCATAGATAAAGATACAAACACTATTTTTTACATAGAACTCGGTTGGACTTTTAAAAATCATAGTATAAAAATTCAAGGTTAATAAAAGACATACTTAAAGATTTCCGATTTTTTATTCGTTCTCATTTAAATATATGACGAGGACGTCATCTAGAAATTGGGCTGGGGGATTTATATTTGATTGAAACCTTGCCCAGCCCAAGAACCCAGGTTCCATATTCGCGCCAGGTCCTTCGTGAGAAACAGGTACGGTATCCATTGGCAAGCCGGTGTCGTCGAGAGAGGCGGGTACAGAATCCAATATAAAGTCAAGGTCGTCATCGGAAGCGGTTACAGGGTCCATAATCGTAATCAAAGTCGTCGGAATATTAAATAGAAAAACGCAGTAGAGAAAAAAATCACGAGTCGCAAGAAAACAGCACCAAACAAAATGTGAAATGTTAATGTCAATCAGTTGTCAATTACGATTATTATTGACGTAGGGATGTCTTTAAGAAATCGATTTATCGAAAAATCTATAGTTTTGTAAAACTTGAAACACGGAATCGGTTAAATGGATCGTATTTAGAAGCCCGAAAATAGACAAACATTTTTTTTTGTCTCTAAAGAAAATAAAAGCGAAACAACTACATAATGTCAAAAATAGATTTTCCTAAATACGTATTTTTGGTAACCGGTTTTAGTGTATCGTTTTTTCAGTAAATGTTGTCATCCCTACATTGACAGGTTTGACCAACGACCGGAAGTGTAAATACGATTGAGTTTCTTGATTAAATCGGCTTATAATTCCGGAGGTTTCAACACAAATAAGTACTAGCAATATTTTAGTTACTAAATGGGTATTTTTTTGTATTTGTCACATTGATGGGCAAAACATGGCCAAGAATAGGCGTTTCCCTTTTGGGACTTCTGATCAAAATACCGCGACAAGTGGTTTTGGCAGTCCTCTCGTGATGTTAACCTGACACTGCCAAAAGAATTCTGAAGAGACCGAAACAGGTGGAAATCTGAAGGTGCAAGGTCAGGACTATACGGCGGATGCATTAACACCTCCCAGCCAAACTCTCTTAATTTTTGCTGAGTGGCTAAAGATGTGTGAGGTCCAGCGTTATCATGATGAAAAACCACACCCCTTCTGTTGACTAATTCCAGCCGCTTTCTCTCAACTTCTTGCTTTAATCTCATCACTTGTTCGCAGTAGAGTTCAGAATCGATGGTCCCGCCTGGTGGTAACAGCTCATAATGAATAATGCCCTTCCTATCCCACCACACACACAGCATCACCTTGTTGCGAGTTAACCCGGGTTTCGCCACAGTCTGTGAAGCCTGACCGGCCTTTGACCACGACCTTTTTCGCACGTTCTTGTCGTACGTGATCCACTCTTCATCACCAGTGATCAGCTTCTTCAAAAATGGTTCGGTTTCATTACGTCGTAATAAAGAATCACAAATGAGTACACGGTTCATTAGGTTTCTTTCAGTGAGCTCGTGAGGTACCCAAATATCGAGCTTTTTTGTTTACCCAGTTTTTTTCAAATGCGCCAAAACTGTTTTGTGGTCAATTCCCAGTTCTTCAGCTACGTCGTAACTACTAATATGCCGATCTTGCTCCACTTTTTCAAAAATGGCATCCATTTTATCAGTAATAGGGCGACCAGAGCGACGTGCATCTTTGACATCAAAATTTCCGGATTGAAAACGCTTAAACCAAATGTGTGCTACTCTCACAGACACTGCACTGGGTCCATAAACATCGCAAATTTTTTTCGCGGCTTGCGTTGCATTTTTACCTTTTTTGTAGTAAAATTTTAAAATGTATCGAATTTCTTCATTAGATTCACTCATCTTGACAGTACGAAAAACAAATGAAAATCACAAAATTTCCTAATTTGAATTTGGAATTATATTCTTTAAAATTTAAACTTTCAATGATACCAAAACCAGCCAGATACAAATAGTATAGCCAAAGAGATTTTATTTTAAGTTCATACATACTATAATGCGAAAAGACTTTTTCCCCAACCTAATATAATGTAATATGTGTATTTATTTTTAATTTTAATTTTAATATTTTTAATTTTGATTTTAATTTTAATATTTTTAATTTTGATTTTAGTTTTTGATTTTAATTTTGTTTTTAATTTTGATGTTAATTTGTAATTTTGTTTTTCAATTTTGTTTTAATTTTGATTTTAATTTTATTTTATTTTAATTTTACTTTTATATGGATACTTATTTATCTGAAATAAATTATTTGATTTGATTTAATGAAAAGTAAAGGGAAGGGTGGGATACTAATCTCTTCGGACGAGGCTATCATATAATTATGATAGAACTTCACTTATTGGTAAGTTCGTTTAATCGTTAATTATACTTTAGCCTCGTCCTTCAGAGATTAGTATTTTACACTTGTAGATCTTGAGAGATTATAGTAAAATATCAATTTAAAGGTACGTATTTGCACCTATTCTTAATAAAATGAAAGAATAATAATAGTTAAAATTATTAATGTATTATTCTTTTTTCACCTTAAACAACATATTTTAAAAGATTTAAAATTAACTGACCGGTAAGAGTTTCTATCTAAAATTCCACTTTTAACGCTAACGTGATTTAAAACCAATTACTTTGAGAAAATACCACAGAGCGTTTTTTGTTCGCTGACATAATAGGTCGGGGAAAAAGTTTCTTCGCATTTTTTAAGCAAATTCAAAACATTTTTTAATATACATTATTTACATTTATCTAAAGTATGTATGTACCATTTTGTTCGATAACTTTTTGCCATCTTGTAGGTAGGGACATGATCCCATTGCTATAGATATTTTGGGACTTCTGATCAAAATACCGCGACAAGTGGTTTTGGCAGTCCTCTCGTGATGTTAACCTGACATAAGATAGAAAGAAATAATAGGTTGGGGAAAAAGTTTCTTCGCATTTTTTAAGAAAATTCAAAACATTTTTTAATATACATTATTTACATTTATCTAAAGTATGTAGGTACCATTTTGTTCGGTAACTTTCTGCCATCTTGTAGGTAGGGACATGATCCCATTGCTATAGAAATTTTGGGACTTCTGATCAAAATACCGCGACAAGTGGTTTTGGCAGTCCTCTCGTGATGTTAACCTGACACTGCCTAAAGAATCTGAAGAGATCGAAACAGGTGGAAATCTGAAGGTGCAAGGTCAGGACTATACGGCGGATGCATCAACACCTCCCAGCCAAACTCTCTTAATTTTTGCTGAGTGGCTAAAGATGTGTGAGGTCTAGCGTTATCATGATGAAAAACCACACCCCTTCTGTTGATTAATTCCGGCAGCTTTCTCTCAACTTCTTGCTTTAATCTCATCAGTTGTTCGCAGTAGAGTTCAGAATCGATGGTCCTGCCTGGTGGTAACAGCTCATAATCAATAATGCCTTTCCAATCCCACCACACACACAGCATCACCTTGTTGCGAGTGAACCCGGGTTTCGCCACAGTCTGTGAAGCCTGAACGGCCTTTGACCACGACCTTTTTCGCACGTTCTTGTCGCACGTGATCCACTTTTCATCTCCAGTTAGTAGCTTCTTCAAAAATGGTTCGGTTTCATTACGTCGTAATAAAGAATCACAAATGAGTACACGGTTCATTAGGTTTCTTTCAGTGAGCTCGTGAGGTACCCAAATATGGAGCTTTTTTGTGTACCTAGTTTTTTTCAATTGAGCCAAAACTGTTTTGTGGTCAATTCCCAGTCCTTCAGCTACGTTGTAACTACTGATATGCCGATCTTGCTCCACTTTTTCAAAAATGGCATCCATTTTATCCGTGATAGGGCGACCAGAGCGTCGTGCATCTTTGGCATCAAAATTTCCGGATTGAAAACGCTTAAAACAAATTTGTGCTACTCTCACAGACACTGCACTGGGTCCATAAACATCACAAATTTTTTTCGCGGCTTGCGTTGCATTTTTACCTTTTTTGTAGTAAACTTTTAAAACGTATCAAATTTCTTCATTAGATTCACTCATCTTAACAGTACGAAAAACAAATGAAAATCACACTTTTTCCTAATTTGAATTTGGAATTATGTTCTTTAAAATTTAAACTTTCAATGTTACCAAAACCAGCCAGATACAAATAGTATAACCAAAGATATTTTATTTTAAGTTCATACATACTATAATGCGAAAAGACTTTTTCCCCAACCTAATATATAAGATAGAAAAAATATAGAAAAGATAGAAAAAATATATAAGATAGAAAACTTATTCATACCTACTTTAATCTTTTATCTCTAGGAGGAAAAACAAAAACTACGATGAATTTAATGACGAAAACAGCTTAGCATCAAGAAATGCATCACTAGGGGAACTACCAAAACCCGAAGTTGTGCAACCGCGACTAAACATCGAAGATCTGAAAAAAAGCGAAAAGAGACTGCGAGAAATGTTGCAGGCTCCTGTTCAAGAGGTTACAGTAGAACCAATGTCGAGGAAAACGGAGGCTCCTGTCGAAGCTATTTTTGATTTGCCTATACTCGAACCTAGTGCGCCAATAGTCATACAATCAATAGACAAATTGAAATATGCCGAGGAGTCCTCGGATGACGAATTTGGGGAAGTCAGCGCAAAGCCAAGAAAATCTGTAGTAACGTTCAATGAGAACGTTGAAAAGTTCATCCACGTAGAAGGTAATATAGACGACGACGACGATGGCGACGTCGACGTCGAAGCCAATATTAATGTCGACGCCTCAAATTCCGGATTTGAAATTTACAGGTTGTAAATAATGAAAACAATACAATAGATGCAAAGCTCAAACTAATTTTACAATAAACTATTTGTATAGATTACAATATAAGTGATACTGTAAACATAACCTAAAAATAACAAAATTATATACTAACATAACTAAAATTATTAAAAAACTAAAATATGGCGTCGAAAAATTCCTCCGCATCGCTGTCGACTGGTAAAGTACCCAAGAGACTGGCGGCATTGCCACGTTGTATGGCAATGCTAAGCCGCTGGCCAAGGTAAAAGCCAGCCCTTGGGTCACGGGAAGTGTCAACCAGCCGTTTGGAGATTTCGTTGAAGTGAAATAGTAAACTTACAACATGATTTATAAATAACTTTCTAATTATAACTAACTTACATTAAAATTTAGTGATACTCAATTTTTTTTATAAATATATTTTATTCATTTTGATATAATTTTGTTTTTTCCTCCATGCAATGCGACAAGATGACATAAAATAAATAAATTAAAATTAAAAAAAAACCCGTTAATTATTCCTTAAAATTAGAATAAATTAAGTTAACTAAATAAAGTATTTAATAATTATTAATTAAGGACCCCCGACGGGTATAGGCCTCCTCCAGTAATTTCCAGTTTTTTCTGGTTTTTGCTTTCTCAAGCCATGATTTGCCAGCCAATTCCACTACCTCATCGTGCCAACGCTGTGCTGGTCTGCCTCTTCTTCTTTTACCGTGTGGGCCTTTCCAAACGGTTGTTCTAAGGGTCCACCTGTCATCTTCTGATCGCGCTGGATGGCCCGCCCATCTCCTTTTCAGTGCTTGAGCGTGTTGAAGGGCATCTATGACTTTTGTGACAAGATGATATACGTATCCAAATTATTGTTACCTGAATAAACTAACTTCGCAACTTTATACTCTAGTTCGTAGACACCACAATATACTAAAGTAACAGCCACATTTTTATAAGACTTTGTTTTGGTCTCAACAGCCAAAATATGAAGAGAGTCAGGACTGATCACGCAAGTGACGTACAGTTGTCCGTGTGAGAAGCAGCTTGTCCTGAGGTCGACACCCACAGCCTTCAGAAGCAGTTTCTCATTGCTTGCGAAGTTTTTCGTTGTTAATGAATTAATGAACGCCTGCGTTCCTGCCTGACTACCTAATGGCACAACACTGCTACACTGACTGATGCATTCTTAAGCCGTGTATGCACGAACGAACAAAAACATGGTGAACACGAACATTGAACACTTTAATGTGTTCAACAATGTTCAACAGGGTCCTGAGTTTCTTCAAATGATTCGTGTTCGATGTTGTGTTCACCATGTTTTGTTCGCTCGTGTGTACACGCCTTTACCGATTATTCTTAACGAACAGCTAAAACAAAAACACACGGGATTTCTCATTTACTGTCATATAACCACAGATAATTATTTTGGCTTATTTCGTTAAGCCACCGTAAAACTGCCACCCTACAAAAACCAAGTTCATCTATCCACCCTAGACGGGGTGGGTAATTGGAATTCGTATATTATTTTTCTTCCGATTTTCCCCCTCGGCTGTGTACAGTCATTTAGAGGAACATGATAGAAACTGGCCCGAGATACCTTTGCGATTTCTAACTTATTTATTAATCAAACCTCAGTTAGTCCAATATAGTTTTTTTAGGGTTCCGTAGTCAACAAGGGACCCTTATAGTTTCGCTATGTCCGTCCGTCTGTCCGTCCGCAGCTTAGCTCAGAGACTCTAAGAGTCTCTCCACCAAACCAACAATTTGGTATGGATATGCTTATTCATCACGCCGACGAAGTGGTAAAATAAAATCATAAAAAAATAGTACAATTTGATACAAGTGGAGAATTTTTGTTAGTACATTCGAGGCGGAACCCGAGCCGTAGGCGAGGTTGTTTTTGAGCCGAAAACTGCAATAACAAATGTCCACATGTATCAAACGACGTTTTTCAATACACTTTTGAAGAAATAAAATAAAATAACGAAAAATATTTTTGTCATGAATTATTAGGAAACTATGATTTAAATTTTCTTTTTTTTTCGTGCTTTTCTTTCACCAGGTTGAAGGAGAAGCAAAGGTATAAAGCCGATAAGCAGCCTAATATGATAAATAGAAAATTCAAATATTTTTAAGTTTAAAACACAAATAAATGTTAATTTGTTCATAAATGTTTTTTTTTATTGTAATAATCATGGTTTTTGATGATATTCTATTTATAAACATTATTTAAATATTCAAAAAATATTAACGCCGTAAAGACGCATATTATCTGTTTGCCGAGAATAAAAAAAAAACATTCACCTCCGAATAGAGACGGTGTGTATAGAGGCATTGAACCAATTTGGACTAAGTATAGGTATAAGTTATCTGTGGCAACTTTTATTCCCGCACACGAGTTGGAAAATGAAAAATGGCACGCGTTGGGATGGGTGAAAAAATTCATGGTAGTACCTAGTACATATAATATAACGAAGTTAAAAGGAAAACTATCACAGCTAAGTAGGCTTTCAAGTTTACGAGTAATAGTCAACCAACTTACATTTGGAATTGGAATGTATGGGAGACCATGTTTTTCAACTACAGTGTTCTGAACTGAACTCGTGAACTCGGAAACAGTTTAGTTAGACATGGCGTACGGTTGACTTAGCCCACGAATTAGAAAACGCGTGCGTGACAAATGCGTCTAGTAGAAGATTCCCTAAAGGAAACAGGAAAAGGGCAGGCATCTCTATCGAAGTCTCACGCGCAGCATCGTCGTCACAGCGGGACGTAGGTACTCCTGCAGTACCACAGACAGGCGTCTGAGGGCGCCCGCTTCAGCTCCAGATTTAATTGTGATCGTTAGTTATTAGTTCAGTAAGCTACCCACCAGCGAGAGAATGTGCACGCACTCTAATTCAAAAGTTTTATTGGACAGTAATTTGTGTGATCTGTGTGATTATAGTGTGATTCCTAAGCAGCTGCGTTTCTCTTACACCCGTTCCCCGGCTATATATTTCTTTTCTTTCTTTCTTTTATACACAGGCGGACTCAGTGCCTTAGTCTAGCAACAAGTTTGCCGATACTGCGCGACGAAAAGTTCGTATGAATTAGAACATTAAGTTGGTACGAACTGTTCGTACTACGAACATAAGGTTAATTTTCGTATGAAACGCCTTCTGTACTTGGCTTGAGTAAAGTCCTAGTTTGCTGTAGGTATACAGGGTAAAATTAAATTGGTTAGCGAAACTCTGCAGAAATAATGGGTACCTAATGGTCATCGATATGTAAACAGATAAAACAAAAAAAAATTGATTTACATTATTACCTACATATCAATGCCCATCACGTCTGCGGAGTTCCGCTAGCTAATTTAATTTGAGCTTGTAGATTTGAGCCTCAGAGCGAATTTCTACCAATGAAACTGAACGTGACCGACCAACATATCTTAACCGCGTTCAGTTCCATTGGTGTAGGTATCTACCTGCCAGCCTCTCGGCCGATGCTGAGGCCGACACCGACGTGCACCTCTGTCCTGCCAACATTTGTAAAAACGAAAACAACCAAGGTACAGAAAGTTGAGAAGTATTTATTTACGTAACGTAGGTTCATAGCTGCGGTACCAACCTATAAAATAGATGGGCTAACTAAGTAAAAACGTCCTCAGTTTATTTTTACTGACATGCGTATTTTGTCACGTACGAGGATGGAGATCAGTCCCGGCCCCGGCCCCATCTGGATTCTTTATTGTTTCCCACTATTTAACTATGATTGTATTCCAAGAAGCTGAAGGGACAAAGATAGAACGGCGTATCGTGTTCTGCGACTGTGAAGTCCAGAGATGGCTTGGATGAAACGGAATCTGATCATCATATTATAAATTAAAGTCGCTTTTCGTGTCTGTGTGACCGCGTTGTTTTTCTAAACTACACAATAATATGTTGCGGTTTTCAACATCATTGGGAGAATTTCCGCAAGGTTTTTATAAAGTGTGGGGTAGGCACCACTAAAAAGTGAAAAATAAAAACTTTTTACAAAAAAACAACAACCAACTCCCAAATAAATTATAGTTTAAAAAACTAAAAACACGCTTTCATAATTTTAAACTGAACTTAAAAGTCATCATTCTCCTGCCCTTATCCCAATCTATTTGGGGTCGGCGCAACATGTCCTTTTTTTCCATACTTCTCTATTATTCGTCATCTCGGTAGTCACCCCCTTTCTAGCCATGTCATCTTTCACACAATCCATCCATCTTTTCTTTGGTCTTCCCCTACTCTTATAGCCATCGACATTCATACTCAAAACTTTCCTCACTCCTCCGCATCACATGCCCATACTATGACACCCGATTTCCGCACAACTTTTCAGTCACCGGTGCCACTTTTAGACTTCCTCTTATGTACTCATTTCTTATAACAAATAAATTTCTTTATAAGAAATTTATTTTTTACTTTTTAGTTCAGTTTAATGGTATTAAAGCGTGTTTTTTAGTTTTGTAAACTATAATTTATTTTTCAATTTTTTAGAGATAAATCGTTAATCCTGATCAGGGTAATGGGACAAAGTTTTAAATTATTGTATTGTCATCGGGCCCTGTTATGTGTGCAAAATATAAAGTGGGTAAAAATTGAGTTCAAAGATCGTTACATACAAACATACATACAAGTGAAGTTAATAAAAGCATGTTATTAATAAAAAACACTACCTACAAAGTGAAAAATAACTTTAATTTCGGAAGTCGGTGTCTTTGGTTTTTTAGTTTCGTTTTTTGCTACCGACTTTCGAAATTAAATTTATGTTTCACTTAGTGTTTTTTTGGGAGTCGGTTGTTTATTTATTTATTTTTTTTTTTTTTTGTAATAAGTTTTTATTTTTCACTTTTTAGGGGTGCTTACCCCACACAAATTCGAATACTCTGCAAAATAAATTAGAGCGTCATTCACATCAACTACGTGGGAACTCAAAAGCCACTCATCAGAACTTGAAGATTTTTTATGCGACCATCTCAGAAGTATACCATTTGAAATAAAAACTTTGCAAAAAGGCAAATATACGTCGCGCTAAGTTGTGTCAGAAATTTGGAAGGCGTAGTTTTATGTTGACGGAGATAAGAGGCTACGAAATCTGCCAAGGCCACACATAACATACAACTCAAGTAGCGCAATTTGAAACGGCATATAGTTACCATTAAAATCATTTTTAGCCAGAGTGCACCTCATGACAATTCCAATAAGCCCAAACACGGCTACGATACATTGTTTTTTTTTTGTTTTGAGTTCCGGTGCCTACCCTCCGGCTTCTTCCATCAGATCGGTTCGATGGTACCGTTTTCAACAGAACCATTTATTAAAGCGTCGTCATAGTCGCTTAACTATCTTAATCGAGATACCTTGTCGCCACCCGTGAAATACTTACTGTCGTTGAGGAGTTCCCGTGGCCATCAGTGGTCTTATTCATCAGTTCCACTTCACCAGATGATACTTTCTGAATGCAAATGACTGATTTGTTGATGAAAATACCAAAATCGCTATATGTATGCCTATAATATTTGAGGAGTTCCCTCAATTTCTCACGGATTCCATCACCAGAACTGGATTTTTTTTTAAATGGGACTAATCTAGAAGTACTTATATCCTTTCAAATAAAACAAGATTTTTTTTCAAATCGGTTTACAAATGACGGAGTAGGTACTGAGGTAAAAAACATAAAAAACAAAAATACAACCAAATTGATAACCTCCTCCTTTTTTTAAAGTCGGTTACGACGTTATGTCAAGTCGCAAAAACCGTGCGACGCAAGGGCGGGTCGCTAGTAATAAATAAATAAAAATGATGATGTATCTACCTAAACATTAAATCTCGTCAAACGTGCTCATCAAATGTTAATTATTATGATAATTATTTCAATAAAACACAAAATTATAAAAATCAATACCTTTATTTTCAATTATTTAACATTCCTACAGAGCTAGGTATAATGTTCCTTGCGCGAGGTAAATCTTATTCTATGTTGGTCTGTGTTGTGCCAATATCGCCAATACGCCACTAGCCGTTACGGCCATACGCCATTAGACAGTCTTACATCCTCATGTCGAAAATCTCATGTGCTTAGTCGAAATAATTTGATTTTTTGATTGGTTAATCTTTAAGGAGATTGCCGTCATGAGGGATGGTAACATTATCACGTCAGTCATTAAATATTGATCCCAGTCCAACCTCACAACGTCACATTTTCGAGAACTGGGTCGGACACGTTCAAAACAAGTTGCTAGTGGATAGTGGCCACTTGGTTATTCAGTGCTAATCAAGTAGTTGTAGGCAAAAAGACAAGAATCTATTAAAATCAATAAAAAAATATGTATACAGGTTAAATGCATTCACCCTTACTGTACTTCACAACTATGTCGAAAATTCATTTCCTATAGTGTGCGCGCAACTGCTAGTTACCGCCTGAGGTATGTGAGCGATTGACAATACTGGTGCCGATTCTCTTGTGAACGCACTAAACTAAAATTAGAGAATCGCTATCTTTTACTAACAGGCAGCGCGAGAAAAGGACGGCTATAGTATGAACTAAGTTGGAGATGTCAAACTAGTTCACGCCTTGCGGCTTCACCGTGTTTTTAGTCGACATGTTTTTACGTGTCGTCTAAATGTCTGTGGAAAAATTAGTTCTAACTAATTTGACAGCTCTAATTTACTTCCGTCCCTTTCTTGTCATAATATAGAGAAAAAGTAGCAACAGCCTAAATTAAGTTTAGTTTGTGCACAACAGAATCGGCACCATTGGCAGACTGATTAGCTTCACCTTTGTCCTACCTCCCCCGTCTCACCGCTCACATACCTCCGGCGGTGACTAGCACTTGCGCACATTATATCACATCATTTTAATAACACAAAATACGTACGTGTAATGCCGGGTACAGATTAGTGAAATGTAACACAAGTTGAAACAAATTCGCCTACTTAGTAGTTGTGTTACATTGCATGTTGCATTGCATTTTGGACAGCTTATTTTTGATTATGTTACGTTTCACCAATCTACAAGGTATAACTTAAATAACGCACAACCTGTTAAGGGGTCATTGTACTACATCCGTACATTTATGTTCGCATAACTCGTCAAAATGTAGGGAACAGCTGAATTTTTTTTCGCGATTCCTGATTTGGTCCAATAGTAAAAATTGTTCATAATGATGAGTACAATAACCCCTTAAGAAGTTGTGCGTTATTTAAGTTATACCTTGTACACCAGATAGAAAATAAGTTACAACAATTACTCAAGGCGTATTACTGCATAGCTTATTCATTTAAAGGTACATTATAATTATTGCCTTTCTAAACCTACATTGACTGATAAATACCTGCAGTTGGTAGGTACAGGTTGTACCAAACTAAAACCTCTGACGCTGCAACGAGTGACGTATTAAAATATATGTTCCTAGGTGTTCAGCAGAACAGACTTAGTTCGGTTTAGATGTTCAAACTGGTACTGTTTGCAACTTCAGAGGTATCTTTTTGTCGCAACCGTTTAGCTCCGGTTTGGCTACTTGTTGATTAATAAAATATCTTAAGTACCCATGACGTTAATACAACATTTGAATTGCATTAGCCTTATTGACGGATCTACTACTTAATATAATTTGTACAATAGAATTGTCTAACCTAATAAACTACACCCTGTATTTATCACATACGATTCTCAAATACACCTATCTTGTTCTATCTTACATATACAATTCACGTATTTGGTTGTCCTTTTCATCCCTTAGATTCCGGCAATTTCTTCACTCAATAAAGTTTATCCAATGTCATCAGAAAACCGTCAACACTGCGCTGAGCCAAACATGATTTCCACGCAATTAGTTCAATAGGCACCACTATAGTGATCATCATAGTCTGGTGATGAACAAGTCCTGTGCCGTGGGTCGTGGCTGCACGTTCCGTCTGCCCAGTCGCTCGGACACGACCCTCACCACATAGTCGGGCACCAGGCAAGCTATCACCACCGCTACGTTGAGGAACCAGAACGATGGCGCGGATATCAGACGAATGTACGTGCCGAGGACGTCGCCGTCAATTTGGCTAGAATTAAAAATATATCAAGGGATAATTAATTCTGTAATAGAAAAGGAAACTATAAGTTTTGTAAAATGTCATAAAATAATACACATTAACACATAACATCACGGAAGGTCAGGCAGAGGTGTACCTATGTAGGTACCTCAGATATACCTGCACACATTGCGCCAGTTATGTTCGAGTCCCATGTAATACTTAGGTGGCGAGCCTATTGCCATCAACCGGGCATGGGGCACTGGACTCCGGGCTGCTACCCAGAATTCCGCTGATGAAAACCCCAGTAACACTTTGTCCCATTCGGAGTACTTAGTTGTGTTTTTTTTAATCCTGATACATTTTCTGAGTTTAGGTGTTTAAACTCAGAAACCAACATAGTTTTTAGATACATTTACATGTATCTAAAAACTATTTTGGTAAACGCCAAGAGTCGTAACAGGGACTTCTAAAAACTCTGTATTGAATGTCGTGTCGTCTCACTCGCTCATTTTATGACCGCGAATGCCACAAAAGGTTTTGTGTACTTAGCATGTTTTTCCTTTAAAAAAAATACTGGTTTAAGTATAATACTTACATGTAAAGTAATGAGTAGACGGTATTGAAGGCGATGTAGACCAGTATGGACCCTATGACGGAGACCACGAAGATGAGCGTGTGGTAGCGAGCTTGCAGCCACAGCTTGAGGTTCACCACCACTGTCAGCAGGTGGAATGTCGCTGCACCGAAACACCTGAGGGGAATCACATTTGTTAGGGCCCGCTTGCACCCCAATCGCTAAATGCGTTTAGCGCTAAACGTAATAATTATTAAAACACCATTCTGTATCTGTCATCTTCAAACGATTGACAGAAACAGAGCGAAGTTTTAAATACGTTTAACAAATACGCTTAACACAACAACAACAGTCCAACAAAGTATACAGGCAGCTGTCATTTCGAAAGTAAACTATTGTAGTAATCCTAGTGAGACCCTTTGCCCACCGGTCGGACTCGCACTTGGCACTTTTTTTTTACTAATTAAGTTTCGGCAATTAATTAAAAAATCTCGATATCCGAGGCAGATTATATAAGCTTTAATTTTGGTAGTTAAGGAAAATAACGTAGCATTATAAATTTGATAATATTTAATCATAATAATTTAGTTTTCAACTTTGAAACTTTGTAGCCCATATCTGCTTTTTTTGATATCGTTATTTGTTAATTATCACAAGCGATATAAATAAACTTTAAAATTAATTCAATTAATGGTCATTTCTGTGTAAAGAAAAATAATTAATAGTAGTTTCATTAGTTTTGTAGCGTTTGGATATTTATTGTTACTATTGTGAGATCGACTGTTTCAGAAGCGACATCCGTTTTAGGACTTGGCAGTGTTTTACGTCAAGCTGTTTACTCGTTCCTTATTTTAAGTAAAATAAAATTCAATTGTTCAAAACTGTGCAGTGACCAGTGACATTATTCGCCATGGTTGGTTTTGATGCTTTGTTGGAGTTCCTTATAAACCATCACGTCGACATTATGGTTGTGCTGACACTAGTCGCGTTGATCTACGGAGCGGTATCCTGGTGCTTATTGAAGAAGTTTCGTACTTACAAAAACTTTGTGTTTCTTAACGCAATTTCCTCACACTTCTTATGCTATGTATGTAGATTGATGCAAATCGGAATAATCGATCATAATATTATTAGTTTTTATCTAGTTGGTTACATAATAACAACAAAGAACCACTGGTTGGTAGTTATTAGTCATATGTTCTACGTAGATATTGTAAAAGTTTTTAATGGACATATCAGAAGGAGATATTTAAAAAGTTGCCTGTTTGGTTGGGGTGTGCCTATAGTAACATTCACTATTATTTTCTTTGTAACGCATTTTGTTAATAACTTACCTCGTCGCTATTCATTCCAAGTAATTTATATAATATTCATTAGCATCGCATTTGCAGATTTGTGTCTACCCGTGATAGTTAACTGTTTTATTTACATTACAATTGTAATTTCACTCTGTCGCAGTTTCAACTCGAGCGCACATACAGGTACTAACAACTGGCGACGCTTGTATATATCCACTTTGATATTTATATTGAGTGACGTCATATTGTTGTCTAGGTATATCATGCAGATACTTAACCTCGAACCCGGTTACATGGTAATTCTTCTATTACATTATCTTAATCCACTAATATTGCTTGTGTTTTTGGTCGTTGTAAGGAGTAATCGAAAACTATGGTATGAGTTTTATGTAAATAAATTAACTCAAAGGTTATCAGCAAGGCAAAGGGATCAAGACATTGTCATGCATGAAGGGGTTATTTGTGAACCTACTGATCGCTACCGGGCGGTTCTAGATGTATAAATAGAATAAAATAATATTATTGACGAAAAATTCGACTAATGTATTACGTAGGCCAAACGTGGTCCTGAACCACTTTTTAACCTTATTACGACAGTTCTATGTTAAGGATTTGGTTTCCGCACTTAGTCCTTCATGTGGACCATTGTGCGTGAACCTTAACCTTATTACGACAGTAATAAGGTCGAAAAGTGGTTCACCGCAAATGTCCGCGATGTTACATAATTATGTTGTTTAATTTTATATTTCGGTAAATGAGAAAGTGTACCTACTTAACAATGTATTAGATTAATATATTGATTCATTAATATTTTTTTATTTGTCTTACTGTCGTTTTTTCATGTTAGTAATTTAAATATTATTTATAGCGTGCGGCAGAATGTAAATGCTATCATGGCAACCCAGCCAGCGTGGTTACCCGGCCGCCCGACTGAGGGCGCCCGCGTAAGCTCCAGTAAGATTTTATTGTAATTAATCGTTAGTTAGTTAAGTACACCACTCACCAGCGCGAATGTGCGCGCGCTCTGACTCAAAAGTTCTGTTGGACTGTAACTTGTGTGATCTGTGACATTATTGTGTGATTCCTAAGTGAGTAAGTGCTTCACTCGTTCCTCGGTTATAAGCGGCTGCCCAACGTGTAAAATGTACATTTAAAGAAAATGCTAAAGCTTTGATCGCAAGATGTTGCAGAAGACGGTGCCGCCATGAATATAATTCTCGCGAGTTTTATTACATCGACCCAGCGAACCCAAAGTAGTTTTGTCAGCAATGAATACGAGAAGTACCTCACGTTAACACGTCTGAGGTCCAGCAGGGATCGGGCTTTGCATTTGGCGCGAACGGAAATTTCGCAAAACGTCCGACGCGTTATGGTGGACGTGCAGACTAGTCTTTGGAAAACTTTTTAGACTTGATTGTTACCTAAAAGGATTTCGCAAATGCTCTCCGTTGTGTCTCAATGTCATTGGAGGGGCATGCTGCAGTGTGGTGGCAAGGCGTGAAAAGGTCGACGAGAGCAAGGTTGGAGGCCCTTACTGGAATAAAAGGAGCTTTCAGCGAGCATGACCCACCACAAGGCTATACAGGAAATTGTTTAGTCTCAATCAGGAAGTCAAACACACAGACTTATTTATCGCCAAGGTCCGTGCTCTATTAGCTAAATTTCAAGAAGACGACCTCTCGGAATCAGTTTAGTTAGACATGGCGTACGGTTGACTTAGCCCACGCATTAGAAAACGCGTGCGTGACAAGAAAATGTGTCTAGTAGAAGATTCCCTAAAGGAAACAGGAAAAGGGCAGGCATCTCTATCGAAGTCTCACGCGCAGCATCGTCGTCACAGCGGGACGTAGGTACTCCTGCAGTCACCGACCAGACAGACAGGCGTCTGACGGCGCCCGCGTCAGCTCCAGATTTAATTGTGATCGTTAGTTATTAGTTCAGTAAGCTACCCACCAGCGAGAGAATGTGCACGCACTCTAATTCAAAAGTTTTATTGGACAGTAATTTGTGTGATCTGTGTGATTATAGTGTGATTCCTAAGCAGCTGCGTTTCTCTTACACCCGTTCCCCGGCTATATATATTTCTTTTCTTGTCATTCTTCTCAAAATTATTGTATGCCTCAAGCTTCCCACAAACAAATAATGGCTTCAATAACTAGGAATAAATATGATCCTAATGCCATTATTACTATACTTATAGGTAACAGCCATAATGTTACAAAAGATGATATTACTGATAGTGTCACCGAGCTATTGAAGTTAAATTGTAAAAAAATAATTATGTGTGCTTTTCCATATTTTGAATACTTGTCAAACAGACAAAACAACTACATTCATATGTTAAATAATCACATGCAATTCTTAGTTAGTCACCATAGTGACAAGTTTATATTTTTTGACACCAACATTTTTGTTGATAAGCTAAGCTCGACTAGGGATACGGTGTATCTGCCCAGTAGTTTTAGACGTCAAATAGCTAGGCTATTAGCTTTTAATATTAACTCGGACATAATTAGTATGTCGAAGTCATCTAATTAGCACTACAATTAGTAATAGTACTAATGTTAAGGTGGTCAATAATTTAAACTAGTTTGTAAGACAACAGAAGGTACCACTAACAGTATAGTTACACTTAATAACAAAAAGGTATTTTCTAGCACTAAAATTGTTAACTGTAGAAAAGGGGCAAAGCAGAAATCCATGAAATTATTTCATCAAAATATTCAAGGTTTTTCGTCCAAACAATTGGAAATTGAATTGTTTTTAGAAAAAACAATGTTTGACATTATTTGTTTAACTGAGCATTGGTTAAAAGATTACGAAATGTTAATTAATTATGAGAATTATAGTGTGGCCAGGTGTTTTAATCGAACATCAATGATGCGAGGTGGTTCACTAATCTTAATTAAAAATTGTATTAAATCAAAAACTCGTACAGACATAGTTGAACTATCGGTTGAACATTGCATAGCATTGAACTTTCCTGTGTTGAGCTGGATAAGCATGTCATAGTGTGCGTTTACAGACCTCCAAATTATCAAAACTACTCCATATTCGAGTCAGTAATGGAAGAAGTTTTGGCAAAACTTGCAGCTGGTAATAAGTCAGTAATTATCTGTGGTGACTTTAATATTAATATTTAAGAAAACAATTCAAATACCAGTAGATTGTTAAATTTGTTTAAATCATTCAATTTGTCAAATGTGTTTGTAGAACCAACCCGAATAACTACGACTACTGCTACATGTATTGATAATGTTTTTTGTTGCTGTGACTATTTAGATAAATCCATCGTTAATTATCTCCCTTCTGATCACAGCGGTCAAACTGTAACTTTTGAGTCCAACATACCAATACAAAAAGTGCAGATACAATCCAGACCAATAACATCTGCTAATTTAAATAAATTTAATAGCACTTTAATTGTTAAGTTAAATGACCAAGAATTAACAATGAACAATGTTAATATTTTGTATGAAGAATTCTTTTCGGTAGTCCAAACAGAGTTCGATAAATCTTTTAAGAAGATCATAAAAACTATAAGCCCTAAGTTTTTATTTAGTGACTGGGCAACTAGAGGACTCAGGAAAAGTAGGGAAAGACTTTTCGAGCTGTATGGCCTTAAGCCTTATATTAACACGGAATCATTTAATAAGTATGTTCCTACTTACTCTAGAATTTTTAAGAATACTTGTGAGGCAGCTAAAGCTTTATACATTAGCAACAAGGTTAAATCAGCAGAGAATAAAATTAAGACAGTTTGGAAAATTATCAATAATTAAACTAACAGGATCAAAAAGCATAATTTTGATTACACACTGGAGACGTCATGAGGTCTCATTTGCGATAACAAAGAAGTTGCTCAAGAATTTGTAAATTTCTTTACCAGTATCCCACTTAAAACTACTGAAATATTAAACTCCTCGCCCCCACTCTCTTTTGATTTAGTAAAGGCGAACGTTTCGGCCTGCCCGATTGAATTTAACTTTAAGCACATTAACCCCATAACAGTAATAAAAGCTTTTAAGCAAATTAAGATCAAACCGACCGAAGATCATTAGGGAATGTCCATTAAAGTCTGTACCTCCATAATTGAGACTATAGCGCCTTACTTAGCTTTAATATTTAATTTGTGTGTGGATCAGGGAGTTTTCCCGGATTTAATGAAATACAGTAACGTAATACCACTTTTTAAATCCGGGGACAGTAAGGACACAAATAATTATAGACCTGTATCCGTGTTGCCAGTTTTCAGCAAGGTTTTTGAAAAAGTAATGCTTAATCAAATGCTCAATCATTTTAACACGAATAAAATACTTCACGATCAACAGTTTGGTTTCACCAAAGGACGTTGTACGACCGACGCCGGTGTAACCTTATTAAAACACATTTTTAACGTGTGGGAAGAGGACCAAGACGCCATAGGAATTTTTTGTGACCTCTCCAAGGCATTTGATTGCGTCGATCACGAAACCTTACTCTTGAAACTTAAGCATTACGGACTTGGAAAACTTGCGCTCAGTTTAGTAAAATCTTATTTAATTAAATGATAGACAACAGCAAGTTCAAATAAATAGTATCACTTCACTTGGTTTAAATGTAAAAATGGGTGTTCCACAAGGCTCAATATTGGGTCCTTTCCTCTTTTTAGTGTATATTAATGATTTACTCCATTTATTAAAAAATCAACCACAAATGGTGTTATTTGCTGACGATACTTCCTTAATTTTTAAGGTAGGTAGGTAGATGTGATACAAATTTTGACGACGTTAATAACGCCCTACTGCAGGTCCAAAATTGGTTCACTGCTAATAATTTAGTATTAAATGGGAAAAAAACTAAGATTTTCTTTACCAAATGTAAAAAGTAGTGATTGTGAGATAGTATTGAATCAAGAGAAACTAGAATTCGTATATAAAACCGTTTTCTTGGGGATCACGCTCGACTCAAGGCTACAATGGGGTCCTCATTTAACATCACTTGCAGGACGGCTGGGTTCAGCAGCATATGCTGTCAGAAAAATCCGTCAATTTACTGATGTAGATACCGCGCGGCTAGTCTATTTTAGTTACTTCCATAGTATCATGTCTTACGGTATTTTACTTTGGGGACGGGCTGCAGACATCGAGTCAATTTTTATTCTGCAGAAAAGAGCCATTAGAGCCATATATAATCTCCGCAAGCGCGATTCTCTAAGGGAACTGTTTAAGGAAATTAACATCATGACGGTACCTTGTCAATATATCTACGAAAATATCATGTACGTAAGGAAAAATTTACATCTTTTTAGTAAAAGAGATGAAAGGCATAATTATAGTACTAGAAAAAGGGATCTATTAGCTCAACCAGTTTTCAGACTGGCTAAAGTAGACTCGTCGTTCATGGGGTACTGTTTGGAATGTTACAATAAAATACCTCCACACATACTTCAACTCAATGAGACTAAATTCAAAACTTGTATAAAACGCACACTATGCAGGCAGGCATATTATAAGTTTGGGGATTACATAACTGATAAAAATGCTTGGCTCAATGCTGGTCCTGCTCCACAACCACAACTAATTAATTAACATTTGAAGATACTGTTGGAGCTGCTGAAGATTGTAAGATTACCATTGCATTGTATAGACTCAATCTCCTTTGTATTATATAATTGCATAGCACATGTGTGAGTACTATGTACATACTCTAAAGCTACCATTTACTGGGTACGTCTTTGTTTGACTTGAATGTGCCCTGGCGGCTGAGAGTATGTGACGCTCACTCTAATGTCTTGCTGATGGTGGCGCGTGTTGGATCATTTAGCTAATACATGCTTCAGGTTCGTGAACAAGCGCTGTCAGTAAAGGCTGGGCATACCTTAGCGGCCACGGCTTATTTTAATTTAAATTAAATATTTGTTTTGTTTTTTTTTTTTTAAGGACACTTTTAACGTTCTGCATCGTTCTCACATGTAAAATTTCAACATGAATGATGTAACCATTGTTTTGTAACCATATCTTGATTTAAAAGAGTGTCCGTGGAGTTTCTTGCCCGTTCTTCTCCATAGGTACCTACTATGCTTTGGAATGAATTAAAGGCAGGATAAGAGGACAATTTTATAAATATTCCCAACCTTCTGTACCTTAATAATAATAAAGCCTTTATTTCCCAAAATACAGTTTTCATAATTCCATAACATTTCCATGCACATTACAATACCAATATGTATTAAATCCTAATTATATTCTACGAGTATTGATACAATATTATTTTAAATTAATTAATTTTATATTATTTTTTTATTTTTGTATGATTCTTCAATATTATTTCTTAAATTCATGCTTTTCTTTAATATTACGAGTATATACTTGATTAAATTAAATTTTTAATTATATTCCGATAACACGACAACACAATACAAAAAACATTGAAATTTCAAGGTATTCAGGTATTCATTACGAGTATATTAATTTTAATTCAATTATTGATACAAGTATATTTTATTATTGGGGTACCCATTTCTGGGTGTAGGCCTCCTCCAACTCTTTCCAGTGTTGTCTATCTTGTGCTTGGCGAGTCCATGTAGATCCGGCCACTTGGTAGATATCGTCACTCCAGCGTCGCCTAGGTCGGCCGGGTCGGCGTTTGGCTTCATAGGGATACCAATGTAATATCCTTTCACTCCATCTGTTATCTGTAACTCTAGCTATATGTCTAGCCCATCGCCATTTCAGTCTACTTGCTAGTTCGACAGCGTCCGTTACCTTTGTTATGGATCTAATGTATGTGTTTTTCTTCCTATCCTTCAGCTTTATGCCCAACATACTTCGTTCCGCGGCTCTTTGGAATACGTTGATCTTTTGTACGATGTCTTTTGTAAACGACCATGTTTGGCATCCGTACAATAATGTCGGCATAACAACGGAGTCCATCGCTTTCCTTTTTAGATGCATTGGTAGTTTACTTTTGAATACTTCCTTTAGCGACCAGTATTTATTCCAAGCTTTCTTTATAGCACTTACTACTTCATGAGATGTTTGTTTTTGGAATGATACGTTTTGTCCAAGGTATATATACTCATCCACATAGCTTATAAGATGAGATTCAGTTTTAATTGGTATTTTTTCGCTATTCGTCATGGCAAATGTCTTCTGTGTGTTCATTTGCAGTCCACACTTTCTACTTTCTATGTCTAGGGTATTTAGCATATATTCTAAGTCCTTGTGATTTTCAGATATTAACACAATATCATCGGCAAAGCGTAAGTTACTTACCACCGTTCACCGTTTACGTTAATACCTTTATTTTCCCAGTCTAATTTTCTGAAGATATATTCCAAGAGCGCAGTAAATAAATTAGGTGAGATCGGATCACCCTGTTTCACGCCTCTTCGGATATCAAACGGCTCTCCTTTGCCTTCCAGCTTAACCACCGCCTTGCTGTTTCTATAGATCTCTTTCAGTATCTCTATGTATCGGTTTTCGACTCCCTGCGTCTCCAGTGCTACCCACAAAGGCTCGTGTTGTATTGAATCAAAGGCTTTGCAGTAGTCTATAAACGCTACATAGAGTTTTTTGCCATATTCAGAGTATTTCTCAATAAGTTGTGTCAAGGTGAAGATGGGATCTATGGTTGAGTATGTTCTTCTGAAGCCGGCTTGTTCTCGGGGTTGGTTGCCGTCTAACATCTTTGAGATTCGATTCAATAGTACTGTGGCAAACACTTTGTATTCTGTTTGTTGTAAACTTATTGGCCTATAATTTCCTAAGTCTAACGGATCGCCTTTTTTATATAACAGGGTTATAAACGATATTCCCCATTCTTTTGGTACTTTCTTGAACGTCAGTATGTCATTGAAAAAGGATGTCAGTATTGGTACTAGCGGGTCAATAATCGCTTTCAAAATATCATTTGTCATTCCATCATCGCCTGGGCTTTTATGTGATTTCAGGTGTTGGATTGCACAACGGACTTCACTCTCTATGATAGATGGTACGACACTTAGTGATGCGCATGGCTCTGGTCTAGTACGCTGATGACTTTCCTCGCTTCCATAAAGCTCCCTGTAGAACTGTGTCGCAGTCCCAATGATGCAATCCCTATTAGATATTGTTTTGTTATCTTTGTTTTTCAGAGACATAATCCACGGTTTAGATGTGTTCAATTTTACTTGCGCCCTTTTGACTGATGCTCTCTTTTGCAACTCTTCTTCTATTATATTGTATCGCTGTGCTTTGTAATCTCGTTGTATTTGTTTATGTATAAATCTGTACCTTATTTATGCAAATATTAAATGATTTTGATTTGAGAAGTATTTATTTACGTAACGTAGGTTCATAGCTGCGGTACCAACCTATAAAATAGATGGGCTAACTAAGTAAAAACGTCCTCAGTTTATTTTTACTGACATGCGTATTTTGTCACGCACGAGGATGGAGATCAGTCCCGGCCCCGGCCCCATCTGGATTCTTTATTGTTTCCCACTATTTAACTATGATTGTATTCCAAGAAGCTGAAGGGACAAAGATAGAACGGCGTATCGTGTTCTGCCACTGTGAAGTCCGGAGATGGCTTGGATGAAACGGAATCTGATCATCATATTATTAATTAAAGTCGCTTTTCGTGTCTGTGTGACCGCGTTGTTTTTCTAAACTACACAATAATATGTTGCGGTTTTCAACATCATTTGGAGAATTTCCGCAAGGTTGATATAAAGTGTGGGGTAGGCACCACTAAAAAGTGAAAAATAAAAACTTTTTACAAAAAAAACAACAACCGACTCCCAAATAAATTATAGTTTAAAAAACTAAAAAACACGCTTTCATAACTTTAAACTGAACTTAAAAGTAACAATTAAATTTATTTATAAGAAATTAATTTTTTACTTTTTAGTTCAGTTTAATGGTATTAAAGCGTGTTTTTTAGTTTTGTAAACTATAATTTATTTTTCAATTTTTAAGAGATAAATCGTTAATCCTGATCAGGGTAATGGGACAAAAGTTTTAAATTATTGTATTGTCATCGGGCCCTGTTATGTGTGCAAAATATAAAGTGGGTAAAAATTGAGTTCAAAGATCGTTACATACAAACATACATACAAGTGAAGTTAATAAAAGCATGTTATTAATAAAAAACACTACCTACAAAGTGAAAAATAACTTTAATTTCGGAAGTCGGTGTCTTTGGTTTTTTAGTTTCGTTTTTTGCTACCGACTTTCGAAATTAAAGTTATATTTCACTTAGTGTTTTTTTGGGAGTCGGTTGTTTATTTATTTTTTTTTTTTAAGTTTTTATTTTTCACTTTTTAGTGGTGCTTACCCCACACAAATTCGAATACTCTGCAAAATAAATTAGAGCGTCATTCACATCAACTACGTGGGAACTCAAAAGCCACTCATCAGAACTTGAAGATTTTTTTATGCGACCATCTCAGAAGTATACCATTTGAAATAAAAACTTTGCAAAAAGGCAAATATACGTCGCGCTAAGTTGTGTCAGAAGTTTGGAAGGCGTAGTTTTATGTTGACGGAGATAAGAGGCTACGAAATCTGCCAAGGCCACACATAACATACAACTCAAGTAGCGCAATTTGAAGCGGCATATAGTTACCATTAAAATCATTTTTAGCCAGAGAGCACCTCATGACAATTCCAATAAGCCCTAACACGACTACGATACATTGTTTTATTACTGAGTTCCGGTGCCTACCCTCCGGCTTCTTCCATCAGATCGGTTCGATGGTACCGTTTTCAACAGAACCATTTATTTAAAGCGTCGTCATAGTCGCTTAACTATCTTAATCGAGATACCTTGTCGCCACCCGTGAAATACTTATTGTCGTTGAGGAGTTCCCGTGGCCATCAGTGGTGTTATTCATCAGTTCCACTTCACCAGATGATACTTTCTGAATGCAAATGACTGATTTGTTGATGAAAATACCAAAATCGCTATATGTATGCCTATAATATTTGAGGAGTTCCCTCAATTTCTCACGGATTCCATCACCAGAACTGGATTTTTTTTTAAATGGGACCAATCTAGAAGTATATCCTTTCAAATAAAACAAGAATTTTTCAAATCGGTTTACAAATGACGGAGTAGGTACTGAGGTAAAAAACAAAAATACAACCAAATTGATAACCTCCTCCTTTTTTTAAAGTCGGTTACGACGTTATGTCAAGTCGCAAAAACCGTGCGACGCAAGGGCGGGTCGCTAGTAATAAATAAATAAAAATGATGATGTATCTACCTAAACATTAAATCTCGTCAAACGTGCCCATCAAATGTTAATTATTATGATAATTATTTCAATAAAACACAAAATTATAAAAATCAATACCTTTATTTTCAATTATTTAACATTCCTACAGAGCTAGGTATAATGTTCCTTGCGCGAGGTAAATCTTATTCTATGTTGGTCTGTGTTGTGCCAATATCGCCAATACGCCACTAGCCGTTACGGCCATACGCCATTAGACAGTCTTACATCCTCATGTCGGAAATCTCATGTGCTTAGTCGAAATAATTTGATTTTTTGATTGGTTAATCTTTCAGGAGATTGCCGTCATGAGGGATGGTAACATTATCACGTCAGTCATTAAATATTGATCCCAGTCCAAACTCACAACGTCACATTTTCGAGAACTGGGTCGGACACGTTCAAAACAAGTTGCTAGTGGATAGTGGCTACTTGGTTATTCAGTGCTAATCAAGTAGTTGTAGGCAAAAAGACAAGAATCTATTAAAATCAATAAAAAAATATGTACCTATACAGGTTAAATGCATTCACCCTTACTGTACTTCACAACTATGTCGAAAATTCATTTCCTATAGTGTGCGCGCAACTGCTAGTTACCGCCTGAGGTATGTGAGCGATTGACAATATTGGCAGACTGATTAGCTTCACCTTTGTCCTACCTCCCCCGTCTCACCGCTCACATACCTCCGGCGGTGACTAGCACTTGCGCACATTATATCACATCATTTTAATAACACAAAATACGTACGTGTAATGCCGGGTACAGATTAGTGATGTGATGATAATGTAACACAAGTTGAAACAAATTCGCCTACTTAGTAGTTGTGTTACATTGCATGTTGCATTGCATTTTGGACAGCTTATTTTTGATTATGTTACGATTCACCAATCTACAAGGTATAACTTAAATAACGCACAACCTGTTAAGGGGTCATTGTACTACATCCGTACATTTATGTTCGCATAACTCGTCAAAATGTAGGGAACAGCTGAATTTTTTTTCGCGATTTCTGATTTGGTCCAATAGTAAAAGTTGTTCATAATGATGAGTACAATAACCCCTTAAGAAGTTGTGCGTTATTAAAGTTATACCTTGTACACCAGATAGAAAATAAGTTACAACAATTACTCAAGGCGTATTACTGCATAGCTTATTCATTTAAAGGTACATTATAATTATTGCCTTTCTAAACTTACATTGACTGATAAATACCTGCAGTTGGTACAGGTTGTACCAAACTAAAACCTCTGACGCTGCAACGAGTGACGTATTAAAATATATGTTCCTAGGTGTTCAGCAGAACAGACTTAGTTCGGTTTAGATGTTCAAACTGGTACTGTTTGCAACTTCAGAGGTATCTTTTTGTCGCAACCGTTTAGCTCCGGTTTGGCTACTTGTTGATAAATAAAATATCTTAAGTACCCATGACGTTAATACAACATTTGAATTGCATTAGTCTTATTGACGGATCTACTACTTAATATTATTTGTACAATAGAATTGTCTAATCTAATAAACTACACCCTGTATTTATCACATACGATTCTCAAATACACCTATCTTACATATACAATTCACGTATTTGGTTGTCCTTTTCATCCCTTAGATTCCGACAAATTCTTCACTTAATAAAGTTTATCCAATGTCATCAGAAAACCGTCAACACTGCGCTGAGCCAAACATGATTTCCACACAATTAGTTCAATAGGCACCACTATAGTGATCATCATAGTCTGGTGATGAACAAGTCCTGTGCCGTGGGTCGTGGCTGCACGGTCCGTCTGCCCAGTCGCTCGGACACGACCCTCACCACATAATCGGGCACCAGGCAAGCTATCACCACCGCTACGTTGAGGAACCAGAACGATGGCGCGGATATCAGACGAATGTACGTGCCGAGGACGTCGCCGTCAATTTGGCTAGAATTAAAAATATATCAAGGGATAATTAATTCTGTAATAGAAAAGAAAACTATAAGTTTTGTAAAATGTCATAAAATAATACACATTAACACATAACATCACGGAGGGTCAGGCAGAGGTGTACCTGTGTAGGTGCCACAGATATACCTACACACATTGCGCCAGTTATGTTTGAGTCCCATGCATGGAGGTCCCATGTAATACGAGGGGGGATCAAAAAGTAGTGAGAACGACATACTCCTTGGTAAGAAAAAAAATAAATACTGGCAGGCATAGCTCAGATACATATTTGTAATATTAATAAAGAAAAAAATCTTCGATTCTCTTTTGTTTTTTTCTGAATGTAGTCATTTGTTTGCTTCGTGTCGGAACGTGTTCTCGAAAATAGAGAAAAACGAAGTGCGAGCCGTTATTAAATACCTCTGTTTAAAAAAGTTAACGACGCAAGAGATTCATTGCGATTTGGAGGCAACATTAGGAGAGTCTGCTCCGCCTTATTCCACTGTCGCAAGGTGGGCTTCTCAATTTCGAGTAGGGAGAATGAGCACGGAAGACCAACATCGTTGCGGCCGTCCATCGACGTCAGTCACCCAAGAAAATGTTGCGAAAGTCGAGAAAATTGTATTGAGCGATCGAAGAGTTACCATCCGATACTTAATTCAAGAAACGGGCATTTCATATGGAAGTATTCAATCCATATTGAAACAATCTTTGAATATGAGAAAAGTCTCCACAACATGGGTGCCGAGAATGTTAACCGACAGTCAGAAACAAAATCGACTTGACATTTCGAAGATATTGTTGGACAAGTTTCAAGAAGATTCTGAAAACTTTTTGTCTCGTTTCGTAACAATGGACGAAACATGGGTCCATCGTTTTGATCCCGAGACAAAACAGCAATCTTCGCAATGGAAACGGCCATCATCACCGACCCCGAAGAAGTTTCGTGCCGTGGCATCGGCTGGCAAGGTTATGGCCTCAATATTTTGGGACTCAGAAGGGATATTGTTGATTGATTACCTGGAGCGTGGAACCACTATTACAGGCCAATATTATGCAGCTTTAATTCCTAAGTTGAGGAATGCCATCAAAGAGAAAAGGAGAGGGAACTTCGAAGGGGCGTGCTGTTTCATCACGACAACGCACCCACGCACAGGTCGGCAGTTGCGATGGCTGCCATTCAGCAAGCTGGCTTCGAATTGGTTGACCACCCCCCTTATTCACCAGATCTGGCGCCTAGCGATTTTTATCTGTTCCCCAAATTGAAAGAATACGTAAGGGGAAACAGGTACGAAGACGATAACGAGGTGATGGATGCCGTGGAGAGCTTTTTGCTGGACCAAGACAAAACTTTTTTTTTTAAAGGGATTGAAGTCTTGGAAAAGCGCTGGACTCGGTGTGTAGAGGGACTCGAAGACTATGTAGAAAAATAAATTATTAAGTTATCAATAGTCATTATAATCTATCTCATTCTCACTACTTTTTGATCCCCCCTCGTACTTAGGTGGCGAGCCTATTGCCATCAACCGGGCATGGGGCACTGGACTCCGGGCTGCTACCCAGAATTCCGCTGATGAAAACCCCAGTAACACTTTGTCCCATTCGGAATACTTAGTTGTGTTTTTTTTTAATCCTGATACATTTTCTGAGTTTAGGTGTTTAAACTCAGAAACCAACATAGTTTTTAGATACATTTACATGTATCTAAAAACTATTTTGGTAAACGCCAAGAGTCGTAACAGGGACTACTAAAAACTCTGTATTGAATGTCGCGTCGTCTCACTCGCTCATTTTATGACCGCGAGTGCCACAAAAGGTTTTGTGTACTTAGCATGTTTTTCCTTTAAAAAAATAACTGGTTTAAGTATAATACTTACATGTAAAGTAATGAGTAGACGGTATTGAAGGCGATGTAGACCAGTATGGACCCTATGACGGAGGCCACGAAGATGAGCGTGTGGTAGCGAGCTTGCAGCCACAGCTTGAGGTTCACCACCACTGTCAGCAGGTGGAATGTCGCTGCACCGAAACACCTGAGGGGAATCACATTTGTTAGGGCCCGCTTGCACCCCAATCGCTAAATGCGTTTAGCGCTAAACGTAATAATTATTAAAACACCATTCTGTATCTGTCATCTTCAAACGATTGACAGAAACAGAGCGAAGTTTTAAATACGTTTAACAAATACGCTTAATGTATTATATGTAACAAGAGTCCAACAAAGTATACAGGCAGCTGTCATTTCGAAAGTAAACTATTGTAGTAATTCTGGTGGGACCCTTTGCCCACCGGTCAGACTCGCACTTGGCACTTTTTTTTTACTAATTAAGTTTCGGCAATTAATTAAAAAATCTCGATATCCGAGGCAGATTATATAAGCTTTAATTTTGGTAGTTAAGGGCACACTATTTGAATATTCCTGTTTTTAGAATCAATTTTAAATAGTCACATTAGGGTATTTAGATCCTGAAAAAAAAAATATGTCATAGATACATCCTTGCTTTAGGTAAATCTACGGTTCAAAACACGATAAATTGTAATTTGCTCGATAAAAAAAAATCCGAAATGGGGTCGATTTCAAAACTATTTTTTGTTTCATTTCCTAGTTATAGCACAAAATTATATGAAAATTGCATGTACCATGAGGTAATAGTATTTCAGAGGAAATTCAACGGTTGGATTTTTAAGTGTAATACATTTTTTCTAAATAAACACAAAAATAGTAAATCGGGCTAAATCGGCTCGCGCTCACAGTCCTGCGGGACTTCATCAAGGTTGGACCTGTGTCAAAATTTTTGAAAATTCGCTCTCCCTGCAGTTGTTCAAAAAAAATCGAATAAACGAAGAACACATTAGATATGAAATTGCGATAGCTCAGAAAAAATATCTCGTAATTATATTATAGTTTTAATTCATAATATCGTTTTCGAAAATGTGATTATTTCTATGTGGTATGATGACGTTTAATTGTCATCTTACGATAGTGTTAAGACACATTGCAGATTATTATCGGTAAATTTATAGTCAAGCGCGAATAGTTTATAATTTTTTATCGTGGTCCTTTATGAAGAAGTTTTAAAACACATTTTTCTAAGATTTTTTCATCAGATTCATCCATATTACTATTTTCACTCTTCATCGAACTGTCTTCGCTACCATACCCTACCATATCCTACAATAATCACACATAATATAAATACAATGTGTCCGGTTGTCGGTAAAACTAAATAACAATAAATAAAAAACAATATTAACAATAAATAACATAAATAAAACTTATCTGCCGATTTAAAAATTTGCCCTTGTAATAGTAGATTCGATAAATTATAGGTGTAGCAGTAGGTACGTCCCTTGATAATAAAGTACGGCAATTCTTCCTTCATAAGTAGTTGTCGATATTTACTGATCTTCATGAGCAGTGGTCAACATCAAAAACAAAAGAATATGGTTACAGCATAAGCAAAATAGTACGACCATTTTTAGCCCATACTCAATAAAAATATTATTGTTTTTTTTATTCAGTCACTAAAAGGGTTAAATAGGGGATGAAAGTTTGTATGGAAATTCACCATTTATGTCGATGGAATACCATCGGGCACACGGCTTGTTTACTTGATAAAATTTTTATATTCACTGACAGACAATGCACAGCCTAAACCGCTGGATCTAGAAGCATGAAATTTTGCAAAAGAGTTCTTTTTGTAAGGAAAATAATTAAATTTCTATTAAAATTGTAATTTAAAAAACCGTTGCAATTTTGAAATTTCGCCTTAGTACCGCAAAATCATGTTTTTCTCTAACTAGCTTCTGCCCGCGACTTCGTTCACAATTTCTAAAACAACAGACACATTATAAAAAACTTTCCTGTACAGTACGTTAGTAGTTGTGGTATCAGCAGCCTAAATATACAGAGAGTTGTCCGTTTAAGGAGCAGCTTATCCTGAGGTCGAAACCCGCAGCCTTAACAGCATATAATACCTAATGGCACAACACTGATACACTGAGTGATTCTTACAGATTGTTCCTGATGAACTCGGCTATCGCTAAAAAATATAACAGTGGATTGTTCACACGGGATTTCTCATTAATACTGTCAGCTAACCATTTATATTTATTTATATTATAAACATAGATGATATTAAGAGGAATAAACTTCATGTAGTCTGTGTACGTTCTACGAACTATCAAATAACAGTATATCAAAATGAAAAAAAAGAATCGAAAAAAAATATAAACAGTTGAGAATCGAACTTTTGTGGTTTGCTTTGATGAAAGTTGACTAAAATAGACGTTCTTATGTTATTATTATGTCATGATTGACATCCTTCCGCCTAAGCCTTAACTCAAAGATTTAGCGCGATGATAATCATTTAAAGGTTAAATCTGTAACTATCTGCTATATGCATTTCTTACTCAGCCCAATGAAGTAATGGAATAATTCACACACTGACACCGATATCGACACGATATCGACCAGCGAAGACAGTGCGGGGTGAGAGTAGCGGGCATTCTTTCACTTGAGCAAACTTTATCACACTGCCGACTTCGAGACGACGATACTTTAGTGTGCTTGTTTGTCGCGTCGCGATGGTCATCGATATTGACCAATATCATGGAGCCGGTAATAATTGTACCTATCGCTATCGAATCGTGTTAGTATCGTTATCTGATAATGTGAAAACAAAACGACATTTTATGTAATAATCTTAGTTTACGCCACCGTAGACACCATAAAAAGTAAACATAAGGAAAAAAATCGACCTAAGAAAAACTAATTAAGTTGATCAACTGCAAATATTTTACACTGTGGCATGGATTTTATGTGAAATCGTCGTAAATAAACACGTCGCGCTGCATTTGGGGGAGGCGGAGGTAGCGTTTCAAAGGCCTACAGGCCCGAATAACCTGGCCTTAAGTAAAAAAAACATAGCATTATAAATTTGATAATATTTAATCATAATAATTAGTTTTCAACTTTGAAACTTTGTAGGCCATATCTGCTTTTTTGATATCGTTATTTGTTAATTATCACAAGCGATATAAATAAACTTTAAAATTAATTCAATTAATGGTCATTTCTGTGTAAATAAAAATAAATAATAGTAGTTTCATTAGTTTTGTAGCGTTTGGATATTTATTGTTACTATTGTGAGATCGACTGTTTCAGAAGCGACATCTGTTTTAGGACTTGGCAGTGTTTTACGTCAAGCTGTTTACTCATTCCTTATTTTAAGTAAAATAAAATTCAATTGTTAAAAACTGTGCAGTGACCAGTGACATTATTCGCCATGGTTGGTTTTGATGCTTTGTTGGAGTTCCTTATAAACCATAGCGACGACATTATGTTTGTGCTGACACTAGTCGCGTTGATCTACGGAGCGGTATCCTGGTGCTTATTGAAGAAGTTTCGTACTTACAAAAACTTTGTGTTTCTTAACGCAATTTCCTCACACTTCTTATGCTATGTAATTGGATTGTCAGAGAGATTCATTCAAATCGGAATAATCGATCATAATAATATTAGTTTTTATCTAGTTGGTTACATAATAACAGCAAAGAACCACTGGTTGGTAGTTATTAGTCATATGTTCTACGTAGATATTGTAAAAGTTTTTAATGGATATATCAGAAGGAGATATTTAAAAAGTTGCCTGTTTGGTTGGGGTGTGCCTATAGTAACATTCACCATAACTTTGTTTGTAACGCGTAATCTTAACGATTTTATTCCTATCTTAATCAATCGCTATTCATACGACGTATTTTATGCAATATTGTATAGCATCGCACATGCAGATAAATGTGTACCCGTGATAGTTAACTGTTTTATTTACATTACAATTGTAATTTCACTCTGTCGCAGTTTCAACTCGAGCGCACATACAGGTACTAACAACTGGCGACGCTTGTATATATCCACTTTGATATTTATATTGAGTGACGTCATATTGTTGTCTAGGTATATCATGCTGATACTTCTGCTCGATCCCGGTTACTTGGTAGACCTTCTATTACATTATCTTAATCCACTAATATTGCTTGTGTTTTTGGTCGTAGTACGGAGTAATCGAATTATATGGTATGAGTTTTATGTAAATAAATTAACTCGAAGGTTATCAGCAAGGCAAAGGGATCAAGACATTGTCATGCATGAAGGAGTTATTCGTGAACCTACTGATCGCTACCGGGCGGTTCTAGATGTATAAATAGAATAAAATAATATTATTGACGAAAAATTCGACTAATGTATTACGTAGGCACAAACGTGGTCCTGAACCACTTTTTAACCTTATTACGACAGTTCTATGTTCTATGTTAAGGATTTGGTTTCCGCACTTAGTCCCTCATGTGCACCATTGTGCGTGAACCTTAACCTTATTACGACAGTAATAAGGTCGAAAAGTGGTTCACCGCAAATGTGTGCGATGTTACATAATTATGTTGTTTAATTTTATATTTCGGTAAATGAGAAAGTGTACCTTCTTAACAATGTATTAGATTAATATATTGATTCATTAATATTGTTTTATTTGTCTTACTGTCGTTTTTTCATGTTAGTAATTTAAATATTATTTATAGCGTGCGGCAGAATGTAAATGCTATCATGGCAACCCAGCCAGAGTGGTTACCCGGCCGCCCGACTGAGGGCGCCCGCGTAAGCTGCCGTAAGATTTTATTGTAATTAATCGTTAGTTAGTTAAGTAAGCAACTCACCAGCGCGAATGTGCGCGCGCTCTGACTCAAAAGTTCTGTTGTACTATAATTTGTGTGATCTGTGACATTATTGTGTGATTCCAAGTGAGTAAGTGCTTCACTCGTTTCTCGGCTATAAGCGGCTGCCCAACGTGTAAAATGTACATTTAAAGAAAATGTTAAAGCTTTGATCGCAAGATGTCGCAGAAGACGGTGCCGCCATGAATATAACTCTCGCGAGTTTTATTACATCGACCCAGCGAACCCAAAGTAGTTTTGTCAGCAATGAATACGAGAAGTACCTCACGTTAACACGTCTGAGGTCCAGCAGGGATCGGGCTTTGCATTTGGCGCGAACGGAAATTTCGCAAAACGTCCGACGCGTTATGGTGGACGTGCAGACTAGTCTTTGGAAAACTTTTTAGACTTGATTGTTACCTAAAAGGATTTCGCAAATGCTCTCCGTTGTGTCTCAATGTCGTTGGAGGGGCATGCTGCAGTGTGGTGGCATGGCGTGAATAGTTCGACGAGAGCATGGTTGGAGGCCCTTACTAGAAAAAAAAAGCCTTATAAAAGGGCATTAAAAAAAAAGCCTTATAAATATATTTAGGGGCCATTTTACCGTTAAGTCACCTTTGGCGGCGACTCAGTCCACGAGCGATGAAGGTTGTAGTGGTCGAGAAGTCAGCGTCCGGTTTACGGCCAAAGACGTACGGCGGGCCATTAAATCTATGTCGCGGGGCAAGTCTCCGGGCCATGACGACCTGAGCATTGAACACCTAAGGTACGCGGGATATCATATGCCCAGAGTGCTGGCGATGTTCTACAATTTTTGTGTAGGACATTCATACTTACCTGCGCCAATGATGAAGACTGTAGTGGTGCCAATTGTCAAAAACAAAACCGGTGATATTGGTGACAAATGTAATTATCGACCGATTTCCTTAGCCACTATAGTCGCAAAGATGCTTGACAGTTTGCTGAACACTCAGCTTGATCAACATCTACAGATACACGACAACCAATTTGGTTTCAAGTCAGGTCTCTCTACTGAAATGGCTATACTGTGTCTGAAGCAAACTGTCAAGTACTACACGAATAAAAATACGCCCATTTTTGCGTGTTTTCTTGATTTATCGAAGGCGTTTGATCTGGTTTCTTACGATATTCTGTGGCAAAAATTACACCAAACAACAATGCCCGAGGAACTAATCCGTACTTTTAAATATTGGTATGGGAACCAGATCAACGTTGTTCGGTGGTCAGGGGCGTATTCGACGCCATACAGGTTGGAGTGCGGCGTGAGGCAGGGGGGCCTGACATCGCCGAAACTTTTTAACCTGTATGTGAATGCGCTTGTGGAGGAGCTCAGCAGCACACATGTCGGCTGCCATATCGATAGAGTCTGCCTTAATAATATTAGTTACGCGGACGACATGGTGCTGCTGAGTGCTTCTGTAGGTGGACTGTCGCAGCTGCTCGACATTTGCGCAAAATATGCTGGACAACACGGGTTGATGTACAACATCACCAAAAGTGAGTGGATGGTCTTTCAGGCTCGGGGAAGGTCCTTAAGCCAAACACTTAGGGTTAGACTGAATGGCTACCCCCTTAGTAGGGTAGAACAGTTTAAATACCTTGGGCACTTGCTAACCCCGGAGCTGAAAGACGATAATGACATAGAAAGGGAGCGTAGAGCGCTGTCTGTTCGTGCGAATATGATAGCACGCAGATTTGCTCGTTGTTCAAGAGACGTCAAGATCACCCTGTTCAGGGCATTTTGTACGTCCTTCTACGCGAGCGGTCTGTGGGTGAATTATACGCAAAAGCAATACAGCGCTCTACGCGTCCAATACAATAATGCATTCAGGGTGCTGTTGGGGCTGCCTCGCTTCTGTAGCGCTTCGGGGATGTTTGCCGTAGCGCGCGTGGATTGTTTTTATACAACCATGCGCAAGCGGTGCACATCCCTGGTGCGCAGGGTGCGGGTCAGCCCGAACAGTATCCTGAGCACCTTCGCCCAGCGATTCGACTGTCAGTCCATGTATCACTGTGACATGGTACGTGTACGGGCTAATGTGGAAATATTGTTTTAATTGTATTGACCTGTAATTGAATTGTATTGACCTGTAATTAAATTGTATTGTATTGTATTTTATTGTATTGTATTTTGTATTGAAATTGTATTTGTATTAGTTTATTTTTATAATTGGTCCGTGTTGGCCTTTAAATTCAATAAATAATAAAAAAGGAGTTTTCAGCGAGCATGACCCATCACCACAAGGCTATACAGGAAATTGTTTAGTTTCAATCAGGAAGTCGTACGGTTGACTTAGCCCATGCATTAGAAAACGCGAGTTTCGACGAGCTACTTCGTAAGTGTCGTCTAGTAGAAGTGTCCCTAAAGGAAACAGGAAAAGGGCAGGCATCTCTATCGAAGTCTCACGCGCAGGATCGTCGTCACAGCGGGACGTACTCCTACAGCCACCGACCAGACAGATGGGCGTCTGAGGGCGCCCGCTTCAGCTCCAGATTTAATTGTGATCGTTAGTTATTAGTTCAGTAAGCTACCCACCAGCGAGAGAATGTGCACGCACTCTAATTCAAAAGTTTTATTGGACAGTAATTTGTGTGATCTGTGTGATTATAGTGTGATTCCTAAGCAGCTGCGTTTCTCTTACACCCGTTCCCCGGCTATATATTTCTTTTCTTTCTTTCTTTTATACACAGGCGGACTCAGTGCCTTAGTCTAGCAACACATTTGCCGATACTGCGCGACGAAAAGTCCGGCGTGTTAACGCCTACAATGCGTTTTAATTTTTCTATGATACATCACACCGAAAATACGTCGCAAAAATTTTACATTTATGTTTTCAGCTTGTCGTTGTCCAATTCCCACCGACTAAATTCGGCTGTTGCTATATAACAATGGGTCACCGACAAAAGGCCTCCGTTTGGCCTAAGGCGGGTCCTCACCTGCGCACGCGCTCGTTCAGTGCGGTTCGCGTGTGTTAGATAAATGTAATTATTATGTGTCTAATATTTAAAAATAAATACTTGAGATTACCTTGATTCCGGAAGTTAGTTCGGTTGTGATTAAAATCATCGA
The DNA here is from genome assembly GCA_946251885.1 of Cosmia pyralina. Taxonomy (NCBI): domain Eukaryota; kingdom Metazoa; phylum Arthropoda; class Insecta; order Lepidoptera; family Noctuidae; genus Cosmia; species Cosmia pyralina. The sequence continues at coordinate 25,438,510 of OX276346.1, forward strand.
ATCATTGTAAAACAACCTTTAGATTATTAGAATAACTGTTTGTTGGATATTGACATCTGTCACATTTACGAAGCTTGAGACCAATTTTGACGACACGGTTGGTGCAGTGGTTGAGCGATTGACTGCTGCGCAGCATGTCGCGGGTTCGATTCCCGCACGGAACAAATATTTGTACGACCTACAAGTATTTGTTCCGAGTCTGGGTGTTTTTGTATCTATAATATGTATGTATTTACAAAAAAAAAAATGTATATAAGTAGTTTATCAGCCATCTCGTTACCATAACACAAGCATTAGGTTGCTTAGCTTGGGGCTAGATGGCGTTGTGTAATATGTCCAAACAAAAAAAAAAAAAAAAAAAATGTAGAAGTATCTAATTTGATTAGTTATTGTGTTTACGAAATATACCACTCTTAACTTGTCAAAATCGTACAGAAGATGTTATTACTATAAATAATTAAATAATATTTGATAGTAACTGTAGTATATCTTAGAATTTATATTGCTATTTTAATATAATAGGTTGTTCGAAACGATTGATACAATACTGTCAGTTGATGTTTGATGGGAAGGGATAAATGGAAGGGGTGGAAGGATATAAAAAGGATTGTAATGACTCTCGAGTCTTGTTCCCCCCCGTTATGATCCAGCCTGCCCCGTCTGGCTGTCCTATTATTAGCGACGCTCAGTCGACTAATAATTTACCTTAGTTTTAAGCCTGGCCGGGGGCTTTAAGTTCGCTTAAAGAACCCACAGGAAACGCCCGGTTGAGCAGTCTCGACCCTCAGTGGTCAACTGCGAGATGCCATTTATAAATAACTAATAACTCCTCTCGAGTCAGTTGGATTGACCTCCAGGTGGGCCGCTCCCGGCTACACGCGGTCCACTTGTGACACTAACGCTTCCACTACAAATAACATACGCTGTCACGTGATGCGTGCTAGGATAATTTAGGCGTGTCACGTGACAAACCCCAGACATGCACCTCTATACAGGCACCAGAACTCACATACGAGGGCGCTGCGCGGGCGGCGACTCGTGAACGACGCCGGGTGACGCCACACAGTTCAATGTCACCCTCACACTCATGACACGGTCTCCCTACCCCGTGCCAGGCTCGGCTAGCTCTGAAAGTGGAGCGGGCGGGAGCCACTCACCCTATCCGTAGGAACGTCGAGTCCGTATCCCTGTCGCTGGTCGCCATCTGCTGGGCTTCCCCCATGTAGGTGGGGGTTCCACCTGGTAGGGGTTGACCGCCGGGGTACGGTGAAGAAAGCGGCAGTATGCATATGTCGTGACGAGCTTACGGACACAAATAGAGACACTATTTTCATGGGCGCGAAAATGCAGCGCGCCCAACCTTTTACTCGCCAGTGGCGAACTATGAAGAGAGGCCCGTGGTTACGGGTCGCCGTACGTCATCCGCGGGAGGGGGGCTACGCCCCGAAACCGCAACGTCACGCCCCTTACGGGGCGTAGCGATATCCCACAGTTTCGAGTCAGTTGCTCAGTGGATGTTCAAGTGGCTAAGTGCTAGTGCCGTTGTGATGTGAAATATATCTACCAGGTGTCATGTAAGTTACGTAATTTCATATTATACCTTAAATATTGTTATTATGTTGCTATTATTCTGAGTGATAGAATTAACTGTTTGAGATAACTATAAATTGTGGAAATATAAGAAATGTGTTGATAGAATACTATAATACTGTTTCCATGTAGTTTCTTGTCCTTCTTCTCCATGAAGACCTAGTTTTGCGAACGTACAACAGCTTTCTCATTAAAGATGAATAATTATTGACAAGCCTAATTGAAATAATAAATATCTAGTCTTGTCTTTCTGTGCTTTTCTTTCTGAAATCCTTCCCTTACACACCATATTTATAATACTTTCATACACAATAAATAACCAATAACCATTCTGACATTTAAGGCTTGCTATTCGCGTAGTAGCTATATATACGCTTATAATTGTATTATATCAAATCTAACACGTGCATCTTAGGAATATAGTATGGGGGTGAATTGCCCAAGCAAAAAAATACACGGCAAACCTGAGAACGGTAGTGCAATGTGCTGATTATTAATTTTATATATTTTTTCTCAACAACGTAAGTATTTCTCTACCTTGGCAAAAAAAATCATTGGTATTTACCCTCTAATATACCCAAAAAAAAAATTACAAAGTGTTATTTTATCATCACGGTGACCTGTCCTGAACCCAATTCCGCTCATAACATACCTTCTCCTGCAAATACATTCGTAATATGGATTTAAATTGATTTTGTTATCATTAAATTATAATATATTCGATCAAATAAAACAATTTTTGTTTGTTTATCTTCTTTCTCATGGATTTGACAGGCAGTCAACTTTTGTCTGGAAAAAAGTTATCATTTCAGAGGACAGTAAGTTTTAGTAGAATAGCCACATCAACATTGCGTTGTTACGCCCCTTTCACCTTTTCTCACTCCGGATCAGTCCGGCTTAAGCTCTCAGCGCGAACGCACCGGTCCCAACGTCTTGCGGTTTCCCGCCAAAAAAGTAAGTTTATCATTTCAGTAATATGGGGACAAAAATAGTTTCATTTCGGTGGCTGTTATAACTCGTGCTAGATTTGTTTAATTTGTTTCAAAATTGTGTATTAAATTCGCAGTAAGTACTGTTTTGTTTGAGTAGTGTTCATATTTTTTAAATAATTTTTTTTCGGAGTTAAATGTAGAACTAACCTCTATTTTATAATCTCAGTGTTATCATTTCAGTGGATTCGGTGGACTGTTATACCAATTACAGTCCACTGGAATTAAAAGTATCTCCGAAATGATAAAAACATAAAGTTTTAGAGATCCTGGTGTCAAATACAAAGTCATATCGGTTTATCATTTCGGTGGACACTTTTAATTTCAGTGGACTCTTAAAACTTTATCCTTAAATATTTATGTAAGTTTTGATAATATTTGATGTCCACTCACGCACAATGTTATAAAATAGACTAAAGTATTATTTGTCACTAAAAATATATAGATTGCATTGAAATAAAAAAATCCCACCGAAATGATACATAAAAATCTCTTGTTGAAATTCACCCATGGATACCTTTGGACATGTTCGCGAGCGGTTAGCGAGTAGTATGCGTTCAAGTTGTAATATGCACTACGTGCAAATATTGTTCGCGAACGCGTCCATGTTAAATCAGTTAATGTAGCACGCGTTAGCGACGCGTCCATAGCCGTTCGAAGCGCGTAGTGTGCACGATTCGTGCGCGTGCGCTGGTGTGGACCCGCCTATACATTTGTGCACTTACCACAGATCTATAGGGCGGCCATCAAGGCTGATAATGGAGTACTTGACAGCGAAGTACGCGAACCAGTACACGACTAGCGAGTGGTAGGTCGCAGACGCACACCACGCGAGGAAGTACGGCCACGACATCAACTTGTTCTTCCTTATGTCTTTGTACAGCGCTGGGTTGCTGGAAACAAAAGAAATATTAGTTCACAGCCAAGAGCCAAGATAGACAAAGAAAGTACATCATCATCTACCTAGCCTTATCCCAACTACGGGGTAGGCATCCAGTCTGACCAGACACAGCTGTATACCAGTATTTTACATGGAGCGACTGCCTATCTGACTCCACAACCCAGTTACTGGGTAACACTTAGAAAGTACATATGAATTGATGAATTGAAAAGTCACATCGGTACTTGCCGGGATTTGCACCCGGGCCATCACGACATCTGGGGCACCACTGATTGATCAACATCATCATTCTCCTGCCCTTATCCAAATTTATTTGGGGTCGGCGCAACATATCTGTTTCGTCCATACTTCTCTACTAGTCGTCATCTCGGTAGTCACCCCCTTTCATTGATTAAGACAACGTGTCGTTTTGCGTCCTCATCAAATTTCAAGGTGTGGTACAGAACAGCAAACCGAATAACTTTCTCCATGGCACCAACATCGTATACGCGAAAAAAATTTCAACTGTCCCATAGAAAACTTCAATGCCTACTCGACGCAAATGTATGGGACGGCTGATTAGTTTTTCGCGATTACGATGTTGGTGCCATGGAGAAAGTTGTTCGGTTTGATTGTCTATACCGCACTCTTAAATTTGACGAGGATGCAAAACGACGCGATAACGATAATAATATGCCATATACATACTTGGCCAAAGTGTCAGCAGGCCAGGTCTGTTCCGTGACAGACAGGAAGAGGACCGGAAGTGACGTAAACAACAAGTTGTAGAACGTCAGGTACATCGAGTCGAAGATCGACTGCGTTGAGAACACCGTGTGGATTTGAAACAGAACCTGTGGATTCATTACATCATTAAAAAATATAAATTAAAAAATATAAGATATTAAATTAATGGAATGTCCTTCTTAAAGTTATATTAATACAGATTAATGAATAATAATAATAATTACATTATTTCAACATTTGTTTGTATTATATATTTTAATTGTAGTTGTGGGGAAAGGTGTAGAGGTTTCGTAAATCAAAGATGATATTCTTCAAAAAATTTGGTCTTTTTACAGACTACAGTAACCGAACTGGTAGACCAAGGCTCGACCAGGCAGTTTATGTGACCCATAATAACTGTCATGTTTTTAATCAAATATGACAAATAAGCTTACCATAATATTCCCAAGGACTAGATTCTTATAGAAAAAGTATTGTATTAGCGTGGCTAGTCTCTGGTTGTACCAGTGTCCCATCACTAGCAATATTTTCTTGATCATCGAGAACTTTGAGAAGGCAAAGTCAGCAGATCTGTAGGAAGGCAGACAGTCAAAATAAAAAATGAGCTTAAGTTCACTAAAATAGCCAGGACATAGTCTGCAAATGGACTAGTAGGTTCGAAATAAGCGCAGAGTGAGGTTTGTAGACTTCATCATTGAGGAGCTGAGAACGAATTCTGCGCAGTTAACCTAATGGCATACACTTTACCCTGGTTTTGGAGCCAGAGGTGTTATTGATAATTATTTTGTGTAAGTAATTGATAATTGAGTAAAATCCAAGTTAGCTCTGTACAAGGCCAGTGGCTAGCGAAACTTCACAAAAGTGATGGGTACTCATATCGATATTATAATAGGTCTTTACCTATGAAATTGCCGTTTTGTATGAAAAAATTTAAACGAATTTTTTTCATGCATTTTTTATTTGTATTAATCGAAGTAATCACCCATGCAATCAATGCATCTTTGCCAACGCAGTGGCAGTTTATTGATGCCCTTCTTACAGAAATCAGCTGGACGGGAGGCAACAAATTCTTCAAAGGCATTTTGTACTGCCTCTCGGGTATTGAATTTTTTTCCCGCCAAGAAGTTATCCAAATTCTGGAAAAAGTAGTAGTCTGTAGGCGCAAGGTCTGGTGAGTAGGGCGGATGACGGAGAGCTTCCATCCCCAGTTCTTGCAACTTGGAGACCGTCTGCTGTGCAGTATGAGGTCGCACGTTGTCGTGCAGGAGCAGCGGAGACGAGCGATTGACCAATGCTGGTTGGAGATGTGCCAGCTTCTCCATCATTGTGTTCAGTTCTGAAGTAATGCTCACCCCGTTTGGTAAGAAGCTGTGATGAATCACACCGGCGCTAGACCACCAAACAGTGACCATCACTTTTCTAGGGGTAAGTTTTCGTTTAGGGCATTGTTTAGGTGCTGAACCAGGATCCAACCAACTTGCTGAGCGCTTGCGGTTATCAAACAGAATCCATTTTTCATCGCAGGTAACAATGCGGTTCAAAATTCCTTCATTTGTGTGTCTGTTGAGCAGTGCAAGGCACGTCTCGACGCGTACTTCGCGCTGGCGATCATTGAGATCGTGGGGCACCCATTTGTCAAGCTTTTTTACCTTGCCAATTTGACGCAAATGGACCAATATTGTTTTGACGCTAACGTCGAAAGCTGCTGCTAATTCAGCCGTAGATTGTGTATCAATAGCTTCCACAATCGCCTTTAATTCGTCATTGTCGACCAAAGTCTTCGGATGACCGCGAGGTTCATTTTTCAGGTCGAAATTTCCAGAACGGAAGCGAGCAAACCAATAACAAGTGGTGCGTTGGTTTGTAGTGTTAGCTCCGTAAACGTCGTTGATGTTGCGTGCCGCTTGTGCCGCGTTGCTGCCACGACGGTACTCATATTCCATAATTACTCGAATTTTTAACGTATCCATGATGACGAAAAAGATTGAAATGCGATGAAAATGTAACACTAATCAATAAACAAATGACTACTTTTGGAAAAAAAAATCCATGTTTTTAAAATAAAATTAATTTGAAATTAGAATTCTTAGCCAAACAAAAATTATTTTGATTTGAAATGGCCAGTACTGCAGAACGGCAATTTCATAGGTAAAGACCTAATATTAAACATGATAAAACAAAAACCAAAATATTTCATGACTTTTTTTTGGGTCAACGAGCGCGGGTTGATTAAAACTCAGTGTTTTTTTTTAAACATTAACTTCACAGAAGTGATGCGTATCGATATCTAAACACTATAAAACAAACGAAAAAACGATTTTTCAATACACTTCCTCGAAAACTAGATCATATCGCACTACGATTAGGTTCACAATGCAATGTATTTCACACACGTGCGATTTTTCATTTACCAGCACGTGTGCGGGAATAAAAATTTGCACAGATAACTTATACCTATACTTAGACCAAATTGGTTCAATGCCTCTATCCACACCGTCTCTATTCGGAGGTCAATGTTTTTGTTTAATCTCGGCAAAGAGATATGCGTCTTTACGGCGTTAATATTTATTGAATATTTTTAATAATGTTTATAAATAGAATATCATCAAAACCATGATTATTACAATAAAAAAAACGTTTATGAACAAATTAACATTTATTTGTGTTTTAAACTTAAAAATATTTGAATTTTCTATTTTTCATATTAGGCTGTTTATCGGCTTTATACCTTTGCTTTTCCTTCAACCTGGCGAAAGCAAAGCGCGGAAAAAAAAGCAAACTTAAGCCATAGTTTCGTACTAATTCATGACAAAAATATTATTCGTTATTTTATTTTATTTCTTCAAAAGTGTATTGAAAAAAAAACGTCGTTCGATACACGTTGACATTGGTATTGCAGTTCTCGCCCCAAAAACAACCGCGTGTTAATTTCCGCCTCGAATGCAATAACAAAAATTCTCCACTTGTATCAAAATATACTATTTTTATTGGTACTATATTTATTGCCTTGTAGGTATTTTCTTAATATTCATGTAATTTTTTATAATTTAATTGTGGTTTTGTCTGTTGTGCTATTTCTCTGTGTGCAATAATTTATCTATCTATACACACACACTCACTCTCGACCGAGTATGCCGAAACCGACGCGCGCCTGCTTTATCTTTGATATGTAGTTATCTATCTATGTACCTGCCAGCCTGGTGCCTCTCTCGGCTGAGTATGCCGAAACTGACGCGCGCCTGCTGTATCATTGAGATTAGTTATCTATCTATGTACCTGCCAGCCTGGTGCCTCTCTCGGCTGAGTATGCCGAAACCGACGCGCGCCTGCTGTATCTTTGAGATGTAGTTATCTATCTATGTACCTGCCAGCCTAGTGCCTCTCTCGGCTGAGTATGCCGAAGCCGACGTGCGCCTGCTGTGTCTTCGAGGTGTAGTTATCTATCTATGTACCTGCCAGCCTGATGCCTCTCTCGGCTGAGTATGCCGAAACCGACGCGCGCCTGCTGTATCTTCGACATGTCATTATCTATATATGTACCTGCCAGCCTGGTGCCTCTCTCGGCTGAGTATGCCGAAGCCGACGTGCGCCTGCTGTATCTTCGAGATGTAGTTATCTATCTATGTACCTGCCAGACTGGTGCCTCTCTCGGCTGGGTATGCCAAAGCCGACGTGCGCCTCCTGTATCTTCGACATGTCATTATCTATCTATGTACCTGCCAGCCTGGTGCCTCTCTTGGCCGAGTATGCCGAAGCCGACGTGCGCCTGCTGTGTCTTCGAGGTGTAGTTATCTATCTATGTACCTGCCAGCCTGGTGCCTCTCTCGGCTGAGTATACCGAAACCGACGCGCGCCTGCTGTATCTTTGAGATGTAGTTATCTATCTATGTACCTGCCAGCCTGGTGCCTCTCTCGGCTGGGTATGCCAAAGCCGACGTGCGCCTCCTGTATCTTCGACATGTCATTATCTATCTATGTACCTGCCAGCCTGGTGCCTCTCTCGGCTGAGTATGCCGAAGCCGACGTGCGCCTGCTGTATCTTCGAGATGTTGTTATCTATCTATGTACCTGCCAGCCTGGTGCCTCTCTCGGCTGAGTATGCCGAAGCCAGCGTGCGCCTCCTGTATCTTCGAGATGCAGTTATCTAGCGATGTACCTGCCAGCCTGGTGCCCCTCTTTGCCGAGTATGCCGAAGCCGACGTGCGCCTCCTGTATCATCGAGATGTCGTTGGCTCCGTCGCCGATGGCCGCTGTGATCGGCCGGCCGGGACTGTTCTTTATTAATTTTACTATCTGCCAAATTAAAATTGCTTGTGTTTTAATAACATTCCGTGGCGCGTTCTCACAAATAATAAATTTGTTTCGAGCGGTTCCAAAATCAGCAAAGTGGACTGATCATCCAATATCCGAGCCACGAACCAATATCCGATATAAGATTTATTTATTTATTTATTTTATTTATTTATTTATTTCAGTTTGTTTGGTCCATAGTTACGGCTTTATTAAAAAACTTATTTTATTTTATTCATTAGGGATAAAAATCAGTTACATGCCAAAGAAAATACAGGAAAACCCTACCTTAGCTTTCTGTATAGGCGACAGTCTACAACACAGGACCGCATGACAGTTAATCGCTATATCGACAAACGCGGGTGCGTATGCCGTGTCCAACACTTGGGACATACTGGTCCCATCGACCACTAATGTCAAGTCTCTATAACTCGGCTCGTTGATGATTCGTCTGCACTCGTTGAGGTGAGCTTGTAATGTCGTGTTATCTTCAACGCCTATCAAGAACATTCTTCTGTCGTTCTCTGAGATATGTGCGCAGGATTGGGCGACGTTAATCGCTGTTTCTACCTGGAATGAAAGAAATAAATTTTAAAAAAAGTGCATTGGAATCCGTTTCAGCGTTAATGCCAGACAGATGCTGTTTGAAGCTGGTTTTTAACTGACTTCCAAAAGGACTTCTCAATTCGAGTGTATGTATTTTTTTTTGTGTTGCCCCATTGTCACCAAGTCAGAATCTGATGAGGGGACCCCATGGAAATCGAGGGTAACCCTCAAATTTTATAGGCACACCTATAGCGTTGAAATAACTCTACACTATTTGTTTAGAAAATAACTCTGCAATTTCCGCTTAAATGCATACCGACTGGCGGCCGTCCTGATATCAAGAGGAAGCGCATTCCAAAGAAGAATGGACTGAATATGAAAGGAAGAATGAACAAAGTCAGAAGTATGAGAAGGACAGAGTAGGAGAAGATTGCAATTGATTGTAATTCGTGCATTTGTTCTCGGAAAGCACCATTTGTTGAAGTGGAACTGATGATGAAGACCACAGATGGCCATCGGAACTACTGAATTATACCTTAGTATTTCAAGGATTGCGATTAGATTACTCCGGAAATCGGTGGCAAAAAACTAAAATACAGATCCAAAAACACTTACTTCCGAAATTAAAATTATTTTTCACTTTGTAGTGTTTTTTTTTGGAAGTCGGTTGTTTTTTTTTTTTTTTTGTAAGAAAGTTTTTTTCCAATGAACAATTGTCTCTACGGCACTCAATAGCAAGTATATATTTTACAGCAAGTAGACCGCAGCAGTATACTGTTGCGGTCTACTTGCTGTAAAATATCTCTAGCTTCTGATTCGTATGGAAACGCGCCCCCTTACCCCATACGACCCTCAACTGACGTTGAATTATCGTTTTACGCTCATGCTCCAGTTATTTGCCAGCTATGCTACTATACTACAATATTCGTTACCTTATCTCCCGTCAACACCCAGGTCTTGATCCCGGCCCTCCGCAGCGAGGCGAGGGTATCGGCCACGTCGTCCTGCAGACAGTCCTCGACGCCAGTGGCGCCCACTAGCGTCAGTTGTCTTTCTAATACTCTGTACTGTTGTGTTACTTGTTGTAACGCGTCTGCGCTCTTGCCGTCTAGGCGCTTTATAGCTGTAATAATTTAAAAAAAACCTGTCATGGAAAACATAGCTTAAAAACGTTAAAATGGTCTCATATAATTTCTGTTCGTTAATGCGTAAAATAACATGTACCACTAAGCCGTCAAAACAGGACGCAATTTCAAAAGTTGTTCAGTAGGCTGATTACACAACCTAATTGTGTTTTTCTTCTTTTTAGGGTTCCGTACCTGAAAAGGAAAAACGGAACCCTTATAGGATCACTTCGTTGTCCGTCTGTCGGCCAGTCTGTCAAGACCCCTTTTTCTCAGGAACGTATTGAAGTATCAAGTTGAAATCACTATTAAATACTAGTAGGTATAGTCCCTTGGTGCTCTAAAAAAAATCAAGCTTCTAAGTCAACGCAATAGAAAAATACGGCCATTTATGCGACATATTTTAATACTGGCAAGTAAATCAAAACCTATAGGGTACTTTCCGTTGTCCTAGAATCATGAAATTTGGCAAGAAGCAAGCTCTCACAGCACAAGTAGGATTAGAAAGATTTTTTTGGGATTACAAACTTAAATTTGCAGTTGGTAAATCGACCGTGACGTATATCAATGTATGGGAGAACATGTTTCTCAACTACAATGTTAAGTTAGTTCTTGGGAGAAATTCATCCACTACGGAACCCTTCATTGTGCGTGGCCCGACACGCACTCAGGCGGTTTTTTTTTTTTGTAAATTGGCACCTTGTTTTTTCTTTATATTCATGTAAATTATTACTAAATAATTTTTTTATCTGTCATATCGATCTATCTATCCTTCGTCGAGTTTGAATGTCTTTTCTGGCCCAGAGTGATTCTGTGCGCGTATTTCCTTTTCCGTGTTCAGTAGGCGACAGTGCCGTCCCGAAACGCGCACGTTAAAATGCCACCAAAGCAGTGTTCATTTGAACACCAATAACACCCGTGCACCAGTGTGCGTGTCGGGACGGCACTGCCGCCTACTGAACTCGGAAAAGGAATTATCTACGCGTCCAGGGCGCATAATTAGCCTATAATGTTCCCTCTGCTGGGACACAGGCCTACTCTCAGTGAGAGGCAGTGGGCTGTAATCCACCACGCGGGCCCAGTGCGGGTTGGTAGATGTCACATGTCTTCGAATTTTTGGTTCTAGGACATGTCGGTTTTCTCACGATGTTTTCCTTCACCGTTTTGACAGCAGTGGTGATGAAATAATTTATACAAAGTAAAGCGCCTGCCGGGGCTCGAACCTACGATCTACAACTCGTATGTCGCGGCCGTTACCAGTACTGGGCCTCCACTGCTCCACTGCTGCGAAAGTATATCATTAGTTCCGTTAGTTATTCAGTTCATTTTATTTTCTACAACTAACTCCAAGGGAGCTTACTCTCACCTAACTAATTTATAAAACTATTGGTATTTAGACTTACCATCAGCAACTCTCTCATACTCCTCTTCAGGCACTTCCCGGTAGGCGATGGCCAGAGTCCTCAGACCCTTGTTAGCAAACGCGTTGATATCTCGGTCGGTCTCTGCTATCAGACTAGTGTTTGTGCATAGAGGGAACACAGAACTCTCCGCTCCTTTGCAGAACAGCCAGATCTGGGAACACGATTACAATTAAGTTATTAAAGTGTAAATATATAATTAAATGTGTGTTTGATGAAATCATAATGAGGAGCTCATGGCTAAGTAATAACAGCCGCACGGGTCGATCCATCAGGTTAAGCTACGCTTGCCGGGGTTGGTCCGTGGATGCGTGACCATTTTTACATACCGAGACTGCTCCGTGCCTCGGAAAGCACGTTAAGCCGTTGGTCCCGGCTGTCATTCGTGGATCTTTGACAGTCGTTACGGGTCGTCAGAAGTCCAAAAGTCTGACAACCAGTCTTCTCTTACCCCAGTTAATGGGTTGTGGAGGTCAGATAGGCAGTCGCTCCATGTATACTGGTATTCAGCTGCATCCGGTTAGACTGGAAGCCGACCCCGACATAGGTAGTTGGGAAAAGGCTAGGCAGATATTTGATGAAGTCATGATTAAGACTTGTCGAGATATCGATGTTGTAAGAGGCGGATTTGCCCTAAGGCACATTAGGCCCGGGCCTAGGGCGGCCAGATATTAGGGGCAGCGGTTGTAACAAGAAATAACTGAAAGTACCTAAATATTCTAAAGACTCGCGCACATTATGGCGGGCCGCACTGCACCGCATCGTATAACAATAATCTTCCTAAATCACTCGTATATACAGGGTTACTGGTTATTGACCAATATCCTCTTAAGAGGTCACTGTACTCATCATTATGAACAACTTTTACTATGGAACCAAAACTGAAATCGCGAAAAATAATCAGTAACTGGATTTCGATAAAAGCTGGCAATACAGTAAATTCATTATGCAGTCTATAAGATGGGTGCTGAGAAAGTGGCGGCTGGTACCTATTTTTATTACATGGCGTGGGGCCTAGGGCGGCCAAGACTGCAAATCCGGCTCTGATAATACAAGTCTTAATTATGACTCTCGTAATATATAAGTATTTTTGAAATAAGGATAATTAATTGAACATTATGTTCTGGTAAAATGATTGTCATTTGCGTTTCATGGCAACGGGATGCGACGGTAAGTTTTACGCTGACGATACATGTTTCAATCATGTCAATGAAAACTGAAGGTTTCCGTCATAATAACAAAGTAATTTACCCTATATATCAAGAAAACAGCAGCCTACCTTCCCATCCTTATCCCTTAAAATAACAGACATCCTCTTCCTCTCCGAAGTAAACTCAATAACCTGCAGCCGCTCATACATTTCCGTATGTTCCCCCACTTTCACCACCAGATCGTTACCTTCCTCACCCAGAAACGTCACTCCAAACCTCTCGGCGACTTCTACGAGAGCCTTCTCATCAGGACTACTGGCTTGGTAATCCATTTTGTTACCATTTTCGTTAATAATAGTGTTCCAAGTAACGTTATCAATGACTCCATTAGTGCCGTTAGATGCAGTACTCGTCTTGACTTTCTTCCTCTTAAAGATGCTCATTAGCTGTAAGTTACTGGTGACCGAGAGTCGGGCGCTCAGCTTCTTCATGTCTTCGCTTGACACTTGCACTGAGTGGCAAAGGGCGAGGATTTTGAAGAAGAATTTGATGTCTGTCTGAAATAGAAAGGGAGTGTTCTTTATATAGATATTAGATAATCTCTCGGATTTTCTCGTGGGTAGGCAAAAACTTCAGAACAGCACGTGCTACGATTCCACAGTAATTCATTCTTTTGCTGAATCCACGTTCATTCGTGTTATATGATAGTGGACATTAATTGCGGACTAACTTAAGTTGCCATAAGACACAATATAATTAATAATTTCAATTTCATACATAGTTAATCAAGGTTAAATTACTTTTAACCTTGATTAAAAGTAGTATAACCTTCTAACCTTTTTTTTTATATTATTAGTCATTAGGTACTCGTGATGACTCATGAGTTCATAACACATAATATTAGCTATTGCGTACTTATATGATAATGTCAATAGGATAAGTACCTACCTACCTAATATACGTATGTACAATGGTGCACATATCTATAGTCCACATGAAGGACTAAGTGCGGAAACCAAACCCTGCAACATAGAGCATACATCTATGGTGTAAACTTTTGCACAGAACCAATCTATCGATTAGGCACCAAATAGCTTATTCGCAAAGATAAGGTTTATCTAGTTTGATGTCTTTAAAAGTGATAAAAAAGTACGTGCGACACTGAAATTCGTACATAAAGATAAAAAGATCAGTGTGAAATATCGTATTTATCTATCATAACTATTACCTACATCAGTTAATCATACTGCACTAACCATGAAACGCCCTTGCCATGGCCGGCCGTCAAACATAGTTTAGTTTTTCTAACAAAGGTATCTATTATTTTGATATTTCGTGATCTGAATTTATCAGAAATAAGGAGTGGCCACACCAAAAGAAATCATCTGAATTTAGTTAAAATATATAAGAGCTTACAACAACACTCATAAGAGAATACCGAGCGCGCAGTGGCGCCCTCTTCATTTGTTTGGTTATTTCTTTTATTTTAGAATGAAAATGCAGAAAATAAGCATGTTACGTTGTGCTCTAGAAGACTATAATATTAATAATATTTATTTATTTGTTTTTCTCACCACAATGTCCTAATAAAATAATAACAAAAAACAATATTGTCCAGTCATGAGCTCAAAGAAAAATATTGTGGGAGCTTGGTGCCTAAGCTAAGCCGAAGCCTGTATTTCAGGCCACCAGGTCTCCGCCCCAAGTATACTACTACTGCTACTAGTACTACTAGTGCACTATGCGTTATTTATATTCCTTTATTTCATTTATAAACATATAATTTACATTTTTAAATATTTTTATAAAAAATAAAAAAAACATTTAAAAATATAAAAAATAGTAGCCCACCGGTATCGGGAACAGGTCCAAGCTGCCGGTCAGGGCTCCAGAGAGAGGAACCTCCTAACAATACGCGCCGTGTCCAGAAGTACCGCTTTCTGAATCAGGCCCTTAATCCAGCCGCCCAACGAGAGCCTCCTTAGGTGTTGGTCGAGGCTCTTGGCAATTAAGCCATTAGCTGATACGACTATCGGCACAATGATCGCTGAGTCCACATCCCACATGTCGACAACCTCGCGAGCCAAGTCAAGATACTTGATTTGTTTATCTTTCTCGACTTTCATGAGGTTTCCGTCATATGGGACCGTTATGTCAATAATCATTGCTCGCCGCTCTATTCGATCCACCACCACTATATCAGGCTTATTGGCAACAATAGTCCTGTCAGTGATGATGGATCGATCCCAGTACAATGTGATATTTCCGCTAATTGATTACATTTTCCAAAACCTTCTTTTCATTTTACATTCTAAAAAACTTGGTTCCGTGTGAGCGAGAGAGAAGACAAAACGCAACAGCCCTCTTAAGGTTTAATAAAATCTTAAAACGGAACCGTTTTATGGTTTACGATAAAAGTTATGACTTATATAACCTATAGTTTTATGGATCACAACTTAACATGTTTACTTTCTGCATTTTCATTGTAAAATAAAAAAATAACCAAACAAACGATGAGGGCGCCACTGCGCGCTCGGTATCCTCTTATTAAGTTTACTGTGTCAGTTTGTTAGTAAGAACTACCTATAGCGAAACAATGGAAAATTGCGGATTTTTTCAATCATACTATCAAATCGAATGAAAATCTGACTGAAATGGAAAAAGGACAAATAATGCTCCTTTTGGTCACAAGAACTCTATTTTAAGAAAACCATTATAGCTACATAACATAATCCCCGGAAAGTTAGGCAGAATCGACATCTATGTGTATATACAACATTATTTTTAGTATATGCGAAACCTGATTATAGTTTATTCATAATAAATAACTGAATCAATTTCAATATTTTTTATACCGTGTTATATTTTGCCCCAAAAATCTTTAAAAAAAGGTTACAATATGGACACCGAGCGACGAACACAAGTCATGGCAGCTCATAGCGGCATTAGGTACGGGCGCACAGCGGGCGCCGCGTGGTGATCATGTTTTTGTACGGACAACCAGGTAACATAACAAGCTTATAACTTTGTGATTATTCATGATACAGTTTTGAAATTTTGTACATAGATTCTTTACATAAAAATACTAGACACGTGTTTCGGGTTTCGCATATACTAAAACTGATGTTGTATATAGTACACCCACATTTCGCCAGTTATGTTTAAGTCCCATGTAATAGGGGGCGCGCCTATTGTCATCAACCGGGCACATATCCAGACTCCGGGCTGCTACTTAGAAATTATAGCTAAGCCACAGATATTACAAAAAAAAAATCGGTCTAATGCGTGTCGGACCACAAACAATGAAGGGTTCCGTAGCTAAGGTTCCGTACGAAGGTTTCAAATTAAAATTGTAATCCCAAAAAAAGTTTTTTTTTTTCTGTGATAAAATTACAAATTAACAATTTTTGGACCTTTTCCTTTACTTGTGCTGTGAGACCTTGCTTCTTGCCAAATTTCATAATTCTAGGTCAACGGGAAGTACCCTATAGGTTTTGATTTACTTGTGAGTATCAAAATTGACGTATTAATGGCCATATTTTTATATTGCTTTGTGTTAGAAGCTTGATTTTTTCAGAACTCCAAGGGATCATAGACCTACGTATTTGATATTCATTTCAATTTGATACCTACACGCGTTCCTGAGATAAAGGGTCTTGACAGACTGGCAGACAGACAGACGGACAACGAAGTGATCCTATAAGGGTTCCGTTTTTCCTTTTCGAGGTACAGAACCCTAAAAACTGACCTGAAAAACATCCACGGGCTCATCAAACCTCTCCACATCATAGAGCTTGGATTCCTTCTCCTCATACATCTGTCCGTTGATAGTGCATGATTTAAACACCATGAGGTTCTTGGTAAGAGTGCCCGTTTTGTCCGAGAACAGCACTTCCACTTGCCCTAACTCCTCGTTCAAGTCTGATGTGTTCGCTGCTGCGGGTCTACCAGTCTCTTCACAACGGAGGTCTTCGTCCCAGGCTATGAATAAGGATCCTGGGGAAAGGTGTGTTATGTACGAGGTGAAATCTAAAGGCATGGTTTTTAGTAAGTATTTCAATTATTTTGTAATTTTTTCGTCCTAGGCTATGAAAAATGGTCCTGTAGGAGAGTTTATGGGTTTGTATGTAAAGGTGAAGTTTGAGGGTATGTTTTAGTATTTCATTTTTTTTACGTGCAAGCAATAAAAGAGATGTAAGCAGGCAGCTAATTACGACTATAGTGCGGTTACTTATTATTCAAGTCTTTGGAACAGCTCGTCTTAGGGCGAAATTCACTGACTTTGACAAGTAAAAGTAAGCGTTTCATACCAATATGAACAATATGTACAAACACACACACACACACAAATAAGGTTCTTATTCGTATGAAACGTTTGTTCACATTCGCTTGTACGAATATGGACATTATTTGCAAAAAAATAAGATTCATATTAGTATGAAACGCTGACTTCACTTCGCAAAGTAAAGTCCAAGTGTTGTCTATGAATCTTCAGTGTATCTAAGTCGAATAATTGAGTTAAAACATGTAATTACATATGGCATGCGTAATTATGGCAAATATTGTTATTTATGGGCCGCATACCAAATTCTTTTCTTAAGAGGGATGCGCTAAAGCAGCCCGCGAAATTCAAAAATTTCTTAAGTTGTTGCAGGTCAGTGTTAGGTTGTATGTTGATCAAAATATGATTAACGACTTAACAAATATGTATTTACAGAATAATAATCATTAAACTCATCAATATAACTCTCTAACTTCAAATAGGGTTGAATGACTATTTCATGAAATCATGACATTTAGGACAATTCTAACTCCACATGACGTGTGACTCCGGCTTTTTAAATTGTCTGTCTTTTTCAGATAAGAATATTTTCTTGTTTCATACTTTTTTGAGCGTGATTTTTCAGTAGTCGGGTTTTAGTAGTTGAACTTATCTACTTTTCATTTAAATTATTTCGTGATAAAGTATTTGCAGTCGCTTTAAATTTTTATAGAGTTAAATTGAGGATTCTAAAGATTATACTTCTATAAATACATATTTTTTACGGTCGCGAATCATATTTTAAATCAACATACAACCTAATACTGATAAGCAAATTGCAAAAAACCGTTACAAGAATTGAATTTCGTGGACTACCCTGGCGCTTTCGCCTTTACTACCAAATCTCATAAAACAAAGTACACTTACCAATAAACTTATACAGCTCTATAGTGACGTAGAGTGACATTGGTATAATATAATAATAGAGTAACAGGAACGAGAACAGATCTTGAAGAACATAGCTTAACGGGATGGGGTATGGGGCCCCAGGTCCAAGGTATAGATCCCTCTCAGTATTATGTAACTCGATCAACAGCTTTGCGACCAAGGAGACGAATATTTCGACGATTAGAAGACCTATGAAGTATAGAAGGGACTGGTTGATCGCCAGTTCACTTGACGAGAACTTGTTCCCTGAGTATTTTGAGTTGAGAGCTAGTTTTGTTTCTTCACCTGTAACATAAAGTATTTTGTTAAATATTTAAGATAACAGTTATTCAGGTGCATCCGGCTAGACTGGAAACTGACCTTAAAGTAGTTGGAAAAAGGCTGGGCAAATTATGATAGTTAGTTTAGAAAAACAAGTGGTAATCATCATCTGCGTTTTCCCAAATATGTTGGGGTTGGTTTCCAGTCTAACCGGATGCAGCTAAATACCTCCCAACATTTCACATAGAGCGACTGCCTATCTGATCTCCACAACCCAGTAACTGGGTAACACTATAACCCTTGGGAAGACTGGTTGTCTTGTCAGACTTTCGGGCTTCTGACGACCCGTAACAACTGTCAAATATACATATACCAATGACAGCCGGGGCCACCGGCTTTACATACTTTCTGAGGCACAGTGAGGTCTCGGCATGTAATGGATGCTCACCCATCTACGGACGGTTCTCGGCAAGCGTTTTTACACAGAGGTTTTAAAATTATTTTACTTTTCATAGGTTTATTGTAATGCATTCACAAATCATCATTCACCATCATTTCAGCCGAAAGACGTCCACTGCTGGACATAGGCCTCCCCCAAGCACCGCCACTTCGACCGATTCTGTGTTTCCCGCATCCAGCAGATTCCTGCAGCCTTTCCAAAGTCAAGGTCATTCACAAATGGTGAAAACTTTCTAACAAAGTCCAGACTTATACATCTTCCTTCACAACATTCAACTAATTCGGTTTATAAACTTACCCGTATAAATAGCGCATCCAATAGCCCATTCGGTGTTCTTGACCCGGGATCCCCTGAGCATCAGGTTGTCAGTGGTCAGCACCAGGCTATCCTGGTAGGGGATCTCCAGCCTTCCGTAGAACGTGTAAAGATCTGCCACAGGGTTAGGCACCTCTATCCGCATACCTTGCGGGAGAATATCTAAAGAAAAATGAGCGTACAGCTAGAACGATTTTGTTTATTTTTTAACTCTAAATTTGAGTCCTTTCAGACTTTGAGCTGCCATCAATTATTTAACTAACGCACATAGAATTAGATAGTTTAATTGACCGAGGCGAGCGAAGCGTCTCTGCTTCAAGTGTGTCAAAATTTGCTTTCCTCTGTCTGTTGGTACTTTCTCCAAAAAGGGGCAAAAATTGGGCTACTGGATATCTCCGCCTTATGAGATCCGATATCAAGGTTTTTTTATATTTGAAAGGTAGTAGTACTTATAGGAAAGTAACTTTAAGTTGGTCTCATAAAAATATGGTAATGATCTTCGGCGTGATGAGCAGAATAGCTCCTCAAAATGCAGTATCTAAATTGCATACTTTTAGATTTCTAATGTCTACTGTTCGCAGAACTACTAGTTACTTAGGTGTAGTTATTTATTTCTTTCAAAAAGGTACAATTTTTTGTTCAAAAGTACCACAAGTGACAGCAACATTCTAACCTTTGTCTGTTGGAGTCTATACCGGGTTGTTATAAATACCTAAGTATAGTCAACGTAGGAAAACCTTGACCACGCTAAGAACCTTGTCCGTCCTATCGTACAATGCAAAGGACGACGTGTCAAAAATGACGCGCCAGCGACGCGCTACAGTGATAAACTGAGATATTGACAAGACGTCACGAGTTTAATATGATCAAGTCCTAGCCCCGCTTGCACCACCAATCACTAAATACATTTAGCGCTAAATATATTTAAAACCTCAATCTGTCTCTGTCATCTTTAAACGATTGACAGTAATAGAATGAAATTTAGATTTTTTTAGCGCTAAATGCTTTTAATGAATTGTGATACACACAGCTACATATAAAACTATAAATTTCCAGTATAAGCTGATCTCACATTGTATAGAATTTCCGTACAATAAGAGGACAGCTTATACTGGAAATTTATAGCTTGATACATAGCCGTGTGAGTACAAGCACGCCGTAAAGTGAACTGAAGGTTCAAAAATTCCTAATGTCCTCAGTTATTTTAAATATTTAGATAATGTTTTTATGGACAGATTAATGTATCTTTGTTCAGAATATTATGTGCTTAGAGATCAGACTTTTGAGACAGATCGTTGTTATTTACCATAAGCTAAATAGGTTTGTGAGATTGTGAGCGAGAAGGATGACAATGACAAGTGAGTCTGCGATGATCGCACAAATAAAAGCACGTATGAGATTCCAAATACCTTTATTACCACAATCACAAGGTGACGTAAAGTACAAAACACGCGTGTAATAAAATTACTTATCTAATTGTATTTTTAGTGTGTATAAAACATTTTAAAGCTTTATTATGGCTACTGTATACAGAAGTTCCGAAGTACCGTTTCTTATTATATAAAAGTGCGGTTAACTGAATTCAAATAAATGAATAGTTTTGATAAAAAAAAAGTATTTAAATTCATCAAACCTTAACACAGCATGAATTTAAAACCATAAAAAAATAGGTCATCGCTAGTTTTTTCTTTGTAGAAAATCTAGAAATCTAAGAATCTAGAATTTTGAAATTAACTGTGTTTGCTCTATACATACCTATTTTTGTGAATTTTATACGATCATACATTCAAACGAAACGCACACTACAATAGAGTCCAGTTCTCCGGCATCCATAAAAACATTCAAGTGTTACAAGACTCCAAGAATCTTCGTCGCTTCGGCATTGTTTGTAAACACGTGCGAAGTGCCGGCTGACGTCACAGTGCGCGTGCGCATGACTTGCCGCTTTCGTACGAGCGGCTATAGTATCAAATGATTTTATTTTATTTTTTTTATTCGGGCCTGTGGCAGTTGGCTCTGGAAAGCCTTGACTACTTAACCGGGCATTGGCGGGGCCAGAAGGGTCTCTCGCCATGTAAATAAAATTTTAAGTAGCACAATTAAGGGCGTCCCATCGTGGGATTCGAACCTAGGCTTAGCGCGCTGCTGGTTACTGAGCAAGTGGGGACTTGTAGCACCGGAAAGTTTGATTTTAATCATTTTTAACATATTTTCAAGCAATGTTTCAAGTTTTTATATAATATGGTTTTTAAACAATGTTAATACAAACATCACAAAAACAATCAGCACATAACACATAAGCTGTATGAATATCATGAACAATGATAAATCAATCACAGTTACAAGAATGTTATACCTGGTGTAAAGCCGACTAACGGCGGGGGTACCCTCAAAGTCTTCAAGTTCGTCTCTCCATCAAGGTTGGCAGTAGTCACGAAGCATTTCCCCTTCTCCCCGGCCGAGCACAGCAGTACCAAGTCTGCTGGGACCTCCTTGCCTCGCCGCACACGGACGAGGGTGCCTGGCGCGATCGAAGAGTTGCGAACCTCGTTGATCACGCCTTTGTGGACTATCTCCACTGTTGAATGATAAATATAAATTAAAAATTGTATTCTTTTTTTTTTGTGTGACTGGAATTGTTTATTAACATGGCCCTGCATTGCATGCACTCATATAAAATCTTAATAAAAGAGACCATGACCATGAGTTTGTTTCGGGATTCCTTCTCAGGGGTTAGTCAGATAGGATATGCCGATGCCGGCGCCATCTAGTTGTAAAATATTATCAAAAAAAGATAAAGATTAAAGATAAAGGTTAAAGATTGACGTGTAAAAGTATCTTAAAAGATCTACAGACAGAAATAAACATCACTTCATTATCATTTAATTTTAACAGTTAAATTAAATTAGCTAGCGAAACTCCGCAGACGTGATGAGTATCTATCTATATAAATAAAAAGAGAAGTCCTGACTGACTGACTGATTGACTGACTCATCAACGCCTAGCCCGAACCCTTGTACCTAGAAAGCTGAAATTTTGCACAGAGGTTCCCTTTATAATGTAGACAAGGAATAAGGAAGGATTTCCCGGTAGTACGTTCCCGTGGGATATTTTCCGACATCAACGCGGGCGAAGCCGCGGGCAACAGCTAGCCGATATCTAAACACGACAAAATAAAAATAAAAGATTTCTGGATTTTTTGGGGTCAACGACCGCTGGTAGTGTTGTTACACTTAAAGTACCTATAAGTTGAGAAAATATGTTTTCATTTGTTTTATCATGTTTGGATATCGATACCCATCACGTCTGAGAAGTATACAAAAAAAAATGTTTGTTTAAACTGATATTTCAAGTGACTACACTAACTGCGGTTGATGACCCCAAAAAAAAACTCAAACTAATTTATTTTCTGTTTGATCATGTTTAGATATCAACCTACCCATCACGTCCGCGGAGTTTTGCTAGCTAATTTAATTTGACCCTGTATACAAAAACAAAAGCACTCAATACACGAATGTTAATTTAAATAGTTATGGACAGTAAAATTATTTTTATTTTGGTATGTTAGAAGCACGGACTAGAAAAAAAAGAAAGACTCCGCGCCACGCGTATCGAAAGTGAAGCACCTTACCGATCTATGTGTGCGTGATTTGACAAAGACGCCCCGTCATGTCACGTAATGGCGGCCGCCTGGCCGATCGGCATACTATGATGTAAATGTGTGCGTGAGGCGCATGTTTGTACAAACGGTCCCAGCATACTTATTGTGCTTCACTTTCGATATGCGTGGCGCGGAGTCCTTCTTTTTTTTCTAGTCCGTGTTTAGAAGGATATCAATGGCCTCCCTCGAAAGAGGTTTATTGCAGTCATAGCTATTTGTTCGATGATTGAAGCTCCCCTCATCCTCTTTATTTCAAATTATTTGGGGTGGGTGCAAATAAGGCTTTTTATCTTAAAGTAGGTACTTTAAAATTTTAATGGTGTTCTTATAACACCGTAAAAAAATTTTTGAAGGTGTGGACAGGTAACCTTTTAAATTAGCTTTTCGAGTTCTGTTTCGACGAATGGAGATTAGATAATTTATTTTATTAAAAGCGATAAATATTATCATTCTCAGATTACACAATGTTAGGTATTAAAGTTTACTATACGTATATCTACGGTTCAACCACTAGAGGTTATTATCACATGGTCCTTCTAAAGAATCTTATATTGAGATAAAGAACTGTTATCTTGATCTCTTGTGAGGTTGTGATGCACCAGACCAAGGTCGGCTGGTATCAGTATCGATGAACTTAAAGTTACTTAAACAGATAAGTTGGGAAATCCATTCCTATGACATTTTTATTATCTATATATGCTTAATTTACCGATCCTAAACATAAATAATGGCTAAAACTATGTATTGACAAAATAATTTGTTGACAGTCAGACAGGCAATATTTCTAAATACACAATCAACAACAACGAAATTGTAAACTATCACTTTTAAATAAAAACACTTTACTGAAAAGATAATCAATTAATCTGAATTAATGATGAATCAGACTAATTGATAAGCACTTGTATAATAGGCAGAGCACATAAGCTATGGATGCTCGATTAAATGCCTTATTAATTACGCATAATTACGCAGTGATCGATATAATTGGATTCATAGTCATTAGGTAGACTGCGTCTTTGTTCGCTAGTTGGTCTAGACCCGCCTCGTAGTACTCGAGACATAATTAACACAAGCCCTGCGCCCGATGGGATTTTAACGTCACTATCGGCTTTGACACCCTCGAAAACTATGAAAACGAGACCCATGATAAAAAATTTGAAAATTTTGGCAGCCGCTAACTGGATTTTCATTTTGATTTCACTATCGGCTTTAGCACACTCGAGAACTACGAAAACGACACCCACGATGAAAAATTTTAAAATTTTCGCAGTCGCCGCCGCCGTCTTGGATTTACATTTTAACGTCACTATCGGCTTTAGCACCCTCGAAATTATGAAAACGACACCCATGATGAAAAATGTGAAAATTTTCGCAGCCGCTAACTGGATTTTCATTTTGATTTTGGAGGGGGCATCCCTTTTTAGTTACGTGACGATTTCTACCAGTTTACTCCAACCGCAAGCCGCGTTAATTCGAAGAAACAGGGATGATATTATAGGGAAATTCAAATTACAAGTCATGAAAACTTCTCTATTATTCATGAGTAGTTTCCTATTTATTTAAATATTTTTTCAAGTTTTAATACTTGGAAGAGAAGTCATTCATAATAGGTATAGGTAACCGGACACAGATAGCTAGCTTATACCACAGTCTATACATCATACAGTCGTCCGACGAGAGCCCGAGCTGCTTACGTAGTTCGCCGAACTTCGTATGCAGCTCGGGCTTCGTCGGACGACTGTATGATGTTTATACTGTGCTTATACGTTGCTACTGTAGTCAGATAAGGCACCGCTGATTAATGCTAACTCCTCGGCTTAGCTATGCGGAACTTTATTGAAATAGGTAGGTACCTATTTTAATTTAAAAAAAATAATTTTGGCAATGAATAAAAAACTTTTTTATTCATTGCCAAAATTAACGATTAAGAAGACCACTCTTGTATTTATGAAACTGGTCCTTTGATACGCGTTTAAGATATCGTATGTATTTGTAGTTACTGAAATAAATGAACGATGATTTGGCTTCATTTCATAGACCAGCACTCTTTTGCGTAACACATTATCGATCGGAGTTGGTTTCACTTTGAAACAAATTGCTAATCCATTGTTTCATATGTTCGAAAAATTTGTCTGCTCGACAACGTAAATAACGCAATGAATGTTGTTGAACTGTTAAAATAATACCAACTCCGATTGATAATGTGTTACGCAATTAGGGTGCCGGGCCCTAACCACAAAACTTTGAACTCTTCAATTCTACAAAATTGTTATGTTGTAGAAAAAAATGCGTAACACATAAATTACAAGTAATGTAAGAGTTACTAATAGGTCTTTACCTATGAAATTGCCGTTTTGTATGAAAAAATTTAAACGAATTTTTTTCATGCATTTTTTATTTGTATTAATCGAAGTAATCACCCATGCAATCAATGCATCTTTGCCAACGCAGTGGCAGTTTATTGATGCCCTTCTTAAAGAAATCAGCTGGACGGGAGGCAACAAATTCTTCAAAGGCATTTTGTACTGCCTCTCGGGTATTGAATTTTTTTCCCGCCAAGAAGTTATCCAAATTCTGGAAAAGTAGTAGTCTGTAGGCGCAAGGTCTGGTGAGTAGGGCGGATGACGGAGAGCTTCCAACCCCAGTTCTTGCAACTTGGAGACCGTCTGCTGTGCAGTATGAGGTTGCGCGTTGTCGTGCAGGAGCAGCGGAGACGAGCGATTGACCAATGCTGGTTGGAGATGTGCCAGCTTCTCCATCATTGTGTTCAGTTCTTCACAGTACACATTTGAAGTAATGCTCACCCCGTTTGGTAAGAAGCTGTGATGAATCACACCGGCGCTAGACCACCAAACAGTGACCATCACTTTTCTAGGGGTAAGTTTTCGTTTAGGGCATTGTTTAGGTGCTGAACCAGGATCCAACCAACTTGCTGAGCGCTTGCGGTTGTCAAACAGAATCCATTTTTCATCGCAGGTAACAATGCGGTTCAAAATTCCTTCATTTGTGTGTCTGTTGAGCAGTGCAAGGCACGTCTCGACGCGTACTTCGCGCTGGCGATCATTGAGTTCGTGGGGCACCCATTTGTCAAGCTTTTTTACCTTGCCAATTTGACGCAAATGGACCAATATTGTTTTGACGCTAACGTCGAAAGCTGCTGCTAATTCAGCCGTAGATTGTGTATCATCAGCTTCCACAATCGCCTTTAATTCGTCATTGTCGACCAAAGTCTTCGGACGACCGCGAGGTTCATTTTTCAGGTCGAAATTTCCAGAACGGAAGCGAGCAAACCAATAACAAGTGGTGCGTTGGTTTGTAGTGTTAGCTCCGTAAACGTCGTTGATGTTGCGTGCCGCTTGTGCCGCGTTGCTGCCACGACGGTACTCATATTCCATAATTACTCGAATTTTTAACGTATCCATGATGACGAAAAAGATTGAAATGCGATGAAAATATAACACTAATCAATAAACAAATGACTACTTTTGGAAAAAAAATCCATGTTTTTAAAATAAAATTAATTTGAAATTAGAATTCTTAGCCAAACAATAATTATTTTGATTTGAAATTGCCAGTACTGCAGAACGGCA
The DNA here is from genome assembly GCA_946251885.1 of Cosmia pyralina. Taxonomy (NCBI): domain Eukaryota; kingdom Metazoa; phylum Arthropoda; class Insecta; order Lepidoptera; family Noctuidae; genus Cosmia; species Cosmia pyralina. Next base: position 25,464,747 of record OX276346.1, read on the forward strand.
ATTTCATAGGTAAAGACCAATATATTGTGGAGTCACCAATTTACATATTTGTAAGGTTTTTCCGTTACATTTGTGTGGTTTAAAGTTTAGTGGCCCTGATCATTTTTAAATTCAGAGCGTTTAAATCATATCTGTTGAAATAATTTAAAAAATAACCTATTAATAGTCAGTTATTCCATAATCTAGCACTGAAGCGAAGTGATTCACAACTGACTAAGCCCTTACAAACAATGCCCTGCCTATTTACTTTGCGGAAATCCCTAAAGTATGAAGTACCAACTGATTGAACAGTCGAATCATGAAAAGATAAATAAAAAATATCTGTTGGAAGCAAAATTCAAGGTTTACAGATTGGCATTGTTTATTTTACACAAAATATGTCTATTATTACCTACGAAATAGCAATCTTGAGTTTTAAATAGCACTAGCTTTTACCCGCGGCTTCGGTCGCGTTAATTTAGAATTTGACAATCAATTCGAGTTGTACTCTGCTTGTAATAAAATAATTCAATCATGATTCGAAAGTCACGTGGCGCCATCTATTATCATAAGAACGTTATTGTTGTTTTCCTCGGGAACAGTACTTTTTTTCAGGATGAAAGGTACCCTATGACCGTTACTGTAAACCTGACAACGTATATGCAAAATTTCAGGATGATCGGTTCAGTAGTTTATGCGTGAAAAGGTAACAAACAAACAAACTTACTTTCGCATTTATAATATTAGTTAGGAGTTCCAAGCCCTTGGATACAAATTAAAATTAATATACCATGTTATTGGTGATCGGTAATCTTCATAGCAGTAATAACATTAATCAGGCATTAATACCACTAAAAAACCCAAGAACACAACCTGACCCGGGTGTTGAACCTAGGACCCCAGGCTAAGCAGACTTTTTATTATTTGCTTACAAAAAACAATTGAAACTCATCAATGGCAAATTACAACAGTAAATTGTACTAAAACCATAGACTAAAACAAACCACACACAATTTCGACAATGGTGTTTAGTTTATGTTATCTCTAGTTATCTCACCTATCTGGTTGTTGACCTTGTTGTCAGTTTTGTGCCGGAGCCAGTCTTCATAGCCTTGCTTTATGGCAGTCACCATCACAACGAAGCTAAGCGGCAGTATGCTTGTGAACGGCGATACTGGGCTGTCTGTGAAAAAATAAATATATTAATTAATACTAATAATATACCCACCGCCGCCGCCGCGCCGTATCTCTACGTCGACATAGTGATGGGGTTTGCGCGCTCCAAACTCTAGATCTGTGCCGGTAGAGTTTACTTTGCCAAAAGGTATGAGGAGCCAGACCAAGAGAGTTACAGAAACCCGCAGGGCAGTATGTGGCGAGCTGTTGGGCAGTAGCGACCCCACGGACCCTATCTCCCGGGAGAAGTCTTGTTCCTCATCTCTGGCTTGCCTATATTGACCGGCTGGAGTGAACACTGACGAGGAACAGAGCTCCCACCTCATTCTTTCTTTTATTTGCCGGCTTGAGTGGAGATTCGCAAGAGCAAACGTGCTCGGAGGAAGGAAGTATTCCATTCAAGTGCTGGTAGGGATCTTGACCATCTTCCGGGCTCTGGGATTGTTCTGATAGTTGTGGAATACCTCTCCACTCCTCAAGAACCTCAGGACATGTTGCCCCTTGTCGCTACGTCACTACGTGCTAGCGACAGTTTCCGGGGGCCCATTATCCGTGTATTTATATAACATTGGTCAGGCAGGGGACATAGTTCTTCCGTAGTTCAAGGTAACCAATCCACTACATATAGCCACCCAAAACCATAGCCCAATATGTTTTGTTTCCATGTTCTGCAATAGTTCTGCACCCACCGGGTTTTGTCCTTGGGTGCATTTGCACACACAGGATACAGGATACAGGGATAATCATCGGTTGATGCCTCATTTCACTGAAAACGTCTAACGGGCCTCTGCGAATTGGATACGGGCCCTCGTACACCTTACAAAGGTCCGGGACCCGGGACCGGTCAAAGACAAAACAATAAAGTTATTAAATATTTTGTGGATGGGATGGGAGTTGTTGTTGAGCAGACAAATTTTTTGAGCATATGAAGCAATGTATTAGCAATTTGCTTCAAAATGATTCAGATTCCGATTGATAGTGTGAAATTTGATAGATGAACCTGCACCCTAATTGCGTACAATTAGGGTGCTAATTGTGTACATTTATCAAATTTTGCACTTCAAGTTTTATAATAATTTAAGCTTTTCTGTGTAGTAGATAATCGATCGGAATACCTGGTATCGGTAAGTCGCGATCAACACTGTAATTTGTATATTATTAATAGGAAAGTTTCTTCAAATAGACATAAGAATATTTGCGTAGTCCGACTGTGTGCGACTGTGTTGCATAAACGTGTTGCGCCGACCCTAAGTAACATGGCACGAGGGCAGGAAGATGATGGTGATGATATTTGTACTATTTTCATCATAACTGTACACCATGTATCCGTGTCGTGTGTGTCTGTGTGAGGGTGTGTGTGTGTGTCTGAACAGATACTACCCCTTTCATGTTTTCCCTCGACTGGCCCTTCTAAATTATCTACATGGATTATTGTAATAAACGGTTAAGAATGGTTCGCAAAACGATAAATCATTTATGATATCCATTGACGGCATAGATATCAGAAGATTTGTTCAATTTTGATAGGTAAGTAGTCATTATCTGTACTAAAATCCTGATGGCCTGCTGATTCATATTGCACTGCGAATTAATTTGTGGTTGGGAATAAAATGATTTTTTGGAATATTCTTAAAACAACCCTTTGTGAATTGAGTGTAAAATGTCTGACGTCTTAGGTAATCCGAAGTCAGATAAATGTCTGATGAATGTTCTAACTATTAATTGTAAGAAGCAATTAGAACATTCGTCAGATGAGTAACAGCAGAGAGAGAGAGAGAGAGAGTATTTAATGCTCAGTTCGGGTAAAATACTTGAAACTATGATACGATATCACAGAACTGATAGAACTTCCGGGGGATAAGTAATCAGTATAAAATTAACCGTAGGTATATATATAGAACAATCATTTCGGACTAATCAATAGATAATAGTAGGTACCTAAGCATGTGGTCAGTTATACGTAAGTATATTATGTTCGTGTTCATGTATTACGATACATTTAAATCATTATCTTATCAATGTGTCCGATATAGTTTTGCTATTAACGCTATTAATTTTGGAAGAGTGCTTTATTTTATTTATTACAAGCTGACCCGATAAACATTGTCCTTTCAAAATTTCAATACTTAATTCTTACAAAATTCCCATAGAAAATGCACTCTCAGTTTTCCCGAATTTTCCAATTTTCAACATTTTCTTTCATACACACCTTGCCTGACAATTAAAAACTCAACAAAAAAAGGATTAGCCAAATAGGTATAACCTTTCTAAAGTGATGCGCGTACATTCGGCAAATGATTTTTATTTATATAGATAGAGGCTAAGCTGACTCATGTTATCGATAGATCTAAGAGCTCATTTATCCTTTATTTACAAATAACATGATTTACAGTAACGAGTATGTGTTTTGCGAATTTGATCTTAAAGGCCGGGACAGACCAGATGCGTGGCGTGACGTGGGCACGCGCGTGCATGCCCTGTGCCCCTGTCGCACCGGCAAGAGCGGTGCAGCACACGTCACACACAGAGGCGGATTTGCCTTAAGGCACATTAGGCCCGGGCCTAGGGCGGCCAATCTCACAAAAAACGAATGTAACAAGAAATAATTGAAAGTACCTAAATATTCTAAAGACTCGCGCACATTATGGCGGGTCGCACTGCACCGCATCCTATAAAAATAATCTTCCTAAATCACTCGTTGTACAGGGTTCCTGGTTATTGACCAATATCCTCTTAATGGGGGGGGGGGGGTTGGTTCCATAGTAAAAGTTGTTCGTACTCATCATTACGAACAACTTTTACTATGGAACCAAACCTGAAATCGCGAAAAAATAATCAGTAACTCGATTTCGATAAAAGCTGGCAATACAGTAAATTCATTATGCAGTCTATAAGATGGGTGCTGAGAAAGGGGCGGCTGGTACCTATTTTTACTTCATGGCCTGGGGCCTAGGGCGGTCAAGACTGCAAATCCGCCTCTGGTCAAACAGACTTCTGCACGCGCGTGCGAGCCACCTTGTCAGCTGCCATATTGATTTACCTACAAAAATCCTTTTGGAACATATTAAGTATATGTTCCAAAAGGAATTTCGTAGGTAATAACTACTTACTTTTGGTATTGATGGTTCATACGTTGTTAATTATGAATGCTAATAATTATAATGTATTCTATATCGGGTGACTGGTAATTAGTGACCGATACCTAAATACATGATTATACTCATGATAACAAACAACTTTCACTATGGGACCAAACCTGAAACCGCGAAAAAAAAATCAGCTGCTCCCTACATTTTGACGAGTTAAGCGAACATGAATGTATGGGTAGCTGATTTTTTTTTTCGCGATTTCAGGTTTGCTCCCGTAGTAAAAGTTGTTTGTTATCATGAGTATTGATGGAATGCGTTAAAAGCAAAAATGAAAGAGATTCATTGATTAGGGAGTTTGGTTTAAATATTTTAGATCTTGGGCTTATTTTCACTATTTTAGCGAAACCTAAATCAAATGTTGCAAAAAAACTGTGTGGTCTAGTACAACAGCTTGATCAATGAATGCCTAAATTTGTTAAATAATAAGGATTATAAGAATAGTGTAATTATATGTTAACTTTAGTGGTGTAAGAGTAGTGATAAGGTACAATAGGGTTGGCGTATCCATGTGAATAAAAACCCTCTATTAACTTTTAAGAAATAAAAAAAAAATAAAAAAAAAAAAATCATGAGTATAATCGACGCCTGAAAATAAACGATTTTTTTTTTTTTTTTTTTTATATAATCATGTGTTTAAGTATCGGTCACCAATTACCAGTCACCCTATATACTTATTATAAAATAAGTAGTTTTTCGTGTTTCTCTGTGTGGCCGCGTTGTTCTTCTAAACTACGTAAAGGATTTTGATGCGGTTTTCACCATCATTTAGATAATTTATTCCGGAAGGTTTATATGTATTAATATAAAACTTATGGTTAATATAGAAACCTTCATGTTTTGTCGAGTCGTAAAAACCGGGCGAAGCAGGGCCGGGGCGCTAGTGTAATATAATATAGGATTATTATGAGGTAAAGTAATTTCACTTAATTATATTCTGATTGTAGACTAAAGTGAAAATTACAGGCTGAAGAAAAGTCAGTAATTTTCATTTTAGAGTATTATAATGAACCGAGACTCAGATAACTGTAATAACTCGTGCGAGGACACACCTGTGTCATTACTCTTTTAATTTATTCAACTACATGATAATTATTTATTTATTTATTATTATGGTATTTTGTCAAGGACAAGGTCGAATTTGTTTACCGTTATTGAACGAAATATTTAGAAGTGTTCATCTCTCTATTCAGCTCCTTTATCTATGATTCGGTGAAGAGCTAAATCTACTCCGCAACCTCGGCAAAATTACTTTATTGTTTTAACTGAAGCGACAATAGCCCAACTGTTAAAACGGTTCTGTGCAGCGAGAAGCCGTGAATTCGATTAGGTTACCCTTTATAATATTGACGTACTTTTTAGTACCTATTTTAAAACCAAAGCAAAAGTTTGAACTGTCAAAATGAAACCGATTCCGATTGATAGTAAGTAACGCAATTGCCCCGCTGAATTAATGAAGTGATTATAAAGAAAACGCTAATTTTCTGTGGCCCTTTAACCGACCTAGGCCCACTTGCGCCCAACATACTAAATTCGTTTAGCGCTAAACATATTTAAAACATCATTCCGTCTGCCATCTTCAAACGATTGACAGAAATGAAACGATGTTATAAAATCGATAAGCGCAAAGCAAAAACATCTTGCGTCTCTGGTCATCTTCAAACGATTGACAGAACCGGAACGATGTTATAAAATCGTTTAGCGCTAAGCATATTTAAAACATCTTGCGTCTCTGGTCATCTTCAAACGATTGACAGAAACGAAACGATGTTATAAAATCGTTTAGCGCTAAGCATAGGTATTTAAAACATCTTGCGTCTCTGGTCATCTTCAAACGATTGACAGAAACGGAACGATGTTATAAAATTGTTTAGCGCTAAACATATTTAAAACATCTTGGTCATCTTCAAACGATTGACAGAAACGAAACGATGTTATAAAATTGTTTAGCGCTAAGCATATTTAAAACATCTTGCGTCTCTGATCATCTTCAAACGATTGACAGAAACGGAACGATGTTATAAATTCGTTTTGCGCCTAACGTATTGAGTGATTTGTGGTGCAAGCGGGCCTTATTCGGCGGGTTTCATACTAACGAAATTATGTGTTTTGCGAATTTGATCCTTATTAGCTACTAGAAATTGTCAAACTGAGAGGTGTCAGGACCGCATTCTCTCGGCGGCCGGACTGTAGTTTAGTTTAATTGGTTTTTGGTGTTTCAATGAGTGTATAACTTAGTACTAATCGTCGGACTGAATGAAACGTTATTGTTATTCTCTTATCATCCCATTATATTGACTAGTACCATGACTAGGGTTCATAATAAATTATTGATTTCTGTAATTTTACTAGCTAAGCCAATTATTGGGTTCGCAGCGATTAGTCCGTTCAGGAAGAGATTGGTATAGGTACATAACAGCTTTTTTTTAAACGTACAACTACGCTTGCCAGGTTTGGTCCGTGGGTACTGACCATCTTTACATACCGAGACTCCTCCGTGCCTCGGAAAGCACGTTAAGCCGTTGATCTCGGCTATCATTCGTGGATCTTTGACAGTCGATACGGGTCGTCAGAAGCCCGAAAGTCTGACAACCAGTCTTACCAAGGGGTATCGTATTACCCAGTTACTGGGTTGTGGAGGTCAGATAGGCAGTCGCTCCAGGTAAAATACTGGTATTCAGCTGCATCCGTTAGACTGGAAGGCGACCCCAACATAGTAGGGAAAAGGCTAGGCAGAGTGATGGACACTCGTGTAACCCTTTCTCAATGTAATAATAATACCTAATGGTTCTAAATAAACACAAGTAACAATAAAAGAAAGCGAAAGGTGCAAGTATTCCCACGTTTTTCCCACGAAGTAAACCATAAATTATTCAGAGTACACTAGTACTGAAACTGTAACATCTAATTTAGCATGACTATAGTCAACTCTTCATTTTTAAAGACGAAGAAATTGTAAAGACAAACATAAACTGTTTGAATTAAAAACCATATCTACGTCATCATCATCAGCCTAGCCTTTTCCCAACTATATTGGGGTCGGCTTCCAGTCTGACCACATGGAGCTAGAATACCAGTATTTTACGTGGAGCGACTGCTAATCTGACCTCCACAAACCAGTTTTTGGTTTAATACGACAGCTCTTAGTTAGACTGGTTTTCAGACTTTCGGGCTTCTGACTACCCGTAACGACTGCCAAAGATATACGAGTACCTAGGCAAGTAAAATAAAAACATAAGTAAACATGAATATTATCTACGTGTTTTTACAAAATAAGGTCTTATTTATTGCTTCACAGGACATGCCCTACTTCGAAAAGGAAATCAATTTTTGGATGGACAGGTCTGAAGAATGAGATACGATCAAGAAGGCTGCTAGCGAGATTTACAAGAAACCTAACGAGAGACGAAGACTTAGTAACAACAAAGCATAGCAGTGACACATATAAAGAGTCGAGAATGCAGTTTAACCCCGTCAAAAGATTCACCGGTGAAGCTGGACTTGAAACAACCTGGCGGAGACGTCGTTAAAAAAGCCCATCCATATATAGTCTGAAATTTTAATCGTTTTTATCCGCCTTGTACTAATCATTATGAACAAATTTTACTACAGAACCAAACTCGAAATCGCGATAAAAAAAATCAGCTGTTCAGTACATTTATATACATCAAACTCGTCAAAATGTGAAGGAGCAGCTATTTTTTTTCGCGATTTCACACCCACAGTAAAAGTTGTTCATAATGATGAGTACAATGACCCCTTAAGAGGATAAGAACGATTAAAATTTCACCCTGTATATATCACCTGTCTCTCCACAATTCCATTGCTTACTATAGGATGCATAAGTACCTACTCGGTAGGCTCTATAATTCTTCCATATCCTAAGGGCACGTCTTCCCTAGCATAATCGCGCCCCAAGTCTACTCCTAGATATGCAATGGTCTCTGTTGCACCATGTAACTTGAGGCAACAGGGGCTGGTGTGAATCTCTGGGTTCATTCGAGTAATCGAGTCTGGTCAAACCACGCTGGTCGGTGCATTTCATTCATTCATTCTTAAAATATGATGTACAAACACATTTCTACCCAACCTAGTCAATTTATAATCTGGCAACCCTAGACTAAAGTTTTACAAATTGATACCAATTACCGAGCGCTAATTATTAGTTTCATTGGAGTACTTAAACTTACTTTAGTATGCAAAAGCTTTTTAAGTAATTTCTAAGTAATCAAAATGGGGTACCTACCTATGCTAATGGCTTCAGAATTTCTAATAAATTGATTTCAAATTGCCACTAGTTGTAAGTATTTTCTTTGTCAGCTTTGTAAATATCACAATTGTGGAATGGTCCTTTTGTACGAAAATACTGGTGTCATGTCGATAGCGAGGTGATGATGGCGAAGAATCGAACCCAGGACTTCATGCACAGCAGTAGCACTTGCGAGCACTAGACTAAGGAGGCAGTCTGCGAATATGTATAGACTCGCGTCGTATTTAAAAGCGATCGTTGCGCGATTCATACATGATTGTTCGATCTTTTTGTTCGGTGAACCTGTAGTGCTATTATAGTAGTAGAAGTGCTCGTGGCTAAGTAATAACAGCCGCACGGGTCGATCCACCAGGTTAAGCTACGCTTGCCGGGGATGGTCACTGGATGGGTGCCTCGGAAAGCACGTTAAGCCGTTGGTCCCGGCTGTCATTCGTGGATCTTTGACAGTCGTTACGGATCATCAGAATCCCGAAAGTCTGACAACCAGTCTTACCAAGGGGTATCGTATTACCCAATTACTGGGTTGTAGAGGTCAGATAGGCGGTCGCTCCATGTAAATAAAATACTGGTTTTCAGCTGCAACCGGTTAGACTGGAAGCCGAGGGAAAAGGCTAGGCAGATTGGAACCTATTGTGTAAAATATCACTGTGAAAACACAGATGAAGTGAGCTGTCAATAGTGTCGGGTGGCAGGTCCTTGGTCCTTGGCATCAGGTGGAATGACAACGCACTTCATCAAGTTTCCACGGTGAGATTTTTTACAGACTAGATCTGCTGAACGCTTCAACAGAGGGCGTTTTCCGAACAAAAACCAGCCAAGTGCTTGTCGGACTACGCACAATGAAGGGTTCCGTAGTTGGGATGAATTATTTATCCCAAGAACAAACTTAACAATGTAGTTGAAAAACCTGTTCTCCCATACACTCCTACTCACTTCACTTCTACAACAGATACACTAACACTAACACAATTCTCCACACAAACATACCCACCCTCACACACACACACACCCGCACGTACACACACCCACCCTCATTCACTCAAATCACCTTGTTTCTGATTATGTACTCGTATTGTATATTTTACACTTCTTGTTTTTGAAAGAGCGGAGTCTCCTAATACAGGCATCTTTTGCTTAAAAGGAGGCTCCAATCTCAAATTTGTTGTACGTTTAAGGTTAACAAATAAACTATTTTTATTTTTACCAGCACTGGATATGATGGTATTAGCACAAACATTATTAAAACAGTATCTACAATAATTGCACCCGTCCTTAGTCACCTGATCAATATGTGCATCTTGCATGGTGTTTTTCCAAAGGAATTAAAAATTAGTATCATAAAACCGCTTTTCAAAAAAGATAATAAAGAGAACATGTCTTCCTATAGGCCTATAGCACTGATACCTATTTTGTCAAAAATATTTGAAAGAGTAATATACAATCAAATCAATTCATATTTCGAGAAAAATAAATTATTTGTCGATAGCCAAAAGGGCTTCCGGAAAAATAAGTCCATTGACATGGCAATCTATGATTTTTTAAAACTCGTTAGCAACAGAGTAGATAAAAGAAAACCGGCTCTGGCTCTATATATGGACATGTCAAAAGCCTTTGACCGCGTAGACCATAGAATATTAATTAATAAACTTGACGCATACGGGATTAGAGGTAACATATCAAATTTAATTAAATCATACCTACAAGATAGACAGCAAATAACAGTTATTAATAGAATATGTAAAAAACATGAAACAACATTTAAATCTAGCCCGAGAACAGTGATGTATGGAGTTCCACAAGGTAGCATACTTGGACCTCTCCTATTTATTATATATATAAATGACTTCCCAAAAGCATCGACCTATCCCATGACAATGTTTGCAGACGACAGCACTCTACTTTTCAACAGTGACCAATTAGATACATTAGGATCAGACATTAACTCTAACATAAAATCAGTTATAAATTGGCTAGAGAATAATAATTTGGTAATAAACTTAGACAAGACAGTAATAATGAAATTTCAACAAACAGTAAATCAAAATTTAAATTTAGATATAATATATAATGATAAAAGGATTAATGAGACGAATGTGACAAAATTTCTGGGATTAAATATTGAAAGCACATTAAAATGGAATACCCAGATTGACAAAGTATGTAGTAAAGTAAACCAATTTTCTCATGCGCTACGTATGCTAAGTAAAACGGCCAATCGAAACACCGTACTAACTGCATATCATGGTCTAGTAGCCTCAACATTAAGATATGGCATTATGTTTAGGGGAAACGCCTCGGGTAAAGATATGGTGTTTAAGTGTCAGAAAAGGTGTATTAGAGCGATCTGTAACTTGCAAACCACTGACAGTTGTAAACAATATTTTAAAAGTATGAAAATTTTAACAGTGCCCTCATTGTACATATACCAGACATCTATGTTCATCAAAAATAATATGCATCAATTTGACCGAGTAGGTAGTCAGCGTCGAGCTGATCGGCTACAAACTGTTGGATCTAAAACTGCTTTATACAAGAACAGTATTTTCGTAATGGCTCCAAAATTATACAATAAATTGCCAAAGTGTATCAGAAGTGAGGAAAATGTCAGCCATTTTAAAAAAAAGTTGTTCCTGTTTCTAGTTGAAAAGACTTATTACTCGATTGATGACTTTTTAAATGACAAATTATGACTAAATTTAAATTTCTTTGACATTCTAATTAATTAATAATATAATTCAATTACTTTATTTTATGCGGCTCCTGACATTTTTCAATTGCTGCATTTCTTTTATCTTAAACTTTATTAATTATGATAGTAAAAATAACCTGCTTACTAATATTATACACACATCAAAAGTGTCTAGGGATCAAGCATTTTTATGCGGATTTCTTGAGATTGAGATGTGGCTTTGTAATAAATTTATGATTTTATAAATTTATATGGATCCTTTTTGGTGCATTTCATAATTTGAATCAGGAACTGTGAATCAAATTCGAGTAAAAGATGAAAATCAGCTGTCAATATTTTCCCTATAAAAACATACAACGCATTGAAGACATTATTAGTGCTACTGTTTCCCTACTACTGATTAAAACCAACGTTATTATGGAGCGGCGACGTCATTTAAGCAGGGAAGAAATGCTCAGAGCCGTGGGAATGATAGAAGCTGGTTCCCGGCAACGTACTGTGGCTTTAGCTCTGAATACAAGTCAGAGTGTTATCAGTCGACTTTGGACACGTTACCGAAGCACTGGTACCGTGGCTGAGCGCCATGGAGGACGGTATCGCTGCACCACACGGAGACAAGACCGATACATTCAAATCTTAACTCGAAGAGCTCCAACTATAACCGCCATGATGTTAGCCGTGAGGCTTCATCACTCTTCAGGGAACTTAATTAGCGACCAAACAGTCAGAAACCGCTTGCATGAAGTGAACCTTCATTCCCGAAGACCGCTACGGGTACCACCTATAGCAATGCACAATCGTAGGATTCGATATCAATGGGCTCTTGAACACAGAAATTGGGCAGAAGAACAATGGCGTTTCGTGTGCTTTTCTGATGAGTCTCGTTTTGGTATGAGACCGGATACAAGACGTATACGACACTGGAGAACCCCTGGACGCCAACAGCGATTAAAATCCTGCCAGGAAGTCCATCCTTATAGTGGTGGAACCATCATGGTATGGGCGGGTATTTGGATCGGCGGAAGAACTGAGTTGATTTGGATCAGAGGCAACCTCAACGCTCAAATTTATGCTGAGACGATTGTATCAGACGTCATCGTTCCTCTACAAGTGCAAATCGGTCCCTTATTTCAGTTAATGCATGATAATGCACGACCGCACACCGCAAGAGTTGTAAGACAGACTCTCGCCGCAGCTAACATCAATGTCCTGCCCTGGCCTGCTCAGTCGCCAGACTTGAACCCGATTGAGCATGCATGGGATATGCTACAGAGAAGAGCTCTGCCGAATATGGAGGGTATCCAGTCGCAAGAAGACCTTTTTTTGTTGTTGCAACGAACATGGGCGGCCATTCCACAGCGTGATTTGGATGAACTCATTTTGAGTATGCCAAACCGATGTTCTTGTGTTGTTAGTGTTCGCGGTAGAAACACGGATTATTAATTGTTTAAGTTACCCAATAAAATTTTAAAGAAAACTGTTATTTCAGTCTTTTTTTCGAACTTTAATGTTAGTGGTTCAAATGTCAAAAATCCCTTTATTAGGAAAATGGCAAATTTCTTTATTAATGCAAAGGTGACTTGGTTTATCGTTACTGTGACAAACGAAAACACTTTATTTGATGAATCCTTAAAGAAAATTTTAATTAATATCAATCAGGAGAAAAGTTATTGCAAAAATATATGTTGATCCCTAGACACTTTTGATGTGTGTATTTGTATGCCGATTATTGGCCGAACATACAGATCAGCTAAAATGTATAAATAACACCTTTTTGTACTTATGTTCACAAATAAAGATTGATTTGATTTGATTTGATTTGATTTGATTTTTTTACTGCAAATGTAAGTTTGTACGCACAATATTGAGAGAATTACTTATTATTTATTTTAAAAATATAATTAATATTATAATTTTAAAATAAATGGTTTTTAATGGTTTAATGGTTTCTTTAATGGTTTGGTGGCTTTTTATGGTTTTAATGGTTTGGTGGTTTTTTATGGTTTTAGTGTTTTTTAACGGTTTTAATGGTTTTATGGTTTTATTTGAGATCCCCACAGTAAGCCCTTTCGTTTGATATGTCACAAGGTACAATTTGCAAAACTTTTTTTTTATTTTCTTGTCCCCAAAAGTGACCCCTTATTCAAAATTCACTTATTTACGTTACACGTCCGTATTTGGGTCACAGAAATTCATGTGTACCAAATTTCAACTTAATCGGTCCATTAGATTCGCAGCAAATTGGATGTGACAGGCTGCCGGACAGACAGACACACGAGTGATTTTATATAAAAAAAAAAATACAACCGAATTGAGAACCGCCTCTTTTTTTTGAAGTTGGTTAAAAAGGGTTCCGTTTTTTTCCTTTTTAGGTACCAAACCTTAAAAAGTGACTTTTGAGCACGCGACCGATCGCTTGCTGGCGCGACGATCGCTTTTAAATATGACGCGACCTACGTCTGTAAGTAAATTCTCGACTCACCAATAACGACAGCGATTATAGTGACGATCAAGAAGTAGAAGTTGACGACTCTCCGGAACTGCTCAGTGAGGTTCTTGGGCAAGAACCAGAGGAGCGTGTATTTGGAGGTCTTGATCTTGTTGTGCTTCTTCTTATCGCCTTCGATGGGGGCCCCCACACTGACCTGCCGCGTCTCCGTTGTCGCTGATACTTTGTTGCCCTGTGCAGATGAAAACAAAATCTGTAAGAGCTTTTTATCCGACTACGGCAAAGCCAAAGAAGGGTTATGGTTTTAACAGGCTATTTAAGAATGTATGTATGTTCATCTGTTCCCTCATAACTCTTAGGTTATATTATGACACATCAGATCGTGTAATTAAGGCCAGGTTCCTCAAAATCGACCTATTTTTGATTCAACATTAAACAATCAAATATTCTTAGTTTTGATTTGGTAAAAATATATGTTGTACTTTAATAAACATTCTTGATTATTCTCCGGTTCAAAACACGATATTTAAATTTTCACTCGATCATAAAAAATCGCGAAAACAGAGATATTTGTGATCGTTTTTCAAGTCGTACTTGAAGTAGACCAAACTTTTACTCAAAAAAAACATGTCAAAAAATAGGCAATAACGTTTAGGAGAACATTCTCCGGTTACTTTTTCTCAAAACAGTTTTTTATTGTTTTAACAAATGATTATTTAAAACTAAGCGGCGCGCGCGCTTCGCTTCAGTAGCCCGCCAGGCGTTTCCGAGGCAGGACCTGTGTCGTTTTTGCTGGCTCGCTGCGTCCCTCCGCTAATCGATCGAAATATTTGTCATATTATTGTTATTTTCCGTGTTTGTTTATTAGTTTTAAAAATCAGTCTGTAAATATTGTTGTAGTTTATAATTAAACTGTAGATCTTATTTTAAGTTGTATTATAATTATATTATATAGTGGTAATTAAGTTTAAATTACGGGAAATAAAAACAGGAGAAAGAAAAAAATACCCAGAATTGAACTACGGAAGCTTAAAAAAAAATTAAGGTAAGTTTAATTATTATTTTTCTACCTATTTCTAGCTACCTAGTACCCATAAAAGTCGACGCGACACAGAAATATTGTAGTTCTATACCTACTTGCTTTCGTCATAGAACTAGCATTAGCAGGCACCATAAATTTACAGTATTATAGTAATATCAAAGTAAATGTAAACTAGTTGGTATGTTCGTTTTTAATATTCCTGTAAGACAACAAAGATCAGATCAAACTCAAACTCAAAGCATTTATTTCAAATAAACCAATTACAGGCACTTTTGAATTGTCAATGGGTCGGTCGGATCATATCAGAAGCCCAACTACATCAAAGATTTTTTCTAATAAAACTTTTTATCTTTGCAGTTCATCGATGCCAAGATCAAAAGGTGTATTTACAAAAAAATGCACAGGCGAACAGTAAGTACCTAACCTTCAACTCTTTGTTTAGTTAGAGAATGGGATTTAGAATGACGCCGACGCGACAGCAGTATTTGCTTCTCGCTCTGGTGCAATGAGTAGGTACTATTACGTGAGCGACAGACATGTATGTACGCACGGCTACAGATCAAGCTATACATGTCCAGTATAAGCTGATCTCGTATTCTGTAGGATTTCCATACAATGAGAGGTCAGTGTAAACTGGAAATGTATAGCTTGATGTGTAGCCGTGTGTGCTATCGAGGAAACTTACATCTGACTAATTTGAAAACCAAATCCCGTGCACAAGATGACCACATCTGTTAGCAAGCGTTACTATAGGTACCAATATTATATTATTATTATTAGGTATTTATTTATTAATTTTTAATAAAACTTAGAAATAGGGATAACCCTGATTATGCGGCTACAGTAATTATTTTTTAGGAAGTACCTCCCGTACCTCAATAGGAAAAAATGGAAATCACTCGCGTGTCTGTCTGTCCGTCTGTCACAGCCAATTCGCTCCGAATCTAATTGACCGATTATGTTAAAATTTGATACACATGAATTTCTGTGACCCAAACATGGACGTGTAACTTATACAACATGCCACTGCCATGGCGACATTCATTTTACACGCGTATACCGCGTTTTCTTTTTATAAAGATATTTTGATTTCATTAAACTTACAATTTTATAAAATAGCATCTTGGAGCAATCTGTAGCACGAACGAGAAAAAAAAGGCCACGCCACTCGAGTTTATATCTGGGAGTTTGCAAAAAATTCATTCATGAAGCTGCTCATAGCTGGGTTAGAACAATAGACAAACGGTGAACAAAAAAAAGGTGTTGGTCAAAAATCTTTTACCAGCTGACATAGAAAAATAGCTTCATGAATGAGTCCTTTGCATAGAGTGATCCTAATTTTGTTTATTATTTTATTATTTAGTTTGAAGTTTACAGTTGTACAGTTATTTTAGAAAAGAGTCGAAACCATTCCCCCCTCCCCACTTGTACCCTTATCTCCGTAACTACTGAGCCTAAAATGTTGTACTGGTGTTAGGGTTAAGATGAAGGGATTTTTAAGCAGTGATCTATCTTTCAGACACTCTGAAGCAACGGAAAGTACCAGTAGAGATGGAGCTGGAGAACGTAATACCGCTTTTATTTCACTGGATCCTGTTGACTTGCAAATATCTGGGTTTAATGAGTAAGTTTAGTGTATTATTAGCATTAATAATCATAATTTTTAGAAATGTTTTTAAGAAAAAAATATTGTTTTAGGATTTCAAGCCAAAGTAGCGAACAAGGATCACAAAATATACTTGTTTCACCTGAAGCTCCTGAACCTGTAATAACTTCTCAACTTGCCAGATCAGTTTTCAAATTCTCTAATAAATTGTAATATCTGGAATAAGTTTATTTGTAAGAATTTATTTACAGGGAAAAACGTATAAAACAGATGTGAACATAATCTAAAAACTAAATATAAATAAACTAAATGCTGGCCTCTATACTTTGCCGCAAGACTAAGCATTACCATACAACGTGGCAATGCTGCCAGCATTTTGGAAACGTTACCAACTGGTAGCGGTTTATTAGACTAGTGTAGGTTTAATTTTTGGTTAGTTTTAGTTGTAATATCTTGAATCAAATAAAGTAACTTTCTTCCTTTTATTGTTTCAGTGACAGTCATGATTCATATGATTTTACTGTTGAAATGGAAAACAACGAAGATGACTTTCAACCCGTTTCGGGGCGGAGAATTGTCGACATAAATTTTCGTTTCCAAGAACTGCAAGAAAAAGCGCGTCAGAGCCATCTATTTGATTGTAAAATTAGTAGCTTTCGCTTGATTAGCGAAAAAAGACTAGGGCTAAATTCAGTTTTTAAATTTCAATGCGGTATGTGTCAAGAAACCTATCTGATCCATTCGGAAGATACTGATAATACGGAACGAGTAAATTTAAACATAGCCGCAACTACTGGGATCGTAGCTTCTGGCATTGGATTTGCACAGTTTGAAGAACTTTGCTCTTCCATGGATGTTCCCATATTTTCTCCAAACTACTACAGCAAGTTACAAACTGAAGTTTATGAGAAACGGGAACAAACTGCATGTGCATCTATGGAGGCCGCTGCTAAAAAAGAAAGAGAGATGGCTATTGCAGAAGGCCGAATAAAAAACGGTTATCCTACAATTGATGTTTATGTAGATGGCTCGTGGTGTGCGAGGTCGTATGGTAGCAATTATAAAGCTTCTTCCGGTACTGCGGCAATAATCGGGAGGAGAACAAAAGAGGTCCTTTATATCGGAGTAAAAAATAAGTATTGTTTGGTGTGTGCCAGAGCAGAACGAAAAAATATTGCTCCTAAGGAACATGCTTGTTTCAAAAAAATTGAGGGTTCTTCGAGTTCAATGGATACTGAAATAATACTAGAAGGGTTCAAATCTTCTATTTCTATGTTCGGCCTCATTTATAATAGAATGATAGGGGATGGTGATGCGTCGACATACGCAAAAATACCCAACGCCAAACCTTATGAAACTCAAAATGTGACAGTTGAGAAAATTGAGTGCCGCAATCATATATTGCGTAATTTCTGTAAAAAAATACGTGGACTGACAACGGAAATCAAGTATTTGCTGCAATATCGAAAAACGCTTACCAACATAAGAATAATGACAATGAGGAAAGCTATTGTAAATTGCATAAAACATCACAAGGCTTCTGAGATCCCTAGAAATGTTGCAATATCGATTCTGCACAATGATATCGTAAATTCGATGCAACACGCTTACGGTGATCATAAAATGTGCCAGAGCTACTACTGTGAAAAAAAAAGATAATGACAAAAACGAACTCAAAAGATACAAAACTCAACATATTCATTTCGAATCAATGCAATTGTTTCAAGTGTAGCAGCTAAATCGAGAAGTTTAATTGAAGATGTGGACACCAATATTGTCGAATGCTTTAATAGCGTTATAGGTAAATTTATTGGGGGGAAAAGGATTAATTTAGCCCAAAAACGAAGCTACCAAGGTAGATGCTCAGCGGCAGTAGTCTCGTTTAACACGAAATCTGCTATTTCAGCCATCCAAAAAGCATTCACAGGCAAAGACCCCGGCGGTAAAATTGAAGAGATGGAAAAAAAGAGAGCACTTAAACGGAAGTATTTTGTAGAGCACCCAGTGAAGAAAAAAAGGGCATTGAAAGAGACAAAAAACATTACGATTATGGCCCTGCCAGTTCTGCACCAGACATATCACAAGAAGAACTAGAAAGGGCGCAAGAAGAATTCTTAAAAAACTTAGAATCGCTTACTGCAGACAAAAAGGCAATAGAACGAGCAACTATATTGCAAAGGGAAAGTAGTGAGTGGTTGGAGATAAGAAGAAAATTAATTACAGCATCAAACTTTGGCTCAATATGCAAACGAAAATCATCATCGAATACAGCTAATTTGGTAAAAAACATACTATATAAGAAAA
Organism: Cosmia pyralina; assembly: GCA_946251885.1. Lineage (NCBI taxonomy): Eukaryota > Metazoa > Arthropoda > Insecta > Lepidoptera > Noctuidae > Cosmia > Cosmia pyralina. The sequence goes on from OX276346.1 coordinate 25,483,408, forward strand.
ATTTGGCCCATGTGACTTCCATTGCTCATGGAATAGAGAATGAAAAACGTGCGCTGCTACAATTGCAGCGGCAGGAGAATGTTGAGATCTCGCCCTGCGGATTATTCATTGACCACATACACCCATTTATCGGGGCCCCTCCTGAGGTTTTGCTTGACGATGACATGATAGTGGAAATAAAGTGTCCTATCACAGCTTCCAAAAGAGGAATGCGAAAAGCAATTGAAGAAAATAAAATTCAAATATTAAAATACAACAAAAATACGAAGACCTGTTCCATAAATAAAAAGAGCAATTGGTACTACCAAATTCAGGGTCAACTACATGTCACAGGACGGCAGATATGTCTTCTTGGAATCTGGGCAGGTGAGAATGAGTCTTTGTTCACAGCACGTATAGAAAGAGATGAGAATTTCTGGCTAGCAAACATGGAGCCAAAGCTGGTACAGTTTTACCTCAAATGCTTACTGCCAGAAATCGTAAACAGTAGGAATGAACGTGGCATGCCAATAAGAAACCATGCACTGCAAGGCAAAAAAAATGAGCAGCCTGATAAGTGTGCATCACACTCTCTGCCTCAACCAGATTTCCAGCAACCAGATCCAAGCACGCACGTGATTAATATTTGTGATTTTTAATTATTTTTTGTATAGCAATTGATTTAATTGCCGTGAGTAAATGATTATACCTATTATTATATATTTTAGTATTTCTTATTTCTAATAAGGAATTGATTTTCCTGTGTATTAATGAATTTTATCCGAATTTATTTGTGCTGCCGCAATAGCGACATTAATTAAAGACACAAGTAGGGGGTCCAGTAATCATAATAATTGTTATAAGATAAAGTAATTAATAAATTGTAAAAAAAATAATTTCAAACAAACTAAACATTAAAATAATAACCAAAGTCAGGATCATTCTATGCAAAGGACTCATTCATGAAGCTATTGTTCTATGTCAGCTGGTAAAAGATCTTTGACCAACACCTTTTTTTTGTTCATCATTTGTCTATTTTTCTAACTCAGCTGTGAGTAGCTTCATGAATGAATTTTTTGCAAAACTCCCAGAAATAAACTCGAGTGGCCTGATTTTTTTTTTCTCGTTCGTTTTAATTTCGTGTCTGCGTTACAAGTTGCTTAAAGATGCTATTTTAGAAAATTGTAAATAAATAATAACGTTTAATTAAATTAAAACGCGGAACCGTATACGCATGTCAGATTAATGTCGTCATTGCAGCAGCACGTTATATACCTACATCATTTTCTGATTGTGAACCAAAACTACCAAAAGGTGAAACTCCCTTCGAAATCCCTTCAGCAGTTAAAATAACAATAGTATCTACTTTTTTTTTTAATTTTCACCTAATCTCTAATAGTTATTAAAATAAATTATGTTGCTTCTTTATAACGTTTTACATAAATTTCCCCGAAATATTAACCATTAATTCCGTAAAACAAAGTTAACTGTACCTTCTGTTACAATGACTGTGCTGTGACGCAACATTTTTGCAGAGCGGGGTCTGCGCGTTCGCGCGACTTGCCACGCGGGGTGGGAGGTAACGCTAAATGCCTACTGCGCTCGAATATCCTGGCCTTAAAGCAATAAGCTCTAATTATACTGTGCAAGTTTATTGTGGCATACCATAAAATTAAAATGCAATTAACTGGCACCGTCTAAACAACACGTACAATATTGTTGCACGATACGGGCAAGTTAGTTGCCGTTCAAAACTGGTATAGGTGTAAATAACACGTATGTACAATAAAATTGCACATACAATAAAATTGCATTCAATTCTGGCATGAAAATTTTCTATTATTCAAACATGAGCGGAAGAAACAATCCGTTTAATAAAATTGAATGAAATATTTGCGACCTTTATAATACGTCATTGGTACTACTTAATTGAATCAATTGTACAAGGACGTGCAACTCTGTGTTTAGACTAGGCAAAACTTACATGCAATAATCATTGCATGCAATTTTATTGCCTTGGTGTAAGTCACAAACTAATTTATTGAATGGCAAAACTTGCCTTCAATTATTGTATGCCATTTTATGGAATTCGCATGCGTGTTAACACTTGCATACATAATCAGCCTATAATGTTCCCACTGCTGGGACACAGGCCTTCTCTCGGTGAGTTTTGAATATGGGAGTTACTTTTGAGGGGCACATATGAAAGGGGGAGGGGGGCTATGAGGGTCTCAAATATTTTTTTTATAATTTTAAAATAAATTGTTTTAAAGTTATTTATGAAAATAGACGAAAATAAAGCATTAAGATACCTTATTTCCGAAACTACTAAGGCTAAAATTTTGAAAAAAATACAGAAAATAGTTCTTTACCTGTAGATTACAGGAAAACCTATAAAAAGTCTAGTCTTAAAATAACATGGTAAATCTCTCAATATTATGAGTACAAACTTACATTTACAGTTGGAATGTATGGGAGAACATGTTTTTCAACTACAAAGTTCTTTCTTGGGATAAATTCATCCCAACTACGGAACTCTTCATTGTGCGTGGTCCGACACGCACTTGACCGATTTTTTAATTTAAAAGTCGCAGTCGACGGAGCCCAGTGGAAAGAGCCCCGCTTCGCGACGGGAGACCCCGCCATCCCCTTCTAACCTAACCTGTCCGAGTCGGGGTGCCCTAAGTCCCGAGCTCGCTGCGCTCGCTCTTGCATCCGAATTCCGAAGTTATTGTAGAAATAATAAAAAGGAATAATAAAAGTAAAAACAAAATGCTTTTGAAGCTCATCTAATATAATTATTGCCAAAACATTTGATCGCTGCCAAGTCATTTTTTTAGCAGCAAATAATTAGTCGCCCCTTAAGTTATTAGTCGCCTGTAAAATTATTATCCATAAAAATCTATACTAGCTTCTATCAATACAAGGCATAAAAAATATCGTCCAGCTTTGGAGTAAAAAGTTCATAATTACACATTGCACAATGTAACTAGACTGATCAATACGAAAGTTTCAATGGTAGCTAGCATATCTATCATTTTTTTTTTAATTGTGATCAAATATGAAATGGTAAATGTCATTGACATAATATCATTAAAGTTCTTCAATTGAACGACTTAGGTCATATTTAAATAAAATTTTAATTATACGTTTTCAAAGAAAGTCATAAGGCTAGTGCTACCATAATTTGGGACGGGACAGTTTGTAATTATTACTTGATTTTTTTAGTCTAACTTTTTAAACTTTGTGTTATCATAACTATAACTGTTGTATTGGGTAACCCTGTAATGATAGTTGTATGTGTTTTAAATAAATAAATAAATAAATAAATAAAATTACCGCCTCCAAAATAAATCAATCACCGCGGTGCCGTGCTCGGAATAAAATTGTCATGTTGAGAGTAAAGGCCTGCAGATACACGTAAATAAGTAGGTACATCATAATCAGCCTATAATGCTCCCACAGCTGGGACTGGGACACAGGCTTCCTCTCTGTAAGAGGAAGTGAACCGTAATCCACTACGCTGGCCCAGTGCGGGTTGGAAGTTGGCACATATCTTCGAAGTTTTTGTTCTAGGACATGCCGGTTTCATCTCGATGTAATCCTTCACCGTTTTGAGAGCAGTGGTGATGAAATAATTTCATATATTATAGCGCCTGTCTGGGTTCGAACCTACGACCTACGAGATGTAACTCGTAAGTTGCTGCCGTTACCACTGGGCCACCACTGCTCCTAGTAACAGGTACTTAAGTACATACATTCAAAACTATTCTGCAGTCAGAAAGCATACCAAATGAGACATGTTCCTTTGCGAATTTTGGCGTCTTCTCCTGATCCAAAAACCCAAAAGTAATGTCCAGCTCAGTTGAAATTCAGTCCAACAACAAGAAATTTGAAAAGTTATTTTTTCCTTCTTACAAATCTTCTTACCCGGACGCGTGTTTTCGTAAGAATAAATATTATTTTTGCTTTTACTATTCTTATAGGAACTTATACAGCTATTACCTAGCGATGACAAACCTTACTTAAGTTGTCAAAGAAAAAAATACCGTCAGAATGTATTTAAATATGCATAATTCCATCAGCACCGTGGGACATTACGCGAAATGAAGCGTGAATCCAAGGTCCCTACATTTTTCTATGGTCACTAATCGATAAATATGAACTGTGGCTTTGATATTTTGAGTTCTGATGGCATTTTTTCAAGCACTTAATAACACGTCACATTAATCTTTTCCCAATGACAGTAGAATAAGCTGATTTTCAATCACTTTGCATAACCGATATGCAAAGTGCATTATGCTCGAGGGATGTGGGCGAATAAGAGTCAGACCTAGGTCTCAAACGAGGTCATAAGACACAGACACAGTCAGTCAGTCAGTCAGTTTAGACACTACCTTCGAAAAAATAAAGACATGGGGAGCTTAAAAAGGCACATTCGAAAGCTAAACTATCATAGCTTTAGCTTCGTGGCTGATAACTCCGCGTCCTCATTTTCGGTTTAAAGATATAGCAAATCGGTTGATCGGCAGTTCTGTAGCAGTTTGCCAAAGGATTAGCTGTGCTATTCAACGCGGTGAAGCTGCCAAGCTTAACACGTGTGTAGGTATACGTAATCGAGAAGATTGTTAAATGAAAAATTGTTAACAGACCAAACATTTTCGTATGATTTTACGCTGTGTTATCTACATTATCTTTTTAATCATATCATACGATATTTATACCATATCTACCTAATGTATTTTGCTAACAGATGTTTAATTTATTGTTATTGTCTCAAAAAGGCGGTACAGACATTTGAAGTAAAGCTAAACGCAAAGAGTTTATACAAAGGGACCACATCTTGAGAACAAAGGTAGGACGAATCAGCATGAAAATCCGATCCACACCTAACAGTGATTAGAACAGAAGTACTACAAACAACTACCGAACAAATAAATAACAACAAACTTTCAATCCTGTGAACCTGGTTTAAAACACCTAAACCAAGCACACTATTGGGACGAAAGTTTACAACCGTTTTCAAAGTATGGGGATAACCCAATCGAGTTAGATAAAGAATCCAATCGGTCAAAATTGAGTATCCCAAAGATATAGAGGAAAAGATCTTGATCAGTAGACATTAAACTGTTTACTAAGCGTAAGACTAATAAACGATTATCAATCTGCCTAGCCTTTTCCCAACTATGTAGGGGTCGGCTTCCAGTCTAACCGGATGCAGCTGAATACCAGTATTTTACATGGAGCGACTGCCTATCTGACCTCCACAACCCAGTAATTGGGTAATACGATACCCCTTGTCTGACTTTCAGGCTTCTGACGACCCGTAACGACTGTCAAAGATCCACGAATGACAGCCGGAACCCCGAGGCACGGAGTAGTCTCGGTATGTAAAGATGGTCATCCATCCACGGAACAACCCCGGCAAGCGTAGCTTAACCTGATGGATCGACCCGTGAGGCTGTTACTATTTTATAACATCAAAAATACCCAGAATCATTTTAAACGTTTCTCAAAAAATAGAACAACCAAGAAAATTGGAAAAAAAAATATTACCTTCATTTGTCCATTGGATTCCGATAGAAGAGTAACGAAAGAAACTTTTTAATGGAACCCATTAGGTGGGCGCACCATACCGGTGGCCCACAGTTGACGTGCCTTCGGACAGCCGGCCAATGTCAGGATCGGCCGCCACAGACGCACCGCTGCAGGTAATCGTGAGAAGACTAACATCTGACTGCAAATTAGCGCTTTCCTTGGCATTGGCTGATTACCAGGGTCGATACTTGCAATATGTTGTTGGTATAAGACTTTTATTTTTAACTATTATTCAGTTCAAACTTTTTTTACTTGCAGAGTAGGTAAAGGATCTTGCTTTACGGCTGGCTGGTGTAGCTACTAGAGGTCCTCCAATAAGCTCTGCCTACATTTGCTCGCAACAAACTAGCCAACCAGCGGCAGTTGCTTTTAGTTTGGTTTCAAACATTTCGTAGGATTTCTATGGACACGCGTTCGGTCTACTACAATGATATTAGCTCGATAAACTACAAATATATTTTGACATGACAAATAATTTGAAGAAATAAAAACCGATTGAGTATTTTGATCGAAAAAGATCCGGGAAAATACTAAATGAATGGCCACCCCAGCCACTTTTCTATTTCTTAAATTTACTGAAAGTAAGTGATTCTGAAGCTGTAATGGCACATGCTTCTAAACAAAATACATACCAATACAAAATACATATAGTTAGTACCTAACATTTGGAATACAAAGTGGGCAATATCTGATGATCATCAGCGCCATTAAAAAATACTTTCAATGCATGCTGTTATTTGTAAAGGGCTATATAAATATTTGACAACTTTGTCGGCAGCAGATCAATAGATAGGCATATAAAGGGCGTCACACACAGCGAAGATAAAATAAAATCGTTCGCTGTACAATTTAATGGAACACCACCCAGTACACCACACACAGTGAGTCCTAAGTTAATATTATAAGTGCGAACGTGAGTTTGTTTGTTTTTTACGCTTTCACGCTAAAACGGCTGAACAGATTTGGATGAAATTTGACACATAGGTAGACCATGACCTGGTTTAGGTCATAGGATACTTGTTATCCCAGTAGTACGTTCTCGTGAGATAATTTCCGACCTCCACGCGAGCGTAGCCACAGGCAAAAGCTAGATACTGGCCGATATACGAAAGTTAATATTCCCAAGACATTATAATATATTGAAATATACAGTAAGATAGTTGGCGATTTTGCAACAGTATGTTCTAATATTCGTGTAGAAAACAACGATTTTTGGGTAACCTTTAATAGTAAAGCGTTAGATATTTTATTTATTAGTAGGAGGTACTTAGTGAAATACAACTGTGAACTAATTAATCTGCCTAGCCTTTTCCAGTGTAACTGGATGCAGCTGAATACCAGTATTTTACATGCAGCGACTGCCTATCTGACCTCCACAACCCATTAACTGGGTAACACGATACCCCTCGGTAAGACTGATTAAGTCAGACTTTCGGGCTTCTGACGACCCGTAACGACTGTCAAAGATCCACGAATGACAGCCGGGACCAGTGGCTTAACGTGCTTTCAGAGGCACGGAGGAGTTTCGGTATGTAAAGATGGTAAGCGCCCCCCCAAGCGCCCCGGCAAGCGTAGCTTAACCTGATGGATCGACCCCGTGCGGCTGTTATTACTTAGCCACGAGCTCCTCTGAAATACAAAATATTACTACTTACCTACTTAAGACATCTACCTACTAACACGTCCTTGGGTTTCTAAAATAAGCGGAAAATCAATATTCGGAGAGATCTTCAGATGAGCTAGTCTAGGAATAGTAAGTTTTGTATGCGCTTCATTGCAAAAACTGATCAGCCTGTACACACAGCTACACATCAAGCTATACATTTCCAGTTTACACTGACCTCTCATTGTAAGGAAATGCTACACAATGCGAGATCAGCATAGACTGGAAATTTATAGCTTGATGTGTAGCCGTGTGTACAAGGAAAAAACGTGCGATTCGCTATGGTAGCCCGCGAAATTCAAATTTAATTACGTTTTTTGCAATTTGCAAGTCAGTGTCAGGTTGTATGTTGATTAAAATATGATACGCGGCCGTAGCTAATATGGCTTTACAGAATTATAATCATTAGAATCAGCAATACAACTCCATAAGTTAGAATTGACCTCAAATCTAGCGATTTCGTGAAATCTTGAGGTCCTTCCGGTATAATATCGCTCTCGCGATATGCTATTATCGTACCTTAGCTGTGTGTGGTCGGCTAAGATAATAAATATAATACATATTATGTTCGCTGTGTGTGACGCCCTTTACTTTATTGCAATTCACTGAGCTAGAATTTTATGCTAAGCTTTTATGTAAGCTGAAAGTGGAATTGTATTAAATTACTCATGAGAATCGAGAGCAAGAAAAGAAGACGCTTTACTTTGTAATAATTATTTCATCACCATTGCTCTCAAAATGGTGAAGGAAAACATCGTGAGGAAACCAGCATGTCCTAGAACCAAAATTTCGAAGACATGTGACATCTACCAATCCGCACTGGGCCCGCGTGGTGGATTACGGCACACTCCCTCTAACCGAGAGGAGGCCTGTGTTCCAGCAGTGGGAACATTATAGGCTGATTATGCTACTCATGACAAATGAAGAATAGGGTGGAGCTTAGGTAGTCGTAACGTTCAAGTGGTTAACATAAAATTGTACAAAGTCAGCTTTGCACAAATCACACTAATATTATAAAGGCGAAGGTTTGTGAGTGTGTATGTTTGTTACTTCTTCACGCTTAAACGGCTGGACCGATTTGAATGAAATTTGGTAAGTAGATAGCTTATTCCCTGGATTAACACATAGTCTACTTTTTATCACGGTCTACGCGGGTGAAGCCGCGGGGCGCAGCTAGTAATAATTTAAAGCATTTACGTACTGATTGCAAGCAATTCTCTAAGACACGTGTAAAGCTTGAAAACACTCTAAAATCGATATAGTGCACGCAAACTGAAATAAAATGTATAGCTTAAATAACATACCATCGCGGACATTTGTGGTGAACGACTTTTGAACCTTATTGCTAGCGTAATAAGGTCGAAAAGTGGTTCACCGCAAATGTCTGCGATGGTATCTACGCGAAATGATTCAATATTGTCATATTTCAATATCGCTGATATATATGATATAGGTATTACCTACATAAATTCCGCAATGCATTAGCGCTGTAGTTATGATTGCGTAAAGGGGAAAGATTCTGAGAATTAACACTTTATAGTTGATAAGTATAGTTTATGAAGGGGGAACCTGTCCATTATAGATTATAGGATTTAAAGGGACCACCTCATATCGGGCGGGACCAAATTCGGGACAGTCAGGACTCAAAAGCGGCGAACGACCGATGTTCTATGCAGGGTGGCTGCATGGTAGCAGCTGGATGACAGTACTTACATAGCCGAGGATAGAGTTGAAAGCGTGCGATTGAAGAGACCTATGTCACAATAAATATGGGCAGTAAGGAAAGTTCGAAACGGCACACTCTAACAGACGCGCGCACCGACGAGGCCCCAAGCGATAGTCGCGGTGCTCTCAGTATATTTACTGTGGCTTAGGGGTCTCGTCGATGCGCGCGTCTGTGTGTGTGCCGTTTCATACGTTTGTTCGTAGTTTCCCTACTGTACATATTTATACTGTGTCTATGACCTACAGTGCACTATTAGAGGCAGGTGATTGTTTTTCAGATAATATTTGCATTTTACTAACTTTACCTATAAAATAATGAACTATGTATAATTCATTAGCAATTACTCAAGAAATATAATAGAGGTTTTAATAAGGGGACTCCCAAGTTCCAACTGATTGATTTTTAACATCAACATCACTCATATCACAATGAGTTATGATTTTATGAATGAAACGTAGCACGTAGGTACCTACACTTAGTACACTGAAATACACGAAACAAGTGCTCGACAGTGCAAAGAGTACGGTTGAACCACGAATCGGTTGAATCTCAACTACATAAATTAATTTGGGCTATGAAGTCGAAGACCATAGAGGAGTCTCTAATGGCTTAGCTTTTCCTATGCGTAGGGAGTATTATGTGAGAAATTAATAATCTTGTGGTCATTTTCAGGTCTTTCTATTCAAGAAATTCCACTAAAAAGTAAAATTTAAGGTTTGTGACGTTGTATCCATGTTTGTTACTCAATCACGCATGCACGGCTCAACAGATTTGGATGAATAGATTGGATGATCAATGTTTGAAGTGAAAACTTCTTTAGGCGCGCTGAGCGTTATTTGGTAGGGGGAAATCTTACAAGGGTTCGCCTCACCGCGTCACCGCGACGCGACACCTCGAAACCGCGACATGCTACGCAGTTTTACGTCTTCTGTGTTTGGGGACTGCCGGCAAAAGTGAAAATCTAAACTGCCCATGACTGCCAATTTTTTTTTTTATTTGGGGCACATAAAGTAGATCCAATATTATGTAGGATGCTAGCAAAGCTCAGACCCTGGTAACACCTATATTTAAACATACTTTCCAACAGGACAGAGCATAGAAATATTATAAATAACTGACAGCTTAAAAAATGTGATGATTTATTTACTTGACGGTTTATCAATGACATTATAGTTCAGTGCAATTAGGTTTATATCTCGGAACCCAGCTATAATGAATGAATTTAGATGTTTCCGGATTTTTTGTATTTCTTATAATAAAAATTAAAAGTTTACCTTTTGAAACCTAATGTATATTTTTTTTAGAGCTTTCCCTTGACAATGAATCTACTTCTAGTACCTATACATAGTACTTGTACATTACTTTTACAGCTTTTATAATTATTTTTCCTCTCGAGAATAACTAAGTTTCTATATAAAACATACGAAGGGACAGCAAACGTCCTTGAAAAGTACCTACTCCCTTATCTATACCTGCAATTCCTATAGTAGGAATATAAAAGGGAGTAGGGAGTGATAGCGGGGATAGTCGAGGACACGAGTGGAGAACAAATGTTATTCTGCTCTGAATACAGTTTAGTATGATGGTGCCAGTGCGTAAGTGGAAGGCTATTTTGAATATTTTGTGCAGTGCTTGTTGAAATTCTCAATTTTATTTGCCAATAAAAACATATTCATCGTGTCGTTACAGCGATAATATTTATATACTTAGTAAAAAAAAAAAAATTGTACAGTCAGCAACAAAAGTCGTTTACACTTGCAGTGTTTTTAATCTTAATTATTAAGCGAAATATTTCATTCAAATCGGAACAGAAGTAATTAAAATTTTAAGAACATTAACTCTTACCAGTTAAACGAAAAAAAAACAGTTTATCGAATAATTTTGTGTTAGTTTACATGATGTTAAAAAGTAGCAGTGTTATTCGACTTCTGTTGCTGACCGTACCTACATTTTTTGTTTAATTTTTTTTTATTTTCGACTTTCTGTTTACCAATTTCTCTAATATTTCTTGTTACAGATAATTATTAAGTATGAGTAATCTCAGTACTAAGCATATTGATTCAGCAGATGTTGAAGAAAATTTTTGTTTTCTTTGCGAAAAACTTGGATTTCAGAGCAGTAATAATCTAGGTTCCATTGTTAAAACTAAAAGAGGATTTTAAAAAAATGCGGTAATTTTTAATAGGTACTTATTAAACTTTTTAGTTTATGGTAGGTAAGCACTTTTAGAAATCCAAAGAAAAAAACATTAAAATCTATTCATTATACCTGGGTTCCGTCATTTTTCATTTATAATGATGACTAATTGCACTGGACTAATAACAATAAACATGGTAATATAATTACTGCAATAATCGACATGTCCTCTAATCTGATAAGATACACATTTTTCGTATTTTTTTCTCGTTTTATTTAGCAGTGACACAGTTTCCAAACAAAATTTTAATGAGGACATTTTTTTTTAATATTTAGGGTACGTAAGCGGTAAGCACACGTGCCCTTCCATGCTCAGTTGTACCTACTTGTACAACTGTACAACCCTGCTGTACGTAATGTATCAATCAATAAATCCTTTTACCTAATTGGTCTACACTACCTATTAGTTCAGTGACATCCGCGTACATCACAATTAATAAAATCGCAAGTCAATATTTTTTACTTACATAGCAAAAGGACAAGACGTATGCCACGCACGAGAAAACGTACAAATACACTCGATGCGTAAAGTTGTAAATAGCTACACCACACTGCCTCATTTTAATCACACTAGCTTCACATTTTAGACACAAACATTCGCGTATGACCGTGTACGTGAAACACAAATATAACAATGGTTGTTATACGGCTAAGCTGATAGCGAAAACTATCTTATCGTGTTCAATACGATATCAATAAAAGTTTGACGACATGACACCGCATGACGTCATCGCGTCAGCCCTAGACCTTCCAAGTTTAATTTACTTTCTGTTGGTCAGCTGTCATCGAGAAGTTTCAAAATAAAAATCATGGCGCCAATAAACCGACACAGGTGGCATTTACATGAGACAGCATTGAGAACGAACTAGTTTGGTTCTACGTTAATATTCATTAGAAAAGGCATTTATATCTGCCAGCTGTGATTAGTATAATTAAACTCGCATGCCTCTTGACCTGTACATATTTAGTTTTTATGAACTCTCGTTTTCAAGTACGACAATAGTTTGTACTGCATTATTCGCTAATTTCAATGAAACAATAGAAGAGTCAAAGGGTCTATTGGTGCAAGTAAGGCTGCAAAAATTGAGGCCCTTACTTCCAAAGATCAGTCATATTTATTTTTCAGGCAAATTAAACTGCCAAGTACCGCCGCTTATTTTAGTTTTTTATCACTATGAGTCCAAACACACTAAGTATGCCGAAGGTGGGTACGCGACCGAAGTTCCGCGGCTGATTCAACAATTACGTAATTTCAGTCGTAATGTGTCGTCATTAATTCAAATAGCATTGCAGGCGTAAACATGCCGAACTTCGGTCGCGTACCTTCGGCATAGTGTGTTTAGACACTAAGGGCATAGTCTTTTATACATCATACAGTCATCCGACGAAGCCCGAGCTGCATACGAAGTTCGGCGAACTACGTAAGCAGCTCGGGCTCTCGTCGGTCGACTGTATGATGTATAGACTGTGCTAAGGGGGCAAGAATATGTATTTTAGGGGGGTAGGTTCGGGGGCTAGAGATCTAGGACCAAGAGTACTCCTTTAACTAACTCTACAGCTACAATAAATTATTTTAAATGGCTACGATTTAAATGGACAACTGTATATTGAGATTTTGGTTGAGACGCTACTATAGTGGTCAGCAATAATTACAAAACTGATTAGCAAATAATGTCATATTGGACAGCTCTATCATAGTTATTGTGACCAATTTCGATGTACCACTCAACGGCCACAGCCGCGGCACAGCTCACTTGTGTGCGTTACGCCAGCGGAATGTTGTCGCTTTTCAGGATTTCGGCTTGACAGAAATTAGTGCCTCATCTCGTGTAATTGTGCCCGAAATGTACCTATAATTTGTGCGTCCAGCCGATCCAAAGATATTCACGAAAAACAGATTCCGCTGTAGTAACGTTACTGCAGCGACATGTTTTTTACCAGTGGTCGTAGCTGAATACAGACTAGCTACTTAGATAGATATAATTTGTGCCTAATTGTGCCCAAAACATATAATTTGTGCGTCTTGAGGTTTCGGAGTTATTCAAGATGCCACTGGGGTAACGTTTAGCAAATTGCTGTAGGTACCTATCTCTTAAACGGCATGACATACAACTACGATTTTTTTTTACTACGGTGGGTCTTAATTTGTGCAATATTATTTTTCTATAATCGACACCATTGGCAAATTAGTTTTTTTTTTTTTCAAAAACCCTAAAATCGATCTTCGCGCTTCAATGAGAAACTCTAGAAACTTACCAATTATGGTGGTTTGTACCTTTTATCAACTCTATGCATCATGTGAAATTAGAGGTTTCTATTCCGACTCCTTAGAGAGATAATCCATTTTAATTAAAATCTGACTACGATATAATGTAACGCTCCAAAACATGAGTTATGTATTATTAAGTGACGGTAATTACGATTTTACTGATAATTAATACTTTTATTAAATTATTTATCCTTAAAGTTTCAGCTGACAAAACCTTCTAACTACTTAGATACACACACACACATATCTACACACACCCTCACACACACAAACACACCCCCTCATACACAAACACACCCCCACATACACAGACACATACACACGCACACATATAAATCTCGCACACACTCGTATAAATTGATCGCATTTTTTCCTTGTTTTGTTTCTTTATACATCTAATAGGTTGGGGAAAAAGTTTCTTCGCATTTTTTAAGAAAATTCAAATCATTTTTTAATATACATTATTTACATTTATCTAAAGTATGTTTTGTATTTTGTTCGATAACTTTTTGCCATCTTGTAGGTAGGGACATGATCCCATTGCTATAGAAATTTTGGGACTTCTGATCAAAATACCGCGACAAGTGGTTTTGGCATTCCTCTCGTGATGTTAACCTGACACTGCCTAAAGAATTCTGAAGAGACCGAAACAGGTGGAAATCTGAAGGTGCAAGGTCAGGACTATACGGCGGATGCATTAACACCTCCCAGCCAAACTCTCTTAATTTTTGCTGAGTGGTTAAAGATGTGTGAGGTCTAGCGTTATCATGATGAAAAACCACACCCCTTCTGTTGATTAATTCCGGCCGCTTTCTCTCAACTTCTTGCTTTAATCTCATCAGTTGTTCGCAGTAGAGTTCAGAATCAATGGTCCTGCCTGGTGATAACAGCTCATAATGAATAATGCCCTTTCAATCCCACCACACATACTGCATCACCTTGTTGCGAGTTAACCCGGGTTTCGCCACAGTCTGTGAAGCCTGACCGGCCTTTGACCACGACCTTTTTCGCACGTTCTTGTCGTACGTGATCCACTTTTCATCACCAGTTAGTAGCTTCTTCAAAAATGGTTCGGTTTCATTACGTCGTAATAAAGAATCACAAATGAGTACACGGTTCATTAGGTTTCTTTCAGTGAGCTCATGAGGTACCCAAATATCGAGCTTTTTGTGTACCCAGTTTTTTTCAAATGCGCCAAAACTGTTTTGTGGTCAATTCCCAGTTCTTCAGCTACGTTGTAACTACTGATATGCCGATCTTGCTCCACTTTTTCAAAAATGGCATCCATTTTACCCGTAATAGGGCGACCAGAGCGTCGTGCATCTTTGGCATCAAAATTTCCGGATTGAAAACGCTTAAAACAAAGGAGAATGGGCATTTTGGGCGGTCGGCGGCCAGTTTTCAAATTAGTGTCAAATGAAAGTACTGTTAGTTAGGAATAACTTTTACTATGGGCGTTACGTTGTGTTTCATTTAGAAAAAGAGATATTTAAATATCAGTACAATGTTATTGTATAGAGCATTTTTGCATAATTATTATATTATAAGTGTGTGTAATGCTTTAATATTACTTCAAAACGTGTCGTGACACGTGTTATTTTCACTTATTATCATCAACACAACAAAACCCACCGGTTTGACTCAACTACCTGCTCACGCGGAGGACCAATCAGCTTCGAGCAAGAACAAAGCAACCCTGTTAACGCGGAAGACTAATTAGCTTCTTGCAAGAACAAAGCAACCCTGTTAAAGCGGAGGACCAATCAGCTTCGAGCAAGAACAAAGCAACTGGCAAGCGGTGCGCGCGCGCTTCTTCCGCGCAGTCCTTCGGTTACGCTTGTGTCGTTGTGTACTGTGCGATTGTTCATCGATTTACCTTGTGCTTCTATAAACCTTTCGACCTCTGCTTGCATACTGGACTTTGTTTACTCCTATCCTAAATTGATCACTTGGCATACGTTTTTGGACTCGATTCTACTTACAAACCGGGTTTAGTTGAATATGGCGGAAAATCGACCAGTGTGTGTTTTGTGCAATCGGTCAGTGGTTAACAGAAGATCATTCGAGATAACCCATGCATTTTTTGAGGAAAATGCCGCAAATGCTCAATATATTATTGAAGCTATTGCCCCACATCAAGTAAGTTTTTTTAATGTTAATAATAATAGTCTTGGACGAACATAACAGTAAATAACATATTACTACAGTTGTCACAGCGAAACATGACCTTTGAGTTCTAGTGAGTAGAGTCGTCCTGTAATAAATGTCAGTAACAATAGGAATGTGCTAACGACTTGCGAAACATCGACAGTTTGCTACCTGCTGACTTGCATGAGTCATTTCTTTTGTTTTATTTTACCTGTAAAACACTTCAGACGATTTTTTTATTAATGTTACACATCACTAGGTATGTAGTTTACTTATAAGTTAATATGATTTTTCCAGATTGAATATAACGGTCTGGAATACGTTTGTCGACCATGCTGGCAACGAGCTCAACGTGCTGTCCAGCCTAATCCAAACCCGGCCTCGCACGAATGTGTACTACAGATTGATGAGTATTCTAGAGTGCCTAACAATGCAGCGGTCTGTATGTTTGAGAGATGTAGAAATACTACACGTCATCGGATTCCTCAAAATATACGGATATCACTTCTTATGGATGCCAACTTATATATACCAAAAGAAACAAGAGTATGTGAAACACATCTAAGGTCCAATGACTGGGACGAGATCATTGATAGTCCAATTCTAAGACATGATTTTAATAGTACTCATTTCTTACACATGATGGGTCTTATGAAAGAAGCTGTGTCAAGAAGCTCTGTTCTAGATTTTGAAAATATTGAAAATATGGACACCAATGAAGTACATATGCGCTTGGGTCTTAGTCGAGAACAATTCTACGATATTTTGGAACAAACGCCTTCCTTGTCTAGTTCACATTCCAAAACTGCTCTAGCCATTTATTTGATGAAGTTGCGGACTGGTGAATGCAACGAAAGACTTGCCACGCTCTTTCAAATGAGTAGGAGAACTCTTGAAAGACATTTGAAAACCGCAAGAGATTGTTTATTTGCCGAGTTTGTGCCTAGGCACCTGGGTTTCAATCACGTCGACAGAAGAATGCTCGTTGAACGCAATCTCTACGTACCGAATGCTTTGTTTGGAAACCCTGATTCAACATTAGACGACAGACATGCAATAGCGATAATGGACGGAACATACATCTACATTCAGAAGAGTTCCAATTATTCTTTCCAAAGAAATACGTATAGTTTACACAAGTTTTCCAACCTTTTAAAACCATTCATTATAGTAAGCTGCGATGGTTATATTTTAGATGTTTGTGGACCCTACGCAGCTACTGATTCAGACGCAACTATATTACAAAGAATGTTATATGACGAGGAAGGTACATTTCATTGGTTCTTTCGTCGTAACGATATATTTATACTAGATCGTGGGTTTAGAGACGCCCTTCCTGATTTGTCACAATTTCATTACTCTGCTTATATGCCTGAAAGTAAAGACCGCGGTGCAGATCAGCTCACAACCGAACAAGCGAATAGGTCTAGATTGGTCACCATTTGCCGCTGGGTGGTAGAAGTAATAAATGGTCGATTCAAGCGTGACTTCAAATTGTTTCGCCAAGACTATTTTAATCGGGCTTTAAACCATATGTTTGAAGACTTTAAAATAGCAGCTGCACTAATTAACGCTTTTCAGGAGCCCATACATGATAGCGTACATGCAGCCACATTTGTGGATATTATAAACGACCGCTTGAATCGACCAAATCACCTGGCGGACTATGTTGTTCGTAATAATATAAACAGACAAAGAGCAACGTTCCAAAGCATCACCGGTGATCAGCCTGTTTTTGACGATTTCCCAAATCTTACAGAGGATGATCTTATTCTGTTTGCTCTCGGTACGTACCAAGTCAAGTTAGCCCGCAGTTATTATGCTGAGCACCTAGTACAGGGCTTGTATAATATTGAAGTGTACCGAGAGCAGCAAATAAGGGGTCTTAGCGATTACATTGCAGAGCAAGACGTTTGGTTATTACGTGTCAGAATACAGTCTAGACATGTAAGGTCTAGGATTTATTATTCATATATTGTTATTGACCGACAAATGAACGGCCGGGAAGCTATCGCTCATTACTATTGTTCATGTCTGAGTGGAAGGCGCACGATAGGATGCTGCGCACATGTTATGTGTGTGGTGTGGTATTTAGGCTGGGCAAGAAATCAAACCGAGGATATCCGGTTACCAGCAGCGGAATTAAGTGCGATTATAGAGCATGATGAGTAGGCACTATTATTATAGCTATGGAATATCAGATTAATCGGTGGTTTAGTATTGTAAAACTAACTAACTTATAGTAATTACATCGTATGTAACATGTAATACGTAGTATGGTAATTGTTCATACTAACAATGTAATATATAGATAATTATATATTAAATATCTTTGAGCCTATCTAGAATAGTTTTGTTTTCAGAAATCACTTTCCTTTTCTATTTTTGCATTGTACATAAGCCTAAGCATAAGCATAAGCTATACAAAGTGTAACGTTAAATGCGCAAAACCTCTTAAGGGGTCATTGTACTCATCATTATGAACAACTTTTACTATGGTACCAATCTTGAAATCGCAAAAAAAATCAGCTGTTTAGTACATTTTGACGAGTTACTCGAACATAAATGTAGGAAACAACTGATTTTTTTTTCGCGATTTCAGCTTTGGTCCCATAGTAAAAGTTGTTCATAATGATGAGTACAATGACCCCTTAAGAGGTTTTGCGCATTTAACGTTACACGTTGTATAAAGTGTTCGGAAATAAAAATGTATTTTAGCCGGTTTAGAAGTACACCACAGTGATAAAACTTCTACACGGTAATTTTAGGACTAAACCACATCAATAAACAACAAAATCATCCTTGGCCGCGGACCGCCCACGCTCCATACAAAATTGCCCATTCTCCTTTCTTTGAGAAGTAAGTACAAAACCTTTGATGCCGCATTATCAATGTGCCGATGGTTAAAACATAACTATGCATGCACTCAGTTTGATTTTAATAGATATTTTTTTATTCGCTATGTTTATGGTATTAGTCGTAATGCGCATAGGTCCAGTTTTTCATATTCTTTGATACAGTTTTTTGCGTCTCATAGAATTCCTAAGCGTACCTACCTATACACCGAACTGTTACACCCAACTACTCA
Organism: Cosmia pyralina; assembly: GCA_946251885.1. NCBI lineage: Eukaryota > Metazoa > Arthropoda > Insecta > Lepidoptera > Noctuidae > Cosmia > Cosmia pyralina. The sequence continues at coordinate 25,502,075 of OX276346.1, forward strand.
GTGAAATAGCGCTAAGTCCTAGCTGCAAGACGCAAGAGTCTTGCAGGCTATGTCTTGTTCTTGCTCAAGTCTTGCACGGTCAGTCTTGGTCTTGGTCTTGCTAAAAATACGCGGTCTTGTTCTTGGTCTTGGTCTTGCAAAAACGCAAGAACAAGACCAAGACTGCAAGACCAAGACTGAATTTGGGCAACACTAGATAAGGGTTTGCACAATTTGATACACTGGAGAAAGATGCCGCCGCCGTCCCAAATAATAATATTGCTTCCAAATCTTCCAATAGTTCCTAATGACTTGGAGCTATGAAATTACGGCTACGTTGCAATTAAAAACAACGACAGGTGGTAAAAGTGCTATCATATTCATATATAATAATATATGTGACGTCATCAGGCCATACGAAACACGTCGGTACCTATGGAGTTATTAATATTTTTAAAATCTACTAGAAAACTATCGAAACATTGTTTGAAATAAACTCGTCAATAAGGTCCCTCCCTACTCTCTGATAACTCTCTACGTCACATATCACGCATCTCACGAAAAGTAAAAAAATACTTACTTATTTAAACCATTTGTACGCACTTGTACCCATCAAAATACAATTATGATACTACCAATTTAAGACGGTTGGCACAATTTACTGTGCGGCCGCTTTTATGTAGTCATTCGAATTTGTTCGGTTAATCGTGTGATTTCTTTTCCTTTTGTTTTTTTCTTATCTAAGTAGTTAGAAGGTTTTTCAGCTGAAACTTTAAGGATAAATAATTTAATAAATGTACTAATTATTAGTAAAATCATAATTACCGTCACTTAATATTAACTCATGTACCTATTGGAGCGTTACATTATATCGTAGTCAGATTTTAATTAAAATGCATTATCTCTCTAAGGAGTTGGAATAGAAACCTCTAATTTCACATGATGCATAGAGTTAGTAAAAGGTACAAACCACCATAATTGGTAAGTTTCTAGAGCTTCTCTTTGAAGCGCGAGGATCGAGTTTAGGGTTTTTGAAAAAAAAATTTGAAAAAAAATATCTAATTTTCCAATGGTGTCGATTATAGAAAAAATAAAATTGCACAAATTAAGACCCACTGTAGTAAAAAAAATCGTCATGCCGTTTAAGAGATATAGCAATTTGCTAAACGTTACCCCAGCGGCATCTTGAATAACTCCGAAACCTCAAGACGCACAAATACAAACGTTTTACCTAAAATAAAACGTAAATTAAATTACTTACCTAAATTTGAAGCCTAATAATACATAATAATACATGAGAGAGAGGCCATCGTTCTGTCCCTTTTTCCCATCCGTTCTCCCTCCTTGTCGCGTACTATCGCCTTCTCTGTCTCTCCTCCCACCACCACTAGCAGTTGCAAACGTCGGTTTGCTTTTGGATTTGCCTCATTGAAGTCGTTGTAAAACCAGGCAGAATTTAAGTTATTAGGCTTCAAATTTAGGTAAGTAATTTAATTTACGTTTTATTTTAGGTAAAACGTTTGTATTAAATAACTTGACCGTAAATTTGAAGCCTAATAATACATGAGAGACGTGTTTGATATCGCCTGGTGGTGGTGGAGACGTCAATGTGACTATTAGATTGAAGATTTAGATCACACAACAATGAAAAGGAATGGTCCCTTATGCAACAGATTGGTATTATGCTATGGGTGAAACAAATATACACAGCATAGCATACTTAATGGTATGTCGTTTGTTACAGAGGTTGTTATTAAGTTTACTAAATAAATTAGTTTTATTTTCAGAATAAAGAACATAAAGTAACCTTTTTATCATACGTAAGTAATAAAAGGCCGGAAATCAAGCGACTCGCTCAATTTAATACGTGTGCATAGGTACACAAGCAAATCATAAAAACATTTTGAATAATTATTATTAATCACACTGCATTAAACAAATTAGAAACAGAGTTTTGAACTTCTGTTTTCTTTACTTCTTTACAGTAAAATCGCCTGAATGTATTTTCTGATCTCCAATTGCCTCTGGAGAGAATGCTATCAACTGAGCAGTTCTCGTACCAACATTTTGAAGCTACAGCAGACCTAAAACTTCCAGCTGGGGCTTCAATCCCAGCGTCCATTAATACTTTCTTAACCCAGTTAGCTATAAAACAACGTGAAGCAGGTCGAGCTTTACCATACGCAGTAACAAATAAATTATCACTTTTAGCTTCACTTCTCCTGTTCTCTCCCACTGAAATCAACTTTAAAATCCAATGGACTGGATCTAAGCATTTATTGTCTTTATTGATCATTAACTTCCAACCTGATTGACGATAAGTTTCGGAATCAGTTTTTGAGCCAAACATTGGCCAAAAGATAACATAATCATTAGTAATTTCGCAATTATTAGAATTTATGCTCAAAAGGGTGAGGTCATGGACCCTACGGCCAGAACACAGTAATAAGAGGCATGCTGTGTGTTTCGATACCTCATAAACTTTATCTATATCAGGATTCTGTTGACATAGTAAAGATGCAACTTGGTTAACATCCCAAACTGGGTTCTTTGAGGGTTTTGGAACAGCTAGCGATATAGACTTTAATATTCGCTTGACCAAAGGATGCCCACTTAGTCGTTCTGATGAATTTGGACAACATAAAGTTGAAACTACGGCTTTATGGACAAGTATAGTGTTGTAAGAGAACCCATCATTTAGGTAAAGATCAGATAAAAATCTAGCAAGCGCCGAACCAGTTGGCTCGCTTGCAGAAATATGATTAAGCTTTGCCCATTTTATCCAACGACCCCAGGCTGGGTTATACGTTCTTAGAGAAGACGATCGCCAACTTTTCATGAGAAGATGCTTTTGCTCGGTTGTCCAGTCACTCAGTTTTTCGTTCCACCCCCACACTTCCAAACCTCCAACGTCATTTCGTTGGCCTTGTGAGGGGGTCTGTTGGTTGAGGTGTCTACTAGCACCTTGCACAGGTTCCTGATCGTCCAAGGGCGGTCTATTGCTCGATTCTTCAGGTCCGGTCTCCAAAAGATTTGGTCCCATTTCGGGGCCACTATCAGAAATATTCCTCGACATTTGTTCAGATGGATCAGCACTTTGGGTATTAAGAATGGTGGCGGAAAAATCCACGCCAATGGGTAGTTCCAGATCTGGCCGAAAGCATCTTGAAACTCGGCTTGCTGATCCCGTTGATCCAGAGTGCAGTACCTGGAAACTACATGGGCTCGCCGAGACGCGAACAAGTCTATCACCGGGGCTCCCCATTGGGTAAATATTAGGCTTGTTACTTGAGGGAGTAAGTGCCACTCTGGTAGTCTCTGCAGTCGAGATAGTCTGTCCGCTTCTACGTTGTATACGCCCGGAATGTGGTAAATGGTGAAGTGAATCTGGTAAGAATCTACGAGCTGCAAAATCTGGTAGGTCAGGTCTACAAGCGCTAGAGATTTTGTACCGCCTTCGTTCCTCAGATACGATACCGCGGTTCTGTTGTCGCACTGAACGTGTAGACTGGCTTCGTACAGGCTCTGACCACAATGCTGAATCGTTTTTAGGATCGCAAGCATCTCCTTTTGGTTGGAGTGAAGAAGTTTTTCTTCTACTTTCCAAGTGCCGGACACATAGGTGTTGTTTATGTAAGCACCCCAGGCGTTGTCTGATGCATCGGTGACAATGTAGTGAGTTGGATGTGAGACATGGATAGGAGACGTAGTCTCGAGATGATTTTGCCACCATTGTAAGTCCTTCTGGGCTGCCTCGGGCAGTGAATTCTTTGTAGTAGGTTTTAGGTTTAACATGCTGATGCATAGCCTTTGAAGTTGTCGAAAATTTATCCTTCCCCGAGGTACAACAAAGCTTGAAAAGTTCATCATACCTATGATGCTTTGTAATTCTTTTAGGCATGCTTTTTGCTTGTTGATCAAGTGAGTGATCATGGTTTTCATTTTCAGGCACTTTTTTATTGGAAGTGATTTTATGTTCTTCCACGGGTCCCATAATATGCCCAGATACTCTATTGTTTGCCTTGGTTGTAGGATAGACTTTTCGTAATTTATCATCCATCCTAAATATTTTAGGATGTCCACTGTGATTTTGACGTGACTCACCAGTGTATCGTCATTTTGATTGACTAGCAGGTAGTCGTCTAAATAAATTACGACACGTATACCGCGGTCTCGAAGAGTCTGGGCAATCCAATTGCTCAAAGAGGCAAATGTTTTCGGTGCTGAACTGAGCCCGAAGGGAAGGCAGTTCATTTGAAGTAATTGGCCTTGGTAAACTAGCCGTAAGAATCTCCTGTGAGCCTCTAACTGGCAGATGAAAATATGCTTGTGATAGGTCTATTTTCACCATCCAATCGTTTGGTTGAAGGAAGTCTGGGATTCTGAAAATATTGATCAGCCGGAAGGTGGAGGCGTCGACGTATCGGTTCAAGGCTTTGAGATTGAAAATCGGTCTGAAATTCCCGTCGCCTTTGGGAACCAGAAACATTGGCGAAATGAAACTTTGAGTCAGTGGCATGACTGCAAGCACCTCTTCTGAAATCATTTTGTGAATAATCTGGTCCATTTCTGGGGAATGAGGCGTCGACTGGACTGAATTTTGTAGATTGGGCATATGAAGTGGAGGCTTTTGTACAAACGGAATTCGGTAGCCGGATATTATTTTTAATATGTAATCTGGTGCGCCCATTTTCTTCCACCGGTTGTGAAAGAGCCTTAGCTGACCGGCGCGAAACGAACTCGTTGAGTCAGAATCTGCGTGAATTTCCTCTCCTATCCCGGTGGGATGAGGGAGAGGCTTTGCGTCTGGCATTTGAATCATCATTGGATCTGCGGTAATTTGGTTGCTTACCGCCCCGGCCTCGAAAGGGCTTGCCGCTGTTATAGAAAGGTGTATTATTTGCTCTTGAAGAGGTGTGCCCCATATGTTTATAGGTCACCTTCCTCTGACTCGGAAGTGATAACTTTCGCTGAGTCGTGGATGTGCTTGGATCGGTCTGCGGTGCAGAAGCGCGATCCTTGTCACGAGGCCAAAATACTTTATTCACGCCTCCCGCTTTTTCTAACGTAGAAGTAAGTTGCTCAGCTCCGAAAAGATTGTGACAAGACGGTGGAATTTTTCTCATTATGCTCTTGTGCAGGGGATCCCTGACACCAGCAAAGATTGTTTCCCTTCGCTGCTGAATACATTCAGCGCGGTGTCCGCAAATCATTTGTAAAGTATCGCTAGAAATTCTAGCATACTCACCATTTACAAAAATATCCGTAATTTTTTCACTAATCGTGTCAGCGTTTTTAGATTATCTGTTTGCCTAGTCCAGCTTAAAAATGAACAAAGCTCCGTTTGCAGCTGTTCTTTTTGTTTAATAAGTGCGAAAGACAATGACCCAAAAGCTTTTTCCATATTAATTAAAGAGCGCGAGGCGTCATAACGTTTCAATTCATCATTCGCATCGAGTTCCGTGAAACCGGGGGTATGTCTATAATTTTTTTGTACTTCGGAATATCTCACATTCGTCCAATCGGGATCGTCGAAACGTTGAATATTTTTTAACGTTTCTAAATACGCACTGGGTGTCTTTAAGATATCAGGATCTTTTATTTTAGTCCCTATTGACAATGAAAATTCTGGGCCTAATTCAGAATTATCCGGTTCATCTAGAGATACATCATCGCAATACAGCTGGCGGCTCACATTATCATCTAAACAATCTTCACGATCATGTTCATATAATGACCCGCAATCAAGTTCACTAGCACGATACATAAAATTTTTCTTAAGATCGGCTACCTCTTCTACTAACTTTTCTAATTTACGGTCTCTTTGACTACGCTTGGTTCTTTTACGCGAACGACGAGAACGCTTATGGTTTGGTGAACCATCAGAGCTACTAGAACTTGAACTAGAACTTGATGATGTTGTTGAGTTACTTAATTCACGAACACGGCGTTTTCTTTTCAGAGATTGCACGTTAATATCTTTACCTAAATCTTGAGTGCTCATATTTTGATCACTCATTATTAATTCGTACGCTGAAATACAATTTTAACTGTATTCAAAAAAAAAGTAACAAAAAGGAGGGTACATAAATAATATTCAATATTACTAAAAACGAACGGTAACACCGTTGAGAGTACACACAGAAAATAGAAGTACGTATGTTGTACAAAGCAGGTATTCGGTTTTTAAAATGATCTTGATGATTTCAAAAATTCAAAAATTATTATAGTTAAAAAATTTTCTTTACCTTAGTGTTGAAAATGTGCACTACAGTGTTATTAACTCTTGCTCACTTTAGCACTATAAGATAGGTAAATGTTTTACCTTGCTTTATCAGGTGTTGTCAGGACAGGAACAACGACGTCAATGAGGCAAATCCAAAAGCAAACCGACGTTTGCAACTGCTAGTGGTGGTGGGAGGAGAGACAGAGAAGGCGATAGTACGCGACAAGGAGGGAGAACGGATGGGAAAAAGGGACAGAACGATGGCCTCTCTCTCATGTATTATTATGTATTATTAGGCTTCAAATTTACGGTCAAGTTATTTAATTATATGTTTTGGGCACAATTAGGCACAAATTATATCTATCTAAGTAGCTAGTCTGTATTCAGCTACGACCACTGGTAAAACAACATGCCGCTGCAGTAACGTTACTACAGCGGAATCTGTTTTTCGTGAATATCTTTGGATCGGCTGGACGCACAAATTATAGGTACATTTCGGGCACAATTACACGAGATGAGGCACTAATTTCTGTCAAGCCGAAATCCTGAAAAGCGACAACATTCCGCTGGCGTAACGCACACGCTCACTTCGCTCGCGCGGCTCGCGCGTGGTAATAGCTGATTTTTCTACATACCTTTCCATAAAACAGCTATGTTATAAGAGCAAAGCGCGGCCGGTGTAGCGCCTACGCAGCCTTCGTCTGATGTAGTCACGATCGCAGATTCACCACCTGCTGCCACATATTGCATGTCCTAAGGATATTTGATTAGAAAGTTAAAATTTTAATAAATGTGATTAGTATGAGTGCAACCACATTGTTTGCTCTTACATTTTTAAATAATCTTTTATTTAAGGCCAGGTTATTCGGGCCTTTAGGCCTTTGAAACGCTACCTCCGCCTTTCCCAAATGCAGCGCGACGTGTTTATTTACGACGCGCCGCGCCGCCGACGATTTCGCGGAAAATCCATGCCACAGTGTAAAATATTTGCAGTTGATCAACTTAATTAGTTTTTCTTAGGTCGGTTTTTTCCCATAATTTTACATTTTATGCTGTCTACGGTGGAGTGAACTAAGATTATTACATAAAATGTCGTAAATTTGTTTTAACATTATCAGATAACGATACCTACCCAATTTGATACCGATAGGTATAATTATTATCGGCCCATGATATTGGTAAATATCGATGACGCGACAAACAACCACACTACCTATAGTATAGACGTCTCGAAGTCGGCAGTGCGATAAAGTTTGCTCAAGTGAAAGAATGCCCGCTATTCTTACCCCGCACTGTCTTCGCCGGTAGATATCGTGCCGATATCGGTGTCGGTGTGTGTGGAAATCGGTTATTATGGTATGGGCATGTTATGCGGAGAAATGAAGAAAATGTCGTCTGGAATGTTTTGATTATGAACCTGGATGGCTATACGAGTAAGGGAAGAGCAAAGAAACGTTGGATGATTTGTGTGAAAGGTAATATGGCTAGAAAGGGAGTGACTACCGAGATGACGACTAATAGAGATGTATGGAAGATAAAAAAAAGTTGTATCGTCCCCAAAAAAATTGGGAATGATGATCTGTGTCGGTCGTTGTCTACGACGATATAGGTGACAATAAAACATAATGTAAAAGCGAATTATTCCATTACTTCATTGGGCTGAGCAGGAAACGATTAAAGCAGATAGTTACAGATGTATTCTTTAAATTATTATCATCGCGCTCAATCTTTATGGAGTTAAGGCTTAGCGGATGGAAGGATGTCAATCATGACATAATAATAACATAAGAACGGCTACTTTAGTCAACTTTCATAGTAAATAGCTTAGCGGTTCGACGACTGCTTTGCAAACCCGTGGTTAAAAGTTTGATTCTCAACTGTTGATATTTTTTGCGATTATTTTTTTACATTTTGTTTTACTGTTATTTGATAGTTCGTTGAACGTACACAGAAAAACATGAAGTTAGGCCTCTTCTGTCATCTATGGCTAGAATAAAAATAAAATCTATGGTTAGCTGACAGTTAATGAGAAATCTCGGATCTCGTGTGCACAGTCTACTGTTATGTTTTTTAGCGTTAACCTGGTTCATCAGGAATAAATGTAAAAATCACTTAGCGTATGCAGTGTTGTGCCATTAGGTGTTATATGCAGGAACGGCACAAACAGGCGTTTATTTATTCCAGGAAACAAAATCCCGTGTTTATCGGTGTCGGATCTTAATCGTAGTGCGGAAGCGTTGTAACAGCCATGAATGAAAAGGAGATTAGGTGAAAATTAAAAAAAAAAACAATTTTATGTGGATAATATAATAAATTATTTTGCTCTATAAATTTATTTATAACGTTTTACTTAAATTTCCCTACAAACTAAACCCCCGAAATATTAACATGAATTCTGTAAAACAAAGTTACAAAGACTGTGACGCAACATTTTTGCACAGCGGGGTCAGCAAGTTCATTTGAACTGAGGTAACGCTAAATGCTACTGCGCTCGAATATCCCGGCCTTATTTTGTTCGTTCGTTATTCGCCTTATTCAGTTCGTTACAAAAGGAACTTTTGTGAAAAATTTCTTGCTTCTAGACCCAGCGGTTTAGGCTGCGCATTGTCTGTCAGTGAATATAATAATTATATCAAGTAGACAAGCCGTGTGCCGATCGTATTTTCCTTCGACATAAATGTTGAATTTTCATACAAACTCTCATCCCCTATTTAACCCCTTTAGTGGCTGAATTTTCAAAAATCCTGAATTTATTTTCTTTATTAAGTACTATAGGTTAAAAATAGTCTTGCTGGTTTCCTTACACTGTAACCTATTCTATTGTTTTTGATGTTTGTCACCGCTCATGAAGATCCGTAAATTTTGACATCTACATATATACTTTATTGCCAAGTGACTTACCTAGTACCTACTGCTGCAGCTATAAATTATCGAATTTATTATTTTAGGACATCAAAATTAATTTAGTATATTTTTTAACCGTCCCCGGACATGTCGGATTGCCGTCCCATCGGACTATTTACCAAAACAAAAGTGGCTGTAATGCAAGTATCAATAAATATGTTTAAAGTTACAAACCAACAAAGATGCGATACGTCATCGACGAACTTGCTTTGAACATGGGCACTGAGTGATACGGTTACCGCCTAACCGCTACGTTCACAGTCACACGGCGCTATTTTTTCAAGTGTATAGAATACGATATTTTATCGTAAACAGTGACTTTTTTTACTAAAAACTGAAAGTCAGTTCACACAGAGCCAAAACGATACGAGAAAATATTCTTGTGTTAGCTCCGCTATTTGAGAAATATCATTACGATTTTTATCGTGTTCCATGCGTGTTTGTGTAACGTGTTAGTATAACACTTTTGTTTGAAACAACTACCTATAGGAAAGAAATTATCTGGTAGAAAATCGTCACGTAACGAAAAAGCGTTTAAATGTCCCTCCATGAGACTTTCTCTCTGTCTCTTTCTATAATTTTAAATCATACGTAAGAAGGAACTTCATTCCTGACGGTGGTCCCCGACCGCACATTTTAATTTTTTTCTAATTTTCATTGTTGTTGCCAGAGTGAAAGTTGGTATATCCAACCGACAACCGGACACATTGTATTTATATTATATGTAATTATATATTAATGTAGGATATGGTAGTAACGAAGACAGTTCGATGGAGAGTGAATATAGTAGATGAAAAAATCTTTGAAAAATGTGTTTTAAAACTTCTTCATAAACGACCACGATAAAAAATTGTAAATTACTCGCACTTGACTATAATTTTATCGATAATAATTTGCAATGTCTTAATACTATCGTAAGATGACAACTAAACGTCATCATACCACAGAAATAACCACATTTTCGAAAACGATATTATGAATTAAAACTATAATATAATTACGAGATATTTTTTCTCAGCTATCGCAATTTCATATCTAATGTGTTCTTCGTTTATTCGATTTTTTTTTGAACAACTGCAGGGAGAGCGTATTTTTAAAAATTTTGACACAGGTCCAACCTTGATGAAGTCCCGCAGGACTGAGCGCGAGCCTAATTAGCCCGATTTACTATTTTTGTGTTTATTTAGAAAAAATGTATTACACTTATAAAACCAACCGTAGAATTCCCTCTGAAATAATATTACCTCATGGTACATGCAATTTTCATATAATTTTGTGCTATAACTAGGAAATGAAACAAAAAATAGTTTTGAAATCGACCCCATTTCGGATTTTTTTTTCATCGAGCAAATTACAATTTATCGTGTTTTGAACCGTAGATTTACCTAAAGCAAGGATGTATCTATGACATATTTTTTTTCAGGATCTAAAAACCCTAATTTGACTATTTAAAATTGATTCTAAAAACAGGAATATTCAAATAGTGTGCCCTTAATTTGTTACATTTAAGTACAGACTAATCATATTTTTTTTATGAAAAAGTAATCCAATAATGATGGACTGTCTCCGATTGTTTAGATATTTTAAAGCAGATAGGGGAAGCCTTAAATACATCTCAATAGATGATATTAAATAAAACAAATACTAAGATAAAATTAAATATATATTTGTGTAAATAAAATTAACCTTATCTACACCGCATAAGGCTTATTTTTGAATAAGTATTTATTCTATTAACTTTTACTATGAATACAACCTTTATGAACTTTCTAAATACTCTTATGCTCTTTTCTAGATGCCTTGTTGCCACTAATAGGGTGACTGGTGAATTATAATGCACTAAGGTCAATTGAATACTGTCTTAATGCTGCGTTGCTATACACCAGGGGTCTCCAAACTTTGAAGCCTTAAGGCCATAATGATTTTTTCAGTATGTTCCAAGGGCCAAAACAGTTTTAATTTTTCTGCCCTTAACTACATATATTTCTAGAATATGTCTACAAGTAAAATTGATCCACAACTGCAAACTATTGTCGGTGGAAAATCATAATTACATAAATCTCATTTGTGTTTTTGTTATTAGAAGGATTCTGATTTTTGTTGGGGGGGGGGGGGGGGGGGGAAGGAGGGGATCTTGTTTTTATATTCAATGTTTTATCTATCTATCTATCTATCATTTTAATTATTTGTTACTTAATAATATGCTTCATTCTGTGTTTTCTTCTTTAACTTATCACAGCAAAAGTAAAAACATTATGATATTGGCTGTGGCGGGCCAGATTGATGACACTAGTCTTAAGCTGTCACGGGCTGGATTGATGGCACTGGCGGGCCGGATTTGGCCCGCGGGCCGTAATTTGGAGACCCCTGCTATACACAATCATAATGAAAAACTTTTTAAATATACATAGCATAACACCTGTAATCCCCGCAGGGTTAGACACAAGTTTACCATAGTACTCCCACATTTCACCAGTTTTTCATGTCCCATGTAATAGGGGGTGAGCCTATTGCCATCAACTAGGCACAAATCCAGACTCTGGGCTGCTACTCATAAATTCTTTATGGAAAAACCCAATAATACTTTGACCAAACTGGGAAGCGAACGCTCCTGGGTTTGCTTCCCAGTTTGGTTGGTATGAGATCCTTCTCATGCTCAGCAGTCATACACCAGCAGTAATAGCAGTACTTTTTTTAATATACAATCTAAATGAAAAAGGAGTGTGCAAGTACCGTAGCACATTCTGTAGTTTCTGCCTAGCCCCATGGGCTTGAGATTACATGTTTTCTGCTTAACATCGTAGGTATCATAACCCATATTCCAAAGGCAAGTTAAGCCTAATCAAAGGTGTGATAAGCCCTAGGAAGGTAACAATAATATTCTTGGATTTATTTCTGAAGGCTTCCAGTAATGTCTCCGTGTGACACGGATGCACTATGAAGTATGGTCGCTGGAATATTGGGTGTTCTTGCTGAGTTATCACCGAGTTGAAGTCTTTCTGGTTCATCCTGTAATTTAAAGATACATATTGGAAGCAGACAAAAAAGGAACAAAATATATTTAGTGGCAGTGGAGGACCAAGTTTTGGAATATGCTTCTGACCGGCAGTAGATAGGCAGAACAAAAGCACACAGGATGCTCAGAGGAGCTTATTTCCATCATTCAAACATTTAAAAGCAATTTTGAAAGGGTGAGGTGCCCATACTTTCAAATGTTTGGTTTGGAATCTAGTAAATTGATACCATGTCATATAAATAAATGATAAATTACTGCACAAAGGACATTTTTCTGATATCTTCCAAAGTTATTAACATCCCAGAAGAGTTCCACACATTGAAACTGAATGAAGGTACTCCATAACTCAAATTGTAGAATATCACATATTCTACTTTATATAAACATGTTGTATCATTAATCTGACACTGAATGAAAGCATCTTTTCTTATGAGTGTCTTAGATAAATCTATTTTATCTTGTTTTAACGTCCACCCATCACATAGTTTTGCAGATATTTTAACAAATTCATCGGCTGCTTCAAGGAACTCTTCGACCGTAATTGTCGTGGCAGACATCGTAAGGACCATGGTAATGATTATAAATTAAACCATACTTTATAAAATTAATTACAGAGCTATTTTTTTAGTATTTTTGGTATTTTGACTGTGTATTAGCCAGTTTATAATGGTACTATCTATAGTCTGCTGTGTATTTTGATTTTCGCATTTGCTGTCAAAATCACAGACAAAGTACTCTATTCAAAACTCTGTGCTCTGTGCCACAGATAGACTACAGTCCTACCAACTTATCTGTGAACTGAAAGAGGACGTCACCGTCGATGCGTCGACACAATCGAATGACATGCGTCGGCACAATCGAAGACATTTCAACATGACGGTCGTAGTTCCAGTTTTCGCCATTTCACAGATAAGTTGGTAGGAGTGTAAGGAAACGACCAATTTTATTTGGAACCGTACACCTAGCTTCTGACTTTTCGTAAGTGCCCATGTAGGTTTATGTAAAATAAAATATTTTGATTTTGGTTGTATCTTGATTAGAATATGATTCGCGGCCGTAACTAATATGGCTTTACATAATTATAATCATTAAAATCAGCAATACAACTCCATAAGTTAGAATTGACCTCAAGTCTAGCGATTTCACGAAATCATGCGGTCAAGAGGACTCGTGGCTTAGTAATAATAACCTACGCTTGCCGGGGTCGGTCCGTGGATGGGTTACCATCTTTACATACCAAGACTCCTCCGTCCCTCGGAAAGCACGTTAAGCCGTTGGTCCCGGCTGTCATTCGTGGATCTTTGACAGTCGTTACGGGTCGTCAGAAGCCCGAATGTCTGACAACCAGTCTTACCAAGGGGGTGGAGGTGAGATAGGCAATCGCTCCATTTAAAATAGCATATTCAGCTGCATCTGGTTAGACTGGAAGCCGACCCCAACATAGTTGGGAAAAGGCTAGGCAGATTGATAATCGACTAAAAAGTTTTCATGAAGGAGACATCATTACGAGCACGTCTCGCCTGTCAGTCACACAGTCAAAATGTCAATGTGTCAATGTCAATTCAAAAGACAAGACAATCAATTCCGTTTTGAAGTTTAGCTCGATCCAGCGCACAGTGATTTCGTTGTTTTCTTTTTAACAGTTTAAGAAAAGTAGGTAACCAAATCTTATCAGTAAAGTGATAAAAATTATTAAACAAACCGTTTGGGGCTGCTATCGACTGGACCACGACTTGTCCTATTCAGTTGTAGTCATAGTATCAACGGCTAGCGACTTGTCCGGCCAGATCAAAGTATAATCATCTGTGTAAGTACAGGCCCGAATAGTGACGAATTTGCTAGGTTTGCGATGTATTGCTTATTGCTGACAATTGATATAAGCGAGAACTACATAGTGCGTCTTTCGTTTTCTTGTAAAGTTTTTCATCAACTTTAAATTTTTCTGACGGGGCTGCAATATGTGCTGTGTATTGTACTGATAAATTAACTGTAGCTTCTTCCGCATTTTTGTCAGATAGATGTAAAACTTATTTATGTATTTGTGTAAATGTAGGAATGTTAGAAGATTAATGGTGCCTATCTAAAATAATTGTATACCGTTATTGTGATCAAATTACAGAATCAGAAGGTACTAAATTCAACCAAAAGTTTATGAACAACAAACAAGTAAACTAAAACGCTTACTTACTACGTAATAAAACAAGTTTTTAATTGCAATCATTATTTTCTATCAAATTCTAGATTTTACCTCGGCATCAAACAATGGATACTCTAAAAAACAACTGGTTCACTGAAACATGTGAGATGTGGCCCGGTGGCACATTCTCCATTGAAGTGAAGGAGGTCTTGCACTCCGAGAAGTCTGAATATCAGGATATAAACGTGTTTGACACCACCAGCTTCGGAAAAGTGCTGGTGCTCGACGGTATCATACAGTGCACTGAAAAGGACGAGTTTTCGTATCAGGTAAATATAATGTATCTAAGGTCAGACTTTTAATTAGCTGCAGTAAAATGACTTCTACTGTCTTTTCGTTATAAAATGGGAACATTTCTTAACAAAATGACAGATAAGAATTCATATTGGCAGTGACATTTTATTGCAACTATAATTGTTGCGCTCTAGCATGGTGCGGGTGACATTTGACGAACTGTTCCTTTTCACTCTTGAACATTATCGCAATTTACAATCGTGATTTAATATTTTAGATGCACCCTAAATATCATAATCGTAAATACGGATTCAATAATATCCATAGTAAATTAAATAAATCATCCTGCCAAAATGTTATTATCTAAAAAAAATCAAATTTAAAGACAAATGAAGCAAAGTGATAGGCATGTAATGTAACACCTTAGACATGTTTAGTGATGAGATGTATTGCTATTATGGGTTTTTATCGATAGTCAATATTTTTTATAGAAAAAGAAGTTTACTGTATCTATTTTAAATTTTTTGTTGTTAGACATGTATAGAGTTAAATTAGCCAAAAAAATTATACCATGAAAAAATTTTTTTTTTTTTATAAATATTGGTAGTGCTTTGAATGTGATTTTTTAATGTTTTGTATTAAATACGTGTTTTAAAATAAATTTCATAATAATATGATATATCAAAGACATTTTTAAAATAATTAGAATGAGATTTTTGCTGTAAGAATTGTTATCGATAAAATTTAATTGTGCATATTGTCACTGACCTAGTCATGCCATAATGACATGTGTCACAAGCACCATGCTAGAGCGCAAAAACTATAATTAAAAGTCTAAGCATAGTGTCAATGCACTTCAACGGAGTAAACTACTAAGAAAAGTATACCTAGTCATATTTACTTGTTGGTGAAGATGTACCTGAGATTAGGAGCAGAATGGAGAAATGGCAACAGAAACTGGAGAATGTTGGCTTGAAAATCAGCAGAACCAAAACTGATTATATGTTCTGCGATTTCGGCGGTATCTCCAGTTCTGGAGCTATAGCGCTTGATGGCGCGCTTCTCCCAGTCTGCTCCGACTTTCGGTATCTCGGTTCACTCGTGCAAAGCGATGGCAAAGTAGATTGGACGGTTAAGCATAGGATTAACACTGGATGGATGAAATGGCGGCAGGTCACGGGAACAATCTGCGACTCCCGCATTCCCCTTAAACTTAAGGGGAAGATATATAAAACAATGGTTAGACCTGCTGTCTTGTATGGATCAGAATGTTGGGCCACAAAAGGGATGAATGAAAAGCAATTGCATGCAGCTGAGATGAGAAAGCTAAGAGGGATGTGTGGTGTTACACAAATGGATAGAATAAGAAATGAGTACTTAAGAGGAAGTCTGAAAGTGGCACCGGTGACTGAACAGTTGTGCGGAAATTGGTTGTTATGGTATGGGCATGTGATGTGGAGGAGTGAGGAAAATGTCGTGAGGAAAGTTTTGAGTATGAATGTCGATGGCTATAAGAGTAGGGGAAGACCAAAGCAACGATGGATGGATTGTATGAAA
Source organism: Cosmia pyralina (assembly GCA_946251885.1). NCBI lineage: Eukaryota > Metazoa > Arthropoda > Insecta > Lepidoptera > Noctuidae > Cosmia > Cosmia pyralina. The sequence goes on from OX276346.1 coordinate 25,518,188, forward strand.
GATGACATGGCTAGAAAGGGGGTGACTACCGAGATGACGAATAATAGAGAAGTATGGAAAAAAAGGACATGTTGCGCCGACCCCAAATAGATTGGGATAAGGGCAGGAGAATGATGAGAATTATGATTTACCAATCTGCCTTGCCTTTTCCCAACTATGTTGGGGTCGGCTTCCAGTCTAACCGGATGCAGTTGAATACCAGTACTTTACATGAAGCAACTGCATATCTGACCTCCACAACCCAGTTACCGGGTCTTACCCTTTGGTAAGACTGGTTGTCGGACTTTCGGGCTTCTGATGACCCGTAAGAATGGTCAAAGATCCATAAATGACAGCCAGGACCAAAGGCTTAACGTGCTTTCTGAGGCACAGAGCAGTCACAGTATGTAAAGATGGTTACCCATCCACAGACCGACCCCAGCAAGCGTAGCTTAACCTGATGGATCGACCCGTGAGGCTGTTATTACTTAGCCATGAGCTCCTCAGCTAGTCATCTTACAAGGGATTTGAGTGTATAAGATCCTTAGTAATAGGGGTAGCAAAATTTTAAAAGCACTTGATAAGGATTGCCCAGCCTCGCTATTCAACCCAAACACCTAAGCTTAGTCATGATCTCCTAGATTCTAGTTCTATGACATACTAGAGAAGACTAGAACTATGATATTTCTAGTAGGCCTGGAACTTAACTAGATATTGGAAACTTTCTACTAGAAAGTCTTATTTGATGCCATCCATACTATATAATACTAGCTGTTGCCCGCGATTTCATCTGCGATCCAGGATAAAGAGTAGCTTATGTCCTTCTCCGGGTCCCATGCTACCTATCTGTCAAATTTCATCCAAATCCATTCAGCCGTTTTAGTGTGAGAGTGTAACAAGCAAACACACTTTCTCATCCTAACTAATATTATAAATGCGAAAGTGAGTTTGATTATTTGATACGCTTTCACGCTAAAACGGCTGAACGGATTTCGGCGAAGCCGCGGGCAGAAGCTAGTGCTTATATAAAAAAGGGCGATCATCTTCTGTAGTCTATAGTTCCATTACCAAACCATTATCTTAGTCTAGTATAAGTCCATATTCAGCCAGAGTATTACCAAACGATATAGGTACTTAGTAAAATTGATGTTTCAGGAAATGATCTCCTTCCTACCTCTCTGTTGTCACAAAAACCCTGAGAAGGTGCTGATCGTCGGCGGCGGTGACGGCGGCGTCGCTCGTGAAGTCGCCAAACATCCTCTAGTCAAGGAAATTGTACAGGTAAACTGCTATTTATTTATTTGAGAAAAACATGCACAACGTTACAGACGTAAATCCAAGTTATTGCACAGTTTAATTTTAGTTACTCTCAATCTATACTAATAATATCAAGAGGTAAATTTTGTATGTAGGGGTAATCTCCGGAACTAATGATCCAATTTTTAAAAAAAAATCTTTGGTATAAAGCTACATTATTCCTGAGTGCCTGTGTTTAGGCTATAAATTATATTTATATTGCATATTAGCCGCGCTACAACAATTTTTGTCTAGCAAGTCGGAAAGAAATGCCTCTTAAAACAGGATTATTTGCATGCGCTGTCTAAATAGTTGTTTACATCTGAAAACAATATATGGCAACCTGGTCCGTCCTAAATAATTCTACAAAAAAGTCCGCGACACAATATTTCTATCTTTTATATTTTATACTTCTTTTATTGTTTTAAAAAAGTGTTTTTCGACATACTTACAATTAGATGATTATTTAAACAACAACATATTAATCCTTATCAAAATAAATTATTTTATGATCACAAGGACATCATGGAGATAAGATTTGGCCTTTACATTATATAAGTTGGTCATATAGTTTCGGAGATAATATAAAATTACTAAATCGCAAAATAACTTTCATTCATAACGCTGAATGAACGCTAAGCGCAAACGAAGTAAGCGCTGGCAAGCGATGCGTTCGGGATGGGCCAGGGGGACAAGACATTTCACGAGGATGAAGTCGCGAGCAGAAGCTAGTTATTTCATAAAAACATGTACCTACAATTAACAAAAGAGATATCTAGGAAGGGTATACTAACATATTTGTATGTGAATTGCTTCATGTTCAATTTCGTGAAAATTTACAATGTTGTGTTGATGTGTTACTATGTAGGAGTATTGCAAAAATAACGTAATACAACTGAACATGAAGCAATTCACATACAAATATGTTGGTATACCCTGCCTAGATATCTCTTTTGTTGTCTGTACCTAATTTAAAATTTATCATTTAAATATTCATAAAATTCAATCACTCAATTTAATCAATTTCAATGATTTTTTTTTTTATATTCATTCATTAATGTGTTTTTTTACTCTGTACTGTACTCGGTTCATAATTTAGCTGGAAAACGTCTACTGGGACATAGGCCTCCACTAAACACCACAGCACATACACCATGCAAGATCAAGGCCCACTTATCACACAGCACAAACTTAAATTTTCCCATTTGATTTTGAAATTAACTGTCAACATTTTAAGGTTTAAAATTATTGGAGAAGTTTGTCAGTTTGGTATAATTTTTGGCATCAAAATGACAGCTTATTAGTACTGCCTCTATACAATGCACTGGTTAACATAATGATATCATTCTAGGTAGGCTAACAATTAGAATGTTTTTGATTTCAAACCCAAGACAATAGATGAGGTCATATTATTATTTAATAACAATGGTCAGCTTAGTTACACACCAGGCTTTGTATTCAGGATGTATTTACAAAACTATTCAGAACATGATTTCGTAAAGCTGATGATATGTCTGCTGTTTGAGGTATCCGCGTATATACACTTCTGGACACATCTTTTGGCCCACCTTGTATTTTCAGTTTCGTTTGGTCCTAGCTAAAATTTTATATTAGGTCGAGCAAAAAGTTTTTATGCAGTTTTGAACCTGGCACATTCACAATTTCATTCAATAGTCTTTTTTTGAATTTCGAACACAGAATTTAAAGAAACAAAAGACAATTTGGAGCCTGTTTGTTGATATCAAACAATCGAATACTAAGAAAACTTGGTTTTATTGGTTTACTTGGATTTAATTCTTGAAAAAGTGATTGATATCTTTGGTTTTGCAACAAACATTACTTATTCTTAACATTAAGGTGAGGTTCTATCAATAATTTATGGATACTTCACCTGAAGTCGCCGCCCAAGCTGTGGCACTTATTCAGGCCGGACACAGCCAAAGAAACGTGTGTGCTCAACTTAATTTAAGTCGATCTGCGGTCCGAAATGTTTATCGGAGGTACCTAGAGACTGGCGGCTTTGTTCGTCGCCAAGGAAGGCCACGATCTCGGGTCACAACTAAAAGGCAGGATCGATTCATCGTGACGACCAGCTTGAGAAATCGTCACCTTACCTCCATTGAGATACAAAACCAACTTCGCGACTTCCACGGAGTATCTGTGAGCGCTCGAACTGTTCGGAGAAGGTTAAAAGAACGCGATATGGTACCACACAAGCCAGCTAATGGCCCCAAACTAACGCGAGCCCACCGAACAGCGCGCCTTCATTTCGCACGCAGTCATTTAAATTGGACACAGCAAGATTGGAGCCGTGTACTCTTTTCTGATGAGTCTAAAATTGTGTTACATGGCAATGATGGAAGGAAGAAGGTCTACCGACGTAAGGGAGAGCGTTTCGCACAATGCTGCTTTGAAGAGAGGGTTGCTTATGGCGGTGGCTCATGGACTGTCTGGGGCGGTATATCCGCGAGCGGCAAAACTCAACTTGAGGTTGTTACAGGAACACGGCTGCCAACATTAAATGCTGAAAGGTACATTCGTGAGTGCTTAGAACCTCACGTGATACCATACGCGGACTATGTGGACCCAAATTTCCTTTTTATGCATGATAATGCAAGAGCCCATGCGGCCGGCATCGTCAGGGAATATCTTCGGGATGTGAACATCACAGTTATGGACTGGCCAGCCAGAAGCCCAGGCATGAACCCCATTGAGCACATGTGGGACGAGCTAAAAAGACGTGTTAGGGCTCGTCAGCCAGTTGCCCAGACGATGCAGGAGTTGAAAACTGCCATAGAAGAGGAATGGGAAATGATCCCTCAAAATTTCATAGAGCGGTTGATAAACTCTATGCCTAATCGTATGAGAGCTGTGGTAGATGCCCATGGAGGCAACACGCGTTATTAAATTAAACCTTTATTTGATAAAACATGTTTTTTATTCAAAAATCAATTGCCTTTAACAAGGCGCATATCCGACTTGTTAGGCGTAGCTCCATGTCGTATGGTATTCTGAATTCAAATTTAAAACAATACGATCGAAAAAGATGGTAAAATGTATCAGGTTTAAAACTGCATCAACAGTTTTTGTTCAATCTAGCAATCATATTTCGGTAGGGGCCATCGAAACCTAAACTCTAAGGTGGGCCAATAGATGTGTCCAGAAGTGTAGTAGCTTGATGCAGAATCATAGCAAGCCGATACTAGAATATTGTCTCAACTAAAAGTTTTTTTTTTTTGTGGATGGGGAATCATCAAACGAGTTCTCCCGCTCTGGACGGAGCGGAAGGCCGTGTCAGACTTATACTGACTAAAGCCCATCCGTGTTCCTTCAATTGCCTGTGCCAGGGCCACGGTAACTCTTTCGAACAACCCGCGACCCCGGCGCCTGATAATCATTTTAAGCAAATGAGACGTTAAAATCGAAGTATTGGTTTAGTTCTAATCGCAATCATAATATGTGTTGTAATTAACGCGTCAAAAGAGATAACTACAAAGTATCAAACAGACTGAATATTAAGGTGCTGAGACAATACGGTATTGATAACATTCTACACTATAACCTCGTTATCAGTGACTACGTAATTACTTAACGTATGCGATAAGAACCTTATCTTACCCAACAGGAAGGATAGTTATTAGTTATCTGTCTAGCACGTTCGCTGCCAAACGAGTATACTCGTAGTAACTTTTTTTGTATGCCCATTGCCACCATACAAAATGGTCTTGTACGAGTATACTCGTAGTGGTTACTTTCAAATGTCAAAGAATTTAACCCCGCCCTCCTTTCACTGCCACTTTACTAGAATTCGTTAGAAATCGCATATGATCAACTACGAGCATAATCGTAGCTGGCAGTGGGGCCCAGATCTTGTACTACGAGTATGACCGTAGGTTGGCAGCGAACGTGCTAGCAGGGAATAATTGGCTAATCTGAAAAAGAAGGAGAGTATTTTTGGGAAAAAAATTATAAACTCGGACTCTTCGATCAATAATAGCACTAGATACAGGATCAGGAACAAAAATAAGTCGCTGTAGTGGCCACGTTTACACACACATAAACATTTACATTTTTGTTACTACGAAATATAGAAAAAAGTTTTATAATATTTACAACTTCAATTCATTATAAACCTTAACAATCAAACATAAAGTTTAATTACGATTGCAAAATATTTATATTTAAGTCCTTCTATCATCGGAGAAAGGTAAAAGCAATAAATTAAAAATGTCGCTTGAAAATAAAAGGTCATTTTTATAATAACTACAAAAATATTTATTCTAAAGTGAAACTTAAAACTTAAGCAATAAGGTTAAAAACATTTTGTTGAAAATTTTGTGCTTACTCTATTTTGGAACTAGACATAGTTCTTGGTATTTACATTTCAATGCTCAGAACACAGTAAGTATTGAAAGATGTAGAGTAGCAGAATAATAATATATTTTTTAGGCCAAGGTTCGTTTTATATGGTAGCAAATATTTTTGACCGATTTTTAAAAGTAGAAGGAGTAAATTAGTACAATAGTTATTTTAATTTTGATTATTAATTTGATAATTAATTATTTTAATAAAAATATTAAAACAAATTGTTGAATTTTTACAAGGTTTATATATTTCTTCTCCTCTTTCTTTCGCGATAATAGATACCCATTCTGCATTGCGAAATGGGTCACTAGGAAATCTACAAACAAAAACAACATATAAAGTAACAATACTACTCCATGCATTTCCCTGTTCCCGAACAGTCGATGTTTGAAATAAGACCACAAAAGTATTTGTGTTTTTATTTTTCGGGCCGTTTTTGAAGCGCTTATCGGGAATCTAGTACTATTATTGATCGAAGCTCGGACTAAATAAAAAACCAAGACAAAGCGCTGTCAACAGTGACATGAGACCGTACGTTTCGGGTTTCGTAAACATGTGTGCACGTAATGAGGTGTAGTTTAATTGTAGTTTGGTGTACCTGTGTGCGTGTGAGCGTGTATGCACGGAGCGAGATGTAGTTTTGCGCATGCTTCACTGTATTGTTCGCAGCGCTATGTCTGGGTTTTTTATTTAGTCTTAAGTTATAAATAGAAAAATTATATCACCTAGCTCTTAAGTTACCTAACATAACAAATACGTAAATTGTAAATGCACATGCGCACATCTATCACTTAAAAACAAAAGAAGCAAATTGGATAAGTAGTTCCCGCAGTGTACGCAAAAGTACGGACTGACAGAGGAACTGCGTTTTATACCAAAATATGAATTAATTATTTGGCATCCGAAATTAATCTATAATAAAATCCAAGAGTAATAAAAACGGTTGACAACTCCACTGTTCTAAAGTCAATGACAAATCGAAAAGTTTATGTTATCGCGTGCGTGAACTGATGATGATAACTTTATAATCTAATGCGTGTCGAACTTAATATCTTCTATAACCAGCAAAAAATCGAAATCAAAATTTTCATTCATTTATTCAAATTAGGCTGAGAATCAGCAGTTTCTGAACGTCAAAATTACATAAGACAGTCCCACAAAACGCCCGCCCTTCACCGCTTCCTAGTGCTTTAGCTGGGAAGAAGAAGTGGCGCAACAAACTGCCCAGCAGCACGGCTGTCTGTTTAGTTACGCAACACAAAACTTTAAATTATATTATTTGTCAAATAAAATAAACAATTTTAGGAACTCGTATAACCTGTCATTATGTAAGCTAGCATGCAGCTTTGCTAACCCTAAAACTTACATTCTAGGTAGAAATCGACGCAAAAGTCATCGAAGTCTCGAAAAAGTACCTACCATTCATGGCGGTGGGTTTCGATAGTCCGAAGCTGACGCTCCACGTGGGCGACGGCTTCGAGTTCATGAAGAACCATAGCAAGGAGTTCGACGTGATCATCACAGACAGCAGCGACCCCGTCGGGCCAGCCATCAACCTCTTCCAAGAAAACTATTTCGCGCTAATGAAGAGCGCGCTCAAACCAAACGGTATCGTATGCTCGCAAGCAGGCACCGTGTGGAACGATCTCGAACTAGTCTCCAACACGTTAAAGATATGTAAGAATCAGTTCCCTAGCGCGTCCTACGCTTACGCATCAGTCCCTACGTACCCGTCCGGACAGATTGGCTTCGTTATCGGCTCGCTGGATAAAGATATCGTTTTTGATCATCCCCAACTCGTTTTTTCGGCTGAAGATGAAAAAGAAATGAACTTAAGATACTACAGCAGTGACGTTCATAAAGCTGCGTTCGTACTCCCCACCTTCGTAAAATATCGCTTAGCTTGATATCGTTTTGTGTAACTTGTACTTAAATGTGCATTTATTTCTAGTTTGTAAGCGTCTTTATCATAAGGTAAGGCGGCATTTCGAATCTATTAGTCCGTTTATTGAATTGAATTTTATTTTATTTAATCCTCGTATCGGTTTATTAATATTAAATCTACTTGTTATATTTATATTAAATCTAATTTTACATTCTACGCTCGGATCAACTCGATTCTAACGTGCATGATTTTTTTTATGTGTGGTGCACATCAGGTTATACCAAACTGTCATATTTCTCCAAATGATTTTAAACCTTAAAATGTAATGGTTAAGTTCAAAATCAAATGAGAAAATTTGACAGTTTGTAGTTGAAGTTCACTTTATAAATCAACGTTTTGCATCATTATCGTATCTAACAAACACATTTACAGTTAAATGCGGATTAGTTCCCAACATTTTACATGCCACATATAATAGTAATTGTGACCGTCACATTCCCCAAACAATTGCAATGCTCAAGCTCATATTTCGATGTTGAAAGAATTTTAAAGCATAATGTAGGTAATATTGACAACCTGTAAACCAGCGGCCTTTACTAAAATTATAATATTATTCTACTATTGTTACTAAATTGAAAATTATATTAGTGTATAAGTGTTATTGTCTACAAACTTAGAATATTTAAGTACTTTATAATACTCGGTTCGAACTTTATGCGTCAATTACAATTCTGCTACATTCCTTATCAATAACAAAATTAATCAAGAATAATATTTATACGAATTTCTAGTCTCGATTAATACCTACTTGTACTCGATGAGATAATAATCTTTAAGTATTGTATTTATTCCATGTAAGAAGTATGATATGCTAAGAAACGCGGCTCGAAAAACAAGAGTTTAAAAGAGGCCGAGTAAGAAACAAATACGGTGACTAACATCAAAATCTGTTTCTGTAGTGTGCGCGCAAGTGCTAGTCACCGCCTGAGGTATGTGAGCGGCGAGACGGGGGAGGTCGCGATTGACAATATTGGCAGACTGATTAGCTTTACCTTTGTCTACCTCCCCCGTCTCACCGCTCACATATCTCAGGCGCTGACTAACACTTGCGCGCACACGAGATAAATAATTCAAAATAGAAATCTCAGTAGGTACTTGTTTACCAAATTAGACAAGCAAAGAAAAATACATTTTACACTGAGATATTCTCGTTCTTAGCATGTTAGATAAAAAAAGTTTTGAATTGCAATGTCTGTCGACATAGGTGGTCGTTAAAATTATAAAAATATACTATGTGTGGGCAATATGTACACAAATATCTTTTAAGATCCACGAAAGGCTAAACTATCTATATTTACAAATTCGGTAGAAAGGGGAAGTGCATGATTTTTATTATTAACTATACCTACTCCATTTACAATAAGATAAAGACATTTAAACAAACCTTTTTTACAGTCCGTTCAACCGATTTTGACTTCTATTGCGTTGGTGGCATGACAAATGGCAGCTGCAGTAAACAGTTTGTATTGTAACCACTTTTTGCCTTTAATGCCATTCTTAGCCCTACGGAATAGAAGTCAAAATCGCTTGAACGGACTGTAAAGGTTTGTTTAAATGTCTAAGCTTATTGCAAATGGAATACAGCGGACCCGACAGACGGTGTCCTGTCAAAATTTCAATCTTTAGGGGGAAAAAACCCGACAACTTTTTAATTTTGACTTTCCGTAACCTGATTCGGACTATTACGAACACACTGTTAAAACAAAAAATAGCCAAATCGATCCAGCCGTTCTCAAGTGATGCGTTTACCAATGAACAGCATTTCATTTTTATTATATAAATAGGTAATAATTTATATAAAATAGATTATGTTTTAACCACATTCCATCTAGAGTGTCAACTCACTCTCATTTTATAATCCATAAAAAACTTGCTCATATAATAATGTGATAATGATAAATAAATAAATCGTCATAAATATTTTTGTACAATGTTTTTGTATATTTTTTATAAATGTTATATCAGGGACAATAAAATGTATTTTTATAAAGACGTTTTAATTTATTTATAACAATACACCACTCCCTTTTTTTCAACGGTTTTCTATCAATCGATTTAAGTTAAAATAAATTAAAAATACAACTACTCAAATTTAAGCATTTATTTCAATAAACCAATTACAGGCCCTTTTGAATTTTATTAAAGAGTCGGTCAGTTAGTCAGAAAGTTCCAAAAAATAGAAAGAACACAAAAACTCCACGGACACTTTTAAATCAAGATAATTACATATAAGATTAAAAATAAGCCCTCGGTCTCAACTGACGGCGCCTGTTCACGAATATGACGCGTGGATCAGCACCATCCAGCTCAACCATTTTGTAGGGAAGCGAATGATCCAACACACGCGCCACCATCATCGACATATTTAAGTGAACATGACAATTTGCGAACTACCCCAACTTCAATTCTGTTTAACTTTGACCTTCGTTTTTCTTGAACCACAGCAACACCATACTAGACTAACAATGAACAAAAGCAAAGCTTCAACAGCAAGATACTCAATAGATTGAAAGAACAACAGTTGCGGCTTGCACATGTGGCGTCCGTGTGAGGACATGTCCAGGTGTCCGTAGCGCGCCGTGTGCTCTATGTAGTGTATGGCGGTGTCCATAGGCGCTAGGAGGCGCTCCCACCATTGTCTGCTGAAGGCTTTAGCGCGGGCACGCATTCTGCAACAGTAATAAAGTTCAATGAATCTGCCTAGCATTTTTTTCTCAACATGTTGGGGTCGGCTTAAAGTCTAAACGGATAGGTACAGCTAAATATCAGTATCTTAGATGGAGTGACTGCCAGTCTGGGTAATACGATACCCCTTGGTAAGACTGGTTGTCAGATTTTCGGGCTTCTGACGACCCGTAACGTCTATCAAAGATCCACGAATGACAGCCGGGACCAACGTCTTAACGTGCTTTCCGAGGCACGGAGGAGTCTCGGTTGTAAAGAAGGCCACCCATCCACGGACCAACCCCGGTAAGCGTAGCTTAAGCTGATGCATCGACCCGTGCGGCTGTTATTACTTAGCTCCTCTTTTTATTGTAACAGTAAGTAAGTTAATAATTATATTGTTCTGTTATTCGTCATTCGTTAGAATTGCCACACTTTCCTGATGAAAAAGCAGTGGCACATTGGCAGACGTGAGTTGTAGAACAATCTAAATAATGACATTATTCTTGAAACTAGTTCAGAATCCGGAATTTTATTGTAATTGGTTTACCTCTTAGAGAAAAATGCCCACTTTCCTTATTGGCTCGTTTCAAGCAGCTGTTGGCTTTTTAACTTTCGGTGACTGCACCGAAAGTTAAAAAGCCAACAGCTGCCAGGCGTTGAAAATCCAACAGCGCGCTTTTATTTAGGCAATCATTTTGGTCGCCTAGCGTGAGTGAAAGCGGGCAATAATTAACTATCGTCGAGATTAAGGTAAATACTGTCTAACATGACTATTCAGCCTATAGCAATGAAATATCCGTTTATTACCTGTGGTCCCTGCCGTAGAGAGGACTTGTTACCGTTGCGAATCATATTTTCCAGACCACTATTTTAATTTGGCAGCATTGTATTTCTCAAGGGGACCACGGGTAACAAAATTTCCCGTGGGACCATCCTACTGCTGGAAACGCGTCTCCAAAATGCTCAACTAGAGTAGGTCGATAACTAGCATTTGTAGTACACATTCTCGACTTACTCAGGCGTCAAAACCTTAACGAGAGCTTCATACAGCCTCTCTTCATCAACATCATAGATCGCCAGCGCCTCAGCGATGCCGGCCCGCTTGGCGTACGCGGCGTTCCCCGGCTGGTCGCCCAGGACTGGGATCACTAGTGAGGGTACTCCTGCTGCGACTGCCTCCGTCAGACTCAGGAGACCGCCGTGGGTAATGAAAGCCACGCAGTTTGTGTGATCTGGCAATTGTGTAAAACGGGTGAATGAAGCAGCAGTTGTAAAGAAGTGGAGGGTAACTGCAACTACCAAAGACTCAAGTACAGACAACTGCACATCAGGTTAAGTATATCAAACTGTCAAATTTCTCCAAATGATTTTAAACTTTAAGATGTTGATGGTTAAGTTCAAAATCGAATGAGAAAATTTGACAGTTTGTAGTAACTTATAACTATACATTTCTAGGGAGGCACTGTGCCTGCAACAAGAGAATAGAATTTAAATAGGCAAGGACAGTCTACATTTTTGAAACAAAGTTAGTAGATAATAAAAATGCACTCAACAATTTTTACCGATTCATGGTCATCTCACATGTTGGATGCATTGTAAAAAAAACCGGTCAAGAGCGGGTCGGACTCGTGCAACGAGGGTTCCGTTCCAATTTCTGAAAAAGTGTGCTATTTAGAGACATCGTTTTATTTTTCCTTTACTTAATCTTTACATAAACTTCACATGGAATAATTTCAGATTTTTCTCTATGCAAACTTCGGAGATAAGGGGAGGGGGGGCGGTATTTTTTTATATTTTTCATAAAAAGTCGAAAACTATGCGGCCTAACAAAAAATAAAAAAAATGTTTGAGAATGTGCAAACAGCGCTCTTTCATATGATACCCCACATGCCCTCCCTAGTAACCCCATTTTGAATTTTTAAGAACCCCTTTCAGTCCCTGTTGCAAAAAAAAAAAAAATTTCTTTCTTCTTTGCAAAGTAGTTGGGTAAACGTCATGTAAAACTTCCAAATTTCAAGTTGATAGCATTAGTAGTTCTTGAGATAACCATCTGTGACAGACAGACAGACTGAGCCGCACCATAAGGATTCCTATTTACCATTTTGGTACGGAACCCTAATTACCGTGAACGCTATGGTTTTATGTACGGAAGCCGGATTTTTGATATGATTATGAAGATAGGTACCTACCTACTGGTTGCACTTCCATAGTTCCATTCCACTTCCACACTAGCTAATACCTGACATCTAAGTTCTAAGCGGTCTGCCCGTCTGCCTGGTATACTTACGTTTTCACAGCTAATCTAATCGTAGCGAATTAGCTGTAGAAATTCAAATTATAAGTATATATGTATATATATATATATAAATGTATTAATGTATGTATATGTTGTATATGTATATGGTACACCACGGACTACCTACAGAATTTCTCTCCTTGTCCCCATACTCCATCCAAAGGTTGTCTGTAAAAGATCGCTTTTAGCGATAAGACCGCCCATTGTGTCACTCGTATGTAAAATTTCAACATTGTAAAATTGTAACCAGTAATTTAAATGGTGTGCATAATAAAGAGTATTCTATTCTATTCTATTCTATTCTATGCATGAAAACTAATAACTTATGCAGTTTGCTATAGCTAGATACTTACGAAGTAAATCATACTGGGGTAACCATTTTAGCACGAGAACGTTTTCTGGCAACCCCATAATGTCTTCCGTTTCCCATTTCCAAATGATTCTTTGTGGTAAACGCGCGAAAACTTTCAAGATGTCTTCCAAACGTTTTGGCGGCAACGAAGAGCCGCGAATTAGAGATCCAAAGCTGAAGAGAATGACTCCGTGCTTTGATTCCGATACCCAATGCTCGAGATCCTGTGTGGGATAAAGGAGATAATATAATAAATGGTTAGGGATAAAAGCTGTCAGTATCAGTAGGCTTTGTGTGAAAGCGGCACAAAGCGAAGCTCAACTTTTGAATGTCTCGGATTCCTTACCGATTGTAATTCTTCTCAAAGTTCTTAATTTTACTCAGAAAGGTAATTTTGGACACATTTCAAGAAATAAACAAAATAATTTAGAAAATGTTATGGTGATCAAAGTCAGTAACATTCTTCACTCACTTTACTCAACTCCCGATTTCCAGATAAATTTACTATCAAAAAATTAAAAACCGACTTCAAAAACCTAAAAGAATAAAATAACTTTCTTAAAAAAACTTAACAGCTTCTGAAGTCGGTGCCAAGCTAAGGTGCATTGACGAATTGAAGACGCTAACTTCAGAAGCTGTTAAGTTTTGGCGAAAGAAAAGAAGAAACATCAAAATCCGCTTAGAAATGCCGGAGATACAGTAGGTACATACATGCATACAACTTCGTACTTATATAAGAATAATTATCTAAACCTTCCTGAAAGTATGTAGATTATGATAGCGAAAGAATCATCAAAATTGGTTCATTAGTTTTTGAGAAAATTGCGGACATACAAACATACGGGTCAAAAACAGAACCTCCTTTTTTGAAGTCGGTTAATAATTAACTCTCAATAGTTTCACGTACTTAATTTAACTGCTGAGCAATAAGGTATATTGTGTAACGCAAGTAAAATGTAGACGACTTTGTATTGTTGTTCTAAAAGATTCTATGTTGCAAATATGAAGGCAATAAAAGCACAAAGCAGCACGATAGTTAAAATAAACAAGGTCATACTACATACAATGTTGATTTACCTCAGGTAGAGGCTGCACAGTTTTGTTGTGAAGATGTATACCTCCGACTTCGACCACTGATGGTGGCAACACCCTCACTCCGTTCAGGGTATAGTGACTGTTGACGAGCACAACACTAACATTCTTTGCCAGTTCTTCCAGCGGTGGCAGTTTACGACCCAGCTTCGTCTCCACAACATTTTGTTCATTCCTAGTCACGTATCTATGCCAGTACTTATAAAAGTTTATGCTAAAAGCATTTTCTAGTTTCTCTAGGAACGACATCTCGTCTCCGAAAGGCAGCAACATAGAGGGGAAGGTCGCTGGGTTGTCGTCAGCCCCGACCCTCGCAGGAGTCCACGGCATCAAAGCACACGACATTAGAGCAACTGAAGGTACCGCGTAGTTGTGCACTATCGCCATCATGCAATCCGTATGGAAATGCTCCACTATTATCACATCGTAAACTCCTTCACCTTTCACGAACTCTTCAAAAACATCTGAATAAAGCAGCTTTTCACAGAGTTTCAGATTAAAGTCCATAAGGTTGGATGCTAGAGAAAATTGAGTGGAAAATTTTCTAGCGTAAAAAGACGAGTCGTCATAATCTCCTAGATCCACTACTTCTACATTTAGCGGTGCCAGACCTACCAGGCTGACATCGCGACGGTTCACGTGTGGTGTCTCTGACGGGAAGAAAGAAACCACAGTGACGTGATGACCACGTCTTACTAACTCGTCCAAAACCGGCTCAAATACCATATGATGGCTCTTCCCGGGATACGGAAGAAGCACCAGTATTTTGTACCCTTGACAAGCACCCGCGAATATCATAAACACGATGGGAAGTAGCATCTTGTTTATTTTCGCGCACGTCTGTACACGAAGATAGCCGATGGCCAACTGCAGTACCTATATATAAGTTTGTATATACAATTTGTGCACCTCTGCACATCTATTATTGGATATCCAAGAGTGGAACGACAGAAGTTAATAAACTACACAACTACATAATTACAGTGAAGGATGTCTGTGCGTCGTTCCGCAGTTGTTGTCGAATTACGGATGACTATCATTAAAGTAGGGGAAGACTGAATTTGCCTTCACCCTGAATGAAAGGATAAGCAGAAATACTTTGTACTTTACTCACAAAGGGAAATAAGACAATTTATACGTCGTACATTCCTACACATTTACCTACTTAACTCACACGTTCATTGACTGAAGCCATAGAAATATAAAAAACAGGAGAAGTGGCATGGGGGCGTGCCTGTGTCCACGCGTTATGCGCACGCTGTGCCTTTACTCGCCAAATGGCCGTCTCCGCGAACTAGTACGCTTTCGACCGTGGTCACGATAAATTATAAAAATGCCGTGTTGTTCAGTGGTTTCCTGCAAAAACCGAAGTGATATTAAAAACTTCGTATCTCACGTGATCACTTACCATATGTAAGTAAAAGTATTTTACTGTATTTATCTTTAAAATCATAAAAAACAACAAATCGTAAAATATTTCTTGCTTTTACTACGTTATTTTTGTTTTCAAATATCGCAGCGGCTGTACTATTTTTGCAGCAAATACATTGCTCCTTAACCACTACCTTAAGTATGTCGCTAAGCGACTGGACAAGCAATGTAAAAATAACAAAACGATACTTTATTTACGCGGAGCGTCGCATAGTACAGCCGCTGTGTCTTGCGGCGAGATAGTGATGAGGTTAAGATCCACTAAAGTAGGCTATCGATAATAATGTCGATTGCCCAACGAATATTATATTGCTATTATAGTTTATTTTTCAATTTGTCAACCGTTTTAGCCCGGTTGGAACACTTGAAAAGATGACGTTTAAGTACGGTTGGCAAACCTTTGAGAATGTAAAATAATCTTTTTTACTGTTTTTGATTATTTTACAGCGTACCTAGTAGAGAAATGCATAACCAACGGTCGTAAAGTAAATTTATTAATGTTTAGGTGGAGTGTTTTTGGGTTTAAATTATCGCATCTTTGTGCTATTTCCTTACGTTTTTTTGGTTTTGGTATTTTACTTCCGCTAAAGTCTTTAACTAAGCACCACAAGATTCAAATGCGTTGTAGTAATCGGTATGGTTCAGATAAAATATTAGTGATTTTAGCTTAAAATAAGTCAGCATATTCATGCTATTTATTTGTTATGCATGAGTATGGTATGTGTTTGTTTTCATATATTTAACTATTTCTTAACTAAGGGTTTTTTTTTAACAACAAAAGCCTATTCGCCTGTTGCCTGCTACCTGCTTACTCATCGTGAGGTTAAGAAGTATAGACCACGCCTTAGGTATGTGAGCGGTGGGATGGAGGAGCAGGGGCGCATTACTTAGTACGTGCGTTGCGAACCGCCGCCTCACCCCTGTCTCAGCGGCCAACTAGTTCCTAGACTATAGACTAAATGATAAATAAGTTCTTATAGTACCTTTTTAGCTTCCCAAAAGATACAAATACAAAATAAGAATGGATTGATGCCACAGTAAGGCCACCTAACTGGTTCCCAACAAAATATAGCACCATATGCTCAATTCACTTTAAGGCAGAAATGTTCCAGCCTCTAAAGAAAACTCGCAGGCTTTTTGAATGGGCAATCCCAAAATTAAGAGTACGTCAAGTACTGAACAAATACCTCCACTTTACAGGTCAGTGAGTAAACACATCATAACAGGGTTCAACAATTCCTATGGTTTCACAGCCTAATCCAACTTAACCGGATTGTTTTAATTTATTGATTCGTGTTTTTTTTTTTAATATACATTTTTTTTTTATTTAAAATGTATAATACTTTCTGGACATATCATTTTTTATTTTATTTTCAGGACCCCAAATTTTTCTTGTACAGTAATAAATGGAAGTATCGATAACTTTCCGTTTTAGTCAATCACTAGCGTATATGTAAAATAAATTGCTTTTTGCACAACACAATAATAGCGACAGATGTTTTTGTGTGAGTAAGTTGTACGGTGCATGGTAAATGCACGCTGTATATGACGAGTTAAGGTTTATAATTGATTGTGTAGTATGTTCTGATTTATGAATTGCAAGTGTGTGCGCGACTTTGTATCTATTGCTTTTATTGAACTACATGTGTAGTAGTGGCGCGGTGGTGGGGCCAACCTAGCGACATCGGGTTCTGATACATTTTCAACTACCGGGCATATCTCCTTCTTTCATATATCTATGACTGAAGCACTCAACACATAACGTAGTGTCATGTCGATGATTGCCTTCTATTCCTTAAGTAGGTACTTCGGTACCAACCATACCTAATTAGGTATTGGCTGTTTAGGAGATCATAATTATGTGTACAACATATAGAAGGTAGCTGTATTCTAACATGGTAGTCAGCAAGTTGCTGCAAGAGTGTATCCATGGTGTAGGTACCTACACACAAGTGGCCAATTATTGATTAGTATCTACCCGTGTCTTCAACAACCGACTTCTATTTATTTATTTTTTTCTGATGGATTTGATACCTACCCAAAACAAATCCAGACGAACCAAGGGCGTAAAAATCTAAACTTAAAAGAATAGACAACTAAATTATAAGAATAATGCTATTTTTCCATCAGAGATGCAGCTAATGCTGCGACGATCTGAAAGCTAAGCTACGAAACTATGTGACCGTTTCCAGTAATGCTAAGCTGTGTAGCGGAGCTATGAAGATGCGCCGCCGCGAGGTAGCTGTGCGAGGAAGATGCGCAGCTCGAGCTATGCGATGCATCGACAGTAAGGAAGGCACGGGGAGTGGCAGCTACACCACTCGCGCATTCATAGCTCCCATCCACAGACGAAGTAATATTCACACATCCTGCCATATAAGAAACATAGCTTAGTTGAACCCGTTTCCACCAGTGCTATGTTATGTGGACTAATAAATATGATTGGTGGATATCAAACGCAACCATAGCAACGTAGCATAGCACATCTCTGGTGGAAAAGCAGCCCTAGTAGGACACGGAGTTAAAACCGAACAAATTAAAAGAAACCGGTACATAAAACAACATTGACAAAGTAAAAGATATAAGCGAAGTTACAATGTCTCATTTAAACACGAAGAATTAAAATTAAATAACCTTTTGTATTTTCAATGCTACTTACCTAATCCAATTCGATAACATAATCTTGGCTGCCGCATCAGTTTCTTTAATGTGCATAACTCCAGCTTCCTCATAAGTTATAGAATAATTCTACCTATGCCAATATTTAAAGCATAATAGCTGCAATCAAAGTACCCAGTCTAAATTTAGCTGCCGCAAAAACTTTGTCAATATGAGTCATTTAGTGTGTGTTAGCTGGAGTGACGCCACCCCAGCTTCCTCATTCAGAACAGGCAAACCAGTAAGGTTAGAGTTTTGGACTAAAGTCAGAAAATTAAAGCATAATAGCTGCCATTGGTAGTCCAAAACTCTAACCTCACTGGTTTGCCTGTTCTGAATGAGGAAGCTGGGGTGGCGTCACTCCAGCTAACACACACTAAATGACTCATATTGACAAAGTTTTTGCGGCAGCTAAATTAAGACTGGGTACTTTGTCTGCAGCTATTATGCTTTAAATATTGGCATAGGTAGAATTATTCTATCACCTGTGAGGAAGCTGGAGTTATGCACATTTTTCTTTAGCCATAGTTAAATTCTCACTTCTGAAAGTATTTTGTATGTCTGTCGAGTCTGATGACCCTAAAGTTAGCCTGGATTCAAAAGCCAAAATTATCAGAACATCATCCTAGTAAAAATCTGCGCACGACTCTTATTTACGGATAAAGAATATCCCAACTGAGAGTATGTCATGCTCACTCAAATGTCTCGCTGGTGGTGGCGTGTGTGTTGGATCATTAAGTTCCCTTCAAAATGGTTGAGCTAATTGGTGCTGATCCATGCGTCATGTTCGTGAACGGGCGCCGTCAGTTGGGACTGGTCGTCTCTTAGCTGCCATGGCTTATTTTTTAATTTAGTCGTTTAATTTTTATCTTTTTATTACGGACGCTTTTTAACGTGCACGTCTTTCTACATTATTCTCAAATGTACATTTTTTAACATGAATGATGTAACCAATATTTTGTAAAAATATTTTGATTTAAAAGAGTGTCCGTGGAGTTTCTTGCCCGTTCTTCTCCATAGGGACCTACTACGCTTTGGAATGGGCAACTAGCTTCATCTTTCTGACTGACTGACCCCTTGACAATTCAAAAGTTCCTTTAATTGGTTTATTTGAAATAAATGCTTTGAGTTTGAGTTTGAACTGCTATTATTTCATGTCTAGGTCTACGAACGAAAAGATAAAAAACAAGTTAAAAAAAAATCTTTCTTTCTTTAAATAAACATAACATTATTTCATTTTATTTCATTTCATTTAATTCCATTAAGTCGCTCATACTTTCTTCATTTTTCTTAAAATTCCGTTGTTGTTCTGCCTCGTGGATCGCTGAGAACACCGCGCCCGCTTTCACCTTCTTTAGTATCCTTTTGTCGTGGAATGGATGCACGTGAGCTGATATCCTGAAATTAATAACGTGTGTTGATTATCAGCTCTAAGCCGACGTTCGCACGGACGTAAAAATATCGCGGCGATTTTTTTTCGCGCACAGGATTTTCAACGTTCTGCTTAAGGCCGAGAGTTGAAAATCAAACAGTGTTTTTTCGACGCGCTATAATGCACGCTGTTATTGTTAAGTTGGATTCTCAACGCTCGGCTCAACAGCGAGAGTTGAAAATCGAGTGCGCGATAAAATCCCGCCGCGATATTTATACATCCGTGCAAACGTCGGCTAACGAAGCCAATAAAAGTTTCTTAAAAAATAAGTAGTACACTACAGGCTGACGCAGATTCAAAAAGAGAAGGCCTGTGTCCCAGCAGTGGGAACATTATAGGCTGATTATTATTATAGGGGCTGCCCTTAGAGAGTAATCACTTAGTTTATAAGTTGTATGCCCTGGCTGGAGGCCTTAATTTATTGAGGCATCCACAGGAAAGCCCGGTTAAGCAGCCGACAACCTCCTAGATTGACCTGCGAGATGCCATTTACAAAAAAAAAAAGAAAGAAAGCTATTACAGCTAACAACTTAACGAGTAATAGTCGATCAATTTACATTTGCAATTGGAATGTATGGGAGAACATGTTTTTCAACTACAGTGTTAAGTTTGTTCTTGGGATAAATTCATCCCAACTCTTCATTGTGCTTGGCCCAACATGTACAGTGGGTTGCATCAATTGGGTACCTCGGTTGTATTAAAATTTTAATACAACTGGGGTACCCAATTGATGCAGCCCACTGTACTTGGCCGGTTTTTTGGTTTGAAATGCGACACGCCTCAGCCCGATGTGGCTGTAATGTGCGCCTAGCTTTAGTGCATTTTTCATGATCACTTCTAAAGGTAATAATAATAATAATATCTAATAATATATAAAAAAACTCTGGCAACACTAGCAAGTCAACACACGTCAAAATTTTCTTATATCATATTTTCCTTATTTATTTATTTCTATAGCCATTTTACTATCAGAAAGTACGAAAAGCACAATAAAACCTATAAAAAAATACCACAAAAAAAAAATAAAGAACCACAAAATGATAATATATAACAATAGTTGTAGAAAAACCAAAAATGACGTTTGTCAAATTCGGCTTAAAGAAAATAAAGTGATGATGTAGACGATGCAAACAAGAGCCAGAACTCGAAATCAGGCACACCCACCATCTCCGGACTCGTCGCTCAGCTCCGCCTCACAACCGCCGGTACGCGCCTCAACCGTGAGCGCTGTGTCACCGGTCGCTGCAGTTGCGTCGAGCTCGAGCGACGAGTATTTCTCCCCGCCGTCGTCACCAACACCACCACGGCGGCAAGGAAGAGGACGGCCACCAGCGGGCTTGGGACCTCGAGGCCAACCGGCCCCGAACAGGGTCCCCGCTGCCGGTGGAAATGTGTCGCGCATGCGATGGACTCAGTCCATGAATGAAAATGTGATGCGCGCATATTATGGGGCTACAGAGGGAGGAATTAACCTTACAGCGTACCGAGGACGGATGCTCTCTCTGTTTCAGGTGCTTGAACCTGCCGTCAACGTCTCGGCCCAACGATTGTCGGATCAGGTGCGCGTCATTCAACACAATCATAGATTGGATAACGCTACACTTGATCGGCTGCGCTCGGAAATGCAGAGTAGTTCTGCTAGTAACCCGTCCCCATCCCAGAATGTCATGCATGTGTCTGCCGAGGTTCCACTGCGAGCTAGCCAGCGTGATGAGGAGGAGGACGCCAGAGCTATATCTGCAGATAACCTATGCAATGTGGAATTAAGGAGCGTTCTGGAGGATGCGATCAGTGAGTACCGGTTCACATCACCTGACCTTAGACCACGGCTTCCACGTTTGCCCATGAATAAAAAAAATAGAGCACTGGTGTGTGCTCTGGATGCGCTGTTACCAAATTTTATTGAAAGCAGCGCAGATCTTTGCGATACACACTCAATCCTGTATTGCACGGCTGTTGCGGCATGTCGTGTAGCTCGTGTCAAATTTCCAAACACTGACCAAGCTACACGTCCAAAACCAGCCGCACCAGCCTGGCAGTGCAGGATTGAGCGTCGTATTAATGAGGCCAGGGTACTCATTGGGAAGCTTATCTGCTTCAGGGAGGGCAATACACGCCCCAGGGTGATGCGCTTTGTGAGACGGGCATTCTCGGGAACTAGTATTAGTCCTCGTGAATATGTATGCTGTGTCACAGAGCGCATCGACTTCCTGAAGCAGAAAGTTTATGCATGGGCAAACCGTATTCGTCGGTATAGGCGAAGAGTGGATCGGTACACTCAGAACCGCATGTTCCAGAGTGATGAAAGGTGGGTATACAGAACATGGGAGCGGCCTATTCCCACTCAAGGTGTGACTGACGTGCATCCACCGAATAATGAGACCATGAGTGCTTTTTGGCGAAGCATTTGGTCGGTGCCCGTCAGTCACACTGAAGGTGATTGGATGCGTGTTGTTGAGCAAGCGTGTGATTCAATACCAGACATGGAGGCTATTAACATTAGTCCTCTGGATGTGGCCTGTGCAGTCCGTCCGTTACCTAACTGGAAATCTCCAGGACCGGACGGACTGCACAATTTCTGGATTAAATTGCTACAAAGGTCACACGCCTGCTTAGCCTCGCAATTCCAGTCATCTTTAGAGACTGGGTCGCTACCACTGTTCTTTACGACAGGAGTTACCCACCTGCTCCATAAATCGGGTAGTACAGCGGAACCTAAAAACTATAGACCAATCACATGTTTACCGACGGTCTATAAAGTCCTTACATCCATTCTTAGAGCAAAAATTGCACACCATATTTATAGTAATTCAATTATGTCTGTGTCTCAGAATGGATGTAAGAACGGGTCCCGCGGTACTAAGGAGCTGCTCCTAATAGACATGACCATAAGCCAACAGGTTCGTAGATCCCGGAAAGATCTGTCGACATGTTGGATAGATTACAAGAAGGCCTATGACTCGGTACCACATACATGGCTCATTAGGGTGCTGGAGTTGTACAAAATAGACGCAACTCTACGCACCTTCTTGATGTCGTGTATGGGGCAATGGAGGACGGTCCTTCTCTATCCAGGATGTCAGCAGATCCGAAGGATCGATGAACCGATCAGGATTGAGCGGGGAATATTTCAGGGCGATAGTTTGAGTCCGCTTTGGTTTTGCTTAGCCTTGAATCCTCTAAGCACACTGCTGGAGGACTCAGGTCTAGGCTACCGGTTGAGAAGAGGTGGTCAAGTGATATCTCACCTCCTTTACATGGATGATTTAAAACTTTTTGCCCCCAACAATTTGCGACTGATGGAGTTACTGAAGGTAACAGAAACCTTCAGTAGCGCCATCAGGATGGAATTTGGTGTGGAAAAATGTGCAGTCATGCATGTAAAGCGAGGGGAGATTATGGAATCCGTGGGAACCCAACTCTCGGATTCCATACATCTTAGATCCCTCTCGTCAACCGAAACCTACAAATATTTGGGTATGTCGGAAGCGTTGGGCATCAATGCTACTGACATTAAGCAATCGTTGAAGGAGCGCTTCTTTGGCCGCCTGAAGAAAGTATTTAATAGTCTTCTATCAGGCGGAAACAAGGTGCGCGCCTTCAACGGTTGGGTCATGCCGGTCTTGATGTACTCTTTCGGTATACTCAAATGGACTCAGACCGAACTCGACGCCCTGGATAGGAGAGTCCGTACGCTACTGACTGCGTATCGAATGCATCACCCACGGTCATCGGTAATGAGACTGTATATCCCGCGAAAGTGTGGAGGTCGAGGCTTTTTAAATGCTAAGACCCTCCACAATCGTGAGATATGCAGTCTCAGGGAATATTTCCTAGAAGCCGACGTGGGGATGCATCGAGATGTGGTCGCGGTGGACAAGGGCCTCACCCCACTCTCCTTGGGGAAAGAGAACTGGCGCAAACCTGCAGTACTTGATACTAACGATCGTAAGGAAGTATGGCAAGGCAAAGAGCTTCACGGACGCTTTTTCCGGGCCCTCCATGGGCCTGATGTAGACTTTTTGGCGTCTGTATCCTGGTTACGTTTCGGCGACCTCTTCGGGGAAACCGAAGGTTTTGTCTGTGCAATTATGGATGAAGTTATCATGACGAATAATTATCGGAAATACATTGTCAAGGATGGTACGGTTGACATCTGTCGGGCATGCCACCGTCCCGGTGAATCAATCCGACACATTGTTTCCGGTTGTTCTCGTCTTGCTAACGGCGAGTACAGACACAATCTAGTGGCTAGGATTATCCACCAGCAACTTGCCTTGCAGTACAACCTTGTGGAATCCGAAGTACCATATTACAGGTATGTGCCCGACCCAGTTCTCGAGAATGGTCACGCCACATTGTACTGGGATCGATCTATCATCACTGACAGGACTATTGTAGCCAATAAGCCTGATATTGTGGTGATAGATCGACGAGAGCGCCGTGCAATGATTGTTGATATCGCTGTCCCTCATGACGAGAATCTCGTGAAAGCTGAGAAAGATAAAAAAATCAAGTATCTTGACTTAGCACACGAGGTTGTCGACATGTGGGACATGGACTCTGCAATCATTGTACCGATAATCGTTACGGTTAATGGCCTAATAGCGGAGAGTCTCGACCAACACCTCAGGAGGCTCTCATTGCGCGGCTGGGTCAAGGGCTTGATTCAGAAAGCAGTACTCCTGGACACGGCACGCATAGTGAGGAGGTTCCTCTCTCTAGAGCCCTAACCACCGGTAGCTTGGACCCTGTTCCCGATATCGGTGGGCTACTATTTTTTATATTTTTAAATGTTTTTTTTAATTTTATGTTTTTATAAAAATATTTAAAAATATAATTCATATGTATGTAAATAAAATAAAGGAAATAATAATATAATAATAATAAGCTTTATTTCATGAAAACAGTACTTAGATTACATTAAATTACAGTAAAGTGCTATAATAAAACAAAAGTACAAAAAAGTTTTAGCATCTGGAGCCGAACTAGGAGGAACCTGTATTTCGGCTAACAGCGCCAATCCCCTCGAGTTACAATATATAATAATAATATAGTTCTTAAATGCCAGCATTATACAAAACAAAGGAATAAAGTAGTCTAAGGTTTTATAGTTGGTTTTCACCTCTCTCAAAGGTGAAGGAAAATTTCGTGAGGTATCGACATATACATATCCCAGAACCGAAAATTCAGCAGAAAACGAGCTGGGCCCACGTAGTAAAAACTTCGTAAGAATTTCGAAGCCAGGATCCCAGTGGTAGGAAAATTATAGGCTAGGATTATATTGATAGCTCACCTCTGCACAACGACGTCATCTCTAGTGAAGACATGCGCGGGACACTTGGCGTTGTTCAGATAGTCCACACAGCGCCACTGGCGCGTGTTGTTCCTGTTCGTATGCTTCAGATAGTACACGTAACGGTTCAAGATCATTTGTAGCGAGCCCTGGTTTGAGACAGTGAACTGCATTACGCTTAGATCTGAAAACGTACATTTAAGTTCTTTATGTTATTTTATTGTAACCATTTCTCATTAGGCAGTCTTAGGCCCGTATTACAGAACGTTCCTAAAGTCCAGTTTGGTCGTCAATCAGTCGATCATTGTTTATGTATAGAATCAGTACTTGAGCATCGACCTTATTCTAGAACGGTAATCAATCTATGCTCAGCTGAATAGAGACTCAAATCGAACCTCAAGCAGAGATGTGTATTGTCTATGCATCAGCCTGTTTTCGTTATACTATTTATTTCATTTACCTACTTCGTTCTGTTCTTCATAGAATTATAAATATTAAAATGTACCTTACGAACCCAATGAATTAGTAAATCAGCGTAAGTCCCGAATAGTACAATCCCACATTTACTGAAGTAAATCTGTTTGAAGTCATTTTGTTAGCAAAATTATTAGACTTTTGTAGACTGCTACAAGGATCTTTTGGCGCCTAAATGACATTGGCAGTGGGCGTTGTTGGGAAACATTTGTGATTTTTTTTTGGCAGCGTTAGTTTCGATCTGACCAAGCACCAAAAGAACTGTTAGAAAACTATTTCGTGTTCAATGAAAACAAACTATAATCTGTGGTTTTAGTAAGTTGGCGCCTGCGTGCGCTGCCACTATTGTGTTGCCTAGCAACGTATTGATTGGCTTTGTAAAAATAAGAAAGGATATTTACAATGTTAAAACTTGTTTTATTTCAATAATTACTACAACAAAAACCTTGTAGGTGAAATAGCCCACTGACACCAACAAGGTAGCCATTATACCCGAGAGGAAGGCTAAAGTTCAACTTTCTATTTGAATCATCGTTGAATAAATTATTGTAACAATTATATCCACTTTGATATGAATACTTGAATAGGTACTTCAATTCCACAACTTATAACCCCGACAACGCAGCTAAACTTGAAAAGAACAAAAATTGACATGACAATCTATGCCCAAGCGCGGTCTCGACCACAATTGGGTGATTACCGATCCAATCACTGCTTAGGTTCGAACTGAATAACGATCTAAAATAAAGCCAAACTCATCTGAACTATGATCAATCAATCTATGCTTGAGGAACGTTCTAAAATTAAAACTTGACTCAAAACTAGTTTTAAACAAAGATCAGTGCTTATGTTTCGTTCTGTAATACGGACCTTAGTATAGATATGAACTATTAAGTGGTAGTCTGGGATTTAGAATTATATCTGACTAGCTTTTGTCTACGTCTTCGCCCGCGTGGAGGTCGGCAGTATTCCCATGGAAACATACTATCGGAACGCGTACCTCTACAACAATCATCGTCATATTTCAGCCAATTTACACAAAACCTTAATCTTACTATACTATTATAAACTTTTTTACAAAAAAATACAACCGACTTCCAAAAACAACACTACAAAGTGAAAAATAACTTTAATTTCGGAAGCCGGTGTCTGGCTGGTTAAATGTATTTTCGTTTTGTACCACCGACTTCCGAAATTAAAGTTATTTTTCACTTTGTAGTGTTGTTTTTGGAAGTCGGTTGTATTTTTTTGTAAAGTTTTTAGTTTTCACTTTTTAGTTGTGATACTACCCCACACAAATTCGAATACCACTACCTGCACAAGAAATTAGAACTTCATCCAGATAAAAAGTGGGAAAAAATACGTATTATTGAAGCTAACCCAAAAATTACCCAAGCAAACTTAATAAATTTTACATGAGACCAACTTCGAGGTATACCCTCCCGAATAAAACAAGAATCTTTCAAATCGGTCAACTCTGTAAAACATTATGCGTGGGCATACATTAAAAATATATATATACGAGGGGGGATCAAAAAGTAGTGAGAACGACATACTCCTTGGTATGAAAAAAAATAAATACTGGCAGGCATAGCTCAGATACATATTTGTAATATTAATAAAGAAAAAATCTTCGATTGTCTTTTGTTTTTTTCTGAATGTAGTTATTTGTTTGCTTCGTGTCGGAACGTGTTCTCGAAAATGGAGAAAAACGAAGTGCGAGCCGTTATTAAATACCTCTGTTTAAAAAAGTTAACGACGCAAGAGATTCATTGCGATTTGGAGGCAACATTAGGAGAGTCTGCTCCGCCTTATTCCACTGTCGCAAGGTGGGCTTCTCAATTTCGAGTAGGGAGAACGAGCACGGAAGACCAACATCGTTGCGGCCGTCCATCGACGTCAGTCACCCAAGAAAATGTTGCGAAAGTCGAGAAAATTGTATTGAGCGATCGAAGAGTTACCATCCGATACTTAATTCAAGAAACGGGCATTTCATATGGAAGTATTCAATCCATATTGAAACAATCTTTGAATATGAGAAAAGTCTCCACAACATGGGTGCCGAGAATGTTAACCGACAGTCAGAAACAAAATCGACTTGACATTTCGAAGATATTGTTGGACAAGTTTCAAGAAGATTCTGAAAACTTTTTGTCTCGTTTCGTAACAATGGACGAAACATGGGTCCATCATTTTGATCCCGAGACAAAACCGCAATCTTCGCAATGGAAACGGAAATCATCACCGACCCCGAAGAAGTTTCGTGCCGTGGCATCGGCTGGCAAGGTTATGGCCTCAATATTTTTGGACTCGGAAGGCATATTGTTGATTGATTACCTAGAGCGTGGAACCACTATTACAGGCCAATATTATGCAGCTTTAATTCCTAAGTTGAGGAATGCCATCAAAGAGAAAAGGAGAGGGGAAACTTCGAAGGGGCGTGCTGTTTCATCATGACAACGCACCCGCGCACAGGTCGGCAGTTGCGATGGCTGCCATTCAGCAAGCTGGCTTCGAATTGGTTGACCACCCCCCTTATTCACCAGATCTGGCGCCTAGCGATTTTTATCTGTTCCTCAAATTGAAAGAATACTTAAGGGGAAACAGGTACGAAGACGATAACGAGGTGATGGATGCCGTGGAGAGCTTTTTGCAGGACCAAGACAAAACTTTTTTTTTGAAAGGGATTGAAGTCTTGGAAAAGCGCTGGACTCGGTGTGTAGAGAGACTCGGAGACTATGTAGAAAATAAATTATTAAGTTATCAATAGTCATTATAATCTATCTCATTCTCACTACTTTTTGATCCCCCCTCGTACTTGTCGAATTGAGAACCTCGTCTTTTTTTTCGTCGGTTAAAAATTTGAATGGATGGATGGATGTTTGTTACTCAGTTTGTTAATCACGGCAGAACGGCTGAACGGATCTGGACCTCCCAAACAAGTTGGCAAAAAAGTGGGGATGCGCAGTACGGAATCCTCACTTTTTTGCCAACTTGTGTGACGAAGACTGTACTGACCTACAAATTGCAAAAAATGTAAGATTTACCATTTCGCGGGATACCCTACGCTTTCGCCTTAAAGAAATGGACTTACTAGGGTTATCACTAGTGTGTTTGCCGTCGGTATGCTCAGGGACTGCCCTGATTTCAACAGGCACCGGCGTCGAGTCCTCGTCATCTTGTTCTTCCGCGTAGTTTTCGTCTATAGATCTCGTGCTCAATATCCGGGGGCCATCGTCAGCTTCTCTGAAAATGAAAATGTATAGTTTTTTATTTTTTACTAGCTTTTGCCCGCGTCTTCGCCCGCGTGAATGTCAGAAAATATCCCACGGGAACGTACTACCGGGAAATCCTTATAAAGGGAACCTCTGTGCAAGTTTTCTAGGTTCAAGGGTTTGGGCTAGGCGTTGATGAGTCAGTCAGTCAGGACTTCTCTTTTTAAATAATTATTAAAATGTTATCATAGCCCACTTCTATATGTATCTATAGCTACATAAAAGCATTAAAGTCGTTTTTCGTGTCCGTCTGTGTGACCCCGTTGTTCCTCTAAACTACTTAACGAATTAAGATGAGGGTTTCAACGTCATTTAGATTTTTTCCGGAAGGTTTACAACACAATTTCGATTAAATTTCAATTTTCCGTTGGCAATACACTAATATTAAACTTATTTTGTTCTTATTATAAACAGGTATTTTGTGTGTATCTTCGGAACTACTGATCTAACTCAGAAAATTCTTTCACTAAAGGTGAACGTCCACTGGTCCAGGCCGGCCGCAACGCACGCACGGCACGCAACGTAGGTATTCAACGGATTTTCCGATAGCATCTGTCTACTGTATCCGGATTTTTAATTTAGTCCAAGTGTATTTGTTGTTGTTAGTAGACGTCGTCGGCTGTCATGGTATGGGCATGTGATGCGGAGGAGTGAGGAAAATGTCGTGAGGAAAGTTTTGAGTATGAATGTCGATGGCTATAAGAGTAGGGGAAGACCAAAGAAACGATGGATGGATTGTGTGAAAGATGACATGGCTAGAAAGGGGGTGACTACCGAGATGACGAATAACAGAGAAGTATGGAAAAAAAGGACATGTTGCGCCGACCCCAAATAGATTGGGATAAGGGCAGGAGAATAATGAATGATGAGGAGACGTCGTCTGCCATGGAGATTAACGAAGGTAATATTATTATCAGTTGCTTGTTGGCAGAAGAACGTAAAACTAAAAGTGGAATGTGTGTTCATGAAATAAACTTGACGCAATGATTTACTTCATGACATGATGTACAAAGATTTTTTTTTATTACATTTACCTTTGAAGATCTAGCTGCCTCGCTCGGCACATTTCTATACTTACACAAACAAACTAAACAAAAAAACAAATAAGTACTCTTTATTACAATCAGAATACCTACATCATATATAATACCAGCGACACAAAAAAAGTAAAAAGGAGCGATTCACGCGATGCTTAATCCAAGTGACGTCACCGGCACGTAACGCATTTTTTGTTTAGAATGCCGCTCGGTGCGGGCGGCATGGAGAGTCGACACAGTGCTATATGAATTCATACAAAGCAAAGCAAAAACCGTTGCGTGCTGTGCGTGCGATGCGGCCGGTGCGGACCAGTGGACTTTCACCTTAATGCGAAGCGGCAGTGCTTATGGAGTGTCATGGGATTTATTTTATGTTTAACCAAAAAATTTCACGCGGACAAAGGCGCGGACATAAGCTAGTAATAATAAATAAATATTATTACTAGCTTATGCCGCTCATGACGTAATTTAACGACTTGACAAAACATCGAGATCCACGCATTAGACGATCAAATCCGTGCGAAACAGGCGTGGATCCTAGTATCCTATATTTTGGTTAACTTGGGGGTTCAGAAGCTGCTTAGCCAATCTACGATTTGATAGCATTTTTAATAAAATATTGTGAATTGCTAATTTTGCAAAGCGATTGTAGATTTATGAAGTTTTTACTGCAATTTAGAATTTATTTTAAATGCCACATCAGTCCAACCAAGGTAGACAATAGTTTGTTTTAAATGCTTATACGAGGCCATTATACTCGTCATTATGAACAACTTTTACTATAGGCCCACTCCCCTGGGATTCGCACTGTTTTTGCTAGACGTCAATATGTCACACAATCCACCTACATATATAATAAACTGAACCGTAAACTAAATATATATCCCCTGTTGTTATACGATTGTAAAAAAACAATAACTGAATGGTTGAGATCCCTAACATATGAAGAAACAGAAAATATTCTGAGCAGGATAAGCTGATATATAAATAAATAATAGTCAGAGATAACAATGGTAATGAATAAGACGATACACCTACACACACACTTACGCTCACGTGCACCCCTTACACTCTGAGAGCTGCTAAATTAATGTTTTACTTTATTTTTATTTATTATTTTTTTTTTTTTCTAGTAACTTATTAGTCTTATCATTGCTAAGCTACCACTTAGGGAAGAGTGAGACAGCTCCGACACAAGTACTAAGTAACTTACTGGGGCTGCCTCAATTTATGTACAACACAATGTTTAGTTAAAAATAAATGTTTTTGTATTTTGTATTTAAACCTGAAATCGCGAAAAAAATCAGCTGTTCCTTAAATTTATGTTCGCATAACTCGTCGAAAAGTAGGGAAACAGCTGATTTTTTTTCGCGATTTCAGGTTTGGTCCCATAGTAAAAGTGTTCATATTGATGAGTACAATAACTCTTTAAGAGGAGTAAACCCCCGTTCGCACGGGCGTAATAAAATCGCGGCGGGATTTTATAGCGCACTGTATTTTCAACGCTCTGCTTAGCGCCGAGAGTGCAAAATCCAACAGTGTGTTATTTTGACGCGCTAGAATGTACTCTGTTATTGTTACGTTGGATTCTCAACGCTCAGCTCAACAACGAGAATTGAAAATCCAGTGCGCTATAAAATCCCGCCGCGATTTAATTACGCCCGTCCGAACCTCTTACGAGGAGATAAGAGTATAATGTACGGGACAGTCTCGTTTAAAAACTTACACAATAATATTGGTCATGTTGTATTTATTTTCATCATTATGGTCTTTGGATATTTCGAAGTAGCTGATTTCCTCATCAAGACTTTCCATATTGCAGTCCGTTTCGTTGTCATTCTGAGATGGTTGCTGGTTGGAAGTTATTGAATCTGATATCTTCTGCAATGCAATAAATCTATGGTATGGTATTGTAAAATAGATTAACTTAAAAAAAAATGGCAATACCATTTTTTTTTTAAGTTAATTTATCTATTTTATCCCTCTGCTGGGCAAAGGTCTCCCACATCATTATCATATTTTAAAGATCAACTGCTTAATATGCAATGGACCCCAACACTGTAAAAACAAACTTTTTTTTAGGGTTCCGTACCAAAATGGCAAAAAGGAATCCTTATGGTGCGACTCAGTCTGTCTGTCCGTCTGTCACAGCTGGATATCTCAAGAACTACTAATGCTATTAACTTGAAATTTGGAACAGTTTTGGACGACGTACGCCCAACTATTTTGCAAATAAGAAAGAAATAAATACAGACATATTTTTTTTGCAACAGGGAAAGGGGGTCTTAAAAATTCGAAGAGGGGCTACTAGGGCATGTGGGGTATCATATGAAAGAGCGCTGTTTGCACATTCTCAAACATTTTTATCGTTTTTTTAAGCCGCATAGTTTTCGACTTTTGATGAAAAATGTAAAAAAAAACCGTGCCCCCCCCTATCTCCGAAGTTTACATAGAGAAAAATCTGAAATTATTCTATGTGATAGAAGTTTATGTAAAGATTACAGGAAAAATAAAACGATGTCTCTAAATAGCACACTTTTCAGAAATAGCAACCCGCGGAACCCTCGGTGCGCGAGTCCAACTCCCCCTTGACCGGTTTTTATTATATAATTTAGTTTATCTTGCAATTAGTTTTCAATACTATTAGCAGATGAATTCTAGGAAGATCTGGCAGGGAAGAGTTATTTCTCATCTGGAGTTTAGTAAAGCAGCTCCTTGAAAGTTATCTAATTGTATAATGTTGCATCTTTAGAGTCTGCTGATGACACAATCTAGTATTGTGAGTTGAATGGCTAACGTGACATTATGACCAAGGCCTGTGGGACTGTTCAAAGAATTATTTCCTCACAGTAAGATATTGAAGGCTATGGATAATGATGATCAAACTCAGGGCCTCCTATAAGCAAAACCGCCGTGCTTGGAAATTAATTGCACCTTATGTGTTAAGAGCTTGGATTATACAGGGCAATTTTTTTTATTACAAGCCAAATTGATTGTTGACACAGATTGTTCTTTCCATGAAAATTAACAACTTTCACTATGGGACCAACTCTGAAATCACAAAAAAAAAATCAGCTGTTTCATACATTTTAGTAGAGTAGGTATTGAACTTTTGTACGAAACTCAGATTTTTTTTCGTGACTTCAGAGTTGAAACATAGTGAAAGTTGTTCATATACATGGGCAGAACAAACAGATTTGGCCGGTTATTGAAAACTAACCTTGTCTTAATACACTAAGGTTCAGACTCGGGCAATGAAAAAAATTACATTCTCATACTGTACTTGAGGTGTAAAATATATTTTAAATTAAAAACAAAAAATAAATACCTACCATATCTTCAAGGCCTTTTACATGAAGTTCTTTACCAGCTTCCAAGAGTTCATTCAAATTATCTATAGAGATTAATACCTCGCCTGTGTATATGTACTCCAATAGAGCACATAATGTTGTATATGAAATTTTCTGAAATAAAAATATTATTTTAGTTAGTTTTATAAGACTTTATCTAAATGCCACAAGGAACAGTACAATTACAGTCAGTCGGTCAGTGTTAGTCTGTTGAGCCACAGTGCGAGTGTGGAGCCACATCACAAACAATGCCTCACTTCTTCTTCTTCTTCTCTGTGTAAAAACACCTGCACTGTAGAAGACCTTTGCAATGCCAACGCTAACGCTGTCCAAGTAGCCAAATTCTGGTTGGAGTGTGGGCTTTTAGATGCCCAAACAGAGTTGTAGAAGTAGGTAGGTAGGTTTTTATGAGTGAAAAACAGGGAGACCCAAATGCACAATAGACAAGACAACAATAGACAAGAGAATGACACAAAACAATAGGGAAAAGAAAAGACAAAATAAAATTTTAAAATATCTTTCTAAAAATAGGACAGTGTTTTGATTATGATAAAACATAGGTTTCAACACAGAGCTTATTGTATAAAATTAATAAAATAGAATCATCAATATGACAAAGAAGAAAAAGATGGAACATTTCACATTATTTCTGTCTTTAATTACTGTTATTGGTTTTAAGTTAATAAATAAATACATTGGAATAAAGAAAAAAAGACATTATTTTGCTGAAAACACAACACTACACAATACAGTCAGTATTGTGTAGTATATTGTGTTGTTATTCAACAAGTCGGTAATTTTATTTTATGTATTGTCTTTTACAACATCCCTGAACCTAGAGAGGTCTCAAAATCAAAAATGTTTTCCTCAAATTATGCTGAGAATCTGCACTATTTCAAAGTCAAAATAACATAAGATAGTCCCCCAAAATGCCCACCTTTCACCACTTCCTATCACATATCAATACATCTGTATGAAAAATAGTAAGTTTCTGTCAACCAGCATCCTTCAACAGATGAGCCATGAACATAGGACTCACCAAAGGATTGACACAGCAACTGGAACAACTAACTACGTCTGCTATGTCAACTATTCGTAATGGCGTATGTCCAGCAAACGACGCGCGTGACTTCGGTCAAAGGGTCATTTTAGGGGCGGTTGAAATGATTCATGAATAATTAAAAGACGCCTTACATTGAGAAATATAACGGGATGCGGACACTGAGCAGTAGATATCAGCTCCTTGATGTATGGACTGGCCAGTGCGATGATCACTTGATGGACCTTCACTAGGTGGCCGTCTGCAGCAAGAGTCATGTCCACAAACTCACCATTCTGGAAAGAATTAGACAAATTGTTGGAAAAAACATTCAAGTGTCGTCTTCTGTTTCACGTTATAACTTTTACCTGCTGCAAACTGCTTAGTCCCTGACATATATTCTTCTTGTGTGCATTCCATAGTAAAGAAAACTGCGACTGAGCCATCACAATAACTGTGCCAGTTGTTTAAAATTTATTTATTTATTTACAATTAGTCAATTATTATTAATTAAACGACAACGACGCTTGCCTTACTATCACATCACATATCACACTGACACTGACACATTGATACTTGTCTTTTGGCATTCTTTTGGTTTGTATAGTCTGTGGTTGTGTTTCACTGGTTACTCTATAGATTTTGCCATTTTACCTTTTTGACAAAGTAAGCAAGGGATAAGGATAGAAAATTAGAAAGACAAAGTAAGCTAAAAACTTTTTTACACAAATATACAACCGACTTCCATAAACAACACTGCAATTTTAACTTTAATTTGAAAGTCGGTGTCTAGGTTAAATGTATTTTCTGTTTTTACCACCGACTTACGAAATTAAAGTTATTTTTCACTTTGTAGTGTTGTTTTTTTAAGTAGGTTGTATTTTTTTATAAATACAACTATTATTTTTACTTTTTAGTTGTGGTACGAACGGTTACAGATCAAGCTATACATTTCCAGTATAAGCTGATCTCGCATTTTATAGGATTTCCTTACAATGAGATGTCAGTGTAAACTTGAAGTGTATAGCTTGATGTGTAGCCGTGTGTAGTACTATAGTATAGTTAAAATCTCGCTGCAGACTCGGTCATAAATCATTCGAGTGTTTCGCTCTCTTTCCCACTCACGGGCCTTATGGACAGGCCACGCCCACACGTAGTCCTGTGCATTACTGCAGTCGATGAGTGATATCGATAGTTTTATATATTTATAAATGGGTGATAGAAATAAATACACATTTTTTTTTTTATTACCAAATTTACTACAAAGCATATTAAATATATAAACAAAAGAACGTATATATATAAAACTAAAAATAGAAAATTAAAATTCTTCGTCTGAGTCATCGTCATCATCATCCACATGAATGATGAACTCTTCGCATAAATGTGCTTTTCTTGATGGGATTGTACTGACAGTGGTAAGGCGGCAAGCGGATAACTTCATGACCATGCTCCAAAGCCATTTGATCCAAGTGATATGTTTTTTGCGGTCGATGTCGACGCACCTTTTGTAAGAGCTCTGATTTGAACTCTTTTAATGTGAATTCAATTCCATGCTCTCGAAGCCACTCTTGAATTTCGCTCTTTCTGGTGCTAGATGTTGGTTTAAGATTTATTTGCTGGGAATGGTAGCTAGCATTGTCCATTATAATAACAGACGGTTCTTCTAGACCTAGCAGCAATTTCTTAAACCACTCTGTAAAGCCTTCAGCATTCATTTCGGAATGATAATCATCATTTTTTGACTTTACAGCACGAAATACCCACTTTGCTTCTTGTAAAAAGCTATATTTGGCGCAGCCAGCATGACAAATAATGAGCCTGCTCCCCTTTCCAATTTTAGTGTTCAAGCCGCCATTACCATCTTTATCGATAATGGCCTTGAGCGCGCGCAACTAGCGCACATCCCTACTCCGATTATGATTTATGACCAAGTCTGCAACGAGATTTTACAAATTCTAATACCACTACCTGGAAAAGCAATTATAAAATTAGAACATCGTCCAATTAAAAAGTGGGGAAAAAAATACGTATTCTTGTTGCCAACTCAAAAACAAACCAAGCAATATTAATAATAAAAAAAAAATCAAATTGGACTAATATATAAAAAGTTACGCGTGGTCTATAAAAAGTTACGTGTGGATTTCAAGACCTCCTTTTTTTTCGTCGGTTAAAAAGAGATACTTACAAAACTAATATAATTATGTTATGCTTAAAGTTTCAACGCTGAAATCCGTCTCTGTAACGAGATCACGCCTGAGCAGTGATCTTCGCCAGAGTGATCTAAATTGATTAGGTACAGACAACAGCACACGGTTATACCAAACTGTCAAATTTCTCCAAATGATTAACCTTAAACTGCTGGTAATTAAGTTCATAATCGAATGACAAAATCGATTCTAGTAACTTGACCTGCTGCTGTGTGTACCTTTATATGTAGTCGACTTTATAATATATTATATTAGATACAAAATCCCGTATTTTTATTAACAATTCTTTCGCAATCTCATCCCAGTCTGTGTACTTACTTATATTTTTGACATTTGCTTGTCGCTGGCTGGCACGAGATTGAGACTTGAATTTGAACATTTTTATGTACGAGAATTATTGGCCTTCAGCTTTGCCCGCGGCTTCGATCGCGTGGATTTCGGAAAACATCCCACGGCAACGTACACAGGGCTACACATGTCCAGTTTACACTAACCTCTCATTGTAAGGAAATTCTATACAATGCGAGGTCAGCTTATACTGGATATTTATTGCTTGATCTGTAGCCGTGCGTAATACCAGGATTACAAGTACTACAAGTGTTAATCCAGCACCCTAATTGCGTAACACATTATCAATCGGAGTTGGTTTCATGTTGACAGTTCAACAACATTCATTGCGTTATTTACGTTGTCGAGCAGGCAAATTTTTCGAACCATATGAATCAATGGATTAGCAATTGTTTCAAAATGAAACCAACTCCGATCGATAGTGTGTTACGCAATTAGGGTGCTGGTAAACAATAAATTAATTGCGTAATACATTGTTTTCATATTTAACTCTATTGGTTTACGCGGCGCACGCCAATAAAACTATAGTCGGCATGATTTTTTTCGTCATCTTCAACAATCATCGTCATATTTCAGTCAATTTACACAAAACCTTAAAACTTCTCTAGGAATCACTCCGTCTATTGGTGAAAACTGTATGAAAATCTGTTCGGTAGTTTTTGAGTTTATCGCGTTCAGACAGACAGATGGACGCGGGGGGGAAACTTTATTTAATTAAAATTATACACGGCCACGCAAATAACTTTTAACCGAGAGGACTGATTTCAATAAAATAAATACTAAATGTTACCTCAAGCAAGATACGAACTATGACTTCCTTTAGATCTTATAAATGACAATCTCTCATTAAAAGCTCATACATGACAATCCTTTAAATCTCATAAAAATAGGTAGAGTTAAGCCATTCTTAAAATGAACGCCCCTCCACAAAACTTGTTATTTCATTGTGTGAGAGGAAATACTTATTGCAATTTGCAACACTTGCGTGCGTGCGGCGACTTTACTGTAAACATGGACTCGTCGCCGTCGCCGCACTTAGAGGTCAACTACTCGTGCGATCAGTCCAGGTACTAGCATTGTACGGTGCGGCATGCTCTTTGTATGAAAAGACACGTTCGCTATGTCTGCCGACAAATCCAGCTGTTAGGCGTTTGGGCAACTCGGGTAAGTACCGTTTGCATAAAAAAAAACAGAGTTATTGTGTATATTTTAATGTATGTTAGTCTGTAAGATATTTATCAAAAAGTACTCTGTTATATTTATTTAGTTTTGATGTTGACCGTACTCACCGGTG
This sequence comes from Cosmia pyralina, assembly GCA_946251885.1. Classification (NCBI taxonomy): domain Eukaryota; kingdom Metazoa; phylum Arthropoda; class Insecta; order Lepidoptera; family Noctuidae; genus Cosmia; species Cosmia pyralina. Next base: position 25,556,024 of record OX276346.1, read on the forward strand.
CCTGAGCAAAATACTACTTCGTCTGTGCTGAGCAACCAATGATGCTGGGGCCACACCAACGTCAACGTCAACAAAGACTTATTAATGTGTATTGCGTTTAGACACCTTCTCTGCATGTGAGCGTAACCGCGTTGGAGGGAAGTTCATTTTTATAAGATTTTAGAATGGTTTATCAGGGTTTAACTTTACTTACACAAATTTTTAATATTATTTGTGAATTTTAAAATCAACCCCTATTTTTAAACGACTTCAAAAAAGGAGGTTCTGTATTCGACCCGTATGTATGTATGTTTGTTTGTCATCGATTTTCTCAAAAACTAATGAAACAATTTTAATGAATTTTTCACTATCGTGATCTACATACTTTCAGGAAGGTTTTAGTATATAATACATTATCTAATTATTGTTATGTACGAAGTTATATGCATAAATGTACTGTATCTCCGGCATTTCTAAGCCGATTTTGATGATTCTTCTTTTCGCTCGTCTTATAATTGTATATTCAACTAAAAATGGAAAAATAAATTTACTTTAAAAAAAGTAAAAACCGACTTCAAAACCAAAAACAAATAAAATAACTTTCATAAAACACTTAGCAGCTTCTGAAGTCGGTGTCTTCTATTCTTCAATGCACTTTAGCTTGACACCGACTTCAGAAGCTGATAAGTGTTTTATGAAAGTTATTTTATTTGTTTTTGGTTTTGAAGTCGGTTTTTACTTTTTTTAAAGTAAATTTATTTGGAAAACGTTGAACCACATAACTCTTTATTTCCTACCAAAAGCATTTTGAATTATCAGTTAGGGATATGAAATTTTAAATTTTCATATCCCTAACTTAAGAAATGCTAGGTTTCTCATACAAACTTTTATCCCCTATATCACCCCGCTTATGATTATTTTTGAGACAAAAACAACCTAGCCTATCTTCTATCGCCTTGCCAAATTTTATCGAAATCCGTTCAAAAGTTTAGGTTTGAAAAGGTAACAAATAGACAGACACAGAATTACTTTCGATTATATAATATTAGTATGGGTACAGGATGTTTGGTGCATCATTCATCATGCGTAGCATCTCTACCTAATCTGTGGCATCATTAGCCAAATGGAAATGGCGGATCAAGAGGGGTAGAGGGGTCTACGTAGTGCTGTGCATTTGTTTGTGATCATAGTGCATAGATTACACTGTAATACGAAGTAATAATTTAGTGGTTGGCAATACTATACTATATATATATATATATTACTTTAGATAGTGTATTATCTATGACTATATCCCAGCTGGTTTTGACAGTGAGCCAGAAAAGTTGATTGAACTTATAGGTTATGTCAGGACAGCTAGATTATTTTATAAAAAAAAAATATTTATTTTGTTGTGTAACAATCTGACAAAAAATCTGTTATTTTGGCATATCAACCACATGTAACAGATCTTCGGCATGGCGTTAATGAAATCTAAAGATGTACCCGAAGATGCTGTGGCTATCGATGAACTGGAAGCTACCGAATACGTCTGGAATCTTGTTTCCGATTGGGAATCGTTTTCTGACACGTAAGTTATAAATTGTAACATAAAAACTGTCTGGAATGTTAAGTGCTACTATTTAAATCACCCATCAGCTTATATTTCTTAAAACTTGCACCACAAGTCAACAATACTCTGTTTTAACTTTTGAGTGTTAGTTACACAAGCAAACTATTGATAGTCGCACCCTATCACAGGCTACTTATCAAAATATCTTTGTTTATTTTGTTCTCATCAAGGACATCTTGGATTTTTCTAAACCTTATTATAAAACCACTTGCTAATTATGATAAACATAAAATGTTTAACTTCAGCTGGGCTCTGAAATATGCTCCAGTAGTCCTCGGAGGCATCAATGCCTTTTGCGGTATTATGATGAACAGACATTTCCGGAACAAGTTAAAACTGGGACCGTATGGATACTTCGCATCAGTTGTTCCTATCTCCATTATGCCTGGAGTTCTAACAGCTCTCTTTCATAGACATGTGAGTATGAAATGTAACATTAACAACCTAAAGCTTGCTTGATAAACATTCCTTATTTGGTTGGCTTCAGGTCTTTTGGCAATTTATTTAAGTAACGGGAGTTGGGGAAAAAAAGTGAAGAAATTATGGAAGGCTCTGCACATCTTGGGATAATCATTTTCATCTAATTCTTAAGATGTGATAAAGAGGAATCCTGACTCAATCATTAGAAAACTGTAGGTTGAGGAGTTATTAACAGAAAAACCAATTACGGGTGAATTCAACCAAATTTTTATACCTAGTAGAAGTCTAATCGTATGGCTGACACTGGCATGGCCACCATCACGGATCTTAATTTTGATAACACAAAAAATTAGTCGCCAAATATCAGAATTTGCTGGTCACAGGTTCAAAAGATATAAGGGTGTATAGGTGGCCCCGCTGGAGAGTCTCCCCAGCGTGACCCATTTTGAATCTCAAAAGCTAGGACACCTAGCAAAGATCTGTTGGCTCACAAATTTAGTTGCTAATTAGTCGGAATCAGTCGCTAAATATCAGAATTTGCTGGTCACAGGTTCAAAAGATATAAGGGTGTATAGGTGGCCCCGCTGGAGAGTCTCCCCAGCGTGACCCATTTTGAATCTCAAAAGCTAGGACACCTAGCAAAGATCTGTTGGCTCACAAATTTAGTTGCTAATTAGTCGGAATCAATCGCTAAATATCAGAATTTGCCGGTCACAGGTTCAAAAGATATAAGGGTTTATAGGGGGCCCAGCTGGAGTGAAATTCCCCAGCGTGACCTATTTTATATCTCAAAAACTAGGGCACCTAGCTAAGATCTGTTATCTCCCAAATTTAGTCAATAATTAGTCGCAAGTTTTTGCCAAGATACAGATTTTGTTAGTGTGTAATTACAAAGATATTAAAGAATTAAATTTCTTCATACATTAGTACAAGCAAGTACAAAATACTTTAAATGGTGTCTATACAGTAGGTATCTATGATGTCATAAGTTCATAACATATGGTGGAATGTTTGTTTCGAAATATAGAAATATAAAGTTATTCTATAATTTGAACCCACCAAAGGAAAGCTGTATTGTTTACCTATAAACAGATCTACAATAAATATATGTAAATATTTATGGAACAAAATGTGCACTTAATCACTGGCAGATAGAGATTGCTGCGTTCCGTTTCATTTACGGTAAGTAAGAAGGAGATAGATGCGCGTGATCTACAGACGAGCTACTTAGAGCGAGTTGCCCGTGACGTAAGTTAAAGTGAGCCAGTTTACAGTGGAACTCATTATGAATAGTTAGGAACTCGAGTAATAACGGTTTTGTATTAAATTAGTGTGCGTTTTATATGTTTATTTTTCCCTATAGATATATCTGTGTAAAGGCAACACAAACAGAAGTCTTTGGGTAAGTTTGGAATGATATGCTAAGTGTGCTAAACTCTGAACGCAAATATAGTAAGTAAAATAATCTAACAATTTAACATTCAGTTACTTATTAGGTAAATTGAAATAAACTCGAGTGGCGTGACCTTTTTTTCTCGTTCGTTTTAATTTTATCTCTGCACTACAGGTTGTTTCAAGATGCTATTTTATAAAATTGTAAATAAATCAATAATTAATAACGTTCAATGAAATTAAAATATATTTATAAAACGTAAACGCGGAACCGTATACGCTTGTCAAATTAATGTCGTCATTGCAGCGGCACATTGTATTCATCTTTGATTTAAGATTATTAGGGACCTATGTTTTTTTTTTTTTTTTTTTTGTAAATTATTGTAGCATATTTTTAAGCAATAGGTTGATACATACTTACAATACGTTTTCAACGTTTAAATATTTTACTAAAGGTACGATAATTTGAACGTATTAGGTAAATCATAATTCTTATTTCGGCAACAGAAGTTTTATTATTGTAACGTAAATTAGAGCCTTACGCTATAATTTGGTAAAACAGTTGCATGCGACTGTACACCTTGACATCAAATAGACCAAGAGCAAGGTTTTCAAAGAAGTTTAAGCGCCTCTCTAACCTAGTAATTTAAAACATAAAAACATGTATTTAATTGAGAATTTATCTCTCTGACATTTCTAAGGACTTTAGACCGATAAAACTAGAAGTATATTACACATAATTAATAGTATTATTATTTTCTTGGCAATTTTTCGTAAACATTTCGATCTGGCTCTTGGACTGTACATTAAAAATTTAAATACAAATACAAATACAAATATTCTTTATTGTGGTACATAGGTAAGCAATAAGTTGTTACATGTTTCCGAAATTGTACACAGCTATGACCCGCCATAATGGCATACAATAATTTTAAAATGGGTAACATTTTAACAGCACAATCAAATACAAAATTAAAATAATAACAATTTAAATATTTAAACATGCAGCACTTTAGAATTAACGAATATTTTTACATGTCTCAAGGCAACAATTAAAATAACGAGACATAAATTATAAATTCAGTTAGAATTAAATAATACAAATTATGAAATATATACATTTTACTTATCAGGGGAACAATTAAAATTAAATAACATCATCGAGATAATCTTTTAAAGTATAGTAACATTTGTCTAACAGCAACTGAAATAATTTCTTTTTATAATTATGCAAATCTAAATCTCTAATTGTCTTTGGCAATTTATTATATATGTCAGGTATTAGATAAAAAACACTTTTGTGGAAAAGAGCAGTTTTGTGGGGTTCACGTGACATTTTGTCTTTATGTCTGGCTCTATTACTAAATTTGAAACGGTGAATATTTAATTTTGCGAAAATGGCACATTCGTAAATAAACATACAGGGAAGTGGTAGTATTTTTAGTTTCTTAAAATGTGGAACACAGGAGTCCGTTGAATCAATGTTCACGATTGATCGGATACACCGCTTTTGCGCCTTAAAAGCTAGGTTTTTGTTGGTTGAATTGCCCCAGAACATAAGACCGTACCTTAAAATGGAAGAGACATAACCATGATACGCACTAAGAACAGCAGATTTATCTGCTATTTTACTTAATTTATAAAGGGCATATGACTGTTGATTTAAGCGTTTACAGACATAACCTATGTGATTTTTCCAGTTAAGTCTTCTGTCAATATGTAGCCCCAAAAACTTAATTTCATCTATTTCTTCAATATTTGTATCTTTGAATATTATATTTAAATTTGGCGATGCTAGAAAATTTTGTCTAAATTTCATAATTTTTGTTTTTGACAGATTTATGTTTAAATTATTAGATGATAGCCATTCAGTTGCATTAGTTAAAAACATATCAATCTCCACATTAATGCTAGAATGCAAATTGTCACCACCAAACAGAACTGTGCTGTCGTCAGCAAAAAGCGTCATTTGATGGTGCGTTATGGATGGTAAATCATTAATATATACAATAAAGAGTAGTGGGCCCAATACGCTACCTTGTGGTACCCCAAAACGGACATTAGTGAACTGAGATTCGTAAACTTTTTCTTCTTTCGCTATTGGGCATACTCTATTTATTTCAGTAGCTTGGTGTCTATCGCTTAAATAGGATTTTATTAGATTATTAACATTACCCCTAACACCATAGTCATTTAATTTTTGGAGCAAAATGTCATGACGAACGTGGTCGAAAGCTTTTGACATGTCTAAGTACATGGCTACAGCTGGTTTTCTATTATCTAAATTGGTCATTACTGTATATATGAAATTATAAATCGCATTATTTATTGATTTACTTTTACGAAAGCCGTATTGTTCGCTGGCAAGAACGTTATTGGTTTCAAGAAAAGTGTACAACGATGTATATATAACTTTTTCATAAATTTTCGAGAAGATGGGTATTAACGCTATAGGTCTGTAACAATTGAGATCTTCAACATCACCCCTCTTAAACATAGGTTTTATAATGGTGTACTTAAGTTTATCTGGGAAAACTCCGTGTTCTATAGTGAGGTTAATAGTATAGCTTAAAACAGTAGAAATTATATGAGCTACATCTTTCACAACTCCAACTGTAACCTCATCGTAACCAGTGCTGCGTACATTTTTTAAAGAATTAATTATTTTAAAGATATCATTAGGAGTTACAGGTTTCATAAAAATAGAGTTAGGTTGACTTTTACCCGTTAAATATGGTATTGTATTTGCTCGTTCACAGTTAGCTACGTTTAAAAAGAAATCGTTAAATAATTGAGCTATCTCTTTCGGATTTGAAATTGTATTACCATTATCATTTTTCATTTTATTTATGTTCTCCTTGAGTACATTATTTTTGTTTTTGTTTATAACTTGCCATGTAGCTTTACTTTTGTTAATAGAAGTTTTAATATAATGGCTATTTTGTGATTTTTGGGTAAGATTCAGAACAGATTTATATCTTTTTGAGTAAGATTTAAAATTACTTTGGTTTTTGCTAGTTGGGGATTTTCTATACTTCCATAAGAGTTCTCGTCTACGTTTGCTGCACAAACTAATGCCTTTTGAGATCCATTTTGGCCTTTTGTCTACCATAACTTTAACTTTAATATAAGGAAAACATAAATTATAAAACAATGTGAACGTATTATGAAACTGAGAGAAGGCATTATTAGGGTCATCTGTTTCATAAACTTCACTAAAACTTAAGCTACTAAGATATTTTATAAATTTATCTCTGTTTTCATTTGAATAGTCTCGCCGTTGGACGTACCAGTACTTAATGGAGCAACTCTTTTTTACGGGGCATTTAAGAATTTGGGCCACATGATCTGATAGGGCCAACTCAACCAATTCGCCTTTGCAGCCTTTGACGTTGTGAGCTATGTTATCCAGGCACGTGCCACTAACCAATCGTGTTGGAGTGTCAAACTGAAGTCGCAAATTGTAGGATGCGAGTGAGTGAATGAGCTCGGCTGTTATTTTATGAGTCTTCAGAATATCAATGTTTAGATCTCCTGCAATTATAATTTTCTTATCTTTAGATCTATATTTATTAAGAATTTGATGTAAAATCCGAAAGAAAGTGTCAAAGTCTTTAGAAGTATTTTTTGGAACTCTGTATACGCATATGATAATTATTTTATGTTGTAATAATTCAATTCCTGAACATTCAACTACGTTAGGCACTGAAAGTGATACTACATCATCAAGTACTTTGTATGAATGAATATTTTTGACCAAAATGCAAGAACCTCCACTTCTGTTATTCCTACAAAATGTTGAAGCTAGTTTATATGATGGTACACAAAGTCGTGGGATGTCATCTTTAATCATATTGTGCTCAGTAATGCATAATACGTCTATAGTTTTAGAAGTAAAAACGTTCAAACAGACTGTTAACATATCTGATTTACCAATTAAACCTGCAATATTCTGATGTAACACATGTATATAGTTATAGACGAAATAAATTATTACTATTTATAGGACTAGTATCAGTATCATTAATTCTATGTGCCATGGAACTTTCTTGTGGATTGTCTTGATTATTAAATAATTCATAGTCCACTATTATGTTAGCCAGGATATGTTCATATATGCTACTCCATCCGTTTTTGTTTATTCTTCCTGTGACGCGCGAAAACATCTCATGTTTCAGGTAAGAGTTACTGTCAAAGAAGTATGCATATTCATTATCTCTTATATCCATATAGAGAAGGTTGGTAAATGACTCGACTTTATAATTAAATATTAGTGCGCCTTTTATATAGGTTGGAGCACAGATAACGCTATTCGTGTGAGAAGTGTTTTTCAGCAGTTTCTTTAATTTGTCTAAGATATTTATGTAGTCCCCATTTTTCAAGTCATTCTCTCCGATAAATACAAGGCAATAGTCGTTCAATGTGAAATCTCGTAATTTATTTTCTGCACTGTTTATAGATTCTTCATTGAAAATATCTGGTAATAAATAATGACAGTAGTCAAAATGTTTTGTGAAAACTGCTTCAATTTGCGGCAGAGTTCCCTTTGTGCAATAACTGCTGATAACGCACAATTTATTTTTATGCTTCGGGGTTGGTATAAAGCCTGATGGTTTTTGGTTTGCATAACACTGTTGTGGCATAGCTTGTCTTTGCTTTATATTTGAATCCTGCCTGGGTATATCAAAAACGCGACTAAACTTCTCTGATATTTCTTTTTTTAGTTTTTCATGTTCAATAGCTAAATTCTTTATTTTTGTAGTTAATTTCTCAATTTCTAATTTTCTTTCTTCATTTTGAATGCGTAAGGTATGTATTTCGGGTTCTATGTCTTTTTTCAAATTAGTAATCGCTTTATTAATTTCAAGTTCTATTGTACTCTTGATTTGCGATATTATTGTTATGTTATTTTCCTGCAGCTTCTGTACTATAATTTCGCATATACTTTGCAATGTTACTTCAGGGTTCAGTGGCAATTGCTTGTTATCTGTGCAAATTGTGTCACCGAGTATACTAAGATCTTCAAAGGTTCCACTGCTTGGATAGGCTGTTCTTGTCCTTTGAGTGACATTCGACTGTTCCGGCGATAAAGTTACAGGTATGTCTGTGACATCGCAATCACGTGGACGTATAGGCGTGTTTGAGTTATCCATAGTCTAAAAAAACAAGGTCTGGCATTCCGGGAGAGACACATGCTTACGTCACTATCCAGTTGCCACTTTATTGCAACAAAATATGAAATTAAGGAAACAGTTTCAGTCACTGGTAAGTTAAAAAATATTTCTAAAGCATTTAAATCGTCATTTCGTTAGTCAAATCAAACGAAACAATTCAATTTAAACGTATACCAACGATATTGTTAATTAAAACCGCAATGTTTTATTGAGCATTCACACAGGTAATAAAGGTGGTTAAGGAGTTATTATCACACACCTGGTAACACAGAAACGAGTTGTCTCATTGTTATTCCGCCATTTTGTTGTATATCGCTATTCTTGTTTAACGCGTAAGCCTGTCTCGCTCAGTGACAGTGTAAACAGTGATTCCCAAACATTTATTGTGGACGCCTAACAAGTTTGTTTGTTATATTATTTTCTTTGACCACAAGTGACCACAACATCGAAATGGTTGGTTGTTCTATTCGGAAATGTAAAAGTAGAAGTATAAAAGGCGGTACAATAAGGTTTTTTTCATTTCCCCAAAAAGAATCTGTAGCCAATGAATGGCTGCGCTATTGTGGACCTAAAACAACCACTAAAAATGGTAAGTATGTAAAATTACTGATGTATTTAAATTATAATTGGCAGTGATTATGTGCTGTATTCTCGAAAGCTAAATCGCGGTATGGTTATTGCTATTTTTATAACCTTTACCTAACCCTATAACCCTATTTTTTTAACTTTAAAGATTATTGCACAGAGTTGACAGCTTGGCCACAGACTATAAGATAAGAGTGATGTGAGTTTGTTAGTCTGTGGTTTTGCATGTTGCTAACCTAAACTTTTTGTTTTTTATTTTTCAGGGAGAGTATGTTCAAACCATTTTTTATCTTCTGACTATTTCAAGCCACTTCAGCAGATTCTCTTAAATGAATCGCCAAGAAAAGTGAGAAAATTAAAGCCAGATGCATTACCTACATTGCTGATCGATGATACAGACAATCAAAATACGCTTAGTATGCCGATAGAAGTAAACAGCCAAATTGTAGATACTTCGGGCAACATGAAGTAAATATTACTTATTATCCTTTGTAACTGTATCTATTATTTAACGCAGTCAATTATTTATATTCTTTGTTTCAGTGACGAAAATATCACTATTCCTCTGACTGAATATAAGCATACTTCAGGCAACATAAACTATTTTCCTGAATGTAACACAACACCAGCTAATGCGGTTGCGGGCTCTTCAAAGATTAGGTATGTATGTTGAAGATTTTTTAAAATTCTATTTCAGTCATGAATTTCTGTTAATAATATTATTATTATTTTCCTTGGTAATGTATCTATTCCCTACTGCAGTCAATTATTTATATTCTTTGTTTCAGTGACGAAAATATCACTATTCCTCTGGCTGAATATAAGCATACTTCAGGCAACATAAAGTATTTTCCTGAATGTAACACAACACCAGCTAATGCGGTTGCGGGCTCTTCAAAGATTGTAGAGAAAAGGTATGTATGTTGAAGATTTTTTAAAATTCTATTTCAGTCATGAATTTCTGTTAATAATATTATTATTATTTTCCTTGGTAATGTATCTATTCCCTACGGCAACCAATTATTTATATTCTTTGTTTCAGTGATGAAAATATCACGATTTCTTTGGCTGAATATAAGCTATTTAAAAGGAGTTTCAACGAATACGATGTTTTAAAAAAAAATCTGGAGAAAATTTTTACCCCCGGTCAAATTCGTTGCTTCATGAAGCCTAATAAGCGTCGTGTCAGATGGTCCGCGGAAGATATTGCTGCAGCTATTTCGTTAAGAAGTATAAGTCCCAAGGGCTATCGTCACTTGAGAGCTACCGTAGGGATTCCTTTGCCGGCTTTTTCCACTCTCCGCAAATGGGCGTCCAAGTTTGAGATTACAGAAGGGCTATTAGAAAACGTTGTTACTCTGATGAAATTCAAAGCCAAGAGTTTTAATGAGATGGAAAAACTTGTAACATTGTCTTTTGACGAGATTTATCTCTCAAATAAAATTGAAATTGATAAGAAATTTGAGCAAAAAGTTGGACCTCATAGCAACTGTCAATTTGTTATGGCCCGTGGCCTTTGCGGTAAGTGGAAGCAGCCTATATATTTTAAATGTGACCAGAAGATGACCAAGGACATATTATTTGATATAATAAAAAAAACATATGAGGCTGGTCTGACCGTGATATCAGTAACGTGCGATATGGGTCCTGGGAACCAGGGATTGATAAAATCATTAAATATTGGCGTTGAAGGTGGTAAACAGACCTATTTTAACCATCCCAGTGACAGCGATTTGAAAGTCCACGTTTTTTTTGACGTTCCTCATTTACTCAAACTGGCTAGGAATCATTTTATAGACCATGGATTTGTGTACAACAGCAAAGTATTGACAAAAGAGACAATAGAAAAAATACTGGTCATTTCTCAAAACGATCTTAAATTGGCTCACAAAATAACATCTTACCATCTCAATGTTGAAGGTTCGCAAAGACAAAAAGTGCGCCCAGCTGCCCAACTTTTTTCAAACACAGTGGCTCAGGCAATAAAATGGTGTGGCATAAAAAATTTTCTGCCGGACAATAATTGGTTAGAGCTGTCATACATTTTTAAAGTATTCAATGATTGGTTTGATGTTTTGAACGCCCGAATGAAATTTGAAGGAAACAAAACAGCATATGGCATCAACTTGGATGCTCAAAATTTGGTACTGGATGAAATGAACCACTTGATGGTCAACATAAAAACTGGCAAAAAAACCTCCAACACTCCATTCCAAAGAGGCATTTTAATATCAAATAAATCTCTTGTGTGTTTATTATCTGATTTAAAAGGAAGATCAAACATTGATTTGGAGTACATATTAACCTCTCGATTAAACCAAGACGTTTTAGAGAATTTCTTCTCATATATAAGAGGTATGGGTGCAACACATGACCACCCCACAGCGCTTTCTCTCAAACATCGTCTGAAATGGTATATTTTAGGCAAGCATTCCGCCGACGTTTTTAAATGTTCCACAAATACCCGTGAAGATCCAAGTGTCTCTTGTCTGATAGCGCCATTAGAAAAGCCCGAAACGTCCGCCTGTAATCAACCTGATCAAAGTGTAAATGAAGATGTAATTTTGACCAGCATACTAAATACCTACGTCGATTCAACAACATATGGCAATGACGACGAGACCTGTTCACTAATATCTTTATTACAACGTGACGCATTGGAACATGAGGAAAACGTTCCTAATTGTGACTTGGCCATGTATATTCCAACTGACGAAGAAGAGCAATTATTAAACGTTTTTGAAACGCAGATGGTTGAGAAAAACGTTGATAATTGCGACTTGGCTATGTGTTTTCCAACAGACGAAGAAGAGCAATTATTGCACGTATTTGAAACGCAGATGGCTAGTAATGAAGTCAATGAACAGGGCCTTAAATACATTGCTGGCTATGTTGCTTTCAGGTATTTAGGTAAGTATCCATATCTTGGCAATCAAACTCGGACTCTAAATCCTGAAAGTGGTTCCTGTGAGTGGATAAACTTTATTTCAAGGGGGAAGCTGATTTATCCATGCCAAGAGCTCATAAGCGTTGCTCAAACAATGGAGACCGAGTTTGAGAAATTTCATGGGAAATCGCTGTCCACGGTGAAATTCATTTTTAAAACCTTGGCTGGTATTGTGCACAATAATGTGAAAGACCGCTACCCTCAAATTGATTACTCTGTAATACTTTGCCTAGTCAGAACAAGAACCTACATAAGACTGAAAGAGTTAAATAGAAATATTGTATGTAATCAACTGGAAAAGAAGCGCAAAAGAAAATTATATAAAGTTTCAAACACTGTTTAGTGGCTTTTTCAGGATTTTTGCGTGATGCCGCCACACTACAATAAAAACTTCGTAAGGCGACTTGTTTTACAATGTGTGTTTCATAGTATCATGTCTTACGGTATTTTACTTTGGGGACGGGCTGCAGACATCGAGTCTATTTTTATTCTGCAGAAAAGAGCCATCAGAGCCATATATAATCTCCGCAGGCGCGATTCTATAAGGGAACTGTTTAAGAATATTAACATCATGACGGTACCTTGTCAATATATCTACGAAAACATCATGTACGTAAGGAAAAATTTACATATTTTTAGTAAAAGAGGTGATAAACATAATTATAGCACTACAAATAGGGACCTATTAGTTCAACCAGGTTTCAGACTAGCTAAAGTAGACTCATCTTTCATGGGTTACTGTTTAAAATGTTACAATAAAATACCTCCACATATACTTCAATTGAATGAGGCAAAATTCAAAAATTGTATTAAACGCACACTATGCAGGCAGGCATATTATAGGTTGGGGGACTACTTATCGGATAAAGATGCTTGGCTTAATGCTGGTCCGGCTCCACAAGCCACAACCACATCTGATTAGTATTGAAAATATTGATTAGTATTGAGCTGCTGAAGATTATAAGACTATCTTTGCATTGTATAAACTCAATCTACTTTGTATTATATAGTTGCATAGTCACATGTGTGAGTACTATGTACCTACTATAGAGCTGCCATTTACTGGGTACGTCTTTCTTTGACATGAATGTGCCCTGGCGGCTGAGAGTGTCATGCTCACTCTAATGTCTCGCTGATGGTGACGCGTGTGTTGGATCATTTAGCTCCCTTCAAAATGGTTGATCTGAATGGTGCTAATCCATGCGTCAGGTTCGTGAATGGGCGCTGTCAGTGGAGGCTGGTCATATCTTAGCTGCCACGGCTTATTTTTAATTTAAATTTTGAATTGTTTTATTTATTACGGACGCTTTTAACGTTCTGCATCGTTCTCACATGTATAATTTCAACAAGAATGATGTAACCAATATTTTGTAACCATTTTTTTATTTAAAAGAGTGTCCGTGGAGTTTCTTGCCCGATCTTCTCCATAGTGACCTACACCTACTACGCTTTGGAATGGGCGACTAGCTTCATCTTTCTGACTGACCGACCCCTTGACAATTCAAAAGTGCCTGTAATTGGTTTATTTGAAATAAATACTTTGAGTTTTGAGTTTTTTTTTGAGTTTTGTTTGAGTATTATTTTAGTAATCCCTAGAATCCACTATTAATATTATGAATAGAATGCTTTTTGTCACGGAAAACCTACAACGCAGGTTGAGCCACAGGCAAAAGCTAGTAGGAATTTTATAATTAGGTCAATATTTTATTAGACTGAATTTCCCCAAACTATAAAGTTTGAGAACCATTGATAGCGGTGATGACGTAGACTTGTGTCTCCCACGTGACCACTGTGACTCGGAATGCTATACCTGGCGAAGTATATTATTATACCATGGAGTTATCTTTCTTAGGGATTTTACAACAGCAAGTTTGACATTTCCATGTTTTTCTCTTTTCTTGTGTCATTTTACTAAACTGGACTTTCGAAATATTTGCACAAGCTAGATCGTATGAACATTGGCATAGTACACATTTTATAATTTCGCTCTTTGGTATATTTTGGTTGCAACCTGCACATACCAACGCCATCTCGTATTCTCTGTAAGTAAACTCGTAGTTCTTCTAGTATGTTAGTCAACTACAGCGATTTCTATTAAATATTATTGTCAAACTGCAAATTTTATATCGACTTCAACGTTCAGTTCAGTATTCTACCATTCGCAAATTTATTTTATACACTGGTAACCCCAATCACGACTAAACGCCGTCAAGCGGGGAGTAGCGGTAACTTTTAGTTTCTTGTTAGGCCGTTTTGTATGAACTATGGCGCTAGTTGTCACTGTTAAGTGTCCTTATGTTGGTAGTACTGGAAACTTTGTATAGACGTCAATTAGTTGTTCCTCTCACCACTAGAGCAGTAAATCTATGACGTCTTGGCACTAGTAGTATGTTGTTATTGTTTTTAAATAAAATTAACGACCCGCCAAAAAAAAGAAAAAAAAATATTCAGTCTTACATTGATAATGCCGACGTTTAGCACACTAGATGAAATTTTTTCTTGATCAATAACACATCATAAACATTGCAATATTGAAATAGTCGAATAATGTCACTTTACATAGTTTAAAGTTTGTTTTGAATCACATTCACTGCATTCACTTATTTTTCCTTTAACTGTCCCCGAACTTGATACTAATTAGAAAAAACGTTGTCACTGGTTATATGTATTATTTGGACGTAAATCACATTATTTTCATAGGTAAGAACTCGGTAAATAAATTTAAATCAATAATTAATTAAGGAGCTATTGTTTACGTTGCCAGGGTTGCCAGTTATAACATATGGTGTGCCAGTTATAACAGTTCATAACATATGGTGGAATGTTTATTTGGAAATATAAAGTTATTCTATAATTTGAACCCACCAAAGGAAAGCTGTATTCATTACCTATAAACAGATCTACAATAAATATATGTAATTATTTATCGAAGAAAATGTGCACTTAATCGCTGGCAGATAGAGATTGCTGCATTCCGTTTCATTTACGGTAAGTAAGAAGGAGATAGATGCGCTTGACCTACAGACGAGCTACTTAGAGCGAGTTGCCCGTGACGTAAGTTAAAGTGAGCCAGTTTACAGTGGAACTCATTATGAATAGATAGGAACTCGAGTAATAACGGTTTTCTAATAAATTAGTGTGCGTTTTATATGTTTATTTTTCCCTATAGATATATCTGTGTAAAGACAACACAAACAGAAGTCTTTGGGTAAGTTTGGAATGATATGCTAAGTGTGCTAAACTCTGCACTCAAATATAGTAAGTAAAATAATCTAACAATTTAACATTCAGTTACTTACTAGGTAATTTGAAATAAACTCGAGTGGTGTAACCTTTTTTTCTCGTTCGTTTTAATTTTATCTCTGCACTACAGGTTGTTTCAAGATGTTATTTTATAAAATTGTAAATAAATCAATAATTAATAACGTTCAATGAAATTAAAATATATTTATAAAACGAAAACGCGGAACCGTATACGCTTGTCAAATTAATGTCGTCATTGCAGCGGCACATTGTATACATCTTTGATTTAAGATTATTAGGGACCTATGTATTTTTTTTTTTGTAAATTATTGTAGCATATTTTTAAGCAATAGGTTGATACATACTTACAATACGTTTTCAACGTTTAAATATTTTACTAAAGGTACGATAATTTGAACGTATTAGGTAAATCATAATTCTTATTTCGGCAACAGAAGTTTTATTATTGTAACGTAAATTAGAGCCTTACGCTATAATTTGGTAAAACAGTTGCATGCGACTGTACACCTTGACACCAAACAGACCAAGAGCAAGATTTTCAAAGAAGTTTAAGCGCCTCTCTAACCTAGTAATTTAAAACATAAACACATGTATTTAATTGAGAATTTATCTCTCTGACATTTCTAAGGACTTTAGACCGATAAAACTAGAAGTATATTACACATATTAATAGTAATATTATTTTCTTGGCAATTTTTCGTAAACATTTCGATCTGGTTCTTGGACTGTACCTTAAAAATTTAACTCATTATCTTCTAAACTAAGACCCGACAAAATCTGTAACTTGGCGAAAACTTGACTAATTAGCGACTAAATTTGTGAGTCAACAGACCTTCGCTAGGTGACCCAGCTTTTGAGATTCAAAATGGGTCACGCTGGGGAGACTCTCCAGCGGGGCCACCTATAAACCCTTATATCTTTTGAACCTGTGACCGGCAAATTCTGATATTTGGCGGCAAATTTCGACTAATTAGCGACAATTTTTTTGTGTTATCAAAATTAAAATCCGTGATGGTGGCCATGCCAGTGTCAGCCACACAGTCTAATCCAGTGAATAATTTTTTAATTAATTGAGTATTCCCTTACGAAAACTGTCAGACATCCATTTTATTTCATGGTTAAAATATATCTGACTGGTTAAATCAGCCCTTACGAAGTTACTAGGCCAACACATTTTTTAGGGTTCTGTAGCCATATGGCAAAAATGGAACCCTTAAATTTTTAACTCATACTCTGACATTGATATTGATACTACCACCTAACCTCTGTTGCTTCACTAACAATACCACTTACCAGTCACACTCAAGTGTCATATTTAAATTTCAGTTAATTTCAACAGACTTACTTCTGATGAAGAATCAGGCATGCCCATTATGTTACGAGGTCAGGTCTGCAGCCATACAGACTACTCTAGGGATTGCTTATCCTATGGTGTTGGCCCCTGCATCAGCATTAATGGTAAGCAAAATGTTTTTGTTATTTACAGAAAATCATGCCTGTGTTTGCCCAAGGTGTATTTTTTGTTTTGCTGCAATGCCAATGAACACATTTTTCTCTTTCTTTTCTTTTAATAGGTAGGCAGAGGTTAATAGTAAACAGCCCTACATTTCACTAATATTTTTTTGTAATCTCAAATCAAAAAAAAAAGGAAGATGGATCGCCGTGAACATCAAAAGTGAAGCCACCTCTTTATTATCCATGTGTTTGTCGAAAGGTTGCCATTTGATAAATTGTTTCTGAATAATTTGGGTAATAAAATATCATTTATTTAATCGAATGGGAAAATTTTAAGTCTTACTAAGGTAACCCTCGAACTTTATGTCACTGCGTTTGTTCGTTGAGGTTTTTTGTTCCAAGTAACCTAAAACTCACAATTTATTTAATAAAAAAACGATGTTATTTCAAATATAAGTGAAAAGTAACACAGGAAGGCAAAATTAAATTTTTTAAACTATATTAACCAGGTGACGATTCGTCAGGGTTATGTGGCTTCACTTTTTATCCGGCGCTCCATCTTCCTTTTTTTTTGTTGATCTGAGATTGTAATAAACTTTATGTAGTGTTAAAAATGGAGCATCTGTATTCATTCATCTGACTTTGAAGTCTGAACTTTAAAAAAAGAGACTGACCTCTGAGTTTGTTTCGGCCTTTTCTCAGAGCGGTCAGATAGGAAACGCCGACAAGATCTAGTTTAAAAAAATATGATTGACGTCTTTGTACAAATCTACTTATAGAAATAAAATAATTTATCATTCTCGCTTTATCTTTTATAACTGGCCATTATTGTGCATTAACCACTTGTTTTAATTATTGATGAAAAATGTGTCCCAGGAAAAAGAAACTACAGGCCAACGATATGAATAAATACATATAAAATTGCAACTTATAGAAATATCAACTTTAAGTTGATTTTTGAATGAAAAAACTCGATAATCGTCATAATATTAGGTTGGGGAAAAAGTCTTTTCGCATTATAGTATGTATGAACTTAAAATAAAATATCTTTGGTTATACTATTTGTATCTGGCTGGTTTTGGTATCATTGAAAGTTTAAATTTTAAAGAACATAATTCCAAATTCAAATTAGGAAAAAGTGTGATTTTCATTTGTTTTTCGTACTGTCAAGATGAGTGAATCTAATGAAGAAATTCGATACGTTTTAAAAGTTTACTACAAAAAAGGTAAAAATGCAACGCAAGCCGCGAAAAAAATTTGCGATGTTTATGGACCCAGTGCAGTGTCTGTGAGAGTAGCACAAATTTGTTTTAAGCGTTTTCAATCCGGAAATTTTGATGCCAAAGATGCACGACGCTCTGGTCGCCCTATCACAGATAAAATGGATGCCATTTTTGAAAAAGTGGAGCAAGATCGGCATATCAGTAGTTACAACGTAGCTGAAGAACTGGGAATTGACCACAAAACAGTTTTGGCTCATTTGAAAAAAACTGGGTACACAAAAAAGCTCGATATTTGGGTACCTCACGAGCTCACTGAAAGAAACCTAATGAACCGTGTACCTACTCATTTATGATTCTTTGTTACGACGTAATGAAACCGAACCATTTTTGAAGAAGCTACTAACTGGAGATGAAAAGTGGATCACGTACGACAAGAACGTGCGAAAAAGGTCGTGGTCAAAGGCCGGTCAGGCTTCACAGACTGTGGCGAAACCCGGGTTCACTCGCAACAAGGTGATGCTGTGTGTGTGGTGGGATTGGAAAGGCATTATTGATTATGAGCTGTTACCACCAGGCAGGACTATCGATTCTGAACTCTACTGCGAACAACTGATGAGATTAAAGCAAGAAGTTGAGAGAAAGCTGCCGGAATTAATCAACAGAAGGGGTGTGGTTTTTCATCATGATAACGCTAGACCTCACACATCTTTAGCCACTCAGCAAAAATTAAGAGAGTTTGGCTGGGAGGTGTTAATGCATCCGCCGTATAGTCCTGACCTTGCACCTTCAGATTTCCACCTGTTTCGGTCTCTTCAGATTCTTTAGGCAGTGTCAGGTTAACATCACGAGAGGACTGCCAAAACCACTTGTCGCGGTATTTTGATCAGAAGTCCCAAAATTTCTATAGCAATGGGATCATGTCCCTACCTACAAGATGGCAGAAAGTTACCGAACAAAATGGTACCTACATACTTTAGATAAATGAAAATAATGTATATTAAAAAATGTTTTGAATTTTCTTAAAAAATGCGAAGAAACTTTTTCCCCAACCTATTATAATAATTTCTGTTAAGTTGGTTTTTAACCCCCAAAGATTAAAATTTATCTCATCTCATTGGTTTTAGACTTTTAGTATACACAAGCATTTTTGAAATATTTTGAAGAATTCTTAAATTACAGAAAAAACTAAATCTGTTGTCATTGTTTCAGTTTGCACACAGATACGCAACCTTCAGGGTGCCAGATCTAAGAGAAGGCCCAATGGTTGTATTCAATTTCGTGAAGAAACTGACAAGGCCCTTCAACAACACATTAACAATAATGCTCATAGGTCAGGTCTTAGCCTCGTCAATCTTCACATATTATGAAATGACCAACAATTTAACTATTAGAGGAAAGATTATGGAGATTGAAGCCAATCTTGAAAAACAAAAACAACTTTGAATGCTTGTATGTTATGTAAATGTAGATGCATTTTGTAAATAGATTATTTTATGATTAAAATGTTATTGTTAAATTGTTGACTTTTTAAAAGTACATCACCCTATACAGTATAAAATAATGTAGGGAACAGCTGATTTTTTTAATGATAATATTTTTATTACCATGTATGGACGCTATACTATTGCGAGTTAATTAACATACTGTGTTTCTTGCTACTGAATATAAACTGCAGATTTATGAATAGCCAGCACAAGCTTATGGACTTATAATTGGTGCTGATCCATGCGTCATGTTCGTGAACGGGCGCCGTCAGTTGGGACTGGTCGTCTCTTAGCTGCCATGGCTTATTTTTAATTTTAATATTTAATTTAGTTGTTTTAGTTTTTATCTTTTTATTACGGACGCTTTTTAACGTGCACGTCTTTCTACATTGTTCTCACATGTATATTTTCAACTTGAACGATGTAACCAATATTTTGTAAAAATATTATGATTTAAAAGAGTGTCCGTGGAGTTTCTTGCCCGTTCTTCTCCATAGGGATCTACTACGCTTTGGAATGGGCAACTAGCTTCATCTTTCTGACTGACCGACCCATTGACAATTCAAAAGTGTCTGGTTTATTTGAAATAAATGCTTTGAGTTTGAGTTTATAAATAAAAATCATTAATATCGTCAAAGTAACCTATATTATTAGTTAATCATATTTAAGAAATACAAAAAACGGACAACAAACTATGCACACAATAATTGTTACCAGATGTAGTACAATTTCTAGGTATGAACACATGCAAGACTGTTCTCTGCGACTTAACCATTCAGAACTTAACTATGCATAATCTTTATTAAAAATATCCCTAACCATAGAAACCTGTCTATAGATATGCTTCATACAAACATTTTAGGACTACCTACCATTTATGTGAGTAAGTGAGATAGCTATACTTGTTCGCATCGTCTCGCTCACTCATTCACATTCAAAAGAGCATCTGTTCCGAATGGCGTAAGTTCCGTACGTACAAAACCGTTCCTTAAAATGCTAGATCATCTACTTATTGTGTCGTCTACAGATAACGTTGCTGATAACCTGACTTTTGGCTAGCTTCAGTATGTTTAAACCACTATTAATTTGACTTGTTAGTGCTAAATTGACACTTCGAACGTTCAATAAGGACAAATCTTCAAACCAGTTCATTTTCACAATTTTCGAGCAATATCAATTCACGCGTATTTATAAAAGTTGTTCTTTGGGCTGGCGCAGACACACCTGGCGAAGCGCAACGCATTGGAAAATAAATATGAACCTTGTACAGTTGAATATCCAAGTTGTTGGAAGGTGTAACAGCATTCTTGCGTTCCCATTGTCAAAGGATGCAAGTCTCTTATTTTACATCAAAAAGAATTATTGTTTGTTTGTTAAGTAAAAAAAAAAGTTGAATATAGGTAAATAAGTCGATTTGACTTATTTATATTCAACTTTTTTTTATTTTAGCATCGGTATAGGAAAATAAAGTTCTTAAAAAGACCGAAGACTGCACTACGTCAAGCCAGAAGGCGTAGAAACAGTCGGAATTTGAATGAATTTAAAAATATTAAAACTAGCGACCCGGCCCTGCTTCGCATGGTTTTCACGACTTGACAAAACAATCAATTTGCCTAGCCTTTTCCCAACTATGTTGGATGCAGCTGAATACCAGTATTTTTACATGGAGCGACTGCCTATCTGACCTCCACAACCCATTAACTGGGTAATACCCCTTGGTAAGACTGGTTGTCAGAATTTTGGGCTTCTGACGACCCGTAACGACTGTCAAAGATCCACGAATGACAGCCGGGACCAGCGGCTTAACGTGCTTTCCGACGCACGGAGGAGTCTCGGTATGTAAAGATGGTCACCCATCCATGGACCAACCCCGGCAAGCTTAGCTTAACCTGATGGATCGACCCGTGCGGCTGTTATTGCTTAGCCACGAGCTCCTCTTATAAGACTTGACAAAACATGGTTTCTATATTATTACAAGTTAAATATTAATGTATTATACCTATAATCTTCCGGAATAAATTCTGTAAAAGTCTAAATTATAGTGAAAACCGCATCAACATCCGTTGCGTTTAGAAGAACAACGCTGCCACACAGACAGACACGAAAAGCGACATTATTTTATAATAAGTATAGATGTCACGTTTTATGAACATCCATTAGCCCGATAGAGCATCCAATCAGTGCAATGTTGATACGCTGTCGCGCAGTCTTCCCTGGCAAACAAATACCGCTTCGTTACGCTCCGCCAGGTCTGCGCCTGCCTTTGGACCGTCATCAGTTCATCACTCATCGGTCATAACTTGAGTAAATGCAAGGAACACAAAAATTAATACTACACTGTAAAACAAAGCAAATGGATGTATATTTCACTCAAAAACAACAGTTAATTAAAGAGTATTTTATCCCCGATAGTTTGCAAACGTTAGTGAATTAAATGGTAGGGCTGAAGGGAGCCAGAAGTCTTATAAAATATAATTTAGTTAGTTTTAAAATTTAAAACTATAACTCTAGCTAGATATCTGCTTAAAAATATATTGATACATGTTTCTATATTTAAAGTCACTCATATTGCTGCAAGTACATAAATGTATTCGTTTTTTTTTATCTAAGCACATACAATGAAATAGACGCGTTGGAAGATTTTCAAAAAACATTACTTTTTAAACAAGACTAAATTCTGTCCAGTCTTTCTTATAAAGCATCTTAACAGTTAGGACAAAGAAACACTTAACATTTGTAATGTTACAAAGGGAACAATTTTACATGTTCGCAAAGATTTTTCAGCTTGCACTAATTTATACCGATCCCACTTTCAAACAGTTAGCCGACTTTCGCACGGACGTAAAAATACAGCGGCGATTTTTTTTTTGCGCACTGGATTTTCAACATTCTGCTTAGCGCCGAAGAATTAAAAATCCAACAGTGTTTTTTCGACGCGCTGGTATGCACTCTGTTATTGTTAGGTTGGATTCTCAATACTCGGCTCAACACCGAGAGTTGAAAATCCAGTGCGCGATAAAATCCCGCCGCGATATTTCTACGTCCGTGCGAACGTCGGCTTACTCTGTACGTGCTTAGTTCGTCATGTGTTAGTGCCGTTCCTTACCAACAATCGTACAAATTATTCTCTCACGACTCAGTGAACTACAGTATTATTACTAATTTCTAGCTGTTCACTATAGAGGATAACAATTCTTTTATTTCTGCATGGGTTCCATAAGAAGATGTGCCAATTGAATAAAAAATATCAAAATATAAATTACTTGGCCAAAGTGTACAGTCGGCAGCAAAAAGATAGCGAAACTAAAAGTGAGGTTAGCGTGATACTTACATGTTTTCGTTGCCGAGTGTACGTAAATGAGCGTTGGATTACATCTTTTTGTGAGTGGGCGCCGAAATATTAGGACGGTGACGCACCGCACATCTAGTTCCTAGTCAAGATCCTGTACAAACCAGTTTAAAATAAATGCAATGCACATCTAGCTGCAAGGACAAGGACAACAGTTTCAACCAGATGCAGTATTTTTAAATCCTTAGGGTCAGTTCAGACTGAACGGAAAAATCCTCGCCCAATTTACTGGTTCCATTGAAAATAGGACTGTATCACCATAGCCTAAGTATGTAAAAAATTGTATGAATATCGACACAGTCGTCTCGGCGCGAGCTGACTGACAATTTTATACTTTAGGCTATGGTAATACGGTCCTATGTTCAATGGAGCCAGTAAACTGAGCGAGGATTTTTCCTTTCTGTCTGAACTGACCCTTATACATTAAAAAATACTGAAATTAAAAGCAGCTTGGAACTTCCCTTCAAGTAACTTTTATTCTGTAACGGCCAAATATGTTTTATAGTTTGATAAATCTTATCAATAACACACACCTGTCATAGAATCCATAAAATACTATGAGTAAGCAGACAAGCGATACAACTCTCTCCCTCTCATATAACATACTACTGCCACAACAGCCGCCATGATTCTCCGATTCAAACGATATAAACTTGAAGTATGAACAACTTGTTTATATTTACATAATTCATTCACGATACAGTTCCAACAAACTGGGCGTCTTTCGTTAGCTTAGTAAAGAATCTAGTTAAAACGATTTAACAATAACTTTCGGATGGTATTCCGCAAATCAAGAGCTGGCCTCACATGCAAAGGGTAACTTAAATGACGCACAACCTCTTTAAGAGGTCATTGTACTCATCATTATGAACAACTTTTACTACGGGACCAAACCTGAAATCGCGAAAAAAAATCAGCGGTTCCCTACATTTTGACAAGTTATGCGAACATAAATGTAGGGAACAGCTGATTTTTTTTCCCGATTTCAGGATTGGTCGCACAGTAAAAGTTGTTCATAATGATGAGTACAATAACCCTTTAAGAGGTTGTGCGTTATTTAAATTACACCTTGTTTATGACTCGCCATTGTACTCAATTGTATTGTAAATTAATACTTATGTCAATGATGACATAAGTATTAAATTTGAATGATTTATGATGCGCACTCATAAAGTGCAACTACAATATTCAAAAAGTAGTGGGAAAAGTTAACAATTAAGTCTTCAGTTTTAGTACAAGAGCAACTCAAAGTTCAAAAACAATAATTAGCACATTTGGCTTTTAAAAAGAGTTCTTCCTGTACTAAGAGGCACAAAGAAATACCAAGATGACGAAATTACCCATTCCCCATGCCCCATCAACACAACGCTGATTCAACAACTCTGAACCACATAACAATTTCTCATGTTTAAAATTAATATAAGTAAGACACTTACATTCTACAACAAATGAATTCTTAAAGTAATTACTTTAGTAACTTTTTTTGTTCACTTTAATTCTTTATGGATTTTTTTTTAGAATTTTATTTAAAACATTTTTGATATTTTTTTTCGAAAACATTAAATACTGTTTCGATCTACATAATATTACTTACATGATAGATGAAGGGGAGTGCTCACCCAAGCGTAGCGCAATTTCACATGTAAGTACTTTTGTTTATTAATAAAATAAAAAATCGAGTTTATTGGGGTAATTCCAATTGATGATAATTTCTACCTAACGAAGCGGTATTTTATATAGCTACAGCGAAAAACGGCGGCCGATAAAATGGCGTCTAATCATTATGTTGCCAATATTATGAGGTTTACTCCAAGCGATTAGAGAGTGTCCAAAAGCGGTTCCTTTACCATCTGTGCTACGGAGATCACTTGGCTAAACAACTCACTAGCTACACTGACAGGTTGAGACACTATCACATGGATACGCTAACCAGTCGAAGGAAGAAACTAGACTGCATCATCCTTCACAAAATATTGAGTGGAACGATCGATTGTAGTGAACTTTTGAGTTCATTAAATATAAAAATTCCGACTCGGATTCCCAGGCATATCACATATAATTTATTTTACATCCCTGGCTCAAAAACTAACCTCGGTCATTACGCCGCTGTGCCAAGACTTTGTAGGCAATATAACGAATTTGCTAAAACTACGAATTTAGACATATCTGCGAATCTCTGTCTAAATATAAAAAATGTTTAATAGATATTAGGTCTTTACCTATGAAATTGCCGTTCTGCAGTACTGGCCATTTCAAATCAAAATAATTTTTGTTTGGCTAAGAATTCTAATTTCAAATTAATTTTATTTTAAAAACATGGATTTTTTTTTCCAAAAGTAGTCCTTTGTTTATTGATTAGTGTTACATTTTCATCGCATTTCAATCTTTTTCGTCATCATGGATACGTTAAAAATTCGAGTAATTATGGAATATGAGTACCGTCGTGACAGCAACGCGGCACAAGCGGCACGCAACATCAACGACGTTTACGGAGCTAACACTACAAACCAACGCACCACTTGTTATTGGTTTGCTCGCTTCCGTTCTGGAAATTTCGACCTGAAAAATGAACCTCGCGGTCGTCCGAAGACTTTGGTCGACAATGACGAATTAAAGGCGATTGTGGAAGCTGATGATACACAATCTACGGCTGAATTAGCAGCAGCTTTCGACGTTAGCGTCAAAACAATATTGGTCCATTTGCGTCAAATTGGCAAGGTAAAAAAGCTTGACAAATGGGTGCCCCACGGACTCAATGATCGCCAGCGCGAAGTACGCGTCGAGACGTGCCTTGCACTGCTCAACAGACACACAAATGAAGGACTTTTGAACCGCATTGTTACCTGCGATGAAAAATGGATTCTGTTTGATAACCGCAAGCGCTCAGCAAGTTGGTTGGATCCTGGTTCAGCACCTAAACAATGCCCTAAACGAAAACTTACCGCTAGAAAAGTGATGGTCACTGTTTGGTGGTCTAGCGCCGGTGTGATTCATTACAGCTTCTTACCAAACGGGGTGAGCATTACTTCAGATGTGTACTGTGAAGAACTGAACACAATGATGGAGAAGCTGGCACATCTCCAACCAGCATTGGTCAATCGCTCGTCTCCGCTGCTCCTGCACGACAACGCGCGACCTCATACTGCACAGCAGACGGTCTCCAAGTTGCAAGAACTGGGGTTGGAAGCTCTCCGTCATCCGCCCTACTCACCAGACCTTGCGCTTACAGACTACTACTTTTTCCAGAATTTGGATAACTTCTTGGCGGGAAAAAAATTCAATACCCGAGAGGCAGTACAAAATGCCTTTGAAGAATTTGTTGCCTCCCGTCCAGCTGATTTATTTAAGAAGGGCATCAATAAACTGCCACTGCGTTGGCAAAGATGCATTGATTGCATGGGTGATTACTTCGATTAATACAAATAAAAAATGCATGAAAAAAATTCGTTTAAATTTTTTCATACAAAACGGCAATTTCATAGGTAAAGACCTATTATAATTTAGGTGTCTCTAAATGTTATATTTTAATTTCTTATGTTTTTTTGTCTTTTAAAAATGTATTAATTTTTCTCCAAATTTTACTTATTATTAATTTTTTAACTTTGTTAGCTTAGTTGTTAACATTTTTGTGCATGCTGTGGTCTCCTATAAGTGAAGGAGTACACCTACTTAATACCTGATGTTCCCTTTATTTATGTTTCATGTATTGTGTACATCTTTTGTTGGAGATCCTAAATAAATAAATTAAGTAAAATTCCGCTGTGTTCGGTAGAAAAAATCATCAATCGGAATTACCCCATTATCGTAATTACCCGAATAAACCTTAGTTTTTTGTTGTAAGGATATTTTATTGAGATCCTGATTACATTTCGAAGAATATGTGTTACCATTTCGCATTTTTTGGATTTAGTGCTTTGGGTATTCACTAGGAGCCTCTTGACCTAAGTTTCTAAGGTAAGACCAGTGTCAGACTTTTAAAATTCGACTTAATATTTGTCTGACTGCACTCTCAGACCAAATAAAAAACCAAGTCATCGCGCTGTCAACAGTAACGTGAGGCCGGTTTCGTAAACATGTGTGCACTTAGCGATGTGCTGTATTGTTCGCAGCGCTATGTCTTGGTTTTTTATTCGGTCTGAGGAGTGCACTATACAAGTATGAGAAAAGAATATGAGAATCATCACCATTCGTAACTATGTACAGTCAGACACGTTTAAGATCAGTCATTTAATACCATCCTGTTGAAGTAAGTTAGTTAGTTAGTTATTTATATATGGCATCTCGCAGTTGACCACTAAGGGTCGAGACTGCTCAACCGGGCGTTTCCTGTGGGTTCTTTAAGCGAACTTAAAGCCCCCGGCCAGGCCTAAAACTAAGGTAAATTATTAGTCGACTGAGCGTCGCTAATAATAATATGACAGCCAGACGGGGCAGGCTGGATCATGACGGGGGGGCTGTTGAAGTAAGTACCTAAAAATAGTACTTATAGTCCATTCGAGTTAAGAAAATGGTGAGACATCGTTGTCATAACTTGTTTCGACCAATCGGGACGAAAAAATTATAAAGCTTTCTAATTTGTCGCGACCCGATTGGTCAGGGGGCGGGACTAGGCCGGCGGACAACGATGATTCACTATTTTCTTTACGCGAATGGACTATAGTACCTATTTGAGCCTCGGTTTTAAAACCTGCCCAGAGGACGTTTTGAATACACAATGATTCATTTGTAGTTTAAATGTAGGGTAAGGTTAATTAACACAAGTCATGCGATAAAATGGCCTTGTAAAGACAATACTATTGTAATAACCAAGGAAATATGAAATTGTAACCATATCATGAAATGTTAAGATTCAATCTGTAATAGAAGATTCATCAAGTATGGAAGCATGGGCAATCCTTAACTAGCCAACCATGAGTCAAATTACACATAATTCACTAACCAATGTTATTTTTTTTAACTTCTAGACTCACGGTAACATATTCATTATAACATCGAATTAACAAAATATAAACTGTCCCTAGCCAAAATTTTGATCAAAGTGTATTGCCGGTACGGAATGAAAAAGTACACTCTTAATTTTTAAATTAGCACAAAATTAGATATTTTTTTGTTGCAAATTATTAAGTATACAAATGTGTAACACTTAGTATACTGCGATATCGATACTAATATTAATCATAAGCTTTACTGCAATTAAGATGGCACTTTTGATGTTGTCCTCTGAGGAATGTCGTTGGCAGTGTAGTGTCTTAACGTTAAATTATTTGAATCAAGCAGGATCGTTCGCTGGGCTGGCTCGTCAATTCACTTTGAGCATAATTCTGACGGGCGACTGTAGTTCTGACGACGGTTGTGTTCGGACGAGCGTCTGTTTCACATTGCCTTCTCGTAAACTGATTCTGGACACTAGACGTACACTTACAACCTACATTATTACTAACACAATATTTGTAACCACTCCGCCCACTCCATTTCCGATATATTTGCTTATTATAATGTGCGTCTGGTGTATTGTGATACACAAGTCTTGGATTGTTATTAAGTAGGGCCTCGGGAGCGGGCGCGTGTGCCGTCTGCTAGCAGCGCTGGTTGATGTATTCGTTGTATGTGGCGGAGATCTCCTCGGACTGGTAGCGCGTCAACTTGATGCTGCGCCTGAGTTCGCCCGTGATGGCGGCCTTGTACCCGCCCTTTCTCAGTAGAGAGTCTATTGTTTGGATTTGGTCCCAACCTGCAATCACCCCATGTTTTCGTAAGAGAATTTGGTTAGTAACTGGTGATTCTAAATATGTACTTATACACATTTTTTTTGTTTTTGGTCTCGTTTTGATTTCATAATGATACCTGATTCTCAGACTAAATAAAAAACCAAGACATAGCGCTGTCAACAATAACGTGAGGCCGGTTTTGTAAACATGTGTGTACTTAGTGAGGTGCAGTCTAGTTGTAGTTTGGTGTAAATGTGTGCGTGTGAGCGTGTATGCACAGAGCGAGGTGTATGTAGTTTTGCGCATGCTTCACTGTATTGTTTACAGCGCTTATGTCTTGATTTTTTATTTGGTCTGGTTAAAATGTAGTCAAAGTTATAATAACAATCATTTTCATAGTGTTAAAATCCTCACAGAGTGAGAAAAAGTAGTAGTATTGGTAGGTATATTCAGCTCACAACCGACCACAATCAGTAATACCATTATCATTGTTAGACATGGGACATTTCGTTCAAGGTGCTGTAAACTAGAGTGCATCAGCAGGGATGCAGTTAGAAACAATTCAAACACTGGCTGCTTAAGCAGCAGTGCAGTGATTTTTTCCGACATCTTCAACAATCATCGTCATATTTCAGCCAATTTACACAAAACCTTAATGAATTTTACACCTAAACCTTCATCATGAATCACTCCGTCTATTGGTGAAAACCGTATGAAGATCCGTTAGGTAGTTTTTGAGTTTATCGCGTTCAGACAGACAGCGGCGGGGGACTTTGTTAGTCAAAATTATGCCGGTCACGCTCGTGCGCTCTAATCAAATAACTTTTGACCAAGTGAGCCGATTTATGACGAATTATGATTACGTTTCCAACCCCTTAAGCCTCTTAAAAAGATGTAGTAAGTACCTACACAACATTTTTAATATTATTTGTGAATTGTAAATCAATCCCTATTTTACCCCCTTAGGGGACGATTTTTCAAAAACGCTGAACCAAATAATTCTTTATTTCCTACCAAAAGCATAAATTTGAATTTTCATATCCCTAACTTAAGAAATGCTGGGTTTCCCATACAAACTTTCATCCCCTATATCACCCCAAGTAGGATTATTTCTGAAACAAAAAGTAGCCTATGTCCATCCCCAGGATGCCATCTATCGCCTTACCAAATTTTATCGAAATCCGTTCAGTGGTTTAGGCGTGAAAAGGTAACAGACAGAAAGAGTTAGTTTCGAATTTATAACATTATTTTATGATAAATGACCTGCCTGAAGCTGCCAGGATTGCCACTTGTCTGTTATTCGCGGATGATCTTAAGTTGCTCATGGTCATTAATGAAAAAAGTGACTGTGCACGATTGCAGCAAGATATAGACTATGTAGTTGAGTGGAGTAGGAAAAATAAACTGCAGTTTAACGTAAAAAAATGCTCAGTCATAACTGAGAACGACAAAAACGACCGAACGAGACGAACGAGAACCACATCATCACGAGTACAAGATTGAGGGCACATCAATTGAGCGGGTAGAAAAGGTACGCGACCTGGGTGTGCACCTAAATACCGAGTTAACATTTCGTGACCATGTTGTAAATGTTTCTAAGAAATCATACAGAAGTCGGGGTTTCGTTCTTCAACGGGCATCGGGTTATACAAATATAAAAGCAGTTGCGGCTTTGTATAATGCGCTTATAAGAACTCAGCTAGAGTATAATGCTGTCATATGGGCTCCGCATGAGACTAAATATAGTCTCATGTTGGAGCGCATACAAAACAAATTCACCAGATTTCTGTACATGAAGCTATACGGTGTCTATCCCTTCTATCCGTTGATGTACCCAACCTTATTCGTTATCGGTATGGTCGGGTACAACAAACTCGAGACAAGGAGGGACTTAGCTATAACCATATATGTATTTAAACTCTTACGTGGTAAGATATATAATTCGGGTGTTTTGAAGGAGATTTGTCTGAGTGTGCCTGACAATTACGTATCGCGGCGCCGGAAGCCACGGTTACTAGCAGTGCCACATGCACGAACCAACTGTTCAGCAAAGCGCCACTGCCGCGCGCCTTGCACGCACTGATTGACACGGCTGACGATCGATTTATTTTCGTGCTCTCTGAATGAATTCACAAAAATCATGTTGTATGTGTTTATGTTATTTAAGATAGTTTTTAGGATACCGCATTAGGAAATTCCTGTAATGGTAGCAGCGTTTGTGATAAATAAATAAATAAAATAAATAAATAAATATTAGTATGGATTTCTTACTTTATCGATTTACACTCTCTACCCCTTATTCATAAAAAAAAACTAAAACCGTCTATAAACCAATTTTAGTTACAGAAGTGTTTTGTCTTCTTCTTTCAAACTCGAATCATAATTAGAAAAAAATTGCAAAACAATTCTATACCTAAAATAGGTTTATAGAGCGTTTTAGTTTTTTTGAATAAGGGGGACTGTGTCTGGCATACAAAATCATAAATTCAAAGTACATTCGACCGCGTATTTAAACCGTTCGCGCCTGTAATTTTAGATGTTGTATTGTGAAAGGCGGAAGATCTATATCTATACTAATAATAAAGCTGAAGTTTGTTTTTTGTTTGCTTGTATGTTTGAACGCGCTAATCTCTGGAACTACCAGTTGGATTTGAAAAATCTTTTTGAATTTGGTAAGTACAATGCGTGCCACGAAGAAAAAAGAGACTTGACAAACTACGTGGTTTGACTTGCGCAGTACATAGACTGTATATTAGGTTGGGGAAAAAGTCTTTTCGCATTATAGTATGTATGAACTAAGAATAAAATCTCTTTGGCTATACTATTTGTATCTGGCTGGTTTTGGTATCATTGAAAGTTTAAATTTTAAAGAACATAATTCTAAATTCAAATTAGGAAAATGTGTGATTTTCATTTGTTTTTCGTACTGTCAAGATGAGTGAATCTAATAAAGAAATTCGATACATTTAAAATTTTAATACAAAAAAGGTAAAAATGCAACGCAAGCCGCGAAAAAAATTTGCGATGTTTAAGGACCCAGTGCAGTGTCTGTGAGAGTAGCACAAATTTGGTTTAAGCGTTTTCAATCCGGAAATTTTGATGTCAAAGATGCACGTCGCTCTGGTTGCCCTATTACGGATAAAATGGATGCGATTTGTGAAAAAGTGGAGCAAGATCAGCATATTAGTAGTTACGACGTAGCTGAAGAACTAGGAATTGACCACAAAACAGTTTTGGCACATTTGAAAAAAACTGGATACACAAAAAACCTCGATATTTGGGTACCTCACGAGCTCACTGAAAGAAACCTAATGAACCGTGTACTCATTTGTGATTTTTTATTACGACGTAATGAAACCGAACCATTTTTGAAGAAGTTATAACTGATGATGAAAAGTGGATCACGTACGATAAGAACGTGCGAAAAAGGTCGTGGTCAGGCCGGTCAGGCTTCACAGACTGTGGCGAAACCCGGGTTAACTCGCAACAAGGTGATGCTGTGTGTGTGGTGGGATTGGAAGGGCATTATTCATTATGAGCTGTTACCACCAGGCAGGACCATCGATTCTGAACTCTACTGCGAACAACTGATGAGATTAAAGCAAGATGTTGAGAGAAAGCGGCCGGAATTAATCAACAGAAGGGGTGTGGTTTTTCATCATGATAACGCTAGACCTCACACATCTTTAGCCACTCAGCAAAAATTAAGAGAGTTTCGCTGGGAGGTGTTAATGCATCCGCCGTATAGTTCTGACCTTGCAACTTCAGATTTCCACCTGTTTCGGTCTCTTCAGAATTCTTTAGGCAGTGTCAGGTTAACATCACGAGAGGACTGCCAAAACCACTTGTCGCGGTATTTTGATCAGAAGTCCCAAAATTTCTATAGCAATGGGATCATGTCCCTACCTACAAGATGGCAAAAAGTTATCGAACAAAATGGTACCTACATACTTTAGATAAATGTAAATAATGTATATTAAAAAATGTTTTGAATTTTCTTAAAAAATGCGAAGAAACTTTTTCCCCAACCTATTATATAAAATGAGGCGCAGTAGACGATGTTAGGTCTCTTTAGCGGTATGAGGTCTGAGCGCGGGGAGGGACCGGGCACGGCAGGTGCGGTCTAGTCTCATCTTTCGTGGCGCGTATAATATTAGCGCGGGCAGGCGATTCGATGCGACAGGGTGGGTCGGGGGAGCAAGAAATTTCTCGCGGACGTATGCGTCATTTATAAGGCGAGCGAAAAACCTTGTTAGAGAATTGCGATTTTGATGAAATAGCCAACAAACTAACAAGACTACACTTCCCCAGACGATTGAAGATTCTGAATCCCAAGAAAAGCGGTTATTTGATTAAAGATTGTATACACACCTTGCTCAGTAGCAACTTGAGGTAAATAAGTAGCAGTGCGCTTCGTTCCTCGTTCACTGATGAACTCGATGCGGATGCCGTGCTTGCCCAGCTTCCAGTCCAGGTAATGCTCAGCCTCCTCAAAGTGCTGGAGAATGGAGACGGACACCGTCAGCCGCGGCACCTCCTCTCGAGTGATTGGCGCGAACCGAGAGTCTTTCAATGCGCTTGTTATCGCGTACTCGCGAAGACCTGGGACAAAGGGGTTGATAAGGTTAAGGATAGCTGTCTACATTTACCTTATAAATGCGAAAGTAACTCATGTATGTCTGTCTACCTATTCACGCCTAAACGGTTGAACGGAATTGGATTAAAGGATTCACCGTCCTTATATTTTGGGCTAAATGTGACAAAAAAAAAAGCAATTTTCCAAAAAAATACGTTTTTCTCCATCTATTTGATTTTCTTTTATTTTTTTTTACTCTCTAAAGAATATTACTCCCCTGTGAAAATTATAATTGTGGTCTCAGGATTGGTGACAGAATGCAGCAGTAGAATGATCAGGCTGGTCAGGTTCCAACTTGCTTGCAGCTAGCCAGGCTATTTAGTATCAGCGCAAGGTGCGTTACGTTACAAGCAAGTATAATACCAGTTCACAATTTGTCGGTTTTCCATGGACAGATTATAAATTATCGAAAAATAATGTGTAAATGGTTTGTTGCCGTTCACAATTTTATAAACAACAGACAGTTTATAATCTGACGGAAATAATACCGATAGATTATAAACAATCAAAGTTCATAATAATTATATGGTGGTACAGACAAATTGAGAACCTCCTTCTTTTTTGAAGTTGATTAAAAAACAATGGTGAATGAAGTATCAGCTGTTCTGTGACAACCTACAAGGCATTGTGACTGTGAGAAAAAGCTACAGTATCCAAAACAACTAAACTGAAGTGGTTTATTTTGTTTAAACAAAATACAAGTATAGCTCGTGCTATTCAATTCTGTTCAGAAGACAGTTCCTACAATATGAAAAAAAAAATCAACAATTTCTTTGTTATAAGTCATTGTTGGAAATGTTATTACAATCAATTTCAGCTTCTCACACTCCACCAAATATTTATGATAATTTGATGCCCATTATATATCTAAGTGTTGCGGCAGATACCAGTTCAACGACTCAACGGCCAGAAACGCAGATCTACATTAGACACAATGACTTTTAATTGTTTCCGTAATTATGGCATTCAACCGGTTAAAGATGATGTTTACTTCTTAATTATTACATAATGATTTGAGTTTAGCCAAGTATAGATATTGAAATGGAAATGTTATCTCCTTCAAATAATATAATAGAGTATTGAGACATGATTATGAGGTTGCATTTAATATTATTATTGTTATTGAACCTACCCACTAATAAGTGAACAAGGTCAGACCGTGTCATAACTATTCTTTGAACAAACACTCGAATGATAATATATTTAATCAATTAAGTACAAACATCTGCAATGATATTGCATAGTTACTCATACCTGAGTGTAAATGCATTGCATTAAACGTCCCGATGCATCCTCGGAGACGGTGCTCCTTCCCAATCTTCCATGTCACAAATAAAGGACTGTGAAAAATAAAAATAAATTACATCATGTTACAGCAATAAGAAAAACTCACTCACTAAAGATTTTAAACATTACGTAAAGTTTAACTTTATTGCACATTAGACATTCTGTAATAGTAGTTAACACATCAACACAATAGCAAAACCATTTATACCATTATAAGCTTTATATGATTATACATAAAGAAAGTATTAGCATGCACATTTTCGGAAGGTGATGAGAATGGAGGTATATTGACCGCGAATAAAAAACAAAATTGTCTTTGTGTGTGTCTTATATTATGCGCAAACATAATCATTTATGTTTACATTCATACAATATGTAAATTGAGTGAAAGTAGAAATGTGCAAGTATTTGTGGCTTACTGAAAGTTTTCATACGAAAACCATAAAAGGTTTAATTCATCAGACTGACCTCATTTGAAACAAAAGATGTGGAGGCAGCTCAACAAAGCATGTCCAGCAGGAGTCTTAAATATAATGATAGGCTGTACTTGTACTTACAAGAGTAAACCACTTACTAGGCATCATTAGTAAAGTTTGGCGTCTGTGGAGAGTCCATACTGTGCAGCTGACAATACAAAACATCGAAACAAAAGTAACACATATCAGGAATAGCTACAGACTCTTGGTAACCATTCAAAGGTCGATCTATATTGTTACTGTACGAGCTGTTTAGTTTCTGTTTTTTTGTTCCACAACATACTGAAGACATCTTGGCTGATATTAGAAGTTAATTATTCTAAGACTACGAAACAAAGCAAGCAGTCACACAAATCTCAAAAGTAAACGAAACCAAACACTCGTTTCACTCAATGGGGTTTAGTCACCACAGGTTATAAACATCAATGACTGAGCCTGTGGAATTATTTGACAGAGTTAGTGATGTTAACATGACTTTCACGAATTAGTAAACTTGTACTTTTTAGTTACTTTTTTTTTATTAATATTGATCTTTATGTACAGTGGTACCATAATTTAAAAACAAAGTCGCATTTCATGTATCATGTTTGGTTGTTTGCTTATAAAACTATACAATGGATTTTGACATGGTTTCACGTTAATTGGCGTAGCTAGTCCTGTCCCAAGGCCTGTATTAAAATTTGTTGGGGCCCTTTTTATCCGACTGCGGTGAAACTTGAAAGTTGTGTATACATTTTTTTTAAATAAATAATATATAAGCATCCTGACTTGACTGGGATACGTTGAAAGCGAGTGAAACAAGCTCACAAATTGGAACATTCTTGACCGGGATAGGTTTACGGCCCGGCCACGACACTACGCGGCGACGGCAGCGGCAGCGGTTTTCCTAATTCATTGCGTGTGATCTCAACTAGCCACAGTGCGTTGCGCTTCTCGACCGCGCAATAAACAGATAAAACGCTTGCCGCACCGCAATTTGCGCAATGTCGTGGTCGGGCCGTAAGCTATTAAATTGTACACAGACAAAAAATCTATCAATCTGCCTAACCTTTTCCCAACTATGTTGAGGTCGGCTTCCAGTCTAACCGGGTGCAGCTGAATACCAGTATTTTACATGGAGCGGACTGCCTATCTGATCTCCACAACTCGGTTACTGGGTTTTACGATACCCCTTGGTAAGACTGGTTGTCGGACTTTCGGGCTTCTGACGAGCCGTAACGACTGTCAGAGATCAACGTATGACAGCCGGCCGGGACCAATGGCTTAACGTGCTTTCCGAGGCACGGAGGAATCTCGGTATGTAAATATGGTCACACATTCACATACCAACCCCGGCAAGCGTAGCTTAACCTGATGGATCGACCCGTGCGACTGTTATTACTTAGCCATGAGCTCTTTAATTGTACACAGACATGCAGCTGCAAACGAGAACACAAATATTCCGACGGGAGTCTCGAAGGACGTAATTCGCGCGCATTTCGGTCTTTCGTGGCTTACTAGCACAATTTACTAGGTATGCAAATAGATAATAATTAAATTGTACACAAACATGCTGCTAAAAACGAGAACAGAAATTTTGCGACGAGAGCCTCGGAGGACGTATAATTCGCGCGCATTTTTGTGTCGTTCGGGTCTAACTATCAGAAAAGCACTGTCATGATCATGCCCTGGTACCAGTGTTACCAGATTAAAATTATAAACTACCGTGTTGACAGGTTAGAATTACGGTGTTTCGGCTCCAAATTACCGTGCTTAGATTTAAAAAATACCATGTAAATTACCGTGCAAAATAAAGAGAAAATGCAATGATTTTTCGATATTTTTTATTTAAAATTTAGTCATCTAAAGATTCTAAAAAAAATAAAAAAAAAAATAAAAATAAAAATAATTTATTTCAGACATTTCGTCCATATGATGTTAGTAATACACACTACTTATAAAGTAACAACTTCTTTTTCATATATTGCTGCAGTCATTTCTTGTATCATTGCCTTGGATGGCATAAAATCCACACAGCTCGTTCCACTCCGGTGTATGGATTGCTGAGCAAGAATATTTCCTTTTATGGTGTTTGTTATCAACTTATTTCTTTTTTTTGTTTTAACGTCATTTACTTGACTAAATATTCTTTCATAAACGTATTGAGATGAATAAAATATTTAGGGATTTCCCCGGTAGTAGTGAAGCGAAATAGCGGCGACTTGATGTTGCCATGACATATAGAGCTGGATTTTCGTTTCGTTCTACGTATCTTTTTATAAAATTAATACTTCTGAATAATTATTTACATGTTGACTGTCAAGGTAATTCTTAATAAAAATACCGTAGAAAAGTACACGGTAGTGAAACATTACCGTAGACCGTGTTTTAGCCAAAAATACCGTGCATCTACGGTAATTACCGTGTATCTGGTAACACTGCCTGGTACAACTGTAACTTAAACATTTTTTTTATTGTAAAAAGTGCCATCTTTCCCCAACACATGGAACTTTTTATTGCAGTGTTACCACGTTTTTATGCTTGAAATATTTGGTAATTTATACTAGTTGTGTTTTGCTATTTTTATTTAATTGATCCAGTTGCACAAAAAAATATGACTTAACCTAGTATAATTTATTTTAAAAATATTTTACTAAAATTTTGTATTATTAGTGATATTTTTGCGATGATACAATCTTAGGGAATAGTTTACTGATACCAAACGTTAGCAACACTGAGTCACTGAATCTAAAACTCTAAACATGACTACGTAATACAAGAAATTTTGCTCGTACGCATTTTTCTTGTGTTTATTGGTGTTTTTGTGTTATTACTTTGAGTTACGTTACGTTTGTACCTCCGCATATTCCAGAAATACGGAAATTCCAGCAAAGACTATACTTGTGAAAGTGTTTGTGACATACAAAACAACAAAAAGACAAAGAAATGGGTTCTTCACACTATGAATAAATTGGTGCAAAGAAGTCGGCAATGTCCTCGCTGGGAAGAACTATTATTATTTTTATAATGAAAGTGATGAAACTGACCCCATCTTCCTACGAGCTCGAGAAAATTAAACTAAAACAAAGGGTGCGAAACGAGAGTGGCAAACAAGTGTCGAAATGAATGTGTAGTTAATATATTCAATCAATAATTATGTTTGTATTATTAATCTCATTAAATTCCCTTTACCCAACTAAAACAGCGATTCATACGTAAGTAGGTACCATCGCAGACATATGCGTTGAACCACTTTTCGACCTTATTACCTAGGTAATAAGGTCTAATACATATATTAACATATCTACTCACCTACCTATACATATAGATATATTTCATTTAGTTCAATGTTTGGCGTTCGGAGGGCGCTGATTGCTAACTAAAACCGAAAACGTTAGTTGCCAGTCTATCTCATTCTTATATATACTAGTCTATGGTCGTGATGGCCAGTAGTCTGTCTCACACCTATATTCTAAGTTGTAGCCTCGAAAGCTCCTCGACTCACAACTCGCTCGAGGCGACCTCAAGCCGTGCCTCGAAAGATCCTCAAAATTGGTATTCACAGTCGTAAGATTAAGGAAATTATGAGGTTCCTCGAATGAGTGTGAGTCGAGGTGATACGGCACGAAGACATCATTGTTTGGAGAAATATTCCGTATAAAACTTTAGTTTTTTGAACAGTCTGTGAGCGCGTTGTCTGTGGTTTTCTACTTGAAGGAAGTGTCATATTTGTCAAAGAAAGTGAGCGAACATTTGAAAAATAAACAAACCAAAAGCCATGTCCGGGGTAAAAAATAAGGTAAATACTTGAGAATTGGATGGCTTGGGAGCATAAAAATACTTCTATAAAACGTATCCTACAATATCGGTCAATCAGTGCTGTGTTGTTCGTCATATTGTGTGTTTGCTGTACTTGTTCGCAATGTCTGAAACTGGAAGACAGTTTTTTAGTGAATCTGGAACGATTTGTCTTCAAGAGTTGATCGTAAAATATAAATTAAACTATGTGGCAACGACTATGGGGAGCCCAGCAGTTAAAAAAGCTGCATGGGCTCGCCTAACGGAAGAATACAAATACAATACTACCGAAAAAAAAAACAAAAGTAAGTACGTACTTATAATGCAGTGCAGATCGAAAAATGTATTTATCATTTAATAAATAATAATTCAGTAAACATTATTCGTACATACAAGACATACATACATAGGTACCTACATTCCCGCAATATTCCTATGAGATAATTTTAACGTTTCTCGTTTTCCGACCTCCACACGGGCGATGCCGCGGGCAAAAGCTAGTGTTCTATATAGGTACATAACGCTTTCACGGACACTAAGCGGCCATAGCCGACGTAACAATAAAACTTCTATTGTCTCGTTCAGTATCCTTGAAAACATTAATAACATGGATTTTATTTGTTACATTACAGGACCTAGAAATATGCGGTCTCGAGTTATCCAAGAGGAATTCTCTATACGTCACAAATTGAAATGTAAATAGTGGAGAAAGAGTGGATGGTGAAGGCAGCAGAACAGAACTTCTACAAATCTAAAGCCGCGAGGGAAGCTGTAGATGAACTTCTCCACTGCAATATACCTAAGAGGGAAGAGGCAATTGCATTTGGGAAATTTAAAAATAAAAATTAGAAGTTGGGTACTTATTTATTTCAATGTCGTTCACATACTTTTGTCAATATTATTTAACAAACATATTGGTACAAAAATATATTTAAAATAAAGCTAGGTATTTAAGTTACTCATCATTCTCCTGCCCTTATCCTAAACTATTTGGGGTCGGCGCAACATGTCCCTTTTTTCCATACTTCTCTATTATTCGTCATCTCGGTAGTCACCCCCTTTCTAGCCATGTCATCTTTCACACAATCCATCCATCGTTTCTTTGGTCTTCCCCTACTCTTATAGCCATCGACATTCATACTCAAAACTTTCCTCACAACATTTTCCTCATTCCTTCGCATCAAATGGCCATACCATGACAACCGATTTCCTCACAACTTTTCAGTCACCGCTGCCACTTTCAATCTTCCTCTTATGTACTTACTCATTTCTTATTCTATCCATTCGTGTAACACCACACATCCCTCTTAGCATTCTCATCTCAGCTGCATGCAATTGCTTTTCATTCATCCCTTTTGTGGCCCAACATTCTGATCCACACAAGACAGCAGCCATGGTCTATCCATTGTTTTATATATCTTCCCCTTAAGTTTAAGTTAGGTAAAGTTACTCTTATTTAAAAATAAATATCAAAAATCAGCTGTTCAGCTGTGTTAAAATGTAGGATTTTACGAATTTTAAAGGCGAACATAAATGAAGGGAATGTACTCGATGCACCTAGAATAAAATTACGTAAGTACTACCTGCCTCTAACAATTATATATCGCGACGCTTTTTACGAGATGCAAAAAACCCAATGGAGTTTTATGATGAAAATTAATTTAAAATTAGATTTCGTTTTATTAAAGATATTGTGGTGAGCTTTTTGTTACCACTAGGTATTGTTTCAAGATAGGTATTGGTGGTAACAGACGTGGACAGTCTCCACCCGAAATCCAAATAGTAGCCACTTTACGATTTTATGCAACAAGAAACTTTCAAGTAAGTTGCCAACATTTTTGCACACACAAGAACATTGGATAGTTCAAATTTATTATATTGTCCACGGCTTCGCCCGCATGGGTGTCGGGAAAATATCCCACGGGAACCTACTACCTGGAATTCCTTCCTTATTCCTTGTCTACATTATAAAGGGAACCTCTGTGCAAAATTTCAGCTTTCTAGGTTCAAGGGTTTGGGCTGGGCGTAGAAGGACTTCTCTTTTTCTTTATATAGTTAGAGAATAGACGTGTCTGTTACCACCAATATCTTGAAACAATAGTGGTAACAAAAAGCTCACCACGATATCTTTAGTAAAACGAAATTTAAATTAATTTTCACCATAAAACTCAATTGGGTTTTCTGCATCTCGTAAACAGCTTCGCGATATATAATTGTATGGATTATCGTACAAATATTCAATAAACTCTACGAAAATCTAACAAAATACGCAGTTATTCTTCTTCAAGGCTTCAAGGTACCATGTATATTTGACAGAAGATTTCTCAACTCCAACTCACCTCAATCCTCAAGGTAGATTCATACACCTATATTCTAAGTCGTAGCCTCGAAAGCTCCTCGACTCACTACTCGCTCGAGGCGACCTCAAGCCGTGCCTCGAAAGATCCTCAAAATCGGTATTCACAGTCGTAAGATTAAGGAAATTATGAGGTTCCTCGAATGAGTGGAGTCGAGGTGATACGGCACGAAAACGTCATTGTTTGGAGAAATATTCCGTATAAAACTTTAGTTTTTTGAACAGAAGACAGTGAGCGAATATTTGAAAATTAAACAATTGAACCAAAAGCCAAGTCCTGGTTACAAACCAGCCGAAGGGTTCCGTAGTTGAAAAGTATTTATCCCAAAAACAAACTTAAGAATGAATCCCAAAAAGATTTCTTTTATGTCATAAAACTACAAATTATCAATTTTCGTACTTTTTCCTTTACTTGTGCGGGAGACCTTGCTTCTTGCCAAATTTCATGGTTCTAGGACAACGGAACAACAACTGCTGAGCCTTTCGATTGGTGCCTTAAGAAGGCTCCTGATAATTTGTGAGTCCGACGCAGTGACTCTTGGGCTCAAATACAACACGAAAAAGATTGAATTATTGGTTTTCAGACCGGACAACAGACGATACACATTCGTTCCGAATTTCACTTTATGTGCTATATATACAACAATACAGCTCTAAACAAGGTCGAGCAATTTAAATATTTGGGCCACTGGGTCACTGGGGACCTTAAGGACAGTGTGAATATTGAA
Organism: Cosmia pyralina; assembly: GCA_946251885.1. Lineage (NCBI taxonomy): Eukaryota > Metazoa > Arthropoda > Insecta > Lepidoptera > Noctuidae > Cosmia > Cosmia pyralina. The sequence continues at coordinate 25,597,876 of OX276346.1, forward strand.
AGGGAGCGCAGAGCGCTGTCTGTCCGTTGTAACATGTTGGCCCGCAGGTTTTCACGGTGTACGACTGTCGAAAGTTGCGTTTTTTAAAGTGTAGGTACTGTCAGTCCTTTTATTACACCTGCAGCATGTGGGTAAACTATACGCAGCGGACATACAGTGATCTGCGCATTCAATACAGTAACGCGTTCCGGGTGCTGAGGGGGCTGTATCAAAATATGTCGCGTAAATGGCCGTATACTCATCAAGCTATATTTTTCCAGTTTACACTGACCTCTCATTGTAATGAAATCCTATACAATGCGAGATCAGCTTATACTCGAAATATATAGCTTGATCTGTAGCCGTGCGTACGGAACCCTAAAAATAAGGTAAATTTTGAGAATTGAGTGGGTTGGAAACAGAAAAATACTATTTTAATAACGTATCCTAAATATTAGTCAAACAGTGCTGTATTGTTCGTTGTATTGTGTATTTGTTGCTCGAAATGTCTGGAAATGGAAGACAGTTTTTCAGTGAATGTGAAAAGATTTGCCTACAAGAATTGATTTTAAAATATAAATTAAACTCGGTGGCAACGACTATGGGGAGCCCAGCAGTTAAAAAAGCTACATGGGCTCGCTTAACGCAGGAATACAACACAATCGAAACAAATTCAAAAGTAAGTACGTAGTGTAGTGCAGATCAAAAAAAATATTTCTTATCATTTAATAAATAATAATTCAGTAAACTTTATTTATACCTACCTACAATATAACATTTGTTCAGAGAACTGAAAGTCAACTGAGAAAATGTTGGGACAATTTGAAGACCCGGCGCAAAAGTATATTGGCACAAGAGAAAAGGGAAAGGATGAGGACAGGGGGTGGATCTTATATCACCAATTTGCCTAGCACCTCAAGTCAAGTCCAGGTACTGGAAGATGCTCTCCTGGAACAAACCGATGTGGAGTTATTAGATGTTACTGATAGTGATTACACACCTTCTTTTGCAGGTAAATCTTATGTAGGTACTTAAGTGGTTACTACTACTTTTTGACAGTGTCCGATTTTTAATTATTGTTTTTTTATTTTACAGAAGCGCCAATTCCTACAGAAATATTGCCAGACACACCACAAGTTCAGTATGCTGCCAATGAGATTAAAATTCTATGCGAGTCTGCGACTGAAAGAGGTACATGCACCATCATTTTATACAATGGTATGGATTGATGTTTAATGATATTTTAGACTTACAAAATGTTTTTTTGCAGAACATAATGCAACTACTCCTACTCCTACTCATGTTTCCGAGCCCTGTCCGACTGGTTATGCTATAGCTCCATCACAAGGTAAATATATTTTTCAAGTTCCCATGCATCTAGATTTGTTCTAGTTATAAAAAGTATAAAGACATTATTTCATCCATTATTTGGATGAAATTGGGCAATTATTATTTTTATTAATTATTATTATTATTATTAATTATTATTATTATTTGGGGAATTGGACACGTGTAGATTATATTGGGTTAGGTCATAAGATACTTGTCATTCCCGCAATGTTCCCAAGAGATACCTAATTTTAACGTTTCTCGTTTTCCGACCTCCACACAGGTGATGCCGCGGGCAAAAGCTAGTGTTTAATGTAGGTACAGACGCCAGCAGGTCAACGTCTGTAATATGGATTTTATTTGTTACATTACAGGACCTAGAAACATACTTACGGTCTCAAGTAATCCAAAAGGAATTCTCTATACGTCAAAAATCATATGACAGATCCCAAAAAAGAGAAGAGGAGCTACACAAATTGAAAATAGCTGAGAAAGAGTGGATGGTGAAAGTAGCAGAACAGAATTACTATAAAGCTAAAGCCGAGAAGGAAGCTATGGAGGAACTTTTCCACTGCAATAGAGCTAAGAGGGAAGAGGCTGAATTGCATTTGGCAAAATTTAAAAATAAAAATTAGAACTTGGGTACTTATTTATTTCAATGTCCTTCACATACTTTTGTCAATACTAAATAAGAAACATATTGGTGAAAATATATTAAAAATAAAGCTACGTACCTACTTAAATTAATAATTATTATCTATAATAGAAATTACATGTGAAGACGATGCTCCTACAATAAAGTTACGTACTACTTAGCAATAATATATTGCGATGCTATTTACGAGATGCAGGAAACCCAATGTAGTGTATGATGAAAATGATTTTAAAATTAGATTTCGTTTTACAAAAGATATTGTGGTGAGCTTTTTGTTACCACTTTTGTTTCAAGATATTGGTGGTAAAAGACCAGCACCCTAATTGCGTAACACATTATCAATCGGAGTTGGTTTCATTTTGACAGTTCAATAACATTCATTTCGTTATTTACGTTGTTGAGCAGACAAATTTTTCGAACTTAAAGCAATTTGTTTCAAAATGAAACCAACTCCGATCGATAATGTGTTACGCAAGTCAGTAAAAGATCAATGTCATAAAAATTATAAATTATACAATTAAATTACAAACAGTTTGATTTTGTCTAGAAAGGAAATTTAAAAATAAAACAATTTAAATGTAACACAATATGTACAGAGTGGATTAGGTTAGGTATCACATTAAATAGTATACAGCGGTTATTAAAAGTTATTTTAAGTTTGTTAAATAAAACAGGTAAGTAATAAAATAAATAATTAAAAAAATAGAAAACTGAATTTTTCAAACAAAATAAATACTTAGCAAACAAATTGGCCCTTTTGTGTTTTTTTTTCTTTCCCCCGCTGAGTTCCTTTATCTTATAATTATGCGCATAGAGAACGCCTATTATTAACCGAACCGAATTATTAACCGTAAGAACATTTTTCGCTTGATTTTAATTTAATGTGATAACCTAATCGACTGTCTGTAAACCAGTACCTAATTATTGTACCTAGGTATATTAACTAAAATGCCTTGCAATAAATGTAGCCCTAATAAGGCTACCCCGTGCAGTATCTCTAGTAAGGGAAACTGGAATAGGGTCAATATTTGTGATGGGTTCAGTTATTTCTTGATTTGTTGCTATACTAATATTATGTAGCACTGCACATGCCACTATTATGTTACATGTGTTTGGTAAATTATTTTGCAACTTTCTATTTAAACATGCAAACCTTCTCTTCCATACACCATTAAACCTTTCTATTAAATTTCTTGTTGCTATGTGAGCTCTGTTATATCTTATTTCGGGTTGGGATTGTGGATTAGGCACGGGTGTATACATATATGAAGATTGTGCATAACCACTATCACCAATCAATAAACCTGCAAGTTCCCCTTCTTCAAATCTCATATGACACCTGCTATTTGAAAATATTCTGGAATCGTGGACAGATCCAGGCCAGCGGGCTACTATGTCATAGATTTCCATTTGTGGTCCACACACTATTTGTACGTTAACTGAGAACCAACCCTTACGATTGCGAAATACTTCGCCGTTTTGCCTGCTTGGATTTTTGATTGGTATATGAGTACAATCAATGCAGCCTAAAGCCCCAGGAAATCCAGCAATGCGATGAAATCTTATCTTTACATCAGCTCGCTCAGCGACGTCAGGAAATTTGATAAAGCGTCTTATTTTTAAAGCTAATATTTTAGAAATTTTGGCCACAATCCTTGAAATCATCGATTGACTGATTTTGTGCAAATCTCCGCAAACAATCTGAAAATACATAATACCAATATATTCTATCTATCTAAGTATATTAATAAAAAGATAAGTCCTGACTAACTGACCGATTCATCAACGCCCAGCTCAAACCCTTGAACTTAGAAAGTTGAAATTTTGCAAAGTTTTCCCTTTATAATGTAGACCAGGAACAAGGAAGGATTCCCCGGTAGTAAGATCCCGTGGGATATTTTCCGACATCCACGAGGGCGGAGCCGTGGGCAAAAGCTAGTAAATAATAAATTTGAACTGATAAGTTCTTGTGTGTGCTAAAATGTTGACAACTTACCTGAAAGTTTCCTGTTGCATAAAATCGTAAAGCGGCTAATACTTGGATTATGGGTGGAATCGGCAATCCACGTCTGTTACCACCCATGTCTTGAAATAATAGTGGTAACAAAAAGCTCACCACAATATCTTTTGTAAAACGAAATCTAATTTTAAATTCATTTTGATCATATATTTCCATTGGGTTTTGTGCATCTCGTAAATAGCGTCGCGATATATAATTGTATGGATTAAGGTACAAATATTCAATAAACTCTTCAAAAGACATTACGAAAATCTAATAAAATACGCAGTTCTTCAAGTTACCATAATAAATATGACAGAAGGTTCCTCAACTCAAATTCACCTAAATATGCAGAAAACTTCCTCAAGGTAGATGCCGACGAACCTTATATTTGACAGTTGCTTCCTCAACTCAAACTCACCTCAACTGAGGAAATTGTTTGAGATGAGGAGTAAAATTGCAACTATGAATACTTTATGAATATCAAACTACCTAAGTGAGGTTGAGTCGAGTCGAGGAAATCATGAGGATTTGACTTAGAATATGGGTGATAATTCATAATTCTTTATTGACATAGATGGTTACATAAACTAGTTTGAAGCCTCTGATTCCTGAACTAGGTGTACCTGTATGTCAGGAGTCAGCGCACTCTCCCATTTTATTTGGCTTATAAACTAATGTCAACATAGGAATAGACAAAACAGATGTGCTACAAAATACAATTTTAAAAGAAGCTACAACAAAATAAAATAAAATATAATAACAAAAAATTGAAAAAACATGGAAAATACGGAAAAACATTCTTAAATTATTATATCGTGCTGTGTGTGTTTGTGTGTGTTTGTGTGTGTATGTGTGTGTGTGTTTGTGTGTGTGTATGTGTGTGTGTGTGTGTGTGTGTGTGTGTGGGAGGTGTGTATGTGTACGTGTGGGTGGGTCGTTCGTTTTTGTGTATGAGTAGGTGTATGAAAGAAAGGTATGTTTATGTATGTGTTCCTTTGTAGAATAAAATTAATTAATTATTAATTTCTCTACATCCTCATAATTAAGTGTAAAGAGCCAATTTTTTACTTTAAGTTTACATTCGAGTAGCGTTAGCGGATAAATATTTAAGATTCTATTAATTTTGTTATATAAATATACAGAAAGAAAAGAGTATTGTCGTCTTGCAAAAGCCGAGTGACATTTAACAGATTCAATTACGTTCGGAGTTGTTCGCTTATTTCGAAGTTTACCTGGATCATATGGGGTAGATACGTGTTTTTTATTAATTATCTGGAAAATAAAAAGTTGTCTTACTGTAAATACCCGGCATAACTCGTATAATGTCTTTGTGGGAAATCTGTATGGTTTGAATGACATTGTCTTCAGCAAGGACCGTTGCGCTCTTTCAAGGCGTAAGAGATACGTTTTACATGCACCTCCCCAAACCCCAATACAGTAACCAATCACCGATTGTGCCAATGCAAAATAAACTGTACGAAGGAGATCACTGTCAGCTATATAGCTGACAGTGATCTCCTTCGTATGCCTCAGATTTTTAAACACCCATGCAAGTTTCCTAACTCGTGACGAAACCATCTCGATATGTGGTTGCCAGGATATTTTCTCGTCTAAGAGAACCCCAAGGTATCTGACCGTCTTAGATTTGCTCAGAGTTGTACACGAGCACTGCTGATCGAAAGGAGACTTGCATGTGTGGATCCGGACAGCTACATTGGGTTGTTTTATGCGAGCATTAGTGAACTGAACAAATGATGTTTTCGATATGTTAAGTGTTAACAGGTTATGCCTCAGCCACAAGCAGACTTTATGGAGTCCCATCTCCGCATTTTGTTGGACTACATCCCAAGTCTCTCCCTGAAATACTAAAGCTGTGTCATCGGCATAGGTAAATATTTTGCCTTTAGTCAGTGTCATTTGACACAAGTCGTTAATATAAATCAGGAAGAGACTGATGCCGTAGATGCCGACCTTCCTTATATTTGACAGTTGGTTCCTCAACTCAAACTCACCTCAACTGAGGAAACTGTTCGAGATGAGGAGTAAAATTGCAACTATGAATATCAAACTACCTAAGTGAGGTTGAGTCGAGTCGAGGAAATCATGAGGATTTGACTTAGAATATGGGTGTCAGTATTATAGAATGTACTCTATGGTGTCTTTTTTTTTTTGAAAGGGCATCTCGTAGTGTGACCATGAGAGGAACCGGGGTTCCCTGTGGGTGCCTTAAGCGAGCTCAAAGCCTCCAACCAGGGGCATATATATTATACTAACTAACTTATAAACTAAGCGACTGCACGCTAAGGGCACCCTGTGGGGTACGGAACTCGGCTTAGGGCGTCGCTGAGGGGAGGACAGCAAAGAGGGACAGGCTTGATCAAATCAGGGTAATTATTATTATCAAGGCAGTTTAAAGCTACATGCTCAGCTACGCCACCAGCTGACTCGATTTCACCGATCAAGAGACAAGGGGGGTGGGGGGACGCTAATTTACATTAGGGGGTTGTCGACGCGAGGGACCTCGGCGGCGAGGCCGGAATGTAGATCTGTGTTTGTGTTTGTATACTGTACTAGTTGCCCTACTACTTTCCTAGAGGAAGGGGTCATCGAGTTCAGAGAGGGCAAGTCGCGGACGGCGGATTTTACTGATTCTACAGGGGACATAACTAGAGGACTCAACAACCAGAAGGTTGCGATTTTTCATGGCGGTATCAAAGAAACGCTTGGAAAGGCGTTTCAAGAACTGACGGATGGTCGGGACTTTAAGATCTAAATGGAGGTTTTCGTTCCGAACGAACCAAGGGGCTCCCGTTACCTTTCGGAGGAAACGGTTTTTTAGGGTCTGCATCATAAGATGCGACTTTGCGTGCGCAAAGACTGGGCCCGAATAGGTCATGATAGGGCGAATGCACGCTGTGTAAAGACGCAACTTGCACTTAAGGGACAATTTGCTATGTGCATTCAGGACATGGAGTCTACTGAGAGCAAACAAGGCCCGTGAACGCGCCTTTTTTATGAGCTGTGAAAAGGTTAAATGGTGATCAAGCGTCACACCTAGATATTTGGCTCGCTTCTCCCAAGGGATCTGCTTGCCAAACATAGTGATCGGCTGAGGGGGGATGGTTTCGCCGTTTCATAAAGAGAACGGCTTGGCTTTTATCGGGATTGACTTCGATTCTCCACTTTCGAAACCACTTGCCGAGAGCATCTACTGCGGTTTGGAAAGTACTAGAAATCGAGTCTTGGCGAATTCCCTTATAGTAAATGGCCGTATCGTCTGCGAACAGAGCCAACTGCGCCTTTTAGGGATATCGCTAGCAAAAAGAGTGAAAATAAGGGGAGCAAGCACAGAGCCCTGAGGGACCCCTACGCGAATAGGGTGGGGAGAGGATAGCGCTCCGTCGATACGATAGCGAAATGTGCGGTTTGACAAAAAGTCTCGTAAGATGAGCACGAGACGATCTGGCACGCCAAGTTGGTAAAGATTATATAATAATAAGCCTTTGTGCCAGACTTTGTCAAACGCTTTCGCTATATCGAAGAAAACAGCACCCGTCATCGCACCGCGTTGGAACCTAAAACGAGCACATAGCTCGATGATACGGTGGACCTGTTGTACGCAAGAGTGCTGGGTTCGAAAACCAAACTGCTCGTCGGGAATAAGGCCCTTTGTCTCGGCATAGTCTGAGACGCTTATAAATAAGTCTCTCATAGACTTTGCCGAGGACATTGAGCAGACTAATGGGCCGGTAGGTTGTGGTCTGTCTGCTCACAGTCTGCCATATGTATCCACTTTAGTGGTGAGGTGAATTCAGATAACCACAAAGCAAGCTCGCCTTTCTTTCCTCATTACCTAACTATGTCTATAGATAGAATCTGCTCTACCGACGCCTTTGTTGAATATCGATGCACTTTAGCAGGCAGCCATGCTCTATTAGGGGAGAAACTGTCTAACCGGTGAAAGATATAGGCATTAACGCGTGGAACGTTATTCGTTTCCTTTTCGTCTATTTTCCGTTTTACACGATTATACGTAAACAGTTCTTTATTGAGCAGTAAAATTACTTTAAATAAAAGGTATTTAAATATGTTAAGAACTTGCTAAGCTATTTATTTATGTATGTACCTTTAGCTTTTGTCATAAATCTACATTTCACGCGCACCGGAACTAAACGAAGCGCGTTTAGTTCCGGTGCACGTGATTCTGCTATGTCGCACGTCAAACTACTCGTAGATAACCCTAACGCCATTTCACTTACAAATCGAGCTAAACCACGTTTCGACTCTTTTTCTGAGAAACGCGTGGAGGTATCCAGTTGAAATTAAAATCGATGTAAATCTACGGTCCCATGGCGCTCTATAAAAATTAAGCTTCTAAGTCAACGTAATGAAAAATTTACAAACGTACATACAAGATATAAGCAAAAAACATAACCCTTCCTTGGCAGTCGGGTAAAAAGTACGGCACCTAAGCGACATAATTTTTATATTCTACTCGCAAATAAAGGTACTTTCCGTTGACCTCTCAGATCAACAAAAATGTGCTGAGGATGACCTAGAATCATGAAATTTTTCAAGAAGCAAGGTCTCACACACAGCACAAGTAAAGAAAAAAGTCCGATAATCGATAATTTGTAATTTTGTAGATTTTTCACATAGTTTATTTTTTTTTGCGATTACAAAATTACAGTTGCTATTGGAGAATTGACCATGACGTATATCGATATTATGGGAGCACATTTTTTCAATTACAGTTAAGTTTGTTCTTGGGATAAATTCATCCATCTACGGAACTCTTTTATTTTGCGTGGTCCAACACACACTTGGCCGGTTTTTCCTTCTAAGCACTGTTACTTATCATTGGTGTTCTTGGTTATGTTATGAAAGTCGTAGCCAGTCGTAGCTTTCCTAGGAAGTAAGCCCTCAAATCCGTTGTGGAATTTTATAGAGCATGAACTATAAAAGCAACGGGCTCGGGATATTTAAAATTTTAATATGGGAGAGGTTTAGGAGGGGAAAGTAAAATTTATTTTCAGTCAGACAATCAATGTAGCATCAGTTCTATCTAATATTTTTAATTTATCGCAATTTACACTGCCATTGGTTAAGCGTTTTTTTAAGTAAATCGATTGTATAGTAGATAAATATCAGCTAGACTTACTTACGACCCAGCTAAATAGAAAAGTAACACTGGCACCCGAAACATCCCCCTCTCCCGTTATTATTATTATACTCTTTGATCCACCTGCCGGAGCCAGCTAAAGCCAGTCCACAGAGTACTTTTATATATGAGATCTTGGAAAAACCCCTCAGTGCATACCAAGCCTAATATTTCAATTTCTTTTTACAACTTTGTTGTCTTTGATACAAATATTATTACGTCTGTCACTATTTCTATGTTTACTTAAAAAAAAAAAAAAAAATGTTTATGGAGCGATGGCTGTCATCGAGTTTTATTTTACTAGAGTAGAAAATAAGAAAAGAAGCTTTGAGTGCACATAAAATGAAGATATTTTCGTGAATCATGTACATGTTTTACAACTTCCCTTTAGGTCTAAGTGAAATAACCATATATCTGTATTTAGAACCATTAGTGATGTTTAGTGAAAAAGCTTGCTAAGTTCCGACGATGGCGTCCGATGGTGAAATTTCGTGTGCGAATGATCCTAATTTCGCTGTTATTTACTCGTTTCTAAAAACATTCGGCAAATTGTATGGCTTAGATGTTCCTACGATATCTAAATTACAAGAATTAATAGAGAATACACAGGAAGGTGAGTTATCTTTGTAGATTCGTCATTTCAAATCATAAACAAACATCTTATAAGTTTTTTGTTGTTAGTGTTGGATCCATTGAAGGAGTTACATTTGAGACTTCTACGCCGTGCTCATAAAACGGTGGCGAGCAACAGATGGGAGAGGTTCATGATAAAGTTCTGCCATCAACAAGGTCACCATCAGGAAGCCTGGGAGATCGAGAGGTTTTCTTACAAGAAAGCTAGCACTACGGTCAAATTGAAAGTATTGAAGGTAATTACGCCGTTTACGCCTACTCAGTTTTTTCTAAAGATGATGTGCATCTAATCTTATTGATTGCAAACACTTTCACAAATGATTCACACACCTGTGTATGTGCTGCTGTCAATGTGTGGTAGTTGTAATAGTCATGAGCTCTATGTGTTTACTTTTTATCAACATACTTAAATTACTTTTAGCAAGTTTTTATGCCTCATGTGCTAAGTAAAAATATCCAAACCACTGTATTCTATCTCTTTGTATTTGTGATTTTATTTAATAAAAAATTATGGCTGGCAGCCAAAATTTTTTGGATTCTTCATGTTTCTATGTCAATTGTTTTGGTCTACAAAAATTACTCTAATTTTTGAGCAATAATTTTTTTAATAAATTAATAAAAAATAATTATTTTATTCCTTAACAGCTGTTACTAGAGTTCCAATTTACTTGCCATCCAAAATTCAAGAATGCTGTCAATGCAATATCATGTAAGGAGTTAAGATTAGATCCAGTGGGCAGAGACAAGAATGGTTGTGTATACTGGCTGCAAGTGGACCATGAGGCCAATCTCTGTTTGTATAAAGAAGACCAGGATGAGGAGACATGGCAGCTTGTAGCTAGGTAAGTTACTGAATGATATTTTAATTTATATGGAGATACATTCCAAACTTATAGAGTACTGAATTACTAATGCCCTGTTTTACATAAGTACAATGAATGAGTTGTAATGTTAGAGATACATCAATCTTATTTGCATTTGAAAGTAATTTAAACACAACCAAAATGAACAAAATGTGTGCCCAGAACTGTCCATAGAAATAAATGTTTGTCATCTGCTTGTTTTATTTTGCTTTTACTGTATGTTGTGCTATTCATTGTCCTTTCCTATGCAGAACCCGAGAAGAACTGGTGAAAGTGATATCACAACTAAAAAGTGGAGAGGATGTGTGTCCACTGTTTGCAACTAATTCCAATGTCAATGAAGACTCAAGTAGTGCCGAGGTGCCACCACAGTTGGCAGTAACTGAGGTGATTTTATCTAACATTTTTATTTTTATTTATTTACTAGGTGCCCACCCTGGCTTCACACGGGTGTCAAATGAAGAAAATGAGACCAAATCTTCCCTTTACAATACAACCATGTAATGAAATATAATGAAAATTAAATAATTTCACAATAATCACACTGAGTTCTATAAACTACAATTTCTGGTATTTTTAAAAATGGCAGGTATAATATACAATTCTACAATTTTTTTTAAGTTATAGGTATATTTTTCATAAAACAATTTTTTTTTTCGGATGTAACAGATAAAACATTTTAAGAAACTGAACAACTAAAAGGTCAATCTGTCAATTCTGTCAATATTTTTGAAGATCTCTCTACTGTCTTCTGTCTTACTCACTCACTTTTTTATATGGAGATTTTTTAACCAAAATTTTTCACTTTTCTGTACAATTTTTCAAACATTTTCTTTCATACAAACCTTGTTCTGACAATTACAAACCAACAAATCGGAATTAGCCAAATAGGTGCTACCATTCTGAAGTGATGCGCTTACATACATTCGGCAATTGATTTTTATTTTATTAGATATATCTTTTTAATATTTTTAATTATGGCATGTTTGAATGCTATACACAGTAATATTATAAATGCCATGCCTGCCATGTTATCTCTCATTACCCTTGGTAGGCTGTTAGGTCTGTAGTAGGATGAAGGTTGAATAAATCATTAGTACAGTCTTTTAGCATGTTTTTTGTTAATTTACTAGACCAATTTTGAAAGTACTTTGGTAACTTTAGAAGGGTATTTATTACCTTTTATTTAAAAAATAAGAACCTTATGTGCATGTTGAGGTGAAGAACACAGCTGGAATAAAACTGTAAGGGTCTTTTTCTTATCACGCGGTTTTGGGCCCGCGTGCGTGACTCAGCCGCATGCGTGAGCTTAGCGCGTGTGATGGGGAGCAAGGACGTGTGGCATGCATGACAGGAAAAGTATGTACGAAACTATAGGATGCGGGCGGCGTGTGCATACGAGCCAGACACGCACACGGACGCTAATCTGCATTGTAGAAATGGCCTTAAAGTTGTGAATTTATTTATGCAAATTGAGAAAGTCATATTTTACAATGTAACAACTCTATGTGCTATTAATTAGTCTGCATTTTTAGACTTTAATAGAGTAGCTGCCATCAAGTGTAAATACCAAATGCCAATAAAATTTCTTGTAGCTATTATTAGAGTTGTTGAAGAAATAGATTATATCCTGTTTCAACTAGGAGACTTTTTACCTCCTCTAAAAATGTTATCTAAATATATTTTCTTGTTATTGCTCAGCTCACTTACAAACATCCTAACTTTTTACAGTCTAACAAATCAGAAGGTGAAGAAGAAAACGAAGAAGAGTTCCTAAGTCCAGAATCTGAATCAGACCATGAAGCTGAAGAACAAAATGAAGAAGAAGATCCACTATCTGACAAAGTGGAACCTACAGCAGAAGAGTCTACTACTGACAATACAGAAGAGAAAGAAGGGGACGTAGAAGTTGAAAAAGAGAAAGAAGAAGTTACTGAAAGCAATGAGCCTGCCACAGAAACAGATACGCCATTAGATAAACCAGCAACAGTTGATATAGAAGAAAAAGTGGAAACAAATGAACATGCAGAAAGTGAACATGCAGAAAGTCCCAAAAAAGAAGAGTCGCCAGAACAAACAGTAGAAGAAAAGGAAGCAGCCCTAATAGAAGAAAAAATAACAACGGAAGAAAAAACGACAACAGAAGAAAAAGTAACAACAGAAGAAAAAGAAATATTAGAAAAAAAAGTAGCGTCAGAAGAAAAAGTAGCATCAGAAGAAAAAATAGCTTCAGAAGAAAAAGTAGCATCAGAAGAAAAAGTAATATCAGAGGAAAAAGAAACACCAGAAGAATTAGTTATACCAGAAGAACAAGAGTCAACAGAAGAAAACAGAGAAGCTTCAAGTGGAAAAGAAAATAAAGACGAAGAAGTGGGCGAAGCAATAGAAGAACCGGTAATGCTTGTGACTGGCGAAGGAAATGGAGCGGATTGCGATAGTTCCTATATCATTGGAGAAGAAATATCAGAACCCGTTATGTTTTTTTATGGAGAAGGTTGGGGTTATGACAATGACACAGGTAACCCAGAAACCAGTGAACAAGCACACAGTGTGGAAGAAAATTCCGCCGAGGAAAACGGTAGTGAAGAGTGTGTAAATGGTGAACATAGTGAACTATCAAATTCAAGCAATAAAAATAATTTAGTTAAAAATATTATGTTAAAAAGTAGTTTACCTTCTGTGACTAAAAGATCTTTGAGAAATCAATCAAACGATAGTACAGAAGTTTTAAATACTGACTCAAAAAAACATTGCGTGCGCGATTTAGAACAATCGGATGGCTCGAATTCTACAAAAAATGCTGAAAATGATTTAAAAAGAGAAGCTAGTAATGATAAGAGTACTACAGATAGTGAAAGTCCTAAAAAGAATAATGCTAAAAAGGGGAGGGGTAAAGTTAAAAAGAAAAGTAATATAGCCAGGAATTTAAAACTAAACAAAAGTACGGAAGTAGTTAACTCAGAGACTGATAATTGTCACGATAGTAAAACAAGTATAATAGAGAAGAGAAAGAGTAGTGTATCTTCTGTGGATCAAGAAGACACTGTCAACACAGAGAATGAGAAAGAGAAGAGTCCTGATAAAGAACTAAAAGTAGAAGACCCCTTGCCTCCTAAGAAGCTCCGGTTAGAAACCACTCCCGAAAGTGATGTAAACACACATTCCAATGAAACAGGAGATAGTGTAGAAAACAGTGAAACTAAGAAAGACACTTTGAATAACGTTGAAAGTAATCCTATTGCGCAACGGAAGAAAATCAAAGCACATAAGGGAAAATTTAAAAGAAAAAAGATAGTTAAAAAGATTGACAACAGTGTAGATAAGAATAGTGACAAAGAAACTGCAAATGACAATGGTAAGAAAGAGTGTAAATCTTTAAAACGGTCTCTATTAGATGCTACAATGAGCGATAAGAATAAATCTGAATCTCAAAGTGAAAGTGAAGATGACGAGCCCATCACAAGTGGCAAACGCCTCAAAATTAAGCCTAAGAAAATCATCACATCTACCAGGTAATTATGATTATATTTGTAAAAATATCTCTAGTATTACAATATTATGTGAGCTTTCCCTGCAGAATTCTAGTCTATTATGAATGATCCTCATAAAATATTGTTTTAATCGCCACTCCGACCCTGGGCGTATTGACGGCCTTCGAACCACCTGCCGCAATAGTACATTTCTTTATAAAACATGCAGGATAGAAAAGACTAGGTTATTGTTAAATTGCAGTAAACATTATTTTTACAGAAAAAAGGTAGAAGCCAAACTTCTGGAGAAGCAATCAAGTGACGAATCTGAGGAGGAAACTCTCTATAGTATAGGTAAAGTTTTTTTTATATACTTCGCATCACGTAAGTCTGCCGCTTTGAAACCAGGCTTTCCGATGCGCATGGCATAGCGTGCTGCTGTTTTAGTATAGACATGACTGCGCAGTCATTTGTAGCCTACTTCAGAGCGGCTAACATACATGATGTGAACTGTACTGTATTATTGTGAGAGCCAGAATATATTGATTGATTTGTAATAAAACTTTGTTGCACTTTCTCATGTCAGATAAGGATTTAGCATTTTCTTTAAATGGTTTAATTATATTATTAGCCTTATTTGCCTGTTGACCTTTGTATAAACATTGTCTTTCATCGTAGAGTCTTGTGCTTTCTGCGATTATGACCTAGATTCCCGTAAATCTTAATTTAATAATTTGTAGTATTCTGCATGCAAAATTTAAGATTACACAGTTGAACGAAATATTTATGTGCTGCGCATTCTTTCAGCTGGCAAAAAAACGACAAAGAAACTAGTGAAAAAGAAGATCAAAGTCAAAGATAAGGGAAAATCCGGTACTGATAAGGGGAAGACTAGCATTGATAAGGGGAAATCTAGCAAGGATAAGAGTGGTAAGGCTGGCGCGGGTTCGAATGATTCCGACGTAGCGCCCGTGCGGCAGTCGCGACGGATCGCGCAGATGAAGATCAAGGAAGAAGCCGACAGACGACACTTAGAGGAAGTCGCATTGAGGGAACTCAAAAAAATACATAAGAAAAAGGTGAGGACACCTCTGCTGTTCAGAAAGTGCGTGCTTACCCACACATACCATTTCATTAAACTAATTTCAGAATTACATACGTAACTGCAAGCATGACAAGCCTGCATGAACAATCATTTTGTGCAAGCATGCTAGAGCGTCTGTATGATGATTTTGTGCAAGCACCTTGTTTGTGTAAGCGGCATGAAGATTGATGGAATTTTCACGCTTGTGCAAGCTTGATTGTACGTGTGTATGCAGGTTAATCTTTCGCAATCACACGCACGCCAGTTGCACACAATTAATGCAGATAGAGCAAGCGCATCGTCGTCGTCCATCGCTCAAGCAAAAAACTGAAGCTGATTCAGCGGGCTTGTACAGATGTGTAGTCTGTAAGGGAAGTTGTGCACGCTTGCACAAAATGATTGTTCATACAGGCTTCTCAAGCTTGCAGTTACGTGTGTGGCCACCTTAATAGCACATCCAAAGATATTAACATGGATCTTGACCGCTAAAAGACGTGGCTTATAACTCTCTAGAACTCTAGAATGTCATCAGCTTTACAGTGGTGATTTGGTCTTTTAATTTTTCGCGTTATCGACCATCAATTTCTTTATGACCGACGCAGGATTGGTTTTTTTGCTAATTATTTTAGATCTCTTAAGCTCTTTTCTTGTTTCCGTTTGATCAGAACAAGGAAGAAGAAGAAGATGAAAAGGAATGGCGCGCGAGTGGCGCCAGTAGTTCGGATGGCGAACGTCGGCGACGGAAGACGGAGTGGCGCTCGGATCACTCGACCGGTCCCGAGCCGGATTCCGACTCCGATGAACCTCTGTTCGGGTTGCATGAACATGAGGAGCCTGAACGTAAGTATAGCTTCAAAAGTCAACAATGATGACTGATGATGTTCTATGCTAGAAGGTTTGGTTTCCACACTTAGTCCTTCAGGTGGACCATTGTGCGTGGGCCATGGCGGCCGTCGCTGGTTATTCCAACCAGCCCACCTCCCTCCAGAATTTGATCACATCTCCTGGTTTGTTCAGAACATCTGTGAAAAATCTACGTGAGCCACTGCTCTAATTTGGGTGACTCCTGTACATTCAAAGAGTACATGCGCAACGGTTTCCTTAGCCTCCATGCAAGCACTGCACAGGGGACTGTCCGTTATGCCTATTGTGTGGAAGTGTTTGTTTAGTAAGTAGTGTCCTGTGATGGTCCCCGTCACCAGGCGCAGGCCGTTCCTGTCCAGGCATAATAATAACCTGGTTAGCCTAGTATCTAAGGATGACGTAGCATCCCTGGACTGCCAGCAGCCCGGTATCGAGGACCACCAACTCTCCGCTTTTCTGAGGGTGAACTCCTGTAGCCACCTGCTTAGCTGGTTCAAGGGGATGGATTTCTGATGATTGTGGTCACAAAGAAAGATTCAAAATAAATATATTTATGTGTGCTTAATTTGACGCATAAAACTCAAATAAAAAAAAAAGTAAATAAGTAAAGTAAAATATAGCATGAAAAAAAAAAATACTTGTGGAAAATATGAACATCCAATCACTACAGCTTGCACTACATTTTCCATTACTAAAATGTCTGATACGATTATAACACCAATAAGAACTCATCCAAAATCATTTCACTTATACTTACTTTTCTTATCTATATCACATGAAATAACGTTAAAATATATTTTATTTTCGTTTCAACAGTTGTCTTCAACAAATCGGATCACGAATTCTCACCTGAGTCTGACTTGGAGAGTGGTGAGCCCGTCGAGCCACTCAAAAGAGCACGTACTTTACAAGAAGGTATGTTTATTAATGCAAGAAAAGGAAAAGGATTTATTTAATTAGGGATGATGCCGGGGTTAAAAAAAAGGCTATTTAGTGCGTCAGTAAGATAATAAAAAATATATTAGATACGTATTTGCTTTATCATATTAATAAAAAATGACTTACATAACACGCATTAATGTTGGGGAGTGGGGACTCGCTACGTCACTTCTACGTATAAAATCTAGCTAGGCGTGTTTTCATGCCATATTATAACTCAATGTATCGCCGTAATCTTTTGATTACGTAAAATAAGAAAAAGTACCGTGTGCAATATTTTTTAATGACATGACGAACAAAAAAAATTTTTAGTCATCATCCCTGTTCCAAAGAGTGAGTTTGTCTAGGGAACCATAACTATTTCTACCGCCAAACAGTGTTGCTTTTGAAGAAAATGAGTGTTTGTGTGTATATGTCACCGTAACATTGGGAGAACCGTTAGTTTATAATCTACTAGTTTCTGCCCGGGATTTCGTCCGCATGAGTGCCCGCAATTTCTTCTTTGATCCCGTCGCGTCGCATCGCCTGCCCGCGCTATTACTTAATTTTTGCCTAGCATTCTTTCTGAATTTTTTTCTTTTTGCTCGGCTCCTAAAAGTTCTAGCGTGATGTTAATGGCCTTTCTCTAAAATTGGGCTATTTAATGCAAAAAGAATTTTTCAAACCCGACTGGTAGTTCCAGAGATTAACGCGTTCAAATAAACACAAAAACAAACTCTGCAGCATTATTATTAGCATAAATCGGCATTATTTCCGTTAGATTATAAACTATCGAAAATTAATGCTTTCAATTGTAAAGGGTTTGTTGCAGTTCACAATTTTTCGGTTATAAATGTATTTTCTTTCTTTCTTTTCTTTTTCCGACAGTTTATAATGTAAGTGTGTGTGTTTCGACTGTGTAAGTCCGAGGCGATTGTTACCGTAGTTCTTAAGATACATTATATACAGAAGCTGTTGGTGTACCTTTTTTAAATAAATAAATAAATGTAACGGAAATCATACCGATAGATTATAAACTAACAAAGTTCATAATTATATATTGACATATACAAGTTTATATAAAACATTTCAACTGTCTCTGAGATGGCACATGTGTGATGTCGCACTTACCATCTTTTTATTTTAGATGAAGAATTAATAATTTAGATGGAACTTAAAATGATATGCATGTTCAGGTAAAGAAGACGCGGACGGATTCTGCAAGCGCTGTGGCAGCGGGGAGCAGCCTGAATGGATCCTCCTGTGCGACAAGTGCGACGCAGGCTACCACGCCAGCTGTCTGAAGCCGGTGCTCTTTGTAGTGCCGGAGGGAGACTGGTTCTGTCCGCCTTGTAACCATGTGAGTCCCATTCGAGAACTAATTTTGCCGCTGTCTGTTCTAAATTAAAACGATATAAACATGTCGTTTTAATTTTGAAACTTAGCGCTTAAAGGCGCCTTTAGGATATCGACAGGATTCTGCACATTCAGGTGGTTTGGCAAACTGTCAAAAAAGTTCTTTTTTTTTGTTTAACTATTTGTTAATTTTGTCATGATGGATGACTATTCTTGTCTGCATATTTCGTCGATATTTTGGTTATACGTTTGGAATATACAGTTGTGGACATACTGGATGACTATTTTACCGTCTCGAAAAAAATAGGGTATATTCGGTCAACGTAGTAGAAGCCTGTGGCATATCTAGTTTTTTTTGTTTCTTTTTTTAATTAAAAAAATCAAAATTCAAATCATAATGCAGGTTGCATATGATTTGGATTTTCAATATTTTTAAAGGATTTATTATTTTTCTTCAAAATTTATGTTTTTATTGTTCTAAAATGAAAAGTTTACAACGAATTTGTAGTATTTATTGATACTTAGATATTTTTTTCTGACTAAGCTATTAAAAAAAAAAAAAAAAACTAGGTACGCTTCTACTCCGTTCACCTAATATACCCTATTTTTTTCAAGACGGTAAAAAAAGTCATCCGGTATAATTAGGAACGACTGAAACAAAGTCGCTTTTGGATAAATAAGTGCTCCAAAACTAAGCACGCCAAGAAATGCAACACTAGCAATAATGTTCTTTGAAAACCTAAATCTCGAAAAGCGACACCGCGTTGACGTGAAGATGCTTTGATTGTTCATTCAGTGAAGACTGATCCTTTTAAGAAGGGAAACTTTGGCAATGGAGGAGTATCACCACGTACACAATACGAAGACGCTTAGCGGATGCAAAGTTATTTGGAAGAATCGCCCGTAGAGTACCACTTCTCAAGAAGGTGCACCGAAAAGCAAGATTAGATTTCGCTAGAAAATATGGCGACTGGACAGAAAGTCAATGGAAAAATATATTATTTTCTGACGAAACGAAGATTATTAGACTAGAAAGAGATTGCCTGGAAGGGATCGCAGAAAGCGATAAGGCCGCCCATTGTATATTTTGTAGTGTTTGATATATTTTTTGTTATGTATTTTTGTGGTGTACAATAGAATAGAATAATTTATTTACACACACACACACAAGTTATACACCATAAGAAATAGCCGTGGGCCCCAAACTAGGCATAGCCTGTATCTTGGTGGCCCAAAGTACATAACACACAATAAACACACAACAAACAACAAAGTAAAATTAAAATAACAAAGTAAAGTAAAATTAAAATATTAAAGAAGTCGGAAGTCTGCCCTATACATAAAGGTGGAAACAGAGATTCCATCACTAATTATAGGCCAATATCTATACTCCCTTCTATTTCAAAGCTCCTGGAGAGAATTATCAATAAGAGACTTACTAGGTATCTTGAAAATAATAACTTGCTCTCACCTAATCAGTACGGCTTTCGAAATGGTAAATCTACTGAACAAGCGGTAAACAATCTCGTAAGATTTATCAGTGATAATCTGGATAGGAAAAAAAAGTGCCTGGCCATCTTTTTAGATCTGGCAAAGGCCTTTGACACAATCTCGGTTTCAGTCCTTTTGGCCAAGCTAGAAAGACTGGGAATCAGAGGCATGCAGTTGAAACTCTTCGAAAGCTATCTTACAAACCGTCGTCAGTGTGTTCGTGTGGGAAACTTTACCAGCACAGACCGCCTAGTCACACACGGGGTTCCACAGGGTAGCATATTGGGGCCAACCTTGTTTCTTGTATATATTAACGACCTTACTAACTTAATACTGTCCCAGGGTGAAATCATCTCTTTTGCGGACGATACTGCTCTCGTTTTTTCTGCTGATAACTGGAACGAAGTATTTGACGCCGCCCAATCTGGATTTGATACTGTAAGAAAATGGCTAAATGACAATATCCTAACGTTAAATACCGGCAAAACTAAGTATGTTTGCTTTAGTATTAGATCGGATATGGGGATTAACCACGATCATGCCATTATTCCACATACTTGTATACCGCATGATTTTTGCTCTTGTACGAAACTAGAAAGGGTTGATTCCATTAAATATTTAGGCGTATATATAGACGAAAATCTAAACTTCAGGGAACATATAAGAATTTTATCGGGACGGGTTCGGAAACTCATATATGTCTTTAAAAATCTACGACACATCGCTGATCCTCATATCTTGAAGCGAATATATTTTGCACTTTGCCAGTCACTCATAACATACTGTGTATCCGTTTGGGGAGGTGCTCCTAAGACTACACTCAAGTCTATTGAGGTTGCCCAACGTGCAATATTAAAGGTCAGTACCTTTAAACCAATACTTTTTCCTACAGCCATGCTCTACCAGTTGTGTGGAGTATTAACTGTGAGACAATTATTCATATTGAAAATAATGATTATGCAACACACTTGCACAAATTATGACCCCCAGATTTTGAATACACGTAGAAATTATATGGTTTGTACTCAGCACAGGTTTTGCAGCACCAAATTTAGTACTAAATTTTTTAACTTCCTTGGTCCCTACATCTACAATAAACTTAATAAAATTCTTAATATTTATCCACTCAACACAGATCGTTGCAGGAAAAAGGTATCGGAATACCTACAACGTCTTACATATGATGAGACTGAGCAACTTCTAACTGTACCAAGTTAGACAGTAACTAATAAGTAAATAATGTTTAATGTTAGCAAAAATTCTGTACCTAATAAATAAATATACATATATAATTATATACATATTCACTTCATCCGCGTATCTTACTAATTTCATGTGCACACTATAAAAATCACAACCACACTAACAATTAGACACACCCTCTCACACTCACTCATTCACCATATCACATAACACAAAGAGAGGTGCAAACCAACTATAAAACCTTAGACTACTTTATTCCTTTGTTTTGTATAATGCTGGCATTTAAGAACTATATTATTATTATATATTGTAACTCGAGGGGATTGGCGCTGTTAGCCGAAATACAGGTTCCTCCTAGTTCGGCTCCAGATGCTAAAACTTTTTTGTACTTTTGTTTTATTATAGCACTTTACTGTAATTTAATGTAATCTAAGTACTGTTTTTTTCAATAACAAAAAAAAAAAAAAAAAAAAAAAAAAAAAAAAAAAAAAAAAAAATAAAGTACAACAAACAAACAACAAAGACAAACAACAACGACAAACAGTAAACAACAATAAAGTAACAACAACAACAAAAATAAAATATATATTTTATATAGATTAGGTTCTGACGCTAAACACCGTCAGAACCTAATCTATTATTACGTCGTGGGTGCGTCGACCGGCTAAGCAGTCATTGAATCCTAAGTTCACGAAAAAAGTAGTAAAGCATGGGGACGAAAACATACAAGTTTGGGGATGTTTCTCAGGGCATGGTGTTGGGCCAGTTATATTGAAGTAATTTTAGACAAATTTCAACACAGACAAATATTGGAGGAGACTATGCTTCCTTATGCTGCCTGTAGTTTGGAGATTTCAATATGATAACGACCCCAAATACACTGCTCATTCAGTGAAAAAGTTGCTTAGTGATCAACAAGTCATGGTGTTAGGTTGGCCTGCAAGCCCAGATCTTAATCCGATCGAAAATCTATGTGGAGAAGTAAAGAAGAGTGTGGCTGCTAAAAGGGCAAGTAATTTTAATGAACTGTATGATACCTTTGTCGAATCTTGGATTTTTTTTTTGTCTGTTACAGGTTCCAAAACCTGTAAAAAAATAATAAATTCTATGCCCCGTCGCTGCAGAGCAGTTATTATAAGCAAGGGTCATCCTACAAAACATGAATCCTTAGTTTAGTAAGCAGTGGTAAAGCCTATTTAATAATTAAATTGTTAATTCCATTATATAAATAAATCTGATATAGTTTAATAAATGAAGTAATTTTCCCTGTTCCTAATTATTTGTCCACAGCTAAGAAGTTTCGAATAGGTAGTTCAAATGGACCATAGTTAAATTATTAATACATAGAACTGCTTGCGTATCTTATATGTAGTATTAAAGCCTATTAAATTTAATCTTTAAACCATTTTGTTAAAAGTTATTATCAGTAAATTGATACGAAAATATTAGGTCTTTACCTATGAAATTGCCGTTCTGCAGTACTGGCCATTTCAAATCAAAATAATTTTTGTTTGGCTAAGAATTCTAATTTCAAATTAATTTTATTTTAAAAACATGGATTTTTTTTTTTCCAAAAGTAGTCATTTGTTTATTGATTAGTGTTACATTTTCATCGCATTTCAATCTTTTTCGTCATCATGGATACGTTAAAAATTCGAGTAATTATGGAATACGAGTACCGTCGTGGCAGCAACGCGGCACAAGCGGCACGCAACATCAACGACGTTTACGGAGCTAACACTACAAACCAACGCACCACTTGTTATTGGTTTGCTCGCTTCCGTTCTGGAAATTTCGACCTAAAAAATGAACCTCGCGGTCGTCCGAAGACTTTGGTCGACAATGACGAATTAAAGGCGATTGTGGAAGCTGATGATACACAATCTACGGCTGAATTAGCAGCAGCTTTCGACGTTAGCGTCAAAACAATATTGGTCCATTTGCGTCAAATTGGCAAGGTAAAAAAGCTTGACAAATGGGTGCCCCACGAACTCAATGATCGCCAGCGCGAAGTACGCGTCGAGACGTGCCTTGCACTGCTCAACAGATACACAAATGAAGGAATTTTGAACCGCATTGTTACCTGCGATGAAAAATGGATTCTGTTTGATAACCGCAAGCGTTCAGCAAGTTGGTTGGATCCTGGTTCAGCACCTAAACAATGCCCTAAACGAAAACTTACCCCTAGAAAAGTGATGGTCACTGTTTGGTGGTCTAGCGCCGGTGTGATTCATCACAGTTTCTTACCAAACGGGGTGAGCATTACTTCAGATGTGTACGGTGTAGAACTGAACACAATGATGGAGAAGCTGGCACATCTCCAACCAGCATTGGTCAATCGCTCGTCTCCGCTGCTCCTGCACGACAACGCGCGACCTCATACTGCACAGCAGACGGTCTCCAAGTTGCAAGAAATGGGGTTGGAAGCTCTCCGTCATCCGCCCTACTCACTAGACCTTACGCCTACAGAATTTGGATAACTTCTTGGCGGGAAAAAAATTCAATACCCGAGAGGCAGTACAAAATGCCTTTGAAGAATTTGTTGCCTCCCGTCCAGCTGATTTCTTTAAGAAGGGCATCAATAAACTGCCACTGCGTTGGCAAAGATGCATTGATTGCATGGGTGATTACTTCGATTAATACAAATAAAAAATGCATGAAAAAAATTCGTTTAAATTTTTTCATACAAAACGGCAATTTCATAGGTAAAGACCTATTATCAGCAACTTGTATATCGAAAAGTGACTTCGGTATCAGTTGTTCGCCTGATCATATTTGTAGTCCACAACTGTACATGTCACCGTAAGATTGTGAGAACCGTTACTTTATAATCTATCGGTATTATTTTTGTTAGATTTTATAATCTGTCGAAAAATTATGAACTGGATGAAATGGGTTAGGTTAAAACTGTGACCAGCCGCGCGCGAGCCAAGCGAGCGGTGCCTCAATAGCGGCTGGCGAACGCTACATCCAAGTTGCTCGCAGCTAGGCAGGCTATTTAGTATCAGCGCAAAGTGCGGTACGTCGCAAGCAAGTATGATACCAGTTCACAATTTGTCGGTTTCCCATGGACAGATTATAAACTATCAAAAAATATTGGGTTAAATTGTAAATGGTTTGTTGTAGTTCTCAATTTTTCTAAAGTTTGTTATCTAACGGAGATTATACCGGCAGATTATAAACTAACGAAGTTCATAATAAATTATACGGTGACATACATATCACATTTATCACTACTTTTATAAGTAAAAAAAAAAAGAAGTGTATTAATAAATAAATAATAAGTTGCGATCTATTGATTTTCTATAGTCTTCTTAACCTATACGTATGTAGATATAACAGTTTTGGGGTTTATCATTGTAAATATCGAACATTTGTTCCCAGGACATGTTAATTGCATCACTAGAAGCTGAACTAGTGAAGTATGACGAGTTGGTGGTTACGGTGGAAGCCGAAATAGAACGGAAGAAACAAGAACAACCTGAGCCCAAGAGCGAGAAGGAATCTGATGATGAGAAGGAGACAGAACGACGTAGAGAAGATGATAAATCCAGTGGTAAGTAAAAGTTTTTTTTTTTTTGCAATTTAGCCGATGTCGTCTATTCTGCCAGCTGCGTCACGTTTAGACGTCAGCACGGAGGCAGACCGTTGAGTTTGCACTTTGTGGTAGATCTACAGATGTTAGAGTCGCTAAAAAGACGAGGACAAGGGTTAGTACAACATAAATAATATAAATTACAATCTTATATATAATAGGTTGATAAACAGCACAAACATATTTACAGTCATAATTATTATCAATGATATTATATGTAGAAAGAGGTAGATAGGTTACACACGCTCCGCAAGTGGCACGTCAAAATCTGGCTAATTAGCCACATTTTCGTCGTCTTGTCTCTTTTTCGCTCCCGATAATTAAGACATGCCGTCCTACTTCCACATGTCATCTAATCGTACGAAATTGTGCCGTTTTTGAACACCGAATGTTGGGTCGGTAACCTATCTACGTCTTTTTACATATAATATCATTGATTATTATGCACCAGTTACAATTTAATATTTTCGTTTAAAAAAGATGGATAAAAGGAAATGGAAGTTAGTTGTTGTTGTTGTGTCAATGAGCAGGAGAACAATATGTTCCAAAGTACCCTCCGCAAGACCGCATTCACACAGGGAACTGTCCCTAACATGGATCTTAAGAAGAAGCAAAATTTTTTATTATTTTCCCGAAATGACAGAACAAAATCTTATTGATAGATCAAAGACATTGACTTTTAAGGGCCTATTACACGATGTGTCCGAATAGCCACTACTTACATGCTACTTACCAGGGGGGTGAAACTTCCATACATTGACTTCAAACAAAATATTCATAGACAATGCTGCCGTCTGAAGGAAAAGGAACGGAAACTTTGGCCATAGTTTTACATTTTAGCAGATAGATAGAGCTACTTTTACCTACCTTAGTATCTACAACAAAAGTATAGCTACTATACAAAATAAATAATAATAAATAAGCATTATTGATTATTTTACTATTGCATTAGAAATAAATTTATTAAATATATTAGCAAAATAAATAAAACCTTTTTCACAATTGAAACTAAACGTAAATGATGATAGACAGAAACAGTCAGTACCGTTGACTTTTGTAAACATTTCTTCTGTTTCGTTCAAATTTCATATTCCTGAACAATATTTTAGGAATTATTATTTATTCCATTTCATTTTGATTCCAAATCGTCATTATTATTTTTGTTAATACACTTCATAAATTAATGTACAGTTTCGTTCGTTGTTTCTGTGTCGTGTGTTCGTGTGTTCTGGTGATCTGTTTTGTGCTCTTTTACAACTTAGGACTGTGCTTGTTTTCTTAAATAAATATTATTTCATTTCTATCTACCATTTTATTCCGTTTCATTTATTGGTATGCCCCTTGATGATGGCATTTATAGTTTAAGATTTTGAAGAATGTTTATGTTATTTATTTTGTGAAATAAGTAAATTCTTATGTGTATGTTTCGAATTCTACATTTCCTCTAGAATATGAATTTGTCATAGTCTTATTACACATAAGAATAATTTATTCCACAAAAAAATAACATTCATTCTTCAATACAATGTGTTTAGGGATTTAATACTAGAAACAAAAACTCCTAAAAGCGCCATCTAGTGAGCTAAGTAAGGAGACATTAGGACATGCAGCGCTATCTCTAGGATTGAGTACTCACTTTTTACAAAACGAAAACCTCAGTGGCCCATCTATATTACTTTAGACAGTGTATTATCTATGCTACTTACCAAATAAATTCGATAATGGAACAAATTAGGTAGAGACACTGCCAATTTATCCCGCTAGGAGTCGCATCGTCGCTGGTGTAGTTTACTTGTAAAACACATGGTTTTTTTAGGGTGAGAGTGCGTTTATTCTTTAGTATCCTTGAAAACCTTCAATAGATGACAGCTGACAGTTACCAGCGATAATGGAGTCATCTATAATTAACTTTGTCTGTTCCTTTCCATTTGTAGGATACTATCTGCCAAGTAAGTTAACGAGAACCTAATCGCAGGTGGCGAAACAGGCCCTAAATAATTAAACATACATACCTTCCCTTCATCTAGCTTCTTCCATAAAAATCTATTAAGCAAAACTAAACAACATGAAAATTATTAACATGAACTGGGAATCCACACGTATCTAATCAGTTATGCCGATGATGTCAAGCCATTGTTCAGAGGGCGGTATATGTATTGGTGGTTCTGAAGAACAAGAGCTGGACTGAGACCGACTTCTCAACTCTGTTATTATTGCGCGGTCTTCTGATTGAACTACTCCGCGAGCCAGTATTCGATCTATGTGTCGTCGCTGTAGTTCCTCATTCTCCGTTCTTAACATGTATGAGCTAGGGCCTTCCACAATTTCTAAGATAGCTCTACTCTATTTTTCACCAGGCCCATAATTCAAAACCAATATCAGCTGGTCCACAATAAATTTCCTAAGAGTCTGATACCCGTGCTCTTTTCTCTGTTTCTCTTGTGAGCCTGGCATGTTATCTGGATGTAAGTTCGATACAGTTGTTCTGTATTTACGTCCATTTAAAATCACCGCTGGAGTTGTATTGTGCGCAATGAATACAAAACTCTTGGTAGCTTCTCCTTCCACGGTATTTGTATTGAGGACATTTTATTTAGTTTGTTTTTGAAGGTTTGTGTCACGTGAACAATCAGTCCATAAGTCGCTGGATGATAGGGCGGCGAATACAAATGCTTTATACCATTCTTCGGTCGAAAAAGTAGTTTCTAATAGCAACTAAATACCTTACCACTATCTTAAACAATTGTATCCCGTAGACCCTGTGGTGAGAATATTTTGCGGTATGTCATAATTACTGCCTCACTCGACATGGACGCCATAATCTCAGCTTCGAACCATTTACTAAAACTATCCACCAACACAAGGAACTATTCCCCTTGAAATGGGCCTCTGTTTGTCCATCATCATTCTCCTGCCCTTAGCCCAATCTATTTGGGGTCGGCGCAACATGTCCTTTTTTTCCATACTTCTCTATTATTCGTCATCTCGGTAGTCACCCCCCCTTTCTAGCCATGTCGCCTTTCACGCAATCCATCCATCGTTTCTTTGGTCTTCTCCTACTCTTATAGCCATCGATATTCATACTCAAAACTTTCCTCACGACATTTATCTCTGTGTGTCATTCTGTGGACCCTCTGTGTGTCCATTCACACATATCCTCTTGCCGCTTGCCTTTCTTTGGACTATCTCAACATGCGGCGCATGCAGTATTTTTTAGTACTTCTGGTTGTATACTAGAAGGAACAATGACTATTGCTCCACAATAAACTCCATTTATTGTGTGAAAGAGCCACTCTTCTGGTCCAAAATGGTTGTAGTGTGGTGTCAGGAGCTTTATTTGGCCAACCATGTTGTATGTAGAATAAAACTCTTCAAAACCTGATCTTTGTTCGTTTCTATTTCTAAGGCTATTTTTGATGCATCCAAGTTCCAGCCAGCTGATTGTTCCTCCTATAGCAACACATCTTCACAATTGTTAT
This sequence comes from Cosmia pyralina, assembly GCA_946251885.1. Classification (NCBI taxonomy): domain Eukaryota; kingdom Metazoa; phylum Arthropoda; class Insecta; order Lepidoptera; family Noctuidae; genus Cosmia; species Cosmia pyralina. The sequence continues at coordinate 25,625,958 of OX276346.1, forward strand.
ATAAATAAATAAATCTCTAAGCGGTCACTCAGATATTTCTGGTCTCTGGCTCTGTCCATCTACTCAGTGCATCCGCGTGTCCAATCTTTTTCCCAGCTCGATACTCTTTCTTACAGTTATAACAAGCCTTTAGAAGTCATCGCAGCATACGCGGTGATATTTCGTCTGGAATCTGTTTGCTTGGATTGAACAGACCCACTAATGGTTTGTGGTCCATGACAATACAAAATTGACGGCCTGCCACAAATTCCTGCAAAGCAAACTATTATGTTTAGTTTGCAGAAGTTTCATGAATTTGTTTGAATTTGCCAAGGCCTCCTTATCGATGTGGCCATATCTCCTTTCATGGGGCTGCAAAGTTCGCGATGCCATCATCACAGGTTTCTCACAACCATCATCCGTTACACGAGCAATTACTGCTCCCAGCCCATAGTCACAAATCAGCAATAATTGTCGTTCAATTTCATACCAACTGATGTTAAGAGTCCGTGCACAAAATTCACTCGACAGAGTTTAGGTAAATTCATTGCGATGCTATGTTTGTGTGCACCGTCCACGCACACACGCCTAAAGAGCGAGCGTAGTGATCGCTTAAACAGTTTTGATCCTATAGGTAGATGTTATTTTTTGTTAAGAAATAAAAGTCTGGAATGTTTGTGTATATTCGTTTAGTAAAATCACAATCAACATAAAAATTACACAATATAGGGCTGATTTTTCAATAGTCAGATAAATCTTATCTGAAGAATAAATATGACAGTTTGACATATTTTCTATACAAAAGCTGTCAAATTGAAATATTTATTCTTCAGACAAGAGTTGTCTGACTATTGAAAAATCAGCCCTTAGTGTTAGATGCATTTAGGTACATGAGAGATAACGTTTTACACAAATACGAGTAGTATGCATAAATAAATAATTAAATGTTTTCCTCCACCGATGTCAATGATGACTAAGATAAACTTAGCAAGTTTGTACTTTCTAAATAATGGGACTGTGCCTGTACTATAAAAAAAAACCGGCCAATTGCGTGCTCCGTAGTTGTACTTGAAAAACATGTTCTCCCATACATTCCAACTGCATAATGTAAGTTTGTACGCATAATATTGAGAGATTTACCATGTTATTTTAAGACCACAGATTTCTTATCAGTTTTCCTGTAATCTATAAATTATAGGACAATTTTGTTTTTTATTAAAAATGTTTTTTTTTATTATATTTTATATGTCACCGTATAGTTACGAACTTCTTTAGTTTATAATCTAACTCGTGAGATTGTAAAATGTTGATAAATTGTGACTGTAACATACCTACTGCTTACAATGTAACATATTCATTTTCGATAGTTTATAATCTATCCATGTCAAACCGTCAAATCGTAAACAAATCCTGCACTTACCGACAAAGTTCACAATTTGTCCTATTTTATCACTCGTAAAATTGTGAACCGTCCCTGATTAGTCGGTCTTAGCGGTAGCTCGTTCTGTGTCCATGAGAGAAAACAAACATAGGAGTCAAATAAAGGAAATGGACTCATTTAATTGTTTGAGATCAAGTATGTCAATCAATATATTTTTTATGAACTATATTATATAATATTTTTTTAAGGAAATTTCTCGCCGACTGGTCGAGTCTTCACGTGACCAGATTGCTGGCTCGTTCTTTGGCCAAAGAATTAGCATTGCCATTCAACGTGGCAATGCTGCCAGTCTTCTGGGCACGTTTCCGGATGACATCGATGCGGACGAGTACTTCGACGCCTAGGTGTCCTTTTGTTTCGTATTTATTTGTATAGTTAGTTAGTTACTCATTTACATTAAATTTGAACAATATTAATAATCAATAACTAGGTACGATACATATAGTATTACTTAGGTTATGTTATTTATTTCTGAAACTTCACTTGTTTGTTTAATCGTCGTTTAATTTTACTATTAAATGTAACTTTAATATAATTTTTAGTTATTTTCATCACGAAAACCATTAAAACCCACAAAACATCTGTTTGTTTATTTTCTGAGACAAACGAACGAATGACAGAGATTGCGGCGCGGGACACATGACGTTCAACCAATCAGCGCGCAAGGTGCGTTCCGTCGCATTCATTTGTATGATGCCAGTTCACAATTTGACGGTTTGACATGGATAGATACTAGAACGAGAACTAGGTACTGAAAATTAATACGTTATATTGTAAGCAGTATGGTACAGTTACAATTTATGAACAGTTTACAATCTCACGAGTTAGATTATAAATTAACGAAGTTCATATTTATACGGTGACCTAAATAAAAGGAGAAATACAATTAAAGATTTGCTACTCAATTACTGTAAATCTGTATAAATAAAAGGACAAACTGACTGACTCACACATCAACGCACAGTCGAAACTACTGGGTCTAGGAATGTAAAATTTAGAAACAGACCGCTATGTTCAAAAACAAGGTTCCTTGTTTTTCCAGCTGAGCCAATGCATTTTCTCCTTTGCCATGTTGAATGGTAGCGTAGTCAATTGAATATTTATACAGCAAATTTTTTACTAGATCTGCAGAACTTATATTATTCCTTCGCTTGCAGACTTTGCTAAAATTTGAGGCCGTCAAAAGGCATCTTCATAGCTCCAGCCACCACAAGGCGTTTTCCGCCTAAAAAATAGTCACCCTTTCTATGTCGTGCCGTAAGAGGTTGTGACTTGTGCGTTATTTAAGTCTTGTATAAAGACTAGGCATGCATTTTAATGTTCTTCATAAACAAGCAAAGTACTTAAAATAAAATTAATACTTACCGCATCAAAATATGGTAGTCGGAGTACAATTTCTGGATTATGTTTACGTAGAACACGCGCGCGCCTGCTACACAAAGTGGTACGTCCTCTCGCTGGGAAGACCCGGTCGCTACTGACGGGATCGGTTTTGCGCGGCCGTTAATATAGGTCACTTTGCCTTTGATTTACGAAATAAAGTTATTGTTTATTAATAAAATAAAATTTAGATTATATTAGATGGTTAACATAAGATTAATTTGTCATTTTTTAAATTTCTTAAGTGTTTCTAAGTAATAGAAAAAAATACTTATTTGTCTAGAAGTTTTCCGAAAATTACGTTATTTCAACATTTTTTTTCTGCTATATTTTGTATCGAAGTTGAAAAAAGTGGTTCTACCACGTACAAGTAGACCATATAATGATGTTGATGATATTTTTTATTGTTCAAAATCAAAAGCAGTTTCTTGTAAAAATATGATCAAACGTCAGTCTCGCGTCATTTTTTGGAAAACTTGTTGCGAATTTTAGTGATTTTCCATGAATACTTAATTTATTTGCAAAATCTCTTTGAGCCACATGCAAAACAAAGAACTCGACTTTTCAAATCATAAATAATGTTGTATAAATTCTTTTTCAATTTCTCACAAACAATGAATAAAATTGATCAAAATCAGTCTATTTCGTGCACGGCCCCATAAAGACATCAAATCTTTTTCTTCTTAATATTTTTCCTACAAGCTGTTGCAATATGCCCCATACGATTACAATAAAAACATTTAACCTTAGCTAAAGGGCACCGTCCTCCTTCCCTGTGGCGTCGGCCATAATGTTGGCATTCCACGGCATTTGCTTCTGTGTCTGGGTAAATGTCTTGCACAATTGCCTGGTGGTTAAGACATAGTAACACAGCTGTTTCATATGTTAGCTTTTTAGTCTTCAACAGCTCGCGACGCAAGCGCTCATTGCGCATACTCAACATAAGCCGGTCCCATAATTAACATTTTAAGGCGAGTATAGCTGCTAACCGGCAGCGCCACCATTGAAAAATTAATAAGTCTGGAGATATGGAACATTTTCTAATTTCCTATACTCACATTTTTAGTCAGATGATGTAGCATTTTTTATATAAAAAAATCAACACTAAACAAAAACGGCCGCCAAAAAATGTGAGCATAGGAAATTTCAAAATGTCCCATATCTCCTGACTTCTTGAAAGTTAGCTTTTGCACCAAGTACACCAATGGCCGCCACAAAGTCCTGCACGCGTTCTTTGTCCGTTTGTACACATGTATAAAACTTCCCGTCCTGAAGAATTTCATTCAATTCTGGTTGTTAAAATTGGTCTAAAACTGCAAGAATGTTTTTGAATGACACTTCTGTGGTTCGCTGTGGTAGAAGCAGGGAAACAAGCAAAGAATTATGTTTCTTTTCCACATAGCAATAAAAATATAGAACGCGCCCTTTCTAGGTTATCGTTAGACGCGCCTCGCACATCTAACGAAAACAACAATCGCTCCTTGTACTCGCTCCTCTTATCAGTTGCAGGGTCAAACCAACCGGACGCCACGTTTACCAAGTTACACTCCAAATTGTCAGATATTTTGTTTTATTTTCCTCAGTCGTCATTAAAAGATACAACAGGATTCCGGTTGGAAGCAAAACTATTTATATTCCCGAAATGACAGATCAAAATCTTTGTGACAGATCAAAGGCATTGATAATAATTAAACTTATCAGTAAGAATTTAATGACACTTTTTTTTAAGACTCATACAGCAGTGTGGGTTTCGTACAGCATTCTACGTGTTACAGATGTTGTATTTCACGACCGCGCGTTAATCATTCCAATTTGTGCCTTATAACAACTACTTCAGAATAACATGTCGCGCACTCGTGTTTTGCATTACCTATATCAGCTAAATATTAGTAAATATTTTTGTGTTACGAGTTACAACTTGATTCTAGGCCAGCTGTGCAAGGGGGATTGCTAACCAGTCCAATATATTAATTTTCGGTAAAAACTTTATGAATCGTCATCAGATATCGGATAATTGAATGTATATTTAGCTAAAGTTGAGGTGTTGACTATTATGAAATGCACTTTTGTATCGCAAAAATCCCGGGATTCCGTGATCGCCAATTTAGAGTTCTGATTATAAAATTGAATGTATATTTACTTACTGTGCGTTTGCATTGGCGAAACATTCAGCTAAAAACATTGATATCTCTGTCAGGTACATAAACAGAAATAGAGATATCAATATGTTTTTTTTTTTGCGATGTTTCGCCAGTGCAAACGCGCAGTTACGTTCAGGTGTTGGCTAATATGGAATGCACTTTTGCATCGATTATAAAAATCTCGTGATTCTGGAATTGATAAATTTAGAACTTTGACTATAAAATCGAATTCTAGCTAATGTTGTAAAGTATGTTGCCAAACTGGCATAGCAAACACCAGGATAAGTAATGTTAAAAATTAATTGCAAGTCACCAAGTATACTAATAGTTAGAAGCCGCTTCCATAATTGCTTAGTCAAAAATTACTTTTAGGTAAATATGCATCCGATTTTCCGTTCTCTGATCATCATTCACCTGCCTTCAACACTATCCCAATTTATTTGGGGTCGGCGCAACATGTCTTTTGCTTCCAGATTTGTCATTAGTCGTCATCTCGGTAGTGGCCCCCCTTCCAGCCATAGCTTCTTTCACACAGTCCATCCCTTGTTTCTTTGGTCTTCCCCTACTCTTCTATTGAATATTATCATTATTATGCATTGACATGGTCTAAGCATCATTTACTTACAAAAAAAAAAAAAAATGTTTTTACGTTACTATTGAAAAATCTCATGAATAATAATTTACGTGTTGAATATTGTTATTTTAGAAGCGAGTGGCAGTAGTGACTGGTCCTCAACATCTGAAGAGGGCGCGGTGTATCGCCTGCGCGCTCGCAAGCAGCTTCCTGTTAGCTATCGCAGTCAAGAGTACGATCGACTCATCAGCTCTGCTATCAAGGTAATTGTTATTATATTAGGTCGGGGAAAAAGTTCCTTCGTATTTTATACACAAATTCAAGACATTTTTTTTCAGAGATAAAAAGCATAATATGTATATATTATAATCAAATCTAAATTGTTTATTGTTTTAGAAATTACATTCGATGTGTTGTTTCCTGGAACTCACACTAGGATTCCCTGTGTCGTGAGGTCCAGGCTCCTTCGTTCCGTTAACATTTGTAGCTATACATGAAATAGGTTTAAGTACGTTACAATAAATTTCTTAATTTCAAATAATTTACTCGTAATTACTATAAAAGGAAAATACAATAAAAACTAATTTACAAAACAAAACTAATGATAATACACAAAGAAAAACAGTAGATATCCAAATATGTATGTATGTGTGTTGTGTGAGGGGGTGTGTTAGTGTGTGTATGTGTGGTATGGTGTGTGGTAAATAAATAAATATAAAAATAAATATATGTATCTGATTAAGGGTCTTCGAGTTCAAAATTACTCAATTGCTCAAATCACCTCTACCATATTATTTGTTACTTTCAATAATGTTTTTCCATAGGAGGAATACGTAGAGGCCACAACAAGTGCAGGCAATCAAGGTCGCGGCAAGGACATATCAACCATCATCGAGGCAGCTGAGGAAGAGAAGATGAAGGCAGAACGAGAGGCTATGGAGCAGGTCGGTTATTAATATTTTATTGTAACAAGGTAAACTTCAAGGTTATCCTGGGTAATTCATTAACGAACAATTTTGCAGAATTAATTTTGAAGTCTTGCTTTAATCAAATTGCTCTTTGTTGTATTTTTTTTATCAAACTCTTTTTTTGATTTATTTTGGAGAGATTGAAGGACAATTATGACATAAGGATAATTTTGTAAATGATGTGCAATCGCGGTCTAAAAATGTTTATCATAGTTTTCACAATGTGTTCAGTAACGACTAAAATGCTTTATGTATCCAGGTACTTTTACTTTTAAATAGTTGTGAAGCATCTATTCCATTGTTGCTCTATACTGCTAAATAAATAAAAAACCCTCGCCGTTAGTGGGTGCATCAGGGGATGTTTAGGGAAACACCCAATGATTGCAAGATAGCCAATCTATATGTATAAATAAAAATCAATTACTGAAGTATGTACTCGCATTTGGCTAATTATTTTTTTGTTGGGTTCGTAATTGTCAGGACAAGGTTTCTATGAAAGAAAATGTTTGAAAAGTTGCCAGGAAAATTGGAAAGTTCGGGAAAATTGGAAGTGCATTTTCTATGGGAATTTTGTAAAATATAATTATTGAAATTTTGACTGGACAACGTTTGTCGGGTCAGCTAGTTTTATATAAATAAAGCCAAACTACGAGCCAATCCACAGTAATTCTTTAAATATTACAGGATCAATGATGTCTAAATTGAAATCGACGAATTATTCAGCAAAATAAGAGGAAAGTGCTCGTAAATTCACGTGCTCGGGAGCTTCAAATACGGAACCGAATTCATAAACATCACTGTTATTGTTTTTTTAAATTAAAGAATTTATTTATTAATTTTATTTATTTTGGGTGTTTTGGGGATGCACGCAGTAACTGCGAGTTTTTTCAAATTTATTTTTTTAGTAAGATAGAGCAACAATACAATTGCAATCAGAAAATCGTCGACAAAGTTCAAATTCGCTGCCAGATCGTCTGGATTCTGGACTCAGTGCCTAGCGTCTCTCAACTGCGACTTATTGTTTCGAACGAAAATAAACGTCGTATGTGACAATATACGGTCTTATCTTGAATCGATGTTTCGAATCGTTTTTTCGAAACGAAATTCCGTATGTATGTGGCCAGCCTTAATGATTTTTTGATGATGAAACTCATTTCTTAATTTAAAAGTTGACATAAATAATCCACAACCTTACAGGGTAAACCTTTTGAGAGAAAGAAGAAGAAACAGCGCCGAAAGCCAAGGAAGCTGAACTCGCTGGAAGTACCCTCGGAGGACGACGACGAAACTGACGAGGACTTCAAAGATACCGGGTAAATATAAACTACTTCATCTTTCATCTCTGCGGGCCATTCCTGAAAAAGCATGAATGTCTTAATAAATGTATGTGTTAATATTTATTGGTATGCCATGATAGTACAAGAAAAAGAAAGGTAGAATATTCCTCACAAACTTGAATAACTGTTTTTTTTTGCCTACATTCTTTACAAATAAATACAAGGTGTAAGGGACAGCCTTCCACAAACTAACAGGGTGCGTTCAGGTCCTTCTTTTTAGTCATATTCCACCGGATTTCTCAGGATTTTTTGTTGGTTTTTGATAGTTTTTTCAGTTACTATTCGTTCATTTCAATATAAAATTACATTCTCTGTGCGCAGCATTCCATTTATGTAAATACAACAGCTGAAATAAAAAAAATCAGCAATGGTTGTTGAGATACTGTGTGACCCCGTGGCGGGGAAGGCTACCGTTCGCTGCGTGCATTGTGCCAGGTATATTAGATTCCCATAACCATTACTTTCCTGAAATAATTTCATGTACCGGTCATCTTAGTATGATATACTGAATTGACCCCATTAGTTTGCGGAAGGCTGTTCCTTACACCTTTTATATCTATTCTATTCTAAATAATAAATTCTCCAGTGCTTTAAGTATGTCGTCTTCGGAGGAGATATCTTCATCAAATGAACGAGGCAGCTCCAGCGACTCCAGATCTTCAGACTCGCTGCCTATTCGACGGACATGCAGGCCGGATAAAAAAGGTAAATATCTTTACAAGCTTACTTTATTCGCATCGTGAGCGCTATGTAATGTTCTGGGTAACACTAGTGATGTCCGCGATTAGAGGGGCTAAATAACAATAGCCCACGGGTCGATCGAGCAGTGGTGGCCCAGTGGTAACGGCCCCGACTTGAGAGTTGTAGGTCGTGGGTTCGAACTCAGGCAGACGTTTTACTTTGTGTAAATAATTTAATCATCACTGCTTTCAAAACGGTGAAGGAAAACATCGTGAGGAAACCGGCATATCCTAGAACCAAAAATTCGAAGACGTGACATCTACCAACCCACACTGGGCCCGCGTGGTGGATTACGGTTCACTCCCTCTCGAAGAGAGCAGGCCTGTGACCCAGCAGCGGGAACATTATAGGCTGATTGTGCACGGGTCGATCGAAGGTTAAGCTACTCTTGTTTGCCGAGGTCGGTCGGTAGATGGGTGACCATCCATTACATATAGAGAGCTCTCTGTGCCTCGGGAAGCACGTTAAGCCGATGGTCCCCGCTGTCATTTATATATCTTTGACAGTTATATGGGTAGTCAGAAGCCCGAAAGTCTGACAACCAATCTTATCATGTTACCCAGTAACTGGGTTGTGGAGATCAGATAATCAGTCGCTCCATGTAAAATACTGGTATCCAGCTTCAGCCGGTTGAACTGAAAGCCGATCCCAACATAGTTGGGAAAACGCTAGGCAGATGATGATAATTAGTGATGTCTTCCAAAAAGCTTTGGGTCGTAGTACTATCGATATGAGAAAGATGCTTGTTTTAATATGTTTATATACACTATACAGGTTGTCCCGTAAAAAATTGATCAAACCTAACAGGTCACCTGATTCCAACAACTAATGTGAATATTTTTTTTTTTTACAATTTTGGTCTTAACTCTTAAAATGTCGATTGCACACCATGTGTACAGATAACAATAGAATTTCAATTGTGTCTGCTAATTAGCGCGCGACGGGTTAAAAAGAAAAAAAGCAATAATTTTTTTTTTCTAATGAAAATAAAAAGTTATTTACAAAAATGGTATCTTACATTAGTAAGCTAATTCAGAACTGTTTAATAAAAATCATAACTAAAAATGTTATTATTTGAAGCCACAGCATTAAAAAAAAACTGAATTCTGGTAGAGAAAATGGTAAAATTCGAAAAAAAAAATACATACCGTAGCAGTTTTTTTTAAAACTATTCAAGTTGTTAGAAATCAGGTTTGCTACCCGTTACGTTTGATCCATTATTTACGGGACACCCTGTATAACATTTTGTTTACAAAGGTGAACGCGCGAAAAACACTGAATCGTCGCCGGAAGTAAAGAAGAAGAAAAAAGGCCACTTAGAGGATAGCTCGGAGGAATCTGCGGGTGCCAAGGAGTGGTCCTCCAAATCTAAGTAAGTTGTAATCAGTAGGTGAAATTGGTAGAGTTATACATAATAAAATAAACTAATCCTCTCCGATTAGCTGGTTTAGCATAATTTTGCCGATGGAGAACTGTTTCATACTACGTTTAGACGTAAACTTGACTACAGATTGACCGATACCGCAGTACCGGGGGCAAGACGCCGTGAGTGTTGATGAATGAGCGGCCTGCCCGTCTCGCCGCGCATACCGGTACGGTTACACCAAATCCATCATCAGCCGAAGTATGCTCGGGCGTCGTGGCCGAAATCGGCCGATCGAAACAAACATGTGTTAAAGAATGCGAGCGCGTACACTACCACCACAGACATCGTCCGACGACGCCGGACAATAACCGATTAACCGTTGAATATGAACTTGTTTGGATTTGTCGCCCCAGTCTATTATACATTTCTTCAAAATTCTCCATTTTTAAAAATGCCTCCTCAATCTGTACGCTGCACAGTCAGACTACTCAGTCAAGACCGGTAACGCCTGACAACGGCAGCAGTATATAAGATGAACGGCCGCGACTGTCGTCCGAATAGTTCCGACACGAAATCAGCCGACTATTCGGTTTTGGTGTAACCGTACCATAAGGCGCGGTACAGCGGCATCGGTCAAACTTTAACCAAAATTCCAAGAATGTTCAATACCATTGATAAAATCAGTCAGTTTTTTATTATGTCACATTCAGTTGAGGCGACATCTACAGCTATAAAATGCCTTACAGGTCATCAAAATCATCACATCGACCCCCAAAGATGAAACGCCGCGACAAGTCCAAAAAACGTCGTGATAAGTCCAAAAAAAGTCGCAAGCGCAGCGGCCTCACACAATACGACGCTGAAGGCAATGTCATACGTGCACGGGTAACCTACGGAGGCCTGAGCGGCGATGAAGGCCAGAACGACTGGTCCCCCAAACACAGGACACGGCAGAAGAAGATTAATTATACTGAGATGCCTAACACTGAGTCCGAGGATGTAAGTTTGGTAAATTGTGAGGAACTCTGTTACGGTTCTGGCCCTTTTTCCCTTTTGCATGGTGTTTATATCAACAAGTTTTACTGTGTAAATTGTTGAAACACAGACTGTTTGTCCACCGCACCGGAAACGGGACGTCAACGAGAAACGAGACTATTTGGCCAATAGTAAATGTACTGTCGCTACTTCGGCGCCATCATTTTTTTCTAGTTTTACTAACTAAAACTGTTAAGGAGGATGCGCTAAAGTGGCCCGGGAAATTCAAATTTTCTTACGTTTTTTGCAATTTGCAGGTCAGTCTCAGGTTGTATGTTGATTTAGAATCGGCAATACAACTCTATAAGTTAGAATTGACCACAAAACATAAATTCACGGAAGGTAACTTGCACAATAAAAATTGCCAGTGGTGAAGTAGTGGTGTTATTTTTATCAGTAACCGATTTTCGGACGCAACATTTCTAATCAAAAATCTATTCAACAAACAATTCTCAACCTTCCATACGCAACTAGAGACATACATTCCTAAATAACATATCAAACTCAACAGGAAATGCACAAATCCAGTGGCAAACACATGCCGGACAGTTCAGACGAGTACAAGATCGACACGGACGCGTCAACGGATTCTGACGATGAACGCAAGAAGCGTAAGAAGCCAGAAGAGGAAGATGCGGAACAGGCCAATGAGGAGAAGAGGAAGGCTCTCAGCGACCTAATCAAGAAGACTGCTGTGGTGCCGCTTGAGAAACTGCCTGAAGATGTTACGAAGGCTAAAACTGAGGAGTTACAGGCGCATCTTAGTGAGTATTTATTTATTTATTTAGAATGTTTGTTAGCCTATTGACTGGGCTAGAGGTGTTGTAAAAATAAATATCATTTACTATAAGATTTGACATTTATACAAACCTTTTATACAGTCCGTTCAACCGATTTTGACTTCTATTGCGTTGGTGGCATGACAAATGGCAGCTGCAGTTGGTATTGTAACCACTTTTTGCCTTTAATGCCATCCTTAAGCCTACGGACTAGAAGTCAAAATCGGTTGAACGGACTGTAAAAAAGGTTTGTTTAAATGTCGAATAATATTGTAAATGGAGTATAGATATTTCGCAGCAATATTGTTTATTTTGTGAGCAGTGGAGGCCCAGTGATAACGGTCCCGACTTTCGAGTTTTAGGTCGTGGGTTCGAACCCAGCCAGGCGCTTTACTTTGTGTAAATAATTTCATCGAAAATCGTGAGCAAACAACAATGTCCTAGAACCAAAAATTCGAAGTGACATCTACCGACCCGCACTGGGCCCGAGTGGTAGATTACAGCCCACTCCCTCCCACTGAGAGGAGGCCTGTGTTCCAGCAGTGGGAACATTATAAAGGCGGATTATGTATGTTATGTAGATATTTCGCCATTTCATAAATCAGATGTTTGTCCTCAGCAACATTTAAAGTTATTGTTTGGTGGCATTCCTCATTAATTGGAAGATTTTCTATACATAATATACAGGAAGAGTTTTTAAGCAGTGAGCAACTTTTCACAGGGGGTTCTACCCATTAATATGAACAACTTTTACTATGAGACCAACTCTGAAATCACAAAAAAAATCTGCTGTTTCATACAAAAGTTCAATACCTACTCGAACAAAATTTATGAAACGACAGATTTTTTTTCGTGATTTCAGAGTCGTTCCCATGGTGAAAGCTGTTCATATTCATAGGTAGAACACGTGAAAATTTGCGCAATTGATCAAAAGTTTTCCTGTAAGTATAAAGACCGTTTGCATCACAAATCACTAATAACATTTAGCGGTAAATTTTAAATATTATTTGTCGTGAAAGTGAGCCTAGTGCCCGTTTTCACTAACCCTAAGTATCACTTAAATTAATCCCTAAATATCACTGCATTGTTTGTCTTTTATTTAGAGATTCATCTAAGTGTCACTTAGGTTTGGTGAATACGAGCATAAATGTTTTTATTTTTAGGGGTTTGTTGTCTTGTTTAAGTATGTAATAACATGTGGACAAACTTGTTTGGTTACAGACGCGCAGGCGGCGGCAGCTATGAGTGCGCGACCATCACGCGGCCGAGGCAGCCGAGGCGGTCGCGGGAGCAGGTAACACACACCTATATTTTTATCATTTATTTAATCTACCAACTACTTTACAAGAACTAAGTGGTCACACAGACACTTAGTTGTTGTAAACTACACAGTGGATTTTGATGCGGTCATTTAGTTAGGGAATTTATTCCGGAAGCTTCATGTGTACTATACATAGCATATACATCTTGATGTTTTGACAAGTCGCCTCATCCTTACAGTCACAAGCATAAATGTAGGGTCAAATTAAATTAGCTAGTGAAACTCCGCAGACGTGATGAGTATCGATATCTAAACATGACAACATAAAAATAAAAAAGTTTGATGATTTTTTTTTTGGGGTAAATGATCGCTGGTAGTGTTGGTACTTGCAAGTGTGAGTTGATCAAATCTGTTTTATAGTGTTGTGATATCGATACCCATCACGTTTGTGAAGTTTAAACTGATATTATATGTGACTACTGTATAATTGAAGTCGATGCAGCATCCTACATTTTGGCGTCGCTTGTCTCGCCAGATAGTTTTGGTGTTCCTTGGATGTCACCTATTCGAGCTGCCACTGCCCGTGAAACGAGGCCCCAAATTAAGTTGGGGTCGGCGCAACATGTCTTTTTCTTCCATACTTCTCTACTAGTCGACATCTCGGTAGCCACCCCCCTTTCAAGCTATATCACCGTTCCTTTGGTATTCCCCTACTTTTATAGCCATCCACTTTCATAATCAAAACTTTCCCATTTTCCTCATTCCTCTGATATGTAAAACAACAATAATAAAAAATAGTAATAATAAATATTGTACTTATGTACGAAACAGTGTTGATTGCAGAGGCCCGCGCGGCGGCGGGAGAGCCGGCCGGAGTTCCGGCGCCAACAGTGAGGCGCCTGCCAGCGATGACGCGCTCGCTAAACTTATTGGAGTTAAGATCAAAGGTACGGTACTTTATTATTTTGTCGTCGTGTTTACGTTTTTATTTTTGCTTGAGTATAGTTTTCGATATTTTTTGTTGGTATATTGGCGTGTACATAAAGCTATAAATTTCCAGTTTACACTGACCTCTCATTGTAAGGAAATCCTATACAATGCGAGATCAGCTTATACTGGAAAGGTATATCTTGGTCTGTAGCCGTGCGTACTAGCTGACATAGGTCAATTAATTTAATGTTTTGTGTTGGTAATGTAAATTATTTTGCGTACTATTGTATATGTGTAGGATCAAGTTTTTCTGATCTATGTTAAAGTATTTTTGTTTAATCAATTTCATTTGTATGTTTATACAGATCTCAGAACGGACGGCTCACCAACGAAAGCTAATCAAGTAAGTTCTCAAACAGTGTACAAAGTCACGGATCACACACGTCACACAATTTTAGCACTGACTGCAAAAGTCCATTCTTTGGACCCCTATCCATGATAAGTAACCGTATTTCACTTTGCAGGTGGAAAGAGAAAAGAAACGTCAAGAACGGGAAGCGAAACGAGCCGAGCGCGAAGCTAAAAAAGTCGAAAGATTACAAAAGAAAGAAGAAAAAGAAAAAATGAAAGAACAAAAAGCCAAGGAAAGAGAAGAGAAACGTCTCGCGCGACTCGCCATGCAAGAAACTAAGAGAATAAAGAAGGAGAAGATGGAGTTCTCCCCTGTGGGACCTCCCATGGGGTACGGAGGCCCGGGGGGACCCGGGGGCCCGGGCGGGCCCCCGCCGCGGCTCCCGCACGGGTTCGGGCCCCCGCCGCGCATGCCTAATGACTTCCACGAACAACCACGGTTCCCTACTACGCCGAGGTTGCAGGTAAACATTCACGACCTTGTTACAAAACAAGATTTATCTTTAGTAGTAGCAGATTTGACCATTCATTTTTGAATTTCGACTGTTTGAAGTTGTCAAACTCAAACTCAAAGCATTTATTTCAAATAAACCAATTACAGGCACTTTTGAATTGTCAATGGGTCGGTCAGTCAGAAAGATGAAGCTAGTTGCCCATTCCAAAGCGTAGTAGATCCCTATGGAGAAGAACGGGCAAGAAACTCCACGGACACTTTTAAATCATAATATTTTTACAAAATATTGGTTACATCGTTCATGTTGAAAATATACATGTGAGAACAATGTAGAAAGACGTGCACGTTAAAAAGCGTCCGTAATAAAAAGATAAAAACTAAAACAACTAAATTAAATATTAAAATTAAAAATAAGCCATGGCAGCTAAGAGACGACCAGTCCCAACTGACGGCGCCCGTTCACGAACATGATGCATGGATCATCATCATCATCATTGTAAATACAAACACCGATTTGAAACCTGAGTGTAGGACCCACTCGCTCCACAAATCACTTTAGTTTAGCCCTAAACATATTTAAATCGTCATTCTGTCACTATCGTCCTGCAAACAATGGACAGAAATAGAACGATGTTTTAAATACGTTTAGCGTTAAATGCATTAAGTGATTTGTGGTCAACACACATCACATCACACACAAACTGTAAATTTCGTATTTAAAACTTTGTCAGTCGGGAAAAAATCAAAATATTTTAAAATACAAAAACTGGCTTATAGAGGCATGAGGAACAGGGTGTAAAGTTCACTCAGCCTCCATAGGAAACGGAGGATCCCCCGACCAGCCGGGTGTTGTCTCTGACGGTCTACTGCCCGATGATTGATGTTGGGACTTTGTATATATGCTTGTTGCACGGTAAACTCTGCTTGCGTGATGTCAGAGTGATGCGTAGTTCGTATGTGGCGATGTCGATGCCGCAGGCTGAAAGTTTTAAACTTGAACGAAAGTTAGAACTCGTTTTGTAATTAGACAGTCAGTATTTAGATTACTACGCAGTTCAGACGACCTTTGTTCATGTTTAGAAAAGAAGAACATAACTTGTAACATGTGAATTCCCAGGTGCGTGCGGAGTTACGAGGTGTGTTATCGGCTGAAGAGAGAGCGCAACACGGACGACCCGACCATGTCGCTGCTCTTAGAGAAGGTATACTCAATCATTTATTACATTCCATAATGTGTAGAGATAAACTACGATAACATGGCGCGCCCCTCCAAAATTCAAAACGTTTGAAAGTATTTACAATGCAATCCGTGGATTTGTTTTTGTTTGACGGCCGTCTCATTACGCACACATGCGTTGTGAATCTTGGTGGTGCATTGTAAATACTTTCACAAATACTTTCAAACGTTTTGAATTTTGGAGGGGCGCGCCATGTTATCGTAGTTTATCTCTACTTAGGTGGTAACTTAAAATTTTATGACATCATTTTATGGACCCTGTCGGGCACAGTAGAAATGTAAGAGAAACAAGCTTTAAATTGAAACTTGTCACTAAGGTTTAAATTATCTAGCTGATATACAAATAGACCAAAGCGATTTATGACTCTCAACTACAAACTAAGTGACATTCATCCTTATGATGGTAGAGCAATATTACGAGGTGGACTCGCTACCGGCGCCCGCGCAGGCGGGCTGCAACGAGCTGTTTTGTATTGAAATGTGATGCGCTGCGGTTGTAATGTGCGCTTAGTTATTACCCCGGCTCCACACGTTGGTCCGAACGCCGGTACCTACGTTGGTTGGTTAATTTGTTATGGCATCCACAACTTGGGAGTTATGCTAGTTTAGTACCGTCAAAGACAACGTGAGGATGTTCGATATCGAAATCCAAATGGTTTTTCACGCATCAACTAGTAAATTTTTATTCTTATAGCTTTATTCTGGCTTTCATCCCGTATTACCGGATTGCTTGGTAAAGTTCTATACATTCTAACACCTTTTCATTCGTCCATACGGACGGCGGCGTGGCCGAGGACATCTTAACTTGGTACAGACCCGTATTTACCACACTCGACGCGCGTCGCAACCAGACAGAACAAGCAGCCAAAGTATGGACGCATCGCGAGCGTTGGCGCAGATTCCTTTGATAAAACTGACACGCGCCGGACAACTGCCTATCATAATCATAATCTTTTTTGTAGGCAACTAGGCCTATAGATATATACACAAAATTATCTTAAAAAACATCAACCGCCAAAAAGAGCCATCAAGATGTAGCATACACACCAAACCAAAATAGGGGTGGCTTTGATACTACACTGGGAAAAAACGGTTTTCATATTATTTCGATGTTCGACATAGGCCGCAGCGAACAAAATGCACTCACGTACCTTGGTCTGCTCCGGCGTCCGGCGTTGAGCTTCCACTTTCGATTGTCCATCAACTAGCTTCAGAGTTTTACGTTTATCGGGTTGATCACACGCGAAATGGGGGATGATTCGATCTCCCTTAGGATTTCGCCCGATTTAGACGATGCGCGCGCGTCAGGCTTTCCCTATGCTCGCACCAATATTGGAGCCAATGCAATTTTCTAGATCCATACGTGGGGCCAACGTTTGGAGCCGGCCTTAGCACACGTGCTACTCGCTTAAACGCGGATGAATGTTTTTGAGGTTTATAATTATTTGTAAAATTGTCAACGTACTGTTCACACAGCCTTTGTATTTCTGATCCGATTTCGATTGAATTGGTTCTACTTTCAACTCATGTCATAATGTCCAGGTACGCTTTCAGTAGCCGGATCGCCGCAGCCGTTCAAGCCGATCACTGAGGAGCCCAGCATCATCACACGGATGCCGCACATGATTAACCAGCAATACAGGTGAATATTTGTATGAAGCTGTTCCCAGAGTTGGTTTCAGCTTATTTCTTCTTTTCTAATATGACGTGTTAAAGTGAATCCAGTATTCATATTTACATAGGTTTTGTCACTTAGGCCCAATTGCCCACCCACTAAATGCATTAAATCAAATACAAATAAATCACTAAATGCATTTAATGAAACTTATTGAAAACATCTTTCCAATTCTGTTAATCATTTGAAGAGGTCTGAGACATAATGATATTTCGAAAATATTTTCTTACGTTTTAATACGTTAATATTTAAATATTTTTTTTTTTTTAGAAACGTATTGATGATTTTTATAATTATTTTACAAGTACATATTATTATTTAGCAAGTATGTGTTTTATTTTCTCAAGTTTTACGTTGATTGTCGGTAGAAATGTTAAGCCGTGGACTTGATGTTATGCTAACAATGTGTTCGTTTCAGGGGTCCGATGATGTATCCGGGCGGCGGCCAGTACGGGCCGCGACAGAACATGTCCATGTACCCGCTGCATCCCGCGCTCGGCCCCGCGCGCCAATTTCCGCAGTACTACCAGCACATGCGCGCCCTGCCGCCAAACCACCCCAACCACCCATCGCACCAATCTCACCCCTCGCACCAGTCTCACCCCACGCACCAGTCTCACCCCTCGCACCAACAGCACCCCGGCGCGTACACCCCGCGCGTCCCCTACTCTACCGCCACGTCTCCCGCGCCGGCCGGCGCGCACGGCGCCCCCGGAGCGCGGCCGCACGGCCCACCACACGGCATGCAACCGGGGCCGCACGGCCCGCCCGGCCATGCTCCGCCCGGGCACGGGCCACCACCCGGACATGGTCCGATGCCACCGGGACACGGCCCGCCCACCAGCACTCACGGGCTGCCAGGACACGGACCATCTCCCCCCAGACACGGCCCGCCTACCCCGGGCCATGGCCCCTCGCCGCACGGACCCCCACACCCTGGACACGGGCCGCTCGGCCTGCACCGACAGCACGCGCCCGGTCCGCCCGGCGCGATGCCTCCTGCCTCCAGCCCGCACGGAATGCCAAACTCCGGCATGCCCGGGCCGGGCGGGCCGCTCGCCATGCACCGCGGCATTCCCCCAGGCCTGGCCGGGCCCCTCGGGCCCGGGACCTTGCAAGGCCGGGAGCCCTCCGCGTCTCCGTCGGCCCCGCCGCGCTCCACGCCACCCTCGGAGCACGAGCCCCCCGTGCGGATCAAGGCGGAGGTGAAGACCGAGCCCGAGTATCACTCGCCTGCCGGCTCGCCCTCACGCGACCCCACCCCGCCACGCGACGAGCCGCCCAGGCATCCCAAGATCAAACACACAGAAAACAAGGACCGGCGGCCGCGGTTCCCGCTCGGGCCGTATGCGCCGCAGTACGGACCGTACGGGCCCTACGCGCCGCCTCCCGGCCCCGCCGAGCGCGGCGCCATGCCGGGCCCTCGCCCTCCTCCTCAGTTACATCACCCCTACGCACCCGAGGCGCGGCCGCGGAGCCCCGCGTCTTCGGAGCGGCCGCATTCGCTGGAACCGGCCGGACACGGCCCTCCGCTCGGACCGCCGTACTTGCCTGTGCACCTGCGCCCCCTGGCGCGGCCGCCGTATGGACCGGCGCCGGGACCGCGAGGCAGCCCGGGCGCGGGCTCGTTCGCGCCGCCGCACTACCCGGACGTGTCGCGCACGTCGCCGGCCGGTCCGCTGCCGCTGAGCGTGCGCGAGGCGGGCGCGCCCGACAGGCTGGCGTCGCCGGCGCGGCTGGAGCCGCTCGGGATAGTGAAGCAGGAGGTGTTGGGCTTGGTGAAGTCGGAGTCGCCTGCCCCGAGTGCGGAAGTGCAGTCGCCGGGAGCGATGTGTGCGCGGCCGGACGCGGAGGGCGCGCTCCGGCTGCCGGACGGCGGGGCCGGCGCCGTGTGCGGCTCCGTGTTCGGCGGACTCGTGAGCTACTTCTCGAGCCAGCACGAGGACGACGACATCGACGCGTGACTCGCTCGTACTCTGTGTACTCGCTGTACATACCGCGCGATAGATAATTATATTTATGCGCCGCGCCTCGCGGCTCACCCTGTACGATATTATGTGTTAGCGTAGGAGATTTAGTTTAGCGATAGGGAGTAAATATTATATATTATGTATGAGTCTTTTTGGTCTCGAATAGGCGAATGTATTATTATTTTGGTTATGTTTAAGTGAGATTTATTTATATACGACCGATAGGTACTTACAGTATACTCTGAATACGAATTTTATTAATGAGATCGATGACATTTTTTTTGAAAAAATAAATGTTTTATCCTACAAATTGGTTGTATTCATTCAATTCTTCCTTTATCGTACCGGCTAGCATCATTGACAGTAAAAACAACATGCAATCTTGACCTACAACCCAGAGGGTACACAAATAAAACAACAAGTTAATATAAAATACTTTATTTACGAGGTCTCCCGGCGACTTTTTTACTTCCTGCTGCTTGTTTGTTTTTGCCTCCAAATGATAGTGGTTGTTCTGAAAAGAATAACCGAGATAAGTCTCTTTTCGCAGTTCTTTCCCTCAAAATGTAGTAATAAATAGCTGTCAGCTTCATATCTATCATCAGTTTGAATTGCCGCATTTCCCTTATCCCTGGTACGGACAGCAACGAAAGTTGTATTAACACTTTTGTAACCATCTAACTAAAGTATTACAAAATTATTTGATAAATGCTGCTTTTAGCATTTAGAAAGAAAATACTGACAGCTTCGTTGGTGTCGTGGTCGTAAGCGCTACTGCTGGCATAAGGTCCTGCACAGGGATGCAGGGGTGTTGCATAGGAATGATGACTAAAAATTTTGTTTGTGTCCGTCATGTACAATATTGAAAAATATTGGACACCTATTTTTTTTAACGTAATAAAAGATTACGGCGATACATTGAGTTAAAATATGGCATGACGTCACGTTTAGCTAGATTTTATACGTAGAAGTGACGTAGCGAGCCCCCACTCCCCAACTTTAATGCGTGTTATCTAAGTAATTTTTTATTAATATGATAAATCAAAAAATACGTTTATAATATTTTTTACTGACGGACTAAATAGAATTTCGAATTTTTTCGATGTCAGTCGACTGCCGTTGCTGACTGTACACAGTAAATGAATATGAAACCCGTATTAAACTCACCAGCCGGCGCTATCTTGAGCGATATGTCGAAAGTTTTGCTCTTCGGCCTCTTGGCGGCTGGCTCCATTTTCTCAGGCGTTTCTGTAGGTGTTACTGTTTCTTGTGTGGCTGCCCATCCATCCTGCAAAACCAAATAAATTTTGACTGTTATAAACAACTACTGAAATCGGAAAGATAGTAATATAGCAACAGACTATCATTCTGAATCTGAAGTAAGTATAAAGAATCTAGGCGGGGGCATATAGCAACAGACTATCAGTCTGAATCTGAAGTATAAAAAACCTAGGCGGGGGCAAATAGCAACAGACTATCAGTCTGAATCTGAAGTATAAAAAATCTAGGCGGGGGCATATAGCAACAGACTGTCAGTCTGAATCTGAAGTAAGTATAAAGAATCTAGGCGGGGGCATATAGTAACAGACTGTCAGTCTGAATCTGAAGTAAGTATGAAGAATCTAGGCGGGGGCATATAGCAACAGAGTATCAGTCTGAATCTGAAGTATAAAAAATCTAGGCGGGGGCATATAGCAACAGACTGTCAGTCTGAATCTGAAGTAAGTATAAAGAATCTAGGCGGGGGCATATAGTAACAGACTGTCAGTCTGAATCTGAAGTAAGTATGAAGAATCTAGGCGGGGGCATATAGCAACAGAGTATCAGTCTGAATCTGAAGTAAGTATAAAGAATCTAGGCGGGGGCATATAGCAACAGACTATCAGTCTGAATCTGAAGTAAGTATAAAGAATCTAGGCGGGGGCATATAGCAACAGACTATCAGTCTGAATCTGAAGTAAGTATAAAGAATCTAGGCGGGGGCATATAGCAACAGACTATCAGTCTGAATCTGAAGTAAGTATAAAGAATCTAGGCGGGGGCATATAGCAACAGACTATCAGTCTGAATCTGAAGTAAGTATAATGAATCTAGGCGGGGGCGGGTAGTAATAGGTAATACGGGCTGGTATCCGCAACTCCACGTCAATGCGCGTATTTTGCGTATGGGGGGGGGGGGGGGGGGGGGGAGTAATCTCCATGCGTGACAAAATACACATGACAGTAAAATCGAACTAGGGGCGTGTTTACTTAGCCCATAACTATTTTATAGCACGGCAGCATAGTTCTGAGCTATTTAATGTCGTCAGGAAAGTTTTGAGTATGAATGTGGATGGCTATACGAGTAGGTGAAGACCAAAGAAATGATGGATGGACTGTGTGAAAGATGACATGGCTAGAAAGGGAGTGACTAACGAGATGATGACTAATAGTGAAGTATGGAAGAAAAAGACATGTTGCGCCGACCCCACATTAATTGGGATAAGGGCAGGAGAATGATGATGAATTCTGAGAATGGTTCTGAGCTATTTAAATACTTACTACTGACAGATGATTTGTAAAACAATATTATTTGTCATAGACGTATTCTATGGTATTTGCAATGATATTATATGTAAAAAGACGTAGATAGGTTACCGACCCAACATTCGGTGTTCAAAAACGGCACAATTTCGTACGATTAGATGACATGTGGAAGTAGGACGGCATGTCCTAATTATCGGGAGCGAAAAAGAGACAAGACGACGAAAATGTGGCTAATTAGCCAGATTTTGACGTGCCACTTGCGGAGCGTGTGTAACCTATCTACCTCTTTCTACATATAATATCATTGTATTTGTGTATACATAGATGCAATAGTCGTTTCTGATTCTGATTCGTGTTTTGTTGATTCTGGCCATATTGCAGTAATCAAATAAGTTGGAAATATTTATTTATAATCTGTATAGTCTACACAAGCTAAAGTGAAAATTACTTTACACATTTCTACTAAAAAGGTCCTATGTACTAAGTTACCTCTGGGTCTTCAATTTCCGGTGCTATGGGCAGGAAGGACAGCATGTGTTCGTCCTCTCCTTCTTCATCAGAACTGCAGAACGCTGCCACGGGCTCGCACGTCGTCACGTCCACCTGTTTCAAATGGAACGCCTACCTCTAAATAATTTAGTTTTTCTATTCGAAAAGTGGTAAAACATTTTAACTTCTCATTTATTCTTCAAAGCATGTTTGTTTGTTTGTTTTTGTGTGGGACTTCATCTACGAGTATATGTCGCAGCCAACTCGTTTAATTAGCCGTTTGGTCAACCGCCTAGCCATTTCACTAATCGGCGCCATTCACACCAACAATAAACGTCGGTTTCCAGCAATAATTTTTGCTCAAAGTTACTTGGTTTGATGTACAGAATGCGCGGCTTGCTGTAGGAGTATTCTGATAGAAATTGTGACTAACGAAAAAGCGTTATGCCGTCAGTTACAAGTGTAAGAAGTTTTGGGTTTTTGTTTTTAGGGTTCCGTACCTCAAAAGGAAAAAACGGAACCTTTATAAAACCACTCGTGTGTCTGTCTGTCCGCCTGTCACAGCCAGTTTGCTCCGAATCTAATGAACAGATTAAGTTGAAAGGTACACATATGAATTTCTGTGATCCAAACACGAACAGGTAAAGTAAATAAATTAATTTTGAATATGGGGTCAAATAAGAAAATTAAAAAAAAAACGTTTTGCAAACTATACCGTGTGATATATCAAATGATAGGGCTTACTATGAGGGTTTCAAATATATTTTTTTTATAATTTTAAAATAAATCATTTTAAAGTTATTTAAGAAAATAGACGGATATTTACCATTCCCCCCCTTATCTCTGAAACTACTGAGCCTTAACTTTTGAAAAATAAAATTCAGAAAATAGTTCTTTACCCGTACATTACAGGAAAACCTATATGAAGTCTGTAGTTTTAAAATAACATGGTAAATCTCTCAATATTATGAGTACAAACTTACATTTACAGTTGGGATGTATGTGAGAGCAAATTTTTGAACTAAAATGTTAAGTTTGTTCTTGGGATAAATTCATCCCAACTACGGAGCTCTTCATTGTGCGTGATCCGACACGCACTTGGCCGGTTTTTTTAATACAGAGCCATCTAGTACAGTTTTTAGACGGATGTGTGATGGATCTTTTTACATTCTGTATTACTAAAGATTATGGCTGCACATACCTCCACCTCCTCGTCATTGTGACTCTCGCCGGTCTGGTCTACTGACCGGTCTTCATCTTCCACGTCAAACTCACTCTCCCGTTCTTCATATTCCACATTCTCATCAAGTTCTTTAAAGTCTGGCGCAAACGCTGACCAGTTCTCTACTTGATTTTGTGCCCAGATTGAGACTACGCCTGTGAAGGAAATGAAAAGCGGTAAATTATTTAATAGTCGTTTGTTTCAATTTGAACCTTACCTCTTTCTCATAAAGTTCAAAGCATTGGAAACTCAGATATCTTCTATTTGCTTTTTATAAACACAGATCAGTCCAGGGTGATTAGAGTGGTATCTTCTATTTCTGATGACCACCATTTAAGAAGAATGGTAACACAGTATTGGTGGACAACAAGGACTTCAGTTAATAATAGGTCTTTACCTATGAAATTGCCGTTTTGTATGAAAAAATTTAAACGAATTTTATGCATGCATTTTTTATTTGTATTAATCGAAGTAATCACCCATGCAATCAATGCATCTTTGCCAACGCAGTGGCAGTTTATTGATGCCCTTCTTACAGAAATCAGCTGGACGGGAGGCAACAAATTCTTCAAAGGCATTTTGTACTGCCTCTCGGGTATTGAATTTTTTTCCCGCCAAGAAGTTATCCAAATTCTGGAAAAAGTAGTAGTCTGTAGGCGCAAGGTCTGGTGAGTAGGGCGGATGACGGAGAGCTTCCAACCCCAGTTCTTGCAACTTGGAGACCGTCTGCTGTGCAGTATGAGGTCGCGCGTTGTCGTGCAGGAGCAGCGGAGACGAGTGATTGACCAATGCTGGTTGGAGATGTGCCAGCTTCTCCATCATTGTGTTCAGTTCTTCACAGTACACATCTGAAGTAATGCTCACCCCGTTTGGTAAGAAGCTGTGATGAATCACACCGGCGCTAGACCACCAAACAGTGACCATCACTTTTCTAGGGGTAAGTTTTCGTTTAGGGCATTGTTTAGGTGCTGAACCAGGATCCAACCAACTTGCTGAGCGCTTGCGATTATCAAACAGAATCCATTTTTCATCGCAGGTAACAATGCGGTTCAAAATTCCTTAATTTGTGTGTCTGTTGAGCAGTGCAAGGCACGTCTCGACGCGTACTTCGCGCTGGCGATCATTGAGTTCGTGGGGCACCCATTTGTCAAGCTTTTTTACCTTGCCAATGTGAAACGTGGAAGTTACAGGTTGAAGAAATATGTAAAAAAATTAATAGTTTCTCTTTTGCTCTTTATAAGCTAGCCAAATTTGCTAATCGTTATGCCGTACTTACTGCATATCATAGCTATGTAGAATCTGTTCTGAGGTACGGAGTAATTTTCTGGGGAAACTCCACCGACAAAAATGATGTGTTTATTGCACAGAAAAAATGTGTAAGGGCAATATGCAACTTGCGCTCATGGGACAGTTGTAAGCCATATTTTAAATCATTAAAGCTTTTAACATTTCCGTCAATATACATTTACGAAGTGGCAGTATTTGTTAAAACAAACCCACGGCTTTTTGAAATTAGGCCCCCCGCAAACTCACGTTTGAGAAAAAGGGAATCTAACATTCTTAGTGTTGGCCGCAGTCGAACAGCTCTTTTCCGCAAAAGTATTTATCAAATGGCTCCAGTATTATACAATAAAATTCCCCGAGAAATAAAGAATCTTAATTTAGTTATTTTTAAAAAACGTCTGAAACAGTTCTTAATTAATAAATGTTATTACTCAATCACTGAATTTATGGAGGATTATTATTAACAATGATATTTTAAACTTTGACATAATTGTATTTTCATTTTATTGTTTGACATTTTAATTATAAGTACCTATCGACATTTAATAATTTCTTAACATTATATTTCATTATTACTGTGTAATATATGTATGCTTGCGAGTAGAATGCAGCGCACTAACATTATCATTATAAGACCTAATATACTCTATGTACCTGCATTGTGACAAATAAAATGATTTGATTTGATTTGATTGATTTGACGCAAATGGACCAATATTGTTTTGACGCTAACGTCGAAAGCTGCTGCTAATTCAGCCGTAGATTGTGTATCATCAGCTTCCACAATCGCCTTTAATTCGTCATTGTCGACCAAAGTCTTCGGACGACTGCGAGGTTCATTTTTCAGGTCGAAATTTCCAGAACGGAAGCGAGCAAACCAATAACAAGTGGTGCGTTGGTTTGTAGTGTTAGCTCCGTAAACGTAGTTGATGTTGCGTGCCGCTTGTGCCGCGTTGCTGCCACGACGGTACTCATATTCCATAATTACTCGAATTTTTAACGTATCCATGATGATGAAAAAGATTGAAATGCGATGAAAATGTAACACTAATCAATAAACAAATGACTACTTTTGGAAAAAAAATCCATGTTTTTAAAATAAAATTAATATGAAATTAGAATTCTTAGCCAAACAAAAATTATTTTGATTTGAAATAGCCAGTACTGCAGAACGGCAATTTCATAGGTAAAGACCTAATATTATAAAATGCAATAGAATGGACCGAACATAAATTACCTGCACTAATACTAGCAATGATCGGCCTGATGGGATGCCACACGACATCCAACAGCAGTTCTCCCTTGGTTCCGTGCAAGATCTTGACAAGGTTCCCTATGGACTTCTCCCAGATATAGAGAGCGTGCTGCCGAGCTGATCCCGCGCAGATGTACTCGCCGTCGCCCGAAAAACAGCATTTCTTCCATGTTGTTCTAGAAAAGGAATGTGTATTACCGAATATATAAGAACGTGAAGTAACACCGACTTTTGCCCGTTCTCACTAACACTTTGCGAGACTTAAATCACACGTACCGAGTAGATGAGCGAGACAGTGCTCTCGGCCGAGTGCTCGGTACGTGTAAGCACCTCACCGAGTGCTTGGCCGAGTGGTGCTGCCAACTAGCGCCGCCATTAAGAAAAAAATCATAAGTCAGGAGATATGGAACATTTTGAAATTTCCTATGCTCACATTTTTAGTTAGATGAGGTTTTTTGTATCAAAAAAATCAACATTAAACCTCCTAGGTGCGGCGATCTGATTAAAAATGTGAGCATAGTAAATTTCAAAATGTATGGATACATTTTGAATTTCATATCTCCAGACTTATGATTTTTCTCAATGGTGGCGCTAGCTGGCAGCACTACTCGCCTTAAGGGGCGAGACAGCCACGCAGATCCTGTTCTATTTACTAGATCGAGTGCCCACCCCCGCGCTTCCTCACACTAACTTGCTTGCCCACTCATCAGGTATAAAAATGCACTTGGTGCGTACTCGACACACGGCAATTTTTCCCGCCAACTGACTCTAAAAAAATACGTGTCCACCCATCTCTCAAAGCGCGCTGTTGGACTTGCAACTTTCGACGCTAAACCGAGCTTTGAACAGAGCGCTTTTATATCGTAGTGTTAGTGAAAACAGGCAATTATTTGTTACAGCTTTTGCAGAAAATGAAGCAGACTAGCACCTGTTTCTACATGAGGTACTTACTTGTTAACAAGATCCTGTAATTTCTGTATAGGGTCAGGCTCGCCGTTTAATCCACATTTGAGTACCTTACTCGATTGATATACTCGTATGACGCGATCCGATGTGTTTACGAGAAAACAGCTGGAATATTTTTTTAAATAAAAATGTTTTAGATCTCAGTCAAGAACTTTGAAATACTTTTTCCAGATTGACTGGTTTTTAATTCACAGACTAAATGAAGGACTAAACACAGGCGGGTAATGGTGCCGATAGTCAGCACCATCGGCACCATTACCCGCCTGTGTTTTAATAACTAAACTAAAATTAGAGAATCACTATCTTTTACTAACAGGCAGCACGAGAAAAGGACGGCTATAGCTATGTAGAGATATCAAATTAGTTCATGCCTTGTGCTTCATCATGTTTTTAGCCTACATGTTTTTATGTGTCGTCTAAATTTGTATGGAAATATTAGTTCCAACTAAAGACAGCTCTAATTTACGTCCGTCTCTTTCTTGTTATATTAGTCGAGAGAAAAAGATAGCAGAAGCCTAAATGAAGTTTAGTTTGTGCACAACAGAATCGGCACCATTTTAGAACAATACTGAAGCACAGACCTTGCCTTGTCAATAGATTTAAAGCCATTTTTTATTGGTTGAAAGTAGTTTAAATTTCAAGTAATTCTTGAGTTAGATTCTGTTAACAATGCATAGAAATCTGTATCAACTTACTCTCCTCTTCTTGCAAATTCTATACTCTTAATACTTGTTGTACTTGATGTGCCAACCACTATTTTAAAACTAGCCTTTACTGCTAAAGACTGAGTGTCTAAAATTAATATCTTCCCTTTGGCATTGCCTGTGTAGACGTGGTCTCCTCTTCTGTCAAATGATGCAATAACATTTATGTCACCCTGAAATGTTAAGAAGAAATTGTGTCTACAAAATGATCCAAAATTTTCTGATAATTACTACTGACTTAGCCAAAACTCCCAGCTGTCATTCTTGGATCTATGACAAAGTTACAGGTCGTCAGAAGCCCGAAAGTCTGACAACCAGTCTTACCAAGGTGTATATTGTTTTACCCAGTTACTGGATTATGGAGGTCAGATAGGCAGACACGCCATGTAAAACCAGAGGAGTTAGACGTTTTTGCGTGTACACTGAGTGAATTCACAAGGATAACATTATATGTAATATAACGGTTTTACATAAAAATAAAACCGATATTATGTGCCGAGAGGGAAAACATACAGCATTGTTTATGAAGAAGCAGTGTATACCTAGCCTTATATGCGCGGTCAATAGTAAGGATACTTTAGTTTAACTTTAGAATACTAGATGGCGTAACTATCGCCGACGTTGTATTTACTCTGTGCCAGCTAGGACGCGGGAACCGCTGTCACTTTCCGAATTCATAGTCTTCACCAGGAAGAAATTCCCACAATGCTGTATGTTTTCCCTCTCGGCACATAATATCGGTTTTATTTTTATGTAAAACCGTTATATTGATGTGCCTCCGGAAAACATACAGCATTGTTTATGAAGACGTGTTTGTTATCTGCTGGTGAAATATTTTAGGCAAAACAACGCTATGATGATTATCAAATGTTTATTCTGAGAATTAAGTACTTCGAGTAGTAATAGTTTCGTCATCCATATTCCAATAGATAAAACACAATAATCGGTTCTATATTCTACATGGAAAAATAAAATATCTGCACAGATAAAGGTAACGATAGTCATGATTTAGATGTTTTACGAATAAATCAAGTTCTCTAGAATGTATTACAGATCATTTTAAGTTTGTTTTTACTTTGAAGGAAATGTATTTAAAACTGAATTACGACTGTCTTTAAGGAGTTCTATTTCTCGACAGTAATGATTAAAGGTTTATTGTATGATTTCCTTTACCCCGTGATAGAATTAACATCAATTGGTCGATTTATCTATCCAAGGAAGGTACTGCTGACTTAGTTTCTCGGAATTGCATGAATGCTACTGTTTCTGAGAACCGTGCGTACTCGGTTCTCAATTACAATGCGTGAGGCAGCTTTTGTACTATAGGTACTATCACTGTAATAGTGATAATAAGATTATTCAAATTGTTTACTTGGAATCTCTTTGTTACAGTTTGTAAGCTTAACTAAAGTGACGGGCTGAAAAATATGTACTTATGTTTTTTATGTGAACATTTCCCTGTGGACTGTCGGTAATTGTATATCGGTTTAATATCCAAATGCCGGTATTAACGTATTGACGGATACTAAACGCCCACAGGTGCAACAAGAACACAATCTCTATTGCGTCTCGCTCAATGTCCTTCAACTGATATTTATAGCAGTCATCCAAGAAACTGTCACATAATTTTTTCAGCAAAGTTAGGTTGTGAACCCTATAGCCCCCACCCTAGGCCTAATGCTAGCAATAAAACTATAATTAACAATTTGTGGTTTTGATGATAGCAAATTCAGTACGATTATGGTTGTGGATCCCACGTGAACGATGGCCGTACTTGTTTTGGGTTGGCTTCTCCTTATTGCCTTAATAATGTCACTATAAAACACACCCCTTTTGTAATGAAATTAGACAAGGCTTGGTCTACATGAGGACCGCAAAAGTTAAGAGTGCGGATTTATGTACAAGGAAAGCACTATAAGACAAATTTTCGCTCAGAAAGATAAAACATTAAAATTGTGCGATGACAGCAGGCTGAGGATATTTTTGGGTTTATTTGAGAGTTGGAGCATCATCTCAACAGAAACCTCGAGGCCACTCTGAACTTGGAGCCACTACCAAGTAAATTCCGGATTGATCTCTGCAGTCTAGCGATGTTTCTTATATTGCAAACAAGTCCATTTCTGGAAGCCCTCACTACTGAAAGACATTCGCTGTTGCTGGAGGTTGAAGATGCCATTCCGCGGGTTGTTTGCCCCGTGATGCCTGTCCTATTATATTGTATCTCCCCTGTAGATAATTGTATGATAGGGTTATGTTGAACTTGTTCGTAAGGTATAACAGTTTGAAGGTTAGGGCTAGTGACCCCCTAACGATCTGGTTCCTCAGTCCTTTCAGATTTATGTAATCAGAGTTCGATTGTCTGATTGGATCAGCACGTGTGACACGCGTTCATTTTGATGCTATCACTGCATATAGCATCTTTTTTGTTATACTACCATCGTCTTTGGTGAGTTGCCCATGCACATGATATTAGATTCCCGTCTATGTGGGTACCCCTACCCCAATCCGAAGCGTTTGTCTGAGGGAAACGGGGTTTATAGGCCATGTGTGACTTGTGGCTCCGCGCCACCACATTATCTCTTGATACAAGACTTGACGCAGCAGCTGTTATTGACGTGGTCGTGTCTTGTTGAAGTGTCACAGAAAAATTTACATTTTGTGTAGTCTTCCTCAGGGAACAACAAAGTAGCAAAATTTAACTGACCCAGCAGACTGCAGTTCGCAGAGGTGTATGTGACTTTTTAACGACATCCTGTCTAATGAGTAGTTTATGCTTTGTCCCCTTTTTAATTGTTGGTACATATTATTTACGGCTGTTTACCCACGTATGTCAAGGTTGGTACCAAGACAGATTGTTGACGGTTGATTTGCCAGCCCATGTGTTCTAAGTGCCTCGCAGCTTCCGCAGCCTGAAGACATAACTTGGATTAGCCTTGGTTGACCAGAAGGAAGGCGTATAGGTAGACTATTACGACGACCCTTCGCACGCAAGGTCTCCGCGACCCACGTTTTACAGATAAAATATAGATGCGGCACTGAAACCAGCCCAAACGGTAAGCACGTCATCTCATTTGATTTGCCAGCCTAGGTGTTCCAAGTTCCTCACGGCATATTACGGAAAAATATAGGTGCGGCACTAAAGCCAGCCCAGACGGTAAGCACGTCATCTCATTTGATTTGTCAGCCCCGGTGTTCCATGTGCCTCATAGCTTCCGCAGCCTGAAGAAATAACTTGGATTGGTCTTGAATGGCCAGAAGGAAGTCGTATAGGTTGACTATCACGACGTCCCTTCGCACGCAAGGTCTCCGCGACCCGCATGTTACAGAAAAAATATAGATGCGGCACTGAAACCAGCCCAAACGGTAAGCACGTCATCTCATTTGATTTGCCAGCCTAGGTGTTCCAAGTGCCTCACGGCTTCCGCAGCCTGAAGACATAACTTGGATTGGTCTTGGTTGACCAGAAGGAAGTCGTATAGGTTGACTATCACGACGTCCCTTCGCACGCAAGGTCTCCGCGACCCCGCATTTTATAGAGAAAATAGGTGCGGTGCTGAAGCCAGCCCGAACGGTCAACATGTTATCTCATATAACTGCACCCTAATTGCGTAACACACTTTCAATCACATCCGAGAGTTTTGAAGGATTTTGCTAATCCCTTGCTTCATTGAAAAATTCGTCTGCTCAGCAACGTAAATAACGGAACAATCGTGGGTGAACTGTTAAAATGAAACCCATAGCGATCAATTGTCATTCTATATGTGTTACGCAATTACCCTGCTGGTCTTTAACTGATTCTTAAGAAAGGCCGGTGAGATTTTGTTGCCGGTAGGTAGCTCCACTCACAGTCTCCAGGTTGGAGAAACTCTGGGACCAAGGCGTAAGAAAATTGACTAGAACGTTTCGTTTAACGTTTGTTCAATCTTTTGAAGACCGAAAATTCGTCGCATTGATCCGTCGCTTTTCTTCCGCAGATTGGAAACCAGTCGCAAAACACCCTGATTCAGTAGATCTTTAATTAAGTGAGATATTACAGCGTTGGCCTAGCTGCATATTGCGTCATGATCCTTCTTGTAGGCATTAACAGAGAAGGTTTTTTGTCCAGCGATATTCGAAACCCCAGGTAGGCACTTTTTCCTGTTTTTGTTTCGATTAGTAGGTATTCCGAAAATTATTATTATATTATCTTGTAGGTAGGCGTCGGTTCCTTGTATTTTGTTTGGATTTGTTTTTTCTTGTCAGAAATAAAAAATCTACACTAGGAGGTATGTACTAAACCTCCTAAGCGCAGCTTGAATATTTTTATTCGGAATAATTCTTTTACGTGCAGTTTTTATACCTTTCACAAATTATTTGCAAGGTGTAAATACACAAAAACACATACACAGTACAACAAAAGTGCCGTGCCGGTAAAAATGTTATACTTTTTCCGGTCTAGCTCTCATTAGCCAGGCGTGCAGAGTATAAGGTGCGATAAGGAACTTCGTTCCAAAAGGTTATTGGATTTCAACTCGGCAGGGTTATTGTGAGTCCAATCAATGATGCCCTGTAAACCGGATTGCAATAGTTCCCTTTGATATAGCAAGGCGTTGGTAGTTGCAGCCATGATTTCCTCTGTTGAGGCCAAGAAATCTTTTCCTTTGTTCAGACAACACCGTTCATCGTTATTTTTTAAATTGCAAAGCCCGGAAAGGCGAGCATTTCTACCAATGCCTTCTAATATGGATATGTTACCACGTGGGATGATAAAAATGTATTATCCGCTTGTTCGATCACGTTACATTAGTATTCTGTACGTATTGTTGTTGCATTATAAAGCTTGTAAGAAAACTGACCTGCTTGTATAACGCGTCGATCCGAAGATCGACCGTTACCTGTGTATCCCGCTTTTGGTTCTTGCGTGGAGGTTTCTTTCGTTCGGCTTCGCTGTCCGATGAACTGCTAGCGCACGAGGAGTCCTCCTTTTCTTGTTCTTGATCCCTCTCGGAAAACGGCGAGTTCGGAATGATCGACCGACTGGCCCCGGCGGCGATGGCCTCGTCGGGTTCGTCACTCGGAGCGGGATTAATTACGAAAATCCGTTATTTTAATTTTCTAAAACTATGATAAATATTTTTTAGAAAAGGTTAATCGATTAACAAAATATTTTTCGATTTCGACCGCACGCGGCGAAAGTACACAACGCTATGTATTCGGAAAGTGACAGCGGTTCCCGCGTCCTAGCTGGCACAGAGTAAATACAACGTCGGCGATAGTTACGCCATCTAGTATTCTAAAGTTAAACTAAAGTATCCTTACTATTGACCGCGCATATAAGGCTAGGTATACACTGCTTCTTCATAAACAATGCTGTATGTTTTCCGGAGGCACATCAATAAGTTTTAGATAATAAGTTTTTAAGTTTGCTTCACTATTGCATTGGGTTACACCTGTAAAAATAGTTGTAAGTGAGGATATAAATAAATAAATAAATAAAAATACTGGTTTTCAGCTGCATTCGGCTAACCGGACTATGTTGGGTTGGCTTCCAGTCTAAACTGGAAGCCGTCCCCAACATAGTTGGGAAAAGGCTAGGCAGATGATGACTTAGCCAAAAGTCAATAATTGTAATAGCAACTTACATCATCATCTATTGGTAATATTTTGTGTTCCCCATCGGTATCAACCAGCAGTGCTGCGTGTCTCATCGGACACACTAGGAATCTCTTGTCATTTCTAGGATCAAACTGTACCCTCAATATAGGAGTTGGAAATCTGTACCGTTGTTCACACTCTCCAGAAAGAACATCCCATATGCATACATTGTGGTCTGTTGATGCTGACAGGAGCTGTAGACAGAAAAAGGTTGTGTTCAGTTTAAATGTGGAAGAAACCTAACAACTAAACATTGCGTTACTTTTTTCTTCAGAAATATTCAGCATCTTATTATCTCTTTCTTTCTCTGTTAGGTTGTAAACAAGTCATACATTCTAAATTTGACCCAAAAGAAATAGAAAAGTAGCTTTAAATGATTAACCGCAAGCAGAAATTACAGAAAAAGCAACTACAATTTTTAATACTAAACATACCCATGAAATACAAATCGACTATACCTTTTTACAATTCCTCGACCAGCTAAGACTACACACAGGGTACACATGTGCTGATATTGACTTAGCTATGCCCCGAGTAAGGAAGTCCCATATAAATATCCTGCCATCATTGCAGCCCACTGCTAACAGAGTTCCCCTTCTGTTGAAGGCACATGTTGCTGCCAGTGATATTGAGTCTAAGGTGCCATCAAATTCCTGGGGAAAATTGTTGAATTTTACTTGTTGTTTGTTTATTTATATTTTGTTAGTGAAAAATTATGACTAAATTACGTTTAATTGCATGTACTAGGTTTTCATTACAACAATAAACGTAAAGTTTTCAAAGATGCAGTAGGATTCAGGCGAACTGAAGTTGGTCTGTTAAACTTATTTACGCCGCGGTCGGTGTAAATGAGATAAATTGTTGCTTACCTCAGGATAGTTTTGACCAAATGATTCTGAAAGGGATTATTTATTATTATTAAATATCGTAAACAAAAACAAAATACTGATTAGTTCTAGTAACCGCAAAAGTTACTTACCAAGTAATTCCAAATTCATGATTTTAATAAACTAGATTTAATTTAGTGTAAATATATTTACAACAAATGCCTCTAGTTACAGTCTAAAACTTAAAAGCAAACCACAAGCAAAAACTTTTAGTCTTATACTACTTGCTAGCCTAGCCTAGCCGACTGAGTGACGCGCTTTTGACAATTTGACATTGACATTTTTTGAGTTTGACAGTTTCATTCGTGGTGTTTTTTCCGTTCCAAAGACTGGGATTGTCGATTTATAGAGCATTTTTAAAATGACGTTGTTTACTTTTAAGTGACGTAAAAAAGATCATGGATCCAAAATGGTTCCCGTGTGAGAGAGAGAGACAGAGCTATATATTATACGACATAGCACCATTATTTTTTCACAACGGAACCATACCAACCAAAAGCAAACTACCAAAAGACCAAAAGTGAACAACCAAAAAAATTACATGATGACAGGTTGACACTGATCACAGAGTGCTTAGCACGGATAAATAAAGGCACTGTGACAGTGACACTGATGACGACAGTGACAACTGACACATTGTTGGAGTGACTTACTGACATGATAAATCCGAAATCGTAAAATAATAAATAGGGTATTTTATTTTTCATAGCACAATATCGTTACTTGTAAAATTAAATTGATGAGATTTATCTCAACACCTAGATTAGATGAGCATATAAAGTTATTATGTGCGTTTCCAAATCGATATAATCATACGGTAGCTTTAAAAACACATTGTAAATTGGTGTTATTTACAGCAAAGTGTAACCAAATTCGTGCGTACACAATGAATATGGACATGGACAGTAGTAACAATTGGCGGGGTGTACCTTTGACTGAGCTGTACGGGTCCCAGTCACCGTGGGGTGCTCCAGAGTTCCCGCTAGTTTCTCCTTCGTATAACCATGCAGTATTGTATCATGTGCCGAGTAGTGGATGTGTGGTGAATGATAGACCTCCTAAGCCGCAGATCGGACAAGACAAATGGGACTCGGAGCATGTGAGGATGCCCTACTCTGATCAGAGTCTCTATCCTGTTGAAGATGTGAGTAGCGGTTTTGTTGTTGTCCTAATAAACACTAAAATCTGTTGCAGTCAGTGCTATACAGTTCTTAAATTAATATTTACGTTTATAATTAATTAAGATCAAAGGAAATAAATAATAAATAGGTTCTGTAAGTAAAACTTAATTTCATAATAATTATGATAAAGTTTAAGATTTCATATGATTACTTTAATTTTCACATAACTTTTTTTATTAATTTCAGAGTAACGGTGAGACTCATCTCAAGAAGCGTTGGGACATGATAGAGAGTGCCCTTTCGAAGCCAATCCGCAACAGTGCAGACCTCGCCAACACAATACTAAGCTACAATACAAAGTTCAAGAATACCTGGAAGTTTAGAGGATTGCATAAGCTTTTTAATGAGGTAAGGAAAAAATATAAAATAGTATGTATCTCTATTTGTTGGGCCCATAATTTTGATGCCGTTAGTAGGTGCTTCATGTGTACAAAAGACATGCAGTCCCTAGTTAGTACATAAGAAATGTTGGGATACTTTAAGGTAGCCACAATGTCATTTAAAAAGTCATCACATGTGTATTGAAAATAGTAAGGTAGCCTAAAAGAATAAACCTTTTTTCTTTTAGTATTTGGAGGAAGAGGAATCAGAATATTTCTTTGATGTCACTCTGCCAGAGATTGCTAAACTTGCACTAGCTTTGCCCAAACTGGTGCAGGCGCCAATACCTTTGTTGAGGTAAGACCATATTTATTTATACAATAATTTTGGAATTAGCTATAAAGTTTACGCAATAAGATTAGAGATAATGTTAGATAAGATATGGTAGTTTGTGTTAA
Organism: Cosmia pyralina; assembly: GCA_946251885.1. NCBI lineage: Eukaryota > Metazoa > Arthropoda > Insecta > Lepidoptera > Noctuidae > Cosmia > Cosmia pyralina. Next base: position 25,662,563 of record OX276346.1, read on the forward strand.
ATTTTGACTAACATGCAACCAAGTGAGTCCATGTAAAGAGATATCATTGCAGTGCGCTGGAAATAAAGACTTAATTTTGTTTAGTAATCAATGTTATATCTTTTAACATACTTAGCCTTTATATACAAAGAGCTTGTAACAAGAATAGCACATATTTAGTAAAGTGCAACTTATTGTATGCAGCCTTCCACAGTTTTCTTAACAGTTCCTATGAGTTATGTGACAGACCCTTTCTAAAACTTCATGTGTGAAATAGAATAACTCCAGGGTACTGTCTCTATGAGCATTAATGTCAAGTGTCAATCAATCTGCCTAGCCTTTTCCCAACTATGTTGGGTTCGGCTTCCAGTCTAACTGGATGCAGCTGAATACCAGTATTTTACGTGGAGCAACTGCCTATCCAACCTCCATAATCCAGTAACTGGGTATCCAATATACCCCTTGGTAAGACTGGTTGTCAGACTTTTGGGCTTGTGATGACCCGTAACAACTGTGAGAGTTCCACGAATGACAGCCGGGACCTCGGAATGTATAGATGGTCAACCATCCACGGACCAACTGACCCTTGCGGCTATTATTACTTAGCCACTAGCTCTATATTTCCTTGTATTGCAGGCAACACAAGAACCGCTCCGTGTCATTATCACAGCAACAGATAGCTAGTCTACTCGCCAATGCTTTCTTCTGCACTTTTCCTAGGAGGAATTCTACCAAGAGAACATCAGAATATGCTTCATATCCTTTCATAAATTTTAACACGTAAGCATTCTGTTAATTTATATTTTACTTCATGCTAAAAGTGTAGAAAGTGTAGTCCCATTAGATTGAGAGAAAGAAATGACAATAGATTTTTATTACAGATACCGATTCTATGAAGCAACAGATTCAGACGCAAACTTTGAAAAAATTAAATGCATCTGCCATTACTTCAGGAGAGTTGTAACTAAAGGTGACATTCTTTTTTTTTATATTTCAATGTAAATTTAAGAGTTCTGTGTTTAAATGAAACTGTGAAAACCTTTTGTTTCCCTTGTAATTTTGATGTGGTGTATGTGTGACCAAAACAAAAAAACTTAAAAAAAAACCATCAGCTCCACTTCACCATATGCATTGTGACGAGCATAAATTGGTAATCGAATCGCAACCCGTGAAATACTTATTACTTATTGAGTACTTCCAATGGCCGTATCTGGTCTTCATCATCAGTTCCACTTTACCAAATGGTGCTTTCCGAGAGCAAGTGCACGAGTTAGTATAAAGAATACCCAAACATCTATAGATGTGCCTACAAAATTTGAGGGTTTCCCTCGATTTTCATGGGATCCCTTCATCAGATTCTGACTTAGTGACAATGGGATCACCTCGAGAGCATACCCTTTCAAATAAAAAAAGGATTGTCAAAATCGGTCCACAATTGACGGAGAAATCGGTGTACATACATAAAAAAAATACATATACGTGACGAATTGAGAACCTCCTCCTTTTTTTTGAAATCGGTTAAAAAATAACATTTATTTGTACTGAGACTACCCGCTATGTATTAATACATGTAGTGTGTTATGTGTCGTACAAGCTCTGTATCGTTGCAGTACAGTGCCGGTCGGTACCGTGACGTTCGCGCGGCGCTCGGTCCCGCCCCGCGACTGTCCATCGTGGCCGCGCAGCACTCATCTGATTGGCTCTTTGCCGCTACACGTCGAGCCACACAACACTATTGAAGATGCTGATTCGTTGATACAAGTTGACTTTGCTAACAAGTAAGTGATCTATTTAAGTTGCTTTATTGCCAGGGTCGGTCCGTGGATGGGTGACCATCTTTACATACCGGCGAGACTCCTCCGTGCCTTTGAAAGCACGTTAAGCCGTTGGTCCCGGCTGTCATTCGTGGATCTTTGACAGTCGTTACGGGTAAAAGCCCGAAATTCTGACGGCCAGTCTTACCAAGGGGTATCGTATTACCCAGTTAATGGGTTGTGGAGGTCAGATAGGCAGACGCTCCATGTAAAATACTGGTATTCAGCTGCATTCGGTTAGACTGGAAGCCGACCCCAACATAGTTGGGAAAAGGCTACGCAGATTGATTTTATTGCATGCAAATTGAGGTAAGCTAACCACACCGTTTCTATTTAAATACACCGTTTCTATTTGAATGGGTCTTTTTGGGGTGCTACCAGTGGCCTTCTGAATTGGATTATCATTAAACAAATTATACAGGGTCAAATTAAATTAGCTAGCGAAACTCGGGTGTTGGGTAAATAAAAGAAGAAACTGAGTGACTGACTGACTGACATATCAACGCACAGCCCAAACCGCTGGGTCTAAAGATTCCAAATTTGGCGTAGGTTTCTTATGAGGTCTAGGGGTGCACTAATAAAGGAGTTTTCAAAACTCATCCCCTAAAGGGGTGAAACGGGGGTCCAAAGTTTGTATCAGAAATCTTATTCCTTGAGTTAATAGACTTAAAATTTGGCATGAATATTTATCTAAGTAAATTATAAAGTTTGTCATTTTTAGTTTTCCTAAACTACCTCCTAAGGAGGGATCGGGGGGTGTCAAAGTTTGTATGGAGAAGTTTAAACGCGCGGTCCGATTAACTCGAAAGTCAGTATTTATACTTGAGACCGAAAATGAAGATTAACGTGTGTCAGGGTTATTAAAAAATCCACCCCTAAAAGGGTGAAAGGGGTAGTCAATTTTACAGGGCAGGTTTTACTGCGGGGCTTGATTAACTCGAAATCTGGTGTAAATTATCTTTCAGTAAAGTTACGGAAATATCCCAAACAATTTTTTAAAATTCATCCCTGTGGGGGTGAAAACAGGGAATATAGTTTACAATATTCCAATATATCGTTTCAAAAAGAAAAGTCCTGACTGACTGACTGTCTCATCAACGCTCAGCCCAAACCACTGGACCTATAAAGCTGAAATTTTGCACAGAGGTTCCCTTTATAATGTAGACAAGGAATAAGGACGGACTTTTGTTCCCGTGGGATATTTTCCGATAACTACGCGGGCGAAGCCGTGGGAAAAAGCTAGTTTAAACATGTGAAGTTGAAGTACACAAAAAAGAAAAAAACTGATTTTCTAAACTCATAATTTAATTTGACCCCATATACTTAGATCTTCAGCAAACTGCATTACTGCTTACAAATAACATTGACAATGAAAAAGCTGTTCAAATTCCTTTTAAAAACGCATGTTTTTCCAATTCAGGTATTTAGGCGGTGGTGTTCTGGGTCATGGATGTGTTCAAGAGGAAATTCGTTTCGTCATATGTCCGGAACTGATGGTATCCATGCTCTTCACTGAAGTATTGAGGCCTAATGAAGCACTTATGATGATTGGTATGTTATATTTGTACTGTAATTATTCGTTAAAGGAACTTCACGACCATAGTAATTGTGGTTTATTTATTTATTGATATGGCATTTCAACAACTTACTCACTAAAACATACATAAACAAAAATAAATCACACACAGTTTTAGGTATTGTAAATTCATCACTTACAGAAGTGCCTAGCACTAGCAAAGAACTTAATGATTATAGAACATGTTAGATAGTTTAATTAGTTACAATAAGTTAAGTAAATGGAAGTGGATACAATTTTATTAATACGCGATTCGTGTCGCACAGAGGTCTCGAGACTCCGAGCTTGTTAAAAGTCTCGTAAGGAATTGACGGAAAGGGTTAGAGTAGATGAGTTTCATCTCTTTATAGATCTTTAAATCATCAGCGAAAATATAGCAATAGCTGTGTTTTACTGAGAGAACTATGTCATTGACGAACATTAGAAACAGAATTGGGCCCTGGTACGAAACTTGGGGGACTCCAGACGTAGAGAAATAAACTGGTGACTCATAGCCTTTACAGTCACTCCTTGTTTTCTTTCTGTGAGATACGATTTTGACCCGATAAAACAACTGACCAAATATGCTGAAACCTTCAAGCTTCTGTAAGAGGATTTTATGGTCAACCTTGTCGAACGCACTGCTTAAATCAGTGTATATTGAGTCGATCTGGGGACGAGAGTCCATCAATTTACTACTTCATTGATGTAGTCGTCCACTACTAGTGGACCAAGTTAGACGGTAATTCTGCATGTCATAAGAATCTCCTTTCTTAAAAATCGGAACGACTTTTTTTAGGACATCTCGTTCCGTAAATACTACTCTACTTAATGCATGTTGATGATACTTGGGTCCTGTTTGAGCTATGCAGGTGAACCAATCGAGGGAGTAAAGTTAGAGGAGAAATGCTTAGCAAAAAAGCTGCAGACTTCATCACCCTACTGTGTGTTTATCTTTATTTATTCATATTATTAAATGCTGTTTCTTACTTCAAAAATAGTGTTAAAAGTAATTGAAATTCTTACGGCGGTGCAAGTAGTCATAGATATAAATAAAAATGACTATGAACATGAAAGCAGCACTTTAATTTGAATGTCGTGATGGCCCAGTGGTTAAGGTCTCGCCTGAAATGCACGAGGTGGTTGACTCGTAATTCGGGCAATTACCAATATGACTTTTTCAATTCCTATGTACTTTCGGAGTTTATTTTGAACATTACTGACATCGATAAAGGAAAACATCATGAGGAAACCTGGACTTAATCGTTAATATAAGTCTGTAATCACCAACTCGTCTTGAGCAAGCGTGGTGATCAATGATCTTGCCTTCTCTGTACGAGTAGAAGCCTTTTCTCTGCTGTGGGACAATAATAGGCTGGTATTATAATCCATTTTTCAATAGTTTTAAAATTTCAGGTTTTTCCGAATTTGTGCTACTGACTCGTTTATCAACTTTTCTTCACTTCTCATCTCCTTTTAATATATCCAATGAACCCTTCGTATCATTACCAAACAGTCTCTCAAATCTCAAGTTTCGAATCACAAGCTTCCAATTCCAAGTCCTATCGTCGCTGGCTGTGAACGCTACAGCAAGTACAGACAGTCCACAGTTATTATTTACCTCTGATTTTGCATCATTGTCAAAATCAGTGATCTTTACTGTCGATTCAATAAGATTGCTTTTGGGCTGCTGCTGTAGAGTGTCAGAGGTAAAATAACTGTGAGCAGTCTGTACACGAGCTATGGGCACACATTCTAGTTATCGAGTCTTTCAAAATTAGAATCACAAGCTTCCAATTTAAAATCCCCGCAGGTTGCGAACGCTACAGCAAGTACTCGGGCTACGGGCACACGTTCCAGTTCGCGGGCGACTGTCCCGACGGCACGCCGCGCGACTCGTCCGGCCGCCGGCGCTGCGCCGTGCTGGCCATAGACGCCGTGCCCTATGCCGCCGTCACGCAAGAGTTCCGGAGGGAGGCCATCACTAGGGAGCTCAACAAGGTAAATTGTTTATTCTGTAAATAGGATATTGGAATCGGTATGATGTGATAGTCGTGCTGGCCGTAGACACCGTGCCTTATGCCGCCGTCACGCACGAGTTCCGGATGGAGACCATCACTAGGGAAATCAACAAGGTGGGATTTGCTAGATTTGCGGGTTATTACAGCTTTGAGAAATGGGCCAAAAGCAAAGTGGCCAAGGGAGTATCCTCCGCGCTGAGAAAAGTATCTCGTGCTCGCGACCCTGGTCAGCAAAAGGACAGGTCGACTTGCAGTGGGAAGTGCCGTCCTAAATATTACTTTGTAAGGTTGTCATAGCTTAACTGTGGCTTCCCAACGACAGCTAGAATTGTTTTCTTTTTAGAGGGTTGTTAGATTGGTGGGTGCACTTTCTTTATTACCAGTTACTTACCGGAAACCTCGTGATCGGTATTGTCGTATTGTATAGAAATATAATAGTTTTTGGGGTGCTCTTATAATTATAAGGAACCCTTATAGTTTCGCCATATTTGTCTGTCTGACCGCCCAGTCCATTGGAAAATCCACTTTTTCCGTACTCATGGAATCGTATGTCTTGTAGGGAACTGGTATTATCATCACTACCACACAATAGGCATAACGGACAGTCCTCTGTGCAGGGCTTGCATGGAGGCTGAGGAAGTCGTTGCGTATGTGCTCTTTGAATGCAGAGGCGGTATCCAGATTAGAACAGAAACCCTAGGGCCACCCAGTTCTTTCACAGATGTTCTCAACAGACCAGCACCCTAATTGCGTAACACATTATCAATCGGAGTAGATTTCATTTTGACAGTTCAACAACATTCACTGCGTTATTTACGTTGTCGAGCAGACAAATTTTTCGAACATATGGAGCAATGGATTAGCAATTTGTTTCAAAATGAAACCAACTCCGATTGATAATGTGTTACGCAATTAGGGTGCGGGAGACCTGATCAATTTCTGGAGGGAGGTGGGCTGGTTGGAATAATTACCGACGGCCGCCATGGCCCACGCACAATGGTCCACCTGAAGGAGTAAGTGCGGAAACCAAACCAACTAACATATAACATAGAACTAGTATTGTCGGGACAACTGTACCCGATCGATTACGATTTATTGATCTTATACAAATGCAATATTTATAACATAGACCTATGAAGTACATGTTACACCTCAGTGTCATGGCATTACTCTACAGCCTTCCTAACATTTTCCCCAGGCATGGGTTGGCGTATCCTTCGACACGGATCTCCAATCAGATAGCCTGCAGTTCCCAGGAGTAGCCACTGGCAACTGGGGCTGCGGGGCCTTCGGAGGAACCCCTCACCTGAAGAGCTTGCTCCAACTGATGGCATGCACGGAAGCACGACGACCCATGGCGTACTTCACTTTCGGTGATATTCAACTGAGAGATGATATTGTGAACATGTATAATTTGCTGGCTCGATATAATGTTACTGTTGGTGAGTATAACATAACATATCACCGTGCTTGTTTTCCGCAAAGGGTTGGGCAGAGGTGTACCTTTAGTACCGACCGATGACAATCCCTCCAAAGCAAGATGCGATCTTTAGCAAGAGTTGCTTAAGGGGATTCCTTTATTGGACTAGAGACTTCGTTCCTAAGTGGGCCGCAGCAAAGTCAATCTCCACAAATGAGGGTTCATGGACGACTCAGACCTCCGGTGCGTATGCGGCGTCAATGTCCCAGTTTCCTTTCAATTGGCCACCTTTTGACACGCTAAGAAGAAGTACCTACACACAAAATTTCCAGGCAATTCAGACTCCGGGCTGCTACTGTGAACTTCCTGATGAAAAACCCCAATAACACTGCTCCACCAGGGAATTCCAGAAAAGATTTCATGCTCAGCAGTAAACACTGTTTTTTACCTCACGTTTTTTGTTATTCTTTCCTGTATCCCCCCCCCCCCCGTTCGGGGGGCGACCCTGACGTGAAAAACTTTATAAATGTGACGTATGTCAGTCCGGAGGACATTTCTAAGACCGCCATCACGTCGGGGTCACCTGTATAGAGGCATGAGGAACAGGGTGTAAAGTTCACTCATCGTCCCTTTTCAATGGAAGATTAGTGAACTTCAGGGTGTAAAGTTCACTCATCCTCCCTTTTCAATGGAAGATTAGTGAACTTCAGGGTGTAAAGTTCACTCATCCTCCCTTTTCAATGGAAGATTAGTGAACATCAGGGTGTAAAGTTCACTCATCCTCCCTTTTCAATGGAAGATTAGTGAACTTCAGGGTGTAAAGTTCACTCATCCTCCCTTTTCAATGGAAGATTAGTGAACTTCAGGGTGTAAAGTTCACTCATCCTCCCTTTTCAATGGAAGATTAGTGAACTTCAGGGTGTAAAGTTCACTCATCCTCCCTTTTCAATGGAAGATTAGTGAACATCAGGGTGTAAAGTTCACTCATCCTCCCTTTTCAATGGAAGATTAGTGAACTTCAGGGTATAAAGTTCACTCATCCTCCCTTTTCAATGGAAGATTAGTGAACTTCAGGGTGTAAAGTTCACTCATCCTCCCTTTTCAATGGAAGATTAGTGAACTTTACACCCTGTTCCTAAATTTGTCATCTAGTTATCGTTGAAAAGTTATTATACCGATTTTAAAAATTGCGGAAATTTAAACATTTGAGTTCAATAGGCTTTTGGCTTAGTTTTTATCGTAGCTTTTTAAATTTTGCAATCACGGCATAATGAGTCATTAGCATCTGGTTCAGATTGATGACCTCAATTCAATCAATCAGTGTGGCAAACTGCACCAACCCTCACTGGGCCCGCGTGGTGGATTACAGCCCACTCTCTCTCACAGAGAGTAGTCCTAGAGGAACATTATGAGCGGATAATGCTATGATCATTTACTATTGTGTCGACATAGAGCTTGTCAATTTACTTTAACTAGACGTTCTTATTCCCTATTTCTATCCTTTCCAGGTCAACTATACAAGTACATAGTCAGGTTCTCTCAAGAGAAGGAGGTGGTATTGAAGCGGTTACATCCGTATCTTGAGCAACTGTTGAAGGGAGGCAAGGAACCGTCGCCCAATCCTAGCGATGACGCCATGGAAACTGTAAGTACTACATAAGCTTTGTGTATAACCAACGGCCTGTTTCAGAGCTATCCTTAGATATAGAACAACATAACATAATCCCCATAATCAGTTATCAGTGAAGTAATAGGGGGCGAGCCTATTGCTATCTACCAGGTTCGAATCAGACTCCGGGCTGCTATTGAGGAATTGTAATAACACATTGCCCATCCTGGGAATTGAACTCAGGACCTCGTGCTCAGCAGTAGCGCTTGCGACCAATAGACCAACGAGGCAGGTATAGGAGCTACAGATAACTTGTCTGTCAGATTATTTCAAACAAATTCTATTTTTTTATTTATCTAGTGAATAATTCCTACATAGATAGCCGATGTGAGACATGTATTTGTATTCTAAATTTCTAGTTAACTCCTAAAATGTCGATTGCACACCATGTGTACAGATAACAATAGAATTTCTATTGTGTCTGCTAATTAGCGCGCGACGAGTTAAAGAACCCTTTTTCTTTCTGTGTGCCGACTTGTTAGTTCACAGAAGTTTTGGCATTCAACGTTTGTCCATAAAGCGTAACCCATCAGGGTTTTCCAATAAAGGGTCATCTTAATTATATAATGACTAGCTTCTGCTCGCGACTTCGTCCGCGTGAAATTTCTTGTTCCCCCGACCCACCTCGTCGGATAGCATCGCCTACCCGAGCTATTATTTCGTTTTTGCTTAATGTTCTTTCTGATTTTTTTCTTTTTTCTCGGCTCCTAATAGTCCTAGCGTGATATTAAATAGCCTATAGCCTTCCTCAAGAACTGGGCTATCAAGTGCAAAAATATTTTTTCAAATCCGACTGGTAGTTCCAGAGATTAGCGCGTTAAAACATACAAACTAACAAATTCATTAGCTTTATTATTAGTATAGAATTGATTACCATTAAAAAAGTTATAGTGAGCCAACCTTAAAAGATAGACAAATGCTATCGCGGACTTTTTTTTTTACAATTTTTCATGATTGTTGCGTAACTTTAACCGTTTACGCAGCGCACGCGACGGAAGTTCTCAAAAGAAATAAATTTTCCCCGTTTTTGCAATATTTTTCATTGATGCTCCGCTCCTATTGGTCGTAGCGTGATGTTATATAGCCTATAGCCTTCCTCGATAAATGGGCTATCTAACACTAAAGATTTTTTCAATTCGAACCAGTAGTTCCTGAGATTAGCGCGTTCAACCAAACAAACAAACTCTTCAGCTTTATAATATTAAGTATAGATGTGTTCCACGATAAAAGCATACGACACTTAGTTGTTCTGTGCCAAAGTCGATTCCATTGCGATTTGAGCGGTCTGCCACCTCATCACCAGCCCCTCTAAATTGCAGTTATCAGTATTTAACTCTAACCATCATCAATTTCAGAGTATAACTGAAAATGTACCGGCGACAATATCGACAATTCAAAGCGAACTCTCAAATAAATCCCCGGACTTGTTCTCTCAAGATGACATGGATCAGACCTTGCTTGAGGTCACCATTCAGTCGGAGAAGTCAGTCCAACAAGCCCACACACCATCCAACCAGCCAACCAGACAGCAGACAACAGATACCAACAAAATAGAAGAAAACAGACAATCACAAGCCCGCATGTCCCTATTCGATGCCATGACGGAAATGGAAGGCGGTGAACTACAAAATCCAACAGCATCAAATACATTGGTCGGTAACCAAAGAAGAAACTCTTTGATAAATGATAGCAGCCCGTCGATGGAACACGAAAATGAACCGGCTTCAAAACACAATAAGAGTATCAGCAGAAAAATAACGGATTATTTCAGTAAGAAACCTATTTGATTTCATTTGTGCCCTATCTGTCCGTGTGTATGTATGATTTTTAATGAAATTGTTGTAGTTTTATATTTTTGGGAATTATTATTAAATTGTTTATGAAAACCTACTCAACCTTTCAAGTATATGTCAGTCAACGCTTTAAAGCTTTTAATATTTTCGCCTACAAAACTTCCAAAATGTGAAATCCGAGTGAGGAATTCTGTGCCAAAATGATGAGGGCAGAGACATGGTTTTTATTAGGATTTGCAGTGAAGAAGCTCTTTAAATAATTGTAATAAGTGGTCGTAGTATAGTATGGATAACGGGCTGGTGTCTGCAACTCCACGTCTAAGCGCGTATTTTGCATACTATTTTTTTTGGGGTTTTCCTTAAAAATCGATTTTAATATAATTCCCCCGGTATGAAAATTTTATGAGGAGTGAAATACAAGCGTTAACTCAAAAGCGTTGTTACGTTTTTCTACGAAACGTAAAACAAGATGAACGCCGTTACACCTTAAAGTTGCTTTTTGTATAGCACTGATTCATTGAAGAAACCCAGCCTCTATGGTCCTTTGTTTTCGTCCAACAATAGAAAGTCGGAACGGCACAAACAACAGAAGTAAACTCCCGTCGTGCGTCGGAGCTGACACAGACACACACACACACACACTGTTTTTTATTAGCCATTATTGTCGCACTCCTGGGCAAAGGCCTCCCTACTCTCTTTCCACCTCTCTCTGTCCAGAGCTGCCACCAATCTTTATTAAAGGAGTCCAGTTCATTCTGCCATCTCCTTCTGGGCCTGCCGTCGTTTTGCACTAAGCGGGACCCACTGGGTCGTAAGTCATTGATTCTGACATGCGGCAGATGTGTCCAGTCCAGCCCAATTCCATTTAACCATGGCAGCTTACTCGGAAAAGCTATTTTAGTGATGGAACGGATTGTTGTATTCTTAACCCGATCCACAAGTTTAATACCCAGAATAATCATTTCCATAGCTCTCCGGCAAACCTACCTCTGATGAATAGGGACGATGCCTGGGTAAAAAAAAGAAATACTATTTAGTCCGTCAGTCAGATAATAAAAAAATTACACACACACACACACACACATACATACATACACACATACGTTTACATACATACACACACACACACACACGTTACATACGTTTTTTTTTTTGCTTTGACTTATTAATAAAAATAAAATGCATTAAAGTTGGAGAGTGGGGACTCGCTACGTCACAATTACGTATAAAATCTAGCAAGGCGTGACGTCATGCCACATTTTAAGTCAACGTATCGCTGTAATCTTTTGATTACTTAAAAAAGAAAAAATACCGTGTCCAATATTTTTAAATGCTCTAATTGACAACCAAAAAAAATGTTTAGTCATCATCCCTATAATGTCAAAGACCTTGTTTGAGAACCATATGTTGTGAGGTTGGGAAGAATACACATGTCTATACTATACCATACTACTACCACTTATTTAAACAAGTGGTACTAAGGCTGAGTTGCACCAAGGGCTATGTTGTAGTTTCCGTCATAGTTAATATGACCATGTATGTACCTGCTGTTGCACCGTCATGTCTAATGTAAAAGTTAAAGTTCGGGGCAGGGACATGACATTCGACGCGTCTGACAGAAGTGAAAGATATTAACAATAACTTTAACCAGCGAAACGTGAGAGGTTAAAGGTACTGTTAAAGTTATGACGTTAGCTAACAAATTGTCAAATGGAACAACCCATTTTTTGTCTTGCAGGAACTTTAACAAGGACGGGTTGCACCATCTTATTTTAACATTAACATACATCGCGTCTTCAGTTCGATGTTTGATATTGTTAAAGTTAGATGGTGGAACCCGCCTTTAGTTAGTTATTTTTACTGTTGGTTATTTCGCTACACTACTGTCAGCGTAGTCCTTTTGTTTTAGGCTATAAGCTGCACCATGCTGTTACTTTTTTACCTTACATGTCCGTTGTTTTTGTAAGTTATTTTTATAATTAATTTAATAGTGTTCTTACTTACCCCTGGACCGTGATATCCGTGATCCTAGGATAGTTTCTCGCTAGCTACTACTATAAGATTAGACAATTAAACAAACCTTTTTTACAGTCCGTTCAACCGATTTTGACTTCTATTGCGTTTGTGGCATGACAAATGGCAGCTGCAGTAAACAGTTGGTATTGTAACCACTTTTTTGTCTTTAGTGTCATCCATAAGGCTATGGAATAGAAGTCAAAATCGGTTGAATGGACTGTAAAAAATGTTTGTTTAAATGTCTAATTTGTAAATGTAGTATAGTTTCAGTTTCACGCTAAATGTGTTTTGAAATTCATGAAATGTGTAGCTTCTAAAACACTGTACCTGATACAATCTTTGTATATTTAGGGCCACAATAATTATTTTAAATAAAACACATACCGTAATATAATTAAAATTATTTATTATCCTTCATCATATTTCTAGCATACTAAACGTAATAAGTGTATAATAATAAATAATTGAATAGTAATTTAGTTTTAAAATATTTCAGCAATATACATATTAATAACTCGATAATAGGTTTAAAAGTTCAATAACTAAATTAGACATGCAAAGTAGGCGAATTATTATTGTATTAGTTTCATAATAACGTGTATCTATGAACATATTCCACAATTTGCTAATAATCTGTCAGTATACTCTACACTAATAATAAAGTTCATAAATATAAAAATTAAAAATGAACGATTAACTAGCGACGTTTCAAAAGTGATCATAACACTCTTTATTTATTTTTATTTTTTTTACAAATCTTTGGCGAACTATAACAATATATGAGAATAAACATTTCAATGGCTAGCTATCAATGCGCTGGAGTTGATACTCTGTTCACAGTGTTGGGAACATAAGGTACATCACTATGCTAACGTGATAAGGTGCGGTCGGCCCAGTCTCACGCACCAAATAATAACTCGCAATCTTTTAATTGAATATCTATAAAAGTTACATAGTTGGCGACTTTATCAAGTCTCTTAAAAACTTTTTTTAAAGATTGAACGTGTTTGTGTATATGCTCGACTGGGCAGACTGGTCGATTCAATGATCGTTTATTAAACGACAATCATCAAACAATATTTGTCTAACGTATTTAGTTAACTAAATTGTTATAATACAACAAGTTGGGGCTGAGTGTTAGCGATGAAACAATCGACTGCCGCGAGACAGTCTCTGTACAAAGTTATATATATCGCGAACATCCGGAGTTGTCGATAATTAGCCTATCTATCGATAGATAGCCTGAAACTTTATCGATGTCGATAGATGCGTTGACAGCAGACAAATATGTCCAATATGTTCGATGTTATTTCGGAGACAGTATTATAAAATTGATGAATTATTTTTGCGCTGTGTGAGAGCGAGAGACGTATACCATATCGACATCGCCTTCTCTTTCATCGAATCAACGTGAATTCTTTTAACTTTAATATTTTGCTCTGAAACCTTTATTTTCAAGACATCTATCGACGCCTATAATAATTGTCTTAATACTAAAATAATTAATTCGAGTTAGTTATTAAAATAAAATGATATAACATATGGCATCATATTGTACAAGTTTGGTAACGCGATGCGACTGAGGACAGCAACATAAGCGAAGTCTAGTGTCGTATAGTACATAGTGTATGTTGAATGGACGATCATTACAATACAAGCGTATATCACAGGCACCGGTTGGTGTCCCTTCGTAAGCTATATATACGTAAACGTAGGGTACAGGAAAAGAAGGGGCTCATCGACATATTTCGTAAAATCTAAATAAGTATGCCATTCGATTCGTTATAAGCGGGCCTTTCATTTGGTGTATTCAGAACAGTATAAAACGATGTCATTGTAAAGATAATCCCCAAACGACTAAAAGGATCACATTGCAGGTCAAACTTGACTTTAAGGTCCACATTGCGTGAAAGGTTCACACATTAGATATGTGATATATACCGGGTGTAAAAAACACCTTCCGAAGCCGAAAACCACATATTCTACCCATTATTTGGATAGTTTTTTTCCACTAGACCATACCTGGGAATCCACTGGTTCTGGAGATATTGAAGGTCAAACTTTTTTTTTTTTACTTTCTTACTAAACTTTTTCCGACAAGTACCTACGTGTAACGTAGAGCGAAGGGGCGGGGCTTAACTCCGTCTGCCTGGGTTCGTGTTTCATAGCGCGCAATAAAAAATATCTTTTTTTTTTATACCTAAAAATAAAAGTCGTTTTCCAGCAATAACTTTTGCGCAAAGCTACTTAGTTGTATGTGTTGACGGCTTTGTTGTGTCTTTTTACAATCTCTACAATTAGTAAAATATAAGCGTTGATTATTGACAAAATAATGCCATGTTGAACATTTAATTAGCCTTTATCTGTGAATACTGTTTTTGTTGGTGAGCCCTTTCTAGTCCTGTGCCCTTGTGCGGACTACCGTTTGCTCAGGATTATTCGGGGAAATATAAACACGAATTCTGAAGGCATTTTCATATATTTAGGGTTGAATGGCTGAAACAAGACTACCTTAGTTTATACATAAGTTTAAGATGGTCTTTTATTTACATTGTAGGTAATATATTTAATTTAAATGGTATATATTTTATTTTATATTTTACAGTTATTTATGAATGTACATTTGGTGGATGGCATCGACTTTAAATCGATGGTTAATTAGTAATAAGATCAACCTTTTACATAACCTTAATCGTAGATTACAAGTGTCAGCTCCCGAACAATCCTGAACACAAGCTGTCCTTGTTTACTCTTAAACTATTCCAATATAAGTTATCCAGAACAGTGTGGGGGACATAGTTTACGAGTATTTATTTTGGTTCACCATTTTTATACATTTTAGGTTTTATCAGGCGACTGAAACTCGTGGAAAATATTCAAGATTACTTTCTATACAATCGGAATTTGGCTATAAGCTATCTTAAACTCGTAGGCTTTACTTTATCTACAGTTAAACGGTTGCTTCAGTAGTTCAGTCCAGTCGCCTGTGTGACCCGTACACTTTATCATGTATGGCGTGTAACCATTCTAAAAAACGGTTAATGATTATGATTTCCACTTAGCATTAACACAGCGACACCCTGTCACCCGCCCGGGCGGTCCCGGGGCAAAAGGCTAGTAAGCTCCTAAAGATATGACGTCATATGTATGTACAATCGATACTGTGGAACTAAGATGCACACGCAGCTCCACCGCGAGCCGCCGAGCCGCTGGCGACGTCGGACTGTCGGATGGCATTTATAATAATTTGTCTACACTACGATTAATCCCAGTCATATTAATTATTCGGAACCTGGCCAGTATACGTTAGCAGCACTGACATGTAACACAAGCAGGCTCCCGGGCTCGAGGTGGACCTTAATAATTTAGAACTAAACCTGTGACGTCTGTCCAGAGTCGATAACTACTAAATATATCCAGTAGGGTAGTTGACGCGAAACTAGGGAACTGAATCGAATCGGTTTCAGTATACATAGAGATGAGATCTTTTTCATAACGGACGGCGCGATATTGTGGCGCGTTGACTGTACCCTGCGCACGCGCAGCGTACAGTCAACGCACTACTTACAATCTTTAGCAGAACTATGAGAGTAATATCTTCTCTACTTAAACCATACTCCTTTAACTTGTCCTAAGGTAACTTTAAACCTCTAACTTAACCAAACGGTTATACCATTCATAACTCGTCTCTACCGATCTATACCGATAAAATTATCTCAATTAACCTTAACTAATCTAAAGGTAATGGTTGCAGACGTAACAGTATTCTGGATAACTTATCAAAATTAAATTAGTAGTATATGTTCATCTCATATAACATAGTAGGTTTATGTCAAAATATGTCGATCTAATGAAGTTAAGTAAGATAGGAAGTTAGACATACTTGATAAGTTAATAATTAATTGCTCTATGATTACAAACTGGCTCTAGTACATCTGAGGAACGTAAACAGTTAAGGATAGACGTTCTAAGTACACAAATGAGACGGTACCAAGTAATGGTAATACAATAAACATAAGTACGAACGTGTGCTTGAAGCTAAACTATGCTAAGCGAATGAAAAAATAAATAACAGAAAGGAGATATGACTAGATCGTTTTGTTTCATTACTAGAACCTACTATCCATAATAAGCACTATGCGCCTCTCTCCATATTTTTATTATATAAATAGATATAATATGATTAATAATTCCCAATTCTAAGTTTTTTTTTCTGATTAAAATATTGGCATTCATCTTATGTACTAACTAGCGTCGGTCGGTGCTGAGCGGGCGTGTTGTATACCGCGCGATGACGTCACGCCGCGCCCGCACCTCGACGATCTAACAACTATACCGCTTACTAACGACCCGCCTTCGATTCGCATACCGCATACCAACGATTCAGACGTTTTTGAGTGCGTCGATGATGTTCACGTCTACGCGAGCGCTGCGACGTATCTGAGTATGCGAAAGCTATAAATGTTTTATAAAATGTCAGGAGTTAAATAGTTTTTTTTTAGAAATTCGATTTCGTAATACTAACAATGTTGTTGTTGATGTGTCCCGAGTGCCGCGGTGCTGTCCAGCTGGCGTGCTCGTACCACACAGGGCACAGAGCGCTCCGCGGCAGCGCGAGTGACGCGTGCCAAGTGAGTGAGGATACTTCAGTAACGCAGTGGCACTAACTGGTGAAGGTTGCTCGGCCGTCGGAGAGGAACCAAGCGAAGCGCGTTCGTTGAGTCGCGAATGGAGAGCGTGAGATGACGATGAGTTCGGTTACGCTACGATAGACGACAGAGTATAAAAAGTTGCGACAGACTAGTGGAGCCGAGAGCGATGCGGGCTCTGAGCGAGTGCAGACTCTACGGCAGACAGTCGGCAATGTCTGCCCACATGACAAATTATTTAGATACATTTAAATAATTGCAAAGCATACCCTGTATCCTAGAATCACTTTTATGGGCGATTGTTTTATACTTTCTGAGAGGACTCATTAATCTATTACAAATGTTCGCGTCTCCGCTATATATTTTTAGGGAATTTAATTTTAATCAGTATAAAGATATAAGTACACAATATTATTAATCGTCCCGGGCAGTGCCCGGGCGCATTACGCCTACATTACCCACGAGGTGATATTATCGATAATCGATATACTAAGTATACGTGTTCCGGTTTGGCATCGATTTGTGTAACCTGTAACCTAGTCGGTCGCGCCGCGGCGCCGCCGGCGTCGGCGGACCACTCAACATACGTGCGACCCGAGCGCGACCTGGCGACCAGCAGCGGCCAGCGGCGACCACGCACTCCCTAACCAGACAAGACGCGCGCCTCGTGCGGTCGGCTCGCAGTCGGTTTACGAAACGAGACCACGTCGACGAATATTCTACAACGGTAACATAAGAAACATTTATAAAATAAACACTTAACGCTTCAAATAAAAACGACGCTAAAACAATTTCAAAAAGCGTAACAACGTATTGCACAATGGTGAGATAAGACTTCCAGAGAAAAGAACTAGAGACACTTAACACGATATTACTTATATATTTTTTTAAGAATATCGTTTAAACACACTGCTTACTTGTAAATTATAATCGCCTAGAACTAGAATACTATATCAATATAATATAATTATTTGTGTAAATATAAAATTCTATGTCTTGTGGTGAGTGTAATATTTGACTAGAGGCGGGCGGCGTGGCGGAGGGGGCCGGCCGCGGGTCGTGCGGGTCGCGGGTCGCGGGTCCCCGGCCCGGGCCCCGGGCCCCGCACCTCCGCGCCGCGCCGCACTGCGGGCGCACACTGTGCGACTCGCCCGCGCGCACACAATATATCTAAGGTATCTCCGTATTATTTAATATTTATATTGGTACTTTTCTTGATTATGAATCTATTTTCTCATTAGAAATTACACTAGTTTTTTTTGTATTCAGTTAGTTCGCGCACCACTCACTGTTGACTCCCGGACGCATTTAGTCACAGTTATTGTATTTAACACCTTAACACGAGTATTTTTTATACATGTTTATATACTATTCACACTCACAGCAAGAACTAAAGAGGGGAAGCGCGCTCCTTGTGAATTGACATCGCGACATCGCGAGTTCGTCGCCCGCGCGTCACGCGGCCTCACTGCCGGGGATTGTCTAATTTGTCTGCAGATCTTAGTCAATTAATAATATCTTGGTTCGATTGCAATTACACAAATAATTAGTACAGGCAATCAAATGATTTCATGTTTTGTAAAGACATTTTCCGAAATTTCCTCTTGGTATGTACAAAAATAAATTGTGATTTTCTATACAGCAAACTTCTGAAAGTGCCTCTACCATGATCATTTTGCCTGCAACTATGATACCGAACTAAGTTCCTTGCCACAAACTTGCTTAATTGTTTCAACATGTGAGGATAGGAAATTAAAGACCTCTTTATACTGAAAGCTGTACACTGCAAGCCAGCAGGCAGGAATGTGAACAGAGTTTAGGAACAGTCAAGAGACGAAGTGAATATCAGGAACAGGCGCCAGAGGGCGCGCGACGCGCGGTCGGCGCGGGAGCGGTACACACACATGCAATACAGAGACGAACGGCCTGTACAGTCCATTATGTTGATATTATATTTTTTATATCACAGCCCATTTTGGAATTTACAACACATAATAACACGATCTTTTGAAACGAAGGCCTAAGTAGTCGGTCTTGAAGTGCACTTTCATTTGTACACAGCGTTAAATACAAACATTTAATTTTGTAACAACATCGTTCACTAACATGTAGGTTTGTGAGGTGCTGCCCGTACCATGGACAGACAGACGCGTCAATAATAACGTGATACTGAATATATGACGTGGTTTTACTTACAAGTTCTATTTTACAAGTCGCCGTTTGAATAGACAGTGTACATAGTTGTCTTCTGGGTAACATATTAACTTCGTGTAGGATGTGCTCTTTCTATATTACAATTTGTGTTTGCCCTCGTAAACGTCGTAAGAGAATGTCGTGTGGTACGAGTCAGCGACATAGCTTACACACACATATACACACGCTCGTTAAAATTTAACAAAATATAGGACATTATAAATACTCCAATAGTGATCTATGCGAGCACTTATATTAGTGTGATCAGTTCGGCGGTGGGAGACAACAGTGTCCGCGCGGCGCCGCGGCGGCGTGTGACCGCGCGGGCTAACCGAAGCGACCGCTCGCGCGAGACGCGACACTCGCGTTCATATGTCACTCATTGTTGGGGAAGCCAGAAGGCACCCTCTGTCGGCGCGACGACGACGCGTTTGGCGAACAAAATTAACACGACGGTCGTGTGTTCGCGCAGCGATCGGTTTGGTGAGCATGCGAGCGGACGTGCGCGCGGCGCGGCGACGCGTCGACTGCAGCCGCCGCACCGCGCGCACAGAGTGCATACATACATACCTCCTGCGCAGGCGCACGCTTACATCGCCCGCGGCGCTGCAATATACAATCATTAAAATACACTTCTTTTTTTCTTACATTTTCAACTTACTTAATAAATTCAGTTTGGCTTAGTTCAAGCAAATAACTAGTATAATAAATTTATGTTAAAAGTTCAGTTAAACTTTAAGACTTAGAAATAGAATTTTTAGTATGATTACAAAATGACAAAATTTTTATAACGTGTCATTTTTTATAATAATAATAATAATTTAATCAAAGTTAATAAATTGTATATATAATAATATAATAGAGTAATTTAATGATTAATCGATAATGATAAGAATGAAGCATTCCTACGCGCTGATTTAATAAATTACTTTTAACTAATTTAGTATACTCGCCGATGGCTTGCATAATTTATTTAGTAAGTATGTAGGTAATGATATTTGCTATACAATAAATGTGTAGTAAATTCCATAGAATTGTTGATAATACGCGAACAGGCGCGCCTCGGGCGTGCCGTGCGCTCCGGCCGCCACCTGCAACAACACAAGTAACTTCTGCTGTCAATCCGTCATTTCACTGCTCACTACAACTAAATAAACAGTCAACATTTTCCCGAAGACCCGAAGTAGCAGGGTTGTCGACTGCGTACCATGGGCACGTGATGAGCGCGCAGGGACGGCGTCTTGGGTTAGTAAGGCCGGTTGGCATCCTTGGGCCTCTTCAGTTGGACCTTCAGCCGCTTCATGCCGATCTGGAAGCCGTTCATCGCCTGGATCGCCGCTTGCGCCGACGTCGGGTTGTCGAACGATACGAAGCCTGAAACAAAAAAAAAACGAGGTTAGTGATAGATACAAATCTGACTATATAAAAAGCTGTTCAGCATCCTGCAAGTCCTATGAAAGTTGATCTAGTCTCAAAATTGATAACGCTTAACCCGAAACTTAAATCCAACCAAGAGCCTTACTTTTAAAACAATCTGCATTTAAAAGACAGCAATACAGACAAACGCATTAAGAGCAAAAGTCCAACTAACCGAAACATTTGCTCTGATTGGTGGCACGGTCGATGAATACTTTGCTGCTGATGACATTGCCAAAGGGCAGAAACATCTGCATCAACTCAGCGTCTCCGAACTCCTGGGGCAGGTGGTAGATGAACAGGTTGCAGCCCTCGGGGCCCGAGATGGAGCAGCCTGGGAACATAAGAAAATCTTTAAAGAACTCACAAATCTGTCCTTAACTCCAGCAGGGAAAGGTTATATAAAGGGAGGAAGAGGAGGATACAGTATAATAAGAATTTATTTTAGTTGTTAAAAAAGACGTGTTGGTATGAAAGAAATGATTGATGAGATAGATTTAGCAGTCGACGGTGACACTCATTTAATTCTAAATTATAAAAGTAGACAAGTTACAGTTGTTAAGGCTGAAGTCAATGAATAAATTGTTAAAATTAATACACTACGTGTAATAAAGTTGACACATATAGGCATAGAACAGCAACACAACATCCATAGAGATGCACATGACAGGTAGTGTACAGCGACAGACAAGGGGTACATACAGCAGAAGCGAGTGAAGAGTTAGCAGTGGAGGAGGCTGGACGTAAGCCGTCTGTGTGTCACTGTATACTCGAAAGAACACCGACTATCACAGTAATACATAGAGTGAGGACAACAAACATTAACACTGTTATCTAGCCAAAAGATGATAAGAACAGATCTATCACAATAAAGTATTGGATCATTGATTCAGATTTTGGTATGAGCAGGTTTTTTATCTCAATGAAACGGTTCAATATTTGAAAAAGAAATGGTTTTGGCTGAATAACAAATAGAAATACACAAATAATAAAATCAATGAAACTGAAATGATTAATGATATTCACGAAGGTTTGTAGCCAAGTTTAATTGATTTTGATGGACGCTGAAAACACAAAGAGCTGTTTAATGGCAGTGGGTGAAATCGTCTGCTGAAGGACTGGGGTAGTTCGATGGCGTCTTCCTCGGAGCTCTACTTACCTTCTCTTTGCGCAGGCGCAATGGTCGACATCGGTGGCGGGATGGGCTGCGGAAACTGCCCATAAACCGCTGGATAAGCTGTAGAACATTAATTTGCACATTTTCACCATGAACACCTAGTTGCGTACATAAACATGCATGTAACAACATTATTATAACAGTTATTAAGCTAAAATCATATCCATTGATAATACTTAAATTGAGTATGCTATACTTTGCCAATTAGTTTTGTCGTAAAATGTTTTAAATCATTATTTAATTTTGAGGGTGGTTCCATTAAAATTATATTTAGACAGATAACATTGAATACAAACTACTTGAGTACTAAATTCTCCATAATATCGAGTAGCGTGATTTGCACAGCGCACGGTACTATTTAGGGGTATACACAACGATATAATATAATTTACTAGCAATTGATCGATCTGCTGGAATAACTTAGTTCGTCTTAGGGCTAATTTTTCAATCGTCAGATAACTTTTATTTATTTAATAAATATGGCGGTTTGACAGCTTTTGTATAGAAAATATGTCAACCTGTCATATTTATTCTTCGGATAAAAGTTATCTGGCTATTGAAAAATCAGCCCTAAAATGTCTATGTCAGTGAAAAAACATTAGTGCCTACAACAACAGATCCATCAACCAGTAGCTTTAATAATTAATATAAACAGTTAACAGAACATTCGTTCCCCTTGCACATTGACATTGTAACAATATGTACCATCCATTTAAAATACACAGACTTACAATGATTACTCAATACTCATTCTATACATAATTTGTGAATTTTGCTTTATTGTTGCTAAAAGAGTAAATTTATTAAACAAGGATAACTTTTGATTACCCTCGTAATTTTTTCAATCTTAATAACATCTTTTAGCAACAAATGCTAACATTAAATTAGACTTGACCAATAGTTACAACCATGGATTTCGTTTAAAATATAAAACTGTTTTTTTTTTTACTTTTATACTAAGTTTTTTTCTAAAAAATCGATTACAGAAATAATTCCTCAAAAGGCTGTGAATTAAGACTCATTTTCAAGTCTTTGGCAGTACCAAAATTTTCTAATCATGTTTCATACTATTTAACATTTTAATGAAAACTTATTCAACCAATGAACTTGTTCAGATTGCGTATTGGTCAAGCGTGAAGCGTGTAACTGAAGCGGTGTGGGTGTACGATAAGGGGTAGTGCCACTCACCGACTCCGGGGAAGGGCTGCATGCCCGGGTAGGCCGCGTGCTGCAAAGCCGCAGCGTCGCCGTTCGGCAGCCCCTGCGCTGTTACTGACACCGCTGTAAAATACAAAAAAAAAAACATGTTCAATATCGTTGTCATTTAAGAATATAGACAGCGAAGATGTGCTGCTTTTTAGGGTTGTACAGCAAAATGGCAAAAACAGAACCCCTGGAACTTTCGCCCTGTCCGTATGTTATCTTTATTGTACTAACATTTGTGAAAAAATTTGTGATGCCTCAAAAGCATTTTACTGCATGAATCATTAGGCACTACTACTAATCATGTTCATTAGTGCCGCAAATAATTCAGGTCACAATTTGATAACATCCTATTTAAATGCTACATTATGCTAAAATCTCAAAACACCAACATGTGGTGGATACCAATAAATGCAAATGTAAGACGTAACGGGTTCCACAGGGTTCAATGTTAGGTCCAGTGTTTAGCAACATTTTTCCTAAAATCAGAAAAAGATTGACGACACGGTTGGCGCAGTGGTTGAGCGATTGACTGCTGCGCAGCATGTCGCGGGTTCGATTCCCGCACGGAACAAATATTTGTACGACCTACAAGTATTTGTTCCGAGTCTGGGTGTTTTTCTATCTATAATATGTATGTATTTACAAAAAAAAAAAATGTATATAAGTAGTTTATCAGCCATCTCGTTACCATAACACAAGCACTAGGTTGCTTAGCTTGGGGCTAGATGGCGTTGTGTGATATGTCCAAACATATTATATTATATTATATTATATTATATTATATTATATTATATTATATTATATTATATTATATTATATTATATTATATTATATTATATTATATTATATTATTATATTATTGTAAGTATCCAACACTTACGTCCAGAAAAAGTCTGGTGTATGCCGTTGGTGTAGACGGCGTCTTGCGGCGGGGGCTGTCCGTTAGCGGTCTGCGCGGCCATGTTGAAGCCCGGCATGGTGGGCGACGGCAGCGACGGCAGTGCGCCGTTCAGCGGCTGCCCGCCGCCAGTGCCTATCGCCAGACCAGAGAAGTTATCTGGAAAGGGATGGGTAGAACTTCTTAGTAATTTTGTAAGTATTCGGAAAATAAATTGAAAGACAATCCCTTTATATTAGGACGGTCTTGATAAAAAAAAAAAAAACATAACTTTGAACTTAACGTAACATAACCTCACGCCTATATTCCACGAAGGGTTCGGCAGAGGTGGACCTATAGTACACCCATATTTTGCCAGTTATGTTTAAGTCCTATGTGTAGCCTATTACCATAAACCAGACACAAATCCGGAGTACTACTGAGATATTCCTGAAGGAAAAACTCAATCTGACCTGGGAAATTAACCCAGAACAAACAACAATCGACCAACATTAAAGGGACTGTTGTCAAACAAAAATATGTATTGATCTGTATGATATGATTACGAAGGTAAGTATAACAAAAGGTACAGTTACCCGAGGACGGTGGTAACGCGTTGTTAGTCATGCCATTGAGTGCATGCGAGGCGAGCGCCGTCATCGGACTGATGTAGCCCTGCGCCGTCGCAGCCACCATCAGCGCGGCTTGTTGCTGCATGAGTAAAATAACATAAATTGTCAATTTATCTGAACAAATTATAAAATCAGTAGAATGAATCGTAACTACGACACGTCGTAGCATTTTGTAGCGGCTGCTACGACACGTCGTAGGGTTCGTAGCGAGTGCTACGAGATTTCCTTGGAAGGTGTTAACGCTGGGGGCGAACGAGGGGACTGAAGGAGGCAAGCGAGGCGGAACAAGCGCTGACTTCACGCTGTGTGGCCGCTCGGCGCCCACGCTGCGGCCATTGCTAATACACACACCGCGCCGTCACGTAACTACATAAAATCTTGTATTTTTTACTTTTATTACAAAAAATAATTTTCCTACATCTCATAATTCATGTAATTTATTTCATTATTATTATTGATCTGAGGTGAGTTCAGTGATGATTAATAAAATTGGTAATAAAAAAAAATAAAAAATCAAAAACATTGCATTCATATTTAAAATTCGTTTCGCATCAGAAATGTATCAATATCACCAATAAATACATTATAATGTCAATCATTCAATAAGAATAAATTAAATAATCACCAACATTTCATTTAAAATTTACAATTCATTATATATATAATGAAAATAAACATTTAATTTAAAATTTACAATTCATTATATATATAGGTAACGAATTGTAAATTTTAAATGAAATGAACTCTTAAATTATTATTTTTTTATATATAAAAAAAAAATTAAGAGTACAATATTATGATCTTCAATAAATACGTCGTTAATTTGTTTTTAAATAAGTTATGCTATGTATACTTTTAAATTCTACTGGCAACTTGTTGCATAAACCGTGAGTTGCACGAAACCAACATTAGTTTAACAGAGACTTTAAATTGATGCTGTCACTTTCTTTTTGATACAAAATGTAAGGGATGGCATGAATTTAAAGTCTCCCGTTAAACTAATGCTGGTTTCGTGCAACTCAACGTAAGTAACTGATTGTACTCTAGGACTATGCCTCACCACGTTCAATTTCGGTTGAATAGTAGAAGGTAAGTCTTTCCTTCGAGTACTATCTCTCACCTGTCTTTCCTCATTGGTCTCAAATTTGTGCAAATTTTTAACTAAGTTTGTTAACAACACTAGAATATAGACATGGGATCGTCAAAATTTTGAGTACAATGAAGTGGTCCCTGCCGGTGCAGTGCCAGTGGTCAGTCTGATTCAGTCGGAGCATTGTCCTCACGGCTCTTTTTTGCA
Source organism: Cosmia pyralina (assembly GCA_946251885.1). Classification (NCBI taxonomy): domain Eukaryota; kingdom Metazoa; phylum Arthropoda; class Insecta; order Lepidoptera; family Noctuidae; genus Cosmia; species Cosmia pyralina. Next base: position 25,688,277 of record OX276346.1, read on the forward strand.
TTACAAATGTTGAGTCAACATTGAACTTGTTACTGTACATTTTTATATGCATCCCACATCCTGCACAGGTTTTAAGGTAAGGATAAACATCGACTATGTGTCGCAGCAAACTGGTTTAATTAGCCGTTTGGTCAACCGCCTAGCGATTTAATCAACGGCCAGTCTCCACGGCGATAACGCGGACACTGAGCGACACCGCAACTACAGTACGGCCGAAATATCTTGGCGAGTCTGAACATAGGCACTATGAACTCTCGCGCATGTTCTCTCACTCACACTCGCCTCATGTCACCATTTGGTTCCTAAAAAATGTTACTGCGCAGCCTTTTGCGCGAAGTTCGGACTTGCCAAGATAAATCGGCCGTACCTACTGTACACCTACAACAAGGTGTCGCGGTGGTGGACACACGTAGACACTCTATACACACGACTGACTAGTGTCATAGTGTATCCTTACCATTACATAATCGATGCAATCTATACCTACCTTTACATTTTAGAGCATTTGACATTTGTGACAAGGTACCTTCACTTTATTAGTATGATCAAACACATTTGTATCGCAATTTGTATCACTCAATAGTCAATACGTATGTAACATGGAGCACTATATCAATTTATCAGTGCTACATACGTCTTCTTATAAGAAGCACTGCAAGGTTATTGAGATTAGTCGGGATCAAGTTAATGTCACCTTTGTAGCATGTACAGTACATAGCGCGTAGCTCCGTAGCACATTGTCTACGAAGCGTAGTACTACTTGCTACGCCAAGCGATCAATTAATTGTTATATTCCGTGCTTAATCGTAGCTACATAATTATGTTACGTAATTGTGTGCTAAGTCTTACATAAATCTTAGATGTTCTTCAGCACCATTGCAGTAGAAATCTCAAGGTCTCTTTGTATACCAATATTCAAGAATAATGTTGGTGATGTGCCTTTGTATGGCTGATAAATCAATCAATCTGCCTAGCCTTTTCCCGACTTTGTTGGGGTCGGCTTCCAGTCTAACCGGATGCAGCTGAATACCAGTATTTTACATGGAGCGACTATCTGACCTCCACAATCCAGTAACTGGGTAATACGATACCCCTTGGTAAGACTGGTTGTCAGACTTTCGGGCTTCTGACGACCCGTAACGACTGTCAAAGATCCACGAATGACAGCCGGGACCAACGGCTTAACGTGTTTTCCGAGGCACGGAGGAGACCCGGTATGTAAAGATGGTCATCCATCCACGGACCAACCCCGGCAAGCGCAGCTTAACCTGATGGATCGACCCGTGCGGATGTTATTACTTAGCCACGAGCGCCTTTGTATGGCTGAATGGCTACTAAATGGCGTTATAAAAAAAAACATGACAAGCTATTTAGAAAATGACGTCAATGTTACGCTCACGCATTCCAGAGAGGTATCACGTTGAGCTAGATAATAAATAACATTCACATCGACAAAATCTGTTTTCGAAACCAGATTTTCATCCTAAAACTTATCGAGAAGAACGTAAAACTTCTTCTTCCATTTACAACATATTAAAGCTATCTCTGAAAGAGTCTAGACATATAATGTGCGGTATTTATGAAGTAAGTTGTAAAAAGTTTGCACCCACGGAGGTTGCAATATTGCATACTGTACGCCTATCAATTTTCATCAGGCCAGGTGCAGGCATTAAAACTTTTGTTTATGAACCTGAGCTGTGGCGAAATTGTTTTTGAATATCTTTAGAACAATGCATATTGGATATTTTGGACTTTTTTACTGTATATTCGTCATTCGATAATACTTATCATTAATAGGTCTGAAATCTGATGTCAGCAGATGACCCGACTAAAATGTGAAAGATTGATAAAGCTACAGCCATATTGCGTAGCATTTTGTAGACTATGAAATAGCTATCCGTCTGTATAATTAGTTATAGGTATTATAGTACCTTTAATCGTATCAATCTGCCTAGCCTTTTTCCAACAATGTTGGGGTCGGCTTCCAGTCTAACCGGATGCAGCTGAATACCATTATTTTACATGGAGCGACTGCCTATCTGACCTCCACAACCCATTAACTGGGTAATACGATACCCATTGGTAAGACTGATTGTCAGACTTTCGGGCTTCTGACTACCCTTACGGGCCCTTACGGGCGGGGGACTGTCAAAGATCCACGAATGACAGCCGGGACCAACGGCTTAACGTGCTTTCCGAGGCACGGAGGAGTCTCGGTATGTAAAGATGGTCACCCATCCACTGACCAACCCCGGCAAGCGTAGCTTAACCTGATGAATCGACCCGTGCGGCTGTTATTACTTAGCCACGAGCTCCTCCCTAGTACCTAGTACCTTTAATCGTATCGTATTTAAAAAATGTATACTCCAAGTAGTATATATTTTACCGGACGCCACGTATAGTTATGTATTCAGTGTGCCACTCACCTGTTCCGTGATGACTTGCGCGTAGGTGCTGTAGGCTCCGAACTGGTTGAAGACGAAGGGGTTCAGCAGACTCATGTTGCCGGCCATCTGCTGCATGCGCCGCAACTGTCGCTCCTTCTCTGTGTCCGCGAACTTCACCACCAGGCTCGATGACGCGCCCTGGAACAACGTGACGGCCTGCTGAGATTGGGAACATAATGATTAAGAGCTATGGAGGTGAAGTAGCAAAAATAAAAAGTTATTATGTCAGTGGTCTTGCAAAGTTTTGCCATGAATAAAATGTGTTAATACAGACGTTGAGTGCATAAAATATAACTGATAATGGCTAAAGTTATGCACTTTGCGTCTTTGATTTTACCCCTAATAGAAAGGAAAATTAATCCCACCGCCGCCGCCGGGTGAGCTGCGGCGTTGACCTCTTTAAAAATGCAGCAGCAAAGCCCTCGTGAATATTAAAACTGCAATAGCAGACGTGTAAAGTGCTCCCCGGACTATAATAACGGCAATCCCACAAACTAGGGTACAACAAACGGTGGGCACAATACCGCCAGTGAAACGTTCAGCGTTCGCATTCATTATGTATTTGCAGTCGCAGTACAGGCAAAAATGGGCGCGGGTAGGCCCGGCACGAGCGCGCAACAGGTCTCCTCCCCATCGTTGCAACAAGTTATTTGGGCTCACATCCAAAAATGCATCGGCCGAGACGTTCCGCGAAGTTGCCCGGGCTGGAGCCTCTCTTGCGGAAAACTGGCTTCCTTCCTGGCTCGGCCACTATCTCCACAGCCGGCCGCCGCCGCACCAGCGCTAAGTACGCGCTAATTGTCAGCGCGTGTTTGCTAAAAGTATTACACAGTTGAGCGCGAGCGTGGCCGCGCATAACATTTTACTATTGAATTATTTCGTGACGGTTCGTTTTGTTTCGTCGATTCCATTGTTTGATATTTTCGATTTCCGGTTTATGTAAACGTTGTGGCGCCCGCTTAAAAAGCTTTCAGTCTATTTTGTTCTTTTATTCCCAAATAAAAAGTAAGTGTTTTGCAAGCATCAATACATTAAAATGATTGTTGCTATATAAAAGTAAGATAAGATACTTTAGCTATTAGTTAACTAAACAGCGCGCGATGTTTACGAGTAAGCAAGTTTGTAATTTAATGGAGTTGGTTAAGTCATTAAATTATTATTATTGTAAAAGATTAATGGTAGTACCTATTAAGGCTCTACGAAATTTGCTTTAGGTAACGGCTGATTAATGTTTGCGTTATGAATAAATACTTGAAAAAGTTTTGTCGTGAAGTACTTGAATGTCTAAATTACCGGATTAATGGAAACAATATTGGTGAAACCTGTAATCTGATTTAATCTGAATATTTGCGTGTATATATACAGGACGTGTTTGGTATAAATCAGTGCTTGAGTTGACGCGACAAATGGCACCGGCGCGCGGCGCGGCGTCGCGTATCGCGTGGGCGTCCGAGGTGACGCTAACAAATGTGGCGACATTATACCAGCTATGTGAGAGCAGTTTGTGTTACACCTACACGTGATTATAACCGAAATACTACATGATTTATGCTTATAACTGCTTAATAATCTACATTATATCCTAGCTCACAAAAGTTCACAGTTGAACATGAACCTAATATTCTAAATAGTCATAATCATCATGCTTTGGAAATCAGATTGTTGATCGTAGTATGCTGCAGAGGAGGCCCGCGCTGTCTACTTATTGACGACAGCAAAACTGACTGCCAAAAATATAATTTTACTTTAGTTATTTGTTTGTTATTATGGTTATATAAGTGCAATAGAAGAGGTAGTAGGTACAATTATTCCCAGAAGCCAACATACAGTAGTGGCACTAAACGAAAAACAAGAATATAATTATTTTATTGCATTGCTAATTAATATGAGCAATAAGCAGGATACAGCACCCTGACCCCTTGAAAATCAAACCGTTGGCCGATGGTTCATCGGTGCGTGTGCGCACTGCCTAAGGTGAACGTCAGATTGACTGAATACTACATACAAATCGAGATAAATTAAGATGGCTGAGTGAATATAGTACAGTACGGCCATTGAGAGAATGCGCTTCTGACACCTGTCAGTTGGACAATTTCTAGCTAGAATAAAGATCAAACTGACAGGTGTCAAGAGCGCATTCTCTCGACGGCCGGAATGTAGTTGATTCCTTTTACACAAGCCTTAAAATGATTCTTCGAAACTTTCTTAAAGATGAAAATGCTAAGTACTGTCATATTCCGTATAATTTATATTATTATCTACTGTTCCTTTTATTAGGCAAGCAACTCGAATGTCATTTGATTATGTAGTAGCTCAGAATACACAACAGTACAAGTACAGAAGATTCTCTCCGCAAAATCATTTAAATAAATAGAGACTCTTGCTACGACACAATAAAGCGCAATTCAGGTCGCACAGCGTTAATTACCTACAGTTATATTCACCTAGAAGTTGCCTCTCTTTCTATCGCGTTGCTCTTATACATTCTGACTTGTTAGAGTTGTCTTCTTTTACTTCGCGGCGCGTGAGCGAGTATCGAACTAACGTACGAGCCGGCCGGTGCGCGGCAGCCCACATGAAGTAGCGTCGACAAGTCGAGCCCGCCGCGTACCTTCTTGTAGATTCATACCTAAAATGCGGAGTGCGCCTGGCCTGATACTAGTTGATAATGTAGTAGGTAGTTGATTGTGAGCAATCAATTACCAACATGAGCCTTTCAAGTTATTCTTTGAAACTTTTTCTTCTTAAAGATCAAAATGCTAAATCATACTCTACGTAGTTATAACTACTATTCATTTTATTAAGCACTAGCGCCCCGGTCCTGCTTCGCTCAGTTTTTACGACTTGCCAAAACATGAAGGTTTCTACATTATATATAACTTAAATATTAATGTATTATACATAAAAACCATCCGGAATACATTCTCTAAATGATAGTGAAAACCGCATCAAAACCAGTTGCATAGTTTAGAAGAAGAACGCGGCCACAGAGGCAGACACGAAAAGCGACTTATTTTATATTAGGTATAGAAACAACTCGAATGTCATTTTGCTAACTCAAAGCCAGTTGCACAGAAATCTTTGACGCGATTCAAACGATTTAATTCCATGCGATCCAGGTCAAGTTACCGTTCCTTTAAACGTGGCTTCACTGAAGTCATACTGAAGAAGCAAGCTTAATACTGGGTAATTGATTTTTATTAATAGATTTAAACGTTCAGTTGATTAGAGATTTCTGCTTTTTAGGATGTAGATAAATGGTTTGCTGGGTTTTTGTGATTGATTTTAAGAAATCTTTCAACTGCTGGCTTTGATCATGTTACATATTTAATTAAGCTACTGTAATGCAAAGTGAACCAATAAAACAAAAAAGTTTTTTTAACAAACCATGTCGTTATAAGTCGTTTACTAACCCAAGACCTAAATAACACGGGTGTTGATGTCTAAAGTCTATAAAAACGTTGACCCTTAATAAAACATGCAACATGGGGTTAGCTCTGAATGCTATTAGGCACTTGCTTATCTTGCTGTCTATCTTAAATTTCTCTTTCCACACCCTGAAGAAACAATGGGGAAAGTATTCAGGTAAGAATGCGTAAAGCAGCCTATAACAAAATGTAGACAAGACCTAACTGAATCATTTAAAAATTCATAAAGAAACGAAGTTCTATTTGTAATTCTATTTGCAAACAATCACAAAATTTCAGTTCATTAAATTAGCAACACAAGAAGTACACTTACTGCCACAAATCCTTACATCTCTTCACCGTTTACAATCTAGCCTTACTAAACTTTATTGCCTGTTTTATTAGCCAATCGTGTCGCGTCGCCTAGTTTCGTGCATCTTCGTGAAGCTTCGTAAGGGGGGACATGGGGCACATTCGTTACATCTTCTGTGCAATTAACGGGACATTATTAAACTCTTAATTGCTCTTGTGTAAGTTCACTCTCGCTTATATAATTTATATGTTTATGATATACAGTATATTTTATAGTTGTTGGAAATTGTGTTGTTTGGTGTGAAATTAGTGGAATGCTAATTTATGTTTTGTTTTATAAATAATTTGCTTGTCGTTAAGGCCTGCAACATCTTGGTCTGTAATAGACAATCACATTTTTTTAAACTTATCAATTTGATGCTACCATTATAACGAGCCTATACAATCCCTTTTTACATACTGATCGAACGCGCTCGCGCATGCTCGTAGCCGGTGTAGCACAGCGTGCTACGGCGTAGCAATTTCGTAGTACACACCGCTACGATCGCGATTCCGATTCTTTTCGAATGATTTGCAAAAAACTTATCAATTTATTTACGTTGAGAATAGATTTTTGTATGATTGGTGAGCTATCACATTTAGTCTATTTGAATTACGAAAATCATACTGAATACGGTCTACACTTGCATTCACGGAACTATTCACCCGCGCCGTTGAATATTCAAGACTTAAGAGTTTGTTACAAAGATACACCTTGTGCACTTTATTCATTCAAGTACTTTTAACGACCCATAATGAATCTAAGTAATCTCATTGCCCATAAAACTAACTCTTTTAACTGAAATAGCTATAAAATCAATAGGTAGCTACAAAAGCAATAAAATGTAGTCGGGCGACGAACTGCGGTCGGTAGGCAGTGTATAAATATTGTGACAGTAAACATGTCACGGTTCACGGTCGCAGCGTGTAAACAACACACCTACTACGATTTAGGACTCAATTCGAGCTGTAAATATTCTGAACTAACTCATTGTATCAACTATAGGTTTTGTAAGGTATGCCAAATAAGTAGGTACCTTTTTAAGTTGTGAAACCCGTGGAAAAGAGTATGGAATATTCTAGAATGGTTCCCATGTAGCAAGCCTAAAAATTGTTGCAGCAACATTTTATATAATCCGTTTAATAGTTGAAGGAGCTCGTGGCTAAGTAATAACAGCCGCACGGGTCGATCCATCAGGTTAAGCTACGCTTACCAGGGTCGGTCCGTGGTTGGGTGACCATCTTTACTTACCGAGACTCCTCCATGCCTCGGAAAGCACGTTAAGCCGTTGATCCCGGCTGTCATTCGTGGATCTTTGAGAGTCGTTACGGGTCGTCAGAAGCCCGAAAGTCTGACAACCAGTCTTACTAAGGGGTATCGGGTACTACCAGTTAATGGGTTGTGGAGGTCAGATAGGCAGTCGCTCCATGTAAAATACTGGTATTCAGCTGCATCCGCTTAGACTGGAAGCCGACCCCAACATAGTTGGGAAAAGGCTAGGCAGATTGAGTTGTCGGCTGATCGAAACACTCTTTCACACAATTGAAAAAGAATCGCAAAATCACAGAACACCGAATCATTGACACTCCGAAGAGAAAGAACCTATTTAAATCGAATCGTATGTCAGAGCTTACGATTGCTGCCCTTGCATATGAGTGTTCGACAGATTCAGCACTTCAAAAGGTCAATACGAATGCCCTGCGTCATTGGAATAGTTACTAGTATCAAAGGGTTTGAACCGCAAAATGTAATGATGACGCAAATTCCGTTTCGTTGCTACATCTGATTGCTTTTCAGCTAACTACGCCCCAGACTTGCAATCAAAGTGACCTTTGAGCTGCCAACGTCGATGCAGTGAGCCGGCAACATTTGAAACACTATCGTGCCATCACTGTAAAGAAGCCTAACTGGCATATATTCAAACATTACAGCTCCAGCAGAACTGTGTAGCCCATATCCATAATCCACTAGCTTTTGCCTGCGGCTTCGCCTGCGTGTAGGTCGGAAATTATGCCAGGGCAACATACTACCGGGATAAAAAGTATTATATGTCTTAATCCAGGTTATGGTCTACCCGTGTAAAAAAATTATGCAAATCCGTTCAGCCGTTTCAGCGTGAAAAAAATCGGCCAAATGCGTGTCGGACCACGCACAATGAAGGGTTCCGTAGTTGAGATGAATTTATCTTAAGAACAAACTTAACATTGTAGTTGAAAAACATGTTCTCCCATACATTCCAACTGTAAATGTAAGTTTGTACTCACAATATTGATAGATTTACCATGTTATTTTAAGACCACAGACTTCTTATAGGTTTTCCTGTAATCTACAAGTAAAGATCTATTTTCTGTATTTTTTTCAAATTTTTAGGCTCAGTAGTTTCGGAGATAAGGGGGGGAATGGTCATTTTTTGTCTAATTTCTTAAATAACTTCAAAACAATTTATTTTAAAATTATAAAAAAAATATATTTGAGATGCTTATAGTAAGCCCTTTCATTTGACATGCCACATGGTGTAGTTTGCAAAACTTTTTTTTTAATTTTCTTATTTGCCCCCCAAAAGTGACCTCTATATTCAAAATTCATTTATTTACTTTACCCGTCCGTGTTTGGGTCACAGAAATTCATAAGTGTACCAAATTTCAACTTAATCGGTCCATTAGATTCGGAGCAAATTGGCTGTGACAGACGGACAGACAGACAGACAGACACACGAGTGATCCTATAAGGGTTCCGTTTTTTCCTTTTGAGGTACGAAACCCTAAAAACAAACAAACTCAATTTCGCATTTATAATATTAGTTAGAATATCATATTACAAAATTAAAATCGCTTTTCGTGTCAGTATGTATGACCGCGTTGTTCTTCTAAACTACGCAACGGATTTTGATACATTTTTCACCAGCATTTAGAGAATTTATTCCGGAAAGCTTGTTCATATAAAGCTAACATTTAATAAAGAAATCTCGATGTTTTGTTAAGTCGTAAAAACCGTGCGAAGCAGGAGCGGGTCGCTAGTAATATCTATTTGACATTTCTCTCTCTCTTGTCTCTATGATATAAGCTCAGTGCACTAATACGTGTAGGTAGATGTGGAACATTCAAATAGTTGTCAGCAAATCCGATTAATCGATCGGATTGTCTACTTATATCGTTTGAATATAGTTTAACTCCAGCAGAACTGTGTAGTCCACATATATCTACACATACATACTATGGGCCAAAGTTCCGCATGATCACCTCAAAGGTGATAATCGCATGCACGGCTCACGACTCGATCGCACAATGTTCGTTTGTCACTGGCTGCGCTCTCACAGGAATATTTTCTTAAGGACGCTGTTACAAATGGGTAGTCAAATCATTACTTTTTTACACAAAAGTTAGATTATTAAATAAAATGCTTTGCATTCTTAAAATGTTTTTAGGCCAAATGGTTGATAGATGTGCATGGTACGATTCTGAACATTAAATATCATTTTAGACAGGTACAGTTTCTCAATAAATGTACCGGAGTGAAAATTTTTACTTCGGTACATTTATTGAGAAAATGTACCTATTTAAAAATATATTTATAGTTCAGAATCGTATCATGCACATCTATCAACAATTTGGCCTAAAAACATTTTAAGAATGCAAAGCATTTTATATAATAATCATACTTTTGTGTAAAAAAGTAATGATTTGACTACCCATTTGTAACAGCGTCCTTAAGTGAGCATGCTTAAGTTTTGTCCATCGTACATACAAAGTCGCTTTTCGTGTCTGTCTGTGTGGCCACGTCGTTCTTCTAACCTCTATATCAATGGGAGTGTCAGTTGAAACCATTGCGAGCATTTTGAGCTATGACTTAGTTTTAGTAAGTGTAAGTTTTTTTTAAAATAACTCAATTTCTAAAAGTCAATTGCCAACAGTGGCCCCAGTTAAAGCTAGTATGTTAGTATTTATTTTAATTTTTGTGGTTTAACTGATGTGTATGCCTAATCTAATAAACCAAATTCCAAGCATCTGTGTTATTAAAATAAAAAACACATTTCGTCTCAAAAATGCTCTAAATGGTGTCAACTGTCACGCCCTTAAGGCTTTGTACCCAACATACAAACACCCTGTATAATTGTCATTTCTCTCTCTCTCTCATGTCCTTATGATATAAGTTCAGTACACCACAGAGAGCACCTAAACAAACAGCGCACTACATACGTGTAGATCCGTGGACAGATCCAGATCAACAGTAAATAACCGCCGCCAGAGACGGAGGGCTTCCTGCCTTCTGACACTTAATGTGAACGCCAGGGCCGAACTCAGAACGGAAATATGTAATAATACGCCGTGTTACGTCAAATAGTGGGAACAGAGAGTAATGATTATTATAATCGTTATTGTTGCTCGTGTTTTGGTTTTTAAGTTATGGCATTGTTTGTATAATTTAGGCTTTGAAAGGAAGTAAGGAGATCTGGAGCTGTTCGCATTCACGGAATCACGTTGAAAATCTAAATGGCTTCTGCTAATAATTTGTCGCCTTTGGCCGCGTCGCCCATCAGTTACATCTAACCTTATGACGTCATGAAAGTAGGTACTGGATATGTAGGTAGGTATGGGCACAAAGAGGCAAATTACTCCAAAACGCTATGAGTGCTCATCAGTTTCTTGGAATTTTTTTACCTAGCATTAAAGAAACAGTGTATTCTAATTAAAAAAATCAGTCAAGAACGAGTCGGACTCGCGCACCATCCGTTCCGTACCATCATATATGTAATTTTTGTTGATGGGCCTAAAAAAAGAAAAAAAAAATGTTTAAGAATGTGCATACAGCGCTCTTTCATATGATACCCCACATGCCCCAGTAGCCCCACTTCGAATTTTTAAGAAACTCGAATTTAGAAGAGAGAAAAAAAAATTCTTTCTTATTTGAAAAATAGATGGCCAAACGTCATCAACGTAAAACTGTTGCAAATTTCAAGTTGATAGCACTTAGTTCTTGAGATATCCGGCTGTGACAGACGGACACAGACAGACAGACACACAGATCGACACACAGACAGACAGACAGACTGAGTCGCACCAGAAGGGTTCCTTTTTACCATATTGGTACGGAACCCTAAAAACCGGCCAAGTGCGTGTCAGACCACGCACAGTCAAGGGATCCGTAGTAGGGATGAATACCTATAAAAAACTTAATTTTGAAAAAATGTTCTCCCATACATCAATGTACGTCACGGTCAATTTTCTAACAGCAAGAAGTAAGTTGTAATCGCAAAAAAAAATATGTGATAAAACTAAAAATTAACAATTTTCGATTTTTTACTTTACTTGTGTTGTGAGACCTTGCTTCTTGCCAAATTTCATGATTCTAGGTCAACGGGAAGTACCCTATAGGTTTTGATTTATTTGCGAGTATCAAAATATGTAGCATAAATGGCCGTACTTTTTTATTGCGTTGACTTGTTTTGAGCTTGATTTTTTTTTGAACTCCAAGGGACCGTAGACTTACGTATTTGATATTAATTTCGATTTGATACCTCCACGCGTTCACAGATGGACAACGAAGTTATCCTATAAGGATTCTGTTTGTTCCGTTTGAGGTACGGAGCCCTAAAAACAATTTATGAGACGAACTATGATACCTAATAGAAGCTCTTATTGAAACAAGTTCAACTCCTCCCACTTCCTGAGAGACTCCTGCGTATAATATCTCAGTAATTAGCGTAAATGAAGTGTTTATGAGCGAGTCCGGGCCTGTGGCGGAAGCGGGGCGGGCCGGCGGGACGGAAGCGAAGCAGCGCACACAATGCACGCCGCTTTCCTACTGCGACACTGTGCGGTGTGTGCTTAGCCTAATGCGCGAGTAAAGTCAAGCGCACATCACGTTTTCAAACAAAAAAGTGCGATTCGGTCGCTTAGTGTGCTTTGGTTCATAGAAAATGTGCAAAAGTGATGAAGAAGGATTTTTGCAATGCATTGCGTTGCGGCTCGCGCCTATCTGCGCTAGCCTTAACTATTACTCATTAGTATGCTGGGTTGGAAGAGACTTAGGCATGACCAGTCCAGGAAAGGCCTGGATAGGCAGGACTAATATAAATCTAATTACCAGTTTTTCAACTAAGGCCGATTTGGCCAGCAGATTTAGTCGATGTTTCCAGATCAGTAAAAGTTTTACAAAAATTGTTTGACGAATGTCTTTGTTTGATAAGGCTGACAGTCAAGGGACTGTCGTAAAAGATAGGTTGTCGCTTCAACATAAAATAACATAATATATGGCATTCTTCTTCTTCTTTTTTTTCTTCATTCTTATTTTTATTTCTTCTTATTCTTTCTTCTTTATTCTTCTTCTTGTTAATACAACCCACATTTCAAAATTGTTACAGCTTACTGCACAGATTTCAATACGCTATTGCTGTGTATCATTAGCGACACAGTGTCTGACTGTGTGTGTCGGTCCAGCGGTCTCGTATGATATCGCAGATAGATGGCCTCTCAGATACCGCCGCTCTGCACACATCTGCACATTATGTCTCCGCTTACCGACAATTGAAATATATGTAGTATCAAGTTAACTGAATAAGTACTTACATTTATTTTAAACTCGAAACTTGGACAAGATTTTTGTTTAGCGAAAGTGCTTTTGGTTGATCGGATAATTGATTTGACCTCAAGTTATTTGCGTATGAAACGAGCATTATGATTTTGTGAAATCAAAAAGTTAAGGAAAAAGAAAAGATAAAAGTCCTTCACCAACTTCAACATACCTTTCCGTCGAACCCAATTTTTAATCTTTCTCCGCCAATTTAATTAATTAAAAGTTATTCAAACTCTAAACGAGTTATACAATCGTGAACAAACGCGAATTTCAAGCAAACAGGGTTAAGTCAATTTAAAACTAGGGATCTCTCACTATAATGGTATAATATCGGATCATTTATAACTGGTTTCAAAGCAGATGTACCCTCCATGCTAGCTATAGTTATTACTTGTATTAATCATCGCAAAACCACAGAATTTGGTCTGCCTTAATTGAAACACAAATAGTTAGGTGTGATTGGAGCGATGGCGAGATTAAACTAGTTCAAACCGGTTTAAGGCCCCGACAAAGGGTGCGAATGCTAAAAGGTCGAGCGGACCTTAAGGCGTTTTTACATGAACTCGAAGATGTACCAGTTTGAACCGAATTGTTGCAAAACTGTGATTAATGAATAATTAATATACTTTGAGTTGTCTTAGCTAGATAAACGTTTTGTTCAATCCATGTCGGGTTTCTGTATTGATAGTAGATCTGGCGCGAATATTAATTATAATTCCGGCAGTCGACGAAGTGTGAATCAAACACATAAGTTAAAGAGCTGCGGAATTAATCTAAACCACGCATGTTTAGGTGTAATTCAGACGCAGTGAGGGGCATTTTATTTAATATGAAGTGTTATTATGCGCATTATGGGAAGGCACGAAAGTGTTTATATTACAAACTAGCCACAAACCTAACTAGTTTGCGGCCCCAACAAAAATGATCTCAACCACTCAAAATTAACGAGTAATCCTTCCACACAAACGGCCGCCACTAAAGCGCTTCTTGCGACTATAAAACGAGCTCAGTATAAACGTGGCTTTACCCTTGTTTTATTAGACCCTGCCCATAGATGGTCGGGTGTAATTCCTTCATACAAACGGGACGGGTGTCGAAGGCACCGCGCCTCGCTTTGTTCGCTAAGAGGGTGGAATGGGCTAAAAGCCCTGCTCTATACGCCTCCAACTTAATTGGAATCTTTTAAAGTTTACTCGGGCAATAAAGGAGTCTGAATTACTTAAGTACGTCGCTCGTACGACCGTGGATTTACCTTCAATGGACTTGTAACAGATGTTGGGATGTCTCGTGTTCTATGCGAGAGAAACGTTACGTGCTGTTAAATAAAGCTGTTTGTTATCGCGATAGTTCGCGAATTATTGTTAATGATTCAATATTGTGGTGCTGCCTAGTTTATGAACACTTTCATCGTTGTTTGAGCAGAGTTATTAGGCAGTGTGACTAGAGTTACGAGTTGTTTACGCAGTAAACACATAATATGCGCACTTACGTAAAGTTCGTTTAAAAATTATATTACCTAAGAATATTTAGCTAATAGGTAATAGCTAAATATTCTTAGGTAACATAATTTATATCATTTGCTTTTATCTAAAAAGCTACGTATTCCATACAAACCTCTTCAGACATTAATGTTATTATTTCATACTTTACAAAATACCTTATAAAAAAACTCATCTCTCAGTAATTTCATATTGATGACATAAGCTTACTTTTCTATACAAACTCTTGGTACACAATACGTAGGGGTTATTTCGATTGCCGCTTATTTTCGAGTTTGGGCTGCAATAACTTGCTCTTGTATTATTCATCGGCCAATTATTGTAAAAGCAGTTTTCTGCTTCTTCCGTTCAGTTCTTGGCTCGGAGAGGCAGGTGGAGTGGGCTTGTTTGGCTCAACAATTGGCTTCGGCCCTCTCAAAGCCGTATTTTCATTATTGAATATTAGATCAAATGTCGTCGACGAGAAAATCTTGTTGTTAAGAACCGTTGAATGGGAATGAATACCTTGTATTTATTATTTACGTTCCGAATTGAGTTCGTTTGGGTATTATTTTGCTTTTTATTAATAGAGTGGGATGGGGATCTTATTGCTATTGCGGATAATTTCTTTTCTTTTAGAAAATGTTCAAGCAAAATGTATTTTGTCATCAATTTGTAAAGGTACAAAATACAATAAATAAACCAAACACACTCTAACTAAAGCATTAATACGCTACGCCTGATGAATTCGAGTTCGCATGTAAAAGTTAAAATTGTGAACGTTATGTTCACACAATACATTATACTCTTCAACACACATAAAATATAGATATAAAATAAATTCAAACAGACTAATGTTAACACGATTACCCAAACGGAACACAAAAGTAAAATAAATCGTAATGTAGAAAGTTTGAAATTTTGTACTCATCGAGATTTGGGCAAGGGAAGGGACACTGATTACATTGGCGGCCGAGAGTCCCGGGGGCCGCGGACTGTGAGGGTTCGTTAATACGAGCACATCCCTATTATGGAGTACATCTGTCATGTATGTGTATGTGTGACGGTTCTGTGCGACTATGTTATACAGAAATGTTGGATTTGTTATGTTCGTTTAGAATGATTTTAAACTTGAGAAAAGCAAACACAAACAAAATAAACATAAAAAACCGACAACCACAACACAACATGAAACAAAAGACTGTTACGCTCTAATGGTAAAGCTACTCTGAAGCGCCTTTTAAGGACGCTGTTACAAATGGGTAGTCAAATCATTACTTTTTTAAACAAAACCATGTTTATTAAATAAAATGCTTTACATTCTTAAAATGTTTTTTGGTCAAATTGTTGATAAATGTGCCTGGTACGATTCTGAACTATAAATATAATTTTAGATAGGTAGGTACAGTTTTTCAATGAATGTACCGGACTGAAAAATTTTACTTCGGTACATTTATTGAGAAAATGTACCTATTCAAAATTATATTTATAGTTCAGAATCGTACCATGCACATGTATCAACAATTTGGCCAAAAAACATTTTAAAAATGCAAATTATTTTATTTAATAAACATACTTTTGTGTAAAAAAGTAATGATTTGACTACCCATTTGTAACAGCGTCCTTAAGGTATATAATTCAACTAAAGCCTACTCACAGCTATTATCTATAGCTTTTGATCTACTATAGTGCACTTCTGCCTTTTTTTTTTTTTTTTTTTTTTTGTGGATGGGAAATCATCAATTGACTTCTCCCGCTCTGGGCAGAGGCGGGAGGGCGTGTCAGACTTTTACTGACTAAAACCCACCCATGTTCCTTCAGCTGCCCGTGCCAGGGCCACGGTATCTCTTTCGAACTACCCGCGACCCCTAACCCTTCATTCACAGAATACAAGCGTGATGTTATGTTACTCGTATGTTATGTTTGATGATACTCTTGGGAAGTACAAAAATAAAGGATAACCAACTTAAAAAATATCTCGTCAATGTCTAGCCTTTTCCCAACTATGTTAGGGTCAGCTTCCAGTCTAACCGGATGTAGCTAAATACCAGTATTTTATATAGAGCGACTGCCACCTCCACAACCAGATACTGAGATAGATTGGTTGTCAGACTCGGGCTGCTACCGTAACGACTGTCAAACATCCACGAATGACAGCCAGGACCAGCGGCTTAACGTGCTTTCCGAGGCACGGAGGGGTTATGTAAAGATGGTCACCCATCCACGGATCAACCGCGGCAAGCTTAACCTGGATGATCGACCCGTGCGGCTGTTATTAGCCACGAGCCCCTACTCAAAAAATATCTAAAGCCATGTCTCCTGCGCGTCTATTTCACAAAAACCTTACACATATGCATTTGTTTTCCACAACAATTGTTTAAGCAAAAAAAAAAAAAAAAGCTAGCTGTCTCCTGCATATTCAAATATTTTTAGTTACACATTTGGTGTAGATGTCAGTAGATAACATTTTGTGCAGATGTCGTAATGAGTTCCGACGAGCAAGACGTGCGCGGTGCGCACGGCAGTCGAAAATGAAATAAGCTCTTCCCCTCTTCCTCCGCGCGGGGAATGTTTTCCATGCAGCTCGGAAAACAAAAACATCGTGTTTGCTTACACAAATGAGTTTGGCCACGCCTCTTTGTTTCGATGTCTTTGTGTAATGTTTCGAAAAAACACGCGCAGGAGACACTGCTTTATACCTACAAATTACCTACACAAAAGTTAATTCCCATTTACCTGTCACGAAAACTAACTAACAAACAAAATTGATTACTCCCGGTCATTAGGACTCAATCTAAAATTAAACCCATTAATCAAAGACTGTCACTCATTACAATATTTTAATAATAAACGAAGGAGAACAGAGAGGGAAAGAGGAAAAAGGCTAGAAATATAATGATAGCTACAGACCACAGGCTCATTTAATTTGTGTAGCCTGTCGATATTGCAGTCCCGCGCACCCCGCACTCCCTGGGATTAGAGCGGGCCTTATTTTATCTTTTTTTTTTCCACGAGACCATGTAATAAGCCGAATTAATCCGCGACAGGACGCAGTGTTGGGACACGACAATAGGTTGGCGGTAATACCCGGTAATCCCCGCTCTATTACGGTAAAGTTTTAGTAATTTATAGTGTTAATTAGAGCGTGCATATTTTTCGCTAATTTGAGTTTAGTGGAGTTAAAAATTTAAGTTAAAAGGTTTGTTTCTTTATGATAAGTTTTTGCGGAACTGTGTGTAAGATTTTTATGAGGTAGAGTGTGGAATAGAATTAAATGGAAATTGAAGTACCTACCTACATAATCACAAAGAAAAGATACATTGAAAGTGTTTTACGACACCCTTCATTATGAACAAGCTACGCTCCGCGGTTTCACCCGTATAAGTCTCGGTCCCGTGGGAATATTGGAATAAAATGGATCCTCTGTCCTAATCCAGGTCATTGTCTACCCATGTACAAAATTTCATCCAAATCCGTTCAGCCATTTTAGCGTGAAAGCGTAACAAACAAACAAATTCACTTTAGCATTTATACTATGAGGATCTTGCAGATAGAGAAATTCAAAACAAATTAATTGTCTACCAAAACATACAGATAAACATATAGATTTAAGAAGCAACTTCCCAACATTATTCTGCTGACTTCCCAATCTTAAAGCAATAAATATACCAAATCCAGGTGTAGCAGGTGACCGCTACGCAAACTTCTTGCAGCTAATCCTTACTAAAACACCTCGCGATGATAAATGATAGCGAGCTTTAACAGCCTTCGTTTTAGGTTTCAAGTTTTATTTATTAATTAAGAAAAAGCGCCACTTAACCCAGTGGGAGGCGCCCGCGCCGGCAATATTTTACTTGGATCAACTTATTTTACTTGGATCAACTTATTTTTATGATATCGGCCGAGTTTCGTGGGATTAGAACTGGTTAAGATTTTTCCAGTTATTTATGTTGTAGAAATATATAATTTTTAGGGTTCCGTACACGAAGGGTGCCAAACGGAATCCTATTACTAAGCCTCCACTGTCCGTCCGTCTTTGAATGTGTATTTCTGTTGCCGCTATAACCACAAATAATTAATATCAATCTGCCTAGCCTTTTCCCAACTATGTTGGGGTCGGCTTCCAGTCTAACCGGATGCAGTTGAATACCTGTATTTTACATGGAGCGACTGCCTATCTGACCTCCACAACCCAGTAATTGGGTAATATGATACCCCTTGGTAAGACTGGTTGTCAGACTTTCGGGCTTCTGACGACCCGTAACGACTGTCAAAGATCCACGAATGACAGCCGGGACCAACGGCTTAACGTGCTTTCCGAGACACGGAGGAGTCTCGGTATGTAAAGATGGTCATCCATCCACTGACCAACCCCGGCAAGCGTAGCTTAACCTGGTGGATCGACCCGTGCGGCTGTTATTACTTAGCCACGAGCTCCTCTATCACAAATAATTAAACTTGAATAAAATTATAAATTAAAGGGGTTCCTCATATAATAAAGATGTTTTTATAACAGAAGTTTAAAAAAAAAAAATGTATTGTTAAATATTGTACAGTGGTACGGAAGCTTTCGTGTGCGAGTCCGACTCGCACTTGGACGGTTTTTACGTATTCATAAGGAGGACACACCACAGTATTTTTTCTTGTATTTAATTTGAGGATCTTTCTCAAAAAGGTAAGTAACTACAACTCGTACGAGACAAGTAAATAAACAACGAGGTGTATCGTTGTATCCTTGCATGGATCTATGTAATGGACTAATGGATAACCTCTTAAGTAGTCATTGTACTCAAAATTATGAACAACTTTTACTATGGAACCAAACCTGAAATCGCAAAAAAAAACAGCTGTTCCCTACATTTATGTTCGCCATCGCAATCAGTTAAGATAATGTTACAATTTTTCACTTAGCTCTTCTACCCTCCTACCCTGCCCTCTATGCCCCAAAAAATGCAACCATATCGACCTCAGTGCTGCCACTGCCGATGCCGTGGAAGTGGCGAAGCTTTGGGCCAATCAATCTGCCTAACCTTTTCCCAACTATGTTAGGGTCAGTTTCCAGCCTAACCAGATGCAGCTGACTACCAGTATTTTACATGGAGCGACAACCACATTTATATGTATAGAAGACATCCTATATCAGTTAAGGTTGTACTATTAGTAGGTCTCATTTTCAACAATTGTTTTTTTGAATTTTAAAATTACGATATCCTTAAGTCTTATCACCTATTGCCTCGTTGTGACAAAAACAAAAGCCACAAATCCATAGAGCCTATCAAAGGCTTGGTAAAAACAACGTCTCGTTATTTATCTTGCCTATATATCACGTGATTGGGCCAAGCAAACAACACAATCAGTCCCGCGGAGGTTCGTATAAATCATTCGCATATCAAATATCGAATCGAATCACACGCCGCGCCTCTGTTTATGTGGTCACTGCTGGGGTGGCGTGTCACTACTTGCGGCCTTTAGGTTATACAGGACAAGACAGATGGTGAAGAGCTGATAGTATAACGTTAAGGCGAAATGGTACCTATATTGTATATATATAGAATTTAAAAAATATTTCTTTTTATAATTTTATATGCTCTGTTACATAGATAAACCCATAATCTCCTTATATCTTTAATGGTG
Source organism: Cosmia pyralina (assembly GCA_946251885.1). NCBI lineage: Eukaryota > Metazoa > Arthropoda > Insecta > Lepidoptera > Noctuidae > Cosmia > Cosmia pyralina. Next base: position 25,708,168 of record OX276346.1, read on the forward strand.
AAGGTATAGATGACATTTTATTGAAATTGCTTTAATTACAATCGAATAAAACAGTTTTTTCTCATTAAAGATGCAAATTTTGAGGAAAATTTGCGATTTTTTTGTATCGAGCCAAATTGTGTCAATCGTGTTTTGGCTGTCATAATTTTCTAAAGAAAACCTTAAATTTTTATAGACGTGAAAAAGAATACGACAAATTAGCTAGTTATTATTAGTTTTAGCGGACAAAAATTGATTTTGCGTGCAGCCGAAATGCGGCAAAACATCTTCTTTGGGACCCATTTCGCCTTAAGTTTCATTGTTAATGGTAGGTTCCAATATTATATTTCGTCGCATGTCTTTAATGAAATAATAGTAACCCGCAGTGTAGAATGGATAATATTAAAAGTTAAACGGAGTAGGTACCTAAGTGTGACCACATACAATCGTTCGACGAGAGCCCGAGCTGCATACGAAGTATAAGACTGTGGTATAACTGCAAAAAGTTATACCTCCGTTATCCTGAAGAACTGGATATATCTGTAGTACTTAAGTGTGAATCTATCTACGAAACTTTTGCGTTGGAGGATGGAACATTGGGTTTGAAGAAAAACAGCAAAACCTACTTATTTATTTATTTTAAATAGAACGGCCGAAACCAATTACACTATTTAAATACTTACACTACATAATATATAGTTTGTTTAACACAGTCATGCATTCTTCTCACAAAAATTCAAGCACTCTGACAGAATCATCTTCCATTCAGTCACAAACACATCAAGATCTGTGTTTGAGTTCAGGAGAGCGTTAACAGCGGCTAATGTCCGAGGAATAGGTGACTTGGAGCGTGCAACAGTACGACAAGTTGGAACAGCAGTAAGCGGTGTTTTCTGCTACGACAATAATTGTTTGGGACAAATAGATTGCAGATTACATTATGGAGATCAGGAACATCAATAATCCCCCTAAGAATTTTAAATATTACAGTCATCTGATCGCGTGACCGTCTTACTTCAAGAGAATTGAAACTTAAGCAACCCAACAGGAATTTAGTGGGATACAAGAGAGGATAATACCCGTACAAGTGCTTGTAAAGGTATCTAAGGAATGCTTTTTGAACTTTTTCTAAAGCTAACGCATACTGCTTCTCAAAAGGATTCTTATGAACAATGGGGTTTTTTCTTGAATAATAAAAGCCAATTTTTGGTCAACTCTACACATGACCAAAGGGCTGGCCTATTTTTTGGCCAAAGAATTAGCATTGCAATACAACGTGGCAATGCTTCCAGCCTTTTGGGCACTTTTCCTGTCGACAGCGATGCGGACGAATTTTTTGATGCCCTATGATTATTTCCCCTCCTTTTTTATATACTTCTACATATTTTTTTGTTTTTATGATTGTTAGATTTTAAATTATGTAAATATTCATTGAATAATTTCCCCCATTCTTTGTTAATTTGTAAATTAATAATTTACAAAAATCATTATCTGCTTAGCCTTTTCCCAACTATGTTTGGGGTCGGCTTCCAGTTTTACCCGGATGCAGCTGAATATCAGTATTTAAGGTAATACCAAAATAAATGGGGAGATTTTTCTTAACCATATATTTCACTATTGCAGTATGTATGGATTCAATTATTGAATATTATGTTTTTTAACTATTTGATTAATACTCTGACTGAAGAAAAACGCTATTGGGTTAATTATCCTCGATAGAATTTAATTCCGAAAAGACCTCTACTGTTTTATGTTTTTTTCTGTAATTCTATAATCCTATGTAATTTCATTGCAAAATTGCATTTAAAATGTGTGTGTGTGTGGTAATTGAAAACTGACGAAAACTGACTGAAAATAATTTTGATAGGTAGCTTAATTTATTTTTAAACAATTTTTATTTGATTTGGCGTTTTTATTTTGGTTTCAGAGCATTGTTGCGTTCTCTTTGAAGTAATTGACTCTGCCACTTTCTTGTTTTCACCCTTTTTACATATCACCTTAACATGGAGCGACTGCCTATCGGACCTCCCTCGGTAAGGCTGGTTGTCAGACTTTCAGGCTTCTGACGACCCGTAACGACTGTCAACGATCCACGAATGGCAGCCGGGACCAACGGCTTAACGTGTTTTCCGAGGCACGGAGGAGTCTCGGTATGTAAAGATGGTCACCCATCCACGGACCGACCGCGGCAAGCGTGCTTAACCTAATCGATCGACCCGCGCGGCTATTTACGGGTGGGGTAAAAGTAATCACCCTATTGGAAGACACTATAACTTTTGCAAACGGCGCCAAACGTCAATTATGTTTTGACATTTGTGAAGTAAACAGATGCAGAATACACGTCAACAAGACACGGAAGTCATGGAACGCTATACTCCTCACGAAATATTTCCGCGACGTCCCGTCGTCTAATCTCTCGCTTTGGCGATTTGCACTGGTCGGCCAGATCACCTGATTTGACCGCTCCAGACTTTTTTTATGGGATTATTTGAAGTCCCGGGTTTATGTAAACAAGCCTCAAATTCTTGAAGACCTTAAAGAGAATATCCGACAGGAATGCGAGAACCTATCGCTGGAAGTTCTGACACAATTCTGAAGGCGGCCACTTCACCGATGTTATTTTCTCGACTTGATGGAAAAAATCTAATTCATTAAATAAATATAATCCACAAGTAGCCCCAAAATTAAAAAAAAAAAAAATTACAGCATAACTACATCGGGTACCGGGTATCGGGTTTCGGGTAGTTTTACCCCACCTTGTACTACGTAGCCGACGTTCGCACGGACGTAAAAATATCGTGCGGGATTTTATCGCGCACTAGATTTAGAGTGCAATTATCGGCGCTAAGCAGAGAGTTCAAAATCCAGTGCGCGAAAAAAAATCGCCGCGATATTTTTACGTCCGTGCGAACGTCGGCTTAGCCACAAGCCCCAACCAAACAAAATATGAGATACTAATACAAAAACAACAATACAAAAATCTATCATTCATCAATTGAGGCACACGCATCATTCGTTTACGGTCACCACACGTCACGACTCCAGCACGTCTTTCAGACGTACACACAAATTACATTACCAATAATATTGTTGATGCGTACTCGCACAGAAAAAACCGGTAATATTAGAGTGGGTGAACCGTCGCGAACCGTGATAGTCACGGCGGAATAGTGATGTGATCGGTGTGTGTCTATGTTGAATCGAGAATCGGGATGGAAAAAGCTGACGTAATACAAACGAAGTTTTTTTTATTTATACAAACGGACATGACTTTTCCTACCTTTATGATAAAGTACCTAGGCGACCGAGATCTGCTCGGATGAAAATAGAGAAAACGAATTTTTCAGATATGAGATCTAGCTAGATCGATTTTTCGCCCCTGTAAATCACTATATTGCAACTTACATCGAAACCGTTAGAGCCGTTTTCGAGAACATGATAACAAATAAGTATACATTATATTTATATACAAATATTGCTCATTTAAGAGATATACAAGTAGTGGCAAGGCCTATCTTCAGACCGTTCCCTTCAAGTAGGTGCCATAACAATCCATCTTCCTCTTACATCCTGCAATCTCCTGGATAAAAATAATTCGGGAGCGCAGATGTGCCGGACATGTTGTTAAATATAAGACGAATAGCCACGTACTGTTACAAGAACTTGACACTTTATTATTTATAAATAAACTGGATGAAATATTTCGTCCCACTTTCTTCTACAGTACTGATCATACGCCTACGCAGATGAATAAGACAAGAATATCCAGAGGGACAAACTCTATATTTATGTCCCCTTAGTCATTAGTCCCCTGGGATCATGACTGTAACTAATATAGTAACTAATATCACACAAAAACAATACAAAACGTTATATCGTTGTAATCGATCCCACAAATATCGAAACTACACGGCACAATCGATAACCAAACACCAAATACGTTAAGAAAGAAAGATAAAACCGGTCGAGAACCGAGCGTTCCGATCCGACATCGTTTTATTTTTCCTGTAATCTTTACATAAACTTCTACCACATACAATAATTTTAGATTGTTCTCTATTTGGGGGGGGGGGGGGGGGGACGGTATTTTTTTTACATTTTTCATCAATATTCGAAAACAATGCGGCCTGAAAACAAGGAAAAAAATGTTCGAGAATGTGCAAACGGCGTTCCTTCATATGATACTGCACGTGCCCTAGTAGCCCCACTTCGAATTATTTTTAAGACAACCTTTCAGTCCCTGTTGCAAAAAAATAAAAATTATTTCTTATTTGCAAAATAGTTGGGCAAACGTCATCTAAAACTGTTCTAAATGTCAAGCTGATAGCATTATTTTGGTACGTAACCCTAAAAAAGGAGACATTATCTCCAGTAAGCCAGCAATCTGAACAGATATATAATCTTGGAACCGTATGATGAATGTGGCCGGGACTGGTCGCGAATGTCCCGACTCCACTCGGACAGCTATCGATGACCATCACTCCCGACTCTCCCCCTCCCTAGGGTATCGACAATGATGTCCCTCAGTTTGTTCTGCTTGCACACTGACCCCTATTTGACTCGCGTTTGGTATGTTAGTGGGTCATATAACGGGAATACGTTGTCAAAATAAGGATGCGTTATAATTTGTGTTACTGAATGAAACAATAAAGAGAAGCTTTTCAATGTAAAACTTTATATTTATTTATAATTAGCTTCTGCTCGCGGCTTCGTTCGCGTGGAAGTCGTAAGATACACAATGTACTAAAATAACAGCCACATTTTCATAAGTCTCTCGGCCCCTGACCCACCGCGTCGCATCGCATCGCCCGCCCGCGGTGCCACTTCGTTGTCGCTTAGCGTTCATTCTGACTTTTTTCTTATTGCTGGTCTCCTTCTTCAAGATATTGGGCTATCAAATACTTAGGTACAAAAATATTTTTTCTAATCCGACTTAGTTCCAGAGATTAGTGCGAAAAAAGAAAGACAAAGAAACAAACTCTTCGGCTTTATTAATATCTTTGTTTCAATTATATGCAAATATCGTTTAAATTTGTAAATATTTTTATAAAAACATAAAATGAAAAAAGAATAGTAGCCCACCGGTATCGGGAACAGGGTCCAAGCTACCGGTGGTCAGGGCTCTAGAGAGAGGAACCTCCTCACTATGCGTACCGTGTCCAGGAGTACTGCTTTCTGAATCAAGCCCTTGACCCAGCCGCGCAATGAGAGCCTCCTGAGGTGTTGGTCGAGGCTCTCCGCGATTATCGGCACAATTATAGCAGAGTCCACATCCCACATGTCGACAACCTCGTGTGCTAAGTCACTGCTTTATTATACAACCTTATTTTTAGTATATGCGAAACCTGAATATAGTTTGTTCAGAATAAATAACTGAATCGATTCCAATAATTTTTATACCGTGTTATATTTTGCCCCAAAAATCTTTAAAAAAGGTTACAATATGGACTCCGCGCGACGAACACAAGTCATTGTAGGTCGTAGTGGCACTGGGTACGGGCGCACAGCGGGTGCCGCGTGGTGATCATGTTTTTGTACGAACAACCAGGTAACATAACAAGCTTATAACTTTGTGATTTTTCATGATACAGTTTTGAAATTTTGTACATAGATTCTTTACATAAAAATACTAGACACGTGTTTCGGGTTTCGCATATACTAAAACTGATGTTGTGTATGTATAGACGATTCCGTAAGATAACCTATCCGTTAAAATATCACAATACCTATTTAAAATCTCCCACTGATTACTTACGTTTAGGTGAGTTAAAAGTACAGCTCGATAGCCACAAACACAAAACACTAGACATCATTCTCTTAAAATTCATACCTATCACCATGCCATCGCCACTGGCTACATTTTAGCAGCCGTATCTTTTGTCTGTGCCCGCAAATTGGATTCATTCGTCCAATCAATACGGAGCGCCCACACTTTTCTAAGAACATTTTACCTGACGACGGAACCCGTCCAAGAAAATCGAGTTCTCTCTTCATTAGCCTCCGCAACTTGCTAGACGGGATTTAAAAAACTTTTTCATAAGGCGTTTAGGCCCAAGTCAAGTTTTCCATCAACAAAATTAAGGTACGCTCTTAATATCAAAACTTTGTCTTAATGGATTTGGAATTTTATATTTATTAGGCTTGCGTTCGCTGAGTGCACATTAAGTTATCAATTTGTGCTAAACGAAAGACTTTCGGGTTTGTTTCATTGTAAATCGGGATGTAATTAATGACTTTGGTTTGCAGTTTGTGCTACTCAGTGTTGTTTATGGTTTATGTACGTTCTTTAGTATGTTATTTGTGTTATATGAGGTAAGTTATTATGTTTTCATGCACGAGAACATCTGACGTCAATAACTAAAAACGAAACATTTTATGCAAATTTAATTTCTTGTAATTGTTAACAAATTCATTTCAGTTAATTGTATTTTTTTTATATTATAATAATTAATAGTTACAATTAATTAAATAACTAATCAAATGTTATTAGAATACATATTTGTACGCTGTCATGACTGTGATCCTTTCTGCAATGTACTTAACAACTTGCATGTTTTGTGTGTGCATATGTTTCGGACAAATAAATAATCTCTCTCTCTCTCTCTCTCTCTAAAAACTAATGATTAAGTGGGTACTTTTAAAATTAACGCAACCGCAATTTGGTTGTGCGTGTATGACTGATGTATGAACGTAAACGAAGCAAAAGGAGTATGTAAGGATCGTAGCAGGTGGCGTTCTGTATTTTCTGCCTACCCCCATGCGATGAAGGCGTGAGTTTATGTATGTATGTGTACTTTTAAAATTATATATTAAGACCTAACCATATTTTTACCTGCAGACGTCTCGTAATACTTTCATTTGGTTTGTAAAATATTTTTGAAAAGGAAAGAATTGAAATAAATTATTGCTCATTTCAAGCAGAAAACATTTACATCTCAACAATGACAAATTGAATGATTAGGAGCGGCCGCGACGACTGTCGCCCACTGATTACCGCTGACTTTTATTGAGCACACCCAGTCCGTAGCGATCCACCGACCGATTCATTTTAACACCAAATTGAACACACGCCACTTCCAATTGGAAACAATGTCTCAGTTTAAATACCACTCATTTAACACTGAAATTATCTGGAGGGCGACAAACGACCCGGTGGCCATTAATTCAGTGGAGCAGCTCACTGCACTTTACTAAAAAAACTCAAAAGAATCAAACAGCATTAACCGCTTAAGTTTCGCCGGCGAGGGCGTCGCATCGCAAAACTCACTTTTAGCTCATTAATTTTCATCTTTTCGCGTACAACCTAACATAATTCACCCTTGAACGCTCCCATACTACGTGATAAGGGTACTTTTATACTGGCCAACAGAGGAGCGCTCCGTTTTTATTAAATCTCGCGTCAAGTCGCTCGAGTGTCGACTACTGATAGCGACGCGCTGTTTATTTATAAAACAACGCTTTTTCCGCTCAAAGTGTTCCAGTTTTTTTTTCATCCGTGTCGGTAGATCTCGTAATACGTATTGTTTTCTCCTTTTCAAATGTAGGGACGCGTTAAAAATGTCTCTGTTGTTACAAAGGGTAGGGCACGTAGCGCTGACTGGCGCGCGCGTGCGCCCGCAGCGCGCAGAAAGCGGCGTCGCATTAAGAGCGGACGCAGAAAATGACTGGACATCATAAATCCTCGATTCTTTCATTCACAAGTGATTTATATACGCCCTTTAATTGTACGTATTAACGTTTCGTTTTTGTTTTTAAACATTTAAACAGTCTGTGACGGAGCGGAATTATGTGGCGTTATGTCGCGGATGCTATTTAGAGAGGTAGCCATGCGTGTGAACCTACACATAAATACGAATGTATTACCCTCCCTACTAGTACACGATCTCTCTGGATGAAATACTCGCTTCCAATAGCTCATGTATCATACGAGTACGTATGGAAAAATATGCCGACAAGCAGACGCCCGAATACATTCCAGTTGTTTTTACGGTAATAATAATGTATCAATCAATCAATCGGGAGACTCGCTGATATTCCCCTCCTCTCCCCCCGTATGTACCTGTTCCCTCGTATTCTTATTACGGTCAGTGAGTTCGCTACAAGTTTTTTAATCATACTTTTCGTGCGGTCTCGCGAACTTGTGTTGAGACGTGGAGCCGAGATTTTCACAAGCAACGGTACGAACAGTAGAGATGATATTCTCATTTATGTTACACGAACTCCTAATAAATAAAATTAATCTCGTTGTTTTTATAGTTTGACAAAGTATTTTACAGCGTCTTTTGTTGTTGTTTGTAGTTTTAGTAAGTTTGTGTTTTGAACTGAAATATTTTCCTTATTATAACTGTGAAAACTGTACTTTTACTCTTGTATACTGTTACAATATTACAAGTATATATATAAGAATACTACAATAGTCAACAACTAAGAAAAATCCCGCAACAACAGAGCTTCTAAAAGCCAACGTGAAAATACAGAGCTAGCTAATTTCAATATTTAAATTCTCCAAAAGTTAAAAAAGCAGTGCTTATAAAAGCATTGATTGCAATGTTAGGTAGATTATCGGGACACTACCGTTACCTCTCGATGATTGGGTCCAAATATCACGGGCTGAGATTTCGAGCCAAAGTGCTCTTTATTCGGAGCACCGCAAGCTTTCTCTTGTTATTCTATGCAAATTACAGGCCCCAGCCGAATGTAGACTAAACGGGCATTTCGGAGATTCGAGTTTTTATGCAAACAGACCTAAGTTATTCAAGTGCGCGCCTTTGCATGAAACTTGCATACAGAACTGGTTGAATGCGCTAACGTTTATGCGCTTACCAGCGGCTTGTTTCTGTATTTTCTAGAAATTCTCTACAATGCTGAGGCTGTATTTCTAACTAAGTGTCGCGGTTTACCTTAATTTATTTATCAATTTAGTTAAACGGATTTACAGATTTACATCTGCACTAGGATTGTATAAAAACTGAAATATTTTTAACGGAGATCAACACATCTACCAGCCGCAGACGGGTTGTTGTTTTAGAAGATATTAAAAAGAATCTTCACAATCCGAGGGCCGCTTGTTATAGCTAAATGAAAAGTAAATATTTTTAAATCTCTCGAAAGTTTTTTAAAAGTAAAAATAACTGAATAATTTTCTGCATACATTTGAAAATGAATTTAGAATTAATCTCTGAGTTTTCATTGTATCACAGTGATGTTTTATCTCATCTTCTGAGTATACAAAGTATTAGAAATGAAAGTTATTTCAATAAAAGTCTCTCAGGGAATTGAAAAGATTCTTAACTTCCTAATCTGCCGAGTCTAGACCATTATAAACAAGGAGATACAGATCTGGATCACCGTCAAGTATAAGATACGGTCGGCGGAACAACTAAGGAATTAGAGACGTACGTACGTACATACACGCACACACACTATAAGTACGCGAGTTACAGTATATTTTTGTAGTCGTCTTAACGTGTCAGTTGGCGCGTTGCCAGCGCGATATGCCGTATCTTACCTAGTACCTTGATTAAATCAGATAGGTCCCGGAGTGGGAACAAACAAACGGTAAGGATATAAAACTGCTTGATGATTCGCAAATACACTGTGTTTTATTGGGTTGCGAAATAAATCTGAGTTGACGGATAACGACGTCTAGTTCATTAGAGGCAGTGCGTAGTATATTTTGTGACACATTTTTGTCTAAGGAATATCTTAGATCCCCCATATTTATACCCTAATTATGTCATGGCTGAGTCTTTGCTGAGAATCACACCTTTAGCTAGACGGTCATAAAATTTAAGAATTCCTGAAGGACTTCTACTCGTTTGCGTCTGCTGTCTAACCACAGAAGAAATAAAGGACTATAGGCACAGATGCTTCACGTTTAATGGATATAATCGCTCAATGACCTCTTATAACACCCACGAACGTTCTATTCTTAGCTGCAAGAATGACAGGTCCAATTTTGGAAGCTAAGTAGTGACCCTCCCATGATCGTGGGTTTGTTTTAGAACTGCCTCTGTCCCGGAATAGATGTCTCCTTAATCGTGAAGAAACTTTTAGTATTTGATACATTCGTTTCGTTACGTAGCAACAAATTTACTACACTCTTGGTACGTTTATAATGTTTGGGACTTGTGTGAGTATAATTCGGCTGTTCTCGTACAATTCCGAAGTTAGGTACTTGTTTGATCGGAAATAAAAGTACAACAATTGACATTATACCAGTCTATTCTTCATTTACAAGTAGCTTCACTACGAAGTTCGTTCCCACCTGCCGATTCGAACGACCACAAAATTAATTTATTACATTAGTTACACAAAATAATTCGCATTTTAATGCGGGTGAACGTCTATGCCATAGATTGGCGCACTAACGACTGAATAATTGCACAATGATCCCTATTACAAATGCAAAAATGAGGATCCCTGATGCATACATAATTCTCTCTTGTGGCGTGGTCCGAGTTATGGGAATACTTTTACATATGACTTTTTCCTTTACCCTTTTTTTTCATTTTAATGTTGCAGGCTTTGTGATATTACCGTGACATATTTCTGGTATGTTTAGGGCTAATTATTATGATTCAATATTACTAGATATTACGTCAATGAGATAGACAATAGCGTCGTTCTACCAAATTGTCTGCCAAACGCGGCAGTTATATCAATAGCTATTTTGATCCTTCATTGAAAGAATTATGTTCAATAACTAACGTTTACGTAGTGATAATAATATGACATTATTATTACAATCTTAAAGATAAAACCTTTTGTGGAGTCCTATCGCTGAGGTGCGATGTGTGCCGGGAACTCTTATGTGTAATGTGGAAGAAAACATCGACATGTGTATGCACCAAGCAGATTTATTGAACTGAATTAATTACAGTAACGTGCATGTAACAATGTATAAACATAAGTACATGTGATCGCGGGCCTCAGCATAAAATTGTCGAGCGTGCTCTTACACCTTTTATGAAATAGTAACGCATTTCGACGCATAGACAAAGAAATGAGATGGTCCATCTAAGGCTTTATACATTTAGGTTATACAATCAAATGATTTCCATGAAAAAATCTAGATTAAACAAATAGACTCGTTTAATTTCCGCGCGGTTATTTACAAGTAACTTGCGCCCCGGCCAGCGACGGCGCGGCGGCGCTCCAGCAAACATCCCGGCGGTAATGACTGGACAAACAGACATCTGCATACGGCCTCCGCCTGAGAAATGCCCTTCAACCCTCCGCAGCCAGCAGCCATACACTTCCACTGAATTTATTAACAGAGCGCGCTCTTGTTAGAGTACCATTAGTATTTTTACGAATTTTAGCCAAAGGTTTTTTGTATTTTTCAGATTTTTAGGCAAACGTTTTACGAAAGTGCTGTTAGCAAGTTTCGGGAACCTTTATGGAAGTGGCGTGGAGTAGTTTGGGGATTTTATTGAAAGAGCTCTTGTCCTACATTTTTGTGTTCGACGTGCTTTTGTGTCAGTGAATTTTTTGTGGCGATTTTGACAAAGGTTGGTACAATGATAAGATATTTAGTTCTTTGGGATATTATTCAACACTGTACGCTTTTATGTTTGTTTCATTCTATCAGTGATAATGCCTTGTTAAGCCTTTGAATGAGTCATCAAAAGTTTGTATAACGTAATGGACTTTTTTCTGTCAATGCAATCTTGTAACTTTATCTAAAATACGTCCCGTTTCTGAGAACATGTTCAATTTTACATTGCACATTTTTCGTTCCAGTATTACCATACTGAAACAAAATTGTCTATTCCCTTTATTTTGCAGCACGTGATGATATTCCACGTTGTGGAAGCGTGCCGTCGTGCCGGATCGTGCCGGAGAGCCGGAACTCTAATCAAGGCCTCGTCACGGCGGACAGGCCGTGCCGGTCCGGTGTCTGCGGCCGGACAGGCAGCTAACCTGAAATGACTGGCGAAATTTGTTTCTTTGGCCGAGTGTGTGATTTAGGGTAGGGGCAGTATGTTTGATGATTGGTTTAGGGTGTATGAGAAGCGTATGACGAATGCTGGACGTCATACTCGATGTGTCAGGTTTTGCATGACTAGTTCATGCGCTTCACGGCATTTCATTGCATTATAAAGAAAACTACACACGAATTTATAACACTTTTTATGGCAAGATATTTTTCTTGTCTGCTTATAACATATTCTCTCGAAGAGTGGAGGCCTGTGTCCCAGCAGTGGGAACATTATAGGCTAATTATTATTATATCATACTTTACAAATTGCCGAATTGTCAGCTGAGAGAAGTGCTTAAAATTCTCTTAATCGTAACTAAGGGCCAGGTTTTACAACGTTTACGGCACATACAACGACTCACGTATCACAAGAAGTTCATGAACACATGACAACACACGACACGTGTACAACAAGAATGAACGATACCAATCTCCACTTCACCAAAAACTGCTATCTCAAAATCTACACATTCAAATAAGCTCATAGCGCGAACTTCTCGCTCGCTCAATAAACTATGCATTTATGTATTCGCTTAATTACCAGCACAGCGTGTTCTGGGGTAGGCAGAGAGGTCGGCACGTAATGGTATGCGTGAGCCTCCGGATAATTAGCCTTTGTTACTCTATGTTAATAAAGTTATACTGTATTTCCATATCGATCTGCGAGTAGTAAGAAAAACATTGAATCAGCTTTTGTTCTCATAGAGAGGGCGTGGGCGACGGGTTAGTGATCTTTTAGTAATGTAATGAGGGTGTGTTGGTAGCCAAGACTTAGTATTGTAGTGAGGGTGTGTTGGTAGCCAAGACTTAGTATTGTAGTGAGGGTGTGTTGATAGCCAAGACTTAGTATTGTAGTGAGGGTGTGTTGATAGCCAAGACTTAGTATTGTAGTGAGGGTGTGTTGATAGCCAAGACTTAGTATTGTAGTGAGGGTGTGTTGGTAGCCAAGACTTAGTATTGAAGTGAGGGTGTGTTGGTAGCCAAGACTTAGTATTGTAGTGAGGGTGTGTTGGTAGCCAAGACTTAGTATTGTAGTAAGGGTGTGTTGGTAGCCAAGACTTAGTATTGTAGTAAGGGTGTGTTGGTAGCCAAGACTTAGTATTGTAGTGAGGGTGTGTTGGTAGCCAAGACTTAGTATTGTAGTGAGGGTGTGTTGGTAGCCAAGACTTAGTATTGTAGTGAGGGTGTGTTGATAGCCAAGACTTAGTATTGTAGTGAGGGTGTGTTGATAGCCAAGACTTAGTATTGTAGTGAGGGTGTGTTGATAGCCAAGACTTAGTATTGTAGTGAGGGTGTGTTGGTAGCCAAGACTTAGTATTGAAGTGAGGGTGTGTTGGTAGCCAAGACTTAGTATTGTAGTGAGGGTGTGTTGGTAGCCAAGACTTAGTATTGTAGTAAGGGTGTGTTGGTAGCCAAGACTTAGTATTGTAGTAAGGGTGTGTTGGTAGCCAAAACTTAGTATTGTAGTAAGGGTGTGTTGGTAGCCAAGACTTAGTATTGTAGTGAGGGTGTGTTGGTAGCCAAGACTTAGTATTGTAGTAAGGGTGTGTTGGTAGCCAAGACTTAGTATTGTAGTGAGGGTGTGTTGGTAGCCAAGACTTAGTATTGTAGTGAGGGTGTGTTGATAGCCAAGACTTAGTATTGTAGTGAGGGTGTGTTGATAGCCAAGACTTAGTATTGTAGTGAGGGTGTGTTGATAGCCAAGACTTAGTATTGTAGTGAGGGTGTGTTGGTAGCCAAGACTTAGTATTGAAGTGAGGGTGTGTTGGTAGCCAAGACTTAGTATTGTAGTGAGGGTGTGTTGGTAGCCAAGACTTAGTATTGTAGTAAGGGTGTGTTGGTAGCCAAGACTTAGTATTGTAGTAAGGGTGTGTTGGTAGCCAAGACTTAGTATTGTAGTGAGGGTGTGTTGGTAGCCAAGACTTAGTATTGTAGTGAGGGTGTGTTGGTAGCCAAGACTTAGTATTGTAGTGAGGGTGTGTTGATAGCCAAGACTTAGTATTGTAGTGAGGGTGTGTTGATAGCCAAGACTTAGTATTGTAGTGAGGGTGTGTTGATAGCCAAGACTTAGTATTGTAGTGAGGGTGTGTTGGTAGCCAAGACTTAGTATTGAAGTGAGGGTGTGTTGGTAGCCAAGACTTAGTATTGTAGTGAGGGTGTGTTGGTAGCCAAGACTTAGTATTGTAGTAAGGGTGTGTTGGTAGCCAAGACTTAGTATTGTAGTAAGGGTGTGTTGGTAGCCAAAACATAGTATTGTAGTAAGGGTGTGTTGGTAGCCAAGACTTAGTATTGTAGTGAGGGTGTGTTGGTAGCCAAGACTTAGTATTGTAGTAAGGGTGTGTTGGTAGCCAAGACTTAGTATTGTAGTGAGGGTGTGTTGGTAGCCAAGACTTAGTATTGTAGTGAGGGTGTGTTGATAGCCAAGACTTAGTATTGTAGTGAGGGTGTGTTGATAGCCAAGACTTAGTATTGTAGTGAGGGTGTGTTGATAGCCAAGACTTAGTATTGTAGTGAGGGTGTGTTGGTAGCCAAGACTTAGTATTGAAGTGAGGGTGTGTTGGTAGCCAAGACTTAGTATTGTAGTGAGGGTGTGTTGGTAGCCAAGACTTAGTATTGTAGTAAGGGTGTGTTGGTAGCCAAGACTTAGTATTGTAGTAAGGGTGTGTTGGTAGCCAAAACTTAGTATTGTAGTAAGGGTGTGTTGGTAGCCAAGACTTAGTATTGTAGTGAGGGTGTGTTGGTAGCCAAGACTTAGTATTGTAGTAAGGGTGTGTTGGTAGCCAAGACTTAGTATTGTAGTGAGGGTGTGTTGGTAGCCAAGACTTAGTATTGTAGTGAGGGTGTGTTGATAGCCAAGACTTAGTATTGTAGTGAGGGTGTGTTGGTAGCCAAGACTTAGTATTGTAGTAAGGGTGTGTTGGTAGCCAAGACTTAGTATTGTAGTAAGGGTGTGTTGGTAGCCAAAACTTAGTATTGTAGTAAGGGTGTGTTGGTAGCCAAGACTTAGTATTGTAGTGAGGGTGTGTTGGTAGCCAAGACTTAGTATTGTAGTGAGGGTGTGTTGGTAGCCAAGACTTAGTATTGAAGTGAGGGTGTGTTGGTAGCCAAGACTTAGTATTGAAGTGAGGGTGTGTTGGTAGCCAAGACTTAGTATTGTAGTGAGGGTGTGTTGGTAGCCAAGACTTAGTATTGAAGTGAGGGTGTGTTGGTAGCCAAGACTTAGTATTGTAGTGAGGGTGTGTTGGTAGCCAAGACTTAGTATTGTAGTAAGGGTGTGTTGGTAGCCAAGACTTAGTATTGTAGTAAGGGTGTGTTGGTAGCCAAAACTTAGTATTGTAGTAAGGGTGTGTTGGTAGCCAAGACTTAGTATTGTAGTGAGGGTGTGTTGGTAGCCAAGACTTAGTATTGTAGTGAGGGTGTGTTGATAGCCAAGACTTAGTATTATATTGAGGGTGTGTTGGTAGCCAAGACTTAGTATTGTAGTAAGGGTGTGTTGATAGCCAAGAATTAGTATTGTAGTGAGGGTGTGTTGATAGCAAAGACGTAGTATTGTAGTGAGGGTGCGTTGGTATCCACGACTTATTCTTGTAATGTGGGTGTGTTGGTAGCCAAAGCTTAGAGTATATACAATGTATAGTTATATAGTAAGTACAGACAGCGTCAATAATATCGGGACGAACAGACAGTTCAAAATGATCTAAACAACTATGAAAATGAAATATTGACTCAAAGACACAAGGAATATTTCAGAACGAAGACAGTAGTACAACTGTCATTCTGACAAGAACTTTATCCAATTGAGATAAAGTTTAATTTTCTTAGTTGTTGAGATCATTTTGAACAGTGGTATAGTCCCGATATTTTTGACGCTGACTGTACCTAAGTAAGCACTTGCAGAAGTGAAGTGTCTTCATTTATTTTTCTTATGTAAATATTCACAGTGAAATTTTCACCAATAAGGTATTACACCTCAAAGAAAACGCTGACGAAAGTGAAGATAAAATAAAAACCAAATTGCCATCAAATTCAACGCTCAGAGTCGAGAGCGTCAATTTCATGTTATTATCACGTCTCATACTCGTACGTAACAAGTTGAAACACAAAAACCGGATCCGAGCGAACAGCTTACACGACAGTCAATCTGTTCCCGACAGCCCGCTTCCGAGCCATCGGGGACCCATTACGATGATTCCATAGTCTCGATAAAGCGTTCTCGAATATTCGAGAAAGTCGATCGAAAATATTCTATCATTACCTTAAGCTGCGTAGTAAATCGTCGATTTCATCGCTAACTTTGATAATATTGGAGCGTTCTCGTTTACAATATGGAGGGCGAAGCACGTACGTCCCGGTGATACGTACATACATATGTAAATGTTTTCAATAAGGGTTCTGCCGACGCGGAGGGCTTCGCGGCGTATACAGATGATAATTCAGACCATCATGGACTCGCTACCCACGCTTCACCATATTTTCATACTGAATTCTAGGTTACCTATAAATGAGGTGTGGATGTTTTGTAATGTGTTTTAGATGATGTTTGAGTTTCTACTGATAAAGTTAAATATTGTTGCTTTTGTATATTTATTTATTTAATTGGCCAACTTATACTAACAGTAAAATACTAAACATATAAATAATATATATATCTCCCTTTTTTCTTAGGTACAGTCAACAAAAGAGATATCTAGGCAGGGTATACTAACATATTTGTATGTGAATTGCTTCATGTTCAATTTTATATATATTACTTTCTTTTTGCAATACTCCTGCATTGTAACACACCAACACAAAATTGTATATTTTCACAAAATTGAAGATGAAGCAATTCACCTACAAATATGTTAGTATATCCTGCCTAGATATCTCTTTTGTTAACTGTACATACTGTATTTAATCTAATTATGTCATCGCAAGTAACAGAATGAAGTTGGGGAAATGATAAGGCAGAATGTATCAGGAACTTAAAAAAAGAAACATCTTGTCTGTATATTACCTACAATTAAAGCAAAAAAAATATCATAAAAGTTGTTAATCCAGTTTAAGGACTTTTTTTAGTGTCAAAGAGTGTACGTGTCAAAAAACCAAATGAGTCTATAAAATGGATGTGTGCATTTAAAAAAATCCGCAAAATACAATTCAGACCAAAAAAAATATCCCAGGAAAATAAAACGTAGCAACGAATCCGTAGAGCAGATAAATACGGCGGCACACGGGAGGTGCCTATGACAATAAAGTGTAGGCGTTATACCGAGCGCAATAATCTGCACCGGTCCTATCTGACTGTACTGTTACACGTAGAGGCAGCTTTTGGGATGCCTTGATCGAATTTGTGTGAAAATTGTAAAAAAAGAAAAAAAAACAGGGTAACTGCTGTAGTAACTGGCCACTCATTAAAAAAGAGGTAGAAACAAGCTAATGCAAGCAAGCTCATGAATGAAAAGGGCCAAAACAATATTTTTCGTCCTTTTCATTCATGAGCTTGCTTCTTCTCCTTGTTTCTACCTCTTTTTTTATGAGTGGCCAGTTACTAAAGCGTGGCCAATTACTACAGCAGTTACTCTATGACGAAAACTAGAAGATGTTACAAATACAAAAAAAAAAAAAAAAAAAATACTCAATTGTAAAAGTTCAATGTTGTAAATTACTCAATGATTTCAGATTTCAGCCCGAAAGTCTGACAACCAGTTTTACCAAGGGGTATCGTAATTACCTAGTAACTGGGTTGTGGAGGTCAGATAGGCAGTCACTCCATGTAAAATACTGGTATTCAGCTGCATCCAGTTAGACTGGAAGCCGACCCTAACATAGTTGGGAAAAGGCTACGCAGATGATGAACTTGTTTCTTTAAAATTATGGTTTATTTTGTTTTATTATTTTTGTTTATTAATTATGGCCTATAGACAAAAATAACTATAGTATTTTTTTTTATAAACCATTTACTTTTAAGATATCCTGAATCTTAAATTACATATTTGTTGGGCCTGTTGTTGGGCCTGTTTCACCACCTACGATTAAGTTCCTATTAACTTACTTGGCAGATAATTTCATATAAATTCTGTTCCATTTTTAAATTTATTCGGTGAGGTGGCTATTCGGACATCGTGAAATATTCCCGTAGTATCGACAAATATAATATTTCATACCTAACTACATCGGGCTGTTGACATTTCAATCTTAACATCAAAACACGTTCTTAATTTAATTTTTCTTTGTTCCTAGCCGTTCCCCTTAATCTGTCCCGCAGTGTGCAGCACAGGTGCGCGTTGCGACGTTTGTAACACGTTACAAATGTCACTTATCATTTTTATAACTAACATGTACGTGTTTTCTACGAAACTATAGTTGTTTTTAAAGCACGTACTACTACGTGAATTTTTCTGTAAGTTACGATTTTAAATAAAATGTTTTTATTTGGAATTTCATAAAGAACCTTTCAAATCAGCCATTTAAATCATTACATAGATTTTTTATGTAGCTATTCATATCAGGATGAAGTGGGAATGGGCCGGACACGTAGTACGAATGTATCCGGAGAAATGGGCAAAGATCGTCATTCACTGGACGCCTGAGGTAGGACATCGCCGTCGTGGCAGGCCACGGCGAAGGTGGTGTGGCGATCTGATAACATTTGCAGGGCCAACATGGCCAGAGATCGCACAAGACAGGTTTAGAAGGAAATTGTAGAGGCCTTTGCCCAGTAGTGGGACACAATCTAGGCTAACAAAAAAAAAAAAAAAAAACAATTGAGCCTATTTATTTCATTTAAGTATTGCAACTCAACTAGCTCTAACTTGAATTTAAATGTAATTATTAAAGAAAAAATTTTACCTATTTTTATTTGATCGGAGACATCAAGATTTATAAATATTCTTATATTATTTTATAATGTTAAATCCTTTTGTTAAGTATCTATTTTGATCACACATATATTAAGTGTAATAAAAATATAATTCATATAATATATTATACTAAACGAATGATGTTATTATGCATTATTAAACGTAGGCATCAAAATACTCTTTATGTAGAAGATTATTTTGATGCCTAAGCTTAATAACGCTGTCAACGGGTAACGTGCCCTAATTGCCCTAGTGAATAGCAAAACCGCTTATGCTGTAGTAATAATTTTCCAATTTAATTACATTGGACAGTTTAATCACTTAATAATTAAATTTCATATACAATTAGAGCTGGACGACTCAATAAAAATTCACCACTCATGCATAATGCTGTCGATATTAAAATTCTAATTAAAATAATTGAATAAATTATTAAACTACGTTAAAGAACTCAGAATTATAACTCCAAAGCAAAGTAATATTACTCAGCCGCGACAGATACCTTAAGTCTAATTACTGTGCTACGAAAGTGAAGTAAGTTCGTAGCGTTTCGTAGCATCGTAGCAGCCCGCGTAGACAGTGTAGCGAGCGTAGCATTTGTCTCTAATACATTTTGTGATGAGTTACGACTTAATTTTTAAGCTTGGAGCTTGCGGTAAGTTAGTAAAGTGAACGTAAATATTAGAATATTAGGATTTTATGTGTCACCTTTTCTTCAAAGAGTTTTAATAAGAGTGGTATGTGGAAAAGTCCCGTTAGTACAGAAACACAAATATACTAACTTAGAAATTTATTTCTCTGTTTGTAAAACAGAAACATTTAAATTGATTGAGTTGAGAGAAGGTGGTCCAATGGTATCGGCCGCGACTTACGAGTTCTAGGTTGCGGGTTCGCACCCAAGCAGGCCCTTTACTTTGTGTAAATAATTTCATCACTCTCTCAAAAGGTGAAATAAAACATCGTGAGGAAACCGGCATGTCTTGGTTCTAAAACTAAAAATTCGAAGACATGTGACATCTATCAACCCGCACTGGGCCCGCTTGGCTGATTACAGCTCCAGCAGTGGGAACATTATAGGTTGATTATGTAAATACAATTGAATGAATTTTAAGCTTCGTCCATCATGGGCCATTGTGTAACAGGTGCTTTCAAATTCTAGACACAGAATAGTATCAAATTCTGTAAATAAAATGGGCAACAATATGATTTAGGCTAGTAATTCCCTGCAATATTCTATATTAATAGCCCGCATTTCAACAAAGAGGGTATAATCTCGGCCATTGTAATCACAAAGCCATATAAATATTGGGTGCTTTAGTGGAAAGCCACAATTAACAGTATAAAAGAATCTCGTTAACATTGTAACATGTTTGAGTATATATGAAAGGAGGGTAGGAGGAGAAATAAAACTGAGTTTTGGATCTCTGATTCACGTTTTAATCATGACTCGAAACGCGATATGTGGCGGCCATTTTTGAGGCTTCGCCGAAAATATAGTATGTCCATGTAAAAACGTGCCTTTAATTAATTTTGTGAGCCATTCTGTTAGAATATCATAACATAATATAACATAACATGACGCCTTATTTCCCCAAAGGGTTGGGCAGAGGTGTACCATAAGTACTGAAGAAGAGTGGGAATATCCTTCTGGTGGTATGAGGACTAAAACAACTCGTATAACTTTCAACAATGGTGGACTGTATTACGATATTCTACATGGAATTCAAGAACAAACGGTAAATAGATTGACAATGGCGAGAGATTAACGTAAGTATGTACGTGGTCGCTCAGTAGCACGGACGATGACGCAGTAGCGAGCCGGCCGGTGCGCGCCCGCTGCTCGAGGGCCCCTTCGCGACCGCAGCCTCCGCCCGCAGTCGCCCGGCGCGGCGTGATATTCTCGACAAGTACACCCAAATTTCGCCAGTTATATTTAAGTCCCAAATAATATGGAACGAGCCTATTACCATCGTTAGGGCACAAATCCAGACTCCGAGCTGTTACTGAGAAATTCTAGAAAGAATAACCCAATAACATTTTGCCCGACCTGGGATTTGGACCCAGGACTTCATGCTCAGCAGTAGCTCTAGCGACCACTAGAACAACGAGGCAGTCAGTTAGAAACGCGATCTGTGGCGGCCATTTTTGAGGCTTCGTCGAAAACATAGTATGTCCATGTAAAAACGTGCCTTTAATTAATTTTGTGAGCCATTCGGTTAGAATATCATGTTTGTACAAACGAGGTGGTCGGGTATCTTTGTGTGTAATTAGGATTGTTTTTGTGTTATTTTATGAAAAGAATCAAGTGTTGTTATTGTCTGGCTTTCTGCCCTTTTGACCGTAATAGGAATTTGTAACGAATTGTTTAATTTTGCGTTTTCGAAGTTTGTTTTTACGCTTATTTTTAACCGACTTCAAAAAGGAGGAGGTTCTCAATTCGTCGGAACCTTTTTTTTTTTTTTTTTTTATGTATGTTCCCCGATTACTCGAAGATGGCTGGACCGATTTGGATTTTTTTTGTTTTGTTCAAGAGGGTATACATCAAAGTTAGTCCCATATAAAATTGATTAACTTTGCTTCGGTAGTTTTTGAGTTAGCTTCAATTATACGTATTTTTTCCCCACTTTTATATGGATGATGTTCTAGTTTGTTTTGCAGGTAGTGGTATTAGAATTTGTGTGGGGAAGGTTACCACAACTAAAAAGTGAAAAATAAAAACTTTTTTACAAAAAAATACAACCGACTTCCAAAAACAACACTACAAAGTGAAAAATAACTTTAATTTCGGAAGTCGGTGGCAAAAAACGAAAATACATTTATCTAGACACCGACTTCCGAAATTAAAGTTATTTTTCACTTTGTAGTGTTGTTTTTGGAAGTCAGTTGTATTTTTTTGTAAAAAAGTTTTTATTACATTTATACACTTCTGGACACATCTTTTGGCCCACCTTGTATTTTCAGTTTCGTTTGGTCCTAGCTAAAATTTTATATTAGGTCGAGCAAAAAGTTTTTATGCAGTTTTGAACCTGGCACATTCACAATTTCATTCAATAGTCTTTTTTTGAATTTCGAACACAGAATTTAAAGAAACAAAAGACAATTTGGAGCCTGTTTGTTGATATCAAACAATCGAATACTAAGAAAACTTGGTTTTATTGGTTTACTTGGATTTAATTCTTGAAAAAGTGATTGATATCTTTGGTTTTGCAACAAACATTACTTATTCTTAACATTAAGGTGAGGTTCTATCAATAATCTATGGATACTTCACCTGAATTCGCCGCCCAAGCTGTGGCACTTATTCAGGCCGGACACAGCCAAAGAAACGTGAGTGCTCAACTTAATTTAAGTCGATCTGCGGTCCGAAATGTTTATCGGAGGTACCTAGAGACTGGCGGCTTTGTTCGTCGCCAAGGAAGGCCACGATCTCGGGTCACAACTGAAAGGCAGGATCGATTCATCGTGACGACCAGCTTGAGAAATCGTCACCTTACCTCCATTGAGATACAAAACCAACTTCGCGACTTCCACGGAGTATCTGTGAGCGCTCGAACTGTTCGGAGAAGGTTAAAAGAACGCGATATGGTACCACACAAGCCAGCTAATGGCCCCAAACTAACGCGAGCCCACCGAACAGCGCGCCTTCATTTCGCACGCAGTCATTTAAATTGGACACAGCAAGATTGGAGCCGTGTACTCTTTTCTGATGAGTCTAAAATTGTGTTACATGGCAATGATGGAAGGAAGAAGGTCTACCGACGTAAGGGAGAGCGTTTCGCACAATGCTGCTTTGAAGAGAGGGTTGCTTATGGCGGTGGCTCAAGGACTGTCTGGGGCGGTATATCCGCGAGCGGCAAAACTCAACTTGAGGTTGTTACAGGACCACGGCTGACAACATTAAATGCTGAAAGGTACATTCGTGAGTGCTTAGAACCTCATGTGATACCATACGCGGACTATGTGGGCCCAAATTTCCTTTTTATGCATGATAATGCAAGAGCCCATGCGGCCGGCATCGTCAGGGAATATCTTCGGGATGTGAACATCACAGTTATGGACTGGCCAGCCAGAAGCCCAGACATGAACCCCATTGAGCACATGTGGGACGAGCTAAAAAGACGTGTTAGGGCTCGTCAGCCAGTTGCCCAGACGATGCAGGAGTTGAAAACTGCCATAGAAGAGGAATGGGAGATGATCCCTCAAAATTTCATAGAGCGGTTGATAAACTCTATGCCTAATCGTATGAGAGCTGTGGTAGATGCCCATGGAGGCAACACGCGTTATTAAATTAAACCTTTATTTGATAAAACATGTTTTTTATTCAAAAATCAATGAGTCAAATTGCCTTTAACAAGGCGCATATCCGACTTGTTAGGCGTAGCTCCATGTCGTATGGTATTCTGAATTCAAATTTAAAACAATACGATCGAAAAAGATGGTAAAATGTATCAGGTTTAAAACTGCATCAACAGTTTTTGTTCAATCTAGCAATCATATTTCGGTAGGGGCCATCGAAACCTAAACTCTAAGGTGGGCCAATAGATGTGTCCAGAAGTGTATCTCAGCTTATGTTAAAGCTAGACTGACAAAAACAGTTATTTATGAAAAAAAACTAGCGACCCGGCCCTGCTTCGCAC
The DNA here is from genome assembly GCA_946251885.1 of Cosmia pyralina. Lineage (NCBI taxonomy): Eukaryota > Metazoa > Arthropoda > Insecta > Lepidoptera > Noctuidae > Cosmia > Cosmia pyralina. The sequence goes on from OX276346.1 coordinate 25,731,609, forward strand.
GGTTTTTACGACTTGACAAAACATGAAGGTTTCTGTATTATATCTAAGTTAAATATGAATATATTACACATATAATCCTTCCGGAATACATTATCTAAATGAAAGTGAAGACCGCATCAAAATCCGTTGCGTAGTTTAGAAGAACAACGCGGCCACACAGACAGACACGAAAAGCAACTTTATTTTGTAATACTTAATAGAATACCAGAGTTATGTCACCTATTCCCAGTTACGCTATAGTTCAAAAATAAGCGTCTAACAATATATTGTGTGACTTAGCGTCTGTGCTAAATTAATGTATTTTCTTTCTTTTTAGAACAAGTGACATTAATCATCATACAATTAATACAGTAGTAACCTATAAGCAACTGTATAATATATGCCGAGTCAAACTCCACTCAAGGCTTAATATCGTACATTTAGGCATTAAACTGGAGATATGTCCATAAAACAATAATAAGGTAATGTTGACACGTTCACTCAGGTCGGCGGAGGTGCGACATAGATTAAGCACGACAAACACGCTGTGACAACAGACTCGTCACTTAATTGAATGACGCGTTACTGCAGAATTATTTCGTCACACAACGCGGTTAGACTGTCTATATTATGTTGTAATAGTGTTAGGTTGTGTAGGAGAGCTGTAATGGCAGAATGTGTTAAGTCAAAATAGTGTGGTTTTTAATTAAAGAAGTAAATAATTGGTAAATGAATTTTGAAAGTAAAATTATCTACTCTATCATTTCCTTAATTTAATAAGTAAAACTTTGCAATCACTAAACTTGTCATCAGTTTGTGCTAAATTCGCTTCGAGAAATGTTTTTAAAACTACTTCTACTGGCTACGTTTAAAGGGAGAGTTTTCATGTTTCACTCATACACTTGCAATGTTGTATAATATTTTAGTTTGTTCAGAAATAACACAGAAAGTTAATTAATATTCGCTTTTATAAGCAACAGTTTTATGTAGTTGCGTGGCTACGAGCATCCAAAATGCACACATATTAATCGAATCTAAACAAGCGATATTCAAACATGCTGTACGTAAAAACCTAATTGAGAATCTGTTGACTCACACATTAATAATGCGCGCACTCTCTTTTAATATAGTAACAGGGATGCCTAAGCAAATACCGCGTCATCGTCTCGTCTTCATTTTAAAATACACGGGACGCTTTTAATAAGGGTCGTTTCACACTGTTTGCACTGGCGCGGGAAAATCTCTTAATTTTGCGCCCGCTTCTCCCATAAGCTGGGTAAACAGTTCGCAGCGCCCTCTCACGGAGGTTATCGCAGTATTCAAGTTTCGAGTGACCGCGGCTAATGTCCCTTTTGACATTTCTCCCCAAGAAAAATATAGTGTGGCCACTTATCTACCGAGTTGACTTAAATGTTTTACGCTATTTAAGTTTTAGAAGATTAATTTTGTTACGTTGAAAGACAAATTGCCGAAAAGTTTTAAGATCGCTCGAATTTGTATGTTTTAAAAGCCAAGTTGTTAATAAATTAATGTAACATTTTTTGTAACAAATTGCCTACATTAATTTCGAGCTCACTAGGTTTACTTTAGATAATAAGTACTTATGTAATACGGTTTAATTAAGTTTCTACATCGTACACTTTTGTACAAGTTAATAATGTTAATATGGTTTTTAATCTTCTAATGATTATGAGCTAAAGTGGAATTACTTTTCACGTGTAATTTGCGTCAAAGGTACCTAGGTAGGTAGGTATACTTTTATTATTGCTTATAATACCGTACCTACTGTATTAATAATATCATATTCCAGCGGAAGCATGCATCGATACATTCAAGTGTGTCCGAAATAGAGCAATCATTTTCAAGACTAATTAATTCCCTAGAACTGTTTAATAATAAGAGATGAAGAAAGTGTGAAAGATAAATTATTACAATATAAGCATGTTCACGATTCATCAATCGTGACAGAGGATAGAAAAATATACAAATATTAATTTTAGTAAATATGATATTTTATCATCATAATTTAAACTGTAACCGCATCACAAATCAAATGTTAAAAGAAAATTCTATTTGTCATCTAATATGTCCAAATTGTCCGCACCTCTTCATCTTATATTATACATATACGTACAGGCGCTAGACCCCATATAATGTTACCGAGTGAATACTTGCGGGTTCCATGAGATGACGGATTGTAGTCAAACTGTTACGAGTAGAGTAGAATGTTGTAATTTAGGAGTCATTAAACAGTTCATTACTTACTTCTACCATGCTATAATTTACAGGTGGTCTATAGTTGCTTGATTGTAGCTCTTTATGATTATTAAATTTTGCTGAATATAATCTACGAATTTCCATACGATACCACAATTACATTTTTTGACAAAATATACATGAAGTTATCCAATTGCGCGTCCGCTGTCAGAAAGTTTTTAAAATTTTTTTTCGTTAATTATTTAATCAATAGGATTTTTTTTTTTAAACTCTGTTTTTATAGAATCAGCGCAGCAACCACAGTCGTCGGTACACGCAAGTGGTTGGGATCTAGTATTTCGTGCATAAAGGTAAGTATATTAAGTACATAATCTCAACACAAAAATACATACATGTCATATGCAAAGCTTGCCCACAGGTAAATCTAAAGCCCAATATCAGAACGTCTACAATAAGAAGCACTTCAAAACTCAAAGCGAAAGAATATGGCGATATTTTATTATTATGCTCATGCTCGTATAATAAGCTTCCGTTTCCGTGGTCCGAGGGCGCCATATTGTGTGCTTGAAGCACTAGAAATTTTCTCTTAATAAGGTCCGCGCAAGCTTCGCTGTGCCAATTATGAAAAAAAAAAACAGTGTAAGCTGACCTCCAAACATGGACGAATTGTTTATGTTGAAGATCCCCGTTTATTTTACGTGAGTTTCATTGCTCGTGGTGGTTTTTGAATTAGGTTGCATGTTTTAATTTTATGTTAATGCGGGAAAATAAAGAATGACCTATATTGTGTTGATATTTCAAAGTTACATACTACATCTAAACGGTTCGGTAGTCATAAATTAGTTTATTGTAAAAATCTTCAGTAAAAACATGGACCCTTTACCTCATAAATATAAAAATACCTACTTTTATGTTTTCGTTCCTAAACATCAAAATTATCTACTCCGATCTATATTCGAAACAAAGGTCACAGTAGGATACTCCTGTATCACAAATGAGGTTGCGACCAAAAAGATAAAAGGTATAATGCACACGACCTTGGGTAAGATTATCTGAACCCACACACAGATTTGAATGATTTTTTTACGGTACTGCGATGAATAGGCCGCCTGAAGGGGTATTTTATTTATCCGGATTAGTTCAGTGGGACTGGGAAAGCCAAATGAGGAAGAAATTAATTTACCTTCGCTTTATATTTGTGTGTGTTAATGTTGCCAAGAGTTAATTATGACATGCAAGAGCAAGTACCTAAATGAATTCGCTTTTCAACTCATTTTAATTTACACATGTAGAACTTTAGTACAGTTTCTTATAATTTACTTATACTCTGCCCCGTCATTTCCAATTAGCTTGGCAAGTTAAGCCATTGTAAACTAAAACAAAGTTATCGAACAAATTACTTTCGTAACACAATTTAAAAGTATAGCAGTCAGACACTTCACCACGGTCAAACAAAACAGACAACATTGGAAAACGAAATAGAATAACTATTAAAAATAAGGGCTTCGAAATTTGTACAACGAAAATACGTTTTCAAACGAAACGCCATACAAGTCAATCAATATTTGTACAGAATACAAGACTAGAGGTAGAGAGGGCCAGACAAAAACGTCATTAGGAGGAGTTGAGAGCAAATCCGGGGGGCGGGAGAGAGCGAGCTTTTGTGTCGTCGCTCGGCAAAAGGAATTATCGGGCTCGCCGAGTGCCGCCGAATTTCTATTCTGACTCCAACAAAACCTCACTCGAACTGACTGTGTTCGGCTTGTCAACGGTCCAATGCTAGTTTGCACTTGATTACAGAACAGCATTTTTACTATATTCAGGATTATGTAGTTATGTCGGCTCTTAATTTAGGAGTCGTATTAGTTTCCGTGGGAAATCTATTGATTGAAAAAAGTTCGTTGTTTGTTGATGGCAGCTCGGAATTCGTATTATTTATTTAGCTTGAAATCTAACCAATCCAATTATAACACAATTGCATAACATGTCCAGATGAGGACAGCGTCACGCTAAGTGGAATGATTAATGAATATCAGATTGCTATTAATCAAAGTGCTCTGTTTTAATGTAACAAAATACATTCACAACCAAATTCTGACTGATTACGAATTGATTGAAAATTGATATGTTATTATACACTGACGATTTATTTTGTCATCAGCGTACCAATTTAATTTATTGCTATTCAGTGGTCGGCGAATAAAGTTGAAACCAGATTTAATATCATAATGGCCGGTATATTATGCGGTGAAATAAGCAAAGGACGGCTTCTTTCATTTAGTGGGTCGCTTTTACCCGAAGTTACCGTTCGTAACAATTAATATAAGTGGATTCCTGTCGAGGGTAAGCGAGGGTAAGTTGTATGGTTCCTAATTACATTTTGCTGAAACACGTGTAGTAGGATTATGAATCGTATGGTAGAAGTTTTTATTGGCGTTACATACTGTAAATAATTGTATAGAACATAGTAGCAATTTCGTTATTGCGTCCAAGTGTACTTAATATTTAAGTGTCCGGAATAACCTTCACTTTCTCTTTATAAGTTCAACTTTAGATGGTGTAAAAGCAAATGAGAACAAAAGCAATATAACTGCGAGAACATCAATTAAGGACATTAACTCAAAGATTATTCAAGAGATTAGCGAAAACGAATCGATTATTCGAATTAATGAGTATCGATGTTTTATTCTCGGCGTAGACAACGGCGGGCAACCGACAGAGCCACTAATTAAAAAGTTAAATGGCTGGCTCGGACACTCGATTTTACTACTTTTTGCCAAAACCGAACTTCTCTACCTATTTTCAACTCTGTATGCATTTTGTTAGTGTTTGGTTCGTTTTTAACATTTGTTTTAATTGGTTCATGTAATGAAAAGATCGAAGGAAAGTTAACTAGATAGGAAAAGGGTTGGTTAATTTGAATTTAATTGAGTGAGAAGCAGAGAACGTGGGAAGGAATACGATAATTAGCGAATAAAAACGTTTCTCTAATACAAGTTTACTTTGTTTTTAAATGAACTTTATTGCAGTTACTGCTTTATATTCTACACCTCATAACGCGAAGCGTTTGAAATAGTGCACTATCGGTGAGTTGCACAAAGCCAACATTAGTTTAATGGAGACATTAAATTGATGCTGTCTCTTTCTTTTTGATACATTTGTTATGTATCAAAAAGAAAGTGACAGCATCAATTTAATGTCTCCATTAAATTAAAGTTCGTTTCTACAACTGGCTGTTAGCTTATAAGTATCTTTATTGTCACTTGTTACTTATTTTAAAGACTTTCTGGCGAGTCAAGTTTGCGAGAATTGTACTAGCGGTTATTAGAAGAACTACACTCATCATCTGCCGAGCCTTTTCCCAATTATGTTGGGGTCGGCTTCCAGTCTAATCGGATGCAGATGATTACCAGTATTTTACATGGAGCGACTGCCTAGCTGACCTCCATAACCCAGTTACTGGGTAATACGATACCCCTTGTCTTCAGAAGCCCGAAAGTCTGACAACCTAGTCATACTTTCGGGCATCTGACGACCCTTAACGACTGTCAAAGATCCACGAATGATAGCCGGGACCAACGACTTAACCTACTTTCCGAGACACGGAGGGATCTCGGTATGTAAAGATGGTCACCCATCCACGAGCCAACCGCGGCAAGCATAGCTTAACCTGATCTTAACTACGAGCCCCTCTCCTCACTGTCGAAGTTTTAGATATCATTTCCATTACAATAAATACTCAATTATCAATCGGTATAGTAACTTTTCTAACACAAATCTGACATACATTGGTACCTATTTATTTTCTTCATTATACGAGTAACATCACACCTAGTTTTCCCGAAGGTTGGAGCAGAGGTGTACCTATAGTACACTCTATAGTATATTTTCTTCATCATTTACTCCAAAACCCAGGCTTACATAACCTCATATCATTATTATGCTCAACTTGACCTCCGCACAGACTCACAGTAACCTTTACGAGACTGAATCAATTTCATCTCGGAGACATCTTTTTACGATCACGCGGAGGTATGAAAAGGTCAGATTCCTTTCTTAAAGACTAAATATAGACGCTTCATATACTTTAGCCCTGCCCTCGTGACGTTTTGTTGTGCGGGCGTTAAAAATATATTTAGAACTACCAAAATGTTGTATTATAACCTTCTAAATATATTTTTACAATCACACCAAGAATCCCATAACCATTCCACAGGTATATTATACCTGTATATATACCCAACAAGGACCAAAAAAGATTTAAATAACAAAAAAACCAAAGTCCTGCATTACCTAGATTATATTACAACACTATCGGTGAGTTGCACAAAACCAACATTAGTTTAACGGAAGCTTTAAATTGATGCTGTCACTTTCTTTTTGATACATAATTTAAGAGATGGCATGAATTTAAAGTCTCCATTAAACTAATGTTGGTTTTGTGCAACTCAACGTACAATCATACGTTTGTGATAGAAAAGTGTTAGCAGTTTTAAATTATCTAAAAAAATAAATACGCTTCGTGGTCGATTTGCTTACAAAAGGAATACAAAACATACTCCTCCACCACTTAAGATTTTTGGAACGAAGTTCCTTATCGCGCGTTGTGAAAGGGGGCTAGGCGGAAAAAATTCTCACGAAAAGTTGTAACGACACTTTTTGCTATAGTAAGCTATTGTAAGCTGTGCGACGTGCGCATGTTTCTCTGTCTGTCTCTCTCTCTCTCTCTTATAGAAAGATTAAGTTTATATTACATTATATTTGTTAATAATAAAATAAATATTATTATAACTTAAAAAAAAAATATTACAATTCCTTCACTAATTAATCGAAATGAACTTCGTTCCATCCGGGTGTCCCTTGACACCTCTCAACTTTTTTTTTCTCTCTTTAATGATTTTGACTTGAAACTATGCCCAACATGGCCCATGACTGTGTACACGACCCCCTTCCTCATCAATCTCAAATCAGCACAATCTTTATTGTAGTGTATCAGGGTTGCGTGAAGCCACGGCTCACTCTGTTTGCGTTAGTTCACTAACTATTCTATCAGCGTACGAACGTAGGCGAATAACTCAATGCTTTGTCGACGTGTGATGTGCCTAAAACACGAGCGACAGCGGGAACGTCTTTGCCGTATTGATGCTCCTAGTCCTAACTATCCTAACTATTGTTAATATTATAAATGCGAAAATGAGTTTATTTGTTAGTTACACTTTCACGCTACAACGGCTGAACGGATTTGAATGAAATATGATACATGGGTAGACCATGACCTGGATTAGGACAAAGGATACTTTTTAGCCGGGTAAGTGGTACGTTCCCATGGGATAATTTCCGACATCCACGCGGTTGAAGCCGCGGGCAAAAGCTAGTAGAGTATATTAGGAAAACTTCATTTGTAGCACTGGACATCTGAAATGATCTCACCATCACCATCACCATTGGTAATATTGATTAATTTGTTAAAGATTTCTTCGGTACTAGAAGTACTGTTTTCTGTTTTATGCATGAAGTGTTTTATGCTATGAGAAATACAGTTATGTTGAATAACATTCAACAGGGCTTAACATGCTTATCGATGGTTGCCGGAGATTTGAACTCGAAATACCAACATCTCATTCCTGATTTGATCGCGGCAAGCTTCTTTAACCTTGTAAACAAACGGGACAAATATGTAGTTCCTACCAATTTGTCCGGAGACGAGGGCGGAAAAATATAGGAAGTTAAATAAAAGTGTGACGCTGAATTCTGACGGAGCTTCGCAGAGTAGTTTATTGAAAGCGAATAAGTTATTTCCGTTGAAAAATGTTTGTAAATAGTTTGACGTTGGAGATAAGGACGGAAGCTGGGGAACTGGCTAAGGACCAAAACAGTTGAGCGGTGGAATAAGTAGGTTTTGATTTACTCCGCGTTGAACAGCGTTAGAATTGAGTTTTAAGACCAAACAGGCTTAAAGAAAATGTCGAACATTTAGTTCCAATAAATTGGTCCTTTTCTAATTTATCGGTAACTAAGAGCGCCCCGCGGTTTCACCCGCGTAAAGCGGGATAAAAAGTAGCCTATGTATTAATCCAGGGTATAAGCTATCTACATACCAAATTTCATCCAAATCGGTCCAGCCGTTTGAGCGTGAAGAAGTTACAAACACACACACTCGCCTTTATAATATTAGTGTGATACAAATTAAGTTTCATCACCAACCTTTCGTCAAATCATTATCATGAGCTTGTATGTCATTCGCAAAAAAGAAAACATGAATAAATACTAAATTTTGGTCGTAATGAACTTAGTCCTTAATGAACTGTCAAGTCCACCGCGGTCTCTCATGACTTGTCGTCCGATAATGTGGTTGCGTGCTTACCGGCATAGTTTGACTTCCGTGCAGGCTCGTGATGGCCGCCTGCGCCTCTTGGTGGGAGCTGAACTTTACAAACGCGCAACCTGCAACAATAGATCGAGCGTTATATGAGGGGTACACCTTACAGTTTGTTAATGAAGCAAGCGATGTATGATGATGTGGTAATGTTGTTGTTGACTCTTTGTCCTAAACATAAATAATAATAAATTTACTTTAAAAAAAGTAAAAACCGACTTCAAAAACGTATAAAATAACTTTCATAAAAACTTAACAGCTTCTGAAGTCGGTGTCAACCTGAGGTGCATTGAAGAATTGAAGAAACCGACTTCAGAAGCTGTTAACTTTTTTATGAACGTTATTTTATTCGTTTTTGAAGTCGGTTTTTACTTTTTTTTAAAGTATATTTATTTTTCATTTTTAGTTGAATATACAATTACATAAGTAAGCCCAAGACGAACGAAAAGAAGAATCATCAAAAATCGGCTTAGAATTGCCGGAGATACAGTACATTTATGCATATAACTTCGTACTTAAGAATAATTACATACTGTATTATATACTAAAACCTTCCTGAAAGTATGCAGATCATGTTAGTGAAATAATCATCAAAATTGGTTCATTAGTTTTTGAGAAAATCGCGGACAAACAAACACACACACATACATACATACATTCATACGGGTCGAATACAGAACCTCTTTTTTTGAAGTCGGTTAAAAAATGGTAGGGGTAGCTCGTGTGAAAATAACGTTTGAAGACGGATGAAAAAAAATTACATGCAGCGGAGATGAGAATGTTGAGATGGATGTGTGGAGTGACGAGAATGGATAAAGTGAGAAATGAGTATGTAAGAGGAAGTTTGAAAGTGTCGCCAGTGACAGAAAAGTTGAAAGGAAATCGTTTGTCTTGGTATGGGCATGTGATGAGGAGAGACGAAATGCTTGTGACTAAAACATTGATGAATACATGTTGATGGATGGAGAGGCAGAGGAAGGCCAAAGAAAAGATGGATGGATTGTGTGAGGAATGATATGAAAAAGAAGGGAGTGAATGATAGCGTGACAGGGGAGAATGGAAGAAGAAAACGTGTTGCGCCGACCCCAAGTAACATGAGAGAAGGGCAGGAAGATGATGAGGTATAGTAACGAGAGTATAGATCAGCAACTCGAAGTAATTTTTTTTATAAAGGACATCACATTCACCGTCCATACATTTTTGGGCTAAATGTGAAAGTGCATAATTTAGCCCAAAATTACTGATGTCTTGTATTTATATTTCATCATGCCAAATTAAATGTCTGAATACAAACCTAGGCATAAGACACATCGTAAAGAGTCGAAAGTTTAAAAAAAATCAAACATTTTTGTGACTTTTGGCCCTTCGATCCGCTTACTTACAGATGGAGCAAAACACAATACTTCGCAATGATTCAATCACATCTTAAAAACCGAAAACAAATATTATGCGAGGGGAAATTATTAAAAATGTGTTGCGGAAAAAGAAAATCTTTAACAAGGGCTGGTCGCAGCGGGATTATCGCTCAATTTTTCAATAACAGGCTGTCAGAGGCTGTGGCCGTGGTCGTATCAATCTTGCTCCCCACAGGTACAAGGGACCGGGGCCGCGGTAATCGCGAAGGTGTGTAATCAAATAACGATTGTGAGATACGAGGTGAATATTTTTGGATGTTGAGTATACATTTTTGGGTTTTTAAATATCGATATTGGGGAAATAAAATATTCTCGTTAAAATCTAGTTGAAGAAGTGGTCAATAACATTAATTGATACCTTTGTCAGTCTATCATAATCAATCTGCCTAGCCTTTTCCCAACTATGTTGGGGTCGGCTTCCTGTCTAACCGGATGCAGCTGAATACCAGTATTTTATATGGAGCGACTGACAATCTGACCTCCACAACCCAGTTACTGGTTAATACCCCTTGGTAAAACTGGTTGTCAGATTTCGGGTTTCAGATGACCCGTAACGACTGTCAAAGAGCCACGAATGACAGCAAGGACAAACGCCTTAGCGTGCTTTCCGAGGCACGGAAGAATCTCGGTATGTAAAGATGGTCATCCATCCACTAACCAACCCCGACAAGCGTAGCCAGTAGCGTACCTTATGGATCGACCCGTGCAGCTGTTATTACTTAGCCACGAGCTCCTCACCTTTGTCAGTCTATATGACATACTTTCAAATCCCATTTTTATAAAAGTTCTTCTCAAGGATCAATAATTGTTTAAAGGGTAAAAAATATTTAAAAAAACAAAACCTCGACTGTAAAAACACAATTGTAAAGAGAAAAACAAGCATCATCTATAGAATTTTGGTATCGCAGACGGGCAAACAAAAGTTCCTACACCATATTTCAGGTTATTTGTTTCAGTTAGGATAGATTTTTGCCTGCCTGCAATACCAAAATTCTATCCTAACTAATATTATAAATACGAAAGTCAGTTTTTTTGTTTGTTACGCTTTCACGCTAAAACAGCTGAACGGATTTGGCTGATTTGGCGAATTTAGCACACGGGTAGACAATGACCTGGAAAAGGATATAGGTTAATTTTATCGACATACCACGCGGGCAAAACCGCGGACGGAAGCTAGGAAGTTTTGTTTTTTTTAAAATAATTTGCTTTATTTCATGCTTTTTAGTTTCATTAATATATTTGTAATTGACTCATTACTAGCTTTTATTTGATACCAATAATGTTTTATAAGTTATTTAAAAAAAAACGTTCCCTTCTCTTTTGTTTTTTTTATTTTCGGATGCAATAAACAAATATTATAAAGCCTATGTCAATTCCACAATTAAGGTGAATCTAACGACACACTCAACTCTCATAATGTAAAAACCAACAAGAGCGTGCCAAAGAAATAGACATACATACAAGACATGCATACTCTCCAGAAACATAACCCTCCTTCTGGTGCAGTCGGGTAAAAACAATACATTAACCTTATTTTAGATTCATCTGCATCGATGTTAATATAGCGACGTGAAGTTCGACGTACATCGATCACGGGTAGGCGCGGCGCGGGTCGCGTCGACACGTATCATCGTCATCCGCTTAATGACGACTGATGGAGCCCTTTATGAGGTTACCACCGCCCCAACCCGCCAACAACGCTCTACAACTAAATCAGTTACGCGGTCACGGGTTGATCTTTAGATGTAATGAGAGTGGCAGGTGCCTCTCTCTCCACATTAATATCCCAAATATCATTAAAATGCTCCATAAACTTGACCAATTCCAACTTGAACGTTTCAAATAGTCAACCGTCATACACCTAAGAATAAACAGTGTGTTTACACAACGGAACTGGTAGCTTAAGACTCATCTCGTTCAGTTCCATATTGATTATGCAGATAGCTTCGTTAATATCATCTGAGATGTTTTAAGAAGCGAGCTCACAAAAGCGCCGTCTAAATTGGTCCACTGGTTTCGAGATAATCGAATATAAACAATCAACAAACTCGCCCCCTTTGTTACATCAAAACGAATATTATACATTCCTCTCTCTGGTGGAAACATAAAAACTGTACACACGAGTGTTATACTCGCTAAGTACGCTCGTAACTTCTTATTGAATCAGCTTTGAATCCCGCAAAAAAAAAAACGCGCCTGAAAGGTAAAAACTCTACCGGGAAAATTGTGGTGACTATTCTGTCTTCCGCGGAGCTCTTGAGGAAAGTACGTTTATGCTCGACTGGCTTTTATTCGTATTATCCTTTGTTCAACTGGATAAAAGACCATGGCTGAAACGTTTTCCGAAAAGGCGCCTCAAATAAATTAGGACGCACTTTTAAGCCCCGCACCATGTTTACATCCCCGCCTCCTGTAGAATACAACGCGAAATAAGCGCCGATACAGAGGAGAGAAAAAAACAATTTGTACGTCGCGATCGACGCGCGGGCGCGCATAAAGGAATAATAACGTGGATTGTACGAGGAACACAATTTAAATGGCGACAATTGGTGGAGCAAATTGAGGAGTGACGCAGTCGGACGCGCGGCGAGGTGGCGCCGCGGGCGGCCGCACGCCAGCGCGTTACAATGAAAACGCCCGTTCCTACCTCCGGAAAAGCCATTATGAGAACGTCAGTTGGCGAGTGAGAAAGAAGTCAAAACTTCGCCGGCAAACATGGAACTATTTACTGCTTCCACATTCGGCGACGTGTGCTGGGAAGTTGGATGCAATTTGTTAACCCTTTATCGCGAGTGCAGACTCGACTGGTGTGGAGATAGCGCACGCAGGGGGAATGCGTGCAGGCGGCGCGGAGCCACCAGGTAACTTGGCGGCTCGCCAAAGATCTGTTTTCCTGTTGTTGGCGGACAAACTCACAGATCAGTTTTTATCGCGCGAAAGGCCTTTATAGCCGACCGATAGGGGGCGCCTCCGAGCAAAATGTTTTCGCGTCGCTGTCGAACACAAATATTATTGGATGGTTTTATGTATCGGAAGTATTACACGCTAAAAACTTTGCCACTCGACGTCGGATACGGCGACACTTAAAAACAGACGATAATGTAAAATGTGGCAGTACCACGGGCAGTACACTCCGCACTTGATTTTGCGATACGTCTTTATTTCTTATCGAACTGACAATTCAAAGAGTAGCGTTTCTAGCGACTGAATATGGGAGCATTCGTTCGCGGAATATTTGCTCGTCAACTTAACAGGATAATTTGTCAAAGGTTCTTTGACGACAGCATTTTTTGTGTGCTTCGAGAAAAGACGCGCCTCTTTTAAGTTTGCCAGACGTCATGTAAAGTAAACAGGTGCGTCGCACACGTCGACATGTTGTGGGCTCTTCAAAAGAACATCTTTGTGCGAGCGTTCTCTTGTGCGTTGTTGTCAACTTATTATGATATGAAAATAATGTTGTTGAAACATGTCTTTTTCAGAATTGCATCTCAAGCGAAGCTTGGCAAAACATACCTACATTACGTTTAAGTAAAGTTAATGCCAGCCATCAAGTTTCTCATATTTATCTAAGTAAAAGTTGGCCCACGTGTGCGTCTGCGGGAAACTTGACTAACTTGGTGTAAACATAGCAATAAATTAACGTTGCTAGCTCATCGGTTCTAGCACCAAAGCGGGCCATTTCCTACATTTGAATGCACCTCATGCTGGGACAGAAAGCTTAGTCCCATAGGAAGTAATGTTTACGATAAGGAAAGGTTATCTTGATAAGTTTTATTTATATTTTTCATCATTTGATTTTGTTGACTTTTGTTTTTGTATGACTATAGTACAGTCAAATGAAACCTTTGATTTGTTTAGGAGGTTGTTTGTATGAGTTTTACTAATACTCGTAATAAATTTACCAGAACATGTCTCTTAACATATATCTAACTATGTAGCTGCGCCCCGCGATTTCATCCGCGTAGACCGACATAAAAAGTAGCCTATGTGTAAATCCAGGGTGTCGGCTACCTCCATACCAAATATACACTCACAAACTTTCGCCTTTATAATATTAGTGTGATTAATGTAAATAAAATATTGTAAAACATTTGTAGTGTCTTGCCCATTTTTCTCCATACGAAATTTGAAAGAGGCAAATTGTCTCAATTCTACTTTATTACCTACATATTATTTAACTTCTTGCAGTTTTTGACGTTTAAAAGTGGCTTTTAATTGAAATAAACGATTTCTCTTTTACTTCGCATGACTTTCACACTTTACAATGCTTTTTTTTTGCTGCTTGCTTTGCTTGCTTGACGACATGACGAAATTCTAAGTGGCCTAGGTATCTAAATACAAATGGCTGTGTCTGTAACTACAAACAGGCGCTGCCTAGGTACGTATTGTGAACAGTAATAAGAGCTAATGGCTCTTTTTGTCTTGTCTTTTTCTTTTGTCGAAAAGGAGTCGTGTCAAAAAGGTTTGTATCAATCTCGCTAGAAACGATAAAATACATTATGGACTCATGTCTGTATGCTTTTTTATACGAGCTCGTGGCTAAGTAATAACAGGTGCACGGGGCGACACATAAGGTTAATTTACGCTTGCCAAGGTTGGTCCGTGGATGGGTGACCATCTTTACATACCGAGACTCCTCCGTGCCTCGGAAAGCATAGTCGCGGCTGTAATTCGTGAAACTTTGACAGTCGTTACGGGTCGTCTGAAGCCCGAAAGTCTGACAACCAGTCTTAACAAGGGGTATCGTATTACCCAGTTACTGGGTTGTGGAGGTCAAATAGGCAGTCGTTCCATGTAAAATACTAGTATTCAGCTGCATCCGGTTAGACTGGAAGCCGACCCCAACATAGTTGGATAGATTGGTTTTGTCTGTATGTTTTTTTTTCCAACTTCTTAACAAATAGCTCTAAATCTAGGCCCTGATAAAAATACCTAGACCCAATACGCAACTACAGAAAACACTTTCATCGATACATCAATATTACACAAGTTTATATGAAACGGTAGGCAGGTATACCGAAACTTCAGTCTGCGATATCATTCCATAATAAATTCCAACCAATTGGAATAGCACATGAAATATGCGAAGATAGCAAAGTTTCTAGACCTAGTATCTACGCTGGCTATCTAGACATCGCCCGAAGTTCATAATCAATGCCCTCGACGCAGGTAAGAGTTTGTCTACCTATGTTGTGTATTGAAAATAATGTATGAACTTACTGGGGAATATGAAATTATGAATACTGGAATATGAGATCATTTGTACTCGTAAGTGATATTAACAGGTAAATATAGTTCGTACTAACAGGTAAATATTTATATAGAAGGAAGGCAAAATTACCTCAACATTGTTGTGTCTCTAGGTACGTATAGTCAGGGACATTAATTGTTAAGCAAATCGACACTCTACGTCAATTTGCCGTGTTATTATAGCCATTTCAAACAACTGTCAAAGAATGATAGTTGTGATTTGAATATAGCATAGTCAGCTAATAACATTCCCACTGCTGGAACACAGGCTTCTTCTCTTCGAGAGGGAGTGGGCTGTATGACGCGGGCCCAGTGCGGGTTGGTACATGTCACATGTCTTTGAGTTTTTGGTTCTAAGACATGCCGGTTTCTTCACGATATTTTCCTTCACCGTTTTGAGAGCAGTGGTGATGAAATTATTTACACATAGTAAAGTGCCTGCCTGGGTTCGAACTCACGACTTACTCGTAAGTCAAAGTCACTGGGCCACCACTGCTCTATTTGAATATATGGACTGCGAATTTACTTGGTAGTCAATTTCGTAAACAATTAGTTTCGCTGACTCAACAAGGCAAATTGGGTGTTAATTGTTGTTAATTTTTCAATTTAATTTTTCTATGCCATATTTTAGTTTTTTAATAGTTTTAGTTATGTTAGGATATAATTTTGTTATTTTTAGGTTATGTTTATATTACATTTAAATAAAATTTACTTAATAAATAAAAAAATAAAATATTATAAAATTGATAACTAATTATAGATTCTGTAACTGTATAATTCCTTTAAATCAACGATATTAATATCATAAACTACGTCCTTAACATATTATTTACGTCTATTTACAGCATTCACGTCATTTTATTTTTTTCTTAATTTTTTAAATTATTTTTTCATTGTCATTTTTTTTCTCTATTCATGAATAGTCGTTAATGACAGTGTGAAAGGTGTTAGGTCGCATGAGAATGTCTCGCTAAGTGACTTACACCCGGTTTCTGATTTGAGAAAAGTAGCAAATCTCAACTGATTATTCTCAAATACATAAGTATGCGCTTAAGTTTTTTGCGTTTCACAAATTAAAATCGAATTTCGTCAAACCATAATCAACTGATCATTTACTTAAATATTCCTGATCAAAGCTAAGACGTTCCAATTTACATTCAAAAACCGGTACTTTTCAAAAACTCATAATATTACATCATTTTATTCTTATAAATTTAAAACAGACTTAAAAAGTAAGTGAATTTTATATAACGGCATAATTTCAACAAATTTATGTTATTAGAGTTGCTAATGCATATTTTAGCAATTTAATATATGTATATTTTAGCAATTCGACGTGTTTCTGTGAACCGAATCGTGAATGTCAAACTGAAAGTCAAAACACAAGTTTTATTGGAATTCTGTTTTATACCAATTAAAATGGATAGAGATAAGAAAAAGAGATCGCCTAGCTATACTCTAGAGAAGAAAGAAAATCTTCTTTCAATAATAACAAAGTAAGTACGTAATAACGAGATAATAACGTATAATGTTTCATCATCATCATCATCATGATTTCAGCCGAAAGACGTCCACTGCTGGACACAGGCCTTCCCCAAGCAGCGCCACTTCGATTGGTTCTATGCTTCCCGCATCCAGCGGATTCCTGCGGCCTTTACAAGGTCATTGGTCCACCTTATGGGAGGTCTTCCTACGTTACGTGTTCCTGTACGCGGTCGCCACTCCAGAACCTTCCGGCCCCTACCTAATGTTTACCAACATATCATTTTACGTTTATTTATTATTGCTTCAGATACCAAAGTGTAACAGAATGCAAAAGGACAGAGGCATACCATATCCACAAGAAACAGGAAGCCTGGAAGTGTATTACTAAAGCCATAGCCTCTGTCTCTTGATAACGTCAGGGAGACGTTATCTCTCCGAAACTGTTCACCGCTGCACTGGAGGATGTCTTCAAGGTTCTGGACTGGAAAGGGCTAGGCATCAACATCAATGGCGCGTACGTCACTGACCTTCGGTTTGCCAACGATGTAGTAATCCATGGCTGAGACTATGGAGGAGCTCAGTACAATGTTCGATGGCCTCAGCAGAGCTTCCGAAAGAGTGGGTCTTAAAATGAACATGGATAAGACAAAAGTCATGGCAAATGCCCATGTAGCTCCCACTCTCATAAAGATCTGAGACACTACACTCGTTCGTTCGAAGAGCGTTTGGGAAGCTTCCCTATAGAATCAAAAACCAGTCAAGTGCGAGTCGGACTCGCGCACGGAGAGTTCCGTACCATTTTCTACAAAAAGGGAAAAAAAAAACACGTTTGTTGTATGGGAGCCCCCTTAAATATTTATTTTATTCTGTTTTTTAATATTTGTTGTTATAGCGGCATCAGAAATACATCATCTGTAAAAATTTCAACTGTCTAACTATCAGGGTTCATGAGATACAGCCTGGTGACAGACGGACGGAGAGCGGAGTCTTAGTAATAGGGTCCCGTTTTACCCTATGGGTACGGAACCCTAATAATAATTTTAATTTTGAATAATCATAAATCTTTAGTTACATCAACATACTATTTCCTTTATTTCATTAAATATGTACATATAAATTACATTTTTATATAATATAGTGTAAAAATATAAAAAATAATAACGCACTGGTATCTGGAACAGGGTCCAAGCTACCGGCGGTGAGGGCTCCAGAGAGAGGAACCTCCTAAAAATGCCCGCCGTGTCCAGAAGTACCGCTTTCTGAATCAGGCCCTTAAATCCAGCTGCCCAACGAGAGCCTCCTTAGGTGTTAGTCGAAGCTCTTGGTAATAAGCCATTGGCTGATACGACTATCGGCACAATGATCGCTGAGTACACCCACTATATCAGGCTTATTGGCAACAATAGTCCTGTCAGTGATGATGGATCAATCCCAGTACAATGTGATATTTCCATTATCGAGAACTGGGTCGGACACATACCTATAGTACTGTACTTCCGATTCTACAAGGCTGTATTTTAGAGCAAAAATGTATTTTTTTATTTTTTATGTAACCGATTAAACTAGGAGTAATTAAAAATATTACAATACTTACATTTTTTTTTATTATAATACTATTGTAATATTAAAACTTTTAACTGCATTCCTGCGTGTAGGCATGGAAATCTTCTTTTAAGAACACCAAAACATCTTTCAATTGAGTTTCGTGATGCTATCTGGGATCTGTTATAGGCTTCTTGGGATAGAGAGGCAGGATTCAAAAAGGGTTTCATGAGATACCTAAGGCATGGGTAACCACTATCTCCGAGAATAAGGTATGACCCAAATCTACCAGCATCAAAATGCGTTGCAAGTGGTGAGTCGTTCCAAATAGTAGTGTCGTGTACGGAGCCTGGCCAACGTGCAATGACACTAGTTATTTGAAAATTAGCATCACAGATGGCTTGAACGTTTATAGAAAAAAAAACCTTTTGTGTTCCTATACAGCTCAGCTCTGCTCCCTTCTGGTGAATTCATTTTTACATGACTGCAGTCTACAGCACCTATGACTAGGAAATCCAGCTATGTCAAAAAATCGTGCCGCCACTGATGGTCTCTCCTGCGCAGTGGGCATACGAACATATTGCCGTCTCAACAATGCTATGGCACTAGTCACCCTCTTTACCACGCGGCACACCGTCGCCTTGCTCACATTCACGGTGTCCCCCACAACAGCTTGAAAGCTACCAGTCGCATAAAACCTAAGAGCTATTAGTAGCTGAATATGGGAGAAATACAGTCCTGCCGTTGAATACGACAGGTTAGTTTAGGCTTTATTTTGTTAAAAATAAACCGAACCGACTCCTTCGAAAAGCGGAATCGACTCTTAAATTGTTCATCGCTTAGCGTGATGAACAAGCTAGGCCGATGTCCTGCTGCTGCTGTCTGCGCGGTTGTCTGCCTTGAGGCATCTCCAAAGACGACAGGGAAGTATCGTCGTCACTCATTATGATCAAAATCACTAGTTATTATATAGCTGATTACAGTTTGATTAGCCGAAATTGGTGTGTCAACTTTCAACTGCTCAACTTGACGTTGATAATGCTTTGAGTATTGTCAAACACATTTTTCTTAATTCAGAAACGCAACTGACGGCCTTAAGCATGAGTTAAGCATGCTTTCTTTCAAATTTGAGTAAATGATGTTATATTACTCAAATCTTGATTAGAGTTTAAAAAAACTTAATTCAGAAACGAAAAAATGTTTAAGTTATACTTAAGTACAGATTAGGACGTTCTCAACTTCAAATTCTCAATTCAGAAACTGGGTGTTATTGTTAGCCTAGCCCAGTAGAGTGACCCGTTTCCATATTCAAATTAATGATTACACGTCAACGCGAAGAATAGAATAGTATCGTTGGTGACAACCTTAGCTCGATGACGTCATTGAAAAAGGGCGCGAAAAGTACGACCGTTATACAGCAACTTTTTTTGTAGAGGTCGTTTTTGGAAATGGAAGCAATACTTACAACCTATTAAAGTTCGTAAAAACTGGATTATATTTTCTTTATGACTACTTTGCCACAGGTTTGTGGGTCTGTGGTACAGATTTGAAGGCATTTCTGAGAATTTTATCGACGTAAAAATTTCTTACAGGCGGTTTTGATAACTTGAATAATAGTTAGAAATACCTACAGTTAATAGGGCTGTTTGTCACCTCTCTCGCTCACACGGGACCGAATTTTCAAGAATGTTAAATGAAAAGATGCTTTTTTGAAAAATGTAATCAATTGGCGAACTAGTAAATAATATTAATTTAATAGGTAATTATTAAAAACACATTTTTATTCTGGCATTTATTTAGCTCATCTCAAAAACAGATAATAGATACTTTTTGTACTTAGTTTATTAGACAATAAAATAGAAATGTGTTTTTAAAATTAGGTACCTATTAAATTAATATTACTTACTAGTTCGCTAATTTATTACAGCCCTCTTAAGAATAATATTTTTCTATGCCTAAGAGCAATAAATATTAAGATGAAAACTACAACTTGTGTCTACAAAATAGAATAAATAATTTATATAAATAGTTGGGTTTTAAGCTATGCTAAAGGTAAGTTTAGATGCGCGAAAACAGTCCTTTATAAAGCCCAAATACAAATTTGATTTGCCAAGCAAATATCTCCATCGTCATGTAATAATCACACATAACTACATCCAAAACCCATCGCAGTGTACGTGGTTGAGAATTCAATATTACACGGCGAGCTCGTTCGAATCTTTCATTTTAAAGTTGTCCGTGAAGTTCACCGCCCGCTCCAATGTTGGCGAATAGTGGGCAATAGTGGGGAACAGTGGGGTACAGTGGGGTACAGTGGGGAAAGCTGAGTAAACAACGTTCGATCTATTATAACCACATTAACGGAAGTGCTGGCTGTAATTTTGTGTTATATGTAGGAAGTGTAAGTTTGAGAGGTGGAGATTCTGAGTAAGATGTGGTCATTTTGAATTGAAATAGTGTAATGGGGTAAGTTTTGAGTTCTTCTTATTCTTCTCGAGTCGATAACTTATATTTTAAGTTACAAATTCGTGTTATTGAAGCTCTTTTTGTGGAATGAGGGACGTTTTTCGTCTATGTATTATAAAAAAAAACTAGCCACGTGCGTGTCGGACCACGCACAATGAAGGGTTCCGTATTTGAAAAGAATTTATCCCAAAAACGAACTTAACATTGTAGTTGAAAAACATGTTCTCACATACATTGATATACGTCACGGTTGATTTTCCAACAGCAAATTTAAGTTTATAAAAAAAAAATATTGTGATAAAACTACAAATGATTAATTTTCAGACTTTTTCTTTACTTGTGCTGTGAGACCTTACTTATTGTCAAATTTAATGATTCTAGGTCAACGGAAAGTACTTACCCTATAGGTTTTGATTTATTTGCGAGTGACAATAATTATGTCGCTTAAATGGCCGTATTTTTTTTTTTGCGTTGACTTAGAAGTTTGATTTTTTTAGAGCTTCAAGGGTCCATAGACATAGTATTTGATATTAATTTCAACTTGATACCACGCGTTCCTGAGAAAAAGGGTCTTGACAGATTGACATACAGACAGACAGACGGACAACGAAGTGATACTATAAGGGTTCCGTTTTTTCCTTTTGAGGTACGGAACTCTAAAAATTGTTATTAAGTTATCGCACGTCAAAGATTTTTATTAACCGACTTCAAAAAGGATGAGGTTCTCAATTCGTCGGAACCTTTTTTTTATTTTTTTTTTAATTTTTTTTTTATGTATGTTCCCCGATTACTCAAAGATGGCTGGACCGATTTGGATTTTTTTTGTTTTATTCGAGAAGGTATACATCACAGTTGGTCCCATATAAAATTGATTAACTTTGCTTCAGTAGTTTTTGAGTTAGCTTCAATAATACGTATTTTTTCCACACTTTTATATGGATGATGTTCTAGTTTGTTTTGCAGGTAGTGGTATTAGAATTTGTGTGGGGTAGGTACACAACTAAAAAGTGAAAAATAAAAACTTTTTTACAAAAAAATACAACCGACTTCCAAAAACAACACTAGAAAGTGAAAAATAACTTTAATTTCGGAAGTCGGTGGCAAAAAACGAAAATACATTTAACTAGACACCGACTTCCGAAATTAAAGTTATTTTTCACTTTGTAGTGTTGTTTTTGGAAGTCGGTTGTATTTTTTTGTAAAAAAGTTTTCATCAGACGTTTTCTTCAGACTCTTTTGCAACTAAAGTTATTAAGAAAGTAACGCTAACCAAAACCTTTATAACTCGTAGGTAACGTTTGTTCTCGCACTTGTCTGTTCGGATACGAGAAAAACGCCACGTCTAAAATATTACGCGGATATTGGAAGTAGGCGGTGCTACCTAAAAAGGGGTTTGTGTATTCCTACGTGTGTCCCAAGGGTCTGATATTTCGACGAGAAATACCGTTCCGTATGCACACATTTGCCCTACTACCAGGTTTTTTCCAATTCGTGGCTTGACGCCTGTGTCGATTCAGCGAAGGTTCACATCGCTGTTAAACGTCGGTTCAATGAAGTCGGTACAATTTTTCATTCGATTTAGTGGATCGTGTCCGCTGACCCCGCTGCCCCGGCCGCCCCCCGTGCCCCAACTGCCCCGAGTGCCCTCAACTGATAACAACTCCAGTGAAACACACCCTAACTTCTCTGACGCTCTTATCGCCACAATTTGTTCCCGCCTTTGAAATATCGTTGAAATTTTTGGCATTTCAAATGAAAACATCACACTTATTGTAATAGGGAAACATTTGCCGTCGATTGAGGCCTGAAAAATGTTTTATGCAATCAAATTGAATATTAATTTTGCTGTAGGCTATCTGAGGACCAATGTTATTAGATTTCGCAAGTAATTTTTTATTCGAGGAAATTGTATATCACACTAAGTGTTGTAAGGCGAAATTTTGTGTGTGTGTGGTATGTTTGTTACTTCTTCACGCTCAAACGGTAGGACCGATTTGGATGAAATTTGGTATGTAGATAGCTTATATCCTGGATTAACACATAGGCATTTATGCCGTTCTATGCGGGTGAAACCGCGGGGTGCAGCTAGTTTACTTATATAGGTGAATTTTCATTTAATACCTTGCAATATACGACGTGTTCGTTGCAAGTAGCAACCAATTTTTTAATTATTATTTAATTCACAAACATTCATGGTTTTAATTCAGAATTTAATTTCTTGACAATGATGACGTCAGATTGAGTTTGAAATAGATACCTAGCTAGCAGTAGTTAACTAAAACAATATAAATGAATGCAATGTCGTTAGTGTTAAGTAAGGGCATTATACATGTCTTAGAGGGTAGGTACCTACGCTGTGTAGGTGTGCATGACTACATGACTGAGAAGGAATGATTATCATCTCTGTTTTTATACTATCATTTTTTTTTTTTTTTTTATCTAATTTTGTTTAGGGGCTTTTAACAAAGATATGTCAGCCCCATCGTACCCTTTTACATTATTTGGCTTACAAAACAGTATTATAGTTTATAATAGATATTATTAATCGCTAATGAATTAGAGTTATTCGTGGAGGACCGTAATTAAATGGCACAACTTTTTAATAATCTCTGAAGATGGTACAGATAAGATGGATTGGATTATGCCTACATCTAATTTATTTATTTTAAAATCCTTCACGAACAACTCGCGTTCTACTCCGTTTCGAGCACACTCCATCAGCAAATGTTGAACGTCCTCGATTTGATTGCAAACTGTGCAATTAGGAGAATCAGCCTTTTTCATAAGAAATGCAAACTTTGCCGATGGATAGTGCCCAGAACGGAGTCTTAATATCAATTTAACATAATTTCTATCTAATTTAGTATCCTCGAACCATGGAACACGAGATGGCTGACCTTGAATGCTTTTGTACCAAATGCCTTTATCTAGAGACATTTTGAAAAAATGTTGTTTCCAGGAGTTAAAGCATACAGATTTAAATTTAGTTGTATATTCCCAATAATCTGGTATATAATTAATTATACAACCATCCACTACCGCTGATTTGGAAATACGGTCAGCCTCCTCGTTACCGCTTAGTCCAATATGTGCTGGAACCCATTGCAATCTACATTCTATATTATTGTTTTTAAGTATAATTATAAGTTTTAAAATATCATATGCTATCGATGTACCTCTGCTATAACCAGAGGCGCATCGAGCGATATGATGGAGTGCGCTTTTGCTATCTGAAAAAATTACTACTTTATTTAAATTTTGATTTAAGACATAATTTACTGCTTTGTAAATTGCTATGAGCTCCAGTGACATAATAAACTCAAACTCAAACTCAAACTCAAAGCATTTATTTCAATTAAACCAATTACAGGCACTTTTGAATTGTCAAGGGGTCGGTCAGTCAGAAAGATGAAGCTAGGCGCCCATTCCAAAGCATAGTAGGTACCTATGGAGAAGAACGGGCAAGAAACTCCACGGACACTCTTTTAAATCAAGATATGGTTACAAAATAATGGTTACATCATTCATGTTGAAATTTCATATGTGAGAACGATGCAGAACGTTAACAGCGTCCTTAAAAAAAAAACAATTCAAATATTTAAATTAAATTAAAATAAGCCCTGACCGCTAAGGTATGCCCAGCCTTCACTGACAGCGCTTATTCACGAACCTGACGCATGGATTGGCTAAATGATCCAACACGCGCCACCATCAGCGAGACATTAGTGTGAGCGTCACATACTCTCAGTCTCAGTCTCAGTAGTAATTGATATATTACAATCAATTTTATATCCAAATCTGTTCCCTAAACTCTGGTCAAATAAACCTGCTCCTTGTCCCTGAGCACTTTTCGATGCATCAGTGTTTTTTATACTATCATGCTCATGCGTCTTTAATAGTCATTTCTTCAAACTGTCATTTACTAGGATCAATCCTAAATGAAATTTGGGAACAAAAATCTATTTGTACTGATAATCGGGGTCCCTACAATCCCCATTATGACTTAGAAATCAGTGGGGATTTGTGGAAAAAAAGTTCACAAATCCCCATTTATGGGGATTTTCAATGGGGATTTGTGGAATAACTCGATAATTGAACTCACCAGCGACATCTGCGACCCGCACACAATATTACAGAAATAGAAGCACCGTATCATGTGAAACGGAGCATGAACTTATAAACGACTGAATGAGCTTTATTGGCTGTCTTATGAACTACCAGCCGTTTAAGATTTGCCCATTTTGTCCCCCCGCGGGCAAAGAAATAATAACAGCACGCTGCAATAAACATCAGCCGATTTCCCGACGGTATTGCATGAAGGCATTAGTAATAATTATGATCGATATTTTGTACTTTATTTTTTCTTCTGTTAAGGAGTCTAAAAATATTTTGTAATGGAGATTTGACAACACAAAATATCAAAATCAAAGCATTTGTTGCATTTACAGGCATTTTTGAATAGGGATAACGCCTGGGTAAAAAAAAAAAAACTATTTAGCCCGTCAGTCAGATAATAAAAAAACAATAGAGACGTATTTTTTGCTTTATCATATTAATAAAAAAATACTTAGATAAAACGCATTAAAGTTGGGGAGCGGGTGCTCGTTACGTCACAACTAAAACAAACTACGTATAAAATCTAGCAAGGAGTGACGTCATGCCACATTTTAACTCAATGTATCGCCGTAATCTTTTGATTACGTAAAAAAAAAATACGTGTCGAATATTTTTAGTCATCATCCCCCCTGTTGTCAAAGGCCAGTCATTCAGAGAGATGAAGCTAGTTCATCACAACAGATCATGAGCATATTTTAAGCATGCTAATTCGGGTATCATCACTTATGCATAATTATGATTACAAAGGTACTTATTAATTATGTAATAACGAGGTTTAAAATGTTCGATACGATAACACACATTAACAAAGGTCCCAGTGTTTTATTCCCAAAACACATGCCAAGCTAAACTACACTTATTATTAAAAGGCATCGCGCAGTTTCGTTTAATATTTAACATGGCCGCGCCGGCGTATCACTTAAAATAATAAGGATTTCTCGTTGGAGATTACGCAGCAACCCTCCAGAGGATAATTAATGTTATACCGTGAATATTAGCTTTTCAATTAGCCGTCTTTTAGTACCTCAAAATGGGTCTCGTGTTTCAGGGAGCGCGGAGAGGGTTATTTCTTTCGCCCGTTACACCTGTAAGACGTAAGGCGATAGTTAATTAAAATCTGCTCTCTCGGGATTTGTGCGCGCTCGCCTGCAGCCTACGGGTTAACCCTACCTTGTGCGCGCTCGCCTGCAGCCTACGGTAACCCTACTTTGTGCTTGTTTGTTGTCTCGGACGTAGTATTGCGCTTCAGGCGTATGTACGTTGTAAATGTATTCTTGGAAAAAAGGTTAGAGATTTTAACAGCTAGAGATTTTGAAAGCTAGCTTTGTTTAGATGTTCGTTTTTAGATGTATTTATGTGATAAAGGAAACACCACTAGTGTGGTGTTTCCTTTATCACGTTATCACAAATTTTCGCCTTTACAATATTAGTATATTGTAAAGGCGAAAATTTGTGAGTGTGTATGTTTGTTACTTCTTCACGCTCAAACGGATGGACCAATTTGGATGAAATTTGGTATATAGATAGCTTACACCCTGGATTAACACATAGGCTACTTTTTTTTATCCCGGTCTATGCGGGTGAAACCGCGGTGCGCAGCTAGTATTTTAATAAGCGAGACGACTTAGACCTCAAAAACAGTGAACAATGTACTTTGCGAAAATGTAGTCAGTAAAAGGTTTTTACCAAGATCAATCTGCCTAGACTTTTTCGAACTATGTTGAGATCGGCTTCCAGTCTAACCGGATGCGGCTGAATACCAGTATTTTAAATGGAGCGACTGCCTGTCTGACATCCACAACCCAGCTACTGTATAGTACGATACCCCTTGGTAAGACTGGTTGCCAGACTTTCGGGCTTCTGACAACCCTTAACTACTGTCAAAGATCCACGAATGACTGCCGGGACCAACGGCTTAACGTGATTGCCGAGCACGGAGTCTCAGTATGTAAAGATGGTCACGCGTAATTTATCCTGATGGATCGACCCGTGCGGCTGTCGTATTTAGCCACGAGCTCATACTCAAACAGCAAAAGTTTTTACCAAGAATCTATTAATAATTCCTTACAGCGAAATTTCTTCACACGTCCCAATAAGAACTAGTGTTGTCAACAAAATAGCTTTCTAAACCGTTTTTAAAATGAATAGGAATCGGCTTCTTTCGGTACAAAAGACTGTCGCGCTGCCAAAGTTTATTAGGGACTTTAGCGTGGCGTCCTTTGTTTTACAATCAAGTTACATTTAGTACAACGGGCCCATTGCAAACTCTTCAACAATGGCTTGTTGAAGTCGTTTTAAACATTCTCCGGGTGAGTTTGCGTGTTAAAACGGTGAAACAGTATTACGGTATTTACGCACGATTGGCCGCCCATAAACCGATGAAGACGGCATAACGTGGCCTTTACACGCGTGTGGGTAATACCGTAACTTATCGAAAATTGTACGGTTAAGGTTTTGAGCTTGTCTCTAGAGGAGGCCTTTGTTTCGCGCAGTTTGCGTAATTTGACCGCGGGATCTCGAACTGTACGCAATCGTATTTGGAAGGTTGTTTATTTTTTGTGTTTAAATGAATGCTCCATGTAAACAGGTAATAAAAAAAATTAAAAAAACCTTCTTAGCAAATTAAAAATAAAGCCGCTTTTGCCAGAGACCACATCTTGACGTGGAGGGGTTGCCATCGGCTGGACTTACGCAGCCAAGAAAACTTTTGCAGCTTTTAAGCTTCTCGGGCACTGGTTTATAGTTGTGCATAGGGTGGCGTGGGTCATCTTGTAGTTTTGCCCTCTCGACTCGGCTCGCTAACAGTTAAGAGGTAAGACATACCATATATACAGGGTCAAATTAAATTAGCTAGCGAAACTCCCCAGACGTGATGGATAACGATATCCAAAAAAAATTAATAATAATAAAAAAAAATAATTAATTTGATTTGATATTTTGTGGGGAAATATCCGTTTAAATTTTTATTTTTTTGTGTAAACTTCACAGACGGGATGGATATCGATATCTAAACGCGATTAAACATAAGAAAACAGATTGTATCAAGACATTCTTCAAGTTACAACACTACCAGCTGTCGTTGACCCCCAAAAAACAACATCAAATTATTTTTAGGGTTCCGTACCTCAAAAGGAAAAAACGGAACCCTTATAGTATCACTCGTGTGTCTGTCTATCTAGCTGTCCGTTTGTCACAGCCAGTTTGCTCCGAATCTAATGGACCGATTAAGTTCAAATTTGGTACACATATGAATTTCTGTGACCCAAACACGGACCGGTAAAGTAAATAAATTCAATTTGAATATAGAGGTCACTTTTGGGGGGCAAATAAGAAAATTAAAAAAAAAGTTTCGCAAACTACACCATGTGTCATATCAAATAAAAAAGGTCAAATATATTTTTTTTATAATTTTAAAATAAATTGTTTTAAAGTTATTTGAGAAAATAGATGAAAATTGACCATTCCCCCCCTTATCTCCGAAACTACTGAGCCCAAAATTTTGAAAAAAATACAGAAAATAGATCTTTACCTGTAGATTACAGCAAAACCTATAAGAAGTCTGTGGTCTTAAAATAACATGGTAAATCTATCAATATTGTGAGTACAAACTAACATTTACAGTTGGAATGTATGGGGGAACATGTTTTTCAACTACAATGTTAAGTTTGTTCTTAAGGTAAATTCATCCCAACTACGGAACCCTTCATTGTGCGTGGTCCGACACGCAGCCGGCCGGTTTTTTTTTTAATTTTTTTTTTAGATATCAATAACCATCACATCTGCAGAATTTCGCTAGCTAATTTAATTTGGCCCTGTATATTGGGTCTGTATATTGGATATTTTTGACTGTATATTGGATTGGGTCAATCAATCTGCCTAGCCTTTTCCCAACTATGTTGGGGTCGGCTTCCAGTCTAACCGGACGCAGCTGAATACCAGTATTTTACATGGACCGACTGCCTATCTGACCTCCACAACCCAGTTACTGGGTAGTACGATACCCCTTGGTAAGACTGGCTGTCAGACTTTCGGGCTTCTGACGACCCGTAACGACTGTCAAAGATACACGAATGACAGCCGGGACCAACGGCTTAACGTGCTTTCCCAGGCACGGAGGAGTCTTGGTATGTAAGATGGTCACCCATCCACTGACCGACCCAGGCAAGCGCAGCTTAACCCGATGGATCGACCAGTGCGGCTGTTATTACTTAGCCACGAGCTCCCCATCACAAACAGTCATATTACGCAGTATGGCCACATTAAATTTCTGTTAACACCAATTAAATTACTTTCCTATATAAATCGCGTTACGTCAGCGTCTTTCAAATTGATTATTAACAATTTGAAATTACATTATTCAAATTATACAAAGTTAGTTCGGATTATTTGTTAATATTTACAATTTAATTTGCATAGAGATATTTCAAGTGTTATTACATAGTTTATTGATTGTATCGAAAGTTATGTTACAAAATCTGTTACACTACGCAACTAAAAGTTACTAACTACTAATTAACTAACTTTGATCAATTGAGTTAACATCCAATCACATTAGTTTTGAATGATTAGGAATTGGGCCGTTACATGCTAGACTGTAGACGTTCTGATAGCTGAAATCTCGAAAATTGCAAACGCAAGTTTTGATTTACCTAGTGTTCTTTTGTTTATGGTATTTATTCGGTACTAGCTGCGCCCCGCGGTTTCACCCGCGTAGTAATACAGGGTACAAGCTATCTACATACCAAATTTCATCCAGATCGGTCCAGCCGTTTGAGCGTGAAGAAGTAACAAACACACACACACACGCTCACAAACATTCGCCTTTATAATATTAGTGTGATAAGTTTCACTCATATTTTAAACGATTTTTCTTTTTGCACCAAAACGACACTGAAAGAAAAATCGCTCTTTGTTTAAATTTATAAACCAGTAGATTTCTACAATGTCAATTGCATAAGCTTATTATGAATACAAAACAAAACAACCTTTTAATTTATTCAATGCGAAAGTTCCACGCACACGCACCTTTTTATACAAAACGCGCCCACTTCAACCAATTTTAATTTCATTAAACCGCGATACGAATCGCGCGTCTTCGCGTTTTTACCGCGCGAATCGCGATGTAGATAGAACTGTCAGTGCAACGCGATGGCGATAGCATGCACGCGATCGCCCGCTGAGTGGCGCCACTATCGAGCTAATGTCTTGAGCGCTCGCCGGTGATCCAGCTTCATTTGTATGTTAATCTTGAAGAAAAATGGTTCAGTTCGTTGCAGGCTTTGTTAAACTTGAGAATAGATGCAATTTCGTATTTTCAGTAAATTCGTTTGTTTGGGTCGTCTTTATGTCTAATTGTCTAATCAAACACCACCAATTACTGGGTAATACCGCAACACCAATGTTTTAAATAAACGCAAACTTTCATCATTCTTACATTCATTCGTACTTGCATGTTTGAATAGGTTGAATTATCACTTATCACACTATCACACTAATATTATAAAGGCGAAAGTTTGTGTGTGTTTGTTACTTCTTCACACTCAAACGGCTGAACAGATTTGGATGAAATTTGGAATGTAGATAGCTTATACCCTGGATTAACACTTAGGCTACTTTTTATGCGGAAAAAATGTAGTGTTCCTGTGGGATGAACAAGGAATTCAAATATATTTGCTACGCTTTCTAACTCAAACGGCTCAACCGATTTTAATGAAATTTGGTGTAGGAGTAGCTGACATCCTGAATTAACACATAGGGTACTTTATATCCCGAAAAAATGTAGTGTTCCCGTGGGATGAGAAATTTTTTGCTTCTCTTTTAATGTAAATATTTTTCTCACCGATTAAATAAGTATATATATATCTCATAAACCGCGGGTAACACCGCGGGGCGTAGCTAGCAGTTATATAGTTGTCAATTTTGAAGAGGTTTTAAGCTAGGACACACATTATTAAAACCTCTACAGTACTTATAACTATGCACGTACATTTCAATATTTCAATTAATAAAATAGTATAGTACAACTATTTTCTTATTGTCCCTCGGCAAACTTCGTGTTTCATCAGCCGTCGGATTTCTATCAGTTGCCCTTTGCACTTGGTGCAGATCGGACGCTCTCAATCGACTTGGCAGTATATAGAGTTGTTAATACTCTTTTACCTTAATGTAATTTATTTTAAAAATGGGAGGAAAGCTGCTAAGTCTGACAAAACACGAAGTTTGCCGAGGGACGTTAAGAAAATAGTTGAACTGTACAGTAGTTTGTCACAGACACGTGTTTTTGCCAAAACTGGAATGCAAGTATCTACTCGTCAGTGGTAATGTTTAAAATATTATATTATTCACATTCATATTTCATGAACTAGTTCAATTGATGAGAAAGCTTTTAGAAGCCTCTCATATTGGAGTTCAGATAAGTTGTGAGCATCTCTTTATTGTTATTATTAATTAACTATTTCGACTTGATATGTTAAGTAATAAATACTAAAATTAATTATCGCAGCGTAGCTACTTATATGTAGGTATTATAATATTAGATAATTAAATTCTGGCTTTTAAGTGTAACTCTAGGTACTTAAAATATTTAATATGATTTTAAGCGTTGTTCTTAGAGTTAAGTTGTATCTTTTTCGTAAAGAGCAAATTATATTGAAAATGAATAAATTAATGAAATGGTTTATAAGAAAATGTTTAATAATATTGTAAAATAAGGCAAAGGACCCTTAAAAAATTAGAACAGCTTTCGTTCTATTCCGCACCTCAAGGGCCGGACATTTAAACCCAAGAGCAACGAAGCGTCAAAAATGCGTACCTACCTAATATAAGAAATCGTAAAAGACATAAAAACACTTAATACGAAATAAACAAACAAGAAACACCCCGAAAATCGATCCAATAACCTTAATCGCGTCGAGCCGCAATATTAAACGAGGCATAAAAAGATAAAGGCCACACCACACGTATACTTTAAGTGTCTTTACGTCGAGCGGGCTGTGCTGCCTTTAGTAGCAGTTTATAACTACTTTGCAAGCACACTGGCGTACACCAGCCCTTATGGAGGCAGTGAAAAGATATAGCGCCGACTTACGGCGCGCCTACTGAATACGAATATCGTGTGAATGGTGCGAACCGATGGACAGAGTTATAGCGAATCGTTTGCTTTTTAATATTGAGTGTTTTTATGATAATACGAGTGGGGTTTTATCGATATCGGATGTGGCTTTGTGTGCAAACGTTGAACACCTCTACGTGTGCCTCCTGACTAGTCTGCTGAATGACGTTTCTTTTTATATTTTCGGATAATTCGATGGTCGTGTGAGTATTATTGGCTTCACGAAATTTTGTAAGCGGTGTTTGGATATCCAACTGAATAAAGGGACTTGTTTTTTTACAATAAAAGAACAACCTCAAAAAGTTTGTAAAACTTTTTCATAATATTAGTAACCTTAAACCGTCTGTATTACACGGTTTTAGTTTACTAAATATTAAAACAACATTGACCAAAAACCAATGCTTCAACACCAAAAAAACGAAACAAATAAACGATTTTCTCTCTACTTTCTATCAAATTCCAGATTAGCATAGCATAGAAAAAAAGAAAACAACACAGATACAGGAAAATCGATATAAACCGTGCCTCAATCCAACGACAGGGCCGGTATCTATTCCGGACAATTAACCGGACGGCTTGCCCGCGCCTTATCTTCTGCGGCAGCCCTTCTTAGCGCGAACTTAGCCACGAAATAGGTCAGTGCAGACCCTTATTAACACCTATTGTAGGAAGTGGGTTGTTATTGATTTATTGATGGAGGAAAAAGTTTGAGAATTGGGATATTGTCGATTAGAAGAGTGTTTTGTTTTGATGGTGTTGTGTTTGTTTTAATTATAGTCCAAGATCCCAGGGCCGCCAGATCTTACTTATTGTCTGATTAACAAAATGTACGGGATTGAGTAGTGTTAGTATGTACTTTGAACGTACGCGTATAGCTGCTAGCTTGGGGCGACGGCCAATTTTCAGGTATTAGACCCATCATTAGAAGATCAATAAGGTTTTAGAGGATCAGTTAAAAATTTTGCTCTAGTTAATTACTTCAGAAGGCATCGACGCAAATGATAGACATGAAGATAAAGTACAGATGACATTGTAAAAAGTGAATCTGAGGTGGGACCTTATGAGAAGCTGAAAGTTTAAGGACACTTATTATTCAAAAACCTAATCGAAAAACAAGTCGCAGCGCATAATACGGGAAAAACTTTACCGAGACGTGGAAAAATAAACGCGAGTAAAAAAAGATTGAAAGCCCCAATAAAAAACAGAAAATATTAGCTGCTAATTTTCGGGCATTTTCTGGTTGGGCAAGACCCAACCAGAAACTAGGTTACTTTCCGTTACAAACTACACCGTATTTAGCTAATACAACTACCGGAGTTGCTGCAACAAACTTTGGGAGCCCAGCTAAAATATATAGCCAGCCAGTGGCAGTCACAAAAACGTAGGAGGCAAACTATTTAGTCAAATACTTTTCTTTGCTGGTAGAGCAATTAACTAGACATTACGCGGGAAATAGATTGTAAGTTTAATAGTGGAGCATCATTTTAGATAGTGTAAGCGAGGACGTCGGTGATAGCGCGTATAGCTGGTTCGTAATAGCGTGCGATAAATAGTGCGCCACTGATTAAGTACATGACGTAGACTGTAGACGGTGAGCGGGTTAGGTTGTCTTAGTAGATTCATATTTTTTTTTGTATTTTATTATGGTATTGTTTTTTTTTGTATTTATTACATTTAGAAGGTTATAATAATTACAAAAAGATGTCATTGTGCCGATTGTCGTAACGGCCAATGGCCTGATGGCCGAAAGCCTCGAACAACATCTCTCGAGGCTATCATTAGGCGGTTGGATCAAGGGCCTGGTTCAGAAGGCAGTACTCCTTGATACGGCTCGCATTGTGAGAAGGTTCCTGTCTCTGCAGCCCTAACCATCGGTAGCTTGGACTCTGCTCCCGACACCGGCGGATCTCTATTTTTTTTTATATTTTTAAATGTTTTTTTATATCCTTTTTTTTAAGAAATATTTAAAAATGTAAATAGATAAGAAATAAAATAAATAAAAAAAAACAAAAAGATTAGTAGTAGTTTAGGAAAGTGTGTGAAACTACTTTGTTTTTATTAACGGGCTTAACGTGCTTTCCGAGGCACGGAGGAGTCTCGGTATGTAAAGATGGTCACCCATCCATAGACCTACCCCGGCAAGCGTATCTTAACCTGATGGATCGACCCGTGCGGCTGTTATTACTTAGCCACGACCTCCTCTAAGCATACGAGTATTATACATGGAGGTTTGTTTTTACTAGGTATTGATAACAAAAGAAAAGTCTAGATTGTTTGTTCTCTCAAGTGGAAATCTTTACAATTCACTTTTATTTTTGAAGTAATAACTTATTTAGGCGCGTTGAGTGATTTTTGGTAGGGGATAATCTTATGAGTTCGCATCACGCGTTATGCTAATATGACGTGTTGCCATGTCAAGTTTTCGCTTCTGTCGGCAGTTCCCATGACTGACTATCATTTTTTTTCTTAACTATATGAGTAATTGAGAGGTGTGGTGGCCCAGTAGTACCTAAAGGCCGCGACTTACGAGTTGTCATAGGTTTGAACCCTGACAGGCGCTTTACTTTCTTTAAATTATTTCATCACCACTGCTCTAAAATTGTGAAGGAAAACATCGTGAGGAAACCGGCATGTCCTAGAACCAAAAATTCGAACACATGTGACATCTACCAACCCGCACTGGGCCCGCGTGGTGGACTACGGCCCACTCCCTCTTGCAGAGAGGAGGCCTGTGTCCCAGCAGTGGTAACATTATAGGTTGATTATGCTATATGAGTAATTTGTATGTCCAAGGTACTCAACAAAGAACTAAGAATTTTATTCAATAAAATTGAAAAAAAAAAATTAACAGTTCAGGTTTTTCATTTTCAAATGAGTTCTGTTTATCCACTTGGCCCACATCCTGTAGTCATGCTCAACGCACGCAATGCCACTATTTTTTAGCTTCTCACCATTTACAACCAGCTCCCTTAAATGTTGATAACAAAATTAAAACAATGCAAAAACCCCTAAAGGGCTCGCACCCAAATTACTATCGACACGAACTTTAAATATATATTTGAAAGTTGAGACACTCCATTTAAATAACATTATTTTTTGGAAGATTTATAGTTAAAATTAATTGCAAGCAATTTATTTTTAGTTTCTGATTTGAATATTGATTGAGATATTTGTAATGTAAATATTGTAATACAGTTGGTTTCAGTGTATCTAGGTTGTGGAGGTCAGCCAGGCAGTCGCTCCATGTAAAATACTGGTATTCAGCTGCATCCGGTTAGACTGGAAGCCGACCCCAACACAGTTGGGAAAAGGCTTGGCAGATGACGATGATGAAGTGGTCTAGTTTTGTATGTTAATAAAACCTGCTTTAATATTTATGTGACTTTGGAAAGCTCACCTGCAATACTGTCATTTTTTAAGCGCCACTAATGAGTTTTGCAAATTACGAGTAAATTGAATTCTTGTTTACCGCGCCGACTAAGTTAATAAGCACGTGCTTTAGACTGGTTCCGTTTTTTATACAATTATATTGCAAATATGTATATACAATATGTCCCAGAATTGATGGCACAACCACTTAAGGGGTTATTGAACAACTTTTACTATAGGACCAAACCTGAAATCACTAAAAATAAATCAGCTGCTCCCTACATTTTGGTGAGTTTGTGCCATCAATTCTGGGACATGTTGTATATATTTCCAATATGTATAAAAAAACGGAACCAGTCCAAAACACTTGCTTATTAACATAGTTGGCGAGGTAAACAAGAATTCAATTTACTCGTAATTTGCAAAACTCATTAGTGGCGCTTATAAAAATGACAATATTGCAGCAGAGCTTTCCAGTCACATAAATATCATAGCAGGTTTTATTAAGTTACAACTGGGAGTGTCCTTTCTTATTTAAAGTCTAAAAAAAACCCTGACCACTCACGCACAATGGTCCACATGAAGGACTAAGTGCGGAAACTAAATCCTTAACATAGAACCCTAATCACCATTCATTCATCATCTGGCTTACAGAACTGTAATACTTGTATAAAAGAACAAATTGCTTTTATGCAGAAGATACTCAGCTTGTCGTACAATTATTCAAAACTTATTCATCTGTTACGTTGCTATTACACAGCTATTAGCAGTATATTTTGTGCCCAAATTGCTTGAATAACGTCTGAGTAAGCGCCAAATCAGCTATTTACGGTAGTCTTATTCAGCAATTAGTTTCTATGACTGCTGTTAAACTTAACTTACTCAGAAGGTTTGTGCTGGCTGGGCTGACCACTATTTCCAGATTTCAATTGAAATGTCAATGTAACGTAAATCCAAACAGTCTTTTGTTTTGGTCCATTGTGGTATCATTCGACTATTGTTTGTGTGTGACTTTGTGTTTATTTGTAACTAGCTGACCTGACAGCTCTAGACGTTGTCCTGTCCAAATCCCATAGAAAAAACACTTTTAGTTATTCCCAAATTTCCCAATTTCCGGGCAATTTTTCCAATTTTTCTTTCCAGCCTTTTGGGCACTTTTCCTGTTGACAGCGATGCGGACGAATTTTTTGATGCCCTATGATTATTTCCGCTCCTTTTGTTATATACTTGTACATATTATATTGAAAATTGAAAAAAAAAATATATATATAAAAAAAAAATCTTTCCCTAAAAACCATATTCGGACTATTACAAATATAAAACATATGTAACCAAATCAATCCAGTCGTTCTCAAGTGATGCGTTCAACAATGAACAGCATTTAAGTTTTATTTTATTAGATTAGATTAGATTTTATTTTTATTATTAGATTAGGTTATTTATTTTTATTGGATTAGAGGAATTCTTGAAATCTACACTTATTTCCACAATCAATCTGTGGGGTCGGCTTCCAGTCTAACCGGATGCAACTGAATACCAGTATGTTACATGGAGCGACTGCCTTTTTTTTTTTTTTTTTTTTGACGCTGAGAAATGCTTTATGCATCCCCGCTCGTGGGGGACGAGACGGGGTATGTGGGACTCCTGTCGGAATGACAGTATACCCACTAAAACTCAGCAGTGTTCCCACATCGCCGTGGTGGGAGGGCCATGGGAAACCGGCTCAGCCTTTACGTCCACAACCCTCCCGGCGCATGCCCGCCTAGCTGGCGGGCCCCGCATGCCCCCCCGGATGGGAGGCTACGGGAATGACCGGGAACACCTGGCCATTCCCGTCCGACACTGGTGGGGGCCTGTGCAATACAGGCAAGGATGCCCCCACACCCGTTGCCTGCTGGCCCCCACCTGGGAGGAGTCGTCTGCTTCGACCCCTCCTCCGCCTTCGGAGCGGCGCCG
This sequence comes from Cosmia pyralina, assembly GCA_946251885.1. Lineage (NCBI taxonomy): Eukaryota > Metazoa > Arthropoda > Insecta > Lepidoptera > Noctuidae > Cosmia > Cosmia pyralina. Next base: position 25,768,891 of record OX276346.1, read on the forward strand.
CGTGAGGGTCGTCCTCCCGCGCGCGCTCCGCCGCCATTTCGGCCGCAGAGGATAGGGAGAGCGGCCGACGTCATACCGACACTCCTCTTCCCCTGCGGCCCCACCGCGTCCGCCATCAAACGGTGGCGGCCCCGTCAAGGCCGCGGAAGGTAGGGAGAGCGGCGCACCGCAATACCGGCACTCCTCTCCCGCCGCGGCCTCCAATCCTCAGCCGCGATGCCTCCCATAAGACACCGCGGCCCGCCTCAGTTGCGGTGTCGCCCATACGGCCACCGCAACCTACCCGCTGGCCGCTACGTCGTCGGCTTATCGGCAAAAGCCCTGACGAGCGGCCCCCGCTCAGGTTCCTCTTCGCTTCACCGTGGGTGACCAAGCCACGGCTACTGAGCCCCCCCGCCTCGACAATGCGGGAACCCTTCGGGGGGGGCCATGGAGCGACTGCCTGTCTGACCTCCACAACCCAGTAACTGGGTAATACGATATCCCTCGGCAAGACTGGTTGTCAAACTTTTGGGCTTCTGACGACCCGTAACGACTGCCAAAAATCCACGAATGACATGACGGGACCAACGGCTTAACGTGCTTTCCGAGGCACGGAGGAGTCTCGGTATGTAAAGACGATCACCCATCCACGGACCAACCCCGGCAAGCGTAGTTTAATCTGATGGATCGACCCGTGCGGATGTTATTAGGGTTCCGTACCCAAGGGGTAAAACGGGACTGTCTGTCCGTCTGACACCAGGCTGTATGAACCGTGATAGTTAGACAGTTGAAATTTTCACAGATGATGTATTGTTGCCGCTATAACAAAAAATACTAAAAAACAGAATAAAATAAATATTTAAGGGGGCTCCCATACAACAAACGTCATTTATTTGCCGTTTTTATAGGTAATGGTACGGAACCCTTCGTGCACGAGTCCGACTCGCACTTGGCCGGTTTTATAGTTAGCCACGAGCTCCTCCTTCATCTACACTTATTTCAACATTATCATTTTAATTGAACCCATTACCCGTTACTAAGGATCGTAGCAAGTAGCGTTCTGTAGTTTCTGCCTACCTCCATGGGAAGAAGGTGTGAATGTAACTCAATAAAGATCTTCTTAGCATCTCCATAAGTTTAGAGTATTCTAGACCTACTCAAATTAAACTAATTCCTATACATGCATCTTTCACTACCCGCAAATAAACGAGAGCGTCCATCTTAAAATCGGCATAATCCTGCCTCGTTCAGCGAGTTATTAATTGCTTCAATAATATGCTAATACCTACAGGCCCAGTCGTGATGTAGTAATGTGCCTGTTATTGTCCGACATTTCCTTAATTTTTATACGTAACGTTTACTGGGATGTTTTGGTTATATTATTGGACTCGGGGGTCGTGTTGATGATGAAATTTAAGGACTGTTTAGTAGAGAGTTTACAAAATTGAAGTTGTTGTTTTTTTCTAAAGAGTTGTCTTTGTGGTAGGTATACATGACAAGTTGATGAGACGATAAAAGGAAGAGATTGCCTTTTGACGTTCAAAAAGTGTTGATCCTCAACAAGTTTATTTTGCAGCACATGTACACTCTCACTCACTCACTCACCCACACTCACTCTCTCAACCACACCCACTCTCTCAACCACACCCACTCACTCACTCTTTGCACGCTCTCTGATAAAATACATATATACCTTCACTCACACTTACACCACAAACTCAAACTCAAAGCATTTATTTCAAATAAACCAATTACAGGCACTTTTGAATTGTCAATGGGTCGGTCAGTCAGAAAGATGAAGCTAGTTGCCCATTCCAAAGCGTAGTAGATCCCTATGGAGAACAACGGGCAAGAAACTCCACGGACACTCTTTTAAATCATAATATTTTTACAAAATATTGGTTGCATCGTTCATGTTGAAAATATACATGTGAGAACAATGTAGAAAGACGTGCACGTTAAAAAGCGTCCTTAATAAAAAGATAAAAACTAAAACAAATAAATTAAATATTAAAATTAAAAATAAGCCATGGCAGCTAAGAGACGACCAGTCCCAACTGACGGCGCCTGTTCACGAACATGACGCAGGGATCAGCACCAATTAGCTCAACCATTTTGAAGGGAACTTAATGATTCAACACACACGCCACCACCAGCGAGACATTTGAGTGAGCATGACATACTCTCAACCGCCGCCACACACCTTAACTGTCTATACATGATAAATCGATGAGACGATAAAAGGAAGACATTGTCTTTTGACCTTCAAAAAGTGTTGATCCTCAGCAAGTTTACTTTGCAGCACATGTACACTCTCACACACTCACTCACTCACCCACACTCACTCACTCAATCTTTGCACACTCTCTGATAGAATACATACCTATATATCTTTACTCACACCTACACCACACACATACCTTAACTGTTTTTGTATGTGTACCTAATCTATATGTTATTTATTTTCTTTGTATTCACATTATTGTAATGAACTTATGAATAAATCTTGCGCTAGCAGGACACAATTTAAATTATAAACTTCGTGTAGTGTTTGGGTCACTGAGATACAGGCTGTGCTTAGTTTGGGAGCCGCTGTTTAATCTATCTGAGCCTTTTGTTAGTGAGGATTTCATACCATGCTACTTGTATATTTTAAGAACTTTGAGTAAGCTAAATCAATCTGCCTTTCCCCAACTATATTGGGGTCGGCTTCCAGTCTAACCGGATGTAGCTGAATACCAGTATTTTATATGGAGTTACTACCTATCCTCCTCCACAAACCAGTTACTGGGTAATACGATACCCCTAGGTAAGACTGGTTGTCAGATTTTCGGGCTTCTGACGACCCGCAACGACTGTCAAAGATCCACGAATGACAGCCGAGACCAACGGCTTAATGTGCTTTCCGAGGCAGGGAAGAGTCTCGGTATGTAAAGATGGTCACCCATCCACGGACCAACCCCGGCAAGCGTTGCTTAACCTCATGGATGGACCCGTACGGCTGTTATTACTTAGCCCCGAGCTCCTCCTTTGACGAGACTTTGTGTAAGCTAAATAAGTTAATTTGAATTTGATTTAAACTTTTATGCTTTGAAACGAGTGCATTTTATAATTGTGTTACCATGAATTAGTGTTGCATTTAATTGATGAAATTAGTTACAATGTTATAGATCTTATCTACTAAAGGTTATTTTAACTATATTATTTCTTACGTATTAATTAAATACACCATTTTCTAAGTTGTTCCTAGAACAAGCAAAACTTCATATTCCTAAATTACAAACACGTCATGTTATGGTAAGTGTGGATGTATGAATGTGCACTAATGTCCAGAGTCATTACATATTTACATTTTTAGTCATTCTTAGAACGTTTAAAGTAATGGACAAACAAAAAATAAGGTATTTCCCATTACAAATTAGCTAAGGACCAAGAATTCATTGTTTCGTTCATTGATGTGTAACATCTTTTCTGCAATCTGTAGGAGTGATTTCGTGAAAAGGGACGGAAGTGTGTAACAGGAAGTGGAAATATTTTTCTAAAAGTTTTGAGTGACGGATTTAAATTTGGTATGGAACTAGATGTACTTTTACCAAGATGAGATGTCAGATGTTACAATCGCTCGTTTTTTATTTTTGATTAGACAGTGGTTCAGTTTTAATTTGAAGGATTCTTTTAATAGCTTTATAAATAATGTCTAGTAAAAAGTCATAGCTGTTTTCATAACTATAATCACAGAATCATCGCTGAAATTAATCTCATAAAAGAAACGTTTATTAATTTCATGCCAAAGTATTTAATTCTTATTTCTTGTAAGAATCATATTTTAAAATGTCTTTGAGATATCTCGGGACCCTGGGGTCCCGGTCCTTTGGAAGGCGTACGAGGATGTTGAGGAGGCACCAACCGACGATTATCCCTGCATGCACTATGCAAGTGCACCCAAGCAGAACTCCCGGTTGGTGCAGGAATATTGCAATACATAGAAACAGAACACATTATGGGTGGCTGTTGCTGGATTGGTTACCTAGAACTATGAAAAGACTAAGGCCCCTGCCTGACCTATGTTTTATATACAATACACTTAAAATGGCAAGGGGTGACGTGAACACCCAATAATGGGCTACCGAAAACGGTCCCCAGCACATAGTGTTGTAGCGACAAGGTGGCAACATGTCCTGATGTGCTTATAAGGAGTGGATGGGTATTCAACGGCTATCAGGACAATCCTGAAAGTACGGTCAAGATCCCTACCAGCATCTTACTGGAATACTTAAGAATCATTATACACAATATGATTTTGTAATCATGTTATGCCAACCTTCTAATACCCATACTATAATAAGTCTTATCCTTAGTCGTATTTTTAGTCTTGGTCTTAGTCTTCTTGTCTTCAGTTTTACGTTAACCCAACGGTAAACAGTTTCAGATCATGAAAGAAGAAAAGTGAGCGGAGCTGAATTACAGCGGCTACGCACTTATGTACTGCGTGCGTGTACGTTGCTACCTACAGAAACAATTTATGAAACCAACTAGAAGGGTTCTTTATTTTCTACGAAACCATTTCATAATGTATGTTTATAGAATAGCTTAGATTATTGGTAAAAGTAGTCACAAAAAGTCGGAGGAGTTTGGACTCGATGTCATAATGATGGAAGCTGGTCATGTAAAATTGTTCTGGTCGCTTAGAATTGGCGATAGACCACAAAAAAAGGTCATATGCATAAGACGATGACAAGGCACGGGAAGCAGTAGTAGAAAATTAATGAATTAATCAAAAGCTAACATGAAATAGCAGTTTATGAAACTGTTGCATAATGAGTGTTTTACCCAGTTATGGCAGTTGCTTTATCTACTCTCATACATTAGGTTTGAACCTACTAAATAAAAGATCAAAATTAAAAGACTAAGAAATAGTTTATTTGGAATAAAAACGTTTTTGTTATGATATCAAAATGGCGCGCCTTAAGCGTTCCTTTAGAAAAAAATAATTGATGGCAACTCATTGGTAATATTATCTTCTTGGATATGTATTGGTAAAAAATTGTTTTATAACATTATTTTGTTACAGACAAAGTGTTGTGTGTGTGTAGGATTCTATTTTTAAATTTCGGTATTGTGTTTATAAAGTATGTCAATAAACTCGTTTTAAAGTTTATGATTTGAATTGTATGGTATATGAGTAGATAAAATAATTCTCTCATACAGCAGAACCATAAAAAAAGAGCAAAAAGTACAATATGCTCAACTCCACCACCATCAACCACTTTTATAGCACAGCTAAGATTAATCTATAGAAGCCGTATAAAGCTGTGTATATACTACCTACAGCGCGCTGCAACCGTGATCGCGATGAGTGGTGGCCGGCGACCGTAAAAATAATGGGCGGCTTGCGATCGAGCGTGTGTACTAGCCCTGTTTAAATCTGTCGGTGAGAATATGCGCCATTGTTTGTAGTACATAGCCGTTTTAGTATAGAGTTGACTGAGAATGGTGCAAGTGTTGCTGGAAATGGATTTAGCACGCACATATTATATTACACTTTTTTATTTTGCAGAATATATTGTGTACCTTTTAGTCTGTGCTAATTAAATGTATGCCTAATGGGTGCCTGCCGTTTTGCCAAAAAGATTTTGACAAAATTTCATTACCCAAAGAAATTTTAGCAACTTTTTTTTATACCATTGCAATATTTCGAATGATTTTGGTACGCATATTTTCATTTGGTCAAATTTTTACTTGGCAAAATATTACTAAGTATAATGTCATTATGGAATTTGGTCTTTAATCAAATGATTTATTACAGCAAACAATCTTCAGACAATAAACGTTTGGTGAAATGATTTGTTAAGACAAAAAATATTAAGGCAAAAATAAGATTTTTAGACATTTGACTTGCTGGTTAAATTTGATGTCTTTTGCGTACTTCTTTGTAAGTTTTTGTGCTTGAATTTGTCTGAAACAAGTCAAATTTATGGTTACTTGATATTAGTTTATTTATGGAAGTAGTTAGAGTAAGTTAATTATTAAAAAAAAAATGGTAGGTTAGGTTAGGTTAAAACTGTGACCTCCTACGCACGAGCCGAGCGAGCGAAGCGAGCGGTGCCGCGGCAGCGGCCGGCGAGTGCCAGACACGACTTGCATTAATAGAAAAAAATATATTGTTTTTAGTAGGTTATCCGGAACTCAACAATTTAGATTAGGTTAATTTCTTCTTTAAAAAAAATGGGTAGGTTAGGTTAGGTTAAAACTGTGACCTCCTACGCACGAGCCGAGCGAGCGAAGCGAGCGGTGCCGCGGCAGCGGCCGGCGAGTGCCAGAAACGACTTGCATTAATAGAAAAAAAGAGATTGTTTTTAGTAGGTTACCCGGAACTGAATTATTTAGATTAGGTTAATTACTCGTACATATTTTAAAAAAATGGTTAGGTTAGGTTAGGTTAAAACTGTGACCTACTACCTACTGTGCCAGGAACGACTACATTATATAGAAAAAGATGAGCACACATTGAGCGCCATTTATGATTTACCTCCTACCCACTTAGTAGTTCACATTTTTGTCATTGAAGTTTGACTGAATAGGAAAGGGTGAATTGAAAACTGACGATACTAAATAAGTATTTGGATTATTTGATTTTGCATAAAAACTGTTATTCCAAATGAAATATTTGACTAAATAAAAAATGTTAGAAGTACTAGTTGGTAAACAAGTTATAGTTTAAACGTTCATTTGCCAAACATTAGGTTTGCGTTACAACTTTTTGTGAATAGATTTTTTGCTAAGTAATAATTTGGCAAATGAAATTATGCGAAAAATTTTTTGGGAAGTGAAAATTTGTCAAATTCCTTTTGGTCAAACAAGGGAGACCCTAAATGTATTTTATTTCTTTCTTAAAGGGTACTTAATTATATTATACTTTTTTTATTTTGCAGAATATGTTGTTTACCTTTTAGTCTGTGCTAAATAAATGTATTTTATTTCTTTCTTTAAGGGTACATAATTATATTATACTTTTTTATTTTGCAGAATATTTTGTGTACCTTTTAGTTCTTTCTTTAAGGGTCTGTACAATGAAATCGTATTATGATGTGAAAAAAAAACACGAAATTAGGTGACTTTTTATTTACGCCAAAGTTATCACATTAGCGCAGTGATTTTTGCACGTATTTAGTGATACTTATTTATGTTTTTTAACAACCATGTACAAGGTTAATCCTCACTCCGATTTTTTCTCTAACTGTTGAAACTCTTGAGCTAGCCAGATATTTTTTTTTCGTGGGGTAGTAGTACCCACGTACCCATGAAAAAAACGACAAAATTCTCTAGAATTGGGCTATCAAATGCAAGAAGAATTTTACAAATCTGACTGATAGTTTCAGATATTAGCGCGTTCAAACAAACAGAAAACAAACTCTTCAGCTTTATAATGAGTATAGATTACTCAACGAGTCACATAGGTAGGTTTTCTCCTACATAAAGCTTATACATATTATAGTTATTTTCTTCCATATCTTTTACTCGTAAGTACAACACGCTTCTTCGAGGTCCCAACGTCAATAACTTGACGTAATGTCATTACGTTGATGGAATAATTTATTACTTTCCATTATGAGGCTGAATAAAGATCGCCTTCCATACTGTTATGATGAGAATAAGAGAAAATATCAAACTTATCTTTCGAAGTAGTTTGTTGTTAAAGTTAGACGAAACTCAGCAATTTTGTTGCTTAGGGTCATTTAGGAAAAATAAGAAAAGAAGAAAGAAGATAAGAAGGTGAAGAGAAGAAACCTGATATTTTTTTTATTCAACAAAAATGGAACGTCAATAGCATATAGCTGTCTGGCATGTTTGCTGAACTGGGCCTTTTTGGCACAGCCGTGAGGCACACATACCTGCATTGTAATTTTGTTGTTGTTGTTATCGCAAATATTGTTGTTTTTTTTTATTATTGTTATTTTAATCTGCTGTTATTATTTTGTGTGCCTTTTAGTTAGTCTGTGCTAAATAAATGTATTTTCTTTCTTTCTTTCTTTATATACATGATCACGTTTTTTTAAAGATGTGGCTTGCTTTTTACATATGCGTTGGTTCTCTTCGATAGAGCAATGAGTGGAAGTCAAACCTCACAGAAGATTTCAAAATACATCGGTGACAGTAGGGCAATGTTTTGGGGCGACCCAAACCATTGTCCTACTGTTTCTTAGTATTAGCCTGTGACCGCAGTCTAGATCGTCATGATTATCAGATATTGGATCATTCGGTTTCCTTCAAAATGGTTGAGCTGGATGGTGCTGATACACGCGTCATGTTTGTGAACGGAACGGACGCGGGTTTATTTATGATCTCATATTTTTTTTTTTTTCACTTATAGAATCAACAAGAATAATGTATCCAGGATTTTCTAATATCTTGATTAAAAATAATATCCTTGGAGTTTCTAACCCGTTCTTCTCCATAGAGATCTACGTTTTGGAATGGGCAGCTAGCTTCAACTTTCTGACTAACTGACCGACTCTTTGACAATTTAGAAGTGCTTGTAAGTATTTTAGTAAGTTAAGTTAGTAAGTAATTTTAGTAAGTTGTACCTAAGTAGGTTCAGAAATAAATTAAAAAGATATTATTTGGAAACGTTAACTACAGTGCTACCTAAGTCCTAAAGATTTTAATGTGTAAAGTAATAATAATAAAGACTCGCCAGCCCCCACAGTCAAACTATTGACATGGTTTTGTGGGGCTTAATATATTGATATATTTATAAGCTAAGTAAATCATTGTATTAAATAAAATAAGTTTTAATAAGTAATTTTAGTAAGTTGTAAGTCTTTTAAGATTTTTCAATAGTCAGATAGTTTTTAACTGAATAATAAATATGTGTCAGTTTGACATATTTTCTATACAAAAGCTGTCAAACCGCCATATCTATTCCATGAATAAAAGTTAACTAACGATTGAAAAATTAGCCCTTAATTGAAATAAATGTTTTTTTGATATGCCATCAATCAACAATCTTTGCGATCAATGTAATTATTGTATTAAGACCACCCATGAGAATGAGACCTGTTTCTAGAAAAGAGAATATTCAGTCATTCTCGTCTTCAGATGCCCAAGGATGTGTGTCACGCTGCTAATTCGATTTTAAACAGTACCGTCAAATGGGTTTACTTTGAAACAACTTTCGACTAACGAAAAATTAATTTTGTTAGGTGTGTGAATAAGATTTTGTTGGTGTACCGGTTACTGGGCATTTTTAAGGTAAGAAAAACTTTTGATGCCTCCAAAAATCTATACCTATAGATTTCTTCATAAGACGAAAGTTGGAGGATGCGCTGTGGTAGCCCGCGAAATTAATTTTTTTTTGGGTTTTTTGCAATTTGCAGGTCCGTGTCAGGTTGTATCTTGATCAAAATATGATACGCGGCAATAAAACATATGTATTTTCATAAATTTAATCACAAAAATCATCAATACATCTCTCTAAGTTAGATTTCGTGCAGAGTCGTTAGATTTCGTTCGTTCGACGAATCTGCACGAAATCTAACTTAAAAATATGTATTGATGATTTTCGTGGCTAAAATTTAATAATACATAAATACATATGTTTTATAGCCGCATATCATATTTTGATCAAGATACAACCTGACACGGACCTGCGTATTGCAAAAAACCCAAAAAAAAAAAATTGAATTTCGCAGGCTACAACAGCGCATCCACCTTAAAGTAAGCCCGTAGTATCAAACTGACCCCATTTTACCGGTAGCTATGTCCATACTACTGTTCAAAAGTATATTAACATCGAACTGTGGAAACGAACGATACGTTTAAAAAGATTAGACTGCACTGTAAATTACACGGAAGTATTTCATCCAATTTTTTTCTATGTACAGCACGTAACTTTGTAATGGATATTGTGCTGGTGCTATTATCGCTCACGTAGATTCGTTTTCGGATTAGAAATTGAATTTATTTGAGCTAATTTAGTTGTAACATGTTCTTTAGTTTCTGCATGGTCACGGTTTTACTTAATTTTTTTTTCGTAGTTTGATTTGAATAAAAAAACCGGCCAAGTGCGTGTCGGACCACGCACAATGATGGGTTCTGTAGTTGAAAAGAATTTATCCCAAAAACAAATTTAAAATTGTAATAAATCCCAAAAAAATTTTTTTGTGATAAAATTACAAATTAACAATTTACTTGTGCTGTGAGAACTTACTTCTTGCCAAATTTCATGATTCTAGGACAATATCAAAATATGTCGCATAAATGGCCGTATTTTTTATTGCGTTGACTTAGAAGCTTGATTTTTTTAGAGCTCTAAGGGACCGTAGATTTACGTATTTGACATTAATTTCAACTGGATATCTCTGCGCGTTCTTGGGAAAAAGGGTCTTGACAGACTGACAGACAAACGGACAACGAAGTGATCCTATAAGGGTTCCATTTTTTCTTTTGAGGTACGGAACCCTAAAAATCAGCTGAGAGAAAAATTATAAATATGATTTATTTACTTTATTATTTATGTATACACAGTAAAATGGATACAGATACGTCATAATATAAGATACTATACGATACGGTTATGTATGTTTCGTTTGAAAGTAAATCAAACATCCTTCAGAACCGTAGTTAATTGGTCTGTTTTGTTTGATAGAAACGAAACCTTTCACAGTTCTCATTAACAGAAACCGTAGAACGAAACAGTTGATGTGCACTTGATATTAAACTCATATTATATTAAAGAGTTGTTGATACAAAGAACATATTTTATAAGACGCAATATGTTTATCTAATACATGACTTATATTTGTACCTACATCGAAAGGAAAAACATTTTCGAGCGACGCAATAAAGCCGTAGAAACCCCTCTGTTTAAATAAGCCAACATCAAAGGTGACTCAAAATATTGCCTTCTATTGAACTCAATGAAACAATTTTATATATTCACTGTTTTCTCTGTTTTTATATTACTTTGAAAACAGGTCTTTCAAAAAATAGGTTTTAGCAATAAAAATTACAGAAAGTACCTTTCATCTTACGTAAATATTACGTGTATATCGTCTAGATGTTTGTTTACTTTATGTATATAATAGGTCTTTACCTATGAAATTGCCGTTTTGTATGAAAAAATTTAAACGAATTTTTTTCTTGCATTTTTTATTTGTATTAATCGAAGTAATCACCCATGCAATCAATGCATCTTTGCCAACGCAGTGGCAGTTTTTTGATGCCCTTAAAGAAATCAGCTGGACGGGAGGCAACAAATTCTTCAAAGGCATTTTGTACTGCCTCTCGGGTATTGAATTTTTTTCCCGCCAAGAAGTTATCCAAATTCTGGAAAAAGTAGTAGTCTGTAGGCGCAAGGTCTGGTGAGTAGGGCGGATGACGGAGAGCTTCCAACCCCAGTTCTTGCAACTTGGAGACCGTCTGCTGTGCAGTATGAGGTCGCGCGTTGTCGTGCAGGAGCAGCGGAGACGAGCGATTGACCAATGCTGGTTGGAGATGTGCCAGCTTCTCCATCATTGTGTCCAGTTCTTCACAGTACACATCTGAAGTAATGCTCACCTCGTTTGGTAAGAAGCTGTGATGAATCACACCGGCGCTAGACCACCAAACAGTGACCATCACTTTTCTAGGGGTAAGTTTTCGTTTAGGGCATTGTTTAGGTGCTGAACCAGGATCCAACCAACTTGCTGAGCGCTTGCGGTTATCAAACAGAATCCATTTTTCATCGCAGGTAACAATGCGGTTCAAAATTCCTTCATTTGTGTGTCTGTTGAGCAGTGCAAGGCACGTCTTACGCGTACTTCGCGCTGGCGATCATTGAGTTCGTGGGGCACCCATTTGTCAAGCTTTTTTACCTTGCCAATTTGACGCAAATGGACCAATATTGTTTTGACGCTAACGTCGAAAGCTGCTGCTAATTCAGCCGTAGATTGTGTATCATCAGCTTCCACAATCGCCTTTAATTCGTCATTGTCGACCAAAGTCTTCGGACGACCGCGAGGTTCATTTTTCAGGTCGAAATTTCCAGAACGGAAGCTAGCAAACCAATAACAAGTGGTGCGTTGGTTTGTAGTGTTAGCTCCGTAAACGTCGTTGATGTTGCGTGCCGCTTGTGCCGCGTTGCTGCCACGACGGTACTCATATTCCATAATTACTCGAATTTTTAACGTATCAATGATGACGAAAAAGATTGAAATGCGATGAAAATGTAACACTAATCAATAAACAAATGACTACTTTTGGAAAAAAAATCCATGTTTTTAAAATAAAATTAATTTGAAATTAGAATTCTTAGCCAAACAAAAATTATTTTGATTTGAAATGGCCAGTACTGCAGAACGGCAATTTCATAGGTAAAGACCTATACAAAACTTGTTTATATTCCTGACCTATTAATCAATTTCAATTATGAAGAAAAACAAACTCCACCATCGCAGCATAAGTACTCCTAACTTACCTAATAATGAGATTCGAAAAGTTCCAAACTAAAGTACGAATAATAAACAACGCCTAATAATATTCCAAACATGATTATGCTATTAAATCGAGTGCTATAAGCAACGGCAATCGATTCGAGTAATTGAGTCAGTCGAGTAAACACAATCGATACGACTCATCGTATTCGGATCACAAAGTGGATTCCAGTTTTTAAACGTCGCCATTTTCGGGGATGGGGCAGGTGATCGCCGGCGCAAAGTGATAGGTGCTCCATCTAATCTGCCGAGCGGCAGCTCAATCTTGTCTTCAATCGAATCTCCTTGATTGCGTCAAGCGCCGATATATAGGGAAATTTCATCCGTGCGCCTAATATCATTGACACGAGGCCGATATCTGAGCGAAGGAAAAGGCCATTCTTTTGAAACAATGAAAGCAAACATGAGACTTCACTTTATTACTCCGTTTGCAGCAGACTTTAATTAATTAGTGTAAGTGCCGGTGAGTCTCGGGAGATTGGTCATTAATTAAATGGGTCTTTGGCTATCGATCTACTGGCAAACAATACACTTTATTACTTTTATTACCCATTTCATTCGCTGTCTACCCGGACCGTGCTGAGCTGCGGTTGCTTTTTACTATTAATGAGTGGCCTACGTGGCCGACGTGGCCGGCCAGCGGCCAAGGAGTTCCTAATGGACAATGTATAGTTTTCTTTACATCCTCCGTACAGTGTGGTACAAAGTTATGTATTCGATAGCAATTTAGTTGGAAGGCTGTTCGAACGTCAGCGCTGGTAACACGATCAAGGTTGCGTAATGGATTTAAGTGAATTATAACAACGTAGGCGTTTTAAGGCTTTGCTTTTCGTAGTAATTTCTTACAAAACAACGTGTACGTATTGAAAATAATAATGTAGATATAGCTTACTAGCTTTTGCCCGCGGCTTCGCCCGCGTGGAGTTCGAAAATTATCCCAAGGGACCGTACTACCGAGATAAAACGTATCCTATATGCTAATTCAGGTCATGGTCTACCCGTGTACAAAATTTCATCCAAATCCGTTCAGCCGTTTTAGCGTGAAAGCATAACAAACAAACTCACTTTCGCATTTACAATATCGGTTAGGATGATAAGTTTAGTTTCATAAATAATACATTTTTGTAGTACCTACCTATATTTTGTAGGTATACAATTTCATTTCAAAATAGACTACATCACATATTTCCCAACTACACAATATAGAGGAAAATTCATTAGGTACAATAAAATTTACGTAACTTGACCAGAATAAATTAAACTGTTGAAAATTATTCACAATCACCGATAATGTTACCTTAACGATTGGGTTATCGTGGAAACCAATAAATGCGGAGGATATCCGTTGAATTAATTTTATAACATTTAAATTTGATGGCATTCACTTTTAAATATTCATTTGGTCATTAAAAGTGTTCATTAGGGCAAATCGTGGCCACCGGCCGTTATTAAAAATCGCCGGGGAGTGCTAATAATGTAGCGGTAGATCGTGACACTTCTCGTTATGAGGGATATTGTTCTTGTGTTACATCCATTATAGGATGCTCCTTTTTCAATGGAGGAACATCACAGCTGGTTCCTTCACCTACAAAAGGTACTACGTGCAATAATCAAAATAACACCTTCAGTTTTTAATAGAGGCTAAGTAATAACAGCCGCACGGTTCGATCAACCAGGTTAAGCTACGCTTGCCGGGGTTGGACCGTCGAGGTGTGACCATGTTTACATGCCGAGACTCCTCCGTGCTTCGGAAAGTGGTCCCGGCTGTCTTTCGTTGATCTTTGACTGTCGTTACGTGTCGTCAGAAGCCCGAAAGTCTGTCAACCAGTCTTACCAGTAACTGGGTTGTGGTTGTTCAAATCAAATCAAAAATATTTATTTGCAAGAATATGGTACGATAGATGAAGTTATTTTGGATTCAGCATACTCTGCCATGACATGCCGTGAAAATACATTAATTTCATGTCAGTGACTAAGTCGTCATCTGCCTAGCTTTTTCCAAACTATGTCGGGGTCGGCCTCCAGTGTTACCTTGAGGATAGTTACCAAAATAGTTGGGAAAAGGCTAGGCAGATGATTTAATACAATTATCAGTCAGTTCATCCGACGTTAATGTAACTTTTCTTAAATAATAAATGGCAAACAAGCTCATTAGTTTAAAGGAACACTCACGAGAGCAAGAATTTGCACAGATTCTCCGCTGCCAAGAAAACTTTCCTCAATTATATTCTCATATGCACTTGTTACAACTAGCTTTCCGAGTTTCCAACTACCGCTTACCAACTCAACTTCTGTTTCAAATAATTCTATAGCTAGTTTAATTCAATCTTATTACAGATTTAGAATGCCAATTAGGTACAATATTTCTCCATTAGCAAAGTGGCGACGGAAACATTGTTGGGAGCTTGGCAGAATGCCTGCTACCTTCGTCTGAGTTGCGGTAAAAACTATATTTTGGGTCAATTGCAAGGAGAATGAGGTTCACTTGGAGTACAAAGTCTTTGCAAGTTTGTGAATATATTTATTATTTTTGTCAAGGATACAAGTATACGAAACTATCTGAGTCGTTGCAATCTGACCCCATTTAAATAATAATTTTTTTTTTTTTTTTTTTGACTTTTTTATTATTTTTTTTATATTGTAATATTAAAAAATATAAGTTATGTGGTTTATTTATGAAATAAAGGAAATAATAATACATTTTGATTAGGAAAGTGCTGTGTGACAGACACCGGCGCTTTCCTCCTACAATCTTAAGTAAATCAATCTGCCTAGCCTTTTCCCAACTATGTTGGGGTCGGCTTCCAGTCTAACCGGGTGCAGCTGAATGTCATTATTTTACATGGAGTGACTGCCTATCTGACCTCCACGACCCATTAACTGGGTAATACGATACCCCTTGGTAAGACTGATTGTCAGACTTTCGGGCTTCTGACGACCCGTAAGGACTGTCAAAGATCCACGAATGACAGCCGGGACCACTTTCCGAGGCACGGAGGAGTCTCGGTATGTAAAGATGGTCACCCATCCACGGACCAACCCCGGCAAGCGTAGCTTAACCTGATGGATCGACCCGTGCGGCTGTTATTACTTAGCCACGAGCGCCTCCTCCTACAATCTTAAGTAAATGAAGTGTTAAGTTTCTCCTATCCTATCCTCCTTTTGAGAAAATACAAAGTTTTCTGTTCGTGTATTGTGGTGGTAGGTTTTGTATTGTTCTTCTTCAATTTTGTAGAAACTGTAAATGATACAAAGTTGCTGTTTTGAAGCGGAAACTGTGAAATATATTACTAAATGTAAAAATACTTTCTTCCCCTAGAAGAAAGTATATTTCGTGAGATGTTTGTTTGTGCGTGCGTCAAATAAATTTACTGAACCGATTACAAGGATATTGTTACCGCAAAGGATTTAAATTGTGAAATGCTCTTATATTTTATTTGCAAAATTTTACTGATAAAAATATTACACTATTAAAAGGAATATTTAGAGGATAAGTCGATAGAACCTACTGTACATTTGTAATAATCTTATAATAATAATCATAATTTATGTAATGACTTAGAGGGGCTTGTGGCTAAATAATAACAGCCACACGCGTCGATTGATCAGGTTAAGCTACGCTTGTCGCGTTTGGTCCGTGGATGGGTGACCATCTTTACATACCAAAACCCCCACGTGCCTTCGAAAGCACGTTAAGCCGTTGGTCCCGGCTGTCATTCGTGGATCTTTGACAGTCGTTACGGGTCATCAGAAGCCCGAAAGTCTGACAACCAGTCCCACCAAGGGGTATTACCCATTATTACCCAGTAACTGGGTTGTGGAGGTCAGAAAGGCACTCGCTCCATGTAAAATACTGGTATTCAGCTGTATCCGGTTAGACTGGAAGCCGAAGCCAACATAGTTGGAAAAAGGCTAGGCAGATTCACTGGTAGGCAAGAAGGTTGGCTTAGTCACTGACAATGTATTTGCACGTCATATCATGGCAGAATATGCTGAATCCAAAATTACTTTTACATCTACACATGTTCTTACAAATAAATATTTTTTATTTGATTTGAAAAACTTGGGAAACTGCTTCTATTTTCAAAAGTCTATCAAGTTCTACAACTACTCCATTTAGGTACAATAAATAACCCATCCAACTTTGAAGTACCTTATCATCAACAGAACCCTTAAATCATAACCTAAAACTTCATACAATACTCCCAAACATTTCTCAATGATAAAGAATACGTTTTGTGAGTAATTTCCCGGGGTAAGCTTAGCCGGCCATTGTGATAACTGTGCCTATTGAGAAAGGTTAGTCAGTCAGTTCCCGGGCACAACATAGGTATAGAAGGTTAGCTTCATACAACGAGTGAAAACGCTCGCACACATGGACACACACACAGCGAGTGCAAGCACACTTGCGACCGGCATTTGTTTTGGCTGGTTGACACAGTGCGAGCTGCTGACTAGACAGTAGAACAGCTGCTAGCACTGTGTACTCGCATGTCAGTAGCGGGCTACTGACATGCGAGTTCACAGTGCTAAACAGCTAAACAGCCAAGGCGAGTCGGGACTCGCCTTGGCTGTTTTCATTATGAGAGTAGCTGCCTAGTCTCTTGCGAGTTGTGTGGTTGGAAAGATTATACAAGATTCTCTTGCGACTGTCGGACGAGCTACTGCCGAAAGCGTCCGAACGATGCGAGAGCGCAAAAATGTTGAGCGAGCTACTGTCCAACTCGCAAGTGCGATAACTCGTAATAAACGTCCACACAGTGCGAGTTGCTGCACTGCAGCTATTCGGTAGGCCGACTCGCACGTTAGCTCGCACTGTGTAAACTAGCCATTAGAGATCGCCGTACGAAACATGTCTATGTGTTCATGCCCCTGTTTTCACTCTTTGTATGGAGCTGGCCTTCTGTTACCTTTCTACTCTGTCAGTTCCGGGTTGAGTCCAAGTGCAAGGGAACTCTGACTTCACCGGTTTTATAACCTGATGAATGTTTTTTGGAAGGCGATGGTACATTTCGAGGTATATTTCCTCGATTAACACATATAAAGCCGTACTAACAAATGAACTAACTGTTACTTTGTACTACGAAAATTAAAATCACGGTTTATAAGTAAAATACGATACTGAGAGAGTGGCCTCCTTGATGCGTCGTGTGCGGGGCAGCACCAGCGGCCTTCTAAACAAGAAAGGGTTGAGTGTCTTATGGTGGGGCACTGGAATAAGGTACAAAAGGTAAGGTAAGGTAAGGTAGGTGGTGTCCTTTTTAATGTAAGGTAATTGGATAAATTGTATTAAGTAGGTATAAGTTACTAACATAGTTTTAAGCTTTACTAACTATTTTATATGGAATTATGTTCTGAAATAAAATTATAAATAAAAAAATAATAAAAAAAAATACTTTAAATAAGACTTTATGTACGGTGGCTTTATTTTGTTAAAATTATTTGCTTCATTGGCTCTAGTTCAGTGTTAGTCTACGTTAGTTGGTTGTGGATTCTAAAAGAGAATTGAGTGCGTTAAATAAAGCAGAGTTGATAAAGTGATTGAGTTCCCGATTGAGATTTTATCATCTGAAAGCAGCCGTAAAGGATTTATAAGATGACTTTGCAGTTTCTCGAGAAGGGCGAGAGTTTTGGAGAAAGATTATATTCTGTTCGCGTAAAAGGTCACATTGGCTAACTAATTCTGGCAAATCTTCTAAGGTTAAGCGCTTAAAGCACTTGCAGCGTCAGATTAAGCGGAGATAAGTCACGTTTAAGTTGTCAACGCCAACAAGAAAAATTGGCCTAATCTCGACGGGGCGCATAGTTTATTCAGAAAATTATTACTTGGTTGAATAGCATGAATTTTGAAGTGCGAATTATGCAGTTAGGTGTCAAAGGCATTTTTGCTTGTTTTAATTTTATCGTAGAGTTAAAGGGATTATTCTGGTAAATTCTGTGTCCTCTAAAGAGTTTTTTCTGTGTCCATGAAAGACAAATCTACAAAAAAAGTGACCTAATTATAAATACACCTTTATAATTTCTCAAAACGCCTGCAGGCGTCCCCGCTAACTTCAACCTCTTTGCTTAGCTGTTGATGGTCCTTAACTCAATATAAGAAGTCGTGTTTGCCCGTGTTTGGGCCTCAAGCGCATGTTTCCTGAGCTTGTAAAGACCTTTTCAAAAGCCCAGTATTGAGTGCGGTTGAAACGTTTCGTTCAAACGCGAGTTAAAGAGATTATGGATGAGAAGTTCTCTCTCTTTTGTTTGTATTGCATGGTTTTTTTCTTCCTTAATTTCTTTTGGTTTTGAGTGTTTGAGAGTGGTGGGTAATGGGCGAATCGATTTTTGAAGGAGTCGGTAAGTAGGGCAGGAAATTAAATGTTGTTTTTTTTTCTTTTCTGACTTGAAACGTACGGCTTTTTGATGTGGCACAGGTTGATTTTTATTTTAGTATTTTTTGCAAATTTCAGACAAATTGAACCAGACGAAATAAATTAAATTTTGTTTCTGTAAATTGGTTTTAAAAATACTTAGGGCTAATTTTTCAATCGTCAAATAACTTTTATTGGAGGAATAAATATGGCGGTTTGACAGCTTTTTTATAGAAAATATGTCAAACTATCATATTTATTCTTGAGATAAAAGTGATCTGACTAGTGAAAAATTTGCCCATTCACGTCAAAAAAAAAAAAAAAATTGTTCTAGATGTCGATGTAGGTCGAGAAGTAACCTAAACTATAAAAACATAATCCAGCATCAATATTCCTGACCCCCTGACCCCTGACATCCCTCCCCCTCCCCTCTCTCCTCCTCTCTCTCCTCTGATATCTCTCCTCTGATATTCCTCCTCTCTGATATTCCTGATTCATGTTCCCTTTTTCTTTTCCTATTCCTTTTTTTACTAGAATCTCATTCACACTTTTGCCCACGCATAAATATATAAAGAACGGGTCCTCTCCACCAAACCACAAAATAATCCTTCACCTTACAAAATATTCCTGTTACATAAAACCAATCAAAAGCTTACTTACGACTTATACGTATGCGTATAATAAAGGAGTCTTCATACGGATAGTTGGAGGTCGCAACTCCAAGCGGTGGTCTAATCTTAGAGGATAATCCGCTATCAATGAGACGTGAGAGCCGCCGGGTATGTGCCCCGCGCGCCCATCGATCTGCAGACGTATGTAATTAATATGACGGGGCTTTCTAAGGAGGATATTTAGCGAAAATACGAATATTTTTTGGGTCTTCAGATTTGAATTGAGGTAAACAAAATTGTATTTTTTATTGTTTCCACTGAAAATCTTTACGTTAAGTTTTAACCTTTGTTAAAGGTTAAATATTTGAAGCGGCAAAACACACAATATTTCATATTTGACAAATTTAAAATGAACGAATGGACACAACTTTGTCTGCGTACGTTTTTGTTTGTCTGGCAATGTATATGAGCCAGATTATATTCACAACTTGACAAATAAACGACGTTTTTTACCCCTAAATTAATCTACGGAAGTCCGAAAACATGCCAACCTGCCGCAATATCAAGGCGATTAATTGCCGCTTTTAAAAATACTCATTTGGCAAAAAAAAAAATCGCATAAATTGCTCATAACACCGTCGCCCCGCCGCGTTGAAAATGTTCGGGACGAGATTTTAATTACAGAAATATTATTAAGTCAGTCGTCGAATAAAAGCAATTTAGGGGTAAAAATACGAGCGACCACGCGCGGGACAAAGGCCGAGATTTCCATATATAAAAAGCATAAATAATTTCGATTGTGGCTACCGAACACATAAATATAGTAGAATTTTGGCGCCCTCACACACGTGCGCAAACAGCCGGGGGTCGCGCAAATAATGCGAGTGTCACGTGAGGGGCGCGGGGACGAGAGACAGGGGGCGGCGGGCTGAGGCTTCAGAACTTGAGGCACGAGGCTGAGCGGGGAGGGGGGGATCATCGGACGAAAAATAAATAGGTACACAATCTCTGGCGCACAAATACACACATTTCGACGGTGTAATGTGTTTGCGGTGCTACAGAAAATTTTATTTTCTCGTGTGACAAAAACGCGTGTTGTGCACAGCGATACTCGAATTATGTGATGTTTGTTGTGAAAAGAAATCGGAGGGATATTGTCGCGTGTGTTACGATAATATTGGGAGAATCGGGATAACATAATCTGGACGAACAACGACTCAGTTACGAAAATATTGTAGAATCGGGATATAATAACAGATAACTGGATAAAAACGGGAAACTTATTCTTTGAAGAAAATTAAAAAGACAATTGTGATCTGTATTATACTGTCCAATAAGGACGATGCCTGGGTAAAACAAAGAAGTTCTATTTAGTTCATCAGTCAGATAATAAAAAAATATTAGATACGTATTTTTTGCTATAACTATACTAATAAAAAAATACTAGATAGAACGCATTACAGTTGGGGAGTGGGTGCTCGCTACGTAACAACAATCTAGCAAGGAGTGACGTCATTCCGCATTTTAACTCAATGTATCGCCGTAATTTTTTGATTACGTTAAAGAAAAAATACTTCTCCAATATTTTTTAATAATATACAAGACGGATTAAATAAAATTTTAGTTCATCTTCCCTATTGTGTTCTTTAAATTAAGTAGGTATATTAGTCGCAGTATGGACCAGAGCAGTGGTTGCCCAGTGGTAACGGTAGCGACTTACAAGTTGTAGGTCGTAGGTTCGAACCCAAGCATGTACTTTATTTTGTGTAAATCTTCACCACTGCTCCTCAAAACGGTGATGAAAAACTTCGTGAGGAAACCGGCATGTCCTAGAACCAAAATCCGAAGACATGTGACAGGCGTGGTGGATTATGGCCTACTTCCTGTCACAGAAAGACGAGGCCTGTGTCCCAGCAGTGGGAACATTATACAGGGTGTTAAAGTAACTGCGTGCCATAGCTTAGGGGTAGGTTCAGTATCGATAAAGGAACCCAGGAAAAAAAAATATTGCAAGATCAACCTAATTTAGTACCTACTAACTTAAAATAGCAGTCGTTTAGAATTAAAATGATTTTATTTATTTAAATGCTTTAATATTACTTACCTACTATCGACCGTGTTGTCATTTTTTGTTCGATAGTAGGTAAGTAATTAAAACATTTAAACAGATATAATAATTTTAATACTAAACGTTTGCTATTTTATGTTAGTAGGTACTAAATTAGGTTGATCTTGCAATATTTTTTTTACGTTTTTATTTTTAATCATATTTTATTTTTTTCCTGGGTTCCTTTATCGATACTGAACCTACCGCTAAGCTATGGCACGCAATTACTTTAACACAAAATTAATTACAATCTATCCCACCCTGAAACGTCATCCTACGCAATCACTTCCGTGATACACAAACTCAAGTCAAACTTGGTCACTATGTACTGTCACAGATAGGCACACATCTCCGTAGGAGTTGCTCCTCTTACGGTAAGCCCCACCGGTCGGCCGCGTCATTTACATAGGAGCCTCTCAAATCCGTCTGTTTGTTCTGTCCGTTACAAGGCAGGACAGAATCGGAAGTAATTAACTTTACACTTAAAGCTAAGTGTACTCTCCACTTAATCGTGTTATGTCGGAATGTCGGGAAGTTGAAAAGCGTGAGTTCGGAATTCAAAAAATGTTTTATGAAAATTAATTTTTGTTTGCAGCAGCGGTGTGCCCGCGGTATTGGCCCCGACTTACGAGTTCGCCCGAGGTACGGGCTCGTGGGTTTGCACCCAGGCGTTTTTTTTTACTTTGTGTAATTTATTTCATCACTACGCTCTCGAAACGGTGAAGGAAAACATTCAGGCATGTCCTAGATCCGAACATTTGAAGACTTGTGATATCCACCAACCCGCACTGGGCCCGCGTGGTGGATCCCAGCTCACTCCCTCTGACAGAGAGGAGTCCTGTGTTCCAGCAGTGGGAACATAGAAAGAAGAAAGAAAGAAAATACGTTTATTTGCGGTAAACGTGACGCAAAGGACAACAAAATAAAATAAAAATGTAAAAAGCAAGTTTTGGGGAAAATATAGGCTGAAATAAACATAAACATAATAAATATAAACATTATAGGCTGATTATGTATTATGAAATAAAAGTAAGTAAGCCCGAAAGTCTGACAACCAGTCTTACCAAGGGGTAACTGGGTTGTGGAGGTCAGATAGGCAGTCGCTCCATGTAAAATACTGGTATTCAGCTGCATCCGGTTAGACTGGAAGCCGACCCCAACATAGTTGGGAAAAGGCTAAGCAGATGATGATATGTATTATGAAATATTTGTCTCTTGATTAATTTTGTTTTGGTTTGATAGATATTATTCATTAATTCCTCTGTAGCACCATAAAGCCTTTATAACGCTCAAAGGATTACAATAGAAATAACGCTGAAGGATTAAGATTGATTCTACTATTTAGAGTATAATATTCACTTAATAGAACTGAAATAGCTACGGATAAGGTCAGAAAGGTTAATCTATTCCGTTGTGACCTTTGAATTATAATTGTTGATATTCCAAAATTATTCTTGATAGTTTTGACCGCTAAATAGCTAACGCCTTCGTATGTATGCCGGTCAAATAAAGCATATTATTATGTATCTAAAGTGAGTTTGTCTGTTAGTTACGCTTTCATGCTAAAACGTCTTAACGAATTTGGATGAAATTTGGCACATAGGTATACTATGACCTAGGTTAGGACATAATAATAGTTTTCATCCCGATATTCCTACGGGATTGAGACTTATGCCTGCCTGCCACCTGTGAAACTGCGGGGCGCAGCTAGTTATTTATAAAAATACTAGCTGCTGTCCGCGACTTCGTCTGCAATCCAGCATGAAATGTAGCATATGTCCTTTTCCAGGTCTACCCATGTGTCAAATTTCATCCAAAGCAGTTCAGCCGTTTTAGCATGAACGTGTAACAAAAAAACAAACTCACTTTCGCATTGATAATATTAATTAGGATACACACATATCACATTCCACTATGATAGATCGATCCCATTCGCAGTATTAAGGCGGTGCCACGAAACTAAGCCGAACTGCCCTTTATAATTACGAGGCTAAAATAAAAACGCTTTTATAGACCAATATCTCATTGCTAAGGTGGGCATATGCGAGCAGACAAGCGACTTTACGACGAACATAAAGCGTCGCAGAAAGGCGTGTATAGCCGTATAACGCGGAGGTATAAGGCCGATGTTACTTAACACCATAACTTCTGTTTAGAGCCGCGCCTCCGCCTACATTGTCGGTAAATTCATGGGTGTCAGTTTAGTTCTATGGACGTCTCATTCCACAGTCTCCCTGGGGCATCAGTATATTAAGCTATTGTGGTACTGCCGTACTTAGTTGATCTGTGTAATTTGGGTTAAATGAACCCCGTAATACGGCGGAGTAAAAATGTTTGTGCCTTGAATATGATATGGGTTATTAAGTTGTAACAATGTAACTTGATGTTGGTAATTGTTGTTTAAATTATGAGAAACCGTGTTTCTTAGAGTAAACGGTCTCAGCTTCAATCACATCATAAAATCGTGAGAAAAAATATTGAATCAAAAGTTGCAAAGACATATTAGATTTCTTTGCATAAATCTCTTACGGTTTTCGATAACAAAGACATCAGGAAAAATGTTATAAGTTTTGGCTCATCTCCAAAATCCTGCCATAAAAATTTTGAATGTTTACAGTAGATTCTACTTTCGATTTCTTCAGCCACGGAATCTTGGCTCGAGCCCCCTTGCTACGTTCGTGTACAAACAAATTTGGTAGGCCAATGTCTTCTAAACTTTCACTGTTTGGCGGGCCGCCAACACCACATCTCCACAGAATGCGGTGACTTTCGAATAAACCGAATAAAGATAATTTATTCCTATGATTTTTGGCCGCGACGCAATCGCTTTCGAATTATTCCCCTTTTCAGGTTCCGTACGCCGCATTGAATTTCAGAGGGTTATTTAGAATAGGTAAGCTGTTTTTACTTTTTTGAAATAAGATTATGTGATTTTATTTGGCGCATCGTATATTTCTGCTGTATACTCTGGCTCACACTCTGGCTTTATGATAAAAAAAAAACAATGTTTAAGGCTTCGGTTTCCTACAAAAGCGGCCATCATGAAAATCTGTCATTTTTAAACCCCGCCCCTCAAAGATTTAAATCGTTAGATTTGCCGTCACCATACTTAGTCACGCAAAAAGTGTCCATACTGAGAAGAGTGAGCTCACACATTTATTAAATACTGTTTCCATGACAATCGAGTCAAGTCACTTCGTCATTGTGTGTCAGAACTCAGAGGTGTCAAACCATAACAGAAACGCGACTGTCTTTTGATGCGGAAGGGCGAATCTAACAATTTAAATATTTGCAACTGCCATTATTTTCATGACAGCCGTCACTGCGGCCGTTAAATGCAGTGACCGCTTTTCCAGGAAACCGTAGCGCGAGGAACGGTGACTGAACATTACATGTAAGTTCACATTTTCTGTCTCCAAAGAGTCTCTTAACCTTGAATGACAAACTCGACCCGGTTATAGGTTAAAGTAAAGCGGCTTCATTAGACCCTCTTTCTAATTTAAGCTTCATCAATTTACAAATCCAAGCTTTTTCAAGAGGTTTTTCATGACTATTTCATTAAATTTAAATCAAAGGACAATTTCCTCTGACAAATTCTTAGATCGTTGGTATAAATATGTATGCTATTTTTTGACAGTTATTTTGGAATTTACTCTTAAAAATCACATATTGTCAATTATTTTCTATTTTTTTAGAGTAATTACCAAAATAACTGTAAAAAAATAGCATACATACTTATAAATACCAACGATCTAAGAATTTGTCAGAGGAAATTGTCCTTTGATTTAAATTTAATGAAATAATCACGAAAATCCACTAGAAATGCGACGTTGCCAGCCCGCGGGCGATCAACGCTCTTAAATTCAAACACATATCTACAACAACGTGATTCCTTGAACGCATCGAGGTAACGGAGGCCGGAGTTGAAACTAATTCAAAGACAAACTAACAACAATCTTAGCAGTGGGTACGCTTCATCAAGCCACCACGTGGCTCCTGCCTTTATAAATTTCACGTATACCCTCTATGTATCTTTATCTGGTACTTGGAACTGTTTTATGGTATCTAAAGTTACCCAGTTTAGCTAAGCGGAGTGAGGCCGACATACGGTTGTGGAAGGCGATTAGCTGGAACTGTTTGTGCCTGTCGAGCTTTGTAAGGCAAAGGCTGAAGAGTTTTTGACAATTTTCCATTCTTTATTTGAATTTGTTTAAAAATATAGCTTTGGTCCTTACAGGCTTTTAAGGGTTAAGGATTTTTAGACTCGACTGTTTTCGATACTTTACCATCGGATTGTTTAGAATAGTGTATTAACGAAAATGTAATGACTATCTATTAAGAACCCAGTTATAGACTGATTTTCAAGATATTTTATAATCAATTTTATCAATCAGGATGTACTTACCAGAAAGGTGTGGTCAAATTTAAGGGTGTGGTACAGATCATCAAACTGAACAACTTTCTCTATGGGACCAACATCGTAATCGCCTTCGCATACATTTGCTCGAGTAGGTATTGAAGTTTTATATGGGCCAGTTGTTAATTTTTTTGCGATTAAAATGTTGGTGAAATGGAGAAAGTTGTTCAGTTTTCTGGTTAACCCTGTATAAACAGGGTATATATAATATGTCGATGAATTAAAAATCGTTTAATTTTTTAGGGTTCCGTACCTCAAAAGGATAAAACGAAACCCTTATAGGATCACTTCGTTGTTCGTCTGTCTGTCTGTCAGTCTGTCAAGACCCTTTTTCTCAGGAACGCGTGGAGGTATAAAGTTGATATTAATATCAAATACGTAGGTCTATGATCCCTTAGAGTTCCAAAAAAAAATCAAGCTTCAACAGCAGCAACAGCAGCAGCTTCTAAGTCAACACAATAAAAAAAACGGCCATTTATGCGACACATTTTGATACTCGTAAATAAATCAAAACCTAAGTATTGGGTACTGCCAGTTGTCCTAGAATCATGAAATTTGGCTAGAAGCAAGGTCTTACAGCACAAATAAATGAAAAAGTCCGGAAATTGTTATTATGTAGATAATTTTATCACCTAAAATATTTTTTTTTTCGGGATTAAGTTGGTTTTCGGAATAAATTCTTTTCAACTGCGGAACCTTTCATTGTGCGTGGTCTAACACGCACTTGGATGGTTTTTTCTTTATAATTCTACATAAAAGCTCGCCACCTAGCTAGCAACCCTTCCACCCCGTATGTCGCACAGAACTTACAGGCATTATTAGCTACGTGACGCCAGCAGTACAAGGTTCACACCGACGTGTGCGCTGTTATCGCGAGCTATTTACCTCTAACGTGATATTAAGGATTACATTATAATCTGATGCGCTCGCTTAACGCGCCGCCCGTGTGCGCTCTCTTACGAGTTCAGAAGCTGGTTTGATAACTTGTAATTAGGGAATGTGATGTATGGTGTTTGTTATGGTTAATGGGTTACTGAAGTAGGTATTTTGGAAGTTTTATGGGTTCATGGGACTGTTTTCATAATTTTACATGGATGTTCATGTGGAAAAGGGAAATCTGAGAGAATGAAACGATGTCTGCAGTTGCCTCGATAATAAACTTGTAAAAAGGACTTTGCAATCATTTATTTAAAAAAAATACCCCTGTCAGGAACGATACTACCTACCTTACGCGATACTCGCACGCACACACTCGTATATATTAGAAAGAGACAAAGAGAGAGAGAAAGTCGCATGGAGGGGTATAACGCTTTTTCCTTAAGGAGCTCCTAGTCGGGGTGTCCCGAACACGTTGATGGCATGGCTGCATGCTATTTGGTTGGTTTATTTATTTATTTAGTTTCATTTATTTAGTGTTTATTTATTTAGTATTTACTTATTTAGTTTTTATGTATTTAGTGAAATAGACGAT
This sequence comes from Cosmia pyralina, assembly GCA_946251885.1. NCBI lineage: Eukaryota > Metazoa > Arthropoda > Insecta > Lepidoptera > Noctuidae > Cosmia > Cosmia pyralina. The sequence continues at coordinate 25,796,305 of OX276346.1, forward strand.
GAATTATAACGAAAACAAGCACATAAAATTTTATAAACCGACTTTTGGGCGTTTAGATATTAAGAAACAACTACTAGATGTATTTATTTAAAGTAAAATTATTTGAATTCTTCATTATATTACGTCTTTACCTATGAAATTGCCGTTCTGCAGTACTGGCCATTTCAAATCAAAATAATTTTTGTTTGGCTAAGAATTCTAATTTCAAATTAATTTTATTTTAAAAACATGGATTTTTTTTTCCAAAAGTAGTCATTTGTTTATTGATTAGTGTTACATTTTCATCACATTTCAATCTTTTTCGTCATCATGGATACGTTAAAAATTCGAGTAATTATGGAATATGAGTACCGTCGTGGCAGCAACGCGGCACAAGCGGCACGCAACATCAACGACGTTTACGGAGCTAACACTACAAACCAACGCACCACTTGTTATTGGTTTGCACGCTTCCGTTCTGGAAATTTCGACCTGAAAAATGAACCTCGCGGTCGTCCGAAGACTTTGGTCGACAATGACGAATTAAAGGCGATTGTAGAAGCTGATGATACACAATCTACGGCTGAATTAGCAGCAGCTTTCGACGTTAGCGTCAAAACAATATTGGTCCATTTGCGTCAAATTGGCAAGTTAAAAAAGCTTGACAAATGGGTGCCCCACGAACTCAATGATCGCCAGCGCGAAGTACGCGTCGAGACGTGCCTTGCACTGCTCAACAGACACACAAATGAAGGAATTTTGAACCGCATTGTTACCTGCGATGAAAAATGGATTCTGTTTGATAACCGCAAGCGCTCAGCAAGTTGGTTGGATCCTGGTTCAGCACCTAAACAATGCCCTAAACGAAAACTTACCCCTAGAAAAGTGATGGTCACTGTTTGGTGGCCTAGCGCCCGTGTGATTTATCACAGCTTCTTACCAAACGGGGTGAGCATTACTTCAGATGTGTACTGTGAAGAACTGAACACAATGATGGAGAAGCTGGCATATCTCCAACCAGCATTGGTCAATCGCTCGTCTCCGCTGCTCCTGCACGACAAGGCGCGACCTCATACTGCACAGCAGACGGTCTCCAAGTTGCAAGAACTGGGGTTGGAAGCTCTCCGTCATCCGCCCTACTCACCAGACCTTGCACCTACAGACTACTCCTTTTTCCAGAATTTGGATAACTTCTTGGCGGGAAAAAAATTCAATACCCGAGAGGCAGTACAAAATGCCTTTGAAGAATTTGTTGCCTCCCGTCCAGCTGATTTCTTTAAGAAGGGCATCAATAAACTGCCACTGCGTTGGCAAAGATGCATTGATTGCATGGGTGATTACATCGATTAATACAAATAAAAAATGCATGAAAAATATTCGTTTAAATTTTTTCATACAAAACGGCAATGGGGATTGTTTAAAATGTTTAACCATTAGATTTTATTTTATTTTTTGAAAATTTAGAGCATTTTGAGAAACTTATTTGAATATTTTGATGATTGGCTCAATAGTTATTTTTTTATTGAATATTAAAATATTTTAAATTTTCAAGGTAGGTGACGTCATCAGTGGCACAAAAGATTGTGTCGTTGCCCCACCAGTACATAATTAAAAATTTAAATCTGTCAACACAACGTCATCCATCTCAAATCTTTCAAAGTGCCAATAGACGTCATACGTAATCGAATCCTATCCTAACCTATTTACAACTTATTTTTCGAAATTTTGACCGAAATGGTAGCTCTTAAACGCAAAGTGGTTTTTAAGGTGCAAGACTACGTTAATAATCGAGGCGGCGACATTATTGTTCGTTGTCCTGAACCACAATGAGCGATACTTTTGCTAAAGCCGACTCGCGAAACATGCCTAAAGTTTCTGAAATACTTACATCAAAGTGATCTTCGCAACAATACATTGTATAAACCTTGCAATATTCCACGCCTACATCATGACACCACTTTTCTCACAAATCTTCTCTAATACGAACAAAAATTTTGTTTGGATTATTATTACTATTATTGCTGCAAGTTGGAAAAAAGCGCTTCCTGTATTCCATAACTCTTCCAATATAGTAAATGTTGTCGAGTGTTGACATAATGTAATGAGATTTACGAGTATATGAGATTATGAGGCAAGTCGCAGGAATAATAATTGTAAAAACTTTATGCTTATGAGGTTATGTTTATATTATAATTTGACACGTGACAGATTGTAGACAATACTTGCCATTTACTTTTTATTTTTTGAGGCAACGATACAAAACTGTACGGCCAAAGCTGACGTAATTTGAAGGGCAAACAAGGTCAATCGTATTTTATCAAAAAAAAAACAATAAAATATAAATATTTTTCAAGATTAATTAGTCCGTGATGATCAGTAACGCTATTCCTCGAAATGGTTTTTCAATTACAACATATTAAAAAATATGAACAATGCCCATTTCATAGGTAAAGACCTTATATTAACTATCCCTGTACGGTAACAATTTTGCCATTTTCAAACACTGGGAGCTATGGGATACTGGGATTTATGTACGCTATACGCTAGCTATTAATTAATAACAATTTATTAAAATTAGTGTTAAAATATGGTAGTTTCGACGCTCATAACTTATAAAACAATATTTTTTTTCTGATTCTGCTTTCGTACACAGCTCGATAATGACGAGGAAAATTTTAATAATTTTTAGTTTTGAACGTACACCGTCAAACAGACAAGTAATCACCAATCTACGTTTGTATGGAAGAATGCGACTAGAGTAGCCTTAAGTGACGATTTCTAAAAACTTTAAGTGACTAGTAAAACTTTAAGTTTACATAAGTACATAGAGATTTAATAAAATATTAAAACTGGAGCAGTCTTGATTTAAAAAATAAAAATATTAAACAAAACACGTCCTTTAATAACAACGTGCAAATAAAATGTCGTTTGAATGCGACTGTGGTCGTAATTTTTTATTACAACACAAGTAATACCGTTTCACTTGTTCTATTACAAGAACGTCGTAACCGCCATCTTCGGTTCATTGTGACTTTCTTTGTGTTAAAAGTACTTAATACAGGACAATATTCCATTCTATATGAATGGAGTAACATGTCGTTATTTTTTCATGAGTCGTAATTGAAGTTGTAACTGGTTATCTTTCTGAAGAGAATAATAAGTACTGGGTACATAGAGGGGTGCAAAGTTCTTAAATTTTACATAACAGACCGATGTAATCAACAACTGTACATAAGAGCCATATAAGGTGAAGTACTAACACACGTAGTTGAGTACGAAACAAGAGCAGAAGCAGATTTAAGGGTGCTCACAGGTACTATTATAAACTTTTATAAAATTCAGCGATAAATCTTTTTCCAAAATCAAGTCAATTCACAGAGAAAATCTTTCTACCTATGTTTCATAGTAAGAATGTCATCTGTTATAGATCATAGACAAGAGGCAACTGCGTAGTTGATGGCATCTAAAAACCATGTCTTCTCTGGACTTTGAAAAAGTTAGACCTTGTGTACACAACGTACTGCACTTAACTACTAAGCCTTATTTATACTATACCCAAGGAATTATGTTATCCCCAAGGAAGTTCTCACATTTCACCTAACTATGTATAGCATAAAATCGGCTTATTATAAACTAGACGATAAAACGCACGCGTTCGCGTTATGTTTATTATGTCACCTGGCGTATCTCTGCGTGGTCTTTCGGTACGCGGTACGCGGGGTACGTGGCCTAGAGACAATACGCACAAAATAATGGGTTACGCGTTTGCGTATGACACTGCTCTTGTAAGCGTTTGTTTGTTTTCGACGGAGCGTTTCAATGAATTAGTGCGAGGCGGCGAGTTTATGTGATAGTTTTCTTATGATGTAAACATACGTGGGATGTTGAATTATTATGTAGGTTATTTTCAATTTCTTTTTGTGGATAGTTCCGTTGCAGATTTATAAGGTTTCAGATTATCTACATACTAAGTATTGTGTGTTAGAATAAGATCAGTATCTTCATACACATACCTAAACTCACGCCTTCTTCCCATGGGGGTAGGCAGAAACTACAGAACGCCACCTGCTATGATCCTTACATACTCCTTTTGCCTCGTTTACGTTCATACATCTGGTCATACACGCACACCGGTTGCGAGTACTACGTACCTGACCTTTCCGCAGAACATCACCAATAAGGTCACTAAGACGTAAGATATGTCTTACTAAGATGTCCTCCCGGCGTTTCCACTCACAACTGCCTTGTAAATACCTTTTGTTAGTCGCCTTTTTTTCATCCTCTCAATATGCATCAGCATCTAAATTCACGACAGTTAATATGTAGAAGTTATGTTTGCATTTAAATAAAACACAAATGTTTCCGATTATACATAATACCTACAACACATTAGGTACGTCACGGGGAAAGTAAACACCAAACTCGAAATAGCTTTAGTCAGAACAGGAAAAGCAACGCAATGAATGACAGAATGAGTTGCCAAAGGAGACAGGCGAGCTTCAACCGACAGTAAACTTAAAAATATAAATGTTCTGTTTACTTACAAGTGAACGCGATTCGCGTCGTTTACGACATCGCCCTCATTCCTGCGCGAAATTACCGAGCACCATTGTTCGGAGCCGTATAAAGACATAAAACGCAAAAATAACTCAACACCGATAGAGATATTGGTCCTCCGCAGCTCCGGTACGTAAAATTTTGTTTACAAACCTTTCTGTAATCACTTTGGCTGGTAAATGTGGATGTGAAGGTTCCTGGTGGTCATTAAAATTTTATAGACATGCTTCGTGTGAAAAGGAATTTAATAGATTGTAAATTATAATAATGTGTGCGGAACAGAGCTTTGCATTCTGTGGCTGGAAACGTTTCGAAATAACCAGCGGTTAAGAGGCCGTACACGAAATTTTGCCGATTTCGCTGATTTTCGTGATTTGACAGTTAAAATACTGTATTTCTATAAGTTTAAATCCAAAAAATTAAAGATTATTTCAATTGTAATGAGCTACTTTTTTATTTTTATTATTTAATTTTGATTAATCGAACTAAAACCGGCGACTGTTTTGTGATTTTTTGGTGTAAAAGGTTTAGAATATCACATATTTATTAATTGTTTTGACATTTAAAGAGTATGAAAAAATTACAATGTATGAATCACTTTTTATTACTTTCATATAGAATTTTTAAGCAAAAAAATTTTTAACTTAATCAAATTTTTGAGAAAAAGGGGCAAAGAATTGCAAGAATTTCTTTTGATTTCAGCTCGTTTTAGTCTCATTTTAAAACTTGTTCATAAAATTAAAACAGCAGAAATAAATTACGGTTCAAAATCTATTTCCAGAAAAAAAAAACTGCAAATAATTAAAATAAATTGGCAATAAAAAATCTTTTAAAACAATCTAAATCTCGACGCGTAAATAAAAAGTAGCTCATTCATTAGATCATAATTGAAATGATTATTCATGCATTAAAACTTATAGAAAAGTACAATATTTTAACTGAAGAAACACGTAAATCAGCGAAATCGGAAAAATTTCGTATTCAGCCTCTTAAATAGTAGAGGAAAAACAGAAAGGAATGAGTAAAACAACGCTGATTATTAGAAAAGAAAGAATATATCTATCGTTGCTCATTACGAACTAAAATGGCCGCCACGACGCGGACCGCGCTGCTTTCGATCAAATTATACAGCGTACATGATGAATGTATGAGGAAATTACATGAGAGATGGCATCGCTCATTATAAGGACGCTTGTTCACTGTACGACGCGACGCGCCCGAAACGCAGACGTTTGAATTTTACGAGCGTTTTGTACGCTAGGTGTCGCTTGATGACTATTACATGGTATTGTAATTTTTTATGCTTATGGGACTCTGTAGCGTAATTCTGTAAATTTTTATGCTTAATCATAATACGTCTGTGCAGTAACGAGGTTGACGAATATAATTTGTTACTCGTAAATGATTATTGTATGAAAGTTATGTTTGAGGAGTGTTAATTTTTTTTACGAGGCTTGAATGCAGAGAATGCCTTGCTCTTTTTCCTTTTGCTATGCAAAGCAGAAGACTTTAATTTAAACATTTAAAAACTTTCCATCCATTATCTTACTGGCAAATAATAAACCTTCTGAGATAGTTGCCTCCATTCCATTTACAAAAAACTTAAAAGGAAGCACCGGACACAGACTCTGTGTTAAAAAGTGCACTATCCTAAATAAGGTTCAGAATCCGGCTGTTTGTTGAGTGAGCAGGCGCTCTAGGAGCGAAAGGGACGTACAAAATTCGTTTTCAACAGAATGTTAAGTGAGTTAAATCTCCAAATAAAAGGTGGGTTGCCTACTCAGCTAGCTTCAGTTGCTGACTCCGACTTGCTATGGTAATGAAGTTGTGACTCAGTCCCTTGTCGCGTCCCGCGGCCCCCTCACTTCACCCCCTCCGTCGCCCTTGTGGTACAAAACAGTCGTTATCTCGGGCGATGATCTAAATGTAAGGGTTCAGTGTTGGCCGTGATTGCGGACGCCTCAGGACATACGATTGTTTCAGATAACAAGGCGAAGTTGTAAACTGGGTTATATTGGTAGCGCTGAGTGATGTTTAGAAAAATGTTTGTGGTAGACGTGTGGGGGTGTGTGAGTGTTGTTACGTGTGACGGTGTGTGAGTGTTGTTACGTGTGAGGGTGTGTGAGTGTTGTTACGTGTGATGGAATTGTAAAGTGTCGAATATTTTGTGTTTTATTTTAGGTGTTGAGATTTTGTGATTGCTACTAAATTTAGAACGTATAACAGACTTTTTTCTGTAAAGTTCCCCCGTGCTCAGAACACAATGAGGCCAAAAAAAGCGACCAAGTTTACAAAACAAAAATAGATGGTTTATTTTCGGCCAATCTCACGCCTACACAGTAATTTAATTTACTGAAGTCCATAAAAATAATTTTGAGTGATAAAAAAAAAACGTAGGCAAACTTTTTAAGTTCATAAAAGTTTTAACAAACCTTTCAACATATGCCTGACCTTACCTTAAAACTACCCTCGACATTGTTTTCAAAAACTTTCTCCTACCCTCTGAACGTAAATGATTTTTAGAATATATTTTTATATACTTACGTAGGTAGTTACGAGTATCATTAGGTTTTATAGAGAGGTTTCGTAATGAAAAGTGTTAATATTTTGCGAAGTTAGGAACTTCATAAATATCGTCTAACTGTTCTGTTCCGAACGGGCCGAGTTGGTAGAGATTGTATCTTTATAGAAGATGCGATATTCAGATAATGTTACGGCCTTTTATAATTATTGGAATGGCTGGTGATAATTTTTTGTTGCTCGCTTCCTTAAGAAAGTTAATGAGTCTAATTTTCGAATGAAAGGAAAACAGTTATTCTTTCTTTTGTTTTGGCTGTTGTGGTAATCATTAGATTTACATCGTGTGGACTTTCAGAGAGAAAAAGTTAAATTTCTAATGAGTTTGGTTCTTATGCACAAAAAAACCCGAAAAAAAATTTTGTCCGTCATTTACATAAAAAAACAAAATATTAGACACGTATTTTTTTCTATAGTTACGTAATCAAAAGATTATTGAGTTAAAATGTGGCATGACGTCACACCTTGCTAGATTTTATAATAGTTGTGACGTAGCGAGCCCCAATTCCCCAACTTTAATGCGTTTTATCTAAGTTATTTTTTATTAATATGATAAAGCAAAAAATACGTGTAATATTTTTTATTATCTGACTGAGACGGACTAAATAGAATTTCTTTTTTTTTACCCAGGCATCATCCCTATTGGTATTCTTCAATACATTGCTGTTTTTTTTTTTTTACAAAATTAAGCATAAACACGCTTTTTTAAAAATAGGTTAATTGTCTATAGCTTACGTGTTTCTATTTCAGGGACTACCTTTGCGTTATCGCAATTGATATTTAAATTGTAGAAGTGATATCAAGCGGTGATAAAAATGTCACGGCAAGTGACCACCGCTGACTTGTTTGTGGGTAGTTCCGGCACGATGGTGCTGATAAGAGTGATAAGGAACATTTGCATAAACGATTTAAGTACCGAATCAATGGGTGGTGGAAACGTGACCAGTGCAAGTAAATCAGTAGGCTACTGTGTAGTATGTTTTTCAGGGTACTTTGTTGGTTTTGTAATTTAGGTGGAACACAATATTTGTTTTCATAGAATATGGGCACAAACTTTTGTATCCATGGTGTAAATCATTTCCTTTTTTAACCGGCGAAAAAAAGAGGTCCTCAATTCGACACGTATGTTTTTTTATGTATGATCTTTTTTTCGAGGTTTTATTCTAGAAGCTATAAAAGTTGGTCCCATATAAAATTGATTAACTTTGCTTGAGTAGTTTTTGAGTTAACTTCATTAATACGTATTTTTTCCCCACTGTTATATGGATGATGTTCTAGTTTCTTTTGCAGGTAGTGGTATTAGAATTTGTCAACTAAAAAGTGAAAAATAAAAACTCTTTTACAAAAAAAATACAACCGACTTCCAAAAACAACACTATAAAGTGAAAAATAACTTTAATTTCGGAAGTCGGTGGCAAAAACGAAAATACATTTAACCAGACACCGACTTCCGAAATTAAAGTTATTTTTCACTTTTTAATGTTGTTTTGGAAGACGGTTGTATTTTTTGTAAAAAAGTTTTTATATAAATAGTTTTTTAGGAAAGAAAGTATTATTTTGAGGAACTTTATGCATTATTTCTTGCAGTGTCCTTATTGCCGACTTGTCGTAAAGAGTTGCTAAAAAATGTATCTACGAAAGGAGAAAACGCAAATAAAAATGGTCGCATTTCTTGTCACAAAAACTACGTCCACAATCCATCGAAAACCAACCTGTCAAAGGGAACTCAAAAACCCATATCTATGTAAAAACGTAAAAGAAAAAAATGTCGACAACTTGACGTTTTTATGATACGCGAAGAGAGACATATTCGCGGAACATACATTCCTGTAACCAAATTTCTATCGAAGCGTGATTGCGCGCCGAGCCGCTGGCGAAACAAATGAATAAACAAAAAAAAAAACTGATGAAATATTATGTTTTGGAGTGCAGACAAATTACTGTTCCCCGCACTCTGGCGCTTCCCGTCAAATATAAAACGGATTCTTTATTTGCCTCCAAGTCTCCCGTTTATACGTTTTCGGTTAAACTTTGTTCCGTGGTTAAATAAACCTTTATTATTTTGTTTGAAGCTCATTTTCCTAACCGGAGGGGGAGGACCTTGCATACATTCGTAGATATTGTTGTTGATTGAACTCACAGCTTCGAATAAGCATGTCTAAAGCCGGGTCTCCTGCGCGTCTTTTTGAGAAACTTTCCACAAAAACACCGAAACAAAAAGGCGTGGCGTATTTGAATACGTAGGAGACAGCTTGCCTAAGAAAACAAATGATTATGTGTAAGGTTTTTTGTGTATAGTTTTGCAAAAGAAAAAAACGCGCAAGAGACCCGGCTTAAGAGCGTTGTGTTCTTCATTTGGAAAGCTGAGACTATTTGGGAATTAAAAAATACACTGGGGCAGTATTTTGCGACATTTACAATCACCTATGATTGAGAAATTGCGAAGAATTTGCTAGTTTTCATTGCTCTAAGTACTCTCCGTACTCTAAATATATCTCCTTCATATACACACACACATATTCTATTTGTTTTGTTGGCTTTGCGTGAATTGGCAGCCTCAGGATATGTTACGTCTAATTTTCATTTATCAAACCTAGACTAAGTTTGTTTTGAGTCTAGGTTCTCAGTGTATGAATATAATTTTGACATAAAACACGCCCAAATTGAGAACATGGATGCCAACATACATTAAGGAAAGGTTAATATAATGTTAATTAAACAATGTTTACTTAAATAGGTACCGATTTTATATAATTTGAAGTTTGTTTGTAACGCATTAGTTTTTTAAAATTGCGAACTAAAGTCGCATAATGGACAGAGCAAATAGTAAAATGATTATCTAGCTTTTGCCTGCGGCTTCGCCCGCGTGGAGGTCGGCAAAAGATATCCCATGTCCTAAATTACTAAGCAAGGGCATGATCTATGTACCAAATTTCATTCAAATCTGTTCAGCCGTTTTTGCGTTTTTGAGTAAGAAACATACAAACTTTCACATTTATAATATTAGTAGGATTCGATCACCGACTCCCTTTACTTTCAACCAACAAAAGATGGCTTCAGAATAAAGCAAAGTTGGCTACAAAACTATCTATGCCATAAAGACCGCATGTGGCGCCTCTCCGCCAACTTAACACCCAGGCTATAGAAATAAACGTCTTAATATGACACGTCGGAACCCATAATTAGGACCAAACACAGCAGGGTACCCGAATTAGAACTTTAATAACAGCCGCATACGACCTAAAATAGAAGTTAATGTAGCGATAAAAAGTTTCATATGGTGGATATAACGTTGGTGGAATGTAATCTGGCCGAAGCGCCGTAAAGGAGCAGGTCACCAACATGTAGGATTATGGGAGCAATTTGGTTGTGCGATTGTCCCGGAATGTGGGATGTGCAGTGCTTTGTGGCTGTACACACTATTGTGAATCGGAAATTATTTTTAAGGGGTGACCCTTAATCTCCGATTTCTCCGACGAAAATTCTTGGTTTATAGACTAGCTTTTGCCAGCGGCTTTGCCCGCGTGAATGTCGGAAAATATCCCACGGGAACGTACTACCGGGAATTCCTTCCTTATTCCTTGTCTACATTATATAGGAACCTCTGTGCAAAATTTCAGCTATCTAGGTTCCTGGGTTTGGGTTGAGCGTTGATGTGCCAATCCGTCAGTCAGTCAGCCAGGACTTTTCTTTATTTAGGGATATAATATACATATACAGTATGGGGACCGCTTATATGCAATAATTTCTAGGACACACTTGGTATCGCCTTTTCTGACGATATACAAAAAATGAACGAAATCGGTCCAGTAATTAGGTCAAAAAGTAGAGTTTTCATTTTGAACAAATTTAAACACTCTGTAGAATTGTATCACTAGGTCAATGATTCAATGAACCCTTTAAAATGCGACGTTGCCACTCAGTGCAAACTATCACGACGCTGTTACGTACCTATTCTACTTATTTGCCGAAATGTAAAATCGGTACACCTGCACGACAGGCTGGAATTTAATGTAAAAAAAAATAATTCAACGTTTGAGTGCGTGCGCAAAACTAAGCGTGTACGGGAGACGCAGCCGCGGACCGCGCCGCCCGACGACACCCACATTCGATTAATACTGTGACGGTACGGCCCACTACCTCTCACAGACACAAGACCAGTACAGACTGACTATGAAATTTAATGTTAATGTGGTTTTTTTTTCGGTATACTAGTACTTGGAATTTCCTATTGAACAACTTCCTTGGCCTGCCATGGTCGAAACTTTGTTTTGTTTTCACAAACATAATCCATCACTGGGACGCGCCAACATTTCCTGCGGGTGTACATCGGCAGCGGTGTCTTTTGGCGGCTTCTTTACACAGAGCGGCACAAGCCACGCGGCTTTCTTCAAAGGCGATTCAGCGAAATAATATTGCGGGGGGCGCGCGGGTGCGGGGTGCGCTCGCGCCACGTAGGGAAGCACACCTGTTATCGACTATTAGCTTCTGTTAAAAGGAATAAAGATAGATAATCATAAAAGCTGTTTAGCTTTAAATACTTAGGTGGTGCTATGGTGTTTTAAGAATTATTGTCATAATTCTAAAAACCACTATGCCCTGAGTATTTAAAGCTAAACAGCATTTTTGTTTAAGTGTGTTCTTATTAAATATTATTAAGTAGATTTAGAGATAAAATGCATAAAGTAAACAACAACAATTTATGAATTGTTTTCGCATGTTACATAGTTACTTACAGACCGGCTCCCGGTGGATCGACAGACCCGATTGATACTCAGGATTACTCAGGAAGTCACCAACTTAACGGTAGTTTCGTAAACTGTTCAATCGTATTTTTAATGTCCAATTAATATTTTTAATTGTTAAAAATAAATATTTAAATTACACAAAGATACTTGTTTTCTAATGCCTTGTTTCGGTAGAAAGTAATTATGTGTAAAAAGTTATCGATAAGCGTTAATTACGATAATTGCACCATGTGCCCTACATTATAATATTTTTTCGCCATCTTGGAAGTTGCGTTCCGCTTTGTCAGTTCACCGATAGTCTTCCGGGATAGTGTGTGTTTCGCAGAGATTTCGTCTACTTGCGCGCATTGCTTCAAAACGTGATTAGCAAATACCAGTAAATTTAGTGCTTAGTTAGTTTAATTTTTTATCAGTGGAATGGACACTTATTAGTTTATTAGTTATTTGACTCTGTATGTGTGTAAATTGTGTTTTTAAGTTTTTTGTATACCTACATTATTAAGGTGAAATTGACACTTGACTTTTGTGTTCGCGTGTGTCTTTTTAACAAAATGCCAAGACAACAGCATTTTTCACGCAACTCGCGTCTGCCCTACTAGTGTCCGGACAATCCTGGGAGCTGTCCAAAGGATCAGGGAAAATCAGCACATGAAGGAGTTGCTCCGCGTCACGTTCCATCCTCTTTTGAACACCGAGTCTTAGAACATTTCGAGCAGAACCCTTTGACAATTTAAAAACCATGGCTCTGGATCCTGAACGAAATTTGCTGAGCAGGCTTCGGGATAACATTGTGCGGCGATGTCACTTGTGCATTCAAAAACGTGGTGGACACTTTGAAAATGAGAAAATTTAAGTTTATTCTTTTTGGAACTAATGTGTAATATTGAAGTATTTAGTTCAGTTCAGTTATCGCGAAATAAACACGTGGCGGTACAAATGAACTTAGTGGATTTTATTTTCGTCGCACATTGTCAAACGAATCAAAGTGCCGGCGCCGACAAAAAAGCCGCCATTCCGCCCGCGTGCACCGTTGCCACTCTTCGCTCCTGGGGTCAAGGTACGTTGTCTAAACAGAGTGTTTACTTTAAGTGAATTTATTTTGATATTTATTTTGTTTGAAAATTTAACTTTTTTAATTTTCGGTTTTTTATTTATTATTTAATTTTTCTATACTTCTATGGAGTAATATTACTTGAGCTTTCAATGATTGCCAAGATGCCAATTCCATACTGTATAAAGTGCTTAGTGTTTATTTAAATTGAAAATTGGAGTATTAATAATTTGTTCATAATTATTATTATGATAGCGACTTAGGAAAAAGTTACAAAACATTAATTAGAATATGGTCCTTTGACTCCCGACTCCAAAGTCACAGAGAGGCATAAGTTTCACCTATTCCTAAACTAAAATGACTTTTCCATGACACTTTATTACACCAAGCGAGTAAGCTCGGGTCAAGCGAGTGCTGTTTATGCGTTATTCGAGGCAGACGGTCATCGTTCGCAGTAGGACGGTCATTGTGACGTCACAGTCCAGTCCATCCATTTGTGTTAGAAGACATCAGAAACATACGTGGCCGAGATTCTAATAAAGGCATAGAGCTGTGATTACTTTGAAGTGTGTGATTTTGAGTCCAGTAGAGTAATTCGGTTTTATTCGAGAAGCATGCTAGTATTGTTGAAACAAATAACATTTTTATAAAGAAAGTGCACATGAGTATAAGAATACGTTGCCAATATTTCTTAACTTTATTTTAAAAGGTACAACGCGTAGATAAAGATCAAGAAAGTTTATTTGAAAGTCTAAGAAATTTAATTATTCTTATTTATGCACAATTTCAGTTACTGTCAAAGTTCTTTCAAAGAAGAAAAAATACTATAAAATAAGCGGGTTATTTGAGTAACAAATTCAGACAATCTATAAAAAACTTTATATTATGTAACTAGCTTCTGCCCGCGGCTTTGTCCGCGTAAAATTTATTGCCCTCCTGATCCACCCCATCGCATCGCATCGCCAGCCCGCGCCAGTTCTTCGTTTTCGCTTAGCGTTCTTTCTGACTTTTTTTTTTCTCGGCTCCTAAGGGTCCTAACGTGATGTTAACTAGCCTTCCTCAAGGATTGGGCTATCAAATGCAAAAATAATTTTTCAAATCCGACTGGCAATTCCAGAGATTAGCGCGTTCAAACAAACAAAGTCTTCATCTTTATTATTTGTATGGATATAGATGCATTATGTAGATTTACAATTGGTTAAATTCTTCAGATGTAATGAAAAACTTTTCTCTTAAAGAATTTAGATACATTGAAAGTTGAAAAAAAGAAACGCATTCAGCAAAAAGTTTTATTACTAAATAGTTTTTAAATATTACTTTCTTTTTTACTTTTCATTTTAAAATAGAATTTTTCAGTTGTTTCGTCTGAACTTTATGTTTTCAGCAAAGGTTCTTGTAAACGTGTGCAGTTATGAACTGAAAAAGGAGCTTAATTTTGTGAAAACATAGTTTCATAAAAGCTGTCTTATCTCGTTTTAGTGCTGAAATTACTAACTGTTGTAGCGAGATTTAAGGTCGCTATTTAGAAATAATATTAAATTACATACCATAACTGTTTAGGTTTTAATAAAAGTAATTTAAACGCCAAGAGAATGAGGCATATCAAGTGAGGATTTCTAATTTCAGTTGTTTTATGTCCGAATATTGGCAGCCCGTTTTTAATAACTTATCCGGTGATAATGGATAATCTATATTAATCTAATTAAAAACATATTTAAGCTTATCCACTGATGAAATTCGAACAATTATAATGAAATTGAAGTACTGTTTAAAAGCTGTGAATAATTTGCAGCTAATTGGTATAATTTGTTTAAATAGCATTTATAAAATATTTCATATGTAGTTTAACATCAATTTTACGTTTCGTCGCACACCAATTGTCTCGTATTTGCAAATTATTACAGTTTGGTATTTTTAAACGTGCTAATATTTGTTTACATTTTAAATTATTCATGTTTCCATTATAAAATGTAAATTACACTTTCGTGTTATGATCATGTGTTATTATTATTCATTATGCTGAAGTTTTTAGTTAGTGCTGATGTATTCATGACAGTGAATAGCTCGCTCGGTAATTTATACATTGTATTAATTTTGGGAGAGATCTCTAGAATAGGCCGACTTGATTATTGAATATTACGCTTGTACGTGAATCTCGAGGCTCGTGGAAGGAGCTCGTGGCTAAGTAATAACAGGTGTACGGGTCGATCCATCAGGTTAAGCTACACTTGCCGCGGTTGGTCCGTGGATGAGTGACCATCTTTACATACCGAGATCTCTCCGTGCCTCGGAAAGCACATTAAGCCGTTGGTCCCGGCTGTCATTCGTGGATGTTTGACTGTCGTCACGGGTCGCCAGAAGCCCGTAAGTTTGACAACCAGTCTTACCAAGGGGTATCGTATTTTTTAATTTTTTTGTTTCATTTTATACGTTTTTTTTATTTCGTATTACCCAGTAATTGGGTTGTGGAGGTCAGATAGGTAGTCGCTCCATATAAAATATTGATATTTACTTGCAGTCCTTTCAGTTAAACTGGAAGGATGGAAAATAGGGCCCATACAAGAGCGAACGAAAAAACCATTTCCATTGTTAAAACTCAAACGTACGAGTACAAGTATTCGAAGATACCCAAAATAAACAAAACAGCCTCACATATAAGATCTCAAGAGCACTAAACCGACTTGACCGTGACTTCAGCAGCTTAGTTCAACGGACCTACACTTATAGGACCATTGCAAGTCCGGGGTCTAGAGTACAGTCAGCAAACGAGTTTAGTAGGTACACTACGGCCGAAATATCTTGGCAAGTCTGAACATAGGCATCTATGAACTTTCACACATGTTCTCTGACTCACACTCGCGTCATGTCACCATTTGGTTCCTAAAAAATGTTACTGCGCAGCCTTCTGCGCGATGTTCGGACTTGCCAAGATACATCGGCCGTATTTATACATACAGGCCAAAAAAATATTCATCTTTCCAAGACGACCGAACGGCGACACGTTGGATTTTCATTTTTATTATTTGCATCTATTTGCAAATTGGTTAAAAATAATATCGAACCGAAAGCGGTTCGACTTTCAAATATTTAAAAATTACTGCGTACGAGTCCAAAAAGTACAAAAAACATATCTTAAAAACTGTTAGTTAGTTAGTTTTGTATGGCATCTCGCAGTTGACCACTGAGGGTCGAGACTGCTCAACCGGGCGTTTCCTGTGGGTGCTTTAAGCGAACTTAAAGCCCCCGGCCAGGCTTAAAAACTGTTTAAAAAACTGACTCCTATATGCGGCGCGGTAACGTAACCATAGTGGGAATTAATTCGATGCCAACGCCATCTCTCGAGCAAAGGGACAACTTTATTTTTCGACTTTTTAAGGCAACGGTAAACGACTTTTAATGATTTTAAACTGAATATCACATGTAAACGAGTAGTGTCAATGATTTGAAAAAAAAAATATATGTTGAATAAGAGTATTTTCTGACAATGATTTATAACGAAAACGAGCGCGTAAAATGTCATGGACAGACCTTTAGGCGTATACTTAGATATTATGAAAAACTACAGGATGTTTTTATTCAAAATAAAGTTACTTGAATTTTTGAGTAAATTATAGAAATAAACATAACCTAAAATTTTCAATAACTTAATATGTGAAAATTTTAGGTTATGTTTATTTCTATAATTTGTAAAATTATGTCTCCCATTAAAAATACAGGTTATTGTGAGTCAGATACGCTATTGATCCGCTGAGTGGTCTTGTTTATGACTAATTGTTTTTGCTACATACGGGCTTGTGGCTAAGTAACAGCCGCACGGGTCGGTCGATCAGGTTAAGCTACGCTTGCCGTGATTGGTCCGTGGATGAGTGACCATCTTTACATACCCTCCGTCTTGGTATGTAAAGGTGGTCATCCCCGCACGTTAAGCCGTCTGGTCCCAGCTGTCATTTGTAGAACTTTGACAGTTGTTAAGGGTCATCAGAAGCCCGAAAGTTTGACAACCAGTCTTACCAAAGGGTATCGTGTTAACCAGTAACTGGGTTGTGGAGGTCAGATAGGCAGTCGCTCCATGTAAAGTACTGGTACTCGTTGCATTTGGTTGTACTAGAAGTCGACCCCAACATATTTGGGAAAAGGCAGATGGTGATGTTTTTGCTACGTCGTACAAAATTGTTTAAAAGTACGCAGTTGCAAGATAGTTGTCTGTGTACATGTCTCTAAGTTCGACTGTACAAGTCCATGCATTGCATGTACAAGTCCAGGCATGCCGATGCGCTTTGAGGACGCAATCACCATTAAGTTAAAGGCTAATTAAACCCCTGAGAAACTTACTTGTCTCCCGCGGTAGCGCTAACTTCGTGCGGTGTGGTGGGAGGCTTGAGCGGTAGCGGGTTTAAAAGTAAATATTATTTTTTTTTGTCACATGAAACTAACCTAAGTGATTTGAGTGCACTTTAGATCAGTATTAAAATAAAATCAATTAAAAATCAATCATAACTTTACAAAGTCTCCATCAAAATACGGATTTCTATAAATTATTCTAGTGCGTAGAAGTGCTACGAATACCGTAGCATTTCCAGCGCTACGTCGTAGCACTTACGAGTGCTACGTCGTAGCTCCTACAACGCACTTGGGTGTCACAAGTCTAAGTTTCAGGCTTCTGACGACCCTTAACAACTGTCAAAGATGACAGCCGGAACCAACGAGGCACGGAGGGGTCGCGGTATGTAAAGATGGTCATCCATCCACGGACCAACCACGGCAAGCGTTGCTTAACCTGATCGATCAACAATCTATGCAATGTCAGTTTTGTAGTGAATTAATTAAGGCACTACCTTGAAAATAAATAGTAGTTTAATGGGCGTGGTTTATTTCCCCCGCACGCGGGGAGTGGCAGTTCCATCTTCCGTGGTCGGTCGGTCGCCGCCACAAACTTATCTGAACCAGTGTTCAAAACTGGAACTAACGAAATCGCTGATCGGAATTTAAAAACGTTATTAAGGGCTGATTTCTTGATCCGTAGTTAACTCAGTCAATGGTTAAACATAGTAACTAATGGTTGAATTTTGGCTAAATATTAAAGGCTAAAAATGCAAATGCATGGCATGTTAAAAGCGGCCAACTGTGAGTCGGACTCGCCCATAAAAGGGTTCCGTAGCAGCAAGTAACATAATATAAAAGTTCTTGTAGTTCGTTGGAACTTTGATCGATGTTTTAATAATTGAGTTGATTGAATGAAAGGTAAATTGCGGTTTACGATTTGTGACGTATTAAAAAAAAATTACTTACTAGATCTCGTTCAAACCAATTTTTGGTGGAAGTTTACATGGTAGGGTACATCATATATTTTTTTTAGTTTTATCTTTCTCTTATTTTAGAAGTTCCAGGGGGGGGGGGGGGGGCACATTTCACCACTTTGGAAGTGTCTCTCGCGCAAACTATTCAGTTTAGAAAAGAATGATATTAGAAACCTCAATATCATTTTTGAAGACCTATCCATAGATACCCCACACGTATGAGTTTGATGAAAAAAAGTTTTTTGATGGAAATAATAATTTATTATATTTATTGTTCAACAAGGACTAGATTACATGGCAAAGTAGGCAATCTATTAAGCACAAGCATAGTTACTTAATCTAGTTTAGTTTTTTAGTTTATTTCTTAGACTGTGGCGGCGCCGGGGCACCGCTACTACCATATTCATAAAGATAATTCATACCTACACAAGAAATACAAGATATGCTTTTATTTATTTTATTTGTAAATTAAATGAAATAAGATAATATAATTTTTAGGTGTAGATAAACGCCGGATTACCGCCATGGGATCTGGAGGCAAAAGTCCTCGCGCACGTGTGGGAGTGGTGCGAGGCGGCGAAACGCCGGGGCGTAACTCCGCTGCCGCGAGAAATCACGGTACAGCGGACAGAGCTCCGGCAGGATCTCATGGCGACATGGAGAGTGCGATTGTCGCAACCCAGCGCTGGGCACGCCACAATTGCGGCGATAAGTTCCCTCTTTGAGGAGTGGTTGGAGAGGCGCCACGGCGTCCTCACCTTCCGCCTGACACAGGTCCTCACCGGACACGGTTGTTTCGGGAGGTTCCTGTTTCGGATAAGGCGGGAGGAAACGCCCGGGTGTCACCATTGTGTGGATCGCCCGGAGAACACGGTGGAGCATACAGTGGAGGTCTGCCCGGCTTGGGCGGAGCACCGCCGTGTTCTCACAGAGGCGATTGGCGGCGGCGATCTCTCGCGTCCAAACCTGGTCCAGGCCATGGTGCGGAGCGAGAGTGCATGGGAGGCCGTCACCTCCTTCTGCAAAGCAGTAATGCTTGCGAAGGAGGAGGCAGAACGCGTGAGGGAGAGGCAACAGCCGCGCCCTCGCGCTCCTAGCCGCCGCAGGAGACGCCCTGGGCGGCGGGAATCGATCGCCGATGCCCGGCCACCGTAGGCGCGGGCTTGCGGACGACGAGCAATGGGCAGCTCGCCGTCCGGTAAGGATCTGTAGTGCTATTCTGTAAACATCTCACCGTGATAACTCGGGTGAAGTGAGCGTGAAGTGAGCCGTCATTCCACATAATGCTAGGGGTTGACACTATTGACAGCTCACTTTAAGATCACTTCACTTATGTTTTCACGGTGATGTATTTACAGAATAGCACTACAGGCCCGGGTCGACGGCGCGTTGTGTTCCACGCGCGCCTCAAAGAGATTTCATTGGACTTGTTTTATTCTTAAATCGTACCCAAACATGACGTCTCATATTCAGATGGCGATGGCGGAGATGTCAGCAGTGACGGGGTCCAATAGGGCCGATGCCGCCAGGGTCGCGGGTAGTTCGAAAGAGATACCGTGGCCCTGGCACGGGCAACTGAAGGAACACGGGTGGGTTTTAGTCAGTAAAAGTCTGACACTCCCTCCCGCTCTGCCCAGAGCGGGAGAAGTCATTTGATGATTTCCCATCCACAAAAAAAAAAAAAAAAAAAAAGGTGTAGGTAAACGCTATACAATTATTGATAGATTAAGACTGAGATGAGATTGCGAACGTTGTTAAATATTGCCCCTCAGGTGGAAGCGGCAACACCGCGCGCCGGCTAGCCAGCTGACCGAAGTGCTGGCGGGTAAATTCAAGTGCCTTGGCGGGCCGCTATCTTTCTCATGATGGCATGAAAGCAATCAATCTGAGCTTCCATAAACATGCCATACGCACTACAGCATCTCGGCAGCCCCAACAACATCCTAAAAGCGTTATTATACTGACATAGGCAAAACTTTACAACCGCTTCTCACCTAAAGTTTACACCAAACTAATACGGCTTCAATGTTCTTGCAGGCAAATTGTTTCCGTTCGCGTCAATTTACTGAATGTCTGACGTCAGAATCATTCGTGCTGGGACTTGTTGCATCACATTTTTAATTACTACTTCACTAACTAGCTTATCGATAGAGAGATCGGTGGGAAATGAAGCACTTACCACGACTTCTGAGGTGTTTTCTGGTATAATGATATGAGCTCGGATTGTGCTCGTACTGGTACATACCTGTGAAAAAACAAAGATTATATTTAATTACTGTTGTTGGAAAGATATTGTTGTATTGCACTTGGACCCCAAATAATCAATTAACTAATTAATTAAAGTTTCGTGACAGTACGAGAGCTTCAAGTGGGAGACAAACTTTACTTCTCCCTTCCCACCTTGAGTTCAGAATATAAGTGACTAGCTGCGCCCCGCGAATTCACCCGCATCAGACTCGATCCCGTGGGAATATCGGGATAAAAAGTATTCTATGTCAGGACTTTGGTCATGGTCTACCCATTTGCCAAATTTCATCCAAATTCGTTCAGCCGTTTTAGCATGAAAGCGTAACAAACGAAAAAACTCAATTTCACTTTTTAGCCGACTTCAAAAAGGAGGAGGTTCTCAATTCGTCGGAACCTTTTTTTTTATTTTTATTTTTTATGTATGTTCCCCGATTACTCGAAGACGGCTTGACCGATTTAGATTTTTTTTTGTTTTATTCGAGAGGGTATACATCACAGTTGGTCCTATATCAAATTGATTAAATTTGCTTCGGTAGTTTTTGAGTTAGCTTCAATAATACGTATTTTTTCCCCACTTTTATATGGATGATGTTCTAGTTTGTTTTGCAGATAGTGGTATTAGAATTTGTGTGGGGTAGGTACACAACTAAAAAGTGAAAAATAAAAACCTTTTTACAAAAAAATACAACCGACTTCCAAAAACAACACTACAAAGTGAAACATAACTTTAATTTCGGAAGTCGGTGGCAAAAAACGAAAATACATTTAACTAGACACCGACTTCCGAAATTAAAGTTATTTTTTACTTTGTAGTGTTGTTTTTGGAAGTCGGTTGTATCTTTTTGTAAAAAAGTTTTTTATAATATTAGTAGGATATTAGTTTAGTCTACACTTTGAAAACCATTTCACTCAGAACGTACGCATAATAAATAAATTGTAAACACACAAATATACATTTGAACGGCGCGTGTATCCCCAAAGCTTCGAAGTTAGCAAACGTCTTTTGATTTACTTTGCGAGCCAATCATCCCCATATGACGGCAAGGAATGACGTTCATAAGTCGCGTAAGCATCTAACGGGAGCGAGTTTTACATACAGAGCAAATCTTTTAGGATGAAAGGCAGTATGAAGCGAAGCCTCTTATTATGAGCTATGGTACATCTTGCTATCTTATTTCAATTTGTACGCTCCATTGATTGCAGATGCCTCGAGCGGTCTTCGTTTGCAGTTACTGCGAGCGAAAGGAACGGAGCTATTGAGAAATCTATACACAAGAAAAGGATAGTACTTATTTTTCTATGGGGAGACGAAAAATATCGAAAAAAGTTATCACATCAAAGTCTCGGCGGCCGTAAAGGTCTCATTAAAACTGTCCTGTGAAGGCATTCTGTCCAATTTATATGACAGTCGTCGGTAGATTGGTCGGAAAGTAAATAACGACGTTTTTTCGTCTATTGTTTTAAATGATGTTTAAGCAGGTTTGGTTATTTGGGTCCTGTAATGAATGTAATTTTGTTAGAAAGTTAGTTTAACAACATTTTAGAAGGGTTGAATCGGTATTGTTTATGTTAGTTGACGGCTCAACGGCGAGGAAGATGTGTATTTACTGAATTATAAAAGTGGAAGGAACGATGTCAACGGAAACAAACACTATCGTATCACGAATAAATGGAACGAGGATTTCAGAAGGTGAAAGTTCAAAGAGTGTCGTCACTTTACACAGTAAGTATGCATGGATAAACTGTTCTCTACTTTTTCAGGCACAAAATTGGGGACGGGAGTCTTATTTCAGTAGGTAATTTATACAAATGATATATACATGTCCCAAACTGGATAGCTCAATGCAAATCTATTAAACAACGTTTGATGCTCGTACATTAATATCGTGTCACGAATTTCCTGAAGAGAAAACACAAGTATGCGCGACATATCAAACATATCCAGAAACGTTTACGGATAAAAATGTTTGTCCAACAAATCTCGAGCACACGTGGAAATATTGACAAAAAATTCATTTCCTAAGGAACGAGTGCGTGCGGAGGGAAGTTTTCTCCATCATCTGTCAATACCGCACATCCAGGATTTACTTTTAAAATATGTCATTATATTTTTTATATTACGTCGTGTGGGCAAAAATGTACTTATTTCGCGCTCCGCTGGTCTGAAAATGTGACATCAGCGCGAGTGAAGGAGTGTGTCGCGGTAGGACAAAATTTACGAGGTGACTGTAACCTCCATATCACGACCTCTTCGGTTTACGGTCACTGGTTTTTATTCGGCGTGGAATAAAACAACGCGTGGCTATTGGATGGCGCGGTAGCGCGAGCGTCGAGCGTACCACTGAGCTACGGTCAAAGAGCAAAAGGTATTACACGCACAGATAAGCGTGTTTGTCCGTTTCAGAGTTAGATAGCAATATAGCTTTTCTATGTTCTGCATGTTTTGTGTTCCAATGAAAGAAATGTAGGTCGCAGCGTGCAAGTTATTGGATTGAGGGGGCTAGCTACTTTATACACGTGTAGAGAGCATCTAACAATTTGTGCATTGATCCGGTTTACTGATACGGAGCGAGTAAGTGGTAGATTTGAAACAAGAATTTTGACGACACGAGTTTATAGCATTTGGATTTAACTTAAAGGCACTGAACGTTCAGAACTATTCAAAATATCTTTAAGTCAATCTGCCTAGCCTTTTCCCAACTATGTTGGGGTCGGCTTCCAGTCTAACCGGATGCAGCTGAATACCAGTATTTTACATGGAGCGACTGTCTATCTGACCTCCACAACCCAATTACTGAGTAATACCATACCCCTTGGTAAGACTGGTTGTCAGACTTTCGGGCTTCTGACGACCCGTAACGACTGTCAAAGATCCACGAATGACAGCCGGGACCAACGGCTTAACGTGCTTTCCGAGGTACGGAGGAGTCTCGGTATGTAAAGATGGTCACCCATCCACTGACCAACCCCGGCAAGCATAGCTTAACCTGATGGATCGACCGGTGCGGCTGTTATTAAAATATAATATATAATATAATATAAAAATATCTTTAAGTATTGGAAAGATTTCTTCACTTAAAGATTCGTTTAGGTATCCAGAATCGTCCCTTTTATCCTGGACCAATAAAAAGGCACAGAAATCAGATACTTGCAGATCACTATAAAAAATCTGTAGATTATAATATTATTGCTTTCAGTATCACTGTTATTCCTACTATATATAATACAATAGTAAGATCGCGTGTGTTAATAAGTGCGACTATAGTGCGAGCACAGACACGACGCGCGACACGCGACGCGACCGTTGCGTGCGAACACAAATAGTTAGAATTCATTGCGCGCCTCGCGAATACTGTCGCACAGTTTATTGCTGTCTACCCGCTTGTGTTTTTAAACGACACTTTGATGTTTGCAAATTGAACATGATACTTTATGTTTGGCAGTGTAATATACTGGGGTTAGTTGAGCAGTCTTTTTGAAATGGCTGCACTGCAATATATGTGGTTGAACGCGTTTGATGGGAATCGCGGAGTTACGACGCTTTATGGTTGCGCGTTTTTGCTGCGACATTTTTCATAAGTGTGACGTGTTGGTGAGATCAGTGCAATTTAATAATATTTTATCCATATCTTTATCTCATGATTACGTTTATGTAAGATGTTAACACAATAATACATAGTTTGGTAGTACCTACCTATTTAACCGACTTAAAAAAGGAGGACGTTAATATTCGTCTGTATGTTTTTTTTAAAGTCGATATTTGATATTTCATCGACATTTTCGTCAATCGTAGACAGTCTTTTTTACAAAAAAAAAACTTTATTTCGGAAGTCGTTGGAAGAAAACGTAAATACAATTTCAATTCGATTCAAATTAATTTATTTATTCAAGTAACCATGACTCAAAATTGTAGTTATTTTTTACTTTGTAATGTTTTTAAGTCGGTTGTTTTTTTTTGTAAAAAAGTGTTTTATTACTCTATTTTACTCAAAACATTTAAGTATAATTAAACAACTACCTTTAAAGAGACAACCCCTCATCCCTCGACCACAAAACACCGGCACACTGAGTTCAACCTACCATTATAAAACCTCATTAGTTGTTGTTAATACAAAATAAGGCGCGAATAACGTCGTAACTTCGGCTCCAGTGTCAAAGGACGCTAATGACTCGTCACCACAGTGTAACACAAGACAGCACATTGGCCTACTGGTGGAGCAGCGTAACAATTTGTAACCGTTTATAAGGGTCTATGAGGTCCTGATCGTAGGGTATTCAATAGGGATGATGCTTGAGTAAAAAAAAAGAAATTCTATTTAGTCCGTCAGTCAAACAATAAAAAAATAGTAGAGACGTATTTTTTGTTTTATCATATTAATAAAAAAATACTTAGATATCACGCATTAAAGTTGAGGAGTTTCTACGTATAAAATCTAGCTAGACGTTACGTCATGCTGTATTTTAACTCAATTTATCGCCGTAATCTTTTGATTACGTAAAGAAATAATACGTGGCCCAATATTTTTTAGGAACCTACAAGACGGACAAAAAAGTTTTTATTCATCATCCCTATTGAAATATCTTTTGGATTAGTTAGAGAAGGTTGTGCAGCCATAAAAAGTTTAAAGTAAGAGATTTTACGTAATTTTTGAAGTGAAAACTTTTTTATTTATTTATTTCATTTGGGAAAACAAACAGTAGTATACTAATCATAAACAGTGTTGTCTTAAAATTAGAACTTTACAAATATACTACCCACAACATTTTCCACAGATTACTACATTATATAATAAAAACAAGCTATTAGCAAACGTTAACTGTAGCAGGGCTAACTTAATGAAAAATGTTTTTGTTGTTTTTAATGTTTTTAGACGCGTTGAGCGATTTTTGGCACCGCGTCACCGCGACACCTCGACACCGCGACATGCTATGCATAGTTTTACGTATAAGTTTTTAATTCTGTCGTCAGTCAAGCCGACTGCCAATTTTTTTTAATTTACTTTATCAACTGTGCTATTCTTGTCACGTTTTACGGTGTGCACCAGATTGCCGTAAAGTATGACTTATGAGAGATGTTTTACACGATAGTTTTGCACTAAACACTTTATATAATATCTCGAATGTATAGGTGAAAATTAGTAATCAATCAATCTGCCTAGCCTTTTCCCAACTATGTTGGGGTCAGCTTCCAGTATAACCAGGAAAATTAGTAATCTTGGGGAAATTATTAATCGCACACCAGAAAAATATTCTTACATCGAATACTTTACATCTAATAATCTATATGGTACACCAAATCAATAATTGCATCATTGCACTACTAATTAACTAATTGAATATCAATTGTACAAATAATAATCATTTTATAATCATACATCAATTTTTGTCCAAAGTCACAACAGAAATAGTAATTATATATCAAAAATACTAACTGTTCATCAGAAACAACAAATGCGCATCTAATAAACTTAATATTGCACTACTATTAACTAATTGAATATTATAACTTGTACAAATTATAATTATTGGGCATCCGGGGTTCTGTTTGGTTAGGTTCCTTTAGACCTTGCAGACAGAAATAGGAGCTCCGCGCAGCGGGGCTCCTATTCTATTACCTGACGTTAAGTATAATTTATTTAGATATGCAAATTTTGATGTGCAAACAGTAGTTTGTTGATGTACTATAACAGCCAGAAGTCGACTTACAATCTAACAAAACTATGGCATAGGCATATTAGTTGTACTTATGACCTTCTTCTTTAAGAACGTTTGACAACACTACACATTGGCAACTTGTTGCCCGCTTATGATTGTTATTACAAACTTCTATTAGTTAAGTAAGCGTTACGGTGGCTAAAGTGGTTAGCACTGTGCCTCGCATGGCGAACGTTCAGGTTCGAGTCTCACATCAAACATGATAGATATTTTTTAAGTATTACATTTGAAATAAGAATGCTGAGTTGCTAACAAATATGTTAAATATTCCACAACTAAACGAAGATTCTTTCGTTTTACAATTATTTTCAATCTTAGCGTCGTTATTAAAATATGAGGGTAGATTTGAAACAAAGTGATAATTTCACTTTGTAAATCTACCCTCATATTTTAACTACTTTACTAGTTTACATAAATTATTCCACTATTCGCTGTTGTTGGTTGGTGAACATAGTTACGAGCGTTTGTGTTATCTTGTTGTTGCTATTTTAGTATTCTTCTGAATTCAATATGCAGGCTAATATTAGGGGAACATACTCCCCCGCCCATGGCTCCGCCTCCTGCGGTGCCCGATGCGGACCACATCACCGACGACGACGACGACGATGCTCCGGAAGTGACCGAGGTAGAGCTGAGAGCGGCGGTACGTAGGCTGAGTGCCAAAAATACCGCCCCAGGACCCGACGGCTTGCCAGGAAGAGCTTGGGTTCTGGCCTTTGGGGCTCTCGGACCTCGACTAGGGGGGCTCCTAAGCGCATGCTTGGAGAGGGGCCAGTTCCCACTTCGTTGGAAGACAGGGAAACTGGTCCTCATTAAGAAGCCGGGGCGCCCTGCGGACTCTCCGTCCGCTTACCGGCCCATCGTGCTGCTCGACGAGGTGGGCAAGCTCTTTGAAAGAGTCATTGCAGACCGCCTCGTCGGGTGGCTGGTGCAGGAGGGGCCGGATTTGGCGGAGAGCCAGTTTGGTTTCCGCAGGGGGCGCTCTACGGTGGACGCCATCATGCGCGTGCGAACCTTCACGACGGGGGATGCTGTGGCCCGGGGTGGGGTCGTCTTGGCGGTGTCTCTAGACATCGCCAACGCCTTCAATACCCTGCCCTGGAGTTGCATCAGGGAGGCACTCCGGTATCACCGGGTGCCAACCTACCTCCGTCGAGTGGTCGAGGCCTATTTGACGGACAGGGCCGTCATCTACCCCGGTCATCAGGGAGAGTGGAACCGGCGAGAGATGTCGTGCGGTGTCCCACAGGGATCGGTCCTGGGGCCACATCTGTGGGACATCGGGTACGACTGGGTGCTGCGCGCCGACCTCCCTAGCGGCGTCAGCGTTGTATGTTACGCTGACGATACGCTGGTCCTGGCGCAGGGGAGGTCGCACCAGGCGGCGGCTGAACTAGCGACACGCGGGGTTGCGACAATCGTAGAGAGGATCCGGCAGTTGGGACTCGAGGTGGCCCTGCACAAGTCCGAGGTCATGTGTTTTCATGGTCCTCGGAACGCGCCACCGTCGGGTTCCCAAATAACGGTAGGAGGGGTTCACATCGGAGTCGAGTCGACGATGAAGTACCTGGGACTCGTCCTCGACAGCCGGTGGAACTTCGTGGAGCATTTCCGACGTTTAGCTCCCAGACTGGAGCGGGCCGGGGCTGCCATGAAGCGGCTCCTGCCCAATCTGGGGGGTCCAAACGCCTCCTGCCGGAGGCTTTACGCGGGGGTCGTGCGGTCCATGGCCCTTTACGGGGCACCGGTGTGGGCGCGTTCCCTGAGGCTGCGACCAGCCCGCCGGTTGAACGCGTCCCAGAAGGTCATGGCCATCCGGCTAGTCCGAGGATACCGCACGGTCTCCTGTGAGGCGGCGTGCCTCCTTGCCGGATTACCGCCATGGGATCTGGAGGCAAAAGTCCTCGCGGACGTGTGGGAGTGGCGCGAGGAGGTGAAACGCCGGGGCGTAACTCCGCTGCCGCGAGAAATCACGGTACAGCGGACAGAGCTCCGGCGGGATCTCATGGCGACATGGAGAGTGCGATTGTCGCAACCCAGCGCTGAGCACGCCACAATTGCGGCGATAAGTCCCCTCTTTGAGGAGTGGTTGGAGAGGCGCCACGGCGTCCTCACCTTCCGCCTGACGCAGGTCCTCACCGGACACGGTTGTTTCGGGAGGTTCCTGTTTCGGATAAGGCGGGAGGAAACGCCCGGGTGCCACCATTGTGTGGATCGCCCGGAAGACACGGTGGAGCATACAGTGGAGGTCTGCCCGGCTTGGGCGGAGCACCGCCGTGTTCTCACGGAGGCGATCGGCGGCGGCGATCTCTCGCGTCCAAACCTGGTCCAGGCCATGGTGCGGAGCGAGAGTGCATGGGGAGCCGTCACCTCCTTCTGCGAAGCAGTAATGCTCGCGAAGGAGGAAGCAGAACGCGTGAGGGAGAGGCAACAGCCGCGCCCTCGCGCCCCTAGCCGCCGTAGGAGACGCTCTGGGCGGCGGGAATCGATTGCCGATTCCCGGCCACCGTAGGCGCGGGCTTGCGGACGACGAGTAATGGGCTGCTCGCCGTCCGGTAAGGACCAGGCCCGGGTCGACGGCGCGTTGTGTTCCACGCGCGCCTCAAAGAGATGTCAGCAGTGACGGGGTCAATTGGGCCGATGCCGCCGGGGTCGCGGGTAGTTCGAAAGAGATACCGTGGCCCTGGCACGGGCAGCTGAAGGAACATGGGTGGGTTTTAGTCAGTAAAAGTCTGACACGCCCTCCCGCTCTGCCCAGAGCGGGAGAAGTCATTTGATGATTTCCCATCCACAAAAAAAAAAAAAAAGGCTAATATTAGTATTGAAGCCAAGGCAAATATTGTGGCCCTATATTCGAATGGCCTTAATATATCTCAAATATCGAATGAAACCAGCTTATGTGTAAGTTTATTTTTTTAATTTTATGTGATGATACCTACAAAATAATATATAATGGTAGATAAATCGCTTGTTGCAAGTGTGTAATATAGTTTTTTTTTTTTTTTTTTTTAGAGAGAGACTGTTAGTCGTAGGTGAAGAGATTTGAGGAAGAAGGTAGCCTGAAGAGTCGTGAGAGGAGCGGAAGACCACCTCTTATTAGCCAGCCTCAGCGACGTTATATGGTAGCTGAATATGAGACGAATGGTTTTATCCCAACAAGGCGTTTTGCCGATGAGTTCGGCACACCAGTACGCACCGTTCGCCGCATACTCCATGCCGAAGGTCTTCATCACCGAACGCCAGCTAAAAACCGTTTTTAACGCAACGGCATAAAGAGGCGAGGTTAAGTTTTGCCCGGGAATATTTGGACTTTGATTGGGAGACGACAATATTCACCGACGAAAAATCTTTTAAATCGTGCCAAAAACGAAGGCTGCATTTGTGGCGTAAAAATAACACGCGTTGGTCTGAAGGCAATGTCAGACCAAATACGGAGTCAGGCAGAATCAGTGTGAATATGTGGGGGTGGATAAGTGCTCAAGGGCCCGGTGAATTAAGTTATATATCGACGCGAGCCAACAGTGTCAACTATGTGGAAGTGTTGAACGATATAATGTTGCCTACGGTGCGTAATGTCTACCCCGCAGAAGACTTAAACGAGATAAGTTTTGTTCAAGACAATTGACCTATTCACCGTGCCAGCATTGTTCGCGAATGGTTTAGCAATCATCCGGAAATTAAAGTTATTCCTTGGCCAGCTCGGTCCCCTGACTTAAACCCCATAGAAAATATATGGGGTTTAATGGTGAAAAGATGGGAAGCTCGGGACGAGAGATGCCCTGAGCTACTCAAATCCCATTGCATGCAGTTATGGGATAGTTTGCGCGGCACAAATATCTGTGCAAATATTGTGGCGTCTATGCGTCGACGTCTCATTAGCTGTATCGAGGCTAACGGAGGTCACACGAAATATTAAAAATCATAGACAGGTAGGGTAATTTTTTGTCAGGGGACATAGTGGCCGTAACTTTAACAAATTAGTATTTATATTATTGTAATATTGAGGTTAAGTTTCAATCCTCTTTTCATTGAGAAAATGAATAATTAAGCTATGACCTCTTAAATGATATCAGAATTTTCATAATATCTTTAGGTAACCTAAAATGTGTTTTTTAACATTCAATACTATAATAATAACATAACTAAGTGTAAAGGATTTCTTTTGTATAAAAAATATTACAATGTTACCATATCAAAATTTGTTTCATTTATTATCATATTATAATAATAAATTACCTATAATCTAATATCTATTTGTTCAAAGTAATTTACTAAAATAAATTACTAAAACATACAAATAATAATAATTATAGGCCCAACTACGATTCGAACTCACATCTATCCGGATCACATTAGCGAGTGCAGCCTCGTTACCGATCTAGCTAATGTTAACTTATACTCACTAGTTGAAATTTTGCATTACTATAAAAAAAATAATCAGACTGCGATAAAAAAAACAAGTTACTGATATTGTCATCCTTGTCATTGACCACATCTATAACTACTCGTAGCGCGATGCTACACGACATGTTAATTTGTTAGCGTTGGAACATCACTCACACGGATAAATATGCGTATGTGTGTATAGGCGCCGCAGCTCGTATAGCGCAGGCGATAATGGTAATTGCGGTGTAAGTGGATTTCTGGCCGTTGACTGTACGTATTCTGTTGGAAAAAATTGGTAATTTTAGATGTGTGTGTAAATACTACCCGTAATCATGCGCCATTGCTAGGTCTGAAACTCTCAATATGTTAAGAATTGTTACCTATTCACGACCTGTCGGGGACAAGCATTTTTAACACTGCTGATCCTTCCACACTGTTTCTACCGTGACCAAACAGACCCCACACACTTACCTACGTATAATCACAGATATCCGTTCATCCCCATCATTACACATGACGTCATTAGTTGCCAGGTAACTCAAATAATATGTCGCATATAATTACGTGATGCATCGGGTGTCAAAGGCCGATAATGACGCGCGCCCACCGCAGTGTAACGCAAGACGTTTGACGAGCGGCTTGTGTTATTGTTGTTGTAATTACCGTGGTGAAAGGTTCGCTGGTTGCGGTCAGGTGGGAACGTGGTTTTAGAAAAGTTGTTAATAATTAACTGATAATGGCAAGAGATAAATGGGGGTTATATTATTATGCTCTAATATACTGAGGCCTGAATGAAAGCATTTTAATATGCATTAGGTTTAAACAAGTTCACATTCACTTGTCACACTTGATGATGATGATGATGATGATGACGTGAAGAACTGGTTCAATCTGCCTAGCCTTATCCCAACTATGTTGGGGTCGGCTTCCAGTCTAACCAGATGCAGCTGAATACCAGTATTTTATATGGAACGACTGCCTATCTGACCTCCACAACCCAGTAACTGGTAAGACTCGTAGTCAGTTTCGGGCTTCTGACGACTCGTAACGACTGACAAAGATCCACGAATGACAGTCGAGACCAACGGCTTATAGTGCTTTCCGAGGCGCGGAGGAGTCTTGGTATGTAAAGATGGTCACCCATCCACAGACCAACCCAGGCAAGCGTAGCTTAACCTGATCGATCGACCCGTGACGCTGTTGTTACTTTGAGCTCTGTTCCCATTACAAAATCCTGACGCGTGAGTGTTACCACGCGCTGCATGTGAATGGTATTGGGTTACTGCCTATTTTCAAAGCGTACGTAGTCATGGGGACCGGGCCTAAATTGTATTATTCCTATCATAGTACACACAATTCAACAGAAACTTATAAAACCTTCCAATCCGCTCACAACCTAAAACGCAGCACACTATCACCAAAATCCAGCCTCCCTTTGACATCAAAAGTGTATTCCACTAAACGTATTGTCAATCACTATACGTCCGAGCCATCACCTGAGTTTCGGCGACTATATTTAATCCCCTCCCCTACCCCTTTTATCCGAGCTTGTTGGGTCTCAAGCCGAGCGTGAAAAGGTTCCGATGTACCCCGAACACATTATGAGGACCAGCGCGATGCGACACAACCTTATAAATAGATTTATATAACGCATTGAAGACTTTCATCTGACAAGATGTAGGAACGTGCACGAATGACTGGCCCTTGGACATACGTTTGAGAATGGATTTAGAGCTTTTGTCGAGTTTTTTTGGTTGATTTGATAGACTAGGATTATTTGGGATGGAATGTTGATGTAGTATTTATCCGGTAGAAGAATACGAAATAATTATGTAGTTTAGAGCATTTTCGATAGTTGAATTACTTTATTAAGGGCTAATTTTTCAACTGTCATATAACTTTTATTTATGGAATAAATAAGGCGGTTTGACAGCTTTTATAAAAAAATATGTCAAACTGTCATATTTATTCTTCAGATAAAAGTTATCCGACTATTGAAAATTTTGCCCCTATATGTTTTGCTGAAAAGGGCTCATTTGATAAACCAAAGAAGTTACGGTCAAAACTGCACATAACTGATGTGATTTCACAAAAATGTTGTCTAGATTTACCAACTCAATAAAATGGCAAAAGCTACTCTGTAGGTACGTTTATCATAGCTTTTTTTTACTTTAAATCCTTTCAACCTCATCCCAAAACACTATTTCTAAAAAACCTCTCAACTCTAAGCAGAGAATTTGCAACAAACCTGTATTCTTCTCACAATGTGTAATAAAACACAATACTCTATTCGTTCGTCACATAATATGGAGTGCACGGCGGTCCCCTGAGCCAATTTGCATCGCGGCGGGAGAGCCGACCTTTGGGGACCTGTGTTCAATATTTTACGTGGAGTATGCAGGTGTGAATTGGGGACGAAGTGGGGACTTGGATCAAATATGTAGGGTTACGTTGGTTTTGAGGCTGCAAACTAGATTGCAAGGCTGGAGTTATCAGTTTTATGTGAGCTTTCTTATTACACAGTTTGGCTTAAAGATGCATAGTACAAGGCTAGATGAACTGACCCCTAGCTGACTCTCGTTCAAATCAAACTTCTTTTGTAGCAAGAAATGTTTATAAGGTTTGTAAATGAAGAAAAATGAAAAACGTGGTTTAACCTGTCCCCTCTCTATTAGGACCACGTTATTCGTTAAACCCAAATTTTAACAAATCTTTGTTCAATATAAATGGGTACGTAGGTGCCCACCATAATATAGTCAAAATCTCAAGTTTTTTATATATCATTTTGTTGTTGGTCCTTTATCTAATACGCACGTAAGTACAATCGAGTTTGTGAGATAGATAGATAGATAGATAAAACATTTATTTGGTGCAAAAGATATAGCACAACATACAAAAGTACAATTAATTAAATGAATATAAAAACAAGATGCCAATAATGAAAACAAAAAACAAAAAAAGAAAAGAAAAAAAAAAAGAAAAAAAAAGAAAAAAAAAAAATAAAAAGAAAAAAAAAATTGAGACTATGACGTAAGTAGTATTGAGATCATACTGAAGGAGTTTATTGAAGGTACATATCGGGTCAATGGTCTAGACATAAATAAAGCGAACTTGTTTCACAATAAAGATACACCAGGGACATACTCGTATCTCCAAAACTTTTTAGAGTACAACTAAGTTGTTGAGTTGTAAAAAACGTTACGAAGAACACAGCAATACGATTATCGGTGCGAAGAACTCGGCAATGTATCTGCAAGATGTCGTTAAATTCTAGAAAAATCTCAGAAAGTCGAATGGACATTACTAGGGCATCAATAAATCAACTAACGTAAGGTACGAAGGTACTAATGGTAAAGGCGAAATTTCACGAACCAGAAATAAAATCTATTCCTTAAGCGAAAGTAAGATTGATCGTGTTACTTCGATAAAGTTGGTATGAGTTCAGTACTGGTCACGAGTAGTTCAGTGGAGTAGTGTACATAGTTCTTACTTCTGTCGGACTCTAATGTCTGTGTGTGGACATACCGAGTGTGAGTGGCGATGTAATCTAAGTCAGGAGGAAAGGAGTCGTTGAGGTGTGTTATTATAAAATGTAGCGGTTAGTTTGTACCTACATTATTATAACAGTAAAAGGTGTACTTTTATGTCAATTTAGAAATTACGGTCAGAATTTTCGCTTTGCCGTTAATATCCGGCTCGAAGGACCAATACATACGAGTAAGTAAGTATGCAGAATTGGTAACTACAAAGGCAGAGAAAATATTAGTGTTTGCAAGATTCTAAATTTTTTATCCCAAGAAATAAAAAAGAAATAAGTCTGTTTTTGACGTTTTTTTTTTATAAAATATATATTTCAGAACGCAAAAAGCTACGTATTGCCATAAAATTAAATGGCAGACATAAACAAAGTATGCAAATTTAAACAAAGTAACGAGTTCCAAAGACGTATCTCGAATGTTTTACGAACAAAAACATCACGATTCAGGAACCTCATTACATCACCAAGAATTCTATGTATTTTGAGGACGTAACAAAACACGTTGTGTTTATATAAAGTCGTGATTATCTCCTGCTTATGTTATTATTGTCAATTTAAATAATGGCTTATGTTATTTCTCTAAAAAGCATAATATGAGGGATATGTGTATAGCTTATCGTTATAATAAGTACATTTTTATATTGGTAGATTTCCTATCTTTTGAGGCTGAACTGGAGTTTTTTTTATCATTGTGACTTGGACACTTGGTTTTTTACGGCTTGCTTGCTCGTTGATTTCAAAATTAAAAATGGAAAATATATAAAAATTATTCAATTTCAGTAATACCTTTAATACGAACTCCAAAAAATCCAAATTTCACGGTACCATCTCGGGGACACGTTATAAGTTTTTCTCATCGTTCAGTATTCAGCGAGGCGAGCGGAATGTATCCCCCAATCATATCCGCATGGGGGATCGAACCCGCAGATTGATATTTGATCCCCCAAACTCGAGTTGGGATCCACGAGTCGCTCCGAGCGACTTGCCTCTCTCCTTCGTCGCACAATAAATACGAACACGAGTTTTCTGTTTTACTCAGTTATTAATAGTAGTTTCAATTTGCAGTCTGTAAATAACGAAGCAAAATTGTATTTGAGACTCGTTTTATGAAATTCTTTGACTTTATTTTTAATTCTTGTCTTGAAATACAACTAAGTTTAATAGTTTCAAATTAAAGTTTAGAACTAGTATTTCAGTAAGCCCCAATGTTAAAACTACAAAAATAAACATAAGTTTAGCTTAAATTAATATTATTTCTCATCTATCTAGGTTTCAAAAGAATTTATGAAAAAGTAGTCTTGAAGTATTTTCCGCTTAAGGCACCTGTGCCCTTTAGATTCTCTTATCAGAAAGGGACAAGATCGTCGGACCATTTCTTTCACGTCAAATGAAAGTTTGGCATGCGGGCCTAAGGTAAGCAATGCCTAATCAAAACCTACTTTCGCAAAGTATGCGAGTATAAAGGAATTTCTTTTGTAGTAAGGTCCTACGGTAAAGGACCTTTGACTTTTTTCTGGATGTAAGGACTAGTTCTTGAATTTACGACTTGTTAGGTATCAGCGTTTGGTATAATAATATACCAAACGCTGATACCTAACAAGTAAGTATAAACTTAATTCTATTCTAAGCAAACATTACTGAAAACTGTTAAATATAAGGTTGGAGTGACAACGAAAGTTCATGTTAAATTATAAAACAAAAAGTTTCAAAATTCAAATTCATCAATAGTCAGTTTCTAATGTTACAAATCGTTACACGATGATCGAACCACAGAATCAACCGAAAAACAACAATAACGCATTTAATCACGCAATAACGTACACAAACAGACGTATCGATGTCCAGCGCGAATTGAACGGCAAAATATACTCCTTAAATTATTGGGGTCGGGCAAACAGGGCGTGTTGGGCAAATATTGCTCGTCCAGCGAACACGTACGTTCGCTATTCATTAACTTATCCGGGGACTGTACAAAAACACGGCTTTAATTCGCGATCACGAATGAATGGATGTTAGTATGCTGGATGCGTCGGTGGATGATGGATGGTGTTGTTGTTTTTGGTCCTTCGAGCCGGATAGTGTCGTTGTCACTTGCGGTGTTTATTTTGGCAGGTGTGATAAGAAAAAAAACTGACCGCTTTGACTTCTTAAGCAATACCTTACTTAATAATAACTTCTTAATCTCCAATCATGAACGGAATATATTAGACCGTAGGATTAAAGTGTCTCTGGATTTCTGCATAAGCCCTAAACAGGCCAAATTTTCCGACATCATCAAGCAAAATCAGCACCAGGCTAATCATGGTGCCTCATCCAGCACACATCACCAAGTACATTGCAGCGTCCATCCGGTCGGCTGGCCATACAAACACTTGCCCCCAATGAGTCGGAACCGCTCCAATGTTTACGCCTGTTGTTCCAAAAGAGTTTCATCAAACGCGTTAAGCGTAAATGTAAATATCGCTTAATTGGACTGTTTTAATGAATCTTTGGTAACTGGGATTTATTATTTTCAGTTTAAATTGTTTTGTGGGGCTAGTTAAATGTTGTTTTTAGTAAGGGAATGTTGTGGTGTGGTGGTGGGTAAAGTAGCTTAGAAGTTCTGCACCCTAATTGAGTAACACACTATCAATCCGAATCGGTTCATTTTGACAGTTCAACAATATTCATTGCGTTATTTACGGTGTTGAGAAGACAAATTTTTCGAACATATGAAGCACTGGATTAGCAATTTCCTTCAATTTGATTCAGATTCGGATCGATAGTGTGTTACTTGATATTAGGGTGCTGCTTGAAAGATGTGTGTACACCTCGGTTGCCTTGATGGGTACTTTCGGAATATGGAAAGCTTTGAGATGTTGAGTGCATTTTATATTTTCTTCTTTATCATGTGCTTGTTTCAGTTATAATTATACTCCATTTATCCTAACTAATATTATAAATGCGAAAGTAAGTTTGTTTCTTTGTTTGTTACCTTTTCACGATTAAACCACTGAACCGATCATCCTGAAATTTTGGATAAATACGTTGTTAGGTGTACAGAAACGGATATAGGATACCTTTCATTCCAAAAAAAGTACTGTTCCCGAGGAAAACAACAATAACGTTCTTATGATAATAGATGGCGCCACGTGTCTTTCGAATCATGATTGAATTATATTATTACAAGCAGAGTACAACCTGAATTGATTGTCAAATTCTAAATTAATGCGGACAAAAGCTAATCTCTAATAAATTTGAATAATATTTAGTTTATTACATTAGAAAAATAACGACTGTTGAAATGAGTGCACTTTAGAGTTTTTTTTTTTAATGTAAACGGTACATAGATTACATTGCTTTGTATTTATCGTGAAATAACGGGATTTATTATAGAATTAACGAAAGGGTGTGATAACTGTTATTTTTCTAATGTAAAAATAACAGTCTGTCAGTTCTGTTTTTCTGTTGTTTTTGTAATGTATGTCTGTTATTTTTGTAAATGGAATATAGTATGTGAGATTATGTAGGTATCTCACATAAATGCTCAGTTTAGACTTAGACAGTCCAATAACTAAAAATATACAAAAAAGTTGTTCAGAACTAAAAGAACTGAAAGGCGCCTTTATTTTTTTTACTTTACGAAACGTCTACGAACTATTGATCATTTCCTCCTATGAAACAAAAAAAAGACAATCTAATTCACAATTCCCCTCATAAGTACACTAAGGTTGTCATCACAATATTCATAAGCTGTACACGACACGCCGTATCATTTACTATATTTACTCGGCACACAAAACATAACGTAATGAATATAAATTGGTGATCATCATAATTTATTTCGCTTTGCTTTAGCCAAACCTGTTGCTTCGACACGATGCAGTTATTAACTAGTTCTTTATTTGTTTTTGATATTACTTTCATGTAAAGCAGTAAGATCATCGTCCATATAAGAAACTAGCACTTCCCGCGCGGCTTCGCCCGCGTGGATGTTGGTAAATATCCCACGGGAACGTACTAACGGGATTTCCTTCTTTATTCCTTGTCTACATTATAAAGGGAACCTATGTGCAAAATTTTAGCGTTCTAGGTCCAAAGGTATGGGCTGGGCGTTGATGAGTCAGTCAGTCAGTCAGGACTTCTATTTTTATTTATAGATAGAGAAAGAAGAATAAAACCTATTTTTGTTAACATTACGTGTAAGGATATACATTATAACGGCCATCACAGCTAGTTTTAGCACTTCCATTATTCCAAGTGTCCCCCTCCTCCTCGATTCTGATGAAGCTACCAAATAAAAATTAATATAAGAGCAAATATTTGAGGAGCGTCGCCTCAGGGACCAGAGATAATATCGTCGGAGATGCCCAACTTATAATTACTTTTTATTTTCCCTTCGCTGCACAAAATTAACTAACTACTGAGGTTAAGGTGAAATTGGTTTGTTCAGCGTGTTTAGTGATGATGATGTCACTTCATAGGTTTAGTGTAGCTACCAACTGCCTCTACTTATCGTATCTCGAACTTAAAATATGGATATTAAGTAGCAGATGTTAGGTTTGTGAGTCATGTTAGGGCGCTTCATGTGTTGAACATGGGTTTTCCAATAAAACGCAATTATTACTAACACCCATAAAAATAGCATTATTACACTGTTTGGCAGACCTCACGCAAAAAGAACTAACTCGCTTTTTATGCGAATGCTAGCAATCTCCAGAAAAAATGCTAAGAACGGAATTATTTATAATAAATCCACCATCTTCATAATATAAGATTATTACCCTCATAACATTCCCAAACATACACATTCTGATTTATATCAAAAATACGGCAAAAAAACAAATGTACACTCTTATGGGCGAAAAAACAACGTGAGGGGTGATCGGTTCCAATAGTCATTAAATTGTGTTTGCCCTGTCCACCCCCGGCTGTATTAAACCTCGCCTGTGTATCACTTTCACTAGCCTTGCATGTGTTGGGCCTAGTTTTAATTAAAACAAGTCACATATTGCCTTTTAAAGAACATTAAGTTACAATTTCCCTTGTGGCTAAGTAATAACAGCAGCACGTTCGATCGATTAGGTTAAGCTACGCTTGCCGTTGTCGGTTCTTGGATGGGTGACCATCTTTACACGCCAAGATCCCTCCGTGCCACGGAAAGGACGTTAAGCCGTTGGTCTCGG
The DNA here is from genome assembly GCA_946251885.1 of Cosmia pyralina. Taxonomy (NCBI): domain Eukaryota; kingdom Metazoa; phylum Arthropoda; class Insecta; order Lepidoptera; family Noctuidae; genus Cosmia; species Cosmia pyralina. The sequence continues at coordinate 25,835,565 of OX276346.1, forward strand.
CTGGTCATTCGTGGATCTTTGACAGTCGTTACGGGTTGTCAGAAGCCTGAAAGTCTGATAACTGGTCTTACCAAGGGGTATCGTATTACCCAGTAATAGGATTGTGGAGGTCAGATAAGCAGTCGCTTCATGCTGCATCCGGCTAGACTGGAAGCCGACCCCAATATAGTTGGGAAAAGGCTAGGGCAGATGATGAAGTTACAATTTGGTCCTTTGATACAAAATAAATACGAACTTATTCTGTTATTTATTATCATATAGGAAGAATACTTTAGGTTATATAGCCAACATTCAATAACTTCAGAATAGGTAACTCTGGGGTAGAGCACAGACATAATTACCTACATCTTCCTTGTTCGTAAACAAACAAATTAAATATCATTGTTTTGTTCAGGAAAGTTCGTGCTCAGTGATTTGCTATCAGAGAGGCTTACCTATAGAGGACTAGCAATGGATTACTTTAGGATTAATGATGTAGGTAACGAATATTTTGATTAAAAACGACTGTTCATGGAGTTTCTTGCCCGTTCTTCTCCATAGGAACGTACTACGCTTTGGAACGGGCAACTAGCTTCATCTTTCTAACTGAACAACACCTTGACAGTTCAAAAGTGCCTGTAATTGATTTAATTGAAATAACTGCTACGAATTTGAGATAATTGTAATGCTATCACATACTTTTACTTTGCCTTACTGCTACATTGGAGTTACTTTTGATCACACATTTCATGACCTAAAGGACAAAACGACGAACAGAATATCAAGCACAATTCACAAAACCAACATGTCCGCTGCATTGAACAGTGTTCATCAGTGTTGTGCCAGAACAATATTAATAGTTGTCCAATTGTTTAACTCAATATTTGTCGCTACGTTATAGCTCATGTTTTTGTGAATACTCGATAATATTAGGTACTAGCTTTTGACCACGGCTTCGCCCGAATGCAGGTCGGAAATTATCCCACGGGAATGTACAACCGGGATAAAAGGTATCCTATGTTCTATTCCTGGTCATGGTCTACCCATGTGCTAAATTTCATCCAAATCCGTTCAGCCGTTTTAGTGTGAAAACGTAACAAACAAACAAACTCACTTTCGCATTTATGATATTAGTTAGGATTATGATTACAAAAACTACCGAGATGACGACTAATAGAGAAGTATGGGACAAAACTACATGTTGCGCCGAGCCCAAATAAATTGGGATAAGGGCAGGAGAATGATGATGACATTGATGAATAAGATAAATAAGTAGTAGTATATTTCTGGACTCACTAACACTCACTCACTCACTTTCTGTTAACTTTATCATAATAATGATAAAGTTAACTTTAATAAATCAATCCACGGTCTGGCAGCTGATCGGTTACCAAAAATATACTACTACTTATTACGCTATTGCGTACTTTTAACATGCACCACGTGTAATTTTTCGCCTTAACCATTCAGACTACACAAACAAAACGTTAAAATAAAACATAAACATATACAATAGAAATCGCGCAATAACATGCAGGGCGCTTGCCCACAAAGTGCGCATGCATTGCCGGCAATTATTGTAATTGGCGTTTTAATACTAACGGGACAGCCGACACAGCCCTAGCGGCCGGTGTCACATGTATTACATTAGAAACCACTCGAATATTTATTATAATTAACTTTTTGTTGGCGTGCTATGTCCATGTTAAGTCCAACGTGCTTTTTGAGTAGGGCTGTCACTCAATTTAATGATATATTTATACGTCCGCTGGTAGTTATAATTTTATTGCTAAGTGCAACGACGTAAGTTCATGTAAATATGTTTGTGAAAATAATAATACGTTGTTGTGTTTATGTTTTTAAGTAATTACTTAGAAATGTTATGTGTTTGGGTTATTAGTGAATGACCCAAACGTAAACGTAATAACTTGAAACGTTTATGTGACTTTTATTTGTCGAATGTTATTAGTAAATTATATGTCTGTTATAATTTAATGTTTGTCAGTGGCCATCTTTACATACCAAGACCCCTCCGTGCCTCGGAAAGTACGTTAAGCCGCTAGTCTCGACTGTGATTCGTGGATCTTTCACAGTTGTTACGGATCGTCAGAAGCCCGAAAGTCTGATAACCAGTATCGTATTAGTTGTGGAGGTCAGATAGGCTGTAGATCCATGTAAAATACTGGTATACAGCTGCATCCGGTTACATTGGAATCCGACCCCAACATAGTTGGGAAAAGGCTAGGCAGATGATGATGATGCCTGCTATAATTTATGTATTATTTGTTTATTTGTTGTCATTAAAACGTACAGTTGAAAAAGTGAGACTCCATTTTTGTTTTTTTCTGTTTTTCATATACAAGGTGGAGAAAACAATACAACAATAAATTAAACTTCGTATATCTAATGATGTTCCCAGTCTGCATACAAAAACACATTCAAATATATCCAACCGTTTAGTCACTATAGCTATTCGGCTGATCGACAAAACCTAGTCGCCCATCTCTGCTATTTAGTTTGTTTGTTTGAAGTGTAAGCATTTATTTAATAGTTTCAAAATACTCCTAAGCCATTGGTTTACCAGGTATTCATTTATTACGCAACGAAAAAACAAGATGGAGGTTCTCAAGTTAACGCGTTTTTTAAAATTTTTTTCTTTATATATAGGTACCTCAAAATTGGTCCCATGTAAAATGTATTAACATTGCTTGCGTAGTTTTTGAGTGCCTCGTAAAGTTTTGTGGTGTGCGCTTAAGGACGCTGTTACAAATGGGTAGTCAAATCATTACTTTTTTACACAAAAGCATGTTTTTTAAATAAAATGCTTTACATTCTTAAAATATTTTTTGCCCAAATTGTTGATAGATGTGCATGGGAACATACGAGTGTGTGTAACATATCATTCTGAACTATAAATATAATTTTAGATAGGTACAGTTTCTCAATAAATGTACCGGAGTGAAAATTTTTACTTCGGTACATTTATTGAGAAAATGTACCTATCTAAAATTATATTTATAGTTCAGAATCGTACCATGCACATCTATCAACAATTTGGCCAAAAAACATTTTATGAATGTAAAGCATTTTATTTAAAAAACATGCTTTTGTGTAAAAAAGTAATAATTTGACTACCTATTTGTAACAGCGTCCTTAAGGAGAAATGTGTGCCAGGGAAGTATGTGCAGTTGATTCGCGCGATGTACAGTCGATGCAGTACCCAAGTCCGGTCTACAGTGCGGACTACTGGCAGCTTCGATGTGGCTGTCGGCTTGCACCAAGGGTCGGCACTCAGCCCTTACCTCTTCGTGCGGATAATGGACGCTCTTACGTCGAATATCCAAGAAGAGGCTCCCTGGTGTATGCTGTTCGTAATAACATCGAATACTAATAAATAATTCTAAATGTATTTCTATAATCGTTAACCCTAAAGCCATATAATGGATGCTAATTAAAGTATGATGTGTGACTGTGGCGTGTGGACATGCCAGTGACGTCACCCGTTAATTAGCGAACACCGGTTTTTATGTCCAGCCATTAGGCGTTAAGTGACTCGTAAATGTGCCCTAGGAATAGTGGCAGACTAACTGATTAGGACCTAGGAAATGGTTTACTGTTACTTGGAAATCACGGGCTGTCTGCTAAAGTTGAATGCCTAACATGGTTTTGGCAAAGGCCCTAACCACCACACCACACCACCACCACACACGGTGTTTGTCGACCGCACCGAGAACGGGACGAGATGTCGACGCCATTGTAAGTGTACTGTCGCTACTTCGCCGCTGTGTTTTCTCATTGACGTCCCGCTCTCAGTGCAGTGGACAAATAGTCTAAAGTGGTCATTCTATAATATAATAACTAGTTTTTTACGATTCTGTACCTCAAAAGGAAAAAACGGAACCCTTATAGGATCACTTCGTTGACCGTCTGTGCGGCTGTCTGTCAGTCTGTCAAGACCCTTTTTCTCAGAAATGCGTGGAGGTATTCAAGTTGAAATTAATATCAAATACGTAGGTATGTAGTCCCTTGAAGTTCTAAAAATATCAAGCTTCTAAATCGACACAGTAAAAAAAGCGACATATTTTGATACTCGCAAGTAAAGCAAAACCTTTAGGATTTCTAGTTTTTCAACTAAATACAGTGTTAAGTTTGTTTTTGGGATAAATGATTTTCAACTACGGAACATCATTATCATTAATTGTGCGTGGTCCGACACGCACTTGGCCGGTTTTTGCTCATAATGTTACTTAGTTTGTTGCATAGATCATTGTGTAAAGCCGTGTCTCCTGCGCGTCTTTCTGCGAAATATAACACAAAAGCATCGAAACAACGAAGCGTGGCATAAATATATTTTAATCAAGGATCAACAAACTACTCGCGATACACAAACTTAATTTACACCAATGTAAAATAGCAGTGTAAGCGTGGTTAACTCTTAAAATGTCGATTGTACACCATGTGTACAGATAACAATAGAATTTCAATTGTGTCTGCTAATTGGCGCGCGACGGGTTAATAAAGAAAACGACGAAATAGAAAACCTTCTATTCTCTCCTTCTCCAACACAAACATCTCATACACGTCACTTTTTCCATACTCTTCACACTCGTCAAACACACCCCCACACACTTCATGATTGTAATTTGTAATTTTTATTTTTTGTTAATCTAATAAAAACTGAGCCTTTTGTTATTTTTTGTTACATTTTTAATAACCAACGACATACGTAATGACTTTTTAATGGAGGAACACTGACTCCCAAGTCACAGGTATAAACCTAGTTTGGGACCTATGACTTCTGTTTATTCTAAATTATTGATGTCATATCTGTAACAAAGCTGTCACTTTTTGAAATAAAGAATTTTATTATTATTATTATACGTAGGAGATGCTTGCCTAAGAAAACAAATGATTATTTGTAAGGTTTTTTTTGTGTGAGCAAAAAGACGCGCAGGAGACCCGGCTTTATATGAGCAAAAATTACTGCCGGGAAACGAATTTTAGTTTTAGCGTGAATCATCGCTGTCGCAGCGCGCAATATACAAAACATTGTGCTTATGGGTGCATACAACGGTACAGGAAAATTATTTAAAACTCGTTTTCGTGAAAAACAGTAAGAAACACTTCGGCCTTCAATATGTTCGTAACCAGAATATACGAGTAAGTGTATTTTTACATGTTATTATTTTCTATATTCCTTTAGCATATTCACAACAACTAAATCTATGTTCGTCTGTCATGCCTCACGTGACTATAACCACATCGGCAATAATTACCAGACAACGGTTTATGCCAAGCCATTACTAGTTAAGTGACTCATAAATGTTTTGTGGGTCATAAAAATATATGAAAGTTGAAGTTTTAATCATATGCCTGCCGAATGTACGGCGGTAATAGTACTCGGTATTGCAGGAAATATTATAGTGTAAATATTAGTTGAAAGGTCGGTTATGGACGCAATGAAATAGTGTCACATCTGCCTGTGTTTGGTGAAAGGGGTTCGCAAAATGGGTGGGTGGGTTTTAATTTAATGACGTGCATCAATGAAGTCAAATTGGAAAGCAACGTGAGGCGATCAGATATTTGATAGATTTTCATATTTTAATATTAAATTGTTAACTGATCGGTAGCGCGAAATGGCAGTTATCAAAAATGGCAAAAAAGGTACGAAATATAAATTGTAAAAAAAAATGTCGTTTTAATGTGGTGTGGTAGTGAGTGCAAAAAAAAAATAAAAAAACAAAATCCAAATGAGAACAGAATATTGTACTTTACGAAACACGAGATATCCAAATAAAAACAGAACACAAAATTAATTAACGAAAACCACAGTCAGATAAAACCCATACAAATCCACAGAAACGAGACACCTACGTTTATTCATATTTCAACATGGCTGAAATGCTGAAATAAAAGCTATACAATACGGTAGATATCATATTTCGAATACCCTTTATTCGGAAAACAAAAAATCGTGGCTCATTCGTCAATATTCAGTGATGTTATTATATTATGGAGCTGTCGTGTCCCCGAGGTGACTCGGTACTCTATGCATACGTTGAGACGCGCACTGAACGGAAGAACAAACCTGGATTTGATCTGCAGGCAGACTGTAATGTTGGTGTTTACTTTTATAATGGTGATGTGTTTTGATTTAAGGCGCCGGGTTTTTTTTGTACGTTGATTAGGCTAGCTTTTGACCACCATAATGAAGTTGAGGAAAAATGCGGCCTACCATGGTGCACACTTATTTAAAATTGTTCTGTTTACTCCCCACTTGAAGATATTTACCACAATTATAAGTTCGGAAAAGTAAATAGTATTGGGGAAGCGTATATTATGTTACCAATTTGTTAAGCTTCTGATAAATCATAGCAACTCATTCATTCACAATAAAAGTATCTATGTATAAATTATTCTACTTTTCGTATTTAATTTTCCCACGACGTCTATCAAACAGCACTTAAACTTCAGAGCTCTTTTAATCCACGTGTGGCCCATAAAAAACTATCCCACCGACCGACGTCGACGTCGCGACGCGGTTCATTCCCGCTGCGCTCCTACCCTCACCTACTCGTATATTCTAAGGTGCGCAAACCACACACTCACTCTTTCACGTTACACCTCGTAAACTGTAAAGGGATCCCCGAAATTTATCTTCCACATCGTTAGAGCGAATAATGTTGCCGACTATTTTATTTAGAGATGTGAGTCAGGCAACGTGTTCGCCTCGAGATTCGCGCTTTGAAGTTTCTGTATGAAGACGTGGTTTAATAACGTAATCATGACTGATACCTACTCGAAGAGTGTCGAGTTGTTTACAGTTTGTCGATTCCAATTATGAACTTTTTTATTGACAGATAAGTCTGTGATATCAAACGTGTGTCGAGTTCATGATTTTTACATGTATGTAGATGCTCTAGCTACTCGTAGTTCCCGAGCCCCAAGATACAGACTAACTGTCTAGTTTGGGACTAACTGGACAATAATAATTTGTATATACAACGTGTCGTTTTGCATCCTCGTCAAATTGCAGGTTGTGGTACAGAACATCAAACCGAATAACTTTCTCCATGGGACCAACATAGAAAACTAAAATACCTACTCGACGCAAATGTATGGGACGGCTGAGTATTTTTTCGCTGTTGGTGCCATGGCGAAAGTTGTTCAGTTTGATGGTCTATACCACACCCTTAAACATGACGAGGATGCAAAACGACACGTTGTATATACAAATTATTATTTTCCAGTAAGCCCCAAATTAGACAGTTAGTCTGAAAAAAAAATTAAACCCTGTGTGTGTCTGGTAAATCCTATTTGTTCATTCTCCTTGTCAGCTTAAATAAAAAAATCAACCAATATGGCTCATTTTCATTAGTCGATATCTCGGTCGGTACACCGTCTGAGGGGAATCCCCGTAGCGGGCATTAGCGACCATAAAAATTCATCGATCGGTAAAAAGCGTGCGATGAAGGTTTTCCGTATACTTACGGCAGTCGTTCCCAATCGACTAATGAAAATGAGCCATATTGGGTTCCCCGAATACGGGCCCTATGGCATGCTTTACAGAAATCTCCCGCACCCCGCATTAACCAATGAAATTGAGCCTCTTCATTTCCAATGACACCTACAATATTTTTCTCTCTATAAAACAGTAATAAAAATGCCTACATTTTCAATAAACAAGTACTACATAAGTACACCGATACCAATAAATATCAACGGAAAGGTCACACTGAAAACTTTTCACGGATACTTATCACCGGTTAATACGGGGCCGATAAACTTAGCGCGGCATTACTCCGAATTAAATGAACTGGCAACACTTCCATACTACTGCTTTACACGTTTAATATATTTTGCTGGAAGTTTTCAGGTTAAAAATAGAACTTGAAATGCGTGGGAAGCGGATTTGGACGTGCTCCTTTTCTCAACCTATTGTTAAGGCTTGCTTTAAGGTAGGGAATACTGGCGTTTTGTTTCTGTTATAGACTGTTTGACCTTTGTCTTTCTTTAAGGAAAAAGTAAGACGAAGGTTTAAGGTTAAATCTTTCCACCGTTTCTTCTAAGCATTTCGTCACCTATGTATGTACTTGAAAGGAAATCTACTAGAATCCCGCGGTCAAGGGACTGACTTCCTAATTAACAAACATTGACAAAAGATTTGAAATAGCGGCTGTCGAGAGCAAGAATTTATGGTCGATTCGATCGTGTGTTTTCAGTCTATGTTTCGTTTCTATTGCTTAAAACATGACACGTTGTTTAAAATATATAAGTAAATAATCACTAACTACAGTTTAAAAGGCCTAAGTCTACGCAACATTCCTACTAATCCAGTTCTACAAACCTCCTCTCACGACCATTGTACCAAGGTCCCTCGACACAAATATTAATCAGTCATACCTGAACAAGTTCAATTTGTGGGGATCGTAAAATCTCACCGAAACCCCCGGGTGATGTGTCATACGAATTAGGTGTTTGACAATCCGAGTACAAGGGTAGCAGGGTAACAAGGGAGTGGGTGATATTATTTTTATGATTGAGAAGAACATGTGAAGGGATCTGATTGGTTTTAAGTTTTTGTCGTATGTAATGTCCTGGGTGAAGGTATCTTTTACACAAAATATGTTTAGTTCTGCACATATCGAAGAGCGGACATTTGACAAGATATGAGTCTTCGGCTACTCTATTGACTTTGTGGTCTTGTGTTTGGCTCTCTGTGATAAGGGGTTTATGTGCGCATAGTTTTGGTAAGGTATAAGACAGCTAGAGTCTGAAGCAATTTAAGTAAAGTAACTTACCAGAACATTTTGAAAAATTATAAAGAACCTGATAGCTCATGGATTCTTTTGATAAATATACAATTCGCAGGATACATGAAGATGAAACATATTAGGATATACACAAAATGCACGCTCTCAAACCCCCTGAGCAACCTAACAAATCTGAGAAAGAGCAAACGAGCATACTATTATAATTACTAGAGAACAGTAATGAGTTTCTTTGAGGCATATCGCGACGCTTTGTGGGCTCGCACAAGCGCGCGTCACGAAAGCTTGCGACACTAAAGAGATAGGTTCAGAAGGCCAGCTCCATATAACGACTGAAAATAGGTGCACGCACACATAGGTGTGTACGTTCCGCGATCTCAAACAATTGCCAGTCGCGAGCGTGCTTGCACTCGCTGTAACGTAGAGGAGTGTTTATGTGTGAGTACGTTGTCGCTTGTTGTATGAAGCTGGTCTTCTGTGCTTGTTTACTTTGTGGAGAAAGCCTGTGAGATCTCATTTATAACTAAATTAGTTCTTGCAACGTACGCGATTATAAAGTGGCGCTGCTTTAACAAGTGCTGCGCCGAGGGCGTTTAGATTTAAATAGTGCTACTAGAAATGTTATTTTTTTGTTGCGTAAATATAATTTTTTGTTGCAAGTTATGGCTTTTAAGAGTTATGAAGAAGAAGAAGTTATAAAGTTAACTTTGCCTCTCATAGTAAATAATGAGAGCCATTTGGTAGATAGACTAAGTATAAAAAGGAAAAAAATAGTGAATTAATGACAGAGCCCACCGCTCTGTATTTAATTGACAATTTATTTTCTTCCTTATTGGTTTATTAATTACTGAAACCCGGCTCTGCTTCGCACAGTTTTTACGACTTGACAAAAAATTAAGGTTTCTATATTATATATAAGTTAAATATTAATGTACTATACATATAAACCTTCTGGAATAAGTGAAAACCGCATCAAAATCCGTTGCGTAGTTTAGAAGAACAACGCGGCCACACAGACAGACACGAAAAGCGACTTTATTTTATAATACTCGTAAGTATAGATTATTCAACTGGGTCGGTCTAACTGTAGAATGGTTGAAATGTTGTCTTATTGAAAAGACAAGTCACGCTATGAAAACTTGGTTCTAGTAATACAGTTTTTAAGCCATCTTCGCTCAGCATCTAATTTCAAACTTCGTTCACAAAAATTGCAAGAAAATCAAACTCCTGAACCGAAACTTGATCCTAAAATATTAAAAATTAAAACCTAGTCAAAAGCTCCCGATAAACTTTCCGATATAATATCGTATATAAATAAAGGATATTTTTCCAAAGTTTTCTGTGAGCTCGATATCAGGGGGAGGGGAGGTGTGCCAGGGGGTAAGGGGAGGGGATACAGGAGTGTACATTGAGGAAACAAAACGGATCAGCTTGTATCTAGCTCTCACAGAGACGAGGGGAGCTCAGATGGACGCAAATGTAGATTACCTAGATACGGTGGATGAATTTTATTCTAAATTTTGTAAGGAAGGATAAACAGAAAACTCTGGTGGAATATGGTGCATGAAATTATGCATAGCTTATATGAAAAGGCAAGATGAACGTTCAGCCGAATTACGCAGTTACGTAAATATCTATTCTTGCTTATTATAGAAAATAATGTATTTCTCTATTTGCTTGTATGATGAAAGCATCACTACTATTCATTGGCAAAGTGTCTGTTCACCATATTCTTAGATATTTTAAAATCTGGTCGTAAAACATTCAAAATATTCCGATTAATATACATCGAATGTTTATTAACAACCTAATCAACAAGGACCTAAGTCCGTTTCAAAACACACAACACTCAATAATATTCACATCCAGCATCTACATCTCCGCGTTCGGGTTGCCTGAACCGGCACAGACGATATGAGCACCTTATTTTTCGCACATTACACTTTGAAATTGTTTGAAATATGTTATAGCTGTCATCGCGCGAACAAACTTGTTTAAACACTAACACAACTGCTGTTTTCTTTACACAACCATGTTTTAAACAATTTTAAACTATGCGTTCTGGGGTAGACATGTGAGTTTGTTTTTTCCGGTCTAGTGTGGTTAGTTAATTTTGTATATTTTTGTTGAAAAAGTTAATAAGACGTAATTTAAAACCGTTTAGTGCGAATTTCACCAATGAAACTGAACGCGATCAGCACATCCAACCCGAGTTAAAAAGCTATCAGTGTCAATATTCCAAAGAAAAAACATTAGCAGTCATGGGGACTGCCGACAGAAGTGAAAACTTTTAAATAACTGTGTTAGTTTTTTTGAATTTTGAATTTAATTATATTAAGAATAAGTATTTCATAATTTGTACATTGAAAAAAAAAATTCTAACAAACTATATAATAAAATAATAACCAAAACTAGGATCACTGCAAAAGACTCATTCATGAAGCCATTTGTTCTATGCCGGTTGGGTAAAAGGCCGTTGGCCAATACCTTTTTTTGTTCATCGTATGTATATTGTTTTAAACAAAAATGCAAGACCATTTATACAAAATCTCTTTATTCATTTTGACATGTAAATTAATTACAAAGTTCATGAGTGAGTGAGTGAATTTTGAACATTCGGCAAAGATGCATATATAATTTTTAAAACTATGCTTATCATTCGCGGTGTCGCGATATCGCGGTGACGCAGAAAATCAATCCAAAAATCATAAATTGCTCCTTTATATTCAAGAGTTAGATAATGATGATATTATGTTATAATCTTCATACGAATCTACTACGCTTTGGAATGGGCAACTAGCTTCATCTCTCTGACTAACAATTCAAAAGTCCCTGTAAAAGGTTTAATTGAAATACTTGCGTTGAGTTTGAGTTTATTGTGAGGTACTCAAGGTTGCTTGAGTTCGTACATATGTAGTAAAGTAGCTAACCATTTTCCTTCACGAATTTTTACTAATAATGTTTTTCGAGACATCGCCAAGCGGTTGGTCGACTCCACGTGACCAGAGAGGCTGGCCTATTTTTTGGCCAAAGAATTAGCACTTTACCTGTTGACAGCGATGCGGACGAATTTTTTGATGCTCTATGATTATTTCCCCTACTTTCTTTATGTACTTGTGCATATGTTTTTTTTTAAGACTGTTAGATTTTAAATTATTTAAATAAAACTATTTATAATTTATTCATATAAAGGTTTACCAACAGTTTCTACGTAATGCAATATATTATATGTATGGTTACAATATTAGCCTTGGACTTACATATTATAGGTTAGCCAGCATTCTCAAACATTGAAACACTAAAATAAGTATATATAACTAGCGGCGCTAGAATTAAGGATAAATATGAAATTATAAAACAAAACTATGCTGGCAGTATTGCAATTTTGCCCAATTACTGATAACTAAGACATAATCAACAAAAAATTTGATAAAATCAATCAATCTGCCTAGCCTTTTCCCAACTATGTTGGGGCCGGCTTCCAGTCTAACCGGATGCAGCTGAATACCAGTATTTAACATGGAGCGACTGCCTATCTGACCTCCACAATACAGTAACTGGGTAATACGATACCCTTGGTAAGACTTGTTGTCAGACTTTCGGGCTTCTGACGACCGTAACGACTGTCAAAGATCCACGAATGACAGCCGGAACCAACGGCTTAATGTGCTTTCCGAGGCACGGAGGAGTCTCGGTATGTAAAGATGGTCACCCATCCTCGGACCGACCCCGGCAATCGTAGTTTAACCTGATGGATCGACCCGTGCGGCTGTTATTACTTAGCCACGAGCTCCTTTGTGATAAATGTGATATAAACGAGATCAAAATATAACTAACAAGTAATTAGTAATCATTTTGAGTAAAACGTTAAGTTACAATAAAAAATTTAAAGTTTCCAGAATATATATACTAACATAACTAACAGATTGCGTTTTTCTGGATTTTAGTATTTTAGTTTTAAAGATATTTATGGAAGCACGTTATAAAATATTATATAATTCCCTGACAGACTCCCAAATTCTAAACAAATTTCTTTTCCCAATTAAAACTAACAATAAATACCATTCCAAACCGCGCTGTGTGCTTAGTTGGTTAAAAAGTCGTTCACTTCACATAGTGTTGATGTAAATTTTGTAAGCATTTGAAACCGTTCCCGTTGAATTCTGATTAGTTTCAACACGTTTTATTGAAATTATATTGTGTAGTGTGCCATGGAATGAGGCAGTGCGGTATTATGTTCGGAATGCATTCGCTGAACATTTGAACGTAAACAGGAGTGAATGGTTTAATTTCCTGTTCCGGTACATATTTAATTGATGTTTTGGAACATTATTTGATATTAATTTCAAATGCATTAAATGTTTCGGGGAATGAGACTGACGATAGAATGATAATTTGCTAACGAGAAAGTTCAAGCGTCGAACAAAGCATTAATGTCCGGTTGCTGAAGAATTCTTAAACGGAGTTTATAAGCTTGATTCGACAAAATTATCTATTTAAGCGAATTCTTTTCTTATGCTCGGTTTTTGAGGTCCTCAGATAAAACCTCGATATTAATTCACTTGACTTGTAAGATAAAATTTTCCGTATCGAATGGTTCAGAAACACGATCAATCTGCCTAGCCTTTTCCCAACTATGTTGGGGTCGGCTTCCAGTCTAACCAGATGCAGCTGAATACCATTATTATTTATTCAGAAACACGATATCGAACCAAATCACTACCGAATAGATAAACTCCGTTTAAAAACCTCAAAAACTGGGCATTAGTCCACCTTTGTACAGTTGTTCTTACGTATGGATACAGTTTAAATATAGTCGTTTATGATACTGTTAGAAAGAAAGAAAGAAAATGCGTTTAGTTGGCATTACAGCAAAAAATGAATACCCCTTAAAATTATAAAAACATAAAACAAAGATTGTAATGCCAAAAGGGCCTTAGCTCAGCATATTGTCAGATGACAACACAGGGTGTACCACCTGACGCTGATTTTCAGCTGCAACCCACGAGTGCCATGCGCTAGAATCTAAGGTTAGAATGATCTGTTACATAATACCTAGTTATGTGCAGTTTCATACACTAATTTATCTGCACTCGTGCAATAAGTAGTTACCTATCTATTTATAAATATAAAACCAAAGTCAGTAAAATGTAAACAAACACAATAATGGCTCCAAGACCATCACAGACTAGACATATGAAAAAGGGAAAGAAAACCATCGTGACGTGGATTACGTTACTATGGTTATGGAGCTGTCATCGGTCAACCGTGCATGCGCTAGCGCGGTCCCCCTAAACAATGATAAAAATCGAATTGAAAACTCCTTGGTCGATTCGAAGTGTACTAACAGAAAAAAAGTTATTTTATAGCATTATCTTTTAAGAAATCTGTATGATAATAAAAATTTTTAATTTTATTTCAGTTGTACTGCATAAAGTCTGTCATTATGGTACTATTTTTGAATAAAATTCATAATCAGAACTTTAAGATATGAGTGTAGATAAAATAATAAATGTAACTAGTAGTCCTTGTATTTATGTATAAGTGTAGATAATGTACGAGTACCTTACTTATAAGGTTACATAATTTAACTTCAGCATATTATAAACCCAATATAACAAACTACTCAGTTTATCTTCAATAATGCACCGCCAACGAGCACATTAGAAATTTATTTGCTGGCAAGACAACGGTCTACGAACGGTCTACGTAATTTCGTAGCACGCTACGAAAGTGCTACGATACATCTACGTCGTAGATCGCTACCCGCACGAAGGTTTAGCTACGAAATAATTGAATGAATTGGAACAACTTGTCTTGTGAGGCAAAATTAACATATAAAACTTTTACCATTTTACATAATAAAAATACGAAGGGAAGAAAAACAATGACAAAGCGATCAGCCGATAAACAAACACATAAAGGAGTTAACACGGAATTTCGATGAATTCTCAATAAAGTTGAAAAAAAACCATAGACTGGATGTTCGGGTAACAAAGATCTGGGAGATCACAAGACAGACTCGGTGGCACATGTTAACGGTTCATATGTGGCTCGAGTCATGGGCGGTAGCGGGAATAACTGACGAATCATTTTCGAATCTTTTGCTAGAGGTTTTGGTAGTTGTTTGTGACAAGCATTGTTACGTAGCATCTACATTTATGATCCAGTTGTACGTGTAATGTACTCAAATGTTTTCTGCATTGTACCAGTGTGTATTTCAAACGGAGTGATTTTAGCGTCTTTTAGTGAACAATAGATTTTATTTATTTATTTATAAAGGCTTACCAACTAAACACATACACATCATTAAACCAGCGTGTTTGTCATAATATAGATATTGATTTTAGTAGGTTCAATACGCCTGTAATATATATTATAACTATGTATAATTAAATACTTTTTTTTACTAAGGGACTACCGATATGATGACTAATATGGAAGTATGGAAGAAAAACAAATTGTTAAAAAAAAAAAACAACTGCAAAAACACATAACTGAAAAGAGAAAAACAAGCATTTTAATCTGTAGAATTTTGGTATCGCAGGCGAGGAACAAACAAAAGTTACACCATATTTCAGGTTATTGGTTTGTGTGTCTGCAATACCAACATTCTATGGATTTTAATGCTTGTTTTTCTCTTTTCAGTTATGTGTTTTTGCAGTCGGGTTTAAAACGAATTATCATTCCTAATTCGTTGCGGGTTTCTGATTTTTTTAATGATTTGTTTTATTTCAAGCTTTTTAGTTTTATTATTAATATATATTTGCTATTGACTCATTACTAGCTTTTATTTGATAATAATATTGTTGCAATATATTTAAAAAAAATCTTCCCCCCATTTTCTTTTTTGTATATCCAAACGCAATATATAAATAGCATATGTAAATAAAAGAAATAGCATAGCCTATGTCATTTCCACAATCAAGACGAATCTAACGACACCTCATATGTTAAAATCCATCAAGCCATATATGCTACAGGAGATCACAATGGAATGGACATACATACATACGCGCGAAAAACATTACCCTCCTGGGTCAGTCGGATAAAATCGGAGTATTCCTCTCTCCTACTATGTTGCTGTGCCCGACAGGGTCCACAATGTTAGCAAATAATTTTAAGTTACCACCTAAATACACATTGTGGAATGTAAATAAATGTATTGAGTATTGAAAAATACGAGTACATGTTTCGCCGACCCCGAATAATGGGCAAGAGAATGATGTTTTCACTATTTAAATGTTATTCTAAATTGATTTTGAATGGTTTTTCGGATAACCCGCTACCCGTTCATCCCTTACAACCATCAAAGTTTTAAGAGTGTCATTTTATTAAGTCTTCGCACAGATCGAGATCGGATCGAGAGCTGACATGTGTCGCGTGTTGGGGATTCCTCTCACGACTGCCTCTAACGTCCCTCTTTTAAAGAACAATGCTTTGAGAGTACTCCTCGTTCTTATGAGGTTGAGTGTTTTGAGTTGAAGTAGTTAATTATTTTGTTTTTTTTTTTTTGTGTTTGGGGAAATACTCCACTCTTGATGTCTGGTGTTAGGGTATTTGTTTCCTCCGTTGATTGATTTTCATTTGATGTGATTTTTCACTAAAGTTTTTGTTATAGATTACAAAGGATTTTTTTTCCTGAGCATTAATAAAACGTGTTAATAGAAAATGTGATAGTTTGAAACAGAAAAGAATAGAAAAATAATTAAACACCTCAATAAAAAAATCCCGACAAAAAGGCGACGTTTAAGATTTTATTTAAAAAAAATCAATGTTCACGTGAGGCGTTTATCGCCACTCACATGCATCCGGCAGATTGAGGGTTAAGATTCGCTCGTTTGTATTCAGCGCGCGCCTTCGAACGCGAGGTAACCCGCCCGTGCCGGCCGGTAAAAGTTTCCATCGCGGACGGGTCCTAAATACCGGGAGATTCTATTAGCGTATCGATGTTTTATGGCCGAATGAGGGTTCTCTGATATTCGACGGCGACATAAAATTATAATTTATGGGTGAAAATGTTTTTTTTTTATTTTAATAAAAAAATGTCCTTTTGTCGGGTGTATATTTATTGGGGATTTTCGGTATGGGGTCCTTTTGTCCTTTGAATTTTAGTTATCGATGTATGATATGTTCTAAAATTTTGTTTTGCAGCAGGAGAATCCTGTTTTTTAAACGCCGTTCTTGCTTTATCCGGGCACGTGTAACAAAACCGTAATCCCAAAAGAAAACACATCAACAAAAGCGAAAACAACCATAACAAAAATCTCAGATCACCATTTAAAATTTAGAGAAAACGCTCACGAAATCCACGAAAATTATGTTAAAGAAATCATTACACTTTCATACATATAGCACATACAGCACACCACCCAAGTTTGTTCTCAACATGGCAAATAAAAAGAACTTTTTACATCAAAACTTTATTTCGCGTTCCCCCGCGCTGATTCGTACGTGAGACCGACTATATTTTGCACTGATTACTGTGTCTTGGAAGTATATATGAACTTTTTGCCTCGAAGTGTATTTTTTCTCTTTCGTCTTGAGACGACTCGGTTGCATTTCTGTTTGGCTGCGTCATTTTAAAAAGCGGTTTACGTTTTTTGTTGTTCTATTCTTGTTTTGACGTTTGAATGTTTACGTTGAGCTTGAATGTTTGGTGCTGTATTTTGCTTACCATTTTAAAGGCTTGTTGAAGATATAACACATTAGCTGGGTTAAACTTCTTACAAGGAGAAGCATAAGCATGGCATAAAGCGCCTTTTTTTGTGGATGGGAAATCATAAAATGACTTCTCCCGCTCTGGGCGCAGCGGGAGGGCGTCTAAGACTTTTACTGATTAAAACCCACCCGTGTTCCTTCAGTTGCCTGTGCCAGGGCCACGGTATCTCTTTCGAACAACCCGCGACCCCGGCGGCATCGGTCCTATCGGACCCCATCATTGCTGACATCTCTGTGAGGCGCGCGTGGAAGACGACGCGCCGTCGACCCGGGCCTGGTCTTTACCGGACGGCGAGCTATCCATTACTCGCCGTCCGCAAGCCCGCGCCTACGGTGGCCGGGAATCGGCTATCGATTCCCGCCGCCCTGAGCGTCTCCTGCGGCGGCTAAGGGCGTGAGGTTGCCTCTCCCTCACGCGTTCCGCCTCCTCCTTCGCTAGCATTACTTCTTCGCAGAAGGAGGTGACGGTCTCCCATGCACTCTCGCTCCGTACCATGGCCTGGACCAGGGTCGGCCGCAAGAGGTCACCGCTGCCGATAGCCTCTGCGAGAACACGGCGGTGCTCCAAAGCGCCTATTAGCGGAATGGCATTATGGTTATGGCTATAATCATACTGCTACTGCATTGATATAATCTGCTACCGTAGCAGATTATATCAAATTCTTAACGCAATGCGTAGACGCACACGAAACAATAGAAAATCTATATCTCCGATAAACAAAATACAATCTTAAACCCGATCCTCATTGAGTACGCTAAACTAAGTTTTTCTCTCCATATGCACTATGTATCCCGTATAATGAGGTGCAAGGAACCCGATACCGTCTAATACGTTCGACTTGTTTAGACTGGGTTCACACGATCGGAGTGTTTGCTTAAGAACGTCGGGTTTCTTGTGCTAATGAATTTTAAAGGATTGTTTTCATGTTGTTTGTTTGGTTGTTGAAAGAATTTGAAACATGATGTTTTAAGCGAAATTAATTGTGATTGGAATCTCTACAGAATATCAAGGTATTCCTGTATTTACTTATCATGCTTCGGTGTAGGTATACTATGAAAACACTTTTTTTTTAATAACTTGAAAAGAATGATTATGTAAATAAGTTTGTAATGTCAATCTATCCTTCAGCTAAAAGAAACAGAACAAAAGAAAATATTACCCAAATGGCAAATTAATTTATTATTAATTTCTAAGAATCAGATTTAAGTGATACAAATGGAAGCCAAAAACTTAAAGCCTGGCTGATGAAACATAAATTAATTTCGACGCCGCAAAAAGCGTTTTATCTAAAAATTTAATTAGTAAATTTCGAACGCCCACCGCCATATTGTGGCGATATTAAAAGATGACGGCAATATTAGCTATATATTTACAGTGTTAGTCGTACTAGGAGTATAGAGAGAAGACATTTTAATCTGTTTATGTCGCATTGCCAATTTTCTGCACACAGCAGAGAATATTAGCTTTATTTTAACTGGGCAAAAGGGCTGCCTGCACCGCGATATTATACCAACTCTTAAAAGTTACAAGATTTTAAGACGTGGATGAGTCTTTGAAGATTTAAATCAGATATGTTTTCGAGACTATGACACATCAATTGGAGGTATTAGTTGCAGTGATTGCGTTACCCTCTGTTAAAAAATTTCATTGGAAAAAGTGTAAAACAAGATACCGAAAAATGCCTTTAATTTCGATTTTGAATTTCAATGGACTTCCAAAGCCGTATTTAGCTGATTACCATTGAAACGACTGTCGATCCCCCTTTCACATTTATGTCACCTAAGCAGATTACCCCGATAGGCCCAGGATATCCACAATGGGTCTAAACTACAGTTGATATTACCGATGCACTAACAAAGCGAGTATTCGGGTTTCGCCCAGCATCAGTGGGCCATTGTATAAAAGTCGTATTGCTAATGGATTAGCGGTGGACATCGCGCACAATAGATGTACTGCATCTGGATGGAACGACACGCGGAAATTGGACAAAATTGATGTTCTGTGGTCGGTTTCCAGTTTTGCATTGTCCGATATGTCACGCGAGATTGATGGATGTTTAGGGTTCCGTAACAAAATGGTTAAAAGGAACCCTTATGGTGCGACTCAGTCTGTCTGTCTATCCGTCTGTCACAGCTGGATATCTCAAGAACGTCTAATGCTATCAACTTGAAATTTGGAACAGGTTTAGATGACATTTTATTTTGCAAATAAAAAAGAAATAAAAATATTTTTTTTTTTTGCAACAAGGACTAAAAGGGGGTCTTAAAAATTTGAAGTGAGGCTACTAGGGCTGTTTGCACATTCTCAAATATTTTTTCTTTTTTTTTATACCGCATAGTTTTCGACTCTTGATGAAGAATGTAAAAAATAATACCGATCCCCCCATATCTCCGAAGTCTGCATAGAGAAAAATCAGAAATTTTTCTATGTGATAGAAATTTATGTAAATAATTTATGTAAACGATGTCTCTATTTAGAGACATCGTTTAATTTTCCTGTAATATTTTACTTAACTTAACAACAATATTTTACTTAGCTTTTTAAAGTGTGCTATTGTACACTTTTTCCAGAAATCGGAACGGAACCCTCGGTGCGTGAGTCCGAATCGCTCTTGACCGGTTTTTTTATGTTGGTGTGTGTATCCGTGTAAGGTATGTTTTGAGTTAGGTAGGTGTGAATTATACGATTCTATTAGCGGTATGCGGCAGTACTAATGATTAATTTGTATAAACATGCCTTGAAGTTGTCCAGCGGTTTCAAGAAAATTTAATGAACTATTATGTAGGAAAAATAATTCGATAATTATGTTCTGAAATATTATATTGAAATGAAATTAGTTGCTAATGACATTATTGGAGACGACTAATGATAATGAGCCATTAGTGTGATGGAATTAAAACTGTAGTAAGTGTTAGGATGATATAATTTCCATTTTCTCTTCATTAACAGTTTTCTCTATTCAAGTAGCAAAGCCGCACAATTTTCCGAGTAGTGAAATATGTGAGGGAATTTATCCACACTTTTCCACCAATTATTCTCAAAATAATTATTCTCGGTACCTTCAAAGTAACGCTTCCAGCATATTCGGTGACATCCATGTAATCATTATACACGTATCCTACATCATTAGTGAAAAGCACTTCGTGTATTGTCGTGTCGACCAATACGACTTAATAGCTTCGTTTTATTTTCGCCTTTTAATGAGCACTTTAACGAAAAGCTTTAAAATAGGCAATGTTTTATGTTTGGCCTTTATTATTGATGATGGCTTGTTTAAATATGAGGTGGACCGCAGATCCGCGTTTTATCTGTAATTTACAAACGGTAATGATTGTTATTCGCTGATTGTGTATGGTTGATGTGCTGTGGTTAGGTTCAAAATGGTTCACCGCATAATTTCTGTGATGGTGTTACAGGAGATGAGGCGTAAATTAGATTGTGGTGGTCTGAGTGCAGTTCCAATTCCAATTTTATAGTAGTGGCTCCATCGTTTTATCGATGATTCTGCCAATGTCAAGGTTGAAGGAAACAAAGAGGATCTGTTTGAGTAGCCTGTAAGGACAACACAATAATATTTGTTAATATAAATGGTTAATAAGCGGACAACACAAATTAAGTTTATTATGGGACTAACTACGAAATAACCACCGTTATTAGCATATTTGCATACTCGAAAAATTATTTTAAATTTATTATTATAAAAATTGTATCTGAATTGTAATCTTTTTATTATTATTTATTTATTGCATAATTTAAGCAAATGAAATTAAATTGTTTGTAATTGTTTCTGATCAAATTTGGTTTTATAGCTAGCTTTATATTACTTAACTTATTTATTTATTTCACAAATATTTGTTAATTTTTGTAATGTTTGTCTAGTGGCAACTATTGATAATCTAATATGTTTTATCTGTGAATAATGCAGTGGGCTGCAACATTACCACTCAAAGTTTGTTAATTTTATGTCTTATATAAGTTGTAGTTGTTTAAATTTAAATAAAATAAATAAATAAAAAAAAATATGAATTAGTGCAGTTGTATTGTGTTGAGCTGCTGATGTTTTGCTGTGTCTGGATCAACA
Organism: Cosmia pyralina; assembly: GCA_946251885.1. Taxonomy (NCBI): domain Eukaryota; kingdom Metazoa; phylum Arthropoda; class Insecta; order Lepidoptera; family Noctuidae; genus Cosmia; species Cosmia pyralina. The sequence continues at coordinate 25,857,118 of OX276346.1, forward strand.
CAGAATAACACAGAATTATAGTTAGCTAGCTTTTACACGCGGCTTCACTCGCATTAATTTAGAATTTGACAATCAATTCGGGTAGTACTCTGCTTATAATAACATAATTCAATCATGATTCGAAAGACACGTGGCGCCATCTATTATCATAAGAACGTTTTTGTTGTTTTCCTCGGGAACAGTAATGTTCTTCAGGATGAAAGGTACCCTATGTCCGTTTCTGTACACCTGACAACGTTTCAGGATGATTGGTTCAGTGGTTTAGGCGTGAAAGGTAACAATCAAATAAACAAACTTATTTTCGCATTTATAATATTAGTTAGGGTTAGGATAGGTGATCAGTTTTAATTATCATCATAAAAATATTATAAATATTAAATAAAATAAATTAATTGTATTTAATAATTTATTTACTTATTATAAATTATAATATATATTTTTTTTTTTTGTAATTTAATTGTATTTTAAATGGTGTGCATAATAAAGAGTATTCTATTCTATTCTATTCTACATTAATTTTTATATGATTTATTTCGTTTACTTGCAACTATCGAACGCTATCTTCGTCAAAATAGTTATATCGTATTTATCTTTCAACCTTACCTACCTTATCTTCAGGCGTATCTACGTAACAAGTACCTACAGTTTATTATTTCAGAAACATGCGCTGGTAACATATTGTGGCTCAAATAAAGCAGGAAGTAACATGTCAAGTTGAAATAACTTAGAAACGAAGACGAACGGATTCCCTTCAGAGCGAAAGTTAAAATTACATTAATTGAATTTCAGTGTTCCTGCTGTTTCATTACTCAGTGATTTATGACAGCTGTCTAAACTTTACTAATTTACGCAATTCATATTTTAGTTTTTCACAATACAAATTAAATATTTTTGAGTTTCTTATGTGGGTGTTTGCTATTCAGTTTAAGCTTATACGTTTGGGAGTTAAAGTTATTAAAATTATTTATGTTTAGATATCTTACTAGCAATTTACAAAAAAAAAGTTACACGTAACGTTTTTGTCATTCTCATAATTTCTTGGGCAAAAACAAACAATAAGATAATTCCAGCCGTGTCTAACTGAACCAAATGTGATAGTCAATTTGTCTTTTTAACTGACGAAAAAAAAGGAGATTCTCATGTCGACACGTATATACCGGATGATTTTTTTTACCATCTTGAAAAAAATAGGGTATAATAGGTGAACGGAGTAGAAGCCTATGGCATACCTAGTTTTTTTTTTTAATAGCTTAGTCAGAAAAAAATATTTAAGTATCAATAAATACTACAAATTCGATGTAAACTTTTCATTTTAGAACAATAAAAACAGAAATTTTGATAAAAATAATAAATCATTTATAAATATCGAAACTCAAATCGTATGCAACCCGCACATGATTTGAATTTTGATTATTAAATTTAAAAAAAACTTAGGTATGCTATAGGCCCGTTCACCTATTTTTTTCAAGAGGTTAAAAAAAGTCATCCATATAATATAATATTATGTATGACCACGCATAACTTTTTACAGAGTAGTCCGATTTCAAAGATTCTTATTTTATTTGGGAGAGTATACCTCGGTGCTAGTCCCATATAGTTATTAACTTTACTTGGGTACTTTTTTAGTTAGCTTCAAATACGATTTTTTTTCTTTATGCATATTCGAATTTGTGTGAGGTAGTACCATAACTAAAAAGTGAAAAATAAAAACTTTTTTACAAAAACTACAACCGACTTCCAAAAAACACATACAAAGTGAAAAAAATAACTTTAATTTCTGAAGTCGGTGACAAAAAACGAAAATAGAAAAACCAAAGACACCGACTTCCGAAATTAAAATAATTTTTCACTTTGTAGTGTTTTTTTTTTTGGAAGTCGGTTGTATTTTTTGTAATAAAGTTTTTTCACTATCATGACATTTGACAGACATGTAACTTGGAACCTAGACTGAAAAACGTTAAAAAACTATTCACACAAACGGAGTCAAGCCATATCTAGTGTAACCATAATCCCCGCCCTGACTGACACTTTAGCCGACCCAACTTAAGTCTAACGATTGACAAATCTTGTCACAAGACATTTTCTACGTTTTTAATAAAAATATTCTCTTGACTCGAATGTTATTATAAAATACAACAACGTTTAATTTGTTTCCCTCGGAGCCCGGAGGTCGAAACTTAAGTACGTACTTATCCATTGTAAGGCTACGTCACATTGTGGAATGTTGCTACTGAAATAACTAACTCTAGGTAAAGATAACAATGTAGGCAGGTATGTACGACTCTTTGAAAAAGCAATAATTGACTATTTTTATTTAACCGACTTCAAAAAAGGAGGTTCTGTATGCGACCCGTATGTATGTGTGTATGTTTGTTTGTCCGCGATTTTCTCAAAAACTGATGAACCAATTTTGATGATTCTTTCACTAACGTGATCTACATTCTTTCAGGAAAGTTTTAATGCATAAATGTACTGTATCTCCGGCAATTCTAAGCCGATTTTGATGATTCTTCTTTTCGTTCGTCTTGGGCTTACTTATGTAATTGTATATTCAAGTAAAAATGGAAGAGTCTATTTAGTTTATCCCCGGATGGCCAGTTGTGAAAGAAACTGTTAGTTAAAAGCGTGGGATCAGATATGTAGGCACTGTTTAAGGAACACCAATAACATATGCCTAACTATATAACAGTGCCTACATATCTAACACGCAGTCTTATATAAGTTGGTTCGCACAGCACTGCTACTAATAATATGCCCTTATAATCACTTGGTTGAAACTCGCAATGTTATTTCAAAAACTGGGTTCCGGGAATGCCTGTGTACTTTATGTTATCTAAAGTTTCACTTCCTAATAAGAAAGTGAGCAACACATACAGAAATACGTTACAAACGCAAAAGAGATAATGTATAGGCAGCCAAAATTTGTCTTATATATACGTCACAATTAGTTGACGAACAAAAGTCCCTGAGAAGTTGTGCCGCTGTGCCAGCCTCTTAATTGGCAAAAGTTTCTTGTCGACGAAAAACTGGGGGAGAGCGCCTCTGAATGAACGGATGAACGAGTGAACGATCACAGGAGCGGGAGACGCCGAGAGGTGTAATTAGTCAAAAATTCCCGCGAGGTATCCTTGCTAGCTGCCTCTGTAGGAATAGTAGGTAATGTGTTTCGTTGCCAAGGAAATTACGCTTCTTCGAGATTACTGCCAGTGTCAGACCGAATTACTGGCACGGGCAATTGAAGTAGGTAAGTAAGTATGAAAATTCGGGAAAATAAGCCAGATAAAATCATACCACAAACTCCATAGGTAGGCACACTGCACATACTGGAAATTGACAAGGGAAAAAAGCAATTGAGAATGTGTAAAGAATGTAGAGCGCTCGGGTACCTATATAAATTCACCTGATCAAACACAACGAGCTCGCAGAAAGTAGATCCAATACTGTTTACTATTTATTGGCAAGTCTTTGAAGAGGAACGTTATAATCAAAGTTCAAAGTGACTATTACACTCAATCGTTAGAACTCAGTAATGGAAAAAATATTCAGGTCAACACACCAGTAAATTATGAAGTACTCGTCAGTCAAAGAAGTTCATACATAACATCGTAATATGAAGCACAAAAACAAATATTAGTACATTCCCTCATGGTTACGATCAAAAAGTTAATGAGTTTTTTTTATAGCTACACAAGTATAAAAACTCGCGAACATTATGACGAGCAGTCGTCACGTAATAAAAGCGGAACGGTACAAAATATGCTCAGAAAAATGAGCGTCACAGCGGGACAGAAAGACGTACAGTTGCTCTCATTAGCCTCTAATTACGGGGTCCGAGCCGAGCGCCGCCGACCGCTGCCTGAAATTCAAATTTAAATTTCGTACGTTCTACTCTTGCAAATTGCGATTTTTCACCAATAAAAAAAAAGCAATACCGAATCGAAATTTTAAACGGTTATTGTTTCCTTTTTATGTTAATGACTCGTATTGAAATTTTGTAACGGATGTTCGGAAATCGGCATCGGTCGTTTAACTCCGGTAACGGTCGGGCAAGATTGAGTTCTTAACGTTTTATTGTTGTTACTCGCTTTGTTCGCGTAACGGCCCTTAATTGTTTCTCTTTTTCGAGAACACTGCCCTATAAAAGTGAGGGCTCCTTTTGAAGAGATAGTACAATATAAATTTTCTCATCAACTCGCAGGCTCTTTTAATAAAAATACGGAACACTTCATTAAGGCGCTCAAAGAGGCTATGCGGCGATTATCAGTCCCGATAGCGTTTAGCATGGCAGCACCATATTATATTAAAATATTTTTTACTGGCAAACTCATCTTTGACCGCGAGTGGTGGGCGAGCCCTCCTCCACTTTTCATAATTATCACTCCCCCCTGTCATCGCACCGGTTGAAATCGCGTATCTTTAATTTCGCCCGTCGCGTCAGCGCCGAAAATTCCTTGCATTCGTAAGAATTAAAGCCGGCGATAAAGGGAGCGCTGTTACTTCTTATTAGCGACGACACTAATAACCGTTCTCGCTGTCCTTGCGTGACAGTTTTATACTACACAAATTAGAAAGCAAAAACGTCCGAGTGGTTTTCTACAGCAATCCGTAACAAAAGAGAGCGGGAATGCGCGAGGACGACTTTGGATAAAGCGGGCTATTCGTGAGCCATTTGAAAGGAGTTAGGCGTCGAGCATAGACGCTTACCGGGGCATGAGCGGGCTGGCTCGGGAACATTAAAACGTTCCGCGCGCTCGCCCGCCCCGCCATGCGTGATGCAAAGCACCGGACCATCATTTTAAAACTGAGTTTTGTTTATAGACGTCACGATGTCTGTTCTCTTTTATTTCGTACGGCTTTTGTTTTTATTTGGGCGCCTGTGCCGCACACTCGCCGCGTATCGTTTACGTAAATCAGATGTGCCGTTAAAAATAATGGCGCAAAATGTAATGGATGTAAAATTTCAGCGTTATGGTGGTATTGGGGAGTTCATTGCGTGTTACGTATTAAACTGACACGTGTTTACGACACGCAATTATTGTTAACTTTCAATTATTGTCAGTTCGATTGTTTGACAGTTGTTTCGCGATTGTGTCGTACTGTTAAAGGTTTATTTGTAGGTTTATAAAATTGTTGTCAATGTGCTGAACATTTCATATAATAATGTGTAGTTCATTTTACTGCAATGCTGGAAATGGTCTTGTCAATATTATTGACATTACGAGTAATGAGAGATTTAACTTATGCTTGTAAAGTTTCACAATGCGTTACGAAATGTAATGATTTACATACACATCATCATCTGCCCAGCCTTTTCCCAACTATGTTGGGGTCGGCTTCCAGTCTAACCGGATGCAGCTGAATACCAGTATTTTACATGGAGCGACTGCCTATCTGACCTCCACAACCCAGTAACTGGGTAATACGATACCCCTTGGTAAGACTGGTTGTCAGACTTTCAGGCTTCTGACGACCCCTAACGACTGTCAAAGATCCACGAATGACAACAGCCGGGATCAACGGCTTAACGTGCTTTCCGAGGCATGGAGGAGTCTCGGTATGTAAAGATGGTAACCCATCCACGGACCAACCCCAGCAAGCGTAGCTTAACCTTGTCGATCGACCCATGCGGCTGTTATTACTTAGCCACGAGCTCCTCAGTAATGATTTACATACTGACTTACCTAAATACACTAATACATCTCTTAAAGGTAATTTCGTAACACATACGCACACACCTCCACACACACACACCCTCAACACACAAAATCTCACACACATTGCGCCAACATATTCTTCTATTCGTTTTGATTCTTATAATTTAACAGTCCTTAGTCTAGAAGATGTTTTAATTGCTATAAAATAATCATACTAATTCATTTGTCTCGATTGTAGCAATAACAAACCTTTAATGTAATGCGCATTTCTATATGGTAATACCACCCAAGGACTCCACGAGACAGGCTTCACCTAGTGTAGAGTTCATAAGAAAGTATTTCCCTTGCATCTTATTAAATTTAAACAATGTAAACCTAGCTATTAATGTAGACTGCAAGGAATTGTAAAGCACAGTTTTGGAAAAATAAACATAATTACAACATATACGAGTATATAAATGTCAGTGTGAAAATTTTTAGTACAGATCTGTGCAAAAAATTGTGTATCAAGGTGAAAATCAAAGAAAAAAATTTCAAATAACAAATCTAAGTAAAAGGTTTACTTCAATTTCTAAGCCTATAAAGGTAAGCAGAAAATAGAGCGATCTCCTTCAACTGTCATTGTACTACATTCACAATAACTTATCCTGTAGGGATCAGGGGATAAGCAGATAAGAAGCTTTGTGTACCGTTTTGTTGTTCGTACTTTGTTGGTAGGTAAATGTCGCAGCTGTTATCGGAGGAAAATGGTGAGGGTAGCTACCTGACGATAGATCTATCCAAGGTGCGTGTTTATTTGGGAAAAAAAAAATTATAGTTTCATTTAAAAGTTTGAAATATAGCACCTATAGGTAGTCAGACATCCCTACGGATGTCTGACTACCTACATATACCGTTTTACTAATTTATTTGGTGATATTTTAGCCTAGTAAATATGAGGCTTTCTTAAAAAATATAACTGTGAGTTGACCTTCACATCCAGCAATTTACCTACACCTATAGTAATGCAGCAATGGTGGCCCAGTGGTATCGTCCGTCCGCGACTTACGAGTTGTAAGGTCGTAGATTCAAGCCCAGGCAGGCGCTTTACTTTGTGTAAATTATTTTATCACCACTGCTGGCTCTTAAAACGGTGAAGAAAAACATCGTGAGGAAAACGGTGTGTCCTAGAACCAAAAATTCAAAGACATGTGACATCTTTCAACCCGCACTGGGCTCGCGTAGTGGATTACGGCCCACACCCTCTCATAGAAAGGCCTGTGTCCCAGCAGTGGGAATATATAGGCAGATTATCTTCGCTAATCTAATTAAATTCCCATCTTCAGCAAACATCATACACTCATAACATCCACCAATAAATATATTATGCTCAGAACTCCTCATTTAGTAAAATGAGTGTCCGTATAGTGAATTCCGGGCATGATTTCAGAAGCGGCCCCCGGGAGCGAATTAGTGGACCAACGTGATCTAACTGAAGATTTTTTGTCGTGATGAAATATTATGCTGCGTTCTAGCGCTGGAATGTTTGCGAGTGATTAGATTGATGCATTTGTTTTCATTGAATGTAAATGAACAAATTATTTTTGAGATATCGAAACAGGTATAGTTTCTGCAAGTTATCATACCCGAGGCATTAAGTACCTATTATAATGTGTAAAGATTTTTTTACTGAATAATTTAAAAAAAATATAGTAAAATATAATTATAATACTACGTACAATTTGAATTTGCGGCGGCCCGCACTGCTATAATGATAACATTATTACCGTCCATTTAAACTATTACCTACAAAATGTTTCAAGACGAGCGCTAATCCTGCCGACAAACTGTCACGCAGTTTGGCAGGTTTATAAAATGTGTAACAATTAGTGTGTGGTCCAATATAAATGTTTTTATTTTTATTTTAACCTGGCCGGAGAGGCTATACAAAGTGCGCCAAGCGATAACGATGACGGAAAAGTTAAAATTGTATTGGATTGACATAAGCTACCGAAAACCTTATGTCAATCCTATTAAAAATAATTTTATAGCAATCATTGAAAGCGATTGTCGATTGTTTAGGCCAAAGGCCTGGGTAAAAAAAAAGAAATTCTATTTAGTCCGTCAGTCAGTTAGTAGAAAAAACATTAGACACATGTTTTTGCTATTAATAAAAAAAATACTTAGATAAAATACGTATAAAATCTAGCAAGGAGTGACGTCATGCCAAATTTTAACTCGGTGTATCTTCATAATCTTTTGATTACGTCTGCCTAGCCTTTTCCCAACTATGTTGGGGTCGGCTTCCAGTCTAACCGGATGCAGCTGAATGCCATTATTTTACATGGAGCGACTGCCTATCTGACCTCCACAACCCATACCCCTTGGTAAGACTGGTTGTCAGACTTTCGGGCTTCTGACGACCCGTAACGACTGTCAAAGATCCACGAATGACAGCCGGGACCAACGGCTTAACGTGCTCGGAGGAGTCTCGGTATGTAAAGATGGTCACCCATCCACGGACCAACCCCGGCAAGCGTAGCTTAACCTGATGGATCGACCCGTGCGGCTGTTATTACTTAGCCACGAGCTCCTCTATATCTAATCTTTTGAATACGTAAAAAAAGAAAATATACGTGTCCAACATTTTTTAGTAATCTACATGACGGACAAAAAATATTTTTAGTCATTATCCCTGTTGTGCGCGTGTAACCCTTTCAAGCGCATAAAGAACATTTCTGTGAATAATTTTATTAAATGTAACGATGTAAACGAGGCTCGATGCTAGGCGGCTCGTGTAACCCCGGCTTTATTTAGTTTCTCAAGACGCTTGTTTTTACAATGGCCCAAGTTGAATGTTATCGACTTTTGACTTTTAACGACTATTTTATACAACAATATGATAATTAAGGAAGCTTTGCTGATTTTAAATGTTCTGTGACGAGGTACTGTAGAGGTAACGTAGAGTTTCAAATTATAAAGTACCATTTTTCTGTTTGTCTTTTATTTTTGTTACAATTAGATGATGTCTTAATGTATTGCTTGATTTTGTTAGGGTGAAAGAATTTATTTGTTGGCTATTAGTGATTTAATTATGGTAAATTATTAATCGTACACCATAAAATTATTCTTACATCAAATACTTTACATCTAATAATCTACATGTACACCAAATCAATGATTGCACTATTAATTAACTAATTGAATATCAAAACTTGTACAAATTATAATTATTGGGCACCCCGAGGTTTGAGGTTCAGTTTGGTTAGATTCCTTTAAACCCTGCAGACAGAAATAGGAGCCCCGCTATGCGGGGCTCCGTCGACCTAACATTAACTTTAATTTATTTAGACATGCAAAGTTTGATGTGCAAACAGTATTTTTTAATGTATTCTGTTGGGATAAATTGGTAATTTTTGATGTTCATTTAAATACTACCCTTTAATTATTAAATTGTTGGTTTGATTAAATGATATGAATTAAGTATTCCATTATGTTTAAGGGTCTTAGCACACCTCCATTGTGAAACTGCGAAACTACATGATGTTCCGCTGCTCGAGTAACGGAACAACTTGCGAGTCAGTTGAATTGAACTACTGCGGTTTCGCTGATATGGTTTCGCGGCGGAGGTGTGCTAAGACCCTTAACTTCTGACGTGTCAATTGCACCCTATGTGTGCATAAGGAAAATCCTTTAAAATCCTTTACATAATAGGTATATAAGCTTATATATTATACAGGGTGTTTGGTGCATCGTTTGCCAAATTGAATTGGCCGAAAGAAGAGGTCATTTGCTATCGCTTCAGGCTCAAGTACTCATTTTTGGCCACACCGGTTTTTTTATTACAACTTTCTAATTTTTATTTTGAAAAAATCCAAAACTCAGCATTAAAGCTTAAATTAAAAAAAAGTTTTAAGTGTTGTCGTCAAATTTCATTTTTATTTACATATGTACTGTTGTATGGCTCTATCAAATTTAAAATTACTTGCCAGTTACATCTAGTTTTTTTTTAATAAATCACAAAGTTTTTGGAAAAATAAAAAATGAACTTAAAACTCAACTTTAAATAGCTATAAAAAAAAACTAAAAGCGATCGGGATCTTCGAATTATTTTAAAAAGTTCTCTAGTCTATCCCCTTTCCAACGGTATGCAATGTGTTTAAAAAATGTTTCAGTAAGTTCACTAATACGCTAAGTTTGTGTATAGGGACGCACCATCAAACTATTGCATATTCGGGATAAACACTACTTACCTGACAACCTGAACGGGGATAATTACTTAGAATTTCTGCAAACAGAGTTGCCCTTATTATTAGCTGATTTGCCAATTTTCAGTGAAGACAGGTCTTTTGTTTTCCAACATGACGGTTGTCCCGCTCATTGGAGAATAACCGTCAGGGAGTACTTGAATGATGCATTCCCGGACTCATGGATGACCCTAGATGGCCCTATTCCTTGGCCTCCACGTTCTCCAGACTTAACTCCGTTGGATTTTTACGTCTGGGGACGGGCCAAAGAACTCGTCTACGCCACGGAAGTTGAGACAAGAGATGATTTAGTCCAACGCATTGAGGCGGCTTTCATGACGATCAAAGCAGAAATGCGTTTACGCACCACTACAGTTGAGATAAGACGAAGATGTCGCGCGTGCATACGCAATAGTGGTAGACAGTTTGAACAAGACTTGTAAGATTAGTATGTAATTAAATTACTTATTAATAAATGATTATTTTTGTAATAATGTATTTTTTTTTCAATTTCGAGGAAAGTTCCCTATGTAAGAACGAGATAAGAGACTACGTAAGACGTGAGATAACAGTATCTATCTACTAATAGCATGTAATTTATGCGAAAACTAGTGTTTTAAACGTAATATCCAATATCAGCCTGATGTGTCTCGACTACACATTTAGCTAATTATTAAAGATATTAAAAGAGTTTTTTAACACATTACATACCGTTGGAAAGGGGACAGACTAGAGAACTTTTTAAAATAATTCGAAGATCCTGATCGCTTTTATTTTTTTTTTTATAGCTATTTAAAGTTGAGTTTTAAGTTCATTTTTTATTTTACCAAAAACTTTGTGATTTATTAAAAAAAAACTAGATGTTACTTGCAAGTAATTTTAAATTTGATAGAGCCATACAACAGTACATATGTAAATAAAAATGAAATTTGAAGACTACACTTAAAACTTTTTTTTAATTTAAGCTTTAATGCTGAGTTTTGGATTTTTTCAAAATAAAAATTAGAAAGTTGTAATAAAAAAACCGGTGTGGCCAAAAATGAGTACTTGAGCCTGAAGCGATAGCAAATGACCTCTTCTTTCGGCCAATTCAATTTGGCAAACGATGCACCAAACACCCTGTATATATAAACGTAAAAAAATCATCATCAGTAGTTGTGAACCTATGGGGTTCGCAACTAACCCCCTCCTCTTGGGGTTTTGGGTTCATACATAAGTACTTATGTTCCTATGAAGGGTTAATAGAGTTGCAGTGAAAAATCAACAATTATATGCATAAATGTACTGTATCTCCGGCATTTCTAAGCGGCTTTTGATGATACTTCTTTTCGTTCCTCTTGGGCTTATGTAATTGTATATTCAACTAAAACTGGAAAAATAAATTTACTTTAAAAAAAGTAAAGACCGACTTCAAAACCTAAAATGAATAAATAACTTTCATGAAAAACTTAACAGCTTCTGAAGTCGGTGCCAAGCTAAGGTGCATTGAAGAATTGAAGACACCGACTTTATTCATTTTAGGTTTTGAAGTCGGTTTTTTACTTTTTTTAAAAGTAAATTTTTGATTATTGCATTAATCTTTAATTTTGTATGTATTCTTTTGGTCATACTAGTACAACAATCGACATTAAATTATAGGTTGATACGCAAATATGCGTCATAGTTCTGATGTAGCGACGATGACACATCGAGACGGGGGAGACGCGTCACTCGAGCTGGGTCTGCTACAGATCATTAGTTAGTGCTGCATAGTCACACGCTAGTTTATAACACTAGATAGAGAATATATTATTGTATTCATTTATTACTGGCTTTTGCCCGCGGCATCGCCCGCCTGGAGGTCAGAAATTATCCCACGGAAACGTACTCAATCTGCTTAACCTTTTCCCAACTATGTTGGGGTCAGCTTCTAGTCTAACCGGATGCAGCTGAATACCAGTATTTTACATGGAGCGACTGCCTATCTGAACTCCACAACCCAGTAGCTGGGTAATATGATACCCCTTGGTAAGAGTGGTTGTCAGACTTTCGGGCTTCTGACGACCCGTAACGACTGTCAAAGATCCATGAATGACAGCCGGGACCAACGGCTTAACGTGCTTTCCGAGGCACGGAGGAGTCTCGGTATGTAAAGATGGTCACCCATCCACGGACCGACCCCGGCAAGCGTAGCTTAACCTGATGGATTGACCCGTGCGGCTGATATTACTTACCCACGAGCTCCTCGGGAATGTACTATCGGGATAAAAAAGAACCCTATGTCCTATTCAGGTCATGGTCTACCCACGAGCCAAATACATCCAAATCCGTTCAGCCGTTTTAGCGTGAAAGCGTAACAAACAAACTAACTTACTTTCGCATTTATAATATTAGTTAGGATAGTAAGAAAGGGTTAGACATCAAACCGTCTGGCTAGAGGTCGTTAATTAAACCACAAAATTGAGTAATTTAATCAATGCTTCAGATAAGAAATATAGTTTAAGTTATAACATTGATTATCAAAGAATCTATACAACGTGTCGTTTTGCATCCTCATCAAATTTAAGGATGTGGTATAGACAATCAAACCGAACAACTTCTTCCATGGCACCAACATCGTAATCGCGAAAAAATAATCAGCCGTCCCATACATTTGCGTCGAGTAGGTATTGAAGTTTTTTATGGGACAGATTTTTTTTTTTTGTAATTTTATCATATAAAAAATAAACTTTTTCCTTTACTTGTGCTGTGAGACCTTGCTTCTTGTCAAATTTCATGATTCTAGGATAACGGAAAGTACTCTTTATGTTTTGATTTACTTGGAAGTATCAAAATATGTCGCATAATATGGCCGCATTTATTTATTACGTTGACTTAGAAGCTTGATTTTTTAGAGCTCAAGACACCATAGTCTTTACGTATTAAATATTAATTTCAACTTGGTACCTCCACGCGTGCCTGAGAAAAATGATTTTTACAGACTGACAGACAGATGGATAACGAAGTGATCTTATAAGAGTTCCGTTTTTTCCTTTTTCGGTACGGAACCCTAAAAACAGTCGACACTATATTTTCCGTATTGAAAAACCATTTTTATTGAAACCAACTGCATCGATGTGAATACTCCATTGTCTGTCACCGCCATATTAATTAGTGTTGCGCGCGTCATTGTATCGGTCGGCACGTCATTATTGACGGAACGGTATTTTATTAAATAGCGCTTCATCATGACTCAATTATAAATGTAAGTGGAGATGATCGAGTGACTGGAACTGTGTTTTTTTTTTTACTTTTTCGACTAACATTTTGCAAGAGAAACGTTGGTGGATTTTAAACATAACGAAATAGAATAACGTTTCCCGCCTAACTTTTCAAAATGCACAGCATAAACAGTTAACTCTTAAAATGTCGATTGTACACCATGTGTACAGATAACAATAGAATTTCAATTGTGTCTGCTAATTGGCGCGCGACGGGTTAATATCTATTTTAACACGCTTTTATTAGCTTCACCTGTATGTATGTTTGTATGTAACGGAATCTTTGAACTCGATTTTTACCCTCTTTAAATGGTCAGATTAATTCGAAATTTTGCACACATAACAGGGCCCGATGACAATACAATAATTGTAAAAAAATTGTCCCATTATCCTAATCAGGATCATCAGGATTAACAATTTATCTCAAAAAAATTTAAAAATAAATTATACTTTAAAAAACTAAAAACATCCTTTAATACCATTAAACTGAACTAAAAAGTATTTTTTTCAATATAAGAAGTGATTAACGAGAAAATTAATGTCATTGTAAAAAAAGCGTGGGGTGCTTTGTACGACATACTTACACTAATTCTGTAATTCGAAAGCACCCCACGCTTTTTTTACAATGACATTAATTTTCTCGTTAACCACTTTATTCTTATATTGAAAAATTTACTTTTTACTTTTTAGTTCAGTTTATAGGAATTAAAGCGTGTTTTTAGAATAGAATAGAATAGAATAGAATACTCTTTATTATGCACACCATTTAAATTACAGGTTATACAATGTTGCAATGTTGAAATTTTACATAGAGTGACACAATGGGCGGTCTTATCGCTAAAAGCGATCTTTTACAGACAACCTTTGGATGGAGTATGGGGACAAGGAGAGACAATTCTGTAATTTTTAGTTTTTTTAACTATAGTTTTTACTTATTTACCTACCTTCTATCGATCGTGGACAACATCCATACATACATCCATACATACATCATAGAGTGACACAATGGGCGGTCTTATCGCTAAAAGCGATCTTTTACAGACAACCTTTGGATGGAGTATGGGGACAAGGAGAGACAATTCTGTAATTTTTAGTTTTTTTAACTATAGTTTTTACTTATTTACCTACCTTCTATCGATCGTGGACAACATCCATACATACATCCATACATACATCCATACCTACAAATATACTAAGAAATTATTATAGAAAAATAACTACATTATTATGTGTATTAATAATAGGTCCATTAAATACGTAAATAAATATAGAAACCATAAATAAACACACATGCAAGTGCGTAAAAACACATAACACCTATTGCACGTTTATCAAAAGGCCACACGCGTCCCCAACAATAGGCCGGCTACACAAAAAGGCTATAGTTAATCACTGACCATGGGAAACAATACCATCGCCCGTGGGGTTAATAATAGACGACCCAATTAATATCATCCCTCTCACTCACTGCATTCTTCGACCTAAATAGTAATTATTTAATAGATAAGTTGTTTTAAATTAAGGTAATGTTGCAACACCGTTTCTGTTTCGATTTACGTAATCTATATAGGTTATATAGGGTGACTACTGGTAATTAGTGACCGATAATTAAACACAACATGATTGTACTCATGATAACAAACAACTTTTACTATGGGATCAAATCTGAATTCGCGAAAAAAAAGTCAGCTGCTCACTACATTTTGACGAGTTATGCGAACATAAATGTAGGGAGCAGCTGATTTTTGTTTCGCAATTTCAGATTTGGTCCCATAGTAAAACAATCATGTGTCGGCCACTAATTACCAGTCACCCTATATAAAAATCAATTGCCGTGCCTGCACTGTTCCACTTTGCATTAGTCTCGCAAAAACTCGAAAATGGCTCGACGGTTTTGATTTTTTTTATTATTTTTTTCGCCTCATTACTGGAATAGTTTAGGAAAAAAGAAAATTAGGAAAAACCCAATGAAAAATTGTTTTTTTATGGATCTCACGTGGTGCGAAGTTCACCGGGTCATCTAGTAAACAAATATAGGTACCTAATAGTAACTTTTTATGAGGAAAAGCACTACAGGTTTACCGAAATAGGTGAGCAGAACAATTTTTTGAGGTTATCTATAAAGTCGACCACGTCCGTGATCGAGGTGATCTTTCAGCTGGCCTAGCATGTTACGGAGTTTCAATAGAATAATAGGCCAGCTTATACTGGTTACTATACCACTGACGTATAGATACTCCGGTAATATCAAAACAGGGTGACTTCAGGCAAGGAAGCATAATTTTGAGGTGAGAGGATCACAACCCAAAATCTTCATTGCTGGACCCAAGAACACAATAACCGTTGGCTTCAGCGAGGAAGATTTTAGGTTAAGATCCCGTTAAATGAGAATAGCTCCATGGTGAAAAAAAAAGCTGGCTCAGCAGGGTTGGCAAAGAAAGTGACCATCAAGGATGCACCGGACTAAAAACGACTAAAATATACTACAAAGTGACTAATGGATGGATGGATGGATGGATGGATGGATGGATGGATGGATGGGCTAGTGGTAATTATTCATCATCAAAACAATTTTCCACGTTTATTCATACATCTTGATTAACTGAAACGAAAGACCCACAAAGGGTTTATTTAAAAAAAGTTATTATGTTAAAGATACGAACACCGTAGTATAAAAACAGTAGAGTATCGTTGACTGCTAGCCTGAACTGAAGTCAAAGGCAGGTTATTATTTCAGAACTTTATACAATGTTTATGTTTTAATACTACAAGTATTTTCTTAAAGACGGCGTGGTTTGGACGTGAAATTAAACGCTACACGTGGTCAAGAAATCAATGATTTCGCGTGATTATTTGACTGGCTAAAATTATTTAGACGCCTAAAAATACTATTAATGTGTTGATTTTAACATTTAATACCTAGATACGAGTACCAATCTGCCTAGCCTTTTCCCAACTATGTTGGGGTCGGCTTCCAAACCGAATGCAGCTGAATACCAGTATTTTACATAGAGCGACTGCCTATCTGACCTCCACAACCCAGTAATTGGGTAATTCGATATCCCTTAGTAAGACTGGTTGTCAGACTTTCGGGCTTCTGACGACCCGTAACGATTGCCAAAGATCCACGAATTGACAGCTGGGACCAACGGCTTAACGTGCTTTTCGAGGCACGGAGGAGTCTCGGTATGTAAAGATGGTCATCTACAGACCAACCCCGGTAAACGTAGCTTAACCTGTTGAATTGACCCGTACGGCTGTTAGTACCTAGCCACGAGCTCCTCATTCTTTTAAAAATAAAACTACTGTTTTATTCATGTCCATCTATGAGTTTAGTAGAAAAATTGTTTTAGTAATGTTTGATACAAGTTATATTTACAAGTTATTTTCATAATTTACGTTCTGTTTCTTTAAAGTTATTCTCTGCACAGTAGCTTCATTAAAAATATATGACATCAGAAACTTTTATTAAGTAGGTCACGGATATCGATATAGGTGAACTGAAAGATAATAAGGTCCACCACTAGCAGCCCACAGTGTTCCATTTTGTCACGAAGAAGACCAACCTCCATGTTCCATTTCGTCACGAACAGGACCAAGCATCGTGTTCCATTAATTTAGTTACGGAGAAGGACAAACCATCAATGTTTACGTGACCCTGCTTTATTAAAATTCTTGGCTCCAATCTCGTTCTTCCGATTTTTCTTTATTCGACTCAGCTATGGGGGACTTAATTAATTTCCACTACGGTTCACTGGGGTCGTTCATTCAATATTCTTAGTCAAACAAGTGTACTGAATTTACTTTTTGAGGGTATATTTCTTAACCTCCTTTTATGATGCGCCCGCCGTTTCGGTCAGGGGTTTTTGATTTTATTTGGACGTCTTATTTGCCATCTGGTTGTGTTTGGGCTTTGGTTGTAATAACGATCGAATGAAGATTTTATTAGTTAGGTTTGGTTATTATATTCAGATATAGACGAAAGAGAAGACTAATAAAAGAGAACAATATTGGGTATAATAAAATCAAATAAAGGATTTTTAATAAAATGATTTTAATAAGGATCTGAACTGTTTTATAGTTGGCTCTCTGTTCCAATATTTAGGTTTCCGTAAAAATAATATAACAGAGCTACCGGTTTTCTGTTTTATCAATATCATATTATGAACAGCTTTATAAAAATTCAGAATTTTAAGTCCAGTAGATATTTTTGGGATGAAATATTGCAAAATCATAAACTTGTATCTGAAATCTACCGTATCAAAATAAATCAATCATCATCAGCCTTTTCTCAACTATGTTGGGGTCAGCTTCCAGTCTAACCGGATGCAGCTGAATGCCAGTATTTTACATGGAGCGACTGCCTATCTGACACCACAACCCAGTTACCGAGTAATACGATACCCCTTGGTAAGACTGGTTATCAGACTTTCGGGCGTCTGACGACCCGTAACCACTGTCAAAGATCCACGAATGACAGCCGGGACCAACGGCTTAAAGTGTTTTCTGAGGCACGGAGGAGTATCGGTATGTAAAGATGGTCACCCATCCACGGACCAACCGCGGCAAGCGTAGCTTATCCTGAACGATCAACCCGTGCGGCTGTTATTACTTAGCCACAAGCTCTTCTTTTGAATAATTTTACATTACAAAACCCAAAATTTCATTTAAATCATTTATAATGTCCAATCGTCCTACTGCAACACTCACTTGGCTCTTATTACCCTAACGTCCATTAACATAATGTAAAACACGTGTTACCCTATAAAACATTACTAAATGGCTTTCAATAATTAAGCGTGAGCGTGACACTCAGTTGGAACTCGCAAATTGTTCGTGCACGACACGTCATGATTTCGTCTCGTAGTCGACTTAATGAGCAGAAATGCCGTATTGCGAAGCGTATGATGCTGTAGGGTTGGGATTTACCGCATGCTTAAAAGAAATGTAGGAGTTTTTTTTGGATGTCTAATTTGCCATTTCCTATATTACTATAGACTAAGATTTTTGTTTGTGTTGCCACTGAATAAAAACCATTTGAAATGGATTCTTAACAAATTAGTTAAACAATCCTAGATAAATATAGCTTAGTTTCTTCAAAGTGACTTTGTGAGAAGAAGAAGAGGCGTTTTTTTTTTATGAGTTTGATATAAAAATTTGCAATGATAGTTTGCATTAAAAAAATTAGGTAATTTTAATTTTTGTTTATATTTTGGGTCAACCCTACACAGGAGCGTAATAAGGCGGTAAACTGAGAGGTGATCAAGTGAACGAGGCGCGACGTGACGGCTCGCTGACGGCGACGCGACGTTTTTAAACGTTCGCTCGCGATTCCGTACGATTATCGCGAGTTAATGCGTTTTGTTTACAAGTGTACTTTTACTTGTTATGAAGTTGAATTTTGTTTATGAATGAGATCTGACGTAGTGCATATTTTCTGAATGATAAGCTTGTTTTCTGATTAAATTGGGCTGAACCATTTTGCAATTAGAAGTAGTCTAGTCTAAGTTGATGGCAAGCAATTCCGTGAAAACTTGCACAAACTATTCAACAACCAGAACAGTTATGCTTGAACTTGTTAAAACATCGTGATTTTTTTTTAATTTTAAGTCGGTTTCATATTAATGTATTATGCACCTATACCTCCCGGAATAAATTCTCTAAATGATACTAGAAACTGCACCAAAATCTGTTGCGTTGTTTAGACGAATAACGCGGTCACACAGAGGGACACGAAAGGTGACTTAAATTTTAAATGTATACGGGGTGCCCCGTAATTACTTGTACTCATCATTACGAACAACTTTTACTATGGGAACAAACCAGTAATCGCAAAAAAAAAAAATCAGTTATTCCCTACATATAATATGTTCCCATAACTCGTCAAAATGTGGGGAACAATTGATTTTTTTATCGCAATTTCTGGTTTGGTTCCATAATAAAAGTTGTTCATAATTAGGAGTACAGTGACCCCTTAAGAGGTGGTCCATTCATTACAGGACACCCTGTAGATGATACGGAAGTATAGACTCAGCCTTAGGGACTAACTGCACTTATTTAGCTCAATTCAGCTTTTGTCCGTAGAAAAAAGAAACAGTTTTGTATGGAACGACGCAGAAAGCGGAACCCATCCGTTCAGTTTTCCGAGCTGAACGGGTTGCGTATGTATCTCCATACAAACAGTTTTTTTTGTTCTATAGACAAACGCCGAATTGAACTGAATAAGTGTAGTTAGTCCCTTAACCACATCTTGTTACATTACAAGCTGACCCCTTACGGAGTCGAATGCCGTAATTACAGACACAATTAAAAAGCCATCGTGTCTCGCGTAGATCCACGTTCCGGCCATACGAAGGGTTAGTGCTTGGAACCAGGATAATGATAGTGACGCCGATACAGTAATAGTTTGGAGTTTATTAGTTGTAAGATTTTCAATCGAGCCGGCAAGCGATGAGTTAAGTTAGTCCACAGAGTTACTCAATTGTGAACTAAGATCAAAATTGATACTGTATTCGATATCGGCCGATATCGAAGAGAACGAAGTTTCTATGTGTTCTGCATTAGAAGACAATGCCGTGACAAGTTTGTTTAAGCGGATTATCTACTTTATTGTCTCATGTGACCATATCATATATTAAAATAAAGAAAAATGTTTTGCAAACTATACCGTGTGACATATCAAATGAAAGGCTATGAGTGTCTCGAATATATTTTTTTTATAATTTTAAAATAAATTGTTTTAAAGTTATTTAAGAAAATAGACGAAAATTTACCATTCTCCCCCCTTATCTCCGAAACTGCTGAGCCTACAATTTTGAAAAAAATACCGAAAATAGACCTTTACTTCTAGATTACAGGAAAATATATAAGAAGTTTGTGGTCTTAAAATAACATGGTAAATCTCTCAATATTGTGAGTACAAACTTACATTTTCAGTTGAAATGTATGGCATACCGTCACATGTCAAGTCTCTGAAACAAACCAACAACGATAACAGAAGTTTTCAAAAGTCACCTCTCAGTTCCATGGGCGCGTGTGGTACAGACTATCAAACTGAACAACTTTCACCATAGGACCAATTTCGTAATCGCGAAAAAATAGTCAGCTATCCCATACAAAACTTCTATACCTACTCGACGCAAATGTATGGGACAGCAGAAGGCCAATTCTCGTACCTAAAATCGTTGAAATTATCTCATGCCAGCGAAAATCAAATGTCAAAAATGTAGGTAAACGTCATACAAGTTTTGACAGATTGAACTGAGATGAGACTGCGAACGTAGCTAAAAATACGGGAACTGCCCCCCCCCTCCCCCCCGTGATTATTTTCTGACAATTACGATGTTCGTTCTATAGAAAAACCTGTTCAGTTTAATTCTCTGTACACTCAGCGGCAATAGTATCGGGACGAACAGACTGTTCAAAATGATCTAAACAACTATGAAAATGAAATATTAACTCAATGACACAAGGAATGTTTCACAATGAAGACACTACACGACAACTGGCATTCTGACAATAACTTTATCCAATTGAGATAAAGTTTAATTTGTTAGATAATAAGATCATTTTGAACAGTCTGTTCGTCCCGATATTTTTGACACTACTGTAACACACCTTTAAATATGACCAGACATTTCCGATACACGCTGTGTTAACCCCCGTTCGCACAGCGTAATAGAATCGCTGCGGGATTTTATAGCGCACTGGATTTTCAACGCTCTGCTTAGCGCCGAGAGTGCAAATTCCAACAGTGTGTTTTTTCGACGGGCTAGAATGTACTCTGTTATGGTTAACACACTGAACTAGCCCGACAAGTCGAGCCCGCCGCGTAGCTTCATACCTAAAATACGGAGTGCGTCTGACCTGGTAACTCTAACTAAATCCTACAAGTTTTAAAATTAACTTAACAATATACAATAATAATCAATACCTTAATACTTACATTTAAACATAAAGAAACAAAAGCCCGATACGTGAAAACAAATATCTTAAACATAAAACAACGATTTCATTAAACCCTGTGTCCCAATAGATAGGCTGTAGCGATTTATTATCAACGTTCGGCTCAACAACGAGAGTTGAAAATCCAGTGCGCTATAAAATCCCGCCGCGATTTTATTACGCCCGTGCGAACGGGGGTTTAGACACTAAGTTTTTTTGACTAAATGTGGCTGCTAAGACAATGAATCTATGGATTTAATACTTCTGCAATATTCCTTCTTAAACGTGTTGCACAGTATTCTCTTTTCCTACTCCGATTATTTAAATCGACGCCTACTTAAAACAATGCAGCGCAATTTGACTCTAAGAACCTCCATACAAGCGTGAATTTTTCGTTAAATATAATGTTCTTTATTAAGACGCTCGTTAAATTTAAAGGCGAGCAACCTCGGGTGAAATAATTACAATACATAGGTACCTACATGGTTAGCGTAACGGCGCCGTGTGACGTCACAAGAGCGTCTCACCGCGGAACGTAGTCACGATGAAGTTATTGCAAGTTTGCTGGTAAATTGTACGTTGTGCGTTTTATGAGCTTGAAATATGATAAGTAGTAATGGGAACTTGTAAGCGTGAAATGATATATTTGCCAGACGTTAAATGTGATTTTGACTGTGATAATTCCTAACTGTGAAATTGGCAGAGGGCCGTAGGCTAATAAAAATAAGAAACATGATTTACTTAATTTTAATTCCGAAAATAAAGTCTTGCAAGAAGCAAATAAAATTAACTTATTCATTTCCTCTACTACGAAACGACAATAAAATTATTTATATGTCATCAACAGATAATAATAATTCAATAACACCAATATATCGGTATTTTGCGTCCATCAATTCAAATAGGAGGTGACTTGGCTTATACAGTGACGTTTATTCGCGTCACCGTGACGCAGCGGAATCGAGCGCGCTCGGGCGTTCTCGGCCGTTTACGCCGAACACGCGCTGACGTGAATTAATCGGCAGACGTTTTTCGCGTGAAAGAGGCTTAAGGACCGGCAGTCGCGTTGTTTTGTGTTTTAAAGAGGGTACGATTAATGTGAATCATTTCTTTTGACGCGCTCATTGTTGGCGTTTCTTTTTAAATGAAGTGTATAATTGTCTTTGAGTGTACTCAAAACATTGGGGAGGCAATTGGATGTTGATTGAGGACGTACATCAAGTGTATTTGCCTTTGAGAACAAAGACGTTGCACTTTATGATGAAATAAGGAAAACATTTGCTTTTTGTTTGCAGCTTTATGGTAGGGGCAAAGTTTACTTTCTGGAACAATCGCATTCAGCGAAAAGACTTTACACATTCGGAATTGAAATTCAAAACGATGTTTATAACGCTTGATCTCTGATTAATAGCTACACAAATGTCACAATACTAGTTCATACGTTATCGTCAAAATTATTCTACAGACCCGTAATAAGTCGTGTACGACTTTTTTACCGTCTTGAAAAAAATGGGGTAGAATAGAAGCTTATGACATAACTAGTTATTTTTTTATAGTTTAGGCAGAAATTGACCTAAGTATCAATAATAAATATTACAAATTCGAAGTAAACTTTAAAAACAAAAAAAAAACAAAAAATTTTGAAAAAAAATAATAATAAATCGTTAAAAATATCGAAATTCAAATCGTACATATATTCTGCACCCTGCATAATTATGATTTTAATTTGAATTTTTATTTAATTTTTGAAAAAAAAAAGAAACCTAGGCCGTAGGCTTCTACTCCGTTCACCTATTACAGCCTATTTTTTCAAGACGGTAAAAAAACTCATCTAGTATATATAGATTTTCAAAATAAATCGTGTATTTTTTTTCAAGTCCAAGATCGGTGTTAAAAGCCATTCTACACGTCGCACCTCATTCCCCTGGCTCACCCCTGTAGGTCTGTTACGGCCGCAATAGCTTACAGGGTCATCATTACCACGATATTGCTAGTAATGACAGATAATAAATCGCTACAGCCTATCCATTGGGACACAGGGTTTAATAAAATCGTTGTTTTATGTTTAAGATATTTGTTTTCACGTATCGGGCTTTTGTTTCTTTATGTTTAAATGTAAGTATTAAGGTATTGTTTATTATTATATATTGTTAAGTTAATTTGAAAACTTGTAGGATTTAGTTAGTGTTACCAGGTCAGACGCACTCCGCATTTTAGGTATGAAGCTACGCGGCGGGCTCGACTTGTCGGGCTAGTTCAGTGTGGGATGCCGCGCACCGGCCGGTTCACACGTTAGTTCGATACTTACTTACGCGTCGCGTTGTCAAAGGAGACAACCCTAACGTATCAGAAGCTACGAGTAACGCGGTAGAAAGAGAGGCAACTTCTAGGTGAATATAATTTTAGGTAATTAACGCCGTGTGACCTGAATTGCACCTTATTGTGTCGTAGCAAGAGTTGTTTATTTGCGGAGTGAATCTTCTATACTTGCACTATTATGTATTCTGTGATATTACTACAAGACGTTGTGCCAAAATGGTCGATTGGGTGTAACGTATGTCTTTAATGAATTGCTAAGACTATAAATTATAATTTTTGTAAGTCGATAATTATAGCTAACAATTTATGTTGAAATGATGATATTATTTACCGGACTTCTCATTTTACTCATCAAATGCAAATCGCTTGAGCAATTAGGCAGATAATTTAGATTTGAAATACTTTCCTGTAAAAGCAAAATCTTTAATAATTCTGCTTCAATCTGTATAATCTCTTTCAAATACTCCATCACTTTTGTAACTATTAATCCCTTGTAGTCTAAAGACTACTTTGAGTAATTAATTCTGAAAACTACGCTTAATTTGAACGGTACAATTAGCGCCAGGAGGCTATATCATTGTCCGGTTCATTCGCTTTAGTCTATTGTTCTGACGGAGGCTTTTTCTATTAAGTGCCTAATTAAGCCATTTGTCATAGACTGTAGGCAGAGAGCTATTGGATCGAAGTTGGAGATTTTTTTTATTTTTGGTAACAGTTTTCTGAAAGCTTTTAGTTAAGTAGATGAAAGTGTTTTCTAGAATTATACAATCAGTCAATCTCAGGGAAAGAAGGTAGGATGAGTATAACTTGGTACATATCATAAGATAATCACGCCTTGTTTCCCCAAAGGGTTGGGCAGCTATAATACACACATCAAAAGTGTCTAGGGATCAAGCATTTTTATGCGGATTTCTTGAGATTGAGATGTGGCTTTGTAATAAATTTATGATTTTATAAATTTATATGGATCCTTTTTGGTGCATTTCATAATTTGAATCAGGAACTGTGAATCAAATTCGATTAAAAGATGAAAATCAGCTGTCAATATTTTCCCTATAAAAACATACAACGCATTGAAGACATTATTAGTGCTACTGTTTCCCTACTACTGATTAAAACCAACGTTATTATGGAGCGGCGACGTCATTTAAGCAGGGAAGAAATGCTCAGAGCCGTGGGAATGATAGAAGCTGGTTCCCGGCAACGTACTGTGGCTTTAGCCCTGAATACAAGTCAGAGTGTTATCAGTCGACTTTGGACACGTTACCGAAGCACTGGTACCGTGGCTGAGCGCCATGGAGGACGGTATCGCTGCACCACACGGAGACAAGACCGATACATTCAAATCTTAACTCGAAGAGCTCCAACTATAACCGCCATGATGTTAGCCGTGAGGCTTCATCACTCTTCAGGGAACTTAATTAGCGACCAAACAGTCAGAAACCGCTTGCATGAAGTGAACCTTCATTCCCGAAGACCGCTACGGGTACCACCTATAGCAATGCACAATCGTAGGATTCGATATCAATGGGCTCTTGAACACAGAAATTGGGCAGAAGAACAATGGCGTTTCGTGTGCTTTTCTGATGAGTCTCGTTTTGGTATGAGACCGGATACAAGACGTATACGACACTGGAGAACCCCTGGACGCCAACAGCGATTAAAATCCTGCCAGGAAGTCCATCCTTATAGTGGTGGAACCATCATGGTATGGGCGGGTATTTGGATCGGCGGAAGAACTGAGTTGATTTGGATCAGAGGCAACCTCAACGCTCAAATTTATGCTGAGACGATTGTATCAGACGTCATCGTTCCTCTACAAGTGCAAATCGGTCCCTTATTTCAGTTAATGCATGATAATGCACGACCGCACACCGCAAGAGTTGTAAGACAGACTCTCGCCGCAGCTAACATCAATGTCCTGCCCTGGCCTGCTCAGTCGCCAGACTTGAACCCGATTGAGCATGCATGGGATATGCTACAGAGAAGAGCTCTGCCGAATATGGAGGGTATCCAGTCGCAAGAAGACCTTTTTTTGTTGTTGCAACGAACATGGGCGGCCATTCCACAGCGTGATTTGGATGAACTCATTTTGAGTATGCCAAACCGATGTTCTTGTGTTGTTAGTGTTCGCGGTAGAAACACGGATTATTAATTGTTTAAGTTACCCAATAAAATTTTAAAGAAAACTGTTATTTCAGTCTTTTTTTCGAACTTTAATGTTAGTGGTTCAAATGTCAAAAATCCCTTTATTAGGAAAATGGCAAATTTCTTTATTAATGCAAAGGTGACTTGGTTTATCGTTACTGTGACAAACGAAAACACTTTATTTGATGAATCCTTAAAGAAAATTTTAATTAATATCAATCAGGAGAAAAGTTATTGCAAAAATATATGTTGATCCCTAGACACTTTTGATGTGTGTACATCCAAATTTTACTAGTTATGTTTAAAGCCCATGTAAGAGAGAAATGAAATGAAATGAAATTCTGTAATTAGGATATCGGAATCAGTTTTACACGTCAAATAAAAAAAATATTTAAAAAATAAGCTAGATGAAGTCGACATTTCCTATCTGACTACCCTGAGAAGAAATGGCAAACAAACTCAGGGGTCAAAGTCTCTTTTAAAGTCCAGGCATAATCTTGGTCAGATTATGTGAAGACCATGTAGATCCATATCTGAAATGGTTTTTTGATGAAAGAACCATATAAATTTGAGTTCAGTCAGTGCAAGCATTTGTTAACAATCGTGTAGCTCAACTCAGGATTTAAGGAGATCAATAACTCGACGAACAATACTAAACAAAGGACATTTGGCTAGGTCATTTATACTACTCAAAATGTCAGACCATCAATAAAACTAAAAAACTTTTTTACAAAAAAATACAACCGACTTCCAAAAACAACACTACAAAGTGAAAAATAACTTTAATTTCGGAAGTCGGTGTCTAGTTAAATGTATTTTCCTTGTTTGCCACCGACTTCCGAAATTAAAGTTATTTTTCACTTTGTAGTGTTGTTTTTGGAAGTCGGTTGTATTTTTCTGTAAAAAAGTTTTTATTTTTCACTTTTTAGTTGTGTACCTACCCCACACAAATTCTAATACCACTATCTGCAAAACAAACTAGAACATCATCAATATAAAAGTGGGGAAAAAATACGTATTATTGAAGCTAACTCAAAAACTACCAAAGCAAAGTTAATTAATTTTATATGGGACCAACTGTGATGTATACCCTCTCGAATAAAACAAAAAAATCCAAATCGGTCCAGCCATCTTCGAGTAATCGGGGAACATACATAAAAAAAACGAATGAAATAACTTTCATAAAACACTAAACAGCTTCTGAAGTCGGTGCCAAGCTAAAGTGCGTTGAAGAATGGAAGACACGACCTATAATGACGATTTTACTTATTAACTAAAATTACAAGTTTTACGGTTTAGCTTAGGGGGCGAACCTATTGCCATCAAGCGCCTATGAGGAATTCCAGATGGAAAACCCAATAACACCTTGCCTGACCCGGGAATCGCTTCCAGGACCTCATGATCAGTAGTAGAGCTTGCGACTACTCGACCAACGAGGCAGTAAACTTGGCAGCTAATACAAAAAAAAAAAAAAAAAAAACTATTTTATATTATGAAAATCCTTTCTACATTTTATTTTCTCATCCAATCTCAGTCAGCAAGCTGACCGCGAAGTATCAAACCTACAAAGTATTGCGAATCCCCTGGTAGCCTTTCACTAATTTTATCATTCAATTTCGTTTCCCTACAATAAGCTTAATTAAATACGTATTTCATATCCTGGGGCACAAAGCACATAAATTCTTTTTTTCCACATAGTTGAGCATTTACCCTGCCTCGGGCCAAATGTATCTTGTTACAAGCGGAGCTGAGATACCCATAGCAAATATGGCCAGAGGAATAAAGGCCCACGGAAAATTTAATAATTTCTTTACATCTTTTACATGTAATTGATATTTCTAACGGTTTTTCGAAAGATAGTCCCACTCACTTTTCTTTAACGAAAAGTGATTGCGAGAATGAGTAACTGAAATATTGATTGATAGTCAATATTATCTCCGTTTTCTTAGAGCTAATGGAAAGGAAGATTTACCTAAGAGGAGCTTACAGAATGGACCTAAGATGAGATGCTTATGAAGATAGATAGGCGGCGATATTTTAAGGTCTGTGTCAGTGAATCCTTGGCTTATTTGATCAGGGATGGATAAAAATATGGTCAAAGAATATTGGTTTGTAGAAAACATTGCTTACACTACATTTTTATTTTACTTTGGTAGTATCTATCAGAAAAGGGTCAAATTTTGTAATAATTCACGACCCAAACACAATAATATCATCAACAAAACAGAACAACGTTTCCATCACGAAATTATATTAACAGAAACCATGACCCATTTCTCATAACGAAGGTCCGCCGCAGAAAGACGTCAAAGCGCTCATTAGTTGCAGGACGCAATTCCGTCGCTGTCACGTGACACGGCCGCAACACGTGCCCGTCACGCCGCGTGACGTTTGCGCTGCGGCCGCTGACCGCAGATCGACCGCACCGAAATAACATGCGGTGCGCCGTGCTCGGCCGCCCCGCGCCTACTGAACCTTTTTTAAAAAGTGAGAACACCAGTCAAGTGATTTAAAAAAAGAAAATATTTTCATTTTAAAATACGAACGTTAATTTTGAATTTACGAGTAAGTCATATTTAAGTATTTATTTGTTTTTCACTTTGACATCAAACTTTTTTCTTAATTTTTTTCTGATGGCTACACATAAAGATTTTACGCGTGAAGTTTTATTAGTAAATCTGTTGACTTTTTATAGATTCTGGAAATTGGCAGTAAATATTGATGATTTAACTGATAATAAATATTTACGAGTAAAGAGAATAGATTTATTTGATCTATTCCAAAGTATTACTTTATTAAATAAAAAAAAAACTATCGTGATATTGAATGGCAAGGAAATATTTTTCTGATCTGATATCGACACAAGGATATTTTGGCTGCTTATTCCGGCTCGCAAATAATAGGAAGCGATTGAGGGAAATGTTTTATTATGAGATCCATGGACGATGGATGTGTACTGCCATAGTCAGCACATTTGCAATAGATATGACGTCACATGTGGCTCTGATTATCATAAGAGGAAGATGGAAGATAATAGTATTTGGCTCTTTGACTAAGCGAGATGTACTTTCGTTTGAGGTTTCAGTAACACAGAAATAGTTTCATTTTCTCCCAACTTCAAGCAAAGCCTTTTCGACAGCTAATTACAGTTCTATTCTCTTTCGCAGTAACAAATTTTCAAACATTATGGCCTAATAAAAACTAAGTCAGTGCCCGAATTCGCAACACTTAAGCCGTCATTTTACAGTAGGATTGTCGAAAATCACGACTTGCTGTCCCTCTCTGACTTGGGCTTTTTGAAATATAGACTCGGTAAAGTATGGGAGATAAGGTGTCGGTAGTAAATACGGCGATCCGTTGCGTCACTGACCCGTGTCCGATGAGATTTCAATTCTTTTAGTCACTTTTTGACTTTCTGGATTTGCATGACGTGGAGTTTTTTGTAAGGGTTGAGCGGGTTCAGAGAAAAAGCTTCATCTTGTTGAAGTATTTCGAAGAAGACATATCATTGCGACGTTGACAAGATTTCCATCTCTATTGAAATAAAAGATGATTAACTTATTAGGTATCTTTCACTTTCTTTTGGGAACCGTTAAACAAAACCCTTGATTAAAAAGTTTTACGACAAAACCACAAATTATACATATTGTTCATGAGTGAAACTTTAAGTTTTTTTACATATTACGCACCCATTTTTCCTTACGCAAAAATATCTACAAAAAAAAATCTCAATGTCTATCCAAGCGACATTTTCCATAAACATATTTTCCGCGCGAAATATTTTGAAACGCTCATATTTCACTTTGCATATGAACTAGATGAGTCTGGTGAGCCACTACAGTGTTTCGCACTAAGCGAAGCCCTCTTCGGTGCGATAAAAAATAGCCGTGCCTCCACTAACGCTGTACTGTGCTCCTACGCATATTATATATCATATAGCCATTAGGGATGAAGGGCCATTTTGGTAGTTTTCAAGGTTAATTCAGTGTGGCATTGATTTATTAAATTTTTGGGTCATATGAGACTCGCCGCTTAGAATAGACTCTAAATATTTAAACTAAATCAATATGATTATTTTTGGTGGATACTCGACGCAGAAGCCTAATAAAAAAGCTGAAGAGTATTTTTGTTTGAACGCGATCTCTGGAGCTACCAGTCGGATTTGAAAAATTATTTTTGCATTTTATAGCCCAGTTCTTAAGGAAGACTATGGGCTAATATCACGCTAGGACCCTAAGGAGCCAAGCAAAAAGAAAAAAAAGTCAGAAAGAACGCTACGCAAAAACGAAGTAATAGCGCGGGCAGGCGATGCGATGCGACGGGGAGGATCGGGGGAACAAGAAATTTCACGCGGACGAAGTCGTGGGCAGAAGCTATTTATAATAAAGATTCGTGGTTCTTATAAACAAGCAAATTCAAATTGGTAAATTCAGGCAAGCTGATCTAGCGAAGTAAGCTAAGGGACGAACAAAAGATAAGGTCAACTTTCGCAGTTATCGGAGGATAACTGCGAAAGTTGACCTTATCTTTTATTATTATTTTTTTTTATTTCTTTTTTTTGTGTTTGTTTGTTATTGACGCTAGGAGTAGCGTCAATAACTTTCAAATCCAAGGAAAACTTAAAATTCACCAATTTTATTGATTTGAAGAGACTGGATCCAATATACAGACCAGGAATAGGCCGAACAAGGTGAACGACAGCGCGGGAGGATCGATATGTGGTGTCAACAATGTTGAGAAATCGATTTCGAACGGCTGTCGAAATCAGAAATCACCTTCTACGTGCTGAACGAAGCAATCCGCGCATGTGTCCGTGAGGCGGCGTCTTACTGAAGCAAACTTGAAGCCAATTAGACCTGCAAATGGTCCAAAACTCGAAACCATGAGCTGTTATAACAGCTGTATGAACAGCTCGTGGTTTCGAGTAGAAAATATTAAAATGTGTAAAAATTCCATATTTGATACCGTAGCACATTTTTCGAAATCTAGTGAAAATAAATATCTATAAACTTCATAATCTTGACCTTTCAAGACATTGATTTATGCACTATTAAATTGTCTATAATACAGACTTTATTTCATTAAGCTAGCTCCAATATTTTGGATGTTATTGAGATTTTTCTTTGTTTGCGGCCCAGTGTATATTATAATTTAATCACGGTGATAAATAATTCTATACTAGTGTGTTCTAGTATTTTACTTCTTGTTCAAAGGAATCTCTACCGAACTTCTAATTCTAGTTTCCGTCGTAACCTAGCTAAGTACGTAAACATTGTATTTGTTTCTACCTGGGCCTAACAGCCTTATTATTTTGCAGACAATTTTATTAGCCAAGGTTCGGTAATATCAGATTATGTTGTCGATCAATCTGCCTAGCCTTTTCCCAACTATGTTGGGGTCGGCTTCCAGTCTAACAGGATGCAGCTGGATACCAGTATTTTATATGGAGCGACTGCCTGTCTGACCTCCACAACCCAGTAACTGAGTAATACGATACCCCTTGGTAAGACTGGTTGTCAGAGTTTCGGGCTTCTGACGACCCGTAATGACTGTCAAAGATCCACGAATGACAGCCGGGACCAACGGCTTAACGTGCTTTCCGAGGCACGGAGGAGTCTCGGTATGTAAAGATGGTCACCCATCCACGGACAACCCCGGCAAGGGTAGCTTATCAGATTATGTTGTATTGCTTGTTAATAATGAATTCGTTCGATGGCGAAGAAGGATTACTCGCTTTGATAATAAAAATCTTACAAAGTAAGCCCCAAGCGGCTTAAATTGCAAATGTTTTTGTAAGTAGTTAAGTTTGTTTTTGTGTTGAAGAGATTGATCGGTATATAAAGGAGACGTTGGATCGGGAAGTGGGGGGTCGGCTGGTAGGCTCGTCGTGGTCTAAAGAGTTTATTGAATAGCTGGCATTATTGCGTAATGATGAACTTAATTAGTTTAACTGAAACGATATTATTAATATTGTTACGAGCTGGGGTTCGGGATAAATAAATTTATGCCAGTTTACATCAAAAACACACTATATTCAAATAATCACAAATACAGTAATCAGAAACTTTAAGTAGAATCACTTGTAGCTCACTGTTGTTCACTGTATCGCATTTCTAGCTGAACTGCCGTACACTGCTGGCAACCCTCTATTTATATGACGAGTGTAAGCTTCTCGAAAGTTCGAGGCCATAATTCGAGAACATTCTAGTACTTACAGGAATGATCTAGAATGCTATAAAACGACACTTAACCATCTAGAACATTCTGGAACTATTTAGAATGTTCTAGAAAAATCTGTCACAAATCGACGTTTCGTGTAGTTCTGCTACTCGATAACAGATGGCATTAGCGTCTACGTAACAATATTTACTGATGAAATAACAATAAAAAGTTAGCTAATTGTTTTTATTATTTTAATCGTTGGTGCCCGCGACTTCGTCTGCGATCCAGGATGAAAAGTAGACTATGTCCTTACCCAGGTCATGGTCTATCTGTGTGCTAAATTTCATCCAAATCCGTTTAAGCCGTTCTAGTGTGAAAGCGTAACAAACTCACAAACTCACTTTCGCATTTATAATGTTAGTTAGGACTAGCTGTGCCCAGCGACTTCGTTCGCGTGGAAGTCGTAAGATACACAATATACTAAAATAACATCTACATTTTAATAAAACTCCCTCGTCCCCCGACCCGCCGCGTTGCAACGCCCGCCCGCGCTATTTGTTCACAATTTCATGGGTTTTTTTTTTTGCGCGGAACCCTAATTCTTTTTCTAAAATAAAAATAGCCTTAGTTACTCCTTATAATATCAGCTATCTGCCGGTGATAGTCTTGACAAAATCGGTCCAGCCGTTTCGGAGAGTAGTCAAAACAAACAAACAGAGACCGACAGACAGACAGACAAAAATAAAAAGTATTTTTGTTATTAGTTCCGTGTATACTTTCATATGCATTTAGTAAATAGCTGTTATTTCGACATTACAAACAGACACTTCAATTTTATTTATTTGTATAGATGTTTATAAAGATTGTATAGAATAGGATTGGTGGTAATCCCTGCACACACTGCAGACATCCCTGCTTTTATTTATTTTTTTAATACGCGTTTTATTTGTGCAGAATAAACAAGTTTTCTTTCTTTCTTTTTGCTTAACATGTCATTTTTAAACATTATACAATATGTCGTTTTGCATCCTCGTCAAATTTCAGGATGTGATACAGAACATCAAACCGAACAACTTTCTCCGTGGTCCAACATCGTAATCGCGAAAAAATTTACAACTGTCCCATAGAAAACTTCAATACCTACTCGACGCAAATGTATGGGACGGCTGATTATTTTTTCGCAATTACGATGTTGGTGCCATGGAAAAAGTTGTTCAATTTGATGGTCTATACCACACGCTTAAATTTGACGAGGATGCAAAACGACACGTTGTATTATTCAATTAAAGAACATGTATCTGTTTCTTATGACTAATGCTACTACCCTTGCTCCCATTAGTTAATCAACCATCCAAACCCCTACTTTCCCCACTAGTTTATATACAACAAACCATCATTTACATACCTACACCAGACTAAACAAACAATTCTTTCAAAATACGTAGGAAAATAAATGTGTGTTACCAACGAGAATATCTTCCTATATATGCGTATTGATCTCTGGGTGGCAGTCCACGGGTTATTCGACTCATATACGATCGTAATGCGGTCGTTTGCAATGACGAGAATGGCTTGCTTTTTCTTACGGACCCCGGTTTTATTATGTTTTTACAGTTTAGGCGCAAATTTTTCGTGTAATGCTCTGGCGACCTCTATAAGCTGCGCAATATTAAGGAAACCGTTCGAAGGATCTACATTTGAATAGTTATATTTTGTTTCGTTATAGACTTGTCTGGGAATAAAATGGAACGGGGTTTCTAATGTTTGAGATGTGTGTTTTGTTGGTTGTTTATGTTGGGATGTAAATTGTTGTGATATTTATGCTATCTAGGTATCTTAACTCATCATCATCTGCCTAGCCTTTTGCCCACTATATTAAGATAGTGGGCAAAAGGCTAGGCAGATGATGATGAAAAAGTGCCGACCGATGCAGCTAACAGGATGCAGCTGGATACCAGTATTTTATATGGAGCAAATGCCTATCTGACATCCATAACCCAGTTACTGGGTAACACGATACCCCTTGGTAAGACTGGTTGTCAGACTTTAGGGCTTGTGACGACTCGTAACGACTGTCAAAGATTCGCGAATGACAGCCGGGACCAACGGCTTAACAGGCTTTCCGAGGCACGGAGGACTCTCGGTATCTAAGGATGGTCACCCATCCACGGACCAACCGCGGCAAGCGTAGCTTAACCTGATGGATCGACCCGTGCGGCTGTTATTACCACAGAACATATAAAGAGATTAGAAAGGAAATAGTTCCTGATTTGTACTAGAACGCGTGTCGCCGCTTGTCCCCCACTCTGTAACTCCACTACAAGCAAGAGACCAATACGTACGCGTATTACGCACACAAATAAACCACACGCACTTAGATCGCGAGTTTGCTATTGGTTCTCACACTAACGCAAACACTGCGCTTGACGTACACTCACACACGCGCAAAAGCAATTTATTTCTCATATACATTACGGCTTGCATTAATCGATATTGATATCGATAAAATATACTATATTTTTTTACTTTAAGTTTTGCAATATTTCACTTTAATTTCGGGAGGGAGGACGGGGTATGAATAGTGTGGACTTCCTATAAACATACATACCTAATTAAAAAAATGTCAAATTATGGGGGAACATTCGATATTGCCGTGAAATTCAAATTTTCTTTAGATTTTCGCTAATTGCATCTCTGTTTTACGTCATAATTATGTTAAGTTGTTCTAGATGTTGATTGCACCCTGTAACTATAATATATTTGCTAAAAATAATTAACATCATGTCAATAATAATTATCAAAAATCATCATGTTGCTCAAAAAAACAAGTTTTTTTTTTCGGAAATAATTATATTTTTGAGTATAGTAAACCTAGAAAAGTGTACTTACGACTTTGATGAATACTGAATTTATTATTGAGTAACCGTTACGGGCGCAAATCGCATTTTCAATAACAAAGCTGCAATTTGCAAGAATCCAAAAAAACTAATTTCACAGCCTTATCGAATGTTTTCCATTAGACGTATATATTTATAAATATCAGATTCTGAGTTGGTCAATGGGACCACCTCGAGAGCATACCTTTTCAAATAAAAAAAGAATTTTCAAAATCGGTCCACAATTGACGGAGAAATCGGTGTACATCATAAAAAAGTTGTATGGATACGCGACGAATTGAGAACCTCCTCTTTTTTTTGAAGTCGGTTAAAAATAAGCGTAACGAGAAAAGCATTATTTTGAAACTTTAGATTTCAACTATGGATTTTCAGCTTTATGGCTGTATAAACCCAATAAACACGGATCCACAAAAGATGATCTAGGTGACATAATTTAATGGTAATAATTAGGTACGCTATTCAAAAACAGCAATTAAGTTTTATAAAATATAAATTATTCATGACTTACTGAAAAAAGCATAGCGATGTTTTTGTGCGGAGAAGCTCCAGATTTTAAGAATCTATTCCCTGACTTTTTTTGTTATGTAATCATTTTCTGTAAAATGTTGAGAACAAAATATTTAGTAGGTATCCGTTTGATTCTACCAGTTGCCTCAATCCACAGTTATCTTGTGTCTGGATCTGTTGGAAACCTAAAAATAACATTAAAAATGTATGGTTTCATCATAAATGGCTAACATCAAACCAAATTTTAGAGGAAAAACCCACTCAGAAACTAAATTGGTAACCCACAATAAACAATAATTGGTGGTAATAAACAAAGTTATTTTAATTTTAATATTACTGTCAATAATCATTTGTATACATACACACAATATCGACATTGATTACAACTTGGTACAACCCTATCGATACGCATGGATTTCGCGGAATTCAAGCGTTAGCTCGGCGACGCGACTTTCGGAGTGAACGCAACATATTGCGCGATCGCTCATGAAGTACAAGACGGTACCCATGCATTGCAAGCAATGTATAACTGTGCATCTGTTTGCGATTGTATCGCTTTTATCTACAAACTACATAATACTATTGTAATAATTACAAATATCACTTGTATTTTAAGATTTTTGGACTTACCGGTGAAAAGAAATCCCTTGTCGGGCTACACTACACCACTTGCTACTTTTCCGACACGTTATAACAGCGCAACAGGGCATAATCCTTTTTTTTAGCGGAGCTTCGTACGTTGTCACAGTGAGAGCGCGATTACTGGCCGGTAAAACAAATTTCGGCTGAACTTAGTGTGTCTACACATACATGACATGCGGCGCGCCTGCCCCGCCCACAAGGCCCTTCTAACCTCTTTATCTTTTCTGTGGTTATTACTTAGCCACGAGCTCCTTCCACGAGCCTCGAGATTCACGTGCAAGCGTACTATGAAATAATCAAGTCGGCCTATTCTAACTTGATATCTCCACGCGTTCCTGAGAAAAACGGTATAGATAGACTGACAGACAGACAGACGGACAACGAAGTGATCCTATAAGGGTTCTGTTTTTCTTTTTGAGGTACGGAACCCTAAAAAAGAAGTAAAATAAAAATAAAAACAGAAAGTCCCCTACAAGGCCAACAGCCTCCTATCTCAGCATGCATTTTGAAAAGTAATATAGGTATATAACATTAGAACAAAATTATATGAACACGTAGGTAGGTACTTAGGTTTTGGCTGACAAAACTACGTAAAACTTGCCGCCGCGATGGTCACAATAATGGACAAGTCGAAAATTACATTACAGCACTCACAACTTTACTATAACGTGAGTTGCGAGTTGTGCGCGGATCATTTAATAAAATGAGTTAACAAGGCAAGGTAGTAAAAATTAATTGCTAAAAATGAGTCGTGAATCCCAAGACTAGATAACTTTATGGTAAGTATGTTAATCAAAACTGTAGGTAACTGAATATGTATACCAGTAATTAAATACCTGTAAAGGGTCCAGGTATGTACTTATTTTATTGATTTTTAGGCTTCCGTACCTCAAAAGAAAAAAAATAACCATTAGTTGTCCGTCTGGCTGTCTGTCAAGAGCCTTTTTTTCAAGAACGTGTGGAGGTATCAAGTTGAAATTAATATCAAATACGTAAGTCTATGGTCCCTTGGTGTTCTAAAAAAATCAAGCTTCTAAGTCAACGAAATAAAAAATACGGCTATTTATGCGACATATTTTGATACTCACAAGTAAATCGAAACCTTATAGGCTAGGTACTTCTCGTTGTCCTAGAATAATGAAATTTTAAAGGAAAATGTCCAAAAATTGTTAATTTGTAATTTTATCACATAAAAAAATTTTTTTGGGATTACTATGTTAAGTTTGTTTTGGGGTTTAATTCTTTTCAATTACGGAACCCCTCACTGTGCATGGTCCGACACGCATTTGGCCGGTTTTTTAATTATCTACCGAAACTGATCGTAATTTAAGCTACCTCTTGTTTTGTCGATGATATACACCATAGGTTCATAAGAAAAAGCTCTCGAAATCCACAGATATAAAATATATAATATACATAAATGATAAAAAACCATCATCCAATGGCGACCGCGAGCTTACAGTACCTAGTTATGATCGTATGAGGTTCAGTTGACATTCGAGCACACGTTGACTTGAACCTATGCGGTACAAGGTGACGCTCAAGGGGTAGAAATAATCTTTAGGCATTTAAATATGTACCCACTTAAATGGTTTTGATTAATTTGATAATCGTTTTTACTATAAATTGTATTTCATGTGATTATTTATTTATTTATTAGGTACACTTATATTTAACACATACATGAGTTGGTGCAAACATAAACTCATTAGAGATATGGCTGTATTTTAAGTATGTATTTAACAATAAAGATGATATTATACCAACTAGAATGTAGCAACATATTGTACAAATTATTCAAAAAGCATTGTTTAGAGAATGATGTTAAAAATAACAAGTGACTGTGCGCCATTTTTCATTTCATATTCGCGAACAGCTCATATGTTACTCATTTTGTATTCTTACATGATGTAATGTAATAGACCTCTTTTCTGTGAAGCTCGCATGTTTATAAAACTGCATGATTTTCTACATCCTCGTCTAGCTTGAAGCTTTCAGACAAATTTTTGATAGCAATTTTGAGTAATGGTTGATGCTATCCAATTTTCTGATGGTTTATGTTTATTATATTACCAATTTTTTAGGGTTCCGTACCTCAAAAGGAAAAAATGGAACCCTTATAAGATCACTTCGTTGTCCGTCTGTCTGTCTGTCAAGACCCTTTTTCTCAGAAACACGTGGAGGTATCAAGTTGAAATTAATATAAAATACGTAGGTCTACAGTCTCTTAGAGTTCTAAAAAAATCAAGCTTCTATCTGAACGCAATAAAAAAATACGGCCATTTATGCGACATATTTATATACTCGCCAGTAAATCAAAATCTGTCCTAGAATCACAAAATTTGGTAAGAAGCAAGGTATTACAGCATAAATAGAGGAAAAAGTCCGAAAATTGTTAATTTGTAAATCTATCACATAAAAAAAATATTTTTTGGGATTAAAATGTTAAGTTTGCTTTTGGAATAAATTATTTTCAACAACGGAACCCTTCATTGTGCGTAAGGTTGTTTATTTATATCCTTGGGCTTCAAAGTTGTTACAGTACGACAACATTCAAAGGGTCCATCATTTACCTTCGAGATAAAACCGAAATATAGCGAATAAATTGTGACTATCGACTTATAGAAATTGATTTACATTCCAACCTAAATTATTATAGATTGACGCACTAATTCCGTCACTCCCTTATTTATTCGCTATAATTCGGCTTTTCGATGGAACCGTTGTCGGTCTGTACCCCATCTGATTGACATAAAACAGGAAGAAAAACTTATACATTGAGTGGAGAAAGACTCTAGAATAGATGATGATTAGTTTTATAACATAGGAATAAGATTTTAGTCGACTTTTGTAAATTGTTGCAGGCCATATCCTTGCAAAGTTTTCTAAAACTCAAGCAACATTCACAGACTTTCAAACTACACATTATAAAAATCCCGGTATACCTCCGGTGTATCTAAGTGTGAAGTAAATTGTTGATATTTTACGAGTCAGTCATTACTGGGATTGTAAAGAGTCGGGATGTTCCCGGGTTTACGACGGAATTCCCGTGACCCGGCGACCTTATTACGACAAGGCTAAACGACGGAGAGTAACGAGATGGTCCGAAGTTATGACGAATATCCGATTCAGTTCAGAGGTGGCTGCCCGAACGCCTTGGAGGATTGAGATGAATAAGGAGTTTGGTGGTCTTTAATTATTGTGGTGCTGTTGTTGATGGGTTTTTTTTTTCTTGTCAGAAAAAAAAGCTGTCGGTCTCTCCAGACAGATTTTTTTATGTTTTCAGTAATAATCGAGATATTTTTGAATTCTAATTACTTATTCCGTCGCACGCGAGATGAACTAAACAGGATTAAAAAATTGTCGAATTTGCTATTATCTCACCATTTTCTGGGTGCTGAATATTGAGATGTTAATTTTATATTTTTCTTTGAAATTGATACGAGTCAGAGTCAGACTTGTTCGCATCAGTTTGGTCGAGTTCAGTAAATCGTGAATTCAGTTAATAAGAGTTCAGACACTGTTAAAAGTTTGCAGATACAATTTAACTACTCTCGCTTGCTCCAAGAAATCAGAAGAACTCTTAAAAATTATAGCACACCAAAACTGCTTACCGCTACAAGAATTTAACACAACCATCTTCAAGAGTAACATAAAATCGCCCACTAAAAATTCTCTAGCGTCCCAATACGCGATCGTAAGCGGTCGCTAACGTTATTCGACATCGGCTATCGATAATAGCTTCACGTAATACGGCCCCCGACACCGCCTGACGTGAGCGGAGAAGATAACGCAGCCAATTGCAAATTACAATGACGTTTATTAAAAGTTAGTAGATTTTGTTGCTTCACCTAGAATGATTTGATTCCATATTTAACTGGTAAACACGAAAATTGTGTTTTTTGTTCACGAAATTAGATTTTTAGTTGCGTTCTTGTCGAGCAAACGCTTTATGTCACTTAAGGGACGGGAAATTTCATAAACGAGGTAGAGAGAGCGTGGCCTTATTAGGCACAGATTGTTTCTTTGGTGCGGTGGATGAGGAATGAGAGTTAAAAAGTTGAGGCAGTTAATATTAAGTTTTGTTTTCTTTGATACAGATGACCCTGTTTCGTACTTCGAGTGGCCTTAATTTGGCATCTCGGCGCTTTGCTTTGAATCTTTCATTTGGTTGACATGTCTTTCTTAGATAATTTTTAAATGTTAAGCTTGAAATAGGTACTTACTGATCTAAAACTGTGGTATGTATACTATGCGTATCGTGCCGAAGGAACAAATCTAAGAAAATTTTAAAAAGGTAACTGTGTTTTATAATGCTTTAAAATGGGAAGAAGTCGTGAATTTAAGTAGGTCACAAACATAGTGTGCTTGTTTATTATTTGTTCGAACACATACACAATGTTTAAAGCTACAATTTTTTCTTTTAGCATCATAATTTAACATCACAGGTATACGAGCGAGATTTTCCCCGGCCGTACTCTCCACTTAATTACTGTATACAAAAACGAAGGCAAGTAATTAAGTCTCGTAATTAGCCAAGGATGTAGGCTCTTTATAGTCTTTACAGACAGGCAACCTATATCTACATAAATAATTATGTATACGAAAACTGCTTACTAGGACTTGTATAAAGTTTCCAGAATAATTTAATTTATTAATTTAATTTATTTAACCTTTTCGCACACAAAACGTACAAAGGCGGACTTAATGCCTTAGGCATTCTCTACCAGTCAACCAAGGGTGGTGAAGAAATTAGATGGCAGGTGCTCAGTATGAGAGGAAACTAAAAATATATCTTAATTAATTATAAATAGAATTTATACAAGCACATAAATAGGTTTAACCTATTGAGTTTAAAATAGGCCTATGTTTGTCTGTGTTTTGCTTTTTAGAACGAAGTTATTATCGCGGCTTGCGGCAGGAGTTGACTGGTAGAAATCGTCACGTAACGAAAACGTGTTATGTCCCCTCCATGCAACAACAACAAGAGAAAGTGTGAATTTTTTCATGATTCTAGGTCAACGGGAAGCACCCTATACTTCCCGTTGACCTTGAATCATGAAATTTGGCAAGAAGCAAGGTCTCACAGCACAAGTAAAGGAAAAAGTCCGAAAATTAAAATTGATAATTTGTAATTTTATCACAAATTTTTTTGGGATAAATTCTTTTCAACTACGGAACCCTTACTTGGCCGTTTTTTTAGAATATGATAACCATTTTCACTGTTTATTTTCCAGTAAGTTTTAGGTAATATTTATAAACAAGATCATGCCCAAATTATACTTCTAAATATACGGTAGTGAGAACAAGACGCGAGGTGTAATAAATAACATTTTTATCGCTCTCCGCAACGTAATGGTATCTTGATTCATTAATAGAATAACATTATAGCTTCACATACGCTTATGTATGGGAGTGAATGTTGGGTGTGGTAAATGAAGCATGAATAAATGCTGTGGAAATGCGTTCCTTGCGAAGCATGTGTGGTGTGACTATGAATGATAGGCTGAGGAATGATGTGATAAGGCAATGGTGCGGTTTAACCCGTCGCGCGCCAATTAGCAGACACAATTGAAATTCTATTGTTATCTGTACACATGGTGTACAATCGACATTTTAAGAGTTAAAAGCAAATGCTTTCAGGATGTTGTTGGGGCTGCCGAGATGCTGTAGTGCATCTGGCATGTTTATGGAGGCTCATATTGATGGCTTTCATGCCATCATGAGAAAGAGAGCGGCCTCCATATTGCACCGTATCCGAGCAAGCTCCAACAGCATTCTGAAAACAATAGCGGACCGGTTAGACGGTCCTTTTCATAGGCACTGGGTCGGACTCCATGTGTCTAAAATTTGTATATAATTTTAATATGTTTTTATTTTGTGTTATACAAACATAGTTTTTAATTACTCACTAACACAATTATGGATGTTTTGTCCGAAATAAAGTTATTATTATTAAAAGAAGATGTAATGACAAAAATTGAAAAGAGTATGCTTAGATGGTTTGGTCATGTTGAGAGGATGAATGAAAGGCGATTAACAAAAGGTATTTACAAGGCAGGTGTGAGTGGAAACGCCGGGAGGGGACGCCCTAGGAAGACATATAGTGACCTTATTGGTTATGTTCTTCGGAAAAGTCAAGTGCGTAGGACGCAATCGGCGTGCGTGTTTGTTTGACCAGATGTATGAACGTAAACGAGGCAGAAGGAGTATGTAAGGATCGTAACAGGTGGCGTTCTGTAGTTTCTGCCTACCCCCATGGCAGGAAAGCGTGAATTTATGATGTATGTATGTGAAGCTTCAGATATGTGTGCGCTACCTTTATGTGGATTCATCACGAATATTATCAAGCATGTTCTTCGAAGAGGTGGGCAGAGACGCCATTTTAAAACTAGATGGCAACTGTTTTTAGACTTATTGCGGAATTAAAATTAAATATTTTTACTTAATATTAAACTGTATTTAGTGTTATAACGACAAATATTATAGGTTAGGTTAGATAGACTGACATAAACAGCACGTAAGTCATCTCATCAGTAAGCCTATCCCTTTCCCAACTATTTTGGGGTTGGCTTCCAGTCTAACCGGATGCAGCTGTATTTTACAGGGAACGACTGCCTATCTGATCTCACCTATCAACCCAGTCACTGGATAATACGATATCCCTTGGTAAGACTGGTTGTCAGACTTTCGGGCTTCTGACGACCCGTAACGACTGTCAAAGATCCACGAATAACAGTTGGGGGAGTAAAGATGGTCACACATCCACGGATCAACCGCGGCAAGCGTAGCTTAATCTGATCGCTCGACCCGTGCGGCTGTTATTACTTAGCCACGAGCCCTTCATAAATAGTAGGTACGTAAGTAACATAATTTAATAAAAACTTTTTTACGAAAAAATACAACCGACTTCCAAAAACAACACTACAAAGTGAAAAATAACTTTAATTTCGGAAGTCGGTGTCTAGTTTTTTGCCACCGAATTCCGAAATTAAAGTTATTTTTCACTTTGTAGTGTTGTTTTTGGAAGTCGGTTGTATATATTCGTAAAAAAGTTTTTATTTTTCACTTTTTAGTTGTGTACCTACCCCACACAAATTCGAATACCACTATCTGCAAAACAAACTAGAACATCATCCATAGAAAAAATACGTATTATTGAAGCTAACTCAAAAACTACCAAAGCAAAGTTAATCAATTTTATATGGGACCAACTGTGATGTAATACCCTCTAGAAATTCTAGGCTAGAAAGGAGGTGACTACCGAGATGACGAATAATAGAGAAGTATGGAAGAAAAGGACATGTTGCGCCGACCCCAAATAGATTGGGATAAGGGCAGGAGAATGATGATGTGATGTATACCCTCTCGAATAAAACCAAAAAAATCCAAATCGGTCCAGCCATCTTCGAGTAATCGGGGAACATACATAAAAAAAAAAATTAAAAAAAAAGGTTCCGACGAATTGAGAACCTCCTCCTTTTTGAAGTCGGTGAAAAAAAAGACGAGAGTTGTCGTGGGACACCCAGTTAGAACGAAGTTCCTTTCGCTGTATATTATGTATTCATACAGAGCCATCTAGTAGAAGTTTTTAGAAGCTAAAACTTATACTAGATGGCTCTGTATTTAAAACAAAACAAAACTTTTGGCTCTTGGAACTCGAGACCTTGAAACTGACTTTTTCGAGCGTAAAGCTTTTTCTTTAAATGACGATTTCTAACAGTTGATTCCTACCACAAGCCGCGTTAAAGAACTCCGTCCCAATAAGTTTTTTTTCGGTGAGAAAGTAAACTAAGTCCCCTCCTCAATAGAAAAATTACAGACACTTAAAGTTAAAACCTGCCGATCGTCGTCTATTCCATTACTCCTAAACTCAGTAATCTCCAAAGATTGAGGTCGAAACACCACTTAATTTATAACGGCAAAACATTAATGATAACGTTCGGACGATGCTCGTAAAAAATTACTTTATAGCTTCTCTGAGGCGTTCGTTATTAACTCGAATTAACAATTTGCAGCGCTATTCCGTACATCTGTACTTTGTAGTTAATAACTTTATCGTTCAATAATAACGTTCTTCGGGAGTAAAAAGCCTTAATGTGTATATAAAGACGGCGCTGTTTAGGTGACTAACAAACCGCTGCGTCGTAGCCAAGTTTACTGTTGGAACTCAATTAAAATTCGGCAGTTTTGTTGGTTGGGACGAAATTAAATCGGAGTAACATCGAGCCGGTCTGTCGCCCGTCCCAATATGATATAACGGGTTGTAGGTAGACTAATACTACGATTTCAATGTTGACGATAAATAATTTGGTGTATATTGCTTTTGGGTTTGTTGATTCGGGGGGATTAGATTTTCGTGTAGCTGCTTAAAAGTGTTTACATAATGACCTGTGTTGACATCACTTTAACTTACACGCTGGATTCAAATATCCAACAATAAACCAATCATTCTTGTATAAGTGTTGTCTACACTTGTAACCATCTTACATCGTAACGAACTACACAACAACATACTATTTAATTCAATCCAAAACAAATAATAAATGAGACACAAAAAAAGGTAGAAGTAATTCATCAAAAAGATAGACCACTAACAAGGACAAGTAAAGTTTTCCGAGTCGTACTTAGCAGTTCCACGGGGCTGTTTATATGGGTGGTTCACTAAACCTTGGAAGGAGGGTAGGCTGCACGTAAATAATTCATTGACTACCCGCATTTGTTATGATGATAGTGAGTGCGTATATCGGCTGCCTTCGAGAGTCAGACTTAATAGTGGCGAGGAATGTTTAGCTGTTTCGGTGTTTTTCTGTACAAAACAGCGAACACAGCGCACAGCGCACAGCACACAGCGTGCGCTGCTTAGTTATTAGTTTTTTTTTTGTATTGTGTTATGTAACAACTTTTTTCATTATCAACTAAAAACTTTTGTAGAATTTTATATTTGTAGAACTCTAAAAGTTTGTAGAGTGTTCCATTTGAATCAGGATAGAAGCAAATAAAATGAGTTGTAATGTGGTTCCGAATTTAACTTTTACTTTTGAAAAATTGCCTAATGTACATTTTATGTGGTCTAATTCTAAAAAAAATATGTTTACGCGAGTATGCCTTTTGCCAAGCTTACACTGAAGTCCTACCAACAATT
This sequence comes from Cosmia pyralina, assembly GCA_946251885.1. Classification (NCBI taxonomy): domain Eukaryota; kingdom Metazoa; phylum Arthropoda; class Insecta; order Lepidoptera; family Noctuidae; genus Cosmia; species Cosmia pyralina. The sequence goes on from OX276346.1 coordinate 25,902,001, forward strand.
GTTCTAAGATAACATTTTTAATAGTGCTCAGTTGCACTATGTATTCAAACTAAAATACACTTAATTTCCCTGTCTAGACGACTGCAAATGGATTGTCTACATAAATGACTATCCTTTATTCGCACCGCTTGGCCCGCGAAGTATTAATTACTCTTGTATTTTTAATTCTTTAAGATTTTAACCTCATCTAACCTATCATACACCTAATTCCCCTGTTAATAGGACTGCAAATGTATTGTCTACATAATTGAGTTTTTTTTAAACGTTCGATTTTTAAGCTTGTTCAAACTGTAACAGAATATAATGATAGGTAATATAATACAATACAATTTAGTAGGTATACATATTTAATAATGTAATAAAATTACACAACAATATTCTAGTTTTAAGTTATCTTGCTGCGCCCCAACGGGGTTATGTACTCATTAGTTTTAAGCAAAGCCTGTAACTGTGTGTACATTGTGCAATAAATAAATAAATAAATAACACTTCTAATGTCCTGATCCATACGTCTGAAAATGGGTTATCTACATGAATGACTGACCTTTACTCGCACCGTCGGGCCCACGAAGTATGGAACACTCTTCTATTGTGCCGAACGGCGTGAAGAGTTGGCGGACATCCTCCTCAGTCTGCTGTTTGCTGAGCATGCCCACGAACAGCTTCCGATCTGTGACGAGAAACATACGGTTAGAGCCTAGATATTATACTGCTAAGTGGCGCTCCGTTGCTAGTGTATTTGTAGAAGTAATGCTGATCGTGTTTAAGTTTTGAGTGTTGAAAGTCAATTGCATTTTGTTTACCAAAACAGTTTTATTTTTGTTTTACAGTTCATATCAAACAATCATTCAGAGTTGTCGAAAACACTCTACGCAGTACAATTTACGATAACACAATCAAAACTGACGTGATTGAATGATTCAAACATTTTTGCTACGCAGATCTACGCAGCGCTACGACGTAGGCGCGCCGCTACGCCGGGCCTACACTTTGCTACAACTCTCGACGCTCAAACTCAAACAGTTGACTCAGTTTAGACTTAGCAACTTTGTTTGTTGAAGTTGTAACTAGCAACAGAACGCAGTCAAACAAAGAGGCACACCACAGTAAGCCTAGCGGTGGTGCGTGGAGCGGCGGGCTTAAACTGGACTTCGGTGCCAATGGACCAGGTTCTTAAGTAGCGACCGGGCGAGTGCAGACGGCCTCAGACAGGGCGCTGAAGCGCATTACATTCGGATAATGGCGCGCGTACACAACGCCACACTTAGTGGCACCGCAGTCGCGCGACAGTTTCCCGCTAGCACCACGGTACCTATTAATTTTGTGTAGAAAAACAGCTTATTAATTTTGGTTAGTATTTTGTTTTCACAATTTAAAGTTAGAATAAGTTGTTTTTCGGTTTGATTACAATGCATTTAAAATCAATGAGTATGGGACGTAAATGCGCATACTTTGATTACAGCCCGCAGACAATAACAAAAAAAAAAAAAAACGTTTAGTAACTTTTTAAACTGTTAAATTTAGTATCAAAATATTATTGTTTTAGAAATGATTTAATTTGAACATGTCATTAATGTATGTGCATTTACGTGGCTGATTGTAGCGCCGTGTGCGCGCGCACTAAGTTGCTACTGTTGTCAATGTTAAGTCAAGGAAGAGACAGCCTAGAGAGAGTTTACAATTTTGAGGTGCATCGAGAAATTTATTGAGATAATTACTAAAAAGAAGTATTCTGTTTCAACGGCTGGATAGGTTCTAGAAATTTCTGAAATTTATTGTAGTCTCAGATACATTTTGGTACCAATATTTTCAAATCGAAAGTCTAATCATAAATCGAAATAGATAAAATCACTACTAATTATGAATTTACGAGACCAGAATTATGATCCAACTGAATATGCTATAGAACACAAGTAAAAGCTTAAGACATTTGTGTGAACAAATGGCAACATTTTGTGGCGTCATCTGTAATTGCTCTAAGATGACTTACACGTCACTTACTTTTGATGTATTTTAAAAATGAATATATAAAATTAATTTCTGGATGCACATAGTAAAGGTTTTCCAGTTTTCCTTCCAAATCAGCGCCCTATCACTGGGTGACGAGTGAGCCGCCACTACACGCGCCCGCTCCCGTCACCTGCATCACCATGTGACGTCATCACACCTCACCATACCCTATCACATGTGATGGAACAACAACAGCTCTATGATAACACATAACACACAGTTTTAGTTAATGAAATACAACGAACAAAATTCAAATTCAGTCAACACAAAAATTAGCACATTACACTAAAACGTTGCAATGGTGAATCGACGAGGGTCCCGTAGATTATTAGGGGTCACACATCGATTAGGGCCTACGGAACCCTCTGGGGCTTTGTTACTTTAAGACTTCTGTGTGAGCTTAGAAGTTCGCGTCACCCAATTATTTTCTTCTTTTTTTAAACGAGCGGTATCAATTTTGGGCGTCAAAAGGCTCTTTACAGAAATCGGCGTTCAATATAATAAAACTTTTTAATAAAAATTAATGACATAATAACATAAATCCACACTAATTACGCATCGAAATGAATACGAAAACAGAAAAAATAAAATAGTTTTTACAGCACGACGATAACTAATGGTGCAGAGTGAGGGTTTGCGTTCCATGTCTAATCTTTTAGTTAACAGTCGAGTTTGCCTTGACAAGAAACCAAATTATCCGAGCGCAAAAAGTTTTTGCTACAGACATTTTCATTTAAATAAAAAAAAACAACATTCCATTTTTGAAAATGACAGATCAGAAACATGAAGCTACGAATGGAACAGAATAAAGTAGACAAGGCGTACTCGGCAAGGTTAGACGTGGACATTCGCTCACTGCGCGCGCTATTTGACAGACAGTGACAACAGTACAGCCTAGGGCACGCACAACAAACGCTACCTGTGTCCGCCTATGCGCGCCGTCTCCCCTCGCCCCCTGGAACACAAGAACATGCTACACACGCTTACTCCACCGCTCCACATTACAACTCATTGTATTTGTGAGGTGTACGAGCAACCAACTCGATAAAGTTGTTGTCGACATCGGTATTCTTGCCATACAATACGAAAATTATATACTGTCTAATGTATTCCAGATTTTACAGATGAACAGGGCTTAAGTAGGTTCAGATTGATAAAACTTAATTTAAAAAATAACTTGACAGTAATTATATTTTCAAGGGTGGCCATTGCAGTAGCAGTATGTCTTGGCAGCTCAATGTTGTGCCGCTTACAAGTTTTGAGTTGTCGCGTTTTGTCACTTCTCTCGCTCACATGGAACCAAATTTTTAAGATTGTTAAATAAAAAGATGCTTTTTTGAAAAATGTGTTCAATAAGCGGACTAGTAAATAATCTTAATTTAATAGGTAATTATTAAAAACACATTTTTAGTGTTGCATTTATTTAACTCATTTCAAAAACAGATCGTAATACTTTTTGAGCTGAGTCCTGAGTTTATTATGAAACACAATAGAAATGTGTTTTTATTACCTAGTCTGCTAATTGATTACAATTTTCAAAAAAGTTTTTTCATTAAACAATCTTAAAAATTTGGTTCCGTGTGAGCAAGAGAGGTGACAAAATGCCTCTATTCAGTATATTTTGCAGTGTTAAAAAATAATTATCATAAACAAAATTTACATTAAATAAATCAATGTTTACAATTTCTGAAATTAGTGAAGATTATTCACTATTTTTATTTTTTTTATTGTAGCTATCTGATTTTAGTTAACGATGCCTAGGATACAATAGGAAAATAATGTTGAAATTAATTGTATTTAAAATCGATCAATAAAATTGTGCTTAGATTTGTATTATCTTATAGCAAAACAACCTGAAACACATGACACTCACATGATGTATAAAAAAAAAAACAATAAACACACAAAAACAATCACGCGTGCTGTTTCGTGCGAAACAGTTTACTCAGTAACTACAAAACAGCAAATGAAATACAACAAGCTGACATCATAAGATAGTCATGTTTATAGAAAAGTTGTTTTGCTACCTGTTTTCAGTATCATCATCTGCCTAGCCCTTTCCCAACTATGTTGGGGTCGGCTTCCAGTCTAACCAGATGCAGTTGAATACCAGTATTTTACATGGAGCGACTGCCTATCTGACCTCCACAACCTAGTTACTGGGTAACACGTATTGGTGAGACTGGTTATCAGACTTACGGGTTTCTGACGACCCGTAACGACTGTCAAAGATCCACGAATGACAGCCGGGACCAACGGCTTAACGTGCTTTCCGAGGCACGGAGGAGTCTTATATGTGAAGATGGTCACCTATCCACGGACCAACCTCGGCAAGCGTAGCTTAACCTAATTACTCGACCCGTGCGGCTATTATTACTTAGCCACGAGTATTATTAGAAAATGCGACAGCCCTCTTATCGCATACGTCCTCAAACACAATTACTCCACACTTCCGTGCACAACAAAACAACAATTAGCTATCTTTAGCCTAACAAACAGGTACAAAACTAAAGGGCAAGTACTCCCGGAGTTTGCAAACAATGCACAGTTACACGTACAGTCGCGGCCGTCTGTCCCTAAACATTGTTCGGAATATTAGTGCCGGTGGGGAACGGTCATTAAATTCAGATTTATAAGCGCCCAGCCGGATATCTCTCCCGTGCGACGCTGCTAATGACCACGTAAATTGAGATAATTTCACAGTGGACTTGATAATAAGGCTGCGGACATACGCACTAGGTTATTAGGAAGGTTTATGTATGAGGTGCTAACCTTATTTTGGATAATTCTTATTTAATTTCTAGACCGTTTGCCAATGAGTGACTTATTTATTTATTTATTTAGATTTACCAAAGTTCGTATACACAAAAAAAAAAAAAAATACAGGACGCAACAGAAAATAAAGAACTAAATGGTACAAACAATTATAGGTAAATACAGTATTTTCTTATTATCACCTACTGGATGAAAAATCTTAAAATGTATGACTATGTATGACTTTAATAAATAAATAAAAATAAAAAAAAAAATTGAGTAGTCAAATTTTAATTGTATACAACAAAGCAAAGAGGGTATAAGAATAATAATAATTTATTTGCAGAAAAAACAGGTTTTACCAGATGTAAAAATTGTTGGTGTAAGCGCAGTCCATATTTTGCCTGCTTAGGGCATGCCAATTATTTAATAAAATAGGTACCTACGTAGGTACTTATTTATTTTAGTAGGACATACTACAAAACTATAAAATATACCTAGATAACCTAACAACCTTAATATAATCTAATAAAAACCTATAAGCGTCTCCTTAATAATTAACAAATAGTATATAGAGAAATAAAATAAAAATAATAGTAATTAAAAATCACCTTCGCGGCAAATGATCAAGACATATAGATCGGAACCGACCAAGTGAGTCCTTATGTTCATCAACTAGTGATTGAATAATAGCAGGCAATTTTCTAGAAAAATGTGAGTAAGCAAATCTATTCGAAAATTCCATTTTTTTTTTCTGCAAAAAAGAATGCACTGACTTCTGCTGCATGCTGCTGTATGACCTATGTGTAGGCTTACTATATTGTAATCTGATGTTTTATGTTGTGTATCTGCCTAGTTCACCGTGATAAGGCCTGTCGTACTTTATGGATCGGAATGCTGGACAGTGAAGAAGACGGATGAAAAAAAATTGCATGCAGCGGAGATGAGAATGTTGAGATGGATGTGTGGAGTGACAAGAATGGATAAAGTGAGAAATGAGTATATAAGAGGAAGTTTGAAAGTAGCGCCAGTGACAGAAAAGTTGAAAGGAAATCGTTTGTCTTGGTATGGGCATCTACTGAGGAGAGACGAAACGCATGTGACTAAAAGAGTGATGAATATAGATGTTGATGGATGGAGAGGCAGAGGAAGGCCAAAGAAAAGATGGATGGATTGTGTGAGGAATGATATGAAAGAGAAGGGAGTGAATGATAGCGTGACGGTTGACAGGGGAGAATGGAAGAAGAAAACGTGTTGCGCCGACCCCAAGTAAATGGGATAAGGGCAGGAAGATGATGATCTGCCTAGTTCACAAAACGTGGATCCACACTTCTATAGGAACCTTTAAACCCTTCAAATAACCTCACGATGTACATACCACCTTTATACCCGAAGACTTAAGAGACTAAAATGACCCTCGGAATAAATCTCTCAAACATAATCCCCGAATTAATTTGGAAACATATTCATATGTCTCTAAGGATTAAGTTAGCCGAGATTCTTAAACACAGGTCAAAAGTATTAGATAGTCGGTCCCTACCTGCTCCTCGAATAAATTATTACAAAAGGAGTCAGGTGGAATTTGGTTTTCATTATGATTTTATTAAAATTATGAACAAAAATAATCAACCTATGAAAGACTTTACATATTACCATAGTAATTGATTTGTGTAACTAATTTATTAAAAAATTTAAATAAATAAAAGTTGTTTTTTTTTTTCAGAAATATGGAAGGTAAAGATAATGTCAATAAAATGTCGTTTCCAAAATATCTCTGCTTCAATAGGCATGTGAAACTTCTAAATTTCGTTACTGTGTGCACTTTAGAAAAAATTTCAACAAACCAAAATAGTAAGTAGAATATGTATACTACGTTCTACGTACCCACTTTACAATCAAAATAAGTTTCAAGCATAAAATCCGTTGTAACACCGAAATTCCGCCTAATTGGTGCACATCGGTTTCAAGTACCAAAGTAATCCCACTTCACTTTCAAGAGCTTGTATGAGCAAAAATAACGTTCAGCTTCCATTTGAATCACCTGAACTATGTATGTACTTGTACAGTGACGAACAGAAATAAGTATACACTTTACAAAAACGATTTTCTCCTGAAATTATGATTGCTACTTTGAGATACGACCATTCATTACAGGGAAAAAAAGGGATTTAATTCGACTGCATTTTAAATTGTACTGCATACTTTTGGTGAAAATAGCTTTTAAATTTTGTTAAGTGTATACATATTTATGACCCAGACTGTAGGTACTTACTGCCGGGGTCGCGGGTAGTTCGAAAGAGATACCGTGGCCCTGGCACGGGCAACTGAAGGAACACGGGTGGGTTTTAGTCAGTAAAAGTCTGACACGCCCTCCCGCTCTGCCCGGAGCGGGAGAAGTCATTTGATGATTTCCCATCCACAAAAAAAAAAAAAAAGGCAGATCATTCTTTAAATCTGTTGCGAGTAGCTTTAACAAGATTTGGGACCAAACTTCAAAGCATTTTATTGTAAGCCTGCATGTGTATTGGGAGCTAAAAAATAAGTATTTTTGTCTGTTTTTTTAGTAGATTTTATTTATAAAAGATTTGAGCAAAATGTCTTGCAATATTTTCAGCAATAAAGTTACAGAGATTTTTTTTAATAATCTGGACCTGCATTTCAGAGGAAGATACTAAGACCTAGTTTCACCATTATCATGTTTAAACTTCTGTTAAAATTTTAACGGAACATTAAGAGTAGCGAGTGTTTCACCATGCGCTAGTCCATAATTAAATGATTAAGAGGCCGTACACGACATTTTGCCGACTTCACCGATTTACGTGATTTTACAGTTTTAATGCACATAAATTTGGCATTTAAAATCTTTTAAAAAAAGTCTAATTCTCGCATTATAAACTCGACGCAAAATAAAAAAGAAGCTCATTCATTAGATCATAATTGAAATGATCTTACATGTTGGGCATTAAAATTTATAGAAATACAGTATTTTAAGAGGGGAGGTGGCCTACGAGGAAGAAACTATTGCCGTCGCGCTGTGCCCGAATAGTGATAAGAGAGTGCGATAGGGACCGCTGCAGCTCAGACCGACGAGATCGACGTTTCGTATTCCCCTTTTTTCTTCTCGAAAACTGAGCCGATTCAATTATTTTTTTCATTAAAATTTTAAGAAAGAGTATGTCTAGGTCCCTATCATTTTCTTTTATGTTAAAAACTTTTAGAATTTGTCTGGTAGTCCGCATTTTTTGTAATTTTTAGAGGGTCATATTTTCTTTACTAATTAGTTCCTGAAAAAAAGGAAATGTCAGGGACGTGTCTAAAGCAAACTTAGATTTTATAAAAAAAAAAGATTGTTCTAGAGGCATTATTCAGGAAGAAAAACGGGGAATACTTTTATATGGGGAATCGTAGGCCACCTCCCTTCTTGACAGTAAAATTACGTCTGTAAATAATCACGCAAATCAGTGAAATCGGCAAAATTTCGTGTACGGCGTCTTAACATCGATGTTTTACTTAGGTCCGATTATGAACAGTTTGGTGAAATTGGCCCTAAGTCGGACAACATTTTAGATAGTTGCTTAGAGACAAAAAAAAAAAACAAACGTATATTGCCATAAAAATCCTTACAATAGCTTAGCTTCTTCATTGGTGACACCGCCTTTTTATTTATAAAGCTACCCTAGCTCGTCGTGTTAGCCGTAGCCGTGTCGTAACCGTACCGTTCCCGTGCCTTGCCGTTCCGGCGATCCGGCAGCCGAAATCCTCCTCATTAAGCACTAATGCTGCACTATAGTTGAGGCCCTTAACGCCGCGATAAATAAACTAATTATACGCTCAATGGCCACCAATTTGTACTGGGATTTGATTGGTTATTATATACCTACCTATTTACGTGTGTGGTTTGTTGTGTAAGGCGTACGTACGTTGTTCTGACTTTGTGGTATTAGTAAGTGTAAATATAGTAGATATGTTAAGTTTGGTGTAAGTTTCTAGCCCTATACATATTAGGTACATAATAATATATCTTGCTTATTATGTAATTGTGGTTTTGAGCTAAGCAAAACTCTATGCTTCCAGTTTATGTTGTACATGTTGTCCGACAGTTGATCATTATTATGTTACCTTTATCTCAATAATTGGTATTTGCGGACAAATGAAATTTGATAACACATTATGTAAAAAACTTATTATTCAATTCATCATTATGTAAAGCCAGAGACATTAATTGGTTTATCAAACTGACGAGTAACTTAAATTGTCCGTATATACAAATCATACCAGACTGTTCTTCTTTGACAGTTTTGTGAAATGACTATGACATGGCAAATTGACACGGTATATCTGTCGCAGTAAGATGGTAGTAGCCGTGATATAACTAAATCCCTAGGGATATAGCTATCTACCGTAATATAGTAATATGAAAACTGTTGGAGTGCCCTAATTTTGCTACTGCTACCAATTTCGACGTAGCGCTCGCTCGGCTCGCGCGTAGTTGGTTACAGTTTCAACCTAACCTATTTGATCGGAGTGTCCTAGTAGTTATGAACCGCTTTCATATAACTATATCCCGTAGATAGCTATATCCCTAGGGATAAAAATATATCACGGCTACAACCATCTTATTGCGACATATCCATTTAATAAACAAGTAATTTGTTTTGTTTTGTTTTGGTATATATAATTATGTATTTGTTATCAGTATAAATAGTAAAATATATTTAGATATAAATATTATTGAAACGAATAATGAAATAAAAGAAACCATATTAATTTTCTAGACTGTACTATTCCTGCAAACTTGGAAGTGACTAAAACAACAATCTTAAGATAAAACTGTCACCGAAATTGTCTCAAGGACACTAAAATTAAGGTCAAGAGACAAGACACTAGGTTTATTGATAAATGCTTGAAGTTCTGACACTCAGTCAATAACTTATTGAACCTAAACATTCCTGGAATTACCGAAGTCTGTGAATTTAAAGACTTAGTTAGGGATTATTGGTAAAGTCGCGTTCTTGAAATACCTATCTGATCTTGATCTATCTATCTATATAAATCAACGAAATCTCCAAGAGGCTGGTTGACACTTCCCGTGACCCAAGGGCTGGCTTTTACCTTGGCCAGCGGCTTAGCATTGCCATACAACGTGGCAATGCCGCCTGTATCTTGAGTACTTTACCAGTCGACAACGATGCGGAGGAATTTTTCGATGCCATATTTTAGTTTTTTAATAGTTTTAGTTATGTTAGGATATAATTTTGTTATTTTTAGGTTATGTTTATATTACATTTAAATAAAAAATATTATTCTATATAAATAATAAGAGAAGTCCTGACTGACTGACTGACTCATCAAAACCCAGCCCAAACCCTTGAACCTAGAAATCTGAAATTTTGCAGAGGTTCCCTTTATAATGTAGACAATGAATAAGGAAGGAGTTCCCGGTAGTACGTTCCCGGGGATAGTTTCCGATATCCACGCGGGCGAAGCCGTGGGCAAAAGCTAGTCTTATATAATTATAAATTAATGATTTTTTAATGACAACTTCTATAGACGCGGTGAGCGATTTTAGAAATCTTATGACTTCGCGTCACCGACTTGCTAATATTAATAGGCGAAGGGCCAACGGATTAACGTGCTTTCCCATCGGACTATGAGAGTGAGGGAAGAGAGAGTGCACCTGTGTGGGCGCACACACTTGTGCTCTATAATATCTCCCGCGCCGAAGGCTGGTATCCGCTAAGATTGGTCGCCATGTGCGAAATTAGGTCTGGAGGACTATTATTATTAATGTTAACAGTATATTTGTTGCTGTAAGGGTGACCAGTGACACTTATTTAATATTTACAAGTTTTCACCGCTGACGGCGGTTCCCATGACTGCCTATTTTTTAGATAAGCAAGCAATAAGATCAGATATAAAAACTTTTTTTTACAAAGAAATACAACCGGCTTCGAAAAACAACACTACAAAATGAAAAATAACTTTAATTTCGGTAGTCGGTGTCTGGTTAAATGTATTTTCGTATTTTACCACCGACATCCGGTTTTGGAAGTCGGTTGTATTTTTTTTTTATAAAAAAGTTTTTATTTTTGTTTTTTAAGTTGTGGTGCCTACCCCACATAAATTCTAATACCACCACCCGCAAAAGAAATTAGAACATCATCCACATTAAAAGTGGGGAAAAATACGTATTATTGAAGCTAACTCAAAAGCTATTCCAGCAATGTTAATCAATTTTATATGGGACCAACTATGAGGATACCTTCTCGAATAAAACAAAAATTTTTCAAATCGGACTACTCTGTAAAAAGCTAAGCGTGGCCATACATAAAAAAATATACGTGTCAACTTGAGAACCTCCTCCTTTTTTCGTCGGTTAAAAATATCACCATAGACTAAGTAAGCAGGAAGTCGTTATATCGGATTATGTCCATAAATAAACAAATTATTTTTTTTTTTTTTTATAAAAAAAATAAAATATAATATTATGTTTATTTATCTCCACGAATACAACAAACACAATAATCTGCTGAATAAACCAAACAATCCTGACTCACACAAATCCCAACAGTACGTAACACAATCCATACCATTCCTTTCCTTCCAACAATTTACCCAAACTGCACAAATCTATTATCATAACTACACTCGGAGCTTGTTCATAAAAACTCTCGTTGCCTCTTGCCTCACACCTTTTCTGCGTAATGCCTCGTCCCCAATCAATCATAACAACATATTGTTTGCTTGCAAGGGATAACGTTTCCGTTCTAACGTGGATTTATGAGGGGTAGCAATATTATTGATAGGTTTCATGCAACATTAGCGGCTTGATTGGTAGCCGCTTCTGTTTTATTTTTGGAGGCATGGAAATTGATCGGGGTTGCATAAAATGAGGAGGTTCGAGGTGTTTTCAAGTGGGAATTCGAGGTACTCTTTGATGTTTACGTTGGTGTAGTAGTCTGCATTATTCTACATCTTTAGCATAATCAGCCTATAACGTTCCCACTGCTGGGACATAGGTCTCCTCTCGGTGAGAGGGAGTGGGCCGTAATTCACCACGTGGGCCCAGTGCGGGTTGGTGGATGTCACATGTCTTCGAATGTTTGTTTCTAGGACATGCCGGTTTCCTCACGATGTTTACCTTCACCGTTTTGAGAGCAGTGGTGATGAAATAATTTACACAAAGTAAAGCGCCAGTCTGGGTTCAAACCTATACACCTACAACTCGAAAGTAGTGGCCGTTACCACTGGGCCACCACTGCTCCCATATGACATCTTTAATCTTCTGAAATGACATGATCATGTGTTTTTGTACCCATAGAAAAAGTCTGGAATTAGTTTGGCTGCATGCACTTGAACCGTTGCTGAAAGATAGCTTTTAAATCTTTTATTATACTTTATCTATAATATTTCTGAAAGCTACTAAATTAAAACTTTCAGGTGACGGTCAAAGCACTCAGTTTTTACGACCATCAAAAATTTTATGTGCCATAAAATATTTTATCAACCAAACCTATTGGAAGTCTACAAAAAATCCTTCATTTTATAATCTATCTGTATTTTGTATGGATCGACCTCTTCATGTAATACAACAATTCAGAATTGCTCTTTACTTACAGTTTTACATAAATTCGTTTCTAAAGCTGTAGGTAGCTTAAAACCGTTGAAGCGAAAATTTCAATGTACAGTTGATTCCATTAATTAGGCATGCTGTGCTCTCCCATCGAGCCAAGTTGAATAGCCAATTACATTGATAATTGGAGGTCGCGCAGGTGTCTTCACGACAAAAACGGCGGGTGGTGTGGTGCGAGTGAGAAGATGGACGAGGGAGTCATCAGACGACACCTGACACATTAACGCTACAGTCGGTGGACGGAGATAAGTCTCCATAAAATACGGCGAAACTAAGTAATTTTGTGTCCATCTTTCACAGTAACTATAGATAGCATCTTTTTGATTGAAAAAACACTCAGTAATCTACAATTCTTATAGAACAAAGAAAAAAAAAAAGCTAAATCCAGGTCTATTTTTTCTAGTTTTTACCATATTACTCCTACAATCGTCATTAAAAGTATTCATAAATTTATACAGTTCTCTACAAAATAATAAGAATGATTTCATGTCATTGTTTTTTTAGTCCAGTAAATAGATTTTTTGTATATATTTACAGGCATGAGGAACAGGGTGTAAAGTTCACTCATCCTCCATAGAAAAGGGAGGATCCTCCGACCCGAGGGGTGTTGTGTCTGGTGGGCAATTGCCCGACGGTCTAGTAGATCTCGCTACACCTCCGTCAGGGGGTGCGGCAAGCGGTCTCAGGGCGTAGGTTTATGTCCGGACGTTGTATACATGCTAGTTGCCCAGCAAACTCTGATTGCGCGATGCAGGAATTTGCGTGACGTCAGTGTGATGCATAGTTCACATGTGGCGATGTAGATGCCGCCACAAATAGTTAACTGCTTCATATTTTGCAATAAATTACCAGCGTTGTGTCATCGGGCTTCTCTTTCTTTTCTATGCAGTCAAACAGTGACCGCGCTTTTTACGGAGGACAAGCCTTAACTAATTGACTAAGGAAATTGGTTAATTATCTTTGTCAACTTGCCATACTTACATACAGCCTTTATGGGCCACTCAAAGTTCTGAGTTATAAGCATGAAGGAATTAAAATGAGGTTCCAATTTGTTTACTAGAAAACTTCAAACATGTAAGGTGTTCAACCGATACGAACCTTAAAGCTATCACTAAACGAATAGAAGAAAATAAATACGCATGCCTTAGATCACATGTAAAGCCAAATTAATCCAAAATAAAGATAAAACAAACGAAAATCGCTTGAAATACTTCGAAATAAATATTAAACAAAAGAAACTCGCTTGAACCTCACAACTTAACACACCAATTTCAGTGTGACGAATTCCCGGAGTTTGATTCGATTTAGTTTATGTGAAAGTTATATAGCTTGTTTACTGCGAGGGGGCGCCACCGGAGTGCAGTTACTACGTGCTAAAACACTACACTTGAGACTATCTGGGTTAGTGCAGGCACCGGCGTGACAGCTACGAGCTAGTTCATATTACGAGTTCTTAAAACTTGGGAAGTAGTTGAATTTTTGGCTGTCTAGAATATTATCTACTATCTTGTACACGTGGCATCGCTCGCGTTAATTTAAAATTTGTCAATTAATTCGGGTTGTACTCTGCTAGTAATAATATAATTCAATTATGATTCGAAAGACACGTAGCGCCATCTATTATCACAAAAACGTTATTGTTGTTTTCCTCGGGAACAGTACTTTTTTTTGGGATGAAAGGTACCCTATGTCCGTTTTTGACAACGTAATATATATGCAAAATTTCAGGATGATCGGTTCAGTGGTTTATGCGTGAAAAGGTAACATACAAACAAACAAACTTACTTTCGTATTTATAATATTACTTATTATGCATAATCTGTCGATCAAGTATATTATGTACTGGAAGCAGACTTAATTGGGAAATTATCTGATTCATGTTTTCGAGGCTAGACAATATCATAAAAATAAGTTTGAAATTTTATTATAATTGACTATAAAAGGTAAATAACATTAAAAGAAAACAACTCAGACGAGCGGCTCCAAAAAAAAAAATCTAAACCTAATACTCAGATATTTTTATACCTAAATAGGTAAACCTTTTGTTAAACCCTCTATCTACCTTCGGGAAAATAGGCTTTATAAGCACTTTGGTTACAATTCTTCAAGCATATATTGTACATACCTACCTGTAACGGAGTTATTAAATAATTTAAACTCTCAAACACAATATACACACAGTGAATGGCAACGTTAATCGGAACAGACTGTTTAGCTGGCAGGTCGGTACGCGCCGGCCGTGTCATCGACAGGCATGTTCGACGCTGGAGCGTCATAGACAGGGACAATACACACGGAGGCTGTAGACCTTGGTTAAGAAGGGAAAACTTAGTGTGGATTTTTGTAATACTTACGTAAAATGTTATAGTAGATCTAAGACCTAGTTTCACCATACCATGTTAGTTAGTTTAATCTTATATTAAAATGTTAACGAGACATTAAGAGTAGCGAGTGTTTCACCATGCGCTAATCTATTATAATATGTCTTAATAAAATTCTGAACCACTAAGGCGAAAGCGCCAGGGTAGCTCGCGAAATTCAAAATTTCTTACGTTTTTTGCAATTTGCAAGTCAGTATTAGGTTGTATGTTGATCTAAATATGATTCGCGGCCTTATCAAATATTTATTTATAGAATTAAAATCATAAAAATCATCAATACAACTCTCTATAATATTGAATGACTATTTCATGAAATCATGTGATTTCAGACCAATTTATTTATTTATAAGGCACTTCAACGACTTACTCACTAAAACATACAAAAACAAGAAAACATAGTTTTAGGTATTGTAAATTCGTCACATCAGCATTTAGAAATGTCAGTGCTGTAATGCATCAAAATTGGGACAGTTTAGTGACAATTAATAAATATTTTAAGCGGCATAGCATGTTATTATGACCTGAGCTGTTACGACTATCAGTGGATGTGTGCGCGGCAAAACTGTCATCAAAGTTTATTATTACTCATATTCTTAATATGACGCAATGAATTTACTTTTAATAAAAAAGTAAAAACCGACTTCAAAAACTTAAAACGAATAAAATTACTTTCTTAAAAACTTAACAGCTTCTGAAGTCGATGGCAAGCTAAGGTGCATTGAAGAAACTGAAGACACTGACTTCAGAAGCTGTGGCTTGATTTAAAGCCGATTGTGGTGTAGTGCCCATCATATCACTACAATAACAATAACAATATTCATACACCTAAAACCACGACCCAACAGGCCGAACAAAAACTAAGTCATAATTAACATTATCCTGTATCATAAACCGCATTACCGTCCCATCTCCTGCCTGAAGTAAGCGTCGCTGGAGTGAGGCTCGAAAGTGGCTCGAGCCACTAATCTGATAAGCGGTGACGAAAATCGCTTTATAATAACTACAAAAAGGTGGCTCATTAGAGGTTTTAAGTTAACACGGCTCGTGTTAAGTTTCGTATTTATAGAGGGTGAGATTTCTGAGTTATGTTAGTTGTAAACTGTTTTTGATTTTTGATGATTTCTGAGTTATGTTAGTTGTTAACTGAGGAGTTCGTGGCTAAGTAATAACAGCCGCACGGGTCGATCCATCAGGTTAAGCTACGCTTGCTGGGTTTGGTCAATGGATGGGTGACCATCTTTACATACCGAGACTCCTCCATGCCTCGGAAAGCACGTTAAGCCGTTGATCCCGGCTGTCATTCGTGGGTCTTTGACAGTCGTTAGGGGTCGTCAGAAGCCCGAAAGTCTGACAACCAGTCTTACCAAGGGGTATCGTATTACCCAGTTACTGGGTTGTGGAGGTCAGATAGGCAGTCGCTCCATGTAAAATAATGGTATTCAGCTGCATCCGGTTAGACTGGAAGCCGACCCCAACATAGTTGGGAAAAGGCTAGGCAGATTGATTTGTTAGTTGTAAACTATGTTGATATTATGCAGGCTGGAGTTAGTACATTTTTGTTGGTTTATAGAAATTATGCATTTATCTTTAGCAGGTTATCATCTCTCATGAAGTCACAGATTCATGTGTTTAATTTTCAATGGAATGCGTAGTATTATCCTGCAATATATCGTGTGAAACCTAATCTAGACTTATTCAACAGTGCTGAATCTTCACCCACTTCCGAGAATAACAACCTATAAAAACCTACCTTTTAATCTGATCTAATCTCCTGTATGTTTCCCATATGCATCATAGAGTAGGTACATACGGGTGAAGACTAACTGGACCTTGAGGGTGGACAAGTTGGAGGCGCGCCATAACACCAATTTCAAGTCGTTCGTGGTGCGCGTTCAAGGAAGAGTTTTGGCCGAAAGGTGTGCTCTATCGGCTAGCCGCCCAACGAGAGCCTCCTTAGGTATTGGTCGAGGCTCTTGGCAATTAAGCCATTGGCTGATACGACTATCGCCACAATGATTGCTGAGTCCACATCCCACATGTCGACAACCTCGCGAGCCAAGTCAAGATACTATGTCAATAATGTCAATAATCATTGCGCGCCGCTCTATTCGATTCACCACCACTATATCAGACTTATTGGCAATATTATTTTTATTATTACTGATCAAAATTTACACCGTAATCCAAAACATAATTTTTCTACAACCCCAACACCCTGACATAAATACTATCGACGCAATTTACTAACATGACGGCCATCAAATGTCGGAAACAGGCGTACGGTGGTTAAGTTTAATAGTCATAATTGGTGGTGTCCGCTTTCCGCCGGTTTCGACCGGTTTGATCTGGTCGAGCTAAATTGAGCCAATGCAATTAATTTCATGTGAAATGGTACGTTTTACTGTAGGGTTGGTATGTACCTGTGGTTACAGTCAAAAATCTGGTTGGAAGGTATGGCTAAGAGATTATTGATTCGATTTAAATGTGCTGCGGTTTGTATCTAATTATAATAATAATAATTATATTTTTAAGAAATATTTAAAAATGTATTTGATAAGAAGAAAAATGATTAAACGAAATAATAATTCCTTTATTTTCCGGCAACTAAGGCCCATAAATAAAATACACAAACTATTGTTACAAATAAATAAAGTAATAATACCTACATATTAAAAATATTAACAAACTTAAAAACTACTGCACACGAAGTGGCGGCGTCGGTCGGTCGTGTTACGCTGCGAGGTGTCGCGAAGCTCGCCGCGGAGACGCCGCGCTGGATTAAGGGCCTGATTCAGAAAGCGGTACTTCTGGACACGGCGCGCATTGTTAGGAGGTTCCTCTCTCTGAGCCCTGACCGCCGGTAGCTTGGACCCTGTTCCCGATACCGGTGGGCTACTATGTTTTTAAATGTTTTTTTTTTTTATTTAATGTTTTTATAAAATATATTTAAAAATGTAAAATATATGTACATAAATAAAATAATAATTGCCAAGAGCCTCAACCAACACCTAAGGAGGCTCTCGTTGGGCAGCTGGATATGAAGGGCTTGATTCAGAAAGCGGTACTTCTGGACACGCATTGTTAAGAGGTTCCTCTCCCTGGAACCCTGACCGCCGGTCGCTTGGACTATTCCCGGATCGATAATTTAATTGTGCGTTTAAGAATATCTGCAACGGCAGGAATAGCTGATGCCTTGCCGTCCTTCTAATGGTTAGGACCAACCAACTCTGGCTCTGGCTCTCTTTCTCTCTCTCTGATTCTGGTGGTTTGGTGGTTGGTTGAGGTGGTTTGGGCTTCTGATGGGTAACTATCACGAATTTTTCATTTTACTTTCACTTTTATCTTTTGTTCATGAAAAATGTGTAATGGGGAAGGCAACTGTCAAAATGGCGCTGTCGCAGCTAGGTGTGAGGTGGTTTTATTTTATTTTTTTGACGCGTTGTTGTGTTCTGAAATACTTCGAAATTGGAGTCTACCATTTCCCGAGAGACCCAAAATTAAAAGACGGTGGATTAAAGCTATTCGTAAATATTTAAATAAATTAAACAGAGTTCGAAACATTTTGAAGAAAGTGATTACAAGGAAATATTTAAGGTTTCAAATTTCGACACTCCATGACAAATACTTGATTAAAAATATTGAAATAACCGAAAATAACGAAATAGTCAAGTAAAACACAACTCATGAAGGAAAGAAATATCAAATTTATTATAATAAATAATAATAATAATAACAGGCAGGGGCCATAGTCCTTTCATAGTTCTAGGTAACCAGTCCACTTTAGCCACCCAAATTCATAGTCCAATATCTTTGTTTCCATATCCTGCAATAGTCTTACACCAACCGGGGATTGTCCTTGGGTGCACTTGCATAGTGCGTGTAGGGATAATCGTCGGTTGGTGCCTCATTTCATTGAAAGCGCCTGACGGGCCTCTGCGAGTTGGCTACGGCCCCTCGTACGCTTTCTAAAGGTCCGGGACCCCAGAGTCCCGAGATATGTAAACATATGAAAAATAATAATAATAAACCATTTATTTTCAGGTAACAAAGACCCATAGATACATACCCTTAGCCTTACCTTGCCTTTTACTAAGCTTGGCTTATTATAGGCCTCAGGGACCTAGCTATGATCACGCCATCTACAATTACCTTTGCCTGACCTTCCCCATTTTCTAACATCTTCAAACTGTACTGTAACCTTTATAACTGAACACTGAAGAGCACTGTCCTTCAACATATAGGATTTTCCTAGTTTGAAGGGCAGGGGCCTTACTTATTTGTAACTAGCTGCGCCCCGCAGTTTCACCCGCGTAGACCGGGATAAATAGTAGCCTATGTGTTAATCCAGGGTATAAGCTATCTACATGATTTTCATCCAAATCGGTCCAGCCGTTTGAGCGTAAAGAAGTAACAAACATACAAACACACGCACACTCACAAACTTTCGCCTTTATAATATTAGTGCGAAGTGTGATAGCCATACCCATCCCTTATTGAAACAACACTGATGTTACCTAGGCTAAGTTTTTTGTTAAATAACTTATTACTTACTTACTTTATAACTTTGTAAAATTCGCACTCCCGCGTCACAGCCGAGCTCGAACATACAAGCGAAGCTTTGTGGCTCACCAAATATGTCACATTGTATTGTTACATTTTGATGAATAAACTTTTTATTATATCTTTTTTTATATATTAATAATATTTTTAAATATTAGATTAAAAAAAACATTTCAAATTATAAAAAATAGTAGCCTACCGGTATCGGGAACAGGGTCCAAGTTACCGGTCAGGGCGGTATTATTATTATTTATTATCATAATTATGACAAATTACTCAAGCAAACGCTTGTATGTAATGTAGCATAAAATATTTTCAAAGTTACCCTTTACACGCACAAGATGCTCTGCGCATCGCTCTAAAAATGGTTATCCTCATGTATTTGAGGAGTCCCATTTTTGGCCGAAACGTTCTGAATCACTGGTCACTTTCACTTCACTGAATTGAGTAATATCCTTTGAAGAACTATTAGTACAAGTATAAGACAGTGAACTCGTCCAAGGGATGGACAAACGTAACGTTTCATCCTCTATTCGGATAATAAAAGGCTGAACCACTGACTCATTAGTTCAAGATGTTCCCAACTATTGGGCCGAAACTTGAAAGTTAACAAGAATGTCGACCAAAGCCGGGGGGCGTGGCTAGAGTAGGACGTACTTAGACAAAGTTCGGTTTTGTCATTAAACCGAAGGTTTCAGGAAATCCCTTAACATGTAACTTGGAAGTTCTGAACTTGAAGACAATGTGGCATTTTTAATGCCTGAAGTGATGTCATGGATCATTACAGTTATTTTGTATGAATACTGTTTACTGTTAAATAAAATGTGTTCAGTGTTTTATTTTATTTTTTATGTTATTTATTTGGCTATCCAACAATTGAAAACACTTATACAAAGATTTGAGATACATCCAATATACTTATAGACTAGTGTAGCTGTACCAATTTCGTAAAGGTCAGCACAACATGCATTACTTAATTGTTGATAGATATTGGGCGCCTAGGTGAGTTCTTATACTCACCGAGCATTAATTATGTTATAGATCAAATTCTAAATTAAAATAAAGCCAAAATTAAGTTTACTTAGAATCAAAACAAAATTAAAGTAAAGATACAATTAAAATCAAACTACAATTAAAATCAAAATTAAAAATCAAAATAAAATCATAATCAAAATAAAAACAAAAACAAAATCATCATAAAACTTAAAAAAAAGTAAGTAAATAAGTTTTGCTAGATGGTTGTAAATGGAACTCTAACTAGCATGTTTATTAGTTAGATTCGTATTTAAATGAACTGCTTCTTATACACCGCGTTGGACAACACGTGACAATTTTACCAGAGCCTCCTTACACATGACGGCGTGGATGATTTTGTTGATTTACTGAAACACTTTTTAAAAGTTGTAATCGATTATTTTTACTCTGTGGTTTAGAATTTATTTCTTCACTGGTATTTTTAATTTAGAGATGGTAACACCGAATAGGGTTTTATATAAGGTCTTTGGTTGTAAGTGTCACGGCGGCGGTGGCGATCACACTTTTAATGCGATCGTCACGCGTTGCACACACACAAATCTTTAAAAATTATTGTGATTTGACTTAATCAGTGATTATAATAATTATTTTTTATGGTTAAGTATTGTTGCGATATTTGTGAGTAAATTAAGTGCGTTATTTTGCGAGTATTATTTTTCATACTTACACGTACATGCCCATGATGGAGGACCAACAGATGACGGATCAGCAGCGACACGTGGTGCTTCAGCCGCACGAACATCCATCATACATATAAGACATCTATAAGTACATCATTATTTTGAAATAACGCCACAAAACCACGAACCAACCATTAACTTATCGACGACCCACTTCGAGCCACTCCGCTTAACACGCGCGCAGTTTAAACCAGTTTAAACCGATATTTTCTGGCGATGGTGATTAAATGTCAGCGTTCCATTTTGTCGGAGCAATTTTCATTAAGCCATCATTAGGCAGGAAAGTTTTGAAGTGCAGCTCTTATCCCATTGGTGGACCGCTGTCCTTGTTGATTAATTTAGGAGACCCTTCCTATTGCGAGGAAGAATTATGAAATGGGGGATAAACGATTTAATATTTTTTGGGGCGTTTACAATGCGTGCCGGTCTAATCGTGTAAACTAAGTAATTAGCGCATTTGTAACAAATGTAATACAATTTAGTTTGCACTGATCACAAATAATTGCAATGACATTAATTCTTGATACGACCGCATTTGACACTTAAAGATTGCCAGATAAGGTTCAATTTGACTGCTAAACTCTGCAATATCACAGCTTATGTACAGCAGGATATAATTCATAAGAGGAGACGTTAACTGTTTTGTCACTTATTTGTAACTTGTCCGTAAGGTTAAACCAAAAAACCAGCGACAGACAGCATCTGTCTGGCTTTAATGCTGAAATGGACCTTTTTGGCGCGTTTTTAAAAGAACCCTTTTTACTTTTTGTTTCATGAACTGTTGTCAAATGAATGTACTTAATTCTATCTTTCTTTCTTTAGACTTCCGATATCAATTTTTGAGGATAGATTATCACTACTCATCTCAAGTCAGATACAGTTCTCACAATTTAAGGTAAGTATAGCTGCCACCAGCGCCACCATTGAGGAAAAAATAAGAAGTCAAAAACGTCAAAAACGACCGTGACTTCGAACCTAGGAGGTTTAATGTTGATTTTTTTGATACAAAAAATTTACCTCTTCTGACTAAAAATGTGAGTGTAGGAAATTTCAAAATACGAGTATTCCATATCTCCTGGGTTATTAATATTTCAATGGTGGCGGTGCCACTTAACGGGGCACCGAGCTTTTTATACACGCAAACACGTTTTTATAACCGTTGTTTCAAGTAGTAAACAATTAAATTTAATGTAGGGAAATATATTGGTATTATTGGGGATATAAACTAGACAGTATACACGATGGAAATACGATTTGATAAAGTTGGCTTGATAGAATAAATTCACAGTTAGGTACCTCTTTTCGAGTAATTTTTTCCTCTATTTCCCTACTTTTTTTATATAAATGTCGGATCCGGTCAATAGTACGGACGCGTAACGAATCGCAAGCACGCCACAGGCGACATCACGTGAGGTACCCACGCGTACAGCGCGCTTCTACAGAGTCGTGATGTTTTAACCTCATGGTGAGGAGGACAGTCTAGTGTCGGATCGCATCGGGGTTACTACGCCACGGAACTGTATTCGATTCGTTGTGCTTAGTGATTGTGTTAGATTGTGATTTTAAACACCGTGTATCGCACCCAGTGTGTTTTAATTGCACGAAACCCATCTTCTGCCCAAGTGTCTGTCTAAATCTAACTGAGTAAATCCTGACGTTCCGACATAAGTAAGTAATTTGATATTATGATTAATTTACTAAACTAAAGTTCATAGATGACTGGAGCGTTTATACACGATAGTTTTTTATTTAAGGGCATTGTAATGAAAACAACGAAAAACATTGAAAAAGTGCAAAAGTGTGGATATTTTTTTTACTCTTTACACGTACAGAAAAATACAGAGACGAAGGCAAAAGCTCGGTGCGCCCTTAAGAAGCTGACGGATGATGGTCAAACGAACCGTAGTCTGTAGCAGGAGCCACGTGACGGGGCGTCGCGTCGCTGCCAAGCGCGACCATGAGTCAATGTTGCGCTGTCTGTTTGAGAACGCTTAATTTATAGTTTGTTTTGATACAACCCAAATAGAAACGATTTAAGAGGACCAGTAATTAAGGATGGGATTTGGATTCTAGTACAAGAAAGTAACAATTTGTAGATTCCATTGAAAAAGTAAGTGGATGTAAAGGTAAAAACAAATATACACAATATAAGTTACATAAACCTAAGGTTTTTTTTTTACCTTTACAAATATCCATGTAACCGGTTATTACATAGTCAGCTAGATAATTACTGAAATTGCCTTTATTATTAAAAAAAAAAATGTGATAGACGAAGACTCGAAACAATAAATTACGATTCGTCGTAAACTTTTTTTGTAAACAAATTAAGTGAAAACTTTGAAACAACTAGTTTTTGATTTTATATAATAACTTTCAATGCTTTTTTATTAAGTTTGAAACTTATAGCTCATTCATAATTACTTAGAATCTAATTCTGTGAAGCCAGGCAAATTAAAACTATTCGTGTGAAAACGTAAGTTTTGTTTTGTTTATAAGAAATTATTTTTTATATGGATGAGCCGATTTATGAAGAATTTTAACAAATGTTTAGAACTACGTCTGGAAGACTAGTTGCGCTATCTAAAAAAAGAATCTTGTTTTTAAATTAGTCAAGCAGAACATAACGCTTGAATGGTAAAAATCTTTATTAATAAATATTATAGAAGGAGGCTGTAGGATTGAAAAGTATAGACGTAATTTGTTACGCTGCCTGAAACGGAATGAAATGAAATGCGAAAGCGAGTTTGTTGTTTGTTACGCTTTCAAGCTAAAACGGCTGAACGGATTTAGATGAAATTTGGGACACGGGTAAACCATTACCTGGAGAAGGACATAGGCTACTTTTCATCCTGGATCACAGACGAAGTCGCGGGCTAAGCTAGTAAGTGATAATTACGAAAGCTCTTACGAAGGCTTTTTCATAAACTTATGTTAAACGTGTATGTCAAAGACCAATAATTTACAATAGGGGTTTGATAGCGAAGATGAAAAATAGCATTCTTAGCTTGAAGCGCTGCCTATTTTTGTAGCTTTAATCCTAAATACAGATTTGGAACTTGGAGCAATTTTTGAAGAAAAACTTTTTTAGGCGCGTTGAGTGATTTTTGGTAGGGAGAAATCTTGCGGGTTCGCGTCACCGCTTCACTGCGACACCACGACATGCTATGCATAGTTATACGTTTAAGTGTTCACTTCTGTCAGCAGTCCCCATAATGGCTGCCTATTAAAAAAAAAAAGTTGTATAGATGTATTTTTATTGAAAAATAGGTACCTATTTGTACGCCATCTTTCCCAAATCCGACTCGCACTTTAACACAGAAACAATAACAATTGAAATTTAATAACAAATCCGACACGACAAAGTTAATGGCGGTGTTGCCGCAAGCAGCCGCCGATAATGACCGGCCCGGGTTCGAACCCCGACTAATACGACCATTGATTGTTTAACGGCGCGATACTATCTCTATCTTCTGTTCTTAGCTTTTTAATTGCTCCATTTGTGACTGTGGCTAGTCCATTTGTAGGTGGGATTAGGTTTGGGATACTATATGTGGGGATGCGTATTTGTTGTGACGGTTGTATTTTTAGATTGGAACAAGTTTCAGAGATCACCAACCTTTCAAACTGAGGAAGCCTGTGTGCGCCTTTTTTTTATCGTGTAAAATCCTCATGGATGTCCTCCATCCTGGCGTAGGAGGAGGGGTCTGACAGACTTTTACCGACTAAAACCACACGGTGTTCTGCTGCTACCTGTAGCCGGGGTGCTGGAGTGATTGCGCATTTCGTCACGCTCCCCCGGCTAGGTGTCGCCCGCATAAAGCCTGTGTGCGCCTAGTAATGCGCGGAGCAAACGTAAATGTAAACTACAACGATTTTCAAATTTAAAATACTCGTTTCGCTCCTAATATACTTGTTTTAAGACTTTATTTATATGCATGGGTGATAATAATAAATTGTGCTCGTCACAAAAATTTTAACAAAAATACTATAAGATAGAGGAAAAGTTCATTGGGCATTAAAAAATTCGTCCGCATCGCTGTCAATGGGAAAAGCAGTTGGTCGACTCTTCACGGGACCAGAGGGCTGGCCCATTTTAGCCCGAAGAATTAGCATTGCCATCCAACGTGGCAATGCTGCCAGCCTTTTGGGTACTTTTCCTGTTGACAGCGATGCGGACGAATTTTTTGATGTCCTAAAATCCTTTCTCCTCCTTTTTTATGTACCATGTACATTATTTTAAATATGTTAGTTTATACAGGGTTAGTTTTCAATGACCAGCCAAATTTTCACAGGCCGTTCTACCCGTGAATATGAACAACTTTTACTATGGGACCAACTTTAAAATCACGAAAAAAAAACAGCTGTTTCATACAAAAGTTCAATACCTACTCGACTAAAATGTATGAACCAGCAGATTTTTTTTTCGTGATTTCAAAGTTGGTCCTATAGTGAAAGTTGTTCATAATCATGGGTAGAACATTTGGCTGGTCATTGAAAACTAACCCTGATTTTATGAAAATAATTAAAAATACAAACCCCTCAACATAAATAATCCACCTGACCTTCCACCACACACCACGTTACTTCAACAAATCATTCAAAAGTTTCAAATGCATCAAATCTTTCAAAGTTATTTATAGTTCACATTCCAGCCACTTAGCGTCCAACTTTGATAAAGGTCATACAAGACGATCTATTATTAAGGAGCGGCGGCCACAGCTGATCGATTTCTCTTTGAATTAGTGATAAAAGTTCCGACTGATGAGGAGACGTGGGGTCATCGGTAATGGTTTAATTACACCATGTCACATGGCTGACCTTACGTGAATGTCTGTATTTTAGATTTTTGGGGCGTTAGTGTGTTTGGGTTAAGGTTCAGCAAGAAAGGAAATACAGAGGGGCTCGTAGCTAAATAATAACAGCCGCACGTATCGATCGATCAGGTTAAGCTACGCTTGCCGCGGCTCGTCCGTGGATGGGTGACCATCTTTACATACCAAGACCACATCTCGGAAAGGATGTTAAGCCGTTGGTCCCGGCTGTCATTCGTGGATCTTTGACAGTCGTTACGGGTCGTCAGAAGCCTGAAAGTTTGATAACCAGTCTTATCAAGGGGTATCGTACTACCCAGTAACTGGGTTGTGGAGGTCCGATAGGCAGTGGCTCCATGTAATCATTTGATAATTTATATATTGTTTCATAAATTAAGAAAAAAGAGCGAACCACATATTTAGTTCCGATACAGACGAACCTTCTTGGGTTGGATGCATACATCTTTTTTTTTTATTTCTATGGTTTGTTGGTATGCAAAATATTGTAGGTATCATTAATTACTCATATGAGTAGAGACCAAATTTTTTGACGTAGAAACTTTTTAAGCTAAGTAAATATTATTTCTATTGGATACTAGCTGACACAACAAACGTTGTCCTGTCCAAATTTTAATAATTTATACAAAATTCCCATAGAAAATACACTTTCTATTTTCCCGGCATCTTTTCCAAGTTTTCACTTCACACGAACCATCCTCGGACTTCAAAGAATATTTGAAAAAAATAAAAAATTGCCGAATTGGTCCAGCCGTTCTAGTTCGTTCTTGAGTTTTGCGCTTAACAACACATTTATCCATTCGTTTTTATTTATACGAGTATAGATTAATCTTAACAATATCGTTAGGTAGGTACCCCAAAATTAATGGGACATGATAAATACCAAGAATATTGTAGAAATTCTCGCGCAACCTAAAATTCCTTCGTAAATTGAATTATTTATCAAACGAGCAGATATTAAACGATTTTATTAGTCTATAAAGTTGGGAATTATTATTTTAATGTTAATAGCATCAATAAATCCCGTTTGTAATGGGCGTGGACGTCACAATGTTGTGAACAAGCAAACACTTCTCAACACACTATATTGTATTTGTATTGAGATTGACGACGAGTGACGAATGTTCAGAAGTTGCAGATAAAATCAAGGATCCTACATATAAATGTGAAAGTTTGTATGTTTAGATGTTTGGATGTTTGTTACTCAATCACACAAATTTGGCATGCAGATAGTTTATAATCTCGATTAACTTATATTATACTTTTTATCCCGGTAGTAGGTTCCCGTGGGATAATTTCTGACATAGACGCGGGCGAAGCCGATTTCGGAGATTATTATAAATGAGGATGTTTCAATTTCAAACGAAGACAATTTCTCATGTTGTGAGAATCATCGACTGAGCTTAAAACGTAACTTTTGACTTAAGACAACAGAAGTGCTTGTTGTATCCTTGGGATCTTTATATAGATAGGTACATACTAACCCTCTTATTCATAAAAAAATAAAACGCTTTACAAACTTATTTTAGTTAAAATTGTGTATTGTCTTCTTGTTTCAAACTCCAATCATAATTCGAACGAAATTGACAAAACAGTATTTTAAATAAAATAGGTTTGTAGAGCTTTTTAATTTTATAAGAATAAAGGGGTTAGACTAGTCCAGCCGTCGAGAGAATCTTGACACCTGTCAGTTTCATACACAAACAAATAAGTGTTTTGCGAATTTGATCCATATTACAACTAGAAATTGTCCAAATGACAAATGTCAGGAACGGATTCTCTCGACGGCCAAACTGTACCTACTATACCTATTGCTACAAGAATCTTTAGGCGCTCGAATGACGTTGGCGGGGGCGCTGTTGGTAAGCATTTGTGCAATTGTTTTGTGACGTATTATAGGTATTGAATAAACAACATGGTGGCAATAGTTTTGATTTTGGCCACGCGCCAAAAGATCTTTTGAGCGCAATACTTACTTTTCAAAACCCATACTAATAATAAGCTGAAGAATTCGTCTTTTTGTTTGTTTGTTTGAACGAGCTAATCCCTGGAACTGCCAGTCGGATTTTAATAATTCTTTTTAAATTTGATAGCCCAATTTTTGAGGAAGGCTATAGATTATTTAGCTTCACGCAAGTGCTCTTAGGAGCAGAGCAAAAATAAAAAAAAGTCAGAAAGAACGATAAGCAAAAACGAAGTAATAGCACGGGCAGGCGATGCGATGCCACGGGCAGGATGGGTTGGAGGAACAAGAAATTTCGCGGACAGAAGCTAGTGGTTATAAATAACGTGTCTTACTTTGAAAGTTCACCGTAAAATAAATGTGATGCCATCAAAACGACAGCAATCCATTACGCGGCCCGTTCGATGCATACATTATGAATTTAATAGTCATTACGTCATGTAATAATGCTTTATTCGAGCTTCGGGCTTAGCTTGCCTCATAAGACGCATCAAGTTATGTAATAAAGTAAGGCTTTCAAAGGAAGATTCTGATATTGGAAGGACGTCGGCACTGCGATAGCTAAGATTTAAAATTTTATCCGTACAAGAATAACATCGTTTAACAAAAATGTTTTCATGAAAATTCACAGCACCAGTTGGCACCACTTTGACAAAAGGTTTTCCATTTCGACAATTAATATAAAATACTAGCTTTTTCCGTGGCTTCGCCCGCGTGGATGTCAATACTTTCCTATTTGATTTGGATTTTGTTCACAATTTCATGGGTTTTAAGTTTTTTGCGGGGAACCCTAAATCTTTTTCTAAAATAAAAGATACTCCTTATAGCATCAGCTATCTGCCAGTGGAAGTTCCGTCAAAATCAGTCCTGCCATTTCGGAGATTAGTCGGAACAAACAGACAGACAGAACTACAAACACAAAAATTAAAAAAATATATTTTTTGTTATTAGTACCGCATATACTTTCATATGCATTTAGTAATTAAAAAGCTGTTATTTTGACATTACAAACAGACACTTAAATTTTATTTATTTGTATAGTTATAATGACATTCATCAGTCGTTTCATTAATTCATTCATCATTCAGTCACGACTAATGAAAACATAAGCGCTTTGACACTTTTGACAGGAGCCCGGACCTGACGTCTTAGTGCTGCCAACTAGTGAACATCATTTCAGAAAACCCTCATTGGTCCTTCACATCCAACAAGGTTGCAAAAAATAACCTGAAAGCTATTCCTTAGAAACTCCTTCGTCAAATCGTTAAAGAGAAAAACGTTGTACACAATGATGGAAACTAGCAAAAAGTGTTTCCCTCTTAAACTCCGTACTGTAGTTGCGCGAATAACTCAGGAATTAGAGGCAAGAGCACTCGTACTAGCTTACCGATGCGAGAACTAACAGTCGAATAATCGAATGATCGAATACACTACTTGAAATGAAACACGATTTTTCATTCGATTAACAGACTCAAATTGTTGTGAAACAATGCGGAGTGGGCTGTTATTAATAAAGTCGTAATGAAACCATGAAATTAAACAATAATTGAGGAATATTGAAGAACGAAAAAATAAAGCATGTCTATTGAAGCGAAAATATTAAATTTTGTTTATTAATTTATTGGTTTAACAACGAACATATTGTAATATTATTGAACTTCCAAAATATTCGAGCACTGGAAATATTCATATTCGAAATTCTTTTGCGGGGTATGTTTTTCCAGTTCGAGTTGAAAACTAGAATTAATTACTTAATTAAGAGATGCTATGCTTTATTATTGGGCGAATAAACGGCCACTCTAAACCGATACTGTTAAAATACAGGACTAACTCCGTATACAAAGACAAATGACCAAAAAATTTCGTCTCAAAAAAAATTTGCTGATCTTCAAATTAATGTAAGTAACATTCCTACAGGCCACATCTCTAGTGCTGACAGCTTGCACGTTTCGTGAGACGTTACCCACTTATAATTTATTAACAGGTCATAAGTGCTGAAATGTGTACATTCATAAGTCCAGAGGCACGTGCTGGCTCCTCGGATAAATAATTCAACGTATCTGGGTGCTCATGTCTACACCCATTCGATTCTATGCCTTTCACTTTTCCTTTTTTTTTCTGTACGAGGCAAAATAATTGAGGAAACTCTGGTAGCGTCGGAACTGCGTATTGATGAATTTTTGAGAGGTTGGAAAGTGCTTCTTTTTTGTTTTAGGTAAATTATATAGAGTAATGGGTCGAAACGATAAAAGTAAGTTTTATTTTAAGAAATCTATCTACTGCTGAAATTTAAGGAAAAAATAGTATAAGGGTGGATGAAATTGAATAACGCTTACGTGAATTAATTTAACGAGGATGGGGCTAACCCTTTAATTAAACTAACATGATTACCTATCGTTTAAATACATAATGCAGCGGTGACACACGCACACGAACCACTTTAATAAAAGTTTCAGGCTTACGTCCCAAAAACGTTGAACTAAAAAGCATTAAGAACCCTATCAAATTGAATTGGTACGGAACCTTTCCTTGCTAAGCTATTTATGAGTGGATAACAAGCGGTCGGGTTGGCAGGCTGGCCCCTCCCGGACAAAATTATAATTGGGATATAATATGCGGAATATGGGACCCAGAGGATTTTGGACACGAAGGCTATATATTTTTCCGGGTCAATCATTTTGTCCTACCAAAGACTGTATACGACATATAAATACGATACAAACTAACCTTGGTAAATGTAAGTATAGTTCATTTTGAAGAAAGTAAGATTGGCAATAATGTAATTTGGAATATGTAGAACCAGAAATAGATGAGAAGAGATGAGATGAGAGAGATGTATTTTTTTAAAATAGAGACGAGCGTTTAACCGCTGTAAATATAGTGAAAGTTAAGGCCCAACTATCTTAAAGTATTTCTAAATACTATTAATCACTGATAGGCCGTATTTGCAATCTGAAAGCATTACAAAAGGGAAGCGAATCCTCGGCCATCCCCAGAGGCAGTCTCGAGATGCATTTGGAAACAACACATTCGGAAAGTTTCAGTAGCAAACTTTTATATTTCAAGTTCGGCAGTCTCTCAGTTTCGACAGGGTTATTTTGTCGATGGCCACCTCCAAAGTTTGCCGCAAAAGCGTCAACATTTGGTGTCACTTTTCCTTCGGAAGTTACTTTAAAATATTTACGACTCGAACTTGGGCGGTACAAGAAAAATTCGCCGAGTCGTATGGCGAATTTATAGTTTATCGATGGAGTGCGGAAGTTTCGCATTAGAGTATAATCTATCTTTGCTCTCTTATTTTTGTCGTTGTGGATTTATTTGTGTTTAAAAGTGCGGTGATGTAAGATTTCGGGAAGTTCATTCGCTTGTTTTGTTTTATGGAGATCCGATATTGTGATGCCGACTTTGTTATAAACTTGTAAAATCTTGGAAATATCTGAAACTTTACTACATATTATATTTGAATACCTGACTTAATTTTCCATTTTATGATTATGCAATATTGAAAAGGTTTGTGTTTACTACAATTTGATGTACTATCCACAAGTAGCCAGACAACAATAGCTAATTAGAAAATAGCATGATCAGAATATCACCTAGGTCCAAGTTAAGAGAGACTAGATGACATCTGGATAATGGACTAACAGCCTACTTTCTATCAGATACAATTTGATGTATGCTTTAGCTCGATATAACGCCAAAAGTGCTAAAACCCATTAATTTTTGTAAAAGAATTTAAACACGAAGCTAAAAATTGGCATCAGATGACAGGACAAAATATATGGACCATAAAAAATAATGATTTACCTCGACGACATAATGATCTACTCCCACAGGTGCAAGAGGTATATTAATGAAAATCACAAGGAAAACCAATCGCTATTAAAACCGTTGGAATCTCATTACTTCCGGCGGTGCGCAGTCGATTTATCTACGTCATGGCGACAGTCACTCCGGCTGACAGTCAACAAGGCTCGTAGATAATAAAACACGCCACGAACATCACTATTTATCACGGTGTTATTTATGAAACTCCTTTAAAATATGGCTGAGGTGAGTTAATAGAATTTTTAAGCAAGTAAACATCTAAGTAATGAACCACCAATAAGTAATGAACTAGAAACATGGGATGAAAGCTGGCTTTGCTTAGAATATGCTAAATGTATAGCTATATATAGATTGATCTAGCTAGATGCTGGTGTTACAAATAAATGTGCTCAAATAGAAAAGGTTTAATTACATTACCGAGATTTCAAGGCTGATCCTTTTATTCATATAAAAAAGGTTATTGAAGATATTGTACGAAAAAAGATAGAAGACTTTACAGAAAACGTACATTTTATTAGAAATAAACGTCACTTAGAAAATGTAGAGACGACGTATAACCCTCAAAGGCAAAAAGACATTAGCGAAGATAGATCTACGACACCTGAGTTTTTATCTAGACCTCAGAAAAAAGGCGCAATACTCGTATAGATCAATTTCATAGATTACCATAAGGCTTCATAAACTAAAAAAACCGGCCAAATGCTTGTTGTACCATGCACAATGAAGGGTTCCGTAGTTGAAATGAATTTATCCCAAAAATAAACTTAACATTATAATAAAGAAAGAAAGAAAGAACAGTGTATTTGTAACAATATAGTACAATAAGGTGTTGCGGGTGGGTGTTGGTGGTGTTGTTGTAGGGGTGTTGGTGTTGGTGTTGGTATTGTTGTGTTGGTGGGGGTGATGTTGTAGTTGAAAAACATACTATCCCATACATTGATATACGTCATGGTCGATTCTCCAACTACTTTAAGTTTGTAATCCCAAAATTTTTTTTTGTGATAAAATTTAAAATTAATAATTTTCAGACTTTTTCCTTTACTTGCGCTGTGAGATCTTGTTTCTTGACAAATTTCATTATTCTAGATCAACGGTAAGTAAGTAGGTTTTGATTTAGTTGCGAGTATCAAGATATGTCTCATAAATGACCATATTTTTATATTGCGTTTACTTAGAAGCTTGATTTTTTTTTAGAAATCCAAGGGACCATAGACCTATGTATTTGAAATTATTTTCAACTTGATATCTCCACGCGTTTCTGAGAAAAAAGGTCTTGACAGACTGACAGACAGACAGACGGACAACGAAGTGATCCTATAAGGGTTCAGTTTTTTTCCTTTTGAAGTAAGGAATCCTAAAAAGTAATAAAAACGCAGGCATAATCGCATAACTCAAGTCTTTCCCACCTTGCTATCATTTACATTATAAGACTTTAAGGGCCTATAAATTTTTACTTAAAACGCGCCTTCGTAATGATGCTGAGATTCATAAAGTGGCATTTAACGACAGCGAACACGCGAACAGACAAATAGTTGTCGTTATAACACACTTTGTTATGAACACACCTTCATATTTTATTCAAGAGCACTTCCTCGATAAGTTTTAATAAAGTAGGGGGGTGAAGTAACATCGTTTTCGTGGGGAATTATCGACGTTAATGATTGTAGTGTTTAATATTTAATGATGTCGTCATTTACGTACGTATAGGAACTTGTTTAGATGTGTTCGATTTTTTGTAGTTTTTGTTGTCCAATACTTAACTTGTTTTGTCGCAGTTAGGTTGTAATTAAGTACTGTAGAATACATAATACTACAAGTACAAAAGATTCACTCCGCAAAATCATTTAAATAAATAGCGGCTCTTGCTACGGCACAATAAAGTGCAATTAGCGTTAATTACCTACAGTTATATTTACCTAGAAGTTGCCTCTCTTTCTATCGCGTAACTCTATACCTTCTGATTCGTTAGGGTTGTCTTCTTTTACGACGCGGCGCGTGACTGAGTATTGAACTAACGTGCGATCCGACCAATGCGCGGCCGCCTACACTGAATTAGCCCGACAAGTCGAGCCCGCCGCGTACTTGTAGCTTCATACCTAAAATGCGCCTGGCCTGGTCCTGTATTGGTATATTTAAATATGTTAAGGTTTAGTAGGATTCAAACAAAGGTCATTTCCCTTTATTATAAACGACTAGCTTTTGCCAGCGGCTTCGACCGCGTGGATGTCGAAAAATATCCCACAGGAACGTACTACGGGGAATTCCGTCCTCATTCCTTGTCTACATTATAAAGGGAACCTCTGTTTAAATTTTAGCTTTCTAGGTCCAAGGGATTGGGCTGGGCGTTGATGAGGCAGTCAATCAGTCAGGATTTCTCTTTTTATTTATATAGATTTAAATAGGTACTTACTTATTCCTATTTACAAAGGTTAGTGTGTAAATTAGAATAAAATCAAAAAACTTAATTAAAAATAACACAGAGTCAACCTTTATGTAAAAAATAATCACACCGAAACAGAATGGACAAGAAGAAAGTTCACTGAAAAAAAATTAAATGCTGATCAAAACCCGTCTAACCTAACAAATATTCCCGAAGTGGAATTAAATCAAATCATTCACAAAATGATTGATCACAACACACAATTTTGTGTGTGCCCACTTCGGTGGCTCGCTTCAAAGTGAATTTTGATTGATTACGTGGTACATTTTTAATAGGAATTTCAAAAAACGGAAAAATTCATACCTACTGTAGGTAAAGACGTAAGAAAATTTATATTACGCGGGCTACCTTATTGCTTCCCCCTTAGGTTTAAATTCATGATTATAGTGAAAATCACAAGCTTGTAGGCGATCAAACACGTAAGAGTAAAGCACATTGAAAATAAATTCAAATACCTAAACATTTTGAGTATTCTTACAACGGAAAAAAAAGTAAAATTTTAGCAATTGGTTTATTTTTTCATATTGGAACGAAGACGGAAAAAATTCTCACGAAAAGTTGTAACGACACTTTTTGCTATAGTAAGCTATTGTAAGCTGTGCGACGTGCGCATGTTTCTCTGTCTGTCTCTCTCTCTCTCTCTCTTATAGAAAGATTAAGTTTATATTACATTATATTTGTTAATAATAAAAAAATATTATTATAACTTAAAAAAAAAAAAAAATTATTACAATTCCTTCTCACCTTCAACTCACCACAATTCCACCTCTCAACTTTTAGCTTTTTTTTTTTCAAATAGGTAGTAGGTAGGTACCACCTAAGAATGGTTTTTTGTATTCTACTAAACATCAAATTCGCATGTTTGAAAACAGAACAAAAACAATATAAACTTCAAACACTCCAAGCACCATAAAACCTAATTCCGAACAAATTAGGCCAATAAAAATAATCCAATATCCTGAATCCGCACAGAATTTTAAACAAGAAAAATCTGCGACCGCTTCCCCAGGATATACAAAATCACTTGGCGCCAATCCGGCACAAACTATTATCATTAAGACTGCACAGAGTTGAATTTAAATAACTATTTAACAGGGCAATAATGGCGAGGGCACGTACGTGCAGCAGATGTTAATTGCTTGCAGCATTTAATAGGCACGCTCAGTTGAATACGGCTCTGGCGCCAGCACGATTAGGTCACAACCACACTGACGTAATGCCTGCGATTTTACGACTCAACGTCTAGTCGACATTGATTTTTGCTTTGCATATGAGTACCGGTGAACCAGTTTCTTATTTTAGGAAGGTATTTCACGATGTAGGTATTGATTTTGCATATAATACGCCTATGAAATTGCCGATTTTTGATACCGACTAGTGTGAAAATCAATATCTTTCGTTCTATTTGAATTCCAATTCAAATTAATTTTGTAATATAGCATGATATTTAAAAAAAAATCAGTTGTTCATTTGTTTTCCCGCCGTTCGATTTTTCTTTGACATTGATGTTTCTATAACCAGAGAAAAATCGAAATAGTGTGCTATTTTCGAATACGAGTTCCGTCGTGACACCAAAGCAGCACAGACAGCACGCAATATTAACGACGTGTATGGACAAGGTACCGCAAGTGAACGCACGGTGTGTTTTTTTGTTTGATCGCTTCCGTTCTGGAAATTTTGATCTCAACAATGAGCCCCGGGGAAAAATTTGAAATCCAATGAGGCCTCGAAAAAAGCCTTTAAAGAATTCATCAATTCCCGTCCCCAAGATTTCTATAGCAGAAGCATTAACGAACTTTCATTAAAATGGCAAAAGCACATCAACAATGTTTCTTTAAAAAAAAAAAAAAATGTTTGATTTTTTCTATTTAAAACAGCAATTTCATAGGTCAAGGCTTAATATGTGAAAGGAATAGAGCAAGTTGCTTGTTTCTCAAATTTTATTATTCTATGTAAAAAATTTGACAGAAGGTGCTTTATACATTTTTTTTTTAAATTCACTAACACAAAGCCAACGTGGTAGTAGGTAAAAACAAGACAAGATTATTGTTTGCCAGAAAAAAAAACTGTACTTTATACTTACCCAATTCAATTAATCTAAAACATCTTTGTCTGAAATCTGTCTGAAATTCTTACAATTCTCTGAAATGGAACCCTAAGAAATTCTGAGAATCCTTAATTCATGTTACTCGTATCTTAGAATAGCAGCGAGCCACTTAGAGTAAAAACCACTTAGTATTCTGCTCAGCCGGTGAGCTATAATGGCTTGAAAATAGCGTAATTACAAAGTCTGCAAATATTAAATCCAACAAATTTCATGTAGAAGTGAAATCGTAATAAAAAGACGCACGATTACAGTCCTCCAATCGGCGCTGACCTTAATTTTAAGGCCTCCTCAACCGCAACAGTCTTCCGAATGGAAACCGCACTGATTCCATACCTTGTCCGTCTACATCTGTCTCTTTCCGTACCACTACATCTGTATAGCTCTATCTAGCTCTATCTGGGTGCATTCATTTGAAATATATTTCGGTTTGTTTGCAATGTGCGAGAGTCGGTTTTACAAAGATTCGAGTCTCAAATTAATCATGTTTCGCTTTGTGTGATGTTAAACGAATATGAAAGAAAGTTTTTGGAGTGTAAAACGAAACGTTGAATGGAAAAGATGATTTTCAATGAAAGTTGAAGGGGAACTTTACAATTTGTACGACTTTGCAATCTGATAGTGAAGTCTGAGGTTCTTGTTCGGAGTATTTTGCTAACATAAATCTTTATGGTTTATTTCTTAACTATTTGTAAAATAGGTACCTCGAAACGAAGTGAACTAGAGATAAGAGCAAAAATATTATCTTTTCTCTAAACTAGAATGAAATATACACCATGGACAGCTATTTAAAGCTTCAGATAAATCGTGGGGAGTTTTTTTTTTAAGTTTTAGTGTCTAACGATGTTTATTCACATATTTTTTGTTATGTTTGCCAAAGTAAAACCAAATTGCACAGGCATAATTTATCCTAAACCTTTTGCAATTGCAAATCAAAGTAGATAGAAATAGGGTATCTAACTGTTGTAGTAATTGGCCACGCTTTAGTAACTCATAAATAAGAGATAGAAACAAGGAGAAGAACCGCTCACACGAACGCGGTGTGAATCGGGTCCGTACCTAATATTGTACGTGGTATGAGTTCTATACCAAGAAAATATTTTTTTATTATTAACGTTGTTCCATCACTATTAAGTACTAATATCGAATTCTATGCATTTAATTTGATGCGTTATCTATTTCCGAACGATTTAAGATACGTCAACACTGACTGAGACTCGTCTATGACATTAAAAAATATTTTTTTCTCTGTCATGTCATTGTTCGGTCGGTCGAGTGTGAAAGTGTTTTACTCAGTTAATAGTTTAATTGTACTGTGGTAAGTGAGTTTATTTATGTTTCATGTTAAGAATTAACACACCATGCATTTTAAACCTTAAAACATATAGGTCATCGCTTGTTTTTTCTTACTAGAGCCATTTCTTTGAAATCTGAAGCTAAATTGACTTTGTTCGTCTTTTTAA
The DNA here is from genome assembly GCA_946251885.1 of Cosmia pyralina. Taxonomy (NCBI): domain Eukaryota; kingdom Metazoa; phylum Arthropoda; class Insecta; order Lepidoptera; family Noctuidae; genus Cosmia; species Cosmia pyralina. The sequence continues at coordinate 25,939,681 of OX276346.1, forward strand.
CCATTTCTAGAAATGTAAACAATAACAAATTCAAATGAAACATTCAATATAATGGCGCTTTACTCATTGGGTTTCCAAGTAAAGAATTGGAGCTACAGAATTCTTAGAAACTATGCCGCTATCGCATTATGTAAACAAACGCGCGCCGCGGCCCGAATGACGTCAGCGGGTGGTCACTTGACTAGTTTTTTAAGCGGGCGTACCTGCCGTGTGAGCGGAGAAGCAAGCTCTTGAATGAAAACGACAAAAGATTTATTTTTTGTCCTTTCATTCATGAGCTTGCTTGCATCACCTTGTGCCTACCTCTTTTTTATGAGTGGCCAGTTACATAGCGTGACAAATTACTATAGCAGTTACCCTATTAAAGACACAATAAGCAAGAACATTTACATCAAAATAATAAATGGGATTGAGGAGCTCGTGGCTAAGTAATAACGTGTTGATCCTACAGGTTAAGCTGTGCTTGCCGGGGTTGGTCCGCGGATGGGTGACCATCTTTACATACCGAGACTCCCCCGTGCCTCGGAAAGCACGTTAAGCCGTTAGTCCCGGCTGTCATTCGTGGATCTTTGACAGTGGTCAAAAGTCCGAAAGTCGGACAACCAGTCTTACCAGGGCGTATCATATTACCCAGTAATTGGGTTGTGGAGGTCAGACAGGCAGTCGCTCTACGTAAAATACTGGTATTCAGCTGCATCCGGTTAGACTGGAAGCCGACCCCAACATAGTTGGGAAAGGCTAGGCAGATTGATTTACATACAAAAATTACTCTTTGAAAACGCGTTTCATTCCTCGCCATAATTTCACCCCAAAAATATTTAATTGTTTTAGCAGTCCACAGGATCGTGTCGCGTGCGCCATATTAACAACATAATTCTAATGAGTGGCGACATCAATTAGTTATATTTGTCGTCAGCAATTCCCGTACTGCTCGCTCACGTTAACGCCACAGCATAAGTAGGAACAGAAGGTCGGCTTCTTACAACGAACGAAAACACACGCTTCACGTACTTATAGCGAGTGCAAGCGCCCTCGCGATTGGCATTCGTTTGAGATCTCTGTAGGTAATACGCAACTATATTCTATTCAAATCCTTGTTTCCAACTGTTGCTATTTTCACTGAAACAAATAATACCCGAAGAGTGTCAAACTGAACCCTATTACTAAGCCTCCGCTATTCGTCCGTCTGTCCGTCTGTCTGTCAGCGGGCTGATTTACGATTATGATTTACCTCATGAACCGTAATAGATAGACAGACAGTTGACATTTTCACAGATTGCGTAGTTTTATTGCCACTTTAAACAACAAATAATTAAAATAAAATAAACTTATAAATTAAAGGGGGTCCCCATTCAAGTACTTAACGTGTTTTTACTGAAGTATTTTTTTTTTGTTTAAATTATGTCGTGTTAAATATTAATTGTACGGTTTTACGGAAGCCTTCGTATGCGAGTCCGACTCGCACTTGACCGGTTTTTTACACTTTACATTAGTGTAAATTTGCTCTAGGTTGTAGCGTAAATTGAACTTTATGTGTAAGTATTAGTTATTTTTCACAAAACACAATGTTTGAAAACTAAATTACAATCGCAGGATATGTGTGCGGGCGCCTGTTCTGGCTTATTGATTGTATGGAGTTGGCCTTCTGCGCCCACCTATTTTGGTGTTAATACGATGTTACGTAAATTAAATTTCGTTGATAAGAATCGGAAAAAGTTACGTGGTGTTTACCTAATTGTTTTTACTTTTACTTTAGTGGATTATGTCATTTAGTGGTAAACATGTTAGCGGTGTTAATTTATTAGTCTAGGTGTTGATGTGGATAGAGTGAGTGGGAAGTTGTTAGTAAATAATAGTTCTTGGAGAAATGGACGTTAACGGGGTGATGATAAATGTATGGGTGCTTAGCATAACCAGCCTATACTGTCCCCACTGCTGGGACACAGACCTCCTCTCCGTGGACCATAATCCACCACGCGGGCCCAGTGCGGGTTGGTAGATGTCACATTTCTTCGAATTTTTGCTTCTAGGCCATGCCGGTTTCCTCACAATGGCACAGATTAATACAGATGGGACACTCCGCAAAATCATTTAAATAAAAAGCGACTCTTGCTACGACACAATAAAGTGCAATTCAGGTTGCACAACGATTCATTACCTACAGTTATATTTACCTACAAGTTGCCTCTCTTTCTATTCCGTAACTCTTACTCCTTCTGACTGGTTAGGGTTGTCTTATCTTATAGTATCGAACTAACGTGCGAGCCGGCCGGTGCGCGGCAGCCCACACTGAATTGACCCAGTGAGATGAGTCCGCTGCGTACTTGTAGCTTCATACCTAAACAGCGGAGTGTCCCGTCTGTGACGATGTTTTCCTTCACCGTTTTGAGAGCAGTGGTGATGAAATAAAGTACACAAAGTAAAGCGCCTGTCTGGGTTCGAAACTATGATGTACAACTCATAAGTTGGGGCCGTTACCACTGTTGGAGCGGCTTCATCAATACTTGGGTGTAAGTAAAGGTGGGTCATGTTTCTTATGGTCAAAAGAACAAATTACATACGTATTATACAAATAAGAACCGTGAAGATATTATATTGGAATACTTGTAATAATTTAGGTACCAGTTGAGTCTAATATTGAACGCCAAAAACTAAGTTATTCATGAAAATAACACAAAATCACTCTAGAAAATAAATTTACATAGGTATTCATGATAATCAAACAGAATCATATACATTTTCACATGGACCGGTACCATTTCTCCAAGTGTCTTCCTCAAAATTAGGTCTGATCCCAAACTCATAAAATTAGACACATCTGGGTTCTGTTAACAAATGGGGATGACCTGAAGTACTAACATCCTAAGAAACCCAGTCTTTTTATTATTATTGGGTGTAGTTTATATGCTAGCAGAATGGAACTCTTTGTGACCAATGAGAATGGTTATTTGTCTGACAATGTTTCATTTGACAAAGAACAGAGCGGAGTCGTAAACAAACAGGCTCCAATACTCTTCTTATTTAAAAGATAGGAACAGTTTAAAAATCTCATGTTTTATTAAGAAATTTTTCATGAGAAAATGTTTACCGCTTCAAGAAAATATTGATTCATCACTACATACTCGTATTATGAAACAAAGTCCCCCGCCGCGTCTGTCTGTATGTATGTATGCTCGCGATGATCTGAAAGACTCCTCAATGGATTTTCATTACGGTTGTCACCAATGGACGGAGCGATTCATGAGGAAGGTTTAGGTGCATAATTCATAAAGATTTTTTGTAAATTGGCTGAAATATGACGATGATTGTTGAAGAAGTTGGAAAATATCATGCCGACTGGGAGCATTACTGACGTGCGCGTTACGGTAGTACGTTTCTGTGGGATTATTTTCGACCTCCACGGGCTAAAGCTGCGGGCAAGAGCTAGTTACTTATATGATGAAAACACCACCTGAAGCATCACCTTTGTACGTATTTTTCTATTCCTTTCTGTTTGTCTGTTTATTTGTGTGTAGTACATAAATGGTTAAATAAATAAATAAATAAATATAGATTAAGTCACCAACAGTCAACTGCACATTCAAGCACATCCTAATCAACTCATCAACATAGCTACCCCCTTAATTTCTATCACACACCCATTAACAAGTAATTAGTCCCCAGACAAGCAGTTAACACATAATTATAAACACATAACAGTTTCGGATATGTCCGCATACATCACTATCTTCGGATATTATCCGAATCGATAGCATTCGAGTTGGAATCACTCAACCCGTCGCTAACTCATTCCGTGTTTAAGTTTCGATAATTTCCTGAGGGATTATAGTGTATTTGACGATGGCTACCGACTGTGAATTATTAACTGAACCCAACCTCTTCGAGTCATTTAGAGCTATGGATTGAATTACTAGAGATGTCATTTGTTATTAATAGGTCGGGGAAAAAGTTTCTTCGCATTTTTAAGAAAATTCAAAACGTTTTTTAATATACATTATTTACATTTATCTAAAGTATGTAGGTACCATTTTGTTCGATAACTTTTTGCCATCTTGTAGGTAGGGACATGATCCCATTGCTATAGAAATTTTGTGACTTCTGATCAAAATACCGCGACAAGTGGTTTTGGCAGTCCTCTCGTGATGTTAACCTGACACTGCCTAAAGAATTCTGAAGAGACCGAAACAGGTGGAAATCTGAAGGTGCAAGGTCAGGACTATACGGCGGATGCATTAACACCTCCCAACCAAACTCTCTTAACTTTTGCTGAGTGGCTAAAGATGTGTGAGGTCTAGCGTTATCATGATGAAAAACCACACCCCTTCTGTTGATTAATTCCGGCCGCTTTCTCTCAACTTCTTGCTTTTATCTCATCAGTTGTTCGTAGTACAGTTCAGAATCGATGGTCCTGCCTGATGGTAACAGCTCATAATGAATAATGCCCTTCCAATCCCACCACACACACAGCATCACCTTGTTGCGAGTTAACCCGGGTTTCGCCACAGTCTGTGAAACCTGACCGGCCTTTGACCACGACCTTTTTCGCACGTTCTTGTCGTACGTGATCCACTTTTTATCACCAGTTATCAGCTTCTTCAAAAATGGTTCGGTTTCACTATGTCGTAATAAAGAATCACAAATGAGTACACGGTTCATTAGGTTTCTTTCAGTGAGCTCGTGAGGTACCCAAATATCGGGCTTTTTTGTGTACCCAGTTTTTTTCAAATGCGCCAAAACTATTTTGTGGTCAATTCCTAGTTCTTCAGCTACGTCTTAACTACTAATATGCCGATCTTGCTCCACTTTTTCAAAAATGGCATCCATTTTATCCGTAATAGGGTGACCAGAGCGACGTGCATTTTGACATCAAAATTTCCGGATTGAAAACGCTTAAACCAAATTTGTGCTACTCTCACAGACACTGCACTGGGGCCATAAACATCGCAATTTTTTTTCGCGACTTTCGTTGCATTTTTACCTTTTTTGTAGTAATATTTTAAAATGTATCGAATTTCTTCATTAAATTCACTCATCTTAACAGTACGAAAAATAAATGAAAATCTCACATTTTCCTAATTTGAATTTGGAGTTATGTTCTTTAAAATTTAAACTTTCAATGATACCAAAACCAGCCAGATACAAATAGTATAGCCAAAGAGATTTTATTTTAAGTTCATACATACTATAATGCGAAATGACTTTTTTCCCTACCTAATATTTTGGTAGTTTAATGTGTGAGGCATGTATCTTAATTTAGGACTCTATACTACACTGATAATAAAGTTGAAGAGTTTGTTGGTTTGAAGGCGCTTTTCTCTGGAAGTACCAGTCGGATTTAAAAATATATTTTTGCATTTGATAGCCAAATTCTTGGGGAAGGCTGCAGAATATTTAACATCGCGCTAGGAACCTTAAGAGTCGAGCAAAGAGAAAAAAAAGCCAGAAAAAACGCTCGCGCGGTGAAAAGAATGTTCCGGGGCACTTCAAGATCGTGAAAATTTTTTTCGTAAAACAAACTAAGTTCAAAAGGTATAAAAGCAACCTACGTAATAAAATGAAATAATTAATGTACTTTTAAATAATTAGATGTTACTTCTCTATAGTGTAAGTGCAAGTGCTAGTCACCGCCTGAGGTATGTGAGCGGTGAGACGGGGAGGGCGCGATTGACACGATTGGCAGACTGAGTTAGCTTCACCTTTATCTACCTTTCCCGTCTCACACTATAGTAAATGCATGTTATGTGTCCAGGTATTGGTACAATAAAACACAGGTACAAAACAATCAATTTAAGTGCTTCTTCCATCCAGTGTTTACTTATGACGATACTGAAAGTCTGTTCGCCAGGGAATCTTATTAAATATAAATAGCACGCGCATGAACACACACACACTCCCACCCTCACGCACACCCACACCCTCAAACAACACACACACCCACGCATTCACGTATTTCCTTGCATGCCTTAGAAATTAAAATTAATAAATTCTTTTTCAAGCAAATAAGTTTTAATTCTTTTAATTAAACTTACATGAACGTAACTGAAATTGTACCAGAACTATTTGTAACATTACAATATTACTGTAGCAAGTCAGTATGTCATGGTATCGCTTGTTACTTAAAAAAAAAAAAAAACCTTTATTTGGACCAAACACTTACAGACATTTAAGGTTGTAGGAAGAAGGCCCGGTGTCTGTCAAACAGTTAATACTACAAGTAGCACAGACATCGTCGTTTACTCTATCTTTTAAATACTCAAAACTTTGTACATTGTGATTTTGTTTACGATAGAGAGTTGTACCCACATTTGATAGTAAAAATTTATTTATTTATTAATCCTATACATTCACACATAAATAAATATGGCGACTAATGCCCATAAAGTTCGTTCTGAAAAATCCGGAATCCCAAAAAAAGGAAAAAAATCGTAACGGTATTTCGTAAAGGAGCCGTCAATTTGGGCCTTAATTGTCCCCGGAAAAGGTGAAAGCATTATATCCATACATTTTTAAAGCCGACGACCGCCCGTCATCGGTGTAGCTGTCATTCATTTTGACGTGCCAAATAATAATTTCATGACGTAATACGGCCCCTTGGAATGTTAAGTGATTTGAATTTGGAATTATTCCGAAATTGATTTTGATGGTTTTCAATTTATGTATTTCGAATTTTAAGTGTGTCAAGATATTTATTTTGAGAATTTTTTTTTCCGTGAATTATTAAGCTTCTGAATCTATCTATCGCTTTTGCGAAACGACATGATCAAAGACTTGTTTGCTTTGAAAAAATCTTGTACAGTCACTTTTACAAGGTGTTAAAAAATTTACTTTAAAACATTTAAGGAGTGCTTTAGACCATCGATCTGAACAACTTTTACTGTGGGACCATCTTCGAAATCGCAAAAAAAAACTGCTATTACGTTCATTTTGAAGAGTTATGCGAACATAAATGTAGGTAGCAGCTGATTTTTTTTCGCGATTTCAAAGTTGGTCCCATAGTGAAAGTTATTCAGTTCGATGGTCTGAAGCACTCCATAAAGTTTTTAAAGTTAATTTTTTATCACCCATTTAGACCATAAATAAAATCTTTAAGACTAAGAGCCTGTTTCACCACCTACGATTAAGTTCCTATTAACTTACTTGTCAGATAATTTCATACAAATTCTGTTCCATTTTTGAATTTATTCGGTGAGTAGTGGCTATTTGGACATTGTGAAATAAGCCCTAATAGTTATTTTTATTGCAATTGTCTGCAAGCAGTTTGTACTCTAACTTTTCATTAATGAAAAACCAGAAAAATATCAATTAAAATTTTCCGACAGACCCTGTCACACCAAAAATCTGACCACGCGGAGGAAAACACACAATTATTTTTAAACACTGTTTCCACAGCAGATAATAACGGCCAGTCTTCATTAAAAGGCAAACAACGAAATTTAAAGCAAAAAGCGGATTACTGAACTCGATAATGGCGAAGTCGCGATCAAAAAGCTTTACTTCACAAATTATTAGTTCGTATTTCATAAAGTTAATCGCTTGAAACGGATCCCGTCGCGGCGCCGGCGTCGGATCGGAGACGGATCGGAGTACCGCACGGTCTTTTATTTCAAAGTACTTGATACAAGTTTTTAAACCTAGTAAAGATCTTTAGCCCTGTATTATCTTACAATTATTATTATTTTAAGGTAGGTACCTAGCCAGAGGTGGATTTGCAGTCTTGTCCGCCCTAGGCCCCACGCCATGTAGTAAAAATAGGTACCAGCCGCCCCTTTCTCAGCACCCATCTTACAGACTGCATAATGAATTTACTGTATTGCCAACTTTTATCGAAATCCAGTTACTGATTTTTTTTCGCGATTTCAGGTTTGGTTCCATAGTAAAAGTTGTTCGTAATGATGAGTACAGTGACCTCTTAAGAGGATATTGGTCAATAACCAGTAACCCTGTATATACGAGTGATTTAGGAAGATTATTGTTATACGATGCGGTGCAGTGCGGCCCGCCATAATGTGCGCGAGTCTTTACAATATTTTGGTACTTTCAGTTATTTCTTGTTACATCAGTTTTTTGTCAGATTGGCCGCCCTTAATATCTAGCCGCCCTAGGCCCGGGCCTAATGTGCCTTAGGGCAAATCCGTCTCTGTACCTAGCTAAGGTCTTACCCCCTTATTAATAAATAAACTAAAACGCTCTACAAACCAATTTTAGTTAAAATACTGTTCGCCAATTTCTTTCGAAATAGGATTAAAAAAAGAAAACAAAACACTATTTTAATTAAAATAGGTTTGTAGAGGTCGGTCCGTGGATGGGTGACCATTTTTACATACCGAGACTCTTCCGTGCCTCGGAAAGCACGTTAAGCCCTTGGTCCCCGCTGTCATTCGTGGATCTTTGACAGTCGGGTACGGGTACGCGTCGTCAGAAGCCCGAAAGTCTAACAACCAGTCTTACCAAGGGGTTCGCTCCATGTAAAATACTGGTATTTAGCTGCATCCGGTTAGACTGGAAGGCGACCCCAACATAGTTGGGAAAAGGCTAGGCAGATTGATTATTGACTGTTGTGTCAATTTCATTCGAATTATGATTAAAAGAAGAAAAATTTTAACTAAAATAGGTTTGTAGAGCGTTTTAGTTTTTTATGAATAAGGGTGATAGTTATTTATTTAGATTTTGTTTAATTTTTCTTTACATACCGCACTCACTCTTTGTTGAGGTTTATTGAATTTAGACCAATTGCGTAATTCAACTTATTTTTACTAGCGACCTGCCCCTGCTTCGCACGGTTTTTACGAATTGACAAAACATCGAGAATTTAATATTAATGTATTATATACATATTATTTCGGAATAAATTCTCTAAATGGTAGTAAAAACCACATCAAAATCCGTTGCATAGTTTTAAAGAACAACAATCAATCTGCCTAGCCTTTTCCCAATTATGTTGGGGTCGGCTTCCAGTCTAACCGGATGCAGCTGAATACCAGTATTTTACATGGAGCGACTGCCTATCTGACCTCCACAACCCATTAACTGGGTAATACGATACCTCTTGGTAAGACTAGTTGTCAGACTTTCGGGCTTCTGACGACCCGTAACGACTGATAAGATCCACGAATGACAGCCGGGACCAATGGCTTAACGTGCTTTCCGAGGCACGGAGGAGTCTCGATATGTAAAGATGGTCACCCATCCACGGACAACCCCGGCAAGCGTAGCTTAACCTGATGGATCGACACGTGCGGCTGTTATTACTTAGCCACGAGCTCCTCATAGTTTTAAAGAACAACGCGGTTACATAATCAGACACGAAAAGCGACTTTAATTTGTAATAATTATGTTGATAATTAAAAATAAAAAACTAAAACTTTACCTATCTTAAAAAAGATAGGTAAAGTTTTAGTTTTTTATTTTGATTTTGTTTCATTTCAGTCTTACATATCGCAATCAGACTTTATTGAGGTTTATTTAATCTAGATGGAATTGAAAACTAAAATTCAACTTAACTATATCTATACTAAAATAAAGCGGAAGAGTTGGTTTTTTTGTGTATTTGAACGCAATAATCTCTGGAACCACCTGTCGGATTTGAAAAAATATTTTTGCATTTGATAGGCCAGTTCTTGAGGAAGACTATAGGCTATTTAACATCACCCTATGAGCTTTAGGAGCCGAGCAAAAAGAAGAAGTCAGAAAGAATGATAAGCGAAACCAAGGTAATAGCGTGGGCAGGTGATGCGATGCGACGGGGTGGGTCGGGGGAAATTTTATGCGGACAAAGTCGCGGGCAGAAGCTAGTTAGGGTTCCGTACCCAAAGGGTAAAATTGGACCCTATTACTAAGACTCCACTGTCCGTCTGTCTGTCCGTCTATCACCAGGCTGTATATCATGAACCGTGATAGTTAGACAGTTGAAATTTTCACAGATAATGTATTTCTGTTGTCACAAACAACAAATACTAAAAACAGAATAAAATAAATATATAAAGGGGCTCCCATACAACATACGTGATTTTTTTGCCGTTTTTATAGATAATGAATGGTACGGACCCTTTCGTGCGCGATTGCGACTCGCACTTGGCCGGTTTTTTTTTTAATTTCCCCTTATTTTAGCTTGCAATCAGCTGCTTCGCCATGAGCTGCAAAGACATACCAGCCACTCTTAGCATAATGACTGTACCCAATTTTGATTTCTAAATTCAGGGATGGCTTATATTACCTAAAAAAATCACTAAGGAGCCATTTATAAGTTAGCAGAATCTGAGCGATGGTAAATGGTTGTAACTGACTTTTCTAGGTCTATAAATGTACCTTGCCTTTTAATGAGTATGTGGAGATCGTAACACAAAAGATACATTGTAAATCATAATACATCTGTCATCATTAGTAAAATGCACATTTGAAAAAGATTACATTACATAGCAAAACTACATATATTAGAGATTAAAAATATATAAGTTATTGAGAATAATATCTACCTCCTCTATTTTCGCTGTCCGCCGGTTTCACCTGTATTGCCCGGTTCATCTGGAATAAAAAAGAATAATTTATGATTTAGTCTAGACACTTCAGGCTTGTCACACGACGCTTGCAAAATATGAAGTAATTATCGATTTATAAAAAATCTATTGATTGGACTAAAAAAGTAATGACATGAAATCATTTCTTATTATTTTATAAAGAACTGTATAAATTTATGAACACTTCTAATGAAAATTGTAGGAGTAATATGGTAAAAACTAGAAAAAATAGACAGAAATAGACCTAAATTTCGTTTTTTTTTCCTTTAGTCCTATAAATTGAAATAGATTTCAGTATAAATTACATCATTTTTTATCTATTGTAAAATAGTGTGTATTTTTTTCTATCAAAAAGATGCTATAGTTACTGTAAAAGATGGACACAAAGTTTCTTAGTTCCGCCGTATTTTAGGGAGCAGGAGCCTTAACAAATTGATAATGTGCAAAAAAAGAATAAGTTCGCCTAATTCTTGATAAAGTTGGAACAGTGGGTTATACAATACTTAGTATAATTTTTTTTCATTCGATGTCTAGGGTTTGAAATAATTTTAGTTAACATCTACTGTTAGTACTTAAGTATAAACACAGATTAATATACAACTAAAATTCAGTTAATATCGGATACTTAAGGTGACTGCGCAGTGGTATCCCCGAAATTCAAACTTTCTTCCGTCTTTTCCAATTCAGTATCAGATTGTATGTTGATAAAAATATGATACGCGGCTATAACAAAAATGTATTTACATAAATAAAATCATAAGAATCAATCAATCCACCTAGCCTTTTCCCAACTATGTTGGCGTCGGCTTCCAGTCTAACCGAATGCAGCTGAATACCAGTATTTTACATGGAGCGACTGCCTGTCTGACCTCCACAATTACTGGGTAATACAATACCCCTTGTTAAGACTGTTTGTCAGACTTTCGGGCTTCTGACGACCCGTAACGACTGTCAAAGATCCAAAAATGACAGCCGGGATCAACGGCTTCACGTGTTTTCCGAGGCGCGGAGGGATCTCGGTATGTAAAGATGGTCACCCATCTACGGACCGACCGCGGCAAGCGTAGTTTAACCTGATCGATCAACCCATGTGGCTTTTATTACTCAGCCACGAGCCCCTCGATTTTTTTCGTGTGTCCTCACGAAAACAGATAAGTACAATAATACCACCTCGTGAAATAATAAATTCAATTTCAATTCAATTTTTAATTTATTTATTTAATTTAAATAATGCACACTTACAATATTAAGCTTTAAACTAAAGTGGTAGGTATATAATAATGGGATCAACCTGAACTAGGATAAATCTGTATCTCTGATAAATAATAAATACATTTAAATATGAACACAATCCGTCAGTCAATCATCAACTAAGCACACAGCATTAGAAGCCGTCCACAACAATCGCAGTTAGTGATAATTTCATCACCATTACCGCTTCTGCATTGTGTTTTATTCCAATAAATGTTAATTTTGCGTTAATGTATTCTAAAATAAACGGCCGTGTTGACGGTCTCGCATAATTAACTGAATATTGAATGCAGGCTTACGGGTACTCTTAATTGCATCGGATTAAAATATAGACGCGAATTTGATGCGTTTTATTAATCATTTATCTTTTTCGCTTTTCTTCATAATCTAGCTCATTCATGAAGCTAATTATATTTGAATTGATATTGTAACAAGACTGCGTTTAATTTATGTAACAAATAATTGATCACCACGCTAGCTCAAGACGGGTTGGCGATTTAAGACTAATATATGAGGTAAACTATTTCTTCGTTTTCCAGCTAAAATAATACTTACCTAATAATTTATAATTCATGAATAATTCGTAAGCAGGTGTAAATTTTATGTGGGTGTATTCCTGAAATGAAAATGATTTGATGTTGATTTGATTTGATTATGGCGGAGATTTCTTGAAAACGATCACAAAGGTGGTTTTTTAAAGCAGTGTATCTCATAAACCATAAATAATTTTGACAAAAAAAAAAATATGATACTTTCAAGTCCTTTTCGCATACATTAATGGAACTAAAAACATAATTATACATACTTTATTGCAACAAAAAAATCTTCAAACATACCTCTTAATTATCTTTATAAGCAGTTTGTCCCTTCAAAAACAAATTAACAAAGTTTAAAATATACCATAAAATTTCAAAGGCCAAACTGCATCCAGGGATGGATTATTTATTATTAAATAGTTAATTTCTGATTTTATTTGCACTTTTACGAAATAATTCCGGTGCGCGTGAGAGCCTTCTATCTCGCGCATCAAACTAGACAACATTAACGCCATTTCACTTACACACCGAACTAAACCACGCTTGCATGTAGGGCCTTAACTAACGTTCAGGTTTCATCACGATGTTTTCCTTCGCCGATATCAGTAATGCTAATTATTGCAGATCTAGACAAAAACAATTGACTTTTGCTTAAACTAGTCAAAATCTGTCCAGAAACGCATTTTTAATTCGATATTTAATAACACATTCGTATTAAAAACGTCACAATAACCAAGTTTCAAAATTCTTTGCACAGCAATGCACACAGATTTACCAATCTTTTTCACATAAACTACTGTAGCGTACACTGCAGGATATGCGAATTCTCCCATCGAATATTCGGCGCTTGTATTCAGCGTTATTTGTAAGGCGCTAAGCATTGCAATACAGTGTACCGGCAGAATAGGATTGGCGACAGTTTTGTTTTATATCTACAACCCTCGTAAATATTAATACAGTGTAGTATAGCTTTACAGTCTTATTGCACTGTCATTTGTATTAGTTAGTCTAGAAGTAAGTGGTTTTTGAGTCATAGAGGTGTGTTGATTTGAGGAGTTTTAGTTGAATTTAAAATCTTTAGAAGCCTACTTTTAAATATTTATTTTTCTTTTTACCTTATAACTGTATGATCTATTTATCATCATCATCTGCCTAGCCTTTTACCAACCATTTTGTGGTCGGCTTCCAGACTAACCGGATGCAGCTGAATACCAGTATATTACATGGAGCGACTGACCTCCACAACGCAGTTACTGGTACCCTTGGTATTACTGTTTGTTAGACTTTCGAACTTCTGACGACCCGTAACCACTGTCAAAGACCCATGAATGACATCCAGGACCAACGCCTTAACGTGCTTTCCGAGGCACGGAGGGGTCTTGGTCTGTAAAGATGGCCACCTTTCCACGGGCCCCGTACGATTTTTTTGTATATCACATATTATATTAAGTGAATCAATGTGTTAAATTGATTAAAACTTCTTCATAAATAAAGTCGATTGTTATAAGAAATCGAATCGGTAACGTATTAGGACATCACTAATTGATTAGTACTCGAGCTGATAAAAGTAGACTAAATGGTTAGAAAATTTATAACAATAATAAGTTGATACACTGAGAGTATGCTTAGATGGTTTGGTCATGTTGAGGGATGAATGAAAGGTGACTAACAAAAGGTATTTACAAGGCAGTTGTGAGTGGAAACGCCGAGACGCCGTAGGAAAACATATAGTGACCTTATTGGTGATGTTCTTCAGAAAGCTCAGGTGCGTAGTACTCGCAACTCAAACTCAAACTCAAACTCAAAGCATTTATTTCAAATAAACCAATACAGGCACTTTTGAATTGTCAATGGGTCGGTCAGTCAGAAAGATGAAGCTAGTTGCCCATTCCAAAGCGTAGTAGATCCCTATGGAGAAGAACGGGCAAGAAACTCCACGGACACTCTTTTAAATCATAATATTTTTACAAAATATTGGTTACATCGTTCATGTTGAAAATACACTTCTGGACACATCTTTTGGCCCACCTTGTATTTTCAGTTTCGTTTGGTCCTAGCTAAAATTTTATATTAGGTCGAGCAAAAAGTTTTTATGCAGTTTTGAACCTGGCACATTCACAATTTCATTCAATAGTCTTTTTTTGAATTTCGAACACAGAATTTAAAGAAACAAAAGACAATTTGGAGCCTGTTTGTTGATATCAAACAATCGAATACTAAGAAAACTTGGTTTTATTGGTTTACTTGGATTTAATTCTTGAAAAAGTGATTGATATCTTTGGTTTTGCAACAAACATTACTTATTCTTAACATTAAGGTGAGGTTCTATCAATAATCTATGGATACTTCACCTGAAGTCGCCGCCCAAGCTGTGGCACTTATTCAGGCCGGACACAGCCAAAGAAACGTGAGTGCTCAACTTAATTTAAGTCGATCTGCGGTCCGAAATGTTTATCGGAGGTATCTAGAGACTGGCGGCTTTGTTTGTCGCCAAGGAAGGCCACGATCTCGGGTCACAACTGAAAGGCAGGATCGATTCATCGTGACGACCAGCTTGAGAAATCGTCACCTTACCTCCATTGAGATACAAAACCAACTTCGCGACTTCCACGGAGTATCTCTGAGCGCTCGAACTGTTCGGAGAAGGTTAAAAGAACGCGATATGGTACCACACAAGCCAGCTAATGGCCCCAAACTAACGCGAGCCCACCGAACAGCGCGCTTTCATTTCGCACGCAGTCATTTAAATTGGACACAGCAAGATTGGAGCCGTGTACTCTTTTCTGATGAGTCTAAAATTGTGTTACATGGCAATGATGGAAGGAAGAAGGTCTACCGACGTAAGGGAGAGCGTTTCGGACAATGCTGCTTTGAAGAGAGGGTTGCTTATGGCGGTGGCTCATGGACTGTCTGGGGCGGTATATCCGCGAGTGGCAAAACTCAACTTGAGGTTGTTACAGGACCACGGCTGCCAACATTAAATGCTGAAAGGTACATTCGTGAGTGCTTAGAACCTCACGTGATACCATACGCGGACTATGTGGGCCCAAATTTCCTTTTTATGCATGATAATGCAAGAGCCCATGCGGCCGGCATCGTCAGGGAATATCTTCGGGATGTGAACATCACAGTTATGGACTGGCCAGCCAGAAGCCCAGACATGAACCCCATTGAGCACATGTGGGACGAGCTAAAAAGACGTGTTAGGGCTCGTCAGCCAGTTGCCCAGACGATGCAGGAGTTGAAAACTGCCATAGAAGAGGAATGGGAGTAGATCCCTCAAAATTTCATAGAGCGGTTGATAAACTCTATGCCTAATCGTATGAGAGCTGTGGTAGATGCCCATGGAGGCAACACGCGTTATTAAATTAAACCTTTATTTGATAAAACATGTTTTTTATTCAAAAATCAATTGCCTTTAACAAGGCGCATATCCGACTTGTTAGGCGTAGCTCCATGTCGTATGGTATTCTGAATTCAAATTTAAAACAATACGATCGAAAAAGATGGTAAAATGTATCATGTTTAAAACTGCATCAACAGTTTTTGTTCAATCTAGCAATCATATTTCGGTAGGGGCCATCTAAACCTAAACTCTAAGGTGGGCCAATAGATGTGTCCAGAAGTGTATATATGTGAGAACAATGTAGAAAGACGTGCACGTTAAAAAGCGTCCGTAATAAAAAGATAAAAACTAAAACAACTTAATTAAATGTTAAAATTCAAAATAAGCCAACCAGCGTGGTTGTCTGATGTATGAACGTAAACGAGACAAAAGGAGTATGTAAGGATCGTATCAAATGGCACTCCTGCCTATCCCCATGGAAAGAAGGCATGAGTTTATGCACGTATCTACATAAATAAAAAGACAAAGTCCTGACTGACTCATCAACGCCCAGCCCAAACCCTTGGACCTAGAAAGCCGAAATTTTGTACAAAGGTTCCCTTTATAATGTAGAAAAGGAATAAGGAAGGATTTTCCGGTAGCACAGGTAATTTTCCGACTTTCACGCGGTTGAATCTTCGGGAAAAAGATAGTGTAGTATATTAGTTTAGTAGTTAACCTGTTTTATAACTTAGATTAGATAAGAATACACACAGACACGACATCAAATTGCTCGCTCGTAAATTACAAGGACTAAGTACAGGTTAGTTGGATACTGTCTATAGGTACTACTATGATCTATTTTTAAGATAAAAACCGGCTAAGTGCGTGTCGGATCACGCACAATGAAGGGTTCCGTAGTCAGGATGAATTTATACCAAGAACAAACTTAACATTGTAGTTGAAAAACATGTTCTCCCATACATTCCAACTGTAAATGTAAGTTTCTACTCACAATATTGAGGATTTACCATGTTATTTTAAGACCACAGAGTTCTTATAGGCTTTCCTGTAATCTGCAGGTATAGAACTATTTTCTGTATTTTTTTCAAAATTTTAGGCCTCATAGTTTCGGAGATAAGGAGGGAATGATAAATTTTCGTGTATTTTCTTAAATAACTTTCAAACAGCTTATTTAAAAATTATAAAAAAAAATATATTTGAGACCCTCATAGTAAACCCTTTTATTTGATATGTCACACGGTATAATTTGCAAAACTTTTTTTTAATTTTCTTATTTGCCCCCCAAAAGTGACCTCCATCCATATTCCAAATTTATTTATTTACTTTATCAGTCCGTATTTGGGTCACAGAAATTCATATATATACCAAATTTCAACTTAATCGGCCCATTAGATTCGTAGCAAATTGGCTGTGACAGACGGACAGACAGACACACGAGTGATCCTATAAGGGTTCCGTTTTTTCCTTACGAGGTATGGAACCCTAAAAAATAATATTTCTTCACATTTCTCTGCCTATTAATTACAATACAAAGCCCAGTCATCCGCCAACACTCTGTTCTCGCCATTTATTTACATTTCCATTCGGGGAACTGTTTTTACGGCCACTTAAATTTATAACACTTGGGTCGCGTTCTGAATCTATAAGGCAAGTAGAGGATACTTGACATAATGCGTATTACTTCTCCCTTTGTGACTTCGTTTTGAGTTTAAAGAGATTAATTATATTTTTCTTATGAGAATTACGCTGAGTTTTCAAGTCCGGAGCCGAGTGTTAACGTAGATCTCTTTTTCCCAATTATGTTTGAGTCGGCTTCCAGTCTAACCGGATGCAGCTGAATACCAGTAATTTACATGGAGCGACTGCCTAACTGACCTCCACAATCCACTACTGGGTAATACGATACCCCTTGGTAAGACTGGTTATCAGACTTTCGGGCTTCTGATGACCCGCAACGAATGGAGTTTCTTGGCGGCTCTTTTCCATAGGAAAGGACGAATTTGGAACCGTGCACTTAGCTTCTGACATTTCATAAATGCCCATGTAGGTTTATGTGAAATAAAATATTTTGATTTTGATTTTGACTGTCAATGATTTAAGAATGACAGCCGGGACCAACGGCTGAACGTACTTTCCGAGGCACGGGGGTGTCTCAGTATGTAAAGATGGATCCACGGACCAAACGCAGCAAGCATAGCTTAACCACGAGCCCCTCTGTGAGTGCAGGGTGTGTAGGCTGCAGTTTTTTTTATTAAAGAACATGAGGATGAAGCTGCTTATCATCATAACAAAATATACAAGAAATCTTTTACAACGTTCAAAAGAAGATTGTAATAATAGTATCATAATGACCTATTCGAGCTCTGTTTATTTAGAAGCATTCAGATTCTCAGCAAAGTAACTAAGCGGAATGTTAAGATAAGTGTTAAAGGTAAGGAGCCTAGCTTACTCTCAGAAAACTCTCATAGTCTTAAAAAGATATTGTCGGGTAAGTAATACCATGATATAATTACAAACTCTCTAATATTTACAAGATATAACAACTGAATCTATAATTTTACTTTATATTATGATCAGATAACATAATAAACGATTGATATAATTTTAAAGTAACTAATTTTTATAAGCTTAACATACATTGAATATAAAATCGTTTGCAAAATACGAAAAATAATAAAACCTATATGATCTAATATGATAAAACGCCTAGTAAAAATCACAAAGCATAAGCTTTCATAGTCCAATATACGAGACATTCACCGCCTCATCTAACCCAAATGATTCACCAACAATAAAGAGGATCTGGCGCTCGGCGGCCGCTACCGCGGCACGCTCGCTTCGCTCGCTCACCTTCGCGCATTAATTGTCACTGTTCTAACCTAACCCAAATGTCGGATTGCTCTGAATCGGGGTGTTATAATAATGAATAGATTTTAAACGATAGACCTAATGATTTTCGATTAGTTATACGTTATACCCTATAACGTTATACGAAATAAGTTTTAGAGTCTATACATGTTATAAGTAAAGAAATCATATCAAAAGATGGTATATCTCACGTTTATTACATCTTGTAAACGTTATTGAAATGAAAATATTAGGTTGGGGAAGTCTTTTCGCATTAGAGTATGTATGAACTTAAAATAAAATCTCTTTGGCTATACTATTTGTATCTGGCTGGTTTTGGTACCATTGAAAGTTTAAATTTTAAAGAATTCCAAATTCAAATTAGGAAAATGTATGATTTTCATTTGTTTTTCGTACTGTCAAGATCAAATCTAATGAAGAAATTCGATACTTTTTAAAATTTTACTACAAAAAAGGTAAAAATGCAACACAAGCCGCGAAAAAATTTGCGATGTTTATGGACCCAGTGCAATTCTGCACTTTTTTGCTTTTTCGTGCAGTGGAATTCTTTAGGCAGTGTCAGGTTAACATCACGAGAGGAAGTCCCAAAATTTCTATAGCAATGGGATCATGTCCCTACCTACAAGATGGCAAAAAGTTATCGATACTTTAGATAAATGTAAATAATGTATATTAAAAAATGTTTTGAATTTTCTTAAAAAATGCGAAGAAACTTTTTCCCCAACCTATTATACCAACTATCTTTTTAAGATATGAGACGCACCCGATATTGTCTGTTCGAAATTTTCATTCAATCGCAGGCGCTAATCATTAGCTCATGACAAGGCAAGTTTGAAAGTCGCCAATCCATTATTTGTGTTGTCTGGCGGCAAGAGGCATAAGACGTCTGTATTGAACGGTCGTCTGTCTAGTAACAGTCCGAGTTTCATAAGAACCAGTTTTCCATAAAATACTATTATATAGCCACGGACACACCTCCGAAAAGGGATGGGATAGGTTATTTTTAGCTTCCAACCAGACAGCGTATACTTTTAATTCTCGCTCTCACTTATAACTTATAATTTAACGACCCACTTTTATATTATTGACCCACTCCCAGTTCCGGAACCAATAACTACCCAGAACCATAACTAGCTCTGGACTATAACTAAGTTACGACCATTCCAACATGCGTCGTAGAAAACGTATTACCCAAGTGGAGTACTCAAAAAGATTTTAAATTTCAAATGTAGTGTATGTAAAACTATTCTAATGGCCTTTAGGTATATTAAAGTGAACGTTTATACTGTGAATTAGCAAGTGGAACGTTGTGGGAAAGAGACGAAATTATATGCGCTATGCAGTGGGCGGGGCGTTGTGCTCAACGCCTCTATACCTTTAGGTATGGACTGTGACTGACTGCCTTATTTTTTTAATTTGGGTTAAATTTTATTTTCTATTTTGTTTGAGGGTTGGAAGTAGGTTAAAATGTTGTGTAGAGGAAAGAAAACATTTTAATTTAGGACGGTGTGGCTCGTATTCGTGCAGATTTTATGAATATTAAGTACTAATCTATACGTAATAAAACAGTAGAATCCGGTGTCTGTCTGTACATTGAAGAAAAGTAATAAAAATACCTATCATCATTGATAGATTTTTGGAATTCAGTTATAAACTGTTAGAAGTTACATAGCAAATAAAAATTTCTGGCGTTGAAAGCTTAAAGACGCGCCACTAACGATTGTTTAATAGAAAAAAAAAACCGGCCAAGTGCGTGTCGGGCCACGCGCAGTAATAGGGTTCCGTAGTTGCACAATAATGCGGACTAAGAAGAGGGCTTTTTGTTGTTTCATGAATATTTGACTATTACTCGTAAACTTCAAAAGCCTACTTAGCTGTGATAGTGATAGTTTACCTTTTAACTTCGTTATAATATACGAGTATACTATTACCGTGAATTTTTACCGATCCAAAACTAACCGTTTAGCTGGCAGGGGGGCGGGGGGGACACTTGACTCGAACAAAAATTAGCACTTTAAAGCTTAATATTTCAGAAACGAATCCCTAAATCGAAAAATTGTTTTAACAAACCCGCAATATTTTTGAAAGACCCATCTAACAACATCCCACACCATGGAGTAGACGAGAAAAAAAAAAACATCCCCACTTTACGTGAGCAAAACGTAACCTAAAAAAATTGTTTTTTCATGATTTTATTTTACCACTTTGTCGGCGTGATGAATATGTATATCCATGCCAAATTATAGATTTCTAGTACTAAGAGTCTCTAAGCTAAGCTGCGGCCGGACAGATGGACATAGCGAAACTATAAAGATTCTTTATTGACTACGGAACCCTAAAAACATGAAAACTGGTTAGAACGGTGCAAATGCTTGCATGAATTCAAGATTATTTCAATCGTTAGCATTTTGCTACTAATAGGATTTGGATGAAAGGCACACATATTTTACCCTGGATTAACCTTATTAATTATCAGAATTATAATAAATACCCAAGAAATTGGTTCAAATTATTGACTGGTTATGTGACTTAGGTACTGAAAAATCTAATAAAATATTTTGCATTAAACTGGCCGTAGCTTTTGTTAAACATATAAATGTGTAAATAAAGCAATTATTTATTTGAAAATACTTTTTTCACATAATTTACCAACAAGCTTATAATAAGTACCTAATCTTGATCACACATCACTATAATAATAAAAAACAAACGCTAATCAACATTCTGGCTCTAAACTTTACGATGTCCATTGTCTGTCCGTCCATCAGGCACTATAATTTAGGGTGCTCTATGGTAATAACTCTATGGATAACATCTATATTATCCAAACACAATAGAAGACGTAATAGCCTTCAATGTTTATCGTGCCTTAAAAGTATGGTCGTCATTAGGTCGAACGGTGTTCACTGATGATGGTGCCGACGTGCATTCATAGAACAATGATGGCGATTGACATTTAACTTTGATTTATTTCTATCTGTAATAACTCACCAAGGTCTAACTCAAATGAAGTTTACATTCGTGGATCTTTGACAGTCGTTACGTGTCGTCAGAAATCCGTATTTCTTACAACCCTTAGTAAGATTGGTTGGTTGGGTTGGTTGGATTGGTTGGTTTGGTTGGTGGTTGGATTGGTGCCTATCTAGGCAGTCGCTCCATGCAAAATACTGGTATTCAGCTACATCCGGTTAGACTGGAAGCCGACCCAAACATGGGAAAAGGCTAGGCAGATGATGAACTCAAATGAACTTTTACCTCTCCCAAGATTCATTGATTTACACGATACGATTTAGTTATCTGTGGAATACCATGAGTTGAAGAAACAATAAAAGTTGCATTGTCTAAACGGCGCAAGAGTGTAGACGATGCAAGTCATATACTATTTTTGCTTCATAGTAATTATGTCACAGGCAAGAAACTTGTGTCGTATAAATATAGCTCTTAAGGCAAGCCTCTTAAGGTTGTGTTTGTCAAAGTCTAACGCAAATAAACTTTTAACTCTCCCGAGATTTAATATAAGCAAGTTGCCAGTGCTGGTACATAGGCCTACTCTTTTCGAGAGGGAGTGGGCTGTAATCCACCACGCAGGCCCAGTGCGGGTTTGGTAGATGTCATATGTCTTTGAATTTTTAGTTCAGGACATGCTGGTTTCCTCACGATGTTTTCCTTCACCGTTTTGAGTGCAGTGGTGATGAAATTATTTACACAAACTAAAGCGCCTGGTTGGGTTCAAACCCACGACCTCACAACTCGTAAATCAGGGCGATTACCACTGAGCCACCACTGCTCTCAATATTCAAAACAGTTATAAGTTATGCGTCATGCAGTTTATATGAATACTTACTTCTTTAGGGTCATTGGTCTGCTAATGCAAAGCTGTAGGATCACTATCTGTGCAGCTTTTCGTGCATTTACTTACATTTTCTACTTAAATCAGCCCCAAAATTGGTCCTTGTTTGGCCAAGTTTGGGCTCAAAATACGTGCAGTTAAAATGTTAGACAAAAAAGGGAGAAATAATGATGTCCAGATCACCAATTCCCATTCAAATTCGTAGCATGAAGGTCCATTTATATCTAAAAGCTAACTATTTGTCCATCGTAGCGTGACCGGTGCGAGTTATGCATAGATAGGTCGTCACACGGCAAGCACAATTAGCTGCTAGTCACCAGCGTGTAGATGCCTATCTGTCCACGAATAATTTGCCACTGCTACAATAGGACGATAATTTGACGGGCTTAATAGTTAGTTTTGTTACTACAAAATGTTACTGCAATGAATTATTTTTAAAACTGTTGATTTTTAAGGTTCCGTAGCTCAAAAGAAAAAAACGGAACCCTTATAGGATAACTTCGATGTCTGTCTGTCAGTCTGTCAAGATCCTTTTTCTCAGGAATGCGTAAAGGTATCATGTTCAAATTAATATCGAATATGTAAGTATATGGTCTCTTGGAGCTCTAAAAAAATCAAATCAAATCAAATCATTTATTAAGTGTGTTTTTTGGTGAGGTTACATGGTCTTATAAAATACAACATTGTGCTCAAAAAACTACCCATTAGGCTTACACTTTTTTTATGAAAATTCGTTCATTATTACTTAAATATATTATATTATTATGCAAAGTACATGAAGCTATCTCGTAAAGTAATGTCAGATAAATAAATAATCAAATTGTCAATTAAATATTTTTGTCAGAAAGAAATTCAGTAATTGAATAATAGCATTTTTGGATTAATAAATTATATAATTTTCGTTTAAACTGCAATAAATTATAATCTTTAATAGAATTAGGCAATCAAGCTTCTAATTAAGTCAACGCAATAAAAAAATACGGCCATTTATGCGAAATATTTTGATACTCGCAAGTAAATCAAAACTTATAGGGTACCTAATTCCCGTTGACCTAGAATCATGTAATTTTTCAAGAAACAAGGTCTCACAGCACAAGTAAAGGAAAAGTCGGATAACGTTAATTAGCAGCATTTATTTATTTATTTATTTATTAGGAAACTCAACAGCTTATAACTAATTACATGAGTTATGAATGTTCACCACACTATCAAAGAACAGCTCAAAGCAGTTGCGTCAAAGTTACAGCATCCTACAGTCTGTATACACAGTTCAATGATAGCGAGATGATGACAATTATCACTTAGCCAATAATGGAGTTTCACGGCATAGATAAAGCTAGAACAAAAAAAAAATTAGCCAAAAAATTTTTTCTTGTAATTACAAACTTAAATTTGCGGTTAGAGAGTTGACCGTGACGTGACCTATATCAATGTATGGGAGAACATGTTTTCAACTACAATGTTAAGTTGGTTTTTGGGATAAATTCTTTTCAACTAAGGAGCCCTTCATTGTGCGTGGTCCGACACGCAACTGGCTGGATTTTTTAAAAGTTATGTCTTACTTGTATCTGGAAATAGATGTGGGTGATTCCCCTACAAAAGGTGTAGATGATTTTCATACGTAGGTAGGTAGTATTATTTGAGTAAATCTACGTATCACAAAACACTCACGCCTTCTAGCTATAAGAGAGTAGGCAGTAACTGCAGAACGCCACCTGCTACGATCCTTACATACTCTCTTTGCTTCGTTTACATTCATACATAAAAAAAAATAGTAAAAGTAAAAAAGATAAAAAAAATAATAGATAGATAGATATAGACAGGTAAATGATAAATGATTTTACTTCTGTAAGTAGGTTTTTACAAATACGTCAAACATATTTTTAAAAACTAGAAAGGCCGAAACAAACTCAGAGGTCAAAGTCTCTTTTAAAGTTCAGACATAATCTTGGTCAGCTCATGTGAAAACCATGATTGGTGTCTGAAATGTTGTTTTGAGGAAAGAACCACACAGATTGAGTGGACCTGTCCAGTCAGTGCACGCATTCAGTAAATCATACATCTAAAGGTCAATTCTTGTATTTAATAAATTATGGTTTGAAAAACTAATAAACACGCTTTAATATCATTAAACTGAACTAAAAAGAAAAAATAAATTTTTCAATATAAGAATAAATTGAGTAACGAGAAAATTATGTCATTGTAAAAAAAAGCGTGGGGTGGGGTAATTCTGGAGTAACGCTTCTTTTTACAATGACATTAATTTTCTCATTAATCACTTTATTCTTATATTAAAAAAAAATATTTTTTACTTCTAAGTTCAGTTTAATGGTATTAAAGCGTGTTTTTTAGTTTTTTTTTAACTATAATTTATTAGTTTTTTAAATTACAATTTATTTTTCATTTTTTTAGAGATTTTCCGAGAGGTTAATCCTGTTGATCCTGATCAGGATAATGGGACAACATTTTTAAATTATTGTATTGTCATCGGGCCCTGATAACTGTGCAAAATTTCGAATTAATCTGACCATTTAAAGTAGGTAAAAATCGAGTTCAAAGATTCCGTTACATACAAACATACATACAGGTGAAGCTAATAAATATAGTAAAAGCGTGTTAAAAACGTTCAAATTCAAGTCGCAAACTCATGCGACAATCAAATGTCAAAAATGTAGGTAAACGCTGTACAATTTTTGACAGATAGAGACTGAGATGACATTGCAAATGTTGTTAAAAATACGGAAATTGCCCCCCCTCTGGTCATGAAAGGTTGTTTGACATTTTAAAGAGACCCGTAAAATAATTATCTGCAAGCAAACACTGCACCAGCAATAAATCAGAAACTAAATAAACACTTCACGCCACGAAAAATGATTAAATTAAACAAATATCAGTGACGTTCAATAATACTTTATCAACGAAATCCAACCAGCACAAAAAATACAACTCGAGTTCTCAAATTAAAACTGTTCGGCACAAAATCGTTCTCAGGAAAACATTTCATCGTCAGTAAACGTCGGCTTGAATAAATTCAGTGGTCACGTGGGTAACTGTTAACCAACACTGACGTATTGTCATGATGACACCTTGTTGCTTAGCAACGGGGCGACAACAAACGCAAATGAAGCGAGAGATTATTTTCGACCATCTAATGGATGCGGCCATTAAGTGACAGTAAAAAAAAAGTCGTGTTTTATTCACGAGGTCTCGTTAATAAAAGTGCGTAATAATGTTTTTGGAGCATTTGAATTACTTTGGGTCAACTATTGTCAGGTGATTTCTTAAAAATTATTTTGGTAGTGCCAGACGATAGTAAAAGTAATGAAATTAGTTGAGTAATATTGACAAAATGAAGTATGATTGATTATTGTTAATTACTAGTTGTTCGTGCCCGGCGTCGCGCGTCGTCCGGGTGAATTTCATGTCTCTATCTCCAGTAGCTTAGGCTGTGTGTTGTCTGTTTTCATATAAAAATACCATCCAAACCGACTTTTCCGGTTAATTTTCCAAAAAAAAATCTATTATACAAACCTTGTCCTGATAATTACAAACATAACAAAAAAAGGATTAGCCCAATAAGTGCAACCGTTCTGAAAATATACATAAGTAGATTATTATTGATTGTCTGTAAAAGATCGCTTTTAGTGATAAGACCGCCCATTGTATCACCCTATATAAAATTTCAACATTTATATCTGTAATTTTTATGTTTTTTTTTTATTCAAGAGTATTCTATCTATCTCACTAAATACTTTTTCATTGGTTTTCCAACTGGCAAACGCAAATAATTATTTAAAAACAGAACTAAAATATTCACAAAAAAATGATTCTAACCAAATTACCCCACATTGAATTACCTACTCAGTTTTCTTTAATAATGATATGCGAACATATTCCCAGCTTACTTTATGTTTTTCTTAAACATAATTATAACTCAGAGCCCGATAAAATAATTTCAAGCGAAAGAAACCCAGGCACATAATTCCAACGCATAATATTAAATTATCAAACTCCTATAGATGCGGTTAAAACATTAAGAAAATTCCAAAACGGTATTATTAGCTTTTGCGGTGGTACACAGTAAAACCGATCGTAAATTAACATTTAGTTATCCAATCTGAGAACTTAAACAGAATTTGTTAAGTAGGTAATTTAATAAAATATCTGCTTCGGGTCGACGTAGGTACTTCGTTTCAGAGGCCCCGCCAAAGGCACCTTTCTAGAGAGTTAGGTATTTTCATTTTCGTGTAATATTTTTTGCTGTATGATTGTGAAATTATAAACCTATGTAATATAATTTCTCGTGAATGTTTGCTGATTAAAATTGACCTTTGTTACCTACTGACCGCTAAAATAAAGGTGCTACAGCCTGACACCGCGCTTACTAGTTTTTTGAATCCGTGGGAAACATAAAAAACATTGTTATAAAATTCTGAAAAAAAAAGATATATCTTATTTAAGGATCTGGCGGATAGCCAATCGCTTTTAATAACACGATTAGATTTACTTTGCTGGATAGAAAAAAATCCTAAAGTTCATAATGTTTAATCAATCTCATAGCTACAAAACAGACGTTTTTTTCTTATTTTTTTTAAACTCGTAAATGAGAAGGTAGTAAGATTGTTTAGCACAATTTGCTAAGTTTGTCGTGATAAAATCAATCAATCTGCCTAGCCTTTTCCCAACTATGTTGGGGTCGGCTTCCAGTCTAACCGGATGCAGCTGAATACCATTATTTTACATGGAGCGACTGCCTATCTGACCTCCACAACTCAGTAACTGGGTAATACGATACCCCTTGGTAAGACTGATTGTCAGACTTTCGGGCTTCTGACGACCCGTAACGACTGTCAAAGATCCACGAATGACAGCCGGGACCAACGGCTTAACGTGCTTTCCGAGGCACGGAGGAGTCTCGGTATGTAAAGATGGTCACCCATCCACGGACCAACCCTGGCAAGCGTAGCTTAACCTGATGGATCGACCCGTGCGGCTGTTATTACTTAGCCACGAGCTCCTCGATAAAATGTTGTCTTCTTTGTCGTGATAAAATGATTAAATTAATTACTATGTTTTAGTATCTACCAAATCCGCGAGGCAACCACTCGTTAGCCTAGTTCAGTACGCGGCACGTTCGCCGGACCATAGGGCCTTAAATGTAGAGTATAATATTATTTATGCTCAGCTCATCTCCCAGCTCACTTACTTATATTTCGTTCACAGTAATTTTACTAGCTCTGATTATGCATCACTGTCAAAATCACACTGAATTTTACTGTCGTTGCAATTACGTTGCTGTTGGGTTGCCGACATTGACAAGTTTGTCAAAATAACAGTGATCTTTATTTTCTTTACAATAAGGTTGCTGCAGTCAGAGGTAAAATAACTGGGAACTGAATGTGGTACACCCTTTAGACTTCAAGTTGTCTGCTTCTACAAATGTAGCAAATCAGTCGTTTGCATTATAAACTCAGTCTCAATCTGTCAAAAAACCCGTAATTTTCCTACATTTTTGACATTGTTTGTCGCTGAGATGATGATAAGACTTGAGTACGTTTTTTAAGCACGAGAATTGGCCTTCAGTTCTATAATTATACATTCATGATTAGGATGGCAGGTCGTGGATTCAAACCCAGGCAGGCGCTTTACTTTGTGTAAATTATTTCATCACCATTACTCTCAAAACGGTGAAGGAAAACATCGTGAGGAAACCGGCTTGTCCTAGAACCAAAAATTCGAAAACATGTGACATCTACCAACCCGCACTGGATCCGCGAGATACGTTATAGGCTGATTACGCTTATGCTATGCTTTACATTCATAATATACTTAAAAGGTGACAAACTTTGTGGAAGTGCCACTTTACTCAATTTGGTGTGGATCCCGACGAAGAAAAAAACAAATCGTCCTCTAGCGAGTCGTAAAAGGACAACTTAGAAATAACACTGATAGGATATGTTGCAGAGTCTTGTATGCTATGGATAGCCAACTGCAGTCACCATTCCTACTACTTAGAATCCCAGCTCATAATAGAGAGCTGATAATAGCAATTTCCATTGAGTGTTGAAGATTATAACATAACGTTTGCATTTAGACAAAGGACTTGAGTATAGGTACCATAGGTGTCATTTGTGGATCTTTGACAGTTGTTACGGGTCGTCAGAAGCCCGAAAGTCTGACAACTAGTCTTACCAAGGGGTATCGTATTAACCAGTAACTGGGTTGTAGAGTTCAGACACGCAGTCACTTCATGTAAAATACTGGTATTCAGCTTCATCCGGTAAGCCAACCCCAACATAGTTGGCAAAACGATGATGATGAGATAAGTATAGGTAGGTACCCACATTTCGCCAGTTATTTTTAACACTGCACGACGCTGAGATCAAAACCAAGACCACACTCGTCTCTAATAAGAAAGAAGATTACATGTAAAAGTAGTACCTACCTAATCATGATAATTCTTGTAATATAACTAGTAAAAGAACTATCCTAAACTTGCTACAGCCTATCTCTAATAACCTAGACACATTGCTAAATGAAACAATTCAATGACAACTGGACAAATCGTTAACCCGAAACTTGGGCAAAAATGAAGCTTGCCCGACATAACGGAGTAAGGTAATGGGGCGTAGAAAGGATATATCTATATCTTTTACAAGTTCTGGGAGGCTACTGCTCGGGCCTCTGATAAAACTTTTTATGTTCTGCTTATGTGATATCGTACAGTTTGGAAACCATAACGCGTTGTCGGTACTAAGGCAGTATGAGAATATATGGAGTTGAGTTGAAGTTATGTGGAGTTATGGTCTGCGAGGATGCTGCTGTGTTTTTGTTTTGGATCACTGTTCTTGTTGGTGTTATTCCAAAGTTTATTATTGGTTTATTGATGTTATCTGTTGTGGTTTTAAGAAATTTTTTGAGTATATTTTATTCACTTATACGGAGATGTAAAATTTAACTCTTTCAGTCTTTGTTTTCACTGCTGACACAGTACGGTGATAAAAATTTAACCAGTGAAGAGGTTTAATTATCCTGGTTATCAAGATTTTAAACACTATTTGGCTAAGCCGCAGCAAGAAAAGCTTCAAAAGCACTATCTTTAAATCAAACAACAAAAAGTTCATTTTGTAAACACTTTGTAAAATTGTAAAGACTATAGATATCGATTGATCTCTCTATTGTAGTCTTGTTGTTGTGTGTTGTCTTTGTTGTTTGTTGTAAAAAAAAACTATCTTCCACTACTGTCTATGAAAATATCGAACAAACTATCTCTCTTCAATATATTCTAAACACAAAACACAATCACCAACACAATCTATTCAAAATCCCGCACGCAAATGAATATAATTCACACAGGCATACAAAGATGAAAGTCACATTCGAACCACATTTTCCTCAAAGCGCCACATCCCACTACATTTGTTTCACAATACAAAATTAAGGACACGGTCAACACATGAAGCCGTGCTGATAGAGCTTCCCAACTGCACGCATGAACTGAATATTAATTCAGTCAGCAAGAACAGTGTAAAATTGCATTAATTTGTCCTTGTTTACATCGCGGTATACATCGTACACACGTCACGTCTCGTAATTCTTTTTAGAAGGGTAAAAGTTGTATAGCACTGATTAAATTCGAAAAACAACTGCGTTTTAAAATTGCTGTTGCGTTTTTTTGAATTAAGGGTGTATTGTTTCTGCTCACAGACACTGAATAAATTTTTGACACTGCAATGGTTTTTTTTTAATTGTACAAAAATTGCACGTTTAAAGTTGAACGTTTTTTTTTAATTAACAGAGTTTAAAAAAAATCTGTTGGAAAATACAAGCAGTCATATTTTGTTGTTACAAACATAGAATTGAATGAAAGTACTTATTAAAGTGATAGGAAGTATTTCGTGTAGGTACCTAATAAAATATTTATTAAGATGCCGGAGAAGCGAGGAACATTCTCACACTGTAATTTACACTAATATATTTAGTAAGTGCTTATTAAAGCTAACTGGTGGGATTTTATACACTTTTTTGTCTACAATAAAACATTTTACATATTTTTTTGTAAACGAATGTGACGTATACATTTTTGAAATTAGTTTTTATTAATTTCCACTTATTACGCAAAACAAAATAATCAAAAAATATATTTACTCGAATTTTAAATTTTACCTCAACTCTTTTCAACGTAAACTCTTAATGTCAAAAAAGTTAATTAATTTTATTCACTCACTTTTTGAATAACAATATTACCTATTAAACTTTTCTTTCTTTTTATATGCATCGTATTAAGCCCTCAATTTAAATGTTTTTGCAATAAGAATAAAGTAGCCTATCAGGTCACTAATGACGAAGCGTCTTAAACGTTATCACTTCGATCTTTGAAGTAATAAAGATGAGAACACTGATAAGACGAGAGGCAATTGTTTTAGCTCCAACTTGCACAAGTTTATTGATTTAGGAGATTACTTCGGAAAATATGCCGTTTAGAATTTGGAATCTGCCATTTTATTAATGAAATCAATTTCGTTAGCAAGAATATGATTAAAAATAATTTATGGATAAAAACAATTTTATTCACCACTTTTATTAAAACTTGGCATTACTAGGTTATAGCAAATTGGCACGATGAATGTTTTCTAAAAATGAATTATTAAGTTTTCAAAAATAAAAATCACATACTTATTCAACATTTATATTTTTCTCCTCAGTTAAATAAATTGGGGTTAATATAATTTGTTTTTTAGGTTAGTTTACAAAATATACACCAATTGGCGTAAACATAACTTAAACAAAACAAACAACAAACATATGACTTGTGTTCAACCGCACAGAATAAGTTAAAAACTCAACTTTCAAACAGCTTTAAAATAATGCCGCAAAACCTTAACCTGTAAAGAAAAATAAAAATAAATGAAAACAAACAAACCAAACAAAAAATTACACTTAAAAAAATATTGTTATAATGCAAAGTAGATGTTTACTCACAATAACAGGCGGCGGATATTCAACTTTCGCCGAACGAAATATATCTACGAGGTGAACCATATGGACAGATGAAATTGTCACAGTTGTAAATTAAACTTGGTGAAGGTAATTGATGGGAGGGAGCGGATGGACGCGCGGTCGCGGCTTTCGTACGTCACTTGTAACACGGGGCGGCACGTCTGTCTCGCACGGAGTTCAGAAGAAGACTGAAACACGGGCGGGCGAAGGCATACGCACGCGGGGAGGTACGCACTCACGCAGGCTTGACAGCCAATCGCGTGCGTGCGCCGCGCGCACCCCCGCGCTCTCGTCCCCGCCCCGCACCCGCCCGTCACCTCACAATCGATGCCCTATATTGCATTAATTATTTAGGAAACACGCAATAAGATAACGCTAGGTGGCAGATAAGAGATCTTCGCGTTGCTTTAAATAAATCATCGTGTCTTCGTCCGTATCGGCCAGTTCGAGCGGCGCGTGTGTACCATGCCTTCCGTGTGTACTGATAACGCATTATTTACGTTG
The DNA here is from genome assembly GCA_946251885.1 of Cosmia pyralina. Classification (NCBI taxonomy): domain Eukaryota; kingdom Metazoa; phylum Arthropoda; class Insecta; order Lepidoptera; family Noctuidae; genus Cosmia; species Cosmia pyralina. Next base: position 25,971,553 of record OX276346.1, read on the forward strand.
TCAGTCCGCTGGACCTTTTGTTTTTATCTCGCTGTTATTTATAGAGTTTCTAAAGAAATATAATAAAAAGTAAAGTTGATTCATTCTTGAGGAATTTTATTTATATGATTCAACCCGTGCCGCACCTTCAAGTAACGAAGGTTTTGTTTGCGTAGTGTTCAACTTGGGAACGAAAACAAACGAAATAATATATATATTTTTTAGAAGGTTGTCATCTTGTCGTTTGCCAATATTAATATATACGGGGTTAACGGGGTTCTCACTGGCTTTATTTTATGTTATACGGAGGTTTTGTCCGAAATTATCGGGAAAGTTTTTATGAAACAAAATAGAAGATAAAAAGAAGCGGGAAAATATTTCCGAGATAAAATAATGTTTCGATGAATGTGTAAAATTATAGTAATAATTTTGATTCTCGACCTGTACCGTCGCTGAATATTAACTCGGTCAAACAATAATCAATTGAACGTTTACGATGCTGAAAATTTACTTCATACATTTACATGGGATGTATTTTCAGGAGTCATTTACGTAAACTACGAAAGATTTTAACTATAGTGCATTTTTTAATCTCTGAGACTAAATTGACAAGAGCAAATGTCAAATCATATATACTCCATAGATTAGACACACAAACCTTTTTTACAGTCCGTTCAACTGACTTTGACTTCAATTGCGTTGGTGGCATGACATATGGCAGCTGCAGTAAACAATTGGTATTGTAACCACTTTTTTGCCTTTAATACCATCCTTAAGCCTACTGAATAGAAGTCAAAATCGGTTGAACGGACTGTAAAAAAGGTTTGTTTAAATGTCTAATCTTATTGTAAATGCAGTTTAGGTCATTTTAACATTTTTCACTTGTCAATTTATTCTCCGAGATTAAAAAGAAACCATCGGTTTTAATATCGCCATAAAAGTTATTATGTTTTCTTTGTCTTTCACGTTTTAGAAGACAAAAATATGAAAAATAAGAAATTTTCCAAAAAGGCACATAAGCATCTTTTTTGTAAAAATTTCAACAAAAAAGATCAATAAAAAACAGTGCTTACCTGCATTTCATTGCGACGAGGAAAACATAGCCATAAAGAGTGTCAGTTATGATCTTGCAAGGGGGAACGAATAAGAAATAGGTTACTGTGTTCCTCTTTATAACAAGTAATGAGAAAATGCATGGTAATATGCGAAGTAAAAATGGTACTTTCAGACTTAAATGCAAAACAAAAAAAAAAGGTTGCAACAATGGCGAAAAAATGATGTAGGAAAACCTTTCGTCACATTAAATGATGATGTAGGTATAATTGTCGGCACGAGTTGCCGTGAGCACAAACTCCACTTTTAAACCTTACAAATCTTATCCTATACGACAATTCGCCCTTGGTTCGCGCACTCGCAATACTGAATGCTCTACTGGAATCGACACAGGACTGTGATTTGTTTGCCACGTGATGGATAGACGTATGTCGTGCATGTTTGCGATTCTGTGAGATGATGGACGAAAGATGGGTTCTTTTTTTGTGCCAATTTTATTTGATTGGTATTTGTTAGTGTTACTTGTTTTGTTAGTTTTTTTTTTTTTGTGAACTTTTGCTTAATGTTATTCCTTCCTTATAAGTATAAGTTTTTGAAAACCTAAAAACTTATATTAAATAGTTCTGTATTAAAAACAAGTTAAAATCTTTTGACACTTGAAAAGAAAAAACTGACTTTTTCGGGCATAACGCTTTTTCGTTACGTGACGATTTCTACCAGTTTACTCCTACCGCAAACCGCGTTAAAGAATTTCGTTCCAATAAATAAGTTGTATTTCTTTATCGGCCGAGTGTCTACATTACTTTTGTTGTTGAAACAAATGAAACACAACCAATTGTAAACACAAAGTGACACCATAACTTAAAACCCGCCACCACGGTATAATCCGAGACACATGTTCCAAAGACAGAACATTTCTCCAGACATGTCTTGTGTTCATCAATCATTCCGGATGCAGATCGCAGCTCATTGCGATGCGGGACGCGTCTAACAGGTGGCCACAGCTGCTGGCCAGTCGGATCTGAATGCTTGATGGTGCCTATGAAGATGTTTGGATATACTGTAATTCTATTTCTGTGGTATTAGCATAGTACATGGACTCTCGGCGTTTGAACAGGGAGAGGCTGAAACTATATAGAATAAATTAGTGATACGATGTTGATAAATTTCTTGTGACTTTTACGTTACATTTTTGTGGTAGGTACCTACATAAATATAGTTGGGAAATAAGTACATATTAGGTAAAGCCAGGGAAGTAATTGTTTATCAAATTGATTGAAATGACAAAAGCAATTAAAAAAAAATATTAGTTATAGCCCACGAACCTCTAATATACAAGTACGCTGGACTAAATATAAAAAAAGAAAAAAAAGCCAAGAAGAAAAACAAAGAAAAAATGACAAGAAGACTTTTCTTCTTTTCTTCTTGTCATTTTTTCTTTGTTTTAAGAAGATGATGAGAAGAAGAAATGACAGTTGATTTTTGTGCCCATTCAAAGCGCCCCGCTCGAGCGTCTCTGGAACTAAAATTGACACATTGTTGCAAATGGCCGACGTGTCGTTTTGGTACGACTCTAATGTTTTAGGTCTAAATCGTGAAATAAGATTTGTTTTGTGAATGTTGTGTTTACTACGTGATATTTAGAATATTTTTATCACAAGAGTATACGCATTTTGTAAAATTATGTAAAATAACCTTAAAAAGCAGCGGAATAACCTTCCACAAGTAAGTGAATTCCAATGTCCCATCTCTAATATAAGTTCCATGGACGTTGCTATCAGCGTTAAAACGGCAAAAAAGAAATTCTTCATTTTCACATCGATATTATGAAGTCTAGCGTACTTGTATATTAGGGTTTGTGATCTACACTCGTAACAAAGCTGATGAGTTACTTTTTGTATGTTTGAACGCGCTAATCTCTTGAACCACCAGTCGGATTAAAAAAAAAACCCTTTTGCATTTGATAGCCCAATTCTTGAGGAAGGCTAGGCTACTAACATCACGCTAGAACTTTTAGAAGCCGAGCAAAAATGAAAAAGTCGGTAATAATGCTCAGGCAGGCGATGCGATGCGACGGGGTGGGTTGGGGGGACTAGAAATTTCACGCGGACGTTTTGTATTAGGGAAACAATGCTTACATTGGTTAACAGATTAACACACTTGTAGGTATATTTTGCAGAGTTATAGGCATTTCATACGATTGAATATGAATGATTATATTATGATCTGAATGGTACGGAAAATTAATAACCGCTCACGCGAGCGCGAACGCCGCAAAAAAAACACTTTCACACTCAACCGACCGAACGATGACTTGTCGGAGAAAAAAATTTTTTTTAATGTCATAGACGAGTCTTAGTCAGTGTTGACCTATCTTAAATCGTTCGGAAATAGATAACGCATCAAATTAAATGCATAGAATTCGATATTAGTACTTAATAGTGATGGAACAACGTTAAGAATTAAAAAAAATCTTGGTATAGAACTCACACCACGTACAATATAAGGTAAAATGATTCCACGGACCCGATTCACACCACGCTCGCGTCAATTTGTTTAACGATCTATTTCCTTGATTGTTTGTGATAAAGATGTTGATTTTTATTTTTAAACCGTGCCTTCTCTGTATGAAATGAGGCCTTTGTCCGGCTCCTAGGACAGTTATAGGCTGATCTTTTTATCCTAACCAATATTATAAATGCGAAAGTGGGTTTGTTTGTTTTTTACGCTTTCACGCTAGAAAAGTTTAACGGATTTGGATGAAATTTGGCACATGGGTAGACCATGACCTGGAAAAGGATATAGACTACTTTTCATCTTGTATCGCAGACGAAGTCGTGGGTAAAAGTTAGTTATAAAATATTCATGAAATATCGCTTAGATATTTGGATTGTTCGTAAGTTAATTTATGAAGAAGAAGAAAGAAGAAAAATATTTTATTTGGGACACGCACAGGAAATACAGTTAAAAAAGAGCATATAAAAGTAACAAAATAAACATTAAAAAGCAAAAAAACAAAAAAAAAGAAATCAGAATAAAAAAAAAAAAGAGACCTGTGCGAGGCCAAAAAGGCTCCCATCTCAGCATAAAGCTGCGATATTTAAAAAATAAATACCGCAACGCTGGTATTCTGATAGGGCCTGTGTGATGCCACGGACATACCCACGGATATCAATTAAAAATAGCAAGGGGAATAAAATCAAATAAAATACAAATACTAGAATACTTGAAAAGAAAAAAACAAAAACCGTCAATAAGGTGTAAAGATCGACTCACGCTTGACGCCCGACGGTCCAACCTCACTTGTCTATGCTATAGACTATTGTCTATATTTATGACAAGCGATGAGACCATGCATGAGACGCGGGCGCAGGCGACTGGCTGTCAATGTGCATTAATGTAAAAAAGGAAGTAAAGTCACACAAATAAACAAAGAGTGAATAATAAATACGACAATAAAATGGTGCAAATAAATAATATAAAGTATTGTTGAGTGTATAACTGAATGTGTTGTGTTGTGTAAGTCGGAAGAAAAAAGAAAAATAATCAATCACCGAGTGAAAAAACAAAGCGTTCAAAGTTAAACATGCTGCTAGGAACACAAGACTCCGCTAAGGTCACCAATACCAACTACGTGCAGACCCAGGGTGAGTTTAGACTATCAGAGACTGGTTTCCTTTTGTATTCGTAACAAGTGTTGCTTATATTTAATACTAAAAGTACCAACTGTTTTTATAGCACGAAACGGCGGTGGCAAATCGTTCCAGCAGCGAGAGGCAGCGAATTTAAAGCTTCCACGGAAAGCAGCAGTTCTGTGCGTTGAGGCCAACAGAAGGTAAGATGATGCTCTTGTTTTAATTTTATTTATATCTCGTGACCAAGTCAATTTTTGATACAAATATTCTGGTTTTTTTGTGAGAATGGTGCCAAAGAGTTATGATATCTTTGACTTACAGATAAGGAAAATATTGTGGGGAACACTAGTGTTAATGGAATCAATTTACTAACACGCAGTAGGCTTGCGTGGGAGTGATGAAGGCTCGTTTCTTATAACAGATCTTAGCAAACTGAAAAGGTTATGTTCCCTGTATAAATACAGGTTGATAATGGTGCCGATTCTCTTGTCACAAATGCCTCTAAACTAGACTAAAAATCACAAAAATTTAGTTTATTCCTGTCAAACGACGATTTCCCATTCTGAAATTGACTAAAGTGACACAACTTAACTATATTTTAGTTTGAAAGGACTAAGATTGTACGGAGTTATTAGTTTAGTGAAAATGGCAATTTTGCTATTCTGAATTTGACTGTTTTCACCTATAATTTTAATTGTCAAACTAAATCAGACTATGTTTAATCGCGATTAAAAAGGTGTGGAATAAAATTAGTTGACATGAACTAAAATTCAGACCTTGACTTCGGATGCAAAAACAGTAGTGTATTTTTTTCTTTTCTTTTGTATATCTCGAAAACGGTGAGTCCTATCGCAAAAATAATGAAAATTTGGCCCCCCTTTATAGAACTCATAAACCCCTATGACTCAACATGTAGGTACCAAAAAAAAGGTACAAAAAAAAAATGGTACCAAAAAAAAGGTACCAAAAAAAAAGGTACCAAAAAAAAGGTACCTACATTCCATATAAAACACGTTGAAGCTGCCCCCTCCCTGCGCCCCTCCAGCTCTAAAAGATATTTGACCCGGTAACGACAGCGATGTCGGTGAACAAAATATGACAAGCCTGTCACTTCATAGTGATTTCGTTAGTTCCAATTAAAGCCACCGGGTCAAATATACTACAGGCACTATACCACATGGAGTCACGATTATCAAACTCGATTTGAGTTGTCTCAAAATTGTTATTAAATTTAGAGGTTTTTTTTTGCAGAATAGCTCTAAGATTCTCATAGCAAAAAGTAAGGAATTTTAGTGATAGTTTAGTTAGTTTAGTTCGGTGTACAACAGAATCGGCACCAATGTCATGAATTTTGGTTATCAAATTAAGAACGTATAAAGAGTGAAGGTCGATGTTTGATGAGATCTTATAACGGACAAATCCAATAACCTACTGTCAGTAAAAGACAGATCGCTACTGACGGTAGACAATATAATTCTATCTGTCCTTACGTTCCTTTCGTTCGTTCGTGTTCTTTTGTTTTATCTATCTTAGATTATTGGGACGTTAAAACCATAGATAGATAGGTTTTTCTATCTCCAGTATGGCAAAACTGGTGACAGATAGGTTATTGGGTTTGGCTGTAAGACTATAAGGTTATTTTATTAGTGAACCTTAAAGTCTATTTTGTAGTAAAAACTAAGTTATATAATCTCTGTAGGAAATACCATAGTAATCGTAAATATACTAAATATGAAAAAACTAAATACCTAGGTATTATGTAGATCTGGTTTTAAATAAAAACCGGTCAAGAGCGAGTCGGACTCGCGCACTGAGAGTTCCGTTCCGATTTCTGAAAAAGTGTGCTATTTAGAGACATCGTTTTGTTATATTTTTCCTGTAATCTTTACATAAACTTCTATCACATAGATTCATAGAATAATTTCAGATTTTTCTCTTTGCAAGCTTCAGAGATAAGAGGGGGGGAGGGGGGGGGGGACCCGGTAAAAACTATGCGGCCCAAAAAAAAAGAAAAAAAAAAACGTTTGAGAATATGCAAACAGCGCTGTTTCATGATAATACCCCACATGCCCTAGTAGCCCCACTTCATTTTTAAGACACCCTTTCAGTCCCTGTTTCAAAAAATAAAAAAATTGTTTCATTCTTATTTGCAAAATAATTAGGCAAACGTCATCTAAAACTGTTCCAAATTTCAAGTTGATAGCATCTTCTTGAGTTATCCAGCTGTAACAGACGGACAGACAGACAGACTGAGTCGCACCATAAGGGTTCCTTTTACCATTTTAGTACGGAACCCTAAAAAGACCTTCCTATATTGTCTCTCACAGTCAGTTGCCCTGTTGTGGTCTGGCGTCGTTAAAACTTCTTTCATTGTGGTGCATTCCAAACGCTTTTTGGATCAACACTGCACGAACAATGTCTTCACACTAACCTGTCACTACTCGCCTTTATCACAACAAAATAAACTTAATTTAAAAAAAGTAAAAACCGACTTCAAAACCGAAAACGAATAAAATAACTTTCATAAAACACTTAGCAGCTTCTAAAGTCGGTGTCTTCAATTCTTCAATGCCCTTTAGTAGCTTGACACCGACTTCAGAAGCTGTTAAGTGTTATATGAAAGTTATTTTATTCGTTTTCTGTTTTGAAGTCGGTTTTTACTTTTTTAAAGTAAATTTATTTTTATATTTTTAGTTGAATATACAATTACATAAGTAGGTAAGTCCAAGTCGAACCAAAAGAAGAATCATCAAAATCCGCTTAGAAACGCCGGAGATACAGTGCATTTATGCATATAACTACGTACATAAGAATAATTACATAATGTATTATATACTAAAACCTTCCTGATAGTATGTAGATTACGTTAGTGAAAGAATCATCAAAATTGATTAATTAGTTTGGAGACAATCGCGGACATTCAAACAAACATACATACAAACATAAATACATACATGCATACGTACGGTTCGAAATAATTGCCGTCTTCCACTGTGAATCTCAAACCCTATTCCCACAAGCGATAAGCAGCAAACACTATAGAATTATGTTTATAAATTTTAATAAAACACATCCCCTCATAAAGAAAGAAGGCCTGCTAGAGTAATGGCCCGCATTACTCAGCGGCGAGGTTTATACAGAAACACGGCACACTCCCTCTTTAATATCGGTAAGAAAAAAACGTAACTCAGTGGATCTAATTTAAGGTACGTTTAATTGACCCTCAGATGCTTGAGACCGACGTTTATAATGTACGTATTATGGAAGGATCCTAGTGGGGGATTGTAGGATCCTAGTGGGGGATTGTAGGACGTTGATTAGGGAATAAAAGAATCGTAAGCGAAGGGCTAGCAGAAGGTTATTCGGAGTCGTAAAGAGGGGTACGTTTGAGTTATTGGTAGTTATCTAATTGACTGAGCACTTTGCTATTAGATTTTATTGTTGTTGGGGATAAGTTTAGTGTCGTAGAAAATAGGCTTTACGTCTCAATAATCACTAAATTTTTTACTAGCTGTTGCTCACGGCTTCACCCGCGTGGTTGTTACTCGTAAATACCTACTTTCCTATTTGAATTGGATTTTGTTCACAGTTTCATGGGTTTAATTTTTTTTTGCGCGAAGCCAAGAAGCTATGTTACTCCATATAACATCAGCTATCGGCAGTGTCCAAAATCCATGTTAAAGTCCCGTCAGAATCCGTTTCAGAGATTAGTCGGACCAAACAGACAGACAGACAGAGAAAAAATTTGAAAATTGTTTTTTTGTATTATGTACCATATACAGAGTGTAAGTGTAAACACCGTTATCCTTTTAAGGGGTCATTGTACTCGTCATTATGAACAACTTTTACTATGAGACCAAACCTGAAATCGTGAAAAAAAAATCTGCTGTTCCGTACATTTTATGTTCGCATAATTCGTCAAAATGTAGGAAACAGCTGAATTTTTTTTTGCGATATCAGGTTTGGTCCCGTATTAAAAGTTGTTCATAATGATGAGTACAATGACCCCTTAAAAGAATAACGGTGTTTACATTCACACCCTGTATACATTCATAACAATATGCAAATAGTAAAAAGCTGTTATTTTGACATTACCAACATACACTTAATTTTTAGAGTTCCGTACTAAAATGGTAAAAAGGAATCCTTATGGTGTGACTCAGTCTGTGTGTCTGTCCGTCCATCTGTCACAGCTGGATATCTCAAGAACTACTAATGCTATCAACTTGAAATTTGGAACACTTTTAGATGACGTTTGCCCAACTATTTTGCAAATAAGAAAGAAATTAAAATATATGTTTTTTTTTTGCAACAGGGACTGAAAGAGGGTCTTAAAAATTCGACGTAGAGCTACTGGGGCATGTGGGGTATCATATGAAAGAGCGCTGTTTGCAAATTCTCAGAATTTTTTTCTTTTTTTTAAGCCGCATAGTTTTCGACTTTTGATTAAAAATGTTAAAAAAATACCATTCCCCTTATCTCCGAAGTTTGCCTGGAAAAAAATCTAAAATTATTCTATGTGATATAAGTTTAAGTATAGATTATAGGAAAAATAAAACAATGTCTGTATATAGCACAGTTTTTAAACACAAATAAACCCTGAATATTTTCAAAAAAAAAGTCGGGAAGTGTAGTGGGACACCCGGTTGGAACGAAGTTCCTTTTGCTGTATATTATGTATTAATAAAGAGCCATGTAATAAGGTCTCAAATTTCAAGTGTTGAAAGTTTCTGTTTATTTGGAGTTCGGGGAATTCCAAGTAAGACGTCATAATATTTTACTAACTTCGACTTATGGAGTATAATGTTGAAATTCGAGTGATAAAGCCTAATTAATTCGAGGTACAGCGTATTTCGACTTACAACCTAACAAGGTTCTAGTTATCGAGATATAATTTATTTATTTATTTAAGGATTACCAACGAGATACATTACAAATTATCATTTACAATAATAAAACTTGCGTAATAAATACATTATGTGTGTATTCAGTGTGTGTTAACACACTGAATACACAAGCACACATGCTATGAATATACATGCTATTATAAAGATTTACATTCTTAAGGCATGAGGAACAAGGTGTAAAGTTCACTCATCCTCTATAAAAAAGGGAGGATCCTCCGACCAGACGGGTGTGTCTGGTGGGCAACTGCCCGACGGTTGATGTCGGGACGTTGTATATATGCTAGTCGCGCGGTAAACTCTGATTGCGCGATGCAGGATTGCGTGACGTCATGTCATTGTAACGCGTAGTTCGTATGTGGCGATGTAGATACCGCCACATACTAATAAAAATTTATAAAATTGCATCCATACAATATAATAAAACCAGTTTCAATATTATGTCTGAATTAATTGTAGAAATACAAAATAATAGTTTACAATTGAATTATAAGTAAAATTAAATTAGATTAAATAAAAAATAAATATGTAAATTATTGGAATGATAAGTCAAGTTATTAATGTATCAACGTTTTTCAAATATGTACGCGCATGACAATTTCTACTAGTCAACTCCTGTCACCAGCCGCGTAAACTGACGTTCGCACGGACGTAAAAATATCGTGGCGGGATTTTATCGCGCACTGGATTTTCAACTCTCGTTGTTGAGCCGAGCGTTGAGAATCCAACTTAACAATAACAGAGAGCATTCTAGCGCGTCGATAAAACACACTATTGGATTTTCAACTACCGGCGCTAAGCAGAGCGTTGAAAATCAAATAAAAACACACGGAATAAAATCGCTGCGATATTTTTACGTCCGTGCGAACGTCGACTTCAAGAACTTCGTTCCAAAACATGGCGTATTTTCATAACATTATTTGTTTAGAAAAGAACATTCGTTACGTAAACTTCTACACCTTTATATTTATGAATAAACATTTAAACATTTCTTTGATCGCGTTTGCCAATCTGCTGGCCATTAAAACTTTTCTGTCAGTTTAGGGCAAGTTTTAACAAGCTCTGATGATCGACGTATAGATCTTTTTTCGCTTATCTTTTCTCCTGTCAAGTTTGGAGCCTTGATGTGGCCAATCAGATGGAGACGTTCTTTTTTCTTTGTGAAATAAAAATATAAGTTTTTTGTTTATGTTTTGTATCAATTCTTTTCTTGTATTTGTATTTACGAGTATATTGCATGTGTATATATTCAACACAATGTAAATTGTTTTATGAATAAATGAAATTAAATGAAAAATGATCGTAAATGTTTAATGTGGAAATTAAATATGTAGCGTACTTATAAGTGAACAGCGTTTGCCCGCGGCTTCGCCCGCATGCATTTCGGAAATGATCCCACGGAAACAAATTAACGCGATAAAAGTAATCTATATCCTAATCCAGGTTATTTTCAACCAGTGTACTAAATTTCATCCAAATCCGTTCAGCCGTTTTAGCGTGAAAGTGTAATAAACGAAAAAAAAACTCACTTTCTCATTTTTATTATTAGTTAGGATGTTGTGTCTGGTAGGTCAGCGATGAAAAGAACGATTGATATAAACTTACCTGTTTATTTTATACGCTTTTCTATATTTACGAACTATAAAAGGTTATTAGATTCACATTAAAAAACTGTTAATATGAATACAATTATCGTCTTGCTGTCAACGACCGGCGTACAAATATTATAATTATATTTTCTTATTAAATTGTATTAAAACATTCAAAATGTATCAATAAAACTTACATTAATATAACATTTAAAATTAATGAATAAAAAGCATTAATACATAGAAACGCACTGTTGTTTTCATTATCTTTATCGCTGATTGATTACCTACTTAGCGAAGCAGGCTTACAACCAATGCAATAATTTGAGGATGATGATGGGATGTTTATTATGGAATAAATAGAATCATTATAAAAACTTTTTACAAAAAAATACAACCGGCTTCCAAAATCAACACTACAAAGTGTAAAATAACTTTAATTTCGGAAGTCGATGTCTGGTTAAATGTATTTTCGTTCTTGCCACCGACTTCCGAAATTAAAGTTATTTTTCACTTTGTAGTGTCGGTTTTGAAAGTCGGTTGTATTTTTTTGTAAACAAGTTTTTATTTTTCACTTTTTAGTTGTGGTACCTACCCCACACAAATTCTAATACCACTACCTGCAAAACAAACTAGAACATCATCCATATAAAAGTGAGGAAATGATACGTATTATTGAAGCTAACTCAAAAGCTACCCAAGCAAAGTTAATCAATGTTATATGGGACCAACTTTGATGTATACCCTCTCGAATAAAACAAACATTTTTCAAATCGGACGACTCTGTAAAAAGTTATGCGTGGTCATACATAAAAAAAAAATTTAAAAAACACGTGTCGAATTGAGAACTTCCTCCTTTTTTTTCGTCGGTTAAAAACTCGGTCATTTGAAAAAGTAGTAACAGCCGTTTCGAGCAGACGACTCCTCTAGACAGGAACTAATCTGTCCTAGTACAGGCTCACATTAAACGAAATCGGTCCAGCGGTTTCAGTAAAAAGGTGGACCATACATACCTACACTTAAGCAAATTTTCTTTTATAACATAACATCACGCCAGTATTTTCGGAAGGGTTAGGCAGAGGTGTACACCCACATTTCACCACGTTGAAGTCCCATGTAGTAAGGGGCGAGCCTATTACCATCAACCGGGTACAAATCTAGACTCCGGGCTGCTGTTTACTATTATTTCTTCACCAAAGCATTCCCCAATAAAAAAAGTTAACTATAGTATAGTTAAAATCTCGCTGCAGACTTGGTCATAAATCATAATCGGAGTAGGGATGTGCGCTAGTTGCGCGCGCTCAAGGCCATTATCGATAACAGAATCATTAAGGTTATCACGTAAACATACTGCATTCATTAAGTATGCAGGGTAACTAATGAGAGATATTTAATATGCTTTGTAGTAAATTTGGTAATAAAATAAAAAAAAATGTGTATTTATTTCTATCACCCATTTATAAATATATAAAACTATCGATATCACTCATCGACTGCAGTAATGCACAGGACTACGTGTGGGCGTGGCCTGCCCATAAGGCCCGTGAGTGGGAAAGAGAGCGAAACACTCGAATGATTTATGACCGAGTCTGCAGCGAGATTTTAACTATACTATAAGCGCTAATTTTTGAATCGTCAAATAACTTTTATTTATGGAATAAATATGGCGGTTTGACATCTATCTATCTATAATATACGGTCGAATTCAAAAAAAGGAAGTCCTGACTGACTGATTGACTGACTCATCAACGCCCAGCCCAAACCCTTGGTTGAACCTAGAAAGTTGAAATTTTGCACAGAGGTTCCCTTTATAATGTAGACAAGGAATAAGGAAGGAGTTCCCGGTAGTACGTTCCCGTGGGATATTTTCCGACATCCACGCGGGTGAAGCCGCTAGCAAAAGCTATAGTCTTTTATAAGAAAATATGTCAAACTGTCATATTTATTCTTCAGTTAAGAGTTATCTGACTATAGCTACATATACTAGCTGGCGACGAGTATTTCGACGCCTAAGTGTCCTTTTGTTTTGTATTTATTTGTATAGTTAGTTAGTCTTTTACAATAATAATTTATTTAAATTAAAATACTTGTTCTGACTATTGAAACATCAGCCCTAAACGGTCTGTATATTTGGTATTAATAACTCTCACGTGACTAAATATCGTTAAAGTATATTATTACCTATGTAAGTACTTATTACAGTGTAAACTTGAGAACACTGATTGAATCATTATGTTACACTATCGGAATGGAGAAATCACAAAGTTAATGGTATACTTTAACATCGTGTAACATAATAGTAATTGGAATTTGTTGTTTTTTATGCAAATCCAAAAGTGTTTTTAGTTAGTCGGGTGTATTAAACGGAGGTTTTCGTTTTTGAAAGGTACTATCGACAAAACGGACGCCTTCACACCTTAAAGTTGCTTTTTGTATTCACTGAAAAAACCCTGCCCCTATGGTGCATTGTTTTATTTTTTCATATTGTAACACGGACTAGAAAAAAAAGAAGGACTCCGCGCCACGCATATCGAAAGTGAAGCACAGTAAGTATGCCGGGACCGTTTGTACAAACACGCCATTACGTGACACGACAGCTCTTTGTCAAATCACGCATACATAGATCGGTACGGTGCTTCACTTTCGATACGCGTGGCGCGGAGTCCTTCTTTTTTTTCTAGTCCGTGTATTGTAAGTACAATTGCAGCTTACAAGCAAAATTATTTCAAAATTGGAAAGGCCTAGCGTTTATCGATACTACCTACACTGTTAATGCACTCTTGTACAGTATACAGTTGTATAAAGTGAGAGTAATTAATTGTTTGTTAATTTTACACATTACGTCATACTGCTGTCAAGAGTGAGATTCGCGAGTTCAATATATGGACAATTAGCAGTTTATACTTAAAACAAATTGTTAGATAGATAGTAACTATGGTGTCTTGGTTTAGGTTAGGTTTTACGTATAATAAATTAAACACAGTTTGGAATTTCACTGCGTTAGGCGAACTGTCACAACGACCGCTCGGACAAGACTGAGTGCGGCGCACCGCTCCACAATCCCTCCACCGCGCAACCCCTACCACAGCACGCATAGTTTGTTTATTAAACGTCGCAGTAAATAACAACAAAAAAAAAATACAAAACGATAATAGCGCGGGCGCGGCTTACTTAATAAAGTCAACTATGAATTTGCCAAGCGTGGTAATGATTCTACTGAATTTTAACACCTGCTTTGTAGTAAATTCAGTAGCTCGTGGCTAAGTGAGGAGCTCGTGGCTAAGTAATAACAGCCGCACGGGTCGATCCATCAGGTTAAGCTACGCTTGCCGGGGTTGGTCCGTGGATGGGTGACCATCTTTACATACCGAGATTCCTCCGTGCCTCGGAAAGCACGTTAAGCCGTTGGTCCCGGCTGTCATTCGTGGATCTTTGACAGTCGTTACGGGTCGTCAGAAGCCCGAAAGTCTGACAATCAGTCTTACCAAGGGGTATCGTATTACCCAGTTAATGGGTTGTGGAGGTCAGATAGGCAGTCGCTCCATGTAAAATAATGGTATTCAGCTGCATCCGGTTAGACTGGAAGCCGACCCCAACATAGTTGGGAAAAGGCTAGGCAGATTGATTGCTTTGTAGTAAATTCATCATCAAGAGTGGACTCACTTGTCCTTGTAAACAGTATTATAAAAATTATATAAGAAAACGATAACATAACTCAGTGTTGACACAATTTTTCCGTTGGCAAGCGACCTGGTAATTATATTTTATAGTTGGTCTCTGGGCCATTCTGTAGCTCTTTATTGCTTTACGGTGGGCCGTTAAAATGTTTAATGTATCTACCTGTTTTCAGGAAGTTAACTTCTAAAGTACTACGAGCTTTGTTGTTCTTATCGATGTTTGCCAAAAGGTTGGCATTGGAGAGAGTTCATTATGCAAAGTAGACATTTTTATGTATTACATTTTCATTTAAATGTAATTATGAAAACGTTTTATGATTTTTTCGTCTTGTGAATTTTACATCATGATCTCAGTCGTTTGCTATCTACTGCTGATGCTGCTGGACTTTTGAAGTCTAATAATGATTGTTAGCGTTGTGTGCCATCTGAAAGACACTCATTGCCACTTGCATTAAATACGTATTTATTAAATAACACTAGATTATCCTGTACCTACCTAAAGGATTGTGTGTGGTGGTGGTGGCATCTATATCGCCACATATGCACTACAGATCACAATGACATGACGTCACGCAAATCCTGCATCGCGCAGTTAGAGTTGCCCGCGCGACTAGCAAATATACAACATCCCGACGAGGCAGTTACCCACCAGACACGACACCCGGCTGGTCGGACGATCCTCCCTTTTCTATGGAGGATGAGTGAACTTTACACACTGTTCCTCATACTTCTAAAGGTGTCTACAGAAAATGCAAAAATGTGAGTTCTAACATCACTCCCAAGCAACCATCATCTGCCTGACCTTTTCCCAACTATGGTGGGTTCGCTTTCTAGTCTAACCGGATACAGCTGAATACCAGTATTTTACATGGAGCGACTGCCTATCTGACGTCCACAACCCAGTTACTAGATAATATGGTACCTCTTGGTAAGACTAGTTGTCAGCCTTTGGGGCTTCTGAAGACCCGTAACGACTTCAAAAATCCACGAATGACAGAAGGGAGCAACGGCTTAACGTGCTTTTAGAGGCAAGGTCTTGGTATGTAAAGATGGTCACCAAAAAGAACTCGTTTCCAAAAAGCTGAAACTGATAAAAAAATTCAGTGACACCTAATAACCAACAACCTTCTTTATCAAACCTTCCATTACTAAAAAGACGTCCTCATTCAACGCAAACGAGATGATGAATGGCGTAGTTCTCTAGCCTAGCTACTAAATAAGCTGAGTGCTAATGAGATTGAATCTGTTTTAATTTTATTCGCGCCGTGAAGGATTTCCAGTGAGCTTGAAGTTTCTCTGTAAATGTTATTGGGGGATTTGTTTGTCGATAACTAGTTTGAAATTATTATTGTTCGTATTTTTGAAAGGCGTTTCGTGTCTAGAGGTAAAAGAGTAGTTATGCCTAGTTTCGGAGTTATTAAAGTAATTTCTGAAAGTGGTCAACGAGATTATTATTATTACCTACATAAAGATTTACATTTCCGATATAATCGCACAGCATCAAAGAATGTTAGGTCTATAGGTACCTTTCAAAAAGTTGTACACAAAGCCTCCAATTCAATTAATAATAATTACTTTGTTAACACTCTAAATAGAATCAAAATCTACTCCAAAAGCATTAAAATATAAATGAATCATCATTTACAACGTAACCAAAACTCGAGACAAGATACTGTCGCCATATTTTATAACTGAAAAAGCAATTTCACATTGAAGTCGGTACTGTGCACACATGCTGAATGAGCGTTATATTAAAATAAAGATAAATTAATATGTCCACGAAACTGAGTCCCGCTCGCGAGTGTGTCGACGCCTTTATATGCCGCACAACTTTCGTGATTTCATTAAAACTATTTAATTGACGAAATGGGCCGCATTGTAGTATTTTAGTGACGAAACGGGTTGGAACTCGTAAATCCGTATTTGTGCTTACAAATCCGTATTCGTGTGTAGGTGCGGGGATGGAATTTATGTGTTCATTCACGGTTTTTGTAATGATGATATGACTGATTATATTCTAAGTAGATTCCTTCATGGATCATTCATTATCATCGTCTTGTGGGAAATCATAAAATACTTCCCAATTGTTTGAGTATTGAATAGTTTTATAGAATTTGATGGCGTAAGCTTCGGCCACAGCTGAGCGACCAAAACGACTGCGAAGCGGGAGCGTCAGTCGTGCGGCGGACGCTGCCCATGTTATCTTAAGGCGCCCTGCACACCTGCGTGACCGGGACGCGGGAAGACCGCGTTTGCAAAGCGGAACGCAGTCGGACGCATGCGTCTTGTGGTCAAACGTGTGTAGCTTGTCTACTCTAATCTCCATTTAATGAATAGTGACTATCACTTGTACCATTTATGATGTTAATAGCGCTTTAAAATGTCAACCCTCAAATATTACATAATTTTCGTGATTAAAATACCCAGCTTTGCAAAAAAAAAACTATCCTGATTGATAGTACCTATGATTTTCCGAATACGGACTCAATGGATCGCGTATGGGGCGCAATCTATTGAGTCAGTATTTAAGTTTTTAGCAAAGTACGCTCATAGAGTACGGCTATCGAGTATCGTGTATTTACCTGTTCCAGTCTATTCATGTAAAAATAAACCTAATTAAATGCGCATAAAATGAAATTTTGAATGGAAACATGCTTCTTGATGATTGATCTTGGACTTATTTAAATCTTAGTTATGCGTACCTACTTAGTATAAACATTAAAATTAATTAATTAGAAGGTATATTAAATTTAACACAAAATAGTTTGATGCATGTTAGACACGAAAAAAAAGTGAAACGAAATATGAGACTGACATATCACAAACATTTAAGTGTTAAACTAAGCTATAGACGTGCGGCTTCACTGACTTTTCACTAAAAATGTGGTTCGCGGTTCGCGCTGTAGTCGCGCAAGTGTGCACGTGAAAGTTTCGCGTTGTAGACGCTCCCGGTTCGCGTCCCGCGTCCCGCTACTTGACGCTCAGGTGTGGCCGTTACATTATGTTGTTATAAGCAGACAGAAACACGTTGTACATAGCTGGTGTGATTCCGTACTGTATAATTGCGTTTGTAACAGTCTCGAATAGCATAATATTATTTGAATTGGAACTACATTCAAACGGTACTTTGAAAAACTATGTACGTATATCAGCGTAAAGGCTTAATAGTACCTATGAATTGAGACTTACGCGTTTTGGTCCCGAACCGGGTTTTAGGTACAAAATATGCCTCGTCATCGCGAGTATCTTAAGCACAGTTAGGTCGTGGTTATAACATTTGAAAAGGTCTCAAGGGTAAGTGTTTTTATTTCAGTGCTATATAATTTAATTGTGACACTTTTTCTCAGATTTCACTCAAGTCCTCAGCTATCAGACCGTAAAAATTTAACTATGTACCTACTTAGTGGAGTAGTTTTTTATTGAAATAGTTACATTTTATGCTCGCTAGTAAGAGCTGGCAAAGATGTATTTTTTATATTTCTCATACTTATTTTCGTGGCTCAAAATGGGGCCGCGACGCTTTTATTTCACATTCACTTTATACCTTTCCACATTGTTTGTATCATCTCCCTTGTGTGTTGTTTGGTGAACCCTAGGAGGTGAAAATCCAAAATGTTTATTCTAGAAAGTTTTTACTTAAGCAGGTGCAGAGGTACAGATGCAGTCATGCAGAGCTACATTTTGTCCTAAAATATTAGCTTAGTCTAACTTTTATAAAATACTAGCAGCACCCCGCGGTTTCATTTTTAGGTCTCGAACCCGTAAAAAGTATCCCATGCAATACAAGTTAAAGACTATCTGTGTGCCAAATTTAATCTAAATCCGTTCAGCCGTTTTTGTGTGATTGAGTAACATACATCCAAACTTACAAACTTTCACATTTATAAACCTACTATTATAAATGTGAAAGTTTGTGAAGACGTTTGGATGTTTGTTACTCAATGGCGCAAAAATGGATGAACGGATTTGGATTAAATTTGGCACACAGATAGTTTATAATCTGGATTAACACATAGGATACTTTTTATCTGGGTAGTAGGTTCCCGTGGGATAATTTCCGACATCCACGCAGGCGAAGCCGCGGCCAACGGCTAGTATTTTATAATTGTAAAAAAGAAAGAAAGAAAAATATTTTATTTGGGACACGCACAGGAAATACAATTAAAAAGGAGCATATAAAAGTAACAAAATAAACATTAAAAAACAAAAAAAAAAAAAAATTAATTGTAATGTAATTAATCTGTCTAGCTATTTCAAATATGCTTAGAATGGCTGCCATCACAAAAGACACTGATTCTCTGTCACCTGACCTCAACACAATTACAGGTTATTTATAAAACTATAATTCTAAGATTCTACAGGTTAAATCAGAGGGCCAATTCTCGTAATTAAAAACGTTCAAATTCCAAGTCGCAATGTCAGCCAGCGACAATCAAATGTCAAAAATGTAGGCAAACTCTATACAATTTTGACAGATTGAGACTGAGATGAGATTGCGAACGTTGTTATAAAAATACGGGAATTGCCCCTCAGATTTCAAGCTAGACACAAAACTTCAGGAAATCATTTTGATTAAGGATTAAGTGATTAATGAAAAGGATTAAGTGCAATTATGTACAACAATACAAATCATGCAAACGACCTAATCTGACTCATTAAATTCTCTGCACAAAACACATCGCATTTCTAGTTCTTATTCATCCATTATTTTAATAGCTTTCCAGAACATCTAAATCCTACTCCAGTTCACATTCACTAAGCCCTCTTTCACTCCTCATTCACACCACAATACCTCTGCTAATTGGATTAGAAGTGAGTTTTGCAGATCAAAACCCATAGAGCAAGATAGTTGGTAAAGAGCGCTTAAACCAATCATTCGACCGCGCCTGGCATTAGCCGCTGTAGTGTATGGAGGTTGACACAGTATAACAAAGCTGCCGTAGTTTATCTGGGCAGTGACCTTGAATTAATTACCTACGGCCGCTTGGTAGATAAACACGCGTCCGTCCGCCGTGCGTAACTGCCGCGCATTTGAATTGTTGCGTAGAGCTTGTCTACTCTGAAATGACGCGTCCTACAACCGCATTTATCGTAGGGTTAAGTGTAGTCGGGCGTGTCGTGGACAAGCTCTACTGATATACAACATCAGTTTTAGTATACGCGAAACCCGAAACACGTGTCTAGTATTTTTATGTAAAGAATCTATGTACAAAATTTCAAAACTGTATCATGAAAAATCACAAAGTTATAAGCTTGTTATGCTACCTGGTTGTCCGTACAAAAACATGATCACCACGCGGCGCCCACTGTGCGCCCGTGCCTAGTGCCGCTATGACCTGCAGTGACTTGTGTTCGTCGCGCGGTGTCCATATTGTAACCTTTTTTAAACATTTTTGGGGCAAAATATAACACGGTATAAAAATTATTGGAATCGATTCAGTTATTTATTCTGAACAAACTTTATTCAGGTTTCGCATATACTTAAAATAATGTTGTATAATGAGATTTAGAAGCGCGTCGTTTCGATTTCTATGAAGGTACTCTATAGGTTTTGATTTACTTACGAGTATCAAAATATGTCGCATAAATGGCCGTATTTTTTTATTTCATTGACTTAGAAGTTTGATTTTTTTGGAACGCCAAGGGTCCATAGACCTACGTATTTGATATTAATTTCAACTTGATACCTCATACGGGTTCCTGATAAAAAGGGTCTTGATAGAATGACAGACAGACAGACAGACGGACAACGAAGTGATCCTATAAGGGTTCCATTTTTCCTTTTGAGGTACGGAA
Organism: Cosmia pyralina; assembly: GCA_946251885.1. NCBI lineage: Eukaryota > Metazoa > Arthropoda > Insecta > Lepidoptera > Noctuidae > Cosmia > Cosmia pyralina. Next base: position 25,992,186 of record OX276346.1, read on the forward strand.
CCCTAAAAAAACTGTATGTAATCCATTTATTGAAAAAAATGTTCGACAGTTCTTTATTATTGGTTTGAGAGCTATCAAGTTTTTTTTGGGAACGAACTGAATCCATTCTTTACGATTGTATTAAATGTAGGTACTTAGGTACCGATGACAAAACTTTAACACTCCCACAATCCGCCAAACAGCAGCCCAGTTCATTATCTCCTCGGCTAAGATACTTATAATCAAGCAGCCACATCTATCGTCTAATCATCGCGCTCGCTCCTACATAGTCACAAGCAGAGCCGCTAATTAAGTTCGACTCTACGCTCATACGGACGGATTAATTTCGGTTTACCGGGTGCCTGAGCGGTTGCCATGGTAACGCGTCAATGCGATTTATGTAATTTTACCTGTACGTGGTTAATAGTGTTTAGTGGGTGTGAGATGGAAGGAAGATTGGGATTTGTTGGTGATAATATTGTGGAAGTTATGAATATTCTTGAGATGCTAGAAGATGTTATTACTGAAGGCCATGTAAGAATATTGTGACGACAGTGACTTTGAACAGCCACGAATTATTGTCATGAACAAAATGAGCATTTTCAAAATATTCATTCTAAAAATGAAATTAAAAAAAATAACCGATCAAGAGCGAGTCGTACTCGCGAACCGAGGGTTCTGCTGAACTATTCTGTATAAATCTCACCGTGAAAACTTAGGTGAAGTGAGCGTGGAGTGAGCTGCCAATACTGTCAATCCCTAGCATCAGGAAGAATGACAACTCACTTCACCTAGGTTTTCACGGTGAGATTTGTGCAGAATAGCACTGCTGTTCCGATTTCTGACAAAGTGTGCTATTTAGAGACATCGTTTTACGAGTATTTTACATGTAATACATAAACTCCTGTTTACATAAAATTCTATCACATAGAATAATTTCAGATTTTGCTCTATGCAAATTTCGGAGATGAGGGGGGGGGGGGGAGGAACGGTATTTTTAGGGTTCCGTACCTCAAAAGGAACAAAACGAAACCCTTATAGGATCACTCGTGTATCTGTCTGTCTGTTTGTCTGTCTGTCCGTCTGTCACAGCCAGTTTGACAGACCGATTATGTTGAAATTTGATACACATATGAATTTTCGTGACCCAAACACGGACGCGTGAAGGAAATAAATGATTTTTAAACATGGGGGTCACTTTTGGGGGGCAAATAAGATAATAAAAAAAAAGTTTTTCAAACTATAAGTACCGTGTTTTAAAGTTATTTATGAAAATAGAAGAAAATTGACCATTCCACCCCTAATCTCCGAAACTACTAAACCTAAAATTTTGAAAAAAATACAGAATATAGATCTTTACCTGTAGATTACAGAAAAACTTATAAGAAGTCTGTGGTCTTGAAACAACAAGGTAAATCTCTCAATATTGTGAGTACAAACTTACATTTACAGTTGTTATGTATGGGAGAACATGTTTTTCATGTTAAGTTTGTTCATGCAATAAATTCATCCCTACTACGGAACACTTCATTGTGCGTGGTCCGACACGCACTTGGCCGGTTTTTTTTTTAAAGTTTTCATCAAAAGTCGAAAACTATGCAGCCTAAAAAAATGAAAAAAAGTTTGAGAATGTGCATACAGCGCTCTTTCATATGATACTCCACATGCCCTAGTAGCCCCACTTCGAATTTTGAAACAGTAGGCATCCACCGGGTATGACGTATCATGAAGTGATTTTTATGTGTCACATTAGAATTCATATTACGAAATGCTCTATATTTGATTCGATAACTTTACATTTTTACATTTAGGTGTAAACTGTTAATCCAACATTATATACAACTTCCAATGATTACTTGATTGTATTGTGACAGCTAGACTCGGAAACAAACTCCTGCTTCATTACATATGTCATGTATGTTCTAAGTACAGAAATCCTATCAACTGTTTGTCAAGTTTCTGTTGTCAAGTCTCACGTTCATTTTATGTCTTAAATATTATTGAAATGTAATTACATTAAATTACTTCATAAACACATATTTTATGAGATGCATCCCTAAAAATGATCAGTTGTTTCCCACAATTTTCTAAAGAAAAAATGCTGTATGTGCTAGACGTCCTTTAAAATGCAGTAAGTGAAGGGAAGCTAAAGAAAATTAGTTCAATAGTAGTCTAAAATATACGAGTCTTATGCAACGCCGGACGTTTGGACTCCCAGAATGTTTTTCTTCGCTCAAATTGTCGAGAAAATTCGCCATTTTGTAAAATGGGAGTCATTGGGAGACTCGTGTAAAGCAGATGTTGCTCAGGAACTAAAATTGCTTGTGCATCAAGTAGCTTACTCAATTTAATATTATTTTTTATTTCATCTCCACTGCTCTCAAAACGGTGAATGAAACATTTAGAGGAAACCGGCATCTCCTAGAATCAAAATTTCGAAGACATTGTGACGTCCACCAACCCGCACTAGGCCCGTGCGGATTACGGCACACTCCCTCAGAGAGGAGGTCTGTGTCCAAGCAGTGGGAACATTATAGGCTGATTATGATTGTCCCAACTGCAGGGCATGAGCATGAGGAGCTCGTGGCTAAGTAATAACAGCCGCACGGGTCGATTCATCAGGTTAAGCTGCGCTTGCCGGGGTTGGTTCGTGGATGGGTGACCATCTGTACATACGGAGACTCCTTCTTCCGTGCCTCGGAAAGCACGTTAAGCCGTCGGTCCCGGCTGTCATTCGTGGATTTTTGTCAGTCGTTACGTGTCGTCAGAAGCTAGAAAGTCTGCCAACCAGTTTTACGAAGGGGTATTTACCCAGTTACTGGGTTGTGGAGGTCAGACAAGCAATCGCTCCATGTACTGGTATTCAGCTACATCCGGTTAGACTGGAAGCCGACCCCGACATTTTTATCTGACTGACGGACTAAATAGATTTTTTTTCACCCAGGAGTCATCCCTAATGTAAAAGTCACATTGAAACATTGGTAGTCTTAACCCTGTCTAATAAAGGCCCAACTTGTAGTAATTTAAACAAAACCTATTAGCAATATTTCGCCAGAACTTAATTATGTCGTTTAATCGAAATCTCGAAGTCAAACTAGTCAATCTGAGTGCCCCTATATTATGAAAACACACCTTAAACTTTCTCCTAGTCTTGTCTAGAAAGTCTTTCCTTCGCAATACCTTGATTGACAGCCAAACCCAGCCATTATGAGAGAGTGCCTTTACGTAAAAGCTGGTAACTCGAGCGCAGCAAGGTGACCCTTGAAATTCATAAATCAAGAAAGTTGGCGTTGTAAGGTTGCCTCCAACTACTAAGTGCGGATTTCACCAATTAAATTGAACGCGATCAGCATTTCTAAACAGCGTTCAAGAACTGTCAGTGTCAATATTCCATAACAATTCTCGGCGGCGATCTCTCGCGTCCAAACCTGGTCCAGGTCATGGTGCGGAGCGAGAGTGCATGGAAGACCGTCACCTCCTTCTGCGAAGCAGTAATGCTCGCGAAGGAGGAGGCGGAACGCGTGAGGGAGAGGCTACAGCCGCGCCCTCGCGCCCCTAGCCGCCGCAGGAGACGCCCTGGGCGGCGGGAATCTATCGCCGATTCCCGGCCACCGTAGGCGCGGGCTTGCGGACGACGAGTAATGGGCAGCTCGCCGTCCGGTAAGGACCAGGCCCGGGTCGACGGCGCGTTGTGTTCCACGCGCGCCTCAAAGAGATGTCAGCAGTGACGGGGTCAATTGGGCAGATGCCGCCGGGGTTGCGGGTAGTTCGAAAGAGATACCGTGGCCCTGGCACGGGCAACTGAAGGAACACGGGTGGGTTTTAGTCAGTAAAAGTCTAACACGCCCTCCCGCTCTGCCCAGAGCGGGAGAAGTCATTTGATGATTTCCCATCCACAAAAAAAAAAAAAAATGGTGCGAATTGTCGCGCAACTTAAGACACTGCGATTCCTTCTACAGTTGCGTCACGCTTGTGCGTTGAATCACATTTGACTTCATAACTAATTCGTTTATTTAAATTGCATTTACATTTTATTTTATTCTAATCTATTGTTGCAATATTGTCAAATATTATTTCATTTAGGGCTGATTGTTCAATAGTCAGATAATTTTTATCAGAGGATTAAATATGGCGGTTTGACAGCTTTTGTATGGAAAATATGTCAAACTGTCACATTTATTCTTCAGGTAAAAGTTATCAACCTATTGAACAATCAGCCCTAGATATAGGTATTACTTACCTGAATTAAATGTTTTTTTTTTTTTGTTTTTTTTTTTTTGTTTTTTTTTTTTAAATGTACGAATGTGCCACGCAAAAAGTTGTATCTCTACGTGAGAGCCTCAAAGCTGAGTTGCACCATAATAGTAGTTAAAGTAAAGGTTAATGTCAAATTTGACAATAACTGCAACGTTGACTTTAATGGTTACTGTGAAATGTGTAGTACCTCCGTATTCATCAGCTTAGTTAAAGTTATCAGGGCAGGTACGCGTCTGACAGAAGTGACAGATATTTGGCATTAACAATATAATTTTCTATACTTTCTGCTACCCCCATGGGAAGAAGGCGTGAATTTATGTATGTAATAACATTAACCCGCGAAGCGTGGACGGTTAAGTTACAGTTAAAGTTGTGACGTCAGCAGCTAACAAATTGTCAAATGGAGCAACCCATTTTTTGTCTAACAGGTACTTTAACAGAAGGTTCGATGTTTGTTATTGTTAAAGTAAGATGGTGCAACCCACCCATATAAGTCAAAATTCTACTGAAAATCATTTGACGTCTTGTCAAAACGTAGGTACTATCATTGATATTGACGGCAAAAGGCTTCATTTCAAATGACTGGCTTCTGTTTTTAATGATAACATTTGAACTCCTTTGAAACGTTAAGCTTCAAAGACATTGCTTAAGTTCAATGCATTTTGATGAAAAGTAGAAGATTACAAGGGTATTAGTGAGGAATCTTGATTGGTTGAATAGCTGCAATTTGATTGGCGATACGTTTTGTGTAACGAAATTAACTACTTTATTTCAGAGGCACTAAACTTTCAAATGAATATAAATCATATAATATTAAAAAAAAAAACTATTATGCAGTCTAATAATATAATTTATAATAAAATATGCATTTTTAATGAACTTTATATGAACCTATAAATGAAAAAAAAGGTACCTACATTTCGACCTGTCTTAACAGGAGCCTCAGTAAATAGGGCAAATGACGATTAAACTTGACTGTTTGGCAAACTGTGTAAATGAGCCTGTTTAAGTGATAAATATGTTATCGAGGTTATTGAAACTACCTTACATTAATAAAGTGCCAAAACTAGATCATTATAATCGAATAGTATTCGAATATTCACACCTTTCACCCTCTTCCCAAAAATTTCGCCTAACAGCGAAAAAATCATAATACACTTTATACGAGGTCGATTCATTTCGCCCGGAATCATCAACTTGATCGCAGATAAGCCTTATTACAAGGGAATAAGGTCTATAATTGGTATTGATGGTGCTTGCAGTGTTAGAAATCGGAAGTCCGCCGTGTCACGCCGGACTGGACCTGTTCACTCGAAAATGAAACCAATTAAGACTGTGGTCCAAGTTCCGTGTGCCAGCGGTTTTAACAAGACTAGCATTTTGGCAAATTATGTCTAGCGACGTTTAGTTATATCTTGTAGGGAAGAAAGTTTCTTGTCGTTTAAATAAGCATAAATAATTTCTTAAAACATAGGGTCCTCTGAAAGCAAAGCAGTTGTTTTCGAAACTATCAAAAAGTGACATCTCTTTATCGATCTAAGTATTTTTCAAACAAAGACCATAAAATTATGCGATAAAAATGCGACTTTGGCGTTTAAAATAATGTCATCAATACACAAGCTAGATTAAGAAACCAACAGAGGGTTGTCTATTGTTTGCCCGAAGATTATATGCCATAATCATCATTTCCCCGAATTTCATTTACCCGAATTTCATTTGCCCGAATGTTTCATTTGCCCTAAAAGACATATGACATACTTTTAATTGCCCGAATTTTAGATACCATAAGATACGAATGCCATAAGTATTGTTTGCCTTATTTTTATGTGCCATAATAATTAATACACATAATATTTAAATGGCATAATATTTAAATGGCATAACAAGTATTAGACAAATATTTAATATAATTATATAGTTTGATTATTAATCTTGTTTTTAATTCTAATACTTACCTACTTATTAGCTTTCTGGCTGTCGATGTCGAAGGGTGCGCAATGTTTGGTATAATAAGAATAAACTTATTTATTCTGTGCATGGTTTTTTTTTCTGTGCATGGTTGATGGTGGGCTAGGTCGACGGAGCCCCGCTCCGCGGGGCTCCTACTTCTGTGTGGTTTATAAAAAAATAACCACGAAGGGGATGGCGGGGTCTATTCGCTCGCTTCGCTCGCTCACACGACCCCGCCATCCTTCTAACCTAACCTGTCCGAGTCGGGGTGCCCTAAAGTACCAATTGCATCCAATTTCTCTTGATATAAACAACCGTTACACACCCGATGTCGATGGCAAATTATGTTATGGCATATCATAATTATGGCATGTGATAATTAGGGCATGTGATAATTAGGGCTTACAATGATTATGACAAATTATGTTATGGTATGTGACTTTATGGGAAACAATGATTCTGGCACGTGACTAATATGGCAAATGAGAGTAGGGCAAATGAGTATTATGTCGTATGATATTATGACTGTTGACTATTATGGCAAATTATATTAGGGCAAATAAAATTCGGGTAAACGGCGGTATACCCCAACAGAGAATACACTCTGTTATTCTGTTGGCTGCTAAATGAAGCTTAACCACTCACGCGATAAATGCACCAAAGTAACCCGGAACAAAAAATCCCGATAGTACATAAAAATATGGTTATCGCTCTAGATTTTGAAATATATTTTTTATTGTTTTTTATTGGCGGTAATATAAACAAATTGATTTTTATTTGGGTATTGTAAAAAAAAAGTCATCTAATGTTCTAAAATAAAATTTGTAATCTAGCATAGTCTATCCACTTTAAGAAACAGTCATTTGTTTACTATCGGTTCATAGAAATATTTTGTGTATAAGCCGTTTAGAAGAGGCTAGGCGCCCCGTCACGCGGCTGACAAAAAAATGTTCAGGACAATCCTGACGACGTCGGTGAGTGGTTGAAAAATGTTCTAGCTACAAAAACGCTTTAAGTTTGTAGCACAGAGAACACTCTTTACCACTTACTTAAACTCGGCGACGTCTGCTGTCGATTTCAGTATTGACCTCTTAGAAATTACACTTTGGGAATTGGAAACATTTTAGGCAATAACAAAAATTAAACAGTTACACTTACTGCTGCTATTTCGTAGTTTCAATGTTAGAAAGTTAATGGATATTGGAATCCATAAACTTTCAAGCATTTGATTCAAACTTAGCTAAGGAGTCTTTGGCAATCTGATTGTAGAAGGAATCAAAATGTGACGCAGTCTTTTCGTACCCATTCCACGTAATATTGGAAAGATTTGCTGTTGTAAGTATGGTCATTGGATTTCCTTGAAATAAGATTGGGTATAAATAAGCCATTGTAACTTAACTGCAACATAACATAGAAACAACGTCATCTACCTTGTGTTTAACATAACAAAGACCTCGCTTGCTTTTCTATAAGTTACCTAAATACTTCTACTTGATCTTTTTTCGTCAAATCCTTAAAGATTATCTTACAGGAACCTCTTCGGATAACTCAAAAGGTAAGTCCAACCTTAAGTTGAATCAAACATTTAAGAGATAAGTCAGAACAATCATTCTTTTCTTACATTCAAAGCTAAGACGTTCAGCAAGAATGAATTGTAATTCATTTGTTTTAATCAAGTCCCCTCCAAAGAGTCCACGTAAAGTTTTTTTTTATTGTCAGTTAGAGGTACCATAAAACTTGAATTCAATTAACCTTTCTTCTAAAACACAGGACAAGCAGAATGCCTATAAAATGGGAAGATACGAGCAATTCGTTTAGACTCAGTACTCGAGAAAGGACGATAGTGTCTAGGCAATAAAGTCCATTGTTATTATGTGAATTTCGGAGATTTTTTCGAGGTTTACGCCTGGCCTCAGGATGTATGGAACTATAAAAAGATTATTGCCGGAATGAGCCATACGTCATACGTCTAAATAATGTACGGCGTAAGTGCTATTTTTGCTTGTTTTTTTTGTGTTCTCAAAAGACTGTGTTTAGGTACCGTTTACCGTAGTCGGATTGGCAGGGACCACACGTATTCCGCTCAGTACAGCCAACTAAAAACAGATAAAAACGTTTCAGCTCACCGCAATCATTAGTACCACAACACATTACCGACATCCTCTTCAAATAGAGAAAGAAAGAAAAAGAAGATAAAAGAGATGTGCTCACAAAAGCCGAAACTCCGTGTGGGACAGTGCCCAACAAAGTCTATGAAAAAATATTCTTGATTGTCTTTTTATGTCTACGGTAGTTTTTTAAAATATTACGTATAGGAATAGGATTTGTTCATGTATAAATTATTTATCTTTTTCATTTTGAACAGACTAACAAGAGAATGAATGCAGAAATTTTTTATGATTTATTTGATTAGAGATGTTCCAGTTCTAGTTAGAGGGTATGATTTCCGCACTTAGTCCTTCATATGGACCATTGTGCGTTGATCAGAGATGTAGAGATGTATGGGAAACTCGTTAATTACCGCGTTACCCTTTGAAAAGGGTTAAATTTCTTAAAATTTATGTGCTTTGCGGCTAAATAAAATTTCAACCTTTAACACCACTGTCATGAAATATTTACCCCGAAAAGATTCCACCTTTTCGAGAACCCCACGAATTAATTGGAATAAAATTGTTTTATCACTTTCTAGGAAAACTCACCGTATCCAGAATCCACACGACAACATTGCATATTCAAATAACCGATGATACGTGGACATATGAATTCGTATAACGCGTAGATATATGCTCTGAAATATTCGGCAGTATTGGTGCATTCGCTCTCCATTCGAATAGGGGTTTTCATTTACATCTGAAAACATAGTCATCGATGTAAAAACGAATCCCAATAAACCGTATGGCATGCAGTGTTCCTAAAGTTGTTTCAGTTATTTTTCTGTTTGTATTATTTTGTAAATTATTACTGGACGTTGGGATTTTTTCTTTGGCCTTATTTTCTGATATTTGATCTGAAATTCTGTTTTTATTTGACTGTAAATGTTGACTGTATAACATTCGGAATTATAACCATGTTTACTCTGAACTATCCCTTTGTTCCAAAAATTTTGTTACCAATAAAAAAAAAACCATTTTCAATTTTCGTTTTTAAATTAAAAACTCATCAAAATGTTTCAGATTCTAATTTCGGTTTACAACAAAAAATATAGTTGGCAACTGTAAACACGGGACTTTCTGACTGACATACGAAATATTGGTTCTCTGTCGCTTTCCAAATATCAACAGACTTGCTATTTATTTATGAGTTTCGGCGCATGTTAAATATTACTTTTTCATTTGACGAACGCTGAGCTGCGCTGTGTTAGAAAGTTTCTGTTTGACAGCGGATTTTAATTTTGATTTGTAAAACTGAAAATATTTTTTTATATTTTTGTGTCAGATTAGGTTGTTTTATTTTTGTGTTTGTTTTAAGTTTATTTTACTTTATAGTCAATAAAATATATATAATATAATTTAAATCGTCAATCCGAATCATTGACCGAACATGGTTTTACCGACGCATGTTTCAAATAGACAATATACTCGTATTGTAAAACTTTTAACTTTTGAATTTCTCGTTTTTTTTCATTTATCGAATGGTTTTCAGCTATTTTGTATGTTTATTTTGCGTTTTATTTGTTAATAAACAATTTTGTTTCCTCTCAATGAACAGTATCTTTTGTGAAGCCTCTGGTAATTGAATTTACTGAAACTTGAAAACGGCGGAAAGTTTAAGTCATCTGGGGTTATATTATGAAAGAATTGTGATAAGTCTTTTAAATTAAAACGGTATTTTTTTTTAAAGATGACTAATTATATAGCATGGAAGTAGATGTTATAGTCACAAGATAGACACCTAAAATCACGACATGGTCGGGACCAACTGGCAGAAGATCCAGAGGACACCCACCGGAACGCTGCGCGCGGGGTAGATGAAATCAACAAAAACACGGGCAAAACCTGGATGATCAAAGCCAAAATTAGGAGCAAATTGAAGGAAGCCTGTACACTAAAAGGGGCCATAACATAATTTACAAAAAAGTGTACTTTATTTTTTAAAGTAGTTTTTCACAGTCTATTTTATATGGTAGTATTAGTGACCGATACTTAAACACATGATTGTGCTCATGATAACAAACAACTTTTACTACGGGACCAAACCTGAAATCGCGAAAAAAAATCAGCTGCTGCCTACATTCATGTTCGCATAACTCGTCAAAAAGTAGGGAGCAGCTGATTTTTTTTTTCGCGATTTCAGGTTTGGTCCTATAGTAAAAGTTGTTTATGAGCAAAATGATGTGTTTAAGTATCGGTCACTAATTACCAGTCACCCTATATAATTTATTTTTTGGTTATGGAATTAAAAGCTACATTATATTATTATTAGATGTTACAGGAACGCTGCGCGCGGGGTAGATGAAATCAACAAAAACACGGGCAAAACCTGGATGATCAAAGCCAAAATTAGGAGCAAATTGAAGGAAGCCTGTACACTAAAAGGGGCCATAACATAATTTACAAAAAAGTGTACTTTATTTTTTAAAGTAGTTTTTCACAGTCTATTTTATATGGTAGTATTAGTGACCGATACTTAAACACATGATTGTGCTCATGATAACAAACAACTTTTACTACGGGACCAAACCTGAAATCGCGAAAAAAAATCAGCTGCTGCCTACATTCATGTTCGCATAACTCGTCAAAAAGTAGGGAGCAGCTGATTTTTTTTTTCGCGATTTCAGGTTTGGTCCTATAGTAAAAGTTGTTTATGAGCAAAATGATGTGTTTAAGTATCGGTCACTAATTACCAGTCACCCTATATAATTTATTTTTTGGTTATGGAATTAAAAGCTACATTATATTATTATTAGATGTTACATTAACCAAATTCAATTGAACCGAACTTTTAAATCAAATAAACATCACTATTCAAGCTGGCAGTATCAATTAGTGAATTATGCAAATTGGTTAGTCCATCGGTATATAATCTGATTCACTTAGGCCGAGTCTACCCGTGGCACATAACACATGTTGAATTGTGAACCTGCTAACGTAGTACTTGGGGGAACTGAAATATTGCCTTAGAGATCAATCTGCCTAGCCTTTTCCCAACTATGTTGGGGTCGGCTTCCAGTCTAACCAGATGCAGCTGAATACCAGTATTTTATATGGAGCGACTGCCTATCTGTCTATCTCTACAACCCAATTACTGCAGGGTAATACGATACCCCTTGGTAAGACTGCTTGTCAGAATTTCGGGCTTCTGACGTCCCGTAACGGCTGTCAAAGGTCCACGAATGACAGCCGGGACCAACGGCTCAATAAGGTTATTATATTTACGCCGCTTGAGGTTTTCCGCAGCCGCAGCAGCGGAGCCAGCACTGTACGCCGAGCCAGGAAGATCGGATGGCGCAACAGTATCAACACACGTTAGGTATAGGTTATTAGTATTATCAATAGGTTAGAAACACTACACTAGATCTAAAGTTTTAAGAAGCCTCAGACGATTCTCAGGTAAGTATCTAAGAAGGCGAAAAAAAAATCCATATCAATAAAAATTTCAAGATTCCAGTCTAGAGATGCATCTTAATTATATTTTAAAGATGGCAGTGCAAAGTCAATTAACAAAAATAAAATAAAAAATGTTTATTGAAGAAAAGCCAAAGAGGAGCTCGTGGCTAAGTAATTACAGCCGCACGGGTCGATCCATCAAGTTAAGCTACGCTTGCCGGGGTTGGTCAGTGGATGGGTGACCATTCTTTACATACCGAGACTCCTCCGTGCCTCGGAAAGCACGTTAAGCCGTAGGTCCCGGCTGTGATTCGTGGATCTTTGACAGTCGTTACGGGTCGTCAGAAGCCCGAAAGTCTGACAACCAGTCTTACCAAGGGGTATCGTATTACCCAGTAACTAGGTTGTGGAGGTCAGATAGGCAGTCGCTCCATGTAAAATACTGGTATTCAGCTGCATCCGGTTAGACTGGAAGCCGACCCCAACATAGTTGGGAAAAGGCTAAGCAGATGATGATGAAGAAAAGCCAAAGTACTGACTATAAAAATGTTATATTTATAACTAGGTGGCTATGCTATGCACAATACATTGAAACCCTGATCTCCAAACTAGGGGTATCCCTGTATCTTAGAGATCAGTGTCCCTCCGCAGCAAAGTCACAAGCCAGTATTTGTAACTCATTGGTACAAAGTATCTCTTTACATAGTTAAATAAAGAGAAAAGGAAAAAAAAAACAATAATAAAACCTTTAGATAAAATAAAATATTTATATTATTCTCATATAAAATTTTGTTTGAGAGTGGAGGGGATGTGTCTATGCGTGTGGGGTGAGTGTGTATTCGTGTGTGTGGGGGTAGATATCATTGGTCAAATCAAGGATATCATTGCTAATTAGCCAATATGCAAATGCCATGGTTGACCAGCATATAATTTCGTTCGCATAGGCTGGGCAATTGACATTGTTGCCATCGCGGGCAAAACCTGCATGAGGCTGGCACAGGAGCGGGGGGTTTGGCACAAGAAAAGAAAGGCCTATGCCCAGCAGTGGGTGAAGTCGGGCTGTGGATGATGATGATGATGGTGATGATGAGACTGGGCCCATTCTCGTCACGCACTAGTCGCGTTCAGATCATGAGTGTATCACCAGCGTGTGGTCTAGGTGGTGGCCTAACCAACAGATTTTTCTAAATATAGTGCTGTGCGAGGTTTATCTGATGTTTTATTAATTTCATTATGGGCGTGCAATAGGGATGATGCCTGGGTAAAAAAAAAAGAAATTCTATTTAGTCCATCAGTCAAATAATACAAAAATATTAAACACGTATTTTTTGCTTTATCATATTAATAAAAAATGACTTTGATAAAATGCATTAGAGTTGGCGAGTGGGGGCTCACTAAGTCACTTCTACATATAAAATCTAGTTAGGCGTGACGTCATGCCATATTTAAACTCAATGTATCGCCGTAATCTTTTCATTATTGAAAAAAAAAGGCAAATACGTGTCCAATATTTTTTATTAATCTACATAACGGATAAAACAAAAAAATTTAGTCATCATCCTTATTGGAAAGGGATGTCCAGGAGTCGACCGCTATAGGCTGATGATATAAGTTACTTCTAGCTACGTGATTGCCTATAAATGTATTGATTGTATCAAACTATTATTCACAACTAGTTGGCCCAACAGACGTCCTGTCTAAATTTCAATCATTCATACAAAATTCCCATAGAAAACGCACTTTCAGTTTTCTCGAATTTTCCAATTTTTCCGGCAAATTTTCCAATTTTTGCCTGCATAAAAACCTTTCTCGGACTTCAACAACGAACAGTGAAAAAAAAAATTGCCGAATTGGTCCAGCCGTTCTCGAGTTTTGCACCTAACAACACATTTAACCATTCATTTTTATTTGTGGATAAATCAATATCCACAAACTTACCACTTAACTTAGCACTTTTTAAAATACTTTTTTTTAAACTCCAAAAATTAATCTTGCGTTAAAATTTACCATCAACTCGGATGCATGGTTCCAGGTTCGTAGGTCTATCATCCCAATCCTTAATTATATATCTAGACTAAATCTAGCCACGACATAATTCATTGCAATTCCAAGCCAGTTTTAATTCTTTCCCCAACAAGGCCAATACTTCCTCTATCAGGCCAGTCCACATCGCATCGCCTATTCCGCGGCCTGAGCCTTAGACCGTGCTACATTGTTTCCTCAACGTGACTGCAGAGAGCCGATGAGGATTAAGTTCTATACTGCTATTGTGTTTCAGTTTCAGTACGCAGTGGGCGATGTTGCATGAAATTCTTCTTCGTCCCTGTGTAAATCGAAGTAATATGACTCGTCATCATCCGCTCATTGGTGGGTGTTTAGAGAGACTTATTGATGAGTGATTAAGATCTATTTTATTTAATACGTTTTTTTATTTTTATTTGACCTTTAGTCGACGTTCGCATGGACGTAAAAATATCACGGCGATTTTGTTTCGCGCACTGGATTTTCACCGCTCTGCTTAGCGCCGAGAGTGGAAATTTCAACAGTGTGTTTTTTCGACGCGCTGGGATGCACTCTGTTGTTGGTTAGATTCTCAATGCTCGGCTTATCAACGAGAGTTGAAAATCCAGTGCGCGATAAAATATTTTTACGTCCGTGCGAACGTCGGCTTTTACGTGGGTTATAGAAGCTAGGTGATAGAAGCAGCTCGTGGCTAAGTAATAATAGCCGTAAGGATCGATCCATCAGGTTAAGCTACACTTGCCGGGTTTTGTCCGTGGATGGTTGACCATCTTTACATTACTGAGACTCCTCCGTGCCTCTGAAAGCACGTTAAGCCGTTGGTCCCGGCTGTCATTCGTGGACCTTTGACAGTCGTTACGGGACGTCAGAAGCCCGAAATTCTGACAAGCAGTCTTACCAAGGGGTATTATCGTATTACCCTGCAGTAATTGGGTTGTGGAGATAGACAGATAGGCAGTCACTCCATATAAAACACTGGTATTCAGCTGCATCTGGTTAGACTGGAAGCCGACCCTAACATAGTTGGGAAAAGGCTAGGTAGATGGATTGACGTGGGTGATAGAAATATTACATTAATGTGGTTTAATATTTGCTAGATTCCCATATATTTATAGACTAATCATTTTACACCCCGCCCACGAGGCATTGAATTTTCTGGGAAGCAAAATACCAAAGTTATTTTCCAAGAATCAAGTTAACAATTTGCTAAGTATCATCAATAGCTGATCAGAGTTTAAATAGAAAACTGTGTACTAGTTTCAGCCATTAGCACTTCAACAATTCCCAAAAACGAAAATGCCTTTTCATTTTTGAAAATCGTTTGAAAGTTTTTTATTTTTTTCAAAACCATGTTCGAAAATTGAAAACAAACGGAGATTTTGTAGATGCTCCACATGCACTATTAGCGCCCACAGTGAGCAAGGGATTATATCTTCCATGTGATGGTTTAGAACTTTAAGCTACGTTGTTGCTAATGGACTGAGGGCATCTACCCTCCGACCCATAGACTCGGCACTCAAATATTGGCGCGAAAAATTACGCTCCATTGGCATGAGCCATTAAGAGAACCATGAGGTTCTGCCTTAAGCCTTTGGAACCTTGCCTGCGAGTGAATGGTAGATAGATATATAGGCGGCTTGAATATTATAGGAGAATGGACAGCAGCATATTGCTTTGTTCCTTTTAGGTGAACCTTCGATACACTTTCCAAAAAGTTCATAAAGGCCAAATTTCTATAATAACCATTTATTGGCCTAGTAAGAGGTCATTATTCTACATGCTGTTACAATAAGTATCTGGTTACAGTACGCGAGGCCTTTGCATTTGTGTGAGTGATCACCAAAGAAGCGGAGTTGCGTCGACGCACCGCGCCTCAGGCCGATTGCCAAAAAGCAGTATAAACCGGTTTTAAACCAACCAAAGGACGCGTCGCGCTCTAGGCCGGATGTCACACCTACACTATCTTTGTGCACTCACACAAATGCTTAGCTCAGCCTTAGGCGTCGCGGACTGTACGTCGAAGTATCTCGATGTAGCCCTATACGATGGTCTGACCAAGTAAAGCAGCGGCTAGGCACCGAGATCTCCGGACACATTACCACAAGTCAAAGATCATCACAAATAGCCCTGTATTTGTGACGTTCTTTGTCTCGAGATCGACAAAAAGTTTAGTTGGGTGTGTCACGACGCTCAGCAATGAGCAAACGTCTGAAGGAGGAGGATGTCGCAGTAGGTATCTGGGTTAATTGATTAAATACTAGCTTTTGCCCGCGGCTTCGCCCGCGTGGATGTCGGAAATTATCCCACGAGAATGTACTATCAGGATAAAAAAATATTCTATGTGCTAGTCCAGGTCTGGTCTACCCGTGAGCCAAACTTCATCCAAATCTGTTTTGCCGTTTTAGAATGAAAGCGTAACAACCATAGAAATATAAAAAACAGGAGAAGTGGCATGGGGGCGTGTTTGTGTCCACGCGTTATGCGCACGCTGTGCCTTTACTCGCCAAATGGCCGTCTCCGCGAACTAGTACGCTTTCGACCGTGGTCACGATAAATTATAAAAATGCCGTGTTCTTCAGTGGTTTCCTGCAAAAACCGAAGTGATATTAAAAACTTCGTATCTCACGGAATCACTTACCATATGTAATTAAAAGTATTTTACTGTATTTATCTTTAAAATCATAAAAAACAACAAATCGTAAAATATTTCTTGCTTTTACTACGTTATTTTTGTTATCAAATATCGCAGCGGCTGTACTATTTTTGCAGCAAATACATTGCTCCTTAACCACTACCTTAAGTATGTCGCTAAGCGACTGGACAAGCAATGTAAAAATAACAAAACGATACTTTATTTACGCGGAGCGTCGCATAGTACAGCCGCTGTGTCTTGCGGCGAGATAGTGATGAGGTTAAGATCCACTAAAGTAGGCTATCGATAATAATGTCGATTGCCCAGCGAATATTATATTGCTATTATAGTTTATTTTTCAATTTGTCAACCGTTTTAGCCCGGTTGGAACACTTGAAAAGATGACGTTTAAGTACGGTTGGAAAACCTTTGAGAATGTAAAATAATCTTTTTACTGTTTTTGATTATTTTACCTAGTTGAGAAATGCATAACCAACGGTCGTAAAGTAAGTTTATTAATGTTTAGGTGGAGTGTTTTAGGGTTTAAATTACCGCATCTTCGTGCTATTTCCTTACTTTTTTTTGGTTTTGGTATTTTACTTCCGCTAAAGTCTTTAACTATGCACCACAAGATTCGAATGCGTTGTAGTAATCGGTATGGTTCAGATAAAATATTAGTGATTTTTGCTTAAAATAAGTCAACATATTCATGCTATTTATTTGTTATGCATGAGTATGGCATGTGTTTGTTTTCATATATTTAACTATTTCTTAACTAAGGGTTTTTTTTAATAACAAAAGCCTATTCGCCTGTTGCCTGCTACCTGCTTACTCATCGTGAGGTTAAGAAGTATAGACCGCGCGGAACTAGTTGATCGCGCCTTAGGTATGTGAGCGGTGGGATGGAGGAGCGGGGGCGCATTACTCAGTACGTGCGTTGCGAACCGCCGCCTCACCCCTGTCTCAGCGGCCAACTAGTTCCTATAGACTATATAGACTATAGCTTAAGATACTTATTATGTAAATGATAAATAAGTTCATAAAGTACCTTTTTAGCTTCCCAAAAGATACAAATACAAAAAAATAATGGATTGATGCCACAGGAAGGCCACCTAACTGGTTCCCAACAAAATGTAGCACCATATGCTCAATTCACTTTAAGGCAGAAATGTTCCAGCCTCTAAAGAAAACTCGCAGGCTTTTTGAATGGGCAATCCCAAAATTAAGAGTACGTCAAGTACTGAACAAATACCTCCACTTTACAGGTCAGTGAGTAAACACATCATAACAGGGTTCAACAATTCCTATGGTTTCACAGCCTAAACCAACTTAACCGGATTGTTTTAATTTATTGATTCGTGTTTTTTTTTTTAATATACATTTTTTTTTTTATTTAAAATATATAATACTTTCTGGACATATCATTTTTTATTTTATTTTCAGGACCCCAAATTTTTCTTGTACAGTAATAAATGGAAGTATCGATAACTTTCCGATTTAGTCAATCACTAGCGTATATGTAAAATAAATTGCTTTTTGCACAACACAATAATAGCGCCAGATGTTTTTGTGTGAGTAAGTTGTACGGTGCATGGTAAATGCACGCTGTGTGTGACGAGTTAAGGTTTATAATTGATTGTGTAGTATGTTCTGATTTATGAATTGCAAGTGTGTGCGCGACTTTGTATCTATTGCTTTTAGTGAACTACATGTGTAGTAGTGGCGCGGTGGTGGGGCCAACCTAGCGACATCGGGTTCTGATACATTTTCAACTACCGGGCATATCTCCTTCTTTCATATATCTATGGTAACAACAAACAATTTCCCTTTTGCATTATAATATTAGTTAGGATTAGGATTAATGAAAGAGTAACAATGATACTCTTTATTAGGTATTAGGTAGAGTAGTAATATAAGGTCCCATTAAAATAGACGGACAAACTTTTAGAAATCATTCAGACCACCAAAATAAGAACAATGGTAAAAAAAAATAATAAGTAAAACGTATTAGATACTTACAAGAAAAAAATCAGCTAACGAAAGTACACTAAAAATGTTGGTTACCCAATGCATAAACATTGGATAACAAAGACATGGGTCTTTGTTATCTCATAATTCTGATACTACAAATGTGCAGGCGAACGTGACTACGTCACCACCCGCGCCCGCCGTGTATCTTTTTATTATTTTAGGTCAAAATAAAATCACTTTAATCAGTGTTTTTTTTTTGCTTGGATATCTTTGGTTAGCCGTACTGAACGCTGTGTTAGTCCATCTATTTTAATGGAACCTTAATATAACCTACTAGCAAAAACACAGGCACGATATCAAACAAATGAAAAATAAAAACTTTTTACAAAAAAATACAACCGACTTCCAAAAACAACACTACAAAGTGAAAAATAACTTTAATTTCGAAAGTCGGTGTCTGATTAAATGTATTTTCGTTTTTGCCACCGACTTCCGAAATTAAAGTTATTTTTCACTTTGTAGTGTTGTTTTTGGAAGTCGGTTGTATTTTTTTGTAAAAAGTTTTTATTTTTCACTTTTTAGTGGTTCACATGTGCTTACCCCTTCACAGCGTACTGGCGTGATGTTATGTTATGAACTGGTGTGAACAACAAACAGACATGAGATTTCAGCAATCCCAGTCCATTTGCTATCATTTATTGAGGAGTTCCGTTGCCTATCTCAGAAGTTCTTCATCAGATCTTCACCAAATTGAAATGGGACCACTCCAAGAAAGTACTCTTCCAAAAACTATCCAAATCGCTTCAAGTGTGCCTGTAAAATTGGAAGAGTTCTCTCTATTTCTCCAGGATCCCATCATCAGATCCTGACTTGATGATCATGGGACCACCTGGGAAGTATACCCTTTCAAACAAAAAAAAAAATTATCCAAATCGGTCCAGCCATCTTCGAGTAATCGGGGAACATACATAAAAAAAAAAATAAAAAAAATAAAAAAAAAAGGTTCCGACGAATTGAGAACCTCCTCCTTTTTGAAGTCGGTTAAAAAACACCTAGCTAACTAGTTCATGCAAATTCAGCAATTTCTCGAGACACTTCAGGCAGAAGCAATGCTTCTAAAACGATGGTCGCACTGTATGGCGGGCGCGGCAGGCAATCAATTAACGGCACACCCTGGTTACACTATATGTTTACAGTGCTCCCTCATTACTTACTGGACGAAGCTGCTCCTTCCCTATTCATGCCAAGGTTTCTTATTGACACGGTGGTAAAATAAAAATAGCTTCGAGGTATGAGCGGTTTTGAGGACAAGTTTCGACTTTATGTTGTTAAGGTAAATCATATGGAGCTTGAGACTGTGTCAGTTATTGATAGTGATATAATCGATTTAATTGTGTTCCTTTTTTTTCTTATTTTGGTAGTTTTACAGAAATATTTTTTGTGAAAATATTTTTCTTTGCCTTCCATGAATATGATACACATTCTCGCAAGATCAGACCCAGGTTCTCTAAATTGAATCTCTAAAGTTTTGTTTATGAAAATTAAGTTCTTGTCTTTTATGCTATATATTCTTGTTACAAAATTAATTAGAAATCTGTAGTCGAACCAGGCGAAAGCCTGTTTCGGCTATCGGCGCCAAACCTTCAAATAATAAACACATAAATAGCCATCAAGTAGACATGTTAAAATTTTGTAGATTTCAAATTAAAAGTGAAAAAAGCAGCCAAGTGCGAGTCGGACTCGCCCATAAAGGGTTCCGTAGCAGTAAGTAACATACTATAAAAGTTCTTGTAGTTCGTTGTAACTTTGATCGATGTTTTAATGATAGACCGATTTATGACGTATTCAAAAAAAAACTACTTACTAGATCTCGTTCCAACCAATTTTCGGTGGAAGTTTACATAGTAATGTACAGTTAACAAAAGAGATATCTAGACTGGGTAGTGTAACATATTTGTATGTGAATTGCTTCATGTTCAATTTCGTGAAAAAATACAATTTTGTATTGGTGTGTTACAATGTAAAACATAGTAATATAATATAAAATTGAACATGAAGCAATGCACATACAAATATGTTAGTATACCCTGCCTAGATATCTCTTTTGTTGACTGTACATCATATAATTTTTTTAGTTTTATCATTTTCTTATTTTACAAGTCACAGGGGGGGACACATTTTAGCAATTTGGAAGTGTCTCTCGCGCTATTCAGTTTAAAAAAAATATTAGAAACATCAATATTATTTTTGAAGACCTATCCATAGATACCCCACACGTATGGGTTTGATGAAAAATTAATTTTGAGTTTAAGTTTTAAGTACCTATGGGGAACCCCCAAAATGTATTGTTTTTTTTTTTTTTTTTGTGTAAAAATCATAATGCGGTTCACAGAATACATCTTACCAAGTTTCAAAAGTATACTTCTTAAAATTTCGGAAAAAGGTGGCTGTGACATACGGACGGACAGACAGACAGACATAACGAATCCATAAGGGTTCCGTTTTTGCCATTTAGCTACGGAACCCTAAAATAGGTAATTATAATTAGTAACATATTAATTCTATACAGTACAATCTCTATAAATTAAAATAAAAATTTGAATTAAAAACAAAATTTAAATAAAATCTGGATAGTTTGTGTTGAGTCCTCTCTTTGTGTGATATGATGTTGTGTGTGCGTGAATGTGAGAGGGTGTGTGTTTGTGTTATGTACTCAATCACTGTGGTACCTATATGTATTATCAATTCAGTCTCTTCATAATTTAATTTTTGTAAGTATTCAGTTACCTTTTTCTTACATTGTATTTTCGTTAGTTCCCTCAGTGAGGGGCCTAAGCAGGGCTAATTAAGTGAATGAATAAACAAAACATTTTAATCTGAACTTACACACCGTAACAAGCACACACTACAACTCACAAAAGTTAATATAAGCACTAACAACACATCTTACTGATGATTGACTGCTGCGCAGCATGTCGCGGGTTCGATTCCCGCACGGAACAAATATTTGTACGACCTACAAGTATTTGTTCCGAGTCTGGGTGTTTTTCTATCTATAATATGACATGTATTTACAAAAAAAAAAAAAATGTATATAAGTAGTTTATCAGCCATCTCGTTACCATAACACAAGCATTAGGTTGCTTAGCTTGGGGCTAGATGGCGTTGTGTGATATGTCCAAACATATTTATTTTATTTTTTATTTATCTTAAAGCAAATTGCCTACAAGTAAAAAGCACATAGAGTAGTGCATTACACCGAGCAACGAGCGACGAGCAACGCGGCGGTTGCAATGAATAAATTTCAAAGATTAAGACATTAATTTCATTATTTCATACGCTCGCTTCCGACGCGGATATGAATTTCTCTACCCCATCTATGGAAATTATCCTGCTGAAATAGGAAGTAGGGTTTGAAGTGTTTACACTAATACCTGAAGTATATTTTCGGATTTACCTGCATAATAGTTATTTAGTTAAAGGATTTTATGAGATTTTCACACGTTAGCGAATTCGCGTCGCGAATTAAATGTTACATTTTCAAACTTTTGAAGTTATTTTAAGACAGTGTTGATTTAAACTCGGATTTCTCAGTTCAAAAGGACCAAATGTACAAAAAAAAAAAACTTTTTAAAAAGATAACCTCGAAAAATTACTGGAAGTTATAATTCTTTCACTAATCAATCTCATCGCAGTCAAGTTGGTTCACCCACTTTCTGTCCGCCCTTGGCACTCGTTCCCCTCTTTAATTACAAACCAGAATGCAAATAAGTTGTTTAAACAATAAAAAAATAACTCCCTAGAATTTTAAATACACAATTCCTTACTTTTCATCAAAGCAACAAAAAAAACTGTTTGCCCTAAGTTGAAAGGCATTTTGTTATCTAAGTTCCGTGATTAAGAGTTTTCTTGGGGCCGTTGGCAAATGAAGCTGAAAAAATGTTAACTTGCCCAACCTGACTTGCTAACGTAATTGTTTGAATAATTAGTACCTCATTCGTACAATTAGAAAGTTTTTTTTTTCATCTCCTCGGGCACAACTTTTTAATGAATAAATTTTGTAAATCGGTCTCTTGTCATATTTTTAAGGTTCCGTACCTCAAAAGGAAAAAAATGGAACCCTTATAATTATGATCACTTCGTTGTCCGTCGATCTGTTAGTCTGTTAAGGAACGCGTGGAGGTATCTAGAGAAATTTATATCAAACTAGCCGCGCCCCGCGGTTTCACCCGCGTAGACCGGGATAAAAAGTAGCCTATGTGTATGAGCTACCTACATACCATACAAATCAGTCCAGCCGTTTGAGCGTGAAGAAGTAACAAACGTACAAACACACACTCACAAACTTTCGCCTTTATAATATTAGTGTGATTAGTTCCAACTTGCCGTACTGTTGCACGCTCCAAGTCTCCTATTCCTCGGACATTAGCCGCTGTTAACGCTCTCCTGAACTCAAACACAGATCTTGATGTGTTTGTGACTGAATGGAAGATGGTTCTGTCAGAATGTTTGAATTTTTGTGAGAAGAATGCATGACTGTGTTAAATAAATTATATATTATGTTTAGATAGTGTTGTAATTGGTTTCGGTCGTTATATTTAAAATAAATAAATAAATGTGTAGTGTGATATGTAAGTCTGCGATCCCTTGGAGCTCTAAAAAAATCAAGCTTCTAAGTCAACGCATTATAAAAATACGGCCATTTAATGTGATAAATTTTGATACTCGCAAATAAATCAAAATGTATAGGGTACTTCCTGTTTACCTAGAATCATAAAATTTGGCAAGAAGCAAGGTCGCACAGCAGAAATAAATGCAAAAGTTCGAAAATTGTTCATTTGTAGTTTTCTATAAAAATATTTTTTGCGATTACAAACTTAAAGCAGTTGGAGAATTGACTGTGATGTATGGGGGAACTGTACGTTTTTCAACTGCAATGTTATGTTTGCTTTTGGGATAAATTCATCCCAACTACGGAACTCTTCATTGTGCGTGGTTCGACACGCATTTGGCCGGTTTATCAGCATGAATTTATTATTTAGGTATTTTATAAAAATGACCCTTTTTATTTTTTCTAATATTTTGATACACGTGGAGGAAATAAAGTTTTAAATAGAGATGTCCCAAATAAAATATTTTTCTTTCTTTTTTCTTCCTAAATACCTACCTTTATGGTTAAAAATTCGAAGCCATACATTAGTTTTTTTTTTAAACTCATGATTGAAGTGCTAGAATTTAAAAAGCCGTAAGTATAAATAAGGACGCACACCATAATACATTAGCCTGGTCCACAATACGCAGTTATCTCAAAATATTTCACCATTTGCATCGGCACAATTGAATGGAATATCAAAATGGCCGGCGGAGGATATTGTGCATAATAGCCGGTTATACCAGAGCTTAGCCAGGAAATAAAAACTTGCAGAAGTTCTAGTTATACGACTGATGGTGATATAAAATATGGAGGGTAGAAAACCCTGGAGATCGCAGACCAAAATAGTGGTTGGACCAATTCCGACAACTCACAGTCAAATCTGAGCAGCTTACACTTTGCTAACGTAATGAATAAAACCAGTCAATTATAAAGTAAACTGTAGTATCGATCAGCAGAGAATAATATAATTAGACTAGTAGCGCCCCGCGGTTTCACCCGCGCAAGTCTCGCACCCGTAACAATATCGGGATAAAAATTATTGTATGTGAATAAACTATTATTGCAATAAACTATTTGACTGACAAATTTCATCAAAATCCGTTCAGTAGTTTTTGCGTGAAAGACTAACTAACAAACATCGATCCATCCATCCTCACAAACTTTCACTTTTATAATATTAGTAGGATTTACAGCCAAAAACCGGCCAAGTGCGAGTCGGACCTCGCACAATGAAGGGTTCCGTAGTTGAACAGAATTTATCCCAAAAACAAACTTAACATTGTATTTCCAAATTTTTTTTATGTGATTAAACTACAAATTAAAAGTTTTCGGACTTTTTCCCTTACTTGTGCTGTGAGATCTTGCTTCTTGCCAAATTTCATGATTCTAAATCAACAGGAAGTACCCTATAGGTTTTGATTTACTTGCGAGTGATGAGTGAGATATGTATCGCATAAATGGCTGTATTTTTTATTGCGTTGCTTTAGTAGCTTAATTTTTTAAGAACTCCAAGGTGTCATAGACCTACGTATTTGATAGTAATTTCAACTTGATACCTCCACGCGTTCCTGAGCAAAAGGGTCTTGATAGACAGACAGACGGACAACAAAGTGATCCTATAAGGGTTCCGTTTTTTTCCTTAAGATGTACAGAATCCTAAAAACTGGGAATAGCTTTTCTTAATTTCCTATACTTTTATGAGAAGGTGGTAGAGAAGCTGACTGCCTAAGGTCCGCCCAATTTTCACATTTAGGAATTGCCACACATTTGGTTGCTACTTTATGTAGGTACTATGGACAAAACTTAAGCATGCTCACTTAAAAAATATTCTTGTGAGAGCGCAGCTAGTGACAAACGAACATTGTGCGATCGAGTCGTGAGCCGTGCATGCGATTATCGCCTTTGAGGTGATCATGCGGAACTTTGGCCAAATAGTACCTACATACGTACTTGAATAGATTAAAGTGAGTATAGCTGACAACAGTGCCACCATAAACACGTTTTCTTTCTTTTTCTTTTCTTTCATTGAGAAAAAAACCGGCCAAGTGCGAGTCGGACTCGCGCACGAAGGGTTCCGTATCTATAAAAACGGCAAAAAATCACATTTGTTGTATGGGAGCCCCCTTCAATATTTATTTTATTCTGTTTTTTAGCATTTGTTGTTATAGCGGCAACAGAAATACATCATCTTTGAAAATTTTAACTGTCTACTATCACGGTTCATGAGAGACCTGGTGACAGACGGACAGACAGACAGACGACAGCAGAGTAGTGACAGGGTCCCGTTTTACCCTTTGGGTACGGAACCCTAAAAATAAATAAGTCTGGAGATATAGAACATTTTGAAATTTCCAATGCTCAGCATAGTCAGATGAGCTAGAATTTTTTGTATCAAAAAAATCAACACTAAACCTCCTAGGTTCGAAGTTATAGCAGTTAACGCCAAAAACGGCCGTTTTTACCTCATCTGACTAAAAAAAAACAAGCATAGGAAATTTAAAAATATTCCATATCTCTAGACTTATTAATTTTTCAATGGTGGCGCTCCGGCTAGCAGCTGTACTCGCCTTAAGATAAATGTCGGTCGAAAAGTGGTGGGTTTTAAACTTACTAATTTGTGCTATTGGCTTAAACTAACAGTTTATTTTGCTTACTTATATGCAGAGAGTAGGTACTGTGATGTTTTACCTAAACATTCTGTATTCGTCTGTTCAGTGGTGTAGATCTACGAGCAGGGATCTGTTAGAGGGGCACTCCAACGATCCGAGCGTCATGCAAATCTTCTTAGAACTTAGCGTTCTGTAAGTTCTGAGCTGTGGTGCATGTGTGCTTAGTATTTAGTAAACGTCATTATTAAGTAGTGTTCAGTTTGTGTTGTATTTAGTGGGGTTTGAAGGCGTGTTGCTTTTCACGTTGTGGGGGCAAATTCGGGTTGACATAGTACTCGTATGTATTTGGACTTTGTGGCTAAGTACTATCAGCCGCAAGGGTCGATCGATCAGGTTAAGCTACGCTTACTGCGGTTGGCCTGTGGATGGTGACCACCCTTATATACCAAGATCCCTCCGTGCCTCGGAAAGCATGTTAAGCCGTTGGTCCCGGCTATCATTCGCGGATCTTTGACAGTCGTTACGGGTCGTAAGATGCTCGAAAGTCTGACACCAAAGGGGTATCGTTTTACCCAGTAACTGGGTTATGGAGGTCAGATAGGCAGTCACTCCATGTAAAATACTGGTTTTGGGAAAAAGGCTAGGCAGAAGATGATAGTGTGTGTTCGGATTGGAGACAAGTAGAGAGAATACAATCTTACTGTTGCCAAAGAGTTTGATGGTAATATAAATTAAGTCACTTCAATAAAGCAACAAATACTTTAATTCCAAGTAAATTATAACTAATTAACAACACCCGAAAACACCAAATTAAAACAACAAAACAAAATTTAATTAAAATTCCAAACCAACTCACAGAATCAACAGAACTGAAAAACACGAAAAACTTACCTATACACACAGACATCAGAATTCTTGGGCACTTTCGGCCGTGTCTAAGTCAATAAATTCATCTTATTTAATCAGGCGAAAGCACTTCCAATAAAATAGGCGGAAATTTTACAAGTATCCTAATAAAACTTGGTACGGAGTTAGGAGCCAGCGAAGTTGGTCGGAAAGAGCCGAAATATTCAACAAATTCAATACCTAAGCACACAATAGACACGGCTGTTACATCGCAATTTCGGTTTTAGTCACTTTCGAAAAAATAAAGTGGTTTTAGTGTTATTTGAGGTGAGAGTAAGTTTGATAAATCTATGTTTATTGCCACTGACAATGTGCCACTTATCATTTTTTCCTAGCCTTTTCTACAACTACGTAAAGAGTGAAAATTAAGTTTCCAATGTAGATACCTAGACCTAGGCTAGATGCAGGTGAAACTTTCAATGTCAATTTTACTGACCGTTGTCTGACTTTCAAAACCCAATTACTGAAAAGATCCCAAGATTAAAAATGCGGTTGTCAGATTTTCAAGTTTCTAAATCGCCGCAACGAATGTCAAGGGAATCGGCTGGGAATAAACGTTTTCTCAATAGCAGGAATGAATCTGTTCCCCCGTGACAGGTCTTGCTGACCGTTAACGCAAAAGACCCTGCCAGATTACTAGACTTTTTATTTTCGCTTCGAAATACTTGTTGACAATTTCGATGTACGGTCAGCAACAGAAGTCGGTTAACACTGCTACTTTTTGACATCATCTAAATTAACACAAAATGAATCGATAGACTGCTTTTTTTTTCGTTAAACTGTTAAGAGTTAATGTTCTTAAAATTTTAAGTACTTCTGTTCCGATTTGAATTAAATATTTCCCTTACTAATTAACATTAAAACCGCAAGTGTTAATCGACTTTTGTTGCTGACTGTACGAGTTCATGCAGACACAAAGAGTGTTGTTTTTTTAATGCATGACCATTGTCGCAATTATTTTAAAAGCATCCTTTTAGCTTGGCATATATAGACAGGGGCTTAAAATCCATTTCATCGGATTGCCATAGGATGACCATCGGAGGCTTTTAATAATTATATTACCATTGGATAATGACTGAAGTACAAATCCTAGTCACTATACTGGTCAATTAATATCAGAGCTGTGCAAATTGACCGGTGGCTCAAGCCAATTTCGACGGCCAGCCGTTGCTCAGGGGCAGTTCACGGCCCGAGGCCATAATATAATGTGACAAATCAGCTCCCAACCCTCTTGAATCTACTTTGATGTGCACTCAATACAGCGAATACCTCTTTAGACAAACAGTCCCGCGTACCTATATGGTACTTGCAATAATGCGCTTGTGACCCTTTACGGGTTAACGGATTTACAGTCAATATTGAGCTTGAAATCACATTTAGCATAGAGGTGGAGGGTCAAATGCTGGTTATACAGTAGTGGGTTGTGACTAGGATACTGGCTAGGTTTATATATTTATATATAATATTGCTGTTAAGACGGCTGTCGCATTTTATCACTTCTCTCGCTCACACAATCAATCTGCCTATAGTATAGTTAAAATCTCGCTGCAGACTTGGTTATAAATCATAATCGGAGTAGGGATGTGCGCTAGTTGCGCGCGCTCAAGGCCATTATCGATAACAGATGACTCAGACGAAGAATTTTAATTTTCTATTTTTAGTTTTATATATACGTTCTTTTGTTTATATATTTAATATGCTTTGTAGTAAATTTGGTAATGAAATAAAAAAAAAATGTGTATTTATTTCTATCACCCATTTATAAATATATAAAACTATCGATATCACTCATCGACTGCAGTAATGCATAGGACTACGTGTGGGCGTGGCCTGCCCATAAGGCCCGTGAGTGGGAAAGAGAGCGAAACACTCGAATGATTTATGACCGAGTCTGCAGCGAGATTTTAACTATACTATAGCCTTTTCCCAACTATGTTGGGGTCGGCTTCCAGTCTAACCGGATGCAGCTGAATACCAGTATTTAACATGGAGCGACTGCCTATCTGACCTCCACAACCCATTAACTGGGTAATAATTATGACACCCCTTAGTAAGACTGGTTGTCAGACTTTCAGGCTTCTGACGACCCGTAACGACTGTCAAAGATCCACGAATGACAGCCGGGACCAACGGCTTAACGTGCTTTACGAGGCACGGAGGAGTCACGGTATGTAAAGATGGTCACTCATCCACGGACCGTCCCCGGCAAGCGTAGCTTAACCTGATGGATCGACCCGTGCGGCTGACTTAGCCACGAGCTTCTCGAACTTAAGAACTTAACTTTTAAGAATGTTTAATGAGAAGATTCTTTTTTGATTAATGTAATCAATTAGCGAACTAGTAAATAATATTAATTTAAAAGGTAATTATTAAAACACATTTTTACTGTGGCATTTATTTAACTCATCTCAAAAACAGATCATAATACTTATTGAGCTGAGTTTATTAGAGAACACGATAGAAATGTGTTTTTATAATTACTTATTAGATTAATATTATTTACTAGTTCGATTATTGATAAACTTATTAAAAAAAGCATCTTTTCATTAACCAATCTTAAAAAATTGGTCCCGTGTGAGCGTAAGCGGTATTAAATGCGACAGCCCTCTTAATAGCCCCTTTGTTCATGTGTCTTTATTTTCTTTAGTATTTGTTCGGAATTTGAAAATGAATGCCTATAATCCGTGTATTGTTTTTTTTTACTCTCTGAGCAGCGTGAAAGCTACGGCAGAAGTATTATACTTAATATCACCTGCTTTTTATTCGCAAGTTGTAAAACTGAATGGATAGTTGAAGAAAATGGGTTATCATGGGTATACGTGCCGCTACCCGACCGTCGGCAGTTATCATGCAAATTCACATCTTTTAATCTAACATTCTGCTATTACCTTTGAAGCGTTGAGACTGGTCTTCTTGGTATATTCAGAAGGCTTTCTCGCCGTACCTGTACTTTGATAATTCCGAAAATAAACCATCTCTCTTCAGCTATCAAATTCGGTGTTTGCCCGTTATGTATTAGGGTAGGTGCACACGTATCGAGAAACACTCGATGCTGTATCGCGCGGCGACGTGTTTGCTAAGCCCTCGTGCACACTCGCGCGAGGCGTGCGCGCGACACGTCTCTCCATGCCGTGAAATATCACACAATACACGTTCACGATGCGACATTTTCACACTTTTATGTATTCCGATTTGATTCATGTATAATTTAATGTCGTCTGAATATAAATAAGTTGATTACAGGATGAAATTATTTTGACGTTGTTTGAGTATTCGGTTACGGGGATTATTGATGGAATTTTAGATTTCTAGATATCTAACGGTGACGTTCAGTATTTGATCAAAATTCATGTAAACACTAGCACATGGAATCACGATTTATTATTTAACCACGGTGCTTTTTTCAACAAAATATAAAGTAAAAACACCTAGCAGTAAATGAAATATTAAGAAACAATAGTAATAAAACAGCAAAGAATGAATAACTCACTTCTATAATCCGCCGTTTACTGTTCATATTTTCCACTCAGTTTTCGGACATTAATCATCGCTTGTATCACAAAGCCCTTAAAAAAGGGATGACATAGACCTATCTGACGTCGGCCTATTGTAACCATTGTCACGCTGTCACCTCGAAGGTGCGGAGACATAATTTATTTTACGGTAAATAAATTATCATAATCTCTTGTTGATATTAGGTAAACTGGTGTAAAGGCACGAGCTAGTATGATGATTATGAGAAATGTATTGTAACTTGAATTTTATAATTATTTCAGCGTGACAGTTGCTAACTTTCTTAAAACATGACAGTTTGAATATTTGAAAAGAGGGACAATAGAAGAAAAATGTTACAAATTGTCAAAAAAGATATCAAAAAAGATTCTACATTTTTTATAAAATTCTAAAAGCGCCCTAGGCCAATATTGTAATTTAACCAAAAGAAAATTATGTAACGAAACATTCAACAGCAGCGAGATTAAAACAACTTACAAAGTCAACAAATTGGAAAGTATCAAATGCAAAATAAAAAATATATTTGGTGTAATATTCTCATGACTTGTAAATAAGTTTCTGGCGCAGTCGGCCAAAAATAATGCAGTCTAATTACTGAAAGACTGTACTCATAGCCAAGTTTGCTAATAAAGTGGATGGTTAAGTTCCGTACAGGCTCAACGTTTGAGTATAAAGCTGGGGCTACACTGATAGTGTAGTACGTCAAACTTGGTTCCAAAAGAGCGTGACAAGATTGGTTATCAAGTTTAATTTTAATGTCATTATTTATAAAATATTTTATTAAATTATAAGACAAATTTTTTTTTTTTTCGTTGAATTCCAATAAAATTACATTTATGTTTAGTTGTGATTTAAACATGGTTTATCAAAGAACCTTTTTTAATTTATAAAACAAAAACAAACATTAACGATACTAGACAGGATTCTAATTTAAATTTTAGTTTTCTAAATAATATATGCAAATGCAATAGAAAACATTTATTACAAAAACGGTTTCCAATAAAAGTTCACAGAAACTTGTTCAATTGAATTTATTTCAACAAGTTTATCTGAATAAGATCCAGTAATTAAATAAATTAGGTCTGTATTCGTTTGGAAATTAAGTCTTTGTAGGCAGACTGTAATTTTGTCTAGACGTCCCGCTCAAATAGTAGGTTAAGTGCATTGTCACGTTTGCCCTGAATTAAATAAGTCAGAATGAGTCAGTATTAGTAGGTGTAAGTATGACTTGTGCTACTAATTGGTTAGTTGATTCAGGTACATTTACCTTGTAGACACCACCAGTGACACACCGGTCAGTAAACTTTTATGTGAACGTAGGTATGTTTCAATTAGGATAATTTATTGCGATGTTGTTTGCCTAAAATGTTATATTGCCAAGCTCCTTTCGAATTGTGGCTGAGGGTATATTACGTTTAAAAGAAGCTTTCTTAAAAACACATATTTCATCCTCATTTGAAATTAATTACAAACATAACATATTATTATAAAATTCCAAAATCAATATAAACTTTAAACAACGTTATATCACGGTTCAATTATCTGCTTCCGTAAATCGGAACAATTCCCCTCCAGTGTACACATGCCCCACGAAAGTAAAGATCGAAGTAAAACTTTGGAAATTGATCCAAAGTGTACCGAGAGTTCGGTTCGTCTCTACCGAGTACATATCTACTTATAATAATGTCGTATAGAACTGTATGGAGCTTTGAATGCTGACAGGAGGTGGGGAATTGTGGATAATGTTAGTTAACAGCGATCCGTATAACTTTACATTGTTGGTATGTTGGTAGGATGATAATATTATTTTTATAGCGTGAACTTATGTGACAAGACGAATAATCTTATGGAAAGGGAGACTTGCGCAAATTGTTTGTATCGCCAGACTATCAAGCATGACCCAATTTATTACGGGTAGTATATTTAAACGCACATCAAAAAATACCAACTTTTCCCAACAGAATACGTACATCAAAAATACTGTTTGCACATCAAAATTTGCATGTCTAAATAAATTAAACTTAACGTCAGGTCGACGGAGCCCCGCTGCGCGGGGCTTATATTTCTGTCTGCAGGGCTTATAGGAACCTAACCAAACTGAACCTCGGGGTGCCCAATACTTATAATTTGTACAAGTTTTGATGTTCAATTAGTTAACTAGTAGTGCAATAATAAGTTTATTAGATGCGCATTTGTTATTTTTGATGAACAGTTAGTATTTTTGATATATAATATAATTAATATTTTTGTTGTGACATTGGACCAAAATTGATGTATAAATAATGATGATTATTTGTACATGTTTTGATATTCAATTAGTTAATTAGTAGTGCAATCATTGATTTGGTGTACATGTAGATTATTAGATGTAAAGTATTTGATGTAAGAATATTTTTTCTGGTGTGCGATTAATAATTTCCCTGTTATTACTCTGTTTATAAATGTTTACCGGTTTCAGATTATGTCAGTCTAAAGTTAGTTCTCGTATATCGTGATAGGTCATATAACATCGACACGAGCCTGGGTTTCACCTTTAAAATCTTTTCTAAAATTGATTTCAAAATCTTCAATACCATTTCAATATTTTTTTTTTTACTTTGAATTTACACAAACACATGTTAACTAATAATTAATTCGAAACATGTTCCCATTCCACGATTTGTTCGTTTTTAACGACAAATTGGAAACAAAACTATATACGAACAACAAAACACAGTACTGGAACAGCATTGAAAATTACACAGATTCTTTCGTGAAACAAAATTAATTCGTAAAAACTCGGAATAATCCGTGAAAACTCGGATTTAGTAGAACAGTACAGGTAGTCGCAAAAGTGTTACATAGTGAATGGTTATAATTGAAAAACGTCATGCGCACTGTGCCGCCCTGCGGAGCGGGTCGGATTAGGGTCCGCTGTCAAAACACCATCCTACCAAGTGGGCTGGTGCAAGTCATAATGGCTAGCGAGTTGGTAAATGTTTCGTTGTAATGGGTTGTGAAAATAGTTTATTTTTTTACTTGTTTAAAAGTAAGTTGTTAGGAGCCCAGATTCAAAAAAATAACCGATTGTGAAATAGTCTTAATTCAGTGTTAGTTTAGGATACTCTTTGGATTATTATCACCGCAGCGCCGCCGCTTTTAACTTAAGCAATTAAAAAAAAAGAAAACCTTTGGTAGTCACAATTGGTCAGAGGCCTTAGTAGTGCGAGTTTTTATACTTACTCGATCGCATTTACGTTAACGTTTACTTACGTCAAGTTTATGGAATAACTGTGTTTCCCATTACAGTCACCAGACGGCGTTTGTTCAGTTTCGGTACAAATTGAAGTTTAGCTAACGTGATTAAGTATAAAAACTCGCACTATAATTACTTATAACACTGTTCGTCCACCGCACCGGGAACGGGACGTCAACGAGAAAACAGATGACGGCGCCAAATTAGCGACAGTACATTTACGTCATTGCACCGTCACCTGTTTTTTCGTTGACGTCCCGTTTCTGGTGCGGTGGAAAAACAGTGTAAGGACTCTAGACAAAGTCAAATCAATCTTGAACCTTAAATCTTGAACCTTGAAAAATCGCGTCCGCTTTCGTCTACATCTTTGACCAGCACACAAATAGGAAATTATTAGGCCAAGCTCGGCTTTTGCAACCTTTGGCGGCACTAGCTGATCGCAAACTTATTTTTAATCATAAACGTCGTTTGCATAAAGCTGCTTTAACTCAGCCATAATGACATTGTCAGGACCAACCATTCTACCCATTTTATCATAATGATTTTTAAAACGATATTCTGTTATTAATTTTATTGAAGGGTAGTTGATGGCCATTCCCTCACAAAGGTCCTTCATTGTTTGTAGATTGAGTTTAATATAAACTGTTAGATCTTTGGGTGGAAATGAGTTTTCTAAATAAATAAATTATTATTATTATGTCAAACACATTTAAGCAACCGGAAAATGGAACATCAAAAACGTTGTCAATTGAAAAACTAGATTAACGTTGTCAGTTTTCTACCTAAAGATACAATTTTATTCTATACTATTGTGAATTATTTTACCACAAAGAAATAAGAATAAAATGTACCATTTAGGTAGGTGGGGGGTTTTATTGTTAAGCAAATTGACTACAGGTGTACAGGAAAAGTTTTTAAGCAGTGCGCAAATTTTCACAGGGTGTTCACCCTTGAATATGTACAACTTTCACTATGGGACCAATTCTGAAATCACCAAAAACAAATCAGCTGTTTCATACAAAAGTTCAATACCTACTTGACCAAAATTTATGAAATAGCAGATTTTTTTCGTGATTCCAGAATTAAAAAAGTAAAAGTTGTTCATATTCATGGGTGGTGTGGTTTCACCCTGTGAAAATTTGCGCACTGCTAAAAACAAAAAAAAAAAAAACAAAAAAAAAAAAAAAAAAAATCAAATGATAAAAGCATAAACTGTTAATTCTTTGACAGTTGTATGAAATGGCTAAAACACAGCATATAATGCCGTAGGGTCTAAATTTCCTTAACAACATTGATTGCTTATATTGGCAAGGTGATAACTACCTGTGTCCGAAATTTCTTATCTATCTCAACCATTTTCATAGTTAAAGGACACTGGCCATTTTTATCAAACATTACTTAAGATATTCACCCTAACTTTCGCCAACCAAGGTCTTAGTAGCACTAAAACCCCTTTTAAATTCAGAACTTGCTACCAAACATTCAATTTTAATACCTTGCGAAAAACAATCGCTTTTATATGGTAGCAATAAAGCGATCGAGACGCTCGCGATAGTGAGGGAACAATTTCTTTATTATTTCCTGTACCTCGAGAGGCTCTTTAACAAGCAATAATTGTTTCTCTCTTTATGAGGGGAGTTCTTCGTAATGATTTAGTATCGTTTTCCAGCATTCGCGCCTCGATTCAGCTGACTGTAGGGGTTTTTATATTAGTGTAATTAATCGTTTTATCTAATGTGTTTTATTCATGAATTACTGGGTTTGTTTTACAAGTTTATTGCGCGCCAGAAATGCCTTTGAGAGTTAGCTAAAAATTAAAAACTATCTCAGCTTTTTGAACTGAAACTCATGAGAAACCACTTTATCATCTATATATGCTTTTACAAACCCCAATACCTCATTTAAGTCAAGTCAATATACTTCGTATTCATAAAATGATGCATACCTGAAACAAAACAAAACATTTTGTTAATAAAGTCACAGGAATTCCGCAACAGCAACATCAAAGGTGAATTAAAGCAGCGTAAACATCGAACGCGGATGCAAATTAAAAATCACACTGCTAAAAGAGCCATGAACTCTGTTCTTTAATTGAACAGTGGCGTGACCTGCACCGTTGAACAACACTGTGCATGGCGCGCACTGTGTACACTAGTGGTTGCGGACAGTGGGTGCGAGGTTGCACCCGTTTGCACCCGGCGGCCGCAACGCACCGGACGCGTCGGTGCGGAACACGCATCCGTTAATGAAAGTCATTGTTTGTGACGCGGAAAAGGTGGGTGCTAATGATTTTGAAATTAATGGGGATTGGCTAGATTTTAGAGAATGATTCCGTTAAAACACTAACACAATCTATTAAAATCGATTGTAATGAAAAAAGTTTCTTGGTTTAAAAGTAATGTCAAGCCGACTTTTATAATTTTCCAATAATCATTTATCTCTAATAAACAAAATAAAAGCTAAATTATTTATTGAAGAGGTATAAAGAAATAGATAATAAATTTTCCACTTCACTCAAGTACTACATTCTAGTAATGTTAGACAACAATCCCACTATACCAGCATAGTTCAGCACCAAACTTTTGGAACACAAAGTTATCTTCGACAATTAGCCAATCAAACGGCAGCATCCGGATCGTTTCAGCGCCGGCAGATTTAATTGGGCGATCCCTTTTGTTGAGCTTAACCGAGTCAATCAACATTACCGATAGTCGAGCGTTAGTTTATCCTGTTCAATATTTGAATAAAACTCAGTCTACAGAGACGTTTCAAAGCAATGCTCAATTTCGCTCGCGTAATATCTCAGATGTAGGTCAGTCTATAGGCACTGAAGTGGTTTAGCAGGAAATAATAATTAGAACTCATTATTCGTAGGATGGTCGCTCATTCGATGCATATCAGCCAGCACGTGGAGGCAAGTAATATGAATCTATAGTCTGATTTTTAATACGACGGAATTCTGACATTTCAAAAGTGTTGCCAATAATAAAGCGGTCATACTAAAAATGGAACGCATTTATGCGAAATAAAAAAAAAACTTTCTTGATGTTATGGTTTCAATTAGAAAAACTAAAACTTAACAATTAACTGATAATTTTAAAATGGTAATCAGATTTTTTAATATCAAATTATTCAAGTTACAATAATTAGTAAGGTAATTATTTTTCTTTCATAGGTATCCCTGTCCACTATCCATAGGTTACAAATCATTTTTTTTTTTTTTTTTTCCTCTTGTTTGTAAAATCTTCGCTTCTTGTAACAACTACAGACAAACAACGATGATGATATTAGTGTTATTGATACCTAAATAAATATTTTAATTAAAAAATTCTTTTACTGTTTTTTTCCATTTAGCCATTTAAAATTAATATTTTAGTTAGTGTGCATTGTATGCACAGGTCAAACACTATTTACATTGTCATATAGTTTAGATCTCATTCTCTTTCATATTTTTTGTTATTTTATATCCAAAAAATTCTAGTCATAGAAATAACTTATAAAAAGTTCAAGACAGAACAGGTCTATGATATCTGAAGTGTCAAAAAATTACAGCTGTCAGAATTCCGTCGAATTAAAAATCAGACTGTAGTAAGTGTAAACTGTAAACGGACCTAGTTTCACAAATCGCTGTGAAATCTCGTTTTTTAATTGGATAAGTGAAATGAGTTTCTAAAATTGTAAAGTAACTTCAAAATAAAAATAAAAATGTCCACACTGACCTTCCAAAATTTTCATTTTTGTGAGTGGACATACCACTCAAACACATTGACACATCCATCTCATATCAAACGAATATTACACAAACCTGTGGCACGTAATTAAGCTCCGAAGTCGGCATTCCGGTCCACTTTCATCCTGTTCACTGGACCCAAATAGTTGTCCCCCCGACCACACGGAGCCACGATATTGCTGATCAAAAAAGGGTTGAAAAGGGCACCGAACGCACTTTACGCATCGCTTAATTGGCACAAGCATTTAGCCTGTGAAAGTCGAAACAGGCAAATTGGATTTGTGTGTCCATACCAGGCCTCTTTGACGCAGACTGATTCACAATTTGAAATTACAGCGACAAAGTAACTAGATTACGCGCCTATTTTATACTATCTTCCGTTCTTTAAAAGCATGTGGAGGTGTGCGAATTTTAGGTGTATTTTTC
This sequence comes from Cosmia pyralina, assembly GCA_946251885.1. Taxonomy (NCBI): domain Eukaryota; kingdom Metazoa; phylum Arthropoda; class Insecta; order Lepidoptera; family Noctuidae; genus Cosmia; species Cosmia pyralina. The sequence continues at coordinate 26,029,616 of OX276346.1, forward strand.
AATTGTGATCGATATTGCTGGTGAGGTCGTGGTGGAAGTGCTGCAGTTTTTAATGGATGTCTGATAGAGTTTGTTAATTGATTGATGATTGCGCTAGTTTTGTAGTTTCCTCAGAAGAGCTATCATTCATACTGACAGAAAAAATAGTGTATAATAAAATGCTTGTTGATTTTTAGCAGTAAAACTGTATTTCCAAAATAATTACTTTAACTTTACAACAAGAGCAAAAGTCCATGGCACCGAGAAGATTCTACTCGATACAATGTTACCAGTGTATAAAATACTAGTGAAAAATACAAATGTTGCTAATGCAAATATAATGTTTAGATTATTCTTAAACATAGTTGGGCCGGGGCCATGCAATGACAAAAAAATGTTGTAACTACATAATAGAAACATAAGAAATGGATAAAAGTAAGAAAAGTTAAATTTAAATTGTGTTCAATCTAATTTATCGGTAATGGACATAATTTTCTGAGAGATCTAACATAGGTTTTATTATTTGACAGTTTAATTTCTGCCACTCTGACCATACCATCTGGTCCAGGTATTGTCCTCACAATTCTTGCCATGGGCCATGTCATTGGAGCAGTATTATCACTACGAAGAATAACTAGGTCTCCTTCTTTTAAATTAGGATTGACATGGTGCCATTTTGGCCTGCTTTGAAGCTGTGTAAGATAATCCCCAGACCAGACTTTCCAAAAGTCTTGTTTAATTTTACATAAAACATTCCAAAATTTTAGGTTATTAATAGAATAATTAGCTAAGTCAGCTTCGGGATAACTCATCATAGAGGTACCTATGAGGAAGTGGCCAGGCGTTAAATACCCAAAATTGGAAATATCTGAGCTCATGGGAAGGAGAGGTCTTGAATTTAACACAGCTTCAATTTCCGTGATAACAGTATACAAACCTTCAAAAGTCAAGACAACAGTTCCAACAATTCTCTTAAAATGGTATTTAAAACTTTTAACCCCTGCCTCCCATAAGCCTCCAAACTCCGGAGAGTAACTAGGGATAAACTTAAACTTAATAAAGTTAGGAGTACAATAATTATTCACAGAATCTACATGAGTTTTTGATATAAACAATTCATACAGTTTATTTAACTCATTGGCAGCACCTTTAAATGTTTTTGCATTGTCACAGAATATTTTCTGTGGCATTCCTCTTCGAGAAATGAAACGTTTGAGGCATGCTAAAAAGGCTTCAGTTGTGAGGTCACTGACTAGCTCCATGTGGATTGCCTTTGTAGCAAAGCACACGTAAAGTGCCACATAGCCTTTTGTGATTAATGGTCTCCTGATTCTAGAAGTTTTAACATTAAAAGGTCCACAGAAGTCCACGCCAACTACATTGAATGGCCTAACAGCTGTAATCCTATCTTGCGGGAGAGAACCCATAAGCTGCTTCGCAGCTGCAGCCTTTAGACGGAAACATTTGACACACTTGTTTACCACCTTCTTGACTTCACGGACACCACTGATAAGCCAAAATTGTTGTGAAAGTGAGCCCAACACTAATTTAGCCCCTGCATGTAACAAGCGAAGATGCTCATTACGAATTAGGATATCTGTGAAATTACATGATTTAGGAAGTATAGCAGGATGCTTTTTATCATATGCCATGTCGATGGCACACTGAAGACGGCCACCAACTCTAAGCACACCAGCCTGATCCAGAAAAGGATGTAAACTTGATAATCCAGATTTGATAGGTAAATTATTTTTAAGACACTCTATTTCTTTAGGAAAGTGTTTTCTTTGAACACTACGAATAATCGCCAACAAAGCACTACGAAGCTCTTGCAGTGTCAAAGAACCATACAATTTATCAATGTTTTTGGAACAATTTTTGATAAATCGCAATATATAGGCAACAATTCGCTGAAGTCGATTAAAATCTGATATTTTTTCAATTAAATCATTAAAAATTCGCTCATCTTTTTTAGAAGGTTCATTGACTTCACATATATTATTTACTATATTATCTGTTTCAGCTAAATAAGGAAGTGGGAACTCGACATTATTAACAGAGTGTTCAAAGTCCTTACTTAACAATTCCTTAGGACCATGCCACCAAAGCAAATTGGACTTTAATTTGTATGGGTCACAACCTCTTGATAATAAATCAGCAGGATTACTAGCCGTGCTGACATACGACCACTGAAAGTTTGAAGTTAATATTTTTATTTGGTTTACCCTATTAGCCACATAAGGATTTGATTTTATGTTTTTAGATTTAATCCATGCTAGTGCTATCTGGGAATCACTGTATAAGTGAACTGTGAGACTAGGGAATCTGCATTTTAAAATATTGTATACCCTATTCACAATTTGTGAAAGAAGCAAAGCACTATTTAATTCCAGTCTTGGGATTGTTAAATTTTTCTTTAATGGGGCAACACGGGACTTAGAGCACAATAAATTAACAAAAACTGAACCATCCGGTTTAACCGTTCTTAGGTAAAGACAACATCCAAATGCTTTCATAGACGCATCAGCATATCCCACCAACTCTATGATATCCACATCACATGAACTTACATATCTTGGCACAGTAATTGTATTCATCAAAACTAAGTTTTTTATAAATTTATCCCAAACATTGAGTTGCTCTTGGGGCAATATTTTATCCCAGTCTAAATTCATAGACCATAAAGTTTGCATGAAAATTTTTGCCACAACTATAATAGGACCTATGAGGCCTAGCGGGTCAAACATTTTACCAATGAAACTCAGAATAGACCGTTTGGTCATCATATCATCATTGTTAATCATTGGACAGTTAAAAGTAAATGTATCATTTAAAATGTCGCATTTTAAACCTAATGTCTTGACAATATTGTTTTTATTGATGTCTAATTTTTCAAAACATTTGTGCTCATTGGGGAGAGCATTAATAGCCTCGGGATAGTTTGAACACCACTTATGAAGCGTGAAGCTGCCCTTTTCCAAAAGAGCAATAAGTTCACATTTAAGTTGATGAAGCTCTTGAGTACTATCAGAACCACAAATGACATCATCGCAATAAGTGTTCAACAACATGGCTTGAGCAGCAAGCGGGAATTCAGCTTGATATCTACGAGCCAACTCTATCAGACAACGAGTAGCCAAAAAGGTGGAAGACTTTAAGCCATATGTGACAGTTTGAAGCTGCAAACAGCTTATGGGTTTGCATGGATCATCCCGCCATAAAATATTTTGAAGACAAGTTTGACTTGGGTTTATAAGAATTCCACGAAACATCTTTTGAATGTCACAGGTGAGCGTGTAGAAGTATGTTCTCCAAAGAAGGAGAATATCAAAGAGTTCGCTCTGAACAACCGGACCATTCAACATTACATCGTTCAGTGACACCCCAGCTCTAGACTTCATACTACCATCAAATACTACACGTAATTTTGTGGTTAGACTTGCCTCATTTAATACAGCATGGTGAGCTAAAAAATAAACAGTGCCATTTTGGACATCATAGCTGCCTACATCCACCGTTTTAGCATGCCCCAATGCTATGTACTCCTCAATAAAGCTCTTATATTTTTCTAAATATACAGGGTTGATTTTAAATCGTTTCTCCAGTGATAGGAATCTTTGAAGAGCCACCGAAAATGAATCCCCGAGCTGCAACTCTTCCATTTTGGAAGCTAAGGGCATATCAACACAAAACTTACCATTTTCAAGTTTAACAGATTGTTGGAAACATTTTTCTGATTTATCAAATTCATTACAGCCTTTTGTTGTAGACTGAGGAATCGTCTCAGTGAGCCAAAACTGTTCCATTACAAGTTCTAATTTGTTAGTATCACAAATAGCCAAGTTTGTAACTAAATTATTTTTATAATCATCAACAAATTGCTTTCCACCAATAGTATAACCAAACAAAGTATTCTGCAATAACAAGCCATTATGAATTTTAACTTGACCATCCATTAAAATATTAAAATAAATATCAGCACCTAAAAGCATAGATATTTCTGTTGGTACATTAAATTCATCATCTGATAACTGGATGTCTTTGGGAATATTTAACCCTGAAATATCAAAATGATACTGAGGCAAATCTGCTGTAATACAGTTTACAACATGGCATTTTATTTTTAATTGTACATTTTTCACTGGAGAATTGATGGTAATGTCAACATATTTGTTGATTTTATTACAATTGTTCCCTATGCCAATAATATTGGCATTTTGGCTCTTAAGCTTTAGCTGCAATTTTTCCACAAGATTTGAGGTAATAAGTGAAACTTGACTTCCTGAATCAAGTAATGCTCTGACATAAAGTTCGGATCCCTGATAGTCGATCAACTTAACCTTTATGGTGGGCAATAAAGTATTCATAGATGAATTAACAGAATGCAATGATATAGAAGCCTGAGGGCTAGGATCACTGTCTTTATGCAGGAGGGTATTGTGCCCTTGCTTGCAAATTTTACAAGAAAATGAAAACTTACACTTACCAGTGTGAGACTTTAAACACATAGTACACAACTTTTTGTCATCTATGAATTTTATACGGTCTTCTATTGAAGCCATTTTAAATTTAGGGCATGAATGCAACAAATGTGCAATACCTTGACAAAAAGAACAAGAACTAGAATTTTTAGTGACAACATTGCTCACTTTTTGTACTGTATTCTTCTTATTGTCAGAATTACAGCTATCTTCAAACGCTATAGCACGTTTCTCTAAAAATGAAAGGAACTCTTCCATCGTTGGAAGTGTATCTATATTTCTATCTAGCTGATAAGCACGATTGGTATACAAATCTAATTTTTTAAATAATATTGAAATTAAAAGCATGTCCCATTGCTTAACAGGCTGCTGCAAGTTTTTAAGTGCATACAATTGTTGTTGCACTTGTGATATAAAAGACCTTATAGAGGCCGCTGTACTTTTCTGCATCACAGGCAATTGCAATAATATATTTATGTGATTAAATATTAATCGTGACTTATTATCAAAGCGTTTTTTCAAAAGCTCAATGGCTTCTTTATAAGATTCATTCACAAGTGGTAGGTTAACAATAACAGCCAATGCTTCGTCGGACAAAAATTTGCGCAAATAAAATAACTTTTGCACATCTGAGAGTGCCCTGTTTCCGTCAATAACAGCCATAAATAAATCAATGAACGGAGTATATTTTGTAAAATCCTTCCCATCAAATATCGGGATATCAATGTTAGGTAATTTTGAAGTCGAAACATTCGAGCATTGTTTTACCTCAGATGTATTTAAGTTTTTTAAAGCTGAATTTAACTTTGAGATAATGTCAAAATATTTATCCTCTAAAATAGCAACATTTTCCTTGTCTTTTTCATCACAAGATAAAATATCTAATTGTGTTCTCTCATAGTCTTTGAAAGTTGTATTCAGCTTGTCAATACGAGCTTGTATCATTTCGATAGACGCAGACGCAAGATTGATTGGATCACTAATAAAGTTCTCGATGCGTGTAACAGTACCTTTTTGTTGTGCTCGGGCGAGACGCAACTTTTTAAGCACTTCCTCCGCCGTCGACATGGTAAACACGTTAATTTACGCACTAACGTACACTTAAATACTCACAAAAACACTTCGCTTTACGTATCCGCACACTTTTTAAACCGTAAACACCGGACGAACTTCTTTGCAGGTTATGTTGATGTTTACAATCAAAAGATAATCTCGATGACAGTTCCGCAATGCTGCCAACAGTATTGCACGACGATGACGACCACAGACTATTGAGACGTGACGCAGTAACTTGACGAACCGACCGTTTCCCGCTCCACGATTATGAATGATATTTGAAGGTAGAAGTGAATGAGATGCAAAATTATAGATTTGCAATTTAACACAATTGAAATAATATTGAATTGAATGTATTCCTGTGAAATAAGCAGAAATCTTGACGAATCTTCTAGTATTTTGCAGAAAAATTATAGATTTCCCGCAAAATCTTGCCCGGCGACCACGAACAATAACTCAAGTTCTCAATGAGCTGCAAAATTATCGATTTGCAATCCACAACAAAATGAACTTATTTCTGTGAAAAATGCAGAAATCCTCGCGATTCTTCTTGTATATTTGCAGAGAAATTATAGATTTCTCGCAAAAGCTCGCCCGACGAAGACGACGAACTATGGCGTCGCGTGGCGTCCGCGCCGATTCACGAACATAGTAACTTGAATACGCGATTTACACACTGCACAACTTTTCACAGGTTACGAAGGACCACAGCCAGCATGTATAATAAAATGCTTGTTGATTTTTAGCAGTAAAACTGTATTTCCAAAATAATTACTTTAACTTTACAACAAGAGCAAAAGTCCATGGCACCGAGAAGATTCTACTCGATACAATGTTACCAGTGTATAAAATACTAGTGAAAAATACAAATGTTGCTAATGCAAATATAATGTTTAGATTATTCTTAAACAAATAGTGTAAAAAGTGTAGAAATAATAGTGACAATGACACTCATATAACACATGAACAAAGTATTTATATGTATTATTATATCAGATTCTAAGAAAGTGGAACGGACTTGTGTAAAGAACAATCAGCACTATTCTGGGTTTTAAAATAATTATCACGTAAAAAATTAAGTTAGAAAAAAAAAATAGAAAAAGTATTTATTGTGACTCGCACAAGAAGATCACCAACTAAACTAAAACACAATAATAAAAGTTTGAAAACAAAAATAAATAAATAAAAAATAAAAAAAAAAACTGAAAGTCCTGTACGAGGCCAAAAAGCCTATATCTCAGCATATCTCAGTTAGATTAAAATTGCTTATTAGTCTTGGGATAAAAAAAAATGGTTGTGATTCAAATACAAAACGTTAAAATATATTGCCAAAGAAGTCGTGGCTAAGTAATAACAGCCGCACGGGTCGATCGATGAGGTTAAGCTACGCTTTCCAGAGTTGGTCAGTGGATGGGTGACCATCTTCCTCCGTGCCTCGGAAAGCACGTTAAGCCGTTGGTCCCGGCTGTCATTCGTGGATCTTTGACAATCTTTACGGGTCATTAGATGCCCGAAAATCGGACAACCAGTCATAAGACTGGTCTTATCAAGTGGTATCGTATTACCCAGTTACTGAGTTGTGGAGGTCAGATAGGCAGTCGCTCCATGTAAAATACTGGTATTCAGCTGCATCTGGTTAGACTGGAAGCCGATCCCAACATAGTTGGGAAAAGGCTAGGCAGATTGATTGATTGTGTTGTCGCAAAAATTGAGACAACTAAAACCTCGGTCTCAAAACTCAAACTCAAAGTAATTATTTCATATAAAGGCACAGGCACTTTTGAATTGTCAAGGGGTCATGCAGCCAGAAAGATGAAGCTAAGCTCCAAAGCTTAGAAGTTACCTATGGAGATGAACGGGCAAGAAATTAAACGGACACTCTTTTAAATCAAAATATGGTTACAAAATATTGGTTACATCATTCATGTTGAAATTATACATGTGAGAACGATGCAGAACGTTAAAAGCGTCCGTAACAAAAATATAAAAAGTGCGTGTCGGACCAAACACAATTAAGGGTTCCGTAGTTGAAAAGAATTTATTCCAAAAACAAACTTATCATTGTAGGTAATCCCAAAAAATTTTTTTTAATGTGATAGAATTACAAATTAATGATTTTCGGACTTTTTCCTTTACTTGTGCTGTGAGACCTTGCCTCTTGCCAAATTTCATTATTCTATGTCAACGGGAAGTGTCCTATAGGTTTTGATTTTTATTTGCGAATATCAAAGTATGTCGCAAAAATAGTCGTTCTTTTTATTGCGTTGACTTAGAAGCTTGATTTTTTTAGTACTCCAAGGGACCATAGACATGTATTTGAATTAATTGTAAGTTGATACTTCCACGTGTTCTTGAGAAAAAGGGTCTTCATAGACTGACAACGAAGTGATATTATAAGGGTTCCGTTTTTGTCATTTGAGGTACGGCACCCTAAAAAAAATTCAAAAATTAAATTAAATTTAAAGCCTCCACTGACAGCGCCCGTTCACAAACCTGACGCATGAATTACCTTATGAATATTATAAACTTATCAAATATTAAGTCAAACGTTATGATAAAACAACATAAGCGTCTCTAAACTCCAGTTCCTGATGGCCGGCATGACTCGACACAACTCAAACTCCTCACTGCTCAGTATTACCTTAAATTAAAATTGACTGAACAAACTCGCCAAGCGAAGCGTGCACTAAAGAAAAATAATACACCAAGTATTCGTCAAACAGATCGGGGAGCCGTTAATGAAATCATTTTGTTCTCAAGTAAAACAAAATGGGAAACAATTATTAAATGTTAATAGATTCGGTACTGCGCGGTAGACATTTCATTAAATCGTGCCTTTTATTACATTTTAAGTGGCATTTTATTTACAATAAAATCAGTTTTCGGGTTCGCTGGATTACCGCGTCAATACGGTCTACTCGTGCATCTGTAATTTACGCTTTGGCCGGGTAAAAGAAAATCAAAGAGGGTTGTTTCATTAAAATTGTAAAGGTCAATTTAATAATATGACATAGGCTGAGCTACTTATTTAAGGCCGGTCTTCGATTGTATTTATTACTTTGTTTGACATTGTGTGCTTGAGGGCTTAGTGTTAATTAAAAACAGATTTAACGCGATATATGTAGGACCATACAAGGGATGAAAAATTATATATAAATCAATGACACTTTTCAGGATTCCGTATCTGAAGGATGCCAAACGGAACTCTATTACTAAGCCTCCGCTGTCCGTCTGTCCTTCTGTCTGTCAGCGGGCTGTATCTCATGAACCGTAATAGACAGTTGACATTTTCACAGATTGTGTACTTCTATTGCCACTATATAAAAAAAAAAAAAAATCAAAATCAAAAGTTTATTGTGTCATACAAGAAACGTGTTTTTATTACAACACGACTGCCCAAAGGAGTGTAATGTTTTCAGGGTTGATGTATGTTTGTATGTGAGTTTCTTTATTCCACCATAACTTTTAAATGCATTAATAGATTTGAGCGTATGTGGCATTGTTAGAATTCTTACACCATCCCAAGTGACACTGGCAATTTTTTTTTTGAAAAAAAAAATCAATATGGCGGCAGTATGGTTCCATTTTTAAATGTGAAAAATTTTTTTTAGTTTATTTTAATTTTGTAATCTATGCTCAAACTTGTTTCGGTCTTTTTAGTGCATTGCATAAGTTGACTTTTTTGCAGTCGGGTTATTGATTTTTTAAATTATTTTCATCTTCAATATAGCTGTAGCTACGCTAAACTACAAAATTCTGCCTATACCACTTTACAGCTTGACAAAGGCCTTCTGAATAATCTGTTTTCCGTTTGTCTTTTCACAAAACCAGTCAGCTAAGCTACTGCAACACAAAGGACGGGGAGAAGGTCGAAAATTGATCGACACCAGCTCACTGCATAATAACAACTGACGATGTTCCATCGAAAATCCTTCGAAATCAAAAATACGCAACTGGATGAAAGATTCCACTAGCTCTAACTCAAGTGGGGATGGTGCAACCACCCACGTCCATCCATGCAAGTGTTGTAAAGAAAACCACACTGGCTACATATTGGATCATCCAACAATGCCTCGTACTTTGTCTCTAGAGGATTTGTTCCCAATAATGCCTGGCGCCACTTAGTTGAGAATTTGATATATACTCGTATTTGTAGAAGTAATGAGCAGGCAGAACCAGTAGGAGATAAGTGGATGACTGGCCTCAGATGACAGTAGAATGGCACAGGTAGAAGGAGAGACGGGAGGGCCCTGCAATGGAAAACTTAATCAATCTGCCTAGCCTTTTCCCAACTATGTTGGGGTCGGCTTCCAGTCTAACCGGATGCAGCTGAATACCATTATTTTACATGGAGCGACTGCCTATCTAACTTTCACAACCCAGTAACTGGGTAATAAGATACCCCTTGGTAAGACTGGTTGTCAGACTTTCGGGCTTCTGACGACCCGTAACGACTGTCAAAGATCCACGAATGACGGCCGGGACCAACGGCTTAACGTGCTTTCCGAGGCACGGAGGAGTCTCGGTATGTAAAGATAGTCACTCATCCACGGACCGACCCCGGCAAGCGTAGCTTAACCTGATGGATCGACCCGTGCGGTTGTTATTACTTAGCCACGAGCTCCTCAATGCAATGGAAAACTATAGGCTATATAATAATAATGATAAAACTTAAAGCCAAGGAAATCATTGTTACGCAAATTATCTTCTCAAACGTCAATTTCCAGAGTTATGACCATTTCATAAAACTGTCAAAAAATTCCAGTTATGATTTGAATTACACACGAGCGATTTAATTTGGTAAGTAGTCAATTTGCTTAAAAATTAATTTCTCTGACTTTACATGTACCTAGTTGGCCTATTGAGTTGCCATACTATTAAATATCTAAGTACCTACAAATTTATTTATACCCCATATAGAAACAAGACCATTTCAAAGGTACATTACCAAATAACATCAGTAATTACCAATGATGTTTGCTCCCGGGAATGTAATCGTCAATTTAAAGTTAACGGAGACTAACTGTTGGATAGTGCTGCCCTCTGGGAGCGACAAATGACATGCCCGTATCATCTAATGGATGAACGAAGCCCTTGGATGAGATTGGATGTTATGTTCGTTAATGTCAAGGATTAATGTAGTCTTAGATGTTTTGAAAGTGGTTTTAAATGTTAATTTTAGTTTTAATGTAGAACTATCATTTTGGGAATATGAATTTTTAATGTTTGGGGCAGTAATAATAAAACAGCAAAAAACGAACGTCTAGGTAAAATAAAATGAAAATTAGACACTCATAATTAATTAGACTCAAAACATAACTATGGGTCATTTGTCAGTCTGTTGTCTGACATAATGTCAACTGAAAAATAGGTCATCTCTCTGAGAATTCCTTATTTCATGCTTTTTACCCAAACATGGCAACCATATCGAACAACAAAATATCTAAATCAACAAACCTACAACCATCCAAGCCGCCGTCCATCAATTTATTGTTTTCGTTAGTATAACGAGTTACACAAATAAAATTGGAAATAAAAAGGTGTCACCCTGTCATCGGCGAACAACTTGCTAACAACGTGACGGCAAATAACAAAGCGTTGACGAGGGGTAGAGGGGTGGACAGAGGGGAAAGAGGGGGGGTAGACGCCAAACAATGTACCTGGCATGTTATACATGTTGTTTTATCGGGAACAATTACTAGACTTAAGTTGTAGAGGAAAATATGGTGGGAATTTGGGAAGCTGTTTCCAAGGCGTAGAGAGATGACACAGAAACAGCAAGCAGAGTACGCGCCAGCCTCAACAGCAAATAAATAGTTAAATCAATCTGCCTAGCCTTTTCCCAACTATGTTGGGGTCGGCTTCCAGTCTAACCGGATGCAGCTGAATACCAGTATTTTACGTGGAGCGACTGCCTATCTGACCTCCACAACCCAGTTACTGGGTAATACGATACCCCTTGGTAAGACTGGTTGTCAAACTTTCGGGCTTCTGACGACCCGTAACGACTATCAAAGATCCACGAATGACAGCTGGGACCAACGGCTTAACGTGCTTTCCGAGGCACGGAGGAGTCTTGGTATGTGAATATGGACACCCATCCACGGACCGACCCCGGCAAGCGTAGCTTAACCTGATGGATCGACCCGTGCGGCTGTTATTACTTAGCCACGAGCTTCTCTCTAATTAATATCAACCCCCAAAAACTAAAATAAATTAATTTACTCCTATTTTCATCGTCAAACCTACCTACGTATGGTAAAGTGATGCGTTATATGTATAAATATATAAATATATATATAGCCGCATTAAAAATGTAAAGTGCTCCTTTATAATTCCACCTCATACCTATACTTTGATAACGTTTGATGGACGCCCACACGTAATACAGTACCAAAGTATATCAAATGACCTAAAAATAACCTCCAAACGTCAATATCACCTCTGTCACAAACACTGAATCCAAACATTATCCTCAAATGACTATAAAACTTCAACTTTTAATATATCGAGCATCAAACAAGCATCTTGGGATTACCCGCAGTTGTTGAGGGGGGCTTAACGCATATCTTTGAAAGAAACGGGCGCGTGATGTTTGCGCCCTCCCCATATAGGCTGAGCTTAGTTGAAAGTTGGCTAAATCCTTCGTACGTGACATAATTAAGATCGAGCCTCACAGGCATACCCGCCTTTATACCCCTACACCGCTTCAAGCGACCCCGTAAAGAACTTCACAGCGGAAGCTAATTTATTAGGACCCGCTGAATGGCTGCCCGAAGCGCTTTTGTTGCTTGTAAGACATTGTTTTAAAATGAGCTGTGATGTAATCGAAATGCGCTGTATGTATCGCGGGATATATTTTAGGCTCCTTTAGTTAAGTAGAGACGTAAACGTTGTCTGTTTTGTTGCTCACTTACAATCTTCTTATGCATATTTATTATTTTTAGGAGTCCGCACCTCAAAACGAAAAAAAGGAATCCTTATCGCTTTGTTGTCCGTCTGTCTTTCTGTCTGTCTGTCAAGACCTTTTTTCTAAGGAATGCTTTGAGATATCAAGATAAAATTAATGTCAAATACGTAGGTCTAATGGTCTCTTGGAGCTCTAAAAAAATCAAGCTTGTAAGTCAACGTAATAAAAAAATACGGCCATTTATGTTTAACAGCGAAGGTGCTTGATGGTGTGCTTGAGCGGAGAGTAACTGGACAGCTCAATTTACATGACGCTCAATTCGGTTTTAGAGCTGGGCTGTCTACGGAAACTGCTATTCTGGCGCTCAAGTACACGGTCAGGTACTACACTGATAGAAACACACCTGTATATGCTGCTTTCTTGGACCTCTCCAAAGCATTTGACCTGGTTGATTATAATATCTTATGGTCGAAATTGCGGGAGCAAGGTCTTCCAAATGAGCTTATTAAGCTCTTAGACTACTGGTATGACCACCAAATCAACCAGGTCAGATGGTCGGGTGCGTTGTCTGGGGCGTATGGGTTGGAGTGTGGGGTGAGGCAGGGGGCTTGACTTCCCCAGCGCTCTTCAGTCTATACGTCAATAATTTAATCGAGGAGCTCAGTGGCACTGGTATCGGATGCTCGATTGATGGTAAGACTATCAATAGTATTAGTTATGCAGATGATATGGTGCTGCTGAGTCCCTCGATTGATGGACTCAGACGGATGCTGAAGATTTGTGAGAGGTACGCCACGTCTCATGGTTTAGTGTACAATGTGCGCAAGAGTGAACTTGTGGTGTTTAGGGTTGGTACTAAAAAGCCTAAGACAGTTCCTCCGGTATGCCTTTATGGTGTACCACTAAATAGAGTGTCGCATTTTAAGTACCTTGGCCACATTGTGAATGAGGACTCGAATGATGACAGTGATATAGAAAGGGAGCGAAGAGCGTTGTCGATCCGATGTAATATGCTGGCCCGCAGGTTTGCACGATGTGGTAAGGAAGTGAAACTCACTCTTTTCAAGGCGTTTTGCCAGTCTTTCTACACGTGCAGTCTGTGGCTTAGACATACGCAGAGGGCCTACAACGTTCTTCGCGTACAGTATAATGACGCCTTTAGGGTGCTGTTGGGGCTCCCGCGTTTCTGTAGTGCATCGGGCATGTTTGCTGAAGCAGATATAGATAGCTTTCAAGCTATCTTGCGAAAAAGAACAGCATCCCTGATGCGAAGGATTCGGGGGAGCACCAACAGCATTTTAAGGGTGATAGTGAATAAGCCTGATTGCCCGTTCCTGGGGCACTGGACCCGTATGCACTGCTGCAGGTCTGGTGCCGCGGGAAGCGGACATAGTTATAGGTTTTTAAATTAATTGTAGTTATGTTTTGTTTTATTTTATTTTATTTTAATGAGGTTTGTTACTAACATAGTTTTATAAGTGTTACTAACAACAATATGAATCTTGTGTTCGATTTAAATAAATAATAATAATAAAATAATAATATGTGACTTATTTTGATACTCGCAAATAAATCAAAACCTATAGGGTAGGTACTTCCCGTTGACCTAGAATCATGTTTGGCAAGAAGCAAAGTCTGACAGGACAATTAAAGGAAAAAGACTCAAAATCGTTCATTTGTAATTTTATCACATAACTATTTTTTTTGGGATGAATTTTCAACTACAGCTTAAGTTTGTTTTAGGGATAAACTCATCCCAAATACGGAACCCTTCATTACGCATGGTCCGACACGCACTTGGCCAGTTTTTTGATGAAGAAACACATGATGAAAGCACGTTAAGCCGTTGGTCCCCCGACCCGTAACGACTGTCAAAGATCTACGAATGAGAGCTCATTCGTGGATCTTTGACAGTCGTTACGGGTCGTCAGAAGCCCGAAAGTCTGACAATCAGTCTTACCAAGGGGTATCGTATTACCCAGTTAATGGGTTGTGGAGGTCAGATAGGTAGTCGCTCCATGTAAAATAATGGTATTCAGCTGTATCCGGTTAGACTGCAAGCCGACCCCAACATAGGTGGGAAAAAGGCTAGGCAGATTGAAGGAGGATGCGCTAGGGTAGCCCGCGAAATTCAATTATTTTACGTTTTTTGCAATTTGCAGGTCAGTGTCAGGTTGTATGTTGATATGGCTTTACAGAATTATAATCATCAGAATCAGCAATACAACTCCATAAGTTAGAATTGACCTCAAACGTCATGATTTTATTTTATTTATTTATCATTTATTTGCAGACACTTGAGTCCATAGAAATTATATGAAATATAATTTTTTGAAAACTTAAAACTTTTATGAAATCGCCAGATTTGAGGTCAATTCTAATTTATGGAGTTGTTTTGCTGATTTAATGATTATAATTCTGTAAAGCCATATTAGTTACGGCCGCGAATCATATTTTAATCAACATACAACCTGACACTGACCTGCAAATTGCAAAAAACGTAAGAAAATTTGAATGTGCGTACCTTAGCGCATCTCCCTTAAACTCGTCCTTTTTCTCTGCCAGGTACAACAATATTAAAACGCACCGACAATTTAATCAAATCTAAGACACCTTACTGTTTATACTTTTTACCACCCCACAAACAACGCAGGCTACAGGAAAATAGTGCAAAACAAATATCTAATCAGACGAAAGCTTTGCACCACAGAATATTACATACAGGGTGTTGGCACTGTGCTGTAAATTGTTTCAAGCACTACAAAGTGGGAATAATTTCTATTTAGACGAGTATTTGTGGAGCTAAAAGGCTGCTGTGTTCCTGTTTTCTTTAGACTTTATTTAAATTGCTGGCACTTTTCTGTTATGATTATGTGGAAGGATGAGTAAGAGGTGCTTCTAGGAAATAATATACAGGGTGGGTTTTGTAGAGTGTAGTTTTACAAGAACTGTAGTACAAAATACTTTGGCTTCATTCTGTTTCAGATTTTCTACGTCGCAATGTAATACCATATTACCTAACACTAAATTATGTATACTATGTACAAGTATATAATAATTTTAAAAAAAGGGGAAGAGTTTATTGGGTATCAAAAATTCATCTGCATCGCTGTCAGTGGGAAAAGTGCACAAAAGGCTTGCAACATTGCCACGTTGGATGGCAATGATCATTCTTTGGGCTAAATAAAGGCCAGCTCTCTGGTCCCTTGTAGAGTCGACCAACCGCTTGGCCCATCCCGAAATACTCGATGAGCACTCGGACCCCAAGGCCGTAGTGTTTCAACCCCAAACAGCTCAAATATATAAATAAATAAATAATTAAAATAAATAATTTTTTATTTAAACAAAAAAAAAAGAAGTTTACAGAAACTTTGTAATATAGCTCCCAATAAGGTTGTTATATTTGCGCCGTTTGAGGTTTTCTGCACCATATTACCAGTATTAATCCATTTGTCTCATACATGGAAAACAGCTCAACAGCTGATAATTTTTAGACCCAGCTCCTCGAATTCATTTATCTACTTAAGGAGAATATCCAATTAGTCTGTCTCGTGATTTGAAAGCAAACCTGGATACTCACATCAAGTTGTTAACTCCAGCCGGATTTGGTTTATTGGCTCACAGATTCGGACCGGTCCATGTAATGGGTCCTAGTGTCCAGTACGTAATGGACAACCTAGCAGCCTCGGACAACTATCTCTCACTATTTATACGTTGGTGTATTAAAAACGGCCCGTGCTTTATAGTTTTATGGTGTATTGAAATTGAAATGGGGCTTTCAACTGAATATGGGCATATGCGGTGACAGTGACAGTATTATTGAGTATGGTATTATGGTAATGGACGTGGTGATGAAAAAGAAGAACTTGGAAAATCGGCTGCGCTAAGGAAAAAGAAAGTAAAAGTAGTAAAGTGATATTTTTTTCAAAAACAATGTTTTTATATTTTCATAATTTTTAGATAGTAACAGATTCTACATTCTTAAAACCACCAAAATTGCTTGAGATAAAATTTTGACAATCAAAGTAACTGCAGGCACTTTTCCAAAAGACCTAAAAAATAAAGCAAAACACAATTGCAGTGCAAAAAATTGGCTAATTTTTTGCACTGCAATTGTGTTTTGCTTTATTTTTTAACGGTAGCTAAATCTCCTAACATTACAATGAAAATAGCCATAGAAGCAGTATGGCTATACTGCTTCTATGGCTATTTTTCATTGTAATGTTAGGAGATTTAGCTACCGTTGTAAACGTAGACGAGTCAGAAAGACAGACTTAGAAAGGCTGAATACCAGTATTTTACATGGAGCGACTGCCTATCTGACCTTCACAACCCAGTAACTGCGTAACACGATACCCCTTGGTAAGACTGGTTGTAAGTCTTTCGGGTTTCTGACGACCCGTAACGACTGTCAAAGATCCACGACTGACAGCCGGGACCAACGGCTTAACGTGCTATCCGTGGCACGGAAGAGTCTCGGAAGGTAAAGACCCATCCACGGACTAACCCCAGAAAGCGTAGCTTAACGTGATGGATCGACTCGTGGAGCTGTTATTAATTAGCCACGAGCTTAGAAAGGTTTTTGTGACTGTAACTTTCGCGCAAGTGATAGCAATAAGTTGACAAAGTTTTATCACAATCGGATTAACGGTATGGCAGTGCATAAAATATGAACAAGCAAATATTGATTTTAATATACATACCAGCTGTTTCCCGCGACTTCGTCTGCGATCCAGGATGAAAAGTAACCTATGTCCTTCTCTAAGTCATGGTCTACCCATGTGCAAAATTTCATACTAATCTATTCAGTCGTTTTAGCGTGAAACCGTAATAAACAAACAAACAAAGAGACTCACTTTCGTATTTAAAATATTAGTAAGGATTAAGATACTAGCTTTTCTGATGTCGGAAATTAACCCTTGGAAGCATATTACCGAGATAAAAAGTATTTTATATGTTAATCCAGATTATAAATTATCTGTGTGCCAGATTTCATCAAAATTCGTTCAGTAGTTTTTGCGTAAAAGAGTAGCAAATAATCCATCCATCCATCCTCACAAACTTTCGCGTTTACAATATTATTAGTAGGACTAGGACTAGGATGTTACGTATATACCTAACTTACTCGTACGTACCCGAAAATCAATGCGCACTTATTTTAATTTTGAGAAAGAAATATACACACGTTTTCTAAAGAAAGAACCGACCGATAATACAATCACTTATCCATACCTGCACCAGGAATACATAATGCAGACCACCTTACCCCACACACTTCACAAACAAACAAAGGAGCGAACATTTAGAAAGTAATTCGGATCCTAAGCGTATCATTTTAAAGCACCTTCAAAAAAATCATTAGGATACGTTTCTCACGGCACTCCTGGCGATTTGAATAAAATATAGGGGTGGAATAAAGCGAGCCTTTTTATCTATTAAACGCATTTGCTGTTACAAATCTTCGCTCTCTCCGGCGGCGAGCGTGCATAAGTGCGTGTGCGCTTGGTGACGAGCGGAGCGGGGGCAGGAGCGAATACTGTAGTTTATTTAGATTTGTATTGTATTTTGATAAGAATTATTCGAATCGCCTATACACTAACTAACTAATATTATAAATGCGAAAGTGAGTTCGTTTGTTAGTTACACTTTCGGCGTAAAACGGCTGAACCGATTTGGATGAGATTTAGTACACGGGTAGACCATGACCTGAAATAGGACATAGGATACTCTTTATCGCGGTACTATGTTCCCGTGAGATGATTTCCAAAATGTACGCGGGCGAAGCCGCTGGCGAAAGCTATTAGTAAATAAAGATGCCACAATAGGAAAGCCAATCTGACAATGATTAAACTTGGTAAGCTAAATAAGGAAATTATGTTTTTTGGCAAAATTGGTAGTAAGCAGTTAAGCCTGGAGGGAGTAGAATAAAAGGAGCGAACAGAAATATACAAGCAACAAAGAAAACGGAATGTAGCTAAATATACTCGTACCTATACAAAATATGACTGAATTTATTGCAACGATTTTAATGTAATGTTTGGATCATGACCGGAAAACATGTTCATTTTATTTTACATAATTATATGGCTGCTATTTATGTAGCTTCGACTTAATAGTACAACGTTTTCAGGCCAAGTTTACAATGTCTTAACACCTTAGGCCGTTTGTTCACCGCTACCGCCATGTCATAGGAGCAGATAGGCGCTTTACTTTGTGCAAATTAATTCATCACCACTACTCTCAAAAACGGTGAAGGAAAACATCGTGAGGAAACCGGCATGTCCTAGAACCAAAAATTCGAAGACATGTGATATCCAACAATCCGCACTGGGCCCGCGTGGTGGAGCCCACTCCCTTCCGAAGAAAGGAAGTCTGTGTCCCAGCAGTGGGAACATTATAGGCTAATTAAATACATACATTTACTATGACCGTGTACACCGCACGTCGGTCAACGGGACATCATGTTCAGTTCAGCTATTTCTCGTTGACAACCCGTTGAAGGTGGCGCTAGTCAAACAGTTGTAACCAAGAATAATCCTTCACCAAATTTTTCTCAACCGCTCGTCCCACTGTAACCTCTCTCATTCACAAACTCCGCTACCTACCCCACTACAAACACAACTTAAAGGAAATGGCTGCCCCGTCTCTACCGGCTTGCATTTACGACATTACCGCACAAGCTTTATTTTGCACTCCTACTTCCAACTGTGTTGGTCTCACAATAGCTGTCACTGGTCATGATTGTTACCCAGACTTTGTTCAGGCTGACGTTGGAAAAGATTTTACGTCACTTTAAATGTCTGGTTATATCATACAAAGATCTTTTATGGGGTGAGAGTGTGCTGAGTTTCGTCCAAATTAGTGGTGAAGATTTTTGAGCATGAGAAAATAATTTGAACTTTTCCCAGCTCGTATAATTTTTCCTTGTACCTAACTGAAAGACGTTTCTTGTTTTCGGGTAAATTAATGTTAACTCCACCAGTTTTGAGCAGTGGTGACTCAGTGGTAACAGCCCCAACTGACGATTTGTAGGCATAGGCATAGGCAGGCGCTTTACTTTGTATAAATAATTTCATCATCACTGTTCTCAAAACGGTGAAGGAAACAATCGTGAGGAAACCGGCATGTCCTAGAACCAAAAATTCAAAGACACGTGACATCTACCAACCAGTACTGGGCCCGCGTGGTAGATTATAGCCCACTCCCTCTCGAAGAGAGGAGGCCTGTGACCCAGCAGTGGGAAAACGATGGGCTGATTATACTAAATGCTTGGAGTTTCCATAAATCAGAAATGAAGAGATCAGCAGGAGAACCAAGGTAGCCGACATAGTCCGAAGGATTGCCAAACTTAAGTGGCAGTGGGCAGGGCACATAGCTCGCAGACCAGATGGCCGATGGGGCCGAAAGGTTCTGGAGTGGCAGCCGCGTACCAGAAGACATAACATTGGAAGGCTTCCCGCAGGGTAGACTGATGACCTTGTAAAGGCCGCAGAAATTCGCTGGATGCGAGAAGCAAGGAACCGGTCGTAGTGACTGTACTTGGGGGAGGCCTATGTCTTTCGGCTGAAATGATGATGACACTAAATGCACCAGTCTTTGTGGAAGAAATATGTTAGGATGGTCATGAAAACGGTGGTAGTGTTCAAAGATGGCGTTGTCTAAGAAACGATGGCGATTCTGGCCTTAAGATCATGAGGCAATATTTGCAGTTAAAGAACCTAAAGGTCACATGAAATATGAACATGCTTAAGAAATCATGCTTGCATTATTTGTTGTCCCAAACCTGTTGCCATTTGTAACCTCACAAAAAAAGCCACGATTTTTTAAGATTTCTGTCTGCATATTCTTATTACTGGCAACTTCGTAGGCTTTTCGTTTAAGTGTGTCGCTTTCCGGTGCCGGTTCCGTGCCTTGTGCGGATGCTGTCGAATTATAGATGCTAGATGAGGTACCAATGTGGTTTATAAAAAGGTACTTGTAGAATGTACAAAAAAAAAAAAAAATGCTTTGTGAATTTGCAGTTCGCCTTGCAGGGAAAATAGTTTATAAATCCAAGCACTTATGAAGATAAAAGAACTAAAACCACCAAAACAAAAAAAGTACATTTAAGAAACTATTAGTAAATTCTGTATGCGATGAATTGACTAATAATTCTAAATATAATTGAATACAAGTAATCCATACAGCACTATGACTCTTCACACACACTCCTACATACCCACCTAACTATACATTTTGATATGCTTAGATGACGCTAGCATATCATCCTGTTTTTTCTCTGATGCATATAAGTATAGCTTCTAAATTATAGTAATATATATATTTAAAGTAAAATTGTTAAAGAGCTGTGTACTTTGTGAATAAATAAATAAAATTCCATATTTTTGGAGCTCATTTTGAAGTTCAATTTAAAACAAAAATGTTAGCTACAGCTCATCATTTAATGATGTTTTATAAACCTTTGGTAGCCAGATGTAATAATTAAATAACTAGCTGACCCGCCGGACGTTGTCATGTCAAAATTTCAAATTCTCTTTTTTCCCTATTTTTTTTTTCTTTTAAACCACCCCAGTGAAGAGGAGAATAATCCAAAAAAAAAAAAAAACATATCGGTGAAGCCGTGTTCATGTTATATGGCGTGACCTAGGGAAATAGGGATTCACTTTTATAATATAGATATTGTAAATTGAAATTGTATTGCTGTATTTTATTCACTTCCAGTCACCCTCAAACCCAGGTCACAAGACTCATTCTTTTGACAAACGCCGCAGGAACGAGAAGCAGAGAGGATACAATTTGCGCAGAAGGAAGGAGCCTTCAACTTAGTGCGCATTTCTGATGCAAATCACTCTATAAATGGATGCAGAAGATCTGTTTCACACGATATATTTTAGTGTCTACCGAATTATTGTTAGATTAGGTATACCTTGTGTCGGCCATTACATACGTAGCTATCACAAATCCGCGAGTTATTTTAAACATCAATAAACTTAATACCTAAACTTAACCTAAACCCTAACCTAACCTTAACTTAAACTTAAACACTAAAAGACTTGTTTTTATATGAAATTTTAATTTTAATTTAATTTTAAATTATGTGACCCTTATAATTTGACATTTAATTTTTTTTTAATTTAAATTCCGTGACCCATATAATTTTGTATGCACTCGTTCGTTTATTTTAATTGCACTTGACAGTTTTTTTTTGTTTTGTTTTTTTTTGTAATTCTGTGAACTGTATACTTTGTACCTACTCTTTCGTTTATAATTGCATTTGACATTTTATTTTAATTCTGTGACCCTTATAATCGTTTATTTTATTATAATTGCATGACATTACTCTATTCTGATTTATTCTGTTGCAGTATTGTAAAATTTTGGCTGAATTAAATTAATTTTTTTTTTAGGGTTTCGTACCTCAAAAGGAAAAAACGGAACCCTTATTGGATCACTCGTGTGTCTGTCTGTCTGGTTGTCTGTCTGTCTGTCTGTCTGTCCGT
Source organism: Cosmia pyralina (assembly GCA_946251885.1). Taxonomy (NCBI): domain Eukaryota; kingdom Metazoa; phylum Arthropoda; class Insecta; order Lepidoptera; family Noctuidae; genus Cosmia; species Cosmia pyralina. The sequence continues at coordinate 26,051,542 of OX276346.1, forward strand.
CTGTCACAGCCAATTTGCTCCAAATCTAATGGACCGATTAAGTTGAAGTTTGGTACACATATGAATTTCTATGACTCAAACACGGACGGGTAAAGTAAATAAATGAATTTTGAATATTGAGGTCACTTTTGGGGGTTAAATAAGGTAATTAATAAAAAAAGTTTTGCAAACTACACCATGTTGCATGTCAAATGAAAGGGCTTACCATGAGGGTCTCATATATATTTTTTATATAATTTTAAAATAAATTGTTTTAAAGTTATTTAAGAAAATAGACGAAAATTTACCATTCCCCCCTTATCTTCGAAACTATTGACCCTAAAATTTTGAAAAAAAAAATACAGAAAATATATATTTACTTGTAGATTACAGGAAAACCTATAAGAAATCTGTGATCTTAAAATAACATGGTAAATCTATCAATATTGTGAGTAAAAACTTACATTTACAGTTGGAATGTATGGGGGAACATGTTTTTCAACTACAATGTTAAGTTTGTTCTTAAGATAAATTCATCCCAACTACGGAACGCACTTGGCCGGTTTTTTTTTTTAAATTTATTTTAAACCTTCACCTAATTATGGAACTTTTGCATTCTTTGAAACTCTCAAAAAATTCCAAACATTTGTTATTGTTATACGAGTATCTTTTAATCAGAACAAGTTTTTAAAGTATAGATTTTTTTCTTATTTATTTAAATAAATAAATAAATAAGAAAAAATTCTTTAGGCTCGTTGAGCGATTTTTGGTAGTGGGAAAAAAATTGAATTCGCGTCACACATCACGCGTCACGCGACATGCAGCGCGCATGAAGTGTTGCGCTGTCAAGCTTTCACTTCTGTCCGCAGTCCCCGTGACTGACTATGGTTTTTTAAAGCTATTTAAAACAAAATCAGACATTTACAATAAGATTAGATATTTAAACAAACTTTTTCACAGTCCTTTCAACCGATTTTGACTTCTATTGCGTTGGTGGCATGACAAATGGCAGTTGCAGTAAACAGTTGGTACTGTAACCACTTTTTTGCCTTTAATGCCATCCTTGAGCCTGCGGAATAGAAGTCAAAATCAGTTGAACGGACTGTAAAAAAGGTTTGTTAAAATTTCTAATCTTATTGTAAATGGAGTTGTAGGTATACTTATTGCTAAAGCCCCTACAATCTCCAACTGCAGTAGCGCAAGTACTACTAGTTGTCTGTGGTTTTACATATAATCTTGTACTTACATACTTACCGCCTTACCACACGCTAGAGGTGAGCCTTCTGTCCCACACTACATAGTGAGGTAACTCGGATACGTGGTTCATTATGTACTGGTTTCAGAGCGTTTAGTGTTTGCGCCACGGATCTCAGCGACGTTATTTCTTTGAGCTTTGAGATGGAATTATAAATGTGTTCGTGTGTTTGTTACTGCTTTGTCGTCTCTAAGAGGGTGGTGACTTGAAGTGGTTTAAGTTTGAGATAAATATTTGGATTATCTTTGACAGTGTAGTAGAAAAATAAATGTAGGTACGTTACAAATGAATAAATTTGAATTTGAATTTATTTGTAGGTGGGTATTTGAATTGGCTGTAATGCTTGTCTACATCTTGCACATAGAAAATGTTATGCAAAGCTTTATAATTACGACAGCATACTTATCTTTTGAAACGTAATTAGTATTCTCATAACGTTATGAATCCAATTAATGAATACCATTGCATAAGCTTTAAAAAGGAACTGAACTGAAGAAATGCAAAATACAAAAAGGAGAACTGGAACGAGGCCGAGAAAGACTAGCTGGCTATAAATAAAAGCAAAAGCATTGCCTTTGCCTCATCACATCAAAAAAAAATTATAAAAAAATATCTAATCTGTCTTCTGTAAACACGAATCAAAAGTGGCAATCGTAAGTACACGGAGAGATGAATTAAACTCACTATAGTGTGCGGTCTGCATTTTAATTAATTAAGAGAGGGGCTTCGGAAGGGGCGGAGGGGGGGGGGGGGTGGTGGTATGTAGGGCTGCCTACCTTTGAAGAAGTCTTAAAGATTTTTTTGTCGGTTTATTTTTAGACCATACACTGATTATATGATTTTATTCGTTAATGTAGATGGGTCAAATTGAACTAACTAAGCTAAGCTGGACATCTAGATGAGATGTGAATATTTTCAATGTTGCAGTAAGATGTTATCATCATCATCTGCCGAACCTTTTCCCAACTATGTTGGGGTCAGCTTCCAGTCTAACCGGATGCAGCTGAATACCAGTATTTTACATAGAGCGACTGCCAAACTTACAAGTTAGTAAGATGTTTTATATACGTAATAAAATGGTTAAAATGGTTTTGCAACCACACAAAATGTGCCTCATATTTACTCGTATTAGATCCTAGAACTGAGAAAACACAGTGTGATGGTAGCTACTTTATACTGACCGTACTTAAATCATAGAGTTACATGGTACGGTCATAGTATAGTAAAATATTATTTTGATATACCATATTCTATTTATAAATAATAATAGGTGCGATATCTAAATGATTAAAAAGTGCTCAGCCATTTTAGTACCATTGAGCAGTAGTAGTTCCTTTTTTTTCTTAAGTAGTCGGCAACCCTAAACAGTACAGTAGAGCAACAGTCAGTGTTTACGCACGGAGACACCTCGTGACTTTCCGCCGACATTCGTTTTCTGTCACCGAGCTTACCGAGAGCCTTACTCCATTAAGAAAATTAATGTTTTGACTTACCCACCGACCACCTTGCGGTGAAAATGTATAGTGAAACAATTACCTATGTTGTATAAATATATTGTAGGTAGGTACTTACCTATACTACTTATTGTGTTGGTCTATTGATTTGTTGGCCGGTAATAATAAAGGAAAGTACTCATCTGATGGATTATAAGGTTCGATTTTGTATGTAGGTTGATTGTATTGTTCGGTAGAGGCACGTGTAGTATATGTGAGGTTGCATGGATGATGTCAATGATGTCTAAAGGTCGCCTAACGTGAGGTTAACGTGGCTTGACATAGTATGGAAGAAATGCTTTTGTCTTTGAGATACAAAAAACCCCAAATACAAAAAAAATTACAAATGTTACCTAGCTATGACAAAAATAACAGGGGGGGGGGCAGAAGTAATGTCATAACGTGAATGAGCCATAATTTTTGCAAATGACGTCATAACGTTATTGTGATTTGAAACATAAGTTGTAGACAGATAAAAAAGTTGACAATGCAATACAGCGATTCACACAGATCAGCCAATGACGGAAAATTTGAAATACCAATTTCCAGGCCGTGTAATCTCCCGTTTTGGCGATTAGAACTGGCCGACCAGATTACCGGATCTGACGGCACCAGACTTCTTCCTTTGGAGCTTTTTCAAATCTCGCGATTAAAACTTTGAAAGACTTGAAAGCCAACAATAGAACAAACATCATCAAATTGGAGCCTTAATTCAAAATGCCGTAAAACTAGCACAAATGTGCATCAACTCAGGAGGCGATATAATTTTCTCGACTTAATGTTATCAATTTTACACCTTTAAGATACCGTGAAAACAGGGTCATATTTTTTTTTCAACATTATGGCAGCCAATCCACAATATGACATTACTTTTTCCCCACCTTGAATAGTATTCAGGTGCATCCGGTTAGACTGGAAGCTGACCCCAACATAGTTGAGACAAGGTTAGGCAGTTTGATTTTTTAGGGTTCCGTACCTCAAAAGGAAAAAACCGAACCCTTATAGGATCACTCGTGTGTCTGTCTGTCTGTCCGTCTGTCACAGCCAATTTTCTCCGAATCTAATGGACCGATTAAGTTGAAATTTGATACACATATGAATTTCTGTGACCCAGACACGAACGGGTAAAGTAAATAAATGAATTTTGAATATAGAGGTCACTTTTGGGGGGCAAATAAGAAAATTAAAAAAAAATGTTTTGCAAACTACACCTTGTGGCATGTCAAATGAAAGGGCTTACTATGAGGATCTCAAATATTTTTTTTTATAATTTTAAAATAAATTGTTTTAAAGTTATTTAAGAAAGTAGACGAAAATTGACCATCCCCCACCTTATCTCCGAAACTACTGAGCCTAAAATTTTGAAAAAAAATACAGAAAATAGATATTTACCTGTAGATTACAGGAAAACCTATAAGAAGTCTGTGGTCTAAAAATAACATGGTAAATCTATCAATATTGTGAGTACAAATTTACATTTACAGTTGGAATTTATGGGAGAACATGTTTTTCAACTTCAATGTTTTTCAACTACAAAGTTTGTTCTTAAGATAAAGTCATCCCAACTACGGAACCCTTCATTGTGTGTGGTCCGACACGCACTTGGCCGGTTTTTTGTTCTCCAGGCCTTAACCTTCAAAAACCGCAACATAATTTACTGACATGTTTTTACACATTGCCAACACTAGTGTCTGCCACGCGGCTTCACGCGACAGCAGCCGACATTCGCTCCCGGATTCATTTCCTTTCAGTGATGGATGGCTCAGTATCTTCAATGAGATTTATAATGGTGTGTCACATTCCTGCGCGTGATGTGAGTCCGAATACAGATTGATGTAAAACTCTAGCAGTTGAGGGTTGAAGTTTAAAGTTTTGTAAAAGGATTAGTTATGGCACGTGACATGTAGTTGGTGTTTAGAAATCACATTCGGTAACTTATATGGAGGAAATTAGCTTTTGCTTGCGGATTCGCTCGCGTCTAAAAGTTATTTTTCTATCCCTCGGGAACACCCCATGTCCTTTTCTGTACCCCTGACAACGTGTATGCAAAATTTTATGATAATCGGTGAAGTAGTTAAGACGTCAACGCGTGACAAACGAACAAACTCTCTTTCGAATAATTATAATATTAAATAGGATATCCTAGCTTCCTGCTTCTACCCACGGCCTAGTATATCGATGAAAATTAGCCTATGTGCTTCCCTAGGATTCAACGTATCCCCATACCATCAATCAATCTGCCTAGCCTTTTCCCAATTATGTTGGGGTCGGCTTCCAGTCCAACCAGATGCAGCTGAATACCAGTATTTTACATGAAGCGACTGGCCATCTGACCTCCATAACCCATTAACTGGGTAATACGATACCCCTTGGTAAGGCTGGTTGTCAGACTTTCAGGCTTCTGACGACCCGTAACGACTGTCAAAGATCCACGAATCACAGCCGGGACCAACGGCTTAACGTGCTTTCCGAGGCACGGAGTAGTCTCGGTATGTAAAGATGGTCACCCATCCACGGACCGACCCCGGCAAGCGTAGCTTAATTTGATGGGTCGACCCGTGCGACTGTTATTACTTACCCACGAGCTCCTCCGTAACTCCATACCATATTTCATCAAAATCAACGTAACAAACAAACAATCAATCAGACTCACATTCGCATTTATAATATTAGTTAGGATAGTTAGGTCGTGTATTTATTAAACAACATAATAATATTATAACACATAACGTTTTTTTTTTTTTGGTGGATGGGAAATCATCAAATGACCTCCCGCTCTGGGCAGAGCGGGAGGGCGTGTCAGACTTTTACTGACTAAAACCCACCCATGTTCCTTCAGCTGCCCGTGCCAGGGCCACGGTATCTCTTTCGAACTACCCGCGACCTAGGCGGCATATAACACATAACATAACGCCTGTAATCCCCAAAGAGTTAAGCAGAAGTGCACCTACAGTACACTCACATTTCGCCAGTTATGTTTAAGTCCCATGTAATAAAGGGAAAGCCTACTGTCATCAACCGGGCACAAGTTCAGACACTTTACCTGAACCAGGAGTCGAACCCAGGACCTCATGCACAGCAGTAGCGCTTGCGAACACTAGACCAACGAGACTGCCTATTTATTAGTTTGTTAAAAATAACGAATTATAAAGCTTAGTTGCTAATCAATCTGCCTAGCTTTTTTCCAACTATGTTGGGGTCGGCTTCCAGTCTAATCGGATACAGCTGAATACCAGTATTTTATGTGGAGCAACTGCGTATCTGACCTTCACAACCCAATTCCTGGGTAATACGATACCCTTGGTAAGAGTGGTTGTCAGACTTTCGGCCTACTGACGACCCGTAACGACTGTCAAAGATCCATGCAAAATACTGGTATTCAGACGCATCCGGTAAGACTGGAAGCCGACGCCAAAATAGTTGGGAAAAGGCTTGGCAGATGATGATCTACAATAAAGAGTTACATTAAATATCCCTACCAACGACTTATCTATCAACGACTATATTTGTTAAAGGTACAGCAGGTACTTCCAATGCAACATTGTTCGAACACAGACTGATGCTAAATTCTCGTTGTAAAGTGAAACTTTTGGGAGTTTCTAAGAATTAGTTTATGGTATTGTACCTTTTTTTGGATCGGAAATTATCAATGACTTCTCGCGCTCTGGGTGGAGCGGGAAGGTGTGTCAGACTTTTACTGACTTAAACCCACCCATGTTCCTTCAGTTGCCTGTGCCAGCGCCACGGTATGTCTTCCGAACAACCCGCGATCCCAGCGGCATCGGCCCTATCGACCTCAACACTGCTGACATCTCTTTGAGGCGCGCGTGGAACACGACGCGCCGTCGAACCGGGCCTGGTTACCGGACGGCGAGCTACCCATTGCTCGCCGTCCGCAAGCCCGCGCCTGCGGCGGCCGGGAATCGGATATCTTGTGGTAGTACCTATGTTGTTATTTATGCACAAGTGCGGTGGTTATACCTGACGAAGGTGTCACGGAAAACACGTGGTGCTTTTCCCATTGAATATTTGAACTGATTTGGTAGAGAGTGGACCGTACTGAAATATCGGTAGGTTGTCCGTTTATTGCTAAGGCCAGCGTTCAACTTGATTTCGACTACCACTTGTACTAGCATGTTTATTATTTACTAGCTACGCCCCGCGTTTTCACCCGCGTAGACCGAAATAAAAAGTAGCCTATATATGTATCCAGGGTATAAGCTATCTATATACCAAATTTCATGCAAATCGGACCAGCCGTTTGAGCGTGAAAAAGTAACCATCATACACACACACTCACAAACTTTCACCTTTATAATATTAGTGTGATTTTATTTATTCTATTTTATTGAATAACTAGCTTTTACCCACGGCTTCGCTCGTGTTAATTTATAATTGACAATCAATTCGGGTTGTACTCTGCTTGTAATAATATAATTCAATCATGATTCGAAAGACACGTGGCGCCATCTATTATCATAAGAACGTTATTGTTGTTTTCCTCGGGAACAGTACTTTTTTTCGGGATGAAAGGTACCCTATGTATCTTTCTGTACACCTGACAACGTTTAGGAATAAATTCAGGATGATCGGTTCAGTGGTTTAGGCGTGAAAAGGTAACAAACAAACAAAATTACTTTCGCATTTATAATATTAATTAGGATGATTATCTTGTCTTATTAGATTCCCATTGAGAGTTTCGGTCAGTTGAAATCAGATAAATAGATAAATACAAATGGGCTCCACAGTATTCCCAGCCTGCCAAAATTTACGACGCAAAAAAAACTGATCAGACATTTTTTTACTCCCTATTTTACCTTTTCTTACTATCTATTATTTTATTTTCTCTTTCCATCCAAAATGAAACCCAATCACAAACTTTATCCATAACTGACGGGTCCCACAAACGGGACATAATTACAAAACTTTCGGAAAAAACTAGACAATTCCGTAAGAGACCGACCGATCTATCATAATGTAATTGAACCACACGAAGAAAGCATTTATGGTCGAAACGAGACTTCAGCTGGGGGAAAATTTTCTTAAAAGGTTGCTCATAAGGTCTAGTTTACAGGAGGATAGTAGGTGTAGGACACACTGGCTGAAAGTTCAGCAAAAGGTATTAAAGTTTCTTCTTATATATACGGGATGGAGACGACAATACGACAATAAATTAAACTTCGTATATCTAATGACGTTTTCAGTCTGCACACAAAAAAATACGAAATAAAATCCAACTAGCTGCGCCCCGCGGTATCACCCGCGGATAAAAAGTAACCTGTTTGTTAATCCAGGGTAAAAGCTATCTACATACCAAATTTCATCCAAATCGGTCTAGCCGTTTGAGCATGAAGAAGTAACGTAACAAACGTGTATACCTGTAATAGGCATACATACCAGTAATTTTATTATATTATTGCTCTGTTTTATTTTATCTGTATATACTGCTGTTGGTGTACATAATAAATACATAAACGTACAAACACACACACTCATAAACTTTCACCTATAGAATATTAGCACAGTCTATACATTATACAATCGACCGACGAGAGCCCGAGCTGCTTACGTAGTTAGCCGAACTTCATATCCAGCTCGGGCTTCGTCGGACGACTGTATGATGTGATATATTAAGTGTGAAGTGTGATAGTTTAGTTAATGTAGCTAGCCAAAGATTGGCGAAACCCTTAGGCAGTCCATCACTACTATTTTGTTTTGTTTGAATAAATCACTTTTTTAAATTCGATGTTAGAATTTTGATGATATTTTCAAAATACTCTGATGCATTAGTCTCGTCTCCACATTGTATACGTATTCAAAATACTTTCAGCCAGAACGTCATTCTCTTTTTAAAATTTCAACTACGTGGAAGGCAAATGATATATAGATAGATTTATAGATCTGTGGTCTGAAATTAAAAAAAATGAAATGGCCATTCACAAGAGCTTAGGTCCATTATTTGTTTTAGTAAAACCAACTCGGCTAGTAAACAAACCTCCATGGCATGACGCTCGCTACTCAGAAAGTTTAACTTCCTTAGTTTCTGTAACGAACTCAATTACACTTCTGGACACATCTATTGGCGCACCTTAGAGTTTAGGTTTCGATGGCCCCTACCGAAATATGATTGCTAGATTGAACAAAAACTGTTGATGCAGTTTTAAACCTGATACATTTTACCATCTTTTTCGATCGTATTGTTTTAAATTTGAATTCAGAATACCATACGACATGGAGCTACGCCTAACAAGTCGGATATGCGCCTTGTTAAAGGCAATTGATTTTTGAATAAAAAACATGTTTTATCAAATAAAGGTTTAATTTAATAACGCGTGTTGCCTCCATGGGCATCTACCACAGCTCTAATACTATTAGGCATAGAGTTTATCAACCGCTCTATGAAATTTTGAGGGATCATCTCCCATTCCTCTTCTATGGCAGTTTTCAACTCCTGCATCGTCTGGGCAACTGGCTGACGAGCCCTAACACGTCTTTTTAGCTCGTCCCACATGTGCTCAATGGGTTTCATGTCTGGGCTTCTGGCTGGCCATTCCATAACTGTGATGTTCACATCCCGAAGATATTCCCTGACGATGCCGGCCGCATGGGCTCTTGCATTATCATGCATAAAAAGGAAATTTGGGCCCACATAGTCCGCGTATGGTATCACGTGAGGTTCTAAGCACTCACGAATGTACCTTTCAGCATTTAATGTTGGCAGCCGTGGTCCTGTAACAACCTCAAGTTGAGTTTTGCCGCTCGCGGATATACCGCCCCAGACAGTCCATGAGCCACCGCCATAAGCAACCCTCTCTTCAAAGCAGCATTGTGCGAAACGCTCTCCCTTACGTCGGTAGACCTTCTTCCTTCCATCATTGCCATGTAACACAATTTTAGACTCATCAGAAAAGAGTACACGGCTCCAATCTTGCTGTGTCCAATTTAAATGACTGCGTGCGAAATGAAGGCGCGCTGTTCGGTGGGCTCGCGTTAGTTTGGGGCCATTAGCTGGCTTGTGTGGTACCATATCGCGTTCTTTTAACCTTCTCCGAACAGTTCGAGCGCTCACAGATACTCCGTGGAAGTCGCGAAGTTGGTTTTGTATCTCAATGGAGGTAAGGTGACGATTTCTCAAGCTGGTCGTCACGATGAATCGATCCTGCCTTTCAGTTGTGACCCGAGATCGTGGCCTTCCTTGGCGACGAACAAAGCCGCCAGTCTCTAGGTATCTCCGATAAACATTTCGGACCTCAGATCGACTTAAATTAAGTTGAGCACTCACGTTTCTTTGGCTGTGTCCGGCCTGAATAAGTGCCACAGCTTGGGCGGCGACTTCAGGTGAAGTATCCATAGATTATTGATAGAACCTCACCTTAATGTTAAGAATAAGTAATGTTTGTTGCAAAACCAAAGATATCAATCACTTTTTCAAGAATTAAATCCAAGTAAACCAATAAAACCAAGTTTTCTTAGTATTCGATTGTTTGATATATCAACAAACAGGCTCCAAATTGTCTTTTGTTTCTTTAAATTCTGTGTTCGAAATTCAAAAAAAGACTATTGAATGAAATTGTGAATGTGCCAGGTTCAAAACTGCATAAAAACTTTTTGCTCGACCTAATATAAAATTTTAGCTAGGACCAAACGAAACTGAAAATACAAGGTGGGCCAAAAGATGTGTCCAGAAGTGTAGAAGAAAAATAATAGGTGCAGGAAGAGGAACTTCCTTTCAGCATAATAGGGAAATTGGAAATTTATAAGGCAAAGAGCCTCGATAGTAATCTGATTAAAATGTCGATACATCGCTGTAACTTACCTTACGTAAGAGCAGTAATAATATTCCTGAAACCGATATGTAAGTTTTTATTTTACGTAAATGAATTCAAACTAATATTATTATGTTTATTTCATTGTTACGCTTTCACGCTAAAACGGCTGAATGATGAAATTTGGCGCATGGATAGAACATGACCTGGAAAAAGACAGAGGCAACTTTTTATCCTGGACCTCAGGTGAAGTCGTGGGCTAGCGCTTTATAAAATGAATTGTATATCAACAAAGCAGCAAATATAAAATTACCCTTATGTTTTTTAAAGACACTCTTCTAAATTCAACGTTTTAACCTATGAATATTTACAGTTACAGACGCATCTAATCTATATGCCACAAAAATACACACACTCTTCTAAATTCAAAGTTTGATCATTTTTTGAAAACAAAAGAATTTACAGCAATCTGTATTTAAAAGCTAATTTAAAAGTAAACTACCCTTATTTTTTATCACAAAAAGGCACACTTCTAAATTCAACGTTTTAACCTATGAATATTTACAGTACTGCATTCGAAACCTTTCCACTGTCCTAATGTACCCGAGGCCTAAGCCGGCACGCCACCATTACTTATGCATTAACCCTGGCTAGGCCAGTAAGCGGTCCCTTAGGCCCGGAGGAGCGTTCACATGATTTTATTCCACCACTCGTCTCCTATGAAACTCGTTCGTATCACGAGAACAACTTTTGACAATCAATCTGTTACGTGCGAATTATTGTAATTGGGTTTTTCGCGTGTGTTCTGTGTGTTGTTGGTAAGTTGAGTCGTGAGAATGAGATGTGTTTGTTTTAGTTGTAAAAGGAATAATTATAGCAATAAATATGTAGGCCCAAGCGAAGGAAGAAGCACACTTTTCTTCTTATAACCTAATTATTTCGACATGTTCATACATCATAATGTATGAACATGTCGAAATAATTAGGTTATAAGAAGAAAAATGTGCTTGGTTAAAATAATGTTTAGTATTCAAATTGCTTTTTTTAACCAACTTCAAAAAAGGAAGTTCTGTATTCGACCCGTATGTTTGTATGTATGTTTGTTTGTTTGTTCGCAATTTTCTCAAAAACTAATGAACCAATTTTGATGATTCTTCACTAACGTGATCTACATACTTTCAGGAAGGTTATATTAATACATTAGGCAATTATTCTTATGTGCTATGGGCCAAAGTTCCGCATGATCACCTCAAAGGCGACAATCGCATAGCACGGCTCACGACTCGATCGCACAATGTTCGTTTGTCACTAGCTGCGCTCTCACAGGAATATTTTCTTAAGTGAGCATGCTTAAGTTTTGTCCTTATTACGAAGTTATATGCATTCATGTACCGTATCTCCGGCATTTCTAAGTGGATTTTGATGATTCTTTTTTTCGTTCGCCTTAGGCTTATGTTATTGTATATTCAACTAAAAATGGAAAAATAAATTAACTTTAAAAAAAATTAAAAACCGATTTCAAAAACCAAAAACGAATACAATAACTTTTATAAAAAAAACTAAACAGCTTCTGAACTCGGTGTCTTCAATTGTTCAATGCACCTTAGCTTCGCAACGACTTTAAAAACTGTTAAGTTTTTTACGAAAGTTATTTTATTCGTCTTAGGTTTTTGAAGTCGGTTTTTACTTTTTTTGAAGTTAATTTTTTTCTAATATAAAAGCTGGCCAGACTGCCAGCCTTTAAATCTACCACGAAATCACACTTGCAACTTCAAACTAAAAATATTGTTTCACATCGCAATCAAAAATCCAATCCAGTTCTTTTTGATCCAAACTCACTCAGACTAGCCAATTACCCAACCGATCCATCTCAAAGAACATCGATCTAGAAATTACAAAAACAGAAGAGCAAAGAAAAATTATAACAAATCAAAAACAAACTGTATCTTGTGCTTGAAAAGATGATTTCCTGTATGTCAAAGAAATCTGCGAGCTAGTTTCCGCCGTGGATTGGATATCGACTGCATCTGAAATGAAACGCTCTTCACTTCAGCGTATATTTTAAAGGTAAACCCGTTTTATTATGTCACATGTTGTCGGCGAACGATACGAAATGTATTTTTAAAGATGTCGTCTGTGAATTTCTGTGTTTTGCAATTATAGATGTTTTAGTTTTTAAGTTGCACGTTTAGCAGTGGTTTTAGGCAATTTATTCGCAACCGCTTAAAGATTTTGAGGGTAAAAATAATATTATCAGTATTAAGGAGTCGTTATTTATGTAACACATCACTTGCCTATTAAAAACCCAAATATTTGCGTGTCGAATGTAACGTTCAAATCAAAATAGTCATCGTTTCATTTTCAACCAATAAAGATAAAAATAAAACCACTTTAATCAAGCAATAATTTCTCATAACGCTACGAACTCGTAGCATGCTACGCCGTAGCCGTCGAGCACTACGCCGTAGCCGTAGAGCGCTACGAAGAAAAATCATAAGACGTTTGAAGGACTCTGTAAATGCAAAAATAAAAAGAAATATATCTTGAGTGGCGGACATCTGAATGTTTTCTTCCGGCGGAACAAATTGAAAAGCTGCTTTTTTACAAGACGGGAGGGAAAGGTAGACCGGGCACTGAATTACTCAGGAACTGGGCCGATCATTGCGGTCGACCCAGCCGGTATTCGGTATACGATGTAATTCTTGCTAAGAAACTGAGTTATTATGATGTATATGGTATGTTTTATGTTAGGTGAGGTTTGGTAAACAGTTCAAATATTTTGGAAGTACAGTGAAATCCGTTTATTATAACTCCGCCTATAATGACCAATCGCTAATAATTATGAAGTAGGTAATTGCAGTGCGACGTTTGGTTTCATATAAATTTCTTTATAACAAAGTTCGGATAAAATGTGTTCGCTTATTACCTACTTTTAAGAAATGAGTCTTAATTAGCGACATGTCAAATTAAGAAAAATTATAATGTACTAGAATCCGCTTGCAGTTTCACCAGCGTGGTATGTCGATAAAAAGTAGCCTATATCCTTTTTCAGGTTATGGTCTAACCGTGTGCCTTTAAAAGAAAGGAACATCAAAATTCAAGTATTTAAAACATAGCAACACTACCGATTTTAACGAAGCACACCCGAATAGAAACCTACATACATGAAAACTGAAACTATCAAAATCCGCACAAACAATGCAAATGCAAAATAAGAGCCCTCAGATATCAATAGAGACATATTTCAAACGACAGGAAACGTAATATATAAGTGCTTCCCGGGCGAGCCTTCGAATAAGAGGGAAAAAACTAGTGCCTTCCGGCCGCTGATTGTGTTACTGTGAGTCTGTGAACGTGAGGATGTTTGTGCTGTTTGGATTCAGGGTATTGTGAAGTTCTTGATATATAAATGAGATGATATCAAAGGGTAATTTTTAGGATTCCGTACCTCAAAAGATAAAAACGGAACCCTTATAGGATCACTTCGTTGTCCGTCGGTCTGTCTGTCTATCAAGACCCTTTTTATCAGGAACGCGTGGAGGTATCAAGTTGAAATTAATATCAAATATGTAAGTCTATGATGTTTTTGAGTTCTAAAAAAATCAAGCTTCTAAGTCAACGAAATAAAAAAATATGACCATTTATGCGACATATTTTGATACTCGCAAGTAAATCAAAACCCTAAACGGGTACTTCCCGTTGAATTAGAATAATGAAATTTGTCAAGAAGCAAGGTCTCACAGCACAAGTAAAGGCAAAAGTCCGAAAATTGTTAACTTGTAATTTTATCCCTTAAACATTTTTTTTTGGGATTTATGTTGTGTTTTTTTTGGGATAAACTCTTTTCAACTACGGAACCCTTCATTGCGTGGTCCGACACGCACTGGGCCGGTTTTTTTGATGATGGATCCACAATCATCCCTTTCAAGATCATGTTACACTCAGTGTTCAATGTAAATAATCAGATAAGTTTGACAAGAGCCGTTGCTACTATAAAGAACTACATGTAGAATTATAATATTTCAAGTATTGAATTGAGATCCATCTTTATTCAATACTTGCAATAACCAGCGCTGGGGCTCTGTCTCACAGGGCGGCCATCGCTCAGCACAGCGCCGCGAGCATTATGCTGAGCGATGGCTTATTCTTTGCGTCATGTTTACCGCAAATAAACGTCTTTTCTTTTTTTCTTTTAATATCTACAAACACATAAACTCACGCCTACATCACATGGGGGTAGGCAGAAACTACAGAACGCCACCTGCTACTATCCTTACATACTCCTTTTGCCTCGTTTACGTTCATGCATCTAGTCATACACGAACGCAAGCTTCTGAAGAACATCACCAATAAGGTCACTATTTGTCTTCCTAGGGAGACCCCTCCCGGCGTTTCCACTCACATCTGCCTTTTAAATACCTTTTGTTAGTCGCCTTTCATACATCCCCTCAACATGACGAAACCATCTAAACAATATCTAGTTCTTTCATATCAAGATTTTAGATAGATAGAATACAATTAAACATTTGGGTCTTACTTCCAATCTAACGACAACTTAGCACAGATAACTAACATCACGCCTGTTTACATCAAAATGCTAGGCAGTGGGGGGCTTATGATAAAGTATATGATAATAGGTCTTTAACTATGAAATTGCCGTTTTGTATGAAAAAATTTAAACGAATTTTTTTCATGCATTTTTTATTTGTATTAATCGAAGTAATCACCCATGCAATCAATGCATCTTTGCCAACGCAGTGGCAGTTTATTTATGCCCTTCTTAAAGAAATCAGCTGGACGGGAGGCAACAAATTCTTCAAAGGCATTTTGTACTGCCTCTCGGGTATTGAATTTTTTTCCCGCCAAGAAGTTATCCAAATTCTGGAAAAAGTAGTAGTCTGTAGGCGCAAGGTCTGGTGAGTAGGGCGGATGACGGAGAGCTTCCAACCCCAGTTCTTGCAACTTGGAGACCGTCTGCTGTGCAGTATGAGGTCGCGCGTTGTCGTGCAAGAGCAGCGGAGACGAGCGATTGACCAACGCTGGTTGGAGATGTGCCAGCTTCTCCATCATTGTGTTCAGTTCTTCACAGTACACATCTGAAGTAATGCTCACCCCGTTTGCTAAGAAGCTGTGATGAATCACACCGGCGCTAGACCACCAAACAATGACCATCACTTTTCTAGGGGTAAGTTTTCGTTTAGGGCATTGTTTAGGTGCTGAACCAGGATCCAACCAACTTGCTGAGCGCTTGCGGTTATCAAACAGAATCCATTTTTCATCGCAGGTAACAATGCGGTTCAAAATTCCTTCATTTGTGTGTCTGTTGAGTAGTGCAAGGCACGTCTCGACGCGTACTTCGCGCTGACGATCATTGAGTTCGTGAGGCACCCATTTGTCAAGCTTTTTTACCTTGCCAATTTGACGCAAATGAACCAATATTGTTTTGTCGCTAACGTCGAAAGCTGCTGCTAATTCAGCCGTAGATTGTGTATCATCAGCTTCCACAATCGCCTTTAATTCGTCATTGTCGACCAAAGTCTTCGGACGACCGCGAGGTTCATTTTTCAGGTCGAAATTTCCAGAACGGAAGCGAGCAAACCAATAACAAGTGGTGCGTTGGTTTGTAGTGTTAGCTCCGTAAACGTCGTTGATGTTGCGTGCCGCTTGTGCCGCGTTGCTGCCACGACGGTACTCATATTCCATAAATACTCGAATTTTTAACGTATCCATGATGACGAAAAAGATTGAAATGCGATGAAAATGTAACACTAATGAATAAACTAATGACTACTTTTGGAAAAAAAAAATCCATGTTTTTAAAATAAAATTAATTTGAAATTAAATTTCTTAGCCAAACAAAAATTATTTTGATTTGAAATGGCCAGTACTGCAGAACGGCAATTTCATAGGTAAAGACCTAATATTAACACTGGAAATTAAATGATAATCCTAATCACACTAATATTATAAAGGCGAAAGTTTTTGAGTGTGTGTGTGTGTTTGTTTCTTCTTCACGCTCATAGGCTGGACCGATTTAGATAAAATTTGTTGTGTAGATAGCTTATACCCTGGATTAACACATAGGCTAGTTTTATCCTAGTCTACGCGGGTGAAACCGTGGGGCGCAACTAGTTCGGGTTAGAGATGTCTTCATTATTTCCCATAAGAAATTTCACTTACATGAGAAATATTTAACTATTTTATAAACATAATTGATTTAACGTACAGTTTTGGCAAAAAATTACAACATACAAAATATTCTAAAAGTGTAGGGTAATTGCTAACAATTTAACATAGCTAAAATGTAAACATACACGGAACACGCGCAACTGGTATTACTGGTATTGGTGGATTTTGGCACGCACATTGTGGTATGCATGCTGGTTAATTTTATAAAAGCGAAAGTGAGTTTGTTTGTTACGCTTTCACGCTAAAATGGCTGCACCGATTTCTATGAAATTTGGCACAAGCCTTCGATTAGGATATAAGATACTTTTTATCCAGATAGTACGTTTCCGATAATTACCGAACTCCACGCGGGCGAAGCCACGGGCAAAAGCTATTACCATGAACATGCGAGTTTTTGTTCTCAATCTATATGATACTGCTACAACATAACACAAAATCACGACCGTTGTACCCGAAGGATAAGGCAGGGGTATTCTATAGTTTACCCATACTTATGCGCCAGTAATATTTACCGATACAATCAATCTAGCCATTTCCCCACTATGTTGGTGTCGGCTTCCAGTCTAACTGGATGCAGCTGAATAAAAGTATTTTACATGGAGCGACTGTCTGACCTCCACAATCCAGTAACTGGGTAATACAATACCCCTTGGTAAGACTGGTTTCACGAATGACACGGAGGAGTCTCGGTATGTAAATACGGTCACCCATCCACGGACCAACCCCGGCAAGCGTAGCTTAACCTGACAGATCGACCCGTGAGGCTGTTATTACTTAGCCACGAGCTCCTCCTCCTCCTTATATTTACCGAAACATTATGGCAAAAACAAAAATTTTGATAAAAACACTATTTCCCTAGACTCACTCACACATCATCACACCCTAGCATTATGAAAATCAAAACATCAGCATGGTGACAAGAATCATTTTCACTGTTGACTGGCTCCCTCAGAGGGGCATTAGCCCTCAGACGGGCGGTCATTTGCCCTGCGGAGGATTGCATATCACTGTCGCTCGGCTTATTACACCAATTATGGCCCGCTCCTGTTAGAATGTTTCTGAAGGATTGGCATTAGTCTTTGGACTTTGAAATTGTAATATGAGGGTAGTTTGATGAGAGATGTACTTTTGTGATATTGCAGTTGTCTGATTTGATTTGGTATACATTAAATGTAAGAGTTAAACTTCTCGTGTGGTTAAGAAGTGTTTTTTTGTTTTTTTTTTATTATTATTTAAAATAACTGAAATTTTAATTATGAATTCTTTCCGTCTTATTCTTGAGTGAAATGGGTTTCTGTAGCATGAATATTTGTAAACTCTCCCACTTAACTTATTAAATCATATACATACCTGACAACATCTATTTATGACACTAAGTTTGGTTAATTTCCTTGATGTACTTATGCAGATAGATGTATTTTTTTTTTTATTTATTGATTTTTATTAAGTTTTTAATGTGACTAAAATATTTATAGGCTAAACATGATTGGACTATAATGTAATTTATTATCATCTTGCATGCTCTTGTATGTATATACCATGTTTAAACAAATAAATAAATCTAATCTAATCTAAACTTATAAGCAGTAGGAAGGTACGATAACAACAACAGGAAATAATATATTATTTTAAATGTAATTAATATTTTGTAATAAAACTTTTCCAACGAAAACCAACAAGCTAGAAAATCAAGAAGCGCCACTTGGAAACTTGTATCATTGTTGCTCGCACAAGTTAGCGAAACATTTTGCAGCTAACTTAATTAGGAGTTAAAAACTTGTTTTAATTTTTTCTTGATAGTACTTGAAAGTTTGTGTTGCAAAACGACTTTTTGAGGGTTTTTTTTTGTACTTTTACGCTTTTTTTCGGACGATAACTCGTTTGAAAATTGTAAATATGCTTTGAAAGTTCTTTCGTTAGCTCAGAAGCGGTTTTCACGTTATCTCTTAAAGTGCAATTCGTTTTTTTTTTTCAAAACAAAATGTATTACATTTTTTCTATTTCTCAAACAAATGAATACAGTCATATTACTCATGTCTGATACACAGTTTGTCCCAAAAAAGTAGGTAGCAAATAAAACTTTTTTGTCTGTCACATTTATATGACATCGCATATCAACTTCATTTTTATTTGACGCATATATCCGCCAGCGGCATTTGTGGGGTTAACCAATTCACCTTTTGCCGTACCTTTCCGTATATACGTAAATGGGTGCACACTCCCTACTCCTACTTTATAGTTCAGGATAGTGTAATAAAGGGATGTAGCGTAGTTTTGTGCACGGGGAAAGTGGGGTAGTTGGGGTTTGGGCGATTTTTGATACGGGGAAATTTTACGATTTCGCGACACCGCATCACTGCGACACCTCGACACTGCGAACTGCTATGCATAATTTTACGTTTAAGTTTTCAGTTCTATCAAAAAGTCATTTTTGTCGGCAGTCTGCACTGCCGACAGAAGTGACTTTTTAGAAAAAAAACTGCATGACTTTGTTTTGTTTATTAATATTTGAATTTCTATGGGATCATAAATGGACTACAACTACCTACGTAAAAAAAGTACTGAAGTACAGTCATTGTACACACAATATTGTTTCATGTACAACTCTCAAAACTCGCAACAATTATTTACAAAACTAAATATTTATTTTGTCACACAACTGTGTATCATTATAATAAATCCATGTCGAAACAAAAACTTCTAATTCATGTCTAAACTAAAATATGAGTATATAAACATGTGTCACACCTCTGTGCAGCAGTTCGTTTGGTTAGAGGTCCCCCAGTGGCACATTAGTGCAATTATATGAGGACATGACCTCTGGAGTGTGCACAGCAAATACACGAAAAATTAAATAGGAGGAATTTTTACTGGATAATTAAACTATTTGAGTTGTTGAAATTAAATCACACTTCACACTAATAATATAAAAGCGAAAGTTTGTGAGTGTTTGTGTGTGTATGTTTGTTACTTCTTCACGCTCAAACGGCTGGACTGATTTGGATGAAATTTGGTATGTAGATAGTTTATATCCTGGATTGACACATACTACTACTTTTTATCCCCGTCTACGCGGGTGAAACCGCGGGGCGCAGCTAGTAAACGATAAATGTTTGTCCATTTTGTCTGAATTCGGCACGATTAATATTTTTGATCAAGTCAAAATCAGGATCGAAATAATCTATAAGCTCAGACACTAGTGCGTCAATAAAAATCCAATACATGCTTTTATCCTTCACTAGAATTATATGACACTTTAAAGTAGATAAATTGACTAGCGTATGCCTGCGGCTTCGCCCACGTGTAGGTCGGAAATCATCCCAAGAGAACGTACTACCGGGATAAAAAGTATCCTATGTCTTAATCCAGGTTATAAACTATCTGTGTGTTAAATTTAATCCAAATACGTCCAGCCGTTTTTGCGTGATTGAGTAATAAATTGAGTAACAAACTTTCACATTTATAATATTAATAGGATTAGTTAGGATCCTTCAAGATGTGTGAATTCACACTATGTCAACACCACTATAAGTATTGAGTAGGTACTCTCCAAAATACATGACATCTTTTCTATAAAACATCACATAGTAAAAACACCACAAAAAACACTGCAATAAATAAAAAATATACTACAAAACAAAAAAAAAAAAAACTTCGCCACTTCATTATTCTGCCTCAAATCGTAGGTGTAACCGCGTGGAATTTTATCATGGATGCCATGTTGGTCGGTCCGAGCTCTCCGTACCTCACATGGTTACAGAAAGATTTAATTGTTGCGATCGGACGTGACGGCCGTACGATACGTGGCCATCGGAAAAACTCGCTCGGTTCCCTTTAGTTTGCCGTTCAGTCCGCTGTATTGTTTATAAGTTGTATTGAATTTTTCCATTTGATTTTAAAGGTGAACGTTGGTTTGGGATTGGTTTTAGGGAATCTAGGTATCATTTTAAGTAGTTAAAATGGTTTTATTTTAGTTTTCCGCTAGAATTAGTTTCAAAATAACTTATCACTAATTAAATCAAAACATTTTATTTCAGATAAATATCCATAGGTAAATTATAATATCGTATAAATAAAGTCGCAGATCTCATAAAAGTAAAATTAAAAGTCAAAATTAAAAACAAAATTGAAAACAAATAAAAAACGCAAATTTTGGTTTAGGCTTGGTTGTGACTAGATTTAAAACTCAATCGTATGTAAATTGCTTAAAGTTTGCTTTAATTTTTGTTGAAAACTAGCTGACCAGTCAGACGTTGTTCTGTCAAAATTTCAATTATTTTTTTTCCTTTTTTTAATTTTAACACCCCTGTAAAGTGGAGATCAGAACAAAAATAAATACAAATCAGTCGAGCCATTTTCGAGTTTTTGCGAGACTATTATACAGCAATAGATTTGTATAATATATAGATATAATATAGATTTTCAGGTAAAACAAGGACGTTTCTAGAATAATTCATAAAATAAAAAAATACGTTGTAACAAAAGTTACAAATAAAAGCTTATACTCACACTTAACCTCACT
Organism: Cosmia pyralina; assembly: GCA_946251885.1. NCBI lineage: Eukaryota > Metazoa > Arthropoda > Insecta > Lepidoptera > Noctuidae > Cosmia > Cosmia pyralina. Next base: position 26,072,746 of record OX276346.1, read on the forward strand.
TTTTTGTTATTTATTTCCAAGAAATTAACTAAGTGTTGACCCCTGAGAGTGTCGGAGGGCGAGAAGAAAAAACTTATTTCTTCATAAATTTGATTTAAGGGCAGAAATATAACGTGGGTCTTGAGTAATTCTTTATCTTGGGCTTCAGATACACGAAATAGAGTGAATTCGTACTACACTACTATTTATCTACATTACGGTATTACTTTTTTATAGAGTTAGTGTGTTCATGTCTTTACTCTTTGTCGGTGTTAGAAATACATCACAATGTTCTTTAGTCATTTTGTTGTAAGCTAGGCTTTGGATATGTGTAGGTGCTTGGTGGATAATAAACTAGTTACTTATACGAATACAAATAACCTATTGCTATTTCAATAAAATTTGCTTTGCAAAAACTAGGACGTCGAATTAGCACTGTGCAGAGATATCCCACAAATTGAGAATAATGGTTTTCTGTAAGATGCTCGTAGCTTACTAATGCATAATTTTTGAAAGAAGGTTTTTTTAGTAAATCCATTTTGATTGACAAAGCCATATTTAAAGAAATATTTACCGAATACATGTTTGGAAAAGAAATACATTTCTGAGACCGTGATGCTCTTTGCACAGAGCCGTTTCTTAGCTTGATAATCCAACAACAAAGACGACGTCCCCAAGAAGGAAATCTCGGCAAAGAAAATCCCACACAGCTAATTACAACCAAATCAATCTAAATTTTTTCACCACAGCAGCCACAAAGCCTTGTAACGTAATACAAACTAAAATAAAAGCCGTTTAGGGACGTGCGAAATGCTCCAAGTAGTGCTCAAGCGAATTTACGATTGCTCGCGTCTTACTTTGTCCGGTATAATTAAACCTACCCTAGTACATTAATATCAATTATGGTAATCCGGCCAGAGTGGATCCAACTGCCGACCTTATTCAGGGATCCTGGATCTTAGTTTGTGGTACAAGATTTCAATATAGCGATTTGATTGTGTGGGCTTGTGGGTTTGGGTTGATTTCATTTTGGTCTTTGAAGGTTGTATTATTGGAAGTTTTTATTCTATGTGTTTAAATTAGCTGACGATGGCTTGAATTTGTCCGTAGTCGTTGGTTTAGCTGGTCCGAATTTCCAGATTGCTTTAAGAATTTTGCATAGTACAAACGAGAAAAAAAAAATGTTGTTTTAAGTTTTCATGTTTTAAAAACTGGTTACGATTAAAATTCGCATGGTATCAGGCCCTTTGTACACGGCACGGTTTCTCTACGATACCGCGTATAAACCGTGCCGCAGAAAAAACATGTCTATTAAGAAAGTTCCATAGTGATCCATACAACACTGTCGACCGTGCCTACACACGGCAACTAATAATAAATAACAAGAATTGTTAAAAACAGTCCACGATACCAAGCCGTAAAATTATTGAACAGGCTGCCTTTACACATAAAAAGTGCTGTCTACAGTAGCGCTTTCAAAATAAGATTTAAAAAATTCCTACTGAATAAGAGTCTATAAGCTGTAGAAGAACTTTAATTTTATTGAGATAATCATGGGTTGTAAAATTTTATTGGATTTTGTAAATTCTGATTTAATGATCTAATTATAATATTATTATTTTTAATTAATTCTATCAATGTATGCCAATTTATCTTTTAATTATATTATTGCTATAATTTTAAATCTTAAGGTGTTGACCATTTTGTTTAATTTACAAGTCAAAATGCTATTGACGAAATGTAAATGTTTTTTTTTAAATTGTTGATGTAATTTATAAAATTCAAATGTAATTATTATGTAAATTCAGATACAATTTACTTGTTTATGAATATGTCTATGACTGTGACTAATAAACCGTAGTTTTTACGTCAGTAAAAACGTGTGTACAAAGGGCCTAACAGTTGTTTAAATTACACTATTCAAATAGGTATCATTAACGTTACGTTTGTTTTCAATTGAAATACTCCACAACATACTAAATACGTAACATACACATTATGCTGATAAACTAGAAAACTAAGTTCTGACCTCAAAGCAGGTGGAAGCCAGAGAACCGCCTCTCTCCAAGACGTGCTCCATTTATGAGAAGCCTAAAAACTTAAGTTACGTTAAACTGGGAGTTGCTACTTATTGGAAATATTTTGCTACAATAATGTGCTTTAAATGTATTGCTTGCAATAATCCATATTTAAATGAGAATATAACGTAACTAGTTACTAGCACGTTAAGCCGTTGGTCCCGGCTGTCATTCGTGGATCTTTGACAGTCGTTAAGAATCGTCAGAAGTCCAAAAGTCTGACAACTAGTCATTCCAAGGGGTATCGTGGTCCCAGTTACTGGGTTGTGGAGGTCAGATAGGCAGTCGCTCCATGTAAAATACTGGTATTCAGGTGCATCTGGTTCGACTGGAAGCTCACACCAACATAGTTGGGAAAAGGCTAGGCAGATTGATGATAATGTAACTGGTATATAATTTTGCACTGTGTACTCCTTCGTGGCGTGAATACAGGGTGATGTTATGTTATCCAGGAGTAGATTGAATCCAAATGTGTCAGTAATGTATCACGAATATTTTTGTATACCTTTCGTATTCTTGCTTGCCAAAGTGTGAAACGATTGCTGACTGAAAGCAATTCCTAATTGTTAATCAATCTATCTATAAAATAAACAGAGCAGTCCTGACTGACTGACTGACTGACTCATCAATGCTCAGCCGAAATTCTTAAACCTAGAAAGCTCACATTTTGCACAAAGGTTCCCTGTATAATGCAGACAAGGAATAAAGAAGGATTTCCCGGTAGCACGTTCCCGTGGGATATTTACCGACATTCACGCGGGCGAAGCAGCGGGCAGAAGCTAGTATCAAATAAAAAATCCCAAAAAGTACATTTAGATAAGTCACAAAATTAAAATTTCAAATGCAATTAATGATCATAGTTAAAACTGAATAAAGCATAGCTTCCTATTAATAATCTTTCGATTACTTAGGCTTCATTAGTGCTAAAACTAATTGCCTTCAACCCAGTCTTACAAACAGCTACCATTTAAACCTGTACAAAGGTAGAATCGTTTCGAAAATTCTTATCCAAAGAAACGTTACCTTCAGGACTTTAGCGAAGCTTTTTATGTAGCAATCACAGGCGTTCGACAAACTTTACGTTCCTTTTGAATACGTACAATTACGGCCAATAACTCGTTGTGAAATTGATTTTGAGTAGTGCTGTTAAAGTATCGATTTGGTGTTAGTATCGATTTAGGAGTTTATCGAGACTTTTTGGTCAAACAATGAAACAGAAGTGTTGATGAGAATAATCTTTCAATGAAAATTAAGTGAAGAAGATATTACAAAACCAACAATACGTAAATATGTAAGTAATTTAGTCAATTAGACTAAATACAAACAAACAAATGCACAATTAATTTTCCATACAAATATCCTATTTTATGCAGAGTAAAGAAGTCGTGTATCGTGAAGTACGTGGGAGAAAAAGTTTAATGTGGTTAAAGAATGAACGATACTAAACTTGAGGTTTGTGAATATAATATTGAGCTCTTTAACCGATGTTTATATATTCATTGTACAGACACCAGCACATCAAGCTACTACAAACTGTCAAATTTCTTTAATAGATTTTCATCTTTATCGCTGTAGCATTAGGTTCAAGGTTGATTGGGAAAATTTGACAGTTTCGGGTGGCTTGACCTGCTGGCGTCTGTACATCCATTATAAAAATATAGAGAAACTCAAACACATATGACTAGTTTTACGAATATTATGTTTATAATGCGACTGAATAAAATAGCTTCTAATAAACAAAATGTACTTTTATACTACATTTTATAACCATTTCCAACTTCGAGCCTTTCATTTATCTTTCAAATATAATTATACCGTACCTATTAAAAAAAAAATAAATTCAAAATTGATTTATTGAGTCGATTTTCCATGTCAACCGGACATCACTATTCATAGTCACTTCGCGGAAATAGGCGTTAGTATTACAGTACCTACGCAGGCTTCGACAAACTGGCACGACTCGCAACGTGAATCGCATGCGATACAAAGGCACCGCTCGTCGTGCGCCACGCGGTGCCTTTGTTCGCATGCGATTCTCGTCGCGTACCGCGCCTGTTTGAAGGAGCCTTAAAGACTTTTATGAAGGTAATGAAACGCCGCAAGATTTCAGAGTTATGGTTCATTTTGTGCTGCGTCCCGAAGCATTTGGCAAGGTATAGTCAGCAGTTCTTCAATGAAGATGATAATTTTAGAGCATCCCTCGTTTTGTGGCACACTCTCACTTTTTATTGAGGTGCGTTGAGGAAATCAGTTTTTTCGGTAGGTACGGTGATTTTAACAAGTTGTACTGAGGAGAGTTGTTAAGAGGAACTTGTGGCTAAGTAATAACAGCCGCACGGGTCGATCTATCAGGTTAGGCTACGCTTGTCGGGGTCGGTCCGTGGATGGGTGACCATCTTTACATACCGAGACTCCTCCGTGCCTCGGAAAGCACGTTAAGCCGTTGGTCCCGGCTGTCATTCGTGGATCTTTGACAGTCGTTACGGGTCGTCAGAAGCCCGAAAGACTGACAACCAGTCTTACCAAGGTGTATCGTATTACCCAGTTAATGGGTTGTGGAGGTCAGATAGGCAGTCGCTCCATGTATAATACTGGTATTCAGCTGCATCCGGTTAGACTGGACGCCGACCCCAACATAGTTGGAAAAAGGCTAGGCAGATTGATTGATTGTACTGGACAGTGGTATTTTGTTTATGAGAATGTGATCAGAAGATCGGCGGCATAACTTTGAACTTGAACTTTATATTCATCTTAAGCCACGCTACATTATCTGTCGAAATGTTGTAATTGTCGTCTTAATGATTATTTGTTTTAGTGGCGCATCTCTGATTCTGAACGTGAATATCTCTCAATCATTTATAACCGATGAAATAAGTGGGGGTTCAGTGACAAAATAAAAAAAAAGTCAGGAGTTGTCGTGGGACTCCCGGATGGGACGAAGTTCCATTACGTGTTAATACAGAGCCATCTAGAATAGTTTTAAGCAAGCTAAATGCAACGTTTATATAGCTTAACCGCATGACCCTTCTTCTTTATGCCACAATTTCTGCCAGTTTACTTCTACCACAGGCCGCGTTAAACAACTTAGTTCCAAAAATAGGTGAAAGTTTCACCATTTATATCATCATCTGCCTAGCCTTTTCTCAACTAAGTTGGAGCCGGCTTCCAGTCTAACCGGATGCAGCTGAATACTAGTATTTTACATTTACTGACTGCCTATCTGAACTCCACAACCCAGTTACTTCGGCTAATACGATATCCCTTTAACTGGTTGTCAGTCTTTCGGGCTTCTGACGACCCGTAACGACTGTCAAAGATCCACGAATAACAGCCGGGATCAACGGCTTAACGTGCTTTCTGAGGTACGGAGGGGTATCGATATTTTACGATGGTCACCCACCCACGGATCAACTTAGCCACGAGCCCACCATTTATATCATAACCAAAATTCTACGTCATATGTTTTTAGAAGCTAAGTTGTTTGAAGCAATAGAATAAGTTTCAAAACTCAAAATTGTTTCAAACCAGCCAGTTCAAGGTATTCAAGAAAAGTACATCAGAATCTCAAACTGCAATCGCGTGAGTAGTGAAAAGTTGGTTCGAGTACTTTAAAGTACCATTAGATAATCCGTTGTCAAAGTAGACTTTACAACTTGTGCAGTGCATAGGCAGTTGAGAGAACACGGATTTCTTTTAGTCAGACTAAGTTGAAAGTTTATTTTTAGCCTTCGTTTAATAATCCGTGTTCAAAACGGTGCTGTATTCGACTTGTTCTTTTGTATTTCATATTTTGTTTAAATATTTTTATTTTATTCATTCAAAATCATCATTTTTGAGTTTTATAATTTATCAATTTGTTGCTATTAACTGTACCAATTACCATATATAGTTGGTTAATTGGGGATGACATCGACTCAACGATATCAGTGTTCGAGGATATTGCCTTTTAATTTGATATCCTTATGTTCCTTCCAGTGACACCCCTTGCATTCTACCCATTAAGATATAGGTACACTACCTACACTGAGATTTCTCGTACCTTGAAACGTGGCAAGGGAATATTTGGGAAGAGAGGAACTATTCACATTAATAGCGTATGATAATGATGTTATGATGAAGGGATGAAGATGTTCCGTTTATGAGGGATATATTAGTTTATTAATAACTCGTTATTGATGGTCATAGTGACCTCTATAATAAAGTTCGTTTAGATTTTGAGTAGTTGATGCTTATGTTCGAACGTTTTCACTAAGGAATATTGAATGTTGTCCATGTTGTACTCGTGTTTTAAAAATTTATTCTAAATTTGCTCTCGCATTTAAAAAACTTTTCAAACCCCCCATCCAATAGCCTGCAGCACATAATTACGTCAACCTTCCGAACGCAGCCGCATCTTTATTAACCCTAAAATGTTTACGTGGAAAATTATTTTACGCCGAGCGAGGTGTATTTAAAAAAATATAGCAAAAACGCCGCCTGGGGACGGATAGCCGGAAATAAAAAGGTCGTCACTGTAAAGCTACGGATGTCTGCTAATAAAGGAAGCGGGAATCAGACTGTGTTGCACAGAAAGAACGGTTTTATTATTATGTCGCTAATGTTGGAGTTATATTACATTTTTTTTCGCCGCGATACGCAAGGTAGGTTATTGTTTTTGTCGTGTGACGATGTAATTTTTATTATGACATGAAAGTGCTGTTTTATGGATGTACATGTTTTTGTGAGAGCCGTGATGTTTTGTTTAAGGTGAAATGGATCCCTAAGAAAATATTTTCACGCATTTTGGCTGCACGCAAAATCAATTTTTTCAAATTAGATATAAGTACTTATTGAACTAACTATTGCATTAGGTTAATTTAAGACCTGTAATAATAGTTGTGTTATGTAAATAAATAAATAAATAAATAAATAAATAAATAAATAAATAAATAAATAAATAAATTTTTGTCCTCTAAAATTACAATTTTGTCTTATTCCTTTTCATGATAATAAATATTAAAGATTTTTTTAGTAATTATGAGGGCCAAAATACGATTGACACAATTTGGCTCGATACAAAAAACTGTTTTATTCGATTGTAATTATAGTAATTTCAATGAAATTTCGTCTAAGTACACGTTCACCATTAAAGACATGGGGGTTATGGGTTTATTATAATGTAATAGAGCATATAGATTTTTTTTTTTTTTTTTTTATACTTAATATGCTCCGTTTGGCCATATCAATGCTCCAGATACCATATCGCCTTGAGGGAGTTTTGTTTAATCTTTATTGTTATTAAAACTATAAGTTGGGACAAAGTGAAAAGTTATGATAGATGTTAAAAGATGAAAGAAAAAGAAAGCAATATATAACATTCGCTGTAATCAACCCTTTACAACTATGAGTACAGCCCGCTATCAAAACATCCAACCTAAAACATAGTTCCCAGAATATCTCTAACCAACGTTACCTATCAAATTATGAACAGTGACGTCACCCAACACCAAAATATGTGTCTTTAATCCACTAAACTCAACCCCGTGATGCTGCGGCTTTCTGCTCGGGAATTTACGAATTTCAGTCCTCTCTGAAAATTTGCTTAGCGGGCCTTATAATAGAATCATGGCCGATCTTACTGCGTCCAGGCAAAATTGTTTTGACCTGGCTGGCTTTGGCTTGTATCTGGGTGGATTTTGTGGGAGTACATTTCGAGGGTTTTACTTTTCTTGGTACCTTTATCTAGTTCTATTGTTTGTTTGCGCATGTGGTTACTGAAGTAGAAATACGGTCGCTAGTTTGTTTTAATACAATTTTGTTACTTGATACTTTACCATATATATTTTTCTTTTTAAGGCGCGGAGTGACTATGGTTTTAAATATCACACAACCGCGTAATCTATTAACACCATTAGCTGGCTTGAAATAAGGTTGAAAATTGAAAATAATATTTGTGTTGCCGAGATGTGACTAAGCTGCGAATATGCATTTATTTTCCGAGTTTTCTTTAGATTATTCAGAATATATATAATAAATTAAATAATTGTCCGGTTAAAGTATAAATAAAATGCTAATTCTATTAAATAATTGCTGAAAATACAGAGATGTTCGACGCCAAATTTTTTATTGGGAATATAAAACATTTTTTTACTATTCTATCTGGTTTAAATTTTTCTTGAAACTCTTCTCTGTCCACTATATTTTCTGCGTCGGATACTTTCATTGCGTTACGTCATACTCGACAATCCAAGAAACGAATTTCTGTGAATATTGAGCTAATAACGCGCCTTAAGTTCTTTCTTTTATTCATTTTCTTTCTAAATTATTTAGTGTCCATATAACAGAACAAACATCATGCCTGTAATTCCAAAAGGGTTAAGCAGAGGTGCACTTAGAGTATACCCACATTTCGCTTGAAATATGGCGTGAGTCAGTCCATACAGTACGATAACAATAACGACTACAGAAGTGAGTATAGTGTGAGAGGTTCACAGGTTGAAAAATTCACGTCTTAAACCATTTTTCATTCAATTTCAGATTCCAACAGCCATCATCCTTCCACAATATTCTAAAAAGAATACGTAAGAATAATCAATCTGCCTAGCCTTTTCCCAACTATGTTGGAGTCGGCTTCCAGTCTAACCGGATGCAGCTGAATACCAGTATTTTACATGGAGCAACTGCCTATCTGACCTCCACAACCCATTAACTGGGTAATACGATACCCCTTGGTAAGACATGGTTGTCAGACTTTCGGGCTTCTAACGACCCGTAACCACTGTCAAAGATCCACGAATGACAGCCAAAGGCTTAACGTGCTTTCCGAGGCACGAGGAGTCTCGGTATGTAAAGATGGTCACCCATCCACGGACCGACTCCGGCAAGTGTAGTTTAACCTGATGGATCAACCTGTGCGGCTGTTAAATATTACATAGCCACGAGCTCCAAAAAGAATACACAAGAAAATAGGTACCTAAAATCTCTCCACTTAATGCATACTTCGAAACTTAGGTAGTAGCAGTACAGTATCCCGATAAAGTTAAAACGCTTGAGTGAGCGAACAAAATTGATTCCGCACGGGACCCCCGCAATCCGGTCGGATATATTGTGTTAAATCACATGTACTGAGGTACTGTTGGATGTAAATAAAACGGGCATACTGGATTTTTAAGTACACAATATTTTATGCAATACTGTCTTATTGACTGTTGAAGATGTTCCGATTTAGAATTTTATTGAGTTTGTTGTTTTCTGTTGCAGTTGGAGGGTGAATATACTTTGTTTATTTTATATTGTAAATATTGCTGAGTGTTTAATGTAGTTTTGAGATTTGCCTTTTTTTGCTGAACCGATCCGAACCGAACTGAAATTTTTGCTGATTTTAAAGCAAACAAATTTGAATTTATTTTATTTGTTTATTACAAAGCTCTTTAACAATTTTACTTAAATTGATAAAACCAATCTTGCAGTCAAATACGGATTTACAATGTATAGCAACACTTATTACATGCATCAGAAACAACAGGATGACATGCTAGAACCATCTAAGCAAGCATATCAAAGTGTGTAATGTGGGTGGATGTGTGTGTGTGTGTGTGTGTGTGTGTGAAGTGTTGTAGTTGTGTATGAATTCTTACATTCAACTCTATTTAGAAATATTAGTCAAATCGTCGCATAAAGAAGTTACTAATAGTTTCTTGAATGTACCTTTTTTTGTGTTAAATATATCAAGATGAGAAAATTTCTTGTAAAAGTTTCTTAATAAACCAACTAATGACAGAATTTTGAGCGTAGTTTGTACCACTGCGTGGTACATCGAATAACTGTGGGTGCCTAGTCCGTCGAAACGGATTACTAATTACTCTACTCGTGTCTGAGAGCTTATATGAAAAGTAGTTTTTAATATAATTTAGTTGAAGACGTGTTCAATCGTATGCTATGTATGTAAGAGTTCTATTGTGAATGATAAAATAAATATAAAAATGGCTGACTGAATCACATTAATGTATTTTCAATTTGAATTGAGTTTTTCAGTAAAAGGCTTTAAGAATATTTTTTACATTTGCGACGATTTCGATTTACAGCAATAAATCTGTATGGCATAACGAATTTAATCAAGTGATCGTGAATACTATAAAGCTCTTTTTTTTTCTTTTTTTTTTCTCTCTTTATTTATTATTAGGGACTTCTATAAAGCTCTTAAATCGGCTTTATTTCAATTTATTGACGATTTCATACACGATTGTGAACGTAAAATACTCGATTTATCTCATTGAACGAAGCTTTAAATGTATAATTTTTTCGAAAAATGTATTAAGTCTGTAATACATTAATCCTCTTGTGTGACAAATAATCTGCAGTAACTAGGCACACTGTTCAGAAAGAAGTACAATGCATACTTCATTTAAATTAAGCTCGCGACTATTATTTTAAGAAATATAAGAATGTTATTTGTGGCGATAAATAAACATTTCTTTTTCTCATTTTTTTTTTAATAGGTCTACGAAAGAATTTAAACAAGTCAGTTAATTACGAAAAGGTGAATTTGTCAGTTTTTATGTAGGAGTAGTCTTCAGAATTACTACTGATCTGATTCCGAAAATTGTATCACTATTGCGGAGTGTCTTCGGATATATTTTACGTCAAGGTGAGTATAGTCGTCGACCCGTAGTCCTATATAGTCCAAGATCCTCCGGACACAATTATTTGTGGCCAGACACATTTAACTGTGTCTGGGGTAGGTTTGACCGCTACGATTGATCTGGCTGCTTAGAAATAAAAAAAAAAACAAATAAAAAACGGTGAAGGAGGAAAACATATCATATTAATTCTCTGACGGCATGTGAATGTGAAGAAAAATCAGAGGCCCATTTCATAAAAAGAACGCGAAAAAGAAACTGAGACAGTTCCCCGAGTAACATTTTAATAACAATTAGGACTCAAACTGCCAAAGACAAGCTGCTCAAGATGACGTAATTTTTTGCGAACTTTAAAGCATCTGGCGGAAAAAACTGCCACCGGGAAGTGTCTGACAGTATTGATTATTAATTATTAACAATATTCTGTAAAACATACACAAAATTCAGCCGTCAGACTTTCAGAAAAGTGAGTAATATTTTTATGTAACTTTGGTAGCTGATATCTGAAAATTGGGCGTCGCCCCAAGCTAGCAGGTATGCGTACGTTCAAAGTACATACTAACACTACTCTATTCCATACATTTGTTAGTCAGAAAATAAGTAAAGTCTGGCGGCCCTGGGATCTTGCTCTAATACATAACAGTCGTCGCACGGACCCGCTAGCGAATATTTATAAATTTCCACTGTTAAAGTTGCATTTTGTAATAATTTATAATTATTTTAAAATAAAAAATGCACAGTAGTAAGAAAAGTGATTTACCAATATTATCGTCGCTAAGCTGTAAAAAATATCACATATAGTTTAGAAGCAGTATCGAATTTAAAGTTGTTCAACATTTCAATATTTTTATTGCATGGTATTTAATGTTGATAAAAATTTTCAAATGCTCAGATTTAAATTTACATACCAAATTACCAGGCTCATTTAAAAGTATTAGGCTCTCTAAAACGACCATTTCACGACTAATTTCACGCAGATGAAGTGGCGGGCAGAAGTTAGTTTTTAATAACCGAACAAAACCTTATCGTACACTGCAATGCAAGTAAACTATACAGCGGAGCGTATCATCTGGCGTATCGGTCGGTGCGAAGATGCAATTGTTCCGGCTGGCGTGCCCACTAACTAGGTTGGCCTTCATTACTACATGCCATGTTAACGTGCACCTATGTGTATCACATGTGACGTGTGTTTATTGACGTCGCGTTTCAGCGTAATTATTATGCGGTGTGTTTTATTGCAATCGAGTGTAATGTACAATTAAGTGGGAATGTATGCCCATTTAATTGTTTATACTTAAACGTGTGCATGAATACGATGCGTTTATTAAATTCTGATGTTAAATTATTTTGATTTTGTATTAAAATGTTTTGATGTGTGTATGTCGATGAGCATACTATGTGTTTCATTACTTTTATGCAGGCCACAAACGTTACAGTATACTTGCGCAAAATTAGACTTGCACGAGTATACATTAACATGTGTGGGATGAATTAGCACAAGTATCCGAGCTATTCGGTGTCACACAGACTTGTGCAAGTCTAATCTTGCGCAAGTATATCGTAACGTGTATGGCTACCATTAGTTTGTCATAAAATTCTTTGAATATACCTACTTCTTTATGCGTTACTCGTATTTACTGACACTCAGAATAACTGATAATATTACTTTATAAGTACAGTACGGGCACAAGTTTTCGTGATCTACTTGGAATACCTTTTTTTTTTTGTGGATGGGAAATCATCAAATGACTTCTCCCGTTCTGAGCAGAGCCGGGAGGGCGTGTCAGACTTTTACTGACTAAAACCCACCCATGTTCTTTCAGTTGCCCGTGCCAGGGCTACGGTTACAGGGCTACGGCTCTTTCGAACTACCCGCGACCCCGGCGGCATCGGCCCAATTGACCCCGTCACTGCTGACATCTCTTTGAGGAGCGCGTGGAACACAACGCGCCGTCGACCCGGGCCTGGTCCTTACCGGGCTGCGAGCTGCCCATTACTCGTCGTCCGCAAGCCCGCACCTACGCTACGGTGGCCGGGAATCGGCGATAGATTCCCGCCGCCCAGGGCGTCTCCTACGGCTACTTGGAATACCTAGAAACAGATTTCGTACCCTAGGAAAACCTCCAAAAGTAGGGGTTCATGGACGGCTCAGATTCCCGGTGTTTATGTGGTGTCTCTCCTCTCCACACATAATCGCTCAATTCCCTTCCCATCTTGCATCGCATGCCCGGTCTCCTGCACACGTGAAGGACCTTAGACTTCGTCAGCGAACGATTTTTGCGTTGCTGAATTTTGGGTCAAATAAATTTAAAAAAAGTACTATATTTTTTTTTCGAGTTATTTATGCCATCGACACGCTAAAAAGAAGAAGAAGATAATATGATAAGTCTACGTAAAACTCAGTGATAGCAAAACTAATTATTTATTCTTCAATGGCTTCCGACCGATCATGACTATTGTTTCATGATCATCCATAAATCTGCTCTTCCGATAGTGAACATTACAGTTACAACGACGTAAATAGACACATCTACTGAAATGAACCATACTGATACTTAATTCAAGAAACACTAAAAGCATACTGGCACTTATTTGCGAAAACAAACAGCAATATCCCATAGTACGCCATCGAATCTCAGGACCACGTTTCGGCACCACGTTTCTGAAACCACGGAACGCGATTAAGTCCACTCCAACACAACGCTATTACAACAAACTATAGAACCGACGCGAGCCGGCTTCGTCCGCTCTAAACCGGTTAAGACCGCTCTAGACCGGTTCCGTCCGGAAATGTTCTTTACTACTTGTTAATGTAATCGGGCGCCACAAATTCAATCGGCTCTCGTGCGGGGGATTTTTTTAATTAGATTTTTATGTCGCGCTAGATTTTAATGATGTTAATGGTGATCGGGATAATGATAATATCGGGATAAATGCAGCGGGATTTTATGGCGTTGCCGGTTGAAAATTTACTGGAAAATATTTTATGAATTTGCAACGGTTATTAACTTTACTACGGCAAGTATTCTTTGTAATCAATGTTATAAGAAATATTTTTAATGGAATCAAAGTTAGAACATTTATTGCAGTAAAAATCTGAAGTTACATTCCGAACTAGCTGTTGCCTGCGGCTTCGCCCGCGTGGATGTCAATACTTCCCTATTTGAATCGACTTTGTTCACAATTTCACGGGTTTTAATCTTTTTGCGCAGAAACTTAATTTTCTTCTTTCTTTCTTATATAAGTCGGTCTAGCCATTTCGGAGATTAGCTGGAACAAACAGACAGAGAGACAAAAAAAAATAAAAATGTTTTTTTTGTTATAAGTACCGTTTAGACTACCGTTTAGACTTTCATATGCATTTAGTAAAAAGCTATTATTTTAACATTACAAACAGACACTATGTATGTCTGTTTATTTTAAAACATTATCTTTATATTTATTTCCTAAACAGCAAGTCTTTAATTTTTGACCACATTATTTTTAACCACAAGGTCACAAAAAAAGAAACAATTTCAAACGATAATCCCGAACTGCCCTCAACGTAACAATTCCACCAACAAAAGCGTCTGTAATTTTGTACGCTTCCACTTTTTCCTCAATGTCCATCAAAAAGGTCAACTCATTAGTCACGTCACTATTTCTTTATTCGATTCCTGATCCTTTTTAACCGAGCGTACATAATTATGTTTTTTATTCTTACCTGTACCTACGTGACTACTTACTACTTACTAGAGGAGTGTCAACTTTCTTTATGAGAATATTTGGACGTTTATTTGGATTTGAGTTATTGGTCTAATAAATAGTTTTTCTTGATGATGTAAGTACACACGGCTACATATATAGCCAGTATCAGCTGGCCTCTCACTGTATGGAAATCCTATGGAATGCGAGACCAGCTTATACTGGAAATGTATAGCTTGTTATGTAGCCGTGTGTACGTATGGTACTAGTCGTGAAACAAAGTATATTGTCTTGTGGAAACTTTTTTCCATAAATAAGTCTTGATTTTTGGACCAAGGAATGTCGCCATAGACCCAAAGTCTCCATTGCTGAATTCGCTTTAGTAATAATGACATTGACGCAGAAGCATCTTGATGAAAGATCATAGTTTTCTTATAATATTTTACAGGCCGGTTAAGGGACGCTTTGTATACAGCCAATTGCTTAATAACTTGAATCATTTTCCAAAATTGCCACTTTATAACAAAACCTCGTGAAACCTTATAAATCTTCTTTAAATAAGTCTAGTTAAACATTTTTTAATCAACTCTTTTCTCTTTAAATCAAAATTCTTTTACAAAGCCGCCCGTTCCCTGTGAAATCCAAAGATTTAAACTTGACAGTATTATTCTGGTAAAATTAAAAGTTAACGCCGTCTGGCGTCCAATGACTTAATGGTATTTCAGTGTTTGCGTTTCGTTTCCGTTTTCACTTTTAATCTGAGCCCGCCCTCGGATTGAGTCATTTTACACTCACTCAATGGTAGAGTTCATTTCTTTTTGTGTAAAATGAGGCTTTAATAATTTTGAAAGCTCAGATCACAAGGGGGATCTAGGGGAGTTTAATAAGGTGTTGTGTTGTTGGATTTGTTTTCAATTGCGAGGTAAGTAGGTGATAAGAGATACTGGAGGTGGTTCATGTTTCATGTACGGAGGTGAGTATTTTTAGGAAAAGATGGTGATGAGGGTTATAAACTTTTTCCAAACGAGTTTTTGAGCTTTTACCCAAGCTCTGAAGCTTTGGGAACCCTTTTCAAAAAAAGATCATTGACTTTTTATTTAAGTGCTGTAGAGACTTTGACCCTTATGCGTTTTAGCATGTAACCTTCGCGGATGTTTAAATAGCAAAATGAGACAAACTATGATTTTAAAAATAAGTAACAAAAGTCAGACAGCCACGGGCCGAAGTGATTGTTAGGAAAGTTCTGTAATTTAATACTAATCACACTAATATTATAAAGGCGAAAGTTTGTGAGTGTGTGTGTGTGTGTGTGTTTGTTACTTCTTCACACTCAAACGGCTGGACAGGTTTTGATGAAATTTGGTGTGGAAGTAGCTGACACCTTGGATTAACACATAGGCTACTTTATATCCCGAAAAATGTAGTATTCCCGTGGGATAAGCAAGGAATTCAAATATACCTACTTGCTACTCTTTCAAACTCAAACGGCTCGACCGATTTTGATGAAATTTGGTGTGGAAGTAGCTGACACCCTAGCTTAACACATAAGCCACTTTATATCCCGAAAAAAATTACCTAGTGTTCCCGTGGGATGAGCTAGGAATTCAAATATATTTGCTACTCTTTCAAACTCAAACGACTCGATCGATTTTGATGAAATTTGGTGTGGAAGTAGCAGACACCCTGTATACAAATAGCACACATAGGCTACTTTACATCCTGAAAAAATGTAGTGTTCCCGTGGGATGAGCAATTTTTTTGTGAATACTTTTTTCACCGATTAAATAGTACACGTTTTAGTGTATCACATAAACCGCGGGTAACACCGCGGGGCGCAGCTAGTATAAAATATTTTAAAGTTGAAACTGAAACTCGTATTATTTAAACGGTCCCAAAGAAGTGAGGGTCCTTCCGACCTTTACAGTACCTACCTCTGATTATCTTAGTCAGACCCAGAGTTTGTTCATACTATCTTCTTTCACATGGACTCTACACCACTATCGGTAGCTTTATACTATTCTGCTTAACCTCATTGCAAATATCCTGATCGTATTTGATTTAATTAGCTTAATTCATGTACCTAGCTACCTATGTTTTATTTCTACGTGCAAATAGTCCTCGGAGCAATACCAATTTAGATATTGATACCTGAAACATGGGGATTAAAAATGGCAATACGTACCGAGTTCCCGTGGCAAAGCAAAGTGTCAATCAAATTAAAAGGGTTACAATTCACGAATGGAAAAAGCAATTCATTTCGTATGCCGAACCATCAAAGCGAACAGAATTAAAAAAGAAAAGACTAAATTTTATCCAGACGCATTTTTTCAATTCAATTAGTGTATTACAAGGGATTTTGAATTGTCAAAGGTTTCTAGTCCGTTTGTGTTTAGTTGATTTTATTGGTCTGTACGTTTTGATTGCTTGTTATTTTATTATATCTGAAAAATATTTTTTTCTCAAACATGCTTGTAAATTCGAGTATTATTTTGACAACCTTCTTCGAGATAAATCGAAAATGCTGTACTGGTCAAATACATTCAAGCAGGCGACTGGTAATGTTATGAAAGTCCATAAATCTGTCGTGTTTAGCGGCCGAATAAATTACTATTAAAACTCATAACTATCGTATAATTTAAAAATGGAACGAACTTTTCACTTCGACACATAATCCAAGGAGGATTTTATTTAAATTTTGATTTGGATTGCAAATAGAGCTTTAAATAGAAACAAATTAATATTATTGGCGCGTGAAAAGTTAACGTTGTTCGTCATTGATTTTGGAATTTATAATTAATTTCCTTAGTTTGAATTTTCGCGCATTATTTGAGAAAAGTACTATACAAGCCGCAATCAAGCAATGATGGACTCACTTATGTGTGCCTCGGCTTCGCCTCAGCCAACATTTTCACCTTCGTCCATCAATGCCTCTTTTGCAGGCCGCGGCATTAATGTACTATATGACCTTCGAAACTTGGCTGATAGCTGGTGGATTAGAGTATTTGAGGATCGAGTGAAGTGGCGTGCGATTAGCTTGCCAGAGAGGCATATGTCAGCAGAACACTGCTTTAGGCTGATGATGGTGATGATGATGTGTGGTTCTTTCCTCTAAAAACCATTTCAGACACGGATCTACATGCTCCTCACACGATTTAACCAAGATTATGTCTGGACTTTAAAAGAGACTCTGACCTCTGAGTTTGTTTCACTATTTCTTCTCAGGGGTATGCAGATAGGAAACGTCGACTCCATCTAGCTTGATCACCATCATTTCAGCCGAAAGACGTCCACTGCTGGACATAGGCCTTTTTTTTTTTTTTTTTTTGACGCTGAGAAATGCTTTATGCATCCCCGCTCGTGGGGGACGAGACGGGGTCTGTGGGACTCCTGTCAGAATGACAGTATACCCACTAAAACTCAGCAGTGTTCCCACATCGCCGTGATGGGAGGGCCATGGGAAACCGGCTCAGCCTTTACGTCCACAACCCTCCCGGCGCATGCCCGCCTAGCTGGCGGGCCCCGCGTGCCCCCCCGGATGGGGGGCTACGGGAATGACCGGGAACACCTGGCCATTCCCGTCCGACACTGGTGGGGGCCTGTGCAATACAGGCAAGGATGCCCCCACACCCGTTGCCTGCTGGCCCCCACCTGGGAGGAGTCATCTGCTCCGACCCCTCCTCCGCCTTCGGAGCGGCGCCGCGTGAGGGTCGTCCTCCCGCGCGCGCTCCGCCGCCATTTCGGCCGCAGAGGATAGGGAGAGCGGCCGACGTCATACCGATACTCCTCTTCCCCTGCGGCCCCACCGCGTCCGCCATCAAACGGTGGCGGCCCCGTCAAGGCCGCGGAAGGTAGGGAGAGCGGCGCACCGCAATACCGGCACTCCTCTCCCGCCGCGGCCTCCAATCCTCAGCCGCGATGCCTCCCATAAGACACCGCGGCCCGCCTCAGTTGCGGTGTCGCCCATACGGTCACCGCAACCTACCCGCTGGCCGCTACGTCGTCGGCTTATCGGCAAAAGCCCTGACGAGCGGCCCCCGCATGGGTTCTTCTTCGCTTCACCGTGGGTCACCAAGCCACGGCTACTGAGCCCCCCCGCCTCGACAATGCGGGAACCCTCTCGGGGGGGCTGGACATAGGCCTACCCCAAGCATCGCCATGTCGACCGGTGCTTTGCTTCTCGCATCCAACGGCTTCCTGCGGCCTTCACCAGGTCATCGATCCACCTTGCGAGGCCTTGCAATGCTACGTCTTCATCTAGCTTATTTTTTTTTTAAATATGATGTGCCAATGTGATTCCGGAGGAGCTCGTGGCTAAGTAATAACAGCCGCACGGGTCGATGCATGTAAGCTACGCTTGCCGGGGTGGGTCCATGGATGGGTGACCATCTTTACATACCGAGACTGCTCCATGCCATGGAAAGCACGCTAAGCCGTTGGTCCCGGCTGT
This sequence comes from Cosmia pyralina, assembly GCA_946251885.1. Lineage (NCBI taxonomy): Eukaryota > Metazoa > Arthropoda > Insecta > Lepidoptera > Noctuidae > Cosmia > Cosmia pyralina. The sequence goes on from OX276346.1 coordinate 26,091,552, forward strand.
CATTCGTGGATCTTTGACAGTCGTTGCGGGTCGTCAAAAGCCCGAAAGTCTGACAACCAGTCTTACCAAGGGGTATCGCGTTACCCAGTTAATGAGTTGTGGAGGTCAGATAAGCAGTCGCTCCATGTAAAATACTGGTATTCAGCTGCATCCGGTTAGATTGGAAGCCGAGTCAAAAAGATAGGCAGATTGATTGTGCCAATTTGTTTCCGATACAGTGCCAATGTGATACAGAATAATACTTTTATTTCGATTTGAGTTAAGTTGGTTTAGTATTCTTGTAGTTAGTGTGGGTTAGTGTACCTACCTAGCCTTTTACACTTTGTATGACACCTCAATGATAGATTGCCTTTCTCCATTAGGTACATCGAGACTCCTAATGTACAGGAGCCACCATATACCAACTCGAAGGAACGACGCAACCTATTTTCCCAGCATCTAAAAATATCTTTCCTACTTGATCTTTTAGGTCAGCCTATGTCTTCTACTCTGCATTTTATTCACTGCTTACCATCTGAAACAAAATGATCCTATTCAACATATTTTCAAGTTTATTTAAGCAAAACAGACTTCGAAAACTCTTTCGATTTTTTTATGTCACTCAAGGACAACTGTTAATTTTAGGGTACAGGGAAAACAGTAGCAATTCTGGTTTTTTTTCATACGTAACTATAAATTTATCAGCTTGAAATATTTCGTCTTGAGGCAGAAGAAAACCAGTCATAAAATGTCATCACTTATTTATTTTATGTACTCAAACAAAACCTCACACCTTTTTCCCATGGGGATGGACAGAAACTACAGAACGCCTCCTGCTGCGATTCTGCTTCTTCATAAGACGTCATATCAGAAAGCCTTCATCCATGATGAGAAAATGAAAATCTCTTCCAGCATTATTTAAGAATTTAACCGAACAAAATCTACCATACAAGATCGTTAATATTAATTCCAATGGAGCGTGTAGATCGTCCGTACGATACAACAAGCCCTAAACACCAAGAGCTTTAATAAATTTGGACGCAACCCCTACACGAACGCTCATCGAAAATTATGAAAACGTAATTAATGTTTCATCGCAATAGTGATTAATTAATTGATAACTTGATACGCGTGTAATATTTATGGCTTCATTAGGTCCTTGAGTATGTAATTGTAATTTAGGTGGTGTAAGTGGGATGTTGAGTTGATAAGGCCATGACATTAAGTATGTTGTACTTATCGCAATTACTAGATTCTTGGCACAGCTAACCACTTATACAAAGTAAAAAATAACCTCATACTGTTTTACCCTGAAGGACTAGCCATATTTGAAGGGCATAATATATTGAACGAGGGCATGGAGAGGTTACCTTTTGACCAACAGTGGGACATATCAATAGCTCCTAAAAACAATAATCTGATTTGAACAACTTAACACTGCATTCCATTCACAAAAATGTGCTTATAACACACTGTCTTTTCCAACCCAACCAACAAAATTCAAGCATCTTCAACCCTCCCCTATTTCACACACTCTCAAAAAAAAAATCACAATCATAATAAGAAAGAACACACTTCCCCCATTCAGGTCCAATATATTGGCGTGACGTAAGCCAAATCTGCGGCATATGGCCCAAGTCTCCCCACACATGCACATGGTTTGTTCTCTTTGTTCAAATATAATAATAGAATGACTCGCAACATTCGCGAATAAGATGTGTAGTAGAAATCTCATTCGTAATAGTGCCCTTCGCTCTAGTGTTGTGATTTTATCGATAGAGATATGAGATAAATAATATTATAGTTGAGCTTGGGATGTTGTGAGTGGCTATGTAGTTTTTAGAGTGGGTTTTTTCCCTTTCATCGTAGATGTGATAAGAGAGAAATAGGGGATTTAATTGAGGGGCAACTATAATTTAATACAACACCAAAATTGCCATTCTGCCGTAATGTGATTTAACTTAGAATTATAGTTTCGAACACATCAAGATTTTGAAGTAAGGATAAAGAAAGCTGCGATAGTGGTAGGAAGTAAGAAAATAAAATGAAATACGACATTCTCACATTAATAAGTTACGATAAAATAAACTCACCTTCCCATTCCTCCCTAATAAATTAAAATAACACCCTCAATCAATAAATTCTTCTAATTGCAAAATTCGCATTCTTAAAAGGAGCCTAAAAATCGCTTGCAAATCACGGGCTTGTTCGGACCGACCAATCAAACTTAACGATTCAATTAAAACGAGAGGTAACAGATAGAGGGTAGGCCAATAAAATCCTTATATCACGGCCAAACGTGAGACATAAATAACGGGAATATTTGTAACTAGCTATCGAAGGCGGATTCGTGCGCGTGAATTTCTGGATTCGGAAAAATATGATGAATTGTGCAGAATTCGTGGGGTGTGTTCTTGTTCTTATTGTTTAGCTTTTGTCTACGTTTGGTTTTAATGTTTAAGTCTCTATGTTTTTAATGTTAATATTTCTATGCCTGTTTATATTTATTGATATTTAGTAGACAGTACTTTTAATTGATTTGATATCGTTGAGCTGAATTAGTGTTAAGAATTGATGTACCTAGATACATTTCACAAAAAAAATCTTGATGGATTTTTTTTTTAATCATAGCTACTCCTATACTTTTTTCATTATATCGTAGCATTGCGTAGGTAATAGCTGTCTAAATAACTTACATTTTATTGATTTACCCATTTTTAGTTTGTTATTTACAGACACTTCGATTTCATATTCGATATCGAGATACCGACCAATTACCTTCACTAAAAATCGGTCACACGCCTTGGTTCGAAGTGATACATTACAGGCGGATAAAAATATTTTTCTAACGTAAGAACCTGTTGCTCTGATACGAGACCCTAAGCCTGGCAGCGTGTTTTCGTTGGCCAAACCGCTCAGCTATCTTGCCACGATCAATTTCGTTCACTTCACTGGTGTATGAGTGGAAATTTTTTTATGGAAAGCGAGGCGGACTCTTGAAACAGTTTTCATGGTGACTTGTGGTTTTAATATTAGTGTATTTGATAATGTGATTGCAGATGAAGATATTGGAGATTTGATAAGATGGAAGTTGATGACATACCTGAAACAATACAAAAGTAAGGGTTAGATAAAAATGAAGAGTGAATCACTGCTATAGATTATAAAAAAAAACAGGCAAAGTGCGTATCGGACCACACACAAGAAGGGTTCCGTAGTTGAAAAGAATATATCCGAAAAACAAACTTAACATTTAGTTGGTAAACATGTTCTCCTAAACTTGATATGCGCCACGGTCAATTGTCCAACTGCAAAATAATTTGAGTTTGTAATCGCAAAAAACTATTTTTTTATGTGTTAAAACTACAAATTAACGATTTTCGGACTTTTTCCTTTACTGTGCTGTAAGACCTTGCTTCTTGCTAATTTTATAATTCCAGGTCAGCGGGAAGTACCCTATAGGTTTTGCTTTACTTGCGAGCATCAAAATATGTCACATAAATGGCCGTTTTTTTTTTTTGCATTGACTTAGAAGCTTGAATTTTTTAGAGCTCCAAGGGATTATAGACCTACTTAATTAATATTTATTTCAACTCGATACCTCCACGCGCTCCTGAGAAAAAGACAGGCAGACTGACAGATAGACAGACGGACAACGAAGTGGTCCTATAAGGGTTCCGTGTTTTCCTTTTGAGGTATGGAACCCTAAAAACATTAATAATTAAAGTATTTCAAGATTATTTAGATCAAATAACATTAAAAGCTAACAAATAATCGAATTAGATAAACACTTAAAGTACTAAATTGTGAGTTTAGAAGCCATTCAGAAGTCCAGGCCCTTTAGCAATCAAAAGTAAACGCAGACGTTATTCAAAACGAAAACGCTTCGCTCTCAGAGATTCGAAACAACGAAATGTACTTACTAAGAGAAAGCGCTTTCAAACCTACCAATTTTAAGGAGCAATTTAAAAGGTATGCCTAGTGGGGCTTTTTAGGTACTGTTTTACCTTATTACATGAAATAAATTAACATCCAGCGCGAAGGTATTTCAATGAGCGAAGTTGTTCTCATACATCACCGGTGAGTCACAACATTGCCCGGAGACTCCGCAAATTGCCGCTTCCACCGTTTCCATCCCGTTTCCGTTGCGATGCACTTCCTCTTTGCATTGGAAGGAATATGCGCCGTCTCTTTCACTCTTGCGGTGAGACCGTGTGATGGAACGGAATACTTTGATGAGCGTAATAAAGAATAATAATTTTGTTCCGGTGAAATATTGAATTGGATTTGCTTTGTGTAGGTCGTCGTTTCTTATAAACTTTAGTGAGAGAGCTCTGGAGAGGTTCTGTTGTATACTGACTGATTTAGAACGGAAGGATGTAAAATTTTGCTTGTTTGGGACACCACATGATGTGGATATAATGACGCGACACGAAGCATTAGGTAGTTACCGTAGTAAGTATTTATTGGTTAAATGTAAGAGCTGAGTCATAAAGAATCTGACATAGAATCACACTTATCACACTTTATATAAATATAATCACACTATCATACTAAACTAAACTAAAGTAGTTTATACCCTGGATTGGATAATGTTAAATAATTTGTTTTAATTTAATGTGACGTTAACTGATTGATTTTATGTATTGATTATTGATTGATTATTATTTATTGTTTTTTTTTTTTTGTTAATGTATTGTGAAATTAATGAATAATAGAAATTAGTATAATTTTAAGCATGCCATTGGAAATAAATATTATACTCTAGCATTAAATAAGTACCTACATTGAAAGGTTTTCATGTCAAATGTCTGACTTTTAGGAACTCAACCGCTGACTTTAAGACCAAAACTGTATCAATACTTATTGCAAATAAATGATTATGATTAACACATAGGCTACTTTTCATCCCGGTCTACTCGGGTGAAACCTCGGGGCGCAGCTAGTTTATGATGACTAGGTGATAGTAGTTTTACAGTAAGAGATACGTAAGTTTATAGATATAAAGTGAGCATACCAGCGGTCCAGCAAGTATCTTGTAAAAATATGATTTGGTTTATGTGTGTATAACCCACCCACCCCAAGAGCAAATAGCGAAATCTGTGTAATACTCGTACATGACGTATTTCTCAAAAATTACCAATTGCTACGTTATTTTCAACAATCGATTTGTGTCAAACGAGTGTGGCAGGTAAAAATCGGTATGCTCGCGTCGCTAGGGGCGAGCCGTGCCGGCGGTAATCCTATCGCGCCGGGTGCCCCGCCATGCCACCGCAAACATTAAAAAAAGGGCGAAAATGACATTTCCAATTTTCTACTGTTGCTCCGGGGCAAATTCATTTTATTTGTAGGCTCGGATTTTGCCCGTCATGCGCGCGAGAATTGGTCCCTGCCACCTAGTTGGCAATATTTCATTCGCATCAAAGGAATTCTCACCCCCAGCGCCTAGGACCGAGACTTTATTAACGAATGATTCGAACTTCCTCCAAAAAGGAATTTCTTAAGAAAATTAAAGAATTTACTCCGCTTTTTGATTCCACTCCTTTTTTCTAGGCAAAATAAAATATAAATGAGTCGAGAACGTTTTTTCTTTTGAATATTTTAATATTTCGCTCGGAATGCGAGTGTTCCCTATAAAGTTTATTAAGAATTTATCCGGAATGTGGACTCTAAAAATATCTGTAGACAGTTATTTGATAAAAATGGTCAGAGTAATTTGATTCGGCTCGTTAATTTTTAATTAGAGAGCAAACTTTTTGTAACTGCCAAATTTTTTGACGCCTTTGTTTAAAACTATTGCTGAGATATTTTAAATTAAGTGAAACGAAATGAAATGGAGTGTTTACCGCTAAAGAAATTGTAGCTGGCTTTATAAAATTCTTGACTTTATTTTAATTATCTTTAAGCTCCATTTACACGATGCAAGTTTATTGCCTGTGGCATACCATAAAATTGAAGTTCAATTAACTGGCACCGTCTAAACAACACGTACAATATTGTTGCACGATACGGGCAAGTTAGTTGCCATTCAAAACTGGTATAGGTGTAAACAGCAGGTATAATAAAATCGTATTAGGTTCTAGCATGAAAATTTTCTATCATTCAAACATGAGCGAACGAAACAAGACGTTTAATAAAATTGAATGAAGTATTTGGCAGCGTAAATACTGGTAAAAATACTTGAGTCGATTGAGTCAATTGTACAAGGATGTGCAATTCTGTGTACTTACGAGGCAATACTTGCATGCAATAATCGCCTTAAAATTTTATTGCCGTGGTGTACAATAAAATTTAACGTGCTTTATGGCATGCGATTATTGCTTTGAATGTTCCAGAAACTTGCACCGCATAAATGGAGCTTTAGGTAAAATCAGTTTCGACGACTTGAACGAGTAAACAACAGTCGTACATAGGTAGGTTCGTACATCTTTTGTTTGGGATCTATGCGACTGCAATTTTTATAAAGTTCTTTTATAAAAACTGAGCGAGAATTTGAATGAGCTCCAAAGAAAGAATGAGTAATGTTGAATACTGGAAAATGCTTAAGTATCAACATAAATCATCTGTAACAAAGAAATCGAGTTGCAGGAAAAACTAAGAAGATCGTGTGAAATGGAATGCATAAGGTATTTACTGGTGTAAGAAAGATACCGGTATTACTTTAAGTATACTGGTACTTAAGAATCGAGAAAGAGATTTTTATTATGAGAAATGCTTTCCAGGCGAACTCGTCAGTCGTAAATAATTTCAAATGATGCTCTGATGCGCACGGGTCGATACATCAGGTTAAGCTACGCTTGCCGGGGTTGGTCAGTGGATGGGTAACCATCTTTACATACCGAGACTCCTCCGTCTACTAAGCCGTTGGTCCCGACTGTCATTCGTGGATCTTTGACAGTCGTTACGGATCGTCAGAAGCCCGAAAGTCTGACAACCAGTCTTACCAAGGGGTATCGTATTACCCAGTTACTGGGTTGTGGAGGTCAGATAGGCAGTCGTTCCATGTAAAATACTGCTATGTATAGCTGCATCCGTTTAGATTGGAAGCCGACCCCAACAAAGTTGGGAAAAGGCTAGGCAGATTGATTGATTTGTTCTGATGCGTCGTCTACCTTAACATCTATAAACCTATCTTAACATACGTATGTAGTTACATATTATGGTGAAGTTTTCTTTGGTTTAGCCATGAGAGAATTAAATTATTTTCATGAAAATAATCAGAACAATTTTATGTTATCTGTAAGTGCTTAGGTATCAAAGTGCTAGAAATATCATACAAGAAATAAAATATTTGGCCCAGGTTAAGGCACACAATATACAACAAAAAATTGGCCAAGTGCGTTTCAGACCACGCACAATGAAGGGTTCCGTAGTTGTGATTAATTTATCCCAAGAAGAAACATCACATATATACCAATTGCAAATGTAAGTTGGTCGACTATTACTCGTTAACTTGTAAGGCCTACTTAGCTGTGATGGATTTCCTTTTAAATTCGTTATATTATTATATGCTACTGCTATGAATTTTATTTACATACCCGAAAATAACCATTTACTTGGCAGTGGCCTGAGGGACATTTGACTAACAAAAATTTACAATATAGCTTAATATTACGCAAACGAATCCCTGAGTCGAAAAATGGTTTTCACAGACCCGAAATATTTTTGAACGGCCTTTTCAACGATACCCCATACCATGAGATAGACGAGAAAAAAATATATCATCCCTACTTTACGTGCACGTAAAGTGGAGATGATATATTTTTTATACCCAACAATTCTTTTTTGTGAGATTTTTTGAACCACTTTGTCAGCGTGATTGATATACCATCAATCACGCATCAATACCCATGCCAAATTACAGCTGTCTAGTACTAAGAGGCTTAAGCCGCGGATAGACAGACGGACATGGCGAAACTATAAGGGTTCCTTGTTGACTACGTAACGGAACCCAAAAAACTGAAAAAACCAGTTTGAATTTAAAAATTAAGAAACAGCTCTACCTAATCTGTTTTATTCCGAAGAACATGCATAGCACTAAATCCTGCATCATCTAAAGCATGTTTGTCTCAGCGAAACAATCGGTTCACAAACAACATTTACCACCCCCAGAAAATGAATGACGAAGCTTGTCACACGGATAGATTCATGTAAAATTCATGGCAATGCCGTCTTCACCCCGCCGCGCCGTGGTTCTCCGAGCGCGAATTTGCTATAAAATTACTCACAATCTAATCATGTTGACGCCTCGTTGAATTAGTGGCTTCGAAGTCTTGGCTTCCATTCATTGGAAGGAACATCCCGAGATTTTCTTGCTGATAAATCTAAACGGAGATAGTGGATTGTTGATGCAGTTGGCATTTTTTGTGAGTTTATTGCTATATATGCTGGGTACTAAATGTTTCTACAGCCGTAGATGACAATCAACAACATTGTTTTGTTAATAAAGAGATAACGTATCTACGTTAACTTCACTCACTCACTCACTCACACACACTCACTTCACCTCTTCACTCCCTCTCACTTCACCTCACTTCACACATTTCACTCACTCACTCGCTTCTCACTCACCACTCACCATCACTAACTCTCATCACTCTCTTCTTCTCTTTTCTCGTTCACTTCTTCGTTAAGCTAGCTTCAGATTTCATAGTTATTATAATAAACAGAGAATTGAGGAAACCGGCATGTCCTCGAACCAAATATTCGAAGACATGTGGCATATACCAACAAGCACTGGGCCCACGTAGTGGATTACGGCGAGGCAGTGGGAACATTATAGGCTGATAATGTATGTATGTATGTATTAAAAACAGAAATACCAAATTCAATACTGCTTTGAGTCTATTACCTTCTTCTTGTATTTCATACACTCATAATGAATTGTGACTATTGTATGTTTGTTTACTACCTGACTGTACCTGAGAAAAAAGAGGTTTTTGCGTAATCCACGTATAAGGATACGTGGATTACGCAAAAACCTCTTTTTTCTATTGGCGAATAATCGGAAATCCAACAATTCCAACCCTGTTCCAAGTATTCATTTAACAACATACTTATGAATGAATTTCTACTTCGCAGTAAGCATGTTTATGAAACGAAACCAAAACAGTCTAATAATTCCTCTAACAAAGCACACATGGAAATAAATAAATGAAAAAGACTTAAAACAAGACAAACGGACACACTGTCCGTTTCTCACGTTCGAACAATGTCCTCGTAACAAACATCGACTTATTGTGACGAAACCCAACGAACTGTGGCCGCTTATGTTCACCAAGTTTTTAATACCCAACACAGAATAATTCTATTCACAATTCCATCTCAGTTGTTTGCATGAATACTGTGTACGTATTAAAAACATACTTCGAGTTTACGAAACAAGTCGTGATGGGAGACTGGAACTGGGCCAAACTCGCAGAATAGTTGTATGAGATCCTAAAATTAAGTTCGAGTTACTGCAGTACCGAGACTGTGGCATGTAAGGTATACTCACTTTTAGGCAGTAATGAGTAAACAATATTGTGAAAAAGGAAATGTTTCACTGAGTCTATACTGACAAGCAAAAGTTTTTTTACCATGTGTGATATGATAGTATGTGTACAGACTAGGAATCGGCTATTCAAGTACTAAAAGTTCTGCTACATATACTTTGCTTCGATTAAATATGTTAATACCACACGGATCAGTACAATTTAGAAGACTGCTCAGTTTCCAAGAAAAGAACGTAACAATATGTAAAGGATCCAACACAAAAGTTCAACTTCTTTTCATGCGGTACAATTGTCATGCAAAAACAGCGTGTTTCAATATGAACGTAATACGATATATTTTATCAATGTGTGTTGTTGGAAAACGCGTCACGTGCTCTGAAATCGCCTCACAGTACTGGTTCAACTCATATGAAAGCACAAATTAAACACTGTACCAGTATCAATGAATAAAACCCATGCTTTCTATGGGATCCCCAACGTTTCGAACAATGACGAGTGCTGGATTATTTTCGAATCCAATTTCGAGGTACGTAGTGAATGGAATTTGTACTTTTTATGTAGGTTCGAATTCGATATAATAATGTTTAATATTTCCATACATGAACGTACAGTAAAATTCTGTGAACCTATGGACAATAGTCAGATACAAAAATATTACTCGGAATCCGATATAAAATGTATCTGTAAAACAATAGGAGGCTCGGGCAGTGATATTTTTGAAGTACACGTCATATTTGGGAATATCGAATATTTTGTAAACTGGTATGACTGTATGGAAGGTCCCTTTGATTTAACCCTTTTGTAATTAAGTGTGCGTTCATGAAGCAGTAATACCCTTTGAGTATTGCACTATTATGTGAGTTTGTGAGGCCACTTATTGTTCAAAACTACATCATTATCTATAGTTTGACTGGGTCCATAGCGTGGTTACTATAATTGGATATACCTGACATTTGTATACTCCCATGTTCCATACTTGGCGATAAATCATTTGAACGATTCGAATTCCGATTCAACTCTTAAAAGTCAGTTTCAAAATATCATCAAAATGAATCATAGAAGAACTGAAATTATTTTCAGATGACCACACGACCCAATTTTTTTTTCTAACCCCTGGTTTTTGTAAGTAGACAACCCTAAAATAATGTTGTTACAATTCCAACGAAGATCCAACGGTTGATTGGATCCAGTAGGGTTGTCTAAATTAACCACTCGCCTGAGGTGTCTTGCACCTCACCAGTTGAGAAATTGAATTTGCATTCACGGAGTTACAATTAGCTGACGGAATACTGGCCACCGAAGACATCCGGATATATAATTCAGACAGTAAAGTGATTGGTTCACAAAACGTTGTTTAGAGGGCTGGCCGGATCAGGCTCGGTTTCCTGAATTATGAGTTTAGAATATCAGATTATTATTTAGGGATTGGAAGTGAAAGGTGCTCGTGAATTGTTTAGGAATGTTGATGTTCCTATCTGATTGTGCCTTTAGGGAATGATTAGGGTCTTTGGAAATTTCAAAATGTAGACGGATTGAATAACTTTGTACAGTATTAATAAGCTCTTCGGTGAAGTATTGGGTTTCAATATAAAACTTAAAACTATCACGAAATTCAAACCCATTATCGAAAAACGCCGAATCTTTTAAAATCAACCTCACCAAAATCTTCCATGTCATCGATATTTTTCTCTCTATTCATCAATATACATGGGGAGCTATGTAACACTCGGCTGCCGGATGCCTTGTCTAACATTACACGCTAATTAATTGGTAATCCACATACAAAGCAAATCAATTAAGGCCCAATAATTACAATCTACAGTATTGAAGGCCTCCATGTACACACTGTATATGTTTACTGCGTTATTAGTAACAAGGGTGTTTTACGATGTCTGAATAGATGTAGTTACATGGATTAGATGCTACGTAAAGTTCTACCTATAGGAATGTAGCACTTTCTTAATTAATATAATGAATACACTATATGTGTACATATCATTATACTGTAGTAGGTACATTTTATTTAATTTTGTTTTATAGAGTGCTTTTGCATTTTTTTTACTTTTGACACTATTCGACACCATACTTATGATTAAGTAATAGCAGCCACAAGGGTCGATCGATCAGGTTAAGCTACGCTTGCCACGGTTGATCCGTGGGTGGGTGACCATCTTTACATACCGAGACCCCTCGGAAAGCACGTTAAGCCGTTAGTCCCGGCTGTCATTCGTGGATCTTTGACAGTCGTTACGGGTCGTCAGAAGCCCGAAAGTTTGACAACCAGTCTTACCAAGGGGTATCGTATTACCCAGTAACTGGGTTGTGTAGGTCAGATAGGCATTCGCTTCATGTAAAATACTGGTATTTAGCTGCATCTGGTTAGACTGGAAGCAGTCCCCAAAAATAGTTGGGAAAAGGCTAGGCAAGGCAGATGATGACTTATGTATTCATTCAGTGTGTCACATCATTTACAGAATCATTCAATCAGTTTATTTGTAGAAACACGATTTTATGAGGTTCCAAATTTGTATACTATATTAGTTTGCATTCTTAATTTTTTCGAACTTCTGACCTCGTTACCAAGTTCCGTTCAGCGCGTTCGAACTAAAACGTCCTAATTTGCCTTCGCTTAAAGGTCGGACATAATTGCCAATTAATTACAAGTTGTCATGTCCTATGCGTAGTGTTTCGTAGTTTGTAATAATGAAGCAGTCATCCACGTGATAATTGATGTAGTTAGCGCTTGCAGCGCTTAATTACATGTCAGTTGGATTACGTAATCATTGTGTAGACTTTCTCGTACGTACGGTAGGGGCCCGGTGTCGTGTGCACTAGCTGATTATTGCAAGTTGAGAAGTTGTTTGATATGATTAGATTAATTAGTTTTGTAGTTTAGTTATTGAGATCTTACTTATGATTAGCATAACTAAACATGATTTAAATGGAGTTTTGCTAACGTATATGTTTAATCATTTATCGAAGAAGAAGTTATCGTACTAATATTAGGTCTTTACCTATGAAATTGCCGTTCTGCAGTACTGGCCATTTCAAATCAAAATAATTTTTGTTTGGCTAAGAATTCTAATTTCAAATTAATTTTATTTTAAAAACATCGATTTTGTTTTCCAAAAGTAGTCATTTGTTTATTGATTAGTGTTACATTTTCATCGCATTTCAATCTTTTTCGTCATCATGGATACGTTAAAATTATTATTATTATAAATGCCAAAGTTTGTATGTTTAGATGTTTGGATGTTTGTTACTTAATCACGCAATAACGGCTAAACGGATTTAGATGAAATTTAGCATACAGATAGTTTATAACTTGGATTAACACAGGATACGTGAGATAATTTCCGACATCCACGCGGGTGAAGCCGCGGGCAAAAGCTAGTACATAATAAAAGGATATTGTAAATGAGCTTCTCAAGTGGAAGCTCATGGAAAGGATATATCATACATACATCACGCCTTCTTCGCATGGGGGTAGGCAGGAACTACAGAACGACACTGCTACGATCCTTACATACTCCTTTCGCCTCGTTTACGTTCATACATCTGGTCATACACGCATGCCGGTTGCTTGTGCTACGCACCTAACCTTTCTACAGAGCATCACCAATAAGGTCACTATATGTCTTCCTAGGGCGTCCCTTCCCGGCGTTTCCACTCACATCGGCCTTGTAAATACCTTTTGTTAGTCGCCTTTCATTCATCCTCTCATCATGACCAAAACATCAAAGCGTACTCTTTTTAATTTTTAAAGGATCTACATCTATCAGTGTCCTATCATCATACACAACATAACCCTTTTTCTCAATACAAACATCTGCACTATTTACAATTTCCAGTCACAAAAATCTAAAATGAAGTCAAGATTCAGTTCCCTAACTCCAGTTCAGTCGCATTTCTCGAAGCAGGGGCTTGTACTAAATTTATGTACATATACTAAGATACCCCTAAGATACCGTATAAAATTGTAGGTCAAGACACGCAAATAAATACAGAAAGTGGATGTAAGAAGGATTTGTATAATGTAGAGTAAGGGTCAAAAGACAAGCCGAATCGGGTCACAAGCTTTGCCTTGAGAGGCCGCGATGAAAGGTTTTACATACATTTAAACTCTCTAAAGTAAATGACAATTTGTTGGGAGATTTTATGTTTATTTTGCTTGTTTTAAATTTGTGGTTTGAGGTGCGTTCGAATCTAAAGCTAAAGGGCCCCCAAAACTATCAATTGCAATTGTAGTAATATTGTTAATTGTTTCAATCAATTAACGCATCAATGTGTATCAATTAAAAATTTACAATATTGCAATTGACCATTTCGGGGACTCTTTGGGTATGTTTTGACTGGATACGAAACAGTAATATCACATTGTCAGACTTGATTGTAATAAATTCATAACAATGTAAGCGTTGCTAGAACCTGTTGGAAAAGCAAACCAAAAATATAAATTATTTCTCGGTTTTCGTAATCGAAATTCAACAATCCCCAGTTCCTAACTAATATTAAAAAATTAAATGCGAAAGTGAGTTTGTTTGTTACACTTTCACGCTAAAACGGCTGAACTGATTTGGATGAAATTTGGCACAGGTGTAGACCATGACTTGGATTAGGATATATCATACTTTTTATTCCGGCAGTACGTTCCCGTGGGATAATTTCCTCCACGCGGGCCAAGCCGCGGCTGAAAGCTAGTTCTAACTTAAAGTTTTCTGCCACACACTACAATGTTTTGTTTTGATGTCTGGTTTCTGTTTACCAGCTCAAAAATATTACAGATGCAACATATAAATAATGAAGAAAGCAACAAAAAAGACTTTGTAAAGACGAAAAAGTGAACGCCAGTAGACGATGTTGGGAACAAAAACACGCTAATGTAAGGCGTATTATCATGAATAATAAAAAAAGTACAGTCGAGTATCATAAAGTGATGTTATAGAAGTAATGGGGGGAACAACGCCCCCAGGGGCGTAGGGTGCGTACTCGCGAATATTCTGTTGGTATAATTTTATCTAGATGTATCGAGTTTACAATCTTGACAATGTTAGGAAATTGCTATACAAAGTACTAACAATGTAATTACGTAAGTAGGTTTATTTTTGTGAATGGGGGATCTATGGATAAAAGAAATCACGTTTTGTATTTTTTGTAACAATGAGAAAATTATCTATGTAGTACCTCCTATACATAAATTATTTACACAAGTATTGTTTGTCAAACTTTTATTTAAAAATCATAAGGAAGTAACAAGAAATTACGTTTCAAATTATTGTTAGTGTTTGACATAAGCTTTCACCCACTTCCCTTTGATGATAAGCCATGATTCTAGTCTAAACAGAAAAAGAATATGAAGTTATCCGTTATATTCTCAGTACAAATCTTGACAATATTTTAAAGCGTATCCAGAAATTTCAAGTTCCTCACCCGTATCCATCTCTCAAGGGCCGTAAGTAAATTCAATCTGTAGGCCGCACTCCCAAATCACCTGAACACTCCACAGCCCGTATTAGGCTCGCGTATAAATCTAATTTGGATATATTTTCTTACATTTCAAAAGTTTCCACGTTGGAAATGAAAAGAAGATGGAGTGCGTCAGCGCCTTGTCATCGCGAAAAGTTGGGAGTATCGTGTGAAACAAATGGGTTTGCTTTGGTTTATGTTGTCTAAAGATTTTCTTGTTGACGTATTGGTTGTTCCTTTTTGGAATAAGCTACTTTTTTAGGGTTATGTACCTCAAAAGGACAAAAACGGAACCCTTAGAGGAAGATCTCTTCGTTGTCCAGCTGTCTGTCAGTCTTTCAAGACACTTTTTCTCAGGAATGAGTGTGGATATCAAGTTGAAATTCATATCAAATACGTAGCTTTATAGTCCCTTAGAGCTGTAAAAAAATCAAGCTTCTAAATACTTCAATAAAAAAATACGGCCTTTTATAAATGGCTGTATTTTAATAAATAAATAAAATAAAAAAAATTATACTCGCAAAATAAATCAGTACCTATAGGGTACTTCCCGTTGACCTAGTATCATGAAATTTGACATGAAGCAAGGTCTCACAGCAAAAGCAAAGGAAAAAGCACAAAAATCGTTATGGGATTATAAAAGCGAACTGGACGCTAATAAGATAGTGACAGAGTCAATTAGATAGGTACAGTTTCTCAATAAATGTACCGGAGTGAAAATTTTTACTTCGGTACATTTATTGAGAAAATGTACTTATTTAAAATTATATGTATAGTTCAGAATCGTACCATGCACATCTATCAACAATTTGGCCACATAAAACATTTTAAGAATGTAAAGCATTTTATTTAATAAACATACTTTTGTGTAAAAAAGTATTGATTTGACTACCCATTTGTAACAGCGTCCTTAAGCTATCTATCAAAAATAATTTCAGCCAGAGTTTTCGATTACATAATACGCACATTTTGAATGCAATTTTGCAATGAAATTACTTAGGATTTTAGAAATACAGAAAAAAACATAAAACAGTAGAGGTCTTTTCGGAATTAAATTCTATCGAGAAAATTTAACCTAATTCTGTTTTTCTTCAGTCAGAGTATTAATCAAATAGTTAAAAAACATATTTCCAAAAATTAAATCCATACATGCTGCAATAGTGAAATAAATGGTTACGAAAAATCCCTCAATTTATTTTAGTATCTCCTTAATTTTGTAGTCTTATCAATTTTTTTGCGATTACAAACTTACTTACCTACATTTGCAGTTGGAGAATTGACCGTGACGTATATGTATGGTGGAACATGTTTTTCAACTACAACGTTAAGTTTGTTTTTGGGATAAACTCATCCCAACTACGTAACCCTTCATTGTGCGTGGTCCGACACGCACTTGGCCGGTTTTTTGGAATAAGCTACATTTTGCCTATTATTAGGATTATTCAAATAATGCAATAGATCACTACAATGTCTTTATGTCTTTATCTTATTCTTTTATTTTCGAGCTTTTGCCCGCGGCTTCGCCGGAAATAAATTTTGGAACACAAAAGCTGCTAGTGTGACTTAACTATGATAGTTAGGTAGATTCTCTTGCGGCCTTTTTTTAAATTATCTAGTACATAATTTTTATGTATCATCAACAGTTTTCTCAGCCCACGCCAAATAATGAATTTTATAGGCAAAATTTTGCTACTTTGGGTTATATTATTGCAATTTTCTTAAGGATCTCTAATTTTTTGAAAATAAATTATAGCCCATGTTATTTCCTGGTAGTTTAGCTTTCTATGTGTGAAAAAATGGTTAAAATCGGTCGAGTAGTTTCGGAGCTTACTCGGTACAAACAAAAAATCTTTCCTCTTTATAATATTAGAATACATATACTCGTACAGTTTTGATGTTGTGTCTATTTTGCTATCCTTAAACTACCGACTAATTTAGCCGGTATTGGTTTACTTATTGATATTATTACTATTCATCTCCAATTATCATAATAACCAATCACTGGTGTGTAATATGATGCGATGCGTGAGACCAAGAACGGTGCAATCGCAATTAAAGTAATTAGCCCTGTTGTTTGGTCTGCAGAGCAATTGGCGAGAAACTTAAAACCAAGTTAATAGACGTAATTGTGTCCTTTTCCGATATCTGACATTTAGTGTTATAACTCCCTTTGTGGAAAGTACCTATCTGACTAATTATATGCCTCATTTACCACTATAGGTACTGTAGAGGTTTGGTGATTTGATCAAGTCTCGACAATATTATACTGAATGTCAGCCACATTCAATCATTCAAATATGGAATGTATTCTAGAAAGATAGGATGACAGATAGATTCTAGTGAGGGCTCAGCGTAGAATCCCTCCCGTTTTATTAGTAATTCAGTAAATCTCCTACTTTGAGGTTCGAGCCCTCACAGTACTATCTGTATCCGAAGGTGACCACATCGTGTTTATTTATATTAGCTAGTAGAACCAAACTGTCAATAATACAATTTCTCTGGGGATATATTTAACTCAACCTATAAAACCTTTTTGCGCTCCTAATGATGCACAATTTTTAGGGTCATTTTTGGGGATCAAATAAGAAAATTAAAAAAAAAGTTTAGCAAACTATACAGTGTGACATATCAAATAAAAGGGTTACGAGGGTTTCAAATATATGTTTTTTTATAATTTTAGAATAAATTGTTTTATAGTTATTTAAGAAAATAGAGGAACATTTACCATTCAGAAGAAAGTAGTTCTTTACCTGTAGATTACAGGAAAACCCATAAGAAGTCTGAGGTCTTAAAATAACATTGTAAATCTCAATATTGTGAGTACAAACTTGCATCAGTTGGAATGTATGTTTTTCAACTGCAGTATTAAGTTTGTTCTTGGGATAAATTCATCCAAACTACGGAACCATTAATTGTGCGTGGTCTGACACGCGCTTGGCCGGTTTTTTAAATAAGTGAGCCTCTTTTTAACATTGGTCTTTTCTCACATTTGGTGGCAGTAAATAAGCTAGGGCATCCCAACCAAATGGGTTAGGTTAGAACTGTGACAAACCGCGAACGAGCCGGGAGAGCGAAGCGAGCGGTTCCGCGGCAGCGGTCGGCGAACGCTACATCCAAGTTAGTCGCAGTTAGTTGGCTATTTAGTGTTTGTAGAACCCCAAAATAGAAATCATTTGAGGTTTACGAAAAGAGGCGCATTCATTATACAACATCAGTTTTAGTATATGCGAAAACCGAAACTCGTGTCTAGTATTTTATGTAAAGAATCTAAGTACAACATTTCAAAACTGTATCATGAAAAATCATAAAGTTATTAGCTTGTTATGTTACCTGGTTGTCTGTACAAAAACATGATCACCACGCGGCGTCCGCTGTGCGCCCGTGCCTAGAGCGGCTATGACCTACCGTCACTCGTGTTTGACGCTCGGTGTCCATATTGTAACCTTTCTTAAAGATTTTTGGGGTAAAATATAACACGGTATGAAAATTATTGGAATCGATTCAGTTATTTATTCTGAACAAACTATATTCAGGTTTCGCATATACTAAAAATGATTTTGTATAAGACTGTTCAATAATATTTTTAGGAGCGCAAAGTGGGATATAGTAGAGCTTCAACTAAATAAATGTCATTTTATTATTTACATCGTTCGGTAAAAAAACATTACCAAAATCGTATTACTTAGATACGCCCTATGTAATAATATTAACGTTACACGTGCCAACTCGTGAATTTAGGATTCTTTTTGAAAATCGGAGACAACATTTTATATTTTTTGTCTTTCTTTTTCTTAATTTGATCAAATGGAACTCCCTAAATATTATTATTATTAGCCTTTTGCTGGTTATCGTTTGCTCAATGGTTGAGGAGTGAAAGCTTATTTTTTTACTCTGTTGTCAAACATAAAACCTAAGTATTTGTTTTTCATTAAAAGAATTTACTAACCAAAACCCACTACTTATCAAAAAAAAAAAATATTAATCCATAAAATCATAGGTAGAGGAAGCAAAAGAAGTATGTGGTGGTTGTAGGTGGTGTTCTGTAATTTCTGCCTACCCCCATGGGAAGAAGGCGTGAGTTTATGTATGTATCAGTTATCAGTCTATTTAGGGCCGATTTATCAATCACCTGATAACTTAGAACAAAAATGGCGGTTTGACATATTTTCTATGCAAAAGCTGTCAAACCGCCATATTTATTCCTCCGATAAAACTTATCTGACAAATTGACAAATCAACACCTAAATAATTAAACTATTTTACCTCCACTATGACCCATCCTAAAACTGAAACGAACGCCAAAATTGCCATTTTAACCATCGATTTTTGCCTGAAACCTGGCATCGTAATGTGCTGCTCATATGTATCTACAATACATCTTGCTTTGTCCCATTCAATGTGTAGACGACGAAACGAGGCTGGCATACTGATGTGTTACTTTTAAAATTTATTGCTGCAACCCCTTACTTGGGGTTGTGGCGGTGTCGATACAGATTTTGTACTTAGAGAATGCTATGAGATTAATTAGTTATGATTTACGGAGCCACCAATAATTTGTGCATCATATGCGTTTTTCGTAAAAAAGTAACTTTGGCAACAGAAGTAGATTAATAATAAAAGTTTTCTAGTCTTTTTAAGGTTCCCTATCTCAAAAGGAAAAAACGGAACCCTTTTAGGATCACTTCGTTGTCCGTTTGTCTGTCAGTCTGTCAAGACCCTTTTTCCCAAGAACGCGCAGAGATATCCAGTTGAAATTAATGTAAAATACGTAAATCTACGGTCCCTTAGAGCTCTAAAAAAATCAAGCTTCTAAGTCAACGCAATAAAAAATACGGCCATTTATGCGACATATTTTGATATTCGCAAGTAAAACAAAACCTATAGGGTACTGCCCGTTGACTTAGAATCATTCAATTTGTAAAAGAGCAAGGTTTCTTAGCAAAAGTAAAGGAAAAAGTCTGAAAATTGATAATTTGTAGTTTTATCACGTAAATAAATATATTTTAGCGTTTACAAACTTACATTTGCTGTTGGAGAATTGACCGTGAAGTATATCGATTTATGGGAGAACATGTATTTCAACTACAACGTTAAGTTCGTTTTTTTGATAAATTATTTTATACCAACTACGGAACCTTTCATCGTGGGTGGTCCGACACGCACTTGGCTGGTTTTTTTTTACATACAATTAAAATTAAAATATTCTTAAATATCAGAACCTTATTTAATTTGAAGTGGCTGACGGCTAAATGTTTCAAGTTGTAAATGTTCATAGTTTTCAATGTATAAAGTTCTACCCCAAGACATAAAAGTGCCAAGTAAAAACATTTTAGATTTTATAAATAGAAAATTCACAATAGAACTTGGCTATTTTTATCGACTATCGACAAAAATAGCGCATCAATACAAACACTATCCGACGTCGACGGTGAATAAGAAGTAATGAGTTTTCTTTTACATCGCACCTGACTTCTGGCCTCGCAGACGCCTCGCAGACTTCGCTAAACAGGATTAAAACCTTTTTTATTTCTACTATTGCTTTACCTCTATTCAATCTTATATAGCTTTGAACTCCCATCAAATTTTTTTATTTATTTTTATCTTATTTTTATTTTGTTTGATGTAAGTTTTAAACTAATATTTTTTAATTCATTTTTCTTTTTTTTATCAACCGTATTTGTTTTTCTATTTTTAAAATATATAGGTGAATCTAGGAAAAATATTTATTTGTTTTAAATAGATTAAAAACGAAAAAATTTAAAGACCTGATTCAACAGCTATAACATAGGACAAACACAATCTTTATGTACAGACGATGTGTCACTAGAGTTGCAGTCGCAAGCTGGTTCAATACTCCCATACGTTACCTACTTAGTGTTGATAATTTAAAAATTCTCCGAGTTATCCCGACTAAACGCGACCAGTGCCGTCGCGTGTGGTATCCTATAGGGTGTGAACAACGAGATACTGGCGATTTAGAGAAAAAACCAAGAAAGTAACATGAGGTGTAAAGAAGATGACAGATTTGAGGCTAGCAATGTTATAATGCATAAAGTAAAAGAACACATACAGAATCTTTATAAAAAAAAAGATAAAGAAAACAATGTATTTGTTAAAGAACAACTACTCAGTATCATTACTTATTTAAATAATAGTATTATTATTCCACGAAACAACAAATTAGATACAAAGAAACACAGTGAATCAGAATTTCCACAATCCCTTCTACAATGAAACTTTATTGAGGGGTTCATCCAAAGTCATATCGTTTGTAACTTGCACTCACCAGTCGCGCAATGTCGCAGCCACGCCGCGGCGACACCGCACCGACAACATGCCATTTGTAAACTATTTGTATGCGGGCGAGTGTGCCGCCCTCACTTTTCTTACTTCCCAGTGACGAGCGACCGGCAACGCTACTATCTTTGCGCGCTTTCCAACTACAACAACTCACAAATTTAGTGTTAACTTCCCCAACACGGTGTCTCCATACGGTCCCGAAGTACGAACACGGTGTCTCTAAACTTGGATGTTGGAAAACCTTAGTTTATTCAGTCACATTAGTATTTATGTGCCGTTCGAATATCGCGTGTGTTAGATAAATGCAGTATTATGTGTCTAATATTTAATAATAAATACTTGAGATTACCTTGATTCCGGAAGTTAGTTCGGTTGTGATTAAAATCATCGAATCATTGTAAAACAACCTTTAGATTATTAGAATAACTGTTTGTTGGATATTGACATCTGTCACATTTACGAAGCTTGAGACCAATGTAGAAGTATCTAATTTGATTAGTTATTGTGTTTACGATATATACCACTCTTAACTTGTCAAAATCGTACAGATGTTATTACTATAAATAATTAAATAATATTTGATAGTAACTGTAGTATATCTTAGAATTTATGTTGCTATTTTAATATAACAGGTTGTTTGAAACAATTGATACAATACTGTCAGTTGATGTTTGATGGGAAGGGATAAATGGAAGGGGTGGTAGGATATAAAAAGGATTGTAATGACATTCTCGAGGCAGTTGCTCTGTGGAGGTTCAAGTGGCTAGTGCTAGTGCCGTTGTGATGTGAAATATATCTACCAGGTGTCATGTAAGTTACGTAATTTCATATTATACCTTAAATATTGTTATTATGTTGCTATTATTCTGAGTGATAGAATTAACTGTTTGAGATAAGTATAAATTGTGGAAATATAAGAAATGTGTTGATAGAATACTATAATACTGTTTCCATGGAGTTTCTTGTCCTTCTTCTCCATGAAGACCTAGTTTTGCGAACGGACAATAGCTTTCTCATTAAAGATGAATAATTATTGACAAGCCTAATTGAAATAATAAATATCTAGCCTTGTCTTTCTGTGCTTTTCTTTATGAAATCCTTCCCTTACACACCATGTTCATAATACTTTCATACACAATAAATAACCAATAACCATTCTGACATTTAAGGTTTGCTATTAGCGTAGTAGCTATATATATGCTTATAATTATATATTATATCAAATCTAACATCAGAAGTGGGATAGTGCTCAGTCTCACATAACATATTTCTAATGAATTTTATTTTGCTATTTTCATGATCAACGTTGGAGCAATCATGTTCTGCTGGAAACCATTGGTATCGGTGGGTCGTTGACTCAACCCTCATCATAACGACGAAAACGTGCTGAAAATTGTATGGTCGATAAAAAAAATGCAAATGTTCCCGGAAAGTTAATTTAAAATTGTTAATATTATTGCTCTGTTGATCACAAATTAATTTAAAAGATGGCTTTGGAGGAAACTTTACGAAATTGAAGTTAGTAATGTCATAAACTAAATTAAGCATAATTGTATTTTTATATTATGAAAGAAATAGCGAATATCACATAACTTGCTGATAAACAAATATGACAAGGTTGAAGGTTATTAATAATTAGCTTTATTTTATTATTTTTCACTTTCAAAATGCTTACTAATAGTATTGTTAAAGTAAACTTATAGTTTTGTCGAACTGATCTGTGTTTCTTGATAATTTTGATTTGGCTTGTTATTATAACCTTTTATTAAGAAGTAAGGTACCAACAGAGTGACCATTATTAAATATTTGCAATTATTTAATAGAAAATGTAATAAGGATGATCAATACAATTTGCAATGATATTTGTCAGGTTGACCGAGCGGTATATTGTTTTGATTACTTATTTAATTAATACAAAAAGAGCTTGTCTTGACTGTTGTCTGGCATTCACTGACTGCGGGTGATTAAACTTCACCGACGGCGGGTGTTTGGCCACATACAGTAAGATGTGATTAAGTTTCACACTATTGTTTTTGTATAATGATAATTATCTTGTACTTCGAGATCGAAATACATGTTAGTATGGCCGTATTAGATAATTGTAATTAGCTGACTGTGACTATGACTGTGAGTGTTCCCGCTGGTCGGTCATTTGCTTGGTGCAAGTCTATCCCACTAGCAGCGGGTGGAGGGGACTTGACACGTCTAGGCAATTGGCAACACAAAACAAAAATGACAATGACGATGAGAAGTAAATTACAATTGTAGAAAAACGGTATCTAATGTACTTCGAGAGCGAAGTACTTGTCAGTATGGCCGTGTTAGATAAATGCAGTATTATGTGTCTAATATTTAATAATAAATACTTGAGATTACCTTGATTCCGGAAGTTAGTTCGGTTGTGATTAAAATCATCGAATCATTGTAAAACAACCTTTAGATTATTAGAATAACTGTTTGTTGGATATTGACATCTGTCACATTTACGAAGCTTGAGACCAATGTAGAAGTATCTAATTTGATTAGTTATTGTGTTTACGATATATACCACTCTTAACTTGTCAAAATCGTACAGATGTTATTACTATAAATAATTAAATAATATTTGATAGTAACTGTAGTATATCTTAGAATTTATGTTGCTATTTTAATATAACAGGTTGTTTGAAACAATTGATACAATACTGTCAGTTGATGTTTGATGGGAAGGGATAAATGGAAGGGGTGGTAGGATATAAAAAGGATTGTAATGACATTCTCGAGGCAGTTGCTCTGTGGAGGTTCAAGTGGCTAGTGCTAGTGCCGTTGTGATGTGAAATATATCTACCAGGTGTCATGTAAGTTACGTAATTTCATATTATACCTTAAATATTGTTATTATGTTGCTATTATTCTGAGTGATAGAATTAACTGTTTGAGATAAGTATAAATTGTGGAAATATAAGAAATGTGTTGATAGAATACTATAATACTGTTTCCATGGAGTTTCTTGTCCTTCTTCTCCATGAAGACCTAGTTTTGCGAACGGACAATAGCTTTCTCATTAAAGATGAATAATTATTGACAAGCCTAATTGAAATAATAAATATCTAGCCTTGTCTTTCTGTGCTTTTCTTTATGAAATCCTTCCCTTACACACCATGTTCATAATACTTTCATACACAATAAATAACCAATAACCATTCTGACATTTAAGGTTTGCTATTAGCGTAGTAGCTATATATATGCTTATAATTACATATTATATCAAATCTAACACGTGCATGCTCGCTGAATTAAATTTTGTTCGTGCGATGTTCTCGCTTGTGCGCTTGATACGTTGATTGAAAGGTATTTACGTACGTGAGCGTTGCTTTGCAATGATCTATTTGTCTGCTGATCCTGAATTTTCGGGAATTGATTTGTTGGAAATTCTGTGCAGATAAATTATATTACTACTATTGCTCGCTGCATTGGGATTGATATTTGAATTTCTGGAATCTATTTCGAGTTTAACGTGGTGTGTGTCATGGAGTTAGTCCATGCAAACATTGTTTAACAATGTGAAATACAGGCACCAATAGCTTACTGTGGGAATGATAGTGTAATAAAATATATTATTATGTATGTTTATGTGTTTATATTATAGTTTGTTTATTGCATTTTGTGAAATAATAAGTAGTAGTAAGCTTTTACAATTTTACTTTATTTGAACGAAACTTAAAAAATACGGCCAAGTGCGAGTCGGACTCGCCCATGAAGGGTTCCGTAGCAACAAGTAACATAATACACACATCAAAAGTGTCTAGGGATCAAGCATTTTTATGCGGATTTCTTGAGATTGAGATGTGGCTTTGTAATAAATTTATGATTTTATAAATTTATATGGATCCTTTTTGGTGCATTTCATAATTTGAATCAGGAACTGTGAATCAAATTCGAGTAAAAGATGAAAATCAGCTGTCAATATTTTCCCTATAAAAACATACAACGCATTGAAGACATTATTAGTGCTACTGTTTCCCTACTACTGATTAAAACCAACGTTATTATGGAGCGGCGACGTCATTTAAGCAGGGAAGAAATGCTCAGAGCCGTGGGAATGATAGAAGCTGGTTCCCGGCAACGTACTGTGGCTTTAGCTCTGAATACAAGTCAGAGTGTTATCAGTCGACTTTGGACACGTTACCGAAGCACTGGTACCGTGGCTGAGCGCCATGGAGGACGGTATCGCTGCACCACACGGAGACAAGACCGATACATTCAAATCTTAACTCGAAGAGCTCCAACTATAACCGCCATGATGTTAGCCGTGAGGCTTCATCACTCTTCAGGGAACTTAATTAGCGACCAAACAGTCAGAAACCGCTTGCATGAAGTGAACCTTCATTCCCGAAGACCGCTACGGTTACCACCTATAGCAATGCACAATCGTAGGATTCGATATCAATGGGCTCTTGAACACAGAAATTGGGCAGAAGAACAATGGCGTTTCGTGTGCTTTTCTGATGAGTCTCGTTTTGGTATGAGACCGGATACAAGACGTATACGACACTGGAGAACCCCTGGACGCCAACAGCGATTAAAATCCTGCCAGGAAGTCCATCCTTATAGTGGTGGAACCATCATGGTATGGGCGGGTATTTGGATCGGCGGAAGAACTGAGTTGATTTGGATCAGAGGCAACCTCAACGCTCAAATTTATGCTGAGACGATTGTATCAGACGTCATCGTTCCTCTACAAGTGCAAATCGGTCCCTTATTTCAGTTAATGCATGATAATGCACGACCGCACACCGCAAGAGTTGTAAGACAGACTCTCGCCGCAGCTAACATCAATGTCCTGCCCTGGCCTGCTCAGTCGCCAGACTTGAACCCGATTGAGCATGCATGGGATATGCTACAGAGAAGAGCTCTGCCGAATATGGAGGGTATCCAGTCGCAAGAAGACCTTTTTTTGTTGTTGCAACGAACATGGGCGGCCATTCCACAGCGTGATTTGGATGAACTCATTTTGAGTATGCCAAACCGATGTTCTTGTGTTGTTAGTGTTCGCGGTAGAAACACGGATTATTAATTGTTTAAGTTACCCAATAAAATTTTAAAGAAAACTGTTATTTCAGTCTTTTTTTCGAACTTTAATGTTAGTGGTTCAAATGTCAAAAATCCCTTTATTAGGAAAATGGCAAATTTCTTTATTAATGCAAAGGTGACTTGGTTTATCGTTACTGTGACAAACGAAAACACTTTATTTGATGAATCCTTAAAGAAAATTTTAATTAATATCAATCAGGAGAAAAGTTATTGCAAAAATATATGTTGATCCCTAGACACTTTTGATGTGTGTATAATAGTTCTTGTACGACGTATTAAAAAAAAAAACTAGTTACTAGATCTCGTTCAAACCAAATTTCGGTGGAAGTTCACATAGTAATATACATCATATATTTTTTTTTAGTTATATCATTATCTTATTCTAGAAGGTTTAGAAGTTACACACACATTTTACCACTTTGGAAGTGTCTCTCGCGCAAAAAAGTTTAGAAAAAAATTATATTAGAAACCTAGAAAGAAAATACGTTTATTTGCGGTACACATGACGCAAAGGACAAAAAAATAAATAAAATAAGCAATGTAAAAAGCAAGTTTTGGGGAAGATATGCGTCACATCTACGCAAAACGGCTACCACTCAGCATAATGCCGCGACCCCATACGAAACGGAGCCCCAGCGCTGGTTTTCAGAAAAAAAAAAAAAAACCTCAATATCTTTTTTGAAGACCCATCCATAGATTCCCCACACATAAGGGTTTGATAAAAAAAAAAAAATAAGTTTCAGTTCTAAGTATGGGGAACCCCCAAAATTTATTGTTTTTTTTTTTCTATTTTTGTGTGAAAATCTTAATACAGTTCACATAATACATCTACTTACCAAGTTTCAACAGTATAGTTCTTATAGTTTCGTAGAAAAGTGGCTGTGACATACGGACGGACAGACAGACAGACAGACATGACGAATCCATAAGGGTTCCGTTTTTTGCCATTTGGCTACGGAACCCTAAAAATGAACACTGACTTTTACTATGTGAGTGTCATGCAATTAACCATTTATTTTCATGTACGAGTACAATGACATGGCACGTATATGGCAGTAACGCTAAACATAAATAATGAAATTGGCAATGGTCCGTCATGTGATGAAGAATATAAACCACAGTAATACAAAACCGTTGCAACATTCGATGCATTTTTATAGCTCAAGCAATAAACCGGAGCGGGTGAGACGAAAACGACAATAGTACACTTAAGTCGCTCATAAACGGTATATCATATCCTACCGAACAATGTTATTTATTTTACAGTAATGCTGAACATCATCTGATTTGAATAGATACGCTCAAAGCTCTAAGATGTATTGCACATTATGTATTCAATTTTTCCAATGAAATTAGTCATGCTGCAGATATTGGAGAAGTTGCAATAGATTAAGTGTACAATGTAGAAATAAGATATGAGTAGTTTGTATTTTGATAGCGCACGATTGCTTTAGTATATTCTCCTTTTACTGTTGCAGCATACAAATAAACTCAGGTTTGAAGATGTGAATGTAAAGAGCAACAAAACTAAGATAGTAAGAGACCAACGTAGACAACTTATTTTATTATTGTGCACGGAACAAAAACATTTTCTCTTCAGTATATTCTTTCCTATTTTTGTTATATAAGTTTTGCATAATTTCAACAAATTCATTGAAACTGATTTTAACCGGGTCACAGCGAGCAAACATCGGATCTTCCAGTTTCTATATCATATTTTTTATTGATACAAATAAAATTTTATTATCCTGTTTGTCATGTTTGTGATACGTAGTTTTACATACTTTAACGAGTGTATCCGAGATGTCTTGGCATCAGAACTGAAGGATCTGTTTCTAACAATGATTAATGTCACTTCTACACTTTAATAAAAACTTTGCCTTTACTCTCTTCAGTATCTTTAAAAATAGTAGCAACATGTTCTTCATTGTCATCAACGTTACTCACAACACAATCTAAATATCGAAGTAGCTTTTCATTCTAAGCTTTTATTCCAGTATCGTTATCTTCTTTAACAGTTTTATATTCTAGCTTGCGGTTACCGTTGCATCTCTGGATTCGCATACATGGCTTCAAATTCTGCAAATGCACTTTTCGGGGCGCATTTATACCGTTTCAATACATTTAAGACCGTGCTATAAAATCAGACTGTGGAGGTTTGAACTTGGATGATAATAAAATGGGTAAAGACGTAATATAAAGAGAGATCGTCACTAACGAGAGCTATTATTGTTGGCAATAAGAACGGTGTGCTCTCATCATTGTTATGTTGTTACTATTTAAATTAAAATACTAATCAATTTCTTGCAAAATATGTCTGTTTTTATTATCCTCTTAATTAAAACAGTTAACTGTGTCTATCATTGAAAGGTACCTAACCTACATATTAAGCTTTTCCTTCATCTATCCTAAATATACACAGTTGTATTTTTTTGCTAGCCAACGCTGTCTCACTCCTGTGCAAAGGCCTCCCTCCACTCCTTCCATCTTTCACGAGCCCATGTTTCCTCCTTCCAGTTTTATGGGAACCTATCCAGCTCGTCCCACTATCTCCTACGTGGTCTGCTGCGACCCCGCCTCACTGTCAAATTATGTTTATTGTTTGTGCATAATAAAGAGTATTCTATTCTATTCTATTCTATTCTATAAAAATCAATCTGCCTAGCCTTTCCCATCTATGTTGAGATCGGCTTCAAGTCTAACCGGATGCATCTATTTTACATGGAGCGACTGTCTACCTGACCTCTATAACCCAGTTACTGGATAACACGATTAACATAGTAAGACTAATTGTCAGACTTTTGGGCTTCTGACTATCAGTAACGACTTTCAAAGATCTACGAATGACAGCCGGAACCAAGGGTTTAACGCGCTTTACGAGTCACGCTCCTGCGTGCCTCTGGGTATGTAATGGATGGTCACCAATCCACGAACCAACCGCGGTGACTGAAGCGTAGAGCTTAACATTATTAGTTATTATTAGCCACGGTCCCTCTAAATTCTGTTTAATTATATATTGATAATATAATACATAATCAATCATAACTTTGTACTTACCAATACAACATCGAAATCCTCATATCATACTTTAATGCTTCAAAATATGATTACAGAATTTAATATCGAATTATGAAAGCTCATTTCAATTAAGTTCAATTATGATAGAATTCGAATAATTTTTAGTGGGATGGTTCACAATTTATTAAACGTGAATTCGATCAATGTTTATAATATATTGAGGTTGGCGGCATTCCAACTGTTATTATTGTATGGTACTTATATAAGTATTGTGTGTTATGTTATGGATAGTTAGTGGGATTATAGGAATGAGTGTTTTCAGTTTGACTGTATTGTTATGATCGGGATGAGAGAAACACTGTGTGGAAGGGTACTTTTATTTTATTACTGACTTTGACATCATTATTTGTTGTGTGTCTTCATTTCATTGACTGACTGATTTGCATGTTTTATACTTGTACTAAAGGACATGTCCGTAAATGGCTTTATATTATTCAACAATTCTAACATGGATAAGTTAAGCTAGCGAGAGCTATTTGGATAAACATCCCAAAAACTAGTTGTTCTAACTAGGTATATCATACATTTTTAAAGGTTTCCAATTTTGAGAAAAATCTTTTTTTTTTATTTTAGTGTGAATTTACTCCTAAAACGAACAAACCTTTCTAATTATCTAGGATAATAAAGTGAACATATCCCAAAAAAAAGTTACTTGTCAAAATTGACACACGGTACCTACCGTGAGTCTGTCATTAGTGTCAGTCAATATTTGATTTATGATAATGATATGATGAGGCCTCATCAGGCCTTCGCCTGTCACTTTATGTCATATTTGACAGATGAATAGAATCAATCATCTGTCAATTATGACACTGTAAGTGTATGGGAGGTTTTGTTTAGGTTGCCATCAATAAATAAAGTATTTAAATAGTTTATCATTTTGCTCTTTACTGTCTGGTCTAAAAATATTATTTCAGTGGTTCTAAGTTCCATATTTTTATCGTTTTTATTTAGGTGTAGTTTGATGCTTTTTATATTTTTTTCGGAAAAAGAAACCAACATCCATACAAAAAGCGGACATTGCCTTTCGAGTAGCTTTTATTTTATCTACTCCATCATCGGTTTCCGATCTCGCTCAGTCTCGTTTTTAATTCCCGCATGGAACAAAAATATTTTCATAACCTATAGATTGCTTACCGTAAAAAACAATGCTTTTGTTAGAATTCATCTCACATGCGCAACTGTGTATTGCCTGCAAACCACCCAAGTTACATGAAAAATATATATAAATGGGAATTTCGTTTTTATAGTGCTCTTTATGTATCTTCCGCTGTAATAAATAATGCACACAGTAAAATTCAGCGGTCAAAATTTTAATGCAAAATAAAATGTAGCGATGTTATAATTCGATTTGAACACAGCTTCAGGGCTCTCGATAATATGTCATGATGTTATGTGGCCTATGTTGTAGGTTAATACGGGATTTGGTGGCTAAGCTCGCTAATTCCCTTAATTAGGCCAACAGTTTTCAAACACCTAATCGCGTTGAAACGGTAATTATTATGATGATTAGTTTCATCGAATTACATCATGTATCACATCGTATTTGTTGCAGGTATTCATATTCATTTATTTGCTTTCCACAAGGCAAAATAAGATGTTAACAAAAGGCTTAGAGCTAAGAGCCGTTGTAGGGGTCTACAACGGCTCTTAGCTCTAAGCCTTTTTGTTGCCAATAATTGTTGTTGTGCCCTGACAGGGTGTCAGGGTGTCAGGGCACAGCAACAATAATTATTTGATACACAGTTATTATTTAAAGTTAAAAAATCTAAATCGTAGAAACTAAATTAAAATAAAACTATACATGAAATCTGAATAATTAGGTACGTTCGCATAAATAGGTAATCAATGACATAAATATTTATATTATTGGTTTATTTTATTGGTAAGTAGGTAGCAGGTTATTGGTAGGTAGGTATCTATCTAATTTTAGACATTGGATCTGAATTTGGTATTCGAGGAATTAACAATGTTGTTTTTTCAAGTTTTTAAATTCAGTAGACAATTTGTAGCCCTAGAGTAAAAACTTTTTTACAAAAAAATACAACCGACTTCCAAAAAAAACACTACAAAGTGAAAAATAAATTTAATTTCGGAAGTCGGTGTCTGATTAAATGTATTTTCGTTTTTGCCACCGACTTCCGAAATAAAATTTATTTTTCACTTTGTAGTGTTGTTTTTGGAAGTGGTTGTATTTTTTTATAAAAAAAAATATATTTTTCACTTTTTAGTGGTTCACACGTTCACCACGTTCACCCCTGAAGCCTCACAGCGTACTGGCGTGATGTTATGTTATGAACTGGTATAAACAATAGACAGACATGAGATTTCAGCAATCCCAGTCCATTTGCTATCATTTATTGAGGAGTTCCGTTGCCTATCTCAGAAGTTCTTCATCAGATCTTCACCAAATTGAAATGGGACCACTCCGAGAAAGTACTCTTCCAAAAACTATCCAAATCGCTTCAAGTGAGCCTATAAAATTGGAAGAGTTCTCTCTATTTCTCCAGGATCCCATCATCAGATTCTGACCTGGGAAGTATACCCTTTCAAACAAAAAAAAAAAAAACAAATCGGTCACGCCATCTTCGAGTAATCGGGGAACATACATAAAAAAAAAGGTTCCGATGAATTGAGAACCTCCTCCTTTTTGAAGTCGGTCAAAAAGGTCATCTTCCCGCTGGGTTTCCACAACCATTATAAAGTTTTTTAGTTGATGAGAGATTTGGATAACAATTTAAAGGCGCTGATTTAGAACTTTAGCGTCTCCCAAAAAATCATAACATTCCAATAACAGTTACAGGTTTGTACTGGACCAAACTGTCTTACGAGTATTGGCAGAATATGTTATCAGTATACTGAATATTTAAGGTTGAATAATGATTCTCCAAAAGTTTATGGGTTATTCACGCTGTTCGCTCAAAACTTAGCACACGAGCGATCATAAGTGATTGCCGATATGTAGGATTGTAGAATATTTTTCGAGCGCAACTTATCGTGATACAAAACGGTTGAAAAACATAATATACATTTTAATAGTCGGATAAACTGTCGGATTATTGTGAGCTCTCGCAGATATCATGATTTTTGGTTCTCATGTTTTATTTATTGATTTGTACGAGGGATGGGAGAGTAACAATTTAATATATCAGCTGGTTATCTTTACACTTGAGTGGAGTTCTGTTGAGTAGGTTAGTTTTTAGATACGTGTAGCGTACTATCGATTGCGCTCATTCATTTATAAATTACTAGCTTTTGCCAGCAGCTTCGCCCACGTGGATGTCGGAAAATATCCCACGGGAACGTACTACCGAAAATTCCTTCCTTACTCCTTGTTTACTTTATAAAGGGAACCTCTGTGCAAAATTTCAGCTTTCTAGGTCCAAGGGTTTGGGCTGGGCGTTGATGAGTCAGTCAATCAGTCAGTCATTCAGGACTTCTCTTTTTATTTATATAGATAGAATAGAATATATTTATTGTAAAACATGAGTATACATCATAATAATATGTGCAAAGTCTTAAGATAACAGGTAGATCTGCATGTTTTGCCATTTATGGCGTACAAAACAGCATTATAGTGACGTTTTAAAAGGCATAAAAAAAAAATTAAGTCTACACAGCAAACTATGAAATTAAAAAACTTAATCCTAATGCTAATTAAAAAATTAAGTATTCTTTTACAGATTTGAGGGTCAAATTGTGAAAATGTCATAATTATAGAAATCTATTTAATGAACTGCGGTCATTAAAAAATTCGGATATGGTATAATAGCATTTGGATAACAGATATTATTATATGAGATATATTGATATAGATGTTAGGTACTATGTAGCAATAAAGGTAAGTAGGTACCTATCTAAATAACATTTTTCTTTTCAGTTATGGTTGATTATTAACATGAAATAGTGCATACAACGAAATACTACCTACCATTTCTTCTAGACTCTTAGAGGCAGTCGCTTCATGTCAAATACTGGTATTCAACCAGTCTTACCAAGGTGTACCGCATTACCCAGTAACTGGGTTTTGAAGGTCAGATAGGCAGTCGATCCATGTAAAATATTGATATTCAGCTGCATCCGGTTAGATTGGAAGCCGATCCCAACATATAGTTGGGAAAAGGCTAGGCAAATTGATTGTTGTTTACATAGCAAATAGTGGTATACTTACGAAAACAAATAGAACGGACTTCCAAAAAAAACACTAAAAAGTTAAAATAACTTTAATTTCGGAAGTCGAAGGCAACAAATTTTAATACAGATACAAACACACCGACTTCCGAAATTAAAGTTATTTTTCACTTTGTAGTGTTTTTTTTTTTGGAAGTCAGTTGTTTTAAAATACATCTTTTTTCTACAGAGCTAATAATTGAATTCTTTTTAGGAATCGGGGTCTAACCATCATATAATAGTGCAGTTTATTCCAGCGGACGTAGAGCGAAGTGCACTTGCAGTAACTTGCGCAAATGTTTGGCTAGCAATAGGGCACGTTGGTCTTGGCTAAGAGGTAGGACATGCCTTTTTGATGGCGGAGATTATGAACAGTTTACTGTACAATCATACACTATGAAAAACTGCGATAGATGTAAAAACTATGGTGTTGAAGGCGAAATTGATCCTGCCAAAGCTGCCAAGATACAGGATGAGATAGTCCCTGTCAGTATCCTACTTGTTTATATGGAATTGTAAATAAAGAAACACACTGACACTACTTTTTATTGATATCACAATTCCTTTAGGTGTACGAATCGTAGTCATCATCTGCATAGCCTTCTCCCAACTATTTTGGGGTCGGCTTCCAATCTAACCGGATGCAGCTCAATACCAGTATTTTACATGAAGCGACTGCCCATCTGACCTCAACAACCCAGTTACTGGGTAATACGATACCCTTTGGTAAGACTGGTTGTCAAACTTTCGGGCTTCTGACGACCATTAACAACTGTCAAAGATCCACGAATGACAGCCTGGACGAACTGAATAAAGTCTTTCCTAGGCACGGGTCTTGGTGTGTTAAGATGGTCACTCATCCACGGACCAACCGCGGCAAGCGTAGCTTAACCTGATCGATCGACGCGTGCGGCTGTTATTACTTAGCTACAAGCCCCTTTTGTACGTGTACGAATCATAGTCAAGAGCTAAAATTGAAACAACCAATTTATTTATTTATTGATGTATTTTCGATAGTCTGGGTAAGGGATACTATATGTTTTGGCTTGAGAATTACTGACTAAGAAACTCTGTCCAAGACTATATACCTGCTTTTAAATATACTTTTAGTATCAGATCCTACTGCAGTTAAGTACTTATTTAACTACTTGCAGATGCACTCCAGGATTCCTTCGAGACCAGTGCCACAATTTATCGAACTCATGGAGGCTATAGCACATCAAATGCTTAGAAAGTTGGAGCGCTCCGTGGTCTTACGGTAATCAAACTGAGAGACAAGAATAAACAGTACCTGTGTCGGTTTCTGAGGCTGGTCTGTATGTATGCTAGTTTGTTTTTTTGAGAAAGCTATCGTGGCATTGCTATTTTGCTGATACAGTAGTAGCTAAACGTGATTGAATTTTTGAATAGAAGCTAATGTTTATTTTGTTCAATTTGCGCTCAGTAAAAGTGCCTGTCTTTACACATGACTACACAAAACTTGCAAAAAAGGATGCAAGTTCTTTGGCTACAACTGAAAATCAGCGCCAGATGGAAGTACCGAGTGTTGCTATCTCACATTATGCTGAGCTGAAGACATACTGGCAACAGTTTAAAAAAACCGGCCAAGTGCGAGTCGGACTCGCGCACGAAGATTTCCGTACCATCATCTATAAGAACGGAAAAAAATCACGTTTAAATCAATATTAAATCAATTAAACCAATATTAAATATTGATTTTCTTCTGTTTTTAGTATTTGTTGTTATAGCGGCAACAGAAATATTAGGGGTTAAAGTATGAAATTACCGATTTGTACTGAAAAATTAAAATTCGTTTTTTTTTTAATTTAACATATTTATTTAATCAAAATAATTATCATTATTATCTATACATTGCTGCCATCTAATAGGAAGGTCATATAAGCCTTTGTGATAGAACTCTCGTGATCAAGATTCGACAAACTGTGTGAAAGCATTTTGTACTGCCACCTGAGGAGAAAACTTTTTATCACGTAGAAAATTGTCCAAATCACGAAAAAAATGGTAGTCCGTTGGAGCAAGGTCTGGCGAATACGTAGGGTGACGAATGGTTTCTAATTGCAGTTCCTGTAAAGTTAAAACGGTTTCTCGTGCTGTATGAGGTCTCGCGTTATCATGGAGCAATAATGGTGAAGCTCGATTCATGAGTCGGGGCTGTTTCAGTGTTAGTTTTGCTATCATTGCTCGGAGTTCAGCACAGTAGACATCTGCCGTTAGTGCTTGACCAGATCGGAGAAAGTTATAGTGAATAACACCATGCTGAGGCCACCAAACAGTTACCATTACCTTTTTATTGGTAAGCTTTGCTTTAGGACACTGCGGCGTTTGACTTGGGGTCAGCCATTGCATTTTTTGCTTACGGTTATCGTAAAGAATCCACTTTTCATCACATGTCACAATTCGATCCAATATTCCTTCTTTTCTGTATCGATTCAACAAGGCAACACAAGTTTCAACACGCGTTTCTTTCTGCAGATCAGTCAAATCATGAGGCACCCATTTCTCATATTTTTTTTTTTTTATTGATTTGACGCAAATGAGTCAATATTGTTGGTAAGGTAACGTTAAACCATGCCGCTAATTCCTGGGTAGTTTGGCTCGGATCGGCTTCCACCATCTCTTACAATTCATTGTTATTCACCTGTGTGGGCGGTCTTTCATGTGGTTCGTTCTTCAAATCAAAGTTTCCATCACGAAAGCGTTTAAACCAAAATCGCACGGTGCGTTCATTAGCAGTCCCCTCTCTAAACGCAGCATTGATATAGCGAGCTGTTTCTGCCGCGTTAGTTCCGCGTCGGAACTCGTATTCAAAAATAACTCGAATTTTCGAAGTATCCATCTTTCTTGTCTAAGCAGAAAAAAAAAAACAACTGAAAGTCGATAATCAAATGTTGCACATTTTTTAAAACAAGAACTTTACAGGTACCATGTGAAAAAAGTTTCTCTCAATAATCTCAAACCATGAAGGTTCTATGTCAATTCGAAGTTCCTAATACAATAAACGGCAATTTCATACTTAAACCCCTAGTACATCATCTGTGAAAATTTTAACTGTCTAGCTATCACGGTTCATGACATACAGCCCGGTGACAGACGGACAGACGGACGGACAGCGGAGTCTTAGTAATAGGGTCCCGTTTTACCCTTTAGGTATGGAACCCTAAAAATACTTTTAAGGTGCTGTATTTGTATTGACATTTGTCATAAACGCATTTAATTTTTTCTTTGCTTGGCATTGTGATTGATGACATATTATTATGGCGATGGCAAATTTTGACTGATGTATCATCATCTGTTTAGTCATTTTCCAACTATGTCGGGGTCGGCTTCCAGCCTAACTGGATGCAGCTGAATACCAGTATTTTATATGGAGCGACTGCCTATCTGACCTCCACAACCCAGTTACAGGACACAAGCGGGAAGCGGAAGCAGGGAAGAAGACTGGCTTTAAGACTTTCGGACTTCTGACGACCCGTAACGTCTGTAAAGATCCAGGAATGACAGCCGGGACCAACGGCTTGACGTGCTTTCCGAGACCAAAAATATTAACATTACAACGAACATATTGCGTAAAAAATTGTAAGCTATAAAGAAAATAATACAACATGGGCGCATCTGCAACCGAACTAGGTGAATTACCTGTATCTCGAGATACAGTACCATACCTCGCTGATAATAGAATGGAAAATGTTCAGCCAACATTTACAATTATGTTAAATCTTGCAGAATATTTGACGACCCCTTGACAATTCAAAAGTGCCTGCAAGGTATCGTTCAGTCAGAAAGATGAAGCTAGTTACCCATTCCAAAGCTTCGTAGGTTCCTATGGAGAAGAACGGGCAAGAAACTCCGGAAGAAAACAAGAAAACGGACACTCTTTTAAATCAAAATGCTATAGCGAAATATTGGTTACACCATTCATGATGAATATTTTGCATGTGAGCACAATGCAGAAAGAAAGAGTCCGTAACAAAAAGATAAAAACTAAAAACAATTGAAAAATCAAACTAAATTAAAATAAGCCGAGGCAGTTAAGAGATTGACCTTTTATACGGTTCATGCACGGTACTTTGATTAATTAGTTCGACCGACACTTAAATTTTATGATACGTCAAGATTGACCTGTGAAATTCAAAAAGAACCCTTAATTACTTTTGTTAGGGATAGAAATGGTACTCGTATATTCCATATACAAATCTGTAAAACTCTCCAAAAGAGTACAAAAACATTGCAATATTCACCACCAAACATGAAAAAACAAGAAAGAAACAAAACTAAACATTATTCGTAATATTTTCCATTCGAAATCACAAACTAAATTCACAGGTTTTGCATACAGTGAATATCTCGAATGGAGCGGCCGTTTATTGAACGGAATCGAACCAGCGTACCGATGAATCGACGGTAAATTAATAATCATATTACTTTTTCAGTGGAATGCAAATATTTGATGATTGCGCTGCGGCGAGTGCTGAATGTCGATACTGAGAGACGAGGATGCTGAAATTTGTTAGATGTGGTTCATCGTAGTGAGCATACTTGTGTGGTGTGATTGAGCGTGGTTCTGATTGGGTGTCGGCTATCTTTGAAAGCTGTTGTGTTATTCAATGGGGTTTAATTGATTCATCCTCGAGTTTTTTTGTTTACTTTTTTCTGCTCTCTTTTCTACAGAAAAATCATCGTAAATCCTAAACCTAACTATAATATTATTATAAATGCGACAGTGATATTGTTTGTTTGTTAGCTTTCACGCTAAAACGGCTGAACGGATTTAGATGAAATTTGACACATGGGTAGACCATGACCTGGAAAAGAACATAGGCTACTTCTCATTCTGGATCGCAGACGAAGTTGCAGGCAACAGCTAGTAATTAAAAAAAAAAAAAAATTAAAAAAGTAACGGTTCAATTTCAATTTCATTTATTTGCATACCATAATGTAAATACAGGTGTTACAAATAGGCTTAAAGCTAAGTTACAATTATGGACCCTGTAAGGGCACAGCAACATTACAAAAAGGATAAATAATTAAATTAAACATTAAAATTAAATAATAGCATTTAGGACATGGATAATTCTTATTTATATTAAATATAATATTTATATAATATTATTAATATTTAGATTTTATAATAAATACAACATTTAAAAAAAAATATTGCAAGTCCAGTCACAGTTTATCATTAATGTATTCATTTATATTATAGTAGCTTTTGTTTATTAGAAATAGCTCCCGAATAATAGCGGGAATAGTCCCGGGTACCGCTAATCGTGTTTTTCTTATGTATTTACGCGGTGAAAAATAAATAAATGTAAGCCTCAAAGAATGTTTTTGTTTGTTTGATCAGTTTTAAATTGTATCCGTGTTTGTGTTTTGATTTGTTTCTTTTTTAAAAGTAACATCCAGCAATATTTTTTCAGTTTATATTCTAGCATCCTTGTTGGGAGCTGTATTTGTGTACTATTGTGAAACATCCGTGATCGGTTTCTCTCGCGTTCGCTATGCAATCGACACTTTTAGTTTATACAATTTTTTATTCCAAGTAGGTACAGGAAGAGCGAAACGCTAGAGGATTTTGTTATTGTATTTTTGTAGATGACAGCTGTTTTTACTCGACTGCCAAGGAAGGGTTATGTTTTTATGTTAGTTAAGTATTTAGACGTACCTTTATGAAACTTTCCTAAGTATTTCACATCAGAACAATTTGTATTTTTAGTCTAAAAAAATATTCTCTAAATCACGATCTTTAATGACATACAGTGTAATTTCATCTTACTGACTAGACAGGTCCACTCAATCTGTGTGCTTCTTTCCTCAAAAGACCATTTCAGACACCAATCTACATGGTCTTCACATGATCTGACCAAGACTGTAAAAGAGACTGTGACCTCTGAGTTTGCTTCGGCCTTTCTTCTCAGAGTAGTCAGATAGGAAATGCCGACCTCATCTAGTTTTTAAAAAATATGTATTTAAGTGTTTGTACAAACCTTCTTACAGAAATAAATCATTTATCATTAGGGTTCCGTACCTCAAAAGGAAAAAAACGGAACCCTTATAGGATCACTCGTGTGTCTGTCTGTCTGTTCGTCTGTCACAGCCAATTTGCTCCGAATCTAATAGACCGATTAAGTTGAAATTTGGTACACATATGAATTTTTGTTACCCAAACACGGACGGGTAAAGTAAATAAATGAATGTTGAATATGGAGGTCCCTTTTGGGGGCAAATAAGAAAATGAAAAAAAAAAAGTTTTGCAAACTACACCGTGTAACATGTCAAATGAAAGGACTTACTATGGGGGTCTCAAATGTATTTTTGTTATAATTTTAAAATAAATTGTTTTGAAGTTATTTAAGAAAATAGACGAAACTTGACCATGCCCCCCCTTATCTCCGAAACTACTGAGCCTAAAATTTTGAAAAAAATACAGAAAATACATCTTTACCTGTAGATTACAGGAACCTATAAGAAGTCTGTGGTCTTAAAATAGCATGGTGAATCTATCAATATTGTGAGTACAAACTTACAAACTTACATTTACAGTTGGAATGTATGGAAGAACATGTTTTTTAACTACAATGTTAAGTTTGTTCTTAAGATAAATTCATCCCAACTACGGAACCCATCATTGTGCGTGATCCGACACGCACTTGGCCGGTTTTTTTTATTATAAAGTCTTTCAATATAAAGTAAAACTTCCTATAACATAGAAATTAGTCCAATTTGGTTAGTTTACCTTAAAACACTCACATTGATACTCTTTATAGCGAACAGCCATTCTCTATTACGAAGCAATACGTTCATTATTAATTAGATGTCAGTAAATATATTTTATCAGTACTACTATTTACGTTACCTGTTTAAAAATGCTCCGACTTTCAGGTGCCAATATTTCTAAGAAAGTCACCTGAGGCCACACAGCCGCCTTGCTTTTGTTATTGTTAATTGCCTAAGAACATGTGTGACATTACTCTTGGATTGCATTGTCTTTAAGAATGTTGGCCTCAGTTACTAAACACATCAGTCGTAAAAAGTATTGTGATTAGTACGAGTATTTGTTTCTTCACTCCACATAACAAAACTCTTTATAGCCAAAAAAAAAATTCTCGGTCTCTTGAATTTCGTTTTAAAGAGTTTATATATACTTACTAATACTTATTCTTCGCAAAATGAGTATCCTCCATATTTTCTTTTAGACAAAGACTCAATGTTTGTTCAGTTTCGGTCGCTTTTTCTTCACAGATTTCCTTAGTAGAACTCCACTTTTTTCTTTAAACCTTCCCAATTTCTACCACCACAAAAGGACTGAACCATAATTCAAGTCCACATCTAAAAGTCGGTTAAAAAGCCCGTGGAACTGAGGTGTTGGGCCGTGTGGATTGCACTAAATTATTCCCCCGGCTCGCGGCGAGTTAATGAATTTATAATCAAATTACAACAGTACTACGCCCCGTGAGAAATTTCACAGATAAATCTTTACAGCGTTATCGCTTTATTTGTTTCCTGGTGACCGTGGATTGGGTTCTGTGGGTTTTCTGTGAAGGTCAATTCAGTGCTCGCCATCTTGGAAAGGGGTAACGTCAAATTCTTCTTATTGGGTGTCACCTCCCTAGCCACCTAAGTACCTAGCTACTTTTCATGTATAACCTTTCAGCTGTCGCCGCTATTTATCTCGAATTGGCGCATCTGTTTCACCTATTCTGGCTGACCTCACGCAATAAAATGACAATATCTCTAAAGTTTTGTATGGGAGCCTAGATGTATATAAAACTTATGTCGGCTACGGACATAATAAGTACCATATTACGATACTTGATACTACTTCTCGTATCTGCGTGTCAGTAACCAGTTCTAGCACC
The DNA here is from genome assembly GCA_946251885.1 of Cosmia pyralina. Taxonomy (NCBI): domain Eukaryota; kingdom Metazoa; phylum Arthropoda; class Insecta; order Lepidoptera; family Noctuidae; genus Cosmia; species Cosmia pyralina. The sequence continues at coordinate 26,132,989 of OX276346.1, forward strand.
TAACTATCCTAAGCAATTCTACCACACAATACCACATAACAGAACGTACTAAATCTTGAACTGGAAGTGGCCAAGACGTATAAACGGCACATTATTTATTATCTAACATGCGAGTACCGAGTGAGCCCTTTCGTGAAAATATTAAGTAAATAAACGGAGTGAGCGCTCGGAGGTTATGGCCAAGAGAAAGGCGATAACGATGTGTATCGCCGCTTTTATTGTTGATAGTGTGGGGGTATTACGTTATTATGGACGGAATGAGTCTGGTAGTTGGTTTTTTTTTTTTGAGAAAAGTAAGTTAGCTAGAATTTTTAGTTGTAGTTTGATGAATATTATGGAATGAGTGGTTTTTAACGTGTGAGTTATCTATCAGCTATTATAAAGACCATCAATCATCATTGTAGGTCGTAGAAAGATAATTATTATGTACTAGATTATGCTAGCGGCTTCGCCCGCGTGGAGTTCGGAGATTGTCCCACGGGAATGAACTACCGGGATAAAAAGTATCCTATTTCCTAATCCACGTCATGGTCTACCTGCCATTGTACCAATTTTCATCCGAATCCGTTCAGCCGTATTAGCGTGAAATTGTAAAAAAACAAACAAACAGGATGATGATGGTCACTAAAATTATGTTATGGTGAATGAGTCGCAATAAGGATAATGTCTGGGTAATAAAAAAGAAATGCAATTTTGTCTGTCAGTCAGATAATAAAACAATATTAGACACGAATTTTTAGCTTTATATAAATTATTAAAAAATTACTTAGCTAACCCGCATTAAAGTTGGGCTCGCTACGTCACTTCTACGTATAAAATCTAGGAGTGACGTCATGCCATATTTTAACTCAATGTATCGCCGTAATCTTTTAACTACGTAAAAAAAGAAAAAATACGTGTCATATTTTTTAATAACCTACAAGATGGACATAAAAAAAATGTTGAGTCGTCATCCTTAATGTTTTCATCTCAAAATAATAACCTCCAATTAGTTAAGTTCCTGAACTACTGGACTATAGAGAAATAAAAAAACATTCATTATGATCACCATGCACATGACGTTGCTAAGTTTCTTTTTTCTTTTTTCACAGCCATAATACCGGCTAAAGAAGCAGATATTGTAGAAACGTATTACAGTCCTTCAAACGCCAACTGAGAGGCCACAACAAAGCACACTGAGCTAAAACAAACCTTGTCAGATTGAAATGTTTCGACAAACACTAAACGTGTAATGAGACCGTTCGCTCAAGATATTGCCAAGCATTTTGTTTCTATCATCTTATTTGATGGATTTCGACAGATCCAGAAATAAAGTATCCTTATTCTTGAGTGGGCGATAAATCGATTTTGAGTTGGAAAATGTTTTATTAAGTGTTTTATTTCTGGCCAAAATTTTACTGAAGAAACGTTGAGATCTACTTTAAAGCTGACATTAGTAGAACCTATCTAATCTGGAATACAATTGGAAAAACGTATGCAATGCCCACGCTTAGTTCACTAAGGGCGTATGTAGATAAGTAAGGATAGACTACAGTGGTCTCTGTGACTGTGATAGTAAGCAGGTACCTTTATCCCCTCACACGAGCGCGGTGTGAAACGGGCCCGTGAGTCATTTTACCTAATATTGTACGTGGCATGAGTTCTATACCAAGAAAATATTTTTTTACTATTAACGTTGTTCCATCACTATTAAGTAATAATAAAAAAATATTTTCCCGGTATAGAACTTACACCACGCACAATTTTAGGTAAAATGAGATTCACACCGCGCTCAAACCCTCTGCAATGGTTAAATTATTTTAGATATTGACAGTTACTTCATGTCTTCCAAGTTAATGTACGTTTTCATACATCTAAGACGATTCAAGATGAAGCGACACTAAAGCTCCATATACACGGTGCAAGTTTCTGGAATGTTCAAGAGCAATAATTACATGCCATAAAGCACGTTAAGTGTTTACACGCGTGCGATTTCCATAATATGGCATACTCGTACAATAAATGAATGCAAGTTTTTCCATTCAATTAAATTGCATGCGACTTACACCGAGGTAGTAAAATTGCAAGGTGATTATTTTTGCGTCGTCTAAACACAGAGTTGCACGTCCTTGTACAATTGACTCAAGTATTATTCGTATTTGTGCAGTCAAATATTTCATAAAATTTTATTGAACGTCTTATTTTGTTCGGTCATGTTTGAATGATAGAAAATTTTTATGCCAGAATCGAATGCGATTTTATTGCACGTGCGATTTTATTGTACGTGCTGTTTACACCTATATTAATTTTGAACGGCAACCAACTTGCCCGTATCGTGCAACAATATTGTACCTACGTGTTGTTTAGACAGCAACAGTTTTTTTTTTTTTTATATAAAATAAATTATCTTTATTTCTCAGTACATGGTACATTAAGTTCTTAATATTAATAAATAGTCTCACATATACTACCGTTACCGGTGTAGAAATATTAAAATTAAAGTACATTTAACGGTCCTTCAATTATTTGTATGCAACAGGCAATAAACTTGCACCGTGTTAATGGACCTTTAAGTCATAAAACCTCCAACAGCACCTACTTTGTATCAACAACAATTATTGGTCGATTATGTTTAGCAATGATAATATAACCACACCCAAAAACGCCATCCCCAATAAACCCGGGACAGCCCCAACAAAATAAATCCAAAATTATAATTAATTTCTCAAACTTTATTGCTCACAGTAAGCCAGTAAGCCGAAAATATTGAAAAAAAGGAGAAGCGATCACCTTTTTACGACATCGTAAGCGGGACCATTATAGGGGTCACTTGATATGGGATTTCAATGTGAAACACGTCATTGCACGGATAATATTTTCGGCCGTAACACTAAAATAAAATGGTAGTAAAACTCTATGTACAAAATCATGACGTAGAATGTTGTAAAAGGGTAGCTATGCTATATAGTTACATTATGTTTAATAAAACTTTGGTCGGGAGTTAAAAGTTTTTGGTGGAGATATGAAACGTGTGAAGTGGCTGGTGACAAACGAATGTTCGCGTTTGTATGGAACGCGGAGTGTTGTGTGGAATTGCGTGGTCGCTGGTCGCATACCAACGTATTTCGTGCATGTTTGCGGGGCATATGTGGTGTTCGTGCTTTTGGGAATCACGGATGCATTTGATTTCGACCTCTTTATTGACAAGTAAAATAGAAAGAAAGATAAACTGATAAAACAAATCTGACTGTGACTGTTAAACTGTTTTTATTTGTTTTTGCTTTTTTTGTTTTTTTTTTTTGTTTTTGAAATCATGTCATACTCAGTAAGGTTCGCAATTTTCTCGGTATATATCATCCTTTAACTCTGAAAACTACGAAACTATCCCACTTGCACCTTCCACGTCAAAATTGCTTAAAGTTTTCGGCTAACCAAATTAAAGTTTCTGTATACAACATTCTAATATCACACACCACCCGGCAGTGACGAATAACTACAAATTTAAACTACAAGTAATACCAAGACGAAGTTTTGTCTAGGTGGGGAAGTTTGTACCACATACAAGTTATTACATAGTTGATAATAATTACAGATTTCAGCGCTCCTACAAAGTCGAAGAAAACGTAGTGAACTGGGTTGGTACCACTGATGTCATTATTTTGGTTTTATGCGTGTGAGTTAATGATGGATAGACGTGGGTGTAGGCAACTATTAGGGATTACTTGAGGGAACAGGCAGGAGTTCTATTTTCGAAATAAAACATTTTTCTGATAACAACTATATTCTTTCCAACCATTTATTTTACACTAGCTGCGCCTCACCGTTTCACCCGCGTAGGCCGGGATAAAAAGTAGCCTATGTGTTAATCCAAGGTATAAGCTAAATTCGCGTCCAAACCTGGTCCAGGACATGGTGCGGAGCGAGAGTGCATGGGAGGACGTCACCTCCTTTTGCGAAGCAGTAATGCTCGCGAAGGAGGAGGCGGAACGCGTGAGGGAGAGGCAACAGCCGCGCCCTCGCGCCCCTAGCCGCCGCAGGAGACGCCCTGGGCGGCGGGAATCTATCGCCGATTCCCGGCCACCGTAGGCGCGGGCTTGTGGACGACGAGTAATGGGCAGCTCGCCGTCCGGTAAGGACCAGGCCCGGGTCGACGGCGCGTTGTGTTCCACGCGCGCCTCAAAGAGATGTCAGCAGTGACGGGGTCCAATAAGGCCGATGCCGCCGGGGTCGCGGGTAATTCGAAAGAGATACCGTGGCCCTGGCACGGGCAATTGAAGGAACACGGGTGGGTTTTAGTCAGTAAAAGTCTGAAACGCCCTCCCGCACTGCCCAGAGCGGGAGAAGTCATTTGATGATTTCCCATTCACAAAAAAAAAAGGTATAAGCTACATTCCAAATTTCATCCAAATCGGTCCAGCTGTTTGAGCGTGAAAAAGTAACAAACATGCACACTCGCAAACTTTCGCCTTTATAATATTAGTGTGATTTGACAGAAGCACGCCTATGAAGTTCTTTATTTATTGACAGCAACCATAGAAGAAAAAATACAAATACTTAATGTTTTTTTTTTTAATTTTTTTTTCTGTTTTTCTTTAAACTTTTTTTTTTAATAAAATATCAATTTAACTTTAAAAACAATTTAATTTAATTTTAACGTTAAATCAATTAAAACTTCTTCATAAATAAAGTCGATTGTTATAAAAAATCCAATTGGAAACGCATTAGGGAATCACTAATTGATTAGTATCTACTCGAGATGTCAAAAGTAAAAAACAGTACAGCTATTTTCTTAATGTCCCTCGGCTTATTTGTCGTGCTGTGACTTTAGCAGCTTTCCTCCCATTTTTTAAATAAATTACATTAAGTTAAAAGAGTATTAACAACTCTACATACTTCCATGTCAATGGAGAGCGTCCGGTCTGCACCAAGTGCAAAGGGCAACTGATAGAAATCCGACGATTGACGAAACACGAAGTTTGACGAGGAAAAGGGACATTAAGAAAATAGTTGTACTTACTGTAAATGGTTGTTGGAATCCCAAAACTAAATGTTACTAAATAAGCCGACGTTCACACGGACGTAAAAATATCGCGGCGGGATTTTATCGCTCACTGGATTTTCAACTCTCGTTTTTGAGCCGAGCATTGAGAATCCAACCTAACAACAACATAGTGCATTCTAGCGCGTCGAAAAACCACACAGTTGGATTTTCAACTCTCGGCGCTAAGCAGAGCGTTGAAAATCCAGTGCACGAGACAAAATCGGCGCGATATTTTTACATCTGTGCGAACGTCGACTAATACGCACAACACTAGTGTGCGCTCTCGGTAGCCATCTTTATTTGAATGTCTCGTTCACTTTCTTCACGGGTCGCGAGTCGCGACAGGTCGACAAGGTACTCCTGCCTAATTGATTGATGGTGAATTGGTGATTGGAGAAGATATACCTCTTTATTTATAAGAACTGGCTCTATTCTTTACCACAAGCATATGCACGCTACACATCTTCACAATAGTTGGAAAGATCATAACTGCGAAAAACAATGGTATGACCGTATATTGCAGTGCATCGTCATCATTAGTGTATCAGAGAAGGTAATTGCTGTGAACATCTTTAAGTGTGTATACTCCTAAGTACTAGCCTAATAAGTATGTGTAATCCATTGTAATATTTTTGGTGAAATAAATGCATTATAAATATACAGGGTTACTGGTAACTCGACCACTTCCTTGCAGGACGTCATAGTAGGGATCAAATGCAACAAATTAAGCCACCAAATGTTCTACCGAAATTCAGTTTTTTTTTCGTAAATTTAATTTTTTCAGACAAAATTTACGAAAAATAAAATGTTTAATTAGTTATCTTTGCCAAATCTTAGGCATTTTTGAACTTTTAATTATTAGCGCAAAGGTCTGCTACTGCATCAGCTATATTACTAACTTAAATTCCAGAATAGTCGCGCCGTAAATAATTTTAAATTGGATCTTTCATATAAAAACCAAAAATCTAAGTAACTCAAAAAGTATTGAATTTCGGTAGAACATTTGGTGGCTTAATTTGTTGCATTTTAACCCTACAATGACATCCTGCAAGGAAGTGGTCGAGTTACCAGTAACCCTGTATATATATATGTCGTCACGAGCGGAAGTTTAGCGATAATAAGTCACTCAGTTGATTTCATAGTACTTGTCACATTACGCAGCTTAGCTCTGATTGGTTGTTGGTTTAGTACGTACGGTGAACGCCGTGTGGCGCCAGTATCGTTCGGTCGCCGCACGTGGACGGGGTCGTTGGGAGGTGTGCGAAGCATACGGGATAGAGAGCTCGAAGGGGGCGCACGCTACCATCGAACCTATCCAGTTCACAGTACCTATACCTAGTCATTACTTCAGTATACTCTTCAGTATAGTCATGCCACAGCATCACATTGATTTGCCTGAGTAACCCACGCAAAGAACCCTTACCATAGGGTCAGAGAAACGATCTACCTATCTCTGCGCCCACGTTCCCGCCGACATATACATATATATATATATATATATAAATAAAACGAGAAAATCTGACTGACTCATCAAAACCCAGCCCAAATCCTTGAACCTAGAAAGCTGAAATGTTCCCTGTATAATGTAGACAAGGAATAAGGAAGGATTTCCTTTAGTACATTCCCGTGAGTTATTTGCCGAAATCCACGCGAGCGAAGCCGCTTGCAAACGCTAGTCTTAAATAAAATGCCTAAAACCCAAAGGAATCCTTTAAAGGAAAAACCACCTCTTGATGCTGAAAGCATTATACTTAATAATTTTTAATTGAAACAATAATAATTTATTATTATGTTTTGTCACATCTCAACACTGATTCCTATTTTTTAAATATCAATCGCCTTCCTTTATTAAAATTATTGTACTCATAACAAGGAAAAGGCAAGCTGTAAAAATACCTAATGGAAACTCCAACATTTAAAAAAAATGGATGGGTAAAGAATCTCACGTAAATATAAAACCTTTTATATTTTTAGAATAGGTACCCAAAAAAGTAAGGGATTGAAAAATGTTTTTCCCTTCAAAATTTAACAAGCTGGTAGTTTTAAAAAAAGAAGGGAGTATCAAAACCGAACATCTAACAAAAAACCGTTAACGTAAAAGTGTGTGCCCCATAAAATACTGTTCGTCAAGTAGGGTTGTCACGAGCTTGATATAGAGAAATATTTTTCTAAATTTTACTTCCGAATCTTCTAAAAACATTTTAACAATTAACCTAGTTTATCCTTTTATGAACCTGTTCTTTTTTAGAGTCTATAATGTTCGATTCTGAATTCAGGAAAGAAACGATCAAATTAAAAAAAACAAGTCAATATCTAAAATTGTTGATAATTTCGTAAAAATAAAACAAAATTAGTAAGGAACAGATGATTTAAATCAGCATTGTCATTCAACGTGGGAACGCTGCCAGCCTTTTGGGCACTTTTTCCGTTGACAGCGATGAGGACAAATTAATTGATTCCCTATACCTAATTCCTTCCCCGTTTAAATAATATGTTTACATAATATTATTATTATGTTAAGACCAAATTATGTAAATATCTTGTTTGAAAATGAAATAGACAACAAAATGACTACCTCAGGCTTTTCATAGAACATGAATTCCCGGTATCACAAAACACAGCTAAAATCTGTAACTCCGACGTGGCAACCCTGTAAAGATCACACCCGCGAGCGATACGCAACGGCGCGTGACCTCGCATGAAACGAACGGATTTCAGACCGCCTGAAACGTTCCAATCCTAACGCAAACGTTTGCGCAAGTTTTGCACTCAAAAGAATATGCTATATTGGTGTTTGAGCGCGATATGGGCGTTTTTCCAATGTTTTGCCAGTGTTGATATCTTCAGGTTGTGTTATTGTTGTTTTGGGAAAGTTTTTATTGGTTTGCATGGATATTGAGAACCAATAACAACTGTACAATTTAACTGTAGGTATACCTAGTTAGTTCAAATTACAAAAAATCTGTAAAAAGTTTATAATATTTGGCAGTCATTAGATTGTCCGTATATTCAAATCACAACTGTCATTCTTTGACAGTTGTATGAAATTACTATAGAACGACAAATTGGTGAAGGGTGTATTTGCTTATCGAGTAATTTCCATGACTATAACTAATGTGAGCAATAACACGGATTAGTATAATATTCATTTAATATAAGCACATAATAATAAATGGCTAATGGGGCTCGTGGCTAATAAATAATAACAACCGCATGAGTCGATCGAAGATTACCTAAGCTACGCTTGCCGCGGTTGGTCCGTGGATGGGTGACCATCTTTACATACCGAGACTCCACTGTGCCTCGAAAAGCACGTTAAGCCGTTGGTCCCTGCTGTCATTCGTGGATCTTTGACAGTCGTTACGAGTCATCAGAAGCCCGAAAGTCTTACTACCAGTCTTACCAAGCGGTATCGTATTACCCAGTAACTGGATTGTGGACGTCAGATAGGCAGTCGCTCCATGTAAAATACTGGTATTCAGCTGCGTTCAGTTAGACTGGAAGCCGACCCCAACATAGTTGGTAAAGGCTATGATTATCAGTCATATTAAACTCTCCGAATATATACTTTTATTAGCCATTTTTATTACGAATATCAACATACAAAGTTTACATTTTTTGCCAAAAAGTATTAAATTAAAAACTATTTACAGATGGTTATGTATCCAGAATGGAGAATGTATCATTCAAATGCATGACAAAAGTAACCTTCACAATTTTAGTGCAAAATATCTCTAAACAAACACTTACAAGTTAGTTAGTTAGTTCGGTAACGTTACCTAACGTTACCGAAAACAAAACACAATAATTATCGGAAACAGCAGCCTAAACGGTACGGGAACGGAAATAGAATTTACTTTGATACATCAAAGCAGTATCACAACGTTGAATTACGTATCATATATGGAATTCGGAGTTTATTGTATATTTGTTATAGCTGTGTTTTGATTTGAAGTGGTTTTAAAGCTTTTGCTTTGAGGGCAATGTTGTACATTGAAATAATTTGGTAAACAATACCTATAATATTGTAAACGTATACAGTCTATTCTAAAAGTATCTGATGAGAAACAAAACAAACCCTCATCATCTGCCTAGACTTTTCCCAACTATGTTGGGTTCAGCTTCCAGTCTAACCAGATGCAGCTAAATACCAGTATTTTGCAAGGAGCGACTGCCTATCTGACAACCCAGTTCCTGGGTAGTACGATACCCCTTGGTAAGACTTTCGAGCTTCTGATGACCCGTAACGACTGTCAAAGATCCATGAATGACAGCCGGGACCGACGGCTTTACGGGCTAAAAAAATCCAAAAAAACATTTTCTTAAAAATCATGGACGATCATTAGTACTTATTGAAGTTACAAAATTAACCTCAATTGTCAAATGAAAAACATCGTTAAGGTGATTTAAAATTAGAATTCTGAGTTTCTGTATTCAAATAGACCAATCAAAGCACTCAATTTGTAACTCTCAGTACATTGGCATTACAGGTTAATTTTTAATACATTTGTTTTCATTTTTATCCGATACTTTCGGAATAGACCATACTACTCCTGAAAAGAGTCTTACTGCCAGCCCATATTCAGGTTCACGAAGTTTTTGTCTTTTCTCTGGATTTTCAACTCTTTGCATCAAACCGAGTGTTGAGAATCCAACAGAGTGCCTCCCTAGCGCGTCTAAAATTAACGTCGCGTTAAAAAAAGCACCTGTGCGAACAAAGACTTACAGCTATTACTAATTGTCACCTCGCCTAAGTTCGGTCAGCAACAGAAGTCGGTTAACACTGCTACTTTTTGTCATCATCTAAATTATCACAAAATGATTCGATAAATTGCTTTTTTTTCGTTTAACTGTTAAGAGTTAGTGTTCTTAAAATGCTATGTACTTCTGTTCCGATTTGAATTAAATATTTCGCTTAATAATTAAGACAAAAAAAAAACTGCAAGTGTTAATCGACCTGACTGTACCTAGATGTGTTGGTTAACGCAGTTTATGTTGCCAAGGCTCTATATCCTTTAGGCGTAATGCAAACAGAAGCGATGGGACACGGATACGAATTTTGATGAGGCACGGACGTTTGTCGTTTTTTCGACCATTGCATGTTAATAAAATGGCGCAACGCACACATTGCGCACAGAGGTGACAGGGCCAGCAACTACGCCCCATTCGAAGCGTAGTTTTTGCAGAGAGCTAACGAAATTGGTTTTTATTCCGAATATATTCAGTTACCTATGCCACGGTTTCCTAGAAGAGCGTTGGCCGACATATAACGGCTGCAGTGACGGCCGTCATAAAAATGATGGCACCGGGGTTTGGGTTTCCGGTATCAAGAAACGCTCTTAAGGAAAACATACCGACTTACTTTCATAAATTACGTTTGAGTGACGTCATTCGACGGTAATTTACGGACGCTATGTGGCGGCCACCGCAGTCTTAAGAAACCCTAGCTTTAGAATCGAATAAGGTAACGTTACGTTTGTTTTGACTTGCATTATTAGTTAGTTTATAAGCATAATCAGCCTATGGTGTTCCCACTACTGGGACACAGGCCTCCTCTCGGTGAGGAGAAGTGGGCTGTGATCCACCACGCGGGCCCAGTGCGGGCTGGTAGATGTCTCGTGTCTTCGAATTTTTGGTTCCTTACGATATTTTTCTTAACCGTTTTGATGAAATTATTTACACTAAGTAAAGCGCCTGCCTGGGTTCGAACCCACGACCTACAATTCGTAAGTCGGGGTTATCACCACTGGGGCATCACTGCTCTCTCTCGTACTCGTTCTATAGCAACTTCATACAACTCTCAAAGAATGTAGTCAATTTTCTTAACAATTAAGTTTCCTGACATATACCTCTTTAGAACACTATCTAAAACTATTAGCGACTATAAAATATAAAAGGTTCGTTGGAAGTTAAAGGGCGTCCCCGTCAGCGACGTCATTAATCATAAGGACTATGAATTCGGCGCACGTCTCTGTAACAACCGCTCCGTCCAGGTGAGTGTTTTAACTTTGTAGTTGTCTGTTCGGCTATATTATTTTATGATTTATTTAAGCCCTTATTTAGTCTGAGAATAATTTGTAAAAACATATAGAGTTGCTTTTAGGCCTACGAATGTATTAAAAAAAATAATTGGGATTAACTACGAGGACAACAGCTTAAAAATCAAAGCTTTCACAGAGCTAACCGCTAGGTTTTTACGAAGTTAATGTAGCAATATAACAACATCTACTGAATATTTTGCCCTCCAAAGGTTAGCTGAAATTTTTCCATTTCAGTTGTGATGCCACAGTAAGATTTAAAATAAAAAAAAAAAACAAATAATCCTAATTAATAATTAATTAAGGGTTTTAATGATAAGTCATAGGTACAGTCCGCGAGGCCTAAGCTGAGCTTTGCATTTGTGTGAGTGACCACCAAAGAAGCAGAGTTGCGTCGCGCGAGGGACGCACCGCGCCTCAGGCCGATTGCCAAAAAGCAGTATAAAACAAAGGACGCGTCGCGCTCACGTCACACCTACACTGTCTAAGTGCACTCACACAAATGCAAAGCTCAGCTTAGGCCTCGCGGACTGTAGTTGAATTAGGGCCTGTTTCACCACCTACGATCAAGTTCCTATTAACTTACTTGGCAGATAATTTCATACAAATTTTGTTCCATTTTTTAATTTATTCGGTAAGTAGTGACTATTCGGACATCGTGAAGTAGGCCCTAAGTCAATAAAAACGTTAGTGTACAGTTCAAACATTTGAAACTAGAATTTTAAATCATTATGCGCAATGGCAGCACAGCTGAATGGGGAAAATAAAAACTAACTTTTGGAGGGCACTGTATAAGCAAATATTTTATATTATCATCTGGAACCAAGACTACATTATTTTAAAAATAAACTATACTCCATTTACAATAAAATTAGACATTTAAACAAACCTTTTTTACAGTCTGTTCAACCGATTTTGACTTCTATTGCGTTGGTGGCATGACAAATGGCAGCTGCAGTAAACAGTTGGTATTATAACAACTTTTTTGCCTTTAATGCCATCCTTAAGCTTACGAAATAGAAGTCAAAATCGGTTGAACGGACTGCAAAAAAAGGTTTGTTTAAATATCTAATTTTGTTGTAGATGGAGTATAGATTTTTTAGAACCTATACGATTTACAATTAATACTCTATCCAAAATAAAGCCAATCACCATCCACAATGCAACTCCCACGGGCCAGTTAATTATATACCCACCTACCTATGTACAATTGTACATAGCTATAAATAAATTGATCTCTATGTTAAAAGCGACACGCAACATCGGAGTGTTGACATAGGGCCTATTGCGCAGATAGGTCGACCGTCCGCCTGCAACCAATATTAAATGTGTACATTTGAGCGTGCCCTAGGTAAACGTAAACAGTATCCATACGCGGGTTCCGGCCCAATATCTCCAATATATCCTAATCCGTAGGTATTTTCATGTTGGATATTCATGCGTCGGTGACATCAAAGGTTTAATTTGAATGAGTTTTACGTTTCAATGTGTTTGATTGGAATGAATTTTCATTGGGTCGTCGAACGATTAGTGTTTTTTTTTCTAGTTTTTGTCTCTGTTGTGTGTTTAGAGGATTGGTAAAAGTATTTATTGTGATCTCTTAATCGTCAGCATCAAAAGTTACTGGTCATTGCTGTACCTTGCTTTTTTTTCATAAAAAAATACTCTTAGGTGATTTTATTGTGATGTACTATCGTATGTGGTTGACTTTATTCTTTAATAAGTTGTTGCATGAAGGAGGGATCCTACAAGAATGGTGCAATAGTTCGCTAGTGCCCATCTTCAAGAATAAAGGTGATGTACAGGACTGCAACAACTATCGAGGAATAAAGCTCATGTCACATAGTATGAAGGTATGGGGGAAAGTAATAGAGAAAAGACTGCGAGAGGAGAGTGAAATTACCCCGAACCAGTTTGGGTTTATGCCAGGTCGAGGAACAATGGACACCACTTTTGCACTCCGCCAATTGTGCGAGAAGTACAGACGTGCACACAAGAACTTGCAGATGGTGTTCATTGATCTGGAGAAAGCGTATGATAGGGTACCTCGGGATGTGTTGTGGTGGGCCTTGAAAGAGAAAGGTTTGCCCGGGAAGTATGTAGAGTTAATTCGTGCTATGTACAGTCAATCTCGTACCTACGTCCGGTCGGCTGCTTGGAATACCGATAATAATAAATAATAAAAATCTTTATTTATCCAAAAACATACAGAGTTCGACGTACTGGTTGACATTTGGTTTTTAAAATATATTTAACGTTTCTGTTACAAATCTGTACAAAAAAAAACTAATACTCTACCTCTTAAGCTAGGTTATACCTGTATTTTAAGAGGTAGTTTGTGGTCTAGGTTACAGTGTTTAACAAAAACTTATCTTAAGTGAACTGTGTCATTCTACTGTATGGTATAAAAATTAGAAAGAATAAAATAAAATTGTATGTAGGAGTGTGTTTGCGTGTGTGAGTGGTGTGTGTGTAGGGGTGTGTGGGTGGGTGTATTACACAAGATAGGAAAGTAAAGCCTCCGTGTAAGAGTAGTCCTTCAGGAGCAGCCACTCTGTTAATTTAGATTTAAGTGCATGTGAGTTTAAATTTATAATGTTGAGGTGTTTGTTAATGTTTTTATAAATATGAGTACTTAGAATATAAAATTGATGTTTAGCGAAGGAAGTCTTGTGTTGGATACTTGGTGGAAGGTACGTGCGTTTATTTGTAATAGGAGGTGGAAAGCCTACGTGCTTTCTAAGGGTGGATTGAAGTACATAAAGCTGACGAACCGTAAGTACTTTACAGTCAGAGAACAGTTTAGTTGTTGGATACCTATAGGGCTTTTTCATCATGACTTTAAGTATAGCTCTCTGTGCTCTCTCCACCCTCAGAAAGCTAGTTTTTATGGCACCGCCCCACGCAACTATGCAATAACCAATCACTGATTGGCATAGTGCGTGGTACACCATCTTAAGAATTTTTAGTTTGGCGGATACTCTGAGAGACTTAAATATATGAATGAGACGCAAAGTTCTGGTGGTGACGGTGTCAATTTGTTGGTCCCATCTCAGTCCGTCGTCTATCTGTACTCCGAGGTATTTAACACACTCGGATCTTGCAAGCGGAAGACAAGTGCAGTGCATGGGCAGGTTTGTGCAGGAATGAGCAGTTATACTAAAGGAAGGTGGTGGCTTTGTGTTACGTCGTATAGCAAAAGGAATATAAGTCGTTTTTTGTAGGTTTAATGTAAGAAGGTTTGAGTTTAACCACATCATAACCTTAGCCATGGCCGTCTCCGCGTTTGTTTTTACAATGTCCCAAGTGATTCCATCTACAAGAATTGCGGTGTCGTCAGCGTAAGCATAAATCCTACCATTTGGGAGATTCAGTCTGCAGAGGTCATTAACGTAGATCTGAAATAGTGTCGGGGAAAGGATTCCTCCCTGCGGAACACCATAGGACACGAGAAACTCATCACTTAAGTGACTATCAATTTTAATACATTGCCTACGATTTTTTAGGTAATCCTTAAAAATTTCTAGAGGCATTCCACGCACACCAATATTCTCCAGCTTCTTGATGAGTTTAGGAACAGAGACCGTGTCAAAAGCCTTCGAAAGGTCCAGAAATATACCAAGGCATTTCGATTTATTATCTAGGATTGAGGCAACTTGTTGCGTGAAATCCAGAACTGCATCTTCTGTAGACAGACTTGTCCGAAATCCGTATTGGTTATTAGCAATGAGTTGGTGTTTGTCAAGAAATTTTCGTAGAGAGTTATTGAGAATTTTTTCAAGAATTTTAGAGAGCGCAGGTAGGACTGATATCGGTCTGTAGTTATTGACACAGTCTCTGCTCCCTCCCTTGTATATTGGATGGACCACAGCCCTTTTAAAAGCCTCCGGAAAGACACCCTCCTGTAGGCAACGATTAAAAAGGTAAGTAATTGGTGGAACCAGTACACGTCGACAGTTTTTTAGTATTAACGATGATATGCCGTCCCAGCCGACTGCACAGTCAGAACGTAGTTGTAGGATTAGGGATTGGACTTCCGCTTCGTCTATTTCCAGGATGGTAAGAGAGTTTACAGGTGAATTTCGGGTGTCCGCAGGTAAAGGTGATGGACGGCCACCGGCCGGTGACGATGCAGTGTCCTCCTTTATTTTCGTAGCCAAGTTTTTACCAATGTTTGCAAAAAATTCGCCTACCTCATTAATTGCTGATTTTGGGCTGTCTCGCATTGTGAGTAGCTCCACTGGGCTGATTTTTGTTTTATGGGTATTAGTTATTTGTTTAATAGTTTTCCATAAGGCTTTAGGATTATTTTTGGCTTTCTCAAGTTGACCGTTTTCATACGACGTTTTTAGTTTTCTTAGTAAGTTATTGAAGAAATTACGATAACGTAAATAAGTAGTTTTTAGAATAATATTATCTGGTGATTTTTTAGATTTTATGTGCATTTTATCTCTATTTTTAATACATTTTAAAAGACCAGGGGTTATCCAGGGTTTAATGATTTTCTTTTTCCTAGGGATTTTAACTTGTTTTGAATGATTTGAAATTACTGATTTTATTATACTTATGAATTTATTTACTGCCCCATTTATGTTTCCGACCTCATATATCACTGTGAAATCCACCTTTTCTAACTCCTCCACAATATCTTTGTGGTTTAGGGTGGTTGTTTCATGTAATTTATGTGAAGGATTTGCATTTTCCAAACTTAACAGTAGTGGTTTGTGGTCCGTTACGTGAGCCTCTAAAACTAGTGTAGTAGAACTTAGATTAGATTTTAAAAATATATGATCCAAACAGTTCTCATCACGAGTGGGGAATAAGTGTGTTGGCATAAGACCATGAGATGCATTTAGCGTGAGATAGTCCAGGGTTCTTTCATTCATATTATTTTGTTTTATGTCAATGTTTAGGTCGCCTACAAGAGCTATATTAGGGCATTTAGATTTAATATTGTCGTAAACATTTATCAGACTTGTTGAGAAATTGTCAAAATTCTCCCTCGAATTAAATGACGGAGAGCGATAGATCGCTACGACAGATAGTCTTTTGTCTAAGTGACACACTAGACAATTTCCATTCGTAAAGTCTGGCTCCCATACTGTAGTTTGCAAGCTTGATTTCGAGTAAATAATTATTCCGTCATTTTGGTTACAGTTTGTATTCGTGTAGTGTGACTCAAAACCGTCTAAAAACGGTATATTTTTGGTTTTACTGAGCCAACATTCGGTTAAGACAATAATATCAATATCCACCTTTAACAAATTCAAGAGTACTTGTAGGTGTGGAAAATTTTTGTTAACACTACGGATGTTTATATGCAATAGATTTATATTATTCCCAGATAAATCAACATAATTTAAACATTCTTCTGGATTACAAACAAAGGATTTTCCCTGGCTTATTTGGTCAAGATCATTATTTATGTTAATTAAGTTAGCCATTAAGAAAATAAAAAATAAGAACAATTAAAATAATTACACAAACCGACAAGAGTACATGAGTCACATTGGGTTTAAACAATTTTTCCTTTTCTTCCTTTAATAATGGGGTTAGAGCCTTTAAGTGGTTGCACGTGTATGTGTGAGTAATTATGGGAGTGTACAAAATGTTATAGCAGACAGTGTTTTGGTGAGTGTTGTTTTTTTGTAAAAGGTAGACATAAGAGTATGTAATTAGAGAGAGTATGTATGTAATGACGATAACTAATTGCAAATTTAAAGAACATATTAGTTTAAGTGACTTAGACATCATGCATCGTAGTCAGATATTCAGTTCAGAAATATTGGTATTGAGGTCTTGGAGAGTTTTTTCTGAGTGGATCAGAATTTGCTTGTCACCTACTTGCTTGCGGAGGAAAATATTTCCGTTTCTGATCCAGCAGAAGGTATATTGATTATTATTTGCAAATTGTCTCGCCGAGTAGAACAGCTTCTTCGCACTGGCGGACAGTCGCTCTTCGACATATACGGCCTGGCGTTTGCCCGGGACACCAATCAAATCCGTGTTGAGCTTGTCTTCCTTTGAAGTTTTAGTTTTATTGTATGTTCGGATAGCCATCAGTAGAGTTTGTTTGGTATGTACCGATGTGAACTCTGCCACGACAGGACGTGATGTTTGATTGGGTTTCCCGGGCTGACGATACACATCACGGATTTCGGCTTGAGATATTGGTGTTCCAACAAGCTGGCTGATATTGCGGATGGTATTGTATAATGTGACGGTAGTTTCATTTTCTAATTGAGGAATATTCTTTACTTCGACACATGATGATCGTGTCACATACTGCAGATCTCTTATTTTATTTTCAAGTGTTTCTATGTAGGTTCTCTGTTCTTTCCTCTCTTTCTTTAAATCTTCTACTTCTTTTTTAATTTCTTCAAATTTTTCGTTGAAATGTTGCATCGATCTTTCAATTTCGGCATTTGTCTTCCGAATCTCGGTGTTCGATTTTTGGATATCGGAATTTTGCGCCTTTATCACATTTACATCCTCCAGTAATTTTTGTATTAGAGTTGTTTGAGACGCCAGCATGTCAGTCACATGAGAGTCCTGATCAATTCTCCACAAACTGAGCAGCTCAGTTAGTTCCTGTTTATTTAAAGGAGGCTCAATTTCTTGAGGATTTTTTCCCTTTTTTGCTGGTTTGCCTCGAATTGTTACATGTTTACTCATGCCGATTGCCGGACTTACGTCCGGTTCAGATGGGGTCTGACCTTGACTTGACAATTTTGATTTTGATGTTGATGGTGGATTGCGCTGAACACCCGCCATATCGCACCAAGTACTTACTGTAGATGTATTTTGAAGTGACTTACAGAGTCTGTTAAGCAAAACTAGAACTTAAATTATGTGTATAACAGATAAAACTTGCCGTAAAAACTCCTCTCTCCCAGGTGTAATAAATACTTCGGTGTCGTAGCCGATACAAAACCGTAGCGATATTCGTAGCACTCTCGTAGCCACCGCCGTAGCAGGCCCCGATGACGTCAGCCTCACGTAGCACTCTGGTAATTTGACGCTCGCTGCTACTTGCTCGATGACGCGGTGGTCAGGCGCACGGCTCGGACTGCCCCACCACGAGAAGTCGCGGGTTCAAACCTCACCAATCAATGTCACTTTTTCAAACGATGCTTGAGACGGCAACGTCAAAAAACCCTTTATCTCTCTCAGGGACCACCCAGTGGGCGTGAAATCTTGGTTAAAACCGTTTAGGAGCGACAAGGAATTGCAAAAAGCTTAGCGCGGCCAATCACAGATTTTAGAGACACAATTTCCAACTAATAAATGACACACGTCCACTCGTCACAACGTTCGTCGGCCGACCCCCTGATGAGTTCAATGTGGCTGTTGGGTTGCACCAAGGGTCGGCTTTAAGTCCTTACCTCTTCCTGTTGATTATGGATGCTCTGACGTCGAATCTACAGGAGGAGGCACCCTGGTACATGCTGTTTGCCGATGACATTGTTCTTGTCGGTGAAGATGTACCTGAGATTCGGAGCAGATTGGAGAAATGGCAAAAGAAACTGGAGAATGTTGACTTGAAAATCAGCAGAACCAAAACTGAATACATTTTCTGCGATTTCGGCGGTATCTCCAGTTCTGGAGCCATAGCGCTTGATGGCGCGCTTCTCCCAGACTGCTCCGACATTCGGTATCTCGGTTCACTCGTGCAAAGCGATGGCGAAGTAGATCGGACGGTTAAGCATAGGACTAACACTGGATGGATGAAATGGCGGCAGGTCACGGGAACAATCTGCGACTCTCGCATTCCCCTTAAACTTAAGGGGAAGATATATAAAACAATGGTTAGACCTGCTGTTTTGTATGGATCAGAATGTTGGGCCACAAAAGGGATGAATGAAAAGCAGTTGCATGCAGCTGAGATGAGAATGCTAAGAGGGATGTGTGGTGTTACACGAATGGATAGAATAAGAAATGAGTACATAAGAGGAAGTCTGAAAGTGGCACCGGTGACTGAAAAGTTATGCGGAAATCGGCTGTCATGGCATACCATGACAGCCGATTTCCGCACAACTTTTCAGGCATGTGATGCGGAGGAGTGAGCAAAATGTCGTGAGGAAAGTTTTGAGTATGAATGTCGATGGCTATAAGAATAGGGGAAGACCAAAGAAACGATGGATGGATTGTGTGAAAGATGACATGGCTAGAAAGGGGGTGACTACCGAGATGACGAATAATAGAGAAGTATGGAAAAAAGGACATGTTGCGCCGACCCCAAATAGATTGGGATACGGGCAGGAGAATGATGATGTACTATCGGCAAACCGCGTTTAGAAAATATTTCTGCGGAAGCGAGATAGTGACAGACCACACCTCTTCCTGGTTCCGCTCGAAGTCATAGTCAAATCGTTTATTTCAAATAGGCACATAAAAGGCACTTTGTGTCACACTTCTATACTGAATCATTTTTAACACTAACACAACTAAAATACGCTTCGTGTATCCTATTAGTCAAAACGCATGCATCGGGCGATCGAGTCGTGACTTGTGAGCCATGCTATGAGATTATCATCTTGAAGGTGAGCATGAGGAAGTATGGCCGATAGTACCTATGATCATGTTTCCTTAAGAGTACTCGTATGTAGACACTTCCTGGCTCTTAAAGATATGGCCTAGAAAATAATATAATATCAACAATTGAATTTTCTTTTCTTTTCTTCACATTATTTTTTTCCAGTAAAATCTTAGGAAACATTAAGAAGGTCTCAGTCCCCAATCCCTTTTATCATTATTACAAAATTACCTTCAAGCCCCAAAATCAAAATAACATGTCTCATACATAACGTTATTTTAACTAATATGATTTCGGATAAACCTCTTTACCGTATTACGAGTCCTCTACAAACAATCTAATGGGTTTTACGTCAGCTATCATCTCAAAGTGAACTGTGCCTTTAATTGGGCTCGAGACCTCGGCTTATTACGTGTGAATAGGTACCAGGAGGTCCAGTGGTAACGGCGGCCCCGACTTACAAGTGGTGGCAGGTGCTTCACTTTGTGTAATTATTTTCATCACCACTGCTCTCAAGACGGTGAAGGAAAAACATCGCGAGGAAACCGGCATGTCCTAGAAACAAAAAAAAACCGGCCAAGTGCGTGTCGGACCACGCACAATGAAGGGTTCCGTAGTTGGGATGAATTTATCTTAAGAACAAACTTAACATTGTAGTTGAAAAACATGTTCTCACATACATTCCAACTGTTAATGCAAGTTTGTACTCACAATATTGATAGATTTACCATGTTATTTTAAGACCACAGACTTCTTATAGGTTTTCCTGACAGGTAAAGATCTATTTTCTGTAATTTTTTCAAAATTTTAGGCTCAGTAGTTTCGGAGATAAGGGGGGAATTTGTACACTTGTACCATTATGTATTCTGTGGCTGGGCGTTGATGATTCAGTCAATCAGTCAGGTCTTCTCTTTTTATTTATATAGACAATACTTAGCCGTTGCCCGCGGCTTCGCCCGCGTGGATGCCGGAAATTATCCCACGGGAACCTACTATCGAGATAAAAAGTATCCTATGTGTTAATTTAGGTTATAAACTATATGTGTGCCAAATTTCATCCAAATCTGTTCAGCCGTTTTTGCTTGATTGTGTAACAAACATCCAAACATCTTCACTAACTTTCACATTTATAATATTAGTAGGATATATGTATTTCACATTTATAAAAGGTGACGTTATCCACTAACCTCTGACGTGACGACTGCACCCCATATGTGCATAATGAAAATCCTTTATATAATAGGTATACAAGCTTATATAATGAATATATATACGTACAAAAAATCACCAGTAGTTGTGAACCTATGGGGCTCGCAACTACCCCCCCCCCCCCCCTGGGGTTTTGGGTTTATAAATTAGTATAATAAAATTATGATATCGGTTAAAGGGCTAATAACGTTCTGTTGTAGACAACATTAAGATGCACAAGAAGCTAAAATATTACGTAGTTGTTGATGATTACTAAATAATTAGACAACATAGGTATCTATTTGATAAAACCCAATTTAACCAATAAACATACATAGCTGCACATCACAGTTTAGTGCTGAAGCTTCAATAAGGTGTACGAGCTTTAATAATGCGCTGCGAGGAGCGTATTATTCGTGTCTGAGAAGCAGGCGAACAACCCCATCATGTGTGCAATATTACGCCCTTAGAGCCAAACATACTCGTAATAAGGCAATATTTACTCATATTAAGGTACAAACAAAAAACGATCGTCCCACCGAAAAGCTACCTGCCTTTGTCTAGACGTTCAAAACAACTGACGACTAGCAGCTCCGCAAATAATGATCTTAATCTGTTGTAAAACATTCCTTATCGATACAGACCGCGATTTTAAGCATCAATAAACATTGATAATTGACGGATCCTCTATTAATATTGACTAACCACGAGTACGGGACGCCTCGTCTTACAAAACGTCGGTTGGCATTAATGTTAGCGTGGAACTTTGTATAATTTTCCACCCTGTTCAATTAACCCCGGGCTTAGTGATATAACGCAAGCGAATGTTAACAGTAAAGTTACTTTTGCAATGTTAAATTGTGTGTGATTTAGACCGGTCACACACTACGCCCGTTTCGTGGCCAACAATAAATTCTCTGTAGATTTTCAGTGGGCGAAGCTGTGAGGTATAATGTTTTTTTTTTGTTTACACCTCCAATACAGTTTGGTTGTGTGAATTGGTTTCGTGATAAATCTGTTAACAGGCGCGGGATATATTATCTATTTATCTTGGAAGACATACGGGCATTGGCTAGTTTCGGTCGGTAACTATAATCTTTTTATTTCAGAAACTTGAGATAGTACAAAAAAATTAAGGGCTCAAAGCGAAGCTCCCTTTGAACCTTTAATTATTTTTTTCACCTGTACCCCAAGAAGCAAAAACGGAATACTTAGACTTTATAGGATCACTTCGTTGTCTGTCAGTTTGCCAAGACTATTTTTCTCAGGAACGCGTGAAGGTATCAAGTTGAAATGAATATCAAATACGTAAGTCTACCGACGGTCCCTTGGAGCTCTAACAAAATCAAGCTTTTAAGTCAACGCAATAAAATAATACGGCCATTAATGCGTCATATTTTGATACTCGCAAATAAATCAAAACCTACTATTTGTTGTACTTCCCGTTGACCTAAAATCATGAAATTTGGCAAAAAGCAAGGTCTCACAACACAAGTAAAGGAAAAAGTCCGAAAATCGTTAATTTATAGTATTTTTTTTTTGCGATTACAAACTTACATCTGCAGTTGGAGCATTGACGTTGACGTATATCTAAGACCATTTCAGACACCAATCTACATGGTCTTCTCATGATCTGACCAATATTATGTCTGGACTAAAGTGACTGTGAACTCGGAGTTTATTTTTGCCTTTTTCTCAGAGTAGTCAGGTAGGAAACGCCAAACTCATCTAGTTTTTATTAAAAATATGATTGACGTGTAAAAGTATTTGTACGAACCTACATAGAGAATTAAAATCATTAATCATTTATCAATGTATAGGAGAACATGCTTTTCAACTGCAATGTTAAGTAGGTTTTTGGGATAAATTCATCCCAACTACGGAACCATTTACTGTGTGTGGTCCGACCTAGTCCAATAATTCAAACTTTCTAAAAGAATTAATGAATATGAAAGCACACCAAAACACCTTTGAAATTCATTAATTCTTTACTGGTAAATTTTCCTCTATCACCCAATAATCAGCAAGTTTCGAAATTAAAATCGTACTTTAGAAGTAACAAAAAATAATTCTTTTAAGGGATAAACTAAAAATAACACTCCTAGATTATCTATCGATGAAGAGATTGTCCTTTTTAGGGTTCCGTACCTCAAAAAAAAACGGAACCCTTATAGGATCACTCGTGTGTCTGTCTATCCGCATGTCATAGCCAACTTGCCACGAATCTAATGGACCGATTAGGTTGAAATTTGGTACACATATGAATTTCTGTGACCCAAACACGGACGGGTAAATGATTTTTGAATATGGGGGTCACTTTTGGGAGGCAAATAAGAAATAAAAAAAAAAAAAGTTTTGCAAACT
Organism: Cosmia pyralina; assembly: GCA_946251885.1. Lineage (NCBI taxonomy): Eukaryota > Metazoa > Arthropoda > Insecta > Lepidoptera > Noctuidae > Cosmia > Cosmia pyralina. The sequence goes on from OX276346.1 coordinate 26,156,135, forward strand.
GTACCGTGTGATATATGAAAGGGCGGTTTCAAATATATATTTTTTATAATTTTAAAATCAATTGTTTTAAAATTATTTAAGAAAATAGAACAAAAATTGCCATTCCCCCCTTCTTATCTCCGAAACTACTGAGCCTAAAATTTTGAAAAAAAAATACTGATAAAAGTTCTTTACCTGTAGATTTCAGGAAAACCTATATGTGGTCTTAAAATGACATGGTAAATCTCTCAATATTGTGAGTACAAACTTAATTTACAGTTGGAATGTGTGGGAGCTACAATATTAAGTTTGTTCTTGGAATTTATTCATCCCAACTATGGAACCCTTCATTGTGCGTGGTCCGACACGCACTTGGCTGGTTTTTTCCCCAAACTTAAGACAGATGATGTTGGCTCGATCGTTTATTTTACAAACAACTTAATCGCGACCTCCGCAATTGAGATTAATGTTTATCGATTGAGATTCTCACTAATAAAGACAAAAAAATATTTGTTTTAAGAACAGTTTTAACAAAATAGGCTTCTCCAAGATTTGATTGTGTTTTAAAATAACATTTTTAATGAGTTTATGAATATCAGTTAACCTATGGTTCAGAATATTTTATCGCTTATAAGATTTAAAAAAAATAATTTTCATATAATCCTTTTATTGAATTTGCATTCTAGAAGTTTTTAATTTCTTTGCCAATTTCTAATTTGAATGATGTTTTTCGTATTTTAGTTTAGTTAACCTTTACTTTCTATAATATTTTCAGGAACGATTTCGAAAGGTTTCAGTTCTGTTGCTAGGCTTTTGGGATAAGTATTTATTTAATATACTATCTGACCCACCAGCCGTTGTCCAGTAATAATTTCAATTTCTTTTTTTGTCTTATTTTTTCTTTCTTGTAAACCATATAGAAAATAAAATTTAAAAAAAATATTGAAATCGGTTTAGCCATTTTCGAGTTTTAGCTGTCGAAGTATTTTATAATCTGTGACAATAGATACTTCTAATGTCAAACACGTTCTGCACTTCCTGTTCCGTCCTGACAAGATGTCTGTTGTGTCGAGGTTAGCTAGGATTAAGCTGTATATAATAAACTGATAGTTATTAAACGAATCCTTTATTTATCCATCACAAGTTCTCACATTAGCGAGACTAATGAACAGCAATTTATTGATTTTTATAATATTTATACATAACATATCATCACGTCTATATTCCTCGAAGGGTTAATAGGCAGGGCTCACGGGTGCACCTATATATAGTTCACCCACATTTCGCCCGTTATGTTTTGTTAACGAACGGCAATTTCACCTTTAAGCGAATTACCAATAACCATTACCATTATTATTATTTACTAGCGTTTGCCCGCGGCTTCGCTCGCGTTAATTTAGAGTTTGACAATCAATTTGGGTTGTACTCTGTCAATCATGATTCGAAAGACATGTGGCGCTATCTATTACTATCATAAGAACCTTATTGTGGTTTTTCTCGGGAACAGTACTTTTTTCGGGATGAAAGGTACCCTATGTCCGTTTCTGTACACCTGACCACGGATATGCAAAATTTCAGGATGATCGGTTCAGTGGTTTAGGCGTGAAAAGGTAACAAACAAACACACTAGTACTTTCACATTTATAATATTAGTTACTAGCTTTTGCCAGCGGCTTCGCCCGCATTTATGTCGGAAATTATCCCACGGGAACCTTCTACCGGGATGAAAAGTATCCTATATCTTAATCCAGGTTATAAACTATCTGTATACCAAATTTCATCCAAATCCGTTCAGCCGTTTTTGGTGATTGAGTAACAAACATCCAAACATACAAACTTTCACATTTAAAATATTAGTTGGATTATGCCATCATAAACATTTCCCCCCAAAAAACAGTGATTCCCACCCCCACCACTAAGAACTCAATAACGAACACCAAACCAGCCAGTTCGTCTAATAAAGTAGTACTACTACGGTTTCCTTTTTCAAATGTCTCTCTAATCCTGGTTGCAGTCGTTAATCGTTAGTGTTATGGCCGAAAACAAAGGAGTGTTGGTCCAAGGAGGATGGAGGATGGAGGATGGAGGGTGGGTAGAAGAGTCGTTGTACCCATTGACCTCAAGATACTCTGCAGTTGCACAATCGTCGTAGAATTGTAAGGTGGAAGTGAGGGCAGGGAGCGAGATTTGGAGTCCTCTTCCTCCCTTCATTTTAGAAGCTGACCTGTATTTGACTAAATTCATGTAGTGCTAAACGAATTTAAAATATCGTTCTATTTGTCAATCGTTTGAAGATGATGATGTTTTAAATCTGTTAAATACATTTATGCCCGGTTTCTGACGTTTCTAAACGGAGTTTATCCATTCGATAGTGATTATTGGTACAATATCGTATTACTGAATACTTCGTTAGGGAAGATTACTATCGAGGATTCATCTGAGGACCTCAAAAACCGAGCATAAAGAAGGAATTCGCTTATATAGATAATTTTGTTGAATAAATAGCTATTGAGAGATTAAACTCCGTTTAAGAATTCTCCAGAAATCGGGCATTAGTAATTTGTAGTGCAAGTGGGCCTATGTTGTTTTGTGTTTGATAAATGACAGAGTGAACACTCTGTCATTTATCGCGTCAGTATCGTGCCAGTTCTGACAGAAAGGCGTTATCAGGTTTTTCATTTTCTTTCAATTTATCCTGAATAGCTTTTAAATGTAGATATCGCTTGTGGCGCCACCCCGACCAAAACCTTGCGATAGTGATTGAGAGGCTATTAACTCATTAATTAAAAGTAATTAATAAAGCACTCTAAAAGCACATTACTAAAGTTCGATATCTTATCATCACATTGCACGTTCTTACTGGTTTTTTAAGTGTTGTTTTTTCATTTTTCATTTAAAATCTCCTTGTAAAAAAGTGACTAAAATTGATTGCATGCATCTTTTACTAAAAGGTGACGTTCTTATTGTTTGAGGATTACACTAATGGACAGATAGTTAAAAAACTAAATAATTCACGTTTCATTTCATTTTAAAAGGTCGCTATTCTTTTTTTAACCGATGAAAAAAAAGGAGGAGGTTCTCAATTCGACACGTATGTTTTTTATTATTTTTTTTTTTTTATGTATGACCACGCATAACTTTTTACAGAGTCGTCCGATTTGAATTTTTTTTATTTTATTCGAGAGGGTATATCTCAAAGTTGGTCCCATATAAAATTGATTATCTTTTCTGGGGTAGTTTTTGAGTTAGCTTCAATAATACGTATTTTTTTCCCACTTTTATATGGATGATGTTCTAGTTTCTTTTGCAGGTAGTGGTATTAGAACTTGTGTTGGGTAGGTAGGTACCACAACTAAAAAGTGAAAAATAAAAACTTTTTTACAAAAAAATACAACCGACTTCCAAAAACAACATTACAAAGTGAAAAATAACTTTAATTTCGGAAGTCGGTGGTAAAAAACGAAAATACATTTAACCAGACACCGACTTCCGAAATTAAAATTATTTTTCACTTTGTAGTGTTGTTTTTGGAAGTCGGTTGTATTTTTTTGTAAAAAAGTTTTTATTTTATTAAAATACTTCAAATTTTTTTGTGAATTTTATAATAAAGGGGGCTTGTGGGGTTGAGCGGCGCGGGTCAGAGAAGGACCGAACGATCAAGGTCGTTTAGTCGGGGTAGCGCCTTAATGAACTAAAATAGAAAAGCGGGTCTGATATTTAGTAATACTTATACAGTTTTTGTAATGATTAGTAAAAATTTCGTGGGATCTACAATGTTTAAATGAGCAGATATTTAATATTTAAGACCAAAACGTGCTTCCCAGCAGAAAGGAGCCCGCCTACTCGCCATCACTTCCTAACTTAGTCCACAAAACACGCTACAATGTAATACAGTGTATTGAAATTCGCCGGCTCTACTACAGAGTACAGACTCCAGACTTCAGTACTGAAAGCTATCCAGCGTGGAAACCTTTGAACTTGAAGCATTTAACTAATCGAATACCTACTTGTCTCGGAAATTTCTAATAAGCGTCCGCAAGGCCCATACTAACTTGCGTTTATTGACTTCATCGGATGGTATTCGCTGAAATATTGAAGCGTGTCTTAAGCATAGTTTAAAGACGACGAAGAAGACTCAGAAGTTTGTATTAACTGGAGTGATGGAGATAATATTTAACTAGACGCTTAGTTTCAGTAGGTATTTGTATCTATAAAAACATGCCGCGTTTGCCTATAATGCTATTTTTAAGATACAATTATAATAGGTTGGTATTTTGTGTATGTCTTTATTAGCTTCTAGTTTCTGCCCACGACTTCTTGGTCCCCCGACCCACCCCGTCGCAACGTATCACCTGCCCGCACTATTACTTCGTTTTTGCTTAGCGTTCTTCCTCTCTTTACTCAACTCCTAAGAGTCCTAGCGTGATGCTAAATAGCCTATAGCCTTCTTCGAGAATTGGGCTATCAAATGCAAGTATTTTTTAAATCCGACTGATTCTTCCAGAGATTAGCGTCTTCAAACATACAAACAAAAAAACAAACTCTTCAGCCTTTATTATTGGTAGGCATAATACAGATTAAAAAGATATATAGCGCTGAATGATAAAACAAACTTCATGCACATATTTTTGGCGTTTTAATCCCCTTAAGAAATAAAAAGCTTTCGCGAGTCAACACACACATATCATCACGCCTGTACCCCCAAAAGGGTTAGGCAGAGGTGTACCTAAATAGTACGCCCACATTTCGCCAGCTATGTTTACGTCCCGTGTATCAGGATTCAAAAGGCGGGCAAGCTTTTTAAATCACGATATAATGTAGTATAATTTATATTGACAAATGAAAAATTACGAGTTGTGACAGAAAGTCCCGCTCATTTTCATAATTTCTCCCCTTTCAAGGGCGACTGAAACTCTCCAAACCGTATACTGTTATAATACTCCGTAAAAACATAACAGAAATGTTAACGGAAGCTTACATTAAAAAAAAAAAAAAACATAAAAAATCGTGTCGAACAAAATAACTGTTATATTTTAATTTTCACAGTGGGAAAAACAAATAAAGGGAACTATAAAAACACGAAACTGTGTCAACTTCAATTAAAGCTATAAAAATCGGTGTTATAACTAATAACGAATTCGTGCTGAAGGCTTAATGCCGACCCTACGATGTATGGGCACGGATAGTGGAAAAACTAACAAACAAAAATAAACTCTGCTATTAAAAGATTATGGTTTACTTTTATGTGTGGGTTGGTCGACGAATGTAATATCTGAAAGAGTACGTTTTGTAATTATTTATTCTGATATGGGTTCATTTGAAGTGTTTTTATGACTGGTTTTATTGGCTATAATAATTTTAAATGAAAAAATAAAAACCTTCGGTTTTATTTTACAGGAAATTAGAGACATTGAACAGCGTATTCATGAGTCGTTATACATTATCAATAATCTTACATTATCAATAATCTTTTAATTGCAGTATGCAGGTAATTATTTTAATACAAAAAAAAATCTTTGATATTCTAAGTCCTAATTTTTTCATAAAAAAATTTCACGAGATATAATTACGAGTACGTCCTTAGTGCATGCAAGTTTTCATTATTAAAATTTAATAATATTGGAAATTATGTTTACATTGAAACGCAATTTACGTGGCTTAATTAAAATTTTCTCTAATAACGATGTCAACGCACAGGTTTTTGTATACAGGCTAGTATTTTGGATTATACAGGGTGGGACATTTTGTTCGTCACGTTGTCGCCCCCAGCCATTCCGCCTTGTTTGTTCCGGCTTGTCCGGCAGAGTGTCAGATTCACTTGTTTTTGGCGAAAAAATAATAAAAATCTTTTGCTATATTTTTTTAAACTTTTTTTTCAGTCTCCAGGCCTTGTTATGTAATTATTTATTTAGACTTTTTAACTTCAAAGTGTAATGTCTGTGAGTGACTTTGTACTCTTAGATAAAATATCTAACTTAGAATGTTTTTAGAAAAGATATTAGATATATAGATATTTGTGCCACGTGTAACTATAAAATCTTAAATGTGTAAAAAAATCTGACTTTTCAAGTTGTTTAACTGACTAGTAGCTTCTAAACGTCATATTTACTTTACAAAACTTCTTCACACAGTGACTCATGTAAAAAAAAAAACTTTATTGCATAGATGTATGTTACACGCATACCAAAATTGGCGTCCATCACCGATTTTGTTTACATTTTTTTGCGATCAACTGGGTCCTAACCCTTAACCGCCGATACCATCACCAGCAAAAATCCTAATCACCCATAAGGAAAAAATTAAATCACAGTTCAGTGCGCAACTTAATAACCCTGTTGTCGACGCGGCTTTTTGCGCGCACCGTTTGTGTCCCGCCGTCGGCCATTCGGCTACAACCTATTTCCAATTTGCGCCTATCAATCAAGACCAATCTCACTGAGTGGATTACGGCCAAATGAAATTTGCATAGAAACCCGCTGTGCAGTACGTTTGTATCTGATATTTACTGTGTTGCTGTTTGATTCGATACAACGCCCGCTTGTTTATTAAAATTAAGCGTCATTTCGTGCGCTGGTGTTGAGATCTGATTTGTTTGGTGATTATAGCTTTAATTGTTTTTTTTTTTTTTGAAAAATATCAAGATTTTTCATTTAATGCTTACCTGCTTACCCCAACTGTTGAAGGACAATAGTTTCATTCGAAAACAAACCTTAATTTGTGAAATAAGTTTTCACGTAGTAAGTAGCATACCTGAGGATCTCGTGGCTTAGTAATAACAGCCGCACGGGTCAATCCATCAGGTTAAGCTACGCTTGCCGGGGTTGGTCCGTGGATGGATGACCATCTTTACATACCAAGACTCCTCCGTGCTTCGGAAAGCACGTTAAACCGTTGGTCCCGGCTGTCATTCGTGGATCTTTGACAGTCGTTACGGGTTGTCAGAAACCCGAAAATCTGACAACCAGTCTTACCCAGTTACTGGGTTGTGGAGGTCAGATAGGCAGTCGCTCCATGTAAAATACTGGTATTTAGCTACCCCACCCCCCATCCGCAGCATAGTTGGGAAAAGGCTAGGCAGATTGATTGATTGTAGTAGGTAACATACCTATTATAGGTACAGGTTTATTATAGGTAGGTATTATACATACAGTAGGTTTAATCGTTGACTTGTGCCTTTTTATAAATTCTAAGTCTTTGATTTAACTGTACAAACATAACAGCACACTAGTAATCCCCGAAGAGTTAGGCAGAGGCATATCTATAAGACACCAACATTTCGCCAGTTATGTTTTGTTAAGTCCCATTAAAGTGAATATACATATCTTTTAAATTTTATAAACAAAACTAATTTTCTTTCATCTTTATCAAACATAAAACTGTTAACTAAAACTGACTCAAACAATTTCAACACACAAAAATTTCAAAAGTATTTTATGAGATTTGAGATTTCATCAAAATTCAACAAAACTCATTGAAGACACACACAAAACACTGAGATAATATTTAGGCAAGATTTAATAATGAAGAGTACCGAACTTTAGATAGAGTAAACAAAAACAGTTCAGTTAGTGATATCAAAGATTATTTGTACAGGTTTATGTTAGGCGTTTGTACGCGCCTCTGCGGAGTTTCATCGAAACTGGTCGTGGTAAATTAGAATAATTAAATAATTACATCCTGTATAAACGATGCTTTTTTATTGGCTAGGGAGTTGCCACGATAGTGTTGTACTCATATAACATTATGAACAACTTTTAGTATGGGACCAAACCTGCAATCGTGAAAAAAAATCTGCTGCTCCCTAAATTTTGACGAGTTATGCGAATATAACTGGAACAGCTGATTTCTTTTTCACGATTTCAGCTTTGGTCACACGGTAACAGTTTTTTATAATGTTCAGTACAACACTATCGTGGCAGCTCCCTAGCCAATAAAAAAGCAGCGTGTATTTATTTGAATACAAATGAGTTTGATACTCACTCTGACGTGATTTTTAAAGATGATTAAAAGAAAGAAAATACGTTTATTTGCGGCAAACATGACGCAACAAAAAAATACTAACACAAAAAGAACAATTTGCGGGAAAATATGCGTCACATCCACGCAAAAAAACAGTCGCTCAGCATAATGCTGCGAACCTATGCGACACAGCCGAGCGCTGGTTTTCAGTGACAGCCAGCGTTGAAGTGATGACGTCCACTGGTGCAGCATTTAGTGAGATAATATCAATCTGCCTAGCCTTTTCCCAACTATGTTGAGGTCGGCTTCCAGTCTAACCGGATGCAGCTGAATACCAGTATTTTACATGGAGCGGCTGCCTATCTGATCTCCACAACCCAGTAACTGGGTAATACGATACCCCTTGGTAAGACTGGTTGTCAGACTTTCGGGCTTCTGACGACCCGTAACGACTGTCAAAAATTCACGAATGACAGCCGGGACCAACGGCTTAACGTGCTTTCCGAGGCACGGAGGAGTCTCGGTATGTAAAGATGGTCACCCATCCACGGACCAACCGCGGCAAGCATAGCTTAACCTGATGGTTCGACGACCCGTCCGGCTGTTATTACTTAGCCACGAGCCCCTCATTCATTTAGTGAGATAAAAATAACAAAATAAGAATTCTAAATGTTTATATGAATGTAATATCTGAATGTAGGCAACATTTCATTCCGTCGGCAACGACTTGGGTGTTGCCGGCCTAAAGAAATCTGTATGCACCGCTGTCATTATAAAACTATTTGTTTGAAGTTTTTTATTTATTATTTATTTATGGGTTTTTAAGTAGTTAGAGCAAAAAAAAAAGCACTAAATGTCGTAATATTACATTAAACATCTACAAAATGTCATCTGAGTAATATATGCAAGCTTTATAATAATTATAAGGATAAAAAACTGGCTGGCTGACTGGTGTCGGACCACGCGCAATGAAGGATTCTGTAGCTAAAAATAACTTAACCCAAAGCAAACAACAACAAACTTAACACTAGTTGAAAAACTAGAAATCCCAAAAAAAAAAAAACCTTTTTTATGCGATAAAATTACACATGAATGATCTTCCGACTTTTTCCTTTACTAGTAATAGACCTTGCTTCATGCCAAATTTCATGATTTTAGTTCAACGGGAAGTACCCTGTAAGTTTTGATTTACTTGCGAGTATCAAAATTTGTCGCATAAATGGCCGTATTTTTTTACTGCGTTGAATAGTTTTAAGGCTCCAAGAGATCATAGAGTTCCGTATTTCATATTAATTTCAACTTGATACCTCCACCCGTTCTTGAGAAAAAGGGTCTTGATAGACTGACAGAAAGACAGACAGACAGACAGACGGACAACGAAGTGATCCTATAAGGGTTCCGTTATTCCTTTTGAGGTATGGACCCTAAAAACAGGAGTAGTAACAATCGTTACCTCATATACTATACGAAATATGGATCTACAATTTGAGAACGCATCGTAGATGACAGACGTAGCATACATTGTAACCTACACAAAAATCGAGAACCTCTTTCTTCCTGAAGCCGTAAAACGGATTAATGGGCAATACAATATAAACACAACAACAATAAAACAAGAAGCTATAATTAAAGTTACAATAATGACGACGAAGTTGTACGTCGTAGTTGTGCCAATGAAGTGTCAGAATAATACTGTGTTTAATATAGTTTGTAACCTAATTATTATTCCGTTCGCTAACTAGGTGAAATCGCTTGCTAAAGTTTAAAGCTGACAAGTTAGCAACCTGTGACAACATAGCCTAAGGCTAAACATTACCTTTCATTCCTATCGTCAACAATCGTTGAGTAATGAAAGGTGTTTCACAGTTGAAATTGAAATTCCGAATGCACTTGATGATTTGAAGGAAGAGATTAAAGCGTTTGAGCGAAATCTAGCAGCGCTTAAAGCTACCAATCGCGCGTTTAATAATTAAACTTCAAGAATACAAGTGTCATTTCACTTTACAACTCCGCTGCCAACCCTCCCGGCGCCCAAATACTCAATTATGTTTTTAATTGAGCGGCGCCGTGCATTTGACACGAATGTCCGACGGGTTTCGCTTTACCCAGTAATCGCAATTTTAATTGTACAGCGATTTTTATTTGCACGAAGCTGCTGGAATTTCGTTCAAGATTAGGTGGGAAAATGCTTATTTTCATATTTCGAATGTTACATCAATTTGCTCAAATTGGGATGAGATTAGTGTCATCGTGGGTTTTCTGATTAAACTTCAAATTGCCAAGTATTTCTTGAGACAGAAAACTACAAACAAACAAAACTTTGAAGTCAGGAAGTGAAACAAAAACACTAGAATCACGAAGTCATCGCATCCCATAAAATTCCAAACAACTCTACTCCATGACTTTCTTTGAACTTTGAACTTAAAAGAAACTCTAACAATAAAACCTGCTTGCAGTCCACTAAAGGCCCAGATAACAATAAAAATAAAACGTAGAACATTCTCCGTACATTTCGATTCGGGAATATACAAATCGTTTGTATGGACGTGTCTTGTTACGGCTGGCTGGTTCCGTACACGGCTGACACCTGTTCTTGTCACTATCGAATTGGGGAAGACGTATGGACATGTCCGAATGTAGTGTGCATGCTGAGACAAGATTCTTAGAACTAAATGTACTTACCTATATGTTTATTATTGTTAAGAATGGAATAATTGTCGTGTTCCTTTGTTTTTGTTTATATGGATGGTGGACCAAATTCCACTTCCCAGAACTAGATAAAAAAAGGTGATAAGAAGATTATTTTTGTGTCAGAAACTTCGAATCAACTATTTACACCACACAAGTGGAAAATATCTTACCAGTCGGTATTCCTAATAATCCTATGTAGTTATGTAGATACACAGAAACCTTTTATTTCATCTAAGTTATTCTAGATCAGCTTACTTATACAACTATGTGGGATGATACTTTGCTTATATCTGAATAGTTTACTTTATACTCAAATCGATAAAGAAAACTTTCTTCTATATTACCCTCGATAAGTGTCTGGAAAGTGTGTATCTTTCTAAATCGACCTAGTTACGAAAAGAATAAAATAACAAAATTCTGAACGAAAAAAAAGTAATCTCATTATAAAACAAATCAAAATGAAGGAACATCAAAGCACAAACATTTTTAATCATCACCTGTTCGACAGGCTAGTTGACGAAATAGCGATCCTCGATATCATAAAACTTTCCTTTGATAAAAATATTACTCGTTATAACTTTTGCGTACACAAAACTCATGCTGATTCCCCGGAGAAGTGCGAGTATCACATGAACGGACTTGGAATAGATGGGAAAGCAATTTCCTACCTTATTACCAACGTTAATTCGTTTTGCACCTGAGTTGACATCAAAACTTATAATCAGAAGGTAATTACCGGTTTAATTACAACGAAATTTGATAGAAATTTAAAAGCAATCATTCGTACCGTGTTTAATGAGAACGTTTGAAACACGATAAGTCGTATACTGTTAAATTGGACCCACTATGAACAGGAACTTTGGTAATTTTCATGTCAAAAGAGGGATTGCTACGTTTTCGTTATTGAATTTGGAGTTACCATTAAATATATATATATAGATAAAGTAAATTGTAATTTGTGTAAAGTTCATTTCAAATACAGTGATCATTTTATCATCTTCAATATGATAGGCATTTAAATCTAATTAAACGTTAATATTTGTTACTTGGAACTTATTTCTAAGATTTCTTTTATTTGGTAAAACATAAACCGAAGATAAACTATTCCCAGAAAATATAACAGCAGCTTCAAAATTAATGAATTCCGCTGAAACGTTAATCCAGTTATGAAAACAAAATAAATGAAAAAGCAAACAAAGCGTTGGAATGAAAATAATAAAAACCAATAACAATAAAAAAAAACACAATATACACAATACACAATATAGATAATACACAATATAGATGCCACAGAGTGAATTAATATCGAGTATTGCAGAATATTTTCTGCAGAAGGCTCACGAACATCTGCAGAATGTTTTGTTTCTGCATTCGCTGGTGAATGGTTGAGACCATCAATTGCAAGGGAGCAGACTTCTTTGTCTACTGATAAAGAGTGCTCGCGAAGGTCCATTTCGAATGCTTGTCACTCCTTTGTTGTATCCACGGTTTTTAATTTTAAAAAGAATGTGGTTCGTGTATGTGAGAGATGGTGAAGTGAATTTGATGGAACTTTTAGTCAATTTGTTTTGATGTGTTTAGCTATATTGGATTAGTTTCTAAAATGAACGCCGTGAAGAGAATTTTTAAAAGTGGTTCGTTGTTGATCATGTTTTTAGAAATCTAGTCTTAACTTACAACATTTGCAATGCAATTTCAAAGGCTGTATGTGATGTCAACTTACCTGTAACAAAAAAAGTAAACATAAGTAAAATAAGGAAACAGTGTCCATTAAATCATTCAGAAATTGTATAAACTCTTTATCTCGGAGCGACTAATAATATTACCTTCAAATCTATTACACTTCCGTTTAAAGCAGGCGAACAAAATCTTCCTTGAAAAACTTTGTCATGTTATAGAAAAAAATATCTCATTCGCAAGGCATTACGCAGACGCTCCGCCATCCAACTTTTCACAAATTTCCAAAACTTGTAAGACAAACGTTGCTCCTTTAACATTCGTACAATTACCTGTTACAACTTCGTGAATGCAAATTCCTGCCATATTTATTTTCGCCGCCCTTCTGTTCGGAACTTTCTTATAAATAACTTAATCAGGGTCAATCCATCAAGCTGTCATTCGACACAAAAATACTTTTCTGTTGCCCTAGCACCTTTATTCAATAACAAATTTTCAATACAAAACAAAGGGAAGTTTTACGGATGGGTCTCCAGCTTACTATTACTCATTTGGACCTGCCAAAAACAAACTGACGACGCGACCCTGCTTACATGTAACGTACATGTTTAGAACAAAAATGTACAAAGTTACAGTGGAAAGTTTTCAATAGAATTTGCTGGTGATAATGGGAACGGGATATTTGTAATATTATTATCAAGTAATAGCTTTTGGTAACTGAGATAACAATGTTATTAAAAGGGAATATTTGTTATTGGGTACTGTTGAGAATTTTATAGCTTCATTTTTGGATATAAATTTTCTGAACTAAGTTTTCATTCAAAATGAACACATGAAATGAAATAGGTTTATTTATATCTACAGGGTTTTGCTTTTACCTTTTCTAGCTGATCAAACAGTTTTCGTTACATGCTGCTGATCTACTTTATTAGTCATAACTTCCATTCTTTAATAATTCATCAATTTATTTATCCTATAACATAAAGCGAAATACTTCACCTACAGTCAAACGCACAAAAATGTTGCGTCAGCAGAAAATTCGCATAAACATGTTTGGACTTCGGGTCAGTATGATAAGGCTGCGATTACGAACGATTTCCCGGGATACCTTTAAGAATATTCGTTCAAGTACGATAAGCCCGTTACAAGTTCAAATACTCAAATGATAAAAGCATTTGTGATCTCGATTTTTGTTGAGATCTGTAAAATTTCATATTACTGACTTCGTGGATAAGATTATGGATTTAGTTGATTCAATCAAGGAGCTTGCGAGGGCTGTAAGGGGTCTGAACTAACAACTGTTCATAATCCACTCTATCTGAGTTCGAATGCCGCCCAAACGGATTGGATTACCTTTATGTACTTTATCGGACTTTTTCTCCTCAATATTGGATATATAAGCTTTCGAGATTCAACACCCCTTTTGTTTTCTCCGTTTTTTGCAATGTCGTATTACTTTATTTTAGTCACAGTAAGTTCTTCAAGGTTTAAAATCAAACTTTTGTAATAATAAAATCTTTTATGGCATTACCGAATTTTCTCACCCAACATCGAAAATGTCCATTTTTCTTGAACTATAAGTGGCAAAGTCCCTTGCAATCGACGACAAATTTATAAGATCACGTGTTCCTATCCAATCTAAGAACAAAACGTTTAAAGAGAATAGTTTAGTTGCAGCAGCGGATATTGTGAGGAGGCACCAGTACCCTTTATGCCTTTTATATCCTCCCCGTCACAAACATTTAACACTGACTTCCAGACAGTAATATCGGGACTTGGACAGATAAAATCTTGAGAGTTTGAAAGAGTTTCCTTTATTTGCGAGGGCAAATGGACAATTGCATGAGAAGGTATAGGTGCAGGAATGAGGTTCTGTTCAAAAAGTTTTCGATCTAGATTTGTCTGTAATGAAGGTGGCAGAGGCGAATTTTCTTTTGTGAATTTCGTGAAAAGTTTTCTGCACTGAGTTAATTTGATATTTAGATTGGATTTTATAATTAAATTAGGTGTGTAATTTAAGTTCATTTAGTAATTTATTGGATACCTAGTAGAGACTTCATCTTGTAGGTAAGACGTAGAAGTTTTTTTTAATGTATGTACCTACCTATATAATTATTTTAATTTTGTTTTTACATAGTTGTTATCTCACTGCAAAGCAAATAATTTAAGCCTTTGCCAAATAATTTACTTATTATTCTGCTTTCGTTATCAATTCTGTCCTGATGACACGAATTACACCTCAAACTCCCACATGACAATATCAAGATCAAAATTATCATCCTAAATTGAATCATGCCTACCCTACACATAAATTGGCCTCAAAACTACATCCTTATTCACTTTGAAGCTACCAGGAGCGCAGTGGCAGGAGAAGACAGCCGTCATTCTGCTGTAATACGGATAATTGCATTTAAGTACGGGACACGGGGAAGCGTGGTCTACGTGCATACGTAACTCACTTTGCACTGTTTAAAAGCGCTCGTTCGTAACAGTTCTGTGGTTATTTTTATGAGATTTTCTTGGATTTGTACTTATTATTATATGTTGGAAAATACGTTGTAAATGCAAGAAAGATTTTTGAAAATGTTTGATTTTGAGTTTGTTTGTTACTAAAATACAAAACTATTTTTTGGAAAGCATGTTTTCAAAATAACTTTTGAAATGCTTTTGAGGCAACAGCAAACAGAACACAGTTGAAAAATTAAATGTAATCAAAATGAGATTGAAGATTAGCAAGACCAAATATGGAACGCATATCAATGAGGCTCTATTGAAATTGGGAAAAAACAATTAAGTACAAGTTTGCAGTTAGTTTTACAGCATCTTCATCTTCAAAATAAATAGTCCAATTTAATTACGTACACAATAAACTAAAAAAAGAAACTATATTTTAATTGTCAACGCCATCAACATTCCACATCCTGGAGACAGGCAGCAACAATTACGTCTCGTTCATTTGAACTACGCCCTCCACAAAAGAAATTACTTCATTCTTTCTAAATTTCAACTCTCCAAGTTGTTCAGGGGCGTCTAACGGGAGGGAGTTATTTATCTTTGCTCTCAGTATAATAGAATTTAATTAAGTTAGGTGCGACATGCTTCACGCGGTAGGAATTTTGCGAACTTGCGCCAACTCGATACACGGGAGTTCTTGTCGTATATGGAAACAGCGGTTGTATTTATAAATAAATATTGTCATATAGATATGAAATTCGGTTTTAATGACCTACTTTTCATTTGAAAGTGAAACGCAGTAGAAAGTTTTTGTATCTATGTTCAAACGTAAAGACTCTACTGGAAACATTTGTGCATCTGATCTCACTGCTCACGCAAATGTAAAGAGGGATGATGCTAAAAAGATCATATATTTATATATATTTGATCCCGATAATGATGATGCGTTATTTAAAGTCCTGTCTGATTGAGAAAAACCCATCTTTTATGTTCGCACACATAATATTTGGAGACCACGTTAATCATCATGCCAAGTAGATTCATCATGAGCACAAATTTTAATTAAGTTCGGACTCACAGAAAACAATATCAAAATATCTAATAATGAAACGAGTTCAGTTACAGAATTATCAGTCTACCAAGTTCCTTATTTCGACTCGATCGAAAGAAATAAACAAAGCAGCAGCCAGTTGGAGAGACATCGCAAAAACAAAGATTCGAACTGGATGGCCGTGTATTGAACATTTTTGACACAATTTACCTGTTTCTCTGCTGCCATTACAAAAGGTATATTCGGAGTTCATTGGCAAGCCAGTGGAAATTACTGGTTATAAAAGGATAAAGAAAGATTTGTCTGTCTGAAGCGTCTTTGAGTGTTGTTTGGGAATCAAAAACGAAAAATATGGTATTCTCATTGATGGGTTTATCAGAGAGCTGTTCATAAATTATAATTTTGTTGTTAAAACTTCAAAGGAAATTTTAAGATTTCAAAAAATATATCGAGAATTTAAGGAGCCTTATTATTAGTAATGAAAATGATGAGGTTTGGGATTTTACTCGATGCTATGTTTCTTTATTGACTGTCACCATAAAAGAGACCAAGAAAAAGAAAGTTACTGCTAATTTATCAGTAAGTTTGCACTAATACTGCTTAGAATTTATAGGTCATATTAGTACACTAATATATTGTATCCGTTTATTTGGCTCCGCTTACACCTTTGGGAGTCCGAAGTTGGAATTATATCCGCAACTATATTACATTATGAGACAGTCAACTAATCTATTTAGAGCTAACAATAGTATTAGGACAATTATTGAAGACGACGGATAAAAAAAGATTGCATGCAGCGTAGTGAGAATGTTGAGATAAATGCGTGGAGTGACGAGAATGATAAAATAAGAAATGAGTATCTAAGAGTAAGTTTGAAAGTAGCGCCAGTGAGAAGGAAATCGTTTGGCTTGGTATGGGCATCTGATGAAGAGGGACGAAACGCATGTGACTAAAAGAGCGACGAATATACATGTTGATGGATAGAGAGGGAGAAGAAGGCCAAAGAAAAGATGGATGGATTGTGTGAGGAATGATATGAAAGAGAAGGGAGTGAATGATAGCGTGACGGTTGACAGGGGAGAACGGAAGAAGAAAACGTGTTGCGCCGACACCAAGTAACATGGCATAAGGGCAGGAAGATGATGAATAGTATTAGGACCTGAATTAAATGTTGAAGGAACTTCGGATTTGTGTAATGTATTAAATGTCACAGAACAAAATGGACAGACTACAAGCATGCTACGACCCCGTTCTTTTGAAAAACATATTATGTGCCGATGAAATAAATGAGATGTTTCCAGAGAGTATTCTAAAAGACAAATGTTCAATCTCAAGCCTGAATAGAGTACGTGACGAACAACAGTCGCCCAATACTGCCAATACAATACTAATGCTAGAACCAATACCAATACCCAAACTGCCAAATACTTAGAGAATATCTACATAATTATGTATATCTATTTAAATAAAAAGAGAAGTCCTGACTGACTGACTGATTGACTGACTCATCAACGCCCAGCCCAAACCCTTGGACCTAGAAAGTAAAATTTTGTACAGACGTTCCTTTTATAATGTAGACAAGGAATAAGGAAGTATTTTTCGAAATTCAATGCCTAAGGGAGTAAAATAAGGGATGAAAGTTAGTATGGAAAATCGTAATTTTTGTAGTTTATTATTCTGGTTAAAATGAAAAACTACGTATTTCAGCGTTTTTGGAAAATCTTCCCCTAAGGGGGGAAAATAGGGGATGAAAGTTAGTAAGGAACACATTTATTTAGCATGCAAGTTGGTAATTTTCCATTCCATTATTTACTCTGTTACTATTATTAGGTTTTAGGATATTTATTCTCCAGCAATAATATCTCAATCCGCGCGCCGCTCCTAGGATACTATATAAGCAGTGCGAGAATTGTCATTGATTACCTGGATTAACACATTGGGTATTTTTAATCCCGGTAGTACGGTCAGCAACAGAAGTCGGTTAACACTGCTACTTCATCTAAATTAACACAAAATGATACGATAACCTACTTTTTATCATTTCATTTATTAGATAAGAGTTAATTTTCTTTAAAATTTACATCTGTTCCGATTTCAATGAAGTATTTTTCACAATAATTAATATTTAAAAATACAAGTGTTAATCGACTTTTGTAGGTGATTGTACGTTTTCGTGATATATTTTCCGACAGATACGCAGGCGAAGCTGCGGGCAAAAACTAGTAGAAAATTATTCAACATTAATAATAATTTGTAGCAACAGTAAAACCAACTATGCAAAGAAATTATCACTTCTTATACTTTCTATTAAAGTCAACCATTAATCTTAAAGTACTCCATTAGAAATTCCTCACGCTATACCCAAGCAAAAAACAAAAAGTATCCTAACAAAATCTTTCCCACTTTAATCACAGCTTGATCGAATTTCCTCTCCGCAAAGTTTCAACAGGGAAGCGGAAACTATTACGCTTTACATAGCTGTTTACATAGGGTACTTTACACTTAGAGGACAGTCTTTGCTATGTGCAGCGAGCTATGTATATAGTTACTGCCTTTTGATAGACTGCTCTTAATTAGAACATGGGGATTTTCTTACATGCTGATCGGGAGACTTGTACAATGGTGTCTGTTGCTTGTCAAGAAAAGTTTTGATGTTGGGAAAGACATGGATATTGTTATGAGAGAAGATAATTAAAATTATATAGTTTAAGTAGCAATTAATGGTTTCTATATAAAAAGTACATGATCGTTTGACTGCAAAAAAAAAAATAAGACAGATAATTCAAAACTAACATTAATTCAAGATTCGGAAAATAAATAAAGCAGAATCATTTTGTTCGTTGCATTTAAAGCTAAACTTCATCAATCCCTAATTTCAAATCACCTGGAATCCGTTTATCGAAAACGCGCACTCTATTATACATCGCCCTTTCATCTCACCAGACACGACCTAATTACCCAATCGCAACCTAATTTCCAAAGCACGATTACAAGAGCATTCGTACAATCAAACGAGCGAGTGAGTGAGTAATTATCTTCAACACCTTCACATCTGAACTGAAATGCAAGTCAAGCGTTGTATGTGCGACGGCGTAAACACGCGTACGTACTAACCCGATTAGACACCCCCGTACACCCCACACAACTCACACCCCCGACGCACCCCGGACATGAAACCGCGCTAATAAGGAACACTTCACTTGTAATTTCCCATTTGTTTCTATTTACAACTTGTGAAGTGTTGTGCTGGATTATATTTTTTATGGATTAATTGTGGTTGGAAAGGGTTGAGATTTGGAATTTGTGTACGGATTCATTAGGGTTCATTTTAAGGTTATGTGTGTGGAACTGTGCAAGGTTTTAGCGTTTGTTAGTAGAGTACGTTCTATTTGGGACACGGAAGGACTACATGAATGCTTTATTGTTATTTTAGTACTCGTAGCTATGAGAGCTAGAAAAAGTTTAGTGCTTAATGAGTTCTAACGAATATTTTAAATTTCGAAAGCAAAAATAAAACACACCCGGCCAAAAATAAAGTCCATAACCATTCAAATCTCCACACACAATCAAAATTCATAACAAAAACCATACATTTTCCAAAATGGGTCAAACCTTATACTGAAACGGACCAAAACGTCATAAACAAAGACAGCTACTGAAACACTAAACCGTTTTGGCAGTAAACGGAAGGCTTTGAAAGAGGTCTTGACAAAAGTCGATTCTCTCAAAGGCGCCATACGGAACCGCGTCACGTATATCGCGTACGCCGGTAACGTGGCGCCGATAAATGATTATTGCTATGGTGAACGGGCCGGTTTCTAAACCACTGAAACCTTACGAACCTATGTCGTGGACGCGAGTTGGGTTCAATTGGAACGGACGTCGGATTCTGGATGCGGTTTTGGCGTAATTTCAGAGTCCAATTATGTGCTTATCACTTAAATATGAATAATTATTTTATTAACTTAGTTTGACATTAAAATGTTATTGGTTTAATGTTGTTGAAATTAATTAAACAAGAAATCAAATAAATTATTATAAGTGATGTCTATAGGTAATAATCGAACGATTTTAATACACGAAACAGATAAACATGAATATATAAGTATGATTGTCCATTTATTGGTTGTTAAAATCGAAACTATAGGTATATGAAAAAAATACTGGGCTATCAAAAGTATCCAGGCAACAAAAAGGGCTGGAAACAAAGCCGTTTCCATTCACAGTATCAATGGCTTGCACAACATAGTCCAATATGAAGACAAAACAATCGTCACATCCCTTACACCTTTATGTAAATAAGGCTCACTTTATGACCAACCAAATATAGCACATATTTGCCACATTTACTTCCTTTCAACAATTTTTTTTTAAGTAACAGAAAAGGAAAAATGTGAGTAAATTGAAAGAAAGAGGTCATGACAATGTTTCTTTGATTTGCATTTCGAGATTTTAAAAAGGGAATTTGTGTTCGAAACGCTTGCAGTTTTATAAAAAAATGGTTACTATGGAGACATGGAATTTAATGACTCATGTTTGCTGAGTAAGGCAATTTAATTTAATATACTCGTAAGTAAAGACCAAAGGGATGGAGCAAACAAATAATACGTTGTATTGCAACCGTCCGAGTGGTCGCCTTACCTCTACAAATGTGGGTAGTTTTAAAGTGTTTGTCTAAAGTCTCAGACTGGATGCAAATTTAATTAAGCTATGTGATAGTTTGGTTTCTAATGAATATTGCGTACTGAAAGCATATAATATGCTGAAATGGAAGCTATTCCATTCATGGTGTAGGACTAGATGATAAGAATTTAGAAGAAGATTCCAAATAATTATAGAACCATTTTGAAAACCAATAAGCTTTTTGTATTCAAAACACATGCGCTTGCGACATTTCTAAAAGTCTTACTTGATGTTAATCGTAATGATAGATAGACTTAAGTTGTAGTCAAAAACGTTAAGAACAATATTAATTTTAAAACTTTAATCGAATAACCTCCTAAAACTAATGAAACAAATTACACAGGACGACCTAAAAAAATAAACAGAAGCACACAACAAATAAAACATCCGCTTATTACAGTGCCAAAGCGTGGCCGTACTCAAGTTTTATCAGCTGTGAATTTCTCTCATAAATATTCGATTGGGTGCCGCGCCCCGGGGCTTGGGGCGACCCCCTTTGTAATATTGAGATTCATAATTTGACCCACAACTAACTTAGCGATCCGTTGAATTCCTGAAACACTAATAAGCCAATATAAATAGAGTCTAGACCTTGACTGACATTGTGTTGTTTAAGAAGTTTTGAGGTGAGTCGACAGTTTTTTGATTGATAATAGTATTGCAGAGTTGTGGTTTATTAATTTATTCTAGGTGCCTCGTCTTCACACATAATTATACACTTCTGGACACATCTATTGGCCCACCTTAGAGTTTAGGTTTCGATGGCCCCTACAGAAATATGATTGCTAGATTGAACAAAAACTGTTAATGCAGTTTTAAACCTGATACATTTTACCATCTTTTTCGATCGTATTGTTTTAAATTTGAATTCAGAATACCATACGACATGGAGCTACGCCTAACAAGTCGGATATGCGCCTTGTTAAAGGCAATTGATTTTTGAATAAAAAACATGTTTTATCAAATAAAGGTTTAATTTAATAACGCGTGTTGCCTCCATGGGCATCTACCACAGCTCTCATACGATTAGGCATAGAGTTTATCAACCGCTCTATGAAATTTTGAGGGATCATCTCCCATTCCTCTTCTATGGCAGTTTTCAACTCCTGCATCGTCTGGGCAACTGGCTGACGAGCCCTAACACGTCTTTTTAGCTCGTCCCACATGTGCTCAATGGGGTTCATGTCTGGGCTTCTGGCTGGCCAGTCCATAACTGTGATGTTCACATCCCGAAGATATTCCCTGACGATGCCGGCCGCATGGGCTCTTGCATTATCATGCATAAAAAGGAAATTTGGGCCCACATAGTCCGCGTATGGTATCACGTGAGGTTCTAAGCACTCACGAATGTACCTTTCAGCATTTAATGTTGGCAGCCGTGGTCCTGTAACAACCTCAAGTTGAGTTTTGCCGCTTGCGGATATACCGCCCCAGACAGTCCATGAGCCACCGCCATAAGCAACCCTCTCTTCAAAGCAGCATTGTGCGAAACGCTCTCCCTTACGTCGGTAGACCTTCTTCCTTCCATCATTGCCATGTAACACAATTTTAGACTCATCAGAAAAGAGTACACGGCTCCAATCTTGCTGTGTCCAATTTAAATGACTGCGTGCGAAATGAAGGCGCGCTGTTCGGTGGGCTCGCGTTAGTTTGGGGCCATTAGCTGGCTTGTGTGGTACCATATCGCGTTCTTTTAACCTTCTCCGAACAGTTCGAGCGCACACAGATACTCCGTGGAAGTCGCGAAGTTGGTTTTGTATCTCAATGGAGGTAAGGTGACGATTTCTCAAGCTGGTCGTCACGATGAATCGATCCTGCCTTTCAGTTGTGACCCGAGATCGTGGCCTTCCTTGGCGACGAACAAAGCCGCCAGTCTCTAGGTACCTCCGATAAACATTTCGGACCGCAGATCGACTTAAATTAAGTTGAGCACTCACGTTTCTTTGGCTGTGTCCGGCCTGAATAAGTGCCACAGCTTGGGCGGCGACTTCAGGTGAAGTATCCATAGATTATTGATAGAACCTCACCTTAATGTTAAGAATAAGTAATGTTTGTTGCAAAACCAAAGATATCAATCACTTTTTCAAGAATTAAATCCAAGTAAACCAATAAAACCAAGTTTTCTTAGTATTCGATTGTTTGATATCAACAAACAGGCTCCAAATTGTCTTTTGTTTCTTTAAATTCTGTGTTCGAAATTCAAAAAAAGACTATTGAATGAAATTGTGAATGTGCCAGGTTCAAAACTGCATAAAAACATTTTGCTCGACCTAATATAAAATTTTAGCTAGGACCAAACGAAACTGAAAATACAAGGTGGGCCAAAAGATGTGTCCAGAAGTGTATAATCTTAACTAATATTATAAATGCGAAAGTAAGTTTGTTTATTTGTTATCTTTTCACGCCTAAACCACTGAACCGATCATCCTGAAATTTTGCATATACGTTGTCAGGTGTACATAAAGGGACACAGGGTACCTTTCATCCCGAAAAACAGTACTGTTCCCGAGGAAAACAATAACGTTCTTATGATAATAGATGGCGCCACGTTTCTTTCGAATCACGATTGAATTATATTAAGTATTATATATGTAATTATATTAAGTATACAAGCAGAGTAAAACCCTTGAAAGTGGCGCCAGTGACAGAAAAGTTGAAAGGAAATCGTTTGTCTTGGTATGGGCATGTAATGAGGAGAGACGAAACGCATGTGACTAAAAGAGTGATGAATATACATGTTGATGGATGGAGAGGCAGAGGAAGGCCAAAGAAAAGATGGATGGATTGTGTGAGGAATGATATGA
Organism: Cosmia pyralina; assembly: GCA_946251885.1. Taxonomy (NCBI): domain Eukaryota; kingdom Metazoa; phylum Arthropoda; class Insecta; order Lepidoptera; family Noctuidae; genus Cosmia; species Cosmia pyralina. Next base: position 26,179,433 of record OX276346.1, read on the forward strand.
AATAGAAGGGAGTGAATGATAGCGTGACGGTTTACAGGGGAGAATGGAAGAAGAAAACGTGTTGCGCCGACCCCAAGTAATATGGGATAAGGGCAGGAAGATGATGATGAAGCAGAGTAAAACCCGAATTGATTGTCAAATTCTAAATTAACATGAGCGAAGCCGCCGGCAAGAGCTAGTTAAATAAAAAATAGAGTCCAGACCTTGACTGAGCAATGTGTGTCGTTTAAGAAGTTTTGTGGCGTTTCGACTGTTTATCGGTTGATAAATAGTACTGCAGAGTTGTGGTATAGTAACTTATTCTAGGTGCCTCGTGTTAACATAAAATTAATGTACACATTTTTTTAAAAACAGTAACGGTGGAGTTTCTTGCATATTCTTCTCCATACAAAATTACCCTTTGGAAGGGGCGACTAGAATCAATTTTTTTTTTTTTTTTCTTGTAAATTTTGAAGTTCATAATTGTCCTTTATGTTACTATTTGAAATGATTTGACGTTGACTTATGGTTCAAATTTAAACTAGTTATTATAAAGGGTAAGACAATAATGATGTGGAAGTAAAAATAATCAAAATGAAGTGAAGACAAACTGATCAAAAATTCAAACAGAAATTCCATTGCAATGCAAAATTAGAACATTATTCAGCTGCAGACAGAAAAACCGGCCAAGTGCGTGTCGGACCATGCACAATGAAGGGTTCCGTAGTTGGTTGACTATTACTCGTAGACTTGAAAAGCCTACTTGGCTGTGATAGTTTTCTTTTTTTTTCTTTTTTTTCTGTGAGTGACATCTCGCAGTTGACCACTTAGGGTCGAGACTGCTTAACCGAGCGTTTCCTGTGGGTGCTTTAAGCGAACTTAAAGCCTCCGGCCAGGCTTATAAAGTAAGGTAAAATATTAGACGACTTAGCGTCGCTATTGCGACCTCGGCGCCGAGGTCGGAATGTATTCCTAGGTGGTTTGCGTTTGCAAACCGTACTGGTGGCCTTGCTACTCTCCTGAAGGAGGGTTATGGGGTCATCAGGGTCGGTGAGAATATGTCTCGGACGGCGAGTCTTACTAATTTTAGAGGGGGCGTAACGCTCGGCCTCGACAACCAAAGGATTGCGATGCTTCGCGGCGGCATCAAAGAAACGCTTCGAGTTGCGTTTCAAAAATTGATGGATCGTAGGGATTCTAAGATCAAGGTGAAGGTCCGCGTTCCGAACGAACCAAGGGGCACCCATTATCCTTCGGAGGAAACGGTTTTGTAATATCTGTGATAGTTTTCCTTTTAACTTCGTTATATATACTACTACCGTGAATTTTTTCACCCATCCATCAGAAACGGATCCCTAAATCGAAAAATTGTTTTCACAAACCCGCAATATTTTTGAAAGACCCATCCAACAACATCCCATACCATGGGGCAGACGAGAAAAAAAATCCTCACTTTACGTGTACAGAAGGTAGGTACCCAAAAAAAATTTTTTATCATGATTTTATTTTACCACTTTGTCGGCGTTATGAATATATATATATCTATCTATCTTCTAGTACTAAGAGTCTCTGAGCTGAGCTGCGGACGAACAGACGGACATAGCGAAACTTGATGACTATGAAACCCTAAAAATTGCCTTGCCATGTAGTTTGATTTTGGTTGCCGTCGACACTGTGACCGGCGGAAGCCGTTTTTATACAGAACCTTCGTTATTCACAAACTATGTTCCGCCGACTCCTTTAATTTTGATTCCTTTGCTTCACATCACCCACTCTTTTATTCCTGCCCCTGCTTTCAACTTTATTTCATTTAGTACCTATATTTTCTAGACACCTACAAATGATTTCTTTTCGCTGCCGAGAATTAGGCCATTTTTTACCGTTTGATTGAAAGCGTCAAAGGAATCAATCTGTTTTGTGAATTCGTAAAATTAGAATGGATTCAACATTTCTTTTGTTAATCATCGTACAAAAGAATATTAACAATTAACTTTTATCCTTTTAGGATTCTTTAGCTTCATCTTTGTAAATATCAGGTCTATTAATAACTAATAATAAGTTACTTTGTTTTATTTTAACTGGTATAGTCAGTTAACTTCATTTAATTCTAGATTTTTCCGTTCACCTGTTTGTTTATGCTATTTTAATGCTCTCTCTATTTTTACCCGACGAAATAAAAGGAGGAGGTTCTCAAGTCAACACGTATATTTTTTACAGAGTAGTCCGATTTTTTTTTCTTTATTCGAAAGGGTTGGTCACCTATAAAATTTATTAACATTATTGCTTGGGTAGTTTTTGGTAAGCTTCAATTTTTCCCCACTTTTTATGTGGACCATGTTCTAATTTCTTTTGCAGTTAGTGGTATTATAATTTGTGTGGGGTAGGTTAGTACCTACCCCACACAAATTATAATAAAAAAAATAATAAAAAAAAAGTTTTTATTTTTTACTTTCTAGTTGTAGTCAACTAGAAAGTAAAAAATAAAAACTTTTTTTTAATAAAAAAATACAACCGACTTCCAAGAACAACACTACAAAGTGAAAAATTACTTTAATTTCGAAGTCGGTGGCAAAAAACGAAAATACATTTAACGAGACACCGACTTTCGAAATTAAAGTTATTTTTCACCTTGTTTTGTAGTGTTGTTTTTGGAAGTCAGTTGTATTTTTTTTTTGTAAATAAAGTTTTTTAGTGTTAATTTTCTGCCACATACACAAAAAATATCCATAGAGACCTATATCTATAATGAAATGCCATAACTCACCTGTCATTTTTCCTGAACTCAATAAAAGTCTGTCGTAAAATTGTACAGAGGAATGACGTATTCGTAATGCATGAGTTCCCGTCGCCTCGACTTCAGTCAGAAGCGCTGTCACTCTAATACTTGTAGGCTTTTGAAATTAAATGTTGAGGGATGAGTGAACATAAAGTAGTGAATTGGTTCAAGAGTCATTACTCTAGAACCAATGTGTGTCATTATTAAAATTAACAAACAATGTAATTTATATGAGCTGGATTTTTGCTTTGATTGAATAACGAAAGATAATAGCATCAAAGTAACAGCTGCATTTTATAAAGCTTCGTAATTAAATTGAGCTCCTAATGAAAGTAGGTATTTGCTTATTAAATTAGGTTTTAAACTCTATGAATAAGTTATTTTCTGGCTTCCATGACACGGAGCAGGATTTAGACTAGAATTCTTTCTTCGGGCGCTTAATAAATTGTGATTTTATATTACCTATCGGTTGTCATGGTATGGGCATGTGATGCGGAGGAATGAGGAAAATGTCGTCAGGAAAGTTTGGAGTATGAATGTCGAATGCTATTTGAGTAGGGGAAGACCAAAGAAACGATGGATAGACTGTGTGAAAGATGATATGGCTAGAAAGGGCGTGACTTCTGAGTGACGAATAATAGAGAAGTATGGAAAAAAAGGACATGTTGCGCTGACCCCAAATAGATTGGGAGAATGTTGATAATTTTGTATAACCTAGTTTAAAAGAGCATCAAAGCTGTGATAAAATATGGAAGGCGAAAAAACAAATCCTTTAACTTTGCCTTGTCCCATAGTGCTCGAGAAAAAGTTATGCGTACAGTTTAACAAAAACGGCGCAAGCCTCGATCGTGTTATATTTTCCAGATATCAAAAAGGGCATACAACCGCTACGCTGTTAAAAGTTTATTCGGCATAACTTCAATGTTTTACGAAACTGGCCTTCCAAAATTGCCTCTCAGACGAACGTAATAGGCGACATTCTGGTACCTGACAATCGGCAGAAGTACTTAACGAATAGTTTCGCGAGTCAAAAGCTTGTTGGGTGATGAACTCATACCTGCTCGAAACTGGCTTAGCTTGAGCGATGAGAGCTGAGCGAGCGAAGTTCAACTTGTTAGTTGAGATTTAAACGAATTTACGCTGATGGTGGAATGTTTCAGCTCTTTATGTGGAGCGTTTGGGATTACTGAAAGGTTCTCGACTGTTAATGAAAGTTGGAACTTTCATATTGTCAGTTTTCAAATGGCAGTGTCTAGTGCTCATATTGAATGTTATTTATTAATTAGGTGATTTTAACAATGGTGGTATCAGAAGACCAGTTATAAAACCTAGCAATAGGGCTGATGACTAAAATTGTTTTTTTATCCGTCATGTAGATTATTAAAAAACATTAGACAGGTATTTTTCTTTATTTACATCCCGGCTGTCATTCGTGGATCTTTGACAGTCGTTTGAGGGTCGTCAGAAGCCCGAAAGTCTGACAACCATCCTTACCAAGAGGTATCTTGTTACTCAGTAACTGGTTGTGAAGGTCAGATAGGCAGTCGCTCCATATAAAATACTGGTATTCAGCTGCAGCTGGTTGGACTGGAAGCCAACCCCAACATAGTTGGGATAAGGCTAGGCAGATTGACTATATAATTAACATTCTGTATCAAAAAGATATCGTATTCCATCAAAACCACATTCATTAACAAAACGTCCAATGTCCATCTAAAAGTTTCCAAAAACGCATAATCATTACTCAAAACTCACACAGTAAAGCATAACCACAACAGGCATTTGTCAAGCGATAAAAACAAAAAGTAAGCTATCGAGAGTGGCTCGGAAGCACCACCTAGGAGGCGTGACCGGCCAATTTGGCGGAGGAGTCTCGAGGGCCCAAGAGTAATGCCTCTGACGTCCACATAAGCACCATGAAATTTATCGACCTTACGTGCCGGACGACCAAAATAAAAACAAACTCGGCAAGTGTCAAAGTTCGTTTTGGAGCTACCAGCGGTTTTTATATTCAATTACTGCGGGTGCTAGGAAATTTTTGGGAAGTGTACCGAACTCGTGCATTTGGGTAAGGACGCGTATTTACATATGGAAGTGTACCGAACTCGTGCATTTGGGTAAGTTCGCGTATTTATAGATGTTGGTGGGCTGCATAAATTGTAACGTTTTTTTTTGGGTGTGTAAAGTGAACTGAATAATATAACTCCTAATACCTATATTAAACTGCCAAAAGTACGTTTTACCTTTGGAAAACTTAAAATTCAAAGGTTAGAAGGATATTTTATGGTCATCTTTTACACAAAGTTTTCGTCATAAAGTAATTTTTAGAAAATAGATGACCTGTTTTGATGGTATTCTTTCTTATGATGCTTGTGAGATATGCTTATCTTTCACACAACGGACAGCACATTTGTCATATTTTAGGTGTAGTCGCTGAACTCATCATCATCTGCCTAGCCTTTTCCCAGCTATTTTGGGTTCGGCTTCCAGTCTTAATACATGCAGCTGAATACTAGTATTTACATGGAGCGACTGCCTATCTGACCTTCACGACCCAGTTAGGTACTGGGTAATACGATATCCCATGGTAAGACTGATTTTCAGAATTTCGGGCTTCTGACGACCCGTAATGACAGCCGTAGGTGGTTTAACGTGCTTTCCAAGGCACGGAGGGGTCTTGGTATGTCAAAATAGTCACCCATCCACGGACCAACCGCAGCAAGCATAGCTTAACCTGGTTGATCGACCCGGGCGGCTGTATTGCTTAGCCACAAGCCCCTCTATAATCACTGAACTATACCTACAATAAATGAGAAACGTGCCATCCGTTGTGTGAAAGATGAGCATATCCCACAAGCATCATAAGAACAAATACCATCAAAACAGGTCACCCATTTTCTCTATATGACTTTATGACGACGGCAGCTGATAGATTCGTGTTTTTATACCGTCTCCAGATCAACAGAAAAATAACTTCTCTATCGGTACATAAAATTCATTGATAGATGCTTTTGTTTCAACCGATTCTGCAGTTTTGGTAAAACTATCTAGCAAGTTTATGAATTCTTCCAGCACGTATTACTATCTCTCTCATATATCGTCTTCATGAGAACTTAAATAATGTAACATTCATAGTGTGAGTGAGATGTATTGATAGAGTTCCAAACAATCTATTTGTAACTGATGATATCGGCTCAAAGTTTGAAACAGTGAACAATTTGAAACATATTGTCTTGGTAACGTTTAATTTAACCCAGTAACCTTAGGTTTGATTGATTCTGGCGTTCGAATTATTAAGGGGAGTACAAGAGCTAAACGCAACTAAACGCAAGTTTTTTGATGCTTAAAAATCAGAAAAATATGTGATATTCTTCAGGATATACGAGTATGCTAGTTAGATAGTGTGTTGAAAACATAATACAACTAACTTGATACGATAGAAAATAATCACGAAGGCACCTTTAAAAATTCATTTTAACGCTTAAAAACCATACATGCATTGATTCAGATTTTTTGTCAGATTATTGTACATGCAACTTCATAACGTAATAATGTTTGTTTTTTTAGTTCAAAGAATAGATTTTTTGTAAATAGTTAATTGATTCATATTTTGCAATAAATTACCAGCGTTGTGTCATCGCACGTCTCTTTTTTTTCTATGCAGTCCGACAGTGAGCGCGCTTTAGGTCCTACTCCCTTTAATAGGTACAGACAATATTTCTGTCTGTTTGTGTGTTTTGTGTATTTGTGTGTTTACTTTATAAAATAAAATAAAAAAAAAATATTAAAAGAATGAAAGTTGATACTAAGTATAAAAAAAATACAATCGACTTCCAAAACAACAACACTACAAAGTGAAAAATAACTTTAATTTCGGAAGTCGGTGTCGGTGTCGCTGTTAAATGTATTTTCGTTTTTTACCACCGACTTCCGAAATTAAAGTTATTTTTCACTTTGTAGTGTTGTTTTTTTGGAAGTCGGTTGTATTTTTTTGTAAAAAAGTTTTTTTTTTTCACTTTTTAGTTGTGTACCTACCCCACACAAATTCTAATACCACTATCTGCAAAACAAACTAGAATATCATCCATATAAAAGTGGGGAAAAACTACGTATTATTGAAGCTAACTCAAAAACTACCGAAGCAAAGTTAATCAATTTTATATGGGACCAACTCTGATGTATACCCTCTCGAATAAAACAAAAAAAAATCCAAATCTGTCCAGCCATCTTCGAGTAATCGGGGAACATACATAAAAAAAAAATAAAAAAAGGGTCCGACGAATTGAGAACCTCCTCCTTTTTGAAGTCGGTTAAAAAGAGAACAATTTTTAAACATTGGATTACAATGCACAAAAAAAATATAAGTAGTTGCAAAGAACCCTATTATAATTCTGGCATCAAATAAGAATGTAAGAATACGAATATTATAAAATAAAAGGCGTTCGAAATATTCATTCGTACATGCAAACTCATAAGCATAATGACTCCCAATTTCCATGTAGACCGTATGAAGAGTAATCCGGAATAATTCGAGCAATAAAAGTTCCATTATCACTCAACTAATCGAACCCTAAAAATTTTATATACACGCCTTCCATCGGCTTATTATTTACTACTGTGCATGAAACGTCGCTTTTTATACCAGCGATGTACAGTAAACAGGGTGTTGCTACGGCTTATGAAAGTTTTCATATCGACTTTTACGAGTATTGTGACATACAATTTTATATTGCAGACGTTTTACTCATTTACTAATATGATGGCTATCATATTGAGGCTTTATTTATTGATTTTGGAGGAATGATTTTCTGTGTGTTACGAAACGTTTTTATGGCAACGTTTTATTAGGATAGTAGATTTAGATATCCTAAGATTGTTCAGCTCTTTACCTTATATTCAATCAAAACAGGGTGTCATCATTGTCAAGGTCGTCTATAAAACAACTCATTGCAATGCAAACAACAGAATGTAGTAATTTAATAGTGAACATAAAGCTACATAAAATTTAATACAAAAGCTACCAACACTCACCAACTTACAAACTAATCATAAACAGTGCATAGAGAAAACTGAATTTCTCCAAGAAAGTTGAAATAATATCTATGATGAGAGTAAAATCGCAAAAATTCAAGTTCATGCGGCACGTCTCCGGCACGGACAGGCCGCCCCTTGCCCGCCCTCGGCCGCCCGCTAGTGTTGCCAACGAACATATGCTGCGGGATTTACATGTTTTACGGGATAGACTAGAATATCTTGAAGATGGCGTCAGTTTGTGCTGCGAATTATCTGTGACCTTTAAAATGTAAAATGTGTTAACTATTTTCGAATGTTAAGAAAATTTTGTGTAGATCGAAGAGTCATAATCGATAAAGCAGTAATTGAAAAAGGATTGTGAATTCATTAGAAAGATATAAATTATCTTCTGATAAACAAATACATACACAGTGAAAAGTCACAATCTCTAACGACAGCTGAATCATAAACGGATTATAAAAATCATGCAAATAAAATCACTATAAACAAGTATATCGAATTAATATTTGTATCTAAAACCCGGGACAGCCCGGGGCATTCCGGGAACTTGGCATCACTACCGTCCGCCCCGCACTTTTATCGTCGGATAATTGAATTTCCGCACTCCGCTACAAACAGGAAGTTCCGCTGGTTTACGTTCAGCGCTGAATATTGCATCCAACGCTGATGGAGTTATTATTTTCAATATGGCCGATTAACCCTCTTGGTTGGTACTTGAGATAATTGAACTGTGAACTTTGGTCGGTGGTTTGATTTTCTAGACAATATGTAACGATGAAATGTGTATATCGTCAAAATAGAAATATAAAGGGCACAGGAAAATATTAAATCAGCGCTTACATTTATTAACTGTAAATTTTCTATATCACATATCTAATGTGACCTTCTTTACCAGCTTTGCATGCAATGTGCACCTTCAAGTCAAGTTTGAGCTGCAATGTGATCCTTTTAGTCGTTTGAGGATTATCTTTACAATAGGCTCTTTTTATACTGTTCTGAATTAACCAAATGAAATAACACATAAAACAAATGGATAGTTAGTTAGATTTTACGAAATATGTCGATGAGCCCCTTCTTTTCCTGAACCCTTCATTATGCATAGTAGCATTCATGATAATAGCCAGTCCCTGAGTCTAAGTAACAGTTTTACTTGTTTACTAATATAAGAAATGATAGTTATTTTTATGAGTCAAAAACATCATTATTTAGTTCACATCACATGACATAACTAAGTGATTTACATATTCCATACACGCTTTCACCGCAATGCCTTCACTAGTAAATTACCGAATACACCCGTAGCCAAGCTATTCAAAATGGTCCACTCTCACTTATTGCTCTTCCTATATATATTCTCAGCAGATGCATTCACTTAAAATATTGGTTTCTTGTATACATTCTATAAATGTATAAGAACATTTTTGTGATTTCATAGGCATCTAGTGCCATCATTGGAGTCCCGTGCCAATTGCCTCCGAAGCCTCTTTAAATAGTTTTTGAAGACTTTATTCGCCGGGCTCTCTGCTCGCGACTGTTCCCCCCCTCCAGCCTCCTCGGGCCTCTCAAAGCTTCCACTCTTATTTACACAAGGAAAACCTTCAAAGTCCCAAGTTGTTCGGTACTTTCTGTGAAGCTCGTCTTTTCAATTTCAGAAGCAAGTAACGGAAAAATGGGAGTTTTTTTTTTGTATGAAGTCAAGGTAGTTTAACCTTCTCATTTCTGTGCAGTTTTTTGTAACACCGATTTTTGTCTCACACAAAGTAACTAATGTTATGTTTTGCTCAGATATTGAATAACAGGTAGGTAACATGTATGATTTTGTTAATAAGGTTTTTGCAACGAGATAGAAGCTCTATCAGTTACAAAATCAGTTAAATAAGTTTAGACATTCTTTCTATATTTATCCAGAAAATAAAATGATAATATATTAGGCAAATGTAACATTACTATATGACGCGCTGAATTGTATTCACCCCAGTCCAAATAAAATTATACATATAACGACATGCGAGTGTTGTAATTCCTTCCCATCAGATTCATTCATTCACATTAGCTGTCAAACTTTCACATAACCTGAAAACTTCGTTTACCTTGTTCCTCAGTAAGACGGCACCTGCCCCTGTTCACTGCGTTCCGCTCCTCCGGGGAGGCTCTTCCAACTATTTGTGAAAAACAGCAAGTAAAGCTTTGTCAGCGATAGGCGAAGTCGAGTGTTCGTGCTTGACAATACGCTCCTATTCATTTCCGCTAAAACCCACTTTGAGGGTAGTTCAGGTTTGTTAGAACAAACCGACTTTTAAAACGGTGTTCGGCTTTTGTTTAAATCTTACACGTTTCTTGGTTCCAATCTTCACTTTACGGATGCTCTTTTATTTTGCAGTAATGATGTTCGATGTAGTTTTAATCCGGAATAAAGTTTAGATGCTGTTTTACAACCTTGATTGTGTAGCAGCCGCGTGAACAAAGTCAAGTGTTATAATATTAACAAAAATAACCTAATTTACGGTTTGTTCAATCATTCATGACATGATAATCCTCTTATAATCAGCCTATAACGTTCCCACTGCTGGAACACAGGCCTACTCTCTGTGAGAAGGAGTGGGCCGTAATCCACAACGCGGGCCCAACAAAGATTGGGGGATGTCACATATCTTCGAATTTTTCGGTTGCATGACATGCCAGCTACCTCACGAGGTTTTCCTTCGCCGTTTTGAGAGCAGCGGTGATGAAATAAATATTACACAAAATTAAGTGTCTGCCTGGGTTTGAACCCACGATCTACAACTCGTAAGTCGGAGCCGTTACCACTAGGCCACCACTGCTGTAATCCTTGGTAATCCTATTATGTACTACCAAAAATGTATTCCACATGATTGAAAGGCGACCCATTTCCCACATTAATATAATTACGTCATCTATGTAATTAGATATCATATATTTAGACGACAAAGCTGATCTGTATCAAAGGGGCCCTTTGACTATTCAGTTGTGCCCTCCCGAACGAGAGGTACAATAATCTGACCGATGTCTGACTGCATTTACTGACGGACCTATCAAAAAGTTCCAGTCGTGGCATTATTCGACTTTGACCAATGTCGCGTGCGAGCCTGGGTGGCCCTCCCCACTGCCCCCTGCCTCCCTCAACGATACGTACAGATGGGCAGTAAGTGAACTGAAAATTGTAGCAATACTTCGTTTATCTGGATGACTTGGTACTTTCAAGGCGTGATGAACGGAAGAATATTTTGTTTGTGCTCTTATAAAATGATTAAAGCTGTGTTTATAATACTTCCAAGAACGTTTATAATAAGATCATGTCCTACACTTCATACAGTTAGGCAAAGAAGCATTCTCAGAATATATAATAACAAACTTAATTTCTGAGAATCTTTATACTCGTCTTGTTTTAAATGGTTACTGTGAAATATATTTTAGTAAACCCTTATAAAACAATGTTTTGGTTAATGATGTTTATTTTTCATGATAATTGAATGCCCTTAACAATATTGTCTAGCTTTTGTTTTGTTGTACAGCAATTAAAACAAAAAATACTACAGCAATTAAAAGAAAAAATATTTGTTCTGAAGTCAAATAAAGTTGACATACCGCATATTTTCCTGCCCAGTAAAGTGAATGCGACTCCCTGGCGGAATTAATCAATTTCACTCATAACTAACGATGTCACATATATTAACTTGTCTGTATTGAAGGAGAAATTAATGTAACAGCTTTATATTGCTCTGTACTGAAGTGTCTGTGAGCTGATCGTTATTGTAGTCTCATGTTATTGCTCGTATGTGAATTGATACATCAAACATAATTATCTTATATCAGTAACATTAATTGTAATTTCTACATATTTAAATAGTGTTTCATAAGTACATATTTTTGTTCTAACTTGTATTGCAATTTCATCAACGTGTATCAATCTGCCTACCCTTTTCCCAACTACGTTAGGGTCGGTTTCCAGTCTAACCAGATGCAGCTGAATACCGGTATTTTACATGGAGCGACTGCCTATCTGACTTCCACAACCTAGTACAGTACCCCTTTGGTAAGACAGGTTGACAGATTTTCGGGATTCTGACGATCCGTAACTACTGTCAAAGATCCACAATGACAGCCAAGTCCAAAGGAAGCCTTTGGACTTGGCTGTCATTGTGGAACATGCTTTCCGAGGCACGGAGGAGTCTTACGGACCACGGCTGATAATACGTAGACACGAGCTCCCCCCTCAAATCACACCAACGCGTATTCCAAAATCTATATAAAAAAGCAAGAAAGAAAGAAGAGAAAAATTATTAATTGGGACTCTCACAGGAAGATAATTTCACAAACGAAATAGACACTTAATAAAAGACACCAGAAATGCCAGATACACCGAATAACCATCACGTAAAATTAGACTAATTAAAATGTTCTTCCCAACCAAACCGCGGGTAGACGCATCACCAGAATTTCAACAGATATGTTCAAAATATATTCATTCAAAAGGTTTCAATACTAACACAGTAAGCTCATCAAAGTTTCGTGTTTACCAATTAAAATTTCGACTTTCAACCTCCCCACACACCTGAAGGGTAAAGCCGGGCTGTTTTCCAACTACTAGACACGCCAGTTAATAATTCCCTTTATAGTGAAGTAAGTTGCTTACAAGCTCTGCGGTGTCTAAGTAACTTCGGCACGGCACACATTACGTGGTCTCTTTAAATATTTGCTCGGTGGATTGAAATTATTTTAGCGTAAGGATGAACGGAATTTGTGTCGAAATTAGTTTGACGATGTTTAATGAGGAATTTGGAATCATGTTCATCAATTGATGCTGTATTTGAGTTAGTATTGCAAGTATTCGATATGTGGTCGAATTTGAAATTGGAATTCGATATGGCAAAATATGTTGCGTATGGTACAAATTAATGATGCATATTTAAATATAGCTGGTATATTTAAAATACCGCGTCAGGTAGTAGTTGATTATGAGTGCTTGATAATTATGATCATTCGTTGAATGTGTTGTATTTGTGGCTACTGTTTTTTTTTACTAAACGGCATTTGTGCCGTTTAGTAAAAAAAACTGAAAAAAAAAAAAAAAACAAGAAAAGAAACTGAAAAATGTTTGCATTTCATTCGTACTATTTCTATGACTGATAGATCAACCATCCCTATCAATGCAGATTCGGCAAAAAAAATCATCATATTACAAAGACAACAAATCAAAGAGAAATCTAATAAAAACTTCTTACAGAATGCAGGACAAATGGAAACATGAGCGAGAGTAATCCACAATTACACAGCGACATCGGTATGAGATTCAGGATAAAATACATAATCCTCCGCGCGGCAGGGTAAAGCCGACCGCTCACTGCAACCGCTATAAATAAATAAAATGTGGTTTCAAAAGATGTTTCTATTGTGTTATGTGTGTTAGTGATGCTGTTTTGTTAAGGTAAAGGCAAAAAAGGAATAGGCGTACATTAATTAGAAAAAAAAGGAAGGTTTTAAGAAAAAAAAAATAAGGTGATAAAAATTTTTAAAAAATTATGTCGTCTGCATCGTGGTGGGGATTTGTATCACACTAACATTATAAAGGCGAAAGTTTGTGAGTGTGTGTGTATGTTTGTATGTTTGTTACTTCTTCACGCCCAAACGGCTGGACCGATGTGGATGAAATTTAGTATGTAGATAACTTATACCCTGGATTAACGTACAGGCTACTCTTTATCTCGATTTGCGGGGGTGAAACCGCGGGGCTTACTTTCTGCTAGATTTGGGCAGAAACAAAAAAAAAATCCAAAACACAGCTAGCAGTTACAGCCACTTCATAATTATGTACAGTCAACAAAAGAGATATCTAGGCAGGGTAGAGTAACATATTTGTATGTGAATTGCTTCATGTTCAATTTTATATATATTACTTTGTTCTTGCAATACCCATACATTGTAACACACCGACACAAAATTGTATATTGTCACTAAATTGAATATGAAGCAATTCACATACAAATATGTTAGTTTATCCTGCCTAGATATCTCTTTTGTTGACTGTACTTTACATTATATTATAAATAGTAGTTTATAAGACAGACGTAGAGGGCCTAAGCCTTGTTTTTCACAAAGACTGGCGGAAACTATAGAACATCACTGTTAACGCCATTACTTTCTTTAGTTTTATATTTCATGCCTAATTACTGGCAACTCTAATTAATTAGTATCTGTGTAACATAAAGTTCCTTCCGCTTTCCTTCTCCCTTCCACAACCCTTATAATGCCTAAGTGAGAGCGAGAAGGAAGATCCGCAATGGCGCCCATACGCTGTCGCCAAGAAGATCCGCCAGTTCTCAATCAACATCGACGCCTGTTGGGTAAAATTAATCCCAAGTCGAAAAAGGACTCATATTTTCACCGCGAAGAACGAAGATTGCTGTTGAACAGTGCAAGTGCGTGTATGTGTGTTGTGAAAAGTGCAGATTCTCGTCCGTACGTGATATCCTGGACGCGCCAGCCACGTGGCTAAGGAAACCCTTCTCGTCGTGTCGCCATAGCTCACCAGGCAGGTACCATCATCATTTTCCCACACCACCAAAACACCTACTTGTGTCACCGAACCGCCCCTCATACAGTCCACTAAGAAAATTTCGATTTTCACCCCAAGGCTTTAGGCCGCCGCAACATTTTTTGGTCCTTCGAGACGGATATCCAACATTTTTTGGTCCTTCGAGACGGATATCCGACATTTTTTGGTCCTACGATCACGGATATCCAACAGTTTTTGGTCCTACGATCACAGATATCCAACAGTTTGGTCCCATGATCACGGATACCTATTTTTCTTTATCCTCTTGATAACGGATATCAATATTATATCCGTATATCATCATCCCGCAACTATATTTCATTTCAATCTTCGTTCCTTATACTCTTATACTAAACCGCTTTCATTTATTCATTTATTACAGTACCTACTTGCCATTGCGTACATTCACAGGTATTTCGCATCCCGCTCAACTTAATATTTTAATATACGTAGGTAGAAGCAAAATCTACCGCTCGCTCGCTTCGCTATCGTTCGGTACTATATTCGTAGGTACCTACCAATCCCGCACCGCGCGCAACTCGTTGAAGTTTGTGATTTATTTTAGCTATTATAAAAACCTACAAAAATATCGAAAATGCCTAAGAAAGTGACCATTGATTCGGATGATCAGATAGAATCCGCGATTCAAATAGCACTGTCATGTCGTAATATGATTTTTGCCCGCATGCAAATCATTTACGATTTAATGGAAAAAATGAAGTCCGGTATGGAACCGGTAGAGAAGTTCTTGTGTGCGTGTGTCAATGTTGATGCGTTGCGCACCGAGTTCCTCGAGGCATTTAATAAATATAACTCGCTTCTTCTAAGACAAGACCCGGAAAATAATATTGATGATCAGTCGTGGATTAGTTTTGAGGAATTATATTGCTGCGTTAAATATAATTATTCAAATTACTCAAAATCATCAGCCACATCGGCTCCTACTTCTAGTGGTAGTGGTGTCAATAAGCAAACAGTTCGCTTGCCTCCCATTGAAATTATGTCATTCGATGGCGATATTCGTAACTGGCCCCTGTTCTATGCTAATTTTAAAAGCACGGTACACGAAAATAATACATTGACTGATTCGGAGAAATTATATTATTTGATGGGGAAATTGAAAGATAAGGCTCAAACCGCGTTCTCAGGAGTTTGCCCTAATGGCGATAACTACCAATTAATTTTTAATTCACTCATAAACAAGTACGAAGACAAACGTATGTTGGCTTCTAGTTACCTTAATCGGATGTTTGAACATAAATCTTTTAATACCGCATCTATTCAAAATTTCGAATCCTTTTCTGATAATTTTGTTTCCGCCGCAAACGCATTAAAAAACCTTAAAATAAATGATTTATCAGATTTGATTTTTTTCCATGTCGCTATAAAAAAGGTTGATTCTGAAACCGCTCGACTTTTTGAAATGAACTCAAAAGACGAAATTCCTAAATTCGACAATTTAGTACAGTTCATTAAAAATCAATCTCGCATTTTACAAAATACTAAAGCTTTAAACAGCTCGAGTTTCACTCAGTCTAACAACAATCCTGTAAATAAAAAAACGTCTAAAACTCCGCAACCGCAATCTTACACTGTAATTGATAAATTCGCAAAATGTTTGTGTGATAGCTTTGTTCATAAACATTTATTTAAATGTCCTGCCTTTTCTAAAATGACACCAAGTGATCGTTTCAAATCGGTGAAGCAAAACGATGCATGTACTAACTGTTTAAGTATTAAACATAAGGCCAGAGTCTGTCAGTCTGAATCTAGATGTAAATCTTGTAAAAATAAACATCATACGCTTTTACACTTTAATCGCGAATCGCACGCGACTGTATTATCGAACGGTGTTGATGATACCGCACGTACACAATCGGGTTCAAACTCCACGGCTTCGAGCGAGCAAGATGCTCACGCCGCCGCCGCGCCGCTCGCCGCCACCGCTCAGAGCGCCCCGCAATGTAATGCATCCATTGCTGCGTCGATCTTTTACGACTCGAACTCCCGCGTATCAAAGCCGCAATGTAATACGAATACTACTATTTTGTTGTCAACCGCTACTGTAATAGTTCGAGATTCATTTGGTAAGGAGCATTTTATTCGCTGTCTATTAGACAGTGGCTCACAAATTAATTTTATTACCGCAGAATGTTGCAAACGATTAGGTTTGACTAGACATTCATCTGATACGCCTTCCGTTAAGGGTATCGGTGGTACGGAAAAATCCGTTAAGGGTTCCGTACAATTCGCTTTCTTTTCCCGTTTTAATCCGAACGTTACTTTTAACGTTAATTCGCTAGTTGTCGATGCAATCACCGATAATTTACCTACCGCTCCCGTAGATACTTCCGCCTTGCCTTACTTAAAAGGTTTACCGCTCGCCGACGAATCGTTTGGCAAACCCGGTCGCATCGATGTGTTGATCGGGGCTTCGCTTTTCCCGCATCTTATGCTGCCCCGCGTAGTTAGCAGCAACTCCTCCGCGCCGCCCGCCATGCAGACGGTACTCGGTTACGTCATCATGGGCACTGTGCCCGCGCTGCCTGTACGTCGTAATAAGCCTCCACAGTCTTGTTACTCACATATTTCGCAACCATCCGACAAAGACTCGTTAGAATCGGCGTTGAAAAAATTCTGGCAGGTCGATGAAGCGCCCGTCACTCTTTCGACGAGCAAATCGCTCGACGAACTTGAGTGCGAGTACTTTTATAATTCGACCACGGAACGCGATGGGGACACAGGTAGATACTCTGTAGCCCTACCGTTTCGCAGCGATGTGTTCTCATTGGGGAACTCACTCGATATCGCGAAAAAACGTTTTTTCTGCCTAGAAAAGAAATTAGAATCCGCACCCGAGTTACGTACTGCGTATGATGACGTCATTCGCGAATATATTGATAAAGGATATTTATCTCCTGCTCCGCTCGATAGTTCAGACAGTAGTTGTCCTGACTATGTAATTCCGCATCACGCAGTTGTACGTTTAGATAAGACAACAACAAAACTACGCTCCGTGTTAGATGCTAGTGCTAAAACGAGTACTGGATTATCTCTCAACGATATTTTACACAGTGGCCCGAATTTACAGGGTGACTTGTTTACTATAATTCTGAATTTTCGATTGTTCGCATTCGCGCTCTCGGCTGATTGCCGACAAATGTTCTTACAGATTGAAGTAAGAGAAAGCGATCGTCGCTTTCAACGCATCTTATATCGTTTTAGTCCAAACGATCCTCTGGTTCTATATCAGTTTAACCGTGTCTGTTTTGGTCTCAAGTCAAGTCCCTACCATGCGATCCGCACAGTACAACAGTTGGTTCAAGACGATGGTCATCACTTCCCGCGCGCCAGCGCTATCATCGCGGATTCGCTGTATATGGATGACGTAGTCTACAGCGTAAGCTCCGAATCACGTGCAGTCCAGGTTTCGCACGAACTGATTAAACTCTTTAGAGGAGGTCAGTTCGAGTTGGTCAAGTGGACCAGTAACTCTCAAACTGTACTAAACAGTATTCCCGCGTCGCATAGGTTGACCGAACAACTAGAATTCGACAAGTCGGTAGAACAAAAGGTTCTCGGCTTGCGCTGGTGTAGGTCAAATGATTGTTTTGAATTTCTTATTTCCGCACCGCCAGACACGTGTACTAAACGTGCTATACTGTCGGCCGTAGCTAGGCTGTGGGACATCATGGGGCTTGTCGCGCCTGTAGTTCTCTATGCTAAACTACTTATCAAAGAATTGTGGTTACTGAAGCTCGATTGGGATGACACTCCCCCGCGTCACATCATAAATATTTGGCAAACTTTTTGCTCTGTCCTGCCGCTTTTAAATGATTTTAAAATCCCGCGCCATTTAGGTATTTTTGAAAATTGTATTCTTCGCCTCATTGGATTTTCCGACGCCAGCGAAAGCGCCTACGGCGCTGTCATCTATGCGCATGTCACTCGCAACGATGACGTAGTCGTTCAGCTGGTTTGTGCCAAGTCGAAGGTATCGCCGGTTAAACCATTGACTATTGCTCGACTGGAGCTCTGTGGTGCCGAACTCCTCGCTAAACTTCTTCGCCGTGTTCATGACACTTATAATCCGCGTTATAATGTTACCGCTATTTACGCATTCACCGATTCAAAGGTGACTCTTTGCTGGATAAATTCTTCTCCGCATCGTTGGCACACGTTTGTGGCCAATCGTGTCGTTCGCATCGTAGACAACGTCCCCGCGGAACATTTCTACCACGTAGCTGGTACTGAAAACCCAGCGGACTGTTTGTCACGTGGTTTAACACCTGACAAATTCATTGAGCACCCATTATGGTTGCACGGACCCGCTTGGGCTAAGCGCGACCCTTCCGAATGGCCCATACATAAGGTTACAGACTTGAATTCGGAACCCATTCCGGAAGAAAAGGTCCACGCGCATCCCATAGTCGCGGATTCAAGTTCGGACAATTCGCTTCTACTCGCACTCGCAGAACGTACGTCGTCGTGGACTAAGCTGCTGCGTATTGTTGTTTTCATATACCGTTTCATGAAAAAACTCCCGCGTCGAACTGACGCCGTTACCGCTAGCGACCTCGAGTTCGCTGAAACCATTTTGTGGCGTCATGTTCAAAGAAAACACTTCATGGATGATTATTCCGAGTTAAAAAATAATAAAATTTGTTCACCCGCTCTTATTAAACTCAAGCCATTTGTAGATGGTGATGATTTAATCCGCGTTGGGGGTCGATTAACTCATTCGGCTGAGGCCTATAGCACTAAACACCCGGTAGTGTTACCCCGTCATGATCGCATAGTTGAAATCCTCGTAGACTATTATCATATAAAATATTTACATGCAGGTCCAGAACTCACTATGTCGTTATTGCGCCATAAGTATTGGATTTTGTCCGCTAGACGCATTATTCGTCATAGAATCCACAAGTGTAACGCATGTCACAGGTGGAGACCGCGACCTCATGGTCCGCCGATTATGGGCGATCTCCCTAAATCTAGAGTAAATGTTGCAACCAAAGCTTTTTCTCATACAGGGTGTGATTACGCTGGCCCTATACAGTATGTGCCCGTACGCACTCGAGGTGCGAAGAGTCGCAAGGGTTATTTATGTATATTTACCTGTATGACTACTCGCGCTGTTCATATTGAATTAGCTACAGATCTTACGACTGCGTCGTTCATAGCCGCGTTGAAACGGTTTTTATCCCGCCGTGGACCGGTACAATGCTTGTATTCGGACAACGCGACCAATTTTCGAGGAGCTAATTCGTTTTTGCGCGACTTGTATACTTTCATAAATAAAGAATACCGCCCGCGCTTTGAAGAGGAGCTCGCTGAGCATCGCATTAATTGGCACTTTATTCCGCCCGCGTCACCGCACTTTGGTCGATGTTGGGAGTCCATGGTGAAGGCCGTGAAGACTCACCTTTTCAAGACAATAGGTCAACAACTTCTATCTTATGAAGAATTAGTTACAATTCTCTCTCAAATAGAGTGCCTGTTGAACTCCAGACCTCTTACTGTTCTTAGCGCTGATCCGGAAGAGCCTAAAGCTCTTACCCCTTCGCATTTTTTACATACTGTACCGCTTAACTCATTACCCGCCGCGGAAGTAGGTTTACTGTCTGATCACCTGCTTCAAAGACACTCTCTTATGGATAAATTAGTCCAGTCGTACTGGAAAAGATGGCGAAGCGAGTATCTTCATAGTTTACAATCACGCTTAAAATGGAATAAACCTGATGGAGACATGATTAAGGAAGGCACTGTAGTAGTGATAGTAAATGATAATGCGCCTCCTCTATCCTGGCCTCTAGTTGTTATTGAGAAGTTGCATACGTCTATAGACGGTAGCACGCGAGTCGTTTCAGTACGCACTTCTAATGGGATTCTTGTGCGACCTGTGGTCCGCTTATGCCCCATTCCTACTCAGTAATATCTTATTCAGTCCATTCCCTCTTTAGTTAGATTTAAGTGTAATTTCACTGTATATATTATTATATTATTCTCTTTAAAGGTGACCCTTTAAGGCCGCGAGGAATGTTAACGCCATTACTTTCTTTAGTTTTATATTTCATGCCTAATTACTGGCAACTCTAATTAATTAGTATCTGTGTAACATAAAGTTCCTTCCGCTTTCCTTCTCCCTTCCACAACCCTTATAATGCCTAAGTGAGAGCGAGAAGGAAGATCCGCAATGGCGCCCATACGCTGTCGCCAAGAAGATCCGCCAGTTCTCAATCAACATCGACGCCTGTTGGGTAAAATTAATCCCAAGTCGAAAAAGGACTCATATTTTCACCGCGAAGAACGAAGATTGCTATTGAACAGTGCAAGTGCGTGTATGTGTGTTGTGAAAAGTGCAGATTCTCGTCCGTACGTGATATCCTGGACGCGCCAGCCACGTGGCTAAGGAAACCCTTCTCGTCGTGTCGCCATAGCTCACCAGGCAGGTACCATCATCATTTTCCCACACCACCAAAACACCTACTTGTGTCACCGAACCGCCCCTCATACAGTCCACTAAGAAAATTTCGATTTTCACCCCAAGGCTTTAGGCCGCCGCAACAATCACGTTCCTACTACAAAACACGTGCTACATTCTTCTTTTGCTTCTATATGCCTACTTACTAAAATATTCAGAATACGACATCAGACTCTAATGAAAGTCTTGTTAACAATAAGGATGCCCTTTACAGATAATGTCTGCATTTTTAATGCACTAGTAAGTGGACATCCGCCGTTATTGGTGCCGAAGGATACCGTGCCGTTTGTCGAAACTCGAGAGAAGACTCGCGGGAATTCGGCCGACTTCGGATTTACTCCGTTCGGGCCTCGCGGACCCTCGAATGTACTGTCACGCACTCAATTTCTGTAGGCTATTGATTTATTATGTAATAGAATCGATGATTTGGAATAATAGACGACTTTACTACTGAGAAAAAATAAGCTATGAAACTTTCGGATTATTGCCAAATACTTCTGCCATTTAGAACAATTTCAGAATTTAAGATTCAGTGTAAAAATATTGAAAAACTGGTCAAGACCGAGCCGGACTTGGGCACCGAGTGATCCGTTCCTATTTCTAAAAAAGTGTGCTATTTAGAGACATCGTATATTTTTCCTGTATTTTTTAATAATAAATGAACTTCTATCACATAGAATGATTTCAGATTTTCCTCTTTGCAAACTTTGAAGATAAATAAGGGGGGAACGGTATTTTTTATTACATTCATCAAAAGTCAAAAATTATGCGGCCTAAAAAAAAGAAAAAAATGATCGAGTATATGCAAACAGCACTCTTTCATGATACCTCACATGCCCTAGTAGCACTTCGAATTTTTAAGACCTCCTTTCGTCCCTGTTCCAAAAAAAAAAAATAGATATTTTATTTTTTTCTTATTTGCAAAATAATTATACAAACGTCATCTAAAACTGTTTCAAATTTCAAATTGATAGCATTAGTAGTTCTTGAGATATCCAGCTGTGACAGACGGAAAAACAGACAGACAGACTTAAGACATAAGGGTTTCTTTTACCATTTTGGTACGGAACCCTAAAAAGTAAAGTATTAATTTCATCTTAGAGTTATAAAACAAACAATTTCGTAATTAGTGAGAACTAAGTAATTAAAGTCTGCAAAGTTTGATTCTACTGAATTCCTTCTAATGACATAGCAAGTTCGTTGATACCAAACTAAACGTAATAAGTATTATAAAGTTTATTGTACCTATTGTTTTGTGCACTAGAATTTTATTTACAAAACTATTAAACGCATCGACAGACATGATATCGAAAAGCTATTACAGAGGGAACTTCATCGTAGAATCACACGTCACCGTCCAGGCAACGAGTGGAGTAATAATATAAATTTTTATACGGAACATATCGCTTCCGTCCGCGACTGTACGACGACATTGTTACTGGCGACTCTAAGAACTAAAGATCCACTTCTATTTTCCGATAGGGCGGGCATAGTATCATTCAACTTTTTTATTATCTCCGAACAGGTCAGTGGACGGTACATTCTGTTTTTATCGATTTGTCCAGTCAAATAATACGGGTACATGTATCTGATCGGACGGCCACTTTTACTGTTGTTGCAAAAATAATGTTTGTACCTTTTAGGAGTGAGTTGTATGGGCTTATGTTTTGGATTGGTTTAAAAGTTTGTGGAGTAGTAGTCTTTGTAGTTCAAAAGATCACTATCATTACCACTTACACCGAGGCAATAAAACTGCAAGGTGATTATAGAGGCATGAGGAACAGGGTGTAAAGTTTACCAATCCTCTATAGAAAAGGGAGGATCCTCCGACCTGACGGCTGTTGTGTCTGGTGGGCAACTGCGCGACGTTTGATGTCGGGACGTTGTATTTATGCTAGTCGCGCGGTAAACTCTAACTGCGTGATGCAGGATTGCGTGACGTCATGTCATTGGATGCGTAGTTCATATGTGGCGATGTAGATGCTACCACATGATTATTACATGCCAGTTTAGCCTCTTCTAAACATAGAGTTGCACGTCTTTGTACAATTGATTCAAGTATTACCCGTATTTACGCTGCCAAATATTTCATTTAATATTATTGAACGTCTTGTTTCGTTCGCTCATGTTTGAATGATAGAACAATTTTATACTAGAATTGAATGCGATTTTATTGTACATACAATTTTATTGTATCTGTTTACACCTATACCAGTTTTGAACGTCAACTAATTTGCTCGTATCGTGCATAAACATTGTAATATTGTACCTACGTGTTGTTTAGACGGTGCCAGATATTTGCCCTTAAATTTTATGATATACCACAGGCAATAAACTTGCACCGTGTAAATGAAGCTTAAAGCAACTCTGGGAGGATGGGCGTATGGAAATAAAATAAGAACTGCACCAACACCAAATAAATTGGGTCAAGAGCAGGATTGTGATGATCATGATGAAAATATCGATCACTGCCATTAGACGCTGTTGTGTCATAGTACAAAATTTTGTTAACATCGCTGCAACCTGAACTTTCATATCAACACTACTACAAAGAACAATAATATAAAGGCCCGCCGCGTCTGCCTGTCTGTCTGAACGCGTAATACGAATGGATTTTCATATGGTTTTCACCAATGCATGGAGTAATTCATGAGGAAGGTTTCAGTATATAATATTGGCTGAAGTATGACGATGACTGTTGAAGATGTCGGAATAAATCATGCCAACTGATGTAGGAATATTATTATAATGTTCTGCTACCCTTGGAAAGCCGGAGCGGGTTGCTAGTAATTCATAATTGGAAATTGAAAGTACCAAAAAACAAATTCATTAACCTAAAAAACGTAAGTAAAACAAACACAAATATCCCATTCCTTCCCACACCGGACTCCGAACGTCACATAGAATTTGACATCGAAATCCTCGCGTGGAAAGCACTATTTACCCTAACCTCATTGAGCACTAAGCCAATTACGGACCCAGAGTCTTTGACGTGAGCGAATCAAATTCAATTTGTCAACATTTCGCCACACTTAATCTGAATAATGAATCTGGGTAATCTTAATTCTGTCCATTGGCAAGCTGCCGAACCAAATATCGTGACATGAAATTGGATTTTTGCTAATGAAAATTTAATTTTTAGTGATGTTATAGTACGGTGGGGTAATATTAATTGTTGGCAGTAGGGTAATATTGACAATTTCGTTTGTGCTTTTGGAAGTGTAATGTAAAAAATAGAATGAGAAGATACTATTTTTAGATATTACTTGAATGGATAAAGTTTAGCAACTATGATATTTTGAAAAAGTTAAGTTTACCATTATTATTTCTGTAAAAAATTGGAACGGTGCATGGGTAGTGCCCTTTACTAAACTTTACAGGGAATTTTCGCTAGGTCACCCAGAACTTAAAGTTCTAGATTACATTCCGAATTTAAGTATTTCTATCACTAGCTTTTTCTCAATTAAATTGAAAATAATAACAAGGTAGAAAAAATAACGTTTTGCTAAGAAACTGTTTGGGAACATTTATTATATTAAAGCGTCGTATTTCCTTAGATCAACTCAATTCACAAACCATACACACATCAGCAATTTCAGTCCAATATCGACTAATGCAACAAAGCATAGCATTGTCAGTTTACCTTCCATTTTCCATTACAGTTTTAGTCAGTACACTTGTCGTAATAGGTGCGAGTCTGCGTTTGATTGGACTTGATTAACATTTTGACTGTTTGGCGGCCAGTAATACGATTGCTATGACGTCATGACGCGCATCAGTCTTTGATGTGCTATATCCACGTCACGCTTACGGACAAGTGAGCATGCCAAAGCAGATTTGGAGTTCCTGTGCATGAATTGACCAAAATGGTGGTTTTGTCGGTTTTGCGACTGTTGTGTGAAACGCAGATCAAAGGGATTAGTAGTGGCTATTGTACGAGTGGATTTTGAAGCTAATATGTGGAGAGCTCAAAATTAAATTGTAGTGCATCATATTAATGATATTGTCTGTGAATTGATACCGACAATGATATCAATGCAAAATCTGTTATACAAATTCAACACAGCATACATTACAATAATTACTTTTACAGCTTTGAAATCAATCCTCACCGAGTCGGACGAGAGCAGGCAACACTTAATGAAACTGAAAAACAGATCCATTAAAAGAGCAACGGATTACAGAAAAATCTCTTTCCAATTAATTCCCTAGTAATAACTAACAGTACAAATTCGTTTGACAAGATATCCCAAGAACTTTATGCCTTTGATAAAAAGTGGCAAGGGAGGAACTAGTGGCGTGCAATGTGCATCATACTCTGGATCAAATTAAAAAGCCGTTCGGCCATCGCCAGTGGCTACATAGGGGAGTCTTCATGTTCTCTAATTAGAGGGTAGGTCGCGTTTCTGGACGCTCTTTGCTGTTTGGTGCGAGTTACGAGAGAGTTTTGATGTGGTTATTAATATGGTAATTCGATGCATTTGGACGGATTGAGTTAGATTTGTAAACTGTCTTATAGTTTCATATGTGTCGCGGGAGTTTGAATGTTTAGAACTTCATTTGTTGCTCAATTAATGAAACAAATTCAATACTGTTACTTTTTTCCCTAATGGACGATAGATAAAAAAAAAAAAATATTGATGTTATGAATTATAGTAATATAGTCATCAGTATTCAAACAGTTATTGATTCTAATAATATGTGCTCTCAAGTTGCCATATAATAACTTGTAAGATAAAAAACTTTTTTACAAATAAATACAACCGACTTCCAAAAACAACACTACAAAGTGAAAAATAACTTTAATTTCGGAAGTCGGTGTCTAGTTAAATGTGTTTTCGTTTTTTGCCACCGACTTCCGAAATTAAAGTTATTTTTCACTTTGTAGTGTTGTTTTTGGAAGTCGGTTGTATTTTTTTGTAAAAAAAGTTTTTATTTTTCACTTTTTAGTTGTGTACCTACCCCACACAAATTCTAATACCACTATCTGCAAAACAAACTACTCGTAGAACATCATCCATATAAAAGTGGTGAAAAAATACGTATTATTAAAGCTAACTCAAAAACTACCTAAGCAAAGTTAATCAATTTTATATGGGACCAACTGTCCCTCTCGAATAAAACAAAAAAAATCCAAATCGGTCTAGCCATCTTCGAGTAATCGGGGAACATAAAAAAGGTTCCGACGAATTGAGAACCTCCTCCTTTTTGAAGTCGGCTAAAAATTTAAACTTCATTTTATTTTTCTAGTGCATCTACATAAAAAAATACTTGCTTTTACCAAAGCCAAGTCTAGTGTAGCCGATATATAATCTTGGTGCCTGGCTATATTCCGCCGCAGCGGCTTCGCCTACACCACACGAATAGCCTCCGGCCTGACTGCCCCTGCTGCCTCAGCAAAAGGATTACCAAAGTAAACAAAAGCTGTATAAAGTTAATCCCAAGGTAGCCCACGGTTTATTATTTAACAAATCTGCGTGATACTGTGCTTGGGTATCTTGAGGTTACTGAGGATGCATATTAAATTGTCGGAGAGATTTTGTTATGATATTAGGCACTGATATTAAAACGAATATTAGTTACGATTTTTTTTGGAAGAATAATTTATTTAAAGCGATGTAAAACAAAATACGTTTGCAAAAAATGCGATTGCAGAACTATCCATGTTTTGAAATAGGGATGACAACTAACTTTTTTTTTGTCCTTCATGTAGATT
Source organism: Cosmia pyralina (assembly GCA_946251885.1). Classification (NCBI taxonomy): domain Eukaryota; kingdom Metazoa; phylum Arthropoda; class Insecta; order Lepidoptera; family Noctuidae; genus Cosmia; species Cosmia pyralina. Next base: position 26,205,996 of record OX276346.1, read on the forward strand.
TAAAAAAATACTGGACACGGTTTTTTTCTTTTTTTACGTAATAAAAGATTACGGCGACACATTGAGTTAAAATGTGACATAACGTCACTCCTTGATTTTATACGTGGTTTGTTAAAGTTGTGACTTAGCGAACCCTCACTCTGCGTTTTATCTAAATAATTTTTTATTATTAATATGATATAGCAAAAAATACGCGACTGATATTTTTTTATTATGTGACTGATGGACTAAATATAATTTCTGTTTTTTTATCCAGGCATCATCCCTATTGCTAATCCGCTGCTAATGTAGCTTGAATTATCATCTGGGAAGATAACTAAATTAAGATTAATAGTGATGAATCTTTAAACCGCGCTCGAGGTTAATAATGAAACTTAATGATTTGAGTTCAATGAGATTACATTTTCTCCTGCCAATAAGAACAATCAAATTTGGATTTATCCACGTGTCTATCCTAGAACAGGAAAAATCTGTTCTTACCAGAATCCGCCGCAAGCAATAATAATATGATATTACCGGAACATTTTGTAAATCTATATATGATTTTGTTATTACGCGTAACTAAAACAAAACTATTGACCCCTGGTTACATTATACGGACTCGCTGATCTATAATATTGTTTTCCCATCAATTTCGTACATAAACACGTCACGCTATTAATATTCATGACTACCCACAAGTCATTACTCGCCAATGTTCATGTATTAACGATGCGATTATTTCTATATTATAAATTGATAGATTTGGTGTTGAAATCGATATATTACGGATTAAATTGATATTGTTTCTTTAATATGGCGAACTAAACTTCATGTGGTAAGCGAGATGAAATTCAAGAAGAGGAAGAGAAAGACTAATTTAAAGGACTTTTATGAGTTTTTTAGGAGAAGTGGTGGCCCAGTGGCAAAGGCCACGACTTACAAGTTGTATGTCGTAGGTTCGAACCCAGAAAGGCGCTTTACTTTGTGTAAATTATTTCATCACCACTGATCTCAAAACGGTGAAGGAAAACATCGTGAGGAAATCGGCATGTCTTAGAACCAAAAATTCGAAGACATGTGACAGCTACCAACCCGCACTGGGCCCGCGTGGTGGATCACGGCCCACTCCCTCTCACTGGAGGTCCGTGTCCCAGCAATGGAAATTTTATAGGCTGATTATGAAGAACTTTATACTGTTTATGAGTGACAGCCTTCACTGTACCTAGCCTTGTAAAACAAACATTAAGAGTGGTTGTACCACAGTGAATCACATGTCTCTCGGATTGTGTAACGTAGGCATTAATGATGTTATCAGCCCAAACACCCGTTGGGACGGAAATCTATTCTGGACCAAACCACACTCTAATACCATCCAACCTATTTCACCACTTTCATTAACCACTGTTCCATTTCTAAAAACGTAAATCCTAACTAACACCGTGGCGAATGCAATGAAAATCGTTTTAATTCACTTAAACAACGCTCTGGTTCTTTTCCACGTTTAATTAGATCGGCTATTGGTGGCACCTGGGGCTGGTCTTTGTTCGTGCGATGCTCCCCGCGAATTGTGTCTTCTTCACTTAATGGAGGGCGCACTTACACTGTACTGTAATTCGCTGTTGTAATATATTGGGTAGAATGTTATTTAAAACGTGAATTCAATGCCTTTTTTTTGCTGATTATTAAATAATATTAGATTTTAGTTCAAAATTATTTAATGCAGTCCTCTAAAAAATTATTTTTAATCCTGCTATCTTGCACCAATATACAAATGCGAAGGTTTGGATGGATGGATGTTTGTTACTCAATCACGCCAAAACGGCTTAACGGTTCTAAATGAAATTTGGCACAGACATAGAATAGCATATATATAGCTGGAATAGCATAATATATTATTTGCTGCTTTTTATCCGAGTAGTAATTTCCCATGGGTTAATTTCCGACATCCACGCGAGCGAAGCCGAGCTGGCGAAGAAGCTGGCCAGAGCTAATGAAACATAATTATGTTGTTACTAGCAGCGCCCCGCGGTTTCACCCACGTAAGTCCCCCCATAAGAACCCATAAGAATATCAGTATAAAAGTATTCTATGTGTAAATCCAAAGTGTTAGCTTCCTCCATACCAAATTTTATCAAAATTAGTCAAGCCGTTTGAGCGTGAGGAAGTAACAAACATACTAACACATACACTCACAAACTTTAGCCTTTATAATATTAGTGTGAAGTGTGAATACCTAGTGAAGAAATAGAAATAGATATTTAACGATGAAGGTTATATTTATTATTATTAGGAAGTGATTAGATTGGGACTGGCCGGCACTAGAAAAGAGAGAATTGTGTGGAAAAGGGAGAGGGAGGGGGAGAGGGAGGGGGAGGGGGAGGGAGGAGTGAAACAGCACATGCCGGTTACATTAGATAAGATTGGATTGGAAGGTATTTCAGATCAGCGATAGATTGTTTAAAAACAAAGTATCTGAAAATGCAAAAGTTCCCGTTGTAATAGAAATAAATAGAATTCCTCTGGCGTCTGTCAGTTTAAATGTAAATCATTTAGATGAACTTTATCTGAATGAATTATTCAGAGCAGAATTAGGAATCAATTTCAGAATATTAATTAATGAAATTGACTGCTGTTTTAATTTCATTGCCTATTGATTCCGTTCCATAATTTATTACAAGTAAATAATAAATAATAATCTGTTTTAATAAACATTACGATTATTATTCAATCATCAACGATTTCATTTCTCTCAGAAATTTAACTAGGAGCATGATCTCACTATAACATGAAGACATGTTCATCTTCATGCCCTTATGCCATGTTAACTACTTGGTGTCGGCGCAACACGTTTTCTTCTTCCATTCTCCCCTGTCAACCGTCACACTATCATTCACTCCCTTCTCTTTCATATCATTCCTCACACAATCCATCCATCTTTTCTTTTGCCTTCCTCTGCCTCTCCATCCATCAACATGTTCAGTCATCACTCTTTTTAACCGACTTCTAAAAGGAGGAGGTTCTCAATTCGTTGGAACCTTTTTTTTTTTTTTTATGTATGTTCCCCGATTACTCGAAGATGGCTTGACCGATTTGGTTTTTTTTGTTTTATTCGAGAGGGTATACATCGCAGTTGGTCCCATATAAAATTGATTAACTTTGCTTCGGTAGTTAATGAGTTAGCTTCAATAATATGTATTTTTTCCCCATTTTATATGGATAATGTTCTAGTTTGTTTTGCAGGTAGTGATATTAGAATTTGTGTGGGGTAGGTACCACAACTAAAAAGTGAAAAATAAAAACTTTTTTACAAAAAATTACAACCGACTTCCAAAAACATCACTACAAAGTGAAAAATAACTTTAATTTCGGAAGTCGGTGGCAAAAAACGAAAATACATTTAACTAGACACCGGCTTCCGAAATTAAAGTTATTTTACACTTTGTAGTGTTGTTTTTGGAAGTCGGTTGTATTTTTTTGTAAAAAAGTTTTAGTCACATGCGTTTCTTCCCTCCTCATCACATGCCCATACCAAGACAAACGATTGAAGACATTACAATTTTATACACTAGACCATGACCTCATTTTTCTAATCTCTTACCAACCTCATCGTTTACGCCATAAAATACCTTTATCATTACTAGCTCATAAAATAATTGCCATACTCTCACATAACAATAAAGCTCATGTTCCACCTGATATCTAAAATCAGTAGCATTACGCTACTGTGTGACGTCACACCATTTTCACGGTTAATGGGAGTGCAGGGGGACTATTGCGGCCCGATGTTCCGCGAAATGCACTCGATGAAAGGAGACTTCTCGAATTACCCAACATAACTCGGTGTTTAGTCGAGCGGGGGACGCTCGGTGTACGGTGTAATTGGCGCCTTAGTGGCAATTTGCTGAAGACAAGTAACATATTGCATGCTGATGTGCATGTAATAGAATTTATTGGTTGGTCGTGTACCTGCATTAGAAGTAAAATGTAATTATTTGATGTAGTCTGCGTTTTATACTTTGTTGAGTAAAGTGGTTTTGTTATTGGTAGCGTGTCTGTCGGCGGTAACATATTGAGTTAATAAATTATGATTATGTTTACATTTGCTTGAATTAGAAATACTAAAATAACCAATTGTGTCGCTCTGTATACATTTTTTTAATGAATTTTATTTTAAAATAAAAATATTAATCATTCTTTTTTTTTCTAGAAGCTCGTGGCTAAGTAATAACAGCTGCACGGGTCGATCCATCAAGTTAAGCTACGCTTGCCGGGGTTGGTCCGTGGATGGGTGACCTTTTTTACATACCGAAATTCCTCCGTGCCTCGGAAAGCACGTTAAGCTGTTGGTCCCGGCTTCTTTCGTGGATTTTTGACAGTCGATACGGGTCGTCAGAAGCCCGTAAGTCTGACAACCAGTCTTACCAAGGGGTATCGTATTACCCAGCTACTGGGTAGTGGAGGTCAGATAGCCAGTCGCTCCATGTAAAATACTGTATTCAACTGCATTCGGCTAGACTGGAAGCCAACCCCAATATAGTTGGGAAAAAGCTAGGCAGGTTGATTGATAATCGTTTATGTTTTCGACTATCAATATCAATCAAGTCAGTTTATAGAACTAAGACACTTCAAAAAGGAATCAGAAACTTAGTTTTCATTTCCGTCAGATGGGAGTTGGTACTTACATTTAAAAGTTACACGCTTGAAGGCCTTCGGGGTCACAGTGACCGTCTGTCAACTCGCATCCACCCTCTTTACCTTGCGTCCATAGGGAGATGAGATTTCAAGCTAGAAATCAAAGTCTGAACAGCATTTTAATGTTCATTGCAAAGGAAAACGTTGATAACAGTCATCATTAGCAGTTCATACTATTTAGAATAGCTTTTTTTTTAATTTCTTAGTTTCATTGACGAAATTGACTCTGTGACATTTATATTTTTAAACTCGATTTGTTTATTTATTTTTAGTGCTCCGTACCTCAAAAGGAAAAAAACGGTTCTCTTATAGGATCACTTCGTTGCCCGTCTGTCTGTCAAGAACACTTAGAATTATCAAGTTGAAATTGATACCAAATACAAAGGACTCCGGTGCCTTAAAGCTCTAAAAAAATCAAGCTTCTAAGTTACCGCACTAAAAAAATACAGTCATGTATGTCAAATTAAATTTCTGATACTCGCAAATAAATCAAAACCTATAGGTATCTACTTCCCGTTGACCTAGAATCATGAAATTTGGCAAGAAGCAAGTTCTCACAGCACAAGTAAAGGAAAAAGTCCGAAAATCATTAATTTACAGTGTTATCACATTTTGTTTTTTTTGCGATTACAAACTTACATCTGCAGTTGGAAAATTTACCGTGACATAATACACATATATTGATGTATGCTAGAACATTTTTTCACCTACAATGTTGAGTTTGTTTTTGGGATAAGTTCATCCCAACTACGGAACCCTTCATTATGCGTAGTCCAACACGCACCTGGCCGGTTTTTTATGCAATTCTTCCCAGACATGAAAAAGAAAATCAATAACCCACGTTTTCATATAAATGTCAGACCGTCCCGATATTACAGCCGTCAATTAAAAACTAGGTACAGCTAAACATAATCAACATCGGAGCAAGTCGAGTGGACCGAGCTCGTAAACAACTCGATCGCATTAACCATGCCATCAGCCGAAGCCTATTTAAATCTCAAGAGTAAAATGCACTGACTATTGTATAGGACAATGGCACGTACTAATGCTGCGAAACGAATTGAGAACGCGACAAGTTCATTGTGACTCGAACATAAATAAGCATTTGCTTGAAGCCTTACGCTACGGTGTGAGTGACGGCCGGGAGCGTGTGACGTAATTATTCAATTAGTAGATTACTTTTTTTTTGTACTTACGTGGTGAAGTTGAAATGGATATTGGACGTGTAATTTAGTGTAGGCGTATGGAAATGTGAAGGTGGAAACTTACCTGAAACAGGAAAAATAATTCAATTAGGTTTAATGCAGAAAATAAGATGCAAGTAGCTTACATGTTAATGGAACTCAATTTTTAAATCACCAGCAAAATTTTCACAGGGTGTTCTACCCATGAATATAAACAACTTCTACTATGGGACCAACTTTGAAATCATTCTTGGGTAGAACACCCTGCCAAAATTTAGCTAGTGATTTAAAAATTTACTTTAAATAAAGTAAAAACCGATTTAAAAAACCAAAAACGAATAAAATAACTTTAATAAAAAACTTAACAGCTTCTGAAGTCGGTGCCAAGCTAAGGTGCATTGACGAATCCAAGACACCGACTTCAGAAGCTGTTAAGTTTTTTATGAAAGTTATTTGAGTTGAATATTCAATTACATAAGTAATCCTAAGACGAACGAAAGGAAGAATCATCAAAATCGGCTTAGAAATGCCGGAGATACAGTACATTTATGCATATAGCTTCGTGCATAAGAATAACTATATAATGTATTATATACTAAAACCTTTCTGAAAGTATGTAGGTCATGTTAGTGTTAGAATCATCAAAATTTTCTAATTGGTTTTTGAGAAAATCGCGGACAAACAAACATATATAAATACATACATATGAGTCGAATACAGGACCTCCTTTTTTGAAATCGGTTAAAAATAGACTTCCCACATGAAACTCATTAAAATTAAAAGTAGTGCAACTATTGATATATGAGAATAATGAAACATTTATAATGCACCATCAAAGTCAGTGTTGTATCTTCTTGCAACTACCACTAAATAATGCAATTACTTGCGAAATATATTCTGTTCTAAGTCACGTCCAAGAGTCAATGAGTCTTTCACACTGTTTTGCTTTATATCAGTGTTTTTCGAAGTAATAATCAGTCAAAAGCACACTCAATTCGCTTTACATGGTCCCTTGCACCACCCCCGCAGGACATAGGAGGGCGTCCCAAGAATTAAGATCGCTGCGCCGGTGATATATTGAAAGTGGTGAATTAGAAATAAATCATAAGCAATTTAACAAACAATACAGTCCGTAATGAGCTACGGACGCTCTAGGAAATTGTTTTAGTAGCGTTTCCAGGATATTAATTGGAATATATGTTTAGAGAAGGTGTTATGTCATGTGTGCGTTGTGTGGTGGTCGAGACTTCGCTGTCTTGAACTTTAAATATTCAATTATGAAACAAACAAACGCTCGGACTAAACATAACGTAAATTCGTACGATTTTAAAATTGGAAATACTTGTTTCGCACATAATGTTTACCGGGCGGGCATGTCTTTATTTTCATGGAAGGTGGGGTAGGCGTTTAGTGTGGGACGCAACGTGTGTCAATACTCTTGCGCCATCCCATCTTCCTGGCTTAGCGTGCTGTGCTGGTGCTGCTGCTCTGAACCACAGAATGCGGTTTGCGTTATAAGTATAAGTAAAAATTACAGGAAAAATAAAACGATGATTCTAATCCGACTCGCTCTTAAACGTTTTTTTTTTTAAATATTATATGGGTTCTCATAATGTTAAACTTTGGACAAAAAATATTGGTACACGTATTAAACAGCTGTTGTCGATACCTGCAACAGTATAATTTTAAACCTTTATGATAATTCATTGTTTGACACTATAATGAGCTACAAGAATTAATTAAGTTCGAAATTAATATTATATTCAGAAATAATTACTTGCGCAATTTATAACTTTAGTTTCTAACTGCGACTAATAAACTTATATAACAGTTTTCAGACTATATTGAAGCAGTGTCTTGGACGCAGTAAATTATATTTTTACAGTATAACTTTGCATTTCCGATCTTTCATAGAGTTTAGCTAGTAAAATTTATTGAAACATGCAAATTAAAACTTGTGAAGAATAAACTCTTTCACGTGTATGTTTTTACGTTCATCGTAACAGAAAAAAAAGAACTCAACCATCGGACGGAAAGAAAAAAGGTCAATAGTCCTTGTGAGTAGTCGTGAATCCCAAACAGTTATTAAGAGTGTTTATCCCACGCAGGCTGGCAACGTTGCATTTCTATAGGTTTTTCGTGATTATTTTAATAAATTTAAATCAAATTATTTTTTTTTTCGGCCATGCACTACTACTACTATACTTTTGGTATTTATAAGTATGTATGTTTTTTTTACAGTTATTTTGGTATTTACTCATAAAAGTTTACAATATTGTCTTTAACGTAAAGAGTCTGAGTTTGTGCCCGGTTGATGGCAATAGCTCAACCTCTATCATATGGGACTTAACCACTCTCGCGCCCGGCTTCCCCGCTTGACGTCTATGAATGGATATTCAACTAATTACTGTTTCCTAAAGTGGATAGACTACTGGATTACGGGGACATGGTAACTTTTCATTTTGTCTCCAAGGACAGTAAAGCATTGGCAATTGTAGACAGCAACTCTTCTGATCAGTACCATTTTATAACTGAACTGATTTAATAGATCCTCCAAATGCTTGCGCATTTATAGGTAGGTACTATTAATTATCTTCGTGAACGATTCACCTGACGGTACGATTTCAATCAACTTCATCCACTCATGAAACACGTTTCAATAACTCATCACTTTCATCGACACCACTTTGTTTACCAAACAATCAAACAAAAAGCACAACATTTTTAATATCACTCCACCAGTTAAAGCCTAGAACACAGTTACACACGCAGAAGTGTAATTCCAATATACCATATGAATTTACAGAGATCTCCCGTGAGCACACAATAAATACATATTTCATGAAGTGGTATTGAATAACAATTGTTGGGGCCGACGCCGAAGCGGGGCCTAGGCCGGGGGCTGACGGCCGAGGCGGAGGCCACACGGAACGCCGTTTGTGACACATATTAAAATGGACTGCCGGCTTTAAGTGTATTAGATTTTTACGCGGCTTTGGGTGTCCCTTTTTTGTTGTTTTATATTTTTTTGAATATTGAGTGGTGACAGCTTTTTGTATTATGGCAAGCAAACTACAGTACCTTCATAATCTTAAACTTCGTTTATTGATAAAGCATTGGTTATAAACGTAGCTATCATTCCAACGTGTAATCAAATACTGTCATGATTACTAAGCCGGCAAAACACACCAAGAAAAATAAAATAAAAATCAAATCAAGAACAATCGTTGCCAATAAAAATAATCCTTCAACATAACTCCAAACATTCGATGTAGCATTAACCTTAAGAATCCTTAAATCCAGAAACATATCAATAAAAACGAATGTTGAAGTCCTCGACTTTCCAAAACAATACCGCGTTTCGACGCAAAAAGTTTAGCACTTAAAGAAAAACAAAGGCGTTTTCATATATAAGGTAAGCTCTCCTGTTTTGAGTATGATGCAAGATACTTCGCAGGATGTATATAAGTTTTTTAAGCGATTATTGAAGATAAGGAGTTGTATTTTGAAAAAAAAAAACAAGAGTTTAAATTTGAAAGGGTTTTCGATGTCTTGATGTATTGCTGCTATGACATCGGTGTAAACCTTCTGATTGAAAAAAACGGTAGGTTTATGACAAAAGTGTTACTTGCTCACAATGATGTGCCAAACAAATTGAGAGTTGTTAAATTTAACAACTCTCAATTTGTTTTGTTTTTATTAAGAACTACAAAAATTACCGCCAAAATATTCTTTGCAAACTTATGCACAACTAGCTTTTGCCTGCGGCTTCGCCCACGTGGATGTCGAAAAATATTCCACGGGAACGTACTACCGGGATTAAAAGTACCCTATGTGTTAATCCAAAAAAACAATGTCTTCTCGCACTGCTTATATAGTATCCGAGGAGCGTCGCGCAGATTGATAAGTATATGATTTAAGACTAAATTATACTTCAAGATACAAACTATGACTACATTTCCAATCCCTTAAATCTCTTAAAAAGATGTACCTACATGAAAATTTTAATATTGTATATGAATTTTAAAAATCCCTAGTTTACTACCTTAGGGGATGTTTTTTTCAAAAACGCTCTACCACATATTTATTTCTTACCAAAAGCATAAATTAGAATTTTCATATCCCTAACTTAAGAAATGCTGGGTTTCCCATACAAACTTTCATCCCCTATATAAACCCTTGTAGGATTATTTTTGAGACAAAGAGTAGCCTATGTCCTTTCCCAAGATGCCATCTATAGCCTTGCCAAATTTTATCGAAATCCGTTCAGTGGTTTAGGCGTGAAAAGGTAACAGACAGACAGATGAGTTACCTTCGAATTTATATTATTAGTATGGTTATTATGGATTGATATATTTTTTTATAAATTCGAAGTAAGAATACACTGGGAAATATGAAGTAACTGATTCCTTACGGCTCCTATTTTAATCATAAATATTTATATTATATGAAACTAACTTTTGCCAGCTGCTTCGCCCGCGTGTATGTCGGAAATTATCCCACGGAAACCTTCTACCGGCATGAAAAGTATCCTATGTCTTAATCCAGGTTATAAACTATCTGTATACCAAATTTCATCCAAATCCGTTCAGCCGTTTTTCCGTGATTGAGTAACAAACATCCAAACATACAAACTTTCACATTTATAATTATTATTAGTAGGATTAAACAAAACACATTGTTGTCATACTATTTTACTCCTAACGTTCACATAATTTACATCTGCATTCCACCACAGTGCTAGCAATATTTTAGCTTCTAGCACACAATACGCTCTCGCGACCGCAGTGGCCGGTTCTTATAGATATATTTCGATTACCTCTCTATAAAGAGAAGTTATCGGCTGTGTATCATTGCAATATCGTCAGTTATTATAGTCTATGTTTCGAGTTGCCTTTTCTGTGCTTATTTTCTCTATGGGTTTGGCATAACTCTTAGTAACATCTATATTGTAAAAATATTCACTATTCGCAAACAGAAGAAGAAATTGTACTTTAAATCATGTAAAATTCATTAGATACTAACTAACAAAGCAAAATAAATATTTTTTTTAATAATATTCAACACAACTATCTACATTATGTACTTAAATTAAATGACTAACTAACTATACAAATAAATACAAAAAAAAAGGAAGACGTCGGAGTATTCATCCGCATCGCTGTCATTCGGAAACGTGTCCAGAAGACTGGCAGCATTGCCACGTTGAATGGCAATGCTTAGTCAAAGAACGAGATAGCCCTCTGGTCATGTAAATAAAGTAAGTAAGTCATAAAGCATATTCTATCTATCTTTAATTATTATATAAATAATATGCACGTGACTATCTCTATCCAAGGATGTCAAAATTTTAAAAGGGACAGGGACATTGTTGTTGTTGTTGTTTAATTGGTTTTACGGTGCTTCATAGAAATTTGAAATTAATTGACCACATGTTAAACATGTTTAAGACCTTAACTATTAGTGTTTAAGTAAATTAAAACATAAAACATTAAATAACTATGTCACTATTCTCAAAAATTATGTTAAATATTGTTAAGAAATCAGTAGTCCAATAATATAATCAAAGATCCACGTATGACAGCCGGTACCAACGGCTTAACGTGCTTTCCGACGCACGGAGGAGTCTCGATATGTAAAGATGGTCACCCATCCACGGAACAATCCCGGCAATCGTAGCTTAACCTGATGGATCGACCCGTGCGGTTGTTATTACTTAGCCACGAGCATAGTAGTTAGTTTTCCTCACCCGAAAATAACCTTTAGAGATACTTAAATTAAATTAAATCTATTAAACTTTCCTTATAATTAGACAGAGATTCGCAGATGTCTGAATTCGTTTTAGCTGAATATTTCCTACAAAGTCTTGGCACAGCGGCGTAATGACCGAGGTTAGTTTTGAGAAATTCCCCATAAACTGAGCTAACTTATCGCCCACTGCTACCCAATCGATATTACTTATTGTGCTTCCTTTTAATGTCGCAATGAACGGGTTAGGTCTCCGCCATGGTGCACCCGGCTCTCGTTCTCATTAGACGAGTTACTCTTGTTTCTTTTGTAAGGCTTTTCTTTTTTCTGCTCGGAAAAAGACGCCACAGTATACTCGTTTGAAGAAGTCAAAGCTAAGTTTACCTCTGTTTGTATAGATATATGTTTTCGGTGAGTTGTACAAAACCAACATTAGTTTAATGAACACTTTAAACTGATGTTGTCACTTTCTTTTTGCTACAAGAGATGGCATGTATTTAAAATCGATTAAAAAAAGCATTGTTTCAAAAATAAGTTTTAAATCTAATAACAGTGAGTTCTATATTTGGTATCAACGATTTTTTGCTGTCAACTTTATTTTTTCAAACATAGAAATAAAAACAACAACATCCAATTATCGAACCATCAGAAACGACGTTATATAAAATTCAATTAAGCCAAAATATAAAAATACGTAAATAAAAACGTGGAATCGATTTAAAATGGCAACACCGCAACTAATCAGGATGCGGGCCGCGTGATTTATTTCGCGTCAAAGTTGAAAATTAATTCACAACACCGCTAGAGGCGGTCGCAGAGTATGGCGGGTTATAAAGATGGCGGGTTATAAAGGTGGTGGAGGTGTGTGGTTATTAGTGCTTGCGGAATAAGATGTGGGTCTGTTATTGGGTATTAAAGGGTAAATTGTGTGGCTATGACCGCTTATATCCCAAGACCATATCAGAGAGCTGTATGTGTGTTATCGTCATAGTGTTCTGAAGTCAATCTGCCATCATATGAAAATACCAGTATTTGACATGGAGCGACCGCCTATCTGACCTCCACAACCCAGTTACTGGGTAATACGATACCCCTTGGTAAGACTGGTTGTCACTTTCGGGCTTCTGACTATCCGTAACGACTGTCAAAGATCCACGAATGACAGCCGGGACCAACAGCTTAACGTGCTTTCTGAGGCATGGAGGAATCTCGGTATGTAAAGTTAGTCACCCATCCACGGACCAACCCTGGGAAGCGTAGCTTAACCTGATGGAACGACCCGTGCGGCTGTTATTATTTGGTCACGAAATCCTCATAGTGTCCTGAAGTATAAATAACAAATCGAATGCAATGGCATGCGTATGCTCCATAAGAGAGTGATAACTGAATTAGAATCTGACGCAAGATTGTTATCAAATATTATTCTCAGTTCATGAACATGCACTGTATAACCACAACTGAATGAAAGGACAGCCACCATGATTAGAGCAGAAAAGTTGAGGCTGTCACGCTGCTGATCATCTTTATGACCTATCCCCTAGTTGCTACGACAACCTAACCCAAGTTCAAAATATACATAATCAATTTTCATAATACGCCCGCAGATTTTATAACCCAACCGTCACACGCCGTTGACAGAAACTCCGGTCTTAGAAATGAAGCCAACCAGTGACAAGCGAAACAAAATTCAGGTAATTCAAATTCAAAAACATTCATTCAATTTAAACATTACGTATTTTGTTAAGAAATTAGATAATTTTGGAAGAATTGTGAGCGCTTTAACCCTTAGGCCGATATCATATGCTAATTTATAATACGTTATATATACCTATAGGGTGACTGGTAATTAGTGACCGATACTTAAATACATGATTGTACTCATGATAACAAACAACTTTTACTATGGGACCAAATTTTAAATCGCGAACGAAAAATCAGCTGCACTACACTTTGACGAGTTATGTGAACATAAATGTGATTGCTGTAGCTGATTTTTTTTCGCGATTTCAGTTTTGGTCCCATCGTAAAAGTGTGTTTAAGTATCGGTCTCTAATTACCAGTCACCCTATATATGATATAAGCTTATATACCTATTATATTATATAAAGGATTATTCCTTATGCACACATGGGGTGCACTCGACACGTCAGGATATGGTACTAGGTTGTGTTGTTTCAGCGTATCGGGTAAGAATAAATTTTGAAGGTAATGAAAATTGTGATGCAAGTTTTAAAGGACTGATTATTCTGGATCATAAGATTGTTTGGAGAAGATTGAACTAGAAGGCTTCAGCTAGGATTTACCTTCTGCAGAATGAAATGTTTGTTGTCAGTTTGGTATAAGTAATAAAAAATTAAAGACTTGTAATATTGCACGATGTAAGTATCTGATTTGTGTGACCTCTTATGAAACTTTTAATGGTGTTTACAAAAAATAGGTCCGACAAGAAATCCTATCTTCAAGTAACTATATAGATACCTACCTTAGATAAACTACATTGCTAACTATATTTTCGAGCCGTTTGGGTATGAGTACGGGTATGGGTACGAGTGCCCATGGTCTCTTTAAAGACATATCGAAACGTCTGGTTGACACTTCCCGTGACCCAAGGGCTGGCTTTTACCTTGGCTAGAGGCTGAGCATTGCCATACAACGTGGCAATGCCGCCAGTCTCTTGGGTACTTTACCCGTCGACAGAAAATTTTTCGATGACTTGTTTTAGTTTGTGAATAGTTTTAGTTTTATGTTAGTATATATTTTTGTTATTTTTAGGTTATGTTTATATAATCAAATAAAGAACTATCCTCTTAGATAAACCAAAAACGAATTACTTGTAAGTATCTAACTCACATTACAGCAACCTTAAAGAACTTTATCGACCTCCACACATTAAAGGCAAGGTGACATTACCTCTTACGTAAAATTGTTTACATTTGACAAACACGCTGAGGTATGTTGTCGTCACGTCCTCCGTGACATGTTGACGTAACGGTCGACGATTTGAGGATTATAATCTAAGGATTTGATGTTGATTTTATTAAATGTGTACTGGGTATTGTTGCCACCTTTGTGGCTGTATTAGTTAAGAAAATTATCCTTTTTAACTATGTGTCGAAGGGCAGTAGTGGATTAGTGGTAACGGCCACGAATTACGAGTTATAGATCGTAGGTTTGAACCCAGGCAGGCGCTTTACTTTGTATAAATTATTTCATCACCACTGCTCTCAAAATGGTGAAGGAAAACATCGTGAGGAAACCGGCACGTCCTAGAACAAAAAAACCGGCCAAGTGCGAGTCGGACCACGCACAATGAAGGGTTCCGTAGTTCGGATGAATTTATCTTAAGAACAAACTTAACATTGTAGTTGAAAAACAGGTTCTCCCATACATTCCTACTGTAAATGTAAGTTTGTACTCACAATATTGATAGATTTACCATATTATTTTAAGACCACAGACTTCTTATAGGTTTTCCTGTAATCTACAGGTAAAGATCTAATTTCAAGTATTTTTTTCAAAATTTTAGGCTTAGTAGTTTCGGAGATAAGGGGGGGAATGATCAATTTTCGTCTGTTTTCTTAAATAACTTTAAACAATTTATTATAGAATTAATAAAAAAATACATTTAAGACCCTCATAGTAAGCCGTTTCATTTGACATGCCACATGGTGTAGTTTGCAAAACTTTTTTTTTTTAATTTTCTTATTTGCCCCCCAAAAGTGACCTCTATATTCAAAATTCATTTATTTACTTTACTCGTCCGTGTTTGGGTCACAGAAATTCATATGTGTACTAAATTTCAACTTAATCGGTTCATTAGATTCGGAGCAAATTGGCTGTGACAGACGGACAGACAGACAGACAGACACACGAGTGATCCTATAAGTGTTCCGTTTTTTTCCTTTTGAGGTACGGAACCCTAAAAATTGAAAGACATGTGATATCTACCAACCCGTACTGGGCCCGCGTGGTAGATTACAGCCCACTCCCGCTCACAGAAAGGAGGCCTGTGTCCCAGCAGTGGGAACATTATATTAGGCTGATTATGATATTCTAAGAATTTGGTGTTGATTTTAATAAATGTGTACTTGCTCTTGTTAGTATCGGTGTTGCTACCTTTGTGGCTATATTAGTTAAGAAAATGATCCTCATTAGCTGTGTCGAAAGAAGGAAGAGAAAGTTGAGGGCAAAAACTATGAAAGCTAAATTATTGTTAGGTATGATTGTAAAAACTAGGGCTAAGCTATGCTCTTCTTTTCTTTTTCGTGTGGTTAGTGACTAACCTGGTGTCAGTGTTTTTATGCAGCTCATGGGCCTCTAACTTGGCATCACATGCCGTCGAAAATTATCTCTCAGACATGCCGGTTTCCTCACTATATTTTCCTGCATCGTTTTATAAACAAGTGGTATTTGTACAATACGCACATGAATCTGAAAAGTCAAAGAGGAAACTCGAGTGCTATGACTTAGCATTCCGACGGTCACACCACTAAAAAGGCTATCATCGCTGCTAGCCCTGCAACGCTACTGAAAACAAAATGGTTAGACGCTTGGTTACCAAATACATACGTACCCTGTTAAAATCTTAACCTTCCTTTGGCTTTGCCATAGTCGGGCAAAGCACGTGTTAGATATCTGCCATGTTTTAAGTTTTCGTGTCGTGCGTGCTGTGTTGAATTAAAAATCGTGACTAAAATCGTGAATCGTGAAATTGCTGTAATATGCTCACTCAAACAAAATGTTATCACACCTAGGGTAAATGAATGGGCAAATAATGTCTTTGATTAATTAAAAGGATATTTTTTTTATATCACTGCCTCGTTGGTCGAGTGGTCACAAGCGCTACTGCTGAGCAAGAGGTCCAGGCATCAAATCCCGGGCAGGCAAAGTTTTATTGGGTTTTCCAACTGAAATTTTCAGTAGCAGCTCGGAGTCTGTGTGCTCTGTTGATGGTAATAGGCTCGCCCCCTATTACATGAGACTTAAAGGTAACGTAACGTACAATACAGGTACACTTCTGTTAAACCCTTCGGAGATATCAGGCGTGATGTTAAGTTAGTTTTAATAATAAATTATAATTAAAAACTTTTCGTTAAATACCTCTATAAGCTTGGATATAACCAAAATTTCAATAAAATAAAACCAATTAACAGAACTGTATCGTCAGGACAAACAATACAACCACAAAGGCTGATTAATATTATGAAATTCAAATAGTAATAAATAGTATTTCTGACCTGCACGAGGCTCCGTTGACCGACAACTTTTCCTATTAAATAAGCATCAACTATTCGGCAAAATAAATAACAAGTTTAGATTGAAATGAGCCCTGTGTTTTCTAAAATATTTACGTTTTTGTTTTCATGTTGAAATGGGGTATAATATTACATATCTAGAAGTGTTTTTAATGTAGTTGTCTATTTTAATAGAGCAATATCCCAGAGCCACCAGAATTTAGTTATTTTTCTGATTAACAAAATGTATGGGATAGAGTTGTGTTAATCGTACGCATACCTGCCAGCTTGGGTCGACGGCCAATTTTCAGGTATCAGGTACTAAAGTTACGTAAGTCTATTATTAATGTTTTAGTTATTATTGATAGTTGTAATGTAGGTAAATAATGCAATCAAAATAGGCAGGTGTTGCCATTTAATCATAAGATGTATAAATTTTTAACCCATTATATGTTAATTATGTATTAATTTATGAACCCAAATCCCCAGGGGAGGGGGGTTAGTTGCGAACCCCATAGGTTCACAACTACTGATGATGTTTTTTTACGTTTATATATATATGATATAAGCTTATATACCTATTATATAAAGGATTTTTCCTTATGCACACATGGGGTGCAGTCGACACATAAGGAGAACTGATTTTTGTATAAGTAAACCCAACAGTTTCAGAAGCTAAGCAGGCAATACATCTGATCGGATTCTCAATAGCTATCGATTTAAATGAGGCACTTTTTGTTTAAAAACTAATGAAAAACCTACCTACCATGGTATTAACAATATCGAGAATCGAATCTAAGTATCGATCTTTCGACGCAATAAGTTACACAAAGCTAGTGAAAACTGAAACATTGGAGATTCCACAGCGAATGTTAAATGCGATGCATTTAATATTGCAACACTTAATGCTATAGTTCTTTCAGTACACCAACTGCACTATCTGGCCTGCAATAATTAATCTTGCCTCTTCATCCCCGATGCCAGCTTACACCACAATATTTCCACTACATTTTGTGAATAACAAATCATCTTTTTGGCTTTTTTAATGTAAAAGCCGTGCAATTGTTCGGGCCATAAATAAAAATTGTTGCGAAAACACCTCAGCAGTTTTAATATTTTAATCCCCGGCGGGAGGGAACATAAATTTTGTTTGACTATTTGATCGCGAACGGTATTGTAGGAAACGGCTGCTGTTTGGATTCTGTTGAAGAATTTTCTCTTTTAACATCATGCGGGGATAGCAAATCTTGTCACACATAGGTATCAATTTCAATCTTGTTATGTATAAAATCGCAAACCGTTTTATGATTTTTAAACTTACCAGGATGGAGTGGTAAATCAACCGTATTAATTTTGATATTTTTTTTTGTCAAAACTATAATAATTACTTTTTGCCATAGTTATTTAATACGCCGCCGTTTTCAATAACGAGATTTTTCCTCCATCAATTTAAAAAGCACAGAAATCCAAAACCGAAATCTACAAAAACTATCAAATTCAACTATTTCCCGAGCCGAAACAATTGGAGCTAATGACAATAGAGTTCAACAATGCTTTGTTACTGAATCGCACGAGTCTCCAGCTCTCGATGTGAAATGCGGTGGTTTTATCCGGGCTGCCGATTCTGCCGCTGCTAATAAATCATGGCACTTTTGTCAGGTGTTACAATTTGTATCGCCCCGTGCTTCGCTGTGAGAAGATTTTCATTTTTTTTCGCCACCCTGTTCACAAATCATCAGAATTGCGGGTGAGTAATTGTTTTGCGGTATAGGCGGTGAGAGATTTATGTGATTGTGGGATGATCTTTAGAACACAGTTGCAGGTAAATGTAATTTTTTAAGTAGATAATTACAGATGTGTTATTACCGTCGTAACAATAAGTAGGTAAGGGCACACTCTCATATATTTGTTTTGCTTTAAATAATACAGGAAATATAAAAAATGCAGATCCACATTAAGTGCCTTTCAAAAACATCCTCCCATCAAAATCTCACAGAAAATTCACATCACCGAACGCAAACTACAACCAGCCATCTCAAAAATTGAAAACAACATTTGCTAGTAATAAAAATCAAGTAAATGAAACCAACCAAACAGCATGGAATAACATGACGAGGAAACGCGGCTCAGAGAGAGAGACTAACGCATTTATTTGAATAGTGGCACCCAACAGCAAATATTTAAAGTTACATAGAAAACGTATATTTGCACCCCTGCATAGACATTTGTATGCAAACACTGTTAATGTGATCAAGGATACAGTACCGTTAATTGAATTAGATGGCTCTGTATAGTTTTTGAATGACTTCGGAGCTTATTGTAGTGTTTGTTCACAGTAATGGATGAAACACATTATGCAAGTTTATTCAGAAATAAATGGTTAACTAAAGTTCAGTTTGTATTATAGTGATTACACTTTGCTCGTAAAATACTTTTAAAGTGAGAGAAATGAGTGTATTCACATTTTCAATAGTGCTCTCATTTAAAAATAAAGGGTGTAAGTGTAAACAGTGGCAGTCTTTTAAGAGGTCATTGTACTCATCATTATGAACAACTTTTACTACGGGACCAAACATGAAATCGCGAAAAAAAAATTTGCTGTTCGCATAATTCGTCAAAATGTAGAGAACAGCTGATTTTTTTTCGCGATTTCAGGTTTGGTCCCATACTAAAAGTAGTTCATAATGATGAGTACAATGACCCCTTAAAAGATTGCCACTATTTACACTTACACCCTGTATACTGTCGGAGAAGTATATCTTTACTCATGATCGTTCATGAACATGCATTATAACGTGCATTGGGACTTATAGTATTGGACTAGTCGAAGTAACAATATTTCCCTTTATCGTAAGTCAGAGGTGTCTACGTTATACTTAGACTTCATGAGTAAGTAGGTACTGTAACGAATGAGTTTAAAAAAGTCACGTCAAAATCTGGCAAGGGATGATGACAATTTTTTTTCGTCTGTCATGTAGATTATTAAAAAATATTGGACACGTATTTTTTCTTTTTTTACGTAATCAAAAGATTAAGGCGATAAATTGATTTAAAATAATAATAATCTTGACGCTGCGTGACAGCGTAAGCGTGGGTGACCCATGGCCGGTTCGATGTCCACCGCGCACAGGATGGATGGAAAGCAGCACATGAAGTAATTTTTTGCTCCGTTGGTGTAATTGCTATAAGGCGTTCCAGTTGGAGGATAAATAAATAAATAAAATGTGGCATGACGTAACTCCTTGCTAGATTTTATGTAGTTGTTATAGTTGTGACGTAGCGAGCCCCTCCTCTCCAACTTTATTGCGTTTAATCTAAGTATTTTTTTATTAATATGATAAAGCTAAAAATACGCGTCTAATATTTTTTTAATATCTTACTGACGGACTAAATAGTTTTTTTTTTAGTAGTTTTTCATTGGTCTTTGCCAGATTTTGTCGTAAGTATCACATAATCTACGGGTCATCACTATACTCCATATCGGAGCTTTTAGTATTTGGGATATAACGTTATTTACTGTAATAAATAATCCTATACTAAACGAAAACAAACCCTCAACATTTCCAAACAAACGTGCGACGCTTACAGGACTGGAAGGTTTTAATATTTGTCACAGGAAACTGCCTTTATTTACCCCATAGGCGTAGGGTACATCCGGGGAAGGGCAGGCCCATTGATTCCTACGAGGGTGGCCCCTAATACCGTCCACTTGTAAATAGCTTGTATTTAATATTGAATTTGGATCTTTTAATATAATGGTAATGTTCAGATGTTGGTCAACTATTTTTGGGTTTCTTTTTTGGGAAACTTTTTTAATAATGCAATTAAGTTAAGGTTTTGGTGTGTGTTTTATTCTGATGAGATTATGCATACATGTTAAAAGAGTATGGTTTGGTCATGTTGAGAGGATGAATGAAAGGTGACTAACAAAACGTTTTTACAAGGCAGATGTGAGTGGAAACATCGAGAGGGGACTCCCTAGGAAGACATTATAGTGACCTTATTGGTGCGCTGTTCTTTAGAAAGGTCAGTTGCGTAGTACTCGCAACCAGCGTGCGTGTATGATCAGATATTGTTTGACCGTAAACAAGGCAAAAAGATGACGAGGTTGAGGTGACGATCTGTAGTTTCCCCGTACCCCCATGGGAAGAAGGTGTAAATTTATGTTATGTTAAAACATTATTCGGAATGTGTACATGTGGCAATGCTGTATCAGATATATGTTATGTTATATAAGTTATATAAATGAATTTAATATTTGAGTCATCGACATCGAGAATACGAAGAAGAATAAAGTTAATTCAGCTGAATAACCATAACGTAGTATATCGCTACTTTCCGACTCGCCACTTTAACAAAATTCTTAAAAGAAGTTGGTGTTTCGTAACATTATTAGCTTATCAATCAATCAACTCCGTCATTGTAGTCCACTGCTGGACATAGGCCTCTCCAAGGTTGCGCCACAAAACTTTTTCCTCCGCCTTTCGCATCCAGTCTGTGCCAGCCACCTTTTAGAGGTCGTCTGTACAATAGCAATTAGCTTAGGTAATAATTAAATATGACGCTTACAATAAAATCTTGTTAATATCCCATTGATTAAATAGCGAACATGACCCTTTCAACAGTACCTTCGTAATATCCAGAATGTCTACGCCAGCAAATATTCGAACAAAAAACAAAGTTATTTGAAAAGTACAACAATGTACGCACCTCTTAAAAACGGAAATATTTAAAACATCCATCCCTTGGCTAGTCCAATAGCCGTCTCTGGCTCAGGAATTCATTATGACGACAGAAATTTGTTTGCGATATGAAATTCCTAAGACTCCTCCGCCATTCTCAAACAATTCACGTCATAGCAGTGACCAGGTTTTTGTATGAAGTTTTATTTGATTTTTATTATATGGTATTTTAGGTTGGACAAGGTTTAATATATGAAATTAATTCAAAAGTGGTTGTTTAAGAGAGCAGCGGTGGCCTAGTGGTAACGGCCCCGACTTAAAAGTTGAAGGTCGTGGGTTCGAACCCAGTCAAGCGCTTTACTTTGTGTAAATAATTTCATCACCATTGTTCTCAAAACGGTGAAGGAAAACATCGTGAGGACACCGGCCATGTTCTAGAACTAAAAATTCGAAGACATGTGACATCTACCAACCCGCACTGGGCCCGCGTGGTGGATTACAGCCCACTCCCTCTCACTGAGAGGAGGCCTGTGTCCCAGCAGTGGGAACATTATACTATGATTTTTATAATAAAAATTTTGAAGACCAAGTGAGGGTAGACGCCAATACCCGCACTTTACGAAGACGTAGCTGAGCTGTCATCAGTCCTCCCGTGACCACGATCGCTGCAAGGCGGTCGAAACGTCGGGAAACAAGTAGGTACCTGTTTACCTCGTAAAAAGGAATATCGCGATAAGACCCGTTCTCAGTTTTGTTTATAATGTGTACAAATCGCCAAAATTTAAAAAGTTTAATTATACTTTGCTGATTTAAAAGTTGTTAGAAAATTAAAACTATTTTAAATTCGTAATTACTGTAACATTAACTACAACAATTTATGGCTGTTAATAAAAATTTTACGACAAAAGTTGACGATTACGAGTTCCTACTGCAACTGTGCTGATTACGATATGAGGTCGCATAAGCTAGCGAACAAATCTATCGCCAATAATGCAGGTAAGTAACAAGCCCAAAATATTAAAAAGTATAATTGATTGCTTGTAAATTAATAAAGATTGTCTCCTGTTTATCCTCATAATTTTTTACCCTTCCATCCAAAAAACGTTCAGTAAAAATCAAACTCAAATGACCATTAATTTCAATTAATTTGGAAGGCTCCAGTCCAATTGAGCCTGTTCCTACCATTTTAAATTCCTTCCTCCAATTGTTGCTAGGTAAATTTAAATATTTTACACTTGAAAAGAGCTATCGAACGTTCTTACATTTTAATGGGCAACGCTTCGCTAAGCAATGCCTGAAATATGTCGATGTTTTTGTGTTCAATTTACCGATGAAAATTGAGTAAACATTTTAACGAGGAATCAGATGTTTCAATGAACTATTTTTACAAAAGGTAGAGTTATCTTGAACACTGTATTACATCGCATTTTAAAAAGATGAATATTTCCGTGTGACATGGTCGCACTGACATCGACCGTATTATTGGCTAAAAGGTAATTTTCCAAAAGCACAATAATTTCATCAGGATAATTTTCTGCACACACACTTACACCACTTGGAAAGGTTAACAAGCAGCTAGCAACTGAATTTAAACTGATATTAAGGATTAATTTCACGTAGGTACCTAAAAGTTAGTTAGACACACTTTAGTTAGGATAGGTAAGAATATAGTCTACAAGTTAGCGCTCATAAAGGAAAAAGCCTAGCTCAAAATTTTCTCTCTAACATCGATACTTTTAGACATCCCTACCCCCATTACTTGAACTTCAATTAGATGATATCTGACGTTTATAGTTCTTTATGCATTCAAGGAGTCAGATTATGCTTTCCAAGAGTGAGATAATGCCATTTAAACGTAGGTCCGATCATTATTCCCTTGGTAGAGGCGTAATGAACATTTTGTAAAGGTTTTACGATCGCCAGGAGTGGTTTAATGAGCCATTTTCGAAGGTGCACCTTTTTTGAGAGAAATAAATTTTGTTATGTGCTTATTTGATGTAGATTGAATGTCTTTTTTTCGTAGGTTGTAATTAGGCTTTCTTGCATGCAATTTGGGAGTTGTTTTTTGATGAATAATTTCATCGGGGGTTCACAGTTACTAATCTGTAAGCGAATATGATGTAACATCTTTTGTTTTGGTTTGAATTTATTCATAATTTGAATAATAAATGTTATTTCAGAGTCTGTTTTCTATTACCCAGACATTTGACTATCTTTACTTCCCCGTAAGCAATTCATGTCTTAAACTCCCTTCATCTGCCACATAAACATCAAAGCCCAGATTTTCTCCACTAAAACTTTTACGCTAATGAATTCGTCAACATTTATCAATCAATCTTAAATTACCGAACGCAGATAGTTTGTTGCAAAGTGCGCCGTAAGCTAAGCGCATAAGACGCAAATTTGTCTGCTGGGAATACCTTATAAATTGCAAATACACCATTCCGCAGATCGTAAACGTCGTAACTCGTCCGTCACATAAACAATACTATTGGGAGGCTGATGGCGTAAGAAATAAGAACAGAGCGATTTGTGGAATATCAAGCAAGTTTAAATTATCATGTACCTACAGTTAATAATTCTAAATAGTAAGAGCTAACTCCTGTAAACATCAAACAATGTTAGTGGAATATCACGCATTTTTAACAAACTTCAAAAATGGAGGAGGTCATAATGTAGGCATTGTTTTTGGAACGAAGTTCCTTATCGCGCGTTGTGAAAGGGGGCTAGACGGAAAAAATTCTCACGAAAAGTTGTAACGACACTTTTTGCTATAGTAAGCTATTGTAAGTTGTGCGACGTGCGCATGTTTCTCTGTCTGTCTCTCTCTCTCTCTCTCTTATAGAAAGATTAAGTTTATATATTATATTATTACATTGTATTAGTTAATAATAAAAAAAAAATATTATAACTTAAAAAAAATATATTAGAATTCCTTCACTAATTAATCGAAAGGAACTTCGTTCCATCCGGGTGTCCCTTGACACCTCTCAACTTTTTTTATTTTATTTTTATGTATACTCATCTATATTTTCGTCAATTGTAAACCGATTATGAAAATTATGTTTTTATTTGGTAGACGAAACTTGGGCGGTGGTCCCATATAAATTGTATTAATTTTGCTTTGGTACTTTTTGAGTTAGCTTTGATAATACGTATTTATATGATGTTATACTTTCTATCACTATTGTTTACATAGCAAGTAGTGGTAAACGAATTGATGTAGCGTAAGTAACTTAACTAAAAAGTGAATTATTAAAAGAAAACCAACTTTCAAAAAAAACACTACAAAGTGAAAAATAACTTTGATTTCGGAAGTCTGTGGCAAAAAACTAAATACAGATCCAAAGACACCAACTTCCGAAATTAAAGTTATTTTTCACTTTGTATTGTTTTTTTTGGAAGTCGGTGTTTTTTTTTTCGGAAAAAGTTTTTACATAACATACATCATTACAATATTTTGTTATCTTTTTTATTAGAAAAAACCCATTTTGGTTTGTAAAAACCGCATTGAAATCAGACCATCCGTTTGGGCTGCTACGAT